>BSEG01000009.1:14225000-24225000 GCA_036245055.1 Diospyros kaki | reverse complement strand
CCTAACAGGAGGTTCTCGGTCTCACTTGACCAAATCTCCCTAGGTGCTGCTCCAGTTCTTCAGCATCTGACCGTCACCTGCAGTTCACTATATTGCTTAGATTCATGGGCCACTTGCCCTCAACGCGAGCTAACTCATTAGTCCTCTGCCACACGGTCCATAGCATCAGATCCGTCACATTGAGCCTTGCACCCATCTCATCGAAGCTACTTAAAGCCTCTCCAACCCCGATGGTTCCACCACCATCTTACCAAAGCCATCCTACTTGGTTATCCTTGCCTTGATAACCCCAAGCTCAAACCATAAACCTCGCTCCTCCGAACTCTACATCTCTTACCACTTAAGAGACTCTCAAACCATTTCACCTCTTGAGGCCTCATGATCTTATCCCACAAGATCATACCTCACGGCTCTCACTCAACATTTGAAAGCTCCAACTTTTCACGACAATGGATCCCCATCCATCATGATTCATTCACCACCCAGCTCATCCTAGAGCTTGATTATCATAGATCTCACAACCCGCAATCGACATAACACGCCCATCTCAGGCTCTAGCACCCATAACCATGGAGCGACCACCATTACCTTCTAGGCAAATTGAGACCTCTCATCTCTTCTTGTACACTCATGAATGTATTCAGTCACTACGCCCGGCCTGGCCTTCCTGCACACCTCGCTCGGGCTTCCACATTGCTTACCATGCACCTGCCCACTTGGCATCTAAAGTTGGCATTTCTTGTGCGCACATCGCCCACGAATGCCCCGTTGCCACAATTCACTACCTTCGGCCCACACACCGTTCATACCCTTCATTGGGTGACCTCCTCGTCTCCCATCAAGGGTTTCATAACCTTAGGCGTCATCTCGACCCTAGGCATCATAATGAGGGTCTATTCACCTCTCATCTCCCGACCTTAGGCGTCTCGCCTGACCCCAAGCGTCAATGAGAGTTTAAATTAACCCTTCATCCATCATTCATATGAACGATTACTTTGGTCTTTCTCAACCAGGACTTCCAATCTCATGGCTCCCATACGCATATCTACGCATGTCCAACTCCTTTATCCCAAATCTGGATTCGCCTGGATTCCAGCTCTACTCACTTGGGATTTCCCATCTCACACAAACACCCGCTAGGGTCCATTTGCCACACACCTATCCTTTCTTAGGATAAATTCCGTTTCCTCATGAAACTAACTAGGGTCCACTCTTACCCTAAGCATGTCCCTTCTAGGATCGTCATAACGATACAATCGCATGGCACCATATATATCCCTCATGCATAACGCACACCCGACTCCCTTCGGAGTCTTTCTGCAAGCCGCCAACGTCATGCCTACCCCGACCATGACTGGCATATGCTTCACATGCTCGCTCACCTAAAGCCTCACTGGAAGCAACCTTAGCTTACTCCTTTCTCGGAGCTCGTCACACGACCTGTTGACGACCTCTTTCTTTGGGCTTCGAGCTAATTTCAACCTTAGCTCACCCTAGTTCAAGCACATAACCCTTAGCACCACACTTATGGAAACCACTCCATTTCCTCATACGGGCTTGTACATCTCCCCAACATAGGTTGGTTCACTAATCCCTTCCCGGATTAGATATACTTCGGCTCTCCTTGTCCCATCATGATTCTTATCATGACTCGGCTTTGTGTCCCCACACAAGCCTCAACACTTCAATCGCAAGGAACTCTTACCCTTAGAATGCCTCATGAACCTCCAAATTTCCACATTCGGGTTCTTGATACCAATACCCACACTTGGGCATTTGACTCTTCATTGCTCGACCCGTATATCTCTTACGGTATATCGTCTCAAACATGATATTTTCTCTTTCCTATAGCAGGAATATCCGAGCACTCCATTTCCATCACCGTAGACCTCCATGTCTCGACCCAACCCTTAGGGTCCTCGGTCACTTGTGGTTCTACTTCCAAGGCCTTCATATCAACCTTCGACCACATTTCTTCAAGCATCTTCCACTTAATGCTCCAACAACGCTCTGATACCAACTGTAACACCCCGGTCCCACTCGCGGGTGTTACCAACGATAATCTCCTAGATTCCTCGCCCCAAAGCCCGAATTTGAAGGGTAGACTATGTTTCATGACGAAACGCCCTAGGTGGGAACTAGGCTTCGCCTGGCCCTTCGCTTACCCAGGATCCATAAACACCCTAGGACCTCGCGAGTTTCTTATGAATGAAGAAATAACCCGCTACACCGCCCAAGGGCTTCAAGATGCTTCTTAACACCGGGCTAGACTAAGGGGAAACTCATACTCAGAAAATCCTCTAATTTTCCAACATTTCATCACTCCTTCGGGGAATTTTATAGTTTTTTCTATAGCCCAAAATCTCCCAAAATTGGGCCCTATTATTCCCCCTTTTATTCCCCTAATTTTAGAATTTTTCCCGTCGGAGGCTATCGGCAAAACCTGCGGCCCATTCGGTATTTTCGCTGTATTATAGCGATACCGAAAACTGTCTCCAGTCCAATTTCTCTTGACACCAAAAATCATATCTCGGGACGCTCACTCGTCCCATGCCTTTATTCCCGGTCATCCGAGTCCCGGGGCCTTCCCTGCAGTCGATTCGGCCATTTTTATTGCTACCCCGCTGCTCACAACCACCCTTGGCTTCTCAGACCATTCAAGGGCCTATTAAATGTAGCTAAAATTCTTACTCCCAGCACTAGGCAATACCCAAGGTCTATACCCAACCTCTTATCGGGTCTCACTGCCCAAATTACCAAAATACCCCTGCCTCGGTATTATGATACCGGCCTAAGCCCTTCCATCTCAAGGGCCTTCTTGGGCTTTCCTTTCATTTTTCTAACACTGGTAACATGGGGTGTTACAACTGCCTCCGGTTCTACTAACATCTCTAGTTCTTCACTGAGCTAGCTAGGGATATCGGTTTGGGCAGTGGATATATCGTTGGCCTTGTGTAATTGGGATACATGAAATGTGGGATGTATCCTGCAAGTCGCAGGCAAGGACAACTTGTAAGCGACTTGCCCAACCTTCTTCTCCACAACAAATGGGCCATAAAATCGAGGTGCTAGCTTCTCATGAGGGCAGGCTGCCAGCGACTTGCGGCAATAGGGCCTGATCTTTAAGTAAACCATGTCTCCCGCTTCGAACTGAGCATCCCGTCTTTTTCCCATCCGCCCCTAACTTCATCTAAGCTTGAGCTCGCAGTAATTGAGCCTTCAGGTCTTCCAACAGTTGATCCCTTGCAACCAGTTGCTGCTCCACTGCCGATACTGGGGTAGAACCCCTTTCGAACCTCAATAACTCTGGTGGCTCCCGTCCATAAACAACCTGAAAGAGAGTAAGCTTGGAAGCTATGTGGTATGAAGTGTTGTACCATAACTCTGCCCATGGAAGCCTGCTGAACCAAGCCTTTGGTTTTCTTGACACAAAGCATCGGAGGTAGGTTTCTAGTGTCTGATTTAGTACCCCCGACTGCCCATCCGATTGGGGGTGGTACGCCGTACTTCTGCATAACTTCGTACCCTGGAGGCGAAATAATTCTTCCCAAAAATGGCTCATGAAAACCTTGTCCCTGTCAGACACAATAGAGCGAGGCACCCCATGTAGGCGTGTCACTTCCTTCACAAAAATCGCAGCCACAGTTCCAGCTGTAAAAGGGTGTCTCAATCCTATGAAATGTCCATATTTGCTCAATCTATCCACCACAACCAATATCGTGTCCATATTTCCGGATCTAGGCAACCCTTCAATAAAATCCATAGCTATGTCTTCCCAAACCTGACTCGGAATAGGGAGTGGCTGCAAAAGGCCTCCTGGTGATAAAGCTTGGTATTTGTGCTACTGGCAGATGGTACACTGGTTCACGTAGCTATGGATATCCTTCTTCATTCCAGCCCAGTACACATTCGCTGCTATCCTTTTGTATGTCTTCAAGAATCCAGAATGCCCCCCCACACCTCCATCATGCCCCTCTTGGAGCAATATAGGAATCAAAGTCGATCCCTTAGGCAAGTATAATCTGCCCTTGAATAAGAGCTGATTGTTGGCCCACTGATAGTCGGGTTTGGCCAAAGGATCATGCTATATCTCTTAGATCAATTTCTGCACTTCCCCATCTGCCTCCACTTTCTTAGCCAGCTGTTCCAGTTGAATAACCTTAGGGACTGTTATTGCAAAAAGACCAATTGAGTGATTGATCCTAGAGAGGGCATTTGCTACCTTGTTCTCCCACCCGGGCCGATATTGGATGTCAAACTGATAGCCCATCAGTTTCAGCATCCATTTTTGGTGTTCGGGGCTCACCAATCTTTGCTCCATTAGAAACTTCAAGCTCCTCTGATCGATGCGTATGATAAACTTCCGGCCCAATAAGTAATGCCTCTATTTTTGGACAGCTAACAATATTGCCATCAATTCCCACTCATACACCGACTTGTTACAGCTGTTTGGATTAAGGGCATGGCTGTAAAAGGCGATGGGGCGATGCTCTTGTATTAAAACCGCCCCTAAACCTGACCCAAACACATCCATTTCCACCACAAACTGCTTAGTGAAATCGGCTAATGCCAACACTGGTAAGAAGCTCATAGCTTCCTTCAATTTCTGGAAAGCCCTTTCAGCTGTTTCATCCCAACCGAACCCGTTCTTTCGTAGTTTTTTGGTGAGAGGCCAAGCCAACTTTCCATAATCCTTCACAAACCGTCTATAGTACCCCGTCAGCCCAAAAAAACCCCGTAATTCCTTTACCGACCCCGGCCTCGACCACTCAAGCATGGCCTTAACTTTGGACTGATCAGCAGCCACCCCTTCGTGTGAGATGACAAGGCCCAAGTACTCCACTTCTTGCTGTCCAAACTGGCATTTTTTTTTGTTTGCGTAGAGTTCATTTTCAGCCAACACCTGCAACACCTCCTTCAAATGCTGCTCATGTGCCTCCAAGTCACTACTGAATACCAAAATATCATAAAAAAAAACCAACACGAACCTTCTCAACTGACCTTTGAAGACCTCATTCATGAGGGACTGAAATATTATCGGAGCATTGGTCAGCCCGAAGGGCATGACTAGAAACTCGTAGTGTCTCTCGTGAGTACGGAATGTCGTCTTGGGCACATCCTCTTCCTTAACTCTAATCTGATGGTATCCAGCTTTCAAGGCCAGCTTTGAAAACACCGTGGCCCCATGCAGTTCGTCCAACAGCTCATCAATTACCAAAATAGGAAATTTGTTCGGCACCGTTACCTTATTCAAGGCTGGGTAATCTACACAAAACCTCCATCCCCCATCCTTCTTTTTTACCAACAAAATAGGGCTAGAAAAGGGACTAGTACTAGGTTTAATAATCCCTGTAGCGAGCATCTCTCGTGGGGTAGCCATAGGGCCTTACGCTTATCGGGGCAGCTCTTGGCTGTAAGTTGATAGCATGTTCTCGTGTCCTTCTTGGTGGCAGCCCATCTGGATCATTAAATACTTCACTGAACTCAGCCAACTCCTACTAGATACCCCCTTGTGTGACAGTCTTAAACTCCCCACAATCTGTCGAAAAACACCCTAATTCAATGAGCACACCTTCCCCGCTGTCCTTTAATGCTTTCATCATGGCTTTTAATGTGACAAGGGTTTTGCTTAAACTGGGATCCCTTTGTAATGTAACCATCATTCCTCCTGCCTTAAATCTCATAGTTAAGGATTTCCAATCCACTTGTACCTTGCCCAAAGTTGCCAACCATTTCATTCCTAGGATGACATCTGAGCTGCCCAGCTCCAAGGGAAGAAAGTCCTCGATTATCTCTAAGTTCTGAAGAGAAAGAAGCACCCCTTTACAGATCCCAGCACCCTGCACAGCCATCCCCGTTCCCATGATCACTTTGTAGCTTGCTGTCTCCGACCTTGGCAGTTCCAATGTTTGTACCAACTTAGCTGAAATGAAATTATGCGTAGCCCCGTTGTCTACAAGAACTACAACCTCATGGCCAGCAATCTGCCCTCGCACCTTCATGGTTTGGGGTGGGGTAAGCCCCACCACTGAATTCATAGACAATTCTATCACCTCTCCCTTAGCCTCCTGCATCTCCCATTCATCCCCTCCTTCTGCCTCCTCTTCTACCCCCAACGCATCCTTCTCTTCGTCATAAATCACCATGACTTGTAACTCCCAATTTTTGCAGCAATGCCCAATAGAATACTTCTCATCACATCTAAAGCACAAGCCCTTCTCCCGTTTGGCCTTCAAATCTGCCTCACTCAGTCTCGTGAAAGGCGGATTACACCCCTTACCAGCAGCCAGATTCTGGTGCAGCACAACCGCATTGGTTATTGCTGGCTTTGGCGATGCTGATGGGGCAACCGTGCTCACCGATTGGTGCTGGTGCGAAAATGGGTTGAAGTGGGTTGTCCCCCTGTTTTAACCACTTCCGATGGAGCTTCCTCTGACTACCATGTTTCTTTCCTCAATTCGTTGGGCCACTTCCATGAGCTGATCCAATCCATTCGGTCTAAGCATTCTCAGTTCCGCTCTGATTTCCGGCTTCAACCCATTGATGAATTGGCCCTCCAACAGGGCCTCTGGCATGCCTTCGAGAGGTGAAGCCAATGTTTCTAAACAAAGGCGGTACTCTCTAACTGATCCCCACTGCTTAAGGGCAAGGAATCTCTCCTCCAGGGTCCCCTCATGCGTGGACCAAAATTGGCTTCTTAGCATCACCTTCAGTTCTTCCCAACTCCGCACCCCCCTCCGCCTTTGTTCCCATTGGAACCATGCGAGCGCTAGCCCATCAAAACAGAGTGCTGCTGATTCCAATTTCTCCAGCTCGGACAACTGATTAACGATGTAGTACCTTTCAACCCTGAAAATCCAAGCATCTGGATCTTCCCCCTCGAAGATCGGCATTTCCAGGCGCCTTCCCTTGTACTCGGACCTTCCTGCTCCTTCGACTCCATCTACCCCCTCGCCTCAGCCCAATCTCACTTCCGGCGTTCCCTCCATGAACGAAGAGGAACCCTGCGGCAGCTCCGTCCCCTCTCGCTTCCCTTTTCTCCCTCGCTCCTGTTCATCCCAATGGGCCATCAGGAGAGCAAATTGATCCATCAGCATGGCCATGTTTTTCTCAATTCTGCTCACCTTCTGCACTTCCGACTTCAACGAATCCAATCCACTGTACAACCCATCTATCCGCCCTTCCAGGTCCCCTACTTGGTCACTAAGGTTCACCATAGAGATCGATTTTGTTGCTTTGATACCAAATGATAGATTATTGAAGCTAATATGTCTGGGTTTACTGAATTTGGAGCGAATTATAACTGAAAAAAAGAAACAAATGAAACGAAGTGGACTTTCAAGAGGTCCACACTCTCCCGAATTCCTTACTACTCAAAAGATGCCTTCCACCTCCAATATCTTTCCTACTTAACTGTTATTCCAGCCATCCCCTCTAATCGATTCTATTATCCGCACATGCCCCAGCTTGCTCTACCCATAATACCCTTTACCCCTTTTGTCGCTTCCTCCCTTACTCGTTTGACCATTCTGCCCCTGCTTATTCCGTCGTTGGTAACGAAATTGTATGGGTCTTCTATCAAAATAGTTATTCTCTCTCTCTCTCTCGAACTTATCTTCTCCTCCCTTCAACTTCTCTTCCCATGTTCCCCCTTCTAATTCTCTCTAATTTCCCCTATCTTTCTCTAATTCTTCCTACAATTGGCCCTAATTTCTCTGTTGAAACCCTAGGGTCATGATAGATCTGGATGTACCTATTGCTATAAGGGAGTGAGGTCTTGCACTGAACATCCTATCTCAAACTATCTTACTTACGCTAAGATATCTTGAAAGCATAGGACATTCACTGTTTCAGTTAATGAGGTAAAAGTTCCTACAAATATATAGCAGGCTTCAAAAAATCATAAGTGGAAAGAGGCCATATTAGAGGAAATGAAGACCTTAGTTGACAATCAAACTTGGGACAATATTGAGCCACCTAAACACAAGAAAATAGTGGGCTGCAAATGGATATTTATAGTAAAATATAATGTTGATGGTTACACAAGGCACAGTTGGTTGCACGGGGCTTTACTCAAACATTTAGAATAGATTATGAAGAGACTTTTGCCCGTATAGCTAAATTAAATTCCATTAGAGTATTATTGTCTATGGCTGCAAATCTTGATTGGGAACTTCACCAATTAGACATAAATAATGTCTTCTTGAATGAAGGTTTGGAAGAAGAAGTTTTCATGCGAACACCTCCTGGTTTTGAATCATTTGAAAATTGAAGTAAGGTATGAAAACTAAATAAGGCTCTTTATGGTCTAAAGTAATCACCCAGGGCATGGTTTACAAAATTTAGTGCAACTATGAAAAAACTTGGCTATTAACAAGGGTAGGTTGATCACACCGTACTTATCAAGCAAACTAAAAATGGAAAATCCATTCTAATCATGTATGTGGATGACATGATTCTTCCAAGTGATGATGTTATGGGGATTTAACAACTAAAAGAGTGTTTACAAGTTACGTTAAAGTGAAAGACCTTGAACACTTAAATACTTCTTTGGAATGGAAGCAGCAAGGAGTAAAAAAAGTATTTTCATTACTCAAAGGAAATATACTCTAGATCTTCTCACTGAAATAGGAAAAATAGGTAGCAGATCTACAAGTACTCCTCTGGAACAGAATTGGAAATCAAGGAGCACTGAGGTTGATTATCCTATGGATAAGGCAAGATACCAAATACTAGTAGGAAAATTAATATATCTATCTCTAACAACACCAAATATTACATTTAGTGTAAGTGTTGTAAGTTAATTTATGCATGCTCCTCCACAAAGACATCTAGATGCAGTAACTCATATTCTCAGATATCTCAAGGGTACCACCAGGAAAGGGCCTATTGTTCAGAAAATGTGATAATCGTGAAATTGAATGCTATGCTGATGTAGATTGGGCAGGAGCTGTTGAAGACAGTAAAAAAGCAGTCAATGGTAACGAGAAGTAGAGTATAGAACAATTGCCCAAGTAATATGTGAATTAATCTTGTTGGAAAGACTGTTACGCTACTTAAAGGTATCATAGGATGCACCTATGAAGCTATATAATGACAGCAAATCAGTTATTCGCTTAGTTCACAATCCAATTCAACATGATAGGATGAAGCATGTAAGAATTGATCGGCACTTCATCAAGACTGAAATTGAAAATGGAACAATTATCCTCTCATACATTCCAACTCGAGATCAAGAGGCTGATATTCTAACTAAAGTTATGTCTTAGCGAAGTTTTGAAGTGTTAATTAGCAAGTTGTGAATGATTGATATCTATTCACCAACTTGAAGGAGAGTGTTGGAATATCAAATCAAAAAGTTTAAATACAGATAACACCAACAGATAAGGTTGGTTGGAGATAAATTTGAATATTGATGAGACCAAGAGATAAGGTTCGTTGGAGATAAAGAAAGATTCAAAAAATTAAACTAATAAAGAGGTAAGTTCCTAAGAAAAATGATGTTGATTTCAAGTGATAAGTTCAACTTTAGTAATAAACTTTATCTTTTAAAGATATTCAATTTTCTTGTTTTTTTGGAGATATAAAAGAATTCTTGTATATATACCCCATTCGTATACTCAATAAGATATTAAAGTAGTTTTCCATTTCATTAAGTAAGCTTTTTTTCTGCTTCTCTAATTGAGTATTCTTCCAACGTTGCTTCAATCAGTTGTTTTCAGTTAGTCCACATGGAAAGTCTGTTAACCTGAATAATTGGCCGACATAGTCATAGTGAAAAAAGCAAATGGGATTAGCATAATGATAATTGACAAATCAAAGCATCATCAAAATGAACTAAAACAAATCCGAAGTGGCATGATAGACAAAATAAACTCGCTACAAACAACCATCATGAAAAAACTAAACCTAAAAAGCTTATCCTTTATGGTTAAATCATCTCAATAGGAAAGATCATTAAGATGTTTAGGGGGCCACTAGCATTAGCAGACGAAGGACTTGCCTCGAACACACACGAAAAAATAAGAAGACCGTTAAGATGTTTGGGGCTCACTTCCATCAGTGGACGAAGGACTCGCCCCAAACACACGTGGATAATAAGAAAACCTTCTGTTAAGATATTTGGAGGTCACTTGCGTCAACGGACAAATGACTCACCTTGAATACACGCGAAAAATAAGAAGAGCATTAAGATGTTTGGGGGTCACTTGGGTCGACAAACAAAGGAAACAGACATGAAAAATGAGAAGACCGTTAAGATGTTCGGGGGTCATCTGCGTCGACGAACGAAGACTCGCCCCAAACACATGCGGATGATTGAAGAATTGTAGAGATGTTCGGGGGTCTAGTCACTTGCGTCTACAGACAAAGGACTCACCCCTAACACATGCATATTACAAAAAAAATTGTTAAGATGTTCAGGGGTCACTTGCGTCGACAAACTAATGACTCACCCCAAACACACGCAGATAATAAGAAGACTGTTAAGGTGTTCGAGGGTTACTTACGTCGACAAACGAGGAACTCACCCAGAACACACACAGACTGTAAAGATGTTCGAAGGACTTGCTCTGAACACATGTGGAAAATAAGAAGACTATTAAGATGTTCGAGGGTTATGTCGACGAACGAGGGACTCACCTCGACCATTAAGATGTTCGAGGGTTACTTGTGTCGACAAGCAAAAGACTCACCTCAAACACATACGAATCACAATAAAAACTGTTAAGATATTCGAGGGTCACTTGCGTCAACAAATGAACGACTCTCCCCAAACAAATATGGATAATAAGGAGACCATTAAGATGTTTGGGGTCACTTGCATCGATAGACAAAGGACTCTCCCCAAGCACACGCAAATTATAAGAAAAACTGTTGAAATGTTCGAGAGTCACTTGTGTCGAAAAACAAAGGACTCGCCCAGAACACACGTAAATAATAAAAAGGCCGTTAAAATGTTCATGGGTCATTTGTGTCGACGGACAAAAGACTCGCCCCAAACACACTCGAAAAATGAGAAGAAAGTATAATAAGAAGACAATTAAGATGCTTAAGGGTCACTTGTATTGACAAAGGAAAGATTCATACCGTAAAGATATTCAGGGGTCATTTGTGTTGATGGACGAAAGACTAGCCCTGAACACACGCGGATTACAAGAAGACCATTAAGATGTTTGGGGATCACTTGCGTTGATGGACGACTAACTCACCTCGAGCACACGCGAATAATAAGATCGCAAAGATGTTCAGGAGTCACTTGTGTCGACGAACGAAGGACTTGCCCATAACACACACGAATAATAAGATGTCCACAAGCCGTCATGGCATTTAGATACGAATGAACTTCTCATCAAAACCAAAAAGGCTAGGAAGCGGGAGTACAATCCTCCCCAATGTGAGGTCCTATAATAAACCAATCCACACAAAGAACTGAGGAGTGGCGATGCAATCTTCCTCAAAGTAAAGACCTATCACAAACCAATCCATCCAAAGGATTGAGGAGTGATCACGCAATCTTCCTTAATGAAAAATCCTATGACGAAACCAATTATCCACAAAGACTGGAGAGCCATATTGCATAATGTGAGAAAAAAATTAGGAGAGAAAAAATCTAAGAGACTAGCCTCTCTTAGCTTGTTATTTATAATAAGCATAATGAGCCTTAAATTTATGGGCTTAATCTAATTATAAAATAAAACACACATATAATAATTATAATATATACTAATAATTCTAACACTCCCTCTCAAGCTGGAGCATAGATATCATATACACCAAGCTTGTTATAAATATATTCCACTCGAGCACCCTTTAGAGATTTGGTGAAGACATCAGCAAGTTGATCATTAGAGTTAACAAACTTTGTAATAGTAACACCTTCAACTAGTTTTTCTCTAACAAAGTGACAGTTGATTTCAATATGCTTAGTCCGCTCATGGAACACTAGATTGGAACCAATGTGTAAGGCAACCTGATTATCACAAACAAGCTTCATAAGAGACACTTCACAAAACTTGAGTTCGTGTAGGAGTTGTTTAAGCTAGATGAACTCACAAGTTGCATTAGTCATAGCCTGATACTCTGCCTCTACACTAGATCTAGCTACTACATTTTGTTTCTTACTTTTCCAAGAAAAACCAGATTTCCTCCCACAAGAACACAGTACCCAGAAGTTGACCGACAATCAGAAGGAGATCATGCACAATCTACATCTGCATAACAACAAATATCTGTGTGATGCTTATCCTCATAGAGTAGCCCTTTACTTGGTGCTCTTTTGATATATCTCAAAATCCGGATAACAACATCCCAGTGAGAATCATATGATGAATTGAGGAACTGGCTAACTACACTCACAACAAAAGTAATGTCAGGACAAGTGACTGTGAGATAGTTCAACTTGCCTACTAGTCTCCTATACTTTCCAGGATCTGAATAAAGTTCCCCCTGTCCCGACAAGAGTCAGACATTCGGATCTATTGGGGAGTCAACTGGTTTGTAATTCACCATACCAGTTTCTTCTAAGATGTCAAGTGCATACTTCCTCTAAGAAATTAAGATATCATCTCCTGATTAAGCAACTTCAATACCCAAGAAATACCAAAGTCGACTTAGGTCTTTGGTATGAAAATTTGATGTAGATGTTCTTTCAACTTCTATATTCCAACCTGATCACTCCCTGTGATAACAGTGTCATCTACATAAACCACAAGGTGTATACATAAGGAAGAAGAATGGCGATAGAAAATCGAATGACCAACCTCACTTCGAGTGAGACCAAAGACTTGAACCACAATGTTGAACCTGTCAAACCACACCCGTGGAGATTGTTTCAGACCATAGAGAGACTTCCTGAGTTTGCAGACTACATTGGATTCCCCCTAAGCAACAAAATCAATTGGTTGCTCCATATATACTTCTTCTTACAAATCACCATGAAGAAAGGCATTTATAATATCAAACTGATAGAGTGGCCAATGATGCGTAGTAGCCAGAGAGAGAAAGAGGCGAACAGAGGCCATTTTTGCAACAGGAGAGAAAGTATCGCTATAATTCAACCCATAGATCTGTGTAAAACCTTTGGCAACCAAGCAAGCCTTAAGACGTTCCACCTGGCCATCAGGACCCACTTTGGGAGTGAATACCCAACGGCAATCAACTGGAGTCTTTCTTGGTGGTAAAAACACCAAATCCCAAGTACCATTTGAATGTAAGGCGTCAATCTCATCTAACATAGCCTGGCACCAACCAGGATGGGATAGAACTTCACCTGTGGTTTTAGGAATAGAAATAGAAGAAAGACTCGAAACAAAAGCACTATAAGAAAGAGACAAACGGTCATAGCATAAAAAGTTATAAATAGGATGGGGATTACGGGTAGACCGTGTAACTTTGCGAAGAGCAACAGGGAGATTGTCGGGCTCAAGATCCGAGGCAGGAGGGACAACAAACGGAGAGAGCGAGTCAGGAGAGTCCTGGGCTGGAGGGATGCTGGTGCCGGTAGCGAGATGAGGACAACGGTGATATGTAAGAAGTGGAGGAGTCGTGGTAGGTGGACCGAAAAACGATAGGGTAGGCGCCTCAGAGGAGACAAACAGACCCGAGGAGGACAGCGGAAAAAAAGAAAAAGGAACAGGCAAAACCTAGTGAAGACTCTATGAATCAGGCTAAGCAACCAAAAAAAAAGACTGATGTTCAAAGAATGTGACATCAGCAGACAAGAAATAGCGATTCAGCTCATGAGAGTAACACTTATAGCCTTTTTGCAATCGGGAATAGCCAATGAAGATACACTTGAGAGATTTTGCAAGAAGCTTATCATGTCCAGGTGAAAAAGAATGCACAAAACAGATACATCCAAAAACACGAAGAGGAACAAAACAAAGTGGTTGTGTTGGGAACAAAAGGAAATGAGGAATTTGCTCTTGTAACGTTGAGAATGACATGCGATTGATGAGATAATATGCAGTTAGAATAACATCACCCCAAAATTTGGTGGGAAGATTGGCATATAAAAGGAGCGTCCGTGCAGTCTCAATAAGATGAGGATTCTTATGCTCAGCAACACAATTTTGTTGAGGTGTGCAAGGACAAGAGGATTGATGTAGGATGCCATTAGCAGTCATAAAGGTAGTGAATGGAAAAGAAAAATACTCGGGGGCATTATCACTACGTAAGGCACGTATAGAAACTCCAAACTGTGTTTTTATTTCAGCAGTAAATGTCTGAAAAATAGAAACAACTTGGACCGACTCTTCATAAGAAACAACCAAGTGGAACGAGAAAAGTCATCAATGAAAGTAACGAAATATGAAAAACCAAGAGTATAATTGACGCGGCTAAGCCCCCATACATCAGAGTGCACAAGGAAAAAGGGAGCCTCAGCCCTATTATTGACCCAACAAGAAAAAGAATGATGAGCGTGTTTACCACGCTGACACGACTCACAATTAAATATGGACAATGATGACAAACTAGGAACTAATTTCTTCAATTTGCAGAGATTGGGATGATCGAGACGATAATGGAGAAGATCTGGGGAAGCAGCACTAGTGCAAGCTACCGGTGAACTAGGCACAGTAAGATGGTAGTGACCCTGTAACTCACGCCCGACGCCAATCGTCCGCCCCATACTCTGGTCCTGAATACAAACAGAGGTAGGAGTAAAGAAAAAAAGAACAAGGCAATTTGGTTAGTTGGCTAACTGAAATCAAATTAAAAGGACTATCAGAAACATATAAAATAAAATTTAATGAGAAAGAAAAGGTGGGTGTGATTTAGCCGATCCATTTAACTGCAATTTTGGTACCATCAGCCAGGGTAACAGTAGGTAAAGTATCAGAATAGGTAAGTGAGGAGAAAAAAAGTTCATTACCACATATATGGTCAGTGGCGCCATAATCTATAATCCAAGGACTAACAGATGAGCCTTGAGCAACACAAGCAACGGGATTACCAAGATGAGACCGTTGGGTGGCCTGGAACCTCAGGAAGGCATCATACTCAGCTGCAGACATAGGTACCAATTGTGAACCTGGTGGAGATTGAGTAAGACTAGAATCGCTCTGAAATACATGAGCTGCACTGGTAGATAATGCAGGTGGAGCAACTGGCCGACCATGTTTCTTCTAGCATTTGTTCTCAAGATGACCCAATTTCTTACAAAAGGTACACTGTTAACGTGAGCGATTATTATTGTGTCCTCTATTTCCTCCAATAGTGGAAGCTTGAGATACAAGAGCTGAAGATTCGGCTGGAAGAACAACATGAGAAGAAGAAGACATACCATGTGCACCTGTCATATTCAACAACCTTTTGAAAGAGTCCTTCATAGTAAGGTTAGTGGAGCTGGTCAAGATTTGATGTCTAATGGCGTCAAACTCTGATTTCAGACCGGAGAGAACAATAATCATAAAAAACTTCTCTCGTTGAGCAATATGTTCGATGCGGGTCGTGGTAAAAGGAAGAAGAGTATCAAATTCTTGCATGAAAACCCGAACCTACCCTAGATAAAATTCCATGGACGACTCTTGCTTGAGATTCTTGATATTAGAGACCACAGTGTACAAACGTTGGATATCGTTTGTATAACACTCTTCAGCTTCCTTCCACACATCAACACAAGTTTCAAAGGGGCGAAAGGGCTGCATGATGGATGGATCAGTAGACTGCCATATGAAGCTACATAACAGGACATCAATTTGTTCCCATCTCGCTCGATTAGCTTCTGACACACTTTCAAGTTTCGTGGTAAGATGATCCGCTTGACCTTGCCCTTTGAACCACATTTTGACAGAGGTTGCCAATGAGAGATAATTGGCAGTCCCTATCAACTTGATAGTGGTAATATTGATTGTCCCAAGATTGGAGACAACAAGGGATTGAGAGGCAGTAGGGGCAACGATAGAAACCGAAGCGGTAGTAGCACCGGTAAAAACCGCGTCACTGAAGTCAGACATGGCGAGGACTTTGACACCAGAAGTAGCTTTAGGGATCGGCAACGGTCAGATCTGGAGAATCCGACGAAAGAATACCGGAAGACGCGTTGTCACGTGCCAGCGCGTGGAGGCAGAGGTAGCGTGTGAAGGCGCGCGACTGGTTCGACGACAGCAATTCTTCGGCGGTCGACCGATCTAGAGGCGGCGAGCCCGAGTGTGGTGGCGGTGTGGTGAGTTTGTGGCCAGATAATAGGGTTTCAGTATGGACAGTGACGGTTAGGGCTTAAAAGTCCCTAGAAAACGATACACAACGACGCCTAGGGTTTTTGTCTCACCGGTGACTCTGATACCATGTGAGAAAATAATTATGAGAGAAAAAACCTAAGAGACTAGCCTCTCTTACCTTGTTATTTATAATAAACATAATGGGCCTTAAACCTATGGGCTTAATCTAATTACAAAATAAAACACACATATAATAATTATAATATATACTAATAATTCTAACACATAGTCTAGCCTCACCTACACTACCACCTCAATGCAATCCGATGATCTATTTAAGGACCATAAGTTGAGCAATGCTTCGCCTAAGCTCCGTTCCTCTTCTTGTAAAATAAAAAAAAAATTAAAAAAAATCCATAGAACCAAAAGAGAACAAAAAAAAAAAGCGACTATAGAAAAAGTTGGGGCATACCCTACTCAAAACAGGAAACAAAATCACAAGAAACTAGCTAAGAACAAATAATAATAAGCTGCATCAAAGTAGACCTCAAACAGGTGAGGCAGAAACTAACATGAAACTTAACATATTGAAACATTGAATATAGCTACAACGTTCCCATAATGGGAAAAGATAGAGAAGACAATAGAGAAGCCCATTGAGAAACAAGCGAAGTCAGAACCACTCGTCAACAAAACAACCCCCATTTCGCGAAGAAATATGATGCAAGAGCAAACTATCAAATTCCACAGAACTAGATGCCTCAGTGGAGGAAGGAAACTGGCCTATCAAAAACCACCAAAAGACCCCAAAACTGCCTTGGGGAAAGGGAAAACCATCAACTCCAAGACCTTCCACCATCGAAAACAACCCTATTCCGCAATGAAAACAACCTCGTTCCTCTTCAATGGTCTGGCCTTAATAGCTCCTCACTAAAAGTCCACAAGTGTAAGCAGCTAGAGTTAACTAAACCTGGATTCTACATGGTGGACAGGTTCGAAACCATTGACAGGCAAAGGACCAAGCGTGGGCTCTTAACCCCAGCCTCAATCAACATGCTCATCATGATTTCAAAATTCTTGTCACTTCCTAGTTCGAACCTAGCTTTCCTCTACGTGCAAACTAGGGAGCTGACGACAAGAAGGATTTTATTCGAAATTATTAACTTTTTAATGGTACGTCTGGAAAACCAAGGTCCAAGGAAAACACGTCTAAATAGCAAAAGCTTATATCCTAGGGCTCATTATCCAAAAAACCAAAATGCGAAAGCATAAGAATGGTCCAAGGCAAATAAGATAAAAATAACCTAAGTTTGAAGGGCAAATTGGTCCAAGGTAAATAAGATATAAATAGCAAGATCAAAGGGTCAAAAGGGAGGCCAAGTTCTCTCTCTCTCTCTCTCTCTCTCTCTCTCTCTATGTGTGTGTGTGTGTGCGCGCAAAGAAATCGAGTTCTCGCAGGAAGGAGGAAACCCCTCTCGGAGAGCATCTCGCACTCTTGGTAGCATCTCTCCGAGAGGAAAGCCTCTCGGAGAGGACTCCCCCTCATAGGAAGCCCCCGCCGCCGCAACTCCCTCTCGGTGGTCTCCTCTCGAAAAGGAGGATGGGCTATCAGTGGTGTTGCGTCCCTCGGAAAGGCCCTGGTCTCCCGGAAAGCATCTCCCCACAAGCCATTTCTGCAAGGCATCGCGACCATCTCTATCCTCGCCTCTGCCCTTCTTTCGATAAGTTCCTCTCGGCGAGGTCTCTTCGAGACACCTCTTGCCGAGAGTTCCTTCTCAGAAAGGCCTTTTCCCGAGAGGTCCTTCTCAAAAAGTCCTTTTCCCGAGAGGTCCATCCGCTCAAGGTGCTGCCTACCCTCCATTTCGGCCTTCTTCCTTGTCCAACTGGTTCGCTGGTCTTCTCTCCTCCCAAATTGCATATAATATATATATGTAATACATGTATGAGTGTTGATATATAGTAGCAGCCAGATAGAGGGATATATATATATAACATATGGGATATATTTATATATGTATGACATGTATGCTCACGTGATGGCCATAGAGAAGGCTTTACAGGCAAAAATGGCCTTATATAATATCATGTCATAAGGCACTTATACAGTAAGTAGGAAACACCCAAGACCAACCACTTGACTACATACATATTGGATGATACCCTACAACATGCTAATGCGATACGCTATTCATATTTCATAAATAATACGTATGATAACGCGGGCGACATTTAGCGACATCTTCGCCCAGCTCGGGGATGTGCCCGAGCAAGTCCCTTAGGGGTCGATACCCTGCTTTGCCAACCCGCCATGAGGCCCACCTTCTCCCAAAGGGCCCCCTAGGTTGACTGGCCCTCTGAGGGGGATTTTTCTTAAACTTGTCCGAATGTTACTAACGTGCAGGTACATCCCCGGTTCCCTGTAACAATACCGAGATTGAGCCTCTCTAGCCAAGAAAGGTATAACTGTTCTATATTCAATGATAGCATGCCTTGATTATCTATTGCACTATTTTCCTAACTGTACTGACTTAAGCATCAGAGGGCATATGCGGGTGAGGAATCCCTGCGTGCCTTCTAACCTGTTCCTGTGAGCGCAGATATGCCCCAAGCACACAGGAGGCCAATCTCGAGCGATTCCAAAGGTGCCCCCAAGAGACCATCTACGACACCGATCAAGATATCGGGACCAAAGCTACCCAACGCCAATCTCCACCGACAGACTCTTGCCAACTGTCTACCTCGCACTGCCTCAGCTCCAGCTTTCTCGCATTACAAATTCTATTGTCGTAGTTTCCGGGTTACAAAGACCATCTACGGCCCCGGTCAGGATATCGGGGACCGAAGCTACCCAACGCTCATCTCCACCGACAGGCTCCTACCAGCTTTCTCGCATTACAAATTCTATTGTCGTAGTTTCCGAGCTACAACAATTGGCGTCGCCTGTGGGAAATTGACAAGAAGCTAAAATCTACGAGGAAGACAGCCAAGTCTGCCAATGTCAGATATTAGTTGGGCAATACAGGAAGAGCTAGTGTGTCCCATCTGGACGGCTAGAGGGCTTGTTCGTTGATAAGATCCTCCAGAATGAAGTTGTCAGAGGTCATGTATAAGCTTTCACAACCCTCAACGATCTTAAGAAGTGATCCTCCAGTGACCATGGTCACCCCGACGTCTTTGGTCGGTCACCAACACTTGTTTTGCTTCTTAAATACAAAGGATTGAGGAAGGATCACGATCCGTTCAGGGCATAACAAGAATGTTAAAGGAGACTCTTCTACATTGCTAACAAGAGGGTCGGGACCACTTCTCTCAGATCATCATTTCATAAGTCGGTCCATGGAGTGTCTCTAAGAAACATGACCCTAAGGAGCACGAGCTAGGATTATTCAACCGTTCCCTTACGAGCATGTGGCTAAGGATGAGATAGTCGAGAGACTGAAGCGGATACCAAGAAACAGTCAGCCGAAAGAAAGATATGTCGAGAATACCACCCTAAGAAGGAATGAGAAGCCAACTTAGAGTTCACAGCATATGATCATTAGTAATTGGGGGGTCGTGGACGGCTTAGTATAGAGCCCTTGAAGAGAGAGGCTCTTCTCATGCTTCAGAGTTGGTGACAACAACAAAGTTGATTATGAATCCAAATACAATAAATCAACTATAAGGCTGTGGAAGTGACGTTTGGTATCCAAGCTTGATGTGGTTCTTTATTTTTTGGAGGAGCAGGAGCTATAGAGGTCTTCTGAAGCAAAGTATGGAAGCAGTGACGAAGAGTTGTCAGTCCCATTTGCTGTAGCAAGTCGTGAACTTTTATGCCACAGGAATAAAGGGAATGAAGTATTGGAAAGCATGAAAAGGAAGAAAAACATTATGGCACTGTTGTAACAGTCGGTGTTGAACTTTGGCCTTTTGCAGCTATTTGCCTTGGCAACCGTGCTGTTGCTTGTCAAGCTCTGAACCAGATTGTTGGTGTCGTCACAGATTATAGCCTAGCCATAGCTCTCGATAGAAGTCACAAAGGCAGTTTCTAGAAGAGTTACTTTACCTAAGACGGTATTCTAATTGCTCTAAGAATGTTACTGTGGAAGCTCCCAACCTACGGGTAGACATGACAAACTCATTCTTGGCTAATGGTCTTCCTAATAAATTTGATCGTCTGAGCTAATAGACATTTTGAGCAAACAGAGACTGTGGGTATTTACAATCCCCTAAACAACTTGAGTCCGAGTAAGGGGGAAAGGACAGAAGACATATGAGGTATGCCATGAGAAAGACGAAGTCAAATGGAGCGATGGACTAGCTGAAAGAAATCGAATCTATCTAATCTTGGCGAGCTAAAGCCACGATCCGACCAATGGTATGGGCAAAAGCCAACGTGTGGAGAGCAACCACTTCGGTACGACCATAGTTATCAAAGACACGCCTAGGCGCAAGGCGCCTTAGGACACTAGTTTGGCGCCTCGCCTGGGTTGAGGCGAGGCGGTTTTGGCGAGGCCCTCGCCTTGCGCGCCTAGGCGCTGGGGCGTGAGGCGCACCTAGGCGCGCCACATGAAACTTAGGTCTTTTAATTAAAATTGGCAACCCAATCGATCCAGCCTCTCCCGACTCCAGCATCCAGCAACGCTTACATCCTCTCTAGCCTCTCCCGATCTTCTTCTTCCTCTCCAGCCGCGACCCCTTTCTCTCTTCCTCCTCTCTAGCTCAGCCCTATCTTCTTCTTCCTCTCCTCTCCAGCCGCGACCCCTTCCTCTCCAGCTCGGCCTGATCTTCTTCTTCCTCTCCTCTCCAGCCGTGACCCCCTCCTCTCCTCTCCAGTTCGGCCTGATCTTCCTCTTCCTTTCCTCTCCAGCCGCGCTTGCCTCCTCTCTTCCTCTCCTCCCCAGCCAGGCCCGCCTCCTATCTTATTAATTTCCTCTCCAACTCGGCCAGCCTCCTATCTTGTTAATTTCCTCTTAAGTTGTTAAGTAGTTCGCTGCTCTTCAAGTCCAAGTTGTTAAGCAGTAGCTGCCAATCTCGGTTCCATTCTAGCCTCCCCTGTTCTTGTGAGTTATTTACTTGTTTTTTATTTGATTATTTATTGCATTCTTGCTAAATTTTTCTTACTGGTTGCTGCTCTCTCTTTTTAGTTTATACTGTTGTTTTCGTGTTTGATTGGAGAATTTTATGGAAGTTGGAATTGTCTTGTAACAGCCCAATAAATGTCGTCAACCACTTTCAAAACTGACCCGGCATGGAATTATTTTGAAGCTGATCCTAATGATAGAAATACCACCACATGTAAATTTTGTCGTAAAGTAACAAAAGGTGGTATATTTCAGGCGAAACAACATCTAGTGGGTGGTTTTAGGAATACTAAAGCTTGCTCAAAATGTCCTCCATCAGTAAAAGAAGAGAATGGATAGTACATGCAAAAGAAGAAAAATTACAGGGATGAGCAAAATATGGCACCGTTAGATGATGATCTTCAATTTGGTGAAGGGTATGATGATGATGATGAGCCGCCGCCTCAAAGTAGAAAAAGACACAATGTATCTACCGGAAGTGGAAGCGGTACTGGTAGTGTTGGTAGTGTTAAAGGGCCAAAACAAAAGGGTCCACTTAATATTTTTCTAAAAGACCCAGAAGTTAATGTGTTGAAAAGCAAGGACAAAGGAAAGCAAACAAGGTTGGGTGAGAATGATTTTGCAAACAAAGAGTTAAGAGCTCGAGTTTGTAGAAGCTTTGTACGATGGATGTATAATGCAGGTATTCCATTCAATGCAGTGACATATGACAGTTTTAAAGTATTTATAGAAGCAGTTGGTCAATATGGTCCGGATGTGAAGCCGCCTAATTACCATAAAGTCAGGGTTCCCCTTCTCAAACAAAAGGTGGAAGCCACTCGTGAAATGATGAAAGATCATGAAAAGGCGTGGGCCAAATATGGATGTTCCATTTTGTCAGAAGGCTGGAAAGACAAGAGGGAAAGGACATTGATTAACTTTTTAGTCAATTCTCCTAAAGGAAGTATGTTTTTGGAGTCTGTTGATGGTTCTAGCTATTCAAAGACTGGGGAAAAGATGTTTCAATTATTAAGTAAATGTGTGGAAAAGATTGGAGTAAGAAATGTGGTGTAAGTGGTCACCAATAGTGCTTCAAACAATGTTTTAGCAGGTATGAAATTCATTTTTTGTAATTTGTATTATGTTTATAAATAAAACAATTTGACTATTTATTATATATTTATTATTTACTAATATCTTGTTAATTTCACTCTAAATAATAACAGGAAGATTTTTGGAGGCAAAATATCCTACGTTGTTTTGGACACCATGTGCAGCGCACTGCTTGGATTTAATGTTGGAAGATATTTTCAAGTTGCCTAATATGAAAAAGACATTTGAGAGAGCTATTATGGTGACTAGCTATATCTATACTCGTTCGGGTCTAGTAAACATGTTTAGAAGGTTTGCTGACAAGAAAGAGTTGTTGAGGCCTGCAAAAACACGGTTTGCAACTGCCTTTATCACTTTGGGCAGGATGCATAGTCTGAAAAGCAACCTTAGAAGGATGTTTACCTCCGAGGAGTGGATGACAAGCAAGTGGGTAAAAGAAGCGGGGGCTAAAAAGGTTGTAGAAGTGATTTTGATGCCTTCATTTTGGAACAATGTTGTATATGCTTTAAAGGTGGCTGGTCCATTGGTGCGTGTACTGCGCTTAGTGGATGGTGAGAAGAAGCCAGTTATGGGATACATATATGAGGCCATGGATAGGGCCAAAGAAGCAATTGCTAACTCTTTTAATAGGGATGAAAAGAAGTATGCACCCATTTTTCAGATCATTGATAATCAATGGGATGTTCAGCTTCACCGCCCCCTGCACGCTGCTGGTTGGTACTTGAACCCAGAATATTTCTACAAGGCTGAACGTATAGATCCAGAGATCATGACTGGCTTATATGAATGCATTAGAAAGTTAAATCCAGATGTAAAGGTTCAAGACCAAATTGATGCGGAGCTTTCGATGTATTGCAAGGCAGATGGGTTCTTTGGAAACTATAAGGCTATTAGAAAGAGAGCTGAGAAATCACCAGGTACACACATATATATATATATTACATTATATATATAATCATTCTAGATAATAGATAATAATTAACCCATTAATTTTATTGGACAGCTGAATGGTGAGCTTCATATGGAATGTCAACACCCACGTTGCAAAATTTTGCAATTAAAATTCTTAGCTTGACTTGTAATTTATCTAGGTGTGAACGTAATTAGAGTGTGTTTGAAAATGTAAGTGCATTGTACATATAACACTTACAATTTTTATTAGTAGTTGGTTTGTTTCATGTAGCTTATTCTTAGTATGTTTTTGTATAAATTGTTGCAGCTTCATACTAAACGAAGAAACAGACTTGATCAACTTCGTTTAAACGACTTGGTGTTTGTGAAATACAATAGAGCATTGAAGCGTCAGTATCAAATGCGTGATACCATTGACCCACATTGATGAAAGCAATGAATGGTTGACTGGAAAACTTGATGAGGAGAATGATAAAGATGATGAAATTGTTTTTCCAGATGATGTTGGGGATAGGTTGACATGGAGTAATGTCGTTGTGGCTATAGGAGTTGGAGAGCCTAGTTATCGATTTAGAATTAAACAAACTCGATCACAATCAGGTTCAACTTCAACTTCGACTTCAAAGCGGCGAGTAACTCAGGAGATTGAAGAAGAGGAGGAAAGTGAGGCAGAGACTGAAGATGATGAAGACTTGGAAGAGGGAGAAGAATTGGGAGATGAAGAAGAAGATGAAGGGGTGATTGAAGGGGATGATGAAGATATTGACCTTAATGTTGATGATCTCCTTGATGATGATTGATTAAAACTTCTTTATATTGATTGTGGACTTGTAGTGTTTATGCGTTTGTTTAGAACTTTGCATTATGATTGATACTTGTTTGAGTTTGAGACTTTAAGTTTGAACTTTGATGATATTTCTAGTTTAGAATTTGCATGATGAATGAATTAATTTTGATGTTGTTAGTCTAAAATTTGAAGATAATGAATCATGAATGATATCAATGTGTTACTATTGATAATTTGATAGTTGTTTATGATTTTACAATATTTTGAGTTTTTTTTTTCTAAAAGGTGCGCCTCGCTTCGCAAAGGCGCGCCTTGCCTCGTGCACCTCGCGCCTTAGGCTCCAAGACCCTTTGCGCCTCGCTACGCCTCTCGCCTTTCAGAACTATGGGTACGACCATGGTGATGAAGGTGATTGAAATAAGGACAGCCAGAGAAAGGATGATGTGGCGGACAATCCCAAGAAAAGAAAAGTAGAACTACTCGGGAGTGAACTTGTGCAATCTCGGCAGGCGAAAGTGTGGCAAGGAAGTCCACGACAGATTTTAAGTGGACAGTGTGTTAGCATCACAAGATGGCATCTAATGGTCTCTTCACCATCCTTATCGTAATCCCAGGCATCTCGTGAGAAGCATCACTACTTGCTCACCAACTCCCTTCCTCACAAACGTGCTTGCCCAAGACAACAGATATGTTGCGCAAATGAAGATTTGGAATCCTCTTAGTGAGAAAAGAAAGAGACAGGATGTATCGAGTTAACCAACTTCGCTCAACACTTCAAACGACCACGAGCAGGGGGCCGTGATGGTATCTGAAGAATTTGTGACTGGTAGGCCGACAATCGAACAAATTCGACGATTGAGTAACTAGATCGAACCATGGATTTTCTACAAAGAGTCAAGTCCCTAGATGTTGGAAAAGTTAAGGTTGAAGCCTTATTGATGGCTGAAAGCCGAGCCAAGCCGTAAAGGGAAGTTACTTGGGGCCAATCATGGAAGAGAAGGCTACCTAGGTGCCTAATCAGATCTGCTCTAAAGGAATAAGGGCAATGTATTAACGCCTTTCCCATTGTAATCATCAAGTGCCTTGTTAACAAAATTCCTTCAAGGGGACGACGCTTACAACGAGTGAGTTCACCCTCGAGCACTCCAAGAGTGGGACTTAGTGTTTCAAAAAATGGCTATCACAATTGCATTAAGAAAGAAGAGAAGCGTTCCGATGCCATGCCTGCAGGCTAACCTGGATCCCTTGCTTGAGTCCGGTGTTAAGCTAAGGTGTTAACCTTGACTCCTTGGTAGATCCGACGCAAAACCTCCAAACAAACTTGGAACAACTGGCAGTAATTCGGAGAGTAATGTTGGGTCTAACCTAGATCCCTCGCGTTGGACGACCCCGAAAGTGCCCAAACGAGGATGATGCCACGGAAACAAAATGTTGGCGCAAATATCCTCAAGTTGCGAATATCCTCAAATAAAAGACTCCATAGGTGTGAGCAACTGTGTTTCTCATTCATTCAAAAAAATTATAACATCCTAGAACGAAAATTGCATGAAAAGAATTTGAAAGGAAATTAGAAGCTAGACTAGTATGTCGATGACCAAGGTAGGACAACTGGTTACTGGAGAGCTATAATCGTAGCCCTAATTAGAATGTCCTTAAGGTTTTTCGACTCACTTGAAATGTTATCTTCCACCTCCTAGACCACCTCTAGGATACCCGAAGAAATACTCCTCTCGAACATCTCCCGAGTCCCTGTCCTAGGGATGTTGGTAATATCATCTCCCACCTTCAATTCAAGATACTCGAAAGAGCGTCGAAGGCTATGGTCGTATAGGCGATAGTCCAAAGTAGTGACGAGAGTCAATTAAGACAAATTAGTAGACCTATCAGAGAAAGAATCGGGGGGATGTAAGAATGGCTGGTGAAAGCAGGTTTGATTTGAAACGCAAGCCAAAAAACTCTTCGAGATGACGATGGTCTTATCCCAAGTATAAAGGCTAAGAGCTTCGGGAGCTCATATAATGATGTCAGAAGACCATAAGATAACCACTTTCTGAATAGAGATGGAATAGAGAATGGATCTAATGTGGAAATATATTCCGGGACGTCTTTAGGTGAGAGAAGAAGAGACAGTGGCTACTGGTCTTCAATGCAAGATAAAATGGAATGTGGTTATAGGGTAGATGGCAATTGTCGAGAAAGCATTGGCATCAATTGCCCAAGGAACTGGTTTAAATCAGGGAGAATGGCTGAAGATGGATAGCTTTTACACACAACGACAGGATCAGAGTAGAACACATGGATAGTCATATTTCACCAAGTGTTATGATAGAATACCAATGGAATCCCTGAAATAGGGTAAGCAGAGCCACTGATAATGGTAGAAAAGAGAAACACTCTTGACACAATGATTTTAGGTTGGCAACATCGTTTCTCACTTTCGATTTAAGACACTCTTAGAAGCTTAGCAAATCAAGTTTGAAGGAGCGATGATCCAAGGCATTGGCGAGAGTCACCATAGGCAAATGCATCATCTCGGGATAGAACTGCTGAGGCATTTTGATCCTAGAAAAATCCATCTTAGCTCAAGCCTGAGTCTAAATATAGCAAAACCACCAGCGTAAGCTTCTCTGCGCTCGAATGCCCATTCTCTAAAGAATCTAGTGCCCCTGAGCACTCAACATCTAATCTATCTTTGTCTATATCCTTGACCATAACCCAAAATCTTATCGCAACCATAGCATTTCTAGCTTGTGAGCCATTGGGCTATCCTCTTGGCGTTGCGCAGCCAGTGAGGCCCGCGCTTCTTGGAATCCCCTTTTGTCGCGCCTTAGAGGCACATCAGTATCCTTCCCTCGAGCAAATCATTCTTATTTTAGATGCCTCAAGTTGTGCTTTCGTATCTTCCACCATCCACTCAGCGTAGTGGGTTATGCCTTTGTATGGCTGTCGAAGCCTTACCTCAGTGAATGATCTCGTTTTAACGTCGACGCAAGGCCGTGCATCCTAAGATAGTAGTTTTGTCCATCGAGGGAGGGGGACGCGAGAGTGTTATTAGTCTTCCCTTTGACTTAATAGTAAAAGCAAAAACTAGGGGGCAATTATTGTGTCATAGAATTCCCTAGCATCCACCTAGGGGTATTTTGGTCATTAGACGCCTAGGGGTATTTTGGTCAATAAGCCCAAGGCGGGCGAATCCCAAAAGTAGTCCCGAGCCGAGACGTGTTTTCCAAGAAGAAGTCGTGGTCAAATAACCAAAAAACCAAGTTAATGGCAAAAGGGTAAACAGCCTAAGCTTGAGGGGCAAATTGGTCCAAGGCAAATAAGCTATAAATAGCAAAGTCAAAGGGTCAAAAGAGAGGCCAAGTTCTCTCTCTCTCTCTCTCTCTCGACAAAGAAATCGAGCTCTCACGGGAAGGAGGAAACCTTTCTCGGAGAGCATCTCGCTCTCTCGGCAGCATCTCTCCAAGAGGTTTAAAGCCTCTCAGAGAGGACTCCTCCTCACGGGAAGCCCCCGCCGCTGCAACTCCCTCTAGGTGGTCTCCTCTCGAAAAGAATGATGGGTTGTCGACGGTGTTGCGTCCCTCGAAAAGGCCCTAGTCTCCCGGAAAGCATCTCCCCGCAAGCCATTTCCGCAAGGCATCGCGGCTATCTCCATCCTCGCCTCCGCCCTTCTTTCGGTAAGCTACTCTCGGCGAGGTCTCTCCGAGAGACCTCTTGCCGATAGGTCCATCCGCGCAAGGTGTTGCCTGCCCTCCATTTCGGCCTCCTTCCTTGTCCAGCTAGTTCGCTGGTCTTCTCTCTTACCAAATTGCATATAATATATATGTGTAATACATGTATGCGTGCTGATATATAGTAGCAACCAGATAGAGGGATGTATATATATATAACATATGGCTTATATTTATATGTGGCATCGCGGCTATCTCCATCCTCGCCTCCGCCCTTCTTTCGGTAAGCTACTCTCGGCGAGGTCTCTCCGAGAGACCTCTTGCCGATAGGTCCATCCGCGCAAGGTGTTGTCTGCCCTCCATTTCGGCCTCCTTCCTTTCCAGCTAGTTCGCTGGTCTTCTCTCCTACCAAATTGCATATAATATATATGTGTAATACATGTATGCGTGCTGATATATAGTAGCAACCAGATAGAGGGATGTATATATATATAAGATATGGCATATATTTATATATGTATGACATGTATGCTAACATGATGGCCATAGAGAAGGCTTTACAGGCAGCAATGGCCTTATATAATATCATATCGTAAGGCACTTATATAGTAAGTAGAAAACACCAAGACCAGCCACTTAACTACATACATATTGGATGATACCCTAAAACATGCTAATGCGATACGCTATTCATATTTCATAAATAATACGTATGATAAAGCGAGCGACATTTAGCGACATCTTCACCCAACCCGGGGCTGTGCCTAGGCAGGTCTCTTAAGGGCCGAGACCCTGCTTTGGTAGCCCGCTATGAGGCTCACCTTCTCCTGGAGGGTCCCCTTGGTTGACTGGCCCTCTAGGGGGGATTCTTCTTAAGCTTGTCCTAATGTTACTAACGTGCAGGTTCATCCCCAGTTTCCTTTAACAGTACTGAGATTAATCCTCTCTGGTCAAGAAAGGTATAACTGTTTTATGTTCAATGATAGCATGCCTTGCTTATCTATTGCACTATTTTCCTAGCTGTACTAACTTAAGCATCGGAAGGCATACACGAGTGAAGAATCCTTGTGTGCCTTCTAACCTGTTTCTGTGAGCATAGATATGCCCCAAGCACACAGGAGGCCAATCTCGAGCGATACCGAAGCTGCCCCCAGGAGACCATATACGGCCCCAGTCAAGATATCAAGGACTGGAGCTACCCAACGCCCATCTCCACCAGCAGACTCCTATCAGCTGTCCACCTCGCTCTGCCTCGGCTCCAACTTTCTTACATTACAAATTCTATTGTCATAGTTTCCGAACTACAATATTTATAGTTTTGTTTTTGAATATTCATTTTCTTTTATTTTTCTTCCTTTCTTCCACTACTGATGGAGTACCAACTTTACAAGTGCCCGTTGTAGGGCTCCACGAAGACTACACCTCTTTGGGAGCCAGCAACAGGGATACTAGGGGAAGAGGAAAAAAAATAAACCAAAAATTGTGGAAACAACTTTTTGTTGTTCTCATTTTTCACAAAAAATTCAAAATTTTTGAAGGCCAAAGTAAGTAATCAAGCATCATTTCCCATTTTTTTTTTCAAAATAATAAAAAAAATAAAAAAACTGAAAATGAAAGACTTGCCAAACTAGCCCTTAATTAAGTAGTCTGAAACTTCTACGAGCCGATGTTGCAATGTCACTTTGGGAGTCAATGAAATGATTAAAAATGTAAAGAGATGGACTTACATCTTTTCATTCAAAATTGCTAGTGAATGGCATCCCCTCGGTGTGTTCATACTCCCAATTTTGTGCCATGAGTGTTCTCTGGGGTCAAACCTTTCAGCAGACCTGAATAAGAAAAAATCTTACAACGGCTTATAAGAAAATGCTACTAGAGAGAGGTTATGGTTCACTTGAAATAACTACATAACGGAAGATTCAGTTTTCATAATTTTCCTCAACAGGAGAGATTGAAGATACCAAGAAACATTCTACCTAAAATGAAAATAAGTTAAATGAGATCATAAACAAGAAAAGCTCTTCTCACTTCAGCAAGAGTGATGTTCTAATACCACATCTAAAAGGCAGAAAACTACTAGGGTTAACAGAGAAAAGGGGG
Organism: Diospyros kaki; assembly: GCA_036245055.1. Taxonomy (NCBI): domain Eukaryota; kingdom Viridiplantae; phylum Streptophyta; class Magnoliopsida; order Ericales; family Ebenaceae; genus Diospyros; species Diospyros kaki. The sequence continues at coordinate 24,195,212 of BSEG01000009.1, read as the reverse complement.
ATTTGACCTGTATCAGACTTAATAGTTTATTTCCATAGATCTGAAACTCTGCACAATCTGGTATACTTCCCTACACATGCCAAATAAGAATCGAGAAGGAAGATATGGAAAACTAGTTGATGCACGGGACTGATATTTTTCAGAAAGCCACTATATAGTACATGGACATTCTTGTGTCTTTTCATTCGATCGCATCCATTTAGTTCAATGGGATAAAGTGGGTTTGAGATCTTACTTTAAGTAATTTGTCCCATTGTATCCACCAACTGCATAGAGTGCACCATTAAGTTCTGCAGCAGCAAGAGCATATCTCTGGAAAAACAACATAATCATTAGAACAGCCTACAAGTAAAAATCACTTTAAGGTTAACAACTTAATGCAAATTTGCTACCGCCCGAACATATAGGAGACAGATATATATAAGAAAAACAATACTTGCAATTGGTTCATGATAGTCCTAGAAGATTAATATGAAGAAAACCAAACAAAATTTCCTGGCATGTAGAGATGACATTCATTTGGTTAAGTAAACATTCTGTAGAGATGACAATTTTACTTGTGGCAGTAGCGGGATCAATATTATTTGACCAAGTTTGGGACAAGGATCTGGAATTTCCTGAATCTTTCAGGTCCAGAATAAGGCACAGAAAACTTGACCTGCCTCACCTAAGGTAGTACATAAAATTACAAACATACTCTTTATGTATAATATCCTTGGGGCTTCATTTGGATCTGATCTCTCCTCTCGGTCAATCACCAATCGCTCAATCCTCTCCTCTGTCTACAAATTCAAAAATCTAAGATTGCTATGCATATTCCTTATCCATTCACCTTGGTCCTCTCTTATCTATAGATCTGAGTTCTGTCCATTCATTTACAGATCTGAGAATCTTTCCTGATCCTCTCCTTTCTGTATCTCACTTTTTCTTCTTCCTTTTCTCTCCAGCTGATTGTCATGCAGACTTCTACTCTGTTTCAACCATCTCAACATTGCCTCCATTTTTTCTACCGCCCCTCGCCAAATAAGTCATCTACATATTAACATATCACCCTTTTTCTTTTTTCCTTTTTCTCACCAAGAAATTGACTACTTTTCAGACTGTCTCATTTTTCTCAGCTTGGCAACTGATTGTCAACCTGTATCTCTGCCTCCACTTTTGCTCGACATCTCTGGTATTCATCAACCTGTATATTCATTTTTTTGTAAGTGATTGTTTATTTATTTATTTATTATAAGATCGCATTAAATCAGGTTTACAGACAAATTTGGAACAAAGGGAAGGGTTGGGGATATTTGGATTTGAAATTTCTACCTTGACAAGGCAGTGGGCAGGGTACAAGGCACGAGTCGGGAATTGGGGCATTGGGGTTGGAGATGGGGAGAGTATAACCCGGCCAGCCTCACTCCATTAGAATTCCAATGGCGTGGAAACCAATGGAGAACTGCTTTTACAAAATATCATATGATCGATGAAATTTTTTTCTAAATGTTCACAACCTTGATGGACATAAAACTACATGCTTCTGGGCCACTTACCAAAAACTATATTCCCCCATCACTCTTTTCTAATGTATGGTGTATTTCAGCTACAAAATTTCATGTTTACATCCCATCAAATGGACAAATCACTATTATTATATTAATGGAAATATTGCATGTAGATAGATAATGAAGAAATTGTATGCAATTATTTACTTAGTTGAATACAAAGTACTCTTGCAAAGATTAGCTTCCAAGAAACAAGGGAAGCAAAATGATGCACAACTTTCAGTAAACCAGTACTACGCAGCCCAAGATTTATATAGGAATTACCTTCTGTAGCATTGACCGTGTAGAAATCCAGTGTCCAACATCTATATCAAACATTTCAACATCAGCAAAGCTTTCAGTCCCATTTCCACCACCAATTGCAAAAATTTTGTCATTTAGAGTAGCACCAGCTAAGCATCCCTTTTTGACATTCAATGGTGGACGCATAGTCCACTGATTATTGGCTAGATCATATGATTCAACTTCATAGAAAGAGATCGACAAGGTTGGTGATATAATTATATGCATTACACACATATATACACGAGAGAGAGAGGAGGGAGTGCAAGGCTGCACACTAATACCTGTGTCAATCCATAAGCTTCCATCTCCACCGCCAAATATGTAGAGCTCATCCTTCAATCTTGCAACAGAGGCATAAGAACGAGCGATATTCATAGACTGTAGGGGCATTATCACATCATGCATTGGGGAGTAGGAATCCAATGCCGATAACAATGACTTGCCATCGTAACCTCCCACAAGGAATATCAACTCGCCAATATCTTCTTCACAACCATTTCGTGACTCCATATTCATTTCATCAACCTTTGTCGTTAAAGGAAGTGATTTAGATTCCAAAGTCTTACACCTACATTTGAGACTTTCAATTTCTTGCTCTGCCTCAACCTGTAAAAGCCAATACGAAGCTTTAACATGTATGAATAAGCATTTATGATACTATAGAAGGAAGAGACAAAGATCCTTCTCCTCTCAAATAGGACAGGTCCATGTTTGATCCTTCTTTGACCGTTGAAACTTATGTATTGGTTTTATCAAATTAAATAATGAAAAATAAACCAGATGAACACTTGCATCCGTGAATCTTATTCTCCTGGGCAAGTATACTTGCACCATTTCTTTGGTGTTTTATCTATGCAATTTGGAGCCCACCCAGATTTCCACACAATGTCCTTGATGTTCAACAGTTCATCTTGAAATACTCCAATTTCTCAGCCTCTTCGAAAACCAGCAAGATCTCATTCTTGAAATATTTGAAGATTTAATTTGTGCTAAAAAAGAAAATAGAGGTCTCTAATGTTTGTTATCCTATGCGATAAAATGTTCAAACTCTCTCTAGGTCTCAAGAGTGAACTACTAAAATGATAGATTGCAAAAGAAAAGAAAAAAAAAAACAAAGAGACTGCAAATCACAAGAAAAGAATCTCCAATAATAGTTAAAATTTTGCAGACCATTCAAAGAATTCCATGGTGGTCAATAGAATTTCACAAGTGCCAAAGTTATGGGAACCATTCAAATGATGACCTCATGGTGTTCCACCAGGAGCTTCTTGGAAATGTAACTGTTAAAGAACAAAGAACAATGCAAATAGCATACCCTGTTCCATTGGTTATCTACAGAGACAGCTAGAATTGCAGGAAAGTCAACTTTTATCTACATGGAAACCTAATAAAGTCCATAAAATTTTAATTTTTTTAACTCAAGAACTAAGTTCAACATCAACTAATTACATCATGAGGAAAATGAAACAAAAATATATTGTTATGAAAGAACCCAATTATAATATGGGCATAACTTATGCACAAGTGTCTGAAAATTGAGCTAATTTGGGATGCAAAACAAGTGATTATAAGAGTAAGAAACAGACAAAAATTAACATTGGCAGACATCACTAAGTTCAGAAACAAGGATAAGGATCACTCCTTTTTTTGGTCAGCATGCTTCATAGTAATTAATTTCAGTTGCTTCAGAAGAAAATCATTGTGTCTTATACATGTGGTCAAATTTATGTACCTTACTGGCCTACTAGCCACTGTCTTTTCTCCAATGATCCTCAAAATAGTTTCACTCCACATGTATTGATCTCATCCATATGTAAATGCAAATTAAACTTCCCTTGATTCTAAGAAAATTTCCCCTGTAGGTTTCCCCTGGTTGAAAATAATGTTTTCCACCAACAACATTGTGTTTCTTTTTTTTTTTTCCCTTCAATTTTCCCAACTATGGAAAGACACCATGATAAAGAAATTAGTTTTTTTCTGGCATCAGTATGAACCCAGAAAAAAATGGATCTTAGGGGGGGAGGGGGGTAGAAGAGTTCAAAATCTATGAAATAACAGGGCATACCAGCTTATTCTCCAGGCAACACAGCTTTTGACTTTGATCTATTTTAAAAGCCTTCAATTCTTCCATTCCTTGGATTAACTGCATATGTGGACAGTAATAATAGCATGTCTGTAACCAAATAAAATATAACAGAAATGCTAGATATGGAAAGGTAAGAGGTGGATAAATAATGGTATGACCAAGTACCAGAGTTATGACAGAAGGATAATCAAATGAGTCAAAATTTCTTTTTTCATTCCCTTTTGCAAAACTGATTTGTGCCTCTGTAACATCATTATGCCATGTGCGCACATCATTTACGGGAGTGGCATCTTCTGCCCTCGTTGAAGACAGGTCTGAGTACTTCCGATTATGAGTCAATTCTCTTAGCTTCATGTATATAAGGTCCTCCTCTTTCTTCATCAGTTGCTCATCTAAGAAAATTTTCAATTGATGGTCATCAGCATTTAAAGATATGGCAATATCTGAAGAACCCAACTCAGTGGACTTATACAGATTAGGAAAATCAATCTTTAAGACTGTCGTACAAACCTTCAATTTCTTCCCTACTATCATTTGAGGGTACATTTAGGAATGGATATCTCCACCTTGTATTCTGAGGAGCCACAGTACTTGCAGCAGTAGGCCGGGATGATAGCAAGGATATCAATTTACTTGCTTGAGCATGGTCTAGCTCAAACCAAAAGTGGCTTCCATTATAGTAGTTGTCACTAATTACAGGCTTAAATTGTTCTTCAGGCAGTGGTTGGCACTGCAACTGGACACGAATTTGAACCTTGTTGTGAAACAACAGTAGTACTGAGCCTTTGACCGATCCTGATATAGAATGTTTCTAGATACAAAACTCAAAAAACTAAAACACTGGAAAAGAAGCTTATACCTGAGCAGGATACTTCGTTCTATCTGAACCATCTGTGGTCCATGCATATGGATCAATATTCATTTGGCCTGAACTAGCAGCCTCAAAGATTCCATAAAGTTTTCTGTTACTGTAGTTCAATAGAAATAATGGTAGGCCTGCATCAATGTTCTTTACGTACATAAAGTGTTCAGCTGGTAAGCCTGTTAAATATCAAACATGTACATTAGCTCAAGCATGAAATGAATAAGCCAAATTGTCTCCTAGGACAACAGAGCTTGTCAAAATTGCTGTTTCGTCATGCTTTAGCAATAATCATGTTACTCAATGAAAAATAAATTCATAAATGGAAGAATGATATAATATACACAAGTAATAGAAGCACATCCTGAACTAACAAAAAACATGGTACAATTGGAAGGGAAATGTGCTTCTAGTGCCAATTTAAATTTATGAATGAAAGCAAAATAACAAGTATAATTTACAAGTGGGTTGTAGATAACTGACCAAAGAGCTGTTTGGAAAGACATTCCTTTATGGTGGTGTTATTGCAGCCAAATATGACACCACCAAGATGATTCTTCATCAAATTTCTGTTATTTACATCGCTGGTTGCCGGAATTGAAGCAGGAGTTGCACTTCCACTAGGTATGAAGTTCTTCCTTCTTCTTCCTGTCCCCATCCTGCAATCCAAATAGAAGAAACTGTTACAACTCTGCAACTGAATAAATTACTCAAGCCATTGGAACAAAAATGTGAGCATCATTTATGAAATTATTAGAAGAAAAAGTTTTTGACCTATGTTAGATTACCACCTCCTTAACCCCATAGTCAAACAATAATTTATGCATAGTCCCTTCATCCTACTACTTTTTCTTTTTTGAAAAGAATACTCCTTTAATCTCTTCATAATGAAAGAAGTAAAATAACGTATAAGACCTTTGCACCGCACGGAACTCCAGCAACCACTCAGTGAAACAAGTTTACTTCATGATGGTTTTGCTTACCTCATATTTCATGAGTCTTGAATATGAATAAACAGAAAATATATCATTATGTAAAGAAACTATTTTTTTTTAATTTTTATGAAAAAAATCAACATGTGTAAAGCTTTAGATATAATGATTGCACACACATTCTCTAATACAAGTTAAACAAATGGAACGAAAACTTGGCAGTCAATCAAAATTATCCAAATATTTAAAAGGTGAATAAGATTTTGAGTAAACATCATTTCTTATACCATGATAAAGAAAGTACATAAGACAAAGGATTAAAGTAAATTTAACTTGGGTATTGTTAAGAAGAAGGAAAAATCCAATCATATTTCATTCTAATGGTTTTCAGAAACATATATACACACCTATCACTTGCATAGGCATTCTCCTAAGTCTAATTAAGAAGTTTCCTAATTAGATAGTTTCCTAAACTAGCTTAGGAAATTATGTACAGAAAAGAAAACAAACTACAGCTGCTAATACAATCAAATCAAAGACAATACAAACACCATATATACGATACAAACAATATTAAGAAATCTGCTAATCTGCTCATCTTCTAACACTTCCCCTCAGGATGGTGAGTGTATATCATGCATTCCTATCTTGCTCAATATGTTGTGACACACATGACTTGGTAAACCTTTAGTCAAAACATCTGGCAGTTGATCTCTTGTAGGAACAAAGGGTGTGCAGATCAAGCCACGCTCTAGTTTTTCTTTAATGAAGTGCCTATCTACCTCAACATACTTGATCCTATCATGTTGAATTAGGTTTGGGCAATGCTGATGGCTGACTTCTTATCACGATAGAGCCTCATAGGAGCTGACCATTTGATTTTTAAATCTTCCAAAATAATTTTTAGCTATAGTAATTCACATATACCTAGAGCCATAGATCTGAAGACCTAGCCACCACATTCTGTTTTTTACTTCTCCAAGTGACAAGATTTCCACCTAGGAATGTGCAATAACCTGAAGTAGACCTCCTATCAATAAGAGACCTTGCATAATCAGCATCAATGTGTGCTTCCAAAGACAATTCTCCTCCTTTTCTAAACATAATACCCTTACCGGGAGTCCCCTTAAGCTAATGAAAAATCCTGTGCACAAACTTTAGATAGCTTTCCTTAGGGTTATGCATAAATTGGCTAGTCACACTCACTGCATAAGCAATGTTTGGCCGTGTATGGGATAAATAAATAAGTCTTCATACTAGCTTTTGATAGGATCCCTTATCAATTGCACCCTCTTCAAAATCACTACCGATTCTATGATTTGGTTCAATGGGTGTATCAAGAGCCCTGCAACCAAGCATACCAGTGTCAGTCAAAAGATCCATCACATATTTGGGTTGAGAAATGAATATTCCTTCCTTAGACCGAGTTACTTCTATGCCCATAAAATATTTTAATTTTCCTAACTCCTTTATCTCAAATTCTTTAATCAAACACTACTTTAAGAGCTCCATTCCTTCTTTTTCATCTTCGGTGACAATGATATCATCAACATACACTAACAATGTAGTAATTCTACCTATGACTGAATGATGTACAAAAAAAGTGTGGTCACCTTAACTTTGTTTGTATCCCAAACCAAGCATAACCCTTGTAAACCTCTCAAACCAAGCTCTTAGTGAATGTTTTTGTAAAGACCCGACAATCCAATACAAAGGCTCTGTTACCAAATTGTAAGAGCCCGCCTCCAAAAGTCCCACTAGCATAGGAATTCTGAGGGAAAGTCCTCTCAAGATGGAAATAGAGTAAAATTCAATCAGGATCATGCATACCATCAACAATAATTAGCAATGATTCCACTATTTTTTTTTTCATACAGAACAAAATAAGCATTATCATTTACATCCCATTAGGCTAACCCAAAGGGGAATACAACAAACCCCAAATAATAAAATACAGCCATTAGCATGGTACAAAGCAACCAGCCAACAAACGCCCCCAAAACCTTTTATTTCGGTGAACTCTGTACACATCTAACCCAATAGATCATGCCTTGCTAGGACCCCTCTCATCCTTTGTTTTACCTACACCTAGAATGATGTAAAAAGAAATAATGAGCCACAAGGCCTAGCAAGCATAATACAATGAAATGTGTCATAAACCTTGGAGATAAGCTAGGGTATGAAAGGAAGATCGAGAATATTAAGAGAAGAACTTGGAGGAGAGATCAATTGGGAGGGAGAGAACAGTAAGAAGACAATGATAAGAAACGCCAACTATTGGAGTATCAATGCAAGGGTTTAACCAGATTTTCAAAACTTTTTCGAAAAACAAACCAGATTGTCAAAACTTTTTCGAAAAACAAATGAAATGGCAGCGGAAACATAAACCAAAAACGCCCTTGCAAGACCCGTTTCGATGTCCATATGGTATTCAAATCTAAACCATGCCATAGGAGGTTTAGCAGGTATACCTTTCAACACTTGAAGGCCGATGTAGAGGTTGAAATCCTTCCAGTGGCAATAATTCCTCTCTCCAAACCGCTCTCGAACAATATTTCGGTTAGACCGAACCGACTCCCGAAAGCATAAAAGGCCTAGTCAATCCACGCTCCAGCGAGATGGTGAATCCCAACACTCTCTTTGTGCTAGACAGAGAGAGTAAGGAAGATTAGGGCTGGAAATGAAAATGGATTTGAATCAAAGGGGCTTCTCAAGCTTGATACTCTCACTTATCAAGAACAATAGCTACAATAGCTGTGAGGAAGCAAGAGGAGCAATGGAAGGAGGCTAATCAAAGAGGGTTTAGGCTCTCTAGGGTGAGAAGGATTCGGGCTAGGGTTTTTGGGAGAAATCAAAATGCAACCTACTTCCATTCTACTTCCATTTCTTCTCTCATATTGCTTATAAATGAAACAAGCAAACCCTAGCTCCCAAATCACTCACACAATAGACAAGGTGTAACGCCCCGTATTTTTAACATGTTAAGAAGCTAAATACAACTATTACATGCTATGTACACCACCCGGGCGTTATGGGAAATCCTTGGTCAGCAAAAGTAAGGATCGAACCTGAAATGCTGAAATAGCTAGGATTTCCATAATATTACCTTAAGTCGAGTTCATAGAGTAAACACACACACACGCATCTTCATAGCAGCTATCTTGTTTCTCACAAGTTCAAAACATACATCTCACACCCTTATAGAGTTACAGAAGCTTCATACATACATCCATACATTTCATAATCTAAGGATCGTAGCCGCTATCCACAATACAACAGTCGTGCTACAAAATCATATACAACGTTTCAAGAAGGCTTAAACAAAACATCCACTACCTCCTTGCCACTTGCTCGAGCTTGCACCTATAGCACCTGGCACGTCTGTTATACCTGGGATGTTGAATATCCCAAGGGTATGAAACACCCAAATTAGACAATAATGTCTAGGTGAAATGGTTCATGAAGAAGAATATATGTGTGCAAATGCAGTATGTAGTACGAAACCTTCCCCTGTGGTAGCAAAACTAGGGTGTTGCAATCACACCAGCAATAATCATGGTAACTCACCACAAGAGCATGAGATCTAGGCTCATCGCAAGACCATGAGATCCCCCATGATGTCCCAACAACTAGCCATAGTCACCAAAACAACATGATGTATGACAAAGCAGAAAGAATATGCGTAAACCAATAAAAATATGACATGTAAGTCAACACCCACGCACAAGTAAAGCAACATGTATACTATATCTCCCTCATCCGAGCTCTGTTTCGCCTCCCGACGAAACCTACGGACTCCTCTTTCAGAGCTCTACAAGATTATGCTGAGAAATCGGACTTACCTTTTGATTTTTCTAGCCGTTCCGGGTGTTTTCCGGCGGCTATTCATTTTCTGACCAACCTCTCGTTCTCCTTCGTTCCTTCACCGATTTCCCTCGTTTTTCTCGCAGAATCTCCCCCTCTCTCTTAAGAACAAAATCCTCACTTAGAAACCTCTCAAATCCACAAAGGTTTGGACCAAACTCCTCATCGATTGCTCAAATCTTTCACCCAAGGGCCCTATTTTTAAAATTTCTCAGCCAATCACGTGTCGCCACTTGTTCCGTCATTGTGAGTCCTATCCGCCACCTCAAGGGAGTCATTATGAGGCGTCATCATTACTCCCAAGTGGCCCAATAGTTTCTTGTCACTTTTTCTTAAGGATAAGGCTTGGAGACTTTAGCAAACTTGGAGGCCAAGTAAGATTTTCTGCCCAATCACGCGATGTCACATCAAGGGGTCATTATAAATCATCATGTAACCTTATCATATCTTCCAAGTGGCCAATGGTTGCTTGCCATATGTCCTTGAGGATAAGGTTTGGAGACTTGGAGGCTAAGTCTTGGATTTCAAAATGATCCAAAAGTGAATTTAAATGTTGTTTGAAATCCAAAACTGAATTGAAATGTAAACTCACGTACGCACCTTCTCAGCTATTTACACCTTTGCCCTGCCACCTCATACTTTGATTTGCATGCCTCATCATGACTTCTAATGGTTAGTTGGCCCAGTTCATTATTCCAATGATCTAGCTACAGGTTTCAAGAACTACACCTTGGCCCGAACTTTTCAAATAATTTGCACTTAGGCCCTTGCAACTTAGTCCCCAGGCCATTTTTCATTGCACTTTTTGGCCCTCGAAAAATGGATAAATTATGCTAATACCCCAAGGTTTTAGGTAAATTACACTTTTACCCAAACTTCAATATTTAATATTTTGTCACTGGTTCAGAAACTGAACCTTTGTCTCAAGGCTTCTATAATCCTTTGAAAAGACCTATTTTCTCAGGTATTAGAACCTAATAATATTAGGTATTACATCATATTTGAGTTTGAAAATCTGGGATATTACACAAGGGACCTCAAAATTGGGATGGGAACATGGAAGAGACCAGGAAGACGCACTCCGTGCTTCCCTCGTCTGCTCATGGGCCCAACCTTTCCACTTCACGAATCGACAAACGATCGTGAAATCCGTCAACGAAGTTGACAGAAACTGTCAATAGTTTCCAAAGGGACTGTCGACAGTTTTGTCCCTTTTTCCAAAAATAACATCTACGCCCAGCTATTAACTTTTAATAGCACTTTCATTATCTCATAATGACACTAAGGCCCCCATTAACTCTTAACAGCATGCCCGTCAACTCTTGACGATTGCTCCTCATTAATTTGATCATAGAACCCAATCCGTTAACCCTTAACGGCAATGTCATTAACTCTTAATGACAGTTTTAACCTTAATTGCTTAGTCAACCATCATACCTGGATATGCGCATGACCTTCTAGGCTCACTACTAAGTAGCAATCAGGAAACGTCAACCACCTTGACGTTAACCAAACACTTTTGGTCTACAACAAGGATTTCTCCATCTCCTTGAAGTATCCCGAAAGACCCTAAGTGACGATTAGCATTATGTCAGGGCGATCCTACCAGTAATGAAGTCTTACTTCAAAATAGAACCTATTTGGGCTTTCGATTCCCGTGTACTATAATCCCTCCATCAGTTATCATCCTAATCGAGTGAGAGTTATGGACTGATCAAATTCACTAACTCGATGACTATGCCAAAATCAGTGTGGTGAGATTGAGATGACACATCGAAACTCTTTCTGAGATTGGAACACTTTCCAATCAAGTGTACCCTGACTAGAGGTTTCTATAATTAAGATCACCACTGATCGCATAGGATGTTCACCTCACGCCGGAGGTCGATGGATCCCATTAGCAATCACCTATCTCCACATGCCACTACACAGGGACCACACAGTGCATCTCTCACCCATTAACCGGATGGTTCTTAGCAACGGCAAATCCCTGGCACCAACACATGAGACAACTGTGTTACCTCTGGTCAAAGGACCAGAAACACAATCGAAGCTTGTGATAGACCATAGATCCTCTCAATCATGTGATTTATCACGTGCATTACATTCAGTAAGTGTTCCACTGACACCTACCCACATGTATACTATATCCATCTCATGGATTATGGCATGCGACTCACCATCCTTTATCATTAATATCTCATACTAATCAAAGGTAGTATTCCATATGTCAGTTCATACTTGACTAATCATAGTCCCCATCTGAGAAGTCTAAGAACTAGGAATTATCATTAAGATATCCTTATTACAAAGGTTAATTGTCACATATTCTTAATACTTGCAGAATAAGAGCTTTAACAAGAAATCCAATTACTCATTCATATTAATGATTGGAGAGCTATGAATGAAATTGTGACCTAAATATGAAAACATATTTTATTATATATATTGCAAGAATTACATCATTAGTCCCACAAATATAAATGCAAGATGCCATCTAAATCTAGCATTAGGGCACCAACACTAACAAATAAGGAAGGAGATCACCGAGAGAGAGAGTGTTGACTATAGGATCGATTATCACACAAGAAACCTCACTTCTCATAACCAATTCACAATCTCTAGAAACCAAAACAGATATTAGAGTAAATCAAAACATTAATAGAAAGTAAAAGAGGCAAGAAACTTATCTTGGTTTAGGCATAAAATGCCCTACATCCAAACTGCTGAAGCTTGACAGAATCCACTAGAAAGCAATAGGATACAGCACTTCCTCTCGCACACACTTGGCTATGAACAATAGCCTTCCCTCCTGAGAATACAAGGACCGAGCCTTTGCTCTCTCTCAATTCTCTCTAGAGTCCGTGCTAGATAAAACAAAAATGAATGAATGCTAAATACCTAATAGATAACCTATCCGCCTCTATTTATAAGAGATAGAGGCAGTTACAACAAGGACTAAAATGCAAATATAAGAAAAAAATGGACTGCCCAAAACTAACTTATAAAAGTTATTTTCGTTACATTTTAAACTCATAAAATATAAAAGCAAAATTATTTCTAACTACATTTAAAAAACCTCTCCCGATAATTTGACTGCTAACTAATGAAAATCCTAACAATTTTCTCCACCATTTGCATAGTTAAGCCATCAATCTTCAATCTTCCAAGTTCTGCTTCTGCTTCCTTTATCTTCTGGCTTCCCTCTAAGCTTGATTGGTTAGACTTCCTCAAGCTATGTTGAGTAGCTTCATGCAATGCTTCATCTTGGCTGCTAGAACGGCCTTGATGAACATATCCGCTGCATTGTCTTCTCCTACCACCTTTTCTAACTTCAGCTCTTTTTTGTCAAGAATCTCCCTAATGAAATGAAGTCAAACATCAATGTGTTTTGTGCGTTCATGGTGTGCCTGATTTCTTGCTAGGTGAATTGCACTTTAGCTGTCACATTTTAGGGTTGTATCTATCCCCCTCCCTAGCAATTCTCCTAGAAGCCCCTTTAACCACATAGCCTCCTCTATTGCCTCTGCTATGGCAATATATTCTGCTTCAGTGGTTGATAAGGCTACAACATGTTGTAAACTTGCCTTCCAACTCACTGTGGCATCCCAAACCTTAAAGACATAACCTATGGTTGATCGTCTCCTATCCTGATCCGCTGCATAATCTATATCAAAATATCCTAGGATTTTAGCTTCTATTTTCTTTTCTGCTCCACCATAAACCAAACCATTGCCTAATGATCCTCTTAGGTACTTGAACATCCACCTAACTGCACTCCAATGAGCTTTCCCTGGGTTTGTCATAAACCGGCTAACCAAGCTCATGGCATGTGCAAGATCTAGTCGAGTACAGACCATCCTGTACATTAAGCTTCTTACCGCACTTGAATATGAGACATTACTCATTTCTTCCTTATCTTCCTCATTTGTTGGAGATTGACTTGTTGATAGCTTAAAATGCTGAGCAAACGGAGTGCTTACAGCTTTTGCTTCAACCATCCTAAATCTTTGGATTAATTTCCTTAGATAACTTTCTTGTGACAGTCCTAGGGTTCTTATCTTTTTATCCCTCTTAATTTCAATTCATAATATCTTCCTTGCTTCTCCTAGGTCTTTCATTTCAAATATTGACTTTAGGTCCAGCTTTAATTACTAGATTTCTTCCCTTGATTGACTTGCAATCAACATATCGTTAACATACAATAGGAGGTACAAGGATATGTTGTTTGATACTTGCTTAAAGTATACACAGCAATCATATGAACTCCTAATAAAATCATGTTCAATCATAAAAGTATCAAATCTTTTATACCATTGACGTGGGAATTGTTTTAGTCCATATAGGGATTTCCTAAGAAGGCATACTTGCTCTGCTTTTCCATTAGACTCGAACCCCTTAGGCTACTCCATGAGAATCTTGTCATCTAATTCCCCATGAGAATCTTAGCAGTCATGACATTCATATGTTCCAATACCAGATCATGTGGGTTGTCATTGCAAGGAGTATTCTAATTGAAGTGTGCCTAACAACAGGGGAAAAAACCTCATTATAATCAACTCTTGCAACCTGTGTGAATCCTCTACATATTAGGAAATCTGCTCATCTTCTAACAAGTATAATGTGAATTCATGATATCAGACAACAGGGATAGCAAGTTAATTTGGAGCATGTGTGTGAAGTAACTGTACATGTGTGTGAGAGAGAGAGAGAAAGATCCAGATCAATCAATAGTGTGTGTGTGTGTGTGTGTGTGAGAGAGAGAGAGAGAGATCCAGATCAATCAATCCCTTCAAATCGCATTATAAATGCTCATCCATTAATTATTCACAAATATGTATATGTGTACAAAAGTATCCTATTCTACCATTTTTACAATTACACAAACAAAAGTTATCAATTGAAAAATTTATAATTAATGGACGTAAAAATAGTATAATAGGATAATAATCTGAACCACTTACCTCTGTACACATTGCTAACATAACTCATAGTGCAGTGCCAACCACATTGCTAACATAACTCATAGTGCTGTTTTTATTCAGAAAAAAAAGCCCAAAAGAAATTAATTAAAAATAATACCAAGGCCTCTTTTGTCATTTATAACATGGTTTTATTTAAACATGAAATTCATTCCTATAAGTGCCTATGAACAAACTCCTTTGCCACACCCTTATAGTTCAGTACCTTCAAAACGTCCAACCAAGGGTTACCCATTTGTAAAATCTAATAATGTGGTCAAACCTCAAAACTTACAGAAACATTTCTATGTTCCTCTTAGTCAACAAAAGAGCATGCTAGAAGTGCTTAATTTTTGGCCCACCCAATAAAGAGATCGAAGGAACTTGTTTGTCCATAAATTCACAGGTAAGACCCAAACTCCCACATATACAAATAAGAAGTCACAGATATGGACAACTGAGCAAGGCAAAACCCAAACCCAACGCCAATTTTACTTGATCGCCCCATTCACATTCAATGAAGCCGTATAAATCAAAACAATCAAATTTAGAATCCAAAGGCCAAAATATAACAATGCCATCAAACAACAAAGTAAACTGAAAATGAAAACCGTAAATTCCTGAACAACTAAACCCCAACAAAACCCAGAAAATATCTAAAAGCGCATCATCTGAAAAATGCAACAAGAATCTTGTTATCCTACAAAACAAATTCTACCAGGGTACATGTTAACCAAATATACTACATTGATTGATACGTAGAAACATGTATAAGTGAATGATCATTAAACGTGTACATGGAAAAGAGAGGGGGATTGTGATTGCGAACCCGAATTGGCGAGTGAATGGAAGCAAGCTTCCAGCGATACAAAACTCACTGGAAGCGCCAAATGTGTTGGGGAAGCGACATATAAGGGCCCGTTTGGGTGCCGTTTGGGTTTACTCCAGTGTTTTTTTTTTCCCCGAACAATTACTCTAGTTTTTGTTTATTTCGAAGAATTGGATTTATCATCTTATAATCATACTATATTGTAGACGCATAAGAAAATGCAGGAAGCATCAAGCATTTTCAAGAATTTGCCATGGCAATTTGGTATTTAAGAGTTTGAAAAAAAAAAAATCATTCTTACTCGTATTTCTAGAAGTTTACTTGTTATGACTTGAGATTTAGGAGAGAGAGTCAATTACTGATAGAATTGAACGTCAATAAGTGATAATAATTTGAAGATATAGAGAATTTATATGTAAAAAATAATACCTTAGATACAGAGATTTAGTTAGGGTTCGGCGGACATCAAGAATAATCGAATCAGTAAATGATAGAAACTTCGAGATACATGAAATTTGTACAAAGATGAAATATATAGGGTTGAAAGATAATAAAAGTAAATGATAGACAAAATAGTCATTTTAGTATGACAAAACAAATAAAAATGAAAATATGGGCATATAGCATAATTGATGTGCAAAAACTCAGAATTAAAATTCAAAATAAATATAGAAAAAATTAAATAAATAAATAATTTATTTTAATTATTATTATGATATCATAATATATAAAATAGGAAAAATACATAAACATGGAAATGGCCCACCCAGCCAGGCACAATATCGTGCAAGAGGAAGGCCTGCAACTGCAAAAAGGGCCAGCCCAAAACATTTACACGGCATTTTTAAGATTTAACAAGAAGAGAGAGCATCTCTGTAATTTTCAGAAGTGATAAAAACCTTCCATTATCATTAAAGTTAAGAGTAAAATGATTGGTTTATATTTGATCTTTTAAACAAGTTGTCTCTTTGCTCATCAACCCGAGCGCCTCCACCTTCTGGGATCATCGACTAACTCTTCAGCCACGTCTTCGATAACTTCCCTCAAATGCTCTGAAGCCTCCACAGCTTCAGCTTCTTCTCCAGAACAAAATTCAATGAAAAGTTAAAAGAATTGTCTGAAAACAAAGTTAATCCAACGAACTCCAATTGCATACACACACACACTAATCCATATTACTGATACTGAACTCAAAAAACAGCACCCATTTGTGCCTCAAAAAGGGCAAAACGATGGTCATCAATGCACCCTTAATGCAAGTTGTATTTGTTATGGCCTACAAATAGCAGACAATTTAGATATGGAGCAAATTCAAGTGATAGATATGGGTCAAATTTATAAATAGGTACTTGGTCAAACACATACACAAATGGGCCGAAATCAACAATTCAAATTAAAAAGGACAAAGGAAAGACAGAGCAAAGTTGAAGATCAAATCAAGATTGAGTGGGGTACACCCCACTCGATCATGGATAGCTCAAGCCTTCAAGAATGCCAATTGATCCATTGATGATGAATAATTCGCTAGACAACTATACCATTGAGCAAACCAAGTGAAAAGAAAGACAAAAGAGCCATGGAATCCTCACCACTCAACTATGACCGAGTGAAGGGTACCCCCACTTGGTTATGGCGGAGTGGGGTACACCCCACCCGATCTTCTATGGCAATTGCAAGGCCTTGACACTTTAAACCCCTAGCAAAATCAACAAAAAGAAGAAATATCATCAAACAAGAAAAGAAAAGCCAAAGGGAAGCATTACCACTCGGCCCTGATCGAGTGGAGCATACCTATTTGCTTGTCTCCATGGTTGCACCATTTTCCAAGTTCAATCGTGCCATTTGTCATCCCTGGAGCCTTTATTGTAGCAAAAAAACTCTTCTGATGAGTTCCTCAAACCAAACCCAGGAGCCTCTTTCCAAGATCTTTCCTAGGACCCACAAGAATATTCCAAGATTCCACAAAATATGCCACCCGAGAAATGTAGGATGGCTGCCACGTGTCCCGCTCTCCTTCCTCTATAAATCGGAGAGCCACCTCCTCTCTCAAGTAAGTTCACCTCTACTCTCAAACTTCATTCTTTACGCTTGAACACTCAAAGACTAACTTAAACATCAGCGGATTTGTGCAAGGACAACCACTCGCCCCTAAATAGGTCGTCTCAGCGGGTCACTTGGTCATCAGCAAAGCACTCGACGATCAACAAGTCACCCAATCATCAACCGACCACTCATTCATCAACAAGTGACTCATTCATTAGGACATCTGATCATCCCCAAGACTCTCTAGATCATTTGCATTTAAATTGCCAAGTCTTTTAATCATAGGCACCTATACTTGCAACCCTCAGGATTACTATTCGAGATCACTTTTTTCCCATACTACAAATTAATTGTTGTATTGAGGTAACAACAATTGGCGTCATTTGTGAAAAACAAAATGAAAAGTCGAACAAAGATCACTATTGATGGCAAACACTAGAGGCAATAGACAAACTCTCTCCCAAGGTGTGGAGACTTGCCCACCTCCACAAGACTTTCAGCACCCAATGGGAACACACCTACCTTCGCTAGACTTTCAGCAATAAGGGACTCAGCCAACTCCCTTGGATCCCCAACAGCTAGTGAGGACTCACTCAACTCCAAGAAACCCTCAGTGACAAATAGGGACTCTGCCACCCCCATCGGACTTCCAACATCTATTAGAGGTTAATTGGTTTGGTCATCATGATCAGCCTGACACTTCACAATAAGCCCTTCCCATGGTCTCTTGGACAAAATACGAAGCACTGTCGCAACAACATATTGAGGGAATGCAGGCACTACGAGACATGGTAGGGATACTACAAAACATGGTCATCAATGTGGCGTTACCTGTAACACTAAGGAGATTCATACCAGAGGCTACCCAACCAAGGAAAGCTTGGCAAGGAGATATGGAAATCAATTCTTATTTGGAAGCCACGTCTGACACTCACTCTTGGGCCTCTTCTTACTAAGGAAATCAGTCAAAACTCTCGTCACTAGAAACTAATGCCTCTCGACACCAAAATAGTGAGCGCGAGCAAAATTATCGAGGAGTAGGAAGAGATAAGTGAAGACCACGAAATGGAAGACATCAAGAAACTGTGGCAAGCACACTGGCAAAGGGAAAGAAAAGCCCCACTGGGGTTCAACAACAAGAAATAGAAGGACAGATAATCACACTGTAATGAGAATGCAGGATAATATGAAAATGGTGGTTTAAGAGATGCTTAAACAGAAGAGATTGGTCCCCAATCGCGAATGAACAACCAAAAATAAGGTCCCCGTTCACTGAGAACATATTGGAGAAGCAACTGTTGAAAAAATTCAAGATGCCACAAATTACCTCTTATGCCAGTAAAGAGGATCTCGATGGTCACATTTAGAATTATCAGTCCTTGATGATACTACATGGTTGGGATGATGAAATTTGGGCATTCTTGTTAACTCTAATAGGACACACCCAAACTTGGGTTCAATGGTTTACCTAAAGCATCTATCTCCTCATTTAGGCAGCTAAGGGTGGAATTCATTAAAGTATTTGTTATTAACAGTTAGAAAAAGAAAGACGCGACATATCTCCTCAATATTCAATAGGGAGCTAAAAAGACCCTTCATCAGTATGTGAACATATTTCGTAACGCCACATTAGAGGTTTGTGACCTACCAATTGAAGTGACCATATATGCTATGTTACAAGGGACACGGTTGACTTCCTTACAAGAATCGCTATTTCTTGACCCATTAAAGTCTTTGGTAGATCTATTTGTCAGGGAAAATAGATACATACTCCATATAGAAGTGATGAGAGAAAATGAAGATAGGGAATAAAAATAAAAGGAGCAAGATGTTGAAAAAGACCTTAATCTGTGACAAGAGAGGGCCCGAAGACTAGATGCAACCAAGCCTTAATTTAATCATTTTGCCAAACTTACTCAACCTCAGTCTACCATATTAGTAACCATAGAAGGGTCGGCACTACAAAACAATCAGCATTTAGCGGCGATATTAATCGCCACAAAAAGATTTAGTGACGGTTTGGCCTCTATGCGCCACATGGCGATGCTAGAAATTAAATTTCCAGCCTTCTCCTTCCCCGATTTCGAACCCAGGACCTCCCTTATACCCGTGCGCGCACGAGACCATTTGATCTGCGAAGCCTCCTTATTATATATCCACGCATATAAATTATATACTAAGTCAACCACTATTTTCTATAATTATATTTTATATTTTTTAATATAAATTAAAAAAAATTAATTAATTGATTATTTTTTAAAAGAATAAAGGAATAAATTCAAAATAAATTAATTGAATTAAATTAAATAAATTAATTGATTAAAAAATGAAAAGAAGATTTTATATATTTTTTTAAAATTATTAAAAAAAATTAAATTTCTTTTTATTTGTTTTAAATTAAATTTTTTAATGAATTTTGCGATTAATTTAAATTAAATTTTAAATTTATTTTTAAGATTTTATATTTCTTTTTAATAATTTAATTTTTAATTATTTTCTTAAGCAAATTTCAAATTTTTAATGAATTTTACTACGGTTTTGTAAAATCACCGCAAATTTTAATTTTAAATTATTTAATGATTTGTTTAATTTAGCAGCAATTTCTCAAAAATCGTCGCTAATGTTAATTTAATTTTAATTTTGAATTATTTAATTATTTTTTAAATTTAACGGCAGTTTCTCAAAAATCGCCACTAAATTGAATTTTTTAATGAATTTTGCTACGGTTTTGAAAAGTCGCCGCAAATTTTAATTTAATTTTAAATTATTTAATATTTTTAAATTTAGCAGCGATTTCTCAAAAATCGTCGCAAAATTTAATTTAATTTTTAAATTATTTAATTATTTTCTGAATTTAGCAGCCATTTTTTGAAAACCACCGCAAAATTAAATGTTTTAATGAATTTTACAACGGTTTTGAAAAATCGTCGCAAAAAAACCATCGCAAAAAATCAATTTTTTTATAGTGCAAGCCTCATCAGACTTTCGTAAATGGTTGATCGACCTATGGGGAAGAATCAAGATGAATACTGCAGATACCTTAGAACTTGCGTCCATTACACTGATCAATGTTAGGAGTTGAAAATCATACTGAAATACTTATTCAAGAGGGACACCTATGGAGATATGTACGAGGAGAATAAAGAAATGATAAAGAACCACAAATGAGAGAAGAAAGACATGAGGGACAGGAGTGAAAGAATCAAAGACAACAAGAAAGGAGGAGGGACTACACACAAGATCCCCTTATGGATAATGAACAAATTCACCAAGTTATACATATCATTTCAAGGGGTGAAACTTTGGCTGGTAACACTTCCTTCTCCCGAAAAGGCCTATGCCCGTCAGGCCTACCAAGTCAACTCAGTAATGGAGACTAGAGAGAATGAAGAACCCATTATGTTCACACCGACTAACATAGGAGATGTAATCGTCTCACATGATGATCCGATAGTAATTTCAGTTGTAATACCTGAGATTTTTATGAGACTCGTGTGTTTGAGATAGTAGGATATGTCCAAAGAATTGTGAGAATTCAAGGATAAAAATACAATTTCAAAGAAGTTCAAGAAAAGATGTTTAGGGTGCCACGAGTGAATAATCAACCGAATTACTCATACACAAACAATTAATGAAGAGATGGACTATGTTTCTATGAGAAACGCCCTAGGTGGGTACTAGGATTCGCTTTTCCCTTCGCTCCACTCAAGGATTTGGCTAACAAAATTTAGAGAAAATACATCTCAGAAGCCAAAAATTTTAAAAAATGGAACTCGGGGGCAGCTGGCAGCAACAATCACGACAACAGTGCCTACTGTGCGCTAGCCGCGCATGCCTTGCCGAGCAACAACGGAAGCAACCCCTTTTTCTTTTTCTTATTTTTTTTTCCTTTAATGCCATAGCCCCAAATTTCACACACAATCATACAAGAAACATTTCCCCATTCAAAAAAAAAAGGCATTACAACTTACATGAAGCCTTTTACAACCATTTATCAAAATAAAATTTACAAACCCATGTTTCAAGCTTTGACAAGCCATATACTAGCAATATATAAAATATATTGGAGCTACCTTCATGGATCATTCATGCTTTAACCATCCAAGATTCCTTTCCCCTTTAGACTTACCACATCCACATGTGAGGTAAAAAACCTCATGAGCTAAAGCTCAGTAAAGGTGCAATACAAAGTAAATATGAGTATAATAAATCATGAAATGGAAAGATCATGCATAAGATGGATAGTTCTCTTTACCCTCACAACCCTCCTCGGTTGAGGCATCAACCACCATTTTCCCCTAATGTTCTAGCTATCATTATAGTCAAAAGTCCCACTAATACACAAAGATACATGTACACTTGCAATGACAATGAGATCTTATAACAAATACTTACAATGCATGCAAGACCACCTACCAATGGGGCCCTCCCTTACCTTAGGGTTCTTAGAAGCTTCTAAGCGACTTCCTTGCCTTCTCACCACCTAGGGAGAGATTCTTAGAAATATCAAAACTGTGGGGTCCCCCGCTTGGAGATCTCGAAGGCGTGCGAGCCCTAGGTGGAGGTCTCAAAAAGATAGTAAAATGATGCCAAAAATTTTCGGGCAAATTGACATGCAAGATGGGAAGTACAATAATACTGTGGAAGTATGGTATATACATATATACAAAACCAAAATATATGGGGGTGGCAAACACAGGGCACACCCCCACCAAAAACCTGGGTACAAGATCACGACATCAAAAACTAAGCTGGCAGCCTTTTGTATCCCGGAACCACAAAAACTCCCCCAAGACCGACAAGTGGGACTGCTCTGTACGATTGGATACCCATGCACTTAAACGCTGTTGCTCTCACCCTTGGCCTTTTCTGTAACTCTCCATTTTTCCAAATACATAACAATGTGAAATATTAGCAGACATCACCTGTAACGCCCCACTCTTTAATTATAAGCTGAAGCTAATTACAAGCTAATATCCACAAGAGCGTTATGGAAATCCTTACCAATGGAAGCGATGGATCGAACCTGATAGTTAGCTGAAGGTAGATAAAAAGGATTTCCAATAATAAAACCTCCAATATGAGTACATCGTAACGCATGACTTCCAAAAATCATTAACTAGCTCTTGCCACAATCATAGTACATAGTAATCACAATTTGCAACTTTAATAGTGTAAGGAGTATATCCAAGCCCTACGTAACCCCTGTTTATACAACTGCGATACACAACTCACAAAACATGCCCAAAGATTACATAAGAACCATAGAACATGAGTAACAAAAAGTTAAACTAAACTTTGGCCTCCTTGTATCCCTTTTTCTTTCTCATGCTTATCTTCGGGTACCTAGCACGATTAACATACCTGGGACGTTGAATATCCCAGGGGTATAAAACACTCAAACTAGATTGTTACATCTAAGTGAGTGGCATGAGGAAGAAGGTACACGAATGCATATGTGAGATAAGAGACATCTTAGCGGGTAATTCAAGAAAAGAAACAGATTGTGCATAAGTAAATGAGTACAAAGAACAACAAGAATCCTCCCTTATCACCATTTCCTTGACCCATCATCATGCCAAACATCTCAGCCTCACTTCTAGGCTATGTCCCACCTCTGGGCACGTGGTCGTGGTCCAAGCCCTCAGCCTCACCTCTAAGCACGGCCCACCTCTAGGCACGGGATTGAGAGCCACCACTATGCCCGTCTGCACTTGTGTGAAACATCTCAACCTCACTTCTAGGCTAAGCCGCACCTCTAGACACGTGATCGTGATCCAATCCCTCAGCCTCACCTCTAGGCACGGGATTGTTCCCTGATCATCATGACGTTTCACCAACAAGCTGCCAGTCATCATATTCAAACTCTAGTCCCATCAACTAACCACCAATACAAACATTGAGATGGTATAAAATGGCCAGGATATGCTCAAAGTAATAAAATACGAGATGTAGGGCATCAACCATGACATGATGTATGACAAAATAGAAGGAATATGCACAAACTAAGGAATATCAACTAGGTACGGCCCCACCCGTAGGCACGATGCACAAACCAAGGAATATCAATAAGGCCCAGCCCCACCAGTAGGCACGGTGCACCACCAAGGAAAATATAATGTGAAAACCACAAGCTACATGCGAGAGTAATCATGTTTAACCACAACCACAAATTCCAAGATCCGGGCAAAATAGGAAAGAAATGTTTGAAAACAAGGAAACATGAGATATAAGCCACCAACCCCACACAAATGAGACCAAGGATAATCAAGAAGAAGTAACAAGCATGTGGAAACCACTCATCGAAGCTTTACACTTCTCGGTTGCACATATTTAAGGCCGAACGTCGCTCCAAGTGAACTGTTCTATAAAAATCGAGACCTTTTTGTAGCCAAACCTAAAATATTTTTAGATAGGTAAGTATCCACTAAAAATAGGAGGTTGCATGAAAAATTTCAAGTCGGGAAGGTCTCTCACGTTCCCACACGCGCAGCCACAAGGGCTTGCCACGCGCCTGGACGTGCAGCCCTGTTGGGCGCGTGTGGCGCATGCGCTGCACGGACTTCTGACCCTAAAAATTAAAATGGACATAACTCTCTCATTTTAACTCCGATTCGAGTGCCATTTGAACCTACAGACTCCTCTTTCGACCCTCTACGTGATTATAGAAAGAAACAAAACTTACCTCGCAGTTTGGGTAACTATTTGCACAGATTTTGAGGTAGGCTCATATCTTCCGACGACTTGCTTTCGACTCCTACTAAGGCAGAGTTTCCTTCCCTTTCTCTAGCAGAATTTCTCCCTTCTTATAAGCAACTTACCCCCTTAATTTAGTGGCCAAAAACCCAACCCAAAGTATGCTTATATAGAGCCCTTAAATCCATAAGATTGAGACACTTGGCTTTCTAAGATGGTGACACTTGGCACTTGAGATTTGCACCATAATCATTGTTTTCTTCCCATTGTGACAAGTGGCCCTTGAGATATGGGCCTAATCATGACATTTTGAACCCTTCAATGAATGGAATTTCGCCACGTGTCATGGAGATTTGAGCCATAATAATTAATTTCATCCTACGGCACCACGTGTCCTCGAGATATGAGCTATCATCATTACTTTCTTCCTACTATGCCATGTGTCCCTCGAGATATGAGCCTTCATCATTGCTTCCATCCTACGGCGCCACGTGTCCCTCGAAATTGGTGCTTAATCATTACTTTTGATTTTTATTTCATATAGTAAATGAAGAGTTGCCATGTATCCCAAGATCATCATTACCTCCATGTTTTTCCATCCAAATTATGCCACGTGTCCATATAATCATGTCTATCTATGTGTTTCCATCCAACGGTGACATGTGTCCATATAATCATTTCTATCCATGTGTCTCCATCCAAATGGTGACATGTGTCCCTTAATTGAATTTAATGGAGTTTGAAATCCAAAGCTAGGTTTGAATAAACTTTGAAGTCCATTGCACTTAGGTCCCCTAAAGATATCCTTGAATCACACAAATTCTCAAGATTTTTAGTCAATTGCACTCGTACCTAAACTTCCATAATTACGACTTTGCAGCTCAGAAAATGAACTTTTGTCTTAGGCATTATGTCATATTTGATTCTGAAAAACCTTGGGTATTACATCACCTATAGGCGTTACGGAAACCCTTACCAACGGAAGCGTTGCATCGAATCTGAAAGCTTAACCAAAGCTAAATAAAGGGGGTTTCCACTATATTTCCTTTACAGGTACAAGAAATGCTCACAACTTCCAATACTCCAAAAAGGTAGCACATCATTGTAGGAACAATTATAGGACACCCACACACACACTTCTTACAACCTTGAGTATCCTAACTATTATTTATAATACATCATTCGTATTACAAGGTACATAGTGGAATAAAAACCAATGCTAGCCAAGCACTACCTCTTTGCCCTTGCTCGAACGAGAACCTGGATCACCTAGCACTTTCGACATACCTGGAACGTAACGTTCCAGGGGCATCAACCTAAGTTAGATATTATGTAACATCCCAAATTTCTTGAGCGTGTTATAACTTAGGATTTCAGGAATATAAAATTTTTTTATACCACAATTGCTGTCATACATCACACAAATTTCCAAAAACCCTAATTTTCACCTTCTCAGCTTGACAAACCCAATATTAAATATCTAAGACAAGTGTTAAAATTTCAAATGTGGAAGCTAGATCAAACCTGATATGGTTCACCACCATAATGCTTTATTTATCATAAAATTGTTTAAGACGTCTACAACATGTATTACATGGACATCATTGCTAGCAAGTAATAACTAAACTTCTTAAACATATCCAAAATTACATAGGTTCACACATAACAAAAAATATGTTAAATATGCTACAGGCAGTAATTTAAGCTTATTCTTCAGCTACCTCCTTTCCCTTAGAGCTGCTCGTCGAACCTGGAACGTTTGAATATTCTAGGGACATAGTCCAATTAGAAGATGAATCTTCTAGTGAGAAACTAAAAAAAAAAAATAGTTTATATCGATGCATGATTAGGTATAAAATGTATGAGAAGACAAGGATAACTACTCTAAAGTGCCTCGTGAACATGTTAGCCTCCTCCAACGAGAGCTTTCTCAATGGCGCACACATAGCGCCTCTCGGGAGGTCCCTAACCATGTCACTTCGGCCTGACCTCATAGAACTCATGCAAGCACCACATCCGTTGTTCCTTAGACTCACGATCTTCCCCACGAGAGTTTTCTCGATGGCGCACGCATAACGCATCTCAGGGGATATCCGACTTTTTCCCTTGGCCGACAACAAATAGGTGAAACAGTATGGCCACACGAATTTTATAAATGCAACAGTTAAAAAGCCAATAGCATATATTTTCAAGAAAATTCAGTTCATATATGCAACATGATTTCACATAAGAGAACAGTAAGAGTTAACATACAAGAACTTCACAAAACATGTCTCATGCAATAGGAGTCTCTCATAAGAGATTAAAAAATAGGATTTGGAGTATAGGAGTCTCACCTTGTTGGTTTATCTCTTGGACGGTACGATTTCACTGTAAACAGCCTAGATTTCTACAGAAAACATGTGTTTTAGTAAACCTAACCTCAAATATTTTTACATAGAGTTGAAGAGAATTAAAGTAGGGACAAAATTGGAAAATTTAGGGAAAAAAAAGGTCTCAAGTGCCTTCACGCACCCCAAGAAGGTGGCCCACGCGCCTTCACGGGTAGCCACTTCCGGCGCATGTATCTCACGCGCTCCACAGCAGAATTCAAATAACTTTGCGTCATTTTCGTATTTTAGCCATATCTCCCTTGATTTAACTCCAATTCGACCCCATTTGAACCTATGCGACCCTATCTTCCCCCTCTTTAGGATTATAAAAAAAAAGGGACTTACCTCGCTTTTTTTATGACTGATTTTGACTAATTCCAGCAAAGGATCATAACTCCGACGAGGCTCGTTCTCCCCAGCTTCTCCTTCGATTTCTTCCTGCCTTCTTACCGAACTTCCTCCTCTCTCTCTAGAGAAAACTCCTCATCTTAGTGTGCCTCAACTCTCAAACTTGCTTGGAATGATTTGAGAACAAGCTATGGTGCCTATTTATAGATTTCTTAACCCAATCACATTATGCCACTTGTCACAATCTAAGCCATGGACTCCAAAGACTCAAAGATATATTTGAATGGCTTTTCAAATCCAAAACTATAATGGATTTAACTTTTGAAATCTAAGCTAATTCCCCAACTTCTTCCAAATGACATTTTGACCCTTATTTCAAGTTCTCAACTTTAATATTTTACCACACGAGCTTATAATTTCATCCTTACTTCATTTGGATAATTCTCTAATTACAATTACACCCTCAAACATCAAATTTATCGAGATATCTAAAATCTCAAAATTAATAACTCAAAATTACTTGATATGTACGATTTCCGAGAAGCCCTTACTATCATTCGGTCTTTTTAGGCTACAACTTAGTTTAACCGAAAATCGTATCTTATTTTATTTCTTTCAGCGTCATAAATCTTGCCTCGAGATGCTCGTCAAAGATATACCTTTGTCCTTAGGTATCTAAGCTCCAGGGCACTCCCTGCAGTCAATTCGACGACTTACTGCCCTCTCAAACCCATCTTTCGGTCTTTTAAACTCACTTAAAATACGTGGCAACCTTACGAAAATATGAGGTATTACATATTACATCTAAATAAGTGATTCAAAAAAGGTAAGTACATGCGTGCAAATACAATAATGCCATTATGAAATCCAGCCCTGTGGTAGCAATGCCAAGGTGTTGCAATCACCCCCGCGATCATCATAGTCATTCCTGGCTCATTACCAAAGCACGAGATCTTCCATAATGTCCCAATAACTAGCCACAGTCACCAATATGAACATGATATATGACAAAGCAGAAGGAATATGCATAAACAAGGGAAAATATGACATGTAATGTAACACCCTCTCTCCTAGAATTGCCTGTGAAGAGGTGCTACGGGGAAAATAAAATAAACTAATTGATAATCTGAAATCTAATACCATGACTGAACATCTCAATCAACTGGAATAAAATCTCTAAGTTAATACAAACTGAAAAGCATAAATTCTGACTAAGGGATAATCCCTCAACTGAAATGTAAATAGATCTAAACTAACAAAAAGCTACAAAACTCAACAGACTCCCAGACATCTTTTATCTTGAGCAGTTCCACGTACACACACTATAGACCATTGCTGCTAGGCCCCATATCTGGTACTCTCCTACTAGAACCTGGAGGGGTGAAGAGTACAAGGTGAGCTATAAAGCTCAGTAAGTACTAAGTTGGAAAGAATAACTGAAGCTGAATCGAAGAATATCGATACTGATAAATACTCACTGAACTTGTACAGTATAATCATTGTCTATTTGCATTCATAAAAATGTAATGCACATAAACTGTAAACTAAATGCAGGTATGCAACTTTGGCTCATAGGCCCACATAATCTGATAATACATACCTGTCTGATCTGAAACCTGCATACACAAAAACTGTAAGCACATATTGTGGGCAATATGCCCCTAGCCCCCTGGTGGCCCCCAGGCGGGCAACTCATAAACTGAGCTGAAACTAAAACTGATGGGATCCCCTCGGACAAGCCACCTAGCGCGCATAATGCAATGTAGTGCTCACATAAATGCTGGCACATGATATGTAGTGCTCCATATAACGTCATGCTCAATGCTCATACCAAAATGTATGCACATAATCTCACCAAATAATGTTGATCATGTAAAATAATGCTGAACATGAAATAATTTTCATCTATTTATTAGAATACAAAGATTCAACAAATTATGTTTTATGGTATGGGTATGATTAACTTGTTACATTCTGGCATATAAACTTGTTATTGGAAGCTATTGAATAATTTTAACTTAATTAAAACTTGGATTAAACTATTCTGGAAGTTTAATAAAATTTCTGGAAAAGCCATCCGGATATCAGGAAGAATATCCGGATATGATGAAAGGCATCCGGATATGAAGGACGCTCATCCGGATACACTGATGCTCAAATAAGAAGCTGTTCGGATATGCTGGAATATATTTGGATAGAAACTAGGAAATCCGGATATGATACTAGTCATCCGGATATGATACTAGTCATCCGGATACACTGGAAGCACGAAGAACGAGCTATTCGGATATGCTGGATAGTATTCGGATATGGACTAGGACATCTGGATATGATTCTGGCCATCCGGATATCTCACTGAGGCATTCGGATGCTACAAGAGACTATTCAAATACGAATTTCAAACTTTAAGGGAGGCATCCGGATATCAGGCGAGACATCCGGATATTATATTGACCCTTCCAGATGTATAAACAAACCATCTAGATATCATACTTAAAGAACTTTAGATACATCTGAATACGATACAAGGTATCCGGATATTAGAACTTAGAGTAATAGAACTTGCAATCCAAAATGGATAAGGATTAATGGAACTTGCAAACCAGAATAGATAAGGATTAATGGAACTTGCAATCCAGAATGGATAAGGATTAATGGAACTTGATTAATGGAACTTGCAATCCAGAATGGATAAGGATTAATGGAACTTGCAATCCAGAATGGATAAGTATTAATGGAACTTGCAATCTAGAATGGAAAAGGTTTAATGGAACTTGCAATCCAAAATGGATAAGGATTAATGGAACTTGCAATCCAAAATGGACGAGGATTAATGGAACTTGCAATCCAAAATGGATAAGGATTAATGGAACTTGCAATCAAAATGGATACGGATTAATGGAACTTGCAATCCAAAATGGATAAGGATTAATAGAACTTGCAATCCAAAATGGATGAAGGTTAATGGAACTTGCAATCCAAAATGGATAAGGATTAATAGAACTTGCAATCCAAAATGGATAAGGATTAATAGAACTTGCTCATAACTTCACTGTTATACGCATATATATATGTATGTCTCTGCTTAATGATATAAATCTGAAAACTACAACGAAGAACTGAAATAATCTGAAATCAAAACTGATATGAACCTGTAATGGAAGAGATTACAGGAAGAATACTTGCCTGATAGAACTCTCTGATCGAACCTTAGAGCGATCCTGAAGACTCTAGCAAGCCTTTGCTATCTCTTGGCCTCTTGGTTCTTCACATGGCGTGAAGAAAAGCTAAGCTAATGGGCTCTATATATAGAGGTATAAAAACCCTAGATCCCACTCCCTTTATAATATGGATTCCTTCTCCTAATATAACTAGGAGACTTTAAACCAAAACCATCTCATACATGGATTCTCATTCTCCTTTAAATACATAATCTCACTTAATTAATAATAATACAAAAATTATTATTAAAACTCTCAAATAATAATAAAAATCTAGAATTACCTTCATGCCCTTGCATTTAATTTTCACAATAAATAATTGCCATTAAATGCTATATAAAAATCCTAGATCCTACTCCTTTTCTAACATGGATTCCTTCTCCTAATATAACTAGGAGATTTTAAACCAAAACCATCTCACATATGGATATCTTATAACTAGGAGACTTTAAACCAAAACCATCTCACTTATGGATTATCTTAATCCCTTAATCATAATAACTTCAATTAATAATTAAATTCTAATAACAAATTGCTAAATGACGTTCATGTCCTATCATTTAATTTCCACAATAAATAACTAGAATTAAATGCTCTTTAAATGCTATTTAAATACTATTCTCTCCATTAAAAATCTAAATTGCCATCTTGGCAAATTCTTTTAACTCCAAAATTAAAAAGAATATAAATGCTATTTTTTTCCTTCAAAATCTCTAAATTGCCATATTAAATAACTAATTGGCAAAATCTCTTAATCAAATAGTTCAACAATTAATTAAATAATTCTGAATAAATACTGATTCCTCTAACGGGGTGTTACATGTAAGCCACATAGGCATGATATGCAAGCCAACATCCACACACAAGTGAAGCAACAAATGCTCAAAGTGTCACAAAACATGCAGGAATCACTCACCTTGACCAATTATCTTAGGAAGCACGATTTACAACGAGCGGGATGGGTTTTCTCGTAATTTTTCTTACTACTTGGCATGAACTTCGAGAAAGACCCAAAAATTCATCAAGGCTCATTCTCTCTCGACTTTCTCCCTTCTTTTCGACAACATTTCCTTTCTCAAACTCCCTTCCTTTTCCTCCTTGCTTGGTACCCAAAATGAATAACCCTAAAGCCCTTATTTATAGGAAACTTCGGCCAACCAAATCACACCACGTGTCGCGTCATCATTCCATCCATGAGCATCCAATTAAAATATGCCACGTGTCCCTAGAGATTTCTGCCTCCACATGTTTAATTAGATTTTCAAGATTTCCCATCATTACATCCCACATGGTTAATTGAATTTTCCGTATTTCCCATCATAACACTTCAAATCCTATCTCCAAGTGGTCAATGAATGCTTGCCACATGTCCTTAAGGATAAGGTTTGGAGACTTTTGCAAAGTTGGAGACTAAGTAAGCTTTTCCTTAGCCAATCACGCAATGCCACCTCAGGGGGTCATTATGAGCCATCATGTGATCTTATCTTTTCTTTTAAATGACTAATGGAAGCTTGCCATGTGTCTTTGAGGATAAGGCTTCATCATTTCTCCCATGTGCATCCAACCCAAATGCACCACTTGTCCCTTAATTGAATTTAATAGAGCTTGGAATCTAAAGCTCCATTTGATTTGAGTTTGAAATCCATGATATTTTGAAGAGATATTTTTAAGGTTTCAAGAAACGACACTTTGGCCTGAACTTTTCACGTAACTGCTCTTAAACCCTTGTAACTTGGTCCCCGGGCCATTTTTAATTGCACTTTTTGATTCTAGAAAATAGATAAATTACACTTAGCACCCCAAGATTTTAGGTAAATTACACTTTTACCTGAATTTCAGTATTTACGATTTTGCCACTAGTTCAGAAACTGAACCTTTGTCTCAAGGCTTCTATAATCCCTTGAAAGGACCTATTTCCTCAAGTATTATAACCTAACAATCTCAGGTATTACCTCATTTTTTATTTTGAAAATCTGGGGTATTACATTTTCCTTCCTTTTACCTAGAATGATGTAAAGCAAGGGTGAGTCACAAGACTCAACAAACATATAAAAGAACTATGGTAAGGTAGGGAATAAATCTCTCACACTAAATACAACCCATCAAATGTCATGATGGAAATCGAAGTGCCATGCCATGCATTACGCTATTCAGCCATCAACATAAATAAATAGACCAATGCATATAATGATAGTCCTTGGGGCTCACATAAGAAATGCATAACTTGACACCCAAGTTCCAACATACAAACCTACTGCAGCCATGAACTAGTTAGCATAAATCATATGAGCCTAAGGCCCTAGTGTAAATCATATGAGCCTGAGGCCCTGGCTAGCATAGATCATATGAGCTCGAGGCCTTAGCTAGCATAAATATATGAGCCCGAGGCCATGGGTAGCATGGATATATGAGCCCGAGGCCCTGGCTAGCATAAATTATATGGTAACGTTACCATGCAATGCAACAAATAATATATGCAATGGTTTAGTAAGCATCGACATGATACATTGGCTCCCATAAGCCAAGCATCAAGCCATGCTTCACCCACATAGGAATACACATACAATGCAGTGCTTGTGCACCTAGGCAATCTAATATGCTCATGTCCAAGCATACTCAACTTATGTATTTCCCCAGTGATGTAAATCCAATCCAATCCAATGCAATGTCATGCCATGCAGTATGCCATATAATGAAAAAACTGGTCAATAGTAACCAAGCACTGACGGATAGTCTGTGATTTAGAGCAACTAGTCAACAGCCTTCTTCAGGCTGATTGACGGTCTGCTCCTTCGTTGTTAGACAGTCGACGCACACCTCATCGTTTAATAGCTCATGCCTCCTGTTTCGACCTCTCACACCTGAGAGACCCATAACTGAACCTCGACCACTAAGAATCTAGTCCCGGGTCTAGTTCGGCATCATTCCTAAGGAAGTGGGGGCAATGCAATACCCTATAGACACTCAACAAACAAAACCTCAATGAGTCTCTTATTTAATTTAAATTAATTTATACTAATAAATTCTTTAATTCATATAATTAATGCGCAGAATCAAATCAAATTAAGGAAAGGCATGAAATTCATAAAACGGAAGGGGCTCACAAAAGAAGTAAGGAGCTTGCCTTTAATTAGCGGATTTTGGTGTTTTTATGCCCACATGCCACTAAATTAATACCCGTTGCAAAATAATAAATTTTTTTACTAACAACACTAGTAAAGCCGTAGTTTAAAAATTAGTTAATCCAACTGTCTAAAATTTAACTCAATCGTATAGAATTCCCCTAACTTTAAGCCCCAATTGCATAAAATTTCTCCAAATTTTCTCTAATTTTCACTACTACTCGACGCTGCTTCCTCTCCAATTTTGTGCTTCAATTTGGCCTTTGTTCTGCTTGATGTGATGCTATATATATGAGAGAAATTGAGGGCTAAAAAGTCACAAACAAAAGCTCCTGGAAGCTAGCAGCGTGGCGACCAAATCTGCTGCCTCCCTAGCCCAAAACGACACCGTTTTGAGCTTGGAATTGGCATAAAAATTCAGCCTTAACTTCCTTCAATTGTGCGGCCTGCCCGGCTCGATCCCAAGTCCACGTCCCAGCCTGCATGCTCGCCTGATCAAGCAACCACCTTATTAATAATATGCACATACTTTATTAAATTTAAAGAGACTCCCCATTTAAGTTTCGATAATTACACCTAACCCCCCTCCCCAACTTCTGAAAACCATACTTATGCCCCACATTAAAATTAACACTTATACCTCAGAAATTTAGAAATTAAATAATTTAATAAGTTTTAATTTAATTTTTTTGGACAAAATAAATTATCATTTCCCTTTAATGTTCAAATATTAATTAAATCACGGTCGTTACAAAAGTTTTTCAAGATAAAAGACTAAAGTAGGAAGACCTTTCATACAAATTTTTGTAAATCCAAGATCCTAACCTTGATTTCTTTCTTCTTCCCTTTCTCCCTTTCTTTCTTTCTTTCCAATTTTTTCTAACTCTCAGGAGACTTCTTCCAATCTCTCCAATTTTATTCTTTTCTTTTCTTTTGGGAGATTTTCTATTAGAGTGTGTTTGATTGCACATATTTACCATAGAAAATGTGTAATTATTACACATATTTTGTATGAAAATAATCAAACACTCTTAACTTTTCTATGAAAAAATGTGTATGGTACAAACATTTAAAACTTCTTTTTATAGAATTCATTTTTCAAGGGGGTGAGGTGATTTTTGTTTTCTAGGCAATCATTACCTAGAATTTATGCAATCAAACACACCCTTGGGAATTTTCCATTTAGTTGAAAAAGAAAATATTTTTCAATTTGCATGGAAAACAAAAACCATCTCCCCCCTAAATGGAATTTTTCATAGAAAGTAGACCAAAACATGCTTTAATGGTTATACCATGGAATTCAATTCCATGGAAAATGCAGTGTGTCAAACAGTAAAGATGAAATTCAATTCATCGAATGTACATTTTTCATGGAATTTCCATACTATCAAACACACCCTTAAAACTTATTAACAACAAAACTAAGACTAAATCCTAGCCCTTGATTCTTGCTTTATGAGAAAAGTTCCTAACCCTCTAACCTACCACAATCCATCCTTGATTAAAATGGAGATAAAATCTCCACCTTTAAGAGAAACACAATCCATGCCATATTTGAGGCTTTAAGGCAAACCTTTAGATTTATTTTTTGAGATTAAATTTCATCCATTCAACACATACACAATCCAAGTGACATGGAAAATTTAAATCCCATCTCTTAATTTCTTTGGAGATTAAATCTCCACCCTCCATCACTTCTTCCCTTGAAATTTCTCAACACATTTGGCAATCCATGACAATTTGTAGCCTTCAATCTTGACCCTTAGATCTTTACCAAATTCAAGATTTAATCTCCACCTTTGGATCAAGTTTTACATTCTCATAAAACATGATTTCTAAAAATTAATAACTCTTAACTAATTTCAAGAATGACCATTTTCAACCATTTCAATTTAATTAAATCTCCATATTTTTAAAGCATTAAATGGAGACTAATATCTAATATCTTTTTTATTTTCTTTAATACACCATAATCATTACTCTCATTAATGCATGA
Source organism: Diospyros kaki (assembly GCA_036245055.1). NCBI lineage: Eukaryota > Viridiplantae > Streptophyta > Magnoliopsida > Ericales > Ebenaceae > Diospyros > Diospyros kaki. The sequence goes on along the minus strand of BSEG01000009.1, from coordinate 24,160,045 downwards.
ATAACCAATTTCTTTTTCTTTTTGATTTAAATAATTCCTTCCATTCTATTGGACAAGAGCTTGCCAAGTGTCATTCTTGGACAAAAACTTGGCCTCCAACCTATCCATTAATTCTCTAATTTGTCCATATATGACCACATATTCAAGAGAAAATATAGGAAAATTCCACACATAGATAAGTCCCTTAATGGAATTATTTTTCATATTACCAATTACTCTTAATGGGAATATTATCCATTTTACTAAATCGCCCATTCCTAACGCATCTTTAGATCCATTTATCCCTTTTTTCTCCTCAAGGGTAATTTTAGAAAATCTCATAAATCTCCACTCCTATTTATTTATTTATTTCCAAACACGGGATCAATTTTCCACAATTGATCACTTTCGGGTTGATTTAGGCATCAAGCCATGCTACCCGGCTCCCATTGGGGTTCTATTAGGTCTCCCACTGTAACACCCGGTGTTACAGGTGTTAAGAGAATGAGAAAGAAATTGAGAAACTTCCAAAAATGCCCTTGAGAAGGTGTTTGATTCTTGAGAATGATGGTGCTCTATGAGAGGGGCATTTTGGTAATCTGGATAGTGAAGTCCAATAAAGGGTATTTTTGGTAAATTGGAAATAATTATTAGGTGGAATTAAGTATGTAAGTGAATTAAATTCCCATTTTTGTATTTATGTGGAGATAAATGGGATTAATGATTCACAAAGGATATTTTGGTAATTTTGGAGTAAATTCCACAAAGGAATTTAATTATGAAAAATAGGGAAAATGATAAATATTCAATTATTTGTGAAAATAAATGATTTTCCTTAAATTTGGTGAATTAATGTGGTGATGCCACATGGGTGGTTTAAATTAAAACTTGGGAGCCAAGATTGGTGTCATGGAGTGACACATGGCAAGATGTGGTCCAAGTTAAAAGAGAGAATTAAATAAATGCAAAAGAAAGGATATTAGTCTTTCAAGCATTAAATGAGAGGCATGATGGTGTTGGATTAAAAGAAAAATCCAAAAGAAATGAAAATGGTCAATCATTAATGATGAAAAATGGTCCCATTAAATTAAATGGAAAAGAAATTATATATGTCTCTCAAAGTAGTCTCTCATGTGATGGGGTGAAAATAGTCAAATTAAATAAAGGAGGAAAATGGATAATTTTGGAAATTCCAAGACTTGATCCAAGGGTGGATATTTGATCTTGAAATTGGGAATGGATCCAATGGCCAATAATGAGTCTTGGAAGTGGGCAAGGATTGCCAAATGGGATTCAAGAATCCAAAGGAAGAATGAATGAATGGTAGAGATTGTTTGGTTTAAGGAAATCAAAGGCTAGGATTAAATCCTAGCAAAGCACTTGGATTGTGCTTTGAATTGAAGGTTGAGATCTTCTCTTGAAAAGTAAATAAAATCTAATGGATGAGATTAAACAAGGCAAAAGCACATGGATTGTGCTTTCTTGTGTGGTTGGGATTTTCTCTCAAAAAGCAAAGGGAAATCAAGGGCTAAGATGAAGTCTTGAAATTGAGATTTCAAGACAAGAGAAGTATAAAACGGGAAAGAGAGCCTTTGTCTCAAATTTTTCCATTTGAAGAGTGATAGAGCACATATTTTCATACTATTTAGCCCTCATATTTAGTCCTTTCTGCACATTAGTTGTGTTATTTCATTCATCTTGATTTTATTTCATTTTATTTTATAGGAATTGGGCTTCACACTATTTTATTTTATTTTTCCAGGCTTAGGGCTATGTGGGATCATGAGATGGGGCATGAGACATCTTGATGGCAATTTTAGCAGATTTGGAGATAGAGAAGATTTTAGCAGATTTGACCTCCTGCACTTCCTTCAGCATTTTGGCTAAGATAAAATTCCAGAATGAAGATGATGTCTTCAGAGATATTGTAGGCGACTTCTTGAGATTTCTGGAATGATATGGTTTGTCCAAATCCGAGTTTGTTTGGGCCTTCAAACAGCGCTTCAAAGTCAGGGCCAAGAAGTTGGGGGCAAATTAGGAAAGCTGCACAGATACTGATTATTTAAAAGGCCATATCTTGGGCGTCCGATATCCAAATCAAGTGATTCAAAAGCCCAAGTTAATATACTCCTTCTGATCTAAAATTCTTATGAAGAGGCCGAAGCCTGGAACGCACGTTAACCTATCCGAAATCGGCCGTGAACAGGCGGTAATCTAGGGTTTCCTCCTAAAGCTCTACTTAAGCACCTTAAGAGGCCATTAGAGATGGATTCTTTTTGGAGGGGCGTGAACAGTGGCCGAATTCTCTTTTCTCCATTGTTCTTATGAAGATGGAAGGCTAAGGATCTTGTAATCAATTGCAACACCATCCTTGTTCCCGGTTTGAGTCTTTGGTTTTAATGGAAATCTGTTTTGTTTTGTTTTAACTTTGTTGTTCTCTTGTTTCCGTTCTCTCTTGAATCTATGTATGTGTTGATACCGGTTGGATGAATGCATGCATTGTCTTTGTTTGAGAATCCAAGGTTTTTGTGCTCGGTTGAGGCTCTAACTGGAAGCAAGAACAACCTGTTTGGATGGTAATCCAATCAGTCTCGAATCTGTGCAATAAGGGGAATCAAAACTGATAGATTGAACTAAGAGGTTTCTGAAATCTGTTTATTGGTTTTCTTCCAAATCTTTGGCGGTTGTTAAAGGATTTTTCTGATTTTCGATTTGAGGATTAAAACTAAACAAATGGTTTATTGAGAAGGCGATGAAAACTGGGATAGAAGGATTGGTTTGCAATTGATTGCATCTTGATTTATTGTGTTCTTACTTATTTTGTTTTCTGTTTTTCATCAAAAACTTCCCCCCCGTTTAGCCTTGTTTTGACAGATCCATTTGAGGTTCGTTGGGAGACGACTTAGGGTTGCACCTCTATTGCAAATTCGCATCATCATACTATCCAATCTATTGGTGTTCGACAGCCCGGATCAGATTTTGGTGCCGTTGCCGGGGAACCAATTTCGTTTTTGTCAAGAAGAAGACTGATTTAAAAAAAAATGTGTGGTTGCTACTTGGTATATAGGTTGGAAACTAGCTGGTTGCTGGCTACTGGTCCAAAGCGAGTTAACCATACTCGGCACTGCTAGATACAACGCCACGTACCAAGTTTATACCATTAATCAAGAAGATCAAGAAGACCAGCAAAGCAAAACAGAAAACTCTTCTTCTCTTCTTCTCTTATTATTTTTTTTTCTTTCTCTTTTTCTCTTATTCTCGTTGCTGATAGAAAACTCTTATTCTCTGTTTTGTAGGAGACCAACAAGCTGCATCCAAGTGCAAGAGATAGCAAAATTCAGCAAGTACAAAACAGCAAACCCCTATTCAGCAGATTTAACAGCCTCCATGACAGATAGCAATATTTAAGGATTGAGATCAAGAAACCGGTTCTATCCTCTTCCCTTCTCATTCTTACTTGATGTTCTTTCATGTCTTTATGCTTCCCTTGATGTTTTCTTGCATTTAGAGTGGTTTTAGAGGCAAAATAGGAGCCGATTTTGGGAAAAATCGGTTTCTGGGTACTGTTCACATTTTTCCACTTGCTCTGATTGAGCTGATTTTTGGGTGTCCAAAGAAATGGGGGTGTGAGGATTCAGAGTCACTATTATGTGGTGAGGAGACCATTTTTTGGCCAAATTCCAACGTTTAGACCACTTTTTGGGCCATTTTGTGTTTCTTAGTGGCTGATTTTGTGTGGTTTTTAGTGTTTTTAGGTCCCTCAGTGTTTTTGTGTTGAAATTTTGTGAAAAATTGCATAAAAAATTGTCTTAGGGCTTCTTGATTGATAGATTTTATGTGCCCTACGTTTTTGCATTTTTTGTGTGCATAGGCCAGTTTGTGTGCTGTGCATAGGCCAGTTTGTGTGCTGTTCTTTGTGAGTCATTTTGAGAATGTTTTTGTGCTGATCTTTAGTGTATGACCAGATCCTCTAAGAACATACCAATTGACCTAGACCTTGAAATAGAAAGGACCCTTAGGAAGCAAAGGAAGGCTAGAGAGTTAGAGCACCTCAAAGAATCTGATAATCCTCCTGCCTTTTCTGCCATTGCATCTGATATTCCTTCTGTTTCTACACCTATCCCTGACTTAAACACAATGGCAGCTAATGGGAATGAACACAATCGAAATGGAAATAATGGAAATATTGTAAATCATGGTCATTTGGATGGTACAACCATTAGAGAATTGGCTGCCCCTGATGTGCACTACCAGTCTTTATGCATTCAATATCCCCAATTGGATGCAACCTTTGAATTGAAATCTGGGCTAATCCATTTGCTTCCCAAGTTTCATGGCCTTGCAGGTGAAGATCCGCACAAGCACCTCAAAGAATTCCATGTTGTTTGCTCCACAATGAGGCCACAAGGAGTTGATGAGGAGCAGATAAAGCTTAGGGCCTTTCCATTTTCATTGGATGGAGCTGCAAAGAATTGGTTATACTACCTACCACCTACTGCCATCACAAGTTGGGATGGGCTTAAAAGAATCTTTCTAGAGAAGTTCTTTCCAGCATCCCGAATAGCCGCCATTCGGAAAGAAATTTGTGGCATAAGGCAGAATCATGGGGAGACATTACATGAGTATTGGGAACGATTCAAGAAACTTTGTTCTAGTTATCCACACCATCAAATCAGTGACCAGCTGCTGGTCCAATACTTCTATGAAGGTCTTATTCCAATGGATAGGTATTTGGTGGATGCAGCTAGTGGAGGGGCCCTCTCTGAAAAGACACCAGAAGCTGCTCAAGAGCTAATCTCCAAGATGGCACAGAATGCCCAACAGTTTGGTACCAGATCAGCCACTCCCATGAGGCAGGCCAATGAGATTGGTGTTGCTACCATCAATGACCAACAGAGGATAGAGAACAAACTGGAGGAATTGGCTTCCATGGTCAGACAGCTAGCCCTTGATAAAGGACAGTCCCAATCTCAGCAGGTATGTGGTATTTGTTCATTATCCTCCCATGGTACTGACCAATGTCCTCAATTGCAAGAGAATATAGAAGCTTGTGCTGGCATTTTTCCAGGAAGACCCTTCCAGCCACAGCATCATCAGCAGCCACAACATCATTAGCAGCAACACAGATATGATCCATATGCTGCCACCTATAATCCAGGGTGGAGAGATCATCCAAAATTGAGGTATGGAGGTCCTTCCAACCAGCCATTCCAGCCACAGCAGCAGCAACCTCAGCAGCACAGATTCAATGCACAAAGACCAAGTCAACCAATGCAGCAACCACAACCAGCCCCTAAATCTGAATCAAGCTTGGAAGATATCATGAAGCAGCTCGTTGCCAACAATCTCCAGTTTCAGCAAAGGACCGACACTGCCATACAAAATTTGGAGACACAGATTGGACAGCTTGCAACCAATATCAGTGAGCTACGGAGTCAAGGTTCGGGTCAGTTACCTTCACAGCCAGTTTCAAATCCAAGGGGCAATGTAAGTGCTATCGTTCTCCGCAGTGGTAAGGAGTTGAGCAGCGAACCCTCTCCACAACCAGAATTTGGGCAGCAACAAGAAAGCCAAAAGGAAGATCAGCCTCCTTCCATTCAAAAGGACAAGCAGCCCACCATTGATCAAGATAGAGGAGAGACTTCCTACAGCCATCCACTGCCATTTCCTCACCGAGCCACTCAAAATAAAAAGAAGGCAGAAGCTGAGTTAGACAAGGAGATCATGGAAACTTTCAAAAAAGTTGAGGTGAACATACCACTTTTGGAGGCCATCAGACAGATTCCCAAGTATGCCAAATTTCTCAAAGACTTGTGCACCCACAAAAGGAAACTGAAAGGAAATGAAAAGATCAATTTGGGAAGAAATGTGTCAGCATTGATTCAACCTGCCATGCCTCAGAAATGCAAAGATCCAGGGACTTTCACCATTCCTTGCACTATTGGAAATTTGCAATTTCATAATGCTATGTTGGATTTAGGAGCCTCTATTAATGTGATGCCTAAATCTGTGTATTCTTCTTTGCAGGCAGGTGCAGGCACATTGACATCTACAGGAGTAGTGGTCTAGTTGGCAAATAAGAGCACAGCATACCCTGAGGGAGTATTAGAGGATGTGTTAGTGAAGGTAAAGGATTTCATATTCCCTGCTGACTTCTATGTTTTGAATATGGAGGATGATCACACACCCGGACACGCACCACTCATTCTAGGTAGACTCTTCTTGAAAACTGCAAGGACAATAATTAATGTGCATGAGGGTACTTTATCTATGGAGTTCGCTGGTAACACTATTCAATTCAATATCATTGATGCCATGAAGTATCCCTTAGAAGATCATTCTGCCTTGCATGTTAACCTTATTGACTTAATGGTGGAGAAATCATGTGTTGAGTTGTATGATCTTAAGTCTGAATTCCCCACCATCCATAATTTTCCTGATGATATACATTGCCTTCAGTGTCATGATGGACCCAGTAAGTGTAGTATTTGTTCTGAAATAGATGAGTTTTTGAGTATTGTTGAAAGTGCACCTTCTCATACTATATGTGATTCTCATGTGCCTCCCATAGAGGAAGTTTCTGTTGTTGAGAATGTAGTGCAGGTAGGTGGCAACATAAGCAGACTGGTGCCTTCAATTCAACAGCCACCCACCTTGGAGTGTAAGCCCCTGCCCGAGAATCTGAAGTACGCCTACTTGGCGGATGGAGACAAGCTACCCGTGATCATTGCCGACAACCTTCATCCTGACCAAGAGGAGAAGTTGCTGAATCTTTTGAAGCAACATAAGAGAGCCATAGGTTGGTCACTTGCAGACATTCCTGGTATATCCCCTTCCTTATGCATGCACAGGATTCATTTAGAGGAAGAAGCTCGACCAGTGAGACAGCCCCAAAGGAGACTCAATCCCACCATTCTAGATGTGGTCAAGACAGAGGTTAGTAAACTACTTTCGGCTGGCATTATTTATCCTATCTCTGATAGCAAGTGGGTAAGTCCAGTGCAGGTAGTTCCAAAGAAGACAGGATTCACAGTGGTAGCCAATGAGAAGAATGAGCTAGTGCCCATGCGAGTGCAGAACAGCTGGAGAGTCTGCATTGACTATAGGAGGCTCAACCAAGCTACCAGGAAGGATCATTTCCCACTCCCATTCATTGATCAGATGCTAGAGAGGTTAGCTGGAAAGTCCCATTACTGCTTTCTTGATGGTTTTTCTGGTTATTTTCAGATTTGTATAGCACCAGAGGATCAGGAGAAGACCACCTTCACCTGCCCCTTTGGCACTTTTGCATACCGAAGGATGCCATTTGGTCTATGTAATGCCCCAGGTACATTCTAGCGATGCATGGTGAGTATATTTTTAGATTTACTTGAGCATTGCATGGAAGTTTTCATGGATGATTTTTCTGTTTATGGGACCTCCTTTGATGAGTGTCTAATCAGTTTGGGTAGAGTCCTAGAGAGATGTGTTGAGAAGAATCTTGTCTTAAATTTTGAAAAATGTCATTTCATGGTTGAGCAGGGGATTGTTTTGGGTCATGTTGTGTCCAAGAGGGGTATAGAGGTTGATAAGTCCAAGGTCGATATCATTTCTTCTTTGCCTTACCCCGCGTCTATGCGGGAGGTACGTTCTTTCCTTGGACATGCAGGGTTCTACAGGAGATTCATCCAGGACTTCAGCAAGATTTCCCTTCCAATGTCCAACCTGCTTCAGAAGGATGTGGAATTCAAATTTGATGAATCTTGCAAGATGGCCTTTGAGGAGCTCAAGAGGCGCTTGACTTTTCCACCCATCATCCAGCCACCCAATTGGGACTTGCCATTCGAGCTCATGTGTGATGCTTCCAATTATGCAGTTGGTGCCGTCCTTTCACAACGAGTGGAGAAGAAGTCACACGTCATTGCTTATGCCTCGCGCACTCTGGACAACGCCCAAGCAAACTACACCACTACTGAAAAGGAGCTTCTTGCCATTGTGTTTGCTTTAGATAAATTTCGCTCTTATCTCTTGGGTTCTAATGTTGTTGTGTTTTCTGATCATGCAGCTTTGAAATATCTCTTGAAGAAGCACGATGCCAAACCCAGGTTGATACGGTGGATGCTCCTACTTCAAGAGTTCAATGTTGAGATCAAAGACAAGAGTGGAGTTGAGAATCTTGTGGCTGATCATTTGAGCAGGCTTCCTTCCTCTTCAGATGCCACTACCATGGACTGTCAGCCTATCAAAGATGACTTCCCAAATGAGTTACTCTATCACTTGCATGGTACTGAGCCCTGGTATGCTGACATTGTTAATTTTCTAGCTGCATCTGATATCCCTGCCCATCTTAAGAGAGATCAGCTAAGTAAATTTAAAAGTCAGGCCAAGTACTATGTATGGGATGATCCATATCTATGGCGCATGTGTAGTGACCAAGTCCTTAGGAGATGTGTGCCCGATATTGAGTTTGCTTCAGTCTTGCATTTCTGTCATTCACTTGCATGTGGTGGTCACTTTGGTCCTCAACGCACAGCTAGAAAGGTCCTAGACTCAGGTTTATATTGGCCATCCCTTTTTCGAGATGCTCATACATTTTGTAAGAATTGCACACGTTGCCAGCACATAGGATCAATATCACGTAGGAATGAAATGCCTCAGCAACCCTTACTATTTTGTGAGATCTTTGATGTTTGAGGCATTGATTTCATGGGTCCTTTTCCTGTCTCCTTTGGTTTTCTGTACATTCTTTTGGCTGTGGATTATGTTTCGAAATGGGTGGAAGCTAAAGCCACCAGGACTGATGATTCTTCTGTGGTTGCAGATTTTGTTAGATCTCATATTTTCTGCAAGTTTGGCATTCCTAAGGCCATCATCAGTGATCAAGGATCCCACTTCTGCAATAGAACGATGCAATCCATGCTCTGAAAGTATGGAGTCTTACATAAAGTGGCGACGCCCTACCATCCACAGACCAATGGGCAGGCTGAGGTTTCAAACAGAGAGATCAAGCACATTCTAGAGAAGACAGTCCAGCCCAACAGGAAAGACTGGAGCAAAAGGTTGGAAGATGCACTTTGGGCCTACCGCACGGCCTACAAGACTCCTATTGGCATGTCCCCATATCGATTGGTCTTTGGAAAATCATGTCATCTGCCGGTAGAGATCGAGCATAAGGCCTATTGGGCGGTAAAGCAATGCAACATGGATATGACAGAGGCTGGTTCCCAACGAAAGCTTCAATTGCAAGAGCTTGAGGAATTGAGATTGGAAGCATACGAGAACTCCAGAATTTACAAGGAAAAAACTAAGGCTGCTCATGACAAATTGATCAACAAGAAAGAGTTCGAAGTTGGCCAGAAAGTCCTCCTATACAACTCCCGTCTGAAACTAATGCCAGGTAAGTTGCGTTCTCGTTGGATTGGTCCTTTTGTGGTTACTCATGTTTTTCCTTATGGTGCAGTTGAGCTTATGGATGAGTCAACCACGAGGCGATTCACAGTCAACGGGCAGTGGCTTAAGCCATTCTACGAGAGCTTTCAGGAGCATACTATGGAGGAGCTGCATCTCCTCAACGCCGCCTACAATTGACAAAATCAGGCTGTTCCTCTCTCCTTATTCTTTTTATTATTTACTTGTCCTATACCTGATTCTTGCTGCATGCTTACATTGAGGACAATGTAATGTTTAAGTGTGGGGGGGAGCAGTTTTAGAAAATTGAAAATTGAATTCAAAAAAAAAAAAAAAAAATTGCAAAATGAGGCAAATTGAGTTTGAAAGAATTTAGCATGATTAGAAAGTTGATCTTATCTTTTTGGGCTATCAAGTAAATTGGAAATGAGTTTGGCTTGGTGAGTTGATTGAGGTAGTCTTTATGGGAATATTTGTGCATGTTCTTGTCCTTTCTTATGCTATGCCTGCATCCACTGAATTATGGGTATCATTCCAGAGCTTGTTTTGAATCTTTATTGAAGCTATCAGTGCTCATGCATGTGAAAAGATGATTAAGGCATTCTTTCATTTTATACCTAAAAAAAAGAGTGATCTTTTCCCTTCTTTAGGTTGAAGAACATTCATTGCATCCCTCGATTAAAAAAAGAAATTAAGCAAGTCCTTTGGAATCAAAAGAAGAAAAGAAAAAAAAAATAGATAGAAAGGCCAAAGGCCAAGGTGAGATGGAGCGTAAAACGCACTCACCAAGGTGGGATGGAGCGTAAAACGCACCCACCATGCGAAAAAAAAAAGAGAAAAAAAAAGGGTTCTATTTTCTGCTTGCTTAATAGTTCTTCATTGATCTTGGGATTGTCTTGAATGTTTTCTTTCTTCCTAAAGCTTACTTTTCATTGTTATCTTCCTATCCCTTTCACCTTACCATGTTTGAGCCATGAATAAAAGTCCTTTTGATTTGCATGCATAAAGCACTGAGAGTGGAGATTTAGAAGATGAGCATACCTGGTAGTGGAATTATGATTTGGTGGATTTGGGAATAGCATTTGAGGAACTTGAAAGCATGTTCTTATTCTATGAGGGTCTGCTTATTTTGACTCACCTTGCCAAGTTAAATTGCCATGCTACTTGTTTGTTTGAGAAGTGTAAGAAAGAGGATCTTTGAAATGTTGAATTCCTATAAAACTTGTCATGCCTCTCATTTTGCATTCTTTGCATCCTTTTTATTTAAAAGAGTGAATGTTAGTGTTTAGTGTTTTTCCCAGGAGTGCAAAAGTCCAAGTGTGGGGGAATTTGATAGAGCACATATTTTCATACTATTTAGCCCTCATATTTAGTCCTTTCTGCACATTAGTTGTGTTATTTCATTCATCTTGATTTTATTTCATTTTATTTTATAGGAATTGGGCTTCACACTATTTTATTTTATTTTTCCAAGCTTAGGGCTATGTGGGAGCATGAGATGGGGCATGAGACATCTTGATGGCAATTTTAGCAGATTTGGAGATAGAGAAGATTTTAGCAGATTTGACCTCCTGCACTTCCTTCAGCATTTTGGCTAAGATAAAATTCCAGAATGAAGATGATGTCTTCAGAGATATTGTAGGCGACTTCTTGAGATTTCTTGAATGATATGGTTTGTCCAAATCCGAGTTCGTTTGGGCCTTCAAACAGTGCTTCAAAGTCGGGGCCAAGAAGTTGGGGGCAAATTAGGAAAGCTGCACAGATACTGATTATTTAAAAGGCCATATCTTGGGCGTCTGATATCCAAATCAAGTGATTCAAAAGCCCAAGTTCATCTAATATTTCTGATCTAAAATTCTTATGAAGAGGCCGAAGTCCAGAACGCACGTTAACCTATCCGAAATTGGCTGTGAACAGGCGGTAATCTAGGGTTTCCTCCTAAAGCTCTACTTAAGCACCTTAAGAGGCCATTAGAGATGCATTCTTTTTGGAGGGGCGTGAACAGTGGCCGACTTCTCTTCTCTCCATTGTTCTTGTGAAGATGGAAGGCTAAGGATCTTGTAATCAATTGCAACACCATCCTTGTTCCCGGTTTGAGTCTTTGGTTTTAATGGAAATCTGTTTTGTTTTGTTTTAACTTTGTTGTTCTCTTGTTTCCGTTCTCTCTTGAATCTATGTATGTGTTGATACCGGTTGGATGAATGCATGCATTGTCTTTGTTTGAGAATCCAAGGTTTTTGTGCTCGGTTGAGGCTCTAACTGGAAGCAAGAACAACCTGTTTGGATGGTAATCCAATCAGTCTCGAATCTGTGCAATAAGGGGAATCAAAACTGATAGATTGAACTAAGAGGTTTCTGAAATCTGTTTATTGGTTTTCTTCCAAATCTTTGGCGGTTGTTAAAGGATTTTTCTGATTTTTGATTTGAGGATTAAAACTAAACAAATGGTTTATTGAGAAGGCGATGAAAACTGGGATAGAAGGATTGGTTTGCAATTGATTGCATCTTGATTTATTGTGTTCTTACTTATTTTGTTTTCTGTTTTTCATCAAAAACTTCCCCCCCGTTTAGCCTTGTTTTGACAGATCCGTTTGAGGTTCGTTGGGAGATGACTTAGGGTTGCACCTCTATTGCAAATCCGCATCATCATACTATCTAATCTATTGGTGTTCGATAGCCCCGATCAAAGAGCCTTGAAGAAGAAAGGAAAGGAAAGAAAGAAAGGAAGAAAGAAAGAAGAAGATGAAGGAATCAAGATGAGGATGGGAGCTCTCTTGAGATGAAGATTGAAAGATTTCAAGTATGAGGTAAGGGATGGCCCCATGGGAGGGTGGCCTTGCAATGTGTAGTAAGTATGGTTCATAAATGTGTATGTTGCATTTTGCATGTTCTATTGTGTACATGAGATCTATGGCCGTAGGGTAGATTGGGAACATGGTGGGAATGGTGGGTTGATGCCTCTAACCTTGGTGGGTTGTGAGGGAAAAGAGACCTAGCCACACTTACATGCATTTGTTATCATATAATCTTGTTATGTTCATATTTACTTTGCATTGCACCCTTATTAAGCTTAATAGCTCATGAGGTTTTACCCTCACTTATAGGTTGTAAAGCCATGGGAAAAATCAAGGCAAAGAGGAATGGCATGTGGAAGCATGGGAATGAAGATCCAAGAATATTGTATGGCTTATGGGAAGCCTATTGTTGTTGTATTTGATTATGTGTTGTATTTTAATTTTGGAATGTATGATTTTATTTTGAAATGAGATATTGGCTTATTCCATGTTAATGCCTAAGTTTGGGTGAAAGTCTCATTTTTTATGTGTGTAGTGGGAAGCACCAAAGAAGTAAAATAATAGGGTTTTTGGTTGGAGATATGGAGATTTTCAATGCATTTTATTGGTGTGTAATTTCTGGAAATTTTAGGTTAGGAAGCCCAAGAAAGAAAAAAAAAAAAAAGAAAGAAGGAAAAGGAGTAAAGGTAAAAGCAACAGCAACGGGGGCCACAAGGTGGCTCGCAGGACGCGCGGGGGCGTGCTGGGGCATGCGCGGCAGGCCAGCGAGGCCCATTGCCAGCTGTACGGTCGGAGCATCGCGGGGCCTCATGTGGGCCCTAGGCACGCTAGTAGGCCCCGCCGACCAAGTTTTTTTAAAAATCTAGAAAAATTGGGGATGTTGGGGCATTTCTTGTTTGATTTTGGACCCTAAAGGAATTTTAAAAAATAAAGGAATTTTTGGGTATTTTTGGAGAAATGCCAAAATTTTTGGAAATTTAAATTATATGAGTTTTTCCTCCAAAATTGATATAAATTGATGGGTTGATTGAAATTGTGAATTTATGAAGCCCTGTGAAATTCTTGGAAGGAAAAAGAATTAAAATAAATAAGAAAATGGCGATTGGGCATCTTAATGAGATTTTTTTTTTTAGCCAAGTGCGGTGTGGTTAAAGTCCAATTCTACTAGTGAATCCTGGGATTGAGAGAAGGGAAGGACGAGCCTAGTTCTCACCTAGCACGTTTCGTGTTGAAACATAGTCCACCCTTCACCAATGGCTGGGCAGGTGGGCAATTTGGGTAATTGTTCACGAGTGGCACCCGTAAGTGGGAATGAGGCGTCACACCAACCTATATTCAAATAATTCAAAATACTCAACATGCTATTTATGCTTTATTATTCTTTAACACTCACAACACCAGGTGTTACATTAGGGGTCGATAGAAGATGCAAGAAACCTCTTCTTAAGGACATTTGGGATCAAAATAAGGAACCACATGAATAGCCAAAGTCTTAAATAGTCCAGGGGTCAAGGTACAAATATATGAAACTTCGAGCCAAAGTTTAATTTTTAAAAATCAAAACGAACTCATTAGAGGAACGAACCAGCCAAACTTACCATTTGAGGTAATCATGAAGCCTCATAAATGAGGCCTTAGGTGGCATAGTATGTGGTGCAAAGTGGTTGGCTAGAAAGTTCTATAAATAAGCCCTTGGGGGGAAGTTTGTGAAGCAATTTAAGAGGATTAAAGTAAGGGTAGGTTGATTTGAGAAGAGAATTATGTTCTTGAGGATGATGGGAGTATTCTAAAAGAAAGAGAAAAGGTTTTTGTCAAGAAACGAGGGAGAGATTAGGTTCGCTGGAGTTTCAAAGAACTAGCCAAAATCTGGGCTCAGGTTATCGAGAAACAATAAGGTAAGTTTAATTTAAACTTATAATTGGGTAGAGGAAAGAAAGAGGAAGCCATAGGAACAAATGAGGGTCGAATTAGAGTTAAAATGAGTGAGAAAATGGGAAAAAAATCGAGGTTGGTTGTCATTGTGTTGCTCATCGCCGAAGAAGATGACCGGCAAGTGTAGTGCATGTGCCAACCCTATCTGCGTGTGCAGATGCATGAGGTCTCCTTTCGGCCATGCGTGAAGATGGGTGCACCCTCATTTTTCCTTGTAAATTTCTAGAAAAATAAGTTAAATAAAATAGAACAATCTTATGTAAGAAAATTTGATGTTTGGTTTATAGAAACTTGTGTTTTCAGCCAAAAATACCTAATGCCACTACTATGAACAATGTTATCGTAAGGTAAACCGTCAAGGTGAGTGGTTCTTGTGCATATAAATTGTTCTTGCATGTACTTTGCTTCATATTAACCATTTGTTGTTTCATTTGTGAGTGGTTCTTGCATGCTTCTTGCTTCATCTGATCATTCTTGGTTTCATTTGTGTGTGGTTTATGGCTTACATCTTATGTTTCCTTTATTACAAGCATGTTTTTTCTATTTTTGCACACATCTCGGCATTTGTGGTTGGGGTTAGTTGGTGGGACATCATGTGTGATCGTGTCCATGCAGTGGGAAGTGATCACGTGTCCATGTAATGGGACTGGAGTTTGAACATGATGATCGGCAGGGATAGTGGCAAGTCATCTTGTGTGATCATGTCCGTGTGGTGGGAAGCGATCACATGTACTTGCAATAGGACTAGAGTTTGAACATGATGGTTGGTGGGGATGATGGAGACAAAGGAAATTCCATAACCTATTGCATTTTTGTATTTGCACACGCATTATATTCTTTCTTGAACTATCTCACTTAGATATAATTATCTAACTTGGGCGTTTTATATTGTGACATAGAATTTTCAAGCGTCCACCTAGGGGTATTTTGGTTATTAGATGCCTAGGGGTATTTTGGTTAATAAGCCCAAGGCGGGCAAATCCCAAAAGTGGTCCCGAGCTAGGACACGTTTCCCAAGGAAAAATCGTGGTCTAATAACCAAAGAGCCAAGCTAATGGAAAAAAGGTAAATAGGCTAAGCTTGAGAGCTAAAATGGTCCAAGACATATTACGTATAAAAGGTAAGTCAAAGGGTCCAAGTAAAAGAGGGGGCTGCTTTTAGAAGCCCAAACTCCCTCCCCCTCTCTCTCTCTGCATAAAGAAGATAGTGCAATGACCCTCTCCAAGAGGACCAGCATCTCTCGGAGAGGTGTAGCTCTCTCGGCACCTTCTCTCCAAGAGGCTTAGAGTCTCTTGGAGAGGGTTCTCTCTCGACATTTTCTCTGAGAGAGGAGCTTCTCTTGGCGACTATAGCAGTTTCTCTTGGCAAGTACTAGCTGTATTACTCGAGAAATTCTAAAGGACACAAGGGTAATTTATCTTTGGGCAAAAATGAAAATTAAGGATAAATTGAGGTATAACGGTAATTTATTGCTGTATGAATAACCGAATCGACTGTCGGGAGTACCCTGGAGCCAAGATGCCAAAGAAAAATGATGTGGCATTAACAAACACCTTGAGATAAGATTTATGGTGCAGAAAGAAATTGGATCAGGAACAGTTTTCGGTACAGCAAAATAGCAGCTGCCAATTAGGCTGCAATATCGAATTATTATAGACGACTTCCCAGAAGTCAACGGAAGCTTGAGGGGGCTTCAGTTTTTCATAAGAAACAACCTTCAGTGGTTTCAGGAAGAAACGAAAATGTTTAGGGCCAAAACGACGATTCAGGCTTAAGTGCAGTTTTCTAAAATTACTAGAGGGAGGCCGAAACGATATTTTTTCGGAATCCTCAGGGGTCAAATTGATGTTTTAGGACTTGAGGGTCTTGAAAGAAAATATGAAAAGTTCAGGGGCTAGGTAAAAAGGGGCAAAAAGGTAAAGGCCAAAGGTTAAGGGGCCAAATTGTAAAAAGCCAAAAGTTGGCCAATGACCAGCACATAGCCGGTCAGCCATAGCCGAAATGGACCACGGGGTTGCATGAGGCATGGTTGGGGGAGCATCTTTTGTTAAAGAGGATCCGACAATGGCCAATGGGTTGGCCAGAAAAGCAAAAGAAAGCAGCCAAAAGTTGGCCGAATTTTTCGTGTGCCTGCAACTCCTTTTTGTGGTTGGGTGTTGGTGATTTAGGTCGATCTGAGGAAGGGTTATGCTCTAAGGCTGATGGGCTAACCAATCTGAGGCATTTGAGGCATCAAGGATGCCTATAAATAAGGGTTTCATGATGGTCGAAAGTTAGGGCTTTTGAGCTTCAAATCGACCCACTTATTGAATGAATTGGCATTCCATTTTAAGGGGCTTTTGTTACCCATGAGAAAAGAAAGCTTTTTGGAGAATTTGGGCCATTTTCATGGAGGTTTAAAGGGCATTCAAAGGGTCGCCAGAAAAGGAGGTGGACGGCTAAGCCGAAGCTTTGGTCGTCCGGTTGAGGGTCTTCGGGAGCTCATTTCAAGCTCCAAGAAGGCCCACGAGGATCGACTGGTCGAGGCGAGCAAGGAGGTGGAGTCATCTCAGATCGCCGGCGTCACCCTGGCCAGGGAAGATGACCGGCGCATGGCCGGCACGCGCTGTTCCTCACATGCCACCACTCGCCCTAGCACTTGTGGGCACGTGCGGGCGCGTGGAGCTTCCTAAAAATCTGCAAAAATTCTTAAAAATTCAGAAAAATTATTTTACAGAGGTCCGTGCAAAAAGATTTAGATTTGAGATTCCCGATGTCTCGATTTTAGCATCAAAGAACCTCGTTTTGCATGAAAACGCAACATCCGGGTAAGTTTAGTATTTTTCCTTTGAAGTTCATAGGATATTATGAATTGTTGTGAAGATAGATTTGAGGAAATGGTCCCGATGTATTTATTGGGATTTTTAGAAGGAAAAATGAAGGAAAATGAAGGAAAAAAGGAAATAAATGGAATATTGAGATATTTAGTGATAAAATATCATTTTTATGTTTGAGGTAATCGAGATGATGTGATTGGTGCAATTCTTAAGAGTTGGCATGAGAATCAAGGTGGGGCACGCATATCAAGGCGATGCACGCTTTTCGAGAAAATGTAAGTTTATCTTAAAATGTGAGTTTTCCTATCCTAGCTATGGTTTGTGAGTGGTTTTCTCACAAGAACTTACAATTATGATATGATTGTTTATATGCATGCTATTTATGAATGCAATGTTCATTTTTTCATATTGCATTGAAAGTCGTGATATTTGCATTGCACAATATTATTGTCATATTGATATTTGTGCATGGGAATGGGATGTTGCCCCTAGAGTGTAGCCGTAATTCCCCTAAGGCATTGAGGGAATAACGTTAGGCTTATCCTGCAGAGGTTCGGGATTTGCCTAGGATTCCTAGCCGGGCTGGTGGGTCTGAGAAGTTACATTAAAGGGCGAAAATGTTGTTCATGTTATCGTATCATGCATTCATATATATGTTTTGGACCCTCACTAGAAGTTTCATCTTCTAATGGGTTATGCCCCTTGAACATTTAACGTTTCAGTTGAGACTTGCAGTTAGGGTAAGGAGCAGGTTGAGATATGATGGCACGTGATGGCGTGGTCGATGGATTCAGCAAGCTGACTCGGATATGTTTTAGCTGATGCTTTATTGATGATTAGCCTTATTAGAATATTATGGATTCTTCATGTATTAAGGATGTTAAAGATATGATATAATATATGGTATGAATTCTTTATGATATAAAATAAGTTGAATTCAGGTATGTACAATATTAGGTTTCGATTATCGCTTCCGCGTTTTTAAATGATTTGTTGGGGGTTTTGTTTAGAATTTGGTACTTAAGGTTAAATTATGTACCGAGAAAGAAATAAAAAAATAATTTATGTATATTTTGGGCCCCAGCATAGTGACATGCTCAAAAAGAGAAAAGCGGGGTGTTACACCAGTAGCCCTTCTGGTAAGACCTCTCTTCTCGGCTATGGTTTTGCTCTCGACTACCTAGTCTCTCCGCAATGGAGCGTCTCTCTTCGCCGGTGTTCTCTCGAAAAGGCCTCGGCTGGTTGTCCCTTGGGAAGCTTTCTTCTTGAGAGGTTTCTCTCCGCGAGGCCTTCTTCCTCGCCTCTATTTATGATATGTATATCATGCATATATATATAGACATATCTTGCACAAGCTTCTTCCCCTATTTCTCCCCTCCATTTAACATATATATGTATATATATATATATAGAATGTATACTCATGTGAGTAGAAACCAAGTATATAGACTTATGGGTTGTGGTATGGTGTTAACTGCCATGCTATTATGATGCACCCTCAATGTAACACCCCACTTTCTCGGGCGTGTTATATGATATAATTGAAATGCTATGGCACGCACCAAGAAGATGAGTGAATTGGTATAATAAAAATAATTCCTTTTTGAAATAGACATGCCGTCTGTGAAGACCACGGATTAGTTAAACCTCAAGACCTTAAAATGTCACGATGAGGTATCAACCGTGTGAAGACAATCTCATTTTGAGAAAAATGAATATAAAATCTTATGGATGGAAAAACAAATTAAGTAGGGATAAAAATGCAAACAATAACAAACAAAATTGAAAGCTCAGAAGATAATGATTTATAGTGGTTTGGTTTTCCAAGCCTAATCCACTGCCTTAGTTACCCACTAAGGATTTTGAAGCAAGTTCACTATCAACCCCCTACTTAACCTGAATAGGTCCTCTAGTTTGTGACTAGGAAAATTTACAAACCTCCCAATATAATAATGGGCCCTCTAGCTTATGTTAGGACAATTACAATAATCGTGAGAATAAGAGTCTAAGAGTACAACTCTTAGTTACAAGCTCCCTCCAACTAAAAAATAGAGGCTGTCAAATGAATGTAACAGTGTATACAAAGCCTCAAAAATATAAATACAGAGAGAAAATGATTTAACACTCGATGTAAAGTTGAAAGCTTGGTAGTTGAATGTATTAAATATTTTCCAACAACCTTCAATCGATTCTCCAAACCCATATTTATAGTTGATGGTAGATAAATACAAAAATCCAACCGTTGTGGTGGTTGAGCGAGCATTAAATGCGCCAAAAACTGGCCGTTACAAAATTTTGTGAAACAAACTGTCGACAAACAAAATAGGTTAGTCGACTATATTTTCAAATAAAACTAAGGCATAGTCGACAGATAAGTAAGCATAATCAACAGATGTCCAACCAAATCTACTGATAGTTGACATACACTTTCACATAGTCGACACATCCAAAAATATGAAGAAAATTTATAACATGATACACATACATAGTTGACAGAGCCTGCACAATAGTTAATAGAACACAACATAGTTGACATAAGCTTAGGCATAGTCGACAGATCATAGACCCATAGTCGATTATCCTCAAGCATAGTCGATAGAGCATAAACCCATAGTCTACTATTCATAAGCATAGTCAACAGAGCATAGGCATATAGTTGACTACCCATTTAGAGAAACTGAACACATAACATTTCCTTATTTTGTTTCTCTTGAAAGCAAGTTGAGATTATCAAAAAGATATTAATTTTGAATTTAAACACTCAACCTGACTCCTATTAAGATTGATTTTCATAACTTTGCTTCAAACTCATTCACATAGATTTAAAGATTGATTTTCATAACAATTAGTCATTATGAAAACTATTTTAATTTCCAAGAGTAAAATATCAATCTCCCCTTTTTGATGATGATAAAACAAATATGAAAATCAATTCATTCATTCTCCCTCTTTTTGTCAAAATAAAAAAGATTAATACTCCCCATTTTTGGAACATACTGAGAGTAAATAAAAAGAGGCTCCCCCTTAAACCAAATCCTTATAGAAATCATTCATCATTTGAAGCATGCAGTCAGATTCAAACATTCATTGCCAAGAGTAAAATGTCAATACATATCCATATTTCAGAAACTAATAAGAATTCATCCACACAATGATAATGAAGTTCAACAAAAATACATGATAAAAGCAACGTTCATACATATATCAAAAATAAAGTAGAATGTATGATGAGGGCAACATCTAAACATCAGGAGAAATGGACAATGGAGAGGACTGAGCTGATGAAGGAGAAGAAGCTGATGACAAAGATGGTGATGAAGTAGGTAGAGGGTACTGAGAAGATAGCATCTGTATGAGCCATCCCATCTGAGATAAAAGATCTTCTTGCTACCTATAGAGACTCTGCAAATCTGATCTGACCTCTTCTCTAAACTCAGTTAAGCTTGCTTCAACCCTTGATATATCCAATTTTAAGTTTGCCATCCCTTAAACCACTAACTCATCTTGACACTCAGGATGAGATGAAGATGGTCCTTCTGATCTTCGCTTTTTCCTAAGATTCTTAGGTTTATCAACCTTGAGCCATTCCCCATCCTTACATGCATAGCCAATCCTAATGGCTATTTTATCACTAATGTGCTGTGAGGGGCTAAGATAGACTTTCCTAGCACTTTCCATTTGACCCACTAAACTATCCAATAATTCACTGATTGCCATGACATAGGGAAGTGACCTAGTTTTTGCTGAGACTGATTCTATCATCAGGTTGATTATCAATAGACATAGATTTGACATTCTCTTAACCTTAATACAATGAAGTAGCAATAAATCAAGTTTAGTAACTAGAGAAAAATTGCCACTCCTAGGATAGATCTGATAGGAAACCGACCAACTATGAAGCTTCGATTCTGCTTTATTCAATCCGTAGAGTCATAAACGTGAACTCCTCCAAGTCGGTCCACATGATCGACCCTTTCCACGAACACCTCGAGTAGTGCTAGCAACCCTAGGCACCTTTTGAGAGAGATCTGAATTTTTCTTCTTTTTCCCAGCTTCTTAAGTGGCATATTTATAGAGTTAAAAACCCTAACTGTGCCTTGAAAAACCCGTAAACAATTTAGGCCTAGCCCTTAATCACATTGGGCCGAATCTCTCTTTTAAATTGTGGAATGGGCTCGACCTAAGTATGTGACCCCTTAGGTCTACCATTGGGCTAGATGTAGAGCCAACTCTATTGGGCTATATGAAGGCCCAATTTATTAGATTAATTAAACTTATGGGCTTCATAATTAACACATCTCATGGGCTTCTTAATTAAACTCTTTAATTAATAGTTTTAGAATTAATCAAATTAATTCTAAAACCCTACATATCATGGTTAACGTCTAGCAACATGCCATGAATACCTAGCCAACGATGAAAAACACGGACCTTTTCAACCAATTATTATTACAAGGCATTATTTTTTTTTATTTGTCATTGTTGGGTGTCGTTATTATTGTAATCCATACTTGACAAAGTCCATAGATCAAATAGGCTCATGGAACATGGTCATGCATAGAGATGATGGTCATGAAACATATTCCTTATAAGCCTTGATCTTAAATGTTCCTAGTCATAGAGTTATTAGGATTGGACACTAACAACTCGGATAGACTAGCACATATGATGCATGATCAATCAGGAGAATGTCTTGTTTCATAGACATTGGTGTGTGGATACTAGTGCATATATGTGGGTGCTTATTATAAGAATAAGTATACTGAACTGACCCGCTACAAAATTCCTAATGGTAATTGTTTATTGTCAAATTGGAATTCTTGTGTTGCAATAGTGCAAATTGGTCCTTAGACTTGAGACATCATGGTAGCCTTCATATGTGATAAGGTTACGCCCAGTCATAATTTGTTAATGAATCCATTAGAATCCAAAAAAGAACCAAAACGTAACCAGTCAAATATAAGACTACCATGATGTCTCAAGTCAAATATCCACTTATGGGATAGTAGTTTGTGATTCTTGAATTTCTTCAAGATTTATCATATTGCCATTATTCCCATCTAATAGGAATTCCTTTTCTAGAAAAGTAACATTCCTTGAAACAAGCACCTTTTGTTCAAGGGGATGATAGAAATAATATCCAATTGATTCTTTTGGATATCCCACAAACATATACTTAGTGGATCTAGTATCCAACTTATCTCCCACTGTCTTCTTGACATAGGTAGGACACCCCCATATTCTTAAATATTTGTAACTGGGTGTCTTACCAAACCACATCTCATATGGTGTCTTAGGCACTGATTTAGAGGGAACTCTATTCAGTAAATGGGCAGCTGTCTCAAGAGCATAGCCCTAAAAGGATAAAGGAAGATCAACAAAACTGATCATGGATCTAACCATATCTAATAAGGTTCGATTCCTTCATTTAGAAACTCCATTGAGTTGTGGTGTTCCTGGTGGAGTCCACTGGGAGAGAATCCCATTCTCTTTAAGATGATCAATGAATGTCGTACTCAAGTATTCTCTCCCTCGATCAGATCGAAAGACCTTAATACTTTTTCTTGTTTGTTTTTCTACTTCATTCCTAAATTCTTTGATCTTTTCAAAGGCTTATGAGTTGTGCTTCATAAGGTAGACATAGCCATACCGAGAGAAATCATCGGTGAAGGTAATGAAGTATGAAAAACCACCTCTTGCACTAACATTTAGTGGCCCACAGACATCTGAATGGATCAAATTCAATAGATTAGATGCACGTTCCACTTGTCCAACAAATGGTGATTTTGTCATCTTTCCTTTAAGACACGATTCACAAGTTGGAAGTGATTATAAGTCAAACAAGTTCAACAACCCATTTTTAATCAACTCATTTATCCTGTCTTTGGAAATATGACCTAATCTCAAATGCCACATGTAAGCATAATTTTGATCATCAACCTTTCTTTTGTTACTTTGTTGTAGACAAATCATGGAATCATTAGTTTGAATAATATACAAATTATTTGACAATGCACCAGTACCATATAAAAAACCATTTTTGAAAATAGAACAAACTCTATTAGAAATTGTAAAATTAAAACCTTCCTTATCCAAAATAGGAATAGAAATAATGTTCTTAATAATGTCTGGCACATAAAAATAATCATTCAAAACTAACTTTATTCCAGATTCTAAAACTAAATAAACTGTCCCTATGGTTGTAGCAGCAACTCTTGCTCCATTCCCAAGCCGTAGATGTAACACCCCATAATCATAGTGTTATGAGAATAAGAAAGGAAGTAAGAAAACTTTCAAAAATACCCTTGAAAAGCTAATGGATTTTTGAGAATAAGGGTGCCCTATGAGAGGGACATTTTGGTAATTTGGATAGTGAAGTCCAATAAAAGGGGTATTTTGGTGAATTGGAAATAATGCCTATGTGAAGTTAGGTGGTAAGTGAATTAAATCCTAATTTGGTATTTATGTGGAGATATATGGGATTAATAAATTCACAAAGGGTATTTTGGTAATTTTGGAATGAAATTCCATAAAGGAATTAATTATGGAATCTTTGGAAATAGTGGATATGCAATTATTTGAGGAAATAATTAATTTTTTCCAAAATGGTGAATTAATGTGGTGATGCCACATGGATGGCCATGATAAAGACTTGGAAGCCAAGTTTGTGTCTTAGAGTGACACTTGGCATAATCTTGGAAATTTGAGAGAAATTATATATTTAGAAATGTGGGGGCATATATATATATATGTGGATTTATGAGTTGAGAATAATTTATATAAATCAAAAAGAAAATGGAAAAAGGGCCATTTTTGGCCCATGTGAGTGTAATCATTATGTTGCATAAAGAAAAATGCAAAAAGAAATGGAAATTAGTCACTCATTTATGAGTGAAAATGGGAGGATGTATTTAAATGAAAATGAGTGAAATTAGTCACTCAAGTTGATGTGTTGAAATTAGTCAAAATAAATATATGAGAAAATGGCTAATTTTGGTATTGGATGACTAAATGATCCAAGGGTTAGGATCAAGTATTGAAAAGGTGAAATATATCCAATGGCTTGAATTAAGTCTTGAAGATGGCATGGATTGTGTGTTCTCCAAGAGAGGAGATTTGTTTGTTTGACATGGAAGGTGGAGATTTAATTCTCCTTAAGCACATGGATTGTGCTTTTAATGAATGGTGGAGATCCATTCTTGAAAATGGGAAAGCGTAGTATTTAAGGGCAAGTGAGGAAGACTTGTCTTCCTTTGGCCATCTGTAGAAAGAAATGAAGAAGGAAGGAAAGAATGGAGATGAAAAGAAGAAGGAAATGGAGGATGCAAGTTTCTTTCAAGAGTCTTGAACGCTAAGGCTTGAAGCTTCAAGGAAAGATAATGAGGTAAGGGATGGCCCTATGTGGAGGAGGCCTTGCATTGCATTGTAAGTAGGTTACATAAACTTTTATGTATCTCTTTGCATGCTTTACTTGTACATGAGACCTATGGCCATGGGGGTGGGAAAGAAATGGTAGGTTGATGCCTCAAACCATGTTGGGTTGTGAGGATGGAATGACCTAACCATGCTTGCATGCATTTGCCATTACCCAGACTTGTTATACTTGTATTTACTTTGCATATGCACCCTTACTGAGCTTTTGAGCTCATGAGGTTTGTTGGACCTCTTTGTAGGTGTTGAAAGCCTCATGGAAAAAGTGAAAATGGGAGAGAAATGGCTATGAGTGTAGAAGGCTAAAGTTGTGTAGCCTATGTATTTTGGTTGGTAATGTAAAATAAATTGTATTTCATTTTGGTTTCATGTGTATGAAGGTTCCATGTTATGTATGGTAGCTAAGAGAGGGAAAAATTTTGATGTGTTGAGGTATGTTGTAATAAATAAAATAAGATGGTTTTGTTTGTGAAAAGAAAAAAAAAAGAAAAGAAAAGAAGTGAAGATGCAGTAGGAGGCAGCAGCAGGCTGTTGGGCGCGTAGGCGTGCGCTGGGGCGCGCTAGGCCGCGCAGAGGCGCGCGCATGCTGGAGGCCTCGCGCTGGCGCGCGCCACCAGTGCTACAAGCGCACCGTGGGGCCCCGTGCCGGCCCCGGGAGTGCTAGCAAGCCTTGCCAGCCATTTTTTTTCAAAAATCTGAATTTTGGGGGATTAAGGGGCAATTCTAAATTGATTTTTGGGCCCTGAAAGAATTTTCAAAATAAAGGGATTTTCGGGCATTTTTGGAGATAAATGCCAAATTTTGAAAAATGAAAAATTTTGAGTTTTTCCTCCAACATTGATAATCAATCAATGTATGGATTGAAATGGTGGATTTTTGGAGCCCGGTGAAATTCTTGGATGGAAAAAGAATTAAATACAAATATAAGAATGGCGATTGGGCATCATAATGAGATTTCTTTTCAGCCAAGTGCGGTGTGGTTAAGCCCAATTTTGCTAGTGAATCCTGGGGTTGAGGAAAGGGAAGGACGAGCCTAGTTCCCACCTAGGGCGTTTCGTCTTGAAACATGGTCCGCGCTTCGCCAATGGCCGGATAGGTGGACAATCTGGGTAATTGTTCACGAGTGACACCCATAAGTGGGAACGGGGCATCACAGTAGAGAAGCCTCATCTTTATTTAGTCTCTTGCTTGTTGTCATCAACTGTAAATCATTGTAAATATGACTACCACATCCAGTATCTAATACCTAAGAAGCATTATTAACTGAAAGGTTAATTTCAACAAAGTACATACCTGAATCAGAATGTTTCTGCTTCAGTTTAACAAGATAAGTCTTGCAATTCCTTTTTCAGTGCCCAAGCTTTCCACAATGAAAGCAATTTCCTTTCTCTGATTGACTTGGCTTTGTCTTCTTGACTCCACCCTTAGGCTTTGTCTTCCCCTTTTGAGAACTCTTCTCTTTGTCTTTTGACCAATTCTTCTTTGGTTTTGAAGAATATGAGGAACCAATAAGCATGACAAGTTTATCCATTTTCATTGTCATTTAAGCAGTTTTCAACATGTTAAGCAGCTCAGGAAGAGTAGTCTGAAGCTTATTCATATTGAAATTCATGACAAAATGATCAAATGAATTAGGAAGAGATTGTAAGATCAAATCTACATATAAATCGTTATCCATAACAACATTCAAAGACTCAAGCTTTTCTATTAGGTTTATCATTCTCAATACATAAGTATTGACTAATTCACCTTCCGTCATATGGGCCGTGAAAAACTCCTTTGAGATTTGATATCTCACATACCTAGTCTGTTCATCATACAACTCTTGTAGGTGCAAATGAATCTCTGCTGCATGCTCCATGTTCTCGACCTGCTTTTGCAGGTCATTGGACATCGATGCCATCATATAGCAACGAGCCTAAAAATCATCATCTTTCCACTTCTACCAAGTGGTTAGTTCCTCTGGGGTGGAAACCTCTGAAAATTTTTTTAGTGGGGCCTTATCCATCACATATGTTATTTTCTCGGAATCCAAAACAATTTTGAGATTCCTTAGCCAATCCAGATAATTGGGACCTGTCAACTTGTTAGTGTCTAGCAAACCTGCAAGTGGATTCTAGCAGACATTTTCAATTACAATTACGTGCAAAAAAATTGGTTGAAGATAAAGAGTCACAATGTAAAGTATGATCAATTACATAAAAATATAATTGGCTTATGGGGCATAACTCTAACAAGATCATCTGACAACAAATGAGGTGAAGAATTCTAGTGTTAAAGTCCATACTTGTGTCAATGATATTAGAGGTAATAGAGTCATCTCCTATGACTTCTTTACCAGCCTGAATATAGTCTTGGGTCCAGGAGGCATAATCCTCACCATCTAATGGAATTCCAAAACGATTGTTAATCAATGTCAAAGTAACTTCTATGTGAGAATCTCCAATGTTGGTTTTAAACTTTTTATCCGAATTTCTCTTGTGATAGGTGTTGTCTGCATTTGAGTAAAAAAACCTAACAACATCTTCTTATATACATCTATGAATCGTTAAGAAATCCCACCAGCCAATGTCCTTAAACGTTTGAATATAGGGAAAATCAATGGATTCTAGAAATGTTAAATCCAAGTAATGACCTTCTAGGACTTCTTGAGATTCAAAGAGAATGGAATACCTTTCTTGTTGACCCTTAGAGTTGAAAAATTGGATTTGAGGCCTAAGTTGAGATGGTGGACGACTTGAAGAGGCCGGTTCCTTTCGTTTCCCTTTATCCTTGCTTGAGTTCTTCTTCTAGCCATAGGGAATGATATGTGGAGATGAAGCCGAGAGAACGAGTAAGGGAGAGAGCAAGATATGACCAAGGATGCAAAGCAAAGTGAGAGAGGAGAGTTCGGCACTCAAAGAGAGAGAGAGAGAGAGAGAACAATTTGGCCACAAACAAAAGAAGTTAGGGTATGAAAAGAAACTGATGGCCGCTCGTTCTTTAAATAGACGGACCCAAATAGTCGACAAACATGAGGGGCATAGTCGACTATTGTAATGCCCCGCTCCCACCTACGGGTGTTACTCATGAATAGTCTGCTTACTATTCACATGCTAGGGCAAAGATGAAGAGACGGCTACGTTTCAATGAGAAACGACCTAGGTGGGAACTAGGCTTTGCCCTCCCTTCGCTCCACTCAAGAATCCGAGAAATATCGAAACGATCCCACGAAAATAAAACTCGAAACCTCGCAATGTGTCACCCCTTCTCAAGCTCTTAATGGAGAGCTAAGGATGACTTCCTAGGATCGACAAAATAAACTAACTCACTCGCTTCATATAAATTATTGTAACACCCGGTGTTACTGGTGTTAAAAGAATGAGAAAGAAAGTGAGAAAATTTCAAAAATACCCTTGAGAAGGTGTTGGATCCTTGAGATTGAGGGTGCCCTATGAGAGGGGTATTTTGGTAATTTGGATATTGAAATCCAATAAAAAGGGTATTTTGGTAATTGGAAATAATTCCTATGTGGAATTTGGTGTGTAAGTGAATAAAATCCCAATTTGGTGTATATGTGGAGATATATGGGATTAATAAATTCACAAAGGGCATTTGGGAATTTTGGAATTTAATTCCATAAAGGAATTTAATTATGGAAAATAGGGAAATTGGTGGATATTAAATTATTTGAAAATAATTATGTTTTCCCTAAATTGGTGAATAAATGTGAGAATGCCACATGGGTGGATGAGATGAGATCTTCAGAGCCAAGTATGGGTTTAAAAGGTGACACTTGGCAAAGTCTTGTTCAAGCATAAATGGATGATTAAATTAAATGCAAAAGGAAATGATAATTGGTCTTTCAAGCATTTAATGAGAGGCATTATGGTGTTGGATTAAAGAAAATCCAAAAGAAAATGTGAAATTAGTCACCATTAATGCTTGAAATTATGGTGAATTAAATAAATCAAATAGAAAATGGGAAAATGGTCACCCATTAATGCTTGGAAAATGGTGGGATTTATTTAAATGGAAAAGGAAGGATTATGTCTCTCAAGTGTGATGGTTATGAAAATGGGAAAGAAATTATTTATGTCTCTCAAGTGTGATGGATGTGAAATTAGTCCCATTAATTTAAATGGGAAAGAAATGGAAATTAGTCACTCATTTATGAGTGAAAATGGGAGGATTTATTTAAATGAGAAATAAATGAAAATTTCAAGAATCCAATGGATGAAATGAATTCTTGAGAAAGAGAATTAATCCAAGGGTGGAGATTTAAAGAGAATGAATGGCATGGATTGCCAACCTATTTAAAAGTGTGTTTTCTCCTAGAGAGGAGACTTGGTTGTTTTAATGGATGGTTGAGATTAGTTTTCCCTTAAGCACATGGATTGTGCCTTTAGTGAGTGTCTAGGATGCATTCTTGAAAAATGGGGGAACTAGTATTATTGTTGCCAAAATACAACAATCTATTTTTTAATTGCGGACAGACGCAAGAGTCTCGGGAGTCGTGCCTTCACCGATGGAAATCTGGACGAAGAATTGGATCTGGTGGAGTCTCAGGTCTGACAAACCAACAGAGCTGATGGTCTTGTGGGTTGATGATCTGGCGGCCTCAAAATGATCTGGTGGCCTCAAGGTGACGAGAGGTCTTGGAGCGATCGGGTGGCCTCAAGGTGACGAGAGGCCTCGGAGCGATCTGGTGGCCTCAAGGTGACGAGAGGCCTCAGAGCGACGGGAGATCCCAAGGTGACGAGAGGCCTCGGAACGACGGGAAGCCACGGAGTGACGGGAGACCTCAAGGTGACGAGAGGTCTCGGAGCGATCCGGTGGCCTCAAGGTGACGAGAGGCCTCGGAGCGATCTGGTGGCCTCAAGGTGACGAGAGGCCTTGGAGCGACGGGAAGCCACGGAGTGACGGGAGACCTCAAGGTGATGAGAGGTCTCGGAGTGACGGGTGACCTTGTGACGAACGAGTGGCCTGGTGACCGAGTGGCCTGGTGACCGAGTGGCCTACAAAACAAGAGCACCGTTAGGGCGCGGGTGGGGGTCCCCGCGCAAACCCTCCGATGCTTAAATTAGATCTCGAGAGAAAATATCAAATCGTACTTGAATTGCTCAAAATAGCGTACCTTAAGTCAAAAATCAAGTCTTGTATTTATAGTGGAGGAGAGAGAGTGTTCTCGTGATATTTGTGGCGAAAATCTCGGGGCCCGTTTCGGAATTCTCCGGGCCCATGGGCTGGACCACGAAGGGTCTAGGGCGATGTCGGGTGACCCCCCACTCGGGTGGGGGGTCTTTCTCGGAGGCTGTCGAGTGGTCGGGTGGCCATGGCCACTCGGTCATGCCGAGTGGCCTTGGCCACTCGGTCAGCTCGAGTGGCCAGGCCACTTTCTTGCGTCGAGTGGCTTAGGCCACTAGACCATGACGAGTGACCATGGCCACTCGGTCAGGCCGAGTGGCCTTGGCCATTTGGCCACGTCGGGTGGCTTTTGGCCACTTGACTTGGTCACTCGCCATGACCCCCCTCGGCCTAGCCAAGAGGGTCTTTTTTTGCTTCCTCGCTGCCGCTTTGTCTGCCTTCATCTTTCCGGGTACATCAATTGCTCCCTGCTCTTTTAGTCGAGAAGTCGGGTAAAAGAGTATAAGTTTCCCGGAATTTTACATCGTCATTTTTTGTCTTCTTTATTATATTTATTTTTTCTCATTTTGAAGGTTTTGCTTTGATTTTTGCAGAGATGGCTGGAGTGAGTAGGTTGAGGGAGGTGCGTAGGCTCCAACGTGAAGAGGAGGAGCGTGCTGCGGCGTCGTCCGAGGTTCCTCCTCCAAGTATTGAGGAAGCTACAAGCTCTCGTCCTCCTCGTTCTCGCCGGCCTGCCGGCATTTCTCCAACAGGGGTGGAAAGGCGGCGTCGCCCGAGAAGTGATCCCTCAAGTGTTGAGTTTCCTTCCCAAACGAAAAGTCCTCCATTGATTCCTCTTTCTCATGAAGAAGTGGTCAATGTCCCCTCTCCTGCTCCCAATTCTCGAGGGGGGCAAAGTTCGTCCTCTCGGTTTGCTGGTGATATGGCCCGAGTGGAGGAAGAATGTCGCCATCCTGTTATTCCAAATAGAAAAGATCGCGTCGTCTTGAAGGCGAGAAGTCATTGAGGCCACCTCCTGTGCTTCCCCCTCCAGGGGATGTGAGGCGTACTATGATCCTTGGAGATGGTAGGAAACTCATGGGTCGGGACTTCGAAGTTTCTCCGGGCGTGTTGGAGACAGACTCCGTCACTGAACCAGGAATTGGTGCTCGTCTCATTTATTCTACCATTCTCCCTCGAGAAGAACGACGATTTATTGGCGTCAATTATGCTCAAACCAGAGATGAGGTAGAGCAGCTTCTGGTGCAGGGGGTCCAAGGGATGGTCGCTTCCAATGCCAGGGATAGGGCCTACCGTGAGCAGGTGGAGGCCCAAATGTCAGATTGGAGGCGACGTTAAACTGACTGGAATGATGAGCGTCAAGTGCTAAAGGGTCGTGCTCGTCGGGCGGAGCTTGGGAAGAAGAATGCGGAGGAAGAAATTGGGCGTATGAATGATCGACTGTCTGAGGCTTCCGCTGGTTCCTCGAGCCTTCATAAAGAGAATGAAGATTTACGCTCTAGGCTTGGAGCTGAAGAGCAAAAGAATGTGGAGCTGGCAGCGCGACACGAAGCGCTTATGCAGGAACATTCCTTACGTTTGTCTGAATTGAAGATAAGCCGTAGGGATGCCCGAGATATTCGAGCTCAAGTAGTAAAGGAATATCGTCTCTCGAAAGATTGTCAGGACAGGAAGGGAAAATATGCTTCCGATTTCCTGAAGTATGGGTTTTACCTTGCTCGCACCCACCTGGAGTCTCAGCGTCCGGGAGAGAGTTTTTCGGAACTTTTTCTTACTCCCGAAGTTGAAGAGTCTCATGAAGTGGATTGGCGTCAATATGAGCCAAATGAAACCATGAGTCCTCCTTCTTACTTGGACTCTCACCTGGTGGACGACTTGGATAATCTGACGGGCCCCTGGGATCCGTTTTCTTTTAAGAGCGGGGAAGGAAGCGCGACGGCTGATCCCGGAGTTATTGAAGAAGCTTCTGGGGCAATTGCTGAAGACTTTCCACATGCGGCCGAGGCTGAGGAAGGGGAACTTCCCACAGGGTCTCCTGAGGTTCCTGTTGTGTCCTTTGGATCTACTCGGTGTTCGTCTCGTAGATCTCGCTCCCGCGAGTAGGTCCCCATTGTAGTTTGTTTTTCGCTGTTGCTGCTGCTTCCCTTTTTTTTTTTTTTGTAATAGAACTTATGCTTTATCAATGAAATATTTTCTTCTTGGTCCTATCCGGCGCGTCTTGTTCTTTTATTGTTTGATTTACTCTTTCTTTGCTACCCCTGGTTGTCGTCTCTGATATGAGGCCAAGACCTCTCGTTCATTTTTGAATTATGCCCAATATGTTGATCTTGAGCGTATTTCTCCTCGTTGCAGGGCTGTAAGCGGGACAACGGGCTCGATCGCATTTGACCTCGTTGTCGGGCCGTAGGCGGGGCAACGAGCTTGATCGATTTTTACCTCGTTGTCGGGCCATAGGCGGGACAACGGGCTCGATCGCGTTTGACCTCGTTGCCGGGCCGTAGGCGGGGTAACGGGCTTGATCGATTTTACCTCGTTGCCGGGCCACAGGCGGGACAACGGGCTCGATCGCGTTTGACCTCGTTGCCAGGCCGTAGGCGGGACAACGAGCTTGATCGATTTTTACCTTGTTGTCGGGCCATAGGCGGGACAACGGGCTCGATCGCGTTTGACCCCGTTGCCGGGCCATAGGCGGGGCAATGGGCTTGATCGATTTTACCTCGTTGCCGGGCCATAAGCGGGACAACGGGCTCGATCGTGTTTGACCTCGTTGCCGGGCCGTAGGCGGGGCAACGGGCTTGATCGATTTTACCTCGTTGCCAGGCCATAGCAGGGACAACGAGCTCGATCGCGTTTGACCCCGTTGCCGGGCCATAGGCGGGGCAACGGGCTTGATCGATTTTACCTCGTTGCCGGGCCATAAGCGGGACAACAGGCTCGATCGTGTTTGACCTCGTTGCCGGGCCGTAGGTGGGGCAACGGGCTTGATCGATTTTACCTCGTTGCTGGGCCACAGGCGGGACAACGGGCTCGATTGCGTTTGGCCTCGTTGCCGGGCCGTAGGCGGGACAACGGGCTTGATCGATTTTTACCTTGTTGCCGGGCCATAGGCGGGACAATGGGCTCGATCGCGTTTGACCCCGTTGCCAGGCCATAGGCGGGGCAACGGGCTTGATCGATTTTACCTCGTTGCCGGGCCATAAGCGGGACAACGGGCTCGATCGTGTTTCTGCAAAAACAAAATGGCATTCATATAGACACAAGCATTTTTACGTGGTTCGGCAAAGTGTGCCTACATCCACGGTCCTGTTCAGGACTTTATATTATTGTAGATAGTTGTTCAGGTACATTGTTTGTATACAGCTTCAGATAATTCAGATTCCATGTTTTTCCCATGGTGTCTCCTTCAAGAGTTTGTAAAATGCAAGTGTTGGGTCCGATCAGCTTTAGGATACGATATGGTCCTTCCCAATTGGCTCGTAGCTTTCCATCTTCCCTTAGCGCGTTAGTTACGACTGATCTCTGAAGTACTAAATCTCCTTCTTTCATGGGTCTATTCTTAACCCGAGAGTTGAAATAACTGGCTATTCTTCTCTGATATGCAGCTATCTTCATGACAGCGTTTTCTCTCTGCTCTTCAATCAGGTCCAAATTTTCTCGCAATGCTTCGGAATTCCTCGCACCATCTTCTTCTTCATATGCCATTAACCTTGGAGAATTTGCTGAAATTTCTATGGGGATCAAGGCTTCTGTCCCATATACAAGGTTGAATGGAGTTTCTCCAGTAGCTACTCTACTAGTCGTCCGATAAGCCAATAAAATGGTGGGTAGCTCATCTGCCCATGTGCCTCTGGCTCCTTCAAGTCGAGTTTTTAAGCCATGTAATATGGTTCGGTTACTGACCTCAGCTTGTCCATTGGCTTGGGGGTACGCCACCGAGGCGAACCTTAGTTGAATCCCTAGACTGTCACAAAATTTTTTAAAGGAGTCACAATCGAATTGTTTCCCATGATCCGTGACGATGATTCTGGGTATTCCAAATCGACAAACAATGTCTTTCCACACCATTGCTTCTATTTTTCGTGCTGTAATGGTGGCCAACTGCTCAGTTTCAATCCATTTGGTGAAGTAGTCAGTAGCTACTATTAAAAATTTTCTTTGCCCGGGTGCTTGAGGGAAAGGTCCCAAAATGTCCAAACCCCACTGAGCGAAGGGTATAGGTTGGAATGCAGGCTGCAGTTGGGATATTGGAGCAGATTGGACTGGAGCATGTCGCTGGCATTTGTCACATGACTTGACTTTCTTTAGCGCGTCTGACCTTAGTGTGGGCCAGAAGAAACCAGCTCTTAATATTTTGGTCGCCAGGGCTCTTGCTCCCAAATGTTCTCCACATATTCCACTGTGAGCTTCTGCTAGGATATATTCGGCCTCTTGAGGGCCCAAGCACTTGAGAAGAGGTGTAGTGTAAGCTCGCTTATATAATATCCCATCTATGATAGTGAATCTTGAAGCCCGCATCTTTAGCTTTCTCGTTTCTTGTGAGTCGTCTGGCAATTCGTTGTTAGTGAGGTAATGGTAGAAGGGCGATCTCCAGTCTGTCCTTGTCTCAATGCACAATACTTCTTTTTCTTCAATGCTTGGATGGTGTAGCATTTCCACAAATACTGCTCTTCCTGTTATTTCTCTGGTGGAGGCTAATTTAGATAAGGCATCAGCGTGCCCATTAAGAGATCTATTTATTTGCGTTAATTCGAAGCTCTGGAATGTTTGGGCCAGGTCTTTGACTTTACGCAAGTACTGAGCCATTATTTGTTCCCTGGTTTCGAATTGTCCCTGAAATTGCTGCACAATTAACTGAGAATCACTATGGGCAATTAATCGTGTTACCTCCAATTTCTTTGCTATCCTCATTCCGACGATTAGGGCCTCATATTCAGCCACATTGTTGGTACTTGAGAAAGCAAATCGCAGAGAATATTCCATCATTTCTCCTTCAGGGGATACTAATACTATTCCCGCTCCGCTTCCTTGTGAACCAGATGCTCCATCAACAAATAACAACCACACTGCTTGCTTGTTTTCTCCTGCTTTACTGGAGTGAGTGCATTCCACAATAAAGTCAGCCAGTGCCTGTCCTTTTATAGCTTGTCGAGGTTGATATTGGATATCATATTCGCTTAACTCAATGGACCATTTGGTAAGGCGACCTGAACATTCGGGTTTTTGTAAAATACTTCGCAGAGGCTGATCTGTAAGTACGATAATCGAATGGGCCTGGAAGTATGGCCTCAACTTCCTGGATGCATTTAGTAGGGCCAATGCCATTTTCTCCGCCACGGGGTAACGTATCTCAGGGCCTTGTAATACCTTGCTGACGTAATATATTGGTCGATCCACCTGTCCCTCTTTCTTGATTAATACCGCACTGATGGCTTCATCACTGACCCCCAAGTACAAGTATAACGTCTCTCCAGTCTCTGGTGGTGTTAACAGGGGAACTCCTTTCAAATATTCTTTTAATGCTTCAAATGATTTCTGACACTGTTCGGTCCACTCAAACTTTTTACCTGCTCTTAATGTTCGCAAGAAGGGCAGCTCTCTTTCGGCTGACTTGGAGAGAAAACGTCCCAGGGCTGCCATTCGTCCCCTCAATCGCTGAACTTCTTTAGTTGACGTGGGTGGTTCCCTATCCAATATTGCTTGAATTTTCTCAGGGTTAGCCTTAATTCCCCTTTGTGTGATCATGTACCCTAAGAATTTTCCTGACTGTACTCCAAATGCACACTTCACTGGATTTAACCGCATGTTGTATTGCCTGAATACCCCAAGCACCCGCGTTAGCTTTTCTACATGGGATTCATTTTCTCGACTTTTCACTATCATGTCGTCAACATAAGCTTCCATTGTGTCGCCCAGCAATTTTTTAAAGACCTTGTTCACCATGCGCTGATAAGTGGCTCCGGCGTTCTTAAGTCCAAAAGGCATGACTTGGTAACAGTATGTCCCTTTTTCAGTGATGAATGACGTCTTTTCCTGGTCTGGAGGATACATTCTTATTTGATGGTACCCTGAGAATGCATCCAAAAAGCTTAAAAACTGGTATCCAGATGTTTCGTCCACGAGGCGATCGATTCGTGGTAGCGGGTAGGAGTCTTTGGGGCACGCCTTATTGAGATTGGTGAAATCCACACAAACACGCCATTTTCCATTAGGTTTCGTGACCATAACAACATTGGCCAACCATTCTGGGTACAATACTTCTCGTATGAAACCTGCCTTTAGTAGTTTGTCAACCTCTTCTTCTAGCGCATGTAGCCTATCTGGGGCAATGTTTCGCTTCTTTTGCCGGACTGGTTTGAAGTGGGGATCCACATTCAAATGATGGCATATTACTTCAAGACTAATCCCTGGCATATCTTTCGGCTTCCAAGCGAACACGTCTGAATTTTCTCACAGGCATCTGGTTATTTCTTCTTTCACACGCTCTGGAAGCTAGGATCCCACATATGCCACTTTCTCAGAATCTGATTCACTCAGGTGTATTACTTCTAATTCTTCAACAGGTTGAGGTTTTCGTGCAGCTCCTTCCTCCAATGATTTATGTATAGCTTTCTCGGCTATGGATAAGGTTTCTTCAGCTCTTTTCCCTTTTGTAGATGACACATAGCAAGTTCGTGCCTTCTTTTGATCTCCTCTAACCTGTCCGACCCCAGCGGGTGTAGGAAATTTCATCAATAGGTAGCAAGAGGATACCACGACCCTTAAATCGTTAAGTAATGGGCGTCCCAAGATCATATTATATGCTGCCGAGGAAGTTTTAACCACCATAAAATTCGTTTGTCGAGTTACAAGTTGGGGGTCTTCACCTAGCGTGATAGGTAGTTGAATAGATCCCGCAGCAGGTACTGCTTCTCCGGTAAAGCTATATAGAGGTGAGGATACTTTCTTCAATTGATCATGGGATAAATGCATTTGTTCAATGTAGTTCCAATAAATCAGATTGACAGAACTTCCACTATCCACTAAAATTCTGCTGATGGGGTGCTTGGCCACGATTGCTGAGATAACCATGAGATCATCATGTGGGAGTATTATATCGCCTCGATCAGTTGGGGTAAAGGTGATGGGCTCTTCATCGTCTCTTACCTCCATTACTGAGTTAACTTGGTAGGCTTGTCGCGCATATGCCTTTCGGGAGGCTGATGTGTCTCCTCCTAGGGTTTCCCCTCCAGAAATAACGTGAATGGCATGGTGAGTCAGCTCATTGTCTACATGAGTATCTTGTCGATGATCTCTTCCTCTTTCTTGCTGCCTTGGGTTTGGTCTTTCATGCCCATCACGCCTGTCTTCCCTTTGTCGGGGTTCCCTGTTTTCTTCTTCTTCTTCTTCCTTTCTCACATACCTTTGTAAGTGCCCTTCACGGATGAGTATCTCAATCTAGTTTTTCAGTTCTCGGCAATGATCCGTGGAATGCCCCCGGGTTCGGTGATATCTGCAGTACTCTCCTTGATTTTTCCCCATAGGTCGGTCAACTCTGCGAGGTAGTTTAAGGAGTCCTTCTCCTTCCACTGCAGCTAATATAGTTGACCGGGGCTGTAGAAGCCGAGTATAATGATTAAAGAGAGGTTTAGGTGCATCTGGACACCTAACTCTTTCTTATCGTCGGATAGACTCTTCTTCCCCTTCTCGCTCCTTTCTCTTCTTTTCTTTGTCCTCATTCCCTGCCACGTTCCTCATAATTTCAGTGTGGAGGATATACCTGTTCGCTCTGACAAATAGATCGACAAGGGACGTTGGGGGGTCTAAAGAAAGTGACTCTTGTAAAGAAGTGAGGCGTGTCCCCTGGAGCATAGCAGACACTGCCACTTGGGCTGGCAAGTCGGGGATTTCAAGGGTGGCATTTCGGAATCTATCCACAAATTGTCGTAAGGATTCCTTATTCCCTTGTCGTATACTGAGCAAATAGGTGGCATCCTTTTTCCTTCGACTGTTAATCACAAAAGCTTTGGTAAACTCTATCCTAAGATGTCCAAATGAGGAAATAGAGGATTCTGGGAGGCTGTTAAACCATGTTCGAGCATGTCCTGTCAGTGTTAAGGAAAATGCTCGACACATTATGTCGTCATCCCACCCATGCAACATCATTAGTGACTCATAGTTCTGGACATGATCATATGGGTCATCTTTTCCGGAGTAGAGGGTGATTTGTGGCATTTTGAATTTTCGAGGCAGCAGTCTCTCCAATATATCTGTCGTAAAAGGACTTTTCCTTCGTTGGTGTTCCTCCGTTGCAGGGATCAACTTTTTCCGCTCAAGCACTTCTTCTACTACTCGTTTCATATCATCCCTCATAGTAGCTGTTGTCTGATTGTCATATCTTGTTGGGGTACTACCCACTGTTTCATGATACCTTCATCTTTGAGGACTTCTGGTCCTGTTTTCCATTTTGGGGTTTTCATTTCTTTGTGGTATGGAATGAGGGTTCTTCCTTGGAGGTGGTGACCTAGGCCTACCCTCTCGTCTAGGCGTAGATCGAGAATGAGAATCAGGAGTAGCTTCTTGGTAGGAATCAGCCCCTGCCTCAGGCTGAGGTTCGGGGGATGGCATAAACTTTTTCAGAGTATCAGGTAACGTCCCTACAAGCATCATACCTTGGAGGATTCCAGCCATGTCTCGAAGTGCTTGCATACCTGCAGCGTGTTGTTGTCTCAATGCTTCGTATTCTTCCCACGGTACTGTATGTGATGGCTGCCGTGAAGCCCCAGCTTGATCAGTAGGAGGTAGCCTTGAGCTGATAAGTGGTAGCGATGGGACTGTTTGGTTCCCCACCTGCGGGATGGAGAAACCGTCTTCTTCAGGTTGAGCATTATGTGGGGGAGGAGGTGCTCCCTGTTGCTGAGTGTTTCGTGGTGGTAGGCGCGTTTCTACGCCCTGAGAGAGAGTTCGTCGGTGTCCACGGGTGTGTGCCATTCTTGAGTTGACTTTTTGTCTTGTGTTTCCCACAGACGGCGCCAATTGTTGTTGCCAAAATACAATAATCTATTTTTTAATTGCGGACAGACGCAAGAGTCTCGGGAGTCGTGCCTTCACCGATGGAAATCTGGACGAAGAATTGGATTTGGTGGAGTCTCAGGTCTGACAAACCAACAGAGCTGATGGTCTTGTGGGTTGATGATCTGGCGGCCTCAAAATGATCTGGTGGCCTCAAGGTGACGAGAGGTCTCGGAGCGATCGGGTGGCCTCAAGGTGACGAGAGGCCTCAGAGCGATCTGGTGGCCTCAAGGTGACGAGAGGCCTCGGAGCGACGGGAGATCCCAAGGTGACGAGAGGCCTCGGAGCGACGGGAAGCCACGGAGTGACGGGAGACCTCAAGGTGACAAGAGGTCTCGGAGCGATTGGGTGGCCTCAAGGTGACGAGAGGCCTCGGAGCGATCTGGTGGCCTCAAGGTGACGAGAGGCCTTGGAGCGACGGGAAGCCACGGAGTGACGGGAGACCTCAAGGTGACGAGAGGTCTCGGAGTGACGGGTGACCTTGGGACAAACGAGTAGCCTGGTGACCGAGTGGCCTACAAAACAAGAGCACCGTTAGGGCGCGGGTGGGGGTCCCCGCGCAAACCCTCCGATGCTTAAATTAGATCTCGAGAGAAAATATCAAATCGTACTTGAATTGCTCAAAATAGCGTACCTTAAGTCGAAAATCAAGTCTTGTATTTATAGTGGAGGAGAGAGAGTGTTCTCGCGATATTTGCGGCGGAAATCTCGGGGCCCGTTTCAGAATTCTCGGGGCCCATGGGCTGGACCACGAAGGGTCTAGGGCGATGTCGGGTGACCCCCCACTCGGGTGGGGGGTCTTTCTCAGAGGCTGTTGAGTGGTCGGGTGGCCATGGCCACTCGGTCAGCTCGAGTGGCCAGGCCACTCGGCAGTGGCCTTGGCCACTTTCTTGCGTCGAGTGGCTTAGGCCACTCGACCATGACGAGTGGCCATGGCCACTCGGTCATGCCGAGTGGCCTTGGGCATTTGGCCACGCCGGGTGGCTTTTGGCCACTTGACTTGGTCACTCGCCATGGCCCCCCTCAGCCTAGCCAAGGAGGTCTTTTTTTGCTTCCTCGCTGCCGCTTTGTCTGCCTTCATCTTTCCGGGTACATCAAGTATAAAATGGCAACAAGGGAAGTCTTGGTTCCCTTTGGCCATTTGGAGAAAGAAATGAAGAAGGAAAGAAAGAAAGGGAGATAAGAAAGTCTCCCATGGAAGAAAAAGTGAAGAAGAAGAGAAGAAATCAAGGCAAGTGTATTCTTCTTCTCTTTAATTAGTGTTTTTAAATTCAAAGTGAGTGATTTCCTTGTTTGAATGCCATCTTAGATGGGAGGAAATGAAGATGGAAGCTCTCTTGAGATAAGGATTTAAAGCTTCAAAGAAAAGAATGAGGTAAGGGATGACCCCATGGGAGGGTGGCCTTGCAATGAGTTGTAAATATGTTCCATAAATGTATATGTTGCATTTGCATGTTCTTTTATGTTCATGTGACTTATGGCCATAGGTTAGTTTGGGAACATGGTTGAAATGGTGGGTTGATGCCTCAACCTTGGAGGGTTGTGAGGGCAAAGAAACCTAGCCACATTTGCATGCATTTGGCATCATATAATCTTGTTATGTTCATATTTATTTGGCATTGCACCCTTATTGAGCTTAATAGCTCATGAGGTTTTTATCCTCACATGTAGGTTGTGAAAGCATGGTAAAATAATGGCAATGGTGGAATGGCATGGGAAAGCATGGGAATGAAGACCCAAGAGCTTGTTATGGCTTATGGAAGCCTTGTTGTTGTGTTGATTTATGTAATGTATTTGGTTGGTAATGGCCTTTCTTTTAAGCCTAAAGTTATGGGTGTATTCCATTTTTGTAGTGTTTGATTTAAATTTGAAATGAGACATGGGCTTATGGTACGTTGAAGCCTAGGTTGAGGGAAGGTTTCATTTTGGTGTGTGTTGTGAGAAACACCAAGAAGTTTAATCATATGAGGTTGTTGGAAAAAAATTGTGGGTGTTTGATGTATGTTATAGAAGCATCAAGAGTATGATTTAAGCCTTAATTTTGGAGAAAAAAAAAGGCTAAAATGGAAGGAAAATGAAGTTTATTTATTCATTATAATTTCTGGAAAATTGGGGTTTAATTGCCCAAGAAAGAAAAAAAAAAGAGAAAAAAAAATGTAGTGGCAGCAAGAGTGGCAGGGGGCTGCTGGCAGCAGCCCCAGGTGCGCCCAGGCGGGCACGCGCGTGCGCAGCAGCGCAGCCGCGCGGCTAGCGCCCCGTGGGGCCTTGCGCGGGCCCCGGGGCGCGCCGTGGGCCCCGCCGGCCAAATTTTTTTAAAAATTTGGAATTTTGGGGAATTAAAGGGCATTTCTAAATTGATTTTTGGCCCCGGAGGAATTTCAAAATAAAGGGATTTTTTGGGCATTTTTGGAGAAAATGCCGAAATTATGGAAATTTGAAAATGATGAGTTTTTCCTCCAAATTTGTTAATCAATCAATGAATTGATTTTAATGGTGATTTGTGGAGCCCGGTAAAAATTCTTGAATGGGAAAAGAATTAAATGTCAATGAGAAAGTGGCGGTTGGGCATCTTCATGAGTTTCTTTCAATCGTATGCGGTTATTAAAGCCCAATTCCGCTAGTGAATCCTGGGGTTCAAGGAAAGGAAGGACGAGCCTAGATCCCACCTAGGGCGTTTCGTCTTGAAACATGGTCCACCCTTCACCAAAGGTCGGGCAGGTGGACAATTTGGGTGATTGTTCATGAGTAACACCTGTAAGTGGGAGCGTGGCGTTACAGATTGGTATTAGAGCGTAGTTGGAGCATCAAGTGGAAGATGCTTGGAGAAATGTGGTCGAAGGTTAATCGAAAGGCCTTGGAATTAGGACCACAAGTGACCGAAGACCCTAGGGGTTGGGTCGAGACGTTGAGGTCTATGGTGATGGAAATGGAAGGTTTGGATATTCCTGCTATGGGAATAGCAAAAATATCATGGTTTGAGATGATATACCGTAAGAGATATATGGGTCGAGCAAAGAAGAGTTAAATGCTCAAGTGTGGGATTGGTATCGAGGACCCTTATGTGGAAATTTGGAGGTTCATGAAGCGTTTTAAGGATGAGATTTCCTTGTGATGGAAGTGTTGAGGCTTGTGTGGGGACACAAAGCCGAGTCATGATAAGAATCATGATGGGACAAGGAGAGCCCGAGGTATAGCTAATCCAGGAAGGGATTAGTGGACCAACCTATGTTGGGGAGATGTACAAGCCCGTATGAGGGAATGGAGTGGTTCCCGTAGAGGTGACGTGCTAAGGGTTGCATGCTTGAACTAGGGTGAACTAAGGTTGAAATTAGCTCGAAGCCCAAAGAAAGAAGTCATCAACAGGTTGTGTGACAAGCTCCGAGAAGGGAGTAAACTAAAGTTGCTCATAGAGAGGCTCTAGGCAGAGTGAGCATGTGAGCTATATGCCAGTCATGGCCAAAGTAGGCATAACGTTGGTGGCTTGCAGAAAGACACCGAGGGGAGTCGGGTGTGTGTTATGCATGAGGGATGCATATGGTGCCACGTGATTATATCGTTATGACGATCCTGGAGGGGACGTGCCTAGGGTATGAGTGGACCCTAGTTGACTCCACGATGAAATGGGATATATCCTAAGAAAGGATAGGTATGTGGCAAATGGACCCTAGCAGGTACCTGTGTGAGATGGAAATCCCAAGTGAGTCGAGCTGGAATCCAAGGGGATCCAGATTTGGGATAAAGGAGTTGGGCATGTGTAGATATGCGCGCGAGAGCCATGGGATTGGAAGTCATGGTTGAGAAAAGCCAAGTGACCGTTCCTGTGAATGATGGATGAGGGACCAATTTAAACTCTCATTGACGCTTGGGGTCAGGCGAGACGCCTAAGGTCAGGAGATGAGAGGTGAATAGACCCTCATTATGATGCCTGGGGTCGAGATGACGCCTAAGGTTGTGAAACCCTTGATGGGAGACAAGGAGGTCACCCAATGAAGGGTATGAACGGTGTGTGGGCCGAAGGTAGTGAATTGTGGCAACAGGACATCCGTGGGCTATGTGCGCACAAGAAATGCTAACTTTGGATGCCAAGTGGGCACGGGCATGGTGAGCAATGTGGAAGCCTGAGAGTTTTAGTTCCAAGTCAAGGAGGCCCAAGCGAGGCGTGCAGGAAGGCCAGGCCGAGCGTAGTGACTGAATGTGTTCATGAGTGTACAAGGTGAGACGAGAGGTCTCAATTTACCTAGAAGGTAATGGTTGGCGCTCCATGGTTATGGGTGCTAGAGCCTGAGATGGGCTCAGCATGTCGGTTGTGGATTGAGAGAACATTGATAATCAAGCTCTAGGATGAGCTGGGTGGAGAATGAATCATAATGGATTGGGATCCATTGTCGTGGAAAGTTGGAGCTTTCAAATGTTGAATGAGAACCGTGAGGTATGATCTTGTGCGGTAAGATCATGAGATCTCAAGATGTGAAGTGGTTTGAGAGTCTCTTAAGCGATAAGAGATGTAGAGCCCTAAGGAGCGAGGCTCATGGTATGAGCTTGAGGTTATCAAGGCAAGGATAACTAAGTAAGATGGCTATGGTAAAACGATGGTGGAACCATCGTAGCTCGAGAAGGCTTTAAATAGCTTTGATGCTATGGCTGTAAGGCTCGGTGTGACGGATCTGATGCTATGGACTGTGTGGTAGAGGACTAATGAGTTGGCTCGTGTTGAGGGCAAGTGGCCCATGGGCCTGATCAATTTAGTGAACTGCAGGTGACGGTCAGATGCCGAAGATGTGTAGCAGCACCTTAGGAAATTGGTTAGTTAAGACCGAGAATCTCCTGTAAGAGATAGGACATTAGAGTAGTCCGAAGGAGGAAACGTGGAACGCTATAATGATCCGATAGATTTGTTGTCGAGTAGGACGCCAGGTAAGAATAGTGGTTGCGAGCATGGCAAGGTAGTCATGCCGGGTTCGAGATCAGAGGTGTGACTGGAAGGTGAAAGTCACGATATGGGGTGCGAAGCAGATCAGAGTGGGACCTGAGCCATGCTGTAGGAAACTGTTGTTGGGCCAGTGTAAGGGATAACACGATAATAATGATTGGGTGTTGACTCTCCGAAGCACAGGGCAACATGATGGGGAGCTAGTGTTGGGCCAGTGTATGGGAGTGACACGATGATGGTGACCAGGTGTTGGTGCGCCTAAAGCACAGGGCAACACATTGACTATGCAGATGGTCAGGGACTAAAGATCTATAAGATGTTTGAGAAAGCAAC
The DNA here is from genome assembly GCA_036245055.1 of Diospyros kaki. Classification (NCBI taxonomy): domain Eukaryota; kingdom Viridiplantae; phylum Streptophyta; class Magnoliopsida; order Ericales; family Ebenaceae; genus Diospyros; species Diospyros kaki. Next base: position 24,116,267 of record BSEG01000009.1, on the reverse strand, counting down.
CCAGGGAAAAGAAACGGGTCTAGCGTGGGAATAATGCTACGGTTGACGCCTATCAGTGACGGGTCTAATGCTATGGACCACTAGATGCAGACGGTTAGTCCACAGGAGGGACTGCAACCCTCTACGTGGAGTAACTCGTCTGTAGTGGAGACGATTAGATACTGAAGACCTGGGGTATGCTGTAGGTTATTCTTGAGCCAGACCTAAAATTCCGTAAGGGTTGAAGTATGGTGGTAGTGCTTTGGTGTTAAGGTAGCAAGAAGGTTTGTGAATCAAGGGGGCGATATCTTGTGGTGTGATAACAAGAGGTGTGGCGATGCTCCTTGCTAAAGGATGCGATCATAGTGTGGTTAAATTTGATCGAGACGATTATGGTGAATTGGGATGATAACCCAGTGTGTCTTGCTGTGAAGCATGAAGATGGGTTGATTGGTGAAGTCAGTGAATGGCTCTAGAATGATACGTAAGTGCCGTGGAGGGTGAGACTTACGAGTTGGAAGCCAACCATGAGATGGGGAAATTGAAGCGTGTGAAGGCTTCGAGTAAAAGAGATCTCAAATCCTGTGATGTAGTGGCAGCAAGAGTGGCAGGGGGCTGCTGGCAGCAGCCCCAGGCGCGCCTAGGCGGGCACGACCACTTGCGGGAGGCCGCGCGCCGGCGGGCGCGCGGCCAGCGCCCTGTGGGGCCTCGGGCGGGCCCCGAGGCGCGCCGTGGGCCCCGTCGAGCAAATTTTTTTAAAAATTTGGAATTTTGGGGAATTAAGGGGCATTTCTAAATTGATTTTTGGTTTTGGTGGAATTTTCAAAATAAAGGGATTTTTCAGTCATTTTTGGAGAAAATGCTGAAATTATGGAAATTTGAAAATGATGAGTTTTTCCTCCAAATTTGGTAATCAATCAATGAATTGATTTTAGTGGTGATTTGTGGAGCCTGGTAAAAATTCTTGAATGGGAAAAGAATTAAATGTCAATGAGAAAGTGGCGGTTGGGCATCTTCATGAGTTTCTTTCAATCGTAAGCGGTTATTAAAGCCCAATTCTGCTAGTGAATCCTGGGGTTCAAGGAAGGGAAGGACGAGTCTAGATCCGACCTAGGGCGTTTCGTCTTGAAACATGATCCACCCTTCACCAAAGGCCGGGCAGGTAGACAATTCGGGTAATTGTTCACGAGTAACACCCGTAAGTGGGAGCGGGACGTTACAATTATGGTATAAGGCCTTAATTATAAGAAAATAAATTTTTTTTGCCCCAACTATTAACCTATTTATCTCACCCCCAATTCCCTTAGAAAATATTTGGATTAATATTTCTTTGGAAAAATTTAATAAAATTCTCCTTATCAAATCTCCATTGATTTGTTTTTCTTTTAACTATTTCAAAATAACTCAAATTTCCAACCATTAGGAAATTAATTTTTGAAATTCAAACCTCAAGCATCCTTATCCATTTTTCAAAATTTAAGGAAAATACTCCATTATTTATTTTCCAAAATATAAGAATTTTCCCACAGTTACCTCAAAATTTATATTAATTTAATAATTAATTTGGAGGCTTAAATACTCATTTATTTAATTATTTAAACATACTTTTATTTCAGAAAATCCAAAAATAGCATATTTTATTAAATAAACAGAAGAAAAGAAATAAAATATAAAAAAATTTCAACAGCAGCAGTAGGGCGTGCGGCCCGCGCGCTGGAGCTTGCTGCCCGGGCGCACTCGCTACCCACGACCGCACCCCAGCCGCGCGCTCGGCCTCTCCAACCCGACCTGCCACCAAAAAAATATTTTTTTTCCTTTTAAACCCAAAATTTTCAGAATGCTTAGACACAATAAATACTTTCCAAAACATCCAAGTTTGCCACTATTCATCCACATTAAGCATCTATACATATTTAACAAAATAAATACATCATACACAAACCATACACCAACGCATACATTCTTCTTGCTTCATTACCTTCAACCTTTCAAAACTCCCTTTCCTTTAGAAGATTACCCACCTACATAGAGGTTAAAGGACCTTATGAGCCAATGCTCAGTAACAGTGCTATGCAAATGTAAATGTAACATGAGAATAAACATGTAATGCAAATGCAATGCATATAATGGGTAGTCCTCCATTGTAATACCTCAAAAATTAATGTAAAGGTTGGATGTTGCAATAAAGCGTTTATGAAAGTTTAAGGCTTAAGTGTAAATGGGAATGGATTTAGGACCCAAATGCAAATATCATAACTTGTAAAAAAAAAAAGATAAGCTTGTCTCCAACGAATGGGAATATTAGCAATAATGAATCCTTATCCTTGAAGCCATGTGTTGGAGAGATAGGACTGGTTGAGAACTTTTCTAAAGTCTCAAAAATCCTGGAATGGCTTAACTTGGAAGACTTGACTTGGAAGACTTAATTTGGAAGACTTGTATTGGCTTGCAAAATAAGAGGATAATATAGCTTATCTTAAAGCCACGTGAGGGAGTATTTGGAGGTTTAAGATTGGAAGAAAGGAGAAGCTTGAATAGGAAGATAAAAATATTCAAAGTTTGTAATGATTGATTCTTACCCCAAAAGTCTTAAGTGGCATGAGTTGGAAGGCTATGAGTGGCTTGGGAGAGAAGAGATAAGGGTCCTTGAGTGTTCTTATCATGAAAGCCACGTGAAGGGGAGGTTTGGTTGGAAGGAAGTAAAGGCTTGAATGAGAAGATGAAATCAAAATCAAAGGTTGCAATGATTGATTTTTATCCTAAAGTCTAAGCTTGGAAGACTAGGGTTGGCTAGGAGTTTCTTGCAAGGAAAGAAGATGATAAGGCTTATCTTGAGAGTGTATTTGGTGGCCTAGGATTGGAAGAAGTGGAGGCTTGCTTGAGAAGATTGCAAACATTTCAAAGTGTAATTATTACTTGGGAGGAAAATAAGTAACTTGGAGGCCAAGTGAAATCTTAAGAATTTGGGCATTTGAAAGCTACATAAAGAGAAGGAGGAAAGGCCACGAGAAGGTAAGGAGAAAGGAAAGAAAGCAAGTGCAAGAAAAATCAGAGAAAAAGCAAAGAAAAAGCAAAGAAGGAAGAAAAGAGAGACCTGGATGGAAAACCTCCAAAACAGAAAGGAAACTGAAAAGGTAAGCTAACTTTCTTCCTATAGGATCGTAGAGCATGCAAATCGGAGTCCGTAGGTTCAAACAGAGAGCAAATCGGATAAAAAATAAGCAAGATATAGCCGTTTTAATTTTGGGTTGCAAAATAGAGAAGGGGGCAGCGCGTGGCCGCCTTTCCGAGAGCACGTGAGGGAGCATCCAGCCTCTGATTGGCCTGAAATTTTCACCGTTATTCTCCTATTTTAATTACCTACAACCTTGTGTAAAAATATTTAAGTTTGATTCACTTAAATCTGTGATTTCTACAGAAATAGCCCTAGTACTCGAAAACTGGGCTACAAATAGTGCTATCGAAGGGAAACGATCGAGGTGAGTGATTCCTGCATGTTTTGTGACACTTTGAGCATTTGTTGCTTCACCTGTGTGTGGATGTTAGCTTTCGTATCATGCCTTTGTGGCTTACACGTCTTATTTTCCCTTGGCTATGCATATTCCTTCTGCTTTGTCGGATATCGTGTCATTTGGGTGACTGTGGCGAGTTGGTGGCTTGTCGTGTGTGAACTACCACGGGGGCCTATGTTAGGGGGATGACCACATTGGCCTGTGTAAGGGGGCTACCTCAAGCTTATGTAAGAGGGCTGACCACGTGGGCCTGTGTAAGGGGGTTACCTCGAGCTTGTAAGGAGGATATCTCATGCCTGTGTAAGGGGGTTGAGAGGTTACATCTCATGCTTATTGCCTTGAGTATATCTTATTTACTTTTGTACGCATCTCGATATTTTTATTTGTGGCTAGTTGTTGAGACATCACAGGGGATCTCGTGATCTTGTGGTGAGCCTAGACCTCATGCTCTTGCGGTGAGCCATGATCTTTGGAGATTTCATTCTTATTTCAGCATATTACTTGGCATAATTACATATTGCTCGTGCATGCATCCTTTCCTCTTTTGAGTCACTCACTTAGATGTAACAATCTAACTCGGGTGTTTCATACCCCTGGGATATTCAACATCCTAGGTGTGTTAGACGTGCCAGGTGATCCAAGTTCCAGATCGAGCAAGGGCATAGAGGTGGTACTTGGCTAGTTTTGGCTTTACTACTAGCGATGGGCTTTATTTTATTATGTACCGTTGTAATCTCAATATCGTATTGTAAATAGCGGTTAAGATGCTTAAGAATGTATGGTGTTGTGTGCGGTTCTATGGTTGTGCTGCAAATTCATGTATTCATGAGGGTGATATGGTTTTCTAACGTATGTGGTATGTGACAGATTTTATTTAAGTTGTGGAAATCCTAGCTATTTAGCATACTCAAGTTCAATCCTTGCTTCCGTTGATTAAGGATTTCCATAACGCCTGTGAGTGATGTTAGCTTGTATTTGAAACATTATGTATTTGGAAAAGTGAGGCGTTACATTGGGTATCAGAGCTAGAATGAATAGTTTGGATTGGGTTTGAGTTAGCTAACTTTTAAGATGCAATAGTGATATGAGTTATTTGAGTATTGATATGACTAATCTTGGAAGATATTTTGGTCTGTGATAGGAATGGATCTGCAGATAGAAGAAAATCAATTATAGCATGCCATCATGGGAGGATTGACTGTGTTGCTAGGAGGACGATATATGCATTTGGGGGAAAAGTTTGTAGATTTCCTAAATTTGGTTACCCCTACTTTACAACAGTTTCAACCTATGTGATGAATCCCTATATGGTGGACTTACAAATATTCTATTTGATTTCCTTACTAACCCCGGAGTGGCAGGAGGTTGGAAATGATCTTCGCATTTTGGGACCCTATGATGATTTTGTAACTTTTATTACCCATCTATGCGAGGTAGAGGCATACCTAAACCCCGTGGGAGAAGCAGTAAACCAAAGTTGCGAAGAGGAACCTGAAGAACAAGATCTTATGCCACCTCCAGGATCAGAAAACGAGGAAGAGTAACTTAGTCCTAAGAAATAAATTTCTTTTGAGGATGTAGACTCGTTGATGTGTGCAAAGGAAACAAGATAGTGTGTAGGCAAGTATAAATAAAGTGGTGCACTAGAAGTGGCTATGTACATATGTAATAGTGAAAGTTTTCTACGAGTTGTATTTGTTACCATATTGGAAGAACTAACCATGAAGGCTTTATGCTGGGAAGAAAGAAAGAAAAAAAAAGTAGATGATAGCTTGAAGAACATAGAGGATTTGATGGGTGAGTAGGATGAGTAGGTTAGAGAATAGTACAAGTAGATACTTAAATTGAGGTTCATTAGAATTAACTAATGTTTTGCAGGTGTTTCGAGTATTTTGGAGGATAACAAGCTCTTGGGAAACTATTTTGTTGTCTAATTGTTTTACAAAAAAAATTGGGGTTTTGGAGATTATCCTAACCAAGGTTATGAACTTGATAACGGTCTAGTGGGCACCTAGTTCATGAAATCCGTATACAAAATTCGGGGATAGAAATGTTTGGAATTTGTTGGATTGGTGACTAACAGGGTTCACATGAGTTGAGAAGGTCGAAAACTTAGCTAGGTCCACAGAGATCGAGGATGTTGGGAAATATATGATTTTTGAGTTTTGCTAGATGGTTATGAATGATGATTTTACTATTAGGGTTTAACCTCATGATTTTGGGTGTGACTATTTCAGATGGTGAATACCCGACGCTCCCGAAGATTTGAACCAGCTACTCCAAACTATCATGGGAGTGTTACCCACAGCCATGAGGAGACATCGGAAACCCCATAAGAAAGCCCATCTCAAGGAGGAAGCCAGGAGGGTGGAACCCGCATGGATCGAATGGAGCGAGTCATGGAAAACATGGTAACTTATATGCAAGGGGTGCAGTTAACAGATTGAGTTACCCCTCGACCTCCTGATGCTATTGACAGGTTCTAGAGGTTGAATCCGCCTATCTTTCGAGGAAAAGCAGGAGTCGACCCAAGTGAAAGTGAGTATTGGTTGGAGCAGATCAAAAAGATATTTAGTTTTTTTGGTTGTAGAGAGGAGGAAAAGATTACTTGTGCCACTTTTATGCTTCAGGATGAGGCAGACCATTGGTGGAGAACTATGCAAAGGACTTTGCCAGATCCTGAGGGGCAAGGTACGCTAAATATTTCATGAGCCCAATTTAAAGAACTTTTTAACACCAAATATTTTCCCTTATGCAAGAAATTGGAAAAAGGCTGAGAGTTTATGAACCTAAAACAAACTGGGAACATGACTGTGGCCTAGTATGAGGATAGTTTTACTCGAATAATCAAGTACATGCCGGTTTACAACTTAGATGAGGAAGCCAAGGCACAAAAGTTCCTTAGGGGATTGAAATTGGAGATCCAATTAACACTAAGCTCTCTAGGGGCACGTACTTACGCGGAGGTGGTGTTACAAGCCCTGACTGTGGAGAGTAACCTCCATCGAATGAATGCCCTGAGGACAGAAATTCGGGAACCCGATAATAGAAAACTTGGGAAAAGACATGATCTTGGGGTTTGAAGAGAAAATTTTAAACACAAAAGGAACTGCCCCAAATGTTAGAAGTTTCACCCTGGGAAACCATGTGGAGAAAGAACCCAAGGATGTTACACCTATGGAATGAGGGACCACGTTGCACGAGACTGTCCAAAAGGACCCAGGTGCTTCAAGTGCCAATGAACTGGCCATTTCTCTAGGGATTGCTCGCAAAGGAGGGAAGTCAATCAATCTGGGATGAATCAAGGAGGTCGAGAGCTGCGACAGGGTCGTGTGTTCCAGTTGACAGGAAAAGATGCCAGTGACAACCTGACGGTCACACAAGGTACCGCGAATCCTCCTTAATATGGTCATGCGAGTGTTAGTCGATCCCCGGTCAACCCATTCACATCACCTAAGGAGTGATGGTAAATGTATCAACCTATAATTTGGTAAAAGAAGGGATGCCATGTAGTAAGTTGTGAGTTAATGAGTTCTAATTGTAACTTTGAGTATGATTTATGGCTTTAAGGAATGTTATTAGGAGTGGAAAGGAAGATGTGACAAGGTTACCCTAGATCATGTTATTATAAGTATCTAGTGATGGTATTTAGGAGTAACGCACCTATAACCCTTATGAGTTGATGATTGAGGTGTTCAAATCATACTTAGATTAGTTTATGGTTGTATTTATGGACCGATATCTGACTTGTTCTCCTCGAGAGAATTTGGTTATGAGAAAGTGTAGGTACTAGGAATGTGACTACTACATCGTGTGCTAAGTGGGCTTGGGAATTCAGAGGTTTGGAAATGGGGGTAAAGGAATGGTAACTGCATATGTGGGTCGAGGTAGGTCGTAACTATGGGTGGTATGTTTTCCCCGATGTAGGCGTCTGATGTGTGGTGAGCTTGCTTAGGAAATGTGTTTTCCCCTAATAGCAAGCAAAGGGATTGTGGTTCCCATACTTGGCTTTAGGGAAAGAGAATTTTCCTTTCTAGTTTTCGACCTGACCTTCAGTTTGGTATGCAAATTGTTGTACACCCCAAAATTATGAGCAATTGGCTCTGATTTGATTATCCCGAACTCTACCCTTGTTGATATAGATGCAGTAGTGAGTGTGCGATGGTAGCGCCATGTGAAAAGTTTGAGGTCTTTATGATTGCTTGAGGTGCCTATTCTTTCAGAGGGGTTCGAATGCAGCGTAACGACGGTAGATAGAGTTTTGAAGGGTTGTGGTTGTGTGATCTAGTACCATCTTGGGAAAATGAACGTGGTGGCTAACGAGCCTGTTCTAATATCCTGTTCTTGGTGAACGTGGTGGCTAATGCAGGAATGAGCATATTCTATTGACTCGAGAGTGGGGACTGGTAGGGGCTTTTTAGCCTGTGGCATTAGATGTGATTCCTGATAGAACATCTATTTATGTCGCTAGCCTGGCGATTCACTCTCATCTGATGAACAGACTTGGCAAGCTATTCTAGAAAACTCGAAGGTATGATCATAAGTTGACAATTGGGAAAGGGTCGAAAACCCTGATACCAATTTTTGGACAAACATTTCGATTTTTGAGCTAAAAATATGTGCCTTAGGCCAAAAGTTAAGGCAAACCATATTGATCGGGGCATGCTAAGAAAGTGTTCGGGAGACACCATATTGAGGAATTTGCTTCGGGGAATAGATTCTGAGTGAGCTATGAAGAAGGAAATTTCGGGGACGAAATTTATTTTAAGGGGGGGAGGATGTAATACCCCAAAAATTAATGTAAAGGTTGGATGTTGCAATAAAGCGTTTATGAAAGTTTAAGGCTTAAGTGTAAATGGGAATGGATTTAGGACCCAAATGCAAATATCATAACTTGTAAAAAAAAAAGATAAGCTTGTCTCCAACGAATGGAATATTAGCAATAATGAATCCTTATCCTAGAAGCCATGTGTTGGAGAGATAGGACTGGTTGAGAACTTTTCTAAAGTCTTAAAGTCTTATGTAATGATTAATCTTACATCAAAAGTCCTGGAATGGCTTAACTTAGAAGACTTGACTTGGAAGACTTAATTTGGAAGACTTGTATTGGCTTGCAAAAGAAGAGGATAATATAGCTTATCTTAAAGCCACGTGAGGGAGTATTTGGAGGTCTAAGATTGGAAGAAAGGAGAAGCTTGAATAGGAAGATAAAAATATTCAAAGTTTGTAATGATTGATTATTACCCCAAAAGTCTTAAGTGGCATGAGTTGGAAGGCTATGAGTGGCTTGGGAGAGAAGAGATAAGGGTCCTTGAGTGTTCTTATCATGAAAGCCACGTGAAGGGGAGGTTTGGTTGGAAGGAAGTAAAGGCTTGAATGAGAAGATGAAATCAAAATCAAAGGTTGCAATGATTGATTTTTATCCTAAAGTCTAAGCTTGGAAGACTAGGATTGGCTAGGATTTTCTTGCAAGGAAAGAAGATGATAAGGCTTATCTTGAGAGTGTATTTGGTGGCCTAGGATTGGAAGAAGTGGAGGCTTGCTTGAGAAGATTGCAAACATTTCAAAGTGTAATTATTACTTGGGAGGAAAATAAGTAACTTGGAGGCCAAGTGAAATCTTAAAAATTTGGGCATTTGAAAGCTATATAAAGGGAATGAGGAAAGGCCACAAGAAGGTAAGGAGAAAGGAAACAAAGCAAGTGCAAGAAAAATCAGAGAAAAAGCAAAGAAAAAGCAAAGAAGGAAGGAAAGAGAGACCTGGATGGAAAACCTCCAAAACAGAAAGGAAACTGAAAAGGTAAGCTAACTTTCTTCCTATAAGATCGTAGAGCATGAAAAGAGGAGTCCGTAGGTTCAAACGGAGAGCAAATCGGATAAAAAATGAGCAAGATATAGCCCTTTATTTTGGGCTGCAAAATAGAGAAGGGGGCAGCGCGTGGCCACCCTTCCGGGAGCACGTGAGGGTGTATTCGGCCTCCGATTGGCCTAAAATTTTCACCGTTGTTCTCCTATTTTAATTATCTACAACCCTGTGTAAAAATATTTAAGGTTTGATTCACATAAATCTGTGATTTCTACAGAAACAGCCCTAGTACTCAAAAACCAGGCTACAAACAGTGCTATCAAAGGGAAACGATCGAGGTGAGTGATTCCTGCATGTTTTATGAAACTTTGGGCATTTGTTGCTTCACTTGTGTGTGGATGTTTGCTTTCATATCATGCCTTTGTGGCTTACACATCTTATTTTCCCTTGGCTATACATATTCCTTCTGCTTTGTCGGACATCGTGTCATTTGGGTGACTATGGCGAGTTGGTGGCTTGTCGTGTGTGAACTACCACGGGGGCTTGTGTAAGGGGGCTAACCACGTGGGCCTGTGTAAGGGGGCTACCTCAAGCTTTTGTAAGGGGGTCGAGGGGTTCATACATGGCAAGTAAGGAGGATATCTCGTGCCTGTGTAAGGGGGTCGAGAGGTTACATCTCATGTTTGTTGCCTTGAGTATATCTTATTTACTTTTGTACGCATCTCGATATTTGTATTTGTGGCTAGTTGTTGAGACATCACAGGGGATCTTGTGCTCTTATGGTGAGCCTAGACCTCATGCTCTTGCGGTGAGCCTAGACCTCATGCTCTTGCGGTGAGCCATGATCTTAGGAGATTTCGTTCTTATTTCAGCATATTACTTGGGATAATTACATATTGCTCTTGCATGCATCCTTTCACTCACTTAGATGTAATAATCTAACTCGGGTGTTTCATACCCCTGGGATATTCAACGTCTCAAGTGTGTTAGACATGCCAGGTGATCCAGATCGAGCAAGGGCAAAGAGGTGGTACTTGGCTAGTTTTGGGTCTACTACTAGCTATGGGCTTTATTTCATTATGTACTGTTGTAATCTCAATATCGTATTGTAAATAGCGATTAAGATGCTTAAGAATGTATGGTGTTGTGTGCGGTTCTATGGCTGTGCCGCAAATTCATGTATTCATGAGGGTGATATAGTTTTCTAACGTATGTGGTACGTGACAGATTTTATTTAAGTTATGGAAATCCTAACTATTTAACATACTCAGGTTCGATCCTTGCTTCCGTTGATTAAGGATTTCCATCACGCCTGTGAGTGATGTTAGCTTGTATTTAAAATCATTATGTATTTGGAAAAGTGGGGCGTTACATCCATGCCCTCATAACCACATAGGTTAAGGCACCAACTAACCCCTCCCTCATCACTAGTCCTCCATATGGCCATAGGTCCATTAGAACACAAACATGCAAATATGACCATTACATGCAACTTATTCAAAACATGTACAAATGCAAGCAAACCCCACCACTTGGGGTTATCCCTTACCTCTTTATCCTTGAAGCTTCAATCCCTCACTTCCTAAGACTCTCTCTTTGGCTTTCAACCACCTTAAGAAAAATATTATTAAAGCATTAAAAATCTTGAAGACCAAAGAAATGAAAAGAGAATGAAGACTTACTTTCTTCCTAGAAGAGATTTAAATCAAGACTTACCTTTCTCTCCTTTGGAAGCTCACAAGAGAACTCTCCTTTGTTCTCTAATTTCTGCCACCAAGCAAAACCTCCTCATAGAGATTTCTCTTCCTTTATATAATAAGTCTTGACATCTCACAAGTTCAAGACTAATTTCTAGCCCTTGATCAATCTTTTGAAGAATAAATCCCAACCCTTGAAACTAGCACAATCCTTGTGCTTCTCCTAAACTCAATCCTAGCCTTTGATTTTAAGGGAACCCATCTCTACTCTCTAGAGAAACACAATCCTTGCCATCTAGCCTCTTTAAATCTCCACCCTTGATGATAAACTAGAGACTAAATCTCCATCATCCATTCTTTTATTAGGCTTAATAGATATTTATTTAATTTGCAAATTTGGCAATCCATGCCACTTTCAAGACTCAATTATAGCCATTAGATCTTAATCCCTTTCAAGCTAAGTCCCCAACCATTGGATCAATTCTCCAATTCCCATAATTCTCCAATTTTCAAAATTAATAAATTTTGACTAATTTCAAGATTGACCATTTTCTCTATTTTTCATTTAATTTAAATCCCATAAATTTTCAAGCATTTAATGGAGACTAATATCTTTTTCTTTTTGATTTAATTTAAATTACTCTTGAAAGACATAATTCCTTTTAATTTGGCATTTATTTTAATCCACCATTTTCCCACATAAATGCATGACTACTTTCCATTTAATAAAGAATTTCTTTAATTCTCTCCATAATGACTCTCATTTAATGCTTGAGAGACTATTTTCCTTTTCTTTTTGAATTTCTTTAAATCCCACTCTTGCTTCACAAGATCATGCCAAGTGTTACCAATTTACCTTACTTGGCTTCCTTTTTAATTCCTAATTATCCATGCTTTTTCCCATGCATTTAAACAAGAATTAAATTCCCTCAAAATCAATTCTCTAATATATAATTATTTTCTCCACCAAAAATAATTTACCTTTTATGGGATGGGACTCTAAATTACCGTTTTACCCTTCTTAAGGCATCCTATATATATGTGCCTTCTCTTTAATTCAAGGGCAATTTTGAAAATTTCAATATACCATTATTCCCTTAATCGATAATTTTATCATGACTCATCAAGGGTATTACAACTATCATGGTGAAAATCAAAGGAGTAGTGAATAGACACTGTGTTACTGTCAACTGATTTTAATTTAGAATAGAGTGCATAGTCGACTAGGGTTGAGCCTTCTGTCGACTATCTTGGCCACGACATAACACTTTAGTCGACAAAAGTATGATTTCTGTCGACTATACTTGAAAAATAAGAGAAATTTAATTAATAGAGATGTGCCCAACATCACTTATAAATTTTGGCCAAAATGCATGCTGTCAATAGATTATTTCATTTAATTGACTGGGTTAAATGCTTGGCCTTACAACAAGAATATCACAAAAATGACTAAAATTTTTAATAAACCAGTGATAATATCTTGTCAAATAATATCATAGGCAATCATGTAATAATTAATACTAGCTCACTCCTAAAGTATTCAAACTTCTCTCTATCAAGAGGCTTTGTAAAGATATCTGCTATTTGATGATTTGTATATATGAATTCAAGATTTATGTCTCCTTTTTGAACATGGTCTCTAATGAAGTGATGCTTTACTTCTATGTGCTTAGTTCTTACATGAAACATTGGATTTTTAGTTAAAACTATTGCACTGGTATTGTCACATTTTATTGGGATGTTTTGAAGTCTTATGCCATAATCTTCTACTTGATACTTCATCCATAATATTTGAGCACAACAATTACCAACTGCAACATATTCAGCCTCAATAGATGATAGAGCTACTGTGTTTTGCTTCCTATTTGACCAAGATACTAAGCAATTTCCTAGAAATTGACATGAACCATTTGTACTTTTTCTATCTATTTTACATCCATCATAATCAGCATTAGTATAGGCTATTAGATCAAAGTTGTTTGTTTTTGCATAAAACAGTTCTAGGCTTGTAGTTCCTTTTAGGTATCTCAAGATTCTCTTAACTGCCTTTAAGTGAGATTCTTTGGGATTAGATTGGAATCTAGCATACAAGCACACACTAAACATAATGTCAGGTCTACTAGTTGTTAAATAAAGAAAAGAGCCAATCATACTTCTATAAAGCTTGTTATCTACAGCCTTGCCTAACTCATCTTTATCTAAGCTTTGAGAACTACTCATAGGTGTAGCCATAGGTGTAATACCCCAAGAGCCCAGAGAAGTTAGTATATATCGAGGATAGTGTAAGAAATGAAACAACACCAGCTGGATACCTTTTGGGCTGAATGTTGGCAAAGAACTCCCAAGTTAAGCGTGCTTAACCTGGGGTAATCCAAGGATGGGTGACCCCCCTGAAAAGTTCGCGTAGGCCCATCAGGGTAAGTTGTTCTGGTCCTTCCTATCGCTTGAACGAGATGTTATAGGTGGTATTAGAGCTGACCCCCAAGCCTCTGAGCATGTTGGTGGGCCAAACCTCAGCGAGGAGGCTGAGTCCCAAGGAGGGTGTGTGTAGGCCCCTATGAGGGGGTGCATGTAGGCACCTTAGGCGAATCCCACATCAGCTATGCAAGAGGGGAGATCTGAGATTGGATGTAAGGTTGCATGACGAGGACGTCATGTGCTTAACGGGGGGAGAATGTAATACCCCAAGAGCCTAGAGAAGTTAGTATATATCGAGGATAGTGTAAGAAATGAAACAACACCAGCTGGATACCTTTTGGGCTAAATGTTGGCAAATAACTCCCAACTTAAGCGTGTTTAATCTGGGGTAATCCAAGGATGGGTGACGCCCCTGGGAAGTTCGCGTAGGCCCATCAGGGTAAGTTGTTCTGGTCCTTCCTATCGCTCGAATAGGATGTTACAATAGGCTTACAATCTTGAATATCAAACCTCTTAAGAAGTTCTCTTATGTATTTTTGTTGAGAAATGAAAACTCCCTCATTCTCTTGTTTTATTTGTAATCCTAGAAAGTATTTAAGCTCACCCATCATGCTCATCTCAAATTCTCCTTGCATAAGATTTGCAAATTGATCACATAAAGATTTATTTGTGGATCCAAATATGATATCATCCACATAGATTTAAACTAATAGAATATCCTTATCATGGCTTTTTATAAATAAGGTTGTATCTATTTGTCATCTTTTAAATCCTTTATCTAAGAGAAATTTACTAAGTCTCTCATACCATGCCCTAGGGCTTGTTTTAGACCATATAATGCTTTGGACAACTTGAATACATGGTCTTCATACTTACGATTTTCAAAATCGGGAGGTTGTTCCACATAAACTTGTTCATTGATATACCCATTTAAGAAAGCACTCTTAACATCCATTTAATATAGCTCGAAGTTTTTGTAACAAGCAAAAGCTAATAACATCCTTATGACTTCTAACCTAGCAACAGGGGCATAAGTTTCATCATAGTCAATATCCTCTTCTTGGCTATAACCTTGAGCCACTAGCCTTGCTTTGTTTCTAGTCGCTAAACCATTTTTATCCATCTTATTTCTAAATACCCATTTTGTGCCTATAACTAGATAATCTTTTGGTCTTGGCACTAGTTTCCAAACTCCACTTCTTTCAAATTGATTTAATTCTTCTTGCATGGCAACAATCCAATTTTCACTTCTAAAGCTTCTTTGACATTTTTAGGTTCTACTTGAGATAAAAAGGCGGCATATTGGCATTCATTTCTAATGGTTGATCTTGTTCTAATGCCTTTGGATGGATCTCCTATGATTTCATTTTCTTTGACATATTTATTCTCTCTTGGAAATGTTGGTTCTTTTTCTACTTGATGCTCTTGTTCTCCTTCAAAAGGATCATTATCTTGAGTATTGGATTCATTTTTCTCTATTGAAAGTCTTTCAAGATTTTGGGTTACTTCATTTTCACCATGTACTCTAGGTTTTGGAACTTCAATGCTTACATCATCAACTATCACTTGAATTGTTTCTTTTACTACTAGGGTTCTTTTGTTGAAAACCCTATAGCCGTTACTTTGAGATGAGTAACCTAAAAATATACCTTCATCACTTTTGACATCAAATTTACCTAGAGATTTTTTTCCATTATTGAGAATATAACAAGTGCTACCAAAAACATGAAAATGACTTATGTTAGGCTTTTTTCCTTTGAATAGTTGTAATGCCTCACTTTCCAAAATACGCAACAATGCGAAACATAAACTGACATCACCTAAGGGCGTTATGGAAACCTTTAATCAATGAAAGCATTGGATTGAACCTAAAAGCTTAATCAAAGCTAAACAAAAGGGGTTTCCACTAGATTATCCCTTACAAGAATAATTAATGCACATGGTTTTCAATATGCCAAAAACACAACACACCCAAGAAAATAGTAAACCCTTATCATGGCAGCTTCCCCGAACAACATCCAAGGTGCATCATTTGAGATATGCCCATAATGGTTTTGAAATACATCATTTAAACACAGGCATTGTGACTTCCACAATAGTACCACATACCTCGTATACCTACTAATTTACGGTATTGCCAAGGTGCATCTTGGTGTATATGTACATAAGACAACTGTAGGACATCCACACACACCTTTTACAACCTTGCATCTCCTAGCTACTATTTACAATACATCACTTGGTTTACAAAGGTACATAATGAAATAAAAGCCAGAGCTGGCTGCAAAACCCAAAGCTAGCTCAACACCACCTCTTTGCCTTTGCTCGAACTAGAACCTGGAACACCTGGTACTTTTGATATATCCAGGGGCATCAACCCAAGTTAGATATTACATCTAAGTGAGTGAATCAGAAAAGGAAAGATATGTGCGTGCAAATGCAATAATTCGATTTTCTCCCCCGATTTTGGCAGAACCTTTCCTCTATTTTTGTAGCGTTTCCCTTCTCCAAAATCTCTTTCTTCCCCCTCTTGAAGAATGTCCAAATGAAGGCTACAAAGGCCTTATATTTATAGAGTTTCCTGACGAATCAAAATTCGCCCCGTGTCGCGAAGTGATAAGGTTTCATCATTTCTCCCATGTGCATCCAACCCAAATGTGTCATGTGTCCCACTTGGAGACTAAGCAACGTGGGGGCAAAGCAAAAGACTTTGGACTTGGACTTTACACAAAACTACATTTGATTTGAGTTTGAAATCCAAGATATTTTGAAGCGATATTTTAAGGTTTCAAGAAATGACGCTTTGGCCCGAACTTTTCACGAAATTGCGCTTAGACATTTGTAACTTGGTCCCCAGGCTATTTTTAAATTACACTTTTGGTCCTTGAAAAATGGATAAATTACACTTAGCACCCCAAGATTTTAGATAAATTACACTTTTACCCAACTTCAATATTTACGATTTTGCCATTGGTTCAGAAATTGAGCCTTTGTCTCAAGGCTTCTATAATCCTTTGAAATGACCTATTTTCTCAAGTATTAGAACCTAATAACCTTAGGTATCACCTCATATTTGAGTTTAAAAATCCAGGGTATTATATCCTCCCCCCTTAAAAGAATTTCGTCCTTGAAATTTTTCTTCATAGCTTACTCAGAATCTATTTCCCCAAGAAAATTCCTCAAGCAATCATGGAAACCTTGACCTTTTCACATAGAGCTGCCAAAGCATGCTCACTACTGCATTAGCATTTGCGTTAGCAAGGGCAGAATTCAGGATAATCAAATCAAAGCCAATTGCTCACAATTTTGGGGTGTATAACAATCTGCATACCAAACCAAAGGCTAGGTCAGTAACCAAAATAAAATTTCCATTCCCTTAAGACCAAGTATGGGAACCGTAATCCCATTGCTTGCTATTACGGGAAAGCACAATTCCTAAGCAAGTTCACAACACGTCGCATGCCCACATCGGGGAAAACATTCCATTCATAGTTATGACCTACCCTGACCCATGTATGCAATTTACCATTCCATCACCCCCTTTCCAAACCTCCGAATTCCCAAGCCCACTTAGCACACGATGCAGTAGTCATACTCCTGGTACTGACACTTTCTCATGCTTGAATTCTCTCGAGGAGAACAAGTCAGATATCAGTCCACAAATACAACCACAAACTAATCTAAGTATGATTCGAACACCTTAATCATTAACTCACAAAGGTTACAGGTGCATTAATTCCAAATGTCATTACTAGATACTCATAATAATCCGTAACATGATCTAGAGCAACCTTGCCACACCTTTCTTTTAGTTCTCAATTACATTCCTTAAAATCACAAACCATACTCAAAGTTACAATTAACACACATTGATTAACAATATTCCTTAACTCATAACTGTTGAGTTCTAACCTAGTCAAGAGGGGGGGTGAATTGACACCTTTTTAAAATTCTAAGAAAAAACTTATGCACGTATATATATGAGACAACAAATTTAATATAAACCAAAATTGTAGTTGAGAGTACGGGAGCACTTAAATACTAGATGGATAATATGATATCCGCCAGCTGTGTTAGTATGTGCTTTGATCCAATATACTCTTCAAATTACAACTTGGTGAAAACAAGTGATTTGAATGCACACAATAAGAAGACTTTAAATAAACCAAATGGAATATTGAATTAGTACAAAGAATAATCAATTTAAGCAAATCAGAATATAATCAAACAAGAATAAGTAAGAGTGAAGAGAAGAAGAACACAGCGATTTATAGTGGTTCGGCCCTTATGGCTTACATCTGCTACCTAAGGATTCCCTTCCTTAGGATTTTCAAATAAATCCACTATATGAAACTTTTCTTACAACCACCAAAGCCTTCACTTGGCTTCACCACCACCAAACTATTTCTGGAGTCTCACACTCACTAGTTTGGATTTTGTTCGCTCTTTACAAGATACAAGAATAGTAGAGATTGAGAAATAGGGTTCTCTTAAAAATAATACAATGAAGTGTAGAGAACTCTCTTAATTTTCTCTCAAGAATATAGAGGAAAAGAAAGACTTGGAGAGAATGAAAATCTTGGCCAATGATGTAGAAAATAATAAGGCTTCCAAAAGTTGTTCTAAAGCCTTCAAGAGATCCTTTTATATAGTGCTAGAGAAGACTTTCCTTGATCAATCTCAACCCTCCATGTGTCAAGTCTTCAAGCCAATCTCAGCCCTTCATTTGAATTCTTGATTTACCTTCCATAATCAGCTAACTTGATTGATTATCAAGATCTTTGACTTTTGTTGATCTCCAATCAGCCTTGAATGAGAAAATCAATTCCAATAATGCATGGTTGACTTTAAGGATTAAAATATCATCAAAATCCTTCATAATTCTTGTAAAATCGACCATAAATAAGAAATAATAAATTCTGACTTCTAGTTGAATCTTCAATCACCTTTGATTGTGTAATTGGCCCCTTAGCTTCCATAACAAGCATAGCTAATTTAAAATTTGAATTTAAACCTCCAAATGGTGGAAAATCCATCCAAATATTCTCAAATAATAAAGCAAATTTGTCCAACAATGAAGATATCAATCATAACTTCAAAAGCCCTTAATTGATCAAGTTTCCATAGTAAAAATGTTGACAATAAGAAGAGAATCAATTTGTGTAGCTGAATATATGCAAGATATCCTTAGAATATTCTCCCATAATGAAGATATCAATTAACCATAATGAGGATATCAATTAGTCATAATGAGTAGGATAATTGATTCCATGATTTGAGTAGAGGATCCTTTTAATGAGAGAGAATCAGCAATAAAGGAAAGTAATATTAATCAAGGTTTAACTTTCAAACTTAAATAGGCATTAATGTTAAACAATAAGGCTGAATCTTTAATTTCTCCATTTGAATGCAATTAAAAAATTCTTCCATATTTAACTGAGTAAAGAAGCTTCTAAGAACCTTTAAATTTACTCCATGATTCTCTTACCATATTTAGACCAACGAGATGATGTAACCTTGATGAGTGTGCTCCACGTGGCTGCCATGTCATCAAGATGCCACATTAACAATGCCATGTCGCCAAGATACATATATGGCAACTCCATATAATGGACTACTCTAATCTCCTCAAAAACTTCCATATAGATCTTTTGAACTTCCCATATATAAACAAGGATTCCATATATATATATCTTCTAGACTTTGCATTCCAAGAAGAACTTTCCATATATACTTTGCATTCCAAGAAGAACTTTCCATATATAAACAAGGATTCCATATATATATCTTCTAGACTTTCCATTCCAAGAAGAACTTCCCATATATAAACAAGGATTCCATATATATATCCTCTAGGCTTTCCATTCCAAGAAGAACTTTCCATATATAGCTCAAATACTCAAATTTCTAGAAAGCTCTCTAAAAACTTGTTTCCATATATAATGAAATCTCTATATAGGTTGCCAATCATCAATCATCAAAATCTACACTCAACAATAACTACCCAACTTACTATTTGGCATCGCTTATTCTGCCGAAATTCAAGTTGACACCTGCATGTGAATGGGCAGACCTGGGGTTGACTAACTCTCACATTAAGGGAAAATTGGTGTACCTTGTACAACCGTTAGGCTTGTGTTGGCATCTTCGCCCGTCAAATGAAACACCCGGCCTCGTCATGGTTCTTGGCCTCCCTGGTTTGTCTGAGATTGACTGATTCCTCTTCTTTGCGGGCATTCCTTAGAGAGATGGCCCGTCCGCTGGCAATTAAAGCACACGGGTCCTTTGGGGTAATCTCGAGACATGTGGTCATTTCCTCCACAGGTATAACATTTTTTATTCCCTCGATCACAATGTTTTCCCAGATGAAATTTTTGACATCTAGGACAGTTCTCTTTTTGTTTGAAATTTTCTCCTCGAACCCTAAGATCATTTATTTTCCCAAGTTTCTTATCCTCAAGTTCTTAGAATTCCATCCTCAGGGCATTCATTTGGTGGGGGTTTCTTTCCACAGTTAGGGCTTGCAAGACTACTTCTGCATATGTGCGGGCCCCCGAAGAACTTAACGCCAACTGAATTTCCAACTTTAGTCCACTAAGAAATTTCTTGGCCTTTGCCTTCTCATCCAAATTGTAAATGGGTATGTACTTGATCAACCGAGTAAAATGGTCTTCATACTAGGCAACAGTCATGTTCCCCGCCTGGTTTAGGTTTATAAATTCCCTACCCTTTTCCATTTTCTTACACAGGGGAAAATACTTAGCATTAAAAAGTTCCTTAAATTGCACCCATGTAATACCAGGAGTACCTTGCCCTTTAGGATCTTGCAGGGTCCTTTGCATGGTTTTCCACCATTGGTCAGCCTCATCCCAGAGCATGAATGTAGCATAACTAACCATATCCACTTCCTTGCACCTAATGAAATCAAAGATCTTTTCAACCTGTTCCAACTAATACTCATTCTCACAGGGGTCAGCTTTTGCCTTTCCTTAAAATATAGGCGGGTTTAACAGTTGGAACCTGTCACAACGTCAGAGTTTTGGGGAATAACCTGACCTATCATTTGTGTCCCCTGCATAAGTGTGACCATACTCCCTAGGACTCATTCCATTTGGTCCATGCGGTTACTTCCTCTTTGGTCCCTTTCGGGTGGTGGATTCTCTGGGGATGCTTCCATCCTTTCATCATGGTGGTCTGGCATCTCCTCTTCTTGGGTGTTGTTCCTTCTCCCCAAGTTCTGAGTTCCACGAGTGTTTACCATATGAAATAATCATACTTTGAAATTATAAGTTCAACATGCAAATCTTAGTAGTAAAACCATCTTGAAATAATCATAACCAATTAACAAGATGGAAACTCAAAGTTCATAAATTCTTGACTTTCCCGATTCACGTGGATCTAGCTGACAACAAATCCCATATACCCACATCTAGAACCCTGCACAAGGATTTCATGAGCTAGCTACCTACTAAACCTTATCGCGTCAATACTTAACTTGGGGAAATTCTCAAATTCAAAATCTCTATGAAACATTCAATCAGAAAGATAGTCTCTCACCACCTGCAACCATTTAGTAATTCTAATGAACCTCAATTTAAGTATTTACTTATACCATTCTCTAACCTACTCATCCCACTCACCCATCAAATCCTCTATGTTCTTCAAGCTGTCATCTAATTTTTTTTGTCACCATAAAGCCTTCATGGTTAGTTCTTCTAATATGGTAGCAAATACAACTCGTAGGAAATTTTCACTATTATATATGTACATAGCCATTTTTTACGCACGACTTTATTTGCCTAAACACTATCTTGTTTCCTTTGCACTCGTCCATGAGTCTACATCCTCAAACAACAAAATTTGTTCCTTGGGAAAAAGTTATGCTTCCTCGGTTTCTGATCTTGGAGGTGGCGTAAGATTTCGTTCTTCAGGTTCCTCTTCGCAACTCTTGTTTGTCGCTTCCCCCACAGAGTTTAGGTAAGCCTCTACCTCGCGTAGTGGGTAATAAAAGTTACAAAATCATCATAGGGTCTCAAAATGCGAAGATCATTTCCAGCATCCTGCCACTCTGGGGTTAGTAAGGAAATAAAATAGAATATTTGTAAGTCCACCATATAGGGATTCATCACATAGGTCGGAAACTGTTGTAAAGTAGGGGTAACTAAATTTAGAAAATCTCCTAACTTCTCCCCCGGGTGCATATATCATCCTTCTGGCAACGCGGTCCATTCTCGTATGATAGCACGCTGAAATTGGTTTTCTTCTATCCGCGAATCCATTCCTGTCACAAACCAAAATATCTTCCAAGATTAGTTATATCAAAACTCAAAATAACTCATATCACTACTAAATCTTCAAAGTTAGTTAACTCAAACCCAAACCAAACTATTTATTCTAGCTCTGATACCAACTGTAACGCCCCACTTTCCAAAATACGCAACAATGGGAAATATAAACCGACATCACCTACGGGCGTTATGGAAACCCTTAATCAATGGAAGCATTGGATCGAACTTGAAAGCTTAATCAAAGCTAAACAAAGGGGATTTCCACTAGATTATCTATCCCTTACAAGAATAATTAATGCACATGGTTTTCAATATGCCAAAAACACAACACATCTCTATAGGAACAACAACAACACACCCAAACAAATAGTAAACCCTTATCATGGCAGCTTCCCCAAACAACGTCCAAAGTGCATCATTTGAGATATGCCCATAGTGGTTTTCACATACATCCTTTAAACATAGGCATCGTGACCTCCACAATAGTACCAATTACCCCGTATACCCACTAATTTATGGTATTGCCAAGGTACATCTTGCTGTACATGTACATAAGAACAACTGTAGGACACCCACACACATCTTTTACAACCTTGAGTATCCTGTCTTCTATTTACAATACATCACTTGGTTTACAAAGGTACATAATGAAATAAAAGCCAAAGCTGGTTGCAAAACCCAAAGCTAGCTCAACACCACCTCTTTGCCTTTGCTCGAACTAGAACTTGGAACACCTGGTACTTCTGATATACCCAATGGCATCAACCCAAGTTAGATATTACATCTAAGTGAGTAAATCAGAAAAGGAAAGGTATGTGCGTGCAAATGCAATAATGCTATTATGGAATCCACCCTTGTGGTAGTAATGTCAGGGTGTTGCAATCACCCCCGCAGTCATCATAGTCACCCCTGGCTCACCGTAAGAGCACGAGATCTTCCATGATGGCCCAACAACTAGCCACAATCACCAATATGAACATGATATATGACAAAGCAAAAGGAATATGCATAACCAAGGGAAAATATGACGTGTAAACCACAAAGGCATGATATGCAAGTTAACACCCTTACCCAATGAAGTCAAAATGACCGGGATGTAACAAAAGTATGCAAGAAACACTCATCTTGCTGGTTTGGGCTTACCGGAGTACTGTTTACAATGTTCTGGAATGGTTTTCTGCAAATAACACAAGATTTCGTAACCAAACTCGATATTTTTACGTAGGGTTGTAAGGATTTAAAAAAGAGTCAATACTACAAATTTGCAGGTCAAGAGGGGGTCCCATGCGCCCTCATGTGACGCCAGAAGGTGGCTGATGTGCCCACACGTGTAGTCCCTTGCTGGCGCGTGAGTTGCACGCGCCTCCCTTAAAAATCGCACAACTTCGCCTCTTCTTGGTTTTTTGACCATAACTTTCTCGTTTTAGCTCCGTTTTTACCCCCGTTTGAATCTACATCACCCTTATTCAACCCTCTATCAGATTATAAAAAGAAACCATACTTAGCTTGCAATTTTGAGGACGTTTGGCATGCTTTACAGTAGAGGCATGAACTTTCCGACAAGGTACTTCTGATATACCAAGGGGCATCAAGCCAAGTTAGATATTACATCTAAGTGAGTGAATCAGAAAAGGAAAGGTATGTGCGTGCAAATGCAATAATCCGATTTTCTCCCCCGATTTTGGCAAAACCTTCCCTCTATTTTTGTAGTGTTTCCCCTCTCCAAAATCTCTTTCTTTCCCCTCTTGAAGAATGTCCAAATGAAGGCTACAAAGGCCTTATATTTATAGAGTTTCTCGACAAATCAAAATTCACCACGTGTCGTGAAGTGATTAGGTTTCATCATTTCTCCCATGTGCTTCCAACCCAAATGTGCCATATGTCCCACTTGGAGGCTAAGCAACTTGGGGGCTAAGCAAAAGACTTTGGACTTTACCCAAAACTACATTTGATTTGAGTTTGAAATCCAAGATATTTTGAAGCGATATTTTAAGGTTTCAAGAAATGACGTTTTGGCCTGAACTTTTCATGAAACTATGCTTAGACCCTTACAATTTGGTTCCCGGGCTATTTTTAAATTGCACTTTTTGGTCCCTGGAAAATGGATAAATTACACTTAACACCCCAAGATTTTAGATAAATTACACTTTTACCCAACTTTAATATTTACGATTTTACCACTGGTTTAGAAACTGAATCTTTGTCTCAAGGTTTCTATAATAATTTGAAATGACCTATTTTCTCAAGTATTAGAACCTGATAACCTTAGGTATCACCTCATATTTGAGTTTAAAAATCTGAGGTATTACAATAGTTCATAGGGAGTCTTTTCAATATTGGTCTTGTTGAGACTTTATTTAGTATGTGACAAGTAGTATGAACAGCCTCTGCCCAAAAATACTTAGGAAGATTTTTGTCACAAAGCATTGTTCTAGCCATTTCTTGTAAGGATTTATTCTTTCTTTCTACTACACCATTTTGTTGGGGAGTCCTAGCATAAGAGAAGTTGTGATCTATTCCATTTTCTTCACAATATAGCTTACAAGATTCATTTTCAAATTCTCCTCCATGATCACTTCTTATTTTTGAAATGCAAAATCCTTTTTCTTTTTGAATTCTTTTACTAAATATTTCAAATGACTTAAAAGTTTCATTTTTGAATGCAAGGAAGATTACCCATGTCAATCTAGAATAATCATCTATTATTACCAAAACATATTGTTTACCTCCTAAGCTTAGAGTTCTCATTGGTCCAAACAAGTTTAAGTGAAGTAGTGTTAGAGGTCTAGATGTTGATACTTCATTAGTTGGTTTGAATGATATACTAATTTGCTTACCTTTCATGCAAGTGCCACAAATGTGATCTCTTTCAAATTTAAGCTTGGGCAACCCATTAACAAGATCATACTTTACTAACTTGTTGATTAAGTTCATACTAGCATGCCCTAACCTATTATGCCACAACCAAGTGTTTTGAGAGGAATTTGTAACTAAGTAGTTTTCCATCTTAGATGATTCTTGAAATGTGAGATAGACATTTTCTACTCTATTTCCTATTAATTTCATTTCTTTTGTCTTAGAACATATAACTTTACAAGAACCAGCATCAAAGAAAACTTCATAATTTAAATCACACAATTGACTAATACTAATCAAATTGTGTTTAAGTCCATCAGTAAGAAATACATTTTCTAATGTAAGATTTTCAAAAGAGATGGAACCCATACCTGTGATCTTTCCTTGATAATTGTCACCATAGAATAGCTTACTTCCTTCTTTGAAGATGACATTGTTGAGAAGCTCTTGATCTCCCATCATGTGCTTGGAGCACCCACTATCAAGGAACCACTTACTCTTTGAATTACTTGATACGAAGGCAACCTCATCATCAAGCTTTGTCATGAAGCACACGTTTGCCACTTCTTCATCTTGAGAATCCTCACTTGAGGATAACTCCTCTTCACTCCAAGTAGCTAATGCCTTTTTCTTTACTTTCTTTTCCTTGCGGTCAGTTCTTTTCAATTAAGGGCAGTCATTTCTAACGTGACCTAGCTTCTTACATTCAAATCATCGAAACTTATTAGATGGGGTTAGATTCTTTTTGATATTTCTCTTTCCAAAAGTTTCTCCTTTCATTAAATCTACCTTTCTTCATAAATTTCCTAATTCTTCTAGCTAACAGTGCAAAATCATCCTCTTCACTTTGAGAGTATTTATCTTCATCCTCAATTTTAAATGCTATATTTTTGTTTTTCTTAGAGTCATCAACTTCATTTCTTTTCATCATAATTTCATGTGTCATTAATGAACCTAGCAAGTTGTCAAATGTAAGTGTATCTAAATCTTTGGCCTCTGTTATGGCAGTGACCTTGGATTCCCAAGATCTAGGTAAACTTCTTAGAATTTTTCTAACTCTTTCTCTGTTTGTATATGTCTTACCTAAAGTTTCCAAGGTAGTAACAATATCATTGAATCTAGTATACATATCTTTTATAGACCCATCTTCCTTCATTGAAAATAACTCATAATCATGGATAAGGAGGTTAATTTTTATTTCCTTTACCTGATTGGTTCCTTCATGTGTTACCTTTAATTTGTCCCAAATCTCCTTAGCTGTCTTGCACGTTGACACTCGATTGAATTCCTCTGAGCTCAGTGAACGAATTAGCGTATTCATAGCTTTTGCATTTATCTCCATGTTTCTTCTTTCTTCTACTGTCCAGGTCTCAATTTTCTCCATGTCAGCTAGCTTGATATCCTTATACACTGTTTGCATTAAGCTTGAGTCTTGCATCAAATAAATATGCATTCTTGTTTTCCAGTAGTTATAATTAGTTCCATTAAAGAATGGAGGACGAGTGGTTCTTAGAACCTCGGATTGGGATGAGGAAGCAAAATGTGCCATCCGATAAGATCTTTTTCCCTAGGTTATTAGACCGATAAAAACAAGGGAACTTGTCTCTGATACCAATTGATAGAATTGAAATACTATGCCACACACCAAGAGGGGGTTGAATTGGTATAATAAAAATAATTCCTTTTTGAAACAGAGATGTCTGTGAAGACCACAGATTCGTTAAACTTGAAGACTTCAAAATGACACGATGAGGTATCAACACAATCTCGTTCTGAGAAAAATGAATATGAAATCTTATGGATGGAAAAAAAAATTAAGTAGGGATAAAAATGCAAACAAGAACAAAAAAAACTGAAAGCATAGGAGATAATGATTTATAGTGGTTTGACTTTCAAAGCTTAGTCCACTACCTTAGCTACCCAGTAAGGATTTTGAAGCAAGTTCACTATCAACCCCCTACTCAACCCGAGTAGGTCCTCTAGTCCATGACTAGGAAAACTTTCAAACCTCCCAATATAATGGGCCCTTTAGCTTATGCTAGGACAATTGCAGTAATCGTGAGAATAAGAGTCTAAGAGCATAACTCGTAGTTACAGGCTCTCTCTAACTAAAAAATAAAGGCTCACAAATGAATGTAATAGTGTATACTGACTGCACTCTCACCCTGCAATTAAAACACAATAAAACTTTTATATTTTTGTCTTTATTTAGGTGCAAGGTTTATACTCGTCAGTGTACGAGTGCAATTGTAGTCCAAATTTAAAATTGTATTTTCTGGATGAGTCCAGGTCGTCCACTGAGAAATTTATTTATAGCAAAAGAAAAAGAATGTCACACACATGCACACGCATCTGGATGAATTGGCAACAGGATTATTTTGTGGATTTTTAGATAACAGACACTAAGAAATAAAGCAAGACAGAAATTAAAATAAATACGTGAGAATATATAATTGGATAATACTTGAGTTAAGACACTTTCAGCACCAACCCACCGATCCCCAATTTTTAGCAAAAAGATTAGCAATATTAATTTAATTTCAGATATGAAGGTCTGCTATTAACTACAATTAGAGATGATGATAGTTCTAGTTTAAGCAATCCCCATACATGATATGTAGAATTCTAGTTTAAGCAACTATCATAAATCCGATTGTAATTAATACACAAAATAACTAAATTAATCATCCGGGTTTGAGTATGATAGCGTTTGCAATTCTAGTAACTCTCATACGTGGCATGAAAGTTCTAAGTTAGGCTTACGCTCCAATCCAAACCTAGTGATTTCTCAATTAATAATACACACTCATATTGAAATTTAAATTAATATCACTCATTTAAAACGCAGCTTTCTTTGGGAATAATTGGTGTTGGACACTGTCCTTGCCTTAACCCAAGATTGGATTTAGCTATCAATCTTCATTTGAAAGTTAATTGATAGGAATTTAAATGACATAATTAAATGACAAAATTTAAATGACAAGAATTAAAATAGAAGAATTTAACCAGCCATTTAGGCGGTGGATAATAAAAAGACGTGAATTAAAATTATAGAAATTTAAAGACATAAATTAACTGGCCATTTAGGCGGTAAATAATAAAGTAAAAATAAATGACATGATAATTCAAAAGAAGAAATAAAAGAAGTAAGATTACAAGAGAAAATAAGAGAGAAAATAAGAGAGAACAAAAGCAATTCTCAAAGAGAAACTCTAAGAAAACAACTAAACTTTGATTAATAATAATAATAGTCATTTCACAAGAGCAACCAAGTGAGCTATTTATAGCCCACAAGATGTAATACAAACCACACAATTTCAATTATACGACTAGACATAATTATATCTAATTGGCACTCACACACCTAAATTTAAATGGATTTTAACTAAAAGGCACACTTAAAGTTAAATGGATTTTAGCTAAAATACACACCTATAGTAGCACTCATAAAATAAATATTTAAAAAGAAAAATAAAAATAGATTTTTACAAGTTGGGTTTTGGGTTTTCTTTATGTTGGATTTAGGCTTTCCTTAGAATTGAAATGCTTGGGTGTAACACCCGGTGTTACAGGTGTTAAAAGAATGAGAAAGAAAGTGAGAAAATTCCAAAAATGCCCTTGAGAAGGTGTTGGATCCTTGAGATTGAGGGTGCCCTATGAGAGGGGTAATTTGGTAATTTGGATAATGAAATCCAATATAAAGGGTATTTTGGTAAATTGGAAATAATTCCTATGTGGAATTAGGTATGTAAGTGAATAAAATCCCAATTTGGTGTTTATGTGGATATATATGGGATTAATAAATTCACAAGGGGTATTTGGGAATTTTGGAATTTAATTCCATAAAGGAATTTAATTATGGAATATTAGGGAAATGGTGGATATTCAATTATGTGGTAAAGTAATTAATTTTTCCCTATATTAGAGAATAAATGTGGTGATGCCACATGGATGGAGGAGATTAGAACTTGGAAGCCAAGGTTGTGTCTTGGAGTGACACATGGCATTTTGTGGTCCAAGTTAAATGAGAGATTAAATTAAATGCAAAAAGAAATGCCAAAAGGGTCTTTCAAGCATTTAATGAGAGGCATGATTATATGGATTAAAGAAAATCCAAAAGAAAATGGTAAATGGTCACCATTAATGCCTTGGAAAATATGAGAGTTAAATAAATCAAAAAGGAAAATGGGAAAATGGTCTCCCATTAATGCTTTGGAAATTATGAGATTTATTTAAATGAGAAAGAAAGCATTTATGTCTTTCAAAGTGGTCTCTCATGTGATGGTGGAAAATTGTCCCATTAAATTAAATGGGAAAGAAATTTATTTATGTCATTCAAGTATGATGGTTATGAAAATAGTCCCATTAATTTAAATGGGAAAGAAAGGATATTTCAAAGGATGAGATTAATTCTTGAAATGGGAAAGTGATCCAAGGGTTGCCATTAAATCTTGGAAGTTGGCATGGATTGCCAAATGGGTGGAGAGATTTTAAAGAGAAATGATTGGAAGGTGGAGATTTAATCTCAAAATTAAAACAAAGGCTAGGATTAAAACCTAGCAAAGCACATGGATTGTGCTTCCTTTGGATGGCTAAGATGTGGTCTTGTAAAGTGAGAAAAGATCCAATGGTGGATCTTAAGCAAGACTTAATGCCATGGATTGTGTTAGTTTGAAGGGTGAGGATTTATTCTCACCAAATAAATCTAATGGATAGGATGCATTCTTGAAATATGAGGGAACTAGTATAAAATGGCAAGAAGGGAAGTCTTGGTTTCCTTTGGCCATTTCGAGAAAGAAATGAAGAAGGAAAGAAATAAAGGGAGATAAGAAAGTCTCCCATGGAAGAAAAAGTGAAGAAGAAGAGAAGAAATCAAGTAAGTGCAGTCTTCCTTTCTTTATTTAGTGTTCTTTTATCCAAAGAAAGTGAGTTCTTGTTTGAATGCCATTTTAGATGGGAGAAAAAGAAGATGAAAGCTCTCTTGAAATGAAGATTTAAATATTCAAGAATGAGGCAAGGGATGGCCCCATGGGAGGGTGACCTTGCAATGGGTTTTAAATATGTTTCATAAATGTATATGTTGCATTCGGCATGTTCTCTTATGTTCATGAGACTTATGGCCATAGGTTAGTTTGGAAACATGGTTGAAATGGTGGGTTGATGCCTCAACCTTGGTGGGTTGTGAGGGCAAAGAAACCTAGCCACATTTGCATGCATTTGGCATCATATAATCTTGTTATGTTCATATTTATTTGGCATTGCACCCTTATTGAGCTTAATAGCTCATGAGGTTTTTACCCTCACATGTAGGTTGTGGAAGCATGGGAAAAATCAATACAATGTGGAATGGCATGTAGAGGCATGGAAATGAAGATTCAAGTGTGTTGATTGGCTTAGGGTAGCCTATTGTGTGACATTTGACTTATGTAATATAATGTATTTGATTGTTAATGGCTTGTTAAAGCCTAAGATCATGGGTGTATCTCATTTCTTGAGAGTATTTGATTTTATTTTAAGATGAGATGTTGGCTTATAGCATGTGAAGCCTAAGTTGTGGTGTAAGTCTCATTGTGGGGTGTGTTGTGAGAAGCATCCAAGATGCAAATAAAAGGATTTTTGTTGGAGAAATAAAAGAAAAATTGAAGGAAAATGAGATATATTTATTGGAGGTATTTCTGGAAAATTTGGGGTTTAAATGCCCAAGAGAAAAAAAAAAAGTGTGGAAGGCAGCTGAAGGCAACTGCAGAAGGCAGCAGACGGCTGTCAGGCGCGCGGGCGCGGGCTGGGGCGCGCATGGGCGCGGGCAGCCACGCGGAGGCGCCAGCGCGCGGGCGAGCGGCCCCGCGCCGGCGTGCGGGCATGCGGGCCGTGCTGCAGATGCACCACTGGGCCCCGTGCAGGCCCCGAACATGCCGTGGGCCCCGCTGGCTAATTTTTTTTTTAAAAAAATGGAACTTTGGGAAATTAAGGGGCGATTCTAAATGGGTTTTTGGGGCCCCAGAGGAACTTTCAAATATTGGAATTTTTCGGAAATTTTGAAGAGCGATGCCGAAAATTCGAAAAATATTGAATGATGAGTTATTCCTCCAAATTTGGTAATCAATCAATGAATTGATTTTAATGGTGATTTACGGAGCCCGGTAAAAATTCTTGAATGGGAAAAGAATTAAATGTCAATGAGAAAGTGGCGGTTGGGCATCTTCATGAGTTTCTTTCAATCGTATGCGGTGATTAAAGCCCAATTCCGCTGGTGAATCCTGGGGTTCAAGGAAGGGAAGGACAAGCCTAGATCCCACCTAGGGCGTTTCGTCTTGAAACATGGTCCACCCTTCACCATAGGCGGGGCAGGTGGACAATTCGAGTGATTGTTCACAAGTAATACCCGTAAGTGGGAGCGGGGCATTACATTGGGCCTTCACTAGAATTAAAATACTTGGGCCTTCTTTGGAATTAAAATGCTTAGGCCTTCATTGGAATTAAAATGCTTGGGCCTTCTTTGGAATTAAAATGCTTGGGCGTTCATTGGTTGGACTCCATGTAATAGTTGACCCAATTGCATTAGATCTTGAGTAGTAACATTGGCCATCCGATTGACTCTTTAACATCTTCAATTACGCGACAAAAGTCAATTTCTTCATATCATCTTGACAATAGTACATAATGTGCATAATTATTCAAATTAAACTTAATATAAGATAAAAATAGGGATATAATTCATTAAGATTTAGAAAAATTAACTCCTCATCATACCCCCCAACTTAAACATTGCTAGTCCCTTAGCAATCAGACTATACACCTGCCAAAATTTATTCACAATAATCGTAGGAATGTAAAAATTTCATATTCAAAATGAAAATGCATAAAATCGAATAAGTAATTTGGCATACAGTCGACATTCTAAATCAGATTTTTGGTTAAAGGTCATACAATCTTAGGAATGGTAATCAGGATGACTAACACACAAACTTACTCCCTCGAAGTTTTGACTTTAAACCTTACTGTGGATTTTTTCTCTAATAAAAATGATTCCTCAGGTGTACACACAAGAGGAAGCACCGTTATAAGAGTAAATGCAAAACAAGTTCAAAACTCGGTGTCTCCCAAATACAAGGAACATATTTTCATGAAAGAACAGGGAAAATGACATAGCTTCATGATTGGAATAATGTCCTGAATGAGTAGCCTTTGAACTTAAACATAATTCCCTACTCCGAATTTGAATCTTGAGATCACATGATTTGTAGAATCAAAAGGGACCAGACCAGGTTGTAATAGGGCTATGAGGTTAATACGGGTTGTCAAAGAAAAGGATAAAGTGTGCAAATGGTGTGTCAATTTTTTTTTTTTTACACTAATATTAAACTGGACATATTATTTTCCTCAACATTTATTTGGAAACACTTGTGCTGAACATTTGAGAGAATTTTCCTTTTTTTTCTTTTTTTTTTTGTATATATATATGAACAATACCGAGATAGACTGATCTTAAAAACACACCAAGTTTGGAAAAACTTCATGTGGTTACGGTTTGGAAGAGGGTAAGAAAAGAAATTATGCTAAGAACAACTCAAATAGGCTAGCAAGGAAAATTAATGTAAAGAAAAAAAAAGGTTAATAGGTCCAAATTAAAAGAAATCGATCCCCTTATCATACTTCTACAAAATAATGTTACTTAGTCAACTAATTCAGAGTTTGAAATTAGTCAAATTCATCGCTATCATTGTAGACATTCAAAGCAAATTGATGTTTTGAAACTATTGAAAAGATGAGATAAACAATAAAGCATATTTAGAGTAAGTGTTATTTCACTCAGAATTAACAGTGAGTAGGCTCAAACACTCACTTGGGTAATAATCTCTACTTCTGTTGAGGGATCATGTAGTGTACTAATCACCTAATTACTATTACCTTTGACTTTATAACCGATAACCAATTTCTAATTTTTGAATACCCAATGAATGCTAATTACCTGTTCTAATGCATATACATTTTCAAATAAGAAATCAATGCATTCATGTTTCGTATTGCAAACTTAACCGGCTATCAGTGCATAACTCCAAAGCTTTAGGAATAGCTTTATTTAAAGCACAATTTTTTTTTTAATAATAAGAGCAGATAAAGATAACTAATTCACACAAGATTACAAGCAAGCAATAGCAAACTCACAGTTAAACATGAACAAGATAAGTCATAACTAGACCTTACACCCCCCAACTTGAATTGCAGTAATAAAATAAGGTTGTTAGGAATACCTATAACTCCACAAGTCCATAAATTTACTGTGAACTACTAAAACTTAAACAAACAAATGAGCATACCATATATATATTTTTATTTTCACACCAAAATAAAAAAATTCATGCAAATCATAAGATAAACAAAATGTGTCTCAAGAGTACAAAAAGGTACTCCTTACTTAGTCATCTTATCATGGATTTGCCTAACAACATTCCACAGTTTTTTTCTTTTAAGAACACAGGAAAAGAAATTTCATGCAAGCCTTAGGAGATGCGTCTCAAGAGTACAAAAAAGTACTCCTTACTTAGCCATCTTATCATAGACTTGTCGTACAGGGATAAATCTAAATTAATCAGACCTTTTTGGCGCTTGTTTCTGATTACCTTAGACCAATCTATCCGAGACTCATAAGGATTGTGCTGTGGAACATAAGCGTGTAATTTCTCTAGCAGCTCCTCAATGGTAGATCTAGAAATGATAATCTTTCTTGCTGAACGAGAAATGAACTTTTGATCCATAGCCTGATCAAGAAAAGAGAGCAACCCATCGAAAAAATGGTTAACATTTAAAAGTCCAATGGGTTTGGTATGGAGATTGCTCTTGGCCTAGGGGATTATACAGATGATTTCTTCAAGTGTACCAAAACCTCTTGGTAAAGCAATGAAGACGTCTGACTGATAAATCTTACAAGCCATGCGCTCAGACATATAAGTCGTTTCTATAAGTTAACCATGTGTAATCTCGGAAATATGTGGTTCACCCAAAGGGATTGGCATTACACCTACCACATATGATTTTCCAAGATGTGCAGCTTGTGAAACACAACCATTCAATCCACGACTTCCCCCTCCATATACCAAATTAATTTTTTCTCTCCTAATTTTAGGCTAAGTTCGCTTGCTGCAAGTGCGTAACAACTATCGCTCCCGAGTTGAGAGCCACATAGTACACATATGGTATTGATTCGACGAACTAACTGACCTTCCGTTTATGTTTGTTCATTATGTATGCCTTGAAAAAAGGCTTGGTGATCAAAAGCAGCTATACAAGAATTCAATAAGAAATAAACACAAACAAAAATCATGCATATGTACAAGTAGTTGTGATTGTGACTCACATCTTCATCTATTTTTACGTCCAAAAATGGTTTAAACACCTTCTATGAAGCTATGTTGCACGGAAATGGAAATAGGAAACGGGGAAACGTGGAAACGGAAACGATATTTTTTAAAAAAGTTAGGAAACGGAAACGTGGGGTAAACTGTAATTTTAAAAAATATAGGGGTGTATGTGAAATTAATATATCATTTATATACTATAAATAATATTAAACTATAATTTTACAAACTACATATAATATTACAGTATTACCCTATACCGCAAGCTCTCAGAGATGAGAGACCCATGCCCTTGCTGTCAATGGCCGATTGCGCCGCTTCCTCCGCTGCCACAGTCGCCGACTCGCCGCCTCTCTTGCCGTCGACGCGTCTGTTGCCCTCGCCGTCGATCTCGCCTCTCTCACAGTCGATCTCTTCCATCGTTGTTGCCTCTCTCGGTCGCCATCGACGAGTCTCTTGCCCTCAGCTTCGCCTTCGTCTCGCCTCTCTCACAGTCGAAGTCTGCCGAAGTCTCTTGCCCTCGCACAGTCTTGCCTCTCTCACAGTCTCGCCTTCGTCTCTCTCACAGTCGAAGTCTCTTGCCCTCACCTTCGTCCTCATCGCCGCCCACCGCTGTACACCATCTCTCGCCTCGACCGTCGCTACATACTCCATATCTCGCCTCGCCGCCAACCGTCGTCGCCTCGCCTCTCGGTGACGATCGTCTTCCGCGCTGCAGGTGAGTGACTGGTCGCTGGAAACGCGTTTCAAGTGTGAAACACGTTTCCTAGATTTTCTGTAAATTGTGAAACGGCTCCCAAAATGTTTTGCAATTTACAGAAACATTTCGAAGGCCGTTTCAGGCCGTCTTCACGTTTTCGAAATGGGAAACGGTTCGGAAACGCCGAAACGGCGCTTCCGAGCCGTTTCCGTGCTTCATAGCTATGAAGTGGGGATAAGTTTCCCATCCAATTTTCTTATAGATTGGCAAACAGGATCGTTTTTAGTTAGATTCCCAAGACTATAGCGTTGGTGGTCACTTATGAACTGGGTCCATAAAGCAAGAAGTTCTCTTTACACTATTCCACACGGATGCGTCTCAAGAGTCAATCGGATATCATCCAAAGACTCCTTACTCAGTTCATCCTTTATGAAACTAATTTTATCTTCTCGATTTATGGACATAACCCCCACAGATTTGCATCGTGTGTTACAGGTCCAATGAGCACATTTGTGACAACCATTCACTCTTTTCGCTCTTCGCTTCTTCATAAAACTACTCTTCCCTAAGCCTGGAAAGTGCTTAAAACTAGGTGAAGTTTCACCTAGTAATCGAACTTTTGCTTCGATTAACCAACGAATATCTTCAGGGATGTTATTATACATCAACAACCTAAGTCTTTCACATCTAGCGGCAAAAAAATTTTAAATCATTCATTGGGAGAGATGGATAGTACCTGCGAATTTTTGAGAGTTGAACATCTATTTTTTTTTTGTAATTAAAAGACAACTATAATAAGAGAAAAGTAAAAACTATGAATCTTACAAAATGAACGAGAGTACCTGATCGGAGAACAACACGAAAGAGAGAAGACTGAGCTTGTTTGTAAAAGTATGGCTTACCTCCTACAGATATGGAGTCTCTTATAGAGCAATGGGTGCCATTATTCCACACTCAGTTCGAGGCATGCCATAATTGCGATGACACGCTTGGCATCGTTTAGCGTCTCATTTTTCAACATTTGGTAGTGTGTAACACCCAGTGTAACCGGTGTTAAGAGAATGAGAAGGCAAGTGAGAAACTTTCAAAAATGCCCTTGAGAATGTGCTAGATCCTTGAGATTGAGGGTGCCCTATGAGAGGGGTATTTTGGTAATTTGGATAGTGAAATCCAATAAAAAGGTATTTTGATAAATTGGAGATAATTCCTATGTGGAATTAGGTGAGCAAGTGAATAAAAATCCCAAATTGGTATTTATGGGGAGATATATGGGATTAATAAATTCACAAAGTGTATTTTGGGAATTTTGGAATTAATTCCATAGAGAAAATTAATTATGGAAAATAGGGAAAATGGAGAATATGAAATTATTGGAGGAAATAATTATTTTTCCCTAAAATGGTGAATAAATGTGGTAATGCCACATGGATGGTGGAGATGAGAACTTGGAAGCCAAGGTTAGTGTCATGTTATGACACTTGGCATTTTGTGGTCCAAGAAATGGAAAGATTAAATTAAATGCGAAGGAAATTCAAATTAGTCTTTCAAGCATTTAATGAGAGGCATTATGGTGATGGATTAAAGAAAATCCAAAAGAAAATGGTAAATGGTCACCATTAATACCTTGGAAAATATGGAGATTTTATTAAATGAGAAAGACAGCATTTATGTCTTTCAAGTGATCTCTCATGTGATGGTGGAAATTGGTCTCATTAATTTAAATGGGAAAGAAATGAGAAATGAGAGAT
Source organism: Diospyros kaki (assembly GCA_036245055.1). Taxonomy (NCBI): domain Eukaryota; kingdom Viridiplantae; phylum Streptophyta; class Magnoliopsida; order Ericales; family Ebenaceae; genus Diospyros; species Diospyros kaki. The sequence goes on along the minus strand of BSEG01000009.1, from coordinate 24,079,908 downwards.
GTTAGTGACACATGGCATAATCTTGTGAATCAAGAATAGGCATTTAAATGAAATTCAAAATTGAAGAGTAAATGTTCTTTCAAGTGTTAAATGCAAGCCATGATGTTGTTGCCTAAAAAGAAAATGCAAAAGAAATGGAAATTAGTCACTCATTTATGAGTGAAAATGGGAGGATTTATTTTAATGAGAAAGAGTGAAATTAGTCACTCAAGTTGATTTGTTGAAATTAATCCAAATAAATATTTGAGAAAATGACTAATTTTGGTACTGGAAGATAAATGATCCAAGGGTTAGGATCAAGTCTTGAAAAGGTGAAAGGTATCCAATGGCTTATATTAAGTCTTGAAAATGGATATGAAAATAGTCTCTTTAATTAAATGAGAAATGAATGAAAAATGCAAGGGATCTAATGGGTAAGATGCATTCTTGAGAAGGAGAATAAATCCAAGGGTGGGGATTTAGAGAGAGTAAATGACATGGATTGCCAACCTATTTAAAAGTGTGTTTTCTCCTAGAGATGAGACTTGTTTGTTTTAATGAATGGTTGGGATTTGATCCTCCTTAAGCACATGGATTATGCTTTTAATAAGTGGTGGAGATTCATTCCTGAAATGGGAAAGGCCTAGTATAAAATGGCAAGTGTGTAAGACTTGCCTCCTTTTGGAAATTTGAAGAAAGAATGAAAGAAAGGGGATGAGAAGAAAGGAAGGAGAAGAAGAAGAGAAGGGAATCAAAGTAAGTTATATTCTTCTTCTCTTTATTTAAGTATGCTTGTACGCAAAAAATAAGTGGCTTGTTGGAATGCCATTTTAGATGGAAGAAAATGATGTTGGAAGCTCTCTTGAAATGAAGATTTAAAGATTCAAGAAGAGGTAAGGGATGGCCCCATGGGAGGATGGCCAGCGCCCAGCGGGGCCTCGCTCGAGCCCCGGGAGTGCCAGCGGACCCCTTTGGCCAAATTTTTTAAAAATTTGGAATTTTGGGGAATTAAGGGGCATTTCTAAATTGATTTTTGGGCCCCAGAGGAATTTTCAAAATAAAGGGATTTTTCGGGCATTTTGGAGAAAAATGCCAAAATGTTGGAAAATTAAAAATTTGAGTTTTTCCTCCTAAATTGATAATCAATCAGTGGATTGATTTAAATGGTGATTTTTATGGAGCCCGGTAAATTTCTTGGTCGGAAAAGAATTTAAAATAATTGAGAAAATGGCGTTTGAGCGTCTGAATGAGATTTTCTTTTTAGCCAATGCGGTGTGGTTAAAGCCCAATTCCGCTAGTGAATCCTGGGGATGAGGGAAGGGAAGGAAGAGCCTAGTTCCCACCTAAGGCGTTTCATCTTGAAACATGGTTTACCCTTCACCTAAGGCCGGGCAGGTGGACAATTTAGGTAATTGTTCACGAGTAATACCCGTAAGTGGGAGCAGGGCGTTACACAGTGTGCCTCTTTCTTTGTAGGGAAGTGTGATTGCACTGCCCGAGAAAAGTGGCTACCACTAGCGTCAATTCTATCTCCCTTTTTTTTTTTCTCAATTTTTTTTAAATTTTTTAAATTTTATTATATTTTATTATTATTATTTTTTATTTTTTTGTTAATTTTTTTTAGGGGCCTAATAAAATCATGTATACCACACAAGTCAATATTATCGAGTCAAACAAAATTATTTGCACAATGGATCAATACCAATAAATCAATTCCTAAGTACACCTTACCCCCAACTTGAATTGCGCATTGTCCTTAATCAGCAATAAAAGGATAGAAGATAGGCATACCTGGCAGTCTTCAATGGATGAACTCGTATGCAAAAATTTTGTTTAGACTGCACACAGAGAAATACTATTTGAGTCAAAGTTAATTAAGTAATGTAGAAAAGGAACAATTTAGATACATATATATATATATTTTTATATACTTTTTTTTTTCAGTGTCCCAGATTCAAAGACATCCATTTAACCTAAACGGAAAGGTGGTCTTTTAACGTCAGATTCCAGATGACACGAAACTTCCTTACTCATTAGATGATGGTGGATCACCCAAATCCACAACTCCTTCATTCTCGTCAACACTACCCTAGTATGGTTACAACTTATGACCATTGATTGTAAAACGTTGTCCTGACTCCAGATTTTCTATCTCAAAAGCCCCATATTCTGAGATGGACTTGATTACAAAAGGGCCGACCAATCGAGACTTCAATTTTCCTGGGAATAGATGCAATCGAGAATCGTATAAGAGTACCTATTGCCCTACTGAAAGCTTTTCTGAATGATATGTCGGTCATGCAACTCTTTTATGCGAAGCTTGGTCAATCGTGTATTTTCAAATGCCTCGTTCTGAATTTCTCAAGCTCATTCAGTTGGAGCTTCCTAGAGAGGCCTGCTTCAGTTAAACCTTGTTGATCCTTTAAATTACCAATATGCTCTATGCTCAATCTCCACTAGAAGATGACAAGATTTTCCATATACTAGCCTATAGGGAGACATTCCTAAAATCGTTTTGTAAGCTGTCCTGTATGCCCAAAAAGCGTCCACTAGTCTTAAGGACCAATCCTTATGATTAGCAACAACAGTCTTTTCCAATATGCACTTAATCTCCCTATTGGCTAACTTGGCTTGACCATTGATTTGGGGATGGTATGGTGTTGCAACCTTGTGCAGTACACCGTATTTCTTCATTAGTCCTGCCACAACTTTATTACAAAAATGGAAACCCCATCATTGATGATCCCTCGTGGCATCCCAAATCAATTGAATATGTTTTCTTTCAAAAATTTCACTACAGTCCTATGGTCATTTGTCCTAGCCGGGATCGCTTCGACCCATTTGGACACATAGTTGACATCAAGTAAGATGTATTCATGACCAAATGAATTGGCAAATGGGCCCATAAAATCCATACCTCAACAGTCAAAAACTTCTAACACTTGGATCAGATGTAATGGTATCATGTTTCTCCTCAACAGACTTCTTAACCTTGGACATCGATCGCAACTTGAACAAAACTTGTACACATCCTTGAACAGTGTCAGCCAATAAAATCCACTCTGAAATTTTTTTACAACTGTTTTCTTGATAGAAAAATGGCCTCCACATGCAAGAGTGTGACAAAAATTAATGACATTCTATTGATCATGATTGGGTATGCATCTATGGATGATTTGATCAGGACAATATTTGAACAAGTATGGGTCATCCCAAAAGAATGTCACCACCTTTCAAAATTTTTTTTGCTTATCTAGCCTAGACCAGTAATTTGGAATCTGTCTAATGACTAGATAATTTTCTATGTCAGCATACCATGGAAGGATAGGTGATGTAGATTGACTACTTATTTGAAATAATTGTTCATTTGGAAAGGAATCATGGATTGGGCTCTCAAACTGATTTAGCTCTTGACATGGTAGACAGGACAAATGGTCAACCACAACATTTTCTACCCCATTTTTATCTCTTATTTCAATGTGAAATTCTTGTAAAAGTAAGATCTATCAGAGGAGATGGGGTTTTTGCATCTTGTTTTGTGAACAAATACTTCAGAGTAGCGTGATTGGTAAAAATGATCGCCAGTAACCCTACGAGGTAAGATCAGAACTTGTCTAGGGTAATGACAATTGCGCGTAACTCTTTCTCTGTAGTGGTGTAATTCTTTTATGCTTCGTTAATAGTTTTGCTATCATAGTATATCACATGAGGTTTCTTATCCTTCCTCTGCCCTAACACAGCTCCTATCATGTAATCACTAGCATGACACATAAGTTCAAATGGGAGGGACCAATCAGGTGTAAAACTCGGTATTACCGGTGTTAAGAGAATAAGAAAGGAAGTAAGAAAACTTCCAAAAATATCCTTGAGAAGGTGTTGGATCCTTGAGATTGAGGGTGCCCTATGAGAGGGGTATTTTGGTAATTTGGATGGTGAAGTCCAATAAAAGGGTATTTTGTAATTTGGAAATAATTCCTAAGTGGAATTAGGTGTGTAAGTGAATTAAATCCCAATGTTGTATTTATATAGAGATATATGGGATTAATAAATTCACAAAGGGTATTTTGGGAATTTTGAAATTAATTCTATAGAGGAATTTAATTATGGAAAATAGGGAAAATGGAGAATATGCAATTATTTGAGAAAATAATTATATTTTCCCTAAATTGGTGAATAAATGTGGTAATGCCCCATGGATGGTGGAGATGAGAACTTGAAAGCCAAGGTTAGTGTCTTGTTGTGACACTTGGCATTTTGTGGTCCAAGTTAAATGGAGAGATTAAATTAAATGCAAAGAAAATTCAAATTGGTCTTTCAAGCATTTAAAGAGAGGCATGATGGTTTGGATTAAAAGAAAATTCAAAAAGAAAATAAATTAGTCATGCATTAATGTTTTGAAAATATGGAGATTTTATTAAATGAGAAAAAAAGCATTTATGTCTTTCAAGTGGTCTCTCATGTGATGGTGGAAATTAATCCCATTAAATTAAATGGGAAGGAAATTAAATATGTCTCTCAAGTGTGATGTGTTGAAATTATTCAAAATAAATATATGTGAAAATGGCTAATTTTGGTATTGGAAGACTAAATTGATCCAAGGGTTAGGATCAAGTCTTGAAAAGGTGAAATATATCCAATGGCTTGGATTAAGTCTTGAAAATGGCACATAATGGTCTCATTTAAGTAAATGAGAAATAAATGAAAAATACAAGAGATCTAATGGGTGAGATGCATTCTTGAGAAGAAGAATAAATCCAAGAGTGGGGATTTAAATAGAGTAAATGGCATGGATTGCCAACATATATAAAGTGAGTTTTCTCCTAGAGAGGAGACTTGTTCATTTTAATGAATGGTGGAGATTTAATTCTCCTAAAGCACATGGATTGTGCTTTGAATGGATGATGGAGATCCATTCTTGAAAATGGAAAAGAGTAGTATATAAGGGCAAGTGAGGAAGACTTGTTTCCCTTTGGCCATTTGAAGAAAGAAAGAAGAGAGATTGGAAGAAGTCTCTCATGGAGGAAAGAAATGGAGAAGAAAAGAAGAAGAAATCAAGGTAAGCTTTATTCTTTCTTCTCTCCATTTTAGTATGCTTGTATGCAAAGTAAATTTCTTTTGGAATGCCCTCTCAGATGGGAGGAAATGAAGATGGAAGCTCTCTTGAAAGGGGGATTTAAAGATTCAAAGAGAAGAATGAGGTAAGGGATGGCCCCATGGGAGGGTGGCCTTGCAATGAGTTGTAAATATGTTTCATAAATGTATATGTTGCATTTGGCATGTTCTTTTATGTTCATGAGACTTATGGCCATAGGTTAGTTTGGGAACATGGTTAAAATGGTGGGTTGATGTCTCTAACCTTGGAGGGTTGTGAGGGCAAAGAAACCTAGCCACATTTGCATGCATTTGGCATCATATAATCTTGTTATGTTCATATTTATTTGGCATTGCACCCTTATTGAGCTTAATAGCTCATGAGGTTTTTACCCTCACATGTAGGTTGTGAAAGCATGGTAAAGTAAAGGAAATAGTGGAATGACATGTGGAAGCATGGAAAGAAGATTCAAGTGTATGCTATGGCTTATGGAAGCCTATGTTGTTGTGTTTGATTTAAGAGATGTAAATTAATTTGATTGTTAATGGCTTGTTAAAGCCTAAGATCATGGGTGTATTTCATCTTTTGGGAGTATTTGATTTTATTTTAAGATGAGATGTTGGCTTATGGCATGTTGAAGCCTAGGTTGTGATGTAAGTCTCATTGTTGGGTGTGTTGTGAGAAGCAACCAAGATGCAAAATAAAAGGATTTTTGTTAGAGAAATAAAGGCAAATTTGAAGGAAAGTGAGGTATTTTATTTATTTTAATTTCTGAAACATTTGGGTTTTAAAGGCCCAAGAAGAAAAAAAAAAAAAAAGGGAAAGAAGTGAAGAGGCAGTAGCTGGGGCAGCAAGCAGGAGCCCCGCGCGCGCAGGCAGGGCTGTATGGGCTGCTGGGCGCGCAAGGGCAAGGCCGCGCGCGCGGCATGCTCGGCCAGTGCCCAGCAGGGACCCGTGCAGGCCAACGGGCCCCGCCGACCATTTTTTTAAAAAATCTAGAATTTTGGGAAATTAAGGGGCATTGCTTAATTGATTTTGGGCCTGGAGGAATTTTCAAAATGAAGGGATTTTTTGGGCTTTTTGGAGAAAATGCCGAAATCTTGAAAAATTAAAAATTTGAGTTTTTCCTCCAAAATTGGTATTAAATCAATGAATTGATTTTAATGGTGATTTTCGTAGCCTGGTAAAATTCTTGGATGGAAAAAGAATTAAATTCAAATGAGAAAATAATGATTGGGCGTTGATAGAGCACATCTATATAATAAGGCACAACTGTTTTTGAAAATATGTTGATAGATGTCAAATGAAAGGTTGAGATCAATTTCAGTGTAAATGGATGGTTGTGATGAATTTTAATTTTAAGTTCCCGCCCACTTTGTCTGACCTCTCTTTCTTTCTCTTACACCCACCCGTACACCCACTCCCTCACTCGCTGCCCCCCTCTCTCTCTCTCTGGCCGACCCTCTCTCTCCCTCTATCGATAGAGAGCAAGCAATGAAGGCCGAATGGTGACCTGCCATGGGCTGGCTGGTGGGGCCGATTGCAGCAGCGACCAAGGTTGGAGCAGCCAGAGGTGGCAAACGACGAGCTGGTCTAGCAATGAAGGCCGAATGGTGACCTGCCATGGGCTGGCTGGTGGGGCCGATTGCAGCAGCGACCAAGGTTGGAGCAGCCAGAGGTGGCAAACGACGAGCTGGTCTAGCGGTGGAGGGTCGATGCAGCGGTTGGGTGCGGCAAGCGGAGGCGCGGCAGCGGCTTGAAGCCGCGATGGCGGTCGGATGCTGAGACGCTTGGCGGCCAGAGATGGCGATTGGAGGCGAGCATCGGCGCCACAATGGTGTCTGATGGTGGCTAGGGGGCTGCAGACGGCGGCGGGAAAGGTTGCGGCAATGGTCGGCGAGGGTCCAGGTCGGTGGCCGGAGGTAGCTGGCGCAGGTGGTTCGGCCTTGAGTGAAGGAGAAGCAGAAGGAAGAAGAAAATGGGAAGGATAAGCAATCGTCAAGCATCTGGAACCCAGAATAAAACGGTCGTCAAAGAAGAAGATAGGGTTTCTGCACTTTTTAAAGAGGCAACTGAAGGTATCTTTTGTTCTTTATCGATCGATTGAGAGAAATAGAGAGAGATATGTGGAACAGTCGAAATCTTTATCGATTGGAGGCAAATCAATGGCCACTTTGCATTGTTGGGGAATGAGAAGGATGAGAGATGGATCATAGTCGCTGATCTTAAACAGTGCGGCCTTGCCGCAGTTGCAGACAGCTACTCTGTCGTCGTGTGATTTGGACAACTCCCTTATCTTCTTAACACCTGCACAACAAGCATCCGATGGTCGTTCCTCGGAGTCATCTCCTTTCACGAATGAGTCACGGCGCCAGTGCGATGCTCACTATTCTGCACGAAGGTGCAACAGCCATGGCTGGTCGAGAAGCCACCAACAGCAAACCCACAAACACTTGGTAAACTCTATTTGATTTTCCAGTTCTACCACTACCATTATGCCAAAACGAAAAATAAAAAACTGCATAAGAGAATGACAGAAGCCTGAGTGATAGAAAGAAAATAAAAGAAAAATAAGGAACAATAAAAAAATGCAAGTCAATTAAATCTGTATGTTATTTCTTCAAAATCCATCTCAGATTCTTAGTTTTTCACTGTTTGTTGGTTTGTATCAGTGTGATAGCATAGCCACTGCTGGGTTATCTAAGAAGGCTTGGGCTCAATCATCTTTAACCCAACCACCTTTAAAGGCAACACAAATCTCTCTCTCTCTCTCTCTCTCTATACAGCCCATAGGGAGATTTAACCTCAATTTTCACCTTTATTTATACAGTACCAAAAATCCCTTTTTTTACCCACATAGATGGTCGAACCGTGAGATTTAATTTAACCTCGATTTCTCCTTTGATGGGTTCCTTTTTTCATTTTACTTTTTGGGTTTCCACTTCTTGAGTGTTACTTTTACTGTAATTATTTGTGTCATCTTCATCTTCGTTTATGGGTTTTTGTCTTACTGTGTGTGTATGTATATATCACTGTGTGTGTATATATTGGTTTGTCTCACTGCATGTGTATGTATATATCAGTGTGTGTGTGTATGCTTGAAGCTCACTGTGTGTGTATGTATATATCAGTGTGTGTGTATGCTTGAAGCTTACTGTGTGTTTATGCCTGAAACTCACTGTGTGTATTACTCACTGCGTGTGCAATATATGATTCAATTTGATTCACCATTATGTATGGATTATTTTTGTTTATATTTCTGTAGTCACTCATATTTGAATTGATTCACGAATATTTTAACAATTCATTAAATTAATATATACGTATATATTATATATTAAGATTGATGTATATTTTTGTAGTCCCTGATCCAACTTGATTCACAATATATTATAAATTAAAATTAGTTGGTATATATTTCTGTAGGTCTTGAAATTTGAGAGATTAAATAAGATTAAATATAGCACGTAAAATTTTTAATTAAATTCCACATATGAACTATTAATCAAATTTGAGAGATCATACTTTTAAATACACCATAGTTCAAATTTTATGGTAGAATATATAAGTAGAATGAGCATGACACTGATATACAATGAGTTATGATTTACTGATATATAATATGCTAAATTTTTTTATGTTTAATTTACAATTTTAATGTTGAATTTTGTTTTTCACCTTTATTTCATATAATATAGCTTTAATTTTAATTAATTTTAATTAAATTTATATGTTGATACTCTTAATTTTAAACAACTAAAAACAGTCTCTTTATCAAACTGTTGATCTGTCGAATAAGTTTACCAAAGATAGAGGTGCTTTCATCGTTGTGTTGTCTGGAGATTCTCTAATCAAGTCGTCAAGTGATTAATCTAATTTTTGTCTCTTTTTGGTCAAATTTTTTGTTTTTTTTTTTCCTGTTTGGTTCCTGAGAAAAAATAGTAATTTAAGATATATATGTATAAATTAAGGGTCTGACCTATGACTTCATGCTACTATCTAATGTTTGCTGTGTTGAGATTATTATTAAAGAAATTGAGGGTAAATTGAGATGTGGAGTGGAGGCACACCCAAAGAGGGTGCAACCACTTAAAGTATGTTTCATTCTATTCATGTATAATATATAATATTTGTAAACATGTTGTGTGATGTGTTCCAATACGTGTGTTTGATCTACTTAAAGGCTTGAACTATGAGGGTCAAGAGAATGGTATGTCGATTGTAAATTTGTGATATAATTAATCTTTAAATGAAGTTTATTATGAATGATTGGACCTATATTTGTGTCTGTTCACTGTTTAAGATTAGGGGTGCTCATAAATCAAGGTGCTTGAGAGCCAAACAAAACTAATGTGATTGGGTTAGTTTGGTTCAAGTTTTTTTTCAATTTGGGTTATTTTTTTTTTTTTTTGCTCATTTTTTTTTGTCATTTGGACTCAATTGACATCGAGTCAGGTCCAATTAGACCATTGAGTTTGTAGGCCCAAATAATATAAAGCCCCATTTACCTAAAATTACCTTTCTTTTTTATTGGATTCATTGTTCAATAGCTGATTTTTTTTTATCAAGTCACTTTAAAGATCGAGGGTTGACTATCTAATGCTTATTGTGATGCTTCCTTCTTAGAATTGTAATGTTAACGTGTTGTATAGATTAGTATTGACTATCCACAATATAGAGCATTATGAGGAGTGTAGGTATATTTTTGTTTTTTCTTCTTTGTATAAATTATTGTATTTTTTTTTTTTTTTTTGCTAATTTCTATCTTATGCAACCAATGGTTAACTATATTGTCTGTTTTACAAGCTTAATAGTAATTTCTATCCTATGGTCGAAAACACACGCAAGCATATACATATTCTCATACACTGCTAATATTATTTATACCGTGCCTTTAGGCACGGGTATATGCTAGTATTTTCATATTATTTAGCCCTCATATTTAGTCTTTTTTGCACATTAGTGGTGTCCTTTCATTCATCTTGATTTTATTTCATTTTATTTTATAGGAATTGGGCTTCACACTATTTTACTTTATTTTGCCAGGTTTAGGGCTATGGGAGCATGAGATGGGGCATGAGACGTCTTGATGGCAATGAGATATCTTGGAAATTGGAGATAGAGAAGTAAGGGCAATTTCAGCAGATTTAACCTCCTGCACTTTCTTAAGTATTTTGGCCAAGATAAAATTCCAGAATGAAGATGATGTCTTCAGAGATATTGTAGAGGACTTCTTGGGATTTTTGGAATGGTATGGTTTGTCCAAATCCGAGTTCGTTTGGGACTTCAAACATCACTTCAAAGTCGGGGCTAGGAAGTTGGGTCAAATTAGGAAAGCTGCACAGATGCTGATTCTTTAAAAGGCCATATCTTGGGCGTCCGATATCCAAATCAAGTGATTCAAAAGCCCAAAATTATCTAATCTTCCTTATCTGCAATTCGTATGAAGAGGATGAAGCCCATAACGTACGTTAACCTATCCGAAATTGGATGTTAAATGGTGGTAACCTAGGGTTTCCTCCAAAAGCTCTATTTAAGCACATTAAGAGGCCATTTAGGGAGAGTATTCTTTTCTCACGTGAACAGTAGCCGACTTCCCTTCTCTCCATTGTTCTTGTCAAGATGGAAGGCTAAGGATTCTGTAATCAGTTGCACTACCATCCTTGTTCCTGGTTTGTGTCTTTGGTTTTAATGGAAATCTATTTTTAGTTTTAACTTTATTGTTCTCTTGTTTCTGTTCTCTCTGAAATCTGTGTATGTGTTGATACCGGTTGGATGAATGCATGCATTGTCTTTGTTTGAGAATCCAAGGTTTTTGTGCTCGATTGAGGCTTTAACTAGAAGCAAGAACAACCTGTTTGGATGGTATTTCAATCAGTCTCAAATCTGTGCAATAAGGGGAATCAAAACTGATGGATTGAATTAAGAGGTTTCTGAAATCTGTTCATTGGTTTTCTTTACAATCTTTAGATGTTGTTAAAGGATTTTTCTGATTTTCGATTTGAGGATTAAAACTAAACAAATTGTTTATTGAGAAGGCGATGAAAACTGGGATAGAGGGTTGGTTTGCAACTGATTGCATCTTGATTTCTTGTGTTCTTGCTTAATTTGTTTTCTGTTTTTCATCAAAAACTCCCCCCCCCCGTTTAGCCTTGTTTTGATAGATCCGTTTGAGGTTCGTTGGGAGACGACTTTGGGTTGCACCCCTATTGCAAATCCGAATCATCATTCATCTAATCTATCGGTGTTCGATAGCCCCGATCAGGCGTCTTCGCAAGATTTCTCTTTAATCAAATGCGGTGTGGTTGAAACCCAATTCTGCTAATGAATCCTGGGGTTGCGGGAAGGGAAGGACGAGCCTAGTTCCCACCTAGGACGTTTCCTCTGGAAACATGGTCCACCCTTCACCTAAGGCCGGGCATGGTGGACAATTCGGGTAATTGTTCACGAGTAACACCCGTAAGTGGGAGCGGGGCGTTACATCAGGGGACTGAATGATAGGTGCAAAAACGAGTGATTTCTTCAACTTCTCAAAAGCATGTTGACACTCACCGATCCACTCAAAAGGTATGTCTAAGGCTAGGAGGCGGCATAAGGGTTTGGCTATGGCACTGAATGAAGTAATAAAACGCCTATAAAAACCAGCATGGCCAAAAAAAGGCCCAACCTCTCTCACACTCCTTGGGGTAGATAATTTTTGAATTGACTCAACCTTGGACTGATCTACCTCAATACCCCTGGAAGAAACAATATGTCCCAGGACACTTCCTTAAGTAACAATGAAATGACACTTCTCCTAATTTAGCACTAAATTCGTTTCTTTGCACCAGACCAGAATTTTCTCCAAATTTTCTAGACAACTCTGAAAACTGTTTCCGTACATTGAGAAGTCATCCATAAAGACTTCTACCACATTCTCAACCAATTCACTGAAAATACTCATCATGCATCTTTGAAAGGTTGCAGGGGCATTGCACAGACCAAATGGCATTCGTTTGTAAGAAAATGTCCTGAATGAACATGTGAATGTGGTTTTCTCCTGATCCTCTAAGGCAATTTCAATCTGATTGTACCCAGAATACCCATCTCAGAAGCAGTAGAAGGCGTGTCCCGCTATTCTCTCTAACACCTGACCAAAAATGGGAGCGAAAAATGATCCTTCCTAGTCATGGAGTTAAGCTTCCTATAATCTATGCACATACGCCATCTAGTCTGGATGTGTGTAGGAATGAACTCATTGTTCTCATTTGCTATCACAGTGACTCCTGACTTTTTAGGTACGGCTTGAGTTGGACTAACCCATTTGGAATCAAATATAGGGTAGATTGTAACACCCGGTGTTACCGGTGTTAAGAGAATAAGAAATGAAGTGTGAAATTTCCAAAAATACCCTTGAGAAGGTGTTGGATCCTTGAGAATATGGGTGCCCTAGGAGAGGGGTATTTTGGTAATATGGATAGTGAAGTCCAATAAAAAGGGTATTTCGATAAATTGGAAATAATTCCTATGTGGAGTTAGGTGTAAGTGAATAAAATCCTAATTTTTTATTTATGTGGAGATATATGGGATTAATAAATTCACAAAGGGTATTTTAGGAATTTTGGAATTTATTTCCATAAAGGAATTTAATTATGGAATATTGGGAAAATGGTGGATATTCAATTATGTGGTAAAGTAATTAATTTTTCCCTATATTGGAGAATAAATGTGGTGATGCCACATGGATGGAGGAGATTAGAACTTGGAAGCCAAGGTCGGTCTCTTGGAGTGACACATGGCTTAGTGTGGTCCAAGTTAAAAGAGAGACTTAATTAAATGCAAAAGAAATTAAATTAGTCTTTTAAGCATTTAATGTTGAGCATGATTATGGAGAATTAATTAAATCCAAAGGAAAATGGGAAATTAGTCTCCCATTAATGATAGAAAATTGTAAGATTTATTAAAATGGGAAAGAAATTAATTATGTCTCTCAAGTGTGATGGTTGAAAAATAGTCAAAATAAATTAATTGGAAGTAAAAGGAAATTTCCAAGTGATCCAATGGTTGTGCTTAAGTCTTGAAAAGGAAAAATAATCCAATGAATGAGATTAATCAAGATAAAGAGTATGGATTGTGCTTTCTCCTAGAGAGGAGACTTATTTATTTGAAATGAATGGTGGAGATTTAATTCTCCTTAAGCACATGGATTGTGCTTTTAATGAATGGTGGAGATCCATTCTTGAAAATGGGAAAGGGTAGTATTTAAGGGTAAGTGAGGAGGACTTGTCTTCCTTTGGCCATTTGGAGAAAGAAATGAAGAAGGAAAGAAAGAAAGAGAGATAAGGAAGTCGCCCATGGAAGAAAAAGTGAAGAAGAAGAAGCAAGGGTGTAATACCCAGGAATGATTTGAGGCCATAGATAATATTTGATGAAGGATACAAGTGGAATTATCGAAATAATAAGGTTATAGGGTACACTAACGCTGCTTTAGATGATCGAATCAGTCAGAGGGAGTACTCCGGACCCTAGATAGCCAAAGAAAATGGTACAGTGTCGACGAGTGATTTAAATTATGATTTTTAGTAATGAAAGAAATGGGATTGGGAGCAGTTTTCGGTACAGCTAAAATGCAGCTGCAAATTAGGCTCAGAAACTGAATTGTTATAAGGGACTTCCGAAAAGTCAATAGAAGCCTAAGGGGGCTCCGATTTTTCATAAGGAATAACCCTTCATTGGTTTTGGGATGAAATTACCGGTAAGGACATTTGGGCGAAATTGTCATTATTGAGTAATTTTGGATTATTAATTTTGTATTTTCAATATTGAAATGTAAATTAATTTGATGTGAGAGGGCCTAAGTGCAATAAATGAATTGCTCAAGTGAAATTAAGATGAAAACTTGAGGGTTAATGTGTAATTTGTTTAAATTAATAGAGTAATATATAGTTATATATATATAGATAGATACACACGCATGTGGTTGTTCTCTGTGAAGGTGCCGAGAAGCTTCATGGCCAATTTGCTTGGAGTGGTGGCCAAGTTTTGTTGAAAGATTGGTGGCCAAGCTTGCTTAGGTCGGTGGAGAGGCTATAAATAGGGAGCAAAATGAGAGCAAAATGGAAAACAAAAATGGAAGAAGGAAGTGGCCGAGAGTTGCAGCAAGTGGCCGAGAGCATGAGGGAGTAATCGGGAGCTTGTGGAAGCGGTTGAGAGCTTGAGGGATCGAGGGAGAGTGCTGAGGGTTGCCATTAGTAACTGAAGACATCCGAGATAGTGGCTGGGGTAAGCTGCGGCCATAGCCGCAAGTTTGCTGCAACTGGGCAGCACCCATGGCGGTTGGAGCAGCCGCAATAATGGCTGCTGGAGCGTGGGGCGACGACCAGTGGGGTCGGGGAAGGCCGTCGAGGCCGGCGAAGGTCGGCGATGAGGCTGTCGGCATATGCGGAAGCAGCCATGGCAGCCACGGTTATTGCAGCTAGGTGACGCGATCATGGCGGGAGGCGAGCAGCAACGGGAAGAAGGAGCTGGCCAGCGTTTGTGAGGACGGTGGAGATCGAGGAGGCAGCCCGCGTGGTCGGAGGTGGCCGTTGGCATGCAAGCAAGGTGGCTGGTTCGCTTGCGGGAAGTATAGAGAAGAAGAAAAGAGGAGGAAGATGAACAGTGGAAAAAAAAAAGAAAGGAAAAGAAAAATAAAGAAAAAGGAAAATGAGGAAAAAAGGAAGAAAAATAGGAAATAATTTGAGAAAATTCTCAGAAAAATCCCAGAAATTTCTGAGGATTAATTTGAGGCTGTAGGAGTATGCCAAAGCCAGGGAATTACTCAGACGCGCATTTCAAGGCTTAGCACGCATTACGAGGCAAAAATTAGCTTTTATAGAATTTAGGTGAGTGGTCTGATTCCAACTTTACCTTATCTTGAAATTATGTTGAAATGTGTGTAGTGGGTTCAGGTGGGCGGTGTTACCCTCCCGAACTTAGGTTACACGCAATTGGGACCAGTTCCAGTGAGCGGTTTTACCCTCCGGAACTTGGGTTGTTCTGCAAAAGCGTTTCACTTACGTATTTATGTCATCATTTGCATATTGAACATGTGAAATATTGCATCAACTGTTTTTACTTACAAAAGAGTCTGTGCATGGCATGTGATTCTCATATCATCGGGGTATTGATATTCGTGTCAATGTTGTTTTCTGTGTGGGATGGGATGGGGTCTTCTTGAGAATGGGACACGGTTAGTCCTGGCGATCGGGTGACATGGTAGGGCATCCGGGGCCGGTACTAGTGATCGGGTGACACGGTAGGGCATCCGGGACTGGTAACCGAGTGACACGGTAGGGCACCGGGGGATTAAGTATGTCAGGGTGATTTCTCAAGTTAGACGTGTCTTGCATATTTACGTTTGTCTGAGTATGCCATGCTCGTGTGTCTCTCATGCGTTGTATAAACTGTTTTATGCCGTCACTTAGATGTTTATCATCTAACTTGGGCTATGCGCCTGGAACATTTAATGTTCTAGCCAGGGACTGCTGCGAGGGCAAGGATGCGGCCGGTTGAGGGCCAATGGTGCTTAGTTTGCTAAGTTGTTGTAACGTTTGGAGGATTTAATATGCATTTCAGGTTGTAAATGAACAGTTGTATAATAGCGATTTTATTATTTGATCTGTATTACGTATTTTTCTATGGAAATACAATGTAAGAACTATGGTGTTTTGGTATTAATGTATCCGTTGCGTTGTATTAAGACTCGTTTAGTTTAAGATTATTGATCTTGATAGTTAAACGGGCAAGGCTGGGGTTCGCGGGGTTTTGTATCTGCATGTGAAGATTGTTCTTGATATACCGCTCGTGTTGAACTTGAAGAAAAAAAAAGAAATCCCAGGAATACCCTTATAGTGACACGCCTGGCGAGACGGGGTGTTACAAAGGGATCAAGGTAAGCTTTGTTCATTCTTCTCTTTATTTTAGTATGCTTGAATGTAAAGTGAGTTCTTGTTTAAATGCCATCTTAGATGGGAGAAGATGATGATGGAAGCTCTCTTGAAATGAAGATTTGAAGATTCAAGAAGAGGTAAGGGATGGCCCCATGTGGAGGAGGCCTTGCATTGCATTGTAAGTAGGTTGCATAAACTTTTATGTATCTCTTTGCATGCTTTATTTGTACATGAGACCTATGGCCATGGGGGTGGGAAAGAAATGGTAGGTTGACGCCTCAAACCATGTTGGGTTGTGAGGATGGAATGATCTAACCATGCTTGCATGCATTTGCCATTACATAGACTTGTTATGCTTGTATTTACTTTGCATATGCACCCTTACTGAGCTTTTGAGCTCATGAGGTTTGTTGGACCTCTTTGTAGGTGTTGAAAGCCTCATGGAAAAGGTGAAAATGGGAGAGAAATGACTATGAGTGTTGAAGGCCAAAGTTATGTAGCCTATGTATTTTGATTTATGTAATGTAATTTGTTTGTTAGTTGAAGTGTATGTTGTATTTAAACAATGAGATATTGGCTTATGGCATGTGGAAGCCTAGGTTGGGTGAAAGTCTCATTTTGATGTGTGTTGTGGGAAGCACCAAGAAGTTAAATTATATGATTTTTCTTGGAAAAATAGTAGGTGTTTGATGTATGTTATGGAAGCATCAAGAATATTGTTTAAGCCTTAATTATAGAGAAATAGAGGCAAAAAAATTGAATGAATATGAAGTATTTTTATTTATTTTAATTTTTGAAAAATTTGGGTTAGGAAGCCCAAATAAAAGAAAAAAAAAGAAGAGAAAAGAAGTAAAGATGGCAGCAGGAGCCAGCAGCAGGCTGCTGGGCGTGCGGGCGGGCGCTGGGCCAGCGCGGGCAACCGCGCGGAGGCGTGCAGGCACGGGTGGCCTCACGGGCGTGCGGCAGGCGCACGCGGCCTGCTCTGTAGGCACACCGCGGGGCCCCGGACGGGCCAGCGGGCCCCACCGGTATATTTTTTTCAAAAATTTAGAAATTTTGGGGGATTTTGGGGCATTTCTTAATTGATTTTGGGCTTTGGAGGAATTTTCAAAATAAATGGATTTTTCAAGCATTTTTGGAGAAAATGCCAAAATTTTAGAAAATTGAAAATTTGAGTTTTTCCTCCAAAATTGGTAATCAATCAATGGATTGATTTTAATGGTGATTTATGGAGCCTGGTAAAATTCTTGGATGGAAAAGAATTAATTATAAAAAAGAAAACGCTGGTTAGGCATCTTCATGAGTTTTCTTTTCAACCAAATGCGGTATGGTTGAAGTCCAATTCTACTAGTGAATCCTGGGGTTGAGGGAAGGGAAGGACGAGCCTAGTTCCCACCTAGGACGTTTCTTCTTGAAACATGGTCCACCCTTCACCAAAGGCCAGGCAGGTGGATAATTCAGGTAATTGTTCACGAGTAACGCCCGTAAGTGGGAGCGAGGCGTTACATAGATGATGCCAACATCTAAGAGCTTCAACACTTGCCCTCTAACCACTTCCTTCATGTTTGGGTTTAACCTTCTCTGCATCTATCTCACCAGCTTTGCATCTTCTTCCAAGAAAATTCTATGGGTGTAAATTAAAGGACTAATGCCATGCGGGTCTGCTATAGTCCAACCTAGAACTTTCTTGTGTGCCTTTAACAGATTCAACAATTGTTCCTTTTGCAGAGGATTCAGACTTGATGAGATCACCACGGGCAAAGATTCCCCTTCACATAGGAATGCATACTTAAAGTTGTTTAGCAATGGTTTCCTTTCAGATGCGGGTGAGTAGCTTGATGATGGAAGAGGTTTACTTGGTGAAGATTCGAGAGGTTCTGGTTTTGGGTTACCGTAGGTTATGGATAAGATAGATTCAGTTTTCTCTCAAGAGCAATCTTGCTGCTCCACAAATTCCTCCAACTCAAAATTTTCCTGAGCAAATTCAGAGTTAATGTACTCCTCACTCAATGTCTGTATCAAATCAGCTTCTTCAGTTTCATTCTCCATGTCAGGTTGTTTGGAAAACCTAAAAATGTTTGTTTCCAAAGTCATATTTCCAAATGACAATTTCAAGATTCCATTCCTACAGTTGATGATGGCATTTGATGTGGCAAGGAATGGTCGACCTAAGATGACTAGCACAGGAGGCTGAGGCCCTTGATGCGGTTGGGTGTCCAAAACGATGAAGTCCACCGGAAAGTAGAACTTATCGATTTGTATTAGAACATCCTCCACAATTCCTCGTGGAACTTTAACTAATCGATCAGCCAGCTGATGGGTCACTCTAATGGGTTTGAGCTCACCTAATCCCAACTATTGATACACACTGTATGGCAACAAATTGATACTAGCTCCTAAATCCAAGAGTGCCCTATCAATCTTTTGACTTCCTATGATACATGTAATGGTTGGATAGCCTGGGTCTTTATATTTGGGAGGAGTTTTCAATTAGAGAATGGCGCTGACTTGTTCGGTCAGGAATGCCTTTTCGTGACATTTATTTTTCTTTTGACAGTGCATGGATCTTTCAAAAATTTTGCATATGAAGGTGTTTGTTTGATTGCATCCAATAATGGGATGTTGATTATCACTTGCTTGAACACTTCATATATGTCCGCATTTTGTTGATCCTTCTTTGCACTGATCAATCTTTGAGGAAAAGGAGGTTTGGGCTTGAATTGAGTTCCCTCTACAACACTTTTGCCTTTGTCCTCCTTTTTGCTTGGTACTTGTTCTTCCTCCAAGGTTATTTTGATAACCAAATCACTGTGATCGGCTATTTCTTCTTCTTGCACAGTAGGGTATGACATCCTAGGGTCTTCAGGTCTCTCAACTGTTTTTCCACTCCTTAGGATAGTTACTGCTTGCACTTGCTCTTGACTTTTATTTTCACTGGATGAGTCTTCTACCTAATGGGTTTGACCTACGGGATTCAGATTGGGTTGGGAAGGAAATCGTCCAAGTTCTCTTACACTTAATGTCTGGGTTAACTTGGTCAATTGGCTTTTAATGTCTTCCATATCTCTATTGGTTTGTTCTTGGAATTTGGCCACTTGTGTATTTGTTCCCATTTGGCCTTGCATGAATTGATTGAGGATGTCTTCTAAGGATCCGATGAGGAGGTTGTTAAGTGTTGGATGAAGAACCTTGATTTGGTTGGAAAAATTGTTTTGCGGGGAAGGGTGGTTGAGAATGATTTGCAGAATCATTTCTTCAAGAAAAATTTGGGTGGTTTTGTGACACTCGTAACTTACTTACATGCTTAATGATAATAATATTCATATAAAAATATTCGGAGCTTAAAACCAAAATCATACTTCCTTTAAATCAAATAAAATTCCAAGACATGCTTTATGACATACATATAGGAAAAGATCAGAGTTCAACCCTAAAAACATTGTTTTCAAAAGGAAACTAAACTTAAATTCTTGAAAATCCTTTTTAAACAAGCCACCACGCTCCACGTCCATGTCCCGATCTCCTCATTCATGCTCACCTGGGGGGGGAACATAAGGGGGATGAGATTATGCAAATCTCAGTAAGTACAAGAGAACCATCATATGTATTTAAACAAGTCATGACATAACATAACATATCATATGGAGACACGAGAGGTTCCACCAACTTGCAAGGGTAAGAACCCTCGCGCGTAGCACTACCGAGCTCTGGTCTCGAAACTTGCATGAACATAACATAACATGAGGGACCACATAACATAGTTCATAGTCATGCTTAAACATCATAAATAGTTCATAATGTACTTACCTTAACTTGGTTTGATGAGATTTGAACGTTGAAGGCTTCACCTTTACAAAAAGCTCGAAGTACTCCTGTCTAGCACGAATTTATCCCAACTTAGATGAGGAAACCCTTGGCCATGAGCCCTATTTATAGGCTTGGAAACTTGGCCACCAAGTAAGTCACAATCATTTCAAATCTTTTCTAAATCTTTCAAGATATTCCAATCATTTCAAATCTTCTAAAATATTCTCTAATCATTCCAAATTTTCTGAGATATTCTCTAATCATTCCAAATCTTCTTAGATTTTCTGCAATCATTCTTATCTGAATCAAAACTTATCCTTAAAGTTATCATGAGGCTTAACCTTTATCTCTAAAGTCATCATGAACTTTTATCTTATCTCTAAAATCATCATGAGCCTTCATCTTATTTCTAACGTCATCACGAGACTTCATCATTATCTCTAAAATCATTTATGAGGCTTTTCTTGAATCTCCCAAATGCCTTTAGTAAAAAGGTTTCAAGAATTACACTTTGGCCCAAACTTTTTAGGTAATTGCACTTAGACCCTTTTCAACTTAGTCCTTAGGCCAATTTTTAATTGCATTTTAGTCCCCGAAGAAAGGACTAATTACTCTAATACCCCTAATTTTTAGGTAAATTACACTTTTACCCGAACCTCAATATTTATGATTTTGCCACTGGCTAAAAAACTGAACCTTTGTCTCAAGGCTTCTATAATCCCTTGAAAGGACATATTTCCTCAAGTATTAGAAGCTAAAAATCCCAAGTATTACATTATGTTTCAGTTTAAAAATCTTGGGCGTTACAATCTACCCTCCTAAAAAAAAAATTTCATCCTAAAAAATTTACCTTACTTCTCGTCATCAAACAGTTGGGGATATTTGGATCGCATATCGTGCTCGCGCTCCCATGTTGCTTCTTCAACTGAATGATGTTGCCATAACACCTTGACCAACGGTATATCTTTATTTTGAAGCCTTCGTACCTCCCGAGTAACAATGCTTATTGGTGCCTCCTCATATTTCAGGTCTTGTTGTATCTGTAATGGTTGATGCTTTATTACATGGGTTGGGTCGGGGACATATTTTCTGAGCATTGATATGTGGAAAACGTCATGTACTGCTAAGAGATCTGGTGGTAAGGCTAGCTGATAAGCAACGTTCCCAACCCGCTTTAAGATCTCAAATGGGCCTATAAACCGAGGTCTAAGCTTTCCTTTCTTCCCAATCCGTAAAACTCCTTTTATGGGTGTAACTTTTAAGAATACCTTATCACCAATGGAAAACTCCAAATCCCTTCTTTTTTTATCTACATAGTTTTTCTGTCTATCTTGAGCCTTCTTCATACTATCTTTGATCTTTTCAATAGCTTGTACAGTTTGTTCCACAATCTCTGGTCCCAACTTCACTCCAATGAACAGGTGATCTGCATTTCCTTCCATATAGCGCCTCATAAGGTGCCATGCCAATTGATGCATTGTGACTATTATTGTATGCGAATTCAATTAATGGCAGATGTTTCTCCCAATGTCCACCAAATTCTAGGGTACAAATACGAAGCATATCCTCTAAAGTTTGTATTGTCCTTTCAGATTGTCCATTTTTCTGAGGATGAAAAGCTGTACTAAAACTCAATTTGGTTCCCATGGCTCTGTGTAAGCTCTTCCAAAAGTTGGATGTGAACCTCGGGTCCCTATCCAATACAATGGAAACTGGAACACCATGTAGTCTTACTATTTCCTTAACATATAGTCGTGCAAGCTGATCCATTGTAAATGTCATCCGAATAGGTAAGAAGTGAGCTAATTTGTTAAGTCGATCCATGATCACCCAAATAGCCTCATGTCCTATTACTGATTTTGGAAATCTTACAACAAAGTCCATCGTACATGTTCCCATTTCCACTCTGGAACCTCCAATGGTTGTAGTAACCCTGCTGGTCGTTGGTGCTCAGCTTTCACTTACTGACATATCAAACACTTCTCAACAAATTTAGCTATGTCTTCTTTCATATTTCTCCACCAAAACACTGCCTTCAGGTCATGATACATCTTTGTACTTTTAGGATGTACAGAATAAGGAGTGGTGTGGGCTTCTTTTAGAATTTCTTGCCTTAGTTCCTCAAAGTTTGGCACACACAGTCTCCCTTGGTAGTAGAGTGTGTCATCACTAGCTATTGTGAAGTCCTTCTGCTTCTCAGTATTAACCTCAACCTTGATGTACTCAAAGAATTGGTCTCCCTTCTGATGGCTCTTAATCCGATCACGGAGAGTCGTTCGAACAGAGAGTGCCGCCATACGAGCATTAGAATTAGATGGCATAGCAACAAACTCGAGGCTTAACCTCTCAAACTCCTTCCACAAAGGCTTTTGTGCTGTCAAAGCTGCTACTTGGTTCATTTTCTTTCTACTCAAGGCATCAGCCACCACGTTTGCTTTGCCGGGGTGGTAGTGGATTTCACAATCATAATCCTTCACCAACTCCAGCCATCTCCTTTGCCTCATATTTAACTCTTTTTGTGTGAAGATGTACTTAAGGCTCTTATGATCGGTATAGATATCACATTTACCTCCGTATAGATAGTGTCTCCAGATTTTCAAGGCATGCACTACTGTAGCAAGTTCTAGGTCATGTGTAGGATAGTTTTGCTCATAAGGCTTTAACTGCCTTGATGCATACGCAACTACCTTACCTTTTTGCATCAAAACACATCCAATTCCTTGTTTGGACGCATCACTATAAATTACAAAACCTTCTGACCCTTCAGGAATAGTTAATACTGGCGCGTTGACCAGCCTCTTCTTTAATTCTTCAAAACTAATTCCACGTTTCTCTGTCCATTCAAACTTAGTACCTTTGCGAG
Source organism: Diospyros kaki (assembly GCA_036245055.1). Classification (NCBI taxonomy): domain Eukaryota; kingdom Viridiplantae; phylum Streptophyta; class Magnoliopsida; order Ericales; family Ebenaceae; genus Diospyros; species Diospyros kaki. The sequence goes on along the minus strand of BSEG01000009.1, from coordinate 24,057,257 downwards.
TCTGCTGCGTCAAAGGCCTGGCCAATTTGGAGAACCCTTCGATGAACCTCCTGTAGTATCCAGCTAAACCCAAAAAGTTGTGAACCTCATTTACATTGGTTGGTCTTGACCAATTTAATACCGCTTCTACCTTGCTGGGGTCCACTTCTATTCCTTGAGCTTTGACAACATGTCCAAGGAATACCACTCGCTCTAACCAAAACTCGTAGTTCTTGAACTTTGCAAATAGCTTCTTTTCCTTCAAGATCTCTAAAACAACCCTCAAATGTTTTTCATGCTCTTCTTCACTTCAAGAATACACCAATATATCATCAATAAAGACAATAACAAATTTATCCAAGTACTCATAGATAACTCGATTCATTAGGTCCACAAAAACTCCAGGCGCATTCGTTAAGCCAAATGGCATGACTAAAAACTCATAATGACCATACCGAGTTCTAAAAGCTGTCTTTGAGATGTCATTAGATTTGATCCTCAACTGGTGATATCCTGACCTTAGATTAATCTTTGAGAATACTCGTGCACCTTGTAACTGATCAAATAAGTCCTTAATCTTGGGAAGAGGATACTTGTTCTTAATAGTAATCTTATTCAATTCTTGGTAATCGATGCACATCCTCATTGATCCATCTTTCTTCTTGACGAATAATACCGGTGCTCCCCAGGGGGATACACTTGGTCGAATAAATCCTTTCCCCAACAGTTCCTCTAATTGGGTTTTCAACCCGTGTAGCTCCTTTGGTGCCATCCTGTAAGGAGCTTTAGAAATAGGTGCGGAACTGGGCACTAGATCAATAGTGAACTGTACTTCTTGTTCTGGTGGCATTTCAGTCAAGTCATCAGGGAAAACCTCCAGAAAGTCCTTTACTACTTTAACATCATTCACTGCTAATTCTTTTCCTCCCTTAACCACCACTGACATTAAGAATCCAATACATCCTTCCGACTGTAATAGTTTCCTGGCTTTTAATGCTGAAATGACACGGGGAAGGTATTTTGTCTTAGCCACTGAAAGGCAAAGTTCTATTCCTTCAGGATATCTACAAACTATTTCCTTTTCAAAGCATAGAATGGTCGCATGGTGCCTGGAAAGCCAGTCCTATAATACCCCATATTTTTGTGAAGATGCCACGTATTTTAAGTGAGTTTAAAATACCAAAAATATGTTTGAATTGGCAACGAGTGACCGAATTAGTCGTAAGGAGTACCCTAGAGCTTAGATACCTAAGGTTAAAGGTATATTTTTCATGAGCGTCTCAAGGCGAGATTTATGATGCTGAAAGAAATCAAATTAGAAATGATTTCGGTTAAGCTAAGTTGTAGCCTAAAAAGACCGAATGATGGTAAGGGACTTCTGAAAAATCTTATATATTGAGTAATTTTGAGTTAATAATTTTGTAATTTTAAGTATCTCGATAAATTTGATGTTTGAGGATGTAATTGTAATTAGAGAATTATCCAAACGAAATAAGGATAAAATTAAGAGCTTATGTGGTAAAATATTGAAGTTGAGGACTTGAAATAAGAGCCAAAGTGTTATTTGAAAGAAGTTTGGGGTTTTAGCTTGGATTTCAAAAGTTGGATTAATTCTAGTTTTGGATTTCAAAAGCCATTCAAATATATCTTTGAGTCTTTTGGAGTTCATGGCTAAAATTGTGACAACTGGCATAATATGATTGGTTGGAGAAATCTATAAAAAGGCATCATGGATTGTTCTCAAATCATTCCAAGAAAACTTGAGAGTTGAAGCACTCTAAGAGAAGGAGCTTGTTCTAGAGAGAGAGAGGGGAGTTCGGTAAGAAGGCAGGAAGAAAGCAGCGAAGAAGCGGTGGAGAACAAGCCTCATCGGAGTTGCGGGTCTTCACCGGAGTTCGCTAAAATCAGTCAGTAAAAAAGTGAGGTAAGTCCAATTTTTTTTTATAATCCTGTAGATGGGGAAGAGAGGGTCACATAGTTCAAACGGGGGTCGAATCGGAGTTAAAACGAGGGAGATATGGGTAAAATACGAAAATGAGGCGTTGCTGTTCGGATTCTGGTGCCTGCGCGTGAGTTACACGCGCCAAAAAAATAGCTGCACGTGGAGGCGCGTGGCCAGCCTTCTTGGGACGCGTGAGGGCGCGTGACGAGTCCTTTTTACATACAATTTTCCAGTTCTGCCCCTACTTTAATACCTTTCAACTCTATGTAAAAATATTTGAGGTTAGGTTTACCAAAACGTGTGTTTTCTACAGAAACTTAGGTCGTTTGCTGTAAAATTATAAGGTCGAAGAGATAACCCAACAAGGTGAGACTCCATGAGACTCCTATACTCCAAATCTTATTTTTTATTCTCTTATGAGAGATTTCTATTGCATGAGATGTGTTTCTTGAAGTTATTATATGTAAACTCTTATTGTTCTCTTATGTGAAATCATGTAGCATATCTAAACTGAATTTTCCTGAAAATATATGTTGTTGGCTTTTTTGTTGCATTTATAAAATTCATGTGGCCATACTGTTGTACCTATTTGTTGTTGGTCGAGGGCAAAAGTTGGATATCCCCCGAGAGGAGCTATGCGTGCGCCATTGAGAAAGCTCTCGTGGGGAAGACCGTGAGCCTAAGGAATAACGGATGTGGTGCTTGCATGAGTACTATAAGGTCGGGCCGAAGTGACATGGTTAGGGACCTCCCGAGAGGCGCTATGCGTGCGCCATTGAGAAAGCTCTCGTTGGAGGAGGCTAACGTGTTCACAAGGCACTTCGAAGTAGTTCTCGCTGTCTTCTCATACATTTTATACCTGATCATGTATCGATATAAACTATTTTTTTTGGAGTTTCTCACTAGAAGATTCATCTTCTAATTGGACTATGTCTCTGGAATATTCAAACGTTCCAAGTTCAACGAGCGACTCTAAGGGAAAGGAAGTAGCTGAAGAATAAGTATAATTTGCTATCTGTAGCATGATTAGCATATTTTGTTTATATGCGAACCTATGTAATTTTGGATATGTTAAGATGTTAAGTTATCACTTGATGATCTCCATATTTTGTAGATGTCTTGAACAATTTTATGATAAATAAAGTTTTATGGTTGTGAACCATATCAGGTTCGATCTAGCTTCCGCATTCGAGATTTTAACGCATGTCTTAGCTATTCGATTATTGGGTTTGTTAAGCTGAGAAGGTGTAAATTAGGGTTTTTGGGATAATGTGTGATGTATGATAGTTATTGAGATATGAAAAATTTTACATTCCCAAAATCCTAAATTATAACACGCTCAAGAAATTTGAGGTGTTACAGTTGGTATCAGAGCGAACATAAGGAAAACTTCGCATGTGGCTAGATGAGTAAAGCCACTGTATGTCTTGGGAATTAGGATTTTTGAAATAATTAGTGGCATACTCTTGTTGCTTATTCAATTTGAATTGAACCATGCCGTGATGATTTAATAGATCGCTCTGTCTTCTTGTTAGATGGTGAATACAAGAAGGAACAGGCGCGAGAGAGGCAATGGCGATGAAAGCAACACCAACCTACACCCAAGAGGTGGTGTGGAAGGTCAAAGAGATGCACGAGCTGACCTCGGTGAAGGCCGGATAGATAGGATCGAAAGAATCCTTGAAGGAATGGCTGGGCGAATTTTGGAGTTGCAACCCGAGAAAAGAAGAGTAGATTCTCTAGAGAGGTATCTACGACAAAACCCGCCAGTGTTTCGAGGAAAACCGGCAGATGACCCTGCAATCAGTGAATACTGGTTGGACCAGACCGAGAAGATCCTACAAAGATTGAGAATCTTGAATGAGGACAAGGTCGAGTGTGCGACCTATATGCTGGAAGAGGAAGCGGCTTAATGGTGGACGTCTATACAACGAGCGACACCTAACCGAACAGGATCTCATGGGTCGGCAACAGACGTAGAAGTGGGGGAGGCACCCCAGATGTCATGGGAACGGTTTAAGGAATTGTTCAATGAAAAATTCTTTCCCACTTGCTGGAAGTTGGCTAGAGCACGAGAGTTTATGAGCTTACGCTAAGGGCCAAATATGTCTGTGGCCCAATACGAGGCTGAATTTTTGCAGTTAATCAAGTATATGCCGCTGTACGGGATGGACGATGTAGAGAAGGGACGAAAATTCTTGCAAGGCTTGTGAATTGAATTTCAACAGCTGATGAACCTATCCATGCGGAGTCTTATGAAGACATAGTTTTCAAAGCTATGACGGCCGAGGAGAATATGACGCGGGTGGCAGAACTAAAGGCCACGACTGTTCAAACTGGAGGACAATCAAAGAAATCCCACTCGACTATGGGACCTCGAGATGGGAAGATCGTGAAAAAGGGCAAGACATGCTTTAAATGCAAGAAGAGGCACCCGGGTAAGAGGTGCGATGGCCGAAGTATTGTCTGTTACACTTGTGGACAGCCTGGGCATACTTCCAGAAATTGCTCAAAGGGAACAGTCCAAGAAGGTAAGGTCATAGTAGCAGCACCAGTGAATGTGATTTGCTACAATTGCAACCAGCACGGGCACATCTCGAGGAATTGCCCGAAGAAGAAAGAGCAGCAGCTAAGGATTAAAGAGGAAAAAGGGACCAGACAAGGGCCAGTCTATAATTTGACTAAGGAGGATGTAGAGGCAAACCCTACAATTATCCAAGGTACTCTCTTCATTTTGGATACTCCTGTGCATGCATTGATAGATTCAGGGTCCACCCATTCTTTTATATCGCATGCTTTAGCTGGGAGTTTGAGGGTAGAAACCGAGTCTATGCGGTGTCTTATGGTGATTTCGACACCTATGGGTAAAAGTATGAAGTCCTCAGAAATGGTGAGGGGATGCGAAATTAGCCTGAGTAATGGTCGGTTCCAGGCTAATCTGATTTTATTAGAAGTATATGACTTTGACGTAATCTTAGGGATGGACTTCTTGTCCAAGTACAACGCCAATATAGACTGTCGTAGGAAGATAATGACCATAAGGAAACCCGAGGGAGGGTGGGTCAAATTTCAAGGGCAAGACAACCCCGACGTTGGAAAGATGATTTCAGCAATGAAGGCTGCAAAGTTGTTAAGCCGAGGAGCTCATGGATTCATAGGTTATGCTCAGTTAGAAGACAGAGAGGTACCAAAACTCAATGAGGTGCGAGTAGCACGAGAATATGATGACGTGTTTCTAGAAGAATTACCGGGACTACCTCCACCTCAAGAAATCGAGTTCTCAATTGAGTTAGTGCCAGGAACCCAGCTAATATCAATTCTGCCATATCGAATGGCTCCGGCAGAGATGAAAGAATTGAAGAGTCAGCTACAGGAGTTGACTGATAAGGGGTTCATTAGGCCAAGCACGTCGCCATGGGGCACACCAGTGCTATTTGTGAAAAAAAAAGACGGGAGTCTAAGGATGTTCATTGACGACCGTCGGCTAAATAAGGCCACGGTATAGAACAAGTATCCGCTTCCAAGGAGAGACGAGTTGTTTGATCAACTACAGGGAGCGAAGGTGTTCTCGAAGATTGATTTGAGATCCGGATATTATCAGCTGAGAATTAAACCAGATGATGTTCCGAAGACGGCATTCCGGTCAAGGTATGGCCATTTTGAGTATTTTGTAATGCCATTCAGATTAACTAACACTCCAGCAGCGTTTATGGATCTTATGAATAGGGTGTTCAAGCCCTACCTGGATCGGTTTGTGATCGTCTTCAGAGATGATATATTGGTATATTCTTCGAATGAGAGTGAGCACGAGGAGCACTTGAGAATAGTGCTAGGAACCCTCAGGAAACATCAATTGTATGCCAAGTTCTCAAAGTGTGAGTTCTGGCTATCCCAAGTTGCGTTTCTTGGCCATGTGATCTCAGCCGAAGGAATCTTAGTAGATCCAGCCAAGATTGAGGCTATTCAAAGATGGAAGTAGCCGACGTGCGTAATTGAAGTGCGAAGCTTTTTGGGATTGGTAGGCTATTATCGAAGATTCGTGGAAGGGTTTTTGAAGATAGCTGCACCTATGACGACGCTCATACGAAAGGAGATCAAGTTTGAATGGACTGCCAAGTGCAAGGAAAGCTTTCAAGAGCTCAAAGACAGACTAACCTCGGCACCTGTTCTGGCAATGCCTAGTGGGCCCAGTGGATATGTTGTATATACCGATGCCTCAAAGGTTGGTTTGGGTTGTGTATTAATGTAGCATGGTCGGGTGATCGCATATGGATCACGATAGTTGAAGAGACACGAAGTGAACTACCCAACACATGACTTGGAGCTAGCAACGGTGGTATATGCTCTGAAGCTATGGAGGCACTACCTATACGGAGAGACGTTCGATGTATTCACAGACCACAAAAGTCTAAGGTAAGTGTTCTCGCAAAAAGAGTTGAACATGAGGCAACGACGATGGATGGAGTTCCTGAAGGACTACGACTGCACCATCTTATATCACCCGGGGTGTTCCAATGTGGTAGCTAATGCTTTGAGTAGGACTGTGCCTACTGTTATGGCCGGGTTGATGGCCCAGAAGTGGTTGTTGATTGAGGCTTTTAGCCTGATGATGGTGAGTGTAGTACCAAAGGGATCTTCTGCCCTAGTAGCTGGCCTGGTGGTTCGACTGGATTTGGAGACCGAAATACAGGAGGCTAGTGGGAGTGACCGGTGTATACGTCTATGGGTAGACGAGCAAGGCCAACCCAAGAGTTCAGATTTTGAGATGCAAAATGGCATTCTCAAGTTTCGGGGTAGAGTGTACGTGCCAAACCTTCGGGAGTTGAGGTAGAAAATTTTGGATGAAGCCCACAGAGCTAAGTATACCGTGCACCCAAGAGCCATGAAGATGTATCGAGATCTTCGAGAAATCTATTGGTGGCCTGGGATGAAGGCCAACGTGGCTAGGAGGGTGGCACAATGTGATATATGCCAAAGGGTAAAGATTGAGCATCAGAAACCCGCAGGGTTGATGAGGCCTTTTGAAATTCCCGAGTGGAAATGGGAACATATCACGATGGATTTCGTGACAGGATTTCCAAAGAGTCGAAGGGGCTATGATGCCATTTGGGTGGTGGTAGACAGGTTGACAAAGTCAGCACATTTCCTGCCTACGAGAATGGACCAACCAGTACGAAAATTCACCGAGCAGTACGTGAAAGAAATAGTATGACTCCATGGTGCGTCGATAAGTATAGTTTCAGATCGGGACCCGAGGTTCACCTCAAGATTTTGGGAGAGTTTGCAGGAATGCATGGGGACCCAGCTGAAAATAAGTATGGCTTATCACCCCTAGACTGACGAGAAATCAGAGAGGACAATTCAAACGCTTAAAGATATGTTGAGATCCTGTGCCCTTGATTTTAGAGGAAATTGGGAGAAGCATCTGCCATTGGTAGAATTCGCGTACAACAATAGTTACCACGGCAGCATCGGGATGGCTCCTTATGAGGCTTTGTATGGGAGAAAGTGTCGATCACCTATCTGTTGGACCGAAGTAGGGGAACGACAGATGTTGGCGCCTGAGCTTATGCAACAGACTACTGATAAGATTTGAATAATACAAGAGAGAATTCGAGCTGTGCAAAGCTGAAAAAAATCTTATGCTGATCAAAGAAGAAGGGATCTAGAGTTCAAGGTAGGGGAGGGGATCTAGTGTATCTCAAGGTGTCACCCCAGCATTTGGTGATGTGTGGAAGCGGTAAAGGAAAGCTGAAGCCAAGGTATATAGGACCATATCTGATTGTGGAAAGAGTCGGACCTTTGGCCTATCGATTGGAGCTTCCACCTAGCTTGTCTGGGATTCATAATGTGTTCCATGTCTCCCAACTTCGAAGGCATATGCCAGATCCAACCCTCAGAGTTCGAGTGGAGACAATTGAGCTAAGGAATGACTTGACCTACCCAGAGTCACCGGGAGCAATTTTAGATTGCTGGACTCAACTGTTACGAAATAAAGAGATCCCGTTAGTGAAGGTTCAGTGGGGGAAAGCACTCGGATGATGAGGCAATGTGGGAACGTGAGGAAACAATTAGGAAGAAATATCCTCATCTGTTCAAGGAAATGGAAATAGAGTAGGGAATTTTTATATTTTCTTCCAGAAATTGTATTCCAAAATGAAATAATTATTTAACCTTAAATGATTTCGAGTACATTTCAAATTTCGTGGACGAAATTCTTTTAAGGAGGGGAGAATATAATACCCCATATTTTTGTGAAGATGTCACGTATTTTAAGTGAGTTTAAAATACCGAAAATATGTTTGAATTGGTAATGAGTGATCGAATCAGTCGTAGGGAGTACCCTAGAGCTTAGATACCTAAGGTTAAAGGTATATTTTTCATGAGCGTCTCGAGGCGAGATTTATGACGCTGAAAGAAATCAAATCAGAAATGATTTCGGTTAAGTTGTAGCCTAAAAAGACCGAATAATGGTAAGGGGCTTTCAAAAAATCGTATATATTGAGTAATTTTGAGTTAATAATTTTGTGATTTTAAGTATCTCGATAAATTTGATGTTTGAGGGTGTAATTGTAATTAGAGAATTATCCAAATGAAATAAGGATAAAATTAAGAGCTTATGTGGTAAAATATTGAAGTTGATGACTTGAAATAAGGGCCAAAGTGTTATTTGAAAGATGTTTGGGGTTTTAGCTTGGATTTCAAAAGTTGGATTAATTCTAGTTTTAGATTTCAAAAGCCATTCAAATATATCTTCGAGTCTTTGGAGTCCATGGCTAAAATTGTGACAACTGGCATAATATGATTGGTTGGAGAAATCTATAAAAAGGCACCATGGATTGTTCTCAAATCATTCCAACCAAACTTGAGAGTTGAAGCACTCTAAGATAAGGAGCTTTCTCTAGAGAGAGAGAGGGGAGTTCGGAAAGAAGGTGGGAAGAAAGCGGCGAAGAAGCGGCGGAGAACAAGCCTCGTCAGAGTTGCGAGTCTTCGCCGGAGTTCTCCAAAATCAGTCAGCAAAAAAGTGAGGTAAGTCCATTTTTTTAATAATCCTTTATAGGGGGGAGAGAGAGTCACATAGGTTCAAACGGGGGTCAAATCGGAGTTAAAACGAGGGAGATATGGCCGAAATACGAAAACAAGGCGTTGCTGTTCGGATTCTGGTGTCTGCACGTGAGTTACACGCGCCGAAAAATAGTTGCGCGTGGGGGCGCGTGGCCAGCCTTCTTGGGGCACGTGAGGGCACATGACGGGTCCTTTTTACATACAATTTTCCAGTTATGCCCCTACTTTAATAAATTTCAACCCTTTGTAAAAATATTTGAGGTTAGGTTTACTAAAACGTGTGTTTTCTGCAGAAACCTAGGCCGTTTGCTGTAAAATTATACCGTCGAAGAGATAACCCAACAAGGTGAGACTCCGTGAGACTCCTATACTCCAAATCTTATTTTTTATTCTCTTATGAGAGATTTCTATTGCATGAGACGTGTTTCTTGAAGTTATTATACGTAAACTCTTATTGTTCTCTTACGTGAAATTATGTTGCATATCTAAACTGAATTTTCCTGAAAATATATGTTGTTGGTTTTTTTGTTGCATTTATAAAATTCGTGTGGCCATACTGTTGTACTTATTTGTTGTTGGCCGAGGGAAAAAGTCGGATATCCCCCGAGAGGCGCTATGCATGCGCCATCGAGAAAGCTCTCGTGGGGAAGACCGTGAGCCTAAGGAATAACGGATGTGGTGCTTGCATGAGTACTATAAGGTCGGGCCGAAGTGACATGGTTAGGGACCTCCCGAGAGGCGCTATGCGTGCGCCATTGAGAAAGCTCTCGTTAGAGGAGGCTAACGTGTAACGCCCCGCTTTCTCGGGCGCGTTGATTCCTTGGGACAATACCAGGACGATAATTTTCTTCTTTCGAACTCATACTAAATCGCGTCATTCATCGCATCATCCCAGAATTTCCCTGCATTATATTTTATCTCTAAAGAGAAAATCCTTGATAACTACTAGTTATCTTAATATTCATCGTAAAAATTTTAACTAGCAACCTCAAATCAACCAATCATTTCCCTTCTTAACATTTAATCAAAATCAACCATCTCTAAATCTCTCGGATCCATAATCATGGTTACCAAATTAACCTTACACCCAAATCATCATCAGACCCTAACTTTCATAACTAGATCATTCGACTACCTCTTCTATCGCTTAACAAGGTCAATCTTCAAATCAATAACTTCTAAGACTTCAATCGACAATTCCCAAATCTCTAAATAGGAACTTCATCCTACGAACCATTCATGATTCGACCATTCTTGCTAACTATCCGTTACCCAATCATTCGTCGACAAATAAATCCTCAAATTCTTATCATTTTCCTCCTCGAGACTTGTTCTAAATCATCAATCTCAAATTCATCAACAATTCCTAAGTCACCAAATTAGACTTCTTATAAATCTCCAATAACTTAAGCTCTTATACTAACTGTATCAGAGCCACTTAAGGCTCTCAATAATCTTAAGCTCTGATACCAACTATAACGCCCCGCTTTCTCGGGCGCGTTGATTCCTTGGGACAATCCCGGGACGATAATTTTCTTCTTCCGAACTCATACTAAATCGCATCATTCATCGCATCATCCCAGAATTTCCCTGCATTATATTTTATCTCTAAAGAGAAAATCGTCATAATAATAACATCAAACGCAGAAGCTAGAATCGAACCTGTCATCTTACCTTAACATTAAATCATAAATAAAATCTTTACATCAACGTTTCTCGAATTTAATCCTCAGCACGACTTAAAATATAACATACGTTCTCATCTAACATTAACTCATGATATGCGTTCTTACTAACATGAACCCTAAATGGGTTATACATCGTCGTCATTAACCATAAGGTTACATCATCATTCCTCATACGCCAATCATCATCATATCTTACATCATGGATTTTCAAAGCGTTCAGATTTCAAAGTAGCAGGACTTAAACACATGGGCTACATCACATTCATTCATCTCATCATTCATTCATCATGCACTTAGCTAAGTGCCATTTCATGCCTCATTCATCTTCGTACCTGCTACAGTCTCCATCTGGAACGTTTGAATGTTTCAGGGGCAAAGCCCGATTAGATGATGAACCATCTAAGTAAGCAGTACAAAAAATCATTTTCGTGCATGTATGCAAAATGCAAAATGTCATCATCGTTTTCGACTTGAGTTAACCGCACCCAACTGCTGCTCCCCATTTTTACAGTCCCTTTCCTGGACCGATGTGTATGGGTGCACACTTGGTAGAGCAGCGGTGCCAGTTCATAATCCCAAGCCCTTTATGCAATGCATGATCAATAATATCATCGTGAATGTATGCACATTTCAACATCAATACATGTAAATGCAATTTACATGACATAATCACATCCAGACATGACAACATGATAAATTATTTTCATAAAATAAGGTTTGGGAAAACTACTTCTAAATCAGACATCTTTCCGTAAAGTTAAATCCATTTTCGGGGAGTACTACTTACCTCATACGCATTCTCATAACGTCTCGATTCTCGTGTCAGGCCTCTAATGTACTCAATTTGACTTCTCAACGTACCCTGGCCATCATATTTATTCAATAATATCAATAATCTATTTTTTCTAATTTCCTCGTGACTTATCATTTATTTCTTTCTATTTTCCTCAATAATTAATTCCTAAATAAATAATTTCTAAATAATCTAAACCAAGCATTACTCAAGCACATCCTCAAATTTTTCTCTATAATAACTAATAAAATAATATTCCTAATTCACTGAAATTTTCTAGAAAATTTTTGCTCACCTTAACTTAGCCTCTCGGGCTACCTCGGTATGCGCGTCATGACCTCGGAATGTGTGTTTGACCTCATTGCCGCACAAATCCTCGATTCTCGCTCACTACCTTGATTCTTGCGCATTACCTCGCTTTTCGTGCATTTACCACAATTTTTGTGCGACATCTTAATTTTTGCGCGTCGCCTCGATTTTCGTACACTACCTCAAAATGCGTGCCCGAACCATTTTTCTAGCCAAAAGCTCCGGAATATCATTACATCTTCATTTCCTATTTTTCAGGATTTTTCTAGAATATTTCGACATTTTTTCCAATTTTCTTTTATATTTCTTCTTTTTCTTTCTTTTCTTTTCTTTTTCTTTCTTCTTTATTTTTCTCTCCCACTATTCACCTTCTTCTTCCTTCGTTTCCTGCTTCCTGCAACTTTCTTCTTCTATCTCACTTTTTCTTTTTCTTTCTTTCTTTCCTTTTCCTCCTCCTCCTCCTTCTTCTTCTTCTTCTTCTTCTTCTTCTTCTTCTTCCATGCGCGAACCAGCCCCTGCTACCCGCTCATCCGCCATGAACAGCCGCCACCTGCCTGCTGCCAGCCTCCGTCGGCCACACCGCGGCCAAGCCCGCCATCGCCGATCGTGCCTCGCCTGCTGCCGACCTCGTTGCGGCCGTTGCTGGCCGCGCCTGCCACGTTGTGCGGCCTACTGCTCGTTGCCATGGCCGCAAGTTGCGGCCATGGTTGCTTCCTTCTAGCCACGTCCGCAACCGGCCAGCCCCCCTCTTGCGCTCTCGGCTTCTTGCTCTCTCTCGCGCCCTCGTTCTTGCTCTCTGTCAATCTTACACTCTAAGCTTCTCTCATTCTCGGCCATGGCCGATTCTGCTAGCTTCTAAGTCCATTTCTTCATTCCCCCATTTTCTGCTTCAAATGTTAGCCACATATATGCATACACGAGCCTCGCCTTGGCCATCACTCCATGAAGCCGCATACACTTGACAAACCCCTCAAACTCTCTGCCATTCTCACAATCCAAGCTCCAACATGTAGACATGCTGCAACATGCCTCCCACGCCTCACGCACACATGCACATGCGCATATATATATATATATTATAATATATATTATACTAATATAATTATAAAAATATATATTTAATCCCTCTATTTAATCTTAATTACATTTGGAAATATCTCAAATTGCAATTAAACCCTCTAACAATCCATTAATTTTCATTACGATGCTTTAAATTCAAAATTAATAATTTCAGAATTACTCGACAAGGCTGATTTTGCCCCCGGGTCCTCACCGAGCCATTGATTCACCCTGAAATTGCCTAAGAGTTGATCTTTATTGAAAATCGGAGCCTCCTCAGGGTTCCGTTGAATTTTCAGACGACCCCTATGAAAAATCAGTATTTCAGCCTGATCCGAAGCTGTATTTTAGCTGTACCGAAAATCGTCTCAATTTTGATTTCTTTTACTTCCATAAATCCTATCTCGGAACGCTCATCGAGACTGTGCCATTTTCCTTAGCCAATTACACTCCGGGGCATTCCTTCCAATTGATTCGGTAATTTATTTTGCTATTCGGCCTATTTTTTGGTATTTTATTCTCACTTAGATGACGTGGCAAGCTTACACCGAAACGGGGTATTACATAACGTGTTCACGAGGCACTTCGAAGTAGTTCTCGCTGTCTTCTCATACATTTTATACCTGATCATGCATCGATATAAACTGTTTTTTTTGGAGTTTCTCACTAGAAGATTCATCTTCTAATTGGACTATGTCCCTGGAATATTCAAACGTTCCAGGTTCAACGAGCGGCTCTAAGGGAAAGGAAGTAGTTGAAGAATAAGTATAATTTTCTATCTGTAGCATGATTAACATATTTTGTTTATGTGCGAACCTATGTAATTTTGGATATGTTAAGATGTCCAGTTATCACTTGATAATGTCCATATTTTGTAGATGTCTTGAACAATTTTATGATAAATAAAGTTTTATGGTTGTGAACCATATCAGGTTCGATTTAGCTTCCGCATTCGAGATTTTAATGCCTGTCTTAGCTATTCGATTATTGGGTTTGTTAAACTGAGAAGGTGTAAATTAGGGTTTTTGGGATATTGTGTGATGTATGACACTTATTGAGATATGAAAAATTTTACATTCTCGAAATCCTAAGTTATAACACGGTTAAGAAATTTGGGGTGTTACAAGTCCATTCCCAAAATCACATCGAATTCTTGCATATCCAAGACATATAAGGTTGTTTCTAAAAACTTTCCCTCGACCTCCACCTTAACTGTTCTTACTACATGATTCGTGCCTATTATATCTCCTAAGGGTATTGCTACTCCTAAGGGAATACTTACATGTTCCACATGTGCATTGCATTTACTTGCAAACTTAGGGGATATAAAAGAATGGGTGGAACCAGAATCAAACAAAGTATAAGCAGGTATTCTAGAGATGAGGATGTTACTTGCCAACACGTTATGGTCCTGATCCCCCTCCTGTCCTGTGAGTGCATACACCCTAGCTTGCCCTATAGGGGAATTTCCTGGCTTCTGTTGATATGGTTGTTGCTGCTGTTTCTTTACCTGACCCTTGGGATAGAATTTGGCAATATGACCCATTTCACCACAATTGTAACAGGCGCCGGTTCCCATGAGACACAGTCTAGTATGACGCTTCTGACATTTGCCACACACTGGGTTCAGTTGATAATACCCTGATGTTGGATTGCCTCCTTTATTCTTCTTCGAACAATCCTGCTTTCCTTTACCTTTATCCTCTCACTTACGTTTTTCTAGTGGTCCAGACTTCGATAGCTTGCTATTGCTGCTGGAGCTTTCTCTAAAGTCAGCCTTAGATAGTTTAGGTCTTTATGACAAAGCCCTTAGCGATGTCACACATATCAATAAACTCAACAATAGATCTGTGTTTAATTACGATTCATTTTGCAAGCTCTTCTTGATGGACTTGATTCCTAATTGCTTTCATTCTAATAAACCCTTCCTAAACAAGTATTTTCGCTATAATCATGAACTCTTGAGTTTGGAGTAATATCACTAGCGAAAAACTCATACTAATTAATGACAAATAAGAATCATATCTCTCACATACTTATTCCAACATGAGCTTCATACGTGTGCATACATATAACAACATATGCTCATAAATATAGCTTGAGAGAATAACTGCATAGTTAAGGGGGATATGGCTTGCATGAGCATACTATCCGTAAGGAATAAGCATAGCAATTCTTATAACTTACCTGGAGATCAAAAGCTTGAACGGGACGTGGTGGATTTTCATGTTTCCTTAAAAGCATTTCCTTAAAAATTTTACTAAAAGCACAAAAATTTTCTTTAAAAACAATTTGAGTCTACAGGAAAGTAAACTTTGCTCTGATACCACTATGTGACACCCATAACTTACATGCTTAATGATAATAATGTTCATATAAAAATATTCGGAGCTTAAAACCAAAATCATACTTCCTTTAAATCAAATAAAATTCCAAGACATGCTTTATGACATACATATAGGAAAAGATCAGAGTTCAACCCTAAAAACATTGTTTTCAAAAGGAAACTAAACTTAAATTCTTGAAAATCCTTTTTAAACAAGACACCACGCTCCACGTCCATGTCTCGATCTCCTCATTCATGCTCACATGGGGGGGGGGAAACATAAGGGGGATGAGATTATGCAAATCTCAGTAAGTACAAGAGAACCATCATATGTATTTAAACAAGTCATGACATAACATAATATATCATATGGAGACACAAGAGGTTCCACCAACTTGCAGGGGTAAGAACCCTCGCGCGTAGCGCTACCGAGCTCTGGTCCTGAAACTTGCGTGAACATAACATAACATGAGGGACCACATAACATAGTTCATAGTCATGCTTAAACATCATAAATAGTTCATAATGTACTTACCTTAACTTGGTTTGATGAGATTTGAACGTTGAAGGCTTCACCTTTACAAAAAGCTCGAAACACTCCCGTTTAGAACGAATTTATCCCAACTTAGAATGAGGAAACCCTTGGCCATGAGCCCTATTTATAGGCTTGGAAACTTGGCGACCAAGTAAGTCACAATCGTTTCAAATCTTTTCTAAATCTTTCAAGATATTCTAATCATTTCAAATCTTCTAAGATATTCTCTAATCATTCCAAATCTTCTAAGATATTCTCTAATCATTCCAAATCTTCTTAGATTTTCTGCAATCATTCTTATCTGAATCAAATCTTATCCAAATAAGATCTTATCAAATCTTATCCAAATCAAATCAAATCTTATCCTTAAAGTCATCATGAGGCTTAACCTCTATCTCTAAAGTCATCATGAACCTTTATCTTATCTCTAAAGTTATCATGAGCCTTCATCTTATTTCTAACGTCATCACGAGACTTCATTATTATCTCTAAAATCATTTATGAGGCTTTTCTTGAATCTCCCAAATGCCCTTAGTAAAAAGGTTTCAAGAATTACACTTTGGCCCAAACTTTTTAGGTAATTGCACTTAGACCCTTTTCAACTTAGTCCTTAGGCCAATTTTTAATTGCATTTTAGTCCCCGAAGAAAGGACTAATTACCTAAAAAACTGAACCTCAATATTTACGATTTTGCCACTAGCTCAAAAACTGAACCTTTGCCAAGGCTTCCATAATCCCTTGAAAGGACATATTTCCTCAAGTATTAGAAGCTAAAAATCCCAAGTATTACATTATATTTTAATTTAAAAATCTTGGGCGTTACAGGTTTCTATTGTTGGGATGATATGAGTTATAGTTTTGGTTATGCCCATAATAGTTTCTCCCTTGATTTTGGTTTTGCCTACTCTCAAAATTGTGTGGATGTGTGTTATTTGTTTGTCCATATAATAACTGTAATACCAAAGAATGATTTAAGGCTATAGATGGTATTTGATAAAGGATATAAGTGGAATTATTAAAATAATAAGGCTGTAGGGTACACTAACGCTGCTTTAGATGACCGAGTCAACTGGAGGGAGTACCCCAGACTTTAGATAGCCAAGGAAAATTTTATAGTATCGACAAGTGATTCGAATTATGATTTTTAGTGATGAAAGAAGTGGGATCGGGAACAGTTTTTGGTACAACTGTCGACCCGACTGAGAAAATTGAATCGACGTAGGAGACGTCCGAAAAGTCAACGGAACATGTCAAGGACCTATATTTTATGTATAGAACAAACCTTAAGTGATTTCGAGTTGAAACAAATGGATTTCAGGTCAAATCGATCAGTCGGGCCTAAGTGTAATTTTTTAAATTTGCTTGAGGGAGGTCAAAACGGTAATTTTTTGGAAGTTTCAAGGGTCAAATGAGAAGTACTAAACTTATGGGACTTAGTGGTATATTTGGATAGTTTGGGGGCCCAAGGAAAAGGGCAGAAATGTCAATTGAAGAAGTTAGGGGGCTAAAGTGTAATTTATCAAAAGTTATGGTGTGAACGCAGCAAGCCAAAGTCGGCTGCTGCCTTTTACCGCACGTGCAGCTGCCTCCGGCGATGAGATTGCCACGTAGGACCTGGGGGAGGTGCTATACGGCGTGGGGTTGCTTGTAGGCCAAGTTGTGGCTGGTGATTGGCCGGATTTTGGTCGGTTTTCAAGTATAAAAGGTGGCTGAGGGTTTTGGTTTTTGGCATCAAGATCGGCCATGCTTTTGAATGATTTCGAGAGAATGAATAAGAGGGTTTTCATCCTTGTGTCAAGGAGAAGAGAATGGGATCATTTGGGAGAATTTTGGGTGAGTTTTATGGTCGATTTAAACTCGGTCGAAAGAGGGTGGCGGACTGCCACTGGCCGCTTGCAACTGCTCGTTAAAGGGCTTTTTCGGCGTCCTTTCAGTCGGAAAATGGAACCACTTGGATCGACTTCAAGTGGGCTTCAAGGGGGTATCCTTTTTGTGTCCATCGGAGCCGCCGTCGGCGGTCGGAAAAAGGTAGAAGACGGTGGCGCGTGACTGCACACGTCAATCTTCACTCACACCCACGCGCTAGACGCGTGAGGGCGGGTGGATGGGGGCATTCCGATAATTTCTCCTCCAGTATTTTTATTTATTTATTTTAGGATTTATCATGTTAAAATATTTGGGAAAATATCTTAGGAGATAATTATTTTAGAATTATCAAGGTGAAAAATGGGAGAAAAATAGAGGAAATTATGGAAAAGTTGAGGAAAATAGATTTTAATACTTCCTTAGTTAAATATGATGTTTAGGAAGTATCGTGGCTTGAGGTTGAGTACAAGTTCAAGTATTTCGAATTTGGCACGCAAATCGAGGTAGTGCACGAGGATCGAGACAAACCAAATACGTGTAGGTGAGTGGTTTGACTCTAGTTTTACCCTTATCTTGAAAATGTGTTGGAATGTGTGTAGTGGGTTCAGGTGGGTGGTGTACCCTCCCGAACCTAGGTTACACACGATTAGACTAGCTCTAGTGAGCGGTTTTACCCTCCGAAACTTGGGTTGTTTTGCAAAGGCGTTTTACTTATGTATTTGTGGTATCATTTGCATATTGAACATGTGATATATTGCATCAACTATTTTTACTTATAAAAGAGTTGGTGTATGGCGTGTGATTTTTATATCACCGGGGTATTGATATTCATGTCGATGTTGTGTCCGTGTGGGACGGGATGATGTCTATTTGAGAATGGGACAAGGTTAATCCAAGTGAATGAGTGACGTAGTAGGGCACTCGAGGATTAAGTATGTCGCGGCAAGGTCAACCCCAACGATTGTGGAATGGTGTTTTCCACGGGAGGTTGAGTATGTCAGGGAGATTTCTCAAGTTAGACGTTATTTGCATGTTGTAGTTTGTCTGAGTATGCCATGCTCGTGTGTCTTTCATGCATTGTATAAACTGTTTCATGCCTTCACTTAGATGTTTTATCATCTAACTGAAGGACCATCACGAGGATACATAGCATGCAACGGAAGCGTTTTAAAAAAAACCTTTCCTCGTATTGATTAGAATCTAGGAAACTTACTTTTCCTTCGGATTACCGGACGGAATGGAGCGACAAGAGGAGGAGGAGCGGGAGCTTCTTCGCGTGGTGGAGATGACGGCTGTCCTGTAATCCGTCGGCTCCTTCGCATCAGAACTTGAACGTTCTCTTTCGATCTTCCAAGGTATGACTCAAACTCGTGGCCTCTCTTTCGGTGAAGAAGAGTAAAAAACCATTAGGTGAAAAACAACGAAAGAGAGAATATATATAGGGAGAACCCTAGGCTTAAAACCCTAGTGGGCCAAGTCCATTTAATTAATTTTCTAATTGGATTAGCCCAATTAATTAATTAAAAATAATAAACTATTATTTTATTCTAGCCCAATTAATTATGGACCATTCTAAATAAAATAATTCTCTCAATGTAATTTCACCCAACAAGCCAAATGTATTAAATAATACATGAGTTATATCGAGCTACCCCAGGGACCAAAAGACAAATTATTCATGGCTACTAAAATGACCAAAATATCCCTGCTACCCAATAGCTATATTTTGTCATTCTAAGTGTTCCAACTATCACCATATGGTAACACTGACCCCACGAATAATTTTGCATGTGGAATGTCTTTGACCTACTAGTGTAATGACGAAAATACCCCTCTGTGTAACACCCATCATTTAGAAAGGAATAATGTACTAACACCTCTCTAAATGATTTCTACCATCCTTAGATCACTAGTCCAATAATCCGTGACTACTCGAATGTACTTGCTTATCACTGGGAGCTACCCAGAAGCACACATTCTTAAGTCACGTTCCCAGGGCTCTAGATTATTTGATTATTCTTGGACAATCACAAGGGGGTGAATCACAGAAACTATCTTGTATTAGTCTGTCTTAGCTAATTAGAAACCATACTCCCAACTCACAAGGTTATTGATCTTTGATAGACCTCACCTACAGTGAATCTAAGAATATAGCTCTAGGTTCACTAGACCACCAACTAATACTCAAGTATTAGAGTACTCGTCCACGTAGTAGCAGTGATAGACTAGCTCCATGATAATTAGTACTTTGTCATTAGCTTCTATCACAGGTCCACTCTACGCATTCCAAATGCGTTTGTACAATTAGAGTAAACGGACTGTTTACTGGCTAAGACAAGCCATCCTCCATTAGGATCTATTGCACAATGATCTTATCATGATAGAATGCCCAGTTCTATCAAAAGATCAAGAGTAATATTTTTCTTGCTTATTAAGTACCCATGATTCATGCCTAACTGTGAAGAACGACCCATCACATGAATTACTTACTTAATAGCATGGACACTTTTCCAACAATTAAATGCAAATAATATATGTGCCATAAACTGACTAAAAGAAACATCATTACCATAAATTAAATAAAACGTGTCTTTAGGGCATACATTTCCAACACTAACCTGGTTATGCCCCTGGAACATTCAATGTTCCAGCCAGGAACTGCTATGAAGGCAAAGACATGGCTAGTTGGGGGCCAATGGTGCTTAGTTTGATAGTCGCTGTAACGTTTGGAGGCTTTAGTATGTATTTCAGGTTGTATATGAACAGTTGTATGGTAGCAATGTCATCATTTGATCTGTATTACGTATTTTGTTATGGAAATACTATGTAAGAACTATGGTGTTTTAATGTTAATGTATCCGCTGCATTGTATTTTGTCTCGTTTAGTTAAAGATTATTGATCGTGATAGTTAAACGAGCAAGGCTGGGGTTCTCGGGCTTTGTATCTGCATGTGAAGATTGTTCTTGATACACCGCACGTGTTGAACTTGGAGGGGGAAAAAAAAAGAAAATCCCGGGAATACCCTTATAGTGACACGCCTGGCGGGAGGATAGATCACCACCACCAAGGAAGAATCCTCGCGCCATGCCCCGAAGAAAGGAGAGCCCAAGAAAGGAAAACAGGGCTAGAAGCGCCCAAAGACGGAGATACCATAAAACTGGGGCCGGCACGCCAACAAGACATGATAACCAAACAGTAGCAAGTATACGAGATGACATGAAAAGGGTAGTTGAAGAAGTACTTAAACGAAAAAAATTGATCCTAGCCACGGAGGAACAACAACACAGAAAATGTCCATTTACTACAGATTTATTAGAGAAGCCACTGCCTAGAAAATTCAAGATGCCTTAAATCACCCCCTATTCTAGAAAGGATGATCCCTATGATCACATTCAAAGCTATGAGTCGTTGATGATATTGCACGGATGGGACGATGACATAATGTGTTGAGCTTTCTCCTTAACTCTGTCAGGGCATGCCCGGATATGGTTCAACAATTTACCTGAGGCCTTTATCTTTTCATTCGGTCAGCTTAGAATGGAATTTGTTAAGGCATTTATGATTAATAGTCAAAGAAAAAAGGATGCCACATACTTGCTCAGTATTCGACAGGGGAACAAAGAAACTCTGCGTCAGTATGTGGATATATTTTGGAACACCACCCTCGAAATTCATGATTTACCAATTGCAATGGCAATGTCTGCTATGTTACATGGAACACGACTAACTCCACTACAAGAATCATTATCTTTGGACCCACCAACATCCCTAGCAGATTTGTTTACTAGAGAAAATAAATACGTTCTCCATATGGAAGTTATGAGAGTTGTAGGTGGGAATGAGGGCAGAGAGCGAAAAAGGAAGGAAAGCGATGTTGAAGAGGACTCTAGGCAGGTTAGGGGATCAGATATACCTCAGCCCCACTTCCACCATTAAACTAAACTTCTCCAACCTCGGTCAACCATACTTGCAGCCATCGAAGGGTCAGGTCTCATTGGACTCCCGAAAAAGGTTGACCATCCCATGGGGAAGAATAGGGAAGACTATTATAGATATCACAAAACCCATGGTCATTGCACTGACCAGTGTTGGGAGTTAAGAGATCAGATTGAGATGCTAGTTCATGAAGGACATCTTCAAAGGTACGTACAGGTCAAAGATAGTGAGCCTCGAAGAGGAGAAGATAGACAGGAAGAGGGGGGAGATTAAATCAGAGACGTCAAGAGAGAGGAAGGGATAACGGAGAGAATCCACCTCTAGACAATGAACCAATTCATGAGCCCATACATATCATCTCGGGCGGTGAAGCTATGGCAAGGGACTCCTCCTGTTCCATCAAGACAAGCCACGAAAGGACATGCCCTTAGAAGAAGGCAGTCAGCCACCATTAATGCCCTCAAAGAGAAAATTGGGAGCAAAATTCAGACACATTGAAGAGAGCTTGTGTTAAAGATCGAGAAACTGAACCCTTTGAAATTGTGCATTTCATGCTCAGAGGCAACAATAAGACCCCAACATTAAACAGTGGATGTACTCATGTATTTACTAAACCATTCTGCTTTTTCATTGCATATTGCTTTATGAAAGTTTGTTTGCTACGTTTTGCTTCCATGAAATAAAAACAAACTCAAGGCCGTTGTCTCGCTTATAGCCTGGCAACGAGGTAAAAATAAACTCAAGCCTGTTGTCCCGCTTATAGCCTGGCAACGAGGAAAAAATAAACTCAAACCCATTGTCCCGCTTATAGCCCGACAACGAGGAAAAAATAAACTCAAGCCTGTTGCCCCACTCAAGGCCCGACAATGAGGGAAAAATATACTCAAGCTCGTTGCCCCTGTCACGGCTTGGCAACGAGAGAAAAATAAACTCAAACCCGTTGCCTTGCTCACGGCCCGGCAACGAGGGAAAAATAAACTCAAGCCCGTTGTCGTGCTTATAGCCCAGCAACGAGGTAAAACTACATTCAAGCCCATTGTCCCCCTTATAACCCGATAATGAGGTAAAAGTACATTCAAACCCATTGCCCCGCTGATAACCTAGCGATGAGGTAAAAGTACATTCAAGCTCGTTGTCTCGCTTATAACCCGGTAACGAGGTAAAAGTATATTCAAACCCATTGCCCCGCTCACAACTCGGCAATGAGGTAAAAGTACATTCAAGCCCGTTGTCTCGCTTATAACCCGACAACGAGGTAAAAGTGCATTCAAGCCCATTGTCCCGCTTATGGCCCGATAACGAGAGAAAAAACAAATGCAAGCTCATGGTCCTGCTTAATGCCCAACAACAAAGGAAAAGTAAATGCGAGCCTATTGTCCCGCGCATAACGCAATAATTGGGAGCAGAATCAAACTCATTGTTTGATGCATAGTTTGACATCTATGGAAAGCAAACTTACTAGTATATCTACCTCATACTTCTGCAAAGGAATTGTAAATCACTAGAGCCCAGAAATTTAAAAGCATGGTGTGCAAACAAGCTCGAGAGGATGTGTAGAAAATGAAGCAGCTAAAAGAGAAGTAATGTTTAAAAGTTTAGAGGGCAAGATACTCTTTCACCCGAACCTTCCAACTAAAAGAGTAGGGAGTAATTGATATGCCCTGCAAACTTGGAGAATTACAAGACCTAAAAAAAAGTCATGAGACATGGAAATAAAGCCCAAACGCCCAACGGGTTGTAGGAGACCAAGGAAATAAGCCAAAGGAGCAAGAGGTCGAGCCGAGACAAAGTGGGGAGGGCCCACTCGGTTATGCCGAGTAGGTACGACACTATTTTGGTTTTTTAGGTATAACTTTCTAATATGAGCTCCGATTGAGGTCATTCTAAGTCTTATGGAAATATAAGAGAATTATATACAACTTTTGTGTTTTGCATTTTAAGAGATTTGAGCTGAATTAAGGTGTAAATCAGGCATGAAGTTGATGCACTTGCATTATTAAGGCTCAGAGTCAATTATTGAAGGAAGATGGATCCGAACCAAGACAAAAGGGCAAAAGAAGGCATAACCGAGTAGCCCCCCACTCGGTTGGGTAAAAGAAGGCATGACTGAGTGGCCCCTCACTCGGTCATGGGGAGACCAATTTCCCCACTTTTCATGACCCACTCGGTTATGCCGAGTGGGTACAACACTGCTTTGGTTTTTCGGCTAAGAGAATTCGAGCTAAATCAAGGTGTAAACCTGGCATGAAGTTAAGGTATAGAAACCACTCAAAATCGAGCTAAGGAAAAGGGAAAAAGAAGGCATGATCGGGTGGCCCCCACCTGATCATGACCGAGTGGCCCCCCACTCGGTCATAACCGAGTGACCCCCCACTCGGTCATGGTCGAGTGGGCTTGGGCCAATCTCTCCCCTTTTCCCTCTTAGATGGGCCGCGAAATCATCGAAATGGGCCTTGAGATTCTCGCCCAAATTCTCGCACGTCTTCTCTCTCTCATTCGCTATAAATATGAGACCATGCCTTCATCACAAGGTACGCAATTTTGAGTGATTGAAGTATCATTTCGTATTTTCTCAAGATCTGACTTAAGTATTGGAGGGTTTGCGCGAGGACCCCTACTCGCGCCCTAACGGTGCTCTCGTTTTGTAGGCCACTCGTCACCCTCAGGTCATTCGTTCATCTCAAGGCCACTCATCTGTCTCAAGGCCACTCGTCCATCTCAAGGCCACTCGTCTATCACAAGGCCACTAGTTCATCCGAGGTCACTCGTCACCCTCAGGTCACTTGGTCATCAAGGCCACTCATCACCCTCAGGTCACTCGTCCGTTTCAAGGCCACTCGTCCATCTCAAGGTCACTCAGTCACCAAGTGTAATACCCGGTATTAAAAATAAATAATTTTGATTATTTTGGACAAGACCTCGGGTGGCCCGAGAAGTCCAAGAGTCGATTTCGAGTAAATAATTATTAAGGTTTACCGAATCGACGGCAGGGAGTGCCTCGGGACTTGGATGTCCAGGGAAGAGGACAAGAGATTGATGAGCGTCTCAGGATGAAGATAATGGCTTTGAAAACAGTCCGCATAGGCAGGGCATGCACGGGGCGAGCTCGATGGCAGTTGCGGCGGCACGGGGAATCGTCGGAGAGGGCTGGAGGCGCGGCCATAGCAGCGTGAAGCTGCTGTTGCAGCAGCTAGGCAGCCATGGCAGCGCGCAGCTGCTGCAAGCAGCGAAGCGGGCGAACGATGGTAACGGCTCAGGCGCCCGATGAGGCTGGTCCGGTGGCAGCGAATCGCAGCGGAGGTGGTGGCCAGCCTGTGGCCGCGGGTAGCAGCGGCGGTCGGCGAGCCAAGCGTGGGTGGCGGCTGCCTTGCGTGAAGAAGAAGGAGGAATAGTGCTCGGGCGCGGGAGAGAAGAAGACCAAAAAAAAGAAAGAAAGAAAAGAAAATAGAAAATATGGAAAATTCTGAAAAATGAGGGAAAATAGGAGAAAATTTCAAAGAAAAATCTAGAAAAATTCTGAAAATTGTTTCGAGGCTCGTGAAGCATACTGGAAGCTCGAGAATGGGATTTTGGGCTTGAGATAGTAGTCAATGAGACAATGCCGGTATGGGCGATTGGCCGATTTTCGTTTCCAAATTGATTGAGATAAATGGGTTATTTTCTTTGAATTAATTTATTCAGAGAGTAATAATTATTCGCTAGATTAAACCCTGTGTTGGGGTTATTTGAAATTTTGTTGATGGATGATTTTGGTGATTTGTGGCGAAGTTGTGCGTATTAGTTTAATGCCAGATGTTAATGGAGTAGGGTTTGTGTGTATTTGTATCTAGGTTCGACCGGGGAGGCGGTGATCCTAGAAGAGCTCGGAGTTCGAGCTGGAATTAGTGCCGAGGCAGAGATGAGGCTTCGAGCCAGGTAAGGGACGGCCCCATGTGGAGGTGGCCTTGCAAGTTGGTAAATATGTTTGATAATATTTTTATGTCGCATTTGCATGTAGTGGTTAACACTTGCGTGATGCGAGATCTAGTGGACCTATGGCCATAAGGAGGACTAGTGTTGTAAGGGCTGATAGGTTAATGCCTCAAACCTTGGAGGGTTGTGAGGATGAGTGAACCTAGCCTCATTTGCATGCATTTGGCATACATAAACATGATTATATTCATATTTACATGCATTGCACCCTTACTGAGTCTTTATGACTCATGAGGTTTTACCTCATGTGTAGATAATACAAGTCCAGATGCAAGCAGGGATGGTGCCGGGAGGCTGTTGTGGTAATTAGCTTGTTGCCTGAGATGTGTTGTTGTGTAATCTCTTGTAAATTT
Source organism: Diospyros kaki (assembly GCA_036245055.1). Lineage (NCBI taxonomy): Eukaryota > Viridiplantae > Streptophyta > Magnoliopsida > Ericales > Ebenaceae > Diospyros > Diospyros kaki. The sequence goes on along the minus strand of BSEG01000009.1, from coordinate 24,031,433 downwards.
TTATATGTATTCATGAAATCGAATGTAAACGATATTGAGCACTAGATGTATTTAATAGTTGAAATCATCGTAGTGTGATAAATGATTGTGAGATTGTTCGTGGTATATGGCTTAGATGGAGAAGCCGAGTTTCGGATCGAGTAAAAAAATCATCAAGGTATGTTCTCATAAATCCCCAATACTCAGCGAAATGTTTGTATGCTAGCTTTGTGCCTGGGTCACCTCTGGCTTGCTATGGGGCGAGCTGAAGAGAGGTGAAGCTCACTCGGGTTTCGGGTCTCAGTCCGCTGTATTTTCTTGATTGAGTTAGGATCGATTCCTGAGTGGAGCAAAGGGAAGGACGAAGCCTAGTTCCCACTTAGGGCGTTTCCTGTTGAAACATAGTCCAACCCTTCAGTCGTGGTTTGTCGGGTGAGTAATCCGGTCGATTATTTACCGGTGACGCCCGTAAGTGGGAGCGGGTCATTACACCAAGGCCACTCGTCACCCTCAGGTCACTCGTTCATCTGAGGCCACTCATCACCTCATGTCACTCGTTCATTGATAGAGCACATATTTTCATACTATTTAGCCCTCATATTTAGTGCTTTCTGCACATTAGTTGTGTTATTTCATTCATCTTGATTTCATTTCATTTTATTTTATAGGAATTGGGCTTCACACTATTTTATTTTATTTTTCCAGGTTTAGGGTCATGGAGCATGAGATGGGGCATGAGACATCTTGATGGCAATGAGATATCTTGGAAATTGGAGATAGAGAAGCAAGGGCAATTTTGGCAGATTTGACCTTCTGCACTTATTTCAGTATTTTGGCCGAGATAAAATTCCAGAATGAAGATGATGTCTTCAGAGATATTGTAGGAGACTTCTTGAGCTTTCTGTAATGGTATGGTTTGTAAAAATCCGAGTTCGTTTGGGCCTTCAAACAGCGCTTCAAAGTCGGGACCAGAAAGCAGGGTTAAATTAGTAAACCTACATTGAATGCTGATTCTTTAAAAGGCCATATCTTGGGCGTCCGATATCCAAATCAAGCGATTCAAAAGCCCAAATTCATCTACTCTTCCTGATCTACAATTTTTATGAAGAGGCCGAAGCCCAGAACACTCGTTAACCTATCCGAAATCGGCCGTCAAGTTGCGGTAACCTAGGGTTTCCTCCTAAAACTCTATTTAAGCACCTTAAGAGGCCATTAAAGGGGGATTCTTGAAGGACGTGAACAGTAGCCGATTTTTCTCTTCTCTCAATTGTTCTTGTCAAGATGGAGGGCTAAGGATTCTGTAATCAAGTTGCAACACCATCCTTGTTCCCGGTTTGAGTCTTAGATTTAATGGAAATATGTTTGTTTTAGTTTTAACTTTGTTGTTTTCTTGTTTCCGTTCTCTCTTAAATCTGTGTATGTGTTGATACCGGTTGGATGAATGCATGCATTGTCTTTGTTTGAGAATCCAAGGTTTTTGTGCTCGGTTGAGGCTTTAACTGGAATCAAGAACAACCTGTTTGGATGGTATTCCAATCAGTCTCGAATTTGTGCAATAAGGGGAATCAAAACTGATAGATTGAACTAAGAGGTTTCTGAAATCTGTTTATTGGTTTTCTTCCAAATCTTTGGCGGTTGTTAAAGGTTTTTTTCTGATTTTCGATTTGAGGGTTAAAACTAAACAAATGGTTTATTGAGAAGGCAATGAAAACTGGGATAGAAGGATTGGTTTGCAACTGATTGCATCTTGATTTATTGTGTTCTTGCTCATTTTGTTTTCTGTTTTTCATCAAAAACTCCCCCCTTGTTTAGCCTTGTTTTGACAGATCCGTTTGAGGTTCGTTGGGAGACGACTTAGGGTTGCACCTATATTGCAAATCCGCATCATCATACTATCTAATCTATTGGTGTTCGACAGCCCCAATCAGATTTTGGCGCCGTTGCCGGGGAACCAATTTCGTTTCTGTCAAAGAAGACTGATTTAAAAAAAAATTGTGGTTGCTACTTGGTATATAGGTTGGAAACTAGCTGGTTGCGGGCTACTGGTCCAAAGCGAGTTAACCATACTCGGCACTGCTAGATACAACGCCACGTACCAAGTCTATGCCATAAATAAATCAAGAAGATCAAGAAGACCAGCAAAAAATAGAAAACTCTTATTCTCTTCTTCTCTTCTTCTCTTATTCTTTTTTTTTTTTCTCTTTTTGTCGTTGCTGATAGAAAACTCTTATTATCTGTTTTGTAGGAGACCAACAAGCTGCATCCAAGTGCAAGAGATAGCAACAAAATCAGCAAGTGCAAAACAACAAACTCCTATTCAGCAGATTTGACAGCCTCCATGACAGATAGCAATATTTAAGGATTGAGATCAAGATACCGGTTCTATCTTCTTCCTTTCTCATCCTTACTTGATGTTATTTCATGTCTATATGCTTCCCTTGATGTTTTCTTGCATTTAGAGTGGTTTTTGAGGCAAAATAGGAGCCAGTTTTAGAAAAAAAACGATTTTGAGGCAAATAGTTACTGTTCACATTTTTCCACTTGCTCCGATTCGGATGATTTTTGGTGTCCAAAGAAATGGGGGTGTGAGGAATCAATGTCACTGTTATACAGTGAGGAGACCCTTTTTTGGCCAAATTCCAACGTTTAGACCACTTTTTGGGCCATTTTGTGTTTCTCAGTGGCTGATTTTGTGTGGTTTTCAGTGTTTTTAGGTCCCTCAGTGTTTTTGTGTTGAAATTTTGTGAAAAATTGCATAAAAAAATTGTCTTAGGGCTTCTTGATTGATAGATTTTATGTGCCCTACGTTTTTGCATTTTTGGTGTGCATAAAAAAAATCATCTTAGGGCCAGTTTGTGTGCTGTTCTTTGTGAGTCATCTTGAGTGTGTTTTTGTGCTGATCTTTAGTGCATGACCAGATCCTCTAAGGGCATACCAATTGACCTAGACCTTGAAATAGAAAGGACCCTTAGGAAGCAAAGGAAGGCTAGAGAGTTAGAGCACCCCAAAGAATCTGATAATCCTCCTGCCTTTTCTGCCATTGCATCTGATAATCCTCCTAACCCTGACTTAAACACAATGGCAGCTAATGGGAATGAACACAATCAAAATGGACATATTGTAAATCATGGTCATTTGGATGGTAGAACCATTAGAGAATTGGCTGCCCCTGATATGCACTATCAGTCTTTATGCATTCAATATCCCCAATTGGATGCAACATTTGAATTGAAATCTGGCCTAATCCATTTGCTTCCCAAGTTTCATGGCCTTGCAGGTGAAGATCCGCACAAGCACCTCAAAGAATTCCATGTTGTCTGTTCCACAATGAGGCCACAAGGAGTTGATGAGGAGCAGATAAAGCTTAGGGCCTTTCCATTTTCATTGGATGGAGCTGCAAAGGATTGGTTATACTACCTACCACCTGCTGCCATCACAAGTTGGGATGGACTTAAAAGAATCTTTTTGGAGAAGTTCTTTCCAGCATCTCGAACAGCTGCCATTCGAAAAGAAATTTGTGGCATAAGGCAGAATCATGGGGAGACATTACATGAGTATTGGGAGCGATTCAAGAAACTGTGTTCTAGTTGTCCACATCATCAGATCAGTGACCAGCTGCTAGTCCAGTACTTCTATGAAGGTCTTATTCCAATGGATAGGTATTTGGTGGATGCAGCCAGTGGAGGAGCCCTCTCTGAAAAGACACCAGCAGCTGCTCAAGAGCTAATCTCCAAGATGGCACAGAATGCCCAACAGTTTGGTACCAGGTCAGCCATTCCCATGAGACAGGCCAATGAGATTGGTGTTGCTTCCATCAATGACCAACAGAGGATAGAGAACAAACTGGAGGAATTGGCCTCCATGGTCAGACAGCTAGCCCTTGATAAAGGACAGTCCCAATCTCAGCAGGTATGTGGTATTTGTTCATTATCTTCCCATGTTACTGACCAATGTCCTCAATTGCAGGAGAATACAGAAGCTTGTGCTGGCATTTTCCCAGGAAGACCCTTCCAGCCACAGCATCATCAGCAGCAACACAGATATGATCCATATGCTGCCACCTATAATCCAGGGTGGAGAGATCATCCAAACTTGAGGTATGGAGGTCCTTCCAACCAGCCATTCCAGCCACAACAGCAGCAACCTCAGCAGCACAGATTCAATGCACAAAGACCAAGTCAACCAATGCAGCAACCACAACCAGCCCCTAAATCCGAATCAAGCTTGGAAGATATCATGAAGCAGCTCGTTGCCAACAATCTCCAGTTTCAGCAAAGGACCGACACTGCCATACAAAATTTGGAGACACAGATTGGACAGCTTGCAACCAATATCAGTGAGCTACGGAGTCAAGGTTCGGGTCAGTTGCCTTCACAGCTAGTTTCAAATCCAAGGGGCAATGTAAGTGCTATCGTTCTCCGCAGTGGTAAGGAGTTGAGCAGCCAACCCTCTCCACAACCAGAATTTGGGCAGCAACAAGAAAGCCAAAAAGAAGATCAGCCTCCTCCCATTCAAAAGGACAAGCAGCCCACCACCATTGATCAAGATAGAGGAGAGACTTCCTACAGCCATCCACTGCCATTTCCTCACCGAGCCACTCAAAATAAAAAGAAGGCAGAAGCTGAGTTAGACAAGGAGATCATGGAAACTTTCAAAAAAGTTGAGGTGAACATACCACTCTTGGAGGCCATCAGACAGATTCCCAAGTATGCCAAATTTCTCAAAGACTTGTGCACCCACAAAAGGAAACTGAAAGGAAATGAAAAGATCAATTTGGGAAGAAATGTGTCAGCATTGATTCAACCTGCCATGCCTCAGAAATGCAAAGATCCAGGGACTTTCACCATTCCTTGCACTATTGGAAATTTGCAATTTCATAATGCTATGTTGGATTTAGGAGCCTCTATTAATGTGATGCCTAAATCTGTGTATTCTTCCTTGCAGGCAGGTGCAGGCACATTGACATCTACAGGAGTGGTGGTCCAGTTGGCAAATAGGAGCACAGCATACCCTGAGGGAGTATTAGAGGATGTGTTAGTGAAGGTAAAGGATTTCATCTTCCCTGCTGACTTCTATGTTTTGAATATGGAGGATGATCACACACCTGGACACGCACCACTCATTCTAGGTAGACCTTTCTTGAAAACTGCAAGGACAATAATTAATGTGCATGAGGGTACTTTATCTATGGAGTTCGCTGGTAATACTATTCAATTCAATATCATTGATGCCATGAAGTATCCCTTAGAAGATCATTCTGCCTTGCATGTTAACTTTATTGACTTAATGGTGGAGAAATCATGTGTTGAGTTGTATGATCTTGAGTCTGAATTCCCCACCATTCATAATTTTCCTGATGATATGCATTGCCTTCAGTGTCATGACGAACTCAGTAAGTGTAGTGCTTGTTCTGAAATAGATGAGTTTTTGAGTATTGTTGAGAGTGCACCTTCTCATACTATATGCGATTCTGATGTGCCTCCCATAGAGGAAGTTTCTGTTGTTGAGAATGTATTGCAGGTAGGTGGCAACATAAGCAGACTGGTGCCTTCAATTCAACAGCCACCCACCTTGGAGTGTAAGCCCCTGCCCGAGAATCTGAAGTACGCCTACTTGGCAGATGGAGACAAGCTACCCGTGATCATTGCCAACAACCTTCAGCCTGACCAAGAGGAGAAGTTGCTGAATCTGTTGAAGCAACATAAGAGAGCCATAGGTTGGTCACTTGCAGACATTCCTGGTATATCCCCTTCCTTATGTATGCACAGGATTCATTTAGAGGAAGGAGCTCGACCAGTGAGACAACCCCAAAGGAGACTTAATCCCACCATTCTAGATGTGGTCAAGAAAGAGGTAAGTAAACTACTTTCGGCTGGCATTATTTATCCTATTTCTGATAGCAAGTGGGTGAGTCCAGTGCAGGTAGTTCCAAAAAAGACAGGATTCACAGTGGTAGCCAATGAGAAGAATGAGCTAGTGCCCATGCGAGTGCAGAACAGCTGGAGAGTCTGCATTGACTATAGGAGGCTCAACCAAGCTACCAGGAAGGATCATTTCCCACTCCCATTCATTGATCAGATGCTAGAGAGGTTAGCTGGAAAGTCCCATTACTGCTTTCTTGATGGTTTTTCTGGTTATTTTCAGATTTGCATAGCACTAGAGGATCAGGAGAAGACCACCTTCACCTGCCCCTTTGGCACTTTTGCATACCGGAGGATGCCATTTGGTCTATGTAATGCCCCAGGTACATTCCAGCGATGCATGGTGAGTATATTTTCAGATTTACTTGAGCATTGCATGGAAGTTTTCATGGATGATTTTTCTGTTTATGGGACCTCCTTTGATGAGTGTCTAATCAGTTTAGGTAGAGTCCTGGAGAGATGTGTTGAAAAGAATCTTGTTCTAAATTTTGAAAAATGTCATTTCATGGTTGAACAGGGGATTGTTTTAGGTCATGTTGTGTCCAAGAGGGGTATAGAGGTTGATAAGTCCAAGGTCGATATCATTTCTTCTTTGCCTTACCCTGCGTCTGTGCGGGAGGTACGTTCTTTCCTTGGACATGCAGGATTCTACAGGAGATTCATCCAGGACTTCAGTAAGATTGCCCTTCCAATGTCCAACCTGCTTCAGAAGGATGTGGAATTCAAATTTGATGAGTCTTGCAAGATGGCCTTTGAGGAGCTTAAGAGGCGCTTGACTTCTCCACCCATCATTCAGCCACCCAACTGGGACTTACCATTCGAGCTCATGTGTGATGCTTCCAATTATGCAGTTGGTGCCGTCCTTTCACAACGAGTGGAGAAGAAGTCACACGTCATTGCTTATGCCTCGCGTACTCTGGACAACGCCCAAACAAACTACACCACTACTGAAAAGGAGCTTCTTGCCATTGTGTTTGCTTTAGATAAATTTCGCTCTTATCTCTTGGGTTCTAATGTTGTTGTGTTTTCTGATCATGCAGCTTTGAAATATCTCTTGAAGAAGCACGATGCCAAACCCAGGTTGATACGGTGGATGCTCCTACTTCAAGAGTTCAATGTTGAGATTAAGGACAAGAGTGGAGCTGAGAATCTTGTGGCTGATCATTTGAGCAGGCTTCCTTCCTCTTCAGATGCCACTACCATGGACTGTCAGCCTATCAAAGATGACTTCCCAGATGAGTTACTCTATCACTTGCATGGTACTGAGCCCTGGTATGCTGACATTGTTAATTTTCTAGCTGCATCTGATATCCCTGCCCATCTTAAGAGAGATCAGTTAAGTAAATTTAAAAGTCAGGCCAAGTACTATGTATGGGATGATCCATATCTATGGCGCATGTGTAGTGACCAAGTCCTTAGGAGATGTGTGCCCGATATTGAGTTTGCTTCAGTCTTGCATTTCTGTCATTCACTTGCATGTGGTGGTCACTTTGGTCCTCAACGCACAGCTAGAAAGGTCCTAGACTCAGGTTTATATTGGCCATCCCTTTTTCGAGATGCTCATACATTTTGTAAGAATTGCACACGTTGCCAGCACACAGGATCAATATCACGTAGGAATGAAATGCCTCAGCAACCCTTACTATTTTGTGAGATCTTTGATGTTTGGGGTATTGATTTCATGGGTCCTTTTCCTGTCTCCTTTGGTTTTCTGTACATTCTTTTGGCTGTGGATTATGTTTCAAAATGGGTGGAAGCTAAAGCCACCAGGACTGATGATTCTTCTGTGGTTGCAGATTTTGTTAGATCTCATATTTTCTGCAGGTTTGGCATTCCCAAGGCTATCATCAGTGATCAAGGATCCCACTTCTGCAATAGAACGATGCAATCCATGCTTCGAAAGTATGGAGTTTTACATAAAGTGGCGACGCCCTACCATCCACAGACCAATGGGCAGGCTGAGGTTTCAAACAGAGAGATCAAGCATATTCTAGAGAAGACAGTCCAACCCAACAGGAAAGATTGGAGCAAAAGGTTGGAAGATGCACTTTGGGCCTACCGCACAGCCTACAAGACTCCTATTGGCATGTCCCCATATCGACTGGTCTTTGGAAAGGCATGTCATCTGCCGGTAGAGATCGAGCATAAGGCCTATTGGGCGGTAAAGCAATGTAACATGGATATGACAGAGGCTGGTTCCCATCGAAAGCTTCAATTGCAAGAGCTTGAGGAATTGAGATTGGAAGCATATGAGAACTCCAGAATTTACAAGGAAAAAACTAAGGCTGCTCATGACAAATTGATTAACAAGAAAGAGTTTGAAGTTGGCAAGAAAGTCCTCCTATACAACTCCCGTCTCAAACTAATGCCAGGTAAGTTGCGTTCTCGTTGGATTGGTCCTTTTGTGGTTACTCATGTTTTTCCTTATGGTGCAGTTGAGCTTATGGATGAGTCAACCACAAGGCGATTCACAGTCAACGGGCAGCGGCTTAAGCCATTCTACGAGAGCTTTCAGGAGCATACTATGGAGGAGCTGCATCTCCTCAACGCCGCCTACAATTGACAAAATCAGGCTGTTCCTCTCTCCTTATTTTTTTTTTTTTTATTTACTTGTCCTATATCTGATTCTTGATGCATGCTTACATTGAGGACAATGTAATGTTTAAGTGTGGGGGGGAGGAGTTTTAGAAAATTGAATTCAAAAAATAATAAAAAAATAAAATAATAAAATAAAAAATATATATATAAAAAAAAATTACAAAATGAGGCAAATTGAGTTTGAAAGAATTTAGCATGATTAGAAAGTTGATCTTATCTTTTTGGGCTTTCAAGTAAATTGGAAATGAGTTTGGCTTGGTGAGTTGATTGAGGTAGTCTTTGTGGGGATATTTGTGCACGTTCTTGTTCTTTCTTATGCTATGCCTGCATCCACTGAATTATGGGTATCATTCCAGAACTTGTTTTGAATCTTTATTGAAGCTATCAGTGCTCATGCATATGAAAAGATGATTAAGGCATTCTTTCATTTTACCCGTCATACCTAAAAAAAAAAAAAAAAAAGTGATCTTGTCCCTTCTTTAGGTTGAAGAACATTCATTGCATCCCTTGATTAAAAAAAAAATTAAGCAAGTCCTTTGGAATAAAAAAAAAAAAAAATAGAAAGGCCAAAGGCCAAGGTGAGATGGAGCGTAAAACGCACTCACCAAGGTGGGATGGAGCGTAAAACGCACCCACCATGCGAAAAAAAAAAAAAAAAGGTTCTATTTTCTGCTTGCTTAATAGTTCTTCATTGATCTTGGGATTGTCTTGAATGTTTTCTTTCTTCCTAAAGCTTACCTATCCCTTTCACCTTACCATGTTTGAGCCATGAATAAAAGTCCTTTTGATTTGCATGCATAAAGCGCTGAGAGTGGAGATTTAGAAGATGAGCATATCTGGTAGTGGAATTATGATTCGGTGGATTTGGGCATAGCATTTGAGGAACTTGAAAGCATGTTCTTATTCTATGAGGGTCTGCTTATTTTGACTCACCTTGGCAAGTGAAATTGCCATGCTACTTGTTTGTTCGGGAAGTGTAAGAAAGATGATCTTTGAAGTGTTGAATTCCTATAAAACTTGCCATGCCTCTCATTTTGCATTCTTTGCATCCTTTTTATTTGAAAGAGTGAATGTTAGTGTTTAGTGTTTTGCCCAGGAGTGCAAAAGTCCAAGTGTGGGGGAATTTGATAGAGCACATATTTTCATACTATTTAGCCCTCATATTTAGTCCTTTCTGCACATTAGTTGTGTTATTTCATTCATCTTGATTTCATTTCATTTTATTTTATAGGAATTGGGCTTCACACTATTTTATTTTATTTTTTCAGGTTTAGGGTCATGGAGCATGAGATGGGGCATGAGACATCTTGATGGCAATGAGATATCTTGGAAATTGGAGATAGAGAAGCAAGGGCAATTTTGGCAGATTTGACCTTCTGCACTTATTTCAGTATTTTGGCCGAGATAAAATTCCAGAATGAAGATGATGTCTTCAGAGATATTGTAGGAGACTTCTTGAGCTTTCTGTAATGGTATGGTTTGTAAAAATCCGAGTTCGTTTGGGCCTTCAAACAGCGCTTCAAAATCGGGACCAGAAAGCAGGGTTAAATTAGTAAACCTACATTGAATGCTGATTCTTTAAAAGGCCATATCTTGGGCGTCCGATATCCAAATCAAGCGATTCAAAAGCCCAAATTCATCTACTCTTCCTGATCTACAATTTTTATGAAGAGGCCGAAGCCCAGAACACGCGTTAACCTATCCGAAATCGGCCGTCAAGTTGCGGTAACCTAGGGTTTCCTCCTAAAACTCTATTTAAGCACCTTAAGAGGCCATTAAAGGGGGATTCTTGAAGGACGTGAACAGTAGCCGATTTTTCTCTTCTCTCAATTGTTCTTGTCAAGATGGAGGGCTAAGGATTCTGTAATCAAGTTGCAACACCATCCTTGTTCCCGGTTTGAGTCTTGGATTTAATGGAAATATGTTTGTTTTAGTTTTAACTTTGTTGTTTTCTTGTTTCCGTTCTCTCTTAAATCTGTGTATGTGTTGATACCGGTTGGATGAATGCATGCATTGTCTTTGTTTGAGAATCCAAGGTTTTTGTGCTCGGTTGAGGCTTTAACTGGAATCAAGAACAACCTGTTTGGATGGTATTCCAATCAGTCTCGAATTTGTGCAATAAGGGGAATCAAAACTGATAGATTGAACTAAGAGGTTTCTGAAATCTGTTTATTGGTTTTCTTCCAAATCTTTGGCGGTTGTTAAAGGTTTTTTCTGATTTTCGATTTGAGGGTTAAAACTAAACAAATGGTTTATTGAGAAGGCAATGAAAACTGGGATAGAAGGATTGGTTTGCAACTGATTGCATCTTGATTTATTGTGTTCTTGCTCATTTTGTTTTCTGTTTTTCATCAAAACCCCCCCCCTTGTTTAGCCTTGTTTTGACAGATCCGTTTGAGGTTCGTTGGGAGACGACTTAGGGTTGCACCTATATTGCAAATCCGCATCATCATACTATCTAATCTATTGGTGTTCGACAGCCCCGATCATTCATCCAAGGCCACTCGTCACCTCAGGTCACTCGTTCATCTTGGGCCACCTGATCATCAGCCCACCAGATCCAATAGATCTATCAGATCCACCAGACCATCAGATCTATTAGACCATCAGCTCTGTAAGAGCACCAGATCTAGACCTCTACCAGATCCAGTTACTCGTCAAGGTTCTCATCAGTGAAGGCATGACTCTCAAGACTCTTGCGTCTATCTGTAATTACAAATAGATTATTGTATTTTGGCAACAACAATAAATAATATAGGAATCACTGATAAACTAGAGCGTTGTGATTTAGGACGAATCTTGGAGATTAGAAAGATTTTAGGATAAGAGAATTTCAAGTTCGATTTTGATACTTTATAGACCTGGAGATAAAATGATATCTCAACCTGAGGATAAATGATTACATCTAAAGTTGAAATAACCCTAGTCGATTTAAAAAGGTTTAACTTGGGGAAAAATAATTAGCAAGGTGTGTGAAATTACGCGCTCAAAGGGTCGTATGGATGACAAGCCTTTATAAACCACATATTTAGCACGATGATTGTCAAGGACCGAGGGGTAATCGTAAAAGTCTTAGCTTGAGTTTTAAGGCACCAAAGCAATGAGATAGGACTTGCTAAAGCTTGATAATGCTCGTAAAGATATCATGAGACGTGATTAGATTTTAATACATTGGAGTTGACCCTAATAGATCCAAAGAAATAGGAATGATTGACATAATGACCTATAGAGTAAGTGATAAGACGTCAGAAACATATAAGGAGTATGGAACTTCTAAGCCAGTTTTGTGATAGATTAAGCATACGACAATGACGAGAAAACAGTTGGACGACCTAGTTGTAACGCCCCGCTCCCACTTACGGGTGTTACTCGTGAACAATTACCCAAATTGTCCACCTGCCCGATCTTAGGTGAAGGGCGGACCATGTTTCAAGATGAAACGCCCTAGGTGGGAACTAGGCTCGTCCTTCCCTTCCCTAATTCCCAGGATTCACTAGCAAAATTGGGCTTTAACCACACCACATTGGCAAAAAGGAAATCTCCTACTGACGCCCAAATGCCGTTATCTCAATTATTTTTAAATTCTTTTCCGACCAAGAATTTTACCGGGCTCCATCAAAATCACCATTTAAATCAATGCATTGATTGATTACCAAATTTGGAGGAAAACTCATCATTTTCAAATTTCCAAAATTTCGGCATTAATTTCCAAAATGCCCGAAAAATCCCTTTATTTTGAAAATTCTTCCAGGGCCCAAATTCAATTAAGAAATGCCCAAAAAATTCCCCAATTATTCTAATTCTTTTAAAAAAATTGGCCGGCGGGGCCCACGGCTTGCCTGGGGCCCGCACGGGGCCCCACGGTGCGCCTGCAGCGCTGCCCGCGCGCCCGCGCGGGGCCGCACGCCCGCGCGCGCCCCAGCACGCCCACCAGCGCACCCCCGCGTGCCCAACAGCCTGCTATTGCTGCTGGCTGCCCCCTTGTAGCTCCTTCACTTCTTTTTCTTTTTTTTTTTTTTTCTTTAGGCATAAAAACCCAAATTTCCAGAAATTAAATAAAATAAAATACTTCACATCCTTCAATTTTTTTTTTGCCTTTATTTCTCCATAATTAAGGCTTAAACAACACCCTTGATGCTTCCACAACAACTCATACCAAAATGAGATTTAACCTAAACTTAGGCTTCCACATGCCTTAAGCCATAATCCAATAAATATACTTCACCTTCTAAATGGAAACAAACATTCCAAAATATAACATACACACATGTTCTTGGGCTTCAACAAGCCATTATCAAAGAAATGAAATTACATTTCATATATTAAACATAACAAAATAGGCTTCCATAAGCCATAACATGTACTTGAATCATCATTTCCATTCTTCCACATGCCATTCCACTTTGTCTTGACTTTACCATGCTTTCACAACCTACATGTGAGGATAAAAACCTCATGAGCTATTAAGCTCAATAAGGGTGCAATGCCAAATAAATATGAACATAACAAGTTATATGATGCCAAATGCATGCAAATGTGGCTAGGTTTCTTTGCCCTCATAACCCTCTAAGGTTAGAGGCACAACCCACCATTTCAACCATGTTCTCAAACTAACCTATGGCCATAAGTCTCATGAACATAAAAGAACATGCCAAATGCAACATATACATTTATGAACCATATTTAAAACCCATTGCAAGGCCACCCTCCCATGGGGCCATCCCTTACCTCTTCTTGAATATTAAATCTCCATTTCAAGAGAGTTTCCATCTTCATTTTCTCCCATCTAAAATGGCATTCAAACAAGAACTCACTTTCTTTCGATAAAAGAACACTAAATAAAGAAAGGAAGAATGCACTTACTTGATTTCTTCTCTTCTTCTTCACCTTTTCTTCCATGGGAGACTTTCTTATCTCCCTTTCTTTCTTTCCCTCTTCATTTCTTTCTCTAAATGGCCAAAGGAAACCAAGACTTCCCTTCTTGCCATTTTATACTAGCTTTCCATATTTCAAGAATGCATCCTAGCCATTCACTTAAGGCACAATCCATGTGCTTAAGGGAAAACTAATCTCAACCATCCATTTCAAACAAACAAGACTTCTCTCTTGGAGAAAACACAATCCAAGCACTTTGTCTTGATTAATATCATCCATTGGATTATTTTCACTTTCCAAGAGAAGATCTCAACCCTTGAAATATAATTTATTTCCCATTTAAATTAATGGGACTAATTTCATAACCATCACATGAGAGACATAATTCTTCATTTTCCATTTAAATAAATCCCACCATTTTCCAAGCATTAATGGGTGACCATTTTCCCATTTTTCATTTGATTTATTTAATTCACCATAATTTCAAGCATTAATGGTGACTAATTTTACATTTTCTTTTGGATTTTTCTTTAATCCAACACCATGATGCCTCTCATTAAATGCTTGAAAGACCAATTATCATTTCCTTTTGCATTTATTTAAATCTCCCATTTATACTTGAACCATAAAATGCCAAGTGTCACAACAAGACACTAACTTTGGCTTTTAAGTTTAATCTCATCCATCCATGTGGCACTACCACATTAATTCACCTATTTAGGGAAAATTAAATTATTTTCTCCAATAATTTCATATTCTCCATTTTCCCTATTTTCCATAATTAATCTCTCTATGAAATTAATTCCAAAATACACTTTGTGAATTTATTAATCCCATATATCTCCCAATAAATACCAATTTGGGATTTTTATTCACTTGCTCACCTAATTCCACATAGGAATTTTTTACAAATTATTAAAATACCCTTTTGTTGGATTTCACCATCCAAATTACCAAATTACCCCTTTCATGGGGCACCCTCAATCTCAAGGATTCATCACCTCCTCAAGGGTATTTTTGAAAATTTCACACTTTCTTTCTCATTCTTTTAACACCTGTAACACCGGGTGTTACACTAGTATAAATTTAGAATATGATAAATTGGATGGATTTCTAATAAAGGAAATGCAATTGATATTGGAATTATGACCGTCTGCAAGAGCAGCAATAGGAACGTGAGGTTCCGTCGCGTGCGTGATAAATTTGGAAAGTAAAAGAGATTAAATTGTGGGAAAGAAATTTGAAGTCTTAGGAATGGTTAGGATAAGGGTGCACGATACAATTGAGTGTTACTTTGGAAACGAAAAATTAGGAAACTAAGAGATCAGAGATTTAGGCTAGTGTTAATAGAACCACTATAGTTCTCGGAATTGGAACGAGGAATTCTAACATAGTGATAGCACCATTGGTGCTTGGCCTATAACAATGGATCTGAGTCTAGGGACCAAGGCAGAGGACTGGTGGTTGGCTAATGGTTTGGGGTATGATACGCATGAGTCGGAGCAACACAGTGAACTGTGGAGATGGTTAGATGCCAAGGTTTGGGCGACAACGTGGATGTTATGTACAGATTAGAGTCTAAGTTCCTATGGGCCGGAGCGTTGTGGTAGAATCCCTAACCATTATAAAAAGGTTGAAGGCTTGGAAGATGACCTAAGCGGGATAATTGCCATGTGGATTATGATAGCTAATAGTAAGAAGAGAATCGAAAGAAAGAAATGTAATTTCGAGCGAACGAAATAATGTTTGGCGAGCTATTAGCAGAAATTTGTGAAGGATTCTTTTAGGATAATTGCATCCACAACAGAAATTCATGAAGTTAAGGTTACTAAGAAATGATGAGTGCGCTTGAGAAATTTAGGAGTTGTGATTGTGTTCATAGGCCGAGGTAGGTTCTAACTAGGAATGGAATGATCCCTGATATAGGCGTGTGTTACAAACTTGCTTAGGAATATGTGTTTCCCGGATGTGGCATTTGGAAGAAATTTAACTCTAGTTATTGACTTAACTTTGTGGCATCTAGAAGAAATTTAACTCTAGTTATTGACTTAACTTTTAGTTTCGTGTGACTATTAGTACGCACCCCAGGAATTGTGAGCAATTAGCTCCGATTTAGTTGTTTGAATCTTACCTTTAGTGATATAAAAATGTTGGAGCAATAGTAGATATATTTTGGCTACTCTCAAAGAACATGAGTTGAACTTTAGAATGGGATGAAGTTAACATAAAGATATGGTAAGTTATAAGTCGATAAGTAAACAAAAGTGTTTTTCCTTCCGAGAGACGTGTTATGATTTCAGAAGACATATAATGAGTTGTTATAAAGGAAGATGTGAGTTTCTAGTTCCACTACAGAAATTTTATTTGGGTTGTAAGACAGCAGGCTAAGCTATTAAAATTATGCTAGGTATTGTCGAAGACCTGGTGAGAATCAAAAGTTGTCCAGTAAGGTTTTCATTTAAGGAGTTGTGTGAAAACTAGAAGGACGAGATTATATCTACTCCTAGAATTGGGGATAATAGGGATCTTCTTTGACTCAATAGAGAGATTGTTTCTCATGTGAGAAGTATATGGAAAGCATCAAGTAAGTGAGATAGAGCATTTGACAGTTTTAGGGAAGGGTGCTACGAATGACGTATGGGGTTGGATGCTCTAGTTGATAGTATAATGGTGGAATGTTGTTTATGTGAACGATGAATTGAAGTGACACGAGAGTTCTATGTGGAGACAAATTGATCTAATTGATGGATAGTGTTTGGAAGAGAAATAGTAAGCATGCCAAGATGTTAGGTTGCCATAAGAGAAATTGAGTTTTTGATAGACCTAAATTGATGATTTGCGTGACCAGCTGCAAGAGGCTAAGAAATTATCTCTAAAGCTAATATGCAATCGAGGTACCGATAATTGGAAGAAAGATACGCCAAGTTAGTACAATGTTATTGAAGGACCGACACGAGGATCAAAGCATGCAACGGAAGCGATTTTTAATCTAAAATCTATCCTCGTACTGATTAGAATCTAGGAAACTTACTTTTTCTATGGATTACCGGACGGAATGGAGCGATAGGAGGAGGAGGGGCGACAACTTCTTCTCGTGGTGGAGACGACGGCTGTCCTGCGATCCTTCGGCTCCTTCGCATCAGATCTCTTGATCTTCCAAGGTATGACTCTAAACTCGTGGCCTCTCTTGGTGACGAAGAGAAAAATGACTTGGGTTAAAATCCAACAAAGAGAGAATATATATATAGGGAGAACCCTAGGGTTAAAACCCTAGTGGGCCAAACCCTAGTGGGCCAAGTCCAATTAATTAATTTTCTAATTGGGTTAGCCCAATTAATTAATTAAAACAATGAACTATTATTTTATTCTAGCCCAATTTAATTATGGACTATTCTGAATAAAATAATTCTCTCAATGTAATTTATCCAATAGGCCAAATGTATTAAATAATACATGAGTTATATCGAGCTACCCCGGGGACCAAAAGACAAATTATTCATGGCTACTAAAATGACCAAAATATCCCTGCTACCCAATAGCTATATTTTGTCATTCTAAGTGTTCCAACTATCACCATATGGTAACACTGACCCCATGAATAATTTTGCATGTGCAACGTCTTTGACCTACTAGTGTAATGACGAAAATACCCCTCTGTGTATCACCCATCATTTAGAAAGGAATAATGTACTAACACCTCTCTAAATGATTTCTACCATCCTTAGATCACTAGTCCAATAATCCGTGACTACTTGAATGTACTTGTTTATCACTGGGAGCTACCCAGAAGCACACACTCTTAAGTCACGTTCCCAGGGCCCTGGATTATTTGATTATTCTTGGACAATCACAAGGGGGTGAATCACAGAAACCATCTTGTATTAGTCTGTCTTAGCTAATTAGAAACCACACTCCCAACTCACAAGGTTATTGATCTTTGATAGACCTCACCTACAATGAATCTAAGAATATAGCTCTAGGTTCACTAGACTACCAACTAATAATCAAGTATTAGAGTACTCGTCCACGTAGTAGCAGTGATAGACTAGCTCCATGATAATCAGTACTTTGTCATTAGCTTCTATCACAGGTCCACTCTACGCATTCCAAATGCGCTTGTACAATTAGAGTAAACGGACTGTTTACTGGCTAAGGCAAGCCATCCTCCATTAGGATCTATTGCACAATGATCTTATCATGATAGAATGCCCAGTTCTATCAAAAGATCAAGAGTAATATTTTTCTTGCTTATTAAGTACCCATGATTCATGCCTAACTGTGAAGAACGACCCATCACATGAATCACTTACTTAATAGCATGGACACTTTTCCAACAATAAAATGCAAATAATATATGTGCAATAAACTGACTAAAAGAAACATCATTACCATAAATTAAATAAAACGTGTCTTTAGGGCATACATTTCCAACATTTATCAATTTCTGTGTCATCATGGCAACCGAGTTATTCAATCTTGGTGTAATCATGACATTGGGTTGGGAGATTTAAGAGCCAGATAAAATATATTTTGAGGACACGATTGGGAATGATATTAGGTTTTATAAACTATTTTGGGATTTGAGTAGCCACTGGTATAGAGCTACAACGGGATATTCTGGAAGATAAGAAACGAGTCTGGTAAACTCAAACCATGTGGAGATGTGAGTTATGAATGATTATTAAGGACTATGAATGGTATTTAGGAAATTGCAATCGGGAGTCCTTAGCAATAGTGGTGATACAATTATCATAGACCAAATTTCGAGGACGAAATTGTTGGTCCCTTGATACACACAATGGCCACTCAAGAGGGGGGTGAATTGAGTGATTAAAATTAATTAAATCAAATTCTTCTCTTTTAAAACTCTTGAGATTTTCTTATAAACAAAATACCCTTGTTATAAATATATATATTGTTTGAAAATGATAGCAATATAAATACACAAACAACCACAATAATCGACACAAGAAATATAGTAGTTCAGTGTCTCCAACACCTACTCCACTCTCTCAAGGTCAACTCGACACTTGAGGTTCCACTAAAACCACACCTAGGTTTTCAACAAGCTCACCTAGAGAACTTTTACACAACACCAAGGTTTTCCCCTTAGCTCACCCCAGAAACTAATACAACAAAACACACCTAGATTACTTGGGCTCTAGAAGGCCACTCACAATCCACAATAAATACAAATAATCAATCCTATGTCCAACACACTTGGACTAAAATGGATACCAATATAAGAACAATATACAAGACAATGATACAATTTTTACCAACTTGGAGAGAATATCTTCTTCTCCTTTGCCTTGGGCTCCAATGGATGAATCTTTGAGCTTGAGCCTTGGATTGCTTTGAAATGAATTCTTGAGAGCTTGGAAGTGCTTTAGGATGATAGATCTTGATTGTGCATTAGCCTTCTCCAAAAATCCCACCTTCATATTTATAGTAGAGCTTCCAACAGATTTATAACAGCTAGGAAAAATTCGACCGTTGGAGCCGAGAGTCGACTTCTCTAAAACAGGAGTCGACTCCTATTTGAAGTAGGAGTCAACTCTAGTTATACCATAGTCGACTCTTCGAAAAACATCAATGCTGTTAGGTCGAATCTGCATCAACTGCTCTCGGCTGGGTCGTCTCTCACTTTGCAAGAGTCAACTCCAGCTGAAGGGGAGTCGACTCTAGATATATAAGAGTCCACTTTTAGGCCAGGTTTTATAGAAAATGGATTTTAAACATATAGCAACTTGATCGAGGCTATCGAACCGACCAGATTAGTGTATGTATTAGAACTGGTTTGCAGCTAGGATGCTCCCCAGGTCGTCTCCCAACGAACTGTCAATGAACTGTCAAAACAAGATTAAACGAGGGGGGTCGTGATGAAAATCGAACTTAAAAACGTTCAAGAATGAAACAAAGATGAACTAAAACGTAACCCGCTACAAACCCTACCTCCTTACCACGGTAATCCCCGTCTCACTTATGAAAATAATCTGTTTGGTTTGATTTTCTTTCTGATTTGAAAAACTCTTCTACAACCGTAAAAGTTTAAATCAAAACGAGCAATCGCTCATACAAATATATCGTTTCTTTCTAATCAAAGCCTCAACCGAGTACGTCAATTAAACCCATCCAAAGATCATGCATGCATTCACACAACCGTATAAAAGAAACATACATAAACTTAGAGAAGGAAAAGAAACAAAATCATCAATAAAAACATGAAAATCGAGTTCCAAACTGGATTCGACTATATGACCGAGACTCAAACCGGGCAAGGGGTACGAGAATGTAGCAGATTACAAGCGAATTAGCCTTCCATAGCTTCTAGGTTGAAATCGTGAGAATCCTCCAAAATCGGCCACCCCCTAATGTCTCTTAGCTAGCTCTTATTTATAGGGTTTTGGAAAAGAAAAACCTAGGCTAAATGGGCTTAGGGTTTTTTATTACAAATGGCCCATAATTTAATTAATTAAAAGGCCCAATGGATTCTAAATTCGCCCATAACCCATAATGAAGTATGGTTGCCTCTTTCAAACCCAAATGTCTGTCCACCTTGCAAAGCCCACTTGCGCCTCTATCGAAATAGCTCAAATCTGCGGCCCAAATCTGCCAAAAAAAGAATAAAAACAGTGTGAAGCCCAATAAAATAAAATAAACACAAGACAAATGAAATAACCTAAATAGAGTGCAATGAAAATGGAATAAGAGGGATAAGTAATATAAAATATACGCGCCATCAAATTCCCCCACACTTAGACTTTTGCACTCCTGGGCAAAACACTAAATGCTAACATTCACTCTTTCAAACAAAAAGGATGCGAAGAATGCAAAATGAGAGGCACGACAAGTTTTATAGGAATTCAACACTCAAAGATCATCTTTCTTACACTTCCCAGACAAACAAGTAGCATGGCAATTTTACTTGGCAAGACGAGTCAAAATAAGCAGACCCTCATAGAATAAGAACATGCTCTCAAGTTCCTCAAATGCTATGCCTAACTCCACCCAATCAAAAGGACTTTTATTCATGGCTCCAACATGGTAAGGTAAAAGGGATAGGAAGATAACAATGAAAAGTAAACCTTATGAAGAAAGAAAACATTCAAGACAACCCAAGATCAATGAAGAACTATTAAGCAAGCAGAAAATATAACTTTTTTTTTTTTTTTTGAATGGTGGGTGTGTTTTACGCTCAATCCCAACCTTGGTGAGTGCATTTTACGCTCCATCTCACCTTGGCCTTTGGCCTTTCCATCTATTTTCTTTTGATTCCAAAGGACTTGCTTAATACTTTGCCATAATCAAGGGATGCAATGAATGTTCTTCAACCTAAAGAAGGGAAAAGATCTTTTTTTTTTTTTTGGGGGGGGGTGGTATTGCGAGTAAAATGAAAGAATGCCTTAATCATCTTTTCACATGCATGAGCACTGATAGCTTCAATAAAGATTCAAAACAAGCTCTAGAGTGATACCCATAATTAATGAATGCACGCATAGCATAAGAAAGAACAAGAACATGCACAAATATCCTCACAAAGACTACCTCAATCAACCCACCAAGCTAAACTCATTTCCAATTTACTTGAAAGCCCAAAAAGATAAGATCAACTTTCTAATCATGCCAAATTCTTTCAAACTCAATTTGCCTCATTTTGTATTTTTTTTTTTTTTAAAAAAACTTCGATTCTAAAACAACTCCCCCCCACACTCAAACATTACATTGTCCTCAATGTAAGCATGCAGCAAGAATCAGGTATAAGACAAGTAAGAAAAGTAAGGAAAGAGAAACAGCCTGGTGGTATCAAGTCGGGGGAAGGTCCAAGAGAGATAGCTCCTCCACAGTGTGTTCTGTAAAGCCCTCGTAGAAATGTTTAAGCCTCTGCCCATTAACTGTGAACTTCTTCGTAGTCGACTCGTCCATAATCTCAACTGCACCATAAGGAAAAACATGAGTAACCACAAAAGGACCAACCCATCTAGAACGCAACTTACTAGGCATCAGCTTTAGGCGTGAATTGTAGAGGAGGACTTTATTGCCAACGTTGAACTCCTTCTTGGCAATCAATTTGTCGTGTGCAGCTTTGGTCTTTTCCTTGTAGATCCTGGAGTTCTCATATGCCGCTAATCTTAATTCCTCAAGCTCTTGCAATTGAAGCTTCTGCTAGGAACCAGCTTCTTTCATGTCCATGTTGCATTGCTTTACCGCCCATTAGGCCTTATGCTTGATCTCTACCAGCAGATGACATGCTTTTCCAAAGACCAGTCGATATGGGGACATGCCGATCGGAGTCTTGTAAGCCGTGCGGTAGGCCCAGAGTGCATCTTCCAACCTTTGGCTCCAGTCTTTCCTATTGGGCTGGACTGTCTTCTCTAGAATCTGCTTGATCTCTCTGTTTGAAACCTCAGCCTGTCCATTGGTCTATGGATGGTAGGGCGTCGCCACTTTATGTAAAACTCCATACTTTCGGAGCATGGATTGCATCTTTCTATTGCAGAAGTGGGATCCTTGATCACTGATGATGGCCCTGGGAATGCCAAACCTGCAGAAAATATGAGATCTAACAAAATCTGCAACCACAGAAGAATCATCAGTCTGGGTGGCTTTAGCTTCCACCCATTTCGAAACATAATCCACAGCCAAAAGAATGTACACAAAACCAAAAGAGACAGGAAAAGGACTCATGAAATCAATGCCCCATACATCAAATATCTCACAGAATAATAAAGGTTTCTGAGGCATTTCATTTCTGCGTGAAATTGAACCTGTGTGTTGGCAATGTGTACAGTTCTTACAGAATCCATATGCATCTCTGAAAAGGGATGGCCAATATAACCCTGCGTCTAAGACCTTTCTAGCAGTACGTTACGGACCAAAATGACCACCACATGCAAGAGTGTGACAGAAATGTAGGACAGATGCAAATTCATGATCAGGGACACACCTCTTAAGGACTTGGTCACTACACAAGCGCCACAAATATGGATCATCCCATACATAGTACTTAGCTTTGCTTTTAAATTTATGTAATTGTGCTTTCTTAAAATGTGCAGGTAATTCAGAAGCAACTAGGAAATTTACCATGTCAGCATACCAAGGTTCAGTACCATGTAAGTGATAAAGAAACTCATCTGGAAAATTATCTCTGATAAGCGGATGATCCATGTCAGACGAGTCGGGAGAAATAGGTATCCGGCTCAGGTGGTCGGCCACTAAGTTTTCAGCTCCACTTTTGTCTTTGATCTCAATATCAAATTCCTGGAGTAGCAGCATCCACCGGATAAGCCTAGGTTTTGCATCGGGCTTCTTCAGAAGGAACTTCAGGGCTGCATGATCAGAAAACACAATAACTTTAGATCCCAATAAGTATGATCGAAATTTATTTAAAGCAAAGACTGAGGCGTAGGCAATGACATGCGACTTCTTATTCACCTGCTGAGAGAGAACGACGCCTACTGCAAAGTTTGAAGAATCACACATGAGCTCGAAGGGCAACTCCCAGTTGGGTGGCTGGATGATGGGTGGAGAAGTCAATTGCCTCTTAAGTTCCTCGAAGGCTTGCTTGCATTGTTCATCAAACTTGAAATCCACATCCTTTTGGAGGAGGTGGGATAATGAAATGGCAATCTTACTGAAGTCTTGGATGAACCTCCTATAAAACCCTGCATGGCCAAGGAAAGAGCGTACTTCCCGCACAGACGCAGGGTAAGGTAAAGAAGCAATGACATCCACCTTGGAACTATCGACTGCGATACCTTGTCTGGAGATAACATGACCTAAGACTATGCCCTGCTCAACTATGAAGTGACATTTTTCACAATTCAAAACAAGGTTTTTCTCAACACACCTTTCCAAAACTTTACCCAAGCTAACCAAGCAGTCATCAAATGAGGTGCCATAAACAGAAAAGTCATCCATGAATACTTCCATACAATGCTTAAGAAATTCAGAAAATAAACTCATCATGCACTGCTGGAACGTACCTGGAGCATTACATAAGCCAAATGGCATCCTTCGGTAGGCAAAAGTGCCAAAAGGACAAGTAAAGGTGGTCTTCTCCTGATCCTCTAGTGCTATGCATATCTAAAAATAACCAGAAAAGCCATCAAGAAAACAATAATGAGATTTACCTGCTAACCTTTCCAACATTTGGTCGATAAATGAAGGGGAAAGTGATCTTTTCTGGTTGCTTGGTTGAGCTTCCTATAGTCGATGCAGACCCTCCAGCTGTTCTGCACTCTCATGGGCACTAGCTCATTTCTTTCATTAGCCACCACTGTGAAACCTGTCTTCTTGGGGACGACCTGCACTGGACTCACCCACTTGCTATCAGATATAAGATAGATGATACCAGCCGAAAGTAACTTACTTACCTCTTTCTTGACCACATCTAGGATGGTGGGATTGAGTCTCCTCTGTGGTTGCCTCACTGGTCAGGCTCCTTGCTCTAAATGAATCATGTGCATGCATAAAGAAGGACTAATACCTGGTATGTCCGCCAAGGTTTAGCCTATTGCTCGTTTGTTCCTCCTGAGTAGGTCCAGCAATCTCTTCTCCTGGTCAGGGCAGAGGTTGTTGGCTATGAGCACTGGCAACTTCTCTCCCTCCTCCAAGTAAGCATACTTGAGGTTGTCAGGTAAGGGTTTGCACTCCAAGGTAGGTGGCTGTTGGATTGAAGGCAACAACCTGTTTGTGTTTAAGTCAAGAGAACCATCTGCTTGCATGACATTCTCAGCAAGGGAAACATTTACCATGGGAGGCTCATGAAAACTCATGTCAGATTCAGAAAGATTTAAAAACTCATCTATCTCAGAATAAGCGGCACACTTACTGAATCCATCATGATAATTAGGGCAATACACACTATCAGGAAAGTCATGGATGGTGGGGAACTCAGAAACAAAGTCAGCACATGCAACATCAACCATCAAGTCAATAAAATTAACATGCCAGGAGGAATGATCTTCTGAAGGATACTTCATGGAATCAAGAATGTTGAAATGGATACTATTACCAGCAAATTCCATAGATAAGGTACCCTCATGCACATTAATTATTCTCCTAGCAGTTTTCAAGAAAGGTCTGCCTAGTATCAATGGTGCATGTCCAAGTTTGTTATCATCTTCCATATTTAAAACATAAAAGTCAGCTAGGAAGATAAGATCCTTAACCTTAACCAGCACGTCCTCCAAGACTCCCGTGGGATAGGCCGTGCTCTTGTTAGCTAGCTGGACTACCACTCCTGTGGATTTCAATGGGCCAACCTGCAAGGATGCATAAACAGACTTAGGCATTACATTAATGGAAGCACCCAAATCTAGCAAAGCATTTGTGAATTGTAACTCTCCTATAGTACAAGGAATGGTAAACGTCCCTGGATCTTTGCATTTCAAAGGCATGGCGGGCTAGATTAGGGCTGAGACATTCCTTCCAAGGTTGACTTGCTCATTTCCCTTCAGCTTCCTCTTGTGGGTGCACAAGTCTTTGAGAAACTTGGTATACTTGGGAATCTGTCTGATGGCCTCCAAGAGTGGTATATTGACTTCGACCTTCTGGAAAGTCTCCATGATCTCCTTATCCAACTCAGCTTCAACCCTCTTCTTGTTTTGAGTGGCTCTATGGGGAAAAGGCAATGGATTGGTGTAGGAGTTCTCTCCCTTGTCCTGATCACTGTTGATGTGCTGCTTGGCCTTTTGAATTGAGAGGGGCTGCGACTCTTCTTTTCT
Source organism: Diospyros kaki (assembly GCA_036245055.1). Classification (NCBI taxonomy): domain Eukaryota; kingdom Viridiplantae; phylum Streptophyta; class Magnoliopsida; order Ericales; family Ebenaceae; genus Diospyros; species Diospyros kaki. Next base: position 24,006,331 of record BSEG01000009.1, on the reverse strand, counting down.
ACTGGTTTCTTCTTGTGCCTTCTCTGGAACATTCATTTCTTTACCACTACGCAGCATGATCGCACTCACATTTCCCTTTTGATTGGATATTGGCTGTGAAGGTAACTGACCCGAGCCTTGACTCCTTAGCTCATTTATGTTAGTTGCTAACAGCTCAATCTGTGTCTCCAAATTCTATATGGTGGTGTCAGTCCGTTGTTGGAATTTGAGGGTATTGGCAGTCAATTGCTGCACTATGTCATCCAAGCTCGGTTCGGCCTTGGGTTGTGCTTGTTGCTTCATTGGTGTGGCATTACTTTGACCCGGTGCATTGAACCTCTGCTGGAATGGTTGAGTTGAAGCACCCCCATATCTGAAGTTGGGATGGTCTCTCTAGCCCAGATTGTAGGTGGCAGCATAGGGATCATACGTATTCTGTTGTGGCTGTTGCTGAAACGGTCTTCCAGGGAAGATTCCATTACATGATTCTGTGTTATCCTGCAATTGTGGGCACTGGTCAGTTACATGTGAAGATAATAAACAAATGCCACATACCTGCGGGGGCTGGTTTCGATCAAGGGCTAACTGGCGAACCATTGAAGTTAGTTCCTCCATCCTATTTTCTATTCTCCGTTGGTCCATAGGTGCAGCAAAACCAACCTCATTGACAGTCTTCATGGGAGTGTTCAACCTGGTACCAAATTGTTGTGCATTTTAAGCCATCTTTGAAATTAAGTCCCGGGCTGCAGCTGGTGTCTTTTCCATTAAGGCTCCTCCAGATGCAGCATCCACTAAATACCTGTCCATGGGGAGCAAACCTTCATAAAAATATTGAATGAGGAGCTGGTCACTTATCTGATGATGAGGACAACTAGCACACAACTTCTTGAATCTCTCCCAATACTCATGCAAGCTTTCTCCACCTATCTGTCGGATGCCACAAATGTCCTTCCGGATGGCTGCTGTTCTGGAAGCAGGGAAGAACTTCTCCAAAAATATTCTCCTCAGGCCATCCCAATTGGTAATGGCAGCGGGTGGCAAGTAATACAGCCAGTCTTTGGCAGCTCCATCAAGAGAGAAAGGGAATGCCCTTAGCTTTATTTGTTCCTCATCAACCCCTTGCGGCCTCATGGTGAAGCATACCACATGAAACTCCTTCAGATGCTTGTGTGGATCTTCACCTGCAAGACCGTGAAACTTAGGAAGCAAATGTATCAATCCAGATTTCAGTTCAAAGTTTGCCTCCAATTGAGGATATTGAATACACAAGGGTTGATAATGCACATCAGGGGCAGCCAATTCTCTAATAGTTCTGTTAGCATTATTCCCATTATTCCTATTCTCATTGCCACTGTTTTCATTGGCAGCCATATTGATCAATTTAGGTTGGAACTCAGAAACAGTATCAAAGACAATGGAAAAGACACTATTAGTCACTGCCCTATCTTGAGACCTAAGTTCTCTTGCTTGTCGCCTAAGGGTCCTATCAATTTATGGATCTAAATCAATTAGGTCACCCTTAGATGATCAGGTCATGCATTAAATATCAACAAGAACAAAAATAAAACAAAACACACAAGGAAAGATCACATAAACACACCAAGAAAACACAAAATGGCCCAAAAAATGGCCCAAAAAATGGTCTAAACGTTGGAATTTGGCCAAAAAACGCCCTCCTCACTGCATAGCAGTGACTATTTCTCCCCACACCCCCATTCCTTTGGAAACCAAAAATCAGGGCATTCCGAGATAGTCGACGACGGTGAACAATGCTGGTTATGGCAAAAAACAGAAAAGAAAAACACAAAGAATGAACAAAGAAACAAAAGAAAAGAGAAACAAAAGAGCAAAACAGAAAGAAAGCAACAAAGAATGAAAGAGAATTAAAAAGAAACAAAAGAACAGAAACACAAACAAATCTTGTTATGGCAGAACAGATTGATGGTTCCCCGGCAACGGCGCCAAAATCTTCATCAAGGCTATCGAACCGACCAGATTAGTGTATGTATTAGAACTGGTTTGCAGCTAGGATGCTCCCCAGGTCGTCTCCCAATGAACTATCAATGAACTGTCAAAACAAGATTAAACGAGGGGGGTCGTGATGAAAACCGAACTTAAAAATGTTCAAGAATGAAACAAAGATGAACTAAAACGTAACCCGCTACAAATCCTACCTCCTTACCACGAGAATCCTCGTCTCACTTATGAAAATAATCTGTTTGGTTTGATTTTCTTTCTGATTTGAAAAACTCTTCTACAACCGTAAAAGATTAAATCAAAACGAGCAATCGCTCATACAAATATATCGTTTCTTTCTAATCAAAGCCTCAACTGAGTACATCAATTAAACCCATCCAAAGATCATGCATGCATTCACACAACCGCATAAAAGAAACATACATAAACTTAGAGAAGGAAAAGAAACAAAATCATCAATAAAAACATGAAAATCGAGTTCCAAACCGGATTCGACTATATGACCGAGACTCAAACCGGGCAATGGGTACGAGAATGTAGCAGATTTCAAGCGAATTAGCCTTCCATAGCTTCTAGGTTGAAATCGTGAGAATCCTCCAAAATCGGCCACCCCATAATGCCTCTTAGCTAGCTCTTATTTATAGGGTTTTGGAAAAGAAAAACCTAGGCTAAATGGGCTTAGGGTTTTTTATTACAAATGGCCCATAATTTAACTAATTAAAAGGGCCCAATGGATTCTAAATTTGCCCATAACCCATAATGAAGTATAGTTGCCTATTTCAAACCAAAATGTCTGTCCACCTTGCGAAGCCCACTTGCGCCTCTATCGAAATAGCTCAAATCTGCGGCTCAAATCTACCAAAAAAAGAATAAAAATAGTGTGAAGCCCAATAAAATAAAATAAACACAAGACAAATGAAATAACCTAAATAGAGTGCAATGAAGATGGAATAAGAGGGATAAATAATATAAAATATGCGCGCCATCACAACTGTTTGAAGTAAATGTCCTCATTTTATTTTATTTATATTTTACCTTCCATTTACTTTAATACATAAATGTAAATAACAAAGTATCCCCCATTTGGATTCAATAAAAATATCTAAAAAATCAAAATCTAAATAGATAAGAAAGTAGATTTTAGGTTTTAGTACAAAATCGGTATTTAGCGATTTTACCACCCCCAAAATAGATACCTTCTATTTCTTAAAAAATTCATTAAAAATCATTTTAACACTATTGAATATTAGATATGAAAATACCGGGAGTTAGTTTTTCAAAATATTCCAGACTTAGAAAAAAACATTACTTAGTTCATTTTGATACACAAAATAATATAATACTTAAGACATATCAAAAATACATGAGAGGTTTTAAATATACTAAAAATGGTTTTATTAAAATTATATTTTGTTAATCATCAAAACACACAATAGGTTGATTGAAGCAATTTGGCTCAACAGAAATTTATTAAGGGGGGAGAATGTAATACCCGGGAATGATTTAAGGCTATAGATGGTATTTGATAAAGGATATAAGTGCAATTATCAAAATAATAAGACTATAGGGTACACTAATGCTGCTTTAGATGACCGAGTCAATTTGAGGGAGTACCCCGGACCTTAGATAGCTAAGGGAAATTGTATAGTATCGACAAGTGATTCGAATGTGAAGATTGTATCTGCATGTGAAGATTGTTCTTGATACACCGCGCGTGTTGAACTTGGAGGGAAAAAAAAAAAGAAATCTTAGGAATACCCTTATAGTGACACGCCTGGCGAGGCGGGGTGTTACAATACCTCTTTGAAAGTAGGTAATGTAGGACATTCCTCAGTCTTGTGCTCTGTTGTGTCACAAACTGCACATTTTACTTCCACTTGATTAACAGATTGTGTTTTCTTGGTTTCCAGACTTTCAATCTTTCTTATCAATGCAACTATCCTAGCATTCAGATCATCACTCTCACTCAGTTGGTACCTACCTCTAGACTATGGATTTTCTCTTAAGTCATTAGAAGATATTGGTCCAACCTCCCAGTTTCTTGTGTTTTCTGCTAAGGTATCAAAGAACTGAAATGCCTCATCTGGAGTCTAATCGTAAAACTCACCATTACACATGGTGGACACTAGCATTTTCAATTGAGGACTAAGAGCGTCATGAAAGAAACTGACCACTCTCCATTGTTCAAAAGCATGGTGTGGGCAAGCATGGAGAAGGTCCTTAAACCTCTCCCAAGTTTGAGCAAAGTTCTCATTGGGCTTGCACACAAAATTCATAATCTGCATTTCAAGGGTGGCAGTCCTATTGGCTGGGAAATATTTTTTCCAAAATCTTGTTTGCATTTCTCTCTAGGTTCCTATGGACCTAGGTGGAAGAGTGCTCAACCACATCTTAGCCTTATCCTTGAGTGAAAATGGGAAGAGTTTCAATCTTGTGATGTCTTCGTTCACTGTATGATCCATACAGGTGCTACACACTTCCTCAAACTCTTTCATATGGGTGTATGGGTTTTCAGAATCCATGCCATGGAAAGTTGGTAACAGTTGGATGGTGTCAGGTTTGAAATTAAACCTATGATGATTGAAGGGAAGAATAATGGATGAGGGGGTAGTCTGCCTAGGAGGATGAAGATACTTCCTAAGAGGTCTGATCATTTCCTGATCAATGGGATCAGGATCACCGTGGTCACTACCATGTGCAAACATGTTGTGTGCAAATGGTATGTTCTCATTGTGTTGAGACATGACTGATTGATATTCTATAATCCTACCTGACCTAAGTATCATACACCATACACAACAAAAATAAAGTAAAAAGAAACAGAGTTACAGAATTTATCAGGAGATGCTTATTCTTTTTTTTTCGTTTTGTTTTTTCCTAAATCTCCCCTACAACGGCGCCAAAATTTGGTTGCACTCACACTCTGCAATTAAAACACAATAATACTTTTATATTTTTTTCTTTATTTAGGTGCAAGGTTTATACTCGTCAGTGTACGAGTGCAATTATAGTCTAAATTTAAATTTGTATTTTCTAGATGAGTCCAGGTCGTCTAATGAGAGATTTATTTATAACAAAAGAAAAAGAATGTCACACACACGCACACGCATCTAGATGAATTGGCAACAGGATTTATTTGTGGATTTTTAAATAACAGATGCTAGGAAATAAAACAAGAAAGAAATTAAAATAAACATGCTAGAATATAGAATTGGATAATACTTGAGTTAAGATAATTTCAGCACCAACTCACTGATCCCTAATTTTTAGCAAAAAGATTAGCAACATTAATTTAATTTCAGATATGAGGGTCTGCTATTAGCTCCAATTAGAGATGATGATAGTTCTAGTTTAAGCAATCCTCATACATGATATATGGGATTCTAGTTTAAGTAACTATCATAAATCTGATTGCAATTAATACACAAAACAACTAAATTAATCATCGGGGTTTGGGTATGATAGCGTTTCCAGTTCTAGTAACTCTCATACGTGGCATGAAAGTTCTAAGTTAGGCTTACACTCCAATCCAAATCTAATGATTTCTCAATTAACAATACACACTCATATTGAAATTTAAATTAATATCACTCATTTAAAGCGCCACTTTCTTTGGGAATCATTAGCGTTGGACACTGTCCTTGCCTTAACTCAAGATTGGATTTAGCTACTCATCTTCATTTAAAAATTAATTGACAAGAATTTAAATGGCGTAATTTAAATGATAGAATTTAAATCATAGAAATTAAAATAGCAGAATTTAACCAACCATTTAGGCAGTGGATAATAAAAAGACGTGAATTAAAATTGCAGAAATTTAAAGGCATAAATTAACCAGCCATTTAGGCGGTAAATAATAAAGTAAAAATAAATGACACGAGAATTCAAGAGAAGAAAGAAAAGAAGTAAGATTACAAGAGAAAATAAGAGAGAAAATAAGAGAGAACAAAAGCAATTCTCGAAGAGAAACTCTAAGAAAACAACTAAACTTTGATTTAAGAATAATAATAGCCATTTTACAAGTGCAACCAAGTGAGCTATTTATAGCCCACAAGATGCAATACAAATCACACAATTTCAATTATACAACTAGACATAATTATATCTAATGGGCACTCACACACCTAAAGTTAAATGGATTTTAGGTAAAATGCACACTTAAATGGATTTTAGCTAAAAGGCACACTTAAAGTTAAATGAATTTTAGCTAAAATACACACCTAAAATAGCACTCATAAAATAAATATTTAAAAATAAAAATAAAAATAGATTTTTACAAGTTGGGTTTTGGGTCTTCTTTATGTTGGATTTGAGCCTTCCTTAGAATTGAAATGCTTGGGCCTTCCTTGGAATTAAAATGCTTGGGCCTTCATTGGAATTAAAATACTTGGGTCTTCTTTAGAATTAAAATGCTTGGGCCTTCATTGGTTGGACTCCATTTAATAGTTGACCCAATTGCATTAGATCTTGAGTAATAACGTTGGTCATCCGATTGACTATTTAACATCTTCAATTACACGACAAAAGTCAATTTCTTCATATCATCCTAACAATAGTACATAATGTGCATAATTATTCAAATTAAACTTAATATAAGATAAAAATAGGGATATAATTCATTAAGATTTAGAAAAATTAACTCCTCATCATATACAAAGTCTCAGAAATATAAATATAGAGAGAAAAGGAATTAATGCTCGATGTAAACTTGAAAGCTCGGTAGTTGAATGTATTAAATGTTTTCCAACAACCTTCAATCGATTCTCCCAACCCATATTTATAGTTAATGGTAGATAAATACAAAAATATGACCGTTGTTGTGGTTGGGCGAGCATTAAGTGTGTCAAAAACTAGCCGTTACAAAATTCTGTGAAACAAACTGTTGACGGACAAAATAGGTTAGTTAACTATATTTTCAAATAAAACTAAGGCATGATCAATAGACAAGTAAGCATAGTCGATAGATGTCCAACCAAATCTATTGATAGTTGACAAACACTTTCACATAGTCGACACATCCAAAAATATGAAAACAATTTATAACATTATGCACATACATAGTTGACACAGGAAATTTCATAGTCGATAGAGCCTGCACAATAGTCAACAGAACACAACATAATCGATAGAAGCTTAGGCATAGTCGATAGATCATAGACCCATAGTCAACTATCCTTAGGCATAGTCGATAGAGCATAAACCCATAGTCGATTATTCATAGGCATTGTCAACAGAGCATAGGCACATAGTTGACTATCTATTTAGAGAAACTGAACACATAACATTTCCTTACTTTGTTTCTTTTGAAAGCAAGTTGAGATTATCAAAAATATATTAATTTTGAATTTAAACACTCAACCTTACTCCTATTAAGATTGATTTTCATAACTTTACTTTAAACTCATTCACATAGATTTAAAGATTGTTTTTCATAACAATTAGTCATTATCAAAACTATTTTAATTTCCAAGAGTAAAATATCATTATAAATTGGGACAATTCTGGGATAATAAATTTTTTTCATTCAGTACTAGTGCTAAACCATATCATTTCTCATATCCATCCCACAATTTTCATACATCTATCTAGAAAGAGAATAAACATCAAATACGGAAGTTAGAATCGAACCTTAACTTTAATATTAACCATAAATATGATTATACATCATCATTCCTCAAACGTTAATCATAAATCAGATCTTACATCATGGACTTTCAAAACGTTTAGAGTTCAAAATAGCATAACTTAAATATAAGGGCTACATAACGTACATTCAATTCAATTCATCATGCATTTGGAAAGTGTCATTTCATGCCTCATTCATCCTCGTTTCTATTACAATCTTTATCTAGAACGTTTGAATATTTTAGGGGCAAAGCCCAAGTTAGATGATGAATCATTTAAGTAAGGGTACAAAAATAATATTTCGTGTATGTATGTAAAATGAAAAATGTCATCATTCCTTTAATTTGAGTCAAACGCACCCAATTGCTGATCCCCATATTTATAGCCTCCTTACCAGGCCGAGGTGTATGGGTGCACCCTTGGTAGAGTAGCGGTGCTAGTCTATAATCTCAAACCCTTATGCAATGCATGATTAACAATATCATTGTGAACATATGCACATTTCATCATCAATACATGTAATGCAATCTACATGATGCATAACATACCAAGTCATGTCAACATGATAAAAATCATTTACATAAAATCGAGTTTTGGGTTGAACCATTTACAAACCAAACATTTTATCATAATACTAAATCCAGTGGAGTAGTACCATTTACCTCATATGCATCTCAAAATATCTTAATTCTTGTGCTAGGCTTCTAACGTACTCAATTAGGATCCTCAACACACCCTAGCTATCATATTTATTCAAGAAATCAATATTCTATTTCTTTCCTAACTTTCTTATAATTTCCCTCCATTTCTTCCTATTTTTCCTCAATAAATCCGAATTAAATATGCCTCAAATATCTTCCAATTATTTCTATTTAACAAGTCATAAAATAACTTTCCTAATTTTCTAAAATTTTCTAGGAAATTTAACTCACCTTAGCTCAGCCTCTCAGGCTTTCTCAGTACGCATGACATGCCTCGATTTTTGTGCACAACCTTGATTCCCTAGCCCTACCTCGATTCTCGCATACCACCTCGATTCTAGCACACTACCTCAATTTTTGTGCACCACCTCAATTCTGATGCACCACCTTGATTTTTGTGCCCTGCCTCAAAACACGTGCCAGAACAATTTTCTTGTTAAAATCTCTGAAATATTAATAGATCTCCATTTCCTATTTTTCTATAATTTTCTAGCATTTCCTAGGATTTTTCTCCATTTTTTTCCTAATTTTCCTTTTTCTTTTCTTTTTCTCTTCTTTCTTTTTTTTCTTCATCTTCAACCTCCAGCTCCCCTACTCCCACGCGAACTACCATGCTCCATGCCCAACTTCTGCATCTCGCGCTACCAGCCACCTTCAGCCACGTCGGTAGCCTCCCGGACCTTCCCAGAGGCCACCGATCGCCGTCGCACCTTGTTGTCATTACCACGTTCGCGGCTGGCCACCCTCCACCACGTGCCCAACTTTATAGCGGGCTACCATGGCCTTGGCTATGGCTGCTGCTTGCTATGACAGCCCATTCCAATCCCCTCCGATTGCCGCGTCGACCTCTACCAGCCTCCTCCACACACCGTCATAACTCCGCTGCAACCCCTACTCGTCGACCAGCTCACTGCCATTACCATGGCTGCTTCGAGCTTGTGGCTATGGCAGCCAACAACACCATTTCCTCTCCCTTTCCCTCTTTCAATCTCTCACTCTCGCGTTGTAACACCCCATCTCCTAGAACTGCCCGAGGAGAGGTGCTACTGGGAAAATTGATCAAATGAAACTCTCTGATAAACTAAAATCTGATACTATAATTGAATATCTCAATCAAAGTGAAATAAAATTCTAAGTCAACATAAACTGAAAACCACAAACTCTGTTTAAGGGACAATCCCTCAACTGAAATATAAAATAATCTTAAACTGAAAAGACACTAATAAAGCTAACAAACTCCCAGACATCTTTGATCTTGAGCAGCTCGACATACACACACTATAGACCACTGCTGCTAGGATTTGGAATGGTGAAGAGTACAAGGTGAGCTACAAAGCTCAACAAGTATAAGCTGGAAAGAATAACTGAAGCTAAATCGAGAAATATATATGCTCATAAAAATAGTTATTACCTTTGCACTTAGAGATATAATAATCACTGTAAGGTTGCATTTACAAGATGTAATGCACATAAACTGTAAAATAAATGCAGGTATGCAACTTTGGCTCATAGGCCCATGTAACCGTAATACATATCTAACTGATCTGAATCTTGCAAACATAAAAGTTGTAAACACATACAGTGGGCAATATGCCCTAGCCCCCTGGTGGCCACCAGATGGGCAACTCATAAACTGAGCTGAATTGAAACTAGTGGGATCCCTGTGGACTAGTCGCTTGGCGCGGATAATGTAATGCAATGCTCATACCAGAATTTATGCACATAAATGCCACATAATAATTGTAACGCCCCGCTCCCACCTACGGATGTTACTCACGAATAATCAACCTATTATTCACACACTAGGGCAAAGATGAAGAGACGACTACGTTTTAATGAGAAACGGCCTAGGTGGGAACTAGGCTTTACCCTCTCTTCGCTCCACTCAAGGATCTGGGAATTATCGAAACGACCTCGCAAAGATAAAACCCAAAACCTCGCAAAGTGCCACCCCTTCTCAAACTCTTAATGAAGAGCTAAGGGTGACTTCCCAGGATCGAAAGAAATAAATTAATTCACTAGCTTCATATAAATTATGGCAATATGCCTTAATTATAAGGAAGTAATTTTTCTTTTCTTTGCCCCAACCATTAACCCATTTATCTCACTTCCAAATCCTTTGGAAAATATTTGGATTAATCATTCTTGAAAAAATTTAACAAAATTTTTCTTATCAAATCTCCATTGCTTTTTCCCTTTAATTATTTCAAAATACCAAAATTTCCAAACACTTAGGAAATAAATTTTGAAATACAACATCAAGGCATCCTTATCCATCTTCTAAAATTTAAGGAAAATACCCCATTATTTAATTTCCAAAATATAGGAATTTTCCCACAATTGCCTCATTTTTTTATATTAATTTAATAATTAATTTGGAGGCTAAAATACTCCTATATTTATTTATTTTAAAATAATTTATTTCATAATTTCTCAAAATGTCAGAAACAATTAATTAAACAAAAAATAAAAAAAATACATCACAGTAGCCACAAGGGGGGGCCGCAGCAGCCACGCCCCCAGCGCGCTCAGGCCGCCCGTGCGCACTGGCCACCCGCGCGCACAGGCCGCGCAGTCCTCACGTATCGGCCGCGTGCGCTGGCCGCCTGCGAGCTAGCCTTCTGCGCACGGCCGAGCCAGCCGCGCCCAGGCGCGCCCCTGGCCACGCCCAGCACACTGCCCTTTTCAAATTTTTTTTTTTTTGAATTAAAATCCGACATTTTCCAGAATGCATTTTCATATTAAAGGGCTTCCAAAACACTCAAGTTTGCCCCTTTTCACCCACATTTAGCATTCATTACATATTTAACAAATAATTACAACATTAATCCACAAAATTACATAAACCACTACACATGCTTTTCTTCTTTGCTTCAAACCCTTAGCCTTGCAAAACTCCCTTTCCTTTTGATGGCTCTCCACCTACATAGAGGTCAAAGGACCTTATGAGCCAATGCTCAGTAAGGGTGCTATGCAAATGTAAATGTAATATGAGAACATAAACATGTAATGCAAATGCAATGCATATTAAGGGTAGTTCTCCATGCCCTCATAACCACTTAGGTTAAGGCACCAACCAACCCCTCACTCCCATCACAAGTCCTCTTTATGGCCATAGGTCCACTAGGGCACAAAACATGCAAAGAATCATTACATGCAACTCATTCAAACATGTACAAATGCAAGCAAAAACCCCTCCACTTGGGGCTATCCCTTACCTTGTTTTCTTTGAAGCTTCAACACTTCCACAAGCCAAGACTCTCTCTTAGACTTTAATCACCCTTAAAGAAAAATAATAAAGGAATTTCATTTTAGCTCTTATACATAAGCATTCAAACTATTTCAAGAGAGGGAACTAGGTTTACCTTTGCTAGCCTTTCTCTTCCTTCTCTTAGTCTTGATTTCCTTCTTGCTTCTTTCACTTCACATGTGGGGAAAATTTTGAACCAATTTCCCCACTCCCTATTTATAAATCTTTTCTTCTCAATCCATGCCAAATCTCAAGATTGCATCCTAGTCATAGATTTCTTCTTAATTCAAGAGACTAAATCTCCACCTTTAAACACTAGCACAATCCTTATGCTTCTCTCAAATTTAATCCTAGCCATTGATTTTAGGAGAACACTTCTCTTGACTCAAAGAAAACACAAATCCAAGAGACTTTGTCTCCTTGAATCTCATCCATTGATCTTTCTTTGGAGAATAAATCTCATCCCTCGGATCAATCCCAATTTCCCATAATTCTCCTATTTTCCAAATAATTAAATAATGACTAATTTCAAGATTGATTAATTTCCCAATTTTCCATTTAATTTAAATTCACCACTTTTCAAGCATTTAATGGAGACTAAAATAATTTCCTTTTGATTTAAATTTAAAAGGCTCTTGAAAGACATAATCCATCTACTTTAGCATTTATTTAAATCTACCATTTTCCAACATTAATGCTTGACACATTTCTTTTTAATATGGATTTTCTTTTAATTCCCTCCATCATGGCTCTCATTTAATGTTTGAGAGACTAATTTATTTTCTCTTTTGCATTTATTTTAAACATCACTCTTGATTCATAAGATCATGCCATGTGTCACCAAATTCTCTTAATCAAATAAATCCTTATTCCCAAATTTAATTAAATCTCATTCCATGAGATTTTGCCAAGTGTCACAACTCTAACCATACTTGGCTTCTAATTAAGTTTCCTAATTATCCATACACTTAATCAAGAATTAAATTCTCTAAAAATTAATTCTCCAATATAAATAATTTCTCCAAAAATAATTTACCCCTTTATTTTTGGGACGGGACTCCAAATTACCGTTTTTCCCCTCCTAAGGCATCTTATACATTATGTACCTTCTCATTAATTCAAGGGCAATTATGGAATTTTTCATATACCACTATTCTCTTAAGTGATAAAACCTATCATGACTCATCAAGGGTATTACAATAATGCTGAACATGTTATAAGAATTACCAAACATGTTTACTGATCTTTAATATAATGAAATACAAGATTCAATTCATTATGTATTTTGGTAAGGGCATATTAGACTTTTTTTTTATCATACTTGGCATATGAATTCAATATTTGGAAGTATTGAAGATTTAGTTAAAAGCTTGGATTTAGCTCGCTGGTAGACTTAATACTGAAGATTAAGTCTGGTTCTGCAGGTTCAACGACACTTAAAGACCGGCTGGACATATTGAAGGCTTATATGACACTTACAGTCTGTTGGAGGGTCTTACAGCACTTAAAGTCTGCCCACGAAGAACAATTCAAGAATGAAAACAGTAAACTCAATCTGAAGCAAACTTATTACCACTACACCATTCCAAAAGGAATATTGAGAAAAACAAATCCCAATTGACAAGAAACAATATCAAGGATGATTCAAAAATTATTTTTGATTGAATTGCTTTAAAGAAATCATGCATATCTTCTTCATGCACTCACTGTTATACGCATATATATATACCTATAACGTATCTGTTGAATGATATAAAACTGTAAACTCAATAAGAGTTTCTAAATAATAAAACTATAAACTCAGTAAGAGTTTCTAAATAATTTAAAAACAGAACTAAGAAGGACCTATAATGGAAGGAATTACAGGGAAGATACTTGCCTTAATAATTTTGATCGACTCGAACGATTGCAACTAGAAATCTCCTAAGCAAAACTTGAACCCACTGTTGCCGCTCTTGCTCTCTGTTCTTGTGGCGTGAAGAACATATGGCCAATGGGATTATATATATAGAGAGAGAGACCAACCCTAAAAGCCCTCACAATCTCCTTATACAACTAGGAGTCTTTCAATCCAAATCCTCCTCACGTATGGATATCTCAATCCCTTACTCATAATAATTCTCACTAATTATTTAAATTCTAATAAAAATTTATTAAATGACCCTCATGTCCTTGCATTAATTTCCATAATAAATAACTAGAATTAAATGCTATTTAAATGCTATTCTCTCAACTAAAAATCTAAATTGCCACATTAAATAATTAATTGGCAAAAATCACTTAAACGAAACTTAAATAAATCATTAAATAATTCTAAATAAATTCTGGGCCCTCTAACGGGTCGTTACATGAGCTCTGCTCTTTGATCTCTCGGTCAAACTCTCTCTCTCTGCTCTCGGCCATGCTCGGCTAAACTCTCGGCCAAACTCTCGGCCGTTCCTTCCTTTTCTTCTTCATTTTCCATTCTATTTATAGCAAAGCCACAGCAGCTTCAAGCCTGCCTTGGCTGACCAATCTCTCAACAATTCTCTCAATCCTTCAGCAATTCCTCAGCCCAAAGCCTCAAGATTAAAGAGCAACCCAACATGCTACAGAAGTTGGCCCCTACGCCTACACGCGCATGCATATGTGTATATATATATTATGTATAATTTATACATTAACTCTACTTCTATTCATAAATTCCATTTAGAAATTTTAATAATTGCACTTGGATCCTCCAATCTTTAAATTAATTACCCTTAAGCCACTCAAAACCTTGATTTCTCAAAAATTAATAATCAGCGATTACTCGATAAAGGTCGATTTTGTCGCGCGCCGGCACAGGACCCCTGTTTCATCCCGAAACCACTTTAGGGTTGAGTCTTATGAAAAAATGAAGCCCCTTCAAAGTTCCGTTGACTTCTCGGAGGTCCTCTACGACGATTCAATTTTTTAGCCTAAATCATAACTATATTTTAGTTGTACTGAAAACCGTCTCAATTCTGATTTCTTTTAATACCATAAATCCTATCTCAGAATGCTCATCGAGACTATATCATTTTCCATAGGCATTCACACTCTGGCGAATTCTCTGCAGTCGATTCGGTATTTATAATTGTAAGAAATTATACTTAAACCCCTAATCTTTTGATAATTTCTCCTATAACCCAAGTTAAAATTACTCTTGAACCCTTTAGAAAATTTGTGATATTACACTCAAACCCCTATATCTCTTAATATATATCACACTATATATTGTATACAATGTTTAATGTTTATATTATCCCATACGTGATATGCCTATAGGATGTAATACAATATGTTTACGTCTGTGGAATGCGATATGTCCCTTAAGGAAATAGTGGTTAAGTAAGTATCACCCTGAAGCATCTCCCACTAAACCCGGAGCTATGCTCAAGCAGGGCCCTTAGGGGCCAAGACCCTACTTTGGCAGTGTAACACCCCGCCTTACACGGGTGCGTCACTATAAGGGAATCCTTGAGAATCTTTTTTTTTTTCCCAAGTTCGTCACATGCGGTGCCCTAAGAACAATCTTCACATGCAAATACATCACCCGTTGCATACAATGACTGGCGCCCGCGATGGTTTCAAGAACAATTTTTACATGCAAATATAAACCCTGAGAACCCTAGTCTTGCCCGTTTAACTAACAAGATCAATAATCTTAAACTAAATGAGACACTGAATAACACAATGGAATAATTAACATCAAGATATCGTGGCCTACCACGAGTTTTATACAAGGTGTTCCCACACCGAAATACGAAATAAAACGTTACAAAATGATTACAACACTAACATGCGACCATTCATACACATATCAAAATGAGTACTAATGCTTCCAAAATGATACAACAACTATCAATTAAACACCGTTGGCCTCACCGGCCATGTCCTCGACCTCGCAGCAGTCCTTGGTTGGAACGTTGAATGTTCCAGGGGCATAACCCAAGTTAGATGATAAAACATTTAAGTGATGGCATGAAACAGTTTACGTAATGCATGAAAGACACACAAGCATGGGATACACAGATAAAACGACATGTAACACGGCTAACTTGAAAAATCTCCCTGACATACTCAACCACCTGTGGAAAATCCATTCCACACACCTTTGGGATTGACCTTGCTGCGACATACTTAATTCTTGAGTGCCCTACCGTGTCACTCGTTCACTTGGATTAACCTTACCCCATTCTTAAGAAGACCCCATCCCATCCCATACGGACACAACAACAACACGAAAATCGACATCCCGATGATATGAAACCTACACGCCATGCACTGACTCTTTTATAAGTTAAAAATAGTTGATGTAATATACCACATGTTCAATATGAAAATGATGTCACAAGTACACAAGAGAAATGCCTTTGCAAAACAACCCAAGTTCCATAGGGTATAACTGCTCACTAGAACTGGTTCAATCACGTGTAACCTAAGTTCGGGAGGGTAAAATCGCTCACCTGAACCCACTACACACACTCCAACACATTTTCAAGACAAGGTGAGATTAGAATTAAACCACCCACCTTAATTCAAAAAAGTCTAGTTTTTACCTCGAAAAACGTGTCGCATCTTGAAAAATGTGAAATCCTTCCTTTCAATAACCCAATCGTCCCCTATTTACCATTAAGACCTTAGGAATCAATATTTCTATTTTTTCCTCAATTTTCTATATTTTTTTTATTTTTAAACCTTCCTTACATTCGAAAATTCATTAAAAATACCTAAAACCCAATTTCACCAAATCTTTTTGCATGAAAATTACTAAAATAATTTTAGAAAAATTATAGAATTAATTTCAGAAGCAAAACCTACCTCACGCGCTGTGACGCCCCGTTCCCACTTATGGGTGCCACTCGTGAACAATTACTCGAATTGTCCACCTGCCCAGCCTTTGGTAAAGAGCGGACCATGTTTCAAGACGAAACGCCCTAGGTGGGAACTAGGCTCATCCTTTCCTTCCCTCAACCCCAAGATTCACTAGCAGAATTGGGCTTAACCACACTGCACTTGGCTGAAAAGAAATCTCATTAAGATGCCCAATTGCCATTTTCTCATTTATATTTAATTCTTTTTCCATCCAAAAATTTCACCGAGCTCCCAAAAATCCACCATTTCAATCCATACATTGATTGATTACCAATTTTGGAGAAAAAACTCAAAAATTTGCAATTTCTCGAAATTCGGCATTTATCTCCAAAAATGCCCGAAAAATTCTTTTATTTTGAAAATTCCTCCGGGGCCTAAAATCAATTAAGAAATGCCCCATAATCCCCCAAAATTTTCAAATTTTTGAAAAAAAATTGACCGACGGGGCCGGCTGGCATGCCTGGGGCCTTCACAGGGCCCCACGATGCACCTGCAGGGCAGGCCGTGCGCGCCCGCGCCTCCAAACCCAAATTTTCCATCTTCACTTCTTTTCTTTTTTTTTCCTTTTATTTGGGGTTCCTAACCCAAATTTTCCAGAAATAAAAATATTCATATTCATTCAATTTTTGCCTTTATTTCTCCATAATTAAGGCTTAAACAATATTCTTGATGCTTCCACAACATACATCAAACGCCCACTATTTTTCCAAGAAAATCATATGATTTAACTTCTTGGTGCTTCCCACAACACACACCAAAATGAGACTTTCACCCAACCTAGGCTTCCACATGTGATAAGCCAATATCTCATTGTCTAAATACAACATACACTTCAACTAACAAACAAATTACATTACATAAACCAAACACATAAGCTTCCATAATCCATAATATACACTTGAATCCTCTTTCCATGCTTCCACATGCCATTCCACCATTGCCTTTACTTTACTATGCATCCAAAACCTACATGTGAGGGTAAAAACCTCATGAGCTATTAAGCTCAATAAGGGTACAATGCAAAATAAATATGAACATAACAAGATTATATGATGCCAAATGCATGCAAGTGTGGCTAGGTCTCTTTGCCCTCACAACCCACTAAGGTTAGAGGCATCAACCCACCATTTCAACCATGTTTCCAAACTACCCTATGGCCATAAGTCTCATGAACATAAAAGAACATGCCAAATGCAACATATACATTTATGAACCATACTTACTACACATTGCAAGGCCACCCTCCCATGGAGCCATCCTTTACCTCATTCTTTTCTTTGAAGCTTTAAATCCTTATCTCAAGAGAGCTTCCATCACAATCTTCTCCCATCTAAGATGGCATTCCAAAAGAAATTTACTTTGCATACAAGCATACTAAAATATAGAGAAGAAAGAATAAAGCTTACCTTGACTTCTTCTTCTTTTCTTCTCCATTTCTTTCCTCCATGAGAGACTTCTTCCTATCTCTCTTCTTTCTTTCTTCAAATGGCCAAAGGGAAAACAAGTCTTCCTCACTTGCCCTTATGTACTACCCTTTTCCATTTTCAAGAATGAATCTCCACCATTCATTCAAAGCACAATCCATGTGCTTAAGGAGAATTAAATCTTAACCTTCCATTTCAAATAAACAAATCTCCTCTCTTGGAGAAAGCACAATCCAAGCCATTTCCTCTCTTTAAATCTCAACCATTGGATTACTTTGTCTTTACAAGACTTAATCTCTACCCTTAAAAGGAAGAACAATCCATGTGCCTTTCCAAGAATTAATCTTAGCCATCCAAAATTAGTCTTTAAATTAAATCAATAATATGTTGGCAATCCTTGCCAACCTTCAAGACTAAATGGTGGCCTTTAGATCATTTCCAATTCCAAGAACCAATCTCATCCCTCCACTTTTTCATTTCTTTCCCATTTAAATTAATGGGACTATTTTCACCCCATCACAAGAGAGACCACTTTGAGAGACATAAAACATTTCTTATGCTTTTAGATAAATCCCATATTTTCCAAAGCATTAATGGTCACCATTTATCATTTTCTTTTGGATTTACTTTAATCCATATAATCATGCCTCTCATTAAATGCTTGAAAGACTAATTTCAATTCTTTTGCATTTAATTAATTCTCCCTTTAACTTGGACCACATTAAGCCATGTGTCACTCTAAGACACCAACCTTGGCTTCCAAGATCTCATCTCATCCATCCATATGGCATTACCACATTTATTCACCAATTTAGGGAAAAATAATTATTTTCACAAATAATTTAAAATCCACCCTTTTCCTATTTTCCATAACTAAATTCCTTTATGGAATTTGCTCCAAATTACTAAAATACCCCTTTTGTGAATTATTAGTCCCATTTATCTCCACATAAATACCAAATTGGGATTTAATTCACTTACACACCTAACTCCACATAGGCATTATTTCCAATTTACTAAAATACCCTTTTATTGTACTTCACTATCCAAATTACCAAAGTGCCCCTCTTATAGGGCACCAATATTCTCAAGGATCTATCACCTTCTCAAGGGCATTTTTGGAAGTTTTCTTACTTCCTTTCTCATTCTCATAACACTATGATTACTAGGTGTTACACGAGCCCTCACGTGCCACCCAAGGCTTTGACAAGTGAAGCCCACGCACAGCTGGAGCAGGTTGTCTTCTCCGGCTATGGTGGGTCTCCGACAACTTCCTTTGGCTAAAACAACTATGGGGTTTTGAAGAGCTTGATGAGGCGACCTCAATGGACCCTTCACCCGTCGAAAAAAGTCTCCAAAAAAGGGTTTAAAACCCAGTTGTAGGTCGCAGCTCTGACGAGCTTAATTTTTTGGCCAACTCGCTAAGACCCTACTTCCTCTACACCAAACGATTCCAAACGCTCCAGAAATGCTCTCCAACCTTTAAAGAACAAAACCCCCTTATCCGTGAGCCTCGATTCAAGCCAAAACGCCCTCAATTTCTTTCGACTTCTTTGAAAACCCTCGGCCTTAGTTGGCTATTTATACCCGTTCTCGACCTGAATTCCCATCAGAACTCGATTGATCTTATCCCCTTATCCCCAAATCTTGCTTCCAAGTTGATCAAATAGCCCTAAATCATGAGATTTGGCCTTCAAAAATCTCGGCCAAATCTGCAGTCACCTCCGCCATTAAAACCCATCCCATCACTGCTTTTTTCAACCAATAACAAGTTCCACTTGCTTCATCATCACCTGGAGGCTACTCCTGAGCCTCCAGGTGAGGTTCCCGAATGTTAGAGGTGGCTTCCGGTGGCTATGTGTGGCCGATCAGATTCACACCTTGGAAGTTTCAAATTTTGCATTTTCACCCCTAAGCATTTTCCAATTGCATTTTCTCCCTAACCTTGATACCCCTTGACTTCTCGTTAATTCCTTGACTTCCCACACATTCTAAAATTCTCATTTCTGTCAAGAATTTCTGAGAAATTCATCGTTTCGACCTCTCTCGGGCAGTTTACAAAATCTGTACTTTTGCCCAGATGCCCCTAATCGCATGTTTTCGTCCTCAAACCTTCGCGAATCTCTTTGTTTGATCAAATATCACTTATTTGGACAATTTTTCCTTTATTGACTTGCTTTGACATAGTCCCTCGCCTTTCGTTTATGTTTTGAATATTACACGTAGGTCTGAAACTTTGTTAAATACCATTTAGCCCCGTAATTTCTGAAAATACTCTTAACATTAAATACTGGGTATTACATCGTCCCCCTCTAAAAAGGAATTTCGTCCTTGAAATCATTAACTCACTACATTAAATAAATGCATGTAAGAAATTTCCATCTCTTCTTTGTGTTCCCAAGTAGCTTGTTCTTCGTCATGGTTGCTCTATAGTACCTTTACTAACAAAAAACTTTGTTCCTTAAGACTTGATCCCTTTGATCTAAGATTCGAACTAGTTCCTCAAGGTACGTTAGATCATTTCTTATCTCGATGGTCTCATTTCGAAGTACTTTAGTAGGATCTGGCTCATGTTTCTGTAGTTAGGACACATGAAACACGTTGTGGATGTTTGATAACGCCACAGGTAAAGCTATTTTGTAAGCTACTAACCCAATTTTCTCCAAAATTTCGTATGGTCCTATGTATCCTGGGCTTAGTTTCCCTTTTCTTTTCCCTTGAATCACTGATTTGATCGGAGAGACTTTCAAATATACCTTATCGCCGATCAAGAATTCCAAGTTTCATCTTCGTTGGTCGACGTGCAACTTTTGATGACTTTGACTTATTCTCATTTTCTCCTGGATTCTCTTGATCTTTTCAATCGTAGTTTGCACTATCTCGGTCCAATCAATCCTGTTTCTCTAGTTTCTATCTAGCAGAGTGGTGTTCTGCATTTTCACCTGTATAATGCCTCATAAGGGGCCATTCCAATGCTACTATGGTGCCCGTTGTTGTAAGCGAATTCCTCTAGTGGTAGATGTTTCTCCCAACTTCTTGAGAAATCTAAAATGCATGCCCTCAACATGTCCTCGAGCATCTGAATTGTTCGCTCAGACTGTCCGTCGGTCTGAGGGTGATAAGTTGTGCTGAGCTTCAACTGTGTTCCCATACGCTTGTGGAAACTTTCCCAAAATCTTAACGTAAATCGTGGGTGTCGATCTGACACTATGCTTGTAGGAATTCCATGCAATCAAACTATTTCCTTAATGTATAGTTGAACTAAAACATGGGTCGACTGCCTTATCTTAATAGGCAAGAAAAGCTCTGACCTGGTTAATCAATCCACTATCACCCAAATAACATAGTTTCCTTTGGGACTTCGAGGCAGATTAGTCACAAAGTCCATGGTGACGTGGTCTCACTTCCATTCAGGAATGTCCAGAGGTTGTAGCATTCCTCCTGGACGCTGATGCTCAATTTTGATAAGTTGACAAGTATCGCATTGCGTCACATACCGTGCCACATCCTTTTTCTTTCCAGGCCACCGATAAATTTCCCTAAGGTCCTTATACATTTTTGTGGACCCTGGATGTACAGTGTACCTAGCTTGATGAGCTTCTCTTAAGATAATTTGCCTTAGGCCTTGATCTCTTGGCACATAAGTCCTTCCTTGGATTTGTAGTATACCATTGTGGTAACTGAATTCAAGTGCTTTTACTTGATCATTCTTGTCTATCCACTGACTTTTTCTTGTGTCTATCTGAAGAGTTGACTTGATTTGGTTCACCACGTCAGGTTGGATTGTCAGATTTTCCAGATACCCTTTGATTGGTTTAGGCTTGACACTTACCGTTAGATGACTGAATTCCTTAATCATTTCCCATTCTCTAACCATCATGCTAGCCACAATTTTCGAACTTCTTCGACTAAGAGCATCTGCAACTATATTTGCCTTCCTTGGATGGTAGGAGATAATACAATCGTAATCTTTCAGGTACTCCATCCATCTTCTTTGTCGCATATTTAACTCATTATGAGAGAATATGTATTTCAGACTTTTGTGGTCTGTAAGAATCTCAAACTGTGCTCCGTATAAATAATGTCTCCACAACTTCAAAGCGTATATTATCACTACTAACTCCAAATCATGAGTTGGGTAGTTCTGCTCGTGTCTCTTCAGTTGTCAGGATCCGTAAGTGATTACCTTCTCGTCTTGCATCAGAACACATACCAAACCTATCCCAGAAGCATCACTATACACCACATACTTTCCCGACTCCGTTGGCATTATTAGAATCGGTGTCGTAGTCAATCTTGCCTTAAGCTCTTGAAAGCCTTGCTCATATTTTTCATCCCACTTGAATTTGACTTCCTTCTGCATCAATCGGGTAAGTGGAGCAGATATCTTCAAGAATCATTCCACGAATCTTCTATAGTATCCAGCTAGTACAAGAAAACTTCAGATTTCCCAGATGGTTTTGGGTGCTTGCCAATTCTAAACCACCTCTATCTTTGCTGGATCAATAGCTATACCTTCTATAGAAATTATATGTCCAAGAAACGCTACCTGAGTAAGCCAAAATTCACATTTTGAGAACTTGGCGTACAACTTGTGGTACTTTAAGGTCTGTATCACCATCCTTAGATGTTCTTCGTGCTCACCCTCACTTGTAGAGTATATCAGGATATCATCTATGAACACTATCACGAACTTATCCAAGTAGGGTTTAAAAGTTCGGTTTATCAGGTACATGAATGCAGCAGGTGCATTTGTCAATCCGAATGGCATCACCAAATACTCATAGTGACCATACCGAGATCGGAAAGCAATCTTAGGTACATCTTCTGACTTGATCTTCATTTGATAGTACCTCGACCGAAGGTCTATCTTAGAAAATACCCTAGCTCCTTGAAGTTGGTCAAATAGTTCCTCAATCCTAGGTAACGGGTACTTATTCTTTATGGTTACGTTGTTCAACTGTCGATAATTAGTACACATCCTTAAGGTACCATCTTTCTTCTTTACGAATAGAATTGAGGCTCCCCAAGGTGATTCACTTGGTCTAATGAATCCTTTATCAATCAAGTCCTACAATTGTTCCTTCAACTTTCTCATCTCAGCTAGGGCCATTTTGTATGGAGGTATAGATATAGGCTACGTACCTGGTACAAGGTCTATCAAGAATTCAATTTCTCTTTGGGGAGCTAATCCTGGTAATTCTACAAGAAAAATCTCAGGGTATTCATTCATGACCCTCTCTGACTCCAACTCGAGACTTTTCTTACTTGGTTCGAGTTTGGCTAATTGCAATGCTTGCAAAGTCATGCCATGTTTTCTCTTACTCATACTATTCTGGCCCTGAAACGTAATCCATTCTCCACTAGGTTTAAGTAAGCTCACTGTCTTATTCTTACAATCTACCTTAGCCTTATGCATCAATAGGAAATCTATTCCTATGATTATATCAAAATCTTGAATATCCAGTACCACTAAGTCTATCTTGAAACTTTCCCTTCCCATATTGAAAATACATCCCTAGCACCCTACTGCAGTTCTTAGGGTCGAACCCATGGGAGTAGCTATGACCATTTGATAACCCAACTCTCTAGGTTCTAGCTTTAGAGTGTCTACTGATGCATGCGAAACAAACGAATGCATAGTACCCGGATCTATTAAAGCATGAACTGGAATATTCGAAAAGAACAGTGTACCTTCAATAACTGTAGGATTGGCCTTAGTATCCTCACAAGTTAAATTGTACACTCGGCCTAGACAAACATTCTGTTCTCCTCCACTCGGTGGCTCCATCTTCTGCCTCTTCAGGCACTCTAACGAGATGTGCCCCGGTTGCCCACAATTGTAGCACACCATCTCTCCCTAATACCCAACTTGGGGCGTTCCTTTAATCTTCGGGTAGTTTCTTCCATTGTGGCCTTCTTCACCGCAGCCATAGCATCTTATGACGTACCTCTTCCTAGGGTGTTTCCTCTTATAGTGAGGCCACTTCCCTTCGTCCTTTGGTTGAGCCATCGAACTTCCTAGATTACGGCCCCTACTCCTTTCCTCTGTCTTGATTATCTTGACCCACGTCAGATTTCTCTTAATGGTTAAGGCTTGGTGCAACGCTTATTTGTAGGAATCAATGTCCCACCTACTTAAAACTTGTTGGAGACTAACTTGCAACCCTGAAACGAACTTCTGTGCATTCTGACTCTCATCGGTCTCGTACATGGGTATGTATTTAATCAGTTGAGTGAATCGGTTGTCGTATTGGTTCACAAACATTTCATCAGTCTGTTTGAGCCTCATAAACTCCCATATCCTTTCTTCCTTCTAGCTCTTGGGGAAATACTTGGCGATAAACTCTTCCTTGAATCCCGCCCAAAGTATAGATTAGGGTATCCTCATCTTCTTCCTCACATTCTTGTTAAAACCTTATCATAGAACGCTAAGTAAACTGCCACCATCGACCCACTTCTTCTTCCAACGTGTAGTTTGTGCACCTCACTTTCTCCTCTTCGCTACACTGGAGGGGTTGAAGTAATTTTTCTGTCTGCTCGAGCCAATACTTGGCTTAGCTAGGATCATCGCTAACCCTACCCTTGAACACAGGGGGCCTCAAATGTTGGTACCATTCCAGTGCTATGGTCGTGTGTTGAGTGGGCTCCTCTCTACTCACGTACGTTAGCATGTTCTGTAGGAATCGTTCCATTCGCTCGAACCGATCCTCGCTTGTAACACCCCCTCTCCTAGAACTGCCGGAGAAGAGGTGCTACGGAGAAAATAAAATAAAACTAACTGATAAATGAAATCTGATACCATAAATGAATATCTCAATCAACTGAAATAAAAACTCTGAGTCAATATAGATTGAAAAGCACAAACTCTGTCTAAGGGACAATCCCTCAACTGAGATATAAAATAGATCTAAATTGAGAAAACACTATCAAACTCAATAGACTCCCAGACATCTTTTATCTTGAGCGGCTCCACGTACACACACTATAGACCACTGCTGCTAGGCCCCATATCTGGCACTCTCCTGCTCGAACGTGGAGGGGTGAAGAGTACAAGGTGAGCTAAAAAGCTCAGCAAGTAATAAGCTGGAAAGAATAACTGAAGCTGAATCAAAAAATATCGATACTGATAAATAACTCACTGAACTTATACTGAATAATCACTATCTGATTGCATTCATAAAAGTGTAATGCACATAAACTGTAAACTAAATGCAGGTATGCAACTTTGGCTCATAGGCCCACATAATCTAATAAAACATACCTGACTGATCTGAATCCTATAGAGAGAAAAAACTATATGCACATACTGTGGGCAAATACCCCTAGCCCCCTGGTGGCCCCCAGGCGGGCAACTCATAAACTGAGTTGAAACTGAAACTGGTTGGATCCCCGCAGACAAGTCGCCTAACGCGCATAATGCAATGCAATGCTCATATAAATGCTGGCGCACGATATGTAGTGCTCCATATAAAGTCATTCTCAATGCTCATACCAAAATGTATGCACATAATCTCACCAAATAATGCTGATCATGTCATAATAAAATAATACTGAACATGAAATGATCTTCATCTATATATTGGAATATAAGGATTCAATGAATTTTGATTTACGGTATGGGCATGATTAAATTGTTATATTATGGCATATAAACTCATTACTGAATGTTATTGAATAATTTAACTTAATTAAAACTTGAATTAAACTATTCTGGAAGTTTAATTAAATTTCTGGAAAAGCCATCTGGATATCAGGAAGGATATCCGGATATGATGAAAGACATCCGGATATGAAGGAGGCTCATCCGGATACACTGGCGCTCAAATAAGAAACTGTTCAGATATGCTGGAATATATTCGGATAGAAACTAGGACATTCGGATATGATACTAGTCATCTGGATACACTGGAAGCACAAAGGACGAGCTATTCGGATATGCTGGATAGTATTTGGATAAGGACTAGGACATTTGGATATGATTTTGGCCATCCGGATATGTCACTGAGGCATTTGGATATAACTGGGGACTATTTGAATGAAAAATTCAACTTTTGACGGAGGCATCCGGATATTAGGCGAGACATCCGGATATTATCTTGACCTTTCTGGATGTATAAACAAACCATCCGGATATCATACTCGAAGAACTTTAGATAAATCCGGATACGATACAAGGTATCCGGATATTAGAACTTAGAGTAATAGAACTTGCAATCCAAAATGGATAAGGATTAATCGAACTTGCAATCAAAATAGATGAGGATTAATAGAACTTGCTCATAACTTCACTGTTATACGCATATATATATATACGTCTCTGCTTAATGATATAAATCTGAAAACTATAACAAAGAACTGGAATAATCTGAAATCAAAACTGATATGAACTTGTAATTGAATGGATTACAGGAAGAATACTTGCCTGATAGAACTCTCTGATCGAACCCTGGAGCGATCCTGAAGACTCTAGCAAGCCTTTGCTATCTCTTGGCCTCTTGGTTCTTCACATGGTGTGAAGAAAAGCTAAGCTAATGGGCTCTATATATAGAGGTATAAAAACCCTAGATCCCACTCTCTTTATAACTTGGATTCCTTCTCCTAATATAACTAGAAGACTTTAAACCAAAACCATCTCATACATGGATTCTCATTCTCCTTTAAATACATAATCTCACTTAATTAATAATAATACAAAAATTATTATTAAAACTCTCAAATAATAATAAAACTCTAGAATTACCTTCATGCCCTTGCATTTAATTTTCACAATAAATAAATTCCATTAAATGCTATATAAAAACCCTAGATCCTACTCCCTTTCTAACATGGATTCCTTCTCCTAATATATCTAGGAGACTTTAACGCAAAACCATCTCACATATGGATATCTTATAACTAGGAGACTTTAAACCAAAACCATCTCACTTATGGATTATCTTAATCCCTTAATCATAATAACTTCAATTAATAATTAAATTCTAATAACAAATTGCCAAATGACCTTCATGTTCTAGCATTTTATTTCCACAATAAATAACTAGAACTAAATTCTCTTTAAATGCTATTTAAATACTATTCTCTCCATTAAAATCTAAATTGCCACCTTGGCAAATTCCCTTAATTCCAACATTAAAAAGAATTTAATGCTATTCTTTTCCTTCAAAATCTCTAAATTGCCATATTAAATAATTAAATGGCAAAATCTCTTAATCAAATTCTTCAACAATTATTTAAATAATTCTAATTAAATACTGGACCCTCTGATGAGTCGTTACAATTTCTCCCCTCCTTAAAAGAATTTGGTCCTCCAAATTCGTATCTGGTTACTCAAACAACAAGGGGGTAAAGACGCCTCATCTCTTCTTCTAATTCTCACGTCGCCTCTCCTGATGAGTGTCGTTGCCATTGAACCTTAATAGGAAGAATTAATCGATTCCACAAAATCTTTTCTTTTCACTCTAGAATACTGGTAAGTATCACTTCATAAGACGTATCTTCTCTAACTAGAGTCTAAAAGTCAATTACATGCTAAGGATCCGGCACATACGTCCTCAACATCGAAACATAAAACACATTATGGACATGGGACAACTGAGGTGGCGAAGCTAACTCATATGCCAAAGTCCCTATCCATCTCAAAATCTCTAACGAACCAACGTAACGGGGACTAAGCTTCCCTGTTACGCCAAATCTATGAACTCCTTTAATAGGCATGACTCTCAACCAAACATGGTCACCTACCTCAAACTTGAGGTCTCATCGTCGCTTATCTGCATAACTCTTCTGTCTATCTTGGACTATTTTCATTCTTGCTTTGATAACTCGAATCTTTTATGTTGTCTACTCAAAAATTTCAGGACCTAATAAAGCCCTATCATCAATCTCTTCCCAACATATCGGTGATCGACATGGTCACCCATAGAAAGCCTCATACAAACATTCTAATACTTGAATGGAAACTATTATTGTAGGAAAATTCTACCAAAGGTAAATGTTCATTCCAATTACCTTGGAAATCTAGAACACAAGCTCTCAACATGTTATCGAGAATCCTAATAGTCCTTTCTGATTGACTATCTGTCTGCTAGTGAAATGCTGTGTTGAACTTCAACTGAGATCTCAATGCATCATGCAAGGCTCCCCAAAAATGAGAAGTGAAACGAGGATCTCGATCTGATACAATGCTGGATGGAACACCATGTCATTTCATGATCTTCTCAATATAAATTCTGACAAATATATTCAATGGATAAGTCTTCTTAATAGGAAGAAAATGGGTTGATTTAGTCAAACGATCAATAATCACTCATATAGCATCATAGCCTCTAGTCATCCAGGGTAACCCATCACAAATTATCCATAGCAACATTATCGTATTTCTACTCTAGAATAAGTAATGGAACTAATAAACCTACGGGTTTATGATGTTCTCTTTAACTTGCTGGCATACTAAACCCTATGAAATATATTTGGCTACATCTTTCTTCATTGGAAATCTCTTGCTTAAAATTTTTATTATCTGGTATACAAATCTGTCCCTGAAATAAGGGTATTCCATCACTCCATATAGTATATCTCAAAGGAAAAAAACTTCTCAATATCTACTAAAATTCGTGCCAACTTCTCATCTTTTGATTACTGGTTCTTGATTAAATCAAATAACTCGGGTTACACCCTCATACAAGCGCAACTCATCACTGATCTATCCTTTAAGGCTTAAATAAATAAAGCACTTCATTTCTCCAATAACTTCCATTCTTATACCATTATCATAGCCATAAAAGCTCCTTGCCGACTCAAAGCATCAGCTACTACGTTAACCTTTCCTGGATGATATATAATCTCTCAGTCAAAGTCTTTAAATAACTCGACCCAACATCTTTGCCTCATGTTCAATTCTATCTGTGATAGAAGATAATGTAAACTCTTATGATCTGTATAAATCTCAACTTCTCACCATATAAATAATGTCGCCATATCTTCAATGAAAATACTACTGCTACTAACTCCAAATCATTAGTAGGGTAATTCACCTCGTGTTTGTTAAATTGTCTTAAGGCATAGGCATTAACTCAACCCTCTTCATCAATACCCATCCCAATCCTAAATGGGAGGCATCACTGTAGATGGAATATTTCTCTCCACTTGGTATAGCTAAGACTGGTGCGGTGGTTAACTTCCACTTTAATTCTTGGAAAGCACGTTCACACGCGTCATTCCATTCCAACTTCTCTCCTTTTCTTGTTATCTTAGTTATAGGGGAAGATAAATGAACAAATCTCTCAATGAATCGCCTATAATAGCCTGCAAGACCTAGAAAACTACGTATCTTTATTACTGTCATAGGTCTTGGCCAATTCATGACTGCTTTAGTCTTGTCGGGATGCACTGAAATACCATCTCGAAACACCACATGGCCTGGAAATCCAATCTGAGTGAGCCAAAACTCACACTTACTAAACTTGACATATAATTGCTTCTCTCTAAGCCTTTGCAATACTATAGTAAGATGCTTCGTATTCTCCTCTACACTAGGTGAGTAACTAGAATATCATCTATGAAGATAGTAATGAACCAATAGGTACTCACGTAGAACTCAATTCATCAAATCCATGAAAATAGATGGAGCATTCATTAACCCAAATGGCATTACAGCAAACTCATAGTGTCCTTAGTGAGTCCTGAAAGCAATCTTCTGAATATCATCTTTGACTCGCACTTGATGGTAACCTGATCTTAAGTCTATCTTTGAAACACTTTACCTCCTCGCAACTGGTCTAATAAGTCATCCACTCGAGGTAAAAGATACTTGTTATTCACTGTCACCTGATTCAACTGGCAATAATCTATGCACAACCTTAAAGATTCATCTTTATTTCTTACAAACCATTCTGGTGCACCCCATGGGGATGAACCGGGTCTGATAAAACCCTTTTCTATTAATTCTTCTAACTGGGCTTTCAACTCCTTTAGCTCATTGGGTGCCATTCAATATGGGGTCTTAGAGATAGGTTGTGTACCAAGCAATAACTTAATAGTAAACTCTGCTTCTCTCCGAGGAGGTAATCCTAGTAATTCATCAAGGAAAACATATGAGAAATCTTGTACAACTGGTACCTCAAACAACTTCCTCTTAGTTCCCTCATCTAAGGTAACAAAAGTTAGGTAAGCTTCACATCTATCACACAACAACTTCTCTACTTTCATCACTGAGATCATAGGAATCGTAGCCATAGGCTTGACTCCTCTATATATCTAAACCAGCTATCGAAGTATATTAAAGTCTATAATCTTCCCTCAATGATCAACTCTTACATAATGCTGTGACAACCAATTCCTGCCAAGGATCAAATCAAAATCTCAAACATTAAGAATTTCTAAGTCTCCAAATAGCTTCTTATCATGTACCTCGATCTCACAATTCTCAAACATCTCTTTTGATAGCATATGTTTGTTAAACTACCGTGGTATAATCCACACTCTAAGCTCCTCCAAAAGCTTGGCAAATATTAGCACACAATCCTCTCTGAAATTTAGCATCCTTCTTAGCTTCAATGGACACCAACTCTAAGGCCTATCTAGTCAATGTTGTAAACTCTACCTCATATTGGGCCACTATCTTGGTACCTTACACCAACTCAGCGAACTCAAAAACATTTTGGTTCTTGACCCATGCTGGGTAATAAGCGTTATGGAATACTTGCTGAAATTTGACCCATTTGGGTTCTTGACTACCAATCTTCTGGCGGGCAGTCTCCCACCATCTCTTAGCTTAACCTCTAAATAAGAATGTGCTCAGTCGCACTCGGCGATTGTTTGAACAATCGATAACATCCAATTCTCAACTATTGTTGCATCTGTGCCTCCATGGAATGCTGATGGTCGGAAGGCCATGAAATCCTTTAATAGCTGACTCCCTATACCTGCCTTCACAACTGGAGTTGTTGGAGCTACTGGCTTATCACCTCTACTACCTCCTACTTCT
Organism: Diospyros kaki; assembly: GCA_036245055.1. Classification (NCBI taxonomy): domain Eukaryota; kingdom Viridiplantae; phylum Streptophyta; class Magnoliopsida; order Ericales; family Ebenaceae; genus Diospyros; species Diospyros kaki. Next base: position 23,975,509 of record BSEG01000009.1, on the reverse strand, counting down.
TTGGGAACTTGTGATTCCCTTACCTGATTAGTAACTAGGGTGTCTGTAACACCCCCTCTCCTAGAACTGCCCGAGAAGAGGTGCTACGGGAAAAATAAAATAAAACTAACTGATAACTGAAATCTGATACCATTACTGAACATCTCAATCAACTAGAATAAAATCTCCAAGTCAATACAAACTGAAAAACATAAACTCTGATTAAGGGACAATCCCTCAACTGAGATGTAAATAGATCTAAACTGACAAAACGCTACAAACTCAACAGACTCCCAGACATCTTTTATCTTGAGCGGCTCCACGTACACACACTATAGACCACTGCTGTTAGGCCCCATATCTGGTACTCTCCTGCTAGAACCTGGAGGGGGAAGAGTACAAGGTGAGCTACAAAGCTCAGCAAGTAATAAGTTGGAAATAATACTGAAGCTGAATCGAAGGATATCGATACTGATAAATATTTACTGAACTTGTACTGAATATAATCACTGTTTGTTTGCATTAATAAAAATGTAATGCACATAAACTGTAAACTAAATGCAGGTATGCAACTTTGGCTCATAGGCCCACATAATCTAATAAAACATACCTGACTGATCTGAATCCTGTAAACAGAAAAAAAAAGCTGTCAGCACATACTATGGGCAATATGCCCCTAGCCCCCTGGTGGCCTCCAGGCGGGCAACTCATAAACTGAGTTGAAACTGAAACTGATGGTATCCCCGCGGACAAGCCGCCTAGCGCGCATAATGCAATGCAATGCTAACATAAATGCTGGCACACGATATGTAGTGCTCCATATAAAATCATGCTCAATGCTCATACCAAAATGTATGCACTTAATCTCACCAAATAATGCTGATCATGTAAAATAATGCTGAACATGAAATGATCTTCATCTCTTTATTGGAATACAAAGATTCAACGAATTATGTTTTATGGTATGGGCATGATTAAGTTGTTATATTATGGCATATAAACTCATTATTGGATGTTATTGAATAATTTAACTTAATTAAAACTTGAATTAAACTATTCTGGAAGTTCAATTAGGTTTCTGGAAAAGCTATTCAGATATCAGGAAGGATATCCGAATATGATGAAAGACATACGGATATGAAGGAGGCTCATCCGGATACATTGACGCTCAAATAAGAAGCTGTTCGGATATGCTAGAATATATTCAGATAGAAACTAGGACATCCGGATATGATACTAGTCATCCGGATACACTGGAAACACAAAGAACGAGCTATTCAGATATGCTGGATAGTATTCAGATATGGACTAGGACATCCGGATATGATTCTGGCCATCCAGATATCTCATTGAGGCATTTGGATATAACTGGGGACTATTCGAATGAAAAATTCAACTTTTAAGGGAGGCATCCGGATATCAGGCGAGACATCCGGATATTATCTTGACCTTTTCGGATGTATAAACAAACCATTCGGATATCGTACTCGAAGAACTTTAGATACATCCGGATACGATACAAGGTATCCGGATATTAAAACTTAGAGTAATAGAACTTGCAATCCAAAATGGATGAGGATTAATAGAACTTGCTCATAACTTCACTGTTATACGCATATATATATATATACGTCTCTGCTTATTGATATAAATATGAAAACTACAACAAAGAACTGGAATAATCTAAAATCAAAACTGATATGAACCTGTAATGGAAGGGATTACAGGAAGAATACTTGCCTGATAGAACTCTCTGATCGAACCCTGGAGCGATCCTGAAGACTCTAGCAAGCCTTTGCTATCTCCTGGCCTCTTGGTTCTTCACATGGTGTGAAGAAAAGCTAAGCTAATGGGCTCTATATATAGAGGTATAAAAATCCTAGATCCCATTCCCTTTATAATATGGATTCCTTCTCCTAATATAACTAGGAGACTTTAAACCAAAACCATCTCATACATGGATTCTCATTCTCCTTTAAATACATAATCTCACTTAATTAATAATAATACAAAAGTTATTATTAAAACTCTCAAATAATAATAAAAATCTAGAATTACCTTCATGCCCTTGCATTTAATTTTCACAATAAATAATTGTCATTAAATGCTATATAAAAATCCTAGATCCTACTCCATTTCTAACATGGATTCCTTCTCCTAATATAACTAGGAGATTTTAAACCAAAACCATCTCACATATGGATATCTTATAACTAGGAGACTTTAAACCAAAACCATCTCACTTATGGATTATCTTAATCCCTTAACCATAATAACTTTAATTAATAATTAAATTCTAATAACAAATCCTTAAATGACCCTCAAGTCCTTGCATTTAATTTCCACACTAAATAACTAAAATTAAATGCTATTCTCTTAATTAAAAATTACTAAATTGCCACCTTGCCAAATTCCTTTAATTCCAACATTAAAAAGAATTTAATGCTATTCTTTTCCTTCAAAATCTCTAAATTGCCACATTAAATAATTAAATGGCAAAATCTCTTAATTAAAATTTTCAACAATTATTTAAATAAGTCTAATTAAATACTGGACCCTCTAACGGGTCGTTACAATTTCTCCCCTCCTTAAAAGAATTTGGTCCTCCAAATTCGTATCTGGTTACTCAAACAACAAGGGGGTAAAGACGCCTCAGCTCTTCTTCTAATTCTCACATTACCTCCTCTGACAAGTGTCGCTGTCACTGTACTTTTACAAGAGGAATTGATCGGTTCCTCAAAATCTTTTCTTTTCACTCTAGAATACTGGTAGGCATCTTTTCATAAGACACATCTTCTCTAACTTCAAGAATCTGAAAATCAATCACATACTGAGGATCTGGCACATACTTCCTCAACATCGAAACATGAAACACATTATGAACATGGGACAACTGAGGTGGCAAAGCTAACTCGTATGCCAAAGTCCCTATCCGTCTTCAAAATCTCAATTTGACCAATGTAACAGGGACTAAGCTTCCCTGTTACGCCAAATCTTCGCACACCTTTAATAGGCATGATTCTCAACCAAACATGGTCACCTACCTCAAACTCAAGGTCTCGTCATTACTTATCTGCATAACTTTACTATCTATCTAGGGTTGTTTTTCATTCTCATTTTGATAACTTGAATCTTTTCTAGCGTCTACTCGACAATTTCAGGACCTAATAAAACCCTATCACCAATCTCTTCCCAATATATCAGCGATCGACATGGTCGCCCATACAAAGTCTCATACGAGCATTCTAATACTTCAACGAAAACTATTATTGTAGGCAAATTCTACCAAAGGTAGATGCTCATCCTAACTACTTTGGAAATCTAGAACATAGGCTCTCAACATGTCCTCGAGAGTCCTGATAGTCCTTTATGATTGACCATCTGTCTGCGGATGAAATACCGTACTAAACTTCAACTGAGTTCCTAATGCCTCATGCAAAGCTCCCCAAAAATGAGAAGTGAAACGAGGATCTCGATTTAATACAATACTGGATGGAACATTGTGTAACTTCATGATCTCCTCAACATAAATTATGGCAAATCTATTCAATGGATAAGTCTTCTTAATAGTTAGAAAGTGGGTTGATTTAATTAAACGGTTGATAATCACCCATATAGCATCATAGCCTCTAGTCATCTTGGGTAACCCATCACAAAAATCCATAGCAACATTATCGTATTTCCACTCTAGAATAGGTAATGGAACTAATAAACCTACGGGTTTCTAATGTTCTTTTTAACTTGCTGGCATACTAAACTCTATGAAATATATTTGGCTATATCTTTCTTCATTCAAAATCTCTTGCTTAAAATTTTTATCATCGGGTATACAAATCTGTCCCCGAAATAAGGGTATTCCATCACTCTATATGGTATATCCTAGAGGAGAAAACTTCTCAGTATCTGTTAAAATCCATGCAAACTTCTCATCTTTTGATTGCTGGTTCTTGATTAAATCAAATAACTCGGGTTGTATTCTCATGTAAGCACAACTCACAACTGATCTATCTTCTGGGGCTGAAATAGATATAGCACTTAATTGCTCTAATAACTTCCATTCTTGAACCATCATCCTAGCCATAGAAGCCCCTCGCCGACTCAAAGCATCGACTACTACGTTAGCCTTTCCTCGATGGTATAAAATCTCACAGTCGAAGTCCTTTAATAACTTGACCCACATCTTTGCCTCATGTTCAATTCTTTTTGGGATAAGAGATAATGTAGGCTCTTGTGATCTGTATAAATCTCAATATTCTCACCATATAAATATTGCCGCCATCTATTCAATGCAAATACTACCGCCGTCAACTCTAAATCATGAGTAGGGTAGTTCATCTCGTGTTTCTTCAATTGTCTAGATGCATAAGCATTAACTCAATCTTATTTCATCAATACGCACTCCAAACCTGAATGGGAAACATTACTGTAGATGAAATATTTCTCTCTACTTCTTGGTATAGCTAAGACTAGTGTAGTAGTCATCTTCTGCTTCAATTCTTGGAAGCCACGTTCATTCGCGACATTCCATTCAAACTCTCTCATTTTCTTGTTAGCTTAGTCATAGGGAAAGATAAACGAAAATATCCCTCAATGAATCGCCTATAATAGCCTGCAAGACCTAGAAAACTACGTATCTCTGTTACTGTCGTCGGTCTCGGACAATCCATAACTGCCTTAGTCTTATCTAGATCCACTGAAATATCGTCTCCAGACACCATATGGCCTAGAAATCCAATCTGAGTGAGCCAAACTCACACTTGCTAAACTTGACATATAATTGTTTCTCTCTAAGCCTCTGCAATACTATAGTAAGATGCTTCGTATTCTCCTCTACACTGGGTGAGTAACTAGAATATCATCTATGAAGACAATAATGAAGCAATTTAGGTACTCACGTAAAACTCAATTCATTAAATCCATAAAAATAGCTAGGGCACTCATCAACCTAAATGGCATCACCACAAACTCATAGTGTCCATAACGAGTCCTGAAAGCAGTCTCTTTGAATATCATCATCTCTAACTCGCACCTGGTGGTATCTTGATCTCAATTCTATCTTTGAAACACTTTAGCTCCTCGCAACTGGTCTAATAAGTCATCCATTTGAGGTAAAGGATACTTGTTATTCACTGTCACCTGATTCAACTGGCAATAATCTATGCACAACCTTAAAGATCCATCTTTCTTTCTCACAAACCATTATGTTGCACCCCATAGGGATGAACTGGGTTGGATAAAACTCTTTCTCTATTAGTTCTTCTAACTGGGCTTTCAACTCCTTTAGCTTATCAGGCGTCATTCGATATGGAGCCTTAGAAATAGGCTGTATACTAGGCAATAACTCAATAATAAACTCTACTCCTTTATGGGGAGGTAATCCTAGTAATTCATCAAGGAAAACATTTGAGAAATCTCATACTACTGGCACCCCAAACAACTTCTTCTTGCTTCTCTCATCTGAGGTAACAAAGGCTAGGCAAGCTTCACATCTATCACACAACAACTTCTCTACTTTCATCACTATGAGCATAGGTATCGTAGCCATAGGCTTGACTCCTTTATATATCTGAACCGGCTGTTGAGGTAGATCAAAGTCAATAATCTTCTGTCGATGGTCAACTTTTGTATAATGCCATGACAATCAATCCATGCCAAGGATCAAATCAAAATTTCTAACACCAAGAATTTCTAACTCTCCAAATAGCTTCTTATCATGTACCTCGATCTCACAATTCTCAAACATCTCTTTTGATAGCATATAGTTGTTGAACTACCGTGGTATGATCCACACTCTAAGCTCTTCCAAAAGCGTGGCAAATATCAACACGTAATCCTCTCTAAAATTTAGCATCCTTCTTAGCTTCAATGGACACTAACTCTAAGCCCTATCTAGTCAAGGCTATAAACTCTACCTCATATGGGGCCACTATCTTGGTACCTTACACCAACTCAGCGAACTCAAAAACTTTTTGGTCCTTAACCCATGTTGGGCAATAAGCATCGTTGAATACTTGCTGAAATTCAACTAATGTAGGCTCTCGATTACCAAACCTCTAGCGGCAGTCTCCCACCATTTCTCGGTGTCACCTCTAAACATGAATGTGCTAAGTCGTACTCGTTGGTCGTCTGCACAAATAATAGATTGGAGATGCTTCTCTATCGATAGCATCCAATTCTCAACCGCTACTGCATTTGTGCCTCCCTAGAATGCTGGTGGTCAGAAGGCCATGAAATCCTTTAATAGTTAACTCCTTGTATCTGCCTCCACAACTGGAGCTGTTGGAGTGACTGGCTTATCGCCTCTACTACCTCCTACTTCTTACGGAACTTGTGATTCCCTTACCTTATTAATAACTAGGGTATCTTTCACCCTTATCAATCTTGGTAGCATACCTCGCATCTCGACCATTCCTTGTCGTAGATCACTTCTAGACTCCCTTGGCAAGCCAGGCGTGGATACTAGAACTTCCACTGGAATAAAAATAGCCTGACGGCGAGTCTAGGGTCGTCCACCACTATTATTCATCTTCTTGCATCACCACTTAGGGTTTAGAATATCGCTAATTGGGCCAACATATCTAACTGATGGACACAAGTCCTAACTCTACCCAACATCCTATGTGTGTACGGGAGACTCCTCAAAACACCGCTCTGATACCAATACTGTAACACCCCCTCTCCTAGAACAGCCCGAGAAGAGGTGCTACGGGGAAAATAAAATAAAACTAACTGATAACTGAAATCTGATACCATTACTGAACATCTCAATCAACTAGAATAAAATCTCCGAGTCAATACAAACTGAAAAACATAAACTCTAACTAAGGAACAATCCCTCAACTGAGATGTAAATAGATCTAAACTGACAAAACGCTACAAACTCAACAGACTCCCAGACATCTTTTATCTTGAGCGGCTCCACGTACACACACTATAGACCACTGCTGTTAGGCCCCATATCTGGTACTCTCCTGCTAGAACCTGGAGGGGGGAAGAGTACAAGGTGAGCTAAAAAGCTCAACAAGTAATAAGCTGAAAATAATACTGAAGCTGAATCGAAGGATATCGATACTGATAAATATTTACTGAACTTGTACTGAATATAATCACTGTTTGTTTGCATTAATAAAAATGTAATGCACATAAACTGTAAATTAAATGCAGGTATGCAACTTTGGCTCATAGGCCCACATAATCTGATAAAACATACCTGACTGATCTGAATCCTGTAAACAGAAAAAAAAAGCTGTCAGCACATACTATGGGCAATATGCCCCTAGCCCCCTGGTGGCCCCCAGGAGGGCAACTCATAAACTGAGTTGAAACTGAAACTGATGGGATCCCCGCGGACAAGCTGCCTAGCGCGCATAATGCAATGCAATGCTCATATAAATGCTGGCACACGATATGTAGTGCTCCATATAAAATCATGCTCAATGCTCATACAAAAATGTATGCACATAATCTCACCAAATAATGCTGATCATGTAAAATAATGCTGAACATGAAATGATCTTCATGTCTTTATTAGAATACAAAGATTCAACGAATTATGTTTTATGGTATGGGCATAATTAAGTTGTTATATTATGGCATATAAACTCATTACTGGATGTTATTGAATAATTTAACTTAATTAAAACTTGAATTAAACTATTCTGGAAGTTCAATTAGGTTTCTGGAAAAGCTATTCAGATATCAGGAAGGATATCTGAATATGATGAAAGACATCCGGATATGAAGGAGGCTCATCCGGAAACATTGACGCTCAAATAAGAAGCTGTTCGGATATGCTAGAATATATTCAGATAGAAACTAGGACATCCGGATATGATACTAGTCATCCGGATACACTGGAAACACAAAGAATGAGCTATTCAGATATGCTGGATAGTATTCAGATATGGACTAGGACATCTGGATATGATTCTAGCCATCCAGATATCTCATTGAGGCATTTGGATATAACTGGGGACTATTCGAATGAAAAATTCAACTTTTGAGGGAGGCATCCGGATATCAGGCGAGACATCCGGATATTATCTTGACCTTTCCAGATGTATAAACAAACCATCCGGATATCGTACTCGAAGAACTTTAGATACATCCGGATACGATACAAGGTATCCGGATATTAAAACTTAGAGTAATAGAACTTGCAATCCAAAATGGATGAGGATTAATAGAACTTGCTCATAACTTCACTGTTATACGCATTATATATATACGTCTCTGCTTATTGATATAAATATGAAAACTACAACAAAGAACTGGAATAATCTAAAATCAAAACTGATATGAATCTGTAATGGAAGGAATTACAGGAAGAATACTTGCCTGATAGAACTCTCTGATCGAACCCTGGAGCGATCCTGAAGACTCTAGCAAGCCTTTGCTATCTCTTGGCCTCTTGGTTCTTCACATGGTGTGAAGAAAAGCTAAGCTAATGGGCTCTATATATAGAGGTATAAAAATCCTAGATCCCATTCCCTTTATAATATGGATTCCTTCTCCTAATATAACTAGGAGACTTTAAACCAAAACCATCTCATACATGGATTCTCATTCTCCTTTAAATACATAATCTCACTTAATTAATAATAATACAAAAGTTATTATTAAAACTCTCAAATAATAATAAAAATCTAGAATTACCTTCATGCCCTTGCATTTAATTTTCACAATAACTAATTGTCATTAAATGCTATATAAAAATCCTAGATCCTACTCCATTTCTAACATGGATTCCTTCTCCTAATATAACTAGGAGATTTTAAACCAAAACCATCTCACATATGGATATCTTATAACTAGGAGACTTTAAACCAAAACCATCTCACTTATGGATTATCTTAATCCCTTAACCATAATAACTTTAATTAATAATTAAATTCTAATAACAAATCCTTAAATGACCCTTAAGTCCTTGCACTTAATTTCCACACTAAATAACAAAAATTAAATGCTCTTTAAATGCTATTCTCTTAATTAAAAATTACTAAATTGCCACCTTGCCAAATTCCTTTAATTCCAACATTAAAAAGAATTTAATGCTATTCTTTTCCTTCAAAATCTCTAAAATGCCACATTAAATAATTAAATGGCAAAATCTCTTAATCAAATTCTTCAACAATTATTTAAATAATTCTAATTAAATACTGGACCCTCTAACGGGTCGTTACAGTGTCTATCACCCTCATCAATCCTGCTAACATACCTCGCATCTCAACCATTCCCTACCATAGATTGCAACTAGACTCTCTTGGTGAGCCTGGTGTGGACACTGGAACCTCATCTTGCATAGAAGCAGCCTGACTGCGAGTACGGGGTCGTCCACCTCTGTTACTCACCTTTCTGCATCACTACTTAGGGTTTGAATACTGCTAATTGGGCCAATCATGTCTAACTGATGGACACAAGTTCTAACTCTACCCAACATCCTATGTGTGTATGGGAGACTCCTTAAAACACCGCTCTGATACCAACACTATAACACCCCCTCTCCTAGAACTGCCCGAGAAGAGGTGCTACGGAGAAAATAAAATAAAACTAACTGATAACTGAAATCTAATACCATAAATGAATATCTCAATCAACTGAAATAAAAACTCTGAGTCAATACAGACTGAAAAGCACAAACTCTGTCTAAGGGACAATCCCTCAACTGAGATATAAAATAGATCTAAATTGAGAAAGCACTATCAAACTCAATAGACTCCCAGACATCTTTTATCTTGAGCGGCTCCACGTACACACACTATAGACCACTGCTGCTAGGCCCCATATCTGGCACTCTCCTGCTAGAACCTGGAGGGGTCAAGAGTACAAGATGAGCTAAAAAGCTCAGCAAGTAATAAGCTGGAAAGAATAACTGAAGCTGAATTGAAAAATATCGATACTGATAAATAACTCACTGAACTTGTACTGAATAATCACTATCTGATTGCATTCATAAAAGTGTAATGCACATAAACTGTAAGCTAAATGCAGGTATGCAACTTTGGCTCATAGGCTCACATAATCTAATAAAACATACCTGATTGATCTAAATCCTATAAAGAGAAAAAACTATATGCACAAACTGTGGGCAAATAACCCTAGCCCCTTGGTGGCCCCCAGGCGGGCAACTCATAAACTGAGTTGAAACTGAAATTGGTGGGATCTCCGCGGACAAGCCGCCTAGCGTGCATAATGCAATGCTCACATAAATGCTGGCACACGATATGTAGTGCTCCATATAAAGTCATGCTCAATGCTTATACCAAAATGTATGCACATAATCTCACCAAATAATGCTGATCATGTCATAATAAAATAATACTGAACATGAAATGATCTTCATCTATATATTGGAATATAAGGATTCAATGAATTTTGATTTATGGTATGGGCATGATTAACTTGTTATATTATGGCATATAAACTCATTACTAAATGTTATTGAATAATTTAACTTAATTAAAACTTGAATTAAACTATTCTGGACGTTCAATTAAATTTCTGGAAAAGCCATCTGGATATCAGGAAGAATATTCGGATATGATGAAAGACATCCGGATATGAAGGAGGCTCATCCGGATACACTGGCGCTCAAATAAGAAACTGTTCGGATATGCTGGAATATATTCCGATAGAAACTAGGACATTCGAATATGATACTAGTCATCCGGATACACTGGAAGCACAAAGGACGAGCTATTCGGATATGATGGATAGTATTTGGATAAGGACTAGGACATCCGGATATGATTTTGGCCATCCGGATATGTCACTAAGGCATTTGGATATAACTGGGGACTATTTGAATGAAAAATTCAACTTTTGAGGGAGGCATCCGGATATCAGGCGAGACATCTGGATATTGTCTTGACCTTTCCGAATGTATAAACAAACCATCCGGATATCATACTCGAAGAACTTTAGATACATCTGGATACGATACAAGGTATCCGGATATTAGAACTTAGAGTACTAGAACTTGCAATCCAAAATGGATAAGGATTAATCGAACTTGCAATCCAAAATGGATGAGGATTAATAGAACTTGCAATCCAAAATGGATAAGGATTAATGGAACTTGCAATCCAAAAATGGATAAGGATTAATGAAACTTGCAATCCAAAATGGATAAGGATTAATAGAACTTGCTCATAACTTCACTATTATACTCATATATATATACGTCTCTGCTTAATGATATAAATCTGAAAACTACAACGAAGAACTGGAATAATCTGAAATCAAAACTGATATGAACCTATAATGGAAGTGATTACAGGAAGACTACTTGCCTGATAGAACTCTCTGATCGAACCCTGGAGCGATCCTGAAGACTCTAGCAAGCCTTTGCTATCTCTTAGCCTCTTGGTTCTTCACATGGCGTGAAGAAAAGCTAAGCTAATGGGCTCTATATATAGAGGTATAAAGACCCTAGATCCCACTCCCTTTATAACTTGGATTCCTTCTCCTAATATAACTAGGAGACTTTAAACCAAAACTATCTCATACATGGATTCTCATTCTCCTTTAAATACATAATCTCACTTAATTAATAATAATACAAAAATTATTATTAAAACTCCCAAATAATAATAAAACTCTAGAATTACCTTCATGCCCTTGCATTTAATTTTCACAATAAATAAATTCCATTAAATGCTATATAAAAACTCTAGATCCTACTCCCTTTCTAACATGGATTCCTTCTCCTAATATAACTAGGAGACTTTAACACAAAATCATCTCACATATGGATATCTTATAACTAGGAGACTTTAAACCAAAACCATCTCACTTATGGATTATCTTAATCCCTTAATCATAATAACTTCAATTAATAATTAAATTCTAATAACAAATTGTCAAATGACCTTCATGTCCTAGCATTTAATTTCCATAATAAATAACTAGAATTAAATGCTCTTTAAATGCTATTTAAATACTATTCTCTCCATTAAAATCTAAATTGCCACCTTGGCAAATTCCCTTAATTCCAACATTAAAAAGAATTTAATGCTATTCTTTTCCTTCAAAATCTCTAAATTGCCACATTAAATAATTAAATGGTAAAAACTCTTAATCAAATTCTTCAACAATTATTTAAATAATTCTAATTAAATACTGGACCCTCTGATGGGTCGTTACATCGCTAGAGCTCGATTCCCCAACATATCTTCTATTTCCTCCCAAGTGATTCTTATGATCACTCTGATCTCTGGGATTATTTTCCTCCCTTCTCCCATTTCCATCGTGGGCTGCATCTCGGAGTCTTCATGTATTCACCATCTGAAGTGAATCACGAAAATGAGTTATGCAAAAGACAGGATCATTTCTTTACAAGGAGGGATAGTTTTATTTCTTAACACTATCCCACAAAATATAACTACTTAACACAACCAAAAAGAAAATAAACATAACATCTTATTATATTATATATTTTCTCCTTCTTTCAGCTGTTTCTTCAGCTTTTTCCAACTAGTCCTTTGTCCTCCAGATCCATGACTCCTTGTGACCCTCACCATCCTCAGACTCCACTGGGGGTCCCTCGTTATCCTCCTGAGCCTTCTGAGACTCCTCATCGGAACTGATGTCAATGACATCGTCTTCTTCTTTGGAATCCGCATTGCCCTCTTTCTGTTCCTCCTCGTCCATGGCTTCCCCGTATAGCTCCGCGTGCTGATCTTGCATCCTTGTGTAGAATTTGTGTAGGGATTCGAATACCCAATCCTACCATAACCACTGAGGGTATTTTGGGAATTTTGGAATTTATTTCCATAAAGGAATTTAATTATGGAATATTGGGAAAATGGTGGATATTCAATTATGTGGTAAAGTAATTAATTTTTTCCTATATTGGAGAATAAATAAATGTGGTGATGCCACATGGATGGAGGAGATTAGAACTTGGAAGCCAAGGTTAGTGTCTTGGAATGACACATGGCTCAGTGTGGTCTAAGTTAAAGGAAGAGATTAAATTAAATGCAAAGGAAATTCTAATTAGTCTTTCAAGCATTTAATATTGAGCATGATTAAGGAGAATTAAATAAATCCAAATGAAATGGGAAATTAGTCACCCATTAATGGTTGAAAATTATGGGATTTATTTAAATGGGAAAGAAAGTATTTAAGTCTTTCGAAATGGTCTCTCATGTGATGGTTGGAAAATAGTCAAAATAAATTAATTGGAAATAAAAGGAAATTTCCCAGTGATCCAATGGTTGTGCTTAAGTCTTGAAAAGGCAAAATAATCCAATGGATGAGATTAATCAAGATAAAGAGCATGGATTGTGCTTTCTCCTAGAGAGGAGACTTGTTTATTTGAAATGAATGGTGGAGATTTAATTCTCCTTATGTAATACCCCAAAATTTAATGTAAAGGTTGGATGATGCAATAAAGTGTTTTAATGGAAGTTTTGGGCTTAAGTGTAAATGGAAATGGTTTTAAGGACTCAAATGAAAATATCAAAGGATAACTTCTCAAACAATGGGAATATTTACAATGATAAATGCTTATGCAAGAAGTCTTTGTTGGGTCCTAATGATGGCAAATATATCCCAAGAGGGGGGGTGAATTGGGATTAGGTAAGTTTTTCGGTTATTTAAAACTTAGATTGATGAAATAATACTAGGTTTCGAAATATATGGGATATGTTTCGAAATAAGCCTTTCTGTTAAGTAGGTTTCGAAACCTACTATATATGTTTCGAAATATAGCTCACTGTTTTATAAGTTTCGAAATATGAAATGTATGTTTCGAAATCTACTTCACTGTTTTGCTTAGTTTGAAATCTTTTGACTTGTTTTTCAAACTAATGATCTTTGGTAAAGATGATATACATAAATAAGAGTATACCAAAGATGTTTGTTTATCAAAGATATGTTTTGAATGTATGTGTATAAGTTTATACTCAAGAAAACTATTTTAGCCTTTGATAACAAATCTATAAAAGCTTGTGCAATAATGAAATGCGAAAGTTAAAGAACACTTGCACACAAGATTTATAGTGGTTCGACACTCGCCTACTCCACTACCTTCAAGCTTACCCACTTGAAGGATTTGCAATCCCAATCACTTTTACTAGTGATCACCACAATAAGGGTTTTACAATGGTTCACCCAAAAACCTTACAATGTGAGTTTTTACGGGCTCAACTCAAACCTAGCACCAAGTGAATTTTAGGCTTAACTCAAACCTTACACCAAGTGAGTTTTAGGGCTCAACTCAAACCACAATGAGTTTTAGGCTCAACTCAAACCTTTACACCAAATGAGTTTTAGGCTAAACTCAAACCTTTACAACATTTACAAGATAATCAAATTTATCTTTACAACCCAAAGAGCAATAAATGCCTTACCACATGGTTGTACAAACCTCTTAACTTGAGGTGAGGAGAGCTGGAGGATGATGCTCATTGTTTGCACTTGCTTCTCCTTTTTCACATCATAATGCACACCAATGAATGAATGGATCTTCTTGAGAGCTTCTCAAACGGATTTAGATCATTTGTGCTTGTGTGTGTGTCTCTAGTGTGTGCTCACTTGTTCTTGCTTGTTGTCTCTCTATCAATCTCTATCAACCTCTTCTTGTCTTCAAATACCTGCTATTTATACCAAGATAAAGAAATCTGGCCGTTTATAGCCGTTAGAGACAAAATAGCGAAGTAAGTTTCGAAACATGCAAAGTGTGTTTCGAAACATCACATAAATAGGCCAATGTTTCGAAACATAGACAAGAGGTTTCGAAACATGTAAGCTTCCAGCTAGAAAAATCACTTAGAGACAGCAGACAAGTGGGAGACAAACTCTTCAGCCCACTTTGAATAAAATATAAGCACTCACATTCAAATTCAAATTTGAATCTCTTAAGCATGGAGAGTGCATTAAATAAATGAAAGAGAAGCATTTTAATAAATACAAAGTTGCAAAACAAATGCATCTCGGTTTTCAAATAATCTGCTGACAAAATGTCAGAGGTTTCGAAACATGACATGATAGGTTTCGAAACATGCCTCTCTGGAGAAGAGGTTTCGAAACATGATGCATATAGGTTTGGAAACATGACTCTCTGGCAAAGAGGTTTCGAAACATGATATGGAGGTTTCGAAACATAGTCCGAAACCTGTTTTGAAAACACATGCAATGCATAGATGTTTCGAAATAGCATACATGAAAACATTGAAAACCATTTCAAAGGAGTTTCGAAACATTCATAGAAACATGACACAGATTCGGAAACATATGAAAGGACATTCCACAGCATGTTTACATCACAGGTTATTTCCATTTCCTTAAGTAAATGTCCATATTTTAATTTATTTATATTTTACCTCCATTTACTTTAATACATAAATGTAAATAACGAAGTACCCCCTATTTGGATTCAATAAAAATACTTAGAAAATCAAAATCCAAATATATAAGAAAGTAGATTTTGGGTTTTAGTATAAACTCAAGTTTTAGCAATAAACCCACCTCCAAAATATATACTTTCTATTTAATGAAAAATTCATTAAAAATCGTTTTAGCTCTAATAAATGATAGATATCAAATTATCGGGAGTTTATTTTCTAAAAAGAAAACTATTTCTTATACTTCTCCTTATAAGGTGCTAATCTCCCAGACTTAGCCAAAAACAGGGTTTTCAGTTTCAAACAATGAAACTTGATATTGAAATTGATATATGTTGAAAACCACATACTTGACTCATGACTTAGGGATTAAACCAATATATGTTTTTCATCATTAAAACTATTGTACAAAAAGTACAACAACAGTCTTGAGTTGGAAAGATGGGATTCGAGGATTATCCCTAAAAGTCCTAAAGCTTATGATGATAATAATTACTTTTACCCTTAAAGTCAAGTCAGGAAAACTTGGAAGAATTCCATTTGTTCACCAAAAAGAAAGGGATAAGAAGGGTTTCTTTGCAAGCCACGTAAAGGGCAATTGGAGGCATGGGATTGGAAGAAGGAAAGACTTTCAAAGGAAGGAAGAATCAAGTGGAGAAAATTCAAAGCTAGTCATTATTACTTGTGTAGAAAAATGGCTAACTTAAGGGTTAAGTGCGACCTTGGAAGACTAGGATTGGCTAGGAGTTTCTTGCAAGGAAAGATGAAGACTAGGATTGGAGGAAGTGGAAGCTTGCTTGAGAAGATTGCAAATTTTCAAAGTGTGATGATTACTTGGGTGGAAAATGAGCAACTTGGTGGCCAAGTAAAATCTTGAGGATTTGGGCATTTAAAGGCTATATAAAAGGAAGGAATTAGGGCCACGAGAAGGTAAGGAGAAAGGAAAGAAAGCAAGTGCAAGAAAGATCAAAGAGAAAGCAAAGAAGGAAGGAAAGAGAGACCTGGCTAGAAAACTACCAAAATAGAAAGGAAACAGAAAGGAAATAGAAAGGAAACAGAAAGGGTAAGCTAATTTTATTTCTGTAGGATTGTAGAGCATAAAAAGAGGAGTCCGTAGGTTCAAACGGAGAACAAATCGGAGTTAAAATGAGCAAGATATGACCGTTTTAATTTTGGGTTGCAAAATAGAGAAGGGGCAACGCGTGGCCACCCTTTTGGGGGCACGGAAGGGGGCATCTGGCCTCCGATTGGCCTGAAATTTTCACCGTTGTTCTCCTATTTTAATTACCTACAACCCTGTGTAAAAAGATTTAAGGTTTAGCTCACTGAAATCCATGATTTCTACAGAAACAACCATTTTTGCTTGAAATCGGGCTGAAAACAGTACTATCGAAGGGGAAGCGATCAAGTGAGTGATTCTTGCATGTTTGTGACACTTTGAGCATTTCTTTCTTCACTTGTGTGTGGATGTTTCTTGCATATCATGCCTTGGTGGTTTACACGTCATATTTTCCCTTAATTATGCATATTCCTTCTACTTTGTCATACATCATGTTCATGTTGGTGACTGTGGCTAGTTGTTGGGCCATCATGGAAGAACTCGTGCTCTTGCGGTGAGCCAAGGGGTGACTATGATGACCGCAGGGGTGATTGCAACACCCTGGCATTGCTACCACAGGGGTGGATTTCATAACAGCATTATTGCATTTGCACGCATGTACTTTCCTTTTATGAGTCACTCACTTAGATGTTATTATCTAACTTGGGTGTTTCGTACCCCTGGGACATTCAATGTCCTAGCTTCATCAAAAATATCAGGTGTTGCAGGTTCCAATTCAAACGTGGGCAAGGAGGTGATGCTTGCATAAACCCAGATTTTTATTTCATTATATACCTATGTAAACCGAGTAGTGTATTGTAATAAGGATGCTCAAGCTTGTTGTATTAAGGGTTGTAGGTTTGATGTATGAGCATGGGCAACATCTCAATTGATGCACTTTGAATGTTCTATAGGAAGGCTTCCATGATAAGGGTTTATTTGCGAGTTTGGGTGTGTGTTACAGTTGAACTTCAAGTAGTAAGTTGCGTCTTTTGAGTTTATTAAAAGTTCTATGTGTTTCTTGTACTTGCAAAGGAAATTTAGTGGAAACCCCTTTATTTAGCTTTGGTTAAGCTTGCAGGTTCGATCCAATGCTTCCGTTGGTAAGGGTTTCCATAATGCCCGTAAGTGATGTTAGCTTGTATTTGAAATCATTATGTATTTGGAAAAGTGGGGCATTACACCTTAAGCACATGGATTGTGCTTTTAATGAATGGTGGAGATCCATTCTTGAAAATGGGAAAGGGTAGTATTTAAGGGAAATTGGGGAGGACTTTTCTTTCTTTGGCCATTTGGAGAAAGAAAGAGAGATAAGGAAGTCTCCCATGGAAGAAAAAGTGAAGAAGAAGAAGCAAGGGATCAGGGTAAGCTTTGTTCCTTTTTCTCTTTATTTTAGTATTCTTGAATGTAAAATGAGTTCTTGTTTGAATGCCATCTTAGATGGGAGAAGATGATGATGGAAGCTCTCTTGAAATGAAGATTTGAAGATTCAAGAAGAGGTAAGGGATGACCCCATGTAGAGGAGGCCTTGTATTGCATTGTAAGTAGGTTGCATAAACTTTTATGTATCTCTTTGCATGTTTTACTTGTTCATGAGACCTATGGCCATGGGGGTGGGAAAGAAATGGTAGGTTGATGCCTCAAACCATGTTGGGTTGTGAGGATGGAATGATCTAACCATGCTTGCATGCATTTTCCATTACATAGACTTGTTATTCTTATATTTACTTTGCATATGCACCCTTACTGAGCTTTTGAGCTCATGAGGTATGTTGGACCTCTTTGTAGGTGTTGAAAGCCTCATGGAAAAGGTGAAAATGGGAGAGAAATGGCTATGAGTGTTGAAGGCTAAAGTTGTGTAGCCTATGTATTTTGATTTATGTAATGTAATTTGTTTGTTAATTGAAGTGTATGATGTATTTAGACAATGAGATATTAGCTTATGGCATGTGGAAGCCTAGGTTGGGTGAAAGTCTCATTTTGGTGTGTGTTGTGGGAAGCACCAAGAAGTTAAATCATATGATTTTTCTTGGAAAAATAGTGGGTGTTTGATGTATGTTGTGGAAGCATCAAGACTATTGTTTAAGCCTTAATTATGGAGAAATAGAGGCAAAAATTGAATGAATATGAAGTATTTTTATTTATTTTAATTTCTGAAAAATTTGGGTTAGGAAGCCCAAATAAAAGGGAAAAAAAAAAGAAGTTAAGATGGCAGCAGGAGGCAGTAGTAGGCTGCTGGGTGCGTGGGCGGGCGCTGAGGGCGCATGGACGGTCGCGTTGGCATGCAGCAAGCGCGCACGACCCGCGCTACAGGTGCACCGCGAGGCCCCGTGCGGGCACGTGCCAGCGTCCCCCGCTGGTCAATTTTTTTCAAAAATTTGGAAATTTTGGGGGATTATGGGACATTTCTTAATTGATTTTGGGCCCTAGAGGAATTTTCAAAATAAAGGAATTTTTCAGGTATTTTTGGAGATAAATGCTGAATTTCAGGAAATTGCAATTTTTTTAGTTTTTCCTCCAAAATTGGTAATCAATCAATGTATGGATTGAAATGGTGGATTTTTGGGAGCCCGATGAAATTCTTGGATGGAAAAAGAATTAAATATAAATGAGAAAATGGCAATTGGGCATCTTAATGAGATTTCTTTTCAACCGAATGCGGCGTGGGTGAAGCCCAATTCTGTTAGTGAATCCTAGGGTTGAGGGAAGGGAAGGATGAGCCTAGTTCCCACCTAGGGCGTTTCCTCTTGAAACATGGTCCACCCTTCACCAAAGGCCGAACAGGTGGACAATTTAGGTAATTGTTCACGAGTAACACCCGTAAGTGGGAGTGGGGCGTTACAATTTGGTATCAGAGCGATGGTAAGGGCATCAAGTTGAGGATGCTTGGAAAAATGGGATTGAAGGTTGATGTGAAGACCTTGGAAGTAGGACCACAAATAACTGAGGACCCTAGGAGTTGGGTCGGGGCATTGAGGCTGGTGGCAATGTGAATGGTGTGCTCAGATATTCCTTTTAAAGGGATAGGAAAATGTCATGGTTTGAGATGATATATTGTAAGAGATATATGGGACGAGCAAAGAAGAGTCAAAAGCCCAAGTGTGGGTGTTGGTATCAGGAACTCGAATGTGGAAATTGGGGTATATGAAGCATTCTAAGGATAAGAGTTCTTAGTGATTGAAATGTTGAGGCTCGTGTGGGGACATGAAGCCGGATCATGACAAGAGTCATGAAAGGGCCTGGAGGGCTCAAGGTATAGCTAATCCGGGAATGGTTTAGCTGAGTATCCCTATGTTAGGGACATGGTCAAGCATGTATAAGGGAATGGAGTTGTTCCCTTAGAGGTGGCACGATATGTTGTTGTACTTTTTGTACAATAGTTTTAATGATGAAAAATATATATTGGTTTAATCCCTAAGTCATGAGTCAAGTATGTGGTTTTCAACATATATCAATTTCAATATCAAGTTTCATTGTCTGAAACTGAAAACCCTGTTTTTGGCTAAGTCTGGGAGATTAGCACCTTATAAGGAGAAGTATAAGAAATAGTTTTCTTTTTAGAAAACAAACTCCCGGTAATTTGATATCTATCATTAATTAGAGCTAAAACGATTTTTAATGAATTTTTCATTAAATAGAAAGTATTTATTTTGGAGGTGGGTTTATTGCTCAAACTTGAGTTTGTACTAAAACCCAAAATCTACTTTCTTATATATTTGGATTTTGATTTTCTAAGTATTTTTATTGAATCCAAATAGGGGGTACTTCGTTATTTACATTTATGTATTAAAGTAAATGGAGGTAAAATATAAATAAATTAAAATGTGGACATTTACTTACATGCTGTGTTTGTGCTTTCAAATGTTTTTGAAACTGTGTCATGTTTCTATGCATGTTTCGAAACCTTCTATGCATGTTTCGAAACTCCTTTGAAATGGTTTTCAATGTTTTCATGTATGCTATTTCGAAACTTTTATGCATTGCATAAGTTTTCAAAACAGGTTTCGGACTATGTTTCGAAACCTCCATACCATGTTTCGAAACCTCAGTTCCAGAGAGGAATGTTTCGAAACCTATATGCATCATGTTTCGAAACCTCAGTTCCAGTGAGGCATGTTTCGAAACTTATCATGTCATGTTTCGAAACTTCTGACATTCTGTCAGCGGATTATTTGAAAACCGAGATGCATTTGTTTTCCAACTTTGTATTTATTAAATGCTTCTCTTTCATTTGTTTAATGCACTCTCCATACTTAAGAGATTCAAATTTGAATTTGAATGTGAGTGCCTTTTAAATATTCAAAGTGGGTGTAAGATTCTGTCTCCCACTATCTGCTGTCTCTGAGTGCCTGTCTGTTGAATGTTTCGAAACTTGTTCTCAATGTTTCGAAACTTATGTGTAAAATTGTGATGTTTCGAAACCTACTTTGCATGTTTCGAAACCTACTCTGCTTTCTTGTCTCTAACGGCTATAAACGGCTAGATTTCTTTATTTTGGTATAAATAGCAGGTATTTGAAGACAAGAAGAGATTGATAGATCAAGATAGAGCAAGAACAAGTGAGCACACACAAGAGACACACACACAAGCACAAATGATCTAAATCCGTTTGACAAGCTCTCAAGAAGATCCATTCCTAGATGTGCGTTGTGATGTGAAAAAGGAGAAGCAAGTGCAAACAACGAGTCTCATCTCTCTAGCTCTCCTCACCTCAAGTTAAGAGGTTTGTACAACCATGTGGTAAGGCATTTATTGCTCCTTGGGTTGTAAACATAAATTTGATTATCTTGAATATTGTAAGGTTTGAGTTTAGCCTAAAAATTCATTTGGTGTAAAGGTTTGAGTTGAGCCTAAAACTCATTGTGGTTTGAGTTGAGCCTAAAACTCACTTGGTGCTAGGTTTGAGTTGAGCCCGTAAAAACTCACATTGTAAGGTTTTGGGGTGAACCGAAGTAAAACCCTTATTGTGGTGATCACTAGTAAAGTGATTGGGATTGCAAAATTCTTCAAGTGGGAAACTTGAAGGTAGTGAAGTAGGCGAGTGCCGAACCACTATAAATCTTGTGTGCAAGTGTTATTTAGCTTTCATGTATCATTATTGCCTATTGCACATGTTTTCATAAGTTTTGCTATCAAAGGCTAAAATAGTTTTCTTGAGCATAAGCTTATACACATACATAGAAAACATATCTTTGATATACAAACATCTTTGGTATACTCTTATTTATGTATATCATATTTACCAAAGATCATTAGTTTGAAAAACAAGTCAAAAGATTTCAAACTAAGCAAAACAGTGAAGTAGATTTCGAAACATACTTTTCATATTTCGAAACTTGTAAAACAGTGAAGGAGATTTCGAAACATATATAGTAGGTTTCGAAACCTACTTAACAGAAAGTCTTATTTCGAAACTTATACCCTAGATTTCGAAATCTAGTATTCTTCCAACAATCAAATCTTTAAATTATCGAAAATCTACCTAATCCCAATTCACCCCCCTCTTGGGATATATTTGCCATCATTAGGACCCAACACGATAAGGGTTGTGTGCTTGAAATAGAGTGAGCTAAAGTGGAAATTAGCTCGAAGCTCAAGGAAATGAGTTATTGTTGGGTTGTATGACAAGCTCCAAGAAGGGAGTAAGCTTAAGTTGTTTGCAGTGAGGCTCTAGGAGGAGCAAGCATATGAAGCATAGGGTGCCATGTAATTGTAAGGGACGTGCCTAGGGTATGAGTGGACCCTAGTTGGTTTCATGAGGAAATAGGATATATCCTAAGAAATGATAGATGTGTGGCAAATGGACCCTAGCGGGTGTTTGTATGAGATGAAAATCCCAAGTGAGTCGAGCTGGAATCCAAGGGAATCCAGATTTGGGATAAAGGAGTTGGGCATGCGTAGATATGCGCGTGGGAGCCATGGGATTGGAAGTCCTAGTTGGGAAAGGCCAAGTGACCATTCACGTGATTGATGGATGAGGGGCCAATCTAAACTCTCATTGATGCTTGGGGTCAGGCGGAACGCCTAGGGTCGGGAAATGAGAGGTGAATTGACCCTCATTATGATGCCTGGGGTCGGGATGACGCCTAAGTTCACAAGACCCTTGATGGGAGATGCAGAGGTTACTCGATGAAGGGTATGAGCGGTGTGTGGGCCAAGAGTAGTGAATTGTGGCGATAGGACATCTGTGGTCTATGCGCGAGCAAGAAATGCCAACTTTGGATGCCAAGTGGGCAGGGGTATGGTGAGCAATGTG
Source organism: Diospyros kaki (assembly GCA_036245055.1). Classification (NCBI taxonomy): domain Eukaryota; kingdom Viridiplantae; phylum Streptophyta; class Magnoliopsida; order Ericales; family Ebenaceae; genus Diospyros; species Diospyros kaki. Next base: position 23,952,828 of record BSEG01000009.1, on the reverse strand, counting down.
GAGGCCCCAAAATTTTAGTTCCAAATCATGGAAGCCCGAGCGAGGCATGCTGGAAGGCCTAGTTGGGCATCATGACTGAATGCATATGTGAGTGTGCAAGGAGAGACGAGAGGTCTCAATTTACCTGGAGGGTAATGGTAGGCACTCCATGGTTATGGGTGCCGGAGCTTGAGGTAGGCTTAGCATGTCGGAAGTGGTTTGAGAGTCTCTTAAGCGATAAGAGATGTAGAGTCCTAAGGAGCAGGGCCTATGGTATGAGCTTGAGGTTATCAAGGCAAGGATAACCAAGTAAGATGGCTTTAGTAAGATGGTGGCGGAACCATCGTAGCTCGGGGAGGCTTTAAGTAGCATGATGCTAATGGTGCAAGGCTCGATGTGACGGATCTATGCTATGGACCATGTGGCAAAGGACTAATGAGTTGGCTCTCGTTGAGGGAAAGTGGCTCATGGGCCTGAGCAATTTAGTGAACTGCAGGTGACGGTCAGATGCCGAAGAGCTGAAGCAGCACCTTAGGAAATTTGGTCAGGAGAAATCGAGAATCTCCTGTAAGGGATAGAACATCTAGAGTAGTCCTAAGGAAGAATCGCGGAACGCCGTATTGATCCGATAGATTTGTTGCCGAGTAGGAAGCCTGGTAAGGATAATAGCTGCGAGCATGGTGGGGTAGTCATGCCGGGTTCGATATCGGAGGTTGGATTGGAAAAAACTAAAAGTCCTACTATGAGGTGCGAAGCAGATCAGAGTGGGACCTGAGCCATGCTATTGGAAATTATTGTTGGGCCAGTGTAAGGGAGCAACACGGTAATAATGATTGGGTGTTGACTCTCCGAAGTACAGGGCAACACGATGGGGAACCAGTGTTGGACCAGTGTATGGGAGTGACACATGATTGGGTGTTGACTCTCTGAAGCACAGGGCAACACGATGGGGAACCAGTGTTGGGCCAGTGTATGGGAGTGACACGATGATGGTGACCAAGTGTTGGCTCACCTAAAGCACAGGGCAACATAATGACTATGCAGATGGTTAGGGACTGAAGATCTGTGAGATGCATGTTAGGGGCAACGAAAGCGGTGGTCAGTTCCACAACTCAGCTGCGAGTAATAAGCGGTGTTGAGGCGTTTTATCATCTCAAGATGTTTGAGAAAGAAACCCGAGGTAAAGAAACGGGTCTAGCGTAGGAATGATGCTACAGTTGATTCCTATCGTTGACGGGTCTAATGTTAAGGACCATTGGATATAGACGGTTAGTTCACAGGAGGGACTATAGCGCTCTAGGTGGAGTAACCCGTCTGTAGTGGAGACGATTAGACACCGAAGACCAGGGGTATGTTGTAGGTTATGCCTGGGCTAGACCTAAATTTCTGTGAGGGTTGAAGTATCATGGTAGTGCCTTTGTTGTCATGGAAGCAAAAGGTTGTGAATCGAAGTGGGTGATATCTTATGGTGTGATAACAAGATGTGTGGTGATGTTCCCTGTTAAAGGATGCTAACTGCTGCTTCACTCACCCTGTATTTATTAATTTTTGTATTTTTCTTTTGCTAACTTAGCTGGTTTAACAACTATTTATGTTCACAGACAGAATGAGGTGTTTAGACTTGCCAGTGCAAGAGTGTGATTGTAGCAGAAAACTTATATGTAATTTTTTTTCCGGGCAAGTCCGGGTCGACTCACAGGGAGATTACTCATGGAAGGAGATAACCACACCAGTTCTTTTGACAATAAAGTGAGATCAAGCTAAATGTATATGACTGTATCTGGATATGGAGAGGTCTTGGGTCAAGACAGATCTGGTGCCAAACCCAACTGATTTACCATATAGCTTTCTGTGATGTAACTAGTAGCTCAAATAGCTTGGGTTTTCAACCATTAAATGCACTTCTGAGATGATGATAACTCTTGGTTCAAGCAACCTCCATACATGGCATGGAGATTCTACGTCAAGCAGCTATCATAAATCAGTGTATAAATAACGTTTTTACAAAATAACTGCTCGGGGCTTGGGTATGAGAACGTTTCCAGGTTAAGCAGCCCCCATACATGGCATGGGAACTCTAGTTTAGGCGTACGAACCAATCCAAACCTGAGGTTTTCGTTAATAACATTTCCCAAACCACTTTTACTTTGGTTACTTTGTCATCTGGAGTTCTGCTATATTGATTCATCAGTGGCTTTGGGCACCTTCTCTGCCTTAACCCAAGAATCGAGTTAGCCACACATCTTCATAGGAAGTGCACGACTAAAACTATTCTCAACGGATGAATGTGAAATTTGCAAGGAAAGAAAATAAAACTGAATCAAATGTTAAGGATTGAACAAACTAATACTGTATTGTTTACTGAAATGAACCACAACTTAAATCAGAAATAAAAATGGACTTGTAAAAGCAGAGCTTAGAACTCGCAAGAACAAGAAGAAGAACTGAAGTGCTATATGTTCTTCAAAAATACAGACAAGAACTCAAAAAAAACGAGAGAAATCAGGCAGAATAGCAAAAGACTCCCTACTTTCCAATGATATTGTCTTTTTGTGTTTTTTTTCTAAGTAACTTCTGCTCTCCGCACCTCTAATTCCAAAGAATGTCGATCCCTTTTTAAGCTTACGGCTCATGGAGGTGGGGTCCATTGGTTCAGAAAGTTGATTGAATTTACCTCAGAGCCACCGCGTTTATTTGCGCATGTCAGACTTTTGTTTAGATACTCATTCGAATGTGCTAGCAGAGATATTCGGATGAGTGCTGAGGTTCTTTTGGCTTTTCAAATCATTCAAATGAATTTTAGACCCATTCGAATGAATTTCACACTTTACTGTTCCTGACACGGCGATTTTCTCAGTCATTCGAATGCAACAGTACTTTCATTCGAATGAATTTCTAATTTTTTTCTATTGAGTTCTTCACAGCATTCGGATGTCGGGAAAAGTATTCGAATCTGGAGTTACTGGTGTTGCTTCTTATTCGAATTACTCAGTCTTCATTCGAATAGACTTTCTTTCTTCTGCAATTACATTCGGATGCCTAGGGCTTTATTCGGATATGTTTTCATCTCTTCTGAACGATATGTTTATCCGAATTTCTTCTCATTCTCAACTCATTCGAATAGATTGGTTTTATTCGAATGGGTGACTAGCTTCCATCTGGTTTGTTCCATATTTGAATATCTTCCGATGACTCATTTGAATAGCTTTGACTCTTATCAGAACACCTTCATCTCTTGACTCTTTCTTCTTCTTTCAATTATGCCTTTGGAGAGTTAAGTCATTCCTTTCATCTCTTTTCCTTCTTTTGGACTGCAACAAGCAATTCTGAAGATTTTAGGTTGATCAAATGGATTAGGGGGCAATAAAATATAACAAATTTTTGCATTTTTGAGCATCAATCACACCCCCCAACTTAAACATTGCTAGTCCCTTAGCAATCAAATTAAGAGCAAGAATACTTCACCACTCACAAACATGTTGATAGCTTAAATCTCAAATGTGAAGCAAAAATGTATGGTCAGTAGCACAGGGACTTCGGATAATCAAAGGAATGTTTATTATTTGAACTTTTGTCCAGGGCATATCAAGATAAATCAATCAGCATATTACATTCAATTCTCTTAAGCTTTGATTACAACTCTCACTGGGTATGCCTCTCATCAATAAAATGATCACTCAGAGTTGCTCTCAAGGGATGTACCTCAAATTGGAGTAAATGTGATTCAAGTTCAAATAGGTATCATCAATTATCAAGAATGCGATTAAAGAACAAAGGGACCTGACATAGCTTCATGATTAGAATAGTGTTTTCAACAACCAACATCTAAAATTAACCAAGTCTCCTTACTCTTGAAATTATATCCTGAATATGCATGATTCACAGAGTCAAGAGGGATCTTTCTGGAAAGTAGCTGGGACTCAATGGTGATGTGGGATAGCAAAGGGGATGATGGAAATCAAAAGAGTTCATAGGTCTTGGGAATTCTCCACTGTGGCCAAAAAATGAAAGATTTGTTTTTTTTTTTTTTTGAACAGATGGATAAAATGCACATGCGATGCATTCATGCATCAATAGCTGAAATCAGATCAGGGCATCTAAATTCAGTTGGTCGTATCCAAACCTGAATCTATCTGCTATTCCAACTGATACTGAGCAAGCTTCCATTGCTTCACCCTCAATGGCTACGGGGCTGTTTTTAATGTCCCAGACCTAGAGACAACTATTTATCTTAAATGGTAAAGTGGTCTTTTAACGTCAGATTCCCAGACGATTTTTTTTTTTTTTTTTAGAAATAGTACTGAGCCTTCAGAGTAATTCCCGAGACCTAATCAATGGATAAGAAAAATCTCATGGCTATGGCTTGGATGGAGGGAATGATGTAACCTGCCATGAAGAGTTTCAATGGGCTATGAATGGAGATTTGATCTTAAAAGCAATAGGTTGATTGGCTCAAGTGATAGGTAAATGATCCCTCTATGATGTTATATAAAACAGCGTCATTCATTCAATTGGTTTCAAGCTTAGAGTCAGTCAAGATTAGCTGCGATCATTAAAGACACTCAAAGCAAAATGTTGTTTTGAAACCATTGAAAGACAAGAGAATCAACAAAATATTTTATTGCATGAATAAGTGTTGTTTCACTCAGAATAAAAAATGTTGTAAAGCTTCAACACTCACTTTGGTAACAAATCTCCACTTAACTTTAAGAATTTAAGCAATGTGCTGATCATTTCACCATGTTTCATATGCCAACCCAACAAATGAACATAAATAAAGCACCCCAAGTAGTCCTGGTCCTGTTTCTAAATTTCATACAGTTCTGTTTTCACATAAAAGATTATCATGCAAATAACCAATTGTGAATCTGAAGTATCAAGCACAATAATCTGAAGCATAGAGTAAGCAAAGCCATTTCTATTGAAAATGAAAGGTTAATCTTTGTAGTTCATAGTTACAGAAGTTAAACATGAAGAATCAAATCTTATGACTACTCAGTGCCATCAGTGGCATCATCAGAAGTGGAGTTCTCCTCAGTGGATTTCTCCTTAGTGGAGCTTCCAGAAGGAGTCTCTGATAAGGGCTCAGTAGGAGGAACAGAGGAAGAAGATGAAATGGCGGAGTGAGGAGGAGTTGCATGCTCAGAGTGTGGATGTGTAGGTGCACCCCCTTCCTCTCACCACAAATCAATGGCCCTCTGCATGTAAGTCCCAGCATCGTTCAACTTGTCTTTTAGTGACTTTTGTGGTGGCTCCTCTATAGGTGTGCTCAGAAGCTGACCTATCTTCTTGTCCAATGCAGTGTGACAATCGCTCATGGCCAGTACTTCTGAATAGACGACTCTCTGCCTCACCTGAACCTCCTCAAAGATAGCCTCCGCCTCTCTTGGACCTTCTTCAATGATTGCTCCACTAAGGCTTCATGCCTTTCTTGCATTTCCTTGACCAACTTATACAAACCTCTAAGTGTATGACCTTCCCCTTGTCTCTCTGCCTCGTCCTCATGCAGTGGCGATTCCTGAGATGGTCCTTCCTGGGGTTCAACCTGCCTTTCTGATGCTTCTCCCTTTTCAGGCGTTGCTGCCTCAACCCTCTTCAACTGCCCACTACTTCTGCGTGTAAATGTTGGGCTAATTCTATCCATTGGTTTGATGACTTCAAAAGTTATCTTTTCTTTTACCCCATTCCTCAGTAGAAAGTAAGTGATCAGCCCTCCAAAGGGTAGTCCTCCACTCCCATGTGCATGCTTGGTCACTAGGTCTATGGTATCAAAAATGTGCTTGGCCAAGTCTATGTGTACTCCCAGGATCATCTTTCCCATGAATGTGGCTTGCTTAACCGAGACACTTCCAGTGAATGCATGGGGCATGAAATGTGAACAAAGAAGTCTTTGTAGAGTGATGCATTTAGGGGACAGATTCTTCTTTGGAAGGGCAGGCCCTAGCCACACAACATCGTCCTTTTCTGTCAAAATCTTTGCTAGGTTCTCCTTTCCTAAGTCCACACTTGCCTCCTCAAGATCTCTTGGCGATGCCTCTATTGGGATTTGGAAGGTTTTAGCAATATCAGAGGGCTTCAACTCTATTTTCACTTTCCTCACTTCAGTAGTTAGGCACCTGTTTCCTGAGTCATCTCTGTCACTGGTTACATTTGAGTAAAACTCTTTGACTAAGGGAACTATGGCCTTGTGTTGAAACTTAACCCAAGTCTGCCATCCTTTGGCAGTGATCAATGACAATAAATCACATGGGGGTTCATCAAATCGCTCCAGCATAATTCCCCTCTCACAAAGCACAGGCCTCTTAGCATACCTTTCACTATAATTCTGTTTAGCAGCGGGGCTAATGAACCTAACATTGGAGTACAGAGGGCTCAAATCGATGGTTGGGATGGTAACAGTTTCCTTTCCTTTTGGCCTCTTTGATGTCCTAGAGCTTTCTCCTATGGCCTTGGGATGTTTTTGCTTTGGAGGCATGGCTAAATAAGGGTTGTTTGGTCTAGGGAGATGGCTTTGGAATTTTGTCGAACAGTTGGTGGGCATGAATTGGTTCCTCTCTTTTCTTCTTCTTTCAATCTCCCAACCAATTTTCTTTTCTTCTCACTAGTCTCCTTCACTCCCTCTTTACAACAACTTCATCCAACAAATTAAATTCGGATTTAAACAATGGGAACGATCCTTACCTCTCGGTTGTTCTCTTCCCAGAATATCTGAATACGACAACCCCTTATTCGAATGTTCGCGGAATGTCCTTCCTTACGCGCAACCGGCTTGATCTTCGGATGGATGCAATGGATGTTGAATGAGGGCAACACGATTTATAGGATGGGTTCGGGTGGATGAATGAATGTTCGTACCGATTGACGAAGGGTTTCGATCTTTTAAAGGGGGCGTCGATTCAGATTTCAGAGACGGTTAAGAGACTATCAGGAACATCATTCGAATGAGTCTAGGGTTATACGAATGATAGAAGCGGATTCGAATGAACGCTGGGCGAATCGAATGGTATCTCGGGTCTTAGAACAATGGGTAGCAGGGGATTCGAATGAGAGGGAGAGAATACGGATGTTCGCCGAGGGCTTTTAAAGGGCCAAACGATTCATTCGAATGTGGAAAAATTCATTCGAATGAATTTTAAACAGTAACTTAACTTATCGAAGGATTTGAGCTACTCATTCGAATGCAACAGTACTTTCATTCGAATGAATTTCTCGGTCATTCGAATAACTTTGAGGGTCATTCGGATGAATTTGACAGCATGCTTCAATCGAAAATAGAACAATCATTTGAATGCAAAGAGATTCATTCGAATTTATTTATTTATTTTTTTTATTTTTATTTTATTTTTTTTATTATTATATTTTTTTATATTTTTCAAAGGAATTCAGACAGTTGGAACTATATTCGGATGTTGGGAATGGATTCGGATGTAAGGTAGATTATTCGAATGAATTTGAGGGTATTCGAATGCGGGCTTCAAAATTTTTTAAGAAACAGCAAATTCATTCGAATGTATTTGGAGAAAGAGAAATTCATTCGAATGAATTTTAAACAGTAATCTTCATTTACAAAGGAATTTGGCCCCTTATTCGAATGCAACAGTACTTTCATTAAAATGAATTTTGGACATATTCGAATACAGCAGAGACTATTCGAATGCTTTCTTGCTTTCTCTTTAACAGCTCACAGGTCATTCGAATGGTATACAACACATTCGAGTGACTAAGCTCATTCGGATATAGAATTCGAATAACAGCAAAGTTTTTTTTTTTTTTTTTAAATACTTCCAAATACCTAAACATAAAATTTAAACCCACAAAATATCATCAAATATGCAAGGATCATCTCAACAGCTCAAGCATACCTTTACCCCCCAACTTGTTTTGAGCAATTCTTAAGAAAGAGGATGTAAGAAATACTTGGAGATCTTCAAAAATATTTGAACTCAAAGATCCATTTGCTTACTTGGATATTGCTGGTAGCCTTCATTGTACGTGTGGATCCGTGGGCTTCCTTCAATATTTGAGTCAAGATAAAGAGTGAAAACAGTTCATGAAAGCAAAACAATAAAGTTTCTCCCCTTTTTTTTTATTATTATTATTTTCTTTTTTAACTAACCACTACCCAATGGGTGGATCTATAAGATCCATGTTCTCTTCTTGTTCATTTAAAGACTAATAGTAGGCTTTCAGACGTTGGCTATTCACTTTGAAAACCTGACCAGATTGAAGATTTTCAATATCAAATACACCATGAGCTGAGATGGCACGAATTTTGAAGGGACCAGTCCACCTTGACTTGAGTTTACCAAGAAATAGATGGAGCCTTGAATCGTAGAGTAACACATGTTGACCTATACAAAAGTTCTTCCTATTAATGTGCTGGTCATGCAATTTCTTCATATGCATCTTAGAAAACTTGGCATTCTCAAATGCCTTGTTTCTAAGTTCCTCAAGCTCATTCAGCTGCAGCTTCCTGTTAAATCCCACCTCTTCTAAACTTCCATTCATCTTCCTGATGGCCCAGTAAGCTTTGTGCTCAACCTCTACTGGCAGATGACTTGGTTTTCCATAAACCAGTCGATAGGGAGACATGCCCAATATGGTTTTATATGCAGTCCTATAGGCCCAAAGAGCATCTATTAACCTCAAAGACCAATCCTTTCGGTTGGAATTGATGGTTTTTTCTAAAATGCGCTTGATCTCCCTATTTGCCAATTCTGCCTGGCCATTTGTCTGAGGGTGGTATGGAGTTGAGACTTTATGAACTACCCCATACTTTTTCATTAATTCTGCCACTGGCTTGTTACAGAAGTGAGAACCTCCATCACTGATAATGGCACGGGGCATTCCAAACCTACTGAAAATGTTTTCCTTTAAGAATTTCACTACTATCCTGTGATCATTTGTCCTTGTTGGGATTGCCTCAACCCACTTGGAGACATAGTCTACAGCAAGCAGGATATATTCATGCCCAAGTGAGTTGACAAAAGGACCCATAAAGTCTATTCTCCAACAATCAAAAATTTCAAGAACTAGAATGGGCTGCTGATAGAGCGCATGTTTTCATATTATTTAGCTCTCATATTTAGTCTTTTTGCACGTTAGTTGTGTCTTTTTATTCATCTTGATTTTGTTTTATTTTATTTTATAGGAATTGGGCTTCGCACTGTTTTATCTTATTTTGGACAGATTTGGGCTTCCTGGGTCATGAGGAATTTTGATGGCAAGAAGGGAAACAAGGAGATTGGAGACAAAGAAGCAAAAGTGTGCTCACAGATTTGACCTTCTATGCTTCTTTCAAGTTTTTAGCCAAGTTATAAACCCATAACGTAAATGATGTCTTCAGAGATATTGTAGAGGACTTCTTGGGATTTCTGGAATGGTATGGTAGGTCCAAATAAAAGTTCTTTTGGGCCTCCAAACATCGCTTCAAAGTCGAGACCAGAAAGTTGGGTCAAATTAGGAAAGCTGCACAGATGTTGAATCTTTAAAAGGCCATAACTTGGGCGTCCGATATCCAAATCAAGTGATTTAAAACCCCAAACTCATCTACTCTTCCTGATATACAATTTTGATGAAGAGGCCGAATCCCAGAACACACGTTATCCTATTCAAAATCGGCTTTGAAGTTGCGGTAACCTAGGGTTTCCTCCCTAAGCTCTATTTAAGCACATTAAGTGGCCGATTTTGAGAGAATTCTCACGATTTCAACCAAGAAGATGGAAGGATAATTCGCTTGTGATTCGCTACATTCTCGTACCCCTTGCCGAGTTTGAGTCTCGGTCATATTGTTGAATCCGGTTTGGAACTCGATTTTCTTATTTTAATTGATGATTTTGTTTCTTTCCTTCTCTAAGTTTATGTATGTTTCTTTTATGCGATTGTGTGAATGCATGCATGATCTTTGGATGGTTTTAATTAACGTACTCGGTTGAAGCTTTGATTAGAAAGAAACGATATATTTGTATGAGCGATTGCTTGATTGGATTTAATCTTTTACGGTTATAGAAGAGTTTTTCAAATTAAAAGAAAATCAAACCAAAACAGATTGTTTTCATAAATGAGACGAGGATTACCGTGGTAAGGAGGTAGGGTTTGTAGCGGGTTACATTTTACTTCATCGTTGTTTCATTCTTGAACGTTTATATTTCGGTTTTCATCACAACCCCCCTCGTTTAGTCTTGTTTTGACAGATCCGTTTGAGGTTCATTGGGAGACGACTTTGGGTTGCACCCTTATTGCAAATCCGAATCTATATTTCATCTAATCTATCGTTGTTCGACAGCACCGATCAGATTTTGGCGCCGTTGCCGGGGAACCGTCAATCTTTTCTTCCATAACAAGATTTGTTGTCTCTTCTTTTGTTTCTTTAGTCTTCTCTTTCATTCTGTGTTGCTTCCTTCTTGGTTTTCTATTTTCTGTTTTCTTTGTTTTCTGTTTTCTGGTCTTTGTTCTTCCTGTTCTGTTTTCGATTTTCTTTCTGTTCTCTTTGTTTTCTTCTTTTGTTTCTCTGTTCCTTTATTTCTTTGTTCATCCTTTTCGGTTTTCTTTGTTCTTCTTTTCTGTTCTGCTCTTGGTTTTTCTCTTTTCTGTTTTTTTTTTGCCATAAACAATGTTCACCGCCGATGACTATCTCGGAATGCCCTGATTTTTGGTTTCCAAAGGAATGGGGGTGTTTATGCCAAATTCCAACGTTTATACCACTTTTTGGGCCATTTTGTGTTTTCTTGGTGTGTTTATGTAATTTTTCCTTGTGTGTTTTGTTTTGTTTTTGTTCTTCTTGATATTTAATGCATGACCAGATCATCTAAGGGTGACCTAATTAATTTAGATCTAGAAATTGATAGAACCCTTAGGCGACAAGCAAGAGAACTTAGATCTCAAGATAGGGCAGTGACTAATAGTGTCTTTCCCACTGTTTCTGATACTGTGTTTGAGTTCCAACCTAAACTGATCAATATGGCCGCCAATGAAAACAATGGCAATGAGAATAGGAATAATGGGAATAATGCTAACAGAAGTATTAGAGAATTGGCTGCCCCTGATGTGCATTATCAACCTTTGTGTATTCAGTATCCTCAATTGGAGGCAAACTTTGAACTGAAATCTGGATTGATACATTTGCTTCCTAAGTTTCATGGTCTTGCAGGTGAAGATCCACACAAGCATCTGAAGGAGTTTCATGTGGCATGCTCCACCATGAGGCCGCAAGGGGTTGATGAAGAACAAATCAAGCTAAGGGCATTCCCTTTCTCTCTTGATGGAGCTGCCAAAGACTGGCTGTATTACTTGCCACCTGCTGCCATTACCAATTGGGATGGCCTGAGGAGAATATTTCTGGAGAAGTTCTTCCCTGCTTCCAGAACAGCAGCCATCCGGAAGGACATTTGTGGCATTCGACAGATAGATGGAGAAAGCTTGCATGAGTATTGGGAGAGATTCAAGAAGCTGTGTGCTAGTTGTCCTCATCATCAGATAAGTGACCAGCTCCTCATTCAATATTTTTATGAAGGCTTACTCCCCATGGACAGGTACTTAGTGGATGTTGCATCTGGAGGAGCCTTAGTGGAAAAGACACCAGTTGCAGCCTGGAACTTAATTTCAAAGATGACTCAAAATGCACAATAATTTGGTACCAGGTTGAACACTCCCATGAAGACTGTCAATGAGGTTGGTTTTGCTGCACCTATGGACCAAAGGAGAATAGAAAATAGGCTGGAGGAACTCACTTCAATGGTTCGCCAGTTAGCCCTTGATCGAAACCAGCCCCAACAGGTATGTGGCATTTGTTCATTATCTTCACATGTAACTGATCAGTACCCATAATTGCAGGATAACACAGAATCATGCAATGGAATCTTCCCTGGAAGACCGTTTCAACAGCAGCCACAATAGAGTAGGTATGATCCCTATGCTCCCAACTACAATCCGGGCTGGAGAGACCATCCCAACTTCAGATATGGGGGTGCTTCAACTCAACCATTCCAATAGAGGTTCAATGCACCGGGTCAGAGTAATGCCACACCAATGAAGCAACAAGCACAGACATTACCCAAAATAGAACCGAGCTTGAATGACATAGTGCAGCAATTGGCTGCCAATACTCTCAAATTCCAACAACGAACTAACACCACCATACAGAATTTGGAGACACAGATTGGGCAGTTAGCAACTAACATAAATGAGCTAAGGAGTCAAGGCTCGGGTCAGCTACCTTCACAACCAGTTGCCAATCCGAGAGGTAATGTTAATGCCATCATGCTTCGAAGTGGGAAAGAAGTGATCATCCCAACCCCTCCACCATCATCAAATATGAAGCAGCATGTAGAGGGTAGCAATGAGCAGCAGCCTTCCTCAATCCAAGAAGCCAAGTAGCCCAACTCCAGCTATCAAGAACAAGGAGAGTCTTCCAACAACCAGCCCCTGCCATTCCCACATCGAGCAACACAAAACAAGAAAAGAGCAGAGGCCGAATTAGATAAAGAGATTCTGGAGACATTCCAGAAAGTGGAAGTCAATATACCCCTCCTTGAAGCCATCAGACAGATCCCCAAGTATGCAAAATTTCTCAAAGATTTGTGTACGCACAAGAGGAAGCTTAAGGGGAATGAACAAGTCAACCTTGGGAGGAATGTTTCAGCTCTCATACAACCTGCCATGCCAAGGAAGTGCAAAGATCCAGGGACGTTTTTCATTCCTTGTACTATAGGAGACATGTAATTTAGTAATGCTTTGCTAGATTTAGGTGCATCCATTAATGTTATGCCTAACTCTATCTATGCTTCTATGCAGTGTGGTCCTTTAAAGCCAACATGAGTGGTTGTCCAGCTAGCTAATAGAAGCACAGCCTACCCCTCTGGAGTCTTAGAGGATGTCCTGGTTAAGGTTAAGGATTGTATCTTCCCTGCTGATTTTTATGTTTTAAATATGGAAGATGACAATTTGCATGAGCATGCACCTCTTATATTAGGTCGGCCATTTTTGAAAACTGCAAGGACTATCATCAATGTGCATGAGGGTACACTTTCCATGGAATTTACTGGTAGCACCATTCATTTTAACATACTTGATGCCATGAAATGTCCCCCTGAAGATCATTCCACTTTGCAAGTTAACTTGATTCAATTGTTGGTTGATGAAGCATGCACTAAGTCTTGTGATTTAATTGATGCATTCCCCACTATTCATGACCTTCCAGATTCCTTCATCTGTCTTGATTGTAGTAATAAGAGTGATCCATGTGATGCATGTTCTAAGATTGCTGCATTTTTGAATAGCCATGATTCTGATATTCATATTGAGCATGCACAATCTGATTCTTATACATCTCATAGGGAGGATAGTGTTTCTGCTAACCATGTTGAATAGGTAGACAGTACCCTTGAGATAAAGGCAAGCAGGTTAGTCCCTTTATTGCAGCAGCCACCATCCCTTGAGTGCAAGCCTTTGCCCGAGCATCTCAAGTATGCATTCTTGGAGGATGGCGAGAAGCTTCCAGTCATCATCGCCAATAACTTGCAGCCTGACCAAGAGAAACGGCTATTGGATGTGCTGAAGAGGAACAAGCAGGCCATGGGTTGGACATTGGCAGACATACCTGGGATTAGCCCTTCCATATGCATGCATAGGATTCATCTAGAGGAAGGAGCTAAACCTGTGAGACAGCCCCAAAGGAGACTCAACCCCACCATCCTGGATGTGGTAAAGAAAGAGGTAAGTAAACTACTCTCAATTGGTATCATTTATCCTATCTCTGATAGCCAGTGGGTGAGTCCAGTGCAGGTAGTTCCCAAGAAGACGGGCATCACAGTGGTGCCTAATGAGAGGAATGAGTTTGTTCCGATGCGAGTACAAAATAGTTGGAGAGTGTGCATTGATTACAGGAGACTCAACCTCGCCACGAAGAAGGATCACTTCCCTCTCCCATTTATTGACCAAATGTTGGAGCGGCTGGCAAGTAAGTCACACTATTGTTTTCTTGATGGTTTATTTGGATATTTTCAGATTTGCATAGCACCGGAGGATCAGGAAAAGACCACCTTCACCTGCCCCTTCGGCACATTTGCCTATAGGAGGATGCCATTTTGTCTTTGTAATGCTCCAGGTACCTTTCAACGATGCATGGTAAGTATATTTTCAGATTTTCTAGAGGATTGCATGGAAGTGTTCATGGATGATTTTTTAGTTTATGGCCCATCTTTTGATGATTGCTTGGTTAGCTTGGGTAGAGTCCTAGAGAGGTGCATTGAAAAGAACCTTGTTTTAAATTTTGAAAAATGTCATTTCATGGTAGAACAAGGAATTGTTTTAGGGCATGTTCTGTCCAAGAGGGGTATAGAGGTTGATAAGTCCAAGGTTGATATCATTTCTTCTCTGCCTTACCCCACCTCTGTACGAGAGGTGCGTTCCTTCCTCGGACATGCAGGATTCTACCGGAGGTTCATCAAGGATTTCAGCAAGGTTGCACTTCCACTTTCCCACCTACTCCAGAAAGATGTGAATTTCCACTTCGATGAGCCCTGCAAGCGGGAATTTGAGGAACTGAAGAGCCGATTGATTTCTCCACCCATCATACAGCCACCCGACTGGGAGTTACCCTTCGAGTTGATGTGCGACGCCTCCAACTTTGCAGTGGGTGCCGTCCTTTCCCAGCGTGTAGAGAAGAAATCCCGTGTCATAGCCTACGCTTCGCATACATTGGATGCGGCACAAGCTAATTATACCACTACAGAAAAAGAGCTCTTATCTATTGTTTTTGCATTGGATAAATTTAGATCCTATTTACTTGGTTCTAAAGTTATTGTCTTTTCTGACCATGCAGCTCTTAGGTACCTCTTGAAGAAGCCTGATGCCAAACCTCGTTTGATAAGGTGGATGCTTTTGCTCCAAGAATTTGACATTGAGATCAAGGATAGAAGTGGAGTAGAGAACTTGGTAGCCGATCACCTCGGTCGCATCCCTTCTTCAGATTCCACAGTCATGGACTCCCAACCCATCAGAGATGATTTTCCAGATGAGTTACTCTACCACATTCATGGTGCTGAGCCTTGGTATGCTGATTTGGTAAACTATTTAGTTGCTTCTGAATTACCTGCATATCTTAAGAAAGAACAACTAAATAAATTCAAGAGTCAGGCTAGGTACTATGTGTGGGATGATCCATATCTGTGGCGCATGTGTAGTAACCAGGTCATCAGGAGATGTATGCCTAACCATGAGTTTGCTTCTGTCTTAAAATTTTGTCACACACTTGCATGTGGTGGTCACTTTGGTACCCAATGTACATTTAGGAAAGTCCTAGATTCTGGATTATATTGGCCATCACTCTTTAGGGATTCATATGAGTTTTGCAAGCATTGTTCACATTGCCAACACACAGGCACTATATCACGTAGGAATGAAATGCCTCAACAACCCTTATTGTTTTGTGAAATCTTTGATGTTTGGGGCATTGACTTCATGGGTCCATTTCCTGTGTCATTTGGTTATGTGTACATTCTGTTAGCTGTGGATTATGTTTCTAAGTGGGTGGAAGCTAAAGCCACTAGGACTGATGATGCTTTTGTGGTTGTAGATTTTGTTCGTTCTCACGTCTTTTGCAGGTTTGGCATGCCCAGGGCCATCATCAGCGACAAAGGATCCCACTTTTGCAATAGAAATATGGACACCCTACTTCGTAAGTATGGGGTAATACACAAAGTGGCGACTCCTTATCATCCACAGACTAATGGGCAAGCTAAAGTGTCCAACAGAGAGATCAAGCACATCTTGGAGAAGACAGTCCAGCCCAATAGGAAAGATTGGTCCAAGAGATTGGGAGATGCATTATGGGCTTACCGTACCGCATTCAAGACTCCCATTGGCATGTCCCCCTACAGGTTGGTTTTTGGAAAAGCGTGTCACTTGCCGGTGGAAGTGGAGCATAAGGAATATTGGGCGGTGAAGCAATGCAATATGGACATCAGTCAAGCATATGAGAACTCAAGGATCTATAAGGAAAAAACAAAGGTTGCACATGACAAGCTGATCATGAGGAAGGAGTTTCAAGTCGGTCAGAAAGTTCTACTATACAATTCCCGTCTTAAGTTGATGCCAGGTAAGTTATGTTCCCGTTGGACTGGTCCTTTCATAGTTACTCATGTTTTTCCCTTTGGTGCAGTTGAAATCAAGGATGCGTCCAATGCAAAGCAATTCACAGTGAACGGGCATCGCCTTAAGCCATTCCATGAGGACTTTCAGGAGCACATTGTGGAGGAGCTGCAGCTCCTCAACGCCACCTCCATTTGATACCACCAGGCTGTTTCTCTCTCCTTACTTTTCTTACTTGTCCTATACCTGATTCTTGCTGCATGCTTGCATTGAGGACAATGTAATGTTTGAGTGTGTGGGGGGGGGGAGTTTTAGAATAGAAGTTTCCTTTCAAAAAAAAAAAGAGGCAAAATGAGGCAAATTGAGTTTGAAAGAATTTGGCATGATTAGAAAGTCGATCTTATCTTTTTGGGCTTTCAAGTAAATTGGCAATGAGTTTGGCTTGGTGAGTTGATTAAGATAGTCTTTGTGAGGATATTTGTGCATGTTCTTTCTTATGCTATGCGTGCATTCACTAATTATGGGTATCACTCTAGAGCTTGTTTTGAATCTTTATTGAAGCTATCAGTGCTCATGCATGTGAAAAGATGATTAAGGCATTCTTTCATTTTACTCGCCATACTTCTCAAAAAAAAAAAAAAAGAGATCATTTCCCTTCTTTAGGTTGAAGAACATTCATTGCATCTCTTGATTATGGCAAAAATATTAAGCAAGTCCTTTGGAATCAAAAGAAAATAGATAGAAAGGTGATCGGGGCTGTCGAACACCAATAGATTAGATAGTATGATGATACGGATTTGCAATAGAGGTGTAACCCTAAGTCGTCTCCCAACGAACCTCAAACGGATCTGTCAAAACAAGGCTAAACGGGGGGGAAGTTTTTGATGAAAAACAGAAAACAAAATTAGTAAGAACACAATAAATCAAGATGCAATCAATTGTAAACCAATCCTTCTATCCCAGTTTTCATCGCCTTCTCAATAAACCATTTGTTTAGTTTTAATCCTCAAATAAAAAATCAAAAAAATCCTTTAACAACCGCCAAAGATTTGGAAGAAAACCAATAAACAGATTTCAGAAACCTCTTAGTTCAATCTATCAGTTTTGATTCCCCTTATTGCACAGATTCGAGACTGATTGGATTACCATCCAAACAGGTTGTTCTTGCTTCCAGTTAGAGCCTCAACCGAGCACAAAAACCTTGGATTCTCAAACAAAGACAATGCATGCATTCATCCAACCGGTATCAACACATACATAGATTCAAGAGAGAACGGAAACAAGAGAACAACAAAGTTAAAACAAAACAAAACAGATTTCCATTAAAACCAAAGACTCAAACCGGGAACAAGGATGGTGTTGCAATTGATTACAAGATCCTTAGCCTTCCATCTTCACAAGAACAATGGAGAGAAGAGAAGTCATCCACTGTTCACGCCCTCCAAAAGAATCCCTAATGGCCTCTTAAGGTGCTTAAGTAGAGCTTTAGGAGGAAACCCTAGATTACCGCCTGTTCACGGCCGATTTCGGATAGCCTAACGTGCGTTCTGGGCTTCGGCCTCTTCATAATAATTTTATATCAGAAAGAGTAGATGAACTTGGGCTTTTGAATCACTTGATTTGGATATCTGACGCCCAAGATATGGCCTTTTAAAGAATCAGTATCTGTGTAGCTTTCCTAATTTGCCCCCAACTTCTTGGTCCCGACTTTGAAGCGCTGTTTTAAGGCCCAAACGAACTCGGATTTGGACAAACCATATCATTCCAGAAATCTCAAGAAGTCGCCTACAATATCTCTGAAGACATCATCTTCATTATGGAATTTTATCTTAGCCAAAATGCTGAAGGAAGTGCAGGAGGTCAAATCTGCTAAAATCTTCTCTATCTCCAAATCTGCTAAAATTGCCATCAAGATGTCTCATGTTCCCACATAGCCCTAAGCCTATAAAAATAAAATAAAATAGTGTGAAGCCCAATTCCTATAAAATAAAATGAAATAAAATCAAGATGAATGAAATAACACAACTAATGTGCAGAAAGAACTAAATATGAGGGCTAAATAGTATGAAAATATGTGCTCTATCAAATTCCCCCACACTTGGACTTTTACACTCCTGGGCAAAACACTAAACACTAACATTCACTCTTTTAAATAAAAAGGATGCAAAGAATGCAAAATGAGAGCCATGACAAGTTTTATAGGAATTCAACATTTCAAAGATCCTCTTTCTTACACTTCCCAAACAAACAAGTAGCATGGCAATTTAACTTGGCAAGGTGAGTCAAAATAAGCAGACCCTCATAGAATAAGAACATGATTTCAAGTTCCTCAAATGCTATTCCCAAATCCACCAAATCATAATTCCACTACCAGATATGCTCATCTTCTAAATCTCCACTCTCAGTGCTTTATGCATGCAAATCAAAAGGACTTTTATTCATGGCTCAAACATGGTAAGGTGAAAGGGATAGGAAGATAACAAAGAAAAGTAAGCTTTAGGAAGAAAGAGAAAATTCAAGACAATCCCAAGATCAATGAAGAACTATTAAGCAAGTAGAAAATAAAACCCTTTTTTTTTTCTTTTTTTTTCTCTTTTTTTTTTTTCGCATGGTGGGTGCGTTTTACGCTCCATCCCACCTTGGTGAGTGGGTTTTACGCTCCATCTCACCTTGGCCTTTGGCCTTTCTATCTATTTTTTTTTTTTTTATTCCAAAGGACTTGCTTAATTTTTTTTAATCAAGGGATGCAATGAATGTTCTTCAACCTAAAGAAGGGAAAAGATCACTCTCTCTTTTTTTTTTTTTTAGGTATAAAATGAAAGAATGCCTTAATCATCTTTTCACATGCATGAGCACTGATAGCTTCAATAAAGATTCAAAACAAGCTCTGGAATGATACCCATAATTCAGTGGATGCAGGCATAGCATAAGAAAGGACAAGAACATGCACAAATATTCCCACAAAGACTACCTCAATCAACTCACCAAGCCAAACTCATTTCCAATTTACTTGAAAGCCCAAAAAGATAAGATCAACTTTCTAATCATGCTAAATTCTTTCAAACTCAATTTGCCTCATTTTGCAATTTTTTTTGTATTTTTTTATTATTATTTATTTATATATATATATATATATTTTTTTTGAATTCAATTTTCTAAAACTCCTCCCCCCCACACTTAAACATTACATTGTCCTCAATGTAAGCATGCAGCAAGAATCAGGTATAGGACAAGTAAATAATAAAAAAAAAAAATAAGGAGAGAGGAACAGCCTGATGTTGTCAATTGTAGGTGGCGTTGAGGAGATGCAGCTCCTCCATAGTATGCTCCTGAAAGCTCTCGTAGAATGGCTTAAGCCGCTGCCCGTTGACTGTGAATCGCCTTGTGGTTGACTCATCCATAAGCTCAACTGCACCATAAGGAAAAACATGAGTAACCACAAAAGGACCAATCCAACGAGAACGCAACTTACCTGGCATTAGTTTCAGACGGGAGTTGTATAGGAGGACTTTCTGGCCAACTTCGAACTCTTTCTTGTTGATCAATTTGTCATGAGCAGCCTTAGTTTTTTCCTTGTAAATTCTGGAGTTCTCGTATGCTTCCAATCTCAATTCCTCAAGCTCTTGCAATTGAAGCTTTCGTTGGGAACCAGCCTCTGTCATATCCATGTTGCATTGCTTTACCGCCTAATAGGCCTTATGCTCGATCTCTACCGGCAGATGACATGCTTTTCCAAAGACCAATCGATATGGGGACATGCCAATAGGAGTCTTGTAGGCCGTGCGGTAGGCCCAAAGTGCATCTTCCAACCTTTTGCTCTAGTCTTTCCTATTGGGTTGGACTGTCTTCTCTAGAATGTGCTTGATCTCTCTGTTTGAAACCTCAGCCTGCCCATTGGTCTGTGGATGGTAGGGCGTCGCCACTTTATGTAAGACTCCATACTTTCGGAGCATGGATTGCATCGTTCTATTGCAGAAGTGGGATCCTTGATCACTGATGATGGCCTTGGGAATGCCAAACCTGCAGAAAATATGAGATCTAACAAAATCTGCAACCACAGAAGAATCATCAGTCCTGGTGGCTTTAGCTTCCACCCATTTCGAAACATAATCCACAGCCAAAAGAATGTACAGAAAACCAAAAGAGACAGGAAAAGGACCCATGAAATCAATACCCCAAACATCAAAGATCTCACAAAATAGTAAGGGTTGTTGAGGCATTTCATTCCTACGTGATATTGATCCTGTGTGCTGGCAACGTGTGCAATTCTTACAAAATGTATGAGCATCTCGAAAAAGGGATGGCCAATATAAACCTGAGTCTAGGACCTTTCTAGCTGTGCGTTGAGGACCAAAGTGACCACCACATGCAAGTGAATGGCAGAAATGCAAGACTGAAGCAAACTCAATATCGGGCACACATCTCCTAAGGACTTGGTCACTACACATGCGCCATAGATATGGATCATCCCATACATAGTACTTGGCCTGACTTTTAAATTTACTTAGCTGATCTCTCTTAAGATGGGCAGGGATATCAGATGCAGCTAGAAAATTAACAATGTCAGCATACCAGGGCTCAGTACCATGCAAGTGATGGAGTAACTCATCTGGGAAGTCATCTTTGATAGGCTGACAGTCCATGGTGGTGGCATCTGAAGAGGAAGGAAGCCTGCTCAAATGATCAGCCACAAGATTCTCAGCTCCACTCTTGTCCTTGATCTCAACATTGAACTCTTGAAGTAGGAGCATCCACCGTATCAACCTGGGTTTGGCATCGTGCTTCTTCAAGAGATATTTCAAAGCTGCATGATCAGAAAACACAACAACATTAGAACCCAGGAGATAAGAGCGAAATTTATCTAAAGCAAACACAATGGCAAGAAGCTCCTTTTCAGTAGTGGTGTAGTTTGCTTGGGCGTTATCCAGAGTGCGCGAGGCATAAGCAATGACATGTGACTTCTTCTCCACTCGTTGTGAAAGGACGGCACCAACTGCATAATTGGAAGCATCACACATGAGCTCGAATGGTAAGTCCCAGTTGGGTGGCTGAATGATGGGTGGAGAAGTCAAGCGCCTCTTAAGCTCCTCAAAGGCCATCTTGCAAGACTCATCAAATTTGAATTCCACATCCTTCTGAAGCAGGTTGGACATTGGAAGGGCAATCTTGCTGAAGTCCTGGATGAATCTCCTATAGAATCCTGCATGTCCAAGGAAAGAACGCACCTCTCGTACAGACGCTGGGTAAGGCAAAGAAGAAATGATATCGACCTTGAACTTATCAACCTCTGTACCCTTCTTGGACACAACATGACCCAAAACAATCCCCTGCTCAACCATGAAATGACATTTTTCAAAATTTAGGACAAGATTCTTCTCAACACATCTCTCTAGGACTCTACCCAAACTGATTAGACACTCATCAAAGGAGGTCCCATAAACAGAAAAGTCATCCATGAAAACTTCCATGCAATGCTCAAGTAAATCTGAAAATATACTCACCATGCATCGCTGGAATGTACCTGGGGCATTACATAGACCAAATGGCATCCTCCGGTATGCAAAAGTGCCAAAGGGGCAGGTGAAGGTGGTCTTCTCCTGATCCTCCGGTGCTATGCAAATCTGAAAATAACTAGAAAAACCATCAAGAAAGCAGTAATGGGACTTTCCAGCTAACCTCTCTAGCATCTGATCAATGAATGGGAGTGGGAAATGATCCTTCCTGGTAGCTTGGTTGAGCCTCCTATAGTCAATGCAGACTCTCCAGCTGTTCTGCACTCGCATGGGCACTAGCTCATTCTTCTCATTGGCTACCACTGTGAATCCTGTCTTCTTTGGAACTACCTGCACTGGACTCACCCACTTGCTATCAGAGATAGGATAAATAATGCCAGCCGAAAGTAGTTTACTTACCTCTTTCTTGACCACATCTAGAATGGTGGGATTGAGTCTCCTTTGGGGCTGTCTCACTGGTCGAGCTTCTTCCTCTAAATGAATCTTGTGCATGCATAAGGAAGGGGATATACCAGGAATGTCTGCAAGTGACCAACCTATGGCTCTCTTATGTTGCTTCAATAGATTCAACAACTTCTCCTCTTGGTCAGGATGAAGGTTGTCGGCAATGATCACGGGTAGCTTGTCTCCATCTGCCAAGTAGGCGTACTTCAGATTCTCGGGCAGGGGCTTACACTCCAAGGTGGGTGGCTGTTGAATTGAAGGCACCAGTCTGCTTATGTTGCCACCTACTTGCACTACATTCTCAACAACAGAAACTTCCTCTATGGGAGGCACATGAGAATCACATATAGTATGAGAAGGTGCACTTTCAACAATACTCAAAAACTCATCTATTTTAGAAGAAATACTACACTTACTGGGTCCATCATGACACTGAAGGCAATGCATATCATCAGGAAAATTATGGATGGCGGGGAATTCAGACTCAAGATCATACAACTCAACACATGCTTTCTCCACCATTAAGTCAATAAAGTTAACATGCAAGGCAGAATGATCTTCTAAGGGATACTTCATGGCATCAATGATATTAAATTGAATGGTGTTACCAGCGAACTCCATATATAAAGTACCCTCATGCACATTAATTATTGTTCTTGCAGTTTTCAAGAAGGGTCTACCTAGAATGAGTGGTGCGTGTCCAGGTGTGTGATCATCCTCCATATTCAAAACATAGAAGTCAGCAGGGAATATGAAATCTTTTACCTTCACTAACACATCCTCTAATACTCCCTCAGGGTATGCTGTGCTCCTATTTGCCAATTGGACCACCACTCCTGTAGATGTCAATGTGCCTGCACCTGCCTGCAAAGAAGAATACACAGATTTAGGCATCACATTAATAGAGGCTCCTAAATCCAACATAGCATTATGAAATTGCAAATTTCCAATAGTGCAAGGAATGGTGAAAGTCCCTGGATCTTTGCATTTCTGAGGCATGGCAGGTTGAATCAATGCTGACACATTTCTTCCCAAATTGATCTTTTCATTTCCTTTCAGTTTCCTTTTGTGGGTGCACAAGTCTTTGAGAAATTTGGCATACTTGGGAATCTGTCTGATGGCCTCCAAGAGTGGTATGTTCACCTCAACTTTTTTGAAAGTTTCCATGATCTCCTTGTCTAACTCAGCTTCTGCCTTCTTTTTATTTTGAGTGGCTCGGTGAGGAAATGGCAGTGGATGGCTGTAGGAAGTCTCTCCTCTATCTTGATCAATGGTGGGCTGCTTGTCCTTTTGAATGAAAGGAGGCTGATCTTCCTTTTGGCTTTCTTGTTGCTGCCCAAATTCTGGTTGTGGAGAGGGTGGGCTGCTCAACTCCTTGCCACTGCGGAGAACGATAGCACTTACATTGCCCCTTGGATTTGAAACTGGCTGTGAAGGCAACTGACCCGAACCCTAACTCCGTAGCTCACTGATATTGGTTGCAAGCTGTCCAATCTGTGTCTCCAAATTTTGTATGGTAGTGTCGGTCCTTTGCTGAAACTGGAGATTGTTGGCAACGAGCTGCTTCATGATATCTTCCAAGCTTGATTCGGATTTAGGGGCTGGTTGTGGTTGCTGCATTGGTTGACTTGGTCTTTGTGCATTGAATCTGTGCTGCTGAGGTTGTTGCTGCTGTGGCTGGAATGGCTGGTTGGAAGGACCTCCATACCTCAAGTTTGGATGATCTCTCCACCCTGGATTATAGGTGGCAGCATATGGATCATATCTGTGTTGCTACTGATGATGTTGTGGCTGCTGATGATGCTGTGGCTGGAAGGGTCTTCCTGGAAAAATGCCAGCACAAGCTTCTGTATTCTCCTGCAATTGAGGACATTGGTCAGTACCATGGGAGGATAATGAACAAATACCACATACCTGTTGAGATTGGGACTGTCCTTTATCAAGGGCTAGTTGTCTGACCATGGAAGCCAATTCCTCCAGTTTGTTCTCTATCCTCTGTTGGTCATTGATGGCAGCAACACTAATCTCATTGGCCTGCCTCATGGGAGTGGCTGATCTGGTACCAAACTGTTGGGCATTCTGTGCCATCTTGGAGATTAGCTCTTGAGCAGCTGCTAGTGTCTTTTCAGAGAGGGCTCCTCCACTGGCTGCATCCACCAAATACCTATCCATTGGAATAAGACCTTCATAGAAGTACTGGACTAGCAGCTGGTCACTGATCTGATGGTGTGGACAACTAGAACACAGTTTCTTGAATCGCTCCCAATACTCATGTAATGTCTCCCCATGATTCTACCTTATGCCACAAATTTCTTTTCGAATGGCGGCTGTTCGGGATGCTGGAAAGAACTTCTCCAAAAAGATTCTTTTAAGCCCATCCCAACTTGTGATGGCAGCAGGTGGCAGGTAGTATAACCAATCCTTTGCAGCTCCATCCAATGAAAATGGAAAGGCCCTAAGCTTTATCTGCTTCTCATCAACTCCTTGTGGCCTCATTGCGGAGCAAAGAACATGGAATTCTTTGAGGTGCTTGTGCGGATCTTCACTTGCAAGGCCATGAAAATTGGGAAGCAAATGGATTAGCCTAGATTTCAATTCAAAGGTTGCATCCAATTGGGGATATTGAATGCATAAAGACTGGTAGTGCACATCAGGGGCAGCCAATTCTCTAATGGTTCTACCATCCAAATGACCATGATTTACAATATTTCCATTATTTCCATTTCGATTGTGTTCATTCCCATTAGCTGTCATTGTGTTTAAGTCAGGGATAGGTGTAGAAACAGAAGGAATATCAGATGTAATGGCAGAAAAGGCAGGAGGATTATCAGATTCTTTGAGGTGCTCTAACTTTCTAGCCTTCCTTTGCTTCCTAAGGGTCCTTTCTATTTCAAGGTCTAGGTCAATTGGTATGTTCTTAGAGGATCTGGTCATGCACTAAAGATCAGCACAAAAACATTCTCAAAATGACTCACAAAGAACAGCACACAAACTGGACCTAAGATGATGTTTTTATGCACACCAAAAACGTAAAAACATAAGGCACATAAAATTTATCAATCAAGAAGCCCTAAGACAATTTTTTTATGCAATTTTTCACAAAATTTCAACACAAAAACACTGAGGGACCTAAAAATACTAAAAACCACACAAAATCAGCCACTAAGAAACACAAAATGGCCCAAAAAGTGGTCTAAACGTTGGAATTTGGCCAAAAAAGGGTCTCCTCACTAAGTTATAGTGACATTGATTTCTCACACCCCCATTTCTTTGGACACCAAAAATCAGCCCAATCGGAGCAAGTGGAAAAATGTGAACAGTAACTATTTGCCTTAAAATCGTTTTTTTCCTAAAACCGGCTCCTATTTTGCCTCAAAAACCACTCTAAATGCAAGAAAACATCAAGGGAAGAATATAGACATGAAAGAACATCAAGTAAGGATGAGAAAGGAAGAAGATAGAACCGGTATTTTGATCTCAATCCTTAAATATTGCTATCTGTCATGGAGGCTGTCAAAACCGCTAAATAAGAGTTTGCTGTCTTGCACTTGCTGATTTTTTTGCTATCTCTTGCACTTGGATGCAGCTTGCTGGTCTCCTACAAAACAGAGAATAAGAGTTTTCTATCAGCAAAGAGAATAAGAGAATAAGAGAAGAAGAAAAGAAGAGAATAAGAGAAGAAGAGAAGAAGAGAATAAGAGTTTTCTGTTTTTTTGCTGGTCTTCTTGATCTTCTTGATTTATTTATGGCATAAACTTGGTACGTGGCGTTGTATCTAGCAGTCCTTTAGCCCGTTGGTTATGACAGATCTTCAAAGTACCAGATCTCCTTCTTTCATGGGTCTATTCTTTACTCGAGAATTGAAATAACTAGCGATTCTTCTCTGATGTGTAGCTAACTTCATGGCAGCGTTATCCCTCTGCTCTTCAATCAGATCCAAATTTTCTCGCAATGCTTCAGAATTCTTCGGACCGCTCTCTTCCTCATACGCCATCAGTCTTGGGGACTTAGCTGAAAGTTTAATAGGGATTAAGGCCTCTGTTCCATATACCAGATTGAACGGAGTTTCTCCAATAGCGACCCGACTAGTTGTTCGGTAAGCCCATAAAATTATGGGTAGCTCATCGGCCCATGTGCCCTTGGCTCCTTCAAGTCGGGTTTTTAGGCCATGCAGTATGGTTCAGTTACTGACCTCATCTTGTCCATTAGCTTGGGGGTATGCCACTAAAGTGAATCTTATTTGAATCCCCAGGTTGTCATAGAATTTCCTAAAGGAGTCACAATCAAACTGCTTCCCATGATCTGTAACGATAATTCTTGGTATCCTAAACTGGCACATAATGTTTTTCCATACCATTGCCTCTACTTTTCACGTTGTAATGGTGGCCAATGCCTCAGCTTCAATCCATTTGGTGAAATAGTCGGTAGCCACTATTAAAAATTTTCTCTGTCCGGGTGCTTGGGGAATGGTCCTAGAATATCCAAACCCCACTGAGCGAATGGTATAGGTTGGAATGCAGGTTGCAGTTGAGATATTGGGGCAGATTGGACCAGGGCATGTCACTAGCATTTGTCACATCATTTGACTTTCTTTAACACGTCGGACCTTAGCGTGGGCCAAAAGAAACCAGCTCTCAAAATTTTGGTTACTAGGGCTCTTGCTCCCAGGTGTTCTCCACACATTCCACTATGCGTTTCTACTAGGGTATATTTGGCCTCTTGAGGGCCTAAACACTTGAGAAGAGGTGTAGTGTAAGCTTGTTTATATGATATGCCGTCTATGATGGTAAACCTTACAGCCCGCATCTTAAGCCTTCTTGCTTCTTGTGGATCATCTGGTAATTCATTGCCAGTGAGATAACGGTAGAAGGGTGATCGCCAGTCTACTCCTGCTTCAACACATGATACTTCTTTTTCTTCGATGCTTGGTTGGTGAAGCATCTCAACAAGT
This sequence comes from Diospyros kaki, assembly GCA_036245055.1. Classification (NCBI taxonomy): domain Eukaryota; kingdom Viridiplantae; phylum Streptophyta; class Magnoliopsida; order Ericales; family Ebenaceae; genus Diospyros; species Diospyros kaki. Next base: position 23,925,852 of record BSEG01000009.1, on the reverse strand, counting down.
ACTGCTCTTCCTGTTGTCTCTCTAGTGGATGCTAGCTTAGACAAAGCATTAGTGTGTCCATTAAGCGATCTGTTTATTTGTGTTAACTGAAAGCTCTGAAATGTTTGTGCCAGGTCTTTTGCTTTGCATAAGTATTGTGCCATTATCTGTTCTCTGGTTTCATATTGTCCCTGAAACTGCTGCACAATCAGCTGGGAATCACTATGGGCAATCAATCGTGCTACTTCCAATTTCCTTGCTATCCTCATTCGAGCAATTAACCCTTCATATTCGGCCACATTATTGGTACTTGGAAAAGCAAATCGCAGAGAGTACTCTAATGTTTCTCCCTCAAGGGTACAAGTACTATCCCAGCGCCACTTCCCTGTGAGCCAGATGCCCCATCAACAAATAATAACCATTCTTCCTGTTCATTTTCTCCTACTTTACTGGAGTGTGTACATTTCACAATAAAGTCAGCTAGTGCCTGTCCCTTTATAGCTTGCCGAGGCTGATACTGGATATCATTTTCACTTAACTCAATGGACCATTTGGTAAGGCGACCGGAACATTCAGGCTTTTGCAAAATACTTCGTAAAGGTTGATCTGTAAGTACGACGATCGAATGAGCCTGGAAGTATGGCCTCAATTTTCTGGAGGCGTTTAACAGAGCTAACTCCATTTTTTCAGCCACGGGGTAATGTGTCTCTGGGCCTTGTAATACCTTGCTGACATAGTATATTGGCTAATCCACTTGTCCCCATTTCTTGATCAATACTGCACTTATGGCTTCATCACTTATCCCCAAATATAACTACAATGTCTCTCCAGTTTCTGGTCGTGTTAATAGGGGAACTTCTTTCAATTATTCCTTTAATGCTTCAAATGACTTTTGGCATTGTTCTGTCCATTCAAACTTTTTTTCTGCCCTTAATGTTTGCAAGAATGGCAGCTCTCTTTCAGTTGACTTGGAGAGAAAATGTCCGAGAGCTACCATCCGTCCAGTCAATCGTTGAACTTCCTTGGTTGATGTTGGAGGCTCCATATCCAGTATTGCTTGAATTTTCTCGAGGTTTGCCTCGATTCCTCTTTATGTGATCATGTATCCCAAGAATTTTCTAGACTGTACTCCAAAGGCACACTTCATTGGATTTAAACACGTCTTGTACTGTCTAAAGACTCCGAGCACTTGTGCTAGCTTTTTCACATGTGATTCATCCTTTCGGCTTTTCACAATCATGTTGTCAACATATGTTTCCGTGGTGTCACCCATCAATTCTTTAAAGACTTTATTCACCATGTGTTGATAAGTGGCTCCGACGTTCTTTAGTCCAAAGGGCATGACTTGGTAACAGTACGTCCCTTTTTCGGTCATAAACGACGTTTTCTCTTGGTCGGGTGGGTACATTATTATTTGGTGATACCCTGAGAAAGCATCCAAAAAGCTCAGAAACTGGTATCCAGTGTTTCATCTACGAGACGGTCGATCGAGGTAGCGGGTATGAGTCTTTGGGCATGCTTTGTTGAGATTGGTGAAATCCACACAAACACACCATTTTCCATTGGGCTTTGGGACCATAACAACATTGGCTAACCATTCTGGATATAATACTCCTCGAATGAAGCTCGCCTTTAGCAATTTATCAACTTCCGCTTCCAATGCTTGCAGCCTATCAAGGGTAATATTTCGCTTCTTCTGTCGAACAAGCTTGAACTGGGGATCCACATTCAGATGGTGACATATCACTTCTGGACTGATTCCTGGCATGTGATGTGTGGTTTTATGCACAATTAATTCAGGAAAGTGCACCCTAGTCAAATCTGCATATAGTGATGAAAAGATGTCGATCCCACGAGGACTAGATCACAATACCAAAATGATTATAAATTAACCTAAGTTGAACCAATTAATTAATTGATGAATAAAAAGAAAAATAAATGGAAAACTAGATTCTTTGTGAGAAAAATTAATTAATGAGTGCAATAGGGTTTAGATTTCATTTAATCTGGGTTATGTAATTATTTATTCAACCCAATTCAAAACCACAAATACCTTTACAGTATTTTATAATTATTTGCATGTGATGGTGGATTTCCCTCAATTAATTAATAAGCTTTCTCAAGTCATATTAATCCTTTATTAATTCAATTTCACTATCAGATTTCTGAGCAGATATCAACGAAATAAATAAGCATTAAGTTCTTTGGAAACCTCTAATCTCGGAAGGGGATTTGACTCACTAAGCTTCCTCAATTCCCACACATGAGCTAATCATCTTTCGATCTCATAGTCAAGCATGTGATTTATATTGCTTATAGATCTAATTTATAACAATCCTTTAGTCAGTCATGCTTAAATCATTAAATCATTAAAAGATGGCCAATCTTTTAAAGCATTAAACGCAACAATATAAATTCCTCACGCAAATAATAATCGGGTTTTTAATCGAACCAAACAAATACTCACATAATTCTAGAATTAAAATCCATCCAAACCCTAGTTAAAATAAATTAACTAGACATTATTAACATAAAAATAAAGACAAAAAATTGAAAAGAGAAGAAAGTTCCCTGCCCAAATCTAAAACAGATCTGGGTACGGCTAGTGCTGGGTGTGAAACATGCTCGTGCGGCCGCGCTGTCTTCTCCTCAATTTCTCCCTTACTGTGCACGTCAGAAGCTCTCCAATCTCTTCTCGTTCACTGCGTCGCGGAGAAATCTTCAATTGATTGTTTTTTTTGTGTGCCTCCTCCTCAATTCATTGTGCGCTGTCCAGAGCTCTCCTCACTCTTTATTCTATGTTCACATATTAATTTATATATATATATATGTATGACATGGGCCGCCCTAGCCAAGCCCAATTCAAGCCACCGCCTTTGATTTGTTTAGTAATATATATATATATATGCACATGGCCTTCACACCACTGCCAATTAATATATATATATATAATAGTTAGGTTATTATAATATTATATATAAATAATATAAGATAAAATATAATATATATATAATATTTAATATAATAACTTTAATTATATTATAATATTAGTTATTTAAAATATTTATTTATTTTTAATTTATAATATTAATTATAAAATTAACTTTATAATATATATTTTTTTTCTTTTTACGCCCAATTCTTCGAATTTATTTCCTTTGTTGGATTCCTACAAAACAAGATTAAAACAATGTAAAATTCATATAAACACATATTTATGTAGGAAAAATAGCACAAGGTTAAGATAAAAAATAAATAAAATTATGTATACAATTAAGCCCTCAGCATGTCTTCCAGTTTCCAAGCAAATACATCCGAATTTTCTGGCAGGCATCTCGGAATCTCTTCTTTTATATGTTCCGAAAGTTGTGAACCCACATATACTACCTTCTCAGAATCCGCTTCACTCAAATGTACTGCCTCTCATTTTTCAATAGGTTGGGGCTTGCGCGCGGCTCCTTCTTCCAAGGATTTATGTATGGCCTTCTCTACTATGGATAAAGTTTCTTTAGCTCTTTTCCTTTTTGTAGATGACACATAATAAGTTCGTGCCTTCTTCTGATCTCCTCGAACCTGTCCAACTTCGGCCGGCATGGGGAATTTCATCAATAGGTAGCATGAGGACACCAAAACCCTTAAATCATTAAGTAATGGGTGTAATACCCAGTATTACACGGTATTAGAAATAAATAATTTTGATTATTTTGGACAAGACCTCGGGTGGCCCGGGAAGTCCAAGAGTCGGTTTCGACTAAATAATTATTAAGGTTTACCGAATCGGCGGCAGGGAGTGCCTCGGGACTTGGATGTCCAGGGAAGAGGACAAGAGATTGATGAGCGTCTCAGGATGAAGATAATGGCGCTGAAAACAGTCCGATCGGGAATAATTTTTAGAATAAATTCTATATAAGCCCGAGTGGGTGCCAATATCGAATAGTCGGAGGGGACCTCCTGGAAGCTGAGGGGACCCTAGGGGTGGTTCGATTTTCTGAGTAAGGCAACCCTTAAGTGTTTTCAGGTCGAATAAAGGTCCCGTGCAAGCGCAGGGATGAGGTCGGTATTCCCAAGTAGCGGTCGGCTATTAATTTTTGATAAATCGAGATGTGGTGTGGCTTGATGATAATTTAATTAAGCTTTGGAGGGTCAAAGTGTTATTATTAAAAGTCTCAAGTGTAATTAAAATTCCTTAAGTGGGATTAATGTGATTAATGGGGGTTAAATGTGTAATTTAATTCACACATATATATAGGCGCGTGGATTGGGCGAAAGTTTGCTGAGATTTTGAAATTTAAATTTGCAATGGCCGAACAGAGAGTGGGAATGAGTGAGCAGAGAGTGAGAAGAAGAGAGCAGAAAGAGGGAGATCAAAGAGTCGGGCCGAGAGCAGTCGAGAGAGGGAGATGCACTGATGGCTGGCGGTTGGAAGATGGTCGATCGAGTGCAGCCATGGCAGACGCGCGAGGGGGGCAGCAGCAATTGGGAGGCTCGCGTCAAGACCTTGCGAAGGAGGCCGATGGCCGTGATGGAGGCCAGCGTTGCAGCAGCAGCATGGTTCGGCGGTGCCAGCAGCTTCAAGAGGCTTCAGTTGGGGCATTGGAAGCTCCAACGGCCGTCAATGGCTGCTGGTTGCAGCGAGGCTGGTCGCGCATAGGCAGGGCATGCACGGGGCGAGGCCGATGGCAGTTGTGGCGGCACGGGGAATCGTCGGAGAGGGCCGGAGGCGCGGCCATAGCAACGTGAAGCTGCTGTTGCAGCAGCTAGGTGGCCATGGCAGCGCGCAGCTGCTGCAAGCAGCGAAGCGGGTGAACGATGGCAACGGCTCAGGCGCCCGAGGAGGCTGGTCCGGTGGCAGCGAATCGCAGCGAAGGTGGTGGCCAGCCTGTGGCCGCGGGTAGCAGCGGCGGTCGGCGAGCCAGGCGTGGGTGGGGGCTGCCTTGCGCGAAGAAGAAGAAGGAATAGTGCTTGGGCGCGGGAGAGAAGAAGACCAAAAAAAGAAAAAGAAAGAAAAGAAAATAGAAAATATGGAAAATTCTGAGAAATGAGGGAAAATAGGAGAAAATTTCAAAGAAAAATCTAGAAAAATTTTGAAAATTGTTTCGAGGCTCGTGGAGCATACTGGAAGCTCGAGAATGGGATTTTGGGCTTGAGATAGCAGTCAATGAGACAACGCCAGTATGGGCGATTGGCCGATTTTCGTTTCCAAATTGATTGAGGTAAATGGGTTATTTTCTTTGAATTAATTTATTCAGAGAGTAATAATTATTCGCTAGATTAAACCCTGTGTTGGGGTTATTTGAAATTTTGTTGATGGATGATTTTGGTGATTTGTGGCGAAGTTGTGGGTATTAGTTTAATGCCGGATGTTAATGGAGTAGGGTTTGTGTGTATTTGTATCTAGGTTCGACCGGGGAGGCGGTGATCCTAGAAGAGCTCGGAGTTCGGGCTGGAATTAGTGCCGAGGCAGAGATGAGGCTTCGAGCCAAGTAAGGGACGACCCCATGTGGAGGTGGCCTTGCAAGTTGGTAAATATGTCTGATAATATTTTTATGTCGCATTTGCATGTAGTGGTTAACACTTGCGTGATGCGAGATCTAGTGGACCTATCGCCATAAGGAGGACTAGTGTTGTAAGGGCTGATAGGTTAATGCCTCAAACCTTGGAGGGTTGTGAGGATGAGTGAACCTAGCCTCATTTGCATGCATTTGGCATACATAAACATGATTATATTCATATTTACATGCATTGCACCCTTACTGAGTCTTTATGACTCATGAGGTTTTACCTCATGTGTAGATAATACAAGTCCAGATGCAAGCAGGGATGGTGCCGGGAGGCTGTTATGGCAATTAACTTGTTGCCTGAGATGTGTTGTTGTGTAATCTCTTGTAAATTTTTATATGTATTCATGAAATCGAATGTAAACGATATTGAGCACTAGATGTATTTAATAGTTGAAATCATCGTAGTGTGATAAATGATTGTGAGATTGTTCGTGGTATATGGCTTATTTGGAGAAGCCGAGTTTCGGATGGAGTAAAAAAATCATCAAGGTTTGTTCTCATAAATCCCCAATACTCAGCGAAATGTTTGTATGCTAGCTTTGTGCCTGGGTCACCTCTGGCTTGCTATGGGGCGAGCTGAAGAGAGGTGAAGCTCACTCGGGTTTCGGGTCTCAGTCCGCTGTGTTTTCTTGATTGAGTTAGGATCGATTCCTGAGTGGAGCGAAGGGAAGGACGAAGCCTAGTTCCCACTTAGGGCGTTTCCTGTTGAAACATAGTCCAACCCTTCAGTCGTGGTTTGTCGGGTGAGTAATCTGGTCGATTATTTACCGGTGACGCCCGTAAGTGGGAGCGGGTCGTTACAGTTTGGTATCAGAGCATGGCTAGCTATATGAGTGAGGAAGGCTAGCATGCTGGAATGTCATGTATGGTCGGTTAAGTAATTGATGTGAAGTGATTGCCAGAATTTAGAGTCAAGGATGTCTGTGATGGATTGAATGTAAGTCGGAATGTCTTAACTGCTGAGTTAGGGTCGAGAACAATTGATTTGAAAATTTGAGATTTCAATGTAAGGTTGGTTCGATAACCTTGAAAGTTAGACATGTGGACTGAGGACCCTACGGGATTGGGTCGAGTCATTGAGGCCTACAATGGTTTGAATGGCATGTTGGGATATTCCTGTTCTAGGGATAAGAAAATACCCTGGATTGAGATAATATACCTGTGAGAGGTATAAGGGTTGAGCAAAGAAGAACCGAAAACCCAAGTGTGGGTGTCGGTATCAAGGAAACTCGAGTGAGGCATTTCAGGGATATGAAGTGTTTTAAGAATGGAAACTCCATAAGATTGAAGTGTTGAAGCTCGTGTGAGGACACGAAGCCGAAGAGTGACTAGTCTGGGAGGGGACTAGTTGAGCATCCCTATTTTAGGGATTTGCCGAGTATGTTCGAGGGGTTAGAGTTATCCCTTGGAAGTGGTGCTGTAAGGCCTGTGTGCTTGAGATAGAGTGAGCTATAGTGGGAGTTAGCTCGAGACACAAGGAAATGAGTCATCAACTGGCTATGTGACAAGCTCTTGGGGGTAAGGTTAACTGTAGTGAGGCTCTATGGGGAGTGTGCATGTAATGCATCTGTATGTCATAGCCAGTGAAGGCATGACGTAAGCAAAATCTGGAAGGACTCTGAGGGGAGTTAGGATGCTAGATAAATGTGATGCGATGTGATCGTATTGTATGATGGTCCCAGAGGGGATGTGCCTAGGGTATGAGTGGACCCTAGTTGATTTCATGATGAAATGAGGTCTATCCTTGGGAACAATAAGTGTGTGGCAGATGGACTCTAACAGGTGTTTGTGTGAGATGGAAATCCCAAGTGAGTCGAGCTGGAATCTAAGGGAATCCAGATTTGGGATAAAGGAGTTGGGTATTCGTGGATATGCGCGTGGGAGCCATGGGATTGGAAGTCCTGGTTGGAAAAGGCGAAATGACCGTTCCTGTGAATGATGGATGAGGGGCCAATTTAAACTCTCATTAACGCTTGGGGTCAGGTGGGACGCCTAAAGTTAAGAGATGAGAGGTAAATAGACCCTCATTATGATGCCTTGGGTCGAGATGACGCCTAAGGTTATGAAACCCTTGATGGGAGACGAGGAGGTCACCCAATGAAGGGTATGAACGGTGTGTGGGCCGAAGGTAGTGAACAGGACATCCGTGGGCTATGTGCGCACAAGAAATGCCAACTTTGGATGCCAAGTGGGCAAGGGCATGGTGAGCAATGTGGAGGCCCGAATTTTTAAATTCCAAGTCAAGGAAGCTCGAGCGAGGCGTGCAGGAAGGCCAAGCTGAGCGTAGTGACTGAATGTGTTCATGAGTGTGCAAGAAGAGACGAGAGGTCTCAATTTACCTGGAAGGTAATGGTTGGCACTCCATGGTTATGGGTGCCAAAGCTTGAGATGGGCTCAACATGTCGATCGTGGAGTGAGAGATCATTGATAATCAAGCTCTAGGATGAGCTGGGAGGCAAAACGAATCATGATGGATTGGGATCCATTGTCGTGGAAAGTTAGAGCTTTCAAATGTTGAGTGAGATCCGTGAGGTATGATCTTGTGGGGTAAGATCATGAGGCCTCAAGATGGGAAATGGTTTAAGAGTCTTGAAGCGGTATGAGATGAGAAGTCATGAGAAGTAGGTTTATGGTATGAGCTTGAGGTTATCAAGGCAAGGGTAACCAAGTAAGATGGTTTTGGTAAGATGGTGGCGGAACCATCGTAGCTTGGGGAGGCTTTAAGTAGCCTTGATGCTATGGGTGCAAGGCTCAATGTGACGGATCTGATGCTATAAACCATGTGACAGAGGACTAATGAGTTGGCTCACGTTGAGGGCAAGTGACCCATGGGCTTGAGCAATTTAGTGAACTGCAGGTGACGATCAGATGCCCAGGAGGTGGAGCAGCACCTTAAGAAATTGGTCAAGTGAGACCGAAAATCTTCCGTGAGAGATAGGACATTTAGAGTAGTCCTAAGGAGGAATCGTGGAACACGGTAGTGATCCGATAGATTTGTTGTCGACTAGGACGCCTGGTAAGAATAATGGCGCGAGCGTGGCGAGATAGTCATGCCGAGTTCGATATCAGAGGTGTGACTAGAATGGCGAAAGTCACATTACGAGGGTGCGAAATAGATCAGAGTGGGACCTGAGCCATGCTGTAGGAAACTGTTGTTGGGCCAGTGTAAGGGACAACACGATAATAATGATTGGGTGTTAACTCTTTGAAGCATAGGGCAACACGATGGGGAACCAGTGTTGGGCCAGTGTATGGGAGTGACATGATGATGGTGACCAGGTGTTGGAGCGCCTAAAGCATAGGGCAACACAGTGACTATATAGATGGTCAGGGATAGAAGATCTACGAGATGTTGGAGAAAGAAACCCGGGGAAAAGAAACGGGTCTAGCGTGGGAATAATGCTACAGTTGACGCCTATCAGTGACGGGTCTAATGCTAGGGACCACATTCCTCCCCACATTCCTCATAATTTGCCTTCATTCCTCCCCACATTCCTCATAATTTTAGTGTGGAGGATATACCGATTTGCTCTAACAAACAAAGTAGCCAGGAACATTGGAGGGTCTAAGGAAAGCGACTCTTGGAGAGAGAGGAGATGGGTTCCTTAAAGCATAGCAGACACTACTACTTTGGCCGACAGATCAGGGACTTCAAGAGTAACATTGCGAAATCTATCCACAAATTGACGTAAGGATTCCTTATTCCCTTGTCCTATACTGAGCAAGTATGTGGCGTCCTTTTTCCTTCGACTATTAATCATAAAAGCCTTGATAAATTCTATTCTTAGCTGCCCAAATGATGAAATGGAGGCTTTCGATAGGTTGTTAAACCATGTTCGAGTGTGTCCTGATAATGTTAAAGAAAAACCTCAACACATTATGTCCTCGTCCCATCCATGAAATATCATCAGTGACTCATAATTCTGAACATGATCATATGGATCGTCTTTTCTTGAGTAGAGGGTGATTTGCGGCATTTTGAATTTTCGAGGCAAAGGCCTCTCCAATATATCTGTAGTAAAAGGACATTTTCTACACTGGTGCTCTTCCATTGTGGGGATTAACTTTTTCCATTCAAACACCTCTTCTACTACTCTTTTCATGTCATCATGCATGCTAACTGCTGTTTGGTTGTCATGTCTTGTTGGCATGCTAGCCACCGTCTTATGATACCTCCGCCTTTGGGGGCTTCTAGTCCTATCCTCTATTCTGGGGTTTTCATTTCTTCGGGGCATGGTATGATGGTTCTTTCTTGGTAGCGGTGATTTGGGCCTATTCTCCCATCGTGGAGTAGATTGAGAATGAGAATCTAGAGAGGCCTCTTAATAGGAATCAGCTCCCATTTTGGGCTGAGGTTCAGGCGATGGCATAACATTTTTCAAGGTAACAGGCAACGTCCCCCCAAGCATACCTTAGAGTATACTGGTCATGTCTCGAAGTGCTTGCATACCCTCAATGTGCTACTATCTTAGTGCTTCGTACTCTTCCCATGGGTTCGTGGTGGCTGTTGCGAAGTCCTAGCTTGATCGACGGGAAGTGACCCTGAGCCGATGTTAAGTGGAGGTAGAACTAATTGGTTCCCCACATGCTGGCTCGGGGAAATAGAGTGATCATCTCCTTAGGGTTTAGCATTATAAGGGGGCAGAGGGGCTCCTTACGGTTGAGAACCAGAAGTGATGGGGAGCGCTCCATGTTGCTGAGAGCTTTGTGGTGGTAGGCGTGTTTCTACGCCTTGAGAGAGAGTTCGTCGGTGCCCACGAGCATTTGCCATTCTTAGATTGACTTTTTGTCTTGTGGTTCCCATAAACGGCGCCAATTGTTGTTGCCAAAATATAACAATCAATTTTTAATTACGAACAGAAGCAAGAGTCTCGGGAGTCGTGCCTTCACCGATGAGAATCTTGACGAGCAATTGGATTTGGTAGAGGTCCAGATCTGGTAATCCAACAGCGCTGATGGTCTGACAAGGCTAATGATTTGGTGGGCTGATGATCTGGTGCCCCAAGATGATCTGGTGGGCTGATGATCTGGTGGCCCAAGATGACCGAGTGACTTGAGGGTGACGAGTGGCCAACATGACCGAGTGACTTGAGGGTGACGAGTGGCCTGGTGACCGAGTGATATGAGGATGAAGAGTGGCCTTGGTGACCCAGAGACCCAAGGGCGACGAGTGGCCAAGATGACCGAGTGACCTGAGGGCGGCAAGTGGCCAAGATGACCAAGTGACCTGAGGGTGACGAGTGGCCTTGGTGATCGAGGGACCTACGGGTGACGAGTGGCCTTGGTGACTGAGTGACCTGAGGGAGACGAGTGGCCTACAAAACGAGAGCACCGTTAGGACACGGGTGGAGGTCCCCGCATAAACCCTCCGATGCTTAAGTCAGATCTCGAGAAAATACGAAATGATACTTCAATTACTCAAAATTACATACCTTCTGAAGAAGAGGGGACCTTGTATTTATAGCGGAGGGTGAGGGAGGCCTCACGATATTTTCGGCGAGAATCTCGTGGCCCATTCCGGAGATCTCGCAGCCCGTTTCGGGGATTTCGGAGCCCATTTGGCTGATGAGAGAAGGTCCACTCGGTTGAAACGAGTGGATCGCTAAAAAGTGGCAGAGTCGGGGGGTCACTCGAGAGCATGATCGAGTGATCCCCCACTCGTTCATGCTCCCAAGTGGGACCTCTCGGCCTAACCGAGTGGACCCCACTCGGCTAGGTTAAGAAGGGGCGAGCGGCCACTCGACATAATCGAGTGGACCCCTACTCGATTTTACCGAGCAGGGGTGTGGCCACTCAGCTAGGTCGAGTGGGAGTGTCCACTCGGCCTAACCGAGTGACCACCCACTCGGCTATGCTAAGTGGTTCTTCTTCGATCCCTTGCCTCTACTTTCTCCCATCGAATTGGGGCCCATGCTTGATCGGATACCTGCTTCATCTTCTCGGGTACATCAACAGCCATATCTTCTTCTTGTGAGTTCCCATGAGCTTTGATCCTATGCGTTTAGTGTGACAATAGCACTTAAGCCACCATTGCTTGCTAACAACACACAAAGTTTACAAAGAAACCTCGAACATGTGTTTCCTAAAGTTTCCATGTGTCTCTTAGAATCCATAACCCTATTCTAATTTTTCGTTCAATAGTTCTAACCATGTTAAGTTCAATAACCTTGCCTAACCCTCTTAGGGTATTAACCTAGGGCTCTGATACCAATTGTAACACCCTACCTTACACGGGTGCGTCACTATAAGGGAATCCCCATGAATCTTTTTTTTTTCCAAGTCCGTCACACGCGGTGCCCTAAGAACAATCTTCACATGCAGATGCATCACTCGGCACATACAATGATTGGCGCTCGTAGTGGTTTCAAGAACAATCTTCGCATGCAAATATAAACCCCGAGAACCCTAGTCTTGCCCGTTTAACTAACAAGATCAATAATCTTAAACTTAACGAGACATTGAATAACACAGCGGAATAATTAACATCAAGATATTGTGGCCTACCACGAGTTTCATACAAGGTGTTCCCACACCGAAATACATATTACAACGTTACAAAATGATTACAACACTATCATGCGACCGTTCATACACATATCAAAATGAGTACTAATGCTTCCAAAATGATACAACGACTATCAACTAAAACCGTTGGCCTCACCGGCCATGTCCTCGACCTCGCAGCAGTCCCTGGCTGGAACATTGAATGTTCCAGGGGCATAACTCAGGTTAGATGATAAAACATTTAAGTGATGGCATGAAACAGTTTACGTAATGCATGAAAGACACACAAGCATGGCATAAACAGACAAAATGACATGCAACACGACTAACTTGAGAAATCTCCCTGATATACTCAACCTCCTGTAAAAAATCCAGTCCACACACCTTTGGGGTTGACCTTGCCGCGACATACTTAATCCTCGAGTGCCTTACCGTGTCACTTGTTCACCTGGATTAACCTTGCCCCATTCTCAAGAAGAGCTAATCCCGTCCCATATGAACACAACAACGACATGAAAATCGACATCTCGATGATATGAAACCCACACGCCATGCACCAACTCTTTCATAAGTTAAAAACAGTTGATGCAATATACCATATGTTCAATATGCAAATGATGTCACAAGTACACAAGAGAAACGCCTTTACAAAACAACCAAAGTTCTAGAGGGTATAACCGCTCACTAGAACTGGTTCAATCACGTGTAACCTAAGTTCGGGAGGGTAAAACCGCTCACCTGAATCCACTACACACACTCCAACACAGTTTCAAGACAAGGTAAGACTAGAATCAAACCACTCACCTTAATTCGGAAAAGTCCAATTTTTGCCTCGAAAAACATGTCGTGTCTTAAAAAATGTGTAATCTTTCCTTCCAATAACCCAATCGTCTCCTATTTACCATTAAGACCTTAGGAATCAATATTTCTATTTTTTCCTGAATTTTCTCTATTTTTCTTTATTTTTAAACCTTCCTTACCTTCGAAAATTCATTAAAAATACCTAAAATCAAATTTCACTAAATCTTTTTCCATGAAAATTACTAAACTAATTTTAGAAAAATTATAGAATTAATTTCAAAAGAAAAACCTACCTCACGCACCACCTAAGGCTTCGGCGAGTGAAGCCCACGCACATTAATTTTAGCTAGTCATCTTCTTCGGCGATGGCGGGTCTCCGATGGGTTCCTTTGGCCTAAACAACTATGGGGTCTTAAAGAGCTTGATGAGGCGACCTCAATGGACCCTTCACCCGTCAGAAAAAGTCACCAGAAAAGGGTTTAAAAGCCAATTATAGGTCATGGCTCTAGCGAGCCTGATTTTTGGGCCAACTCGCTAAAACCCTACTTCCTCTACACCAAACGACTCCAAACGCTCCATAAATGCTCTCCAACCTTCAAAGAACAAAACCCCCTTATCCGTGAGTCTCAATTCAACCCAAAACGCCCTCAATTTCTTTCGACTTCTTTGAAAACCCTCGACCTCGATTGGCTATTTATACCCGTTCTCGACCCGACTTCCCACCAAAACTCAATTGATCTTATCCCCTTTTCCCCAAATCTAGCTTCCAAGTCAATCAACTAGCCCTAAATCATGAGATTTGGCCTTCAAAAATCTCGGCCAAATCGACGGTCACCTCCTCCATTAAAACTGATCCCATCACTGCTTTTTCTAGCTAATAGAAAGCTCCACTTGCTTCATCATCACCTGGATGCTAATCCCGAGCCTCCAGACTAGCTTCCCAACGCCTCAAAGGTGGCTACCGGCGGCCATGTGTGGCCGGTTGGATTCACACCTTGGAAGTTTCAAATTTTGCATTTTTGCCCCTAAGCATTTTCCAATTGCATTTTCTCCCTAACCTTGACACCCCTTGACTTCTCGTTAATTCCTTGACTGCCCGCACATTCTAAACTTCTCATTTCCTTCAAGAATTTTTGAGAAATTCATCGTTTCAACCTCCCTCGGGCAGTTTACAAAATCTGGGCTTTTACCCGGATGCCCTTAATCACGTGTTTTCGTCCTCAAACCTTCGCGAATCTCTTTGTTTTATCAAATGTCATTTATTTGGACAATTTTTCATTTATTAACTTGCTTTGACATAGTCCCTCGCCTTTGGTTTATGTTTTGGATATTACACGTAGGCCCAAAACTTTGCTTAATACTATTTTGACCCCGTAATTTTTGAAAATACTCTTAACATTAAATATTGGGTATTACAAGCAGTCTGTTGTGAGGCCCACCTTCTTCCATAGGGTCCCTTAGGTTGACCAACCCTCCAGGGAGGATTCCTCTCAGGCCCGTCAGTATGCTACTAATGTGTAGGTACATCCCCGGTTCCTTGTAACAGTACCAAGATTGACCCTCTCTCGTCTGGAAATATGTAACTCTTCTATGATAGCATGCCTTACTTATCTATTGCACTATTCTCCTAACCATACTGACTTAATCATCGGAGGGCATATACGTGTGAGGAATCCTGTAACGCCCCGCTCCCACTTACGGGTGTTACTCGTGAATAATTTCCCAAATTATCCACCTGCCCGGTCTTTGGCGAAGGGCGGACCATGTTTCAATAAGAAACGTCCTAGGTGGGAACTAGGCTCGTCCTCTCCTTTCCTTAAACCCCAGGATTTACTAGCAGAATTGGGCTTTAAACCACACCGCGTTGGTTAAAGAGGAAATCTCATTCCGATGCCCAATCGCCATTTTCTCAAATTTATTTAATTCTTTTCCAAACAAAGAATTTTATCGGGCTCCATAATTCACCATTTAAATCAATCCATTGATTGATTACTCAATTTGGAGGAAAAACTCAAATTTTTAATTTTTCCAAATTTCTGGCATTTTCTCCAAAAGTGCCCGAAAAATCCCTTTATTTGAAAAATTCCTCCGGGGCCCAAATTCAATTAAGAAATGCCCCAAAATTCTCAAATTTTCCATTTTTTTTAAAAAAATTGGTCGACGGGGCCCGCTGGCCCGCGCGGGGCCCCGCTGGCCACTGCCCGCGCGGGTTGGCCGCGCCTGCCCGCGCGCGGCCGCGCGGCCGCCCGCCCGCGCACGCTCGCACGTGGGCGCGGCCGCCCGCGCACGCTCGCACGTGGGCGCGGCCGCCCACGCGCTCGCCCCCGCACACGGGCGCGGCCGCGTGCGCGCCCCCGCGCGCGCGCGCCTGGCCGCCCGCGCGCGCCTGGCCGCCCGCGCGCGCGGCCGCCTGCGCTCGAGGCCTCCCGCGCGCGCGCGCCTGGGCGCGCCTGCTGCTTGCTGGCAGCCTTCTGCTGCCTTATTTAGCTTCTTTTCTTTTTTTTTTTTTCATTTTATTTGGGCTTCCAAACCCAAATTTTTCCAGAAAAATAAATAAATAAATTACCTCACTTTCATGCAAATTTTGCCTTTAATTCTCCATAATTAAGGCGTAAACAACACCCTTAATACTTCCATAACATTATCAAATACACACAAATTTTTCCAACAAATCATTTTACTAAACATCTTAGTTGCTTCCCACAACATACCCAACAATGAGGCTTTCACCCAACCTAGGCTTCAACATGCCTTAAGCCAATGCCTCATTTCACAATAAAATCAAACATCCCAAATATAAATTACATACATGATCTTAGGCTTGAATAAGCCATCACCAACCAAACAAGTTTACATCACATAAATCAAACATAACAACCTAGGCTTCCATAAGCCATAACATGCACTTGCATCTTCTTTCCATGCTTCTACATGCCATTCACTTTGTCTTGACTTTACCATGCTTTCACAACCTACATGTGAGGATAAAAACCTCATGAGCCATTAAGCTCAATAAGGGTGCAATGACAAATAAATATGAACATAACAAGTTATATGATGCCAAATGCATGCAAATGTGGCTAGGTTTCTTTGCCTTCACAACCCTCCTAGGTTGAGGCATCAACCCACCTTTTCAACCATGTTCTCAAACTAACCTATGGCCATAAGTCTCATGAACATAAAAGAACATGCTAAATGCAACATATACATTTATGAAACACATTTATAACACATTGCAAGGCCACCCTCCCATGGGGCCATCCCTTACCTCTTCTCGAATATTAAATCTCCATTTCAAGAGAGCTTCCATCTTCATTTTCCCCCATCTAAAATGGCATTTCAACAAACCACTCACTTTACATTCAAGTATACTAAAATGGAGAGAAGAAAGATTAAAGCTTACCTTACTTCTTTTCTTCTCCATTTCTTTCCTCCATGAGAGACTTCATCTTCTCTCTTTCTTTATTTCTCCTTCATTTCTACAAATGGCCAAAAGGGAGACAAGTCTCCCACACTTGCCTTTTTATACTAGTTTTCTCACATTTCAAGAATGCATCCAAGCCATTCATTACAAGCACAATCCATGTGCTTTTGAGGATCTCAATCTCAACCATTGATTTTAATAACCAAAACTTCTCTCTTGGAGAAAACACAAAGCACAATCCATGTGCTCCTTTCTTGATTAATCTCATCCATTGGATTTAATTCCACTTTCAAGACAAATCCTCCACCCTTGGATTATCTTGAATTCCCATTTCTTTCTCATTTATTTAAATGGGACTATTTTCAAGCTATCATCTTGAAAGACTAATATCACATTTAATTTAATTTAACCATTTTCATCCATCAACTTGAGAGACATAATACATTTATTTCACATTTAATAAATCCCACAATTTTCCATCATTAATGGGAGACTAATTTCCCATTTTCCTTTGGATTTATTTAACTCTCATATTTTCCAAGGCATTAATGGTGACCATTTACCATTTTCTTTTGGATTTTCTTTAATCCAAATAATCATGCCTCTCATTAAATGCTTGAAAGACTATTTAACATTTCTTTTGCATTTAATTAATGCACCCAATTATACTTGAACCACATAATGCCAAGTGTCACAACAAGACACTAACTTGGCTTCCAAATTTAATCTCATCTCTCCAAGTGGCATTACCACATTAAATCACAATTTAGGGAAAATAGAATTATTCTCCTCAAATAATTTTAATATCCACCATTTTCCCTATTTCCAAAATTTAATTTCCTTTATGGAATCACTCCAAAATTCCAAAATAATCTTTGTGAATTTATTAATCCCATATATCTCCTCATAATTACCAAATTGGGATTTTTATTCACTTACACACTTAATTCCACATAGGAATTATTTTTAATTTATCAAATTACCCTTCATTGGATTTCACTATCCAAATTACCAAAATACCCTTCCCATGAGCATTCTTAATCTCAAGGGTCCATCCCCTTCTCAAGGGCATTTTTGGAATTTTTCTCACTTCATTTCCTCATTCTTTTAACACCTGTAACACCGGGTGTTACATTCCTCCCCCCTTAAAAGAATTTCGTCCTCGAAATTCGCTTTACCATCATCTCATACCCAAGACAATCACATTCTCGGGCTACTTGCCAAATTTTCCTGCTCGAAAATCTTATAGCCTATCCATTCTTCACATTTACCTCGGGTTACACCTACCTCAAGGCTTCACTTTAGGCTTTCGATCCTCCAACTATCGAGGACATTCAACAACCGAACACCGTTTTGGCCTCTCGCCAAATTGCACAACCGGTTGCTAATCACGTTTACCGCAATGCTATCCATTTCTGGATGGATTTTCGCTACCTCAAAAATCACTTTGCAGTCCACATCCATTTTCCCCATCAGTCAAAACCACATACACTAACATTGCATCATTGATCAGTCTATCACGATTTTACGCCGATCACACACGGCAACGTTTCTCACTGCCAACTCACATGGCCACGGTTTTACGCTGGTCCAACCAGCAACGTCTTAGCACTGATCATTCACTACAATGTCACATTCTGGTGCCCATTAGACACTCGGACACCCATTCCACCATGGCATACCGCCATTAATCACACGCCTGCATAGCTTGAGTTGATCCTCATGGTAACCTCTCATTACCGATCAACTTACCATGCTAGCACTGCCTGGGAAGCACCCATTTGGCCCACCTTGCCAACTTCGACCATTTCATACATGGTCTTCTACCTTGACCAGCCGACCCTCATTTATTGGCACGATTACGCAAAATCGACTTTACCTAAATCCATGCTAGGCTATCACACATTTCAACCCTGTGCACTGCCCGAGTTCACATCGAGCTTGGCGACGTATGCACCATTTCAATCTCACCTCGAGCTTAAGCATGCTCGGGCCACAACCTTCTCCCAACCAGGAGTTCTTCACATTAATCACTGAACGGTACTTACTAGCCAATATCACATGCTAGTAGGGTCTCATACCCATACCAGGGAACTCTTCACTGAGCAACCCCTCTTTAATTCCCCATTTCAACTTTTATAATCACGTTCCCATGCTAGGCCTTACCTTGGCTATTTACCCTACCACGAGTCCAGGATCCTACCATTGCGCTTAGGGTCGTGGAACCTTTAATCAGCCCTCGTCATCACCCACGGTGCGTGGTATAAGTGATTGGCTTATTACCATCTGCACAATCACTTATGCATCGCACCTGTAGGATGACGCATGCCTTTGGTCCCCACCACAATAAGCTATCATGGTTACATCCCCCTCTCTTGTAACGGTCTTCTGGCCAAATTTTCTCGCCCAGCTTCACTTTCATTGGGACTTTTCAAATTTCACAGTTTCTCAACAAAGCCTCTTACTCTTGAGGCACGAACTTTCAGCCATCATACATCAAGTTCATTCTCAGTTCGCAATAGACACCTGATTTAAACCATGCTTAATGGTTCCTCTTGTCCTCCTTGGCAAGGACAACATTATGACAGCAACGAACTTCTCCCCCAAGATCGTTGCATTTCAAAATTTACCGATACCAGCCTTCATGGCCTTTCACACTCGGCTTCAAGGTCTTACCATGCACAATGGTTACCTTTGACCTTCTTAACAACTTCTTTTCCGTAACCACCATGATGACACCACCATGCCATCTCAAAAGACTTGCTGCTCTTTGAATCTCACTGGTCACCATAACCAGCACGACCCCACTCTTAGGTCGCCTTCCTCACATCACCTTTTATACATATAGCATCTAGCTAAATCCCTGAGAGATTCCAACTTCTCTCGGATCTCTTATACACTTTGCTATAGCTAACTCACACCTCTCGGTGAGCAACCACATGGCTCTAACACCATGACAGCCTTACTAGCCAATTCCTTTTCACAACCATTAACCTTAGACACGAGGTTAATTTTCATCAATTGCCCACACTCCAAGGCATCCCTTCAACTGCATTGCTCACAACCATTAGGTGATTTCATCACCTCAACACCACTACTGGAAACCAATCTCGTCCCATAAGCTCTTCCTTCGAGCTCTCTTTACCCATTGGCGAAATCTTAAATTTGCCCTTAACTTCCATCTAACCAACTCGATTAACTCTAGCCGAATCGCCCGGCTCACAACTCGCATAACCTTCCTCTAGGCACTGCACTTGCAATCGTCGACTACCGCTTCGACTTAAATTCCACTCACTGGAAATCACCCTGCCACTCATGTGGAATTCACACTTCCACTGGATGCCGTAGGACTCACCTTCCTACTCAGGCACCTGCCATTATGCCGGCCTTTCCCCAGATGATCTTTCCTGATAGAGTTGTAGCGCCTTAGGAAGTTTATCCCACACTGTTGCCTCATGCGCAACCTTTCTTGGGAGAACATCTCAGTTCTACCCTGACCACATTTCAACCCTACTATTTATAGCTCTCATTCCAAAGCCACACTCCTCTGAGTAGCACATTTCTGCCTTGACCAACCATCTTCATCACCTTGTATCTCTTTCTCACAATTTGCATGATCTAACCACCAGGACCCGCTGAACCTTTCTACTAAAGGCATGCACGGTACCAACACGACTTTACACCACAGCCCTCGAGCATCACGCTCCACTAGTGCCATTAGGTGCTACCACCTGGCAATTTTCTCGTGTGTCACCAACTGGAAACCCTTCCAGTGCCACATGAGGACACTTCCTCATTTCGCATCGACACAACCAATACTAACACCAGACTGTGCAATCGCGCACCATCATAATTTCAAACCGTGCCTTAACCACACGTTCAGCCTACCACAACTCACATCATTGGGTTAGAGATCGCTTTATTTGAAACCTCCACACGCTTCAATTTCCCCATCTGATGGTTGGCT
This sequence comes from Diospyros kaki, assembly GCA_036245055.1. Taxonomy (NCBI): domain Eukaryota; kingdom Viridiplantae; phylum Streptophyta; class Magnoliopsida; order Ericales; family Ebenaceae; genus Diospyros; species Diospyros kaki. Next base: position 23,905,616 of record BSEG01000009.1, on the reverse strand, counting down.
TCCATTTCGTAAATCTTGCCCTCCACGGCACTTACGTATCATTCTCGAGCCATTTACCAACTCTACCAATCAATCCCATCTTCATGCATTACTGCAAGATCACACTGGGTCCATCATCCCAATTTACCAGATCACTTCGATCAAATTTAACCACAACTATTTTAGCATCCTTTAGCAAGGAGCATCGCCACACCTCTTGTTATCACACCACAAGGTATCACTCCATCGATTCACAAACTTTCTTGCTGCCTTGACACCAACAGTACTACCACCATACTTCAACCCTTACAGAATTTTAAGTCTGGCTCAGGCATAACCTACAGCATACCCCAGGTCTTCGGTGTCTAATCGTCTCCACCATAGACAGGTTATTCCACGTGGAGGGCTGCAGTCCCTCCTGTGGACTAACCGTCTGCATCCAGTGGTCCATAGCATTAGACCCGTCACTGGTAAGCGTCAACTGTAGCATTATTCCCACGCTAGACCCGTTTCTTTTCCTCGGGTTTCTTTCTCAAACATCTCACCGATCTTTAGTCCCTGACCATCTGCATAGTCACTGTGTTGCCCTGTGCTTTAGGCGCGCCGACACCTTGTCACCATCATCGTGTCACTCCCATACACTGGCCCAACACTGGTTTCCCATCGTGTTGCCCTGTGCTTCAAAGAGTCAACACCCAATCACGTGTCACTCCCATACACTGGCCCAACACTGGTTCCCCATCGTGTTGCCCTGTGCTTTGGAGAGTTAACACCAAATCATTTTTACTGTGTTGTCCCTTACACTGGCCCAACAACAGTTTCTTACAGCATGGCTCAGGTCCCACTCTGATCTGTTTCGCACCCCGTATCGTGACTTTCACCTTCCAGTCACACCTCTGATATCGAACTCGGTATGACTACTACACCACACTCGCAGCCATTTTTCTTACCAGGCGTCCTACTCGACAACGAATCAATCGGATCACTACCGCGTTCCACGATTCCTCCTTAGGACTACTCTAAATGTCCTATCCCGCACGGAAGATTTTCGGTCTCACCTGACCAATTTTCTAAGGTGCTGCTCCACACCCTCGGCATCTGATCGTCACCTGCAGTTCACTAAATTGCTCAGGCCCATGGGCCACTTGCCCTCAACGCGAGCCAACTCATTAGTCCTCTGCCACACGGTCCATAGCATCAGATCCGCTACATCGAGCTTTGCACCCTTAGCATCGAAGCTACTTAAAGCCTTTCCAAGGTATGATGGTTCCACCACCATTTTACCCTAGCCTTCATACTTAGTTATCCTTGCCTCGATAACCCCAAGCTCACACCATGAACCTCGCTCCTCAGGACTCTACATCTCTTACCACTTAAGAGACTCTCAAACCATTTCATCTCTTGAGGCCTCATGATCTTACCCCACAAGATCACACCTCACGACTCTCACTCAACATTTGAAAGCTCCAACTTTCCACGACAATGGATCCCCATCCATTATGATTCATTCGCCACTCAGCTCATCCAGAGCTTGATTACCATAGATCTCGCAATCCACAATCGACATGCTGAGCCCATCTCAGGCTCTGGCACCCATAACCATAAAGTACTACCATTACCCTCTAGGTAAATTGAGACCTCTCGTCTCACCTTGCACACTCATAAATGCATTTCGTCACTACGCCCAGCCTGGCCTTCCCGCACACCTTGTTCGGGCTTCCATGACTTGGAACTAAAGTTCCCGGGTTTCCACATTGCTTACCATGCCTCTGCCCACTTGGCATCCTAAGTTGGCATTTCTTGTGCGCGCATAGCCCACGGATCTCCTGTTGCCGCAATTCACTACCCTCGGCCCACATACCGCTCATACCCTTCATTGGGTGACCTCTGCGTCTCCCATCAAGGGTTTCATAACCTTAGGCATCATCTCGACCCCAGGCATCATAATGAGGGTCTATTCACCTCTCATCTCTCGACCTCAGGCATCTCGCCTGACCCCAAGTGTCAATGAGAGTTTAGATTAACCCCTCATCCATCATTCACAAGAACGGTTACTTTGGCCTTTCACAATTAGGACTCCAATCCCATGGCTCCCACGCACATATCTACACATGCCCAACTCCTTTATCCCAAATCTGGATCCCCTTGGATTCCAGCTCGACTCACTTGGGATTTCCATCTCCCACAAGTACCCGCCAGGGTCCATTTGCCACATACCTATCCTTTCTTAGGATATATCCCATTTCATAATGAAATCAACTAGGGTCCACTTATACCCTAGGCACCTCCCCTCCAGGATCGTCATAACGATATAATCATATGGCACCGTATGCATCCCTCATGCATGTCTCACACCCGACTCCCCTTGGAGTCTTTCAATGAACCACCAACGTCATGCCTACCTTGGCCATGACTGGCATATGCTTCACATGCTCGCTCCACCTAGAGCCTCTCTACAAGCAACTTTAGTTTGCTCCATTCTCAGAGCTCGTCACACAACCTGTTGATGACTTATTTCCTTGGGTTTCGAGGTAATTTCAACCTTAGCTCACCCTAGTTCAAGCACGCAACCCTTAGCACGTCACCTCTACGGGAACCAATCCATTCCCTCATACGGGCTTGTACATCTCCCCAACATAGGTTGGTCCACTAATCCCTTCTTGGATCAGCTATACGTCGGGCTCTCCTTGTCTCATCATGGTTCTTATCATGACTCGGCTTTGTGTCCCCACACAAGCCTCAACACTTCAATCGCAAGGAACTCTTATCCTTAGAATGCCTCATGAACCCCCAAATTTCCATATTCGGGTTCTTGATACCAATACCCACACTTGGGCATTTGACTCTTCATTGCTCAACCCGTATATCTCTTACGGTATATCATCTCAAACATGATATTTTCTCTTTTCCCATTGCAGGAATATCCGAGCATTCCATTCGCATCACCACCGACCTCCATGTCTCGACCCAACCCTTAGGGTCCTCGGTCACTTGTGGTCCTAATTCCAAGGCCTTTCGATCAACCTTCGACCACATTTCACCAAGCATCTTCCACTTGACGCTCCAACCGCGCTCTGATACCAATCTGTAACGCCCCGCTCCCACTTACGGGTGTTACTCGTGAATAATTTCCCAAATTATCCACCTGCCCGGTCTTTGGCGAAGGGCGGACCATGTTTCAATAAGAAACGTCCTAGGTGGGAACTAGGCTCGTCCTCCCCTTTCCTTAAACCCCAGGATTTACTAGCAGAATTGGGCTTTAAACCACACCGCGTTGGTTAAAGAGGAAATCTCATTCCGATGCCCAATCGCCATTTTCTCAAATTTATTTAATTCTTTTCCAAACAAAGAATTTTATCGGGCTCCATAATTCACCATTTAAATCAATCCATTGATTGATTACTCAATTTGGAGGAAAAACTCAAATTTTTAATTTTTCCAAATTTTCGGCATTTTCTCCAAAAATGCCCGAAAAATCCCTTTATTTGAAAAATTCCTCCGGGGCCCAAATTCAATTAAGAAATGCCCCAAAATTCTCAAATTTTCCATTTTTTTTAAAAAAATTGGCCGACGGGGCCCGCTGGCCCCCGCGGGGCCCCGCTGGCCACTGCCCGCGCGGGCTGGCCGCGCCTGCCCGCGCGCGGCCGCGCGGCCGCCCGCCCGCGCACGCTCGCACGCGGGCGCGGCCGCCCGCGCGCTCGCCCCCGCACGCGGGTGCGGCCGCCCGCGCGCTCGCCCCTGCACGCGGGCGCGGCCGCCTGCGCGCGCGGCCTCCCACGCGCGCGCGCCTGGGCGCGCCTGCTGCTTGCTGGCAGCCTTCTGCTGCCTTATTTAGCTTCTTTTCTTTTTTTTTTTTTCATTTTATTTGGGCTTCCAAACCCAAATTTTTCCAGAAAAATAAATAAATAAATTACCTCACTTTCATGCAAATTTTGCCTTTAATTCTCCATAATTAAGGCGTAAACAACACCCTTAATACTTCCATAACATTATCAAATACACACAAATTTTTCCAACAAATCATTTTACTAAACATCTTAGTTGCTTCCCACAACATACCCAACAATGAGGCTTTCACCCAACCTAGGCTTCAACATGCCTTAAGCCAATGCCTCATTTCACAATAAAATCAAACATCCCAAATATAAATTACATACATGATCTTAGGCTTGAATAAGCCATCACCAACCAAACAAGTTTACATCACATAAATCAAACATAACAACCTAGGCTTCCATAAGCCATAACATGCACTTGCATCTTCTTTCCATGCTTCTACATGCCATTCACTTTGTCTTGACTTTACCATGCTTTCACAACCTACATGTGAGGATAAAAACCTCATGAGCCATTAAGCTCAATAAGGGTGCAATGACAAATAAATATGAACATAACAAGTTATATGATGCCAAATGCATGCAAATGTGGCTAGGTTTCTTTGCCTTCACAACCCTCCTAGGTTGAGGCATCAACCCACCTTTTCAACCATGTTCTCAAACTAACCTATGGCCATAAGTCTCATGAACATAAAAGAACATGCTAAATGCAACATATACATTTATGAAACACATTTATAACACATTGCAAGGCCACCCTCCCATGGGGCCATCCCTTACCTCTTCTCGAATATTAAATCTCCATTTCAAGAGAGCTTCCATCTTCATTTTCCCCCATCTAAAATGGCATTTCAACAAACCACTCACTTTACATTCAAGTATACTAAAATGGAGAGAAGAAAGATTAAAGCTTACCTTACTTCTTTTCTTCTCCATTTCTTTCCTCCATGAGAGACTTCATCTTCTCTCTTTCTTTATTTCTCCTTCATTTCTACAAATGGCCAAAAGGGAGACAAGTCTCCCACACTTGCCTTTTTATACTAGTTTTCTCACATTTTAAGAATGCATCCAAGCCATTCATTACAAGCACAATCCATGTGCTTTTGAGGATCTCAATCTCAACCATTGATTTTAATAACCAAAACTTCTCTCTTGGAGAAAACACAAAGCACAATCCATGTGCTCCTTTCTTGATTAATCTCATCCATTGGATTTAATTCCACTTTCAAGACAAATCCTCCACCCTTGGATTATCTTGAATTCCCATTTCTTTCTCATTTATTTAAATGGGACTATTTTCAAGCTATCATCTTGAAAGACTAATATCACATTTAATTTAATTTAACCATTTTCATCCATCAACTTGAGAGACATAATACATTTATTTCACATTTAATAAATCCCACAATTTTCCATCATTAATGGGAGACTAATTTCCCATTTTCCTTTGGATTTATTTAACTCTCATATTTTCCAAGGCATTAATGGTGACCATTTACCATTTTCTTTTGGATTTTCTTTAATCCAAATAATCATGCCTCTCATTAAATGCTTGAAAGACTATTTAACATTTCTTTTGCATTTAATTAATGCACCCAATTATACTTGAACCACATAATGCCAAGTGTCACAACAAGACACTAACTTGGCTTCCAAATTTAATCTCATCTCTCCAAGTGGCATTACCACATTAAATCACAATTTAGGGAAAATAGAATTATTCTCCTCAAATAATTTTAATATCCACCATTTTCCCTATTTCCAAAATTTAATTTCCTTTATGGAATCACTCCAAAATTCCAAAATAATCTTTGTGAATTTATTAATCCCATATATCTCCTCATAATTACCAAATTGGGATTTTTATTCACTTACACACTTAATTCCACATAGGAATTATTTTTAATTTATCAAATTACCCTTCATTGGATTTCACTATCCAAATTACCAAAATACCCTTCCCATGAGCATTCTTAATCTCAAGGGTCCATCCCCTTCTCAAGGGCATTTTTGGAATTTTTCTCACTTCATTTCCTCATTCTTTTAACACCTGTAACACCGGGTGTTACAAATCCCCACGTGCTGTCTAATTTGTTCTTATGAGCTCAGATATGCCTCAAGCACTCAAGAGGCCAATCCTGAGCGATACTGAATGTGCCCTCAGAGGTCCATCTATGACTCTGACCCAGGTATCGCGAACTGGAGCTACCTAATGCCTATCTCCACCAGTAAACTCCTTCTATCTGTCCACCTCGCTCTACCTCGGCTTCAACTTTCTCACATTACAAATTCTATTGTCTTAGTTTTCGAGCTACTACAATTGGCGTCTGTTAGTGTAGGTGCTCTAGACCCAATTAGATTGGGCAAATTGTACACTGACATTTGTAATCATATTTCATATTGAATAAAGAGTTATTTAATTCTATAAGAAGTCATTCTATTAGTTCTTATTATTAATGTAATGATCAGATGAAACTAGATAGAAGTCTATATGATGTATACTGTGATTAATCTATAAAGATGTGAGATGATGCATCACAGTTTCTCGACATCATCAAATGTCCCAAGTCGTAGCAATGTCAAGAATGGACATTGACAATTGCGGTAAGACTTGTATGTGTTATGTTTTTGCTATGTGATAGCAATGGGGGTCTCACACCCATAGGCATGGGGATGCCTAGACAAGTAAATAGGTGACCAATGTTGGAGAACGTGTCACTGGACATGACTCCCCATGAGAATTCATTTTGGTTATATGTTGATGGAATTCTCATACGAGATGGGTGTAACTAATCCTTGGACCTGAGGTTGTCACGGTCATCTCATAAGAAGACCAATATGCTTTGACATCGTTTCGATGGGCCTAGATAAAGGCTGCACATGGGCGATCGTTGGGCATATCGTGAGGCTTATGGAGATGGGTGCGTAACGAAGATGGGACTCATTTATCCCTTGATAGAGGATGATGTATCTAAGGCCATGGTGAAAGAGATCAATAAGGAGTTATTGATTCACTTTCTATTAAGTGAAGATATCCAGATGACCGAAGAAAGACTTATGTGATCATAATCAAGCAACACATTGCCAACTTGAGATCACATAGGATACATTGACGAGAGGATCGAATTACACAATAACCATGCTCGTGAAAGGTTATTTGCGGATTATGAATCCTTCTGAATAATTGGGTAGGCATGATGCCTTGCTAGAGGCCAATCTTGTCTTATGTGTTCGTACCGACACATTGCCAACATATTCGGGAGCCTAATGAGTCATACGCAATAGGCACGGTCCCTGGCTTAAACCAGGAAAGCAGACGTATGGTTAAGTGGGACACTTTAGCAAGAAGTTGTGCCGTCATAGGTTCTCACGGGAAAAGAACAAATAGACGTAATGACGTCGATATGACGAGAGGTCGTCATAAAGGAAAAAGTTTCCTAAAATAGCAATTGATTAAATTAGAAAGAAGTTTCTAACTTAATGATTAAATTAGAAAGAAGTTTCTAATTTAATAATTTGGGCTTAATTTAATACTTGGGCTAAATAAAGTATTTGGGCCAAATATTAAATTAAATTAAATATTTGGGTTAAATTAGATTTGGGTCAAATATTAAATAACAAACATTAAATATTAAATATTTGGGCTTGAATTAGATTTGGGCCAAATATTTTATGAATGGTTTGGGCCACTTTAATTTCTAGTTGGACTAGGATTAATGAGCTAGCCCAATCCATGTCCATTAGGGTTTGGGAAACCCTAGGAGGTTGCTTCTCTATAAATAGCCCTTTATGGGATGCCCAAATAAAGCCTTTTATTTTGTTGGTTTTCAAGAGTTGAAAATTGATTCTTTTCCCGTCCATTCATAAGCCTTGTTAGGAGAAGGAGCTAGCACTCCCATTCTGCTCTCCTCGCCAATGGACGCACGCCGCGTATCACAAGTTAGAGGCCGGACACTTGGACGGCTTGGATCCGTAAACGACTTAAAATCTAAAGGTTAGATTTACTTTATTATGTTTGTGATTGTTTTGATTTCGACGTTGATCCAATCGCTGGGATCGGGGTAAGGTTTAAATTTTTGAACTACGCTGCTTGCCCCGTAGCGATCTTGCTTAACTTTTAGCGTCATCGGTTTGAAACTAACAAGAAGCTAAAATCTACGAAGAAGATAGCTAAGTCTGCCAACGTTAAATATCAGTTGGGTAATACAAGAAGAACTAGCACACCCCGTCTGGGGGGTGCTGCATCATTCACCCTACATTTGTCACTTTTTATATTCTTTTTGGGTTATCTCAGATTATTTAGCAGTTATTTATGTTCACAGAAAGGGTGAGGCATTTAGACTCCCCAGTATACAAGTGTGATTGTAGAAGAAATTTATATATTTTTTCAGGCAAGTCCAGGTCGATTCACATGGAGATTACTCATGGAAAGAGATAACCACACCAGTTCACTCGATCAATAAGACAATAAGATGAGATTAAACTAAGTGCAATGTAGTTGTTATCTGGATATGGAGAGTTCTTGGGTCAAGACAGATCTAGTGCCAAACCCAATTGATTTCACATATAGCTTTCTTTGATAAAACTGAAAGTTCAAATAGCTTGGAGTTTAGTCATTAAATACACTACTGAGATGATGATAACTCTTTGTTTAAGCAAACTCCATACATGGCATGGAGACTCTATGTTAAGAAGCTATCATAAATCAGTGTATAAATAACATTTTAACAAGATAGTCATTCAAGCTTGGGTATGAGAACGTTTCCAGGTTAAGTAATTCCCATACATGGCATGGGAACTCTAATTTAGGCATATGAGCCAATCCAAGCATGAGGTTTTCATTAGGAACATTTCTCAAGCTATCTTTATTTCCATTACTTGAACATTTGAGGCTTTGCTATCTTAGGTTATCAGTGGCTTTAGACACCATCCTTGCCTTGACCCAAGGATTGGATTAGCCACACATCTTCATGGGAAGTGCACGACTAAACCTAATCTCAACAGATGATTACGAGAATAAAAAGAAGATAAGTTGTAACAGATAATAAGAACAAGATAAACTACTGTTATATTGATTACTGAAATGAACTACAACTTGAAAATGAACTTGTAATGTATCTGGGACAAACTAAGAACTAGGAACGAAGAACAATAACTCAAGTGCAATAATTTAAAATACAGACAAGAACTAAAACTAAAACAGAAAGAATGAAAAGACTTGTAACTTTCCAATGATCCTCTTTTTGTATTTTTTTGAGTATTTTGTGCTCTCCCTCCTCTCTGATTCCGAGGGATGTTGGCTCTTTTTAAGCTTTTCGCACATGGAAGAGAGGGACCACTTGGTGCAAAGTCATTCAAAAAGTTTATGGAATTTACTACTTATGCCACCGCGTTCATTTGTGCGTTTGAAGGTTTGCTTTGGGTGGGCATTCGAATGTAACAGCAGAGACATTCAAATGTGTGCTTGGTTTCCTTTATCCGCTTGCATCATTCGAATGAGTTCTAAGCTCATTCCAATGAATTTCATTCTTTACTGTTCATTGCATGATAATTTTCTCTATCATTTGAATGCAACAGTAAAACCATTCGAATGAATTTTGGATTTTACTCTTTAATTTCTTCTACACATTCGAATGACTTTGGCAACATTTGAATGTCCTTATTTTCATCCGAATGATCTTGGGTTATACGAATTACCTTGACTTCTTGAATCACTGCTTCTTATTCGAATTATTTTATCCTCATTCGAATGTATACCTGGTGATCTTTTCATTCGAATGACTGTAGGGTTTATTCGAATGTCTTTGATTTTCTTCTATCATTGCCTTCCATCCGAATTATTCCATCTTCATAAGAATGTTTTCTAATTTCTACATACTCATTCAAATTACTCAGCCTTCATTCGAATGAGTCCTTCAATACCTTGCTTCATATTTTCATCCGAATGTTTTCTTCCTTGCTTTCCTCATTCGAATGCACTAGCATTCATCCGAATATCTTCATTTCTTGGCTTCTTCTTCTTTTCCTTTTTTGATCATGCCTTTGAGGAATTATTTCAACCTTTGATATCTTTTTCTTCCCTTGGGCTGCAAACAAGTATTTGTGATATTTTAGCTCATTAAATGAATTAAGAGGCAATAAAAATACAATAAAATTTTGGCATTTTTGAGCATCAATTAGGGGGCTGGAGGGCTTGCTCGCCGATTGGGTACCTTAGTATGAAGCTGTCAGAGATCATGTATGGGCTTCCAATAACCTTCAACAACCCTAAGATGAGGTACTTCAATGACCAAGGTTACCCCATAATCCTTGATCGGGCATCAGCAACTATTTTGCTCAGTAAACGCCGGGAATTAGGAAAAGACCATAATGCATTTAGAGCGTAGCAGGACCTGTTAAAGGTGTTTTACCTACTTTGCCAATAAGAAGGTCATGATAACTTCTTTAGAATCGTCATTGCCCAAGTCGGTCTATTAAGAATCTTCAAGAAATGAGAGGCGGTGTCATTTGAGTGATCCCCTATGAGTATGCAACTAAGGATGAGATAGTTGAGAAACTCACATGGACACGAAAGATAATTAACTGTTACAAGATATGTCGAGAATATAACCCCAAGAAAGAGTGAGAAGCTAACTTAAAGTCCTCGGTGTATGATCATCAACAACTAGGGTGTCTTGGACAGCCTAGTATAAAGCCCTTCAAAAGAGAGGCTCTTGTAACACCTCGCGTTACACAGGCACGTCACTATAAGGCAATTCCTGGGAATCTTTTTTTTTTTTTTCCAAGTTCATCACGCGCGGTACTTTAAGAACAATCTTCACATGCAGATAACATACCCGACACATATGATGGCCGGCACCCACGGTGATTTCAAGAACAATCTTTACATATAGTTAAAAATCCTGAGAACCCCAGTCTTGCTTGTTTAACTAACAAGATCAATAATCTTAAACTAAATGAGACATAGTATAACGCAGTAGATTAAATAACATCAAAATATCATAGCCTACCATGAGTTTCATACAAAGTGTTCCCACATCGACATACGTATTACAAACTACCAAATGATAACAACATTATCATATAACCGTTCATACATATACCTAAATAATTACTATCCCCACAAAATGGTACAATGACCTATCATACTAAACACCATTGGCCCTCAACTGGTCACATCCTCGCCCTCGATGTAGTCCTTGGCTGGCACGTTGAATATTCCAGGGGCATAACCCAGATTGGATGATAAAACATCTAAGTGATGGCATGATACAGTTTACTGAATGCATGAAAGACATACGAGCATGGCATATACAGACAATGATAACATGCAACACGTCTAACTTGAGAAATCTCCTTAGCATACTCAGCCTCTCATGGAAAAATCCATTCCACACCCCTTTGGGGTGGACCTTGCCGCGACATACTTAACCCCTGAGTGCCCTATCGTGTCACCCGATCACTGGGATTAACCTTGCCCCATTCTCAAGAAAACCCCATCCCGTCCCCCACGGACATAACAACGACACAAAATCAATACCTGGATATTATGAAAAACCACATGCCATGCATCGGCTCTTTTACAAGTAAAAACAGTTGATGCAATATACCACATGTTCAATATGCATATGATGCCACAAGTACATAAGTAAAGGCCTATGCATAGCATCCTAAGTTCTAGAGGGTATAACCGCTCACTTAAACTGGTTCAATCACATGTAACCTAAGCTCGAGAGGATAAAATCGCTCACCTGAACCCACTACACACACCAACACACTTTCAAGACAAGGGTAAAATTGGAATCAAGCCACTAACCTTAATTCAGAAAAGACCAATTTTTGTGTCTAAAAGAGTACTGTACCTCAAAAAACATGCAATCTTTCCCTTTAACAGTCCAGTCATCTCTTGTTTACCATTATGACTTTAGAAATTAATATTTCTATTTTTCCCACAATTTCCTCAATTTTTCCCTATTTTTCCAAACGTTTCTTCCCTTCGAAAATTCATAATAAATACCGAACACCCAATTTTCCAAATATTTTTGCATAAACCCTTCTAAAATAATTTTACAAAAATTATAAAATTAATTTCAGGGAAAACCTGGGCCTCACATGCCCTCACGCGCTGGCACATGGAAGAGAGTGGTGTTTATGCTTTCACACGTGCGGCTGGTCTTCTCCGGCCTTCTTCTCCAATAACGGTCACCGGCAATGATCTCCAATGGCAAAACCAGCTATACCCTCTTGTAGCTCTCCTCAAGGCGACCTTATTGGTTCCCTTAAACACCAAAAAATGTCACCGAAAAAGGCCTTAAAGGCCAATTACAGGCTTAGGCTCTGGCTAGCCTAATTTTCCGGTGAAGGCACTAAAATCCCACTATCTCTATACCAAACGCCTCCAAACTCTCCAGAAATGCTTCATACAACCCAAAGAACGAAAGCCCCTTATCCCTGAGACTCGATTCAAGAAAAAATGAGAGCAATTTTGGCCATTTTGTTTTTAAAACCCTTAGCAAAAATGTCATCCAAATTGGCAGTCACCTCCGCCATTAAAACCAGTCACGTTGCTGCCGTGCTTGGCCAATGGCCACTCCCAAAAGCTTCATCATCACCTAGAGGCTATCCCCAAGCCTCCAGGAAAGCTTCCCGAAGCTTCCCGATGCCATAGAGTGGATGGCTGGCTGCCACAGGCAACCAGTCGGTTTCACACCTCTATTTTCCCATTTTTCCACTTTAGCCCCTTGTTATTTTCCAATTGCATTTCCACCCTATCCTTGATACCACTGAACTTCTTGTTAATTCCTCTACTTCCCACAAGTTCTAAGCTATTCATTTCTCTCAAGAATATTTGAAAATTCGTCGATTCGACCACCCTCGGGCAATTTACATAATCTGGATTTTTGCGCGAATGCCGCTAATTGTGTGTTTTTGACCTCAAACCTTCACGAATCTCTTGGTTTTGTCAAATACTACTTATTTGGGCAATTTTACCTTTATTGACTTGCTTTGACATGGATTCTCACCTTTTGTTCATCTTTTGGATATTGTACTTTGGCCTGAAATTATAGTAAATTCGATTTTGACCCCTAAATTCCAAAAATGCCTTTGATATTGAATACTGGGTATTACATCCTCCCCTCTAAAAAGGAATTTTTTCTTCGAAATCACTCACTCTCAACATTAAAAAAATGCGGATAAGAAATTTTCATCTCTTCTTCGCATTCCCAAGTGGCTTCTTCTTCGTCATGGTTGCTCCATAGTACTTTTACCAATGGGATAACCTTGTTTCTTAAGACTTGATCCCTTTTATCCAAGATTTGAACTGGCTCTTCAGGGTAAGTCAGGTCATTTTGTATCTCTATAGTCTTGTTTCGAAGTACCTGCATAGGATCTGGCTCGTTCTTCCGTAGTTGGGACACGTAAACACGTTGTGGATGTTTGATAACGCCACAGGTAAAGCTATTTTGTAAGCCATTGATCCAATTTTCTCCAATATTTCATAGCAATCTATACATCTTGGCCTTAGTTTCCCTTTCCTTTCTCCCCAAATTACTGATTTGAATGGAGAGACCTTTAAATATACCTTATCACTGATCAAAAATTCCTAATTTCATCTTCGTTGGTCAACGTATGAGTTATGACGACTTTGACTTGTTCTCATTTTCTTCTGGATTCTCTTGATCATTTCAGTAGTAGTTTGAACTATCTCAGGTCCAATCAATCCTGCTTCTAGGGCTTCTACCCAGCAAAGTGGTCTTCTACATTTTCGCCCGTATAATGCCTCGTAAGGGGTCATTCCAATGCTACTACGGTGCCTGTTGTTGTAAGCAAATTCCACTAGTGGTAGATGTTTCTCCCAACTTCCTGAGAAATCTAAAATGCATGCCCTCAACATGTCCTCGAGCGTCTGAATTGTTCGCTCAGATTATCCGTCGGTCTGAGGGTAATAAGTTGTGCTGAGCTTCAACTGTGTTCCCAGACACTTGTGGAAACTTTCCCAAAATCTTGACGTAGATCGTGGGTCTCGATCTGATACTATGCTTGCAAGGATTCCATGTAGTTGAACTATTTCCTCAATGTATAGCTGAGCTAAAGCATGAATTGCTTGCCCTATCTTAATAGGCAAGAAATGCGCTGACTTCGTCAGTCAATCCACTATCACTCAAATAACATCATTTCCTTTGGGACTTCGAGGTAGGTTGGTCACAAAGTCTATGGTGATGTGATCCCATTTCCACTTGGGAATGTCCAGAGGTTGTAGCATTCCTCCCGGACGTTGATGCTCAATTTTGATACGCTGACAAGTATCACATTGAGCCACATATCGCTAAATTTCCCTAAGGTCCATACACATCTTTGTGGACCCTGGATGTATGGTGTACCTAGCTCCATGAGCTTCTCTTAAGATAACTTGCCTCAGGTCTTGATCTTTCGGCACGTAGGTCCTTCTTTGGAACTGAAGTATACCATCGCGATAACTGAATTCAGGTGCCTTTACTTGATCATTCTCGTCTGTCCATTGACTTCTTCTTGCGTCTGTCTGAAGAGCCGATCTGATTTGATTCACTACATCAGGTTGGATTGTCAGATTTGCCAAATACCCTTTGATTGGTTTAGGCTTGACACTGATAGAGCACATATTTCCATACTATTTAGCCCTCATATTTAGTCCTTTCTGCACATTAGTTGTGTTATTTTATTCATCTTGATTTTATTTCATTTTATTTTATAGGAATTGGGCTTCACACTATTTTATTTTATTTTGCCAGGTTTAGGGCCATGGAGCATGAGATGGGGCATGAGACATCTTGATGGCAATGAGATATCTTGGAAATTGGAGATAGAGAAGCAAGGGCAATTTTGGCAGATCTGACCTTTTGCACTTCTTTTAGTATTTTGGCCGAGATAAAATTCCAGAATGAAGATGATGTCTTCAGAGATATTGTAGAAGACTTCTTGAGCTTTCTGGAATGGTATGGTTTGTCCAAATCCGAGTTCGTTTGGGCCTTCAAACAGCGCTTCAAAGTCGGGACCAGAAAGCAGGGTTAAATTAGTAAACCTACATTGAATGCTGATTCTTTAAAAGGCCATATCTTGGGCGTCCGATATCCAAATCAAACGATTCAAAAGCCCAAATTCATCTACTCTTCCTGATCTACAATTTTTATGAAGAGGCCGAAGCCCAGAACACGCGTTAACCTATCCGAAATCGGCCGTCAAGTTGCGGAAACCTAGGGTTTCCTCCTAAAACTCTATTTAAGCACCTTAAGAGGCCATTAAAGGGGGATTCTTGAAGGACGTGAACAGTAGCCGATTTTTCTCTTCTCTCAATTGTTCTTGTCAAGATGGAGGGCTAAGGATTCTGTAATCAAGTTGCAACACCATCCTTGTTCCCGGTTTGAGTCTTTGGATTTAATGGAAATCTGTTTGTTTTAGTTTTAACTTTGTTGTTTTCTTGTTTCCGTTCTCTCTTAAATCTGTGTATGTGTTGATACCGGTTGGATGAATGCATGCATTGTCTTTGTTTGAGAATCCAAGGTTTTTGTGCTCGGTTGAGGCTTTAACTGGAATCAAGAACAACCTGTTTGGATGGTAATCCAATCAGTCTCGAATCTGTGCAATAAGGGGAATTAAAACTGATAGATTGAATTAAGAGGTTTCTGAAATCTGTTTATTGGTTTTCTTCCAAATCTTTGGCGGTTGTTAAAGGATTTTTCTGATTTTCGATTTGAGGATTAAAACTAAACAAATGGTTTATTGAGAAGGCAATGAAAACTGGGATAGAAGGATTGGTTTGCAACTGATTGCATCTTGATTTATTGTGTTCTTGCTCATTTTGTTTTCTGTTTTTCATCAAAAACTCCCCCCTTGTTTAGCCTTGTTTTGACAGATCCGTTTGAGGTTCGTTGGGAGACGACTTAGGGTTGCACCTATATTGCAAATCCGCATCATCATTCATCTAATCTATTGGTGTTCGACAGCCCCGATCAGATTTTGGCGCCGTTGCCGGGGAACCAATTTCGTTTCTGTCGAAGAAGACTGATTTAAAAAAAAAATTGTGGTTGCTACTTGGTATATAGGTTGGAAACTAGCTGGTTGCGGGCTACTGGTCCAAAGCGAGTTAACCATACTCGGCACTGCTAGATACAACGCCACGTACCAAGTCTATGCCATAAATAAATCAAGAAGATCAAGAAGACCAGCAAAAAATAGAAAACTCTTATTCTCTTCTTCTCTTATTTATTTATTATTTTTTTTTTCTCTTTTTGTCGTTGCTGATAGAAAACTCTTATTATCTGTTTTGTAGGAGACCAACAAGCTGCATCCAAGTGCAAGAGATAGCAACAAAATCAGCAAGTGCAAAACAACAAACTCCTATTCAGCAGATTTGACAGCCTCCATGACAGATAGCAATATTTAAGGATTGAGATCAAGATACCGGTTCTATCTTCTTCCTTTCTCATCCTTAATTGATGTTATTTCATGTCTATATGCTTCCCTTGATGTTTTCTTGCATTTAGAGTGGTTTTTGAGGCAAAATAGGAGCCAGTTTTAGGAAAAAAAAAAAACGATTTTGAGGCAAACAGTTACTGTTCACATTTTTCCACTTGCTCCGATTGGTCTGATTTTTGGTGTCCAAAGAAATGGGGGTGTGAGGAATCAATGTCACTAATATGAAGTGAGGAGACCCTTTTTTATCCAAATTCCAACGTTTAGACCACTTTTTGGGCCATTTTGTGTTTCTCAGTGGCTGATTTTGTGTGGTTTTCAGTGTTTTTAGGTCCCTCAGTGTTTTTGTGTTAAAATTTTGTGAAAAATTGCATAAAAAAATTGTCTTAGGGCTTCTTGATTGATAGATTTTATGTGCCCTACGTTTTTGCATTTTTGGTGTGCATAAAAAAAATCATCTTAGGGCCAGTTTGTGTGCTGTTCTTTGTGAGTCATCTTGAGTGTGTTTTTGTGCTGATCTTTAGTGCATGACCAGATCCTCTAAGAACATACCAATAGACCTAGACCTTGAAATAGAAAGGACCCTTAGGAAGCAAAGGAAGGCTAGAGAGTTAGAGCACCCCAAAGAATCTGATAATCCTTCTGCCTTTTCTGCCATTGCATCTGATAATCCTCCTAACCCTGACTTAAACACAATGGCAGCTAATGGGAATGAACACAATCAAAATGGAAATAATGGAAATATTGTAAATCATGGTCATTTGGATGGTAGAACCATTAGAGAATTGGCTGCCCCTGATATGCACTATCAGTCTTTATGCATTCAATATCCCCAATTGGATGCAACCTTTGAATTGAAATCTGGACTAATCCATTTGCTTCCCAAGTTTCATGGCCTTGCAGGTGAAGATCCGCACAAGCACCTCAAAGAATTCCATGTTGTCTGTTCCACAATGAGGCCACAAGGAGTTGATGAGGAGCAAATAAAGCTTAGGGCCTTTCCATTTTCATTGGATGGAGCTGCAAAGGATTGGTTATACTACCTACCACCTGCTGCCATCACAAGTTGGGATGGGCTAAAAAGGATCTTTTTGGAGAAGTTCTTTCCAGCATCTCGAACAGCCGCTATTCGGAAAGAAATTTGTGGCATAAGGCAGAATCATGGGGAGACATTACATGAGTATTGGGAGCGATTCAAGAAACTGTGTTCTAGTTGTCCACACCATCAAATCAGTGACCAGCTGCTGATCCAATACTTCTATGAAGGTCTTATTCCAATGGATAGGTATTTGGTGGATGCAGCTAGTGGAGGAGCCCTCTCTGAAAAGACACCAGCAGCTGCTCAAGAGCTAATTTCCAAGATGGCACAAAATGCCCAACAGTTTGGTACCAGATCATCCATTCCCATGAGACAGGCCAATGAGATTAGTGTTGCTGCCATCAATGACCAACAGAGGATAGAGAACAAACTGGAGGAATTGGCTTCCATGGTCAGACAGCTAGCCCTTGATAAAGGACAGTCCCAATCTCAACAGGTATGTGGTATTTGTTCATTATCCTCCCATGGTACTGACCAATGTCCTCAATTGCAGGAGAATACAGAAGCTTGTGCTGGCATTTTTCCAGGAAGACCCTTCCAGCCACAACATCATCAGCAGCAACACAGATATGATCCATATGCTGCCACCTATAATCCAGGGTGGAGAGATCATCCAAACTTGAGGTATGGAAGTCCTTCCAACCAGCCATTCCAGCCACATCATCAGCAACCTCAGCAGCACAGATTCAATGCACAAAGACCAAGTCAACCAATGCAGCAACAACAACCAGCCCCTAAATCCGAATCAAGCTTGGAAGATATCATGAAGCAGCTCGTTGCCAACAATCTCCAGTTTCAGCAAAGGACCGACACTGCCATACAAAATTTGGAGACACAGATTGGACAGCTTGCAACCAACATTAGTGAGCTACGGAGTCAGGGTTCGGGTCAGTTGCCTTCACAACCAGTTTCAAATCCAAGGGGCAATGTAAGTGCTATCGTTCTCCGCAGTGGCAAGGAGTTGAGCAGCCCACCCTCTCCACAACCAGAATTTGAGCAGCAACAAGAAAGCCAAAAGGAAGATCAGCCTCCTCCCATTCAAAAGGACAAGCAGCCCACCATTGATCAAGATAGAGGAGAGACTTCTTACAACCATCCACTGCCATTCCCTCACCGAGCCACTCAAAATAAAAAGAGAGCAGAAGCTGAGTTAGACAAGGAAATCATGGAGACTTTCAAAAAAGTTGAGGTGAACATACCACTCTTGGAGGCCATCAGACAGATTCCCAAATATGCAAAATTTCTCAAAGACTTGTGCACCCACAAAAGGAAACTAAAAGGAAATGAAAAGATCAACTTGGGAAGAAATGTGTCAGCATTGATTCAACCTACCATGCCTCAGAAATGCAAAGATCCAGGGACTTTCACCATTCCTTGCACTATTGGAAATTTGCAATTTCATAATGCTATGTTAGATTTAGGAGCCTCTATTAATGTGATGCCTAAATCTGTGTATTCTTCTTTGCAGGCAGGTGCAGGCACATTGACATCTACAGGAGTGGTGGTCCAGTTGGCAAATAGGAGCACAGCATACCCTGAGGGAGTATTAGAGGATGTGTTAGTAAAGGTAAAAGATTTCATATTCCCTGCTGACTTCTATGTTTTGAATATGGAGGATGATCACACACCTGGACACACACCACTCATTCTAGGTAGACCTTTCTTGAAAACTGCAAGGACAATAATTAATGTGCATGAGGGTACTTTATCTATGGAGTTCGCTGGTAACACTATTCAATTCAATATCATTGATGCCATGAAGTATCCCTTAGAAGATCATTCTGCCTTGCATGTTAACTTTATTGACTTAATGGTGGAGAAATCATGTGTTGAGTTGTATGATCTTGAGTCTGAATTCCCCACCATTCATAATTTTCCTGATGATATGCATTGCCTTCAGTGTCATGACGGACTCAGTAAGTGTAGTGCTTGTTCTGAAATAGATGAGTTTCTGAGTATTGTTGAGAGTGCACCTTCTCATACTATATGCGATTCTGATGTGCCTCCCATAGAGGAAGTTTCTGTTGTTGAGAATGTATTGCAGGTAGGTGACAACATAAGCAGACTGGTGCCTTCAATTCAACAGCCACCCACCTTGGAGTGTAAGCCCCTGCCCGAGAATCTGAAGTATGCCTACTTGGCGGATGGAGACAAGCTACCCGTGATCATTGCCAACAACCTTCATCCTGACCAAGAGGAGAAGTTGCTGAATCTGTTGAAGCAACATAAGAGAGCCATAGGTTGGTCACTTGCAGACATTCCTGGTATATCCCCTTCCTTATGCATGCACAGGATTCATTTAGAGGAAGAAGCTCGACCAGTGAGACAGCCCCAAAGGAGACTCAATCCCACCATCCTAGATGTGGTCAAGAAAGAGGTAAGTAAACTACTTTCAGCTGGCATTATTTATCCTATTTCTGATAGCAAGTGGGTGAGTCCAGTGCAGGTAGTTCCAAAGAAGACAGGATTCACAGTGGTAGCCAATGAGAAGAATGAGCTAGTGCCCATGCGAGTGCAGAACAGTTGGAGAGTCTGCATTGACTATAGAAGGCTCAACCAAGCTACTAGAAAGGATCATTTCCCACTCCCATTCATTGATCAGATGCTAGAGAGGTTAGCTGGAAAGTCCCATTACTGCTTTCTTGATGGTTTTTCTGGTTATTTTCAGATTTGCATAGCACCGGAGGATCAGGAGAAGACCACCTTCACCTGCCCCTTTGGCACTTTTGCATACCGGAGGATGCCATTTGGTCTATGTAATGCCCCAGGTACATTCCAGCGATGCATGGTGAGTATATTTTCAGATTTACTTGAGCATTGCATGGAAGTTTTCATGGATGACTTTTCTGTTTATGGGACCTCCTTTGATGAGTGTCTAATCAGTTTGGGTAGAGTCCTGGAGAGATGTGTTGAGAAGAATCTTGTCCTAAATTTTGAAAAATGTCATTTCATGGTTGAGCAGGGGATTGTTTTGGGTCATGTTGTGTCCAAGAGGGGTATAGAGGTTGATAAGTCCAAGGTTGATATCATTTCTTCTTTGCCTTACCCCGCGTCTGTGCGGGAGGTACGTTCTTTCCTTGGACATGCAGGATTCTACAGGAGATTCATCCAGGACTTCAGCAAGATTGCCCTTCCAATGTCCAACCTGCTTCAGAAGGATGTGGAATTCAAATTTGATGAGTCTTGCAAGATGGCCTTTGAGGAGCTCAAGAGGCGCTTGACTTCTCCACCCATCATCCAGCCACCCAATTGGGACTTGCCATTCGAGCTCATGTGTGATGCTTCCAATTATGCAGTTGGTGCCGTCCTTTCACAACGAGTGGAGAAGAAGTCACACGTCATTGCTTATGCCTCGCGTACTCTGGACAACGCCCAAGCAAACTACACCACTACTGAAAAGGAGCTTCTTGCCATTGTGTTTGCTTTAGATAAATTTCGCTCTTATCTCTTGGGTTCTAATGTTGTTGTGTTTTCTGATCATGTAGCTTTGAAATATCTCTTGAAGAAGCACGATGCCAAACCCAGGTTGATACGGTGGATGCTCCTACTTCAAGAGTTCAATGTTGAGATCAAAGACAAGAGTGGAGCTGAGAATCTTGTGGCTGATCATTTGAGCAGGCTTCCTTCCTCTTCAGATGCCACTACCATGGACTGTCAGCCTATCAAAGATGACTTCCCAGATGAGTTACTATATCACTTGCATGGTACTGAGCCCTGGTATGCTGACATTGTTAATTTTCTAGCTGCATCTGACATCCCTGCCCATCTTAAGAGAGATCAGCTAAGTAAATTTAAAAGTCAGGCCAAGTATTATGTATGGGATGATCCATATCTATGGCGCATGTGTAGTGACCAAGTCCTTAGGAGATGTGTGCCCGATATTGAGTTTGCTTCAGTCTTGCATTTCTGTCATTCACTTGCATGTGGTGGTCACTTTGGTCCTCAACGCACAGCTAGAAAGGTCCTAGACTCAGGTTTATATTGGCCATCCCTTTTTCGAGATGTTCATACATTTTGTAAGAATTGTACACGTTGCCAGCACACAGGATCAATATCACGTAGGAATGAAATGCCTCAGCAACCCTTATTATTTTGTGAGATCTTTGATGTTTGGGGTATTGATTTCATGGGTCCTTTTCCTGTCTCCTTTGGTTTTCTGTACATTCTTTTGGCTGTGGATTATGTTTCAAAATGGGTGGAAGCTAAAGCCACCAGGACTGATGATTCTTCTGTGGTTGCAGATTTTGTTAGATCTCATATTTTCTGCAGGTTTGGCATTCCCAAGGCCATCATCAGTGATCAAGGATCTCACTTCTGCAATAGAACGATGCAATCCATGCTTCGAAAGTATGGAGTTTTACATAAAGTGGCGACGCCCTACCATCCACAGACCAATGGGCAGGCTGAGGTTTCAAACAGAGAGATCAAGCATATTCTAGAGAAGACAGTCCAACCCAACAGGAAAGATTGGAGCAAAAGGTTGGAAGATGCACTTTGGGCCTACCGCACAGCCTACAAGACTCCTATTGGCATGTCCCCATATCGACTGGTCTTTGGAAAGGCATGTCATCTGCCGGTAGAGATTGAGCATAAGGCCTATTGGGCGGTAAAGCAATGTAACATGGATATGACAGAGGCTGGTTCACAACGAAAGCTTCAATTGCAAGAGCTTGAGGAATTGAGATTGGAAGCATATGAGAACTCCAGAATTTACAAGGAAAAAACTAAGGCTGCTCATGACAAATTGATTAACAAGAAAGAGTTTGAAGTTGGCAAGAACGTCCTCCTATACAACTCCCGTCTCAAACTAATGCCAGGTAAGTTGCGTTCTCGTTGGATTGGTCCTTTTGTGGTTACTCATGTTTTTCCTTATGGTGCAGTTGAGCTTATGGATGAGTCAACCACAAGGCGATTCACAGTCAACGGGCAGCGGCTTAAGCCATTCTACGAGAGCTTTCAGGAGCATACTATGGAGGAGCTGCATCTCCTCAACGCCACCTACAATTGACAAAATCAGGCTGTTCCTCTCTCCCTATTTTGTTTTTTATTATTTACTTGTCCTATACCTGATTCTTGCTGCATGCTTACATTGAGGACAATGTAATGTTTAAGTGTGGGGGGAGGAGTTTTAGAAAAGTTAAAAAAAAAAAAATAATAATAATAATAAAATAAAAAATATATAAAAAAAAAATTGCAAAATGAGGCAAATTGAGTTTGAAAGAATTTAGCATGATTAGAAAGTTGATCTTATCTTTTTGGGCTTTCAAGTAAATTGGAAATGAGTTTGGCTTGGTGAGTTGATTGAGGTAGTCTTTGTGGGGATATTTGTGCATGTTCTTGTTCTTTCTTATGCTATGCCTGCATCCACTGAATTATGGGTATCATTCCAGAACTTGTTTTGAATCTTTATTGAAGCTATCAGTGCTCATGCATATGAAAAGATGATTAAGGCATTCTTTCATTTTACCCGTCATACCTAAAAAAAAAAAAAGAAAAAAGAAAAAAATGATCTTGTCCCTTCTTTAGGTTGAAGAACATTCATTGCATCCCTTGATTAAAAAAAAAAATTAAGCAAGTCCTTTGGAATCAAAAAAAAAAAAAAAAAAAAAAAGATAGAAAGGCCAAAGGCCAAGGTGAGATGGAGCGTAAAACGCACTCACCAAGGTGGGATGGAGCGTAAAACGCACCCACCATGCGAAAAAAAAAAAGGGTTCTATTTTCTGCTTGCTTAATAGTTCTTCATTGATCTTGGGATTGTCTTGAATGTTTTCTTTCTTCCTAAAGCTTACCTATCCCTTTCACCTTACCATGTTTGAGCCATGAATAAAAGTCCTTTTGATTTGCATGCATAAAGCGCTGAGAGTGGAGATTTAGAAGATGAGCATATCTGGTAGTGGAATTATGATTGGGTGGATTTGGGCATAGCATTTGAGGAACTTGAAAGCATGTTCTTATTCTATGAGGGTCTGCTTATTTTTACTCACCTTGCCAAGTGAAATTGCCATGCTACTTGTTTGTTCGGGAAGTGTAAGAAAGATGATCTTTGAAGTGTTGAATTCCTATAAAACTTGCCATGCCTCTCATTTTGCATTCTTTGCATCCTTTTTATTTGAAAGAGTGAATGTTAGTGTTTAGTGTTTTGCCCAGGAGTGCAAAAGTCCAAGTGTGGGGGAATTTGATAGAGCACATATTTCCATACTATTTAGCCCTCATATTTAGTCCTTTCTGCACATTAGTTGTGTTATTTTATTCATCTTGATTTTATTTCATTTTATTTTATAGGAATTGGGCTTCACACTATTTTATTTTATTTTGCCAGGTTTAGGGCCATGGAGCATGAGATGGGGCATGAGACATCTTGATGGCAATGAGATATCTTGGAAATTGGAGATAGAGAAGCAAGGGCAATTTTGGCAGATCTGACCTTCTGCACTTCTTTCAGTATTTTGGCCGAGATAAAATTCCAGAATGAAGATGATGTCTTCAGAGATATTGTAGAAGACTTCTTGAGCTTTCTGGAATGGTATGGTTTGTCCAAATCCGAGTTCGTTTGGGCCTTCAAACAGCGCTTCAAAGTCGGGACCAGAAAGCAGGGTTAAATTAGTAAACCTACATTGAATGCTGATTCTTTAAAAGGCCATATCTTGGGCGTCCGATATCCAAATCAAACGATTCAAAAGCCCAAATTCATCTACTCTTCCTGATCTACAATTTTTATGAAGAGGCCGAAGCCCAGAACACGCGTTAACCTATCCGAAATCGGCCGTCAAGTTGCGGAAACCTAGGGTTTCCTCCTAAAACTCTATTTAAGCACCTTAAGAGGCCATTAAAGGGGGATTCTTGAAGGACGTGAACAGTAGCCGATTTTTCTCTTCTCTCAATTGTTCTTGTCAAGATGGAGGGCTAAGGATTCTGTAATCAAGTTGCAACACCATCCTTGTTCCCGGTTTGAGTCTTTGGATTTAATGGAAATCTGTTTGTTTTAGTTTTAACTTTGTTGTTTTCTTGTTTCCGTTCTCTCTTAAATCTGTGTATGTGTTGATACCGGTTGGATGAATGCATGCATTGTCTTTGTTTGAGAATCCAAGGTTTTTGTGCTCGGTTGAGGCTTTAACTGGAATCAAGAACAACCTGTTTGGATGGTAATCCAATCAGTCTCGAATCTGTGCAATAAGGGGAATTAAAACTGATAGATTGAATTAAGAGGTTTCTGAAATCTGTTTATTGGTTTTCTTCCAAATCTTTGGCGGTTGTTAAAGGATTTTTCTGATTTTCGATTTGAGGATTAAAACTAAACAAATGGTTTATTGAGAAGGCAATGAAAACTGGGATAGAAGGATTGGTTTGCAACTGATTGCATCTTGATTTATTGTGTTCTTGCTCATTTTGTTTTCTGTTTTTCATCAAAAACTCCCCCCTTGTTTAGCCTTGTTTTGACAGATCCGTTTGAGGTTCGTTGGGAGACGACTTAGGGTTGCACCTATATTGCAAATCCGCATCATCATTCATCTAATCTATTGGTGTTCGACAGCCCCGATCAGACACTTACTGTCAGATGACTTAATTCTTCTATCATTTTTCATTCCTTAATCATCATGCTAGCCATAATTTCTGAACTTCTTCAGCTAAGGGCATCTGTAACTATATTTGCCTTCCCTGGATGGTAGGAGATGATGCAATCACAACCTTTCAAGTACTCCACCCATCTTCTTTGTCGTATATTTAACTCCTTATGATAGAATATGTACTTCTGACTTTTTTGATCCGTAAAAATCTCAAACTGTGCCCCGTATAGATAGTGTCTCCATAACTTCAAGGCATAAATTATGGTTGCTAACTCCAAGTCGTGAGTTGGGTAATTATGCTTGTGCCTCTTTAGTTGTTAGGATCCGTAAGCGATTACCTTCTCATCTTGCATTAGAACACATCCCAAACCTATTCCAGAAGCATCACTATGCACGACATACTTTTTCAACTCCGTTGGCATTGCTAAAATTGGTGTCGTAGTCAATCATGCCTTAAGTTCTTGAAAGCCTTGCTCACACTTTTCGTCTCATTCAAATTTGACTTTCTTCTACATTAATCGGGTAAGTGGAGCAGATATCTTCGAGAATCATTCCATGAATCATCTGTAGTATCTAGCTAGTCCAAGAAAACTTTGAATTTCTCTGACGGTCTTGGGTGCTTGTTAATTTTGAACCGTCTCTATCTTTCCTGGATCAATAGCTACACCTTCTGCATAAATTATATGTCCAAGAAATGCTACCTGAGTAAGCCAAAATTCACATTTTGAGAACTTGGCGTACAACTTACAGTTTTTTAAGGCCTGCATCAATATCCTCAAATGTTCTTCATGCTTATTCTCACTTGCAAAGTATATCAGAATATCATTTATGAACACTATCACGAACTTATCCAAGTAGGGTCTAAAAGTTTGGTTCATTAAATCCATGAATGCAGCAGGTGCATTTGTCAATCCGACCGGCATCACCAAATATTTGTAGTGATCATACCGAGATCAGAAAGCAGTCTTAGGTACATCTTCCAACTTGATCTTCATTTGATAGTACCCTGACCGGAGGTCCATCTTAGAAAATACCCTAGCTCCTTGAAGTTGGTCAAACAATTCCTCAACCCTAGGTAGCGATTATTTATTCTTTATGGTTACCTTGTTCAGCTGTCGGTAATCAGTATACATCCGTAAGGTACCATCCTTTTTCTTTACGAAGAGTATCGGGGCTCCCCAAGGTGATACACTTAGTCTAATGAATCCTTTGTCGGTCAAGTCCTGTAATTGCTCTTTCAATTCCCTCTTTTCAGCTGGGGCCATCTTGTACGGAGGTACATATATAGGCTGCATACTTGGTACAAGGTCTATCGAGAATTCAATCTCTCTATGGGGAGGTAATCCTGGTAAGTCTTCTAGAAAAACCTCAGGGTATTCATTCACGACCCTTACTGATTCCAACTCTAGACTTTTCTTACTTGGTTCGAGTTTGACTGATTGCAATGCTTGCAAAGTCATGCCTTGCTTTCTCTTACTATTCTGGCCTTGAAACGTAATCCATTCTCCACTAGGTTTGAGTAAGCTCACTGTCTTATTCTTACAATCTACCTTAGCCTCATGTACCGATAGGAAATCCATTCCTATGATGATGTCGAAATCTTAAATATCCAGTACTGCTAAGTCTATCTTGAGACTTTCCCCTCCCATATTTAAAATACATCCCTGACATCCTACCATAGTTTCTAGGGTTGAACCCATAAAAGTAGCTATTACCATTTGATAACCGAATTCCCTAGGTTCTAGCTCTGGACTGTTCATTGATGCATGTGAAACAAACGAATGTGTGGCACCCGAATCTATTAAAACATGATCTGGAGTATTTGAAAAGAGCAGTGTACCTTCAATAACTACATGATTGGCCTCAGCCTCCTCGCAAGTCAGATTGTACACCCGACCTAGACGAACATTCTGTGCTCCTCCACTCAGTGGCTCCATCTTCTACCTCTTCAAGTATTCTCGCAAGATGTGTCCCAGTTGTCCGCAGTTGTAGCACACCACCTTTCCCTGATACCCAACTTGGGACGTCCCTTTGCTCTTCGGGCAGTTCCTCCCGATGTGACCTTCTTCGATGCATCCATAGCATCTTATGATGCACCTCTTCCTAGGGTGTTTCCTCTTACATCGAGGGCATTTCCCTTTGTCCTTAGGTTAAGCCATTGAACTTCCTGGCTTACCGCCCTTGCTTCCTTCCCCAAACTTGATTATTTTTACCCGCGTCAAGTTCCTCTCAATGGTCAAGGCTCGATGCAATGCTTCTTTGTAGGAATCAATGTCCCACCTGCTTAAAACTTGCTGGAGACTCACTTGCAACCTTGAAAAGAACTTCTGTGCCTTCTGACTCTCATCAGTCTCGTACATGAGCACGTATTTAATCAATTGAGTGAATTAGTTATCGTATTGGTTCATAGACATTTCATCAGTCTGCTTAAGCCTCATGAACTCCCAGATCCTTTCTTCCTTCCAGCTCTTAGGGAAGTACTTGTCGTTAAACGTTTCCTTGAATCACGCCCAAGTATAGATTAGCACATCCTCATCTTCATCCTCACATTATTGTTGGGATCTTATCATAGAATGTTCAGTAGACTGCCACCACTGTCCCGCCTCTTCCTCTAGTGTGTAGGTTGTGCACCTTACTTTCTCCTCCTCGCTGCACTAGAGATGTAAAAGTAACTTCTCCATCTCCTCTAGCCAGTACTCGGCTGAGCTAGGATCATTGCAAGTCCTACCTTTGAATATAGGGGGGCCTTAAATGTCGGTACCATTCCAATGTTGTGGTCATATGCCGAGTAGGCTCCTATCGACTCATGTAGATTAGCATGTTTTCTAGGAATCATTCCATTCGCTCGAATCAGTCCTCACTAGGGCTCAATTCCTCCACATATCTCCTATTTCCTCCTGAATGATTTATGCAATCACCTTGATCCCCGGGATTATCTTCTTCCCTTCTCCCATTGTGGACTGCATCTCAGAGTCATCGTGTATTCACCATCTAAAGTGAATCAGTGAAATGAGTTATGCACAAGACAAGATCATTTCTTTACAAGGAGGGACAGTTTTATTTCTTAATAGTATCCTGCAAAGCATAACATCCTAACACAACAGAAAAGAAAATAAACATAACATCTTATTATATTATATATTTCTTCTTCCTTCAGCTATCCCTACGGCCTTTTCCAGCTAGTCCTTCGGCCTCCAGATCCACGACTCCTTGTGACCATCATTATCATCAAATTCCATCGGGGCTCCCTCATCATCCTCTTGAGACTCCTCGTCAAAATTGATGTTGATGACATCCTCTTCTGCTTCAAATTCTACAACGTCATCTTCTTGATCCTCCTCGTCCATAGCTTCCCCATGCAGCTTCGGATGCTGATCCCGAATCCTTGCATAGAATTTACTTAGGGTCAGAAAATCAAAATGTTGCCATATCCAATAGGCATATGTCTTCCATTCCCCCACCATTATGCTGATTAGCTAATCGATCTGGTAGTCTTCCAGATCTATCAATTGTCGATATCTCGGGGGTACATTATCAATGATTTCCTCTATTGCGTTCAGAAACACAATCACATCCTCATCTAGTGGATTCTCTCGGGCTTTGATCCTTTGCGCCCAGTGAAAGTAAAGCAAGATTGCTACGGGGTAAACAACGTAGTTCAAAAATTTTGAACCTTACCCCGATCCCGGCGATTGGATCAACGTCGAAATCAAATCATTCACAAACAAATAAATAAATCTAACCTTTAGATTATCGAGTCGTTCGCGGATTCGAGCCGTCCAAGCGTCCGGCCTCTAACTCGTGATATGCGACACGCGTCCGTTGGCAAAGAGAGAGGAATAGGAGTGCTAGCTCCTTCTCCTTTGTGCGGCTTGTGTATGGACGGAAAAAGAACACCCTCGTTTCATATTGATGCCAAAAGAAACAAGGAAGAGTGAGCGGCAATACGTTTTTCAACTCTTGAAAAATGACATCAAAAACCACCCATATTTTGGGCAACCCATAAAGGGATATTTATAGTGAAATATCATAGGGTTTCTAAAACCCTAATGGATTGGGCTAGCCCATTAATTCTAATTTAATTAGAATATTAAGTGGGCTTATTCTAGTCCAACTAGAAATATAATTAAATGGCCCAAATCCAATTATAGGTTTAATAAAATATTGTAGCTCAAATCTAATTCAAGCCCAAATATATTTTATTTAATATTTAGCCCAAATCTAATTTGGTCCTAAAACAAATATTTTAATATTTGGCCCAAATCCAATTTAGTCCAAATATAATATTTATTTTAATATTTGGCCCAAATCCAATTTAGTCCAAATATAATATTTAATTTAATATTTGGCCCAAATCTAATTTAGTCCAAATATTAACTTAAGCCCAAATATATTTTATTTCCTATTTGCCACTACAACAAATAGAAAATTATTAAATTAGAAACTCCTTTCTAATTTAATCAATTGCTATTTTAGGAAACTCTTTCCATTATGACGACTGCTCGTCATATCGACGTCATTACGTCTATTTGTTCTTTTTCCGTGAGAACCTACGACGGCACAACTTCTTGTCGAAGTGTCCTACTTAACCATACGTCCACTCTCCTGGTTTAAGCCAGGGACCGTGCCTATTGCGTATGACTCATTAGGCTTCCGAATATGTTGGTAATGTGTCGGTACGAACACAGAAGACAAGATTGGCCTCTAGCAAGGCATCATGCCTACCCAATTATTCAGAAGGATTCATAATCCGCAAATAACCTTTCACGAGCATGGTTACCGTGTAATTCGATCCTCTCGTCAATGTATCCTATGTGATCTCAAGTTGGCAATGTGTTGCTTGATTATGATCACATAAGTTTTTCTTCGGTCATTCAAATATCTTCACTTAATAGAAAGTAAATCAATAACTCCTTATTGATCTCTTTCACCATGGCCATGGATTTAAAGTGAATATCTACCAAAGGCGCCTTAGATACATCATCCTCTATTAAGGGATAAACGAGTCCCATCTCGGCTATGCACCCATCTCTATAAGCCTCACGATATACCCAACGATCACCCACGTGCAGCCTTTGTCTAGGCCCATCGAAATGATGTCAAAGCATACCGATCTTCTTATGAGATGACCGTGACAACCTCAGGTCCAAGGATTAGTTACACCCATCTCGTATGAGAATTCCATCAACATATAACCAAAATGGATTCTCATGGCGAGTCATGTCCAGTGACACGTTCTCCAACATTGGTCATCTATGTACTTATCTAGGCATCCCCATGCCTATGGGTGTGAGACCCCCATTGTTATCACATAGCAAAAACATAGCACATACAAGTCTTACCGCAATTGTCAATGTCCATTCTTGACATTGCTACGACTTGGGACGTTTAATGATGTCTAGAAACTATGATGCATCATCTCACATCTTTATAGATTAATCACAGTATACATCATATGGACTTCTATCTAGTTTCTTTCGGTTATTACAATAATAACAAGAAACTAATAGAATGACTTGTTGTGAATTTGAACAACTCCTTATTCAACTAATAAACATGATTACAATTGTCAGTGTACAATATGCCCAATCTGATTGGGTCTAGAGCACCTACGCTAACACCCAGTGTGACAATAGCACTTGCTCCACCATTGTTTGCTAATAACACATAAATTTTACTCAAAAACCTCGAACGTGTGTTTCATAAAGTTTCGATATTATTTCCTTCTAGGTTTCGAATGTCTCTTAGAATCCATAACCCTATTCTTAAGTTCTTGTTCAACCGTTCTAACCATGCTAAGTTCATCAACCTAGCTTAACCATCCTAGGGTTTTAACCTAGGATTGTGATACCAATTGTAACACCCTGCCCTACACAGGCGCATCACTATAAGGCAATTCTCGAGAATTTTTTTTTCCAAGTTCATCATTGTAACACCCCGTTTTTCGAGCGCGTCATAAATTGGGATAATTCTGGGACGATAAATTTTTTCTTTCAAACTCATACTAAATTGCATCATTCCTCGCATCCGTTCCAAAATTTCCCTACATTACTTTATCTCGAAAGAGAGAGAATCATTATACATAAAACGCAGAAGCTAGAATTGAACCTGATATCTTACCTTAATCATAAATCGATTAATGCATCATCATTCCTCAACGTTAAACATAAATCATATCTTACATCATTATTTCTTAAACTTAATCCCCAATACAAGGCTTATTCATCAATAACTTAAAACATAACATAAATCCTCAACTAACATTAACACATAACATACGTTCTCATCAAACATTAACCCTAACTAGGGTTTATACATCGTCATTAACCATTAGGTTATACATCATCATTCATCGAACATCATTCATAACTCATCTCTTACGTCAAGGACTTTCAAAACTTTCAGATTTTAAAGTAGCAGAACTTAAACACATGGGCTACATTACATACATGCATCTCATCATTCAATCATCATGCACTTTTCTAAGTGCCATTTCATGCCTGATTCATCCTCGTACCTACTACAATCTCCATCTGGAACGTTTGAATGTTCTAGGGGCAAAGCCCAAGTTAGATGATGAACCATCTAAGTAAGCGTATAAAAATCATTTTCATGCATGAATGCAGAATGTCCTTTCCTTTTCACTTCGGTTTGAGCCGACCATCCCTTATGCTACTCTCCATTTTTATAGTCTTCATCCCAGGCCGAGGTGTATGGGTGCACCCTTGGAAAAGCAACGGTCTTGGCCCGTACTTTCAAACCCTTATGCGAATGCATGATCAATAATCTCATCCTGAACATATGCACATTTCATCATCAATACGTGTAAATGCAATCTACATGATGTATTCACATCAAGACATGACAACATGGTAAAACCATTTACATCAAATTGGGTTTTGGGAAAACCACTCACAAACCAAGCATTTTTATAAAATTAAATCCAATTGAGAAGTACCACTTACAAACAAAGCATTTTCCATAAACCCAAATTCATTTGGGTAGTACTACTTACCTCATATGCATTCTCATAACACCTTGATTCTAGTGCCAGGCTTCTAACGTACTCACTTCGAAACATCAATAAATCAGTATTCTATTTCTTTCCAAATTTCCCTCTATTTTTCCTATTTTCCTAAAAAATTCCTTAAACATTTTTCTCACTAAATAAATCCTCGATAATCCAAACTAAGCATTTCTCAAGCATTTTCTCAAATATTTATCTATAATAATTTTCCTAATTTACTGGAATTTCTAGAGAATTTTTACTTACCTTAACTTAGCCTCTGAAGTTGCCTCGACATGCACACCCTAACCTTGAACTGCATGACCGACCTTGAATGTTAGTAAATCCTCGATTCTCACACACAACATCGATTCTTGCGCACTACCTCAATTCTTGCACATTATCTTGATTTTTGTGCTTTGCCTCGATTTTCGTGCACCACCTCAAAATGCATGCCCAAACCATTTTTTCTTGCCAAAGCCTTCGAAATATTAATACATCTTAATTTCCTATTTTCTGAGAATTTTCTAGGATTTTTCCACATTTATTTTCATATTTTTTTCTTTTTTCTTCTCTTTCTTTTTTCCTTTATTTTTCTTTCTTCTTCTCTCCTATTCCCTCATCTTCTTCCTTTTCACTTCTCTGTTTCTTCCTTTTATAGGGAGCACACGTGCACAGTCCCATCGCCGCACACCCTCCTTCACGCGCCCACCTCGCTTCCACCGTCACTACTCCCAGCTCCGCCACCACCGCTCGTATGCGTCGCCTTCGCGCTGCTCTACCGGCCCTGCTCGCTGCTCTACTCGAGCGCCTTCTCCTGCGGCCACCATGGCTGCATCTGGTCGCTGCACGCAGCTGGCCTTCTCGGCTTCTACACAATCAGCTTGGTCTGCCATCATCGCGAACCACCCGCCAACCGCCTCGCGCGTCTCCAGCCGTAACCTATGCTGCCCGCAGCCGCTTGCTGCAACTTCATTGGCAGCCATGGCAGCTTCCAACGCTGCCTCTGGTCATCACCTCATGCTCTACCTCTCTCTTTCTCGGGCTCTCGATCCTTCTATCTCAACTTCTCTCCCTCTCGAGATCTCTCGCTTTCGGGCCCACTCTCTCTCGAGCAAGCTCTCTCATTCTCGGCCATGGCTGAATCTGCGGCTGCCTTCTTCTTTCTTCATTCACTCCAACTCTCTCTCTCTCTCTCTCTCTCTCTATATATATATATATATCTAAATGGAAGCTTGGGCGCCACTCCAGCAAGTCAAGCGCACACGACAAACCTCTCAAACTCTCTGCAATCCTCTCAACCCAAAATCTCAATTGAAGAACCACTGCAGACTGGCTCCCACGCCTCCACGCATGCGCATTTATATATATAATAAGTAATTTATATGTATTATATACTAATATAATTATGAAAAATACTTACTTAATCCCTATATTTCTACCTTATTACACTTAGGAATTTCTCTAATTTCAAGTACACCCCTAATGCTCAAATTAAATTGCATCACAATGCTTGAAATCCAAAATTAATAACTTTGATAATTACTCGATAAGGACCGATTTTGCCCTCAGGTCCTCACCGGGCCCTTGATTCATCTCGCAACCACTAAAGGGTTGATCTTAACAAAAAATCAAAACCCCCTCAGGGTTCCGTTGACTTCCCAGAAAACCCCTATGACAATTCGATATTTCAGCTCCAATCACAACTGTATTTTAGCTGTACCAAAAATCGTCTCAATTCCAATTTCTTTTACTTCCATAAATCTTATCTCGGAATGCTCATCGAGATTATAACATTTTCCATAGCCAATTACACTTCGAGGTATTCCTTACAGTCGATTCGACACTTATAGCTGCAAAAATTACGCTTAAGCCCCCTAATCCTTTTGATAATTTCTCCTATGACCCAAGCTCGAATTACTCTTAAGCCCTTTAGAAAATGTGGGGTTTTACATTCTCCCCTCCTTACAAAAATTTCATCCTCGAAATTTGTCATATGTTCTAAATCCCAACATTCCATCCTCGAAATTAACACTTGACTAATCAGTAACATACATCATTATCTTTCTTTCAAACAAACTCGCTGAAGCTCTTCACAGGCGGTCACATCTCCCAAGGAAAACTATATCGTCTATAATCATCTCTTAATCACAAGATCTCTAGAACGTATATCTCATTCGAAACTTGAGACTATCGTCGCTCCTCAAAATTAGAACTCTTGGGCTGACCATGCTCATCAATCCCGAGACATTACACTTGCTAACCACGCATGCCTTTCGAATTTTACTTTCAAAGCCCATAATTATATATCCTGGTCCTTGGGCCATGAGTCTCAACTTGAGCTCCCATCCAAGCCGATACAGACATCATCATAACAAGCTCGCGACTCTCATATCCTCATCATCAGTTTTCAATTTTCTTTTCACTAAGTCATCTAATCGATATCCTTATACATGTCTCTTCTCTAATGTCGATTTCCCAAGACGTTATTTATCTTGAACTTATCAATCATGCTTTGATAATCTTCCAACCTTAACACAAAAGTCCTTGATCTCAATACATCTTGACTTCTATAGAATTGAATCCTCAAAGAAACATTTTATGACATCCAACTATTTTATGTATCCTCTGATCCTAAAATATCACAAATATACGTCATCACATATCCTTGAAACTAGCTATGCCTCACCTTAAGTCATCACTTGATATAACCTCAAGTTTCTGTCAGTTAACCGCAATCATCTTCTGATCGTGTCATATAACTATCTCACCAAGAAATCTTTATAATTGCTAGGTTCTATCTGTCTCCAAATCTTCCTTTTGTAATTTAACTTTTCATATTAATCAAAATCTATCAATGTCTTCCAAATCTAGCAATACTGATATCCTTGCATCGCTTGCTCATTTGTTACTTAGTCACCAAACTAATACCTATTCATCCATATACCCATAACTTAAATAACTCTTCACACTTTTTGAAGTGATCCTCAAACAACATTTCATATTAACAGTCTAATAATTTGATCTTCAATTTGGTTGAATTAATTCTCGAGTAATAACATTTCATGTCAACCTACTCTAATCATGCTCGATCCTTAGGGCATCATACGTTATCATACGAAAATCATCTAATTTATTTCCTCGCATTTGACCATCGGCTCTTTTGACTTCTAGTCAACCGTAGCATAGGTTCACTTGTCAACTCGCAATCTCTAGACTTGCTCTTTGACTCCAAGTGTCTAATTGTCTTGACAATAGCGCTATCAACTTTATTTGTACTATTCTAGCCCCTTAGTCCACACAATCTGTGACATCATTATCATCCAATAAAAATCTTGGGACCATTTACCCTCAAGCATCACAATGAAGATCTATTTATCCCTCATCTAGCACCACACGTGGCCATAATATTACATCAAGGGTCTACTTTACTCCTCGATCATCATTAGATGAATTGTGGCTTAACTTACTATTGCTATGGCCAATACACGACCAATCTTCTTCTTTTTCAATTCTAATTTAGTAGCTAGAACATTTTAATCTTTATCCATGTCTTGCCAATCATCCTCGATCAAGTCACACATAGCTCAACATTCGATAGTCTCAAGCCATCATTTTAAAATTCAAACCCATCATTAAGAAATAGTCCCAATAAATCTCCTGAGAATACATTTTGACATTTTCTCACTACCTCAATTTCCTTGATTTTTTTTTTCTTTATTTCTTCTTTTTTCTTCTTGTTCTTCCTTCCTTCATTCCTTCCTCTGCCGACCCTGTGCGTGAACAACCACCGGCCGCCGCCGCATTCTAGCGTCGCCCTAACTTCGACAGCCGCCATTGCCCCCTCTACAACCGAGTCCAGCTCCTACTCCACCATCGGTCGCGAGCCATCGTGTGGCTTCTCCGCTACCTTAGTCGCAAATCGCCATCCTCAATAGCCCAAACGGCCCTCCGTCAGCCAGATCCGGTCGCCGCTCGACTTCCTCGACCGCCATCGTGACCATCACAGCCTCCACCGACCATCAAGGTTGTTGCCTGGTTCTGCCGAATCCAAAGCTAGATCTGGGTTGATCGACCCGACCAGGTTTGACCTGACTCGATTCAGGTTTGACCCATCCAATGACTCATCTGATTTGTCCCATCTAATTAGATCTGACCCATATCTTGATTTATTTAGATTTAGTCAATTCCAGATCCATCATGCCAAGGCATAACATACCAAGACCCCGGTCTCGATGCGGTGCCTGCATAGTCTTGAATAGAGGATGCAATCCACAGTGCATCTTTGCTCCTTACTTCTGTTGTGAGGATGGTACTACTCAATTTGCCGCCATTCGTGATGTTTTTACTTTCAGAAATGTCGTCAACACCCTAGCTCTGCTTCCGATCAATCACCAATTTTAGGCTGCTGATACACTCTTCTTTGAAGCTCAGGCCCGGCTTCAGGATCCTGTCTATGGATGTGTATCCCACATTCTTTCCCTTCAGCAGTAGGTTAGTGATTTGCAAGCTTATCGAGCTTATTTGCAAGATTTACTCTTTGCACCCTATCCTACACATCCCCAACCTGTCCCAGATTGGTCTCTCCTACAATTTGATCAAAACCCAAATTGGAGTTCCAATCTTCCCATCATCCCAGAGAATGCCTCACTCCCTAGCTTTCCCGAGGCCACTTTTCTACCTCACCTTGACAACACTAGCAATAGCCAGATGCCACTTCCTGACAACATCGATGAGCTAGGACCCGTCGTATTTGGAAACCAGCGTCATCACTAAGCATCAGTAACATTATTAGTTCTATGGGTTGGCTTTTCTTTTGTGTATTTGTATGGCTTGATCTCCTGTAACTGTATTGAACTTATGGACTGAATATCATGTTTTGCGTATTTAATCTAGGGTCTCTATCGATTGTGTAACAATTGTTATGATACTTTCCAACATTATCTTCAATCACACCTCAACTTAAAAATGTTCTCATTCACCCAAATTCAACTTATCATTAATCCAAAATAGTAAAACAAATTTCTCATAGATTCTCAAAACATTTGGGATACAACACTACTAATACCACATTTTACAAAACTCGTACGACTACCAGGTGTCCTTAGGACTGGCAGACTCTAGATCCAATCATCAGCCTCGTCCTCAGACTGAAAGTCAGGTCCCTCATGATCACTATATGCTTCCTCCAAGCAAAAATAGTTGATGCAATATACCACATGTTCAATATGCATATGATGCCACAAGTACATAAGTATACGCCTATGCATAGCATCCCAAGTTCAAGAGGGTATAACCGCTCACTTGAACTGGTTTAATCACATGTAACCTAATCTTAACAGGGTAAAACCGCTCACCTGAACCCACTGCACACACACCAACACACTTTCAAGACAAGGGTAAAATTGGGATCAAACCACTAACCTTAATTCTATTAAAGATCGATTTTTGCCTCTAAAAGAGTATCGTACCTTGAAAAGCATGCAATCTTTCCCTTTAGCAGTCCAGTCGTCTCTTGTTTACCATTATGACTATAGAAATCAATATTTCTATTTTTCCCACAATTTCCTCATTTTTTGCCTATTTTTCCTATTTTTCCAAACGTTTCTTCCCTTTGAAAATTCATAATAAATACCAAACACCCAATTTTTTCAAATATTTTTGCATAAACCCTCCTAAAATAATTTTACAAAAATTATAAAATTAATTTCAGGGAAAACCTGGACCTCATGCGCTAGCGCGTGGAAGAGAGTGGTGTCTACACGTGAACACGTGTGGCTGGTCTTTTCTAGCCTTCTTCTCTGATGACGGTCACCGGCAATGATCTCCGATGGAAAAACTAGCTATATCCACTTGTAGCTCTCCTCAAAGAGACCCTATTGGTGCCCTTACACACCAGAAAACGTCACCGAAAAAGGTCTTAAAGGCTAGTTGCAGTACTACGCTTCGACGAGCCCGATTTTCCCACGAAGTCACTGAAATCCCACTATCTCTATACCAAACTCTCTAGAAATGCTTCCCATAACCCAAAGAAAAAAAGCTCTTATCCCCGAGGCTCGATTCAAGCAAAAACAAGCGTAATTTTAACCGTTTTGTTTTTGAAACCCTCGGCTCTCAACCCCCTTTTATACCCATTTTCGACGCGATTTTCCACTAAATCTCACTTGTTCTTATCCCTTAAGCCCCAAATCTAGCCTTTAATCCTATCAAATAGCCCTAAATCATGTGAAAATTGCTTCAAAAATGTCAGCCAACTCGGCGGTCACCTCCACCAATAAAACCGGTCACGTCACCGCCGTGCTCGGCCACTAGCCACTCCCAAACGCTTCATCATCACCTAGAGGCTATCCCCAAGCCTCCAGGCGAGCTTCCTAATGCTATAAAGTGGATAGCCAGCGGCTACAGGTGGCTGGTCGGTTTCACACCTCTATTTTTCAATTTTTGCACTTTAGCCCCGTGATTATTTTCCAATTGTATTTCTACCCTATCCTTGATACCCCTGAACTTCTTGTTAATTCCTCTACTGCCCACAAGTTCTAAGTTATTCATTTATGTCATGAATCTCTAAAAAACTCATCGATTTGACCTCCCTCAAGTAGTTTACATAATCTGCACTTTTACCCGGATGCCCCTAATCATGTGTTTTTGACCTCAAACCTTCATGAATTTCTTGGTTTTGTGAAATAATACTTATTTGGGCAATTTTACCTTTATTGACTTGCTTTGACATGGATTCTCGCCTTTCGTTCATGTTTTAGATATTGTACTTTGGCCCAAAATTATAGTAAATTCGATTTTGACCCCTAAATTCCAAAAATGCCTTTGATATTCAATACTGGGTATTACAGCTCTTCTCATGCTTTAGAATCAGTGATAACAACAAATTTGATTATGTACCCAAGTGCAATAAATTAGTTATAACGCTGTGGCGATAACATTTGATATCCAAGTCCTACCTCCAAATGGGAAGGCCTGGTGTAATGTGTTGAGTTCTAACCTAGTCAAGAGGGGGGTGAATTGACACCTTTTTAAAATTCTAATGCGAAACTTATGCACGCATATATATGAGAAAACAAATTTAATATAAACCAAAATTGTAGTTGAGAGTACGGGAGCACTTAAATACTAGATGGATAATATGATATCCGCCAGCTGTGCTAGTATGTGCTTTGATCCAATATACTCTTCAAATTACAACTTGGTGAAA
Organism: Diospyros kaki; assembly: GCA_036245055.1. Lineage (NCBI taxonomy): Eukaryota > Viridiplantae > Streptophyta > Magnoliopsida > Ericales > Ebenaceae > Diospyros > Diospyros kaki. The sequence continues at coordinate 23,866,474 of BSEG01000009.1, read as the reverse complement.
ATAAGTGATTTGAATGCACTTTAAATAAACCAAATGGAATATTGAATTAGTACAAAGAATAATCAATTTAAGCAAATCATAATATAATCTAACAAGAATAAGTAAGAGTGAAGAGAAGAAGAACACAGCGATTTATAGTGGTTCGGCCCTTATGGCTTACATCCACTACCTAAGGATTCCCTTCCTTAGGATTTTCAATCAAATCCACTATATGAAACTTTTCTTACAACCACCAAAGCCTTCACTTGGCTTCACTACCACCAAACTATTTCTGGAGTCTCACACTCACTAGTTTGGATTTTGTACGTTCTTTACAAGATACAAGAATAGTAGAGATTGCGAAATAGGGTTCTCTCAAAAATAATACAATGAAGTGTAGAGAACTCTCTTAGTTTTCTCTCAAGAATATAGAAGAAAAGAAAGACTTGGAGAGAATGAAAATATTGGCCAATGATGTAGAAAATGATAAGGCTTCCAAAAGTTGTGTTAAAGCCTTGAAGAGACCCTTTTATATAGTGCTAGAGTAGGCTTTCCTTGATCAATCTCAGCCCTCCATGTGTCAAGTCTTCAAGTCAATCTCAGCCCTTCATTTGAATTCTTGATTTACCTTCCATAATAAGCCAACTTGATTGATCATCAAGATCTTTGACTTTTGTTGATCTCCAATCAGCCTTGAATGAGCAAATCAATTCTAATAATGCATGACTGATTTTAAGAATTAAAATATCATCAAAAATCCTTCATAATTCTTGCAAAATCGTCCATAAATCAGAAATAATAAATTCTGACTTCTAGTTGAATCTTCAATCACCTTTGATTGTGTAATTGGCCCCTTAGCTTCCATAACAAGCATAGCTAATTTGAAATTTGAATTTAAACCTCCAAATGGTGGAAAATCCATCCAAATATTCTCAAATAATAAAGTAAATTTGTCCAAACAATGAAGATATCAATCATAACTTCAAAAGCCCTTAATTGATCAAGTTTCCATACTAAAAATGTTGACAACAAAAAGAGAATCAATTTGTGTAGCTGAATATATGCAAGATATCCTTAGAATATTCTCCCATAATGAAGATATCAATTAGCCATAATGAGGATATCAATTAGTCATAATGAGTAGGATAATTGATTCCATGATTTGAGTAGAGGATCCTTTTAATAAAAGAGAATCAGCAATAAAGGAAAGTAATATCAATCAAGGTTTAACTTTCAAACCTTAATATCCTCCATTAATGTTGAACAATAAGGCTGAATCTTTAACTTCTCCATTTGAATGCAATTCAAAAATTCTTCCATATTTAACTGAGTAAAGAAGCTTCTAAGAACCTTTAAATTTACTCCATGATTCTCTTACCATATTTAAACCAACGAGATGATGTGACCTTGATGAGTGTACTCCACGTGGCTGCCATGTCATCAAGATGCCACATTAACAATGCCATGTCGCCAAGATACATATATGGCAACTCCATATAGTGGAGTACTCCAATCTCCTCAAAAACTTCCATATAGATCTTTTGAACTTCCCATATATAAACGAGGATTCCATATATATATATATATATATATATCTTCTAGACTTTCCATTCCTAGAAGAACTTTCCATATATAAACAAGGATTCCATATGAATATATCTTCTAGACTTTCCATTCCAAGAAGAACTTTCCATATATAAACAAGGATTCCATATATATATCTTCTAGACTTTCTATTCCAAGAACTTTCCATATATAGCTCAAATACTCAAATTTCTAGAAAGCTCTCTAAAAACTTGTTTCCATATATAATGAAATCTCTATATAGGTTGCCAATCATCAATCATCAAAATCTACACTCAACAATCTCCCCCTTTTTGATGATTGCAAAAACGTGAAAGAAGCTATACTTAAGTGATTTAGCTCTTGCTCCCCTTAATTTAGGCTCCCCCTTAACTTGCTCTCTCCCCCCTAATTTAGTCTCCTTCTTATCCTTTTAAATCACTATTTAGCTACATATTTCCTCTCCCCCTTTTTTGTAATCTATCAAAAAATACATGAGAAAGAAGAAAATACAATTAAGGAATAGGAATCATCCCAAGTGAGTTTCGAAGAAAAAGAAAATTTTCATTTGAAAGAGGCTTAGTAAAAATATCAGCAAGTTGATTCTTGGTATCCACATATTTAATCACAATATTACCTTGTAACACATGCTCTCTAATAAAATGATGTCTAACTTCTATGTGCTTAGCTTTGCTATGATACACTGGATTCTTAGATACATGGATAGCACTTGTGTTATCACAATAAATGGAAATATTCTTGAACTCTAAACCAAAATCCTCTAATTGTTGTTTAATCCAAAGCAATTGTGAAGTGCAACTACTTATGGACATATACTCAGCTTTAGTAGTGGAGAGTGCTACACTTGATTGTTTCTTAGAAAACCATGAAATGAGCTTATTTCCTAGAAATTGACAAGTGCCCGAAGTACTCTTTCTATCCAATCTACAACCAGCATAATCCGAGTCACTATAAGCATACAAATCAAATAAAGAACTCTTATCATACCAAAGACCAAGAGTAGGGGTATCTTTTAAGTATCTAAAAATCCGTTTTACCGCAATTAAGTGTGATTGTCTAGGATTAGATTGAAATCTAGCACACAAACACACAGCATGCATAATATCGGGTCTAGATGCAGTAAGATATAACAATGAGCCAATCATAGATCTATATAGCTTTTGGTCTACTTCATTACCATTTATGTCACTATCAAGCTTTGTATTTGCAGCCATGGGGGTAATACAAGGTTTAGCTAAATCCATCCCAAATCTAAATAGCAAATCTTTAGTATATTTAGCTTGACTAATGTGAATGCCATTCTCACTTTGTTTTATTTGCAAACCTAAAAAGAACGTTAGTTCACCCATCATGCTCATTTGGAATTCACCACTCATACAATCAGCAAAATCTTTACACAAAGAATCATTAGTTGATCCAAAAATAATATCATCCACATAGACTTGTACAATAAGCAAATCATCATTTTTATGCTTCACAAACAACGTACTATCAATTTTCCCACGATTAAAATCATTTTCAAGCAAGAACTTTGATAAACGATCATACCACGCTCTAGGAGCTTGTTTTAAGCCATAAAGAGATTTAAAAAGCTTGTAAACATGATTTGGGAACTTTTGATTTTCAAAACCAGGGGGTTGCTTCACATAAACATCTTCTTGAATAAAGCCATTTAAAAACGCACTCTTAACATCCATTTGATACAATTTAAAACCTTTAAAGCATGCAAATTCCATTAACAACCTAATAGCTTATATTCTAGCTACAGGTGCAAATGACTCATCACAATCTACTCCTTCTTCTTGACTATACCCTTGTGCCACTAATCTAGTGCGCAGGCGGCGATGGGAATAGTTGGTTCGCGCACAAGGGTAGCAGGGAGAAGAAAAAGAAAGAAAAAGAAAAAGAAAAAAAAAAGAAAAGAAAGAGGAAATAGAAGAAAAATAGGAAAAATTGAGGAAAACCCCGAAAAAATCCCAGAAAATTCTAGGAATTTATTTAAGGCTAGAGGGGCATGCCAAGGTAAGTAAATTATTTGGACACGCATTTTGAGGTTAAAGCCCACAAATCGAGGAAGCCTGAGAGGCTAAGTCAAGGTAAATGGTTATATCCCAAAAGGTTGATTTGGTTTCATATTAATGTTTAGTTAGTTCAAGTGAGCATTTCTACCCTCCAGAACTTAAGTTGTTGTATATTAATGATTGTTTAAGGATCGTTGTGCTTGAGGTTAAGTGATTTGTGCAATTTTCAAGGCTTGGCATGAAAATAGAGGTCAGGCACACAAATCATGGTGATACACATTTTTTGAGGTATTCCCAACTTCATGCTAAAGGTGAGTGATTTTGTCCCAAAAGCTTATATATGTCATGATTGCTTATACTATGTGTAATAGTCATGAAAATTATGATCATTTTGTCATATTGCATGAAAAGTAGTGATTTTCACATGGCACGATATTATTGGCATATTGATACTCATGCATGGGATTGGGATGTTGCCCTAGTAGTGTAGCCGTAATTTCCCAAGGGCAATTGATCGAATAATGTTAGGATTATCCTACAAAAGGGTTGGGATTTTGCCTAGGGTTCCGTGTTGGGCTGGTGGACCAGGGACGTTACACTATGACATATGATTATTCATGTCATTGCATCATGCATTTATGGATCTGTTTTTAAACTCTCACTAGAAGATTCATCTTCTAATTGGGTTATGCCCCTAGTATTTTTTTTTGTTTCAGATGAGTTGAGAAATGGCAATGTATATTTGAGGTATCATTTGATTGCACCTGAGGTGTTTAGTTGTTACCTAGAGAAACGAGTCCCTATGTATTTAAGTATTAAGGATATGATGTTAAACTATGGTACGGATTCTCATATTATGTCTAAAGTTGATTATGTACCATATCAGGTTTTGATTATTGCTTCCGCATTTATAATGATATGTTGGGGGTTTCTCATTGAAATATGGTATTTGAGGTTTAAGAAATGTATTTTGGAAAGAGAATATGTATTTATATGTTGAGACCCAGCGTAGTGACACGATCGGGAAAATCAGGGTGTTACACCTGGGGTGGTTTTCGATTTTTCAAAGAAGCAAAAGCTATTAAGATCCTCTGAAGCAAAATATGGAAGTAGTAATGAGGAGTCGTCGATTCCATTTGTTGTAACAAGTCATGAACTTTTACACCACAAGGATAAAGGAAATGAAGCCTTTCAGCATTAAAGACATGAAGAGGCGGTGAAACATTATAATGTTGCTGCATCGATTGGTGTTAAGTCTTGGTGTTTCGTAGCTGTCTGCTTTTGCGATCGTGCAGCTGCATCTCAAGCTTCAATCTAGATTGCTGGTGCCATCACAAATTGCAGCCTAGCCATAGCTCTCAACATAAGTCACAAAGGCAGTTAGAAAAGCTACTTTACCTGAGATAGTATTCTAATTGCTCTAAGAACGCTACTATGGAAGCTCCCAACCTACGGGTAGACATGACAAACTCATTCTTGGCAAGCGGTCTTCCTAATAAATTTGATTGTCCGAGCTAATAGACATTTCAAGCAAACAGAGACTATGGGTATTCACAATCCTCCGAACACCTTGAGCCCAAGTAAGGAGGAAAGGACAGAAGACATCTGAGGTACACCATGAGAAAGATGAAGTCAAATGGAGCGATGGACTAGCTAAAAGAAATCGAATCTATCTAATCCTGGTGAGCTAAAGCCACGGTCTGACCAATGGTATGGGCAGAAGCCAACGCGTGGAGAGTAGCCAGAGAAAGGATGATGCGTCGAACAGTCCCATAGAAGCAACAATGAGGTTGCTTGGGTGTGAACCTGTGCAATCTAGGCAATCAAAACTGCTACAAGAGACTCCACGACAGATCTAAAGCAGGCAATGTGTTAGTGCCATGAGGCGCTGGTCCTTTCACTACCCTTATTATAAGCGCCAAACATCTCACAAGAAGAATCCTTACTTGCTCGCCAACTTCCTTCTTAGCAAAGATGCCTGCCTGGGATAACAGATATGCTATGCCGGAGGAGATTGGGGATCCTCTTAGTGAGAAAAGAGAAAGACAGGGTGTATTGGGTTAACCAACTTTTCTCAACACTTCAAACAGCCACAAGCAGGGGGCGGTGATGGTATTTGAAGAATTTGTGAATGTTAGGCCGATGGCAGAGCAAAGTCAACAACTAATTAACTTAATTGAGTTGATGATTCGCTCTAGAGTGTCGGACCTCTATATACTTGAAAAGCCAAGGCTAAAGCCCTATTGGTGGCAAGCAATAGGGCTAAGCTACAAAGGGAAACTGTTTGGAGCCAATCATGGAAGAGAAGGCTACCTGGGCACCCAATCAAATTTGCTCCGAAGGATTAAGAGCAATGTATTGACGCCTCAAGATTGCTCCTTCATCATTCCCATTGTAATCATTAGGTGTCTCGTCAACAAAATCCTGCTAAGGAGGCAATGCTTACAATGAGAAAGTTCACCCTCGAGCATTCCAAGAGCTGGACTTGGTGTTTCAAAAAATGGCTATCTCAATCGTATTAAGAAAGTAGAAGAGAAGCTTTGGCCGAGTTGGAAAGGGCCTTACGGAACTGCAAAATGCTGGGACCTGACATGTGTGTGCTACAGACGTTACTAGGGGTGACAACAAGCAGAATGTCAGAGGTGGTACATCCCAAGGAGTACCTCCCGATACTGTTAAGAGTGGTTTTACCTTTTTAAGTTCTTGCCATATATTGTAACCTTCCTAAAATGAATAAAAGAATACACTCCCTTGTATTCCTATGGATGAAGGCGATCTTATAAGCCGAACCACGTAAATCTCCTGTACATCATGCACGTATATATATAGCTATCATGAAATGCAATCCAGGAACTATGGCCAGAAGACAGGATGGACAGTGATACTAATTCTAAACTCAGTGGAGACACATCAGTTAAGGTGAAGAAAAGTTCAAGTCCTAAAAGGTTCGGCCTGATGAATGGCTATGTAGTGCTAAGAACATGGACCTCCTCGAATTCTAGGATGCATTCCAACTCCATGCTCATAGGCTCACTTAGATCCCTTGCTTGAGTTCGATGCAAAGCTAAGGTGCTAACCTTAACTCCTTGATGGATCTGGCACAAAGCCTCCCTACAAACTTGGAATGACCTGTAGTAATTCTGCGGGTAATGTCGGGTCTAACCTAGATCCCTCGCTTTGGATGACCCCTAAGGGGCCCAAATGAGGATGAGGCCACAGAAGCAAAATGTTGGCGTGAGTATCCTCACGTTGCGGACATAGGCAGGGTATGTGATAGCATGCATATTTATGCTATATTTTGGCATTTCACCTCAGTCTTATTCGCCATTTAAAGTAATTTTTGCTGATCTTTCATTGTTTCTATTTTATTATACTTCAAATCATCCTTACACTATTTTTTATGTTACTTCTATGGATCCAAGCTTGCTTAGCTTTAGGGAATATTGGATGGGCTAGAGAAGCAACTGGAAAAGACTTGAAGTGGCTCATTTCGGACTTCATGAGGGTAGGCCGGCCTTGGGCAATTGTGGGACTCATCTAAAGGAGCTTGGGCTCACTTTCAAGAAGCAGATTTGTGCTGCTCGATTTTGCTGTTTTGGGTCACTTATCTCTCTTTTGTTTCTTTTCTTTTCTGTTGGACTAGGCCCAACCCTAGCCTTCCTAGCTATTCCTTTCTTAGCCATGTATTTAAGGCCTCTTAGCACTTATTTCCAGAATTATCGAGGTGAGAAAAGAGAGGAGATTCTGGCCGTTTTTCTTGTTGTTAGCATTTTTCTGTTTTCCTTGCTGCAATAAAAGGCTAGAGCTATTGTAACTGGTTGTGTATCTTGAACCCATGTGGAATCTTCGTCCCGGATGAGCTGCAAAAACCTGGTTTGTTTGTTTTAATCTTATTCATTTCCATTTGGTTTAGTTTGAGTAGATTTTCGAATGCATGGAGTTCATGGCAGGTTTGTGTGAATTTGCATGGATTCATTTTCTGTTGAATGCTTAAGAGAATAGAGTGTTGTAGCCGGTTGGTATAACATCTCGGAAATGAATATAATGTGCTTGAATGGTTGTTCTTGCATAGCTCTGAATGGGTTGAATAGAGAGTGAATGGTTACATTTTGTTTATAAGAGATTTCTGTATTCATTTTGTTGTTCCCATCAATCTAATACTTGGACGGTTGTTGGGGATGCTTTATGTTTGACATCCGGAGATTGAAACATCTAACAAGCCAAGATTTATAGGTTGGACGAGGAAGATTTCACAGAGGGGACAAATACACAGCTGGTTGCATTTCATTTACTGATTTTCATCTATCCTTGTTTTCTTTCTGTTTTGTTACTTAGTTTTCTGTCAAAACCCCCCCTAAACAAACTGTTGTTTATATTGGTTCTCCTTGTTGGTAGAAGAAGGTGAGGCTCCTTGTGAGAGACGACCTAGGGTGCACTTTGCTGCAAACTAGAGAAGAGATACATAGATATCTAATCTAACCTGGAGTGGTTCGACAGCCGCTGGCCAGTATGTTGAACTGTCAAACAAAATAACGATACTGATACTTTCTAATTATGAATGTAGGCAGGGTATGCCGAACTGCTGAAACAAAAGTATTGATATGAGTATTCTTTTGTTGCAAATGTAAGCTAGGCATGCTGAACCGTTGAAACAAAATAGCGAATGTAGGCAAGGCATGCCGAACCGCTGAAACAAAATATTGATATAGAAGATCTCTTGTCGCGAACATAGGCAAGGCATCCCAAACCATTGAAACAAAATATTGATATAGAAGATCTCTTATCGCAGACATAGGCTAGGCATGCTGAATCGCCAAAATAACATATCAACACCAGTATTCTCTTATCATGGACATAGGCAAGGCATACCGAACCACCGAAACAAAATAGCGATACGACTATCCCCTCCAACGCATATGCATGCCTATCATATTCCCATCAAGGAATTCTTGATGTGAAAGTAAGAGAGGTATGCCTAACCCTATAAATTGTTTCATGGATAATACTCTTTGTGTGTTTTCTGCAAGATCTAGTGCAGGTGTCATAACCTGAGCACAATGTGAAAAAATGACAGAGCTTCCTGGTATAACGGCGATAAGCCAGCAAGGGTAAAGGTGAGCCCACATCCTAAGAGGTCTGGCTCGATGAATTGTAATCTGGTGCTAAGACCCTAGACTCGCCTAAATTCCTAGACGTGTTCTGATGCTATGCCCGCAGGCTAACCTATCCCTTGCCTAAGTCTAGCACTAATCTTAAGAGTTAACCTTAACTCCTTGGTCGATCTGGGGAAAAGCCTCCCTACAAACTTGGAACGACTGGTGGTAATTCAAAGAAAGGTCCCTGGTTTAACTTAGATTCCTTGTGTTGGGAAAATTCGAGGGAGTAACGTAGAATAAGAAGCCACGCCTTGCCTTCTTAGATGGGATCACCTAGTTGTGATTTGAAGCGATGGCCTCGAACCTTCCTGGATTCTCGGATGCGTTCCAATGCCATGCTCGCAGGCTAACCTAGATCCCTTGCGTGAGTCTGGTGCGAAGCCTAAGGGCTAACCTTGACTCCTTGGTAGATCCAGCGCTAAGCCTCTTGGCAAACTTGGAACGTCCGATAGAAATCCAGTTACGGACCTTGGGGCGAACCTAGATCCCCTATGGTAGATAAATCTAAAAAAAGGAATGAAAGAAATGTGAAGTGCCTAGATGTGTTCCAATGCCATGCCCGCAGGCTAACCTAGATCCCTTGCTAGAGTTTGGTGCGAAGCGTACGAGCTAACCTTAACTCCTTGGTGGATTCAATGCTAAGCCTCTTGGCAAACTTGGAACGACTGGTGGGAATTCAATGACGGACCCCAGGTCCAACATAGACTCTCTATGGCAGACAAACCCAGGAAAAGATGGAATGAAAAGACTAATAGAATTGAGCTGCTATGGCACACACCAAGAGGGGGGTGAATTGGTACAATAAAAATAATTTTTGAGAACTAGAAATGTCGTCTACAAAGACCACGGATTCGTTAAGCCTCAAGACCTTAAAATGGCACGATGAGGTATCAACCATGTGAAGACAATCTCGTTGTGAGAGTAATGAATATAAAATATTTATAGGCGAGATGATAAATATGAAAATTAGTTAGGGTATATAAAGAAGCTAAAGAAAAGAAAAACAAACATAGAACACTAAAACAGGAGACGATGATTTATAGTGGTTCAGCTTTCCAAGCCTAATCCACTACCTTACGCTGGGTAAACTATGATGAATACAATGAAGATAAATCTAAGAGTTAAAAAATCTTAGTACAAATTCTCTCTACAATAAATACGAGGCTGTTAATGAATGAACAGTAGAATGCAAAGCCTCTAAATGAAACGCAAGAGAGAGAGTACGAGTTGAAAGCACAAATGCAAATGTGTATGCTCGGTAGTTGATCGTAATAAATGTTCTTCAGCAGCCTTCAACTCCTTCAACCACCTATTTATAGATGATGGAGGAAAAATCCAAAAATCAAACCGTTGGGGTAGTTGGACAAGCATTAAATGTGGTAAAAAAACTAGTTGTTATGATTTATGCGAAAGACTTAGTCAACAGAAGAAAAAATGGTTCGTCGACAAATTTGATAAAATAATAATCTTGGTCGACAGACAAAGAAGGTTAGTTGACCAAGTCACAAAAAAAAAGAGCACTTAGTCGACCAAGGCAAAAAAGGACATGACACTTAGTCAACCAGGGATGGCCTTCTATCGACCAACTTGAAGAGTTAGTTGACCAAGACATAATAAAAGCACTGTTAGTCGACCAAGGCTTAAGGTTAGTCGACCAAGACTAAAGGTTAGTCGACCAAGTCAACCTTTTGAAAGAAAAAATAAACATTATGTTAGTCGACCAAACTTGCAAAGAAACAATTGAAATCTTGTCGACTTGCTTTGCTTTAAGATGGAAACAATAGCATAACCCAACTTCTTTTCTTTTTGCATAACTTCATGAAATTGATTTTTGAACACATAGAGTATATTGATACATTAATTCCAATCATAATGAAAATTATATTATTTGTCATTATCAAAACCCTATGATCACAAGAGCGAGATATCAATCTCCCATTTTTTATGATGACAAAACACAATAAGTTTAGAAAATCAACTTCCATTTTAACTATTTAACTAAATGTTTCTCCCCCTTACAAATATGTCATAATAAAAAATAAATATGTATAGAGAGACAGACTCCCCCTTACGATAGGGCCCAAAGACATGCATAAATAGAGTAATCATGATGTTAAATCAAAAGTCATGCATTCAACATACGAAATACCTCTAAGAATACTCATTAAGCTGAAGTACCAAAATAAACATAAATAGAGATAAATGTATGATAAAAGCAACATCTAAGGATTAGGGGAAATGGGGAAGGGAGAGGATTGATCATATGGATGAGGAGAAGCCGACGAAAGAGATGCTGATGAAGTAGGAGGAGGAGGAAATTGGTTGAGCATCATTTGCACTAGACAGCCCAACTGAGATGACATCTCCTGCTGCTGATGATGAAGGCTCTGCAAATCAGCTCTAACTTCATCCCTAAACTCTGAGAAGTTATGGTCCACCCATGTAATATCCATTTTGAGAGCTGCTAGCCCCTGAACTATTGTCTCATCTAGAGATTCTATTGATGGTCCTTCAAATGTTTTTCTCTTCTTTTCCCCATTATTTTCTGCCTTCTCAGACTTTACCCGAACTTCATTCACCTTGTGATATCGAATTCTAATGGCTGTATTTTCAATTATGTGTTGAAATGGAGTTAGATAGGTTTTTCTCTCATTTTCCAAATTTCCCACATCTTTATCCAATAATTCACTAATAGCCATACCATAGGGTAAAGATCTATTTTTCCCTAAAAATGATTCTATCATTAAGTGAATCATCAACAGACACAAATTTGGCCTTCTCTTCGCCTTAATACATTGTAGCAACCATAAATCCATTCTAGTGACAAATGAGAAACTACCATTTCTAGGATATATCATTTGGCAACAAATAAGATGTAAGAGCCTAGTGTTCAAATCTATCAGGTTTGTATCAGTGATTCTAGTGGTGAGGGTGTCATCTCTAGTGACTTCTTGACTAGCCTTAACATAATCTTCACCATCTAATGGAATTCCAAACTTGTTATGGATCACAAGAGTAGTGATTTCAAAATTTGTTTCCCCTATATTTGTCTTGAATTTCTTATCTGATTGATGTTTATGATACGTATTGCTGGCATTTGAATAAAAAGCCTTGACTAGATCCTCATAGATACTTCTATGGATAGTCAAAAAATTCCACCAACCAAATTCTTTAAAGGTTTCAATGTATGGAAAACCAGTAGATTCCAAAAACCCTATATCCAAATATCGTCCTGCCATAATCTCTCTGGAGTCAAAATACGTAGAATACCTATCTTGTTGACTTGCTAAAATGAGGGGACGGATTTAACACATAGGTGGAGGCGGCAGATGACTTGAGGATGCAGGTTCCTTGCCTTTACACTTGTCCTTGATCGGATTCTTTGTTCTTGCCATGAGAGGATGGAATGGATGCCCCTGACGTGGAGTTCTCCCACACACTCAATCGAAAGAGGGCAAACAAGAGAACGGAATGAAAGTTTAAAGGAAAATGAGAAGAAATCAAGAAAAAGAGAGGACCGAGATGAGAAAAAAATAATCGCGCGAGGGAATGCAAGAGTCGTTCACGAGAGAGAGAGAGAGAAGGAAATCGGTCGGGTTTAAAAGAAGGCTAGGGTTTGGAATGCAAACGATTGCCTAACTCTTAAATAGATCGACCCACTTGATCGACCAACATTGAGTGCTTAATCGACCAACAGAATAAAAAATGCAAGCTTGGTCGACAGATGCTAGGCTTCTGTCGACCAACAGAAGAAAGAACATTAGCTTGGTCGACCGATGCTAGGCTTTTATCGATCGATTTCCTTAAAAACATGGAGTTTGGTCAACCGACAAATAACATTTGGTCGACTAACTTAGGAATTTGGTCGACAAAGAGATAAGCTTTTATCACATGAAATATTAGCCTACGAACATTCTGTCGACAAATTATCTTATTTTAACGACAGATTCTGATACTTGGTCGTAGAATCAAACATATACACATAACATTCAACTTACATCATAAAATGATTTTCAGAGATCTCGAGATATTTAAACTCAAAGATCATTAGTCATGACCTAATTAATCCTAATTCACTTCTAAAGTATTCAAATTTTTCTTTGTCAAGAGACTTTGTAAAGATATCATCTATTTGATGATTTGAATCAATAAATTCTAGAGAGATATGTCCTTTTTGAACATGGTCTCCAATAAAATGATGCTTTACCTCAATGTGCTTAGTTCTTGCATGAAATATAGGATTTCTTGTTAGAGCTATAAAGCTTGTATTATCGCATTTTATGGGAATATTTTCAAGTATTATGTCCTAATCTTCTATTTGATATTTCATCCATAAGATTTGAGCACAACAACTACTTGCTACTACATATTCTGCTTCAGTGGATGATAATGCAACAGTGTTTTGTTTTCTACTTGACCAAGATACCAAACAATGCCCTAAAAATTGACATGAACCACTTGTACTTTTCCTTTCAACTTTGCAACCATCATAATCAGCATCAGTATAACCTATGAGATCAAACTTATTTGATTTTGGATAGAATAAGTTTGAGGATCCATTTAGATATCTCAAAATTCTTTTTACTGCTTTGAAATGGGATTCTTTGGGATTAGATTGCAATCTAGCACATAAGCAAACAATAAACATAATATCGGGTTTACTAGCTGTTACATAGAGCAATGAACCAATCATGCTTCTATAAAGCTTATTATCTATAGCCTTGTCTAATTCATCTTTATCTAGGCTTAAGGAGCTACTTATAGGTGTAGCCATAGGTTTACAATCTTGAACATCAAATTTCTTGAGAAGATCTTTTATATATTTTTGTTGAGAGATATATATACCTTTACCTTCATCTTCTTGTTTTATTTGCAATCCTAGAAAGTATTTTAGTTCACCCGTCATTCTCATTTCAAATTCACCTTGCATAAGATTTGCAAATTGATCACAAAGAAATTTATTTATGGATCCAAATATGATATCATCCACATAAATTTGAACTAATAATATATCATTGTCTTGATTTCTTATGAATAAGGTTGTATTTATTTGACCTCTTTTGAATCCTTTATCTAAGAGAAATTTACTAAGTCTTTCATACCATGCCCTAGGGGCTTGTTTTAGGCCATATAATGCTTTAGACAATTTGAACACATGATCTTCATACTTGTGGTTTTCAATACCTGGAGGTTGTTCTACATAAACTTCTTCATTGATATACCCATTTAAGAAAGCACTCTTAACATCCATTTGATATAGCTTGAAGTTTTTGTAGCCAACAAATGCTAATAACATTCTTATAGCTTCTAATCCAGTAATAGGGGTATAAGTTTCATCATAGTCAATGCCCTCTTCTTGGCTATATCCTTAAGCTACTAGCCTTGCTTTATTTCTAATCACAATACCATTTTCATCCATCTTGTTTCTAAACACCCATTTTGTGCCTATAATTCGATAATCCTTTGGTATTGGCACTAATTTCCAAACTCCACTTCTTTTAAATTGATTTAATTCTTCTTACATGGCTATAATCCAATTTTCATCTTCTAAAGCTTCTTTGACATTTTTAGGTTCTACTTGAGATAAGAAGGTGACATAGTGGCATTCATTTCTAATGGATGATCTAGTTCTAGCTAATGCCTTTGGATGGATCTCCTATGATTTCATTTTCTTTTACATATTTCCTTTCTCTTGGAAACGTTGTGATATGCCCTGCAAACATGGAGAATTACAAGACCTAAAAAAGTTATGAGGCATGGACATAACGAGTTGTAGGAGATCAAGGAAATAAGCTGAAGGAGTAAGAGGTCGAGCCAAGACCAAGTGGGGAGGGCCTACCCGGTTATGTCGAGTGGGTACGACACTATTTTTGTTTTTTCAGGAATAACTTTTTCATATGAGCTCCGATTGAGGTGATTTAAAGTCTTATGGAAAGATAAGAGAATTATCTACAACTTTCGTGTTTTGAGTTTTAAGAGGTTAAGACTTCATCAAGGTTGAAATGGGGCTCTAAGTTAATGCACCTGCATTATTAAGGCTCAGAGTCAAGTATTGAAGGAAGATGGATCCGAACCAAGACAAAAGGGAAAAAGAAGGCATAACCAAGTGGCCCTCCACTCGGTTGGGCAAAAGAAGGCATGACCGAGTGGCCCCTCACTTGGTCATGGGGAGACCAATTTCCCCACTTTTCATGACCCACTCAGTTATGCTTAGTGAGTACAACATGGGTATAGTTTTTCAGCCATAACTTTCTCATACGAGCTCCGATTGAGCTGATTAAAAGTCCTATGAAAAGACAAGAGAATTATATACAACTTTTATGTTTTGAGTTTTAAGAGATTCGATCCGAATCAAGGTGTAAATCAGGCATGAAGTTGAGGTACGGGAACCACTCAAAACTGAGCCAAGGAAAAGGGCAAAGGAAGGCATGATCGGGTAGCCCCCCACCTGATCATGACCGAGTGGCCCCCCACCCGATCATGACCGAGTGGCCCCCCACTCGGTCATGGTTGAGTGGGTTTGGGCCAATTTCTCCTCTTTTCCCTCTCGGATGGGCTAGGAAATCATCGAAATGGGTCGCGAGATTCTCGTCCCGATTCTCGCGCGTCTTCTCTCTCTCCTCTGCTATAAATATGAAACCATGCCTTCATCACGAGGTATGCAATTTTGAGTAATTGAAGTACAATTTTCTTATTTTCTCTTGAGATCTAATTTAAGCATCGGAGGGTTTGCACGGGGACCCCCACTCGAGCCCTAACGGTGCTCTCGTTTTGTAGGCTACTCGTCATCAAAGCCACTCGTCATCAAAGCCACTCATCATCCTTAAGGCCACTCGTCACCAAGGCCACTCATCACCAAGGCCACTTGTCATCAAGGCCACTCATCGTCCTCAGGTCACTCGTCATCAAGGCCACTCATCATCCTTAAGGTCACTCGTCATCAAGGCCACTCGTCACCAAGGCCACTCGTCGTCCTCAGGTCACTCGGTCACCAAGGCCACTCGTCGTCCTCAGGTCACTCGGTCATATTAGGCCACCAGATCATTTTCGGCCACCAGATCACTTTGGGGCCACCAGATCATTAGCCCACCAGATCATCAGCCCACTAGACCATCAGCTCTATCGAATTATCGAATTATCAAGATTCTTATCAGTGAAGGCACGACTCCCAAGACTCTTGCGTCTGTCCGTAATTAAAAATAGATTGTTGTATCTTGACAACAAAAATTGGCGCCATCTGTGGGAAACAGAAGACAAAAAGTCAACTTAAGAATGGCAAACACCCGTGGACATCAACGAACTCTTTCTCAAGGTGTAGAAACATGCCTACCACCACGGAATTCTCAACAACAGGGAACGCCTCCCATTATTTTCGGTCCTCACCCACAAGGAGCACATCCACCCCCTCATAATACTCAACCCAAAGGAGGTGATCGCTCCATTTCTCCGAGCCAGCAGGTGGGGAACCAATCAGTCCCACCTCCCCTTAACATCAGATCAGAGCTAATTCCCACTGATCAAGCTGGGACCTTACGACGGTCACCACGTATGGTCCCGTGGGAAGAGTATGAAGCATTGAGACAACAGCATGTTGAAGGTATGCAGACACTCCGAGACATGGCTGGTATACTCCAAGGTATCATGCCTGGAGGGACGTGGCCTGAAACCTTGAAAAAGTTTGTGCCACCGCCTGAGCCTCAACCCGAAATAGAAGCTGATTCCTATCGAGAGACCACTCTCGAATCTCATTCCTGATCCACTCCTCGGCAGGAGGATAGGCCCAAAACACAGCCACCAAGAAAGAACCCTCACACCGTGCCCTAAAAGAACGAAAACCTAAGAATGGAGGACAGGGCCGGGAGTCCTCAAAGGCGAAGGTATCATGAAACAGTGGCCAGCACGCCTACAAGACACGATAACCAAATAGTAGCTATCAGGACATGCTCGAACATGGTTTAACAGCCTACCGGAAGCCTCCATTTCATCATTTGGACAGCTTAGAACATAATTTATCAAGGCTTTTGTGATTAATAATCAAAGGAAAAAGGATGCCACATACTTACTCAGCATACGACAAGGGAATAAGGAATCTTTGCGTCAATTTGTGGATAGATTTCGCAACGCTACTCTTGAACTCCCTGATCTGCCGGCCCAAGTAGCAGTGTCTGCCATGCTTCAAGGGACACGTCTCACCTCTCTCCAAGAGTCGCTTTCCATAGACCCTCCAATATCCCTAGATGATTTGTTTGTTAGAGCAAACCGGTATATTCTACACACTGAAATCATGAGGAATGTGGCGGGAAATGAAGGCAGAGAGCAAAGAAGGAAGGAAAATGATGTTAAAGAGGACTCCAGGCGGGTTAGGGGATCAGATATACCTCAGCCCCAGTTCCACCATTACACCAAACTTCTCCAACCTCGGTCAACCATACTTGCAGCATCGAAGGGTCAGGTCTCATTAGACTCCCGAAAAAGGTTGACCATCCCATGGGGAAGAATAGAGAAGAATATTGTAGATATCACAGAACTCGTGGTCATTGCACTGACCAATGCCGGGAGTTAAGAGATCAGATTGAGATGCTAGTTCGTGAAGGGCATCTTCAAAGGTACGTGTAATGCCCCGCTCCCACTTACGGGTCTTACTCGTGAACAATTACCCGAATTGTCCACCTACCCGGTCTTTGATGAAGGGCAGACCATGTTTCAAGAAGAAACGCCCTAGGTGGGAGCTAGGCTCGTCCTTCCCTTCCCTTAAACCCCAGGATTTACTAGCAAAATTGGGCTTTAAACCACACCGCATTTGGCTATAAAGAAAATCTCATTCCGAAGCCCAATCGCCATTTTCTCAATTTTATTTAATTCTCTTCCAACTAAGAATTTTACCGGGCTCCATAAATCACCATTTAAATCAATCCATTGATTGATTACTAATTTTGGAGGAAAAACTCAAATTTTCAATTTTTCAAATTTTTGGCATTTTCTCCAAAAATGCCCGAAAAATCCCTTTATTTTGAAATTTCCTTCGGGGCCCAAATTTAATTAAGAAATGCCCTAACATTCCCCAATTTTTTTCATTTTTAAAAAAAAAATTGGCCGACGGGGCCCACTGGCCCGCGCGGGGCCCCGCTGGCCACTGGCGGCGCGGGCTAGTCCGCCTGCCCGCGCGCGGCTGCTCGGCTGCCCGCCCGCGCACTCCCGCACGCTCGCCCGAGCGTGCGGCCGCCTGCACGCGTGGCCTCCCGCGCCTGCTGCTGCTACAGTAGCCCTCTGCTGCCTTTTACTTCTCTTCCCCTTTTTTTTTTTTTTTTTTTATTTCTAGGGTCTCCTAACCCAATTTTTCCAGAATTCGAAATAATCAAAAATCCTTCACATTCATTTTGATTTTGCCTCTAATTCTCCATAATCAAGGCTTAAACCCAACTTTCAATACTTCCATAACAATATCAAACACACAAAAATTTTTCCAACAACCCATAAATGCCCAAATTCTCCAGATTTTTATTTCCATGTAAACACATCAAAATGTACCCTTTTGGGCTTAAAGAAACCCTTACACAAGGCATATACAAATTAGGCAAAAGTTACACCATTTGGAAAAATATATATAAAATTCTTCATGGTCAAGCTTCTTCCTCTTGCCAAACACTTCCATAGCATGCTTCAATACCTACAAGAGGTCAACATAAACCTCATGAGCTCCAAGAGCTCAGTAAGGGTGCAATGACATAAAGTATGAAATTTAACAATATAGATGTCAATGCTATATGCAAGTGCCTAGGGTTCCAATACCTCAACCATTAAGGTTAAAGGCTTCAACATACCCATCCCAACACACAACTTCATGGCCATGAGTCTCACACACACAAGCATATGCAAAGCAAGCACAAAAATGTTAAAA
This sequence comes from Diospyros kaki, assembly GCA_036245055.1. Lineage (NCBI taxonomy): Eukaryota > Viridiplantae > Streptophyta > Magnoliopsida > Ericales > Ebenaceae > Diospyros > Diospyros kaki. Next base: position 23,847,836 of record BSEG01000009.1, on the reverse strand, counting down.
TGCATACAAGAGTCTTGCTAGCCCCCATCCACTTGGGGCTTTCCCCTTACCTCAACTCCATTCCTTGAAGCTTGAAACCATTCTTTTAAATCTTCCATAATCTTTAACTTCAAGAGAGCTTCATCAACTTGACTTGGCAAGACTTCACTTGCTTCCAACCACCTTAAGAAAATTTCCTTGGAACAAATAAAAAGAATCCTTTAAAAACTAAGAGATGAGAAGGAGCAAGAAGATTTCTTCCTTCTTTCAAAAGAATTAAACTCAAGAGACTTACCTCTCTTCTTCTTCTCCTTGTTCTCCTTCTTCTCCATTGGAAGACTTCTTTTCCTTCTTTCTTTCTTCTTTCTTTCACTCTTCAAATGGCCAAAGAAGACAAGTCTTCTTTACACTTGCCTATTTGTATAATTTCTCCCATCATTCAAGAATAAATCCTAGCCATTTATTTTATTTGGTGAGAATAAATCTCAACCACAAAAATGGCTTAATCCATGCCACTTAGTCTTGTGAATTATCCACCATTGGATTTTACTCACTTTACAAGACTTGATCTCAACCATTAAAAGAAAACACAATCCATGTGCTCTTAGTCTTCTTTAATATCAACCCTTGATGCATTTTGGAAGACTAAATCCCCACCATCCAAATTAACATAATCCATGTGTTTCCCAAGAATGAATCCTAGCCATGGACTTCTTTGGAGATCCAATCTCCACCATCCATTTCATTCTTCCATTGGATCCTTACATCCCATTTGGCAATCCATGCCAACATAAAGCCTTAAATCTCTACCATTGGATAAATTTCAATTTCAAGACTAAATCTCCACCATTGGATCAAGTCTTCAAATCCCATAAAATATCCCATTTCTCTTTTATTTAATTGGGACTAATTTCACCACATTAATGATGAAAGACAACTTGGAGAGACATAAATGCATTTCTTTCCCATTTATTTTAATCTCCCATTTTCCCCCATTAATGCTTGACCATTTTCTTTTCATTTGCATTTTTCTTTTAGGCAACATAATGATTGCCCTTAATAAATGCTTGAAAGACCACTTTACTTTCCTTTTTGAATTATCTTAATTCACTTTATTTTCTCCCAACATCCACACATATATATATATATATTTATGTATGGCTCCACCCATTAATTATAAACATAATTTACCAATTTAGGGAAAATCAATTATTTTCTCCAATAATTTCATATTCTTCATTTTCCCCATTTTCCATACTTAATTTTTCTCTATGGAATTAATTCCAAAATTCCCAAAATACACTTTGTGAATTTATTAATCCCATATATCTCCACATAAACACCAAATTGGGATTTTATTCACTTACATACCTAATTCCACATAGGAATTATTTCCAATTTACCAAAATACCCTTTATATTGGATTTCACTATCCAAATTACCCAAAATACCCTTCTCATAGGGCACCCTCAATCTCAAGGATCCAACACATTCTCAAGGGCATTTTTAGAATTTTTCTCACTTTCTTTCTCATTCTTTTAACACCTGTAACACCGGGTGTTACATTCCTCCCCCCTTAAAAGAATTTTGTCCTCTAAATTCGTCTTACCATAATCTCCCGCCCAAGACAATCACATTCTCGGGCTACATGGCAAATTCTCCTGCTCGAGAATCTCATAGCCTATCCATTACTCATATGTACCTCGGGTTACACTTACCTCAAGGCTTCACTTTAGGCCTTCGATCCTCCAACTCTCGAGGACAATCAACAAACGAACACCTCTTTGTCCTCTTGCCAAATTGCACAACTGGTTGCTGATTACGCTTACCGCAACGCTATCCATTTCTGGATGGATTTTTCGCTACCTCGAGCATCACTTTGCAATCCACTTCCATTTTTCCCATCAGTCAAAACCGCATACACTAACATTGCATCATTGATCAGTCTACCACGATTTTACGCCGATCACACACGGCAACGTTTCTCACTGCCAATCACACATGGCCACGATTTTACGCTAGTCCAACCAGCAACGTCTTAGCACTGATCATTCACCGCAATGTCACATTCTAGTGCCCATTAGACACTCGGACACCCATTCCACCATGGCATACCGCCATTATTCACATGCCTGCATAGCTTGAGTTGATCCTCATGGTAACCTCTCATTACCGATCAACTTACCATGCTAGCACTACCTGGGAAGAACCCATTTGGCCCACCTTGCCAACTTCGACCATTTCATACATGGTCTTCTACCTTGACCAGCCGACCCTCATTTATCGATACGATTACGCGAAATCGACTTACTTAACATCATGCTAGGCTATCACACATTTCAACTATATGCGGATTACTCGAGTTCACCTCGAGCTTGGCGATGCACGCACCCTTACAATTTCACCTCGAGCTTAACCATGCTCGAGTCACATCCTTCTCCCAACTAGGAGTTCTTCGCATTAAGCACACAACGATACTTACTAGCCGATATCACATGCTAGTAGGGTCTCATACCCATACCAGGGAACTCTTCACTGAGAAACCCCTCTTCAATTCTTCGCCCCATTTCAACTTTTACAATCATGTTCCCATGCTAGGCCTTACCTTGGCTATTTACCCTACCACGAGTCCAGGATCCTACCATTGCGCTTAGGGTCGTGGAACCTTTAATCAGCCCTCGTCATCACCCACAGTGCGTGGCACAAGTGATTGGCTTATTACCATCTGCACAATCACTTATGCATCGCACCTGTAGGATGACTCGTGCCTTTGGTCCCCACCACAACAAGCCATCATGGTTACACCCCCACTCTTATAGCGGTCTTCTAGCCAAATTTTCTTGCCCAACTTCATTTTCATTAGGACTTTTCAAATCTCCCCATTTCTCCACAAAGCCTCTTACTCTAGAGGCACGAACTTTCAGCCATTCTACATTAGGTTCATTCTCAACCCGCAATAGACATCTGATTTAAACCATCCATAATGGTTCTTCTTGTCCTCCTTGGCAAGGACAACACTATGACAACAACGAATTTCTCCCCCACGATCATTGCATCTCAAAATCCACCGATACCAGCCTTCATGGCCATTCACACTCGACTTCAAGGTCTTACCATGCACAATGGTTACCTTTGACCTTCCTGACAACTTCTTTTTCCTAACCGCGACAACGACACCACCATGCCATCACAAAAGACTTGTTGCTCTTTGAATCTCACTGGTCACCACAACCAGCACGACCTTACTCTTAGGTCGCCTTCCTCATATCACCTTTTACACATCTAGCATCTAGCTAAATCCTTGAGAGACTTTGGCTTCTCCCGGATTTCTTATACACTTTGCTACAGCTAACTCACACCTCTCGGTGAGCAACCACATGGCTCTAACACCACAACAGCTTCACTAGCCGATTTCTTTTCACAACCATTAACCTTAGACACGAGGTTAATTTTTATCGATTGCTCACACTCCAAGGCATCCCTTCAACTGCATCACTCACAGCCCTTAAGTGATTTCATCACCTCAACACCACTACTGGAAACCAATCTCGTCCCATAAGCTCTTCCTTCGAGCTCTCTTTACCCATTGGCGATATCTTAAATTCGCCACAACTTCCATCTAACCAACTCGATTAACTCTAGCCGAATCTCTCGGCTCACAACTCGCATAACCTTCCTCTAGGTACTGCACTTGCAATGGTCGACTACCGCTTTGATTTAAGCTCCACCCACTAGAAATCACCCTTGCCATTCTTGTGGAATTCACACTTCCACTCAATGCCGTAGGACTCATCTTCCTACTCAGGCACTTGCCATTACGCTGGCCTTTCCCCGAGTGACCTTTCCTGATAGAGTTGTAGCGCCTTAGGAAGTTTATCTCACACTGTTGCCTCATGTGCAACTTTTCTTGGGAGAACATCTCAAGTTCTACCCTAACCACAATTCCACTATCATTGATAGCTCTCATTCCAAAGCCACGCTCCTCTGAGTGGCACATTTCTGCCATGACCAACCATCTTTCATCACCTTGCATCTCTTTCTCACAATTTTCATGGTCTAACCACCAGGACCCGCTGAACCTTTATACTAAAGGCATGCACGGTACCAACAGGGCTTTACCTCACCGCCCTCGAGCCTCACACTCCACTATTGCCATCAGGTGCTACCACCTGGCAATTTCTCGTGTGTCATCAACTGGAAACCCTTCCAGTGCTACATGAGGACACTTCCTCATTTCGCATCGACATAACCAAGACTAACACTAGACTGTGCAATTGTGCACCTTCACAAATTTCAAACCATGTCTTAGCCACACGTTCAGCCTACCACACTCACATCACTGGATTAGAGATTGCTTTATTTGAAACCTCCACACGCTTCAATCTCCCCATCTGATGGTTGGCTTCCATTTCGTAAGTTTCGCCCTCCCCGGCACTTACATATCATTCTCGAGCCACTGACCAACTCTACCAATCAATCCCATCTTCATGCATTACTGCAAGCTCACACTGGGTCCATCATCCCAATTTACCAGATCACTTCGATCAAATTTAACCACAACTATTTTAGCATCCTTTAGCAAGGAGCATCGCCACACCTCTTGTTATCACACCACAAGATATCACTCACTCGATTCACAAACCTTCTTGCTGCCTTGACACCAACAGCACTATCACCATACTTCAACCCTTACGAAATTTTAGGTCTGGCTTAGGCATAACCTACAGCATACCCCAGGTCTTCGGTGTCTAATCGTCTCCACCGCAGACAGGTTACTCCACGTGAAGGAGCAAGAAGATTTCTTCCTTCTTTCAAAAGAATTAAACTCAAGAGACTTACCTCTCTTCTTCTTCTCCTTGTTCTCCTTCTTCTCCATTGGAAGACTTCTTCTCCTTCTTTCTTTCTTCTTTCTTTCACTCTTCAAATGGCCAAAGAAGACAAGTCTTCTTTACACTTGCCTATTTGTATAATTTCTCCCATCATTCAAGAATAAATCCTAGCCATTTATTTTATTTGGTGAGAATAAATCTCAACCACAAAAATGGCTTAATCCATGCCACTTAGTCTTGTGAATTATCCACCATTGGATTTTACTCACTTTACAAGACTTGATCTCAACCATTAAAAGAAAACACAATCCATGTGCTCTTAGTCTTCTTTAATATCAACCCTTGATGCATTTTGGAAGACTAAATCCCCACCATCCAAATTAACACAATCCATGTGTTTCCCAAGAATGAATCCTAGCCATGGACTTCTTTGGAGATCCAATCTCCACCATCCATTTCATTCTTCCATTGGATCCTTACATCCCATTTGGCAATCCATGCCAACATAAAGCCTTAAATCTCTACCATTGGATAAATTTCAATTTCAAGACTAAATCTTCACCATTGGATCAAGTCTTCAAATCCCATAAAATATCTCATTTCTCTTTTATTTAATTGGGACTAATTTCATCACATTAATGATGAAAGACAACTTGGAGAGACATAAATGCTTTTCTTTCCCATTTATTTTAATCTCCCATTTTCCCCGATTAATGCTTGACCATTTTCTTTTCATTTGCATTTTTCTTTTAGGCAACATAATGATTGCCCTTAATAAATGCTTGAAAGACCACTTTACTTTCCTTTTTGAATTATCTTAATTCACTTTATTTTCTCCCAACATCCACACATATATATATTTATGTATGGCTCCACCCATTAATTATAAACATAATTTACCAATTTAGGGAAAATCAATTATTTTCTCCAATAATTTCATATTCTTCATTTTCCCCATTTTCCATACTTAATTTTTCTCTATGGAATTAATTCCAAAATTCCCAAAATACACTTTGTGAATTTATCAATCCCATATATCTCCACATAAACACCAAATTGGGATTTTATTCACTTACATACCTAATTCCACATAGGAATTATTTCCAATTTACCAAAATACCCTTTATATTGGATTTCACTATCCAAATTACCCAAAATACCCTTCTCATAGGGCACCCTCAATCTCAAGGATCCAACACATTCTCAAGGGCATTTTTAGAATTTTTCTCACTTTCTTTCTCATTCTTTTAACACCTGTAACACCGGGTGTTACAGTATGTACAAGTCAAAGATAGTGAGCCTCGAAGAGGAGAAGATAGACAGGAAGAGCGGGGGAGATCAAATCAGAGATGTCAAGAGAGAGGAAGGGATTACGGAAAGAATCCACCTCTAGACAATGAACCAGTTCATGAGGCCATACATGTTATCTTGGGCGGTGAAACTATGGCAGGGGACTCTTATTCCATCAAGACAAGCCACAAAAGGACATGCCCTTAGAAGAAGGCAGTCAGCCACCATTAATGCCCTCAAAGAGAAAACTGGGAGCAAAATTCAGACACATTGAAGAGAGCCTATGTTAAAGAACGAGAAACTAAACATTTCGTGCTAAAAGGCAACAATAAGACCCAAAATGAAACAGTGGATGTACTCACTTATTTCAAAAAATGTAAGCGTTTTCATTACACATTGCTTTGTAAAAGTTTGTTTGCTATGCTCTGCTTACAGGAAAAATAAGCTCAAGCCCGTTGCCCCGCTCACGGCCCGACAATGAGGGAAAAATAAACTCAAGCCCGTTACCCCGCTCACGGCCCGACAACGAGGGAAAAATAAAATCAAGCCCATTGCCCCGCTCACAGCCCGGTAACAAGGAAAAAATAAACTCAAGCCCGTTGTCTCGCTTATAGCCCGGCAACGAGGTAAAAGTAAACTCAAGCCCGTTGTCCCGCTTATAGCCCGGCAACGAGGTAAAAGTACATTCAAACCCATTGCCCTACTCACAACCCGGTAATGAGGTAAAAGTACATTCAAACCCATTGCCCTACTCACAACCTGGCAATGACGTAAAAGTACATTCAAGTCCGTTGTCCCGCTTATAGCCCGACAACGAGGTAAAAGTGCATTCAAGCCCGTTGTCCTACTTATAACCCAGAAACGAGGTAAAAGTACGTTCAAACCCATTGTCCCGCTTATAGCCCGACAACGAGGTAAAAGTACATTCAAGCCCGTGGCTCTGCTCATAGCCCGACAACGAGGTAAAAGTACATTCAAGCCCGTTGCCCTGCTCATACCACAGCAACGAGGTAAAAGTACATTCAAGCCTGTTACCCGCTCATAGCCCAGCAACGAGGTAAAAGTACATTCAAGCCCTTTGTCCCGCTTATGGCCCGACAACGGGAGAAAAAACAAACACAAGCTCATGGTCCTGCTTAAAGCTCAACAACAAAGGAAAAGTAAATGCAAGCCTATTGTCCGGCACATAACGCAATAACTGGGAGTAGAATCAAACTCATTGTTCGATGCATAGTTCAACATCTATGGAAAGCAAGCTTACTAGTATATCTACCGCATACTTCTGCAAAGGAATTGAAAATCACTAGAGCCTAGAAATTTAAAAAGCACTATGTGAAAACAAGCTTGAGAGGATGTGTAGAAAATGAAGTAGCTAAAAGAGAAGTAATGTTCAAAAGTTTACAGGGTAAGATACTCTTTCACCCGAACCTTCTGGCTAAAAGAGTAGGGAGCAATTGATATGCCTTACAAACATGGAGAATTACAAGACCTAAAAAAGTTGTGAGACATGGACATGAAGCCTAAAGCCCCAACGGGTTATAGGAGATCAAAGAAATAAGTTAAAGGAGCAAGAGGTCGAGCCAAGACCAAGTAAGGAGGGCCTACCCGGTTATGCCGAGTAGGTACGACACTATTTTCATTTTTTAGGAATAACTTTCTCATATGAGCTCCGATTGAGGTGATTCAAAGTCTTATGGAAAGATAAGAGAATTATCTACAACTTTCCTGTTTTGAGTTTTAAGAGGTTAAGACTTCATCAAGGCTGAAATGGGGCTCTAATTTGATGTACCTAGAGTATTGAAGGAAGATGGATCTGAACCAAGACAAAAGGGCAAAAGAAGGCATAACCGAGTGGCCCTCCACTTGGTTGGGTAAAAGAAGGCATGACCGAGTGGCCCCCCATTCGGTCATGACCGAGTGGCCCCTCACTCGGTCATGGGGAGACCAATTTCCCCACTTTTCATAACCCACTCGGTTATGCCAAGTGGGTACAACATTGCTATAGTTTTTCGGCCATAACTTTCTCATACGAGCTCTAATTGAGCTGATTCAAAGTCCTATGGAAATGTAAGAGAATTATCTACAACTTTACTTTTTTTAGTTTTAAGAGATTCAAGCTGAATCAAGATATAAATTGGGCATGAATTTGAGGTACGGGAACCACTCAAAACCCAGCCAAGGAAAGGGCAAAGGAAGGCATGATCGGGTGGCCCCCCACCTGATCATGACCGAGTGGGCCCCCACTCGGTCATGGTCGAGTGGGCTTGGGCCAATCTCTTCTCTTTTCCCTCTTAGATGGGCCATGAAATCATTAAAATGGGTCACAAGATTCTCGCCCCGATTCTCGTACGTCTTCTCTCTCTCCTCCACTATAAATATGAGACCATGCCTTCATCACGAGGTACGTAATTTTGAGTAATTGAAGTACAATTTTCTCATTTTCTCTCGAGATCTAATTTAAGCATCAGAGGGTTTGCGTGGGGACCCCCACCCGTGTCCTAACGGTGCTCTCGTTTTGTAGGCCACTCGTCACCAAGGCCACTCGTCATCAAGGCCACTCGTCATCCTCAAGGCCACTCGTCATCCTTAAGGCCATTCATCATCAAGGCCACTCATCACCAAGGCCACTCGTCATCAAGGCCACCCGTCGTCCTCAGGTCACTCGGTCACCAAGGCCACTCATCATCCTCAGGTCACTTAGTCACCAAGGCCACTCGTCGTCCTCAGGCCACTCGGTCACCAAGGCCACTCGTCACCCTCAGGTCACTCGGTTATATTAGGCCACCAGATCATTTTCGACCACCAGATCACTTTGGAACCACCAGATCATTAGCCCACTAGATCATCAGCCCACCAGACCATTAGCTCTATCGAATTATCAGACTTGGTACTCTGCCAGATCCAATTGCTCGTCAAGATTCTCATCAGTGAAGGCACGACTCCCAAGACTCTTGTGTTTGTCCGCAATTAAAAATAGATTGTTGTATCTTGGCAACAACATGTTGGTTCTTTTTCTACTTGATGCTCTTCTTCAAAGGGATCATTATCTTGAGTGTTTGATTCATTTTTCTCTATTGAAAGTCTTTCAAGATTTTGGATTACTTCATTTTCACAATTTCTCTAGGTTTTGAGATTTCAACATTTATGTCATCAACTATTACTTGAATTGTTTCCTCTGCAACTAATGTTCTTTTTGTTGGAAATGTATGCCCTAAAGACACGTTTTATTCAATTTATGGTAATGATGTTTTCTTTTAGTCAGTTTATGGCACATATATCATTTGCATTTAATTGTTGGAAAAGTGTCCATGCTATTAAGTAAGTGATTCATGTGATGGGTCGTTCTTCACAGTTAGGCATGAATCATGGGTACTTAATTAGCAAGAAAATTGTTACTCTTGATCTTTTGATAGAACTGGGCATTCTATCATGATAAGATCATTGTGCAATAGATCCTAATGGAGGATGGCTTGCCTTAGCCAGTAAACAGTCCGTTTACTCTAATTGTACAAGCGCATTTGGAATGCGTAGAGTGGACCTGTGATAGAGGCTAATGACAAAGTACTAATTATCATGGAGCTAGTCTATCACTGCTACTACGTGGACGAGTACTCTAATACTTGAGTGTTAGTTGGTGGTCTGGTGAACCTATAGCTATATTCTTAGATTCACTATAGGTGAGGTCTATCAAAGATCAGCAACCTTGTGAGTTGGGAGTATGGTCTCTAATTAGCTAAGACAGACTAATGCAAGATAGTTTCTGTGATTCACCCCCTTGTGATTGTCCAAAAATAATCTAATAATCCAGGGCCCTGGGAACGTGACTTAAGAGTGTGTGCTTCTGGGTAGCTCCCAGTGGTAAGCAAGTACATTCGAGTAGTCACGGATTATTGGACTAGAGATCTAAGGATGGTAGAAATCATTTAGAGAGGTGTTAGTACATTATTCCTTTCTAAATGATGGGTGTTACACAGAGGGGTATTTTCATCATTACACTAGTAGGTCAAAGACATCGCACATGCAAAATTATTCGTGGGGTTAGTGTTACCATATGGTGATAGTTGGAACACTTAGAATGACAAAATATAGCTACTGGGTAGCAGGGATATTTTGGTCATTTTAGCAGCCACGAATAATTTGTCTTTTGGTCCCCAGGGTAGCTCAATGTAACTCATGTATTTTTTAATACATTTTGGCTTGTTGGGTAAATTACATTGAGAGAGAATTATTTAATAGTTCATTGGTTTTAATTAATTAATTGGGCTAACCCAATTAGAGAATTAATTAAAAATGGACTTGGCCCACTAGGGTTTGGCCCACTAGGGTTTTTTTTTAACCCTAGGGCTCTCCCTATATATATTCTCTCTCTAGTTGTTTTAAACTCTAATTCCATTTTTCTCTTCTTCACCAAGAGAGGCCACGAGTTCGAGTCATACTTTGGAAGATCAAGAGATCTCATGCGAAGGAGCCGACGGATCGCAAGACAGTCGACGACTCCACCACGCGAAGAAGCTGTCGCGCCTCCTCCTCCTATCGCTCCGTTCCGACCGATAATCCGTAGGAAAAGTAAGTCTCCTAGACTCAAATCAATTCGAGGATAGTTTTGATGCTTAAAACGCTTCCGTTGCATGCTTTGATCCTCGTTTTCGGTCCTTCACTTTTATTGAATACTCTATAACCTTTGCTTTGGGGTGAGTATCCTAGAAATATTCTTTCATCACTTTTGACATCAAATTTTCCTAGAGATTCTTTACCATTGTTAAGAAAATAACAAGTGCTACCCAAAACATGAAAATGACTTATGTGACTTATGTTAGGCTTTCTTCCTTTAAATAGTTCATAGGGAGTCTTTTTCAAAATGGGTCTTATTGGGACTCTATTTAGTATGTGACAAGTGGTGTGAACGGCTTCTGCCCAAAAATACTTAGGAAGTTTTTTATCACAAAGCATTGTTCTAGCCATTTCTTGTAGGGACCTATTCTTTCTTTCTACTACACCATTTTGTTGGAGAGTCCAAGCACAAGAGAAGTTATGATCTATTCCATTTTCTTCACAATATAGCTTGAAAGATTCATTTTCAAATTCTCCTCCATGATCACTTCTTATTTTTGAAATGCAAAATCCTTTTTCTTTTTGAATTCTTTTACTAAATATTTCAAATGACTTAAAAGTTTCATTTTTGGATGCAAGGAAAATTACCCATGTAAATCTAGAATAATCATCTACTATTACCAACACATATTATTTTCCTCCTAAACTGAATGTTCTCATAGGACTAAATAAATCTAAGTGAAGTAATGTGAAGGGTCTTGATGTTGACACTTCATTAGTAGGCTTGAATATGTTGCGCCCAAGATATCAGGGGAGAATTAATTAAAAGTTTCAGGCCAAAATGATGCAAGCTCACGGCGATGTGCTGTGAGCAAGTAACAGTGGCTACGATGAGCTCGCGGCAGTGTGCCACAAGCTTTTGTCGCAAGCTAGCAGCAAAAGGATAGTCGTGAGCTCGCGACACACTACCGCAAGCTCACCGCGAGGTCCTCGCTACTAGCCCAGCCTCACCGCATTGCAGCCAGCGGCCGGGCCCCTAGGGCGAGTCGCACGCCATGCCGCAAGCCTTGCCGCGAATGCCTTGCGGCCAGGCCTCTTAGGCTTACCGTGTGCGCCACGCCTTTGTGGCAGGCTTTACTGCAACTTGCCTTGCAACACCGCAAGACCTTGCTGCTAGGGCCTCACCACGCCTTGCCTCGCGTGACGCGGCTAGGGCCTCGCGGTACCTTGCCCTTGTGGCACCGTAAGCCTTGCAATAGGGAGCGTCTTCCGGGCAAGGCCAAAACTCCATTCAGCGAATGCCACGTGTCAACACTAGGTACCCTTGAAAATTGGGCCCTATAAATACCTAGCTACAAGACAGTGCACATGACTTTTCATTTTTTGGGGGTAAACTTTCAACCTATTAACTGCATCTTTTACAATTTTGGTGAATAGTTGTTTTAATCCGGCATTGACTTAGTCATCGAAGGGTCATCCCAGGCGAGGATTCCTACAAGCCTTCCAACCCATTTTTGAGTATCAACAAGGCCAAGGCTTAGCAGCAAGACCTAGCGGTGAAGACAATATCTTATGGCAAAACCTAGCAGCGAAGCCCAGTCCTTACGGCGGGACCTCGCGGCAAAGTTAGATCCTTGTGGCAAGAAGGCTTGCGACGGAGACCTTATGGCAAGAAGGCTTGCTTGCGGCGGAGACCTTGTGGCTAGAAGGCTTGTGGCGAAAACCTTGTGGTGAAAGACCTTGTGGCAAGAAGGCTTGTGGCAGAGACCTTGTGGCAAGAAGGCTTGCGGCGGAGATCTTGTGGCAAGAAGGCTTGTGGCAGAGACCTTATGGCCACAAGGCTTGTGGCGAAATCCTTGCGGCAAGCATCCTTTTGAGAATCTCTCTTGAGGCAACTTCTCTCATGGCAACCTAACTTCACCTGACACCAAGCTTGAGTGGACCCCACATCACAAATTTTAATTGTTGTATTTTGGCAACAACAGAATGAAACACTGATTTGCTTACCTTTCATGCATGTGCCACAAATATGATCTCTTTCAAACTTAAGCTTAGGCAACCCATTTAAAAGATCATGCTTGACTAACTTGTTGATTAAGTTCATACTTGCATGCCCTAACCTATTATGCCACAACCAAGTGATTTGAGAGGAATTTGCAACTAAGCAGTTTTCCATCTTAGATGATTCTAGAAATATGAGATAGATGTTTTCTACTCTATTTCCTTTTAATTTCATTTCTTTTGTCTTAGAACATACAACTTTACAAGAACTAGCATCAAAGCTGATGTACCCGGGAAGACGAGGGGGATATAAGATCAAATGTGGGCTCCGATGACAATAAGATAAAGTGTAAGAGAGGAAGCGAGGAAGGCCAACCGAGTGGAAGGCCACTCGGCACTGCACCACTCGGCTATGCCGAGTGGCTAAGCCCCCCCACTCAGCACAACCGAGTGTGGGACCACTCGACATTGCCGAATGGCCCCTCTCCCTCTCTCGGCCTAGCCAAGTAGGGTCCACTCGGCTAGGCCGAGAGATCCCACTCGGGGAACGACCGAATGGGGGTCACTCGGCACCATGCCGAGCGACCCTTCGGGATTGGCGATCCAACCGATTGCCACCCTCTTGTTAGCCAGATGGGCCACGAGATTCATGCCGAAAATATCGCGAGACCTCTCTCTCTCCTCCACTATAAATATAAGACCCTACCTTCATCACGAGGTACGCAATTTTGAGTAATTAAACTACAATTTCCTCATTTTCTCTTGAGATCTAATTTAAGCATCGGAGGATTTGTGCGGGGACCCCCACCCGTGCCCTAACGGTGCTCTCATTTTGTAGGCCACTCGTCACCAAGACTACTCGTCGTCACCAAGACCACTCGTCGTCACCAAGGCCATTCATCATCCTCAAGGCCAGTCGTCATCCTCAAGGCCACTCGTCATCCTCAAGGCCACTCGTCACCAAGGCTACTCGGTCACCAAGGCCACTCGTCATCCTCAGGTCACTCGGTCACCAACGCCACTCGTCACCCTCAGGTCACTCAGTCATATTAGCCACCAGATCATCAACCTTATCAGACCGTTAGCTCTATCGAATTATCAGACTTGGAACTCTGTCAGATCCAATTGCTCGTCAAGATTCTCATCAGTGAAGACACGACTCCCAAGACTCTTGCGTCTGTCCACAATTAAAAATAGATTGTTGTATTTTAGCAATAACAATTGGCACCGTCTGTGGGAAACGCAAAACAAAAAGTTAACACAAGAATGGCAAACACCCGTGGACACTGACAAACTCTCTCTCAAGGCGTAGAAACACGCCTACCACCACGGAACTCTCATCAATAAGGAGCACCTCCGCCTCCTCATAATGCTCAACCTCAAGGAGGTGATCACTCCGTTTCTCCCAGCCCGCAAGTCGGGAACCAATCAGTCCCACCTCCACTTAACATTGGCTCAGGACCACTTCCTACTAATCAAACTGGGACTTCACGACAGCCACCACGCACGGTCCTGTGGGAAGAGTTTAAAGCATTGAGACAACAACACATTGAGGGCATGCAAGCACTTCGAGACATAGCTGGTATCCTCCAAGGTATAAGGCCTAGAGGGACGTTGCCTGATACTCTAAAAAAGTTTATGCAACCCCCAGAACCTCAGCCCAATGTGGGGGCTGATTCCTATCAAGAAGCTACTCCCGATTCTCATTCTCGATCTACGCCTCGACGAGAGGATAGGCCTAGATCGCCACCACCAAGAAAGAACCATCATTCTGTACCCCGAAGAAATGAAAACCCAAGAATGGAAAATAGAACCAGAAGCCCTCAAAGGTGGAGGTATCATGAAACAGTGGCCAATACACCAACAAGACATGACAATCAGACAACAGCTACTATGCGTGATGATATGAAAAGAGTAGTAGAAGAGGTGTTTGAGCAAAAAAAGTTAATCCCTACAACAGAAGAGCACCAACATAGAAAATGTCATTTCACTGCAGATATATTGGAGAGACCGCTACCTCAAAAATTCAAAATGCCACAAATCACCCTCTACTTAGGAAAAGACGACCCATATGATCATGTTCAGAATTATGAGTCACTGATGATATTGCATGGATGGGATGATGACATAATGTGTCGAGCATTTTCCTTAACGCTATCAGGACATGCTCGAACATGGTTTAACAGCCTTCAAGAAGCCTCTATTTCATCATTTAGGCAGCTTAGGACAGAATTTACTAAAGTTTTTGTGATTAACAGTCGAAGAAAAAAGGATGCCACATATTTGCTCAGTATACGACAAGGGAATAAGGAATCCTTACGTTAATTTATGGATAGATTTCGCAATGCCACTCTTGAAGTCCTTGACTTGCCTGCTCAAGTGGCAGTATCTGCTATGCTCCAAGGGACACGTCTCGCCTCTCTCCAAGAATCACTTTCTTTAGACCCTCCAATGTCCCTGGCCGATTTATTTGTCAGAGCAAACCGGTATATCCTCCACACTGAAATTATGAGGAATGTGGCAGGGAATGAAGACAAAGAAAGGAAGAGAAAGGAGCGCGAAGGGGAAGAAGAGTTTATTCGATGACAGGAAAGGGTTAGGAGACCGGATGTACCTAAACCTCACTTTAATCATTATACTAGGCTTTTATAGCCCCGATCAACTATATTAGTCACAGTAGAGGGAGAAGGACTCCTTAAACTACCCCGCAGAGTTGACCGACCTATGGGGAAAAATCAAGAAGAGTATTGCAGATATCATCGAACTCGGGGACATTCCACTGATCACTGTAGAGAATTGAAGAACCAGATTGAGATTCTCATTCGTGAGGGGCACTTGCAAAGATATGTGAGAAACAAGGAAGAAGAAAACAGGGAACCCCGGCAAAGGGAAAATAGACGTGATGGGCATGAAAGGCAGAACCCAAGGCAACAATAGAGAGAAAGAGATCATCGGCAAGATACTTATGTAGACAATGAGCTGACTCAACAGGCCATTCATGTTATTTCCGATGGGGAAACCCTAGGTGGGGACACATCAGCCTCTCGAAAGGCATATGCCCGTCAAGCCTACCAGGTGAACTCAGTAATGAAGGTAAGAGATGATGAAGAGCCAATCACCTTCGCCCCAACTAATCGAGGTGATATAATACTCCCACATGATGATCCCATGGTTATCTCAACAGTCGTGGCCAAGCACCCCATCAGTAGAATTTTAGTAGATAGTGGCAGTTCTGTCAACCTGATCTACTGGAACTGTTTTGAACAAATGCATTTATCTCATGATCGATTGAAGAAAGTATCCTCACCCCTGTATAGCTTCACTGGAGAAGCGGTTCCAGTTGCAAGATCTATTCAGCTACCTATCACGTTAGGTGGAGACCCCCAACTCGTAACTCGACCAGCGAACTTTATAGTAGTTAAAACTTCCTCGGCGGCATACAATATGATCTTGGGACACCCGTTGCTCAATGATCTAAGGGTCGTGGTATCCTCATGCTATCTATTGATGAAATTCCCCACACCCGCTGGAGTGGGACAGGTTCGAGGAGATCAGAAGAAAGCACAAACTTGTTATATGTCATCTACAAAAGGGAAAAGAACCGAAAAAACCTTGTCCATAGCCGAGAAAGCCATACATAAATCCTTGGAGGAAGGAGCTGCACGTAAACCTCAACCTGTTGAAGAATTAGAAGTAATACATTTGAGTGAATCAGATTCTAAGAAAGTAGCATATGTGGGGTCTCAGCTTCCGAAACATATGAAAGAAGAAATTGCAAGATGCCTATGAGAAAATTCAGACGTATTTGCTTGGAAACCAAAAGATATGCCGGAAATCAGTCCAGAAGTAATATGCCACCACTTGAATGTGGATCCCCAGTTTAAGCCAGTCTGATAAAAGAAGCAAAACATTGCCCCTGATAGGGTACACACATTAGAAGAGGAAGTTGACAAATTACTAAAGGCAGGCTTCATTCGAGAAGTATTATATCCAGAATGGTTAGCCAATGTTGTTATGGTCCTGAAACCTAATGGAAAATGGTGTGTCTGTGTGGATTTCACCAATCTCAATAAGGCGTGCCCCAAACACTCATACCCGCTACCACGGATCAATTGCCTTGTGGACGAAACGTCTGGATACCAGTTTCTAAGCTTTTTGGATGCTTTCTCAGGATACCACCAGATAAGGATGTATCCTCCAGACCAGGAGAAGATGTCATTCATCATTGAAAATGGGACATACTGCTACCAAGTCATGCCTTTTGGACTCAAGAACGTCGGAGCCACTTATCAGCGCATGGTGAATAAGGTCTTTAAAAAACTGTTGGGCGACACAATGAAAGCATATGTTGACGACATGATCGTGACAAGACGAGAGAATGAATCCCATGTAGAAAAGCTAACGCGGGTGCTTGGGGTCTTTAGACAATACAAGATGCGGTTAAATCCAGCGAAGTGTGCCTTTGGAGTGCAGTCTGGAAAATTCTTGGGATACATGATCACACAAAGAGGAATCGAGGCTAACCCTGAGAAAATTCAAGCAATATTGGATATGGAACCACCCGCATCAACTAAAGAAGTTCAGCGATTGACAGGGCGAATGGCAGCTCTCAGACGTTTTCTCTCCAAGTCAGCTAAAAGGGATCTACCCTTCTTGCGAACATTAAGAGCAGGGAAAAAGTTTGAGTGGACAGAACAATGCCAAAAGTCATTTGAAGCGTTAAAAGAGTATTTGAAAGGAGTTCCCCTATTAACACGACCAGAGACTGGAGAGACGTTGTACTTATACTTGGGGATAAGTGATGAACCCATAAGTGCAGTATTAATCAGGAAAGAGGGACAAGTAGATCGACCAATATATTATGTCAGCAAGGTATTACAAGGCCCCGAGACACGTTATCCTGTGGCAAAAAAAATGGCATTGGCATTGCTAAACACATCCAGGAAGTTAAGGCCATACTTCCAGGCTCATTCAATTATCGTACTTACAAATCAGCCCTTACGAAGTATTTTACAAAAGCCCGAATGTTCTGGTCGCCTTACCAAATGGTCCATTAAGTTAAGCGAATATGATATCCAGTATCAACCTCAACAAGCTATAAAAGGACAGGCGTTGGCTGACTTAATTGTGGAATGTACCCACTCTAGTAAAGTAGGAGAAAATGTGCCAGCAGAATGGTTGTTGTTCGTTGATGGAGCATCAAGATCACAGGGAAGCGGAGTTGGGATAGTACTCGTATCCCCTGAGGGAGAAACGTTGGAATATTCTCTGCGATTTTCTTTTCTAAGTACCAACAACGTGGCTGAGTATGAAGCATTAATTGCAGGGATGAAGATAGCAAGGAAATTGGAAGTAACACGATTGGTTGCCCATAGTGATTCTCAGCTAATTGTGCAGTAGTTTCAAGGACAATACGAAACCAGAGAGCAAATAATGGCTCAATACTTGCACAAAGTCAAAGACCTGGCCCAAACATTCCGGAGTCTCCAACTAACACAAATAAACAGATCACTTAACGGGCATGCTGATGCTTTATCTAAATTGGCCTCCACTAGAGAGATAACAGGAAGAGAAATATTTGTGGAGATGCTACACCATCAAAGCATTAAAGAAAAAGAGGTATCATGCGTTGAGGCAGGAACAAACTGGAGAATGTTTTTCTATCGTTATCTCACTAGCAATGAATTACCAGACGATCCACAAGAAACGAGAAAGCTTAAGATGCGGGCTTCAAGGTTTACCATCATAGATGGGGTATTATATAAGCGAGCTTACACTACACCTCTTCTCAAATGTTTAGGCCCTCAAGAGGCCGAATATATCCTGGCAGAAGCTTATAGTGGAATGTGTGGAGAACACCTGGGAGCAAGAGCCCTAGCAACCAAAATTTTAAGAGCTGGTTTCTTCTGGCCCACACTAAGGTCAAACGCGCTAAAGAGAGTCAAATCATGTGACAAATGCCAACGACATGCTCTAGTCCAATCTGCCCCAATATCTCAGCTGCAGCCTGCATTCCAACCTATACCATTCGCTCAATGGGGTTTGGACATTTTGGGACCTTTTCCTCTAGCACCCAGGCAAAGAAAATTTTTAATAGTGGCTACTAACTACTTCACCAAATGGATTGAAGCTGAGCCATTGGTCACCATTACAGCACGAAAAGGAGAGGCAATGGTATGGAAAGACATTGTGTGCCAGTTTGGGATACCAAGGATTATCGTCACGGATCATGAGAAGCAATTTGATTGTGACTCCTTTAGAAAATTTTGTGATGACCTAGGGATCCAACTAAGGTTAGCTTCAGTGGCGTACCCCCAAGCTAATGGACAAGCTAAGGTCAGTAACCGAACCATATTGCATGGCCTAAAAACTCGACTTGAAGGAGCCAGGGGCACATGGGTAGATGAGCTACCCACCATTTTATGGGCTTATCAAACGACTAGTCGAATCACTACTGGGGAAACTCCATTCAATCTTGTATATGGGACAGAGGCCTTAATACCCATTGAAATTTTAGCTAAGTCCCCAAGATTGATGGCATGTGAGGAAGAGGATGGTGCGAGGAATTTTGAAGCACTGCGAGAAAATTTGGATCTGATTGAATAGTAGAGGGATAACACTGCCATGAAGATAGCTGCATATCAAAGAAGAGTAGCCAGTTATTTCAATTCTCGGGTTAAGAACAGACCTATGAAAGAAGGACATTTAGTGCTTCGAAGATCTATTGTAACCAACGCGGTAAGGGATGATGGAAAGCTACGAGTAAATTGGGAAGGGCTGTACCACATCCTAAAGCTGATTGGACCCAACACTTGCATTTTACAAACTCTTGCGGGAGATACCGTAGGGAAAACATGGAATTTGAACTATCTGAAGTTGTATACAAGTGATGTACCTGAGAAACTATCTGTAGTAATATAAGTCCTAAATGGGACCGTAGACGTAGGCACATTTTGCTAAACCACGTAAAAATGCTGGTGTGCGAACAATTGTCTTTTTATTTTTGCAGAAAGGGAGCTCACACATGATCAAGCCCGTTGCCCAGCCCATGGCCAGGCAACGGGGTAAAACACGATCAAGCTCGTTGCCCTGCCTATAGCCCGACAACGCGGTAAAACGCAATCAAGCCCGTTGCCCTGCCTATGGCCTAACAACGAGGTAAAACATGATCAAACCCGTTGCCCGCCTATAGCCCGGCAATGAGGTGAAACGCGATCAAGCCCGTTGCCCTGCCTATGGCTCAGCAACGAGGCTAAACGCGGTCGAACCCGTTGCCCTGCCTATGGCTCGACAACGAGGTGAAACGCGATCAAGCCCGTTGCCCCGCCTATGGCCCGACAACGGGATAAAACACGATCGAACCCGTTACCATGCCTATGGCTCGGCAACGAGATAAAACACGATCAAACCCGTTGCCCCGCCTATGGCCCGACAACGAGGTAAAACGCGATCAAGCCTGTTGCCCTGCCTATGGCCCGACAACAGGGTAAAATTTGATCAAGCCCGTTGCCCCATTTACAGCCCGGCAACGAGGAAAAATACGCTCAAACTCGCCACATTGGGCATGATTCAATAACGAAAGAAAAGTCTTAGCCTCATATCACTAATGACAGCAATGAAAGAGTAAATCAAGCAATAAAGAGCGGAGCGCGTTGAATGGAGTAAAGAAGAAAATATTCCATTTATAAAGCAATAGCTCTCCTTGAAAAAAAAAAAAAGAGAGAGAGAGCAACAGCGAAAAGCAAACTACAATGAGGGCCTACTTGCGGGGACAGGACTTGCGAGACGAACGCTTAGTAGACCCAAATGACGCAACAGGAATCTCAGGAGACACTGTGGGAAGTTCCCCTTCTTCAACCTCGGCCATATAAGGGACATCTTCAGTAGATACGCCAGGATCTTCTTTAGTGGCTCCGGGATCGACTGCCATGCCTTCTTCCCCACGATTGAAAGGAAACGGAATCCGGGGGCTCGTCAAAATTTCTAAATCATCCACTAAGTAAGAGTCCAAGTAAGAAGAAGGACTCATAGGCTCATTCGGTTCATATTGGCGCCAATCTACTTGACGAGACTCTTCAACCTCGAGAGTAAGAAAAAGTTCAGGAAAACTCTCTCCCGGACGCTGAGATTCCAGATGGGCACGAGCCAGATAGAATCCATATTTCAGAAAGCCTGAAGCATATCTTTCCTTCCTATCTTGACAATCTTTTGAGAGACGATATTCCTTCACTGCTTCAGCTCGAATAGCCTAGGCATCCCTACGACTTATCTTCAGTTCTGACAGGCATAAAGAGTGTTCCTGCACAAGCGCTTCATGTCGCACCATCAACTCAACATTCTTGTGCTCTTCAGCTTCTAGCTTGGAGCGTAAATCTTGAATTTCCCTGTGAAGGCCGGAGGTACCAGCGAAAACCTCGGACAGCAGATCATGCATACGCCCAATCTCTTCCTCTGCATTCTTCTTCCCGAGCTCCGCTCGACGAGCATGACCCTTTAGCTCTTGATGACCCTTTAGCTCTTGACGTTCTTCATGTTGGAAATGTATGCCCTAAAGACACGTTTTATTTAATTTATGGTAATGATGTTTCTTTTAGTCAGTTTATTGCAAATATATTATTTGCATTTAATTGTTGGAAAAGTGTCCATGCTATTAAGTAAGTGATTCATGTGATGGGTCATTCTTCACAGTTAGGCATGAATCATGGGTACTTAATAAGCAAGAAAAATATTACTCTTGATCTTTTGATAGAACTGGGCATTCTATCATGATAAGATCATTGTGCAATAGATCCTAATGGAGGATGGCTTGCCTTAGCCAGTAAACAGTCTGTTTACTCTAATTGTACAAGCGCATTTGGAATGCGTAGAGTGGACCTGTGATAGAGGCTAATGACAAAGTACTAATTATCATGGAGCTAGTCTATCACTGCTACTACGTGGACGAGTACTCTAATACTTGAGTATTAGTTGGTGGTCTAGTGAACCTAGAGCTATATTCTTAGATTCACTGTAGGTGAGGTCTATCAAAGATCAATAACCTTGTGAGTTGGTAGTGTGGTTTCTAATTAGCTAAGACAGACTAATACAAGATAGTTTCTGTGATTCACCCCCTTGTGATTGTCCAAGAATAATCAAATAATCCAGGGCCCTGAGAACGTGACTTAAGAGTGTGTGCTTCTGGGTAGCTCCCAGTGATAAGCAAGTACATTCGAGTAGTCACGGATTATTGGACTAGTGATCTAAGGATGGTAGAAATCATTTAGAGATGTGTTAGTACATTATTCCTTTCTAAATGATGGGTGTTACACAGAGGGGTATTTTTGTCATTACACTAGTAGGTCAAAGACATTGCACATGCAAAATTATTCGTGGGGTCAGTGTTACCATATGGTGATAGTTGGAACACTTAGAATGACAAAATATAGCTACTGGGTAGCAGGGATATTTTGGTCATTTTAGTAGCCATGAATAATTTGTCTTTTGGTCCCCGGGGTAGCTCGATATAACACATGTATTATTTAATACATTTGGCTTGTTGGGTGAATTACATTGAGAGAATTATTTTATTCAGAATGGTCCATAATTAATTGGGCTAGAATAAAATAATAGTTCATTAGTTTTTAATTAATTAATTGGGCTAACCCAATTAGAAAATTAATTAATTGGACTTGGCCCACTAGGGTTTTAACCCTAGGGTTCTCCCTATACATATTCTCTCTTTGTTTGTTTTTCACCCAAGTTGGTTTTTTTTCTCTTCTTCACCAAGAGAGGCCACGAGTTTTGAGTCATACCTTGGAAGATCAAGAGAGCGTTCAAGATCTGATGCAAAGGAGCTGAAGGATTGCAGGACAGCCGTCGTCTCCACCACGAGAAGAAGCTGCAGCCCCTCCTCCTCCTGTCGCTCCATTCCGTCCGGTAATCCGGAGGAAAAGTAAGTTTCCTAGATTCTAATCAACACGAGGAATTTTTTTAATTTTCGCTTCCGTTGCATGCTATGTTTCCTCGTGGATGTTCCTTCACTTCATTCCAGGAGATTGGCGTCTCCTTGGTCGGGCTGTCGAACACCGATAGATTAGATGAATAATGATTCGGATTTGCAATAAGGGTGCAACCCAAAGTCGTCTCCCAACGAACCTCAAACGGATCTGTCAAAACAAGACTAAATCGGGGGGGTTTTTTGATGAAAAACAGAAAACAAAATAAACAAGAACACAGTAAACCGAGATGCAACCAGTTGCAACCTTTCCTCCCTACCCGGGTATCATCATCCACTATATAAAGAACCTATTTATCTTTAATCCCCAGATCTAAAAAAAAATGCTTGACAATCGCCGAAGACTAAATCGAAACAAATATAAAAATCACAGAAGATCTTCTTAATCAATATACAAGTTTCAATTTGTTTAGCACACAGATCTGAAATCGACATGAACAATCGCCCACTAAGTTTATGTTGTTTCTTGCAAACCAATACCCCAATCGAGCCTATTAGTCAAATCTGCCCAAGCATCATGCATGCATTCATACGATCGCATAAAATACATACACACTTGAGAAGAAGCAAAGAAACAAAACCATAAGATTAAAAATGAAAACAGATATACAAAAACGTCCAAAGATTCAAACCAGATATGGAGCATGGCATGCAACCGGTTACAAAATCCTTAGCTTTCCATCTTGACAAGAACAATGGAGAAAAGAAAAATTGGCTAATGTTCACGTGAGAAAAGAATTAATCCTCCCCTAATGGCCTCTTAATGTGCTTAAATAGAGCTTAGGGAGGAAACCCTAGGTTACCAAAATTTCATAGCTGATTTCGAATAGGATAACTTGCGTTCTAGGCTTAGGACCCTTCATAAAAATTGTATATCAGGAAGAGTATATGAATTTGGGATTTTTAATCACTTGATTTGGATATCGAACTCCCAAGTTATGTCCTTTTAAAGATTCAGCGTCTGTGCAGCTTTCCTAATTTGACCCAACTTTTTGACCCCAAATTTGAAGCGATGTTTGGAAGCCCAAACGAACTCGGATTATGGCAAAACATACCATTACAGAAAGCCCAAGAAGTCCTCTACAATATCTCTGAAGACATCATTCACGTTCTGGGACTATAACTTGGCCAAAAATTTGAAAGAAGCACAGAAGGTCAAATTTGTCAGCACACTTTTGCTTCTTTGTCTCCAATCTCCTTGTTTCCCTTCTTGCCATCAAAATTCCTCTTGACCCAGGAAGCCCAAATCTGTCCAAAATAAAATAAAATAGTGTGAAGTTCAATTCCTATAAAATAAAATAAAACAAAATCAAGATGAATAAAATGACACAACTAACGTGCAAAAAGACTAAATATGAGGGCTAAATAATATGAAAATATGCGCTCCATCACTCCTCCAATCTGACATTTGGACCTCCACTTGCTCACGATAGGCCCTGTCCCTGGCATTGGAGGCAACCATTCCTTGGATCCCTTGCACCAAGAGCTTCTCTGCTTCATCCCTAGTTTGGGTATAGTTACCACCAATAAATCGTCATTCCTCTCGAGGGAGAATGGCGGAATAAATGAGACGAGCGCCAATTCCTGGTTCAGTAACGGAGTCTGTCTCTAATACCCCTGGGGAAACTTCAAAGTCCCAACCAGTAAGTTTCGTACCATCTCCGAGAATCATAGTATGTCTCACGTCACCTGGAAGGGGAAGTATATGAGGTGGCCTCAATGATTTCTCGCCTTCAAGACGGCAATGATCCTTCCTATTAGGAATTACGGGATGGCGACATTCCTCCTCCACCCAGGCCATGTCACCAACAAACCAAGAAGACGAACTTCACCCCCCTTGAGAATGAGGAGCAGGAAATGGGATATTGACGGCTTCTTCATGAGAGAGAGGAATTGATGATGGACTTTCCGTATGAGAAGGAACTTCAGCACTAGAGGGGTCGCTTCTCGGGCGACGCCGCCTTTCCACCCCAGTGGGAGAAATGCCAGCAGGCCTACGTGACCGAGAAGGGCAAGAACTTGTAGCTCCCTCGGTACTAGGGGTAGGAACTCTGGACGTTGTCACAACACGTGCCTCCTCTTCACAGTGGCGTCTACGCAACTCCATCAGCCTGCTCAATCTAGCCATCTCTGCAAAAATCAATGCAAAGCATTCAATATGGGAAAAATGATACAATAAAGGAAAAAACGAAGACAATATCAAAAGATATTCTACCCCCAGGAGTGTTTTCCTCCTGAAGATCGAAAGGAGGATGCGAAGACGATTCAGGCATTTCCATCTCCTCCTCCCCGACTCCTTCCATTTCCTAATTGGATAGCGTAGAAGATGGAGGAGGAGCAGTTGGCGTCACGACCCCCCAACCCGTGATTCTGAAATTCTCCAAAGTCCGGAGGCTCATCAACTCAACAGGGCCTTGTGCTGTTAGCATTTCTACAAGACGACGATATACGCCCCAAACTTCCTTACAGGGAGGAAACCCTTAGCTTGCATCCTGATGGTTCCAGTACAGAGGAGCATCCCAACTAGGCGGAGGTTCTATCACCACCCATCGCTCTTCAAACCAATTGATCTTGTTAGGAAGAGTGTTGAACAGCTCGAAGCACGATACCTTTTGGAGTGTATAAAGGGCGTGATCTTTGCTAGCTCTTCGTAATTGATAGAAGCAGCTGAAGAGCATCAAGGAAGGGACTACATCCCTCTGATGGCAAAGCACAGAAAAACCTACCATCTGGGCCCAACCATTAGGGTGGAGTTGGGCAAGAACAATTTTATAGTGACGCAGCCATGCCATGGCGAAAGGCGGAAGGGGAAAGCGGGCTCCCACCTCAAATGAAGCAAAGTGAACGCCAAGGGAGCCCTCATCTACTTGGGAAGGATCCGAATTATCAAGACGAGGATACCTCACCATAAATCCAAAAGGGGTGGTATCATAGATCTTCTCAAAAGCATCATATCGAAGCCGAGAACTTGAAGTGTCAGGAATGTGCGCGGGGCCGGGGGTGATGCCGGTCTTCTCCTTGACATATTAAAAAGATTCAAAAATCGTTACCTTCTTACGACAGGAAAGACAGAAGGTCACAACACGCAAAATGTCTGCACACAAAACAAAGAATATCAGTACAAAGTAAAGATGAAGCAAACAATTGAAGAACCGAGCGATAGAAGGCATAAAAAGGCGCCGGGAGACCAAGACCACTCGGTCATGACCGAGTGGGAGGCCACTCGGTCATGACCGAGTGGCCTCGGCCAAAAATAAGGCCACTCGGTCATAATCGAGTGGCCCCTAGTCACACACAACGGCTAAAATAAGGCCACTCGGTCATAACTGAGTGGCCCCTAGTCGCACACAACGGTCACTCGGTCATGACCGAGTGCCCCCCAGTCGCACGAGCCCAATGGAAAAAGTGAGACGTGGCCTGAAAACGCGTCGAGACCTGAGAGAATTTGAGTTTTTGGAGGCAACACGGATGACCCTTATGAAAATGAAATGGAGACTTGAAGCCCTATTTATAGGGGCTCAAAAGGCAAAAAACCCGAAGCTGCCAGATGAATACAGAAAATGAAGAACAAACGGCCTTCTAAAGATGAGCAAAGTACGGTCAAAAGCCACGCAAAAATTTCTTGGGATCTTATGCTCTTTTACCAGACCTCTCGGCTAAAAAAATAGGGAGCAATTGATGTACCTGGGAAGACAAGGGGGATATAAGATCAAATGTGGGCCCCGATGATAATAAGATAAAGCATAAGAGAGGAAGCGAGGAAGGCTAGCCGAGTGGAAGGCCACTCGGCATAGTCGAGTGGCTAAGCCCCCCCACTCGGCACAACTGAGTGGGGGACTACTCGGCATTACCGAGTGGCCCCTCTCCCTCACTCGGCCTAGCCGGGTGGGGTCTACTCGGCTAGGCCGAGAGATCCCACTCAGGGAGCGACCGAGTGGGGGTCACCATGCCGAGTGACCCTTCGGGATTGGCGATCCAACCGATTGCCACCCTCTTGTTAGCCAGATAGGCCCCAAAATTTTTGGAATGGGCCACGAGATTCACGCCAAAAATATAGCGAGGCCTCTCTCTCTCCTCCACTATAAATATAAAACCCTACCTTCATCACGAGGTACGCAATTTTGAGTGATTAAACTACAATTTCCTCATTTTCTCTCGAGATCTAATTTAAGCATCGGAGGGTTTGCGCGGGGACACCCACCCGTGCCCTAACGGTGCTCTCGTTTTGTAGGCCACTTGTCACCAAGGCCACTTGTCACCAAGACCACTCGTCGTCACCAAGGCCATTCGTCATCCTCAAGGCCACTCTTCATCCTCAAGGCCACTCGTCATCCTCAGGTCACTCGGTTACCAAGGCCATTTATCACTCTCAGGTCACTCTGTCACCAAGGCCACTCGTCACCCTCAGGTCACTCAATCATATTAGGCCACCAGATCACTTTGGGGCCACCAGATCATCAACCTTATCAGACTATTAGCTCTATCGGATTATCAGACTTGGAACTCTGTCAGATCCAATTGCTCGTCAAGATTCTCATCAGTGAAGACATGACTCCCAAGACTCTTGCATCTGTCCGCAATTAAAAATAGATTGTTGTATTTTGGAAACAACAAAAGAAAATTTCATAATTTAAATAACACAATTGACTAATACTAATCAAATTATGTTTAAGTCCATTAACAAGAAATACATTTTCTAATGTAAGATTTTCAAAAGAGATGGAACCCATACCTATGATATTACCTTGAGAGTTGTCACCATAGAATACCTTACCTCCTTCTTTGAAGATGACATTGATGAGAAGCTCTTGATCTCCCGTCATGTGCTTAAAACACCCACTATCAAGGAACCACTTGCTCCTTGAATTACTTGATACCAAGGCAACCTACAAAATGAATTACTCACGTTGTACCCTTTGGTACCCACATCATTTTGGGTCCATTTTTGTTAGTTGACACTACTCCCTTAGGAACCCATACTTGTTTGAATTTATGTGGATTATTTCTCACAAATTACTTATTAATTGAATGTTCATACCTTCCACAGTAATGACATGAAATTTCTTTCTTTGAAATTTTTGTTTGTAAAATGGTTTTCTTTGAATAGGCTTTTGATTTGAAGCTCTTATGAAAACTATTTTACTAGTACTTGCATTGCATGGATCAAAACCAACTCCTTGCTTATCTCGAAAACATCTTTGAGTTCCAAGGATCATCTCTAACATTTTTCCTTCCTTCAACAAATTTTTCTAGGGATTCTTTTATGTCTTTGTTCTCTTTTAGGAGACTTTCTTTTTCATTAGCTATACTATTTCTCTCATTCACTAGGCATTCTTTTTCTGATTTGAAGATTTTAACTTCACCTTCCAACAAACAAATTTTCTTCTTTAAATCAACATTTTTCAAATTCATTTTCTCACATTCTTCTAATAATTCATTAAATGCATCATGTAGCTCTTCAAAAGTAAATTTAGAAATTGAATTTGAAAGTTTGGAAGTTACCTCATCATTAAGCTTTGTCATCAAGAACACGTTTGCCACTTCTTCTTCTTGAGAATCCTCACTTGAGGACAGCTCCTCTTCACTCCAAGCAGCTAATGCCTTTTTCTTTACTTTCATTTCCTTGCAGTACTTTCTTTTCAATTGAGGTCAGTCACTTATAATGTAACCTACCTTCTTACATTCAAAACATCAAAACTCATTAGATGGGTTAGATTCTTTTTGATCTTTCTCTTTCTAAAAGGTTCTCCTCTGATTAAATCTACCTTTCTTCATAACTTTCCTAAATCTTCTAGTTAACAGTGCAAAATCATCCTCTTCACTTTAAGAGTCTTTATCTTCATCCTCAATTTTAAATGCTACATTTTTGTTTTTCTTAGAGTCATCAACTTCATTTCTTTTCATCATATTTTCATGTGTTATTAATTAACCTAGCAAGTCATCAAATGAAACTGTGTCCAAATCTTTGGCCTCTGTTATGGTAGTGACTTTGGATTCCCACGATCTAGGTAAACTTCTTAGAATTTTTCTAACTTTTTCTCCATTTGTATATGTCTTACCTAAGGATTCTAAGGTAGTAACAATATATGGCGACCCCACCCTTGGACACCCTGGTTGAGGCACCAAGGGAAAGGTGTCAAAAAGGAGCGATACCTGCTGGGGTTATGGGGGAACACATACACACAAGACTGGAAATGATAACAAGATTTTATAAATAGGTAGGCAACATGTTGCCATGCACCAATGGGTTCTACGCCCGTAAAGTCACAACAAAAGAAAAAATAGGGCCCCAAAACTACATATCTACAGTCCAAGCACACACCAAAACTCCTGAGGATCTTTCGGTCATCGACAGCTCTGTAACACCTAAACGCCAGACCTCGCCTGACTAGGCTCCTCGTAAGCCACCTTCTTGCCCTTACCTAGAATGATGCAAAAACAAATGAGCTACAAAGTCCGGCAAGTACATAGAATAAAAGGGCAAGTAGAATGAGCACCATATGGAGATAGTCATCAATATCCCACCTATGCACGAAATGGGGAGGGTAACCATGTGCATGCAAGTTTCAGGCCATCACAACATATATATAAATACAAAATGCATGCTTCCACATAACCGTCATAACACATACACCAAGTGTAGTAAGAAAGTTTGGGTCCCACACGAGTCCGGCCTTACGGCCCACTCAAGCTTACATGAGTCTAGCTCTCAAGCCACCTGAGCTTGACGGTGTAGCACCGTAAGGGACATTTATACACAAATAACATGCCTTATGCTCATAACCACGCTCAATAAAATAAACAATATACGCATGATACATGCTTAGGATCTTCTCACATTAGATGTATAAGACTAGTACACTCATTTAACCATGGGTGATATGCAAGAGATGCACTTATGAACAAGGAAGCCAGAGCCAAGAGGAAGGAAAGGGAATCCAAGCTTGCAAGAGGTTTTCAAGCCAAAATTAGGCAGGGCTGTCGGAAGACAGATGCCTTGGCATCTATCGACAGATCGCCCTTAAAAAGGAAACCTGTCGATAGATTGTCCTCAATCTATCAACCGACAGAATCCAAGAATACACGAAGGGTTTAGTCGGTCGATAGATGCGTTAGCATCTATCGACAGATCACCCTTATGAAGGTAATCTGTCGACAGATTACTCTCCATCGATCGACCGGCAAAACTCGATCACGCACGACTCCCCCTGCGCTTCTCACGCGAAACTTAAGCAAGATGGATCAAACTCTTGCCTAATCTTTAATCCAACTATGGTGCCCCAAAAAATCGAGGACGAAAAAGTCCAAACATGGCGGGAGAGCCACCTTAAAAAGCTGCTGAAGAAAGAGCTTCGGAAGATGCTGAGGAAAGAGCTTCGGAAGATGCTGAGGAAGGAGCTTTGAAAGATCCCTTCGGAAGAGGTCTTCGGAAGCTGCTGATGAAAGAACTTCGGAAGATGCTGAGGAAGGAGCTTCGGAAGTTCCCTTCGGAAGAGGTCTTCGGAAGATGCTAAGGGGAAAGCTTTGGAAGCTCTCTTCGGAAGAGATTCAGAAGCTACTGAAGAAGGGGCTTCGGAAGCCCCATTCGGAAGCCGCTGGGGAGGTTCCTTCGGAAGGATCCCTTCGGAAGGAATCCTTCGGAAGACCCACGTGTACTCCCTACTCGATCTCTATAAAAGGCCAAGTTCAACCCTCAAAAACGGATCCGGACATCGGTATTTCTCTCTCATTTACCTTCCGAAATTTAGTACTCTTTTCCATTCCGTTGCTGACTTGAGCGTTGGAGGGCCTTCGCGAGAGGAAAATCCCGCGAGCCTTCTAACCTTTGTTTGCCCCATACAGACCTTCGGAAGACCCTATTTTCCTTCGGAAGACCCATCACGCTACGGAAGCCCAATTCGGCAGCAGGCTTCGGAAGCTCATCTTTTCCTTCGGAAGACCCATCTTTTCCTTCGGAAGACCCTCTTTTCCTTCGAAAGACCCATCATACCTTTGGAAGCTCAATGCGATTGCCATCCTTCGGAAGTTCACCTAAACCTTCGGAAGCCCACCTGAACCCTTCAGAAGCTGACAACGGGAGCGACCTTTGGAAGACCACGTTAAGCCTTCGGAAGGAAAGCTTCGGAAGCGTCCCTTCGAAAGCCCCCCCTTAGTTTTGCAGCCAAATCTTCAATCAAGTCCCGAGGCCGACGGCATCCACGTGCATCGCACTACTAAAAATTCTAATTGTTGTATTTGAGCAACAACAATTTGGCGTCGTCTGTGGGAAACGCAACAAAAAGCCAATCTTATCACAAAATGCTGAATGGGACCAGATTAGCTAGTTCGACGAACACGCATAAGTCCACCCGAAGGAGTGCTCGTACTAGGATAGAAGACACAAGGGGCCCCAATCAGGTGCACCCTATAGTGCCAGAATTTTCAGAAGATCACCATGACAATGAAATGAGTTCGAAAAACTTTCCCACGCTCGAAGGCAACCAGACCACTAGACTGGGCGGCATGGAATGTTCAGAACAGGAGAAAGTACACATAGCTGGGTTGAAGAGGCATGCAACAGAACGAGGGAAGCAAGTCCAGCATGCAACACTTTCTAGTCGGGAACAACACTCATTTGGACAGTCTTCAATTCCAAATAGAGACCTCGTGGAGACTTCAGTACCTCCAGAACCCTCTGGGATAGCCCCAACCACGGTCCTGCTATCAGAATACGAACAATTACAGAAGAATTTTGAGGAACTAAAACAACAAAATGATGAACTCAAGATAAACAATGAGAAGAATATTAGAAGACTGCAGGGAATCACTACTTTGTTGCGTGAATTAATTCCCCACATGGGAAAAGCCGATACGAGAGGAGAACACCGGAGATCCATAGAAACCCCTCCAAGGACCGCACGACAGGGGGTAAGAGTTATAACTCCATGGCCGAATAACCAAGTCCCAGAGATGACAGACTTGGGAAGGGAACATGATAGGAGGATAGGAAAAGCTCCCATGTATAAAGAGACAACGGGAAGCACCTATGCACGAGCTTCTTATCTCCCACCTCCTTACAAAATGAAGCAGAACAGGAAACCCTCAAGGCGTCTGACATTAAGCGCCTCATAGAACAGGTGCTAGAGCAGAAACAAGTAATGACAACACCCAAGAAAATACCCCCGAAAGGGTTTCCCTTATCTGAAGAACTCCAAAGGCAACCAGTGCAACAAGGGTTCGAGCTACCACAGCTTTCGGTATACTCGGGGAAGGAAGACCCAGAGAAGCACCTACAACATTTCGTCGTAATGGTTGTGCTACATGGGTGGAATGAGGTCACTAAGTGCAGAGTCTTCCCGCTCTCCCTAGTAGGACAGGCTCAACAGTGGTTCACTGAGTTACCAGCTGGACATATCCGATCATTTGAACAGCTGAAGAAAGAGTTTTTGGAGGTGTTCACTGCCTATGTCCCGAAGAAGAAGGGTGTTGTGTACTTGATGAGCTTGCAGCAAAGTGTAACGCCCCGCCCCCACTTACGGGTGTTACTCGTGAACAATTACCAAATTGTCAACCTGCCCGATCTTCGATGAAGGGCGGACCATGTTTCAAGAAGAAACGCCCTAGGTGGGAACTAGGCCCGTCCTTCCCTTCACTGAATCCCCAGGATTTACTAGCAGAATTGGGCTTTAAACCACACTGCGTTGGTTAAAGAGAAAATCTCATTCCGATGCCCAATCGCTATTTTCTCAATTTTATTTAATTCTTTTCCAACCAAGAATTTTACCAGGCTCCATAAATCACCATTTAGATCAATCCATTGATTGATTACTAATTTTGGAGGAAAAAACTCAAATTTTCAATTTTTCAAATTTTCGGCATTTTCTCCAAAAATGCCTGAAAAATCCCTTTATTTTGAAAACTCCTCCGGGGCCCAAATTCAATTAAGAAATGCCCCATATTCCCCCAATTTTTCCATTTTTTTTAAAAAAATTGGTCGGCGGGGCCCGCTAGCCCGCGTGGGGCCCCGCTGGCTGCTGGTCGCGTGGGCTGGCCTCGCCTGCCCGCGCGCGGCCGCCCGCCCGTGCACGCTGCACCCGAGCGCGGCCGCCCGCGTGCTCGCCCGCACGCGCCCCCGCACGCAGGCGCGGCCGCCTGGGCGCGCGGCCTCCCTTGTCCGCGAGCGCGGCCGCCCAGCAGCTTGCTGCTGCTGGCTGCCCCTGCTGCCTTTTCACTTCTCTTCTTCTCCTTTCTTCATTTTTTTTTCTTGGGTATTTAAATCCCAAATTTTCCAGAAAATTAAAATAAATAAATACCCCACTTTCTTTCAATTTTTGTCTTTATTTCTCCATAATTAAGGCTTAAACTACACCCTTGAATGCTTCCACAACAACTCATACCAAAATGAGATTTAACCTAGGCTTCATCATGCCATAAACCTCAATCTCATTTTTAAATGAAACATACATTCCCAAAATGTAAAATACACATGCTCTTGGGCTTTAACAAGCCATCATCTAACAATGAAATTACATTTCATAAATTAAACATAACAAGATAGGCTTCCATAAGCCATAACATGCACTTGAATCATCATTTCCATTCTTCCACATGCCATTCCACCTCTTCCTTGATTTTTCCCATACTTCCACAACCTATATGTGAGGATAAAAACCTCATGAGCCATTAAGCTCAATAAGGGTGCAATGACAAATAAATATGAACATAACAAGTTATATGATGTCAAATGCATGCAAATGTGGCTAGGTTTCTTTGCCTTCACAACCCTCCAAGGTTGAGGCATCAACCCACCATTTCAACCATGTTCTCAAACTAACCTATGGCCATAAGTCTCATGAACATAAAAGAACATGCTAAATGCAACATATACATTTATGAAACACATTTATAACACATTGCAAGGCCACCCTCCCATGGGGCCATCCCTTACCTCTTCTTGAATATTAAATCTCCATTTCAAGAGAGCTTCCATCTTCATTTTCTCCCATCTAAAATGACATTCCCAACTTGTCACTCACTTTGCATACAAGAATACTAAAATGTAGAGAAGAAAGATTAAAGCTTACCTTAACTTCTTCTTCTTTTCTTCTCCATTTCTTTCCTCCATGAGAGATTTCTTCCTCTCTCTTCCTTCTTTCTCCTTCATTTCTACAAATGGCCAAAAGGGAGACAAGTCTCCCACACTTGCCTTTTTATACTAGATTTCCCATATTTCAAGAATGCATCGTAGCCATTCATAACAAGCACAATCCATCTGCTTTTGAGAGTCTCAATCTCAACCATTCATTTAAAACAACAAGTCTCCTCTCTAGGAGAAAACACACTTTTAAATAAGTTGGCAATCCATGCCATTTACTCTCTTTAAATCCCCACCCTTGGATTTATTCTCCTTCTCAAGAATGCATCTCACCCATTAGATCTCTTGTATTTTTCATTCGTTTCTCATTTACTTAATGAGACTATTTTCATATCCATTTTCAAGACTTAATATAAGCCATTGGATATCTTTCACCCTTTCAAGACTTGATCCTAACCCTTGGATCATTTAGAGATTTCTATTTATTTCTCATTTAAATAAATCCTCCCATTTTCACTCATAAATGAGTGACTAATTTCCATCTCTTTCCCATTTAAATTAATGGAACTAATTTCACATCCATCACACTTGAGAGACATAAATAATTTATTTCCCATTTAAATTAATGGGACTAATTTCCAACATCACATTTGAGAGACATAAATACTTTATTTCTCATTTAAATAACTCTCATATTTTCCAAGGCATTAATGGTGACCATTTACCATTTTCTTTTGGATTTACTTTAATCCATATAATTATGCCTCTCATTAAATGCTTGAAAGACTAATATCCTTTCTTTTTGTATTTAATTAAATCATTCTCCAACTCATAAATCCACATTTATAATTTCTCTCAAATTTCCAAGATTATGCCAAGTGTCACTCTAAGACACAAACTTGGCTTCCAATTCTTTATCTTTGCCATCCATGTGGCATTACCACATTAATTCACAACTTAGGGAAAATATAATTATTCTCCTCAAATAATTTAATATCCACCATTTTCCCTATTTCCAAAATTAATTTTCTTTATGGAATTACTCCAAAATTCCTAAATAATCTTTGTGAATTTATTAATCCCATATATCTCCACATAATTACTAAATTGGGATTTTTATTCACTTACTCACCTAATTCCACATAAGAATTATTTTTAATTTATCAAAATACCCTTTTATTGAATTTCTCTATCCAAATTACCAAAATACCCTTCCCATGGGCATTCTCAATCTCAAGGATCCATCACCTTCTCAAGGGCATTTTTGGAAGTCTTCTTACTTCATTTCCTATTTTCTTAACACTGGTTACACCGAGTGTTACATTCCACCCTCCTTAAAAGAATTTCGTCCTCGAAATTCGTCTTACCATAATCTCCCGCCCAAGACAATCACATTCTCGGGCTACATGGCAAATTCTCTTGCTCGAGAATCTCATAGCCTATCCATTTCTCACATTTTCCTCGGGTTACACCTACCTCAAGGCTTCACTTTAGGCTTTCGATCCTCCAACTCTTGAGGACATTCAACAATCGAACACCGCTTTGGCCTCTTGCCAAATTGCACAACTGGTTGCTGATCACGCTTACCACAACGCTATCCATTTCTGGATGGATTTTTGCTACCTCGAGCATCACTTTGCAGTCCATTTCCATTTTTCCCATCTGTCAAAACCACATACGCTAGCATTGCATCATTGATCAGTCTACCACGATTTTACGCCGATCACACTCGGCAACGTTTCTCACTGCCAATCACACATGGCCACGATTTTACGCTAGTCCAACCAGCAACGTCTTAGCACTGATCATTCATCGCAATGTCACATTCTAGTGCCCATTAGACACTCGGACACCCATTCCACCATGGCATACCGCCATTAATCACATGCCTGCATAGCTTGAGTTGATCCTCATGGTAACCTCTCATTACCGATCAACTTACCATGCTAGCACTACCCGGGAAGCACCCATTTGGCCCACCTTGCCAACTTCGACCATTTCATACATGGTCTTCTACCTTGACCAGCCGACCCTCATTTATCGATACGATTACGTAAAATCGACTTACCTAACACTGTGCTAGGCTATCACACATTTCAACCCTGTGCACTGCCCGAGTTCACATCGAGCTTGGCGACGCACGCACCCTTACAATTTCACCTCGAGCTTAACCATGCTCGGGTCACATCCTTCTCCCAACTAAGAGTTCTTCGCATTACGCACACAACGATACTTACTAGCCGATATCACATGCTAGTAGGGTCTCATACCCATACCAGGGAACTCTTCACTGAGCAACCCCTCTTCAATTCTTCACGCCATTCCAACTTTTACAATCATGTTCCCATGCTAGGCCTCACCTTGGCTATTTACCCTACCACGAGTCCAGGATCCTACTATTGCGCTTAGGGTCGTGGAACCTTTAATCAGCCCTCGTCATCACCCACGGTGCGTGGCACAAGTGATTGGCTTATTACCATCTGCACAATCACTTATGAATCGCACCTGTAGGATGACTCGTGCCTTTAGTCCCCACCACAACAAGCCATCATGGTTACACCCGCACTCTTGTAGCGGTCTTCTAGCCAAACTTTCTCGCCCAGCTTCATTTTCATTAGGACTTTTCAAATCTCCCCATTTCTCCACAAAGCCTCTTACTTTGAGTTACAAACCTTCAGCCATCATACATCAGGTTCATTCTCAACCCGCAATAGACACCTAATTTAAACCATGCATAATGGTTCCTCTTGTCCTCCTTGGCAAGGACAACACTATGACAATCAACAAATTTCTCCCCCATGATCGTTGCATCTCAAAATTCACCGATACCAGCCTTCATGGCCATTCACACTCGGCTTCAAGGTCTTACCATGCACAATGGTTACCTTTGACCTTCCTGTCAACTTTTTTTCCCTAACCGCGACGATGACACCACCATGCCATCTCAAAAGGCTTGTTGCTCTGAATCTCACTGGTCACCACAACCAGCACGACCCCACTCTTTAGGTCGCCTTCCTCACATCACCTTTTATACATATAGCATCTAACCAAATCCCTGAGAGACTCTGACTTCTCCCGGATTTATCATACACTTGCTACAACCAGCTCACTCCACTCAGTGAGCAACCACATGGGTCTATAACCACAGCAGCTTCACAAGCCAATTTTTCTTTCACAACCTTTAACCTTAGACACGAGGTTAATTTTTATCAATTGCCCACTCTCCAAGGCATCACTTCAACTGCATCACTCACAGCCATTAGGTGATTTCATCACCTCAACACCACTACTGGAAACCAATCTTGTCTCATAAGCTCTTCCTTCGAGCTCTCTTTACCCATTGGCGATATCTTAAATTCGCCCTTATCTTCCATCTACCCAACTTGATTTAATCTAGCCGAATCGCTCGGCTCACAACCCACACAACCTTTCTCTAGGCACTGTACTTGCAATCATCGATTACCGCTTTGACTTAAACTCCACTCACTGGAAATCACCCCTGCCACTCATGTGGAATTCACACTTCCACTAGATGCCGTAGGACTCACCTTCCTACTCAGGCACATGCTATTTCGCCGGCTTTTCCCTGGGTGATCTTTCCTGATAGGGTTATAGCGCCTTAGGAAGTTTTTCTCACACTGTTGCTTCATGTGCAACTTTTCTTGGGAGAACATCTCAAGTTCTACCCTAACCACAATTCCACTACCATTGATAGCTCTCATTCCAAAACCACACTCCTCTGAGTGGCACATTTCTGTCCTGACCAACCATCTTTTATCACCTTGCATCTCTTTCTTACAATTTGCCTAGTCTAACCACCAGGACCCGCTGAACCTTTATACTAAAGGCATGCACGTTACCAACAGGGCTTTACCTCACCGCCCTCGAGCCTCACGCTCTACTATTGCCATCAGGTGCTACCACCTAGCAATTTCTTGTGTGTCATCGACTGGGAACCCTTCCAGTGCCACATGAGGACACTTCCTCATTTCGCATCGACACAACTAAGACTACACCAGACTGTGCCATTGCGCACCTTCATGAATTTCAAACCGTGCCTTAGCCACACGTTCAGCCTACCACAACTCACATCATTGAATTAGAGATTGCTTTATTTGAAACCTCCGCATACTTCAATTTCCCCATCTGATGGTTGGCTTCCTGATAGAGCACATATTTCCATACTATTTAGCCCTCATATTTAGTCCTTTCTGCACATTAGTTGTGTTATTTCATTCATCTTGATTTTATTTCATTTTATTTTTATAGGAATTGGGCTTCACACTATTTTATTTTATTTTGCCAGGTTTAGGGCTATGTGGGAGCATGAGATGGGGCATGAGACATCTTGATGGCAATTTTAGCAGATTTGGAGATAGAGAAGTAAGGGCAATTTTTGGCAGATTTGACCTCCTACACTTCCTTCAGTATTTTGGCCAAGATAAAATTCCAGAATGAAGATGATGTCTTCAGAGATATTGAAGGGGACTTCTTGAGATTTCTGGAATGGTATGGTTTCTCCAAATCCGAGCTCGTTTGGGCCTTCAAACAGCGCTT
The DNA here is from genome assembly GCA_036245055.1 of Diospyros kaki. NCBI lineage: Eukaryota > Viridiplantae > Streptophyta > Magnoliopsida > Ericales > Ebenaceae > Diospyros > Diospyros kaki. The sequence goes on along the minus strand of BSEG01000009.1, from coordinate 23,809,561 downwards.
CAAAGTCGGGGCCAAGAAGTTAGGGGCAAATTAGGAAAGCTGCATAGATACTGATTCTTTAAAAGGCCATATCTTGGGCGTCCGATATCCAAATCAAGTGATTCAAAAGCCCAAGTTCATCTACTCTTTCTGATCTAAAATTATTATGAAGAGGCCGAAGCCCAGAACGCATGTTAACCTATCCTAAATCGGCCGTGAACAGGCAGTAATCTAGGGTTTCCTCCTAAAGCTCTACTTAAGCACCTTAAGAGGCCATTAGAGGGACATTCTTGGAAGGGCGTGAAGAGTGGCCGACTTCTCTTCTCTCCATTGTTCTTGTGAAGATGGAAGGCTAAGGATCTTGTAATCAAGTTGCAACACCATCCTTGTTCCCGGTTTGAGTCTTGGATTTAATGGAAATCTGTTTGTTTTAGTTTTAACTTTGTTGTTTTCTTGTTTCCGTTCTCTCTTAAATCTGTGTATGTGTTGATACCGGTTGGATGAATGCATGCATTGTCTTTGTTTGAGAATCCAAGGTTTTTATGCTCGGTTGAGGCTTTAACTGGAAACGAGAACAACCTGTTTGGATGGTACTTCAATCAGTCTTGAATCTGTGCAATAAGGGGAATCAAAACTGATAGATTGAACTAAGAGGTTTCTGAAATCTGTTTATTGGTTTTCTTCCAAATCTTTGGCGGTTGTTAAAGGATTTTTCTGATTTTCGATTCGAGGATTAAAACTAAACAAATGGTTTATTGAGAAGGCGATGAAAACTGGGATAGAAGGATTGGTTTGCAATTGATTGCATCTTGATTTATTGTGTTCTTGTTCATTTTATTTTCTGTTTTTCATAAAAAAACTTCCCCCCCGTTTAGCCTTGTTTTGACAGATCCGTTTGAGGTTCGTTGGGAGACGACTTAGGGTTGCACCTCTATTGCAAATCCGCATCATCATACTATCTAATCTATTGGTGTTCGACAGCCCCGATCAGATTTTGGCACCGTTTCCGGGGAACCAATTTCGTTTCTGTCAAAGAAGACTAATTTAAAAAATTTTTGTGGTTGCTACTTGGTATATAGGTTGGAAACTAGCTGGTTGCGGGCTACTGGTCCAAAGCGAGTTAACCATACTCGGCACTGCTAGATACAACGCCACGTACCAAGTTTATGCCATAAATAAATCAAGAAGATCAAGAAGACCAGCAAAAAAATAGAAAACTCTTATTCTCTTCTTCTCTTCTTCTCTTTTTCTCTTCTTTTCTTCTTCTCTTATTCTCTTATTCTTTTTGCTGATAGAAAAATCTTATTATCTGTTTTGTAGGAGACCAGCAAGCTGCATCCAAGTGCAAGAGATAGCAACAAAATCAGCAAGTGCAAGACAGCAAACTCTTATTTAGCGGTTTTGACAGCCTCCATGACAGATAGCAATATTTAAGGATTGAGATCAAGATACCGGTTCTATCTTCATCCTTTCTCATCCTTACTTGATGTTCTTTCATGTCTATATGCTTCCCTTGATGTTTTCTTGCATTTAGAGTGGTTTTTGAGGCAAATAGGAGCCAGTTTTAGGAAAAAAATGATTTTGAGGCAAACAGTTACTGTTCACATTTTTTGGCCAAATTCCAACGTTTAGACCACTTTTTGGGCCATTTTGTGTTTCTTAGTGGCTGATTTTGTGAGGTTTTCAGTGTTTTTAGGTCCCTCAGTGTTTTTGTGTTGAAAGTTTGTGAAAAATTGCATAAAAAAATTGTCTTAGGGCTTCTTGATTGATAAATTTTATGTGCCTTATGTTTTTGCATTTTTGGTGTGCATAAAAACATCATCTTAGGTCCAGTTTGTGTGCTGTTCTTTGTGAGTCATTTTGAGAATGTTTTTGTGTTGATCTTTAGTGCATGACCAGATCCTCTAAGGACATACCAATTGCCCTAGACCTTGAAATAGAAAGGACCCTTAGGAAGCAAAGGAAGGCTAGAGAGTTAGAGCTTCAGATAGCTGATAATCCTCCTACCTCTTCTGCCATTGCATCTGATATTCCTTCTGTTTCTATACCTATCCCTGACTTAAACACAATGGAGGGTAATGGGAATGGAAAGAATGGAAATAATGTAAATCATGGTCATTTGGATGGTAGAACCATTAGAGAATTGGCTGCCCCTGATGTGCACTACCAGTCTTTATGCATTCAATATCCCCAATTGGATGCAACCTTTGAATTGAAATCTGGACTAATCCATTTGCTTCCCAAGTTTCATGACCTTGCAGGTGAAGATCCGCACAAGCACCTCAAAGAATTCCATGTTGTTTGCTCCATAATGTAAATCATGGTCATTGTTTTCACTGACCATGCTGCTTTGAAATACTTGCTCACCAAACAAGATGCCAAACCGCGTCTTATTAGGTGGATTTTGTTACTCCAAGAATTCAACATAGAAATCAAAGATAAAAAAGGAGTAGAAAATGTGGTGGCAGACCATTTGTCTAGACTTCCATGCCAAGACCTTAATCTAGACAAGGAACCAATCAGGGACACCTTTCCAGATGAACAACTCTTCCTTATAAATGATACCTCAACCTCTGTTACACCATGGTATGCAGATCTGGCCAACTATCTAGCCACAGGTCTAATTCCAAATCATTGGACCAAGCTAGATAAACAAAAATTCTTTAGGAAAGTTAGGACTTTTTTTTGGGATGACCCTTACTTGTTTAAGTATTGTGCTGACCAAATTTTAAGAAGGTGCATCCCCGAGCATGAGCAACAGAGTGTTTTGAATTTTTGTCATACTCTTGCTTGTGGAGGTCATTTCTCCACAAGAAAAACATTAGCCAAGATCTTACAAAGTGGATTCTTTTGGCCTACCATGTTTAGAGATGTGCATCAGTTCTGTAGCTCATGTGATAGATGCCAAAGGCTAGGAAGCCTAACCAAGAGGAATATGATGCCCTTACAACCCATTCAGGTGTTAGAAATTTTTGATTGTTGGGGAATAGACTTCATGGGACCATTTGTTAATTCAGGTGGACACGAGTACATCTTGTTAGCTGTTGACTATGTGTCCAAGTGGGTAGAAGCAATCCCAACAAGAACAAACGATCATCGGGTTGTAATGAAGTTTTTGAAAGAAAATATTTTTAGTAGGTTTGGAATGCCTAGGGCCATCATAAGTGATGGAGGTTCTCATTTCTGCAACAAACCAGTGGCTGAATTAATGAGAAAATATGGAGTAGTCCACAAAGTTGCAACCCCATATCACCCTCAAACCAATGGCCAAGCTGAATTGGCCAATAGGGAGATAAAAAGGATTTTAGAGAAAACAGTCAATTCTAATCGCAAGGATTGGTCCTTGAGGTTGATTGATGCACTTTGGGCCTATAGAACTGCTTACAAGACCATTCTAGGCATGTCTCCCTACAGGTTGGTATATGGCAAGCCATGTCATTTGCCAGTTGAAATAGAGCACAAAGCCTACTGGGCCGTTAGGAAGATTAATGAGGAATCAACAGAAGTGAGCCTCAATAGGAAATTGCAACTTAATGAACTCGAAGAACTTAGGGATGAGGCATTTGAAAATGCCAAATTGTCTAAGTTGCATATGAAAAAGTTGCATGACCAACACATCAACAGAAAAAATTTTCATGTTGGTCAGCAAGTGCTTCTCTACAACTCAAGGCTTCATTTGTTCCCAGGGAAGTTGAGATCAAAATGGACAGGACCCTATACAATCAAGACCATATCAGAATATGGGGCAATAGAAATTGAAATCAAAGAGTCTGGACAATGTTTTAAAGTGAATGGTCAAAGGCTGAAACCATATCTAGGCATAGCTGAGAAAGATGTTGTTGAAGGAAATGAAGAGATGGTGGAGTTGGGTGATCCACCATCAGTGGTTGAGTGACCTTTAGAAACACATTCGTCTGGGAATCTGACGTTAAAAGACCACCTTTCCATTTAGGTTAAATGGATGTTTCTAGATTTAAAAACAATAATAATAATAATAATAATAATAACAAAAAAAAAGGTATATTAAAATTTATTTCTTTTCTGCATTACTTAAATAGTGTTTCTCTGTGTGCAGTCTAAATAAAAATTTTGCATACGAGTTCATGCATTGAAGATCACCAGGTATGCATATCTTCTATCCTTTTATTGCCGATTGAGGACAATGCGCAATTCAAGTTGGGGGGTAAGGTGTACTTAGGAATTTATTGGTGTTTGAATTTGATCTATTGTGCAAATAATTTTGTTTGACTCGATAATAATGTTTTGTGTGGTATATATATGATTTTATTAAGCACCTAAAAAATTTTAACTAACCCAAAAAAAAAATATATATATATATATGATAAAAATAAAAAAACAATATAATAAAAACTAAAAAAAATATATTTCAAAATAAAAAACAAAAAAAAAAACAAAAACAAAAATATATATATATATAAAAAAAAAAAATTTGAGAGAGACAGAATTGGCGCTGGTGGTGGCCATTCTCGGGCAGTGCAATCACACTGTCCTATAAAGAAAGAGGCACACTGCCAAATGTTGAAAAAGGAGGCACCAAGCGTTGAAAAAAGAGACGCGCCTAACCCTACAATTATGGCGTGCCTCGAGCCAAGTATAGAATAGTGACACCCATTGTTCTATAAGAGACTCCATATTTGCATGAGCCAAACCAGACTTCTGCAAGCAAGCTCAGTCTCCTCTCCTTCGTGTTGTTCTTCGATCAGGTATTCTCGTTCATTTTGTAAGATTTATAGTTTCTACTCTTCTCTTATTATAGTTGTCTTTTAATTTCAAAAAAAAAAATGGATCTTAAGCTTTCAAAAATTCGCAAGTACTATCCATCTCTCCCAATGAATTATTTGAAAAAAATTTATGACGGTAGGTGTGAAAGACTTAAAGTTTTGATGCGTAATAGTGTCCCTGAAGATGTTCGTTGGCTGATCGAAGCAAAAGTTCGATTAGCTGGCGAAACTTCACCTAGTTTTAAGCACTTCCCAGGCTTAGGGAAGAGTAGTTTTGCAAAGAAACGAAGAGCTAAAAGAGTGAATGGTTGTCACAAGTGTGCTCGATGGACATGTAACACTCGATGCAAATCTGTGGGGTTTACATCCATAAATCGAGAAGATAAAATTAGTTTCATTAAGGATGGACTGAGTAAGGAGTCTTTGGATGATATCCGATTGACTCTTGAGACGCATCCATGTGGAATAGTGCAAAGAGAACTTCTTGCTTTGTGGTCTCAGTTCATAAGTGACAGTCAACGCTATAGTCTTGGGAATCTGACTAAAAACGACCCTGTTTGCCAATCTATAAGAAGATTGGATGGGAAGCCTATCCCCACTTCATAGAAAGTGTTTAAGCCGTTACTGGACGTAAAACCAGAGGAAGATGTGAGCCACAATCACAACTACTTGTACATACGCATGATTTTTGTTTGAATTTATTTCTTGTTGAATTGTTGTATGGCTACTTTTGATCGCCAAACCTCTTTCCAGGGCATACAAAAGGAACAAACATGGAAGGCCAGTTAGTTCGTCGAATCAAAACCATATGTGTACTTTGTGGCTCTCAACTTGGGAGTGATATTTGTTACGCACTTGCAGCAAGCGAACTAGGCCAAAAATTAGGAGAGAAAAAGATTAATTTGGTATATGGAGGGGGAAGTCGTGGATTGAATGGTTATGTTTCACAATCTGCACTTTTTGGAAAATCAGATGTGGTAGGTGTAATGCCAATCCCTTTGGCTGAACCACGTATTTCTGGGATTATACGCGGTCAACTTATAGAAACGACTTCTATGTCTGAGCGCATGGCTTGTAAGATTTATCAGTCAGACGCTTTCATTGCTTTACCAGGAGGTTTTGGAACACTTGAAGAAATCTTTTGTATAACCTCCTGGGCCAAGAGTAATCTCCATACCAAACCCATTGGACTTTTAAATGTTAATCATTTTTTTGATGGGTTGCTCTCTTTTATTGATCAGGCTGTGGAACAAAAGTTCATTTCTCCTTCAGCAAGAAATATTCTTATTTCTGCATCCACCATTGATAAACTGTTAGAAAAATTACATGCTTATGTTCCACAGTACGATCCTTATGAGCCTCGGATATATTGGTCTAAGGCAATCAAAAACAAGCGGCAAAAAGGTTCGATTAATTTAGATTTATCCCTGTAAGGCAAGTCTATGATAAGATGGCTGAGTAAGGAGTACTTTTTGTACTCTTGAGACGCATCTCCTATGACTTGTACAAAATTTCTTTAGTTGTTTCAAAAAAAAAAAAAAAAAAAAACTGTGGAATGTTGTTAGGCAAGTCTATGATAAGATGGCTGAGTAAGGAGTACTTTTTGTACTCTTGAGACGCATTTTGTTTATCTTATGACTTCCATGAAATTTTTATTTTGGTGTGAAAATATAAATATATATATATATATATAGTATGCTCATTTGTTTGTTTGAGTTTTAGTAGTTCACAGTAAATCTATGGACTTATGGAGTTGCAGGTATTCCTAACAACCCTATTTTATTACTGTAATTCAAGTTGGGGGGAGTAAGGTATATTTATGAATTATCTGGTCTATGTTTAACTGTGAATTTGCAATTGCGTGCTTGTAGTTTTGTGTGAATTAAAAAAAAAATGTGTGTACTTTAAGTAATGTTATCCCTAAAGCTTTGGAATTATACACTGATAGCCAGTTGAACTTGCAATATGAATCATGAATGCATTAATTTCTTATTTGAAAACGTATATGTATGGAATTAGAATAGGTGATTTGCATGCATCGGGTGTTCAATAATTAGAAATTGGTTTATCGGTCATAAAGTCAAAGGCAATGGTAATTAGCTGATTAGCACACTGTATGATCCCTCAACAGAAGTAGAGACTATTACCCGAGTGAGTGTTTGAGCCTAATAATCGTTAATTCTGAGTGAAATAACACGTACTCTAAATGCGCTTTATTGTTTATCTCATCTTTTCAATAGCTTCAAAACATTAATTTGCTTTGAATGTCTAGTATAATAGCGGATGAGTTTAGCTGGTTCCAAATTCCGAATTAGATGACTGAGTAACATCGTTTGTAGAAGCATGATAGAGGGATCATTTCTTTCATTTTGGGCCTATTAACCTTTTCTTTCTTTACATTAACCTCCCTTGCTAGCCCATTGAGCCAATTGTAGTACAACTTCTTTCGTTACTCTCGTTTAACCCATAACCATATGAATTTTGTCCAACCTGGTGTGTTTCCAGAAATCAGTCTATCTCGATATTTTCATATAAAAAAGAAACAAAAAAGCAAAAAAAAAAAAAAAAGAAAAAAAGAAAAAAAAAAAAAAAAGGAAGTTCTCTTAGTTATTCAGCATAAGTGTTCCAAAATAAATGCTGAAGAAAACATTATATCCAGTTTGAGATTAGTGTCAAAAAAAAAAAAAAAATCCTGACACACCATTTGTACATTTTACCCTTTTTCTTTGACAACCCGTATTAACCTCATAGCCCCATTACAACCCAGTCTGGTCCTTCTTGATGCTATAAATCATGTGATCTCAGGATTCGAGTTCGGAGTAAAGAATTTTGTTTAAATTCAGAAGTTATTAATCTATGGCATTATTCCAGTCATGAAGCTATGTTAAATTCCCTGTTCTTTCATGAAAATACGTTCTTTGTATTTGGGATGACACCGAGTTTGAACTTGTTTTACATTTACTCTTAAAACGGTGACCCCCTTGTGTGTACACCTGAGGAATCGTTTTATTAGAGGGAAAATCCATAGTAAGGTTTAAAGTCAAAACTTCGAGGGAGTAAATATGTGTATTGATCATCCTAATTGCCATTCCTAAGATTGTATGACCTTTAACCATAAATCTAATTTTTAATGTTCGATTTGTTCTGAATGTTCTACTCTACGCATTTTGGTTTCGAATTTGAAATTTTTATATTCATGCAAGTATTGCGATTAGATCATGGCTGGTGTATAATCTGATTGCTAAGGGACTAGCAATATTCAAGTTGGGGGGTATGATTAGGGGTTAATATTTCCTAAATCTTAATGAATTATATCCCTATTTTGACTTTATAATTATGCTTAAAATAAATAATTATTTGTATTATATATTATTACAGGATGAAGCAAGGAAGCTGTCTTCTACAATTAATTAGGGGCATAAATCGAAGATGTTGGATTACCCATTATTGTTGCTCAAAATCATGGGCTAAGTATGATGTCTAGAGGATGTTTCAAAGTGCATTTGGCCCAACAATCAAATAGAATCCAACACAAAGAAGGCCCAAGCCCAAGCTCAAGCCCAACACAAAGAAGGCCCAAGCCCAAGCTCAAGCCCAACACAAAGAAGGCCCAAGCCCAAAAATATGAAAAGCCCAAGTCCCACAAATGGATGACATCATCACTTACATCATGGGATAGGATGACATCATCATGGGATAGGATGACATCATCACTTACATCATGGGATAGGATGACATCATCGCTTACATCATGGTTGAGATGACATCATCGCTTACATCATGGTTGAGATGACATCATTGCTTACATCATGGTTGAGATGACATCATCACTTACATCATGGGTTGGAATGACATCATTGCTTACATCATCAATTAGATATTTTGTATTATTAAATTATATAATTAAGTGGTTACCATTACATCCTTTAGCCTATAAATAGAGCACTTAGGTGCATTTGTAAGGATGATTATTCTTGAATGAAAGTTTAGTTGTTTTAATCACTTTTGTTCTCTCTTATTCTCTCTCTTATTTTCTCTTGCAAATCTTACTTCTTCTCTTTCTTATTTAAATTCTCATGTCATTTATTTTTATTTTATTATTCACAGCCTAAATGGTCGGTTAATTTCTGTCTTTAAATTCCTGCAATTTCAATTATTGTCTTTCAATTATATACCGCCTATATGGTCGGTTAAAAAAATAGTCTTTCAATTATTGTCTTTCAATTATATACCGCCTATATGGTCGGTTAAAAAATTATCTTTTAAATATTGTCTTTTAATTCCCGTCATTTAAATTTCTACCAATTAATTCTTAAATAGAAATGAGTAGCTAAACCTAATCTTGGGTTAAGGCGAGGACAGTGTCCAATGTTCTTGAATCTCAAGATAAGCCAAATCTCGATGAATGTAAAATTTATCTGAGTTAAACTCGAGTTGAGTGTGTAAATGGTTTTGTGAGTTTGGATTGGGTCATCATCCTAACTTAGAACTCTCATGCCATGTATGAGAGTTGCTAGAATTGGAGATGAGATATACCCAAGCTCAGACGATCAAATCATAGTCTGTAGTATAATACAATTTACAGTGACGTCTTAACCTAGAACCATCATATCATGTATGAGGGTTGCTTAGCTAAGAATCATTCGTATTTTGAATTATCACTCCCAAACGATCCTCTGTTTATTTCAGATTAATGTTGCTGTTTAAAATGCTATAAGAGATTTATTAGGCATTGGTTCTGAACTCGCCTGAACCCAAGACCTTTTTAATATTAAAAAAAAAAACCCTTTTCACAATCAAGAAAACTTCGCTCTCTTTGGAGAAATCAACCCGAATGAACCATTCTTTTGTTAAATAAACCTCCCAGTGAATCGACCCGGACTTGTCCGAAATTTATATTTGTGCTACAATTACACTCATACACTGGTGAGTTTAAACCTCCTCACGATTTCAACACTGAACATCTAAACTGATTAAGGCTTTTAAATTGTAGGGTGAGGAGTGCAGCCAAATTTTGGCGCCGTTGCCGGGGAGGTGCAACAGAAGAAAAAAAAAAATTCACTCCACGGGTAATTTTGTTCTTAATATTGTGTTTTCTTAACTATTTGCATATTGTTCAAATTGTATGAGACTTAGATCTGGTAGAATCTTAACCCATCAAACTGAGTCAAACCATTCTATAGATTCTTTATCAGAGACTGAAATATCACGTTTACAAACCATAATGTCTCAACAAAATGAAAACCCATCTGCTCATGGGAGTGATCATGGAGAACATGATCCCTTGGATGGTGAGATTAAACCCCTTAGGGATTATCTGCACCCTCCAAGGCAAACCACTCCTTCTTGCATAATTCTACCAATAAACCATCATCGATTTGTCCTTAAACCAGGTACCATACAAATGCTCCCCACATTTCATGGTATGGATTCTGAAAATCCCTATACACACATGAGGGATTTTGAAGAGGTATGTGGTACCTGTGGGGATCAAAATATACATGAGGACACTGTTAGACTAAAACTCTTCCCGTTCTCACTCAAGGATAAGGCAAAAATGTGGTTAGGGACTCTAGAGCCCAGATCAATAGGAACTTGGAGGGAGATGCAAACAAAATTTCTAAAAAAATACTTCCCAGCTAATAGAACAGCATCACTCCAAAGGCAAATGATGAATTTCATTTGTAAACCAAATGAAACATTTGCTCAAACTTGGGAACGTTTCAAGGACCTTTTGCATTCTTGCCCACACCATGCCTTTGAACAATGGCGGGTAGTTAGTTTCTTCTTTAATGCCTTAACTCCTAATTTGAAAATGCTGGTGTCCACCATGTGTAATGGTGACTTTTATGAAAAAACTCCTGAAGAGGCTGTTGCATACTTTGACCATGTAGCTGAAAACTCTAGAAATTGGGAAGTTGGGCCATTAACCATGGGAGATTTGAGAGACCAATACAATCCACAACCAAAGGGAAAACTCCAATTAAATGAAACTGATGACATCAGTGCTAGATTAGCTCTGTTGACAAAGAAAATGGAAGAATTGGAGATGAAAAAAATGAAGGTTGTCAATGAGGTAGAGGTGCATTGTGTAGTGTGTGAAACCAATAGCCATAGAACAGAAGAGTGTCCAACTCTCCCTGCTTTCAAAGAAGTGCTGTATGGCCAAACTCCAAACTCACAACCAAGACAAACAGAGGGTAGGATATACCAAAACCAGAATCAGGGTGGAAATTATCAAGGGTACAACCCAAACTCAAACACCTACCATCCAAATTCCAGGAACCACCCAAATTTCTCTTGGAGAAATGACTCAGCACCTCAGCCACACCAACCATTTCCCTCACAACCACAGCCACAACCTCAGCCACAGCCCTACCAGCCTAACCAAGGACCATCTGGCTCATATCAGCCACCGCATAAGAGATCCCTAGAGGATACTCTACAACAATTTATGCAAGGGCAGATGGGGAACAATGCTCAGGTAGCAAAATTCCAAGAGCAAACAAATAGGGCAATTGAGGATATGAGGAGTCAGCTAACCAAGCTAACTCAAACTTTGACTGTGAGAGAACCTGGGAAATTCCCTTCTCAACCAAATCCCAACCCCGTGAGGCAAACAAATCAAGTGGAATCATCAAATAGTGGGAACAATAATCATGAGCAAGTGCAAGCAGTCACTGTCCTTAGGAATGGAAAAATAATTGACAAACCAGATGACCCTAGGACAAACCAACCTGATGCACAAGAAGAAGAACAAAATGAAAATAAAAAAAATGACAATGCTCCAGCTTTGGAGGAAAAACTTGAAAACAAAAAAAAGGAAGATAAAGAAAAAAATAAGGTGGTAGAATTCAAGAACAACCCTGCACCACCATTCCCTCAAAGACTTTCTCAAACAAAGAGGGAAAAACAAAATGCTGATATTTATGAAGTGTTCAAGCAGGTGAGGATTAACATTCCTCTACTTGATGCAATCAAACAAACACCATCTTATGCAAAATTCTTAAAAGACTTGTGTACTGTTAAAAGAAAGATCAACATCAAGGAGAAAGCATTCTTGACTGAACAGGTGAGTTCCATCCTGCAACTTAAAACACCTCCTAAGTACAAAGACCCTGGTAGCCCAACCATTTCTTGCATAATTGGAAGCCAGCGGGTGGACCAAGCACTCTTAGATTTAGGAGCAAGTGTCAACTTGCTTCCTTATAGTGTATATCAGCAACTGGGCTTAGGAGAACTCAAGCCAACAAGAGTTACCCTACAGCTTGCTGATAGGTCAATCAAAGTCCCTAGGGGGATAGTGGAGGATGTATTAGTGCAGGTGGACAAATTTTACTTCCCTGTTGACTTTATAGTCTTGGACACACAACCCCATCAAGGCCCTCAACCCCCTGTTCCAGTCATTCTTGGTAGACCATTCCTAGCAACGTCAAATGCCATAATTAATTGTAGGAATGGAATACTTAAGTTATCATTTGGGAACATGACTGTAGAGATGAATATCTTTAGAGTTTCCAAACAACACATAGCTGAGACTGAGGTGGAGAAAGTAGATTTGGTTCAAACATTAGCTGAGGACTATTTTGCAAAAGAATTTTTGAACAAATCTATGGAAAAAGATCAAGACGAGAGAGAGTTAAAAGAATTAGAGAACACTAGGGAGGAAGAAGCAATGCCTATGGCTCAATGGATTCCCAAATCAGAACCATTGGGTTCTCTGAACAATGCGGAGTCACAATCTGATAATACCTCACCCACACCTGAAATGAAACCTTTGCCAAGTGAGTTAAAATATGCATTTCTAGGTGATGAGAACACACTCCCCGTAGTCATCTCTTCAAGTTTGACATCCCAACAGGAAATTCAACTGATAAACATTCTGAGAGCTCATAAAAAAGCCTTAGGTTGGACCATCTCAGACTTGCATGGAATTAGTCCTTTGACTTGCACTCATAGGATATTTCTAGAGGAGGATGCTAAACCTATTAGGCAAATGCAGAGGAGACTCAATCCTAACATGAAAGAGGTGGTTAGGAAAGAAGTGCTAAAGTTGCTAGATGCGGGTATTATATACCCCATCTCTGATTCAAAGTGGGTCAGCCCCACTCAAGTGGTCCCAAAAAGGTCTGGAGTCACAATGGTGAGAAATGACAAGAATGAGTTGATCCCTACTCGCATCCAAACCGGATGGAGAGTATGTATCGATTACAGAAAACTCAATGCAATGACTAGAAAAGACCATTTTCCATTGCCATTCTTGGACCAAGTCCTTGAAAGAATAGCTGGGCAAGCATTCTATTGTTTCCTTGATGGTTATTCAGGATATAACCAGATTGACATTGCCCTAGAGGACCAGGAAAAGACCACTTTCACATGTCCATTTGGGACATTTGCCTATAGACGTATGCCTTTTGGACTATGCAATGCCCCTGCCACCTTTCAAAGGTGTGTAATGAGTATTTTTAGTGAGATGACAGAACACATTGTGGAGGTTTTTATGGATGATTTCTCTGTCTATGGAGCTAGTTTTGAGGCATGTCTAGAGAATTTAGAGAGAGTTCTAGCTCGTTGTGAAGAATCCCACCTTGTGCTTAATTGGGAAAAATGTCATTTCATGGTCAAACAAGGTATAGTCCTAGGGCATATTGTCTCTGCTAAGGGAATGGAGGTGGACAAAGCCAAAGTAGAAGCCATCCAAAAACTGCCAGTCCCTAAGAGTGTTAAAGACATCAGGTCTTTCCTCGGGCATGCTGGGTTTTATAGGAGATTCATAGCTTCTTTTAGCAGCATAGCCCGGCCTCTGTGTAATTTGCTCTCCCAGGATGTCCCATTTGAGTGGACATCATCTTGTCAAACCTCTTTTGAGAGGTTAAGAAATGCTCTCATCTCAGCTCCCATTATTCAACCACCAGATTGGTCATTACCCTTTGAACTCATGTGTGATGCAAGTGATTATGCTGTAGGAGCAGTCTTAGGGCAAAGAAAAGATAAAAAACCTTATGTCATCTACTATGCCAGTAAAACCCTCAATGAAGCCCAAAAGAATTACACAACAACTGAGAAGGAACTATTGGCAGTAGTTTTTGCATTAGAGAAGTTCAGATCATATCTGGTGGGGTCATTGGTCATTGTTTTCACTGACCATGCTGCTTTGAAATACTTGCTCACCAAACAAGATGCCAAACCGCGTCTTATTAGGTGGATTTTGTTACTCCAAGAATTCAACATAGAAATCAAAGATAAAAAAGGAGTAGAAAATGTGGTGGCAGACCATTTGTCTAGACTTCCATGCCAAGACCTTAATCTAGACAAGGAACCAATCAGGGACACCTTTCCAGATGAACAACTCTTCCTTATAAATGATACCTCAACCTCTGTTACACCATGGTATGCAGATCTGGCCAACTATCTAGCCACAGGTCTAATTCCAAATCATTGGACCAAGCTAGATAAACAAAAATTCTTTAGGAAAGTTAGGACTTTTTTTTGGGATGACCCTTACTTGTTTAAGTATTGTGCTGACCAAATTTTAAGAAGGTGCATCCCCGAGCATGAGCAACAGAGTGTTTTGAATTTTTGTCATACTCTTGCTTGTGGAGGTCATTTCTCCACAAGAAAAACATTAGCCAAGATCTTACAAAGTGGATTCTTTTGGCCTACCATGTTTAGAGATGTGCATCAGTTCTGTAGCTCATGTGATAGATGCCAAAGGCTAGGAAGCCTAACCAAGAGGAATATGATGCCCTTACAACCCATTCAGGTGTTAGAAATTTTTGATTGTTGGGGAATAGACTTCATGGGACCATTTGTTAATTCAGGTGGACACGAGTACATCTTGTTAGCTGTTGACTATGTGTCCAAGTGGGTAGAAGCAATCCCAACAAGAACAAACGATCATCGGGTTGTAATGAAGTTTTTGAAAGAAAATATTTTTAGTAGGTTTGGAATGCCTAGGGCCATCATAAGTGATGGAGGTTCTCATTTCTGCAACAAACCAGTGGCTGAATTAATGAGAAAATATGGAGTAGTCCACAAAGTTGCAACCCCATATCACCCTCAAACCAATGGCCAAGCTGAATTGGCCAATAGGGAGATAAAAAGGATTTTAGAGAAAACAGTCAATTCTAATCGCAAGGATTGGTCCTTGAGGTTGATTGATGCACTTTGGGCCTATAGAACTGCTTACAAGACCATTCTAGGCATGTCTCCCTACAGGTTGGTATATGGCAAGCCATGTCATTTGCCAGTTGAAATAGAGCACAAAGCCTACTGGGCCGTTAGGAAGATTAATGAGGAATCAACAGAAGTGAGCCTCAATAGGAAATTGCAACTTAATGAACTCGAAGAACTTAGGGATGAGGCATTTGAAAATGCCAAATTGTCTAAGTTGCATATGAAAAAGTTGCATGACCAACACATCAACAGAAAAAATTTTCATGTTGGTCAGCAAGTGCTTCTCTACAACTCAAGGCTTCATTTGTTCCCAGGGAAGTTGAGATCAAAATGGACAGGACCCTATACAATCAAGACCATATCAGAATATGGGGCAATAGAAATTGAAATCAAAGAGTCTGGACAATGTTTTAAAGTGAATGGTCAAAGGCTGAAACCATATCTAGGCATAGCTGAGAAAGATGTTGTTGAAGGAAATGAAGAGATGGTGGAGTTGGGTGATCCACCATCAGTGGTTGAGTGACCTTTAGAAACACATTCGTCTGGGAATCTGACGTTAAAAGACCACCTTTCCATTTAGGTTAAATGGATGTTTCTAGATTTAAAAACAATAATAATAATAATAATAATAATAACAAAAAAAAAGGTATATTAAAATTTATTTCTTTTCTGCATTACTTAAATAGTGTTTCTCTGTGTGCAGTCTAAATAAAAATTTTGCATACGAGTTCATGCATTGAAGATCACCAGGTATGCATATCTTCTATCCTTTTATTGCCGATTGAGGACAATGCGCAATTCAAGTTGGGGGGTAAGGTGTACTTAGGAATTTATTGGTGTTTGAATTTGATCTATTGTGCAAATAATTTTGTTTGACTCGATAATAATGTTTTGTGTGGTATATATATGATTTTATTAAGCACCTAAAAAATTTTAACTAACCCAAAAAAAAAATATATATATATATATGATAAAAATAAAAAAACAATATAATAAAAACTAAAAAAAATATATTTCAAAATAAAAAACAAAAAAAAAAACAAAAACAAAAATATATATATATATAAAAAAAAAAATTTTGAGAGAGACAGAATTGGCGCTGGTGGTGGCCATTCTCGGGCAGTGCAATCACACTGTCCTATAAAGAAAGAGGCACACTGCCAAATGTTGAAAAAGGAGGCACCAAGCGTTGAAAAAAGAGACGCGCCTAACCCTACAATTATGGCGTGCCTCGAGCCAAGTATAGAATAGTGACACCCATTGTTCTATAAGAGACTCCATATTTGCATGAGCCAAACCAGACTTCTGCAAGCAAGCTCAGTCTCCTCTCCTTCGTGTTGTTCTTCGATCAGGTATTCTCGTTCATTTTGTAAGATTTATAGTTTCTACTCTTCTCTTATTATAGTTGTCTTTTAATTTCAAAAAAAAAAATGGATCTTAAGCTTTCAAAAATTCGCAAGTACTATCCATCTCTCCCAATGAATTATTTGAAAAAAATTTATGACGGTAGGTGTGAAAGACTTAAAGTTTTGATGCGTAATAGTGTCCCTGAAGATGTTCGTTGGCTGATCGAAGCAAAAGTTCGATTAGCTGGCGAAACTTCACCTAGTTTTAAGCACTTCCCAGGCTTAGGGAAGAGTAGTTTTGCAAAGAAACGAAGAGCTAAAAGAGTGAATGGTTGTCACAAGTGTGCTCGATGGACATGTAACACTCGATGCAAATCTGTGGGGTTTACATCCATAAATCGAGAAGATAAAATTAGTTTCATTAAGGATGGACTGAGTAAGGAGTCTTTGGATGATATCCGATTGACTCTTGAGACGCATCCATGTGGAATAGTGCAAAGAGAACTTCTTGCTTTGTGGTCTCAGTTCATAAGTGACAGTCAACGCTATAGTCTTGGGAATCTGACTAAAAACGACCCTGTTTGCCAATCTATAAGAAGATTGGATGGGAAGCCTATCCCCACTTCATAGAAAGTGTTTAAGCCGTTACTGGACGTAAAACCAGAGGAAGATGTGAGCCACAATCACAACTACTTGTACATACGCATGATTTTTGTTTGAATTTATTTCTTGTTGAATTGTTGTATGGCTACTTTTGATCGCCAAACCTCTTTCCAGGGCATACAAAAGGAACAAACATGGAAGGCCAGTTAGTTCGTCGAATCAAAACCATATGTGTACTTTGTGGCTCTCAACTTGGGAGTGATATTTGTTACGCACTTGCAGCAAGCGAACTAGGCCAAAAATTAGGAGAGAAAAAGATTAATTTGGTATATGGAGGGGGAAGTCGTGGATTGAATGGTTATGTTTCACAATCTGCACTTTTTCGAAAATCAGATGTGGTAGGTGTAATGCCAATCCCTTTGGCTGAACCACGTATTTCTGGGATTATACGCGGTCAACTTATAGAAACGACTTCTATGTCTGAGCGCATGGCTTGTAAGATTTATCAGTCAGACGCTTTCATTGCTTTACCAGGAGGTTTTGGAACACTTGAAGAAATCTTTTGTATAACCTCCTGGGCCAAGAGTAATCTCCATACCAAACCCATTGGACTTTTAAATGTTAATCATTTTTTTGATGGGTTGCTCTCTTTTATTGATCAGGCTGTGGAACAAAAGTTCATTTCTCCTTCAGCAAGAAATATTCTTATTTCTGCATCCACCATTGATAAACTGTTAGAAAAATTACATGCTTATGTTCCACAGTACGATCCTTATGAGCCTCGGATAGATTGGTCTAAGGCAATCAAAAACAAGCGGCAAAAAGGTTCGATTAATTTAGATTTATCCCTGTAAGGCAAGTCTATGATAAGATGGCTGAGTAAGGAGTACTTTTTGTACTCTTGAGACGCATCTCCTATGACTTGTACAAAATTTCTTTAGTTGTTTCAAAAAAAAAAAAAAAAAAAAACTGTGGAATGTTGTTAGGCAAGTCTATGATAAGATGGCTGAGTAAGGAGTACTTTTTGTACTCTTGAGACGCATTTTGTTTATCTTATGACTTCCATGAAATTTTTATTTTGGTGTGAAAATATAAATATATATATATATATAGTATGCTCATTTGTTTGTTTGAGTTTTAGTAGTTCACAGTAAATCTATGGACTTATGGAGTTGCAGGTATTCCTAACAACCCTATTTTATTACTGTAATTCAAGTTGGGGGGAGTAAGGTATATTTATGAATTATCTGGTCTATGTTTAACTGTGAATTTGCAATTGCGTGCTTGTAGTTTTGTGTGAATTAAAAAAAAAATGTGTGTACTTTAAGTAATGTTATCCCTAAAGCTTTGGAATTATACACTGATAGCCAGTTGAACTTGCAATATGAATCATGAATGCATTAATTTCTTATTTGAAAACGTATATGTATGGAATTAGAATAGGTGATTTGCATGCATCGGGTGTTCAATAATTAGAAATTGGTTTATCGGTCATAAAGTCAAAGGCAATGGTAATTAGCTGATTAGCACACTGTATGATCCCTCAACAGAAGTAGAGACTATTACCCGAGTGAGTGTTTGAGCCTAATAATCGTTAATTCTGAGTGAAATAACACGTACTCTAAATGCGCTTTATTGTTTATCTCATCTTTTCAATAGCTTCAAAACATTAATTTGCTTTGAATGTCTAGTATAATAGCGGATGAGTTTAGCTGGTTCCAAATTCCGAATTAGATGACTGAGTAACATCGTTTGTAGAAGCATGATAGAGGGATCATTTCTTTCATTTTGGGCCTATTAACCTTTTCTTTCTTTACATTAACCTCCCTTGCTAGCCCATTGAGCCAATTGTAGTACAACTTCTTTCGTTACTCTCGTTTAACCCATAACCATATGAATTTTGTCCAACCTGGTGTGTTTCCAGAAATCAGTCTATCTCGATATTTTCATATAAAAAAGAAACAAAAAAGCAAAAAAAAAAAAAAAAGAAAAAAAGAAAAAAAAAAAAAAAAGGAAGTTCTCTTAGTTATTCAGCATAAGTGTTCCAAAATAAATGCTGAAGAAAACATTATATCCAGTTTGAGATTAGTGTCAAAAAAAAAAAAAAAATCCTGACACACCATTTGTACATTTTACCCTTTTTCTTTGACAACCCGTATTAACCTCATAGCCCCATTACAACCCAGTCTGGTCCTTCTTGATGCTATAAATCATGTGATCTCAGGATTCGAGTTCGGAGTAAAGAATTTTGTTTAAATTCAGAAGTTATTAATCTATGGCATTATTCCAGTCATGAAGCTATGTTAAATTCCCTGTTCTTTCATGAAAATACGTTCTTTGTATTTGGGATGACACCGAGTTTGAACTTGTTTTACATTTACTCTTAAAACGGTGACCCCCTTGTGTGTACACCTGAGGAATCGTTTTATTAGAGGGAAAATCCATAGTAAGGTTTAAAGTCAAAACTTCGAGGGAGTAAATATGTGTATTGATCATCCTAATTGCCATTCCTAAGATTGTATGACCTTTAACCATAAATCTAATTTTTAATGTTCGATTTGTTCTGAATGTTCTACTCTACGCATTTTGGTTTCGAATTTGAAATTTTTATATTCATGCAAGTATTGCGATTAGATCATGGCTGGTGTATAATCTGATTGCTAAGGGACTAGCAATATTCAAGTTGGGGGGTATGATTAGGGGTTAATATTTCCTAAATCTTAATGAATTATATCCCTATTTTGACTTTATAATTATGCTTAAAATAAATAATTATTTGTATTATATATTATTACAGGATGAAGCAAGGAAGCTGTCTTCTACAATTAATTAGGGGCATAAATCGAAGATGTTGGATTACCCATTATTGTTGCTCAAAATCATGGGCTAAGTATGATGTCTAGAGGATGTTTC
Organism: Diospyros kaki; assembly: GCA_036245055.1. Lineage (NCBI taxonomy): Eukaryota > Viridiplantae > Streptophyta > Magnoliopsida > Ericales > Ebenaceae > Diospyros > Diospyros kaki. The sequence continues at coordinate 23,789,802 of BSEG01000009.1, read as the reverse complement.
AAAGTGCATTTGGCCCAACAATCAAATAGAATCCAACACAAAGAAGGCCCAAGCCCAAGCTCAAGCCCAACACAAAGAAGGCCCAAGCCCAAGCTCAAGCCCAACACAAAGAAGGCCCAAGCCCAAAAATATGAAAAGCCCAAGTCCCACAAATGGATGACATCATCACTTACATCATGGGATAGGATGACATCATCATGGGATAGGATGACATCATCACTTACATCATGGGATAGGATGACATCATCGCTTACATCATGGTTGAGATGACATCATCGCTTACATCATGGTTGAGATGACATCATTGCTTACATCATGGTTGAGATGACATCATCACTTACATCATGGGTTGGAATGACATCATTGCTTACATCATCAATTAGATATTTTGTATTATTAAATTATATAATTAAGTGGTTACCATTACATCCTTTAGCCTATAAATAGAGCACTTAGGTGCATTTGTAAGGATGATTATTCTTGAATGAAAGTTTAGTTGTTTTAATCACTTTTGTTCTCTCTTATTCTCTCTCTTATTTTCTCTTGCAAATCTTACTTCTTCTCTTTCTTATTTAAATTCTCATGTCATTTATTTTTATTTTATTATTCACCGCCTAAATGGTCGGTTAATTTCTGTCTTTAAATTCCTGCAATTTCAATTATTGTCTTTCAATTATATACCGCCTATATGGTCGGTTAAAAAAATAGTCTTTCAATTATTGTCTTTCAATTATATACCGCCTATATGGTCGGTTAAAAAATTATCTTTTAAATATTGTCTTTTAATTCCCGTCATTTAAATTTCTACCAATTAATTCTTAAATAGAAATGAGTAGCTAAACCTAATCTTGGGTTAAGGCGAGGACAGTGTCCAATGTTCTTGAATCTCAAGATAAGCCAAATCTCGATGAATGTAAAATTTATCTGAGTTAAACTCGAGTTGAGTGTGTAAATGGTTTTGTGAGTTTGGATTGGGTCATCATCCTAACTTAGAACTCTCATGCCATGTATGAGAGTTGCTAGAATTGGAGATGAGATATACCCAAGCTCAGACGATCAAATCATAGTCTGTAGTATAATACAATTTACAGTGACGTCTTAACCTAGAACCATCATATCATGTATGAGGGTTGCTTAGCTAAGAATCATTCGTATTTTGAATTATCACTCCCAAACGATCCTCTGTTTATTTCAGATTAATGTTGCTGTTTAAAATGCTATAAGAGATTTATTAGGCATTGGTTCTGAACTCGCCTGAACCCAAGACCTTTTTAATATTAAAAAAAAAAACCCTTTTCACAATCAAGAAAACTTCGCTCTCTTTGGAGAAATCAACCCGAATGAACCATTCTTTTGTTAAATAAACCTCCCAGTGAATCGACCCGGACTTGTCCGGAATTTATATTTGTGCTACAATTACACTCATACACTGGTGAGTTTAAACCTCCTCACGATTTCAACACTGAACATCTAAACTGATTAAGGCTTTTAAATTGTAGGGTGAGGAGTGCAGCCAAATTTTGGCGCCGTTGCCGGGGAGGTGCAACAGAAGAAAAAAAAAAATTCACTCCACGGGTAATTTTGTTCTTAATATTGTGTTTTCTTAACTATTTGCATATTGTTCAAATTGTATGAGACTTAGATCTGGTAGAATCTTAACCCATCAAACTGAGTCAAACCATTCTATAGATTCTTTATCAGAGACTGAAATATCACGTTTACAAACCATAATGTCTCAACAAAATGAAAACCCATCTGCTCATGGGAGTGATCATGGAGAACATGATCCCTTGGATGGTGAGATTAAACCCCTTAGGGATTATCTGCACCCTCCAAGGCAAACCACTCCTTCTTGCATAATTCTACCAATAAACCATCATCGATTTGTCCTTAAACCAGGTACCATACAAATGCTCCCCACATTTCATGGTATGGATTCTGAAAATCCCTATACACACATGAGGGATTTTGAAGAGGTATGTGGTACCTGTGGGGATCAAAATATACATGAGGACACTGTTAGACTAAAACTCTTCCCGTTCTCACTCAAGGATAAGGCAAAAATGTGGTTAGGGACTCTAGAGCCCAGATCAATAGGAACTTGGAGGGAGATGCAAACAAAATTTCTAAAAAAATACTTCCCAGCTAATAGAACAGCATCACTCCAAAGGCAAATGATGAATTTCATTTGTAAACCAAATGAAACATTTGCTCAAACTTGGGAACGTTTCAAGGACCTTTTGCATTCTTGCCCACACCATGCCTTTGAACAATGGCGGGTAGTTAGTTTCTTCTTTAATGCCTTAACTCCTAATTTGAAAATGCTGGTGTCCACCATGTGTAATGGTGACTTTTATGAAAAAACTCCTGAAGAGGCTGTTGCATACTTTGACCATGTAGCTGAAAACTCTAGAAATTGGGAAGTTGGGCCATTAACCATGGGAGATTTGAGAGACCAATACAATCCACAACCAAAGGGAAAACTCCAATTAAATGAAACTGATGACATCAGTGCTAGATTAGCTCTGTTGACAAAGAAAATGGAAGAATTGGAGATGAAAAAAATGAAGGTTGTCAATGAGGTAGAGGTGCATTGTGTAGTGTGTGAAACCAATAGCCATAGAACAGAAGAGTGTCCAACTCTCCCTGCTTTCAAAGAAGTGCTGTATGGCCAAACTCCAAACTCACAACCAAGACAAACAGAGGGTAGGATATACCAAAACCAGAATCAGGGTGGAAATTATCAAGGGTACAACCCAAACTCAAACACCTACCATCCAAATTCCAGGAACCACCCAAATTTCTCTTGGAGAAATGACTCAGCACCTCAGCCACACCAACCATTTCCCTCACAACCACAGCCACAACCTCAGCCACAGCCCTACCAGCCTAACCAAGGACCATCTGGCTCATATCAGCCACCGCATAAGAGATCCCTAGAGGATACTCTACAACAATTTATGCAAGGGCAGATGGGGAACAATGCTCAGGTAGCAAAATTCCAAGAGCAAACAAATAGGGCAATTGAGGATATGAGGAGTCAGCTAACCAAGCTAACTCAAACTTTGACTGTGAGAGAACCTGGGAAATTCCCTTCTCAACCAAATCCCAACCCCGTGAGGCAAACAAATCAAGTGGAATCATCAAATAGTGGGAACAATAATCATGAGCAAGTGCAAGCAGTCACTGTCCTTAGGAATGGAAAAATAATTGACAAACCAGATGACCCTAGGACAAACCAACCTGATGCACAAGAAGAAGAACAAAATGAAAATAAAAAAAATGACAATGCTCCAGCTTTGGAGGAAAAACTTGAAAACAAAAAAAAGGAAGATAAAGAAAAAAATAAGGTGGTAGAATTCAAGAACAACCCTGCACCACCATTCCCTCAAAGACTTTCTCAAACAAAGAGGGAAAAACAAAATGCTGATATTTATGAAGTGTTCAAGCAGGTGAGGATTAACATTCCTCTACTTGATGCAATCAAACAAACACCATCTTATGCAAAATTCTTAAAAGACTTGTGTACTGTTAAAAGAAAGATCAACATCAAGGAGAAAGCATTCTTGACTGAACAGGTGAGTTCCATCCTGCAACTTAAAACACCTCCTAAGTACAAAGACCCTGGTAGCCCAACCATTTCTTGCATAATTGGAAGCCAGCGGGTGGACCAAGCACTCTTAGATTTAGGAGCAAGTGTCAACTTGCTTCCTTATAGTGTATATCAGCAACTGGGCTTAGGAGAACTCAAGCCAACAAGAGTTACCCTACAGCTTGCTGATAGGTCAATCAAAGTCCCTAGGGGGATAGTGGAGGATGTATTAGTGCAGGTGGACAAATTTTACTTCCCTGTTGACTTTATAGTCTTGGACACACAACCCCATCAAGGCCCTCAACCCCCTGTTCCAGTCATTCTTGGTAGACCATTCCTAGCAACGTCAAATGCCATAATTAATTGTAGGAATGGAATACTTAAGTTATCATTTGGGAACATGACTGTAGAGATGAATATCTTTAGAGTTTCCAAACAACACATAGCTGAGACTGAGGTGGAGAAAGTAGATTTGGTTCAAACATTAGCTGAGGACTATTTTGCAAAAGAATTTTTGAACAAATCTATGGAAAAAGATCAAGACGAGAGAGAGTTAAAAGAATTAGAGAACACTAGGGAGGAAGAAGCAATGCCTATGGCTCAATGGATTCCCAAATCAGAACCATTGGGTTCTCTGAACAATGCGGAGTCACAATCTGATAATACCTCACCCACACCTGAAATGAAACCTTTGCCAAGTGAGTTAAAATATGCATTTCTAGGTGATGAGAACACACTCCCCGTAGTCATCTCTTCAAGTTTGACATCCCAACAGGAAATTCAACTGATAAACATTCTGAGAGCTCATAAAAAAGCCTTAGGTTGGACCATCTCAGACTTGCATGGAATTAGTCCTTTGACTTGCACTCATAGGATATTTCTAGAGGAGGATGCTAAACCTATTAGGCAAATGCAGAGGAGACTCAATCCTAACATGAAAGAGGTGGTTAGGAAAGAAGTGCTAAAGTTGCTAGATGCGGGTATTATATACCCCATCTCTGATTCAAAGTGGGTCAGCCCCACTCAAGTGGTCCCAAAAAGGTCTGGAGTCACAATGGTGAGAAATGACAAGAATGAGTTGATCCCTACTCGCATCCAAACCGGATGGAGAGTATGTATCGATTACAGAAAACTCAATGCAATGACTAGAAAAGACCATTTTCCATTGCCATTCTTGGACCAAGTCCTTGAAAGAATAGCTGGGCAAGCATTCTATTGTTTCCTTGATGGTTATTCAGGATATAACCAGATTGACATTGCCCTAGAGGACCAGGAAAAGACCACTTTCACATGTCCATTTGGGACATTTGCCTATAGACGTATGCCTTTTGGACTATGCAATGCCCCTGCCACCTTTCAAAGGTGTGTAATGAGTATTTTTAGTGAGATGACAGAACACATTGTGGAGGTTTTTATGGATGATTTCTCTGTCTATGGAGCTAGTTTTGAGGCATGTCTAGAGAATTTAGAGAGAGTTCTAGCTCGTTGTGAAGAATCCCACCTTGTGCTTAATTGGGAAAAATGTCATTTCATGGTCAAACAAGGTATAGTCCTAGGGCATATTGTCTCTGCTAAGGGAATGGAGGTGGACAAAGCCAAAGTAGAAGCCATCCAAAAACTGCCAGTCCCTAAGAGTGTTAAAGACATCAGGTCTTTCCTCGGGCATGCTGGGTTTTATAGGAGATTCATAGCTTCTTTTAGCAGCATAGCCCGGCCTCTGTGTAATTTGCTCTCCCAGGATGTCCCATTTGAGTGGACATCATCTTGTCAAACCTCTTTTGAGAGGTTAAGAAATGCTCTCATCTCAGCTCCCATTATTCAACCACCAGATTGGTCATTACCCTTTGAACTCATGTGTGATGCAAGTGATTATGCTGTAGGAGCAGTCTTAGGGCAAAGAAAAGATAAAAAACCTTATGTCATCTACTATGCCAGTAAAACCCTCAATGAAGCCCAAAAGAATTACACAACAACTGAGAAGGAACTATTGGCAGTAGTTTTTGCATTAGAGAAGTTCAGATCATATCTGGTGGGGTCATTGGTCATTGTTTTCACTGACCATGCTGCTTTGAAATACTTGCTCACCAAACAAGATGCCAAACCGCGTCTTATTAGGTGGATTTTGTTACTCCAAGAATTCAACATAGAAATCAAAGATAAAAAAGGAGTAGAAAATGTGGTGGCAGACCATTTGTCTAGACTTCCATGCCAAGACCTTAATCTAGACAAGGAACCAATCAGGGACACCTTTCCAGATGAACAACTCTTCCTTATAAATGATACCTCAACCTCTGTTACACCATGGTATGCAGATCTGGCCAACTATCTAGCCACAGGTCTAATTCCAAATCATTGGACCAAGCTAGATAAACAAAAATTCTTTAGGAAAGTTAGGACTTTTTTTTGGGATGACCCTTACTTGTTTAAGTATTGTGCTGACCAAATTTTAAGAAGGTGCATCCCCGAGCATGAGCAACAGAGTGTTTTGAATTTTTGTCATACTCTTGCTTGTGGAGGTCATTTCTCCACAAGAAAAACATTAGCCAAGATCTTACAAAGTGGATTCTTTTGGCCTACCATGTTTAGAGATGTGCATCAGTTCTGTAGCTCATGTGATAGATGCCAAAGGCTAGGAAGCCTAACCAAGAGGAATATGATGCCCTTACAACCCATTCAGGTGTTAGAAATTTTTGATTGTTGGGGAATAGACTTCATGGGACCATTTGTTAATTCAGGTGGACACGAGTACATCTTGTTAGCTGTTGACTATGTGTCCAAGTGGGTAGAAGCAATCCCAACAAGAACAAACGATCATCGGGTTGTAATGAAGTTTTTGAAAGAAAATATTTTTAGTAGGTTTGGAATGCCTAGGGCCATCATAAGTGATGGAGGTTCTCATTTCTGCAACAAACCAGTGGCTGAATTAATGAGAAAATATGGAGTAGTCCACAAAGTTGCAACCCCATATCACCCTCAAACCAATGGCCAAGCTGAATTGGCCAATAGGGAGATAAAAAGGATTTTAGAGAAAACAGTCAATTCTAATCGCAAGGATTGGTCCTTGAGGTTGATTGATGCACTTTGGGCCTATAGAACTGCTTACAAGACCATTCTAGGCATGTCTCCCTACAGGTTGGTATATGGCAAGCCATGTCATTTGCCAGTTGAAATAGAGCACAAAGCCTACTGGGCCGTTAGGAAGATTAATGAGGAATCAACAGAAGTGAGCCTCAATAGGAAATTGCAACTTAATGAACTCGAAGAACTTAGGGATGAGGCATTTGAAAATGCCAAATTGTCTAAGTTGCATATGAAAAAGTTGCATGACCAACACATCAACAGAAAAAATTTTCATGTTGGTCAGCAAGTGCTTCTCTACAACTCAAGGCTTCATTTGTTCCCAGGGAAGTTGAGATCAAAATGGACAGGACCCTATACAATCAAGACCATATCAGAATATGGGGCAATAGAAATTGAAATCAAAGAGTCTGGACAATGTTTTAAAGTGAATGGTCAAAGGCTGAAACCATATCTAGGCATAGCTGAGAAAGATGTTGTTGAAGGAAATGAAGAGATGGTGGAGTTGGGTGATCCACCATCAGTGGTTGAGTGACCTTTAGAAACACATTCGTCTGGGAATCTGACGTTAAAAGACCACCTTTCCATTTAGGTTAAATGGATGTTTCTAGATTTAAAAACAATAATAATAATAATAATAATAATAACAAAAAAAAAGGTATATTAAAATTTATTTCTTTTCTGCATTACTTAAATAGTGTTTCTCTGTGTGCAGTCTAAATAAAAATTTTGCATACGAGTTCATGCATTGAAGATCACCAGGTATGCATATCTTCTATCCTTTTATTGCCGATTGAGGACAATGCGCAATTCAAGTTGGGGGGTAAGGTGTACTTAGGAATTTATTGGTGTTTGAATTTGATCTATTGTGCAAATAATTTTGTTTGACTCGATAATAATGTTTTGTGTGGTATATATATGATTTTATTAAGCACCTAAAAAATTTTAACTAACCCAAAAAAAAAATATATATATATATATGATAAAAATAAAAAAACAATATAATAAAAACTAAAAAAAATATATTTCAAAATAAAAAACAAAAAAAAAAACAAAAACAAAAATATATATATATATAAAAAAAAAAATTTTGAGAGAGACAGAATTGGCGCTGGTGGTGGCCATTCTCGGGCAGTGCAATCACACTGTCCTATAAAGAAAGAGGCACACTGCCAAATGTTGAAAAAGGAGGCACCAAGCGTTGAAAAAAGAGACGCGCCTAACCCTACAATTATGGCGTGCCTCGAGCCAAGTATAGAATAGTGACACCCATTGTTCTATAAGAGACTCCATATTTGCATGAGCCAAACCAGACTTCTGCAAGCAAGCTCAGTCTCCTCTCCTTCGTGTTGTTCTTCGATCAGGTATTCTCGTTCATTTTGTAAGATTTATAGTTTCTACTCTTCTCTTATTATAGTTGTCTTTTAATTTCAAAAAAAAAAATGGATCTTAAGCTTTCAAAAATTCGCAAGTACTATCCATCTCTCCCAATGAATTATTTGAAAAAAATTTATGATGGTAGGTGTGAAAGACTTAAAGTTTTGATGCGTAATAGTGTCCCTGAAGATGTTCGTTGGCTGATCGAAGCAAAAGTTCGATTAGCTGGCGAAACTTCACCTAGTTTTAAGCACTTCCCAGGCTTAGGGAAGAGTAGTTTTGCAAAGAAACGAAGAGCTAAAAGAGTGAATGGTTGTCACAAGTGTGCTCGATGGACATGTAACACTCGATGCAAATCTGTGGGGTTTACATCCATAAATCGAGAAGATAAAATTAGTTTCATTAAGGATGGACTGAGTAAGGAGTCTTTGGATGATATCCGATTGACTCTTGAGACGCATCCATGTGGAATAGTGCAAAGAGAACTTCTTGCTTTGTGGTCTCAGTTCATAAGTGACAGTCAACGCTATAGTCTTGGGAATCTGACTAAAAACGACCCTGTTTGCCAATCTATAAGAAGATTGGATGGGAAGCCTATCCCCACTTCATAGAAAGTGTTTAAGCCGTTACTGGACGTAAAACCAGAGGAAGATGTGAGCCACAATCACAACTACTTGTACATACGCATGATTTTTGTTTGAATTTATTTCTTGTTGAATTGTTGTATGGCTACTTTTGATCGCCAAACCTCTTTCCAGGGCATACAAAAGGAACAAACATGGAAGGCCAGTTAGTTCGTCGAATCAAAACCATATGTGTACTTTGTGGCTCTCAACTTGGGAGTGATATTTGTTACGCACTTGCAGCAAGCGAACTAGGCCAAAAATTAGGAGAGAAAAAGATTAATTTGGTATATGGAGGGGGAAGTCGTGGATTGAATGGTTATGTTTCACAATCTGCACTTTTTCGAAAATCAGATGTGGTAGGTGTAATGCCAATCCCTTTGGCTGAACCACGTATTTCTGGGATTACACGCGGTCAACTTATAGAAACGACTTCTATGTCTGAGCGCATGGCTTGTAAGATTTATCAGTCAGACGCTTTCATTGCTTTACCAGGAGGTTTTGGAACACTTGAAGAAATCTTTTGTATAACCTCCTGGGCCAAGAGTAATCTCCATACCAAACCCATTGGACTTTTAAATGTTAATCATTTTTTTGATGGGTTGCTCTCTTTTATTGATCAGGCTGTGGAACAAAAGTTCATTTCTCCTTCAGCAAGAAATATTCTTATTTCTGCATCCACCATTGATAAACTGTTAGAAAAATTACATGCTTATGTTCCACAGTACGATCCTTATGAGCCTCGGATAGATTGGTCTAAGGCAATCAAAAACAAGCGGCAAAAAGGTTCGATTAATTTAGATTTATCCCTGTAAGGCAAGTCTATGATAAGATGGCTGAGTAAGGAGTACTTTTTGTACTCTTGAGACGCATCTCCTATGACTTGTACAAAATTTCTTTAGTTGTTTCAAAAAAAAAAAAAAAAAAAAAACTGTGGAATGTTGTTAGGCAAGTCTATGATAAGATGGCTGAGTAAGGAGTACTTTTTGTACTCTTGAGACGCATTTTGTTTATCTTATGACTTCCATGAAATTTTTATTTTGGTGTGAAAATATAAATATATATATATATAGTATGCTCATTTGTTTGTTTGAGTTTTAGCAGTTCACAGTAAATCTATGGACTTATGGAGTTGCAGGTATTCCTAACAACCCTATTTTATTACTGTAATTCAAGTTGGGGGGAGTAAGGTATATTTATGAATTATCTGGTCTATGTTTAACTGTGAATTTGCAATTGCGTGCTTGTAGTTTTGTGTGAATTAAAAAAAAATGTGTGTACTTTAAGTAATGTTATCCCTAAAGCTTTGGAATTATACACTGATAGCCAGTTGAACTTGCAATATGAATCATGAATGCATTAATTTCTTATTTGAAAACGTATATGTATGGAATTAGAATAGGTGATTTGCATGCATCGGGTGTTCAATAATTAGAAATTGGTTTATCGGTCATAAAGTCAAAGGCAATGGTAATTAGCTGATTAGCACACTGTATGATCCCTCAACAGAAGTAGAGACTATTACCCGAGTGAGTGTTTGAGCCTAATAATCGTTAATTCTGAGTGAAATAACACGTACTCTAAATGCGCTTTATTGTTTATCTCATCTTTTCAATAGCTTCAAAACATTAATTTGCTTTGAATGTCTAGTATAATAGCGGATGAGTTTAGCTGGTTCCAAATTCCGAATTAGATGACTGAGTAACATCGTTTGTAGAAGCATGATAGAGGGATCATTTCTTTCATTTTGGGCCTATTAACCTTTTCTTTCTTTACATTAACCTCCCTTGCTAGCCCATTGAGCCAATTGTAGTACAACTTCTTTCGTTACTCTCGTTTAACCCATAACCATATGAATTTTGTCCAACCTGGTGTGTTTCCAGAAATCAGTCTATCTCGATATTTTCATATAAAAAAGAAACAAAAAAGCAAAAAAAAAAAAAAAAGAAAAAAAGAAAAAAAAAAAAAAGGAAGTTCTCTTAGTTATTCAGCATAAGTGTTCCAAAATAAATGCTGAAGAAAACATTATATCCAGTTTGAGATTAGTGTCAAAAAAAAAAAAAAAAAAAATCCTGACACACCATTTGTACATTTTACCCTTTTTCTTTGACAACCCGTATTAACCTCATAGCCCCATTACAACCCAGTCTGGTCCTTCTTGATGCTATAAATCATGTGATCTCAGGATTCGAGTTCGGAGTAAAGAATTTTGTTTAAATTCAGAAGTTATTAATCTATGGCATTATTCCAGTCATGAAGCTATGTTAAATTCCCTGTTCTTTCATGAAAATACGTTCTTTGTATTTGGGATGACACCGAGTTTGAACTTGTTTTACATTTACTCTTAAAACGGTGACCCCCTTGTGTGTACACCTGAGGAATCGTTTTATTAGAGGGAAAATCCATAGTAAGGTTTAAAGTCAAAACTTCGAGGGAGTAAATATGTGTATTGATCATCCTAATTGCCATTCCTAAGATTGTATGACCTTTAACCATAAATCTAATTTTTAATGTTCGATTTGTTCTGAATGTTCTACTCTACGCATTTTGGTTTCGAATTTGAAATTTTTATATTCATGCAAGTATTGCGATTAGATCATGGCTGGTGTATAATCTGATTGCTAAGGGACTAGCAATATTCAAGTTGGGGGGTATGATTAGGGGTTAATATTTCCTAAATCTTAATGAATTATATCCCTATTTTGACTTTATAATTATGCTTAAAATAAATAATTATTTGTATTATATATTATTACAGGATGAAGCAAGGAAGCTGTCTTCTACAATTAATTAGGGGCATAAATCGAAGATGTTGGATTACCCATTATTGTTGCTCAAAATCATGGGCTAAGTATGATGTCTAGAGGATGTTTCAAAGTGCATTTGGCCCAACAATCAAATAGAATCCAACACAAAGAAGGCCCAAGCCCAAGCTCAAGCCCAACACAAAGAAGGCCCAAGCCCAAGCTCAAGCCCAACACAAAGAAGGCCCAAGCCCAAAAATATGAAAAGCCCAAGTCCCACAAATGGATGACATCATCACTTACATCATGGGATAGGATGACATCATCATGGGATAGGATGACATCATCACTTACATCATGGGATAGGATGACATCATCGCTTACATCATGGTTGAGATGACATCATCGCTTACATCATGGTTGAGATGACATCATTGCTTACATCATGGTTGAGATGACATCATCACTTACATCATGGGTTGGAATGACATCATTGCTTACATCATCAATTAGATATTTTGTATTATTAAATTATATAATTAAGTGGTTACCATTACATCCTTTAGCCTATAAATAGAGCACTTAGGTGCATTTGTAAGGATGATTATTCTTGAATGAAAGTTTAGTTGTTTTAATCACTTTTGTTCTCTCTTATTCTCTCTCTTATTTTCTCTTGCAAATCTTACTTCTTCTCTTTCTTATTTAAATTCTCATGTCATTTATTTTTATTTTATTATTCACCGCCTAAATGGTCGGTTAATTTCTGTCTTTAAATTCCTGCAATTTCAATTATTGTCTTTCAATTATATACCACCTATATGGTCGGTTAAAAAAATAGTCTTTCAATTATTGTCTTTCAATTATATACCGCCTATATGGTCGGTTAAAAAATTATCTTTTAAATATTGTCTTTTAATTCCCGTCATTTAAATTTCTACCAATTAATTCTTAAATAGAAATGAGTAGCTAAACCTAATCTTGGGTTAAGGCGAGGACAGTGTCCAATGTTCTTGAATCTCAAGATAAGCCAAATCTCGATGAATGTAAAATTTATCTGAGTTAAACTCGAGTTGAGTGTGTAAATGGTTTTGTGAGTTTGGATTGGGTCATCATCCTAACTTAGAACTCTCATGCCATGTATGAGAGTTGCTAGAATTGGAGATGAGATATACCCAAGCTCAGACGATCAAATCATAGTCTGTAGTATAATACAATTTACAGTGACGTCTTAACCTAGAACCATCATATCATGTATGAGGGTTGCTTAGCTAAGAATCATTCGTATTTTGAATTATCACTCCCAAACGATCCTCTGTTTATTTCAGATTAATGTTGCTGTTTAAAATGCTATAAGAGATTTATTAGGCATTGGTTCTGAACTCGCCTGAACCCAAGACCTTTTTAATATTAAAAAAAAAAACCCTTTTCACAATCAAGAAAACTTCGCTCTCTTTGGAGAAATCAACCCGAATGAACCATTCTTTTGTTAAATAAACCTCCCAGTGAATCGACCCGGACTTGTCCGGAATTTATATTTGTGCTACAATTACACTCATACACTGGTGAGTTTAAACCTCCTCACGATTTCAACACTGAACATCTAAACTGATTAAGGCTTTTAAATTGTAGGGTGAGGAGTGCAGCCACCAAGATGGCACAGAATGCCCAACAGTTTGGTACCAGATCAGCCACTCCCATGAGGCAGGCCAATGAGATTGGTGTTGCTTCCATCAATGACCAACAGAGGATAGAGAACAAACTGGAGGAATTGGCTTCCATGGTCAGACAGCTAGCCCTTGATAAAGAACAGTCCCAATCTCAGCAGGTATGTGGTATTTGTTCATTATCTTCCCATGTTACTGACCAATGTCCTCAATTGCAGGAGAATACAGAAGCTTGTGCTGGCATTTTTCCAGGAAGACCCTTCCAGCCACAGCAACATAGATATGATCCATATGCTGCCACCTATAATCCAGGGTGGAGAGATCATCCAAACTTGAGGTATGGAGGTCCTTCCAACCAGCCATTCCAGCCACATCATCAGCAACCCCAGCAGCACAGATTCAATGCACAAAGACCAAGTCAACCAATACAGCAACAACAACCAGCACCTAAATTCGAATCAAGCTTGGAAGATATCATGAAGCAGCTCGTTGCCAGCAATCTCCAGTTTCAGCAAAGGACCGATACTGCCATACAAAATTTGGAGACATAGATTGGACAGCTTGCAACAAACATTAGTGAGCTACGGAGTCAAGGTTCGGGTCAGTTGCCTTCACAGCCAGTTTCAAATCCAAGGGGTAATGTAAGTGCTATCGTTCTCCGCAGTGGTAAGGAGTTGAGCAGCCAACCCTCTCCACAACCAGAATTTGGGCAGCAACAAGAAAGCCAAAAGGAAGATCAGCCTCCTTCCATTCAAAAGGACAAGCAGTCCACCATTGATCAAGATAGAGGAGAGACTTCCTACAGCCATCCACTGCCATTTCCTCACCGAGCCACTCAAAATAAAAAGAAGGCAGAAGCTGAGTTAGACAAGGAGATCATGGAAACTTTCAAAAAAGTTGAGGTGAACATACCACTCTTGGAGGCCATCAGACAAATTCCCAAGTATGCCAAATTTCTCAAAAACTTGTGCACCCACAAAAGGAAACTGAAAGGAAATGAAAAGATCAATTTGGGAAGAAATGTGTCAGCATTGATTCAACCTGTCATGCCTCAGAAATGCAAAGATCCAGAGACTTTCACCATTCCTTGCACTATTGGAAATTTGCAATTTCATAATGCTATGTTGGATTTAGGAGCCTCTATTAATGTGATGCCTAAATCTGTGTATTCTTCTTTGCAGGCAGGTGCAGGGACATTGACATCTATAGGAGTGGTGGTCCAGTTGGCAAATAGGAGCATAGCATACCCTGAGGGAGTATTAGAGGATGTGTTAGTGAAGGTAAAGGATTTCATATTCCCTGCTGACTTTTATGTTTTGAATATGGAGGATGATCACACACCCAGACACGCACCACTTATTTTAGGTAGACCTTTCTTGAAAACTGCAAGGACAATAATTAATGTGCATGAGGGTACATTATCTATGGAGTTCGCTGGTAATACTATTCAATTCAATATCATTGATGCCATGAAGTATCCCTTAGAAGATCATTCTGCCTTGCATGTTAACTTTATTGACTTAATGGTGGAGAAATCATGTGTTGAGTTGTATGATCTTGAGTCTGAATTCCCCACCATTCATAATTTTCCTGATGATATGCATTGCCTTCAGTGTCATGACGAACTCAGTAAGTGTAGTGCTTGTTCTGAAATAGATGAGTTTTTGAGTATTGTTGAGAGTGCACCTTCTCATACTATATGCGATTCTGATGTGTCTCCCATAGAGGAAGTTTCTGTTGTTGAGAATGTATTGCAGGAAGGTGGCAACATAAGCAGACTGGTGCCTTCAATTCAATAGCCACCCACCTTGGAGTGTAAGCCACTGCCCGAGAATCTGAAGTACGCCTACTTGGCAGATGGAGACAAGCTACCCGTGATCATTGCCAACAACCTTCAGCCTGACCAAGAGGAGAAGTTGCTGAATCTGTTGAAGCAACATAAGAGAGCCATAGGTTGGTCACTTGCAGACATTCCTGGTATATCCCCTTCCTTATGCATGCACAAGATTCATTTAGAGGAAGAAGCTCGACCAGTGAGACAGCCCCAAAGGAGACTCAATCCCACCATTCTAGATGTGGTCAAGAAAGAGGTAAGTAAACTACTTTCAGCTGGCATTATTTATCCTATTTATGATAGCAAGTGGGTGAGTCCAGTGCAGGTAGTTCCAAAGAAGACAGGATTCACAGTGGTAGCCAATGAGAAGAATGAGCTAGTGCCCATGCGAGTGCAGAACAGTTGGAGAGTCTGCATTGACTATAGGAGGCTCAACCAAGCTACCAGGAAGGATCATTTCCCACTCCCATTCATTGATCAGATGCTAGAGAGGTTAGCTGGAAAGTCCCATTACTGCTTTCTTGATGGTTTTTCTGGTTATTTTCAAATTTGTATAGCACCGAAGGATCAGGAGAAGACTACCTTCACCTGCCCCTTTGGCACTTTTGCATACCGGAGGATGCCATTTGGTCTATGTAATGCCCCAAGCACGTTCCAACGATGCATGGTGAGTATATTTTCAGATTTACTTGAGCATTGTATGGAAGTTTTCATGGATGATTTTTCTGTTTATGGGACCTCCTTTGATGAGTGTCTAATCAGTTTGGGTAGAGTCCTAGGGAGATGTGTTGAGAAGAATCTTGTCCTAAATTTTGAAAAATGTCATTTCATGGTTGAACAGGGGATTGTTTTGGGTCATGTTGTGTCCAAGAGGGGTATAGAGGTTGATAAGTCCAAGGTCGATATCATTTCTTCTTTGCCTTACCCCGCGTCTGTGCGGGAGGTACGTTCTTTCCTTGGACATGCAGGATTCTACAGGAGATTCATCCAGGACTTCAGCAAGATTGCCCTTCCAATGTCCAACCTGCTTCAGAAGGATGTGGAATTCAAATTTGATGAATCTTGCAAGATGGCCTTTGAGGAGCTCAAGAGGCGCTTGACTTCCCCACCCATCATCCAGCCACCCAACTGGGACTTGCCATTCGAGCTTATGTGTGATGCTTCCAATTATGCAGTTGGTGCCGTCCTTTCACAATGAGTGGAGAAGAAGTCACATGTCATTGCTTATGCCTCGCGCACTCTGGATAACGCCCAAGCAAACTACACCACTACTGAAAAGGAGCTTCTTGCCATTGTGTTTGCTTTAGATAAATTTTGCTCTTATCTCCTGGGTTCTAATGTTGTTGTGTTTTCTGATCATGCAGCTTTGAAATATCTCTTGAAGAAGCACGATGCCAAACCCAGGTTGATACGGTGGATGCTCCTACTTCAAGAGTTCAATGTTGAGATCAAGGACAAGAGTGGAGCTGAGAATCTTGTGGCTGATCATTTGAGCAGGCTTCCTTCCTCTTCAGTTGCCACTACCATGGACTGTCATCCTATCAAAGATGACTTCCCAGATGAGTTACTCTATCACTTGCATGGTACTGAGCCCTGGTATGCTGACATTGTTAATTTTCTAGCTGCATCTGATATCCCTGCCCATCTTAAGAGAGATCAGCTAAGTAAATTTAAAAGTCAGGCCAAGTACTATGTATGGGATGATCCATATCTATGGCGCATGTGTAGTGACCAAGTCCTTAGGAGATGTGTGCCCGATATTGAGTTTCCTTCAGTCTTGCATTTCTGTCATTCATTTGCATGTGGTGGTCACTTTGGTCCTCAACGCACAGCTAGAAAGGTCCTAAACTCAGGTTTATATTGGCCATCCCTTTTTCGAGATGCTCATACATTTTGTAAGAATTGCACACGTTGCCAGCACACAGGATCAATATCACGTAGGAATGAAATGCCTCAGCAACCCTTACTATTTTGTGAGATCTTTGATGTTTGGGGCATTGATTTCATGGGTCCTTTTCCTGTCTCTTTTGGCTTTTTGTACATTCTTTTGGCTGTGGATTATGTTTCAAAATGGGTGGAAGCTAAAGCCACCAGGACTGATGATTCTTCTGTGGTTGCAGATTTTGTTAGATCTAATATTTTCTGCAGGTTTGGCATTCCCAAGGCCATCATCAGTGATCAAGGATCCCACTTCTGCAACAGAACGATTCAATCCATGCTCCGAAAGTATGGAGTCTTACATAAAGTGGCGATGCCCTACCATCCACAGACCAATGGGCAGGCTGAGGTTTCAAACAGAGAGATCAAGCATATTCTAGAGAAGACAGTCCAGCCCAACAGGAAAGACTGGAGCAAAAGGTTGGACGATGCACTTTGGGCCTACCGCACGGCCTACAAGACTCCTATTGGCATGTCCCCATATCGATTGGTCTTTGGAAAATCATGTCATCTACCGGTAGAGATCGAGCATAAGGCCTATTGGGCGGTAAAGCAATGCAACATGGATATGACAGAGGCTGGTTCCCAACGAAAGCTTCAATTGCAAGAGCTTGAGGAATTGAGATTGGAAGCATATGAGAACTCCAGAATTTACAAGGAAAAAACTAAGGCTGCTCATGACAAATTGATCAACAAGAAAGAGTTCGAAGTTGGCCAGAAAGTCCTCCTATACAACTCCCGTCTGAAACTAATGCCAGGTAAGTTGCGTTCTCGTTGAATTGGTCCTTTTATGGTTACTCATGTTTTTCCTTATGGTGCAGTTGAGCTTATGGATGAGTCAACCACAAGGCGATTCACAGTCAACGGGCAGCGGCTTAAGCTATTCTACGAGAGCTTTCAGGAGCATACTATGGAGGAGCTGCATCTCCTCAACGCCGCCTACAATTGACAAAAATCAGGCTGTTCCTCTCTCCTTATTTTCTTTATTATTTACTTGTCCTATACCTGATTCTTGCTGCATGCTTACATTGAGGACAATGTAATGTTTAAGTGTGGGGGGAGGAGTTTTAGAAAATTGAATTTACTAAAAAAAAAAAAAATAATAATAATAATAATAAAAAAAAAAAATTGCAAAATGAGGCAAATTGAGTTTGAAAGAATTTAGCATGATTAGAAAGTTGATCTTATCTTTTTGGGCTTTCAAGTAAATTGGAAATGAGTTTGGCTTGGTGAGTTGATTGAGGTAGTCTTCGTGGGGATATTTGTGCATGTTCTTGTCCTTTCTTATGCTATGCCTGCATCCACTGAATTATGGGTATCATTCCAGAGCTTGTTTTGAATCTTTATTGAAGCTATCAGTGCTCATGCATGTGAAAAGATGATTAAGGCATTCTTTCATTTTATACCTAAAAAAAAAAAAAAGAGTGATCTTTTCCCTTCTTTAGGTTGAAGAACATTCATTGCATCCCTCGATAAAAAAAAAAAAGGAAATTAAGCAAGTCCTTTGGAATCAAAAGAAAAAAAAAATAGATAGAAAGGCCAAAGGCCAAGGTGAGATGGAGTGTAAAACGCACTCACCAAGGTGGGATGGAGCGTAAAACGCACCCACCATGCGAAAAAAAAAAAAGAAGAAAAAAAAAAAAAAGGTTCTATTTTCTGCTTGCTTAATAGTTCTTCATTGATCTTGGGATTGTCTTGAATGTTTTCTTTCTTCCTAAAGCTTATTTTTCATTGTTATCTTCCTATCCCTTTCACCTTACCATGTTTGAGCCATGAATAAAAGTCCTTTTGATTTGCATGCATAAAGCACTGAGAGTGGAGATTTAGAAGATGAGCATATCTGGTAGTGGAATTATGATTGGGTGGATTTGGGCATAGCATTTGAGGAACTTGAAAGCATGTTCTTATTCTATGAGGGTCTGCTTATTTTAACTCGCCTTGCCAAGTAAAATTGCCATGCTACTTGTTTGTTTGGGAAGTGTAAGAAAGATGATCTTTGAAATGTTGAATTCCTATAAAACTTGCCATGCCTCTCATTTTGCATTCTTTGCCATCCTTTTTGTTAGTGTTTAGTGTTTTGCCCAGGAGTGCAAAAGTCCAAGTGTGGGGGAATTTGATAGAGCACATATTTCCATACTATTTAGCCCTCATATTTAGTCCTTTCTGCACATTAGTTGTGTTATTTCATTCATCTTGATTTTATTTCATTTTATTTTTATAGGAATTGGGCTTCACACTATTTTATTTTATTTTTCCAGGTTTAGGGCTATGTGGGAGCATGAGATGGGGCATGAGACATCTTGATGGCAATTTTAGCAGATTTGGAGATAGAGAAGTAAGGGCAATTTTTGGCAGATTTGACCTCCTGCACTTCCTTCAGTATTTTGGCCAAGATAAAATTCCAGAATGAAGATGATGTCTTCAGAGATATTGAAGGGGACTTCTTGAGATTTCTGGAATGGTATGGTTTCTCCAAATCCGAGCTCGTTTGGGCCTTCAAACAGCGCTTCAAAGTCGGGGCCAAGAAGTTAGGGGCAAATTAGGAAAGCTGCACAGATACTGATTCTTTAAAAGGCCATATCTTGGGCGTCCGATATCCAAATCAAGTGATTCAAAAGCCCAAGTTCATCTACTCTTTCTGATCTAAAATTCTTATGAAGAGTCCGAATCCCATAACGCACGTTAACATATCCTAAATCGGCCGTGAACAGGCGGTAATCTAGGGTTTCCTCCTAAAGCTCTACTTAAGCACCTTAAGAGGCCATTAGAGGGACATTCTTGGAAGGGCGTGAAGAGTGGCCGACTTCTCTTCTCTCCATTGTTCTTGTGAAGATGGAAGGCTAAGGATCTTGTAATCAAGTTGCAACACCATCCTTGTTCCCGGTTTGAGTCTTGGATTTAATGGAAATCTGTTTGTTTTAGTTTTAACTTTGTTGTTTTCTTGTTTCCGTTCTCTCTTAAATCTGTGTATGTGTTGATACCGGTTGGATGAATGCATGCATTGTCTTTGTTTGAGAATCCAATGTTTTTGTGCTCGGTTGAGGCTTTAACTGGAAACGAGAACAACCTGTTTGGATGGTATTTCAATCAGTCTTGAATCTGTGCAATAAGGGGAATCAAAACTGATAGATTGAACTAAGAGGTTTCTGAAATCTGTTTATTGGTTTTCTTCCAAATCTTTGGCGGTTGTTAAAGGATTTTTCTGATTTTCGATTCGAGGATTAAAACTAAACAAATGGTTTATTGAGAAGGCGATGAAAACTGGGATAGAAGGATTGGTTTGCAATTGATTGCATCTTGATTTATTGTGTTCTTGTTCATTTTATTTTCTGTTTTTCATAAAAAAACTTCCCCCCCGTTTAGCCTTGTTTTGACTGATCCGTTTGAGGTTCGTTGGGAGACGACTTAGGGTTGCACCTCTATTGCAAATCCGCATCATCATACTATCTAATCTATTGGTGTTCGACAGCCCCGATCACTTCCACCTCGTAAGTCTTGCTCCCCACGGCACTTACGTATCATTCTCGAGCCATTTACCAACTCTACCGATCAATCCCATCTTCATGCATTACTGCAAGCTCACACTGGGTCCATCATCCCAATTTACCATATCACTTCGATCAAATTTAACCACAACTATTTAAGCATCCTTTAGCAAGGAGCATCGCCACATCTCTTGTTATCACACCACAAGATATCACTCCCTCGATTCACAAACCTTCTTGCTACCTTGACACCAACAGCACTACCACCATACCTCAACCCTTTCAGAAATTTAGGTCTGGCTCAGGCATAACCTACAGCATACCCCAGGTCTTCGGTGTCTAATCATCTCCACCACAGACAGGTTACTCCACGTGGAGGGCTGCAGTCCCTCCTGTGGACTAACCGTCTGCATCCAGTGGTCCCTAGCATTAGACCCGTCACTGATAGGCGTCAACTGTAGCATTATTCCCACACTAGACCCGTTTCTTTTTCTCGGGTTTCTTTCTCAAACATCTTATAGATCTTCAGTCCCTGACCATGTGCATAGTCACTGTGTTGCCCTGTGCTTTAGGTGCGCCAACACCTTGTCACCATCATCGTGTCACTCCCATACACTGGCCCAACACTAGCTCCCCATCGTGTTGCCCTGTGCTTCAGAGAGTCAGCACCCAATCACGTGTCACTCCCATACACTGGCCCAACACTGGTTCCCCATCGTGTTGCCCTGTGCTTCAGAGAGTTAACACCAAATCATTTTTACTGTGTTGTCCCTTACACTGGCCCAACACTAGTTTCTTACAGCATGGCTCAGGTCCCACTCTGATCTGTTTCACACCCCGTATCGTGACTTTCACCTTCCAGTCACACCTCTGCTATCGAACTCGGCATGACTACCTCGCCCCGCTCGCAACCACTATTCCTACTAGGCATCCTACTCGACAACAAATCTATCGGATCACTACCGCGTTTCACGATTCCTCCTTAGGACTACTCTAAATGTCCTATTCTGCACGGAAGATTTTCGGTCTCACTTGACCAATTTCCTAAGGTGCTGCTCCACTTCCTCGGCATCTGATCGTCACCTGCAGTTCACTAAATTACTCAGGTCCATGGGCTACTTGCCCTCAACGCGAGCCAACTCATTAGTCCTCTGCCACACGGTCCATAGCATTAGATCCGTTACATCGAGCTTTGCACCCTTAACGTCAAGGCTACTTAAAGCCTTCCCGAGCTACGATGGTTCCACCACCATCTTACCAAAGCCATCTTACTTGGTTATCCTTGCCTTGATAACCTCAAGCTCCTACCATAAGCCCTACTCCTCATGACTTCACATCTCTTACCGCTTCAAGACTCTCAAACTATTTCACCTCTTGAGGCCTCGTGATTTTACCCCACAAGATCACACTTCACAACTCTCACTTAACATTTGAAAGCTCCAACTTTTCACGACAATGGATCCCCATCCATCATGATTCATTTGCCACCCAGCTCATCCTAGAGCTTGATTATCATAGATCTCGCAATCCGCAATCGACATATTATGCCCATCTCAGGCTCTGGCACCCATAACCATAGAGCACCAACCGTTACCCTCTAGGTAAATCGAGACCTCTCGTCTCTCCTTGCACACTCATGAACACATTCAATCACCACGTTCGGCCTGGCCTTCCTGTACGCCTCGCTCGGGCTCCCAAGACTTGAATATAAAATTCGGGGCTTCCACATTGCTCACCATGCCCCTGCCCACTTGGCATCCAAAGTTGGCATTTCTTGTGCGCGCATAGCCCACGGATGTCCTGTTGCCACAATTCACTACCCTCGGCCCACATACCGCTCATACCCTTCATTGGGTGACCTCCGCGTCTCCCTTTAAGGGTTTCATAACCTTAGGCGTCATCTCGACCCCAGGTATCATAATGAGGGTCTATTCACCTCTCATCTCCCGACCTTAGGTGTCTCGCCTAACCCCAAGTGTCAATGAGAGTTTAGATTAACCCCTCATCCATCATTCACATGAACGGTCACTTGGCCTTTCATAATTAGGACTCCTATCCCATGGCTCCCATGCGCATATCTACTCATGCCCAACTCGTTTATCCCAAATCTGGATTCCCCTGGATTCCAGCTCGACTCACTTGGGATTTCTATCTCACACAAACACTCGTTAGGGTCCATTTGCCACATACATATCCTTTCTTAGGATATATCCCATTTCATCATGAAATTAACTAGGGTCTGCTCATACCCTAGGCACGTCCCCTCTAGGATCGTTATAATGATACAATCACGTGGCACCGTATGCATCCCTCATGCATGACTCACACCTGACTCCCCTTGGAGTCTTTCAATGAACTACCAACGTCATGCCTACCCTGGCTATAACTGGCATATGCTTCACATGCTCGCTCCACCTAGAGCCTCTCTACAAGCAACTTTAGCTTGCTCCATTCCTGCAGCTCATCATACAACCTGTTGACGACTTCTTTCTTGGGGCTTCGAGCTAATTTCAACCTTAGCTCTCCGTAGTTTAAGCACGCAACCCTTAGCATGTCACCTCTATGGGAACCACTCCATTCCCTCATACGGGCTTGTACATCTCCCCAACATAGGTTGGTCCACTAATCCCTTCACGGATTAGATATACTTCGGCTTTCCTTGTCCCATCATGATCCTTATCATGACTTGGCTTTGTGTCCCCACACAAGTCTCGACACTTCAATCGCAAGGAACTCTTATCCTTAGCATGCTTCACTTACTCCCAAATTTTCACATTCGGGTCCTCGATACCAATCCCACACTTGAGTATTTGGCTCTTCTTTGCTCGACCCATATATCTCTTACGAAATATCATCTCAACCCATGATATTTTCCCCTTTCCTATAACAGGAATATCCGAGCATTCCATTCACATTACCATAAACCTCAATGCCTTGACCTAACTCTTAGGGTCCTCGGTCACTTGCGGTTCTACTTTCAAGGCTTTCCAATCAACCTTCAACCACATTTCTCCAAGCATCCTCTACTTGATGCTCCAACCATGCTCTAATACCAATCTGTAACGCCCCGCCCCCACTTACGGGTGTTACTCGTGAACAATTACCCAAATTGTCCACCTGCCCGGTCTTCGATGAAGGGCGGACCATGTTTCAAGAAGAAACGCCCTAGGTGGGAACTAGGCTCGTCCTTCCCTTCGCTGAATCCCCAGGATTTACTAGCAGAATTGGGCTTTAAACCACACTGCGTTGGTTAAAGAGAAAATCTCATTCCGATGCCCAATCGCTATTTTCTCAATTTTATTTAATTCTTTTCCATCCAAGAATTTTACCAGGCTCCATAATTCACCATTTAGATCAATCCATTGATTGATTACTAATTTTGGAGGAAAAAACTCAAATTTTTAATTTTTCAAATTTTCGGCATTTTCTCCAAAAATGCCCGAAAAATCCCTTTATTTTGAAAACTCCTCCGGGGCCCAAATTCAATTAAGAAATGCCCCATATTCCCCCAATTTTTCCATTTTTTTAAAAAAAATTGGCCGGCGGGGCCCGCTGGCCCGCGCGGGGCCTCGCTGGCCTCTGGCCGCCCCTGCTCGTGCACGCCCGCACGCGAGCGCGCTCTCCCGCGCGTGCCCCCTCATGCGGGCGCGGCCGCCTGGGCGCGCGGCCTCCCTTGCCTGCGCGCGCAGCCGCCCAGCAGCTTGCTGCTACTGGCTGCCCCTGCTGCCTTTTCACTTCTCTTCTTCTCCTTTCTTCATTTTTTTTTTCTTGGGTATTTAAATCCCAAATTTTCCAGAAAATTAAAATAAATAAATACCCCACTTTCTTTCAATTTTTGCCTTTATTTCTCCATAATTAAGGCTTAAACTACACCCTTGAATGCTTCCACAACAACTCATACCAAAATGAGATTTAACCTAGGCTTCATCATGCCATAAACCTCAATCTCATTTTTAAATGAAACATACATTCCCAAAATGTAAAATACACATGCTCTTGGGCTTTAACAAGCCATCATCTAACAATGAAATTACATTTCATAAATTAAACATAACAAGATAGGCTTCCATAAGCCATAACATGCACTTGAATCATCATTTCCATTCTTCCACATGCCATTCCACCTCTTCCTTGATTTTTCCCATGCTTCCACAACCTATATGTGAGGATAAAAACCTCATGAGCCATTAAGCTCAATAAGGGTGCAATGACAAATAAATATGAACATAACAAGTTATATGATGCCAAATGCATGCAAATGTGGCTAGGTTTCTTTGCCTTCGCAACCCTCCAAGGTTGAGGCATCAACCCACCATTTCAACCATGTTCTCAAACTAACCTATGGCTATAAGTCTCATGAACATAAAAGAACATGCTAAATGCAACATATACATTTATGAAACACATTTATAACACATTGCAAGGCCACCCTCCCATGAGGCCATCCCTTACCTCTTCTTGAATATTAAATCTCCATTTTAAGAGAGCTTCCATCTTCATTTTCTCCCATCTAAAATGACATTCCCAACTTCTCACTCACTTTGCATACAAGAATACTAAAATTTAGAGAAGAAAGATTAAAGCTTACCTTAACTTCTTCTTATTTTCTTCTCCATTTCTTTCCTCCATGAGAGATTTCTTCCTCTCTCTTTCTTTCTTTCTCCTTCATTTCTACAAATGGCCAAAAGGGAGACAAGTCTCCCACACTTGCCTTTTTATACTAGATTTCCCATATTTCAAGAATGCATCCTAGCCATTCATAACAAGCACAATCCATGTGCTTTTGAGAGTCTCAATCTCAACCATTCATTTAAAACAACAAGTCTCCTCTCTAGGAGAAAACACACTTTTAAATAAGTTGGCAATCCATGCCATTTACTCTCTTTAAATCCCCACCCTTGGATTTATTCTCCTTCTCAAGAATGCATCTCACCCATTAGATCTCTTGTATTTTTCATTCATTTCTCATTTACTTAATGAGACTATTTTTATATCCATTTTCAAGACTTAATATAAGCCATTGGATATCTTTCACCCTTTCAAGACTTGATCCTAACCCTTGGATCATTTAGAGATTTCTATTTGTTTCTCATTTAAATAAATCCTCCCATTTTCACTCATAAATGAGTGACTAATATCCATCTCTTTCCCATTTAAATTAATGGAACTAATTTCACATCCATCACACTTGAGAGACATAAATAATTTATTTCCCATTTAAATTAATGGGACTAATTTCCAACATCACATTTGAGAGACATAAATACTTTATTTCTCATTTAAATAACTCTCATATTTTCCAAGGCATTAATGGTGACCATTTACCATTTTCTTTTGGATTTACTTTAATCCATATAATTATGTCTCTCATTAAATGCTTGAAAGACTAATATCCTTTCTTTTTGCATTTAATTAAATCATTCTCCAACTCATAAATCTACATTTATAATTTCTCTCAAATTTCCAAGATTATGCCAAGTGTCACTCTAAGACACAAACTTGGCTTCCAATTCTTTATCTTGGTCATCCATGTGACATTACCACATTAATTCACAACTTAGGGAAAATATAATTATTCTCCTCAAATAATTTAATATCCACCATTTTCCCTATTTCCAAAATTAATTTCCTTTATGGAATCACTCCAAAATTCCTAAATAATCTTTGTGAATTTATTAATCCCATATATCTCCACATAATTACTAAATTGGGATTTTTATTCACTTACTCACCTAATTCCACATAGGAATTATTTTTAATTTATCAAAATACCCTTTTATTGAATTTCTCTATCCAAATTACCAAAATACCCTTCCCATGGGCATTCTCAATCTCAAGGATCCATCACCTTCTCAAGGGCATTTTTGGAAGTCTTCTTACTTCATTTCCTATTTTCTTAACACTGGTTACACCGAGTGTTACACAAAGGCCAAATGAATCCCTAAAGCGATATATTGAGCGATTTAGGGCTGCAGTGCAAGAGGTAAAGGACCTCCCTATCAGTTTGGCAGCCTCAGCCTTGCTTAATGGAACCGCCTACGCCCTGCTCCGAAGATCCCTAGCATTTTCCGAACCAGACTCAATTGCCGAATTGTTTGCCCGAGCCGAACAATTCATCGTTCAAATGGAAATTTTAGAAGCATGGGAAGGGAAAAGGAGAGGAAGGCCGAACGACGTTGGGTCGGACACATCAGTGAAGTTGCCGAGAAAAGAAGAGCCCCCGAAAGACGCAATTCTAGAGCTTTGCTCCCCCCACTAAGCCAAGAGTCGCTATCCTTTCCTCCATTGCACATGGGTAGGAACAGAGACTCTTTCTGCAAAGTTTCAAGAGTCCCCAAGGCGCACTACAGAATAGTGTCAGGAGCTATGAAACCAGATTGAACAGCTAATCAAAGATGGAAAACTCGATCGATTCATACTAGATAAACCAAAAAATCATCAAGGCTGGGGGAAAATGTCTAGGAAAAACAATCAGAGGGGATGTGAAGAGCAAGACCTAGAACACTATGCACCATCAAAGGTATTCCCCTGCTCTATCGGTCGGAGCTAGCTATGAAAGATCTGAAGCACAAGACATGGAGATGCGTTCATTGCAAGAGGCACTATTTGACTCCACCATAAACCAGAGATCTTCTTGATTTCTCTATGTAATAATCCCCCTATAAATAAAAGAATATACCCCATGTATTCCCGTGGAGTAGGCAAAGTATAAGCCGAACCACGTAACCTATACCTTGAGCATTTGTATGTACGATGAAATGTAATACAGGTGCAATAGCTCAGCGATGACCTCGATGAGATCAGGGTGACTCGATCGAAATCAGGTGCATATGACCCCAGACCGGGTCGGGATCATCGGATGCTTCGATGTCTGTGCCCGCAGGCTCACCTAGATCCCTTGATCAAGTCCAGTGCTATGCCCTTCAGCTAGACCCAACTCCTCGACCGATCCAGCGCCTAGGTCTCCCGGTAAGCTCGGACACCCGGAAAGAATCCAGAACCGGACTGGCTATTGAACCCTGATACACCGAGGACAGACTGACTCTCATAAGGGACAAAAGGTGATGAAGACACTATATGGTAAGTCGAAAAGACGCCCTCACCATGCGAGGTTTACGTCACCCAGGTGCGATCTGGTTCCTATGACCTAAGACCAACTCGGGATCGTCGGATGCTCTGACGCCTGTGCCCGCAGACTCACCCGGATCCCTCAGCTGAGTCCGGTGCTATGCCTTGAGCTAGACCCGACTCTTCGATTGATCTGGCGCCTAGGTCTCCCGGCAAGCTCAGACACCCAAAAGGAATCTTGGATTGGATCTTTGGCCAACTCTAGATCCCCTAGGACAGACCGGACCTCAAAGCAGTGAGCAGCTATGGTAAGTCGAATGACACCCTCGCCATACGAGGTTTGTGTCGCCCAGGTGCGATCTGGCGCACATGACCCTAGATCAGCTCGGGATCATTGGATGCTCTGACGCCTGTGCCCGCAGACTCACCCAGATCCCTCGACTGAGTCTGGTGCTATGCCCCGAGCTAGACCCAACTCCTCGATTGATCTGGCGCTTAGGTCTCCTGGCAAGCTAGGACACCCAGAAAGAATCTCGGATTGGATCTTTGGTCAAAGCCAGATCCCTCTGGACAGACCGGACCTCAAAGGGATAAACGAAGAGAGTAAGAGACGAGATACAATCCTCAAAAACTCGACTTCCACGACTCAATTTAATGCCTACGACGATAGACCAACGCGGGATCATCGAATGCTTCGACGCCTATGCCCGCAGACTCACCTAGATCGCTCGACTGAGTCCGGTGCTACGCTCCTAAGCTAGACCCGACTCCTCGATCGATCTGGCGCCTAGGTCTCCCAGTAAAAACTTGAACGCTCGAGATGAATCTCACATTGGATCCTTGAATCAATCCACCCTTCCCATGGCAAACGAAATTGATAGAAAACAACAGGCACCGTCGAGGACCACCCAGGATGATAGATCAACTCGGGATCATCGGATGCTCCGACACTTATGCCCGCAGACTCACCTAGATCACTCGACTGAGTCCGGTGCTACGCTCCTAAGCTAGACCCGACTCCGCGAAGGCTTGACAATCCCCCAATCTAGACAAAGGCTGAGAGCTCGATGAATGTTGCATGAGTCTCGCAGTAATGTCAGGGGCGCGAGGCCTATCCCGAGTTTCCTGGGGCCAAAGAGCCTTGAAGAAAAGGTGTAGACAGGAACAGAAGAAACTGAACTATTGTGGCTAATAAATCAAAGCCTGAAGAGGTATGAATACAAGTCGCATGACCAACAAGCAAATGATGGAAACATGATTGAATTACGTGGTGATTCAAATAAGACAATTACATGAGGCACGTTGAAACAACTGCCAAGAAACTACATTCATCCAAATATGACAAAATGAAACGCAATAGCCAAAGAAATGCGTCAAAAATTCTAAGAGTGCTTTGAGATGAAACTAGCAAAATGATTGCTCCTTACAGCCAGTTAAAAAATAATGTAAATTATAAAGTCGGCACTAATCTTCGGCTAAGGGACGATCCACGTGACCTTAAGCCACACCAAGGAGCAGGTTTTGAGAAGCATCAGCGCTAAGGTCCATCTCTAGGCCCTTCTCGATCATATGAGTGGTGCTAGACGTGCGACACTTACTTCGCCCTCCTCGAGCTTAAGAGCGTAAGAGCTCCACGGACATAGCATTGTTTAAAGTTACATCCGAAAAAAAAAAAAAATCCTAAGGAAGGAAGATTCTTGGGGATGCAAGGTCCTTCGAGAAGAGCCATTTTGGATTGTTGGCGCCCTATGCTTAGAAAATACTTTTCATTTTGTATCTAAGAAGAACAAAACAAAGAGTGGGGGACAATTGTGGTGCCCCAAAAAATCGAGGACGAAAAAGTCCAAACATGGCGGGAGAGCCACCTTCGAAAGCTGCTGAAGAAAGAGCTTCGGAAGATGCTGAGGAAGGAGCTTCGGAAGATCCCTTCGGAAGAGGTCTTCGGAAGCTGCTGGTGAAAGAACTTCGGAAGATGCTGAGGGAGGAGCTTCGGAAGTTCCCTTCGGAAGATGCTAAGGGGAAAGCTTCGGAAGCTCTCTTCGGAAGAGATTCGGAAGCTACTGAAGAAGGGGCTTCGGAAGCCCCATTCGGAAGCCGCTGGGGAGGTTCCTTCGGAAGGATCCCTTCGGAAGGAATCCTTCGGAAGACCCACGTGTACTCCCTACTCGATCTCTATAAAAGGCCAAGTTCAACCCTCAAAAACAGATCCAGACATCGGTATTTCTCTCTCATTTACCTTCTGAAATTTAGTACTCTTTTCCATTCCATTGCTGACTTGAGCGTTGGAGGGCCTTCGCGAGAGGAAAATCCCGCGAGCCTTCTAACCTTTGTTTGCCCCATACAGACCTTCGGAAGACCCTATTTTCCTTCGGAAGACCCATCATGCTACGGAAGCCCAATTCGGCAGCAGGCTTCGGAAGCTCATCTTTTCCTTCGGAAGACCCATCTTTTCCTTCAGAAGACCCTCTTTTCCTTCGGAAGACCCATCATACCTTCGGAAGCTCAATGCGATTGCCATCCTTCGAAAGTTCACCTAAAGCTTCGGAAGCCCACCTGAACCCTTCGGAAGCTGACAACGGGAGCGACCTTCGGAAGACCACGTTAAGCCTTCGGAAGGAAAGCTTCGGAAGCGTCCCTTCAGAAGCCCCCCCTTAGTTTTGCAGCCAAATCTTCGATCAAGTCCTGAGGCCGACGGCATCCACGTGCATCCCACTACTAAAAATTCTAATTGTTGTATTTGAGCAACAACACCAACAAAACACACCATTCCCAAGCAAAGTTTGGGGAGAACAAATCCCCTTGGAAGCATTAAAGAATGGAGTAAACGAAGAAAAGCAAGTATGTTACAAGCATGTAGGATTTTACTCCAAAAACAGAGGGTTTCGGTATAACTCCTTTTTAACAACTAGAATTCTAGATTTTAAACCATAAGCAAGAGTTAGAACTTTCCTTAGATTCCTTGTCTAACACTTTCTAGTCTTTCTTGACCCTTAACACCGCTTGTAATCTCCCCTGCATGAAGATTTCCAACTCTTTTTTAGCTACAAAATAGTGAACAAGTGGGACTCTAAGCTAGAGAAGGGCTAATAGATAGATTTCATACCTCGAATTCCTCCCTTAAGATCTCTAGCAACCCCAAAACGAAGAGAACAAAGAAGAGGAAGAACCCTAGTAGCTGGAACCTCTCTCTCCCGAAGCTCTCCACCGCCTCATGCTTCTCTCCCTCTTTAATTTATTTCTTATTTATACTTTCCCTCACTTTATTTTAATTTATTTACTAAATTTCCAGCCCACTTAAGTCCCTTAATCCTCTCTTCTATCCCTTAATTCCCCTTAACTCACTTTAAACATTCCAAACTTACCCTTAGGTTGACTTGCTTTCTTCTCCCTTGACTTTGAAGATTCAACTCGTCCACTTTGACTTCGTGTTCCTCTTTAGCCTTTTCCTTCTTACACCTACCAAATTAACCCCAAGTTTATGCCATTTCACATAAGAGGAAATTCCCCAAGATAATAGTGTAACCGTCCCATAATAACTGGGTGTTACAAGTTCTCCCCCTCATATTAGAATTTGGTCCCCCAAATTCATACCTGGTCAATCAAATAGCTGAGGGTAGGCTTGTCTCATTTTGTTTTCCAACTCCCACGTAGCCTCTTCTGGACTATGGCGTTGCTACTGCACTTTTACATAGAAAATACTTCGAGTCCTCAACACTTTTTCTTTACGGTCCAAGATGCAAATAGGAACTTCTTCATAAGATGCATCCTCCCCTACCTCAAGAGTCTGGTAATCAATGATATGCTCAGGATCGGGTACATACTTACATAGCATGGATACATGGAACTCATTATGTACACGTGACAAAGGCCACAGATCCCACTTGCTCTAGTATCTCAAAAGGCCCAATGTACCGGGGACTGAGTTTCCCAGTTATTCCAAACCTCTGTACTCCCTTTGAGGGCATGACTTTCAACATCACATAATCACCAATAGCAAACTCCAATTCTTGTTTCCGCTTATCTGCATAACTCTTCTATCTGTCTTGGGCAGCCTTCATACGGTCTCTAATCATTCGAATTTTCTCTATCGTCTGCTCCACTATTTCAGGCCCCAATGCTACCCTATCTCCTAGTTCCTCCCAACATAAGGGTGATCTGCATGGTCAACCATACAAAGCTTCATATGGTGGCATTCCAATGCTAGAGTGGTAGCTATTATTATAGACAAACTCTACCAAAGGTAGATGAGTGTCCCAGTTGCCTCAAAAGTCTATCACACATGCTCGCAACATATCCTCTAATGTCTGTATAGTCCGTTTTGACTACCCATCTATCTGTGGATGAAACGCTGTGCTAAATCGCAATTGAGTCCCCAGTGCATCTTACAAAGCTTTCCAAAAATGAGAGGTGAAGCATGAATCACGATCGGACACAATCGTAGATGGCATTCTATGCAACCTTACAACCTCCATAAGGTACAATTCTGCCAATTGATTCAGAGAATAAGTCTTCTTCACTGGAAGGAAGTGCATTATTGTAACGCCCCGCTCCCACCTACAGGTGTTACTCACGAATAATCAATCTATTATTCACATGCTAGGGCAAAGATGAAGAGACGGCTACGTTTCGATGAGAAACGGCCTAGGTGGGAACTAGGCTTTACCCTCTCTTCGCTCCACTCAAGGATCCGAGAATTATCGAAACGACCTCGAGAAGATAAAACCCGAAACCTCGCAAAGTGCCACCCCTTCTCAAACTCTTAATGAAGAGCTAAGCGTGACTTCCCAGGATCGAAAGAAATAAATTAATTCGCTAGCTTCATATAAATTAGGGCAATATGCCTTAATTATAAGGAAGTAATTTTTCTTTTCTTTGCCCCAACCATTAACCCATTTATCTCACTTCCAAATCCTTTGGAAAATATTTGGATTAATCATTTTTGGAAAAATTTAACAAAATTTTTCCTTATCAAATCTCCATTGCTTTTTCCCTTTAATTATTTCAAAATACCACATTTTCCAAACACTTAGGAAATAAATTTTGAAATACGATATCAAGGCATCCTCATCCATTTTCTAAAGTTTAAGGAAAATACTCCATTATTGATATTCCCAAAATATAAAAATTTTTCCCGCAATTGCCTCAAATTCATATTAATTTAATAATTAATTTAGAGGCTAAAATACTCCTTTATTTTTTTATTTAATTATATTTTATTTCATAATTATTCAAAATGTCAGAAATAATTAAATAAATAGAACATAAAAATTAAAATAAAAAGAAAACGTCATAACAGCAAGGGGGCGGGCAGCAGCAGCCAGCCGCGCCCCCCAGCGCACGGGCCGCGCGCGCGCACAGCCTGGCCGCGCGCTGGCCGCATGGCCCCGCGCATGGGCCGCCTGGCCATGCGCGCGGCCGCGCTTGGCCCCGCCCAGGCGCGTGCCCCTGGCAACAGCACACTGCCTCCACTTTTTTTTATAAAAAAAAATATTTTTTTTTTCTTTTGAAACCCAAAATTTCCAGAATGCTTTTACACTACAAATGACTTCCAAAACACTCAAGTTTGCCACTTTTAACCCACATTAAGCATTCATTACATATTTAACAAATAAAACAACATTAACCACTAAACCATAAATACATACAACTACACATGCATTTCTCCCTTGCTTCAATACCTTCAACCTTGCAAAACTCCTTTTCCCTTAGATGATTCTCCACCTACATAGAGGTCAAAGGACCTTATGAGCCAATGCTCAGTAAGGGTGCTATGCAAATGTATATGTAATATGAGAATATAAACATGTAATGCAAATGCAATGCATATTATGGGTAGTCTTCCATGCCCTCATAACCACTTAGGTTAAGGCACCAACCAACCCCTCTCTCATCACTAGTCCTCCTTATGGCCATAGGTCCACTAGAACACAAAACATGCAAAAGACCATTACATGTAACTCATTCAAAACATGTACAAATGCAAGCAAAACCCCACCACTTGGGGTTATCCCTTACCTTTTTATCTTTGAAGCTTCAACACTTCCACAAGTCAAGACTCTCTCCTAGACTTTATTCACCTTAAAAGAAAAATAAAATACAACCTTAGCTCTTATACACAAGCATTAAAAACTACTTCAAGAGAGGGAAATAGGCTTACCTCTTGCTATCCTTTCTCTTCCTTCTCTTAACCTTAGTTCTTCTTGCTTCTTTCTCTTCACATGTGGGGAAACCTTAGACTAATTTCCCAACTCTCTATTTATAAAGCCTTTCCACTCAATCCATGCCAAATCTTCAGATTACATCCTAGCCATTGATTTCTCTTTAATTCAAGAGACTCAATCTGAACCTTTAAACACTAGCACAATCCTTGTGCTTCTCCCAAGTTTAATCCTAGCCATTGATTTTAGGAGAACTCTTCTCTAGACTCAAAGAAAACACAAATCCAAGAGACTTTGTCTCCTTGAATCTCATCCATTGATCTTTCTTTGGAGACCAAATCTCATCCCTTGGATCAATCCCAATTTCCCATAATTCTCCTATTTTCCAAATAATTAAATAATGACTAATTTCAAGATTGACTAATTTCTCAATTTTTCATTTAATTTAAATCCACAACTTTTCAAACATTTAATGGAGACTAAAATAATTTCTTTTTGATTTAAATTTAAAGGCTCTTGAAAGACATAATCCATTTACTTTAGCATTTATTTAAATCCACCTTTTTCCCACATAAATGCATGACTAATTTCTTTTTAATATAGATTTTCTTTTAATTCCCTCCATCATGGCTCTCATTTAATGCTTGAGAGACTAGTTTATTTTCTTTTTGCATTTATTTTAAACACATCTCTTGATTCCTAAGATCATGCCATGTGTCACCATTTTCTCTTAATTAAATAAATCCTTATTCTCCAAATTTAATTAAATCTCATTCCATGAGATTTTTGCCAAGTGTCACAAATCTAACCATACTTGGCTTCCAATTAAATTTTCTAATTATCCATACACTTAATCAAGAAGTAAATTCTCCAAAAATCAATTCTCCAATATAAATAATTTCTCCAAAAATAATTTATCTCTTTTTTTTTTTTGGGACGGAACTCGAAATTACCGTTTTGCCCCTCCTAAGGCATCATATATACTATGTGCCTTCTCTTTGGTTCAAGGGACATTTTGAAAATTTTCGTATACCATTTTTCCCTTAATCGATAATTTTATCATGACTTATCAAGGGTATTACAGTTATCTTCGTCAATCTATCAATAATCACCCATATGGCATCATATCCTTTCACCGTTCGAGGCAAGCCAGTAACAAAATCCATGGCCACATCATCCCATTTCCACTCTGGTATGGGTAAGGACTGTAATGTACCTACTGGTCTCTGATGTTCTGCTTTCACTTGTTGACACGTAAGGCACCAGGACACAAACTTAGCTATATCTCTTTTCATGCCATCCCACCAAAACTAACGTCGTAATGTTTGATACATCTTAGTCATCCCTGGGTGTATAGTGTATCACTCTCCATGAGCCTTAATAAGGATTCCCTGTCTCAAATCCTCATCATCAGGCACACATATCCAACCCCTATATAACAATAGCTCATCCTCGCGCTAGCTGTATCCCAAAGGAGTGAATCTCTCCATATCCCTATGATCTTAGCCAATAGTCTGTCACTTCCTTGACCTGCTCGAATCCAGTCAGTCAACTCTGGTTACACCTTCACGTAAGCACAGTATAGTAGAAGCTTCTCGTTCGTAGGGGTGATAGTCATCTCACTCATATGTTCCAAGAGTTCCCATTCATATACCACCATTGCCGCTGTAAATACCCCACGATGGCTCAAAGCATCTGCCATCACATTAGCCTTACCAGGGTTGTACAAGATCTCACAATCATAATCCTTAAGCAACTCTATCCAATGCCATTGCCTCATATTTAATTCTTTTTGGGAAAACAAATACTTAATACTTTTATGATCAGTGTAGATCTCCACTTTCTCCCCATAAAGATAATGCCTCCATATCTTCAAGGCAAATACCACTGCCGCTAACTCCAGATCATGGGTAGGATAATTCTTCTCATGCTTCTTTAATTACCTAGAGTCATAGGCATTCACACGCCCCTCTTACATTAGAACACAACCCAAACCCGAGTAAGAGGCATCATTATATACAGTAAACCCTATTCCGCTCTTAGGGATGGTCAAGATTGATGGGGTACTCAGTCGTTGCTTCAACTCTTGAAAACATCTTTCACATGCTTCCTATTAAATTTCTCCCCTCTCCTAGTTAGCTTGGTCATAGGTAAGGCCAAGCAGGCAAATCCTTCAATGAATCTTTGATAGTAGCCAGCAAACCCAAGAAAGCTCCGAATCTCAGTCACAGTCTTAGGCCTCGGCCACTCAACCACTGCCTTCATCTTCTCCAGATCCACAACAATGCCTTCCCCAGAGATTATGTGTCCTAGAAATCCAACTTGTGTCTGCCAAAAATCACATTTACTGAGCTTCGTGTACAAGTGCTTCTCTCGTAGCCTTCGTAATACCAGTCTAAGATGGCTCTCATGCTCTTCATAACCAGGAGAGTATACCACAATATCGTCAATGAACACAACCACAAAACATCCAAATATTCTCGAAACACTCGATGCATGCGATCCATAAAGATAGCTGGGGTATTGGTCAACCCAAACAGTATCACAACAAATTCAAAATGTCCATACCGGGTACTAAAAGCAGTCTTTGAAATGTCTTCATCTCTTACCCGAATTTGATGATAACCCGACCTCAAGTCAATCTTCGAGAAGACTGAAGCTCCCTGCAGCTGGTCCAATAGATCATCCACATGAGGGAGAGGGTACTTATTCTTTAAAGTTACTTGATTTAGTTATCGATAATCGATATACAACCTTAGTGACCCATCTTTCATCCGCACGAACAAGACTGGTGCACCCCAGGGTGAAATGCTAGGCCGATGAACCCCTTATCTATTAACTCTTGTAACTGCATCTTCAATTCTTTCAACTCATTCGGAGCCATTCTATAGGGAGCTTTAGATATAGGTTGAGTGTAACACCCCAACCCCAAGATAGGACATATGGTACAGAACGAATATAACAATTATACGGCATTAAGAAAATCCCATGAAATACAGTAAGAATAGTAACCTGAAATGTACTGGGACTTCCACTAAATAGTCATTCATACACACAATTGATTAAGGCAGTAAAGAAAATAAAGTTCATTCCTCACGCAACAAGATAATGTTAAAGTTGTAGTACAATCCTTACAACATCACTATAACATCATGAGGAAATAGTAAAATAAGACAACTACATTTGCACAACCTCCTGGCTTTTTTCTTTTAAGCCTGAGCCTAATAAATCTGGAACATTTGATTATTCCAAGTGTATGAACACTCGAGTTAGATTGTTAAATCTAAGTGAGGGTAAAAAAAGATACTAACTTCATGCGTGTAAATGCAAAATGCAAAGATGCATGCTCTAGGTGGATGTGATGTCTGGGTCTTGCAATCACCCCTACCCAACCTTATGTAACATGGCCTAACAACGTGGCCAAGTGAAGACTCCCTTCACCCATGATAATCACAACCAGTCACAAGCCACACATAGTGATGCATGAACAAACAGAAAAAAACATGCACACCAAACGAAGTAAGCATGATATGCATGTGCAATCATCTCTAACATGCTAAAAAATATGCTTAACATGTAGGAAATACATTTTAGGAAACCACTCACCTTTGGGTTCATCGAAAAGCACTAATTTCACACAAATCGAGGCTGTTTGCTGTCGAAACATGATCTTTTGTAAGTCAAATGCCAAATATTTTTACATGAAAGGGTAGGGATTGAATATAGGGTAACTAGTACAAAATTTCAAGAAAAAAGGAGGCTGGACGCGCCGTCACGTGCCCTTGGAAAGGGGCCTCACGCGCAGCCCCTTCTGGCATGTAAAGCTCACGCGCCGCCCCCTTGCTTTGGCTAGATTTTGATTCCTTCACTATTTTGGCCATAACTCGACCGTTTTAACTCCAATTCGACCCCCATTTTTTCCTATACCTTCCTTTTTCAGTGGTTTACAAGATTATAAAAAAATTTGGAACTTATCTCAATGTTTTGGAGGCCTTTTTCATGATTTACAAAGCTGCTCAAAAAAACTATTAAGTCTCTTTCTCTCTTGATTTCTGACAGCACATCAACCCTTTACTCTAGAATTTTTCTCTCAAAATACCCCTGTTCCTCACCCATTAGAATGGAAAAATCCTTCCCCCAATAGCCTATTTATAGAAGTGCCTGGCCAACCCCGCTTTTCCATGTGTCGCTTTAATCATTACTCATTATTACTCCTTTATCACTTGCCACAAGATTTATCCAAGTGTCATCTTTAGGGCTAGGCTAGATCATGATATGCCACTTGTCACTCTAAGATTAGGCTATTTAATTTGGGATTTGAGCCTCATGATGATTGATCGAGGCTGTCGAACCGACTAGATTAGTGTATGTATTAGAACTAGTTTGCAGCTAGGATGCTCCCCAAGTCGTCTCCCAACGAACTGTCAATGAACTATCAAAACAAGATTAAACGAGGGGGATTGTGATGAAAACCGAACTTAAAAACGTTCAAGAATGAAACAAAGATGAACTAAAACATAACCCACTACAAACCCTACCTCCTTACCACGGTAATCCCCGTCTCACTTATGAAAATAATGTGTTTTGTTTGATTTTCTTTTTGATTTGAAAAACTCTTCTACAACCGTAAAAGATTAAATCAAAACGAGCAATCGCTCATACAAATATATTGTTTCTTTCTAATCAAAGCCTCAACTGAGTACGTCAATTAAACCCATCCAAAGATCATGCATGCATTCACACAATCGCATACAAGAAACATACATAAAATTAGAGAAGGAAAAGAAACAAAATCATCAATAAAAACATGAAAATCGAGTTCCAAACCGGATTCAACTATATGACCGAGACTCAAATCGGGCAAGGGGTACGAGAATGTAGCAGATTACAAGCAAATTAGCCTTCCATAGCTTCTAGGTTGAAATCGTGAGAATCCTCCAAAATCGGCCACACCCTAATGCCTCTTAGCTAGCTCTTATTTATAGGGTTTTGGAAAAGAAAAACCTAGGCTAAATGGGCTTAGGGTTTTTTCATTACAAATGGCCCATAATTTAATTAATTAAAAGGGCCTAATGGATTCTAAATTCGCCCATAACCCATAATGAAGTATGGTTGCCTCTTTCAAACCCAATGTCTGTCCACCTTGCGAAGCCCACTTGTGTCTCTATCGAAATAACTCAAATCTGCGGTCCAAATCTGCCAAAAAAAGAATAAAAACAGTGTGAAGCCCAATAAAGTAAAATAAACACAAGACAAATGAAATAACCTAAATAGAGTGCAATGAAGATGGAATAAGAGGGATAAATAATATAAAATATGCACGCCATCAATGATCCTTCCATATGTTCCAATCCTAGGGTTCCAAGTGTCACCTAAATCATTACTTAGATTTGGAGATTATTCTTACGCCACTTGTCATCTCCTAATAAGCCTCCCTCGATCTTGAGATTTGCACCCTAATCATTACTTTCTTCCCCTTATGACACGTGGCCTTAGAGATTTGAGCTGCAATCATTAGTTTTCTCAAATTTCTTTTCTAGAAATTACATATGCATCTCGGAACCCTTAACTTTCGAAAGACATTTCAATTATTTAACGACAATAACTTACATAATTTTTGGGTATTACATTGAGTCCCGGGTACCAAGTCAATCGAGAAGTCAATCTCTTGCCGGGGAGGTAACCCTGGCAAGTCCTCTAGAAATATATCAGGAAACTCACACACTACTGGTATCTCTGCAATCCCCACCTTAAGATCGTCACTTGTCACCACAAAAGCCAAGTACGCATCACAGCCATGTTGTACCAACTTTTTCGCCTTCATAATCGAAATCATAGGAGTGGAACTAGCGGGTTTAATCCCTTGATACATAATAGTAGGCTACTGAGGTAATTCAACATAGATAATCTTTTGTCGACAATCGACCTTGGCGTAGTGTCGAAAGAGCCAATCCAAACCCATGATAAGATCAAAATCCCAAATTTCCAACACTATCAAATCTCCCAGGCACACCCTATCATCCACCATGATCTCACAGCTCCTAAGGACTTCGCTACCCAATAGAACCAAACCTACCAAAGTAATTATCACTAAGTGATATGGTAAGGAAGTCTTAGGAATGGGAACATGACAGACCACACATGGAGCAATGAATGAATGTGTGGATCCTGTATCAAATGGCACACATACATCCATACCACACAGAGAAAGAATACCTTGCACCATCTCTATAACACCCCGCCTTACACGGGCGCGTCACTACAAGGTAATTCCCCAGATTTCTTTTTTTTTTTTCAAGATCATCACGCGCGATGCCATAAGAACAATCTTCACATGCAGATAAAACACCCGCCACATACAATGGCCGACGTCGGCGGTGATTTTAAGAACAATCTTCACATGCAGATATAAATCCCGAGAACCCCAGTATTGCCCATTTAACTATCAAGATCAATAATCTTAAACTAAACGAGATATAAACAACACAACGGAATAATTAACATCAAAATATCATGGCCTACCATGAGTTTTATACATAGTGTTTCCACACCTAAATACGTATTACAACTGTTGTTACCAAAATACAACAATCTATTTTTAATTGTGGGTGGACGTAAGAGCCTCGTCACTGTGTATTGGGAGTGATGTCTCCAATAACGGGAATCTTGATGAATAAGAGAATCTGTCAAGCAACTGAATCTAGCAGTTAGATGGGTCTGGTTGCCCAAATGGAGCTGATGGTTTGGTAGGCTGATGGTAGGGCTGCTGATCTGGTGGGTCTGATGATTTGGTGGCCTAAGATAACCGAGTAACCCTCGAATAAGTGAGTGTCCTGGAATAACCGAGTGGCCTTAGATAATCGAGTGGCCTTGGATAACTGAGTGGCCTTAGATAACTAAGTGACTCTTGATAACCGAGTGGCCTTTGATAACTGAGTGACTCTTGATAACCTAGGGGCCTTGGATAACCGAGTGACCCTTGATAACCGAGCAGCCTTGGATAACTGGGTGGCCTGCAAAACGAGAGCATCGTTAGGGGGCGGGTGGGGGTCCCCACGCAAACCCTCCGATGCCTAAGTTAGATCCTTAGAAAAGTGCGATATTGTACTTGAACGGATCAATAGTGCGTACCTTATGAGGAAGGCATGGTCTCTTATTTATAGCAGAGGGTGATGGGGGCCATGCGACAATCATGGTGAGAGATTCTCAGCCCGCTCTGAAGATTATGCAGCCCATTTCGAGGGTTTCAAAACCCATTTGGCTAGGAGTCCGGTGACGAGAGGAGGCCCACTCGGTCATCTCCGAGTGGGCCATGAAAATGGCCTGGCTGGGGAGTCACTCGGCATAATCGAGTGGCCACTCACTCGGTTATGCCCCGAGCAGGGTATCCCTCAGCATAACCGAGTGACCCCCCACTCAGTTATGGCTTGAGGGGGACCCATCGGCATAGCCGAGCTAGGGCACCCACTCGGCATAATCGAGTGAGTACCCACTCGGTTATGCCGAGTGGGTCTTCTTTTGCTTCCACATGATGCTTTGCTCTCAGCCAATTTGGGGCCCACCTTTGATCAGGTATTCGCTTGATTTTTCCTAGTACATAAATTACTCCCTACTTTTTTAGCTGAGGGAGTCGGGTGAAAGAGCATACAATATCGAAAAAATTTAGTGTGCTTCTGGTTGTATTTTACTTATCTTCGGAAGACCATTTGTGCATGTTTGCTCTTTATTTTCTGCATTCATTTGAAAGTTTCGATGCTTTTTTGTCTTTTGAGCCCCTATAAGTAGGGTTC
Source organism: Diospyros kaki (assembly GCA_036245055.1). NCBI lineage: Eukaryota > Viridiplantae > Streptophyta > Magnoliopsida > Ericales > Ebenaceae > Diospyros > Diospyros kaki. The sequence goes on along the minus strand of BSEG01000009.1, from coordinate 23,748,451 downwards.
AAGGTCTTCATTTCTCCCACATAAGGATTGGTTGTGGGTGTCTTCAGAGTTCAAGTTCTCTAAGGTCTCAGCGTATTTTTAGGCCTCGTCACATTTTCAGCCCATTACGCGAGGCATTTGGCCACTTGGTCATGACCGAGTGGCTATGATGGTGCGACTAGGGGGTCACTCAGTCATGAATGAGTGGCCTTGTTTGTGTGGCCTAGGCCCACTCGGTCATGACCGAGTAGGCATGACTGAGTGGCGTCTTCATCTACTCCCAATCACTTATTGCTTCCTTTCATTGCTTTACTCTTCTTCGTCTTGTACTGATGTTTTTACTTTGTCTACAGGCATTTGTTTGTTGTGATCATCCTTCTTTTTCCACCTCTTCAACATAACAAGGTAATGCTCTCAAGTCTTTTTAGTATGTCGAGGAGAAGACTGGGATCACCCCCCAGCCCTGTGCACATTCCTGTCGATTCAAGCTCTTGGCTCTGTTACGGGGATTTCGAAAAGGTTTACGATGCCACTCCATCAGGATATATGGTGAGGTATCCTCGCCTTAATGAATCGGACCCCTCCCTAGTGGAGAAAGGCTCCCTTGGTATTCATTTTTCTTCGTTTGAGGTGGGACTCCACTTTTCTCTTCCGTCTTTTTCCATAGAGTGGTTGCGTCATTACAAGATTGTTCCAACTCAGCTTCATCCTAATGGTTGGGCCCAGTTGGTGGGTTTCTCTGTACTTTGTCATTAGCAGGATATAGTCCCTTCCTCGATTCTTTTTTAGTTATTTATATCAGTTACGAAAGGCTAGTAAAGACTGCCATCTCTACACTCTCCAAAAGGTATCTAGCTTCGATCTATTTAGTGCCCTTCCTAACAAGATCAACCAATTTGAAGAATGATGGTTGGTGAGAGAGCCTCCACCCAATTGGGATGCTCCCATGCATTGGAATCATCATGATGCCAGCTGAGGGTTCCCAAATCACTCCTAGGGGTAGATTATCTTTTGTTATTGTCTTCATTGTTCCATTATTGCATTACTTTCTATACTAAATGCTTTATATTGATTTTTACAGAGATGGCTGGATTAGGCAGACTGGTGGAATTATGCAGACGTCATCGTAAGGAGGAGGCACGCATTGCTGCAATGACCAAGGTTTTTGCTGGTGGTGCCGAGGGATCTACCAGTTCTCATCCTCCTCGGTCACGCAGAACTACCGGAGTTTCTCCTATTGGGGTGGAAAGGCGTCGTCGCCTAAGAGGTGACCATTCGAGTGTAGAAGTTCCTTCTCCTATGGAAAGCCTAACATCGATCCCTCTCTCCCGTGGAGAGACCATTGACATTCCATTTCCGACTCCCAGTTCTTAAGGGGGCGAAGTTCCTCTTCTCGACTTGTGGGAGACATGGCCCGAATGGAAGAAGAGTGTCGTCGCCTTATGATTCCCAACAAGAAGGATCGTCGTTTCCTTGAGGGTGAGAAATCAATGAGACCGCCTCTTATATTTCCCATTCCAGGTGAGGTGAGGCATACTATGATTCTTAAGGATAGTACGAAGCTTAGCGATCGGGACTTTCAAGTTTCCCCCCGGGTACAAGAGACAGACTCTGTTTCCAAACCCGGGATTGGTGCCCGTCTCATTTATTCCACCATTCTCCCTCGAGATGAACGACGATTTATTGGCAACAACCATGCCCAGGCTAGGGATGAAGCAGAGCAATTCTTGGTTCAAGGGATTCAGGGAATCATTGCTTCCAATGCCAAGGAAAGGGTATATCGTGAGAAAGTAGATGCACAGATGTCAGAATGGAGGAATCACCAATCCACATGGAACAAAGAATGCCAAGAGCTAAAGTGTCACGCTAGCTGGGCAGAGGCCGGGAAGAGAAATGTAGAGGTAGAGATTGAGAGAATGCAAGCTGTCAGAGGTTGTTGTTGGTACCTCAGGCCTTCAAGGGGAAATCCAAGATTTACGCTCTAAGCTAGAGGCTGAAGAGCAAAAGAACGTTGGGTTGATGGCATGAAGCACTTCTTCAAGAACACTCTCTGCGCTTGGCAGAACTCAAAATAAGTCATAGGGATGCCCGTGCCATTCATGCTGATGCGGTGAAGGAATATCATCTTTCGACCGACTGCCAAGATAGGAAGAGGAGGTAAGCTTCAGGTTTTTTGAAGTATGGATTTTATCTGGCCCGCACCTATCTAGAATCTTAGCATCCAGGAGAGACTTTTCCTAAACGTCTACTTACTCCCGAAGTTGAGGAATCTACTCAGGTGGATTGGCGTCAGTACGAGCCGAATGCTCCTATGAGTCCTTCTTCTTACTTGGATTCTTTTATGGTGGATGACTTGGAGAATCTAACGGGCCCATGGAATCCATTTCCTTTCAACCGTGGGGGAGAAGGCGTGGTGGACAACCCCGAAGCAATTGAGGAGGATCCTGGTGCAGCTTTAGAAGATGTGCCAAATACGGACGAGACTGAGGAAGGGGAACTTCCAACAGTGTCCCCTAAGATTCCTATTGCATCATTCGAGTCTACTAGGCACTCCTCTCACAAGTCTCGCTCCTACGAGTAGATGAATGGCGATTGTTGTTCGCTTCTCGTTTTTTTTTTTTTTTTGTACTCCCTGCTGTTCTTGCTGCAATGAGAGTTATCGCTTTATTCCTGGGTATTTATCTTCTTTGGTCTGCTCAATATGCTCTGCTCCTTAATGTTTAACTTATTCTTTTAATGTTAACCTCAATAATAGAAGGTCAGGGCTTTTCTTTCGTTGCTGGGCTATGAGCGGAATGACAGGCTTGAGCGTATTTTACCTCATTGTCGGGCTATAAGCGGGGCAATGGGTTTGAGCATATTTTACCTCATTGTCGGGCTATAAACGGGGCAACAGGTTTTAGCGAATTTATCTCGTTGCCGGGCCACGAGCAAGGCAACAGGTGTGAGCGTATTTTACCGCATTGTTCGGCCAAGAGTGGGGTAATGGGTTTGAGCATATTTTACCTCATTACCAGGCCATGAGCGGGGTAACGGGTGTGAGCGTATTTTATCATGTTGCCAGGCTATCAACGAGGTAACGGGTGTGAGCATATTTTACCACGTTGCCAGGCCATCAACGAGGCAACGGCTGTGAGCGTATTTTACCGCATTACCAGGCCATAAGCTGGGCAACGAGTGTGAGCATATTTTACCGCATTGTCGGGTCAGGAGCAGGGCAACGGGTGTGAGCGTATTTTACCGAGTTGCCGGGCCAACAACGGGGCAACGGGTGTGAGCGTATTTTACCATATTGCCGAGCCATAAGCGGGGCAATGGGTGTAAGCGTATTTTACCGCGTTGTTGGGCCATGAGTGGGGCAACGGGTGTGAGTGTATTTTGCCTTGTTGTGGGCCATGAGCGGGGCAACGGGCTTGAGTTTCCTTCATGTAGATAAATAATACAAATAATATAAAAGCAATGAGCACACAAGCATTTTTATGTGGTTCGGCCAAATGTGCCTACGTCCACAGTCCCAATGGGGGCTTATAATATTACAGATACTTTGTCAGGCATAACGTTTATATACTACTTGAGATAATTCAAATTCCACGTTTTTCCAAGGGTGTCTCCCGAAAGGGTTTGTAAAATGCAAGTCTTAGGACCAATCAACTTTAGAATGCGGTATGACCCTTCCCAATTTGCTCGTAACTTTCCATCATCCTTGAGTGCGTTAGTTACAACAGATCTATGGAGTACTAGATCCCCTTCTTCCATGGGTCTATTCTTTACCTGAGAATTGAAATAACTGGTGATTCTTCTCTAATAGGTAGCTATTCTCATGGCAGCGTTATCCCGCTGCTCCTCAATCAAATCTAAATTTTCTCGCAATGCTTCAGAATTCCTTGCATTGTTCTCTTCCTAATATGCCATCAGCCTAGGTGTAACACCCGGTGTTACAGGTATTAAAAGAATAAGAGAGAAAATGAGAAATTTCCAAAAAGGAATTAATTATGAGAAAAAGAGGAAATTAATTATGGGAGTGGAAATAATTAATTTTTCCTAAATTGGTGTATTTATATGGGGGTGCCACATGGATGGTTTAGATTTAGTCTTGGAAGCCAAGGTTGGTGGCATGGAGTGACACTTGGCAAAGTGGTGTCCAAGATAAATGGAAGATTTAATTAATTGCAAAAGAAATTGGAATATGGTTATTCTTGCAATTAATGGGAGACATGCATATATATATGTGCATGTGTAAAGGTTTGTGCATAAGTGTATATATGGGCATGTGTATTGGGTAGATATTTTGAGAATATATGAGTGATTAAAGAATTTTTAAAGGAAAAAGATTATTAGTCACTCAAGCATTTAATGAGGGAATGATGGTGGCTTTTCTTTAATTCCAAAAGAAAATATTTATGTCTCTCACTATTAATGAAGGCCTTTATGATGTTGGAAGAGAAAAGTAAATTAATTGGAAAAGAAAAATTGTGTCTTGAGATGGAAGACATGATCCAATGGCATAGTCTTGGGAAGAAAGATCATGTATGTATGTGTATGTGCATGGGTGGAGCCATACATAATCATATATATATGGATGTTGGGAGAAGATAAAGTGAATTAAGATAATTCAAAAAGGAAAGTAAAGTGGTCTTTCAAGCATTTATTAAGGGCAATCATTATGTTGCCTAAAAGAAAAATGCAAAAAGAAAAGAAAATGGTCAAGCATTTATGAGTGAAAATGAGGAATTAATTTAAAGAGATATTATGTGATTTTAGTCACTCAAGCCATTAAAGAGTGTGATGATGGAGTTGGGAGGCTTGACTTTCAAGATATATATGCATACATATATATGTGGTGTGTTATGTAAATGGAAGAATAAGAATTTTAATGAGAGATGGGGATTAATTCTCCCATTTCAAGAGAGATCCAAAGGTTCATATTAAACCTTGGAGATTGGGAGAAAGGTGTAAGATATATATATATATATATGAGAGAGGTAAAGGGATGGGAGAGTTCTCCCATTCAAGTGAAAGAAGAAGAGAGAAAGAAGAAGAAGAAGAAGTTCAAGAAGCCTAGAGGTAAAGGTTATATAATCTTCTTGTATTTCTCATTTTTTAAAGGATCTCTTTATGATCCTAGGCTTGTTTTTTCATGAAGGAGTTTGAGGAAATTAAGGGAAGTGATTTTGGAGGCTTGAAGTTGTTGGAAACTTGAAGATCCATGGAGTATTGAGGTAAGGGGAAAGCCCTAAGTGGATGGGGGCTAGCAAGACTCTTGTATGCATTTTAACATTTTTGTGCTTGCTTTGCATATGCTTGTGTGTATGAGATTCATGGCCATGAAGTTTTGTGTTGGGATGGGTATGTTGAAGCCTTTAACCTTAATGGTTGAGGTATTAGAACCCTAGGCACTTGCATATGGCATTGGCATCTATATTGTTAATTTTCATACCTTATGTCATTGCACCCTTACTGAGCTCTTGGAGCTCATGAGGTTTATTTGACCTCTTGTAGGTATTGAAGCATGCTATGGAAGGGTTTGGCAAGAGAAAGAGGCTTGAGCATAAAGAATTTTGTATATTTTTCCAAATGGTGTAATTTTTGCCTAATTTGTATATGCCTTGTGTAAGGGTTTCTTTAAGCCCAAAGGGTACATTTTGATGTGTATATATGGAAAGAAAAATCTGGAGAATTTGGGCATTTATGGGTTGTTGGAAAATGTGTGTGTGTTTGATATTGTTATGGAAGTATTGAAAGTTGGGTTTAAGCCTTGATTATGGAGAATTAGAGGCAAAATCAAAATGAATGTGAAGGATTTTTATTATTTTGAATTCTGAAAAAATTGGGTTAGGAGACCCAAGAATAAAATAAAAAAAAAAAGAAGAGAAGTGAAAAAGGCAGCAAAGGGCTGCTGCAGCAGCAGCAGGCCGTAGGCGGCCAGGCAGGCCAGGTGCGCGCACGCAGGAGGCCGCGTGCACAGGAGGCCGCGCGCGCAGGCGACCAGGCGCGCGGGCGACCAGGCGAGCGGGTAGCCGCGCCCACGGGCGGGCGCGCGCGTGGGTGCGCGGCCAGCGGCCAGCGGGGCCCCGCGTGGGCCAGCGGGCCCCACCAGCCAATTTTTTTTTTAAAAAATGAAAAAATTGGGGAAATTTGGGGCGTTTCTTAATTGAATTTGGGCCCCGGAGGAATTTTCAAAATAAAGGAATTTTTTGGGCATTTTTGGAGAAGATGCCGAAATTTTAGAAATTTGGAAACGATGAGTTTTTCCTCCAAATTTGGTGATCCATCAATGGATTGGTTTAAATGGTGATTTTTGGAGCCTGGTAAAATTCTTGGTCGAAAAGAATTAAATTCAAACGAGAAAATAATGATTGGGCGTCTATGCGAGATTTCTTTTTAACCAAATACGGTGTGGTTTAAAGCCCAATTCTGCTAGTAAATCCTGGGCTTAAGGGAAGGGAAGGACGAGCCTAGTTCCCACCTAGGGCGTTTCTTCTTGAAACATGGTCCGCCCTTCGCTAAAGATCGGGCAGGTGGACAAATCGGCTAATTATTCACGAGTAACACCCGTAAGTGGGAGCGGGGCGTTACACTAGGGGACTTAGCTTAAATTTCAATGGGAATTAAAGCCTCTATTCCATATACTAGATTGAACAGAGTTTCACTAGTTGCAATTCGACTAGTCATTCGGTACGCCCACAAAATCGAGGGTAGCTCATCAGCCCATATTCCCTTGGCCCCTTCAAGTCGGGTTTTTAGGCCATGCAGTATGGTTCGGTTGCTGACCTTAGCTTGTCCATTAGCTTGGGGGTACGCCACTTAAGCGAATCGTAGTTGAATCCCTAGGTTGTCACAGAATTTTATAAATGAGTCACAATCAAACTGCTTCCCATGGTCTGTAACGATAATTCTTGGTACTGCAAACCGACACATGATGTCTTTCCATACCATTGCTTCTACTTTTCTTACTGTAATGGTGGCCAATGCCTCAGCTTCAATCCATTTGGTGAAATAGTCAGTAGCTACTATTAAAAATTTTCTCTGTCCACTGACCGAACGGTATGGGATGAAATAGCTGTAACTGAGATATCGAGGCAGATTGAATTGGTGCATGCCGCTGGTATTTGTCACATGATTTAACTTTCTTTAATGCGTCTGATCATAAGGTGGGCCAAAAGAAACCTACTTGTAAGACTTTAGTTGCTAGAGCTCTTATTCCCGAGTGCTCTCCACATAACCCGCTATGGGTTTCTGTTAGAATATATTCGGCTTCTTGGTGACCTAGACACTTGAGAAATGGTGAAGTAAAAGCTCGTTTATACAACACTCCGTCTATAATGGTAAATCTTGTAGCCTGTATCTTAAGTTTCCTTGCTTCTTGTGGATCATTAGGTAGTTCCCTATGGGTTAGGTAACGATAAAGAGGCATTCGCCAGTCCGTTCCTGCTTCAATACATGACACTTCTTTTTCCTCAATGCTTGGTTGATGAAGCACCTCAACAAATACTGTTCGCCCTGTTGTTTCTTTAGTGGACGCTAATTTGGATAAAGCATCTGCGTGTCCGTTGAGAGATATATTTATTTGTGTTAATTGAAAACTCTGAAATGTCTATGCTAGGTCTTTTACCTTGCGTAAGTATTGTGCCATCACCTACTCTCTGGTTTCGTACTGCCCATGAAATTGTTGAACAATCAACTGGGAATCACTATGGGCAATCAATTGTGTTATCTCCAATTTCCGTGCTAACCTCATTCCCGCAATTAATGCCTCATATTCTGCCACATTGTTGGTACTTGGAAAAGCAAATCATAGAGAATACTCTAATGTTTCTCCCTCAGGGGAGACAAATACTATCCCAGCGCCGCTTCCCTACGAGCTAGATGCTCCATCCACAAACAATAGCCTTCATGTCTGCTCATTTTCTGTCATTTTACTAGAGTGAGTACATTCCACAATAAAGTAAGCCAATGCCTGCCCCTTTATAGCTTGCCGTGGTTGATACTAGATATCATACTCACTCAACTCAATGGACGATTTGGTAAGGCAGCCGGAACATTCTGGCTTTTGTAAAATACTCTATAATGGTTTGGCCATGACTGCTGAAATGACCATGGGATAATCATGTGGGAGTATTATATCACCTCAGTCAGTAGGGGCGAATGTAATTGGCTCTTCATCATCTCTAACTTCCATCACTGAATTAACCTGGTAGGCTTAACGGGCATATGCCTTTCGGGAGGTTGACATGTCCCCACTTAGGTTTTCCTGTAACACCCCCTCTCTTAGAACTGCTCGAGAAGAGGTGCAACTGGGGAAAATAAAATAAAAATAACTGATAAACTGAAATCTGATACCATAACTGAACATCTCAATCAACTGGAGTAAAAACTCTAAGTCAATACAGACTGAAAAGTACAAACTCTGTCTAAGGGACAATCCCTCAACTGAAATAAAAAATAAATCTAAACTGACAAAACACTATAAAACTCAACAGACTCCCAGACATCTTTTATCTTGAGCGGCTCCAGGTACACACACTATAGACCACTGCTGCTAGGCCCCACATCTGGTACTCTCCCGCTAGAACCTGGAGGGGTGAAGAGTACAAGGTGAACTACAAAGCTCAGCAAGTAATAAGCTGAAAAAAATAATTGAAGTTGAATCGAAGAATATCGATACTGATAAATAACTCACTGAACTTGTACTGTATAATCACTGTCTGTTTGCATTAATAAAAATGTAATGCACATAAACTGTAAATTGAATGCAAGTATGCAACTTTGGCTCATAGGCCCACATAATCTGATAATACATACCTATCTGAACTGAAACCTGCATATATAAAAACTGCAAGCACATACTATGGGCAAAGCCCCTAGCCCCCTGGTTGCCACCAGGCAAGCAACTCATAAATTGAGCTGAAACTAAAACTGATGGGATCCCCGCAGACAAGCCGCCTGGCGCACATAATGCAATGCAATGCTCACATAAATGCTAGCACATGATATATAGTGCTACATATAAAGTCATGCTCAATGCTCATACCAAAATGTATGCACATAATCTCACAAAATAATGCTAGTCATGTCATAATTAACTGCCAAACATGGTATATGATTTTTTTACCAGCCATATTGAGATACAAAGATTCTGCAATTTCTAAGTATGGGCATGGCATACTGGATTTTGTCATATCTTCGCATAAAAATTCAATATTTGAATAATTGAATATTTATATTAAATTTAAAACTTGCATTAAGAATTTATTGGAAGCCATTCGGATGCCATATGATACTATTTGGATGATTGAGGAAGCAATTCGAATGAAACAGCAGCCCATTCGAATGAAAAAAATAGACTACAGCAAGCTCATTCGAATGGCAGAAACTCATTCAAATGACAAAGGCTCATTCGAATGATAGATAATATGTAACAAAGGCTATTCGGATCTGATCAAGGACTTATTTGAATGAATTTTGGCAACTTCCAACTTTTGAACTGGAAAAAAGCGACTCATTCGAATGCAACAGTACCCTCATTCGAATGAATGAATGGGATACTCATGGGTCATTCGAATGATAGAGAGACTCATTCGAATGCTAGACTATACAAAGCAACAACTTATTCAAATCTTCAAGGGCTCATTCGAATGACAAGAAAACTCATTCGAATGACAGTCTCAAAACTTAAAAAAAACACATACGAATGATACGATAACACATGACTCATTCGAATGACAAAGGACTCATTCGAATAACTGATACATTAAAAGGGAAAAACTTACGATAACACTGAAAACTAATTCGGACGCCTCAAAACTCATTCGAATGACACAAGACTCATTCGAATGACTGGAATCTCATAAAAAATAAAACTCACGATAACAGAGACTACATCTTGAATCAAAACTGAACATTGCTACACCATTTTGAAAGAAATCTTGGGAGAACAATCCCAATTGACATGAACTAACTTAAGGATGAATTAGAGATCGTTTCTGAAAGCAAACGCTGAAAGATTTATGCACCAGTTATCAAACTCACTGGGTATGGATATAACTGCACATATACATACGCCTGTAAACACAACTGATAAAGATTTGGGAACAAGAACGAAGAGTCCTATTTAATTTGAGAACATATGCTAACATGATTTGGAGATCATATTTAAAAGATTTGCTACAAGAATCATGCATAACTTCTTCATGCACTCACTGTTATACACACACACATATAGATATATATATACGTGCACTGTCTGTAACAACTAAAACTCAACAAAAGAGTTACTGAAAACTGAGATTTAACATTGATTCATGATCCCGTAAGAATGTTTTATAGGGATAGATGCTTGCTCAATGAAGCTTTTGATACGCTAATCTAAACACGCATATATGAATATATAAGATGGCTGATAAACTGAGAATCAAAACAAGAGTCTTAAAAATTCTGAAAACGAACAGTCATGATCCTGTAATGAAAGGGATTACAAGAAGAATACTTGCCTTATGCTAACTCTGATCGGATCAAATCGACGACTGCAACTAGAAATCTTCCAAAGCAAAGACTTGAACCCACTGTTGGCTCCTGCTCTCTGTTCTCGTGGCGTGTAAACTACGGCTATGGTCAATTATCTATATATATATAGATAGCCCTAAGCCCATCTCATTCCCATTATAACTTGGAGACTTGCAAAACCTTCTCCTATTGAGACTAGGAGACTTTCAATTCTCACGCACGCTTGGTTTCCCTCAAGAACACAACTCTTAATAATAATTAAATTCTAATTATTATTTAAATCTCCAAATTACTTTCATGCCCTTGCCTTTAATAAGGAAATATAATTAAATGCTATTTAATTGCTATTTAAATACTATTTCCTCAATTAAAATCTCTAAATTGCCACATTAACAATTAATTGGCAAAAATCCTCCAATCAAAACTAATTAAGAAATTCAATAATTTCTAAATAAAATCTAAACCCTCTAATGGGTCGTTACATTTCCCCTCCTGAAATAACATGAATAGCTTGCAGAGTTGGCTCATTGTCCAAATGAGGATCTTGCTTGCGATCCCTTCCTCTCTCTTATTGTCTTGTGTTTTGTCTTTCATGCCCATCACGCCTGTCTTCCCTTTGCTGGGGCTCCCAGCCTTCTTCTCCTTCATTTCTCACATATCTTTGTAGGTACCCCTCTCAAATGAGCATTTCGATCTAATTCTTCAGTTCTCTGCAATGATCTGTGGAATGACCCCGGGTTCGGTGGTATCTACAATACTCCTCTTGGTTTTTCCCCATGGGTCTGTCACTTTTGCGGGGTAGCTTGAGGAGTCCTTCTCCTTCTACTGCTGCTAATATAGCTGATCATGGTTGCAGAAGCCGAGTATAATGATCAAACTGAGGTCTAGGTGCATCTACCCTCCTAACCCTTTCCTGTCTTCGTACGAACTCTTTTTCCCCTTCACATTCTTTTCTCTTTTGTTCTCTGTCTTCATTCCCTCCCACATTTCTCATGATCTTGGTGTGGAGGATATACCTGTTTGCTCTGATAAATAAATCAGCCAGGGATATTAAAGGGTCTAAGGAAAGTGACTCTTGATGTAACACCCCCTCTCCTAGAACTGCCCGAGAAGAGGTGCTACGGGGAAAATAAAATAAAACTAACTGATAACTAAAATTTGATACCATAATGAATATCTCAATCAACTGAAATAAAACTCTGAGTCAACAAAACTAAAACCATAAACACTGTCTAAGGGAAAATCCCTCAACTGAAAATTAAACTAATACTAAACTGTCAAACGCTCCAAACTAACAAACTGATAAAACTCCCAGACATCTTTGGTCTTGAGCGGCTCCACGTACACACACTACTAGACACTACTGCTAGGCCCCACATCTGGTACTCCCCCGCTAGGACCTGAAATGGTGAAGAGTACAAGGTGAGCTACAAAGCTCAGCAAATAGTAAGCTGGAAAGAATAACTGAAGTTGAATCGAATAATATCAATACTGAAGAAAAACTTACTGAACTTGTATTGAGTGAAACACTATCTGTTTGCATTTATAAATGTAATGCACATAAACTGTAAGATAAATGCAAGTATGCAACTTTGGCACATAGGCCCACATAACTGTAATACATACCTGGCTAATTTGAACCTGCAACATAAAAACTGTAAGCATATATTTTGGGCAATATGCCCCTAGCCCCCTAGTCGACATCAGGCGAGCATCTCATAACTGAGATATAACTAAACTGATACTTGTGGGATCCCCATGGACAAGCCGCCTGGCGCGCATAATGAAATGCTCATATAAATGTTGGCACACAATATGTAATGCTCCATATAAAGTCGTGCTCAATGCTCATACAAATATGTATGCACATAATCTCACAAAATAATGCTGATCATATCATAATTAACTATTAAACATGGTATATGATTTTTACCAGCTATATTGAGATACAAAGATTCTGAAATTTTTGAGTATAGGCATGGCATATTGGATTTTATCATATCTTGGCATAAAATTCAATATTTAAATAATTAAATATTTATATTAAATTTGAGACTTGCATCAAGAATTTATTGGAAGCCATTTGGATGCTATATGATACTATTCAGGTGATTGAGTAAGTATAAGGAGCAATTTGAATGAAGCAGCAGCTAATTCGAATGAAAAAAAAAATGGACTACAGCAAGGTCATTCGAACGGCAGAAGACTTATTCGAATGACAGAAGCTCATTCGAATGACATAGACTTATTCGAATGATATATGATATATAACAAAGGCTATTCGGATCTAACCAAGGACTCAATCAAATGACTCACAAATTCATTCGAATGAATTTGATAATTTTCCAACTTTTGAACTGGCAAAAAGCGACTCATTCAAATGCAACAGTACCCTCATTCGAATGAATCATTCGAATGAATGAATGGGATACTCATGGGTCATTCGAATGACAGAGAGACTCATTCGAATGATAGACTATACAAAGTAATAGCTTACTCAAATCTTCAAGGACTCATTCGAATGACAAACCCAAAACTTTAAAAACACATACGAATGATACGATAACACATGACTCATTCGAATGACAAATGACTCATTCGAATGACTGGTACATTATAAGGGAAAAACTTACGATAACACTAAGAATTCATTCGGATGCCTCAAAACTCATTTGAATCTCATCAGAAATAAAACTCACGATAACAGAGATGATATCTTGAATTAAAAACTTAACATTACTACACCATTCCGAAAGAAATCTTGAGAAAACAATCCCAATTGATTCCAAACAAAGTTATGAATGATTCAACAATAAAATTGATAAGAATCGCTAGAAGTAATCATGCATGATCTGGTATACATACTCACTGCTCGTGCATATATATGTATATACGCTGACTGAAACATAAATCTGAAACTTAAACAAAGAACTACTAAAACTGATGATCGAATGCTAAATACGATCCTGTAAGAAAGGTTTACAGGGAGAAGAACTTGCCTTTTAAACTCTCTGATCGATCGAATCGACTCTTTCCAATGAAAATCTCCCTATACCAAGACACTGCAATGCTTTCCAACTCTCTACCTCTTCTTCTCTATTTTGTTCTTCACACGGCGTGAAGAACTAGTGGCCCTCAAACTCTATATGTATATACTTTGAAGCCCTAAAGCCCATCTCAATCTCCTAATATAACTAGGAGTCTTCTAATCCAATCCTTTCACTGATGGATTCATCAATCCCTTAATCACAATAATTCTATTTACTAATTAAATACTAATATCAAATCCTTAAATGACCCTCAAGTCCTTGTATTTAATTTCTCATAATATAACAAGAATTAAATGCTATTTAAAAGCTATTTTCTCAACTAAAAATATTCTAAATTCCATATTAAAATTAAATGGCAAATTCTTTTAATTAAAATACCTCACTAATTAATTAAATAACTCTAAATAAATACTAGGCCCTCTAACGGGTCGTTACACTTGAAGAGAGGCGAGTCATGTCCCTTGAAGCATGGCAGACACGGCTACCTGAGTTGGCAAATCGGGAACTTTAAGAGTGGCATTACGAAATCTGTCCACAAATTGACGTAAGGATTCTTTGTTCCCCTGTCGTATGCTGAGCAAGTATGTGGCATCCTTTTTCCTTCCACTGTTAATCACAAAAGCCTTGAAAAATTCTGTTCTAACCTACCCAAATGATGAAATAGAGGTTTTCGGCAAGCTATTAAACCATGATCGAGCGTGTCTTGATAGTGTTAAGGAAAAGGCTTGGAACATTATGTCGCCGTCCCATCCATGCAACATCATCAATGACTCATAGTTTTGAACATGATCATACGGATCGTCCTTTCCTGAGTAGGGGTGATTTGCGGCATTTTGAATTTTTGGGGCAAAGGCCTTTCCAATATATCTGTAGTAAAGGGGCATTTTCTGCGCTAATGCTCCTCCGTTGTGGGGATTAACTTTTTCTGCTCAAGCACTTCTTCTACTACTCTTTTCATGTCATCACACATGCTAGTTGTTGTTTGGTTATCATTCCTTGTAACGACCCGTTAGAGGGTCTAGTATTTAATTAGAATTATTTAAATAATTGTTGAAGAATTTGATTAAGAGATTTTGCTATTTAATTATTTAATGTGGCAATTTAGAGATTTTGAAGGAAAAGAATAGCATTAAATTCTTTTTAATGTTGGAATTAAAGGAATTTGGCAAGGTGGCAATTTAGTAATTTTTAATTAAGAGAATAGCATTTAAAGAGCATTTAATTTTAGTTATTTAGTGTGGAAATTAAGTGCAAGGACTTGAGGGTCATTTAAGGATTTGTTATTAGAATTTAATTATTAATTAAAGTTATTACGATTAAGGGATTAAGATAATCCATAAGTGAGATGGTTTTGGTGTAAAGTCTCCTAGTTATAAGATATCCATATGTGAGATGGTTTTGGGTTAAAGTCTCCTAGTTATATTAAGAGAAGGAATCCATGTTAGAAAGGGAGTAGGATCCAGGGTTTTTATATAGCATTTAATGGCATTTATTTATTGTGAAAATTAAATGCAAGGGCATGAAGGTAATTCTAGAGTTTTATTATTATTTGAGAGTTTTAATAATAATTTTTGTATTATTATTAATTAAGTGAGATTATGTATTTAAAGGAGAATGAGAATCCATATATGAGATGGTTTTGGTTTAAAGTCTCCTAGTTATATTAGGAGAAGGAATCCATATTATAAAGGGAATGGGATCTAGGATTTTTATACCTCTATATATAGAGCCCATTAGCTTAGCTTTTCTTCACACCATGTGAAGAACCAAGAGGCCAGGAGATAGCAAAGGCTTACTAGAGTCTTCAGGATCGCTCCAGGGTTCGATCAGAGAGTTCTATAGGCAAGTATTCTTTCTGTAATCCCTTCCATTACAGGTTCATATCAGTTTTGATTTTAGATTATTCCAGTTCTTTGTTGTAGTTTTCATATTTATATCAATAAGCAGAGACGTATATATATATATATGCGTATAACAGTGAAGTTATGAGCAAGTTCTATTAATCCTCATCCATTTTGGATTGCAAGTTCTATTACTCTAAGTTCTAATATCCGGATACCTTGTATCGTATCCGGATGTATCTAAAGTTCTTCGAGTACGATATCCGGATGGTTTGTTTATACATCCGGAAAGGTCAAGATAATATCCAGATGTCTCGCCTGATATCCGGATGCCTCCCTCAAAAGTTGAATTTTTCATTCGAATAGTCCCCAGTTATATCCAAATACCTCAATGAGATATCCGGATGGCCAGAATCATATCCGGATGTCCTAGTCCATATCTGAATACTATCCAGCATATCTGAATAGCTCGTTCTTTGTGTTTCCAGTGTATCCGGATGACTAGTATCATATTCGGATGTCCTAGTTTCTATCTGAATATATTCTAGCATATCCTAACAGCTTCTTATTTGAGCGTCAATGTATCCGGATGAGCCTCCTTCATATCCGGATGTCTTTCATCATATTCGGATATCCTTCCTGATATCTGAATAGCTTTTCCAGAAACCTAATTGAACTTCCAGAATAGTTTAATTCAAGTTTTAATTAAGTTAAATTATTCAATAACATCCAGTAATGAGTTTATATGCCATAATATAACAACTTAATCATGTCCATACCATAAAACATAATTCGTTGAATCTTTGTATTCCAATAAAGAGATGAAGATCATTTCATGTTCAGCATTATTTTACATGATCAGCATTATTTGGTGAGATTATGTGCATACATTTTGCTATGAGCATTGAGCATGACTTTATATGGAGCACTACATATCGTGTGCCAGCATTTATGTGAGCATTGCATTGCATTATGCGCGCTAGGCGGCTTGTCCGCAGGGATCCCATCAGTTTCAGTTTCAACTCAGTTTATGAGTTACCCGCCTGGGGGCCACCAGGGGGCTAGGGGCATATTGCCCACAGTATGTGCTTATAGTTTTTTTTTCTATTTACAGGATTCAGATCAGTCAGGTATGTTTTATCAGATTATGTGGGCCTATGAGCTAAAGTTGCATACCAGCATTTAGTTTACAGTTTATGTGCATTACATTTTTATTAATGCAAACAAACAGTGATTATATTCAGTACAAGTTCAGTAAATATTTATCAGTATCGATATCCTTCGATTCAGCTTCAGTATTATTTCCAGCTTATTACTTGCTGAGCTTTGTAGCTCACCTTGTACTCTTCCCCCCTCCAGGTTCTAGCAGGAGAGTACCAGATATGGGGCCTAACAGCAGTGGTCTATAGTGTGTGTACGTGGAGCTGCTCAAGATAAAAGATGTCTGGGAGTCTGTTGAGTTTGTAGCGTTTTGTCAGTTTAGATCTATTTACATCTCAGTTGAGGGATTGTCCCTTAGTCAGAGTTTATGTTTTTCAGTTTGTATTGACTCGAAGATTTTATTCTAGTTGATTGAGATGTTCAGTCATGGTATCAGATTTCAGTTATCAGTTAGTTTTATTTTATTTTTCCCGTAACACCTCTTCTCGGGTAGTTCTAGGAGAGGGGGTGTTACATTCCTTATTAGCATACTGGCCATAGTTTCATGGTATCTCCACCTTTGGGGGCTTCATGTCTTGTTTTCCATTCATGGGTTCTCATTTCTTCGGGGTGTGGTGTGAGGATTTTTCCTTAGTGGTGGTGATCTGGGCTTATCCTCCCGAGGAGGAGTGGATTGGGAATGAGAATCGGGAGTGGCCTCTTGATAGGAATTGGCTCCCACCTCGAGCTGAGGCTCAGGCAGTGGCATAAACTTTTTCAAGCTATCAGGCAACGTCCTTCCAGGCATCATACCTTGGAGCATACCAGTCATGTCTTGAAGTGCTTGCATGCCCTCAACATATTGTTGTCTCAATGCTTTATACTCTTCCCATAAGACCGTACACGATGGTTGTCTAGAAGTTCCAGCTTGATCGATGGGAAATGGCCCCAAACCAGTGTTAAGTGGGGGTGGGGCTGGCTGGTTCCCCATTTGTTGGTTCGGGGAAACGAAGAGATCACCTCCTTGGGGCTGAGAATTATGTGGAGGTGGAGGTGCCCCCTATGGGTGAGAATCCTGAATAATGGGGGCCACTCCCTGCTGCTGAGAGTTTCGTGGTGGTAGGCATGTCTCAATGCCTTGAGAGAGAGTTCGTCTGTGTCCACGGGTGTTTGTCATTCTTAGGTTGACTTTTTGTCTTGCGTTTCCCACAGACGGCGCCAATTGTTATTGCCAAAATAGAACAATTTATTTTTAATTGTGGGTGGACGTAAGAGCCTCGTCACTGTGTATTGGGAGTCATGTCTCCAATGATAGGAATCTTGACGAACAAAAGAATATGTCGAGCAATTGAATCTAGCAGTAAGATGGGCCTAGTTGCCTAATGGAGCTGATGGTAGGTCTGATGATCTAGTGGCCCAAGAAACCGAGTGACCCTTGAATAACCGAGTGGACCTGAATAACCAAATGGCCTTGGATAACCGAGTGGCCTTAGATAACCGAGTGACTCTTGATAACTGAGTGGCCTTGGATAACCAAGTGACCCTTGATAACCGAGTGGCCTACAAACGAAAGCACCGTTAGGGCGCAGGTGGGGGTCCCCACGTAAACCCTTCGATGCCTAAGTCAGATCCTGAGAAAAGTGCGATATTGTACTGGAACGGCTCAATAGTGCGTATCTTGTGAGGAAGGCATGGTCTCTTATTTATAGCGGAAGGTGATGGGGGCCACGCGACAATCATGGCGAGAGATTCTCGGCCCGCTCTAAAGATTCTGCAGCCCATTTCGAGGGTTTCAAAACCCATTCGGCTAGGAGTGCAGTGACAAGAGGAGGCCCACTCGGTCATCTCTGAGTGGGCCATGAAAATGGCAGGGCTGGGGAGTCACTCGGCATAACCGAGTGACCCCTCACTCAGTTATGCCCCGAGCAGGGTATCCCTCGGCATAACTAAGTGACCCCCCACTCGGTTATGGCTCGAGGGGGACCCCTCGGTTATGCCGAGTAGGTCTTTTTTTGCTTCCACATGATGCTTTGCTCTCTCTTTCTTCAGCCAATTTGGGGCCCACCTTTGATTAGGTATTCGCTTGATTAAATCGTGTGAGATGTAATGATGGAAGTGTTGAAAATGTAATTAAGCATGTGAGGCTCAAAATATCAAGGACACATGGTAAGTTTCCATTGGTCATTAGAAAGATAAGATAAGACCACATGATGGCTCATAATAAGCCCCCTGAGGTGGCATCGCATGATTGGCCAGGAAAAAGATTTCTTAACCTCCAAGTTGGGATACTTGGCCTCAAACCATTAGCCACACGTGGATAGAAATGATTATATGGGACACATGGCACCATTTGATAAGAGCACATGGATAGAAATGATTATATAGGACACATGACACCATTTGATAAGAACATATGGATAGAAATGATTATATAGGACATTTGGCAATGTGAAGACATGGAAGACATGATGAGTCCCAAATAATTACATGACACGTGGTAGGTTATGATTTATTGGGTAATTCTATAAATAGGACCTTTGGGTGAGTTTTGGGCATTCCAAATCAATTGAAGCTAAGTTTATGCCATATTGAGAGGTGTAAAGGTGAAGCCTTAAACATTCAAATCTCATCAAACCAAGTTGAGGTAAGTATACTATGAACTATTTATGATGTTTAAGTATGCTCATGAATCATGTTATATGGTCCCTCATGTTATGTTTATGATCACGCAAGTTACGAGACCGGGGTTTAGTAGCACTACACACGGAGGTTCTTACCCCTGCAAGTTGGTAGAACCTATCATGTCCCTTCATGTTATACGTTCATGTTTCAAGTTCATGTCATGTCATGTTTAAATACATTGGATAGTTCTCTTGTACTTACTGAGATTTGCATAATCTCACCCCTTATGTTCCCCCCTCCCCAGGTAATCATGAATGAGGAGATTGGGACGTGGACGTGGAGCGTGGTGGCACTTGAAAAGAAAAAAAAAAAAGAATTTTCAATAATTGAATCTTGTTTCGCTCTTTTTGTTTTAGAAAGATTTTCAATACTAAACTCTTATGGTATATGTAGACTATTGTTACATCGTATGTCCTTAAACCTTATATAAGTTTATGAAAACGCCGAGACTCAATTTAAGGTTGGATTTCTCAATATGGATGTTATTGTTATAGAGCATATTTGCTAAGTTTTTCTTTTTTATATTGAAACCATGTTTCCATTATCAAATGTTATATTTACGTAAAACATGTTTTGAATTCTATTATGTTTGAAACTTTACTTAAGTTTGTAAAAGTTTTGTTTCGCAAGTTTCTTGTCTGCGCTAAACCTTGAAGTTCATATGAATATTATTATCATTAAGCATGTAAGTAAGTATGGGTGTCACACGACCGTTCATACGTATATCAAAATAAGTACTAACGCCTCCAAAATGATACATTGACTATCATATTAAACACCGTTGGCCCTCAGTTAGCCACTTCCTCGCCCTCGCCACAATCCCTGGCTAGAACGTTGAATGTTCTAGGGGCATAACCCAGGTTAGATGATACAACATCTAAGTGATGTCATGAAACAGTTTGTTGAATGCATGAAAGACATACAAGCATGGCATATACAACCAAAAACGACATGCAATACGTCTAACTTGAGAAATCTCCCTGACATACTCAACCTCCTGTGGAAAATCCATTCCACACACCTTTGGGGTTGACCTTGCCGCGGCATACTTAATCCTCGAGTGCCCTAACGTGTCACTCGTTCACTTGGATTAACCTTACCCCATTCTCAAGAAGACCCCATGTAATACCCCGAGAGCCCAGAGAAGTTAGAATATATCGAGGATAGTGTAAGAAATGAAACAACACCAGCTGGATACCTTTTGGGCTGAATGTAGGCAAGAAACTCCCAAGTTAAGCGTGCTTGACCTGGGGTAATCCAGGGATGGGTGACCCCCTGGGAAGTTCGTGTAGGCTCATCAGGGTAAGTTGTTCCGGTTCTTCCTATCGCTCGAGCAGGATGTTACAAGTGGTATCAAAGCCGACCCCCGAGCCTCTAAGCGTGGTGGTGGGGCAAACCTCAACGAGGAGGCTAAGTCTCGAGGGGGGTGTGAGGCCCCTATGGGGGGTGCGTGTAGGCACCTTAGGCGAATCCCACATCGGCCATGCACGGGGGGAGATCTGGGACCGGTTGTAAGGTCACATGACGAGGACATCATGTGCTTAAGGGGGGGAGAATGTAATACCCCGAGAGCCCAGAGAAGTTAGAATATATCGAGGATAGTATAAGAAATGAAACAACACCAGCTGGATACCTTTTGGGCTGAATGTAGGCAAGGAACTCCCAAATTAAGCGTGCTTGACCTGGGGTAATCTAGGGATGGGTGACCCCCCTGGGAAGTTCGTGTAGGCTCATCAGGGTAAGTTGTTCTGGTTCTTCCTATCGCTCGAGCTGGATGTTACACCCCATCCCGTCCCCACGAACATAACAACGACACAAAAAACTATGCCCCAATGATATGAAAAGCCACACACCATGCACCGACTCTTTTACAAGCAAAAATAATTGATGCAACATACCTCATGTTCAACATGCATATGATGTCATAGGTACATAAATAAACGATTATGCATAACGCCTCGAGTTCTGGAGGGTATAACCGCTCACTGGAACTGGTTCAATCACATATAACCTAAGCTTGGGAGGGTAAAACCGCTCCCCTAAACCCATAATACACGCTCCAACATACTTTTAAGATAAGATAAATCTAGAATCAAACCACTCACCTCGAACGTATTCGAATCATCTCAATTCTCGTGCATGACCTCGTTTTGAGTGCCAAATCACAAATACTCGTACTTATACTCAACCTCGAGCCACGACACTCCCTAAACATCATATTTAATTAAGGAAGCATTAAAATCTATTTTCCTCAATTTTCCATAATTTCTCTCCATTTTTCTCCCAATTTTCACCTCGATAATTCAGAAATAATTATTTCCTCAACCTTTTTCCAAATATTTCAACATGATAAATCATAAAATAATTTAAGAAAAATACTGAAGTGAAAACCCAAAATTACCCCTATCTCATGCGCCCTCACGCGCTCAGCGCATGGCTGCATGTGAAGTGTGGCGCATGGTTGCACGTGAAATGTGGCGCATGCAGCCCACGCGTCACCTTCTTCTCCGACTTCCAGCCACCAGGGACGGCTCCAATGGAAAATCTGAAGCTACCTTCTTCAAGCACTCACCTAGTCAATCACAATGGCACTGATTTCAGGTCAAAAGACCATCGAAAAGGGCCCTAATCGGGCAGTTGCAGGTCGGCGAAAGCGGTCCTCCTCGTCATTTCAGCTAAGCTCCAAAACTGCTTCAAACCTAGTCCAATGCGCACGAAACTCTCCATATTTTATCCCCTTGATGCAAGGACCAAAAGCCTTTTACCCCTAACCTTTGATTCACCCTTAATCGTGAGAAATTTGTGTGTAAACTTTCGACCAAAACCCTAGCTATTTATAGCAAAATTCAAGCCATTTTGCAACTAATCAGAGGCCAAACCTTGGCCCCCAAGCCAGCCCACGTCGTATATGACCTCTCCCGAGTCTCCCTTGGTCGTCCCATCACTGGAATCGGTGGCCACGTGCGATGGAAGGCGGCGGCCAAATTCTAGTTGTTGTGTTCACACCTGAAGTTTGGTAAATTGCACTTCAACCCCCTAATTTTTTCCAATCTCGATTTTTCCCTTTTCCTTGAGCCCCTGATCTTTCTAACAATACCACTAAGGCCCACAAGTTTAATACTCTTCATTTAACTCTCAAAATTCCCAAAAAATTATTCTTTTGACCTCCCTTGGGCAAAATTAGAAAATTACACTTAGGCCTTGTTAATTGTTTTAACCCTATTTTCCTTTAATTCCTCCGAAATCACTCAAGGGTTGTTTCATATACGAAATCTAAGTCCTCAAGACACTCCGTTGGCTTTTCAGATGTTCCCTACATTGATTCAATTTTCTCAGCCCGATTGACAGTTGTACCAAAAATTGTTCTCGATCCAACTTCTTATGATACCTAAAATCACGCCTTGAATTACTCATCGAAACTATTCTATTTTCCTTAAGTATCTAGGGTCTGGGGTACTCCCTTCGACCGATTCGGTCGCTTAAGACTGCCATAGTGTACCCTACAGTATCGTTCTTTCAAAAATTCTAGTTATACCTTTCACTAAATACCATTTATACCCTTAAGGATTTCCCGGGTATTATCGTCTCATTACCCTTCTCAGCATCAATTGTAGTGAGGGAAAATACTCACCCGAGCACCTGAGGTCTATCAGAAACTAGTAGAGGCCGCACCGGCAGCAATGTCATCTGCGGAGCTACTTCTCTCGATGTAGGTGGTCTCTGATTAGGTCTAGGTCCCTGCCCACCAAATTGTTGTCCCCCAAACTGAGGTTGGAATGCCCGTGGGTGACTATCTGCACAATGCCCTTTCTGGCCGCATCGAAAACAGGTCACATTTGCATCCTTGGACACATTCCCTGCCACCTGGCATTGTGGGCAATCCCTACGCTGGTGTCCCGGCTGGCTACACACATAGCATGCACCACCCCCAAATCGGCAAACTCCTCCATGCCTCTTCCCGCAAATACTACATGAAGGTGGTCCTGTCACACCCTTTGTTAACTGTGCATCCCATCTTTTCTTTTTGTTCCTACTGGACCTCTATAATGATCCTGCTCATTTCTGTACTTCCTGTCTTCCCTTAGCTTCATTTAAATCCCTTTCTATCGCATAAGCTCGTGTACAATAGTAGAGAAGTCCAAAATCCTCGCTCCTGCCAAGGCATGGCAAATCTCTGCTCGAAGGCCTCTCTAAAACTTAGCCTCTTTCTTTATCTCTGTAAAGATCGGATCAGGAGCAAACCGAGCCAATGAAGTAAATTCGGCCTCATACTGAGCCACCGTGCTGCTACCCTGCACCAACTCAATGAAATCATACGTCTTCTCTATTCATGTACCCAATCAGGAAGGAAGTGCTCATTAAAAGTCGCCTGAAACTCCGCCCTCTAGCTCTCGATTCCTAAACCGACATCGCACCATCTCCCACTAACGCTCGACATCTCCTCGTAAGAGAAAGGTAGCTAGTTGTACCTTCTTTTGGTTGGTACAATCCACAGTCCAGAGATGTTTCTCTATTGACAACATCTAGGTCTCCGCAGCTGCCACGTCCACGCCCCCATAAAACTTTGGCGGTTCAGCGCCATAACATTCTTGAGCAACTGGCCTCCAGTATTACTACTCGCATCGGGTAGTATAGGTCCTGGGGTCTGCCCCTCTTCACCAGCAGGGGGATTCATCTCAGCCTCCTATCGTGCTTGATCCAATCGTGCCTGATTAGCTACAAGCGTCTCCATCGTTCTCATCATCCCTGCCAGAGTCCCTCAAACCTGTGCCATGTCCTAACTCCAATCAACACCAGGCTCCTCAAGGACATCATGAGTGGACTCAGCTCAGCCTTGCCCTTGTCCATGGGTCAGCGGACGCCCTCTATGACCGCTCATCTTCCCTACACAACCAACATTCCAAAAGGTAAATGTAATTCCACATCTATCTCTTATTTAACTGTAGAATTCTTCCCTCCTAACTCTACCCGACACACCTACGTGTATAAAGCCTTATCCCACGACCCCTATGTAACACCTGGTGTTACCAGTGTTAAGAGAATGAGAAAGAAAGTGAGAAACTTCCAAAAATACCCTTGAAATGGTGATGGATCCTTGAGAATGAGGGTGCCCTATGAGAGGGGCATTTTGGTAATTTGGATAGTGAAGTTCAATAAAGGGTATTTTGGTAATTTGGAAATAATTCCTAGGTGGAATTAAGTATGTAAGTGAATTAAATTTCCATTTTTATATTATGTGAAGATAAATGGGATTAATAATTCACAAAGGGTATTTTGGTAATTTTGGAGCAAATTCTATTAAGGAAATTTAATTATGGAATATTGGGAAAATGGTGGATATTAAATTATTGAGAAAGTAATTAATTTTCCCTAAAATAATGGATTAATGTGGTAATGCCACATGGAGGGATGAGATGAGAACTTGGAAGTCAAGGTTGGTGTCTTAGAGTGACGCATGGCTTAATGTGGTCCAAGTTAAATGAGAGATTTAATTAAATGAAAAAGAAATTATATTTAGTCTTTCAAGCATTTAATGATGAGCTTGATTATGGTGAATTAAATAAATCTAAAGGGAAATGGGAAATTAGTCACCCATTAATGTTTGAAATTTGTGGGATTTATTTAAAGGGAAAAGAAATGATTTATGTCTCTCATGTGATGGATATGAAATTAGTCTCATTTAAGTAAAGGAAAAATAAATGGGAAATTCAAGAATCCAATGGCTGGGATTTATTCTTGAAAAGAGAATGAATCCAAAGGTGGGGATTCAAAGAGAAGAAATGGCATGGATTGCCAAATATTAAAGAGATGAGTGGTTGAGATTAAAGCTTTCAAAAGTACATGGATTGTGCTTTCTTTGGAAGGTTGAGATCTTCTCTTGAAAAGTGAATAAAATCCAATGGTTGAGAACTAAAGAGACCATGGCATGGATTGTGTTTTCTTCCAAGGGTTGAGATTAAGTCTCAAAAAGAAAAATCAAGGGCTAGGATGTGCTCTTGAGTTTTGGGGATATCAAGACTTAGGGAAAAATCTCTCAAAGGAGGAAAGAAAGAAGGAAAGAGAGAAGATGAAAGGAATGGAGAAGAAATCAAGGTAAGTTCTCTTTCTCTTCTCTTTATTTTAGTGTGCATGTATGCAAAGTAAGTTGGTTGTTGGAATGCCATCTTAGATGGGAAAAGATGTTGATGGGAGCTCTCTCGAGATGAGGATTAAAGATTTCAAGAATGAGGTAAGGGATGGCCCCATGGGAGGGTGACCTTGCAATGTGTTGTAAGTATGGTTCATAAATGTGTATGTTGCATTTGGCATGTTCTATTGTGTTCATGAGACCTATGGTCATAGGGTAGTTTGGGAACATGGTTGAAATGGTGGGTTGATGCCTCTAACCTTGGTAGGTTGTGAGGGTAAAGAGACCTAGCCGCACTTGCATGCATTTGGCATCATATAATCTTATTATGTTCATATTTATTTTGCATTACACCATTGTTGAGCTTAATAGCTCATCAGGTTTTTACCCTCACATATAGGTTGTAAAAGCATGGGAAAAGTCAAGACAATGGTGGAATGGCATGGGAAAGCATGGGAATGAAGATCCAAAAGCTTATTGTGGCTTATGGAAGCCTTTGTTGTTGTATTTGTCTTATGAGATGTAATTTATTTGGTTGGTAATGGATTGTTAAAGCCTAAGACCATGGGTGTATGTTATATTTTGGATTGTTTGATTTTATTTGAAATGAGATGTTAGCTTATGGCATGTTAAAGCCTAGGTTTGGGTGAAAGTCTCATTTTTGGTGCGTGTTGTGGAAGCACCAAGGAAGTTAAATCATATGATTTTTTGTTGGAAAAGTGGAGGTTTTGGATGCATTTTAATGGTATGCAATTTCTAGAAAAATTGGGTTAGAAAAGCCCAAGAAAGAAAAAAAAAAAAGTGTGAAGATGGCAACAAATGGCAGCAGTCGGGGCCCGCGCATGGCCCGTAGGGGGCCACAGCGAGCAGCAGCAGGAGGGCAAGGGCACCCTTGGCTGCACGAGCGGGCGCGCGTGTAGGTGGCAGCGCAGGGCCCGTCGGCCAAATTTTTTTAAAAAAAATTCTAAAAATTTGGGGGATTTGAGGCATTTCCTAATTGATTTGGGGCCCCGGAAGAATTTTCAAAATAAAGGGAGTTTTCTAGTATTTTTGGAGAATAATGACAAATTTTTGGAAAATTAAAAATTATGAGTTTTCCCTCCAAAATTAGTAAAATCAATGTATTGATTGAACTTGTGAATTTTATGGAGCCCAGTGAAATTCTTAGAAAGAAGAAGAATTAAAATAAATAAGAAAATGGCGATTGGGCATCTTAATGAGATTTTTTTTTATCCAAGTGCAGTGTGGTTAAAGCCCAATTCTACTAGTGAATCCTAGGGTTGAGGGAAGGGAAGGACGAGCCTAGTTCCCATCTAGGGCGTTTCATGTTGAAACATAGTCTGCCCTTCACCAAAAGGCGGGCAAGTGGGCAATTCGGCTAATTGTTTACGAGTGGCACCCGTAAGTGGGAACGGGGCATCACACCCTACTCTGATGCCAAACTTATGGCGACCCCACCCTTGGACACCCCGGCCAAGGCACCAAGGGAAAGGTGTCAAAAAGGAACGGTACCTACTGGGGTTATGGGGAAACACATACACACAAGACTGGAAATGATAACAAGATTTTATAAATAGCTAGGCAACATGCTGCCATGCACTAATGGGTCCTATACCCGTAAAGTCACAGCAAAAGACAAAATAAGGCCCCAAAACTACAAATGTACAGTCCAAGCACACGCCAAAACTCCCAAGGATCTTTCAGTCATGGACGGCTCTGTACACACCTAGACGCCGGACCCCACCTGACTAGGCTCCCTATTAGCCACCGTCTTACCCTTACCTGGAATGATGCAAAAATAAATGAGCTACAAAGCCCAGCAAATACATAGAATAAAAGGGCAAGTAGAATGAGGAGCACCATATAGAGATAGTCATCAATATCCCACCTATGCACGAAATGGGGAGGGTTATCATGAGCATGCAAGTTTCAGGCCATCACAATGTATATATATATATATATATACAAACTGCATGCTTCCACATAACCGTCATAACACATACACCAAGTGTAGTAAAAAAGTCTGGGTGCCACACAAGTCTGGCCTTACGGCCTACTCGAGCTTACACGAGTCCAACTCTCAAGCCACCTAAGCTTGACGGTGTAGCACTATAAGGGACATTTATACACAAATAACATGCCTTATGCTCATAACCACGCTCAATAAAATAAACAATATACACATGATACATGCTTAGGATCTCCTCACATTAGATATATAAGACTAGTACACTCATTTTGTTGAGTGTAGATTTTGATGATTTATGATTAGCATGTGTGAATATGAATGTACATTTATATTTTATGTACTAACAAAGCATGAAGCCTTCATAAGGCTTACAAAGCTATTCTTTAGTGATTTCATGACACAGGTTATATATGGAAACTTCTTATACTTATATAGAGATTTCATTATATATGGAAACAAGTTTTTAGAGAGCTTTCTAGAAATTTGAGTATTTGAGATATGTATGGAAAGTTCTTCTTGGAATGGAAAGTCTAAAAGATATATATATATATAGAATCCTTGTTCATATATGGGAAGTTCAAAAGATCTATATGGAAGTTCTAGAGGAGATTGGAGTAGTCCACTATATGGAGTTGCCATATATGTAACTTGGCGACATGGCATTGTTAACGTGGCATTTTGATGACATGGCAGCCACGTGGGGCACACTCATCAAGGCTACATCATCTCTTTGGTCTAGATATGGTAAGAGAATCATGGAGTAATTTTAAAGGTTTCTAGAAGCTCCTCTACTCAGTTAAATATGGAAGAATTTTTTAATTGCATTCAAAAGAAGTTAAAGATTCAACCTTATTGTTCAACATTAATGGAGGAAATTAAGGTTTGAAAGTTAAACCTTGATTGATTTTACTTTCCTTTATTGTTGATTCTCTCTCTTTAAAAGGATATGGAGACTCAAATCATGGAATCAAGTATCCTACTCATTATAGCTAATTGATGTCTTCATTATGGGAGAATATTCAAATGATATCTTGCATATATTTAGCTATACAAATTGATTCTCTTCTTATTGTCAACATTTTTAGTATGGAAACTTGATCAATTAAGGGCCTTTGAAGTTATAATTGATACCTTCATTGTTGGACAAATTTGCTTCATTATTTGAGAATATTTGAAAGGATTTTACACCATTTGGAGGTTTAAATTCAAATTTTAAATTAGCTATACTTGTTATGGAAGCTAAGGGGCAAATTGCACAATCAAAGGTGATTGAAGATCAACTAGAAGTCAAAATTGATCATTTCTTGTTTATGGTAGATTTTACAAGAATTATGAAGGATTTTGATGATATTTTAATTCTTAAAATCAGCCATGCATTATTAGAATTGATATGCTCATTCAAGGCTAATTGAGATCAACAAAAGTCAAAGGTCTTGATGATCAATCAAGTTAGCTGATTATGGAAGGTAAATCAAGAATTCAAATGAAGGGCTGAGATTGGCTTGAAGACTTGACATATTGAGGTCTGAGATTGATCAAGGAAAGCCTACTCTAACACTATATAAAAGGGTATCTTGAAGGCTTTGGAACAACTTTTGGAAGCCCTATTATTTTCCTCATTATTGGCCAAGATTTTAATTCTCTCTAAATCTTTTTGTTCCTCTATCTTCTTTAGAGAAAACTAAGAGAGTTCTCTACACTTCATTGTATTATTTTGAAAGAACCCTATTTCTCTATCACTACTATTCTTGTATCTTGTAAAGAGCGTATAAAATCCAAACTAGTAAGTGTAAGACTCCAGAAGTAGTTTGGTGGTGGTGAAGCCAAGTGAAGGCTTTGGTAGTTGTAACAAAAGTTTCATATAGTGGACTTGGTTGAAAATCCTAAGGAAGGAAATCCTTAGGTAGTGGATGTAAGCCATAAGGGCTGAACCACTATACATCGTTGTGTTCTTCTTTTTTTCACTCTTACTTATTCTTTCTTGATTATATTTGTTTTGGTCTTGTGCTATCTAAAGTGGCCGAATCCTAAGGCCTACATTCTTGGTGGTTATTTTGATTATATTCTGATTTTCTTTAATTGATCATTCTTTGTACTAATTCAATATTCCATTTGGTTTGTTTAAAGGCTTGTTATTGTGTGTATTCAAATCACTTGTTTTCACTAAGTTGTAATTTGCAGAGTATATTGGATCAAAGCACATACTAGCGCAAGTGGCGGATATCATATTATCCATCTAGTATTTAAGTGCTCACGTACTCTCAACTACAATTTTGGTTTATATTAAATTTGTTTTCTTATATATATATATACGTGCATAAGTTTTGTATTAGAGTTTTAAAAAGGTGTCAATTCACCCCCCCTCTTAACTAGGTTAGAACTCAACACATTTAACCATGGGTGATATGCAAAGGATGCACTTATGAACAAGGAAGCCCGAGCCAAGAGGAAGGAAAGGGAATCTAAGCTTGTAGAACGCTTTCAAGCCAAAACTAGGGGGGCTGTCAGTCGACAAATGCCTTGGCATCTGTCAACAGATCGCCCTTAAAAGGGAAACCTGTCAACAGATTGTCCTCAATCTGTCAACCGGTAGAATTCGAGAATACACCAAGGGGTTTGTCGGTCGATAGATGCATTGGCATCTGTCGACAAATCACCCTTATGAAGGTAATCTATCGACAGATTACTCTCAATCGGTCGACCGGCAGAACCCGATCACGCACGACTCCCCCTGCTCTTCTCACGCGAAACTTAAGCAAGATGGCTCAAACTCTTGCCTAATCTTTAATCCAACAAAACACAACATTCCCAAGCAAAGCTTGGGGAGAACAATT
This sequence comes from Diospyros kaki, assembly GCA_036245055.1. Classification (NCBI taxonomy): domain Eukaryota; kingdom Viridiplantae; phylum Streptophyta; class Magnoliopsida; order Ericales; family Ebenaceae; genus Diospyros; species Diospyros kaki. Next base: position 23,718,326 of record BSEG01000009.1, on the reverse strand, counting down.
CCCCTTGGAAGCATTAAAGAAGGGAGTAAATGAAGAAAAGCAAGTATGTTACAAGCATGTAGGATTTTACTCCAAAAATAGAGGGTTTTGGCATAACTCCTTTTTAACAACTAGAATTCCAAATTTTAAACCATAAGCAAGAGTTAGAACTTGCCTTGGATTCCTTGTCTAACACTTTCTAGCCTTTCTTGACCCTTAACACCTCTTGTAAGCTCCCCTACATGAAGATTTTTGACTTTTTTTTAGCTACAAAACAGTGAACAAGTGGGACTCTAAGCTAGAGAAGGGCTAATAGATAGATTTCATACCTTGAATTCCTCCCTTAAAACAAAGAGAATGAAGAAGAGGAAGAGCCCTAGCAGCTGGAAGCTCTCTCTCTCAAAGCTCTCCACCTCCTCATGCTTCTCTCCCTCTTCAATTTATTTCCTATTTATACTTTCATTCACTCTATTTTAATTTATTTACTAAATTTCAAGCCCACTTAAGTCCCTTAATCCTCTCTTCTATCCCTTAATTCCCCTTAAATTAGTGGTCCCCTCTTAACTCACTTTAAACATTCCAAACTTACTGTAAGACCCCGTTTCAGTATAAGGTTACCACGTAATTTCAGTGAGATTAAAATACCAAAACGTGAGTTTGATAGTAAAATAAATTATCGAATCGACTGTAGGGAATGTCCCGGAGTGTAATTGGCTATGGAAAATGATATGGTCCTGATGAGCGTTCCAATATAGGATTTATGGTATTAAAAGAATTAGAATAGAGATGGTTTTCGGAACAGCAAAATTACAGCTATGATTTAGGTTGAAAAATCAAATGGTTGTAGGGGATGTCCCATAAGTCAACAGAATCCTGAAGGGGCTCCGATTTTTCTTAACGATCAACCCTGAGATGGTTTCAGGATGAATCAAGGGCCCAGTGAGGACAATGGGGCAAAATCGATCTTTGTTGAGTAATTATCTATTATTAATTTTGGAGAAATGGATGTTTTGATTGGTTTAATGCAAATTAATGGGTCGTTAAAGGGTGTTTTTGCAATTTAAGGATTTCTCAAGTGAAATAAGGATGAATTATGGGGATTAAATGTGCAATTTAAATATAATATATATAATATTCATTTGTGTGTGCTCGTGTGATGGCAAGGAGGAACAAAAAAGCATGCGAATGGAGCCGTGGGAGGCGCAACATGATTGTCGTGTGTGTGGGTGTGCTAGTGGCAAGCTTCTACGAAGCTTCCTGGCAACCAAGTTGCAAGAGTATTGGCCAAGGCTGTAGTGGCTTGCCTATATTTAGATGGAAATGGAAATGAAGAAGGAATGGAAGCTGAAACAGAGAGTTGAAGAGAGAGAGAGACGTGAGGCTGTGGCCGAGAATGAAGAGAAGCCGAGAGAGAGAGAGAGAGAGAGAGATCAGATGATAGAAAAAGAGAAGGCTTGTGAGAGCTTGGGTTAGATGAGGCCATGGTAGCCGCAGTAGCAGGCATTCGAGCAGAGCAGCTAGCGGTCGGGCTACTGTGTGCATCGGTAGCTAGTCGCAAGAGGAAGCTAGCCGCAATGGCGAGGCCGTGGTGGCTGGTAGTGTAGACAGGCAAAGGCAGAGCAGCAACTAGGGCCACAAGTCGCGGCCATGGCACTCGCGAGCTCAGCAGCTGAGCGAGGAGGTGATGCGGGCAGTAGCCCGCGGTGCAGGCAATGGTCCATGGCAAGAGGCTGGCATGGTCACGGTGACGGCGTGCGGTGGCTGGGCATAACGGATGGGTTGGTGTGCTAGAGCCATGTGCAGGTTGTGGGGGAGACACGCTGGAGAAGATGAAGTGGGAGGAAGAAAAAGGGAGAAGAAAAAAAAAAGAAAAAGAAAAGAAAAGAAAGAAAAGGGAAGAAAATAAAGAAAAATTCTGAAAAATGTGAGAAAATTCTAGAAAAATAGGAGATTATATTTTGGTAATATTCCGGATACTTTGGCAAGAAAAATGGTTCTAGCACGCGTTTCGAGACCTAGCACAAAAATTGAGGCAACCTGAGAGACTAAGTTAAGGAACGTAAAATTTCCTAAAAAATTCTAGTAAATTAGGGAAATTATTTTATGAATTGTTATAGAGAAATAATTGGAAGATATTTGAGGAATATGTGATGCCCCGGTCCTACTTGCGGATGTCACTTGAGAACAACTATCCAAACTGCTCTCATACCCGGCCATTCATGAAGGGCAGACTATGTTTCAGCACGAAACGCCCTAGGTGGGAACTAGGCTTCGTCCTTCCCTTCCCTCAACCCCAGGACCTACTAGCAGATTTAGACTTTAACCATACCACGCTAGGCTAATTAATTTCTATTAAGTTTGCCCAATCATCATTTTTATTTATTTATTCTTTTCTTTCCAAGAATTCCACAGGGCTCCAAAAAAAAACACCATTTAATCAACCCATTGATTTTTACCAATTTTTGGAGGAAAAACTCATATAATTTAAATTTCCAAAAATTTTGGCATTTCTCCAAAAATACCCAAAAATCCCTTTATTTTTGAAAATTCCTCTGGAGCCCACAAACAACCAGGACATGCCCCAAAAATCCCAAATTCTTTAGAATTTTTAAAAAAAATTGGCCGACGGAGCCTGCTGGCGCACCCGGGGCCCCGCGGTGCCCTGGCTGTGCGGGCTAACCGCAGGCCACGTGCGCCTGCCGCACACCTGTGCCTGCGTACAGCCACGTGCCTGCGCCTGCGCAGCCCAACGTGCTTGTGCCTATGCAGCCCAGCGTGCCTGTTACCGCTTGCCGCCCGCTGTGGACCCCTGCAAGCCACGCGCAGGCCTTGGCTGCTATCACCTGCCAACCTCACTTTCTTTTTTTTTCTTTTTTTTCTCTTGGGCTTTCTAACCCAAATTTTCCAGATTTCTTGCCCCTCATACATGCATCAAAAAATCCATTTTTCCAACCAAAAACCATATTATTTTACTTCTTTGGTGCTTCCCATAACCCACACCAAAATGAGACTTTCACCCAAACTTAGGCTTCAACATGCCATAAGCTAATATCTCATTTCACAATAAAATCATACATTCCAAAAAATAAAATACACCCATGGTCTTAAGCTTTAACAAGCCATTACTAACCAAATAAATTAAACACAACAAATAGGCTTCCATAAGCCATATAGAGCTCTTGAATCTTCATTCCCATGCTCCCACATGCCGTTCCACTTTACCTTGATTTTTCCCATGCCTTTACAACCTCTATGAGAGGGTAAAAACCTCATGAGTTGTTAAGCTCAATAAGGGTGCAATGCAAAGTAAATATGAACATAACAAGATCATATGATGTCAAATGCATGCAAGTGTGGCTAGGTCTCTTTGCCCTCACAACCCACCAAGGTTAGAGGCATCAACCCACCATTCCCACCATGTTCCCAAACTACACTATAGCCATAGGTCTCGTGAACACAATAGAACATGCAAAATGCAACATGCACATTTATGAACCATACTTACAACACATTACAAGGCCACCCTCCCATGGGGCCATCCCTTACCTCATTCTTGAAATCTTTAAATCCTCATCACAAGAGAGCTCCCATCATCATCTTCTCCCATCTAAGATGGCATTCCAACAAGCAACTTACTTTGCATACAAGCATACTAAGAATAAAGAGAAGAAAAGTGGAACTTACCTTGATTTCTTCATCCTTTCCTCCATGAGAGACTTTTTCCTATCTCTCTTTCTTTCTTTCTTTTCTCTAAACAATGGAAGACTTCTTTCTTCTTCTTTCCTTTTCCTTTCCTTTCGTTTTGGATTATTTTCCTAGTCTTGATATTTTAAATGCAAGAATTCATCTCAACCCTCCATTCTTTTCTCTTTTGGAGAGGAAATCCTAGCCATACAAATAAAGCACAATCCATGTGGTCTTGAGAATCTCAATCTCAACCATTGATTTTGAGGAGATCTAATCTCCACCATTGGCTAGAAACACATCTTGGCTACAACCATATATATGTACATACATGTGGCAATCCATGCCAACCACAAGCTTCCATCCACCACCATTGGATCATTCTTCAAATTTCAAAACCCAATCTCATTCCTTGGATTCTTTTTCCAATTTACAATTGATGTACCCGAAAAGACGAACCAGGCAAAACGGCAGCGAGGAAGCAAAAAAGACCCCCTTGGCCCAACTAAGGAGGGAGTCACTCGGCATGGCCGAGTGGCCAAGGCCACTCGGCAACCTACCAAGAAACCCCCCACCCGAGTGGGGGGTCACCCGACACCCTGCCAGATGGCCCTTCGTGATGGAAGATTCAGCCCATGGGCCCCGAGAATTCCGAAACGGGCCCCGAGATTCCCGCCGAAAATATCGTGAGATCTCTCTCTCGCCTCCACTATAAATATAAGACCCGGATTCCAACACAAGGTATGCTATTTTGAGCAATTAAAGTGCGATTTTCCATTTTCTCTTGAGATCTAATTTAAGCATCGGAGGGTTTGCGCGGGGACCCCCACCCGCGTCCTAACGGTGCTCTCGTTTTTTAGGCCTCTCGTCACCAGCAAGGCCTCTCGTCACCTCGAGGTCTCTCGTCACCAGCAAGGCCTTTCGTCACCAGCAAGGCCTCTCGTCACCTCGAGGCCTCTCATCATCAGCAAGGCCTCTCGTCACTCCGAGGCCTCTCGTCACCAGCAAGGCCACTCATCACCTCGAGGTCTCTCGTCATCAGCAAGGCCTCTCGTCACTCCGAGGCCTCTCGTCACCTCGAGGTCTCTCGTCATCAGCAAGGCCTCTCATCACTCCGAGGCCTCTCGTCACCTCGAGGTCTCTCGTCATCAGCAAGGCCTCTCGTCACTCCGAGGCCTCTCGTCACCTCGAGGTCTCTCGTCATCAGCAAGGCCTCTCGTCACCTCGAGGTCTCTCGTCATCAGCAAGGCCTCTCGTCACTCCGAGGCCTCTCGTCACCTCGAGGTCTCTCGTCATCAACAAGGCCTCTCGTCATCCCGAGACCTCTCGTCACCCCGAGGCCACTCGTCACCCTAAAGGCCCCCAGATCACTTTGGGGCCACTAGATCATCAGCCCACAAGATCATCAGCTCAACGAACCATCAGCTCCGTCGGTGTATCAGGCTTGGAATTCCATCAGATCCAATTCCTCGTCCAGACTCTCATCAGTGAAGGCACGACTCCCGAGACTCTTGTGTCCGTCCGCAATTAAAAATAGATTGTTGTATTTTGGCAACAACAATTGGCGCCGTCTGTGGGAAGCGCAAGATAAAAAGTCAACTTAAGAATGGCAAACACCCATGGACACCGACGAACACTCTCTCAAGGCGTAGAAACACACCTACCACCACGAAACACTCAGCAACAAGGAGCACCTCCTCCCCCACATAATGCTCAACCTGAAGGAGGCGACCGCTCCATTTCCCCCAGCCCGCAGGTGGGGAACCAAACAGTCCCATCACCACTACTTATCGGCTCAAGGCCACCTCCTACTGATCAAGCTGGGGCTTCACGACAGCCACCACGCACGGTACCATGGGAAGAGTATGAAGCATTGAGACAACAACATGTTGAGGGCATGCAAGCACTTCGAGACATGGCTGGTATCCTCCAAGGTATGATGCCGGTAGGGACATTGCCCGATACTCTGAAGAAGTTTATGCCATCCCCAGAACCTCAACCTGAGGTAGGGCCCGATTCCTACCAAGAAGCTACTCCCGACTCTCATTCTCAATCTACGCCTAGACGAGTGGGTAGGCCTAGGTCACCACCTCCAAGAAAGAACCCTCATTCCGTGCCTCGCAGAAATGAAAACCCCATAATGGAAAATAGAACCAGAAGCCCTCAAAGACGGAGGTATCATGAAACAGTGGCCAGTACGCCAACAAGACATGACAATCAGACAACAGCTACAATGAGGGACGATATGAAAAGAGTAGTGGAAGAGGTGCTTGAACGAAAAAGGTTAATCCCAGCAACAGAAGAGCACCAACGAAGAAAAAGTCCTTTTACGACAGATATATTGGAGAGACCACTGCCTCGAAAATTTAAAATGCCACAAATCACCCTTTACTCAGGGAAAGACGACCCATATGATCATGTTCAGAATTATGAGTCACTGATGATATTGCATGGATGGGACGACGATATAATGTGCCGAGCATTTTCCTTAACACTGTCAGGACATGCTCGAACATGGTTTAACAGCCTTCCAGAAGCCTCCATTTCCTCATTTGGGCATCTTATGACAGAATTTACCAAAGCTTTTGTGATTAACAGTCGAAGGAAAAAGGATGCCACATATTTGCTCAGCATACGACAAGGGAATAAGGAATCTTTACGTCAATTTGTGGATAGATTTCGTAATGCCACCCTTGAAGTCTCCGACTTGCAGGCCCAAGTGGCAGTGTCTGCTATACTCCAAGGGACGCACCTCGCCTCTCTCCAGGAATCACTTTCTTTAGACCCCCCAACATCCTTGGCCGATCTATTTGTCAGAGCAAACAGGTATATCCTCCACACTGAAATTATGAGGAATGTGGCAGGGAATGAAGATAAAGAAAAGAAGAGAAAAGAGCGAGAAGGGGAAGAAGAGTCTATCCGACGACAAGAAAGAGTCAGACGTTCGGATGTACCTAAACCTCACTTTAATCATTATACTCAGCTTTTACAGCCCCGATCAACTATATTAGCTGCAGTCGAGGGAGAAAGACTCCTTAAACTACCCTGCAGAGTTTACCGACCTATGGGGAAAAATCAAGGAGAGTATTGCATATATCACCGAACTCGGGGACATTCCACTGATCATTGCCGAGAATTGAAGAACCAGATTGAGATGCTCATCCGTGAAGGGCACTTGCAAAGATATGTGAGAAATGAGGAAGAAGAAGAAAACAAGGAGCCCCGACAAAGGGAAGACAGGCGTGATGGGCATGAAAGGCCAAACCCAAGGCAACAAGAGAGAGGAAGAGATCATCGACAAGATACTCGTGTAGACAATGAGCCGACTCAACAGGCCATTCACGTTATTTTAGGGGGGGAAACCCTAGGTGGAGACACATCAGCCTCCCGAAAGGCATACGCACGTCAAGCCTACCAAGTTAACTCAGTGATGGAGGTAAGAGATGATGAAGAGCCAATCACCTTTGCCCCAACTGATCGAGGCGATATAATACTCCCACATGATGATCCCATGGTTATCTCAGCAGTCGTGGCCAAGCACCCCATCAGCAGAATTTTAGTGTATAGTGGCAGTTCTGTCAATCTGATTTACTGGAACTGCTTTGAACAAATGCATTTATCCCATGATCGATTGAAGAAAGTATCCTCACCTCTGTATAGCTTTACTGGAGAAGCGGTACCAGTCGCGGGATCTATTCAACTACCTATCACGTTAGGTGAAGATCCCCAACTTGTAACTCGACAAGCGAATTTTATGGTAGTTAAAACTTCCTTGGCGGCATACAATATGATCTTGGGACGCCCATTACTCAAGGATTTAAGGGTCGTGGTATCCTCATGCTATCTATTGATGAAATTCCCCACACCCGCTGGGGTCGGACAGGTTAGGGGAGATCAAAAGAAGGCACGAACTTGCTATGTGTCGTCTACAAAAGGGTAAAGAGCTGAAGAAACCTTATCCATAGCCGAGAAAGCTATACATAAATCCTTGGAGGAAGGAGCTGCACGTAAACCTCAACTTGTTGAAGAATTAAAAGTAATACACCTGAGTGAATCAAATTCTGAGAAAGTGGCGTATGTGGGATCCCAGCTTCCGGAACACGTGAAAGAAGAAATTACCAGATGCCTGCGAGAAAATTCAGACATGTTTGCTTGGAAATCGAAAGATATGCTAGGGATCAGTCCCGAAGTAATATGCCATCACTTGAATGTGGATCCCCACTTCAAACCAGTCTGACAAAAGAAGCGAAACATTGCCCCTGATAGGCTACATGCGCTAGAAGAGGAAGTTGACAAATTACTAAAGGCAGGTTTAATTCGAGAAGTATTATATCCAGAATGGTTGGCCAATGTTGTTATGGTCCCAAAACCTAATGGAAAATGGCGTGTTTGTGTGGATTTCACCAATCTCAATAAGGCGTGCCCCAAAGACTCCTACCCACTACCACGGATCGACCGCCTCGTGGACGAAACATCTGGATACCAGTTTTTAAGCTTTTTGGATGCATTCTCAGGGTACCATCAAATAAGGATGTACCTTCCAGACCAGGAAAGGACGTCATTCATCACTGAAAGGGGACATACTGCTACCAAGTTATGCCTTTTGGACTTAAGAACGCCGAAGCCACTTATCAGCGCATGGTGAATAAGGTCTTTAAAAAACTACTGGGCGACACAATGGAAGCCTATGTTGATGGCATGATAGTGAAAAGTCGAGAGAATGAATCCCATGTAGAAAAGCTAACGCAGGTGCTTGGGGTCTTTAGACAATACAACATGCGATTAAATCCAGCGAAGTGTGCATTTGGAGTACAGTCGAGGAAATTCTTGGGATACATGATCACACAAAGAGGAATCGAGGCTAACCCTGAGAAAATTCAAGCAATATTGGATATGGAACCACCCGCTTCAACTAAAGAAGTTCAGCGATTGACAGGGCGAATGGCAGCTCTGGGACGTTTTCTCTCCAAGTCAGCCGAAAGGGAGCTGCCCTTCTTGCGAATATTAAGAGCAGGGAAAAAGTTTGAGTGGACAGAACAGTGTCAGAAATCATTTGAAGCGTTAAAAGAATATTTGAAAGGAGTTCCCCTATTAACATGACCAGAGACTGGAGAGACGTTATACTTATACTTGGGGGTTAGTGATGAAGCCATCAGTGCAGTATTAATCAGGAAAGAAGGACAGGTGGATCGACCACTATATTATGTCAGCAAGGTATTACAAGGCCCCGAGACACGTTATCCCGTAGTAGAGAAGATGGCATTGGCCCTGCTAAATGCATCCAGGAAGTTGAGGCCATACTTCCAAGCCCATTCGATTATCGTACTTACAGATCAGCCTTTGCGAAGTATTTTACAAAACCCTGAATGTTCTGGTCGCCTTACCAAATGGTCCATTGAGTTAAGCGAATATGATATCCAATATCAACCTCGACAAGCTATAAAGGGACAGGCGCTGGCTGACTTTATTGTGGAATGCACTCACTCCAGCAAAGTAGGAGAAAATGAGCAGGCAGTATGGTTATTGTTTGTTGATGGAGCATCTGGTTCACAAGGAAGCGGAGCTAGAATAGTGCTAGTATCCCCTGAAGGAGAAACGTTGGAATACTCTCTGCGATTTGCTTTTTCAAGTACCAACAATGTGGCTGAGTATGAAGCCTTAATCACCGGAATGAGGATAGCAAAGAAATTGGAGGTAACACGATTAGTTGTCCATAGTGATTCTCAGTTAATTGTGCAGCAATTTCAGGGACAATTCAAAACCAGGGAACAAATAATGGCTCAGTACTTGCGTAAAGTCAAAGACCTAGCCCAAACATTCCAGAGCTTCCAATTAACACAAATAAACAGATCCCTTAATGGGCACGCTGATGCTTTATCTAAATTAGCATCCACCAGAGAAATAACAGGAAGAGCAGTATTTGTGGAAATGCTACACCATCCAAGTATTGAAGAAAAAGAAATATCGTGCATTGAGACAGGGACAGACTGGAGATCGCCCTTCTATCGTTATCTCACTAACAATGAATTGCCAGACGATCCACAAGAAACGAGAAGGCTTAAGATGCGGGCTTCAAGATTCACTATCATAGATGGGATGTTATATAAGCGAGCTTACACTACACTTCTTCTCAAATGCTTAGGCCCTCAAGAGGCCGAATATATCCTAGCAGAAGCTCATAGTGGAATGTGTGGAGAACATCTGGGAGCAAGAGCTCTGGCGACAAAAATATTAAGAGCTAGTTTCTTTTGGCCCACACTAAGGTCAGACACGCTAAAGAAAGTCAAGTCATGTGACAAATGCCAACGACATGCTCCAGTCCAATCTGCTCCGATATCCCAGCTGCAGCCTGCGTTCCAACCTATACCCTTCGCTCAGTGGGGCTTGGATATTTTGGGACCTTTCCCTCAAGCGCCCGGGCAAAGAAAATTTTTAATAGTAGCTACTGACTATTTCACCAAATAGATTGAAGCTGAGCCGTTGGCCACTATTACAGCACGAAAAGTAGAAGCGATGGTATGGAAAGACATTATTTGCCGATTTGGAATACCCAGAATCATCGTCACGGATCATGGGAAACAATTCGATTGTGACTCTTTTAGAAAATTTTGTGACAATCTAGGGATTCAACTAAGATTCGCCTCGGTGGCATACCCCCAAGCCAACGGACAAGCTGAGGTCAGTAACCGAACCATATTACATGGCTTAAAAACTCGACTTGAAGGAGCCAGAGGCACATGGGCAGATGAGCTACCCACCATTTTATGGGCTTATCGGATGACTAGTCGAGTCGCTACTGGAGAAACTCCGTTCAATCTTGTATACGGGACAGAGGCCTTAATCCCCATAGAAATTTCAGCGAAGTCCCCAAGGTTAATGGCATATGAAGAGGAGGATGGTGCGAGGAATTTTGAAGCATTGCGAGAAAATTTGGATCTGATTGAAGAGTAGAGAGATAACGCTGCCATGAAGATAGCCGCATATCAGAGAAGAATAGCCAGTTATTTCAATTCTCGGGTTAAGAGTAGACCCATGAAAGAAGGAGATTTAGTGCTTCGAAGATCTGTTGTAACCAACGCACTGAAAGAAAATGGAAAGCTACGAGCCAATTGGGAAGGACCATATCGTATCCTAAAACTGATCGGACCCAACACTTGCATTTTACAAACTCTTGCAGGAGACACCATAGGAAAAACATGGAATCTGAATTATCTGAAGTTGTATACAAACGATGTACCTGAGCAACTATCTGCAATAATATGAGTCCTAAACAGGACTGTGGAAGTAGGCACACTTTACCGAACCACGTAAAAATGCTTGTGTGTGTATGATTGCCATTTTAAAGAAACGCGATCGAGCCCGTTGTCCTGCCTATGGCCCGACAACGAGGTAAAATTCGATCAAGCCCGTTACCCCGCCTACGGCCCGGCAACGAGGTCATACGCGATCGAGCCCGTTGTCCTGCCTATGGCCTGACAACGAGGTAAAATTCGATCAAGCCCGTTGCCCCGCCTACGGCCCGGCAACGAGGTCAAACGCGATTGAGCCCGTTGTCCTACCTATGGCTCGGCAACGAGGTAAAATTCGATCAAGCCCGTTGCCCCGCCTACGGCCCGGCAATGAAGTCAAACGCAATTGAGCTCGTTGTCCTGCCTATGGCCCGACAATGAGGTAAAATTCGATCAAGCCCGTTGCCCCGCCTACAGCCCGGCAACGAGGTAAAACGCGATCGAGCCCGTTGTCCTACCTATGGCCCGACAACGACGTAAAATTCGATCAAGCCCATTGCCCTGCCTACGGCTCGGCAACGAGGTAAAATGCGATCAAGCCCGTTGTCCTGCCTATGGCCTGGCAACGAGGTAAAATTCGATCAAGCCCGTTACCCTGCCTACGGCCCGGTAACGAGGTAAAACGCGATCGAACCCGTTGTCCTACCTATGGCCCGGCAACAAGGTAAAATTCGATCAAGCCCGTTGCCCCGCCTACGGCCCGACAACGAGGTCAAACACAATCGAGCCTGTTGTCCTGCCTATGGCCCGGCAATGAGGTAAAATTCGATCAAGCCCGTTGCCCCGCCTACGGCCCGACAACGAGGTAAAACGCGATCGAGCCCGTTGTCCTGCCTATGGCCCGGCAACGAGGTAAAATTCGATCAAGCCCGTTGCCCCGCCTATGGCCCGACAACGAGGTAAAACGCAATTGAGCCCGTTGTCCTGCCTATGGCCTGGCAACGAGGTAAAATTCGATCAAGCCCGTTGCCCCGCTTACGGCCCGACAACGAGGAAAAATATGTTCAAGATCGCCACATCGTTCATAATTTAAAAACGAAGGAGTAAATCAAGCAATAAAAGAACAGGGCACGTTGGATAGAACCAAGAAGAAAATATTTCATTGATAATACAATAGTTCTCCTAAAAAAAAAAAAAGGGCCAGCAACAGCGAAAAGCGAACTACAATGGGGACCTACTCGCTGGAGCGAGATCTGCAAGACGAACGCCGGGTAGATCCAAAGGACACAACAGGAACCTCAGGAGACGCTGTGGGAAGTTCCCCTTCCTCAGCCTCGGCCGTGTGAGGGAGGTCTTCAACAACTACGCCAGAAGCCTCTTCAATGGCTCCGGGATCGGCTGACGTGCTTCCTTCCCCACGCTTAAAAGGAAACGAAACCCAGGGGCCCGTCAAATTATCCAAATCATCCACTAAGTAAGAATCCAAGTAAGAAGAAGGACTCAGGGGCTCATTTGGTTCATATTGATGCCAATCCACTTCATGAGACTCTTCAACATCGGGGGTAAGAAAAAGTTCAGGAAAACTCTCTCCTGGGCGCTGAGACTCCAGATGAGCGCGAGCCAGATAAAACCCATATTTCAGGAAGCCTGAAGCATATCTTCCCTTCCTAGCCTGACAATCTTTCGAAAGACGATATTCCTTCACCGCTTGAGCTCGAATATCCTGGGCATCCCTACGGCTTATCTTCAGTTCGGACAGGCGTAAGGAGTGTTCCTGCACAAGCGCTTCGTGTCGCGCCATCAACTCCACATTCTCTTGCTCTTCAGCTCCAAGCTTAGAGCGTAAATCTCGAATCTCCCCGTGGAGGCTCGAGGTACCAGCAGAAGCCTCGGAGAGTCGATCACTCATACGCCCAATCTCTTCCTCTGCATTCTTCTTCCCAAGCTCCGCCTGACGAACGCGACCCTTTAGCTCTTGACGCTCCTCATTCCAGGAAGTTTGGCGTCGCCTCAAATCTGACATTTGGGCCTCCACCTTCTCACGATAGGCCCTATCCCTGGCATTGGAAGCGACCATCCCCTGGACCCCTTGCACCAAAAGCCGCTCTACCTCATCCTTGGTTTGGGCATAATTGCCACCAATAAACCGTCGTTCTTCTCGAGGGAGAATGGTGGAATAAATGAGACGAGCACCAATTCCTGGTTCAGTGACAGAATTTGTCTCTAATACGCCTGGAGAAACTTCAAAGTCCCGACCAGTGAGTTTCCTACCATCTCCAAGAATCATAGTATGTCGCATATCGCCTGGAGGGGGAAGTATAAGAGGTGGCCTCAATGACTTCTCGCCTTCAAGACAGCGACGATCTTTCCTATTAGGAATTAAGGATGGGGACATTCTTCCTCCACCCGGGCCATATCACCAGCAAATCGAGAAGACGAACTTCACCCCCCTAGAGAATTGGGAGCGGGAGAGGGGATATTGACTGCTTCTTCGTGAGAAAGAGGAATCGATGGAGGACTTTCCGTATGGGAAGGAATCTCAGCAGTTGAAGGGTCGCTTCTCGGGCGACGCCGCCTTTCCACCCGTGTAGGAGAAACGCCAGCAGGCCTACGGGATCGAGGAGGACGAGAGCTTGTAGCCCCCTCGGTACTTGGGGAAGGAACCCCGGACGTCGTCGCAGCACGCGCCTCCTCTTCACGTTGGAGTCTACGCAGCTCCCTCAACCTACTCAATCCAGCCATCTCTGCAAAAATCAACGCGAAGCAAAACCATTTAATATGGGAAAAATAAATACAATAAAGAAAAAAGGAAGGCAATGTCAAAAAGATATTCTACCCCCAGGAGTGTTTTCCTCCTGAGGATCGAAAGGAGGATGCGAAGACGATTCAGGCATTTCCATCTCCTCCTCCTCGACTCCTTCCATTTCCTAGTTGGATAGCGTAGAAGACTGAGGAGGAGCAATTGGCGTCACGACCCCCTAGCCCGCGATTCTGAAATTCTCCACCGTCAAGAGGCTCATCAAATCGACGGGGCCTTGTGCTATCAGCATCTCTACAAGACGACGATATACACCCTGAACTTCCTTGCAAGGAGGGAACCCTTGGCTGGCATCCTGATGGTTCCAGTATAGAGGTGCATCCCAGCTAGGCAGAGGTTCTATCACTACCTATCGCTCTTCAAACCGATTGATCTTATTTGGAAGAACGTCGAACAGCTCGGAGCCCAAAACCTTTTGGAGCGTATAAAGGGCACGGTTCTTGCTAGCTCTTCGCAATCAATAAAAACAACTGAGGAGCATCAAGGAAGGGGGTGCATCCCTCTGCTGGCAAAGCACAGAAAAACCGACCATCTGGGCCCAACCATTAGGGTGAAGTTGGGCAAGAACAATCTGATAATGACGTAGCCATGCCATGGCGAAAGGTGGAAGGGGAAAGCAGAGCCCCACCTCAAACGAAGCAAAGTGAATGCCTAGGGAGCCCTCATCTACTTGAGAAGAATCCGGCTCGTCGAGGCGAGGGTTCCTCACCATAAAACCAGAAGGTGTGGCGTCATAAATCTTCTCAAAAGCATCATATCGAAGTCGAGAACTTGAAGTGTCAGGGACGTGCACAGGGCCAGGGGGTGATGCCGGTCTTCTCCTCGACATATTTAAGAAATTCGAGACCGTTACCTTGTTACAACGGAAAAGACGAAAGGTCACAGCAAACAAAACACCTACACAAAAGACAAAGAACATCAGTACAAGGCAGAAAAAAGAAGCAATCGAAGGAAAACCAAGTGATTAAAGGCATAAAAAGACGAGAGACGGCCGGAACCACTCGACCACAACCGAGTGGGGGGCCACTCGGTCATGACCGAGTGGCCACTCGTCACCCTCCACGGTCACTCGGTTATGACCGAGTTGCCCCCTGTCGCACACACGGCCACTCGGTCATGACCGAGTGGCTCCCAATCGCACCCTTCCATCAATAAAAACGAGACGTGGCCTAGAAAATGCGCCGAGACCTGAGAGAATTCAAGTTTGAAAGTGACATGCTTGGGAATTGAATGAAGACTTGAACCCCTATTTATAGGGGCTCAAAAAGTGAAAAACACCAAAATTTCCAACAAGATACCGAAAACGAAGAATAAAAGCGCATAAATGGTCTACCGAAGAAAAGCAAAGAAGGCAAAAAATCACATTACAAATTCCGAGAAACTTATACTCTTTTATCCGACCTCTAGACTAAAAGAGCAGGGAGCAATTGATGTACCCGGAAAGACGAAGCAGGCAAAACGGCAGCGAGGAAGCAAAAAAAGACCCCCTTAGCCCAGCCAAGGGGGGAGTCACTAAGCATGGCCGAGTGGCTTGGCCACTCGACCTGACTGAGTGGCCAAGGCCACTCGCTCTAAACCGAGTGGCCAAGGCCACTCGGCAGCCAACCAAGAAACCCCCCACCCGAGTAAGGGGTCACCCGACACCCTGCCAGATGGCCCTTCGTGATGGAAGATTCAGCCCATGGGCCTCGAGAATTCCGAAATGGGCCCCGAGATTCCTGTCGAAAATATCGTGAGATCTCTCTCTCGCCTCCACTATAAATATAAGACCCGGATTCCAACACAAGGTACGCTATTTTGAGTAATTAAAGTGCGATTTTCCATTTTCTCTGAGATCTAATTTTAACAATCGGAGGGTTTGCGTGGGGACCCCCACCCGCGTCCTAACGGTGCTCTCGTTTTGTAGGCCTCTCGTCACCAGCAAGGCCTCTCGTCACCTCGAGGTCTCTCATCACCAGTAAGGCCTTTCGTCACCAGCAAGGCCTCTCGTCACCTCGAGGCCTCTCATCATCAGCAAGGCCTCTTGTCACTCCGAGGCCTCTCATCACCAGCAAGGCCTCTCATCACCTCGAGGTCTCTCGTCATCAGCAAGGCCTCTCATCACTCCGAGGCCTCTCGTCACCTCGAGGTCTCTCGTCATCAGCAAGGCCTCTCGTCACTCCGAGGCCTCTCGTCACCTCGAGGTCTCTCGTCATCAGCAAGGCCTCTCGTCACTCCGAGGCCTCTCGTCACCTCGAGGTCTCTCGTCATCAGCAAGGCCTCTCGTCACCTCGACGTCTCTCGTCATCAGCAAGGCCTCTCGTCATCCCGAGACCTCTCGTCACCCCGAGGCCACTCGTCACCCTGAAGGCCACCAGATCATCAGCCCACAAGATCATCAGCTCAACGAACCATCAGCTCCGTCGGTGTATCAGGCTTGGAATTCCATCAGATCCAATTCCTCGTCCAGACTCTCATCAGTGAAGGCACGACTCCCGAGACTCTTGCGTCCGTCCGCAATTAAAAATAGATTGTTGTATTTTGGCAACAACAATTATTTAAATTGGGCTAATTTCACCCATCACTTTTGAGAGACATAATTCCCTCATTTTTCATTTATATAAATCACTATATTTTCAAGCATTAATGGTGACTATTTTACTTTCTTTTCCATTTATCTTTTTCCCCAATTTCATGATGGCCTTCATAAATTCTTTGAGAGACATTTATAATTTCCTTTTTAAATTATTTAATCTCTCATTTCTTCCAAAATATCTACACATGTGCACACACACATATATTGATATGTGCCTTCCCACAAATACATAAATATATATATTGGCCATCGATGCCATGATCCAAGAATAAATAATCACTATTGGATCACAAATCCCACTCAAGGATTAATCCCATTCATTGGCTTTATTAATTTCCAAATATTTAATAAATGGAGACAATTTTCACACATCAAGAATGAATGACATAATTCATTTCCTTTCCCTTTTAAACAAATCTCATATTTTCCAAACATTAATGGGTGACTAATTTAATTTCTTTTTGGATTATCTTTTCATCCAACTCTATCATGCCTCTCATTAAATGCTTGAAAGACTAATATCATTTTTTTTTGCATTTATTTAAATCTCTCCATTTATCTTGGACCACATAATGCCATGTGTCACTCTAAGACACCAACCTTGGCTTCCAAGTTTCCATCTCATCCATCCATGTGGCATCACCACATTAACTCACCAATTTAGGGAAAAATGATTATTTTCTCAAATAATTGAATATCCACTATTTTCCTATAATTAAATTCCTTTATGAAATTTATTCCAAAATTTTCAAAATACCCTTTGTGAATTATTAATCCCATATATCACATAAATACAAAAATGGGAATTTAATTCACTTACATACTTAATTCCACCTAGGAATTATTTCTAATTTACCAAAATACCCTTTATTGGACTTCACAATTCAAATTACCAAAATGCCCTTCTCATAGGGCACCATCATTCTCAAGAATCTAACACCTTCTCAAGGGCATTTTGGAAGTTTTTCACTTCCTTTCTCATTCTCTTAACACCGGTGACACCAGTTGTTACAGAATATTTAGTTCGAATTAATTGAGGAAAATAGTTATAGAATAATTTATTTGATTTCTTGAAAAGAAATAGACTTTATGGAAAATAGGAGAATAAGGAGAAAAATCAAAAAATTAGGAGTATTGATTTTAGAATAGATTGATGGCAAGGGAGCAATTTTATTTGGAAGACTTCATGTAAATCGAGACAATCACACACTCGATGTTGAAAGCACGCTTCTCGAGACTTAAGCAGATTTCAAAGGTAAGGTAGTTTTCTCAAACTTAATTTATTTATGAAAGGTATTTTCTAAAAATGTGCCCTATTGTTGAAATAATATGCCTATATGTTGATATGATGTATGCTTCAAAGTATGTTTTGGCATGTTGACATGTTATGTTTCGATGTGTTTTCACGTAGATGCATTGACATGTTATGTTGAGATGCATACATACATAACCATTACCGTCCATCATGCATTGCATATGTTTGAGAGTACGGACAAGCAACATTGGCTCAAGCTGGTATGAAAGTTGTTAAGGTCTTGTCGGCTCAAACGGTCAAGTGGTAAAGGACATTGTTGCATTTTGCACTCATGCATGCAAATTTATAAATATATCCTTACTTAGATGATTCATCATCTAACCCAGTTAATACCCCTGGACTATTCAAACATTCCAGATAGAGATTATAGCAGATACGAGGATAAATGAGGCATGAAATAACACTTAGCAAAGAGCATGATGAATGAATAATGAATTGAATGATGTTATGTAGCCCATGTATTTAAGTTCTGCTACTTTGTACTTTGAACATTTTAAAAGTCTATGATGTAAGATATGATTTATGATTGATGTTTGAGGAATGATAATGTATAACCCTATTTAGGGTTAACGTTTTAATAGCCTTGTATTGAGGATTAAGTTCGAGAAGCGATGGTGTAAGAGTTGATTTATGATTAATGTTAAAATGTCAGGTTCAATTATAGCTTCTGTATTTGATGTATATGATGATTCTCTTTTGAGATAAATGTATGAAAATTTTGGGATGGATAAGAGCAATTATATGGTTTAGTCGTAGTTTTAAATAGAAAAAAATTTATTGTCCCAGTTTATAACATGCTCGAAAAAATGGGGTGTTACACTTACCCTTAGGTTGACTTACTTTCTTCTCCCTTGACTTTGAAGATTCAACTCTTCCACTTTGACTTCTTGTTCCTCTTTAGCCTTTTCCTTCTTACACCTACCAAATTAACCCCAAGTTAATGCCATTTCACACAAGAGGAAATTCCCCAAGATAATAGTATAACCATCCCATAATAATGGGGTGTTAAACAATATCATTAAATCTAGTATACATATCTTTTATAGACTCATCTTTCTTCATTGAAAATAACTCATAATCATGTACAATAAGGTTGATTTCTATTTCCTTTACCTGATTGGTTCCTTCATGTATTACCTTTAATTTGTCCCAAATCTCCTTAGCTGTCTTGCACGTTGACACCCGATTGAATTCCTCTGAGCCTAGTGCACAGATTAGTGTATTCATGGCATTGGCATTTATCTCCATGTTTCTTCTTTCTTCTACTGTCCAAGTCTCAATTTTCTCCATGTCAACTAACTTGATATCCTTATAAACTGCTTGCCTTAAGCTTGGGTCCTACATCAAATAAATTTGCATTCTTGTTTTCCAATAGTTATAATTAGTTCCATCAAAGAATGGGGGACGAGTAGTGCTTAGACCCTCGGATTGGGATGAGGAAGCAAAATATGGCCTCTGACAAGATCTTTTTCCCTATGTTGTTAAACCGATAAAAACAAGGGAACTAGACTCTGATACCAATTAATAGAATTGAGCTATTGATTAGTGGTCAATTTTGTAAAAATTTTGTTATAATTTTACCCTTATTTTGATCTTAAAAATGGTTTAAATTGAATATTAATATGCATTTTGTGATTGGGTGCAGGTTTAAAAATATTAATATAAAAATATATATAAAATATATAAAATTAAAAAATAAATATAATGCATATAATATATGGATTGCATGATTCAAGCTTAATTGTGCAAGTTGTTTGTTTTAAGTTTTGATAAACTGATGAGAATCATCGAGGGCCGAACAATAATAACGCAATCGGATCAGTCAGTACAATCAACCGTGTGGGAATTGGATGAATACTAATTCATTTTTTACTAGGATTCTTGTTTAGCAAGTTATTTACTTATTTCCTATCTAATTTAGGATTGGGTTAGTTTTATTATTCCAACTTATAGTTGGATTAGGTTAGTTTTATTATTCCAACTTCTATTTGGATTGAGCTAACAAAAACCCATTAGATTTAGGATTTAGTTTATGAGTAGGTTTAGAATTTTTATTAGTTTTCAAGTAGAATTAAGATTTTATTATTTTTGCCTATTTAAAGGCTTTTCCATTGGGAAAAAAAAAAGATTATGAATTTTATTTGAGAGATTTCTCTCTTCTATCTTGTTCTTCAATAAACAAAACTTCGAACTTATCGAATGATTGATTTATTTATGGTGTTCAAATCTTGAACTTATCAAAGATCCGGGCAATCTTTGTGGCATTTAACAACATAATTCTTGTTTTCGTTTATCAACGGGTCTAGATTTTAACATAATCTAAGTTTTTGGTTCGTTAATCAATGGGTCGAGAATTATTTGCCTTATATCCGATTTTGGATTTTTTGGGGTTCGTTTCAATCTTTTGTGGGTTCCCTTGGCTTCATTCCTGTAATGCCTCGTTTTTCGAGCACGTTATAACTCAGGACAATTTTGGAATAATTTTTTTTTTATACTACTAAAACTAAGACTAAACCATATCATTGCTCTTATCCATCCCAAAATTTTCATTCATTTATCTCCAAGGAGAATCATCATAAACATTAAATGCGGAAGTTAGAATCAAACCTAACATCATAACATTAATCATAAATCAGTTCTTACATTACAAGAACATAAATTTCTCAACATGACTTAATACATAACATAAGTTCTCAACTAACATTAACCCTAAATAGGGTTCTACATCATCATTTCTTAAAACGTTCAGAATTCGAAGTAGCAAAACTTAAATACATGAGCAACATAACATACGTTCAACTGATCATAGAACTCATCATGCACTTTGCTAAGTGCCATTACATGCCTCATTCATCCTCGTTTCTGCTACTATCTTCATCTGTAATGTTTGAATATTCTAGGGGCAAAGCCAAGGTTAGATGATAAGGATACAAAACATTTAATTCTCATGTATGTATGCAATGCACATAACATCATAACTCTCATGTTTGGGTCGACTGCACCTTAAGATTACCCGTCATTTTTTCAATCTCCCTGCCAGACCGATGTGTATGGGTGCACCCTTGGCAAAGTAACGGAGCCAGTACCTAATCCCAAACCCATGCAACGAATGACCGTGAATCTCATCATGCTCATATGCATATTTCATAAATCAAACATGTAAATGCAATCTACATGACATACTCACATCAAGGCATAAAAACATGATAAAATCATTTACGTAAAATCAGGTTTTGGATCGAACCATTTACAAACCAAGTATTTTCATAAAACTAAATTCAATTGGGAAGTATCACTTACCTTCTCAAGCTTATTGGCTACCTCGATACTCACGCGCTTGCCTCGAAATACGTGCATTGCCTCAATTTACGTGTCAACCTTAAAATTTGCACGAGTCACTTCAACTTAAACCTCAAAGCACCCTAATCATCATATTTATTTAAATAAGAATTAAAACCTATTTTTTCATAATTTCCTGCATTTTCTTTATTTTTCTCTCTATTTTTCCTCAATAAATCCAAACTAAATATTTCTCAAATATCTTCTAAACTATTTCACTATAAAAATTCATAAAATAATATTTCTAAATTTTTAGAATTTTTTTAAGAAATTTTACTCACCTAGATTTAGCCTTTCGGGCTTCCTCGGTATGCGTGCCCAAATCTCGAAATGTGTACCCAAAAAATTTATTGACCTCGAGCATGCTCCTCAAGCCCCAAATTAACTTTTGAAATTTTCAAAAACCTTTTCGGGATTTTTTTCTATTTTTTCCCATTTTTCTTATATTTTCTTCTTTTCTTTTTCTTTTTCTTTTTCTCTTTTTTTTTCTTTTTCTTTTTCTTTTTTTTTCTTTTCTTCTTTTTCTTTCTTCTTCTTCCCTTCTTCTTCTTCTTCTTTCCTCCCCTGCTCCTGTGCGCGACCAGCCTTGCTTCTTCTTCTCTTTTCTTTTCTTTTTCTTCTTCTTTTCTTTCTTTTCTTTCTTCTTCTTCTTCTTCTTCTTCTTCTTCTTCTTCTTTCCTCCTTGCTCTTGTGCGCACAGCTAGCCTTGCCTAGCTGCCGGTCGCCGCTCATTACCGGCCACCTCTACCCATGCCGGCCACCTCCCAGGCTTCCGTTGGTCGCCTCGACCTCGCCCGTCACCACCGTGGCCAACCTCAGCCGCCCCTTGCTGCACCCAAGCCACTGCCCAAGCTCGTTGCCTGCGACTATGGCCGCGACTCCCAACTCTGCTGCTGCCCAGCCCTACTCATTGTTGCTTCGCCTTACCGGCCTCACGCTTGCCACCACTCTCAGCCTACTGCAACTCGGCCACCATCGCCCCTGCTTCTTGCTCGCTCCGCGTCGACCATGGCTGCCTGCAATGCTCGAGCTTGCTGCCATTGACGAATTCGACCATCTCTCCCTCTTTCTCGCGAACTCTCTCGACCACACTTTCTCTCAGACTCTCTTCTCTCGCGATAGCCCTCTTTGCTCTCGATCATGCTCTCTCTCTCACAGTTCTTGGTCTCTCCCTTGCTTCTCTAATTTCAGAAAATGGCCTTCGTACAATTTCATGCGCACACACATGTACACACAACAAATATATGTATATTTATATATATATATATATTTACATTACATAATCAAATAATTATAGCCAATCGCTAATCCTCTCTAATCCTTATCCTTATATCCAATATCTCATCCCAATTCCCTAATTGGTTCCAATTTGTCTCTCAATTGATGTCAATTTGTCTCCCAAGTGGTGTCAATTTGTCTCCCAAGTGCTACAACTTTCCCTGCTTCACTTGCATACTTCTATATACATTATATATATGTACATAACATCTTATATAATAATAAGAGAATTATAAACCCAATTTTATCTCTAATTTGCTTGATTATTTCTCTAATTATAATTACATCCTCAAATATTTAATTTATTTTTATTATGATACCGAAAATCAAAATTAATAATTCATAACTTACTCGATAAGGACAATTTCATCCCTGCACCCTCACCAGACCTTTGTTTCATTCTGAAACTATTCCAAGGTTTATCCTTACACGAAACCAGAACCCTCTTAGGGTTTCGTTTATTTTTCGGAAGACTCCATGATGATTCGATTTTTTTAGCCTGAATCGAAGCTATATTTTAGTTGTACCGAAAATCGTTTCAATTTCGATTTCTTTTAACACCATAAATCCTATTTCGGGATGCTCATTGAGACCATATCATTTTGCTTAGACAATTAT
The DNA here is from genome assembly GCA_036245055.1 of Diospyros kaki. NCBI lineage: Eukaryota > Viridiplantae > Streptophyta > Magnoliopsida > Ericales > Ebenaceae > Diospyros > Diospyros kaki. The sequence goes on along the minus strand of BSEG01000009.1, from coordinate 23,695,491 downwards.
GCTCCGAGGCATTCCCTGCAATCGTTTCGGTACTTATAACTGTTATCAAATAATTTTTTCGGTATTCTAAACTTACTTAAATTACGTGGCAATCTCATAAAAATATGGGTTCTTACAATTCCATTGTGGGTTCACATCAATTTGTAACAGAGCTTCAGATTTCATATCAGTTGGTATCAGAGCTTTGATTATAAAATCGAATGCTTGAAGGTTTGGAAAAGAGGCAACCACAAAAATATTATGAGTGGCAACATAGGAAGAATTAAATTTCGTGCGAGTGTTACTAAATCATCTAGAAAATGAGAAGAAAAACATGTGATTGAGAGTTCAGAAAAAAATAAGGATGATAGTGGGGATCAGAATGTTCATGATATTGAAGTTGAAGAAGAAGACGAGGGTGAGATAAAAAGGAGTCTCATTGTTGAAGAAAGTGAGGTTGAGAAGGCTCTCATGAAAAATCAACAAATAATTTTAAATGAGAACAAGGAGCCCTACCTTGTACGTGGAGAAACTAACAAATATGTTCCAAGTTTGGTTAATTCTTTGTTGTAGGATTTCGAGGATGTGACCTTTGAATTTGGTGAACCATTCTAAGTGCCTTGGAAGATTCATGAATATGTTGACAAGTTGGTCATTCCAATTTATGATTCAAGGACAAATCGTCTTGAAAAGGGAGGGAATAATGAGAATCATGGAGAGCCGAATAACAATGACACAATCGGATCAGTCAATCCAATCAACCGTGTGGGAATTGGATGAATACTAATTCCTTTTTGACTAGGATTCTTCTTTAACAAATTATTTACTTATTTCCTATGTAATTTAGGATTGGGTTAGTTTTATTATTCCAACTTGTAGTTGGATTAGGTTAGTTTTATTGTTCCAACTTGTAGTTGGATTGGTTTACTTTTGATATTTCTACTTCTATTTGGATTGGGCTAGCAAAAATCCATTAGATTTAGGATTTAGTTCATGACTAGGTTTAGGATTTTTATTAGTTTTCAAGTAGAATTAGGATTTAATTAGTTTTACCTATTTAAAGGCTTTTCCATTGGGAAAAAAAAGATTATGAATTTTATTTGACAGTTTTCTCTCTTCTATCTTATTCTTCAATGAACAAAATTTTGAACATATCAAAGGATTGATTTCTATGTGGTGTTCAAATCTTGAACTTATCAAAGATCTGGGCAGTCTTTGTGGCGTTTAACAACACAATTTTTGGTTCTTGCTTTTGCTTATCAACGGGTGTAGATTTTAACATAATCTAGGTTCTTGGTTCGTGAATCAACGGGTCGAGAATTATTTACCTTATATCCGATATTGGCTTTTTTGGGGTTCGTTTCAATCTTTTGTGGGTTCCTTTGGCTTCATTCTATCGCGGGTTCGCATCAATTGGTAATAGAGCTCCGGAGCGCGCATCAGTCTGATACAAAATCTGGAGCTCTATTACCAATTGATGCGAACCCGCGATAGAATGAAGCCAAAGGAACCCACAAAAGACTGAAACAAACCCTAGAAAAGCCAAAATCGGATATAAGGCAAATAATTCTCGACCCGTTGATTCACAAACCAAGAACCTAGATTATGTTAAAATCTAGACCCGTTGATATGCTAAAACAAGAACCAAAAATTGTGTTGTTGAACGCCACAAAGACTACACGGATCTTTAATAAGTTCAAGATTTGAACGCCACAAAGAAATCAATCCTTTCATAAGTCTGAAGTTTTTTGCATTGAAGAACAAGATAGAAAAGAGAAATCTCTCAAATAAAATTCATAATCTTCTTCTTTCTTTCTTTTTTTCCAATGGAAAACCTTTAAATAGGCAAAAATAATTAAATTCTAATTCTACTTGAAAACTAATAAAAATCCTAAACCTAGTCATAAACTAAATCCTAAATCTAATGGGTTTTTGTTAGCCTAATCCAAATAGAAGTAGAAATAACAAAAGTAAACCAATCCAACTACAAGTTGGAATAATAAAACTAACCCAATCCTAAATTACATAGGAAATAAGTAAATAACTTGCTAAACAAGAATCCTAGTAAAAAAGGAATTAGTATTCATTCAATTCCCACACGGTTGATTGGATTGACTGATCCAATTGCGTCATTGTTATTCGGGCCTCCATGATTCACATCATAAACATTTTGCTATGTAAAAATAAAATAATAATAATAAATAAAATTATTAAATATATATAAATAAATAATTTTGGTCGCATGTATATCCGGATGTGAAATTTGCTTGTCCGAATGAAAAGCCCACACATCCGGATATAAAACTTTTATATCCGGATGCATTTTTGCATGTCCAAACATCTTTAGCCTCTATTAAAACCCATCCGAATGTTCAGCCCTTATATTCGAACATCTTCACCCCTATTTCTTGTCTGATCCAAAGACCCTCAAAACTCTGATCAAATTCCTTTGCCAAAGTGGTATTTATAATCGGTGTTCAACCCAAAAGTGTCTTAGCATCATTAGAAGGGATGAGCCAATCCTCGAAGCCGAGGCTTGGCATGTGTATTCCTATATGGGCGAGGCTTGGCAAGATACTTGGCTTATGGGGGCCTTGCATCTTGTTCGGTCTACTATGCCACCCATGATGTGTTGCATTACGTGGTCTTGGCACCTATTTTGAGATACAGTTGTACGGTGTCAGGTTTCCTAGACCGAGTTATATTTCTGGATGCTTACTCATGCCCTAGCAATTATATTTCTAGATGCTTTTGCGTGCCCCAATAGGTGTTGGTCACTCCCACCCAAGCGAGCTTCGGCTTGAGTTACAGGTACAACTTGCCTTCAGGGCAGCAGTAGGTTTGTGATATAAACTTGGGTGCTAGTGCTTTTTTATTTGGGCCCCAAGATTCGGTATGTGCATATCTTTGTTATGCAGTTGGTACTTGTTATTTCATATATGATTGGTTGACAGGCTTTTCATGAGTTTTTAAACTTGGGTGCGGGTATTCTTTTACTCTTTGCTGTTGTCATCCTTTCCTTCGTATATGTTAGCTGAATCTTATGACTCACTCTTACTTCTCTTCATTCCAGGTAAGGGCAAGGCCAAAGTTGAGGGTGAGTCTAGTGGTGCCAGACCTACTTGAGTAGATAGTGTACAGGGCAGTTTATGTTGACCTTACCATGTGGTAATGTTATATGATATGGGTGTTGTGTCTTTTGAGTTGTGTTTGATTTAGCTTGTATATATGTAAATCTTGTAGCCTTGTAGGCCAGTTTTGTTTTGAAATGCATATCGAGGTTGTGGTTTTTGCTTCCGTTGCCAAATTTATTATCAGGTATATGTGAATCCAGATGTGCATGCATGGCAAGTCTGCCTCCTTTTTTGGTTCCTTCTTTTTCCCTCGAGGCCACCCGCTAGGGTTCTTCGGCTTAGCTGGAGGATCCAGGTGGGGGGGTCCCACAATATCAATTTACCCACACATAATAAATGTGCATAATTTAAAAAATTTGTCTAATTTAATTATCCACGCATATTACCATTATGTGTGGGTAAATACCTACTTATAATATGTGTGGGTAAATCTCTCAAATTCTTGTAGTGATAATCTTCTTAGCATCAGTCAATTTTGTGATGATGGCTATGTGGGTCTTAATTGAGATTTTAGAGCGTGTTGGGCCGTTAGCATATCGTCTAGCTTTGCTACCGGAGTTAACTTTCGTACATGACGTTTTTCATGTCTCCATGCTACGCAAATGTATCGCGGATCCTAGTCAAGTTATAGACTATCATCCCCTCCAAGTGGAAGAGAATGCCTCATACACGGAATCGCCAGTTTGTATTGTAGACAGAAAGGAGAAAGTGCTTAGAAATCGCTCTATTCCCTATGTGAAAATCCAATGGCAGTGGCACGGCTCTGAAGAAGCTACATGGGAATTAGAGGAAGAGATGCGACGTGATCATCCACAACTATTCGAGTAATTAGGTTTGAATTTGAGGGACCAAATTTTTTTAAGGGGAGGAGGATTTGTAACAACCCGTTATCGGGTCTATGCTATTTGATATTTATTTTAGTTTAGTGAAGATATATATATATATATATATAATTTGTTTTTATGTATTAAAATGGAAAGAAAAAGGAAATGGAAAAGTTGTGAAATGGTGCAAGAGCAAGGGCAAAATGGGGAGAATGGAGGGATATATAAGCAAGCTTGTTTCCAATTCTCTTCACTCTCGTTCTTCTCTTCTTCTTGCCTTTTTCAAGTTCCATTTTCTTTGAATTTAAGCTCCAATAAGAGATTTGGTGGAGGAAATTAGAGGGCTTTTGTTTGGTATTGGTGGCTTAGCTTGAGGATCTTCTTCTTCTCGACTTAAAACACCCATTAAAGTAAAGGCAAGTTCCTTCTTGTTCTTCTTCCTTTCCTTTTGTGTTGGATGCAAGTTATCTCCTTCTTTTCTTCTAAATGCAAGTTCCAATCATCTCTTTCGCTTCTAAGCTCATGAATGTAAGAATCTTGAGGATGCTCCATAAGTAAATCTCTTTGTTTACAAAATGAGGGTTTGCTTGTATCTATGTAAAGTAATTGTAAACCACTTTTTTTCTTTGTTTGATCTTGTTAAATTCCATTGGAGCTTCAAATAGGGTGTGGTTCACCCTATAATCCTCAAGGAAGGATGTATTTATTGGTTAGGGTTTGGATTGGGCAAGAAAAGTGAGGTATTTTGTAAGAATGGCGAGGTTCGTGTCGAATAACGGTCCTACCGCAACATGTTTGTTGCAATAGACCCGTGAGCCCCAGTGGCCCATTCCTACTGTGGTCCTACCATGACATTCTTGTCGCGACCAAATCGTGAGCTCCAATGAGCATTTCTTCCCGCGGTCCTACCGCGGAATGCATTTCGCTACAGGATCGTGAGCTTCAGATTTTGAGCATGTTGTACACTTCAAGCCATAACTTTTTATGCTAATATCAGAATTAAGATCCGTTTGAATTGTTTTAAATTACACTTGAAAATCTTCGTTTTGGTATAGAATTAAACCCATTTGGCCAACATTTGACCAGTCTATTGTTGTGAGCTTTGAAGGGTTCGATTCTCCCTTCTGATTATTATGGAATGAAGCTAGGTTTTATGGGTAGGTTCTCATAGAGGTAGCTACGGCTAAGAGTATTGGGTATGTTCCTTTTATTTCCAGTACATGGTCAGTTCATATGCATGCAAGAGCTTGGGATAGGCATTGGGGAATAAATGTGACTTGAGTGCTTGTCACATGATCATGAGTTTTATTTACTAGTTGTTAAGCATAAGCATTTGCATTTGGAATGTGATTTACTAGTTGGGTGAGGCTTGGCGGGATGCTTGGCTTATGGGAGCTTTGTATTTTATCCAGTCTACTACGCCACCCCTTATTTGTTGAATTTGCACGAGTCATGGTGCTAGTGTTGAGATACAATTGTACGGTGTCGGGTTTTCTGAACTGAGTTACTTAAGGATGCCCCAGGGTGCCTAGCTTTTTATTTTGGTCGCTTATGCAGGCCAGAGGGTGTGGTTGCTCCCACCCAGGCGAGCTTCGACTCATAATACAGGTACAATCTACTTTCAGGGCAGTAGCAGGTTTATGATAAGGACTTGGGTGCTAGTGCATTCTTTATTTGGGCCCCAAGATCTTGTATATGCTCATTGTTACTTATGCAGTTTGTACTTGTGACAATTTATGAGATTGCATGTCATGTTATGCATGAGTTTCAATTTGTTATGCATTTGAGATGTAGGGTTACTCTTAGCACCTACTCTATCCATCCTTCCTTTCTTTATGAGCTTGCTGAGTCATTTGGACTCACCTTGTTTTCTCTTCATTCTAGGTAAAGGCAAGGACCCAGTTATGGGCGAGTCTAGTGGGTCCCGACTTCCGGGTTAGATGGTGTATAGGGCCATACAGACCCAGCAGTTGTTAGCCTGAGGGTTGTTAGATATAAGCCCTTAAGACCAGTTCTAGTAACACAATAGGGCTTGATCTTTTAATTCTTTAAACCCTATTTAATGACAAGTTTTATGTTTAATTTAAATTGCAATATGGTTTGAATTGAATATACAAATATCCTTTAATATAATAAGGAGTAGATACTATTCTTAATTGTTAAGAATAATCGAGACGGATAATCCACAATATGTTATACTATAAATATGTTCCTGGCCATAGAGTTCCTAACCTGGATAATTAGTAACTCGCAAAAGGCCGACACATCGTCTTCCTCCTTGTTCGGTATAAGATACCAAAAGACAATATTGGTGGGTCTCGTACCACTCTGTATAAGATACAAAAGAAAGATGAGTGGGTGCTCATTATAAGAACGAGTTCACTGAACGGGACTGTTAATATTGAATCACATGGGTTTTATCTCACGGGTCAATGATTCAATATTAACTACGAATTTGCATTAGTCCTTAGACTTGAGATGACATGGATATCTGTGTGTTAGTGGATTAGGATATCAGCAATATCATATGGTTGTCCTAATCAGGGATAGTCGTACGTATCTATGTGCCTAGTTCAGTGACACAGAAGGTATGTGTGCATCAGACATGGAATCTATCACCTCGAGATATACGAGGAGGATATCCTATGCGATCCAGTAGTCACTTAACGATAAATCTTTGGCCAAGGTAATATGACGACGGAATTTGGATTCTGTAGAGGTTGTATCATATTAGTCAAGTGTGATTATTGGATTTGGTCATATGACGAGATCCAGAGATTTGACTTGCTGACCGTGGTTTCATATATATCTCGTCGGGATATAGTATGATAGAGGGATTGTATTACAGGCACCGTAGTGTAAGGTTCACATTCCCGCTTCACATTAAATTGAGTAATCATGACATATTGCTAAATGTCACTAATCATTTACGAGAACTAATAATTGATTAATTCTCGTTGCCAATTTAATTGTGAACCTAGAAAGTCCCACCCAATAGAAATCATTTTTAAAAGAAAAAAAGGGGGCAAATTTATTAATTATGGAATTACTAAATTATAAGTGCAATTATTTATTAAAGAAATAAGAATAATTAAATAACTAATATGATTATTTATTTAATTATTAAGTTGGATTGGGCTTTTTGCTAGCACCTAAAGCCCAGTCCAATAGCACTTAGGGTTTAGGGTTTTTTGTCTATAAATATAACATTAATCCCAAAATCCAAAAAAATCAATTTGTTAAATCAAAAATAGAAATTTTAGAGAAAATTTTTGTGTCCCTTTTTCTCTCAAGTCTATTGAAGTCTTGACGGTTTTGGGTAGACCGAATCGGCATCTCACACGTGGGAGATATCAGGTGGGTTATCGGCTACAAAATCAAATTTCATTTCGAGGTAACTTTTCGTTTTGTGTCTTCGATTTAAACCGTAAGATTTGAGAAACGTGATACCAATAAAATCAGATTTTATTTTTCCGCTGCGTATGATCAGATCATGATTTCTAATAGTGGTATCAGAGCCATCGTTTTTCCAAACTTATGGTTTTAATTTATGTGTTTGTCGAACATTCGTTTTGTATTTTGGAATCAATATATATATATGTATACATATATGATATGTAAACGTATATTTTTGTTTTTGTTTTTATTTATATATATATGTGATATATATATATCTTCGTTTACATGTTGTTGGAAATTTAAAAAAAAAATTGCAAAAGTTGTAGGTACAGGGGAAGGAAGGCTGACAGTCGGCCATGGAAAGAAAGTCGTCGATGGCGGCGGCAGAGGCGCCGCTGGGCGATGCCATCGCCGCCACCTGAAGCGGAAAAAGAGGCAGTGTTGGGCGCCATCGCACCAGCAAGGGAGGTGCCGCTGGGCAGTGCCAGATGTAGCGATCGATGCCGCGAGCGACCGTGGCTAAGGGCCGCGACCGCCGTCGCCGTCACTGTCGGCGACGGTGGCCGCAGGGTGAGAGGTGGCTATTGGGCAATAACCTAGAAGGGGGCTACCGCCTAAGGCGATGGCAAGGGGTGCACGACGCGGGCATGCCTCGCGGCCGCCTAGGGTGGCATGTGCCCCACGACGCAAGCTGGGCCCGCATCCCCTTTGCTGGGCTGCAGGCCTGGCCATGCGTCTTATGCACGCGGCCTGCATGGTCGCGTGCCTTGCGCAAGCAGCCACACGCGCGGGCGCGCATGACGTGCGTTGCTATGCGCGTGTGGCCTCTTTTCCCCCCTCCCCAATTTTTTATTTATTTATTTTATTTGTTTGTTTTATATTTCCAGCAAAATAAATTAAAAAAAATGGTTTTCAAAACACATTAGGTATAATTGTTATAGCCATGTCCGACAATCATATAAATTTGATAATATGCTTTTAATTGTTAAATAGCATGTTGTGGATGCCTTGTCGCATATCGGTATTGGTCATAGACTTAGGACACTACATATATGATGTATGTGTTGTGTGGATGCATGGATTATTTTATTTGATGGTATGTGTGTCAAGATTTTCCGTTTTTGGATAACGGTTGTAAAATTAATTGCTTAATTTTATTTTCACTTTTATTCTATTGTAAAAGTAGTTTATAATGAATGTAAAAGCGTGGATTCAACTGATGGAGGCACAACGTGGAATAGAGTCGTCAAAGGTGAAACAATCAAAGAAACGAAGATCCTATGTAAACGGGTTATGCTTGTAATAGTTATAAGTAGTTTTCTTTTAATGCACCCACGTATGCACCGCACGTTTCCAATGGCCGAAATCGTGCCTAGAATGCATGTTTGAGCCCATGACCACATCAACCACTTTACGCAATGTTTATTTTACATAGTTGATGTATGATGATTAAAATGTTGCATGTGTAAAGTGAGACCTAAAATTAGACCAAAAATCTCTCATTTTATAAAATTAAATTGTAACCGGTTAGACCTTAAGAGTTAAGACAATTTAATCGGGGCTCTCCATCATAGTAGAGATTAGGGCATTTTGATTTGTGTGCTGACCGGCTATGGATACATAGGGGTTGCACACTGGTTAAAATGTTTTTAATTTCTATTTATCATTTGATGAGATGGGGATGCACAAATATTGAGACCTAAGAACCTATTATGTGAGGGGATCGATATTCAACTGTGCAGACTTTTCAATGTGATGGTATAATTTAACCATGTTCAATTGCCAAGAAACTATTATATGAGGTACATTGGACTGGGAGCCAAAACAATATTTGGGCCGTGCATGAGATGCACTGGACAAGAGTTGTCCACTTATTGAATATTCCAAGAATCTGTTATGTGAGGAGTAATAAGTTTGATAAGAATCCAAATACCCACTGGAATTCATGCCAACGTGAATTCGCATTTTCCTTCATTGGGAGTAAGGAATCTGAAAAACCTAGTGGGAGGCACTATTTGATTTAAAAACCAAAATCAAATAGTTAAGAAAAACAATATATCTAATAATCTATTTATTTTCTGCAGATACATCAAATGGCTTCATTGCACCCACTTACAAGAAATCTTGACAAGCACCAGCTAACTAAACCAAATTTCAATGATTGGCTCTTAAACTTGAAACTGATTTTGAACTTGGAGAAAATTACTTATGTGTTGGATGCTCCTGTACCTGTGTCTACTCATGATGATGGAGGGGAAAATGTTCCTCAAAACATTACTCAAGAGGAGCAAGATACTCTCACCAAGTGGCGAGATGATAATCTCACCATTAGGAGTTATATGCTTGTTTCAATGAGTAGTGAATTACAACGTCAACATGCGAATATGCCTGACGCGTACTCTATCATCACACACCTACAAGAGTTGTATGGTGAACAAAGTCGGAGTGCGAGATATGAGATATCTAAGGCACTATTTAGGGCAAAGATGTCTCCAGGAGGATCAGTGGGAGAACACGTTCTCAAAATGATCTCCTTGTCAGAGAAGTTGAAGGATTTGGGGGATGAGTTGAATCTTCACCTCCAAATTGATTTGATCCTTCAGTCTTTGCCAGATTCATATGGAAATTTCATATCGAATTACTATATGAATAAAATAGAGTGTACTCCGGCAGAGTTAATGAACATGCTCATTACGGCACAAAGCAACATGAAATCAAGTACTGTGATGGCTATTACCTCTTCCAGTAAGACTAGAAAGGGGAAAGGCAAGAAAAAGGCCACACAAGTACCATAGGGGGCCAAGACAATAAGTAAGAAGAAGAGCAAAGCTATTGCCAAAGGAAAATGTTTCCACTGTGGCAAGGACGGGCACTGGAAGAGGAACTTCAAAGATTACCTCAATTCTTTGAAGAAGAAAGCGGAAGGTATGATGATAGTTCATGAGTATTTTTCCACTGCTCATTGTTCTACTTTATGGATTCTAGATTCTGGACTAACAACTTATGTTTGTGCTTCTGTACAGGATTTGGAGCAAAGTAGAAGGCTCGTAGATGATGAGATCGTACTGAAGGTGGCAAACGGGGCAAGAGTTGCAGCCACGATATTGGCACTGTTACTTTATCTTTATCGCATGGACATAGTTTAGTTTTAAATAATTGTTTATGTGTACTTGGAGTTTTTAAGAACATTATTTCTATTCCTGCTTTAGTGAAAGAGAATTATGAATTCTCTTTTAAAAATAATGTTTGTGAGATTTATTTTGGAAATAAATTGATTGCTTCTGATAATTTTGTCAATGGTCTTTACATTTTGAATGTGACTGTTGATGATGATAAACATCTGCGTGTATTGAATAATAACAAAAGACAAAGGGATAATCCAAATCCCAAAATTTCGTGGCATCATCGATTGGGTCATATTGGGGATGACAGAATCACTAAGTTGGAGAAAGATGGGCTTCTTGGCCCATTAGGTTCTGAACCTTATCCAACATGTGAATCTTGTATCCTAGGCAAAATGACCAAATCACCCTTTGTTGGACAAGGGGTTAGAGTTATAGAATTTTTGGGACTCATACATTCTGATGTATGTGGGTCAATTAATGTAATAGCCCGAAGGGGTTATCAATACTTCATAACTTTTACAGATGATATGTCTAGATATGGATATGTTTATCTCATGAGACATAAATCCGAATCTTTTGAAATGTTCAAAGATTTTAAAGCTGAAGTAGAAAATCAAACTGGTAAAAGGATAAAAGCCTTATGATCAGATCGTGGAGGCGAATATCTAAGTCACGAGTTTGAAGATTTTCTTAAAGTCTCAGGTATTATTTCACAACGCACTCCACCAAGAACACCTCAACTAAACGGGGTTTCAGAAAGAAGGAATCGGACTCTATTAGATATGGTCTGAAGCATGTTAAGTTATTCTGAATTACAATTGTTCCTATGGGGTCATGCCCTTCTTACTGCAATATACCTTTTAAACAGAGTACCTTCTAAGTCAGTTCCTACAACACCACATGAGATATGGTTTGGTAGGAAACCAAGTCTTAAACATGTTAAGATTTGGGGAAGTACAGCTTTTGTAAAAAAGCTTAAATTAGAAAAACTTGAGATTCGATCCTTAAAGGGTAGTTTCATAGGTTATCCTAAGGATACCTTAGGATATGAATTCTATATTCTTGAGCTGCAACAAGTAGTTGTTAGTAGAAATGTCATTTTTCTTGAAAAAGAGTTTATTCAAGAAGGTGCAACAAAAAGGAAAATAGAACTTGGCGAAGAGTTCGCCAAACTTGAATCTATCCCACAAGATGTCCAATTACCAAGTGAGGAGCCAAGGCCGAGTCTTGCACCTCCTAATAGGAGGAGTGAGAGTATACCTCAGCAACCTGAAAAATATGGTTTCCTAAGTGAACAAGAGTTGTTTGTAATAGGAGACCATGATCACTTAGATGACCCTACCACTTACCAAGAGGCGATGTCAGATATCAACTCACAAAGATGGCTAGAGGCTATGAAATCTGAAATGGATTCCATGTATGCGAACCAGGTTTAGACTCTTGTAGATCCATCAAAAGGTATAGTACCTATTGGATGTAAATGGGTCTTCAAGAAGAAGATAGGTTTGGATGGAAAGGTAGAGACCTATAAAGCAAGACTAGTGGTTATCATCAAAGCTAAGGTGTTGACTATGAGGAAACCTTTTCTCTCCAATTGTCATGCTTAAATCCATTAGGATCTACTAGCCATTGCCGCTCATTATGATTATGAGATTTGGCAAATGGATGTGAAAACAACTTTTCTAAATGGTTATATAGATCAAGATATCTATATGGAACAACCTGAAGGCTTCACACCCAAGGATCAAACGGGGAAGGTATGCAAGCTTAAGAGATCCATTTATGGTCTTAAGCAAGCATCCAGGAGCTGGACCATTCGTTTTGATAATGAAGTCAAATTGTTTGGGTTCATTCAAAACGTTGACGAACCCTGTGTATACAAAAAGGTTAGTGGGAGCATGTAACGCCCCGCTCCCACTTACGGGTGTTACTCGTGAACAATCACCCGAATTGTCCACCTGCCCGGCCTTTGGTGAAGGGTAGACCATGTTTCAAGACGAAATGCCCTAGGTGGGATCTAGACTCATCCTTCCCTTCCTTGAACCCCAGGATTCACTAGCGGAATTGGGCTTTAATAACCGCATACGATTGAAAGAAACTCATGAAGATGCCCAACCGCCACTTTCTCATTGACATTTAATTCTTTTCCCATTCAAGAATTTTTACCGAGCTCCACAAATCACCATTAAAATCAATTCATTGATTGATTACCAAATTTGGAGGAAAAACTCATCATTTTCAAATTTCCATAATTTCGACATTTTCTCCAAAAATGCCCGAAAAATCCCTTTATTTTGAAAATTCCCCAAAATTCCAAATTTTTAAAAAAAATTGGCCGGTGGGGCCCACGGCGCGCCCCGGGGCTGGCGCGGGGCCCCACGGGGCGCTGGCCGCGCTTGCCACGTGCAGCTGCGGGGCCGCCGCGCGCGCGCCTAGCCGCCCGCATTAGCGTGCCCGCCTGGCCGCGCCTGGGGCTGCTGCCAACAGCCCCCTGCCACTCTTGTTGCCACTACATTTTTTTTTTCTCTTTTTTTTTTCTTGGGCAATTAAACCCCAATTTTCCAGAAATTATAATGAATAAATAAACTTCATTTTCCTTCCATTTTAGCCTTTTGTTTCTCCAAAATTAAGGCTTAAATCATGCTCTTGATGCTTCCATAACATACATCAAACACCCACAATTTTTTCCAACAACCTCATATGATTAAACTTCTTGGTGTTTCTCACAACACACACCAAAATGAAACCTTCCCTCAACCTAGGCTTCAACATACCATAAGCCCATGTCTCATTTCAAATTTAAATCAAACACTACAAAAATGGAATACACCCATAACTTTAGGCTTAAAAGAAAGGCCATTACCAACCAAATACATTACATAAATCAACACAACAACAAGGCTTCCATAAGCCATAACAAGCTCTTGGGTCTTCATTCCCATGCTTTCCCATGCCATTACACCATTGCCATTATTTTACTATGCTTTCACAACCTACATGTGAGGATAAAAACCTCATGAGCTATTAAGCTCAATAAGGGTGCAATGCCAAATAAATATGAACATAACAAGATTATATGATGCCAAATGCATGCAAATGTGGCTAGGTTTCTTTGCCCTCACAACCCTCCAAGGTTGAGGCATCAACCCACCATTTCAACCATGTTCCCAAACTAACCTATGGCCATAAGTCACACGAACATAAAAGAACATGCAAATGCAACATATACATTTATGGAACATATTTACAACTCATTGCAAGGCCACCCTCCCATGGGGCTATCCCTTACCTCATTCTTTTCTTTAAAGCTTTAAATCCTTATCTCAAGAGAGCTTCCATCTTCATTTCCTCCCATCTAAGATGGCATTCAAACAAGGAAATCACTCACTTTGAATTTAAAAACACTAATTAAAGAGAAGAAGAATACACTTGCCTTGATTTCTTCTCTTCTTCTTCACTTTTTCTTCCATGGGAGACTTTCTTATCTCCCTTTCTTTCTTCCCTTCTTCATTTCTTTCTCCAAATGGCCAAAGGGAACCAAGACTTCCCTTGTTGCCATTTTATACTAGTTCCCCCATTTTTCAAGAATGCATCCTAGCCACTCACTAAAGGCACAATCCATGTGCTTAAGGGAAAACTAATCTCAACCATCCATTAAAACAACCAAGTCTCCTCTCTAGGAGAAAACACACTTTTAAATAGGTTGGCAATCCATGCCATTCACTCTCTTTAAATCTCCACCATTGGATTAATTCTCTTTCTCAAGAATTCATTTCATCTATTGGATTCTTGAAATTTTCATTTAAATAAATCCTCCCATTTTCACTCATAAATGAGTGACTAATTTCCATTTCTTTCCCATTTAAATTAATGGGACTAATTTCACATCCATCACACTTGAGAGACATAAATAATTTATTTCCCATTTAATTTAATGGGACCATTTTCATAACCATCACACTTGAGAGACATAATCCTTCCTTTTCCATTTAAATAAATCCCACCATTTTCCAAGCATTAATGGGTGACCATTTTCCCATTTTCTATTTGATTTATTTAATTCACCATAATTTCAAGCATTAATGGTGATTAATTTCACATTTTCTTTTGGATTTTCTTTAATCACACCATAATGCCTCTCATTAAATGCTTGAAAGACCAATTATCATTTCCTTTTGCATTTAATTTAATCATCCATTTATACTTGAACAAGACTTTGCCAAGTGTCACCTTTTAAACCCATACTTGGCTCTCAAGATCTCATCTCATCCACCCATGTGGCATTCTCACATTTATTCACCAATTTAGGGAAAACATAGTTATTTTCAAATAATTTAATATCCACCAATTTCCCTATTTTCCATAATTAAATTCCTTTATGGAATTAAATTCCAAAATTCTCAAATACCCTTTGTGAATTTATTAATCCCATATATCTCCACATATACACCAAATTGGGATTTTATTCACTTACACACTAAATTCCACATAGGAATTATTTCCAATTACCAAAATACCCTTTTTATTGGATTTCAATATCCAAATTATCAAAAATACTCCTCTCATAGGGCACCCTCAATCTCAAGGATCCAACACCTTCTCAAGGGCATTTTTGAAATTTTCTCACTTTCTTTCTCATTCTTTTAACACCGGTAACACCAGGTGTTACAGAGCGCAATTGCATTTTTAGTCCTATACGTTAATGACATCTTACTCATTGAAAATGATGTAGGATTGCTATAAAAAATAAAAGCATGGTTGTCAAGTACGTTCTCCATGAAGGATTTGGGAGAAGCTGCCTACATTTTCTGCATTTGGATCTATAGGGATAGAACCAAGAGATTGATAGGGCTCTCCCAAACCAAGTACATAGAAAGAGTCTTGAAGAGGTTCAACATGGAGAATTCCAAGAGAGATCTGCTGCCCTTTAGACATAGAATTCACTTATCTCAGGATATGTGTCCCAAAACACAAGAAGAGAGAGATCGCATGTCTAGGATTCCTTATGCTTCGGCAATAGGAAGCTTAATGTATGTGGTGTTATGTACTAGGCCTGATATCGCTCATGCTATAAGAGTTACAAGCAGATATCAGTCTAATCCAGGTGAGCAACACTGGATTGCTGTTAAGAACATCCTTAAGTACTTGAGAAGAACTAAGGTTTTGATTCTTACATATGGAACGGGAGAACTTAAAATGGAAGGTTACACAGATTCTGATTTCCAATTAGATATTGATGATAGAAAGTCTATCTCAAGTTATGTGTTTACTTGCAATGGAAGAGTATTCAGTTGGAAGAGTTTCAAACAAGATACTACTGCCGATTCTACTACAGAAGTTGAGTATATCGCAGCATCCGATGCTGCGAAAGAAGCCGTTTGGATCAAGAAATTTGTGATAGAACTTGGAGTGGTTCCCTCAATAGAGTCTGTCGTGCCCTTGTTTTGCTACAACAATGGGGCAATAGCGCAAGCCAAGGAACCAAGGTCTCACTAAAAGTCCAAACACATTGAGAGACGCTTCCACCTCATTCGAGAGATTGTTGGTAGAGGAGATGTCAATGTGCAGAGAGTAGATACATCAGAGAATGCAGCAGATCCACTAACTAAGGCCATGAACTAGAAGCAACTAGATTCTCATCTAGATAGATGGGGTATGAGATACCATTCAAAATGGTCTTAGGGCTAGTGGGAGATTGTTAGATATAAGCCCTTAAGACCAGTTCTAGTGACACAATATGGCTTGATCTTTTAATTCTTTAAACCCTATTTAATGGCAAGTTTTATGTTTAATTTAAATTGCAATATGGTTTGAATTGAATATACAAATATCCTTTAGTATAATAAGGAGTGGATACCATTCTTAATTGTTAAGAATAATCGAGACGGATAATCCATAATACGTTATACTATAAATATGTTCCTGGCCATAGAGTTCCTAACCTGGATAATTAGTAACTCGCAAAAGGCCAACACATCGTCTTCCCCCTTGTTCGGTATAAGATACCGAAAGACAATATTGGTGGGTCTCCTACCACTCTGTATATGATACAGAAGGAAGATGAGTGAGTGCTCATTATAGGAACGAGTTCACTGAACAGGACTGTTAATATTGAATCACATGGGTTTTATCTCACGGGTCAATGATTCAATATTAACTACGGATTTGCATTAGTCCTTAGACCTGAGATGACATGGATATCTGTGTGTTAGTGGATTAGGATATCAACAATATCATATGGTTATCCTAATCAGGGATAGTCATACGTATCTATGTGCCTAGTTCAGTGACACACGAGGTATGTGTGCATCAGATATGGAATCTATCACCTTGAGATATATGAGGAGGATATCCTATGCGATCCAGTAGTCACTTGATGATAAATCCTTGGCCGAGGTAATATGACGACGAAATTTGGATTTTGTAGAGGTTGTGTCTTATTAGTCAAGTGTGATTGTTGGATTTGGTCATATGACGAGATCGAGAGATTTGACTTGCTGACCATGATCTCATATATATCTCGTCAGGATATAGTATGATAGAGAGATTGTATTGTAGGGTACCGTAGTGTAAGGTTCACATTCCCGCTTCACATTAAATTGGGTAATCATGACATATTGCTAGATGTCACTCATGATTTACGAGAATTAATAATTGATTAATTCTTGTTGCCAATTTAATTGTGAACCCAGAAAGTCCCACCCAATAAAAATCGTTTTTAAAAGAAAAAAAAGAGGCAGATTTAGTAATTATGGAATTACTAAATTATAAGTGCAATTATTTATTAAAGAAATAAGAATAATTAAATAAGTAATATGATTATTTATTTAATTATTAAGTTGGATTGGGCTTTTTGCTAGCACCTAAAGTCCAGTCCAATAGCACTTAGGGTTTAGGGTTTTTTGTCTATAAATATAACATTAATCCCAGAATCCAAAAAAATCAATTTGTTGAATCAAAAATGGAAATTTTAGAGAAAATTTTCGTGTCCTTTTTTCTCTCAAGTCTACTGAAATCTTAACAGTTTCGGGTGGACAGACTCGGCATCTCACACATGGGAGATATCAGGTGGGTTATCAGCTACGAAATCATATTTCGTTTCGAGATAATTTTTTGTTTTGTGTCTTCGATTTAAACCGTAAGATTTGAGAAACGTGATACTAATAAAATCATATTTTATTTTTTCGCTGCGTATGATCAGATCATGATTTCTAACAAGGGTTACTTTTTATGCATTTTGTCACTTCTAGATTGCATTTTGATTCAGTCTATTGGGTCTGTATGGATTATGCTTTATTTTGGGGCTGGTGTGCTAGTGTTGTATGTTATTTGTGCTTGGGCTACGTAAGCCTAGAGATCAGTTGTTGTATATCAGGTTGAGATTTTGATATACATGCCGGGATGGTAAGTTTCCTTTACCAGTTTTCTCTTGGCATTTCTCAGTGGCATGCATGACAGGTTCTTCCAGATCAAGTTGTCTCTATTTTAGTAGGGCACCCGCTCTAGTTCTTTGGGGACTTGGGTGGGGGCCTTACATATACTATAAAGCATGTGAAGGTTATGTGTGAGCCAAAACAGGATTCATCGATACCTAATTTGGGGAGATATGTCTCGTGGTCTCTTTGGAGAAATATAGCTTATAAGTCTATGGCCATACCAAGATAGGGATCCTATGGAAGCTATACTTTTCGGGAACCAAAGATATATTATAATCAAGCACAAAATGGGGATTGACACACAATCCATGTCCCCGATTGATTGAGACACTTTAAACTGATGAAGAGATTGAATTGCATAAGAAGACCTTCATTGAAAAACAGTGATTATAAATTGATTATGCTACCAATTAGGGGGCATGATGGGTTGCCAAGACTCTGTTCATGGTCTATGGCTTTATTCGATAAAGTTATGGCCAACATATATAGAAGCCTAATGGGTCACACACAATAAGGGTTTGTAATTATCAAGTAATGACAGGCTCGATTAGGATTGAGAAATCCTAATGAGGAGCTAGAGTTCTTAAATATTAATAATTAATATTTTAGAACTTATAATAAATTAGGCTTTTAATTAAGTTTGTCATAATTCACCTAAAACCCTAGTTGGACTAGGCTACCCAAATTAAAGGACTTGGATCTTAGTGGATTGTTGCTTAATTAAGCTATGGGCTTATTTATGAAACTAACCTAAGGATATTGGGTGAGTTAAAGAGCTTAATGGACTGTTTTAAAGTGTTTAAAACTAAGGCTCAATTGGTTGTTTTAAAGTGTTTAAAACATAAAGTTCAAAAAAGAGAATAAAAGAAAGGCCCAATTCTATGTTTTAAAGTGTTTAAAACATGGGCTTAAAATACCATCTGGACCAAGCCCCAATAATTAAGGTTTGAGCCTAGGAGTTATAAATAGCTCTTATATGGTTCTTTCTCCCTCTTTCTCTCTCTCTCTCTGCCTCTCTCAACTATTGATGTCACTTGGCGTGCATGTGAGAAAGCTCCCACGCCGACTTCTTGAACTAGCACTCTTTCGTCCTTAGGAAAGCCACCCCATTCCGTTAGAAATCAAGCACTTGAATGGCTTCGTGATTACTACTTTTCGGGATTGGATCTACATGTTAAGAAGTAATCCTTTATCATTCTTCAGTAATCTATTTCTTTGGTGAGATTTTAAAGGAATTTATGGTTAAAATTTTTTATTTTTTTGCTATGTTATGATCTGTAAATACCTTCAAATCAAATATAGTAGCCCATGTGTCAGTCCATAATCGATTAATCATATTCCCCTTTTGAGAAATCTAAAGATTGGAATTAGTTCAAGAAATCATAAATACAAAGGTCTTTATCACATATTCTTAACAACTTAAGAATAAGAGCTTTATTAAGAAATCTAGGGATTTATTTATATATAAATTGGAGAGGTATGAATGAAGATATTGTTAGTGATAGTGCCCTGAATGCTAGATTTACATTACATGAGATGTATGTGAATGACACTTTTGATGTATGTGAATGACACTTTTGATGTATGTGAATGACACTTTTGATGTATTCTTGATATTAATAAAAAAAAGTTATATCTTCATTCATACCATTCATTCTCGCTTTTGTGAATGAGTCCCTAGACTTCCTGATAGAGTTCCTACTCTCATGGGGTTAAGATTGTGTGACATGAATCTTTAGTTCAGGATTTCTTAATGGTATTCATGATCCTTAGATTTATCATAAAGGGAATATAATATATCGATTAGTGGACTGACACATGAGCTATTACTATTGTTAGTATAGGATGCTAATAGGAATGGGGTAGTGAGTCACATGCCATATTACATGGGATGCATATAGTAGACATGTGGGTGGGTGTTGGTAGAACATCCACTGAATATGATGCCTACAACAAATCACATGGCTTGAGGATTAATGATTTGTTGTTGGCTCTCGATTGTGTATCTGGTCATTAGATTAAAGGTGACATGGTGTTTTGTGCACTAGTGTTAGAGATTCATCATTAAGCAGAACTATCCGGTGTAAGGTGGGGATGCTCATTATGTGGTCTATGTACAGTGGTGCATGTAAACAGATTTTCACTGATGAGATCCATTGATCTCCATTGGATGGGGAATACATCTTATGTAATCAGTATTGGTGGTAGTGGTTAGAAATCCCCTGGTTAGGGTGAGCATGAGATTGGAAAGAGTTCCAATGTCAGATTAGATCTCACATGCTACCTATATCACACACCTTATCAGATTTGTCATAATTATCGAGTCCTGTGAGTTTAATTAGTCCATGACTCTTAATCAGTCGGGATGTTAGTCAATGGAAAGACTATAGTACGCGATAATCTAGGAGCCTTAATAGGTTCATATGGAGTTAAGCTTCATTGCCATTAGGATCGTCTTGAGTCCTGGTTAAAGAATACTTAGGATCATTCGGGGTGCTTTGGGGATTTAGAGAGATCCCCTTAGTAGGTCGATGGGATCGACCGATGTTAAGGAGTTGACGTATCTTGATTGCTACATGACTGTGAATCTAGAAAGTCACATGCATATTGAGTAATGTACCGGATTAGTGATCCATTGCTCTTAGTGTGTTTCTCATCATTGTGGGACAATGATGTTGGTTGCTATTGTGGATGGAAGATTGCTATTAGATAGCAAAGGCCTTAGTTGCATTATTGGATAATACAAGGGCAATATGTTAATAGAAGGGCCGAAATGCAATAACTACGAAGTGGTCGAAAGTCGGTTAACTTCGATCGATCGTATCTTTCAGGTCGGTCGATCGAACAAACCTAAACCACATGGTTCTGGTTGACTTTGGTCCATTGAATCGTGCAGTTCAATCAATCGAACTTAAGCAGAAGGGTTCTTGACGACTTCGGTCGACCAAACCGTGAAGTTTGGTCGACCAAAATTCTGCCACGTGGTCAAGCACGAGCATTTGATGCTCTGCCACTCTACATGCAAAAGACAAAAGAAAAGAATGATGAGTGGCATGTAAGGGTTTAAGAAAAAGGAACTTGGAGAGATTTATATATGAGGAAAGGGTTTTGAAAGAGGCATTTGGCGACAACTCCCTTATCTCTCTAAGTTCTCTCCAACTTCTTCTTCCTCATCTTGCTTGCTTCTCCATCATTGTAGTTACCTTTTTGTTGTTGCTCCAAGAGATAGCTAGTACATCACCTCATTTTCTTCTCCCATTCAAAGAGGCTATTGGATAGCCAAGGTGTAACCAAAGAAGAACACCTACAGAGCAACGGGTCACCTCCATCAAGAAGGTTCTAACACAACTATGTTGGAGAGTTCTAGAGGCATCTCGGGTGTGGACCAATGAGGTCTTTCACACGTGAGGAGGCAGGCTAGTCATTCGGTGTAGCAGCTTACTCGTAGGACTTTTATTCGAACAGCAAAGAGGATGAGTACTTCAATGGACAACGGGCACCGACATTCTCCATAAAGGTGTATCGATAAAACCTCATATGGCATGGTTTTATCTTTTGAGCATATGGATGAAATATATCGAGTTTTACAAGGATTGTTTTCGCTTCCGCTTTACACTGTTTTATTGTTTGTTTTGATTTTTGAAAAATGTTTTAAAACCTATAAATCTTTGCATGCATCCATTTGTTGTTGGTTTTTGGTTTCGGGCCCTCATTTCTTTTCAGATATGACAATATAAAATATGAAAATATATTTTTTTATTACATTTGCAAGAGATATATCATTAGTCCCAATGTACATGTGTCAAATGTCATCTAAATCTAGCATTAAAGTACTAACTCTAACACATCTTTGAAAGGAATTCTAAGCCCCCACCCCAAAAACTTGAAGAGTTTTTGGGGCCATCGGGGCAGCATTCTAATTAAGGAAAGTCCAACCCTGAAGACTCAAAGAGTTTTGGGGTCATCGGGAAAGTCCAAAGAAGGATACTCTTTGGGGCTTTAGGCAGTCAAAGATACCTTTAGGCCCTCCGGTCATCATTCGAAGAACAAAAGCTCAGGTAACTCACCTGAAGGGTTGAGCCACGTGTGGTCACCCCAATGTGTCACGCGTCTAGCCTTGTGCTTTCTCCTCAAATTGAGGAGTTGGGGGCTATTTATAGACATTAGGTTGGCAGGGACACGTGACATGCACGTGCGAGGGTGCGATGCTATTTTTTGAGAAAATGTGGCATGTCTCCTTTGTTCGCGGTGTTATCCTGAGATTAAGCTTAGAAGGACTTTTGGAAGAACCCCCTAGAAAGAAAAGGGCCTAAAATAGATGGGTCGCATTGCTACAGGGCAATGTGGGGTAATGCAGATAGCGGACATGTCGTCTTGGGTTCCTTCTGAGAGTATGGCTCGACCTAGGGAAATTATAATATGTAGGTTCAAGAAATTGGTCCTAGACAAATAATGAATGAATGACGATTTCTTAAAGGGAAATGCTTTGAACTTGATAAGGACTTATTGAAAGAATAACTCTTTCTGGAATTGTTGATGAACTGGCTACTTTAGGAGGACTTTTCCTAAGAGGAGATGCCACAACAAATACTAATTATTGTATTAAGGGTAATGTTTAAATGGTAATGAATGCATTTTGTAGACAACATGCATTTTATTTTATTTTTAAATAATTTTATTATTCGATTATAAATATATCATGTTTTGGATCGTTTAATTAATTAATAGAATTGTTTAAAAACTAAAAAGAGATGTATTAAATAAACATTATTTAAAATAAAATATATTTATTATCAATTAATTATTTACTTTTAAAACAATATAATTAATATTATCCATAAATAAATAAAATCAAGGAAAGGAAAGGAAAACCGGGTAAATCAATCTTTCTTTTTTTTTTTCTTTTTTTTTTTTAAGTTTCGTAATAGGAAAGGGAAAGAAAATAATTTTCTTCAGTTTCTGGCCGGTGGCCAATTTCTTTAATATTTTAGGAAGGGTCAAGCAGACAGAACGAGGAGGATAGGAGAAGGGGAGAGAGAGAGAGAGAGAGAGAGAGGGAGGGAGGGAGGAGAGCAGTGACAGGGCAGGGCAGCGCAGCGCAGCGCAGCGCAGCGCAGCGCAGGGAAGCGACACGGCATTGCCCACTGATTCCAATCAAAATTGAAATTGTCGTTCCTCCTCTATCTATCTCGTTAATAGATAAATCCTTTTGATCTTGCTATCGAAAACCGTTCAATTGATCGATCTATCGATCGATTTATTTCAGTTTTGTGGTCGCTCTGAAGAAGAAGAAGAAGAAGAAGAAGACGAGTTAGAGGTTGGGAGCGAAAGGCAATTGAGAGAGAGCAAGATAGAGAGAGAGAGAGAGAGAGAGAGAGAGAGAGAGAGAGGGAAGAAGAAGAGGAGGAAGAGCTGGAGTCCGTACAGGAGACGCAGTCGTTGAAGGCTCCCGCCGGTGGAAACGGTCAGATCCGGTACAGATCCCTGTCGGCGGCAGAACTTCTAGAAAGGGAGGCTTCTGGTTCAGGCTCTCCGCCACTGTTTTCTGCTGCTGCAACGGCAGATCATCAACAACTGGACAAGATGTTGAAGCGCGGCAGACAGCACGAGTCCCTCTCCGACAAGATCCACCGCTTCCGAGGCGTCATCCTCGTGATTTCGGTCCCTCTTCTCCTTATCACCTTCGTACTCTTTCTCATGCCCTCCCGTGCTCCCTCCGACTCCTTTTCTAATCGCAAAATTTCTCCCGACAACGTAATCCTCGCTCGTGCAGACTCTTCTTCATCTTCACGCAAGAGTTACGCCGTCATCTTCGACGCTGGCAGTTCTGGTAGCCGTGTGCACGTCTTTTGTTTCGACAAACGCTTGGATCTCGTTCCCATTGGCAAAGATCTTGAGATTTTTCGACAGGTAATAGACGGATTTCTGTTCGTTTCTTTCTTCTTCATCTTCTTTTTGCTTTTTTAGTCGCCAGGAGCATTTCACTACAAATATTTTACCTCTTATAATACAATCCACTGTACCCTCCCTTTATCCTGCTTTCCCCATTTTTTGGTACATTTGGGTTGCAAATATTCTACCTCGTATTCAATCCACCATAGCTTCTTGTTTGTGTGTTTTTCTAGTCGTTAGGAGCGTTTGATTGGAAATATTTTATCTCATTGTCAATTCACCGCAACGTCTTGTTTGTTTCTTTCACATTCACTTTGGCTTTGCAGTTAAAACCAGGTCTAAGTGCATATGCCAAGGACCCTAAGGCTGCTGCTGATTCTCTACAGTCCCTTTTAGATAAAGCCGAGGCTGTTGTTCCACAGGAGCTGCGTCACAAGACACCAGTTAGGGTCGGGGTGAGTAATTTATGCTGGTACTGCTGATACAAGCCATGTACGGTGAATTTGATTAATCGCTGTAATGTGATTGTATGCATCTTTTCGCATTCAATTCTGATGGTGATGCATATTCAGGCAACTGCAGGTCTGAGGCAATTGCAAGGCGATGCATCTCATAGAATCTTGCAAGCGGTAACATTGCTTTAACCTAATATTTTCTGCTGATGCTATACATTTTTGTAAGCTCAAACTGATGGAGATCTAAATTTTACATTCAAAAGGTGCGAGACTTTTTAAAGGATAAGAGCTCCTTGAAATCCAAGTCTGATTGGGTTTCTGTATTGGATGGAACTCAGGAAGGTGCTTATCAGTGGGTATGGTCTATTCAACCTATTTTAATCTCTTGAGTTTGTTCGTTCTCTCTGTCCTGATTTACCCAAAGTCTATCTCAACTTGCTCACATCTGCTTGTTCATTGTTTGAAGTCTACCTTAATACATATACTCAACTGCAGTTACTGTGTTTTCTTTCTGCAGTATCTTACACCTTGTACCAAAAAGCATGGCTAGTCTAGCACTGTTGTAATATTGTTAAATTGATCTCATATATACGTCTTAATCACAGAAAACTCTTGAACAATTCCATCATTGTCGTCTTTTTTGTGTTAATTCGATGATTTTCATCAAGGCAAATTTCTTGCTTCATCTGTGTGACTAAGCCAAGTGTTGAAATTGCTTGCTCTTTGGTCTGTGTCGTTTTTCAATATTAACTAGTCCATTCATGCTTGCCTTTCTTTTTTTTTTTTTTGGGGGGGGGTAAATTGTCATCAAACCCCTGTGGTTAGGTCATTTGCACAGAGAGCCACATGGAGTTTTAAAAATGGCTTTGAAGGTCACTGTTGCATTTTTTGCTAGAACACTGCTTTTGATATTTTTTAGCAGAAATGGTGTTAATTAAAAATCAAATTAAGTTAAGCTTAGCTTAATTTACCTAGTGATTACAAAATCAAAACAAAAAAATGCGAAACAGAACCATAGAGGTCCGTTCTTTGACTGGCAACAGCACTGTGGAATCCATTGCTGGTTCCAGTGATGAGATGGGTTCCTTCTCTGGTGCCACTGCTGAGTTCCTGCAATCTATCTTCTTCGCCTTGAAAGAAGTGGATCTGAGAGACCCCTCCCTCATGAGCAAACGATAGAGGAGAAGAGAAACTTGTACATTAGGGAAAATCAAAGCTGAAAGAGCTGATATTAACAAACTTCAATTTGCATCTTTTCTTAAACCTATCTGTCATGACTCCAAGGAACCCAAGGATATATTAGTAATATATGTCGTGTTTTCCTTATTAGTTGTATTTTCTGTTGTTGTTAGCATTTTCAATTGTAAGCCTATAAATAGGCTTGAGTAGTTAGAGGAGGGAACTTAATGAATGATTTGAATCCCAATTCCCTCTCTCAATACTCTCCCACGGCTTTTCTCTCTCTCCCTCAATTCTGTTCTGTTCTGTTCTGTTCATCCTTCCCCTCCCTTTCTGCTCTTCCTTCCTCAAATTCTTATCCAAATTCCTTCCTGGACTCTAACTAAACCCTAGGGTCATGACAATTGGTATCAAAGCCGGTCGTCCTCGGCTGTGATTCCGACGTCAGGCCGCGTGTTGATCGGTATAATTGAAGCGCGCCAGAAGGTGTTCGAAATGGCGAAGGTTGTGTGTTGATCAGTATAATTGAAGCGTGCCAGAAGGTGTTCGGAATGGCGGAAGGCGATCGTTGAATCACTTCGAGTCCGGTGATGATTCGAAATTGAACGTTGTTGTTCCAATGATTCGGAAATTGAAGCGAATGTAGGGAGCGAACATTGCTGTTCGGACGATACGGAAATTGAAGCGTACTGGAGGGACTTTTGACAACAAGGAACGTGACTGGAAGAGACAAGGCGTGGAAGCAGACCAAGCGAGTCCTTTAATTAACTTTTGGTGGACTTGAAGGCGCAGAAAAGGTCTGGGCAAGCGCGAAACCCCAATGATTTCGATTGAGATTCCAGTGAGTAAGGAAGGCGGTCGATTATAGATCAGTTGCAAGTGGCAAAGCCGAGCAAAGCAATTTCGGCTCGGAATTGGAGATGAAGCGGCTAGGTGAGTTCCGATAGTGACTTCGAGAGAATCTAAAGGTAGTTCAGGGTGGTGTGGTTGGAAGTGGATGCAGGCTTGGGTGATTACAAGCGATTAACATAAGAATCCAAGCGATGCTGGAATCCGCAACGAATTTGATATAGAACAGGAGGATCGTGATCTGCATACGGCCATAGGCTATTGCTCTCAGTGACGAAATCAAATCCGGTAACGAGGAGTTACGCATCGGAAGTTGCTTCAAAAGAAAGACGGTGGACGGTGATTGGGTGTCGACTTCACTAGGGCTAGCCTTAAATCAGTTTGATTCCAGCAAACTCGCTGCATGTGATTGAGGCGAAAGGTAGGAGCGGTCGGGAGCGAAAATTCAGAACTAGGTTGCTGCATGTGAAAGGGTGACGGTTGTGAGGCCATTTCGGACGGAACTCCAGTAAATATTGCTCAAAATTGGAAGGCAACAAAGAACCAGTGAATCACGACTGATAATTAAGGTTCAGATTTGAAGGTGAATCAAAGTGAAGTACTATCGGAACTCGTCTAGGACACTGCTTGTGACTGTGGTGTGAAGGAAGGGTGATTATTGGAAGCTGTTCAGTAACAACTGAACTTTGGAAGTTGTTTTTAATTCAGAGATTAAGGAAGAACGTATAGGACAACGATCTATGGAAGATCGATTTTCTGAGGCTGTTAATCATTTTAAGAGGCAGAATTCTGAAGTTAAGGAATCTAAGGCAACGCAAGAGGCGATGACCCACAGTTGGGAGGATATTGCGGCCAACAAAGCAAACATGCATTGGGATCTAACTACCTCTCGAGAAAGAGTGCAGAGTGACTTGGAGAGGCATCGGGAGATGATGGAGCAACATGTCCAGCAGATCAACAACATGTTTAACAAGCTATCTTTGCTACTACCTCAATTCCGGCTATCATCGAATTTTCCTCCCCGGGCAGTAGCTGGTCCAATTTTGCCCAGTCAAGGCACCCTTCCTATGATCTATGGCTTGCAGGAGGCCGAGGAACTACTGGCCTTGAAATCGGAAATTCAGGTAAGATGTTCATCTTCCCACGCTACCAATCATACTCCAATGTCTAGGGAAGGGGAGATCAGGTGGACTGATCTTGCTGGAAATTTACATGACCAATTTGGGATGAAAAAGAACATGATTAAGGTGACTGAGGAGTTCAACAAATTAAGTTAGGAGGGATCGGTGAAAGATTATTGGGATAGATTTGAGGACTTAAGATCCCTATTGTGGAGTAATTAGCCAGCTTTGACGGAGTGCTATTTTGTATCAAGATTTGTTAGTGGTTTGAAAGATAAACTGAGGTCAATGGTTAGGATGATGATGCCGACAACTGTGAAAGAGGCAGCCAAGAGAGCAAGGCTGCAGGAACTCGCCTTGGAAGCCATTTTTAGAAAGCAAGAGTTGCAGCCTAACAGTTATATTAAGGGCAGACAACTGATTGAGGAAGCTTCTAAGGCTGCCAATCATGCCAAGCATGAATCGGAGGAAAAATTGGAGTTGGACCGGCCAATTGTAACTAAAGATTTCAGCAAGGAAGAGAGATTGGACAATGCTATCGGTGGAGATCACTGTTCATATCTGCTGGAGGTTGATGTATCAGCACTAGAGGGGAAGAATGTTGATGGTGATAGTGTCCTTGCAGCTGATGAAAAGTATGAGGCTAATAAAGACCTAAGGATAAGGACGGTAGTTGCAAAGAATGAGGAAAAACCTGAATTGGATCAGGCAATTCAGGCTGCCAAGGAAGTAATGGTAATTGTTGAAGAAGCTATCAAGGTTCCACTGACAGAAAAATCTGCTGGAAGTTAAAGATACCCCAATTGAGGATACCTCTACTAAAGAGAAAGAAGACATTGGGAAGATGGTGGGAAAATTCTTTGTGGAAGGAAACGAGACTTTTGCTGCTTTGATAGTTCTCATTTCCATTGGAAAGCAGCAGCATCGAACCAAATTTCGGCCTGCAAAGCAATTTGACTTACTCTCTACAGTTAGAGAGATTAGGGTGGAAGGTGTGATAGGTCAAAGGGAATTAATTTTGAGAGCAACAAGGAATGGGTGGATGGCTGGAAGAGGTGCTGCAGCGAATCATGATACTGCTGTTTTCAGAGGAAAAGACATGGCAAGACAAAAGAAAAGAAAAGTGAGCGATAAGAACAAGAAAAGGCGAAGAAGAAAACAAATTATTAAGGCTGGAATTGGCTGAATAATAGGGTTAACAGCAGCCAATCCTTGTCCCGCAGCCAATTCTTGGGGACAAGAATTGTTTGAAGGGGTGGGGATTGTCATGACCCCAAGGAACCCCAAGGATATATTAGTAATACATGTCATGTTTTCCTTATTAGTTGTATTTCTGTTGTTGTTAGCATTTTCAATTGTAAGCCTATAAATAGGCTTGAGTAGTTAGAGAAGAGAACTTAATGAATGATTTGAATCCCAATTCCCTCTCTCAATACTCTCCCATGGCTTTTCTCTCTCTCCCTCAATTCTGTTCTGTTCTGTTTATCCTTTCCCTCCCTTTCTGCTCTTCCTTCCTCTAATTCTTATCCATATTCCTTCCTGGACCCTAGCTAAACCCTAGGGTCATGACACTATCCAAACTGAGCAAGGACAACTATAATGAAAGAAATGAAGCTACACTTGAATTAATATTGCATATATAATTAATTTCCATGTCTGGTATCTGTGAGCCACAAACCCTAGAATTAGACTCAATTGGATAGGAATATATATAAAAGGAGGGTGCCTGAGTGTCTTGCTGTCTGTTTGAACATAAACACTTAGAACAGGAGAACAGTTTGGCCCCCACATAAACATGTTGGAGCTGTCATCTGTGGATAAACCACAGTTTTTTCTTTTTTTTTGTGTTGGGGGGGGGGGAGAAATACAGAAGATAAATAAATAAAATATATTAAATATTAAAGAAATTAAGATGATAAGAAAGATTGGAGCTGCAAGCTCTAGTTGATGTACTTGACATGCTGTGGGTTGAAGTGATTTTGAGCACAGTGAAATGCCTTCCCCAAGCATTATCTGCATACACAGCATTTTCTGCACAGTGAAGCATGCCTTCCAGGTCAGAGAGAGAGAGAGAGTTAGTTCAATGATATGAGAAGGAAGAAAAATGCTGTTCCAAAGAAAATGGGTTACTCAAACCCAGCATTGGTCTAGTGACGGGATCCACGGTGCCTTCGCTGGACGAAAAACAGAACTTTGTGGTTCTGTTCTTTGCATTGTTTTCATTTTTTGTAATTGTTAATTAGAGAGATTTAAGAGTAAATTAAGTTAAATTTAACTTAATTTGATTTTTAATTAACACTGTGTCCATTCCAAAAATTAAAGGAGCAGTTGTCCTAGCAAAAAATGCAAACCATAAGGACCTTCAGAGCCATTTTTAAACCACAAGGAGTCTTCATGCAAATGGCCTAAACCACAAGGGATTCGAGTGCAATTTACCCTTTTTTTGAAATTCCATTCCATATATTCATATCTGACCTTACTTTCTACATTGTCAATTCTAAGGCTGGTTTGAGATTCTGTAGAACTACTTTTGCTTATCTACTTGTACCTGTCTAGGTAATGTATCTATAATTAAGACAAGAAGTGAGGGTTCAATTTACATTCCTTGTGTAAATTGCTGAGATAAGAAAATCACTAGTTTTTTCCTTTTTTTGGTTCTCCCTATGTTATAGTTTCGTCATGCATTTCTTTTATCATTTTACTACATCTACTTGTGATGGCTTTCTTTCTTGAAATGCAATAATTCAGTTTATGACAATCATACGGGGTCTTTCTTTTCTATGTTCTGTCTTTCTATTTACTTACTTAATAGATAGACAATTAACATTGTAAATTTTACATTCGCAAAACTAATGGCCCACTTGATTTTGTTGTTAGTTTCATGTGTTTATTTTATTTTCAGATTTGTGTTCAATTTTTGTTTTTAGTTGGAAAATGAAACCTTATCTATTATTTGATTTCTGTTCTCATCTTCAAAAATTTGTAAAGAGATATGAAAATAGTTTTTGGTGAGTCTATTTGTGTTAATTTTGTATTGGAAAAACTCCATGTGGTACCCTTGAGGTTTAAGGTAATTGCAAAAAGTACCCTTGATGTTTGAGAAAATACAAAGAATACCCTTGAAGTTTAATGTAATGTTGCAATTTTCCGCTCACAGTTAATTAACCCGTATTAAACATTAAAAAATAACCAAAATGCCTTTATATTTCAACATTATTTTCCTCATTTTTCATTTACATTTCTCTCTCTTTTGAAATCCCTTATATGTTTCTCTTTCTTCAAATTGTCTGCAATAGTGACGCCCATGACAATAGTGGAAACTTCTCTCTCTCTCTTTCTCTCTCGCTCTTCTTCTTAGGTTTTAATGGAACCCAATTTAGGTTTTCTTCTTCTTCTTCTTCTTGGGTTTCAAATGAACCCAATCTTGGTTCGAACCCATATTGGGTTCTTCTTCTTCTTCTTTTTCTTTTTGTGTTTTGTCGAAACCCAATTTGGGTTCTTCTTCTCCTTGGGTTCTCTTTATCTGAGTTTTGGGTTTGATAGAACCCAGATTGGGTTTCGTCAAACCCTCTTACTTCTCCCTTTGTGTTCTGGGTTTGATGGAACCTAAATTCCAAATTTGGATTCCCTGTTTTGTCACATGTTGACGATTAATTTGGCCTGTGGTGAACCCGTTTGGGTTCATCGCACGTTGAACAAGATTTGCAAGGAACCTAGTGGGTTTCATCAGGTCGGTTAATTGTTTTCAATTTTAATTTTATTTTTTATTTTTCAATCAGAGGAAAGAGGGGAGAGAAAGAAGGGTAAATTGGTCATTTTATCCCTTTATTTAACAATAGGGGTGGTTATTGCTATTTCTCAAATGTCAGGGTGTTTCTTGCAATTTTGCCAAACCTTAAGTGTGTTCAATTTATCCTTTTTTATTTCTTCAATTGATGATTGAACTTTTGTTTCCCATCTCAACTTTTTCATCCATAGTGCAATGCCCTTCACATAACATGCATGTAAAAAATTAACCCACAGCTTTACACTCAATCTATACACCAAAATCCATGTGAAATTATAAATGAAAAATGTATACATAAATTTGTATGGTATATTTATCCAAAGATTTACATGCAATTTTCATTGTAACTTCGTTAATTCAAAATGTAATTTTATACTATAGTTTGACCAAAAATTCTCATTGTGCATTTATGTCAGGCTCTCAGTCCTAACAGTAGAGAATTGGGGAAATTAGGGTAGGAAGAAAGAGAGAAGGAGAGAAGGAGAGAGAAAGAGAGAAGAAATGGGAGAGAAGAATGAAACAAAGGGATTTTGGTAGAGAACTGAGAGATAGGGAAGGAAATCAAAGGTTTTCTATGAATTCATCGATGTCCCTTTATTAAATAGGGAGAGACCTTTATATAGCCCTTTTTCCCGCCAGTCCTTGGCAGTTACACCTGGTGATTATTCCTCTAACAATATTAAAACCTCTTCTAAACCGCCTAACTGCCATTTAACAGCCTACTGTTGCAACCATCTAACTGTTAACCCTGCTGTCTATTGTTACAACCTTCCCTACTAACCATCTAACTATCGTAGGGTCCTGACAATTTATACAACCAAATATACTGTAATATGAGCATTGAAGCTCTCAAGATACTAAATAAATTTGAACAAATAACATAAACATAGGAACATTGTGCATTTCTGCAAACAAATTTGCAGAAATTCAAGAAAAAAATTCCCAGAGGTGGCCAAAGCTTGGTATAGGGCATAGAGAACCCTAGGATGAGAGAAAGATAGTGCGGGAGTTGGAAGAGGGGGTATTGGATTAGGGGAGAGTGCAAGAAGCTTGGTGAAACTAGGAAGAAAAACATTGAAAGACCTTTGCTTGAGCTCACTGTTCATCCTTGAGGTGTCAATCTAAACACCTTGTTACTATTGGACCTGGGAAAGAAAGAAGTAGGGGTGGTTGTCAAAGGTCATTAGTTATTGAATTTGGCTAGATCTCAACATTGCAGTGTGGTCGGGCCATTGGATGAGCCCTTCACTATACTCTTACGTTGGAGGAGCAATGATGGTTGTCATAGGGTGGCACTGGCATGACTGTGTGGAAAGGGATTTCATTGTAAAAGTTTCTATGTTGGGTTGAAATGGATTCAAACCAACACAAATACATCTTTTAGGCATATTTTAAAACATTTTAGACTTTTGGAAATGTGTAATTCTTTTGAAAACGAAGGTAAAAATCAAATGATGTTTTTGTTTTTGTCTCCACTATTTAAAAGAAAAAAAATAGAACAACAAAAGTCAAATGGATTCCGAGTTTCTTTATGTTGTTTTGTTGCCAATCACAATCTCCCATTGATTGAGTGATGCAGTTTGGGAGGAAGAATCAGCAAAAGCAACTGCAAAAATTGGGCGGAAACAATGTAAGATCAAATCTGGAATGAATATATTGAAACTAATGTTTATGAAAACATCAAAAGTTGAATTACAGTAAAAGACTATTTACAAAGTATCTTAAAAGATTATTTATACTAGGTTACAGCTATAATAAATCCTAATCCTTGATTATAGAGGAATCCTAGTCCTTGATCACAAAGAAATCCTTCTAATCTTAGCCATCTATCTATTTTAAAAGTCACATGCTAATCACATGACTACTTATTAAAGCTTATATAATAAAAGCATTCAAAACCTAATAGCTTAAGGTAGTAATCTTTAGCATGGGAGACCACCTCGAGGAGGTGCGCGAGTGACCCCTTAGGTGATGAGTGACCCTCTGATGACGAGTGACCTTCTAATGGGAGGCGTCCTTATTGACGAGAGACCTAGAAAAGAGAAACCGGTTAGGGGCGCAGGTGAAGTCACTCGCCAACCCTCTGATGCTTAAGTCAGCTCTTTGCCTGAAAAAGAATTTTGGTTTAAGTGGCGTGGCAAGTATACCTGAATGAGGAGGATGGCCCTCCTATTTATAGCGTAGCGAGGGGGAAGATTGACAGGTGGTGTGTGACTCGCTGATTTCGGCGGGGATCTCGAAGCCATCTTTGAGTGGGTCTTGTGGGATTTGTAGCCTCCCAGGAGGGTCTCTCGCATGGCTTGGTGCCCTCGCCTGAGGGTTTCTTGGCCTTAGAATGGTGAAAGGGGGTCTCTCGGCCTTGACACCTGGTATCTCGAAAGGTGGCATAGTTTGCATGGGTGGCAACGACATGGTTGGTGTGAGAGCATGGTTGGGGGTGCGAGTATGGCCTCTGGGGGCCTGTGCATGTGGATAGGGGTCTCTTAGCCTGTATGGTCGTGCATGGGGGGTCTCTCGGCCCGTGCGGCTGCATAGGCGACAAGGTCCCCCTCATAGCACGTGGCTGCGTGGCCCTTGCGCGGCCATGCGACCCTTTCGTGGCCATCTAGCTGTCAAGTGATTATTACTTGGCCATCCAGCTATCGAGTGACCCTTACTTGGCTAGGGCTACTTCCTCAATTGTTTTGCCCATCTCGACCCGATTTGATCTCGCCTCGTGATGGGCCTACCCAATGTTTTGCGGGTTTGTTTCTCCATACTTGGGCTTTTTTTCTTTATTGGGCATAACAATTGCTCCCCACTCTTGTCTCTCAGTTTCCCAGTGGGAAGAGTCAGTGTTCTAAAACGCGCTAGGCGCTAGTCGGGCGCCAGGCTGGGGCCTAGGGCGCCTAGGCGGGGCCTAGGCGGATCTAGGCGGCCTAGGCGGTTTAGGAAAATTATTAATTTTTTTTAATTTTGTGATGTGTCTTGATATTATTTTTAATTAAATTAAAGTTGAAATAGGTATAAAAATATATATATCTAACATATATAAATAGAAAATATATATATCTAATATATAAATAGAAATAAAAATATATATATTTAATATATTTAACATAAAAAAAAGAAATATATATATATATATAACATATAAATAAAAAATAAAATCAAATAACATAAATCCTAAAATCCTAACATCAGAGACAACGCGCGCGCGAGAGAGAGAGAGAGAGAGAGAGAGGTCGGAAGCGAAGTGGAAGCGGAAGCAAAAGCAGAGGCGGAGATGGAGCTTGACAGCGGCGGCGGCGTTGATGCAGCGAGGACTCGGCAACGAGGATGGAGCTTGACGGCGTAGAGGCGGTGAGGAGGTCGCGATGGAGCTGGAGGCAGCGGCGGCCTTGGGCTGAGATGGAGCTTGACAGTCGGCGGCGGTGCGGGCGAGAGAGAAGGGGAAATCGACGAGAGAAAGGGGTAACGAGTAAGGGATACAAAACCCTAATCAATTAATACTAAGCTTCAGGCGGCCCAGGCGGCCGATTTGGCCGCCTAGGCGCCGCCCGGTACCGATTAGCTGGGCCGGCGCCTAAGGTGGCCGATTTGGCCATAATCGCGGCGGCCAGCGGCCGCCTAGCGCCTCGGCTCCGCCTAGGCGGCCGCGTAGGCCGCGTTTTAGAACACTGGGAAGAGTAGTTGTCAATCTGCCTTCTCTTGGTTAATTTTCCCAAAGGTTCGTTCTTCCTTAGTGCCAGCTTTTTTATTGCATGGACTCTCTATTTCTCCTCTGCCTGAAAGCACATTTCAATGGTATTGTGAGGCTTGTCACCATCCTAATTAATGACTTGGAGAACTTTTCTGGCATTTTGAAGCCTTATTCAAGTGGTGGAGGGAACCCCGAGGTGGCTCCTTGGTGGAATTCTTGCCCCACTAAATGAGCCTTTTCTTTGGATGTTGCAAGATAAGGTTCTCTATCGTTTCTTCTTGCGTCCCCTTTTTGGGTCGGGTTTTGCTCTCCAATCATTTGAGATGACTTCGCTCTGAAGGATCCTCGAACTTTGTGCTTTCGGAGAGCCTTGGTTTTCTATAATCCATCGGTCCTTTTGACTTCTTATTGTCTTAGACGATGGTCCTCGGATCTTTGTTTGTGAATTTTGTCACTTCAGATGTGGGTTTGGCTCATATCATTCTTGCACTTTCACATTTCAGCTTTCTATGTCGTTCTCACACTTTATGCGCTTTTGATTTTAGACTTGTGTTTGTTTCTTTGTATGACATTGTTATGGTCTACTCAAGGTATGAGACTTGTCCCACATTGAAAATTTAGGCTCTTGGTGTGGGGTTTTATAACCTCTTCGGCATTCTCCCTTTACAACTAGCTTTTGAGGGTGAGTTCTACTCGAGAATTGTAGCAATGGTATTAGAGCCGACCCCATGTCTCCCAGTTGCAATCATGCGACGACGAAGGTGATGCTAGCATTGCAGTGTTTGTTCAGGACTAGCGTGGCTAGTGTACAACCTGCTGTCGTGGCTGCCGAGATTGTAGAGCATGGTGGTATGTTATGGTCCACTGTAAGGTATGAGACTTGTCCCACATTGGAAGTTTAGGCTCTTGGTGTGGGGTTTATAACTTCTCGGGCACCTTCCTTGACAACTAGTTTTTGAGGGTGAGTTCTACCCGAGAGTTGTAACAGACATATTAGCAACTTACAAAGTATATAAAATTTTGTAATTTATCTTTTGAATTGTAAATCGTTCAAAATTTTACCATTTACACTTTGCTTTTCGTTAGAAGAGTGTGAACACGCTCGCTTCCCAGTCCCTTGTGAATGTGGGACGGGTATTATGCTTGTTCCCCAAGTTCTTTGCAAATGGTGGACGAGGATTATGCTCGCTCCCCAATTCATTACTAATGATGGATCCTAGATCATTCTTGTTCTTAAACCTCATACCACTCCCGTTAATATTAAAGCTTATCATACTCTCCTACACAAAAGGCAAAGATTGAAAAACAGGTCTCTAGCATGCTAGCTACTTCGTTTATACAGCCTAGCCAAAGTTCCTTTGCATCCCCTATTTTATTGGTAAAAAAGAAAGATGGGACTTAGAGATTTTGTGTGGACTATCACCAACTCAACTCACATACCATCAAAAACAAATTTCCCATTCCTCTCATTGATGACCTACTTGATGAATTGGCTGAGGCCAAGGTCTTTTCTAAACTTGATTTGAGATCCAGATACCATCAAATCCGAATGAAACCAACAGATATCCCAAAAACTGCATTTCGCACTCACCAGGGCCTCTATGAATTTGTTGTTATGCCCTTTGGGCTGACAAATGCCCCAACCACTTTCCAAGCCTTTATGAACCAGATATTTGCCCCCTATCTCCGAAAATTCATCATGACAATATTCTCATATATAGCCCAAACCTGGACCAACACTTAAACCACCTTAAAACCACAGGTCCTTAGAGCTAACCATTTGTATGTCAAGCTATCCAAATGTATTTTTGCCAAAGATGAGGTGGGCTACTTGGGGCACATCATATCAGGGGGAGGAGTCAAAACCGATCCCAACAAGGTCACAACAATTGTGGAGTGGCCTAGACCCTGGACGGTGAGGAAATTAAGGGGATTCTTGGGATTAACAGGTTACTATCGCAAGTTCATAAGGCACTATAGATTGATCAGCCGATCCTTGACAGACTTGCTCAAGAAGGAAGGGTTTTTCTGGAATCCCCAAGCGGAAGCAGCATTCTTAACGCTAAAGAATGCCATGACACAAGCCCCTGTATTAGCCCTTCTAGACTTTAACAAACAATTTGTGGTGGAGACGGACGAGTGTGAAAAGAGGATTGGGGCAGTTTTAACGCAAGAAGGAAGGCCTATCGGTTACATCAACCAAGCTTTGGGGCCTAAACACCAGGGATGGAGCGTATACGACAAAGAGCTGCTCGCTGTGTTGAAGGTTGTGGATAAATGAAGACACTGTCTAAAGAGTAATTCGTTTATAATCAAGACAGACCATGAAAGCCTAAGGTTTTTCTCCCAACAGAGGATGCAATCTCAGTTACAAAGGAAAGAGGTGTCTAAACTAATGGGGTTGGACTACACTATCTTCTACCGAAAAGGCATCGAGAATGTAGTAGCAGACGCTCTGTCCAGAAGTGAAGTCATGGAAAATGATGGCCAATGTTATGGGATCACTATAGTAGTGCCAGAGTGGGTAAAAGAGGTGGAGCAAAGTTATAAAAACATCGATTGGGTGTAGCCCCTCTTAACCAAATTGGCGGTACAAATAGGGGAGGAAAAAGGCTACTCTAACAAATGGTCTTCTTAGATTCCAAGGGCGCCTGGTGATAGGAGATGACAAAGAGTTGTTGAAGGAGAAGGTTTTGAAATCCCTACACTGCTTACCCTTAGGGGGTCACTCAGGTATCTGAGCTACCTACCATAGAATAAGGCAACTCTTTTTTTGGCCGAGGCAAAAGAAGGATGTAGTGGATTTTGTACTAGCATGGGAAACATGTCAAAGGTGCAAACACGAGCAAGTACCATATCCGGGCCTGCTACAACCCTTGGAAGTGCCGGAGCAAGCATGTGAAGGTATCTTCATGGACTTTGTGGAGGGCCTACCCAAGTCCGAAGGTAAGGATGTGATATTAGTGATCGTTGACAGATTAACCAAATTTGGACATTTCCTCAACCTAACACACCCCTTCTTAGCACATGTAGTGGCCCGGGTGTTCTTAGATTAAGTGGTCAAGTTGCATGGAGTTCCAAAAACAATTGTGATCGACAGAGATAGGATTTTCACCAGCAATTTTTGGCAGGATCTATTCAAGAAGTTGGGAGTAGGGTTGCACCTATCAACTGCTTACCACCCTCAATCTGATGGCCAAATGGAGAGGGTAAATCAGTGCCTACAAATGGTTATCACTGGCCTAGTGGCAATGTTTGGGTTCAAGCCACCCCTTCTACCTACTATAGCAAGCGATACATCTAACTTGGTGATAGTGGAGCATTACTTACAGCAGAGAAAGGAAATGCTTACCACCCTGAAGAGAAAGCTAAGTAACGCCCAAAACAGAATGAGGTAGGTCGCGGACAGAAAGAGGAGTGACAGAGAATTTGAAGTGGGAGACAAGGTGATTCTAAAAGTGAAGAGATTTCTGCAACAACCCTTCACATCTACACTGATATTCAAGCTCAACCCCAAGTATTTCGGGCCCTATGTCATAGAGGTTAAAGTGGGGAAGGTAGCTTACAAACTGAAGCTACCCGTAGGGATACAGGTGCACCCCGTGTTCCATGTTTCTCTACTTAAGAGATCCATCGAACCAGGAGCACCCACGAGCCAACAACTACCAAAGATCGAAGATGAATTGGAGGAACAAAGAGAACCCCGAGCTATACTAGATCAGAGGGTGGTTTACTAAGATACAGTCCTACTCATTCAAGTTTTTGTCCAATGGTCGCACCTTCAGCCTGACCATACCACTTGGGAATACCTCCCCAAGTTACTGAAAAAGTTCCCCAAAATGACCAGCCTACTTTGAAGACTTCTTGAGGACAAAAATGCTGTTGAAGGGTAGGGGAGTGTCACGACCAAAGGGTCCCAATTGTAATTTTTTTTAAACTTTTGCAAGTGGACATGTAACTAACTGATATGATATTATTGTGACGACTGTTATACTCTCACGTGAAGGCTGTAACCGCCTATGCATGGCCTATAAAAGGCTTAGATGCTTGAGGATGGGAATTCATTCACGGAAATAATATTGAATTCTTTCCCTCCAATCTCTTCTCTCAATTCTCCCTCCAAATCCTCTCTCTCTTTCCCTCCTTTTCTCTATCTCCCAACTCTCTTATAATTTGGAAATTCAAGTCTCGATCCAGAGACTTGACATCTATCAACCAAAATCCAATTGTTATTCTTATTTAAGGACTCCATTTCAGATTCCATGGCAGCCAGCCATTTCTTGGAATTCTTGGACTTCACAGCCTCTTCAAATTAGAGAGGTTCATCTCCAGCTGTCTCTTTAGCACAGTGCATAGGAGATTAAATCAGAATACCCATACCTTATAGGAGGTCTAACTTCTTCCTTTGCCTATCCCTTGCCACATTGTACCTTCCTAAACTAGGGGAACTATGCGAACTGGAGGGACCAGCGCTGTCTCTAGGCTGGAATCTCTCAAAACTAGACGGAACAACACTACCACTTTGCTGAAAGCTATCTAAGGTAGGGGAATCTGGACCAGCACTATGCTGGTCTATTGCCATAGGAGAACCAGCACTATCAGAGTGCTGGTCAGCTGCCAAATCCCTTGGATTGTTCATGACAGCATTATGGACTTGCTGTTCCACCTCAACAGCCTTGGCTTTTCCCTTTCTATCCTTTTGAAACTCTACCTTATTATCTTTTAAGAAAGAATCCTCTCTAAAGGTTACATCCCTACTAACCTTTAATACATATACCCAATCCGTCCTAGAGAAGTTATCTATGGTTGACAAAAAATACCTTGCCCCACCATGTGTTAAAGATTGACTAGGGCCCCACAAATCCGAATGAATATATTCTAAAGGGGATTTAGATATGTGGTTTGCTTTCTGAGGGAATTTTACCTTAGAAGACTTACCAAAGATACATGTTTCACATTGGCCCAATTCTGTTACATTTTCAACCCCTAGGATACCTTGTTTGGACAATTCTCTAAGGCCTTGCTCACTTATGTGAGCCATCCTATAATGCCACAATTTGGTTTGAACATAGGTTCTGTTTTCACCTATTTCTGCCTCACCACTTAAAGTGGTTGCTTGCAGCACATATATCCCATTGTGTAGGACAGCTTTCATACATATAAGTGCTCCCTTAGATACCTGTAAGACTCCACCATCACCCTTATAGGAATAGCCACATTTGTCCAACTCTCCTAAGGAAATTAAGTTCCTTTTCAAATCTGGAACATACCTAACAGAATTCAATGTCTTAATCAATCCATCATGCATTCTTAATTTTATGTCACCTATCCCCTTTATATTGCACTCATGGTTTTTCCCTAGAATCACCTTTCCACCACCAATATCTCTATAGTTAAGAAACCATTCTCTATCGGATGTCATGTGAAATGAGCAACTTGAGTCTAAACCCCACACATCCTAATCTTCTTGGCAAGATGCAACCAATGCATCTACACTATCATGGTCATACATAGGGAGGATGAAATTTCAGAATTTGATCTTTCTTGAAATTCTTTCTTTCTCCTAGGGCAGTTTTTCTTAATATGACCCTCTTCATGGCAGTGATAACATTTAATTTGTTTCCTACTTTTTCTAGACTTGGACCTAGACTTCTCCCTAGGCCTAAACTCTCTCCTTTCAGTCCTACTCCTAATAGTTAGGACATCTCCAGCAGCCTTTCCCTCTACCTTCTGTTGCAACTCCTTAGAGTTCAATGCACCTATTACATCCTTTAAGGCCAATGTATCCCTACGATGTTTAAGAATATCCACAAAGGTTTCATATGACTTAGGCAAGGAATGTAATAGTACAAGGGCTTTGTCTTCATCATCATAGTTTACATCAATGTTTTCTAAGTCAAGACATAGCTTATTAAAATCATCTATGTGACTTTTCAATTTCTGCCCTTCTTGCATCTTAAAGGTAAAAAAAATTGCCTTCAAGAACAGCCTACTAGATAGGGATTTTGAAACCTCTCTAAGGATGTTGTCCCCTAAACTTAAGATTAGGGTATTGAATGCCTATTTGATAATTTCTTTCTTCTTTTCTTTAGAATAGGTTTCCAGCATTTTTGACTCTCCATCGAGAGCTTCTTCTAATCCTAGATTACCCAACAAAGCTCTCATTTTCATTCTTCAAAGTACAAAATCATTAGATCCATTGAACTTCTCGATGTCATATCTTGCAGCAGAGGCCACGGAAGCCATGACAGGGAATAAAACCTATTGATGTCTAGGGTTCTTGGCAATTCTTGAATGAGTTTCAGGCTCTGATACCAATCTGTTAGGATTAGGAGCTCTTAGGATCGCTCAATTCATATGCCAATATGATTCACACCCTCACCCGAAATCAATCACAACAACAAAAATGAAAAACTGAATTGAAAATAGAATTAAAGATCAATGAAAGAGACAACCAAACCACAAAAGAGACAAGGATTTTATCCTGGTTCAGGACGTAGAAACGACCCTACATCCAGCCTCGGTCCAAGAGCAATTCTACTAGAAATCCAATCAAGAATCAGTACAAGGAACCCTTTCCACTCTTCACATGTACACTGCACTTTTCTGAGATTACAAAGTACCCTCTATACAAGTCTTTCTTCTCATATTACAACACATAATCACTTGTTTGCAGAATTGAGAAAATGATCAGTCAGACTGCCTGCCTGCCTATGCCTTCTAGTTATAAAGAATTTGGGAAAATACAAGGGTGTTTAAAACCGACACAAAGTCTATACTACCCTTACATAACCATTTTAATTAGAACTAACCTAACTAACTGATTGTCGGTTATATCACCAATCTAACTAACCGGTTTCTTCTGATTCTTCTTAGTCTCCTAGAATGTAGTCAATGCAAAACTTCAACACCTGACACCAACATCCAACAATCCCTTGTAATCTATCTCTCATCATGTGGATATTATTCCTTTTTCTTTAATCAAATAGCCCAAGAGCTTTCTCCTCTCTTTATTTAGTGACTTTTTGCTTTGGGTGTGTTTTGTCATCTATTTGTGTTTCACTTTCTTCTTCTTCTTCTTCTTCTTCTTATTTAGATTGAGACAATGAAAAACATATATATGTCATTGTGGTTTAATGGTCCTAATGTTTGTAGTAGAGGAGGGTAACGAAAACATTTTTTAGTAGGTAGGAAGTAAACCAGAAATTTTGGTTCCTTGATTGATTAAATTTTTCAGTGTCACCCATGCTATGTAAATATTAAATGTAGTGTACAAATTGTCATGATGCCTATATAGGAATTCTATGATTATTTTTTTTTTTTTTGCTAAAGAAATTCTTGGATTAATTAGGTTGTGTTAATGAATGAGAATGTTGTGTGATTTTTAATGCATCTGTGCTATTAGCTGACAAATTAATGTTTATGTTTCTTAATTGCATATATGGTCAGGTGACCATAAACTATCTATTAGGGAATTTGGGTAAGAAATACTCTAATACAGTCGGGGTAGTTGATCTTGGAGGTGGATCTGTACAAATGGCATATGCTATCTCAGAGACTGATGCTGCAAAAGCTCCTAAGATGTCAGATGGAGAGGATACATATGTGAAGGAAATGAATCTCAAGGGAACAAAATACCATCTTTATGTTCACAGGTTTGTTTCTTGTTTTGATATTTATAGCTGCTTCTTTTTCTTTGATTTTCTTTTTTTTTAAAGAAATGATGATTTCTTTGTCACGATCTTAGGGGTAGGAAGGGAATATTAATAAATTATAGTTGTAATAATTATATTTATTAGTTAGTTATAATTGTAACAGTTAGTTAGATGGTAGTTGTTGTAATATTCAGTTATATGTTGTTGTAATAGTCAGTTATTGTAACAGTTAGACAGTTAATGAGAGGGGTTATATATGTAACCTAAGGTGATAGGAGAAGGGAATTTTGGAATAACAAAATTATTCTTTTATCTCTCTCTCTCTCTCTCTCTCTATTCTATTATGTCCAGAATTGTCCAGACCCAACTCTAGGGACTTGACATTCTGGTATCAGAGCTAGACGAACTGGCCAAGGTGAAGGTTGTGCGAGTGACTGAAGAAGTGTAGTGACAACAGTAGTAAATTGCGATAAGGATGGTAGAAGGTACTAGAATGAAGCAACTGGAAGTGAGAATGGAAGCCATGGAGTTTGGGATGTACCAGACCCAAGAGACGATGGTACAAACTCAGGAAGATGTGGTAGTTATGAAGGAAGCAATGCTGGGGGATTCAGAAAGAACCGAGAGATCTTGGAGCAATATAAGGAATCCATGGAGCAGTACGATTTCTGAATCGAGAGATCTTGGAGCAATATAAGGAATCCATGGAGCAGTACGAGCAAAGATTGAATGGCGTACTTGGCACGCTGTCCTCATTACCTAGGTTTTGGCTATTGCCATATTTTCCTCCAAGGCAAAATTTTGATCCAATTCTACCACCACAAGGCAGTATACCAAGAACTCGGGGAGATTTTGAGGCAGAGGAGTTTCCAAGGCAGAATTTCGAACCAATTTTGCCACCACAAGGCAGTATACCAAGAACTCGGGGAGATCTTGAGGCAGAGGAGTTTCCGATGGAACAAGAAGTGTTGGTAAGAAATTTCCATCCCTTCCCTAATAACCACCCTTTGATGCCAAGGTTGGAAATTCCCATATTGGATGAAACGAAGCCAAGGTGGTGGATTAGAAGGTGCAAATGATTTTTCCAGTTCTATAGGGTGCCGAGGGAACATAAAGTTTACTTGGTTGTAGCCTACTTAAACAATACGGCTGATTCTTGGTTTCAAGGGTGAATCCAAGATGAAGGAAATGGTGGGAATTGGGTAGAGTTTGCAGAGAGGGCTGTATAAACGGTTTGGAGAAAGGAGCATGGCAGATGTGATTGAGGAATTTAACAAACTTAAACAAGAAGGGATAGTGGTGGAATACCAAGCAAAATTTGAGGAATTGAGGTCAATTGTATGTACTGTGCAGTTGGGTTTAACAGAGCAATACTTGATGTCTACTTTTATAAGTGGTTTAAGGGAGGAGTTGCGTTCAATGGTGAAGATGATGATGCCCACATCTGTGAGGCAGCTGACTGAAAAAGCACGGTTACAAGAATTGACGTTGAAGGCCATTTTCAAGAGACATAAGGTCCCATATAGGCCTGGTGTGATGGTTGGATAGTCAGCAAGAGGAAATCATTGGCCCATGCTTACGGGGTCTAGTTAGGTGGTAGCCAAGGTACCATACAGTAACAATGGTACTAAGAACCCTCTTATGGAACAAAGAAGACAATTAGGGCTTTGCTACAAGTGTGGGGACAAGTACAACCTTGGGCACCAATGTAAGAGACAATTGATGAATATGGAAGGGTCAGATGAGGAGAAGGAAGAAGAAGTGGTGGTAGAAGAAGATGTCATCCAAGAGGAGTTGCAAGGGGAGGAAGGAGGGGAAATATCCTTCCATGCTTTAAAAGGGAGTCCTATGGGGCAAATCATTAAGGTAAAAAGAGATTGATGATGTTAATTGATAGTGAGAGCACCCACAACTTCCTCAGACTGCTACCAC
The DNA here is from genome assembly GCA_036245055.1 of Diospyros kaki. Lineage (NCBI taxonomy): Eukaryota > Viridiplantae > Streptophyta > Magnoliopsida > Ericales > Ebenaceae > Diospyros > Diospyros kaki. The sequence continues at coordinate 23,651,042 of BSEG01000009.1, read as the reverse complement.
CTTTAAATGTCCGTTAACAACAGCCACCCCTATTAGTGATGGTAGCAAATGGGAGCAGAATGTATAGTCATTACAAATGGGATTCAAGTGGGTGATGCAGGAGCATGAATTCATGGCAGATCTCAGAGTTCTTGAATTGGGGGGATGTGATATTGTCCTCGGGGCAGATTGGATGAGGATTGTTAGCCCTTTAACTTTTGATTTTAACAAGATGGAGGTAACGATGGAAATTGAGGGTAGAAGGCTAACCTTGCTGGGTAGCTTGGAACAAGGGGAGTGTAAGATGATCAGGGGAAAGAAGAGGATGACTGTTTGAAGGAGCAACAACAACCTACAACTACATCTATTGAGTCCCAGCTCTCAAATAATGTACAAATTTCAAAAGACTTACGCTTACTTTTGATAGAATTTAAGGACTTGTTTGATGAGCCAAACTCTTTGCCACCCCAACAACCCCTAGACCATTCCATTCATCTTAAGCCAAATTCAGCCCCTGTTAACATTACATCCTGTAGATATTCTCCCATTTAGAAATCAGAGATTGAAAAGCAAGTTAAATCCATGCAAAGCACCTCCATAATTCAACCTAGCCAAAGCCCCTATGCATCTCCAGTCCTTGTTGTTAAAAAGAAAGATGGAACATGGAGATTTTGCATCGATTACAGGCAACTCAATTCTAAAACTAGCAAAAACAAATTTCCAATATCCTTAATAGAGGACCTACTTGATGAACTATTTGGTGCCAAAATTTTCTCTAAGCTGGATCTTAGGTCCGGTGACGACCAAATTCGTATGAAGCCATCTGATATCCTTAAGACAGCCTTTAGAACCCACCAAGGGGTATATGAGTTTACTGTCATGCCTTTTGGATTAACCAATACTCCAGTTACTTTCCAGTATTGATGAGCCGAATTTTCCAGTTTTACTTGAGGAAGTTCATCCTTGTTTTTTTATGACATTCTCATTTATAGCCCTAATTTTGAACAACACCTATCTCACCTTCATATCATTTTTGAGGTCTTTAAATCTCATCAAATGTATGTCAAATTTTTTAAATGTACTTTTGCTAAGAAAGAAGTTAGTATTTGGGACACATAATTTCAAGGGATGGGGGTGAGTATTGATTCGAAGAAGGTGGTAGCAATGGTAGAATGGCCAAGACCCGTGATGGTGAAAGAGCTAAGGGGATTTTTGGGGCTGACTGGGTATTACTGGAAATTCATTCAGCATTATGGACTGATTAATAGGCCCCTAACTGAATTGCTAAAGAAGGATGCCTTTTAGTGGAACCCTAGGGCTGAGGCAACCTTCTTGGCATTGAAGAAATCTATGACTCAGGCTTTGGTGTTAGCTCTACTAGACTTCACCAAGCTTTTTGTAATAGAGATTAATTAATGCATGTGATAGTGGGATAGGGGTTGTCCTTTTGCAGGAGGGAAAGCCATTAGCATTTATTAGTCAAGCTTTATCCCAAAAACACTTGGGATTAAGTGTGTATGACAAAGAAATATTGGTTGTTTTTGGAGCAGTGGATAGGTGGCACCACTACTTGGAGGGAGGTCCGTTTGTAATCAAAACGAACCATGAAAGTCTCCAATTTTTGTCACAACAGAGACTGCACACGCAGTTGCAAAGGAAGGGCATATCTAAACTAATGGGGTTAGATTACACAATCTATTATCAGAGGGGAAAGAAAAATGTGGTTGCCGATGCCTTATCAGAAGGTGAGACAACTATTTTTTTGGCTTGGGCAGAAGAAGATGGCACAAGTATTCTTAGATTCTGTGGCTACAATCCGTGGAATACCTAAGTCTATTGTGTCTGACCGAGATAAAATTTTTACAAGTGTTTTTTAGCAAGAATTATTCAAGAAATTGGGGGTGGGCTTGCATATGTCTTCTGCATATCACCCACAAACACACAACCAAATGGAGAGGGTTAATCAGTGTGTGGAGGCATACTTGCGTTGCATGTGTTTCACTAAACCTAGAAGCTAGAACAAGTGGTTGGCCCTAGCACAATGATGGTATAATTCCAATTACCACAGTGCTATTAAGAGGAGTCCATTCGAGACTGTGTTTGGTTACAAACCCTCCTGCTATCTCTAGTCCAAATCCTACTATGGTTGTAGTAGGACAATACTTGCGGCAGAGGCAACAAATGTTAACCATTCTCAAGTAGGAATTAGCCACTGCCCAAAATCGTATGAAACAAATAGCTGATAGGAAAAGAAGTGACAGGTCGTTTAATGTGGGGGACAAAGTTTATCTCAAGGTTAGACGATTTTTACAGCAACCTTATACATCTATTCTAGCTTCTAAACTGAGTCCTAAGTATTTTGGGCCTTACTCTATAGTGGCCAAGGTGGGAAAAGCTGCTTACAAGTTGCAACTTCTAGAGGGAGTGAATTCTCATCTCGTGTTTCATGTTTCATTGCTCAAGCAAGCTAAGGAACCCCTGGTTAATGCAAGCCAGGATCTACCACTTGTAGCAGGAGAAACGGAAGAAGTGATTGAACCGTGGGCTATTGTGGAGAAGAGCGTCATCTACCAAGGTTCACAGCCCATAATTCAGGTCTTGGTATAGTGGTCCAACCTCCATCCAAAGCACACCACTTGGGAAAATCTACCAGACTTGTTGAAGTAATTTCCTAGGGCTGAGGGTCTCCTCTAAATTCTTGGGGACAAGAATTGTTTGGAGGGGGGGGGGGGAATTGTCATGATCTCAGGGTAGGAAGGGCATACTAATAAATTACAGTTGTAAAGAATTATAGTTGTAATAATTATATTTATTAGTCAGTTATAATTGTAAGAGTTAGTTAGATGGTAGTTGTTGTAATATTCAGTTATATATTGTAATAGTCAGTTATTGTAACACTTAGACAGTTAAGGAGAGGGCTATATATGTAACCTAAGCTGATATGAGAAGGGAATTTTGGAATAACAGAATTATTCTTTTATCTCTCTCTCTCTCTCTCTCTCTTTCTATTCTATTATGTCTAGAATTCCATAATTGTCCAGACCCAATCCTAGGGACTTGACATTCTTGTGTATTTTCTATCCTACCCATTTATATTGACATCCAGTCCCGTTTGGCTTCACATAGAACATTTTGTTACAGTGCTTCACCTTCATATTTGTAAAAATGCTAGACTTTAGGATATCCTAATTTTGTGGTGATCAAAATATGGTTTCTTGAACAAGAGTAATGTTAATGCCATTTGTTCATGTTTTGCTAGTTACTTGCACTATGGCTTATTAGCAGCTCGAGCTGAGATTCTGAATGTTGAAGATTCTGGCAGCCCATGCATCTTGGTTGGATATCATGGTAGGTTCATTTCTTTCAGTGTCTTGAGAGTTGAAGATTCTGGCAGATGCATCTTTGACATTGTTACTGCATGTCCTTTATTGAATGTTATACCATGGAGCTGCGTGAATGATCCTATATCATAATTCATCTTTTGCGTTAAGCAGAGCTCAAACTTGTTTAGTAATCCATGTTGTATGCTAGTTCTTTTCCAAAAAACATAATCATCTGAACAGAAAGTAGTTTTCAGATGAAAGAAGAATTTCATTCATGTGGGATACTTTTCTATACAGAATTATGTAGACAAAAGATTTAAAACCTTACCATCTAGAATGCACAGCAATCAAGGAATTAGACAATCCTAGAAAATATACAGTTTTGACTTTGTACAATTCCTATAATTACTCTAATCAATCATCTATCAATTTATAATTTACAGTTGCACTCTTTTAATATATACTCTTATCAATTTATCCTTTATTCTCTGTAATCAATTTCAGTCTTAGTGAAGTGTTTGTTAATCCTTACATGCTTCATCTTATCATATTGAATTGGATTGTGAACTATACTAATGGTTGATTTGCTGTCATTGTGTAGTTTTATAGGTCCATCCTATGATATCACTAAGTCATGTAATAGTCTTTCCAACTAGACTAATTCACATATTCTTTGGGCAATTGTTCTATACTCTGCTTCGACACTACTTTTAGGTACTATTGACTGTTTTTTGCTCCTTGAAGTGAGTAGGTTACCCCATAACTTAGTGCAAAGTATCTTGTAGTAGACTTACTGTCTTCCATTGATTCTGCCTAATCTACATTAGCATAGCATTCAATTTTTCGATTGTCACATTTTTTGAACAATAAACCCTTAATTGGTGTACTCTTGAGATACCCAAGAATGTGATTTGTTGGAAGAAGATAAAGATAAGCAAGAACTAGTTGATGGCCGAATAGACAAGGATTAAGATGTTGTGAAAAGATCACAACAAATCAAACTAAAAGATTGTTATGTTTTGAGAGGAAAAGTATATTATTATTTTATTCACAATGTGGTACATATATACACACCAATGTACAAGGTACAACCATGGGACATCATATCTTTCTAATATATATGTACAACACTATCTAGCATAAATATATAATATGTACAACACTAACTCTAATACTCACCCTTAAATAGGCGCATATATATCATATGTGCCTAGTTTGGTACAAATGTAGGCAAGTCGTGGACCCCGTAATGCCTTGTAAAAAGATTAGCCAACTGGTCATTAGAGGTAACAAATGAGGTACTAATCTCTCCAGAAATCAATTTCTGTCTCACAAAGTGACAATCTATCTCTATGTGTTTGGTTTGCTTATGAAAAATTGGATTAGAGGCAATATGAAAAGGCACCTGATTATCACAAATAAGTTGCATAGGGGTCTTGAATCTCCAAATTTCAACTCCGTAAGAAGTTGCTTGAGCCAAATCAACTCACATGTGGCTAAAGCCATAGCCCGATATTTTGCTTCTGTGCTAGATTTAGCCACAACATTTTGCTTCTTACTCTTCCAAGACACCAAATTTCCTCCAATTAGGATACTAACTTGAGGTAGAGTGCCTATCTGTAGGACAACCAGCCCAATTTGCATCAGTATATCCGACAACTTGCTTGTATCCTTTGTTCTCAAACAGCAAGCCTTTTTCATGAGCACTTTTAATGTATCTTAAGATATGTACTAAAGCGTGCCAGTGACCATTACATGGGGAATCAAATAATTGACTTACCACACTAATAACAAAAGAGATGTTTGGCCGTGTGATGATGAGGTAATTAAGCTTCCCAACCAGCCTCCTATATCGCCAAGGATCCTCTAATGGCTCCCCCTGTCCTCGTACAAGCTTAACATTAGGATCTATAGGAGTATCTATAGGCATACCAGTCTCTTCCAAAATATTTAAGGCATACTTCCTTTGAGAGATGCACACACTATGGACAGATCGAGCTACCTCAATGCCAAGAAAATACTCCAACTTGCCCAAATCATTGGTTTAAACATAAGAATGCAAATAAGTCTTCAACTGCCCAATACCGATGTCATCATCTCTTGTAATAACAATGTCATCTACGTACACCTCCAATAATATAACTCCACCAGGAGAATGACGATAGAAAATAAAATGATTAGCTTCACTTCTTCTCGTACCAAAAGACTGGATGACCGAACTAAAGCGACCAAATGAACACTGAGGAGATTGCTTCAGACCATATAAGGACTTCTTTAGGCGACATACCAGTTGGGACTCCCCCTAAGCAACAAAACTAGGAGGTTGCTCCATATACACTTGCTCTTGAAGGTCGCCATGAAGAAAAACATTTTTAATATCTAACTGATAAAGAGGCCATTACTGAATAGTGGCCATAGTAAGAAAAACACGAACATAAGCAATCTTAGCCATGTGAGAGAATGTATCACCATAATCTAGGCAAAAAAATTGAATATATCCCTTAGCAACCAACCGAGTCTTCAGACGATCAATAGAACCATCCAGACCAACCTTAACTGTAAACACCTACAAACAACCAATAGTAAACTTCCTCGGAGGGAGAGGAACTAGATCCTATGTCTCATTAGCCAACAAGGCAGACATCTCCTCATCCATAGCATGTCTCCATCTAGAGTCAGAAAGAGCTTCTGCATCTGTCTTAGGAATAGAAACAGAAGAAAGAGCAAAGACAAAAGCAGACTAAACAGAGGACAAATGCCTAGGTTTTCCACAATATTCACACCTTAGCTAATTCTTATTGATACTTCCATGGATGGTAGGGGTTCTATCAAGTGATGGTTTCACCATCATGGCTGATCTGTTTATTGCAGCAGGTTGGAGCATAACACTCCTTTTGCTTTCTTCTTGATGAACATAGGAATAAGCCTGCTTCAAGGTAGGAAAAGGCTCCCTTCCTAATATTTGAACCCTTATTTGGTCACACTCTATATTTAAAACCCAGCTAAAAAATTAAATACCCTCGCTTTATCAATCATTTTTTGGATCTCAGAAGCATCAAAGAACATTCCGCTTAGAAATCTTGATAATAATCCAACTCTTGCCATAGACTGTTTAATTCAGCATATTATTGAGAAATTGACCATCATTTTGTTTAGTTTCATGTACCTTTTTCCAGATCTTGTAAATTTGTGCATCATGTCCGATTTGAGAGTAGGTTTGTGATGTAGCATTCCAGATCTTCCCTACTGTATCTAGCAGTAGATACCCCTTGGCAATGTTTGGCTGCATTGAATTGATCAGCTAAGACATCACAAGGGAGTTCTCGATCTCCCATTGTCGATCTTGTATATCTCCAACAAGAAGTTTTTGAGTTTTCATGCCAGTGATGTAGTCTTCCAATTCTTGAGCTTTGATGAACAATTTGCAGGAGGCAGGAGCGGCACCAGACTAGATAGTGACTGCTATCTAGTTTCACTGGACTAATAAGTAAGGATGGGTTATCAGAAGGAACTGCAGTTTTAGGCCCCTCAGTAGGCACCACATCCCTTGTACCACTGGATGATCTAACCTCTTGGGACATTTTCACTCAAACTATTGGCTTTTTTGTGCCTAGCTTAGTTATGGCTCTGATACCATGTAAAAATAGTAGCAACTAGGTTTTGAAACTATAGGCAAAGACACCTTGTCTCTTTGGATTATTCTCTATTTATAACCTCATAATTAATAGCTTAGGAATCTTAAACAGAAGAAAAGAATACATAAGGAAAGAATACAAAAGGAAATGATGTACAAGAATTATCCTAATTACAACTCATATACATTCACGATTTTTTAGATTTGATTGCTTTGTTGTCTTCCTTGATTGCCTCCATGGAATTTGCCATTATAGTCTTGTATCACAAAGGTTAACCTTTCCATAATAACTATTTACAACAATCTTGCCAGCCAGCCCTCTTTTACTCGAGATTCCAACTTAGAGTTTTCAAAATCTCATTCTATTTTGTAGTAAATGGAAGAGAATTGCCAGGCTTCTCATTTGCAGGTAATGATTCAATAGCATAGGCCAGTTTAGGTTGGTCCCTTTGATTTTTTGACTTCCAGTTTGTAGGTTTACCATGAAGTTTTCAACAAGTTTTCCTGGTGCGATTAGGTTTATTGTAGTAATCACATCAAAGATATTTGTCTTTACTCTATTGAGTTTTTTGGTGAAGTGGGCCATTTTGATGTACTGCCAAGGTAGAATTTTGAAAATCTATGTTTGGAATTTGGGGAGACGAGTTGTTAAGCATCACTTTCTTGTGGCTTTCCTCTCTTCTAATTTCAGCAAAGGCCTCATGAATAGAGGGAAAATCTTTAGAACCTAGGAGTCAGCCACATTCTTCATCCAAGTCCTTGTTGAGTCCATGCAAGAAATCAAGCACTCGCTCCTTCTCAAGCATCTTGGCATGTTTGGCACTATCTTCAAAATAGTGCTAGTTTATGTCATAGAACAAATCAATTTCTTGCCACAATTCTGTTAAGACATCATAGCATTTAGTAACTAACATAGTACCTTTTCGAGTAGTCCTGATGGCGAATTGAATCTCAAAGCATTGTGAGGTGTTTTTTGGGTTTGAATAAATTTTTGCATAGCTGTCCAAATATCCTTTGCAGTTTTGTAAAACTGGTATGTCCTTCCTATCTTTAGCTCTATGGAATTGATGAGCCAAGCCATCACAATCGAGTTTTCTGTGTCCCAAGTTGAGTAGTGAGGTGTTGGAGGCATGGGAAATGAGCCACCAAGATAGCATAGCTTTCCTTTACCCTTCATAACCAGCAATATTGATTCAAACCATTCCCGAAAATTAGTCCCATTCAATGTGTTGGGTGATTTGATGGGAATGGAAATCAAGGTTTGAGGGGATGGAAGGCATAGGTTGAGATGGAATATTAGAGATCAATGAAGTGGCAGAAGGGTTGCCGGAAGAGGTGTGGTCCTCCATAAGAACAGGAATCCGTAAGTATAGATACTTAACTGGACGGGAAGGAACCGGCCAATAAAGTTGTTGTCTCTGATAACATGAACAGGAAGTAGTTTTTGGATGAAAGAAGATTTCATTCATGTGGAACACTCTTCTGTACAAAATTGTATAGACAAAAGATCTAAAACCTTACTATCTAGAATGTACAACTGTAACACCCCGTCTCGCCAGGCGTGTCACTATAAGGGTATTCCCAGGATTTTTTTTTTTTTTTCTTCAAGTTCAACACACGCAGTATAATAAGAACAATCTTCACATGCAGATACAAAACCCCGCGAACCCCAGCCCTGCCCGTTTAACTATCAAGATCAATAATCTTAAACTAAACGAGTCTTAATACAACGCAGCGGATACATTAATACCAAAACACCAAAGTTCTTACATTGTATTTCCATGGAAAAATACGTAATACAGATCAATTGATAACATTGCTAATACACAACTGTTCATTTACAACCTGTAATACATACTAAACCTCCAAACGTTACAACAACTAACAAACTAAGCACCATTGGCCTTCAACCGGCCACATTCTTGCTCTCGCAGCAGTCCCTGGCTGGAACATTAAACGTTCCAGGGGCATAGCCCAAGTTAGATGATAAACATCTAAGTGATGGCATAAAACAGTTTATACAATGCATGAGAGACACACGAGCATGGCATACTCAGACAACGAAAATATGCAAGACACGTCTAACTTGAGAAATTCCCTGACACACTTAATCCCCGGGTGCCCTACCGTGTCACTCGGTTACCAGTCCCGGATGCCCTACCGTGTCACCCGATCACTAGTACTGGCCCCGGATGCCCTACCGTGTCACCCGATCACCAGGACTAACTGTGTCCCATTCTCAAGAAGACTCCAACCCGTCCCATACAGAAAACAACATTGACACGAATATCAATACCCCGATGATATGAAAATCACTCGCCATGCACCGACTCTTTTGTAAGTAAAAACAGTTAATGCAATGTTTCACATGTTCAATATGCAAATGATGACATAAATATGTAAGTGAAACGCATAAGCATAGCATCCTGAGTCCTAGTGAGACCGCTCACCCGAGCTCACAACACTCTTACCAATACATTCCCAAACAAGGGTAAAACTAGAGACAAACCACTCACCTCAAATGTATTCGGATTGCCTCAATCCTCGTGCGCGGTCTCGATTTGCGTGCCAAACCCCAAATACTTGAACTTGTATGAAACCTTGAGCCATAATACTTCCTAAACACCGTATTTAATTAAGGAAGTGTTAAAATCCATTTTCCTCAATTTTTCATATTTTTCTCTATTTTTCTCATATTTTTCACCTCGATAATTCAAAATAATTATCTCCTCAAATATTTTTCTCAATTTCTTCACATGATAATTCCTAAAATAATTAAAGGAAAATACTGGAAGAAAAATACCAAAATGCCCCTATCACACGCGCCCTCACGCGCCTGGCGCGTGTCTGCGCGTGGAAGCTGGCGCGTGCAGCCACGCGCCACCATCTTCTTCGTCTTTCCGGCCGCCGATGGTTGCTCCGATGGCTGCAAAAAGGATACCCCCTTGAAGCCCCTTTGAAGTCGATCCTAACCGTACCATTTTCCGGCCGAAAGGCCACCGGAAAGCACCCGAAAAATCGAGTTGCAGGTGCGGCGTTGCGGCCCGCCTCGGTTTTTCCGGCCATTCTCGATCCAGCTTCAAACGAACACTAAACCACACCAAATTCTCCAGATTTTCTCCCATTCTCACAAGGATCAAAAGCCCCCTAACCACTCGCCTCGATTCATCCTCATTTGTGAGTAATTTGAGTGTCAACTTTCGGCCAAAACCTAGGTTTTATATAGTCGATTTCCGGCCGAAATCCGGCCAATCAGTGGCCAAACCTTGGCCATCAAGCATCCTTCGGCCGTATACGACCTCCCCCAGGTCCTCCCCGGCCGTCCCATCGCCGAGATCGGCCTCCACATGCGAAGATTTGCGGCGGCCGTTTTTGCTGCGCGTTCACACTATGCAAATTTTCATTTTTTTGCACTTTGACCCCTGTTTTCTTCAAATGACAATTTTGCCCTTTTCACAACACCCCTGATAAATCCAAATATACCTCTAAGTTCCTCAAGTTTAGTATATCTCATTTGACCCTCAAAACTCCTGAAAAATTACCGTTTCGACCTCCCTCGGGCAAAATTAAAAAAAACTGCACTTAGGCCCGGCTGGTCAAATTGACCTTAAATCCATTTGATTTAACCCGAAATTGCTTAAGGGTTGTTCTACACGTTAAATACTAGTGTTTGACGCACTCTGATGATCTTCTGGACGTTTCCTACGTCGATTCGGTTTTCTCAGCCCGGTCGACAGGTGTACCGAAAACTGTTCCTGATCTAACTTATTTCATCACTAAAAATCATAGTTTAAATCGCTCGTCGATACTATACCATTTTCCTTGGCTATCTAGGGTCCGGGGTACTCTCTCCGATTAATTTGGTCGTCCAGACCTGCGTTAGTGTACCCTATAGTCTTATTTTTCTGCCAATTCCATTTATACCCTTCACTAAATATCACTTATACTCTTAATAACTTCTCGGGTATTACATTCTCCCCCCCTTTAATAAATTTCGTCCTCGAAATTTGATCCGTGATAATTGTATCACCACTATTGCTAATGACTTTTGATTACAATATTCTAATACCTTTCTTAATCCTTAACAATCGTTCATAATTTATATCTTCATATGGTTTGAGTTTATCAAACTTTTTTTTTTTTTTTTATCTTCTAGAATATCCGGTTGTAGCTCCATATCAGCGGCTACTCAACTCCCCAAAATGATTTATAAACCCAGTACCATTCCCAATCGTGTTCCCAAAATATATTTTATCTGGCTCCTAAATCTCCCAACCCAATGATCACACCAAGATTGAACTAACTCGGCTGCCATGATGACACAGAAATTGATAACATTGAGCTTACCCAGCGTATCTTTCTCTCAATTATCTTGATCACATATTATCTTTAGAGATAATTTTTCAGTCTCTTACGGCTGGTCATGCAAATTATCTACTTAAGTCTCCCAAGAACACAATTTCTCTTATAATAGCTTAACATCCTAACATGTTACTACTTCTCCTCCAAACACTATCCATTAATCAGATTAATTTATTTTAACTCAGTATTCCCGTGTCGTTTCAATTCGTCGACAACCTTCTATTTATACCCGTCCTTCATTTGTGGCTCTTCAACTTAGTATTGCTAAGTGTTCTTTTTCAACTAAACGGTGATTTCCATATTTCTCCACATGAGAACAATCTCTCTATTGAGTCAAACAAAATTCCTATTTTTCCTTGATTCTAGGAGTAGATAATCTCGTCCTTCTTAGGCGATCTAGTTTTCACACAACTTCTTAAGTTAAAACCTTATTGGACAATTTTTTATTCCTACCGGGTCTTTGCAACACCTAGCACAACTTAGCTTAACCTACTATCTTACGACCCAAATAAAATTTTCATAGTGCACCTAAAACTCACTTCTTTCTTTATAACAGTTTACCTTATGTTTCCTCAAATCATAACACGCCTCTTGGGAAAATAAACACTTTTGTTTACTCAACAACTTATATCTTACCATTTCTTTATGTTGACTTTGTCTTCATTTTGAAAAATCCACTCATGTTCTCAAGGGTACCTAGGTATACTTACCATTGCTCCAACCTTTATATATATCTCCAAAGGCAAGATTCGAAATAACTAAATCGGAGCCAATTGCTAACAATTCCTAAGGTGTGTAATATTAAATACACTAAATCAAGAGCTAGGTTGACAATAGTAATTAAATTCCTCCCAAAGCTATATCTAGAAAACAATCGCCTCACTTCCTGCTTAACACATTTTTCCTAAGCAACTTCACGGCACACGTTTATGCCAAGGTTTACTCATATTCCTAATTAGAAGCTACCTTGACCTAGGAGCAATATTACTATTTCTCCACAACTCCTAAATTTCTCGAGTTTATTTATCACTTCTTAGTAACCTTAACTTCACGAATTTCCATCATGGATGCAACTATCTTAGAAGAATCTTTTATAGATCTCCGTTAACAGCTTGCCAAACATTGTTTCATCACTCGAGATTACTTTTACTTCTTTCGATTCTCTTTTGACTATCGACCACCATAATCCACATAGCAATTAACCCGCTTAGGTCATCTTCCAATCCTTCAACTTTTCCATAATGATTTAGGGATCCTGCCACGATGCTCTGGTCCCTTGGAACTTGGACTCTAAACCATACATAACATCCTCAGTGTCGTCCAAACTTTGGCACCTGACCGTCTCCACAGTTCACTGTGTTGCTCCGACTTGTAGGTATCACACCCCAAACCGCGAGCCAACCACCAGTCCTCTGCCCTGGTCCCTAGGCTCAGATCCATTGTTACAGACCAAACACTAATGGTGTTATCGCTATGCTAGAATTCCTTGTTCAATCTCTGAGAGCTATAGTGGTTCTTATTAACACTAATCCAATTCCCTGATCTTTTGGATTCCTAATGTTCTTTTCCAGAGTAACACTCAATCGAATTGAGCACTCTTGTCCTAACCATTCTTAAGACTTCAGATTTCTTTCTCTCAATTTAATCTCTTTTACTTTCCATATTTGTTACTCATGTGTCGGAACCTCGTGCTCCTGTTGTTGCTCTTGCAGATGTCCATAATTTGTCAAACATTCCACTATTAATTGTATTTCCAGTTTATTATTTTCTAAACTTATACTAGATCGTTCAACCATATTCTTGTTACGGCCGTATGCTCAATCTACCACAAGATTGGCTTAGAAATTTTATTCTCCCTATATGTTTATTTCACGGTTGACTTTCAACTAACACTCACTCTATAGATCATTATGTCAATCATTCCTATTTCTTTGAATCTATTAGGATCAACTTTAATTTTGTTAAGACCTAATCAAATCCCAAGATATCTTTATGAGCTTAATCAAGCTTTAGCAAGCCTATCTCATTGCTTGGTGCCTTAAAATTCAAACCAAGACTTTTATGACTACCTCTCAGTCCTTGATAATCATCGTTATGCTAACTATTTTCTTTGAGTTTGTATCTTCTTAAATCGGCTAGGGTCATTTTAAGCTCAAAATAACATTGTCTCCATAAGTTGAAAATATCTTTTTTTATCTCCAAGTGTATACAGTACGCGCAAATTTTCCTTAGAAACATCATAGTCAAACTCGTAATCTTCTTATCCCAATTTTTTTTTTTTTCTAATCTCCAAGGTTCATTCCAAATCACGAATCTCTAATTTACCGCTGATCCCTCCAATCTCAAGATTTATCAAGTTTGGTTTCATTTTTTTTCAAATTCTTTATAAGCCAAAAGATTCTTTCAACTTCCAAGGGAAAATTCTAATCCTCAAAACATGCGAACTTTACGTTTCACATCCTAATAACTTCTGGTCGTAACTCGATCCTAACTATAGCTGATTTACAGTCGATCCCTCTTTGTCTCATATTTACTATTCAAAATTCCAAAATCCTAAATCATCAAAATTTCACTCAAAAGGAAAATTCCCACTATAACCTATAGCACTTTATTCAAGCCAATTACTACTGAGAAAAACTTCTAAACACCTAAAACAAGAATTCGATCCTCAATTAGTTCCGACTTGTTTTCCTCGTCTGATTCCTAGGTTAACATCCTCGATACAACTATTCCGTTACTGAAACTTCCATAAGACTTAAATTTACGCCTTGACCTACTTTGTCTTTGAACAACATAAGAAGTCGTACATACGACTCGTTCCTATGAGTCGTTTAAGGTAACATTTCCTTATTTCCTCAATCGTTAACTCCAGTTCCTTTATTTCAATATCCCCATCAACAATTTTGGATTCCTAAAATCCTCAATTCTAAAAAAAAGTTTTTATCGAATCACCCTGGTTTTCTTATCTGGTCGTTTCCTAAGATTCTCGATCTATACCAAGTCATTCTTTCCCTTGAATCCTTCCACCATTCGATCAAAACCTGACTTATGATTAGGTTATGTCATATCAAACTAATCATCCATAACTTGTTTCTTCTTAATAACCATCAGTTATCCCAACATTTAGTGAGATTGATTTTAACTAATGATCTCCAATCTACGGTATCTAGATCCTACGAATCCTCAGTTATGGTTTATCGAATCGACCTTACATTCTACCCATTTTGTTGGATACTAACTCCCGATTCAACGTTCCATCACTTAGCAAAATCTAGTATTCTCCAATTAATAATTTCAAAGACCTCAACCAACAAACCCCCAAATCTCCAAGTAGGGATTGTCTTTTTGATCTACTAGTTGCATTCCCTTACGTCTCCACTCGAGATTTTCATTAGTTAACCTTAACTGAATCCGTTCTTCTTAGGTCCTCAATTTGGATATCTAACTTAACATTAAAATCTTCAGGTCGTTTCTTTTTTTCTCACGCCCTCGACAGGTTCTCTTAATAACCTCTGTTACTTCACTTATCTTTGTCAGGGCATGACATCACCATCATTAAACATGTTCCAATCGGGAGGGTATTAAGACATTTCACTAAGATTCTTCCGAAAGAGATTTTATACTATACCTCAAGTTGTACCGGAATCATCAAAGTATTTATTCCTCAAAGGTTTGAGATCATATATTTCTTTCATTTCGACGACCCTCATTACTGGCTTCCAAATTTCCAAAAGATGTGAAAAGATCTTGTTTATCTCCACTTGACGCTGACAGTTTATTCAAATTGAAAACCTCAAATTTCACATTTTAGAGTGTCCATACCATTTTCAACTATGTTCCGAATGTCTCTTAGAATCCATAATTCTGTTCTAAGTTCTTATTCAATAGTTCTAACCATACTAAGTTCAACAACCTAGCCAAATCGTCCTAGGGTTTTAACCTAGGGCTCTGATACCAATTGTAACACCCCGTCTCGCCAGGCGTGTCACTATAAGGGTATTCCCAGGATTTTTTTTTTTTTCTTCAAGTTCAACACACGCAGTATAATAAGAACAATCTTCACATGCAGATACAAAACCCCGCGAACCCCAGCCCTGCCCGTTTAACTATCAAGATCAATAATCTTAAACTAAACGAGTCTTAATACAACGCAGCGGATACATTAATACCAAAACACCAAAGTTCTTACATTGTATTTCCATGGAAAAATACGTAATACAGATCAATTGATAACATTGCTAATACACAACTGTTCATTTACAACCTGTAATACATACTAAACCTCCAAACGTTACAACAACTAACAAACTAAGCACCATTGGCCTTCAACCGGCCACATTCTTGCTCTCGCAGCAGTCCCTGGCTGGAACATTAAACGTTCCAGGGGCATAGCCCAAGTTAGATGATAAACATCTAAGTGATGGCATAAAACAGTTTATACAATGCATGAGAGACACACGAGCATGGCATACTCAGACAACGAAAATATGCAAGACACGTCTAACTTGAGAAATTCCCTGACACACTTAATCCCCGGGTGCCCTACCGTGTCACTCGGTTACCAGTCCCGGATGCCCTACCGTGTCACCCGATCACTAGTACTGGCCCCGGATGCCCTACCGTGTCACCCGATCACCAGGACTAACTGTGTCCCATTCTCAAGAAGACTCCAACCCGTCCCATACAGAAAACAACATTGACACGAATATCAATACCCCGATGATATGAAAATCACTCGCCATGCACCGACTCTTTTGTAAGTAAAAACAGTTAATGCAATGTTTCACATGTTCAATATGCAAATGATGACATAAATATGTAAGTGAAACGCATAAGCATAGCATCCTGAGTCCTAGTGAGACCGCTCACCCGAGCTCACAACACTCTTACCAATACATTCCCAAACAAGGGTAAAACTAGAGACAAACCACTCACCTCAAATGTATTCGGATTGCCTCAATCCTCGTGCGCGGTCTCGATTTGCGTGCCAAACCCCAAATACTTGAACTTGTATGAAACCTTGAGCCATAATACTTCCTAAACACCGTATTTAATTAAGGAAGTGTTAAAATCCATTTTCCTCAATTTTTCATATTTTTCTCTATTTTTCTCATATTTTTCACCTCGATAATTCAAAATAATTATCTCCTCAAATATTTTTCTCAATTTCTTCACATGATAATTCCTAAAATAATTAAAGGAAAATACTGGAAGAAAAATACCAAAATGCCCCTATCACACGCGCCCTCACGCGCCTGGCGCGTGTCTGCGCGTGGAAGCTGGCGCGTGCAGCCACGCGCCACCATCTTCTTCGTCTTTCCGGCCGCCGATGGTTGCTCCGATGGCTGCAAAAAGGATACCCCCTTGAAGCCCCTTTGAAGTCGATCCTAACCGTACCATTTTCCGGCCGAAAGGCCACCGGAAAGCACCCGAAAAATCGAGTTGCAGGTGCGGCGTTGCGGCCCGCCTCGGTTTTTCCGGCCATTCTCGATCCAGCTTCAAACGAACACTAAACCACACCAAATTCTCCAGATTTTCTCCCATTCTCACAAGGATCAAAAGCCCCCTAACCACTCGCCTCGATTCATCCTCATTTGTGAGTAATTTGAGTGTCAACTTTCGGCCAAAACCTAGGTTTTATATAGTCGATTTCCGGCCGAAATCCGGCCAATCAGTGGCCAAACCTTGGCCATCAAGCATCCTTCGGCCGTATACGACCTCCCCCAGGTCCTCCCCGGCCGTCCCATCGCCGAGATCGGCCTCCACATGCGAAGATTTGCGGCGGCCGTTTTTGCTGCGCGTTCACACTATGCAAATTTTCATTCTTTTGCACTTTGACCCCTGTTTTCTTCAAATGACAATTTTGCCCTTTTCACAACACCCCTGATAAATCCAAATATACCTCTAAGTTCCTCAAGTTTAGTATATCTCATTTGACCCTCAAAACTCCTGAAAAATTACCGTTTCGACCTCCCTCGGGCAAAATTAAAAAAAACTGCACTTAGGCCCGGCTGGTCAAATTGACCTTAAATCCATTTGATTTAACCCGAAATTGCTTAAGGGTTGTTCTACACGTTAAATACTAGTGTTTGACGCACTCTGATGATCT
The DNA here is from genome assembly GCA_036245055.1 of Diospyros kaki. Lineage (NCBI taxonomy): Eukaryota > Viridiplantae > Streptophyta > Magnoliopsida > Ericales > Ebenaceae > Diospyros > Diospyros kaki. The sequence goes on along the minus strand of BSEG01000009.1, from coordinate 23,633,635 downwards.
TCTGGACGTTTCCTACGTCGATTCGGTTTTCTCAGCCCGGTCGACAGGTGTACCGAAAACTGTTCCTGATCTAACTTATTTCATCACTAAAAATCATAGTTTAAATCGCTCGTCGATACTATACCATTTTCCTTGGCTATCTAGGGTCCGGGGTACTCTCTCCGATTAATTTGGTCGTCCAGACCTGCGTTAGTGTACCCTATAGTCTTATTTTTCTGCCAATTCCATTTATACCCTTCACTAAATATCACTTATACTCTTAATAACTTCTCGGGTATTACAACAACAATCATGTAATTAGACAATCCTAGAAAATAGAAAGTTTTGACTTTTGTACAATCCCTATAATTACTCTAATCAATCATCTATCAATCTATAATTTACAGCTGCACTCTTTTAATGTATACTCTTATCAATTTGTTCTTTATTCTTGGTATTCCAAGATCATCCTGACTAGTGAACTGGTATTTTTATATGACCATACCATAAATTACAGAGGCCAAACAATCATGGAAACTTAGGGAACCATTGTCTATCTATATTAGGATTTTTCAGGCCTACCAGTTAAACACATTAAAACCGCATAATAAGTTTTAAATGTTGAAAATTAATTATAAAACTAAAGTACTAACTAATGTTTAGATTTACATATACTAGTTCTCCCTTCTTTATATATTTCAATTTTATGAATTTAGAATCCTAAAAACTTTCAACTTGTTTATGAATATAGTCTTTTTGAGATGTATATAGAACTTCCTAATCATATTTAATGTCTTATTATGTAAAATCTTAGTTGTATATTTATAATAAGCATGTCCTTGTGTTCTAATCTGTGAGAATCATGATGTCAGGATGTCCTATTTTGTGTCAAGGCTGTGACCCATATCTGTATCATATGGGGATGCCCGCTTTTCTTTTACTTTTGTTTTCTCATTCACTTATATTTTGTGCATTATAAATTGACTTATCAAATATGTGTTGGTATTGCATACTGTTTCCGTCGTAACTTTTTCTTAGGAGTGGTGTTGATAAGATAGCTAATGCTTTATAATACATAAACATCTAGCTATTCCACGTTGCTTTTTAATTTCTTGGCACATTACACAAGCCACCCTTCGCATTATGGAAATCATACAAACGTTTTAAAAAATTTTAACAAGTTAATTTCTACCATCATTGGAATAGTTTTTGCTGATGTCAGCTAATTATTTATAGTGTTCATCATAAAATGAAAGGACTAAAGTAACCTTTAGCGTTAAACGGACTTGGTGAAATTTTTTTCTAGTTTGGCATGTCCTATTATACATTTCAACTGTTTTGACTGCTCAGGACCATTGCCTGCTCTATCTCCTCTCTCTAGGCGTGCTCAAACTATCAAGCACAGTAACACAAGCCTGCCCCGTCACTCTTATAGTCTGTATGTTTACATAGAAGAAACTATTTTTGTGTAATAGGAAATAATGATTAAAGTGTCTTAATATATATTCTGAAAAATCTTATAACAACAAAATTTGTAATTTAAGATTCTTATATACTAAACTTTTAAGTGATGTTAGGATGAATAAATGTATGTCCCCCGTGATTCTATTTTATAATTGAACTGAAAATGGTTTAAATATGCGCAATTAATGGACATGCAAAATCTCGTCATAAACACAAGGGATACCCAAGTGGCCATAAAGTGTCCAGTATTGAAAAATGATACGGGACAAGAAAGTGAAAAAGCAATTCATTGATCCGGAGTGACACTTACCGTTTTCAACAATTTCTTGTTGTAAACTTATCTGATTGCAATGGTTCAAAACGGGAAAGATGAGATCTTGAGTTACCAAAAACACCTATGAAACTCCATGAAATGATAATGGGATGATGTTGAAACAGCCCAAACTGATTGACATTGGAATTGTAATGGAAACTTAAAGTTTGGTTAGGATTGATGAAACCCCACCTCCATAAGGAACACAAGAACCTTAGAGATATACAGAGGAAGTCACTCACCACCTCTTGGAATCCACCAATGGGATAAAGAATGCTATGGATAGTTCCCCACTCAATGGATCCACCAAAGAGATACATTACTTAGAGAAGAAAGCACAATGACTATTCAAATTCTTGTGAAAGATAATTAGTCTGAAAGCCCTTCAGTCTGTACATAATAGACACATAAATAGGTAAGCCTTGGAACATCCCTCCTAGCATAGGTAAATGCATAATTGAAAGCCTATTTTTCTCTACGCAATCTGATACAAGTTTGAAAATGGTTTTTTCAAATTAATGCTAAGTCAGCCTGTGAATAAAATAGCATAACTAATTCTAAAATAGCACAATGACTAGACTTCTTGTCTTCTTGAGTTTTCCAATGACAACTCTTGGACTACTTTTAGGGATAGGCTGGCTGTCGAAATCTTCAAAAATGCACATGGGTCTGATTTGTGGCTTTCTAACAACAAAATATGCATAGTTTGGTGTTTTGCTAAATCTTGTTCCAAGTCTTGGACGACTTCATGAGATGCTCCCATCTCCAAAAGATATTAAATATAATATGACCATTTTGGATGAGTTTCTAACATGCATTTGGCAGTTTTTGGCATCTGAACAACGTAACCCAACATGGACCACATGTAGATGTTTTTGAGGCCTCCCTGCACCCCCGAGTTCACTATTGAATTATTTTAGATTGGAAGGGAGAAAAGCTAAAGATTTTGTTGACTAATAACGTCATATTATTTTCTCTGAAGGCTCCTATAAATATGGAGGGGCATCATACCCTGCATCAGCTTCTCCCTCTGGTTCAGGAATGAATGAGTGTAGGAGAGTAGCCATTAAGGCTCTCAAAGTTAATGAATCAGCATGTACACATATGAAGTGCACATTTGGTGGAGCATGGAATGGTGGAGGCGGGGATGGACAGAAGAATTTATTTGTTGCTTCCTTTTTCTTTGATAGGGCTGCTGAGGTATTGATCATTTCTTTGAATGTGAAAATATAATTGGAAATTAATATACTCATGTTTGGGCTGCAAATTAACACGAAGTGAGTGTTGCACACGTAGGCTGGATTTGTTGATCCAAATGTGCCTGTTGCAAAAGTTCGTCCTGTGGATTTTGAGAATGAGGCTAAGCGTGCCTGTGAAACGAAGCTTGATGATGCCAAATCCATATATCCAAATGTAGGAGATGAGACCCTGCCTTACTTGTGCATGGATCTGGTGTACCAATACACATTGCTTGTAGATGGATTTGGTAAGTTAATATGCTCATTTTATTCTTTTATTATTAAAGTTCATGACGTCAAAAGTGTAGAAATTAAAAATAAAAAAAAAATAGTCAAAGGTTTCCTTTTTAGAAGTTGAATGAGAAAAGTCTCAAAAAATTTTAAATGTTGATTGCGGGTGGGTGGGTGCTTTTTGACAGGCCTGGATCCCTGGCAAGAGATTACATTGGTGAAGAAAGTTAAATACCAAAATTATCTTGTTGAAGCAGCTTGGCCATTGGGCAGTGCAATTGAGGTGGTGTCATCCTTGAAGTAACTGGAGATCACAACATTGTTGATTTAATTAATTGGTTCAATTTTGGTTGGTGGCATTGGTTATTTCTTAGGCATATCCCCGAGTTTCTACAATTGTTTGCAGTAGTCAGTCAATAACACCATCTGCTATAAAAGTTATTTTGTTTGACATGCTTGATGCCATTTTCAATTTAATAGATGACTTTTCGTTAATAAACCAGAAATCGTGTTCTTATTTGTTTGTTTTTATTATTTGTGACGAGGGCTTTGGTCAATTCACTGATTTATTATTTTTAAATTTCAGAGTAATGATTACAGAAATCATATTCTTAGTTATTATTATTTGTGAGGCTGCAGCGACGGTGAGTTTGGAGGGGTGGTTGGTGTCATAGTGTTATTTGGTCATCTTGGCCTGCTATCAGGTCAAGCTTATTTTAGTTAATACAAGGGATATCGGGTTTTAAAACCAAACATAAAGTATAGCGGAAACGATTACAAAAACCCTTGCAAGATTAGGTATTTAAACATCCATATGTATCTAAATGAAAAATCAGCCATAGGGGGCTTAGCAATATGCCCCCACGGATGTTTTTCTTAGCCAGTTGTCCAATGCGCCTTATGCTCCTTGTTGCCTCCCTTGTTGCTCAAATTTGCCCTTGCTTACCTGCGAAGCTTGGGTGACCAACTCATCTCCTAAACTATGGGGGACCTATTTGGTCCACGTCTCAACCACCTTGGAATCCTTCACCATAGTTGTTCGAGGACCCTCTCGATGAAGGTGAACAAGAGTTGTGATGGTTTCTCTTGGGTTGCAAATGGTTGGCCCATAATCGGATTAACAAAGGAAGATGGAAAGAGAGGTAGCTAGCTTCTTCAAGCAAGAAGAAAACAGTTGAACCAATGCAGGAAAAAGAAGAAGCAAGGAAGCAAGAAGGAGATGAAGTTGCTGAAGCAACAAAAGTAGTCGGGACTTTCTCGAAAGTTACCTCTAATTTCTTTTCCTTTCTCTCCTATTTATTAAATCATTAGAGCAATAAATGCTTTGATGCGACAAAACGACCGATTGTTGAAGCTGTTAGTGATAGTATCCTAGATGCTAGATTTACATTACGATAGATGTATGTAAATGACATTGTTGATTATTCTTTGATATTAATATAAATGTCATATCTTCATTCATATCTCTCCATTTCTTCTTTATGAATGAGTCCCTTGACTTCCTTGTAAGCTTCCTACTCTCAAGGTGTTGAGAGTGTGTGACTTAGATATCTAGTGTAGGATTTCTTAACGGTATTCCCGGTCTTTACATTTATCAGAAGGTGGATACGATATATCAATTAGTGGACCGGTACGTAGGCTACTACCATTGTTGCAATGATAAAATAAATTAGACACAATTCATCATTTGTATATAATTGTATATAAATACTTAAGGATGAACTCCCAAGGACTAATCTATGTGGAAAGTGGTTAAGTATGACTTTAATTGTAAGAACACTCTAATACATACACCAAAAGGTTAGTACCTTAAAACATAGTCTCAGGTTAATGTGTCATTGAGAAGGGATTGAGGGGGGATATCAATGATGCATGTGAAATTGCCTCTATCTTAAGGAGACAGTAATCAATCTTACAAGGTTGGTGTGGGAACTAAGGCAAGTGTATGCGTACTTGTTGGCGAACAAGTTCACTGGACATGACCTGACATGGCATTCCATAAGGTTTACAGGTGCCTATGGAAACCTTGGTGGCGATTGTGAAAGTCATCATTTGATTTGTGATCATCATAGTATCTCATGTGTGGATTCAAATACTTTTGACTTCATTATGAAAGCATCCAATAAAGGGTGTGAATTCAGTGGTGATTGGATATATCATGAAGCATACGAAGATTGTGAGTGATTTAGAGAAGATTCATCGACTTTTATGGGAGAATGTCTCTTGGGCCTCTTTGATGAAAAGGTAACTGTTAAATTTGTGCACAGTGGGAATTTGATTTGAGATTGGATCTTAAATCAAATACTCTTGAAGTTATCCTTTTGATATATCAAAGATAACAATATTAGTGTTAGTGCCATAATGCTAAATTTAGATGGGCATCTAACAATTGTAATTATGGGACTAATGATATAATTCTTACAAATGTAATAAAATATGTTTTCATATTTTAAAACCATATCTTCATTCATACCTCTCCAATCAATATATGAATGAGTTCCTAGATTTTATGATAAAAGTTTTATTCTTAAGTGTTAAGAATATGTGACAAATGACCTTTGTATTAAAGATATCTTAAGGTTAATTCCCAATTCTTAGACTTCTCAAAAAAAACTATGATTAGTCAAGTACGAACTGCCACATGGGATACTACTATTGATTAGAATGAGGTGTTGATGATAAAGGATGACGAATCGCATGTCATAATCCATGTAATGGATATATTAGACATGTGGGTAGATGTTGGTTGAACATCTACCGAATATGATGCACGTGATAGATCACATAGTTGATAGGATCTATAATCTATCACAATGTTCGATTGTGTTACTGGTCCTTAGATTAGAGGCAACATAGTTGTCTTTCATGTTACTGTCAGGGATTTACCGTTACTAAGAACTATCTGATTACCGGGTAAAAAATGCATTGTGTGGTTTCTATGCAGTAGCTTATAGAGGCATGTGATTGCTAATGGAATTTGTCAACCTCTGGTGCGAGATGATCATCCTATGCAATCATTGGTGGTTTTGATTATAGAAACCCTTGACCAGGGTACACTTGATTGGAAAGTGTTTCCAATGTTGAAAGGAGTTCTTGTAACGCCCCGCTCCCACTTACGGGTGTTACTCGTGAACAATTACCTGAATTGTCCACCTGCCCGGTCTGAGATGAAGGGCTGACTATGTTTCAAGAAGAAACGCCCTAGGTGGGAACTAGGCTCGTCATTCCCTTCCCTTAAACTCCAGGATTTTCTAGCAGGATTGAGCTTTAAACCACACCGCGTTTGGTTAAAAAGAAATCTCGCGAAGACGCCCAATCATTATTTTCTCATTTGAATTTAATTCTTTTTCGACCAAGAATTTTACCGGGCTCCAAAAATCACCATTTAAACCAATCCATTGATGGATCACCAAATTTGGAGGAAAAACTCATCATTTTCAAATTTCCAAAATTTTGGCATTTTCTCCAAAAATGCCCGAAAAATCCCTTTATTTAGAAAATTCTTCCGGGGCCTAAATTCAATTAAGAAACGCCCCAAAATTTCTCATTTTTTCAAAAAAATTTGCCGGCGGGGCCCACGGGGCGCTGGCCGCGCGGGTTGGCCGCGCGGCCGCCCGCGCGCGCCCGCCCCCGCCCTCGCGCGCGCGGCCCCCACGGCCCTGCCGCGCGCAGGGCTGCTGCAGCCAGGCTGCAACTTTTTTTTTTTTCCAAACTCTCCAGATCTTATTTCTGAAATATATGGCTCCCAATTCCAAAATTTGGCCTCCAAAAACCCTCAAATTTTTATCCAACTAGATGCCTTTCACACTAGGCAAAAATACATCTTTCCCTCAAGTCTCACACTTTGAGTTCTATGTTAGGCTAAATTTATTCAAAATTTCAGAATTAAAAATCAATAAATATACACCCCAACTTCAACCTTTTCCCATAAATGAAGCTTATACACTCTCTTGATGCTTAATACAACATACAAGACGAATGAAAATACATATAGCTTAAGGCTTTATCGAGCCATTACAACATATCCTTGAAACTTCTCATTCATCCATAAGCTTTCCCCTTTTGCCTTGCTCTTTCCCATGCCTTGACAACCTACATGTGAGGGTAAAAACCTCATGAGCTATTAAGCTCAATAAGGGTGCTTATGCAATAAGTATGAACATAAACATAAATCATGTAATGGCATGTGCATGCAATGTAGTTAGGTCTTTCATGCTCTCACAACCTCTCAAGGTTTGAAGCCTTAACCTACCCCTTTCCACCATGTATCTTAACAATCCCTATGGTCATAGCTATTATGTACATGAGGAGCATGCTTAATACAACATGAAAAGTTTATAAACATACTTACAACCATGCAAGGCCACCATCCCTTGGGGCCATCCCTTACCTTTTTCCATTCTTTGAAGTTTCCACATGCTTTAACTTCAAGGCCTTCATTGCTTTCAACCTTTGCTCTTTCTCAAGAAACCCCTTAAAAAAATAAGGTAGCTAAGCCACCATATAAGAAAGATAAAAGGATTTCTCTTTATTACTATAAGGTAGAAACCTTACCTTTGCATTCTTCATTTCCTTCTTCCTTTCTTCTCCATTCTTTCCTTTCTTCCTCTAAGTATTTGGCCAAAAAGCTTAGCCTTCTTCTCTACCTCCCTTTATATAGCCAAAATTTCCCTTTAATTCACTTATTTTATTTCCATGGCAAGAATAAATCTTAGCCCTAGGATTTCACTTAAATTGGAAGAATACATCATAGCCTTCCATAACAAGCACAATCCATGTGCTCTTGTCTTCTTTAATCTCCACCATTAAATTTCTTTTACTTTTGAAGACTAGATCTCAACCATTCAAATCCCTTTACATGTGGCAATCCATGCCACTTCTCTTGAATCATCTCAATCATTAGATTTTCAAGACTTAATCTCTACCCTTGGATCAAGTCTTCCATTCCATAAATAGATTTTCTTTTCTATTTATTTAATTTGAGAAATTTTCATGCCATCAACCTTGAAAGACATAATTCAAGGCTTTTCCAATTTATTAAATCCCCATATTTTCAAGACTTGATCCCAACCATTGGATCATATAGTCTTCCAATACCAAAATTAGCCGTTTCTCATATATTTAATTTGACTAATTTCACCCCATCACATGAGTGACCACTTGAGAGACATATAATTTCTTTCCCATTTAATTTAATGGGTCCATTTTCCATCATTAATGCTTGACCATTTTCCATTTCTTTTGCATTTTCCTTTTTATACAACATAATCATGTCTCCCATTAATTGCAAGAATAACCATATTCCAATTTCTTTTGCAATTAATTTAATCTTCCATTTATCTTGGACACCACTTTGCCAAGTGTCACTCTATGCCACCAACCTTGGCTTCCAAGACTAAATCTAAACCATCCATGTGGCACCCCCATATAAATACACCAATTTAGGAAAAATTAATTATTTTCACTCCCATAATTAATTTCCTCTTTTTCTCATAATTAATTCCTTTATGGAATTTCTCTCCAAAATTACCAAAACACCCTTTGTGAATTTTCAATCCCATTTATCTCCACATAATGCAAAATGGGAACTAATTCACTTCCATACTTAATTTCACCTTGGAATTATCTCCAATGTACCAAATTACCCTTTATCGGACTTCACTATCCAAATTACCAAAATGCCTCTCTCATAGGGCACCCTCAATCTCAAGGATCCAACACCTTCTCAAGGGAATTTTTAGAAATTTTTTTCACTTTCTTTCTCATTCTTTTAACACCTATAACACCGAGTGTTACAGTTCTTATAACACCCAAGAATTTCTTGAGGTCTCAAGTGTAATCTATCTTAGGGTGTAAGTGAAATTTTCAGAAGCTTTAGGGTTAAAGTGTAATTTCTTAGAATTGTGGGTGACTGAATCAACTGTAGGGAATGCTCAAGAACGTGAATATCTAAGGAAAAATGTATGTCATTGACAAGCATTTCGAGACTAGATTTATGACACTGAAAGTGGTCAAAACAGAGACAGTTATTGGTACAGCTATGAGTCGACTTGAAAACCGAATGGTCGTAAAGGACTTTCGAAAGATGAACAGAAAGCTGTGGAGACTTTGATTTTGAAAGTAGAACAATGCTGAAATGGTTTCGGGATGAAACAAAAGGATTTAAGTTCAAAACATACATTCGGGCCTAAGTGTAAATTTTAAATCTTGCCTAAGGGGGGTTAAAAAGATGTTTTTTCATAATCTTTGGGGATGAAATGAAGAGTTTAGAACTTATGGGTCTTAATGAAATTGTTGGAAAACTTAAGGGCTTATTGGAAAGGGCAGAAATGACATTTGGAAGAAACTTGGGGACTAAGCCTAGGAAGCTTGGGGAGGTCCATCGTGCTTGGGGAAGGTCCATCGTGGCCTAGGAAGCTTGGGAACCAAGCCTTGCTGTTGATTGACCGAGGGATGGCCTGGTTTTGCTATAAATAGGGGTGAAGGGTTTTCGAGTTTTGGGCATCAAATTCCTCGTGTTTTGTAGTGTGTTTGGGAGAATTGATAGAAGGCTTTGATTCTAGAGGTGTTGAGGATCAATTTTGAATTTTTGGTGAGCTTTAGTGTGAGTCTCATGGAGTTTTGAAGCTTGGTCGAAAAGTCAATGGTCACCGGAGCTGAGCATTAAACCGATCAATTGGAAGCTTTTCAATGATGTTTTCAAGCCAAGGAAGGCACCATCATGATCGACTTGATGTGTAGAACATAGTAGGAGGAAAAAACCAGCAAATGCTGGTGGTCAGAGTTGGAGAAGATGATCGATGCGTGAGGTACATGCGCTAGTTAATGCACGCAAGACACGCACCAAGCACGTAAGGGTGCGTGAGCATGAGGTATTTTCTGAATTTTATTTTAATATTTTTAAAAAATTATTTTATGAATTATTATGTTAAAAAATTTGGGAAAAACCTTGAGAAGGTATTTATTTTGTATTATTGAGGAAAAATAGGAAGAAAATAAGAGGAAACTATGAGAAAATTATGAAAAAATAGATGTTGATATTTCCTTGAATATATATGATGGGTAGGATACGTTGAGACTCAAATTTGAGAACAATTAGAAGCCTGACATGAGAATCGAGGTCATGCACAAATTTTGAGGAATCCTGAGTTAAGTTCAAGGTGAGACTCCTGTACACAAACTCTTGTTGTTTATCTTGCATGAAATCGTGTTGCATATCTGAAATGTGTTTTCTTGAAAAATATATGCTGTTGGCTTCCAAACTGTTGCATTTATAAAGTTCGTGTGGGCATACTGTTGTACCTATCTATTGTTACCCGAAGACAAAAGTTTAGATATATCCCCTGAGAGGCACTATGCATACGCCGTGAGAAAGCTCTCGTGAGGAGACCGTGTGAGCCTAAGGGACAATGAATGTGGTGGTTGCATGAGTTCTATGAGGTTGAGCCGATGTGACATGATCAGCGATGTCCCGAGAGGCGCTAGAATGCGTCATTGAGAAAGCTCTCGTTGTAGGATGCTGACATGTTTATGATGTACTTTGGAATAGTTCTCGTTATTTCCTCATACATTTTATACTTGTTCATGCATATATATATATATTGTTTTAAAGTTCTCACTAAAAGGTTCATTTTTTAATTGGATTGTGTCACTGAAATATTCAAATGTTTTAGGTTCGACAAGCGGCTCTAAAGGAAAGGAGATAGTTGAAGAATAAGCTTATTTTGTTGTATGTAACATGCTTTAGCATGTCTTTAATTATGTACGAGAAATTCAGTTAATGATTAGAACCTATGCAAACCTTAGTATGTTTTCAGTCATGTTTGAGACGTTCAGTTAATGCTTATGAGAGATGATGTCCATGTAATATATTTTGTAGACGTCTTGAACGGTCTCTTATATGATAAATAAAGCATTATGATTATGAGCTATATTAGGTTCGATTTGGCTTCCGCGTTTGTAATAACATCACCTGTCTTAGTTATTTGGTTATTAAGTTTGCTAGGCTGAGAAGGTGAAATTGGGATTTCTGGGAATTATATGTTGTATGTCAGTGGTTATGGTATGTGGAAAACAAAAATATATATTCTCAAAATCCTAAGTTATTTGACGCCTGGGGAATTTGGGGTGTTACAATTTTGATGTGTCATCTCAATCACACCACACTGATTCTTGGCATAATTATCAAGTTAGTGAGTTTGATCAGTCCATGACTCTCACTCGATTAGAATGTTAATCGATGGAGGGATTATAGTACATAGGAATCAAAAGCCCAAATAGGTTCTTAAGGAAGTTAGACTTCATTACTGGTAGAATTGCCCTGACATAATGTCAGTTGTCATTCAAGTATTTTGGGGTACATTGAGAAAAAAAAGAGATCTTTGTTGTAGACCAAAGTGTTTGGTCAGCGTCAAAATGATTGATGTATCTCAATTGTTACTTAGTGGTGAATCTAAAAAGTCACACGCATATATGGGTATTATAGTGGTTGACTAAGCGATGAAAATTGTAATCATTATTAAGAGTTAATGATGTCACTGTTAAGAATTAACCGATCGAGTTCAATGATTAAACCAAAAAGGACAATTGTTAAGAGTTGATAGGCATGTCGTTAAGAGTTAATTGGGGGTCTTAGTTTCATCATGAGATGATGAAAGGGTCAATAAGAGTTAATGGCAGCCTAGATGAAATTTGCAGAAACTTGACAAAATCGGTCGACAAGCAGAAGAATCTGTCTACCGATTCATGCCCAATTGGTCGACAGTTCCTTAAAAGCTGTCGACCATTTCTATTGCAGAGCGTTGTGAAGCTCACAACCCGTTTTCTCTTTTCTGCTTTTGGATGAAAAAAAAGGTCGGTGGAAGAATGATTAAGGGGATGGAATATGTTCTTTATGCAGGCTTGTCTCCCACTTGTCCTTTCTCTCTCTCCTTGTTATGAATCGATTATAGAGCATCTTAGGGTTTTTATGACTTGATATATATGACAAGAAAAAAAAAGAAAAGAAGTGTGGTTGCGGCTGCATTTGATGCTTGGCTAAATCTTCTTCTCCTACTTTTCTAGAGCCTAGAACCTTTCCTATTGCTCTCTTTCTTAATCCATTTATCTCTTGATTGCTAGAGTAGCAATCCTATCCAAATAGATTGTTTATTGGATTAGGTATTCTTTCTTTGAACCCATTTTTGCTTAAATCACCAACAAAAATCCTGGCCAACACATAGGCATTCTTGTTGGTTTCATCATCTACTTGGAGCGTAGACTAATTGGGTCCCTTGTACTTTCGGGGGATGGATTAGTCAACTGAAGGAGTGTTCGGGAGCTACTCAAGAGCAAGTTGTTGCTACCACATGGAGGATTCTAGCCTCTACATTAGATTTGAAACTGTTGTGAGGTATACCTTCTTACCCCCTATGGCGTGGTTTCAATTGTAATGCATATGATGCTTTGATATCGAGTCTTGCAAGGTGATTCTCGTTTTTATTTTTGCTGCATTTGTATGGCTTTTTGAAAAAGTTTTGAAAATAGAAATTGATACACCAAATGTTGTCGCCCCTTTTTAGTCATATCATAGCCTCGGCTTAGTTTCAATGATCTATGCTTGTGTTTTTGCAATATGTATGTGTTTTAGGTATATGCACTGCCGGGTTGACAGTTTGGAGCCATCGGTCGATAGATCTTGGCTTTTGCCTTGTAGATTTGTCGAATTGAGGAGGATCTATCGACCGCCAGCAGAGAATTAGTCGACATCCTTGAAAAGCTGTCGACCGTTTTAGGCACTGTCAGAAAATTTTGGGACTTTCGATTATTGTTTTGATGTAATGTGATTGCTATGATACAAAACCGACTAAAGCTCATGATATGAGATATCAATGACCCAAAAAGTTATGCATATTACATTACCATGGATTTTATAGTTAAAATGCCATAATATTCAATGAGATTGAATGGATGGGTGATTGTGGACTTGATGCAATGTGATTGTATGGATGAATAAGTGTATGTTATCGATATTTGATGGTCTGTAACATTATTATTTTCATTCTGTTTTTGTGACTATAATGAGACATAAATCTTCTTGTAAATTTCATTTTAGTAAAAAAATGTATAGTACAAATTTTATATAAAATGAAGAAGCCATCAAAAGTTAGTGATGTCGAGGAGCAAGAAGGTTTATATAGATCAACCCATGAGATGGGTGATGCCATCATTATGTGTTTGTCTCAATAATGCTATTGATTAAATCCAAAAGCTCGGATATTAATTAATAAGTTTAAAAGTCCATGATTACCCCATTCAAATGCATGAGTTTATGTATGAGATACATGATGAAAAACTTAATGTATGTGTAAAGTGAAACCTCCAAAATAAGTTATGAGTTTATTTTTAATGCATGAGTTGATTATGTATGAGATACATAATGAAAAAACTTAAATGTATGTGCAAAGTGGGCAAAATCTGATTTTTTTCCTATCTAAGCATTCAACAGTGGGCAAAATCTGATTTTTTTCCTCTTGCGTTTGAAGCAATTGCCGAGGGATTGAAGTAGAGAGAGAGCAAGGCAGAGAGGGATCGAGAGAGAGGGATCATTGGAGGTCGGCTATGGGTCGATGCTGGCCTGAGGAAGCCACGGCTAAAGCGTTGTAGTGGCGGCAACGAAGCAGCGGTAGAGGTAGGGATATCGGCGATGGCTGCTCAAGCGATGAAGGGTAGCCGATGGTGGTCACGGTGGCTAGCAATGGTTGAGGCGGTGCCGGTCGACAGTTGGTTGTAGTAGGTTAGTGGCATAAATGCAGCAGCAGTGGTGGTGGTCGCGTACAGGCTGAGACGCGTAAGGGAGGTCAACCGATGGTAGCGGTGGTTGGCTATGGTCGCGCGGTAGTCGGTGGAGGCCGACGATGGTTAGAGGCAGGTGTGGCTGGTGGCTGTGCGTGGTAGTGGCTGGAGCGGGTTGTGAAGAAGCGCGGGAAGAAGAAGAAGAAAAATAAAGAAAAAAGAAAAAAAGAAAAAAAAAAGAAAATAGAAAAAATCTGGAAAAAGGGAGAAAAAATTAGAGAAAATGCCATAAAATTTCAAAAAAATGGGAGAAAATTCTAGAAATTAATTTGTGGCTCGAGGAGTATGCCGAAAGCTAAAAAATGGGATTTTGAGCACAAGGTGGCAGCTCAGGAGACAAGGCTAGTATGGGCAATTTATAAATTTCTCCTCCAAATGGTTAAGGTAAAATAAATTATTTCTTTTCGAGTATTTACATTATGTGAGATAATGTATTGTGAAGTGATGGTTGGATTATGCCCGTGATTGGGGTTGTTTGGAAGTTGTTGATGGGTGGGTTTTTGCGGTGAATGGTAAAAACATAGGCCCTGGTTTAATTTCTATTGTTGTTGGGTTTTGTGTGATATTTAGGATCTACTAAGGAGGCGGTGGTCCTAGAAGAGTTCAAAGCAGGCTGGCGTTCTCGCTTTTGGCAGATGAGGCTTTGAGCCAGGTAAGGGATGACCCCAAGTGGTGGTGGTCTTGCTTGCATTTGTAAGTGTTTCTTTGTGATTTGCATATAGTCGTAAACATTTACATGATATGTGTTTTAGTGTACCTATGGCCATATGGATGACTAGTGTTGTGGGAAGGGTTGGTTGATGCCTTAACCTATGGAGTTTATGTAACGACCTGATCGAGCGATAGGAAGGATTAGAACAACTTACCCTGATGGGCCTACATGAACTTTTCAGGGGGGTCACCCATCCCTAGATTACCCCAGGTTAAGCATGCTTAACTTGGGAGTTCTTTGCCAACATTCAGCCCAAAAAGTATCCAGCTGGTGTTGTTTCATTTCTTATACTATCCTCGATATATACTAACTTCTTTGGGCTCTCGGGGTATTACATTCTCCCCCCCTTAAGCACATGACGTCCTCGTTATGCGACCTTACAACCGGTCCCAGATCTCCCCCCTTGCATGGCCGATGTGAGATTCGCCTAAGGTGCCTACACGCACCCCCCATAGGGGCCTACACCCCCCCTTGGGACTCAGCCTTCTCGTTGAGGTTTGCCCCACCAACGCGCTCAGAGGCTCAGGGGTCGGCTCTGATACCACCTGTAACAACCCAATCGAGTGATAGGAAGGACCGGAACAACTTACCTTGATGGGCCTATGCGAACTTCCCAGAGGGGTCACCCATCCCCGGATTACCCCAGGTTAAACACGCTTAACTTGGGAGTTCTTTGCCAACATTCAGCCCAAAAGGTATCCAGCTGGTGTTGGGAAAGAACTCCCAAGTTAAGCGTGCTTAACCTGGGGTAATCCGAGGATGGGTGACCTTTCTAGAAAGTTCGCGTAGGCCCATCAGGGTAAGTTGTTCCGGTCCTTCCTATCACTCGATCAGGTTGTTACAGTTTATGAGGGCATGGAAGACTACCTATTTTGCATTACATTTTTGCATTACATGCTCTCTCATGCTTCATTTACTTATGCATTGCATCCTTACTGAGTCTTTATGACTCATGAGGTTTTACCTCGTGTTGTAGATGATGCATGTCTGGATGCTAGCGGTGATGATGTCGGGAGGATGATGTGGCGATTAGCATTGTCGCTCGAGTTTGTATGTGATATATATTCATTTATGTATTCATGTGATTGAATGTAAATGTTGTTAAGAGCTAGATGTATTGAGTTGTAGTAATCACCATAGTGTGATAGGTGATTGTGATATGGCTTTAGTTGGTGGAACTGAGTTTCGGATCAGGTAAAGATCAAAAAGGTATGTTCCTGTAAATCCCCAGTACTCACTAGATGTTTGACGCGCTAGTTTTGTGCTTGGGTCACATTTGGTTTATTGTGTGGTGAGCTAAAAAAAGGTGAAGCTCACTTGAGTTTTGGATCCCATTTTGCTGTGTTTCCTTGTTTGTTTGGGGGACCAAATCCTCTGGTAGAGCAAAGGGAAGGACGAAGCCTAGTGCCCACCTAGGGCTTTTCTTGTTGAAACATAGTCCACCCTTCAATTGTTGGCTTAACAAGTGAGTAATTCGATCGATTATTCACCGATAACACCCGTAGGTGGTAGCGGGTAGTTACAGTGAACCCTAGAAACCACCATAGCGTGAGGGTGCATTTCATGAGAGTTAACTAAATTGCCTATCTAATCATGAGATGTTGTTGGTTACCCCACATGGATATGGCCTATAAACCACCATAGTGTTGCAGTCACAGACATTCAAGTGGATCACTGGCTGAGACAATGGATCAAATCTAAACATGCAGCACCCCAAGTGCTACGATAATTAATAAGAGAAAACCCATACCAAAAATAATAATTAGTTCTCATAAACTGGAAATAAAATTATTAAACTGTGCCACATCTCAAGGCAAGCAAAACTCAACTAACAAATTGTAAACTTAAATGAAATATCCCTCAATGCTAAAAATAAAATATATGACAATCTCTAATCTAGTCAACCATGACCCAGAAATCTTATAGGCATCGAGTGGCCTCCACGTACACACTGCTAGCGTCCCCCACTGTTACTACTAGGACCCGCCTCAGGAGCTACCTCGCTATGACTTGGAATGGTGAAGAGTATAAGATGAATCACAAGACTCAACAAGTAATAAGTAATGAAAGAAAGTTTAAAGCTAAGACAAAGAAAAATCGAACTCATCGAGACTGACTCATCTCACAACTCATAGATCCGGTCATAACCTGAGCGATAACTGATCTCAATTTGAGGGAATTAATATATTGGAACATCTTATATGGTTGCGTAGGTTCTCATATAGATGTGGAATAAATAAACATCACTCATGTAGATATGTATGCAAAACTGGCCAAGGCCCATATATATAAAGAAGAAGTCTCATACTTGCCTGTTGCTGAACCTGCAACCATAAACAACAAACAAATATTCACTAGGGTCAAACACCCCTACTCCATATCTAGGAACGAACAGAAAAGAATTATCATCTCAATAGTATTACCAGGGTTGTCACCCCTCGCTATTGGTAGTGGGTAATCTCAAAAGAACTGAGCTCATGGGATCCCTTTGCGGACTAAACTGCCTTAAATGCCAAATGTTCAAATACGTGCTAGCACACAATATGAAGTGCTCCAAGTAATCTCATGCTCCATGCTCATACAACATGAATGCACATAAACTCAAATAATCTTATGAGTCTTAATTCTCATTGTATTGGAGACTTAATACTCTAGATTGATTATGTAAACATAGATTTTTCTTACCCTTGTCTCAATTTAGTTACTACTCCTCAACCTATGAGATTAACTTAACTCTCTTATGTATCTTGAAAAACAACAATGAACTCCAATTTCATATCATAAGGGTTTACGACTTCGAATATTTTTTATAAATATTGAGCCGTCCAATATTTCTATTTAAGTTTTATATGGAGGCATGAAATTAAATATTAATCTTTTAAATTGGTGCCTTCTCTTCTCACTTCCAAATTATCTCAATAATGTAATTATTTTAATTGAAGTTCAATCAAAAGATAAATATTAAACCTCAAGCCTTATGAGTTCAATGATATACTAGATGAATAAGACTTGCTTAATATTATTTTTAAGGCATAAGATTTCTTTAAATCTTAGTAATATTTATTTAAAATAATTTAAATTTAATTTAGAACTTAATTAAATAGATTTTTACTTGCACTAAACTCATATTAGGATGAAAAAGGAATATTTTTTTTCCTGTGCTACAGTAACATCGCTATAGTACACAACGCTATAGCAACATCACTACAGTAACTTCGCTACAGTACACAGCGCTACAATAACATCGTTACAGTCCTTCCTGCTTATAATTTGAAATCTTACGTAAAGTCTTTGCAATTATATACATATGTATATTACTTCCAAAATCAGACCACCATCTACACCTATTAAGAAAAGATAATTTAAGAGGACTTATACCCCATTGAAGGGAACGAATTCACAATCAATCAACGATAATTTTTCAAAAGAAACACGATCAAGTTGAAACAATTTATTCTCTGCAACTCATATACATATATATATATATCCAAGAACGTATATATATATTTCAACAACTCCATACATAAAAATATATATATATATCCATCAATCTTATAAGCTACACCATTCTGAAGGAAAAATTATGATAAACAAATCCTAATAAAAAAGGATTGAATTCTCAGTTTATCAACAATAGGGTCAAACGTTGCTGTGATAATGTTATACAAATATATATATATATATATGTACATGTAGATGGAGGAAGTTGAACAGAGAGCCAATGGGAAGGTTATTACCGTGAAGAACTTTAAGAAAATCACTGATTGAAGAGGTTTAAATCCACATGATGAGAACAAAAGAGAAGAAGGAAGAGAGAACTTGCCTGCCAAAGCAAAACCAAACTCTCTGTTTGCAAAATCAATATGTAGAGCCTCTGCTTTTCCTCTTCTTCTTTCTCTCTTCTCAAAAACTCTCTCTGCCTCCTTCAATCTTTCCGGCGGCGTGAAGCCACATTGCAAGCCATGCAATTTATATATAGAGGCCTTGAAACCCTATACGTCCAAAGTCCCAACTCAAAAATAACTCTTAGTTTTTTGATTAAATTAAATCACTTAATTCTTTTGCTCTTCTCCTTTCATATATGCCCTTAATCAATTAATTCAATTCCTCCTAAAAATCTTTATTCTAATAAAAATCCTGGAATTCCAAATAATGATATTTTACCTTAAAAATTTAAATTACTCAAAAATTATTTTCCTTGGCCGAAAATCCTCTTAATTCCCAAAAATTTAAATTCTCAAATTTCCAAATCCTCAAAAATATTTAATTTACTCAAAATTTCTTAGCCCCTTTCATGGGTCACTACATGTATCGTCTTAGAAACCACCATAGTGTTGCAGATGGGTGGCATGGGGATTAGTGGATTGAACTTCACATGAGATGTGATAGGTAAGAGTTGCCTATTCAAATATATGGGTATCACTAGAAACCACCATAACGTTGCAGGGTATTCATGCAGGAGAGAACTTGATCACCCGCCATGAGTCCCCTTAAGGATTTGCATTTTTCACCATGTAAAGTGTGGGATTCAAAAAATTGAGAGGGAGGTACCATTTGGTTTAAGGCCGAAACTAAATAGATTATGCAAGATAAATCAAACTAACAATCATTCATTTATTTATGCAGCATTTTCAAAATGGCACTTTCAAACCCTATCACGCGTCTTTTGGACAAAAATACTTTAACTGGATCAAATTTCAAGGATTGGTTTCGCAACCTAAAACTTGTTTTAGGTTTGGAGAAAATTCAAGACATTTTGGATAACCATGTCCCTGATACTCTTCCTAAAGTGTCAAGTAAGGAAGAGCGAGCAGAATGGGAAATGATGAGGGATCAAGATCTGAGGGCAAGGACATATATCTTAGCCTCCATGAGTAATGAGCTCTAGTGTCAGCATGAGCATATGATTGACAAAACTATCATGACTTTGAATTTACGGGAGCTTTATGGAGAGCAAAGTCGAACTGTTAGATATGAGATATCTAAGCAACTGTTCAAAGCCAAGATGGAAGAGGGAACTGATGTGGGAGACCACATACTGAAGATGTAAATAGATTAGATAGACCATGCATGAGGTATGCTTGGGCACAAGGTCTCTCCAATGGCTCTTTGGCTAACAACAATGACCTATCTAACCCTAAACTTTTACGTGCACCGCCACCCCTGGCCTTATTGTATCAAATGGTCTTTTCTGATCCAGAAGATCCTCCCAAGAGGCAACTATAGAGCATACTAGTGCCACTACTCTGTTCATGGTTTATTCATTTCTATAGAGAGACGAAGTAAAGTACCAGAGAGAGAACTTGGAAAGCCATGGATGGATGAGAAGATTGATAGAGATTTTATATCTGGGGGATTTTGTGCTTACAATCGAGGAGAGGCTATCCTTATATAGAGGGAGGAGGAGCACTCTTACAATGAGCATCGAATGCTCCTAGACAAAGCATAAAGTAAAGTGTACACTGTCACATGCCACTTTTGACTAAAGGGGCAAGTGAGGATAAAATAGGGAAAAGATGACCTGACAAGTTCACATGCTATATATGACAAATGGGGCATGTGAGGATAAAACACAATAATACAAAGGGGACATGGTCACATGTCGCTTTTGACAAAAGGGCATGCGAGGACAAAATTTATTAAAACACTGATAATACAGATAGGGTGACATCATGCATGACATCACTTGAGCTTTGGGCTTGGCAGTTGGGATGATCTACTTGAAATGGACTTGAGCTTGATTATGGAGTGTAATGATTGCACTTTGGGCCTGGTCCTTCTGAATCATATGGGTCGGATGGCATACCCATTCCTTTCCACAATGGGTCTTCATTTTCTTGGGCCGAATTGCTGATTTGGGCTTTGTTGCTAGACGGTTGAGCTGGGTCTACTGTTGTGAGATCTTTGAGTTAGTTGAACTGGGCTTGTTAGATTTGTTGTTGGTACTCAATTGGGAATTGTTCCCAAGGGGCGTCTTCTTCAATCTTGGGTCATATCTGTGGAGAGATGACCTGGTTGATGATAAAGACTTGCCTTTGGAATTCTCTGAGCTCTTGCAGGTAGGAAGACTAACCTATATGAAGGTTGAATGGAAAAAATGCATATTCTTGGATTGTGGAGGTGTATCTAGTTGAAGCTGTAGATGGAGCATTTGTTGCGAATCACTTGGTTCTGGTGAAGAGGAGAATGATGTACCATTTATGTGGGGTAGTGCAGAGAATGTCATTCTTGAGAGAGATGCTGTTGAAATAATGTTTCTAGTATGAGATCAGGTGGAACCATTCTAGGAATTAGATGGCATAAGGAGGCAGGCGAGATGGTTTGAGCCACTGCTACCATGTCTGAACATGAAACTGGATGCCTATTGTTCCATTAAGTACCATAAGAACCATAGTAACTCTTGGGTAATGTGTGGGAGCCATGAAAACAGGGTGTAAAATGGATATTCTAGATGGATACCTAGTCCACCAAGGTGTTGTGAACCATAGTATCAGATGGTCTGAGTAGGCTAGTGTACCATAAGCTTTTGGATTTCTTTGGGAGAGTTGAATACATGAGGCCATTCTGGATTGACCATGGAAGAGCTAGGATAGGTAAGACGGGGGATAGTGGTTTGGATAGGAAATCTACGAGCAAATTTTTCTTCCTTGGGATATGTTTGACATCAAAAGAGTAGTTAGAGAACCATTCTTGCCATATTAGGAGAAGGCTAGAAGGGAGGTATTTCTGCTTGAATTGACGCATTTTTAGGAAGGTTGATATATCCGTCTGGATTTGAAAGTGGTGGCTGATGAGATGTATCTAGAATTTTTGGATGCCATGATTGACCATGGCAATAATGGGCATAGGAAGAAACTTGAAATCATCATAAGCAGTTTAGTACACGTTGAGATATCATTGATTGTAACAAAGTTGTCTCTTTCTTGTCTAAAGTGTTCTACTATAAATCCATGGTTAAAACACAACTTTCCAAAACTTCCCGAAATCAAAATTTGGACTTTCTTGAGTGTATTTAGTGACTCAAAATATCGTCTTTCACCTAGATTTGGAATTATCATAATCAAATTAGTATAATTCGACATATAATTGATTGTAACAAAGTTGTCCCTTTCTTGTTTAAAGTGTTCTACTATAGACCCATGGCTAAAACTCAAGTTTTTAAAACTTCCTGAAATCAGAATTTGGACTTTCTTGATTGAATTTAGTGTATCAAAATGTCGTCTTCTACCTAGACTTGGAATCGTCATAAGCAAATTATTAAATTTCAAGATATCTTTGATTGTAACAAACTTGTCTATTTCTTGTTGAAAGTGTTCTACTAGGGACCCATGGCAAAACCTTAAGTTTTCAAAACTTTTCAAAATAAAAATTTGGATTTTCTTGAGTGAATTTAGTGTATCAAAATGTCGTCTTTCACTTAGACTTGGAATCGTCATAAGCAAATTAGTAGATTTCGAGATGTCGTTGATTGTAACAAAGTTGTCTATTTCTTGTTTAAAGTGTTCTCTTATAGATCCATGGCAAAAACTCAACTTTCCAAAACATCTTGAATTCGAAATTTGGACTATCTTGAGTGTATTCATCTCAAAATATCGTCTTTCACCTAGACTTGAAATCATCATAAGCAGATTAGTACACTTCAAGATATCGTTGATTGTAACAAAGTTGTCTCTTTCTTGTTTAAAATGTTCTACTATAAATCCATGGTTAAAACTCAACTTTCCAAAACTTCTTGAAATCAGAATTTGGACTTTCTTGAGTGTATTTAGTGTCTCAAAATATCATCTTTCACCTGCACTTGGAATCATCACAAGCAAATTAGTATAATTCGAGATATAATTGATTGTAACAAAGTTGTACCTTTCTTGTTTAAAGTGTTCTACAATGGACCCATGGCTAAAACTCAAGTTTTCAAAACTTTTCGAAATCAGAATTTAGATTTTCTTAAGTGAATTTAGTATATCAAAATGTCGCCTATCACCTAGACTTGGAATCGTCATAAGAAAATTAGTATAGTTCGAGATATAGTTAATTGTAAAAAGTTCTCTCTTTCTTATTTAAAGTGTTTTCCTATAGATCCATGGATAAAACTCAACTTTCCAAAACTTCTCGAATTTGGAATTTGGACTTTCTTGAGTGTATTCAGTGTCTTAAAATATCGCTCATTTAGATTTGGAATCATCATAAGCAAATTAGAATAGTTTGAGATATCATTGATTGTAACGAAGTTGTCACTTTCTTGTTTAAAGTGTTTTACTCTGGACCCATGGCTAAAACTCAAGTTTTCAAAACTTCCCAAAATTGAAATTTGAACTTTCTTGAGTGTATTCAGTGTCTCAGAACATTGTCTTTCACCTATACTTGAAATCATCATAAGCAGATTAGTACACTTCGAGATATCGTTGATTGTAACAAAGTTGTCTCTTTCATGTTTAAAGTGTTCTACTATAAATCCATAGTTAAAACTCAACTTTCCAAATCAACCTGAAATTAGAATTTGGATTTTCTTGAGTGTATTAAGTGTCTCAAAATATCGTATCTCACCTAGACTTGGAATCATCATACGCAAATTAGTAAAACTCGAGATATCATTGATTGTAATAAAGTTGTCACTTTCTTGTTTAAAGTGTTTTACTATAGACCCATGGAAAAAACTCAAGTTTTAAACTTTTCGAAATTAGAATTTGGACTTTTTGAGTGAATTTAGTGTATTAAAATGTCATCTTTAACCTAATCTTGGAATCTTCGTAAGCAAATTAGTATATTTTTTAGATATCAATGATTGTAACAAAGTTGTCTCTTTGTTGTTCAAAGTGTTCTACTATAGACCCATGGCTAAAACTCAAGTTTTCAAAACTTCTCGAAATCAGAGTTTGGGCTTTCTTGAGTGAATTACTTGTATCAAAATGTCCTCTTTCACATAGACATGGAATCATCACAAGCAAATTAGTATATTTCGAGTTATCGTTGATTGTAACAATGTTGTCTCTTTCTTGTTTAAAGTGTTCTCCTATAGATTTGGGTTAAAGTCAACTTTCCAAAACTTCTCGAAATCAGAATTTGAATGTTCCTGAGTGTATTTAATGTCTCAAAATACCGTCTTTCACCTAGACTTGAAATCATCATAATCAAATTAGTGCACTTTGAGATATAGTTGATTGTAAAATAGTTGTCTTTTTCTTGTTTAAAGTGTTCTATTATAAATCCATGGTTAAAACTCAATTTTCCAAAACTTTTCAAAATTAGAATTTGGACTTTCTTGAGTGTATTTAGTGTCTCAAAATATCATCATTCACCTAGAGTTGGAATCATCATAAGAAAATTAGTATAATTTGAGATGTTGTTGATTGTAACAAAGTTGTCCCTTTTGTTGTTTAAAGTGTTCTACTATGGACCTATGGCTAAAAGTCAAGTTTTTAAAACTTTCCGAAATCAAAATTTGGACTTTCTTGATTGAATTTAGTGTATCAAAATGTCATTTTTCACCTAGACTTAGACTCGTCATAAGGAAATTATTATATTTCAACATGTCGTTGGTTGTAACAAAGTTGTGTCTTTCTTATTGAAAGTGTTCTACTATGGACCCATGCATAAACTAAAGTTTTCAAAACATCCCGAAATCAGAATTTGGACTTTTTTGAGTGAATTTAGTGTATCAAAATGCGGTCTTTCACCAGGACTTAGAATCACCATAAGAAAATTAGTTTATTTTGACAAATTGTTTATTGTAACACAGTTGTCTCTTTGTTGTTCAAAGTGTTCAACTATGCATCCATGGCTAAAACTCAAGTTTTCAAAATTTCTCAAAATTAGAATTTGGACTTTCTTGAGTATATGTTGTGTATCAAAATGTGGTCATTCACCTAGACTTGGAATCGTCATACGAAAATTTGTATATTCAGAGATATTGTTGATTATAACAAAGTTGTCTCTTTCTGGTTTAAAGTGTTGTGCTATAGATCCATGGCTAAAACTGAACTTTCCAAAACTTCTCGAAATCTGAATTTGGACTTTTTTGAGTGTAGTCAGTGTCTCAAAATATCGTCTTTCACCTAGACTTGAAATCATCATAAGTAGATTAGTACACTTTCAGATATCATTTATTGTAACAAAGTTGTTTCTTTCTTGCCTAAAGTGTTCTACTATAAATCCATGGTTAAAACTCAACGTTCCAAAATTTTTTGAAATCAGAATTTAGACCTTTTTGAGTGAATTTAGTGTATCAAAATTTCGTTTTTAACCTAGACTTGGACTCGTCTTAAGCAAATTAGTATATTTTGAGATATCGTTGATTGTAACAAAGTTGTCTCTTTGTTGTTCAAAGTGTTCTACTATGCATCCATGGCTAAAACTCAAGTTTTAAAAATTTTCAAAAATTAGAATTTGGACTTTCTTGAGTGTATGTCGTGTAATGTGGTCATTCATCAAGACTTGGAATCGTCATAAGAAAATTTGTATATTCTGAGATATCATTGATTGTAACAAAGTTGTCTCTTTCTTGTTTAAAGTGTTCTCATATAGATCCATGGCTAAAACTAAACTTTCCAAAACTTTTTGAAATCAGAATTTGGACTTTCTTGACTGTATTCAGTGTGTCAAAATATCGTCTTTCACCTCGACTTGAAATCATCAGAAGTAAATTAGTACACTTCGAGATATCGTTGATTGTAACAAAGTTGTCTCTTTCTTGTTTAAAGTGTTCTACTATAAATCCATGGTTAAAACTCAACGTTCCAAAACTTTCCGAAATCAAAATTTGGACTTTCTTGAGTGTTTTTAGTCTCTCAAAATATCGTCTCCACCTAGACTTGGAATCATCATAAGCAAATTAGTATAATTCGAGATATAATTGATTGTAACAAATTTTTTGTCCCTTTCTTGTTTAAAATATTCTACAATGGACCCATTGCTAAAACTCAAGTTTTCAAAACTTTTCAAAATCAGAATTTGGACTTGCTTGAATGAATTTAGTGTATCAAAATGTCATCTTTAACCTAGACTTGCACTCGTCATAAGAAAATTAGTATATTTTGAGATATCGTTCATTGTAACAAAGTTGTCTCTTTGTTGTTCAAAGTGTTCTACTATGCATCCATAGCTAAAACTCAAGTTTTCAAAATTTTATAAAATCAGAATTTAGACTTTCTTGAGTGTATGTCGTGTATCAAAATGTGGTCATTCATCGAGACTTGGAATCATCAGAAGAAAATTTGTATATTCTGAGATATCGTTGATTGTGACAAAGTTGTCTCTTTCTTGTTTAAAGTGTTCTCCTAGATCCATGGCTAAAACTAAACTTTCCAAAACTTCTTGAAATCGAAATTTCGACTTTCTTGAGTGTATTCAGTGTCTCAAAATATCATCTTTCACCTAGACTTGAAATCATCATAAGCAGATTAGTACACTTCAAGATATCATTGATAGAAACAAAGTTGTCTCTTTCTTGTTTAAAGTGTTCTACTATAAATCCATGGTTAAAACTCAACGTTCTAAAACTTTCTGAAATTAGAATTTAGACTTTCTTGAGTGTTTTTAGAGTCTCAAAATATCGTCTCCACCTAGACTAGGAATCATCATAAGCAAATTAGTATAATTCGAGATATAATTGATTGTAACAAGTTTTTTGTCCCTTTCTTCTTTAAAATATTCTACAATGGACCCATTGCTAAAACTCAAGTTTTCAAAACTTTAAGAAATCAGAATTTGGACTTTCTTGAGTGAATTTGTGTATCAAAATGTCATCTTTATCCTAGACATGGATCCGTCATAAGCAAACTAGTATATTTTGTGACATCGTTGATTGTAACAAAGTTGTCTCTTTATTGTTCAAAGTGTTCTACTATGGACCCCTGACTAAAACTCAAGTTTACAAAACTTCCCGAGAGCATAATTTTTACTTTTTTGTGTGAATTTAGTGTATCAAAATGTTATCTTTCACCTAGACCTGGGATCGTCATAAAAAAATTAGAATATTTTGATATATTGTTGATTGTAACAATGTTACCTCTTATTTGTTCAAAGTGTTCTACTTTGCCCCCATGGCTAAAACTCAAGTTTTCAAAATTTTCTAAAATCAGAATTTGGACTTTCTTGAGTGTATTTAGTGTATCAAAATGTAGTCTTTAATCAGAATTTGGACTTTCTAAAATTAGTATATTTTGAGATATCAATGATTGTAACAAAGTTGTCTCTTTATTGTTCAAAGTGTCCTATTATGGACCCATGGCTAAAACTTAAGTTTTGAAAACTTCCCGAAATCAGAATTTTGACTTTTTTGAGTGAATTTAGTGTATCAAAATGTCATCATTAAGCTAGACTTGGACTCGTCATAAGCAAATTAGTATAATTTGAGATATTGTTGATTGTAACAAAGTTGTCTTTCTATTATTCAAAGTGTTCTACTTTGGACCCATGGCCAAAACTTAAGTTTTTAAAACTTCCCGATATCATAATTTTTACTTTCTTGAGTGAATTTAGTGTATCAAAATGTTGTCTTTCACCTAGACTTGGGATCGTCATAAGCAAATTAGTATATTTCGACATATCGTTGATTGCAACAATGTGTTCTCTTATTTGTTTAAAGTGTTCTACTTTGCACCCTAGGCTAAAACTCAAGTTTTCAAAATTTTCCAAAATCAGAATTTGGACTTTCTTGAGTGTATTTAGTGTACCAAAATGTGGTCTTTCACCTAGACCTGAAATCGTCATAAGAAAATTAGTATATTTCGAGATATCATTGATTGTAATAAAGTTGTCTCTTTCTTGTTTAAAGTGTTCTCCTATAGATCCACGGCTAAAACTCAACTTTCGAAAACTTCTCAAAATCAAAATTTGGACTTTCTTGAGTGTATTCGATGTCTGAAAATATCATCTTTCACCAACACTTGAAATGATCATAAGCAGATTAGTACACTTCGTGATATCGTTGATTGTAACAAAGTTGTCTCTTTCTTGTTTAAAGTGTTCTACTATAAATCCATGGTTAAAACTCAACTTTCCAAAACTTTTCGAAATCATAATTTGGACTATCTTAAAGGTATTTAGTGTCTCAACATATCGTCATTCACCTAGACTTGGAATCATCAAAAGCAAATTAGTATAATTCGAGATATCGTTGATTGTAACAAAGTTGTCCCTTTCTTGTTTAAAGTGTTCTACTACGGACCCATGGCTAAAACTCAAGCTTTTAAAATTTTTCAAAATCAGAATTTGGACTTTTTGAGTGTAGGTCATGTATCAAAATGTGGTCATTCATCGAGACTTGGAATCGTCATAAGAAAATTTTTAAATTTCGAGATATTGTTGATTGTAACAAAGTTGTCTCTTTTTTGTTTAAAGTGTTCTACTATAAATCCTTGGTTAAAACTCAACTTTCCAAAACATCTCGAAATTAGAATATGGATTTTCTTGAGTGTATTTAGTGTCTCAAAATATCGTATGTTACCTAGACTTGGAATCATCATAAGCAAATTAGTATAATTCGAGATATCATTGATTGTAACAAAGTTGTCACTTTCTTGTTTAAAATGTTTTACTATACCCATGGCTAAAACTCAAGTTTTCAAAAGTTTTTGAAATCAGAACTTGGACTTTCTGGAGTGAATTTAGTGTATCAAGATGTCGCCTTTAACCTAAACTTGGAATTGTCATAAGCAAATTAGTATATTTTGAGATATCGATGATTGTAACAAAGTTGTCTCTTTATTGTTAAAAGTGTCCTACTATGGACCCATGTCTAAAACTCAAGTTTTGAAAACTTTTCGAAATCAGAATTTGGACTTTCTTGAGTGAATTTAGTGTATCAAAATGTCGTTTTTAACATAGAATTTGACTCATCATAAGCAAATTAGTATATTTTGAGATATCGTTGATTGTAACAAAGTTGTCTCTTTATTGTTCAAAGTGTTCTACTATGGATCCATGGCTAAAATTCAAGATTTCAAAACTTCCCAAGATCATAATTTTTACTTTTTTGAGTGAATTTAGTGTACCAAAATGTTGTCTTTCACCTAGACTTGGGATCCTCATAAGAAAATTAGTGTATTTTGACATATTGTTGATTGTAACAATGTTGTCTCTTATTTGTTTAAAGTGTTCTACTTTGCACCCATGGCTAAAACTCAAGTTTTCAAAATTTCGCAAAATCAGAATTTAGACTTTCTTGAGTGTATTTAATGTTCCAAAATGTGGACTTTCACCTAGACTTGGAATCGTCATAAGAAAATTAGTTTATTTCGAGATATCATTGATTGTAACAAAGTTCTTTCTTTCTTTTTTAAAGTGTTCTCCTATAGATCTATGGCTAAAACTCAACTTTCAAAAACTTATCGAAATTGGAATTTGGACTTTCTTGAGTGTATTCAGTGTCTCAAAATATCTTTCGCCTAGACTTGAAATCATCATAAGCAGATTAGTACACTTTGTGATATCGTTGATTGCAACAAAGTTGTCTCTTTCTTGTTTAAATTGTTCTAGTATAAATCCATGGTTAAAACTCAACTTTCCAAACTTTTCAAAATCAGAATTTGGACTTTCTTGAGTGTATTTTGTGTCTCAAAATATCTTCATTCTCTTAGACTTGGAATCATCATATGCAAATTAGTATAATTCGAGATAACGTTGATTGTAACAAAGTTGTCCCTTTCTTGTTTAAAGTGTTCTATTATGGACCCAAGGCTAAAACTCAAGTTTTCAAAACTTTCTGAAATCAGAATTTGGACTTTCTTGTTTGAATTTAGTTTATCAAAATGTCGTCTTTCACCTAGACTTGGAATTGTCGTAAGTAAATTATTATATTTGAACATATCGTTGATTGTAACAAAGTTGTCTCTTTCTTATTGAAAGTGTTTTGATATGGACCCATGGCTAAAATTCAAGTTTTCAAAACTTCCCAAAATCAGAATTTGGGCTTTTTGAGTGAATTTGGTGTATCAAATGTGGTCCTTCACCAAGACTTGGAATTGTCAGAAGCAAATTAGTATATTTTGACAAATTGTTTATTGTAAAAAAGTT
Source organism: Diospyros kaki (assembly GCA_036245055.1). NCBI lineage: Eukaryota > Viridiplantae > Streptophyta > Magnoliopsida > Ericales > Ebenaceae > Diospyros > Diospyros kaki. Next base: position 23,603,853 of record BSEG01000009.1, on the reverse strand, counting down.
GTCTCTTTGTTGTTCAAAGTGTTCAACTATGCACCCATGGCTAAAACTCAAGTTTTAAAAATTTTTCAAAATTAGAATTTGGACATTCTTGAGTATATGTCGTGTATCTAAATGTGTTCATGCACCTAAACTTGGAATCGTCATAAGAAAATTTGTATATTCTGAGATATCGCTGATTGTAACAAAGTTGTCTATTTCTGGTTTAAAGTGTTCTCCTATAGATACATGGCTAAAACTAAACTTTTCAAAACTTCTCGAAATCAGAATTTGGTCTTTCTTGAGTGTATTCACTATCTCAAAATATCATCTTTCACCTAAACTTGAAATCATCATAAGCAGATTAGTACACTTGAAGATATCGTTGATTCTAACAAAGTTGTCTAATTCATGCTTAAAGTGTTCTACTATAAATCCATGGTTAAAACTCAACGTTCCAAAGCTTTCCGAAATCAGAATTTGGACTTTCTTGTATGAATTTAGTGTATCAATACTACAAGAAAAAATCCCATTTGAAACAGATTTTTTGACTGATTTACCGACAAAATATTGATTTCGTGACGAAATTTTTGACCGAATGTGTCTATCAGAAAACAGCTCGTCGGTAATTTTATCGACGGAATACCATGTCGGTCACAAAAATACCGACCGAGTTTGTGACACCCGTAACTTAAAAACATGCTTAATAATAATAATATTCTTATGACTTTCAAGGTTTAGCACAGAAAAACTAGAGAAACAAGACTTTTATAAACTTAAGTAAAGTATCAAGTTACAATAAAATTTGAAGCAGGTTTCGTGTATGTACAAAGTTTGACACGAAAATCATGGTTTCAACATAAGAAAGAAAGATTTCGCGAATATGCTTTGTAGAAATAACCTCCATATAGAGAAATTCAAAGCTTAAAATCAAATCCAAACTATCTTTAAATCAAATAAAATCGCCGCAAAATTAGTGATTTAGCGGCGGTTTTTCAACCGCCATGAAAATTATAAAAAAATTAAAATTTTTAATTTTGGCGGCGGTTTTTCAACCGCCGCAAAAATTAAAAAAAAATAAAAAATTTTTAATTTCTCCCACCCGCCCGCGCCCACTTGCTTGGACCCGCCTGTGCCCGCGCAGCCATGTGGCCACATGTCCGCGCGCCATGTGGCGAGCCTCCCCTTCCCCAGTTTCAAACCCGCAACCTCCACTGTGCACGTGCATGCACGTGACCGTCTGATCTGCCAAGCTCTCTTGTTATATAACCACATATATAAATTATATACCAAAACAACCACTACTTTCCAGAATTATAATTTATATTTTTTAATATTAATTAATTTATTATTTTTAAAAGAGTAAAGGAATAAATTAAAAATAAATTAATTGAATTAAATTAACTAATTTAATTGATTAAAAATAAAAAAGTTATATATTTTTTAAATTTATTAAAATTTTGTTAAATTTATTTTTATTTTAATTTTTTAAATTAAATTTTTAATTAACTAGTGGTGACCCGTGTGATATATGGGAGTTTAATTTAAAAATAAAAAAATAAAATTATTATTTTAAATAATTTTAACAAAATTGATAATTATAATTTTTTTAATCTTTGATCATGTTGAAAAAATTTAAGTTTATTTAATTATTCACTATTCAATATGCTAATGGAGAACACTTTTAATTCAATATATTATCATTCAATGTATTAAAGAATAATTAACATATTAAATAGGTCACTTGAGAAAATACTTATAAATTTTTTTATTATATTATATTTATTTATAAATAAATATTATAAAATCTATAATATTTTCACTTAAAAATGTTCATTATTTTATATTTATTATATGATAATTATAAATATAAATTAAAACTCTTAAATATGAGTAAGAATAAGTTTTTTCAATAATAACAAAATTTAAAAAAAATTAATTTTGATTTCTTCAATAATCTTAAAAATGTGATACCTTAAATATTAATTAGCATTGAAAAACCGTAGCATTTGACAACCTTAAATAATTTTTTATGAATTTGTTAAGACATCACATTTTCAAGACTACAATATAATTATTAAAGTAATTAATAATTAATTAATCACTACCTTTGATTTAATGCAAGTTTTGAGGGAAAAAATTCACCATTGATTGACAATTGGCAAAATACTCTATTTGACTATCATATTTTAATATTATATAAATATACATAGAATAAAGATATAAAAATAATATTTTAAATAAATAGATAATTTTCTATGACTTAATTAATAGTTTAAGTTGTCTATTAATATTTCTCATAAAACTCATGCAAATTTAATACAAAACAATTAGCATTGAAAAACTCGTATATTTAAAATTTATTATTAATTTTAAAATAATTAGTACATATTATTTCAAAACAATTGAAAGATTTAAATTATTAATGCAAATTACAAAATGTAAATTATTAATGCATTAAGTACTAAACGCAAATCATTAATGCAAGTTTTTGGGGAAAATTTTATTGCTACTTATTATTTCAAAGCAATTGAAAGATTTAAATTATTAATACAAATTACAAAATGTAAATTATTAATGCAATAAGTATTAATTGTAAATCATTAATGCAAGTTTTGGAGGAAAATTTCTTTTTTCAAGACTATTCTACTTTTATATATATAAATATGCAAATTACAAAATGTAAATTATTAATGCAATAAGTACTAAATGCAAATCATTAATGCAAGTTTTGAGGGAAAATTTTATTACTAATTATTTCAAAGAAATTGAAAATTTTAAATTATTAATGTAAATTACAAAATGTAAATTATTAATACAATAAGTATTAATTGCAAATCATTAATTAATGCAAGTTTTGGGAGGAAATATCTTTTTTCAAGACTATCCTACTTTTATATATATAAATATGCAAATTACAAAATGTAAATTATTAATGCAATAAGTACTAAATGCAAGTTTTGGGAGAAAATTTTATTACTACTTATTATTTCAAAGCAATTGAAAATTTTAAATTATTAATGTAAATTACAAAATGTAAATTATTAATACAATAAGTATTAATTGTAAATCATTAATTAATGCAAGTTTTGGGAGGAAATTTCTTTTTTCAAGGCTATCCTACTTTTGTATATATAAAGATGCAAAATACAAAATGTAAATTATTAATGCAATAAGTACTAAATGCAAATCATAAATGCAAGTTTTGGGGAAAAATTTTATTATTACCTATTATTTCAAAGCAATTGAAAATTTTAAATTATTAATGCGAATTACAAAATGTAAATTATTAATACAATAAGTATTAATTACAAATCATTAATGCAAGTTTTGGGAGGAAATTTCTTTTTTCAAGACTATCGTACTTTTAAATATATAAAGATGCAAATTACAAAATGTAAATTATTAATGCAATAAGTACTAAATGCAAATCATTAATGCAAGTTTTGGAGAAAATTTTTATTACAACTTATTACTTCAAAGCAATTGAAAATTTTAAATTATTAATGCAAATTACAAAATGTAAATTATTAATACAATAAGTATTAATTGCAAATCATTAATTAATGCAAGTTTTGGGAGGAAATTTCTTTTTTCAAGACTATCCTACTTTTATATATATATATATAAAGATTTTATAATTAATTTAAATTAAAATTTTAATTTCTTTTTAAGATTTTATATTTCTTTTTATTAATTTAATTCAATTTAATTTTAATTTTGAATTATTTAATTATTTTTAAATTTAGCGGCAGTTTTGAAAAATCGCTGCTAAATTAAATTTTTTAATGAATTTTGCGACGGTTTTTAAAAACTGCCGCAAATGTTAATTTAATTTTAATTATAAATTATTTATTTTTTTAATTTAGCGGCGATTTTGAAAAACCGCCGCTAAATTAAATTTTTTAATGAATTTTGCAGTAGTTTTTCAAAACCGCCGCAAATGTATTTTAATTTTAATTTTAATTTATTTAATTATTTTTTAATTTAGCGGCAGTTTCTCAAAAACCGCTGCTAAATTCAATTTTATTTTTTAATTATTTAATTTTTTTCTAAAGTTAGCGATGATTTTTTGGAAACCGTCGTAAAATTGAATGTTTTAATGAATTTTGTGATGGTTTTTGAAAACCACCGCAAAATGTTAAAAAAACTGCCACTAAAATATTATTTTGCGGCAGTTTACAAACCGCTGTAAAATTCCATTTTTTGCGGCAGTTTCAAAAATCGCCGCAAAAAAACTGCCGCTAAAAATCAATTTTTTTATAATTACATGTTTTATGGCATATATATAGAAAAAGATCTGTAAGGCCCCCACCTAGGTCCCCAAAGAACCAGAGCGGGTGCCCTACTAAATAAAGACAACCTGATAAAGAAGAACCTGTCATGCATGCCACTGATAAATATCAAGAGAAAACTGATAAAGGAAACTTGCCAACACGGCATATATATCAAAACCTCAACCTACTATACAACAACTGAACTCTAGGCTTACAAAGCCCAGGCATGCATAACATACAATACTGGCACACTGGCCACAAAATAACACAATCCATACAGACCCAAATAGACTAAAGAAATAAAGACAGTCGGAAGCGGTAAAATGAACAAAAAGAAACCCCCAGGCTGGCATCTGCTAGGTCTGCATGGTCCTGTACACCATCTAACCTGGAAGTCGGGACCCACTAGACTCACCCACAACTGGATTCTTGTCTTTACCTGGAATGAAGAGAAAACAAGGTGAGTCCAAATGACTCAGCAAGCTCATAAAGAAAGGAAGGATGGATAGAGTAGGTGCTAAGAATAACCATACATCTCAAACGCATAGCAAATCAAAACTGATGCATAACATGCCATGCAATCTCATAAACTGTCACAGGTACAAACTGCATAAGTAACAATGCACATATATAGGATCTTGGGGCCCAAATAAAGAATGCACTAGCACCCAAGTCCAAATCACAAACCTGTCACCGCCCTTAAGGCGAACTGTACCTGTCACTCGAGCCAAAGCTCGCTCGGGTGGGAGCGACCAACACCCGCTGGCACGCATAAGCGTCCAAAATAGAAACTGGGCACGCCGAAGCGTCTCTGAATAACTCGGTTCGGGAAACCCGACACCGTACAACTGTATCTCAAGAACTGTACCTGTCACTCGAGCCAAAGCTCGCTCGGGTGGGAGCGACCAACACCCGCTGGCACGCATAAGCGTCCAAAATAGAAACTGGGCACGCCGAAGCGTCTCTGAATAACTTGGTTCGGGAAACCCGACACCGTACAGCTGTATCTCAAGAACTGGCGCCAAGACTATGCAAATGCAACAAATAAGGGGTGGCGTAGTAGACCGGACAGGATACAAAGCCCCCATAAGCCAAGCATCCCGCCAAGCCTCGCCCATATAGGAAATCACATACAATGCAGTGCTCATGTAATGCAGAGGCATAATGAGCATAAACGATGATACATAACCCCCATAAGCCATGCATCATGCCCTGCTCGCCTCGAAGGGAAGACAAATATACAACAATATGCCCATGGCCAAGCACACAATCACATGAAACCCTCATATGCATATCCCAAGCCCATGCATGCATATGAACTGACAAGTTACCGAAAATAAAATAAACTCATACAACTATTCTCGGCCACAACAACCTCTAACAAGAACCTACCCACAGGTTCCTAGCTTCATTCCAACAACAAATAGAAGGGAGAAACAAACCCTTCAAAGCTCACAAGGAAAGACCCACCATCTGGCAAGGATCAAACCAAGATGGAGAAACTAACCAGAAACAGGCCTATAATCCTCGAATGAAAACATCCACAACTCAACAGAATAAATCCTCAAATGAAAGCATCTGCAACTCAACAGAGTAAATCCTCGAACAAAGAATCTAGAGCCCTCAAAATATGCCTCTAAAATCTCATAGAAAGGAAAATTGAGAAACTAGCAATAGACAAGCTTAAAATAAAAACCACCAATGACTCACAGTGAGTAAATCCTCACATACGTCCTCAATAACAAGCTTACAGTGTTCCTCAATAAATCCTCTTATACAGGCTTATCTAAAAACTCCAATTGTTGCCTTTAAATCAACACACGATAAGGAAATAATAGTAAGGAAAATAAACCATTCTCAAGAATAGGCTTGTCATCTCAAACAGACCCAAGGAGAAGAAAATGAGTAGGAGAGCTTGCCTTTGCCAATTTCCAAGATACCTCGATTTACGTGTCGGGCCTCGATTCGCTTACAAATCACTTCACCTAAATCATCAAAGCACCCAATTCATCATTTTATTCCAATAAATCTCAAAACCTATTTTCCATAATTTATTTGCATTATTCTCTAATTATCTCCCATTTTCCTCAATAATAATTTAAAATAAATATCTACTCAAATATTTCACCAATTATTTATCCATGGAAATTCATCAAATATATTTCTAAAAATATTAGAAATTCTAAAACTTACCTCGGCTTATTTTTCAAAGCCTCATTAATGCGCGTGCATTGACCTCGAAAAGCGTGCCCGAACCATTTTTCTCGCCAGAGGCTCCGAATTATTAATACAACTCCATTTCCTATTTTTCGGGAATTTTCGGAAGCTTTCTCATATTGTTTTTTTCCTTATTTTCTCTTCATTTTTTCTCCATTTCTTTATTTTCTTTTCTTTTCTTCTTTTATTTCATTTACTTCTCCCCTGTTCACTTTCTTCTTCACTGCACCCGCGCACAGTGCCTCCTACGCCCAGCCACTTTATCTTCTTCTTCTTCCTTTTCCTTCTTCTTGCGGTTTCTTCTCGCCAGTGACCCGCGCCTCCCCTGCAACAGTCCGCCTGCACGCACCAGCTACCTCGCGGCCATGCCTAGCTGTCCAGCTTCGCGTGCTCGCTCCAGCTCCGTCGTGCGCCCCAACTACCAGCCTCCTCGCGCGATCGGCCTCCCCTGCGCAACCTGCTCGCTGCCGCGAGCTTCTTCGCGCTTGCTGCTCGCGCGTTGCAGCTCCAACTCGCCTGCCATGGCCGAGCGTCGAAGCTCGCCTTTGCCTCCAAATGCATCCTCGAGCCACCGAGCTGCCTCCGCCAACCTTCTCATCGCGATGTCCAACCGCTGCTCGCGGCTTTTCTGGGCTTGCTGGTTGCGGCCAAGCTCGGCCACTGCCATGGCCGAAATCGGCCATCACTTCTCTCCCTCCATCTCTCTTGCTCGCTCTAGACATGAACAGGCGAGCACCCGACAGCCTCGGCCAACTCTCCTCCTTCCTCTCGACATTCTCTGCCCATTGCTCTCTAATGAAGAGCCCACTTAATCGAGCTTCTCAAATGCTCCCACGCCCACTGCGCATGTAGATAAATATATCTATATATACATATAAATATTATATATTATATTATTATTACACTTATATAATGATATAAAATATATATTTAATCCCCAATATTTTCCTTTAATACACTTGGAAATTTCTTAATTACAAATACACCCCTTAACGTCCAATTAATTCGCATCACGATGCTTTAAAACCAAAATTAATGACTTCGGGTTTACTCGATAAAATTAATTTCGCCACCGGGTTCTCACCGGGCCCTTAATTCATCTTGAAATCACTGAAGGGTTGATCGTTATGAAAAAAACAAAACCCTCTCAGCCTTCCGTTAACTTCCCGGAAGTCCCCTATGACAATTCGGTATTTCGGTCTTAAATCACAGTTGTATTTTAGCTGTACCGAAAACCGTCTCGATTCTAATTTATTTTAATTCCATAAATCCCCTCTCGAAACGCTCATCGAGACTATACCATTTTCTGCTGACATTCCTTCTCCGGGGCACTCCCGGCAGTCGATTCGACGATTTATTTTGCTACCGAGCCATTTTTCGGTATTTTAAACTCTCTTAAAATACGTGGCAACCTTATCAAAATTTCGGGGTGTTACAATCTTCCCTCCTCAAAAGAATTTCGTCCTCGAAATTTGGCTCTTACTCGAAATCTCCGACGATCGAATTAGACCGGTTAACAGCCTGGACATATCTCACAATGCACAAAATTTCAATTTTTTTTTTTTTAAATCAAATCCCCGATGGTGAGCAACCAAGAACGACCGACCACCATACCTCAAATCCCCGTGTCTCAGATGGTACCAGCCTAGTTGGAATTCGGGTACTTAGCCTGCAGGTCCCGGGTTCGAAGGCTGGGGAGGGCATGAAACGCACTTGCAGGGGTGCGAAGACCATGAGTAGTTGGCGGCCGGGGCCCACCCTCGGAGTCTGTCCAGTGAGGCTGGCTGGGCCACTACAAGATCAGAGTTCAACCCTGAAAACTTTGTTTCAAAAAGAAACTAAAACTTAAATTCTTGAAAATCCTTTTCATCGAGCCATCACGCTCCACGTCCACGTCCCGATCTCCTTATTCATGATCACTCGGGGGGGGGGGGAGAGGGAAAAACATAAGGGGTGAGATTACGCAAATCTCAGTAAGTAGAAGAGAATTATCAAACGTATTTAAACATGACATGAACTTGCAACATGAACATATAACATAAGGGGACACGATAGGTTCTACCAACTTGCAGGGGTAAGAACCTCTGTGCGTAGCGTTACTAAACCTCGATCCCGTAACTTGCTTCAAAACATGAAACTTGCTTGAAACATAACATGAGAGACCACATAAACATGATTCATGAGCGTGCTTAAACATCATAGATAGTTCATAGTGTACTTACCTTAACTTGGTTGGAAATGACCCGAATTTTTTAGCGAGGTTGTTTCGCTTTTGTTTCTACACCAAATTTGCTCCTTCTTTTTGCAGTATTTTTCCCTCACTCTCTATCACAAAATACTCTCTTCTGATTCTCTCAACCTTACCCAAATTCTTATAAAACTTGTGAACTACCTTAAGGCCTATTTATAGACATTTTTGGTCATTCATGTTTTGCCACATGTCCTATCATCATGAGGCCTGATTATTACCTTCCATGTGTGGCAAATAAATGCTTGCCACATGTCCTTAAGGATAAGGTTTGGAGACTTTTGCAAACTTGGAAGCTAAGTAAGCTTTTCTTGGCCAATCACGCGATGCCACCTCAGAGGGGTCATTATGAGCCATCATGTGACCTTATCTTATCTTTCAAATGACCAATGGAAGCTTGCCATGTGTCCTTGATATTTTGAGCCTCATATGCTTAATTAGATTTTCAACACTTCCATCATTGCATCTCACATGGTTTAATTCATTTTTATACATTTCCCATCATTACTCCCACATGGTTAATTGATTTTCTACATATCCCATCATTACACTTTTAACTAGTTAGCTATATTTGGTTACCTTAACTACTTAGTTTGAGATATTTTGATGAGATATTTTAAGGTTTCAAGAACTATACCTTGACCCAATCTTTTCGGATAATTTGCACTTAGGCCCATGCAACTTAGTCCCCATGCTATTTTTAATTGCGCATTTTGGCCCCCAGAAAATGGATAAATTACGCTAATACCCCAAGATTTTAGGTAAATTATATTTTTACCTGAACTTTAATATTTACGACTCTGCCCCTGGCTCAGAAATTGAATTTTTGTCTCAAGACTTTCATAATCCTTTGAAATATATTATTTCCTCAAGTATCTGAATCTAAAAAACTTGAGTATTACGTCATATTTCAGTTTAAAAATCTCGGGTGTTACAGAGTTAGCGACGGATTATATTTCCGTCGCTAAACTAATGAAATTCATTTAATACCAAATTAGCGACCGATATATCCTGATAGTATTTTGTGACTGAAATTACCGACGAATTTTCAGTCTCTAATTAATTAATCAATTTTTAGAAGAGATAAATAGTAGAAATTTTATCGATCGAAAATCTGTCACAAATCTGTTGAAAAATATTGTGCATGTAAAGGTGAACTGGGTTTAATTTGGCAATTAAACTTAGCCCAAGTTTAATTTGGCAATTAAACCTGGCTTGGGTTTAATTTTGCAATAATTTTTTTTTCTTTCAAACTTAAAGCTAAACCACATCATTCCTCGAATCCGTCCCAGAATTTCCATCTATTAATCTCGAGAGAGAATCATTATACACATCAAATGCGGAAGCAATGATCGAAACCTGATATCTTAACATTGATCATAAATCAATTCTTATATCTTCATTAACCATAAGAATATAAATCAACATTCCTCAAAACATTCAGAATTCAAAGTAGCAGAACTTAAATACATGGGCTACATAACATACATTTCATTCTTCTTGCACTCTGCTAAGTGCCATTTTATGCCTCATTTATCCTCGAATCTGCTACAATCTCCATCTGAAATGTTTGAATATTTCAGGGGCAAAAACTCAAATTTGATGATGAATCATCTAAGTAAGGGTACAAAAAACATATTTCGTGCATGAATACAATGTCTTTCCTCGTAGGTGTTAACTGCACCACTCATGCTACCTACCATTTTTACGGCCACCTCTTTCGAAGTCGGGGTGTATAAGTGCACCCTTGGTAAAGCAGCGGTGTTAGTTTGTACTCTCTACGGCCTCAATGTGAGTGATCAATGATATCAACGTGTATTTATACATTTCATAGTCATGTCATGTATGTAGTCTACGTGATGGGTACATATCAGAGTATGTCAATATGATGAAAACATTTTCGATGAACATAATTCACTTATATATCAAGCATTTTCTATAAAACTAACTTCAATTAGTAAGTACCACTTACCTTCTCAAGCTTCTCGGGCTACCTCGATATCCGTGCCTTGCCTCGTGCATCGCCTCAATTTGCATGCCAACCTCAAAATTTGACAAGTCACTTCAACTTAAGCCTCAAAGCATCATAATCACCATAATTATTTAAATAAACATTAAAACCTAATTTTTCTCAATAAATCCAAACTAAATATTTCTCAAATATTTCACTACAACAATTCATAAAATAATATTCCTGAATTTCTGAAATTTTTTTAGGGAATTTTACTTACCCTGATTTAGGCCCCTCAAGCTTCCTCGGTATGCATGTCATATCCTCGAAATGCGTGTCCAAATTATTTTCTAGCCCAAAATGTAACACCTAAGATTTTTAAACTGAAATATAACGTAATACTTGGGATTTTTAGCTTCTAATACTTGAGGGAATATGTCATTTCAAGGGATTATAGAAGCCTTGAGACAAAGGTTCAGTTTTTGAGCCAGTGGCAAAATCGTAAATATTGAAGTTCGGGTAAAAGTGTAATTTACCTAAAATCTAGGGGTATTAGCGTAATTAGTCCTTTCTTCGGGGACTAAAACACAATTAAAAATTGGCCTAGGGACTAAGTTGGAAAGGGTCTAAGTGCAATTACCTGAAAAGTTTGGGCCAAAGTGTAATTCTTGAAACCTTTTTACTAAGGGCATTTGAGAGATTCAAGAAAAGCCTCATAAATGATTTTAGAGATAATGATGAAGCCTCATGATGATGTTAGAAATAAGATGAAGGCTCATGATGACTTTAGAGATAGATAAAAGTTCATGATGACTTTAGAGATAAAGGTTAAGCCTCATGATGACTTTAAGGATAAGATTTGATTTGATTTGGATAAGATTTGATAATATCTTATTTGGATAAGATTTGATTCAGATAAGAATGATTGCAGAAAATCTAAAAAGATTTGGAATGATTAGAGAATATCTTAGAAGATTTGGAATGATAAGAGCATATTTTAGAAGATTTGAAATGATTGAAATATCTTCAAAGATTTAGAAAAGATTTGAAATGATTGTGACTTACTTGGTGGCTAAGTTTCCAAGCCTATAAATAAGGCTCATGGCCAAGGGTTTCCTCATTCTAAGTTGGGATAAATTCGTGCTAGACGGGAGTGCTTCGAGCTTTTTGTAAAGGTGAAGCCTTCAACGTTCAAATCTCATCAAAACCAAGTTAAGGTAAGTACATTATGAACTATTTATGATGTTTAAGCATGACTATGAACTATGTTATGTGGTCCCTCATGTTATGTTATGTTCACGCAAGTTTCGGGATCAGAGCTCAATAGCGCTACGCGCGAGGGTTCTTACCCCTGCAAGTTGGTGGAACCTGTCGTGTCTCCATACGATATGTTATGTTATGTCATGACTTATTTAAATACATATGATGGTTCTCTTGTACTTACTGAGATTTTCATAATCTCATCCCCTTCATGTTTCCCCCCCCCAGGTGAGCATGAATGAGGAGATCGGGACATGGACGTGGAGCGTGGTGGCTTGTTTAAAAAGGATTTTCAAGAATTTAAGTTTAGTTTCCTTTTGAAAACAATGTTTTTAGGGTTGAACTCTGATCTTTTCCTATATGTATGTCATAAAGCATGTCTTGGAATTTTATTTGATTTAAAGGAAGTATGATTTTGGTTTTAAGCTCCGAATATTTTTATATGAATATTATTATCATTAAGCATGTAAGTAAGTTACGGGTGTCACATAGTGGTATCAGAGCAAAGTTTACTTTCCTGTAGACTCAAATTATTTATTTTTTTTTAAAGAAAATTTTATGCTTTTAGTAAAATTTCTAAGGAAATTCTTTTAAGGAAACATGAAAATCCACCACGTCCCGTTCAAGCTTCTGATCTCCGGGTAAGTTATAAGAATTGCTATGCTTATTCTTTACGGATACTATGCTCATGCAAGCCATATCCCCCTTAACTATGCAGTTATTCTCTCAAGCTATATTTATGAGCATATGTTGTTATACGTATGCACACGTATGAAGCTCATGTTGGAATAAGTATGTGAGAGATATGATTCTTATTTGTTATTAATTAGTATGCATTTTTCGTTAGTGATATTGCTCCAAGCTCAAGAGTTCAGGATTATAGCGGAAATACTTGTTTAGGAAGGGCTTATTAGAATGAAAGCAATTAGGAATCAAGTCCATCAAGAAGAGCTTACAAAATGAATCGTAATTAAACATGAATCTATTGTTGAGTTTATTGATATGTGTGACCGCGCTAAGGGCTTTGTCACAAAGACCTAAACTGTCTAAGGCGAGCTTGGGACTTAAGTGGTCCACGTGACCCCCTCCTTACCTGGAAGCTCTTTAGTTGCGTGTTATACATATTGGTAGATGAAACGATAGACTAATAAATCATAGTTAACATGTAGATCCACAATAATACTCTTTATCCTTAGGGACCCTACATTCAGGAATTAATTATTCTTTTTCACATAAGGTTATGGAAACCCGTGCAAGAAGTGCCAATAGTAGGGGCAGGCAGCGCAAAATGAGGCTAGAGAAACCAACAACCTCAACGGGCAGTTCATGCAGTTCATTGATGCCATTCGCAACATGACGCCACTTGCCACACCACCAGTTGCACCTCCCCAAGAAAACCTAAGAAACAATGCTACCCTGGTTGAGCAGTTTTGGAAGCTTCAACCTCTAACTTTTGAGGGTGGGTTGGACCCTCTGGTAGCTGAAGATTGGATAGCAGCAATTGAACGGATCTTTAATCTCATAGATTGTCCAAACCCTAGGAAGGTAACTTGCGCTACATATATGTTACAACATGGAGCAAGGCATTGGTGGGATTCTACTGCTAGATCCCGACCCCAGGAACATGTGTGGACTTGGGATCAATTCAAGGAACTTTTTCTTAGGAAGTATTACCCCGCCAACATTCGTAACCAGAAGGAAGCAAAGTTCCTCATGTTAAAACAAGGTAGCTTGACCTTGATTGAATACGAAAGGAAGTTTGATGAGCTATCACGATTTGCCCCAACCTTAGTGGATACAGAACAAAAGCGGGCAAGGCGCTTTGAACAAGGGTTGAGAGATTATTTACGACAGGCAGTCATAACTTTTGAGTTAGGCACGTATCATGAGGTGCTAGCTAAGGCCCAACTGGCGAACTTTAGAGAAAGCTCCAGCAGCAATAGCAAGCTATCGCAGTCTGGACCACTAGAAAAGCGTAAGTGGGAGGATAATGGTAAAGGGAAGAAGGATTTTTCAAAGAAAAATAAAGGAGGAGGTCTAATATCAGGAGATTACCAATTGAACCCAGTGTGTGGCAGATGTCAGAGGCGTCATGCAGGACCGTGTCTCATGGGAACCGACGCATGCTACAATTGCGGTGAAATGGGCCATGTTGCCAGATTCTGTCCCAAGAAGCAGTAGCAACAGCCATATCATCAGACACCAGGAATTCCCCCTAAGGGTTAGAGTGTATACACTCTCAAGTCAAGAAAAGGATTAGGATCCTCACGTGTTGGCCGGTAATGTCCTCATCTTTGGAAGGTTTGCTTATACTTTATTTGATTCAGGTTCTACACATTCTTTTGTATCTTTAAATTTTGCAAGTAAACTTAGCACATATGTGGAACATGTAAGCACTCCCTTAGAAATAGTTATGCCCTCAGGAGGAACAGTAAGCACGAATCGTATAGTAAAAATAGCTAATGTAGAGACTGGTAGGTAGTTTCTAGACGTAACCCTATATGTCTCAAGTATGAAGGAGTTCAAAGTGATTTTGGGTATGGATTGGCTTTCCAAACATCATGCGACCATATTGTGCTCTAGGACGGAAATAGTTTGTAAGAATCATGAAAGGATAGAACTTCACCATTCTGTAGTAGAAAGGAAATACCTTCCCCGTGTCATTTCAGCATTAAAAGCCAAGAAACTATTACAGTCAGAAGGATGTATTGGATTCTTAATGTCAGTAGTAATGAAGGAAGGTGATGGATTGGCAGTGAATGATGTTAAGGTAGTCAAGGATTCATCCGACCTAGTGTTCCTTGAGACTCTGGGGAATGATCTGGTGTATACCTCATGAGTTCTCAAGTATTAACAATTGTTGAGGATCAGTGGGGAATGATCTGGTGTATATTCCACGAGTGTACTATGAGACTCTGGGGAATGATCTGGTGTATACCTCATGAGTTCTCAGGTATTAACAATTATTCAGGCTCGATGGGGAATGATCTGGTGTATACTCCACGAGTATTCTTTGAAACTCCGGGGAATGATCTGGTGTATACCTCATGAGTTCTCAAGTATTAGCCATCATAGGGAATGATCTGGTGTACACTCTGCATGGATGGCGTAGTGTTTCCCATGCTTATACTTTCATAGAGGATTGTGTTTCAATGGAATTGGTAAAGAATTTTGACGGCGAAATTCTTACCACCCGGGTAAGGCAAATGTGGAAGCTGATGCCTTGAGTGGAAAGAAAATGGGCCAATTAGCAGCCTTGACAACACAAAAACCTTTGTGGAAAGAATTTAAGAAGTTAAGCCTCGAGATAGTTGTTATACCATCTAGTTCTAATGCTCAAATGGCAGCTCTATCCGTCCATCCAAGAGCCACTAGAAGGGAGATCAATATTTCGAGTATGTCAAAGCTGAAATTGATACAGAGAAGTGGAAAGATTTCACAATAGCTGACGATAACACACTTCATTACCAAGGGCGCCTTTGTGTGCCAAATTTTGAGGAACTAAAGCAAGAAATTCTAGAGGAAGCCCACTCCACTCCCTACTTGGTACATCTTGGAAGTACAAAGATGTATCATGATTTGAAGGCAATCTTTTAGTGGAGAAATATGAAAGAGGACATAGCTAAATTTGTTGAGAAGTGTCTGGTATGTCAACAAGTGAAAGCTGAGCACCAGCGACCGTCAGGGTTGCTGCAATCAGTAGAGGTTCAGGCCATCGAAAAGATCAAAGATAGTATGAAGAAGGCTCAAGATAGACAGAAAAACTATGTAGATAAAAGAAGAAGGGATTTGGAGTTTTCCATTGGTGATAAGGTATTCTTAAAAGTTACACCCATGAAAGGAGTGTTACGGTTTGGAAAGAAAGGAAAGCTTAGACCTCAGTTTATAGGCCCATTTGAGATCTTAAAGCGGGTTGGGAACGTTGCTTATCAGCTAGCCTTACCACCAGAACTTTCAGCAATACATGACGTTTTCCACATATCAATGCTTAGAAAGTATGTCCCCGACCCAACCCATGTAATAAAGCATCAACCATTAGAGATACAGCAAGACCTGAAATATGAGGAGGCACCAATAAACATTGTTACTCGGGAGGTACGAAGGGTTCGCAATAAAGATATACCGTTGGTCAAGGTGTTATGGCAACATCATTCAGTTGAAGAAGCAACATGGGAGCGCGAGGACGATATGCGATCCAAATATCCCCAACTGTTTGATGACGAGAAGTAAGGTAAATTTTCGAGGACGAAAATTTTTTTTAGGAAGGTAGATTGTAACGCCCAAGATTTTTAAACTGAAATATAATGTAATACTTGGGATTTTTAGCTTCTAATACTTGAGGGAATATGTCATTTCAAGGGATTATAGAAGCCTTGAGACAAAGGTTCAGTTTTTGAGCCAGTGGCAAAATCGTAAATATTGAAGTTCGGGTAAAAGTGTAATTTACCTAAAATCCAGGGGTATTAGCGTAATTAGTCCTTTCTTCGGGGACTAAAACACAATTAAAAATTGGCCTAGGGACTAAGTTGGAAAGGGTCTAAGTGCAATTACCTGAAAAGTTTGGGTCAAAGTATAATTCTTGAAACCTTTTTACTAAGGGCACTTGGGAGATTCAAGAAAAGCCTCATAAATGATTTTAGAGATAATGATGAAGCCTCATGATGATGTTAGAAATAAGATGAAGGCTCATGATGACTTTAGAGATAGATAAAAGTTCATGATGACTTTAGAGATAAAGGTTAAGCCTCATGATGACTTTAAGGATAAGATTTGATTTGATTTGGATAAGATTTGATAAGATCTTATTTGGATAAGATTTGATTCAGATAAGAATGATTGCAGAAAATCTAAAAAGATTTGGAATGATTAGAGAATATCTTAGAAGATTTGGAATGATAAGAGCATATTTTAGAAGATTTGAAATGATTGAAATATCTTCAAAGATTTAGAAAAGATTTGAAATGATTGTGACTTACTTGGTGGCTAAGTTTCCAAGCCTATAAATAAGGCTCATGGCCAAGGGTTTCCTCATTCTAAGTTGGGATAAATTCGTGCTAGACGGGAGTGCTTCGAGCTTTTTGTAAAGGTGAAGCCTTCAACGTTCAAATCTCATCAAACCAAGTTAAGGTAAGTGCATTATGAACTATTTATGATGTTTAAGCATGACTATGAACTATGTTATGTGGTCCCTCATGTTATTTTATGTTCACGCAAGTTTTGGGATCGGAGCTCGGTAGCGCTACGCGCGAGGGTTCTTACCCCTGCAAGTTGGTGGAACCTCTCGTGTCTCCATACGATATGTTATGTTATGTCATGACTTGTTTAAATACATATGATGGTTCTCTTGTACTTACTGAGATTTGCATAATCTCATCCCCTTCATGTTTCCCCCCCCCAGGTGAGCATGAATGAGGAGATCGGGACATGGACGTGGAGCGTGGTGGCTTGTTTAAAAAGGATTTTCAAGAATTTAAGTTTAGTTTCCTTTTGAAAACAATGTTTTTAGGGTTGAACTCTGATCTTTTCCTATATGTATGTCATAAAGCATGTCTTGGAATTTTATTTGATTTAAAGGAAGTATGATTTTGGTTTTAAGCTCTGAATATTTTTATATGAATATTATTATCATTAAGCATGTAAGTAAGTTACGGGTGTCACATAGTGGTATCAGAGCAAAGTTTACTTTCCTGTAGACTCAAATTATTTATTTTTTTTAAAGAAAATTTTATGCTTTTAGTAAAATTTGTAAGGAAATTCTTTTAAGGAAACATGAAAATCCACCACGTCCCGTTCAAGCTTCTGATCTCCGGGTAAGTTATAAGAATTGCTATGCTTATTCTTTACGGATACTATGCTCATGCAAGCCATATCCCCCTTAACTATGCAGTTATTCTATCAAGCTATATTTATGAGCATATGTTGTTATACGTATGCACACGTATGAAGCTCATGTTGTCATCCAACCCGATAGCATCCCATATGTGGGGAAGTCATTTATGGTCCACATAAGTGCAACCCTCATTTGGAAATTTTCCTTCAATGAGATATCATACGTCATCACACCAACATCCCAAAGCATATTCAACTCATCTATGAGAGGTTGTAGGAACACATCGATCTTACTCTTCGGATTGTTTGGCCCAGGGATAATTAGTGTCAAGAACATATACTCATGTCTCATGCACATCGACGAGGGGAGATTGAAAGGGGTGATGCTTACAGGCCAACATGAATATGTTTCACTTGATGAGCCATATGGGGAGAACCCATCAGCGCACAATCCCAATCTAACATTGCGTGGATCACGTGCAAAATAAGGGTGCATTCTATCAAAGTGCTTCCATGCTTCTCCATCGGATGGGTGGGAAAGTACACCGGACTCTCGAGGGTTTTCATAGTGCCACCTCATCTCAGCAGCCATATCATTTGATGCAAATAGCCTTTGAAGTCTTGGTGTCAAAGGCAAATACCACATCTGCTTTCTAACAACATCCTTATACCCTTTGCGACTTGCCCTACGAACATATCGTGAAGCATGACAAAGCGTGCACTGTTGCTTATCATCATTATTGTTATAGTATAACATGCACCCATTAATACAATAGTCAATCTTTTGTTAACCAAGGCCTAGCTTTGAAACCATCCTCTTTGTTCTATAAAAGTTTGGCGACATTAGATTTTCTCTAGGCATTATCTCCTTCATAAGTTGAACCACCCCATTTTAGCATTGTTGAGGCATGTTATAATCAGACTTAATGCTAAGTAGCCTAACTGATGTTAACAACTCTGAATGAGTCGAACAACCCTCCCACAAGGGTGCTTGTGCAGCTGCCAACATTTCATAGAATCCTTGAGCACTAGCATTAGATTACTTCTCCTGTTCATCTTCATGAAGATTGACTGGAAAAGGGACCTGCTACATCCATGACCATCAACTGATATTAGTCTAAATTCTCAATGTAACTCTGTCGTTGCATGTCATTTTGATGAGTTGTTGGTTGAACTTCTGGTTGTATGGTGGGTGACTCTTCCCCATGGCACGTCCAGTAGTGATAGTTAGCCATAAACCCCTTCTGAAACAAATGTAACTTCACTATGTCCACATCAAGGAATTTCAAGCAACCACATCTCACACATGGACATCTTATGAGCATGCCATCACGTGTAAATTGTGGTCGAGAGAAAACATAATTTATGAAGCCCTCAACCCTGTTGACGAATTCAGCTAATAGCCCGACTCGAGGTCTCGTTCTATTGTACATCCATCTCCTATGCTCAGGTACATCCATGGTCTACAAAACACGAGGGGATTTTGAACAAAGATGTGATTTTGAAGTTTGATTGCCCTGCAAAACATAAAATTAATGAAAAATAAAACAACCAAAAGGATACAAGTATATTTCATAAATAACAGCATGAAAAATAACTAAAATGAACCAAATAAACCGTACTTGCCTCGAATTCTCCGATCAAACAAGTATATTTATCTAACAAGATGGAAAATAAAATGTAAAGCTTGGATGCATAAGAAGATGGAAAATAAAATGGAAGAACAAAAAAATAGAGATTAAGGTGATGTGAAGCATACTGTCAAACGCGACCTGACCGTCCGTGAATGAGACTGTTGAGGAAAAACAAACACAAAATAAACAAGTCGATACACATTTACATGAACCAGATAAAACCATATATTTATCTAAAAGGAAACAAAAAAATATATACCAGATCTAAACGACGGGAAGAGAAGACAGAGGGAAGACGGCGTCGGTGAGACTTGAGATTGATAGAGTGGAAGCAGCAGTGGAGGTGATGGATGGAGGCGGCCAAGCGACGGGAGATGAATGTGTGAGTATGAGAGAGAGATAGAGAGTGTGTGTCTCTGGAAGCAGCGGTGGAGGCGATGGGCTAGAGGCGGTGACGGGGACGATGGGAGTATGCGGGAGGGAGATGGTGGGAGTATGAGAGAGGGAGAGAGAGAGAGAGGGTGCTTGGAAATGAAGAAATGAAGACAGTGATTGGGCGGGATAATATAATATGTAAAATAAAACGATCGAAATGGACATATGACCAAGAAGGATGATATTAAATAAAATATGATTACTAAGGTCAATAACGTTACATTTAAACAAATGGAAATGTAATGCTCAGACAATAATTTAATTTTACTTGAGTATAACATTTAACTCCCCCCCCGAAGCAAAGGAAAAAAATATTAAATAAAATATGATTAATAAGATCAATATTGTTACCGGGTTTAATGTGCCATTTAAACCATGACCTAGTTTAATTGATCATTTAAACCCGATGCGATTACATTTACTAATTTTTGCGGCGGTTTCCCAAAATAATTAACACAATTAAATTATTTAGGGTAACTAGCATTCTCGGGTTTATTAGGACAATTAAACTCTAGACAGGTTTAACTAGCCAATTAAACCCTGAAAAAGGAATTAAATATAAAATTGCATCTTAGATATCAGTGGCATTACTGAATTTAATGTGCCAATTAAACTAGCAACGGGTAATTAAAACTGATGAGTTGTGTTTGTTTTTTATAACAAAAACCAATTGACGCGGGTAATCACCCGTGCGATGCACTAGTTTAGTAGTTACAATAATTTAATAATTTAAATAATCATTAAAGTGAAAGGTGCTTTAACTTAATTTAAATAATTTAGTATAATTTAGTAGTTACAATAAACAAAACAATCAATTAGCTATAACGACCATATTTTGGCCATTTTTTAACTTAAATGTATATACACATTTTTTAACTTAATACATAATCAATTAAGACATGTCACATTTTTAAGAAAGCAGCAAACAAAAAAAAAGTTAAAAAATAAAATTATAACATTTAAAATTATAAAAAAATAATTTTAAATCAATTAAACTTATATAAAATAAAGATAATTTAAATAATAAATTAATTATATAAATAATAATAATCAAAGTTATAAAATTAATTATCCATACATGACTTTACATATTCTTCTTTGCAATCAATTATCACTTTTAATAATAGTCAAATTTATAAATTAATTAAACTATATATAAAATAAAGATAAAAACCTAATATACTTTTATTTTTTAAACAAATTTAATTTGCAGTTAGTATTCGACGGTATTACTTCTTTTTAAAAAGTCTCTTTTTTCTGTAATTTATTTCAATTAAAATTTTATGTTAATATTTAAATTGATAGCCAAAAATAAAATTGAAAATTTTTGAAAATAAAATTGAAAATTTATTTCAATTAAATTGAAAATTTTTGTAATTTATATGTTCCAAGAACTACACGTTTTTCACAAATTCATACTATAAAAATTTCATTTCGAGTAAGCAACAAAAATAAAAAAAACATAATAAAATATAGATTTGTTTTTTTCTTTAAAAATTTATAATTTTATTATAAAATATAGTCTTGAAAATTTGATACCTTAAAAATTAATTACCATTGAAAAACCTAACCATTTGACTACCTTAAATAATTTTGTATGAATATGTTAATATATCACATTTTCAAGACTGTAATATAATAAATATTTTTATTATAATAATTAAATTAAAATTAATAATTAATTAATCATTACCTTTGATTTGATGCAAGTTTTGGAGTACAAAATTTTATTATATTATATTATATTTATTTATAAATAAATATTATAAAATTTACAATATATTGACGGTGGAGGCATTCGTTATTTTCTATTTATTATATTATATTTATTTATAAATTTTATAAATATAAATTAAAACTCATAAATGTGAGGAAACATGAGTTTTCCTCACATATAATATACTTTATAAATATAAATTATATTATATTTATTGTACTAATTATTAAAAAATATAATGAAATTTTTAATTTCTACAATGATAACAAAACTTTGAAAGTATGAATTTTAATTTCTTCCGTGATTTCTTTGAAAGTATGAACTTTGAAACTTTGAAAGTATGAATTTATTGTACTAAGTATGAATATTAATTAGCATTGGAAAAATCAAACATTTGACTCGTTATTCTAAATAACCCTACCAGAATCAATAATTACAGTTTTTTCTTTTAATACTCAGCCTTTTCTTAAAATTTTAGTTTAATTAATTATCCGCTACTCAATGTGCTAATAGAGAACACCCTTAATTCAATATGTCACATTTTCTCACTTGCCAAATTTAAAAATTTAAGATATTGCATCGCACTAATTTAAAATTTTAAAAATTTTAAATGCATTAATTTGTATTACAATTATTATTTTTATTTTTTAATTATTTTAAATTAATTTTTATTGTTATCTTCTGAAATGGATGTGAAATGAATTGATTTTATTTTGAAAAATTATTGAAATTATTCTTTTTATCGAGAATCATAGAAAAACGAAACATAGGAAAACATATTTGGGTGGTACATTAATTTTTATTAAAATCTGGGAAAACACATTTGGGCGTCCGTCTGTTTGGTTGCCTGACTTTTGGTATGCTTGTAACCTTCTATATATACGTTACCAACGATATGGTAACCTTCTATATGGTAACCTTCAATGCTCGTAAACTTCCCAGTCCAAGGCCAGTAATATAAAACATCAATTTCTTTAGCTTCTCGGATACTAGAGTAGGTTCATTCACAGATTGTGAATTCCCTGCTAGTTCATATTCCAAGTACATAACCAATGCAAGGTGGTTTTCCATTTATTTTGCACTTATGTTGAAGTGCAAAACAAAAGGCAAATCACCTTGCATTGGCAATGTGCTTGGTATCTGAACTAGCAGGAAATCACAGTCTGTGAATGAACCTGTTCTACTATCTGAGAAGCCTGAGGAAAGTGATGTTTTATTACTGGTGTTGGATTGGGAAGGTTATGAGCATTGCCATAGCAGTAGAGGGTCCTCCAACAGAAGGCAAACCACCTTGTTTTATTTTTTTGGATCACAAGGGTCCCCAACACTCGGCCCCTAGAGATGTCGCTGGAGGAGGAAAATCATGGGAGACCTTCTGGATTGACACCATCTACACCAAATGCCCTTCCTTTTCCATCCAAGCTATGCGCTGGGAAGGCATACACATTAAGATTTTTTAATGTAATAGTTTTTTTGTTAAGTATTAATGATTTGTTATTCAATGTAATAGTTTTTTTTAAGGAAAATCGCAGGAGACCTTCTTATAAATAGAATTAATGATTTGTTATTCCAATGTAATAGTTTTTTGTTAATAAATCAGAAGCTCATGTCAAGATTTTTCAATTTCTATACACGTCACAAGTAAAACTTTATGCCTACGTTGCACAACAAACCACTACATTGGGTACATTTGTAGTCCATTAGTTAAGTATAATTTAACGATCAAGTGTTTTATGGTACTATAATACTAGAAATGGACCAAGATGATGATATGAGATTTTTTTATAACACAAACCAATCGACATGTACTATTCAGAAATCAAGTTGATTGCGTGCCTCTTGAGTCGTTGAGACCCCCTCAAACCCCCCACAAAAAGTTTTACAATGAAAACTAGGATTTTTTTGCATCAATAGCTTTCCAGGTTTAATTGTCCAATTAAACCCATTACGGGTTTAATAGGACAATTAAACCTGATATGGGTAATTAAATCCGTATGTTCTATATGGTTAATGTGCCAAGTAAACCCGGACTGGGTTTAATTGGTCATTCCAACCCAACGCGTGTAATTAAAACCAGTGAGTTATATTTGTTTACTCACCCGTGTAATTAAACCCAACGCGCTACATTAATTCTTATTGAAATTATGATTACTCATTACTAATAGCACTTAACTCTGTTCATGCATTTAGTAACAAGTTTAATTGGACAATTAAACCTAGTATGAGTAATTAAACCCGTATGTTCTATATGGTTAATGTGACAAGTAAACCCGGATCGGGTTTAATTGGTCATTCAAACCCGATGCGTATAATTAAAATCGGTGAGTTATATTTGTTTTTAATAACACAGTTGGTGTTCTAATGATTTGAATTTTTGGGTAAGTTTTTCATATTAAATTTTACATTCAAACCTATTTTAATGTAAAATTCAACGACGTAATTTCATAAACGTGTTTTTAATTTTTGTTTCCATAAAATTAACAAAACAACCGTCAAATTTTTTTCCCGCCCATTTGCATAATTTTTGTTTAAGGCTGGGATATGAAGAGTCAAGATATAATCTATATTATTAATTTTTAAATATTAACAAAAAATTTTAATTAAAATAAATTACAGAAAAATGAAACTTTTTTAAATCGGGATAAATCTTGAGATTTCAGGTAATACTGCAGAATACAGATTGTTAGGTAAATTTTTTTAAAACATAAATTTAATTTTTATTTTATTTCCCATAATTTACCTCTCATTCTCTCTCAATAAAGCCACCACTCAAAACTCTAAAACCCTTAATTAGTTTAAAAACCTTATATATGTTTATGTTATTACTTAATTTTGAAAAATAATTAGTTTGTAGGTTATGTTAAATTAGTTATTTAGACAAAATTAATATCTATATTTCTTTTGAAAATTTTAATATGTTTTATATTTTTATTATTTATGTTACTAATTTATCACATGTTGTCATAATATTTATTATTTTGTAGAGACTATTTATATTTATCATATGTTTTCACACATTTCTATATTTATATATTATAACAAAACAGTCGCCAAATACTTTTCCCGCCCGTTTTCAATTTCTATTTCGATATTTATATATTATGTAATTTTTCAATATTTATAGTAATTTTATCAAAATATATTAACTTTTTAAACAAATGTATCACATTACTATATTCATCTCTTAAGCTTAGTTCGGTTTCCACAGTTTGAGTTTTGGTTAGTTAGGTTTCGATTAGTTGGGGTTAATGGATCGGGTTCGTTGAGTTATTAAATGTGGTTTAGTTTGATTCAGTTATAACCAATTTGGTATGCATGAAATATGGAATTACCATATTCGAATTCCATTCCAAAAAATAAATATATATATATTAAAAGTTATATTTTGTAAGTTATGATTATACCAAATATAATCATAACTGACAAATTGTAATATAACATTCATCAAATAAACTATATATTACTCAATTGATAAATATACAATTATTCGTGTATGTCTTTTTAATACTCGAGTCAAATATAATTTCACACGAATAATATTTATTTTACAAGTACAAAAACTTGTCATTTTAATTAATCTATTAAATGATATATATATATAGTTACTCAACTAATATAACATTTAATTGATTTACTATTTACTTATTCAAAAAATGTTATTCCATTATGTTGATGTTCGGAGTTGTTTGACTGTAATTCTTAGGCTCGCAATGAGAGAATATTGAGTCCAAAGGCCAAGAGGAGAAATGAAATAGAACAAATAATAAATCACACGCTGCAGGGAACAGATAATAAATGAAATAGAATAGATGATCGGAGCTGAATGGGTTAGCCAGCGAGCTGAAAGCATCGCTCGGAGCTCGATTACTTTGCTTGGAGCTGAAAGCTAGCATCACTCGGAGCTCGAAATAGAATAGATATTTGATTAATCTCTTAAGGGGGCATTTGTTAAAACGAGCAAAGATAAGAGGTATCAAGATAAGTTTGGAATGCATTTCGGATCAAGATATGGAATGATCAAGATAAGGCTGAAAAGCATTCCAAGATTTCTATTAGAGTGTTTGTTAAATTTTTTGGAATCTATTGATAATTGTATTTTTTCTTTTTATGTGTTTGTTAATGCATATGATAAGTACCAAGATAAGAGTTTTTTTTTTTATCAAAATATTCCTATTACCAAATTTATGATTAAAATAGTATTTTATGATTAATATGAATTTTGAAAAAATTAAAATTAAAATTAAAAATAATATTTTATTTTCTAAATTCATGTTCAAAAATAAATTTAAAAAGAGTTGAAAAGTAGAAATAATTATTGTTAGAATTACAATAATTCCACCTAGATAATTAAAAATGGCTAAAACATATTTTCATAATAGGTAATAAAATATAAAATTAAATAAAATAATTTAAAAATTGGTGAAAGGATTTATATTAGTTAATAAAATATATATATAGAGAGAGAAATTTAAATTTTAAAAATCAATTAAATGAATAATGTCATTTAAAATTTAAAAATTGTCAATACATATAACAATTTAAAAATGTATTAAATAATATTACTTATAAGAGTTAAATAAATAAG
The DNA here is from genome assembly GCA_036245055.1 of Diospyros kaki. Lineage (NCBI taxonomy): Eukaryota > Viridiplantae > Streptophyta > Magnoliopsida > Ericales > Ebenaceae > Diospyros > Diospyros kaki. Next base: position 23,577,724 of record BSEG01000009.1, on the reverse strand, counting down.
TTTTTTTAATAAATTTAAATCTTTAAAATGCATTAAATGGCATTAACTATCCTATAAGAAACATATAAGTAATTGAATCTTATCTTGAAAGAGCCAGATAAATTTATCTGAGGGGGGAGGTCAGATAAATTTATCCTGAAAGGGGGAGATAAGAGGTCACGTGAGGGCTTTACGGGAAGTGGTCAGATAAACTTGACAAACACATTGGAAAGACCAAACACTCGGAATGCTTCCCATATCTGATCTTTTCTCCCTCTTATCTTGATTAACAAACACCCCCTAAATATTTAGATCTTACTTGATTAAAATAAAAAATCAACCAATCACAATACTTATTACTTGTTACTCAACTAAACATTTCATTACTCAATTAAAATGATAATTATTCTATTAAGTCCATACATTAGTTGATAAATTTCTATATTAGAACAAATATTTTATATTATCAATATTTTTTATTAATGACATTACTATAATATTTTAAAATTTAATAATTTGAAGTTAAATAATAATTTTTACAAATTAATAAATGAAATTATGAACAGGCTATTCACAATTAAGTTGCTCACGAACCAATATTCAAGCCTAATAGTGACCAACTTGAGAGCCTACTTGTGAGTCTTTAATGAAGTTTACTCGTAAGACAATAATCGATAACAAATATTTGAATTCTAACTACACATCATAATTTAAGAAATAACTACAAAAATAACAATTCGATCATCGATAAAGTAAAATATAAATAAAAAGTTAAAATGTTGACAAATCTTAACAAAAAAGCAAATAAAAAGTTAAAATTTGTAGGTTATAATTATATCAAGTTGTTCGATCTCTTATTATGATTTTTCATGATTTATATGAATTCATTTAAGTAAATATGAATTCATTTAACTCCAATGTTTTACATGTGATTATTAAGTTTTAATTAAATTATTTTGAAAATATAATTTAATCATTAAACTTAATAATTTATAAGGTAATGCATCATGAAACATTTTTAAATCATTAAATGTATAATCAACATATGTATAAATATTTTTTCAATTTTATTAAAAAATATGTATGAAATGTATAATCAACATATGTATAAATATTTATACATATGTTGATTATACATTGTTATATAAATATAAAAAATTATGCAACCATTTTTATATAAATCTCATGAAACCATGGTGATCATAAAATCTCATAAACCATGGTGATCAAAAATCGAAATCTCACATAAAATTATAATCATATAAAACACTTTTATAATCATAAAATCATATAACCATACAATTTAATTTAAAAATAAAATTTATCTTTTTTAAATCTTAAATCATATTATTAAGTTCTAATTATATATAGTTTAATAATTAGATATATTATTTTTTAAATTTTATATTTTAACTGCCTCTATAACAAATTATTCATAATATCAATTAATTCCTAAAATTTATGCAAAAACTCAAATTTGGCTATGAACTTTGGTGACGACTTCGTTACCATTCAAGCAGGCTTTTTCAACGACAACTTGGTGGATCGAACTGTTGGCGATTTTGTTGGGAAGCATGATCCAGGAGCTTATCTCGTCGAATCTCATCAGCGATTTCAGAGAGAATTATTGTTTCGTTGAGGAAAACAGACTTGGGAGGGAGGGGAAGCGACTCACCAAGTGGGAACTTTGGAGGATTGGCAAAGAGTTGAGGAAATGAAAATAGACTCATAACTGTACAATACACCAAGGGCTTGTATCATATTATTAAGTTACAACCTTACCCTTGAGGTATTTTCAGTGTTTTGATGTTGTATGGATGTTTGTATGAATCGACAAACCCTGGTTTAAGGGCTTGTATCATATTATTAAGGGTATGATAATGAAATATAATAATGAAATATATGATTTTTCGGATCAATATCATTACCAGTTTAATTGCCCAATTAAACCCGGGGCGGGTAACTAAACCCGGTGAATTGTATACTGCCAAATATCAATTTTGTTTTTTGTTTTTGTGAATTTACTGCTGCAAATCCTTGTATTCCAATAGCATTTAAATGATTTATGGTGCAAGGAAATTTTGTTAACTGCATTAATTGAGCGTACATTTCACCAAGATGATAATAGCATATTAAATAATCAAATGATCATTAACTTTTCAAAAAAACCTGGTGAATTATGTTCAATGAACATTGTATCAAGATGATGATATAAGAATTTTGATAACACAAACGATTGGTCGTCTAATTCTAAAAAAAATATGTAATTTTGTGCCTCTCGTTGTTAGTAATTAAATGTCCTTCCATTTTCTGGATATGTGACCACAATTGTATTTAAAGAATTTAAAAGAAAAAGATAATAGGCTAAACTTCATCGACACTCTCCTTAAACCCGAATTCTTGTCTGTACTAGGCCCGATCTCTCCCTCTATAAACCTGATTGTCGCTGTGAAGCTGTCACCACCGAATCTTACCGCCGACGGTCAAAAGGTTAGATCTCTTCTCATTTTGTTTGATATTTTGTGGAGGGGATGGATGTGTTTCATCACGATGGGTTTCGTTGCGATGTGTTGGGCTGCCTAGCTAGAGGAAGCCGCAAGGCCGGCTGATGGGCATTCTCACCGACGGGGGTTCCTTACGCAAGGAAGCCCAGTCGGCGAGGGTGCCCATTGGCCTTCCTGGCATAGCTCCTAGTTGGAAGATGAGAGAAAGGCCGAAGGTCACTTGATGCCCTATCGAGCTTAATAGGCCTTTTAAGCCCGGTGAGAAATCGACCAATGAAGCTCGGGCATATGTTTCTAGGCTTCCTCACTCCTGTTGAAGGTTGTTGAGGCCTGGGCTTGATCAGGCTTCAAAAGGGCGTGAGGAAGCCCGACCTCCCGAGCTTAATAAGACAATTGTGCCCGGGAACATGCCTCTCAGGCTTAACTGCCCTGTGAAGCCCAGTGAAACCATTAACCCCATTTCAATCTACTACATGATCCAATTAGTGTTCTTATATGAATTTTCTATTTTCCCTGCAGATGACTCACCATCAGTCTAAGCAATTTACCTATGTTCACACTCAACGGGTAATTCCACAAGGGACACGGGTCACTACACACTGTGGAATCAACTAGCTTTCGGTAATTTGTGATGCTCTTAGACATAATGGGGTATTGGAAAGATTTACTTAGGGCCCACTTGGACATTTCCTACAGATCCCTATGTTCGATCATTTGTCTGCACCACAATTGATTTATGAAGTCTTGGTGAGGGAAGTTACATTTTCAAGTGCCCGCCACGATGAGATGTGGTTTGAGATTGGCGGCATGCTATATAGGTACGACAAGCAGGAGTTCATCCTCATCAGTGGACTTCGATTTGGGCCGATTGACAAAGAAAGATTTCAAGCTACGCCTATTGAGCCGGGTAGTTTACAGGCGCATCTATTCCCCCAGAAATGAGTGTTTACTATGGCCCAGATTAAAGTAGTTGTAACATCCCGTTCGAGCGATAGGAAGAACCGGAACAACTTACCCTGATGGGCCTACACGAACTTCCCAGGGGGGTCACCCATCCCTGGATTACCCCAGGTCAAGCACGCTTAACTTGGGAGTTCTTTGCCAACATTCAGCCTAAAAGGTATCCAGCTGGTGTTGTTTCCTTTCTTACACTATCCTCGATATATTCTAACTTTTCTGGGCTCTCGGGGTATTACATTCTCCCTCCCTTAAGCACATGACGTCCTCGTCATGCGACCTTACAACTGGTCCCAGATCTCCCCCCGTGCATGGCCGATGTGGGATTCGCCTAAGGTGCCTACACGCACCCCCCATAGGGGCCTCACACCCCCCTCGGGACTTAGCCTCCTCGCTGAGGTTTGCCCTACCACCGAGCTCAGAGGCTCGGGGGTCGGCTCTGATACCACCTGTAACATCCCGTTCGAGCGATAGGAAGAACCGGAACAACTTACCCTGATGGGCCTACACGAACTTCCAGGGGGGTCACCCATCCTTGGATTACCCCAGGTCAAGCATGCTTAACTTGGGAGTTCTTTGCCAACATTCAGCCCAAAAGGTATCCAGCTGGTGTTGTTTCCTTTCTTACACTATCCTCGATATATTCTAACTTTTCTGGACTCTCGGGGTATTACATTCTCCCCTCTTAAGCACATGACGTCCTTGTCATGCGACCTTACAACTGGTCTCAGATCTCCCCCGTGCATGGCCGATGTGGGATTCGCCTAAGGTGCCTACACGCACCCCCCATAGGGGCCTCACACCCCCCTCGGGACTCAGCCTCCTCGCTGAGGTTTGCCCCACCACCGCGCTCAGAGGCTCGGGGGTCGGCTCTGATACCACCTGTAACATCCCGCTCGAGTGATAGGAAGAACCGGAACAACTTACCCTGATGGGCCTACACGAACTTCCCAGGGGGGTCACCCATCCCTGGATTGCCCCAGGTCAAGCACGCTTAACTTGGGAGTTCCTTGCCTACATTCAGCCCAAAAGGTATCCAGCTGGTGTTGTTTCCTTTCTTACACTATCCTCGATATATACTTCCTGGGCTCTCGGGGTATTACATTCTCCCCCCCTTAAGCACATGACGTCCTCGTCATGCGACCTTACAACTGGTCCCAGATCTCCCCCCGTGCATGGCCGATGTGGGATTCGCCTAAGGTGCCTACACGCACCCCCCCTCGGGACTCAGTCTCCTCGCTGAGGTTTGCCCCACCACCGCGCTCAGAGGCTCGGGGGTCGGCTCTGATACCACCTGTAACATCCCGCTCGAGTGATAGGAAGAACCGGAACAACTTACCCTGATGGGCCTACACGAACTTCCCAGGGGGGTTACCCATCCCTGGATTGCCCCAGGTCAAGCACGCTTTACTTGGGAGTTCCTTGCCTACATTTAGGCCAAAAGGTATTCAGCTGGTGTTGTTTCCTTTCTTACACTATCCTCGATATATACTTCCTGGGCTCTCGGGGTATTACATTGTTCGAGCGATAGGAAGAACCGGAACAACTTACCCTGATGGGCCTACACGAACTTCCCAGGGGGGTCACCCATCCCTGGATTACCCCAGGTCAAGCACGCTTAACTTGGGAGTTCTTTGCCAACATTCAGCCCAAAAGGTATCCAGCTGGTGTTGTTTCCTTTCTTACACTATCCTTGATATATTCTAACTTTTCTTGGCTCTCGGGGTATTACAGTAGTACTTGGTAGCATGGATCTAAATGCAGAGGATGTCCTGAAGTTAGGTAATATTGCTGTGGTGAAAATGATCTTGTTTGGCCATGATGAGCGTGCACCCGTGGAAGATTTCGTATAGGCTATGGCCGGGACCTAGGGGCATTTGAGGCGTTCCCATGGGGGACGTACATCTATAGCCAGAGTCTACATTACCTCCGGCTGGCCACCAGTGAGAGGAAGTTGAATGGTGAGGTGGGGAGAAAAGTCAACATTTATGGTTTTGTTTGGGCATTTCAGGTATAATTACTTACTCTCTATATTATATTACATCAAATTATTGTATATGATTTGTATATAATAACTAACGTTTTGTTTGTTTTTGTTTACTATTGTAAAATTATTTTCTATCTAAAGTGGTGGTTGATTGAGATATTCCCATGGGTGGAGAATAAGTGGGCCATAAGACTACCCATCGCAGTCACCATTCCTAGGTGTAGAAAGTGGTTATCCAACAAAAGGCCTCACAAAATCAATTACGATGAATGCCTTAGGAATGTAAGTGTCTAACCTAACTTCAAATTTAGTTTATTTTGTTATATAGAATATCTGACCAAATAATTCAATATTTTGCAGGCATGTGGATTGAGCACGACACTCGAGCCCACTGCAGCTGAGTGCGATACAGATTTTTGGCAGACCTTTAACCTTCTATACTCGGTTGGTGTTGATGTGCAAAAAATAGGGGCGGGGGGTATAATACCCCATATTTTCCTGAAGATGCCACGTATTTTTAGTGAGTTAAATATTGAAAAATATGCTTGAAATGGAAACAAGTGACCGAATCGATCGCAGGGAGTGCCCTAGAGCTTAGATACCTAAGGACAAAAGTATATTTTTGATAAGCATCTCGAGGCGAGATTTATGACGCTGAAAGAAATCAAATCAGAGACGATTTTTTTGGTTAAGCTAAGTTCTAGCCTGAAAAGACTGAATGACGATAAGGGCTTCCCGAAAATTATACATATCAAGTAATTTTGAGTTATTAATTTTGAAATTTTAAGTATCTCAATAAATTTGATGTTTGAGGGTGTAATTGTAATTAGAGAATTATTCAAATGAAATAAGGATGAAATTATAAGCTCATGTGGTAAAATATTAAAGTTGAGGACTTGAAATATGAGACAAAGTGTCATTTGAAAGAAGTTGGGGAATTAGCTTGAATTTCAAAAATTGAATTCATTATAGTTTTGGATTTGAAAAGCCATTCAAATATATCTTTGAGTCTTTGGAGTCTATGGTTAAGATTGTGACAAGTGGCATAATATCATTGGTTCAAGTAATCTATAAATAGGCACCATGGGTTATTCTCAAACCATTCAAGAGAGCTTTGAGGAGTGAAATACTCTAAGAGGAGGAGCTTGCTCTAGAGAGAGAGAAGGAAGTTCGACAAGAAGGCAGGAAGAAAGTGGTAGAGAACGAGCCTCGTCGGAGTTGCGGGTGTTCGTTGAATTTTTCTAAAATCAGTTAGAAAAAAAGTGAGGTAAGTCCCATTTTTTTTGATAATCCTGTAGAGGGGGAAGAGAGGGTCACGTAGGTTCAAACGGGGTTGAATTGGAGTTAAAATGAGGGAGATATGGCAAAATACGAAAATGACGCAATACTGTCCGAAATCTGGTAGCAACGCGTGAGATACACACGCCGGAAGTGGCTGCACGTGAGGGCGCATGAGCCACCTTTTAGGGGAGCGTGAGAGGCCCATTTTCCTTCAAATTTTCCAGTTATGCTCCTACTTTAATGCCTCTCAACCCTATGTAAAAATAATTTGAGGTTAGGTTTACCAAAACGTGTGTTTTCTGCAGAAACCTAGGCCGTTTGCAGTGAAACCGTAACATTTAAGAGATAAGCTTGCAAGGTGAGACTTCTATACTCCAAATCCTATTTTTTTATTCTCTTATGAGAGACTTCTATTGCATGAGACGTGTTTTGTGAACTTCTTGTACGTAAACTCTTGTTATTCTCTTACGTGAAATCATGTTGCATATATGAAATGTATTTTTCTGAAAGATATATGCTATTGGCTTTTTAACTGTTGCATTTATAAAATTCGTGTGACCATACTGTTGTACCTATTTGTTATTGGCCGAGGGCAAAAGTTGGATATCCCCCGAGAGGCGCTATGCGTGCGCCATCGAGAAAGCTCTCGTGGGGAAGACCGTGAGTCTAAGGAACAACGGATGTGGTGCTGCATGAGTTCTATGAGGTCGGGCCGAAGTGACATGGTTAGAGACCTCCCGAGAGGAGCTATGCGTGCGCCATTGAGAAAGCTCTCGTTGGAGGAGGCTAACGTTTTCACGAGGCACTTCAGAGTAGTTCTCGTTGTCTTGTCATACATTTTACACCTGATCATGCATCGATATAAACTGTCTTTTTTGTGGAGTTTCTCACTAGAAGATTCATTTTCTAATTGGACTATGTCCCTAGAATATTCAAACGTTCCAGGTTCGACAAGCGGCTCTAAGGGAAAGGAGGCAGCTAAAGAATAAATTTAATTTACTGCCTATAACATGTTTAGCATATTTTTGTTTATATGCGAACCTATGTAATTTTGGATATGTTTAAGATGTTCAGTTATCACTTGCTAGAGATGATGTATATTAATACATTTTGTAGACGTCTTGAACAATTTTATGATAAATAAAGCATTATGGTTGTGAACCATATCAGGTTCGATCTAGCTTCCACATTTGAAATTTTAACACTTGTCTTAGCTATTTAAGTTTGGGTTTGTTAAGATGAGGAGGTGAAAATTAGGGTTTTTGAGAATTTATGTGATGTATGACAGTGATTGTGGTATGAAAAATTATTATATTCCCGAAATCCTAAGTTATAACACGCCTGGAAAATTTGGGGTGTTACAGGGTGGTTGATAATGATGTGAACTGAAGTACGTCAACTAGGGATGAGGATGAAATTAGGGGGTCCATCGAGGTGGGAGATTGGGGTGAAGAGGAGGAGGAGGAGGCGGAGGAGGAGGAGGACGAGGCTGAGGCTCAACACAGAGAGAGGAAGTCAAAGTCTCAACAGGAGGTAGAACTCCCTCCTAGTACCCACATTGGACAATATGCTAGGGTATGATTTTTATTATAAAACTATTTTTTCATTTGTAATTCTTTGTAAGTGTTTGCAATTGTTTTTTACTATTGTAATTTTTTTTACTTCTTTTTGCAGATCATCGAGATGCTGACCCTCACACTAGAGATGTTACATAGGATGGATGGGGAGATTAGGCAAATTAGCACTCGGCTGGATGGGTTTGATGGGGAAATGGGTCGAATGAGCTCATGGATGATGCAGATGGAGACTGAGGCAAGTAGGTAGGGTGCAGGCGGCACTACTTACTCATCTAGGAGTCCCGCCTATTAACAATTTCCCAAAACACATCGAGGATGGTGATGAGGAGCAGCGAGGTGCTCATCAGGTTGATCCAGCTCATGATGATGTGGAGGACAGGACATCTCAATCCAGAGTAAGCTCTAACTTGACTTTTATTGATATTTCATTATGAAATACGTACTATTATATAACGGATAGTATTTGTATAGTTTCAGGAGGAAGTGTTTATGGGCAGTAAACGAATTACGAGCAATCGATTGCCATTGCAGTGTCATCAGCCTCCATACACTAAATACGCTAGGGATCAGAAGAGGAGCAAGGTTGATGTCGTGGTGGACATGGCAGATGAAGAAAACAAATCGCCACCGATGGATGGTGAGAAGACAGTGCCACCCTTGACATTAGCTAGGATAAGAGAGAATGTTCCTATTCCTAACTCAAATAGTGTAGGGGGATGGTGATGCAGATAGCGGCTGAAGTAGCCGAGCATCACCTGGAGCAACGTGGGGTCGATGATCTTAAGCCCTCTGAGGGCTACACTGACTACATACAATTGCAGAAAGACATTGAGTAAGTATAAAATGTCAGGAAAAAATTTAATTATTGTTCTATTTACATTGGTAATACAATCTCAAGCTTATAATAATTATTGGTTATTGTATGCATGACACAGGTTACATTGCCCATCTATTACCTAGCGACTTGCGTTCAATAGAGGATGCTAAAACCTGGATAGAGGGGACTCACATTGACAACTACTTGTGTTGCGTCCGACGACTAAGAGATACGCAGTCTCATACTATATATGATGCAAAATATGCTATCATACCCACTATCCTATTTGTGAGTGCTAAACACAAATCTTAGGTTAAACTTTTTTTCGTTGCATCTATATTTGGTCCACAACAAATATAACATTAATTTTCCTCCTCTCCAGACACTTCTAAACAAGTGGTGGACTGAGAAATTCATAGGCAAGTGTGTTGTGCTGTCTACTAAGGAAAAGGTCCTAGATAGAATATGTGATCATATTCGTGGTGTCAATGATGAGACTAGGCTTTGGTGGATAGTGGACTTCGTAAGTGTTCACTTATTTTTATTGATGGATTAGCTCCCGACTAATGTATTCTCAAAATATGCAGGTCTTGATCCCATGCAATCTGGGGAATAATTCCCACTGGGTCGTAGCCATGATTTGCCTGAAAGAGGGCAAGGTTGTTTTGTACAACTCCGTGGCGACCAAGGAGGAAAGTAGGAGGGCCAAGGCCAATAGCATCAAGCCATTGGTGAAACTCCTACCCATTCTCCTAACTCGCAGTGGATATTATGACCATATCCCCACAGCTGCCACTCCACACAAAGAATAGGCATTGGAGCAACTTGATCCCAGCATGGTGAACCTGCCTCAGCAATCGGACGGGTACTGAATTAAAATAGAATATTCAATTTAGTATTGAGTGAAATGTTTGCAGTTATCATTTGAAGTTTGACAGAATTTGGTTATTTCTAATACAGGCACAACTGCGGAGTGTACGTTATTAAGTACATCGATGACATCATGAGGCACACTGAGGATCGGTGGGTGACAAATCAGAGCGAGGATGAAATGCATACCCTCTGTAGCAAATTGTTGTGTATTTGTATAGACATAGCAGAGTCGTTGATACTTGACTTCATATGTAATTTGTAATTTGTTCATGTGTAAAATGTATATTATGCTGATATGTAATCAAAATATATAGCGAGCTTTTGTCCAAAATGCTGATTTTTGTACATATGCCCGTGGATGAATTGTACATGGACAAAATGATTTGTGATATTGATTTGATTAACTTCAATTGGTGTAAGATGTATTTATTAACAAACATGAAGTTTCTTGTGCATTCTAGGCCCAATTTTGTTTGTTCCGGCCTGATTTGGTAGGTTAAACCCGTTCTGGGTTTAATGGGTACATTAAACTCTGAGGTATTATACCCGTAATGGGTTTAATAGGCCGTTTAAGCTCGATCAGGGTTTAACAGGTCTTTATATGCATAACATAGTATTAACCTGGTACGGGTTTTATAGGCCTATTAAGCCCGATGAGTGTTTAACGCACCTTTATATGTATAATATAGTATTCAACTCGGTACGGTTTAATAGGCTTATTAAGCCCGGTTAGGGTTAAACTCGAATTTATATATTATATATAATATAGTGAGCTTATATTTATTGCTAAGTGTTTTTGGCCAAAAATTATTCCACAGAGTGTAAACAAATTGATAATAAATTTAATCTGTTGCTAACCCTTAAATCTGTTGCATTTGATTTGAACATTATTTAAACCCGCTTTTCTTTATTTATTTATAATGTTTTTGGGTGGGGGAGCTAAAAATGAGAATGAATTAATATTTTATGCAATAATGTAAAATATTACTTAATATAATTATCATTTTAAAATAAATATTAATTTGATGCAATACAGTAAAATATTTTATTATCATCATAAATTATTTAACAACTGAATTATTTTTTTTATGAACGTATATTATTTATTACTATTATTTTCCTAAATTTCTTTATTTTGATTTAACAACTAATTCGATGTTTCAAAAAAAAAAAAAAAATTCAGACGAAAAAGTCAATAGCAAATTCGGTCTGTAATTACTGACCGACGTATTTTAGTGGCAAAGTTGGTCGGAAATCGAACAACCTAACATTCAGTCATAAAATTTGTGGTCAAAATCGATCGCACAATTAGTGACAACAGTTTCCGTTGCTGAATCGGTAAAAAAAAAATTCGGTCCCAAATTTTGTGGTTGAAATCGATCACATAATTACCGACAGAATTTTACGTCGCTGAATCGATCAGAAAATAATGCAGTCGTAAATATTAAAAATCGGTCGTAAATCCGTCTCTAATTACCTATTGATTAAGTCGGTCGTAAAAATTCGATCGCAAAAACACATTTTCTAGTAGTGCAAAATTTCGTCTTTAACCTAGACTTGGACTCATCATAAGCAAATTAGTATATTTTGAGATATCATTGATTGTAACAAAGTTATCTCTTTGTTGTTCGAAGCGTTCTACTATGGATCCATGGCCAAAGCTCAAGTTTTTAAAATTTTTAGAAATCAGAATTTGGACTTTCTTGAGTGTATGTTGTGTATCAAAATGTGGTCATTCATCGAGACTTGGAATCGTCATAAGAAAATTTGTATATTCTGAGATATCGTTTATTGTAACAAAGTTGTCTCTTTCTTGTTTAAAGTGTTCTCCTATAGATCCATTGCTTAAAGTAAACTTTCCAAAACTTCTCAATCGGAATTTGGACTTTCTTGAGTGTATTCAGTGTCTAAAAATATTGTCTTTCACCTAGACTTGAAATCATCATAAGCAGATTAGTACACTTCAAGATATCGTTGATTGTAACAAAGTTGTCTCTTTCTTGTTTACAGTGTTCTACTATAAATCCATGGTTAAAACTCAACGTTCCAAAGCTTTCTAAAATCAGAATTTGGACATTCTTGAGTGAATTTAGTGTATCAAAATGTCATCTTTAACCTAGATTTGGACATGTCCTAAGAAAATTAATATATTTTGAGATATCGTTGATTGTAACAAAGTTGTCTCTTTGTTGTTCAAAGTGTTCTACTATGGATCCATGGCTAAAACTCAAGTTTTTAAAACTTCCAAAAATCAGAATTTGGACTTTCATGAGTGCATGTCACATATCAAAATGTGGTCATTCATCGAGACTTGGAATCTTCATAAGAAAAGTTGTATATTCGAAGATATCGTTTATTGTAACAAAGTTGTTTCTTTCTTGTTTAAAATGTTCTCCTATAGATCCATGGCTAAAACTAAACTTTCCAAAACTTCTCGAAATCAGAATTTGGACTTTATTGAGTGTATTTAGTGTCTCAAAATATCATCTTTCACCTAGACTTGTGTAATACTCGGTATTACATGGTATTAAAAATAAATAAATTTTGATTATTCTGAAAGGATCTCGGGTGGTCCGGGAAGCCCAAGAGTCAGTTTTGAGGAATTAATTAATGAAATTTGATGAGTTGGCGATAGAGAGTGTCTTGGGACTTGGATGTCCAGCGAAGAGGGCAAGAGATTGGAGAGCGTCTTGAGATGAGGACAATGACACTAGAAGCGATCCGATTAGGAATAATTTTTTGAATAAATTTTGTATAATCCCGAGTGGGTGCCAATACCGAATAGTCGGACGGGACCTCCTGGAAGCTGAGGGGACCCTATGGGTGGTTCGGTTTTCTGAGTAAGGCAACCCTTAAGTATTTTCGGGTCGAATAAAGGTCTTGTGTAGGTGCAGGGACGAAATCAGCTTTATCGAGTAAAGTCGATTATTAATTTTTTTGAAGAAATCAAGTCTTGGTGGGGTTTAAGGATAATTAAATTAGGCTTGGAGGGCCCAAATGATATTGTTAAAATTCCTAAGTGGAATTAAGGGTTCTCTAGTGCAATTAATGAGGATTAGTGGGTTGATGTGTAATTTAATTTATATATATATGTATATTCGGCTGAGTGTGTGTGTAAATGGGAGGGGAAGCTTCCTTGAAGCTTCCTCACATATTGCCTCTGTTAATTTGAAAATGCAGAGAGTGAGAGATGTAGAGTGAGGCCGAGAGCTATTCGCGAGAGAGCTTGCGAGAGAGAGAGAGAGAGAGAGAGAGAGAGAAGGATGGCCGATCGGCCATGGCAACAGTCGCCATGGCTGCCATGGCCAATGAAGAAGCTCGGCGAGCTTGGCGGCCGATGGTGGCCGCAAGTGGTTGGTGGCTCACGGGGGAAGCGGCCAAGGTCGTGCCGTGGCTCGCGGAGGTGTCAATGGTGACCGAATGAAGCAACGGCTGAGGCGGCCAGGAGCTCGGTGGTCGGCCATGCAAGCTGGCAGTTGCAGCGCAAGGGAAGCTTAGCTGCGGTGGTTGCTCATTTCGATGGCGACAGCGACGAAGCGGTAGGGACGGCTGGCGGAGTTGGAGGCAAGCCTCGGCGGTGCTGGAAGGCCAAGTGGTGGCCGGCGGGTGGCGTCCCCAGGTCGGCCGTGGGTTGAAGAAGGAGGCCGCGCGCAGGAGAGAAGAAGCTAGGAAGAAGATGAAGAAAAAAATAAAAGAAAAAGAAATAAAATAAAATAAAAGAAAGGGAAATAAAGGAGAAAAAATTGGAAAAGTTTTGAAAAATTCCAGAAAATGGGGAAAAGTTTTGGAAATTAAATTGGAGCTTGAGGAGTGTCTCGGAAGCTCGAAAGTGAGATTTTTGCGCGCAAATGATAGCTCGGGAGGTAACGTCGGTGTGGGCGTTTCCGAATTTCTCTCCAAATGAGTCGAGGTAAATTAATATTTTCTTCCCCAGTTATTTGCATTAAGCGAGTTAATGTAAAATAGTTAATTGTTGGATTAAACCCTATGTCGAGGTTGTTTGGAAAATTGTGTTGAGTGTAGCTTTTGATGATTGATGATTGGCATGTGTGAATGTGAATGTACATTTATATTTTATGTACTAACAAAGCATGAAGCCTTCATAAGGCTTACAAAGCTGTTCTCTAGTGTTTTCATGTCACAGGTTATATATGGAAACTTCTTATATGTATATAGAGATTTCATTATATATGGAAACAAGTTTTTAGAGAGCTTTCTAGAAATTTGGGTATTTGAGCTATATATGGAAAGTTTAAAAGATCTATATGGAAGTTTTTGTGGAGATTGGAGTAGTCCACTATATGGAGTTGCCATATATGTAACTTGGCGACATGGCATTGTTAATGTGGCATTTTGATGACATGGCAGCCACATGGAGCACACTCATCAAGGCTACATCATCTTGTTGGTCTACATATGGTAAGAGTATCATGGAGTAAATTTAAAGGTTCCTAAAAACTCCTCTACTCAATTAAATATGGAAGAATTTTTTAAATTGCATTCAAATGGAGAAGTTAAAGATTCAGCATTATTGTTCAACATTAATGGAGGAAATTAAGGTTTGAAAATTAAACCTTGATAGATATTCCTTTCCTTTATTGCTGATTCTCTCTCATTAAAAGGATATGGAGACTCAAATCATAGAATCAATTATCCTACTCATTATGACTAATTGATATCCTAATTATGGCTAATTGATGTCTTCATTATGGGAGAATATTCAAAGGATATCTTGCATATATTCAGATACACAAATTGATTCTCTTCTTATTGTCAACATTTTTACTATGGAAACTTGATCAATTAAGGGCTTTTAAAGTTATAATTGATATCTTCATTATTGGACAAATTTGCTTCATTATTTGAGAATATTTGGATGTTTAAATTCAAATTTCAAATTAGCTATGCTTGTTATGGAAGCTAAGGGGCCAATTGTGCAATCAAAGGTGATTGAAGATCAACTAGAAGTCATAATTGATCATTTCTGATTTATGGACGATTTTGCAAGAATTATGAAGGATTTTGATGATATTTTAATTCTTAAAATCAGCCATGCATTATTGGAATTGATTTGCTCATTCAAGGCTGATTGGAGATCAACAAAAGTCAAAGGTCTTGATGATTAATCAAGTTAGCTGATTATGGAAGGTAAATCAAGAATTCAAATGAAGGGCTGAGATTGGCTTGAAGACTTGACACATGGAGGGCTGAGATTGATCAAGGAAAGCCTACTCTAGCACTATATAAAAGGGTCTCTTGAAGGCTTAGGAATAACTTTTGGAAGCCCTATTATTTTCTACATCATTGGCCAAGATTTTCATTCTCTCTAAGTCTTTCTTTTCCTCTATCTTCTAGAGAGAAAACTAAGAGAGTTCTCTATACTTCATTGTATTATTTTTGAGAGAACCCTATTTCTCAATCTCTTCTATTCTTGTATCTTGTAAAGAGCGTACAAAATCCAAACTAGTGAGTGTGAGACTCCAGAAATAGTTTGGTGGTGGTGAAGCCAAGTGAAGGCTTTGGTGGTTGTAAGAAAAGTTTCATATAGTGGATTTGATTGAAAATCCTAAGGAAGGGAATCCTTAGGTAGTGGATGTAAGCCATAAGGGCCGAACCACTATAAATCGTTGTGTTCTTCTTCTCTTCACGCTTACTTATTCTTGCTTGGTTGTACTTGTTTGTTTTGGTCTTGTGCTATCTAAAGTGGTCGAATCCTAAGGTCTACATTCTTGGTGGTTATTTTATATACTGATTTGCTTGAATTGATCATTCTTTGTACTCATTTAATATTCCATTTGGTTTATTTAAAGACTTGTTATTGTGTGCATTCAAATCACTTATTTTCACTAAGTTATAATTTGAAGAGTATATTGGATCAAAGCACATACTAGCACAGCTAGCGGATATCATATTATCCATCTAGTATTTAATACTCCCGTACTCTCAACTACAATTTTGGTTTATATTAAATTTGTTTTCTCATATATATATGTGCATAAGTTTTGCATTAGAATTTTAAAAAGGTGTCAATTCACCCCCTCTTGACTAGGTTAGAACTCAACAAATTGTTGATGGATGATTTTGATGGTGTGTGTGGCGAAGTTGAGGGCATTGGTTTAATGCCGGATGTTGACAGAGTTGGGTTATGTGTATTTGTATCTAGGTTCGACCGGGGAGACGATGATCCTAGAAGAGCTCGGAGTTCGGGCCGAGGCAGAGTTGAGGCTTCGAGCCAAGTAAAGGATGACCCCATAGGGAGGTGGCCTTGCAAGTTGGTAAATATGTTTGATAATATTTTTATGTTGCATTGGCATGTAGTGGTTATATCTTGTGTGATACAAGATCTAGCGGACCTATGGCCATATGGAGGACTAGTGTTGTGGAGGTTGATAGGTTGATGCCTCAAACCTTGGAGGGTTGTGAGGATGGATGGGCCTAGCCTCATTTGCATGCATTTGACATACATAAACATGGTTATATTCATATTTACATGCATTGCACCCTTACTGAGTCCTTATGACTCATGAGGTTTTAGCTCACGTGTAGATGTTGCAAGTCCAGATGCAAGCAGGGATGGCACCGGGAGGCTGTTGTGGCAACTAGCTGTGTTGCTTGAGTTGTGTATTTTATTATCTCTTGTACGTAGCCATGTGGTGTTATGTATGTATACCTTGTGAGTAAATGTATGTGTTGTTCAGCGTTAAATGTATTTAATTGTTGTAATCATCATAGCATGATAAATAATTGGGAGAATATTCGTTATATGTGGCTTAATTGGTGAAGCTAACTTCAGACCGAGTAAAGATCAGTGAGGTATGTTCTCATAAATCCCCAATACTCAGCAAAGTGTTCGTTATGCTAGCCTTGTGTTTGGGTCACCTCTGGCTTGTTATGGGGCGAGCTGAAGAGAGGTGAAGCTCACTCGGGTTTCAGGTCTCGGTCCGCTAAATTTTCTTGTTTGAGTTGGGACCGATTCTCAAGTGGAGCGAAGGGAAGGACGAAGCCTAGTTCCCACCTAGGGCGTTTCCTGTTGAAACATAGTCCAACCCTTCAGTCGTGGTTTGTCAGGTGAGTAATCTGGTTGATTATTTACCGGTGACGCCCGTAAGTGGGAGTGGGTCATTACAGTTTGGTATCAGAGCATGGCTAGCTATATGAGTGGGGAAGGCTAGCGTGCTTGGGTGTTATGTATGGTTGATTAAGTGATTGATGTAAGCGATTGCCAGAGTTATGAGTCAGGGATGGTCTGGCATGAATTGGATGTAAGTCAGAATGTCCTCGCTGCTGAGTTGGGGTTGAGAACAGTTGGTTTGTGGTCTCGAGATTTTAATGTGAGGTTGATTTGATGGCCTTGAAAGCCGAATGTGTGGACCGAGGACCCTAAGGGATTGGGTCGAGGCATTGAGGCCTGCAATGGTTGGTATGGTATGTTAGGATATTCCTGTTCTAGGGATAAGAAAAGATCATGGATTGACATGATATACCCGTGAGAGGTATATGGGTCGAGTAAAGAAGAACTGGAAACCCAAGTGTGGGTGTCGATGTCAGGAAAAACCTGAATATTGGAATTTGGGTGTATGGTATATTATAAAGATTATGACTCCTTGAAATTGAAGTGTTGAGGCTCGTGTGGGGACACGAAGCCGAAGCATGACTAGTCCAGGAGGGGATTAGTGGAGCGTCCATATATCAGGGATTTATCGAGCATATCCGAGGGAATAGAGTTGTCCCTTGGAAGTGGTGTAGTACGGCTTGTGCGCTTGAGATAGAGTGAGCTAAAGTGGGAGTTAGCTCGAGGCTCAGGGAAATGACTCGTTAGTGGGCTAGGTGGCGAGCCCCAGGAAGGGGAGTGTGTATGTAATGCATCTGTATGTCATGGTCAGTGAAGACATGATGTAAGCAGAATCCGGAAGGACTCTGAGGGGAGTCAGGATGCTAGATGTATCTAATGCGAGGTGATCGTATTGTTATGATGATCCTAGAGGGGATGTGCCTAAGGTATGAGTGGACCCTAGTTGGTTTTGTGATGAGACGATGTCTATCCTTGGGAATGATAGGTGTGTGGCAAGTGGACCCTAGTGGGTGTTTGTATGAGATGGAAATCCCAAGTAGGTTGAGCTGGAATCCAGGGGAATCCAGATTTGGGATTAAGGAGTTAGGCATGCGTTGATATGGGTGTGGGAGCCATTAGATGAGAAGTCCTGGTGGTGAAAGGCCAAGAGACCGTTCATGTGATTGATGAATGAGGGGCCAATCAAAACTCTCATTATGACGCTTGGGGTCAGGTGGGATGCCTAAAGTCGAGAGATGAGAGGTGAATAGACCCTCATTATGATGCCTGGGGTCGAGATGACGCCTAAGGTTACGAGACCCTTAATGGGAGACGTGGAGGTCACCCAACGAAGGGTATGAGCGGTGTGTGGGACGAGGGTATTGAATTGTGGCAACAGGACATTCATGGGCTATGCGTGCACAAGAAATGCTAACTTTGGATGCCATGTGGGCAGGGGCATGGTGAGCAATGTGGAAGCCCCGAATTTTGTAGTTCCCAGTCAAGGAAGCTCGAGCGAGGTGTGCGGGAAGGCCAGGCTAGGCGTAGTGACTGAATGTGTTCATGAGTGTGCAAGAAGAGACGAGAGGTCTCAATTTACCTGGAGGGTAATGGTAAGTGCTTTATGGTTATGGGTATTGGAGCCTGAGGTAGGCTCAACATGTCAGTTGTGGATTGAGAGATCATTGATAATCAAGCTCTAGGATAAGCTGAGTGGCAAAAAAAAAAAAAAAAGAACCATGATGGATTTGAATCCATGGTCACGGAAACTTGGAGCTTTCAAAGGTTGAATGAAAGCCGTGAGGTATGATTTTGTGGGGTAAGATCATGAGACTTCAAGATGTGAAGTGGTTTGAGAGTCTCTTAAGCGGTAAGAGATGTAGAGTCCTGAGGAACGAGGATCATGTTACGAGCTTGAGGTTATCAAGGCGAGGATAACCAAGTATGATGGCTTTGGTAAGACGGTGGTGGAACCATCGTAGCTCGGGAAGGCTTTAAGTAACCTTGATGCTAAGGGTGTAAGGCTCGATGTGACGGATCTGATGCTATGGACCGTGTGGCAGAGGGCTAATGAGTTGGCTTGCGTTGAGGGTAAGTGGCCCATGGGCCTGAGCAATTTAGTGAACTGCAGGTGACGACCAGATGCCGAAGATCTGGAGCAGCACCCTAGGAAATCTGGTCAGGTGAGACTGAGAATCTCCTGTTAGGGATAGGACATCTAGAGTAGTCCTAAGGAGGAAACATGGAACACGGTAATGTTCTGATAGACTAGTAGCCGAGTAGGAAGCTTGGCGGGGTGATGCTACGAGGTGCGAAGCAGATCAGTGGGACCTGAGCCATGCTGTAGGAAACTATTGTTGGGCCAGTGTAAGGGAGCAACACGGTATTGATGATTAAGTGTTGACTCTCTGAAGCATAGGGCAACACGATGGGGAACCAGTGTTAGGCCAGTGTATGGGAGTGACATGGTAGTGATGACTAGGTGTTGGCTCACCTAAAGCACAGGGCAACACAGTGAATATGCAGATGGTCAAGGGCTGAAGATCGGTGAGATGCACTATAGGGGTGGCGAAAGCGATGGTCAGTTCCGCAACTCAGTTGCGAGTAATAAGCGGTGTTGAGGCTATTAAGCGAATGTTGAGGTGTTATAACATCTCGATGTTTGAGAAAGAAACCCATGGAAAAGAAACGGGTCTAGCGTGGGAATAACGCTACGGTTGATGCCTACGGGTGACAGGTCTAATACAAGGAACCACTGGATGCAGACGGTTAGTCCACAGGAGGGACTGCAGCCCTCTACGTGGAGTAACCTATCTGTAGTGGAGACGATTAGACGCCGAAGACTTGGGGTATGCTGTAGGTTATGCCTGAGCCAGACCTAAATTTCCGTAAGGGTTGAAGTATGGTGGTAGTGCTTTTAGTGTCAAGGCAGCAAGAAGGTTTGTGCATCGAGGGGGTGATATCTTGTGGTGTGATAACAAGATGTGTGGTGATGCTCCTTGCTAAAGGATGCTAACATAATTGTGGTTAAATTTGATCGAAGTTGATCGGAAAAAAAAAAAAAAAGGGAAGATGGACCCAGTATGATCTTGCAGTAATGCACGAAGATGGGATTGATTGGTAGAGTCGGTAAATGGCTCCAAAATGATACGTAAGTGCCGTGGAGGGTGAGACTTACGAGTTGGAAGCCAACCATGAGATGGGAATATTGAAGCGTTCGGAGGTTTCAAGTAAAAAGGGATCGCAAATCCTATGATGTGAGTGTGGTAGGCTGAATGCATGGCTAAGGCATGGGTTGGAACTTGTGAAGGCTCGAAATTGCACAGTCTAGTGTTAATCTTGAATGTGTCAATACGAAAATGAGGAAGTATTCTCAAGTAGCACTGGAGGGGTTTCCAGTTGATGACACAGGATCAGTTGCCAGGTGGTAGCACCTGATGGCAATGATGGGAGCGTGAGGCTTGAGGACTATGATGTAAAGCCTTGTCAGTTGTCGTGTATGCCTTAGTATAAAGGTTCAACAGGTCCTAGTGGATTGACCAAGTGATTGATGCTCAAAAATGTCAAAATTTTATTATATTTCCACCCTTATTTTGACCTTGAAATTGGACTTTATTGAATATCTATATGCAATTAATAGTTATATGCAAGTTTAGAGGAAAATGAAATTTAAAGAGGAATTAAGAGTGAATTAGAAATTTTAGAAAAGAATATTCCTCTTTAATTTTTGATAAAAGAAATTAAAAAGAAAAGAATTTATAATATCTATAAATATATATAATATATCTCTATAATATATAATATAATACATTTCCATGCGTGCATGCCATATAAATATATAATATAATATATTCTAACATATATTCTCACCTCCAGTGTGAAGTTCAGCAATTCGGATATGAAGAGAAAAAGAAAGCCAAGCACATTCGAATGCTGCCAAACTCATTCGAATGCATTGAAGTAATCAGAAAAGCAAGATTAGAAATTCATTCGAATATGGTTACTGTTGCATTCGAATGACTGAGAAAATCACCGTGCAAGGAACAGTAAAATGTGAAATTCATTCGAATGTGATTAAAATTCATTCGAATGGCCTGAGCGAGCACAGGGAATCAAACGCACATTCAAATGTCTCTGCTCACTCATTCGAATGATCACCTGAAGCAAGCCTTCTAATGCGCAAATGAACGCGGTGGCACAAGCGGTAAATTCAACCAACTTTTTGAGAAACTTTTCACCAAGTGGTCCCCCTTCTCCATGCGCGACAAATATGATCTTCCTGGAAATCAAAACAGCATGCAGAATTTGGCAGAGAACTGACAAAAGTGATATTCAGAATGCTTCAGAGGATTGGCGGGAGATTTGAAAAGATTTTGTTTCCAATGGCTTATAAATAGACTAAACTATCAAGAAGCAAGGGAGAGACCCCATCCGCCATTTCTACAAGAATAAGGGGAAGAGAGCACTGTTTACGTTCTATTTTCCTTTTGTTTTCTTTTCATTCCAGTAGTGTTGTTCCTTTAATTTGTTCCGTCAATACAGTGTTCTTCGTTTTTGTTAGTTACATTTTACATTCTGTAATGTTCTTTAACTGTTTATTTATGCTGCTATAATTTTAATTTCTGTATTTACATTCCAGCATTTTATTTCTTGTCTCTTTAATTTTTAGTTGGAGATGTGTGGCTAAGCTTAAGCTTGGACCAAGGCGAGGACTGTGTCTAGTGCCACTGCTTGCCCAAGAGAGCCGAACTCCTATTGAATTAACAGAATGCTTATTTGAATTGAGAAATGTGTGTGTATTGAATCTTTGGGTTTGAGTTGAAACATAAGCCTAAATTAGAGTCTCCATGCCATGTATGGAGGTTACTTAAAATGGAAATGTTTTCATAACCAAACTCATTCGATTAATCTGAGTTATTGATCTCTGTTCATTAAATTGCGATCCAATTTATGATTATTACTTAATCTAGACTCTCTCATGCCATGTATGGAGAGTACTTAACTTAGAATGATCATTATCTTGAGTTGTGATTATTGACAGAATCTCAAAGTATGTTAAATGTATTTTGACTTATGATAGTTGCTTAATCCAGACTTTCTCATGCCATGTATGGAAAGTGCTTAACTTAGAGCTATCATCATTTTGAAATATAGTTAACTGCATAATCTCAATTTAAATCAGTCGATGTTAATATTTTGATATCTCTGTGGTAAATCAGTGGGCTGGCACATAAATTGCTTTGTCGCAAGATTACCTTCCATCCACAAACATCCATTTTCTTCTTAAAAAAAAAGAAATCATTTAGCTGAATTGGTCTGACAAACCCATTTAGCACATAAAAAATCTTTCGCCGCAATTCATTTCCATTTTGATCTCCCAGTGAATCGACCTGGACTTACCCAGAAAATTAAATTGTGCTACAGCGCACACTCGTACACTGGCGAGTATAAACGCCTTGTGCTTGCATGCTTGTTTCTTCTTTGTTTATTTTGTATGTGTTTGTTTGAAATAAATGCACAAGGTTAAGCGCAGCCACCAAGCGGATTTTGAGAAAGAGATCCCAAGATTTTAAAAGATGGTTGGTCAGGGCAGAATGGTGCCCCTTGAAAGAGTGTTACTCTGTAGCGAGGGTTATAGATGGTAGTGTTGAAATGTGGCTTGGATAGAACTTGAGATGTTCTCCAAAGAAAGGTTGGGCATGGGGCCACAACACTAGATGGACTTCCTAATGCACTACAACTCTATCAGGATGGATCACTTGGGGAAAGCCAGCGTGATGGCAAGTGCCTGAGTAAGAAGATGAGTCCTACGGCATTAAGTGGAAGTGCGAATTCCACAGGAATGGCAGGGGTGATTTCCAACAGATGGAGTTTGTATCGAAGAGGTAGTCGATGATGGCAAGTGTAGTGCCTAGGGGAAGGTTGTGCTGGTTGTGAGCCGGGCGATCCGGCTAGAGCTAATCGAATCAGTTAGAAGGAAGATGAGGGTGAATTTAAGATGTCGCCAATGGGTAAAGAGAGCTCGAAGGAAGAGCTTATGGGACGAGATTGGTTTCCCAGGAATGGTATGAGGTGATGAGATCACCTGATAGCTGTGAGTGATACAGTTAAGGGGACGCCTTAGTGTGTGGGCAATTGAGGAGAATTAACCTCATGTCTAAGGTTAATGGTTGTAAAAGGAAATCAGCTAGTGAAGCTATTGAGGCATTAGAGCTAATGTGGTCGCTCACCAAGTGGTGTGAGCTGATTGAAGCGAGAGTTATAAAACAGTTCGGGAGAAGTCAGAGTCTCTCAGGGAATTAGCTAGCTGCTATAAGCATAGCAAAGTGATATGAGGAAGGCGGCCTAAGAGTGGGGTCATGCTGGTTGCGATGACCAGTGAGGTTCAAGGAGCAGCAAGTCTTTTGAGATGATATGGTGGTGTCATCATCACTCTCAGGGAAAAGATGTTGTCAGGAAGGTCACAGGTAACCATGGTGCATGGTAGGACCTCGAAGCCAAGTGTGAATGGCCATAAAGGCTGGTGCCTGTGAAATTTGAGATGCAACGACCGTGGAGGGAAATTCGTTGCTGCCATGGTGTTGTCCTTGCCGAGGGGGACAAGGGGAACCATTATGCCTGGTTTAAGTCAGGTGCCTATTGCGGATGGAGAATGAACCTGATTCAGGATGGCTAAAAAGTTTCGTGTCTCTAGGGTAAGAGGCTCTGTTGAGAAATGGTGAGATTTGAAAGGTCCCAATGAAATTGAAGCTAGGCGAGTAAATTTGGCTAGAAGACCGCTACAGGAGTGGGGGTGTAACCATGATAGCTTGTTGTGGTGCGAACCAAAGGCACGAGTCATCCTACGGGTGCGATGTAATGCCCCGCTCCCACTTACGGGTGTTACTCGTGAACAATTGCCCAAATTGTCCACCTGCGACCTGCTGCTGTTGCCAGCAGCCAGTTTCCACTTCTTTCTTCTTTTTTTTTTTTCTTGGGCATTTAAACCCCAAACTTTCCAGAAAATAAGCTAAATAAAAATACTTTATATTCATTCAAATTTTTGCCTTTAATTCTCCATAATTAAGGCTTCACCACCTCTTTGATAAATACACAACATACATCAATTTTCCTCTATTTCACACATGAGCCTTACACCACCTATTGTTGCTCACATAACAACCTCCAAATTAACACCACACATGATCAATACAACAAATAGGCTTTCCTAAGCCATAAGGTCACAAATGGAATAATCACATGCCTAGGCTTCTTAAAGCCATGACTTTACAACAAAATAAATAATACACCATGGGCTTCAACCACAAGCTTGCAACACATTCCCTTTTCTTCTTTGACATAAGAACAACCTACAAGGGGAGGATAAAACCTCATGAGCTCAAAGCTCAGTAAAGGTGCATATGCAAATTAAATACAAGCATAACAAGTCTATGTAATGCAAATGCATGCAAGCATGGTTAGGTCATTCCATTCTCACAACCCAACATGGTTTGAGGCATCAACCTACCATTTCTTTCCCACCCCCATGGCCATAGGTCTCATGAACAAATAAAGCATGCAAAGAGATACATAAAAGTTTATGCAACCTACTTACAATGCAATGGAAGGCCACCTCCACATGGGGCCATCCCTTACCTCATTCTTGAACCTTAAATCTTCATTTCAAGAGAGCTTCCATCTTCATTTTCTCCTACCTAAGATGGTATCCCAAAAGAAACTTACTACTATTCAAGAGAAATAAGAAGATTATTAAACCAAGGAAGAACCTTTACCTTCATCTTCTTCCTTTTTTTTTCTTCTCTTTTCTTCTCATTGGAAGACAACTCTTTCCTTCCTCACACTTTCTTTCTCTCTTTGAAATGGTAAAAATTGAGACAAAGGCTTATTTTCCCTTTAAATACTCACCTTGTCTTGAAATCTCCATTTCAAGACTTCATCTTAGCCTTTGATTTCCAATGGCTTTTTGAGAGAAAATCCAAACCATCCATCTCTTTAGAATACATACATCTCTCTTGGAAGAAACACAATCCATGCCATTTCCTCCCTTTAAATCTCACCCATTGGATTACTTTTGCCTTTACAAGACTTCATCTCCATCATTAAAAGGAAACACAATCCATGTGCCTTTCAAAGAATTCATCTTAGCCATCCAAAATTAGTCTTTAAATTAAATCATTAATATGTTGGCAATCCTTGCCAATTTTCAAGACTAAATGGTGGCCCTTAGATCATTTCCAATTCTAAGAATCAATCTCATCCTTCCAATTTTTCATTTCTTTCCCATTTAAATTAATGGGACTATTTTCACCCCATCACATGAGAGACTACTTTGAAAGACATAATCCTTCATTTTTCATTTAAATAAATCCCACCATTTTCCGAAGCATTAATGGGTGACCATTTTCCCATTTTCCATTAGATTTATTTAATTCACCATAATTTCAAACATTAATGGTGACTAATTTCACATTTTCTTTTTGGATTTTCTTTAATCCAACACCATAATGCCTTTCATTAAATGCTTGAAAGACTAAACTAATTTCTTTTGCATTTAATTTATTCTCTCCATTTAACTTGGACCGCAAAATGCCAAGTGTCACAACAAGATCCTAACCTTGGCTTCCAAGTTCTAATCTCATCCCTCCATGTGGCATTACCACATTTATTCACCAATTTAGGGAAAAATAATTATTTTCTCCAATAATTTCATATTCACCATTTTCCCTATTTTCCACAATTAAATTTCTTTATGGAAATAAATTCCAAAATTCCAAAAATACCCTTTGTGAATTTATTAATCCCATATATCTCTACATAAACACCAAATTGGGATTTTATTCACTTACACACCTAATTCCACATATGAATTATTTTCGATTTATCAAAATACCCTTTATTGGACTTCACTATCCAAATTACCAAAATACCCCTCTCATAGGGCACCCTCAATCTCAAGGATTCATCACCTCCTCAAGGGTATTTTTGGAAGTTTTCTTACTTCCTTTCTCATTCTCTTAACACTGGTAACATCGGGTGTTACATGCGATGCAATAAGTGATTGTGTAGATGGTAATAAGCCAATCACTTGTGCCACGCACTGTGGGTGATGACGAGGGCCGACTAATGGTTCCAAGCCTTTAAATGCAATGGTAGGATCCTTGACTCGTGGTAGGGTTCAACAGCCAAGGTAAGGCCTAGCATGGGACATGATTGTGAAAACTGAATTGGGTGAAGCATTGAAAGGGGTTACTCAGTGAAGAGTTCCCTGGTATGGGTATGGGACCCCTACTAGTGAGTAATATTGGCCAGAAAGGAAGGCCAGAGTAGTCTGTGTGTTTATGCAGAAAGAACTCCTGGTTGGGAGAAGGTGGTGGCCTGAGCATGGTTAAGCTCAAGGCGAGAGTGTGATGAGGCATGCATTGTTAAGCTCGAGGTGGACTCGGGTAGTGCACGTATGGTTGAAATGAGAATAACCTGGCATGGTGTTTGTAATACCCTTGATAAGTCATGCTAAAATTATCGATTAAGGGAAAAATGGTATATGGAAATTATCAAAATTTCCCTTGAACCAAAGAGAAGGCACATAATATATATGATGCCTTAGGAGGGGCAAAATAGTAATTTGGAGTTCCGTCCCATAAAAAGATAAATTATTTTGGAGAAATTATTTATATTGGAGAATTGATTTTTGGAGAATTTAATTCTTGATCAAGTGTATGGATAATTAGGAAATTAAAATGGAAGCCAAGTATGGTTAGATTTGTGACACTTGGCAAAATCTCATGGAATGAGATTTAATTAAATTTGGAGAATAAAGATTTATTTAATTAAGAGAAATTGGTGACACATGGCATGATCTTAGGAATCAAGAGATGTGTTTAAAATTAATGCAAAAAGAAAAGAAATTAGTCTCTCAAGCATTAAATGAGAGCCATGATGGAGGGAATTAAAAGAAAATCCATATTAAAAAGAAATTAGTCATGCATTTATGTGGGAAAATGGTGAATTTAAATAAATGCTAAAGTAAATGGATTATGTCTTTCAAGAGCATTTAAATTTAAATCAAAAAGAAAATATTTTAGTCTCCATTAAATGCTTGAAAAATTGTGGATTTAAATTAAATGGAAAAATTGAGAAATTAGTCAATCTTGAAATTAGTCATTGTTTATTTATTTGGAAAATAGGAGAATTATGGGAATTTGGGATTGATCCAAGGGATGAAAATTAGTCTCCAAAGAAAGATCAATGGATGAGATTCAAGGAGACAAAGCCTTTTGGATTTGTGTTTTCTTTGAGTCTAGAGAAGGGTTCTAAAAAAAAATCAATGGCTAGGATTAAATTTGGGAGAAGCACAAGGATTGTGCTAGTGTTTAAAGGTAGAGATTGAGTCTCTTGAATTAAGAAGAAATCAATGGCTAGGATGTAATCTTGAGATTTGGCATGGATTGAGAAGAAAAGCTCTATAAATAGGGAGTTGGGAAATTAGTTTAAGGTTTCCCCACATGTGAAGAGAAAGAAAGCAAGAAGAACTAAGATTAAGAGAAGGAAGGAGAAAGGCTAGCAAGAGGTAAGCCTTATTTCCCTCTCTTGAAATAGCTTTTAATGTTTGTGTATAAGAGCTAAGGTTGTATTTTCTTTCTTTAAGGTGATTTAAAGTCAAAGAGAGAGTCTTGGCTTGTGGAAGTGTTGAAGCTTCAAAGATAAAAGGTAAGGGATAACCCCAAGTGGTGGGGTTTTGCTTGCATTTGTACATGTTTTGAATGAGTTGCATGTAATGGTCTTATTGCATGTTTTGTGTTCTAGTGGACCTATGGCCATAAGGAGGACTAGTGATGAGAGAGGGGTTGTTGGTGCCTTAACCTAAGTGGTTATGAGGGCATGGAGTACTACCCTTAATGTGCATTGCATTTGCATTACATGTTTATATTCTCATGTTACATTTACATTTGCATAGCACCCTTACTGAGCTTTGGCTCATAAGGTCCTTTGACCTCTATGTAGGTGGAGAATCAAGCAAAGGAAATGGAGTGTTGGAAGGTTAAAGATAAAGAAGCAAGGGAGAAATGCATGTGAAGTATATGTATTTTGTGGTTTAGTGGTTAATGTTGTATTTATTTTGTTAAATATGTAATGAATGCTTAATGTGGGTGAAAGATGGCAAACTTGAGTGTTTTGGAAGCCATTTGAAGTGAAAAAGCATTCTGGAAATTTAGAGTTTAAAAGGAAAAAAAAATATTTTTTTTAAAAAAAAGTGGAGGCAGTGTGCTGGACGGCTGGGGCGCGGCCGCGCATAGCATGCGCGCGCGCGGGGGCCAAGCCGCCAACGCACGCAGCCGGGGGGGGCCAGTGCGCGCGGTCGGGCGGCCAGCGCGCGGCCATGTGCGCGCGCGGCCGTGCGCTGGGGGGCGCAGCTGGCTGCTGACAGCCCCCCCTTGTTGCTGATTTAGGTTTTAATTTTATTTTTTTTATTTTCTATTTATTTAAATATAATGTGCTATTTTAGAAATTTCTGAAATAAATTATGTTTAAATAAATAATTAAGTGAGTATTTTAGCCTCCAAATTAATTATTAAATTAATATAAAATTTGGAGACAATTGTGGGAAAATTTCTATATTTTGGAAATTAAATAATGGAGTATTTTCCTTAAATTTTGAAGATGGATGAGGATGCCTTGATGTTGTGTTTCAAAATTTATTTCCTAAGTGTTGGAAATTTGGGGTATTTTGAAATAATTAAAGGGAAAAATCAATGGAGATTTGTTAAGCGAGGTTTTCCCAAAGAAAGATTTATCAAAATATTTTCCAAAGGAATTGGAAGTGAGATAAATGGGTTAATGGTTGGGGCAAAGAAAAGAAAAGTTATTTTCTTATAATTAAGGCTTTATGCTATGATTTATTTGAAGCTAGTGAGTTAGTTTATTTCTTTCGATCCTGGGAGTCATCCTTAGCTCTTCATTAAGAGCGTGAGAAGGGGTGGCACTTCTCAAGGTTTCGGGTTTTATTTTTTGTGGGGTCATTTCGTTATTTCCCGAATCTTCATGTGGAGCGAAGAGAGGGCAAGGCCTAGTTCCCACCTAGGTCGTTTCTCCTTGAAACGTAGCCGTCTCTTCGTCTTTGCCCTAGCTTGAGAATAATAAGCTGATTATTCGTGAGTAACACTCGTAGGTGGGAGCGGGGCGTTACAGTGTTGGGTATGTCGATTATGCATAATCGTATTGATAAATGAGGGTCGGCTGGTCAAGGTAGTGGACCATGTATGAAATGGTCGAATTGGCTGGGTGGGCCAAACGGATGCTTCCCATGTAGTGATAACAGGGTTAGTTGATCGGTAATGAGAGGTTACCATGTGAATCGACTCAATTTTTTTTTTCATGCGTGTGATTAATGGTAGCATACCATGGTGGAATGGGTGTCAGAGTGTCTGGTGTGCACTAAAAGAGACATTGCGGCTGATGATCAGTGCTAAAACGTTGTTGGTTGGACCAGCGTAAAATCGTGGCCATGTGTGATTGGCAATGGGAAACGTTGCCGTGTGGGATAAGCGTAAAATCATGGTAGACTGATCGGTGATGCAATGTTAGTGAGTGTTTATTTCGATTGATGGAAAAATGGGAAGTAGACTGCAAGGCGATATTTCGAGGCAGAGAAAATTCGTTCGGATATGGACATCGTTACAGTAAGCATGACCAGCGACTAGTAGTGCAGTTTGGCGAGAGGCCAAAGTGATATTCAGTTGAAGAATGCTCTCGAGAGGTGGAGGACCAAAAGGCTAAGTGAAGCCTTGAGGTGGGAATAGCCCAAGATAAATGTGAGAAGTGGATAGGCCATGAGATTCTCGAGCACGAGAATTTGGCATGTAGCCTGAGAATGTGATTATCTTGGACAGGAGATTATGGTAAAGTGAATTTCGAGGTCAAAATTCTTTAAGGAGGATGGAATGTAATACCCGGTATTACATCGTATTAAAAATAAATAAATTTTGATTATTCTGAAAAGATCTCGGGTGGTCCGGGAAGCCCAAGAGTCGGTTTCGAGGAATTAATTAATGAAATTTGATGAGTTGGCGGCAGGGAGTGCCTCGGGACTTGGATGTCCAAGGAAGAGGGCAAGAGATTGGAGAGCGTCTTGAGATGAGGACAATGACGCTATAAGTGATCCGATCAGGAATAATTTTTAGAATAAGTTTTGTATAATCCCGAGTCGGTGCCAATACCGAATAGTCGGACGGGACCTCCTGGAAGCTGAGGGGGACCCTATGGGTGGTTCGGTTTTCTGAGTAAGGCAACCCTTAAGTGTTTTCGGGTCGAATAAAGGTCTCTTGCAGGCGTAGGGAAGAAATCAGCTTTATCGAGTAAAGTCGATTATTAATTTTTTTGAAGAAATCAAGTCTTGGTGGGGTTTAAGGATAATTAAATTAGTCTTAGAGGTCCCAAATGATATTGTTAAAATTCCTAAGTGGAATTAAGGGTTCTCTAGTGTAATTAATGAGGATTAGTGGGTTGATGTGTAATTTAATTTATATATATATGTATATTCGGCTGTGTGTGTGTTAAATGGGAGAGGAAGCTTTCTTGAAGCTTCCTCACATATTGCCTCTGTTAATTTGAAAATGCAGAGCGTGAGAGATGCAGAGTGAGGCCGAGAGCTGTTCGTGGGAGAGTTTGCGAGAGAGAGAGAGAGAGTGAAGGATGGCCGATCGGCTATGGCAACAGCTGCTATGGCTGCCATGGCCAACGAAGAAGCTCGGCGAGCTTGGCGGCCAATGGTGGCCGCAAGTGGCTAGTGGCTCACGGGGGAAGCGGCCAAGGTCGTGCCGTGGCACGCGGAGGCGTCGATGGTGGCCGAATGAAGTAGCGGCTAAGGCGGCCAGGAGCTCGGTGGTCGGCCATGGAAGCTAGAAGTTGCAGCGCAAGGGAAGCTTAGCTGCGGTGGTTGCTCACTCCGATGGCGGTAGCGACGAAGCGGTAGGGAATGCCAGCGGAGCTGGAGGCAAGCCTCGGCGGCGCTGGAAGGCCAAGTGGTGGCCGGCGGGTGGCGTGCCAAGGTCGGCCATGGGTTGAAGAAGGAGGCCGCGCGCAGAAGAGAAGAAGCTGGGAAGAAGATGAAGAAAAAAAAATAAAAGAAAAAGAAATAAAATAAAATAAAATAAAGGGAAATAAAGGAGAAAAAATTGGAAAAGTTCTGAAAAATTCCAGAAAAATGGGGACAAGTTCTGGAAATTAAATTGGAGCTTGAGGAGCGTCTCGTAAGCTAGAAAGTGAGATTTTTGCCCACAAATGGCAGCTCGGGAGGCAACGTCGGTGTGGGCGTTTCCGAATTTCTCTCCAAATGAGTTGAGGTAAATTAATATTTTCTTCCCTAGTTATTTGCATTAAGCGAGTTAATGTAAAATAGTTAATTGTTGGATTAAACCCTATGTCGGGGTTGTTTGGAAAATTGTTGATGGATGATTTTGATGGTGTGTGGCAAAGTTGAGGGCATTGGTTTAATGCAGGATGTTGACAGAGTTGGGTTGTGTGTATTTGTATCTAGGTTTGACCGGGGAGACGAAGATCCTAGAAGAGCTCGGAGTTCAGGCCGAGGCAGAGTTGAGGCTTCGAGCCAGGTAAGGGTTGGCCCCATGGGGAGGTGGCCTTGCAAGTTGGTAAATATGTTTGATAATGTTTTTATGTTGCATTGGCATGTAGTGGTTATATCTTGTGCGATGCAAGATCTAGTGGACCTATGGCCATATGGAGGACTAGTGTTGTGGAGGTTGATTGGTTGATGCCTCAAACCTTGGAGGGTTGTGAGGATGGATGGGCCTAGTCTCATTTGCATGCATTTGGCATACATAAATATGGTTATATTCATATTTACATGCATTGCACCCTTACTGAGTCATTATGACTCATGAGGTTTTACCTCACGTGTAGATGTTGCAAGTCCAGATGCAAGCAGGGATGGCACCGGGAGGCTGTTGTGGCAACTGGCTGTGTTGCTCGAGTTGTGTATTTTATTATCTCTTGTACGTAGCCATGTGGTGTTATGTATGTATACCTTGTGAGTAAATGTATGTGTTATTCAGCGTTAAATGTATTTAATTGTTGTAATCATCATAGCATAATAAATGATTGGGAGAATATTCGTTATATGTGGCTTAATTGGTGAAGCCAAGTTCAGACCGAGTAAAGATCAGCGAGGTATGTTCTCATAAATCCCCAATACTCAACGAAGTGTTCGTTATGCTAGCCTTGTGTCTGGGTCACCTCTGGCTTGTTATGGGGCGAGCTGAAGAGAGGTGAAGCTCACTCGGGTTTCAGGTCTCGGTCCGTTGAGTTTTCTTGTTTGAGTTGGGACTGATTCCCGAGTGGAGCGAAGGGAAGGATGAAGCCTAGTTCTCACCTAGGGCTTTTCCTGTTGAAACATAGTCCAACCCTTCAGTCATGGTTTGTCAGGTGAGTAATCCAGTCGATTATTTACCAGTGACGCCCGTAAGTGGGAGCGGGTCGTTACAACTTGAAATCCTCATAAGTAGATTAGTACACTTCGAGATATCGTTGATTGTTACAAAGTTGTCTTTTTCTTGTTCAAAGTGTTTTACTATAAATCCATGGTTAAAACTCAACATTCCAAAGCTTTCTGAAATCAGAATTTGGACTTTCTTGAGTGAATTTAGTGTATCAAAATGTTGTCTTCAACCTAGACTTGGACTCATCATAAGAAAATTAGTATAATTTGAGATATCGTTGATTATAACAAGGTTGTCACTTTGTTGTTCAAAGTGTTCTACTATGGATAAAGGGCTAAAACTCAAGTTTTCAAAATTTTCAAAAATCAAAATTTGGACTTTCTTGAGTGTATGTCATGTATGAAATGTGGTCATTCATCAAGACTTGGAATCGTCATAAGAAAATTTGTATATTTCGAGATATCGTTTATTGTCACAAAATTGTCTCTTTCTTGTTTAAAGAGTTCTCCTATAGATCCATGGCTAAAACTAAACTTTCCAAAACTTCTCGAAATCAGAATTTAGACTTTCTTGAGTGTATTCAGTGTCTCAAAATATCATCTTTGACCAAGGCTTGAAAAGGCTTGAAATCATCATAAGCAGATTAATACATTTCGAGAGATTGTTGATTGTAACAAAGTTGTCTCTTTCTTGTTTGAAGTGTTCTACTATAAATCCATGGTTAAAACTCAAAGTTCCAAAACTTTTTGAAATCAGAATTTGGACTTTCTCTAGTGTTTTTAGTGTCTCGACATGTAACGCCCCACTTTTCCAAATACACAATGATGTAAAATATAAGCTAGCATCACCACGGGCGTTATGGAAACCCTTACCAACGAAAGTGTTGGATCGAACCTGAAAGCTTAACCAAAGCTAAATAAAGGGTTTCCACTAGATTTCCTTTATATGTGCAAGAAATGTGTGCGACTTCCAATAAACCCAAAAGACACAACTCACTACTTGTAGTTACAATTGCAATACATGCCCAATCTAGCAAACAAACCCTTATCATGGGCAGCTTCCCCATACAACACTTAAAGTGTATTAATTGAGATATCACCCACGCACGCACGAAACCACAACCCTTAGTACAACTATAGGACACTCACTCACTTATTACAAGCTCGAGCATCTCAGCTGCTATTACAATACATCACTCGGATTACATGGGTACATAATGAAATAAAAACCAAAGCTAGCTAAGCACCACCTCCTTGCCCTTACTCGCACTGGAACCTGTATCACTTGGTACATCTCATATACCTAGAACGGTGAATGTTCCAGGGGTATAAAACACCCAAGTTAGATAATAATATCTAAGTGAGTGATACAAGAAAGAAAATAGTGCATGCAGGTGTAATATATAGATATGCTACAAAATCTTCCCAACGATAGCCATGCTATGGTGCTGCCATGAACCTCTTGACCCCTTTACACGGGCACGAGATGGACATGCCAGAACGTAGCCATGATCAACCCACTCGGCCCTTTTACACAAGCATGAGGTGGTCTCCTGTGATAGTAGATGCTGGGGTGTTGCCATGTCTGAACCTCACGGCCCTTTTACACAAGCACGAGATAACCCTATTACGCGAGCCGACGTGGTTAGCCCTCTTGCACGGGTCCCCGTGGTAGTTCACATATGAAAAACCACCAACAAGCCACAATCATCAAACAACATGATGTAAGACAAAGCAGAAGGAATATGCATAAACCAAGGGAAATATAATATGCATGCCACGACCCAGTCCTATTGCACGGACACGATTAGAACCTAATAACCTTATTTCCTTACACAAACCACATTCAACATTAAAATATATATATATATATATATATATTAACACATTTTTAATCATAGGACACTTTCCTAACTCTACCCAACGCGCCTATGTGTACAGAGACTCATCCCCGAACCCTGCTCTGATACCAACTGTAGTGACCCGAAGGCCCAATATAAGATAGAAACAAAACACAACTCCAACTAGATCATTCACTTTTTTTTTTATATCACAAAATAACCATTATCATTTACATTCCATTAGCTGCCCCTAAGGGGAATACAATAAACTCCAATAAAAAAAAAATACAACCATTAGAATGGCATAAATCAACCAACCGCTCCCAAAACCTTTTATCCGGGTGAGCTCTGTACACATCTAATCCAACCCATCATGCTCTACTAGGACCTTTTTTTTTCATCCTTCGCTTACCTGCACCTGGAATGTTGTGAATAGAAAGAATGAGCTGCAAGGCCCAGCAAGTATAATACAATGAAATGGAGCACGAGATATATTATATCAGAGACTTAGGAAACAATAACAAACAATAATATATGGTAGGATCATGGTATCGAACAATACATGTAGAATTGCAACATAAACATCATGGTCGGAATTACTACCGAGACCAGTACATTCTACCCAAATAAAAACTCCTACCATAATGGACAATGCATTCTCCAGTAGCCTTGCTACTAAATAGTCTCTGAAACTCATCTAATGCTCTAAGCACAACTCCCATTATCTTAATGTATCATACCTTTATGTTACAAGGCAATCCACTCTAGGCCTATAAATCAAATCCACTATGTGGCATTAGCACCTATTTGTGATGCCACACGCTCGGTATGCAGTGGCCATCATAGTCGCTCTCTCAACCCATTCTCAATTCTGTGGTGCTATCCCACACCCATGATATCACACGTTAATCTGCCATATTTTTATCGAGTATAATCGATAATATGCATAGATTTAGGTATGGTGGAATCTCTAGGAGGTATCACTGTGGGGTCCTCCTCTTATCAATCTTACGTTCAATTGATTTTTTACCACCACCATAGTCTACACCAACATATGAATTCATACAATTCCTCTTATCCCTTCCCAAAGTTGTAATTAATAAATGTGGACCATTCTCCACCCCCGCCCTAGTCCGTACTAGGCGGTGTCACGAGCCGTAGCTCCCACGTTCGATACACGTCATCGACATCAAATGTGGACTGTCAGCCACCCCCGCCCTAGTCCATACTAGGCGGTATCACGAGCCGTAGCTCCCACGGTCAGGCACAAGCCTACCGGCATTAAATGTGGACCATCATCCACCCCCGTCCTAGACGGTATCATGAGCCGTAGCTCCCACGGTCAGGCAAAATCCTACCGGCATTAAATGTGGACCATCATCCACCCCCGTCCTTGACGGTATCATGAGCCAAAGCTCCCACGGTTAGGCACAAGCCTACCGGCATTACTAGGATATCCTTTGTTCACAAGCACGTTTAATGCCATACAAATATTTCAAGTTGCACATCTGTGTACCACCATGTACTATGTATCCTTAGCCATGGAATAATGCATTTTCGAAAATACTATTAACTCCCACCTTAGACAATAACATTTCCATGATAGATTCCCTCTCTAACATGCTTTTATACGCTTATTTCACCCCATGGGTTTCCATGTATAAGCACCTCAACAACCCCCATATGTTGGCTTAAATTGACTAGACTTGATTTGAAAACAAGGCTATACCATTCAAATATTGTCCAAATGTTCTTAAACTTATATCAAAACAAATCCTATCAAGTCTAGTTTACAACGCTTCAAACGGTTCGTCAATCAGATTTCTATACAAAAAGTTATGGCTAAAACTGTACAGGATGCGCAAGCTGATCGCAAGTTTCGAAATCTGGGAAACATGTTTCAAAACCTATGAAACAGAGACTTATGTTTCGAAACTTACTTGACATGTTTCGAAACATAGAAACCAGAGAGTTATATTTCGAAACCTACATGCCATGTTTCGAAACCTAAATACGGGAGACACCCAGAAACTGCCACAAATGCCCCCAAAACTCTTCAAACCCATTCCAAACCTCCCAATACTCCATCAAACTCCAATCACACTCTTATCCCTCATCCCAAAGGGTGCTACCACCTCTATTTCAAGACCCAATTGAACCCAATGAAATCAATATGAGAAAAAGAGGTTTTTATAAAACTTTTGACATAGGAAGCTATACAACATTCCTTTAAGAAAAACCATGAGATTTGCTTGCATACATCCTGCACACATCAAGCCCAATGAATAGGATGAGGAAGAAAAGAGAGGAACTTGCCTTTAGAAATCCTGTAACACCCGGTGTTACAGGTGTTAAAAGAATGAGAAAGAAAGTGAGAAAATTCCAAAAATGCCCTTGAGAAGGTGTTGGATCCTTGAGATTGAGGGTGCCCTATGAGAGGGGTATTTTGGTAATTTGGATAGCGAAATCCAATGTAAGGGTAATTTGGTAAATTGGAGATAATTCCAAGATGGAATTAAGTGTGGAAGTGAATTATTTCCATTTTGCATTATGTGAAGATAATGAAATTAAAAATTTACAAAGGGTATTTTGGAAATGTTGGAGAGAAATTCCATAAAGGAATTAATTATGAGAAAAAGGGGAAATTAATTATGGGAGTGGAAGTAATTAATATTTTTCCTAAATTGGAGGCCAAGTATGTATTTAGGGATGACACTTGGCATAGTCTTAGGAAGAAAGATCATGTATGTATGTGTATGTGCATGGGTGGAGCCATACATAATCATATATATGTGGATGTTGGGAGAAAATAAGGTGAATTAAGATAATTCAAAAAGGAAAGTAAAGTGGTCTTTCAAGCATTTATTAAGGGCAATCATTATGTTGCCTAAAAGAAAAATGCTAAATGAAAAGAAAATGGTCAAGTATTAATGGGGGAAAATGGGAGATTAAAATAAATGAAAAGAAAAGCATTTATGTCTCTCTAAGTTGTCTTTCATTATTAATGTGGTGAAATTAGTCCCAATTAAATAAAAGAGAAATGGGATATTTTATGGGATTTGAAGACTTGATCCAATGGTGGAGATTTAGTCTTGAAATTGAAATTTATCCAATGGTAGAGATTTAAGGTTTTATGTTGGCATGGATTGCCAAATGGGATGTAAGGATCCAATGGAAGAATGAAATGGATGGTGGAGACTGGATCTCCAAAGAAGTCCATGGCTAGGATTCATTCTTGGGAAACACATGGATTGTGTTTTCTATTAATGGTTGAGATCAAGTCTTGTAAAGTGAGTAAAATCCAATGGTGGATAATTCACAAGACTAAGTGGCATGGATTAAGCCATTTTTGTGGTTGAGATTTATTCTCACCAAATAAAACAAATGGCTAGGATTTATTCTTGAAGGATTGGGAGATGATATATATGGGTTAGTATATGGAAACCCTAATTCTTTTGGCAAGTTTAGTGAGAGAAATGGAAGAAGTCTCCCATTTTGTAGAGTGGAAGAATGTCTTCCAAGGAGGAAAGTGAAGAAGAAAGGTAAGATCTTTGTGTTTTAGGCACTTGAAGGCTAGACCTCCTCTCTTATTTATTCTCTAATAATTTTGATTTATTTTATGTGTAAGGATCTCTTGGGTAGAAGGGATGGAAGGAAGCTTGGAAGGGTTTAAAAGCTTCAAAGAATGTTAAGGTAAGGGATAGCCCCATGGGATGGTGGCTTGCAAGTTGTAAGTATGTTTCATGAGTTTGTATGTGTGCATAGCATGTTGTTTGTGTTCTAAGACCTATGGTCATGAGGTTGAGTGGGGTAGGGTAGATTAAAGCCTCAAACCAAGGTGGTGGTGAGGATGTGGAAGCCCTAACCATGTTGCATACATGCATTTGCATCACATTTATTTACTCATGTTCATACTATATGTCATTGCACCCTTATTGAGCTTAATAGCTCATGAGGTTTTTATCCTCACCATGTAGGTATCTCATGTGCAAGAAGGAAGGGATCTTGGAAGGTTAAGCATGCTTGATGAAATGAAGACCCTAGGGAACTAATGTAATTTAGCTTGGGTTTGGAAGCCTAAGCATGTTGTAAATTATTTTCTTTATTTGATGTATGATGTAGCAAACATATTGTAAAGCTATATTTTTTAATAAAGGGGGATTTAAGCATCAAGAGAGTGTATAAGCTTCATTTATGAGAAATGGTTGAAGTTGGGGTGTATATTTATTGATTTTTAATTTTGAAATTTTGAATAAATTTGGCCTAACATAGAACTCAAAATGAAGGACTTGAAGGAAAGATGTATTTTTGCCTAGTGTGAAAGGCATCTAATTGGATAAAAATTTGAGGGTTTTTGGAGGCCAAATTTTGGAATTGGGAGCCATATATTTCAGAAATAAGATCTGGAAAGTTTGGGTATACCTAATAACCTCAAGTATTAGAACCTAATAACCTTAGGTATTACCTCATTTTTTATTTTGAAAATCTGGGGTGTTACACAACATATCATCTTTCACCTAGACTTGGAATCATCATAATCAAATTAGTATAATTTGAGATATAATTTATTGTAACAAAGTTGTCCCTTTCTTGTTTAAAGTGACTATGGACTCATGGCTAAAACTCAAGTTTTCAAAACTTTTCGAAATCAAAATTTGGACTTTTTTGAGTGAAGTTATTGTATCAAAATGTCATCTTTAACCTAGACTTGGACTTGTCATAAGAAATTAGTATATTTTGAGATATCGTTGATTGTAACTTGGTTGTCTCTTTGTTGTTCAAAGTGTTATACTATGCATCCATGGCTAAAATTCAAGTTTTCAAAATTTGCCAAAATCTGAATTTGGACTTTCTTGAGTGTATGTCGTGTATCGAATTGTGGTCACTCATCGAGATTTGGAATCATCGTAAGAAAATTTGTATATTCGGAGATATCGTTGACTGTAACAAAATTGTCTCTTTCTTCTTTAAAGTGTTCTCCTATAGATCCATGGCTAAAAAAAAACTTTCCAAAGCTTCTCAAAATAGAAGAAATAGGAGAGAAAAGGGGAAGAGAAGCAATCTCAACTTAGTTAATCACTCTTGGAGGCTTCAAATTCAAGAAAGAATGGAAGAGGAAAACTTACTCACCTTGGCTCTTCTCTCCCTCTCTCCCGTTCGGCTCTCTCTCCCTTCCCCAATTTTCCTTCTTCATTTAGGACAAAATAAGACCCCTTTTATCTATATATATAATTACACTCTTTATTCATTTACCAAAATGCCCTTTTTCATTATTAAGCTAAATCCTTGATATGAAAGGGTAGATTAGACATTCACCAAGCACCACAAGTTGGAAAGAGATAATTCGATACATACCATGGAATACGACGGGTCCCACTTCGTCAAAGTCAAACATTTGACTTTTCCACATTTTCTTGGAAATAACCTACAGTTACGCATGACATTCACAAAAACTTCTCATTCTCATATCATAGATGCCTCATTGCAAAACATAACACCCGGACCCACTGACGGGTCATTACATTTATATTATCCACGCCCAAAATACGCCGTATATCAAAATACTTCAAAAATGCCAATATGATCTAGACTCCCTTATCGGGTTGTTACAGGAATTGTTTCTTTCTTGAGTGAATTTTGTGTATCAAGATGTTGTCTTTCACCTAGACTTGGAATCATCATAAGAAAATTAGTATATTTCGACATATCGTTGATTGTAACAAAATTGTCTCTTATTTGTTCAAAGTGTACTACTATGCACCCTTAGCTAAAACTCAAGTTTTCAAAATTTCCCAAAATCAGAATTTGGAATTTCTTGAGTGTATTTAGCATACCAAAATGTGGTCATTCATGGAATCGTCATAAGAATATTTGTATATTTCGAGATATCGTTGATTGTAACAAAGTTTCTTTTTTTTTTTTGTTTAAAGTGTTCTCCTATAGATCCATGGCTAAAACTAAATTTTCCAAAATTTCACCAAATAGGAATTTGGACTTTCTTATGTGTATTCAGTGTCTCAAAATATCGACTTTCACCTAGACTTGAAATCATCATAAGCAGATTAGTACACTTCGAGGTATAGTTGATTGTAACAAAGTAATTTCTTTCTTGTTTAAAGTGATCTACTACAAATCATAAGTTAAAACTCAACGTTCCAAAACTTTACGAAATCAGAATTTAGGCGTTCTTGAGGGTTTTTAGTGTCTCAAAATATCACTTTTCACCTAAACTTGCAATCATCAAAAGCAAATTAGTATAATTCGAGATATAATTGATTGTAACAAAGTTGTCCCTTTCTTGTTTAAAGTGTTCTACTATGGACCCATAGCTAAAACTCATATTTTCAAAACTTTCTGAAATCAGAATTTGGACTTTCATAAAAGAATTTAGTGTATCAAAATGTCGTCTTTGACCAAGGCTTGGACTCATCATAAGCAAATTAGTATATTTTGAGATATCGTGGATTGTAACAAAGTTATCTTTTTATTGTTCAAAGTGTTCTACAATGGACCCATGGCTAAAACTCAAGTTTTCAAAACTTCCCGAGATCAGAATTTTTACTTTCTTGAGTGTATTTAGGGTACCAAAATTTGATCTTTCACCTAGACTTGGAATCGTCATAAGAAAATTAGTATATTTAGAGATATCATTGATTGTAACAAAGTTGTCTCTTTCTTGTTTAAAGTGTTCTCCTATAGATCCAAGGCTAAAACACAACTTTCCAAAACATCTCGAAATCGAAATTTGGACTTTCTTGAGTGTATTCACTGTCTCAGAATATCGTCTTTCACTTGGACTTGAAATGATCATGAGCAGATTAGTACACTTTGTGATATCGTTGATTGTAACAAAGTTGTCTCTTTCTTGTTTAAAGTGTTCTCCTATAGATCCACGGCTAAAACACAACTTTCCAAAACATCTCGAAATCGGAATTTGGACTTTCTTGAGTGTATTCAGTGGCTCAGAATATCGTCTTTCACTTGGACTTGAAATGATCATGAGCAGATTAGTACACTTTGTGATATCGTTGATTGTAACAAAGTTGTCTCTTTCTTGTTTAAAGTGTTCTCCTATAGATCCACGGCTAAAACACAACTTTCCAAAACATCTCGAAATTGGAATTTGGACTTTCTTAAGTGTTTTCAGTGTCTCAAAATATTGTCCTTCACCTAGACTTGAAATAATCATGAGCAGATTAGTACACTTCGAGATATCATTGATTGTAACAAAGTTGTCTCTTTCTTGTTTAAAGTGTTATGCTATGAATCCATGATTAAAACTCAACGTTCCAAAACTTTTCGAAATTAGAAATTGGACTTTGTTTAGTGTTTCTAGTGTCTCAAAATATCGACTCTCTCTTATACTTGGAATCATCATAAGCAAATTAGTATAATTAGAGATATAATTGATTGTATCAAAGTTGTCCCTTTCTTTTTTAAAGTGTTCTACTATGGACCATGGCTAAAACTCATGTTTCCAAAACTTTTTGAAATAAGAATTTGGACTTTTTTTGAGCGAATTTAGTGTATCAAAATGTCCTCTTTAACTTAGACTTGGACTCGTCATAAGAAAATTAGTATATTTTGACATATCGTTGATTGTAACAAAGTTATATTTTTATTGGTTCAAAGTGTTCTACTATGCACCCATGGCTAAAACTCAAGTTTTCAAAATTTTTCAAAATCAGAATTTAGACTTTCTTGAGTGTATTTAGTGTACCAATCAGAATTTAGAATTTGGACAATCTTGAGTGTATTTTGTGTCTCAAAATGTCATCTTTAACCTAGAGTTGGAGTCATTATAAGCAAAATAGTATAATTCGAGATATAATTGATTGTAACAAAGTGTTCCCTTTGTTGTTTAAGGTTTTCTTCTATGGACCCATGGCTAAAACTCAAGTTTTTAAAACTTTTCGAAATCAGAAGTTGGAGTTTCTTAAGTGAATTTAGTGTATCAAAATGTCGTCTTCCACCTAGACTTGGAATCATCATAAGCAAATTAGTATATTTTGACATATCTTTGATTTTAACAAATTTGTCTCTTTGTTGTTCAAAGTGTTCTACTATGCACCCATGGCTAAAATTCTAGTTTTCAAAATTTTTCATAATCAAAATTTGAACTTTCTTGAGTGTATTTAGTGTACAAAAATGTGGTTTTTCACCTAGACTTTGAATTGTGATAAGAAAATTAGTATATTTTGATATATCGTTGATTGTAACAAAGTTGTCTCTTTCTTGTTTAAGGTGTTCTCCTATAGATCCAAGGCTAAAACTAAACTTTCCAAAACTTCTCGAAATCAAAATTTGGACTTTCTTCAGTGTATTCAATGTCTCAAAATATCATCTTTCACCTAGGCTTGAAATGATCATAAGAAGATTAGTACATTTGAGATATCGTTGATTGTAACAAGGTTGTCTTTTTCTTTTTTTAAAGTGTTTTTCTATAAATCCATGGTTAAAACTCAGCTTTCTAGAACATCTCGAATTCAGAATTGGGACGTTCTTGAGTGTATTTAGTGTCTCAAAATATCATCCTTCACCTAGACTTGGAATCATCATAAGCAAATTAGTATAATTCGAG
Organism: Diospyros kaki; assembly: GCA_036245055.1. Lineage (NCBI taxonomy): Eukaryota > Viridiplantae > Streptophyta > Magnoliopsida > Ericales > Ebenaceae > Diospyros > Diospyros kaki. Next base: position 23,534,825 of record BSEG01000009.1, on the reverse strand, counting down.
ATATAATTGATAAGAACAAAGTTGTCACTTTCTTGTTTATGTGTTCTACTATGGAGCCATGGCCAAAACTCAAGTTTTCAAAACATCCTGAAATCAGAATTTGGACTTTCTTAATTGAATTTAGTGTATTAAAATGGAGTCTTTCACCTAGATTTGGAATCATCATAAGCAAATTATTACATTTCAAGATATCATTGATTGTAACTAAGTTGTCTCTCTCTTGTTTAAAGTGTTCTCCCATAGATCCATGGCTAAAACTAAACTTTCCAAAACTTCTTGAAATTGAAATTTGGACTTTCTTGAGTGTATTTAGTGTCTCAAAATATCATCTTTCACCTAGACTTGACATGATCATAAGTAGATTAGTACATTTCGTGATATCGTTGATTGTAACAAAGTTTTCACTTTCTTGTTTAAAGTGTTCTACAATAAATCCATGGTTAATCCTCAACTTTCCAAAACTTCCCTAAATCAGAATTTAAACAATCTTGAGTGTATTTTGTGTCTCAAAATGTCATCTTTTACCTAGACTTGGAATCGTTATAAGAAAATTTATATAATTCGAGATATAATTGATTGTAACAAAGTTGTCCCTTTCCTGTTTAAAGTTTTCTACTATGGACCCATGGGATAAAACTCAAGTTTTTGAAACTTTTAGAAATCAGAATTTGGAGTTTCTTGAGTGAATTTAGTGTATAAAAATGTCATCATTCACTTAGACTTGGAATTGTCATCAGCAAATTAGTATATTTCAACATATCTTTGATTTTAACAAAGTTGTCTCTTTGTTGTTCAAAGTGTTCTACTATGCACCCATGGCTAAAACTCAAGTTTTCAAAATTTCCCATAATCAGAATTTGAACTTTCTTGAGTGTATTTAGTTTACAAAAATGTGGTCTTTCACCTAGACTTTGAATCGTCATAAGAAAATTAGTATATTTTGATATATCGTTGATTGTAATAATGTTGTCTCTTTCTTGTTTAAGGTGTTCTCCTATAGCTCCAAAGCTAAAACTTAACTTTCCAAAACTTCTCGAAATTGGAATTTGGACTTTCTTGAGTGTATTCAGAGTCTCAAAATATCGTATTTCACCTAGACTTGAAATGATCATAAGAAGAATAGTACACTTGAGATATCATTAATTGTAACAAAGTTGTATTTTTCTTGTTTAAAGTGTTCTACTATAAATCCATGGTTAAAACTCAACTTTCCAGAACTTCCCGAATTCAGAATTTGGACTTTCTTGAGTGTATTTAGTGTCTCAAAATTTCATCCTTCACCTAGACTTGGAATCATCATAAGCAAATTAGTATAATTCGAGATATAACTGATTGCAACAAAGTTGTCACTTTCTTGTTTAAAGTATTCTACTATGGAGCCAAGCCTAAAACTCAAGTTTTCAAAACTTTCCAAAATCAGAATTTGGACTTTCTTGATTGAATTTAGTGTATCAAAATGTCATCTTTCACTTATATTTGGAATTGTCATAAGCAAATTATTAGATTTCAAGATATCGTTGATTGTAACAAAGTTGTCTCTTTCTTGTTGAAAGTATTCTACTACAGACCCATAGCTAAACTCAAGTTTCAAAACTTGTCGAAATCAGAATTTTGATTTTCTTGAGTGAATTTAGAGTGTCAAAATGTCGTCTTTCACCAAGACTTGGAATCGTCATACACAAATTAGTATATTCTGTGATATCATTGATTGTAACAAAGTTATCTCTTTCTTGTTAAAAGTGTTCTCCTATAGATCCATGGTTAAAACTCAACTTTCCAAAACTTCTCGAATTCAAAATTTGGACTTTCTTCTGTGTATTCAGTGTCTCAAAATATCATCTTTCACCTAGACATGAAATCTTCATTAGCAGATTAGTACACTTTGAGATATCGTTGATTGAAACAAAGTTGTCTCTTTCTTGTTTAAAGTGTTCTATTATAAATCCATGGTTAAAACTCAACTTTAAAAAACTTCCTAAAATCAGAATGTGAATTTTGTTGAGTGAATTTAGTGTATCAAAATGTCATCTTTCACATAGACTAGGAATCGTCATAAGCAAATTAGTATATGCCGAGATATCGTTAATTGTAATAAAGTTGTCTCTTTCTTGTTTAAAGTGTTCTCTAATAGATCCAGGGTTAAAACTCAACTTTCCAAAACTTCTCGAATTCAAAATTTAGACATTCTTGAGTGTATTCAGTGTCTCAAAAGATTAATTTTTCACCTAGACTAGGAATCATCATAAGCAAATTAGTAAAATTCAAGATATCGTTGATTGTAACAAATCTGTTCGTTTCTTGTTTTAAGTGTTCTACTCTGGACCCATGGTTAAAAATCAAGTTATCAAATCTTTGTGACATTAGAATTTGGACATTCTTGAGTGAATTTAGTGTATTAAAATGTCATCTTTCAGGTAGACCTGGAATCGTAATAAGAAAATTAGTATATTTCGAGATATCATTGATTATAACAAACTTCTTTTTTCTTGTTTGAAGTGTTCTCCTACAGATCCATGGCTAAAACTAAACTTTCCAACACTTCTCGAAATTGAAATTTGGACTTTCTTTAGTGTATTCAGTGTCTCAAAATATCGACTTTCAGCTAGACCTGAAATCATCATATGCAAATTAGTACACTTCGAGATATCGTTGATTGTAACAAAGTTGTCTCTTTCTTGTTTAAAGTGTTCAACTATAAATCCATGGTTAAAACTCAACTTTTCAAAACATCCCAAAATTAGAATTTGAATTTTCTTAAGTGTATTTAGTGTCTCAAAATATCGTCTCTCACCTAGACTTGGAATCATCATAAGCAAATTAGCATAATTCGAGATATCTTTGATTGTAGCAAAGTTATCACTTTCTTTTTTGAAGTGTGCTATTATGGACCCTTGGCTAAAACTAAAGTTTTGAAAACATTTCAAAATCAAAATTTGGACTTTAATTAGTGAATTTAGTGTATCAAAATGTCGTGTTTCACCTAGACTTGGAGTAGTAATAAGCAAATTAGTATATTTTGAGAAATCTTTGATTGTAACAAAGTTGTATCTTTGTTTTTTAAAGTGTTCCACAATGGACCCATGCCGGAAGCTCAAGTTTTCAAAACTTATCGAAATCAAAATTTGGACTTTCATGAGTGAATTTCGTGTATGAAAATGTCACCTTTCACCTATACTTGGAATCGTCAAAAGAAAATTAGTATATTTCATGATATCGTTGATTGTAACAAAGTTGCATCTTTGTTGTTCAAAGTGTTATATTATGAACCCATGGATAAAACTCAAGTTTTCAAAACTTCTCGAAATCAAAATTTGGACTTCCTTAGCTGAATTTGAAAAATCAAAATGTCATCTTTCACCTAGACTTGGAATCATCATAATCAAATTAGTTTATTTCGAGATATCATTGATTGTAACAAAGTTGTATCTTTGCTAGACAAAGTGTTCTACCATGGACCTATGGCTAAAACTCAAGTTTTCAAAACTTTCTAAAATCAAAATTTGGACTTCATTGAGTGAATTTCATGTATCAAAATGTTGGCTTTCACCTACACTTGGAATCGTCAAAAGCAAATTAGTATATTTCGACATATTGTTGATTGTAACAAAGTTTTCACTTTCTAGTTCAAAGTGTTCTACTATGCACCCATAGCTAAAACTCAAATTTTTAAAACTTTCCAAAATCAAAATTTGTACTTTAATGAGTAAATTTAGTGTATCAAAATGTCGTCTTTCACCTAGACTTGAAATGGTCAAAAGCAAATTAGTATATTTCGAGATATCGTTGATTGTGACAAAGTTGTATCTTCATTATTCAAAGTGTTCTACAATGGACCAATGGCTAAAACTCAAGTTTTCAAAACTTATCGAAATCAGAATTTGGACTTTTTTGAATAAATTTTGTGTATGAAAATGTCATCATTCACCTAGACTTGAAATCGTCATAAGAAAATTAATATATTTTGAGATATCGTTGTTCGTAACAAAGTTATATCTTTGTTGTTCAAAGTGTTTTACTATAGACACATGGCTAAAACTCAAGTTATCAAAATTTGGACTTCCTTGTGCGAATTTCATGTACCAAAATGTCATCTTTTACCTAGACTTGGAATCGTCATAATCAAATTAGTATATTTCAGGATATCGTTGATCGTAACAAAGTTGTACCTTTGTTGTTCAAAGTGTTCTTCAATGGAGCAATGACTGAAACTAAAGCTTTCAAAACTTATCGAAATCACAATTTGGACTTTCATGAGTGAATTTCGTGTATTAAAATGTTATCTTTCACCAAGACTTGGAATCATCATAAGCAAATTAATATATTTCGAGATATCATTGATTGTAACAAAGTTCTATCTTTGTTGTTCAAAGTGTTCTACTATGGACCCATGGCTAAAACTCAAGTTATCAAAACTTACCGAAATCAAAATTTATACTTCCTTGAGTGAATTTCATGTATAAAAATGTCATCTTTCACCTAGACTTGGAATTGACATAATCAAATTAGTATATTTCGAGATATTGTTGATTGTAACAAAGTTGTATCTTTATTGTTCAAAGAGTTCTACCATGAACTGAAGGATAAAACTCAAGTTTTCAAAATTTTTCGAAATCAAAATTTGGACTTTCTTGAGTGAATTTTATGTATTAAAATGTTGTCTTTCACCTAGACTTAGAATCATCAAAAGAAGATTAGTATATTTTGACATATTATTGATTGTAACAAAGTTGCCTCTTTCTACTTCGAAGTGTTCTACTATGCACCCATAGCCAAAACTCAGATTTTGAAAACTTTTCGAAATCAGAATTTGTACTTTAATGGGTGAATTTAGTGTATGAAAATGTTGGCCTTTACCTAGACTTGAGATCGTCAAAAGCAAATTAGTACATTTTGAGATATCGTTGATTGTAACAAAGTTGTATCTTCATTGTTTAAAGTCTTCTACGATGGACCCATGTCTAAACCTCAAGTTTTCAAAACTTATCGAAATCAGAATTTGGACTTTTTTGAGTGAATTTCGTGTATGGAAATGTCGTCTTGAAGCCAGACTTGGAATCATCATAAGCAAATTAATATATTTTGAGATATCGTTGATTGTAACAAAGTTCTATCATTGTTGTTTAAAGTGTTCTAGTACGGACCCATGGCTAAAACTAAAGTTATCAAAACTTTTCGAAAACAAAATTTGGACTTCCTTGTGTGAATTTCATGTATCAAAATGTCATCTTTCACCTAGACTTGGAATTTTCATAAGCAAATTAGTATATTTCGAGATATCGTTGATTGTAACAAAGTTGTATCTTTGTTGTTCAAAGTGTTCCACAATGGACCCATGACTGAAACTCAAGTATTCAAAACTTATCGAAATCACAATTTGGACTTTCGTGAGTGAATTTCGTGTATGAAAATGTTGCCTTTCACCTAGACTTGGAATCGTCAAAAGCAAATTAGTATATTTCGAGATATCGTTGATGGTAACAAAGTTGTATCTTTGTTGTTCAAAGTCTTCTATTATGAACCCATGGATAAAACTCAAGTTTTCAAAACTTCAAGAAATCAAAATTTGGACTTCCTTGGGAGAATTTCAGGTATAAAAATGTCGTCTTTCACCAAGACTTGGAATTGTCATAATCAAATTAGTATATTTCGAGATATCGTTGATTGTAACAAAGTTGTATCTTTGTTGGTCAAAGGGTTCTACTATCGACCCATGGCTAAAACTCAAGTTATCAAAACTTCCCAGAATAAAAACATGGACTTCCTTGAGTGAATTTCATGTATCAAAATGTTGTCTTTCACCTAGACTTGGAATCAACAAAAGCAAATTAGTAGATTTTGACATATTATTGATTGTAACAAAGTTGCCTCTTTCTACTTCGAAGTCTTCTACTATTCATCCATAGCCAAAACCCAAATTTTGAAAACTTTTTGAAATCAGAATTTGGACTTATTAAGTGAATTTCATGTATGGAAATGTCATCTTTCACCTATACTTCGATTCATCATAAGCAAATTAATATATTTCGAGGTATCGCTCTTTGTAACAAAGTTATATCTTTGTTGTTCATAGTGTTCTTCAATGGACCCATGGCTGAAACACAAGTTTTCAAAACTTATCGAAATCGCAATTTGGACTTTTGTGAGTGAATTTCATGTATGAAAATGTCGTCTTTCTCCTAGACTTGGAATCGTCAAAAGCAAATTAGTATATTTCGAGATATCGTTGATTGTAACAAAGTTGTATCTTTGTTGTTCAAAGAGTTCTACCATGAACCCAAGGATAAAACTCGAGTTTTCAAAACTTTTCGAAATCAAAATTTGGACTTTCTTGAGTGAATTTCATGTATGAAAGTGTCATCTTTCACCTAGACTTGGAATCATGAAAAGCAAATTAGTGATTTTGACATATTATTGATTATAACAAAGTTGCCTCTTTCTACTTCAAAGTGTTCTACTATGCACCCATAGCTAAAACTCTAGTTTTGAAAATTTCTTGAAATCAGAATTTGGACTTTATTGAGTGAATTTTGTGTATGAAAATGTCGTCTTTCACCTAGACTTGGAATAGTCATAGGCAAATTAGTATATTTCAAGATATCGTTGATTGTAACAAAGTTTTATCTTTGTTGTTCAAAGAGTTCTTGTAATACCCTAAAAATCTGATGAGGAGTTTGGATATAATGTAAGAGAAAAATGATGTAGTGAAGTGTGCTTAAATGAAAGTTTTGGATTTGTATGCAAATAAAAATGGCTTTGAGGACTTAAGTGCAAAATGAATGTCATGATGAAAGCTTATTTGAAAAGCTTCAGTTGGTAAATTTCCGTTGGAAGACTTGTTGACATAATAAAGGCTTATTGAAAAAGCCTTAAGGTGGTAAAATGGTATTGGATGGTTATACACAAAAGTCTTAGGATAAGATAACATGATCCCTTAATTCAAAAGGAGTTGGAAGCATGCTATTGGCCCTCTAAAAGTAAGGATAAGATGGGTTGAATGGATAGGCACGTAAGGGGCAAATGGAAGGAGTGGATTGGGAGAGAAAAGGCTTCCAAAAGAAGAATGGAATCAAATGTGAGTTTTTTCAAAGATAGTAATCATGGCTAGGGAAAAAATGGCCAAATGTGATCTTGAAGCTTGAAGGTAAAAGGGACTATAAAAAGGGGGTAGAGAGTTGGACCACGTAGAAGGAAATAAAAGAGAAAAGAAGAAGATTCCAAAGGAAGAAAGTAAAGAAGCTAAGTAGAGAGACCAGATTGGAAATCACCAAAAACGGGGAAGAAGCCTAAAAGATAAGCCACTTTTCTTTTCGTAGGGTCATAGTACACTGAAAGAGGAGTCCGTTGGATCAAACGGAAGTCGAATCGGAGTTAAAATGAAGGAGTTATGGCCGTTTTAAACATCAAAACGCAATTCCGTAAGAACCAGGGGCTCGACGCGTGAGATACACACGCCTGTCGCAGCTGCGCGTGGCCACTCGTCTTGGGGCACGTGAGGGCGCGTGGCTAGGCCTTTTTCTCTGAAATTTTTATGGTTTCTTCCTTAAATGAATTCCTATAATCCTATGTAAAATATTTTAGTTTGGTGACACGTACTGCATGTAACTGTAGCTTAAAGGGGCTAAATTTCATAAGAACAGTGGTTCAACAACAAAAGCAACAAGTGTGAGTGGTTCTGTACATCTTTTTCTTTTCATATTGATCATCCTTGATTCATTTGTGTTATATGTGGACATGATCACTTACTTCTTTGGTTTGGCATGAAATTTCGCTTATTTCATCATTTCATGGCATATGGTTGTTTGTGGCAAGTTAGTGGCCACCATGAGTGACTCGCGGAGTCACATATGCATGTTGAGGTGAGCATGGCATGCGCGGGGGTGATTGCAACACCCTGGCATGGCTTCCACAAAGGGGGTTTCATTTTTGCATATTTGCATTTCCATACATGAGCTATTCATTTCTTGAGAACATCTCACTTGGATTCTTGTAATCTGACTTGGGTTGATGCCCTTGGAACATTCCGCGTTCCAGGTATGTTTGGCATGCCAGGGACTAAGGAAGCAAGCAAAGCACACGGGAAAGAATCAGTGGACGTTTAAACATTATTTTGTCAATTTATGTAATTTTATTCAAAAGTGTTGTAAATATTTGAAGATTTGTACTTCTTTTGTTAGATGGACTTACATGTTATTTTAACGGAAGTTTTGTGCATATTTAGCTTACATGGGAACCCTACAAATATTTCGGCAGGTTTGATCCATTGTTTTCGTTGCTAGGGTTTCCTAACGCCTCTTGGATAACTAGGTGTAAACCTTCTGTGCTGTTTGAGATGAGGAGGCGTTACAGTTCTACTATGAACCCATGGCTAAAACTCAAATTATCAAAACTTCCCAAAATTAAAACATGGACTTCCTTTAGTGAATTCCATGTATCAAAATGTTTTCTTTCACCTAGACTTGGAATCGTAAAAAGCAAATCAGTATATTTCGACATATTGTTGATTGTAACAAAGTTCCCTTTTTTTAGTTCAAAGTGTTCTACTATGCACCCATAGCAAAGACTGAAGTTTTGAAAACTTTTCGAAATCAAAATCTGGACTTTGACGAGCGAATTTAGCATGTCAAAATGTCGTGCTTCACCTAGACTTCGAATAGTCATAAGCAAATTAATGTATTTCAAGATATCTTTGAGTGTAACAAAGTTGTATCGTTGTTGTTCAAAGTGTTCTACAATGGACCCATTACTGAAATTCAAGTTTTCAAAACCTATCAAAATCAAAATTTGGACTTTCTTGAGTGAATTTCGTGTATGAAAATGTCGCTTTTCACCTACACTTGGAATCGTCAAAAAGAAAATTAGTATATTTCGAAATATTGTTGATTGTAACATGGTTCCATTTTTCTAGTTCAAAGTGTTCTACGATGCACCCATAGATAAAACTGAAGTTTTGAAAACTTTTCAAAATTAAAATTTTGACTTTAATGAGTGAATTTAGCATATCAAAATGTCATGTTTCACCTAGACTTGGAATAGTCATAAGCAAATTAGTATATTTCGAGATATCTTTGATTGTAACAAAGTTGTATCATTGTTGTTCCAAGTGTTCTACAGTGGACCAATGGCTGAGACTCAAGTTTTCAAAACCTATTGAAATTAGAATTTGAACTTTCTTGTGTGAATTTCGTGTATGTAAATGTCGCCCTTCACCTACACTTGGAATCGTCATAAGCAAATTGGTATATTTCGAGATATCATTGATTCTAACAAAGTTGTATCTTTGTTGTTTAAAGTGTTCTACTATGGACCCATGGCTAAAACTCAAGTTATCAAAACTTCCCGAAATCAAAATTTAGACTTCCTTTAGTGAATTTCACGTATCAAAATGTTGTGTTTCACCTAGACTTAGAATCTTCAAAAGAAAATCAGTATATTTCGACATATTGTTGATTGTAACAAAGTTCCCTTTTTCTAGTTCAAAGTGTTCTACCATGCACCCATAGCAAAAACTGAAGTTTTGAAAACTTTTTGAAATCAAAATTTGGACTTTAACGAGTGAATCTAGCTTGTAAAAATGTCGTGCTTCACCTAGACTTGGAATAGTCATAAGCAAATTAGTATATTTTGAGATATCTTTGATTGTGACAAAGTTGTATCATTGTTGTTCAAAGTGTTCTACTGTGGGCCAATGGCTGAAACTCAAGTTTTCAAAACCTATCGAAATCAGAATTTGGACTTTCTTGTGTGAATTTTGTGTATGAAAATGTTGCCTTTCACCTACACTTAGAATCGTCATAAGCAAATTAGTATATTTCGAGATATCGTTGATTGTAACAAAGTTGTATCTTTGTTGTTTAGAGTATTCTAGTATGGACTCATGGCTAAAACTCAAGTTATCAAAACCTCCCGAAATCAAAACTTTGACTTGCTTGAGTGAATTTCATGTATCAAACTATTATCTTTCACCTAGATTTGGAATCGTCAAAAGCAAATCCCTATATTTTGACATATCGTTCCTTGTAACAAAGTTCCCTTTTTCTAGTTCAAAGTGTTCTATGATGCACCCATAGCAAAAACTGATATTTTGAAAACTTTTTGAAATCAAAATTTTAACTTTAATGAGTCAATTTAGCGTATCAAAATGTCGTGTTTCACCTAGACTTGGAATAGTCATAAGAAAATTTGTATATTTCGACATATCTTTGATTGTAACAAAGTTGTATCTTTATTATTCAAAGTGTTCCACAATGGACCCATGGCTGAAACTCACGTCTTCAAAAATTATCGAAATCTCAATTTGGACTTTCATGAGTGAATTTTGTGTATGAAAATGTCACCTTTCACCTAGACTTGGAATCGTCAAAAGCAATTTGGCATAGTTCGATATATCGTTGATTGTAACAAAGTTGTATCTTTATTGTTCAAAGTCTTCTATTATGAACCCACAGATAAAACTCAAGTTTTCAAAACTTCCCGAAATCAAAATTTGGACTTCGTTGGAGAATTTTAGGTATCAAAATGTCGTCTTTCACCTAGACTTGGAATTGTCATAAGCAAATTAGTATATTTCGAGACATCGTTGATTGTAACAAAGTTAAATTTTTGTTGTTCAAAGTGTTCTACAATGGACCCATGGTTGAAACTCAAGTTTTTAAAACTTATTGAAATCACAATTTGGACTTTTGTGAGTGATTTTCATGTATGAAAATGTCACCTTTCACTTAGACTTGGAATCGTTAAAAGCAAATTAGTGTATTTCGAGATATCGTTGATTGTAACAAAGTTGTATCTTCATTGTCCAAAGTCTTCTATTATGAACCTGTGGATAAAACTCAAGTTTTCAAAACCTCCTGAAATTAAAATTTGGACTTCCTTAGAAGAATTTCAGGTATCAAAATGTTGTCTTTCACCTAGACTTGGAATCGTCATAATCAAAGTAGTATATTTCGAGATATCGTTGATCGTAACAAAGTTGTATCTTTGTTGGTCTAAGGGTTCTACTATGGACCCATGGTTAAAACTCAAGTTTTCAAAACTTCCTGAAATCAAAATTTGGACTTCCTTGAGTGAATTTCAAGCATCAAAATGTCATCTTTCACCTACACTTGGAATCGTCAAAAGGAAATTAGTATATTTCGACATATTGTTGATTGTAACAATGTGTAACACCCAGTGTTACAGGTGTTAAAAGAATGAGAAAGAAAGTGAGAAAATTCCAAAAATGCCCTTGAGAAGGTGTTGGATCCTTGAGATTGAGGGTGCCCTATGAAAGGGGTATTTTGGTAATTTGGATAGTGAAATCCAATATAAAGGGTATTTTGGTAAATTAGAAATAATTCCTATGTGGAATTAGGTATATAAGTGAATAAAATCCCAATTTGGTGTTTATGTGGAGATATATGGGATTAATAAATTCACAAGGGGTATTTGGGAATTTTGGAATTTAATTCCATAAAGGAATTTAATTATGGAATGTTAGGAAAATGGTGGATATTCAATTATGTGGTAAAGTAATTAATTTTTCCCTATATTAGAGAATAAATGTGGTGATGCCACATGGATGGAGGAGATTAGAACTTGGAAGCCAAGGTTGTGTCTTGGAGTGACACATGGCATTTTGTGGTCCAAGTTAAATGAGAGATTAAATTAAATGCAAAAAGAAATGCAAAAAGGGTCCTTCAAGCATTTAATGAGTGGCATGATTATATGGATTAAAGAAAATCCAAAAGAAAATGGTAAATGGTCACCATTAATGCCTTGAAAAATATGAGAGTTAAATAAATCAAAAAGGAAAATGGGAAAATGGTCTCCCATTAATGCTTTGGAAATTATGAGATTTATTTAAATGAGAAAGAAAGCATTTATGTCTTTCAAAGTGGTCTCTCATGTGATGGTGGAAAATTGTCCTATTAAATTAAATGGGAAAGAAATTTATTTATGTCATTCAAGTGTGATGGTTATGAAAATAGTCCCACTAATTTAAATGGGAAAGAAAGGATATTTCAAAGGATGAGATTAATTCTTGAAATGGGAAAGTGATCCAAGGGTTGCCATTAAATCTTGGAAGTTGGCATGGATTGCCAAATGAGTGGAGAGATTTTAAAGAGAAATGATTGGAAGGTGGAGATTTAATCTCCAAATTAAATCAAAGGCTAGGATTAAAACCTAGCAAAGCACATGGATTGTGTTTCCTTTGGATGGCTAAGATGTTGTCTTGTAAAGTGAGAAAAGATCCAATGGTGGATCTTAAGCAAGACTTAATGTTATGGATTGTGTTAGTTTGGAGGGTGAGGATTTATTCTTACCAAATAAATCTAATGGCTAGGATGCATTCTGGAAATATGAGGGAACTAGTATAAAATGGCAAGAAGGGAAGTCTTGGTTTCCTTTGGCCATTTGGAGAAAGAAATGAAGAAGGAAAGAAAGAAAGGGAGATAAGAAAGTCTCCCATGGAAGAAAAGGTGAAGAAGAAGAGAAGAAATCAAGTAAGTGCATTCTTCCTTTCTTTATTTAGTGTTCTTTTATCCAAAGAAAGTGAGTTCTTGTTTGAATGCCATTTTAGATGGGAGAAAATGAAGATGGAAGCTCTCTTGAAATGGAGATTTAATATTCAAGAAGAGGTAAGGGATGGCCCCATGGGAGGGTGGCCTTGCAATGGGGTTTAAATATGTTTCATAAATGTATATGTTGCATTTGGCATGTTCTTTTATGTTCATGAGACTTATGGCCATAGGTTAGTTGGGAACATGGTTGAAATGGTGGGTTGATGCCCCTAACCTTAGAGGGTTGTGAGGGAAAAGAAACCTAGCCACACTTGCATGCATTTGGCATCATATAATCTTGTTATGTTCATATTTATTTTGCATTGCACCCTTATTGAGCTTAATAGCTCATGAGGTTTTTACCCTCACATGTAGGTTGTGAAAGCATGGTAAAGTAAAGCAAATGGTGGAATGACATGTGGGAGCATGGAAAGAAGGTTCAAGTGCGTGTTATGGCCTATGGAAGCCTATGTTGTTATTTTTGATTATGAAATGTAAACTTGTTTGGTTGGTGATGGCTTATTCAAGCCTAAGATCATGTATGTAATTTATATTTTAGGATGTTTGATTTTATTGTGAAATGAGGCATTGACTTAAGGCATGTTGAAGCCTAGGTTGGGTGAAACCCTCATTGTTGGGTATGTTGTGGGAAGCAACTAAGATGTATAGTAAAATGGTTTTGTTGGAAAATTTGTGTGTGTTTGGTAATGTTATGGAAGTATTGAAAGTTGGGTTTAAGCCTTGATTATGGAGAATTAGAGGCAAAATCAAAATGAATGTGAAGGATTTTTGATTATTTTGATTTCTGGAAAAATTGGGTTAGGAGGCCCAAGAATATAAAAAAAAAAAAAAGCTGAAGAGTAGTAGGGGACTGCTGGCAACAGCAGCCGGCCGTGGGTGGGCGTGCGTGCGGGAGACTAGGCGCGCGGCATGCGCGGCCAGCCCGCGTGGTCAGCATCCAGCGGGGCCCTACTCGAGCCCCGCTGGCCAATTTTTTTTAAAAAATTGAAAAAATTGGGGAATTTTGGGGCATTTCTTAATTGAATTTGGGCCCCGGAGGAATTTTCAAAATAAAGGGATTTTCGGACATTTTTGGAGAAAATGTCGAAATTTTGGAAAATTAAAAATTTGAGTTTTTCCTCCAAAATTGGTAATCAATCAATGGATTGGTTAAAATGGTGATTTATGGAGCCCGGTAAAATTCTTGGATGGAAAAGAATTAAATATAAATAAGAAATGGCGGTTGGGCATGTTCATGAGTTTCTTTAGCCAATGCGGTGTGGTTAAAGCCCCATTTCCGCTAGTGAATCCTGGGAATGAGGGAAGGGAAGGACGAGCCTAATTCCCACCTAGGGTGTTTCATCTTGAAACATGGTCTACTCTTCACTTAAGGCCGGGCGTGGTGGATAATTTGGGAGATTGTTCACGAGTAACACCCGTAAGTGGGAGCGGGGCGTTACACAATGTTTCCTCTTTCCAGTTCAAAGTGTTCTACTATGCACCTATAGCTAAAACTCAAATTTTGAAAACTTTTCGAAATAAGAATTTGTACTTTAATGAGTGAATTTAGTGTATCAAAATGTCATCTTTCACTGTGACTTGAAATCTTAAAAGGAAAATTAGTATATTTCGAGAAATCGTTGATTGTAACAAAGTTGTATCTTCATTGTTCAAACTGTTCAACAATGGACCCATGGCTGAAACTCAAATTTTCAAAACTTATCGAAATCAGAATTTGGACTTTTTTGATGAATTTCATGTGTGGAAATGTCGTCTTTCACCTAGACTTGGATTCGTCATAAGCAAATTAATATATTTCGAGGTATCGTTCATTGTAACAAAGTTATATCTTTGTTGTTCATAGTGTTCTTGAATGGACCGATGGCTGAAACACAAGTTTTCAAAACTTATCAAAATCGCAATTTGGACTTTCGTGAGTGAATTTCATGTATGAAAATGTCGTCTATCTCCTAGACTTGGAATCGTCAAAAGTAAATTAGTATATTTTGAGATATCGTTGATTGTAACAAAGTTGTATCTTTATTGTTCAAAGACTTCTACCATGAACCCAAGGATAAAACTCAAGTTTTCAAAACTTATTGAAATCAAAATTTGGACTTTCTAGAGTGAATTTCATGTATGAAAATGTCATCTTTCACCTAGACTTGTAATGGTGAAAAGCAAATTAGTGATTTTGACATATTACTGATTATAACAAAGTTGCCTCTTTCTACTTCAAAGTGTTCTACTATGCACCCATAGCTAAAACTCCAGTTTTGATAATTTCCTGAAATCAGAATTTGGACTTTATTGAGTGAATTTTGTGTATGAAAATGTCATCTTTCACCTAGACTTGGAATCGTCATAAGCAAATTAGTATATTTCGAGATATCGTTGATTGTAACAAAGTTTTATCTTTGTTGTTAAAAGTGTTCTACTATGGACCCATGGCTAAAACTCAAATTATCAAAACTTCCCGAAATCAAAACATGGGCTTCCTTTAGTGAATTCCATGTATCAAAATGTTTTCTTTCACCTAGACTTGGAATCGTAAAAAGCAAATCAGTATATTTCGACATATTGTTGATTGTAACAAAGTTCCCTTTTTCAAGTTCAAAGTATTCTACTATGCACCCATAGCAAAAACTGAAGTTTTGAAAACTTTTTGAAATCAAAATTTGGACTTTAATGAGTGAATTTAGCATGTCAAAATGTCGTGCTTCACCTAGACTTGGAATAGTCATAAGAAAATTAGTATATTTCGAGATATCTTTGATTGTAACAAAGTTGTATCTTTGTTGTTCAAAGTGTTCTACAATGGACCCATGGCTGAAACTCAACTTTTCAAAAGCTATCGAAATCAGAATTTGGACTTTCTTGAGTGAATTTCGTGTATGAAAATGTTACCTTTCACCTTCTCTTGGAATCGTAATACGCAAATTAGTATATTTCGAAATATTGTTGATTCTAACAAAGTTGTATTTTTGTTGTTCAAAGTGTTCTACTATGGACCCATGGCTAAAACTCAAGTTATCAAAACTTCCCAAAAGAAAAATTTTGACTTCCTTGAGTGAATTTCATGTATCAAAATGTCATCTTTCACCTAGACTTGGAATCTTCATAATGAAATTAGTATATTTCGAGATATCGTTGATTGTAACAAAGTTATATCTTTGTTGGTGTAAGTGTTCTACACTGGACCCATGGCTGAAACTCAAGTTTTCAATACTTATCAAAATCAAAATTTGGACTTTATTGAGTGAATTTCTTGTATGAAAATGCCGTCTTTCATCTAGACTTCTAATCGTCATAAACAAATTAGTATATTTCGAGATATCGTTAATCGTAACGAAGTTGTATCTTTGTTGTTCAAAGTGTTCTACTATTGACCCGTGGTTAAAACTCAAGTTATCAAAACGTCTCGAAATCAAAATTTGGACTTCCTTGAGTGAATTTCATGTATCAAAATGTAATACCTGAGATTTTTCAAAATCAAATATGACGTAATGCTTGAGACAAAAGTTCATTTTCTGAGCTAGGGGCAAAGTCATAATTATGAAGGTTCGAGTACGAGTACAATTGACTAAAAATCTTAGGAATTTGTGAGATTAAAGGATATCTTTAGGGGACCTAAGTGCAATGGACTTCAAAGTTTATTTAAAACTAACTTTGGATTCCAAAAGTTATCAAAAATGGCTATGGATTTCAAACCCAAATTAAATTCAATTAAGGGACACATGTCACCATTTGGATGGGGACACATGGATAGAAATGATTACATGGACACATGTCACCATTTGTATGGAGACACATGGATAGAAATGATTACATGGACACATGTCACCGTTGGATGGAAACACATGGATAAACATGATTATATGGACACGTGGCATAATTTGGGTGGAAAAATATGGAGGTAATGATGATCTTGGGACACATCGCAACTCTTCATTTGCTATATGAAATAAAAATCAAAAGTAATGATCAAGGCTCATATCTCGAGGGACACATGGCATAGTAGGAAGAAAGTAATGATGATAGCTCATATCTCGAGGACACGTGGCGCCGTAGGATAAAAGTAATCATTATGGCTCAAATCTCCATGACATGTGGCGAAAATCCATTCGTCGAAGGGTTTAAAATGTCATTATTAGGCCCATATCTCAAAGGCCACTTGTCACCATGGGAAGAAATCAATAATTATGGTGCAAATCTCAAGTGCCAAGTGTCACCATCTTAGAAAGCCAAGTGTCTCAATCTTATGGATTTAAGGGCTCTATATAAGCATGCTTTGGGTTGGGTTTATGGCCACTAAATTAAGGGGGTAAGTTTCTTATAAAAGAGGGGAAACTCTGCTGGAAAGAAGGGAAGGAAACTCTGTCGAGTAGGAGCCAAAAGCAAGTCGTAGGAAGATACAAGCCTGCCTCAAAATTTGTGCAAACAGTTACCAAATCTGTGAGATAAGTTCTGTTTCTTTCTGTAATCACGTAGAGCATCAAAAGAAGAGTCCGTAGGTTCAAATGGCACTTGAATCGGAGTTAAAATGAGAGAGTTATGGCCGTTTTAATTTTCAAGGTCCAAAGTCCGTCCGGCGCTTGCGCCACACGCGCCTAGCAGAGCTGCGCGTCTAGGCGCATGAGAGGCCTTCTTGGCTTGAAATTTTTCATGCAATCTCCTATTTTAATGGCTACTTACCTATCTAAATATATTTTAGGTTTGTATACAAAAAGGTCTCAGTTTTTATATAACAGTTCACTTGGAGCGATGTTCGGTCTTAAAATTGTGCAACCAAGAAGTGTGAAGCTTCGGTGAGTGGTTCTTGTGCATGTAGCTATTCTTCCGTGTCTCCTACTTCATCTTCATCACTCTTGACTTCATTTATAAGTGGTCGTGGCTTGCGTTTCATGGTTTCCTTTGTTTCGAGCATATCCTTTCTCCTTTGTGGCATCGAGTTTGACCACGACAGCTTTCATGCATGGCTTATGGCTTGTATATCATATTCCTTCTGCTTTGTCATATAACATGTCATGGTTGGTGGTTTACATCTCGTGTTTTATTACTTTTGAGCATATTAGCCTATTTTATACACATCTCGGTGTTTGCACCTGTGGTTGGTTGTTGGGACATCACGGGGGATCTCGTGCTCTTGCGGTGAGCCATGATCTCATGCTCTTGCGGTGAGCTACCATGATGATTACGGGACATCACAAGGGATCTCGTGCTCTCATGGTATAATACCCATATTTTTGTAAGGTTGCCATGTATTTTAATTGAGTTTAAAATACTGAAAAATAGGTTTGAAAGGGCAACAAGTGATCAAATTAGCTGTAGGGAGTGCCCTAGAACTTAGATACCTGAGGACAAAGGTATATTTTTTATGAGCGTCTCGAGGCGAGATTTATGACGTTGAAAGAAATCAAATCAGAGACAATTTTTTGGTTAAGCTAAGTTGTAGCCTGAAAAGACCGAATGATGGTAAGCGCTTCTCGAAAATCGTATATATCAAGTAATTTTGAGTTATTAAATTCGAGATTTTAAGTATCTCGATAAATTTGATATTTGAGAGTGTAATTGTAATTAGAGAATTATCCAAATAAAATAAGGATGAAATTGTAATCTCGTGTGGTAAAATATTAAAGTTGAGGACTTGAAATATGGGGCCAAAGTGTCATTTGAAAGAAGCTGGGGAATTAGCTTGGATCTCAAAAGTTCAATTCATTCTAGCTTTGGATTTCAAAGCTACTCAATTATGGCTTTGAGTCTTTGGGGTCCATGGTTTAGATTGTGACAAGTGGCATAATGTGATTGGTTGAAGAATTCTATAAATAGGCACCATGGGTTGTTCTCAAACTATTCAAGAGAGCTTTGAGGAGTGAAGCACTCTAAGAGGAGGAGCTTCCTCTAGAAAGAGAGTAGGAAGTTCGATAAGAAGGCAGGAAGGAATCGAAGGAGAAGCCGGGGAGAACGAGCCTCGTTGGAGTTACGAGCCTTTGCCGGAATTCGCCAAAATCAGTCAGAACAAAATTAAGGTAAGTCCATTTTTTTTTGATAATCTTGTATAAGGGGAAGAGAGGGTCGCGTAGGTTCAAACGGGGGTCGAATCGGAGTTAAAACGAGGGAGATATGGCCGAAATACGAAAACGGGACGAAGCTGTCCGAATTCTGCTAGGCTGCGCGTGAGTTACACGTGCCGGAAAATAGTTGCTCGTGAGGGCACGTGGCCCGCCTTTCTATGGAGCGTGAGGGTGCGTGATGTGTCCATTTTCCTTCAAATTTTTTAGTTTTGTCTCTACTTTAATTCCCCTCAACCCTATGTAAAAATATTTAAGTTTAGGTTTACCAAAACACATGTTTTCTGCAGAAACCTAAGCCGTTTGCTGTGAAATTATACCGTCGAAGAGATAAACCAACAAGGTGAGACTCCTATACTCCAAATCCTTTTTTTTAATCTCTTATGAGAGACTCTTATTGCATGAGACGTGTTTTGTGAAGTTCTTGTCCATAAACAATTATTGTTCTCTTACGTGAAATCATGTTGCATCTATGAACTGAATTTTCCTGAAAATATATGCTGTTGGCTTTTAACTGTTGCATTATAAAATTCGTGTGGCCATACTGTTGTACCTATTTGTTGTTGGCCGAGGGCAAAAGTCAGATATCCCCCGAGAGGCGCTATGCGTGCGCCATCGAGAAAGCTCTCGTGGGGAAGACCGTGAGTCTAAGGTACAACGAATGTGGTGCTTACATGAGTTCTATGAGGTCGGGCCAAAGTGACATGGTTAGTGTAACACCCGAGATTTTTAGACTCAAATATGATGTAATACTTGAGATTTCTAGATTCAAATACTTGAAGAAATACGATATTTCAAAGGATTATGAAAGTCTTGAGATAAAAATTTAGTTTTTGAGCCAGTGGCAAAGTCGTAAATATTGAAGTTCGGGTAAAAGTATAATTTACCTAAAATCTTGGGGTATTAGTGTAATTTATCATTTCTTCAGGGGCTAAAATGCAATTTAAAAATAGCCCGGGAACTAAGTTGCAAGGGCCTAAGTGCAAATTATCCAAAAGTTAAGGCCGAGGTGCAATTCTTGAAACATAAAAATATCTCATCAAAATATCTCAAACTAAATAGTTAAAGTAACCAAATATAGCTAACTAGTTAAAGGTGTAATGATGGGATATGTAGAGAATCAATTAACCATGTGTGAGTAATGATGGGAAGTGTAGAAAATCAATTAACCATGTGGAGTAATGATTGCAAATGTAGAAAAATAAATTAAAACACGTAAGATGTAATGATAGAAGTGTTGAAAATGGAATTAAGCATGTGAGGTTCAAAATATCAAGGACACATGGCAAGCTTCCATTGGTCATTAGAAAGATAAGATAAGAACACATGGATAGAAATGATTATATGGGACACATGGGACCATTTGATAAGAACACATGGATAGAAATGATTATATAAGATATTTGGCAATGTGAACACTTGGAAGTCATGATGAATCCAAAATAATTACATGACACGTGGCAGGTTATGATTTGTTGGGTAATTCTATAAATAAGACCTTTGGGTAAGTTTTGGGTATTCCAAATCAATCGAAGCTAAGTTTATGTCATATTGAGAGGTGTAAAGATGAAGCCTTAAACATTCAAATCTCATCAAACCAAGTTGAGGTGAGTACATTATGAACTATTTATGATGTTTAAGCATGCCCATGAATTATGTTATGTGGTCCCTCATGTTATGTTATGTTCACGCAAGTTTCGGGATCGGAGCTCGGTAGCGCTACGCACGAGGGTTCGTGCCCCCGTAGTTGGTGGAACCTTTCGTGTCTCCATACGATATGTTATGTTATGTCATGACTTGTTTAAATACATATGATAGTTCTCTTGTACTTACTGAGACTCGCAAGAATCTCATCCCATATTTTTCCCCCCAGGTGATTATGAATGAGGAGAACGAAACGTGAACGTGGAGTGTGGTGGCTACTCGAAGATATTTATTTTATAGTCGAAATGATGTTTCTCTCTTCCTGTAATAGAAAGGTTTTTCAATATTACACTCTTATGATGGATGTACACTATTGCTACACTATATGTCCTTAAAGATTATATAAGTTTATGAAAAGAGCCAAGTCTTATTTTAAGTCCGGTTTTCTCGGTATGGATGCTGTTATATTTTCTAAGTCTTTCTCTCTTCTAGTGATGCCATGTTTTCTGTATCAAAATTTATATTTACTCCAAACATGCTTTGAATCCTATTATGTTCAAAACTTTACTTAAGTTTATAAAAGTTTGTTTCTCAAGTTTTCGTCTGCGCTAAACCTTGAATTTCATATGAATATTATTATTATTATTATTTTTAAACATGTTTTTAAGTTACGGGTGTCACAGTTAGGGACCTCCCGAGAGGCGCTATGCGTGTGCCATTAAGAAAGCTCTCGTTGGAGGAGGCTGACGTGTTCACGAGGCACTTTGGAGTAGTTCTCCTTGTCTTCTCATACATTTTATACCTGATCATGCATCGATATAAACTGTTTTTAGAGTTTCTCACTAGAAGATTCATCTTCTAATTAGACTATGTCCCTAGAATATTCAAACGTTCCAGGTTCGACGAGCGGCTCTAAGGGAAAGGAGGTAGCTGATGAATAAGTTTAATTTACTGCCTGTAGCATGTTTAGCATGTTTTTATTTATGCGCGAACCTATGTAATTTTGGATATGTTTAAGATGTTTAGTTATCACTTGCTAGAGATGATGTCCATGTAATACATTTTATAGACATCTTGAACAATTTTATGATAAATAAAGCATTATGGTTGTGAACCATATCAGGTTCGATCTAGCTTCAGCATTTGAAATTTTAACGCCTGTCTTAGCTATTCGATTATTGGGTTTGTTAAGCTAAAAAGGTAAAAATTAGGGTTTTTGAGATATTGTGTGATGTATAACAGCTATTGTGATATGAAAAATTTTTACATTCCCGAAATCCTA
Organism: Diospyros kaki; assembly: GCA_036245055.1. Lineage (NCBI taxonomy): Eukaryota > Viridiplantae > Streptophyta > Magnoliopsida > Ericales > Ebenaceae > Diospyros > Diospyros kaki. The sequence continues at coordinate 23,513,289 of BSEG01000009.1, read as the reverse complement.
AGTTATAACATGCCCAAAAAATTTGGGGTGTTACAGTTGGTATCAGAGCTTAAGTTTATCGGAAGACTTAAGTGACTTTGATATAGTTGATATTAGAGCGGAATGTTATTTGGAGACTTAGGAGAAGTTTGACTTGGAGACTTAAGAGGATCCGATATTAATAGAATCAGTTAGTAGGAACCCCAAGTGAAGGCTTAGGGGAAAGAGACTAATAGTTCATAAGACGAAACCCCTATTTGGAGATTCATGGATTGACGGCTGAAGTTAAGAATTTAAGTGTGGTGTAGTGAAAGTGCATGTCTAGGAAAGTTTTGGCTAAGGAAAGACTTGGTATTTAAGTGTGTCCGTTTGTGACCCACCTTTCTTTCCTGGGAGCTTACCTGGTGTACTATTCACGTGCAGACACTATTCTAGTATACGGTTACTATTCGTAGTGAATAATGGAAACCTGATGGATGTTAGGATCCGATAGTGTGGTTTGAATGTAAGGTTGACTTGGTAACCATGATTATGTATCCGAGAAATTTGGAGACTGTTGATTTGAGGTCATTAGTCGAAGTCATTACAAGAAATGATGTGATAACTGGTGGTTATCAAGGATAAGTGAATCATGAATGATTAATCTGATCTGACATAGCCTAGCTGATGAGTTAGGATTGAATGATAAGTATTTTCGAGAATCAATTAGTGTCTCGGAAATGAAAAGTGTGGCTCCAATAGATTGGGTCAAGTGAGAGGCCGAAGATGGGCAAGTGATGGCACATGAGTTATGTCAATTGATAAGGCGACCTAGTCAACAAAGGTTGTGACTATGGTTCAATGTGCCGAATAAACCTGTGGAATCAGGAAAAGTTTTCAGTGGACAACCCAACGAGAAGAATTTGAAAACACCATGATGAATGGTGGATTGAGGGCAATGGTTGCAAAGGAATCGACCTTTCGGAAGACGATTGGAACTAGATATCGTGATCTGATTTGAGATTTTTGGAAATAAATGAGTTTAAGATTCTTGAGGAATTTCTTGAAAGAATTGATTGAGAATCTAAGGATTCGAGATGAAACTTTAGAGTTTTACGAAGAAATCCAGCAAGGATTGGAGTATCGTGGGTGATGTAAAGGCCTACCTACTCTAACTGGCAATGTAGTTGTGGATTGTCGTCTTAAAGATTGTGCGAATCTTTAATGTGATTGAGAGAATAAAGTAATGGAAGATGTGCCAGGATGACGGGTTTCAGTAGGAGAAGCTGCACACCTAAATTGATTGGAGATCCAAGATTTTGATTTCGGAGAATGGAAGTTCTCGTATGGCTAGATGATTAGTGTAGGTAGCCCTGGTAGGCAATGGGGAGAGGTATAGCTGAGTGATGCCAGCGAGTTATGAGCCTGTTAAGATATGGTACAGGTGCTTGCGGTCGGTGAAAAATCATAAGAAAATTGGGAGATACCAGGGTGTATTCTTGGTAGATTTATCGATAGATAAGTCTGAATTTGCTGTTAATAGCTTGAGGTTATTTGGTGATTAGCCATGAGTGGACTTGGAGATTTTTGGGGATTTTAAACTCAAGGCGAACCTAAGAGAAGGTTTGCATTGTTTTGTTAGAACCTAATAGATGATCAGAAAGTTGTACGTCACTAGATGTGAGAAGCCACTTTGAATCTTGGGATTTAGGCCAAGAATTTTGAGCAATCTAACAGGTTCGAGGATTTGAAGAATGCTGAGAGCATGCAATAGAGGCACGCCTTAGAGTTGACTTCCAATAGACTGAAGGGCGACCCTAGCTTTGTGGTCACCCACGCGAGAATCTTAGCCATGTGATGGAGTGAGGGAGGTGCGATGACCTGCCCAAAAGTCCGGTTAGCCCGATGTAGTTGAGCGAAGAGGTTTTTTTTGATAATGCCTCGGATTTTGGAATTAAGCTAAGGTTACCTTGAGAAAGCGACTCGAGGGGTCGGGTTATGTAAGTTTGGTGCCAACTTAGTTGATGAAATGGCCAAGATGAAGTCTTAAACCTTGTAGAGGCTTCGAGTTAGAAATTTTAATTGTCCATGATTTGGGACATGATGAGTTGATGTCCTTGGGATGATAGTATATTCGTGTAAGGAAGACACGCGATGATCAAAAGTCTGGGTACGATCTGTGAGAAGGGACATGTGGATAAGTTATTCCATAGGCAAGCGCATGGGATCCAAATCGTTATCTAGATAACTGAAAGGCAAATCTTTGAAATATTTATGTAATGGTTTGAGGCGTGTAGCTCAAGACCATAGTGAGATTTTGTTGACAGTAGAAGCCGAACCTATGGGTTGTCTGATGGTGATTTCGATGCCTATGGGAAGGATTATGGAGTCCTCAAGGATGTGTAACCCAAGGATCCATGAGGTTTGGAGTTACGCCTTGTACGGGAAGTAGTGCCAGAAGTGACAGAGGATGGGACCAGAGCTTTGTGATAGGATCCCTAAGCTATCTATGAAAAGATTGAAAGTATGTTGAAATTGGCAGACTGTTGTCAAAGATTCGTGAAGAGAATTTCCAGAATAGTTATATCCATGTCAGGACTCGTGAGGAGAGTCCAGTGAAAATGGTCTGCCAGATGCAGTGAGAGCTTGTGATAGCTCAAAGGATTGGGTTGCGTGTTGATGCAACATAACCTTGTGATCGTGTGTGGATCACGTTGAGGCATAAGGTAAGCTACCCAATGTGTGACTTGGTGCTGGTAGTTGGGGTATGTGCTCTTGAGGTTATAGAAGCACTACCGATGCGATAAGATGTTTGAGATGTTCACAGACAACAAAAGTCTGAGATATGTGTTCTCACAGAAAGAGCTGAACATGAGGTAGCTGTTGGAAATGTATGCCCTAAAGACACGTTTTATTTAATTTATGGTAATGATGTTTCTTTTAGTCAGTTTATTGCACATATATTATTTGCATTTTATTGTTGGAAAAGTGTCCATGCTATTAAGTAAGTGATTCATGTGATGGGTCGTTCTTCACAGTTAGGCATGAATCATGGGTACTTAATAAGCAAGAAAAATATTACTCTTGATCTTTTGATAGAACTGGGCATTCTATCATGATAAGATCATTGTGCAATAGATCCTAATGGAGGATGGCTTGCCTTAGCCAGTAAACAGTCCGTTTACTCTAATTGTACAAGCGCATTTGGAATGCGTAGAGTGGACCTGTGATAGAAGCTAATGACAAAGTACTAATTATCATGGAGCTAGTCTATCACTGCTACTACGTGGACGAGTACTCTAATACTTGAGTATTAGCTGGTGGTTTAGTGAACCTAGAGCTATATTCTTAGATTCACTGTAGGTGAGGTCTATCAAAGATCAATAACCTTGTGAGTTGGGAGTGTGGTTTCTAATTAGCTAAGACAGACTAATACAAGATGGTTTCTATGATTCACCCCCTTGTGATTGTCTAAGAATAATCAAATAATCCAGGGCCCTGGAACGTGACTTAAGAGTGTGTGCTTCTGGGTAGCTCCCAGTGATAAGCAAGTACATTCGAGTAGTCACGGATTATTGGACTAGTGATCTAAGGATGGTAGAAATCATTTAGAGAGGTGTTAGTACATTATTCCTTTCTAAATGATGGGTGTTACACAGAGGGGTATTTTCGTCATTACACTAGTAGGTCAAAGACGTTGCACATGAAAAATTATTCGTGGGGTCAGTGTTACCATATGGTGATAGTTGGAACACTTAGAATGACAAAATATAGCTATTGGGTAGCAGGGATATTTTGGTCATTTTAGTAGCCATGAATAATTTGTCTTTTGGTCCCCGGGCTAGCTCGATATAACTCATGTATTATTTAATACATTTGGCCTATTGGATAAATTACATTGAGAGAATTATTTTATTCAGAATAGTCCATAATTAAATTGGGCTAGAATAAAATAATAGTTCATTGTTTTAATTAATTAATTGGACTTGGCCCACTAGGGTTTGGTCCACTAGGGTTTTAACCCTAGGGTTCTCCCTATATATATATTCTCTCTTTGTTGGATTTTAACCTAAGTCGTTTTTCTCTTCGTCACCAAGAGAAGCCACGAGTTTAGAGTCATACCTTGGAAGATCAAGAGATCTGATGTGAAGGAGCCGAAGGATTGCAGGACAGCCGTCGTCTCCACCACGCGAAGAAGTTGTCGCCCCTCCTCCTCCTATCACTCCATTCTGTCCGGTAATCCGTAGGAAAAGTAAGTCTTCTAGATTCTTATCACTACGAGGATAGTTGTTATGCTTAAATCGCTTCCGTTGCATGCTTTGATCCTCGTGGATGGTCCTTCAGTAGCGACTGTGGATGGAGCTCCTAAAGGACTATGACTGCACTTTTTGTATCACCTGGGGCATGCCAATGAGGTGACTGAGTTGATGGCCCAGGGGTGGCCGCTGTTGAGGCTTTTGAACCTGATGTTTGTGAGTGTAGTGCCGAATGATTCGTCCATCTTGATAGCTGACCTGGCAGTTCGGCCAGATCTGGAGACCAAGATACGAGAGACTAGTGGGGGAGACTGGTGTATACATCTATGGATAGATGAGTGTGGCCAATCCAGGGGCTCTGATGTGAGATGACTTTCTCAAGTTTCAAGGTAGTATGTGCGTGCCTAAAGTTTGGGAGGAGCACCTACCATCGGTTCAGTTCATGTTACCACAGCAGCGTTGGAATGGTTTCTAGTGTGGTTTGTGGTGAAATAACACTATCGGTCGCCCGATATACCAAAACTATCGACCGTTTGACCCTCAGTTGAGTAGTCCCTGTGGTTGAACCGAGTGGGTGGGGCAGTCCATATCCAGGTTAGGAATGTTGGGACCGCTGGAGGTGAGGAAGCCTCTGCCAGCAGGTACGCTAGATTCCTTTGGGAGGAGCGATCCCACATCGGGCCGACGGAGGGAATGCTAGATGTAGGGGTGCTAGTTGTCGACTGTTGAGGTATGGTTGTTAGCCGTTCTTGTTGGCGCACCACCAGAAAAGTTAGATTGGAAATATTGGAATTTTGTGGATTATGAGATATGTATGAGATATATCCAAGCTGTGAAATGGTTTATTTTGATCTTTGATGATTGTGTGTATGAGCCAATTTCAAGGATGAAGTTCTTTTAAGGGGGGTAGATTATAATACCCCATATTTTCGTAAGGTTGCCACTTATTTTAATTGAGTTTAAAATACTGAAAAATATGTTTGAAAGGGCAACAAGTGACCGAATCAACTGCAGGGAGTGCCCTAGAACTTAGATACCTGAGGACAAAGGTATATTTTTGATGAGCATCTCAAGGCGAGATTTATGACGTTGAAAGAAATCAAATTAGAGATGATTTTTCGGTTAAGCTAAGTTGTAACCTGAAAAGACCGAATGATGGTAAGGGCTTCTCAAAAATCATATATATCAAGTAATTTTGAGTTATTAAATTCGAGATTTTAAGTATCTCGATAAATTTGATATTTGCGGGTGTAATTGTAATTAGAGAATTATCCAAATAAAATAAGGATGAAATTGTAAGCTCGTGTGGTAAAATATTAAAGTTGAGGACTTGAAATATGGGGCCAAAGTGTCATTTGAAAGAAGTTGGGGAATTAGCTTGGATCTCAAAAGTTCAATTCATTCTAGCTTTGGATTTCAAAGGCTACTCAATTATGGTTTTGAGTCTTTGGAGTCCACAGTTTAGATTGTGACAAGTGGCATAATGTGATTGGTTGAAGAATTCTGTAAATAGGCACCATGGGTTGTTCTCAAACCATTCAAGAGAGCTTTGAGGAGTGAAGCACTCTAAGAGGAGGAGCTTCCTCTAGAGAGAGAGTAGGAAGTTCGGCAAGAAGGCGGGAAGGAATCGAAGGAGAAGCTGGGGAGAACGAGCCTCGTCGAAGTTACAAGCCTTCGCCGAAATTCACCAAAATCAGTCAGAAAAAAAGTAAGGTAAGTCCAATTTTTTTGATAATCTTGTAGAGGGGGAAGAGAGGATAGCGTAGGTTCAAACGGGGGTCGAATTAAAGTTAAAACGTGGGAGATATGGCTAAAATACCAAAACGGGACGAAGCTGTCCGAATTCTACTAGGCTGCGCGTGAGGTACACGCGCCAAAAAATAGCTGCTCGTGAGGGTGCGTGGCCTGTCTTTCTATGGCTCGTGAGGTGTCCATTTTCCTTCAAATTTTCCAGTTTTGTCCCTACTTTAATTCCCCTCAACCCTATGTAAAAATATTTAAGTTTAGGTTTACCAAAACACATGTTTTCTGCAGAAACCTAAGCCGTTTGCTGTGAAATTATACCGTCGAAGAGATAAACCAACAAGATGAGACTCCTATACTCCAAATCCTATTTTTTAATCTCTTATGAGAGACTCTTATTGCATGAGACGTGTTTTGTGAAGTTCTTGTACATAAACTCTTATTGTTCTCTTACGTGAAATCATGTTGCATCTATGAACTGAATTTTCCTAAAAATATATGCTGTTGGCTTTTACCTGTTGCATTTATAAAATCCGTGTGGCCATACTGTTGTACCTATTTGTTGTTGGTCGAGGGCAAAAGTCAGATATCCCCCGAGAGGCGCTATACGTGCGCCATCGAGAAAGTTCTCGTGGGAAAGACCGTGAGTCTGAGGCACAACGAATGTGGTGCTTGCATGAGTTCTATGAGGTCGGGCCAAAGTGACATGGTTAGGGACCTCTCGAGAGGCGCTATGCGTGTGCCATTAAGAAAGCTCTCGTTGGAGGAGGCTGACGTGTTCACGAGGCACTTCGGAGTAGTTCTCCTTGTCTTCTCATACATTTTATACCTGATCATGCATCGATATAAACTGTTTTTGGAGTTTCTCACTAGAAGATTTATCTTTTAATTGGACTATGTCCCTGGAATATTCTAACATTCCAGGTTCGACGAGCGGCTCTAAGGGAAAGGAGGTAGCTGATGAATAAGTTTAATTTACTGCCTGTAGCATGTTTAGCATGTTTTTATTTATGCGCGAACCTATATAATTTTGGATATGTTTAGGATGTTCAGTTATCACTTGCTAGAGATGATGTTCATGTAATATATTTTGTAGACATCTTGAACAATTTTATGATAAATAAAGCATTATGGTTGTGAACCATATCAGGTTCAATCTAGCTTCCGCATTTGAAATTTTAACGCCTGTCTTAGCTATTCGATTATTGGGTTTGTTAAGCTGAGAAGGTAAAAATTAGGGTTTTTGGGATATTGTGTGGTGTATGACAGCAATTGTGATATGAAAAATTTTTACATTCCCGAAATCCTAAGTTATAACACGCTCGAAAAATTTGGGGTGTTACATATGGTGAGCCATGATCTCATGCTCTTGCGGTGAGCTACCATGATGACTGCGAGGGTGATTACAACCCCCTGACTTGGTTACCACATGGGAAGGTTTATGGAAAATTTGTACTTATCTCTGCATATTTCTTAACATGGCTACATATTGGTCTTGCATGCACAATTTCCTTTCCTTGTACCACTCACTTAGATGTAACAATCTAACTCGGGTGTTTCATACCCCTAGGATATTCAACGTCCCAGGTAGCTCAACATGTCAGGTACCGAAGATGAGAAAGAGAAAAGGGTTATGAGGAGGCCAAAGTTAGTTTACTTTTCTATTACTTATGTTCTATGGTTCTTATGTAATCTTTGGGTTTGTTCAAGATTTGTGTGTTACAATTGTATAAACAGGGGTTACTAAGGCTTGGCTTTACTTATTATACTATTAAAGTTGTAAATCATGATTTCTATGTACTGCAATCTTGGTAAGAGATATTTGATGATTTTTGGAAGTCATGCATTACGGTGCACTCATATTTGAGGCTTTATTATTAGAAATCCTTTTTACCTAGCTTCAGCTAGCTATCAGGTTCGATCCATTGCTTCCGTTAGTAAGGATTTCCATAACCCCCTTGTGGATATTAGCTTGTAATTAGCTTCAGCTTATAATGGAAGAGTGGGGCGTTACACAAAATGTCGTCTTTCACTTAGACTTGGAATCGTTATAATCAAATTAATATATTTAGAGATATCGTTGATTATAACAAAGTTGTATCTTTGTTGTTCAAAGTGTTCTAGAATGGACCCATGGCTGAAAGTCAAGTCTTCAAAACTTATCGAAATCACAATTTTGACTTTCGTGAGTGAATTTGGTGTACGAAAATGTCCACTTTCACCTAGACTTGGAATCGTCAAAAGCAAATTAGTATATTTCAAGATATCGTTGATTGTAAAAAAGTTGTATCTTCGTTGTTCAAAGTCTTCTATTATAAACCCATGGATAAAACTCATGTTTTCAAAATTTCCCGAAATCAAAATTTGGACTTCTTGGGGAGAATTTAAGGAATCAAAATGTCGTCTTCCATCTAGACTTGGAATCGTCATAATCAAAGTAGTATATTTCGAGATATTGTTGATCGTAACAAAGTTGTATCTTTGTTTGTCTAAGTGTTCAACTATGGACCCATGGTTAAAACTTAAGTTTTCAAAACATCCCGAAATCAAAATTTGGACTTCCTTGAGTGAATTTCATTTCTCCAAATGTCGTCTTTCGCCTACACTTGGAATCGTCAAAATCAAATTAGTATGTTTTGACATATTCTTGATGGTAACAAAGTTTCCTCTTTCTAGTTCAAAGTGTTCTACTATGCACCCATAGCTAAAACTCAAACTTTGAAAACTTTTCAAAATCAGAAATTGTACTTTAATGAGTTAATTTAGTGTATCAAAATGTCGTCTTTCACCTGGACTTGAAATCTTCAAAAGCAAATTAGTATATTTCGAGATATCGTTGATTGTAACAAAGTTGTATCTTTGTTGCTCAAAGTGTTCTACTATGGACCCATGGCTAAAACTCAAGTTATCAAAACTTCTCGAAATCAAAACTTGGACTTCCTTGAGTGAATTTCATGTGTCAAAATGTTGTCTTTCACCTAGACTTGGAATCGTCCAAAGAAAATCCATATATTTCGATATATTGTTGATTGTAGCAAAGTTCCCTCCTTCTAGTTCAAAGTGTTCTACTATGCACCCATAGCAAAAACTTAAGTTTTCAAAACTTCCTGAAATCAAAATTTGGACTTCTGGGGGTGAATTTCAGGTATCAAAATGTTGAATTTCACCTAGACTTGGAATCATCATAAGCAAATCAGTACATATCGAGATATCGTTGATTGTAACAAATTTGTATTTTTGTTGTTCAAAGTGTTCTACAATGGACCCATGACTGAAACTCAAGTTTTCAAAACTTATCAAAATTAGAATTTGTACTTTCTTGAGTGAATTTCGTGTATGAAAATGTCGTCATTCACCTAGACTTGGAATCGTCATAAGCAAATTAGTATATTTCAAGATATCGTTGATCGTAACAAAGTTGTATCTTTATTGCTCAAAGTGTTCTACTATGGGCCCAAGGCTAAACCTCAAGTTTTCAAAACTTCCCGAAATCAAAATTTGCACTTCCTGGAGTGAATTTCATGTATCAAAATGTCATCTTTCACCTACACTTGGAATCATGAAAAGCAAATTAGTATATTTCGACATATTTTGATTGTAACAAACTTGTATCTTTGTTGTTCAAAGTGTTCTTCAATGGATCCATGGCTGAAACTCAAGTTTTCAAAACTTATCGAAATCACAATTTGGACTTTCGTGCGTGAATTTTGTGTATGAAAATGTCATCTTTCACCTAGACTTGGAAATGTCGTCTTTCAAAAGCAAATTAGTAGATTTTGACATATTATTGATTGTAACAAAGTTGCTTATTTCTACTTCAAAGTGTTCTACTATGCAGCCATAGCTAAAACTCTTGTTTTGAAAATTTCTCGAAATCAGAATTTGGACTTTATTGAGTGAATTTTGTGTATCAAAATGTCTACTTTCAGCTAGACTTAGAATCGTCAAAAGCAAATTAGTATATTTCGAAATATCGTTGATTGTAACAAAGTTGTATCTTTGTTGTTCAAAGTGTTCTACTATGGACCCATGGCTAAAACTCAAGTTATCAAAACTTCCCAAAATCAAAACTTGGACTTCCTTGAGTGAATTTCATGTATCAAAATGTTGTCTTTCACCTAGACTTGGAATCGTCAAAATAAATCAGTTTATTTCAACATATTGTTGATTGTAATAAAGTTCCCTTTTTCTAGTTCAAAGTGATCTACCACGCACCCATGGCAAAAACTGAAGTTCTGAAAACTTTTCGAAATCAAAATTTGGACTTTAACGAGTGAATTTAGCTTGTAAAAATGTCGTGCTTCACCTAGACTTGGAAAGGTCATAAGCAAATAAGCATATTTCGAGATATCTTTGATTGTGACAAAGTTGTATCTTTGTTGTTCAAAGTGTTCTACAATGGACACATGGATGAAACTCAAGTTTTCAAAAGCTATCGAAATCATAATTTGGACTTTATTGAGTGAATTTTGTGTATCAAAATGTTGTCTTTCACCTAGACTTGGAATCGTCATAAGCAAATTAGTATATTTCCAGATATCGTTGATCGTACAAAGTTGTATCGTTGTTGTTCAAAGTGTTCTACTGTTGACCCATGGCTAAAACTAAAGTTATCAAAACTTTCCGAAATCAAAATTTGGACTTCCTTGAGTGAATTTAATGTATCAAAATGTCATCTTTCACCTAGAGTTGGAATCGTCATAATCAAATTAGTATATTTCGAGATATCGTTGATTGAAACAAAGTTGTATCTTTGTTGTTCATTGTGTTCTTCAATGGACCCATGGCCGAAACTCAAGTTTTCAAAACTTATCGAAATCACAATTTAGACTTTCGTGAGTGAATTTCGTGTATGAAAATGTCATCTTTCACCTAGACTTGAAATCGTCAAAAGTAAATTACTATATTTCGAGATGTCGTTGATCGCAACAAAGTTGTATCTTTTTTGTTCAAAGAGTCCTACCATGGACCCATGGCTAAAACTCAAGTTTTCAAAACTTTTCGAAATCAAAATTTGGACATCCTTGAGTGAATTTCATGTATCAAAATGTCGTCTTTCACCTACACCTGGAATCGTCAAAAGAAAATTAGTAGATTTCGACATATTATTGATTGTAACAAAGTTGTCTCCTTCTACTTCAAAGTGTTGTGCTATGGACCCATAGCTAAAACTCTAGTTTTGAAAATTTCTTGAAATCAGAATTTGGACTTTATTGTGAGAATTTTGTATATCGAAATGTTATTTTTCACCTAGACTTGGAATCGTCAAAAGAAAATTAGTATATTTCGAGATATCGTTGATCGTAACAAAGTTATATCTTTATTGTTTAAAGTCTTCTATTATGAACCCATGGATAAAACTCAAGTTTTCAAAACTTCCCAAAATCAAAATTTGGACTTCCTTGGGAGAATTTTTGATATCAAAATGTGTCTTTCACCAAGACTTGGAATCGTCATAATCAAATTAGTATATTTTGAGATATCGTTTATCGTAACAAAGTTGTATCTTTCTTAGTCAAAGTGTTCTACTATGGACCCATGGAAAAAAGTCACTTTTCAAAACTTATCGAAATCAAAATCTAGACCTCCTTTTGTGAATTTCATTTATCAAAATGTCCTCTTTCACCTAGAATTGGAATCGTTATAATCAAATTAGTATATTTCGAGATATCGTTGATTCTAACAAAGTGGAATCTTTGTTTTTCGAAGTGTTCTTCATTGGACACGTGGCTGAAACTCAAGTCTTCAAAACTTATCGAAATCACAATTTGGACTTTCATGAGTGAATTTTGTGTATGAGAAGGTCCCCTTTCACCTAGACTTGGAATCGTCAAAAGCAAATTAGTATATTTTGACATATCGTTGATTGTAACAAAGTTGCCTCTTTCTACTTCGAAGTGTTCTACGATGCACCCATAACCAAAACTCTAGTTTTGAAAAATTCTCGAAATCAGAATTTAGACTTTATTGAGTGAATTTTGTGTTTCAAAATGTCATCTTTCACATAGACTTGGAATCGTCATATGCAAATTAGTATATTTCGAGATATCGTTGTATTGTAACATAGTTGTATCTTTGTTGATCAAAGGGTTCTACTATGGACCCATGGCTAAAACTCAAGTTATCAAAACCTCCCAAAATCAAAACATGGACTTCCTTTAGTGAATTTCATGTATCAAAATGTTGTCTTTCACCGAGACTTCGAATCATTAAAAGAAAATCAGTATATTTCGATATATTGTTGATTGTAACAAAGTTCCCTTTTTCTTGTTCAAAGTGTTCTACTATGCACCCATAGCTAAAACTGAAGTTTCGAAAACTTTTGAAATCAAAATTTCAACTTTAATGAGTGAATTTATTGTATCAAAATGTTGTGTTTCACCTAGACTTGGAATAGTCATAACTAAATTAGTATATTTCGAGATATCTTTGTTGTAACAAAGTTGTATCTTTGTTGTTCAAAATGTTCCACAATGGACCAATGGCTGAAACTCAAGTTTTCAAAACCCATCGAAATCAAAATTTGGACTTTCTTGAGTGAATTTCATGTATGAAATTGCCGCCTTTCACCTACACTTGGAATCGTCACAAGCAAATTAGTATATTTCAAGATATCGTTGATTGTAACAAAGTTGTATCTTTGTTTTTCAAAGTGTTCTACTATGGACCCATGGCTAAAACTCAAGTTATCAATGTAACGACCTGATCATGGGTCTAGATAAAAAAATATATATATATTTCGACATTTTGGGTATTAATTTCGTGTGGATGAAATCGTAGTGTGTTTATGAAAATAGATGTTTTATGTATTGTGAGTTAATATATATATGTGAATTTATGATGATTTAAGAAGAAAAAAAAAAGGGGGACAAAAGGGGAAAGTTGTATTAAGGGTTAAGGACAAAAAGGGAAGAAAAAAGTGGAAAGTATAAAAGAGAGAGAGAGAGAGAGAGAAACCCTTCATTCTTCTCTCCCTCTCGTTATCTTCTTCTTCTTTCCCTCTTCCCTCCCAATCTTTTCTTCTTCATCTTTGAGCTTCAAGAGTGGATTTGGTGGCCAAAATTAAGAGCTTTTGGTGGGGTTTTTGAGGTTCAACATCTTCTTCTCCAAAGAATCTTCCATTTAAGCAAGGCAAGTTCATCTCTTTTCTTCTTCATCCTATTCATTGGGTCTTGAAATTGAGGTTGTAGAACCCTTTGGGATGAGGGATAATGGTGTGATTGGAGTTTGATGGAGAAATGGAAGGTTTGAGGTGTATTTGAAGGGTTTTGGGCATCTGTGAGCGATTCTGGGTGTTTCCCGTCTTCAGGTTTCGAAACATGTCATCTAGGTTTCGAAACATGTCAAGTAAGTTTCGAAACATAAGTCTCTATTTCACAGGTTTCGAAATATGTTTTCCAGATTTCGAAACTTGGGGTCAGCTTGCGCACCCTGTACAGTTTTAGCCATAACTTTTTCTATAGGGATCCGATTGACGAACGGTTTGAAGAATTGTAAACTAGACTTGATAAGTTTGTTTTGATATAAATTTCATATCATTTGGAGAATATTTTAGTGGTATAACATTGTTTTCAAATCAAGTCTAGTCAATTCAAAACAACATTTGGGGGTTGTTGAGGTGTTTACACATGGGGACCCTTGGGATGAAATGAGCATATCCAGGCATGTTAGAGAGGGAATCTATCATGGAATTATATTTGGTTTGGATGGGGAAACAACATTTTGTGAATGCATTACTCCATGTGTCGATATTATGGGTGCATAGCACATGGTGGCATACATGCATAAATTTTGAGTTGTTCTTGTATGGCATTGAATGTGCATGTGAGTAACAGATATCCTAATAATGCCAGTGGGCTCATGCCTAGCTGTGGGGGCTTTGGCCCATAATGCTGCCTGGTTAAACCAGTGTGTGGGTGGATGTGAATCCACAAGAATATGAAATGTCGTCTGGTTCGAACCAGAGCGTGGGTGGATGGAGATCCACATCATTTATGCATATTGCATGGGTTTACATATACATTGACATAGAGCATGGCATTGGGCATTATGATCAATGAGTAGCCATGGTGAAATGTTCTCAGCCTAATCTTATTGTCTTGTTTTCCATTGTTAGTCCTTCGTATGAAGGGAGTTTCTTATGTTGCGGTTGAGATATCATGTCTTGCTTATCTTGATTCATTCATTATGCCTTTATTTACTACATGAACTTGTTGAGCCTTGTGGCTCATATTGCTTCTTTGCATCATTCTAGGTAAGGGCAAGGGGAAGGCAAAGGAGGGTGGTGAGTCTAGCCAAGCTTGAGCGGGTGTTAGATATGTGTACAGAGTCTCTCCAAGCCTATGGTCCTTGGGGGTTGTTTTATGGGCGAAGAGTTAAAAGTTGTAATTAAAGTACTTCATTTTGTGCCCTTCCTATTATTTTGGTTATGTATGGGCTGATGTGCTATCTAAAAGATTGATGTAAGGTTTCATTATTATGTAAGTTTCCTTTGAAATGGAAATGAAGTGGATTTTTTTTTTTTTTTGAATTTTTGTTTTGGTGCCTTCTTATAGCGACCCTCTCACGAACCTTCTATGCTAGCGGAAGTTCCGGGAGGCGAGCCGTTATAGTTTGGTATCAGAGCAAAGGTTTGGGTGAATAAAGGACTCTGTACACATAGGATATTGGGTAGAGTTAGGGCTATGTTTATTAGTCCGAAGTAGAATTAGGTATTAAAACTATTCTAAAAGTGAATTGGTTGTGCAGGATTATGAGTACTCAATCTCGTAGAGGGGGGCCACAGACTAGGAGCCAAGGTCGTGGTCAAACTCTACCTTCAGTTGCTTCTGAGTCTCCAGATCAGCCTGGGGGAGATTGGCGCCAAGAAATGGCAGAGTTGCGTGGGGCATTAGCTGGGATGCAAAGAGTGGTGGAGATGCTCGTCGCGGATCGTGGTAGGAATGATTCTGTACCTCCAGAGACTGAAGGAAACTCAGCTGGGCATGATGAAGGTCAAATGCCAAACCCTATGGCTCAGAGTTCAGGAGGAGATGGGGGAGGCCAGTTGCTTAAAAACTTCATGGCACTTCGACCCCCAGAATTTAGTGGTGGAACTGATGCCATGGCAGCAGAGAATTGGATAAAATCCGTTGAGAAGCATTTGCGGGCTATAGGATGTAATGATGACCAAAGGATTAGATTGGTGACTTTCTTGTTGTCGGGGGAGGCCGAGAGATGGTGGGAGACAGCGAGACAAAAGTTTGGAAATAGGGAGCCTACTTGGCTAGAATTTCAAGAGGCTTTTAATGCTAACTATTTCCCTAGTTGGATGAAGGAACAAAAAGTCTATGACTTTATTGAATTGACGCAGGGCCCCAAGACCATAGCTCAGTATGAGGCTGAGTTTATTTCATTGGCCAGATTTGCTCCAAAGTTAATATCTTCTGAAGCAAACAAGGCAGCAAAGTTCCAACGAGGCTTACGGCCTGAGATTCGATATGCCTTGGCTGGTGCTCGGATTGTAGACTATCCCACCGTTGTACAAAGAGCATATGCTATCGAGAAGGATAGGGTGGAAATGGGAATGGAGCAACCAACATCAAAAGGAGCAGGATCCTCCCAAGGCAAGAGTGGTAACAAAAAGAGAAAATGGGAAGCGGGGTCAACAAAAAATCTCCCAAAAATTTTAGCCTGTAAAATTTGTGGTGAAAGACATCGGGACCCTTGCCATTTTGCCAAGGGAGGGGCTTGCTTTATATGTGGGCAGATGGGGCATCTCCGGAAGAATTGTCCCCAGAATCTAGAAATGGCATTAGTCGGAGAGGTGATATGTTACCGTTGTGGGGGTAAAGGCCATCGGGCTAATGTATGCGCTTCGTCACCTCAGACTGGAGGGTTAAGGCTGGGAGGACAGGGTCAGAAGTCAGCTCAGAAAGCTCCTTTGCCTAGGGGCCATGGAGGGCTGCCATCGCTACCTCAGGGCCAGCATCCAGTTGCTACAGATCGACCCCATGTGCAGGGGAGAGTGTTCACATTGACAGCAACAGAGGCTGAGCATGGAGATGACACTGTTTAAGGTATACTTTCTCTTTATGGTGTTGACGTACGTGTATTGTTTGATACAGGTTCCACTCACTCCTTTGTTTCGCCTCGGGCGGTATGTCATATTCCCACCCCTCGGATTCCATTGTCATATTATCTAGTGGTATCCACGCCAGGGGGCAAGGTGTTGATAGGAGGAGAGATTTATAAGGATTGTGAGATTATGATGGATGAGCAGACATTACCGGGTGATTTGGTGGCCTTAGACATTGAAGATTTTGATGTGATTTTGGGTATGGATTGGTTAGCACGCCACTATGCTAACGTGGATTGTCGTCGAAAAGTAATTCAATTTGAGCCTCCCCAATAGCCAGTGGTTACATATCGAGGAGTTAAACCAGTAAGCTTTACTACTATGATATCAGTAATGAAAGCGGAGAAACTTATACGACGGGGTTGTGAAGCATATCTTGCGTTTGTGACAACGGGTGCGGGAAATAAACTAAAATTGCTTGATATACCGGTGGTTCGTGAATTTTCGGATGTGTTTCTGGAGGAATTACCCGGTTTACCACCTTCGCGAGAAGTTGAATTCCAAATTGAGTTAATACCCAGCACCCAACCTATTTCAAAGGCTCCATATCGAATGGCTCCTAATGAATTAAAGGAGTTGAAGGTCCAATTGCAAAAGATGATTGATAAGGGTTTTATTAGACCAAGTGCCTCACCGTGGGGTGCACCGTTTCTGTTTGTAATTAAGAAGGATGGGTCGTTGAGGCTATGTATAGATTATCGACAGTTGAATCAAGTGACCTTGAAGAACAAGTATCCTCTTCCACGGGTGGACGATCTACTAGACCAGTTACGAGGAGCTTCAGTTTTCTCTAAGATTGATTTGAAATTCGGCTATCATCAAGTGCGGGTTAGAGAAGAAGATATCCAAAAGACAGCTTTTCGGACAAGATATGGGCATTATGAATTTGTGGTTATGCCATTTGGTCTAACGAATGCCCCAGCCATATTTATGGACTTGATGAATAGGGTATTCCGAGAGTATCTTGATTGCTTCGTGATAGTGTTTATAGATGACATTCTAATTTACTCTCCAAGTTTGGAAGACCATGAAGTTCATCTTCGGATAGTTTTGCAAAGACTTCGGGAAAAGCAATTGTATGCCAAGTTGAGTAAGTGTGATTTTTGGCAAAGACAGGTAGGTTTTCTGGGTCATGTGATTTCTGGTGATGGCATCTCAGTAGATCCCGAAAAGATTAAAGCTGTGATGGATTGGCCCAGACCTACTACTGTGACAGAGATTCGGAGTTTCCTTGGGTTGGCGAGATACTACTGAAGGTTTATTGAAGGTTTTACAAGGCTCTCCTCTCCTATGACCAAATTAACAAGGAAAGGTGTTAGATTCGAATGGGATGAAACTTGTGAGTGTAGCTTCCAAGAATTGAAGGAAAAGTTAACCACAGCCCCGGTGTTGGCTATTCCAAAGAGCGGGGAGAAGTTCACCATTTTTAGTGATGCCTCACATGTGGCATTGGGATGTGTATTGATGCAAGATGGGCGTGTTAACTCCTATGCCTCAAGGCAATTGAGAAAGCATGAATTGAATTATCCTACACATGACTTAGAGCTTGCGGCAGTTGTGTTTGCCCTGAAGATATGGAGGCATTATCTATATGGGGAGAGGGTGGAAATTTATACGGACCATAAAAGTTTGAAATACCTTCTCTCCTAAAAAGAATTGAACATGAGACAACGACGTTGGGTGGAGCTATTTAAAGACTATGACTGTGAAATTCTTTATCACCCAGGTAAGGCTAACGTGGTGGCCGATGCCTTGAGTAGGCATAGTGCATCTGTGGCGGCCATGATGGTGCAAGAGTGGAGGTTGCTAGAGCGGATGGGAGAGTTTTCTATCTCTCCTCCTAGAGAGTTGCCTATGATAAATTGTGCTTATATGAAGATACAATCTGAGTTACTTGATCGGATTCGGGCCCGACAACTTAGTGATGAGAAGTTGGCACTAATTTTGAATGACCCTGAGAAATTTGCTCCATTGGGATTTGAGCAGAGAGGCGATGGCCTTTTGATATTCCAAAGGAGGATTTGTGTGCCTGATGATGAGGGACTTAGACAGGATATCTTATCTGAGGCTCATAAAGCCCGGTATACAATCCATCCTGGTATTACAAAGATGTACAAAGACCTCCAACGTCAGTTTTGGTGGGAAGGAATGAAAAGGGACGTAGCCAAATATGTTTCACAGTGTCTAGTGTGCCAACAAGTTAAGGTAGAGCATCAGAAACCAGCGGGTTTGTTACAGACATTGCCCATACCAGAATGGAAGTGGGAACATATTACTATGGACTTTGTAACAAGCCTACCCAGGACAGTGAGGGGACATGATGCAATTTGGGTGATTGTTGATAGGTTGACGAAGTCAGCTCATTTTCTACCAATTAAGAAGACCTGTCCTTTACATCAGTTGGCGAGATTATACATTGAGGAGATTGTACGATTGCATGGCGTTCCCACTAGCATTGTGTCGGATCGAGATCCCCAATTCACTTCACATTTTTGGGAAGCGTTGCATAATGCCTTGGGGTCTAAGCTGAAATTTAGCACTGCTTTCATCCCCAGACTGATGGGCAGTCAGAGAGGACTATTCGGACTCTGGAGGATATGTTGAGGGCTTGTGTGCTAGATTCTGGTGGTGGCTGGGATGACCACTTACCTTTGGTGGAGTTTGCTTATAATAATAGCTACCATGCCAGTATTGGGATGTCACCCTACGAGGCATTGTACGGAAGGCCTTGTAGATCTCCAGTGTGTTGGGAGGAGATGGGCGACAGAATATTATTGGGGCCGGATATTATTGAGCAGACTGCAAGAAAGATCCAAATTATTAGAGCTCAGATGAAAATAGCTCAAGACCATCAGAAAAGCTATGCGGATCAGCAACGGCGTGACTTGGAGTTTGTCGTCGGAGACCATGTATTATTAAGGGTTATGCCTATTAAAGGGGTGCGTAGATTTGGGATTTTCGGGAAGCTTAGCCCTCGGTATATTAGACCATTTGAGATACTAGAGCGAGTAGGGTCTCTTGCCTACTGCCTTGCTCTACCTCCCCAGTTATCTGATGTGAACGGTGTGTTTCATGTATCGATGTTAAGGAAGTACGTGCCGGATCCTCTACACATTATTGATTACCAGTCGATCGAGGTAGGGGAGGATGTATCTTATGAGGAAGCACCTGTTGGTATCGTGGAGAGAAAAGAAAGGATTTTGAGGAATAAAGCGATTCCTCTTGTAAAGGTTCAATGGCAACAGCATTTACCGGATGAGGCTACATGGGAATGAGAAGAGATGATGAGACGCTTATACCCCCAGCTGTTCAACTAGTCAGGTATGAATTTGGGGGACCAAATTCCTTTAAGAGGGGGAGAAATTGTAACGACCCAATCATGGGTCTAGATAAAAAAATATATATATATATATTTCGACATTTTGGTTATTAATTTCGTGTGGATGAAATCGTAGTGTGTTTATGAAAATAGATGTTTTATGTATTGTGAGTTAATATATATATATATATATGTGTGAATTTATGATGATTTAAGAAGAAAAAAAAAGGGGGGACAAAAGGGGAAAGTTGTATAAGGGGTTAAGGGCAAAAAGGGAAGAAAAAAGTGGAAAGTATAAAAGAGAGAGAGAAAGAGAGAGAGAAAAACCCTTCATTCTTCTCTCCCTCTTATTATCTTCTTCTTCTTTCCCTCTTCCCTCCCAATCTTTTCTTCTTCATCTTTGAGCTTCAAGAGTGGATTTGGTTGCCAAGATTAAGAGCTTTTGGTGGGGTTTTTGAGGTTCTACATCTTCTTCTCCAAAGAATCTTCCATTTAAGCAAGGAAAGTTCATCTCTTTTCTTCTTCATTCTATTCAATGGGTCTTGAAATTGAGGTTGTAGAACCCTTTGGGATGAGAGATAATGGTGTGATTGGAGTTTGATGGAGAAATGGAAGGTTTAAGGTGTATTTGAAGGGTTTTGGGCATCTGTGAGCGATTCTGGGTGTTTCCCGTCTTCAGGTTTTGAAACATGTCATCTAGGTTTCGAAATATAACTCTCTGGTTTCTAGGTTTTGAAACATGTCAAGTAAGTTTCGAAACATAAGTCTCTGTTTCACAGGTTTCGAAACATGTTTTCCAGATTTCAAAACTTGGGGTCAGCTTGCGCACCCTGTACAGTTTTAGCCATAACTTTTTCTATAGGGATCCGATTGATGAACCGTTTGAAGAATTGTAAACTAGACTTGATAGGCTTTGTTTTGGTATAAATTTAATATCATTTGGAGAATATTTTAGTGGTATACCATTGTTTTCAAATCAAGTCTAGTCAATTTAAAACAACATTTGGGGGTTGTTGAGGTGTTTACACATGGGGACCCTTGCGATGAAATGAGCATATCCAAGCATGTTAGAGAGGGACTCGATCATGGAATTATATTTGGTTAGTATGGGGAAACAACATTTTGTGAATGCATTACTCCATGTGTCGATATTATGGGTGCATAGCACATGGTGGCATACATGCATAAATTTTGAGTTGTTCTTGTATGGCATTGAATGTGCATGTGAGTAAGGGATATCCTAATAATGCCAGTGGTGTAACACCCGGGATTTTTAGACTCAAATATGATGTAATACTTGAGATTTCTAGATTCAAATACTTGAAGAAATACGATATTTCAAAGGATTATGAAAGTCTTGAGATAAAAATTCAGTTTTTGAGCCAGTGGCAAAATCGTAAATATTGAAGTTCGGGTAAAAGTGTAATTTACCTAAAATCTTGGGGTATTAGTGTAATTTATCATTTCTTCAGGGGCTAAAATACAATTTAAAAATAGCCCGGGGACTAAGTTGCAAGGGCCTAAGTGTAAATTATCCAAAGAGTTAGGGCCAAGGTGCAATTCTTGAAACATAAAAATATCTCATCAAAATATCTCAAACTAAATAGTTAAAGTAACCAAATATAGCTAACTAGTTAAAGGTGTAATGATGGGATATGTAGAAAATCAATTAACCATGTGGGAGTAATGATGGGAAGTGTAGAAAATCAATTAACCATGTGGAGTAATGATTGCAAATGTAGAAAAATGAATTAAAACACGTAAGATGTAATGATAGAAGTGTTGAAAATGGAATTAAGCATGTGAGGTTCAAAATATCAAGGACACATGGCAAGCTTCCATTGGTCATTAGAAAGATAAGATAAGAACACATGGATAGAAATGATTATATGGGACACATGGCACCATTTGATAAGAACACATGGATAGAAATGATTATATAAGATATTTGGCAATGTGAACACTTGGAAGTCATGATGAATCCAAAATAATTACATGACACGTGGCAGGTTATGATTTGTTGGGTAATTCTATAAATAGGACCTTTGGGTGAGTTTTAGGGTATTCCAAATCAATCGAAGCTAAGTTTATGCCATATTGAGAGGTGTAAGGGTGAAGCCTTAAACATTCAAATCTCATCAAACCAAGTTGAGGTAAGTATATTATGAACTATTTATGATGTTTAAGCATGACCATGAATTATGTTATGTGGTCCCTCATGTTATGTTATCTTCACGCAAGTTTCGGGACCGGAGCTCGGTAGCGCTACGCACGAGGGTTCGTGCCCCGTAGTTGGTGGAACCTTTCGTGTCTCCATACGATATTTTATGTTATGTCATGACTTGTTTAAATACATATGATAGTTCTCTTGTACTTACTGAGACTCGCAAGAATCTCATCCCATATTTTTCCCCCCAGGTGATTATGAATGAGGAGAACGGAACGTGAACGTGGAGTGTGGTGGCTACTCGAAGATATTTATTTTATAGTCGAAATGATGTTTCTCTCTTCCTGTAATAGAAAGGTTTTTCAATATTACACTCTTATGATGGATGTACACTATTGCTACACTATATGTCCTTAAAGATTATATAAGTTTATGAAAAGAGCCAAGTCTTATTTTAAGTCCGGTTTTCTCGGTATGGATGCTGTTATATTTGCTAAGTCTTTCTCTCTTCTAGTGAAGCCATGTTTTCAGTATCAAAATTTATATTTACTCGAAGCATGCTTTGAATCCTATTATGTTCAAAACTTTACTTAAGTTTATAAAAGTTTGTTTCTCAAGTTTTCGTCTGCGCTAAACCTTGAATTTTTATGAATATTATTATTATTATTTTTAAACATGTTTTTAAGTTACGGGTGTCACATAGTGGTATCAGAGCCAGGTTTACTTTCCTGTAGACTCAAATTGTTTTTAAAGAAAATTTTATGCTTTTAGTAAAATTTGTAAGGAAATTCTTTTAAGGAAACATGAAAATCCACCACGTCCCGTTCAAGCTTCTGATCTCCAGGTATGTTATAAGAATTGCTATGCTTATGAATACCATGTTTATACCCCGTAGATTATCCTCATGAGAGCATTGTTCCATATGATTATGCAGTTATTCTCTCAAGCTATATCCATGAGCATATATTGTTATATGTATGCACACGTATGAAGCTCATGTTGGAATAAGTATGTGAGAGATATGATTCCTATTTTCCATTCATTAGTATGTGATTCTTCTACTAGTGATATTGCTTCTACCCAAGAGTTCATGATTATAGCGAAAATACTTGTTTAGGAATGGCTTATTAGAATGAAAGCAATTAGGAATCAAGTCCATCAAGAAAAGCTTGCATAGTGAATCCTAATTAAACATGAATCTATTGTTGAGTTTATTGATATGTGTGACCGCACTAAGGGCTTTGTCAAAAAGACCTAAACTGTCTAAGGCGAGCTTGGGACTTAAGTGGTCCACGTGACCCCCCTCCTTACCTGGAAGCTCCTTAGTTGCGTGTTATACATACTGGTAGACAAAATGATGGATTAACAAATCATAGTTAACACAAAGTTCTACTATAGTACTCTTAACCATAGGGACCTTGTAATTAGACACTGATTTGGTATTTTATATAGGATATAGCGACACGAGGTAGAAGCAATAGGGGAAGACAGTCACAACCTACAGCTAACGAAAGCAGTGGTCTTGACAATCAACTTATGCAGCTCATCGATGCCCTTCGCAATGTGGTGCCTCGAGCAACACCCCCTCCCAAAAATCCAGAAAATAATGTGGCATTAGTAGAACAGTTCAGAAAGTTGCAGCCTCCAACTTTTGAGGGCGAGTTAGACCCTCTTGTGGCTGAAGATTGGATATCCTCAATTGAGCGTATTTTCAATCTCATTAATTGTCCAGATGCTAGGAAAGTGGCATGCACCACATTCATGCTACAGCACGGAGCAAGACATTAGTGGGATTCCACTACCAGATCCCGACCACAAGGACATCTATGGACCTGGGAGGAATTCAAGGAACTCTTTCTTAAAAAGTATTACCCTGCCAATATCCGTAATCAAAAGGAAGCAGAATTTCTTGTGCTGAAGCAAGGGAGCATGATCTTAGTTGAATACGAAAGAAAATTTGATGAACTATCACGATTTACTCGAGAGCTTGTGGATACGGAGCAAAAGCAAGCAAGGCGATTTGAGCAAGGCCTGAGGGATGATATGCGGAAGGTGGTCGTAACCTTCGAGTTGGGCACATATCATGAAGTGCTAGCTAAGGCCCAGCTAGCCAACTTTAAAGAAGGCTCCAGTAGCAATAGTAAGCCACCGCAGTCAGGGCCATCAGAAAAGCGTAAATGGGAAGACAAGGGCAAAGAGAAGCAACACTTTGCAAAGAAGAATCGAGGGGGACCAGTACTAAGTAATTTCCAACAGTACCCAGTGTGTGGGAAGTGCTAAAGGCGTCATTCTGGAACATGCCTAATCGGAACAGGTGTATGCTACAATTGTGGCGAAACAGGACACGGGGTTAAATTTTATCCCAAGAAGCAGCAGCAACAACCATATCATCAAAAGCCAGGAAATCCCCCAAGAGGTCAAGCTAGAGTATATGCACTCTCAAGTTAAGAGAAGGATCAGGATCCTCACGTGTTGGCCGATAATGTCCCCATCTCTGGAGGGTTTGCTTATACTTTATTTGATTCAGGTTCCACACATTCTTTCATATCTTTAAATTTTGCAAGTAAACTCAGCACATATATGGAACATTCAAGCACTCCCTTAGAAATAATTATGCCTTCAGGAGGAACAGTAAGCACGAATCGTATAATAAAGATAGCTAGTGTAGAGATTGGTGGGCAGCTTCTAGAAGCAACCCTATATGTCTTAAATATGAAGGAGTTCGATGTGATTTTGGGAATGGACTGGCTTTCCAGACACCATGCGACCATATTGTGCTCTGAGAGGAAAATAGTTTGTAGGAGTCCTGAAGGGCTAGAACTTCACCATTCTGTAGTAGAAATGAAACACCCCCCTTGTGTCATTTCGGCAATAAAGGTTGAAAAGCTACTATGGTCGGAAGGCTGTATTGGATTCTTAATGTCAGTTGTAGTGAAGGAAGGTGACGAATTGGCAGTGAATGATGTTAAGGTAGTCAAGGATTTCCCATAAGTATTTCCTGATGACCTGACTGAAATGCCACCAGAACGAGAAGTAGAGTTCACTATTGATCTAGTGCCCGGTTCTGCACCTACTTCTAAAGCTCCTTATAGGATGGCACCAAAGGAGTTACAAGAGTTGAAAACTCAATTAGAAGATTTATTAAGGAAAGGATTCATTCGACCTAGTGTCTCCCCATGGGGAGCACCCGTATTGTTCGTCAAGAAGAAAGACGGATCGATGAGGATGTGGATTGACTACCGGGAATTGAATAAGATCACCATTAAGAACAAGTATCCTCTTCCCAGAATCGAGGACTTGTTTGATCAACTACGTGGTGCACGAGTATTTTCAAAGATTGATCTAAGGTCAGGGTACCATCAATTGAGGATCAAAGCTGAGGATGTTCCAAAGACAACTTTTAGAACACGGTATGGCCATTATGAGTTTTTGGTCATGCCCTTTGGTTTGACAAATGCGCCAGGGGTTTTCATGGATCTGATGAATCGAATTTTCTATGAGGTCTTGGATCAGTTTGTTATTGTATTTATTGATGATATCTTGGTGTATTCGCGAAGCGAAGAAGAACATGAGAAACATTTAAGAATGGTGTTAGGAATTTTGAAGGAAAAGAAGCTATACGCAAAATTCAAGAAATGTGAATTTTGGTTGGAACGGGTTGTATTTCTTGGGCATGTGGTAACAGCTCAAGGAATAGAAGTGGACCCCAGCAAAGTAGAAACAGTGTTGAATTGGTCAAGACCAACTAATGTAAGTGAAGTACGCAGCTTCTTAGGTTTAGCTGGGTACTACAGGAGGTTCATTAAAGGATTCTCCAAACTAGCAGGACCATTGACTCAGCTCACTTGTAAAGGCACTAAGTTTGAATGGACAGAGAAGTGTGAATCTAGTTTTGAGAAATTAAAGAGAAGGTTGGTCAATGCGCCAGTATTAACTGTTCCTGAAGGATCCAAAGGTTTTGTTATCTATAGTGATGCATCCAAACAAGGAATTAGGTGTGTATTGATGCAAAAAGGTAAGGTAGTTGCCTATGCATCAAGGCAGTTGAAACCTTATGAGCAAAACTACCCTACGCATGACCTAGAACTTGCTGCAGTTGTGCATGCTTTGAAGATTTGGAGACACTATCTGTATGGAGGAAAATGTGATATCTATACCGACCATAAGAGTCTCAAGTACATCTTTACTCAAAAAGAGTTCAATATGAGGCAACGGAGATGGCTAGAATTGGTAAAGGACTACGATTGCGAAATTCATTACCACCCAGGTAAGGCAAATTTGGTAGCTGATGCCTTGAGTAGAAAGAAAATGAGCTAAGTAGCAGCCTTGACAACACAAAAACCTTTGTGGAAAGAATTTGAGAAGTTAAGCCTCGAGATAGTTGCTGCACCATCTAGTTCTAATGCTCAAATGGCAGCTCTATTCATCCATCCAACCCTCCGTGATCGGATTAAGAGCCACCAGAAGGGAGATCAATATTTTGAGTATATCAAAGCTGAAGTTGATACAGAGAAGCGGAAGGATTTCACAGTAGCTGATGGCAACACACTTTATTTTCAAGGGCGCCTTTGTGTGCCATATTTTGAGGAATTAAGGCAAGAAATCCTAGAGGAAGCCCACTCCACTCCCTACTCAGTACATCCTGGCAGCACAAAGATGTATCATGATTTAAAGGTAATCTTTTGGTGGAGAAATATGAAGGAGGACATAGCTAAATTTGTTGAAAAGTGTCTGATATGTCAACAAGTGAAAGCGGAGCACCAGTGACCGTCAGGGTTGTTGCAGTCATTAGAGGTGCCAGAATGGAAATGGGAGCATGTGACAATGGATTTCGTTATAGGCTTTCCAAGATCAGTAACAGGTCATGAGGCTATCTGGGTGATCATGGATCGACTTACCAAATCTGCTCACTTCTTACCTGTATGGATGACATTCACAATGGACCAGTTTGCACGACTGTATGTCAAGGAAATAGTAAGATTGCATGGTGTTCCAGTATCCATTGTATCTGATAGGGACCCTAGGTTTACATCGAACTTTTGGAAGAGTTTACACCGTGCTATGGGCACCAAATTGAGTTTTAGTACAGCTTTTCATCCTCAAATAGATGGACAATCTGAGAGAACAATTCGGACTTTAGAGGATATGCTTCGAAGTTGTGCTCTAGAGTTTGGTGGACAATGGGAACGGCATCTACCATTAATTGAGTTCGCATACAATAATAGTTATCATGCATCTATTGGCATGACACCCTATGAGGCATTATATGGAAGAAAGTGCAGATCACCTATTCATTGGAATGAAATTGGTGAGCGAAAGATAATGGGTCCAGAAATCATGGAGCAAACAATTCAGGCCATTGAAAGAATCAAGACTAATATGAAAAAGGCTCAGGATAGACAGAAAAACTATGCGGATAAAAGAAGAAAAGATTTGGAGTTTACCGTAGGTGATAAGGTATTTTTAAAGATTATGACCATAAAGGGAGTCCTACGGTTTGGGAAGAAAGGAAAGCTCAGACCTCGGTATATAGGTCTATTTGAGATCCTGAGGCGGGTTGGGAATGTGGCTTACCAGCTAGCTTTACCACCAGAGCTTTCAACAGTACATGATGTTTTCCACGTATCAACGCTCAGGAAGTATGTCCCCGACCCAACCCATGTAATAAAGCATCAACCATTAGAGATAAAACAAGACCTGAAATATGAGGAGGCACCAATAAGCATTGTTACTCAGGAGGTACGAAGGCTTCGTAATAAAGATATACCGTTAGTAAAGGTGTTATGGCAACATCATTCAGTTGAAGAAGCAACTTGGGAGCGCGAGGACGAGATGCGATCCAAATATCCCCAACTGTTTGAAGTAAGGTAAATTTTCGAGGACGAAAATTCTTTAGGAGGGTAGATTGTAACACTTGGGATTTTTAGACTCAAATATGATGTAATACTTGAGATTTCTAGATTCAAATACTTGAAGAAATACGATATTTCAAAGGATTATGAAAGTCTTGAGATAAAAATTCAGTTTTTGAGCCAGTGGCAAAATCGTAAATATTGAAGTTCGGGTAAAAGTGTAATTTACCTAAAATCTTGGAGTATTAGTGTAATTTATCATTTCTTCAGGGGCTAAAATGCAATTTAAAAAAATCCCGGGGACTAAGTTGTAAGGGCCTAAGTGCAAATTATCCAAAGAGTTAGGGCCAAGGTGCAATTCTTGAAACATAAAAATATCTCATCAAAATATCTCAAACTAAATAGTTAAAGTAACCAAATATAGCTAACTAGTTAAAGGTGTAATGATGGGATATGTAGAAAATCAATTAACCATGTGGGAGTAATGATGGGAAGTGTAGAAAATCAATTAACCATGTGGAGTAATGATTGCACATGTAGAAAAATGAATTAAAACACGTAAGATGTAATGATAGAAGTGTTGAAAATGGAATTAAGCATGTGAGGTTCAAAATATCAAGGACACATGGCAAGCTTCCATTGGTCATTAGAAAGATAAGATAAGAACACATGGATAGAAATGATTATATGGGACACATGGCACCATTTGATAAGAACACATGGATAGAAATGATTATATAAATTATTTGGCAATGTGAACACTTGGAAGTCATGATGAATCCAAAATAATTACATGACACATGGCAGGTTATGATTTGTTGGGTAATTCTATAAATAGGACCTTTGGGTGAGTTTTAGGGTATTCCAAATCAATCGAAGCTAAGTTTATGCCATATTGAGAGGTGTAAGGGTGAAGCCTTAAACATCCAAATCTCATCAAACCAAGTTGAGGTAAGTACATTATGAACTATTTATAATGTTTAAGCATGACCATGAATTATGTTATGTGGTCCCTCATGTTATGTTATGTTCACGCAGGTTTCGGGACCGGAGCTCGGTAGCGCTACGCACGAGGGTTCGTGCCCCCATAGTTGGTGGAACCTTTCGTGTCTCCATACGATATGTTATGTTATGTCATGACGTGTTTAAATACATATGATAGTTCTCTTGTACTTACTGAGACTCGCAAGAATCTCATCCCATATTTTCCCCCCAGGTGATTATGAATGAGGAGAACGGAACGTGAATGTGGAGTGTGGTGGCTACTTGAAGATATTTATTTTATAGTCGAAATGATGTTTCTCTCTTCCTGTAATAGAAAGGTTTTTCAATATTACACTCTTATGATGGATGTACACTATTGCTACACTATATGTCCTTAAAGATTATATAAGTTTATGAAAAGAGCCAAGTCTTATTTTAAGTCCGGTTTTCTCGGTATGGATGCTGTTATATTTGCTAAGTCTTTCTCTCTTCTAGTGAAGCCATGTTTTCAGTATCAAAATTTATATTTACTCGAAACATGCTCTGAATCCTATTATGTTCAAAACTTTACTTAAGTTTATAAAAGTTTGTTTCTCAAGTTTTCGTCCGCGCTAAACCTTGAATTTCATATGAATATTATTATTATTATTATTATTAAACATGTTTTTAAGTTACGGGTGTCACAAGTGGGCTCATGCCTAGATGTGGGGGCTTTGGCCCATAATGCCGCCTGGTTAAACCAGTGTGTGGGTGGATGTGAATCCACAAGAATATGAAATGTCGTCTAGTTCGAACCAGAGCGTGGGTGGATGGAGATCCACATCATTTATGCATATTGCATGGGTTTACATATACATTGACATAGAGCATGGCATTGGGCATTATGATCAATGAGTAGCCATGGTGAAATGTTCTCAGCCTAATCTTATTATCTTGTTTTCCATTGCTAGTCCTTCGTATGAAGGGAGTTTCTTATGTTGTGGTTGAGATATCATGTCTTGCTTATCTTGATTCATTCATTATGCCTTTATTTACTACATGAACTTGTTGAGCCTTGTGGCTCATATTGCTTCTTTGCATCATTCCAGGTAAGGGCAAGGGGAAAGCAAAGGAGGGTGGTGAGTCTTGCCAAGCTTGAGCGGGTGTTAGATATGTGTATAGAGTCTCTCCAAGCCTATGGTCCTTGGGGGTTGTTTTCTGGGCGAAGGGTTAAAAGTTGTAATTAAAGTACTTCATTTTTTGCCCTTCCTATTATTTTTGTTATGTATGGGCTGATGTCCTATCTAAAAGATTGATGTAAGGTTTCATTATTATGTAAGTTTCCTTTGAAATGGAAATGAAGTGGATTTTTTTTTTTTGAATTTTTGTTTTGGTGCCTTCTTATGGTGACCCTCTCACGAACCTTCTATGCTAGCGGAAGTTCCAGGTGCCTTCTTATGGTGACCCTCCCGAAATCAAAACTTGGACTTCCTTGAGTGAATTTCATGTATCAAAATGATGTATTTCACCTAGATTTGGAATCGAGAAAAGCAAATCACTATACTTCGACATATTGTTGATTGTAACAAAGTTCCCTTTTTCTAGTTCAAAGTGTTCTATTATGCACCCATAGAAAAAGCTGATATTTTAAAAACTTTTTGAAACCAAAATTTTGAATTTAATGAGTGAATTTAGTGTATCAAAATGTCGTGTTGCACCTAGACTTGGAATAGTCATAAGCAAATTAGTATATTTTGAGATATCTTTGATTGTAACAAAGTTGTTTCTTTGTTGTTCAAAGTGTTCTATAATGGACCCATGGCTGAAACTCAAGTTTTCAAAACTTATTGAAATCAGAATTTTGACTTTATTGAGTGAATTACATGTATGAAAATGTCGTCCTTCACCTAGATTATTAATCGTCATAAGCAAATTAGTTTATTTCGAGATATCGTTGATTGTAACAAAGTTGTAACTTTGTTGTTCAAACTATTCTACTATTGACTCGTGGTTAAAACTCAAGTTATCAAAACTTCCCGAAATCAAAATTTGGACTTCCTTGAGTGAATTTCATGTATCAAAATGTCGTCTTTCACCTAGACCTGGAATTGTCATAATCAAATTATCATATTTCGAGATATCCTTGATTGTAACAAAGTTGTATCTTTGTTGTTCAAAGTGTTCTTCAATGGACCCATGGCTGAAACTCAAGTTTTCAAAACTTATCGAAATCACAATTTCGACTTTCGTGGGTGAATTTCGTGTATGAAAATGTCGTCTTTCACCTAGACTTGGAATCGTCAAAAGCAAATTAGTATATTTCGAGATATCGTTGATCGTAACAAAGTTGTATATTTGTTGTTCAAAGAGTCCTACCATGGAGCTAAAACTCAAGTTTTCAAAACTTCTCGAAATCAATATTTGGACATCCTTGAGTGAATTTCATGTATCAAAATGTCGTCTTTCACCTACAATTGAAATCGTCAAAAGAAAATTAGTAGATTTCGACATATTATTGATTTTAACAAACTTGCCTCTTTCTACTTCAAAGTGTTGTACTATGCAACCATAGCTAAAACTCTAGTCTTGAAAATTTCTTGAAATCAGAATTTGGACTTTATTGAGTGAATTTTGTATATCGAAATGTCGTCTTTCACCTAGACTTGGAATTGTCAAAAGCAAATTAGTATATTTCGAGATATAGTTGATTGTAACAAAGTTATATCTTTGTTGTTCAAAGTCTTCTATTATGAACCCATGGATAAAACTTAAGTTTTCAAAACTTCCTAAAATCAAAATTTGGATATCCTTGGGAGAATTTCAGGTATCAAAATGTCTCTTTCACCTAGACTTGGAATCGTCATAATCAAATTAGTATATTTCGACGTATCGTTGATTGTAACAAAGTTGTATCATTGTTGGTCAAAGTGTTCTACTATGCACCCATGGCTAAAACCCAAGTTTTCAAAACTTATCGAAATCAGAATTTGGACATTATTGAGTGTATTTGGTGTATGAAACTTTCATCTTCAAACTAGACTTGTGAATTTCATGTATCAAAATGTCCTCTTTTACCCAGACTTGGAATCGTCATAATCAAATTAGTATATTTCAAGATATCGTTGATTGTAACAAAGTTATATCTTTGTTGTTCAAAGTGTTCTTCAATGGACACATGGCTGAAACTCAAGTCTTCAAAACTTATCAAAATCACAATTTGGACTTTCGTGAGTGAATATCATGTATGAAAAGGTCGCCTTTCACCTAGACTTGGAATCGTCAAAACTAAATTAGCATATTTCAAGGTATCGTTGATTGTAACAAAGTTGTATCTTTGTTGTTCAAAGTGTTCTTCAATGGACCCATGGCTGAAACTCAAGTTTTCAAAACTTATCGAAATCACAATTTGGACTTTCTTGAGTGAATTTCGTGTATGAAAATGTCATCTTTCACCTAGACTTGAAATCGTCAAAAGCAAATTAGTATATTTCGAGATATCATTCATCGTAAAAGAGTTGTATCTTTGTTATTCAAAGAGTTCTACCATGGACCCTTGGCTAAAACTCAAGTTTTCAAAACTTTCCGAAATTAAAATTTGGACATCCTTGAGTGAATTTCATGTATCAAAATATCGTCTTTCACCTACACTTGGAATCGCTAAAAGAAAATTAGTAGATTTTGACATATTATTGATCGTAACAAAGTTGCCTTTTTCTACTTCAAACTGTTTTACTATGCACCAATGGCTAAAACTCTAGTTTTGAAAATTTCTTGAAATCAGAATTTGGACTTTATTGTGTGAATTTTGTGTATCGAAATGTAGTATTTAACCTAGACTTGTTATCGTCAAAAGAAAATTAGTATATTTCGAGATATCGTTGATTGTAACAAAGTTATATCTTTGTTATTCAAAGTCTTCTATTAGGAACCCATGGATAAAACTCAAGTTTTCAAAACTTCCCGAAATCAAAATTGAGACTTCCTTGGGAGAATTTCAGGTATCAAAATGTCTCTCTCACCTAAACTTGGAATCATCATAATCAAATTAGTATATTTCGAGATGTTGTTGATCGTAACAAAGTTGTATCTTTGTTTGTCAAAGCATTCTACTATGGACCCATGGCTAAAACTCAAGTTTTTAAAACTTCTCGAAATCAAAATTTAGAGTTCCGTGTGTGAATTTCATGTATCAAAATGTCCTCTTTCACCTAGACTTGGAATCATCATAATAAAATTAGTATATTTCTAGATATTGTTGATTGTAACAAAGTTGTATCTTTGTTGTTCAAAATGTTCTTCAATGGACACAGCTGAAACTCAAGTTTTCAAAACTTATCGAAATCATAATTTGGACTTTCGTGAGTGAATTTCGTGTATGAAAATGACGTCTTTCACCTAGACTTGGAATCATGAAAAGAAAATTAGTGTATTTCGACATATCATTGTTTCTAACAAAGTTGTATCTTTGTTATTCAAAGAGTTCTACCATGAACCCAAGGATAAAACTCATGTTTTCAAAACTTTCCGAAATCAAAACTTCGACTTTCTTTAGTATATTTCATGTAAGAAAATTTCATCTTCCACATAGACTTGGAATCGTCAAAAGAAAATTAGTAGATTTCAACATATTATTGAGTGTGACAAAGTTGCCTCTTTCTACTTCAAAGTGTTCTACTATGCACCCATAGCTGAAACTCTAGTTTTGAAAATGTCTTGAAATCAGAAATTAGACTTTATTGAGTGAATTTTGTGTATCAAAATGTCGTCTTTCATCTAGACATGGAATCGTCATATGCAAATTAGTATATTTCGAGATATCTTTGACTGTAACAAAGTTGTATCTTTGTTGTGCAAAGTGTTCTACTATAGACCCATGGCTAAAACTCAAGTTATCAAAACCTCCCGAAATCAAAACTTGGACTTCCTTGAGTGAATTTCATGTATCAAAATGTTGTCTTTCACCTAAACTTGGAATCATCAAAATCAAATCAGTATATTTCGACATATTGTTGATTGTAACAAAGTTCCCTTTTTCTAGTTCAAAGTGTTCTACTATGCACCCATAGCTAAAACTGAAGTTTTGAAAACTTTTTGAAATCAAAATTTTGACTTTAATGAGTGAATTTAGCGTATCAAAATGTTTTGTTTCACCAAGACTTGGAATAGTCATAAGCAAATCAGTATATTTTGAGATATCTTTGATTGTAACAAAGTTCCATCTTTGTTGTTCAAAGTGCTCTACAATGGACCCATGGCTGATACTCAAGTTTTTAAAATCTATCGAAATCAGAATTTGGACTTTCTTGAGTGAATTTCGTGTATGAAAATATCGCGTTTCACCTACACCTGGAATTGTCATAAGCAAATTAGTATAATTTTAGATATCGTTGATTGTAACAAAGTTGTATCTTTGTTGTTTAAAGTGTTTTACAATGGACCATGGCTAAAACTGACCAAAATCAAAATTTGGACTTCCTTTACTGAATTTCATGTATCCAAATGTTGTCTTTCACCTAGACTTGGAATCTTCGTAATCAAATTAGTATATTTCGAGATATTGTTGATTGTAAGAAAGTTGTATCTTTATTGTTCAAAGTGTTCTAGAACGGACCCATGGCTGAAACTCAAGTTTTCAAAACTTATAGAAATCAGAATTTGGACTTTATTGAGTGAATTTTGTGTATGAAAACGTCGTCTTTCACCTAGACTTGTAATCGTCATAAGCAAAATAGTATATTTCGAGACGTCGTTGATCGTAACAAAGTTGTGTCTTTGTTGTTTAAAGAGTTCAACTATTGACCCGTGGTTAAAACTCAAGTTATCAAAACTTCTTGAAATCAAAATTTGGACTTCCTTGAGTGAATTTCATGTATCAAAATGTCATCTTTCACGTAGACTTGGAATCGTCATAATAAAATCAGTATATTTCGAGATATCATTAATTGTAGCAAAGTTGTATCTTTGTTGTTCAAAGTGTTCCACAATGGACCCATGGCTAAAACTCAAGTCTTCAAAACTTATCGAAACCTCAATTTGGACTTTCGTGAGTGAATTTTGTGGATGAAAATGTCGCCTTTCACGTAGACTTGGAATCATCAAAAGCAAATTAGTATATTTTGAGATATCGTTGATGGTAACAAAGTTGTATCTTTGTTGTTTAAAGTCTTTTACTATGAACCCACGGATAAAACTCAAGTTTTTAAAAAGAATATTAGTATATTTCAAGTTTTTGAAAAGTATCTTTCACTTGAAGTTGAAATCTTCAAAAGAATATTAGTATATTTCGAGATATTGTTAATTGTAACAAAGTTGTATCTTTGTTGCTCAAAGTGTTCTAATATGGATCCATGGCTAAAACTCAAGTTATCAAACTTCCCAAAATCAAAACTTGGACTTCCTTGAGTGAATTTCATGTATCGAAATGTTGTCTTTCACCTAGACTTGGAATCGTCAAAAGAAAATCAGTATATTTCGACATATTGTTGATTGTAACAAAGTTCTGTCTTTCTAGTTCAAAGTGTTCTACTATGCACCCATAGCTAAAACTGAAGTTTCCAAAACTTTCCGAACTCAAAATTTCGACTTTCGTGGGTGAATTTTAGGTATCAAAATGTTGTCTTTCCCATAGACTTGGAATTGTCATAAGCAAATTAGTATATTTTAAGATATCGTTGATTGCAACAAAGTTGTATTTTTGTTGTTCAAAGTGTTCTACAATGGACCCATGGCCGAAACTCTAGTTTTCAAAACTTATCGAAATTAGAATTTGGACTTTCTTGAGTGAATTTCATGTATGAAAATGTTGTCTTTTACCTAGACTTGGAATCATCATAAGAAAATTAGTATATTTCAAGATATCGTTGATTGTAACAAAGTTGTATCTTTGTTGGTCAAAGTGTTCTACTATGGGCCCATGGATAAACTCAAGTTTTCAAAACTTCCCGAAATCAAAATTTGGACTTCCTTGAGTGAATTTCATGTATCAAAATGTCGTCTTTCACCTACACTTGGAATTGTCAAAAGCAAATTAGTATATCTCGACATATTGTTGATTGTAACAAAGTTGTATCTTTGTTGTTCAAAGTGTTCTTCAATGGACCCATGGCTGAAACTCAAGTTTTCAAAACTTATCGAAATCACAATTTGGACTTTCGTGAGTGAATTTTGTGTATGAAAATGTCGTCTTCCACCTAGACTTGGAATCGTCAAAAGCAAATTAGTATATTTCGACATATCGTTGATTGTAACAAAGTTGTATCTTTGTTGTTCAAAGAGTTCTACCATGAACCGAAGGATAAAACTCAAGTTTTCAAAACTTTCCGAAATCAAAATTTGGACTATCTTAAGTGAATTTCATGTATAAAAATGTCATGTTTCACCTAGACTTGGAATCATCAGAAGCAAATTAGTAGATTTTCACATATTATTGATTATAACAAAGTTGTCTTTTTCTACTTCAAAGTGTTCTACTATGCACCCATAGCTAAAACTCTCGTTTTCTAAATTTCTCGAAATCAGAATTTGGACTTTATTGAGTGAATTTTGTGTATCGAACTATCATCTTTCACCTAGACTTGGAATCGTCAAAAGTGAATTAGTATATTTCGACATATAGTGGATTGTAACCAAGTTGTATCTTTGTTGTTCAAAGAGTTCTACCATGAACCCAAGGATAAAACTCAAGTTTTCAAACCTTTCCGAAATCAAAATTTGGACCTTCTTGAGTGAATTTCATGTTTGAAAATGTTATCTTTCACCTAGACTTGGAATCATCAAAAGCAAGCAAGTAGATTTTGACATATTATTGATTGTAACAAAGGTACCTCTTTCTACTTCGAAGTGTTCTACTATGCACCCATAACTGAAACTCTAGTTTTGAAAATTTCTCAAAATTAGAATTTAGACTTTTTTGAGTGAATTTTGTGTATCAAAATGTCATATTTCTCCTAGACTTGGAATCGTCATAAGAAAATTAATATATTTCGAGATATCGTTGATTGTAACAAAGTTGTATCTTTGTTGTTCAAAGTGTTCTACTGTGGACCCATGGCTGAAACTTAAGTTTCGAAAACCTATCGAAATCAGAATTTGGACTTTCTTGAGTGAATTTCATGTATGAAAATGTCCTTTCACCTACACTTGGAAACGTCATAAGAAAATTAGTATATTTTGAGATATCGTTGATTGTAACAAGGTTGTATCTTTGTTGTTCAAAGTGTTCTACTATGGACCCATGGCTAAAACTCAAGTTATGAAAACTTCCCGAAATCAAAATTTAGACTTCCTTGAGTGAATTTCATGCATTAAAATGTCGTCTTTCACCTAGACTTGGACTCTTCATAATCAAATTAGTATATTTTGAGATATCGTTGATTGTAACAAAGTTGTATCTTTGTTATTCAAAGTGTTCTACAACGGACCCATGGCTGAAGCTTAAGTTTTCAAAACTTTTCAAAATTAGAATTTGGACTTTATTGAGTGAATTTCGTGTATGAAAATGTCATCTTTCACCTAGATTTGTAATCGTCATAAGTAAATTAGTATATTTCGAGATATCGTTGATTGTAACAAAGCTAGTATATTTCGAGATATCGTTGATTGTAACAAAGTTGTATATTTGTTGTTTAAAGTGTTCTATTATGGACCCATGGCTAAAACTCAAGTTTTCAAAACTTCCTAAAATCAAAATTTGAACTTCCTTAAGTGAATTTCATGTATCAAATTGTCGTCTTTCACATAGACTTGGAATCGTTATAATCAAATAACTATATTTCGAGATATTGTCGATTGTAACAAAGTTCCCTCTTTCTAGTTCAAAGTGTTCTACTATTGACCCATGGCTAAAAGTCATGTTTTCAAAAGGTCCTGAAATCAAAATTTGAACTTCCTTGACTGAATTTCATGTGTCAAAATGTCGTCTTTCACCTACACTTGGATTCGTCATAATCAAATTAGTATATTTCGAGATATTGTTGATTGTAATAAGGTTGTATATTTGTTGTTCAAAGTGTTCTACTATAGACCCACGGCTAAAACTTAAGTTTTTAAAAGTTCCTGAAATCAAAATTTGGACTTCCCTAAGTGAATTTCATGCATCAAAATGACATTTTTCACCTAGACTTGGAATCGTCATAATCAAATTAGTATATTTTGAGATATCGTTGATTGTAACAAAGTTGTATCGTTGTTGTTCAAAGTGTTCTACTATGGACCCATGGCAAAAAGTCACTTTTCAAAACTTCCCGAAATCAAAATTTGGACTTCCTTAAGTGAATTTCATGTATCAAAATGTCGTCTTGCACCTAGACTTGGAATCGTCATAATCAAATTAGAATATTTTGAGATATCATTCATTGTAACAAAGTTGTATCTTTGTTTTTCAAAGTGTTCTACTATGGACCCGTGGCTAAAAGTCATTTTTCAAAACTTCTAGAAATCAAAATTTGGCCTTCCTTGAGTGAATTTCATGTATCAAAATGTCATATTTCATCTAGACTTTGAATCGTCATAATCAAATTAGTATATTTCAAGATACCGTTGATTGTAACAAAGTTGTATCTTTGTTGTTCAAAGTGATCTACTATAGATCCATGCCTAAAACTTAAGTTTTTAAAACTTCCCGAAATAAAAAATTTGACTTCCTTAAGTGAATCTCATGTATCAAAATGACCTTTTCCACCTAGACTGGAATCGTCAGAATCAAATTAGTATATTTCGAGATATCATTGATTGTAATGAAGTTGTATCCTTGTTGTTCAAAGTTTTCTACTATTGACCCATGGCTAAAAGTCACTTTTCAAAACTTCTCGAAATCAAAATTTGGACTTCCTTGAGTGAATGTCATGTATCAAATTGTTCTCTTTCACCTAGACTTGGAATCGTTATAATCAAATTAGTATATTTCGAGATATCGTCGATTGTAACAAAGTTGCCTCTTTCTAGTTCAAAGTGTTCTACTATTGACCCATGGCTAAAAGTCAAGTTTTCAAAAGTTCCTGAAATAAAATTTGAACTTCCTTGACTGAATTTCATGTATCAAAATGTCGTCTTTCACCTACACTTGGAATCGTCATAATCAAATTAGTATGTTTCGAGATATCGTTGATTATAACAAAGTTGTATATTTGTTGTTCAAAGTGTTCTACTATAAACCCATGGCTAAAACTCAAGTTTTCTAGACTTCCTAAAATCAAAATTTGAATTTCCTTGAGTGAATTTCATGTATCAAAATATCGTCTTTCACCCAGACTTGGAATCATCCAAAGCAAATTAGTATATTTCGACATATTGTAGATTGTAACAAAGTTGTCTCTTTCTAGTTCAATGTAAAGCCCCCACCTAGGTCCCCAAAGAAGTAGAGCGGGTGCCCTACTAAAATAGAGACAACCTAATCAAGAATAATCTGTCATGCATGCCACTGATAAATACCAAAGGAAACCTGATAGAGAAAACTTGCCATCCCGACATATAAAACAAAACCTCAACTTACTACACAACAACTGATCTGTAGGCTTACCTAGCCCAAGCATGCATAACATACATCTCTAGCACACTGGCCTCAAAACAAACATAAACTATACAGACCCAAATAAACTAAAGTAAATACAATTCGGAAGCGACCAAAATGCACAAAAAGAAACTCCCAGGCTGACAACTGCTAGGTCTGCATGGCCCTGTACATCGTCTAACTCGGAAGTCGGGACCCACCAGACTCGCCCACAATTGGATCCTTGCCATTACTTGGAATGAAGAGCAAACAAGGTGAGTCCAAATGACTCAGCAAGCTCATAAAGAAAGGAAGGATGGATAGAATAGGTGCTAATAACAACCCTATATCTCAAACGCAGAACAAATCGAAACTCATGCATAACATGTCATGCAATCTCATAAACTGTCACAAGTACAAACTGCATAATTAACAATGCACATATATAGGATCTTGGGGCCCAAATAAAGAATGCACTAGCACCCAAGTCCTTATCAGAAACCTGCTACTGCCCTGAAGGCAGACTGTACCTGTACTACGACCCGAAGCTCGCCTGGGTGGGAGCGACCACACCCTCTGGCCTGCATAAGCGACCAAAATAAAAAGCTAGGCATGCCGAGGCATCCTTAAATAAAAAGCTAGGCACGCCGAGGCGTCCTTACATAAAAAACTTGGCATGCTGAGGCATCCTTAAGTTAGTCAGTTTGGGAAAGTCCAACACCATACAACTGTATTTCAAAATTAGTGCCATGACAATGCAAGTGCAACATATAAGGGTGGCGTAGTAGACCGAACAGGATACAAAGCCCCCATAAGCCAAGCATCTCGCCAAGCCTCGCCCAAGTAATAAAACACACGCCAAATGCAAATGCTTGTGTCTAGCTAATGCAGTGGCATACTGAGCATAAACCTGATACATAACCCCCATAAGCCATGTATCAGGCCAGGCTCGCCACCTAGAGACACATGCAATGACATGCCCGTGACAAAGCATGCAAGATAAATGATCCCCCAAATGCATAAACCCGAACTCAAGCATGCACATCATGCATTAGAATTTCCATAAGGGTTTAACTAGTTGGAACAGGGAAAGCAATGAGAAATCAGTCGTCAGATCCCTAAGGATACTAGCTGGCATCTAACCCAAATATCCCTATCTTCATTCCGTTTAAGGAGTAGAGAGTGAACAAACTCTCTGGAAACACAACCAATGTATGCTAGATTTATTTACAGCCTCTATTGTCTTATTAAATTATACGCTTATAATAATATAATAACTTAATGAATTCTTACATATAATACATGTATTATTACTTAAATTATTAATAAGTAATATGCATCCTTCCATACAGCGAATTAAACCTATCATCTACTTATATTATTGCTTATATTATTACTAGCAATACTTATTATTTACTAATATTGACATGAGTTTAGATAATTTTATTTACTAATGCTATTTACATAGATACCTCAAGTTGGAACTAATAACATGGGCAACCCACTTTCACACACTTATACTACTTATAATAGTAAAAATACTAATATTAATAATAACATTAATGTCAATATAATAATAATAATAAGCAATATAACAACTCAACTTTTAACAATATGCCACTATTACTAATATATAATAATAGCAATTTAAATATTAACAACAACAAGGTTAATAATAATATTAACAATAATAATATGAACAATAATAATAATAATATTATTATTACTAATATTATACTAACAATAATAACAATAATATTATTTGCTCATATTATACTAACAATAATAATACCAATAAATATATATATATATATATTAACCCTAAGATGATTTCCTTAAAAAAAGGCTTTCCCTTCCCCCTGCACTCACGGTTACACATATATATAATTGCACTCACACAATAGACCCACTTAGCTCCCTTACGTAGATATATATATATATATATTTATATATGCACACACACTCTTTTAAAAACTCACTGTAAACACACACACACACACTGTACAGTGAACTCATGGCCAGCTCAAGCTCGCTGCCACCTCCATATGCAGTTACATACACACCGATATATATATATATATATATCAAGCTACAATCGACCATTTTTAACGCACTATAAACCCATTTACACGATCGTACTTACACGGATAT
Organism: Diospyros kaki; assembly: GCA_036245055.1. NCBI lineage: Eukaryota > Viridiplantae > Streptophyta > Magnoliopsida > Ericales > Ebenaceae > Diospyros > Diospyros kaki. The sequence goes on along the minus strand of BSEG01000009.1, from coordinate 23,472,277 downwards.
ATATATATATATATACACACACACGCACACTTACAAATACACACTTACACGGACACAATGTAATCACATTTACATCGACACCGAGCTCCCAGTGAGCTCACGCTCTAGCTCGCTACACCCTATATGTATAGATGGGTTTGCACCAAATAGCCATGGTAGCCTCCTAACCCACCGAGCTCAGTGTTAGGTTATATATATATCACAGCTTTGCAAAACTAACATATATATATGCATCTCACTGCTATTACGAGACCCATATAAATATATAATTTCACTACACAACCGAGACCCATGTGTAGATACAGAAGGCTCCCCTACTACACTCATTGTTCAATGAACGCATATGATTAACCCGATAGCTACGTACAACAAGCTTCCATAATCGGATCAAGGGGAAGAAAAGAGAGGAGGAAAGGCTTGCCTCTTTGATTTGCTAGAAGCCGAAACAGAGCAATGCCATAGTCGCGATCTCCCCTACTCTGCAATTTCTCTACTCCTCTGCTGCTTCCTCTTCCTCATTTTCTCCTTCTTCTCACTCGGCCGAACACGTGGCCTTAGCTCGCCAATCACAGCCATAAACCCACCACCTCACTCTGATTAACCTTAGTGGCCTTGGAGGTTGAAGATCATGGGAAGCACTCGGTGGCAGCAAAAGCCTCTGCTAAAGCCTTTTAATTGATAATAGATTTTAATAATAATAATAATAATAATAATAATAGTAACAGAAATAATATTATTTACAACAATAATAATAACAATTAACAATAATAATATGCTTATAAAACTTAAACAAAAACCCACTAACACATCATAAATTTTCAGGTAATAATGCTAACACATCAAATTATCAAAGTATGATCAACCAAATTAAAAATGATAATTTTGGGCCATTACGTTCAAAGAGTTGTACTTTGCACCCATAGCTAAAACTCAAATTTTGAAAACTTCTCGAAATCGGAATTTGGACTTTTATGAGTGAATTTAGTGTACTAAAAACTCATCTTTCTCCTAAACATGGAAATATCATAAGCAAATTGGTATGTTTCGAGATATCATTGATTGTAATAAAGTTGTATATTTGTTGTTCAAAGTATTCTAGTATGGACCCACGGTTAAAACTCAAGTTTTCAAAACATCCTAAAATCAAAATTTGAACTTCCTTGAGTGAATTTCATGTATCAAAATGACGTCTTTCACCTAGACTTGAAATCGTCATAATAAAATTAGCATATATTGAGATATTGTTGATTATAACAAATTTGTATCTTTGTTGTTCAAAGTGTTCTACTATGGACCCATGGCTAAAAGTCACTTTTCAAAACTTCTCGAAATCAAAATTTGGACTTTCTTGAGTGAATTTCATGTATCAAAATGCTGTCTTTCACCTATACTTGGAATCTTCATAATCAAATTAGAATATTTCAAGATATCGTTGATTGTAGCAAAGTTGTATCTTTGTTGTTCAAAGTGTTATAGTATAGACCCATGGCTAAAACTTAAGTTTTTAAAACTTCCCGAAATCAAAATTTGGACTTCCTTGAGTGAATCTCGTGTATCAAAATGACCTTTTTCAACTAGCTAGACTGGAATCGTTATAATCAAATTAGTATATTTCAAGATATCGTTAATTGTAACAAAGTTATATCTTTGTTGTTCAAAATGTTCTACTACGGACCCATGGCTAAAAGTCACTTTTCAAAACTTCCCAAAATCAAAATTTGGACTTCCTTTAGTGAATTTCATGTATCAAAATGTCGTCTTTCACCTAGACTTGGAATCTTCATAATCAAATTAGAATATTTCAAGATATCGTTGATTGTAACAAAGTTGTATCTTTGTTGTTCAAAGTGTTCTACTATAGACCCATGGCTAAAACTTAAGTTTTTAAAACTTCCCGAAATCAAAATTTTGACTTCCTTGAGCAAATCTCATGTATCAAAATGGCGTCTTTCACCTAGACTTATAATCATCATGATCAAATTAGTATATTTCGAGATATCATTGATTGTAATGAAGTTGTATCTTTGTTGTTCAAAGTGTTCTATTATTGACCAATGGCTAAAAGTCACCTTTCAAAACATCCCGAAATCAAAATTTGGACTTCCTTGAGTGAATTTCATGTATCAAATTGTCGTCTTTCACAAAGACTTGGAATCGTCATAATCAAATTAGTATATTTCGAGATATCGTTGATTGTAACAATGTTGTATCTTTGTTTTTCAAAGTATTCTACAATAGACCCATGGCTGAAACTCAAGTTTTCAAAACTTTTGGAAATCAAAATCTGGACTTCCTTGGGTGAATTTCATTTATCAAATTGTTTTCTTTCACCTAGACTTGGAATCGTTATAATCAATTTCGTATATCTGGAGATATCATCGATTGTAACAAAGTTGCCACTTTCCAGTTCAAAGTGTTCTACTATTGACCCATCTCTAGAAGCCAAGTTTTCAAAACTTCCTGAATAAAAATTTGAACTTCCTTGACTGAATTTCATGTCTCAAAATGTAGTCTTTCACCTAGATATGAATCGTCATAATCAAATTAATACATTTCGAGATCTCATTAACTGTAACAAAGTTGAATAGTTGTTGTTCAAAGTGTTCTACTATAGACCCATGGCTAAAACTTAAGTTTTTAAAACTTCCCGAAATCAAAATTTTGACTTCCTTGAGTGAATCTCATGTATCAAAATGACGTCTTTCACCTAGACTTTGAATCGTCATAATCAAATTAATATATTTCGAGATATCATTGATTGTAACGAAGTTGTATCTTTGTTGTTCAAAGTGTTCTATTATTGACCAATGGCTAAAAGTCACTTTTCAAAACTTCTCGAAATCAAAATTTGGACTTCCTTGAGTGAATTTCATGTATCAAATTGTCGTCTTTCACAAAGACTTGGAATTGTCATAATCAAATTAGTATATTTCAAGATATCGTTGATTGTAACAATGTTGTATCTTTGTTGTTCAAAGTATTCTACAATAGACCCATGGTTGAAACTCAAGTTTTCAAAACTTTCAGAAATCAAAATTTGAACTTCCTTGGGTGAATTTCATGTATCAAATTGTCGTCTTTCACCAAGATTTGGAATCGTTATAATGAAATTAGTATATTTGGAGATATCGTCGATTGTAACAAAGTTGCCACTTTCCAGTTCAAAGTATTCTACAACTGACCCATCGCTAGAAGTCAAGTTTTCAAAACTTCTTGAATCAAAATTTGAACTTCCTTGGCTAAATTTCATGTATCAAAATGTCGTCTTTCACTTAGACTTGGAATCGTAACAATCAAATTAGTATATTTTGAGATCTCATTGATTGTAACAAAGTTGAATAGTTGTTGTTCAAAGCGTTCTACTATAGACCCATGGCTAAAACTTAAGTTTTCAAAACTTCTCGAAATCAAAATTTGAACTTCCTTGAGTGAATTTCATGTATCGAAATGACGTCTTTCACCTAGACTTGGAATCCTCATAATCAAATTAGTATATTTCGAGATATCGTTGATTGTAACAAAGTTGTATCTTTGTTGTTCAAAGTGTTCTACTATTGACCCATGGCTAAAACTTAAGTTTTTAAAACATCCTGAAATCAAAATTTGGACTTCTTTCAGTGAATCTCATATATCAAAATGACGTCTTTCACCTAGACTTGGAATAGTCATAATCAAATTAGTATATTTCGAGATATCGTTGATTGTAACGAAGTTGCATCTTTGTTTTTCAAAGTGTTCTACTATGGAGCCATGGCCAATAGTCACTTTTCAAAACTTCCCGAAATCAAAATTTGGTCTTCCTTTAGTGAATTTCATGTATCGAAATGACATCTTTCACCTAGACTTGGAATCGTCAGAATCAAATTAGTATATTTCGAGATATCGTTGATTGTAACAAAGTTGTATCTTTGTTGTTCAAAGTGTTCTACTATTGACCCATGGCTAAAACTTAAGTTTTTAAAACTTCCCGAAATCAAAATTTGGACTTCCTTCAGTGAATCTCATATATCAAAATGACGTCTTTCACCTTGACTTGGAATAGTCATAATCAAATTAGTATATTTCGAGATATCGTTGATTGTAACGAAGTTGCATCTTTGTTGTTCAAAGTGTTCTACTATGGAGCGATGGCCAATAGTCACTTTTCAAAACATCCCGAAATCAAAATTTGGACTTACTTGAGTGAGTTTCATGTATCAAATTGTCGTCTTTCACCTAGACTTGGAATCGTTATAATCAAATTAGTATATTTCAAGATATCGTTGATTGTAACAAAGTTGCCTCTTTCTAGTTCAAAGTGTTCTACTATTGACCCATGGCTAAAAGTCAAGTTTTCAAAACTTCCTGAAATAAAATTCGAACTTCCTTTACTAAATTTCATGTATCAAAATGTCATCTTTCACCTAAACTTGGAATCGTCATAATCAATTTAGTATGTTTCGAGATATCGTTGATTGTAACAAAGTTGTATATTTGTTGTTCAAAGTGTTCTACTATTGACCCATGGCTAAAACTCAAGTTTTGAAAACAACCTAAAATCAAACTTTGAACTTCCTTGAGTGAATTTCATGTATCAAAATGTCATCTTTCACCTAGACTTGGAATCTTCCAAAGCAAATTAGCATATTTCGACATATTGTAGATGGTAACAAAGTTATCTCTTTCTTGGTCAAAGAGTTCTACTTTGCACCCATAGCTAAAACTCAAATTTTGAAAACTTTTCGAAACCGCAATTTGGACTTTTATGAGTGAATTTAGTGTATTAAAAAGTCATCTCTCTCCTAGAATTGGAAACATCATAAGCAAATTGGTATGTTTCGAGATTTCGTTGATTGTAATAAAGTTGTATATTTGTGGTTCAAAGTGTTCTACTATGGACCCACAACTAAAACTAAAGTTTTCAAAACTTCATGAAGTCAAAATTTGAACTTTCTTGAGTGAATTTCATGTATCAAAATGTCGTCTTTCACCAAGACTTGGAATCGTCATAATCAAATTAGTATATTTTGAGATATCATTGATTGTAACAAAGTTGTATCTTTGTTGTTCAAAGTGTTCTACTATGGACCCATGGCTAAAACTCACTTTTCAAAACTTCCCGATATCAAAATTTGGACTTTCTTGAGTGAATTTCATGAATCAAAAGGTCGACTTTCAACTAGATTTGGAATCGTCATAATCAAATTAGAATATTTTGAGATATCGTTGATTGTAACAAAGTTGTATCTTTGTTGTTCAAAGTGTTCTACTATGGATCCGTGACTAAAAGTCACTTTTCAAGACTTCTAGAAACTAAAATTTGACCTTCCTTGAGTGAATTTCATGTATCAAAATGTCATCTTTCACCTAGACTTCGAATCGTTATAATCAAATTAGTATATTTCGAGATATCATTGACTGTAACAAAGTTGTATCTTTGTTGTTCAAAGTGTTCTACTATAGACCCATGGATAAAACTTAAGTTTTTAAAACTTCCCAAAATCAAAATTTGGACTTCCTGGAGTGAATCTCATGTATCAAAATTACATCTTTCACCTAGACTTGGAATCGTCATAATCAAATTCGTACATTTCGAGATATCGTTGATTGTAACGAAGTTGTATCTTTGTTGTTCAAAGTGTTCTACTATGGACCCATGGCTAAAGGTCACTTTTCAAAACTTCCCAAAATAAAAATTTGGACTTCTTTGAGTGAATTTCATGTATCAAAATTATCGTCTTTCACCTAGACTTTGAATCGTTATAATCAAATTAGTATATTTTGGGATATTGTCGATTGTAACAAAGTTGCTTCTTTCTAGTTCAAAGTGTTCTATTATTGACCCATGGCTAAAAGTCAAGTTTCCAAAACTTCCAGAAACAAAATTTGAACTTCCTTGGCTAAATTTAATGTCCTTCACCTAGACTTGGAATCGTCAAAATCAAATTAGTATATTTCGAAATATCTGTGATTGTAGGAAAGTTGTATAATTTTTGTTCAAAGTGTTCTACTATTGACCCATGGCTAAAACTAAAGTTTTCAATGTAACACCCAAGATTTTTGTTTCTTTTCTTTCTCAGTTCAAATATGTAATATCCAAGAACCTTATATTGTGATATGTACCAAGGATCTTTGAGTTTAGATATATGATGAAATGAGACATTTTCAAGGGGTTACGAAAGTCCTAAGACAAAAATTTAGTTTTTGAACCAGTGGCAAAATCGTAATTACTAAGTTCAGGTGATAGTGAAATTTTTGGAAAAACTCGGCACAAGTGTAATATTGGTAAACTAGCTAAAATATCAACCAAAAATATCAAGGATTTGCCAATCAACCCCTCCAAGTGTTCTTGTGAAGTGGAAGCATTCTATTGGATGTTTGAAGATAAGATCAACGATGATGTGACACAAATCTATTGGTTCGGATTTCAAATAAGTCTTAAATTCTACTTTGGATTCCAAAGCTTATTTAAATGTAGCTTAAGACACATGTCAAGATTTGATTTGGGCACATGGAAAGTTTTCATTGGCCACACATGGAAGTAATGATTATAGGACACATGGCACCATTTGGAGAAAACACATGGAAGTAATGATTATGGGACACATGGCATTATTTGAATTGAAGCACATGGATAAGTCTTCTCCAAGTCTTTACTTAACCTCCAAGTTTGGGACATATGGCACCATTTGGGTGATAACACATGGAAGTAATGATGAATCCCAAATAATTAAGGTGACACATGGCATGCTATGATTTGATGGATAATTCTATAAATAGGCTTGAAATCTAACCTTCCAAGCTATTTCAAGATTTGTGAGCCGAATCCATGCCACTTTGAGAGAAATTTTAGAGAGAAATAAGGTCTCGATTGTGAGGAGGAAGTTCTGTAAAAAGAAGGAGAGGAAGTTGGTGGAAAACAAGAGAGAAAACGAAGAAGAGGCAAAGGCTTGATGAAAAGCGGACAGCTGTAAAGATCAGCTATAACAGTCCACAAATCAGAGAGTTAAGTCTAATTTATTTCCATATTCATATATAGGATTGAAATAGAAGTCCGTAGGTTCAAACAGAAGTCATTTTGGAGTTAAAATGAGGGAGATACGGCGAAAATACGAAAGGGTGTCAAATCTGCCTCTAAGGCATGAAAATAGGTGCCACCTATTCTTGGGACGCGTGAGGGCGCGTAACAGCCCCTTTTCCCACGATATTTCACATTTCAAGCCCTTATTTCATTATCTACAATCATATGTAATAATATTTGAGGTCTAGCTCACGAAAATACATATTTCGTATGCAGAAAAGCAAACCCGATAAGGTGCGAAGCCTTAAATATTCGAATATCATCCAACCAAGTTGAGGTAAGTACATTATGAACTATTTATGATGTTTAAGCATGCCCATGAATTATGTTATGTGGTCCCTCATGTTATGTTATGTTCACGCAAGTTTCAGGACCGGAGCTTGGTAGCGCTACGCATGAGGGTTCTTACCCTTACAAGTTGGTGGAACCTCTCGTGTCTCCATATGATATGTTATGTTATGTCATGACTTGTTTAAATACATATGATGGTTCTCTTGTACTTACTGAGACTCGCAAGAATCTCATCCCATATTTTCCCCCTAGGTGATAGCAAATGAGGAGACTGGAGGACAGACATGGACCATGGTGGCTCTTTAAAAATAGATTTTCAAAAACCTAGAATCTGTCTTTCTTTCCTTTATCCAAACAAGTTTTCGAATTTAAAATCTAAATGTTATGAGAAAGCTTGTTCTAAAGACTATTTTGTGGTTTATGTTATGTTTTTTGCCTTAACAAATTCGGATATCCATATCGTTCCTTTATGAATGAAAAACCCCGCTTCCTTCGACTCTAAATTCTAACTTTGTGATAAATTGAAGCCATGAGACTATAAGGGTGTTATTTTGGAATTTTCATCTAAGATTTCTCAAGAAAAGTTTTAAACCTCTTATATTCCTGATATTTGAAAGATATAGATATGTACTTATACTTCTTATTCTTCAAAAGTATAAGAGTTATTTTTATCATATAAATATGTATATGTATATGTATATATATAAATATCAACAGAAAGAAAAATTTATTTAGAAATATGACTGCCTGCCCTATGTTTATGTTTGAGAAAGTTATGGGTGTCACATTCAAAACTTCCCGAAATCAAAATTTGGACTTCCTTCAGTGAATTTCATGTATCAAAATGTCATTTTTCACCAAGACTTGGAATCGTCATAATCAAATTAGTATATTTTGAGATATCGATGATTGTAACAATGTTGTATCTTTGTTGTTTAAAGTATTCTACAATAGATCCATGGCTGAAACTCAAGTTTTCAAAACTTTCAGAAAACAAAATTTGGCCTTCCTTGAGAGAATTTTATGTATAAAATTGTCGTCTTTCACCTAGACTTGGAATTGTTATAATCAAATTTGTATATTTCGAGATATCGTCGATTGTAACGAAATTGCCTCTTTCTAGTTCAAAGTTCAAAGTGTTCTACTATTGACCCATGGCTAAAAGTCACGTTTTCAAACCTTCCTAAAATCAAAATTTGAACTTCCTTGATTGAATTTCATGTATCAAAATGTCGTCTTTCACCTAGACATGGAATCGTCATAATCAAATTAGTATATTTCGAGATATCGTTGATTGTACAAAGTTGTATCTTTGTTGTTCAAAGTGTTCTACTATAGACCCACAGCTAAAACTTAAGTTTTCAAAACTTTCCGAAATCAAAATTTGGACTTCCTTGAGTGAATTTCATGTATGAAAATGACGTCTTTCACCTAGACTTGGAATCGTCATAATCAAATTAGTATCTTTCGAGATATCACTGATTGTGACAAAGTTGTATCTTTGTTGTTCAAAGTATTCTACTATGGAACCATGGCTAAAAGTCACTTTTCAAAACATCCCGAAATCAAAATTTGGACTTCCTTGAGTGAATCTCAAGTATCAAAATGACGTCTTCCACCTAAACTTGGAATCATCATAATCAAATTAGTATATTTCGAGATATCGTTGATTGTAACAAAGTTGGCTCTTTCTAGTTCAAAGTTTTCTACTATTGACCCATGGCTAAAAGTCAAGTTTCCAAAACTTCCTTGAATAAAATTTGAACTTCCTTGACTGAATTTCATGTATCAAAATGTTGTCCTTCACCTAGACTTGGAATCATCATAATCAAATTAGTATATTTCGAAATATCGTTGTTTGTAACAAAGTTGTATATTTGTTGTTCAAAGTGTTCTACTTTGGACCCATGGCTAAAACTCGAGTATTCAAAACATCCTAAAATCAAAATTTGAACTTCCTTGGGTGAATTTCATCTATCAAAATGTCATCTTTCACCAAGACTTCGAATCCTCATAATCAAATTAGTATATTTGGAGATATCGTTGACTGTAACAATATTGTATCTTTGTTGTTCAAAGTATTCTACAATAGACCCATGGCTGAAACTCAAGTTTCCAAAACTGCTCAAAATCAAAATTTGGACTTCCTTGAGTGAATTTCATGTATCGAATTGTCGTCTTTCACCTAGACTTGGAATCGTTATAATCAAATTAGTATATTTCGAGATATCGTCGATTGTAACAAAGTTGCCTCTTTCTAGTTCAAAGTGTTCTACTATTGACCCATGGCTAGAAGTCAAGTTTTCAAAACTTCCTAACATTAAAATTTGAACTTCCTTGACTGAATTTCATGTACCAAAATGTCATCTTTCACCTAGACTTGGAATTGTCATAATCAAATTGGTATATTTCGAGATATTGTCGATTGTAACAAAGTTGCCTCTTTCTAGTTCAAAGTGTTCTACTAAGGACCCATGGCTAAAAATCAAGTTTTCAAATCTTCCTGAAATCAAAATTTGAACTTCCATGATTGAATTTCCTGTATCAAAATGTCATCTTTCACCTTGACATAGAATCGTCATAATCAAAATTAGTATATTTCAAGATATCGTTATTGTAACAAAGTTATATCTTTGTTGTTCAAAGTATTCTACTATGGACCCAAGGCTAAAACTCAAGTTTTCAAAACCTCCCAAAATCAAAATGTGGACTTCATTGAGTGAATTTCATGTATCCAATTGTCGTCTTTCACCTAGACTTGGAATCGTTATAATCAAATTAGTATATTTCGAGGTATTGTCGATTGTAACAAAGTTGCCTCTTTCTAGTTCAAAGTGTTCGACTATTGACCCATGGCTAAAAGTCTTCACGAAATCAAAATTTGAACTTCCTTGACTGAATTTCATGTATCAAAATGTAGGCTTTCACCTAGACTTGGAATCCTTATAATAAAATTAGTATATTTGGAGATATCGTTGATTGTAACAAAGTTGTATCTTTGTTGTTTAAAGTGTTCTACAATGGACCCATGGCTAAAAGTCACTTTTCCTAACTTCCCAGAATCAAAATTTGGACTTCCTTGAGTGAATTTCATTTATCAAAATAACTTCTTTCACCTAGACCTGAGATCGTCATAATCAAATTAGTATATTTCGAGATATCGTTGATTGTAACGAAGTTGTATCTTTGTTGTTCAAAGTGTTCTACAATTGACCCATGGCTAAAAGTCACTTTTCAAAACTTCCCGAAATCAAAATTTGGTCTTCCTTGAGTGAATTTCATGTATCAAATTGTCGTCTTTCACCTAGACTTAGAATCATTAGAATCAAAATAGTATATTTCGAGATATCATCAATTGTAACAAAGTTTCCTCCTTCTAGTTCAAAGTGTTCTACTACTGACCCATGGCTAAAAGTCAAGTTTCCAAAACTTTCTAAAATAAAATTTGAACTTCCTTTACTGAATTTCATGCATCAAAATGTTGTCCTTCACCTAGTCTTGGAATCATCATAATCAAATTAGTATATTTCGAGATATCATTGATTGTATCAAAGTTGTATATTTGTTCAAAGTGTCCTACTACGGACCCATGGTTAAAACTCGAGTTTCAAAACTTCCTAAAATCAAAATTAGAACTTCCTCGAGTGAATTTCATCTATCAAAATGTCATATTTCACCAAGACTTGGAATCGTCATAATCAAATTAGTATATGTCGAGATATCGTTGATTGTAACAATGTTGTATCTTTGTTGTTCAAAGTATTCTACAATAGACCCATTGCTAAAACTTGAGTTTTCAAAACTTCCTAAAATCAAAATTTGAACTTCCTTGAGTGAATTTCATCTATCAAAATGTCATATTTCACCAAGATTTGGAATCGTCATAATCAAATTAGTATATGTTGAGATATCGTTGATTGTAACATTGTTGTATCTTTGTTGTTCAAAGTATTCTACAATAGACCCATGGCTGAAACTCAAGTTTTCAAAACTTTTCGAAATCAAAATTAGGACTTCCTTTAGTCAATTTCATGTATCAAATTGTCGTCTTTCACCTGACTTGGAATCGTTATAATCAAATTAGTATATTTCGAGATATCGTCGATTGTAACAAAGTTGCCTCTTTCTAGTTCAAAGTGTTCAACTATTGACCCATGGCTAAAAGTCTTGTTTTCAAAACTTCATGAAATCAAAATTTGAACTTCCTTGACTGAATTTTATGTATCAAAATGTAGGCTTTCACCTAGACTTGGAGTCGTTATAATAAAATTAGTATATTTGGAGATATCGTTGATTGTAACAAAGTTGTATCTTTGTTGTTTAAAGTGTTCTACTATGGACCCATGGCTAAAAGTCACTTTTCCTAACTTCCCAGAGTCAAAATTTGGACTTCCTTGAGTGAATTTCATTTATCAAAATAACTTCTTTCACCTAGACCTGAGATCGTCATAATCAAATTAGTATATTTCAAGATATCGTTGATTGTAATGAAGTTGTATCTTTGCTGTTCAAAGTGTTCTACGATTGACCCATGGCTAAAAGCACTTTTCAAAACTTCCCGAAATCAAAATTTGGTCTTCCTTGAGTGAATTTCATGTATCAAATTGTCGTCTTTCACCTAGACTTAGAATCGTTAGAATCAAATTAGTATATTCCGAGATATCGTCGATTGTAACAAAGTTTCCTCCTTCTAGTTCAAAGTGTTCTACTATTGACCCATGGCTAAAAGTCAAGTTTCCAAGACATTCTAAAATAAAATTTGAACTTCCTTGACTGAATTTCATGTATCAAAATGTTGTCCTTCACCTAGTCTTGGAATCATCATAATCAAATTAGTATATTTCGAGATATCATTGATTGTATCAAAGTTGTATATTTGTTCAAAGTGTTCTACTACGGACCCATGGTTAAAACTCGAGTTTTCAAAACTTCCTATAATCAAAATTAGAACTTCCTCGAGTGAATTTCATCTATCAAAATGTCATATTTCACCAAGACTTGGAATCGTCATAATCAAATTAGTATATGTCGAGATATCGTTGATTGTAACAATGTTGTATCTTTGTTGTTCAAAGTATTCTACAATAGACCCATTGCTAAAACTCGGGTTTTCAAAACTTCCTAAAATCAAAATTTGAACTTCCTTGAGTGAATTTCATCTATCAAAATGTCATATTTCACCAAGACTTGGAATCGTCATAATCAAATTAGTATATGTCAAGATATCGTTGATTGTAACAATGTTGTATCTTTGTTGTTCAAAGTATTCTACAATAGACCCATGGCTAAAACTCAAGTTTTCAAAACTTTTTGAAATCAAAATTAGGACTTCCTTGAGTCAATTTCATGTATCAAATTGTCGTCTTTCATCTAGACTTGGAATCATTATAATCAAATTAATATATTTTGAGATATCGTCGATTGTAACAAAGTTGCCTCTTTCTAGTTCAAAGTGTTCTACTAATTACCCATGGCTAAAAGTCAAGTGTTCAAAACTTCATGAAATCAAAATTTGAACTTCCTTGACTGAATTTCATGTATCAAAATGTCATCTTTCACCTAGACTTGGAATTCTCATAATCAAATTAGTATATTTCGAGATATCATCGATTGTAACAAAGTTGCCTCTTTCTAGTACGAAGTGTTCTACTCTGGAGCCATGGCTAAAACTCAAGTTTTCAAAACTTCCTGAAATCCAAATTTCAACTTCCATGACTGAATTTCATGTATCAAAATGTCATCGTTCACCTAGACTTAAAATCTTCATAATGAAAATTAGTATATTTCGAGATATCGTTGTTGTAACAAAGTTGTATCTTTGTTTTTCAAAGTGTTCTACTATGGACCTAAAGCTAACACTCAAGTTTTCAAAACTTCCCGAAATCAAAATATGGACTTCGTTGAGTGAATTTCATGTATCAAATTGTCATCTTTCACCTAAACTTTGAATCGTTATAATCAAATTAATATATTTTGAGATATCGTCAATTGTAACAAAGTTGCCTCTTTCTAGTTCAAAGTGTTCTACTATTGACCCATGGCTAAAAGTCATGTTTTCAAAACTTCCTGAAATTAAAATTTGTACTGCCTTGACTAAATTTCATGTATCAAAATGTCATCGTTCACCTAGACTTAGAATCGTCATAATCAAATTAGTATCTTTCGAGATATCGTTGATTGTAACAAAGATGTATATTTGTTGTACAAAGTGTTCTACTATAGACCCACGACTAAAAGTTAAGTTTTCAAAACATCCCGAAATCAAAATTTGGACTTCCTTGAGTGAATTTCATTTATCAAAATGACGTCTTTCACCAAGACTTGGAATCATCATAATCAAATTAGTGTATTTCGAGATATTGTTGATTGTAACAAAGTTGTATCTTTGTTGTTCAAAGTGTTCTACTATGGACCCATGGCTAAAAGTCACTTTTCAAAACTTCCCAGAATCAAAATTTGGACTTCCTTTAGTGAATTTCATTTATCAAAATGTTGTCTTTCCCCCAGACTTGAAATCGTCATAATAATATTAGTATATTTCGAGATATCGTTGATTGTAACAATTTTCTATCTTTGTTCTTCAAAGTGTTCTACTATGGACCTATGGTTAAAAGTCTGTTTTGAAAACTTCCCGAAATCAAAATTTGGACTACCTTGAGTGAATTTCATGTATCAAAATGTCTTATTTCACCTAGACTTGGAATCGTCATAATCAAATTAGTATATTTCGAGATATCGTTGATTGTAACAAAGTTGTATCTTTGTTGTTCGAAGTGTTCTACTATAGAACCATGGCTAAAACTTAAGTTTTTAAAACTTCCCGAAATCAAAATTTGGACTTCCTTGAGTGAATCTCATGTATCAAAATGATGTCTTTCACCTAGACTTGGAATCGTCATAATCAAATTAGTATACTTCGAGATATCGTTGATTGTAACAAAGTTGTATCCTTGTTGTTCAATGTGTTCTACTATCGACCCATGGCTAAAAGTCAAGTTTTCAAAACTTCCCGAAATCAAAATTTGGACTTCCTTGAGTGAATTTCATGTATCAAATTGTCGTCTTTCACCTAGACTTGGAATCGTTATTGTAGTGACCCGTAAGTGGACCTAAGAAATTTTGAGTGAAATAAATATTTTGAGGGCTTGGAAATTTTGAGAATTTAAATTTTTGGTTTTTAAAGAATGCAAGAATATCACTATTTGGAATTTTAGGATTTTACTAGAATAAAGATTTAATTTTATTTGGGGAGAAATTGGAATAAATAAGTGAGGGTAATTTCGGAAGAATTTAATAGGAGTAAATTAAGGGAATTAAGGGATGTAATTAAAGAGAAATTAGGAGAGTTATTATTAAAGTGGGATTATTCATGTAGGGTTGAGGCATATAATTATATATGCATGATGCTTCTTTGAAAACCTGGCGCCGTGCATTATTTTGGAGAAGCAAAGAAGGGAGGAGAAGCAGAGAGATTCTTGAATTAAGGCAAGTATCCTACTTCTTTTCTTTATGCAATTTCCCTTTTCTATTCCTTTGAGATTACTTTTGCAAGGTCTTATCTTCCTCTATTGGATACGGTCTCTGTAAGTCTTGATGTTATCTTCAATTGCTCTTGAAATCTTTTCAGATTTTATTCTCTTCCATTGGGTATTGATCTACCCAAATCTCTTTTTCGGAATGGTGTAGCATTTAGAGTTTGATTGGCATTGATATATATTTATATATGTTGGGACAGAAGTTGCTGTAATTAACGTAAGTATACATATATGTATATATATATATATATCATTCAATGGTTGCAGAGATCTTGGAGCTTGAGATTTTATATGTATATCCTTTTCAATTGAGTTTGATCATTATTCCAATGATTCTTCCATTGAGCAACCACTTTAGTAGATATTATATAATTATACACATATATATAGGCATATGGTGTAGTTGCAGAGAGTTGCAGGTGATATTTTGATTAAAGTGGCAAGATTTCTAATCCAATCAACCCTTGTTTGATCTTCTAAATCATCCTTTTAATTGAGTTTTAATCATCCCCAAGTGTTATTTTAATGTGTGGCTGATTTTTGGGATTGAAGTTGTATATACTCATGCTCGCATACACTCTGTTTTGCTGTTTCACGTAGCAAAATCTGGAAGACGACACTGTAGCAACAACATAGCAGCGAGTCACTGTAGCAACTCGGGTACTGTAGCTATTCAGGTTACTGTAGCAATTCGGGTTACTGTAGCACCGAGAGAAGAAAATCCTTTTTCATCCTAATATGATTTTAATGCAAGTAAAAATCTCTTTAATTAAGTTCTAAATTAAATTTAAATTATTATAAATAATGATTAATAAGATTTAAAGAAATCTTATGCCTTAAAAATAATATTAAGCAAGTCTTATTCATCTAACATATCCTTGAATTCATAAGACTTGAGATCTAATATGTAACTTTTTGATTGAAGTTTAATTAAGATAATTATATTATTGAGACAATTTGAGAGTGAGAAGAGAGTTTCAACTAAAATAACATTATTGGATCCATTACTCCATATTAGTTCTTAAGAGATCTAATATTGGTTGCCTCAAAATAATTTATCAAATATTGAAAGTTTTAATGTTCTAAAATCCTTAAGACTTGCAATTGGAGTTTAATATGGCTTTTCAAGTTCAATGAATGCTAAGCTAATTACCTTGGTTGAAGAGTAGTAATTAAATTGAGATAAGAGTTAGAGATTCCATATTCTTATAATCATTCCAAGATATCAAGTCTCCAATACAATGAGAATTAAGATACATGCATTGCATGAGATTGTGATGAGATCTGTTATGAAATATGAGCATTCATGTTCTGTGAACATTGAGCATTTTATTTATTGGGGAGCACTACATATTGTGTGCTAGCATATTATTTGTGCATTGTTGCATTGAGGCGGCCTAGTCCGCGACATTGTAGACACCCCCTTTTAGACCAAGGAAGGTACTATATAAAATACGGAATAAACGAATAACAACAAATAATAATTCTCATAAATACTGAAAATATAAATCTCAACATGCTAAACGCAAACTCAAACTGTACTCAACGTACTAGTCCCCAACTGGACAACATCAAATACAAATATCCCTCATAAAATAAAAGACAACTGTGGAAGTAAATAACTAAATGTTAAATGACCCAAAAGACTAAATGATCCAGACATCCTTCAGGTTTGAGTGGCCTCCACGTACACAATCTAACGCATCCCACTGCTAGAACCCACCTCGGGAACTCTTTCACCGCTACCTGGAATGGTGAAGAATACAAGGTGAGTCACAAGACTCAGCAAGCAATAGGCATGAAAGAAATAATAGGCTGAGTCAAGAAATCTCGAACTCATCAAAAATAACTAATCTCAATACCACAAGGTAACTCGATATAAACTGAGGGATATCTTAACTCCTCTTATAATCGAACTCATTAATGAAAGTTTGATATATTTGAATAAACTGTTATGGTTGCACAGGTTCTCATATGATGATGCTCAGAATGAATATATCTCATGCAGGTATGCACATACTGGCCTAACGGCCCACATAAATCTCAATCCACCTTAAATGCAACTCAAGGCACAAAGGCATAAATATAAACTCATACCTGCCTGTGGCTGAACCTGCAACCAAAAGAAATAAGCACATATACTCACTAGGTTTTAAAACCCCTACTCCATAATAAGGAGCGTAAATAATTATCTCGCTAGGGCCGTACGATGTCCCTAATTACCGGTAATCAAAGATCTCAAAATGAGCTCAAGGGATCCCATCGCGGACTAAGCCGCCTCAAATGCAAAAATGCACAAATAGTATGCTAGCACACAATATGTAGTGCTCCACAATATTTAAAATGCTTAATGCTCACACATCATGAATGCACATAACTCATAACGTATCTCAACACAATCTCATACAATGCATGTGTTTTAATTCTCAATGTATTGGAGACTTGATACCTTGGAATGATTATAAAAATATGGAATCTCTAACTCTTATCTCAATTTAGTTACTACTCTTCAACCAAGGCAATTAGCTTAGCACTTATTGATCTTGAAAAGCCATATTAAACTCTAATTACAAGTCTTAAGGATTTTAAAACATTAAAACCCTTGAATATTTGATAAATTATTTTAAGACAACCAATATTAGATCTCCTAAGAAATAATATGGAGTAATGGATCCAATAATGTTTATTTTAGTTGAAACTCTCGTCTCACTTTCAAATTGTCTCAATAATATATTTATCTTAATTGAAATTCAATCAAAAGGTTAAATATTAGACCTCAAGTCTTATGAATTCAAGGATTTGCTTGATGAATAAGACTTGCTTAATATTATTTTTAAGGCATAAGATTTCTTTAAATCTTATTAATATTTATTTATAATACTTTAAATTTAGTTTAGAACTTAATTAAAGAGATTTTTACTTGCATTAAAATCATATTAGGATGAAAAAGGATTTTTTTTCTCGGTGCTACAGTGATCGCTACAGTAATCAACTACAATAATCGCTACAGTGCAACTGCTACAGTAACAGCGCTACAGTATCACTGCTATAGTAATCGCTGCTGCCATTAACGTCTTTCTGTAACTTTTTTCTACAACTCATTATGCAGATACATATATATATATAAATCTATAAATCAGTGAGAAGATATTAATATAGAAACAGAGGCTATTTGGATAAATAGGGGCAGATTTCTTCTGGATATGTTATGGCAGTCTCCAATCAAATACAGTTGCTTGGTTTTATATATATATATATAACAGTGAGAAACTCTTAATACCAAAACAGGGCTGCTATATATGAAAATATATTAGAGATTTCATCTTATGAATTTGGGTAGCATTATTTGGAAGCACATATTCAGATAGCATGATTTTTGGACAGATTTACACATCACTGTTACATTCATCTGCAACCCGTTAGATATATAAATATACACACATATATATATATATATCAATGAGAGGCTATTCAAATATGGGTGAGAGGCGTTTGGGTATCATATTCTGATTTCATAAACAAGGGCTGCAAAAGAGTAAAAGGCTCATTCGAATATGCTGAAACTTATTTGGATTGGTTATCTTCATCCTCCTCAAGCTCTTACGTACAGGGGATTATGTCTAAATATGTATATATATATATATACTTCAACACCTATCAATGCCTACACCATTTCGAAGGAGTTATGGGAAAACAAATCCCAATTGCTATGAAACAGTTTCAAGAATGACTCAAGAATTGTCTAGAGGGGATGGTTCAAGATTTCTTACTGGGCTTCTATATATATGCGTATATCTATATTGCAAGACTTACAGTGAACCCAAACTTGCAACAGGGGAGAGAAAAGAATAATAGTTATATGACTCAGTGAGGAGAAAGACTTGCATCAAAGTGAATGTAACGCCCCACTTTTCTAAATACACAATGATGTAAAATATAAGCCAACATCACCCCGGGCGTTATGGAAATCCTTGCCAACGAAAGCGTTTGGATCGAACCTGCAAGCTTAACCAAAGCTAAATAAAGGGGTTTCCACTAGATTTACTTTACGAGTACAAGAAATGCTCACGACTTCCAATACTCCAAAAAGGCAACACATCATTGTAGGAACAATTATAGGACACCCACACACACTTCTTACAACCTTGAGTATCCTAGCTGCTATTTACAATACATCATTCGTATTACAAGGGTACATAATGGAATAAAACCCCGAACTAGCCGCAAAGCCCAAAGCTAGCCAAGCACCACCCTTGCCCTTGCTCTAACGAGAACCTGCATCACCTGGCACATCTGATATACCTGGGACGTTGAATGTCCCAGGGGTATGAAACACCCAAGTTAGATAATGACATCTAAGTGAGTGACTCAGAAAAGGTAAGTACATGCGTGCAAATGCAGTAATGTCATTATGAAATCCACCCCTGTGGTAGCAATGCCAAAGTGTTGCAATCACCTCCGCGGTCATCATAGTCACTCCTGGCTCATCACCAGAGCACGAGGTCTTCCATGATGTCCCAATAACTACCCACAGTCACCAATATGAACATGATATATGACAAAGCAGAAGGAATATGCATAAACAAGGGAAAATATGACATGTAAGCCACAAAGACATGATGTGCAAGTCAACACACAAGTGAAGCAACAAATGCTCAAAATGTCACAAACATGCAGGAATCACTCACCTTAATCGGTTACCTTAGGAAACATGGTTTACAACGAGCGGAATGGGTTTTCACATAGTTTTCTTACTGCTTGGCATGAACTTCAAGAAAGACTCGAAAGTTCTGTCAAGGCTTATTCTCCCTCGACTTTCTCCCTTCTTTTTGGTAGCATTTCCTCTCTCAAACTCCCTTCCTTTTCCTCCTTTCTTGGTGCCCAAATGAATGATCCCAAAGCCCTTATTTATAGGAAACTTCGGCGAACCAAATCACGCCGCGTGTCGCGTCGTCATTCCACCCATAAGTATCCAATTAAAATATGCCATGTGTCCCTAAAGATTTGTGCATTTTCATGCCCTTACGACAAGTCTCCCTTGAGATATGAGCCATCACATGTTTAATTTGATTTTCCAATATTCCCATCATTACATCCCACATGGTTTAATTCGTTTTCCACATTTCTCATCATTACACTTCAAATCCTATCTCCAAGTGGCCAATGAATGCTTGCCACATGTCCTTAGAGATAATGTTTGGAGACTTTTGCAAATTTGGAAGCAAAGTAAGCTTTTCCTTAGCCAATCATGCAATGCCACCTCAAAGGGTCATTATGAGCCATCATGTGACCTTAACTTAACTTCCAAGTAACCCAATGGTTGATTGTCATGTGTCATTAAAGATAAGGCTTCATCATTTCTCCCATGTGCATTCCAACTCAAATGCACCTCTCGTCTCTTAATTGAATTTAATAGAGTTTGGAATCCAAATTTCCATTTGTTTTGAGTGTTCACACTATGCTCATCATTACACCCATAATCATTACACCTATAATCATTAGATTTTAACCAATCCAATTGTGACACCTAGGGGGGACACTTGGCCATCCATGATTGGCCCATGGATGATATTTTTAAGGTTTCAAGAACTACACATTGGCCCGAACTTTTCGGATAATTTGCACTTAGGCCCTTGCAACTTGGTCCCTGAACCATTTTTAATTGCACTTTTTGGTCTCCAGAAAATGGATAAATTACACTTAGCACCCCAAGATTTTAGGTAAATTACACTTTTACCCGACTTCAGTATTTACGATTTTGCCACTGGTTTAGGAACTGAACCCTTGTCTCAAGGCTTCTATAATCCCTTGAAAAGACCTATTTCCTCAAGTTTTTGGACCTAATAACCTCAAGTATTACATCATATTTGAGTTGAAAATCTGGGATGTTACAGTGAAGAACTTAGGAAAGGAATTATGTAAAGAACTTGCATAAAAAAAAGATAGCAGGATGCTTGCCTCGGTTTTTCTACTGCTACGTGAAGCTCTATTAAGTTTTTTGCAAAGCCTTCTTTCCCCTTCCAACTCTCTGCTTTCTTGTACGGCATGGGAGAAAAACTCAACTTATGATAGTATATATAATGGGAAAACCCTACATGAATAATTCCACTTTAATAATAACTCTCCTAATTTCTCTTTAATTAAATCCCTTAATTCCCTTAATTTACTCCAATTAAATTCTTTCAAAATTACCCTCACTTATTTATTCCAATTTCTCCCTAAATAAAATAAAATCTTTATTCTACTAAAATTCTAAAATTCCAAATAATGATATTCATGCTTTCTTTAAAAATTTAAAATACCCATAAATATTTCCCTTGGCTAAAATCATATTAATTTGCTAAAAATTTAAATTCTCAACATTTCCAAGCCCTCAAAATATTTAATTCACTCGAAATTTCTTATGCCCTCTTACGGGTCACTACAATTACTCCCCCCCTTAAAAGAATTTGGTCCCCAAATTCATACCTGGTCACTTGAACAAGGAGGGATATTGGAGTCGCATTTCTTCCTCTAGCTTCCAAGTTGCCTCATCTTGAGAGTGTCGCTGCCATTGCACTTTGACAAGTGGAATTGAGGGGTTCTTCAAAATCTTTTCCTTGCGCTCCAAAATACTGACGGGCATCTCCTTATAGGACACATCCTCACTAACCTCAAGCGACTGATAATCAAGCGCATGCTGCGGATCGGGAACATACTTCCTTAACATCGATACATGGAACACATTATGAACGTGAGCCAATTGAGGTGGTAAAGTTAACTCATATGCCAAAGATCCAACTCTCCTCAATATCTCAAACGGTCCAATATAACGTGGGTTAAGCTTCCCTGATACTCCAAAACGTCGCACACCCTTCATAGGCATGACTCTCAACCAAACATGGTTGCCAACCTCGAACTCCAAGTCACGTCGCCTCTTATCAGCATAACTCTTCTGTCGATCCTGTGCTATCTTCATTCTAGCTTTAATGAGCTTGATCTTCTCAGTCGTCAGCTCCACGATTTCGGGCCCTAACAAGGTTCTATCACCAATTTCCTCCCAACATATAGGCGATCGACATGGTCGGCCATACAAAGCCTCATATGGCGGCATACCAATACTCGAATGGAAACTATTGTTATATGCAAACTCCACCAAAGGTAAATGCTTGTCCCAACTGCCATGGAAGTCTAAAACACAAGCTCTTAACATGTCCTCCAAAGTCCTAATGGTCCGCTCGGACTGACCATCTGTCTGAGGATGGAATGCAGTACTAAACTTTAGTTGAGTACCCAAAGCTTCTTATAACGCCATCCAAAAATGAGAAGTGAATCGGGGATCTCTATCTAAAATAATGCTAGAAGGAACTCCATGTAGCTTAACAATTTCCTCGATATAAATCCTCGCTAACCTGTCTAATGGATAAGTCTTCTTAATGGGTAGAAAATGGGCTGACTTGGAAAGACGATCCACAACCACCCATATAGCATCATGGCCTCGTGTCGTCCTAGGTAAACCCATCACAAAGTCCATAGCAATACTATCCCATTTCCATTTCGGAATCGACAAGGGAAGTAATAACCCTGCAGGTTTTTGATGTTCTGCCTTCACCTGCTGACACACTGAACACTGGGATACATACTTAGCCACATCTCTCTTCATACCACTCCACCAAAATTGATGCTTCAAGTCCTGGTACATCTTAGAGACGCCAGGATGAATAGTATACTTAGACTTATGTGCTTCATTCAAAATCTCTTGCTTAAGGTCCTCAACATTAGGTACACAGATATGACCATGAAAAAATAGAATACCATCAACTCGAACAGAATACCCCAGAGAGGTAAAACTTTCAATGTCGGCAAAAACTTTAGCTAGTTTCTCATCTCCCAATTGCCATGCCTTAATTCGATCAAATAATTCAGGCTGAACCCTCATGTAAGCACAACTCACCAAAGCCTGATCCTCAGGGGCTGAAATAGATAGACCACTCAACTGCTCCAATAACATCCACTCTTGCGTCATCATACCAGCCATCGAAGCTCCTCACCTACTCAAGGCATCAGCTACCACATTAGCCTTACCAGGATGGTATAAGATCTCACAATCAAAATCTTTAAACAATTCAATCCATCGTCTTTGCCTCATGTTTAACTCTTTCTGTGACAAAAGATAATGTAAGCTCTTATGGTCGGTATAGATCTCCACCTTCTCTCCATACAAATAGTGTCGCCAGATCTTTAAACCAAATACCACTGTTGCTAACTCTAAGTCATGAGTGGGATAGTTCATCTCATGTCTCTTCAATTGCCTCGAGGCATAAGCATTAACTTTCCCTTCTTGCATCAACACACATCCCAAACCTGAATGGGAAGCATCGCTGTATACCGAAAACTTTTCTCCACTCTTCGGAATAGCCAAAACTGGTGCAGTAGTCAATCTCCTCTTCAACTCTTGGAAAGATCGCTCACACGCATCGTTCCATTCGAATTTTACTCCTTTCCTCATCAGCTTTGTCATCGAGCAAAACCTTCAATAAATCTTCTATAATATCCAGCAAGTCCCAAGAAACTACGGATCTCTGTCACTGTCGTCGGCCTTGGCCAATCCATAAATGCCTTAGTCTTCTCGGGATCCACTGAAATGCCATCTCCAGACACAATATGACCTAAGAATCCAATCCGATCTAGCCAAAACTCGCACTTGCTAAACTTGGCATATAACTGCTCCTCCCTAAGCCTCCTCAATACTAAGGTAAGATGCTCCTCATGCTCCTCTGCACTGGGTGAGTATACTAGAATATCATCAATAAACACAATAATAAAGCAATCTAAATACTCACGAAGGGCTCGATTCATCAGGTCCATGAAAATAGCTGGGGCATTAGTCAAACCGAAAGGCATCACCACGAACTCATAGTGACCATAGCGAGTCCGAAAAGCTGTCTTCTGAATGTCTTCATCTCTAACTCGTACTTGATGATAGCCCGATCTCAAATCAATCTTCGAGAATACCTTAGCTCCTCGTAACTGATCTAGTAAATCATCCACTCGAGGTAAAGGGTACTTATTCTTGATAGTTACCTGATTCAGCTGGCGATAATCGATACATAGCCGTAGCGATCCATCTTTCTTTCTCACGAACAAAACAGGTGCACCCCAAGGAGACGAAAGCATGAATATCATTATTTGGAATTTTAGGATTTTAGTAGAATAAAGATTTTATTTTATTTAGGGAGAAATTGGAATAAATAAGTGAGGGTAATTTTGGAAGAATTTAATTGAAGTAAATTAAAGGAATTAAGGGATTTAATTAAAGAGAAATTAGGAGAGTTATTATTAAAGTGGAATTATTCATGTAGGGTTTTCCCATTATATATACTATCATAAGTTGAGTTTTTCTCCCATGCCGTACAAGAAAGCAGAGAGTTGGAAGGGGAAAGAAGGCTTTGCAAAAAACTTAATAGAGCTTCACGTTGCAGTAGAAAAACCGAGGCAAGCATCCTGCTATCTTTTTTTTATGCAAGTTCTTTACATAATTCCTTTCCTAAGTTCTTCACTTTGATGCAAGTCTTTCTCCTCACTGAGTCATATAACTATTATTCTTTTCTCTCCCCTGTTGCAAGTTTGGGTTCACTGTAAGTCTTGCAATATAGATATATGCATATATATAAAAGCCCAGTAAGAAATCTTGAACCATCCCCTCTAGACAATTCTTGAGTCATTCTTGAAACTGTTTCATAGCAATTGGGATTTGTTTTCCCATAACTCCTTCGGAATGGTGTAGGCATTGATAGGTGTTGAAGTATATATATATACATATTTAGACATAATCCCCTGTACGTAAGAGCTTGAGGAGGATGAAGATAACCAATCCAAATAAGTTTCAGCACATTCGAATGAGCCTTTTACTCTTTTGCAGCCCTTGTTTATGAAATCAGAATATGATACCCAAACGCCTCTCACCCATATTTGAATAGCCTCTCATTGATATATATATATATGTGTATATTTATATATCTAACGGGTTGCAGATGAATGTAACAGTGATGTGTAAATCTGTCCAAAAATCATGCTAGCTGAATATGTGCTTCCAAATAATGCTACCCAAATTCATAAGATGAAATCTCTAATATATTTTCATATATAGCAGCTCCTGTTTTGGTATTAAGAGTTTCTCACTGTTATATATATACATATATATAACCAAGCAGCTGTATTGGATTGGAGACTGCCATAACATATCCAGAAGAAATCTGCCCATATTTATCCAAATAGCCTTTGTTTCTATATTAATATCTTCTCACTAATTTATAGATTTATATTTTCAGTATTTACGAGAATTATTATTTATTGTTATTCGTTTATTCCTTATTTTATGTAGCACCTCCCTTGGTCTGAAAGGGGGTGTCTACAATGTTGGTATCAGAGCAAAGGTTTGAGTCTGAGTCTCCCGTACACACATAGGCCATTGGGTAGAGTTAAGACCCGAGTTGTCAGTTGGGTAGTTTAGACCCAAATAAATAGAATTTTCTAACACTTTGTGGTGATGCAGGTAAGATGAGTAACGCAAGAAGACGACCCCGTACTCGTAGTCAGCCTGCTACAGTTCCTGACGAGGTTCTTGAGCAGACACATGAGACACCGAGAGAGTTTACTAGTGAGGAGTATCGACGGGGAATGGCTGAGATGCAAGGCATGTTGACCGGACTGATGCAAGTGGTGAATACTATAGCCACGAACCAGGCGAGGCCAGAGCCTCAGGAGGCAGGAGGTAATGGAGGAGTTCCACCAGCCGTTCCAGTAGTACCAATCACCCCAGCAGCTCCAGTTGCGGTGACAGATAATGGGACCTAGTTGCTGAAGGATTTCATGGCATTTCGACCGCCCGAGTTCCATGGTGGCACTGATGCAGTCACATCGAAGAATTGGATGCTGGCAGTTGAGAAGCATCACCGTTCCATTGGATGCTTAGATGATCACCGAGTCAGACTTAGCACCTTTTTGCTTTGAGGAGATGCTGAGAGATGGTGGGAGACTGCCCGCCAGAGATTTGGAGATAGGGAGCTGACTTGGGCCGAGTTCTAGCAGATGTTTAATGCAGCTTATTGTCCAGTGTGGGTTCAAGAGTAAAAGACCTACGAGTTTATCGCTCTAGTTCAAGGTAGCAAGACCGTGGCACAGTATGAGGCGGAGTTTACAGCTTTGGCTTGATATGCTCCAGAGTTGGTTTCCACAGAGGCGAAGAAGGCCTCTAAGTTTCAGAGAGGACTACGTGCTGACATTCGCCATGCTTTCGGAGGAGTTCAGTGCGAGGAGTATGCTGCAGCTGTTCAGCGAGCCTACGCTATTGAGAGAGACCGCAATGAATGAAAGGTGATACAATCAAACAGGAAAGGAGCTAGTTCGTCTCAAGCAAGTAAGAAGAGGAAGTGGGCAGCTGAGCCAGGACGCAGTGAGGGGAAGGAACCACTGTGCCGTTAGTGTGGGAGCTGGCACAAGGGTCAGTGCATGGTTGGACAGGATGTATGCTATCAGTGTGGACAGGCTGGCCATATGAAGAAGGATTGTCCGAGGAATCAGATAGTGCCTCCAGCACCCCCGGCTCAGGAGGTAACTTGCTTCAAGTGTGGTCAGCAAGGGCACAAGGTAAATGTTTGCACACGTCCACCGCAATATAGAGGACAAAGGGCAGGAGGTCAGGGCCCGAGGGGTAATCAGAGGCCACCAGCTAGGGGACCAGTGGCAGTCCAGGCACCCCCACCACTTCTACCAGCAGCTCAGCACCCGCCTATGGCAGAGAGACCCTAGGTTCAGGGTAGAGTTTACGCTCTCACATTAGTTGAGGCCGAGCAGGGCAGCGGGACGATCCAAGGTATTCTATCTCTCTATGATCATGATGTTCGAGTGCTTTTTGATATTGGAGCTACACATTCTTTTATTGCACCACATGCTATGTGTTATATTCCACATTCTTGGATCACGTTGCCATATCATTTGATTGTGTCTACCCCTGGGGATAGAGTCATGGTGGGGAGGGAGAAATTTGAAAATTGTGAGATAGGAGTGCATGATAGGAAGTTATTGGGTGATTTGATCATTCTTGATATTAGTGACTTTGATTTGATCCTTGGTATGGATTGGTTATCTCGACATTATGCTAAAGTTGACTGTCGTAAGAAGACTATTTCTTTCGAGATACCTCTACAGCCGGTCCTTATATATAGAGGCGTCAAGCCTATATCTACAATACCCATGATCTCTGTGATGAAAGTAGAGAAGCTGTTACGAGATGGTTGTGAAGCCTGCTTAGCTTTCGTGACTACTGATGAGGGGAGTAAGAAAGATTTAACCGAGGTGCCAGTATTTCGAGATTTTGTCGATGTCTTTCCTGATGACCTACTGGGATTGCCACCCCAGCGAGATGTGGAGTTTTCTATTGAGTTGTTACCTGGTACCCAGCCTGTATCTAAGGCTTCGTACCGTATGGCTCCTAATAAGCTTAAGGAGTTGAAGACCTAGTTGGAAGAGTTGATAGAAAAGGGTTTCATTCGACCCAGCTCGTCTCCTTAGGGTGCACCTGTTTTGTTCGTGAGAAAGAAAGATGGATCGCTATGGCTATGTATCGATTATCGCCAGCTGAATCAGGTAACTATCAAGAATAAATACCCTTTACCTCGAGTGGATGATTTACTAAATCAGTTGCAAGGAGCTAAGGTATTCTCGAAGATTGATTTGAGATCGGGCTATCATCAAGTACGACTTAGAGATGAAGACATTCAGAAGACAGCTTTTCGGACTCGCTATGGTCACTATGAGTTCGTGGTGATGCCTTTCGGTTTGACTAATGCCCCAGCTATTTTCATGGACCTGATGAATCGAGCCCTTCGTGAGTATTTAGATTGCTTTATTATTGTGTTTATTGATGATATTCTAGTATACTCACCCAGTGCAGAGGAGCATGAGGAGCATCTTACCTTAGTATTGAGGAGGCTTAGGGAGGAGCAGTTATATGCCAAGTTTAGCAAGTGTGAGTTTTGGCTAGATCGGATTAGATTCTTGGGTCATATTGTGTCTGGAGATGGCATTTCAGTGGATCCCGAGAAGACTAAGGCAGTTATGGATTGGCCAAGGCCGACGACAGTGACAGAGATCCGTAGTTTCTTGGGACTTGCTGGATATTATAGAAGATTCATTGAAGGTTTTGCTCGTTTATCTTCCCCGATGACAAAGCTGACGAGGAAAGGAGTAAAGTTCGAGTGGAACGATGCGTGTGAGCGATCTTTCCAAGAGTTAAGGAGGAGATTGACTACTGCACCAGTTTTGGCTATTCCGAAGAGTGGAGAAAAGTTTTCATTATACAGCGATGCTTCCCATTCAGGTTTGGGATGTGTGTTGATGCAAGAAGGGCGAGTTAATGCTTATGCCTCGAGGCAATTGAAAAGACACGAGATGAACTATCCCACTCATGACTTAGAGTTAGCAGCAGTGGTATTTGCTTTAAAGATCTGGCGACACTCTCAAGACGAGGCAACTTGGGAGCTAGAGGAAGAAATGCGACGCCAATATCCCTCCTTGTTCGAGTGACCAGGTATGAATTTGGGGACCAAATTTTTTTAAGGGGGGAGTAATTGTAGTGACCCGTAAGAGGACCTAAGAAATTTTGAGTGAAATAAATATTTTGAGGGCTTGGAAATTTTGAGAATTTAAATTTTTGGTTTTTAAAGAATGCAAGAATATCACTATTTGGTATTTTAGGATTTTACTAGAATAAAGATTTAATTTTATTTGGGGAGAAATTGGAATAAATAAGTGAGGGTAATTTCGGAAGAATTTAATAGGAGTAAATTAAGGGAATTAAGGGATTTAATTAAAGAGAAATTAGGAGAGTTATTATTAAAGTGGGATTATTCATGTAGGGTTGAGGCATATAATTATATATGCATGATACTTATTTGAAAACCTAGCGCCGTGCATTATTTTGGAGAAGCAAAGAAGGGAGGAGAAGCAGAGAGATTCTTGAATTAAGGCAAGTATCCTACTTCTTTTCTTTATGCAATTTCCCTTTTCTATTCCTTTGAGATTGCTTTTGCAAGGTCTTATCTTCCTCTATTGGATACGGTCTCTGTAAGTCTTGATGTTATCTTCAATTGCTCTTGAAATCTTTTCAGATTTTATTCTCTTCCATTGGGTATTGATCTACCCAAATCTCTTTTTCGAAATGGTGTAGCATTTAGAGTTTGATTGGCATTGATATATATTTATATATGTTGGGACAGAAGTTGCTGTAATTAACGTAAGTATACATATATGTATATATATATATCATTCAATGGTTGCAGAGATCTTGGAGCTTGAGATTTTATATGTATATCCTTTTCAATTGAGTTTGATCATTATTCCAATGATTCTTCCATTGAGCAACCACTTTAGTAAATATTATATAATTATACACATATATATAGGCATATGGTGTAGTTGCAGAGAGTTGCAGGTGATATTTTGATTAAAGTGGCAAGATTTCTGATCCAATCAACCCTTGTTTGATCTTCTAAATCATCCTTTTAATTGAGTTTTAATCATCCCCAAGTGTTATTTTAATGTGTGGCTGATTTTTGGGATTGAAGTTGTATATACTCATGCTCGCATACACTCTGTTTTGCTGTTTCACGTAGCAAAATCTGGAAGACGACACTGTAGCAACAGCATAGCAGCGAGGCACTGTAGCAACTCGGGTTACTGTAGCACCGAGAGAAGAAAATCGTTTTTCATCCTAATATGATTTTAATGCAAGTAAAAATCTCTTTAATTAAGTTCTAAATTAAATTTAAATTATTATAAATAAATATTAATAAGATTTAAAGAAATCTTATGCCTTAAAAATAATATTAAGCAAGTCTTATTCATCTAACATATCCTTGAATTCAAAAGACTTGAGATCTAATATGTAACTTTTTGATTGAAGTTTAATTAAGATAATTATATTATTGAGACAATTTGAGAGTGAGAAGAGAGTTTCAAGTAAAATAGCATTATTGGATCCATTACTCCATATTAGTTCTTAAGAGATCTAATATTGGTTGCCTTAAAATAATTTATCAAATATTGAAAGTTTTAATGTTCTAAAATCCTTAAGACTTGCAATTGGAGTTTAATATGGCTTTTCAAGTTCAATGAATGCTAAGCTAATTACCTTGGTTGAAGAGTAGTAATTAAATTGAGATAAGAGTTAGAGATTCCATATTCTTATAATCATTCCAAGATATCAAGTCTCCAATACAGTGAGAATTAAGATACATGCATTGCATGAGATTGTGATGAGATCTGTTATGAAATATGAGCATTCATGTTGTGTGAACATTGAGCATTTTATTTATTGGGGAGCACTACATATTGTGTGCTAGCATATTATTTGTGCATTGTTGCATTGAGGCGGCCTAGTTCGCGATGGGTCCCTTGAGCTCATTTTGAGATATTTGATTACCGGTAATTAGGGGCATCGTACGGCCCTAGTGAGATAATTATTTACGCTCCTTATTATGGAGTAGGGGTTTTAAACCCTAGTGAGTATATGTGCTTATTTCTTTTGGTTGCAGGTTCAGCCACAGGCAGGTATGAGTTTATATTTACGCCTTTGTGCCTTGAGTTGCATTTAAGGTGCATTGAGATTTATGTGGGCCGTCAGGCCAGTATGTGCATACCTGCATGAGATATGTTCATTCTGAGCATCATCATATGAGAACCTGTGCAACCATAACAGTTTATTCAAATATATCAAACTTTCATTAATGAGTTCGATTATAAGAAAAGTTAAGATATCCCTCAGTTATGAGGTTAGTTTTCCCTCAGTTTATATCGAGTTACCTTGTGGTATTGAGATTAGTTATTTTTGATGAGTTTGAGATTTCTTTGACTCAGCCTATTATTTCTTTCATGCCTATTGCTTGCTGAGTCTTGTGACTCACCTTGTATTCTTCACCATTCCAGGTAGCGGCGAGAGAGTTCCCGAGGTGGGTTCTAGCAGTGGGATGCATTAGATTGTGTACGTGGATGCCACTCAAACCTGAAGGATGTCTGGGTCATTTAGTCTTTTGGGTCATTTGACATTTAGTTATTTACTTCCGCAGTTGTCTTTTATTTTATGAGGGATATTTGTATTTGATGTTGTCCAGTTGGGGACTAGTACGTTGAGTATAGTTTGAGTTTGCGTTTAGCATGTTGAGATTTATATTTTCAGTATTTATGAGAATTATTATTTATTGTTATTCGTTTATTCCTTATTTTATGTAGCACCTCCCTTGGTCTGAAAGGGGGTGTATACAGTTATAACCAAATTAGTATATTTGTTGATATCATCGATTGTAACAAAGTTGCTTCTTTCTATTTCAAAGTGTTCTACTATTGACCCATGGCTAAAAGTCAAGTTTTCAAAACTTCCTGAAATAAAATTTGAACTTCCTCGACTGAATTTCATGTATCAAAATGTCGTCTTTCATCTAAACTTGGAATCGTCATAATGAAATTAGTATATTTCGAGATATCGTTGATTGTAACAAAGTTGTATATTTGTTGTTCAAAGTGTTCTACTATGGACCCATGGCTAAAACTCAAGTTTTCAAAACTTCCTAAAATAAAAATTTGAACTTGCTTGAGTGAATTTCATGTGTCAAAATGTCATCTTTCACCTAGACTTGGAATCGTCCAAAGCAAATTAGTATATTTTGGCACTAAAAGAAATAAAATAAGAGACAATTTTCGGTTAAGTTAAGTTGCAGCCTAAAAAAAGACCGAATGATGGTAAGGGCTTCCCGGAAATCATTCATATCGAGTAATTTTGAGTTATTAATTTTGAGATTTTAAGTATCTCAATAAATTTGATGTTTGAGGGTGTAAATATAATTAGAGAATTATCCAAATGAAATAAGGATGAAATTATAAGTTCATGTGGTAAAAAATTAAAGTTAAGGACTTGAAATAAGGGCCAAAATGTCATTTGAAGGAAGTTGGGGAATTAGCTTGGATTTCAAAAGTTAAATCCATTATAGTTTTGGATTTGAAAAGCCATTCAAATATATCTTTGAGTCTTTGGAGTCCATCACTTAGATTGTGACAAGTGGCTAATGTGATTGGTTGAATAAATCTATAAATAGGCACCTTGGGTTATTCTCAAATCATTCTAAGCAAGTTTGAGAGTTGAGGCACTCTAAGAGGAGGAGCTTGCTCTAGAGAGAGAAGAAGAAGTTCGTGCGACGCCCCGTTCCCATTTACGGGTGCCACTCATGAACAATTACCCAAATCGTCCACTTGCCCAGCCTTTGGTGAAGGACGGACCATGTTTTAAGATGAAACATCCTAAGTGGGAACTAGGCTTGTCCTTCCCTTCCCTCAACCCCAGGATTCACTAGCAGAATTGGGCTTAACCACACCGCACTTGGTTAAAAAGAAAATCTCATTAAGATGCCCAATTACCCACACCGCACTTTCCATTTTCTCATTTATATTTAATTCTTTTTCCATCCAAGAATTTCATCGGGCTCCAAAAATCCACCATTTCAATCCATTCATTGATTTTACAAATTTTGGAGGAAAAACTCATAATTTTCAATTTTCCAAAATTTCAGCATGTTTTCCCAAAATTCTCGAAAAATCTCTTTATTTTGAAAATTCCTCCGAGACCTAAAATCAATTAAGAAATGCCGAAAAATTCCCCAAAAATTCAATTTTTTTGAAAAAAAATGGCCGGCGGGGCCTGCTGGCGCCCCCGGGGCCTGCGCGGCCGCGTGTACACCCATGCGCGCGCCCGCAGCCACCCGCGCGCTCGGCTGCTACCACTTGCTGCACCTTTCCTTTTTTTTTTTCTCCTTTCCTTGGGCTTTAAACCCCAAATTTTTCCAGAATTTGCACACCTCTAAATTGCATCAAAACCTCCACTTTTCTCTTTGCGTAAGCCTCATTACACAACAAAAATTCATATTATTTTACTTCTTTGGTGCTTCCCACAACACACCCAAAAATGAGACTTTCACCACAACTTAGGCTTCAACATTCCATAAGCCAATATCTCATTTTAAAATAAAATCAAAACACTCCCAAAATATAAAATACACACATGATCTTAGGCTTTAACAAGCCGACCAACCAAATACATTACATTACATAAATCAAAATACATAGGCCACACAACTTTGGCCTTCAACACTCATAGTCATTTCTCTCCCATTTTCACCTTTTCCATGAGCCTTTCAACACCTACAAAGAGGTCCAACAAACCTCATGAGCTCAAAAGCTTAGTAAGGGTGCATATGCAAAGTAAATACAAGCATAATAAGTCTATGTAATGGCAAATGCATGCAAGCATTGTTATATCATTCCATCCTCACAACCCAACATGGTTTGATGCATCAACCTACCATTTCTTTCCCACCCCCATGGCCATAGGTCTCATGAACAAGTAAAGCATGCAAACATATACATAAAAGTTTATGCAACCTACTTACAATGCAATGCAAGGCCTTCTCCATATGGGGCCATCCCTTACCTCTTTTCATTATTTGAAGCTTCAAGAATCTCCTAGCTTCAATACCATCTCTTTTCCTCAAGAGACCCTTAAAGAAAAACTTTTAAGGAGACTTGGCTACCATTTAAGAGAAATAAAAGATTACTAGATTAGGAAGAACCCTTACCTTCATCTTCTTCCTTTTCTTTTCTTCTCTTTCCTTTCTCTTCCTTTCTTTCTCTCTTTGAAATGGCAAAATTTGAGACAAAGGCTTACTTTCCCTTTAAATATTACTCTTGTCTTGAAATCTCAATTTCAAGATTTCATCCTAGCCCTTGATTTCCTATTGCTTTTTGAGAGAAAATCCCAACCACACAAGAAAGCACAATCAATGTGCTTTTGTCTTGATTAATCTCATCCATTGGATTTTATTCACTTTTCAAGAGAAGATCTCAACCTTCAATTAAAAGCACAATCCAAGTGCTTTGGAAAGCTTAAATCTCAACCACACATCTCTTAATATTTGGCAATCCATGCCATTTCTTCTCTTTAAATCCCCACCTTTGGATTCATTCTCCTTTCAAGAATAGATCTCATCCATTGGATTCTTGAAATTTCCATTTATTTCTCATTTCCTTAAATGAGACCATTTTCATAACCATCACACTTGAGAGACATAATTAATTTCTTTTCCATTTAATAAATCCCACAATTTTCCATCATTAATGGGAGACTAATTTCCCATTTTCCTTTGGATTTATTTAATTCTCCATAATCATGCTCAACATTAAATGCTTAAAAGACTAATTTAATTTCTTTTGCATTTAATTAAGTCTCTCTTTTAACTTGGACCACACTAAGCCATGTGTCACTCTAAGGCACCAACCTTGGCTTCCAAGTTCTAATCTCCTCCATCCATGTGGCATCACCACATTTATTCTCCAATGTAGGGAAAAATTAATTACTTTACCACATAATTGAATATCCACCATTTTCCCAATATTCCATAATTAAATTCCTTTGTAGAAATAAATTCCAAAATTCTCAAAATACTCTTTGTGAATTTATTAATTCCATATATCTCCACATAAATACAAAATTGGGATTTTATTCACTTACACCTAACTCCACATAGGAATTATTTTCAATTTACCAAAATACCCTTTTTATTGGACTTCACTATCCAAATTACCAAAATGCCCTTCTCATAGGGCACCCATATTCTCCAGGATCTAACACCTTCTCGAGGGTATTTTTAGAAATTTCACACTTTCTTTCTTATTCTCTTAACACTGGTAACACCGGGTGTTACATTCCACCCCTCTTAAAAGAATTTCACCCTCGAAATTCACTTTACCATAATCTCCTACCCAAGATAATCACATTCTCAGGCTACATGGCAAATTCTTGGTGTAATACCTAAGAAATTTTAAAGGACTCAAGGGTAATTTATCTTGGGGTAAAAATGGAATTTAAGGATAAATAGAAGGTATAACAGTAATTTATTACCATATGAATGACTAAATCGACTGCCGAGAATGCCTTAGAGTCGAGATGCCAAAGGAAAATGACATGGCATTAACGAGCACCCCGAGATATGATTTATAGTATCGAAAGAAATTGAATCGGGAACAGTTTTCGGTACAGCAAAATAGCAGCTACCAATTAGGCTACAATACTGAATTTTTATAAACGACTTCTTGGAAGTCAATAGGAGCTTGAGGGGGCTTCGGTTTTTCATAAGGAACAACCCTTCAGTGGTTTTAGGAAGAAACAAAGAGGTTTAAGGCCAAAACGAAGATTCAGGCCTAAGCGCAGTTTTTCAAAATCGCTAGAGGGAGGTCGAGATGATATTTTTTCAAAATCCTCAGGGGTCAAATTGATTTTTAAGGACTTGAGGGCCTTGAAAGAAATTATCAAAAGTTGAGAGGCTTGGTGAAAAAGGGCAAAATGAGAAACTTAAAACTAGAAGGGGCCAAAATGCAATTTTAGAAAAGATCTCTAACAGCTATGGCCGACCAGCCCTTTCAATCACAGAAATCGGCCACAGGGATGGCACGAGGGCTGCTCAGGGATGACTTTTGATGAAAAATTAGCCAAAAATAGGGTCGTTTTTAATCAAAGCCTACAAGTGATGATGGTGGTTGGTTGAGGCTGCTTGAAGGCTGATCTAGAGGAGGTAGAGCCTGCTAAAGGGTGTTAGGAACCGGGCAACCATGAAGATTTGATTCTGCCTTGATTGATCCATAGAGCCGCAAACATGAACTCCTCCAAGTCGGTCCACACGATCGGCCGTTTCCACGAACGCCTTGAGTAATGCTAGTAACCCTAGGCGCCTCCAATGAGAGATCCGAATTTCTCCTTGTTTTTCCAGCTTCTTATGTAGCCTATTTATAGAGTAAAAACCCTAATTATGCCTTTGGAAAAACCCTAAACGATTTAGGTCTGGCCCATAATCATATTGGGCTGTATCTCTCTTTTAATTTGTGGAACGGACTCGACCCAAGTGTGTGACCCCTTAGGTCCACCATTGGGCTAGATGTAGGGTCAATTCTATTGGGCTATATGAAGGCCCAACTCCTTAGAATAATTAAACTCTTTTAATTAAACTTATGGGCTTCATAATTAACTCATCTCATGGGCTTCTTAATTAAACTCTTTAATTAATAGTTTTAGAATTAATCATATTAATTCTAAAACCCTACATATCATGGTTAACGTCTAGCAACATGCCATGAACGCCTAGCCAATGATGAAAAACACGGACCTTTTCGATTGCAATTACCGTACAGTAAAATCCTTTCATCAACTATATCCCGATTGAATTTAGGGTATGGTTTTATGACGAAACCCTAGTCATTCAACAACTATGTATCCATTCCAGATTTATGACTTGTTCGATGAAATCAAAACACTTTTTGATTTCCATCTCACCTTGGCTAAGGATTTCCTTAGTCATGAAATCATCGGAATACATAGGACATCTTCTCATCTTGTCGATAAGTGATGAATCCTATTTCGACATTCACAAGCCTTCATATGTGATAAGGTTACTCCCAGTGATAATTTGTTAATGACTCCATTGGAATTCAAAAAGAACCAAAGCGTAACCAGTCAAATATAAGACTACCATGATGTCTCAAGTCTAAGGACCAATCTGCACTACTACAACACAGAAATTCCAATTCGACAATCAACAATTACCATTAGGAATTCTGTAGCGAGTCAGTTCAGTGTACTCATTCTTATAATAAGCACCCACATATATGCACTAGTGTCCACACACCAATGTCTATGAAACAAGACATTCTCCTAATTGAGCATGCATCATATGTGCTAGTCTATTCGAGTTATTAGTGTCCAATCCTAATAATTCTACGACTAGGAACATTTAAGATCAAGGCTTATAAGGAATGTTTCATGATCGTCATCTCTATGCACGACCATATTCCACGAACCTATTTGATCTATGGACTTTGTCAAATATGGAAATAATAAAGACAACCATCAATGACAAATAAAAAACATAATGCCTTGGAATAATAATTGATTGAAGATAAAGAGTCATAATATAAAATATGATCAATTACATGTAAATATAATTGGCTTGTGGGGCATATCTCTAACAAAGGGTTGGGTAAGGCAACCAAGAGCGTTTCATTGCTCGAATTAACCTATAAATAGGGCTGGGGTTTGGTCGAAAATAGGGAAGAGTTTGAGCTTCAAATCTGCTGTCTTATTGAACGAATTGAGGCTCAAGAATAAGGGGCTTTTGAAGCCCATGAGAGGTAGATAAGATCTGGAGAATTTGGAGCGTTTTGGTACACGTTTGATACCTGTTCGAGGGTCGCCAGAAAAGGGCAGGCGGTCCGCTTGACCGAGCTTTCAAATGGCCGGTTGGTCGTGCTCCCATATTCTTTTCGGCCTGAAAACCATCCCATCGTGGTCGACTGGTCGACGCAAGCAAGGAGATGGAGTCATCTCAGATCGCCGGCGTCGCCGTGGCCGAGGAAGATGATCGCCGTGTGGCCGGCACACGCTGTTCCTCACGCGCCGCCAGTCGTCCTAGCATGTTGTGGCCCGTGCGGGCGCGTCAAGCATGGGAAAAATCTGTAAAAAATGTGAAAAATTCTAGAAAATTATTTTATGGAGGTTTGTGCAAAAAGATTGGGATTTGGGATTCTCGATGTCTCAGTTTTAGTGCCAAAGAGCCTCATTTTGGGTGAAAATGCAACATCCGGGTAAGTTCAGTATTTTTCCTTTGAATTTCATAGCATAGTATGAATTGTTGTGAAGATAGATTTGAGAAAATGGTCCCGATGTATTTATTGGGATTTTTAGAAGGAAAAATGAAGGAAAATGAAGGGAAAAAATGAAATAAATGGAATATTGAGATATTTAGTGATAAAATATCATTTTTATGTTTGAGGTAATCGAGATGATGTGATTGGTTCGAATTTTTAGAGTTGGCACGAGAATTGAGGCAGGGCACGCATATCAAGGTGATGCATGCTTTTCGAGAAAATGCAAGTTTATCTTAAAAGGTGAGTTTTCCTATCCTAAGTATGATTTGGTGAGTGGTATTCTCACAAGAACTTATAATTATGATATGATTGTTTATATGCATGCTATTTATGGATGCAATGTTCATTTTGTCATATTGCGTTGGAAGTCATGATATTTGCATGGCACGATATTATTGTCATATTGATATCTGTGCATGGGAATGGGATGTCGCCCCCTGAGTGTAGCTGTAATTCCCCTAGAGCATTGAGAGAATAACGTTAGGCTTATCCTGCAGAGGTTCGAGATTTGCCTAGGATTCCTAGCCGGGCTGGTGGGCCTGGGAAGTTACATTAAAGGGCGAAAATGTTATCGCATCATGCATTCATATATATGTTTTGGACCCTCACTAGAAGTTTTATCTTCTAATGGGTTATACCCCTAGAACATTCAACATTCCAGTTGAGACTTGCAGTTAGGGCACGAAGGAGCAGGTTGAGATATGACGGCACGTGATGGCGTGGCCGATGGATTCAGCAAGCTGACTCGAATATATTTTAGCTGATTCTTTATTAATGATTAGCCTTGTTAGAACATTATGGAATCTCTATGTATTTATGTATTTCAATATTGAGGATATGATGTTATCTATGGTACGGATTCTTATGTTATAAATAAAGTGAATTGATTATGTACCATATCAGGTTTCGATTATCGCTTCCGCATTTTTAAATGATTTGCTGGGGGTTTTGTTTGGAACTCAGTACTTAAGGTTTAAGTTACGTACCGAGAAAGAAAGAAAAAAATAATTTATATATATTTTGGACCCTAGCATAGTGACACACTCGGTAAGAGAAAAGCGGGGTGTTACACTCGAGCTCGAGAACCCCATAGCCTATCCATTCCTAGCATTTACCTCGGGTTACACCTACCTCAAGGGTTCACTTTAGGCTTTTGATCCTCCGAACACCATTTTGGCCTCCCACCAAACCGCACCTTTGGTTGCTGGTCATGTTTACTGCAACGATATCCCTCTCCAAATGGATTTCCTCTGCCTCGAAGCATCTTCTTGCAGTCCACTTGCCATTTTCCCATCAATCGAAACGAACTCTCGCTAACATTGCATCACTGATCAGTCTACCACGATTTTACGTCGATCACACATAGCAATGTTTCCCACTGCCAATCACACATGGCTATGATTTTACGCTGGTCCAACCAGTAACGTCTTAGCACTGATCATCAGCCACAATGTCTCTTTTAGTGCCCACAAGACATTCTGACACCCATTCAACCATGGCATACTGCCATTTATCACAAGCATGCATAGTTTGAGTCGATCCTCCTGGCAACCTCTCATTACCGATCAACTAACCATGCTAGCACTACTAGGAAGCAACCATTTGGCCTACCCAGCCAACTTCGACCATCTCATACATGGTCTTCTACCTTGACCAGCCAACCCACAACCATACGTGCATTACTCGAGTCCACCTCAAACTTGGCGATGCACGCATCATTATAATCCCACCTCGAGCTTAACCATGCTCAGGCCACAACCTTCTCCCAACCAGGAGTTTTTTGCATAAACACACAGACTACTCTGGCCTTTCTTTCTGGCCGATATTACACGCTAGTAGGGTCTCATACCCAAACTAGGGAACTCTTCACTGAGCAATCCTCTCTTCAATACGTCACCCAATTCAGCTTTCACAATCATCCCCCATGCTAGGCCTTACCTTGGCTATTAAACCCTACTGCAAGTCAAGGATCCTACCGTTGCACTTAAAGTCGCAGAACCATTGATCGGCCCTCGTCATCACCCATGGTGCGTGGCATAAGTGATTGGCTTATTACCATCTACACAATCACTTATTGCATCGTACCTGCAGGATGACTCGTGCCTTTTGTCCGCACCACAACAAGGCAACATGGTTACACCCCCACTCTTGTAGTGGTCTTCTAACCAAATTTACTCAACCAACTTCAATTTCATTGGGATTTTTCAAATCTCATCATTTCTCACCAGAGCCTCTTACTCCAAAGGCACGAAACTTTCAACCATCCTAAATCAGGTTCATTCTCAATCTGCATTAGACACCTGATTTAAACCATGCGTAATGGTTCCCCTTATCCCTCTTGGCAGGGACAACACCATGACAACAACGAATTTCTCCCATAGTCGTTGCATCTCAAATTTCACAGGCACTAGCCTTCATAGCCATTCACACTCGGCTTCGAGGTCCTACCATGCCCCATGGTTACGTTTGACCTTCCTAACAACATCTTTTCCCTGCCAGCAACAATGACATCACCATGTCATTTCAAAAGACTCCCTGCTCCTTGAATCTCACTGGTCATCGCAACCAGCACGACCCTACTCTTAGGCCGCCTTCCTCATATCACTTTCTATACTTATAACAGCTAGCTAATTCCCTGAGAGACTCTGGCTTCTTCCAGATTTCTTATACACTCGCTACAACCAGCTCACACCACTTGGTGAGCAACCACATGGGCTCTAACACCACAACAGCTTCACTAGCTGATTTCCTTTCACAACCATTAACCTTAGACACGAGGTTAATTCTCATCAATTGCCCACACACTAAGGCATCCCTCTAGCTGTATCACTCACAACCCTTAGGTGATTTCATCACCTCAACACCATTCCTGGGAACCAATCTTGTCCCACAAGCTCTTTCTTTGAGCTCTCGTCACTCATTGGCGACATCTTAAATTCGCCCTCCTCTTCCATCTAACCAACTCTACTAATTCTAGCCGGATCGCCCGGCTCACCACCAACACAACCTTCTTTCAGGCACTACACTTGCAATCATAGACTACCACTTCAATATAAACTCCATCCTTTGGAAATCACCCCTACCATTCAGGTGGAAATCACACCACTTGGTGAGTAACCACATGGGCTCTAACACCACAACAACTTCACTAGCTGATTTCCTTTCACAACCATTAACCTTAGACACGAGGTTAATTCTCATCAATTGCCCACACACTAAGGCATCCCTCTAGTTGTATCACTCACAGCCCTTGGGTGATTTCATCACCTCAACACCATTCTTGGGAACCAATCTCATCCCACAAGCTCTTCCTTCGAGCTCTCGTCACTCATTGGTGACATCTTAAATTCGCCCTCCTCTTCTATCTAACCAACTCTACTAATTCTAGCCAGATCGCCCGGCTCACCACCAACACAACCTTCTTTCAGGTACTACACTTGCAATCATAGACTACCACTTCAATATAAACTCCATCCTTTGGAAATCACTCCTGCCATTTAGGTGGAATTTACATTTCCACACAATGCCTTAGGACTCACATTCCTACTCAGGCACTCGCCATTACGCTGGCTTTCCCCAGGTGATCCCTCCTGATAAAGTTGTAGCGCCTTAGGAAGTTCATCCCACACGATTGCCCTATGCTCAACTTCTCTTGGGAGAACATCTCAAGTTTTACCTAGGACACATTTCAAATCTACCATTTATAACCCTCGCTGTGGATTAACACTCCTTCAAGCAGCACAATACTGCCCTGACCAATCATCTTTTATCACCTTAGATCTCTTTCTCAAAATTTGCCTAGTCTACCCACCGGGACCCGCTGAACCTTTATATTAAAGGCATACACGGTAACCAGTAAGGCTTTACATCACAGTCCTCGAGCCTCACGCTCCTATC
Organism: Diospyros kaki; assembly: GCA_036245055.1. Classification (NCBI taxonomy): domain Eukaryota; kingdom Viridiplantae; phylum Streptophyta; class Magnoliopsida; order Ericales; family Ebenaceae; genus Diospyros; species Diospyros kaki. The sequence continues at coordinate 23,430,715 of BSEG01000009.1, read as the reverse complement.
ATTGCCATTAGGTGCAACCACCTAGCAATTGATCCTGTGTCACCAATTGGAAACCCTTCTAGTGCCACATGAGGATACTTCCTCATTTTCGCATCAACACATTCCGAACTGACACCAAACTATGCAATTGCAAGCCTTCACGATTCTAAACCATGCCTAGCCACGTGTTCAGCCTACCACAACTCACATCACAAGATTAGAGATCCCTTTACTCGAAGCTTTCACACGCTTCAATATTCCCATCTCATGGTTGGCTTCCAACTCGTAAGTCTCACCCTCCACGGCACTTACTTTACATCCTGGAGCCATTTACCGACTCCACTAATCAATCCCGTCTTCATGCATTACTGTAAGATCACACTGGGTCTCTCATCCCAATTTACCCGATTAACTTCGATCAAATTAACCATAACTATGTTAGCATCCCTCAGCAAGGAGCACCACCACATATCTTATTATCACACCACAAGATAACACCTAATCGATTCACAAACCTTCTTACTGCCATGACAACTAAAGGCACTACCACGATTCTTCAACCTTTACAGAAATTTAGGTCTGGCCCAGGCATAACCTACAGCATACCCCAGGTCTTTGGCGTCTAATCGTCTCTACTACAGATAGGTTACTCCACGTAGAGAGCTGCAGTCCCTCATGTGGACTAACCGTCTGTATCTAGTGGTCCCTAGTATTAGACCCGTCACTGATAGGCATCAACCGTAGTGTTATTCCCACGCTAGACCCGTTTCTTTTCCCCGAGTTTCTTTCTCAAACATCTCGAGACGCTATAACGCCTCCACATTCGGTAAACCTCCTTAGCACCGCTTATTACTCGTAGCTGAGTTACGGAACTGATCACAGATTTCGTTGCCCCTAACATGCATCTCACAGATCTTTAGTCCCTGACCATCTACATAGTCACTATGTTGCCCTATGCTTTAGGTGAGCCAACACTTGGTCACCATCATCATGTCACTCCCATACACTGGCCCAACACTGGTTCCCCATCGTGTTGCCCTATGCTTCAGAGAGTCAACACCCAATCATGTGTCACTCCCATACACTGGCCCAACACTGGTTCCCCATTGTGTTGCCCTATGCTTCGGAGAGTCAACACCCAATCATTATTACCGTGTTGCCCCCTTACACTAGCCCAACAATAGTTTCCAACAGCATGGCTCAGGTCTCACTCTGATCTGCTTCGCACCTCATAGTATGACTTTCAGTCTTGCCGTCCAACCTCTGATATCGAACCCAGCATGGCTACCCCACCACACTAGCAACCATTATCCTTACCAGCATCCTACTTAGTAACAAATCTATCGGATCATTACCACGTCCCGCGATTCCTCCTTAAGACTACTCTAGATATCCTATCCCTTACAAGAGGTTCTCGGTCTCACCTGACCAAATTTCCTAAGGTGCTGTTCTAGCTCTTTAGCATCTGACCATCACCTGCAGTACAATAAATTGCTCAGGCCCATGGGCCACTTGCCCTCTACGCGAGCTAACTCATTAGTCCTCTGCCACATGGTCCATAGCATCCGATCCATCACATCGAGCCTTGCACCCATAGCATCAAAGCTACTTAAAGCCTCTTGAGCTACGATGGTTCCGCCACCATCTTACAAAAGCCATCTTACTTGGTTATCCTTGCCTTGATAACCTCAAGCTCATACCGTAAGCCCCGCTCCTCAGGACTCTACATCTCTTACCACTTAAGAGACTCTCAAATCATTTCACATCTTGAAGCCTCATGATCTTACCCCACAAGATCATACCTCACGGCTCTCACTCAACATGTGAAAGCTCTAACTTTCCATGACTTGGAACTAAAATTCTTGGGCCTTCACATTACTTACCATGCCCCTGCCCATTTGGCATCCAAAGTAGGCATTCCTTGTGCGCGCATAACCCACGGATGTCCTGTTGCCACAATTCACTACCTTCGCCCCTGTAACGCCCCGCTCCCACATACGGGTGTTACTCACGAATAATTAACCTATTATTCACACGCTAGGGCAAAGATGAAGAGACGGCTACGTTTCAATGAGAAACGACCTAGGTGGGAAACTAGACTTCGCCCTCTCTTCACTCCACTCAAGGTTTCGGGAAGATAACTAAACGACCCCGCGGAGAATAAACCCAAAACCTTGAGAAGTGCCACCTTCTCAAGCTCTCAATGAAGAGCTAATGATGGCTTCCCAGGATCGAAAGAAATAAGCTCGCTCACTAATTTCATACAAATTATGGCATAAGCCTTAATTTTAAGAAAATAATAATTTCTTTGCCCAACTATTAACCCATTTATCTCATCTTCATTTCCTTTAGAAAATTATTGGGTTAATATTTCTTTGGGAAAAGTCTTATAAAATTTCCTTATCAAATCTCCATTACCTTTTCCCTTTTATTATTTCAAAATTCTAAATTTTCCAAACACTTAGGAAATAGATTTTGAATTATAACATTAAGGCATCCTCATCCATTTTCTAAAATTTAAAGAAAATACTCCATTATTGATATTTCCAAATATAAAATTTTTTCCACACAATTGCCTCAAATTCATATTAATTTAATAATTAATTTAGAGGCTACAATACTCCATTATTTATTTATTTAAAATGCATTTTATTTCATAATTACTCAAAATGTCAGAATTAATTAAATAAACATAACCCAAGTTTAAATAATAAAAAAAATACAAAGCAGCAAGGTAGGGGGGGCAGCAGCCGGCCGCGCCCCCCCCAGCGCGCTGGCCGCCTGCCATGCCCGCGGCCGCGCCAGGCTGTGCCCAGGCGCGCCCTTGGCACCAGCACACTGCTCTTTTAATTTTTTTTTTTTGAATAAATACCCCACATTTTCTAGAATTTAATTTCAAATAAAAATACACTTAAATCCCAAATTTCATCCCAAAAAGTAATTGTTTCAAGGTGTTTACATGCCTTCCAAAAGTAAGATAATAACCATAACATGTTCCATACAAGCTACATGCTTTTACATACACCTTGAAATATATCCAAACACTAGATCCTTAACACTACACAAAATAAATTTCCAAGCTTGATTCACAAACCATCCTTCATGCAACCATTTTCTCCTTCCCTTTTGATGATGATGCCCCAACTACAAGGAGGTAAAATACCTCAATAGCTTTAAGCTCAATAAGGGTGCAAATGATAAAATATGCACAATAACAAGTAAAGTGTGACAAAATGAATGTATGCAATATGCTTGGGACTTCACATCCTCACAACCCACTTGGTTTGAGGCTTCCATATATCCCATCCCACATAACCTCATGGCCATAGGTCTTTACCACCACAAACATGCAAGATGCACACACATAGTTAAAGCATATAAATAGCATTTGCAAAGCCACCTCCCATGGGGCCATCCCTTACCTTAAGAGCTTCAACAACTAGCTTTAAGACCTCCTCCTTGCTTACAACGACTTGCTCTCACTCCCAACCCTTAAGAAAAATAAAACTTGCTTAAAAAAAATATATTTAAGACTAGGGTTTTTAAGGAAACAAGCTTCTTAGAGAGCTTACCTCTTCAATCTTCCAAGCTTCTCCCTCTAAGTTTTCTCTTCTATTGCCAAAAGAAGACAAGTCTTCTTCCTCTTCTCTTTTATAGACAATTATTTCCTAATTCATTTTGATTTAATTCTATGGCAAGAAAAAAATCCTAGCCTTTGGATTTAATTTGAGTTGGAAGACCTCATCCTAGCCATCCAATAAAGCACAATCCATGTGCTCTTGCAAGAAGAAATCTCATCCTTCCATCTTGGGAGAATTAATCTCAAAGAAAGCACAACTTGGTCTTCCTTCAAGACTAAATCCTAACCATTCATGATTCTTAGCCCATGATCTCCACCATCCATAATTCTTTTTAAATTAAATTTTTAAATGTGTTGGCAATCCATGCCATCTTCCAAGACCCAATTCTAGCCATTGGATTATTTCTTCTTTCAAGACTTAATCACCACCATTAGATCACTTGGAATTTCCATTTTAATTCCCATTTAACTAAATTTGACTAATTTCAAGACATGTCTTGAAAGACATAATTCAATTTCTTTTCTAATATATATATAATCTCTATTTTCACCCATTAATGGGTGACTAATTTCATTTCATTTTTGAAATTTCTTTTTAGAGACATCATCATGGCTTCATTTAATGCTTGAAAGACTAAATTCTTTTCTTTTTGAATTTCTTTTTCTTCTCCTATCTTTCTTCACAAGATCATGCCATGTGTCTCCTTAATATCTAATTTGGCTAAATTTCTTAATTTCACATTTTTAACTAAATTCCTTTCATAAGAATTTGCCAAGTGTCATAAATCTACCCTATTTGGCTTCCAATTTTAATTCTTAATTTTTCCATACATTTTTCCCCATGCTTGAAAATAAGAATTAAATTCCCTAAAGTCTAATTGCACAATATATATAAATTTCTCCACCAAATAATTACCTTTATGGGGAAAAACACCAAATTACCAAATTTGCCCTTCCCAAAGCATCTTATATTTTTATGACTTCTCCATGATTCAAGGGCAATTATGGAAACCCCCATATATTATCATACTCTTTATTATTTAATTTATCATAACTCACCAAGGGTATTACAGCCCCACACATCACTCATACCCTTCATTAGGTGACCTCAGCGTCTCCCATCAAGGGTCTCATAACTTTAGGCATCATCCCGACCCCAAGCATCACAATGAGGGTCTATTCACCTCTCATCTCCCAACTTTAGGTGTCCTACCAGACCCCAAGTGTCATACTGAGAGTTTTGATTGGCCCCTCATCCATCATTCACATGAATGCTCACTTGGCCTTTCACAACCAGGACTTTTAATCCCATGGCTCCCACACGCATATTTATGCATGCCCAACTCCTTTATCCTAAATCTGGATTCCTCTAGATTCCAGCTTGACTCACTTGGGATTTCCATCTCATACAAACACCCGCTAGGGTCCATTTACCACACACCTATCCTTTCTTAGGATAAATCTTGTTTCATCATGAAACCAACTAAGGTCCACTCATACCCTAGGCACGTCCCCTCCGGGATCACCATAGCAATACAATCACATGGCACCATATGCATCCCTCATGCACAACTCACACCCCACTCCCCTCGGTGCCTTTCTGCAAGCTACCAATGTCATGCCTACCCCGGCCATGACTGGCATATACCTCACATGCTCGCTTCGCCTAGAGCCTATCTGCGAGCAACTTTAGCTTACTCCCTTCTCGGAGTTAATCACACAACCTATTGATGACTTCTTTCTTTGGGCTTCGAGCTAATTTCAGCCTTAGCTCACCCTAGTTCAAACACATCACCCTTAGCACACCCCCTCTACGGAAACAACTCCATTTCCTCACACATGCTTGAACATCTCCCCAACATAGGGATAAGCCACTAACCCCTTCCTGGATTTGCTATACCTCGAGCAGCCCAGGCCCCTTTCATGACTCTTGTCATGATTCGGCTTCGTGTCCCCACACGAGCCTCAACACTTCAATCACTAGGAACTCTTATCCTTAGAATGCCTTATGAACCCACAAATTTCCACATTCGGGTTCCTGATACCAACACCCACACTTGGGCTTTTGAATTTTCTTTGCTCGACCCGTATACCTCTTACGGAATATCATCTCAAACCATGACATTTTTCCTATCCCTATAGCAGGAATATCCGAGCATTCCATTCACATTGCCAGAAGCCTCAATGCCCCGACCCAACTCCTAGGGTCCTCAGTCACTTATGGTCCTACTACCAAGGTCTTCACATCAGCCTTCAACCCATTTCTCCAAGCATCCTCCACTTGATGCTCTAACCACGTTCTGATACTCAACTGTGACGCCCCGTTCCCACTTATGGGTGCCACTCGTGAACAATTACCAAATCGTCCACCTGCCCAGCCTTTGGTGAAGGGCGGACCATGTTTCAAGACGAAACGTCCTAGGTGGGAACTAGGCTCGTCCTTCCCTTCCCTAAACCTGATTCACTAGCAGAATTGGGCTTAACCATACCGCACTTGGCTAAAAAGAAAATCTCATTAAGATGCCCAATTGTCTTTTTCTCATTTATATTTAATTCTTTTTCCATCCAAGAATTTCACCGGGCTCCAAAAATCCACCATTTCAATCCATTCATTGATTTTACCAATTTTGGAGGAAAAACTCATCATTTTCAATTTTCCAAAATTTTAGCATTTTTTCCCAAAATGTCCGAAAATCCCTTTAGTTTGAAAATTCCTCCGGGGCCCAAAATCAATTAAGAAATGCCTCAAAATTCCCAAAAAAATCAAATTTTTTGAAAAAAAATGGCCATCAGGGCCTGCTAGCGTGCCCAGGGCCCGCGCAGGGCCCCTCTATGCGTTGACCGCGTGGGCTGGCCAAGCGCCGCTTGCGTGCACGCCTGCACTGCAGCCTCCCACGCAGTCCTGCTCGCGCGCGGGGCTGCTGCCACCTGCAGCACCTTCACTTTTTTTTTTCTTTTCTTTTCTTTCCTTATGCTTTAAACCCCAAATTTTTCTAGAATTTGCACACCTCTAAATTGCATCAAAACCTCCACTTTTCTCTTTCCATAAGCCTCATTACACAACACAAATTCACATTATTTTACTTCTTTGGTCCTTCCCACAACACACCCAAAAATGAGACTTTCACCACAACTTAGGCTTCTGTAATACCCCAAAATTTAATGTAAAGGTTGGATGATGCAATGAAGTGTATTAAATGGAAGTTTTGAATTTAAGTGTAAATGGAAAATGGTTTAGGACCTAAATGCAAATAAGAAAGGATAACTTCTCCAACAATAAGAATAATTGTAATTATAAATGCTTATTTAAGAAGCTTTGAGTTGGAGAAATTGGATTGGAGGGTTAACTTAAAAGTCTTAAAGTTTTGAGATAACAATAATTACTTACACCCTTAATTCAAAGTAAGGAAAACTTGGAAGAATTCTATTGGTTCACCAAAAGAAAAGGATGAGAAGGGTTGCTTTGAAGGCCACGTGAGGGGCAATTGGAGGCATGAGATTGGAAGAATGAAAAGCTTTCAAATGAAGGAAGAATCAAGTGGAGAAAATTCAAAGCTAGTCATTAGTACTTGGGTAGAAAAATGGCTCACTTAAGGGTTAAGTGTGACCTTGGAAGACTAAGATTGGCTAGGGGTTGCTTGCAAGGAAAGAGGATGATAAGGGTTGTCTTGAAAGAGTATTTGGTGACCTAGGATTGGAAGAAGTAGAAGCTTGCATTGGAAGATTGGAAGAATTTTCAAAGTGTGATGATTACTTGGGTGGAAAATAAGTAACTTGGAGGCCAAGTGAAATCTTGAGGATCTGAGAATTTAAAGGCTATATAAAGGGAAGGAATGAAGGCCATGAGAAGCTAAGGAGAAAGGAAGAAAGCAAGTGCAAGAAAAAGCAAAGGAAAAAGCAAAGAAGAAAGGAAAGAGAGACTTGGCTGGAAAACTGAAAAAACAGAAGGGAATTTGAAGAGGTAAGCTAATTTTATTTTTTTAGGATCATAGAGCATGAAAATAGGAGTTCGTAGGTTCAAACAAAGAGCAAATCGGAGTTAAAATGAGCAAGATATGGCCGTTTTAATTTTGGGTTGCAAAATAGAGAAGGGGTAGCGCGTGGCCACCCTTCCGGGGGCACGTGAGGGGGCATTCGGCCTCCGATTGGCCTGAAATTTTCACCGTTGTTCTCCTATTTTAATTATCTACAACCCTGTGTAAAAATATTTAAGGTTTGATTCACTTAAATGCATGATTTCTGTAGAAACAACCCCTAGTGCTTGAAACTGAGCTGTAAACGGTGTTATTGAGGGGAAACGATCAAGGTGAGTGGTTCTTGTGCATGCTTCCTCTTGATCATTCTTGGTTTCATTTGTGAGAGGTTCTTATGTACTCTTGGTTTTCACTTGTGGATGGTTTGTTGCTTACATCTTATGTTCCCTTTGTTCTGAGCATATCCTTTCTACTTTGTTGCATCGAGTTTGACCATAACATGTTTCGTGCGTGGCTTGTGATCATATTCCTTCTGCTTTGTCATACATATTGTCATTTGGTGGTTGTGGCTAGTTGGTGGCTTGTCATGTGTGAACTACCACGGGGGCCTGTGTAAGGGGGCTAACCACGTGGGCCTGTGTAAGGGGGCTACCTTGAGCTTGTGTAAGGGGGCCGAGGGGTTCATACATGGAAAGTAAGGAGGATATCTCGTGCCTGTGTAAGGGGGCCGAGAGGTTACATCTCATGTGTTTGTTGCTTTTGAGCGAATCTTACCTATTGCACATGCATCTCGGTATTTGTGTTCGTGGCTATTTGTTGGGGTATCACAGGGGATCTCGTGCTCTTGCGGTGAGATATGATCTTGGGAGATTTTGTTCTTATTTCTACATGTCTCTTGGCAAAGCTGCATATTACTCTTGCATGCGCTGTTTCTTTCTTTCCTACCACTCACTTAGAGTTGATAATCTAACTTGGGTGTTTCTTACCCCTGGGGCATTCATTGTCCCAGCTTTATTAGAAGTATCAAGCGTTACAGGTTCCAGGTTAAAGCGTGAGCAAAGAGGAGGAGCTTCGCTAGCTTGGGGATCCTGGATTAATTATGTACCCTTGTAACTGAAGTAATATATTGTGAATAGCAGTTAGGGTACTCAAAGTTTGTAATAAAAGGATGCCCTACAATTGTACTACATTAATAAGTTTTATCTTTTCGGAGTGTTAAGAGTCTTTTACATTTCTTGAACTTGGAAATTAAATCTAGTGGAAACCCGCTTTATTTAGCTTTGGTTAAGCTTGTAGGTTCGATCTAATGCTTCCGTTGGTAAGGGTTTCCATAACGCCTGTAGGTGATGTTAGCTTGTATTTGATATCATAATGGTATTTGGAAAAGTGGGGAGTTATAGCTTCAACATGCCATAAGCCAATATCTCATTTTAAAATAAAATCAAAACACTCCCAAGATATAAAATACACACATGATCTTAGGCTTTAACAAGACATTACCAACTAAATACATTACATTACATAAATCAAAATACATAGGCTACACAACTTTGGCCTTCAACACTCATAGCCAGTTCTCTCCCATTTTCACCTTTTCCATGAGGCTTTCAACACCTACAAAGAGGTCCAACAAACCTCATGAGCTCAAAAGCTCAGTAAAGGAGCATATGCAAAGTAAATACAAGCATAACAAGTCTATGTAATGGCAAATGCATGCAAGCATGGTCAGATCATTCCATCCTCACAACGCAACATGGTTTGAGGCATCAACCTACCATTTCTTTCCCATCCCCATGGCCATAGGTCTCATGAACAAGTAAAGCATGCAAATAGATACATAAAAGTTTATGCAACCTACTTACAATGCAATGCAAGGCCTTCTCCACATGGGGTCATCCCTTACCTCTTTTCATTATTTGAAGCTTCAAGAATCTCCTAGCTTCAATACCATCTCTTCTCCTCAAGAGACCCTTAAAGAAAAATTTTTAAGGAGACTTAGATACCATTTAAGAGAAATAAAAGATTACTAGATTAGGAAGAACCCTTACCTTCATCTTCTTCCTTTTCTTTTCTTCTCTTTTCTTCTCATTGGAAGACAACTCTTTCCTTTCTTTTCCTTTCTTTCTCTCTTTGAAATGGCAAAATTTGAGACAAAGGCTTGCTTTCCCTTTAAATACTACTCTTGTCTTGAAATCTCAATTTCAAGACTTCATCCTAGCCCTTGATTTCCAATTGCTTTTTGAGAGAAAATCCCAACCACACAAGAAAGCACAATCTATGTGCTTTTGTCTTGATTAATCTCATCCATTGGATTTTATTCACTTTTCAAGAGAAGATCTCAACCTTCAATTAAAAGCACAATCCAAGTGCTTTGGAAAGCTTAAATCTCAACCACACATCTCTTAATATTTGGCAATCCATGCCATTTCTTCTTTTTAAATCCCCATCTTTGGATTCATTCTCCTTTCAAGAATAGATCTCATCCATTGGATTCTTGAAATTTCCATTTATTTCTCATTTACTTAAATGAGACCATTTTCATAACCATCACACTTGAGAGACATAATTAATTTCTTTACCATTTAATAAATCCCATAATTTTCCATCATTAATGGGAGACTAATTTCCCATTTTCCTTTGGATTTATTTAATTCTACATAATCATGCTCAACATTAAATGCTTAAAAGACTAATATAATTTCTTTTGCATTTAATTAAGTCTCTCTTCTAACTTGGACCACACTAAGCCATGTGTCACTCCAAGACACCAACCTTGGCTTCCAAGTTCTAATCTCCTCCATCCATGTGGCATCACCACATTTATTATCCAATATAGGGAAAAATTAATTACTTTACCACATAATTGAATATCCACCATTTTCCCAATATTCCATAATTAAATTCCTTTATGGAAATAAATTCCAAAACCCCCAAAATACCCTTTGTGAATTTATTAATCCCATATATGTCCACATAAATACAAAATTGGGATTTTATTCACTTACACCTAACTCCACATAGGAATTATTTCCAATTTACCGAAATACCCTTTTTATTGGACTTCACTATCCAAATTATCAAAATGCCCCTTTCATAGGGCACCCATATTCTCAAGGATCTAACACCTTCTCAAGGGTATTTTTGGAAATTTCACACTTCCTTTCTTGTTCTCTTAACACCGGTAACATCAGGTGTTACAGTTCGGCAAGAAGGCGGGAAGAAATTGAAGGAGAAGCCGGGGAGAACGAGCCTCGTCAGAGTTACGAGCCTCGACGGAGTTCACAAAAATAGTCAGAAAAAAATCAAGATAAGTTTCTTTTTTTTATAATCATATAGAGGGGGAAGAGAGGGTCACGTAGGTTCAAACAGGGGTCGAATCGGAGTTAAAATGAGGGAGATATGGCCAAAATACGAAAACAACGCAAAGTTATCCGAATTCTGTTGTGCAGCGCGTGAGATACACGCACCGGAAGTGGCTGCGTGTGAAGGCACGTGGGCCACCTTCCTTGGGCATGTAAGGGCGCATGAGACCTTCTTTTCCATGAAATTTTTTAGTTTTGTCCCCACTTTAATGCCCCTCAACCCTATATAAAAATATTTGAGGTTAGGTTTACCAAAACGTTTATTTTCTGTAGAAACCTAGGTCGTTTGCAGTGAAACTATACTGTTTAAGAGATAAACCTGCTAGGTGATACTCCTATACACCAAATCCTATTTTTTATTCTCTTATGAGAGACTTCTATTGCATAAGACGTGTTTTGTGAACTTCTTGTACGTAAACTCTTGTTATTCTCTTACGTGAAATCATGTTGCATATATGAAATGTATTTTTTTGAAAGATATATGCTATTGGCTTTTTTAACTGTTACATTTATAAAATTCATGTGGCCATACTGTTGTACCTATTTGTTACTGGCTGAGGGCAAAAGACGGATATCTCCCGAGACGCGCTATGGGTGCGCCATCGAGAAAGCTCTCGTGGGAAAGACCATGAGTCTAAGGAACAACGATTGTGGTGCTTGCATGAGTTCTGTGAGGTCGGGCTGAAGTGACATGGTTAGGGACCTCCTGAGAGGAGCTATACGTGCGCCATTGAGAAAGCTCTCATTGGAGAAGGCTAACGTGTTCACGAGGCACTTCGGAGTAGTTCTCGTTAACTTCTCATACATTTTACACCTGATCATGCATCGTTATAAACTTTTTTTTTTTTTTTAGTTTCTCACTAGAAGATTCATCTTCTAATTGGACTATGTCCCTGGAATATTCAAACGTTCCAGGTTCGACGAGTAGTGCTAAGGGAAAAGAGGTAGTTGAAGAATAATTTTATTTTGCTACTAGTAGCATGTTTATTATACCTATGTTTATATGCGAACCTATGTATGATTCAGATATGTTTAAGACGTTTATTTATCACTTACGAGAGATGATGTCCATGTAATACCTTTTGCAGACATTTTGACTGATTTTATTTATCATAAATAAAGCATTATGGTTGTGAACCATAATAGGTTCGATCTAGCTTCCACATTTAAAATTTTAACACCTGTCTTAGCTATTTAATTTTGGGTTTGTTAAGCAGCAGAGGTAAAAATTAGGGTTTTTGAGAATTTGTGTGATGTATGACAGTGATTGTGGTATGATAAATTATTATATTCCAGAAATCCTAAGTTATAACACACCCGAGAAATTTGGGGTGTCACAGTAACGAAGTTGTATCTTTGTTATTCAAAGTGTTCTACTATTGACCCATGGCTAAAAGTCACTTTTCAAAACTTCTCGAAATCAAAATTTGGACTTCCTTGAGTGAATTTCATGTATCAAATTGTCGTCTTTCACCTAGACTTGGAATCGTTATAATCAAATTAGTACATTTCGAGATATCGTCGATTGTAACAAAGTTGCCTCTTTCTAGTTCAAAATGTTCTACTATTGACCTATGGATAAAAGTCAAGTTTTCCAAACTACCTGAAATAAAATTTGAACTTCCTTAACTGAATTTCATGTATCAAAATGTCGTCTTTCACCTAGACTTGGAATTGTCATAATCAAATTAGTATAGTTCGAGATATCAATGATTGTAACAAAGTTGTATATTTGTTCTTTAAAGTGTTCTACTTTGGACCCATGGCTAAAACTCAAGTTTTCAAAACTTACTAAAATCAAAATTTGAACTTCCTTGAGTGAATTTCATGTATCAAAATGTCGTCCTTCACCAAGACTTGGAATCATCATAATCAAATTAGTATATTTCGAGATATCGTTGATTGTAACAATGTCGTATCTTTGTTGTTCAAAGTATTCTACAATAGACCCATGCCTAAAACTGAAGTTTACAAAACTTCTCGTAATCAAAATTTAAACTTCCTTGAGTGAATTTCATGCATCAAATTGTCGTCTTTCACCTAGACATGGAATGGTTATAATCAAATTAGCATATTTCGAGATATCGTCGATTGTAACACGGTTGTCTCATTCTAATTCAAAGTGTTCTACTATGGACCCATGGCTAAAACTTAAGTTTTCAAAACTTCCTGAAATCAAAATTTGAACTTCCATGACGGAATTTCATGTATCAAAATGCCATCTTTCACCTAGACTTAGAATCATCAAAATCAAAATTAGTATATTTTGAGATATCGTTATTGTAACAAAGTTGTATCATTGTTGTTCAAAGTGTTCTACTATGGACCTATGGCTAAAACTCAAGTTTTCAAAACATCCCGAAATCAATATTTGGAATTCCTTGAGTGAATTTCATGTATCAAATTGTCGTCTTTCACCAAGACTTGGAATTGCTATAATCAAATTAGTATATTTTGAGATATCGTTGAGTGTAACAAAGTTGCCTCTTTCTAGTTCAAAGTGTTCGACTATTAACCATGGCTAAAAGTCATGTTTTCAATGCTTCCTGAAATCAAAATTTCAATACTTCATGTATCAAAATGTCATCTTTAACAAAGACTTAGAATCGTCATAATCAAATTAGTATATTTCGAGATATCGTTGATTGTAACAAAGTTGTATCTTTGTTGTTCAAAGTGTTCTACTACGGACCATGGCTAAAAGTCACTTTTCAAAACTTCCCGGAATCAAAATTTGGACTTCCTTGAGTGAATTTCATGTATCAAAATGTCGTCTTTCACCAAGACTTGGAATCGTCATAATCAACTTAGTATATTTCGAGATATCATTGATTGTAACAATGTTGTATCTTTTTTGTTCAAAGTATTCTACAATACACCCAAGGCTGAAAATCGAGTTTTGAAAGTGTTCTACTATTGACCCATGGATAAAAGTCAAGTTTTCAAAACTTCTTGAAATAAAATTTAAACTTCCTTGACAAAATTTCATGCATCAAAATGACGTCTTTAACCTGGACTTTGAATTGTCATAATCAAATTAGTATATTTCGACATATCGTTGATTGTAACAAAGTTGTATATTGTTCAAAGTGTTCTACTATGAACCATCCCTAAAACTCAAGTTTTCAAAACTTCCTAAAATCAAAATTTGAACTTCCTTGAGTGAATTTCATTTATAAAAATGTCGTCTTTCACCAAGACTTGGAATCGTCATAATCAAATTAGTATATTTCGAGATATCGTTGATTCTAACAATGTTGTATCTTTGTTGTTCAAAGTATTCTACAATACACCCAAGGCTGAAAATCGAGTTTTCAAAACCTCCTGAAATGAAAATTTGGACTTCCTTGAGTGAATTTCATGTATCAAATTATCGTCTTTTACCTAGACTTGGAATCGTTATAATCAAATTACAATATTTTGAGATATCGTCGATTGTAACAAAGTTGCCTCTTTCTAGTTCAAAGTGTTCTACTATTGACCCATTGCTAAAAGTCAAGATTTCAAAACTTCCTGAAATCAAAATTTGAACTTCCTTAACTAAATTTCATGTATCAAAATGTCGTCTATCACGTAGACATGGAATCGTCATAATCAAATTAGTAAATTTCAAGATATCGTTGATTATAACAAAGTTGTATATTTATTATGTAAAGTGTTCTACTATAGACCCACGGCTAAAACTAAAGTTTTCAAAACTTCCCGAAATCAAATTTCAGACTTCCTTGAGTGAATTTCATGTATCAAAATGACGTCTTTCACCTAGACTTGAAGTACTCGTAATCAAATTAGTATATTTTGAGATATCGTTGATTGTAACAAATTTGTATCTTTGTTGTTCAAAGTGATCTACTATAGACCCATGCCTAAAAGTCACTTTTCAAAAGTTCCTGAAATCAAAATTTGGACTTCCTTGAGTGAATTTCACATATCAAAATGTCATCTTTCACTAAGAATCGGAATCGTCATAATCAAATTAGTATATTTCGAGATATCGTTGATTGTAACAAATTTTTATCTTTGTTGTTCAAAGTGTTCTACTATGGACCCATGCCTAAAAGTCACTTTTCAAAACTTCCCGAAATAGAAATTTGGACTTCCTTGAGTGAATTTTATGTATCAAAATGTCATCTTTCACCTAGACTTGGAATCGTCATAATCAAATTAGATTATTTCGAGATATCGTTCATTGTAACAAAGTTGTATCTTTGTTGTTCAAAGTTTTCTACTATGGACCCGTGGCTAAAAGTCACTTTTCAATACTTCCAGAAATCAAAATTTAGCCTTCCTTGAGTGAATTTCACGTATCAAAATATCATCTTTTACCTAGACTTCGAATCTTCATAATCAAATTAGTATATTTCGAGATATCGTTGATTGTAACAAAGTTGTATATTTGTTGTTCAAAGTGTTCTACTATGGACCATCGCTTAAACTCAAGTTTTCAAAACATCCTAAAATAAAAATTTGAACTTCCTTGAGTGAATTTCATGTATCAAAATGTCATCGTTCATCAAGACTTGGAATTGTCATAATCAAATTGGTATATTTCGAGATATCGTTGATTGTAACAAGGTTGTATCTTTGTTGTTCAAAGTATTCTAGAATACACCCAAGGCTGAAAATCGAGTTTTCAAAGTGTTCTACTATTGACCCAGAGATAAAAGTCAAGTTTTCAAAACTTCCTGAAATAAAATTTGAACTTCCTTGACAGAATTTCATGTATCAAAATGATGTCTTTAACCTAGACTTTGAGTCATCATAATCAAATTACTATATTTCAACATATCGTTGATTGTAACAAAGTTGTTTATTTGTTGTTCAAAGTGTTCTACTATGGACCATCGCTAAAACTCAAGTTTTCAAAACTTTCTAAAATCAAAATTTGAACTTCCTTGAGTGAATTTCATGTATCAAAATGTCGTCTTTCACCAAGACTTGGAATCGTCATAATGAAATAGTATATTTTGAGATATCGTTGATTATAACAATGTTGTATCTTTGTTGTTCAAAGTATTCTACAACACACCCAAGGCTGAAAATCGAGTTTTCAAAACCTCCCGAAATCAAAATTTGGACTTCCTTGAGTAAATTTCATGTATTAAATTGTCGTCTTTCACCTAGACTTGCAATTGCTATAATCAAATTAGTATATTTCGAGATATCATCGATTGTAACAAAGTTGCCTCTTTTTAGTTTAAAGTGTTCTACGATTAACCCATGGATAAAAGTCAAGTTTTCAAAACTTCCTGAAATAAAATTTGAACTTCCTTGACAGAATTTCATGTATGAAAATGACGTCTTTCACCTAGACTTTGAATCGTCCTAATCAAATTAGTATATTTCAAGATATCGTTGATTGTAACAAATTTGTATCTTTGTTGTTTAAAGTGTTCTACTATGGATCCAAGCCTAAAAGTCACTTTTCAAAACTTCCCGAAATCAAAATTCAGACTTCATTAAGTGAATTCCATGTATCAAAATATCATCTTTCACTAGACTTGGAATCGACATAATCAAATTAGAATATTTCGAGATATCGTTCATTGTAACAAAGTTGTATCTTTGTTATTCAAAGTGTTCTGCTATGGACCCATGGCTAAAAGTCATTTTTCAAAACTTCTAGAAATCAAAATTTGGCCTTCCTTGTGTGAATTTCATATATCAAAATGTCATCTTTAACCTAGACTTTGAATCTTCATAATCAAATTAGTATATTTTGAGATATCGTTGATTGTAACAAATTTGTATCTTTGTTGTTCAAAGTGTTCTATTGCAGACCAATGGCTAAAACTTAAGTTTTTAAAACTTCCCGAAATCAAAATTTGGACTTCCTTGAGTGAATCTCATGCATCAAAATGACAACTTTCACCTAGAGTTGGAATCTTCATAATCAAATTAGTATATTTCGAGATATCGTTGATTGTAACAAAGTTGTATCTTTGTTGTTCAAAGTGTTCTACTACGGACCATGGCTAAAAGTCACTTTTCAAAACATCCCAGAATCAAAATTTGGACTTCCTTGAGTGAATTTCGTGTATCAAAATGTCACATTCAGCAAGACTTGGAATCGTCATAATCAAATTAGTATATTTCGAGATATCGTTGATTGTAACAAAGTTGTATATTTGTAGTTCAAAGTGTTCTACTATGGACCATCTCTAAAACTCAAGTTTTCAAAACTTCCTAAAATAAAAATTTGAACTTCCTTGAGTGAATTTCAGGTATCAAAATGTCATCTTCCACCAAGACTTGGAATCGTCATAATCTAATTAGTATATTTCGAGATATCGTTGATTGTAACAAAGTTGTATCTTTGCTGTTCAAAGTGTTCTACTACGGACCATGGCTAAAAGTCACTTTTCAAAACTTCCCGGAATCAAAATTTGGACTTCCTTGAGTGAATTTCATGTATCAAAATGTCGTCTTTCACCAAGACTTGGAATCGTCATAATCAACTTAGTATATTTCGAGATATCATTGATTGTAACAATGTTGTATCTTTTTTGTTCAAAGTATTCTACAATACACCCAAGGTTGAAAATCGAGTTTTGAAAGTGTTCTACTATTGACCCATGGATAAAAGTCAAGTTTTCAAAACTTCTTGAAATAAAATTTAAACTTCCTTGACAAAATTTCATGCATCAAAATGACGTCTTTAACCTGGACTTTGAATTGTCATAATCAAATTAGTATATTTCGACATATCGTTGATTGTAACAAAGTTGTATATTGTTCAAAGTGTTCTACTATGAACCATCCCTAAAACTCAAGTTTTCAAAACTTCCTAAAATCAAAATTTGAACTTCCTTGAGTGAATTTCATTTATAAAAATGTCGTCTTTCACCAAGACTTGGAATCGTCATAATCAAATTAGTATATTTCGAGATATCGTTGATGAAGGACCGTTTACGAGGATCAAAGCATGCAACGGAAGCGATTTTAAAACAAAATCGATCCTCGTATAGATAAGAATCTAGAAGACTTACTTTTCTTTCGGATTACCGGTCGGAATGGAGTGATAGAAGGAGGAGGCGCGACGGCTTCTTCGCGTGGCGGAGATGACGGCTGTCCTGCGATTCGTCGGCTCCTTCGCATCAGATCTCTTGATCTTCCAAGGTATGACTCTAAAACTCGTGGCCTCTCTTGGTGACGAAGAGAAAAACGACTTAGGTGAAAAAACAAACAAAAAAGAGAATATATATAGGGAAAACCCTAGGGTTAAAACCCTAGTGGGCCAAACCCTAGTGGGCCAAGTCCAATTAATTAATTTTCTAATTGGGTTAGCCCAATTAATTAATTAAAACCAATGAACTTATTATTTTATTCTAGCCCAATGGACCATTCTGAATAAAATAATTCTCTCTCATGTAATCCACCCAATAGGCCAAATGTATTAAAAATACATGAGTTATATCGAGCTACCCCGGGGACCAAAAGACAAATTATTCATGGCTATTAAAATGACCAAAATATCCCTGCTACCTAGTAGCTATATTTTGTCATTCTAAGTGTTCCAACTATCACCATATGGTAACACTGACCCCACGAATAATTTTGCATGTGCGATGTCTTTGACCTACTAGTGTAATGACGATAATACCCTTCTGTGTAACACCCATCATTTAGAAAGGAATAATGTACTAACACCTCTCTAAATGACTTCTACCATCCTTAGATCACTAGTCCAATAATCCATGACTACTCGAATGTACTTGCTTATCACTGGGAGCTACCCAGAAGCACACACTCTCAAGTCACGTTCCCAGGGCCCTGGATTATTTGATTATTCTTGGACAATCACAAGGGGGTGAATCACAGAAACTATCTTGTATCAGTCTGTCTTAGCTAATTAGAAACCACACTCCCAACTCACAAGGTTGCTGATCTTTGATAGACCTCACCTACAGTGAATCTAAGAATATAGTTCTAGGCT
Source organism: Diospyros kaki (assembly GCA_036245055.1). Classification (NCBI taxonomy): domain Eukaryota; kingdom Viridiplantae; phylum Streptophyta; class Magnoliopsida; order Ericales; family Ebenaceae; genus Diospyros; species Diospyros kaki. Next base: position 23,411,884 of record BSEG01000009.1, on the reverse strand, counting down.
CACTAGACCACCAACTAATACTCAAGTATTAGAGTACTCGTCCACGTAGTAGCAGTGATAGACCAGCTCCATGATAATCAGTACTTTGTCATTAGCTTCTATCACAGGTCCACTCTACGCATTCCAAATGCGCTTGTACAATAAGAGTAAACGGACTGTTTACTGGCTAAGGCAAGCCATCCTCCATTAGGATCTATTGCACAATGATCTTATCATGATAGAATGCCCAGTTCTATCAAAAGATCAAGAGTAATATTTTTCTTGCTTATTAAGTACCCATGATTCATGCCTAACTGTGAAGAACGACCCATCACATGAATCACTTACTTAATAGCATGGACACTTTTCCAACAATTAAATGCAAAAGATATATGTGCAATAAACTGACTAAAAGGAAACATCATTACCATAAATGAAATAAAACGTGTCTTTAGGGCATACATTTCCAACAATCTCCCACTTGCACTCAAAGACTATGAAAATCCATAAGTTCCCACCCCTATGACATCTAAGTGTCTTCGAAAGACCTTCTCTGCCAAAGGCTTGGTGAAAGGATCTGCTAGATTGTTTGATGTAGATATTTGGTCCACCACTATCTCATTCTTCTGGATGAACTCCCGAATGAGGTGGTACTTCCTCTCAATGTGCTTGCCCTTTCTGTGGTTCCTTGGTTCTTTGCATTGTGACACTGCTCCGGTGTTGTCACAATAAAGGATAATAGGCTTTTCCACATGCGGTACAACTCCTAGTTCTATAAGGAACTTCCGGAGCCATACTGCTTCCTTGGACGCCTCTGATGCTGCTACATACTCAGCTTCCATGGTGGAATCAGCAATACAAGATTGCTTGATACTCCGCCATGAAATAGCTCCTCCAGACAAGGTGAAAACATATCCACTAGTGGATTTTCTTTCATCCTTATCAGCCTGGAAATCTGAGTCTGTGTAGCCTACTGGAACTAAGTCATCAGCTCTGTAAACTAGCATATAATCCTTAGTAGCCTTAAGGTACTTGAGTATATGCTTTACAGCTTGCCAATGTGCTTCCCCTGGATTTGACTGAAATCTGCTTATCATGCCTACAGCAAAGCAGATATCTGGCCTGGTACACAGCATGGCATACATGAGACTTCCTACAGCTGAAGCATAAGGAATCCTACTCATGCGCGCCTTTTCTTCCTCTATCTTGGGACAGTCCCTGGAAGATAAGCCCAATCCGTGTCTAAAAGGAATTAATGCCCCTTTACACTGATCCATACTGAACCTGACCAATATCTTGTCAATATAAGAAGATTGGGATAAACCTAACATTCTCTGCTTCCTATCTCTAAGAAGCTTTATACCAAGAATGTAACTAGCCTCTCCCATATCTTTCATGCTAAATTGACTCGATAGCCAAATCTTAATTGATGACATCATCCCTACATCATTTCCTATGATGAGAATGTCATCAACATATAACACCAGAAAAGACACCTTTTCACCATTTGTTTTCTTATACACGCATGGTTCATCTACGTTTGGAATAAATCCATAAGACTTTATAGACTCATCAAAACGTTTGTTCCATGCCCTTGATGCCTGCTTAAGTCCATAAATGGACTTCTTAAGCTTGCAGACCATGTGATCTTGGCCCTTCACAATATAGCCTTCTGGTTGGGACATATAGATGTCTTCACTAAGATAGCCATTAAGAAAGGCCGTCTTAACATCCATTTGCCATATCTCATAGTCATAATGACATGCTATGGCAAGGAGTATGCGAATGGATTTAAGCATGGCTACTGGTGAAAAGGTTTCCTCATAATCGATCCCTTCTTTCTGAGTAAATCCTTTTGCAACCAACCTTGCTTTAAAGGTTTGCACCTTTCCATCTGCTCCCCTTTTCCTCTTGTATACCCACTTACACCCTATGGGTTTTACCCCTTCAGGTGTAGCTACAAGATCCCAAACCTGATTGAGATGCATAGACTCAATCTCGGCATCCATTGCAAGACGCCACTTGTCCACATCGACATCAAGGATAGCCTCCTCGTATCTAGTGGGATCTTGTTCCTGATTGTCAGAGACTAGCTCGAAAGCTTCTCCTGTCCATCTATCAGGAACTTTAGATTCCCTCCCACTACGACGAGGCTCCGTGTGTATAGAAACACTCGGTTGTGTCTCTTTTGGTTCCTCAATTGGGACACTAGATGTACCTGAAGTTTGTTCAGAAGACAACTTCTCATCTAGTTCTGCTCTGCTTGAACCCTTAGTGGACATACTCTGATCATCCTCCAAGTATCTAGCATGAGTACTGATTAGTACTTTCTGCTCCTTAGGATAATAGAAATATCCACCACGAGTGCCTTTTGGATATCCTATAAAGTAGCATAATTCTGACCTTGGTTGCAACTTATTCCCCTTAGTCAATACATAAGCTGGACAGCCCCATATCTTGAGATGATTTAGACTAGGCTTTCGTCCGGTCCACATCTCATAGGGTGTCCTAGGTACAGACTTGGAAGGTACCAAGTTCAGAATGTATGCCGCTGTTTCTAAGGCATATCCCCAAAAGGAAATAGGAAGAGATGCATGGCTCATCATGCTTCTTACCATCTCCATTAGAGTCCTGTTCCTTCTCTCACTGACTCCATTCTGCTGGGGGGTCCCAGGTGCAGTCAATTGAGAAACTATACCGTGATGTACTAAGTAGTCCTTAAACTCTCCAAGAAGGTACTCTCCACCACGGTCTGACCTCAAAATTTTGATTAATTTACCTGTTTGACGCTCCACTTCAGCCTTAAACTCTTTGAATTTATCAAAAGAATCAGACTTGCGCCTCATAAGATAAATATAACCAAAACGAGTGTGGTCATCCGTAAATGTGATGAAGTACTCGTAACCTCCTCTAGCAGGTGTAGTCATTGGACCACAAACATCACTATGAACTAACTCTAATATGTTTTTGGCTCTACCTGCCTTCTGAGTAAATGGCCTTTTAGTCATTTTGCCCATTAGGCATGATTCACACTGAGGCCATTCTTCCAATCTCAATGAGCCCAAGGGTCCATCATGGATTAGCCTCTGAATCCGATTAGGATTAATGTGTCCTAATCTTAAGTGCCATAGATAAGAATCATTTGATGATAATGTTCTCTTCTTATTAACTGGTTCAATTTCAGAGTTGTTTATTTGACTTTTAATAGGATTAATATAATAAAGATTCCCAAATACGTTGCCTGAACAAATAACCTGTCCATTTCTACTGATAGTGACACCAGAATGGAACAAAACAGAATATCCATAAGAAATCAATTTAGAAACTGAAATTAAATTCTGTCTCAAAGCAGGAACGTATAAAACATCTTTCAAAATTAAAATCCTATTACAATCAAAAAACAAATGTAAAACTCCCACTGCTTCAGCCCATACTCGAGCTCCACTAGCTACCAGCAATCCATGCTCTCCTTCATGTAGAGTCCTTGTCTTTCTGAACCCCTGCAAAGAGTTACAGACATGATCAGTGGATCCTGAATCAACTATCCAAGAGGATGAAGATCCTACCAAACTGATGGATTCTAAGTAAAGAGCAATACCTGATGCTTTCACCTTGAGGGCAGGACAATCCTTTTTCCAGTGTCCTTTCTGCCCACATTTGAAGCACTTGCCTTTGGGCTTGGCATCAACCTGACTAGCTCCGGGCTTTATGGGCTTGCCCCCTGCTTTGTTCTGACCCTTCTTCTTCTTAAAGTTCTTGGCTTTAGGGCCAACTCTAGGAGAAGATGCAGAATGAATAGCTAGAGCCTTCGAGGTAGGCTTCATGATCTTCTCTGCCGCCTGGAGCTCTTTCATGAGCTCCACTAGATTCATCTCTAATTTATTCATGTTATAGTTCAATTTGAACTGTGAGTATGAATCTGGCAAAGTCTCTAAGACCATGTCTACCTGACTCTCAGCATCTATCGTCGCTCCCAATACCTCGGCTTCCTCGAAGTAAGCAATCATCTTGAGCATGTGCTCTCGAACTGATGCCCCCTCAGCCATCCTGGTAGTCATAATCGCTTTAAGAGCTTCCTGCCTTGCGGGCCGGCTCTTATCAGCGAACATGGTGCGCAACGATAAATCAATATCATAAGCAGTGGGGGTATGCTCATGCTTCGACTGAAGCACATCGGACATGGAAGCCAACATGTAGCAACGAGCCATCTCGTCAGCTTGCTTCCATTCCGCCTCAGCCTGGCGCTCCTCGTCAGTGGAGTTTGTCCCAATCACAGGACAGGGGTCAGTCAGAACATACTTGTACCCTTCGGCTGTGAGTACTATGTTCAACTTCCTCTTCCAGTCAACATAATTACCCCCATCCAGCTTAGAATCCTTGAGGATCATAGCAAGGGGACTGAAAGAACCTCCACCTGACATTCCTGTACAATTTATGGAAAAATAAGACATTTTAGACAATGCACATATAAACAAGTATTTTGCACATAAGCTCATATTATATCTTGAAAATAGATTTCCCTCAAACTATTATCAATAATATGTCATTTGGCTCTTAGAAGAACTAACAGAGCTCCGATAGGGAGGTTAATAATTCTCTAAGTTAAGTGTATAACCACCACTAACTAAACTTCCTGAATAGGAAATGATCTAGAGAATAATTCCGTCGATAGGGCGGCCATTATCTCACATTCCCTACGGATAATCTTGCATTATTACCTCCAACGATAGGCCGGCCGATAACAAAACATATCCTAGGTTTTAGTTATACCTTTACCATTAGATCTAGATCCTTATGGAATACCCATCCTATAGGGGGTCATGCTCAGAATGACACGAGGGCATCCACGATCTCTAATTAAAGGTGTGGAGGAAGCCATGGGGTCGTTGGAACCCCTCTCCCACTTAATCTTTTAAAACAAGGGTTTTGATTAAAAACGTTTTTCCTTTTGGATTCCATTAATACTTAGAAAAATATCTAAACTTGAAACACTCTCTAATCCAAGGATAAAAAAAAACTTTGAGAGAGTAAACCATAAGTTAATTTTTCTTTTTATTAATCAACCCAAAATTTAAACCTAATTATGAAATATCTAAGTCTACATTTACTTTCTATACCAAGGGATAAATCCTTTGAGAAAGCAAACCTGTAAACTAATTTCATCAATTGGCTTAATAAAACGTTTTTCATGAAATAACTTCTCATATGATCACAATTGAAAAAGCACAATAAACTAGTTACATGCTTTTCTATTCATTATTCCTAAGTGACCATATAATTGATTAAACATCACATAGAATAAATATTAAATGTGGTCTTGTTTAATCCTAAGGTGGTTCCATCCTTTTACTAATTATTTTCATGCAACATATCACAAGGATAATCTAATTGCAAATAATTTAACCTCCAAGAATGGTTTTTAATTAAAAACACCTAACTATGGGGTTGGGGCGGGCGAAGCCCGCCGTAAGCTCGGCGGTCCCGCTAGCCGGTTAGCGGGCGGGGGTCAAGGGGAAGCCGCCCCTTGCGGGGTGCGGGGCAGCGCCCCGAACCAAAATTTTTCTCCATGCAAAAACTACCAGATCTCCTTGCCAAAACCGCAGCCGCCAACTGTTCGAAGAAACCCTAGGTCGCTCCTTCAGCCGCCGCAAGTTCCATGGACAATCCCGAAAATCTGCAATGCTGATTTCTTGTGATGGACGACTCAAGCCCTTGGCCGAAACCAGATCTGGCCGATTCTTCCATCACATTCAGCCCTTTGCAATCGATGGCTACTGGTTTTCTGGAAAAACGCTGCAAGCATGGCCGATTTATGCAATCTGGTTTTCTGGAATAAACGCTGCCCGATCCGGCCGAAACTGCAAACCCTTTTTCCGCAATAAAACAGGCCGCCATCTCGATTCTGCAATCTTTGATGGCTGGAAAAACGCTGCAATCTTGATGGCTGGAAAAACGCTGCAATCTACCCGATTCTGCAATCTGGTTTTTCCTTCTTTGATCGACCATTACATAAGCATAAAATAAAACCGATCAAATCAACCATCAAAACTGGTTGTACATCCGCCTATACCCCAACCGCGAGGCTTACATCGAATCTATTTGAATAAACACAAACGATTACAACGTCCTATACCTCCACTCATGAGGTTTACAAGGCATCTAAAACCATTCTTGGAGGGATCCATAAACGCAATCAAAACAGCATTTAATCAATAAAAGGAACCACCCTTTTTCCGATTTTTAATCCTAGGCATGCTCCTAGATTCAAACCAACAAAACCGTGGCTCTGATACCACTTGAAGGACCGTTTACGAGGATCAAAGCATGCAACGGAAGCGATTTTAAAACAAAATCGATCCTCGTATAGATAAGAATCTAGAAGACTTACTTTTCTTTCGGATTACCGGTCGGAATGGAGTGATAGAAGGAGGAGGCGCGACGGCTTCTTCGCGTGGCGGAGATGACGGCTGTCCTGCGATTCGTCGGCTCCTTCGCATCAGATCTCTTGATCTTCCAAGGTATGACTCTAAAACTCGTGGCCTCTCTTGGTGACGAAGAGAAAAACGACTTAGGTGAAAAAACAAACAAAAAAGAGAATATATATAGGGAAAACCCTAGGGTTAAAACCCTAGTGGGCCAAACCCTAGTGGGCCAAGTCCAATTAATTAATTTTCTAATTGGGTTAGCCCAATTAATTAATTAAAACCAATGAACTTATTATTTTATTCTAGCCCAATGGACCATTCTGAATAAAATAATTCTCTCTCATGTAATCCACCCAATAGGCCAAATGTATTAAAAATACATGAGTTATATCGAGCTACCCCGGGGACCAAAAGACAAATTATTCATGGCTATTAAAATGACCAAAATATCCCTGCTACCTAGTAGCTATATTTTGTCATTCTAAGTGTTCCAACTATCACCATATGGTAACACTGACCCCACGAATAATTTTGCATGTGCGATGTCTTTGACCTACTAGTGTAATGACGATAATACCCTTCTGTGTAACACCCATCATTTAGAAAGGAATAATGTACTAACACCTCTCTAAATGACTTCTACCATCCTTAGATCACTAGTCCAATAATCCATGACTACTCGAATGTACTTGCTTATCACTGGGAGCTACCCAGAAGCACACACTCTCAAGTCACGTTCCCAGGGCCCTGGATTATTTGATTATTCTTGGACAATCACAAGGGGGTGAATCACAGAAACTATCTTGTATCAGTCTGTCTTAGCTAATTAGAAACCACACTCCCAACTCACAAGGTTGCTGATCTTTGATAGACCTCACCTACAGTGAATCTAAGAATATAGTTCTAGGCTCACTAGACCACCAACTAATACTCAAGTATTAGAGTACTCGTCCACGTAGTAGCAGTGATAGACCAGCTCCATGATAATCAGTACTTTGTCATTAGCTTCTATCACAGGTCCACTCTACGCATTCCAAATGCGCTTGTACAATAAGAGTAAACGGACTGTTTACTGGCTAAGGCAAGCCATCCTCCATTAGGATCTATTGCACAATGATCTTATCATGATAGAATGCCCAGTTCTATCAAAAGATCAAGAGTAATATTTTTCTTGCTTATTAAGTACCCATGATTCATGCCTAACTGTGAAGAACGACCCATCACATGAATCACTTACTTAATAGCATGGACACTTTTCCAACAATTAAATGCAAAAGATATATGTGCAATAAACTGACTAAAAGGAAACATCATTACCATAAATGAAATAAAACGTGTCTTTAGGGCATACATTTCCAACAGTTGATTCTAACAATGTTGTATCTTTGTTGTTCAAAGTATTCTACAATACACCCAAGGCTGAAAATCGAGTTTTCAAAACCTCCTGAAATGAAAATTTGGACTTCCTTGAGTGAATTTCATGTATCAAATTATCGTCTTTTACCTAGACTTGGAATCGTTATAATCAAATTACAATATTTTGAGATATCGTCGATTGTAACAAAGTTGCCTCTTTCTAGTTCAAAGTGTTCTACTATTGACCCATTGCTAAAAGTCAAGATTTCAAAACTTCCTGAAATCAAAATTTGAACTTCCTTAACTAAATTTCATGTATCAAAATGTCGTCTATCACGTAGACATGGAATCGTCATAATCAAATTAGTATATTTCAAGATATCGTTGATTATAACAAAGTTGTATATTTATTATGTAAAGTGTTCTACTATAGACCCACGGCTAAAACTAAAGTTTTCAAAACTTCCCGAAATCAAATTTCAGACTTCCTTGAGTGAATTTCATGTATCAAAATGACGTCTTTCACCTAGACTTGAAGTACTCGTAATCAAATTAGTATATTTTGAGATATCGTTGATTGTAACAAATTTGTATCTTTGTTGTTCAAAGTGATCTACTATAGGCCCATGCCTAAAAGTCACTTTTCAAAAGTTCCTGAAATCAAAATTTGGACTTCCTTGAGTGAATTTCACATATCAAAATGTCATCTTTCACTAAGAATCGGAATCGTCATAATCAAATTAGTATATTTCGAGATATCGTTGATTGTAACAAATTTTTATCTTTGTTGTTCAAAGTGTTCTACTATGGACCCATGCCTAAAAGTCACTTTTCAAAACTTCCCGAAATAGAAATTTGGACTTCCTTGAGTGAATTTTATGTATCAAAATGTCATCTTTCACCTAGACTTGGAATCGTCATAATCAAATTAGATTATTTCGAGATATCGTTCATTGTAACAAAGTTGTATCTTTGTTGTTCAAAGTTTTCTACTATGGACCCGTGGCTAAAAGTCACTTTTCAATACTTCCAGAAATCAAAATTTAGCCTTCCTTGAGTGAATTTCACGTATCAAAATATCATCTTTTACCTAGACTTCGAATCTTCATAATCAAATTAGTATATTTCGAGATATCGTTGATTGTAACAAAGTTGTATATTTGTTGTTCAAAGTGTTCTACTATGGACCATCGCTTAAACTCAAGTTTTCAAAACATCCTAAAATAAAAATTTGAACTTCCTTGAGTGAATTTCATGTATCAAAATGTCATCTTTCATCAAGACTTGGAATTGTCATAATCAAATTGGTATATATATCGTTGATTGTAACAAGGTTGTATCTTTGTTGTTCAAAGTATTCTAGAATACACCCAAGGCTGAAAATCGAGTTTTCAAAGTGTTCTACTATTGACCCAGAGATAAAAGTCAAGTTTTCAAAACTTCCTGAAATAAAATTTGAACTTCCTTGATAGAATTTCATGTATCAAAATGATGTCTTTAACCTAGACTTTGAATCGTCATAATCAAATTACTATATTTCAACATATCGTTGATTGTAACAAAGTTGTTTATTTGTTGTTCAAAGTGTTCTACTATGGACCATCGCTAAAACTCAAGTTTTCAAAACTTTCTAAAATCAAAATTTGAACTTCCTTGAGTGAATTTCATGTATCAAAATGTCGTCTTTCACCAAGACTTGGAATCGTCATAATGAAATAGTATATTTTGAGATATCGTTGATTATAACAATGTTGTATCTTTGTTGTTCAAAGTATTCTACAACACACCCAAGGCTGAAAATCAAGTATTCAAAACTTTCCGAAATCAAAATTTGGACTTCCTTGAGTGAATTTCATGTATCAAAATGTCGTTTATCACCTAGACTTGGAATCATCATAATCAAATTAGTATATTTCGAGATATCGTCGAATGTAACAAAGTTGCCTCTTTCTAGTTCAAAGTGTTCTATGCTTGACCCATGGATAAAAGTCATGTTTTCAAAACTTCCTGAAATAAAATTTGAACTTCCTTGATAGAATTTCATGTATCAAAATGTCGTCTTTCACCTAGACCTTCAATCGTCATAATCAAATTAGATATTTCGAGATATCGTTGATCGTAACAAATTTGTATCTTTGTTGTTCAAAGTGTTCTACTATGGACACATGCCTAAAAGTCACTTTTCAAAACTTCCCGAAATCAAAATTTAGACTTCCTTGAGTGAATTTCATGTTTCAAAATGTCATCTTTCACCTAGACTTGGAATCGTCATAATCAAATTAGAATATTTCGAGATATCGTGCATTGTAACAAAGTTGTATATTTGTTGTTCAAAGTGTTCTACTATGGACCCATGGCTAAAACTCAAGTTTTCAAAACTTCCTAAAATCAAAATTTTAACTTCCTTGAGTGAATTTCATGTATCAACATGTCATCTTTCACCAAGACTCGGAATTGTCATAATCAAATTAATATATTTCGGGATATGGTTGATTGTAACAATGTTGTATCTTTGTTGTTCAAAGTATTCTACAATACACCCAAGGCTAAAACTCAAGTTTTCAAAACTTCCCGAAATCAAAATTTGGACTTCCTTGAGTGAATTTCATGTATCAAATTGTCATCTTTCACCTAGACTTGGAATCGTTATAATCAAATTACTATATTTCGAGATATCGTCGATTGTAACGAAGTTGTCTCTTTCTAGTTCAAAGTGTTCTACTATTGACCCATTGCTCAAAGTCAAGTTTTCAAAACTTCCTGAAATCAAAATTTTAACTTCCTTGACTGAACTTCATGTGTCAAAATGTCATCTTTCACCTAGACTTGGAATCGTCATAATCAAATTAGTATATTTCGAGATATCATTGATTTTAACAAAGTTGTATATTTGTGGTGTGAAGTGTTCTACTATAGACCCACGGCTAAAACTTAAGTTTTCAAAACTTCCTGAAATCAAATTTTGGACTTCCTTGAGTGAATTTCATGTATCAAAATAACGTCTTTCACCTAGACTTCGAATCGTCATAATCAAATTAGTATATTTCGAGATATCGTTGATTGTAACAAAGTTGTATATTTGTTGTTCAAAGTGTTCTACAATGGACCCATGGCTAAAAGTCCAATTTCAAAACTTCCTGGAATTAAAATTTGGACTTCCCTGAGTGAATTTCATGTATCGAAATGACATCTTTCTCCTAGACTTGAAATCATCATAATCAAATTTGTATATTTTGAGATATCGTTGATTGTAACATATATATATCTTTGTTGTCCAAAGTGTTCTACTATGGACACATGCCTAAAAGTCACTTTTCAAAACATCCCGAAATCAAAATTTGGACTTCCTTGAGTGAATGTCATGTATCAAAATGTCGACTTTCTCCTAGAATTTGAATAGTCATAATCAAATTAGAATATTTCGAGATATCATTGTTTGTAACAAAGTTGTATCTTTGTTGTTCGAAGTGTTCTATTATGGACCCATGGCTAAAAGTCACTTTTCAAAACCTCCAGAAATAAAAATTTGTCCTTCCTTGAGTGAATTTCGTGTATTAAAATGTGATAGTTCACCTAGACTTTGAATTGTCATAATCAAATTAGTATATTTCGAGATGCCGTCGATTGTAAAAAAGTTCTCTTTGTTATTCAAAGTGTTCTACTACAGACCAATCGCAAAACTTAATTTTTTAAAACATCCCAAAATCAGAATTTGGACTTCCTTGAGGGAATCTCATGTATCAAAATGACATCTTTCACCTAGACTTGGAATCATCATAATCAAATTAGTATATTTCGAGATATCGTTGATTGTAACAAAGTTGTATCTTTGTTGTTCAAAGTGTTCTACTATAGACCCATGGCTAAAAGTCACTTTTCAAAACTTCCCGAAATCAAAATGTGGACTTCCTTGAGTGAATTTCATGTATCAAATTGTCGTCTTTCACAAAGACTTGGAATAGTTATAATCAAATTAGTATATTTCGAGATATCGTCGATTGTAAGAAAGTTGCCTCTTTCTAGTTCAAAGTGTTTTACTATTGACCCATGGCTAAAAGTTAAGTTTTCAACACTTCTTGAAATAAAATTTGGACTTCCCTGACGGAATTTCATATCAAAATGTTGTCTTTCCCCTAGAATTGGAATTGTCATAATCAAATTCGTATATTTCTAGATATCGTTGATTGTTACAAAGTTGTATATTTGTTGTTCAAAGTGTTCTAGTATGGACCCATGCCTAAACTACAGTTTTCAAAACGTCCTAAAATCAAAATTTCAACTTCCTTGAGTGAATTTCATGTATCAAAATGTCATCTTTCACCAAGACTTGGAATCGTCAGAATCAAATTAGTATATTTCGAGATATCATTGATTGTAACAATGTTGTATCTTTGTTGTTCAAAGTATTCTACAATAGACCCATGGCTAAAACTCAAGTTTTCAAAACTTCCCAAAATCAAAATTTGGACTTCCTTGAGTGATTTTCATGCATCAAATTGTCTTCTTTCACCTAGACTTGGAATCGTTATAATCAAATTAGTATATGTCGAGATATCGTCGATTGTAACAAAGTTCCCTCTTTCTAGTTTGAAATGTTCTACTATTGAACCATGGCTAAAAGTCAAGATTTCAAAACTTCCTGAAATCAAAATTTGAACTTCCTTGACTGAATTTCAAGTATCAAAATGTCGTCTTTCACCTAGACTTGGAATCTTCATAATCAAATTATTATATTTCATGATATCATCGATTCTAACAAAGTTGCCTCTTTCTAGTTCAAAGTGTTCTACTTCGGACCCATGGCTAAAACTCAAGTTTTCAAAACTTCCTGAAATCAAAATTTGAACTTCCATGACTGAATTTCATGTGTCAAAATGTCGTCTTTCACCAAGAGTTGGAATCGTCATCATCAAATTAGTAAATTTCGAGATATCGTTGATTGTAACATTGTTGTATCTTTGTTGTTCGAAGTATTCTACAATACACCCATGGCTGAAACTCATGTTTTCAAAACTTCCCAAAATCAAAATTTGGACTTCCTTGAGTGAATTTCACCTATCAAATTGTCATCTTTCACCAAGACTTGGAATCGTTATAATCAAATTACTATATTTAGAGATATCATCGATTGTAACAAGGTTGTCTCTTTCTAGTTCAAAGTGTTCTACTATTGACCCATGGCTAAAAGTCATGCTTTCAAAACTCCCTGAAATCAAAATTTGAACTTCCTTGACTGAATTTCATGCATCAAAATGTCGTCTTTAACCTAGAGTTTGAATCGTCTTAATCAAATTAGTATATTTTGAGACATCGTTTATTGTAACGAAGTTGTATAATTGTTGTGTAAAGTGTTCTACTATAGACCCACGGCTAAAACTTAACTTTTAAAAACTTTCTGAAATCAAAATTTGGACTTCCTTGAGTGAATTTCATGTATCAAAATGACGTCGTTCAACTATACTTGGAATCGTCATAATCAAATTGGTATATTTTGAGATATCGTTGATTGTAACAAAGTTGTATCTTTGTTGTTCAAAGTGTTCTACTATTGACCCTTGGCTAAAAGTCACTTTTTTCAGACTTCCCAAAGTCAAAATTTGGACTTCTTTGAGTGAATTTCATGTATCAAATTGTCGTCTTTCACCTAGACTTGGAATCGTTATAATCAAATTAGTATATTTTGAGATATCATTCATTCTAACAAAGTTGCCTGTTTCTAGCTCAAAGTGTTCTACTATTGACCCATGGATAAAAGTCAAGTTTTCAAAACTTCCTGAAATAAAATTTGAACTTTCTTGATAGAATTTCATGTATGAAAATGACGTCTTTCACCTAGACTTTGAATCGTTATAATTAAATTAGTATATTTCGAGATATCGTTGATTGTAGCAAAGTTGTTTATTTGTTGTTCAAACTATTCTACTATGGACCCATGGCTAAAACTCAAGTTTTCAAAACTTCCTAAAATCAAAATTTGAACATCCTTGATGAATTTCATGTATCAAAATGTCGTCTTTCACCAAGACTTGGAATCGACATAATCAAATTAGTATATTTCGAGATATCATTGATTGTGACAATGTTGTATCTTTGTTGTTCAAAGTATTCTGCAATACACCCATGGCTGAATCTCAAGTTTTCAAAACATCCCGAAATCAAAATTTGGACTTCCTTGAGCGAATTTCATGTATCAAATTGTCATCTTTCACCTAGAGTTGGAATCGTCATAATCAAATTACTATATTTTGAGATATCATCGATTGTAACAAAGTTGCCTATTTCTAGTTCAAAGTGTTCTACTATTGACCCATTGCTAAAAGTCAAGTTTTCAAAACTTCCTACAATAAAATTTGAACTTCCTTGATAGAATTTCATGTATCAAAATGACGTCTTTCACCTAGACTTTGAATCGTCATAATCAAATTAGTATATTTCGAGATATCGTTGATTGTAACAAAGTTGTATATTTGTTGTGTAAAGTGTTCTACTATAGACCCATGGCTAAAACTTAAGTTTTCAAAACTTCTCAAAATCAAAATTTGGACTTCCTCGAGTGAATTTCATGTATCAAAATGACGTCTTTCACCTAGACCTGGAATCGCTATAATCAAATTAGTATATTTCGAGATATTGTCGATTGTAACAAAGTTGCCTCTTTCTAGTTCAAAGTGTTCTACTATTGACCCATGGATAAAAGTTAAGTTTTCAAAACTTCCTGAAATCAAAATTTGAACGTCCGTGACTGAATTTCATGTATCAAAATGTCGTCTTTCACCTAGACTTGGAATCGTCATAATCAAATTAGTATATTTCAAGATATCGTTGATTGTAACAAAGTTGTATATTTGTTGTGTAAAGTGTTATACTATAGACCCACGGCTAAAACTTAAGTTTTCAAAACTTCCCGAAATCAAATTTAAGACTTCCTTGAGTGAATTTCATGTATCAAAATAACGTCTTTCCCCGAGACTTGAAGTAGTCGTAATCAAATTAGTATATTTCGAGATATCGTTGATTGTAACAAATTTTAAATCTTTGTTGTTCAAAATGATCTACTATGGACCCATGCCTAAAAGTCACTTTCCAAAACTTCTCGAAATCAAAATTTGGACTTCCTTGAGTGAATTTCATGTATCAAAATGTCCTCTTTCACCTAGACTTGGAATCGTCATAATCAAATTAGAATATTTCGAGATATCGTTCATTGTAACAAAGTAGTATCTTTGTTGTTCAAAGTGTTCTACAATGGACCTATGGCTAAAAGTCACTTTTCAAAACTTCCAGAAATCAAAATATTTCCTTCCTTGAGTGAATTTCATCTATCAAAATGTCATCTTTTACCTAGACTTCCAATCTTCATAATCAAATTAGTATATTTCAAGATATCATTGATTGTAACAAAGTTGTATCTTTGTTGTTCAAATTGTTCTACTACAAACACATGGCTAAAACTTAAGTTTTTAAAACTTCTCGAAATCAAAATTTGGGCTTCCTTGAGTGAATCTCATGCATTAAAATGACGTCTTTCAACATGACTTCGAGTAGTCATAATCAAATCAGTATATTCCGACATATCATTGATTGTAACGAAGTTGTATCTTTGTTGTTCAAAGTGTTCTACTATTGAACCTTAACTAAAAGTCACTTTTAAAAACTTCTCGAAATGAAAATTTGGACTTCCTTGAGTGAATTTCATGTATCAAATAGTCATCTTTCACCAAGACCTGGAATCGTTATAATCAAATAAGTATATTTCGAGATATTGTCGATTGTAACAAAGCTGCCTCTTTCTAGTTCAAAGTGTTCTACGATTGATCCATGGATAAAAGTAAAGTTTTCAAAACTTCCTAAAATAAAATTTGAACTTCCTTGAAAGAATTTCATGTAACAAAATGACGTCTTTCACCTAGACTTTGAATCGTCATAATCAAATTAGTATAATTCGAGATATCCTTGATTGTAACAAATTTGTATCTTTGTTGTTCAAAGTGTTCTACTATGTCCCATGCCTAAAAGTCACTTTTGAAAACTTCTCGAAATCAAAATTTGGACTTCCTTGTGTGAAGTTCATATATCAAAATGTCGTCTTTCACCTAGACTTGGAATCGTCATAATCAACTTAGAATATTTCGAGATATCGTTCATTGTACAAAGTTGTATATTTGTTGTTCAAAGTATTCTGCAATACACCCAAGGCTGAAAATCAAGTATTCAAAACTTTCCGAAATCAAAATTTGGACTTCCTTGAGTGAATTTCATGTATCAAACTGTCGTCTTTCACCTAGACTTGGAATCCTTATAATCAAATTAGTATATTTCGAGATATCGTCGATTGTAACAAAGTTGCCTCTTTCTAGTTCAAAGTGTTCTATGCTTGACCCATGGATAAAAGTCATGTTTTCAAAACTTCCTGAAATAAAATTTGAACTTCCTTGATAGAATTTCATGTATCAAAATGTCGTCTTTCACCTAGACCTTCAATCGTCATAATCAAATTAGATATTTCGAGATATCGTTGATCGTAACAAATTTGTATCTTTGTTGTTCAAAGTGTTCTACTATGGACACATGCCTAAAAGTCACTTTTCAAAACTTCCCGAAATCAAAATTTAGACTTCCTTGAGTGAATTTCATGTTTCAAAATGTCATCTTTCACCTAGACTTGGAATCGTCATAATCAAATTAGAATATTTCGAGATATCGTGCATTGTAACAAAGTTGTATATTTGTTGTTCAAAGTGTTCTACTATGGACCCATGGCTAAAACTCAAGTTTTCAAAACTTCCTAAAATCAAAATTTTAACTTCCTTGAGTGAATTTCATGTATCAACATGTCATCTTTCACCAAGACTCGGAATTGTCATAATCAAATTAATATATTTCGGGATATGGTTGATTGTAACAATGTTGTATCTTTGTTGTTCAAAGTATTCTACAATACACCCAAGGCTAAAACTCAAGTTTTCAAAACTTCCCGAAATCAAAATTTGGACTTCCTTGAGTGAATTTCATGTATCAAATTGTCATCTTTCACCTAGACTTGGAATCGTTATAATCAAATTACTATATTTCGAGATATCGTCGATTGTAACGAAGTTGTCTCTTTCTAGTTCAAAGTGTTCTACTATTGACCCATTGCTCAAAGTCAAGTTTTCAAAACTTCCTGAAATCAAAATTTTAACTTCCTTGACTGAACTTCATGTGTCAAAATGTCATCTTTCACCTAGACTTGGAATCGTCATAATCAAATTAGTATATTTCGAGATATCATTGATTTTAACAAAGTTGTATATTTGTGGTGTGAAGTGTTCTACTATAGACCCACGGCTAAAACTTAAGTTTTCAAAACTTCCTGAAATCAAATTTTGGACTTCCTTGAGTGAATTTCATGTATCAAAATAACGTCTTTCACCTAGACTTCGAATCGTCATAATCAAATTAGTATATTTCGAGATATCGTTGATTGTAACAAAGTTGTATATTTGTTGTTCAAAGTGTTCTACAATGGACCCATGGCTAAAAGTCCAATTTCAAAACTTCCTGGAATTAAAATTTGGACTTCCCTGAGTGAATTTCATGTATCGAAATGACATCTTTCTCCTAGACTTGAAATCATCATAATCAAATTTGTATATTTTGAGATATCGTTGATTGTAACATATATATATCTTTGTTGTCCAAAGTGTTCTACTATGGACACATGCCTAAAAGTCACTTTTCAAAACATCCCGAAATCAAAATTTGGACTTCCTTGAGTGAATGTCATGTATCAAAATGTCGACTTTCTCCTAGAATTTGAATAGTCATAATCAAATTAGAATATTTCGAGATATCATTGTTTGTAACAAAGTTGTATCTTTGTTGTTCGAAGTGTTCTATTATGGACCCATGGCTAAAAGTCACTTTTCAAAACCTCCAGAAATAAAAATTTGTCCTTCCTTGAGTGAATTTCGTGTATTAAAATGTGATAGTTCACCTAGACTTTGAATTGTCATAATCAAATTAGTATATTTCGAGATGCCGTCGATTGTAAAAAAGTTCTCTTTGTTATTCAAAGTGTTCTACTACAGACCAATCGCAAAACTTAATTTTTTAAAACATCCCAAAATCAGAATTTGGACTTCCTTGAGGGAATCTCATGTATCAAAATGACATCTTTCACCTAGACTTGGAATCATCATAATCAAATTAGTATATTTCGAGATATCGTTGATTGTAACAAAGTTGTATCTTTGTTGTTCAAAGTGTTCTACTATAGACCCATGGCTAAAAGTCACTTTTCAAAACTTCCCGAAATCAAAATGTGGACTTCCTTGAGTGAATTTCATGTATCAAATTGTCGTCTTTCACAAAGACTTGGAATAGTTATAATCAAATTAGTATATTTCGAGATATCGTCGATTGTAAGAAAGTTGCCTCTTTCTAGTTCAAAGTGTTTTACTATTGACCCATGGCTAAAAGTTAAGTTTTCAACACTTCTTGAAATAAAATTTGGACTTCCCTGACGGAATTTCATATCAAAATGTTGTCTTTCCCCTAGAATTGGAATTGTCATAATCAAATTCGTATATTTCTAGATATCGTTGATTGTTACAAAGTTGTATATTTGTTGTTCAAAGTGTTCTAGTATGGACCCATGCCTAAACTACAGTTTTCAAAACGTCCTAAAATCAAAATTTCAACTTCCTTGAGTGAATTTCATGTATCAAAATGTCATCTTTCACCAAGACTTGGAATCGTCAGAATCAAATTAGTATATTTCGAGATATCATTGATTGTAACAATGTTGTATCTTTGTTGTTCAAAGTATTCTACAATAGACCCATGGCTAAAACTCAAGTTTTCAAAACTTCCCAAAATCAAAATTTGGACTTCCTTGAGTGATTTTCATGCATCAAATTGTCTTCTTTCACCTAGACTTGGAATCGTTATAATCAAATTAGTATATGTCGAGATATCGTCGATTGTAACAAAGTTCCCTCTTTCTAGTTTGAAATGTTCTACTATTGAACCATGGCTAAAAGTCAAGATTTCAAAACTTCCTGAAATCAAAATTTGAACTTCCTTGACTGAATTTCAAGTATCAAAATGTCGTCTTTCACCTAGACTTGGAATCTTCATAATCAAATTATTATATTTCATGATATCATCGATTCTAACAAAGTTGCCTCTTTCTAGTTCAAAGTGTTCTACTTCGGACCCATGGCTAAAACTCAAGTTTTCAAAACTTCCTGAAATCAAAATTTGAACTTCCATGACTGAATTTCATGTGTCAAAATGTCGTCTTTCACCAAGAGTTGGAATCGTCATCATCAAATTAGTAAATTTCGAGATATCGTTGATTGTAACATTGTTGTATCTTTGTTGTTCGAAGTATTCTACAATACACCCATGGCTGAAACTCATGTTTTCAAAACTTCCCAAAATCAAAATTTGGACTTCCTTGAGTGAATTTCACCTATCAAATTGTCGTCTTTCACCAAGACTTGGAATCGTTATAATCAAATTACTATATTTAGAGATATCATCGATTGTAACAAGGTTGTCTCTTTCTAGTTCAAAGTGTTCTACTATTGACCCATGGCTAAAAGTCATGCTTTCAAAACTCCCTGAAATCAAAATTTGAACTTCCTTGACTGATTTTCATGCATCAAAATGTCGTCTTTCACCTAGAGTTTGAATCGTCTTAATCAAATTAGTATATTTTGAGACATCGTTTATTGTAACGAAGTTGTATAATTGTTGTGTAAAGTGTTCTACTATAGACCCACGGCTAAAACTTAACTTTTAAAAACTTTCTGAAATCAAAATTTGGACTTCCTTGAGTGAATTTCATGTATCAAAATGACGTCGTTCAACTATACTTGGAATCGTCATAATCAAATTGGTATATTTTGAGATATCGTTGATTGTAACAAAGTTGTATCTTTGTTGTTTAAAGTGTTCTACTATGGACCCATGGCTAAAATTAACTTTTCAAAACTTCCCAGAATCAAAATTTGGACTTCCTTGAGTGAATTTCATGTATCAAAATGTCGTCTTTCACCTAGACTTGGAATCGTTATAATCAAATTACTATGTTTAGAGATATCGTCGATTGTAACAAGGTTGTCTCTTTCTAGTTCAAAGTGTTCTACTATTGACCCATGGCTAAAAGTCATGCTTTCAAAACTCCCTGAAATCAAAATTTGAACTTCCTTGACTGAATTTCATGCATCAAAATGTCGTCTTTCACCTAGAGTTTGAATCGTCTTAATCAAATTAGTATATTTTGAGACATTGTTTATTGTGACAAAGTTGTATAATTGTTGTGTAAAGTGTTCTACTATAGACCCACGGCTAAAACTTAACTTTTAAAAACTTCCCGAAATCAAAATTTGGACTTCCTTGAGTGAATTTCATGTATCAAAATGACGTCGTTCAACTATACTTGGAATCGTCATAATCAAATTGGTATATTTTGAGATATCGTTGATTGTAACAAAGTTGTATCTTTGTTGTTTAAAGTGTTCTACTATGGACCCATGGCTAAAATTCACTTTTCAAAACTTCGCAGAATCAAAATTTGGACTTCCTTAAGTGAATTTCATGTATCAAAATGACGTCTTTCACCTAGACTTCAAATAGTCGTAATCAAATTAGTATATTTCGAGATATCGTCGATTGTAACAAATTTGTGTCTTTGTTGTTCAAAGTGTTCTACTATGGACCCATGCCCAAAAGTCACTTTTCAAAACTTTCCGAAATCAAAATGTGGACTTCCTTGTGTGAATTTCATGCATCAAATTGTCTTCTTTCACCTAGACTTAGAATCGTCATAATCAAAATTAGTATATTTCGAGATATCGTTATTGTAACAAAGTTGTAGCTTTGTTGTTCAAAGAGTTCTCTACTATGGACCCGAGGGTAAAACTTAAGTTTTTAAAACTTCTCGAAATCAAAATTTTGACTTCCTTAAGTGAATTTCATGTATCAAATTGTCGTCTTTCACTTACACTTGGAATCATTATAATCAAATTAGTATATTTCGAGATATCGACGATTGTAACAAAGTTGCCTCTTTCTAGTTCAAAGTGTTCTACTATTGACCCATGGCTAAAAGTCAAGTTTTCAAAACTTCCTAAATTAAAATTTGAACTTCCTTGACTAAATTTCATGTATCAAAATGACGTCTTTCACCTAGACTTTGAATCGTCATAATCAAATTAGTATATTTCGAGATATCGTTGGTTGTAACAAAGTTGTATATTTGTTGTTCAAAGTGTTCTACAATGGACCCATGGCTGAAAGTCAGTTTTCAAAACTTCCTGGAATCAAAATTTGAACTTCCCTCAGTGAATTTCATGTATCAAAATGATGTCTTTCACCTAGACTTGAAATCGTCATTATCAAATTAGTATATTTCGAGATATCGTCGATTTTAACAAATTTGTATCTTTGTTGTTCAAAGTGTTCTACTATGGACCCATGGCTAAAAGTCACTTTTCAAAACTTCTTGAAATCAAAATTTGGACTTCCTTGAATGAATTTCATGTATCAAAATGTCATCTTTCTCCTAGACTTTGAATAGTCATAATCAAATTAGAATATTTTGAGATATCGTTGTTTGTAACAAAGTTGTATCTTTGTTGTTCGAAGTGTTCTACTGTAACGGCCCGAAGATGGGGTGTTGATATCAATGAATAATACAATATTATCTTATGATGTGTGGGTAGAATTATTCGTTGAATTGGGTTTTGCTGCAGTGTGAGTGTGTATGTATGTGTTTTGGAAGGTTTAGGATGAGTGGTTAAGAGTTAGGAGGGTTTATGAAGAGGCATCCGAATGTGTGGGGCTTTGGGAGGCTAGATATTCGAATGGTGGAAGTATCCACCATTCGAATGAGAGCAACCCTATTTGAATGGGATGTGAGTCATTTGAATGGGAGGTGATCCATTCGAATGGTTTATTATCTTCAATGATGCTTCATATATGGGCCTGGGTTATGTATTGATGCAAGAAGGTCGTGTGATTGCCTACGCTTCTAGACAACTGAAGAAACATGAGGTAAATTTCCCCACTCCTGATTTGGAATTAGCGACTGTAGTTTTTGCTTCGAAAATATGGAGGCATTATTTATATGGTGAGAAGATAGAAATTTATACAGATCATAAGAGCCTCAAGTGTCTGTTCTCCCAAAAAGAGTTAAATATGAGACAGCGTCGGTGGATTGAATTCTTTAAGGATTTCGATTGTGAGATCTTATTTCATCTTGGGAAGGCAAATGTGGTGGCAGATGCTTTGAGCCGTAGAGGAGCTTCTATAGCCATGATGATGATATAGGAGTGGAAGCTGGTTGAACAACTGGATGACCTGACCATTACGATCGATGAAGAGACCCCGGGATTGTATTGTGCTTATTTGGGAATCCAGTCAGATTTGATACAGCGGATCCAAGCCCAGCAGCCCTATGATGAAGAGTTAGGTAAAGTGTTGGAGCAGATAGAGGATTGTGTTTCTATGGGATACAGTCAGCAGGGAGATGGACTCTTGCTGTTTCAGAGCCGTATTTGTGTGCCAGATGATTGGGAGATGAAGCAGGAGATTCTATCTAAGGCGCACAGTGCACGCTATACTGTTCATTCGGGCACGACTAAGATGTATCAGAACTTACGATGATTATTTTGGTGGCCTGGTATGAAGAAGGATGTGGCAGAGTTTGTTTCTAGATGTTTGGTTTGTTAACAGGTGAAGGCAGAGCATCAACGACCCGCTGGATTGATTTAGTCCCTACCCATTCCTGTTTGGAAGTGGGATGATATTTCGATGGATTTTGTTACTGGATTGCAGAGGACTTCGCCGGGACATGATACTATCTGGGTGATTGTAGACAGACTCACTAAGTCTACCCATTTTCTACCCATCAAGAAGACGTTTCCTTTGAACCGTTTGGCTTAGCTTTATATTGGGGAGATTGTTAAGCTACACGGAGTGCCTTCTAGTATAGTGTCTGACCGTGATTCCAGATTTACTTCTCACTTTTGGGACGCTTTGCAGGCGGCTTTGGGTACTAGATTGAAATTTTGTACAACATTCCATCCTCAGACAGACGGCCAGACAGAGCGCATGATCCAGACTATGGAGGATATGTTGAGGGCTTGTGTGCTTGATTTCCATGGTAACTGGGATGACCACCTACCATTGATTGAGTTTGCATATAATAATAATCATCATTCCAGTATCAGTATGGCACCTTACGAGGCACTCTATGGACGACCTTGTCGTTCTCCATTATGTTGGGAGGAAATGGGGGATAAGGTTATTCTCAGACCAGAGATAGTGGAGCAAACGACCGAGAAGATTCGGACTATTAGGGCCAAAATGAAAACTGCTCAAGACAAACAAAAAAGTTATGCGGATTGTCGAAGGCGAGCTTTGAAATTTTCTATTGGTGATCATGTATTTTTGAAGGTTAAGCCAGTACGAGGAATTCGGAGGTTCGGAGTTTCAGGGAAGCTTAGTCCACGCTACGTGGGTCTATTTGAGATTTTAGAGCGTGTTGGAACCTTAGCATACCGGCTAGCTTTGCCTCCCTAGTTAGCCAGTGTGCATAATGTATTCCACATCTTCATGTTACGCAAATATGTTCCCGACCCTCATCATGTGATTGACTTCCAACCACTTGAGTTAAGAGAAGATTTAACATACGAAGAATTTCTAAGTCGCATCCTCGATCGTAAGGAGAAGGTGTTAAGGAATCGAGTCATTCCCTATGTAAAAGTGTTGTGGTAACAACATGACTTCGAAGAAGCAACTTGGGAGCTGGAGGATAAAATGCGACGCCTTTATCCCCATTTATTTGAGCAAACAGGTATGTCTAGATCATTTTTAAAGACGAAGGGAACCTTGTAATATATTAGGTTTCTAGGTATGTTGAATAGGGTAAAGTTGACTCTTAAATAGCTTGAATCCAATGGCATTTTGTACTCATTGACAGGAACAGAACCCATATGACTATGGTGGAAACAGGGAAAGCAGTGTTGTTCAAAACCGGTAAGTGAACTTATATATTCCGTAAGATTACATTTTTTTTTAGTGGATCCTATGAGAGTAGGAAGACAACAAGATAATATATTTATATATCCTTTAGCTTTCCAAATTTCCAAACCTGAATTTGGAGGATCAAATTCCCTAAGGAGGGGAGGATTTGTAATGACTCGAAGATGGGGTGTTGATATCAATGAATAATACAGTATTATCTTATGATGTGTGGGTAGAATTATTCGTTGAATTGGGTTTTGCTGCGGTGTGAGTGTGTATGTATGTGTTTTGGAAGGTTTAGGATGAGTGGTTAAGAGTTAGGAGGGTTTATGAAGAGGCATCCGAATGTGTGGGGCTTTGGGAGGCTAGATATTCGAATGGTGGAAGTATCATTCGAATGAGAGCAACCCTATTCGAATGGGATGTGAGTCATTTGAATGGGAGGTGATCCATTCGAATGGTCTATTTTGCTGGGTGGTGTTTCTTCATTGTAACCAAATTTAGTCTATTTTCCAGCCTGAAGCTTCTAAAACTTAAAACATAAAATTGTAGATCTTTCTTTTTTCGTTCTTTAGCATCTTGAATAACCTCAATCGGAGTTCGAATGAGAGAGTTATACTCAAAATTTGAAAGGGTGTCAAAGCTGTCCAGAATCTATTTGAGCCTTTACATTCGAATGAGTTGCCTTTACATTTGAATGAGCCCAGTGAAAATTGCAAAATTCATCCGAATGAAAGCACTGTTGCATTCGAATGAGCCTCCAATTCCTTCAGTAATTCAAGTTACTATTTAAAATTCATTCGAATGTCTTCCTGCCTCATTCAAATGTCACTCACATAAGTTGAAATCTTTCTCTAACTCATTCGAATACACGCCAGATCATCCGAATGACTTCCAAATAGCTTCATATATATGTAAATATCATCTGAATGCCTTAAATTATATTTGAATGCCTCCCTCAATGATTCATATATATATATATATCGCCCGATACCTCATTAATTCTGGAAACACATAGAAAATTCTAGAACTAAAATATCAAAAAAATATGATAAATATATAGAGAATTTGGGACATAATTAAATGGATAAAGATGACTTATAAAGATCATATAAAAGGAGAAATTAGTGAGAAAATCTCACTGGAGCAGAACACTATTTTTCCTCTTTCTCGTACGTTCTTTGTTCTTCTTCAAACCCTCATTTTTCTTCTCACAACAAGCTAGATCTTGCTATCCAAGGAGTTCTTAGTGGTCGATAAGTGAAGTAAAAGGCAAGTTCTCTCTTCTTTCCTCTTTTCTCTTGGATCTTATTGTGTTATGGGTTGGTTACATGTCTTGAGAGCTTGACTGGGGTTAGGGTATTTAAGCTTGAGGGAAAGTTTCTAACAGCCATGTGGGGCTTGTTTCTCCCCATTAATCCTAAGCAATGGAGTTTTAAGTGGAAATATGCATGGGAGACTTGTTTCTTCTCCATGCCCTACTTTATATATCTCACTATGAACTTAAGCTTAAACAAGAAATCCGTGACTCAGTGTTGTTGGCTAATTGTGTTAAACATGTTTATGAACAGAGAATGACTTTAGATTACTTATATATGTACTGTCATGGCATGTTTTGAAAGAATGGTATTTGTGCATCATGAACATGTCTTGGCTTGACCTCCTGCATAACATCTCATGAGTGTGCACGAGCATCAGTTCTTATTTCTAGCACGTGCAATTTGTATGTGGCCACTTTATATGTTACATGTGCATTGAGAAAGGCATGGACAAAGATGATTATGCGCGCTGCAGTTGTGTACTGCCAGGATATATCCCCCAAAACCAGTAGGCATTAGCCTGACTGGGGTTACGCTCTTGCAATGACGACTGAGGGGCGCGCCCAATGGTGACGACCATGGGTGAGATTATATATATGTACGTATGGCTATAGCCAAGTGTAACATATATGACTCATGGTTGCCGGACTCAGCTACAGACTATTATGTATCATGATGCATTTTAATTTCTATGTGAGGCCACTGGCTATTTATATGTTGATAGAATTTTATGTGTGTGATGCATGACACTATCATTATGGGTGTGTGTGTAACTCCTGAGTTATCACCTATCATTTCCGTTGATATGCATGTTTACCACACCTGTATGCTCTTATCCTCTGCCATGCTCTTCCTTCTTATTTCTTATGCTTGCTGAGCTTTGTAGCTCACGTTATACTCTCCTCCATTCCAGGTAAAGGAAAAGAGGTGGCCAGTGGTGAGTCAAGTAAGAAAGATGGGTAGACATGTGCGCGTGCAGGTCCCCTCTTGATTTAAATGGTCTTGGGAAGTTGTTGGTAGATGTGTAGACATTATTTTGTGTGTAATGTAACTTAAAGAAAAATTATGCCTGTAATCCTTGGAAGTATTTATTTTGGGTTTGAGTTTGATGGATGGCAGGTGTATGCATGTTTGTGGCTAAGTGTTGTTTTGTCTATATCCCTAGCACCCGCTCTTCTAGGTTGTCCTGAAATGGGATAACTTGGGAGAGGGGGTGTTATAGAGTTGGTATCAGAGCAGTCGAGAGATAACCCCGCGCACATAGGATGTCGGGTAGAGTAGGGAGTGTGTGTCAGTCTTTGATATGCACTTTTAGCAAAGTTTGATAATTGTGAATTGGATCCTAACTCTAATATGTGTTAAGGGATATGAGTGCTCGCCGAGGACGACCATGGACTCGAGGATGAGGACGAGCTGCACCTATCCCTGGTGCAGCATCTGAGGCCGCGCCTGAGGCTTCAGAAGGGTCTAGTAGTGATTTACGTCAGGGGATGGCTGCGATGCATAGCACTCTAGCAAGGATTTTGCAAGCTATTAACCGGTTGGCAGATAATCAACCCAGACAGGAGCACAAGGAAGTGAAAGAACCCGTTGGAGTGCAAGGAGCAGGAAGTAGTGACGAGGGTCAGCTATTGAAGAACTTCATGGCGCTTCGACCACCAGAATTTACTGGAGGGACGGATGTAGCAGCAGTAAAAAATTGGATGTTTTCTATAGAAAAACACCTTCGCTCTATGGGTTGTACAGATGCCCAAAAGGTGCAATTGGGCACATTCCTCCTTAGGGATGATGCAGAGAGATGGTGGGAGATAGTCCATCAGAGGTATGGGCCTAGGGATCCTACCTGGGCGGAATTTCAAAATGCATTTAATGAAGCTTATTGCCTGGCATGGCATAAAGAGCAGAAAGTGTACGAATTTATAGAGCTGGTGCAAGGAAGCAAGACAGTGGCCCAATATGAAGCTAAGTTTACAACCTTAACCAAGTATGCCCCTGATTTGCAAGGCAGCGTGATCGTGGGGAGTGGAGAGTAGCCCAAGCCTTGTTTAGAGGATCCAAAGCTTCCCAGGGATCTTCTAGTAGCAAGAAGAGAAGAGGGGAAGCTGGATCGAGCAGTAAGACTATGAGGCTTCTTGGAATCAAAATTTGGACTTCCTTTCATGAATTTCATGTATCAAAATGTCGTCTTTCATCAAGACTTGGAATCGTCATAACGAAATTAGTATATTTCAAGATATCGTTGATGGTAACAAAGTTGTATCTTTGTTGTTCAAAGTGTTCTACTATGGACGCATGGCTAAAAGTCACTTTTCAAAACTTCCCGGATTCAAAATTTGGACTTCCTTGAGTGAATTTCATGTATCAAAATGACGTTTTTCACCTACACTTGAAATTGTCATAATCAAATTAGTATATTTTGAGATATCGTTGATTGTAACAAATTTGTATCTTTGTTGTTCAAAGTGTTCTATTATGGACCCATGGCTAAAAGTCACATTTCAAAACTTCCCAAAATCAAAATTTGGACTTCCTTGAGTAAATTTCATGTATCAAAATGTCATCTTTCACCTAGACTTACAATCGTCATAATCAAATTAAAATATTTCGACATATCGTTCATTGTAACAAAGTTATATCTTTGTTGTTCAAAGTGTTCTACTATGGACCCGTGGCTAAAAGTCACTTTTCAAAACTTTCAGAAATCAAAATTTGGCCTTCCTTAAGTGAATTTCAAGTATCAAAATGTCATCTTTCTCCTAGACTTCGAATCGTCATAATCAAATTAGTATATTTTGAGATATCGTTGATTGTAACAAAGTTGTATCTTTGTTGTTCAAAGTGTTCTACTATGGACCCATGGCTAAAAGTCACTTTTCAAAACTTCCTAAAATCAAAATTTGAACTTCCTTGAGTGAATTTATTGTTTCAAAATGTCGTCTTTTACCAAGACTTGGAATCATCATAATCAAATTATTATATTTCAAGATATCGTTGATTGCAACAATGTTGTATCTTTGTTGTTCAAAGTATTCTACAATAGACCCATGGCTGAAACTCAAGTTTTCAAATCTTCCCGAAATCAAAATTTGGACTTCCTTGAGTGAATTTCATGTATCAAATTGTCGTCTTTCACCAAGACTTGAATCGTTATAATCAAATTAGTATATTTCGAGATATTGTCGGTGGTAACAAAGTTGCCTCTTTCTAGTTCAAAGTGTTCTACTATTGACCCATGGCTAAAAGTCAAGTTTTCAAAACCTCCTGAAATAAAATTTGAACTTCCTTGACTGAATGTCATGTATCAAAATGTCATCTTTCACCTGGACTTGGAATCCTCATAATCAAATTAGTATATTTTGAGATATCGTTGATTGTAACAAAGTTGTATATTTGTTGTTCAAAGTGTTCTACTATGGACCCATGGCTAAAACTCAAGTTTTCAAAACTTCCTAAAATCAAAATTTGAACTTCGTTGAGTGAATTTCATGTATCAAAATGTCGTCTTTCACCTAGACTTGGAATCATCCAAAGCAAATTAGTATATTTCGACATACTATAGATTGTAACAGACTTGCCTCTTTCTAGTTCAAAGAGTTCTACTTTGCACCCATAGGTAAAACTCAAATTTTGAAAACTTCCCGAAATCGGAATTTGGACTTTTATGAGTGAATTTAGTGTATTAAAAACTTGTCTTTCTCCTAGACTTTGAAACATCTTAAGCAAATTGGTATGTTTCGAGATATCGTTGATTATAATAAATTTGTATATTTGTTATTCAAAGTGTTCTACTATGGACCCACGGCTAAAACTCAAGTTTTCAAAACTTCTTGAAATTAAAATTTGAACTTCCTTGAGAGAATTTCATGTATCAAAATGTCGTCTTTCACTAAGACTTGGAATCGTCATAATCAAATTAGTATATTTCGAGATATCGTTGATCGTAACAAAGTTGTATCTTTATTGTTCAAAGTGTTCTACTATGGACCCATGGCTAAAAGTCATTTTCAAAACTTCCTGGAATCAACAAATAAAGTTTTAATTGAAACAAAACTTAGGCAACAGATTCTCAAAGAATCAAAGATCGATTAGAAACAGATTTTTCAAGCATTTAGCAATTTCAGTAATCACACAGATTAGCACAGGTTTACTCAGTAATATCTAAAAAAAAGTCACTAAGCAGTTTAGATAATAGTAAATCATAAACAACCACTAGAACCCACATAGGATTAAACCAGGCAGAATTCACACACAGCACTAAGCAACTGGTTTTCTAAGCAAGACTTAACCGCACCAAAACAGGTTATGCTAACATAAAAAAATCACAGATAATACTAATTCTAGCAACAAGCAAAAGTTTCCACCAAAGGGTAACCCCCAATCCTAATGGTCACCCCCACACGATGGCTGCTAGTTACTGAAAATTTAAACTAGGGTTTGGAAATTTCTCACCGAGCGGGCTGTTTTAACGGTCCGTAAACAAAAAAGAGTTTGAACCACTGCCTCTATTAGAGTTGGCATGCGTCGCAGCTACCGGCTCCTCACGAGCCACCGCCGGTTAAGGGGACTCTCCTTGGTCAATCGATTTTTGGCTATAGGCTATTTCACCCCCAAATCGAATCCTACACACAACAATCAAGGAAACACAGATTTGGCTTTGATAAACACTTACTCTGAAATCAAACCCAAAATTGAAAAGGGATTCTCGATAACCTAGGAGCCACACAAGGCTCTGATACAAATTGTTACGGAAAAACTCTACAAAACAGTGGGTTAGAACTCAATCGAAATCAAACCAAAACAACCGAATACAAGAAAAAATCGAGGTAAAAAATTAAACTCCTTGTTTAGCAACAATGGCAGTCATGAAGACTACTCCAAGGCTTAGATCTGGGCTCGTTCGAACACCACTTAGGCAACAACCAATGAATAGGGACACCAAGCCACAAAGGAGCCCAAAAACCCCAAGAACTGAAGCCCTCAAACCCCCCAAGTCTCTCGGCCAATCAACACCCCTCACACAAGTCACACAAGCTTCCACACATAGTAGGATCCACTAAGGGACAGAGAGTAATCACGAAGATATGGGTTCAACAATAGCTGAAAAACTTACCTCAAAGAGAAGACAACAACTCAGACTAAATAAGAGTTGCAAACGCCATTGACGAATAGCCACCACACACAAGGAAAGTGTGGCACACAGCAAAGGAAAGAAGCATTTGACCAAGAAGGAAAGAAACCCCAAGAGGATCGCCATCAATGAAGGGTGAATCGACCGAGAGAGGGAACAAAAAAGAGCACACAATCGGCTGCCACACCTAAGGCACAAAAGGGGAAAAATTCCTTTTATATTAAGGGCCTAGGGCATAAGAGAAAAATGGGCTAAGAGGGTAATGGGGTTGGGCTTGGGTTTCATGGACTTCCTCCCTCCCTTGAACAAATGGGCCAAAGCCTATTTCTCCTCCAAAGGGAGGGTTAAGGGCTTATGCCCTACTTCTATAAATGAGCTGTCAGTAAGTGGGTTGAACCATTGCTTCAATCCCAGGCTGAAGCCTATGAAGCTAACTCGAACCATCATCATCGCCTGGGCCTCATTAGGAAACACAAAACCAACAGCCAAACCCTAGTTCTTACAGCTCGAAGCTCGACGTTGGTTCAGTATAGAGAGATTTGCTATTGCTGCAATTAAAGTACAGAGAGAGAGAGAGAGAGGACCTGCCGAAATCGGAGCGGAAGGAAGAACGAGAATCGGAACCCCAAAGAAAGCCTAGGGTTATCAAACTCCTAACTCTTGATGCAAATGACATCTCACAGACATTTGTTCAAAAGAACTGGAACAAGTTGTATGGATTCTTTAGGCCAAACCAGAAGTAAACAGATTGAGCAATGAGAAGATTCTACTAGAAAAGTGTCCTACTTCCATTAGGCAAAAGATTTGAGCAGTTTTAGTCAAGTAAGAGTAGAAAATATGACATATGGCCAAAAAGGGGAAACCTATTAACCAAACATTATTGAGTATTACATTCAATCTCCTTCCATCATGAACACCATAAGGGCAAGCCTGAAAATGCTGGAAATAATAGCGATTTTGTGACTGTGGAACTTCTGTATCGGATGCGAATTCTCTCGTGAAGAAGACCCCACAATAGAATCGCCAAACCCTAGTTCTTACAGCTCGAAGCTCGACACCAGTTCAGTACAGAGAAATTTTCCATTGCCGCAATTAAAGTACAAAGTGAGAGAGAGAGGACCTGCCAAAATCGGAGCGGGAGGAAGAACAAGAATCGGAACTCTAAAGAAAGCCTAGGGTTTTACCCATTAGTCTTCTTCTTCTTCTTGTCATTACTCGAAGGGTTTGAAGAGAGCGAATTAAAGGAAACTTGCTTGCGAAGTGGCGATTGGAATTGAAGCTTCGCTTCGATCTGGAACCAGACTCCACTCGCTCACTCATTGTCTATATGTCAATTTGAACAAATTGGGATCCTTGAGGACCTGCCGAAATCAGAGCTGGAGGAAGAACGAGAATCGGAACCCCAAGGAATGCCTAGGGTATTGTTGTCGTTACTCGAAGGGTTTGAAGAGAGCGAATTGAAGCTTCGCTTCGATCTGGAACCAGACTCCACTCACTCGCTCGCTCATTGTCTATCTGTCAATTTGAACAAATTGGGATCCTCAAAGATTTCAAACTGTTAGAGAGAGAAGAGAGAAGAAGGAAACTTGCTTGCGAAGTGGCGATTGCAATTGGAATGAAGCGACAACTGGGCTTGGACCGCTTTTATACTGATTTGGTACCTGATGTTGGTTGGAGATTTGAACTGAACTCTGGGGGTTAGGGTGGAAAAACGTGGGTCTATTATCTTTTTTTTTTTTTTCTTTTAGGAGGTTGCTGCTATATAACTGGAGAATTATTGTGAGCATTGGCATTGTACACTTGAAATACAGCTATTTGTGCTTATTTTGCGGGGTTGTTATCTTTGCTCTTAATATCTTTCTTTAGCTCATACCATCCGGATAAGTGTTTGGTATTATCATTATTAAAGGGATAAGTGGTATTTAATAGTAAAAAATAAATAAATAAATAAATAAAGCAATTTTTTTTGTATGTCTGTACAAGTCGAAAACCTTTATTGTTTTGGTTTAAAGCAGTTAACAATAAGCAACTCTGAATCAATAAGATAAAAAACCATGATTGTTTTGTTTTGGATAATTATGGTTGAATTGAATTGTGTCTAAATAATCTCTCTGTATGTAGGCTTCCTTTTTGACACACTCAAATAACATTTGGTTATATTATTTGTAACTATTGCAATAAGCACGACAATTTTATTTCTAAAATTTATTGAGATGTCATAATTTTCAAGTACCCACATCTCTTCAAGATGACTTTTAGTCTGTTATTTTTGTGAGAATATATATATTCTCTTTAGGAGCAGTACCACCTAAATTAGATAAATTCTTTTTAAGAATATTCATGTCTTATTCTTCTTTTATTTAAATTGAATAAAACTCTCTTCAAGTCACTGGCACTTGCGTATTCATCATATGTTGTTATACTTTTTAGTTATCGCCCCTTGGGATATCAAGTTTTCTAGATTATTAATTAGTAGCTATTATATGTATGTAATAGCTATTATATTTATTACATAAGAGGACATTAAAGTTTTTGGCATCATGCAGTCATCATCAAAACATACATATCATGAACTCCACATGTACCAATTTTACAATAATAGCCAAATGAAACACATATGGCATTTAAATTCATTCAAGAAATGTTCTAACTATATCTGGATGTTTTAGATAGAAACATTTAATTGCATCTTCATTTTTACTCGAGTGATTGACCATCACTTGAATATCAAATTTAGAAGATGAATTTTCAGCAGTGTCACCAAATGTTGCTTGAAATCATCAATCCTATAAATACAATATATTAAGCACATAAGCAAGAGCAAGATTAATCACAAATATACTAAATTTGTTAACACAACCTTATCATGAAAAAACAAGACAATATAAATTCTATGAGTCAAAACTCAAGTATCATCACTTTGAGAATATGATTATCTACTTGAAAGATCTTAAACATCAAATATACATTACTCTTAAACTTTGAGTAATGATACATCACTTATCATATCAAATATCATGAGCCTCCACAGAGCACTCATCCAATATCTTTAGGATAACCCCAAAGAGAGGCATACACAAACATATCACTAAATCATATGGTTATAGCAAATATAACACATATAAGAACAATAATATAAACCAATCAAGGATCCTTGACCTTGCATATATTCAAGGCAACCTCCATATATCTTATCAAGATAAAGCTTAACATATCCTTTAGGCAATATTCTAACTCAAAACATATGAATAAACCTATGAGATCATAACATAAGAGGACATTAAAGTTTTTGGCATCATGCAGTCATCATCAAAACATACATATCATAAACTCAACATGTACCAATTTTACAATAAAGTTAAACTTAAATAATTAATCCTCTTTTATGCATTAATTATTTTATTTTTCTTCCTATTTTAGAGGATAGTTAGTTGTGGAAAATGTTTTTTTTTTTTAATTTTTATATCAATTTTTTTGTAAAAGTTTGAAAAAATCAATTACTAATATGAAAAATTAGCACATATATTTAGAATTTTGTAGTATTTGACAGATTTTCTAATTTTTATTTTTGTTAACAAATTAAGATTATTTTTCACAACTAAATCGATAGAATCAATTACCACCTTAGTGTTTGTCAATTTTTTTTAATTTTTCTAAAAATAAAAATTGAACATGAATAGAAAATTAAACGTGAAATAATTTTTTAATAAACTTTTATGTTCATTCTTCAACAATCTGGTCATTGTATTTTAATTTTTGTCATCGCAACTACTAAATTTTAAATTTTAACTTTTTATTACAATTTAGGAACATATTTTAATTATTTTTTTCAAATTTTACTGATAAAATTTAATATAGTACATATTAATATAAACATCAAAGTGACTTGATTATGGGGTTTATATTAATTTTTGATATTAAGTGATTTTTAAGTTTATATACTAATGTAAATC
The DNA here is from genome assembly GCA_036245055.1 of Diospyros kaki. NCBI lineage: Eukaryota > Viridiplantae > Streptophyta > Magnoliopsida > Ericales > Ebenaceae > Diospyros > Diospyros kaki. The sequence goes on along the minus strand of BSEG01000009.1, from coordinate 23,377,704 downwards.
ACGCTAGTCTTCATTAATAAAATTTGATAAAAAAATTAAAAGAAAGACTAAATTATAGTAAAAATTAAAATTTAATAATTGTAGTGATAAAAATTAAAATACAATAACTAATTTAAAAACTTGTATTTTTTTTTGAAGGTCTGCCATTCTATTTTTCATTTGCTATTAAGAGGTGAGAACAACAGACAAGATCAATCAACCTTTTCTTCAAGTTGAGTTTGAGTTTTGGCTATATTTTGCAAAAGTTTATTTTAAGGTACAACATTATAAGACTACTAATTAAGAACTTGTTCTATAAGGGAGGCAATAGTTGGAGTGCTATCTGAACATTTTATGTTTGGAAGGATTTTTGACCTTCCAAACATAAGAGATATTCTTTTGGAGGTATTCTCTTAGTTTTAAGGGAAGAAACTATTTGCCGTATTTTTGAAACTTGGTAACTGCATGTGTTTGGATCATAGCCACAATAGGAGAGACTAAAGGTAGTACTAGAACACAAGTTGGAAGAGTAGTGTACTTGACAAAGTAGTCATACTTGCCTGATAGTTCTTCAAGTAATTTTTTAGTTTATACTAATGTAAATCACGCTAGTCTTCATTAACAAAATTTGATCAAAAACATTAAAGAGAGGCGGAATTATAGTAAAAATTAAAATTTAATAATTATGGTGATAAAAATTAAAATGCGATAACCAATTTATTATAAAATATAAAATTCAAGAATTAATAATGTAATCTACCTAATACTTTTTTTTATAAACCTTTAGGTTATAGATTTAACGATGTCTTAATATTGATTTTCAATTAATAAGTATTAAAATTTATTAAATAATTAATATTAAGTTTCAATAGGATTTAGAAGCCCTTGCTCACGAAGGAGAGAAACCAGAAGAAAGACCTTTCCTTTTGTGTATTATTGTTTTGAAATTTGTTCAACCTTATTTTTTTGTATAATTCTTTTAAATTGATCGAAGAAATGAGTTGCTAAGATTTTACTAATTTTTTAATATCCTAAAAATCAATTTTTAACAATAAATAGCTAGAAAAACAATATTTTAATCTTGTTATCGTTAATTTTCTATAGCAGAATTAAAATATTTTATTCTTAGAATATATTTCAGAGCCCTTTTTAGAAAATATATGCTGTTTAATTTCAATCTTTGTGTGATGTCAGCAATTCAATCATTGGAATTAATTGCAAGTACGGATATCACAAGTCAACACTAATAAGATAAATTAAAAAATAAATAAATAAACCAACAAAAATAAGGATAAGTAAGAAAAAATAAACTAGCATTATCTATTCTAATATACAATTAAAAATACATTAGTTATTGAGAAAAAAAAAAAACATAAGGAGATATGAATGAAAAATTCAAGAATCTATCCACTTTCTAAACAAAGTCTTAAAGTGACCATACTTTAAATATAAACAAAATAATAAAATTTCTTAAAACTCCTTGAAATGATAATACAACAAACTTGTTGAAGATTGAACCAAGACCATTGGCTAAAAAACTCAGAATGACTTCAAGATGATACTTTAAATATAAACAAAAGTGAAAATAAGAATTTTAGTTGTTAAAATGACGAATCAAAAATAAAAAATATACCCAATTATAGGAAATTTAAATAATAGTTGAAATACTATTTCAGAAAACATTGCAATTTCAAATGAAATGACAGTCAACCTATATAGTCCAACAAAATTCAGCCCTTCTAGTTTAGCAAATTTTTTCAAAAAAATAAAACATCAAGTCAGCAACCATAAGTAAAATTCAGGAAATACATAGAAAAAACCTTCACAGAGAAATCGTTTCAATGCTATTAAGTTTGATAGTATTAAAAAATAAGATAAAAAACAAAATATTGGAATTAAACAAATGAAAAAATAAGATGAAATACAAGGTGTGAGTTAGAGCAGAGAAGTCAATATAACAATCTTTTATAAGGAAGAATTAGAAATGCTAGCTGATTTCCAAATTACTTACTTTCAAAAGATACCAAATAGGACACTCCAATTTAGACAATAGCTCAGCAAGGACGAGTACTTCCACCGCACCGAAGTAACAAATGTTAAATTGTTGTGCATCAAATACCCCAGCCTAATGCTGATAATAAGAACATCCAAGGGGGTGTTATGCTGAACAAAAAATGTTAAAATGATGAAAGATCAAGACACAATTTAGGTAAAATAAATGCAGATAGAAGGCACATAAATTGTCACATCTATTCAAGTTTGAGACAAACGTCATAATTTTCACTATATATCCTCAATAAAATTAAACACAATTAATAATACTCCGCTGTTGGAATGAAAAATAGTCTTGCACTGTGCACTTGCTTATCAAGTCGAGTAAATCCTCAGATTCTAGCCGTCATAACGGTAAAGAAAAAAGAAAAACAAATATAAGATCGATTTTAGAGCAGATAAGTCACTACAACGAAACCAATCAAAGTGAACTGTAGAAGACTTTGAGCAACGAATGAAGCAGCAGCAGGTGCGTGCCAGCTTTTCAGCATTCTCATTTCACACATCAGCCTCTCTGCTTCACTGTATTCGCTGCTTGCTCCATTTTTCCCACATCCTACATCAGGATTGTGAATAAAAAAGTTAGTGGCTAGAAATTACAAATTAACACTCAAACGCCGGCCAGCTTAGGAAGTAGTAATGGAACACAATAGTCCCTTCTCCGATCAAAGATCCAGCAAATTTCTAACATAGTAATCAAACAAGTAACCATACAGAAAGAAAGAAATGTCTAAAATTGCAAACCACACCCAAACCCACACTTACAGTTGGTTGTGACGTGAAGTGATCCAAACTTAAAAATGCAGCAGCTTCCAACTTACTAGACATATTGGGAAGGTCACTCTGCACAGCAAAGCTGAAAGCCTTCGCTTCTCAAATATTTTCTATTTCACAGTCAAACAGAGCAAGTCGTCAACACTACAAATAAGATTACTTATAGCCTAGAATAAATTCTTTATGTCATGCAAACCGAAGTACCATGTACCCACAAATATCAAAGAATACAGGGGAGAAGCGAAACTGCATACATTACTTACAGATTGGTCCACAATAGGAATCAGTGACTGCAAGACCTTGGCCACATTGAACTTGATATTGGGTACCCTGTAATGAGATACTTTCAGGCCAGAAGTCCTTTTTCTTCTTTGAACATAAATAAGCCAGCTTGTTTTTTTGTTTCTTTTCTTGATGGAAAACAAGCCAGAAGTTCAACCTACGAGGATAATTTTAAGCCCTAGCAACTGGCTAAGTTACCTGTCTTTTGATGCATTGATAACCATAGGTAGAAGTTTGGAGCATGAAATTTCTGAGCCCATCACAGGAGCAAGGAGAGAGATTACGTGTAGTATGGTCATCCGATATAGATAATGTGGCTGTTAATCATGTCAAGAACTTGTCATTACATTGACAAATTTAAATTGATGAAAAAGTCGTCCGTCAATTCAGGAGCAACTCCGCATAAGAGCTGAAGGGGTATTTACATCTTAACAAAAGCACTACCATCACCTTGTATAAACAAATTATGCAACTCAAATGCCCCAGCAAAATGTCGGGACTCCATGAATTAAGTGTAATATATTGGTTATAGACCCAAACTGAATCATCTATTAGTCAAAAATCCATTAATAAACATAGAAGGGAACTTCTATCAAACTCCGTTGCCATCTGATATGATGTACCCGTACATGATATCAATACTAGTGTTAGTTTCCTCATCCCGTCAAAGTGACAAGCTACAAAATACACATCAAGTGTTTTCTTCATAGATAACAGAATTAATACTTAAGGAATAATGTGCTGCATTACCCATTCAGGACCAAATTCTTCTTCCAGGCGCTTAACATTATTAGCAGCTGCATCTCAGATGAAGTATACCTACAAAACATTCTTACAAACTCAAGATGCAGACCATTTAAAAGTTGCATAACCAAGCATAGGCTTAACTCTTATTAAGATTACTGTCACGTCTTGCTACATATTCAATGTCTTAGGTATGCTATTTTCGCTACTACAACCCCATGGCTAACCTGATAGAAAAACAGGAGGGACTTCTTGTGGGGCTGTCATTGAGGATGAATCTAAGTAGCACTTAGTTGGCCAGATACTTTAGGTGGCTTGGGATTAAAAGATTGGAAGTGTTCAATAAGGTACTTATAGGAATATGGTTGTACAGGCTTGCTTCCTAGAGGAACAGTACGTGGAGGAGGATTATTAAGCAAGTATGGTTGTCTTTGACGAGGCTGGATGATGAGGAGCAACCAGAATTTGTGAAAGATTGAAGAGGAGAAGAATTAGGGAAGAAATGAAGAAAGGAAGGCAATGATGACCCCGGAGAGAGAAATTTCTGGCATAGGAAGTCATCAAAAGTGTATTCAGTATCATCAAAGCTGATCTCTGATTACGTCACAATCCCAACTAGAAGATGATTCTCCTAACAAAATAAATAGAAGTCACAAAAATATAAAATCTAAATAAAATAAAATAATCTAAATAACTTCCTATCATTGGACCATCAATATTAGATCTCATATGCACGTGCATTTTGGAAGAGACCCCGAGACCCCAGAATCTTTTTGTTCGAGGCTGGTAATCTGTCAAGGTTTGACTTTTGCTTGATAGCTGGTGTGGCTCCAAGGAATTAAGGTCCTCCATAACATTTTTCAGCTAGTTAGTACTTAGGAACAGGAAAGGGGTGATGGAGGTTTGCAACTCCTGATTGCATTGTGTGATCCACATAACTTAAACCTAACGTTCAAGATTTTGGAATTGATTTCATGAAAGTTTCTGTATCAAGGGTTTGCCATCCATCACGAGAAGAAACAGAATGAGCTGCTGCTGCACATTTAAACTGAAAAATACAATACATGAGCTGCTAACCAACCAAAACAAGATTTGAGGAATAACAAAGCAAAGCACTGCAGAGAGAAAAAGAGTGTGACAGAAGCACGGGGCCAGCCTAAAAATACACAAGCATACAGGCTTTATTGGGAAATGAAGGAAAAGATTTGTCACTTGCGTGTATCATTTGATTATTGCCCACTAATGTAAAGGTTTAAAATCTCAACTTGTAACAATTACATGAAGGAAACCAAATTAAATCATAAAAATAAAAATAAAAAACTTAGAACCAAATGAATCCACAATTATCGTCTTTATTGCATTATTTTCACCAACCTTATCTTTTAACCACTGCATGCAGAGTGCACCTAGCTTATCATCAAAAAATCCTACACCCAGCTGACTTGCTAATAATGGTATGTATTCTATTATTGCAAGCCAAACTCTCCAGTGTCTATCCTCTGCAAGCTCAACAATTGCTGGCAACAGGGACTGGGATAGCAGATCAATTCCAATGACCTACATGGAAACGTCATATAAATAGGACCAAAAAAATATTAAAAAGAATTTAGGGCCAAACTGATCAAAAACCAGTTCATAATTAATGCAACAGTTGAAAATATGAACCAATCGGAGAATGCTATAAATAACCATCCACAAGCGCCAATTGCAAATAGCAGCATTTTAAGAGACACAACATTGCAATTGTTGATATAGCAAATTTAAATAAAATATTGTTCTATGTTTTACAATTTTGGGCACCATAAAATCTGTAGCTCAAAAAAACACTTCAATTAAGGATGATAAATTTTAATAAGAGTAAAGTTTGCAACACTTCAAAGGAAAAACACTTCAATTAAGCCTTGCAGCAAGCATAATTGCGCCAAAATATGATTTAAATGGCCTGAGTGTTCCATATTCAAAATGGCTTGTAATTTTGGAGTGCAATAAATAAAAACATCATGGTCACATGTATAGCAATTATGGCTGGCTCCTGGCTTTTTCTTACCCACTTTTCCTTTAGAATCACATTTTCATTTGTACCATTCACTACAAGAAAACAGTCAATTTGAGACGGATTTAGAGACGGAATTTTAGTTTGAGACGGATTTAGAGACGGATTTTGGCCGTCGCGAAAACTCCCGTCGGTAAATTTGAGACGGAAAATTTTCGTCTCTATTTGAGACTGATTTAGAGACCGTAATAGAGACGGATTTTGAGACGAAAAATTTTCGTCTCTATTTGAGACGGATTTAGAGACAAATTTAGAGATGGATTTTATTGATTTTAGAGATGGATTTTGAGATGGATTTCTATCTATTTTAGAGACGAATTTAGAGACGGATTTCTATCTATTTTAGAGACGGATTTTTATCTATTTTAGAGACAGATTTTGAGACGGATTTCTATTTATTTTAGAGATGAATTTTGAGACGGAATTAGAGACGGATTTTATCTCTTTTATTGATGAAATTAGAGACGGATTTTGAGCATTAATCGTCGATGATTTGAGACGGATTTGGAGACGGATTTTTTCCGTCTCAAAATCCGTCTCAATTTTAAATTTAATTAAAAAAATAATTAATATTCTTTCAAAATTTTATATATAAACCTGATATACAAAATATAAATCATGCATAAATATATAAACCTGATATACACAATATTAAATCCATACAATATTAAATCCATACAAGAAGTCCATATAATATTAAATTCATACAAGAAATCCATACAATATTAGTCAAACACATCGTCCATGAACATTAAAAATAATACAATATAATATCCATCCATGGCAATGACGGATCCTCCTAATGATCCGAGGGATTTGAGGGCGGCGACGATGAAGAAGGGTTATGAAATCTTTCTTCTATAGCTGACAAACGATTATTAAATGGTTCTATAGCTGCGCTAATAGCGCAGCTAACAGCTTGTTGAATTTGGTCAGCGAGTGAAATTGATGACTGTGGAGGCGGTGGCGGTGGCGGTGGCGACCACATGATAGGAACCAGGGATGACATGTGCTTCAGACCCCATGCCATACACACGACCCTTCTTTTTCCCGCCTGCAACCTCCAACCATAATGATGTCTCATCAAAAGCTGGCTGCGAGGGCTGTCCAGCAGTGTCACTATCTTCAGTCGGGCCAACTACTGATGATTGTGATGATGCTTGCCGCATATGAAAGTCAGCCTGCAAGTATATACATGGAATAAGTTGTACTATCAAAAGGTCAATTAAGTATAATAAAACACAAGTATTGTTATACACTTACATAAGTTTCCTCGGATCTACTGTCAACGAATCCTGAATGTTCTTTTCTTTGGTGCGTCGCAATGAATAACTCAGCCTGTGTAGGTGGACGACCTAATAGCTTAGACTGCAAAGGCAAAAAATAAAATGTTAATGCAACCATACTTAAGTAATTTAGTAAAATGAAAATAGTAAAAAAAATTAAAAATTACCAGTCTCTTCTTATGTTTAGATATAGGGATGGAACCACAAGTATGCTTACTACCTCCAACATCTGAGGACCGATTTTTCTTTGCCTTTTCTGATTTGTTCTTAAATTCTGGACTATTCCAATACTCCTTGAGTGCTTCAAATACAATAGGACACATCCAAGATGGTTTTTTTATCAAGTCCCTTCTCACACGGAACAAAAGGTCGGTCATACGATCAGAGGCTATCTTTTCAAAATTTATCCTTATTTGATTTTCCAATTCACTCTCCCAAGACCAACTCTTCTGTAATGTAAAGCAAAACAAAATTTAAACAAAATAAAAAGTTAAATTAATCTATCCTAATCCATACTCCTACAATCTCTCCAGCTCACTATTATTGTATAATATGTACAAGTTGGCAAGACTTGTGACTAATAAAACAAAGATTCATTCACTAAAAACCCTTTTTAAAATAAAATTGTATAGGTCATGAGACTCGTGTATTTTTTATCAAAATGTAAAAATGTAAAATTTCTCGTGCAAAACTTCACTTTCCATCAGGGAAGATCAGATACCCAATTAACAAAATATCAATACAATTAAGCATCCTAAGGAAAGAGAGGAGAGTCAAAGTGGCATCTTTTCCTGTCTATTATGTCAATACATGCATCATGTCACATATAGGAGATGGGTCTGGCAACAAGAAATATCACATAAAGACGTTGTTTGTGAATTCAATATAGTCTTATCTTCACACTATTTTCGTTTCTAGGTTGAGGAATCAAATTTAATGAGCTTGAAGCGGCCAATAACCTGCATTTTCTTCTCTTCTTTCATTACTACTTTCCTGTCTATAATTATTCTTCAGTTACATTTCTTAAAGATAAAGCACAGTTTGAAGCTCTTGATTTTATTGAAGCTAAAGATCCAATTTTCAATCGAACTAGTTGTTTCTGATTTCTGTTTCATTTTCCTGGAAAATGAGGAATATAGCAGCTTGTTACAGCCATCATTAAGGTGTCAGAGTCATACCGTTCAGGCTCGTGATTAAGGCTTGTTGCTTTGTGAATGGAGGAACAAACCTCCAACATGCCATTAAGAAGTATTTATTGAAAAATTTATGATCTTTAGGTATGTAAAACATTAAGAAGTATTTAATGAATCTGTCTTTTAACTTCACAAGATTATGAATTGGCCCTAAACCCTACACTTGAACTTAAATGACTATGCAATTGAAACGGGACAAAAACTGAGACAAAATATTAAACAAAATCAAAGAGAAAAGAAAAATGAAAACATGGTAAAAGTGTAAGAAAGACAATAAAGGGCATTTCTAAATTTTAAAGATAAGATTACTTAGATTAAAAATTTAAAATTTTAATCTGAATTAAAACTTAATCTGTTATGCACAATTTTTCACTTTGAGTTAAGTCAAGCAGTCGATTTACAACTACCAGTCTATTTGGAATAAAAAGATTTTATTCATTTAGTAATTATGTATTTTGTATATAAATTATGATTTCTTGTAATTTAAAACTTTCCAATATTGCCTCAACTTGGTTTTTTACTTTGAATCTTTTGGGTTTCCTCAACCATGGGTTTTCAACCTCTGTTTTCCTTAGATCAGTCGATCAATTGACTTGATACATTAAGATGGTGGTTTTGATAGTGGAAATGGTGCAACTTAAATTTCGAACGATTTCTATTGAGTCAACGGTGCATGTGGTGAGAACAAAATTCAAGATTTTTGTTTTTTGAAGTATTTGATTGATTGTTAGGTGATACAATTAATCAATTGGCAAATGCAATTAATATTTTATTATTTTATTTTTTTTGTAGATACAAATTATAGTTAGATTGAAGGTCGAGATAATTTTTGCACTTGTTTTCTCCCTTACTTTACTTTCTTCAAATTTATCTTGTGAATGTTTAGGAGTTTTAGTTTTTATGATCTTACATTATTGGGCATCGCAACTTGGTTTTTCATACCCATTATTTGTTATTCTATTTTGTATCACTTATATTTGTCGATTCTTGGTGTTGCAGTCATGGTTGCTATAAGGAACTTTTTGCTTAACAAGAAGACCTCCAAGGAGCTACGACGTGTAAAAGAGAAGCTAGTTTAGAGCATTTCATTGGTGTTAGTTTGGTCACGGTTGTGAGAAAGCAAAATTGATGTTTGTAAATTAAACATGTTACAACTTGTTAGTGATCTAGAGTTTAGACTAAAGAAGGCCTAGTTTTAGGGAGTCATATGTATGTCGTCTGGCCTTTGCCATGACAGGTGCGCTTGCATGGCAGGTCATCTCTTAATAAAGTATATTTTTTGGTGTTTGAGGGGGGATCGCACGGGGTTGTTTTTGCCCTGGGTTCTCCCCTTAGGTGTGTGTTCTTGTTGCTTTGTTTTTCTTTTTCATATTTTTCTTTCTCTTGGACAATAGACTGTTGCATCTTTGAAAGCAAGCTCAACAATCTCAATTGTATTCTTTATCGTCAAACAAGACATATTGTCACACCTTGCTTATCTTGGCATTCATGATGATCTGATGAAGCAGCGAAGCCAAGAAGTTGTTTTAGAAGATTTTGAAAGTACATGAGAAATCTTAAGGAAATCTAAGTCTTCTAGCTGATTCTACAAAATTTTCTCAAGAAAAAACTTTGATAACATATCTTACATAAACTTTTTATTTTTTAGAATGTTCTAATTGTACTTGATGATAGAGAATAAATATGATAGTTTAGAATAAATATGTTGGTAGATGGATTAATGAGGTTGGTAAGAAGTTGCATCAATGTATTAAGCTATATATAGAGTTAACTCTTTTATTTTTGGAGTAATAATTCATGCACTTGAGTTAAATTTGTGTGTGTGTGTGTGTGTGTTTTTACTTCATTTTTCTAAATTCTTTTGTATGAGTATTACTTTGATTTTTTTTTTCATTATATTTTAGCATATTTAGATAAATGTAAACTGATCCTTCCCTACTTGTCGTGGTAATGAACAATTTAGATATTAGTTTTAGGTAATTGTTGTGATTGTCACACTTGAAATTATAGTATGAATCTTATTTATCCTTCAAAATAAAAAAACAAAAAAAATTAAAGAAAATGAATTATCCAAAAAAAAAAAACTGTACAGTTTGTCAATATGGAACAATATTTCATCATTTTAGTAAGATTTCTAATTTTTATCAAAATTCCTATTGCCTACAATTATCTATCATGTTACAATTGGCATTGTAGCATCTCACTTTTCAAGCATATTATAATCTTGGGTATTCGGCATCCTAGTTTTAATAATTTTACTTTGATCTCTAAGTGTAAGCACCCCCGCCCGGATATCCCAACCACCCGATCTATCCGAACGAAAGCGCTTACCTAAGGGAAGAGAAATAAACATAGGACAAAAATACCATGGCATGCATACATAAGAAATACGACAGGGGAAACAAAAACGGTAAACATGCATGCCCACACGTACCCCGTTGGAACAGCGGTCAAGGAGTATATAAAAATATACAGACACCTGTGCCAACAAATAAAAGATACAGGGAATAATCCGGCACAGTAAAAAATGAAAGACAAAAATACCGACAAAACATTAGAGATAATGGGGGCAGCTAACTGTACACCGAACCAACGTGGACTTTGCAAAAAAAAGAACAATCAGAGAGCACAAGAAAGTTCCTTCACAAACACTCTAATACTTAAGTTAGACAATGAAAATTTAAAAAGTATATTGAAATTAGGACTCTTCATTTAAAAAGTATACTTCATTAGTACTCCCAGTTCCTATATTCAAATGTGAATGATTATCCTTGGAATAATCAAACTTGAGGATGCATTCCAAATGGAGAATTGGTGCTAGTCTCTAAGAGGATTAGGACCATTTTATTAGTTGATTTCATGCTTGATTTTAGTTCTGGGTTTTATCTTATGTTTTGTTTAAGCATGTCTCTTGTTACCAAAAATTAGTGCATCTAACTGTGACAGTGACGAGTTTTAACTATGATAGTGACACTGGATAATTAACAAAAGCAAAAAACAAGTATGGCTTCTAAAACTTTAAACAGTTTAGACAAACTAAAGTAACACATTACCTTGAATTCGCCAAACCACATATCCCTGACAGCAGGGTCTGTTTTTTTCCAACTTGTGTAAGGCTTCTCAAACTTACTTTGAATTATTCGTGTTATATCTCGTTTGCACCAAATGTTATCAAACCTGTTGAAACACACATTAGTTGGTGAAAACATCTATTAAAACTTTGTGCAAATAAAATTGATTAATAAAATGAAGAATGCTTACGAGGAACCCAAGGGACGTATCATGATATAGTTTTGAGGGGGAGCAGGGGGCGTTGATGAACCCCCAACCTCACCGAGCGTGGAAGAAGGCCTATCAGTGTAGGAGTGAGGTGTATGTGGGCTAGGGGAATCAAATCTCACATCAGAAGGAGATGAATGTCCCCCTACAAAAATAAATAATTGTGAGGGGTTCAACATGCAAGTAATGAATAATTTAAAGATGGAGTGTAGAGTGTACCAATGTGGTCATCGCCAACACTCTCTCTAAACTGACAACGTCGCATACCCTGACCATATGGTGTTCTTTGTGACATATCCTGTCATATAAAGAAAACAGTTAATAGGCATGTGATGACAACTTTTAAATACTTTCACAATAAAATATGATTTATCATGTACAAAATGGTTTATGTTATATTCATGAACCCGTGTTTAAAATTGTGTTTTTGAACCAATAACTTAAATGTAAGCATAACATTATAATTAGTTGGCATATGCTTAGTTGGCTATGTGATTTATGAATTATTATAAATATTTTTAATTTTATAAAATATAAATTGAAAAACTAATGACCGCAAATTATTATAAGCAAGTATTATGTATATATACATATATATATTTCAATGTAAGTACCTAATTAGCCTCAGGAGTTCACAAATAACATTATTGATATCTTAGTTAGATATTAATAGTTTGAAATTGAAACTCACAACATCAAACTTTCTAATCTATAAAAGGATCATACCGATTGTGATAACAACTTTTAAATCCTTTCGAAAAAAAATATGATTTATCATATAAATCAATGGTTTATGTTATATTCATGAACTTGTGTTTCAAATTGTGTTTTTGAACTAACATATTAAATGTAAGGATAAGATTGCAGATGTTCACAATCACTTATGTAGCTATTCTGTGTCGTTTGACTGCTCATCTTCATCCTCATCTTCGTCCTCATCTTTGTCCTCATCTTCATCCTCATCTTCATCCTCATCTTCGACTTCTTCAGCGTCTACCTCCTCATCATCCGCAACAAGGTTCTGATCAAATGAGTGCTCATCCACCCATTTGAATTCACCAACTTCATCTCAAAGGTGTTGAGCTGTTCATTTCCAACTGCAGCCAGCTGTACTAACATTTCCTCATCTACTTGATATGCATCCCTTGGTCTCTCGATAGTTGGGGCATGAACTGTGCTCCTAGCCTTAGCTCGAATAACCACCCACCAGTCTACCAAATTTCGTTGTCGAGAAGGATACGGAGCATAATAAACCTGATGCGCTTGAGAGGCAAGTATAAAAGGATCATACCGATTGTACCTTCTGTTAGCTCGGACCTCAACTATTCCATATTGATCATGTATTCGAGTCCCACGTCTAGGGGTCGGGTCGAACTGTAACATCCCGTTCGAGCGATAGGAAGAACCGGAACAACTTACCCTGATGGGCTTACACGAACTTCCCAGGGGGGTCACCCATCCTTGGATTACCCCAGGTTAAGCACGCTTAACTTGAGAGTTCTTTGCCAACATTCAGCCTAAAAGGTATCTAGCTGGTGTTGTTTCATTTCTTACACTATCCTCGATATATTCTAACTTCTCTGCGCTCTCGGGGTATGACATTCTCCCCTCCTTAAGCACATGACGTCCTCGTCATGCGACCTTACAACCGGTCCCAAATCTCCCCCGTGCATGGCCGATGTGGGATTCGCCTAAGGTGCCTACACGCACCCCCCATAGGGGCCTTACACCCCCATTGGGACTTAGCCTCCTTGCTGAGGTTTGCCCCACCACCGCACTCAGAGGCTCGGGGGTCGGCTCTGATACCTCTTGTAACATCCCGTTCGAGTGATAGGAAGAACCAGAACAACTTACCTTGATGGGCCTACACGAACTTCCCAAGGGGGTCACCCATCCTTGGATTACCCCAGGTTAAGCACGTTTAACTTGGGAGTTCTTTGCCAACATTCAACCCAAAAGGTATCCAGCTGGTGTTGTTTCCTTTCTTACACTATCCTCGATATATTCTAACTTCTCTGGGCTCTTGGGGTATAACATTAGTATATATCGAGGATAGTGTAAGAAAGGAAACAACACCAGCTGGATACCTTTTGGGCTGAATGTTGGCAAAGAACTCCCAAGTTAAGCATGCTTGACCTGGGGTAATCCAGGGATGGGTGACCCCCTTGGAAAGTTCGTGTAGGCCCATTAGGGTAAGTTATTCCAGTCCTTCCTATCGCTCCAACGGGATGTTATAGGTGGTATCAGAGCCGACCCCCCTAGCCTCTGAGCGCGGTGGTGGGGCAAACCTCAGCGAGGAGGCTGAGTCCCGAGGGGGGTGTGTAGGCCCCTATGGGGGGTGCGTGTAGGCACCTTAGGCGAATCCCACATCGGCCATGTAAGGGGGGAGAGATCTGGGACCGGTTGTAAGGTCGCATAACGAGAATGTCATGTGCTTAAGGGGGGGAGAATGTAATACCCCGAGAGCCCAGAGAAGTTAGTATATATCGAGGATAGTGTAAGAAAGGAAACAACATCAGCTGGACACCTTTTGGGCTGAATGTTGGCAAAGAACTCCCAAGTTAAGCGTGCTTAACCTGGGATAATCCAGGGATGGGTGACCCCCCTAGGAAGTTCGTGTAGGCCCATCAGGGTAAGTTGTTCCGGTCCTTCCTATCGCTCGAACGGGATGTTACACGAACCATGTGCAATTAAATAACACCACTTGTTTGATTGGTAATCCTGGGTATTCTAATTGGATTACCTCTTGAAGTATACCATAATAGTCATCTTTGGGTTGCCCGTATACTGCCCCTCTAGTGCAAACACCGCTGTTTCTTGTTAACTTGCCTTGACTCCATGAGTCTGTGTGAAACTTATACCCATTTATGATGTACATAGGCCATGTGCGCACCATTCTCAAGGGCCCCCATAACATGTCACGTATTTGTTGATCATTAATCTCATTCGTTGGATCATGCACCTATGCACATGAAATACATGGCATAATTCGTATATTTGTCACAATAATAATTTTCGTAATTTAAGATAGACTTACGTATTCCTTAAACCATTTCGGGAAATCAACCTCTATCCTCTTATCTACATCAATTTCAATCATGTGTGGTGCATCCGCTTTAATAGAATCCACAAATAAACTGCGTTTATATAGGCCATGTTAATCATATATGCAAATAAGAAACCTAAAGTTGATAATACCAAAGATATGAGTGATTACTTACTTAATGTATGGTTGGACCTCATCACAATTCAGAAGAACATACAATGTGGCACGGTCTATTTCTCGATCATCCAATAATCGATCTTTATATGCACCTGATGGTCAACCAGATTGATTGAAGATGGAAAAAGTTGATTGATCTGGCGATAAGTCAACACCATAATCATTCCGTGGACCTCGTTTGATTCTTGATTGTACATCAGGTCCAAAATAATGTGAACAAAAAGTGGAGGTTTCCTCTGTGATGTATGCCTCGCAAATGGAACCCTTCACACGTGCCTTATTTTTAACTTTATGCTTCAACGTGTGCAAAAACCTATTGGGTAACAAAAATATATTAACTCAAGTTTCTAGGTTACATAACAAAGAATATTGTGTAATGTTTCAATTATAATTACCTCCCAAATGGATACATCCAACAATAGTGCACTGGGCCGCCATCACGTGCCCCATAAGCTAAATGTATAAGTAAGTGCTCCATTGAGTAAAAGAACCCAGGTGGAAAAATTTGCTCCATCTTACAAATGATTACCTTAATATTTTCCTCCATTATTTCTAGCTTATCTACCCTGAGACTTGAAGAATACAATTCCCTAAAGAATTGACTCAACTCTGCTAGAGGTTTCCATATAGGGTCTGGAAGTGCTCTTAGTGCAATTGGGAGGAGGCGTTCCATGAAAACATGACAATCATGGCTTTTCATGCCATGCAACTTTGCTTCTCGCATGTCTACACAACGACCCAAATCAGATGCATATCCATCAAGAAGTTTTAATTCACATACCCATTCGCACACTGCTCTTCTTTGTTCCACATTGAGAGCATACCGAGCCTTTTGCTTTAAGTACTTGCCATTACCTTGTGCCACTAACTCAAGTTCTCTACGTCGACAATACTCTTTTATGTCCATCCTAGTCTTAATGTTGTCCTTTGTTTTGCCCTTCACATCCATCACGGTGTTAAAAACATTATCAAATACGTTCTTTTCAATATGCATTACATCCAAATTGTGGCGAATGAGATTTGTTTTCCAATATGGCAACTCCCAAAAAATACTTTTCCTTGTCCAATTGTGGTCTACCCCGTAGCCTTGCGTGCAAATTGGACTTGTTTCAGTTATTTCTGGCAACGTCCAAACTCGACCCCATATTCCATCACTGCTCAACCGTGGTGGGGGCCTACCCTTCTCAATCTTATTCTTAACAAAGGCATCTCGATTCCTTCGAAATGGGTGATTCATGGGTAAAAACATTCGATGACAATCAAAAAAGGATGTCTTCCGACCATGCTTCAGCGTGAATGCTCTTGAATTCTCCATGCAATACGAGCATGCTAACTTGCCCGCAATCATCCAACCTGATAGCATACCATAGGCTGGGAAGTCATTAATAGTCCACATCGGTGCAACTCTCATTTGAAAGTTTTGTTTTAGTGAAATATCGTATGTTGGCACGCCAATATCCCATAACATTTTCAATTCATCTATGAGAGGTTGTAGGAACACATCTATTTTGGATTTCGGATTGTGAGGACCAGGGATGATTATTGTAAGAAACAAATACTCTTGTCGCATGCACATCCATGGAGGAAGATTATAAGGAGTGACAATCACAGGCCAACATGAACAGGTTTTCCCAGATTGACCATACGGTGTGAAACCATCAGCACACAGCCCAATCCTGACATTACGTGGTTCACAAGCAAAATCAGGATGCACATTATCAAAGTGCTCCATGCTTCTCCATCAGATGGGTGGGACAACACACCTAGCTCCCGTGGGTTTTCATAGTGTCATCTCATCTCCCCAGCTATTGTCTTCGACGCGTAAAGCCTCTGGGGCCTAGGTGTTATAGGTAAATACCACATCCGTTTAATTGGAACATCCTTTCGCCTCCCAGGACCTACCTTGCGACTTGTATATCGTGGGGCATGACAAAACTTGCACTCGGTTGCATTAGTATCATCTTTAAAATAAAGCATACACATATTAACATAGCAATCAATCTTTTGGAACCCAAGGCCCAGCTTAGAAACCATCTTCTTTGTCCTGTAAAAGTCCTTGGGCATCAGGTTGCTTTCGGGCATCAACTCATTTATTAGTTGCACCCAAGCATTATAGCATTGCTTAGGTAAGTTGAAATCATTCTTAATGCTAAGCATCTTCATCGCTGTAGAAAGTTCGGTGTGAGTAGTGCAACCATCATATATAAGTGTTCTTGCATTATCCAATATTTCATAGAACTCTTGCGCATCTACATTGGGCTCTTCTTCTTCGTTCTCCAATGTATGTGCTCTAACAGAAGGACCTACACCATCCATCACCATTGCATCATATGCATTTGGATTATCCTCGTAAACCTCTTGTGCTTCATTATATGCACCAGCATTCGTTCGGACCTGGGATTCCATGGGAGGCTCATCTTCCCCATGGCATGTCCAGTAATAGTAATGGGCCATGAATCCCTTCTGATAAAGATGCAACATCACATCATCCACACTTAGAAATTTTCTATATCGACACTTAACACACGGACACCTTAAGGTCTCATCGTCCCGCGTGAACTGTGGTCGAGCACATACATAATGTATGAAACTTTCAACTCCACATATGAACTCATTTGTTATCCCTCGACGATTAGGTGCCACTCTATTATACATCCATGCTCGTTGCTCACGTATGTCCATGATCTGCAATAGATTCACATAAATTCTTAGTGCACATCAAAACTCTCAACCCCTATGGCTAATACATATAATATTCCCCTAGCCATATATGTACAAAGACAATTACAATAGTTTTTTTATTTGAGTTTTTTTTAATCTTTATCCACTGAACCACTCCTTATAACTCCTCCTTAAAATTTGAAGGTTGGGACCTATCCCATCTGGAAATGAGTCGTGATATGACCACTAGCGAACGCATTTACTCACGGTACGAAATTTCGACAGCATCCCAATGCATTTCTCCAAATGCACGATAAGGATTATGTGCTGATTTATACGAGTTACACTCAATTTGAGTCAATCGCATAAATCAGAACATATTCCTATATGCAACCGGAGAACAATGCTACCAAATTTTCGTATCATGCATGAGTAAATTAATGCGTATCCACCGGGCACACAACACGACATCAAATTTTCAGACTGTCCAACTGGACAATTCAGTGACCTCCTCGCTCCATCGAGGAGGTCACCGAACGAGAATTTAAGGCTAACTTCTAACAAATTTAACTAAATTGTTGAAAATTATTTAATTAATTATATTCTTTATTTAATATAATTTCCTTTTAAAATCCAGCAGAGTCTCCCCTCTAACCGGACTACACCCCCTATAAGATTGTTTAAAATCACAACAAAATTCATCTTACAGAGAATTACCAACATGTTCATAATGATAGATCATTCGCACAAATAACAATTGAAAATGCAAGATCATAAATATTTTTCGGTTGTCTCCAAATAAGACATAGATTGAAATAAATTTGATTTTGTTAGAGATATTAAATAGGTGAATAAATTTGATTTTAGTAGAGAAGATAAATTATATTTTTAATGGTGATTTGATAATTTCTTAAACCATAATTAAAAGCAAGTGAAAAACCAAATTAATAACTAGCAAAGCAAGTGACCATTGGCAAGAACAATGATTTATACTACCAGAGCATAGGAAAGACATCAAATGAACAAGTCACAGCACCAAGACAATTAGATTTGACACTTGTAATTGGACAATGACTTTACCTTAAACTCTCATTCCATTAAAAGTTGAATTACATGAAAAGTTATTAATTTGTATTTCTTTGAAGCGAAGATGATTAATCTCTTAATGTTGAAAGATAATAAGATCATCGTCTCAAGGAGAAACTTTTTAAACAATAATTATGAACATATATATGGGAAAACTTCAAATATTTATTTTTGGGACTGTTATTTAGTCTATTATTTCTTAAGTTTAAATTAAATATTTTATCTAAAAAATGAAAATTAAATATTTATGGCTTTGAAGTACGTAATTAAAAGAACAAGAATTAAGGTTGAAATAAAAGCGGGATCCACAAGGCCGCCATGTGTAGGTAATGGTTTGGGAGTTGGGACAACTAAATATTATGATGGGTGGTGTGTCCAAAGGGAAAATAACGTAGCCAATGAAACTTTGACTTGATGGAACTTAAGGCAAAGGTAAGTTCTCTTTTCATTTTTTTTCATTATTTTTTATCAATACAAAATAAAAAAAAAAAGTAAATTTCCCTGGAGAACTGCAAAGGAAAATTCCTAATAATTTTAGAAATTGGGGTGGAAAAGGTATCCGGTCAATGCTAATGGTTTAGGTTTGAAGCCAACCGGCCATGATCAAATTTTAAAATGTAGCATGTAGATATATGATCAAGTCAAGTCAATTTCTTATTCAAAGGAAATGTTCATAATTACAAGCCCTTCCAAGGAAATATTGTTCCCACGTGCGTATTGGGACACTTGTGGTGGTTCAAAGTTTGATTAGTAATATGTAAATAAAACAATTACACGTTGAACCATTTGCATTTATATATCAATTGCAAATAATAAACAAATGCCATGAAGATGTGACCTTTTCTGAAAATATTATAAATGTTTGATAATATATAAAAACATAAGAAAAGAAATGAGATAACATGAATTAAAGTTAGAACATCACTAACTAGAAAATAAGATCAAATTCATGATTAAGATAAAATAAGGCGTGAGAAAAAATGAAATAAAAAAAATTATAAACAAAACCAAAAAAAAAATTAGCGAGAAATAATAGGAGACAACATATAATAACTTAACAAAAAATATTGCCATGAATAGATTTACAAAAAAGATCTAGAAGTTATGAAATCAACTCTTATCTAATAAAATTAAAAGTTGAAATTGTTGCAACAAACATGTAAAACATGTCGTTTTTACAAAACAAGTGCAGTAGTAATTAAAATTGCAGCGAAGATCAGAAAAAGAATGATATATTTATAATGTATCATTAACAAACTTAATACTAGACTCTGCACGCAAAGTGCACACAGACCCTCACTTCACTTGATACATAATAATCACAATATTATTTTAATTGTTCTAAATTTTCAAGCTCCCTAAGCCTAAGGTTATTTTTCCTAGAGTATTCATTCCAAGAAAACAACTAAGAATAGAACTGTCGCTACGTTCTTACCCAAAAGTGCAAGTGATATTTGAGTTCATAAAAAAAATATATAATTAAAAAAATCTCTCAACTCAAATGAATTACTAATATATATATATATATATATATATAGGAATCCTCTTTTGACTAATAATAGTTTTGTGGGTTGAGTCTAACACTACATATTGTCTCTCAAGAATACAAAATTAAGCAATAATAACTATTGAATTTAATTATGAAATGAAATTAATCAATATATATATATATATATATATGAATAACCTCTCTAATTAATAAATTACCAATAAAATCACAACAACTAGATCAAAAGAGTGAGTCTCATGTGGCTATTTGATAGAGTGGCCACCAACCCATGCATTGCATGGCATCAATCACTAATCAATTAATTAGGGTCTAATTAAGACTATGTATTTACACAATCTTAATTCTCTCTAGGGTTTCTCCAGTTTCTGACCTTTTCTTCTAGATATATGCTAGCTAACTTAATTTTTCTGTAGATTGGTGAAATGGGTACCAGAATCCAGGCCCTTCAAACACACATTAAAAATAAAATTGGGAAAGAAAATAAATAAAACTTACTTCCTTTCCTAGACGAAGTAGTCCTTGAAGATCTTCAACCTCGTCTCCTTAACTTCTTTGCAGATTTTCAAGTACCCTCTCAAAAACGGCCTCAAAATGGGAATGAAATCACCATAGTTGTAGTCGAAGCTATGCGCCAGCCTACCTCAGAAGGGCGAGGATGAGCCAGTGAGCGAGGGGAGAGGACGAGGGCGAGATTGAGGGCGAGGGCAAGCCACGAGATCGAGGGTGAGGGCAAGCCACGAGATTGAGGGCAAGCCAGTGAGCGAGGGCCAGAGCTAGGGCGAGGGCGAGCCGCGAGACCGAGGGCAAGCCAGCGAGCGAGGGCGAGAGCTAGGGCAAGAGAGAGCCGCAAGATCGAGGGTGATCCGCAAGATCGAGGGCGAGGGCGAGCCGCGAGATCGAGTGCGAGGGCGAGGGCGAGCCAGTGAGCAAGGGTGAGAGTTAGGGCGAGGGCGAGGCTGAGCCGCGAGATCGAGGGCGAGGGCGAGCCAGTGAGCGAGGGCGAGAGTTAGGGTGAAGGCAAGGGTGAGCCGCGAGGGCGAGGACGAGCAAGTGAGCGAGGGCGAGGGCGAGGGAGAGCTGCGAGAGCAAGGGCGAAGGCGAGGGCGAGGGCGAGGCCAAGGGAGAGCTTAGAGAGGCGAGGGCGAGAGAGCCAGAGATAAGGGAGAACCAGAGGGAGGCGCAGACGGCTTAGGGTTTTCGGGAGAGAAAGAGAGAGGGGGGAAGAGAAGGGTTTTTGGGGAGGGGGAAATATATTTAATATTTAATTTTAAAATATAAAAATAAAAATAAAATTTAAAAATAATAATTAATATTAAATATTTTTTAATATGTAATATTAAATAAAAAATATAATTTATTAAAATATAAAGAATTATTATTTAATTAATAAAAATAATATAATTTAAAATTATAATAGAGGATAAAAATATTTAAATTATGAAAAATAATATTATTGCATCAAATTAATATTTATTTAAAAATATAATTATTTTATAAATCTAATAATTCTAATAAATAAGTTTGATATATTATAAATCTAAAATTAACTTTTCATTTTTTTATTTTTTGGTATTTAAACAAATATTAAATAAAAATATCAAAAAAATAATTTAATGCATAACAAATAAAAAATATAAGAAAAATAATATTAGGGTTGGAAATTGTTTAATGAAGTTTAATTTATATGTATTTAATATCGATTCAAAATATATAAAAAAATATCAATTTTATTTTTCAAATCTTGATTAAGTTAATTATTGAATGAATATATTCAACATAGTATGCACTTAATGAATGAATAGTTTTCAAATTAGTCAATATACTTTATAATAGTTCAATAATAAATTATTTTACTTTTCGAATTAGCTAAGAATCTAATTTTGAGTTAGTATCTAAATTACGACTTAAATTTCATAGTGTGTTGCAAGAGCTATTATTTTTATGAAAACGATCGTATTTTGAGTTTCAACACCAATCATTCTTCTACCAACATACTCACCAAAAACAAAAAGGATAAAATAATTAAATAAATCATACATAAGCCCACAAACTTCTAAAGAGAGGGCTTGCACTGTCAGTTGTCGTTGGCCACCGTAGCAGGCCGTTTTTTACGATCAGAGACAAGCACTCGGCACCCTTACCCCCATCGACTAACATACCAAAAAATCAACAAAATCCAATTATCAGATCTCTGTATACCTATGTTTAAACTTCCGGCTAAACAATCAAACCCCACATATACGTATATATCTATATATCATGGATATATATTGAAAAAAATATGATGATAAAACTGAAAGACTTACCGACTTGTACATTGAGTTCACTTTCACACTGAAAATGTTGTCGGATCGATGATCGAACGACTGAATATATACATGGCATAAATCTGTGATTTAGAAAGGTGTTATTGAAAAAAAATTGAGAGAGAGAGAGTAAAATTGGTCAAGGAACTTTCGGCACCCCCGATCGACCCCATCCTATTTATATCTGACCCAATCCGCACTGGTTGACCTTCCCTTTTATTAGGCAGATTCGACCTGGTCTGCCTGCCTTATATATATTTTTTTAATATAGATATATGTATATATATCTATTTTTAATATAGATATATATTATTATTATTATTATTATTATTTAGATTATTATTTTCTCCCATCTCTTCCATCTTTAAATTTGTCTCAAAAAATTTTGTCTCAAAAATCTGTGTCTAAACTATTATTTTATTGTAGTGTCATTTCGTCACAATAAGTATGTTGTCAGAATTTTCATACCTATTGTGACAAATTAATTTATCAGAATAAGTCTAAATTATTGTACTAAAGGTGTTCAACATCTTACTGTGAATGGCATTGTTGAAATCTTTAGGGGTTAAATTGAATATGTCTTTAACCTATCATGCATCCTTAAATAAATAAACAGTGCTTAAATTTCTCATAAAAGAAAAATATGATAAATCGATTATAAATTGACACATGGACTATTACTTTTAATTAGCATGAAATATTAATCTTAAAGCATAATGAGTGACATGCCAATATTCATGAGATGAATATAGTAGATATGAATAAATGTTAGTTGAATATCTATTGAATGTGACACGAGTCACATAGGTAGCACCATTTTTTTTTTTTTTGTTGATTCCTTTAAGAAAATAATATTTATATATTTATTATTGCATGTCTATAATTTTATTATTTAATATTTTTTGGTATTGATTTAAATTTTTTTTAATTATTTAATCATCTTAAGTTGTAGATTGATTAACTTTTAATTTAATTATTTTTTAATTTTTGATTCCCTCATTTTACGTCCTTAAAATTTAAAATGTAGTGTATGTTTAGTATATATTTTATTTATAGAGATTTATAATATTAAAATGTAGTATATATATTATTAATATTACTAATTAAAATAGAGTGTGTGTTTTAAGAAATTTTATATTTAGTTTACATTTTTTTATATACTTTTCATTAATTTTTTTATTTTTTTATTTATATATTTAAATAAACTTTCAATAGACTTTAAATTAAATAATTATATTTAATTTTCAATTAAAGACAGATTTTGAGACGGAAATAATCCGTCTCAAAATAGAACTGGATTTAAAATCGTCTCAAATTTGAGACGGATTTTGAGATAATTTTTATCGTCTCTAATTGGAGACGGAATTATTTCTGTCTCAAAATCCGTCTCAAATTTGAGACGGATATTTTCTGTCTCAAATTACAGACGGATTTACAGATGGGAAAAAAATTCGAATGTAATTAGAGACTGAAATAAATCTGTCTCAAAATTCGTCTTAAATTTTTTAGACGGATTTTTTCCGTTTCTAAATCCGTCTCAAATTTGAGACAAATTTATTTCTGTCTCTAAATAGAGACGGATTTTTTTCGTCTCTAAATCCGTCTCAAATTTGAGACAGAAAAAATCCGTCTTAAAATTTTTCAGTCTCTAAATCCGTCTCTAATTTGAGACGGAAAAATCCGTCTCTAAACGCACATTTTCTTGTAGTGATATATTCATCCTATTTTTAGTAAATTTTTGCCAAAAATAAAGAAACAAGACAATGAGTAGTGGCTATAAGACTTTGTATTTATATATGCTTATCTAAACCACCTTCATGCTTGTCAATTGCCTCCCGCATTCTTCTGTAATGTGCATATCTGCAAATAGACAGATGTAAAAAAAAAAAAAATATCAGGCTGACAATTCTTTGGTATTAATTTTTTAATATTTCCCCACATGTGGGATTAAGGCTTCTTGTTGTTGTTGTACAAAACAAGAAAGACATGATAAAGCCATGCAACCTTTAGATGTTGAATTTATATACACAAGCCATCGTCTGATATATATATATACATAAAAGTAGAAATATCTATATACACCATGTTTGTAGACATACACAGACCCATGCAATTTTGACCATATAAAAACAAACATGCAAGCCCATGATGGCATAAAATACATGCAAAGAGAAGGAAAAGAAACATCTTCAAACAGGGAACAATTGGAAGTTTCATTACAAGCACAACATATTTATAGCAGATAAAACAAAGGCTGAAGGATCAAAATTGTGATTGTCTGCAGAAAATTCAGCTTAAAGGTTCGAACAATAGATCTTCCCTAAAGAGGCCATCCAACCAGTGATATTAGGTCAAAAACAGCACCAAGAGTAACACTACCGGTTAACTGACCCATTGATGGGGCAGCAGGGGCATGATTCAATTCGAAAGTTAAAGGAACAAATCCTACAAACTGCTCAGAACTCATTCCACCTCAGTTTGCCTTCTCCAATTTTCTATTAGATTTGGATAATAAAAACATAAATCCTAAGAAGCACAGACATGTCATCAAAGACAATGCGCGGTTACTGTGCACCTTACAAACATAGACAAACATGGGACCGCACTGTTTTACTGCTTAAAAATCAGGCTCCTAAAGTTATTTATTAAAAACATTTCTCTCATATCACTTGAGTTGGTTTAATCACTAAAATAAAAAAGTACCAAAATATAATAACTTTGGAGCATGGTGGGATTCAGCTACTTGGGCTGGAAAGTTGCTGAAATGGTTGCTTTTTTAGGACGATAAATCTACATTTTAAAAATTGTCTTAAGTGCCTTTAAAAAGGTGCATTACAGTGCCCTACACTTGCGGTTCAAAAGGCTGGTAGTATAATTGGAAAGCCAAGGAGCTGCTCATTGGACTCGAGAGATAAGTTTAGTGACTGATTTTCCTAACTGTTTTGCTGCTGTAATTGGTGAAATAGTGTTTATTTCAGTCCATAATAGATCCCAAAGGTAGTTAGAGATGATGCAGGAGCTGTTTTTTAATTATTAGTGTTTTTATTTTATTTTTATTAGTTTAATTACGCTTAGTATTTAAGTTACTAGGTTTTAAATACTTTTTCATTTATTAGTTTTAATAAGTAGTCATGTGACTAGCATGTGACTATTTTTAAAAAAAAGATAGATTCATTAGATTAGATGGATTCCTTGTAATCAAGGACTAGGATTCCTATGTGATCAAGGATTAGTAATCTAGTATAAGTAGTCTTTTAAGAGACTTTGTAGACAGCCATTCTATTCTAGTTCTATTTCAACCTTGAGGAATTGTTAAACCCTAATTTTAAGATCTCCATTCCGGAATTTATCTTGGACTGTTTTTGCCCAATTTTTACACTTGTTTTGTTGATCCTTCCTCCCATACTACATCAAGAGAGGGTTTGGAATCAAGAGAACACAAAATGGTTAAAGAAGACTTGGGTCTCCAACAAATAAACGGGTTGAAATTCTCTTAGAATTATCGCTTAGCTAGGGGCAGTTTATAGGCCATGGAGATTACAGGACTTTGGGTCTGTTTGAGCTTTAAAGTGTTGGGCTCAGTTGCAAAGAAAGGGCACAGGATTTGGGATTGTTTTAGAATTAAAGAGAATGGGTGACTTGGGCTTAAGGTGAGGTCCAAGAAAAATTACAAATTGGGCCTAAAAACTGCTGAATAAACCTATAGCCCACTTTAAAAGAACTCAGGCCCAATAAGATTTAATTTTGGCCTAACTAAAAAATAAGTATATCGTGAACTATGGGTGTAGTTGAGGCCCAATAGGATTATCCAAGTGGGTAACCCAAGGTGGATGTATAATCTAATTAGGGTAAGTGTGAAACCATAGTGTGGTCAGGTTAACCTTGGATGGGTGGAACAATTAAACAATTAAATAAATAGAATTGGATAGTAAAAGAATTACCCAAATTTTGTAAATAACAGTGGCACACCAGGGGGGATGGGTCATTGCAACACTTGTGCCCCCAAGTCTTTCAGGTGAGTCTACCATTTTAAAAATAAAAAGAGCACACTTGGTTGTGTTTGAGAGGCATTGAACAAATGGAACTTGCTACAAATGCTTGCACTAGTTCATTGCCAAGAAATAGTTTAGCATGTTGCTGAAATATTCTTCCAATAAGAGCATGAAAATTACATATAAAGCCAGAGATGAAAAGAATCTGACCTATAATGAAGGTGTTCATGGTGACTTCTCAAAAGTGGATCTATTTCATATATCCTTTGCCCAGTGTGAGGGGAAGGAATAGATCTTTGCTGAACCAGATCCTTTTCCATGCTTATATCATATGAAGCAACAGATTTTTCCACATTTGCAATTGTAACATCTTTCTCTTCAGTAGGAGAAGAATCAAAATCTTGCTTGCCAGCAACCTCTTGGTAACCACTAGGTGTTTGTACATCATCATTATCTTCTATCTCACTATCATCCTCCATCTTGATACTATCTATATCAGGTGAAATCTGCAAACAAAGAGAGCATATAAAATCAAAGTTGGAAATTATAGTCCACTCAACATAGATCTCAAAAATAGTATGAAATTTAAAGCAGTCATTGTCAATAACTCTATTTGACGATCGATATTTTGTTTCAATGCATTTTTTCAATTAGTTTGGAAACAGAAATGTTCTGAAAAGACTTCAAACATGAGGAAAGGGCGACCCTAATGCATGAAGCTCCCTACTTTGCAAGGTTGGGGGAGGTTGGTGTATATACTCAACCTTACCCTTGCTTTGGAAAGAGGCTATTTCCATAACTCAAACTTATGACCTCCTGGTTATAAAAGAGCAACCTTACCCATTACTACCAAAACTCATACTCATTCTCATTTAAAAAACTGAAATTGTGAAAATTTTGGAAACAAAAACTAGTGCTTATATAAGTTTTGGAACAAACTCTATAATTAACATAATGTTTTCTGACATAAAAACTCAATCACTGAAGTCTACGCATCTTTTTATATTGTTATGAAAATTTTTTTGAAAGTAAAGCCAACCATGAGTGTCAAATAAACTAATTATATGAACCGCAAGAACCAATATTCTAAATATACACAAGGTTCCAAACAAAGAAAATTTACAAATGCAACAATAACTACAATATATTTTGTACAAAGATTACATCATTTATGCGGGCAGTCTTTAATGAAATATAGTTAATTTTCTTTTCTAAGATATATTTAAGAATGAAGCTCAATAAGAATGAGGGCTATGAACTTGGAGTCGAATGTTTTACCTAGTTAGCTTTGGAATATGATTCATAAAGAAGTTGGACTACGTTTGTGTAGTCCAGGAAAAAAAAATTACAATGAGAACATTTCTGTGAGGAAAGCACCTGCGTGTAAAACAAAGAAAATCTCCTCCATTTTATATTCACTCAACTTTATATTTTGTATATCACAATCTTTTTTTCTTGTCACAAAATATATTCATATAATTGAAAAGAGAAATAATGGTAACCCTTGTCAATATTTCTCATATTGCCTAACCAAGTATTGCTTTGTAGTTTCAGTGCGTTTGACATATTCGGACAGAACTAACTGAGCTGCAAAAAGTAGCACTTGAACTAACTTGGTAGATGGCGTGAATAAACAAGTTCTTCCTCTACCGAGCACAACCCTTTCCTTAGTAAAAGAAAATAACCATGCCAAAAGTGCTAGAGAAACTGAGCTGCAAAAAATAAACACAGGTGACAATTTCTTGAGATGAGATCATAATCAAGTATAAGTGGCTTGAAATTAAAGGGCAATGCAATTGCTTAAAATAAACCTAATCATAAAGACAGACGTTAGGCACCAAGAAATCCCCAAGTGTTTTTCCATCAAAGAATCATTTGATCCACCCTTGAAAAATAACTACAATCAACCAAAATGCAGTTAAAATATTTTACATGGATGACGCCAAAAAGTAAATAGTTGCAGAAGGTTTTGTCAAGAAATACCATACCTGGGTCGCGTAGAAAGTAAAAGCAAAGAGTTACTTGTCTGTGTAGGATAGGAGCTCTCTCATTTCCCAAGCATCCAGTCTTGAGAACCTGCCCATTAATGTAAAAAGAGATCACGACCCAATTAATTTAAAATTGAATGACTATTTTAACATCATGATTGAAATAGCAAGACATAAAAAATAAAAAATAAAAAGGAAAGGAATACAAGGGAATAAAAGGTAAAAGATCACTACAGTGATAATTGACAACGTTGAAGCTGCATGTAGACCTCCAAAGAAAAAATCAAGCTACTTTCTGTAGTCAAAAAATTCATAAAAATATATTGCTCTAAGAAGGGGGATGGGAAGGAGAGCGATGCATAATATATTGTGCAGAAATACCATACCTGGATCGCTGAGAGAGTAAGAACAAAGTGTTACTTGTCTGTGTAGTAGAGGAACTCTCTCATTTCCAAAGCATTCAGTCCGAAGAACATGCCCACTGATGTAAAAGGCTATCACGACCCAATTAGTTTAAAATGGAATGATTATTTAAGCATCATGATATAAATAGCAAGACTTGAAATAAAAAAAAAAAGGGAAAGGAATAAAAGATAAAAGATCACTACAGTGATAACTCCCAGCATTAAACCATCGTGTAGACCTCCAAAGAACAATCCAACTACTTTCTGCAGTCGAAAACATCATCAAAATATGGCCGAATAGACTATTTTATACTGAACATAGGGTTATTTTTCAATCTTATCTAGTTTTGAGATTTCCTTCGATTTGATCATCGAACTTTAACTTTAGCTTCAATTCTATCCTAAAGCGGACAGGCGTGTACCCAGCATACGTGGCGCTGAGGCGGCTTGCTAATGTGTCCATTATTAGACACATTAGTAAAATAAACCACGGTTGACTATGATCCAAATTTGACCCAGTGGGTCGACCCAAAATTTAATGAGTCAAAACCCATCTTCTTCGCCAAATCACCTAGGGTTTCTGCCTTCCACCTTGCACCCCCGCTGCTATTTTTGCCTTTTCCTGATGCTGGCCACCTCCATCTTTCTCACTCTTTATCGCCGGTGGCTTGCTTCTAATAATGGCAGGCACTTAGGCAACCGGCTAGAAAAAGAAGAGAGAGGGGAGAAGAATACAGGTCGAGGGGAAAAGACTGTAATGGCGAGATCGATGTTGAGAAATTGACAAGGACCATGGGTCTGTTGCCATCGATCGATTGGCTTATGCATTGCCTCCCCCATCGTTGATGATGTTCTCCAAAATCCAGGTTCACCATGACTGCCATGGCTGACGGTTCGTGTCCACTTTCGATCGATGGCTCCCCGACGTGGGTTATTGTTTTGGCCGACCGATTGAGGCAAGCCTTCTTAGCCACAAGTTGAGTCTCAGCATTACAATGGCCATCGATGCCACAGTCGATGACCTCTGCTCCCTGCCATGGCAAAAGAGCTTCGTGCTCCACATGGCTAGCATGGCATGACCAGAGGGTTGAGGCCTCGGGTGGCCGGCAATCAGAGAATAAAAAGGCGATCGGCGATGAAGGGAGGCGGTGACATCTATTTAGGATCTAAAACCCTAGTGGTCAGAGCGTTGAGACACACGCCTGTCTGCTTGAACTTAAAATTGAAACCAAATTTGGAGTTCAATGATTAAAATTGATGTAAAGGTCCGAACAGGATAAAATTCAAAAATAACCCTAAGTTCAAAAACAAATAGTCTATTCGGTCTAAAAATATATGGCTCTAAGAAGGATGAAGAGAGAAAGAGTGATGGATAATGGAACTCACAACCTCTTTAAGAATAAGCCCTAGTGTCTTCGTCAACTTTCTCAGAAGATCGTGAAATCTCATACTTCACCTGAGTTTAAGATCATACAGTCAGTATAGCGTCAAAAGTTCCTGACATAAAAACTATGCACTTGAAAAATAAATCAATGATGGTAAGTAAAGATAAAACATAAGTACTTGATCAACAATTTAGTAATATTGAAAAGCTCAATTATGTAAAACAAGATTAAGAAAATGAAGTGGTTTTACAACTATTCAAACCTTAGCAGTTAAGCGTGATCTACTTGCACAACCGAGTTCCATCACTAGTTTGCAGTAATCATATTTCCTAATCCCCTAATGCATTCACTTTTTTATATTATGTGTATTTTCAGATAGCTTACTATGAGCGGAAGATCTACAAAACGAACAAGTTAGTATAATATAATTGACAAAACATAATGTACAATATACACAAAGTAAATGTAAAACTACTTTGCAATCACGATGAATGCATTCAAGGCTTAGATAGGCGAGAACAAATCGATTGTAAAAGCTCACCTGCCAAGACTCGGCAAATATAGAGAAGAAAATCGATGAGGAGCGGTCCAAAAAATGGCAAAGAGATCACTACACACATCAGCAGGGAAACAAATCAGAAAGGTGATGCCGTATAAAGCGGCAAGGAAAGTGGTAAATGGGAGATATTCGGTGTTGATATGAGGGACATTTAGAAATGTTATTTCCAGTAACCAAATGTCTTCGTAAAAAACCATCACATAGATAGTGTACTAGTGCTATTAAGTTTCCAAGCATGTAGAAAGTGAAAATAAATATTATTCTCTAGCAACCAAATGGGATTCACTGTGTGAGGATAGATTATTAAACGTGCAAGTAGCACTTGAACTAACTTGGTGGATGGCGTGAATAAACAAGTTCTTCCTCTATCGAGCACAACCCTTTCCCTAGTAGAAGAAGAAGTGCAAGAGAAACAGAGCTGCAAAAAAAAAAAAAAAAAAAACACAGGGGACAATTTCTTGAGATGAGATCATAATCAAGTATAAGTGGCTTGAAATTAAAGGGCAAGTGCAATTTCTAAAAAGGAATCCAATTATAAAGACAGACATTAGGCACCAAGAAATCCCCAAGTGTTTTTCCATCCAAGAATCATTTGATCCACCATCGACAAAAAACTACAATCCACCGAAATGCAGTAAAAATATTTTACATGGATGATGCCAAAAAGTAAAATAGTTGCAGAAGGTTTAATCCAGAAATACCATACCTGGGTTGCATAGAAAGAAAAAACAAAAAGTTATTTGTCTGTGTAGGATGGGAGCTCTCTCATTTCCCAAGCATTCAGTCCTGAGAACTTGCCCATTAATGTAAAAAGAGATCACGACCCAATTAATTTAAAATTGAATGACTATTTTAACATCATGATTGAAATAGCAAGACATAAAAAATAAAAAATAAAAGGACTGGAATATAAGGGAATAAAAGGTAAAAGATCACTACAGTGATAACTGACAACGTTGAAGCTGTATGTAGACCTCCAAAGAACAATCCAACTAGATTCTGCAGTCAAAAAATTCATAAAAATATATTGCTCTAAGAAGGGGGAAGGGAAGGAGAGTGATGCATAATATATTGGGTAGAAATACCATACCTGGGTCGCTGAGAAAATAAGAACAAAGTGTTACTTGTTTGTGTAGTAGAGGAGCTCTCTCCTTTCCAAAGCATTCAGTCTGAAGAACATGCCCTATGATGTAAAAGGCTATCACGATCCAATTAGTTTAAAATGGAAAGACTATTTAAGTATCATGGTTGAAACAACAATACTTAAAAAAAAAAAAAAAAGAAATGAATCAAAGGTAAAAGATCACTACAGTGATAATTGCCAGCGTTAAAGCTGCATGTAGACCTCAAAAGAATAATCCAACTACTTGCTGCAATAGAAAACATCATCAAAATATGGCCAAATAGACTATTTTATATTGAACTTAGGGTCATTTTTCAATCTTATCCAATTTTGACATTTCTTTCAGTTTGATCATCGAACTTTAACTTTGGTTTCAATTCTATCCTAAAGCGGACATGCGTGTGCCCCAGCATACGTGGCGCTGAGGTGGCTTGCTGATGTGTCCGATAATGGACACATCATCAAGCAAAAAAAACCATGGTTGACTCTGATCCAAATTCAACCCAGTGGGTCGACCCAAAATTTAATGGGTCAAAACCCATCTGCTTCCCCATATCACCTAGGGTTTCTACCTTCCACCTTTGGCCGTTGTTATGTCTTTGCCTTTTCCTGATGCTGGCCACCTCCTTCTTTCTCACTCTTTATCGCCTATGGCTTGCTTTCAATAATGGCAGGCACGTAGGCAACCGGCTAGAAAAAGAAGAGAGAGGGGAGAAGACTAGAGGTCGAGGGGAAAAGACGGTCATGGCGAGATCGATGTTGAGAAATTGACAATGACCATGGGTCTTTTGCCGTCGATCAATTTCTTATGCATTACTTCCCCTATCGTTGATGATGTTCTATAAATCAAGGTTCACCGCGACTGCCATGGCTAACGGTCATGTCCCCTTTCGATCGATGGATCCCCGAAGTGGGTCATTGTTTTGGTTGACCGATTGAGGCAAGCCTTCTTAGCCACAGGTCGACTCTAGGCATTGCAATGCAAATCGATGCCATTGTTGATGACCTCCGGTCCCTACCATGGCCGAAGAGCTTCGTGCTCCACATGGATAGCGTGGCGTGACCAAAGGGTTGAGGCCCCAGGTGACCAGTAATGAGAAAATAAAAAGGCGATCAGTGATGAAGAAAGGCGGCAGTGAAGGAGGCCAGCTGTAAGGGAACGCGGCGGTAAATTCTTAGGATGTAAAACCCTAGTGGCCGGAGCGTTAAGGCACACGCCTTTCCGCTTAAGCTTAAAATTGAAACCAAATTTAGAGTTCGATGACCAAAAATGAAGTAAAGGTCAAAACTGGATAAAATTCAAAAATGACCCTAAGTTCAAGATGAAATAGTCTATTCGGCTTAAAAATATGGCTCTAAGAAGGAGGAAGAGAGAGAGAGCGGTGCATAATGGAACTCACAACCTCTTTAAGAATAAACCCTATTCTCTCGTCAACTTTCTCAGAAGAGCATGAAATCTCATACTTCACCTGAGCATAAGATCTTACAATCAGTATAGTGCCAAAAGTTTCCAACATAAAAACTGTGCACTTGATAAAAAAAATCAATAACAGTAAGTAAAGATAAAACATAAGGACTCGATCAAATATTAAGTAATATTGAAATGCTCAATTACGTAAAAAAAGATTAAGAAAATGAAGTGGTTTTACAACTATTCAAACCTTAGCAGTTAAGCATGAGCTACTTGCACAACTGAGTTCCATCACTGGTTTGCAGTAATCATATTTCCTAATCCTCTTATGCATTCTCTTTTTTATATTGTGTGTACTTTTAGATAGCTTACTATGAGCGGAAGATCTACAAAACGAAGAGATTAGTGCAATATAATCGACAAAACAGAATATACAATACACACAAAGTATATGTAAAACTACCTGGCAATCAGGATGAATGCATTCAAGGCTCAAATAAGCGAGAATGAATCAATCTTAAAAGCTTACCTCCCAAGACTCGGCATATATAGAGAAGAAAATCGATGAGGCGCAATCCAAAAAATGGCAACGAGATCACTGCACACATCAGCAAGGAAACAAATAAAAAAGGTGATGTCACACAAAGCTGCAAGGAAAGTGGTAAATGGGAGATATTCAGTGTTGATACGAGGGACATTAAGAAATGCTATTTCCAGTAACCAAATGTCACCGTAAAAAACCATCACATAGATAGTGTACTAGTGCTATTAAGTTTCCAAACATGTGGAAAGTGAAAATAAATATGATTCTCTAGTAACCAAATGGGATTCACTGTGCAAGGATAGATTGTTAAACGTGTAAGTAGCACTTAAACTAACTTTGTGGATGGCATGAATAAACAAGTTCTTCCTCTACCGAGCACAACCCTTTCCCTAGTAGAAGAAAATAACCATGCCTGAAGTGCTAGAAAACTGAGCTACAAAAAAAAAAAAAAAACACAGGTGACAATTTAATGAGATGAGATCATAATCAAGTATAATGGTTTGAAATTAAAGGACAATTGCAATTGCTTATAAGGAACCCAATCATAAAGACAGACGTTAGGCACCATGAAATCCCAAAGTGTTTTTCCATCTAAGAATCATTTGATCCACCCTCGACAAATAACCACAATCCACCAAAATGCAGTTAAAATATTTTACATGGATGATGCCAAAAAGTAAAATAGATGCAGAAGGTTTTATCCAGAAATACCATACCTGGGTTGCATAGAAAGTAAAAACAAAGAGTTACTTTTCTGTGTAGGATAGGAGCTCTCTCATTTCCAAAGCATTCAGTCTTGAGAACCTACCCACTAGTAAAAAGAGATCACGACCCAATTAATTTAAAATTGAATAACTATTTTAACATCATTATTGAAATAGCAAGACATAAAAAATAAAAATAAAAGGGAAAGGAATACAAGGGAATAAAAGGTAAAAGATCACTAGAGTCATAACTGACAACATTGAAGCTGCATGTAGACCTCCAAAAAACCATCAAACCACTTTCTGTAGTTAAAAAATTCATAAAAATATATTACTCTAAGAAGGAGGAAGGGAAAGAGAGCGATGCATAATATATTGTGTAGAAATACCATACCTGGGTCACTGAGAAAGTAAGAACGAAGTGTTATTTGTCTGTGTTAGTAGAGGATCTCTCTTATTTCCCAAGCATTCAATCCAGAGAACATGCCCACTGATGTAAAAGGCTATCACAACCCAATTAGTTTAAAATGGAATGACTATTTAAGCATCATGATCGAAAGAGAAAGACTTTAAAAAAAAGGGGGGGGAAGGAATAATAGGTAAAAGATCACTACAGTGATAACTGCCAGCGTTAAAGCTGCATGTAGACCTCGAAATAACAATCCAACTGCTTACTGCAGTCGAAAACATCATCAAAATATGGCTGAATAGACTATTTTATGATGCTAAACTTAGGGTCATTTTTCAATTTTATCCAGTTTTGACATTTCCTTTAGTTTGATCATCGAACTTTAACTTTGGTTTTAATTATATCCTCAAGCGGACAGGCGTGTGCCCCTGCATACATGGCACTGAGGTGGCTTGCTGATGTGTTCATTATTGGACACATCAGCAAAACAAACCATGGTTGACTCTGATCCAAATTCGACCCAGTGGGTCGACCCAAAATTTAATGGGCCAAAACCCATCTTCTTCACCAAATCACCTAGGGTTTCTGCCTTCCACCTTGCACCGTCACTACTATTTTTGCCTTTTCTTGATGCTCGCCACCTCCTTCTTTCTCACTCTTTATCGCTGGTGGCTTGCTTCCAATAATGGCAGGCACATTGGCAGCCCATTGGAAAAAGAAGAGAGAGGGGAGAAGACCAGAGGTCGAAGGGAAAAAATGACCATGGCGAGATCGATGTTAAGAAGTTGACAAGGGCCACAGGTCTGTTGCCGTCGATCGATTGGCTTGTGCATTGCTTCCCCTATCATTGACGATGTTCTCCAAAATCGAGGTTCACCGTGACTACCATGGTTGATGGTTCGTGTCCCCTTTCAATCAATGGATCCCCGATGTGGGTCATTGTTTTAGTCGACTGATTGAGGTGAGCCTTCTTAGCCAAAGGTCGACTCTTGGCATTGCAATGGCCATCGACGCCGTGGTTGATGACCTCTGGTCCCTGCCATGGCCGAAGAGCTTCGTGTATATATGCAACCTTACCCTTGCTTTGGAAAGAGGCTATTTCTAGAACTCAAACTTATGACCTCCTGGTTATAAAAGAGCAACCTTACCCATTACTACCAAAACTCATACTCATTCTCTTTTAAAAAACTGAAATTGTGAAAATTTTGGAAATAAAAACTAGTGCTTATATAAGTTTTGGAACAAACTCTACAATTAACATAATGTTTTCTGACATAAAAACTTAATCACTGAAGTCTGCGCATCTTTTTATATTGTTATGGAAATTTTTTTGAAAGGAAAGCCAACCATGAGTGTCAAATAAACTAATTATATGAACCGCAAGAACCAATATTCTAAATTTACACAAGGTTCCAAACAAAGAAAATTTGCAAATGCAATAATAACTACAATATGTTTTGTACAAAGATTACATCATTTATGCGGGCAGTCTTTAATGAAATATAGTTAATTTTCTTTTCTAAAATATATTTAAGAATGAAGCTCAATAAGAATGAGGGCTATGAACTTGGAGTCGAATGTTTTACCTGGTTAGCTTTGGAATATGATTCATAAAGAAGCTGAACTATGCTTGTGTAGTACAGGAAAAAAAAAATTACAATGAGAACATTTTTGTAAGGAAAGCACCCATGTGTAAAACAAAGAAAATCTCCTCCATTTTACATTCACTCAACTTTATATTTTGTTTATCACAATGTTTTTTTCTTGTCACAAAATATATTCATATAATTGAAAAGAGAAATAATGGTAACCCTTGTCAATATTTCTCATATTGCCTAACCAAGCATTGCTTCGTAGTTTCAATGCGTTTGACATATTCTGACAGAAACATTGAAGTTTTGTTTCTAAATAAAGTATCTGTGTCATTTGCTTAGGAAAAGAAAACATTTTGGTTCATTCCAATGACTGAAACAAAATCTTGTTCTGTTTCTCTAGAACTAACTGCATTTCACACATAAAACCATCCAAAATAATGCAGTACTCTTTAAGTTGATTAAAAATATCTAATAGGCAAAAAAATAAATTCACAATATATAGATAGCACAGGGAAATGGAATACTAGGACAACAAAATAATAATCAAATTGCAAAGGAATTCTAAATTTTGACATATGATAAAAAAAAAGGTACCAAAAAGGTCAGTCTATTGCAACCATATAGGTTTCACTTAATACCATTTAGAGGTAATAACTTATAGATTAAGAGTAAATGAGAATTTTGTAAGTCAGAAACTAGCTTAGGCCAGGATTTTCCAGATGGGTAATTGACCACCATTTCAGCTAGACTGTTTGAGGTTTAAAAGTAGATTAAAAACCTAACTTCAAAGCTTAGACGAGGTTGAATACCATCCTAATCCCTTTATGAGAGGTCCTTTCTAAACACTGTGGCGTTTCTCATTGGGATGGAAGAAAGAAGAACAGAGAGGACATAAGGTTGACATTCCAGGCACAGACCCAAGCAAAATAACAAAGAATGTCAATAACACATCTAAACTAGAGAGGTAAAATAGGCCTACAATGAATAAGTATGCAGCTCTAGGGTTTTATTCAGAAACTAATTACAGCATAGTTTATGGAGTAAATTCCAACATAATTTATGAACCAAGTTGAATTCTATAAGCTGCAAAACAAGCTTTTCAGGCTTATTGACATATCCTATTGATTTGTGTTTTAGCATGTGCTGGAACTTCCTCATCTTAGCTAAACAAGCCCTAATATGGAGTTGCTTTATAAGGGAGTTGACATTCCCCCCCAACTGGAATTTTTTTCCCCTCTTTTTCTCTTTCTTTTATTTTTTTCCTTCTTTTCCTTTTTCCCTTTTTCTTTTCCCTTATATCAATCACCTTATTTCCAATTCTAGATGGAACACCTTATTCTTCTAACATATACCTGGATATCTTCCACACTCTAAAGTCATTACCTTTCACACATGTGCAATTTCAAAGTTCAGAATGCTACCAAATTCAAAGCACCTCAGAGCAAGAGATAATGGCGTGAATACTAGACAGTTAATTTTCATGTGTACAGAAGGTAGTAGATCATAATCATTTTGAGTGTCCATATGGTTAATTATATTGGGCACACTTCATTAGCAAAATGCTTGTCGACAATTGCTATGCTAAATGTGCAATTACTTTTCTAACAAAGATGAATATAACCAAACAATGGTATATGAAACCAGAAGAAATGCAACAAAGAGCCACACTAAGTGTGTGATATGCATATTCAAACACCTAGGAATCTCCTAAAACTGTTTCAGCAACTTCCAATTGATCAGCTGTAGATGAAGAGTCATTGCTCATGCCACCAGGAACCAGTACTTTCTCAGATGCAACAACCGTAGAAGAAGGGGAGGTGGAATCATAAGACAACTTTTGGACAAAAATCTTCCCTACAAATTTGTAGCAAATTAGCTCCACATCCCCTTGATATATAGGCATTTATGATTCGCAAATACCTATGAGATGCTAGGGAACATAGTAGATGATTAGATTCTAAGTAGTTGAAACAAGGATCAGTTCAGTATATCTATAGAAGAACATAATCTAATAGTCCTAGCAGGGTTGCTATATGCAGAAGAACATAATCTAACTATCGAAAAAATGAAACATGTATAACATCACTTTTAAAAACCATAATAAATAGTTTCAACTTTGTATCTAAAAACTCTAATTAAGCAACACAACCTGTTATCTTCAACCAATTTTATTGTTACGAAGTTGATAGAGATTGATGAGGGTAATTGAAGAAACATTTATGCTCTTCTCGAGCAACATTGGAGAAGAATATTGTCGCTACAGCTGCCAACAACGTTGTATTAGCTAATTGTACCACAGTGAAGAAAAGAGAGGCAAAGTGCAAGGTTGAAGACACCAACTAAGTTTAGAACCTTATGCGAAAAGATGTCAAACCAGAAAATGGAGAGAGAAGAGACCCCTTTCTTTTAGTGAGCCCAGGATAGAATATATATTTCTGTAAGTGAAATAAAGTATATTCAAATCACTTACATTGTGTTACATGATTTGCATTTTAACTTCTGCTTAATTATTGAGTTGTATCTTCATCAATCCAACTAGATATGCAAGTGTTGTACTCACA
Organism: Diospyros kaki; assembly: GCA_036245055.1. Lineage (NCBI taxonomy): Eukaryota > Viridiplantae > Streptophyta > Magnoliopsida > Ericales > Ebenaceae > Diospyros > Diospyros kaki. Next base: position 23,338,601 of record BSEG01000009.1, on the reverse strand, counting down.
ATACCATTATTACCAGATTAATCACAATTGTTCCACTTTATGACAAACTATTTAACAAACAAATTATTCTAGGATCGACAAATTGACAACTATTGGCATTTTTTTACCAAAATATGTCAAATTATGACAAGGTACAAATGTAAGCAACACCCATTCCTATTACTTTTACTGTACAAAACTAAAATTTATTTTAGAAATATTGTATATCTAATTACAATGCCATTTTTCTATAAGCCTCTTGAGGAAGTGGAGAATTATGAAATTGTTGAACAGAATATTCAACTAGAATCTTCTCAAACATAGGATTTTTTTTTTTAAAGCATGCACAAGTAACATGTATCTCTATTAAAAAAATAACTCATTTCAAGTTCAATTTTTTTTTTCAAGGATCCACAAATATACCAAAAAAAAATTGGTAAAAAAAAAAAAAGTTAGATGACAATTTAATCAATGATAATGTAGAGGTATGAGTAGTTCTCTTTAAATTACACAATCTATCTTTAACTAAAGACTGATTAAATCTTGAACTTAATGAAAAAAATCAAATATGTTGAACGCAACAACTTTGCTAACAGTTTTGGAGAGTTCACAAAATACAGTCAATGAAGCAAACAAACAAGAAGAAATTCAAAATATCATTCATAATGATAACCCTCGTTTTCAAGAAGATATGGAACAATCAAAAGCGTACAAAACAAGGGAATCCATGTCATATAAAATTTCAAATACTAATTAAAGGGAGGTCAATCCTTAAAATCAATTGCAAAGCTTCACTACAAAGACACCTCAAGTCAAACACCAAGATAGTAAATAGATATCCCTGATTCAATTGTTAATTGGATCGTGCCTCGAGATTACTTGCGTCTTCGAAATTTGACTAACTAGTTATCAAGAGGTTGTGTTCCAAGTGCTTCACAATTAGTTACCTAGATTTGTTACAATTATGAGGACTTTTTAGGTTTGCCATAAATTTGGGTTATTGTAAGGTTCATAGTTATCTCCAACCAAAAACTACTTTATGGATCTTGTAGCTTTCCTTCCAAAAACTATGTTTAGTGGATTATTGCATTATTGTGAGATTATGGAAGTAGGCAATTTCTAAACCACGTTAAATTTGTTGTGTTCCTATATTTCTCTTGATTTCTATGTTCGATTGTGCACAATCTAGATTCCTAGTAGATTTCGTCACAGTGCACATCCTTCAAGATATTCCAAGAGAACATAGAGGTGATATACCTAATACATTGTACTCTCTAAACCCTTTATGGATCATGCTTGTAATTGCAAGATGGAATACCATAAAGTTGTTTAATTGTTATATATAATATGGTTGTGAGGCAGGTAATTGCCAGACTTGTTAACATAACTTTAATGAGATATTCAACTTGGTTTCATGGGCGGCAATGGCAACATCAAACAACAAAAAGTTATCTTTGGAGAGATTCAGCATTTAGAAAATAAAATGCAACAATACCAGAGAGTACAATAGCTCACTTGGTTTCACGAAGAACGGCCCAAACTGCGGACAGTGATGGAAATGGCCAAGACGGACAACTACCAAGAAAATCCCCAAGGGCTTTTCCATATGAGAGTCATTTGATCCACCCTCAACAAATAAGTATAATCCACCAAAATACAGTTAAAATATTTCACAAGGACAACGCCAGAAAGTAAAATCGTTGCAGAATTTTTTTTTAGAAAAACCATAACTGGGTCGCTAAAAAAGAATAAAGAGTTACTTGGTTGTCCATTAGAGGTGCTCTCTAACTTCCAAACCATTTAGTCCTCAAAACTTGCCATTGTTGTTTTCACCTGTTGCAAAGATAACAGTCCAATTTAAAAGTACAAGCATTTATGTCCCTAGATAGAGAGAGACTAGAGTCCAAGAATTTGAAGTTCGAAGAGAATGTGGCTGATTACTTCTTCTTTGATGAAGAATAGGAGGAGTAGCCAGTTATTGAAAGTCTTGGTCTTTGAGCACCAACCTTTTCACTAGCATAAGCAAATAGGCTTGCTTGAAGTGCTATGGAAACTAAGCTACAAAAAAAAAAAAAAAAAAAGGCAGACGAGTAATTGGGAAACTAACTGCAATAAAAAAAATAAATAAATAACAGGTGACAATTTTTTGAGATGAGATCATAATCAAGTATAAGTGGCTTCAGATTAAAGGGCAATTGCAATTGCTTAAAAGGAACCCAATCATAAAGACAAACGTTAGGCACCAAAAAATCCCCAAGGGCTTTTCCATTAAAGAATCATTTGATCCACCCACGACAAATAAATATAATCCACCAAAATGCAGTTAAAATATTTTACATGGATGACGCCAAAAAGTAAAATAGTTGCAGAAGATTTTGTCTAGAAATACCATACCTGGGTCGCATAGAAAGTAAAAACAAAAAGTTACTTGTCTGTGTAGGATAGGAGCTCTCTCATTTCCAAAGCATTCAGTCCTAAGAACCTTCCCACTAATGTAAAAAAGTGATCACGACCCAATTAATTTAAAATTGAATGACTATTTTAACATCATGATTGAAATAACAAGACATAAAAAAAAAAAAGGGAAAGTTAAAAGATAAAAGATCACAACAGTGATAACTAACAATGTTGAAGCTGTTCCAACTACTTTCTGTTGTCGAAAATTTCATAAAAATATATTGCACTAAGAAAAGGGAAGAGAATAAGAGCGATGCATAATATATCGTGCAGAAATACCATACCTGGGTCGCTGAGAAAGTAAGAACAAAGTGTTACTTGTCTGTGTAGTAAAGGAGGTCTCTCATTCCCAAGCATTCAGTCAGGAGAACATGTCCACTGATGTAAAAAGTTATCACGACCCAATTAGTTTAAAATAGAATGACTATTTAAGCATCATGATTGAAATAGCTAGACTTTGGGAGATGACCAAAACCAAATTTAGAGTTCGATGAACAAAATTGAAGTAAAGGTCAAAATTGGATAAAATTCAAAAATGACCCTAAGTTCAAGATGAAATAGTCTATTCAACCTAAAAATATATGGCTCTAAGAAGGAGGAAGAGAGAGAGAGATCTATGCATAATGGAACTCACAACCTCTTTAAGAATAAACCCTAGTGTCTCGTCAACTTTCTCAGCAAAGTGTGAAATCTCATACTTCACCTGAGCATAAGATCTTACAGTCAGTATAGTGCCAAAAGTTTCCGACATAAAAACTGTGCACTTGACAAAAAAAATCAATGATGGTAAGTAATTGAAGAAATCAATTCTAAGTCTGGAATCTAATGCTTAATTAATCAAAATAAAGGGAAATAAATATACAAGACTTCTACCTTAGGCTGGAGTCTATTCTATGTATAACATATCTGATAAATTTAAATATAAACTAGCTATCTCTAAATAAACTAAAACAACTTTATCTTATCTCCTAAATATTCGATATTTTATCTATGCAACAACCAATCTTCAATTCTTCTTATCTTATCTTTAATCTCAACTTATCTGCTTTAATCCTTCATTATCTCCACACTCCCCCTCAAGTTGGGCTGAATATGTTGTTCAGGCCAAGCTTGCAGCTTAATTCATCAAATATTCTTCTTAGCAAGGCTTTAGTGAGAATATCCGCCACTTGATTGTTAGTAGGAGTATAGTTTAGCTTGAAAAGTCCTTCTTCAAATTTTTCTTTGATAAAGTGTTTATCAATCTCCATATGTTTCGTCCGATCGTGATGAACTGGATTTTTAGCAATACTGATGGCCGACTGGTTATCACACAACATCTATACTGACTTGGTCATATTCACTTGTAATTCTTGTAGTAGTCTTTTCAACCATATTCCTTCACAAAATTCGTGTGCCAAAGCTCTAAATTTAGCCTCTGCAGTTCTTCTGGAAACAACTGATTGCTTCTTACTACGCTAAGTAATTAGATTTTCCCATACAAATGAACACTACCCAGAAGTTGATCTTCTATCTAGGATTGATCCGGCCCAATCTGCGTCACTGTAGACTTTGATTCCTCGGTCTTCCATTTTTCTGAACATTAATCCTTTGCCAGGAGTTAATTTCAAATACCTTAGGATTCAATAAACAGCTTCCAAGTGCTCTTCTTTGTGGTCATTCATAAATTGGCTTACAATACTTACAGAGAAACCAATATCAGGTCTAGTGTGAGATAGGTATATGAGTTTTCCCACTAGTCTTTGGTATCTCCCTTTGTCAACTGGAGTACTTTCTTTGCCAATATCCAGCTTTATCATAGATTCCATAGGAGTCTCTGTTGGTTTGCAACCCAACATTCTTGTTTCATCAAGGAGATCCAGAATATACTTCCTTTGGGAGACTGAAATTCCTTCTTTGGATCTAGCCACTTCCATACCTAGGAAATATCTTAGACCCCCAAAATCTTTTATCTCAAATTCCCTTGCGAGTATCTTTTTGAGGCTTTGGATTTCAAGAATATCGTCCCCTGTAACAATGATATCATCAACATGTTGGAAATGTATGCCTTAAAGACACGTTTTATTTAATTTATGGTAATGATGTTTCTTTTAGTCAGTTTATGGCACATATATTATTTGCATTTAATTGTTGAAAAAGTGTCAATGCTATTAAGTAAGTGATTCAAGTGATGGGTCGTTCTTCACAGTTAGGCATGAATCATGGGTACTTAATAAGCAAGAAAAATATTGCTCTTGATCTTTTGATAGAACTGGGCATTCTATCATGATAAGATCATTGTGCAATAGATCCTAATGGAGGATGGCTTGCCTTAGCCAGTAAATAGTCCGTTTACTCTAATTGTACAAGCGCATTTGGAATGCGTAGAGTGGACCTGTGATAGAAGCTAATGACAAAGTACTAATTATCATGGAGCTAGTCTATCACTGCTACTACGTGGACGAGTACTCTAATACTTGAGTATTAGTTGGTGGTCTAGTGAACCTAGAGCTATATTCTTAGATTCATTGTAGGTGAGGTCTATCAAAGATCAATAACTTTGTGAGTTGGGAGTATGGTTTCTAATTAGCTAAGACAGACTAATACAAGATAGTTTCTGTGATTCACCCCCTTGTGATTGTCCAAGAATAATCAAATAATCCAGGGCCCTAGGAACGTGACTTAAGAGTGTGTGCTTCTGGGTAGCTCCCAGTGATAAGCAAGTACATTCGAGTAGTCACAGATTATTGGACTAGTGATCTAAGGATGGTAGAAATCATTTAGAGAGGTGTTAGTACATTATTCCTTTCTAAATGATAGGTGTTACGCAGAGGGGTATTTTTGTCATTACACTAGTAGGTCAAAGACATTGCACATGCAAAATTATTCATGGGGTCAGTGTTACCATATGGTGATAGTTGGAACACTTAGAATGACAAAATATAGCTACTGGGTAGCAGGGATATTTTGGTCATTTTAGTAGCCATGAATAATTTGTCTTTTGGTCCCCGGGGTAGCTCGATATAACTCATATATTATTTAATACATTTGGCTTGTTGGGTGAATTACATTGAGAGAGAATTATTTTATTCAGAATGGTCCATAATTAATTGGGCTAGAATAAAATAATAGTTCATTGATTTTTAATTAATTAATTGGGCTAACCCAATTAGAAAATTAATTAAATGAACTTAGCCCACTAGGGTTTGGCCCACTAGGGTTTTAACCCTAGGGTTCTCCCTATATATATTCTCTCCTTGGTTGTTTTTCACCTAGGGTTTTTACTCTTCTTCATCAAAAGAGAGGCCACGAGTTTGAGTCATACCTTGGAAGATCAAAAGAGAACGTTCGAGTTCTGATGCGAAGGAGCCGACGAATTGCAGGACAGCCGTTATCTCCACCACGCGAAGAAGCTCCCGCCCCTCCTCCTCCTGTCGCTCCATTCCGTCTGGTAATCCGAAGGAAAAGTAAGTTTCTTAGATTCTAATCAATACGAGGAAAGTTTTTTTTTTTCAAAAAACGCTTCCGTTGCATGCTATGTATCCTCGTTGATGGTCCTTCACAACATATACAATAAGAATGGATATTTTACCTTTTAAGGAGTGTTTGATAAATAGAGTATGGTCGGTTTGGCATTGGTTATATCCATGCTTCTTGACTGCCCTTGTAAATCTCTCAAACCAGGCTCTTGTGGATTGTTTAAGCCCATATAATGATCTCTTTAGCTTGCATACCTTGTTTCTTCTTTGGTGAGATTCAAATCCATGAGGGATTTCCATGTAAACTTCTTCTTCTAGATCTCCATTTAGAAAAGCATTCTTCACATCTAACTGATATAAAGGCCAATCCAAATTTGCTGCTAAGGACAGTAGGACCTTGATAGTATTTAGCTTTTCCATGGGGGCAAATGTCTCTTGGTAGTTAATACCATAGGATTGGCTGAAGCCTTTTGCAACTAACTTGGCCTTGAATCTGTCAATCTTTCCATCCTCCTTGTATTTTACTGTAAAGACCCATTTGCATCCCACTGGGCTTTTTCCAAGAGGCAAGTCAGTGATATCCCATGTCTCCAAAGCCCTGATTTCCTCAAGAACAGCTTCTCTTCATCTAGGGTGTTTGAACGCCTCTTTAACATTGTTAGGAACCTGCACTTTGTTCAAATTAGAAACAAATCCACTAAATTTTGGTGAAAGCCCCTTGTAAGAGATATAGTTTTGTATGGGATGTTGTGTACAAGATCTTACACCCTTTCTCAAGAAAATAGGCCAATGTAAATCCTCATCATCAATAGATACAATATTAGTATTGTCACCAGCCATTTTCTTTCCTCCATCTGTCGGAAGAATCGGTTCAGCCTCTTGGATAGTCCCAGAACATGTTGGGGCCTCATTCTCCTTAAATCAGGGTTGTCTTCTAGAGTAAACTTGAAGTTCAGTGGTAGAATTAGGAGGTTCCTTGGTAGGATGAGTAGAATGGTCGTTAGAAGAGATAGAGGTAGGTACAAGGGGCTACTCATATTGCTGGATATCAGTGGAATTTTTCCAAAATTGATATTCTGAAGAGGAATCTTGAGTATTCTCCCCCTGAATATTAGTTTTGGGGTAATATGGCTGATATTCAAAAAATGTGACATCCATGGAAATAAAGAATTTTTAAAGCAATGGAGAGTAGCATTTATATCCCTTTTGATGAGGTGAATAGCCGAGGAAAATGCATTTGAGTGACCAAGGCTCAAGCTTGCTTCGTAGATGGTTATGTACATGAACAAATGCACAACAACCAAAAATTTTGAGAGGAACATGCGATAAAATTCGAGAGTGAGGAAAGAGATTGATTAGAAGTTGGTTGGGGGTTTGATATTTTAGGATGCGTGAGGGCATTCTATTGATTAGATAGGCAGCCATTAGGACAGCCTCACCCCAAAATTTGGAAGGAACATTGGTAGAGAACAACAACAATCTTGCTACTTCTAATAGGTGTCGATTCTTTCTTTCAGCAACTCCACTTTGTTGGGGGGTATCAACACATGAGCTTTGATGTATAATACCTTGTTGGGATAGGTAATGACCAAGAATAGTATTGAAGTATTCTTTTCCAATATCTGTTCTCAGAATCTGAATTTTGGTATGAAATTGCCTTTGCACCATTGAGTGAAAGGTTTGAAAAATGGTATCGGCTTTAGATTTGTCTTTCATAAGGAATACCCATGTGAGTTGAGTATGATCATCAATAAAAGATATGAACTAATGTGCCCCAATAATGTTTCTAACCCTAGAAGGTCCCCACACATCACTATGAATCAGGGAGAAAGGTGAAGATGGAGTATAGGGTTGGTTGGGATAAGTGTTTCGTATATGTTTAGAGAATTGACAGATTTCACATTGTAGAATATGGGAATCTTTATTCTCAAATAATGCTGGAAACATTTTACAAAGATAAACAAAATTAGGATGGCCTAATCTATAGTGCCATAACATGATAGCACTGTTATTGTTGGAATGAGATAAACAAACTTATGGTTTAAAAGAGGAATAATTGTTGGACTGAATAAGTTTACTACTGGAATGAGGAGTGCCTTTAAGTATGTAGAGGCTGGAACATGTTTCAGCACTGCCAATCATCTTCCCCGAACTCCAATCCTGAAATTCACACAAATTTTGTGAGAATTTAACCACACAATCACAATCAACAGCTAATTTGCTTACTGATATCAAATTGCAATCTAAACTTGGCACTAAAAGAACTGATTTTAATATCAGATTTCCATAAATTTCCACTGAACCTATTCCAGCAACCTTTGACTATGAACCATCGACTATCCTTACCATCCAATCTTGTTTGCAAGGTTGAAAATTAGTTAGTAGATCAATGTCTCCAGTCATATGATCCGAAGCCCCAGAATCAACAATCCATATAGTAGGAAATTCACTTTTTGCAATCAAAACATGTAGAGATTTACGTTTAAAAGCTATAGAGCCAGATGCCAGGTTAGAAGGTTGAGAGATCTGGGTTTTCCCAAACATATTTTGGAGCCATTCCATCTGTATTTTTACTGAACAGGTTTGGTGCCAAGTTTGCTGCAATTTCCTCTGTTGAAGCTAGTGTCCCTTTACTCATTTTTTCATAGGCTAGCTTCCAGTCAGGAGGCTTTCCATGAATTTCCCAGCAAGTGTCCTTAGTGTGTCCACTCTTCCGGCAATGCTCACACCATGGTCTATTCTTCTTTTGTTTAAACAGAACTTGCTGGTTACTATGGGTGACCAGGGTTGATTGTTCCATAGTTGGATTTGTAGATTTGAGTATGACTTTCATGCGACTCTCCTCCCTTCTGACTTCAGCAAAAGCCTCTCTTAAGTTTGGCAAAGGCTTTGTTCCAAGGATTCTTCCACGAACTCCATCTAGGTTCCTGTTTAAACCTATAAGAAATTTGTACAGCCTCTTCTTTTCTACAATCTATTTGTATGTGGCTGCATCTTCTGTGCACATCCATTGGATAGTGTCACACTTATCCAATTGAAGCCAATATTTGTTGAGAGAGTTAAAATAATGAGTAACATGGGAATCATCTAGCCTAAGGTCATCTAACATGATCTCAATTTCAAATAACTTAGAGGTGTTTTCAGCATGCGAGTAGGCTTCCTTAGTCGCCTCCCAAATCTCTTGTGCAGAATTATAAAGTAGAAAATTCTCACTGATTTCATTGGTCATTCAGTTGATGAGCCAAGATATCACCATGTTATTTTCTGTCTTCCAAACACTGTAACCTAGCTCTTCATCTCCTGGCTTGGTTGTGGCACTGGTTAGGTAGTCATCTTTTCCCATCCTGCAGATAAACATCAACACTGATTGTGACCACTGAAGGTAGTTCTTACCATTGAGCTTGTGCTCAGTAATTGTGAACATGTTGTTATTATTAGTGGTTACAGCATTGGTATTTGGATAGGGGATGATCTCGGTGGTCTTGCCTGCATCGGTGGACTTGCTGTCTCCTCCAGCCATCTTGAGAGGAGATTCTGGTGTCTACGGGTCAAAGAAAGATGTTGGTGGCTAGTAGTTTGGTCACTGATGGTTCTACAATGCCGAGAACCTAATAGCGAGGTTGATAATCAGGAGGAAAAAAAATTCCTACTCTGATACAATGAGAAAATCGATTCTAAGTCTGGAATCGAATGCTTAACTAATCAAAATAAAGGGAAATAAATATACAAGACTTCTACCTTAGGTAGGAGTCTATTCTATATACAACATATCTGATAAATTTAAATATAAACGATCTATCTCTAGATAAACTAAAATAGCTTTATCTTATCTCCTAAATATTCAGTATTTTATCTATGAAGCAACCAATCTTCAATTCTTCTTATCTCTAATCTCGGCTTATCTGCTTTAATCCTTCGTTATCTCCACAGCAATGATACAACATAAGTACTCAATCAACAATTTAGTAATATTGAAATGCTCAATTACTTAAAATAAGACTAACAAAGTGAAGTGGTTTTACAGTTATTCAAACCTTAGCAGTTAAGCGTGATCAACTTGCACAACCGAGTTCCATCAGTGGTTTGCAGTAATCATATTTCCTAATCCCCTTATGCATTCACTTTTTATATTCTATATATTTTCAGATAGCTTATTGTGAGCGGAAGATCTACAAAACGAAGAGGTTAGAGCAATATAATCAACTAAACAGAATGTACAATATACACAAAGTATATGTAAAACTACCTGGCAATCACGATGAATGCATTCAAGGCTCAAATAAGCGAGAAGGAATCTATTGTAAAAGCTTACCTCCTAAGACTCGGCATATATAGAGAAGAAAATTGATGAGGCGCGAACCAAAAAATAGCAAGGAGATCACTACACACATCAACAAGGAAACAAATAAAAAAGGTGTTGTCGCGTAAAGCGATAAGAAAAGTGGTAAATGGGAGATATTCGGTGTTGATAAGAGAGACATTAAGAAATGCAATTTCAAGTAACCAAATGTCACCGTAAAAAACCATCACATAGTGCTATTAAGTTTCCAAGCATGTGGAAAGTGAAAATAAAAATGATTCTCTAGCAACCAAATGGGATTCACTGTGTGAGGATAGATTATTAAACATGCAAGTACCACTTGAACTAACTTGGTGGATGGCGTGAATAAAAAAGTTCTTCCTCTACCGAGCACAACCCTTTCCCTAGTAAAAGAAAATAACCATGCCAGAAGTGCTAGAGAAACTAAGCTGCAAAAAAAAAACACAGGTGACAATTACTTGAGATGAGATCATAATCAAGTATAAGTGGCTTAAAATTAAAGGGCATTGCAATTGTTTAAAATAAACCCAATCATGAAGACAGACGTTAGGCACCAAGAAATCCCCAAGTGTTTTTCCATCAAAGAATCATTTGATCCACCCTCGACAAATAACTACAATCAACCAAAATGCAGTTAAAATATTTTACATGGATAATGCCAAAAAGTAAAATAGTTGCAGAATGTTTAGTCCAGAAATACCATACCTGGGTCGCATAGAAAGTAAAAGTAAAGAGTTACTTGTTTGTGTAGGATAGGAGCACTCTTATTTCCCAAGCATTCAGTCCTGAGAACCTGCCTACTGATGTAAAAGGCTATCACAACCCAATTAGTTGAAAATGGAATGACTATTTAAGTATCATGGTCTAAATAGCAAGACTTAAAAAAAAAAAAGGAAATGAATAAAAGGAAAAAGATCACTACAGTGATAACTGCCAGCGTTGAAGCAGCATGTAGACCTCGAAAGAACAATCCAACTACTTACTGCAGTAGAAAACATCATCAAAATATGGCCAAATAGACTTATTTATACTGAACTTAGGGTCATTTTTCAATCTTATGCAGTTTTGACATTTCTTTCAGTTTGATCATCGAACGTTAACTTTGGTTTAAATTCTATCATAAAGCAGACAAGCGTGTGCCCCAGCATGCGTGGCGCTGAGGTGGCTTGCTGATGTGTCTAATAATGGACACATCATTAAGCAAGAAAAACCATGGTTGACTCTGATCCAAATTCGACCCAGTGGGTCGACCCAAAATTTAATGGGTCAAAACCCATCTGCTTCCCCAAATCACCTAGGGTTTCTGCCTTCCTCCTTGCGTCGTCGTTGCTGTCTTTGCCTTTTCTTGATGCTGGCCACCTCCTTCTTTCTCACTATTTATTGCCGGTGGCTTGCTTCCAATAATGGCAGGCACGTAGGCAGCCGGTTAGAAAAAGAAAAGATGGGAGAAGACTAAAGGTCGAGGGGAAAAGACTGCCATGGCGAGATCGATGTTGAGAAATTGAAAAGGACCATGGTCTTTTCCCATCAAACGATTGCTTATGCATTGCTTCCCCTATCGTTGATGATGTCCTACAAAATCAAGGTTCACCCCAACTGCCATGGCTGACGGATCGTGTCCCCTTTCGATCGATGGATCCCGACGTGGGTCATTGTTTTGGCTGACCGATTGAGGCGAGCCTTCTCAGCCACAGGTCGACTCTAGGCATTGCAATGCAAAACGACGCCATTGTCGATGACCACCGGTCCCTACCATGGTCGAAGAGCTTTGTGCTCCACATGGCTGGCATGGCATGACCAGAGGGTTGAGGCCTCGGGTGACCGGCAATGAGAGAATAAAAAGGTGATCAGCGATGAAGGAAGGCAACGGTGAAGGAGGCCAGCTGTAAGGGAACACAGCGACAACTTCTTAGGATGTAAAACCCTAGTGGCCAAAGCGTTGAGGCACACGCCTGTCCGCTTAAGCTTAAAATTGAAACCAAATATAGAGTTCGATGACCAAAAATGAAGTAAAGCTCAAAACTGGATAAAATTCAAAAATGACCCTAAGTTCAAGATGAAATAGTCTATTCGGCCAAAAAATATATGGCTCAAAGAAGGAGAAAGAGAGAGAGAGCGATGCATAATGGAACTCACAACCTCTTTAAGAATAAGCCCTAGTGTCTCGTCAACTTTCTCAAAAGAGCGTGAAATCTCATACTTCACCTGAGCATAAGATCTTACAGTCAGTATAGTGCTAAAAGTTCCCAACATAAAAATTATGCACTTGATAAAAAAAATCAATGATGGTAAGTAAAGATAAAACATAAGTATTAGATCAACAATTTACTAATATTGAAATGCTCAATTACATAAAATAAGATTAACGAAATGAAATGGTTTTACAACTATTCAAACCTTAGCAGTTAAGCGTGATCTACTTGCACAACCGAGTTCCATCACTAGTTTGTAGTAATCATATTTCCTAATCCCCTTATGCATTCACTTTTTTATATTCTGTGTAGTTTTAGATAGCTTACTGTGAGCGAAAGATCTACAAAACAAAGAGATTAGTGCAATATAATCAACAAAACAGAATGTACAATATACACAAAGTATATGTAAAACTACCTGGCAATCACGATGAATGCATCCAAGGCTCAGATAAGCGAGAAGGAATCAATTGTAAAAGCTTACCTCCCAAGACTCGCATATATAGAGAAGAAAATCGATGAGGCGCGGTCCAAAAAATGGCAAGAAGATCACTGCACACATCAGCAAGGAAATAAATCAGAAAGGTGATGTTGCACAAAGCGGCAAGGAAAGTGGTAAATGGGAGATATTCAGTGCTGATACGAGGGATATTAAGAAATTCTATTTCCAATAACCAAATGTCACCGTAAAAAAACATCACATAGATAGCCATGCCTGAAGTGTAAGAGAAACTGAGCTACAATAAAAAAAAAAAAAAAACACAAGTGACAATTTCTTGAGATGAGATCATAATCAAGTATAAGTGGCTTGAAATTAAAGGGCAACTACAATTGCTTCAAACGAACCCAATCATAAAGACAGACGTTAGGCACTAAGAAATCCCTAAGTGTTTTTCCATCAAAGAAATCATTTGATCCACCCTGGACAAATAACTACAATCAACCGAAATGTAGTTAAAATATTTTACATGGATAACGCCAAAAAGTAAAATAGTTGCAGAAGGTTTTGTCTAGAAATACCATACCTTAGTCCCATAGAAAGTAAAAGCAAAGAGCTACTTATCTGTGTAGGATAGGAGCTCTCTCATTTCCCAAGCATTCACTTCTGAGAACCTTCCCATTAATGTAAAAAGAGATCACGACCCAATTAATTTAAAATTGAATTTCTATTTTAACATCATGATTGAAATAGCAAGACAAAAAATACAAATAAAAAGGGAAAGGAATATAAGGGAATAAAAGGTAAAAGATCACGACAGTGATAACTCACAAAGTTGAAGCTGCATGTAGACCTCCAAAGAACAATCCAACTACTTTCTGTAGTCAAAAAATTCATAAAAATATATTGCTCTAAGAAGGGGGAAGGGAAGGAGAGCGATGCAAAATATAGTGTAGAAATACCATACCTGGATCGCTGACAGAGTAAGAACAAAGTGTTACTTGTCTGTGTAGTAGAAGAGCCCTCTCATTTCCAAAGTATTCAGTCTAGAGAACATGCCCACTGATGTAAAGGCTATCACGACCCAATTAGTTTAAAATGGAATGATTATTTAAGCATCATGATATAAATAGCAAAAGACTCAAAATAAAAAAAAAGGAAAAGGAATAAAAGGTAAAAGATCACTATAGTGATAACTGACAAAGTTAAAGCTACATGTAGACCTCCAAAGAACAATCCAACTACTTTCTGTAGTCAAAAACTCATAAAAATATATTACTCTAAGAAGGGGGAAGGGAAGGAGAGTGATGCATAATATATTGTGTAGAAATACCATTCCTGGATCGATGATAGAGTAAGAAAAAAGTGTTACTTGTTTGTGTAGTAGAAGAGCTCTCTGATTTCCAATAATGGACACATCAACAAAACAAACCATGGTCGACTCTTATCCAAATTCAACCTAGTGGGTCGACCCAAAATTTAATGGGACAAAACCCATCTTCTTCCCAAATAACCTAGGGTTTCTACCTTCCACCTTGCGTCGTCGCTGCTATCTTTGCCTTCTCCTGATGCTGGCCACCTCCTTCTTTCTTACTCTTTATCGCCAGTGGCTTGCTTCCAATAATGGTAGGCACGCAGGCAGCTGGCTAGAAAAGGAAGAGAGAGAGGAGAAGACTAGAGGTCAAGGGAAAAGACAGTCATAGTGAGATCGATGTTGAGAAATTGACAAGGACCATGTGTCTGTTGCCGTCGATCAATTGGCTTATGCATTGCTTCCCCAATCATTAACGATGTTCTCCAAAATCGAGGTTCACCGTGACTGCCATGGCTGACAGTTCGTGTCCACTTTCAATCGATTGCTCTTTGACCCGAGTCATTGTTTTGGCAGATCGATTGAGGTGAGCCTTCTCAACCACAAGTCGAGTCTCGGCATTGCAATGGCCATCGACGACATGGTCGGTGACCTCTGGTTCATGCCATGGAAAAAGAGCTTCGTGCTCCACATGGTTGGCGTGGCCTGACCAGAGGGTCGAGGCCTTGGGTGACCGGCAATCAAAGAATAAAAAGGCGATCGAGGATGAAAGAAGGCAGTGGTGAAGGAGGCCAACTTTAAAGGAAGGCGGCGGAAACTATTTAGGATGTAAAACCATAGTGGCCAGAGCGTTGAGACACATGACTGTCTGCTTGAGCTTAAAACTGAAACCAAATTTAGAGTTCATTGACCAAAATTGAAGTAAAGTTCAAAACTGGATAAAATTCAAAAATGACCCTAAGTTCAGGAAGAAATAGTCTATTCGGCCTAAAAATATATGGTTCTAAGAAGGATGGAGAGAGAGAGAGAGAGAGCGATGCATAATGGAACTCACAACCTCTTTAAGAATAAGCCCTAGTGTCTCATCAACTTTCTCAGAAGAGCGTGAAATCTCATACTTCACCTGAGCATAACATCTTACAGTCAGTATAGCGCCAAAAGTTCCCCACAAAAAAACTGTGCACTTGACAAAAAAAATCAATGACGGTAAGTAAAGATAAAACATAAGTACTCGATCAACAATTTAGTAATATTGAAATGCTCAATTACGTAAAAGAAGATTAAGAAAATGAAATGGTTTTACAACTATTCAAACCTTAGTAGTTAAGCGTGATCTACTTGCATAATCGAGTTTCATCACTAGTTTGCAGTAATCATATTTCCTAATCCCCTTATGCATTCACTTTTTTATTTTATGTGTATTTTCAAATAGGTTACTGCGAGCGGAAGATCTACAAAATGAAGAGGTTAGTGCAATATAATCGACAAAACAGAATGTACAATATACACAAAGTAAATGTTAAACTACCTTGCAATCACGATGAATGCATTCAAGGCTCAGATAAGTGAGAACGAATCGATTGTAAAAGCATACCTCCCAAGACTCGGCATATATAGAGAAGAAAATCTATGAGGCGCGGTCCAAAAAATGGCAACGAGATCACTACACACATCAACAAGGAAATAAATCAGAAAGGTGATGTCGCACAAAGCGGTAAGGAAAGTGGTAAATGGGAGATATTCGGTGCTGATACGAGGGATATTAAGAAATGCTATTTCCAGTAACCAAATGTCACCGTAAAAAACCATCACATAGTGCTATTAAGTTTCCAAGCATGTGGAAAGTGAAAATAAATATGATTCTCTAGCAACCAAATGGGATTCACTGTGTGAGGATAGATTATTAAACGTGCAAGTAGCACTTGAACTAACTTGGTGGATGGCGTGAATAAACAAGTTCTTCCTCTACCAAGCACAGCCCTTTCCCTAGTAGAAGAAAATAACCATGCCTAAAGTGCAAGAGAAACTTAGCTACAATAAAAAAAAACACAGGTGACAATTTCTTGAGATGAGATCATAATCAAGTATAAGTGGCTTGAAATTAAAGGGCAACTACAATTGCTACAAATGAACCCAATCATAAAGACAGACGTTAGGCACCAAGAAATCCCCAAGTGTTTTTCTATCAAAGAAATCATTTGATCCACCCTGGACAAATAACTACAATCAACCGAAATGCAGTTAAAATATTTTACATGGATAACGCCAAAAAGTAAAATAGTTGCAGAAAGTTTTATCCAGAAATACCATACCTGGGTCCCATAGAAAGTAAACGCAAAGAGTTACATGTCTGTGTAGGATAGGAGCTCTCTTATTTCCCAAGCATTCACTCCTGAGAACCTGCCCATTAATGTAAAAATAGATCACTACCCAATTAATTTAAAATTGAATGACTATTTTAACATCATTATTGAAATAGCAAGACAAAAAATAAAAAATAAAAAGGGAAAGGAATACAAAGGAATAAAAGGTAAAAGATCACTACAGTGATAATTGATAAAGTTGAAGCTACATCCAAAGAACAATCCAACTACTTTCTGTAGTCGAAAAATTCATAAAAATATATTACTCTAAGAAGGGGAAAGGGAAGGAGAGCGATGCATAATATATTGTGTAGAAATACTGTAATGACCCGATCGAGCGACAGGAAGAACCGGAACAACTTACCCTGATGGGCCTACACGAACTTCTCAGGGGGGTCACCCATCCCTGGATTACCCCAGGTTAAGCACACTTAACTTGGGAGTTCTTTGCCAACATTCAGCCCAAAAGGTATCCAGCTGGTGTTGTTTCCTTTCTTACACTATCCTCGATATATACTAACTTCTCTGGGCTCTCGGGGTATTACATTCTCCCTCCCTTAAGCACATGACGTCCTCGTCATGCGACCTTACAATCGGTCCTAGATCTCTCCCCACTTGCATGGTCGATGTGGGATTCGCCTAAGGTGCCTACACGCACCCCCCATAAAGGCCTACACGCCTCCCTCGGGACTCAGCCTCCTCGCTGAGGTTTGCCCCACCACCACGCTCAGAGGCTCGGGGGTCAGCTTTGATACTGTCGCGTGGCCCGCAGGCTCGCGCGTGGCCGGCAGCAGGCACGCGCGCGCGGCTGCCAGCCGTGTGGCCAGCGCCCAGCGGGTCCCGTCGCCGCCCGGGCCTGCCTCCGGCTACTTTGGGTTTTTTTTTTTTTTTTAAAAAAGGGGGAGAATAAAATAAAAAAGGGGGGGGGATATATATAATATGCTTATATATATTTGAAAAAAAAGGGGGGTTTTGGCCATCAAGAGGAAATTGGGTTTTTAGAAAATAGAGTATAATTTATTAAATATCAAGGGATATTTTGTGAGTTTAAATATCAAGATTGGATTCCAACTAGTTCCTAGAATAATGAGATGAGCATATGTATAAAGATGGGATGTTGAAAATAAATTCTTGGAACTTGAAATTGGAATTTTCTAAACCCAATGTTAGGATGGATTTTGGCTTCCAAATTTTCCTCAATTAAAGGTGTAAATATCCGCTATTGTATGGAGTATTTTGGAACTACATCTATACCCGATATTTGGGAAAATTTTCAAATTTTGCCAAGGTGAAGAGTTTACAAAAAAATAAAATAAAATTCTTTTCGAAGAGGAATTGGTTTATTTTGGATAAATAAGAAGGGAAGATTAAATTTGGTTTTTTTTTCCAAAGATTAAGTTTCTAAGGGATTTGGTTCAAACCCTTAGAAATTTTTTTTCGGGATCCTGGGAAGTCCTCCTTAGCTAGTCTCGAGGGGCTTGGTGAGGACAATGCTATCCCTGGGTTCGGTTTATCTTTGCAAGATTTTCTCAATTCTTCCCTTTTCGAACCCTTGGGTAGAGTGAGAGGAGGGGTGAAACCTAGTTCCCACCTAGGGAGTTTCTTGGAAACATAATCCGTCTCCTTATTTTTGCCTTAGCGAGTGAGTATTCCGCTAGAGTATTCTCTAGTAACACCCATGGTGGGAGCGGGGCGTTACAAATACCATACCCGGATCGCTGACAAAGTAAGAACAAAGTGTTACTTGTCTGTGTAGTAGAAGAGCTCTCTCATTTCCAAAGCATTCAGTCCATAGAACATGCTCACTGATGTAAAAGGCTATCACGACCCAATTAGTTTAAAATGGAATGATTATTTAAGCATCATAATATAAATAGCAAAAGACTAAAAAAAAAAAAAAGAAAAGGAATAAAAGGTAAAAGATCACTACAGTGATAACTGACAAAGTTGAAGCTACATGTAGACCTCCAAAGAACAATCCAACTACTTTCTACAGTAAAAAAATTCATAAAAATATATTACTCTAAGAAGGGAAAAGGGAAGGAGAGCGATGCATAATATATTGTGTAGAAATACCATACCTGGATCGTTGAGAGAGTGAGAACAAAGTGTTACTTGTCTGTGTAGTAGAAGAGCTCTCTCATTTCTAATAATGGACACATCAGCAAAACAAACCATAGTTGACTCTGATCCAAATTCGACCTAGTGGGTTGACCCAAAATTTAATAGGTCAAAACCCATCTTCTTCCCCAAATAACCTAGGGTTTCTACCTTCCACCTTGCTCCGCCGCTGCTGTCTTTGCCTTTTCCTGATGCTGGCCACCTCCTTCTTTCTCACTCTTTATCATCGGTGGCTTGCTTTCAATAATGGTAGGCACGTAGGCAACCGGCTAGAAAAAGAAGAGAGAAGGGAGAAGACTAGAGGTCGAGGGGAAAAGACTGCCATGGCCAGATCGATGTTGAGAAATTGACAAGGACCATGGGTTTGTTGCCGTCGATCGATTGGCTTATGCATTGCTTCCCCCATCATTGACAATGTTCTCCAAAATCGAGGTTCACCGTGACTGCTATGGATGACGATTCGTGTCCCCTTTCGATCGATGGCTCCCCGACGTGGGTCATTGTTTTACCCGACCGATTGAGGCGAGCCTTCTTAGCCACAGCTCGAATCTCAGCATTGCAATGGCCATTGACACCGTGGTCGATCACCTCTAGTCCATCCCATGGAAAAATAGCTTCGTGCTCCACATGGTTGGCGTGGCGTGACCAGAGGGTTGAGGCCTCGGTTGACCGGCAATTAGAGAATAAAAAGGCGATCGGCGATGAAGGAAGGCGGCGATGATGGAGGCTAACTGTAAAGGAAGGCGACGACAACCGTTTAGGATATAAAACCCTAGTGGCCAGAGCGTTGAGCCATACGCGTATCTGCTTGAGTTTAAAATTGAAACAAAATTTAGATTATGATGACCAAAATTGAAGTAAAGATCAAAACTGGATGAAATTCAAAAATGAACCTAAGTTCAGGAAGAAATAATCTATTCGACCTAAAAATATATGGCTCTAAGAATGATGAAGACAGAGAGAGAGAGCAATGCATAATGGAACTCACAACCTCTTTGAGAAGAAGCCCTAGTGTCTTCGTCAACTTTCTCAAAAGAGCGTGAAATCTCATACTTCACCTGAGCATAACATCTTACTGTCAGTATTAACGCCAAAAGTTCACGACATAAAAACTGTGCACTTGATAAAAAAAATCAATGATGGTAAGTAAAGATAAAACATAAGCACTCGATCAACAATTTAGTAATATTGAAATGTTCAATTAAATAAAATAAGATTAAAAAAATGAAGTAGTTTTACAACTATTCAAACCTTAGCAGTTAAGTGTGATCTACTTGCACAACCGAGTTGCATCACTAGTTTGCAGTAATCATATTTCCTAATCCCCTTACGCATTCACTTTTTATATTCTATGTATTTTTAGATAGCTTACTGTGAGTGGAAGATCTACAAAACGAAGAGGTTAGTGCAATATAATTGACAAAACAGAATGTACAATATACACAAAGTAAATGTAAAACTACCTCGCAATCACGATGAATGCATTTAAGGCTCAGATAAGCGAGAATGAATCGATTATAAAAGCTTACCTCCCAAGACTCGGCATATATAGAGAAGAAAATCGATGAGGCGCGGTCCAAAAAATGGCAACGAGATCACTGCACACATCAACAAGTAAATAAATCAGAAAGGTGATGTCGCATAAAGCGCCAAGGAAAGTGGTAAATGGGAGATATTCGATGCTGATACGAGGGACATTTAGAAATGATATTTCCAGTAACCAAATGTCACCGTAAAAAACCATCACATAGATAGTGTACTAGTGTTATTAAGTTTCCAAGAAAGTGGAAAGTGAAAATAAATATTATTCTCTAGCAACCAAATGGGATTCACTGTGGGAGGATAGATTATTAAACGTGCAAGTAGCACTTGAACTAACTTGGTGGATGGCGTGAATAAACAAGTTCTTCCTCTACCGAGCACAACCCTTTCCCTAGTAGAAGAAAATAACCATGCCTAAAGTGCAAGAGAAACTGAGCTGCAATAAAAAAAAAAAAACACAGGTGACAATTTCTTGAGATGAGATCATAATCAAGTATAAGTGGCTTGAAATTAAAGGGCAACTGCAATTTCTTCAAATGAACCCAATCATAAAGACAGATGTTAGGCACCAAGAAATCCCCAAGTGTTTTTCCATCAAAGGAATCATTTGATCCACCCTAGACAAATAACAACAATCAACCGAAATGCAGTTAAAATATTTTACATGGATAATGCCAAAAAGTAAAATAGTTGCAGAAGGTTTAGTCCAGAAATACCATACCTGGGTTGCATAGAAAGAAAAAACAAAGAGTTACTTGTCTGTGTAGGATAGGAGCTCTCTCATTTCCCAAGCATTCACTCTTGAGAACTTGCCAACTAATGTAAAAAGAGATCGTGACCTAATTAATTTAAAATTGAATGACGATTTTAACAACATGATTGAAATAGAAAGACATAAAAAAAAAAAAGGACAGGAGTAGAAGGGAATAAAAGGTAAAAGATCACTACAGTGAAAACTGACAACATTGAAGCTGCATGTAAACCTCCAAAGAACAATCCAACTACTTTCTGTAGTCAAAAAATTCATAAAAATATATTGCTCTAAGAAGGGGGAAGGGAAAGAGAGCGATGCATAATATATTGGGTAGAAATACCATACCTGGGTTGCTGAGAAAGTAAGAACAAAGTGTTACCTATCTGTGTAGTAGAGGAGCTCTCTCATTTCCCAAGCATTCAGTCTAGAGAACCCAATTAGCCTACTGATGTAAAAGGCTATCACAATCCAATTAGTTGAAAATGGAATGACTATTTAAGTATCATGGTCTAAATAGTAAGACTTAAAAAAAAAAAAGAAATGAATAAAAGGAAAAAGATCACTACAGTGATAACTGCCAGCGTTGAAGCAGCATGTAGACCTCGAAAGAACAATCCAACTACTTACTGCAGTAGAAAACATCATCAAAATATGGCCAAATAGACTTATTTATACTGAACTTAGGGTCATTTTTCAATCTTATACAGTTTTGACATTTCTTTCAGTTTGATCATCGAACGTTAACTTTGGTTTAAATTCTATCATAAAGCAGACAAGCGTGTGCCCCAGCATGCGTGGCGCTGAGGTGGCTTGCTGATGTGTCTAATAATGGACACATCATTAAGCAAAAAAAACCATGGTTGACTCTGATCCAAATTCGACCCAGTGGGTCGACCCAAAATTTAATGGGTCAAAACCCATCTGCTTCCCCAAATCACCTAGGGTTTTTGCCTTCCTCCTTGCATCGTCGTTGCTGTCTTTGCCTTTTCCTGATGCTGGCCACCTCCTTCTTTCTCACTCTTTATCGCCGGTGGCTTGCTTCCAATAATGGCAAGCACGTAGGCAGCCGGCTAGAAAAAGAAAAGAGATGGGAGAAGACTAGTGGTCGAGGGGAAAAGACTGTCATGGCGAGATTGATGTTAAGAAATTGATATGGACCATGGGTCTTTTCCCGTCGATCGATTGGATTGGTTATGCAATTCTTTCCCTATCGTTGACGATATTCTACAAAATTGAGGTTCACCGCAACGGCCATGGCTGACGATTTGTGTCTTCTTTCGATCGATGGATCCCCGAAGTGGGTCATTGTTTTGGCTAACCGATTGAGGCGAGCCATCTTAGTCACAGGTCAACTGTAGGCATTGGAACGCAAATCGATGCCATTGTCAATGACCTCTGGTCCCTGCCATGGACGAAAAGCTTCGTGCTCCACATGGCTGGCGTGGTGTGACTAGAGGGTTGAGGCCTCAGGTGACCGGTAATGAGAGAATAAAAACGTGATCGATGATGAAGGAAGGCGGCGGTGAAGGAGGCCAGCTGTAAGGGAACATGGCGGCAACTTCTTAGGATGTAAAACCCTAGTGACTAGAGCGTTGAGGCACACACTTGTCCGCTTGAGCTTAAAATCGAAACCAAATTTAGAGTTTGATGACTAAAATTGAAATAAAGGTCAAAACTAGATAAAATGACCCTAAGTTCAAGATGAAATAGTCTATTCAGCCTAAAAATATATGACTCTAAGAAGGAGGAAGAGAGAGTGAGCGGTGCATAATGAAACTCACAACCTCTTTAAGAATAAGCCCTAATATCTCGTCAACTTTCTCAGAAGAGCGTGAAATCTCATACTTCACCTGAGCATAACATCTTACAGTCAGTATAGCGCCACAAGTTCCCAACACAAAAACTGTGCACTTGATAAAAAAAATCAATGATGGTAAGTAAAGATAAAAATTAAGTACTCGATCAACAATTTACTAATATTGAAATGCTCAATTAAATAAAATAAGATTAACAAAATGAAGTGGTTTTACAACTATTCAAACCTTAGCAGTTAAGCGTGATCTACTTGCACAACTGAGTTCTATCACTGGTTTGCAGTAATCATATTTCCTAATCCCCTTATACATTCACTTTTTTATATTATGTGTATTTTCAGATAGCTTACTATGAGTGGAATATCTACAAAATGAAGAGATTAGTGCAATATAATCAACAAAATAGAATGTCCAATATGCACAAAGTATATGTAAAACTACTTGCAATCAAGATGAATGCATTTAAGGCTTAGATAAGCGAGAATGAATCAATCTTGAAAGCTTACCTCCCAAGACTCGGCATATATAGAGAAGAAAATTGATGAGGCACGGTCCAAAAAATGGCAACGAGATCACTGCACACATCAGCAAGAAAACAAATCAAAAAGGTGATGTCGCACAAAGTGGCAAGGAAAGTGGTAAATGGGAGATATTCAGTGTTGATACAAGGGACATTAAGAAATGCTATTTCTAGTAACCAAATGTCACCGTAAAAAAACCATCACATAGATAGTGTACTGGTGCTATTAAGTTCCCAAGCATGTGGAAAGTGAAAATAAATATGATTCTCTAGTAACCAAATGGGATTCACTGTGCGAGGATAGATTATTAAATATGTAAGTAGCACTTGAACTAATTTGGTGGATGGCGTGAGTAAACAAGTTCTTCCTCTACCGAGCACAACCCTTTCCCTAGTAGAAGAAAATAACCATACCTGAAGTGATAGAAAACTGAGCTGCAAAAAAAAAAAACACAGGTGACAATTTCTTGAGATGAGATCATAATCAAGTATAATGGTTCGAAATTACAGTGCAATTGCAATTGCTTATAAGAAACACAATCATAAAGATAGACGTTAGGCACCAAGAAATCCTAAAGTGTTTTTCCATCTAAGAATCATTTGATCCACCCTCGACAAATAACTACAATCCACCAAAATGCAGTTAAAATTTTTTACATGGATGATGCCAAAAAGTAAAATAGTTGCAGAAGGTTTTGTCCAGAAATACCATACCTGGGTTGCATAGAAAGTAAAAACAAAGAGTTACTTTTCTGTGTAGGATAGGAGCTCTCTTTTCCAAAGCATTTAGTCTTGAGAACCTGCCCCCTAATGTAATAAGAGATCACGACCCATTTAATTTAAAATTGAATGACTATTTTAACATCATTATTGAAATAGCAAGGCAACAAAGAGTTACAAGGGAATATATGGTAAAAGATCACTAGAGTCATAACTGACAACCTTGAAGTTGCATGTAGACCTCCAAAGAACCATCAAACCACTTTCTATAGTCAAAAAATTCATAAAAATATATTGCTCTAAGGAGGAGGAAGGGAAGGAGAGCGATGCATAATATATTGTGTAGAAATACCATACCTGGGTCGTTGAGAAAGTAAGAACAAAGTGTTATTTATCTGTGTTAGTAGAGAAGCTCTCTCATTTCTCAAGCATTCAGTCCGAAGAACATGCCCACTGATGTAAAAGGCTATCACGACCCAATTAGTTTAAAATGGAATGACTATTTAACCATCATGATCGAAATAGCAAGACTTTAAAAAAAAAAAGGGAAAGGAATAAAAGGTAAAAGAACACTACAGTGATAATTGCCAGCATTTAAGCTTCATGTAAATCTCGAAATAATAATCCAACTGCTTACTGTAGTCGAAAACATCATCAAAATATGGCTGAATAGACTATTTTATACTGAACTTAGGGTCATTTTTCAATTTTATCTAGTTTTGACATTTCCTTTAGTTTGATCATCGAACTTTAACTTTGGTTTTAAATCTATCCTAAAGCGGACAGGCGTGTGGCCTAGCATACGTGGCGTTGAGGTGGCTTGCTGATGTGTCCATTATTGGACACATCAGCAAAACAAACCATGGTTGACTTTGATCCAATTTCGACCCAGTGGGTCGATCCAAAATTTAATGGGTCAAAACCCATCTTCTTCGTCAAATCACCTAGGGTTTCCTCCTTCCACCTTGCGCTGCCACTACTATTTTTACCTTTTCCTGATGCTCGCCACCTCTTTCTTTCTCACTCTTTATTGCGGGTGGCTTGCTTCCAATAATGGCAGGCACGTAGGCAGCCCACTGGAAAAAGAAGAGAGAGGGGAGAAGACCAGAGGTCGAGGGGAAAAACCTACCATGGCGAGATCGATGTTGAGAAGTTGACAAGGGCCATGGGTCTGTTGTTGTCGATCGATTGGCTTGTGTATTTCTTCCCCCATCATTGACGATGCTCTCCAAAATCGAGGTTCACCGTGACTGCCATGGCTGATGGTTCATGTCCCCTTTCAATCAATGGATCCCCGACGTGGGTCATTGTTTTGGTCGATCGATTGAGGTGAGCTTCTTAGCCAAAGGTCGACTCTCGGCAATGGCCATCGACGCCATGGTTGATGACCTCTAGTCCCTACCATGGCCAAAGAGCTTCGTGCTCTACATGGCTGATGTGGCGTGACCAAAGGGTTGAGGCCTCGGGTGACCGGCAATCAAAGAATAAAAGGCAATCGGCAATGAAGGAAGGCGGCGATGAAGGAGGCCAACTGTAAAGGAAGGCGGTAGCATCTGTTTAGGATGTGAAACCCTAGTGGCCAGAGCGTTGAGGCACACGGATGTCTGCTTGAGCTTAAAATTGAAACCAAATTTAGAGTTCAATGACCAAAATTGAAGTAAAGGTCAAAACTGGATAAAATTAAAAAATGACCCTAAGTTCAAGATGAAATAGTCTATTTGGCCTTAAAATAGATTGCTCTAAGCAAGAGGCAGAGAGAGAGCGATGCATAATGGAACTCACAACCTCTTGAAGAATAAGCCCTAGTGTCTCATCAACTTTCTCAGAAGAGCGTGAAATTTCATACTTCACCTGAGCATAAGATCTTACAGTCACTATAGAGCCAAAAGTTCCCAACATAAAAATTGTGCACTTGAAAAAAAAAATCAATGATGGTAAGTAATGATAAAACATAAGTACTCGATCAACAATTTAGTAATATTGAAATGCTCAATTACTTAAAATAAGATTAGCAAAATGAAGTGATTTTACAACTATTCAAACCTTAGCAGTTAAGCGTCATCTACTTGCACAACTGAGTTCCATCGCTAGTTTGCAGTAATCAAACCTTAGCAGTTATCTTCCTTTGCTTATTGCCAAAATGGCAGGATCCATAAACTCAATATCCCCACCACTAGCAATATTTCCCATTAGTGGCCCCTGACATGGATTTCGCAATAACGTTGATGCACCAAGGAAATGATTACTGAAAGGATTTTTTAGTTCTACATCTTGAACTCTTAGAATGATATTTATAGTCCAACTTATTCAAGTTAAGTTGTTTTTTTTTAATTGGAGGAGAATGATGAAAATCATAGAAATAAATATTTAAAAAAAATAATATTTTAGACATAAAAGTGAAATTAATTTTATTTTATTCATTTCTTTATTTAAATTATTTTTGACTTTTTTTATTTTTTTATGTTGTAGAATTCTAATTAGATTATGATTATCTTTATTAACTTAAAAACCAAGAAATCTTACCTAGAAAGAAATTCTTGTTAGAATATGTTTGTATCTTATAATTGTTTATAAATAATCATTCAACGAAGTATTGAAAAATAAATTTTGATGAATAATATTAAATATTAATATTAATTTTGAGTAATCGAGAAGTTCGGTTCTGCCTCACAAAGTAATGACAGTAATGCAGTACCAGATGCTGAATTTAAACAACAAATAAATATAAAAGACAATAAATAAATATAAAAGACAATGTTAGCTAGTTGGGAATTTTCCAGCAAAGCAACAAATTTTAAAAATGGCGTCTCTCCAGTTAAATGATGTGTCTGTAACTGGGAAATTCATGAATTTTCCGTCTTCAATTAGCAAAAGCACTTAAAATTCTAGATAAAAGCTCAAAATTGAACATGGCATGGCATAATGCCCTATACAGAAGAAATTTGCATTTTAATTCAAAAGTGATACATAATATCTTTTTTTTTCACCAATAAGTAAGTGATCCATAGAATCACACGCGTGGTTTTAGAATATCAATCAATACTTGAAACATGACGTGAATTGGAAGACAACATCGTGGCTGCCTAAACACCATTATTCCAGAAAAAGAGTGGTTGGAGTGGGCTTACTCGGTAGTAGTGTTCAGACATGAGAGCCTTTGCGTGGAAGACAAAGAAAAATGGAGAATGAGGGTCGTTGGATTGGGAAATATTGATGGATGATTGGAAGCTGAGAGAGATGAGAATCCTGATGATATTGTAGTAGAAAATGCCACTGTGGTTGGGCTAATTTGACTGTGCATTTGTCCTGCCAAGTTCAGCGATCTTTGTGAAGAACCACTTTCAATTGTTTTAGCCATTGCTCTTTCCTGCCAAGCAACAAAGAAATGGAAACTTTACTTTCGATTTGTCACAACTACAACATGGAACATTTGAGATGCAAACATATTTTCAAGTTCAGCAAGGTAGTAGGAAGATTTCCATCATCCTATTTTCCTGATAAGGCTACTATTTATGCAGTGTCATATAGCATATTCTAGGCATGCAGAAACTATATACGAAAACACCTTTTCTTACCATATTGATCATCCACTTGATAGTAATAAATTGTCAAAATCATATACCCAAGATTTCTGTTTACCTAGCTAATGCATTAGTTAATGAACCACAAGGCACGACACTGCTCAAATAAAGTCTCATGACTACTTTTCATCATCAGATGGCACAAGCTCCAGAAAGACCATGGTTTACTGTTGTCAAGGTTTTACACTTGCACAAGAGAAGAAAATTTTGATGTAGCATGCCAAGAACTAGTCAAAATTAGTTTAAAATGTTTATAAGCAGCTAAATTCTTTTAGGATTGCAAGCAAAGTGTAGTTTGGAAAGTAACACGATTGTTTATTTCAAGTAGCATATTTACCAGTTAGAGGAGCAGGCAAATGCTCCTGAGCAAGCATGATAATTTAACAAAGTTTAATATGTTCTGAGACCAAGGCAATAGAACTTGTAATTTTGGAGGAAGTAGGACATACGATAGTTGATAAGGGACAATAGTATGATGTCAATGTTAGTCCTTTAAGTGTTGGATTCCACAGTGTTGCTATTGCGCAGTTTTGCATCTACAATGGCAGATTAGGAACACGGTTATCAAATTCCTAACTCTAGATGCAAATGACATCTCACGGACATTTATTCAAAAGAACTGGAACAAGTTGTATGGATTCTTTAGGCCAAACCAGAAGCAAACAAATTGAGCAATGAGAAAATTCTACTAGAAAAGTGTCCTACTTCCATTAGGCAAAAGATTTGAGCAGTTTCAGTCAGGTAAGAGTAGAAAATATGACATATGGGGTTTACAGAATGAAAATGGCTAGAAAAAGGAAACCAATTAACCTAACATAATTGAGTATTACATTCAATCTCCTTCCATCATGAACACCATAAGGGCAAGCCTGAAAATGCTGGAAATAATAGCGATTTTGTGACTGTGGAACTTCCGTATCGGATGCGAATTCTCTCGTGAAGAAGACCCCATGATCGAATCGCCAAACCCTAGTTCTTACAGCTCGAAGCTCGACGCCAGTTCAGTATAGAGAAATTTTCCATTGCCGCAATTAAACTATAGAGTGAGAGAGAGAGAGGACCTACCGAAATCGGAGCGGGAGGAAGAACGAGAATCGAAACCCCAAAGAAAGCCTAGGGTTTTACTCGTTAGTCTTATTCTTCTTGTTGCCGTTACTCGAAGATTTTGAAGAGAGGGAATTGAAGGAAACTTGCTTGCGAAGTGGCGATTGCGATTGGAATTGAAGCTCCGCTTCGATCTGGAACCAGACTCCACTCGCTCGCTCATTGTCTATATGTCAATTTGAACAAATTGGGATCCTCGAGGACCTGCAGAAATCGGAGCGGGAGGAAGAACGAGAATCGGAACCCCAAGGAATGCCTAGGGTATTGTTGTCGTTACTCGAAGGGTTTAAAGAGAGCGAATTGAAGCTTCGCTTCGATCTGGAACTAGACTCCACTCGCTCATTGTCTATCTGTCAAATTGAACAAATTGGGATCCTCGAAGATTTCAAACTGTTAGAGAGAGAAGAGAGAAGAAGGAAACTTGCTTGAGAAGTGGCAATTGCGATTGGAATGAAGCGGCAACTGGGCTTGGACCGCTTTTATACTCATTTGGCCACTCACCACGACTGTTACCCATGGTCTGGTCTTAATACTGATAAAAATTTAAAAATACAATAACTAATTTATTATTATTATTATTATTATTATTATTATTATTATTATTATTATTATATAATTTAAGAATTAATAATAATAATAATGTAATTTGCCTAATACTTTTTATATAAATCTTTAGATTATAGATTCAACGATGCCTTAATATTGATTCCTAATTAATAAATATTAAAATTTATTAAATAATTAATATTGATTTTTATAAAAAGTTGATGGAATTTATTTTACTAAAACTTTATCAATTTTTTAATCTCCTAAGAATCAATTTAATCTAATACAATTGCATCAAGTTCATTTTTTGTTATTTTATATAAAATCATAACAAAACTCAATACTCATCTATCAAATGTTATAATATTTAAGTATTCGGTTATTATAGTAATTTTTACTGGTTTGAAACATAAAATATCTAATAATTTTAGAGATTGAGTATTTTATAGAATTAAAATTTTTATTATTCTATTTTTAATTTTTTTGAAATTAAAATTGTAAAAATTATAATATCATATCTACTTTTTTGCCCGCATAAAAAAAAAAGATTTATTTTTATTTAATTCTCATCCACATTCGATAATAATTGTTGTTATTGCCTGAATACAACAATTGAATTTATTTGTCTTAGAAAAAATCCAATGCAGAGGCCTCGAAAAAACAGTAGGGTCCGAAATGCCACTAGGGGATCAATAGAGGCTGGGCTCGATCCACTGTTTGGGAAAGCCGAGGCTTCGGGAGTTCCTGGATGGGTTTTCAGAGTCTTCAAAGTTGTCACCCTTAAAAATTCTTCGAGGGGACTGGAGTCTAGAAGGTCCCAAAGAGCCTTCGGGAGACTGGTCTCCGAAAGAGTTCGATAGGTTTTCGGGGATGCGACATTGATGGGGTCTGCAACACAAAGACAATTAGAAGGCACACGAGGATCTTCCTTACATGAGCCCTCTGATGCTTAGGTCAAAAACTGATGTCTTGAAGCAAAGATACAGATGAGTATAAGTATGCGTGTTATATGTTCAATTTGAGTCTTCGAATGAGTAGTCTCCCGATGGGTGGTAGTTCAAAATCTAAGTCTTTAGGACAAAGATTTCACAGAGAGAGAGTGTGTGTGTGTGTGTGTGTGCGCGCGCGCGCGCGCGTAAGCAGTTAAAGGTTCAAAAATGTCTGTTTGCCATGAAATAAGCGGCTATTTATAAACACTTAACAGTGGGGTCCACGTATGCAAGTGAAAGTCTTCCTGACTGTCCAGGAAAGATGCATCGAGTGACGCCGGTGAGCCTGGAGATATCTCCGGGGTGAATGTGCCCCGATAAGTGTCCTCCGAGTGGGTTCGAAGACTCTTCAGAGCCACCGGGTGATTTGGGCTCGAGAGACTCTGAGTGAGTCTCCGTGTTATGCAGTGTTGAGGCTTGACTATCTCGGAGACTCTCCGAAGGCTCCCGTGAACCTATCAGAGTATTTTTATGATTTTTGGATTTACCTAGGGCACCCCACAATAATATTTAAATTAGTAAAAATATTATTAGTTTTTTATTCATACTATAACATCTTGAGATAAATTTTCCTATTATGTTTCAAAAATAAAAACCAAGTTATTAAATTGCTTCTCTTAAAATTCATTTAATTTCAAAATTAGAAAATAATTTAAAATCACAATGGTAGACTTCCTCTAATTACTTTTGCTTTTTGCAAAATAAAGCTCTAACTAATTATGTATTTATATATAGACTTAAATTCATTTCAATCATTTTTTAATAAATGTGAGTTTGAGTCTTATAGTAAAACAAAATCAAAGAAAGTTGTCACACATTCATAACCATTCGTAACCATCAACTACCGCATATCTCCTTTAGCTTGTCCGTCATATATATATTTATTTTTGTTAACAAATTAAATTTAGAAAGGTTAGCATATATATTTAGAATTTTGTAGTATTTGATATATTTTCCAATTTTTATTTTTGTTAACAAATTAAGATTATTTTTCACAACTAAATTGGTATAACCAATTACCACCTTAGTGTTTGCCAAATTTTTTTAAATTTTTATAAAAACAAAAATTGGAGATGAATAGAAAATAAAATGTGAAATAATTTTTGAATGAACTACTATGTTCCTTTTTTAAATTTTAACTTTTTATTACAATTTAGAACATCTTTTAATTTTTTTGTCAAATTTTACCGATAAAAATTAATATAGTATACATTAATATAGACATCAAAGTGATTGATTATGGGGTTTATATTAATTTTTGATATTAAGTGATTCTTAAGTTTATACTAATGTAAATCACGCTAGTCTTCATTAATAAAATTTGATAAAAAAAAATTAAAAGAAAGTCTGAATTATAGTAAAAATTAAAATTTAATAATTGCAGTGATAAAAATTAAAATATAATAACCAATTTAGAAACTTGTATTTGTTTTTAAAGGTCTGTCATTCTATTTTCCATTTGCTATTAAGAGGTGAGAACAATAGGCAAGATCTATCAATCTTTTCTTCAAGTCGAGTTTGAATCCTGGCTATGTTTTGCAAAAGTTTATTCTAAGCTACAACATTATCAGACTCCTAATTAAGAACTTGTTCTACAAGAAAGGTAATAGTTGGAGTGTCATCCGAACTTTTTATGTTTGGAAGGATTTTTTACCTTCCAAACATAAGGGATATTCTTTTAGGGGTATTCTCTTGGTTTTAAGGGAGGAAACTCTTTGCCGTATTTTTGAAACTTGGTTATAGCATGTGTTTGGATCATAGCCACAATAGGAGAGACTAAAGGTAGTACTATAACGGAAGATTGTTTTGGGATCCATTTCTAAGTTGCTTGTGAAACATGAATGAGGTGTGGAGGTGGAGATGGCAAAGGATCATCATCATCTTCCCAACCAGAGGTGATGATGGGAACATTTCTTTTTGGAATAGTAGTATACTTAACAAAGTAGTCATATTTGCCTACTTTTCTTAAAATTTCTTAAAATTTTATTATTCTATTTTTAATGTTTTTGAAATTAAAATTATAAAAATTAATTTATAATTTTAAAACATTTCTACGTATTTATATGTTATAGACTTTTGGTTTATATTTATATATATAGATAAGATGTTTATATACAATTTTAGTTTATATTTTAGATTTTTAGAACAACTTATATTTTCTATTATAAAATATATTTTTAAAATTAAAAAATAAAAGAGGTCTATTTCTAATTCATCAAGAATAAATTTCACACACCACCCTTCAGATTTGACTATAAAACATTGACTACTTGTGTTTTTAAAAATATCACTTATCTTCTATTAGGTTAACTCTCATGCAACACATACCTCCTTACTATAAGTAATGATAGTTAATTTTGTAGGAATTTATGAAATACCCTTCATTCTCTCTACCTTTTCTTCCTAAATTGCACAAAAATTTAAAGAAAAAGAAAATTAGATATGGTACGTCTGAAGTTTAAAATGCAAAAACTACATTTGTTGTTTGAGAAAATATAGTAAGTGTAAGGTTTAATGTTATATTGTAATTTTTTTTACTATTAGTTAAGCTCAATTAAATATTTCTAAATAATTAAAATACCTTATATTTAAAAAAAAAAAATTCAAGGTCTTTCTCTCACCACTACTTCTACGTATTAATTAATAGTCTAGATTAGAATCCATATTTTTACTATCTCTAAGAAGTTATTATCTTTGCTTTCTCTTGGCGCTTTCTATTGCTCTTTCATTTCCTTTCTTTGGCCACTAAACAATCACCACCATCATTACTGACTATTGTTAACCCTGCTCTTTTTCATCGAGCTATTCTTTTTCTTCATCTTCTTCTTCTTCTCTCACTACCGCTTATGCAACTACTACCACTGACCATTTTGCTCTCATATATAAGGCGTGATGTAACCCTTGTTCTTTTTCTTCTAATCAGTTTTTAGTAATTAAAACCCTAATGAACTCTCTGCATATAGATTTGAATCGAACCCAAATACAAGGGCAATTGGCTTGGATTGTAAACCCAAAAGTTCATCTAAGTTTGATCTAACCTAGACGAGTTCATCTACGTTCATTTCAAACCCAAATGTAAGGGGTTTGAACTTGGTGGTCAACGATGACCAGTGATTACTTTTTTTTTTCTTTAAATTTAAAAGAAAGAAAGGAAAGAAAAAGAAAAAAAAGAAAAAGAAAAGAGATTATGAAGGGTAAAATGGTTATTTTGCCTATCTATTTAACAATAAGAGAGGTTATTATTATTTTTAAAATATGAGAAGTACTTTTGGAGTTACGCTAAATCTTAGGATGGTTATTATAATTTACAAAATTAAGTCAAAACTACAAACATATATATATGTCCGTATGTATGTATGTATCAATGTTCTTGATAAAAAGAGAAGAGGAGAGGGAATTCACAAGCTGGATCAGCGCCTCCCTGAGTATCCAGAGAAATAGAAAATACAACCACAATGCGCCCAACAGGCAAAATTAGCTGCATGATTTCTGCTGCTCGTTCGAATTCCTCACTCCCAACTTTTATGTCCACCACTCGTCCAAGATCATGAGATATCTCAAATGGATCCTCTATGCATATAGTCCAGTCTTTTTCCCACTTGCTGTAGATCTATCTGTATGCAAGGCCAAATAGAGTAGTAGTCAAACAAAAAACACAAAGAGTGGGTGTGGGTGTGGGTGTGGGTGTTGTTAGAAGGCTAAATGAATTCAGCTCACGCCCTGGCGTGAGTTCTATCTCGTTAATAATCTATATGCATGCACAACTTCTATCTTGTTCTTGTTCCATGTATCACAACAACAGTACATATTTCAGGTGACATGATCGTGATTTTGAACCCCCCCCCCCCCTTTAACACCAAAGCAATCGACAGCTAAGGTTAAAATTGAGATGTTCTCAATGCCTATCTATGCCCCACTGCTGCAACTAAAGCATCAAATTTCCTACCACCATGAACATGACTGACTGCCTATATATGTATAAAGATGGTCGGTCACCTTAATCCCCTTCAAACACCAAAGCAACCTACTCTCTGCTTGAATATTAATGATGTCCCCATTGCCATTGCCCAGGCCTCTCTGCTTTGCAAAAGTTGGTGGAGAGAGTCATTTAGCATACAGCCTTTGGAAAAGGGGAAAGGAGAAGAAGAGAGGAGACAGAAGAAGAATGAAGAAGAAGGCAGCATAAAAGACCATGAAGAAGAAGAAGAAGAAGAGAGAGAACGAGCTCAAAGCTATTCCAAAATTTAATTTTTCAATCCATTAACACAACCATATTTCCTAATACATCAAGAAGACCATGTGGGGTCAAGGCTCCCAGCTTTATGAATGTCGAGGGAGGGTTGTAAACATATAAAAAATTGTAATTATCCTAATGAAGACCACGTGCATAGATGAAAGGACAGCAAGGATTCATGTAGACACCCAATGTGGGGTTAAGGCTTGTGATGATGATTATGAACTATATCCTAATGAAATAAGATTTAAAAATCCTAATAATGAGTATCCAGCGGACTCTTGACTGCAACAGCTCTCTTCTACACTATGATAGAAATTCAGATACAACCAAACAATCCATCATTTCAACAACAACAACAAAAAAACCATTATTTGATGAAAGTGAAACAAAGGGGAAACCAAAACAATTCTATTTATTACTTATTCAATGAAAACCGCCCCTTGACAATGTTAGTTAAATGGCTTCTAAAGCTAATTCCTTCTGGCATAATATTATAAATTATGCTATGAATTTACACACGTCATTTGTCCAATTTTCAGAAATTAACACCAGTGTCAGCAAGGTATAGAGCGCATACTCACCTTAGTATACAGTTCCTGTTCGAATAGATATAACATCATCATTTGTGTAATCGTGGCAATAAGCCCAATAGTTGAGTTGAAGAAAGCCCACACCAGTTGAGCAATACTTTCCCCGTTATGTAATCCCAAAACCAGAAAGTTTTTCAGCTTGATCAAAGTATGCACATTCAATATTTTCAAAAGTAACAGCATAGGTTCTCTCCATTCCCTGTCAAACCACAAGTGCTGTATGAACTAGGAAAAGTAATCTACATAAGGAGGTCTTAAGGAACATAAAGGAAAGGGTATGGCAAATATATACACACACAAACATATCCCAGTTAGAAGGAATATTAAATAACTGCCTGGAGGGCCACAAATTTGGTTTTGTTGCATGATCGGGGAAGTTGTAAGCAAAAAAGCAAAATATTATACATAAACCTGACTTTACCAACATAAGAAAAAATTTATATATCCCACACTCTAAAGATTGTATCAGTTTAAGATCTCCTCATGCACTTGCATGAAGAATTTAACACTAGTAGTTTTGCATGAAATAGGACATTAAAGAGCTGATTTGGGCACCTAAAAGAAATTCAATATGCTAAAGCAATATAGGGGAAACACCTTGTCGGAGATCATAAAGAGTGATGGCAGATTTTAAGGGCTGTAAATCAAGCTATCTTTTTTGAATTATTTCCTAATACATAATTAGAAGGTTAGGTGTACAGATTTGGTAGGTTCTGTAAATCAATTCATAAATTGAGAGTTTCCTATGATAGATTAGCTAAGTTTCTATATATATACAATTCTGGACAGAATGAATAAAGTCATTAAGCCTTCTCCCTAATTTCTAACATGGTATCAGAGCTTTAGAGAACTCTCTGTGAGCGGCCTTCATTGCCAATTATCCTCCTAATCTCTAGCCTTCATTTTTGTTCAGTTTTCCAGCCTTATCACCCCCATCACTAGTTGCCCTAAATTTTTTAGCAGCCCAGAAGGATGTCAACAACCTCTGCCAAAGTTCTCTCTCACTGCATCGGAGGAGTACCGGGCAAACCCAGTCTCCGATGAACTGCAGCAAATCAGTGCTGCATATTGACTCACTGGGAAGAACTATCTAAAATGGTCACAGCTGATCAAAACCATTTTAAAGAACAAAGGCAAACTCAACCATATCATTAGAATTGGTCCCAAGGAAGGAGGATGAGCAAGATTCGATGATTATGGCTTGGTTCTGGAGTTCTATGCCACCAAAAATAAGTGACACGTGTATGTTCCTACCAACTGCAAGGGAGGTCTGGGAGTCCATCTGACAAACTTATTCCAAAAGTCAAGGATGTAGCCCAAGTCTATGAGTTGCAGATCAAAACTATGTTAACAAAGCAAGGAGAAAAGACTCACCGAATATGTAAACCTGATAAAGGGATTGTGGTAGGAAATGGATCAATATCGGGCGATAAAGATGGAGGATAGTAAGGATGCTGCATTGCTGAAGGCATTCATTGAAAAGGATTGCACATATGATTTTTTAGCAAGACTGAATGCAGATTTTGATCCCGTAAGAATCCAGATCTTAGGTAAATATGATCTCCCCAATCTTAATGAAGTAGTTTTAATTATCTTGGCAGAACAAAGTAGAAGAGAAGTGATGTTGGAGACAAAATCACTGGAGACATCAACAATGCTGACAAAAACTGCAGCCTGAGGACCAAGAGAAAACTAGAAGGTTGAACAAAACAACAAGTGGGGAAGATGAGGACACTCTATGGTGTACCTATTGTAACAAATTAAGGCATACGCTGAAGAAATGTTGGAAATTGAATGCAAAACCACCCAGTAAAGAGTGGGGAACCAAAGGAGGACAGAATAAGCCTTACAAAGGGCAAACATACCAGGTGATTGCACAACAAGGAGCGGAGAAAGGCTTGGACTCAACAAATCTCAATAAGGAGGAGGTTGAGAAGTTGAGGAATTTTTTGGCAGCCCTTAAGAAACCATCAGGTACTTGTTCATTGGTACATTCTGTAACATCCCGTTCGAGCGATAGGAAGGACCGGAACAATTTACCCTGATGGGCCTACGCGAACTTCCCAAGGGGGTCACCCATCCTTGAACTGCTCCCAGCTCAAGCACGCTTAACCCTGGAGTTCATTGCCTACATTCAGCCCCAAAGGTATCAAGTTGGTGTTGTTTCCTTTTTTACACTATCCTCGATATATACTAATTTCTTTAGACTCTGGGGGTATTACATTCTCCCCCCCCTTAAGCACATGACGTTCCTGTCATGCGACCTTACAACTAGTCCCAAATCTCCCCCCTTGCATGGCCGATGTGGGATTCGCCTAAGGTGCCTACACGTACCACCCATAGGGGCCTACACACACCCTCCCGGGACTCAGCCTCCTCGCTAAGGTTTTCCCCACCAACACGCTCAGAGGCTCGGGGGTCTGCTTTGATACCATCTGTAACATCCCGTTCGAGCGATAGGAAGGATCGGAACAACTTACCCTGATGGGCCTACGCGAACTTCCCAGGGGGTCACCCATCCTTGAACTGCTCCCAGCTCAAGCATGCTTAACCCCGGAGTTCATTGCCTACATTCAGCCCAAAAGGTATCCAGCTGGTATTTTTTCCTTTCTTACACTATTCTTGATATATACTAACTTCTCTGGGCTCTGGGGGTATTACACATTCAAGTATATCTCCCACCTCTCACACTGTTTAACTGCCTTAGAAAAAGTGTTTAGACATTCATGGATTATTAACTCTAGAACAACAGATGATGACCCATGCCTCTTATAATTTCAACACTTATACTCCTTGTCTTAGTAATTAGGAAAATAGCTACTGTAAATGGCTCTCTGACCACTGTAGCTAGAATAAGAGATATAAGACTCAGTCCAAATCTCACCCTTAAAAATGTCCTTCATGTTCCTAAATTGTCTACAAACTTGGTATCTAACACCGAGATTTCTCAAGACCTAAATTGCAAAGTTACACTTTTTTTTTCCAACACACTAATTATTTCAGGATCAAGGCTCGAGAATGATGATTGGATGTGTTGAGGAAAGGGAAGGATTGTACTATTTTGGTGTGCTTGACACACCAGACATCAGTGAAATAAACCAACAGATTCATACCATTAAAGAATTAAAAATGCACATTGGGAGTCTTCAGAATTTTTTGTTGAGAAGATAATTGTTAGGATAACTCCTCAAATTATGTTTTGATAAATATAAAGTCTATAATGTAAGCTCTAATTTTGAGTAGGAGAGCTATTCGAGGCCTAGTCTAATTAGGATTGTAGCCTATAAATAAATATCCTTGGTTCAATTATTAATTAGACCATCCCTCTAGAATATTTGTGTTTTCAAAATTTTACTAACCAGTTATCGAGAGGATATGTTCCAGGTGTTTCACAAACAATTACCTAGATTTATTGGGATTATGATGGATATTTCAGTTTGCCATAAACTAGGGCTATTCTACGATTTTTAGTTATCTCAATCCAAAAACTACTTTATGGGTCTTATAGCTTTCCTTTCCAAAACTATGTTTAATGGATTATCACATTAATGTTGAATCGTGGATGTAAGCAATTGCCCAACCACGTTAAAAATTCAGTGCTCCTATTTTTCTCCTAATTTCTAGTTATCTCAAACCAAAAACTACTTTATGGGTCTTGTAGCTTTCCTTTCCAAAACTATGTTTAATGGATTATCGCATTAATGTTGAATCATAGATGTAGGCAATTGCCCAACCGCGTTAAAAATTCAGTGCTCCTATTTTTCTCCTGATTTCTATGTTTGATTGTGCTCGATCCAGATTCCTAATAGGTTTCATCACAGTGCACATTCTTTAGGATACTCTAGGTGAAGCAAGAGCTTCAAGGCGCTAACAGAAAGAAATTAAACACAAGAAAAGAGAGAAGAGGGAAACATTTTTGCTTAAAGAACTTTACTGAATGATCAGAATTACAGAAATGCAGGTCTTAATAACAAACTTTGCAACTTGCAATGGCAAGTTATAACTGTCTAACTAACCAACAACTAATATAACAGCACAACATACAACTAATATAATGCCATAACAGCTTACAACAAACACTACCGTGACAAAACATAAAGAGATGAAATACCTAATAACTTGTACTCTATGAACCCTTTTTGGTTCATGCTTCTAATTGCAAGATGGAATAACATATAGTTGTTTAGTTGTTAGATATAATATGGTTTTGCAGCAGGTAACTGCTAGACTAATCAACGTAACATTATTGAATGAGATAATCAACTTAGTTTCCTGCTTGATAATGGAAACACTTAACAACATACAGTTTTTTTGTGGAGAAATTCAGCATTTAGGAAACTAAAATGCAATAATACCACCAAACCTACGCAATCGAGGAAGCTAGAGATGCTGCAGCCTGTGTCTTGTGAGAAATTTCACAAAGAATGCTCCCAAACAACAAACAGTGAGGGAAATGGCTGGGAGGGACAACCACCAAAGCCAGCACTCAAAATAAATAGTAAAAAACAAGATGAGAATGTTAAATTTGGATTGCATAAAAAAAGTTCATCGCTTCATCATAAATGATTTAGAAATTACACGTGTAATCCATGATGTAGAAAACATGAAACCAATGCCAATAAACATGGTAGAAACATTCCTTGCAGCCTAAAAAATATGCATTGTCGCTCAGTTGAAAGCTATGAAACAAGTCTGCCCTTGCTCAATTTGGGTCGGACTCATGCATTACTCAATAGAGGTGCAAGGCTTATAGAAGTACCAAATAAGGTCTGTGGATAAACACAATGAAGAGGCATTCTAAGAATGAAAAGGTTTCAGCTAACTGGAATATAGGAAATCAAGAGTACAGATGGGAGAGAAATGAGGAAGAAAAATAAAGCACCCCCCACATTGAGCTTCCCCTTCACCATGCTCTATTATTGATTAGGGTACAACTACAAGATAAATTGGAAATTCAACCACTATAAGTTCAAGCGCCAATCAGTATGAATCCTTTGCTAAACACCATAGGTCGCATTGATTAATAAGTAGAACCAAGAAAATAACCAAGTTGAGGCAGAAGGGATAGGGTAAAAGAGATGGGAAGGTGATTTGAGTGTTTAAACCAAACATTCATTGCAGGTACTTAGATATTTTGGAAATAAAGATTCGTATTGAAACATACATTCACAAAGATATCTAGTCAGACAATTTATTGTGACTTTAAAAAAGTCCATTAAATCATAAGTTAATTCTTCTTGTTCTTAATATTAACAAAATAATCAACATGTTCAGACCAGAAAGTTGGAATTAACCATACATATTATATACTTGATACAACCTTGTCAGCATGCTTCTACCTCATAGAGAGTTAGTTTACTACTACTAGGCCTCAACAGTAGGCAACTAAGCATGAACATGTGGGTAAGACCGATATGTGTGCCATCAACTCAAATAGCCACAAAGTTACAAATGGAATCAAGTAAGTAGGAATTATTACTAAAATGAAATTTTAATGGCAAGGTTGCTACTAGTACTAATGAAGAACTTAAACTTAATGATGACTTACTTAATAGAGCCTACAAAAAAAAGTAAATTTAGGATACTAGGTATTGCAAGTTCTAGGTCATTAATTTCCTTATCATTAATCTCCTTACCATTAATTTTCTATAGAATAATCAAAATACTTTACTCTTAAAATATATTCTAGAGTCTTTGACAGACAGTATATTCAATAGTCATTCATTGATGTCTATAATTCAATCTTTGAAATCAATTGCCATGCGAAGGAAACCTTAAGTCAAAACCAATAAGGAAAATTAAAAAGTAAATAATAAACCAACACATCTAAAACAATAAAAAATAAGGATGAGCAAGAAAAAGTAAACCAACATTATCCATATCAATAAACAATGAAAAATGCGTTACTTATTGAAATTATAAAAAAATACAGACAAAGATATGATTGCGAAGTTCAAGAATCTAACCCCTTTCTGAACAAAGTTCTAAAATGAGCATACAAAATTAACATTCTTAAAAAAAGTGGTTTTTGTTGTCATTGAAAAAATGCAAAAGTGAAGCGAGACAATAAAGGATCTTAAAACTCCTTGAAATGATAATATAGCAAAAATACTCGAAATGATAACCAAGACATTGGCTAAAATACTTAAAATGACTTCAAGATGATCCTTTAAATATATAAGCCGAAATGAAAGCAAGAATTTTAGTGGTCAAAAAAGACAAATTGAAAATGAAAAACATGCCCAAATATGAGAAATTTAAACAATACATAAAATATGAGAAGGTAGTTAGCCTTTACAGTCCAACAAATTTCTTTAACAAAAGAAAACATCAAGTTTGCAACCAAAAGTAAAATTCAACAAATACATGGAAAAAACTTTAGCCACTGTGAAAAACCATCACATGAAAAATGTTTAAATGCATTAGTTATTTGTAGTTGTTGCATTTTTTTTAATCTGCGTGTCTTCATATAAAATAAAGGAGAAGATTAGATATTAGGATATAAGAGCCTATCGAGCAGAAGCCTTGGGAAAATGCTGTTTGGAAAATTGGTGCTTGCTAAACAATTGTTGTTTGGAGCAGGAAATCTTTTTTGGAAAAACTTTCTGCCTGACTTTACAAAAGTGGTGACCCCTTTTTGTAGGACAATCACAAGCCTTTTCTGAGCATTTGATAGTAAGATCAAAACAAACGCAAGCTAGTTGTTTAAACTCAGAATAAGACTGTTGTGGGGAAGTTTTTGCAAGGATTGAATAATTAGGTTAAGCTCGCCCAAAGTAACCATATCTAAAAGGTCTTTGGTTTCTAGATATCGGGTTACTTCTTGACTGAGAGAGAATGGGATGGAGTTCAAGTAAGCTTGAGATTGGGGTCATAC
Organism: Diospyros kaki; assembly: GCA_036245055.1. Taxonomy (NCBI): domain Eukaryota; kingdom Viridiplantae; phylum Streptophyta; class Magnoliopsida; order Ericales; family Ebenaceae; genus Diospyros; species Diospyros kaki. The sequence goes on along the minus strand of BSEG01000009.1, from coordinate 23,296,685 downwards.
ATACCACCAAGGATATATAATCTTTTGGCAATTTGTTTCAGGTGATGGTTGAGATCCTTAGGGTGGAAAGAGCAACATTTGAGTTGGAAATATTCTTTATAAGTGGTTTTAATAATTTGAGAGGGTTGTCTAAGGAATTCAGCATAAAGATGGAGCATGCATCTGTAAAAGGGTTCTCCCAAAGAAGATACACTTTGGATTTACTGAAGGAAATAGGGAAGATTGGGCGTAAGCCAACAGAAGCAAACAGATTGAGCAATGAGAAGATTCTACTAGAAAAGTGTCCTACTTCCATTAGGCAAAAGATTTGAGTAGTTTCAGTCAGGTAAGAGTAGAAAATATGACATATGGGGTTTACAGAATGAAAATGGCCAAAAAAGGGAAACCAATTAACAAAACATAATTGAGTATTACATTCAATCTCCTTCCATCAGGAACACCATAAGGGCAAGCCTGAAAGTGCTGGAAATAATAGCGATTTTGTGACTGTGGAACTTCCGTATCGGACGCGAATTCTCTAGTGAAGAAGACCCCACGATCGAATCGCCAAACCCTAGTTCTTACAGCTCGAAGCTCGACACCGGTTCAGTACAGAGAAATTTGCCATTGCTGCAATTAAAGTACAGAGTGAGAGAAAGAGAGAGAGAGAGAGAGATAGAAAGAGAGGACTTGCCGAAATCAGAGCGGGAGGAAGAACAAGAATCGGAACCCCAAGGAATGCCTAGGGTATTGTTGTCGTTACTCGAAGGGTTTGAAGAGAGTGAATTGAAGCTTCGCTTCGATCTAGAACTAGACTCCACTCGCTCGCTCGCTCATTGTCTATCTGTCAATTTGAACAAATTGGGATCCTCGAAGATTTCAAACTGTTAGAGAGAGAAGAGAGAAGAAGGAAACTTGCTTGTGAAGTGGCGATTGCGATTGGAATGAAGCGGCGACTGGGCTTGGACCGCTTTTATACTCATTTGGCCGCTCACCACGACCGTTGCCCGTGGTCTGGTCTTAATACTGATAAAAATTTAAAAATAAAATAACTAATTTATTATTATTATTATATATATATAATTTAAGAATTAATAATAATAGTAATAATGTAATTTCCCTAATACTTTTTATATAAATCTTTAGATTATAGATTCAATGATGCCTTAATATTGATTCCTAATTAATAAATATTAAAATTTATTAAATAATTAATATTGATTTTTATAAAAAGTTGATGGAATTTATTTTACTAAAACTTTATCGATTTTTTAATCTCCTAAGAATCAATTTAATCTAATACAATTGCATCAAGTTCGTTTTTTGTTATTTTATATAAAATCATAACAAAACTCAATTCTCATCTATCAAATGTTATAATATTTAAGTATTCGGTTATTATAGTAATTTTTATTGGTTTGAAACACAAAATATAAAATAATTTTAGACATTGAGTATTTTATAGAATTAAAATTTTTATTATTCTATTTTTAATGTTTTTGAAATTAAAATTGTAAAAATTATAATATCATATCTACTTTTTTGCTCATGTAAAAAAAAAAGATTTATTTTTATGTAATTCTCATTCACATTCGATAATAATTTTTGTTATTGCTTAAATACAACAATTGAATTTATTTGTCTTAGAAAAAATCCAATACAGAGCCCTCAAAAAAATAGCAGGGTCTGAAATGCTATTAGGGGATCAATAGAGGCTAGGCTTGATCCACTGTTTGGGAAAGCCGAGGTTTGGGGAGTTCCTGGATGGGTTTTCAGAGTCTTCAGAGTTGTCACCCTCCAAAAGTCTTCGATGGGACTGGAGTCTGGAAGGTCCCAGAAAGCCTTCGGGAGACTGGTCTCCGAAAGAGTTTGATAGGACTTCGGGAACTTTAGAGATCATTTACTCAAATGCACTTATCCTAACACATGAGCAACACTAGAAATTATTGCTTGAAACACATATGGCATTTAAATTCATTCAAGAAATGTTCTAACTATATCTGGATATTTTAGATAGAACCATTTAATTGCATCTTCATTTTTACTCAAGTGATTGACCATCACTTGAATATTAAATTGAGAAGATGAATTTTCAGCAGTTTCACCAAATGTTGCTTGAAATCATCAATCCTATAAATACAATATATTAAACACATAATCAAGAGCAAGATTAATCACAAATATACTAAGTTTGTTAACATAACCTTATCATGAAAAAAACAAGACAATATAAATTCTATGAGTCAGAACTCAAGTGTCATCACTTTGAGAATATGATTATCTACTTAAAATATCTTAAACATCAAATATACATTACTCTTAAGCTTTGAGCAATGATACATCACTTATCATATAAAATATCATGAGCCTCCACAAAGCACTCATCCAATATCTTTAGGATAATCCCAAAAAGAGGCATAACCAAACATATCACTAAATCATATGGCTATAGCAAATATAACACATATAAGAACAATAATATAAACCAATCAAGGATCCTTGACCTTGCATATATTCAAGTCAACCTCCATATATCTTATCGAGATAAAGCTTAACATATACTTTAGGCAATATTCTAACTCAAAACATATGAATAAACCTATGAGATCATGACATAAGAAGACATTAAAGTTTTTGGCATCATCCAGTCATCGTCAAAACATACATATCATGAACTTAAAATGTACCAATTTTACAATAAAGTTAAACTTAAATAATTAATCCTCTTTTATGCATTAATTATTTTATTTTTCTTCCTATTTTAGAGGATAGTTAGTTGTGGAAAATGTTTTTTTTTTTAATTTTTATATCAATTTTTTTGTAAAAGTTTGAAAAAAATCAATTACTAATATGAAAAATTAGCACATATATTTAGAATTTTGTAGTATTTGACAGATTTTCTAATTTTTATTTTTGTTAACAAATTAAGATTATTTTTCACAACTAAATCGGTATAACCAATTACCACTTTAGTGTTTGTCAATTTTTTTTTAATTTTTCTAAAAATAAAAATTGAACATGAATAGAAAATTAAACGTGAAATAATTTTTAAATAAACTTCTATGTTCATTCTTCAACAATCTGGCCATGGTATTTTAATTTTTCTCATCGCAAATATTAAATTTAAAATTTTAATTTTTTATTACAATTTAGAACATATTTTAATTATTTTTGTCAAATTTTACTGATAAAAATTAATATAGTACACATTAATATAAACACCAAAGTGACTTGACTATGGGGTTTATATTAATTTTTTATATTAAGTATTTTTAAGTTTATATACTAATGTAAATCACGCCAGCCTTCATTAATAAAATTTGATAAAAAATTAAAAGGAAGACTGAATTATAGTAAAAATTAAAATTTAATAATTGTAGTGATAAAAATTAAAATACAATAACTAATTTAAAAACTTGTATTTGTTTTTGAAGGTCTGTCATTCTATTTTCCATTTGCTATTAAGAGGTGAGAACAACAGGCAAGATCTATCAACGTTTTCTTCAAGTTGAGTTTGAGTTTTGGCTATATTTTGCAAAAGTTTATTTTAAGGTACAACATTATAAGACTACTAATTAAGAACTTGTTCTACAAAAGAGGCAATAGTTGGAGTGCCATCCGAACGTTTTATGTTTGGAAGGATTTTTGACCTTCCAAATATAAGAGATGTTCTTTTGGAGGTATTCTCTTAGTTTTAAGGGAAGAAACTATTTGCCGTATTTTTTAAACTTGGTAACTGCATGTGTTTGGATCATAGCCACAATAGGAGAGACTAAAGGTAGTACTAGAACACAAGTTGGAAGAGTAGTGTACTTGACAAAGTAGTCATACTTGCCTGATGGTTCTTCAAGTAATTTTTGAGCTTATACTAATGTAAATCATGCCAGTTTTCATTAACAAAATTTGATCAAAAAATTTAAAGAGAGGCAGAATTATAGTAAAAATTAAAATTTAATAATTATGGTGATAAAAAATAAAATACGATAACTAATTTATTATAAAATATAAAATTCAAGAATTAATAATGTAATATATCTAATACTTTTTCTATAAACCTTTAGGTTATAGATTTAACGATGCCTTAATACTGATTTTCAATTAATAAGTATTAAAATTTATTAAATAATTAATATTAATTTTCAATGGGATTTAGAATCCCTTGCTCACGAAAGAGAGAAACCAGAAGAAAGACCTTTCCTTTTGTACATTATTGTTTTGAAATTTGTTCAACCTTGTTTTTTTGTATAATTCTTTTAAATTGATAGAAAAAAATGAGTTGCTAAAATTTTATTAATTTTTTAATATCCTAAAAATCAATTTTTAACAATAAATAGTTAAAAGAACAATATTTTAATCTTGTTATCGTTAATTTTCTATAGCAGAATTAAAATATTTTATTCTTAGAATATATTTCAAAGCCCTTTGCAGAAAATATATGATGTTTAATTCCAATCTTTGTATGATGTCTCAATTCAATTATTAGAATTAATTGCAAGTACGAATATCATAAGTCAACACCTAAAAAATAAATAAATAAACCAACAAAAATAAGGATAAGAAAGAAAAATAAAATTAATGATGGCCATGAATAAATAAATAAAATCATGGGGAGGAGGATAACTGTTTTCTGGATGTTCACTCCAAGTATGTATAAGCTGTGACTGTATGTAGATTTATTAGTTGGATCATAGCGGGTGTTGTTGGGGACAAAACATGAAATGGATCTCCAATAACCCTGCGTAACATCGACACATGAAATACGAGGTGCACTCCAGCCATCGATGGTGGTAGTGCCAATTCATAAGCACTACCAAGTGGTGTGGAAATTCCTCAAGTCATTCCATAGCCCATTTGAAGCCTTGAGGGAGTTATTACCCTTTTAGGGGTCCTGTCCGCATAACATAAAGATGGAATTCTTGGAGAGGATAACCGTTTTCTGAATGTCTACTCTGAGTATGTATAAATTGTGACCGTATCTAGATTTATTTAGAGAGCGAAGCAAGGGGAATGCTGTTCTTTCTAAAATTATTCGGGTGAAGTTCGGATACTTAAACCATAAAAAAAAAAAGAAATGTGATCTCAAGAGCAAGCAAACCCATGGCGCCACAGTGGCATTGGGTGCCTGAAATGAGGAAATTAAAAATAAATTTTACTTGAAAACTAATGGCACATTATGCGGCGTTCAAAATACTCAAGCTCAAAGAAATAACAGAAGACGCAAGCAAGCAATCATCAACAACAAGCTTGCTTGACAATTATTAACTTCTAACAAATTAAGAAGAAATTGCAAAAATAGTGCACAACAACTTTCTGGGAAAGTTAAATAAGAAACATCCATCCATCCATCCTTCAGTTAGCTTAGAAGATCAAGTAACAACATTTGAATGGAATACATATAATAATAATAATAATAATAATAATAATAATAATAATAATAATAATAATAATTAACAAATAAATAAATAAATAGAATAGTTTCTTCAAATCCCATTTATTTTACAAATTCGATTTCACTGCTTCACGAGCATTCTTCCCCTAGATCGCATCGCATGTGTGGCTGTGTGTCAGACCAGGAGCCTTACCAAAGTGTTTCACTGCTTCACGAACATTCTTCGAGAGCCTCGAAACAGAGTAGCTGTCTCTCTCACATTCGTGAACATGAGCATACCGGCTCAACCCCAGTCCAATCAACCAGTTCCTCCTCACCACATTATCACTACCAAAATTCCTATCTCCACTAGTAGCCCACACTTCCGATCCCGCCAATCGTCCCTGCTCACTAAAAACCCTAGCCCTAGCCGTTCTCCTATGCCCATGCCAGAAATCGGGCGCAACATCGTCAATAGATTGAATCGGACTCTATTTCTTCATCGGACTCTGTTTCTTCATCGGACGGACTCTCTGTATTCTGACGAATCGTACAAAGAAATGTAGGCCGGTGGTGGAGGGTTGTGGCTGTCGGCGAGGAGGAAGAAAGGTGGGGCGGTGGTGGCGGGTTGTGGTTGTCGGCGAGGAGGAAGAAACACAGGTTAGGTTAGACTTCGGGAGAAATCAATGGAGGCTTCGATTTCTTCAGACTGGTTGGTATGCAAAATTTGGCGCTCAGTCTTTCATCGCTCAATTTCAATTTATCGCGATATTTTAATTATCAAAATATCGCAATAAATTGGTTTCGGCAAGGCTGTATGTAAAGGCGTCTGGCTAAGTAGAAAATCTCAAATTTATTCGCAAGTAAGTTCCCCTCCTCTCTCTCTCTCTCTCCTCTCTCTCTCTCTCTCTCTAACGGTTGAAAATCCTCTCGATATCCTCTCGATCCCAATTTGTTCAAATTGACGTAGACAATAATGAGCTTCAACTCCACTCGCTCTGCCAACTTTGGGTTCCAGATCGAAGCGACCCTTCGAGTAACGGCAACAATAAGAAGAAGATGAAGACTACTCAGAAAACCCTAGGCATGGCTTGGGGTTCCAATTCTCGTTCTTCCTCTCGCTCCTCCTTTCGCAATTCGCCGTTCTCCGATTTCGGCACGTCTCTCTCTCTCTCTCTCTGTACTTTGATTGCTTTTGTTAATGGTTTTTGCATGCTGGTATAGCCAAATTAGTCCCATATCCGAGTACAGACGGAATAAGTAGGATCAAATTTAGGAAAAGAAATAAATAGTTGAATTAGGAAATAAATAATTTCTGTTGCAAATTTATGAATAGTTCAAAATTGTCCCACTGTGTTTGATGGTTTTTTGGTTTTGAAAGTTGAATTCTGGTTCCAGATGCAAGCGAAGCTTCAATTCGCTCTATTCAAACCCTTCGAGTAACAGCAACAATAAGAAGAGGAACCCAAAAAACCCTAGGCATGGCGTGGGGTCCCAAATCTCATTCTTCCTCCCACTCCTTCTTTCGCAATTCGCCTTTCTCCGATTTCGGCAGGTTTCGTGTGTGTGTGTGTACTTTGAATGCTTTTGTTGATGGTTTTCGCATGCTGGTATAGCCAAATTAGGCAAACATCGAGTACCGACTGGAATAACTGGAAAACATTTGGGAAAATAAATAAATAATTGAATTAGGAAATAAATAGTTTTTGTTGTAAATTTATGAGTAGTTCAAAAGTTTAGCACTGTATTTCAAAGTTTTTGGTTTCGAAAGTTGAATTCTGGAACTTCCCAATGCCAAAATAGAAGAGCGTAATATGTGTAAACCATGTAAAATTATATATTTTTACTTGTGTAATATTTTTAGTTGAGAGGAAGAAGATTTTACTTTGAATAGTGTGTTGTCTCAAGGATTCTGCATTCTGGTTGCAACAAGCTCTATGGTTGTGACCAATTTTACTTCCTCATCTTAGTTATTACCATGACCCTTGAACAAAAATATTCGATTACGGGCTTTATGTCTTCTTGTTCTTGTTCTTGTTCTTCTTTTTTTTTTCTATCTTTATTTTTGAAACCAAAAGGTGAAAATTTAAAAAATATTGATTTTATTCACTTTTCACTTCCAACATTCATTTACGTAGTTATGCAAATGTTTGGACTAGCACCATCCTTTTACTTTATAAGTTTTTGTGGCATGTTAATTTTGTTATGCGTTCTGTTCTGTTATTTTCTTAAACCTGGCAAAATTGATGGAATGAGCATTTTGGATTGAGGTAATGCTGCACTTTTTTTCATTTTTAGTTCCCTATTTTTTACTTATATGTAATTTACTTTTTGGTTCTGTAGGATAGGATTTCAATTATGACTTCTTATTCTGTATTGTATTATGCAATTACGAAGGTTTTTCGCTACTTGAGGTATGTAATTCACTTTTTTTCCACGGGTTTGATTTGCACACCTTTTTTTTTTTGTGAGAAGGTAATGCAGGGACCTTGTTAATCTTGTACCTTGGAGCTTAATTACATTAGAGATTGCATTTCTTCAACACCTTAATCTCTTAGTATCACCTCTTTCATTTATTAAATTTTAATATTTTTTGTTTGTCTTATGTTTGTATATTGAATGTTGTGTTATGGAATTTGTTTTCTCCACATATATGCATGTTTATTTTCTATCCATCTATGGTCTGATAATCATGGTTTTTGACACTCTTGCTCTTCCTCATTCCCTACGTTTCATCTTCGTCTTTCTCATCATTATCCTCCTGATACTCCACGTAAAAAATGGTCACTGCTTAACAAAATTTGAACATAAGTCAGTCGAAACTTATGGAATAAGAAATATTTTTCATCCTCTTTTTGTTTGCCTTTTGATCCTTAATTCTCTTGAAAGTAGTTGACCTTTCCATGTTACTTGACCATTCTTGATGGATTACAGTTACAAAGTTGACACTGTAAATTTTTCGGTATTCCATAACCACATAGGAATGCAAGGCCAACCGCCAAAGTCACTAACATTTACATTCACACGACATGACATAGCTTAGCATAGCCCAAATCCATGTCTTTGCTACAAAGCTAAAAAGGACTCTCTTACTTGAGTGTGATGCATAATTCCTAGTTATCTTACCTCCTAGATCATCTTAAATTTTAATTTCAAGTGGTTGTGAACCTAACTCTTTTAGCGCGTACATCCCAAGGGTCTAAAGTTCATTTGTCACTATTGACAATTTGGTTTTTCTCAGCAATATTGTCTATAGTTTGGGTTGAGGGCCTCGGTTCCTTTGCTTTCCCAACAAACATTCAAGAAATGGTACGGAGGATTCAACTACTAAGTAGGTTATGCATCTAGTTCTAGCGAGTTTTCTTTCATTTGCAGATAATTTGCTCAAGTTGGTTATTGACTGCTGATTGTTTTGGTCTCATGATCGATCATTATGCTCCAACTCTTGATTTTTTCTGTTCTTTACATTTTGATTGTAAACTGTTGACCCATGTCCATCTTTCAATGGTTTAGTTGATTTTTTTGCAACTACTAGGACTTGGTATTGCTAACGTATGACATCTAACTCCCCATTCCTTTCATTAATTTGCATCCTCAAATTTATGCTTCCAACATCTTACTAATACTAGGTACACAAGAGATACAACCTTTAAGCACCAAATACCAATCAAGAGAGATTCTACGATTGTTTTTCTTAGGAGCAATTAACCAATAGCCATTTTGTAATTGCATTCATCATTCTTTCAAAAGAGACAATATAAGTTTTCAATATATACACATGCAACTTGACTTGGTTCATCATCAACTACACCTTATCCTAACGAAGTTCGGGTGGTGGAACAACATTCGTAATGTCAATTGAGCTCTAAAATTCACGTTGACAATACAAATTCATGCAAAAGAAAAATGTGGTAAATGCGACTCTCTAGAAAGGGAATGTTGAGATAAAGTTTAAACACCATCGTTGTATGGGGAAAAGATTCTCTCTCTGTTTCTTTCTGAAGCAACTACACCCATTCATAAGGGTATGTGGCTATATATGGAGGAAAAAAAACAGTCAGCATAACATTGCTTCATCCTTCCCAGCTTAAATTTTCACAAGAGAAAAGAACGATATATAGCATAAAAGAATTAACAATGCTCAATTATGGATAATTACCCAAAGAGCTTCTTAGGCCTAAATTCTGCCAATCCCGCAAAGAGATGAAGATAATACTGATTTCTTCTTGCACCTTACAAAATCCCAAGGCTGGTGGGAGACTTTGATTAAGTTTCTTATTTTCAACTAGTAGTTGTTGGATCCTTGAATTTGTCACTAAGATATGCCTCAACGTGGCACATATCAACTTCTCAAGAATTTCAGCTCAAACTAAGGTGACATCAGCCAAGCCTACACTCACTGTTGACAGTTCATCAAAACAGTCTACATTTTCCTTCAAGTTGTTGGCAATTTTACCTTCCCATCTGTACTTTCCTTGCAACTATTTAAATATTGGATTAGCGGTATGGTTTGAACTTAAGACCATTGCCCGCTTTGACACCTTGTTGATTTGCCAACAACCATCTGGTCTAAAAGTTTAACTTGATAAATAGAGGGTTTACTTTTATCTTTTATATTATTATTTTTATTCAAAACAAAATCCCCACCCAAAAATGCCGTGTTTGTTTGGGTAGTTACTTTTGGCTTTCTTCTCATAACAAATAATTTGTGAGCGAGGATACTGATAGTCTTAAGAGTTGTGCCTTTTTGTGTACATTCTCCCGTTGTTGTTTGTTGACCTTTTTTGTTTTTTTTTTTTTTTTGGGAGGAGGGGGGGTGGGGGGTTGAGGAATGGTTATTCACCTTGTGGCTCAATGGTTCCATCTACATGGATTTTTTTGTCCCATTTGGGTTAGGATTGGTCCTCTAAGGTTGTCTATCTCCTCCTTTCATGATGTGGAGTGTATAGAGAAAGAAATCTTATAGCTTGTGAAGGGATTTAGGTTAAAGGGCGCTGTTCTCATTTTTCTTCAATCTTGGGCAAGGGCTGAGTGTTGTTTCTTGCAATTTCATTCTTGTAGCCGTTGAATGATTTTTCTCTATCTATTGATAAATGTTAGTGTAATTCACAGTGCTCAAGTAACTCTTAGTTGGATCTTTTAGAGCTTAGTTTGATTGATGCTGTTGCATCTAAAAATGATTTATTTTGTGAAATGGTTAGGCCTGCATTACTAGTTAATAGTTAGTTTTCAGTCGCCTTTACTCCTAGCTCGCTATAGTATTAAACATTTACTTATCTGTTCTCAATGTGTACATGGGCTAGTCTCCAACTTTTTGCTTGAAAGTGATTATTGTCCTTAGTGGAAATGGAATTTTTCTGCTTGTTCTTTCTGAGGAACCTTGCCATTAACGTTGACTATTGTATACATTTATAATTTTGAGCATGGGAAGATAGGCATAGCTTGAGTTCTATTACATGTCAATTTTGTATCACAAGCTTCTTGGCGCGCATAGCAGAGTTGTCTTGTTTTGTTTATTATTTCAACAGGCAGATGAAATTTAAAATTCCCGGTTAAATGATCTGAATTTTTGTCATATTTTCATTCTAATTTGACTCGTGTTGGGTTTTTCCCTACTTGTTCCTGTTTCTTGAATCTTTTTGTTTTCCTCACTCTGTCTCTCCTAGTTTTCTTCTCTTCAATTCACAAACTTGGATATATACTTTTCCAGGATCAAATATGATATAAGACTAGCTTTGTTTTGTGGCATAGAATTTTAGCCAATACAGTACCAACATACGAAAAGGATTAAATTAGAAATTATGTTATTTGTAAAAATATTGGAATGACACCTATTATATCTAAGATGCGTGAGATTGTGACATGATTAACATGGTTTGATCATATTGTATTTCTATTACATAATTGTTGCAACGCATAATTGTATTTCTATTACATTTAGGATATGTCACTTTCCAATAACACCGTATAATTTGGGGTATTACACTTCTGTCTCCCAAACCCACATCATTGCAACACCTTAGATTTTCCTAATACATGCTAAGTTAAGAAAAAGTTGAAAAGCTAAAACCATTATGATTACCCGAGCTTCACTCACTCCCTCTCTCCTACCCATTTTATATGTCTTGTTTTGCAGGTTGTATAACACTAAAAAATGATTTCTTAAATGACCAAATTGGCATCTAAATGGTCTCTTACACATCCTCGAACACTTGGTAAAGTTTTCCACCTAAATCACCCATGCGCTGTGCACTCTAAGTGCTTTTGTCCCCCTGCTTTGATCACCCAAATCTCAATAGAAATTCATACCAGCTATCATTTTTGAACCTTTACATTCTTTGTTGTTAACATGCTAAAAATTGGTATAAAGATCCATTCAAGTATTGAGCACGCGTTGAGGATTTTTTGTCTTTGAGAGGGGCTTAAGTATGGCCTAATATTCAATTTGCTAAATCCAAACCAAAATACACAAATCTTGGTATGTCTAGATCTCCTTATTTCAGACTACTAACATACTGGGAATTTGCATTGTAATTCATTAGGGTCTAAAAAATCAGCTTATTGTCAAACACTAAAACACTATCAACTAGCTTACTAGCTTAGAGAATGGATCTCATAGTATGTCCACTATCATAAGCTCAATCAGTGCCCACTCTCGATTGGGCAATAGTCGATCTTCTATATAGTCTATTTTCTACAATTTACCTTATCATACAGTTTTACTTGGCTGTCAGCTCCTCTTTGGCTTATTCAATCCTAAACTCTACTTTGCACTAAATAGACAATCGTATTTGCATTCTGTTTTCACGATTGACCTTGTAGTAAAATTCTAGTTTGATGTCAGCTCCTTTTGGCTTTAGTCAATCATAAACTCAACTTCTCACATGGCTGTTAGCTTATGTTGGTTTTACCTCATCTTTACTAGTTCATACAAACATTTCATAATATCATGCAAGGCCAACCACCAAAGTCACTAACATTTACCTTCACACGACATGACAGAACTTAGCATAGCCCAAATCCATGTCTTTGCTACGAAGCTAAAAAGGACTCTCTTACTTGAGTGTGATGCATAATTCCTAGTTATCTTACCTCTTAGATCATCTTAAATTTGAATTTCAAGTGGTTGTGAACCTAACTCTTTTTAGTGCGGGATTATACATCCCAATGGTCTAAAGTTCATTTGTATTGACAATTTGGTTTTTCTCAGCACTATTGTCAATAGTTTGGGTTGAGGGCCTTGGTTCCTTTGCTTTCCCAACAAACATTCAAGAAATGGTGCGGAGGATTAAACTACTAAGTAGGTTATGCATCTAGTTCTAGCGAGTTTTCTTTCATTTGCAGGCAATTTGCTCAAGTTGGTTATGGACTGCTGATTGTTTTGGTCTCACGATCGATCATTATGCTAGAACTCTTGATTTTTTCTGTTCTTTACATTTTGATTGAAAACTGTTGACCCATGTCCATCTTTCAATGGTTTAGTTGATTTTTTTGCAACTACTAAGACTTGGTATTGCTAACGTATGACATCTAACTCCCCATTCCTTTCATTAATTTGCATCCTCAAATTTATGCTTCCAACATCTTACTAATACTAGGTACACCAAGAGATACAACCTTTAAGCACCAAATACCAATCAAGAGAGATTCTACGATTGTTTTTCTTAGGAGCAATTAACCAACAACCATTTTGTAATTGCATGCATCATTCTTTCAAAAGAGACAATATAAGTTTTCAATATATACACATGCAACTTGACTTGGCTCATCATCAACTACACCTTATACTAACAAAGTTTGGGTGGTGGAACAACATTCATAATGTCAACTGAGCTCTAAAATTCATGTTGACAATACAAATCCATGTAAAAGAAAAATGTGGTAAATGCGACTCTCTAGAAAGGGAATGATGAGATAAAGTTTAAACACCATCGTTGTATGGAGAAAAGATTCTCTCTCTCTCTCTCTCTCTCTCTGTTTCTTTCTAAAGCAACTACACCCATTCATAAGGGTATGTGGCTATATATGGAGGAAAAAAAGCAGCCAGCATAACATTGCTTCATCCTTCCCAGCTTAAATTTTCACAAGAGAAAAGGACGATATATAGCATAAAAGAACTAACAACGCTCAATTATGGATAATTACCCAAAGAGCTTCTTAGGACTAAATTCTGCCAATCCCGCAAAGAGATGAAGATAATACTGATTTCTTCTTGCGCCTTACACAATCCCAAGGCTGGTAAGAGACTTTGATTAAGTTTCTTATTTTCAACTAGTTGTTGTTGGATCCTTGAATTTGTCACTAAGATATGCCTCAGCTTGGCACATATCAACTTCTCAAGAATTTCAGCTCAAGCCAAGGTGACATCAGCCAAGCCTACACACACTGTTGACAGTTCATCAAAACAGTCTACATTTTCCTTCAAGCTGTTGGCAATTTTACTTTCCCATCTGTACTTTCCTTGCAACTATTTAAATATTGGATTAGCGGTATGGTTTGAACTTAAGACCTTTGTCCGCTTTGACACCTTGTTGATTTGTTAACAACCATCTGGTCTAAAAGTTTAACTTGATAAATAGAGGATTTACTTTTATCTTTTATATTATTATTTTTACTCAAAACAAAATCCCCACCCAAAAATGCCGTGTTTGTTTGGGTAGGTTCTTTTGGCTTCCTTCTCATAACAAATAATTTGAGAGCGAGGATACTGATAGTCTTAAGAGTTGTACCTTTTTGTGTACGTTCTCCCGTTGTTGTTTGTTGACCTTTTTTGTTTTTTTTTTTTTGGGAGGTGGGGGGTTGAGGAATGGTTATTCACCTTGTTGCTCAATGGTTCCATCTACATGGATTTTTTGTCTCATTTGGGTTAGGATTGGTCCTCTATGGTTGTCTATCTCCTCCTTTCATGATGTGGAGTGTATAGAGAAAGAAATCTTATAGCTTGTGAAGGGATTTAGGTTGAAGGGCGTTGTTCTCATTTTTCTTCAATCTTGGGCAGGGGCTGAGTGTTGTTTCTTTCAATTTCATTCTTGTAGCTGTTGAATGATTTTTCTCTGTCTATTGATAAATGTTAGTGTAATTCATAGTGCTCAGGCAACTCTTAGTTGGATCTTTTAGAGCTTAGTTTAATTGATACTATTGCATCTAAAAATGATTTAGTTGTGGCAATCATATTTGAATAGTTTGTGAAATGGTTAGGCCTACATTACTAGTTAATAGTTAGTTTTTAGTCACCTTTACTCCTACCTCACTATAGTATTAAACATTTTCTTATCTGTTCTCACTGTGTACATGGGCTGGTCTCCAACTTTTTGCATGAAAGTGATTATTGTCCTTAGTGGAAATGGAATTTTTCTGCTTGTTACTTCTGAGGAACCTTGCCATTGACGTTGACTGTTGTATACATTTATAATTTTGAGCATGGGAGGATACGCATAGCTTGAGTTCCATTACATGTCAATTTTGCATCACAAGCTTCATGGCGCGCATAGCAGAGTTGTCTTGTTTTGTTTATTATTTCAACAGGAAGATGAAATTTAAAATTCCAGATTAAATGATCTGAATTTTTGTCATATTTTCATTCTAATTTGACTCGTCTTGGGTTTTTCCCTACTTGTTCCTATTTCTTGAATCTTTTTGTCTTTCTCACTTTTGTCTTTCCTAGTTTTCTTCTCTTCAATTCACAAACTTGGATATATACTTTTCTAGGATCAAATACGATATAAGTGTGGTTGCTGACAAGGGTCTGAAGAAACCCCTTTATACTTTTGTCACTTGAAAAACGGAGAAGTTTTATTTCTAGAGACTCATTCATGCAGGTATTAACTATGTTTGTTTGCTTGTTAGTATACAGAGCTAGCCATTTTTCTACACTAATTTGAGAAGTTTTCAGTGGACCAGGTAATTCTATTGTTGTTCGGTAATGTATTCAAGAAACAAGCACAACTCTCAATTGTTAAATGATAAATTTTAATATAGATGGTTGCAGTTATCTTTTATTAAAATCTTTTACATGGTTGACCATGTCTTCTGTAACTCCAAGTCTTTAATTTTGTTTGCTTATAATATAGATACTATAGGGATAAATTTTTGAAAGTGAATTCCAAGTCTTTATCTCGTAAAACATTAATACTTACATGTGTGATGCCTCGGCTCCCTAAAAGAGAAGGATCTCTTCTCTCTCCATTGTGTGGCTTGCCTCCTCTTGCAAGGGTTCTAAACTTTGTTGATGTCTTCAACCATGGACTTTGCCTCTCTTTTCATGGTTGTGGAACAATTAGCTAATAAAGTGTAGAATTGAATTATGACAGGGGAGCTTCTCCATAAATTGCGGAGAATTGGGAAATTGCGAGGGAAGAACAGAGAGAAAAGAGGGGAAAACGAGAATTAAAGAGAGAAGAAAAGGCGGGAGAGAGAGAGATTTTGTATTGGTAATTCTCTGAATGGTTTTGGAGTGGTATCAGTGTGCTTTATATACTGATGCAACTTCCATAATAGGTGCCAATGGCCACTCGATCAACAATTACAAAATAGTTTTGACTTTGAAAATTAGGCCTAACTGCTCAACTGTATTCCCGCCCATTCAAACAATCAAATAATTACAATTCACTTAGCTTTATCAACTGCAATCCCGTGATAGTGTTGTTGGCGACTATAGTGACTATTCTTCTATCACGATCCTAGGATTTGCCTAGGGTCTTGATAGGAAATTGGAATAATTCATGGGAATTAGAACAAAAAGTAGGGGGGGATCAGAAGAAATGAGGGAGATATCAGAAGAATAGGGGAATATATTCAGATAGAATAACAATAGAGGAAAAGATTAGAGAGAAATCAAAGGGAGGTCGAGTGAGAATTCTGTTGATCCTTCAACAAAGTATAACAACAATGTATGACTTACAACACAATAACACATATAATATATAATTATTAATATATCCATGGGAATCCATGGGGTCTTACAATTCCCCCCTTCTTGTGTAAATCACTTTTTATCTACTTTTGTTTTGGCCAAGGAGCATGAATTGTAGTGGCTAGTCATTGTAAGGTCTTTGGGGACGATAGATAAAAATTGATTGTTGCTTGATATAACTAATTCCTATATCATTTTATTCCACCTAGAATGGAAATCTGCACACATTCCTATTTTAATATGAAAACAAGTGCTGAAAAATAGGTCTGGATTGAAGTTGGTGAAAAAATAAATTGTTATGAATGCGAATTTTGTGGTTTATCTAATAACGTCAATTATTTAGTATTGTTGTTGGATGATCTCTTTGCCCTGTAATATTTGTAGACCATGGCCTTTTGAAACTATATGTTTTTGGAGAATTTTGAATTTGAATGTTGTGGTTTATAATTGCCAATTTCTTTTTAGCTAATCACTCGAATTTATGTAGTATTGTTCTTGGATCATCACTCTTGGTCTTGTGTAAGTCATCAATATCTGAAACCTAATGTCTGTGAGGGAATTCTAAACCTAAATGTTATGGTTTATCAATGTCAATTTCTTTTTATCTAGTTACATCCATTTATTTAGTATTATTCATTCTAAAAATGGTTGCATTGCCTTCCCTACTTAAGTTATATTTAAAATATTATTAGTTCCATTTATATTTAGTATTCTTAATTTGAATGTTGAGATTCATTATTGCCTATTTCTTTTTAACTAATCACTTCAATTTATCTAGTATTGTTCTTGGATCAAATCTGTCTTACGCAAATTATCACTTTCTGAAACTTAATGTTTGTGGAGAATTTTGATTTTGATTGTTGCAGTCTATCACTCCCTATTTCTTGTTACCTAATCTCTTCAATCTAGGATTATTATTGGATCATCTCTGTTGATCATGTGTAAATAATCACTTTCTAAAATTTAATGTGCATGGGGGATTCTAAACCTAAATGTTGTGATTTATCAATGTCAATTTCTTTTTTTGTAGTTACTTCCATTATTCATTGTAAAAATGGTTGCATTGTCTCCCCTGCATAAGTTATATTTGAAATATTATTAGAACTACAATCCTTTCATGCTCATTTGCCAAAATAATATTAGATAAAAAATTGATTGTTGGTCCATATAACTAATTCCTGCATCATTGCATTCCACCTAGAATGTTAATTTGCACAAATTCTTCGATTAGTATAGAAAAAAGTGCTGAAAAATTGGTGTGGATTAAAGTTGGTGAAAATATAAATTATTATGAAAGTGTATTTTGTGATTTATCAACAATCAAAGTACATCAAATTTTTAGTATTGTTGTTAGATCATCTCTCTTTGCCTTGTAATATGTGTAAACCATAGCCTTTTGAAACGTAATGCTCGTGGATAATTTTGAATTTGAATGTTGTGGTTTATTACTGTCTATTTGTTTTTAGCTAATCAGTTCAATTATCTAACATTGTTCTTGGATCATCTCTTTTGGTCTTGTGTAATCAACCCATTTCTAAAATTTAATGTTCGTTGGGAAGTTCTTAACCTAATTATTGTGATTTATCATAGTTAATTTCTTTTTATCTAGTTACATCTATTTATTTAATATTATTCGTTCTAAAAATGGTTGCATTGCCTTCTTTGGGTAAGTTATATTTAAAATATTTTTAGAACCACAATCCTTTCATGTTCTTTGGCCAAAATAATAATAGATAAAAAGTTGATTGTTGGTCCATATAACTAATTCATTCATCATTACATTCCACCTTGAATGTTAATTTGCGCACATTCTTTTGATAAGATGAAAAAAAGTTTTGAGAAATAGGTGTGGATTAAAGTTGGTGAAAAAAATAAATTGTTATGAAAGTGAATTTTGTGGTTTATCGTGAATCTAATTACATCAATTATTTAGTATTGTTGTTGGATCATCCGTCTCTTTCTGTAATATGTGTAATCCATGGCCTCTTGAAACTTAATGTTTGTGGGGAATTCTGAATTTGAATGTTGCTGTTTATCATTGTCTGTTTCTTTTTAGCTACCCCCTTTAATTTATCTAATATTGTTATTGGATCATCTCTTTTGGTTTTGTGGAAATCATCACTTTGTCAAACTTTATGTCTAGAGGAATTCTTAACCTAAATGTTGTGATTTATTAATATCAATTTCATTTTATGTAGTTACATCCATTTATTTAGTATTAGTCATTGTAAACATGGTTGCATTGCCATTGACTTCCATGCTTAAGTTATTAAGACAATCCTTTCATTCTCCTTTGGCAAAATAATAATAGATAAAAATTGGTTGTTGGTCCAGAACTAATTCTTGCATCATTGCATTCCACCTAGAATGTTAATTTGCACACATTTTTCTTTTAATACGGAAAAAAGTACTTAATAAACAGCTTTAGATTAAAGTTGGAGAAAAAAATAAATTGTCATGAAAGTGAATTTTATGGTTTATCAACAAGCTAATTATATCAATTATTTAGTATTGTTGTTGGATCGTCTCCCTTTGCCCAGTAATATGTGTAAGCCATGACTTTTTGAAATTTAATGTTTGTGGAGATTTTTGAATTTGAATGTTGCGGTTTATCCCTTCCAATTTCTTTTTAGCTAATCACTTTAATTTATCTAGTATTGTTCCCAGATCATCTCTTTTGGTCTTGTGTAAGTCATCACTTTCTAAAATTTAATGGCCGTGGGGGAATTCTAAACCTGAATGTTATGGTTTATCAGTGTCAATTTATTTTTATCTAGTTACATCAATTTATTTGGCATCATTCATTCTAAACATGATTGCATTGCCTTATCTGCGTAAGTTGTATCTAAAATATTACTAGAAGTGCAATCTTTTTTTAGTCCCTAACCAAAATAATAATAGATAAAAATTGATTGTTGGTCCATATAATTAATTCTTGCATCATTGCATTCCACCTAGAATATTAATTTGCACACAATTGTCTGTTAGTGTAAAAAAAAAAGTGCTTAAAAATAGATGTATTAAAGTTGGCGAAAAAATAAAATGTTATGAAAGTGAATTTTGTGGTTTATCAAAAATGTAAGTATTGTTGTTATATCATCTTTCGTTGCCTTGTAATATGTGTAAACCATTGCTTTTTGAAACTTAATGATTATTGAGCATTCTGAATTTGAATGATGTTTAATTTAAACAATTATATCTCAAATGTTGTGATTCAACTTAAATTAAATGTTGTGAATTTGAATTTTGAATTTGAATGTTGTGATTTAATTTAAATTAATTCTTAAACAATTTATAAGTTATAAATTCTATTTAAGATTTACTGCTATTGACTCTTATGCTTTTTTTTCTTTCTCTTGATTTATTGTTTATTTTGTATTTAGTAATAATTAGAATTGGAATATCAAAAGTTTCTATTAGATATAGTTCATTTTTAAAAAAGGTTATAGCAAGAAATATGAATCCTAAATAGTAAAAAAAATAAATAATGTAATATTGAGAAATAGGATTAAAACTGTATATTTTTGCTTGTGCAATACAACCCCATTTATAGGGTTAGAAAGTTACACCATAGGAAAGGTTACATTTATGCACTAAGAAAGATAGGCTGTATAGAAAAATAGGAAATGTTGACTGTTCAGAAAATAGGAAAGTATTCAAAAAGACAAGCTGGTAATTACTGCTTAAAATTAGTCTCAAAACTGGGGATGATTTGGCCAATCAATCTCTTAGATTATGGAATGATTCTAGTCAAACATTCCTTATTTAGTATTGTTGTTCGATCATCTCTCTTTGCCTCGTAATATGTGTAAATCATGGGTTTTTAAAACTAAGTGTTTGTGTAGAATTCTGAATTTGAATGCTGTCGTTTATCATTAGCTATTTCTTTTGCCATTTATCACTGCCTATTTCTTTTTTGTTACACTTCAATTTGTCTAGTATTGTTCTTGGATCATCTCTTTTGGTCTTGTGTAAATCATCACATTCTGAAACTTAATGCGCGAGGGAATTCTGAACCTGGATGTTGTGGTTCATTAATGTCAATTTCTTATTATCTAGTAACATCCTTTTATTTAGTATTATTCATTCTAAAAATGGTTGCATTGCCTTCCCTACATAAATTATATTTAATATATTACTAGAACTAATATACTTTCATGCTCTTGAGCCAAAATAATAATAGAAAAAAATTGATTGTTTGTCCATATAAGTATTTCCTGTATCATTGCATTCCACCTAGAATACTAACAATTTGTACGCATTTGTCTATTAATATGAAAAAAAGTTCTGAAAAATCGGTGTGGGTTAAGGTTGTTGAAAAAATAAATTGTTATGAAAGTGAATTTTGTGGTTTTTAAAAAATTTAATTACATCAATTATTTAATATTGTTGTTGGAACATCTTTATCCGCCCTGTAACATGTGTAAACCTTGGCTTTTTGAAACTTATTGTTTTTGGAGAATAATGAATTTGAGTGTTCCGGTTTATCACTGTTAATTTCTTTTTATCTTCAGACTTCAATTTATCTAGTATTGTCCATCATCTCTCTTGGACTTGTATAAATCATCATTTTCTGAAACACAATATCAGTGGGGGAATTCTGAACTTGAATATTGGGGTTTATCTTTGTCAATTTTTTTTTTTGTATAGTTTCCTCAGTTTATTTATTTAGTATTATTCATTTTAAAAATAATTGCACTGACTTCCAGTGTAAATTATTTAAAATATTATTAGGCAACATTCCTTTCACTCTCCTTGTTCTATTAATAAGAAAAAAAGTGCTGAAAAACAGGTGTAGATTAAAGTTGGAGAAAAAATAAATTATTAAGAAGGTGAATTTTATGGTTTATCAATAATCTAATTTCATCAATTATTTAGTATTGTTTTTAGATCATCTGTCTCTCACTTGTAATATGTGTAAATCGTGGCTTTTTGACATTTAATGTTTGTGAAAAATTCTGCATTCGAATGTTGTGGATTATCACTACCTATATCTTTTTAGCTAATTTCTTTATTTTATCTAGTATTGTTCTTGGATCACATCTCTTGGTCTTGTGGAAATCATTACCTTTTAAAAATTAATCTCCGTTTGGTAATCCTAAACATGAATCTTGTGGTTAAGTTATATTTAAAATATTACTAGAACCAATATCCTTTCATGCTTCTTGGCCAAAATGATAATTGAAAAAAATTGATTGTTTATCCATATAACTATTTTGACCTAGAATGCTAACTTTAACACGTTCTTTTATTCATATGAAAAAAAATGTTGAAAAACAAGTGTGGATTAAAGTTCGTGAAAAATAAATTGTTATGAAAGTGAATTTTGTGATTTTTAATGAATTTAATTACAAGAATTATTTAGTATTGTTGTGGATTATCTTTCTTTGCCCTATAATGTGTAAAGCATGGTTTTTTAAACTTAATGTTTGTTTAGATTTCCGAATTTTGAATCTTGTGGTTTATCACTCCCTAATACCTTCAATTTATCTTTGATTTGTTTTGGATCATCTCTATTGGTCTTGTGTAAACCATCACTTTTTGAAACTTCATGTAAGGCCCCCACCTAGGTCCCCAAAGAACCAGAGCGGGTGCCCTACTAAAATAAAGACAACCTGATAAAGAAGAATCTGTCATGCATGCCACTGATAAATATCAAGAGAAAACTGATAAAGGAAACTTGCCAACACGGCATATATATCAAAACCTCAACCTGCTGTACAACAACTGAACTCTAGGCTTACATAGCCCAGGCATGCATAACATACAATACTGGCACACTGGCCGCAAAATAACACAATCCATACAGACCCAAATAGACTAAAGAAATAAAGACAGTTCGGAAGCGGTAAAAATGAACAAAAAGAAACCCCCAGGCTGGCATCTGCTAGGTCTGCATGGTCCTGTACACCATCTAACCTGGAAGTCGGGACCCACTAAACTCACCCACAACTGGATTCTTGCCTTTATCTGGAATGAAGAGAAAACAAGGTGAGTCCAAATGACTCAGCAAGCTCATAAAGAAAGGAAGGATGGATAGAGTAGGTGCTAAGAATAACCATACATCTCAAACGCATAGCAAATCAAAACTGATGCATAACATGCCATGCAATCTCATAAACTGTCACAGGTACAAACTGCATAAATAACAATGCACATATATAGGATCTTGGGGCCCAAATAAAGAATCCACTAGCACCCAAGTCCAAATCACAAACCTGTCACCGCCCTTAAGGCGAACTGTACCTGTCACTCGAGCCAAAGCTCGCTCGGGTGGGAGCGACCAACACCCGCTGGCACGCATAAGCGTCCAAAATAGAAACTGGGCACGTCGAAGCGTCTCTGAATAACTCGGTTCGGGAAACCCGACACCGTACAGCTATATCTCAAGAACTGTACCTGTCACTCGAGCCAAAGCTCGCTCGGGTGGGAGCGACCAACACCCGCTGGCACGCATAAGCGTCCAAAATAGAAACTGGGCACGCCGAAGCGTCTCTGAATAACTCGGTTCGGGAAACCCGACACCGTACAGCTGTATCTCAAGAACTGGCACCAAGACTATGCAAATACAACAAATAAGGGGTGGCGTAGTAGACCGAACAGGATACAAAGCCCCCATAAGCCAAGCATCCCGCCAAGTCTCGCCCATATAGGAAATCACATACAATGTAGTGCTCATGTAATGCAGAGGCATAATGAGCACAAACGATGATACATAGCCCCCATAAGCCATGCATCATGCCCTGCTCGCCTCGAAGGGAAGACAAATATACAACAATATGCCCATGGCCAAGCACACAATCACATGAAACCCCCATATGCATATCCCAAGCCCATGCATGCATATGAACTGACCAGTTACTGAAAATAAAAGAAACACATACAACTATTCTCGGCCACAACAACCTCTAACAAGAACTTACCCACAGGTTCCTAGCTTCATTCCAACAACAAATAGAAGGGAGAAACAAACCCTTCAAAGCTCACAAGGAAAGACCCACCATCTGGCAAGGATCAAACCAAGATGGAGAAACTAACCAAAAACAGGCCTATAATCCTCGAATGAAAACATCCACAACTCAACAGAGTAAATCCTCAAATGAAAGCATCTCCAACTCAACAGAGTAAATCCTCGAATGAAAGCATCTCCAACTCAACAGAATAAATCCTCAACAAAGAACCTAGAGCCCTCAAAATATGCATCTAAAATCTCATAGAAAGGAAAATTGAGAAACTAGCAATGGACAAGCTTAAAATAAAAACCATCAACGACTCGCAGTAAGTAAATCCTCACATACGTCCTCAATAACGAGCTTGCAGTTCGCACACTCACCGGACAAATAACAGTGACCCAAGGAGAAGAAAATGAGTAGGAGAGCTTGCCTTTGCCAATTTCCAAGATGTCTCGATTTACGTGCCGGGCCTCGATTCGCGTACAAATCACTTCACCTAAATCATCAAAGCACCCAATTCATCATTTTATTCTAATAAACCTCAAAACCTATATTTCCATAATTTATTTGCATTTATTGAGAATTAAAATAAGCAAAATAATAACAATTACTATTCATAACTCGGCACTATTCATAACACAGCACTATTCACATTCTCGGTACTGTTCATCACTCGGTTACTGTTCATCACTCGGCTACTATTCACAACCAGATCACTGTTCATAGACTCGAACTGTTCATACTCGGTTGCTGTTCATCAACTCGGAGTTACTGTTCACTGTCTTCTCCAAACTTCCAGCAACGAGATTTCTTTAAAACATTACACAAACACTTCTATTTTAAAGCTACTACTCACCCATTTAATCTCCATGTCTTAATAAAGCATAATAGTTAGTAAAATGACCATTAAAGCTCAAGATTAGCATACTCATTCTCACGCATAGGGCATCCATTTAAGAAGGAAAATGAGAAGAACGGCTTGTGAAATCAACGGAGGAGAAAAGAAGTTGCATAAGCAATGGAAAATGAAATGAGAAGTTTGCAAGGAAGAAGAGATACTTGCAATAGGGGAAGAAATACTTGCCTAATGGAAGAAGAAAGTCTCCCAGAAGCTGGCTGTCGAACAACCCCTTCTTCTTCTTCTTCTTCTTCTTCTTCTTCTTTTGCTCACTGCCGAGCCTCTGCAAGTTCTGCCAAAATCCTCTATTCTATCTTGACTTTTCTCTATATTGATGCATAGGCGAGCACCCCCGACAGCTCTCTCAATTTCTCTGCAATCCAGCAACCCAAAACCAACATGCTGAATTTTGCTCCCTCCATGCGTGCAGACAGCCTTCCACGCGAATGCACCATTATACATATATATATATATATCTTATATAAATTATAGACTAATATAATAATAGATAATACATTTAATTCTCATATTTATTCTTTATTACAGTAGGAAATTCCTTAAATTGCAATTACACCCTTAAACATCCAATTAATTCGCATCACGGTGCTTTAAAACCAAAATTAATGACTTCGAGTTTACTCGATAAATTTAATTTCACCACCGGGTCCTCACCGGGCCCTCGATTCATCCTGAAACCACTGAAGGGTTGATCGTTATGAAAACCCGAATCCCCCTCAGCTTTCCGCTAACTTCCCGAAAGTCCCCTATGATAATTCGGTATTTCGATCTCAAATCACGGCTGTATTTTAACTGTACCGAAAACTGTCTCGAGTCTAATTTATTTTAATTCCATAAATCCATTCTTGAAACGCTCATCGAGACAATACCATTTTCTGCAGACATTCCCTCTCCGGGGCACTCCCGGCAGTCGATTCTGCGATTTATTTTATTATGGAGCCATTTTTCGGTATTTTAAACTCTCTTAAAATACGTAGCAACCTTATCAAAATTTCGGGGTGTTACACTTAATGTGTGTTGGGGAATCTTGAATTTGAATGTTGTGGTTTATCATTGTGAATTTTTTTTGTCTAGTTACATCCATTAATTTAGTATTATTCATTCTAAAATTGGTTGCATTGCCTTCCTGCATAAGTTATATTTAAAATATTATTAAAATTAATTGTTGGTCCATAACTAATTTCGGCATCATTGAATTTCACTTGAAAAAGTAATTTGCACACAATTCTTCTGTTAATATGAAAAAAAAGTTCTGAAAAACTGGTGTGGATTAAATTTGGTGAAAAAATAAATTGTCGTGAAAGTGATTTTTTTTTTTTTATCAACAATCTCATTGCATCAATTATTTAGTATTGTTGTTGGATCATCTATGCCTGCCCCATAATATGCGTAAGCTGTGGTTTTTTTGGACTAGATGTTTGTGGAGAATTCTAAATTCGAATGTTTTGGTTTTTCTCCGCCTATATCTTTTTAGCTAATCACTTCAATTTATGTAGTTTTGTTCTTGGATCAAATCTCTTGGTCTTCTATAAATTATCACATTTTGAAACTTAATGTTTTAGCTTTTGAATGACAATTTCTATTTATCTAGTTACATCCTTTTATTTAGGTTTATTCATCCTAAAAATTATTGCATTACATTTCCTGCGTAAGTTATATTCTAAATATTATTGGAACCACATGCTCCTTGGCTAAAGTAATAATAGATAAAAATTGATTGTTTGTCCATAACACTAATTTTTGCATCATTGCATTTCACCTAGAATGTTAATTTGTACACATTATTCTCTTAGTATGAAAAGAAGTGCTGAAAAATTAGTGTGGATTAAAGTTGGCGAAAAAATAAATACTAGTAAAGTGAATTTGTGATTTATCAACAATCTGATTGCATCAATTATTTAGTATTGTTGTTGGATCAATCTCTTTGCCCTGTAATGTGTGTAAATTTTGACTTTTTTAAACTTATTGTCTATAGTGAATTTTGAATTTGAGTGTTCTAGTTTATTATTGCCACTTTCTTTTTAGCTCATCGTTTCAATTTATCTAGTATTGTTGTTGGATCATCTCTCCTAGTCTTGTGTAAATCATCACTTTCTGAAACTTAATGTCTGGGGGGAAATTCTAAACTTGATTGTTGTGGTTTATCATTATGAATTTCTTTCTATTGAGTTACATTCGTTTATCTTGTGTTATTCATTCTAAAAATGGTTACATTCCGATCCCTGCATAAGTTATATGTAAAATATTATTCGAACACAATCCTTTCATTCTCTTTGGCCAAAATAATAACAGATTAAAAATTAATTATTGATCCATTACTAATTCCTACATCATTACATTTCACTTGGAATGCTAATTTTCACACATTCTTCTATTAATATAAAAGAGTTTTGGAAAACAGGCGTGGATTAAAATTGGAGAAAAAATAAATTGTTATAAAAGTGATTTTATGATTTATCAACAATCTAGTTATATTAATCATTTAGTATTGTTGTTGGATCATCTCTCTGTACCTTGCAATATGTGTAAACCATTACTTTTTGAGACTTAATGCTTGAAAAGAATTTTGAATTTGAATGTTGTCATTTATCACTGTCTATTTCTTTTTAGCTAATACACTTCATTTTATCTAGTATTGTTCTTGGATCACATCTCTCGGTTTTGTGTAAATCATCACTTTCTGAAACTTAATATTTGTTTGGTAATCCTGAGCGTGAATGTTGTGCTTTATCAATGTCAATTTCTATTTATCTAGTTACATCTATTTATATGGTATTATTCATTCTAAAAATGGTTGCATTGCCTTCCCTGTTTAAGTTCTATTTAAATTGTTAATAGAACCACAATCATTTCTTTGCTCCTCGACCAAAATGATAAACCAAAAAAAATTAATTGCTAGTCCATATAAAACTAATTCCTACATTTCACTTAGAATGCCAATTTTCACACATTCTTTAATTAGTATAAAAATAATTGCTAGATGACTAGTGTGGATTAAAGTTGGTGAACAAAATAAATTGTTATGAATGGAAATTTTGTGGTTTATCAACAATTTAGTTACATAAATTTTAGTATTGTTGTTGGATCACCTCTTTGCTATGTAATATGTGTAAGCTGTGGCCTTTTGAGACGTAATGTTTGTGGAGAATTCAGAATTTGATAATTGTGGTTTACCAGAACCTATTTCTTTTTAGTTAATCACTTCAATATATCTAGTATTGTTCTTGAATCACAGCTATTGGTCTTGTGTAAATCATCAATTTCAGAACCTTAATACCCGCTCAGTAATTCTAAACCTGATTGTTGTGGATTTTCAATATCAATTTCTATTTATCAAGTTACATCCATTTATTTAGTATTATTCATTCTAAAAATGGTTGCATTGTCTTCCCTGCTTAAGTTATATTAAAAATGTTACTAGAACTAATATCTCCTCGGCCAAAATGATAATAGTAAAAACTTGATTGTTTGTCCATATAACTAATTACTGTATCATTGCATTCTACCCAGAATCCTAATTTTCACACATTCTTTTATTAATATGAAAAAAAGGCTAAAAACCTGGTGTGAATTAAAGTTCGTGAAAATATAACTTGTTATGAGATTGAATTTTGTGGTTTTCAAATAATTTAATTACATCAATTATTTGGTATTGTTGTTGGATCATCTCTCTTTGCCTTGAAAAACAGGTGTGGTCTTTTTTAAATTTAATGTTTGTGGAGATTTCTGAATTTTTAATATTGTGGTTTATCACTACCTATTTCTTTATAGCTAATAACTTCAATTTATTTAGTACTGTTCTTGGATTAGTCTGAACAATAGCCAAGTACCTGGATTAGTCTTGAGATAGCCAAGTATCTTTCTTACAGCTTGCATGTGTTCCTCGGTTGTGTTATACATGAATTGGCTCACAAGATTAACAACAAAGGTAATATCAGGTCTAGTATGAGAAAGGTATATCAACCGACTCACTAACCTTTGATATCTCCCTTTGTCAATTGGTTGACTATCAGGATTCTGCCATAGTTTTCTGTTAGGTCCCACTGGGACACTAGAACCCTTGCCTCCAGTAAGCCCTATTTCAACATATATTGCATTGCCTTCTCTGCTTAAGTTATTTTTAAAATATTTCTAGAACCAATTTTTGCTCGACAAAAATTAATGGGTGTAACTTGAAGGGCACTGTTCTCATTTTTAAAATATCTTCTTGTGAAAGGATTTAGGTTGAAGGGCACTATTCTCATTTTTCTTCAATCTTGGGTAGGGGTTGATTGTTGTTTCTTGCAATTTCATTCTTGTAGCTGTTGAATGATTTTTCTCAGTCTTATAAATGTCAGTGTAATTCACAGTGCTTAGGTAACTCTTAGTTGGACCTTTTACAGCTTAGTTTGATTGATATTGTTGCATCTAAAAATGATTTAGTTGTGGTAATCATATTTGAATGGTATGTGAAATGGTTAGGCCTGCATTACTAGTTAACAGTTAGTTTTCAGTCACCATTACTCCTAGTTGTCTATAGTATTAACCATTTTTTTATCTGTTCTTATTGTGTACACGGGTTGGTCTCCAACTTTTTGCATTAAAGTGATTATTGTCCTTAGTGGAAATGAAATTTTTTTGCTTGTTACTTTTGAGGGACCCTGCCACTGACGTGACAACTTCTATACATTTATAATTTTGAGTATGGAAGGATATGCATAGCTTGAGTTCCATTACATATCAATTTTGCATCACAAGCTTCATGGCGCGCATAATATAGTTGTCTTATTTTGTTTATTATTTCAACAAGCAGGTGAAATTTAAAATTACAGGTTAAATGATCTGAATTTTGGTCTTATTTTCATTCTAATTTTACCATCTTGGGTTTTTCCCTACTTGTTCCTATTTCTTGAATCTTTATGTTTTCCTCACTCTGTCTATCCTAGTTTCATTCTCTTCAATTCATGAACTCGAATATATACTTTTCCAGGAGCAAATACGGTATAAGTGTGGATGCGGACAAGGGCATGAAGAAACCCCTTTATACTTTTGTCGGTTGAAAAATGGAGAAGTTTTATATCTGGAGACTTATTCATGCAGGTATTAACTATGTTTGTTTGTTAGTATATGGAGCATGGCATTTTTCTACACTAATTTGAGAAGTTTGAGTGGACCAGGTAATTCTATTGTTGTCTGGTAATGTATTCATGAAACAAGCACAACTCTAAATTGCTAAATGATAAATTTTAATAAAGATGGTTGCAGTTATCTTTTGTTAAAATCTTTTACATAGCTGACTTTGTCTTCCGCAACTCCTAGGCCACTCCCCACAAATTCTTCCTCCCTTCTGAAAATGTGTTTTTCTTATTTTTAGCTCTCCTTGAATGAATGTTGGAATGACACCTCCTATTATATCTAAGATGTGTGAGATTGTGACATGATTAACATGGTTTGATCATATAAAAAAAAGAGCAGTCGAGGCTTCTATGAGGAGTGTAATTGAGATTGAACAAGTGTTTAGCAAAAGAGGTAGAAAAAGACCAAAAAAAACTTGGTGGGTGATATTTAGGTATAATCTTACTATTAAGGGTCTTATAAAAGACAAGACCATAGATATAAAATGAATAAAGAGCATATTTGGAGATGTACATCACAAAAAATGAAGTCATTTGCCTTTGTTGCTAACTATTAACTTTGGGATTACCCAAGTAATAGTATTTTGGGTTGAGGTGATATAGAAAATTCTTAGTTTTTAAGCCATGAATAAAATGTTGCAACGCATAATTGTATTTCTATTACATTGAGGATATGTCACATTCCAATAATTTCATCAATTGTAATATCGACCAATTGCCAATGATAAATTGTTGAGCCCCTTGATGTATCAAGGGCTATATGAAATAAAGGCCTCATATTTGTATCTTCCAAAAAGGGCCTGCATATATTATAGATTCTAAAAGCCTCATATTTGTATCTCTCAAAAAGAACCTGCATATATTATAGATACTATAGGGATTAATTTCTGAAAGTGAATCCCAAGTCCTTATCTCATAAAACATTAATACTTTCATGTGTGATGCCTTGTGGCTCCCTAAAAGGGAAGGGTCTCTTCTCTCTCCAATTTGTGGTTTGCCTCCTCTTGCAGGGGGTTCTAAATTTTGTTAGTGTCTTCAACCTTGGACTTTTGCCTTTCTTTTCATGGTTGTGGAACAATTAGCTAATAAAGTGTTTGTCAGAATTCAATCCTAATAGTGGAAATTCTCCTTAAATTTAGGGGAGTTGGGAAATTAAGGGGGAAGAACAGAGAGAAAAGAGGGGGAGAGGGGGGAAATGAGAGTTAAAGAGAGAAGAAAATGTGGGAAAGAGATTTTGTATTGATAATTCTCTGAATGGTTTTGGAGTTGTATCAGTGTGCTTTATGTACTGATCCGACTTCCATAATAGGTGCCAATGGCCACTTGATTAGCAATTACAAAATAGTTTTGAGTTTGAAAATTAGGCTTAACTGCCCAACTAATATTCCTGTCCATTCAAACAATCAAGTAATCACAATTCACTCGGCTATATTAACTGCAATCCCATGACAGTGTTGTTGGCAACTATAGTGACAATGTTCTTCTGTCATGATCTTAGGATTTGCTTAGGGTCTTGATAGGAAATTGGAATAATTCAGGGGAATTAGGACAAAAAGTAGGGAGGGAATTAAAAGAAATGAGGGAGATATCAAAAGAATAGGGGAAGATATTCAGATAGAACAACAATAGAGGGAGAGATTAGAGAGAAATCAACAGGAGATCGAGTGAGAATTCTATTGATCATTCGACTATATGGCATTCTCTATCTATTGTACCCTATTTATAGGCTACAACAAGAAAGTATAACAATCTACAACCTACAACAACACATAATATATAGTTACTATTATATCCATAAGGATCAGTGGCGTCTTACAATTCCCCTCTCCTTGTGTAAATCACTTTTTACCTACTTTTGTTTTGGCCAAGGAGCATGAATTGTAGTGGCTAGTCATTGTAAGTTCTTTGGGGACAATAGATAAAAATTGATCGTTGGTGGATATAACTAATTCTTGTATCATTGCGTTCCACCTGGAATGGTAATCTGCACACATTCTTGTATTAATATGAAAACAAGTGCTGAAAAATAAGTGTTGATTGAAGTTGGTGAAAAAATAAATTGTTATGAATGTGAATTTTATAGTTTATCTAATTACGTCAATTATTTATTATTGTTGTTGGATCATCTCTCTTCCCTGTAATTTCTGTAAACCATGGCTTTTTGAAACTACACGTTTTTGGAGAATTTTGAATTTGAATGTTGTGGTTTATAATTGTCGATTTCTTTTTAACTAATCACTCGAATTTATGTAGTATTGCTCCTGGATCATCACTCTTGGTCTTGTGTAAATCGTCAATATTTGAAGCCTAATGTCCGTGAGGGAATTCTAAGCCTAAATGTTATGGTTTATCAATGTCAATTTCTTTTTATCTAGTTACATCCATTTATTTATTATTATTCATTCTAAAAATGTTTGCATTGCCTTCCCTGCTTAAGTTATATTTAAAATATTACTAGTTCCATTTATATTTAGTATTCTTCTTAGATCATCTCTCTCTGCCTTGTAATATGCGTAAACCATGTCCTTTTGAAACTTAGTGTTTGTGTAGAATTCTGAAATTGAATGTTGTGGTTTATCACTGTTGATTTCTTCTTAACTAGTCACTTCAATTTATCTAGTATTGTTCTTGGATCATTTCTTTTGGTCTTGCGTAAATTATCACTTTTTGATACTTAAATGTCCGTTGTGGAATTCTGAACCTGAATGTTGTGATTTATCAATGTCAATTTCTTTTTTTCTAGTTACATATGTTTTTTGAACATTATTCAATCTAAAAATGGTTGCATTGCCTTCCATGCGTAAATTTATTTAAAATATTACTAAAACTATAATCCTTTTAAGACTCGTTCACCAAAATAATAAGAGATAAAAAATTGTTTCTTATAAAAAATTGTTTCTTGGTCAATATAACTAAATTTTGAATCATTGCATTCCATCCAAACTGCTAATTTACACATTCTTCTATTATTATGAAGAAAAGTGCTGAAAAATAGATGAGGATTAAAGTTGGTGAAAAAATAAGTTGTTATAAAGTGAATTTTGTTGTTTATGAACAATCTAATTACATCTATTATTTAGTATTGTTGTTGGATCATCTATTTTTGCCCTGTAATGTGTAAACTATGGCTTTTTGAAATTTAATGTTTTTAGAGAATTTTGAATTTGAATATTGCGATGTATCACTACCGATTTCTTTTTAGCTAATCT
The DNA here is from genome assembly GCA_036245055.1 of Diospyros kaki. Taxonomy (NCBI): domain Eukaryota; kingdom Viridiplantae; phylum Streptophyta; class Magnoliopsida; order Ericales; family Ebenaceae; genus Diospyros; species Diospyros kaki. The sequence goes on along the minus strand of BSEG01000009.1, from coordinate 23,264,234 downwards.
CTTCAATTTTTCTAGCTTTGTTTTTGGATTGTCTCTTCTGGTCTTGTGTAAATCAACACTTTCTGAAACTTAATGTTCGTGTGGAAATTCTAAGCTTGATTGTTGTGATTTATTAATGTCAATTTCTTTTTTATCTCGTTACATCCATTTATTTGTTGGATCCTAATGATGGCAAATATATCCCAAGAGGGGGGGTGAATTGGGATTAGGTAAGTTTTTCGATAATTTAAAACTTTGATTGATGGAATAATGCTAGGTTTCGAAATATAGGCTATATGTTTCGAAATAATCCTTTCTGTTAAGTAGGTTTCGAAACCTACTCTATATGTTTCGAAATATACCTCACTGTTTTGCTAGTTTCGAAATTTAGAATGTATGTTTCGAAATCTATTTAACTGTTTTGCTTGATTCCTAATCCTATACCTTGTATTTCAAACTAATGATCTTTGGCAATGATAATTTACATAAGTAAGAGTATACCAAAGATGTTTGTATGTCAAAGATAGGTTTTCTATGTATATGTATAAACTTATGCTCAAGAAAACTATTTTAGCCTTTGATAACAAAACTTATGAAAACATGTGCAATGGGCAATAATGATAAGCGAAAGCTAAAGAACACTTGCACACAAGATTTATAGTGGTTCGGCACTCGCCTACTCCACTACCTTCAAGCTTACCCACTTGAAGGATTTTGCAATCCCAATCACTTTTACTTAGTGATCACACAATAAGGGTTTTACCTCGGTTCACCCAAAACCTTACAAAGTGAGTTTTTACGGGCTCAACTCAAACCTAGCACCAAGTGAGTTTTAGGCTCAACTCAAACCTTACACCAAGTGAGTTTTAAGGCTAAACTCAAACCACAATGAGTTTTAGGCTCAACTCAAACCTTTACACCAAATGAGTTTTAGGCTAAACTCAAACCTTTACAACATTTACAAGATAAATAAAGTTTATCTTTTACAACCCAATTAAGCAATAAATGCCTTACCACATGGTTGTACAAACCTCTTAACTTGAGGTGAGGAGAGCTGGGGGATGATGCTCGTTGTTTGCACTTGCTTCTCCTTTTTCACATCACAATGCACACCAATGAATGGATCTTCTTGAGAGCTTCTCAAACGAATTTAGATCATTTGTGCTTGTGTGTGTGTCTCTAGTGTGTGTTCTCTCTTTGTATCTTGTTCTTGCTCAATCTTCTTGTTCTTGTCTTCAAATACCTGCTATTTATACCAAGAAACAGAAATCTGGCCGTTTATAGCCGTTAGAGACAAGACAGCAAAGTAGGTTTCGAAACATGCAAAGTGTGTTTCGAAACATCACAATTTAACACATAAGTTTCGAAACATGGACAACAGGTTTCGAAACATATAACACTTTACAGCAAGACAGGCACTTCGAGACAGCAGATAGTGGGAGACAGATTCTAAAGAATCTCATGGGCATTAAGAATAAACAATGGTCTCCACTTTCACATTCAAATTTGAATCTCCTCATCATGGAGAATGCATTAAACAATTGATGTGAGAAGCATATTAAAATGCAAAGTTACAAAACACATGCATCTCGGTTTTCAAATAAATCTGCTGACAGAATGTCAGAGGTTTCGAAACATGGCATGATAGGTTTCGAAACATTCCTCTCTGGAGATGAGGTTTCGAAACATGATGCATATAGGTTTCGAAACATGCCTCTCTGGCAATGAGGTTTCGAAACATGATATGGAGGTTTCGAAACATAGTCCGAAACCTGTTTTGAAAACACATGCAATGCATAGATGTTTCGAAATAGCATACATGAAAACATTGAAAACCATTTCAAAGGGGTTTCGAAACATGCACAGAAACATGACATAGATTCAGAAACATATTGAAGCACATTCCACAGCATGTTTACATCACAGGTTATTTCCATTTCTTTAACTTAAGTAAATGTCCACATTTTAATTTATTTATATTTTACCTCCATTTACTTTAATACATAAATGTAAATAACAAAGTACCCCCTATTTGGATTCAATAAAAATACTTAGAAAATCAAAATCCAAATATATAAGAAAGTAGATTTTGGGTTTTAGTACAAACTCAAGTTTTAGCAATAAACCCACTTCCAAAATATATACTTTCTATTTAATGAAAAATTCATTAAAAATCGTTTTAGCTCTAATTAATGATAGATATCAAATTACCGGGAGTTTGTTTTCTAAAAAGAAAACTCTTTCTTATACTTCTACTTATAAGGTGCTAATCTCCCAGACTTAGCCAAAAACAGGGTTTTCAGTTTCAGACAATGAAACTTGATATTGAAATTGATATATATTGAAAACCACATACTTGACTCATGACTTAGGGATTAAACCAATATATGTTTTTCATCATTAAAACTATTATACAAAAAAGTACAACAACATTCTCCCCCTTTTTGATGATGACAAAACCTTAAATCAATTTCATATATCCTTTTCCCTAAAATCATATATCTATCTCTCCCTTTTTCTAAACACTTTTGATTTAACATATATCTCTCCCCCTTTTTGTCATATATCAAAAAGGTGTAGCTTTAAAAATATAATCTCTTTGTTAAACCAAACAAAATTTCTCTCCCTTTTTAACTCTCCCCCAATGATAGTTTTAAAAAACTAGAGATAGCTCCCCCTTAAGATGACATTATTAATATCAAAAAAAATTTTTGAGCACATGCCATATACATAAAACTTTTTTCATGAGATGCCAAGATTTAAAAGTTTTCATACCAAATTGCATACTCATGATCATATCAGAGCCAATCTATATCTTTCCAATAATCACTCATTTTTAAGCAATCAAAGCACTAGATCAATTGCATAGCCATTTATCATAGAAGAGGCATATACATTTAAATGATCAATATAGGAGTGACATATATCATTTCAAGCAAATAGAAAGACTCTCTTTTTGAAAAACTCCCCCTTAAACTTATACGGGAGGTTTTGGCCATAGAGACATTTTTAAAAGAAAAATCGTCTCATTTCAAATGTTTTTCACAAGGATAGCACATACCAACGGCTAAGTAATTGAGGAATTAACCACATGAACTTACTTTCCATATATTCAAAGATAAGTGGTCATCCAAAAGTACAAAACTAGACAAGTTATGGCAGTTTTAATGCAAGACACATTAAGGATAAGTTTTAAGAGCATGCATTTGTCTTTTGATAATCATAGCCATACTTGTAATCATATAGGATCATAAAGATAACTTCAAAAAGCAAGATGATCCTTTAGCAAATAAAGCACAATTTCTTACTTAAGTATTCATTTGTCATACAAAGCTAAGCAAGCTATTTCATATAAGAAAAATAGCATTGTAAATGATTCAAGGCATGAATACTATATGCCATTAATAAACTTTTTAAAAGATCTAATAGCTTGATGGCATGGTCCTTTGATTTAACTAATGATAGATTTGAGAAAGATGAAAGGTTTAAATTTTTTGAATCAAAGGTTTCGAAACTTAGATCAATGTGTTTCGAAATAGGATTTTCTGGAGAACATGTTTCGAAACTTGGAACAACATGTTTCGAAATTACACTTTCTGGAAATTGTGTTTCGAAATGGGATGTTATGATGTTTCGAAACTTCTTTATACAAAAGCACTTGAACTCAACGATTGACTGGGATTTATCTAAAGTTTGATTTCCAATAGATTTGGACATGATACCAATTGATACCAATTCTTTACAATTAATATTTTCTTTTTGAGCAATATCCCTTATGAATAAAAGATTAATATTGATAAGTTGAGTCATGAAATCCAGAATTTTGATATAGCTATAGCATTTGTATTTGATTGGAATATTGTGGGGATTTATGCCATAGACTTGATGTTCCATCCATAGGATTTGAGAAACTACATATTCACCTTTAGTGAACAAGAATGGAATGGATTTTAACTTCCTTCTAAACAAAGAACAAAGACACTAGGAAATTTCTTATCACTTGACATGGATCACTAGTGTTCTTTTTAGCCATTTTGCCTTGAAGATGGAATTTCTTAGGATTGGATTAAGATTTAGCACATAGGCAAACATGTTGCAAATTTAGCAAACATGATGTTCAACCTACTAACTATCAAATATAGCAAAGATCCAATTATATTTCTATGTAGCTCATTTTCCACCATTTGGCTTTTCTCATATTTGACTAGGCTTGATGAACTACTCATTTGAGTGGCTTTTGATTTGATTTCAAGAATATTGAATTTCTTAAGAAGATGTATTTTTGAATAGATACATATATAAATTCAATTATCTTCTTGCCTAGATTGCAATCTTATAAAAGGTTTTTTAACTTTCTCATTATGCTCATTTCCCATTTCCCTATTGCATTATATTGATAAATTGATTCAATAGGAATTTATTTGAAGATTCAAATATAATGTTATCTACATAAATTTTTTGTAGATTCATAAGATGCCCTTGATATAAGGTTTATAAGCATTGTTATACCTATTTGACCTCTTTGAGATTCTTCCTTTAGAATAATTGATAGTACTTTAATATTATGACTTAGGGGCTTATTTTCAACAATATAGTGCCTTGATGAGATTGAGCACATGATTCTCATATTGAGGATTCTTAAGATTGGGAGTTTGTTCCACATACACTTCCTCATTTATAATCACTTAAAGTGGCACTCTTGACATTCTCATGATGAGCTTAAAGGATTTGTAGCATGCTAATGCCAACAACATTCTTATGGTTTCTAGACTTGCTATGGGAGCCTAGCTAATCCTTTCTTCTTTGACTATACCCTTAAGCTACTAATCTAGCTATTCCTCTTTCATCTATTTTGTTCCTAAACACCCATTTGGTTCAAATGGTTGGGTGCTCTTTAGGATTTGGAGCTAATTTCCACAAGAAGGGGTGAATTTAGAAAAATAAAAGTTTTCCCCCTTTTAAACACTTTTCAAAAATGTGAGGATGTCACCGATGAAGGCAACGGCTTTGTTAAACCTCAAGACCTTGAAATGGCACGATGAGGTATCAACCGTATAAAGACAATCCCTTTTTGCAAATGATAATCCTAGATTTGAAATGCAAAATAGACAATTTTCAAAATATAGATAAGGAGGTTGCAAATTGTCACTCATTTCTAATGGATGCTCTTGTCTTAATATCTTTGAAAGGATCTCCAATAATATCATTATTCTCTAAATAAGGTTTTCTCTAAGATGGAGTTTATGGAATCCCTATTTATCATGAGGTGTTAATGGCTTAGATCAAATGATTTTTGATACATAACATAACTCTAGCCATTTCTTATAAAGATCTATCTTTCTTTTCAACTACCTCATTTTGTGAGCACTAAGGAAATTATGATCAATATTATTTTCCTCACAATAGTGCTTAAATTCTTTCATTTCAACCATCTCTTAAAAGATCATACTTTTAGATGCAAGAGATATTACCAAAGATTACCTAGAGAAGTCATCTATAATGACAACGATATAATGTTTTTCATCTAGGTTTTGGATTCTCATAGGTCCAAAGAAATCTAAATAGATTGAGGTTAAAGACCTAGAGGTTGAGATTTTTGAAGGCTTAAATGATATACTTATTTGTTAGCCTTTTATGGATGCCTCACAAATATTTTTCATATTTAAGCTTTAGGCAATTTCTCAACAAGATCATGTTTGGATAGATTAAGAAACATATTTGTATTTGCATGACTTAGTCCATTATGCCATAGATAGATATTTGAGAGATTAGTGATACTAGGCATTTCTCTTATACTTGAATGAGAATAAGTCTATGCACAAATTCTATCCTAATTTTTTTTTTATGATCTTTATTTCATTAATGATAAGATATTTCACATGAATTAGCATTAAGCATACTTATATTTCTTATCACATAATTGACTTATGCTAGTTAGGACGTGCATAGGAGCATTTATCAAGATAGCACTTACTAGCATATATCAACAAACTTCATTCTTCCCTTACTCAATGCACATATCAAAACACAATATAGTGCAAGCAAATCATTCAAAACTAATAAGCATAGGGAGTTAAGGGATAGAAACATACCACCAAGATTTTGATAAAATCTTTCTTACTTGGTTGGTGAGATGAGGAGTGGTCTTCTTGTTCACTTCCTCTTTCCTTCATGCTTGATCCATCCATAAAGATTTCTCTTTAAAGTTCGTTTGGATGTCAAGCAACCTACAAAAATACTATCCACAAGCTTTTGGTGCCCAAACCACCTTGGGTTCACCATTGTTAGCATAGAGCTCCTCTTTAGGAACCCAAATTTGTTTAAGCTTATGTGGTAGTTTTGTTATGAAACCTTTATGTTTAAAATGATACCAATGACTAGGATGTGACTCAAAGGAATTTCGTTTGAAATTTGTTTTCCTTTTATCCTTATGCACATTCCTCTTAAAATGATCATTTTTAGGTTTCAAAACATGCTTGGATCCTTGGGGTTTAATATGGGAAATATTAGACACTTTAGTTCCCTTAGGAATCCATTTCATTTTAGGACCACTAGATGATTTCCTCCTAAAAGGACAACTAGATGCAATGTGGCCTAATTTGTTACAATGAAAGCATTTAATATCATGAGAGGTGTGTATAGATGAGCTTTTAAAATTTGCTCTTTGACTATAAAAGTTTTTAACACCTTTAACATGATTACAAGAATTTGAAATCTTCCTATTTGAAATAGGTTTCTCATTTAAAGCAACATTAGGAGATTTCAAAAGATTTTCTTTCAAATCATTTTTCATTGATAGTTCATTATTGGAAGCAAGCAAATATTCATTTTTAGATTTTAGAGCTTCCAACTCATTAGATAGAGAATCTAATTGCTTTTGAAGAGTTTTGTTTTTCAAGCACAATTTTTCAAAATTGGCATATAATTCATTGAAAGCATTTAATAACTCTTCATTTGAAAAAGCATCATGATCATCATATACATCATTTGAAGAACTAGATTCATGATTACTTTCAATATCAAGAACAATAGTAGAAGTAGAGGTTACCTCCTCTTCTTCATTTGCCATGAAGCACGCATTTGAGCTTTCTTTACTAGAGACGTGGGAGCTTCTTTCCTCCTCTATTTGTTGATGATTCAAGATGTTTTCAATCTGTAAACTTTCATCAACATGCTCACAAGATTTGTTAGAAAGATACAATGAATCAAGAGTATTTAGAATATCTTTAGCATTTGAGCATTTAGAGATTTTAGCATAGATGTCATCACTTAATGCATGGTGTAAAATATGCATGGCTCTAATGTTTAAGAGAAAATTATTTTTGTCATGATTATCCCATTCTAATTTTGGTTTTGAAACAAAACCATTTTTCACAATGTTCCACAAATAAGAATCAATGGATGTCATGAAGAATGAAATTCTAATTCTCCAATGTTCATAGAGTGAGCCATTAAAATAAGGTGCTACATCAATAGGATATCCTTCCTTGAATGCCATAGATCTCTCCTTAGGTTGTTAGACCTTGAGGGAGTTAGGCTCTGATACCAATTGTTGGATCCTAATGATGGCAAATATATCCCAAGAGGGGGGGTGAATTGGGATTAGGTAAGTTTTTCGATAATTTAAAACTTTGATTGATGGAATAATGCTAGGTTTCGAAATATAGGCTATATGTTTCGAAATAATCCTTTCTGTTAAGTAGGTTTCGAAACCTACTCTATATGTTTCGAAATATACCTCACTGTTTTGCTAGTTTCGAAATTTAGAATGTATGTTTCGAAATCTATTTAACTGTTTTGCTTGATTCCTAATCCTATACCTTGTATTTCAAACTAATGATCTTTGGCAATGATAATTTACATAAGTAAGAGTATACCAAAGATGTTTGTATGTCAAAGATAGGTTTTCTATGTATATGTATAAACTTATGCTCAAGAAAACTATTTTAGCCTTTGATAACAAAACTTATGAAAACATGTGCAATGGGCAATAATGATAAGCGAAAGCTAAAGAACACTTGCACACAAGATTTATAGTGGTTCGGCACTCGCCTACTCCACTACCTTCAAGCTTACCCACTTGAAGGATTTTGCAATCCCAATCACTTTTACTTAGTGATCACACAATAAGGGTTTTACCTCGGTTCACCCAAAACCTTACAAAGTGAGTTTTTACGGGCTCAACTCAAACCTAGCACCAAGTGAGTTTTAGGCTCAACTCAAACCTTACACCAAGTGAGTTTTAAGGCTAAACTCAAACCACAATGAGTTTTAGGCTCAACTCAAACCTTTACACCAAATGAGTTTTAGGCTAAACTCAAACCTTTACAACATTTACAAGATAAATAAAGTTTATCTTTTACAACCCAATTAAGCAATAAATGCCTTACCACATGGTTGTACAAACCTCTTAACTTGAGGTGAGGAGAGCTGGGGGATGATGCTCGTTGTTTGCACTTGCTTCTCCTTTTTCACATCACAATGCACACCAATGAATGGATCTTCTTGAGAGCTTCTCAAACGAATTTAGATCATTTGTGCTTGTGTGTGTGTCTCTAGTGTGTGTTCTCTCTTTGTATCTTGTTCTTGCTCAATCTTCTTGTTCTTGTCTTCAAATACCTGCTATTTATACCAAGAAACAGAAATCTGGCCGTTTATAGCCGTTAGAGACAAGACAGCAAAGTAGGTTTCGAAACATGCAAAGTGTGTTTCGAAACATCACAATTTAACACATAAGTTTCGAAACATGGACAACAGGTTTCGAAACATATAACACTTTACAGCAAGACAGGCACTTCGAGACAGCAGATAGTGGGAGACAGATTCTAAAGAATCTCATGGGCATTAAGAATAAACAATGGTCTCCACTTTCACATTCAAATTTGAATCTCCTCATCATGGAGAATGCATTAAACAATTGATGTGAGAAGCATATTAAAATGCAAAGTTACAAAACACATGCATCTCGGTTTTCAAATAAATCTGCTGACAGAATGTCAGAGGTTTCGAAACATGGCATGATAGGTTTCGAAACATTCCTCTCTGGAGATGAGGTTTCGAAACATGATGCATATAGGTTTCGAAACATGCCTCTCTGGCAATGAGGTTTCGAAACATGATATGGAGGTTTCGAAACATAGTCCGAAACCTGTTTTGAAAACACATGCAATGCATAGATGTTTCGAAATAGCATACATGAAAACATTGAAAACCATTTCAAAGGGGTTTCGAAACATGCACAGAAACATGACATAGATTCAGAAACATATTGAAGCACATTCCACAGCATGTTTACATCACAGGTTATTTCCATTTCTTTAACTTAAGTAAATGTCCACATTTTAATTTATTTATATTTTACCTCCATTTACTTTAATACATAAATGTAAATAACAAAGTACCCCCTATTTGGATTCAATAAAAATACTTAGAAAATCAAAATCCAAATATATAAGAAAGTAGATTTTGGGTTTTAGTACAAACTCAAGTTTTAGCAATAAACCCACTTCCAAAATATATACTTTCTATTTAATGAAAAATTCATTAAAAATCGTTTTAGCTCTAATTAATGATAGATATCAAATTACCGGGAGTTTGTTTTCTAAAAAGAAAACTCTTTCTTATACTTCTACTTATAAGGTGCTAATCTCCCAGACTTAGCCAAAAACAGGGTTTTCAGTTTCAGACAATGAAACTTGATATTGAAATTGATATATATTGAAAACCACATACTTGACTCATGACTTAGGGATTAAACCAATATATGTTTTTCATCATTAAAACTATTATACAAAAAAGTACAACAACATTATTTACTATTATTCATTTTAGAAGTGGTTGCATTGCCTTCACTACGCAAGTTATATTGAAAATATTACTAGAACCACAATCCTTTCATGCTCCGTTGCCAAAATAAGAATGGATAAAAAATTGATTGTTGGTCCATAGAACTATTTCCTACATCATTGCATTCCACGTAGAATGCTAGTTTGTAGACATTTTTCTATTAATATAAAAAAAGTGTAATACCCCGAGAGCCCAATGTCAGGTCTAAGAAGGGACTCTAGATAAGCTAGTAAATATATATCGAGGATTGTAAGGAAAGAAACAACACCAGCTGGATACCTTTTAAGTTGAATGTGGATAAAGAACTCTTGGGTTAAGCGTGCTTGAGTTAGGGTAGCTTAAGGATGGGTGACCCCTGCGAAGTTCGGGTAGACCTATCAGGGTAAGTTGATCTGGTCCTTCCTATTGCTCGATGTGGGATGTTACAAAAAGTGCTGAAAAATAGGTGTGGATTAAAGTAGGTGAAAAAATATATTGTTATGAAAGTGAATTTTGTGATTTTTCAACTATCTAATTATATCAAATATTTAAAATTGTTGTTGGATCATATCTCTCTGCCCTGCAATATGTGTAAATTATGATTTTTTGAAACTTAATGTTTGTATAGAATTCTGAATTTGAATGTTGCGATTTATCTCTGCCAATTTCTTTTTAACTAATCAATTCAAATTATCTAGTATTGTTATTGGATCATCTCTATTGGTCTTGCGTAAATCATAAAATTCTAAAACTTAATATCCGTGGGGGAATTGTAAACTTAAATGTTGTGGTTTATTAATGTCAATTTCTTTTTATCTGGTTATGTCCATTTATTTAATATTATTCATTATAAAAATGGTTGCATTGCCATCCATCCTTGTGTAAGATATATTTAAAATAGTACTAGAACCACAATCCTTTCATGCTCCTTGGCCAAAATAATAATAGAAAAAAATTGATTTTTTTTTTTTTAACGTAGGAATCGAGGAGCTTCGCCTAGCGGCGCCTTTGGCGCGAGCGTTGCTAACCCTATAACTTACGGGCTGACCCGAACCGGACCATCGGGCCAGGCCAAGGTAAGTCCAGGTCAAAGACCTGTGCCCGTGGCCCCTTGTGTAGTTAAGCGATACGTACCGCATTGCCCAGGATTCGAACACACAACCTTGGCATACCCAACACCCGAAACCCATGCGGTCGACCACTTGAGCTACCCCAAGGGTTTTTTTTTTTTTTTTTTAGAAAAAAATTGATTAGTGGTCCTTATAAGTAATTCCTGCACGTTACATTCCATCTAGAATGTTTATTTGTACACATTCTTCTATTAATATGAAAAATAAATGCTGAAAAACAGGTGTGGATTAAGGTTGGTGAAAAAATAAATTGTTCTGGATGTGAATTCTGTGTTTCTTCAGCAATTTAATTTCTTCAATTATATAGTATTGTTGTTGAATTATCTCTTTTTTCCTTCTAATACGTGTAAACCATGGCTTTTTGAAACTTAGATTTCTGAATTTTGAATGTTGGAGTTCATCACTGCCTATTTTTTAGCTAATAATTTCAATTTATCTAGTATTGTTATTGGATTAGCTCTATTGGTTTTTTGGAAATCATCACTTTTTGAAACTTAATGTCTGTTGTGAAATCTTGAATCTAAATGTTGTGGTTTATCAATGCCAATTTCCTTTTATCTAGTTATATATATTTATTTAGTATTATTCATTCTAAAAATGGTTGCATTGTTTTCCCTACGTAAATTATATTTAAAATATTATTAGAACACAATATTTTCATGCTCCTTGGTAAAAACTAATTTCTGCATCATTTCATTCCACCGGGAAAGCTAATTTACACACAATTTTTCTATTAATGTGAAAAAAAATGCTGAAAAACAAGCATAGTTTAAAATTTGTGAAAAAAATAAATTATTGTGAAAGTGAATTTTGTGGTTTATCAATAATCTAATTTCACCAATTATTTAATATTGTTGTTAGATCATCTCTGTTTGTCTTGTAATAAATGTAAACCTTAGCTTTTTGAGACTTAATGTTTCTAAAGAATTCTAAATTTGAATGTTGAGATTCATTACTGCCTATTTCTTTATAACTAGTCACTTCAATTTATCTAGTATTGTTCTTGGATCAAATCTATTGGTCTTATGTAAATCATCACTTTTTGAAACTTAATGTCTGTGGAGAATTTTGATTTTGATTGTTGCAGTCTATTACTCCCTATTTCTTGTTACCTAATCTCTTCAATTTATCTAGGATTATTATTGGATCATCTCTGTTGATTTTGTGTAAATAATCACTTTCTAAAATTTAATGTGCATGGGGATTCTAAACCTAAATGTTGTGATTTATCAATGTTAATTTCTTTTTATATAGTTACTTCCATTATTCATTCTAAAAATGATTACATTGCCTCCCCGCATAAGTTATATTTGAAATATTACTAGAACTACAATCCTTTAATGCTCCTTTGCCAAAATAAAATTAGATGAAAAATTGATTGTTGGTCTATATAACTAATTCCTGCATCATTGCATTTTACCTAGAATGCTAATTTGCACATAGTTCTTCTATTAGTATGGAAAAAAGTGCTGAAAAATTGGTGTGGATTAAAGTTGGTGAAAATATAAATTATTATGAAAGTGTATTTTGTGATTTATCAACAATCAACTTACATCAATTTTTTTGTATTGTTGTTAGATCATCTCTCTTTGCCTCGTAATATGTGTAAACCATGGCCCTTGAAACTTAATGTTTGTGGATAATTTTGAATTTGAATGTTGTGGTTTACTAATGTCTATTTGTTTTTAGCTAGTCAGTTCAATTATCTAACATTGTTCTTGGATCATCTCTTTGGTCTTGTGTAAACAATTCATCTCTAAATTTTAATGTTCGTGGGAAATTCTGAACCTGATTGTTGTGATTTGTCATAGTTAATTTCTTTGTATCTAGATACATCTATTTATTTAATATTATTCGTTCAAAAAATGGTTGCATTGTCGTCTTTGGGTAAGTTATATTTAAAATATTATTCGTTCACAATCTTTTCATGCTCTTTGGCCCAAATAATTATAGATAAAAAGTTAATTGTTGGTCCATATAACTAATTCATTCATCATTACATTCCACCTAGAATGTTAATTTGCACACATTCTTTTGATAAGATGAAAAAAAGTTTTGAGAAATAGGTGTGGATTAAAGTTTGTGAAAAAATAAATTATTATGAAAGTGAATTTTGTGGTTTATCGAGAATCTAATTATATCAATTATTTAGTATTGTTGTCGGATCATCTGTCTCTTTCTTCTAAAATGTGTAATCCATGGCCTCTTGAAACTTAATGTTTGTGGGGAATTCTGAATTTGAATGTTGCGGTTTATCATTGCCTGTTTCTTTTTACTACTCACTTCAATTTATCTAATATTGTTGTTGGATCATCTCTCTTGGTCCTTTGGAAATCATCACTTTCTCAAACTTAATGTTTAGAGGAATTCTGAACTTGAATGTTGTGGTTTATTAATGTCAATTTCATTTTATCTAGTTACTTCAATTTATTTAATATTATTCATTCTAAAAATGGTTGCATTGCCATTTACTTCCATGCTTGCTTAAGTTATAAGACAATTATTTCGTTCTAATTGGCCAAAAATAGTAATAGATAAAAATTGATTGTTGGTCCAGAACTAATTCTTTCATCATTGCATTCCACCTAGAATGTTAATTTGCACACATTTTTCTTTTAATAAGAAAACAAAAATAGTGAAAAAACAACTGTAGATTAAAGTTCGAGAAAAAATAAATTGTTATGAAAGTGAATTTTGTGGTTTATCAACAATTTAATTATATCAATTATTTAGTATTGTCTTTGGATCGTCTCCTTTTGCCCATTAATATGTGTAAATCATGACTTTTTGAAATATTAAGTTTGTGGAAATTTCTGAATTTGAATGTTGTGGTTTATCCCTTCCATTTTCTTTTTAGCTAATCACTTTAATTTATGTAGTTTTTTTCTTGGATTATCTCTTTTGGTCTTGTATAAATCATTACTTTCTAAAATTTATTGGCCGTGGGGAAATTCTAAGCCTGAATGTTATGATTTATCAATGTCAATTTATTTTTATCTAGTTACATCCATTTATTTAGCATTAGTCATTGTAAAAATGATTGCATTGCCTTATCTGCGTAAGTTATATTTAAAATATTACTAGAAGCGCAATCGTTTCTTAGTCTTGGCCAAAATAATAATAGATAAAAATTGATTATTGGTCCATATAAGTAATTCTTGCATCATTGCATTCCACCTAGAATATTGTTTTGCACACATTTATCTGTTAGTATGAAAACAAAAGTGCTAAAAAATAGGTGTATATAAGTTGGCAAAAAAATAAAATGTTATGAAAGTGAATTTTGTGGTTTATCAAAAATGTAAGTATTGTGATTGTATAATCTTTTGCTGCCCTGTAAATTGTAATATGTGTAAACCATGACTTTTTGAAACTTAATAATTATAGAGCATTTTGAATTTGAATGATGTTGTTTAACTTAAACAATTATATGTCAAATGTTGTGATTCAACTCAAATTAAATGTTGTGAATTTGAATGTTGTGATTCTATTTAAATTAAATCTTAAACAATTTATAGGTCTTAAATCCTATTTAAGATTTACTGCTATCCACTCTTATGTTGTTTTCTCTGTCTCTTGATTTATTTTTTATTTTGTATTTAGTAATAATTGAGATTGGAATCTCTAAAGTTTTCTTTTCCTATTAAGATTTTATTAGATATAGTTCATTTTTAATAAAGTTACAGCAAGAAATATGAATTCTAGACAGTAAAAGAATTAAATAATGTAATTGTGAGAAATAGGAGAAATAAAATTGTATATTTTTGCTTGTGTAATACAACCCCATTTTTAGGGTTAGAAATTTACACCATAAGAAATGTTACATTTGTGCTAAACTAAGAAAGATAAGCTGTACAGAAAAATAGTAAAGGTTGACTACAGAAAATAGGAAAGTATTCAAAACTATAAGATGGTAATTACTCCTTAAATTTAGTCTTTAAACTAGGGATGATTTGGCCAATCAATCTCTTAGATTATGGAATGATTCCAGTCAAACATTCCTTATATTTTTGCAAGGAATCAATGGTAATAAATAGTAATTATATATCATAGAAAGATTCAGAAAAAGCCAAGCGTGCCTATGCACAAGGCTGCCCATGGTGGGTCTAGGCGCGCTTGGCTTGTTTGTGCCCACCTATGAGCATTTTTGGCACCAAAGGTGTGCCTTGTGCCTTGGCACACCTTTAATAACATTGCATGTAATTAATTCCTGCATCATTGCATTCCACCTAAAATGCTAATTTGTACGCATTCTTCTAATAACATGAAAAAAATGTTAAAAATAGGTGTGGATTAAAGTTGGGGAAGAAATAAATTGTTATGAAAGTGAATTTTGTAGTTTATGTATAATCTAATTACATCAATTATTTAGTATTGTTGTTTGATTATCTCTCTTTGCCTCATAATATGTGTAAATCATGGGTTTTTTGATACTTAATGTTTGTGTAGAATTCCAAACTTGAATGTTGTGGTTTGTTAATGTCAATTTTTTTTTATCTAGTTACATCCATTTATTTAGTATTATTCATTCTAAAAGTGGTTGCATTGCCTTCCTTGCATATGTTATATCATATATTACTAGAACTAATATCCTTTCATGCTCTTCTGCCAAAATGATAATTGAGAAAACTTTATTTTTTATCCATATAAGTAATTCCTGCATCATTGCATTCCACCTAGAATACTAATAATTTGCACACAGTCGTCTATTAATATGAACAAAAGTGCTAAAAAATAGGTGTGAGTTAAGGTTGGTGATAAAATAAATTGTTATGAAAGTGAATTTTGTAGTTTTTAAACAATTTAATTACATCAATTATTTAATATTGTTGTTGGATCATCTCTATCCGCCTTGTAACATGTGTAAACCATGGCTTTTTAAAATTTAATTTTTGTGAAGAATTCTAAATTTGAATGCTCTGGTTTATCACTGCAAATTTTTTTTATCTCAGTGCTTCAATTTATCTAGAATTCTCCACATGATAAATAATGTTGGGGTTTATCTTTCTCAATTTTTTTTTTTACAGTTTCCTCAATTTATTTATTTAGTATTATTCATTTTAAAAATAGTTTCCTTGACTTCCTGAGTAAATTATTTAAAATATTATTAGGCAACATTCCTTTCATTGACCTTGGCCAATATAATAATAGAAATAAATTGATAGTTATCGATAACTAATTCCTGTATCATTGCATTCCACTTGGAATGCTAATTTGCGCATATTTTTCTATTAATAAGAAAAAAAGTGCTGAAAAACAGGTGTAGATTAAAGTTGGAGAAAAAAATAAATTTTTAAGAAAATGAATTTTGTGGTTTATCAATAATCCACTTGCATCAATTATTTAGTATTGTTGTTAGATCATCTGTCTCTCATTTGTAATATATGTAAACCTTGGCTTTTTGACACTTAATGTTTGTGGAAAATTTTGAATTTGAATGTTGGCGTTTATCACTGCCTATTTCTTTTTAGCTAATCACTTTAGTTTATCTAATATTGTTCATGGATAACATGTCTTGGTCTTGTGTAAATCATTACTTTTTGAAAATTAATATTCGTTCAGTAATTCTAAACCTGAATGTTGTGATTAAGTTATATTTAAAATATTACTAGAACCAGTATCCTTTCATGCTCTTGGGCCAAAAGGATAATTGAAAAAATTTGATTGTCTATCCATATAACTAATTTGACCTAGAATGGTAACTTTCACACATTCTTTTATTAATATGAAAAAAATGCTGAAAAACAAGTGTGGAGATTAAAGTTCGTGAAAAAATAAATTGTTATGAAAGTGAATTTTGTGATTTTAATGAATTTAATTATAAGAATTATTTAGTATTGTTGTGGATCGTCTCTCTTTGCCCTATAATGTGTGTAAAACATGGTTTTTTTTAAACTTAATGTTTGTGTAGATTTTTGAATTTTGAATCTTGTGGTTTATCACTACCTTTTTCCTTATAGTTGATAACTTCAATTTATCTTTGATTTGTTTTGGATCATCTCTATTGGTCTTGTGTGAATCATCATTTTTTGAAACTTAATATATGTTGGGGAATCTTGAACTTGAATGTTGTGGTTTATCATTGTGAATTTTTTTTGTCTAGTTACATCCATTAATTTAGTATTATTCATTCTAAAACTAGTTGCATTGTCTTCTCTACATAAATTATATTTAAAATATTATTAAAATTTATTGTTGGTCTGTACTATTTCCTTCATCATTGATTGTTGGTCTGTACTACTTGAAAAGCTAATTTCCACACATTTTTCTGTTCATGTGAAAAAATCGTTTTGAAAAACTGGTGTGGATAAAATTTTGTGAAAAAATAAATTGTTGTGAAAGTGAATTTTTGTTTTATAAACAATGTAATTACATCAATTATTTAGTATTGTTGTTGGATCATCTATGTTTGCCCTGTAATATGCGTAAATCGTGGTTTTTTGGGACTAGATGTTTGTGGAGAATTCTAAATTCCAATGTTTTGGTTTTTCTCTGCCTATTTCTTTTTATGTAATCACTTAAATTTATCTAATATTGTTCTTAGATCAAATCTCTTGGTTTTTTGTAAATCATCACTTTTTGAAATTTAATGTTATAGCTTTTCAATCACAATTTCTATTTATCTAGTTATATCCTTTTATTTACGTTTATTCATCCTAAAAATTGTTGCATTACCTTACCTGCTTCAGTTATTTTCAAAATATTATTAGCTAAAGTAATAATAGATAAAAATTGATTGTTGGTCCATAACACTAATTTTTGCATCATTGCATTCCACCTAAGATTAGTATGAAAAGAAGTGCTGAAAAATTAGTGTGGATTAAAGTTGGAAAAAAAGTAAATACTAGTAAAGTTAATTTTATGGTTTATGAACAATTTGATTGCATCAATTATTTAGTATTTTTGTTGGATCATTTCTCTTTGCCTTGTATTATGTGTAAACTATGACTTTTTGATACTTATTATCTGTGGTGAATTTTTAATATGAGTATTCCGGTTTGTTACTGCCACTTTCTTTTTAGCTCATCGTTTCAATTTATCTAGTATTGCTGTTGGATCATCTCTCTTGGTGTTGAATAAATCATCACTTTCTGTAACTTAATGTCTATGGGGGAATTCTGAACTTGAATGTTGTGGTTTACCATTATGAATTTCTTACTATTGAGTTAGATCCATTTATTTTGTGTTATTCTTTCTAAAAATGGTTACATTCCCATCCTTGCGTAAGTTATATTTAAAATATTATTAGAACACAATACTTACATTTTCTTTGGCCAAAATAATAATAGATAAAAATTTATTGTTGATCCATAACTAATTCCTACATCATTGTATTCCACTTGGAATGCTAATTTACACAAATTCTTCGATTAATATGAAAAAAGTGCTGGAAAACAAGCATGGATTAAAATTGGAGAAAAAATAAATTGTTATAAAAATGAATTTTATGGTTCATCGGCAATCTAATTATATCAGTTTTTTAGTATTGTTATTGGATCATCTCTCTCTGCCTTGCTATATGTGTAAACCATGGCTTTTTGAGACTTAATGTTTGAAAAGAATTCTGAATTGAAATGTTGTCATTTATCACTATCTATTTATTTTTAGCTAATACACTTCATTTTATCTAGTATTGTTCCTGGATCACATCTCTTGGTCTTGTGTAAATCATCACTTTCTGAAACTTAATATTCATTTGGTAATCCTTAGCTTGAATGTTGTGCTTTATCAATGTCAATTTCTATTTATCTAGTTACATCCATTTATATAGTATTATTCATTCTAAAAATGTTTGCATTGCCTTCCCTGTTTAAGTTCTGTTTAAATTGTTAATAGAACCACAATCCTTTCTTTGCTCCTCGACCAAAATGATAAACGAAAAAATTGATTGCTGGTCCATATAAAACTAAGTCCTGCATTCCCACTTCTTAAAATGCTAATTCCTCCATCATTACATTCCACCTTTAATGTTAATTTGCACACATTATTCTATTAGTATGAAAAAAATGTGTTGAAAAACAAGTGTGGATTAAAGTTGGTGAAAAAATAAATTGTTATGAAAATGAATTTTGTGTTTTATCAGCAATTTAATTACATCAGTTATTTATTATTGTTGTTGGATCATCTCTATCTGCCCTGTAATATGTGTAATCCATGGCTTTTCGAAACTTAATGTTCGTGGAAATTTCTGAATTTTGAATGTTGTGATTTATCATTGTCTATTTCTTTTTAGCAAATAACATCATTGTTTCTAGTATTATTCTTGGATCAACTTTATTGGGCTTATTTAAATCATCACTTTCTGAAATTTAATGTTCGTTGCGGAATACACTTGAATGTTGTTGTTTAGCAATATCAATTTCTTTTTATTTTATTTAGTATAATTCTTTCTAAAAATGGTTACATTGCCTTCCCAGCGTAAGTTATATTTAAAATGTTTTTAGAGCACAATTCTTTCACGCTCCATGGCTAAAATAGTAAAAGATAAAAATTGATAGTTGGTCTATAACTAATTCTAGCATCATTGCATTCCACCTAGAATGTTAATTTGCACACATTTTTCTATTTATAAGAAAAAAGTGCTGAAAAACATGTGTAGCTTAACGTTAGAGAAAAAATAAATTGTTAAGAAAGTGAATTTTGTAATTTATTAACAATCTAATTCCATCAATTATTTAGTATTGTTGTTAGATCCTATATCTCTCCCATGTAATTTGTGTAAACCATGTCGTTCTGCGACTCAATGTTTATGGAAAATTCTAAATTTGAATGTTGTGGTTTATCATTACACATTTCTTTGTAGCTAATCACCTCATTTTATCTAGTATTGCTTCTGGGTCACATCTCTTGGTCTTGGGTAAATCATCACTTTTTGAAAGTTAGTGTCCGTTTGGTAATCTTGAACCTGAATGTTATGGTTTGTCAATGTCAATTTCTATTTATCTAGTTACATCCATTTCTTTAGAATTTTCATTCTAAAAATGGTTGCATTGCTTTCAATGCTTAAGTTATATTTAGAATATTACTAGAACCAATATCCTTTCATGCTCCTCGGCCAAAATGGTAATAGAAAAAATTGATTGTTTATCCATATAACTAATTCTTGCGTCATTGCATTCCCCTTAGAATGCTAATTTTCACACATTCTTCTATTAACACGATAAAATGCTGAAAAACGGGTGTGGATTAAAGTTGGTGAAAGAAATAAATTTTTATGAAAGTAAATTTTATGGTTTATTAACAATCTAATTATGTCAATTTTAGTATTGTTGTTGGATCATCTATCTCTACCTTGTAATATGTGTAAACCATCGCTTTTTGAAACTTAATGTTTGTGGAGAATTTTGAACTTGAATTTTGCGGTTTATCACTACAAATTTCTTTTTAGTTAGTCATTTCAATTTATCTAGCCTTCTTGTTGGATCATCTCTCTTCTTCTTGTGTAAATCATCACTTTTTGAAACTTAATGTCCATGGCAAAATTTTGAACCAAATTGTTGTGACTTATTAATGTCGTTTGTTTAGTTAGTTACATCCATTTATTTAGTATTTATTCATTATAAAATGGTTGTATTGCCTTCTTCCGTAAGTTATATTTAAAATATTACTTGAACTGCTATCATTTCATGCTATTTAGCCAAATTAATAATAGATAAAAATTGATTGTTGCTTCATAACTAATTCCTATATCATTGCATTCCACCTGGGATGCTATTTTGCACACATTTTTCTATTAATAAGGACGAAGGTGCAGAAAAACAGGTGCGGATTAAAGTTGAAGAAAAAATAAATTGCTATGAAATAGAATTTTGTGGTTTATCAACAATCTAATTTCATCAATTATTTAGTATTGTTGTTGGATCATCTCTCTACCTTCTAATATGTGTAAACCATGGCTTTTTTAGACTTAATGTTTGTGGACAATTATGAATTCGAACTTGTGGTTTATCAGTGTTTATCTCTTTTTAGCTAATCACTTCAATTTATCTAGTATTGTTCTTGGATCACATGTCTTGTTTTGTGTAAATCATCACTTTCTGAAACATAATGTCCGTTCAGTAATCTTGAACCTGAATGTTGTAGTTTATCAATGTCAATTTCTATTTATCTAGTTACATCCAATTATTTAGTTTTATTCATTCTAAAAATTGTTGCGTTGTCTTTCCTGTATAAGTTATATTTAATATATTACTATAACCAATATCCTTTCAAGGTCCTCGACCAAAATGATAATAGAAAAAAATTGATTGTTTGTCCATATAAGTAATTCCTGTATCATTGCATTCCACCTTGAATTCTAGTTTTCATAGTCTTCTATTAATATGAAAAAAAAATGTTGAAAAACCGATGTGGATTAAAATTGGTGAAAGAAATAAATTGTTGTAAAAGTGAATATTGTGGTTTATCAATAATCTAATTCTATCAATTTTAGTATTGTTGTTGGATCATCTCACTTTGCCTTGTGATATGTGTAAATTGTCTCTTTTTGGAACTTAATGTTATGGGGAATTCTGAACTTGAATGTTGCGATTTATCATTGCCTATTTCTTTTTAGCTAATCACTTCAATTTATCTGGCTTTTTTCTTTGATCATCTCTCTTGTTCTTTTGTAAATCATCACTTTTTGAAACTTAACGTTCATGGTGAAATTCTGAATCTGAACGTTCTGATTTATTAATGTCAATTTCTGTTTATCTAGTTACATACATTTATTTAGTATTATTTGTTATAAAAATGGTTGCATTGCCTTCTCGGCATATGTTATATTTAAAATATTGCTAGAACCACAATCCTCTCTGCTCCTTGGACAAAATAATAATAGATCAAAAATTTATTGTAGGCCTATATAACTAATTCCTACTTCCTTGGATTTCGCCTATATTGCTAATGTGTACACAT
Organism: Diospyros kaki; assembly: GCA_036245055.1. Taxonomy (NCBI): domain Eukaryota; kingdom Viridiplantae; phylum Streptophyta; class Magnoliopsida; order Ericales; family Ebenaceae; genus Diospyros; species Diospyros kaki. The sequence continues at coordinate 23,242,401 of BSEG01000009.1, read as the reverse complement.
TCTTCCATTGCTATGAAAAAAGTGCTGAAAACTAGGTGTGAATTAAAGTTGGTGAAAAAATAAATAGTTTTTGAAAGTGAATTTTGAGGTTTATCAGCAATCTAACTACATCAATTATTTAGTATTGTTGTTAGATCATCTATCGATGCCTTGTAATATGCGTAATCTATGCTTTTTTGAAACTTAATGTCTGTGGAGAATTCTGAATTTGAATGTTACGTTTTATCACTACTATTTCATTTTAGATAATCACTTCAATTTATCTAGTATTATTCTTGGATCTTCTCTCTTAGCCTTGTATAAATCATCACTTTCTGAAATTTAATGTCTCTGGCGGGATTCTAAACCTGAATGTTGTGATTTATCAATGTCAATTTATTTTTATCTAGTTACATCTATTTATTTAGTATTATTCATTCTTAAAATGGTTGCATTGCCCTTCTCTATATAAGCTATTGTTAAGAACCAAATGGATAATTAGGAGTACGCGGAAATCTTGGACTAAAAACCTAAGATCTTAATAGTTATATTTAAAATATTTGTAGAACCACAATCCTTTTAACCTCCTTGCCTAAAATAATAATAGATAAAATTTGATTGTTTGTCGATATAACTAATTCCTCCATCATTTCATTTGTCCTAGAATGCTAATTTGGACACATTCTTCTATTAATATGAAAAAAAGTGCTGAAAAATAGGTGTGGGTTAAGGTTGGTGAAAAAATAAATTGTTATGAAAGTGAATTTTGTGGTTTTTAAACAATTTAATTACATCAATTATTTAGTATTGTTGTTGGATCTATGCCCTGTAATGTGCGTAAACGATGGCTTTTTGATACTTATTGCTTTCGGAGAATTATGAACTTGAGTGTTCTAGTTTATCACTGCCAATTTCTTTTTATCTCATCACCTCAATTTATCTAATATTTTCCTTAGATGATCTCTCTTGGTTTTGTGTGAATCATTATTTTCTGAAACATAATATCCGTGGGGGATTTTTGAACCTGAATGTTGGGGTTTATCAATGTCATTTTTTTTTATCTACTTACTTCCATATATTTAGTATTATTCATTTGAAAATGGTTGCATCAGCTTCCCTGCGTATGTTATATTTAAAATAGTTTTAGACCGCAATCCTTTCATTCTCTTTGGCCAAAATAATAATAGATAAAAATTGATTGTTGGTCCATAACTAATTTCTGTATCATTGCATTCCACCTAGATTGTTAATTTGCACGCATTTTTCTATTAATAGTAAAAAAAGTGCTAAGAAACAAGTGTAGATTAAAGTTAGATAAAATATAAATTGTTATGAAAGTAAATTTTGTAGTTTCTCAACAATCTAATTACATCAATTATTTAGTATTGTTATTTGCTCATCTTTCTCTTCGTTGTAATATGTGTAAACCGTGACTTTTTGAGACTTAATGTTTGTGGACAATTCTGAATTCGAACGTTGTGGTTTATCACAACCTATTTCCTTTTAGTTAATGCCTTCAATATATCCAGTGTTGTTCTTGGATGACCTCTGTTGCTCTTGTGTAAATCATCAATTTCAGAACTTTAATGTCCGTTCGGTTATCTTGAACCAGAATGTTGTGAATTATCAATGTCAATTTCTATTTATCAAGTTACATCCATTAGTTTAGTATTATTAATTCTAAAAATGGTTGCGTTGCCTTCCCTGCTTAAGTTATATTTAAAATATTACTAGAACATCTGCTCTGCCAAAATGATAATATAAAAATTTTGATTGTTTGTCCATATAATTAATTCCTATATCATTGCACTCCAATTAGAATGCTAATTTTCACACATTTTTCTATTAATATGAAAAAAATGCTAGAAAACAGATGTGGATTAAAGTCGGTGAAAATATAACTTGTTATGAACCTAAATTTTGTGGTTTTGAAAAAATTTAATTACATCAATTATTGTTGTTGGATCACTTATTTTGTATTGTTGTTGGTCCTTTTTAAATTTAATGTTTTTGAAGATTTCTAAACTTTAAATATTTGTGGTTTATCACTGCCTATTTCTTTATAGCTAATAACTTCAATTTATTTAGTATTGTTCTTAGATAAGCTCTATTGGTCTTGTGTAAATCATCATGTTCTAAAACTTAATGTCTGTTGGGGAATCCTGAGCCTGAATGTTGTGGGTTTAGCATTGTCAATTTTTTTATATAGTTATATCCATTTATTTAGTATTATTCATTCTAAAACTAGTTCCATTGTCTTTCTTACATAAGTTATATTTAAAATACTATTAGAACACTATCCTTTCTTGCTCCTTGACCAAAATAATAATAGATTAAAATTGATTGTTGGTCCAGAACTAGTTCCTGCATCGTTGAATTCCAATCAGAAAGCTAATTTGCACACATTATTCTATTAGTATGACAAAAAGTTCTAAAAAACAGGTTTGGTTTAAAGTTGGCGAAAAAATAAATTGTTGTGAAAGTGACTTTTGTGCCCTTTACTATTGGTAAACCATGGCTTCTTGAGACTTGATGTTTGTGGTGAATTCTAAATTTGAATATTTTGGTTCGTCGCTGCTTATTTTTTTTAGCTAATCACTTCAATTTATCTAATATTTGTTTTCTGACAAAATCTCTTTGTCTTTTGTAAATCATCACTTTCTTAAACTTAATGTCTGTTGGGGAGTCCTTAACCTGATTGTTGTGGTTTTTCAATGACAATTTCTTTTTATGTAGTTACATCCATTTATTTAGTTTTGTTCATCATAAAAATGGTTGCAATCCCTTCCATGCTTAAGTTATATTTAAAATATTACTAGAACCACAATACTTTCATGCTCCTTGGCCAAAGTAATAACAAATACAAATTGATTGTTGGTCCATAGGACTCATGCTTGCATCATTGCATTCCACCTAAAACGCTAATTTGCACACATTATTCTATGAGTGTGAAAAAAGTGTTGAAAGATTGGTGTGGATTAAAGTTAGTGAAAAATTAAGTTGTCCTAAAGTTAGTTATGGAAATGTTTGGACTGGCACCATCCTTTTACTTTATAAATTTTTGTGACATGCTAATTTTGTTTTTCGCTCTGTTATGTTATTTTCATAAACTTGGTAAAATTGATGGAACGAGCATTTTGGACTTAGGTAATGCTGTACTTTTTTTTCATTTTTGGTTCCATGTTTTTTACGTGTACCTAATCTTCTTTTTGGTTCTTTAGGATGGGATTCAATTATGACTCCTTATTTTGTACTGTATTATGCAATTACGAAGGTTTTTTGCTAGTTGAGGTATGTAATTCACTTTTTTTCCATGGGTTTGACTTGCACCATTTTTTTTTTTTTGTGAGAAGGTAATGCAGGGACCTTGTTAATCTTGTACCCCTTGTTAATCTTGTACCTTGTAGCTTAATTACATTAGAGATTGCATTTCTTTAAGACCTTAATCTCTTAGTATCACCTCTTTCATTTATTAAATTTTAATCTTTTTGTTGGTTTTATGTTTGTATATTAAATGTTGTGTTATGGAATTTATTTTCTCCACATATATGCATGTTTATTTTTTGTCTATCTATGGTGTGATAATCATGGTTTTTGACACTCTCGCTCTTCCTCGTTCCCTACATTTCATCTTCGTCATTCTCATCATTTTCTCCACATATAAGTTCCTTACCGACCCCTAATTTGTTCAGCTTTCAGACGGGTCCTTTGAACTAAAGGCAAGCTATAACTCCATTAAGATTGTCTCTCTATCTCTCTCCGTTTCTTTCTCAAGCAGCCACACCCATTCATAAGGGTATTTGGCTATATATAGAGAGAAAAAAGCAGCCAGCATAACATTGCTTTATCCTTCCCAGCTTTAATTTTCACAAGAAAAAGGAACGATATATAGCATAAAACAATTAGCCGTGCTTAATTATGCATAATTACACAAAGAGCTGCTTAGGACTAAAAGCCAATCCCACAAAGAGATGAAGATAATACTGATTTCTTCCTGCGCCTTACACAATCCCAAGGCTGGTGAGAGACTTTGATTAAGTTGCTTATTTTCAACTTTTTGTTTTTGGATCCTTGAATTTGTCACTAAGATATGCCTCAGCTTACCACATATCAACTTCTCAAGAATTTCAGCTCAAACCAAGGTGACATCAGCCCAACCTACACACACTGTTGACAGTTGGTCAAAACAGTCCACATTTTCCTTCAAGCTGTTGGCAATTTTACTTTCCCATATGTAGTTTCCTATTGTCAATTCTTCTCCTAGGCAACTTAGTCTCAACCATCTTTATGCCTATTCATCTGCTATTCAGATAGCCTTGCGGACACATTGAGGGCATGGAGTGTCACACTATAACTTGCTTATTTGTGGACAATTCTTGAGACATTGCAATTATGAACTTTTTGTTAAGTTCTGAAGTATATTAGTTTTGATATTGGGGATGGGTACATAGTTGAATTTTGTTTGCATTGCTGGTCTGGCTATTGGAATGCTTTTATTGATCTTTTTATGTTTGGGGGGGCTGAAGATGTGACTGTTAGTGGGTTGTTCGAGTTATCCTTTAATCGTATTATATGGTCTATAAGTGTTACGTGGAATTTGTGAGATCAGAAAATTTACTTGTCCCGACCATCTTGTTATTTTTATTTCTATTTTTACTTATTTTGCTGAAGTAGTTAGTTATTGCTTTTATTATCTGATTATTCTTAGCAATGGAGTAGTGGGGAGGTAGTGGAGTAATTAAGGGAGCAGTTACTAGTAGGTGTGGAGTGGTAACTGCTCTATAGAATTGTGGGCTGCTTATATATAATAGCCATAAACCTCATGGTCGGATGTCAATGGAAGGCTGCTACATCCTTGGAAGGTGGTTGTTTGGTCTCACCGGCAAGGAAACCCAGTTTGCCTTTGCCGTCGATGACCAGGTTGATGGATTGAACCCATTCTCAGTAGTTCTTACCATTCATCTTTTCTAAAGTAAGATGAATTAGGGAATTCTCAAACCCGTCGGCCGAACCCATGGAGGGGATTATCTCCGATTCTTCTTCCTGAGTTATCCACTGGGTAGCTTGCTAGGGTTTTCAGAGTATCCACTACTCTGATACCATGATGACAATGCGAATATGGAAATGCCTTCAATCTTTTATTCAATTGTACATTATTCTTTACATACACGGTCCCTATTTAACATGTACAAAGAGAACAAAAAATATGGAAATATAAAATATATGGAAACATAAAAATCAACCCAAATAATCAACAAGTAATCAGCCTAAATATTGGATCTCATTCTGGCCTCAATCTCCTACCACAATCTCCTCCAAATTCCCTTCAAATCATTCGGGATTTCCACACCTTCTAACCTTAAGGAACACCTTGCCCCCAACCTCAAAAGTCTTGTCACTTCTCCTTCTGTCCGCAACTTGTTTCATCATGTTTTGAGCACCAGCCAATTCCTTCTTTAGAATAGAGAGCATATCCTTCCTTTGTTTTGAGTAGTGCTCCACTGTTGCTAGGCTAGAAGAAGTGCTAGCTATAGCTGACAGTAGAGGGGGTTTGTATCCGAACACAGCCTCGAAAGGACTTCTCTTGATGGCACTATAAAAACAAGAGTTGTACCACCACTGGGCTAGCAGCAGCCATCGGTTCCAACTCTTGGGCCTTGTAAAGCACATGCACCTTAGGTATGCTTCTAGGCATTGGTTGACCCTCTTCGTTTGGCCATCAGTTTGAGGGTGTTAGGCAGTAAACAACTGTAACCTAACTCCCTGTTTCTTGAACAATTCTTGCCAGAAATTATTGGTGAATATTTTATCCTTGTTCGATACTATTGTCTTAGGGACCCCGTGTAGCTTTACCATTGAATCCAAGAAAATCCTAGCCACCTCTTGTGCTGAGAAAGGGTGTGTGAGGATGATAAAATGCCTAAATTTTGTTAGTTTGTCCACAACCACTAGAATCACGTCTTTGCCTTTGGATTTTGGTAACTCTTCCACAAAATCCATAGATATACCTTCCCATGCTTGTTTTGGAACCTCTAAAGGCTTCATCATACTTGGGTATGGCACTTGCTCGTGCTTACATCTTTGGCACGTCCTACATGCCAACACAAATTTACCACGTCTTGCTTTTGTTTTGGCCAAAAGAACAATTGTCTGACCATGTGGTAGGTAGCCCTATTCTAGGAATGACCCCCTAAAGGTGATCAATGCAGCGACCGTAATATCTTTTCTTTCAACCCTTTATCGTCTCCCACCACCAGTCTACCCTGAAATCTGATGAGGCCGTTGGACAGTGAATAACCTTTCTCGTTTGTAGTTTGTATTGACAATTTGGTTAAGAGTTCTTTCACCCACTTAGTATTCTCGTAACTTTGCACCATTTCTTTCATCCACTCTGGCACCACTACTGTGATAATGTGGCATTGGCTTTTCTTGTCTCTATCCTCCCTTTCGGATAGGGCATCCGCCACTATATTTTCCTTCCCATTATGGTAGAGTATGGTATAATCTAGCCTCATGAGCTTGGATATCCCCTTCTTCTGTAACTGGGATTGTAATCTTTGCTGGGACAGAAATATGAGACACTCATGATCTGTTTTAATCACAAAAGGGTTACCTTCTAGATAATGCCTTCATTTGTGTATGGACTTCAGTACTGCTAGCGCTCATTCTCATACTCTTTCCACCCCAAATGGTTAGGTTCCAGAGCCTGACTGATGTAGGCAATAGGTTTTCCCTCTTGCATTAGTATAACCCCTATTCCTTTGTCACAAGCATCCACCTCTACTATGAATTGTTTGGAGATATCGGGTAGAGCCAATATTGGTGCTTGGGTCTTTGCTTTTTTGAGAGTCAGGAAGGTTGCTTCTGCTTGGGGATTCCAATGGAACCCATCTTTCTTCAATAGATTTGTCAAAGGCCTGCTAATTACCCCATAGTGCCTTATAAATTTCTAGTAATAGCCTGTTAATCCTAAGAATCCCCTCAGTTCTCTTATGGATCTAGGCCTTGGCCACTCCACCATTGATGTGACCTTGTTAGGGTCTGTTTTAACCCCTTTCTCCGATATAATGTACCCCAAATACCCCACCTCATTCTTAGCAAAAATACACTTAGATAGCTTGGCATACAATTGGTTTGATCTAAAGATTTCAAATGTGGTTTGAAGGTGGGTTAGGTGTTGTTCCAAGCTTGGGCTATAAATGACCATATCGTCAAAAAACATTAGGATAAACTTTCAAAGATAGGGAGCAAAAACCTGGTTCATGAGTGCTTGAAACGTAGCAGGAGCATTAGTAAGACTGAAAGGCATGACTATAAATTCATATAGACCTTGGTGGGTTCGAAAGGTTGGTTTAGGGATATCGGTGGGTTTCATCTGGATTTGATGGTATCCGGATCGAAGGTCCAGCTTAGAGAAAATTTTGGCTCTTGCCAACTCATCCAACAGGTCATCTATAAGGGGAATAGGAAATCTGTTCTTGATGGTGTGAGAATTGAGTTGACGGTAGTCGACACAAAATCTCTGTTGAGTTATATGGTTATAGTCTAGGCTTAATCCTATGTTAGAGCCCATGGCCCATTGTATTTGTATATATATGTGCATAGTCTATGAATTTAATTAAGTGGTATATTAATATTAAAAGCTAGGTTTTCTTCCTATGTTTCACATGCTATAAGAGCCAAAAAAATAAACCCTAGTTTTTAATACAAACCCTAGCAGCCACCATACAAACCCTAACCGTCGCCATTGCCGCCCGCATCACTGACGACCATCGTCGGTTGCATCGCCACCGACCGCCGCAGCCTGTTGTGCCACCGTCGTCGCCGCTCACTGCGATTCCGTCGCGCGCGTGCTACTGGTCAAAGCGGGTCTTTACCGTCCGACCACCGATCACGCACACTACCACCGCTGTTGCGTTTGTCGGCCTCCGATTTGTTGACCCTCGGAGGACCGTCACTGTTTCCGCCTCCACGCGCCGCCTCTCTCGCACTGTTCACGGAGACATTTTTTGCTTCAATCTCTCTCACTCGTGCTCTGATCGCAATGCCGTCTTCACCACTGGACTCGCCTCCTTTAGTCCATCTCAACCCCGGTGGTTTCGTCACCATCTGCTGCCATCGGTCATTGGCATCCACCATCCACCTATTCTCTGTGCTGGATCATCTAGCCTTTATTTTTTGGTTATTTAACCCTTTTGTTTCTGATCTATTGATCTTGTAAGGCTCCCTTTGATCCAACATGGCTGGTACTAGTAAATCTGGCTCATTCTCTAGTATTTTGTCTCCTTCTCTAGCCATTGCTACTGAGAAGTTGATGGGCAGTTCCAATTATATCTTTTGGTCCAAGGCGGTTGAACTATGGTGTATGGGTCAAGGTTTACAGGATCATCTAACTACTAAGGCCGAGAATGTGACCACAAATAAACCTGAGTGGCAGAGAACTGATGCTCTGTTGTGCAGTCTCTTGTGGTAGTCAATTGATCCCTCTCTTCATCTGATCTATACTAACTATACCACGTGCTGTGACTTGTGGACTCAGGCCAAGGCGTTATACACTAATGACATTCAACGCCTGTATTCAATTGTGTCTAATCTGCTCAGTTTACATCAGCAGGGTTTGTTTCTTCCTAATTTTCTTGGTCACATGGCCTTTGTTAAAGCTGAATTTAACTCCTTGTTACCTGCTAGTAAGACTGCTACAGAGGATCTAGCTTAGCGGAATAAGTTCTTCATGGTGTGTACTTTTGCTGCCATTGGTCCTGAGCTTGCTCTTGTTCGTGATCGGATTCTTGCTAATCCTACTGTACCTACTATGGATGAAGTGTATTCTTATCTTCTTCGAGTTTCATCTGTTCCTATGGTGCCGCCTTCTTCTGCAGGTGATCATTCAGTCATGGCTTCACAGGTTCAAAGTAGTGGTGAATAGAGAGGAGATCGTGATAATCAGGGCAAGCGCCCCAAGTGTAACTACTGTCACAAGTGGGGGCATACTAAGGAACAGTGTTATAAGTTGCATGGCCGCCCTCCTCGTGTTAATGTTGCTCATGCTGATGGTTCTCGATCTGAGTCCTTTGATGGTCATCCACCGCAATCTGTCCTTCTCACTGGGGCTGACTATGATGAGTATCTCAAGTATAAGACGTCTTAGCAAACCTCATGCACAGTTGCTTCTGTTGCCCACACTGGTGATTCCACTGCCTGTCTTGCTCAGTCATCCTCTTTGGGACTGTGGGTCCTAGATTCAGGTGCTTCTAACCATATCTCTGGTAATCCCTATTTGTGATCATTTTACTAATTCTATTTCTTTACCTTCTGTAACATTAGCCAATGGGTCCAAAGTGGTTGCTAAAGCTATTAGCATTGCCAAACCTTTACCTTCTCTGCCTTTAGATTCTGTCCTTTATCTTCTTCATCATCCCTTTAATCTTGTCTCTGTTAGTAAACTTACACGTGCCTTAAATTGTTCTATCACCTTTGATGATCATTTTGTTACTATCCATGATCACGATACAGGACTGATGATTGGCGTTGGATGTGAGTCACAGGGTCTCTATCATCTCAACCTTCTTGCATCGCCTGTTGCTTACTCGGTGATTGAGTCTCCTGCTCTTCTCCACAATCGTTTGGGACATCCTAGTTTGGCTAAGTTTCAGAAGATGGTCCCCAATTTATCTAGTTTGTCGTCTTTTCATTGTGAGTCTTGTCAACTTGGAAAATAGTCTCGCACTTTTTTTTCCAAAGCGTGTCCATAATCGGGCTGTGTCCCCATTTGCTTTAGTTCATTCCGATGTCTGGGGTCCTAGTCGTGTCGTGTCTGTTTTTGGTTTTCAATATTTTGTAACGTTTATCGATGATTATTCTCGTTGCACATGGTTATATTTAATGAAAAATTGTTCCGAGTTATTTTCAATTTTTGAATCCTTTTGTGCTGAAATCAAAACGCAATTTCATACCTCTGTCCAAGTATTGCACAGTGACAATGCCCCCGAGTATTTTTCTATTCCCTAAACTACCTTTATGTCTTCTCAAGGGATCTTGCATCAGTCGTCTTGTGCATATACACCACAGCAGAATGGGGTTGCTGAGCATAAAAACAGATATTTGATTGAAACTGCTCGCACTCTTCTTCTACATCATCATGTCCCCTTTTGCTTTTAGGCTGAAGCTGTCCTTACTACTTGCTACCTCATTAACAGGATGTCCTCCTCGGTTCTTCAGCGCCAGATTCCTCACTCTCTCTTGTTTCCTGATCAACCATTATATATTCTTCCTCCCCGTATCTTTGGTTGCACCTGCTTTGTCCATAACCTGTCTCCCAATCAAGATAAATTGTCTGCTCGGTCCATCAAGTGCATTTTTCTTGGTTACTCTTGCCTTCAGAAGGGTTATTAGTGTTATTCTCTTGACACCCACTGTTATTTTCTTTTGGCGGATGTTACCTTCTTTGAGTCATCTCCTTTCTACTCTTCGCCTCATTTCGCGCGTCAACCCATTTCTGAGGCACTCCCTCTTCCTGCGAGTCCTCCTGCTCCTATTCTCCCTGTTCCTTCTTCTACCCCATTGCAGGTTTATCATCGATGTCATTAGCCTAGGTCTCCTCCCGGTGGAGATGTTGTTCCTGCACCTTCTCCTGTATCTCATACTACTTCAGCGACTCCTGCTGCCTCGCATCCTGCTCCAGTCTCTCCACCTGCTGCGGTCCTGCCTTCTGAGGATCTACTTCCTATTGCCCTTCGGAAAGGTACCCGTTCTTCTCGCAATCCTCACCTCATTTATAATTTTCTTAGTTATCACCGTCTCTCGTCTCCTTTTTGTGCTTTTGTGTCTTCCTTATCCTCTGTTTCAGTACCTAAGACTGTTAGTGAGGCACTTTCTGATCCGGGGTGGCGACAAGCAATAGTGGATGAGATGACTGCTTTGCATTCCAATTGTACTTGGGATTTGATTCTTTTACCCCAGGGAAATCTCTTGTTGGCTGTCGATGGATCTATACTGTTAAGCTGGGTCCTAGTGGGTAGGTTGATCGACTCAAAGCCCGTTTGGTTGCCAAAGGGTATACTCAGGTTTATGGCCTTAGACTATGGTGACACTTTTTCCCCTGTTGCCAAGATGTCCTCTATGCATTTGTTTCTCTCTATAGCAGCTATGCGCCATTGGCCGTTGTATCAACTGGACATTAAGAATGCTTCTTACATGGTGAGCTTCACGAGGAGATTTATATGGAGGAACCTCCTGTGTTTGTAGCTCAGGGGGAGTCTGGGCAGGTTTTTAAACTCCATCGCTCACTATATGGGTTGAAGTAGTCTCCTCAAGCCTGGTTTGGTCATTTCAGTGCTGTCATTCAAGATTTTGATATGATTCGTATTGAGTCCGATCATTCGATTTTTTATACACACACATCACAAGGGGGGGTGTATATACTTGGTTGTCTATGTGGATGATATTGTTATTACAAGTGATGATCACGATGGTATTATTCAGTTGAAGAAATATCTTTTCCATCATTTTTAGACTAAGGACTTTGGGTTACTTAAATACTTTCTTGGCATAGAAGCTGCTCAGTCCAGTTCTGGTATTGTTATCTCTCAACGAAAGTATATGTTAGACATTCTGGAAGAAACTGAGATGCTTGATATTAAACCTATAGATTCTCCTATGGACCCTAATGTAAAGCTCTTACCAGGATAGGGGGAGCCTCTTGTTGATCCTTGAAGATACCGCAGGCTAGTCGAAAAACTTAATTATCTCACTATTACTCGCCCAGATATTTCTTTCTCAGTCAGTGTTGTCAGTCAGTTTTTACAGTCTCCTTACGATAGCCACTGGGATGCGGTAGTTTGGATTCTCAGGTATATTAAGGGAGCTCCAGGTAGAGGACTATTGTATAAGGACAGAGGTCATACTCAAGTAGTCGGATATTCTGATGCTGATTGGGCAGGTTCTCCTTTTTATAGATGATCTACGTCAGGATATTGTGTTCTGGTTGGAGGAAATCTAATATCTTGGAAAAGTAAGAAGCAGGAGGTTGTTGCTAGGTCGAGTGCAGAAGCAAAATATCGTGCTATGGCCTTGGCGACGTGTGAATTTATCTAGTTAAAACAATTGCTTCAGGAGCTCAAGTTTGGGGGGATATCACAGATGAGATTAATTTGCGACAATCAAGCTGCATTACATATTGCTTCCAATCCAGTCTTTCATGAGAAGACCAAACATATCGAGATAGATTGTCACTTCATCCGAGAGAAGATTTTATCTGGCTGTATTACCACAGACTTTGTCAATTCCAATGAGCAGTTAGCAGATGTCTTTACTAAGTTTCTCAGGAGTCCTCGAATTGAGTATATTTGTAGCAAATTTAGTGCATATGATATATATGCTCCAGCTTGAGGGAGAGTGTTGAGTTATATGGTTATAGTCTAGGGTTAACCCTATGTTAGAGCCCATGACCCATTGTATTTGTATATATATAGGTGTATAGTCTATGAATTTAATTAAGTAGTATGTTCATATTAAAAGCTAGGTTTTCTTCCTATGTTTCACTCCACAAGCCATCTTTCGTTTTAACCAGCAACATCGTTAAGATATGGCGTAGCTATGGTAATCTTCTAATTCTCGAGTATGTGATAGAATTGAAAATACCTCGCATGTTCGGATCCACCAGCGCAGTTTGGATCCTTCAAAAAGAGGTATCTCTAGCCTCAGTCGATGACCTTGGCTAGATCTAAAGGAATTCAACTCTCTTACCTGATCACGCGTCTCTTCGAATTGTGATTCTTCGGCCTTCGAAACTCCCTGTGGTTTCGGCAATATGTTGGGTCCCGATGATCCCATCCCCAGTTCTGCTCGAGGAGGAAACTCTGGTGGCAACCGGAATTGAGGTAATGCGGACATCATGTTAATCATATTGTTGATCCGTTGATCCATGGTCTCCCTTTGCCTTGCCAATTCCCTTAGAACTCCATCATTAAATGCTGTGATATCCTCCTGTAGCTCTTCCCAAATTGATCGTATTTCTTGTTTGCTCTGTGTAACCACCTCCTGCGTTTGAGTGAGCCCAACCTCCATCCCCTCCAATCGATTCTCCAATTGCTTCATTTTAGTACCTTTTGCCTTTTCTCCTGACGCCTCCAAGAACATCAACCCACCAATTTTGTTACACCTTCATTAGATCACAACCGAGGATAATCGACTTTGATACCAATTGTCAAGTCTCGAGGAAGAGGATTAAGTTCGACTATTTAAGAAGAGAATTTGGGAGGGAAAGTGAGAGAAGAGATTAGAGAGAGAGAATTAGAGGGAAAGAATTCAATTCTCATTCCACAATGAATTCCCATCCTCCCGCTTAAAAGCCTTATGTAGGTTGTTCCTCATGGTTTACACGCACCCGAGGGTATTTTGGTAAAGCTACTAACAGAATCGGTTAGCTCCCTCTAATTCTACAACTGAAAATTTAAAATGCAATCGAAAATTACAAAACAGCCCATGGGGTCATGACATTCAATTCACAAACTTGGATATATACTTTTTTGGGATCAAATACAGTATAAGTGTGGTTGTTGACAAGGGCCTAAAGAAACCCCTTTATACTTGTGCTTGATAAATATCTGGAGACTCATTCATGCATGTATTAACTATGTTTGTTTGCTTTTTAATATATGGAGCATGCCATTTTTCTTCACTAATTTGAGAAGTTTGAGTGGACCAAGTAATTCTATTGTTGTTTGGTAATGTATTCATTAAACAAACACAACTCTCAATTGCTAAATGATAAATTTTAATAAAGATGGCTGCAGTTATCTTTTGTTTAAATCTTTTATATAGCTAACTTTATCTTCCGCAACTCCTAGGCCACTACCCACAAATTCTTCCTCCCTTTTGAAAATGTATTTTTCTTATTTTTAGCTTTTCTTGAATGAATGCTACACTGGACTAGCCACAAAAGTAGTTTTGTTTTCCCTATATTGTCTCTTACAATAAAATGTATTACAAATGCCACATAAGCACAGGTATTACGTCAACCCTTACCTATTCACCCTAGTAACAAATAAATTCACTGAACATATCCAAGCAAAATGTTAGGTTGTGTATGTTATTTGCAGATGACATTTTGTTTTTGCATGAGACAAAAGAAGGCGTGAATACTCAACTTGATATAAAGGAATACTTAAGAATCTAAAGGTTTTAAATAGAGTGAAATGGAGGAAGACCTCCTAGGGAGAGGAGACATATGGCTAAGGGAGAGCCATAAAAGGATCTTTCGTGCATAATCCTACACAATCTCGAAAATGGACAAATTCATTTTCTTAGGAACACATACAAGATGTGTCATTACAATAAGGATAATGGTAACCCCGCTGTTAATTTCTTCATTTATAAGTTTTAGTAAAAATATGTGTTCATGATGTTATGGTAAAACTAGAAGATCAAGTCAATATCAAGAAAAGATAAGTCTAGATTTCTTGGATCAATTATCCAAAATGATAGAGAGATCAATGAGAATGTTACTCGTAGAATTAAGGTGTATGGTCAAAATGCAAAAGTGCTTTCGGATATGATAGTAAGATTTTATTATAGCTAAAAAGAAAGAATTTATAAGATGATTATAAGACTAGCTTTGTTCTATGGTATAAAATTTTAGCCAATATGATACCAGCATACAAAAAGGAATAAATTAGGAATTAGGTTGTTTGTAAAAAGATTGAAATGACACCTCCTATTATATCTAAGATGTGTGAGACTGTTACATGATTAACATGGTTTGATCATACAAAATAAAGGCCAATCGTGGCTTCTATGAGGAGTGTGATTGAGATTGAACAAGTGGTTAATAAAAGAGCTAGAAGAAGACCAAAAAAACTTGGTGGGTGATATTTAGTTATAATCTTACTTTTAAGGGCCTTATCAAAGATGTGACCATAGATAGAAATTAATGAAGAGCTAGAATTTGTAGTTGACTCCATGAAGTGGGAAAATGGCTGCTTGTTTTTATTTTGGGAGAGTGGTGGGGGTTAAGAGCATATTTGGAGATGTAAAGCACATAAAATGAAGTCAATTGCATTTGTTGCTAACTATTAACTTTGGGCTTATCCAAGTAATAGTATTTTTGGTTGGAGGTGATATAGAACCTTCTTAGTTTTTAAGCCATGAATAAAGTTTTGCAACACATAATTGTATTTCTATTACCTTGAGGATATGTCACATTCCAATAATTTAATCAATTCTAATATTGACCAATTGCCAATGATAAATTGTCGAGCCCCTTGATGTATCATGGGCTATATCAAATAAAGGCCTCATATTTGTATCTCTCAAAAAGGGCCTACATATATTATAGATACTAGGCCTCATGTTTGTATCTCCCAAAAAGAACCTGCATATATTATAGATACTATAGAGATAAATTTTTGAAAGTGAATCCCAAATCTTTATCTCGTAAAACATTAATGATTACACGTGTGATGCCTTGACTCCCTAAAAGAGAAGGGCCTCTTCTCTCTCCATTTTGTAGTTTGCCTTTTCTTGTAGGGGGTTCTAAACTTTGTTGGTGTCTTCAAGCTTGGACTTTGCCTCTCTTTTCATGGTTGTGGAACAATTAGCTAAAAAAGTGTTTGTGTTAGAATTGAATTCTGACAGGGGAAATTCTTCTTAAATTGAGGAGAATTGGGAAATTAAGGGGGAAGAACAGAGAGAAAAGAGGGGGAAATGAGTGTTAAAGAGAGAAGAAAAGGTGGGAGAGAGATTTTGTATTGATAATTCTTTGAATGGTTTTAGAGCGGTATCAGCGTGCTTTATATAGTGATCCGACTTCCATAATAGGCTCCAATGGCCACTTGATCAACAATTACAAAGTTGTTTGAATTTGAAAATTTGGCCTAATTACCCAACTAATATTCTCAGCTATTCAAACAATCAAGTAATTACATTTCACTCAGCTATATCAACTGCAATCTTGTGACAGTGTTTTTGGCAACTATTGTGACAATATTCTTTTGTCATGATCCTACGGTTTGCTTAGGGTCTTGATAGGAAATTGGAAGAATTTGAGGGAAGCAGAACAAAAAGTAAGGTGGGAAAATCAGAAGGAGTGAGGGAGATATAAGAAAAATAGGGGAAGATATTCAGATAAAACAATAATAGAGGGAGAGATTAGAGAGAAATTACAGGGAGATCGAGTGAGAATTGACGAGGGAGATAACAAATTCTATCGATCATTCAACTATATGGCATTCTCTACCTATTCTACCCTACTTATAAGCTACAACAACAAAGTACAATCACTACAACAACACATATAATACATAATTACCATTATATCCCTGGGGATCTTGGGGTCTTCACAATTCCCCTCTCCTTGTGTAAATCACTTTTTACCTACTTTTGTTTTGGCCAAGGAGCATGAATTGTAGTGGCTAGTGATTGTAAGTTCTTTGGGGACAATGTATAAACATTGATTGTTGGTCTATATAACTAGTTCCTATATCATTGCATTCCATCTAGAATGGTGATCTGCACACATTCCTCTATTAATATGAAAACAAGTGCTGAAAAATAGGTGTGGATTGAAGTTGGTAAAAAAATAAATCATTAAGAATGTGAATTTTGTGTTTTATCTAATTACGTCAATTATTTAGTATTGTTATTGGATCATCTCTCTACCCTGTAATATCTGTAAACCATGCCTTTTTGAAACTTCATGTTTGTGGAGAATTCTAAATTTGAATGTTGTTGTTTATAATTGTCGATCTCTTTTTAGTTAATCATTTCAATTTATCCAGTATTGTTCTTGGATGACATCTCTTGGTCTTGTATAAATCATCAATTTCAGAACCTTAATGTTGTGGATTATCAATGTCAATTTCTATTTGTCAAGTTACATCCATTTATTTAGTGTTATTCATTGTAAAAATGGTTGCATTGCCTTCCTTGCTTAAGTAATATTTAAAATATTATTGGAATCATAATTCTTTCATGCTTCTTGGCCAAAATAATAATAGATGAAAATTGATTATTGATCCTTAAAACTAATTCCTGCACATTACATTCCCCCTAGAATGTTCATTTGTACACATTCTTCCATTAATATGAAAAAAAAGTACTGAAATAAAAGTGTGGATTAAGGTTGGTGAAAAAAATAAAAGGTTATGAATTTGAATTTTGCATTTTTTCCCCAATTTAATTTCTTCAATTATGTAGTATTGTAGCCGTTTTTCGCCATGTCTGCACGGTATGCACAGATGTAGAAAATCACTAATCACGTTAGGGTTAAGCGGTTTGATTGCAAACTATAGCCTTTGTCTATTCAACATGCACTTTTTCTTTTTCCTGGCCATCTGTGAACAAATTTCTTAGTCAAGTAGAAGCACTGGTTACCCTTGGTCAGGATTTGTGCCTGCTATTACCTACAGCTTTTTCCATCTAAGGTCAGGGAAGAACATGAGGGAAAACTTGCTTTCTTACCTATAAGAAGGAATAAAGCAGGAGTCTGTCATCCCGCTTAATCAGGGTCTGTTTGGTAGCAAATATAGTGTCATGGAAACATATGATGTGGTGGAAGAAAAAGGTAATAAATTATTATGTTAATTACTGTCACCAGACAACTCAAACATGGTGGTCAGTGATTACAGAAACCTTAAGGTTTGGTTTATATTTTCTGTGATATATGAAATTGCAAGTATAATTTGATTGGTACAAGGTATACAATTTTTTTTTACACTTGCTGCATACACTGTTAGAGGCTATACCTTAAGATTGCTTACAAGAGAAGCCCTAATCCATCCTAACCAAAACTAAGAGAAGCCTTACCATCCGTTCGTCAATGAGTTTGAATCCTTACCTCATTTCGTTCTACTCCTAGTCCTAATCGAAACCCTAAACCTAAATCATAATCGATTAGACCCATACCACACCGAGTCACTGACGATCGACCCATACGGCCACACCTACGACCAACACAGCGGTTAGTTTCGAATTTTGGTTAGGTTAGGGCTTTGGATTTTTTAAATTTTTTGGACTTTTAGTTACTAGTTTGGGGGTTTGTTGTTGTCTGAAGGGGGCCTGTCGTTATCTGTCTCGTTTCGTTATGTTGTTCCCATTATTTTTCTCATTTCTCATTGACTTCTTGTTGCCAATATTCTTCGTTATGTTGTTGCCATTCTTTGTTATGTTGGGATTCACTACCTATTCTTTTTGAAACATCTCAGGTTGTATAAGGAAAGCAAGTTGCTGAACTTGCTCTTCTTTTTGTAAAATTCCAGATATGCATTTTTTATCCCAACATTATTAATTTGTGTAATGTTGAGAACTGTAGAAATGGATTCCATGTTTAATCAGTTTTTTTATAATAAAGGGAAGAATTATAAACCAAACACATTTTCATTTTCATATAATTAGTAGAAGTGGACAGAATGGGATACCCTGTCCCATTCTGTCCCTCTCATCTCCACTCCATCGCACTTGCTTTTCTTTATTTCACAACAATCAACACCCAACAGAGAAAAAAAAAAAGGGGGTAGAAACGAAACAACTTTGCTAAACTTCTAGTGCTAGTATTAGGAGGATGATAGAATTTTAATAGCATCCCCTTAATTTTTCTTTTAAATTACAAGGTTGTAAGTTAATGACAAGAAGACATTTTAACTCACTATTTTAACACATATTAATTACAATTGTATTAATTTTAGATGGCTAGAGAAGAAGACATCAGTCACGCCACAAACAACTCTAGTAGTATGGGTGATAGTTCAAGACCTATACCAATAGTACAAAGTCAAGGTTGTCAATCTCAAGCTGATAGAGGTGCAACATCACTAGGAAAAGGCAAAGAGGAAAACAATAAGAGATAGGTCAGATGTGTGAGATCATTTTACTAAGTTTACAAATGCAAAGGGTCAGATTAAAGGGAGATGCAACTATTGTTCTAGGGAGTTCCACTGTGATCCTAAAAAAATAGGACTACGGCGCTAAGGAATCATATGGGAACATGTAAAAAACACCCTCATGCTTTGGAAACCCACGAAATGCAATTAAACTTGCAACCAACTTCAACGACGGCTGAGAAAGAGGGGGAGAGTATTGGATTGGTAAATTGAAAATTTGATCAAGTGTTTGCTAGAAAGGCTTTAGTTGACATGGTAATGGTAGATGAGATGCCTTTCAAATTCGTTGAGTGTGAGGGGTTTAGGCGCTTCATTAATGTGATTTGTCCAAAATTTAGGATTCCTTCAGGTTGGACAATTTCTCATGATTGTTTTGAATTATTTAATGAAGAGGTTGAAATTGTTGAATGAGGTAAAAAATTCATGTGAAAGAGTTTGCTTAACCACTGACAGATTGACTTCAATTCAAAGGATTAATTATATGTGTTTGACGGCGCACTATATTGACAATAATTGGACATTGAAGAAAAAAATTTTAAATTTTTGTCCAATATATAGTCACAAGGGCGATGCCATTGCTATGACAATTGAGAAGTGTCTAATGGGATGGAAACTTGATAGACTTTTGACTTTGACAGTAGATAATGCTAGTTCAAATGATGTTGCTGTGGGTAACTTCAGGAAAAAAAATGAAAAAATGGGATGCTAGCATTATGAGTGGCAATTATTTACATATCAGATGTGTGACTCATATAATAAATCTAGTTGTGCAATATGGGTTGAAAGAACTAGATGAATCAATAACAAGAGTTAGGGATATAGTTAGATATATTAGACAATCTCCAACAAGACTAAGAAAATTCAAAGAATGTGTGGAAGTGGAAAAAATCGAATCTAAGGGCCTATCGTCGTTGGATGTTGCAATTAGATGAAACTCTACATACTTGATGTCAGAGACTGCTCAAAAGTTTGAGAGGGCTTTTGAGAGATTTGATGAGGAAGAGCCATGTTTTATGCTTGATCTTGGTACAAGTAGTTGGAATAATGACATACAACAGGTTATTATTATTGATGGGAGACCCAAGCCAGAGGATTAGATGAGGGTCAGGATTTTTGTTAGAGTGTTGGAACAATTTTATGAGCTTACTTTGCGGGTTTCGGGTACTTCTTATGTCACGTCCAACATTTTTTTCCATGAGATTAGTACTGTTCATTGTCTCTTACATGAGTGGCAGGAGGGTGACGATCTTGAGTTGAGTGAGATGGCTGGAAAAATGAAAGAAAAGTTTGATAAATATTGGGGGGAATCCAAAAAAAATATATCACCTGCTTTACATTGTTGTGGTGCTTGATCTTAGGCACAAGTTAGAGTTTATGGAGTATGCACTTTAGGAGATGTATCCAAGTGAGAAGGGGTTTGTCGTAGTTTTGTCTTTAAAAAATGTCATATATGCTTTGTATGAAGAATATAAGAAAAAATTAGCACCTTAATGTGAAGTAGGAGAGTGGTCTCAAGTGTCTACTCCACCTGTTGTGGAGAATGTCGAGAAGGGAAAATCTGACAGACCAAACTTGCTTAGTTCTCGTTTCAAAAAGTATAAGTATGTTAGTGGTAGTGGGTCTACAACTGTGCCTTGAGAATGGGATAAGTATTTAAGTGAAGTGTTTGAGGAGGAAACTGATGACTTTGACATTTTGAATTGGTGGAAAGTTAATTGTCATCGGTTTCCTATTCATCTTTAATGGCTCGGGATGTGTTGGCAATTCCAATTTCTACTGTTGCATCCAAGTTTGCCATTAGCGCAGGGGTTCGAGTACTTGATCCATTTAGGAGTTATCTTTCTCCTAAAGTGGTTGAAAGTGTGATTTGTGCGCAAGATTGACTTCGGTCATTTACCACCCCAATGAGTGTTGAAGAAGATTTGGATCATGTTGAACAATTTGAAGAAGGTAAACTCATTGTTACTCTTTTTTTTTTTTTAATTTTAGTTCAATACTTGCTACTTTTAAATTATTTAATTAATTTTGTGTATTATTTTAGAATTGACAAAGGTTATTGTTGACAGCCTCGCACCTATGAAAATTTTGATTTTGAAGACTCATACATTTGTAAGTAAGAGAATTTGAACTTGTCAGTATTTCAGTATTTGTTTTAATGTGTTTAATGCATTAGTTAATATCTATTTATTGCATTATTTTACAGATTTAGAATGAAGCATATACGACATTTTCTTATGTGTTTTTAGAAGGTTAAACAATTGACTTCTCCAATATTACATGTATTGTTATCCATTGGTTATTTGGTTTGCTTTAGTTGACTGTGTTTGAGGTTTGTTTTAATTGCCAGTACTCTATGCCATAACTTGTTCTGAAAATTTGTTTTTAAATTTACCTATACATTGTGCATTCCAATATAAATACAAATTGAACTAACCCTAATCGGTTATCCACTATTCTAAGATTTTAAGTCAAGTTTACATATTGAATCTCGTATTCATATTAAAACTCATATACTTTGTCTCTATTAGTTTCTAGACCTGTTTCTTTGTCTTTTATCCTTTTTCTATGTTAGATCATTATTGAGTACTGAAACATAATTAAACAATTCATATGCCAGTTGGCAACTCCAATGGGGACAAATGTGAATTTGTAAAACTTGTCTGAATGCTAGTGTGGAAAGCTATTGCCTGATCTCAACAATCATGTTATTAAGATAAGCTCGAGAAACATTCAAACAAGTGTATAGCCCAACAATAATTACCAGGAACGTAGTATGTTCCAGGCTATGGTACAAGTACCATTACGATGTATGTTAGTATGCTAATTTTGTGGTACTAATGGTAGGCTTAATTGATTTGTTATTTTGGGTAATGATACATTTTATATTTGTACTCAAGTTGCAATTTGTTGGATCGATAATTTGATATTATGGAAGCTGCTTTGCTTTGTTTTCTTTTGTTTGAATTCTTTTCTTTGTTCTCGTACAAGTTATGTGTTGAATATTTAGTTGGCATTGAATATTGTTTGTTTTGTTGTTGTTTAAAGTAATTTGTTTTCCTCTGTTGGAGGATGGTGATTACTCATGGTTAGAGCCTCAATTTGATCTTCTTTTAAATTGCACCACCTCGGTACATTTTCTAATCTCATAGCTCCCTAACTCAAGCACAAAAGGAAAAGAAATCCTATGCAAGTTATGGAACCCCATTTGCACTCGGTTTAATTCTTGGATATCCATCTGAGTTGCAAATCATGTAGCACGTATTCTGGCACTGTATGCTTGTTAAGGTGCTTGTATTATCTGAATGTTGTGAACTCTCAATCATTAATTATTTTATATATTTTCTGCACATATAGGATGCTTGTATTTTAGGCTTCATCTATTGAATGTGATTGTGGCATTATAATCAGAATGATAAACATTCCTATAACATATCTGCAGACATGTCATTGGTTCTCTCTTTATCTCTCTATAGGTTAATAAAATTTCTCAAGCTGACATCAATGCTGAGGTAGTTTTTAATTGCCAAATGGGCCGTGGAAGACCTACTACTGGAATGGTGATTGCTACGTTAGTTTATCTTAATAGAATTGGGGCATCAGGTAATGTTTTGCTTTCTATGTTCTCTTGCTTGCATAAAACCCTGGGGGGGGGGTTGTGGCTGGATGTGCTTAACTCTTGTAGAACAGACATGCAATCCTTTTGGGTTTGTGATTGTTGTTGTTGTTGTGGACGCTATCTTTCCTTGTTAAGATCAATTCAACATAGATTTATTCTATTACTCCTATCTTCTCTTGGATTTTTCAGTTTTAGAAATCTTTAGAAATCTTGAATTACAAAGCTTTGTTTCCCAATTCAGTTAGATAGGACAATTTAGAAGGTACATTAGCTATTCAAAGGTTTATTTAGACTAAACAAAGCAACCGAACATGTTAGTTCGGTTTGGTTATATAGTGGTCGGTTCTTGGTTCAGTTAGTAGTTTAGGCAAAACTTCGATTAGCACTTTGGTTCGGTTAGGACATTTTAGAGTTCGATTATTTCGATTTCGGTTAGTTCAGTTATTCCGTTGTTGTCGGTCAGTTCAGTTCGGTTATTGTTTCCGGTTCGATTATTGATTTTCAGGCAGTTCGGTTTAGTTATAATCGATTGCACACCCCTATTTGTGCATCATTGCATTCTACGTAGAATGCTAATTTGCACACATTATTCTCTTAATATGAAAAGAAGTGCTGAAAAATTAGTGTGGATTAAAGTTGGCAAAAAAATAAATTGAAGTAAAGTCAATTTTGTGGTTTATTGATAGGAACCTGAAAAGAAAACACTGAAACTTCTATTCAGTTCACCAACTCAATCCTATTACAAGAAGAAAACTAGGCATTCGAGAGACCCTTAACTCTCCCAATCATTTCCTCCACCTCATTGATGATCTCTACTTTGTCGTGAACAATCAGTTTCCCTTTTAGGCTCAGAATCTGGTCAACCTCAACAACCATTGCCATCAAATGACTTCTCTTTTTAACTTTGGAGAAGAGATGGTCTCGTTCATAAACTATATGTAGTGTATTTGAAGAGTCTATTGGCACCCTAAACGTGATCCACACCTTCAAGTTTCTTAGAGCAACAATAGCTAATCCTCCTTAGATAACTTTCACGCCTAAATTCCCTTCAATATTTAAGATCTTTGGGTCTATACCATTGGACTCCACAACAGAATGCAAATTGAGCCCTCAACTTCTAGAAACATGCTGCCCTTCCACTATCATGACCTGCTTGGACGAGGCACCCACCCCCTCATGATGGTGAGAATACATGGGGGGCCCTCCATTATCAACCAACCCCATGTAAAATCTCTGAGAAACCTGGCTAAGAGTCAAACTAGCTTCCTAGATAACATGGACCATTGATAGCGCCCCAATCCTCGACAAGATGCTCTCCTTGGCTGTCACCAGATCAGCTATTCGTGGCATTTTAAATGGATCGATCGTCGGCTGCCCTTCTGCCTCGTTAGAGAACTCCCCAACACCATCGTCGTCAGCAACCACTCTACCTCGCGACACCATGTTCTGCACAACCGCTAATCCTTCTTCATTATGCAGCTCGTCCGATTTCTCCACCGTGCCATCCTGCATGGACCATAAGCGATTCCTCAGCAACCCCTTAAGCTCT
Organism: Diospyros kaki; assembly: GCA_036245055.1. Taxonomy (NCBI): domain Eukaryota; kingdom Viridiplantae; phylum Streptophyta; class Magnoliopsida; order Ericales; family Ebenaceae; genus Diospyros; species Diospyros kaki. The sequence goes on along the minus strand of BSEG01000009.1, from coordinate 23,218,382 downwards.
TCCGAACTTCTCACTCTTCGTCTCTGTTGCTCACACTGGACCCATGAAAATGCAGCACCCTCCAAACACAGTGTTGCTGTGTCAATCTTCTCCTCGTCAGCCAGCCCATTCACTGTAACTCCCAACTCCTCACCCGTCACCGTCACTACTCCCAATGGAACCAACCAAGAGGAGCTCCTTCGAAGTCGAGAGCAATAGAGTCTAACTTCTCTGCATTCGACAACTAATTCACGGAGAAGTACCACTTGGCCCGAAACACCCAACCGTCCGAGTTGTCTTCTTCAAACATCGGCATCTCCAGGCGTCGGCCCCTTCCGTCTGACCTCCCATAGACGTCGTACTTGCCGTCAGCTTTCTTGTGCCGATTTCCCAATTCCGGCGTGGCCTTCTCACTGAGGGATGACCCCATCGGTAAGTGCTCGCCAGATTGTTTCCCCTTCCTCCTGGTCGTCCTGTCTCTCCTCGTCCTTCCTCTCCCGTTCCTGCTCTTCCCACCTCGTTCTCATCAAAGCAAATTGTTCCCACAAGCTCGCTACCTTCTTGCCCACCAATCTTACCACACCCGTACTGGAATCAAGTTCCCATTGCATGTCTTCCATCCTCCCTTCTAATTTCCCTACTCGGTCCGTTAAGTTCACTATTAGGATTAATGAGGCTTTGATACCAAATTGATAGGAACCAGAAAAGAAAACACTCAAACTCAAACTTCTATTCAATTCACCAACTCAATTCGTTTACAAGAAGAAAACTGCGCATTCGAGAGGCCCTTAACTCTCCCAAGAACTCAATACCAAAATCTTCTCCCCCCCAACCAATATCTTCACCCTCTAGATATATATCTCTCTCCTCCTCAACTGCATTCTATTACGCACACTTGCTGGGTTGTCACACAACCCAACAATTTCCCCACTCTGTCCCTTACGCACATGGCTGGCTGTTATGCCAGCCAGCCAATTTACCACCCTACCCCTGTGTCTTGGACCTTCTTTAATAAGTCCAATGAACCAGGACCAATCATTTATCAACAATCTAATTCCATAAATTATTCAGTATTGTTATTGGATTATCCCTCTTTGCCCTGTAATATATGTAAATTATGACTTTTTGAAACTTATTGTCTGTGGTGAATTTTGAATTTGAGTATTTCAATTTTTCACTGCCAATTTCTTTTTAGCTCATCGTTTCAATTTATCTAGTATTGTTGTTGAATAATCTCTCTTGGTCTTGTATAAATCTTCACTTTCTGGAACTAGTCTGTGGGGGAATTCTAAACTTGAATGTTACATTAATTTTGCGAATTTTGCTATGAAAGTGAATTTTTTGCTTTATCGACAATCTAATTACATTAATTCTGAATTTAAATGTTGTGGTTTATCATTGCCTATTTCTCTTTAGCTAATTTCCTCAATTTATCTAGTATTGTACTTGGATCACATCTCTTGGCCTTGTGTAAATCATCACTTTTGAAACTTAATGTCCATTCGGTAATCCTGAACCTAAATGTTGTGGTTTATCAGTGCCAATTTCTCTTTATCTAGTTACATACATTTATCTAGTATTATTCTTTCTAAAAATGGTTGCATTGTCTTTCATTATCCTTGGCCAAAATGTTATAGAAAAAAAAAAGATTGTTTTTCTATATAAGTAATTCTGCACTAGTGTATTCCACCTAGAATGCTAATTTTCACACATTCTACTATTAATATAAAAAAGTTTACTGAAAAAAAGGTGAGAATTAAAGTTGGTGAAATAAACAAATTGTTATGGAAGTGAGTTTTGTGGCTTATCAACAATCTAATTACATCAATTTCATTATTGTTGTTGGATCACCTCTCTTTGTCCTATAATACATGTAAATCATCGCCTTTTGAAACTGAATGTTTGTGGAGAATTCTTAACTTGAATGTCACGGTTTATCACTACCTATTTTTTTTTTTTAGCTAATCACTTCAATTTATCTTGCATTGTTTTTCAATCATCTCTATTAGTCTTGTGTAAATCATTACTTTTTGAAACTTAAATTCCGTTGGATCATCTCTCTTGGTCTTTTTATATCCATTTCTTTAGTTTCATTTATTCTAAAAATGGATGCATTGCTTTCCTTGCGTAAGTTATATTTAAAATATTACTGGAACACAATCCTGTCATACTCCTTGGCCAAAATAATAGTATATAAAAATTGATTGTTGATCCATATAAGTAATTTGCACACATTCTTCTATTAATATGGGAAAAAAAAGTGGTGAAAAACAAGTTTGGATTAAGGTTAGTGTGGGAACCCTACTCTTGGAGATCCCTCTACTCCTTAGAATGCTAATTTTCACATATTCTTCTATTAATATGAAAAAAATGCTGAAAAACAGGTGTAGATTAAAGTTGGTGAAAGAAATAAATTTTTATGAAAGTAAATTTTGTGGTTTATTAACAGTCTAATTACATGAATTTTAGTATTGTTGTTGGGTCATCTATCTCTGGCTTGTAATGTGTAAATTGTCGCATTTTGAAACTTAATGTTTGTGGAGAATTTTGAATTTAATTTTGTAGTTTATCATTGCCTTTTTCTTTTTAGTTAGTCACTTCAATTTATCTAGCATTGGTTTTGGATCATCTCTCCTGATCTTGTGTAAATCATTACTTTTTGAAACTTAATGTCCATGGCGAATTTTTGAACCAAAATGTTGCGACTTATTAATGTCATTTTTTTAGATAGTTATATCCATTTATTTAGTCTTTATTCGTTATAAAAATGGTTGCATTGCCTTCTTTACATAAGTTATATTTAAAATATTACTGGGATCGCAATCCTTTCATGCTCTTTTGCCAAATTAATAATAGATAAAAATTTATTGTTGGTTCATAACTAATTTCTGTATCATTGCATTCCACCTAGAATGTTATTTTGCACATATTGCATTCCGCTTGATATGCTGAGTTGCAGACATTCTTCTATTAATATGAAAAAAAAAAGTGCTGGAAAACAGGTGTTTATTAAAGTTGGAGAAAAAATAAATTGTTATGAAAATGAATTTTATGATTTATTAACAATCTAATTATATCAATTATTTAGTATTGTTGTTGGATCATATCTCTCTGCCCTGTAATATGTGTAAACTATGGCTTTTTGAGACTTAATGTTTGTGGGGAATTCTGAATTCGAATGTTATCGTTTATCACTGTCTATTTCTTTTTAGCTAATGACTTCAATTTATCGAGTATTGCTCCTGGATCGCATCTCTTGGTCTTGTATCATTTTTTGAATCTTAATATTTGTTGTGTAATCCTTAGCCTGAATGTTGTGGTTTATGTAGTTTTATTCATTCTAAAAATGGTTGCATTGCCTTCCCTGTTTAAGTTATATTTAAAATGTGAATAGAACCCCAATCGTTTCTGTTGTCCTCGGTCAAAATGATAATAGAAAAAAATTGATTGTTGGTATATCTAAAATTAATTCCTTCATCATTGCATCCACCTCGTATTCCAATTTTCACACATTCTTGTATTAGTATGAAAAAAAGTGCTGGAAAACTGCTGCTGCTGAAGTTGGTGAAAAAAATAAATTGTTATAAAGTTTAATGGATTGGGGTTCTATTTACATTTTAAACCATGTAAAACTGTATATTTTGAATAGTGTAAACCATGTAAAACTGTATATTTTTACTTGAGAGGAAGAAGATTTTACTTTGAATAGTGTGTTGTGTTTCAAGGATTCTGCATTCTGGTTGCAACAAGCTCTATGGTTGAGACCAATTTCACTTCGTCGCCTTAGTTATTACCCTGACCATTGAACAAAAATATTTGATTACAGGTTTTATGTCTTCTTGTTCTTCTTTTTTTTTTATCTTTATTTTTGAAACCAAAACGTGAAAATTTGAAAAATATTGATTTCATTAACTTTTTACTTCCAACATTGATTTATGTACTTATGCAAATGTTTGGACTAACACCATCTTTTTACTTTATTAGTTTAGGTGGCATGTTAATTTTTTTATGCGTTCTGTTCTGTTATTTTCTTAAACTTGGCAAAATTGATGGAATGAGCATTTTGGACTGAGGTAATGCTGCATTTTTTTTCATTTTTGGTTCCTTATTTTTTAAAATATACATAATTTGCTTTTTGGTTCTGTAGGATGGGATTTCAATTATGACTTCTTATTTTGTACTGTATTATGCAATTACGAAGGTTTTTCGCTAGTTGAGGCATGCAATTCACTTTTTTCCACGAGTTTGACTTGAACACTTTTTTTTTTTTTTGTGAGAAGGAAGTGCAAGGATCTTGTTAATCTTGTACCCCTGAGCTTAATTACATTAGAGATTGCATTTCTTCAAGAACTTAATCTCTTAGTATCACCTCTTTCATTTATTAAATTTTAATTTTTTTTTGTTGGTAGTTTGTATATTGAATGTTGTGTTATGGGATTTGTTTTCTCCACATATATGCATGTTTATTTTCTGTCTATCTATGGTGTGATAATTATGGTTTTTGACACTCTCGTTCTTCCTTGTTCCCTACATTTCATCTTTGTCTTTCTCATCATTATCTTCCTGTTACTCCACGTAAAAAATTGTCATTGCTTAACAAAGTTTGAACATAAGTCAGTTGAAACTTATGGAATAACCAATATTATTCATCTTCTTTTTGTTTGTGTTTTCATCCTTAATTCTTTTGAATCTCATGGTACCTTAGGGTCACTAAGTAGTTGACCTTTGTACGTTACTTGACCATTCCTGGTAGATTACTGTTACAAAGTTGACGCTCTAAATTTGTTGGTATTCCGTAACCACATAGAAATTTATAATGTATATTTTCTGCATCTAGTTTTCAATCCAAACCCATCCCCAAGTTCACATGAAAACCTCTACATGACCCTTTTGTTGCATGGGTACATCCCTTCGTGTTTGGGTTGTGTATAAAAACGTTTTAGATAAAGTAACACAGTGTTGCTAATATTGGGCACTTACATCAACTGTGGCCCAGTTTTAGTTGACCATAGCTATCCAGAATGCCTGCTAAATTTTCTATTATCTTCAATCAACTATGGTTTCATCTCAGGTAGACCGAAGTCTTCCAGTGGCCTATTTCCTTGTGTTTTACATGGTTCCTTCCACTTTAAGTTATTAACTTTGCCAAAGTTAATAATCAATTGCAAAAAAATGCAATTTTACTTCTATTAAAATATTCTCTTTAACACCATGTAATCTTGGGTATTACACTTCCAGCTCCCAAACCCACATCATTGCGACACTTTGGATTTGCCTAATACATGCTAAGTTAAGAAAAAGTTGGAAAGCTAAAACCATTATGATTACTCTGCTCGCTCCACTCACTATCTCTCCTAACCATTTTATATTTCTTATTTTACAGATAGTGTATCACTAAACAATGATTTCTTAAATGACCAGATTGGCGTCTAAAGGGTCTCTTACATATCCTCAAACACTTGGTAAAGTTTTCCATGTAAATCAACCATGCACTATGCACTCTAATTGCTTTTGTCCCCCTTCTTTGAAATTCATACCACTTATCATTTTTGAACCTTTACATTCTCAGTTATTAACATGCTAAAAATTGGTATAAAGATTCATTCAAAGATTGAGCACGTCTTGAGGATTTTTGGTCCTCGAGAGGGGCCTAAGTATGGCCTAATATTCAATTTGCTAAATCCAAACCAAAATACACAAATATTGGTATATCTAGATCTCCTTATCTTATACTACTAACATACTAGAAATTTGCATTGTAATTCATTAGGGTCTGAAAAACCAGCTTATTGTCAAACACTGAAAAACTGTCAACTAGCCTAGAGAATGGATCTCACAGTATGTCCACTATGATAAGCTCAGTCAGTGCCCACTCTCGATTGGCCAATAGTCGATCCTTTATACAGTCTATTTTCCACAATTGGCCTTATCGTACAGTTTTACTTGGCTGTCAGCTCCTGTTTGGCTTATTCGATCTGAAACTCTACTTTCCACTAAATAGACAATCATATTTGCATTTTGTTTTCCCACTTGACCTTATAGTAAAATTCTAGTATGATGTCAGCTCCTTATGGCCTTAGTCAATCATGAACTCAAGTTTTCACTTGGCTTTTAGCTCATTTTGGTTTTACCTCATCTCTACTAGTTCATACAGACATTTCATAATATTATGCAAGGCCAACCACCAATGTCACTAACATTTACCTTCACCCAACATGACAGAACTTAGCATAGCCCAAATCCGTGTCTTTGCTATGAAGCTGAAAAGGACTCTCTTACGTGAGTGTGATGCATAGTTCCTAGTTATCTTACCTCCTAGTTCATTTTAAATTTGAATTTCAAGTGGTTGTGAACCTAACTCTTTTAGCGCAGGACTGTACATCCCAAGGGTCTGATGTTCCAGACAATTTGCTCAAGTTGGTTATTGACTGTCGATTGTTTTGGTCTCTTGATCGATCATTATGCCCCAACTCTTGATTTTTTTTTGTTCTTTACATTTTGATTTTAAATTGCTGACCCAGTCTCATCTATCGACGGTTTAATTGATTTTTTGCAACGTCTAGGACTTGGCATTGCTTACGTATGACATCTAACTCCCTATTCCTTTCATTGCATCCTCAAATTTATCCTTCCAACATCTTACTAATGCTAGGTACACCAAAGAGATACAACCTTTAAGCACCAATCAAGAGAGATTCTACAATTGTTTTTCTTAGGTGCAATTAACCAACAACCATTTTGTAATTGCATGCATCATTCCTTCAAAAGAGAATATAAGTTTTCAATATATACACTGTTAGAACTCAATTCTAACAAGATAATTCTCTCGCAATTCGGTGAGGAATTGTGCGAGAATTGATGAACCGAGAGAGAAGGGAGGATAGGAAGGCATAGACAATTAAGAGAGAGAGAATATGAGAATTAGAGGGAAATGTGAATTCAGTCATATTCAAGCGTGCTTGCTATCACTGCGGATGCTGGCTTATATACCCATCCTCTGTGGGTTGGCGCCGAGATTTGAATTACAAGTTGCCTAACTGCCTTTTCTTCTACAACTTTCAACCTATAACTACCCATCCTCTTTTATTACAAGAATGCCCCTCTTTTATTACAAGAATACCCCTTGTCACGTGACATACACATGCGTCTTGACTTGGTTCATCATCAACTACACCTTATCTTAACGAGGTTTGGGTGTTGGAACAACATTCGTAATGTTTATTGAGTTCTAAAATCCACATTGACAATATAAATCCATGCAAAAGAAAAATGTGGTAAATGTTGCTCTCTAGAAAGGGAATGATGAGATAAAGTTTAAACACCATCCTCATATGGAGAAAATTTTCATGAGATGGCGAGGAATAAGGATAATTGATATGATTGTCTTCCATCATATAGTTCACACTGTGATACCAACCTATATAACATGGAAACGCGACAAACGACTCGACATAGCTAAAGGTTTCTAACATACATATCTTGTTATTTTATATGCCAAAAGGACTGCAAAACCAAGGGAATACAATAGCATGACTAGTAGTACAAAATGATACAACAACATTAATCCAAAATAAAATACAACACAATAAGCCTTTGAGCCTTCAAATGCAATCACGCATCCAAGACCACAAATTAGTGTCTTGTACATGTCTTCTAGTCTTCTAAACCAACTCCAGCCATAATAGATTTCATTGTTATTTTTACTTGCAGTTACTGTTATTTTGCCTTGTTGGTTACTTAGTAGTGGCATTTATGTAATTAAGGATAGTTTAGTTAGAAAGCAAGGTGTTTGCATTCCTTGTATTTAAGCTGTTATTCTTAGCGTTTGCAATAATATCCGAGGTATTATTTTTTCTCTCCCTATTGCAATATGGTATCAAAGTAGAATAAAAAAATATCACACTTGTGGAAATCTCTTTAGAAACGGAATTCAATATGCAAGATATCACAATATTATTGTTTTTGATCCAAGCATTGAGAAGGGGATCATTACTTGATGCCCGAGAAATCTCGAGAAATCAAACCATTAACAAACCCTAGTTTATTCTTTATCGAGAGGGCAATCAACATTGCATGGCTCCACGAGGCATAGTTGTCTCCCGTCAGCGGTTGATTAACGAGTAGCAACCTAGGGTTATTAGAATGATGCAGAAAGTAAGGGCTTGAGCCGTCGTCAATGGAATCTATTAAGTTGCTTATTTTCAACTAGTTGTTGTTGGATCCTTGAATTTGTCACTAAGATACGCCTCAGCTTGCCACATATCAACTTCTCAAGAATTTCAGCTCAAACAAGGTGACATCAGCCAAGTCTACACACACTGTTGACAGTTCATCAAAACAATCTACATTTTCCTTCAAGCTGTTGGCAATTTTACTTTCCCATTTGTAGTTTCCTTGCAACTATTTAAATATTGGTTTAGCAGTAAGGTTTGAACTTAAGACCTTTTCTGGCTCTAACACCTTGTTGATTTGTTAACATCCATCTGATCTAAAAGTTTATTATGATAAATAGAGGGTTTAACTTTATTTTTTATATTATTATTTTTACTCAAAACAAAATCCCCACCCAAAAATGCTGTGTTTGTTTGGGTAGTTGCTTTTGGCTTCCTTCTCATAACAAATAATTTGAGAGCGAGGATACTGATAGTCTTAGAGTACTGTCTTTTTGCGTAAGTTCTCCCGTCGTTGTTTGTTGACCTTTTTGGTTTTTTGTTTTTTTTTTTTTTGGAGTGGGGGGGGAGGTGGGGAGTTGAGGAATGGTTATTCACCTTGTGTTTCAATGGTTCCATCTACATGGATTTTTTGTCCTATTTGGGTTAGGATTGGTCCTCTAAGGTTCTCTATCTCCTCATTTCATGATGTGGAGTGTATAGGGAAAGAATCTTATAGCTTGTGAAGGGATATAGGTTGAAGGGCATTGTTCTCATTTTTCTTCAATCTTGGGCAGGGGCTGAGTGTTGTTTCTTGCGATTTCATTCTTGTAGCCGTTGAATGATTTTTCTGTATCTATTGATAAATATTTGTCAGCGTAATTCATAGTGCTTAGGTAACTCTTAGATGGACATTTTACAACTTAGTTTGATTGATACGATTGCATCTAAAAATGATTTAGTTGTTGTAATCATATTTGAATAGTTTTTGAAATTGTGAAAATGCAAAAGTGCTTCTGGATATGATAAGTAAGATTTTATTATAGCTAAAAAAAAAAAATTACAAGACGGTTATAAGAATAGCTTTGTTTTGTGGCATAGAATTTTAGCCAATATAGTACCAACATCCAAAATGATTAAATCAGAAATTAGGTTATTTGTAAAAATATTGGAATGACACCTCCTATTATATCTAAGATGTGTGAGATTGTGACATGATTAACATGGTGTGATCATATTGTATTTCTATTACATAATTGTTGCAACACATAATTGTATTTCTATTACATTGAGGATATGTCACTTTCCAATAATTTCATCTGTTCTAATATTGACCAATTGCCAATGATAAATTGTCAAGCCCCTTGATCTATCAAGGGCTATATCAAATAAAGGCCTTATATTTGTATCTCCCAAAAAGGGCCTACACATATTATAGATACTAAAGGCCTCATATTTGTATCTCCCATAAAGAACATGCTTATATTATCGATACTAAAAGTCTCATATTTGTATCTCCCAAAAAGAACATGCTTATATTACAGATACTATTGGGATAAATTTTTGAAAGTGAATCCCAAGTCTTTATCTCGTAAAACATTAATACTTACATGTGTGATGCCTTGGCTCCCTAAAAGAGAAGGGTCTCTTCTCTCTCCATTTTGTGGTTTGCCTCCTCTTGCAAGGGGTTCTAAACTTTGTTGGTGTCTTCAACCTTTGACAGCGTTGTTGGCAACTATAGTGACAATATTCTTCTGTCATGATCCTAGGATTTGCCTAGGGTTTTGATAAGAAATTGGCATAATTCAAGGGAATTAGTACAGAAAGTAAGGAGGGGGAGGGATCAGAAGAAATTAGGGAGATATCAGAAGAATAGAGGAAGATATTCAAATGGAACAACAATAGAGGGAGAGAATAGAGAGAACTCAAAGGGAGATCGAATGAGAATTCTATTGATCATTCAACAAAGTATAACAATAATGTACGTCCTACAACAATACATATAATACATAATTACTATTATATCCATGGGGATCCTTGGGGTCTTACAATTTGCCTCCTTGTGTAAATGACTTTTTACCTACTTTTGTTTTAGCGAAGGATCATGAATTGTAATGGCTAGTTATTGTAAGTTCTTTGGGGATAATAGATAAAAATTGATTGTTGGTTGATATTGCTAATTCCTATATCATTGCATTCCAACTAGAATGGTAATTTGCACACATTCCTCTATTAATATGAAAACAAGTGCTGAAAAGTAGGTGTGGATTGAAGTTGGTGAAAAAATAAATGGTTATGAATGTGAATTTTGTGGTTTATCTAATAACGTTAATTATTTAGTATTGTTGTTGGATCATCTCTCTGCCTTATAATATCTGTAAACCATGGCTTTTTGAAACTATATGTTTTTGGAGAATTTTGAATTTGAATGTTGTGGTTTATATTTGTTGATTTCTTTTTAGCTAATCACTCGAATTTATCTAGTATTGTTGTTGGATCATCACTCTTGGTCTTTTGTAAATCATCAATATCTGAAACCTAATATTCGTGAGGGAATTTTAAACCTAAATGTTGTGGTTTATCGATGTCAATTTCTTTTTATCTAGTTACATCCTTTTAGTTAGTATTATTCATTTTAAAAATAGTTGCATTGCCTTCCTGCTTAAGTTATATTTAAAATATTACTAGTTCCATTTATATTTAGTATTCTAAATTTGAATGTTGAGATTCACTATTGCCTATTTGTTTTTAACTGATCACTTCAATTTATCTAGTATCGGTCTTGGAATTTAAATGTTGAGATTCATTATTGCCTATTTCTTTTTAACTAATCACTTCAATTTATCTAGTATTGGTCCTAGATCAAATCTATTGGTTTTGCGTAAATCATCACTTTCTGAAACTTCATATTTGTGGAGTATTTTGATTTTGAATATGACAGTCTATCACTCCCTATTTCTTGTTACCTAATCTGTTCAATTTATCTAGGATTATTATTGGATCATCTCTCTTGATCTTGTGTAAATAATCACTTTCTAAAATTTATTGTGCATGGGGGATTCTAAACCTAAATGTTGTGATTTATCAATGTCAATTTCTTTTCATGTAATTACTTCCATTATTCATTCTAAAAATAGTTGTATTGCCTTCCCCATTAAAGTTATATTTAAAATATTACTAGAATTACAATCCTTTCATGTTCCTTTGTCAAAATAATATGTGTAAACCATGGCCTTTTGAAAGTTAATGTTTCTGGATAATTTTGAATTTGAATATTGTGATTTATTACTGTTTATTTGTTTTTATCTAATCACTTCAATTATCTAACATTGTTCTTGGATCATCTCTTTTGGTCTTATGTAAACAACCCATTTCTAAAATTTAATGTTTGTTTGGAATTTCTGAACTTGATTGTTGTGATTTATCATAGTTAATTTCTTTTTATCTCGTTACATTTATTTATTTAATATTATTCGTTCTAAAAATGGTTGCATTGCCTTCTTTGGGTAAGTTATATTTAAAATATTATTAGAACCACAATCCTTTCATGATCTTTGGCCAAAATAATAATAGACAAAAAATTGATTGTTGGTCCATATAACTAATTCATTCATCATTACATTCCACCTTGAATGTTAATTTGCGCACATTTTTTTGATAAGATGAAAACAAGTTTTGAGAAATAGGTGTGGATTAAAGTTGGTGAAAAAAATAAAATCTTATGAAAGTGAATTTTGTTGTTTATGGACAATCTAATTACATCATTATTTAGTATTGTTGTTGGATTATCTGTCTCTTTCCTGTAATATGAGTAATCCGTGGCCTTTTGAAACTTATTGATGGTGGGAAATTTTGAATTTGAATGTTGTTGTTTATCATTGCTTGTTTCTTTTTAGCTACTCACTTTAATTTATCTAATATTTTTTCTGGATCATCTCTTTTGGTCTTGTGGAAATCATCACTTTCTCAAACTTAATGTTCGGAGTAATTTTGAGCCTAAATGTTATGGTTTATTAATGTTAATTTTTTTTTATCTAGTTACATCCATTTATTTAGTGTTATTCATTCTAAAAATGGTTGCATTGCCATTGACTTCCATGCTTAAGTTATAAGCCAATCCTTTCATTCTCCTTGGACAAAATAGTAATAGATAAAAATTGATTGTTGGTCCAAAACTAATTGCATTCCACCTAGAATGTTAATTTGCACACATTTTTCTTTTAATAAGAAAAAAAGTACTGAAAAAACAACTTTAGATTAAGGTTGGAGAAAAAATAAATTATTATGAAAGTAAATTTTGTGATTTATCAACAATCTAATTATATTAATTATTTAGTATTGTTGTTGGATAGTCTCCCTTTGCCCACTAATATGTGTAAACCAAGACTTATTGAAATTTAATGTTTGTGGATATTTTTGAATTTGAATATTGCGGTTTATCCCTTTCAATTTCTTTTTAGCTAATCACTTTAATTTATCTAGTTTTTTTGTTGGATCTTCTCTTTTGGTCTCATGTAAATCATCATTCTCTAAAATTTAATGGCCGTGGAGGAATTCTTAATCTGAATGTTATGGTTTATCAATGTCAATTTATTTTTATCCAGTTATATCCATTTATTTATCATTATTCATTCTAAACATGATTGCATTGCTTTATCTGTGTAAGTTATATTTAAAATATTACTAGAAGCGCAATCGTTTTTTAGTCCTTGGCCAAAATAATAATTGATAAAAATTGATTGTTGGTCCATCTAACTAATTCTTGCATCATTGCATTCCACCTAGAATATTAATTTGCACACATTTGTATGTTAGTATGAAAAAAAAAGTGCTGAAAAATAGGTGTATTAAAGTTGCTGAAAAAATAAAATGTTATGAAATTGAATTTTGTGGTTTATCAGAAATGTAAGTGTTGTTATTGTATCATCTTTCACTATCCTGTAATATGTGTAAACTATGACTTTTTGAAACTTAATGTTTATAGAGCATTCTGAATTTGAATGATGATGTTTTAAGTTAAACAATTATATCTCAAATGTTGTGATTCAACTTAAATTAAGTGTTGTGAATTTGAATTTTGAAGTTGAATGTTGTGATTCAATTTAAATTAAATTTTAAACAATTTGTAGATCTTAAATCCTATTTAAGATTTACTGCTATTCGCTCTTATGCTGTTTTTTCTTTCCCTTGATTTTTTGTTTATTTTTTATTTAGTAATAATTAAAATTGAAATCTCAAAAGTTTTCTTTTCCTATTAAGATTCTATTAGATATAGTTCATTTTTAAAAAACTTATAGCAAAAAATATGAATCCTAAACAGTAAAAAAAATTAAATAATGTAATTATGGGAAATAGGATAAAGAAAACATTATATTTTTGGTTGTGTAATACAGCCCCATTTATGGGGTTAGAAATTTACACAATAGGAAAGGTTACATTTGTGCTAAACTAAGAAAGATAGGCTGTATAGAAAAATTGGGGGGTCGACTGTTCAGATAATAGGAAAGTATTCAAAAAGACAAGCTAGTAATTACTCCTTAAAATTAGTCTCTAAACTGGAGACGATTTGGCCAATCAATCTCTTAGATTATGGACTTATTCCAGTCAAACATTCCTTATTTAGTATTGTTGTTCGATCATCTCTCTTTGCCTCGTAATATGTGTAAATCATGACTTTTTGAAACGTGGTGTTTGTGTAGAGTTCTGAATTTGAAAATTGTCATTTATCACTCACTATTTTTGTTACCATTTATCACTGCCTATTTCTTTTTAGTTACGCTTCAATTCATCTAGTATTTTTTTGGATCATCTATTTTGGTTTTGTGTAAATCATCACATTCTGAAAATGGTTGCATTGCCCCATTTTTGGATCATCTATTTCTTTTTACTAGAACTAATATACTTGCATGCTCCTCTGCCAAAATGATAATAGAAAAAATTGATTGTTTGTCCATATAAGTATTTTGTGCATCATTGCATTCCACCTAGAATACTGACAATTTGCACACATTCGTCTATTAATATGAAAAAAAGTTCTGAAAAATAGATGTGGGTTAAGGTTGGGGAAAAAATAAATCGTTATGAAAGTGAATTTTGTGGTTTTTAAACAATTTAATGACATCAATTATTTAATATTGTTGTTGGATCATCTCTATCCGACCTGTAATATGTGTAAACCCTGGCTTTTTGAAACTTATTGCTTGTGGAGAATTCTGAATTTGAGTGTTTTGGTTTATCATTGCCAATTTCTTTTTATCTCGATGCTTCAATTTATTTAGTATTGTCCATTATCTCTCTTAAACTTGTGTAAATCATCATTTTCTAAAACACAATGTCAGTGAGGGAATTCTGAACCTGAATGTTGGGGTTTATCTTTGTCAATTTTTTTTTGTATAGTTTTCTCAGTTTATTAATTTAGTTTTATTCATTTTAAAAATAGTTACACTGTCTTCCTGTGTACATTATTTAAAATATTATTAGGCAACATTCCTTTCATTCTCCTTGACCAATATAATAATAGATATAAATTGATAGTTGTCCATAACTAATTCCTATATCATTGCGTTCTATCTGGAATGCTAATTTGCACACATTTTTCTATTAATAAGAAAAAAATTGTTGAAAAATAGGTTTAGATTAAGGTACGAGAGAATAAATTATTAAGAAGATGAATTTTGTGGTTCATCAATAATTTAATTATATCAATTATTTAGTATTTTGTTAGATCATTGTCTCTTACTTGTAATATGTGTAAACCGTGGCTTTTTGACACTTAATGTTTGTGAAAAATTCTCTATTCGAATGTTTTGGTTTATCACTGCCTATTTCTTTTTAGCTAATCACTTTATTTTATCAAGTATTGTTCTTGGATTACATTTCTTGGTCGTGTAAATCATCACTTTTTGAAAATTAATCTCTATTTGGTAATCCTGAAGCTGAATGTTGTGGTTAATTTATATTTAAAATATTACTAGAACCAATATCCTTTTATGCTTATCGGCCAGAATGATAATTGAAAAAAATTGATTGTTTATCCATATAACTAATTCAACCTAGAATGCTAACTTTCACACGTTATTTTATTCTTATGAAAAAAATGCTGAAAAACAAGTGTGGATTAAAGTTTGTGAAAAAATAAATTGTTGTGAAAGTGAATTTTGTGATTTTTAATGAATTTAATTATAAGAATTATTTAGTATTGTTGTGGATCATCTCTATTTGCCCTATAATACGTGTAAAGCATGGTTTTTTAAACTTAATGTTTGTGTAGATTTCTGAATTTTGAATCTTGTGGTTTATCACTGCCTATTTCTTTATAGTTAATAACTGCAATTTGTCTTGTATTTGTTTTGGATCAGCTCTATTGGTTTTGTGTAAATCATTACTTTCTGAAAGTTAATGTATGTTGGGGAATCTTGAAGTGAATGTTGTGGTTTATCATTATCAATTTTTTTATCAAGTTACATTCATTAATTTAGTATTTTTCATTGTAAAACTGGTTGCATTGCCTTCCCTGCATAAGTTATATTTAAAATATTATTAAAGTTGATTGTTTGTCCATAACTAATTCCTGCATCATTGAATTCCACTTGAAAAGCTAATTTGCACACATTCTTCTGTTAATATGAAAAAAAGTTTCGAAAAACTGGTGTGGATTCCACTTGAAAAGCTAATGTGCCCTTTACTGTTGGTAAACCATGACTTTTTGAGACTTGATGTTTGTGGTGAATTCTGAATTCGAATGTTTTGGTTGATCACTGCTTGTTTTTTTAGCTAATCACTTCAATTTATCTAATATTTGTTATCAAACCAAATCTCTTCGTCTTTTGTAAATCATCACTTTCTGAAACTTAATGTCAATTAGGGAGTCCTAAACCTGATTGTTGTGATTTTTCAATGACAATTTCTATTTATCTAATTACATCCATTTATTTAGTTTTTTTCATCATAGAAGTGGTTGCATATCCTTCCCTAATTAAGTTATTTTAAAAATATTATTAGAACTACAATACTTTCAGGATCATTTGCCAAAGTAATAACGTATTAAAATTGATTGTTGGTCCATGAGACTAATTCTTGCATCATTGCATTCAACCTAAAATTCTTGCATTCCACCTAAAAATTGATTGTTGGTCTATAGGACTAATTCTTGCATCATTGCATTCCATAGGACTAATTCTTGCATCAATGACAATTCTTGCATCATTGCATTGCACCTGGAATGCTAGTTTGCACACATTTTTCTATTAATATGAAAAAAAGTGTTGAAAAATAGGTGTGGATTAAGTTTGGTGAAAAAATAAATTGCTATGAAAGTGAATTTTGTAGCTTTTAAACAATTTAATTACGTCAATTATTTAATATTGTTGTTGGATCATCTCTCTTTGCCTTGTAACATGTGTAAACCATGACTTTTTAAAACTTATTGTTTGTGGAGAATTTTGAGTTTTAGTACTTCAGTTTATCACTGCCAATTTCAATTTATCTCATTCATTCAATTTATCTAGTATTGTCCTTGGATCATCTCTGTTGGTCTTCAAATCATCATTTTTTGAAACTTAATACTCGTGGGAGAAATCTGAACCTGAAAGTTGGGGTTTAACAAAGTCAATTTCTTTTTATGTCGTTACCTTTTATTATTTAGTATTATTTATTTTAAAATGGTTGCCTTGCCATTCACTTCCATGCTTAAGTTATAAGACAATCATTTCATTCTCCTTAGCCAAAATAATAATAGATAAAAATTGATTGTTGGTCCATAACCAATTCTTGCATCATTGCATTTCACCTGGAATATTAATTTCACATATTTTCTTTTAATAAGAAAAAAATACTGAAAAAATAGTTACACATTAAAGTTAAAGAAAAAAATAAATTGTTATGAAAGTGAATTTTGTGATTTATCAAAGAATTCAATTATATCAATTTTTTAGTATTGGTGTTAGATATCTCTCTCTACCATATAATATGTGTAAACCATGGCCTTTTGTGGATAATTTTGAATTTGAATATTGTGATTTAACACTGTCTATTTCCTTTTAGCTAATCACTTTAATTTTTCTAGTATTATTCTTGGATCACATCTCTTGGTCTTGTGTAAATCATCAATTTCTAAAACTTAAATGTCTTGGTAATCTTGAACTTGAATGTTGTGCTAAAGTTATATTTAAAATATTACTAGAACCAATATCTTTTCATGCTTCTCAGCCAAAATGATAATAGAAACAATTTGATTGTTTATCTATATAACTAAATCGACATAAAATACTAATTTTCACACATTCTTCTATTAATATGAAAAAAATGCTAAAAAACTACTTTGGATTAAAGTTTGTGAAAAAATAAAATATTATGAATGTGAATTATTTGGTTTTTAAAGAATTTAATTACAATAATTATTCAGCATTGTTGTGGATCCTTCCTTCTTTGCACTATGATATGTGTAAAGCATGGTTTTTTAAACTTAATGTTTGGGTAGATTTCTGAATTTTGAATCTTGTGGTTTATCAGTGCTTATTTCTTTATAATTAATAACTTCAATTTATCTTGTATTTGTTTTGGATCAGTTCTATTGGTCTTGTATAAATCATCACTTTTTGAAACTTAATATCTGTTGGGGAATCTTGAACCTAAATGTTGTGGTTTATCATTGTCAATTTCTTTTTATCTAGTTACATCTATTTATTTAGTATTATTCATTCTAAAATTGGTTGCATTGCCTTCCCTGCATAAGTTATATTTAAAATATTATTAAAATTGATTGTTGGCCCATAACTAATTCCTACATCATTGAATTCCACTTAGAAAGCTAATTTGCACACATTCTTCTATTAATATGGAAAAAAAGTTTTGAAGAATTAGTGTGGATTAAATTTGATGAAAAAATAAATTATTGCGAAAGTGAATTTTTGTTTAATCAATAATCTAATTACATCAATTATTTAGTATTGTTGTTGGATCATCTATTCTTGCCCAATAATATGCGTAAACTGTGGTTTTTCGAGACTAGATATTTGTGGAGAATTCTACATTCGAATGTTCTAGTTTGGCTTTGCCTATTTCTTTTTAGCTAATCACTTCAATTTATCTGTTATTCTTCTCGAATTAAATCTCTTGGTCTTATGTAAATCATCACTTTTTGAAACTTAATGTTGTAGTTTTTCAATGACAATTTCTATTTATCTAGTTACATCCGTTTATTTAGGTCTATTCAACCTAAAAATTGTTGTATTGCCTTACCTGCTTAAGTTATATTTAAAATATTGCTAGAACCACATGCTACTTAGCCAAAGTAATACTAGATAAAAATTGATTGTTAGTCTATAACACTAATTTTTGCATCATTGCATTCCACCTAACATTGGTATGAAAAAGAAGTGCTAAAAAATTAGTGTGGATTAAAGTTGGCGAAAAAATAAATTATAGTAAAGTGAATTTTGTGGTTTATCAACAATCTAATTCCATCAATTATTTAATATTGTTGTTGGATCATCTCTCTTTTCCCTGTAATATGTTTAAACTATGACATTTTGAAACTTATTGTCTATGGTGAATATTGAATTTGAGTGTTTCGATTTGTTGCTGCCAATTTCTTTTTAGCTCGTCGTATTAAAGTTAATTGTTGTTGGATCATGCCTCTTGGTCTTGTGCATCACTTTCTGAAACTTAATGTCTGTGGAGGAATTCTGAAGTTTAATGTTGTGGTTTATCATTGTCAATTTCTTTCTATTGAGTTACATCAATTTATTTTGTGTTATTCATTTTAAAATGGTTGAATTGCCATCCTTGCATAAGTTATATTTAAAATATTTTTAGAACACAATCTTTTCTTTTTGTTTGGCTAAAATAATAACAAATACAAATTAATTGTTGATCCATAACTAATTCCTACATCATTGCATTCCACTTGGAATGCTAATTTTCACAAGATAACCCAACTGGTCCCTGAACTTTTATCTTTAAATCTTTTAGGATAATCTTGAGCCATAGGAACTCACATATTGCAAGGGCCATAGCCTTAAATTCTGATTCTACACTTGATCTAGCCACGATACTCTATGTCTTACTCCTCCAAGACACTAGATTTCCACTTAGGAATACACAATACCCTTTGTTTGACCTTCTATCATTGATAGATTCTGCATAATCAGCATCAGTAAAGCCTTTAACATCTAATTCCCTTCATCTTCTGAACAATAGACCCCTACCTGGATTAGTCTTGAGATAGCCAAGTATCTTCCTTACAACTTGCATGTGCTTCTCGGTTGGGTTATGCATAAATTGGCTCACAAGACTAACAACAAAGGTGATATCAGGTCTAGTATGAGAAAGGTATATCAACCAGCTCACAACCTTTGATATCTCTCTTTGTCAATTGGTTGACTATAAGGATTCTTCCATAGTTTTCCATTAGGTTCCACTGGGACACTAGAACCCTTGCCTTCAGTAAGCCCTGTTTTAGCAAGTAGATCCAAAGTATATTTATGTTGAGATAAGAAGATACCATCCCTAGAGTAGACCACTTCAATGCCATCCTTAGAGTAGGCCACTTCAATGCCCAAGAAATATCTGAGGATACCAAGATCCTTGATTTCAAAGTCTTGGTGTAACAGCCCACTTCTTCAGGGCGTGTTATGCCTTAGGAAATTTGGTCCATTATTATTATTTTTTTTATCATTACATTATCCCAAAATTCCCTAAGACCTTATCTAGTGCGAGATATCTACACTAGAAAATAAATACAAAGCGGAAGCTGAACCGAACCTACTCATGGCATTACATAAATAACCGAACATAGTGTTTATTACAAAGTTATTACATAAGCTTTTGAAAATAAATGCATGTACATAATTCTTAAACTATTCATATTACAACATAGCCTGACACATTTCCTCGTTTCCTCACGTCTCACGTCACTATACATCTCCAATCTTGGTGTCATCGCTGCAAGGCCCGACTGGAACGTTGAATGTTCTAGGGGCGAACCCAAGTTAGATGATGAACCATCTAAGTAAGGGTACACAATGCTATGCCATGAGTGTATGCAATGTCTTTCATCGTAGGTGTCAACTGCACCCCTCATGCTACCTATCATTTTAGCGGCCACCTCTTTCGAAGCCGGGGTGTATGGGTGCACCCTTGGTAAGGAAGCGGTGCCAGTTCGTACTCCCTACGGCCTCATATGCGTGTGATCAATGATAACAACATGTATTTATGCATTTCATAGTCATGTATGCAGTCTATGTGATGGACATATATCAGGGCATGTCAATATGATGAAAACATTTTCGAGAAAGTACCACTTACCTTTTAGAGCTTATCGGGCTACCTCGAAATCTGTGCCTTACCTCGATTTGCGTGTCAACCTCAAAATTCACACTAGACACCGACCTCAAAGCATCCTAATCACCATAGGTATTTGAATAAATATTAAATCCTATTTTTCCATAATTTCTGGCATTTTCTTTTAATTTTCCCTCTATTTCTTCCTATTTTCCTCAATAATTTCAAATTAAATATTTCTAGAAATATTTTCTCAAATATTTCACTACGACAATTCATAAAATAATATTTTGGAATTTCTGAAATTTTCTAGAGAATTTTACTCACCTTGACTTAGCATCTCCGATTTCTTTGATTTGCATGCAATATTCTCAAAAAGCGTGCCCGGGTCGTTTTTTTCCACCAAAATCTCCAGGATATCACCGAAATATAGTTTCCTATCTTTTGGAATTTTCTAGGATTTTTTTCCATCATTTTCTTATTTTTTTTCTTCTTTTTCTTTCTTTTCTTTTCTTTTTCTTTTCCTTTTGTTTTTTTTTCTCTCCCTTTCTCCTATTCATCTTCTTCTTCCTCCCGCTGCAACCCCCCTGCGCCTCCATCTTCTTCTTCTTCTTCTTTCTTTTCCTTCTTTCTTCTTTTTCTTCTTCCTTCTCTTCTTCTTCTTCTTCTTCTTCTTCTTCTTCCCTTTCTTCTTCTCCTTCCTGCGCGCGGACCACCTTTGCTTCATCTCCTTCCCGCGGCCGCCACCACTACCAGCGCCTCCGTCCGCCTCCGCCACCGGCCGCCTCCCGCGCCATGCCCTCCGCCGCGGGCCGTCGCCGCTGCAGCCTCCTCAGCGCACTGCAGCGCCCGTGCGCAGCCCCTACCACTGCTGCTTGTAGCGGCTGCCATGGACGCCGCTGCTGTGCTGCTGGCTTGGCCACATTCGGCCACTTGGGCCGGTGCTCCAGTCACCAACGAACTCTCCCAGCCGCTGCACCCGTCGCACCGTTGCCTGCCACCGCGAGCTGCCATCGCGGCAGCTCCTCTGGAATGCTGGTCGCGTCGCCCACTTGCTGCCATGGCTGACTTCGGCCGAGCCCTCTTTCTCTCCCTTGCTTCTCTCGGTCTCTCCCTCAATCTCTCATTCTCATTTTAGCTCTCTCTCTCTCTCGATCAAGCAAGCTTTCTCCTTCCCTCTCTGTTCTTGGCCATGCTCGGCCAAGCCCTTTGCTGCCATGTCCTTCTCTTCTGCAAAAACTCACTATTTATATCTAAATGATAGCTTGGGCGCCACTCGATCAAACTTGGCCACCACTCCAGCCAACTTTGGCGTATAATACACTCAAATTGCTGCCATTCCCTCCTGGAACTTGGCCCCCAAGTTTGCTCGGCCACCACGCGCACACAGACACGCCTTCATTTACATATATATATAATTATATATTACACTTAAATTAAAGAAATTTACATATTCTAATCTAAAAATTTATCTCTATTTCACTTATAAAATACCCTAATTGCAAATATGCCCTCAAACACTGAATTACATTGCAGTATAATATCGAAAATGCAAAATTAATAATTTTAAAGTTACTTGATAATGACGATTTCCTCCCAGTGTTCTCACTGAGTTATAATTTCCTCCTGAAACCACTGAAGGGTTGCTCGTTACACAAAACCGGAGCCTTCTTAGGGTTCTGTTGATTTTTCGGGAGCCTCCTACGACGATTCAGTTTTACAGCCTAAATGATAGCTGTATTTTAGCTATACCGAAAACTGTTCCAAATTTGATTTCTTTCGATACCATAAATCCCATCTCGATACCCTCGTCGAGACCATATAATTTTCCTTAGACAATTTCACTTTGAGGCAATCCCTGCAGTCGATTCGGTACTTATAACTGCTATCAATCCAATTTTTCGGTATCCTAAACTCATCGAAAGTACGTGGTAACTTCATACGAACATGGGGTATTACACTTGGGCTAGATTCCCTTTTAGTAGCATTTGTTCCTCCTCATCATCTTCGGTTACGATTATGTCATCTACATATACTAGCAAGGCTGTAATTTTTCCTTCCCTTGAGTGCTTCATGAAGTGTGTATGATCACCCCGGCTTTGACTGTATCCCATAGTCTTCATGGCTTTAGAGAACCTATCAAACCAAGTCCTTGGGGACTGTTTGAGCCCATAGAGGGCTTTCTTGAGCTTGCATACTTTTCATTTTTCTTCTTCTTGAAATCCCGGAGGTAACTCCATGAAAACTTCCTCTTCTAGGTCTCCATGCAAAAAAACGTTCTTAACATCAAAGTGTTGCAATGTCCATCTAAAAAATGTTGCCAAAGAGATTAGAATTTTTACTGTTGCCATCTTTGCCATTGGAGTAAATGTTTCAAAATAGTCTATGCCATAGGATTGGGTACATCATTTGGCTACTAATTTGGTCTTGTACCTTTCCAATGTTCCATTAACCTTGTATTTTACATTGAATGCCCATTTGTAGCCTACTGGCAAAACCTCTCGTGGTCGTGACACAATTTCCCAAGTCTAATTTTTCTTTAAGGTTCTCATCTCTTCCATCATGGCTTGCTCCCAATTCTGATCTCTTAGGGCCTCTTCTACTGAGTTAGGGATGACAATTGAATCCAAAGATGGTAGGAATCCTTTGTATTTTTGGGACAGCCATTGGTAGGATAAGAAATTAGTTAAGGGATGTTGGGTACAGATTTTGACCCCCTTCCTAACAACAACAGGAAGATTCAAATCATCATAACTGGGGTTAGAAGGATTAGAACAATCTAAAATAGAAAGTTGGGAATCATTTTCTAGGATAGAAGGTTGTATAAATTCTTTACCTTGACTAGGATCAGATGGTGGTGCTTGTTGTGGATCCAGAATAGGCTGTCTTCTTTTGTAAACATAGGGAGATCCCTTGAAACGACCTGGAGGCTACTGGTTGGAATGCAAGTTGTGAGATTTAAGAACAATTTGTTCGTTACTGTTGTTTGGCTGAGAAGAGAGAGGCCTAGAATTGGATGGAGGACAAGTTCTAGCTTAGAGTTAGGAAGCTGTACCTAAGGTAGAGGGATATCAGTCAGTTGAAAAATATTCCGAACCGCTCGGTCACCATCCAAATACTCCCCCTGGCAACCAGTCTGAGGTGAAGGAAAAAAAGGTTGGGATTCAGCAAATGTAACATCCTTGGAAATATAAAATTTCTTTGTAGCTGAATGATAGCATTTGCACCCCTTTTGGGTAGGAAAACACACTTTAGGGCCCTAGCAGAATGAAGGCTCTGATACCATGTTGAAAACTGTAAAGAACAGCAAGAAAACGTCTTGGATGGGGAAATCTCGGAATAAAACTGTACTTTCGTATATTTTCATTGTATACTCCATGAAGATTTTAAATAAACAAAGGTTCCTAAAATCTAGGAATTTAAAATACAAACAAAACTATTTAAAATACAAATACAACAGCAGATTTAAGATATAATCAATCTCCTAAATTTTGGAGGTAGATAAGATCTTATCTCTTCCTAGAATTTAGGGAAGCTGGAGCTTTATCTTAATCATAAATTGAGACATTATCACGACTATGATATCACCGTATTTCAACACAATTACATCAATTTTAGTATTGTTGTTGGATTATCTCTCTCTGCTATGTAATATGTGTAAATTGTGGCCATTTGAAACGTAATGTTTGTGGAGAATTTTGAACTTGAATGTCGCAATTTATCACTGCCTATTTCTTTTTAGCTAATCACTTTAATTTATCTAGCATTGTTTTTGGATGATCTCTCTTGGTGTTTTTTATTCATCACCTTTTGAAACATAATGTCAATGGGGAAATTCTGAACCTGAATGTTATGATTTATCAATGTCAAAATTTTTATCTAGTTACTTCTATTTATTTAGTATTATTCTTTATAAAAATGGTTGCATTGCCTTCCCTACATAAATTATATTTAAAGTATTCCTAGAATCACAATCCTTTCATGCTCTTTGGCCAAAATAGTAATAGATAAAAAATAGATTGTTGGTCTATATAACTGATTCTTGCATTATTCTATTTCACCTACAATGCCAATAGGTGTGGATTAAAATTGGTGAAAAAATAAATGATTATAAAAGTGAATTTTGTGGTTTATCAACAATCTAATTACATCAATTATTTAGTATTGTTGTCGCTGCCCTGTATTATGTGTATTCCATGGCTTTTTGAAGCTTAATATCTATTGAGAATTCTTAATTTAAATGTTGTGGTTTATCACTGCCTATTTTTGTTTTTTGTTTTTTTTTTGCTAATCACTTCAGGTTATTTAGTATTATTCTTAGATCATCTCTCTCGGTCTTGTGTAAATCATCACTTTCTTAAGCTTAATGTCCTTGGCGGAATTCTGAACTTGAATGTTGTGATTTATCAATGTCAATTTCTTTTTATCTAGTTACATCTTATTTATTTAGCATTATTCAATCTAAAATGTTTCCATTGCCTTCCTTTCATGCTCATTTGCCAAAGTCATAGTAGATAAAAAATTGATTGTGGGTCCATATAATTAATTGTTGCATTAGTGCATTCCACAAATCACTAGTTTGCACAAATTGTGGGTCCATATAATGATTGGTGTGGATTAAAGTTGGTGAAAAAAAAAATTGTTATGAAAGTGAATTTTGTGGTTTATCAACAATCTAATTAAATCAATTATTTAGTATTGTTGTTGGATCATCCCTCTCAGCCTTGGAATTTGTGTAAGCCATTGCCTTTTGAAACTTAATGTTAGAGGAGAATTCTGAATTTGAAAGCTATTTCTTTTTAGCTAATCACTTGAATTTATCTAGCATTATTCATGGATCATCTCAAGGCCTTGTGTAAATCATCACTTTCTGAAGCTTTATGTTTATGGGGAATTTTGAACCTGAATGTTGTGATTTATCATTGTCAATTTTTTTTTAACTTAGTTACATCCATTTATTTAGTATTATTCATTCTAAAAATGGTTGCATTGTTTTTCTACGTAAATTATATTTAAAATATTAGTAGAACCACAATCATTTCATACTTCTTGGCCAAATTAATAATAGATAAAAATTGATTGTTGGTCTATATAAGTAATTCCACCATCATTACATTCCACCTTTAATGCTAATTTGCCCACATTATTATATTAATGTTCTGGGAAATTCTAAACTTGAATGTTGCGGTTTATCGTTAATCTTGAACCTGAATGTTGTAATTTATCAATGTCAATTTCTATTTATCTGGTTACATTCAATTATTTAGTTTTATTCATTTGAAAAATGGTTGTATTGACTTCCTTGCGTATGTTATATTTAATATAGTTTTAGAATGCAATCCTTTCATTCTCTTTGGTCGAAATAATAATAGATAAAAATTGATTGTTGGTTCATAACTAATTTCTATATCATTGCATTCCACCTAAATTGCTAATTTGCACACATTTTTCTATTAATAATAAAAAAGGTGCTGTGAAACAGGTGTAGATTAAAGTCGAATAAAAAATAAATTGCTATGAAAGTTAATTTTTTAGTTTATCAACAATCTAATTGCATCAATTATGTAGTATTGTTTTTGGATCATCTTTCTCTGCCTTGTAATATGTGTAAATCATGGCTTTTTGAGACTTAATGCTTGTGGACAATTCTGAATTTGAACGTTGTGGTTTATGAAAGCCTAGAATTAATCTTGTAGTTGACCCCACATAGTGGGATAAAAGCTAGATATGTTTTTTTTTTTTGTTGTTAATCATCTTGCACTCCCCCTATTCCAAGTTGCCCGTTAGTTTTAATCTCCTTCCTTCCATTTCTACCGTTACCTCCAACTTGTTGAAATCAAAGGTAAGTGGATTGACAGTACTCATCCAATCCACGTCCAGGACAATATGGCATCCTCCCGACTCTGATATTCTCAAATCAGCCTTGAACTCATAACAATGCATCACTGTAACGCCCCGCTCCCACATACGGGTGTTACTCACAAATAATTAAGCTATTATTCACACGCTAGGGCAAAGATGAAGAGACGGCTACGTTTCAATGAGAAACGACCTAGGTGGGAAACTAGACTTCGCCCTCTCTTCACTCCACTCAAGGTTTCGGGAAGATAACTAAACTACCCCGCGGAGAATAAACCCAAAACCTTGAGAAGTGCCACCTTCTCAAGCTCTCAATGAAGAGCTAATGATGGCTTCCCAGGATCGAAAGAAATAAGCTCGCTCACTAATTTCATACAAATTATGGCATAAGCCTTAATTTTAAGAAAATAATAATTTCTTTGCCCAACTATTAACCCATTTATCTCATCTTCATTTCCTTTAGAAAATTATTGGGTTAATATTTCTTTGGGAAAAATTTTATAAAATTTCCTTATCAAATCTCCATTACTTTTTCCCTTTTATTATTTCAAAATACTAAATTTTCCAAACACTTAGGAAATAAATTTTGAAATATAACATTAAGGCATCCTCATCCATTTTCTAAAATTTAAGGAAAATACTCCATTATTGATATTCCCAAATATAAAATTTTTTCCACACAATTGCCTCAAATTCATATTAATTTAATAATTAATTTAGAGGCTAAAATACTCCATTATTTATTTATTTAACATGCATTTTATTTCATAATTACTCAAAATGTCAGAATTAATTAAATAAACATAACCCAAGTTTAAATAAATAAAAAAATACAAAGCAGCAAGGTAGGGGGGCGGCAGTAGTAGCCGGTTGCGCCCCCCCAGCGCGCGGGCCGCATGGCCGCGCGCGCTGGCCGCCTACCATGCACGCGGCCGCGCCTGGCCGTGCCCAGGCGCGCCCTTGGCACCAGCACACTGCCCTTTTAAATTTTTTTTTGAATAAATACCCCACATTTTCCAGAATTTAATTTCAAATAAAAATACACTTAAATCCCAAATTTCATCCCAAAAAGTAATTGTTTCAAGGTGTTTACATGCCTTCCAAAAGTAAGATAATAACCATAACATGTTCCATACAAGCTACATGCTTTTACATACACCTTGAAATATATCCAAACACTAGATCCTTAACACTACACAAAATAAATTTCCAAGCTTGATTCACAAACCATCCTTCATGCAACCATTTTCTCTTTCCCTTTTGATGATGATGCCCCAACTACAAGGAGGTAAAATACCTCATGAGCTTTAAGCTCAATAAGGGTGCAAATGATAAAATATGCACAATAACAAGTAAAGTGTGACAAAATGAATGTATGCAATATGCTTGGGACTTCACATCCTCACAACCCACTTGGTTTAAGGCTTCCATATATCCCATCCCACATAACCTCATGGCCATAGGTCTTTACCACAACAAACATGCAAGATGCACACACATAGTTAAAGCATATAAATAGCATTTGCAAAGCCACCTCCCATGGGGCCATCCCTTACCTCAAGAGCTTCGACAACTAGCTTTAAGACCTCCTCCTTGCTTACAACAACTTGCTCTCACTCCCAACCCTTAAGAAAAAATAAAACTTGCTTAAAAAAATATTTAAGACTAGGGTTTTTAAGAAAACAAGCTTCTTAGAGAGCTTACCTCTTCAATCTTCCAAGCTTCTCCCTCTAAGCTTTCTCTTCTATTGCCAAAAGAAGACAAGTCTTCTTCCTCTTCTCTTTTATAGACAATTATTTCCTAATTCATTTTGATTTAATTCTATGGCAAGAATAAATCATAGCCTTTGGATTTAATTTGAGTTGGAAGACCTCATCCTAGCCATCCAATTAAGCACAATCCATGTGCTCTTGCAAGAAGAAATCTCATCCTTCCATCTTGGGAGAATTAATCTCCACCCTTGAAAGAAAGCACAACTTGGTCTTCCTTCAAGACTAAATCCTAACCATCCATGATTCTTAGCCCATGATCTCCACCATCCATAATTCTTTTTTAATTAAATTTTTAAATGTGTTGGCAATCCATGCCATCTTCCAAGACCCAATTCTAGCCATTGGATTATTTCTTCTTTCAAGACTTAATCACCACCATTAGATCACTTGGAATTTCTATTTTAATTCTCATTTAACTAAATTTGACTAATTTCAAGACATGTCTTGAAAGACATAATTCATTTTCTTTTCTAATATATATATAATCTCTATTTTCACCCATTAATGGGTGACTAATTTCATTTCATTTTGAAATTTCTTTTTAGAGACATCATCATGGCTTCATTTAATGCTTGAAAGACTAAATTCTTTTCTTTTTGAATTTCTTTTTATTCTCCTATCTTTCTTCACAAGATCATGCCACGTGTCTCCTTAATATCTAATTTGGCTAAATTTCTTAATTTCACATTTTTAACTAAATTCCTTTTCATAAGAATTTGCCAAGTGTCATAAATCTACCCTATTTGGCTTCCAATTTTAATTCTTAATTTTTCCATACATTTTTCCCCATGCTTGAAAATAAGAATTAAATTCCCTAAAGTCTAATTGCACAATATATATAAATTTCTCCACCAAATAATTACCTTTATGGGGAAAAACACCAAATTACCAAATTTGCCCTTCCCAAAGCATCTTATATTTTTATGACTTCTCCATGATTCAAGGGCAATTATGGAAACCCCCATATACTATCATACTCTTTATTATTTAATTTATCATAACTCACCAAGGGTATTACATCCTACCCCCCTTAAAAGAATTTCGTCCCCGAAATTCATTTCCATTAATATCATTGATCATTACATTATAGCTATTCTTCCATTACATCGACAAATACATCGGGAAATTGCTGCCTTATATCTTCTTCTAGTTCCCATGTTGCCTCTCGATCAGAATGATGGTTCCATTGAACTTTAACTAGCGGAATTGATTTGCTCCTCAGACTCTTCTCCTTGCGGTCCAAGATTTTCACTGGTCGCTCAGTATAGGTTAGGTTCTGACATACCTCTGCCTCTTCCTCGGGAACTTCCATTCTTGGATTCGGTATGTGCTTTCGCAACTGAGACACATGAAACACATTATGCAATCCGACCAGTTCGTTGGGCAAGGCTAATCGATAAGCCAGAGGTCCCACTCGCTCAACGATCCTATACGATCCCATAAACCTCAGACTAAGCTTTCCTAGCTTTCGATTTCTCATTGATGGTCTTTGTGGTGAGATTCGAAGGAATACTCTATCTCCTACTTGAAACTCCAAGTTCTGAGAACGGTGATCCACATAGTATTTTTGGCGATCTTGGGCAATCTTCATACATCTCCTCGCCACTTCAATCTTCTCAGAGGCTTGTTGCACAAGTTCAGTTTTGGCCAATCGCTTTTCGCCTACTTCAAGCCAACACGAAGGCGATCTACATCGCCTGCCATACAACACTTCATACGGCACCATGCCGATGCTACTTTGATAGCTGTTATTATAGGAGAACTCCACCAACGGCAAATACTCGTCCCAACCTCCTCCAAATTCTAAGACACACGCTCGTAACATGTCTTCCAAAACTTGGTTCACCCGTTTTGTCTGTCCATCTGTCTAGGGATGATATGCCGTACTGAAATTCAATCTCATTCCAAGCTCTTCTTGTAAACATGTCCAAAATCTCGACAAAAATTTTGAATCTCTATCGGACACGATACTGACTGGCGTGACATGCAACCGCAAAATCTCTTGGACGTATAACCGTGATAGCTCTTCTGCACTTTGCCCAACTCTAATGGGTAAGAAGTGTGCCGACTTTGTTAGCCTGTCAACCACAACCCATATCGAGTCCTTCTTCCTTGCCGTCCTAGGCAATCCCACGATGAAATCCATGGAGATGTGTTCCCACTTCCACTCTGGAATCTCCAACGGTCGCAGCAATCCCGCTGGTCGCTGATGCTCGATCTTAATACGTTGGCATGCATCACACTGGGCTACATATAGAGCCACACTTTGCTTCATTCCAAGCCACCAGTAGACTTCTCTCAAGTCCTTATACATCTTGTTTGCCCCTAGATGAACAGTGTACTTCGACCGATGCGCCTCATCAAGAATCTTTTGCCTCAATTCTACATTATTAGGAACATAAATTCGTCCATTCATTCTCAAGATTCCATCCCTATACTCGTAACCCGTCTTCATTGGTTGCCCATTTTCATTTACCCATTGGTGAAGTCTACGATCCTCCCCGGTAGCTTGTCGTATCTCCTCCAACCATCCAGGTTGAATTTGCAGATTCGCCATTGTGGACGACCCATTCCCAGGCACTACACTCACCGTTAGCCCACTGAACAATTCAATCAGTTGCCATTCCCGCATCATCATCCCAGCCGCGACTGCAAGATCCCTGCGACTAAGGGCAACCGCCACAACATTCGCCCGCCCTGGATGATAATGGATGGTGCAGTCGTAGTCCTTCAAGAACTCCATCCACCGACGCTGCCTCATATTAAGCTCCTTTTGGGAGAAAATGTATTTCAGGCTTTTGTGATCGGTATATATTTCGAATCTCTCACCATACAAGTAATGTCGCCAAATCTTCAAGGCGTGGATAACTGCTGCCAGTTCCAAATCATGGATGGGGTAATTCTTCTCATGGGGTCGTAATTGACGTGACCCATAAGCGATCACTTTACCATGCTGCATCAACACGCAGCCCAACCCCGAACCCGAAGCATCACTATAGACCACGAATCCCCCAGAACCCTCAAGTAGGGTCAAAATCGGCACTGTGGTTAACCGCTTCTTACGTTCCTCAAAACTTCTCTCACACTTGTCATCCCATATGAACTTCACATTCTTTTGAGTCAAACGTGTCAACGGCAAAGCAATCTTTGAGAACCCTTCAACAAACTGTCGATAGTATCCTGCTAGCCCCAAAAAGCTCCTTATTTCAAACACTGATCTAGGTCGATGCCAACTTTTAATGGCTTCAATCTTGGTTGGGTCAACCGATACTCCATCCCCTGAAATTACGTGGCCTAGAAACGCCACCTCTTTCAACCAAAATTCACACTTAGAAAATTTTGCATAGAGCTTTTCTCCACATAGGGTTTCCAACACGACCTTCAAATGTTCACGGTGGTCTTTCACACTAGGTGAATACACCAGGATGTCATCTATGAACACAATTACAAATTTATCTAAGAATGGCCTGAACACTCGGTTCATCAAATCCATAAAGGCTACTGGTGCATTCGTCAAACCAAACGGCATTACCAAAAATTCATAGTGCCCATATCTACAACGAAATGCCGTCTTAGGGATGTCTTCTTCCTTAACTTTCATCTGATAATACCCCGATCGCAAATCAATCTTAGAGAAGATTCTAGCACCCTTTAGCTGATTAAATAACTCACCTATCCTTGGCAATGGATACTTATTCTTTACTGTGACTTTGTTGAGGGCTCGGTAATCTATACATAATCTTAGGCTACCATCCTTCTTTTTCACGAACAAGACTGGGGCTCCGCATGGTGACACACTAGGTCTGATAAATCCTTTGTCTACGAGGTCCTGGAGTTGGATTTTTAATTCTCGCAACTCAGCCGGCGCCATTCGATAAGTGGGGATAGAAATTGGCCTCGTTCCTGGCAATAATTCTATGGCAAACTCCACCTCTCGATCTGGAGGCAACCCAAATAGATCATCTGGAAATACATCTAAAAACTCCTTGACTACCTCCACATTCTCCGGCTTGTCCTTTAATTCACCAGCCACAACCACATGAGCCATATAGCCATATGCTCCCCTTTCCAGCAACCTACAGGCCTTTAAGGCGGACACAAATTTATATGGGGTTTCAACCCTCTGACCCTTAAATTTCACCACCTTCCCTCCTGGGCATCCTAACTTCACCGTCTTCTTCAAACAATCCATGCTAGCGCAATATCTAGAAAGGAAATCCATACCCAAGATTGCATCATAGTCTTGCATCTCCATAAGAATCAAATCTATCTCGAATTTCTCATCCTCAACTTTCACGAAGCAACGAACCATGAGATCTGTTTCTACACTTTTCCCAATTGGGGATTGAACCTTAATATTGTAACTCATTATCGAAGGTTCTAGACCCACGCTCTTAGCAGACTCTAATGCCATGAATGAATGAGTGGCACCGGGGTCCACTAATGCATGCATAGGAGTAGAATGGATCAAGATCGTACCTTCCACCAGTCTTGGGTCAGCCTCTGCCTCCACCTTCGTTAAGTGATATACCCTGGCTAGTTGCGATCCTGGCTTCCCTTCAGGCTTCTTCCCTGGCTCGGCCTTGCTGCGTTGAGGGCAATCTCGAGAATAGTGCCCCTTCTGATTGCAGGAGAAACATGTGATCTCTCTCTTTGGTGTATCTGAAATTTTTAACGGCTTCCTCGCAGGGCAATCCCTGGCGAAATGTCCTGGCTCACCACACACAAAACAGCCTGCCTCCTTTGCTTTGCCTTCACACTTTTTCCCCACATGTCTCTTTCGGCACTTCTTGCAATATCTATCCTTCTTGAACCTTGCTCCTTCAGGTCGTTTGAATTGGACATGCGGAAGGCTTGCTGGCTTGTCTTTCTCCTCTGCCTTTAGCGCACTATCCATCTTCAGGTCTCCTTATGACACCATGTTTCTTTCGATAGTAATAGCCTTTTCCACCACCTCTTCATAAGTGCGTATGTTCTATGCATATAGCACTTGTTTAACTTCCTTTCTCAATCCCTGAAGGAATTTCCGGGCCTTCTCCCGATCGTCAGCATTATACATTGGAACATATTTTATCAATTTTGAATATTTGGCCTCGTCCTGAACTACTGACATCTCGCTCGTCTGCACCAAACTGAGAAACTCATGTCTTTTCACCTCTCGCCAATAATCAGGTAGATATTTATCGTTAAAAGCAGTCTTGAACTGCTCCCAAGAAATCTGAGTCCCCCTAGCCTCATCTCCTTCCTGACTCGCATTTTGCGCCCTTAAGATCCTTGTCATTGACTTCCACCAGAGGCTGGCCTCCTCTTCCAGCATAAAGGTTGCGCACCGTACCCAGTGCTCTTCGGGGCATTCCAGGTGGTCAAGCAGTTTTTCAGTCTGTTCTAACCAGTACTCCCCAATGCTTGGATACTCCTCCGGGTCACCCTTGAAACTAGGTGGGTGCATGTCGCGATACATCTTTAATCAGTTAGGCATCGGAGCTTCTCGCCTGTTCATCGAACTCAGCATTACTTCAATAAATTGACCAAAAGATCCCTCGCCACTAGGAGGTTCTGCGCCACTACCCTCCTGGGTGGTGGATTTTGGCGTCTCCTTCTATTCATCTGCATGATGCCCAAACAACATTTACTTATCCATTATGCCAAGATACTTATGTATAAAACACAAGCTATAAATAACCATAATCTCAAAAAGACACACAATTTCTAGCACATTATATTTCATTGAAACAACAAGGAATACATAGAAGGTTCTTCCCCTTTTTACATCATCACAAAAGAAAGGGGGAAAGTCTATCACAACTACTCTTGACACAGGTCAAGACAAAATAATTACAACCTTCTCTCAAAATAGAAACATCCACTTTTAGTCCCCTGAACCTGACTGTCATCTAAGAAGACGTTGCCCCACCCCCAGCTCCCCCGCCTTGGCTTCCCACATGAGGTTCATCAACCTCGAAGCTCTCACGAGACTCATCAAAACTCGACTCACTGAGTAGCCTAGCACTCGCCGGGTCACTGAAGTAAGGCAACTCTTCAGACTCAGTCTCTTCGGACGGTTCCTCGTAGGGGGGCTCAGGAGAATCTATCTCTGCCTCAATTCCCTCGGAAGAAGTCTCCATACTTTCATTGCTCCCAACACTCTCACGATCAGGGTTGGCTAACTGGCCCACTATGGGTTTTGACTGCCACAAATCGATCTCCCGAAGCTTCTCTATCAGTAGGGCACTATTTTGCATCAAGTGAGCCCTTCGAGCCAGCTTTCTCGCAACTCTTTTCCACTTCCCATGGAGCAAGCCTGACAAATAGTTTATTTTAATCTCTTCTAACAACTCCCGAGACAAGGCTATCCCCGGAATGTCCGAAAATACATCCTCCACCTTGTTTAGATATTGTTGAATGCACTCCTTAGGCCTCATGATAGGGAGGGCTAAAGTCCACTGGGCCTTTAGCCTCCGGATGTGATCTTTAACTAACCAGCATTAACGAAAGGGGCTCCGCCTCTCCATACCTAAGAAGAAATAATACAACCATAAACACCCTAGTAGGATAGCATATCACACCCAATATCCAATCCAAATCATAAATAGTAAATAAAAATCCCAACATGCGACACTACGTCGACCATAACGCTTATATCATATACTCAAAACAATTAACCACGCTCTGATACCAAACTGTAACGCCCCGCTGGTCGAACAGTTGTCGAACCACTCCAGAATTATATTAGATATCTATATACCTTTCTTCTAGTTTGCAGCAAAGCACAACCTAGGTCGTCTCTCACAAGGAGCCTTATCTTCTTCTACCAACAATGAGAACCAAATAAGCAATACAACAGTTTAGGGGGGGTTTTGACAGAAATCTAAATAACAAAACAGAAACACAAATATAGATGAAAATCAGTAAATGGAGAGCAACCAGTTGTGTATTTATCCCCTATGTGAAATCTTCCTTGTCCAACCTATAGATCTTGGTTGGTTAGATGTTATAATCTCTGGATATCTAACTCAAAGCATCCCCAACAACCGTCCAAGGATTAGAATGATTGGAACAGCAAAATGAATAAAGAAATCTCTTATAAACAAAATGCAACCATTCACTCTCTATTCAACCCATCCGGAGCTATGCAAGAACAACCATTCAAGCATATCATATTCATTTCCGAGATGTTATACCAACCGGCTACAACACTGTATTCTCTTAAGCATTTAA
Source organism: Diospyros kaki (assembly GCA_036245055.1). Classification (NCBI taxonomy): domain Eukaryota; kingdom Viridiplantae; phylum Streptophyta; class Magnoliopsida; order Ericales; family Ebenaceae; genus Diospyros; species Diospyros kaki. The sequence goes on along the minus strand of BSEG01000009.1, from coordinate 23,183,122 downwards.
CAGAAAATGGATCCATGTAAATTCACACAAACCTGCCATGAACTTCATGCATTCCAAAATCTGTTCAAACTAAACCAAATGGAAATGAATAAGATTAAAACAACAAACCAGATTCTTGTAGTTCATCCGGGACTCAGATTCCACATGGGTTCAAGATTACACAACCGGTTACAATAGCCTTAGCCTTTCATTGCAGCAAGGAAGACAAAATGGAAACAAAATGGAGAAAACAGAAAAATGCTACAATCTGAAAAACGGCCAGAATTCTCCTCTCCCTCCTCTATGTGTTGGAAATAAGTGCTAAGAGGTCTTAAATACATGGCCAAGAGATGAAGACCTAGAAAGGCTAGGGTTGGGCCTAGCCTAGCCCAACATATATGAGCCCAAGACAACAAAAACGAGCAGCCCAAATCTGCTCCTTTAGATGAGTCCCATAATTGCCCAAGTCTTCAAGTCTTTTCTAGTTGCTTCTCTAGCTGATGGCCTATGACAATTGGTGCAGTCTGAAGAATAAAATGTAGGAAATTATCAGCTCTTTTCAAAATCTGGGAGATTTCTTCCAGAGGTGAGGATTGCTTTTCTAAATTTTTTATGTTGTCCTGCATTTTCTCCATGAGTATCTACTCCCGCTGGATGCTAGCCTCCAACAATTTCTCTAAATGCATGGCCCGCTGCTTCCAGTATACAACAGTATCATACTCGGCATCTATCTCTAGCTTGGATTCATAGAAGTAAGATAGAAAATAGTGTAAGGATAATTTGAAGTATCATAAAATAGAAACAATAAAAGATCAGCAAAATTACTTCAAATTGTGTAATAAGATTGAGGTGAAATGCCAAAATATAGCATAAATATGCATGCTATCACCCGCTCCCACATACGGGTGTTACTCACGAATAATTAACCTATTATTCACACGCTAGGGCAAAGATGAAGAGACGGCTACGTTTCAATGAGAAACGACCTAGGTGGGAAACTAGACTTCGCCCTCTCTTCACTCCACTCAAGGTTTCGGGAAGATAACTAAACGACCCCGTGGAGAAAAAACCCAAAACCTTGAGAAGTGCCACCTTCTCAAGCTCTCAATGAAGAGCTAATGATGGCTTCCCAGGATCGAAAGAAATAAGCTCGCTCACTAATTTCATACAAATTATGGCATAAGCCTTAATTTTAAGAAAATAATAATTTCTTTGCCCAACTATTAACCCATTTATCTCATCTTCATTTCCTTTAGAAAATTATTGGGTTAATATTTCTTTGGGAAAAATTTTATAAAATTTCCTTATCAAATCTCCATTACTTTTTCCCTTTTATTATTTCAAAATACTAAATTTTCCAAACACTTAGGAAATACATTTTGAAATAAATAACCCAAGTTTAAATAAATAAAAAAATACAAAGCAGCAAGGTAGGGGGGCGGCAGCAGTAGCCGGCCGCGCCCCCCCAGCGCGCGGGCCGCGCGCGCGCACGGGCCGCATTGCCGCGCGCGCTGGCCGCCTGCCATGCGCGCGGCTGCGCCTGGCCGCACCCAGGCGCGCCCTTGGCACCAGCACACTGCCCTTTTAATTTTTTTTTTTGAATAAATACCCCACATTTTCCAGAATTTTATTTCAAATAAAAATACACTTAAATCCCAAATTTCATCCCAAAAAGTAATTGTTTCAAGGTGTTTACATGCCTTCCAAAAGTAAGATAATAACCATAACATGTTCCATACAAGCTACATGCTTTTACATACACCTTGAAATATATCCAAACACTAGATCCTTAACACTACACAAAATAAATTTCCAAGCTTGATTCACAAACCATCCTTCATGCAACCATTTTCTCCTTCCCTTTTGATGATGATGCCCCAACTACAAGGAGGTAAAATACCTCATGAGCTTTAAGCTCAATAAGGGTGCAAATGATAAAATATGCACAATAACAAGTAAAGTGTGACAAAATGAATGTATGCAATATGCTTGGGACTTCACATCCTCACAACCCACTTGGTTTGAGGCTTCCATATATCCCATCCCACATAACCTCATGGCCATAGGTCTTTACCACAACAAACATGCAAGATGCACACACATAGTTAAAGCATATAAATAGCATTTGCAAATCCACCTCCCATGGGGCCATCCCTTACCTCAAGAGCTTCAACAACTAGCTTTAAGACCTCCTCAACTTGCTCTCACTCCCAACCCTTAAGAAAAAATAAAACTTGCTTAAAAAAATATTTAAGACTAGGGTTTTTAAGGAAACAAGCTTCTTAGAGAGTTTACCTCTTCAATCTTCCAAGCTTCTCCTTCTTAGCTTTCTCTTCTATTGCCAAAAGAAGACAAGTCTTCTTCCTCTTCTCTTTTATAGACAATTATTTCCTAATTCATTTTGATTTAATTCTATGGCAAGAATAAATCCTAGCCTTTGGATTTAATTTGAGTTGGAAGACCTCATCCTAGCCATCCAATAAAGCACAATCCATGTGCTCTTGCAAGAAGAAATCTCATCCTTCCATCTTGGGAGAATTAATCTCCACCCTTGAAAGAAAGCACAACTTGGTCTTCCTTCAAGACTAAATCCTAACCATCCATGATTCTTAGCCCATGATCTCCACCATCCATAATTCTTTTTTAATTAAATTTTTAAATGTGTTGGCAATCCATGCCATCTTCCAAGACCCAATTCTAGCCATTGGATTATTTCTTCTTTCAAGACTTAATCACCACCATTAGATCACTTGGAATTTCTATTTTAATTCTCATTTAACTAAATTTGACTAATTTCAAGACATGTCTTGAAAGACATAATTTATTTTCTTTTCTAATATATATATAATCTCTATTTTCACCCATTAATGGGTGACTAATTTCATTTCATTTTGAAATTTCTTTTTAGAGACATCATCATGGCTTCATTTAATGCTTGAAAGACTAAATTCTTTTCTTTTTGAATTTCTTTTTATTCTCCTATCTTTCTTCACAAGATCATGCCACGTGTCTCCTTAATATCTAATTTGGCTAAATTTCTTAATTTCACATTTTTAACTAAATTCCTTTTCATAAGAATTTGCCAAGTGTCATAAATCTACCCTATTTGGCTTCCAATTTTAATTCTTAATTTTTCCATACATTTTTCCCCATACTTGAAAATAAGAATTAAATTCCCTAAAGTCTAATTGCACAATATATATAAATTTCTCCACCAAATAATTACCTTTATGGGGAAAAACACCAAATTACCAAATTTGCCCTTCCCAAAGCATCTTATATTTTTATGACTTCTCCATGATTCAAGGGCAATTATGGAAACCCCCATATACTATCATACTCTTTATTATTTAATTTATCATAACTCACCAAGGGTATTACATCCTACCCCCCTTAAAAGAATTTCGTCCCCGAAATTCATTTCCATTCATATCATTGATCATTACATTATAGCTATTCTTCCATTACATCGACAAATACATCGGGAAATTGCTGCCTTATATCTTCTTCTAGTTCCCATGTTGCCTCTCGATCAGAATGATGGTTCCATTGAACTTTAACTAGCAGAATTGATTTGCTCCTCAAACTCTTCTCCTTGCGGTCCAAGATTTTCACTAGTCGCTCAGTATAGGTTAGGTTCTGACATACCTCTACCTCTTCCTCGGGAACTTCCATTCTTAGATCCGGTATGTACTTTCGCAACTGAGACACATGAAACACATTATACAATCCGACCAGTTCGTTGGGCAAGGCTAATCGATAAGCCAGAGGTCCCACTCGCTCAACGATCCTATACGGTCCCATAAACCTCGGACTAAGCTTTCCTAGCTTTTGATTTCTCATTGATGGTCTTTGTGGTGAGATTCGAAGGAATACTCTATCTCCTACTTGAAACTCCAAGTTCCGAGAACGGTGATCCGCATAGTATTTTTGGCGATCTTGGGCAATCTTCATACATCTCCTCGCCACTTCAATCTTCTCAGAGGCTTGTTGCACAAGTTCAGTTTTGGCTAATCGCTTTTCGCCTACTTCAAGCCAACACGAAGGCGATCTACATCGCCTGCCATACAACACTTCATACGGCGCCATGCCGATGCTACTTTGATAGCTGTTATTATAGGAGAACTCCACCAACGGCAAATACTCGTCCCAACCTCCTCCAAATTCTAAGACACACGCTCGTAACATGTCTTCCAAAACTTGGTTCACCCGTTCTGTCTGTCCATCTGTCTAGGGATGATATGTCGTACTGAAATTCAATCTCGTTCCAAGCTCTTCTTGTAGACATGTCCAAAATCTCGATAAAAATTTTGAATCTCTATCGGACACGATACTAACTGGTGTCCCATGCAACCGCAAAATCTCTTGGACGTATAACCGTGATAGCTCTTCTGCACTTTGCCCAACTCTAATGGGTAAGAAGTGTGCCGACTTTGTTAGCCTGTCAACCACGACCCATATCGAGTCCTTCTTCCTTGCCGTCCTAGGCAATCCCATGATGAAATCCATGGAGATGTGTTCCCACTTCCACTCTGGAATCTCCAACGGTCGCAGCAATCCCGCTGGTCGCTGATGCTCGATCTTAATACGTTGGCATGCAGCACACTGGGCTACATACAGAGCCACACTTCGCTTCATTCCAGGCCACCAGTAGACTTCTCTCAAGTCCTTATACATCTTGTTTGCCCCTAGATAAACAGTATACTTCGACCGATGCGCCTCATCAAGAATCTTTTGCCTCAATTCTACATTATTAGGAACATAAATTCGTCCATTCATTCTCAAGATTCCATCCCTGTACTCGTAACCCGTCTTCATTGGTTGCCCATTTTCATTTACCCATTGGTGAAGTCTACGATCCTTCCCGGTAGCTTGTCGTATCTCCTCCTACCATCCAGGTTGAATTTGCAGATTCTCCATTGTGGATGACCCATTCCCAGGCACTACACTCACCGTTAGCCCACTGAACAATTCAATCAGTTGCCATTCCCGCATCATCATCCCGGCCGTGACTGCAAGATCCCTGCGACTAAGGGCAACCGCCACAACATTCGCCCGCCCTGGATGATAATGGATGGTGCAGTCGTAGTCCTTCAAGAACTCCATCCACCGACGCTGCCTCATATTAAGCTCCTTTTGGGGGAAAATGTATTTCAGGCTTTTGTGATCGGTATATATTTCGAATCTCTCACCATACAAGTAATGTCGCCAAATCTTCAAGGCGTGGATAACTGCTGCCAGTTCCAAATCATGGATGGGGTAATTCTTCTCATGGGGTCGTAATTAACGTGACCCATAAGCGATCACTTTACCATGCTGCATCAACACGCAGCCCAACCCTGAACCCGAAGCATCACTATAGACCACGAATCCCCCAGAACCCTCAAGTAGGGTCAAAATCGGCGCTGTGGTTAACCGCTTCTTAAGTTCCTCAAAACTTCTCTCACACTTGTCATCCCATATGAACTTCACGTTCTTTTGAGTCAAACGTGTCAACGGCAAAGCAATCTTTGAGAACCCTTCAACAAACTGTCGATAGTATCCTGCTAGCCCCAAAAAGCTCCTTATTTCAAACACTGATCTAGGTCGATGCCAACTTTTAATGGCTTCAATCTTGGTTGGGTCAACCGATACTCCATCCCCTGAAATTACGTGGCCCAGAAACACCACCTCTTTCAACCAAAATTCACACTTAGAAAATTTTGCATAGAGCTTTTCTCCACGTAGGGTTTCCAACACGACCTTCAAATGTTCACGGTGGTCTTTCACACTAGGCGAATACACTAGGATGTCATCTATGAACACAATTACAAATTTATCTAAGAATGGCCTGAACACTCGGTTCATCAAATCCATAAAGGCTGTTGGTGCATTCGTCAAACCAAACGGCATTACCAAAAAATCATAGTGCCCATATCTACAACAAAATGCCGTCTTAGGGTTGTCTTCTTCCTTGACTTTCATCTGATAATACCCCGATCGCAAATCAATCTTAGAGAAGATTCTAGCACCCTTTAGCTGATCAAATAACTCACATATCCTTGGCAATGGATACTTATTCTTTACTGTGACTTTGTTGAGGGCTCGGTAATCTATACATAATCTTAGGCTACCATCCTTCTATGAAGTGAGGATAAGCTTCCCATCCAATTTTCTTATAGATTGGCAAACAGGGTCGTTTTTAGTCAGATTCCCAAGACTATAACATTGGCGGTCACTTATGAACTGGGTCCATAAAGCAAGAAGTTCTCTTTGCACTATTCCACATGGATGCGTCTCAAGAGTCAATCGGATATCATCCAATGACTCCTTACTCAGTCCATCCTTTATGAAACTAATTTTATCTTCTCGATTTATGGACGTAAACCCCACAGATTTGCATCGAGTGTTACAGGTCCAACAAGCACACTTGTGACAACCATTCACTCTTTTAGCTCTTTGTTTCTTCACAAAACTACTCTTCCCTAAGCCCGGGAAGTGCTTAAAACTAGGTGAAGTTTCGCCAGCTAATAGAACTTTTGCTTCGATCAGCCAACGAATATCCTCAGGGATGTTATTACGCATCAAAAGCCAAAGTCTTTCACGCCTAGCAACATAATTTTTTTTCAAATCATTCTGCAGGAGAGATGGATAGTACTTGCGAATTTTTGAAAGCTAAAAATCCATTTTTTTTTTAAAGAAAACTCTAATAAGAAGAAAGTAAAGAACTATAAACTTTACAAAAGGGATGAGAATACCTGATCGGAGAATAACACAAAGGAGAGAGGATTGAGCTCAAGAAGGGTGGCTTGCCTCATACAGATATGGAGTCTCTTATAGAGCAATGGGCATCACTATTCGACACTCAGCTCGAGGTACGCCATAATTGCACCGTCAGGCTTGGTGTCGTTTAGCGTCTCATTTTTCAACATTTGGCAGTGTGCAGTGTGATTGCACTGCCCGAGAAGAATGGCTACCACCAGCGTCAATTCTGTCTCTCTCAAAATTTTTTTTTTTTATATTTTTTTATATATTTTTTATTTTTATTATTTTTCTATTTATTCTTTTTTTTTAAATTTTTTTTAGGGGCCCAATAAAATCATATATACCATACAAGACAATATTATCAAGTTAACCAAAATTATTTGCACAATGGATCAATTTCAAACACCAAAAAACCTTACTCCCCAACTTAAATTGTGCATTGTCCTTAATCAGCAATAAAAGGATAGAAATAGGCATACCTGGCGGTCTTCAATGCATGAACTCGTATGCAAAATTTTTATTTAGACTGCACACAGAGAAACACTATTTAAGTAATGCAGAAAAGAAACAAATTTTTTTTATATACTTTTTTTTTATTATTATTATTATTTTTTTTTTCAAATCTAGAAACATCCATTTAACCTAAATGGAAAGGGGGTCTTTTAACGTCAGATTCCCAGACGACATGAAACTGCCCTTACTCATCAGATGATGGTAGGTCATCCAAATCCACAACTCCTTCATTCTTCTCAAAACTACCCTGGTATGGTTTCAACCTATGGCCATTGACTATAAGAAGTTGTCCTGACTCCGGATTTTCTATCTCAAAGGCTCCATATCCTGAGATGGACTTGATTACAAAGGGGCCAACCCATCGAGACTTCAATTTCCCTGGGAATAGATGCAATCGAGAATCATACAAGAGTACCTGTTGCGCTACCTGAAAACTTTTTCGAATGATGTGCCGATCATGTAACTCTTTCAAATGCCTCATTCCGAATTTCCTCGAGCTCATTCAATTGGAGCTTCCTAGATAGACCTGCTTCAGTTAGACTCATGTTGATCTTTTGAATTGCCCAATATGCTTTATGCTCAATTTCCACCGGCAGATGACAAGATTTACCGTATATTAACCTATAGGGAGACATTCCCAAAATTGTTTTTTAAGCTGTCATGTACGCCCAAAGAGCGTCCACTAGTCTTAAGGATCAATCCTTATGATTAGCGGCAACAGTCTTTTCCAATATGCGCTTAATCTCCCTATTGGCTAACTCGGCTTGACCATTGGTTTGGGGATGGTATGGTGTTGCAACCTTGTGCAGTACGCCATATTTCTTCATTAATCCTGTCACAACTTTATTACAAAAATGGGAATCCCCATCACTGATGATTGCTCATGGCATCCCAAATTGACTGAATATATTTTCTTTCAAAAATTTCACAACAGTTCTATGGTCATTTGTTCTAGCCAGGATTGCTTCGACCCATTTGGACACATAGTCGACAGCAAGTAAGATGTATTCATGACCAAATGAATTGACAAATTAGCCCATAAAATCCATACCCCAACAGTAAAAAACTTCTAACACTTGGATCGGATGTAATGGCATCATGTTTCTCCTCGATAGACTTCCTAACCTTTGACATCGATCGCAACTTGAACAAAACTTGTACACATCCTTGAACAGTGTTGGCCAATAAAATCCACTTTGAAAAATTTTTGCAGCTGCTTTTTTGACAGAAAAATGGCCTCCACATGCAAGAGTATGACAGAAATTAATGACACTTTGTTGCTCATGATCGGGTATGCATCTGCGGACGATTTGGTCCGGACAATACTTGAAGAGGTAGGACTTATCCTAAAAGAAGGTTCTGACTTTTCTGAAGAATTTATGCCTATCTAGCTTACTCCAATGGTCTGGGATCAGACCAGTTGCTAGGTAGTTTGCAATGTCGGCATACCAAGGGACAACAGATGATGCATGAATAACATTCACTTCAAATAGGTGCTCATCAGGAAAATTGTCATGGATTGGTTCATCAAATTGTGTGAGATTTTGACTTGGAATCCTTGACTAATGATCAGCCACCACATTCTCTACTCCCTTCTTGTCTCTGATTTCAATGTTGAACTCTTGTAGGAGTAAGATCCATCGGAGAAGATGGGGTTTTGTATCTTGCTTTGTGAACAGATACTTCAGAGCAGCATGATCAATAAAGATGATTACTAGTGACCCTACGAGGTAAGATCGGAACTTGTCCAGGGTAAAGACAACTGCTAGTAACTCTTTCTTTGTAGTGGTGTAATTCTTTTGTGCCTCGTTCAGAGTTTTGCTAGCATAGTATATCACATGAGGTTTCTTATCCTTCCTCTGCCCTAACACCACTCCTACCGCGTAATCACTAGCATCGCACATGAGTTCAAATGGGAGGGACCAATCAGGAGATTGAATGATAGGTGCAGAAATGAGTGATTTCTTCAACTTCTCAAAAGCAACTTGACATTCACCATTACATTCAAAAGGTATGTCAAGGGCCAGGAGGCAGCATAAAGGTTTGGCTATGGCACTGAATGAAGCGATAAATCGCCTATAAAAACCAGCATGGCCAAGAAAAGACCTAACCTCTCTCACGTTCCTTAGGGCGGGTAATTTTTGAATTGACTCAACCTTGGATTGATCAACCTCAATACCCCTGGAAGAAACAATATGTCCCAAAACACTTCCTTGAGTGACCATGAAATGACACTTTTCCCAATTTAGCACTAAATTCGTTTCTTTGCATCGGACCAGAATTTTCTCCAAATTTTCCAGACAACTCTCAAAACTGTCTCCGTACACTGAGAAGTCATCCATGAAGACTTCTACCACATTCTCAACCAATTCACTGAAAATACTCATCATGCATCTTTGAAAGGTTGCAGGTGCATTGCACAGACCAAATGGCATTCGTCTATAAGCAAATGTCCTGAATGGACATGTGAACGTGGTTTTCTCTTGATCTTCTAAGGAAATTTCAATCTAATTGTATCCAGAATACCCATCTAAGAAGTAGTAGAAGGCATGTCCCGCTATTCTCTCTAACACCTGATCCAAAAATGAAAGTGGAAAATGATCCTTCCTAGTCACAGAGTTGAGCTTCCTATAGTCTATGCACATCCGCCATCTAGTCTGGATGCGTGTAGGAATGAGCTCATTGTTCTCGTTTGCTATCACAGTGACTCCTGACTTCTTAGGTACAACTCGAGTTGGACTAACCCATTTGGAATCAGATATAGGGTAGGTGATGCCAACATCTAAGAGCTTAAACACTTCTCCCCTAACCACTTCCTTCATGTTTGGGTTTAACCTTCTCTGCATTTGTCTAACTGGCTTTGCATCTTCTTCTAAGAAAATTCTGTGGGTACAAATTAAGGGACTAATGCCATGCAGGTCTTCTATAGTCCAACCTAGAACTTCCTTGTGTACCTTTAACAGATTCAGCAATTGTTTCTCCTATTGAGGATACAGACTTGATGAGATCACCATCGGCAAAGATTCTCCTTCACCTAGGAATGCATAGTTAAGGTTGTTTGGCAATGGTTTCCTTTCAGGTGTAGGTGAGCAGCTTAAGACAGATTCAGTTTTCTCTCAAGAGCAGTCCTGCTGCTCCAAAAATTCCTCCAACTCAAAATTTTCCTGAGCATATTTACAGTTAATGTACTCCTCACTCAATGTCTGTATCAGATCATCTTCTTCAGTCTCATTGTCTACATTAGGTTGTTTGGAAACCCTAAAAATGTTTGTTTCCAAAGTCATATTTTGTAACGCCCCGCTCCCACTTACGGGTGTTACTCGTGAACAATTACCCGAATTATCCACCTGCCCGGTCTTTGATGAAGGGCAGACCATGTTTCAAGAAGAAATGCCCTAGGTGGGAGCTAGGCTCGTCCTTCCCTTCCCTTAAACCCCAGGATTTGCTAGCAGAATTGGGCTTTAAACCACGTCGCATTTGGCTATAAGGAAAATCTCATTCCGATGCCCAATCGCCATTTTCTCAATTTTATTTAATTCTTTTCCAACCAAGAATTTTACCGGGCTCCATAAATCACCACTTAAATCAATCCATTGAGAGACATAAATTAATGGGACTAATTTCCAACATCACATTTGAGAGACATAAATATTTTCTTATGTATTTAAATAACTCTCATATTTTCCAAGGCATTAATGGTGACCATTTACCATTTTCTTTTGGATTTACTTTAATCCATATAATTATGCCTCTCATTAAATGCTTGAAAGACTAATATCCTTTCCTTTTGCATTTAATTAAACCATTCTCCAACTCATAAATCGACATTTATAATTTCTCTCAAATTTCCAAGATTATGCTAAGTGTCACTCTAAGACACAAACTTGGCTTCCAATTCTTTATCTTGGTCATCCATGTGGCATTACCACATTAATTCACTAACTTAGGGAAAATATAATTATTCTCCTCAAATAATTTAATATCCCCCATTTTCCCTATTTCCAAAATTAATTTCCTTTATGGAATCACTTCAAATTCCTAAATAATCTTTGTAAATTTATTAATCCCATATATCTCCACATAATTATTAAATTGGGATTTTTATTCACTTACTCACCTAATTTCACATAGGAATTATTTTTAATTTATCAAAATACCCTTTTATTGGATTTCTCTATCCAAATTACCAAAATACCCTTCTCATGGGCATTCTCAATCTCAAGGATCTATCACTTTCTCAAGGGCATTTTTGGAAGTCTTCTTACTTCATTTCCTATTCTCCTAACACTGGTTACACCGGGTGTTACATATTTCCGAATGACAATTTCAGGATTCCATTCCTACAGTTGATGATGGAATTTGATGTGGCAAGGAATGGTCAGCCTAAGATGACTGGCACAAGAGGTTGAGGCCCCTGATGCGGATGGGTGTCCAAAACGATGAAGTCCACTGGAAAGTAGAACTTATCGATTTGTACCAGAACATCCTCCACAATTCCTCGTGGAACTTTGACTGATCGATCAGCCCACTAAAGGGTCACTCTAGTGGGTTTGAGCTCACCTAATCCCAATTGTTGATACACACTGTATGGTAACAAATTGACACTAGCTCCTAAATCCAAGAGTGCCTGGTCAACCTTTTGACTTCCAATGATGCATGAAATGGTTGGATAGCCTGGGTCTTTGTATTTGGGAGGAGTTTTCAATTGGAGAATGGCGCTGACTTGCTCGGTCAGGAAAGCTTTTTCATGCACATTTGTTCTTCTTTTGACAGTACACAGATCTTTCAAGAATTTTGCATATGAAGGTGTTTGTTTGATTGCATCCAACAGCGGGATGTTGATTCTCACTTGCTTAAACACTTCATATATATCTGCATTTTGTTGATCTTTTTTTAAGTGATTCAACCTTTGTGGAAAAGGTGGTTTGGGCCTGTATTGAATTTGTTTTCCATTTTCTTTTTGTTTTTCATTTTTTTCATTTTTCTCCACAGTGGATTCATGATCTTTCAGTTCTTCTTCTTCAGCAACAGGTTGGTTTATCCTAGGATCAGTTGGTTTTTCAATTATTCTTCCACTTCTTAGGGCAGTCACTGCTTGAACTTGTTCATGAGTGTTGGTTTCACTATTTGAGGTTTCTACCTGGTTGGTTTGTCTAATTGGGTTAGGATTGGGTTGGGATGGAAACCTTCCGGGTTCTCTCACACTTAATGTTTGTGTTAACTTGGTCAACTGGCTCCTAATGTCTTCTATAGCTCTATTTGTTTGGTCTTGATTTTTGACAAGCTGAGCAACTTGATTGTTGATGACTGTTTGACTTTAGAAGAACTAGTGCAAGGTATCTTCCAAAGATCTCCTATGAGGAGGTTGGTAAGTATTGGATGTCGAACCTTGATTTTGTTGGAAGGAGTGTTGATGTGCAGGGAATGGAGGTTGAGAATGATTTCCAGAATCATTTCTCCAAGAAAAATTGGGGTGATTTCTATTATTGGGATGGTATGAATTGTAGTTCTGGTTATTCCCATAATAGGAATTATCTCCAATTTATCAAAATACCCTTTTATTGGATTCCACTATCCAAATTACCAAAATACCCCTCTCATAGGGTACCCTCAATCTCAAGGATTCACCACCTCCTCAAGGGTATTTTTGGAAGTTTCACACTTCCATTCTTATTCTCTTAACACCGATTACACCGGGTGTTACATTCCTCCCCCCTTAATAGAATTTCGCTCTCGAAATTCGCTTTACCATAATCTCTTGCCCAAGATAATCACAATCTTGGGCTACTTGCCAAATTCTCTTGCTCGAGAATCTCATAGCCTATCCATTCCTCACATTTACCTCGGGTTACACCTACCTCAAGGCTTCACTTTAGGCTTTTGATCCTCCAACTCTCGAGGACATTCAACAACCGAACACCACTTTGGCCTCTTGCCAAATTGCACAACTAGTCACTGATCACGCTTACTACAACGCTGTCCATTTCTGAATGGATTTTCTCTACCTCGAGCATCACTTTGCAGTCCACTTCCCATTTTCCCATCAGTCGAAACCACATATGCTAACATTGCATCATTAATCAGTCTACCACGATTTTACGCCGATCACACACGACAACGTTTCTCACTGGCAATCACACATGGCTACGATTTTACGTTGGTCCAACCAGCAATGTCTTAACACTGATCATTCACCGCAATGTCACTTCTAGTGCCCATAAGACACTCGGACACCCATTCCACCATGGCATACCACCATTAATCACACGCCTACATAGCTTGAGTTGATCCTCATGGCAACCTCTCATTACCGATCAACTTACCGTGCTAGCACTACTTGGGAAGCACCCATTTGGCCCATCTTACCAACTTCGACCATTTCATACATGGTCTTCTACCTTGACCAGCTGACCCTCATTTATCGATACGATTACACAAAATCGACATACCTAACACCATGCCAGGTAATTACACATTTCCACCATACGTGCATTACCCGAGTCCAACTCGAGCTTGGCGATGCACGCACCATTACAATCTTACCTCGAGCTTAACCATGCTCGGGCCACATCCTTCTCCTAACTAGGAGTTCTTCACATTAAACACAGAAAGATACTTACTAGCCGATATCACACACTAGTAGGGTCTCTTACCCACACAAGGGAACTCTTCACTGAGCAACCCCTCTTTAATTCTTCACCCCATTTCAGCTTTTACAATCATGTCCCCATGCTAGGCCTTACCTTGGCTATTTACCCTACCACGAGTCCAGGATCCTACCATTGCCCTTAAGGTCGTGGAACCATTAATCGACCCTCGTCATCACCCACGGTGAGTGGCATAAGTGATTGGCTTATTGCCATCTGCACAATCACTTATTGCATCGCACCTGTAGGATGACTCGTGCCTTTGGTCCGCACCACAACAAGCTAACATGGTTACACCCCCACTCTTGTAGCGGTCTTCTAGCCAAATTTACTCGCCCAACTTCACTTTCATTGGGACTTTTCAAATCTCACCATTTCTAAATAGAGACTCTTACTCTTGAGACACGAAACTTTCAGCCATCCTAAATCAGGTTCAATCTCAATCCACCATAGACACCTGAGCTAAACCATGCATAATGGTTCCTCTTGTCCTCCTCGACAAGGACAACACCAGAACAACAACGAATTTTTCCTCCACGGTCGTTGCATATGAAATTTCACAGGCACTAGCCTTTATGGCCATTCACACTCGGCTTCAAGGCCTTACCATACACAATGGTTACCTTTGACCTTCCTGACAACCTCTTTTCCCCGCAAGCGACAATGACACCACCATGTCATCTCAAAAGACTTGCTGCTCTTTGAATCTCACTGGTCACCGCAACCAGCACGATCCCACTCTTAGGCCGCCTTCCATAAATAACTTCGCTATACTTATAGCAGCTAGCTAAATCCCTGAGAGACTCTGGCTTCTCCTAGATTTTTATACACTTTGCTGCAACTAGCTTACCCCCTCGGTGAGCAACCACATGGGCTCTAACACCACAACAGCTTCACTAGCCGATTTCCTTTCACAACCATTAACCTTAGACACGAGGTTAATTCTCATCAATTGCCCACACCCTAAGGCATCCCTCTAACTGTATCACTCACAGCCATTAGGTGATTTCATCACCTCAACACCATTTTTGGAAACCAATCTCATCCCATAAGCTCTTCTTTCGAGCTCTCTTTACACATTGGCGACATTTTAATTTAGCCCTTATTTTCCATCTAACCAACTCGATTAACTCTAGTCGGATCGCTCGGCTCACAACCAACACAACTTGTCTCCAGGCACTACTCTTACAATCATTGACTACCGCTTCGATTTAAACTCCATCCACTAGCAATCACCCCTGCCACTCATGTGGAATTCACACTTCCACTTGATGCCGTAGGACTCACCTTCCTACTCAGGCACTTACCATTTTGCTGGCTTTTCCCCGGGTGATCTTTCCTGATAAAGTTGTAGCGTCTTAGGAAGTTCATCCCACACTGTTGCCCCATGTTCAACTTCTCTTGGGAGAACATCTCAAGTTCTACCCTGACCACATTTCAACTACCATCTATAGCCCTCATTACGGAGCAACATTCCTTTAAGCAACAAAATTTTGCCCTAACCAACCATCTTTTATCACCTTGGATCTCTTTCTCACAATTTTCCTTGTCTAACCACCAGGACCCGCCACACCTTTATATTGCATACACGGCTACCAACAAGGCTTTACCTCACAGTCCTCGAGCCTCACGCTCCATTATTGCCATCAGGTGCTACCACCTGCCAATTTCTCGGGTGTCATCAACTGGAAACCCTTCCAGTGCCACATGAGGACACTTCCTCAATCGCATCGACACAACCAAGACTAACACTAGTCTGTGCAATTGTGCACCTTCACGGATTTCAAATTGTGCCTTAGCCACGCGTTTAGCCTACCACAACTTACATCATTGGATTAGAGATCGCTTTATTTGAAACCTCCGCACGCTTCAATTTCCCCATCTCATGGTTGGCTTCCAACATGTAAGTCTCACCCTCCACGGCACTTACGTATCATTCTGGAGCCATTTACTGACTCTACCAATCAATCCCATTTCATGCATTACTGCCAGATCACACTAGGTCCATCATCTTAATTTACCCAATCAACTTCGATCAAATTTAACCACAACTATGTTAGCATCCTTTAGCAAGGAGCATCGCCACTCCTCTTGTTATCACACCACAAGATATCACCCCCTCGATTCAAAAACCTTTTTGCTACCTTGACACCAAAGCACTATCACCATTCTTCAACCCTTACGAAATTTTAGATCTGGCTCAGGCATAACCTACAGCATACCTCAGGTCTTCGACGTCTAATCGTCTCCACTACAGATGAGTTACTCCACGTAGAGGGCTACAGTCCCTCTTGTGGACTAACCGTCTGCATCCAGTGGTCCCTAGCATTAGACCCGTCACTGATAGGCGTTAACCGTAGCATTATTCCCACACTAGACCCGTTTCTTTTCCCCGGGTTGCTTTCTCGAACATCTCATAGATCTTTAGTCCCTGACCATCTGCATAGTCATTGTGTTGCCCTGTGCTTTAGGCATGCGCCAACACTTAGTCACCATCATCGTGTCACTCCCATACACTGGCCCAACACTGGTTCCCCATCGTGTCGCCCTGTGCTTCAGAGAGTCAACACCCAATCATGTGTCACTCCCATATACTGGCCCAACACTAGTTCCCTATCGTATTGCCCTATGCTTCGAAGAGTCAACACCCAATCATTATTACCGTGTTGTCCCTTACACTGGCCCAACAACAGTTTCCTACAGCATGGCTCAGGTCCCACTCTGATCTGTTTCGCACCCCATTTCGTGACTTTTACCTTCCAGTCACACCTCTTATATCGAACCTGTCATGACTACCTCGCCACGCTCGCAGCCACTAGTCTTGCCAGGCGTCCTACTCGACAACAAATCTATCGGATCATTACCGCATTCCACGATTCCTCCTTAGGACTACTGTAAATGTCCTATCCCTTACAGGAGATTTTTGACCTCACCTGACCAAATTTCTTAAGGTGCTGCTCCAGCTCTTCGGCATCTGACCGTCACCTGCAGTTCACTAAATTGCTTAGGCTCATGGGCCACTTGCCCTCAACGTGATCCAACTAATTAGTCTTCTGCCACACGGTCCATAGCATCAGATCCGTTACATCGAGCCTTGCATCCTTAGCATCAAGGCTACTTAAAGCCTTCCCGAGCTACGATGGTTCCGCCACCATATAACCAAAGTCATCTTACTTGGTTACCCTTGCCTTGACAACCTCAAGCTCACACCATGAGCCTCGCTCCTCATGACTTCACATCTCTACCGCTTCAAGACTCTCAAACCATTTCACATCTTGAGACCTAATGATCTTACCCCACAAGATCATACCTCACGGTTCTCATTTAACATTTGAAAGCTCTAACTTTCCATGACAATGGATCCCAATCCATCATGATTCATTCACTACCTAGCTCATCCCAAAGCTTCATTATCAATGATCTCTCAATCCACAACTGACATGCTGAGCCCATCTCAAGCTCCGTACCCATAGCCATAGAGTACCTATCATTACCCTCCAAGTAATTTGAGACCTCTCGTCTTTTCTCGCACACTCATGAATGCATTCAGTCACTACGCTCGGCCTGGCCTTTCCGCATGCCTCGCTCGGGCTTCCATGACTTGAAATATAAAATTTGGGGCTTCCACATTGCTCACCGTGCCCCTGCCCACTTGGCATCCAAAGTTGGCATTTCTTGCAAGCGCATAGCCCACAGATGTCCTTTTGCCACAATTCACTACCCTCGGCCCACATACTACTCATACCCTTCATTGAGTGACCTCTGCGTCTCCCATCAAGGGTCTCATAACCTTAGGCATCATCTCGACCCCAGACATCATAATAAGGGTCTATTCACCTCTTATCTCTCGACCTTAGGCGTCCCACCTGACCCCAAGTGTCAATGAGAGTTTAGATTGGCCCCTCATCCATCAATCACATGAACGGTCACTTGGCCTTTCACAATTAGGACTTCTAATCCCATGGCTCCCGCACGCATATCTACGCAAGTCCAACTCCTTTATCCCAAATCTGGATTCCCCTGGATTCTAGCTCGACTCACTTGGGATTTCCATCTCACACAAACACCCGCTAAGGTCCATTTGTCACACACCTATCCTTTCTTAGGATATATCCCATTTCATCATGAAATCAACTAGGGTCCACTCATACCCTAGGCACGTCCCCTCCAGGATCGTCATAATGATATAATCACATGGTATGGTATGCATCCCTCATGCATAACTCACACCTGACTCCCCTCAGAGTCTTTCTGTAAGCTACCAACGTCATGCCCACCCTGACCATGACTGGCGCATATCTCACATGTTCACTCCACCTCGAGCCTCACTGGAAGCAACTTTAGCTTACCCCATTCCTGGAGCTCATCACACCACCTGTTGATGACTTCTTTCTTTGGGCTTCGAGCTAATTTCAACCTTAGCTCACCCTAGTTCAAGCACACAACCCTTAGCACACCATCTCTATGGGAACCCACTCCATTTCCTCATACCTGTTTGATCATCTCCCCAAACATAGGGGTGCTCTGCTAACCCTTTCCCATATTAGATATACCTCGAGCCCTCCAGGCCCTTTCATGACTCCTTTCATGATTCGGCTTTGTGTCCCCACAAAAGCCTCAACACTTCAATCATAAGGAAATCTCATCCTTAAAACACTTCACTTACTCCCAAATTTCCACATACGGGTCCTCGATACCAATCCCACACTTGGTGTAATACCTGAGAAATTCTATAGGACTCAAGGGTAAATTATCTTGAGGGTAAAATTGGAATTTAAAGATAAATAAAGGGTATAACGATAATTTATTACTGCATGAATGACCAAATCAACTACCGGGAGTACCCTGGAGTCGAGATGTCAAAGGAAAATGATGTGGAATTAACAAGCATCCTGAAATAGGATTTATGGTGCAAAAAGAAATCAGATCGGGAACAGTTTTCGGTACAGCAAAATAACAGCTGCCAATTTGGCTACAATACCGAATTGTTGTAGACGACTTCCAAGAAGTCAACGGAAGCTTGAGGTGGCTTTGGTTTTTCATAAGGAACAACCCTTCAGTGGTTTCAAGAAGAAATAAAGAGGTTTAGGGCCAAAACGAAGATTCGGGCCTAAGTGCAGTTTTTGGAAATTACTAGAAGGAGGTCGAAACGATATTTTTTCGGAATCCTAAGGGGTCAAAATGATGTTTTAGGACTTGAGGGTCTTAAATACAATTATGGAAAGTTCAGGGGTTAAGTGAAATGGGCTAAAGTGGAAATAGCCAAAATTGGGAGGGCCAAAACGTAATTTTTCAAAGATAGCCAATGACCAGCACATGGCTGGTCAGCCATGGCCGAACTTAGCCACTGGGTTGCATGAGGAATAGTCATGGGAGTAACTTTTGTAAAAGAAGATCCGACAATAGCCATCATAATGGCCTGAAAAAGAAAA
The DNA here is from genome assembly GCA_036245055.1 of Diospyros kaki. Classification (NCBI taxonomy): domain Eukaryota; kingdom Viridiplantae; phylum Streptophyta; class Magnoliopsida; order Ericales; family Ebenaceae; genus Diospyros; species Diospyros kaki. The sequence continues at coordinate 23,163,807 of BSEG01000009.1, read as the reverse complement.
AATTCGACTAAAGGATTCGGCCGAATGGTCGATACCTGCAACTTGCGATTTTGGTCACTCAAAGTCAATTGGAGGTTGATCTAAGGTAGGTATTAACTCCTAAGGCAATGGGTTTCTCGGCCAAGGGCTTTGGGAAGCTTGAAAATGCCTATAAATAGGCGTTCATAGATGGCCGAAAAGGGGGAAGAAGAAGCTTCAAATTAAGTCCGAAATCGAACGAATTGGAGCTCCAAATTAAGGGGCTTTTGTTTCCCATAAGGTAAGAATCATTTCTGTGCATTTTGAAGCATTTTGGTTGAGATTTGAAGGCTATTCGAAGCCTCGCCGGAAAACGAAACGGACTGCCTGGCCGAGCCTTCTAGTGGCCGATTGGGCAGTCTCCGATGCTCCTTTCGAGCTCAAACTTGGCCAAGAGGATCGACTGAAAGAGGGCTTCAAGATGGCATGGAAATTTGAGATCGCCACCGACTGGAATGTCGGAGAAGACGACCGGCGAGTGCCGGTCACGCGCGGTCTCTCACGCGCGCCCAGTCGTCCTAGTGCGTGCAGGCGCGTGGCTTGTCCGAAAAATCTGGAAAAATTCTCCAAAATTCTAGAAAATTATTTTATGGAGGTTTGTGCAAAAATTTTTGAAGTTGGGATGCCTGATGTCTCGATTTTAACACCAAAGAGCCTCGTTTTGCGTGAAAATGCAATATCCGGGTAAGTTCAATATTTTTCCTTGAAAGTTCATAGCTTATAATGAATTGTTGTGCAGTTAGATTTGAGAAAATAGTCTTGATATAATTATTGGGATTTTTAGAAGGAAAAATGATGGAAAATGAAAGGAAATAGCAAATAAATGGAATTTTGAGGATATTTAGTAATTAAATATTATTTTATGATTGAGGAGATCGAGATGATGAGATTGGTGTAACTTTTGAGAGTTAGCACGAGAATCGAGGTGGGGCACGCATATCGAGACGATGCACGATTTTCGAGGTATCTTGATCTTTGGGCAAAGGTGAGTGGTATTCTCACAAGAACTTATATTCATGATATGTTTGTTATATATGCATGTTATTATGAATTGCAATATTCATTTGTCATATTGCATTGAAAGTCGTGATATTTGCATTGCACGATATTATTGTCATATTGATATTTGTGCATGGGAATGGGATGTCGCCCCCAGAGTGTAGCCGTAATTCCCCAAGGGCGTTGAGGGAATAACGTTTGGCTTATCCTGCAGAGGTTCGAGATTTGCCGAGAATTCCTAGCCAGGCTTGCGAGCCCGGGAAGTTACACTAAGGGCAAATGTTTATTCATGTTATTGCATCATACATCATATATATGTTTTTGGACCCTCACTAGAAGTTTCATCTTCTAATGGGTTATGCCCCTGGAACATTCAACGTTCTAGTTGAGACTTGCAGTTAGGGCAAGGAACAGGTTGAGATATGACGGCACGTGATGGCATGGCCGATGGATTCAGCAGGAGATTCCAGTATTTTATTTATTGAGAAATGATGATGTATGTATTCGAGGTTTCATATGATTGCACCTAGGGTGTTAGATGTTATCTCGGGAGACGTGTCTCAATGTATTTATGTATTTGAGGATATGATGGTAATATATGGTACGAATTCTTTATGATATATATATAAGGTGAATTCAGGTATGTACCATATCAGGTTTCGATTATCGCTTCCGTATTATGTAATGATATGCTGGGGGGTTTCCCTTTGAGATACAGTATTTATGTATGAGAAATGTATAAGCAAAAGGGATTATGTATGTTTACAATGGGCCCCAGCATAGTGACACGCCCTTCGATGGGACGGGGTGTTACAATTGGTATCAGAGAGAATTTTTAGAAAAGAAGTTCGATGGAAGATCCTTAAGTGACTAGGATGTAGTCGATATTAGGGCGAACCTAAGGAAAAGGGTCGCATGTGGCTAGATAAGCAAAGCCATCGTAAGATTTAGGTATTGACGGTTACTGGATAAGTGTGTTGTAGTGGAAGTGCATGTCTAGGCAAGTTCTGGCTAAGGAAAGATTTGGTACTTAAGTTTGTCCTTTTGTGACCCACCTCTCTTTCCTGGGAACTTACCTGGTGTACTCTTCACGACAGACACTATTTCAGTAGACGACTACTATTCCCGGTGAGTAGTAGAATGCCTAATAGAAGCTAGTACTGGAAAATGATCTAGTCATTGGGATAAGGATCCAATGAAATGATTCGAGTGTAAGGTTGATTCGGTAATCGTGACTTTGGATCCGAGAAGATTTAGAGACTGATGATTTGGTGTCATTAGACAAGATCTTTGCAAAGAGAGATGAGATAACTGCGGTTATCGAAGATAATCGGATCAGTGATGATTAGTCTGATGTGACATGGCTTAGCTGTCGAGTTAAGGATCGAATGATAAGGATTTTCGAGAGTCATTAGTATCTCAGAAATAAGATAAGGGATCCAACGGATTAGATTAAACGAGAGGCCAAAGATGGCCAAGTACTGGCATGTGAGTTGCATCCATTGATGAAGAGATGGTGGTGCAACCAATGAGACTCGTAGAGACGAGATAGGAAACCCTAGCAGCGTGACAACACTACTGGTCGGTGTTCGCAGTGACAGATCTGGATCTAGGGACCAAGACAAAAGACTTGTGATGAGCTTACGATCAACGTACCGGGGAAGCTAGTTAGCTGTCTCGCAGTATGGGTCAGGGGACCCAGGATCTAAGTTGCTTAGTGTACTGCCGAGGAGACGATCAGATGCTGAATATCTGGGGCAACACAGTAGGGTCTATACCTTGTAGGGGAAATCTAAGTCCCAAGATCTAAGATGCGAGGTGTGTCGCTAGTTGTAATTGAACGAGGCTGGAAGCCTCGTGAACCGAAAAGAGATGGATTGAAGGTGGACTGTGTGTCCTATTTAAGGAATTGCATTAGGGTTCGCAGTCATCTTGGGAGTGGGTGACACGTCGAACGGTACGAGACTCGAGGAATAGAATACCTCGGTGTCTAAAATGGCAAATGGGATCATGAGATGGTCATGTTGGGTGGCTCAAAGAAATGCTACCTGACGTATGAAATGGAAAAATGCATGCTCATGAATGTGTAGGCACTACCTATGAGGTGATGGAATCACCAGGCCATGATAAGGGCCTAGAAGGAATGTTCTTGCAGAAAGAGTTAGACTCAGTGGCAGCGATAATAAGTGATAGTTCTCAAAGGACTACGACGAGATCGTGCAGTTTTCACCCAGGATGGACCCATGTGGGGATCGACGTATGATGTAGGAGTAAGCCTACTATATGATAGGGGTGATGATGACAGCTGTGTTCTGGCTGACGGTAAGTGTAGTGCCTAAGAAAAACTAATTTAATGGTCGGGTGCCGATAGTCAACTGGATCTGAAGAACGAAAAGCGAGAGTTTGTGGATTCTCGATAAATGAGATTTCAGGTAGCAGAGCATGGCTAATCCAAAACCTTGACGATGAGTTGTGAGATGGTAGTCTCAACTCAGGGTACAGTTCGAGTACCGAAAAGGAAATAGTGGATCAATAGATTGTATCAACCCTAAAGGAATGATGAAAAGACCAGAGGATTGTGACTATGGTTCAGTGTGTCAAATGGACCTGCGAAATCAGGTAAAATTATCGGTGGCCAACCCGACAAGATGAAATTAAAAGCACCGTAATGAAAGATGGATAAAAAGCTGTGATGGCAAAGGAAATCGAGTCCTTGGAAGATAAATGGAACCAGATATCGTGACCTGATTTGGGATCTTTGAGGATAGAATCGATGAGAGATTCCGGAGGAATTTCCTTGAAAGAATCGATTGAGGATCTATGGATCGGTGAGGAAACTTTAGAGTTTTCGAAGGAAGAAATCTAATAAGGATGGGAGTATCGTGGGTAATGTAAGTATCTACCTACTCTAGCTGGTAGCACGACTATAGATTGTTGTCTTGGAGATTGTGTAAATCTAGGACGTGATTAAGAGAATCAAGATGATGGCAGATATGCCAAGATAATAGGACACAGTAGGAGAAGCTGCAGATCCAAATTGATTGAGGATTCGAGATTTCCAATTTTGGGAGATTGGAACTCTCGTATGGCTAGACAGTTAGTCTAGGTAGCCGTGATGGGCAAATTGGGAGATGTATTGCTGAGTGATGTCAACAAGTTATGAGCCTGTCGAGATATGGTACGGGCACTTACGGTCAATGAAAAGCTGTAAGAAGAATTGAGAAATAGCAAGATATGTTCTCGAAAGATTTAATGGGATTATTTCCTAATGATGAAATTGTCAATGATAGTTTGAGGTTATTGGATGACTTGATTAAGGATGTGAATTATCAGGTGATAATTAAGAGCCGATATTTTACCTCGATTTGAATTATTAAACAGTTGCAAGAGGCTGAAATATGTTATGATCAAAATGCAATCGAGGGTAAGACAAGGGAATGAAACATTAAAAGTATCCAAAAGCATAATTTTCATTTCATACGTTCAAACAGTTACAGGAGATCAAGCCATACAATCATACAAAAGAAAAAGGCAAACTATAAAACTGATAACGTGGTCGATGCTCAATGAAGACGACGGTTGCCAAACACAACAGCTCCCAACTCATCGATGTCATCTGGGGGTGGCATCTGGCTACTGCTGGCTTCACCAGGGTAAGGTAGAAGAGTAGCCTCTGAGAAACCAGGATAAGGGACGTCATCTGGGATGATGGGAAGATCGGAACTCCAGTACGGGTTTTGATCAGGTTGAGGAACAGGTTGGAAATATGAACAATAATAAGCGAATAGTGAATCAGCAAGAAAGCTCGATAAGCTTGCAACTCACTAACCTGTTGCTGAAGAGCTAGAATGTGGGATACGCAACCATAGATAGGATCCTGAAGCCGAGCTTGAGCTCCAAAAAAGAGTGTGGCGGAAGCCCAAAATTGGTCGTTGACCGAAAGTGGAGCAAGGAGGTTGACGACATTTCTAACAGTAAAAACCTCACGAATGGTAGCAAAACGAGTAGCACCATCCTCACAATAAAAGTAAGGTGCAAAGATGCACTGTGGAGTGCATCCTCTGTTTCAAACTATGCAGGCACCACATCGAGACTGGGGGTTTAGTGTAATACACCTTGGCATGATAGATCTGGGTCTAACTAAATCTAAACAAATCAGATATGGGTCGGATCTAAATGGGTCAGATCTAATTGGATAGGTCGAATCAAATATGGATCAGATCTAATGGATCAAAGCAAGGATGGGTCAAACCTGAAGCAGATCGAGTCAGGTCGGGTCGGATCAGGTTGGGCTGAGTTGGGTCGAATCGACCCGAATTTGGCAGCAACGGCGCAGCAAGGACGACGATCGCGGTGGCGGCCGAGGGAGGCCAGGCGATGGCCGGTGGTTGCGCGAGAAGGCTGGCAGCGGTGGCGGCGTACCAGATCTGACCGACGAACGGTCGATTGGGCCGGCGATGATGGCTGGGAGGAGCTGCGATCGACGGCGGGGGCGCGGGGAAGTCACTCCGTGGCTCGCGGCCAATGGCGGAGCAGGCGCTGGAGGCGGTTGCAGAGGGGGGCAGCGGCGGTTGTCGGAGGTGGTGGCGATGCTGGAAGGCGGCGGCGGCCGGTGGCTATTCGTGCGCAGCGTCGGCAGAGGAAGGAAGGAAGAAGAAGAAGAAGAAGAAGAAGAAGAAGAAGAAAGAAGAAATAAGGAAGAAAAGGAAAAAGAAAAAGAAAAGGAAAAAAAAAAGGAGAGAGGAAAAAAATAAATTTTCTCTTCCTTATAGGAGGAATGTGTTTTATTATTTCGGAGATTTTGGTAAGAAGAAAAAAATATTTATCCAGACACGCAAAAGTTGGGTCCCGGGGCTTTTCGGGTATTTATAGTCCCGACCTTATGTTTCGAAGCATGGAGCAACGTGGGGTTCGAAATGAAATTTTTGCGAACCAGATTTCGAAATAAAGATGTTTCAAAATAAGATGGTTTGGTAAGCTATTATCAGAAGGTAGTGAGGGAACGCTCTGGAAAAAAATTGTGTCCGCAATAGAACTCGTGAGAAGAGTTTAATAAGAATAACCTGCCGGGTGCAGTAAGGGTTTGTGATAGCTCAAGGGATCAAGTTGCAAGTTAATACAATATGACTGAATGATGGCGTGTGGATCACGTTAAGGCACAGAAGGAACTACCCGATGTATGACTTGGAGCTGGTAGATGTGGTATGTGCTCTCGAGGTTATGGAGACACTACCAAAATGGTGGGACATTTTGATGTGCTCACAAACCACGAGAAGCCTAAAGTATGAGTTCTCACAGAAAGAGCTGAACGAGAGGTAATGACAGTTGATGGAGTTCCTTATGGACTACGACTGCACTACTTTGTATCACCGGACACGTGGCAGAGAGGTGCCCAACGCAGGACCTGGGGGATAGATGTGAGTGTCAGATGAAATTGGAGGCTTTTTGACCTGCTGACTATGATGGTAGTGCCAAAAGGATCATCTATTTTTATGGCTAGCCTGGTTGTTTAGCCGGATCTGGTGAACGAAATATGAAGGCATGTGTGGTTGACAAATGTTCTTGTCCATGGAATGACGATATGGCCAGCCTAAGGTTTATGATTTTTGAAATACGAGAAGGCATTCTCAAAAGTTTCGGGGAAGAATGTGCGTGCCTAAAATGATTGAAAGATGTGTGGTCATCTAAAAAGAGCCACAAAAGGAAATAATGTGAAAGACACGGTATGCTTGTAAGGATTAGACATGTAAGGAACTCAAACCGAGGTGTTTGTTAATGATCAAATAGATGTTTGATTTGAGGTGTTCAGGTAATGAGCAATGTATTGTCTTAGTTACCTTAACAGTCTGATGAAAATTTTGAGGACGAAATTTCTTTAAGGAGGGGTGAATGTAATACCCGAGAAATTCTATAGGACTCAAGGGTAAATTATCTTGAGGGTAAAATTGGAATTTAAAGATAAATAAAGGGTATAACGGTAATTTATTACTGCATGAATGACCAAATCAACTACCGGGAGTACCCTGGAGTCGAGATGCCAAAGGAAAATGATGTGGCATTAACAAGCATCCCGAGATAGGATTTATGGTGCAAAAAGAAATCAGATCGGGAACAGTTTTTGGTACAGCAAAATAATAGCTGCCAATTTGGCTGCAATACCGAATTATTGTAGACGACTTCCAAGAAGTCAACGGAAGCTTGAGGGGGCTTCGATTTTTCATAAGGAACAACCCTTCAGTGGTTTCAAGAAGAAACAAAGAGGTTTATGGCCAAAACGAAGATTCGGGCCTAAGTGCAGTTTTTGGAAATTACTAGAGGGAGGCCGAAACGATATTTTTCCGGAATCCTAAGGGGTCAAAATGATGTTTTAGGACTTGAGGGTCTTAAATGAAATTATGGAAAGTTCAGGGGTTAAGTGAAATGGGCTAAAGTGGAAATAGCCAAAATTGGGAGGGCCAAAACGTAATTTTTCAAAGATAGCCAATGACCAGCACATGGCTGGTCGGCCATGGCCGAAATTAGCCACTGGGTTGCACCAGGAATAGTCATGGGAGTAACTTTTGTAAAAGAAGATCCGACAATAGCCATCATAATGGCCTGAAAAAGCAAAAATTCGACCAAAGGATTCGGCCGAAAGGTCGATACCTGCAACTTGCGATTTTGGTCGCTCAAAGTCGATTGGAGGTCGATCTAAGGTAGGTATTAACTCCTAAGGCAATGGGTTGCTCGGCCAAGGGCTTTTGGAAGCTTGAAAATGCCTATAAATAGGCGTTCATAGATGGCCGAAAAGGGGGAAGAAGAAGCTTCGAATTAAGTCCAAAATCGAACGAATTGGAGCTCCAAATTAAGGGCTTTTGTTGCCCATAAGGTAAGAATCATTTCTGTGCATTTTGAAGCATTTTGGTTGAGATTTGAAGGCTATTCGAAGCCTCGCTGGAAAACGAAACGGACTGCCTGGCCAAGCCTTCTAGTGGCCGATTGGGTAGTCTCCGATGCTCCTTTCGAGCTCAAACTTGGCCAAGAGGATCGACTGAAAGAGGGCTTCAAGATGGCATGGAAATCTAAGATCGCCAGCGACCGGAACACCGGAGAAGACAACCGGCGCGTGCCGGTCACGCGCGGTCTCTCACCCGCGCCCAGTCGCCCTAGCGCGTGCAGGCGCGTGGCTTGTCCGAAAAATCTGGAAAAATTCTCCAAAATTCTGGAAAATTATTTTATGGAGGTTTGTGCAAAAAGTTTTGAAGTTGGGATGCCTGATGTCTCGATTTTAACACCAAAGAGCCTCGTTTTGCGTGAAAACGCAATATCCGGGTAAGTTCAATATTTTTCCTTGAAAGTTCTTAGCTTATAATGAATTGTTGTGCAGTTAGATTTGAGGAAATAGTCTTGATATAATTATTGGGATTTTTAGAAGGAAAAATGATGGAAAATGAAAGGAAATAGGAAATAAATGGAATTTTGAGGATATTTAGTAATTAAATATTATTTTATGATTGAGGAGATCGAGATGATGAGATTGGTGTAACTTTTGAGAGTTGGCACGAGAATGAGGCAGGACACCCATATCGAGGCGATGCACGGTTTTCGAGGTATCTTGATCTTTGGGCAAAGGTGAGTGGTATTCTCACAAGAACTTATATTCATGATATGTTTGTTATATATGCATGTTATTATGAATTGCAATATTCATTTGTCATATTGCATTGAAAGTCGTGATATTTGCATTGAACGATATTATTGTCATATTGATATTTGTGCATGGGAATGGGATGTCGCCCCCAGAGTGTAGCCGTAATTCCCCAAGGGCGTTGAGGGAATAACGTTTGGCTTATCCTGCAGAGGCTCGGGATTTGCCGAGGATTCTTAGCCTGGCTTGCGAGCCAGGGAAGTTACTGTAAGGGCAAATGTTTATTCATGTTATTGCATCATGCATCATATATATGTTTTTGGACCCTCACTAGAAGTTTCATCTTCTAATGGGTTATGCCCCTGGAACATTCAACGTTCCAGTTGAGACTTGCAGTTAGGGCAAGGAACAGGTTGAGATATGACGGCACGTGATGGCATGGCCGATGGATTCAACAGGAGATTCCAGTATTTTATTTATTAAGAAATGATGATGTATGTATTCGAGGTTTCATATGATTGCACCTAAGGTGTTAGATGTTATCTAGGGAGACGTGTCTCAATGTATTTATGTATTTGAGGATATGATGGTAATATATGATACGAATTCTTTATGATATATTTATAAGGTGAATTCAGGTATGTACCATATCAGGTTTCGATTATCGCTTCCGTATTATGTAATGATATGCTGGGGGGGTTTCCCTTTGAGATACAGTATTTATGTATGAGAAATGTATAAGCAAAAGGGATTATGTATGTTTACAATGGGCCCCAGCATAGTGACACGCCCTTCGATGGGACGGGGTGTTATACTTGGGCATTTAACTCTTCTTTGCTCGACCCGTATATCTCTTACGGAATATCACCTGAAACCATGATATTTTCCTATTCCTAGAGCAGGAATATTCGAGCCTTCCATTTCCATCACCATAGACCTCAACGTCTCGACCCAACCCCTAGGGTCCTCGGTCACTTGTGGTCCTAATTCCAAGGCCTTCCGATCAACCTTCGACCACATTTCTCCAAGCATTTTCCACTTGATGCTCCAACCATGCTCTGATACCAAACTGTAACGCCCCGCTCTCACTTACGGGTGTTACTCGTGAACAATTACCCAAATTGTCCACTTGCCCGGCCTTAGGTGAAAGGTAGACTATGTTTCAAGATGAAACGCCCTAGGTGGGAACTAGGCTCGTCCTTCCCTTCCCTCATCCCTAGGATTCACTAGCGGAATTGGGTTTTAACCACACCGCATTGGCTAAAAAAAAAATCTCATTCAGACTTCCAACACCATTTTCTCAATTATTTTATATTCTTTTCCGACCAAGAATTTTACCTGGCCCCATAAAAATCATCATTTAAATCAATCCATTGATGGATCACCAATTTTGGAGGAAAAACTCATCATTTTCAATTTTCCAAAATTTTGACATTATTCTCCAAAATGCTCGAAAAGTCCCTTTATTTTGAAAATTCCTCCGGGGCCCAAATTCAATTAAGAAATGCCCCAAAATTCCCAAAAAGTTCCAATTTTAAAAAAAAAAATTGGCCGGCAGGGCCCGCTGGCCGCGCAAGCCCCGCACGACCGCGGCCACTTGCGCGCGAGCCTGGCTGCCCTGCAGCCTGCTGCTGCTGCTGGCAGCCCCCTGCTGCTCCTTCACATCTTTTTTTTTTTTTTTCTCTTGGGCATTAAGAGCCCAAATTTTCAGAAATTAAAATAAATAAAAATACTCCACATTCCTTCAATTTTTGCCTTTATTTCTCCTTAATTAAGGCTTACACCACCTCTTTGATAATTACACAACATACATCAAACACCCACTATTTCCCAACAAAAAATCATATGATTTAACTTCTTAGTGCTTCCGACATTACACACCAAAATGAGACTTTCACCCAACCTAGGCATCAACATGCCTTAAGCCAATATCTCATTGTTTAAATACAACATACACTTTAACTAACAACAAAGGCTTCCATAAGCCATAACAAGCTCTTGGGTCTTCATTTCCATGCTTTCCCATGCCATTCCACCATTGTCTTTACTTTACCATGCTTTCACAACCTACATGTGAGGGTAAAACCTCATGAGCTATTAAACTCAATAAGGGTGCAATGCCAAATAAATATGAACATAACAAGATTATATGATGCCAAATGCATGCAAGTGTGGCTAGGTTTCTTTGCCCTCACAACCCTCCAAGGTTAGAGGCATCAACCCATCATTTCAACCATGTTCCCAAACTAACCTATGGCCATAAGTCTCATGAACATAAAAGAACATGCCAAATGCAACATATACATTTATGAAACATATTTACAACTCATTGCAAGGCCACTCTCCCATGGGGCCATCCCTTACCTCTTCTTGAATATTTAAATCTTCATTTCAAGAGAGCTTCCATCTCCATTTCTCCCACCTAGATGGCATTTCAACAAGCCACTTAATTTTTTGCATACAAGCACACCAAAAGAATAAAGAGAAGAAAGTATACTTGCCTTGATTTCTTCATCTTCTTCTCTCTTCTTCCTTTCCTCTCATCTCTTCTTTCTTTCATTCAAATGGCCAAAGGGAAAACAAGTCTTCCATACTTGCCCTTATATACTACCATTTTCCAATTTCAAGAATGGATCTCCACCATTCATTAAAAGCACAATCCATGTGCTTAAGGGAGACTCAATCTCAACCATTCATTAAAACAACCAAGTCTCCTCTCTAGGAGAAAACATACTTTTAAATAGGTTGGCAATCCATGCCATTTACTCTTTTTAAATCCCCACCATTGGATTTATTCTCTTTCTCAAGAATGCATCTCACCCATTAGATCTCTTGCATTTTTCATTCATTTCTCATTTACTTAATGAGACTATTTTCATATCCATTTTCAAGACTTAATATAAGCCATTGGATATCTTTCACCTTTTCAAGACTTGATCCTAACCCTTGGATCATTTAGTCTTCCTATACCAAAATTAGTCATTTTCTCAAATATTTATTTTGACTAATTTCAACAAATCAACTTGAGTGACTAATTTCACTCTTTCTCATTTAAATAAATTCTCTCATTTTCACTCATAAATGAGTGACTAATTTCCATTTCTTTTGCATTTTTTTTTTAAGCAACAACATCATGGCTTGCATTTAACACTTGAAAGACCATTTACTCTCCAATTTTGAATTTCATTTAAATGCCTATTCTTGATTCACAAGATTGTGCCATGTGTCACTAACCACCATCTCTCATTTCTCATTTCTTTCCCATTTAAATTAATGGGACCAATTTCCACCATCACATGAGAGACATAATTTAATTTCCTTCCCATTTAATTTAATGGAACCATTTTCATAACCATCACACTTGAGAGACATAATCCTTCATTTTCCATTTAAATAAATCCCACCATTTTTCATAGCATTAATGGGTGACCATTTTCCCATTTTCCATTAGATTTATTTAATTCACCATAATTTCAAGCATTAATGGTGACTAATTACACATTTTCTTTTTGGATTTTCCTTAATCCATATAATCATGTCTCTCATTAATGCAAAAATGACCAATATCATTTCTTTTTGCATTTCTTTAACTCCCTCCATGTGGCATTACCACATTAATTCACCATTTAGGGAAAATTAATTATTTCTCCTCAAATAATTTAATATCCACCATTTTCCCTACTTTTCATAATTGAATTTCTTCATCGAATCACTCCAAATTACCAAAATACATTTTGTGAATTTATTAATCCCATATATCTCCACATAAATACCAATTTGGGATTTTTATTAACTTTCTCACCTAATTCCACATAGGAATTATCTCCAATTTATCAAAATACCCTTTTATTGGATTCTACTATCTAAATTACCAAAATACCCCTCTCATAGGGCACCCTCAATCTCAAGGATTCATCACCTCCTCAAGGGTATTTTTGGAAGTTTTACACTTCCATTCTTATTCTCTTAACACCGATTACACCGAGTGTTATAGAGAGTGCCTAACCACATTTTTGCCTTATCTTTCAGTGAGAATGGAAAGAGTTTTAATTTTATGACATCCTCATTTGTTGTGTGGTCCATGCAAGTGCTACATACTTCCTCAAATTCTTTCATATGAGTATATGGATTTTCAGAATCCATGCCATGAAAAGTTGGCAACAATTGGATTGTGCCAGGTTTGAAGTTAAACCTATGATGGTTGATGGGAAGAATTATGCATGAAGGGGTTGTCTGCCTAGGAAGATGAAGATACTCCCTAAGGGATTTGATCATCTCCTGATCAATGGGATCAGGGTCACCATGGTTGCTACCACGTGCAGACATGTTGTGTGCTAGTGGCATGTTCTCGTTGTGTTGAGACATGATTGATTGATACTCTATAGTTCTACCTGACCTAAGTATCATACACCATATACAAACAAAAATAAAGTAAAAAGAAAAAAAGAAGGAACAGAGTTACCGAATTTATCAGGAGATGCTTATTCTTAATTTTTTTTTCTTTTTATTTTTGCCTTAATCTCCCCGGCAACGGCGCCAAAATTTGGCTGCACTCTCACCCTGCAATTAAAACACAATAAAAACACATTAAAACTTTTATATTTTTTTCTTTATTTTGGTGAGAGGTTTATACTCGTCAGTGTACGAGTACAGTTGTAGTCCAAATTTAAATTTATATTTTCTGGATGAGTCCAGGTCGTCCACTGAGAGATTTATTTATGGCAAAAGAAAAAGAATGTCATAAACACACACACATTTGAATGAATTGGAAACATGATTTTTTTATGGATTTTTAAATAATAGTTGCTAGGAAATAAAGCAAGACAAAAGTTAAAATAAACACTAAATGTGAGAATATGAAATTGGACAGCACTTGAGTTAAGACAATTTCAGCGCCAACCCATTGATTCCCAAATTTTAGTAGACAAGGTTAGTAACATTAATTTAATTTCAGATATGAGGGTTTGTTACTAAATGCAATTAGAGATGATGATAGTTCTAGTTTAAGTAATCCACATACATGATATGCGAGATTCTAATTTAAGCAATTACCATAAATCCAATTACAATTAATATACAAAACAACTAAATTAATCATCCGGATTTGGGTATGATAGCGTTTCCAATTCTAGTAACTCTCATGTGTGACATGGAAGCTCTAAGTTAGGCTTATGCTCCAATCCAAACCTAGTGATTTTTCAATAATTAAAACACACTCATACTGAGGTTTAAATTAATATTACTCATTTAAAGCGCAGCTTTCTTTGGGAATCATTGGTGTTGGACACTGTCTTTGCCTTAACCCAAGATTAGATTTAACTACTCATTTTCATTTAAAATTAATTGACAAGAATTTAAATGGCCTAATTTAAATAACAAAATTTAAATGACAAGAATTAAAATAGTATAAACTAACCAGCCATTTAGGCGATGGGTAATTAAAAGACAAGAATTAAAATTGTAGAAATTTAAAGGCAGAAATTAACTGACCATTTAGGCAGTGGATAATAAAGTAACAATAAATGACATAAAAATTTAAAAGAAGAAGGAAATGAAGTAAGATTACAAGAGAAAACAAGAGAGAGAATAAGAGCAATTCTCTAAGAACAAAACTAAACTTTGATTCAAGTAATAACAACGTCCTTACAAGTGCACCTAAGTGAGTTATTTATAGCCCACAAGATGCAATACAAACCACACAATTATTCAACTAGACATAATTATATCTAATTGACACTCACAAAACATTCACCTAACTAGTGGAAGAAAATTAGCTAAAAGATAAAAAGTACAAAAGACTTTAGGTGGTGGAATACTCATAAGAATACAAAAGACTTTAGGTGATAAATCACTCATAAAAATATAAAACAAAGAAAAGTCTTCTACAAGTTGGGCTTTTGTTGGGCCTTTGGTTGGTTTTGGGCCTTTGGTTGGATCTTGGACTTTTGGTTGGATTCCATTTGATAGTTGGGCCAAGTGCACTTGAAACATCCTCTAGACTCCATAATTGGCCTTTGAATTTTGAGCAATAATAACGGGTAATCCAATATCTTCGATTATGCCCCTAATTAATTGTAGAAGTCAACTTCCTTGCTTCATCCTGAAATAATATGTAATACGAATAATTATTTATTTTAAGTATAAATATAAAGCCAAAATGGGGATATAATTCATTAAGATTTAGGAAATATTGACCCTTATCACTTCCCCAACTACTATTCTGCCACGATAACAGATCAATCCTTGTGCCATTATATATCCTCCGCTTCCATTAGGATTGATTGCCAATTGTTCTTGTAGTTCCTTCAATTGTTTGGTGTGCTCATAAGCTCTCTGTGACCTCTTTTACCCAATTAGGAATAACGACGGTGATGGCACTGCAATTAGCCTTTTCTTCCCATCTAGACAATGAGTTGGCCACTTTATTTTCCCTCCCTTATCTGTAAACAATTTAGAGACCCCTTTCCTTTGGAGTTGAGTGTGTAGCCTTTGCTGCATTAAGTGTCGCAAGCTGTCATGATCAGTTTTGATGATGAAAGGGACTTCCTCCAGATAGTGCCTCCATTTGTCAATTGCTACCAATACAGCTATTAGCTCCTTATCATATACACTTAGCCCTGAATGCCTTGGGGCTAACGCTTTGCTAAAATATGCTAACGATCTGCCTTCCTGTATAAGCACTGCTCCCACCCCCATGTCACTGGCTTCTGTCTCTAGCACAAACGACTTTGAAAAATCAGGAAGAGCCAATACGGGAACCTTTGTCATTGCCTCCTTGAGGGCTGTTAAGGCCATTTCCGCCTTAGGATTCCACTGAAACTTATCTTTCTTTAGCAATTCTGTCATGGGCTTACTGTTTATTCCATAGTAAGGCACAAACCGTCAGTAGTAACCCGTGAGTCCCAAAAATCCCCTCAATTCTTTAACATTGGTAGGCTATGGCCATTTTGTCATAGCAGTGATCTTTGGGTCAGTACTTACTCCTTTTTCTGATATCACATGTTCTAGATATTCCACCTCCTTTTGTGCAAACGGGCATTTTGATTTCTTAACATACAATTGATTATGTTTAAGGATTTGAAATGCTCTTCATAGGTGGGAAAGATAGAGTCCCAGGCTGTGGCTATATATTAGTATATCATCAAAGAATACTAATATGAATTTTCTGAGGTAAGGGGCAAATAATTGGTTCATCAAGGCTTGAAAGGTAGCTGGGGCATTAGTGAGGCTGAAAGGCATAACAAGGAATTCATAGAGGCCTTGGTGAGTTCGAAATGCAGTTTTATGGGTCTCAGAAGGCTTCATTTTGATCTAGTGGTATCTAGATCGTAAATCTAGCTTAGAAAAAATAGTTGGCCCATGTAATTCATCCATCAAATCTTTATGATGGGAATAGGGAATTTGTTTTTAATGGTTAGGGAGTTGAGTTGGCAGTAGTCTACACAAAACCGCTAGGTGCCATATTTCTTTTTAACAAGTAGAACCGGGGATGCATAAGGGCTCTGGCTGGGTTGTATAATTGAGGAAGAAAGCATTTATTTAACTTGTTTTTCTATTTCAGACTTTTGTATGGGATGGTAACGATAGGGTCGGATGTTAACCGGTTCTGAATTGGGCTTCAAGGGAATGGCATGGTCTAAGGTTCGGGTAGGAGGAAGAGAAGTGGGTTCAACAAACAAATCCTTAAATTCAATCAAAAGTTCATTAATTACATCGAAGGAGATTACCTCTTCTTGAAGTGGTTTTGTCTCCTCTTTTTGTTCCTCACTGCCTCTTAGTTTCGTGTAGCTAGTCTTCTCCATTTCCACAGCATGAATGGAGAATAACTGTGAGATGTGGTCATTCCCTTTTGCGAGCAATTTTTGCAACTTTTTCCCTGTGATGATTCTACTTTCTCTCGACTCTAGACTTCCCACCAGTGTTAGCTTCTTGCCCTCCACCTCCACTGTCACTTCCAGCTTATTGAAATCAAATGTAAGGGGGTTGACGGTCCTCCTCCAATCCACCCCTAGGACGATATCACAACCTCATAAATCAAGCACCCTTAGGTCCATCGAGAACTCCTGCCCCTACATATTCCACTAGAATCCCACGCATTTGTAGTGACTGAACATTCGGTTACCATTGGCCATCGTAACAGACAACGGTGTGGTGGCCATTAGTTCACACTGAAGATCAGTAGCAGTGGCTTCACTTAAGAAGCTATGTGTGCTGCCACTGTCTATAAAAACCATCAACTTCCTCCTTCTGGATTCTCCTTTGACTTTTATTATCTTCCCCATGGGTTCTCCTTTTAATGTATGGAAGGATATCTCCCCCTCTCCAACTCCAGGTCTTCTTCCTTGATCTCCTTTTCTTCCTCATCTTCCTCTTCCTTGCCTTCCATTTTCAATAGTTGTTGTTTACACGGATGGCCCATTCCATACTTCTCACCACATTTGTAACATAGCCCAAGCTACCATCTCTGTTCCATTGTGGTACTTCTTGCACCTTGTAATTTGCCTTAGGGGGTCTTGGTGCTATCCCCGCATTCGATCCCTTCAAATTTATTCCCATCCCTAACGGTGGGGAAGGATTTATATTACCTCTAAGCCACGGTTTTCCCCTCCCGAATATGGCTTCTAACGTTTCTTCCTGGAACCTAGCCTTTTTTGCGGCCTGCTTCACCGTCGTAGGCAGTATCATCTTCACCATCGATCGCAATTCTCCTCTGAGGCCACTCATAAAGTTTGAGACAAAGTATTGTTCCTGTTAAACATGGTTGTGCATTCCACATGAGCGCTCTCAATTCCTCGAACTTGTCCAGATAGTCGGTCACCGTGCTCGTTTGTTTCAACATCTTGAACTCCTCAATCACGTCGGACATGTTCTTCTCCCCAAATTTGACACATAGTTCTTCCACGAACTCATTCCATCCTACTTCCACCTTCCTCGCCTTGGTCCATCGTTGATACCATGAGTCAGCAGTATCATTGAGATACGTCGCTGCCATGGTGATCCTTTGTCCTTCGGCCATATTATCTAACTGGAAAAACCTCTCGTATTAGTGGATCCACCACCTTGGCTTGGATCTGTCAAACAACGAAATCTCTAAACAAGGCATTGGAGTGTAAGAATTTGGACCTCTTACTGGTGCCCCGGTGTTTGCCTCTAACGGCTCACTCGTCTCTATCAGTCCATCAGGTTGTGGAAGTATTCCGGGGCTGGAATGGCTGGGTTTAGCTATCGATCGCAAGGGAAATTTAGGTGGCAACCTGAATTGTGGGAGGGCGGAGAGCATATTGAATATGCTGTGGATCCTCTGGCCATACTAATCAATGGTTTCCTGATGCTTCTCCAATTCCCTTTGCATCGCCTCTCTAGCAGCAACTTGATCTTCCCGACCTTGTGCAATCTCCTTATGAGTTTGATTCATCCCAAACTCCAGCGCCTCCAGGCACATCTCCAGTTGCTTCATACGTGTGCCGTCCGCCATTAATTCTACTTTGAGCATTATCCATTTCAATCGCAGAGGATGTTCGGGTCTGATACCAAATGATAAGTCTCGGATATAAGACTTATACAATTAGGGAATGAGTTTGGATTGGAGGGAGAAAGGGTGTTTAAATGATAAGAGGGAGAATTTAGAATAAAGTAGAAAGAGAATTTGGAGGGAAAGATTTATGTTCTATTTCATTTCATAAATCCCATCCTCGGTATTACATCCCTTTTATATAGGCTTTCGCATGGCTTCTAACTGCCAGGTGCAAGTGGAGATAGCTATAACTAATTCGTACAACTATGAGTTATTACAATAATAGGCTAATTACAGCTTGCCACTTCTGGATACTAATTGCATTTAGGCCCTTGTCAACCCCTTAGGGTTGTAACAAGTAGCTTCTTTCAAGAAGCTATGAGTACTGCCACTATCGATCAACACCATTAGCTTCTTATTTCCTACTTGTCCCACCACCTTGATAATCTTTCCCATAGGGTCACCTTTAAGAGCATCAAAGGAAATTTCTCCCCTTTCTTGCCCTTGATCGCTTACATAATCATCATTTGCCCCTTTATCTTTTTCTTCTTGTTCTTCTTCCCTTTGGGTTTCTGCTCCTTCCATGTTAAGCAGGTGCCTCTTGCACTGATGGTTAGGTCCGTATTTATCACCACATTGAAACATAATCCCAACATTCTCCTTTGTTCCATTGTGAGAAATAGGGGAAATAAAACTATGTATTTTTACTTGTAATACAACCCCATTTATAAGGGTTAGAAATTTACACCATAGGAAAGGTTATATTTGTGCTAAACTAAAAATGATAGGTTGTACAAAAAAATAGGAAAGGTTGACTGTACAAAAAATAGGAAAGTATTCAAAAAGATAACTAATAATTACTCCTTAAAATTAGTCTCTAAACTAGGGATAATTTGGCCAATCAATATCTTAGATTATGGAATGATTCCAGTAAAATATTCTTTATATTTTTGTGGGGAATCAATAGGAAGAAACAGTAAATATAAATCCTAAAAATTGAAAAAAAGAAAAAAGCCAAGCGTGCCTATGCTCAAGGCTGCACATGAGGGCTTGGTGGGTCTAGGCTTGCCTAGCTGGTCTGTGCCTACCTAGGAGGATTCCTAGCACCAAAGGTGCACCTAGGTGCGCCTTGCGCCTAGGCACGCCTTTAATAGCATTATGTATAACTAATTCCTACATCATTGCATTCCACCTAAATTGCTAATTTGTACACATTCCTTTATTAACATGAAAAAAAAAATGCTGAAAAATGTGTGAATTAAAGTTAGTGAAAAAATAAATTGTTATGAAAGTGAATTTTGTAGTTTATCAACAATCTAATTACATCAATTATTTAGTATTGTTATTTGATTATCTTTTTGCCTTGTAATATGTGTAAATCATGCCTTTTTGAAACTTAATGTTTGTGTAGAATTCTGAATTTAAATGTTGCGGTTTATCACTGTCTATTTCGTTTTAGTTAATCACTTCAATTTATATAGTATTGTTCTTAGATCATCTCTCTTCTCTCAAATCATCCATTAAACAAGGCAAGTTTCTTCTTCTTCTCCTTCTTTGTTTGTGCAAGATCCACTTTCTTCTTTCCTTATTTCTTTGTAAATCTATCTCCTCTTCCCTGGAGATGTAAATCAGAATCTTTTGGTGGCCTTGGCTCATGTATATTCTAAGCCTTGTATTCTTGAAGTTTTAATTTTTGGATCTCTTAATTTTCAGTCAGATTTGCGCATGCTATACTCTTAAGGGTATAACTTTTCGTGGTTATATCCAATTCGAGATCCGTTTGTTTCTATATAAACTAGTCTCAATAAGTTTCATTTTGATATAAATATTGAATCATTTGGCTTTGAATTGAATTTGAAGTGGCCTTATTAAACTTTGCCAAAATAATTCCGTAAGTCACTGTAGCACGCAGTCTACTATGTTTCAGTTTTCGGGGTATAACTACCTGTGGTTATATTCAATTTGCAATCCGTTTGATGATATAGAAACTAGACATCATAGGCTTTGATTCGGTATATGAATTGACTTAATTGGATATGATTTCAGTTAGTTATAGCCTCATTAATTTTAGTCTTAAATCTGGAATTTTCTGTTATGATGGAGATGATAATTCTTGCCTATGTTGTCATGTTTAATCTTGTTGGTGTCCTTAAATAATTGATGTATTTTATTCAAAAGCCTCAATAGGATTTTGATTCATCCTATATTTCCTAAGAAATGATGCATTTCTTGATTAGGGTGTAGTTCATGCAAGATGTTGGTGTATTTTTGCTTATAACTTGGATTGTCTTAATGTGGAAATACGTACCAAAGTATTGCATGATATATACACATATATATTGGCGTACCTATTATTTTGCACTACGACTTTACTATGTGGGGAACGGATATCCAAAGCAAGCTTGGAAGGCATTTGCTTGTTCGTGGGAGCCTTGGCTCATAATGCTCGCCTAGTTTAATGCCAGAGTGAGGGTGGACAATGGTTCACATTATATTTGTTTACATATGGATAATATGGTTGTGACACAAAAATTCATATTTGATTCCATATTTCCATTTTATATTTGATCAATACCTTTTGTATATACTTGCTGGACCTTATGGCTCATTTTGTTTACTCCGCATCATTTCAAATAAAGGTAAAACTAAAGAGGGAGTCGGTCCTAGTGGTGTATGAGTTCATGGGAGGTTCTGTACAGAGTCGTTCCGGCCAGAAAATCTCTGGGAGTTGGTTTTCAGGGCTTGCAGATTGGAGTTGTTTTGTTGTTACATATTTATGTTGCCGTTTTTATTTTGTTGTATGGGTAGCTAAGCCCTAACCGGATTTATGTAGTGAGTATTGTGGTATGTATGTACCATGTGAGCATGGTTAAAATAAATGGGATGTGCGTGGTTGTTTATGTTTTAGTTGTTCTATACCTTTCATTTCATGACCTCCTTACGGATCTCCTATGCTAGCAGGTCTCCGGGTGGTGGGCTATGACAGAAAACAACTCTAAGGCAAAAGGCGTTCCAAATCACACCATCTTGATCAACGAGAAGATTAGGAACAAATAGCAAACCTGAAGGCAGCCATAGAAAAGCTACCAAGTTGACAATGTGTACAGAGAGAAAACCTAGGACTGGGAGGATGTGCATGTAAGTATCATTAAGTGGTCCCTGGACACATACAAGAACACACACTCAGGGCCAGAATGTCAATATATGGACTTGAGCCAAGAATGCTGGTCCGTAGGGAGCCACCAGAAATGCCGAAGCGCACAGCTCTGTAGAGTATGGGGAAAAAGGATGGTGACCAACTATGCCAACACGACACACTGAATCTGATGGGCGAGCTGGTTCGCAGACCACTCAAAATCTCGCCAACACCGATTGTTGTGCTTACACCACAAAAAAAGATCATTGCCTGCAAAACTAAGCGATTAGTAACATGCCAAGGATTATGGATTAGAATTTTATAGTTTATCAACAATCTAATTAAATCAATTATTTAATGTTATTGTTGGATCATCTCCCTCTACCCTTTAGTATGTGTAAACCTTGCTTGTTTGAGACTTAATGTTTGTTGACAATCCTGAATTTGAACTTGTGGTTTATCACTGCCAATTTCTTTTTAGATAATCACTTGATCTAGTATTGTTCTTAGATCACATCTTTTTGTCTTGTGTAAATCATCACTTTTTGAAACTTAATATTAATGTTGTTGTTTATCAATGTCAATTTCCATTTATCTAGTTACATCTAATTATTTAGTTTTATTCATTTTAAAAATAGTTGCATTGCATTTCTTGCATAAGTTATATTTAATATATTACTAGATCTAATATCCTTTAATGGTCCTCGACCAAAATGATAATAGAAAAAGATTGATTGTTTGTCCATACAAGTAATTCCATGCATCATTGCATTCCACCTTGAATTCTAATTTTCACACATTCTTCCTTTACTATGAAAAAAATGCTGAAAAATCAGTGAGGATTAAAGTTGGTGAAAGAAATAAATTATTGTAAAAGTGAATTTTGTGGTTTATCAACAATCTAATTATATCAATTTTAGTATTGTTATTGGATCATCTCTCTTTTCCCTGTAACATGTAAATCCTCGTTTTTTGAACCTTAATATTCTAGGGAATTCTAAACTTGAATTTTGAACCTTAATATCTTTTTAGCTAATCACTTCAATTTATCCAGCATTGTTCTTCGATCATCTCTCTTGTTCTTTTATAAATCATCACTTACTGGAATTTAATGTTTCTAGTAAAACTTTGAACCTGAATGTTGTGATTTATTAATGTCAATTTATTTTTATCTAGATACATTCGTTTATGTAGTATTATTTGTTATAAAAAATGGTTGCTTTGCGTTCTCTGCATAAGTTATATTTAAAATATTACTAGAACCGCAATCCTTTCTTGCTCCTTGGTCAAAATAATAATCGATCAAAAATTGATTGTTGGTCGATAACTAATTGCTACTTCCTTGCATTTCACCTATATTGCTAATGTGTTGACATTTTTCCATTAGTATGGAAAAAAAAAGTGCTGAAAATTAGGTGTGGATTAAAGTTGGCAAAAAAATAAATTATTTTGAAAGTTAATTTTGTAGTTTATCAACAATCTAATTACATCAATTATTTAGTATTGTTGTTGAATAATCTATCGATGCCTTTTTGAAACTTAATGTTATATGAAGAATTTTGAATTCCATCATTGCGGTTTATCACAACCTATTTCTTTTTAGTTAATCACTCCAATATATCCAGTATTGTTCTTAGATCACATCTCTTGGTCTTGTGTAAATCATCAGTTTCAAAACCTTAATATTCGTTCGGTAATCTTAAACTTGAATGTTGTGGTTAAGTTGTATTTAAAATATTACTAAAACTAATATCCATATAACTAATTTGTAACACCCGGTGTAACCAGTGTTAAGAGAATAGGAAATGAAGTAAGAAGACTTCCAAAAATGCCCTTGAGAAGGTGATAGATCCTTGAGATTGAGAATGCCCATGAGAAGGGTATTTTGGTAATTTGGATAGAAAAATTCAAGAAAAGGGTATTTTGATAAATTAAAAATAATTCCTATGTGGAATTAGGTGAGTAAGTGAATAAAAATCCCAATTTAGTAATTATGTGGAGATATATGGGATTAATAAATTCACAAAGATTATTTAGGAATTTTGGAGTGATTCCATAAAGGAAATTAATTTTGGAAATAGGGAAAATGGTGGATATTAAATTATTTGAGGAGAATAATTATATTTTCCCTAAGTTAGTGAATTAATGTGGTAATGCCACATGGATGACCAAGATCAAGAATTGGAAGCCAAGTTTGTGTCTTGGAGTGACACTTGGCATAATCTTGGAATTTGAGAGAAAGCATATATATAGAAATGTGGGAGCATGTATAAATATATGTAGATTTATGAGTTGGAGAATGATTTAAATTAAATGCAAAAAGAAAGGATAATTGGTCTTTCAAGCATTTAATGAGAGACATTATTGTGTTGGATTAAAGAAAATCCAAATGAAATGGGAAAATAGTCACCATTAATGTTTGAAATTATGGTGAATTAAATAAATGAAATGGAAAATGGGAAAATGGTCACCCATTAATGCTTGGAAAATGGTGAGATTTATTTAAATGGAAAATGAGGGATTTATGTCTTTCAAGTGGTCTCTCATGTGATGGATGTGAAATTAGTCCCATTAATTTAAATGGGAAAGAAATGGAAATTAGTCACTCATTTATAAGTGAAAATGGGAGGATTTATTTAAATGAGAAATAAATAGAAATTTCCAAGTCATCCAAGGGTTAGGATCAAGTCTTGAAAAGGGAAAAATATATCCAATGGCTTGGGTTAAGTCTTGAAAATGGCATATAATTGTCTCATTAAAGTAAATGAGAAAGAAAAAGAAATTTCCAAGTGATCCAATGGTTATGCTTAAATCTTGAAAAGGCAAAATAATCCAATAGATGAGATTAATCAAGATGAAGAGCATGGATTGTGTTTTCTCTAAGAGAGGAAACTTGTTTATTTGAAATGAGTGGTGGAGATTTAATTCTCCTTAAGCACATGGATTGTGCTTTGAATGGATGGTGGAGATCTATTCTTGAAAATGAGAAAGGGTAGTATAAAATGGCAAGTGTGGAAGACTTGTCTCCCTTTGGCCATTTGTAGATAGAATGAAAGAAAGAAGAAAGGGAGAAGATGAAAGAAATGAAGAAGAAAGGAAAGAATGGAGAAGACATGAAGATGAAATCAAGGTATGTTCCATTCTTCTTCTTCTCTATTTAGTATTCTTGTATGCAAAGTGAGTGACAAGTTGGAAATGTCATTTTAGATGGGAGAAAATGAAGATGGAAGCTCTCTTGAAATGGAGATTTAATATTCAAGAAGAGGTAAGGGATGGCCCCATGGGAGGGTGGCCTTGCAATGGGTTTTAAATATGTTTCATAAATGTATATGTTGCATTTGGCATGTTCTTTGTGTTCATGAGACTTATGGCCATAGGTTAGTTTGAGAACATGGTTGAAATGGTGGGTTGATGCCTCAACCTTGGAGGGTTGTGAGGGCAAAGAAACCTAGCCACATTTGCATGCATATGGCATCATATAACTTGTTATGTTCATATTTATTTGGCATTGCACCCTTATTGAGCTTAATGGCTCATGAGGTTTTTATCCTCACATGTAGGTTGTGAAAGTATGGTAAAGTCAAGACAAAGTGGAATGGCATGTGGAAGAATGGAAATGATGATTCAAGTGCATGTTATGGCTTATGGAAGCCTATCTTGTTATGTTTAATATATGAAATGTAATTTCATTTCTTTGGTAATGGCTTGTTGAAGCCCAAGAGCATGTGTGTATGTTATATTTTGGAATGTTTGTTTCCATTTAGAAAGTGAATTATATTTAGTAGATTATGGCTTAAGGCATGTGGAAGCCTAAGTTTTGGTGAAGTCTTATTTTGGAGTGTTGTGAAGCATCAAGAAGATTGTTTAAGCCTTATTTATGGAGAAATAAAGGTAAATTTGAAGAAAAGTGAGGTATTTTGTTTATGTTAAATTTCTGGAAAATTTTGGGTTTGGAAGTCCAAATAAAAAAAAAAAAAAGTTTTAGAGAAGTGAAAAAAAAAAAGGGCAGCAGAAGGCTGCCAGCAAGCAGCAGGCCGCGGGCGGCCGTGCCCGCAGGCGAGCGAGCGCGGAAGGCCGGGCGCGCGGGCGAGCGGCCGCACGCTGCATGCGCGGCCAGCGGGGCCCCGTGCAGGCCCTGGGCGCGCCAGTGGGGCCCGCCGTCCATTTTTTTAAAAAAAATTTGGACTTTTTGGGGATTTTAGGGCCATTTCTTAATTGATTTTGGGCCCCCGGAGGAATTTTCAAAATAAAGGGATTTTCGGGAATTTTGGAGAAAATGCCAAAATTTTTGAAAAATTAAAAATTTGAATTTTTCCTCCAAAAGTGGTAATCAATCAATGGATTGATTTAAATGGTGAGTTATGGAGCCCGGTAAAATTCTTAGTTGGAAAAGAATTAAATAAAATTGAGAAAATGGCGATTGGGCTTCGGAATGAGATTTCTTTATAGCCAAATGCGGTGTGGTTTAAAGCCCAATTCTGCTAGTAAATCCTGGGGTTTAAGGGAAGGGAATGACAAGCCTAGCTCCCACCTAGGGCGTTTCTTCTTGAAACATGGTCCACCCTTCATCAAAGATCGGGCAGGTGGACAATTCGGGTAATTGTTCACGAGTAACACCCGTAAGTGGGAGCGGGGCGTTACATAATTCAACCTAGAATGCTAATTTTCACACATTCTTTAATTAATATGAAAAAAAAATACTGGAAACAGGTTTGGATTACCTTTCTTGCACAAATTATATTTAAAATATTATTAAAATTTATTTTTGGTCCATAACTAATTCTTAATCATTGAATTCCACTTGGAAAGCTAATTTACACACATTCTTCTGTTAATATGAAAAAAAAAGTTTTCAAAAATAGGTGTGGATTAAATTTGGTGAAAAAATAAATTCGTATGACAGTGAATTTTTATCTTATCAACAATCTAATTACATTAATTATTTAGTATTATTGTTGGATCATCTATGTTTGCCCTCTAATATGCATAAATTGTGGTTTTTCGAGACTAGATGTTTGTGGAGAATTCTACATTCAAATGTTTTGGTTTGTCTCTACCTATTTCTTTTTAGCTAATCACTTCAATTTATCTAGTACTAGTGTTCACTCATGCATTGCATGGGAGGTGTAATCACAATAAATTTAGAAAATTAAATTTTAATTAATATTAAAAAATTCATATATTAGTCTTAAAAATACAATATCTTAAATCTTAATTAGTATTGAAAAACCCATTTATTACTCTTGCATTAAATTAAAAGGTAGTAATTGATTACTTATTAAAACAAAATTATTTATTATATTACATATTTATTTATAAATTATAAATATAAATATAAATTAAAACTCCTAAATGTGAGAAAGTATGGATTTTTCAATGCTAATTAAAAATTTACTCAAAATTTTTAATTTCTGATCTTGAAATTTAATTTTTGCAATGATAACAAAACTTTGAAAATATGAATTTTGACTTATTTTTCTTTCACTATGTATTGATTTTCTTCCATAGTCTTGCAAATGTGATATGTTAACTTTTAATTAACATTGAAAAAGCTATACATTAATATTTATTTTTTAATAATTGAGGAATTAATCAAAAATAATATTATAATTATTTTTAATTAATGATATTTATTTTGAATTCATTGAGAAATTATATATTTGTATATGATATAATTAATAATTTAAATTGTTTATTCAAATTTTCTATTAATAATATTTATTTAATTGATAGTGAAAAATTCCAAAATACTTTATAGGAGGTCTCCAATAGCTTTGGAATAATAAGTACTAAATGCAAATTATTTTTATTTTATACAAATCGATAATTTTCTATGACTTAATTAATAGTTTAAGGTGTCTATTCATATTCTTCAAAAATTATATTTATTTTTGATTGATTGAGGGATTAATTGAGGAATTAATCAAAAATAATATTATAAATATTTTTAATTAATTGATGAGAAGATTAATTGAGTTTAAAATTAAGTTATAAATAAATATTATAAATAGTATTGGAAACCCATGCTTAATTTTTTACTTTAATTATTAATTATTACTATCTTTAATTTAATGCAAGTTTTAGAGGTAAAAAATACTTTGACAGACTACTAGAGGAAAACAATGCTTGACAAATTACTTAATAAATATTTATATACACATAATAATGCATTGAAAAATCCATGCTTAGAAGTTAACTAACTAAATATTTAAACGGGTGGATAAATAATATACACATCATATATGGTTTTTAATAATTTTTCAACAAGTAAGCCGGAAAGACTGAAAAATCAATATAAAAGTGATCTTCTGGCTACATCTTGTGAAATTTCTTGATGTGTATCCATTCTTGCAGATTAAAAATTACCTACGTGCATATATATATTTATCTATTTAATTGTGTCTACAACAAATTATTTACTAACTAAATATTTAATATACACATAATAATACATTGGAAAACCCATGATTAGCATTAAAAAACTCATGTATTGAAAATTTTATTATTAATTTTATAGTAATTATTAATTACTACCACTTTTAGTAATAATAATTTAATTATAATTAATGCAAGTTTTGGAGAATTTTTTTTTTTTGCAGACTATCCTGCTTTTATAATAATAGCAATAATAATAATACAATGATAAAGATAAATTAATTTTTATTAATGCAAGTTTTGGGGGGGGTGGAATTTCTTTTGCAGATTATCTTACTTTATTATGTGTATATTAACTAAATATTTAATATACACAAAATAATGGATTGAAAAATCCATAATTAGTATTGAAAAACTCATGTATTGGAAAATTCATTATTAATTTTACAGTAATTAATGCAAATTTTTGGGTTGGGGGGGGGGGGAGGAAACTCTTTGCCAAACTATCCTACTTTTATATATATAAAGATTGTTCTCTAATCAAATCTCTTGGTCTTCTATGAATCATCACTTTTTGAAACTTAAATGTTGTAGTTTTCCAATTACGATTTCTATTTATCTAGTTACATCCTTTTATTTAGGTCTATTCATTCTAAAAATTGTTGCATTACCTTACAGATGATGAGATCCGAGAAGAGGTGGCCGAATGCTCCTTTTCTGCCTCCTTTGGAGTACCTGCAATGGAGACGGGGACTTGCTCCCCCGGTCGATCTCCGACGGTCAAGTCAGTTTTTTCGTTTTTCTAGGAGTATAGTCATAATGAAAAAGAAGATCCCCATTCTTACCTCGTGTTCTTCCTTTTATCCCTTCCTCCAGATCAGGATCCCGGAGGGATCTTCGAGATCTTCTTGATAAGGATTCTATAGTGGCATCCGCTCCCGAGATCTTCGAGATAGACCTTATCTCCGCGACCTTTGGCAAGATAATCGATCCCGAGGAACCCGGGGTTTCTTTACCGTGTGCCCCGCCACCTATTATGGCGATCATCTTCTGCCATGTGTTCTTTAGTCCTCAGGGAGATAATCATAAGCCAAGCTCTCCATTAAGCAACACGTGTCCTATCAACATCTGGCGGTGTTCACCTCGGTGTCGGCGTAATTTGGGACCCGAGGTCCTTTTCCTCATCACTTGCCCCCCCACTCTTTGAGCTCCTCGGTTCGGAGGACTAAAAGAGTGGTAAAGCTCCCGAGGCTCTTCCTCTTGACTTTTTTGCTAGTTGTCGTCTTGTGCAATCTGAGGGGTTAACCGTATTTTCCCCTTGCGCGTGTTTTGGAGGGCACGAGAATCGATTTGTTTCTATGGCGATATCCCTTCCTCATACGTTGTCCAAAACCTTTTCGTCTTTCGAGTAATGCCAGCCTGCGGTAATTAATGTCCATCATTGCTCGCTCTTTGGCCTCCTTTCTCCCTCAGTTTAAATAGGAACTCTTCACTCCTTCAGTCGCTTTTTCCACCCGACTTTCCTTCAGCGTTTAGCTTTTCTTGCGCTGATAAAATTTTCCTCCTCTTTCCTCATTTCCCTCTTCTACTCTCCTGCCATGGCGATCACTGGTTCTGGAAAGTTCAACTCCACCGGCGCAGAGCTCATCGAATGGGAAAAACACCCGACCGCCTCTATTCCATGCCAATGGATGAGCCAAGCGGAATGTCAGCAGTTCAGGGAAAAGTACCATATCCCCGAAGAGTGGGAGGTCGAGTTCAACAGCCACCTGCGAGCATGTCACCCTGTTACTGGTCGGCTTTGTGTCTACAAGTGTGCTTTTGATAGGGGTTTCTGACTCCCCCCCCGAAGAAGAGTGATGTCGTTGCTTCAACATTTTACCATCGCCCCTGCTCAACTATCCCCCTTCGGATGGCAGTATCTGATGGGCTTCCTTATCATCTGCCATAGCGGTAAGATTGAACCATCCGGAGACCTCTTCGACTATTTCTTTACTACCAACCGGGATCCTGGAGGTTAGATTTCCATCTCTCCCCGGATCGTGAAAGATGGTCATCTCCTCGCCTGCAAAGAGCGCCCTGGGGGCCAGATTGGCGCTTCGACTCTCATGCAATCTGGTGGGTCGAAAGATTCCGACGATTGGAAGGAGCATTTCGTTTTTATCCGCCCCAAGCCCTCTGGCTCTTCTTAGGAGGTTTGGTCTGTTTGCAACGAATGGACGTTGGATACGAAGCACAAGCGCTTGAGCATCGAGGCCATCGAAGAATCCGCCAGCCGGATCATGAAAAATAACAAAAATTGGGAAGAGGGGTGGCTTTCCAACCCCAGCCTCACCAAGGAAGATCTTCGCTCTGCTCATGCCCGGTGTAAGGAAGATCTTATGCCCAGGCAAGTCGAGGCACTGGAGTCTTATGCCCGGTGTAAGGAAGATCTTCGCTCTGCTCATGCTCAGCTCCAGTCCGCCCTCAAGGATGCCCAAGTGGCTTTTCAGAATGGTCGTGAAGATTTCTAAGGCTCCGAAGCTTACGCCGCGGAGCTAGAAGGAGTTCTTCGAGGTGGCTTTGAGCATATGAAGAGACTTGTTAAAGAGCGCTTCCCCCACCTGGATGTAGATTCCATTCCCTTTGATGTAGCCGCGACCTTGTCTTCTTTAGAGTAGATGCCTTTGTATTTGAATCTTGTTGTTGTAATAGAAAAATTCGTAATAGAAAAATTCGTTTTTCCATCACTTTCCTTTTGTTATTTCTTCTGCATTTTATAAAAAAGATCATCGGGGATCGGGCTTGATTCTTCGTATTTTAGGGGATCATGATCCCTTTTTCTTCTCCGAAGGTTTTCAGCTTTGGAAGGATCCGGTCTGTCGAGGATCAAGTCTGATCTTTTGTTGTGGTCGTTTTGGTCGTGGGTTCGGACCCCTCGAGGATCATATTTAATCCTTTTTGGTTGAGGGCTCGGACCCCCCGAGGATCATATTTGATCCTTTATTTTGGTCGAGCGTTCGGACCCCCCGAGGATCATATTTGATCCTTTTTGGTCGAGGGCTCGGACCCCCCGAGGATCATATTTGATCCTTTATTTTGGTAGAGGGTTCGGACCCCCCGAGGATCATATTTGATCCTTTATTTTGGTCAAGGGTTCGGACCCCCTGAGGATCATATTTGATCCTTTATTTTGGTCAAGGGTTCGGACCCCTCGAGGATCAAATCTGATCCTTTATTTCGCTAAGGAGTCTTTAGGAATGACGAGTTCTTACGCTTCGGAGGAAGAGTAGATTTATTCCTGAATTTCATATGAAAAGAACAAAAAGAATACTACTGACAAGATATGTAATAATGAATTTCGGACCAACATATAATAACGAATAATCACTGATAGAATTTCCTCAAGTTCTGCACATTCCATGCATTTTTTACTGGTGCCCCTTCGAGGGTTTGCACTTTGTAGGCACCAGGGCTGAGGACTTCTGTTATTTTGTAAGGACCTTCCCAATTTGGTGTTAGCTTGTTGGCCTCTCGAACTCCCCGAGCGTCTGCTCGCCTTAATACCAAGTCTCCTGGTAGAAAATTTCGCGCCCTCACCCTTCGATTGTAGTACCTCTCTATGCCTTGGTTGTAAGAAGCCTGTCGAATCTTCACCTGATCACGAAATTCATCCAAGAGATCGAGGTTGCCCCTTAGATTTTGTTTATTTGATTCAGGGCTGAAAAACTCCACTCTCAACGTAGGTACCCCGATCTCAACTGGGATCAATGCTTCCGAACCGTAGCATAGACTGAAAGGGGTTTCTCCTATGGAGGCTTTTTTCGTGGTTCGATAAGACCACAAGATGTTCGGCAATTCTTCTACCCAGCTACCATTCGCCTTATCTACTCTCGCTTTTAAGCCTCGCAACAAAGTCCTATTAGCGAGCTCAATTTGACTGTTAGCCTGAGGATGGGCTACCGAGGTAAACTGCTGCCTGATTCCCAACTCCTGGCACCATTCATGAACAGACCGATCAGAGAATTGGGTGCCATTATCAGAGATCAGCACCCGAGGAATTCCAAAACGACAGATCATGTTCTTCCATAAAAATTGATTTACCCTCCGGGCGGTGATTGAGGCCACCGCTTCAACTTCGACCCATTTTGTGAAATAATCTATAGCAGCCATGATGTATCTAATTTGTCCTGCTGCCGGGGGAAAAGGTCCTAGAATGTCGATACCCCATTGAACGAAAGGGCAAGGCATGGCCAGATGGGCTAGCGCGACTGCGGCACATGGACCAGGTTAGACGTTCATTGGCATCGGTCGCAGGTCTTGACTAGCTATTCCGAATCTTGTATCATTGTTGGCCAATAATACCCCTGCCAGAGAGCCTTTTGACTAAGAGCCCGAGCTCCGATATGACTTCCACATATACCTTCATGTATCTCACGTAGGATATAATCTGCTTCGCGGGGTCGGACACATTTGAGCAGTGGTTGTGAGAAAGACCTTCTGTACAATTCTCCCTCAATTAACACGAAGCTTCGGGCTTTTCGCCTAACCTCCCGAGCTTCCAAATCTCCTTCAGGGAGTTTCTCTTCTCTCAAGTATAACAGCAATGGATCCATCCAGCTAGGCTCGTCCTCCACACACAACTGATCAGTAACCTCTTCAATACTTTTTTGCGGAAGGGACTCAATCCGAATTTCTCGAGAGCTCGTAGGGAAAGAGGAAGAGGCGATTCGAGACAGCAGGTCCACTTCCATGTTCATTGCCCGAGGGACATACTCCACTTTTACGCGGTGAAAGCGTGCCATCAATTCTCTGACCATGGTCAAATACCTCGCCATGTGCTCTTCTCGAGCTTCGTACTCCCCGTTCACCTGTTGTACCACCAAGTTAGAGTCCGAACTTACCTCAACGCTCTGAGCTCCCAGTTGTTCAGCTAATCTCAATCCAGCCAGCAAAGCTTCATATTCTGCTTCGTTATTGGATGCTCGGAATTCAAAGTGTAGAGCATAAGGCCATATCTGCCCTTCGGGACTCTTAATCATCAATCCTGCTCCTCCACCACCCGAAGTCGAGCTTCCATCTACCGCCACCCTCCATGGCTTCTGACCCTCCTTCGGACTCTCGGGAGCCCCAATTCCTTCAGCGATAAAGTCTGCCAACGACTGAGCTTTGATAGCTGGCCGTGGCATATACTCAATGTCGAAGGCAGTGAGCTCCACCGCCCACTTCAACATTCGCCCTGAAAGTTATGGTTTGCTAAGGACTTGCCGCAAAGGCTGATTAGTAAGCACAATAATCGTGTGAGCTAGAAAGTAAGGCCGGAGTTTTCTGGCCGATACTATTAAGGCGAAGGCCAATTTTTCCATAGGAGGATACCGAACCTCGGCCCCCGTCAGCCGCTTGCTTGCATAATAGACAGGCCTCTGGGTCTTATCTTCTTCTCGTATCAGCACCGAACTCACAGCTTCATCGGCTATTGCCAAATATATATATAAGGGCTCTCCTGGTTTCGGCTTAGTAAGAACTGGGGGTGTGGCCAGGTGCTCCTTCAGCTTTTCAAAAGCTTTTTGGCATTCGAAATTCCACTCGAAGTTGTTTGCCTTTGATAAGACCTTGTAAAAGGGAAGGCCTTTTTCTGCCAAGCGAGAGAGGAATCTGCCTAGGGCTGTCATCCTGCCTGTGAGGCTCTGTACTTCTTTCACATTCCTCGGTGTGGGCATATCCATGATAGCTTTGATCTTCGCCGGGTTCACTTCAATCCCTCGGTGATGTACTATGTAGCCCAGGAACTTTCCTGCAGAAACGCCAAAAGCACATTTGACAGGATTCAGCTTTACATGGAACTTACGAAGGGTTTTGAAACATTCCTCCAAATCCTCCGGATGACTTCCTGCCTCCAGGCTTTTCAGTAACATGTCATCAACGCATGCCTCCATGTTCCTCCCAAGCTGATGCTGAAAAAGCTTATTCACCAAACGTTGATAAGTGGCTCCTGCATTTTTTAAACTGAAGGGCATTACCGTGTAGCAGTAGGTTGCCTGGCTGGTAATGAATGCGGTCTTCTCCTGGTCTTCCGGGTGTAATAGAATCTGGTGGTACCCCTGGAAAGCATCCAAGAAACTCATGAGTGAACAACCGGCCATCCCGTCAATTAGGGCGTCGATCCTCGGGAGTGAGTAGCTATCCTTTGGGCAAGCCTTATTAAGGTCAGTGAAATCAATGCAAAGTCTCCACTTGCCTTCCCCTTTAGGGACCAACAC
Organism: Diospyros kaki; assembly: GCA_036245055.1. Lineage (NCBI taxonomy): Eukaryota > Viridiplantae > Streptophyta > Magnoliopsida > Ericales > Ebenaceae > Diospyros > Diospyros kaki. The sequence goes on along the minus strand of BSEG01000009.1, from coordinate 23,129,899 downwards.
AACATTCGCTAATCAATCCGGATAATCTACCTCTCGAATATATCCAGCTTCAATCAATTTTGCAATTTCCTCTTCGATTGCCCGGGCTCTATCTGGGGCAAAGCTGCGTTTCTTTTGTTTGACCGGTTGGAAACATGGTCGGATCCCCAGCCTATGTGTCATGACCGCTGGATCCACTCCGGGCATGTCCTGAGCAGTCCATGCGAAGACGTCTGCGTATTGCCTAAGGAGCGCCACTATCTGACTTCTCAGTGGGTCTTTTAATTCTACACTTACCCTCACACAACGATCTGGGCAGTCTACCTTCAAAGGTACCTCCTCCAATTTGTCCACCGGCTCTGCTGTTTTTGGATCTTCGGGTCCTTCTAATAGGAAGCTGACCTCCTTGGGGGGGTCTGCTCGGGGACTCAGGGAGTCACTTCGCACCCCTGCCCCCTTCTCCTTTGCTATGCCTATAGAGGCCATATAACATTCACGAGCAGAGCGTAAATCTCCCCGTACTTCTCCCATCCCCCTATCAGTGGGGAACTTCAGCATCATATGATAAGTGCTCGGAATGGCCCGAAGGGCATTAAGACCAGATCTACCAAGAATCATGTTGTACGCCGAGGGTACGTCTGCCACCAGGATGTCTAGCATAACTCGAGAAGTTCGAGAGCCTCTCCCTACTGTCAGTGGGAGCTGAATGATCCCTTCTGAATATACGACCTCCCCATCAAATCCCACTAAAGGGACCTTTGCTGGCCTTAACTGTGCCATTTCGTATCCCATGCCGAGGAAAGCCTGTCGATATAAGATTTTCGAAGAACTCCCTGGATCCACGAGGATCCGCCGAAGCTCCCACTTCCCAAGCTCGGCTGTTATCACCAACGGATCGTTTCGATTCAGGTATCCCGGGAGGTCGTTGTCAGAGAAAGAGATTGGTTCCACGTTGCACGACCTCTTCAGCCGTGTGGGGCCATCCCTTCCCTCCTTCATGATTGGGACTTCTCCTGCCGCAAGCGTATGAAATACTGGAGGCTGGGGATGATCGTCTCTTCCCCGGTGTGATCTTTCCCGCTGGGCTTGGTCTCGATCGTCTGCGCGGTCCCTCTTGGGGGGGCTCCGCGATCGCGACCGTTGGTTTTTTCTTCTTCGAGAATCGCCTTCCTTTGCCACATAACTCCTCAGGAAACCCCGATTGATAAGCTCCTGGATTTCCTCTTTTAGTTGGTGACATTCCTCCGTATCGTGACTGTGATCCCGATGAAAGCGACAATATTTGTTCTGGTCCCTTTTGTCAGACGGAGCCTTCATTGGCCTCGGCTTCTTCAAGTAGTCTTTACCTTCGATAGTCGCAAGGATCTCTGCCCTCGGGGCATTGAGGGGGGTATATCCACCCGACTCCCACCGAGGACGATGCTTCTCCCTTCGGTCCTCCCCTTTCCTTTCCTCGAGAGGCTTCTTCTTATCTTTCTTCTCCACATGTTCTGCCCTTTTAGCTTGCATGACCTCCTCGGCGTTTATGTACTTCGTAGCCCGACCCAGTATATCCGTGAACGTAATTGGGGGCGTTTTGGCTAATGACTGTGCGAAAGGACCAGGCCTTAAGGCATTCTGGAATGCCACCATAGCCACGTTGTGGTCAAAATTCTCTATACTTAAAGCCTCCATATTGAAGCGTGAGACGAAGTCCTTCAAGGGCTCCCCCTGGTTTTGCTTCATACTTACCAAGGCCATAGTAGACCTTCGATGCCTCTGGAGGGGAGCAAAGTGCGCCAGGAAACTGCCTCGAAGCTGTGCAAAACTCACGATAGAATGATGAGCCAGGTTTGAATACCAAGCTCGTGCGTGCCCCTCTAGGGTGGCTAAGAAGACCCTACACCACATTGCGTCTGAAGCATCTTGCACCATCATATGTGAAGTAAAGAGGTCAAGGTGATCCATCGGGTCGGACGTCCCGGCATAAGGCTTAATGGCCGGAATGCGAAGACGTTCCGGTGGTATTGCCGCCATGATCTCCGGGCTAAGAGGCTGAGCTAATATTGCTCCCTGCCCCTCCCCAGCTTTGGGCTTCAAGGCAGCAATCTCCTCCTCGAGCTGTCGTAGCCTTTCTTCCTGTCGCTGCTGTAGGAACGATAAGTCCGAAGATTCCGCCGCTTCACCTTGGCCATCCTCTCGCCCCGGCCTCCGCGGGTTCGCCTCCGGCAAAGAGGACTCCTCCTCCCGCGGGGGTTCCTACCTTCCTTCTGTCTGGGATTGTTGGGCTTGTTGCTGTTGATCCAGGAAACTCGTGAGTAATTCTGTTAATCGTTGCACCTGACCTTCTAGGAGCACTATCGGATCAGGAGGTGGCAGAGGGCCTTCTGGGCTCTGGTCCCTCCCCACCGGACTTCTAGGTGGGTTCTGCAGACTAGGTTCGGGGACAGGGTTGCCCCCTACTACCCGAGATTGCTGTCTTCTTGTTGCCATTCCAAGCAAAAGAAAGATTATCAAAAATTTCCACAACCCGCTGCGCTGGAGAGACAGAAAAGAAAAAGTGCCTCGGCCCCACGGTGGGCGCTAATTGATGATGAGATCCGAGAAGAGGTGGCCGAATGCTCCTTTTCTGCCTCCTTTGGAGTACCTGCAATGGAGACAGGGACTTTCTCCCCCGGTCGATCTCCGACAGTCAAGTCAGTTTTTTCGTTTTTCTAGGAGTATAGTCGTAATGAAAAAGAAGATCCCCATTCTTACCTCGTGTTCTTCCTTTTATCCCTTCCTCCAGATCAGGATCCCGGAGGGATCTTCGGGATCTTCTTGATAAGGATTCTATAGTGGCATTCGCTCCTGAGATCTTCGGGATAGACCTTATCTCCGCGACGTTTGGCAAGATAATCGATCCCGAGGAACCCGGGGTTTCTTTACCGTGTGCCCCGCCACCTATTATGGCGATCATCTTCTGCCATGTGTTCTTTAGTCCTCAGGGAGATAATCATAAGCCAAGCTCTCCATTAAGCAACACGTGTCCTATCAACATCCGGCGGTGTTCACCTCGATGTCGGCGTAATTTGGGACCTGAGGTCCTTTTCCTCATCACTTACCTGCTTAAGTTATATTTAAAATATTACTAGAGCAACATACTACTTGGCCAAATTAATAATAGATAAAAATTAATTGTTGGTCCATAACACTAATTTGTGCATCATTGCATTGCACGTAGAATGCTATTTGCACACATTATTCTCTTAATATGAAAAGAAGTGTTGAAAAATTAGTGTGGATTAAAGCTGGCAAAAAAAATAAATTGTAGTAAAGTCAATTTTGTGATTTATCAACAATCTAATTCCATAAATTATTCAGTATTGTTATTGGATTATCTCTCTTTACCCTATAATATGTGTAAACTATAACTTTTTGAAACTTATTGTCTATGGTGAATTTTGAATTTGAGTGTTCCGGTTTTTCATTGCCAATTTCTTTTTAGTTCATCGTTTCAATTTATTTAGTATTGTTTTTGAATCATCTTTCTTGGTCTTGTATAAATCTTCACTTTCTGAATTCAAATGTTGTGATTTATCACTACCTATTTCTCTTTAACTAATCACCTCAATTTATCTAGTATTGTACATCAATCACATCTGTTAGCCTTGTGTAATCATCACTTTTTGAAACTCAATGTCCATTCAGTAATCCTAAACCTGAATGTTGTGGTTTATCAATGCCAATTTCTCTTTATCAAGTTACATACATTTATCTAGTATTATTCTTTCTAAAAATGGTTGCATTGCCTTTCTCCTTAGCCAAAATGATACAGGAAAAAAAAGATTGTTTGTCCATATAAGTAATTCTGTACTAGTGTATTCCACCTAGAATGCTAATTTTCACACATTCTTCTATTAATATAAAAAATTTTGCTGAAAAACAGGTGAGAATTAAAGTTGGTGAAATAAACAAATTGTTATGAAAGCGAGTTTTGTGATTTATCAACAATCTAATTACATCAATTTTAGTATTGTTGTTGGATCATCCTTCTTTGTCCTATAATACGTGTAAATCATAGTTATTTGAAACTTAATATATTTGTGGAGAATTCTAAACTTGAATGTTGCGGTTTATCACTGCCTATTTTATTTTAGTTAATCACTTTAGTTTATCTAGCATTCTTTTTCAATCATCTCTATTAGTCTTGTGCAAATCATCACTTTTTGAAACTTAAATTCCGTTGGATTATCTCTCTTGGTCTTTTTATATCCATCTCTTTAGTTTCATTTATTCTAAAAATGGATGCATTGCTTTCCTTGCGTAAGTTATATTTAAAATATTACTGGAACACAATCCTGTCATGCTCTTTCCTTGTGTAAGTTATATTTAAAATATTACTGGAACACAATCCTATCATGCTCCTTGGGTAAAATAATAGTATATAAAAATTGATTGTTGGTCCATATAACCAATTTGCACACATTCTTCCATTAATATGGAAAAAAAAAAGTGGTGAAAAACAAGTTTGGATTAAAGTTAGTGTGGGAACCCTATCACGGAGATCTCGGTACCTCTTAAAATGCTAATTTTCACATAATCTTCTATTAATATAAAAAAATGCTGAAAAACAGGTGTGGATTAAAGTTTGTGGAAGTAATAAATTTTTATGAATGTAAATTTTGTGGTTTATTAACAATCTAATTACATCAATTTTAGTATTGTTGTTGGATCATCTATCTCTGCCTTGTAATATGTGTAAACCATCGCCTTTTGAAACTTAATGTTTGTGGAGAATTTTGAACTTGAATTTTGCACTTATCACTGCATATTTCTTTTTAGTTAGTCACTTCAATTTATCTAGCCTTGCTGTTGAATCATCTCTCATGTTCTTGTGTAAATCATCACTTTTTGAAACTTAATGTATATGGCAAAATTTTGAACCACAATGTTGCGACTTATTAATGTCATTTTTTTAGATAGTTACATCCATTTATTTAGTATTTATTCATTATAAAAATGGTTGCATTATCTTCTTTACATAAGTTATATTTAAAATATTATTAGAATTGCAATCCTTTCGTGCTATTTGGCCAAATTAATAATAGATAAAAATTGATTATTAGTTCATAACTAATTCCTGTATCATTGCATTCCACCTAGAATGTTATTTTGCACACATTGCGTTCCGCCTGAAATGCTAATTTGTAGACATTCTTCTATTAATATAAAAAAAAAAAGTGTTGGAAAATAGGTGTTTATTAAAGTTGGAGAAAAATAAATTGTTATGAAAATGAATTTTATGGTTTATCAATAATCAAATTATATCAATTATTTAGTATTGTTGTTGGATCGTATCTCTCTTGTAACGACCCATTTAATGGGTCTTAGATGATATTTGCATTTTTTAGTGTAGAGCATTTCATGTGAGCCTAAATTGTTATATGCAATTATATAAAGATAAAGTGATATTTAAGGCATAAAATGGTGGTTATGAAGTGGGCTTGAACCAAGGGTTTGTAGTCCAAAGATAGTGATGGGTTGTATAATCCCATGGGCCTACCATGGGATAGGTTGTTGAGTGGGCTTGGGCTGTAAAGTGGGCCTTGGCATAGTTATGTGTACGTGTGTGATTGTGTGCGTGAAATTGGTGATTAAAGAAAAGGAATAAGGAAAATGCAAATAAAGCCAAAGGTCTAAATTGGGTATGATAAAGTAGTGTTGTGTGTGTGTTGTGTAAGGGGTAAATGTGGAAAAAATGGGATAAAATGGTTGGGTTAGGTGGCTAACGGGAGGGCTTGCCATGCCCTCTTGCTTCTTCTTCAATTCATCTTCTCCTTCTCTCTCTCATTTCCTTGGCTCTTTCGGCACTTCCTTCTTCTCCATCATCTTTTTCATCTTTTTCTTCTTTTCTTCTCCCAATAATTGTGGTAGAAGCAAGCTCTTGAGGTGGGGAGGTTTGAAGATCTTGAAGTGCTTCTCCTTCTCTTGGTTTTCTTCATCATCTTCTTGGTCTCTTCATTTTAAGGCAAGCATCCATCTCCATTTCTTCAATTTTTAATGCAAGTTATATTCATATGAGTGATTCAAGTTCATATATTCATATCCTCAAATGGTGTTTTGAAAATTTGAGTTAATGGTTGTCATTCCAAGTAAGAGAAAATCGATAACAGAATGGGAGTCTAGTGGGGTTTGAAGTTGATTTTAGACGTGTATAGAGATCTCTCCCAACCTAAAGATTTTTGGGACTTATGAGGAGGGCCAGTGTCGAAGATTATTTTCTTTTGTATATTTATGGACCCTTTGTTTATTTTGAGAATTGTATGGCTTGTAAGCTTAAAGAAATATTGTAAGAATGGTTAGCACTCAAATTAGAAGTGAGCCTATTTATAATATGAAGTTTTTGGATATGTTGGTTCTGTGTTCCATTTTGAAAGGACCTTCTTTCAGATGTCCTATGCTAGCCGATACATCCGGAAGCAGGCCCTGACATCTCTACCCTATAATATGTGTAAACTATGGCTTTTTAAGAGTTAATGTTTGTGGGGAATTCTAAATTCGAATGTTATCGTTTATCACTATTTATTTCTTTTTAGCTAATGAATTCAATTTATCGAGTATTGTTCCTGGATCACATCTCTTGGTCTTGTGTCATTTTTTTAAACTTAATATCTATTGTGTAATCCTGAGCTCGAATGTTGTGGTTTATATAGTTTTATTCATTCTAAAAATTGTTGTATTGCCTTCCTTGTTTAAGTTATATTTAAAATGTAAATAGAACCCCAATCCTTTATTTTATCCTTGACCAAAATGATAATAGAAAAAAAAGTTGATTGTTGGTTTATATAAAACTAATTCCTGCATCATTGCATTCCACCTCGTATTCCAATTTTCACACATTCTTGTATTAGTATGAAAAAAAAGTGCTGGAAAACTGGTGTTGTTAAAGTTGGTGAAAAAATAAATTGTTATAAAATTGAATGGATTGGGGTTCTATTTACATTTTAAACCATGTAAAACGTATATTTTGAAAAGTATAAACCATGTAAAACTGTATATTTTTACTTGTGTAATATTTTTACCTGAGAGGAAGAAGATTTTACTTTGAATAGTGTGTTGTGTTTCAAGGATTTTACATTCTGGTTGCAAGAAGCTCTATGGTTGAGACCAATTTCACTTCGTCATCTTAGTTATTACCCTGACCATTGAACAAAAATATTTGATTACAGTTTTTATGTCTTCTTGTTCTTCCTTTTTTTTTTTTTCTTTCTATCTTTATTTTTGAAACCAAAAGGTGAAATTTTGAAAAATATTGATTTCATTAACTTTTTACTTCCAACATTGATTTACATAGTTATGCCAATGTTTGGACTAGCATCATCCTTTTACTTTATTAGTTTTTGTGGCATGTTATTTTTTCATGCGTTCTGTTATGTTATTTTCTTAAACTTGGCAAAATTGATGGAATGAGCATTTTGGACTGAGCTAATGCTGTACTTTTTTTCATTTTTGGTTCCCTATTTTTTACATATACGTAATTTGGTTTTTGGTTTTGTAGGATGGGATTTCAATTATAACTTCTTATTTTGTACTGTATTATGCAATTATGAAGGTTTTTCACTAGTTGAGGTATGTAATTCACTTTTTCTCCATGAGTTTGACTTGAACACTTTTTTTTTTGTGAGAAGGTAGTGCAGGGATCTTGTTAATCTTGTACCTTGGAGCTTAATTACATTAGAGATTGCATTTCTTCAAGACCTTAATCTCTTAGTATCACCTCTTTCATTTATTAAATTTTAATTTTTTTTGTTGGTTTTATGTTTGTATATTGAATGTTGTGTTATGGGATTTGTTTTCTCCACATATATGCATGTTTATTTTCTATCTATGGTGTGATAATTATGGTTTTTGACGCTCTCGCTCTTCCTGGTTCCCTACATTTCATCTTCGTCTTTCTCATCATTATCTTCCTGCTACTCCACGTAAAAAATGGTCATTACTCAACAAAGTTTGAGCATAAGTGTAACGCCCCGACCCCACTTACGGGTGTTACTCGTGAACAATTACCCAAATTGTTCACCTGCCCTGCCTTAGGTGAAGGGTAGACCATGTTTCAAGATGAAACGCCCTAGGTGGGAACTAGGCTCGTCCTTCCCTTCCCTCATTCCCAGGATTCACTAGCGAAATTGGGCTTTAACCACACCGCATTGGCTAAAAGAAAACTCATGAAAATGCCCAACCGCCATTTCTCATTTATATTTAATTCTTTTCCCATCCAAGAATTTACCGGGCTCCATAAATCACCATTTAAACCAATCCATTGATTGATTACCCCTTTTGGAGGAAAAAACTCAAATTTTTAATTTTTCAAAAATTTCGGCATTTTCTCCAAAAATGCCCAAAAATCCCTTTATTTTTGAAAATTCCTCCGGGGGCCAAATTCAATTTAGAAATGGCCCAAAATCCCCAAAAGTCTAATTTTTTTTAAAAAAATTGGTCGGCGGGGCCCCATTGAGCGCTGGCCGCGCATGCTGCGCACGACCGCCCGCACGCGCCCTCCTACGCGAGCGCGCGGCCGCCCATGCGGCCCCGCCCGCGCGCATGCTGCTGCCTGTTTCTAAAAAAAAGATTTTTTTTTTCCCAACCCCCAATTTTCCAGAAATTTCACACACCTCTAAATGCATCAAATCCTCCACTTTTCTCATTCCAAAGCCTTATTTCTCAAACAAACCCATCTTAATTTTTATTTATTACAACATACCTCAACAATGAGACTTACATCACAACTTAGGCTTCAAATGCCATAAGCCAGCATCTCATCTTAATATAAAATCAAATACTCTCAAGATATGAAATACACACATGATCTTAGGCTTTAACAAACCATTAATAATCAAATTAGTTTACATCTCATGACTCAAACACAATAACATAGGCTTCCATAAGCCATAACCTACACTTGAATCTTCTTTCCAAGCTTCCACATGTCATTCCACCATTTCCTTTACTTTACCATGCTTTCACAACCTACATGTGAGGGTAAAAACCTCATGAGCTATTAAGCTCAATAAGGGTGCAATGCCAAATAAATATGAACATAACAAGATTATATGATGCCAAATGCATGCAAATGTGGCTAGGTTTCTTTGCCCTCACAACCCTCCAAGGTTGAGGCATCAACCCATCATTTCAACCATGTTCCCAAACTAACCTATGGCCATAAGTCACATGAACATAAAAGAACATGCAAATGCAACATATACATTTATGGAACATATTTACAACTCATTGCAAGGCCACCCTCTCATGGGGCCATCCCTTACCTTATTCTTTTCTTTGAAGCTTTAAATCCTTATCTCAAGAGAGCTTCCATCTTCATTTCCTCCCATCTAAGATGGCATTCAAACAAGGAAATCACTCACTTTGAATTTAAAAAACACTAATTAAAGAGAAGAAGAATACACTTGCCTTGATTTCTTCTCTTCTTCTTCACTTTTTCTTCCATGGGAGACTTTCTTATCTCTCTTTCTTTCTTTCCTTCTTCATTTCTTTCTCCAAATGGCCAAAGGGAACCAAGACTTCCCTTGTTGCCATTTTAACTAGTTCCCCCATTTTTCAAGAATGCATCCTAGCCACTCACTAAAGGCACAATCCACGTGCTTAAGGGAAAACTAATCTCAACCATCCATTAAAACAACCAAGTCTCCTCTCTAGGAGAAAACACACTTTTAAATAGGTTGGCAATCCATGCCATTTACACTCTTTAAATCCCCACCATTGGATTTATTCTCTTTCTCAAGAATGCATTTCATCCATTGGATTCTTAAATTTTTCATTTATTTCTCATTTAAATAAATCCTCCCATTTTCACTCATAAATGAGTGACTAATTTCTATTTCTTTTGCATTTTCTTTTTAGGCAATAACATCATGTCTTGCATTTAACACTTGAAAGACCATTTATTCACTAATTTGAATTTCTTTTAAATGCTTATTCTTGATTCACAACATCATGTCATGTGTCCTTAGCCACCATCTCCCAATTTCTCATTTCTTTCTCATTTAAATTAATGGGACTATTTTCATAACCATCACACTTGAGAGACATAATTAATTTCTTTCTCATTTTGTAAAATCCCCATATTTTCCAAGGCATTAATGGTGACCATTTACCATTTTCTTTTGGATTTATTTTAATCCATATAATCATGCCTCTCATTAAATGCTTGAAAGACCATTTAACATTTCTTTTGCATTTAATTAATTCCTTTTCCAACTCATAAATCCACATATATATATGCTCCCACATTTCTAATATATTTGATTTCTCTCAAATTTCTAAGATTATACCAAGTGTCACTCTAAGACACAAACTTGGCTTCCATTTCTTGATCTTGGACATCCATGAGGCATTTTCTCATTTATTCACCATGTAGGGAAAATTAATTATTTCTCCTCAAATAATTCAATATCCATTTTCCCTATTTCCTTTATGGAATTAAATTCCAAAATTCCAAAATACCCTTTGTGAATTTATTAATCCCTGATCTCCACATAAATACAAAATTGGGATTTAATTCACCTACTCACCTAATTCCACATAGGAATTATTTCCAATGTACCAAAATACCCTTTTTATTGGATTTCAATATCCAAATTACCAAAATACCCCTCTCATAGGGCACCCTCAATCTCAAGGATCCAACACCTTCTCAAGGGCATTTTTGAAATTTTCTTACTTTCTTTCTCATTCTTTTAACACCTGTAACACCGGGTACATTCCTCCCCCCTTAAAAGAATTTCGTCCTCGAAATTCATCTTACCATAATCTCCCGCCCAAGACAATCACATTCCCGGGCTACATGGCAAATTCTCCTATTCGAGAATCTCATAGCCTATCTATTCCTCATATTTACCTTGGGTTACACTTACCTCAAGGCTTCATTTTAGGCTTTTGATCCTCCAACTCTCGAGGATATTCAACAACCGAACACCACCTTGGCCTCTTGCCAAATTGCACAACTGGTCGCTGATTACGCTTACTGCAACGCTATCCATTTCTAAATGAATTTTCTCTACCTCGAGCATCACTTTGCAGTCCATTTCCTATTTTCCCATCAGTCGAAACCGCATGCGCTAACATTGCATCATTGATCAGTCTACCACGATTTTACGCCGATCACACACGGCAACGTTTCTCACTGCCAATCTCACATGGCCACGATTTTACGCTGGTCCAACCAGCAATGTCTTAGCACTGATCATTTGTCACAATGTCACTTCTAGTGCCCACAAGATACTCGGACACCCATTCCACCATGGCATACCGCCATTTTATCACACACTTGCATAGCTTAAGTTGATCCTCATGGTAACCTCTCATTACCAATCAACTTGTCGTGCTAGCACTACATGGGAAGCACCCATTTAGCCCACCTTGCCAACTTCGACCATTTCATACATGGTCTTCTACCTTGACCAGCCGACCCTCATTTATCGATACGATTACGCAAAATCGACATACCTAACACCATACCAGGTAATTACACCTTTCCACCCTACGTGCATTGCCCGAGTCCAACTCGGGCTTAGCGATGCATGCACCATTACAATCTCACATTGAGCTTAACCATGCTCGGGCCACATCCTTCTCCTAACCAGGAGTTCTTCGCATTAAGCACACAAAGATACTTGCTAGCCATTATCACACGCTAGTAGGGGTCTCTTACCTATACAAGAAAACTCTTCACTGAGCAACCCCTCTTCAATTCTTCACCCCATTACAGCTTTTACAATCATGTTCTCATGTTAGGCCTTACCTTGGCTATTTACCCTACCGTGAGTCAAGGATCCTACCGTTGCGCTTAAGGTCGCGAAACCATTAATCGACCCTCGTCATCACCCACAGTGCGTGGCACAAGTGATTGGCTTATTACCATCTGCACAATCACTTATTGCATCGCACCTGTAGGATGACTCGCGCCTTTGGTTCACACCACAATAAGCCATCATGGTTACACCCCCACTCTTGTAGAGGTCTTCTAGCCCAATTTTTACTCGCCCAGCTTCACTTTCATTGGGACTTTTCAAATCTCACTATTCCTCAACAGAGCCTCTTACTCTTGAGGCACCACACTTTCAGCCATCCTACACCAGGTTCATTCTCAACCTGCAATAGACACTTGATTTAAACCAGGCATAATGGTTCCTCTTGTCCTCCTCGGCAAGGATAACAACATGACAGCAACGAATTTCTCCCCCACGGTCGTTGCATCTCAAAATTCGCAGATACCAGCCTTCATGGCCATTCACACTCGGCTTCAAGGTCTTACCATGCACAATGGTTACCTTTGACCTTCTTGACAACTTCTTTTCCCTAACCGCAACGATGACGCCACCATGTCATCTCAAAAGACCCACTGCTCTTTGAATCTCATTGGTCATCGCAACTAGCACGACCCCACTTTTAGGCCGCCTTCCACAATTCACTTCGCTATATTTATAGCAACTTGCTAAATTCCCAAGAGACTCTGACCTTTCTTGGATTTCTTATACACTTGCTACAGTCAGCTCATACCACTCGGTGAGCAACCACATGGCTCTAACACCACCACAACTTCACTAGCCAATTTCTTTTCACAACCATTAACCTTAGACAGGAGGTTAATTCTCATCAATTGCCCACACACTAAGGCATCCCACTAGCTATATCACTCATAGCCATTAGGTGATTTCATCACCTTAACACCATTCCTGGAAACCAATATTTTCCCGTAAGCTCTTTCTTCGAGCTCTCTTTACCCATTGGAGACATCTTAAATTCGCCACAACTTCCATCTAACCAACTCGATTAACTCTAGCCGGATCGCTCGGCTCACAACCCACATAACCTTCCTCTAGGCACTGCACTTGCAATCATCAATTACCGCTTCGATTTAAACTCCACTCGCTGGAAATCACCCCTGCCACTCCTATGGAATTCACACTTCCACTGGATGCTGTAGGACTCACCTTCCTACTCAGGCACTTGCCATTACGCTGGCTTTTCCCCAGGTGATCTTTCCTGATAGAGTTGTAGCGCCTTAGGAAGTTCATCTCACACTGTTTCCTCATGCGCAACTTTTCTTGGGAGAACATTTCAAGTTCTACCCTAAGCACAATTCCACTACCATTGATAGCTCTCATTCCAAAGCCACACTCCTTTGAGTGGCACAATTTTGTCCTGACCAACCGTCTTTTATCACTTTGGATCTCTTTTGCATAATCAGCCTGGTCTAATCACCAAGACTCGCTGAACCTTTATATTGCATACACGACAACCAACAAGGCTTTACACCACAGCCCTCGAGCCTCACGCTCCATTATTGCCATCAGGTGCTACCGCCTGGCAATTTCTCGTGTGTCATCAATTGGAAATCCCTCCAATGCTACATGAGGACACTTTCTCATTTCGCATCGACACAACCAAGACTAACACCAGACTGTGCAATTGCGCACCTTCACTGTAACATCCCGCATCGAGTAATAGGAAGAACCGGAACAACTTATCCTAATAGGCTTACATGAACTTCCCAGGGGGTCACCCATCCCTGGATTACCCCAGGTCAAGCACGCTTAACTTGGGAGTTCTTTGCCAACATTCAACCCAAAAGGTATCCAGCTGGTGTTGTTTCCTTCCTTACCTATCCTCGATATATACCATTCTCCTCTAGGCTCCCGGGGTATTACATTCACGGATTTCAAACCGTCCTTAGCCACGCGTTCAGCCTACCACAACTCACATCACAGGATTTGAGATCTTTTTTACTCGAAGCCTTCACACGCTTCAATTTCCACATCTCATGGTTGGCTTCCAACTCGTAAGTCTCACCCTCCACGGCACTTACGTATCATTCTAGAGCCATTCACTGACTTCACCAATCAACCCATCTTCATGCTTCACAGCAAGACACACTGGGTCATCATCCCAATTCACCATAATCGTCTCGGTCAAATTTAACCACACTATGATCGCATCCTTTAGCAAGGAGCATTGTTACACCTCTTGTTATCACACCACAAGATATCACCCCCTTGATTCACAAACCTTCTTGCTGCCTTAACACCAAGCATTACCACCATACTTCAACCCTTACGGAATTTTAGGTCTGGCTCAGGAATAACCTACAGCATACCCCAGGTCTTCAGCGTCTAATCGTCTCCACTACAGACGAGTTACTCCACGTAGAGGGCTGCAGTCCCTCCTGTGGACTAACCGTCTGCATCCAGTGGTCCATAGCATTAGACCCGTCACTGATAGGCGTCAATCGTAGCATTATTCCCACGCTAGACCCATTTCTTTTCCCGGGTTGCTTTCTCAAACATCTTACAGATCTTTAGTCCCTGACCATTTGCATAGTCACTGTGTTGCTCTGTGCTTTAGGCGCACCAACACCTGGTCACCATCATCGTGTCACTCCCATACACTGGCCCAACACTAGCTCCCCATCATGTTGCCCTGTGCTTCAGAGAGTCAACACCCAATCACGTGTCACTCCCATACACTGGCCCAACACTGGTTCCCCATCGTGTTGCCCTGTGCTTTGGAGAGTCAACACCCAATCATTATTACCGTGTTGTCCCTTACACTGGCCCAACAACAGTTTCCTACAGCATGGCTCAGGTCCCACTCTGATCTGCTTCGCACCCCATATCGTGACTTTCACCTTCCAGTCACACCTCTGATCTCGAACCCGGCATGACTACCTTGCCACGCTCGCAACCACTATTCTTACCTGGCGTCCTACTCGACAACAAATCTATCGGATCATTACCGCGTTCCACGTTTCCTCCTTAGGACTACTCTAATGTCCTATCTCTTACAGGAGATTCTCGGTCTTACCTAACCAATTTCCTAAGGTGCTGCTACACATCTTCGGCATCTGACCGTCACCTGTAGTTCACTAAATTGATCAGGCCCACGGGCCACTTGCCCTCAACGCGAGCTAACTCATTAGTCCTCTGCCACACAGTTCATAGCATCCGATTTGTCACATCGAGCCTTGCACTCATAACATCGAAGCTACCTAAAGCCTCCCCAAGCTACAATGGTTCCGCCACCATCTCACCAAGGCCTTGCCTTGATAACCTCAAGCTCATACCATAAACCCTACTCCTCATGACTTCACATCTCTTACCGCTTCAAGACTATCAAACCATTTCACATCTTGAGGCCTAATGATCTTACCCCACAAGATCACACCTGACAGCTCTCACTCAACATTTGAAAGCTCCAACTTTCCATGACAATGGATCCAAACCCACCATGATTCATTTTGCCTCCCAGCTCATCCTAGAGCTTGCTTATCTATAATCTCTCGATCCCCAACCGACATGCTGAGCCTACCTCAAGCTCTGGCACCCATAACCATGGAGCGCCAACCATTACCTTCTAGGTAAATTGAGACCTCTCGTCTTACCTTGCACACTCATGAACACATTCAGTCACTACGCTCGGCCTGGCCTTCCTGCACGCCTCGCTCGAGCCCCCTTGACTTGGAACTAAAACTCTCGGGCTTCCACATTACTCACCATGCCCCTGCCCACTTGACATCCAAAGTTGGCATTTCTTGTGCGCACATAGCCCACGGATGCCCTGTTGCCACAATTCACTACCTTCGGCCCACACACCGTTCATACCCTTCATTGGGTGACCTCCTCGTCTCTCATCAAGGGTTTCACAACCTTAGGCGTCATCTCGACCCCAGGCATCATAATGAGGGTTTATTCACCTCTCATCTCCCGACCTTAGGCGTCTCGCCTGACCCCAAGCGTCAATGAGAGTTTAAATTGGCCCCTCATCCATCATTCACAAGAATAGTCACTTAGCCTTTCTCAACCAGGACTTCCAATCCCATGGCTCTCCCGCGCATATCTACACATGCCCAACTCCTTTATCCCAAATCTGGATCCCCTTGGATTCTAGCTCGACTCACTTGGGATTTCCATCTCATACAAACACCCGTTAGGGTTCATTTTTTGTACACACCTATCCTTTCTTAGGGTATATCTTGTTTCATCATGAAACCAACTAGGGTCCACTCATACCCTAGGCATGACCCATCCAGAATCGTCATAATGATACAATCATATGGCACCATATGCATCCCTCATGCATAATGCACACCCGACTCCCCTCGGAGTCTTCTGCAAGCTACCAACGTCATGCCTACTCTGGCCATGACTGGCATATACCTCACATGCTCGCTCCGCCTAGAGCCTCTCTAGGAGCAACTTTAGCTTTCTCACTTCTCGAAGCTCGTCATACAACCTGTTGATGACTTCTTTCTTTGGGCTTCGAGCTAATTTCAACCTTAGCTCACCCTAGCTTAAGCACACTACCCTTAGCACGTCACTTCTACGGGAACCACTCCTTTCCCCATACCTGTTTGATCATCTCCCCAAACATAGGGGTGCTCCGCTAATCCCTTCCTGGATTAGATATACTTCGGGCTCTCCTTGTCCTATCATGATTCTTATCATGACTTGGCTTTGTGTCCCCACACAAGCCTCAACACTTCAATCGCAAGGAACTCATTTCCTTAAAACGCTTCATAAACCCCCAAATTTCCCATACGGGTCCTCGATACCAATCCCACACTTGGGCATTTAACTCTTCTTTGCTCGACCCATATATCTCTTACGGTATATCATCTCAAACCATGATATTTTTGCTATTCCAATAGTAGGAATATCCAAGCCTTTCATTTCCATCACCATAGACCTCAACATCTCGACCCAACCCCTAGGGTCTTCGGTCGCTTGTGATCCTAATTCCAAGGCCTTTTAATCAACCTTCGACCACATTTCTCCAAGCATCTTCCACTTGATGCTCCAACCACACTCTGATACCAATCTGTAACGCCTCGCCCCCACTTACGGGTGTTACTCGTGAACAATTACCCAAATTGTCCACCTGCCCGACCTTAGGTGAAGGGTGGACCATGTTTCAAGATGAAACGCCCTAGGTGGGAACTAGGCTCGTCCTTCCCTTCCCTCATTCCCAGGATTCACTAGCGAAATTGGGCTTTAACCACACTGCATTGGCTAAAAGAAAACTCATGAAAATGTCCAACCGTCATTTCTTATTTATATTTAATTCTTTTCCCATCCAAGAATTTATCAGGCTCTGTAAATCACCATTTAAACCAATCCATTGATTGATTACCCCTTTTGGAGGAAAAACTCAAATTTTTAATTTTCCAAAAATTTTGGCATTTTCTTCAAAAATGCCCGAAAATCCCTTTATTTTTGAAAATTCCTCCGGGGCCCAAATTCAATTTAGAAATGGCCCAAAATCCCCAAAAGTCCAATTTTTTAAAAACAAATTGGCCGGTGGGGCCCGCTGGCCCGTGCGAGGCCCCATTGGGCGCTGGCCATGCGGGTTGGCCGCGCGCCCTCCTGTGCGCTCGTGGCCGCCCATGCGGCCCCGCTCGCGCGCAGGCTGCTGCCTGCTTCCAAAAAAAAGATTTTTTTTTTCCCAACCCCCAATTTTCTAGAAATTTCACACACCTCTAAATCCATCAAATCCTCCACTTTTCTCATTCCAAAGCCTTATTTCTCAAACAAACCCATCTTAATTTGTATTTATTGCAACATACCTCAACAAAGAGACTTACATCACAACTTAGGCTTCAAATGCCATAAGCCAACATCTCATCTTAATATAAAATCAAATACTCTCAAGATATGAAATACACACATGATCTTAGGCTTTAACAAACCATTAATAATCAAATTAGTTTACATCTCATGACTCAAACACAATAACATAGGCTTCCATAAGCCATAACCTACACTTGAATCTTCTTTCCAAGCTTCCACATGCCATTCCACCATTTCCTTTACTTTACCATGCTTTCACAACCTACATGTGAGGGTAAAAACCTCATGAGCTATTAAGCTCAATAAGGGTGCAATGCCAAATAAATATGAACATAACAAGATTATATGATGCCAAATGCATGCAAATGTGGCTAGGTTTCTTTGCCCTCACAACCCTCCAAGGTTGAGGCATCAACCCACCATTTCAACCATGTTCCCAAACTAACCTATGGCCATAAGTCACATGAACATAAAAGAACATGCAAATGCAACATATACATTTATGGAACATATTTACAACTTATTGCAAGGCCACCCTCCCATGGGGCCATCCCTTACCTTATTCTTTTCTTTGAAGCTTTAAATCCTTATCTCAGGAGAGCTTCCATCTTCATTTCCTCCCATCTAAGATGGCATTCAAACAAGGAAATCACTCACTTTGAATTTAAAAAACACTAATTAAAGAGAAGAAGAATACACTTGCCTTGATTTCTTCTCTTCTTCTTCACTTTTTCTTCCATGGGAGACTTTCTTATCTCCCTTTCTTTCTTTCCTTCTTCATTTCTTTCTCCAAATGGCCAAAGGGAACCAAGACTTCCCTTGTTGCCATTTTAACTAGTTCCCCCATTTTTCAAGAATGCATCCTAGCCACTCACTAAAGGCACAATCCACGTGCTTAAGGGAAAACTAATCTCAACCATCCATTAAAACAACCAAGTCTCCTCTCTAGGAGAAAACACACTTTTAAATAGGTTGGCAATCCATGCCATTTACACTCTTTAAATCCCCACCATTGGATTTATTCTCTTTCTCAAGAATGCATTTCATCCATTGGATTCTTGAAATTTTCATTTATTTCTCATTTAAATAAATCCTCCCATTTTCACTCATAAATGAGTGACTAATTTCCATTTCTTTTGCATTTTCTTTTTAGGCAACAACATCATGGCTTGCATTTAACACTTGAAAGACCATTTATTCACTAATTTGAATTTCTTTTAAATGCTTATTCTTGATTCACAAGATCATGCCATGTGTCCCTAGCCACCATCTCCCAATTTCTCATTTCTTTCCCATTTAAATTAATGGGACTATTTTCATAACCATCACAGTTGAGAGACATAATTAATTTCTTTCTCATTTTATAAAATCCCCATATTTTCCAAGGCATTAATGGTGACCATTTACCATTTTCTTTTGGATTTATTTTAATCCATATAATCATGCCTCTCATTAAATGCTTGAAAGACCATTTAACATTTCTTTTGCATTTAATTAATTCCTTCTCCAACTCATAAATCCACATATATATATATGCTCCCACATTTCTAATATATGTGATTTCTCTCAAATTTCCAAGATTATGCCAAGTGTCACTCTAAGACACAAACTTGGCTTCCATTTCTTGATCTTGGACATCCATGAGGCATTTTCTCATTTATTCACCATGTAGGGAAAATTAATTATTTCTCCTCAAATAATTCAATATCCATTTTCCCTATTTCCTTTATGGAATTAAATTCCAAAATTCCAAAATACCCTTTGTGAATTTATTAATACCTTATCTCCACATAAATACAAAATTGGGATTTAATTCACCTACTCACCTAATTCCACATAGGAATTATTTCCAATGTACCAAAATAGCCTTTTTATTGGATTTCAATATCCAAATTACCAAAATACCCCTCTCATAGGGCACCCTCAATCTCAAGGATCCAACACCTTCTCAAGGGCATTTTTTAAAATTTTCTCACTTTCTTTCTCATTCTTTTAACACCGGTAACACCGGGTGTTACAATAAGTCAATCGAAACTTATGGAATAAGCAATATTATTCATCCTCTTTTTGTTTGCTTTTTGATCCTTAATTCTCTTGAATCTCATGGTACCTTAGGGTCACTAAGCAATTGACCTTTGTACGTTACTTGTCCATTCCTGATACATTACTGTTACAAAGTTGACGCTGTAAATTTGTTGGTATTTCGTAACCACATAGGAATTTATAATATATATTTTTTGCATCTAGTTTTCAATCAAAACCCATCCCCAAGTTCACCATCAAAACCTCTACATTACCCTTGTGTTGCATGGGTACATCCCTTTGTGTTTGGGTTGTGTATAAAAATGTTTTAGATAAAGTAACACAGTGTTGCAAATATTGGGCACTTACATCAACTGTGACCCAATTTTAGTTGACCATAGTTATCTAGAATGTCTGCTACATTTTCTATTATCTTCAATCGACTATGGCTTCATCTTCGGTAGACCGAAGTCTTATAGTAGCCTATTTCCTAGTGTTTTACATGGTTTGTTCCACTTTAAGTTATTAACTTTGCCAAAGTTAATAATCAATTGCCAAAAATGCAATTTGACTTCTATTAAAATATTCTCTATAACACCATGTAATCTAGGGTATTACACTTCCACCTCCCAAACCCACATCATTGCAACACCTTAGATTTTCCTAATACATGCTAAGTTAAGAAAAAGTTGGAAAGCTAAAACCATTATGAATCCATAGTGGAGCTGACTAGCCTTGAGCATCGCCTCATCCTTTGTTCTTGGGTTTGTGTGCTAGTTGGGCTGGTGTTTCACCTTCTGATAGGTGTATCTTGTATGGGACATTATGGCTTACTCATATTGGGTTGTATTTCTTTTCCCTTATTCTTGTTGATCATGTTTTCCATATCTCATTATTATACTTGTTGGGTCTTGTGGCTCATTTTCTTGCTTACATCATTCCAAGGAAAAGGTAAGGCAAAGGGTGAACCTAGTAGGGGCAAATAATTTGTAACAACCCATTAGTGGGCACGGGTTGTATAATTGAAATGGAACATTTATTTTACTAGAGTGATAATGTTTCATGAATTATTTGTGATATTTTTAGGTGATGTGCAAAGAGAGTGAAAAAGTCAAAGATTTGACTTAAGTGGTAAAGGGACCTAAAATAAATCAAGGTATGCATGGAAATGTTATTTGGTGTTAGTGATGTTTAATTGTGTGTAATCTAACATTAGAATGATTTTCATTTAAGAGACTATGACATAGTGGCATTTAAGTAAAAAGGGAGATATGTGTGTATATATATAAGAAATGGTCATTTTGCATAAGAGGAAGAAACAAGAAGGCAAAGGAAAGAATATGAGGAGTGGTCGATGGGGAGAGAGGAAGCAAGAAGTTAGGGTTCCTTCTCTTCTCTCTTTCTTACTTGTTCATGGTTCAAAAGGATTGTGGGAGTTGGAGTTATCTTCATCTTCTCTTTCTCTTTTTCTTCTTGCTAGGCTCATTTGTTGGGGGTGTGAAGTAAAGGGTTTTTGAAGGCATCATCTCAAGTATGATCATTAAGAAATGGCAAGTTCTAATCCCCTTTATCTTTCTTGTAAGCTCTAGTTGTAACGGCCCATTCTCGGATTATCCCACTAGCATAGGAAAATCCAAAAGGAGGTCATCATAAAAATGATATAAAACGACACTTAAATAAAACACTAACATTTTTGTTTCCTTGCTCACTGAATAATAGGAGCCAAAAATAATACATTTCATTCACAACTTGACTTACATAATCCCTTAGGCTAAATGGTCTTACCATCCAAAATAAATGGGCAATATTAAAAATTGCACAATAAAATTTTCACTCTACAAGCCTTCAAACAAAATAGACCCTAAACCTTTTAGTTAGGAATGTCTTTGTACACCTCTAAACCTGGGCTCTAGCTGTAACACCCCACTTTCTCGGGCGTGTTATAACTTGGGACAATTCTAGGATAATAAATTTTTTTCTATTTAAAACTACGACTAAACCATATAATTGCTCTTATCTATCTCAAAATTTTCATACATTTATCTTGAAAGAGAATCATCATAAACATTAAATGCGGAAGCTAGAATCGAACCTAACATCTTAACATTAATCATAAATCAATTCTTACATCCTCATTTACCATAAATAAGGTTATACATCATCATTTCTCAAAATGTTCAAAATTCGAAGTAGCAGAACTTAAATACATAGGCTACACAACATACATTCAATTCATCATTCATTTCATCATGCACTTTGCTAAGCGCCATTTCATGCCTCATTCATCCTCATATTTACTACAATTTCCATCTGGAACGTTTGAATATTCCAAGGGTAAAGCCCAAGTTAGATGATGAATCATTTAAGTAAGGGTACAAAACATATTTTGTGCATGTATGCAAAATGCAAAATGTTCTTTTCCGTATCATTTCGGTTTGAGTCAACCATACCTTATTGTTACTTCCCATTTTCACAGCCTCCTTACCAGGTCAAGGTGTATGGATGCACCCTTGGAAAAGCAGTGGTCCCGACCCGTACTCTCAAACCCTTATGCGAATGCATGATCAATAATATCATTATGAACATATGAACATTTCATCATCAATACATGTAAATGCAATCTACATGACATATTCACATCAAAACATGACAACATGATAAAATCATTTACGTAAAATTGAGTTTTGGGGTCAAACCACTTATCTTCTCAAGCTTATCGAGTTATCTCGATATCGCATCTTATCTTGAAATACGTGCATCATCTCAATTTGCATGCCAACCTCAAAATTTGCATAAGTCACTTCAATTTAAGGCTCAAGGCATCATAATCATCATATTTATTTAAGTAAGTATTAAAACTTATTTTTTCATAATTTCTTGCATTTTCTTTATTTTTCTCTCTATTTCTTCCTATTTTTCCTCAATAAATCCAAATTAAATATCTCTCAAATATTTCACTGTAACAATTCATAAAATAACATTCCTGAATTTCTAAAATATTTTTTATGAAATTTTACTCACCTTGACTCAGCCTCTCAGGCTTTCTCAGTATGCATGCACAGCCTTGAAACGTGTGCCTGATCAATTTCCTGGCTCTGAGCATACTCCTCAAGCCCCGAATTAATTTCAAAAATTTTCTAGCATTTTCCAAGATTTTTCTCCAATTTTTCCTATTTTACTTTTTCCTTATTTCTTTATTTTCTTTTCTTTTCTTTTTCTTTTTTCTCCTTTCTTCTTTATCTTCCTGCATCCCACGCATGCACAACCACCATGCCCAGTCGCTGCCTGACCTCGCTAGCCTCCGCTCGCCGACCTTCGCGGTCGCCCCCATCCTCGCTGATCGCTGCCACAACCAACAACATCAGCCCCGAGCCATCGCGGCCACCTCTCGCACTGCTACTTCAACTAGTCTGCCATGGCCGCGCCTGGAAGTTTTTTGTGTGGATAACCCAGGCCGCATTCAGCCTAGCCAGCAGCTGCACTAGCCTCCACTGTCCTCCGATGACCTCGCCACCACGCACATCCAGCTGCCCTAACTCCCTGCTCGCAGCTCCTACATCACGTCGGCTTGCTACTATGGCCTCTTGGAGCTCGCTGCCATGGCCGAGTTCGGCCATCTCTCTCCCAAGCTCGGCCTCTGCTTCAACTACTAGCCACCGGTCTCGCCATTTCTTGAGCTCTCAGCCAAGCTCCCACAAGCTCTCTCTCTCTCGGTCATGAGTTCTTGGCCATTTGCTTCTATTTTCTCCTCTGCAATTTGCTCCCATTTCTTTCTCTATTTATAGAGAACTCACTGCCCCAAGAGCCTTGGCCAATCCCCCGACCAAACTCTCAATTTCTCTACAAGCTTTTGGAGGAAATTAGTTTGCAACTTTCGGTGGAGATTGCTCACCAATGCTTTTGTAATTTTCTTAGATAAAATATTCAATTAAAGAGCTAACACCAATGCATATATTTTAATATATATATATATATTTCACACATTTGATCCTCATAATTTATCTTAATTACACTTGATAATTTCTCAAATTACAAATACACCATCTAACATCTAATTAATTTGCATTACAATACAATAAATCCAAAATTAATAATTCTAAACTTACTATACAAGGAAAATTTCGTCCATGCACCATTACCGAACCTTTGTTTCGTCCCGAAACCACCTCAGGGTTGATCCTTATGAAAAACTAGATCCCTCTCAAGGTTCCATTTTTTTTCTGAAAGTCTCCTACGATGATTCGATTTTTCAGTCCTAAATCGAAATTGTATTTTAACTGTACCGAAAATTGACTCAATTTCAATTTCTTTAAATACTATAAATCCTACCTTGAAACGCTCATCGAGACCATATCATTTTCCTTAGATAAACATTCTAAGGCATTCCCTACAGTCGATTCGGCACTTGCAACCGCTATCAAGGCAATTTATCAGTATTCTAAACTTGTTTAACTTACGTGTCAACCTCACGAAAATATGGGTTCTTACACTAGACCCATTGGACATGCCCTTTGCAATTTTCTTCCCCTTACTTAGAATGATAAGAGTAAGCAAGGTGAGCCACATGGCTTAGCAAATATATATAATCGATAAGTGAGATCGTAGAATCAAGTCATGGATAGACCAAATGGAGTAGACTCGACTCCCCAAAATACAATAAAGATTCCATTATTAAGTTCCCATCATTAATACCATCCCTTGCCATTATCATTATGCATTTTATGCAACATTCCATTTCCCATAAACATATAGATTTCCATGCATCACATTGGCTCTCAAAGCCTCCATTCACATGAATCATATCGGTTCACATAGCTTTCCATTCACATGCATGCATATGTGTATACATATATATATATAGAAACATCAATTAGCCATTCACTTGGCTTAAGCATTGCCTATCGGGCTATATGGCCACCTCACCCGCATGAGGCGCTCCATAGGATATCCTTTTCTTTCTCATCCCATGGAACATAATCGTCGCGCTAAAATAATAATAGGGGCGCCAAAAATAATGCCATGCAATTCTCATGAGGACACATGTAAATATAACATACATGCTCCATTATAGAAATGTTCACATCACGATTATCGTGCACATTTAAACACTTCAATATCATTTTCATTCATGAGCTTGTGGTATTTTCATCCACATGATTTAACATCCTTCATTGAGTTTCATTTTCATACCATTTCTCAATATTAAGTAGATTGATTACATATATTCATCATAAAAGTCTCATGGCTTTCGTTTCTTATTACACATGATAAATTTCTCCCCCTTAGGATGCCCACATATCATCAAGAAGCATTTTAAGTCTCATTTGAACACTACAAGATGTTTGGGGAAGAGATTACATGCATTTAAGAAATTGAAAATTTCCAAATTTTAGGCTCGGATTAAAAAATGACTATAGGCTCAATTTGAATCCAAATAATTCATATCCTGTCTCAAAACGAAGCTTATCGAGTTAGGTTTTCAACGCAAAAAATGAATCTTAATTCCAATATCGGGACAAAAAGTTATGGTCGAAAGAGTACAAGAAGCGCAAAGTAGTCTAAGGCAAATAGTAGACTTTTAATAATATGACTCGACTTTTGGAAAAGAGGAGTCGACTCTAGGGATATGGGAGTTGACTCTTGGCCACCTTAGTCAACTAAACCAAGAACTTATCATACAGAGTTGACTTTTACACAAAACAATCGACTCTTACCCTTACGAAGTCAACCGTGAAGAACCCAGAAACAAAAAAAATACAAGCAACCACACACAAAAGCCCCCATGGATGATTTTCTAACCCTCAATTGCCATTCCTTGAAGAAAATATGGGATGAACAACCCTAATAAGACCAACAACAAGACAGACAAGAGATTTAGACAAGCCACAAGATTTAAGGGGAAAATAAAGATAATCACACAACCAATAGAAAATAGTTTTAACAATAAGGATATGGAGAACAAAGACATATTTTGGCATTCCAACCGAAAGAAGGGGAAAACTTACACAATATAAAAAAACTGCAAGAGGAACTTGCCTTGTTAATGAAAATCGAAGAAAAAGAGAAGCCTTTTGTTGAAGCTGAAATCCTCACTCCTTGAAGCTCTAAGAAAGCAAAAAAATGGAGGAAAAAGGTGTAAATGAAGAAGGAACAAAGAAGAAGAAGATGCAAATGAAAATCTAAAAACTATAACATAGTGCACAAAAATTGTAACATGCATAAAATATATTGAAGCCAAAGGAAGGGAGATACAAAATACATATATATATACATATATTAAAGCTCACACAAAAAAGATACAAAATATGTAGGAAACCCCAACCCGACAACCCTTAAGCTAGGGAAGTTGAGGTGAAGTCCCTAGAGAAGAGAAAAAGACATACACAAACACAGTGGAAGCATAATATACAAAGTGTAACATCCCGCATCGAGTGATAGGAAGGACCGGAATAACTTACCCTAATGGGCCTATGCAAACTTCTCAGGGGTCACCCATCCTTAAGCTTCCCCACCTTAATCACGCTTAACCCAGGAGTTCTTTACTTACATTCAGCCCAAAAGGTATCCAGCTGATGTTGTTTCCTTTTTTGCTTATCCTCGATATATACTACCCTTCTCTAGGCTCTCAAGGTATTACATTCTCCTCTCTTAAGCACATGACGTCCTCGTCATGCGACCCTACAACTGGTCCGAGCTCTCCCCTGTCCAATGTCCCCGGTTTATGTAACACCCGGTGTTACAGGTGTTAAAAGAATAGGAAAGAAAGTGAGAAAATTGCAAAAATGCCCTTGAGAAGGTGTTGGATCCTTGAGATTGAGGGTGCCCTATGAGAAGGGTATTTTGGTAATTTGGATAGTGAAACCCAATAAAAAGGGTGTTTTGGTAAATTGGAAATAATTCCTATGTGGAATTAGGTATGTAAGTGAATAAAATCCCAATTTGGTGTTTATGTGGAGATATATGGGATTAATAAATTCACAAAGTGTATTTTGGGAATTTTGGAATTAATTCCATAGAGAAAATTAAGTATGGAAAATGGGGAAAATGAAGAATATGAAATTATTGGAGAAAATAATTGATTTTCCCTAAATTGGTAAATTATGTTTATAATTAATGGGTGGAGCCATACATAAATATATATATGTGGATGTTGGGAGAAATTAAGGTGAATTAAGATAATTCAAAAAGGAAAGTAAAGTGGTCTTTCAAGCATTTATTAAGGGCAATCATTATGTTGCCTAAAAGAAAAATGCTAAATGAAAAGAAAATGGTCAAGCATTAATGAGGGAAAATGGGAGATTAAAATAAATGGAAAGAAAAGCATTTATGTCTCTCTAAGTTGTCTTTCATTATTAATGTGGTGAAATTAGTCCCAATTAAATAAAAGAGAAATGGGATATTTTATGGGATTTGAAGACTTGATCCAATGGTGGAGATTTAGTCTTGAAGTTGAAATTTATCCAATGGTAGAGATTTAAGGCTTTAGGTTGACATGGATTGCCAAATGGGATGTAAGGATCCAATGGAAGAATGAAATGGATGGTGGAGATTGGATCTCCAAAGAAGTCCATGGCTAGGATTCATTCTTGGGAAACACATGGATTGTGTTTTCTTTTAATGGTTGAGATCAAGTCTTGTAAAGTGAGTAAAATCCAATGGTGGATAATTCACAAGACAAAGTGGCATGGATTAAGCCATTTTTGTGGTTGAGATTTATTCTCACCAAATAAAACAAATGGCTAGGATTTATTCTTGAAGGATTGGGAGATGATATATATGGGTTAGTATGTGGAAACCCTAATTCTTTTGGCAAGTTTAGTGAGAGAAATGGAAGAAGTCTCCCATTTTGTAGAGTGGAAGAATGTCTTCCAAGGAGGAAAGTGAAGAAGCAAGGTAAGATCTTTGTGTTTTAAGGCACTTGAAGGCTAGACCTCCTCTCTTATTTATTCTCTAATAATTTTGATTTATGTGTAAGGATCTCTTGGGTAGAAGGGATGGAAGGAAGCTTGGAAGGGTTTAAAGGCATCAAAGAATGTTAAGGTAAGGGATAGCCCCATGGGATGGTGGCTTGCAAGTTGTAAGTATGTTTCATGAGTTAGTATGTGTGCATAGCATGTTGTTGTGTTCTAAGACCTATGGCCATGAGGTTGAGTGGGGTAGGGTAGATTAAAGCCTCAAACCAAGGTGGTTGTGAGGATGTGGAAGCCTTAACCATGTTGCATACATGCATTTGCATCACATTTATTTACTCATGTTCATACTATATGTCATTGCACCCTTATTGAGCTTAATAGCTCATGAGGTTTTTATCCTCACCATGTAGGTATCTCATGTACAAGAAGGAAGGGATCTTGGAAGGTTAAGCATGCTTGATGAAATGAAGACCCTAGGGAACTCATGTAATTTAGCTTGGGTGTTGGAAGCCTAAGCATGTTGTAAATTATTTTTTTTTTATGTATGATGTAGCAAACATATTGTAAAGCTATATTTTTAAATAAAGGGGATTTAAGCATCAAGAGAGTGTATAAGCTTCATTTATGGGAAAGGTTGAAGTTGGGGTGTATATTTAGTGATTTTTAATTCTAAAATTTTGAAAAAATTTGGCCTAACATAGAACTCAAAATGAAAGACTTGAAGGAAAGATGTATTTTTGCCTAGTGTGAAAGGCATCTAATTGGATAAAAATTTGAGGGTTTTTGGAGGCCAAATTTTGGAATTGGGGGCTATATATTTCAGAAATAATATCTGGAAAGTTTGGGTTTAAATGCCAAAAAAAAAAATTAAAAAAAAAAGAAGGTAGCAGAAGGCTGCTGCAGCAGCAGCAGGCGCGCCCAGGCGCGCGCACGCGAGAGGCCGGGCGGGAGGGCGGCCGCGCGGCCAGGGGCCAGCGGGCCCCGCCAACCAATTTTTTTTAAAAAAAATAGAAAATTTGGGGATTTTGGGCCATTTCTAAATTGAATTTGGGCCCCGGAGGAGTTTTCAAAATAAAGGGATTTTTCGGGCATTTTTGGAGAAAATGCTGAAAATTTGAAAAATTGAAAATTTGAGTTTTTCCTCCAAAATTAGTAATCAATCAATGGATTGATTTAAATGGTGATTTATGGAGCCCGGTAAAATTCTTAGTTGGAAAAGAATTAAATAAAATTGAGAAAATGGCGATTGGGCTTCGAAATGAGATTTTTTTTATAGCCAAATACGGTATGGTTTGAAGCCCAATTCTGCTAGTAAATCCTGGGGTTTAAGGGAAGGGAAGGACGAGCCTAGCTCCCACCTAGGGCGTTTCTTCTTGAAACATGGTCCGCCCTTCATCAAAGATCGGGCAGGTGGACAATTCGGGTAATTGTTCACGAGTAACACCCGTAGGAGTGGGAGCGGGGCGTTACGGTCTAGCACCCCCAACTTTGGGCTAGTACACGATCCCCAGTCTAGTACCCCTAGCCTTTGGTTAGTACATAGTCCTAGCATACGGCCTGGGTTGGCTCTAATACCACCTGTAACATCCCTCATCTAGCGATAGGAAGGACCAGAATAACTTAATCTGATGGACCTATGCAAACTTCCCAGGGGTCACCCATCATTAAGCTTCCTCAGCTCAAGCATGCTTAACCTGGGTGTTCTTTGCCTACATTTAGCCCAAAAGGTATCAAACTGGTGTTGTTTTCTTTCTTACTTATCCTCAATATATACTACCCATCTCTGAGCTCTTGGGGTATTACACATAGATAAGCTGTCAAGTACAGAGGAGACTAGCCAGTCGCTAGGGTACTACCATACACAATAACAAAAGGAACAAAATGACATCCTCTCGTACCTAAGAACACCAACCACTCTCCCAAGGTTTTCGGTTGGGATTGCCCTGCACACACTCTACCTTGTCAAATCAGACATTTCCCTCAACCTTTGCTTTTCCCCTACCTGGAATGATGAAGAGCAAAAGCGATGAGCAAAACTTAGCAAGCATAAGGAAACAAAAAGGCTACAAACTACTTTGCCCCTGTTTCGCATACAAACCATGCCATGAACCACAACTCAGGCTACACAATAATAGATGCAACAATGCACAAATAATGAACCGAGGGCCCACACATAAGACACAGATTAGCACCCAAGGTTACATACAAACCTGCATGCAGCCATGAACTAGCTAGCATATCCCGAGCCAAATGCTCTCGAGCCCAAAGCTCCCACAACAACTGAGCCGAAGCTCCCTCAGAATGGTCTTCCCGTCACCCGAGACTATAGATGTACATTCTGCGGATAAATCTATCGTGCGCAATAATAACCATGCAATACAACATATAAGGATGCAAGGCTAATGCAAAATTAATGATGATACATAACTCCATAAGCCACGCATAAAGCCATACTATGCCTGCATAGGAATACAGATGCCATGCAGATGCATCCTAAACGCACACCCACGACACACTAGCATGCTCATACCCTTGCATATTCAACACATGAACCCCCAAA
Source organism: Diospyros kaki (assembly GCA_036245055.1). Classification (NCBI taxonomy): domain Eukaryota; kingdom Viridiplantae; phylum Streptophyta; class Magnoliopsida; order Ericales; family Ebenaceae; genus Diospyros; species Diospyros kaki. The sequence continues at coordinate 23,099,822 of BSEG01000009.1, read as the reverse complement.
TGCCAACCACTCATAACCATGCATGTAACAATAAAATAAAGCTGTAAGCATACAAACACCACCTCTAATACCATCTAGGAACCTATCCCTACATGGTTAGGCATCTTTTCACAAGAATTATAGGGTGATCCAAACCCTATAAAATTAATCAAGTGTCCAAGGATAAGAATTTTTAAGTGTAAATCACTGTCCGACTAGGAACTAATTGATGGAACAATCAGAGAGTATAAGAACTTGCATGAAAATGAGGAGAACTTGCATAAAAGGATGGAGAGTTGGCCAAATGGGAGGAGAGTGAAAAGAACTTTCCTTAGATTTTCGCTTTTAAACCTCTTACAGTACCAAGGTTGTCGACGACTCAGCTCAAGCGTTTTCTTAGTAAAATGAAGCTTCGAAAGACAAAAGAAATATTTAAATTAGATATGACCAATACTACCTTCTATTTAATTATAACTAATTTTGCACTTACCTTAACTACATTGTTCAGATTTTTCACTTAAGCTTGCAGCCTTTCCTTCCTACTCTCCAATTCCTCAAGTCATTCCATAGCCCATTTGAAGCCTGGGGGGGGGAGGAGGGGTTATATAGGGGAGAAAGTGCAGGGAAGGTGGAAAAATGGCAAGGTGGTAGCTGCTGGCAGCGACAAATGGTGGTCGCGTGGTGTAGCAAGGGCCACACAGGGCCTTACGTGGCATGGCAAGGCTGCGCTTGGCCAAGTCACTTGGCCTATACTCAGCCAACCCCTTTCCTTAGCCATTCAACGCTTTTTAAATAATCTTGAGATGGGTTACCCAATGTGTTGTGGGCCCAATTTATCACAATTGAGCTCATTTATTTGGGCATAACACATTACAATTGCATAAAATAAAAACTTATTTATTTATCTCTTTTTCTAATTATATATATTTTTTAGATTAATAATTGATTCTTCTAAATTGTTTTGAAATTTTTACAAAAAATTTGTTATAAGAATTGAAAAACATTTTTCATAACTAACTATCCTTTAAAATAGAAAGAAAAATAAAATAATTAATGCATATAAGAAGATTAATTATTTAAGTTTAACTTTATTGTAAAATTGGTATAGAATTAAAATTTTATATTAAATTGATATAAATTAATAATTTATAATTCATTAATTTGCAATTTGAAGTTTCATTATTTTTAATTTAATTCATATGTAATTGATTTAAAACAAAAACTTCTACTCTAGAATAATAAAATTTTAATTCTATAAAATACACAATCCCTTGAATTATTAGATATTTTATGTTTCGAACCAGCAAAAATCACTATAACTAGTTAAGAAAGCTCGTGTTTTATTTTGTAATATATTTAATTAATCATATATTTTGTTAAAAAAATTTGAGGTGTTGTTAAAATTCCGTTGATAGTGTATATATTTCTTGCAATTTAGCAAATTAAAAATAAACTCAACTTCAAAACTAATGGTTAATGCATTGCACACGAAGAAATGTGATCCCTAGCCCCCATGAGCAAGGCGTAGCGGTAAAGCACAAGAAGAATAACATGAACATCGGAGGTTTGGATCCTTGTGGCGTCTTGGAAAAAAGAATTATTGCTGGAAGGCAGGAGTAAGGCTGGAAGACAAGTTGGCTACGTAGAGGCAAGGTCATGGTGCGCCTTGTTGCCCCTCCTAGGGTCCCGTCCACATGACGTAAAGGTCGGGTTCATGAAGAGCATAATTGTTTCCTAAATGTTCATTCTAAGTGTGTATAGGTTGTGAACACATCTAGATTTAAATTTGCTAAGTGAAAAATTGGAAGAATGAAGAAAGCATGAAGAATGAAATTGGAAGAATGAAGAAGAAAACAAGAAAGCATGAAAAGGTGAGAGGGGGGGAAGATTAGGCTGCCAACCACCCCCCTTGCTTTTACCCTCTTGCCCCTACTTCATGCACACACATACACATAATATTTCATGCCCATTTTGGCCATTTTGCATCATTTTTTTTCCCTTCCTCTTTTTTTTTTATTCTCTCCAATTATGAAATTTCCTATTTGCCCTTATTTTTTTCAAACACAACACGCACATTAAACCCTTAATGGTCATTTGCTTCATTTTTTTTTCCTTTTTCATTTTCTTTTTCACCCACATAGTACATGTAAATGCATTTATTTATAATCCATTTAGTTAAAATGCAACATTTATGCACTTGGCCCAAGCCCAATTCGTAATGGGGCCAATGATGTATCTTTTCAACCATCACTTTTTTTGGGACTTTTCTATACTTAGCCCAACCTATTTCATTTAAATTTCCACCCTTTAAGTTCATTGGGCCTTTAAACCCTTGGCCCAACCCATTGCACACATAATTCATATTTTAAATATTCACTCATACATTAATTCACTTACATTCATTTTTCCCCAAAATGGTATTTTTATTATTTTGCCTCTTTATCAACATATAAAATATTTTCAACATATCTAGCCCCTTGACTTCTCAACTCTTTTAACACTTTGATTTTTCCACTTATTTGACACCTCATTTACTTGGACTTTTTGCACACGTGAATTCCTCTATTTTATGGGCTTATCTCATTTTAAATCATTTTAATCACATTGATTACGACATATCAAAATAACCTCAAATATTAATCAAACGACTTAGACCCAATAACAAGTCATTACACTAGTCATGATGCTTGGGGATTTAAGCATAAAAATCCTACGTTGTCCCAAAAGATGCTTGTGTTGAAAGGTTATGTAGAAACATTTGTAAATTTCATTGTTTTTTGGTTTGATCTTGTTGGTCTCTCTTGGGTTTCAAAGTAGGGTTAGTTTCACCCAACAATCCAAAAGGAATTGTGCTTTTGGGTTAGGGGATGAATTATGTGAGACTTTTTCCCATTTGTCTTACATTTGGTATGTCTCGGGAGGGTCTATGTTCTGTCACCTATTGAAAATTTGGGAAGAACTTGTCGACCATTTCCAGAACTTGTCGACAGGAGGCCTGAGGCTGTCCACCGTTTGCTTTGGGTGAGGCAACTGTTGACCGTTTTAGGGCAATTGTCGACTGCTTCTACTGGATCTTTTAGAGAGGGTTTGAGTCACAACTTTGATGTTTCCTAACGGTCCCAAAGTATATTAAGATATTATTAGGGGGTGATTATGCATTCATTGGCATTGCATTGAACTTGTTGTGTTCATGTGAAATGGGTTGGAGGGCACTTTGTGAGTATATCTGTCTTATACATATATGGTTAGTGTGCATAATGTGGGCTTGTTGGCATTCTTTTTCCTTTTGTGCATGGTATAAGGGTAGATTGAGGCATTGGGTGGGAGCGGATTATCCTTAAGGGTGTATGTACTCATGAGCATAACCCTAGGAGTGAGCTTTCCGGCCCCAATGACTTTTGTTTTTTGTGTTGTGATTGTGGCCTTGGGTGGGAGCTGATTGTCCTCAAGGAATGTGTGGCGAGAGAGCCCCACCCTAGGAGTGAGCTTTTTGTCCCCAAGTGCCAGTGGAGTTGGTGGGTGTAGGATGAAATGTCACGATGTTGCTTATGTTCATATCTACTCATGGGTTGTTTGGTATGCATGGCATGGGTATGATTCATGGGCTTATACTCTTCTTTTTTATTGGGTTGCTAGTGGTGGGCTACTATTGCAACTTTGTTCTTGGATCATGTCTTCTCTTTTTGTTGTTATACTTGCTGAGCCTTATGGCTCATTCTTTCACTCAACATCATCATAGGTAAAGGCAAAGGCATGGCTGAGGACGAGTCTAACAGGGGCTGATCTCGTGTCTTTAGATATGTGTATAGAGCTCACTTGAAGAAAATGTCCTAGAGTGTTTTGTGTTGTACTACTAGAGCTAGTGAGACTCTAGTGTCTTGAGAGCATATGTATGTCTTGTGGTTACAACTTGATGTATTATATTCATATGGTGGTTTGGTTTAACTTGCTTTATATTATTATACTAATGACTCTCTCATTGATCCTCTATGCTAGCGGAGGCTCCAGGAGGCGGGTCGTTACATCTTTGGGGGATTAGACGCGTACAAAGCTCACCTAAAGACCAGGTCTTGGGAGTCTTTTGTTTGTGTCCAATTCTGGTTGGACTCTTGTATTTTGGGGACTTGTATATATTTTGTGATCATGGCTTGATATGTTGTAACTAGTGGGAGTCTAACTCCTGTGTATCTTTTGTCTTGAATGGTTGTATATGTTGGCAATGGAAACGGAGAATTATGTGGTTTGTTGAGTTGTGTTATCCCATATGTGATCTTGTGACTCGAGGTTGGTTGTCCTTGTTCAAGATGCTTCTACACCATTATTTATAATGACCTTTTCACGGATCTTCTATGCTAGCAGAGGCTTCGGGAGGCAGGTCATCACACAAGATGCAAAAGGGTGTTGGAGCCAAAGGCATGTGCCCGGTGGAACCAAGTGCATGCTAACTAAAAAAAAAAAATAAAAATATATGTTTTAGTTGAAGAATACGTTATAAAATAGATCTTAACTAAAAATAATATATTTACAAACATCTTATCAAGAAAATTAAAAATTTTAATATGTATTAACTAAGAAAAATATTAAAAGAAGTTATATACCTATAAATTTTTAAAAAATACATCTTATAATATTTTAGCAACTGATCTATAAGTTAAAAAAAAAATGTAAGAAAAGTCTTTAATTCAACTTAAATTAAATCATAAATAATTTATAAGTCTTAAATCTTAATTAAGATTAACTAATTATGAATTTTAAATAATCCAAAAATCATCCTTATCATCAAGATCAAACATTTCCATATTTTCATCATTAGAACCATCCAAAAATCATCCTCATCATAAGCCCGCCTCCCAGAGCCTCCCTGTGCATAAAGAGGATCCGTGAGAGGGTCATTATTTAAATGATATAGGACAATAACATGAACTAAAATTCACACGCAACATTTATTTAAACCATAACATTTTTATCACATAACATCTAATCATCATCCTTACATAACCTTCACAACATGACCCCACATGGGCTTACATATCATACACCTACCTTAAGAACCTAAAAGTTTTACTTTGATCAAACACATGACACCCAGGATCTAGATTTGGGAAAGCTTTGCACTTGCTATCATGGCTCGATGATCTGTACCCAACCTCATCGAATGTACCTGATATCTCAAGCGATCCTCTTACCCGGAATGATGAAAAGTAAACGTGAGTCACAAGACTCAGCAAACTCAAGAAAGAAAGGTTGTAGGTTAGGATAAAACTTTTCCCCCAATATTGATGTTGCACCTTTTTGTATATTAGTTTTGATGATGGAAAACATCTATTGGCTTAATCCCTAAGTCATGAGTCAAGGTTATGGTTTTCAACATAGATCAATTTCAATATCAAGTATTATTTTGTTCAAATGAAAACCAAATTAATTTCATTCTCATGCATATGGAGATTTGCAAAAACAAGTATTATGATTTAAAAGAATCTCCTAAAGTGATTTTCAAAAATAACCTTGAAATCGTTGGTCAACATTAAGTAAAAATTGTTCTAAGCAAAAAAACCAACTAAAACATGTTTTTGAAAATGTTTTCTTTTTGAAAAACCATCAATAGGTGTTTAAAGACAAGAACGAGACACAACAAGAGAGCACACACTAGAGACACATACACAAGCACAAGTGGAGATCAAAACATTTATTCAAGCTGTCAAAGAAGATCCATACATACAATCCTTGATGTGCATTGTGGTGTAAAAAGGAGAAGCAAGCTAAAATTCGAAGTCTCATCGTTCTAGCTCTCCTTACCTCAAACTAAAAGGTTTGTGCAGTCATTGGTAAGGAATTTCATTACTATAAATTTCATTGGGTTGTAAAGATAAGTTTTATTTATCATGTTAATGTTGTAAGGTTTGAGTTTAGCCTAAAACTCATTGTGGTGTATGTAAGGCCCGCTTCCGAATATTCCCGCTTAGTATAGGATACTCGAAAGAGAGTCGTTACAAAGATGATATAGAACAAAACTGAACTCAAATAACAACTCATTACATTTCTAGCAGCAAAAGTTTAAATAAGATTTAATTACATTTTCAATATCTCATGACTCTAGACTCGATGGCCATACAAAATAATATGAGGCTCAAATGCCAATAATATAACAAATCCTCACCACTATAATCCTCACCGAATCACTAATTAGGATCTTTAAAGTTAGGATGCGTCTCCGTACACCACTATCCCTTGGCTGCAGTCCTATTGGACTCACCCCTAATAACAATCTTTCCTTTACCTGGAATGGCAAAGAAGATCAAGTGAGCCACAAGGCTCAGCAAGTTGGAGAAACAATAAAAGACATATAGGATCCAAGAACACATGACACCAAGAAGAGTAATCAAGGACTTCACAATTTTATACAAGATTCATAATTCATGAATTTATCAATTCAACTTAATATATCATGTCAACATGTATCACTATGCAAATATGCATAAAATTCCAACATCATTATCAATTTTCACAGGCTCGCAAGCCATCAATCAATACATGCAAGAGTGCACCATTTCATTATCAATATCATTTTTCCTGGCTCATAAGCCATAAATCGATGCATGCAAAAGTGTATAAGTTCCATAAAACCTCACAATAAATATGGAGCCAACTTGCTGGGTTATTGCCATCTCGTCCCGCTCCAGGTGCTCTAGGGTACCCTTTCCCTCCACGCAAAATTATAGGTGCGCAAGATATATATAACATGTACATGTATGCATTTGCCAACCACATGCATTTAAATTTTTGCTCTTCAATATTCATACTTTCAACACCATTTACCCATACTAGGTATTTTACCATCATCAGATAATTCAATATGTCTTACTTCCTAACATTTACCACTTTCAAGATGTAAATCATAGTACAAGGATAATTTTGGGAGATGCTATTTAAGATTAAAGCTTGATTCAACATTTGAGGAGTATTATAGATTTAATATGTTATTTTTCCCATCTTATAAATTCCCTTGAATTCATTTAACTGGTGCTAGTATACAATTATTTGCATTCATACTCATAACTCAATTATAAGAAAGAATGGCAACCCAAAAAGAATTTCATATCAACGATTCCTTAAATTTTAGATTTGTTTTGGGGTGATTTCAAAGGACTGATTCGAGTTTGATATTTGATCAATTGCCCTAAACAAAATTTTGAAATTTAAATTTAGAACTCTAGTTTCAGGAACATCAAATGTATTCACAATAGGAATCATCCACCAAAAGTTATCCCACAAAAACTACCATAATGCGGAATTCAAAATAGTAAAATTTCAGATTTTTTGCTAGGATTGATGGGGCCATTATGGACTCAATATAAAGCCAAATAATGTGGGTAATAGATCAAAATGAAGCTTAGGATGTCTAAATTACATCCCAACAAACAGATCTTAATTCGAAAATGAGAATAAAAAGTTATAGTCCAAAGTACACCAGGTGGTAATATTACACGAGAACAAAAGCTACGAATTTCTTAATAGAAATTAATCGGGTTGTTACAGACTCAAAACGTAACCAAATCATTCGAATAATATATCAAATTGAAGCCTATGAATCTTAGTTTACAGTCCAATAAACGGATTTCAATTCGGAGATGAGAATAGAAAGTTATGGGCCAAAGAACACCAAGTGGTATGACTACTACAATATTGCATTTATATATATATGTGACCGAATTGCGCATGCAATTATATATAGGTGGTTCAAATAGGTCACACGGTTGATTTGAATGAATTTGGGTTGATATGAGGAAGTGATTCGGATCATTTCATGGGCAATTCGGATGGGTTTGCATATGAATAGGGTGATTCGAATAGCTAGTATGCGATTCGGATTGCTTGAATTTCCAGTGTGTATATATCCCATTGAAGCCAAATTTTGACTATGATTTAGCCTGAATATCACAAAACTCAAAACATGAAAGTTTTAGATCTTTCTCTTTTCGTTCTATAGGAATTTGAATCACCTTAATCGGAGCTAAGATAAGAGAGTTATGCCTAGAATTATAAAGAGTGTCAATTCTGCCAGAATATGCGTTTTTCATTTGGGTTATATATATATATGCGATTCGAATCAACCAGGCATGATTCGAATGGAACAGGTATAAATATATATAAGAGTGATTCGAATCACTCTAAGGCTAATCGAATGGCTTGGGTTATAGGCATATATGAGGTTATTCGAATCATACAAATATGTGGAGCTATTCAAACCATGCAGGGGTTATTCGAATCAGAGCATATATATATATATATATAGAGAGAGAGAGAGAGAGGGAGAAGCATTGCATCTTGAAATACAAAGAGACGAGCAAGGCCTTGCATCTCCATTAATCTAAAAAATATACCATTCACAGAAGGATTTTGGGTGTATCAAGCCCCATTCAAGACTTCAAGAGACCACGAGAATCAAGTAAAAAAAAATCTAAAGATACAATAGAAGAGAGGAATCATTTATAACAACAGACATATATATACATATACATATATAATCCAACAGAGAGACTAAAATGAAAAGGCTAATCAGGGAGACTCACTCAAGAATGAATTAAGACACAATGAATTTGCAGAATATTAAAGGAGAATGCAGATAAGGAACTTGCACAAAAATGAGATAAGATACAAAGAGATTTGCGGGATATTAAAGGGAGAATGAGGAAAGAAACTTGCCTGGAATGCGGAAATGATCTCAAGAATTAGTTTACCAGCTAAAGAGCTTTCTCTTCACTTCAATGGCAGAGAAGGCACATGGCAAGAACACGAACAATAATAAGGGGAAGAAGAAAAGTACGCGTAGGAGGCGAAAGAGAAGAGGAATGGAACAGTGAATGAGAGACAAAAAGAGAAACACGACGCTGAAATAGGAGATACGTTTTGGTGAAAAGCAAAAGGAGGATTGCAGAAGAACAGTTGCAGGTCTGCATTCCCCCCCCCCCCCGACAAAGACTGATTTGCCCTTATATTTTTTTCATAACAGACAAGCTTTTTAGGGCATTTTTGATATTTAACACATATCCTTATTTCAATTTTCTTTTTCTTATTCACATAGAAATTTAAATTCCTTTACCATTAGGCCCAAGCCCAACCCAACACTTATATAACCTACCTGATAAACCCATGGACTCATTAACTAATTAATTAAGGCTCATTTCATTATTTCCCAATTTATTAAAAATTATATCCATATGCTTATTTTACGATTACATGAACCGTAAAATAAAATTATATAAATATAAAATTATTTCTATGCCATCAAAGAGATTTATCATCAAGTATTAAAATACTTAGACCCATATTTAAAATGTCATTAAACTGATGTTAAGTATTAGAACTTCTAGACCTACTCTAGGGTTGTTACAGTGTAAGGTTTGAATTGAGCCCGTAAAAACTCATTGTATAAGGTTTTGGGGTGAATCGTGGTAAAACCCTTGTTGTGGTTGATCACCAGTAAAAGTGATTGGAATTAAAAAATTCTTCAAGTAGGTGAGCTTAAAGGTAGTGGACTAGGCGGGGTGCCGAACCACTATATATCTTGTGCGCAATTGTTCTTTCACTTTTGCTTATCATTATTGCCTATTGCTCATTCTTTCAAAAGAATTTCTTTCAAAGTCTAAAATAAAGTTTCATTGAGTATATGTTTATACATATACATAAGTATCTATCTTTGATCTCAAACACCTTTGGTATACCTTTATTTATGCAAATCATCTTTGCCAAAGATCATTATTTTGAAACACAAGCTAAGAAATTTTGAATCAAGCAAAACAATAAGTTGTATTTTGAAACATACCTCATAGATTTCGAAACAAGCTAAAACAGTAAAGTATATTTCGAAACATATATATTAGGTTTCGAAACCTACTTAACAGAAAGATTTATTTCGAAACATATAGCCTATATTTCGAAACCTAGTGTTCTGCCATCAATTAGAGTTTTAAATTATCAAAAATTTATACAAATCCCAATTCACCTCCCATGCAGTTCATGTCAACGCAAAAGCACACCATGTCATGATCAATACATACCTTGGTTCTAAATGCATAAACATAAGTAAACTATACATAGAAGGTCTTTGGGGCTCACATAAGACACACATTAGCACCTAAGACCCGTATACAAACCTATTACCAGCCCGACATAGGCTACCACAGACTTTCGAGGTATACACCAGATCATTCCCTGAAGTCTCAAAGAACACCCGTGGAGGGATACAAAGCTCATAAAGTCCCAAAGAACACCCGGATACAAACCTATCTCAACACCCACATGTTAAACATTCCACCTCTCTCATTAAGAATCTTAGCAAAAACCTCATAAATCTGACTATAGCCAACTCTTCTAAGAACCTAGCCCTAACGGGTAAGGCATCATTCCCAAAGAAAGCAAAGCGATACAAAGCTCCGTGACAGACGAAATCAATAACACCAAGGCACCATTTACTTGACTATTTTCATCACCAATAAACTCATTAATAACATATAAGTCATGGAAGGGTTGCCACGCGGATTATCACTATTAATGCGTAGAACCGAGTCACGGTGAGGAAGAGATAAAATATGAAAAATCACGAAAACTCACGTAGGAACTTAAGAACATAAAAAGAGGGTTTGGAGCTTTCCTTTAAATAGTCGTTTCTTAACTTCCTTACGCTCCCGCTGTGAACTAGAACGTTCTACAAAAAATAATAAGTTTACGGCTCAAATTAATTAAATCTAACTGCATAATCCGCATAATCTAACTGTGAAAAATCTATAATTTAAATGTGTGACACTTATAGAAACTTTACCCACTTACCTAAATATTTTAGACACAGAATAATCCCAAAACTCCTCAATTTCTCCTATTTCTTCCCTTCTTCACTGCTTGCTGCTTCCTTTCTTCTCCCCAAGTTTCCCCATGCCTCGTGCTTCAAGAGCGATCGAAATCGGCCTTAAAATGGCCAATTTGGCCTTTAAATATAGCAACGCAGAATGACTTAGCGGCCAAGGCAAACGGGTGGTTCTAGGCTCTCCACATGGCGCGTTCCGCGGCCACCCCGTCGCTCCCCTGCCTTGCCCCTAAACGACATCGTTTCAGGGCTTCTTACGCTGGAAAAATCTAGCAAAAATCCTCCTCGCGCGCACGCATAGCCTCGAGTTAATCCCACGACCTCCTTCATCGCATATGCGCACCTGGCCACCTTCGTTAGCCATCGCTTTCAATTATAAAGTGCACCAATTAAACTTTAATAACCTCGCTGCCTACTTTTCAAAATTACAACACCCCCCAGAACTTCCAGAAACCACACTTACACCCCATGCCACACTTATCCTTGTTTCACCTACACCTCATAATTTCTAGAAAATCATTTAATTTAATTTATTTGTTTATTATTATTATTATTATTACTTTCTATTAGTATTCTTACTAAACGAAATGAACTAGCACTTTATATTACTTATGCTCCGAAGCCAAAAGCGTAGACAATAATGCCAGAATAACTAGACCCATTATTAGATTGTTACAAAAACAACCAAAACATGGAAAAAATAGGGTAATTTATTTGTTTATTCATATTTTATTCTTATAACGAGAAAAAATGTTGTAAGATTCACCAATTTTAAAATGTATATATTTCTTAAAAATATATTAGAATTAAATAGTTACAATTTATTGAATAATTAAATTTATTATATAAAATGTCATTAAAAAATTATTCTCAAATTTTCAAACAGAACACGTTTTCTAATTTTCTGTTTTAAAAAATAATTTTTCAGAAAGACAAATAGAAAGCGCTTTCTATTCTTAAAACAAACTACCAAAATAGAAAACTGAAAAATAAATTCAAAACTCAAAACTAAAAATTAAAACTCAAAGAGAACGCAACCTTCATTTTCCCATTAGAATTAGATTCTATTAAAAATCACAACAATAAACAAAATACTAATTTTAATAAGTAAATACCAATTCCAATTCCAATTAATATTTAGTTATAATTGGAATTAGAATCTTAAAAGTTTCCCTATTAAGATTCCATTTGAAATTACAACAATAAACACTTAAAAGTTAAAACAGTAAAAATACTTTTAAGACCTAGGTGCCTTGCTTACATTTTCCTGCCAGGGACCATTTCAGGTGCAAAAGGTGTGTCAGGTGCTCTTTTAATGACACTGGTTGTAAAAGTGAATTTTATGCTTTATCAACAATCTAATTACATCAAGTGAGGGCATTTGGTGACGAAATTCTAGTTAGCTACCATTTATTTTACAACTATATGTATTTTAGTTTTGTCACTAAAGTAAGGGTTTTGTTTGTTTTGGTGACAAATTTTTGTCGCAAAATACTTTATATTTTATGAAAAAAAATTGATCGCTATTAATTTTTATTTTAAGATGAAAAATCCTTTTATCGCTAACTATTTTTATTTTATGACAAAATTTTATCACAAAATTACCTTATATTTTACAACAAAATCTCTCATCACTACTTACATCATGTTTTACGACAAAACATTTTGTCGCTAATTACCTTACATTTTACAACACATCCATTTGTCACGATTTACATTATATCTTACTATAGAACTTTTTTGTCTTAATATTTTATGACTATTTTAGTCACCACTATATTTTATATGATAATAAATTTATTATTATTAATTTTTTATATTTTGAGATAATTTTTTAACTAATTCTTGTAAATTAAAATAAAATTTTTGTAGCCACGTATAACTAAATCCATTTTTGAAAATAGAGTATTACAATCACTAAATCAGAATTATAATTTTCTTCTAAAACCACTATTATGATAAAACAGTAAAATTAGTTTCATTTGCAATAATATTGTTGAATTTCAAAGTCATCCATTAAATATAAAATATCAATACTATCATTCTAGTATTTCATCTACCATTGTATTAGATCGTGACCCCGGGTTCACTTCGTATTTTTGGGAGGCGTTGCATTATGCCCTAGGGACTAAATTGAAATTCAACATTGCATTTCATCCGCAGACTGACGGGCAAAGAGAGTGAACTAATTAGAATTCAGAGGATATGTTGAGGGCATGCGTGTTGGACTTTCATGGCAACTAGGATGATCATTTGCCATTGGTGGAATTCGCATATAATAATAGTTATAATTCTAGCATTGGGATGCCACCTTACGAGGCACTTTATGGCAGGCTGTAACGCCCCGCTCCCACTTACGGGTGTTACTCGTGAACAGTCGCTCGAATTATCCACCTGCCCGGCCTTTGGTGAAGGGTGGACCATGTTTCATCCCGAAACGCCCTAGGTGGGAACTAGGCTCATCCTTCCCTTCGCTGAATCCCAGGATTTATTAGCAGAATTAGGCTTTAACCACACCACATAGGCTATAAAGAAAATCTCATTCCGATGCCCAATCGCTATTTTCTCAATTTTATTTAATTCTTTTCCAACCAAGAATTTTACCGGGCTCCATAAATCACCATTTAGATCAATCCATTGATTGATTACTAATTTTGGAGGAAAAAACTCAAATTTTCAATTTTTCAAATTTTCGGCATTTTCTCCAAAAATGCCTGAAAAATCCCTTTATTTTGAAAACTCCTCCGGGGCCCAAATTCAATTAAGAAATGCCCCATATTCCCCCAATTTTTCCATTTATTTAAAAAAAATTGGCCGGCGGGGCCCCGCTGGCAGCTGGCCGCGCCTGCCCGCGCACGGCCGTGTTGCCGCCCCCACGCTGGTGCGGCCACCCGCGCACTCGCCCGCGCGCGCCCCCGCACACGGGCGCGGCTGCCTGGGCAAGCGGCCGCCTGGGCGCGCTGCCTCCCTCGTGCGGCTGCCCTTGCCCGCGCGCGCGGCCGCCCAGCAGCCTGCTGCTGCTGGCTGCCCCTGCTGCCTTTTCACTTCTCTTCTTCTCTTTTCTTCATTTTTTTTTCTTGGGTATTTAAATCCCAAATTTTCCAAAAAATTAAAATAAATAAATACCCCACTTTCTTTCAATTTTTGCCTTTATTTCTCCATAATTAAGGCTTAAACTACACCCTTGAATGCTTCCACAACAACTCATACCAAAATGAGATTTAACCTAGGCTTCATCATGCCATAAACCTCAATCTCATTTTTAAATGAAACATACATTCCCAAAATATAAAATACACACATGCTCTTGGGCTTTAACAAGCCATTATCTAACAATGAAATTACATTTCATAAATTAAACATAACAAAATAGGCTTCCATAAGCCATAACATGCACTTGAATCATCATTTCCATTCTTCCACATGCCATTCCACTTTGTCTTGACTTTACCATGCTTTCATAACCTACATGTGAGGATAAAAACCTCATGAGCCATTAAGCTCAATAAGGGTGCAATGCCAAATAAATATGAACATAACAAGTTATATGATGCCAAATGCATGCTAATGTGGCTAGGTTTCTTTGCCCTCACAACCCTCCAAGGTTGAGGCATCAACCCACCATTTCAACCATGTTCTCAAACTAACCTATGGCCATAAGTCTCATGAACATAAAAGAACATGCCAAATGCAACATATACATTTATGAAACATATTTAAAACCCATTGCAAGGCCACCCTCCCATGGGGCCATCCCTTACCTCTTCTTGAATATTAAATCTCCATTTCAAGAGAGCTTTCATCTTCATTTCTTTCCATCTAAAATGGCATTCCAACAAGCCATTTAATTTTTTGCATACAAGCATACATAAATAAAGGGGAGAAGGATGTAACTTACTTTAATTCCTTTCGCTTCTTCTTCTCCTTCTTTTCTTCTCATCTCTTCTTTCTTTCATTCTTTCTTCAAATGGCCAAAGGGAGAAAAGTCTTACACACTTGCCCTTTTATACTAGGCCTTTAATATTTCAAGAATGAATCCTAGCCCTTAGATTTATTTGGTGAGAACAAATCCTCACCCTCCAAACTAACACAATCTATGGCATTAAGTCTTGCTTAAAACCCACCATTGGATCTTTTCTCACTTTACAAGACAACATCTTAGTCATCCAAAGGAAGCACAATCCAAGTGCTTGGCTAGGTTTAAATCTCCACCATTGATTTTTGGAAGAATTAAT
Organism: Diospyros kaki; assembly: GCA_036245055.1. NCBI lineage: Eukaryota > Viridiplantae > Streptophyta > Magnoliopsida > Ericales > Ebenaceae > Diospyros > Diospyros kaki. Next base: position 23,084,747 of record BSEG01000009.1, on the reverse strand, counting down.
CTCCACCTTTAAGAGAAAACACATTCTTAATGAGTTGGCAATCCATGCCATCCTCCAAGACCCACTTCTAGCCATTGGATCTATTCTTCTTCCAAGACTCAATCACAACCATTGGTTCATTTGGAAATTTCCATTTCTTTCTCATTTAAATAAATCCTCCCATTTTCACTCATATATGAGTGACTAATTTCCATTTCTTTCCCATTTAAATTAATGGGACTAATTTCACATCCATCACATTTGAGAGACATAAAACATTTATTTCCCATTTAATAAATCTCACAATTTTCCATCATTAGTGGGAGACTAATTTTCCATTTTCTTTTGGATTTTCTTTAATCCATGAAATCATGCCTCTCATTAAATGCTTGAAAGACAATTTATCATTTCTTTTGCATTTAATTAAATCACCCCAATTATACTTGAACCACAAAATGCCAAGTGTCACAACAAGACACTAACCTTGGCTTCCAAGTTTAATCTCTTCCCTTCATGTGGCATTACCACATTAATTCACCAACTTAGGGAAAATATAATTATTTTCTCCAATAATTTCATATTCTTCTTTTTCCCCATTTTCCATAATTAATTTTCTTTATGGAAATAAATTCTAAAATTCCCAAAATACATTTTGTGAATTTATTAATCCCATATATCTCCACATAAACACCAAATTGGGATTTTATTCACTTACATACCTAATTCCACATAGGAATTATTTCCAATTTACCAAAATACCCTTTATATTGGATTTCACTATCTAAATTACCAAAATACCCCTCTCATAGGGCACCCTCAATCTCAACGATCCAACACCTTCTCAAGGGTATTTTTGGAAATTTTCTCACTTTTTTTCTCATTCTTTTAACTCCTGTAACACCGGGTGTTACATTCCACCCTCCTTAAAAGAATTTCGTCCTCGAAATTCGTCTTACCATAATCTCCCGCCCAAGATAATCGCACCCTCGGGCTAAATAGCAAATTCTCGTGCTTGAGAACCTCATAGCCTATTCATTTCTTACATCTACCTCGGGTTACACCTACCTCAAGGCTTCACTTTAGGCTTTCGATCCTCCAACTCTTGAGGACATTCAACAACCGAACACCGCTTCGACCTCTTGCCAAATTGCACAACTAGTTGCTGATCACGCTTACCGCAATGCTATGCATTTCTGGATGGATTTTTGCTACCTCGAGCATCACTTTGCAGTCCATTTCCATTTTTTCCATCAGTCAAGACCCCATACGCTAACATTGCATCATTGATCAGTCTACCACGATTTTACGCCGATCGCACACGGCAACGTTTCTCACTGCCAATCACACATGGCTACGATTTTACGCTGGTCCAACCAGCAACGTCTTAGCATTGATCATTCATCGCAATGTCACATTCTAGTGTCCATTAGACACTCGGACACCCATTCCACCATGGCATACCGCCATTAATCCCATGCCTGCATAGCTTGAGTTGATCCTTATGGTAACCTCTCATTACTGATCAACTTACCATGTTAGCATTACCTGGGAAGCACCCATTTGGCCCACCTTGCCAACTTCGATCATTTCATACATGGTCTTCTACCTTGACCAGCCAACCCTCATTTATCGGTATGATTACGCAAAATCGACTTACCTAACACCGTGCTAGGCTATCACACATTTCAACCCTGTGCACTGCCCGAGTTCACTTCGAGCTTGGCGACGTATGCACCATTTCAATCTCACCTCGAGCTTCAACATGCTCGGGCCACAACCTTCTCCCAACCAGGAGTTCTTCGCATTAAGCACACAACGATACTTACTAGCCGATATCACATGCTAGTAGGGTCTCATACCCATACTAGGGAACTCTTCACTGAGCAACCCCTCTTTAATTCTTCACCCCATTTCAACTTTTACAATCACGTTTCCATGCTAGGCCTTACCTTGGCTACTTACCCTACCACGAGTCCAGGATCCTACCATTGCGCTTAGGGTCGTGGAACCTTTAATCAGCCCTCGTTATCACCCACGGTGCGTGGTATAAGTGATTGACTTATTACCATCTGCACAATCACTTATGCATCGCACCTGTAGGATGACGCGTGCCTTTGATCCCCACCACAACAAGCTATCATGGTTACACCCCCACTCTTGTAGCGGTCTTCTGGCCAAATTTTCTCGCCCAGCTTCACTTTCATTAGGACTTTTCAAATCTCCCCATTTCTCAACAAAGCCTCTTACTCTTGAGGCACGAACTTTAGTCATCCCACATCAGGTTCATTCTCAACCCGCAATAGATACCTGATTTAAACCTTGCATAATGGTTCATCTTGTCCTCCTTGGCAAGGACATCACCATGCCAGCAACGAATTTCTCCCCCATGATCGTTGCATTTCAAAATTCACCGATACCAGCCTTCATGGCCATTCACACTCGGCTTCAAGGTCTTACCATGCACAATGGTTACCTTTGACCTTCCTGACAACTTCTTTTCCCTAACCGCGATGATGACACCACCATGCCATCTCAAAAGACTTGCTGCTCTCTGAATCTCACTGGTCACCACAACCAGCATGACCGCACTCTTAGGTCGCCTTCCTCACATCTCCTTTTATACATCTAGCATCTAGCTAAATTCCTGAGAGATTCTGGCTTCTCTCGGATTTCTTATACGCTTTGCTACAGCTAGCTCACACCTCTCGGTGCATGGCTCTAACACCACAACAGCTTCACTAGCCGATTTCTTTTCACAACTATTAACCTTAGACACGAGGTTAATTTTTATCAATTGCCCACATTCCAAGGCATCCCTTCAACTGCATCACTCACAGCCATTAGGTGATTTCATCACCTCAACACCACTACTGGAAACCAATCTCGTCCCATAAGCTCTTCCTTCGAGCTCTCTTTACCCATTGGCAATATTTTAAATTTGCCATCATTTTCCATCTGACCAACTCGCTTAACTATAGCCGGATCGCTCGGCTCACAACTCACATAACCTTCCTCTAGGCACTGCACTTGTAATCATCGATTACCGCTTCGATTTAAACTCCACTTGCTGGAAATCACCCCTGCCACACATGTGGAATTCACACTTCCACTAGATGTCGTAGGACTCACCTTCCTACTCAGGCACCTGCCATTACGTCGGCTTTTCCCCGGGTGATCTTTCCAGATAGAGTTGTAGTGCCTTAGGAAGTTTATCTCACACTGTTGCCTCATGTACAACCTTTCTTGGGAGAACATCTCTAGTTCTACCCTAACCACAATTCCATTACCCTTGATAGCTCTCATTCCAAAGCCACACTCCTCTGAGTGGCACATTTCTGCCCTGACCAACCATCTTTTATCACTTTGCATCTCTTTATCACAATTTGCCTGGTATAACCACCAGGACTCGTTGAACCTTTATACTAAAAGCATGCACTGTACCAACAAGGCTTTACGTCACTGCCCTCGAGCCGCACGCTCCATTATTGCCATCAGGTGCTACCACCTGGCAATTTCTCATGTGTCATCAACTGGAACCCTTCCAGTGCCACATGAGGACACTTCCTCATTTCGTATCGACACAACCAAGTCTAACACTAGACTGTACAATTGCGCACCTTCACAGATTTCAAACCGTGCCTTAGCCACACGTTCAGCCTACCACAACTCACATCACTGGATTAGAGATTGCTTTATTTGAAACCTCCACACGCTTCAATTTCCCCGTCTGATGGTTGGCTTTCATTTCGTAAGTCTCGCCCTCCACGGCACTTACGTATCATTCTCGAGCCATTTACCAACTCTACCAATCAATCCCATCTTCATGCATTACTGCATCACAGCAAGATCACACAGGGTCCATCATCCCAATTTACCCGGTCACTTCGATCAAATTAAACCATAACTATTTTAGCATCCTTTAGCAAGGAGCATCGCCACACCTCTTGTTATCACACCACAAGATATCACTCCCTCGATTCACAAACTTTCTTGCTGCCTTGACACCAACAGCACTATCACCATACTTCAACCCTTATGGAATTTTAGGTCTAGCTCAGGCATAACCTACAACATACCCCAGGTCTTCGGTGTCTAATCGTCTCCACCACAGACAAGTTACTCCACGTGGAGGGCTGCAGTCCCTTCTGTGGACTAACCGTCTGCATCCAGTGGTCCATAGCATTAAACCCGTCACTGGTAGGCGTCAACCGTAGCATTATTCCCACGCTAGACCCGTTTCTTTTCCCCGGGTTTCTTTCTCAAATATCTCACCGATCTTCAGTCCCTGACCATCTGCATAGTCATTGTGTTGCCCTGTGCTTTAGGCGCGCCAACACCTTGTCACCATCATCGTGTCACTCCCATACACTGGCCCAACACTGGCTCCCCAACGTGTTGCCCTGTGCTTCAGAGAGTCAACACCCAATCACGTGTCACTCCCATACACTGGCCCAACACTGGTTCCCCATCGTGTTGCCCTGTGCTTTAGAGAGTTAACACCAAATCATTATTACTGTGTTGTCCCTTACACTAGCCCAACAACAGTTTCCTATAGCATGGTTCAGGTCCCACTCTGATCTGCTTTGCACCCCGTATCGTGACTTTCACCTTCCAGTCACACCTCTGCTATCGAACTCGGCATGACTACCTCGCCCCGCTCGCAACCACTATTCCTACTAGGCGTCCTACTTGACAACAAATCTATCAGATCACTACCGCGTTTCACGATTCCTCCTTAGGACTACTCTAAATGTCCTATTCTGCACGGAAGATTTTCGGTCTCACTTGACCAATTTCCTAAGGTGCTGCTCCACTTCCTCGACATCTGATCGTCACCTGCAGTTCACTAAATTGCTCAGGCCCATGGGCCACTTGCCCTCAACGCGAGCCAACTCATTAGTCCTCTGTCACACGGTCCATAGCATTAGATCCGTTACATCGAGCTTTGCACCCTTAACGTCAAGGCTACTTAAAGCCTTCCCGAGCTATGATGGTTCCACCACAATCTTACCAAAGCCATCTTACTTGGTTATCCTTGCCTTGATAACCTCAAGCTCCTACCATAAGCCCTACTCCTCATGACTTCACATCTCTTACCGCTTCAAGACTCTCAAACTATTTCACCTCTTGAGGCCTCGTGATTTTACCCCACAAGATCACACTTCACAACTCTCACTCAACATTTGAAAGCTCCAACTTTTCACGACAATGGATCCCCATCCATCATGATTCATTCGCCACCCAGCTCATCCTAGAGCTTGATTATCATAGATCTCGCAATCCGCAATCGACATACTATGCCCATCTCAGGCTCTGGCACCCATAACCATAGGGCACCAACCGTTACCCTCCAGGTAAATCGAGACCTCCCGTCTCTCCTTGCACACTTATGAACACATTCAATCACCACGTTCGGCCTGGCCTTCCTGTACGCCTCGCTCGGGCTCCCATGACTTGAATATAAAATTCGGGGCTTCCACATTGCTCACCATGCCCCTGCCCACTTGGCATCCAAAGTTGGCATTTCTTGTGCGCGCATAGCCCACGGATGTCCTGTTGTCACAATTCACTACCCTCGGCCCACATACCGCTCATACCCTTCATTGGGTGACCTCCGCGTCTCCCTTTAAGGGTTTCGTAACCTTAGGCGTCATCTCGACCCTAGGTATCATAATGAGGGTCTATTCACCTCTCATCTCCCGACCTTAGGTGTCCCGCCTGACCCCAAGTGTCAATGAGAGTTTAGATTAACCCCTCATCCATCATTCACATGAACGGTCACTTGGCCTTTCACAATTAGGACTCCTATCCCATGGCTCCCACGCGCATATCTACTCATGCCCAACTCGTTTATCCCAAATCTAGATTCCCCTGGATTCCAGCTCGACTCACTTGGGATTTCTATCTCACACAAACACTCGTTAGGGTCCATTTGCCACATACATATCCTTTCTTAGGATATATCCCATTTCATCATGAAATTAACTAGGGTCTGCTCATACCCTAGGCACGTCCCCTCCAGGATCGTTATAATGATACAATCACGTGGCACCGAATGCATCCCTCATGCGTGACTCACACCCGACTCCCCTTGGAGTCTTTCAATGAACTACCAACGTCATGCCTACCCTGGCTATAACTGGCATATGCTTCACATGCTCGCTCCACCTAGAGCCTCTCTACAAGCAACTTTAGCTTGCTCCATTCCTGCAGCTCGTCATACAACCTGTTGACGACTTCTTTCTTTGGGCTTCGAGCTAATTTCAACCTTAGCTCTCCGTAGTTTAAGCACGCAACCCTTAGCATGTCACCTCTATGGGAACCACTCCATTCCCTCATACGGGCTTGTACATCTCCCCAACATAGGTTGGTCCACTAATCCCTTCACGGATTAGATATACTTCGGCTCTCCTTGTCCCATCATGATCCTTATCATGACTTGGCTTTGTGTCCCCACACAAGTCTCGACACTTCAATCGCAAGGAACTCTTATCCTTAGCATGCTTCACTTACTCCCAAATTCACATTCGGGTCCTCGACACCAATCCCACACTTGAGTATTTGGCTCTTCTTTGCTCGACCCATATATCTCTTACGAATATCATCTCAACCCATGATATTTTCCCCTTTCCTATAACAGGAATATCCGAGCATTCCATTCACATTACCATAAACCTCAATGCCTTGACCCAACTCTTAGGGTCCTCGGTCACTTGCGGTTCTACTTCCAAGGCTTTCCAATCAACCTTCAACCACATTTCTCCAAGCATCCTCTACTTGATGCTCCAACCACGCTCTGATACCAATCTGTAACGCCCCGCTCCCACTTACGGGTGTTACTCGTGAACAGTCGCCCGAATTGTCCACCTGCCCGGCCTTTGGCGAAGGGTGCACCATGTTTCATCACGAAACGTCCTAGGTGGGAACTAGGCTCGTCCTTCCCTTCGCTGAATCCCAGGATTTATTAGCAGAATTAGGCTTTAACCACACCGCATAGGCTATAAAGGAAATCTCATTCCGATGCCCAATCGCTATTTTCTCAATTTTATTTAATTCTTTTCCAACCAAGAATTTTACCGGGCTCCATAAATCACCATTTAGATCAATCCATTGATTGATTACTAATTTTGGAGGAAAAAACTCAAATTTTCAAATTTTCAAATTTTCGGCATTTTCTCCAAAATGCCCGAAAAATCCCTTTATTTTGAAAACTCCTCTGGGGCCCAAATTCAATTAAGAAATGCCCCATATTCCCCCAATTTTTCCATTTTTTTAAAAAAAAATTGGCCGGCGGGGCCCGCTGGCCGCTGGTCGCGCGGGCTGGCCGCGCCTGCCCGCGCGCGGCCGCCCGCCCGCGCACGCCCGCACGCGGGTGCGGCCGCCCGCGTGCTCGCCCTCACACGGGCGCGGCCGCCTGGGCAGGCGGCCTCCCGCGCGCGGCCGCCCTTGCCCGCGCGCGCGGCCGCCCAGCAGCCTGCTGCTGCTGGCTGCCCCTGCTGCCTTTTCACTTCTCTTCTTCTCCTTTCTTCATTTTTTTTTCTTGGGTATTTAAATCCCAAATTTTCCAAAAAAATTAAAATAAATAAATACCCCACTTTCTTTCAATTTTTGCCTTTATTTCTCCATAATTAAGGCTTAAACTACACCCTTGAATGTTTCGACAACAACTCATACCAAAATGAGATTTAACCTAGGCTTCATCATGCCATAAACCTCAATCTCATTTTTAAATGAAACATACATTCCCAAAATATAAAATACACACATGCTCTTGGGCTTTAACAAGCCATTATCTAACAATGAAATTACATTTCATAAATTAAACATAACAAAATAGGCTTCCATAAGCCATAACATGCACTTGAATCATCATTTCCATTCTTCCACATGCCATTCCACTTTGTCTTGACTTTACCATGCTTTCACAACCTACATGTGAGGATAAAAACCTCATGAGCCATTAAGCTCAATAAGGGTGCAATGCCAAATAAATATGAACATAACAAGTTATATGATGCCAAATGCATGCTAATGTGGCTAGGTTTCTTTGCCCTCACAACCCTCCAAGGTTGAGGCATCAACCCACCATTTCAACCATGTTCTCAAACTAACCTATGGCCATAAGTCTCATGAACATAAAAGAACATGCCAAATGCAACATATACATTTATGAAACATATTTAAAACCCATTGCAAGGCCACCCTCCCATGGGGCCATCCCTTACCTCTTCTTGAATATTAAATCTCCATTTCAAGAGAGCTTCCATCTTCATTTCTTTCCATCTAAACATTCCAACAAGCCATTTAATTTTTTGCATACAAGCATACATAAATAAAGGGGAGAAGGATGTAACTTACTTTAATTCCTTTCACTTCTTCTTCTCCTTCTTTTCTTCTCATCTCTTCTTTCTTTCATTCTTTCTTCAAATGGCCAAAGGGAGAAAAGTCTTACACACTTGCCCTTTTATACTAGGCCTTTAACATTTCAAGAATGAATCATAGCCCTTAGATTTATTTGGTGAGAACAAATCCTCACCCTCCAAACTAACACAATCCATGGCATTAAGTCTTGCTTAAAACCCACCATTGGATCTTTTCTCACTTTACAAGACAACATCTTAGCCATCCAAAGGAAGCACAATCCAAGTGCTTGGCTAGGTTTAAATCTCCACCATTGATTTTTGGAAGAATTAATCTCCACCTTTAAGAGAAAACACATTCTTAATGAGTTGGCAATCCATGCCATCCTCCAAGACCCACTTCTAGCCATTGGATCTATTCTTCTTCCAAGACTCAATCACAACCATTGGTTCATTTGGAAATTTCCATTTCTTTCTCATTTAAATAAATCCTCCCATTTTCACTCATAAATGAGTGACTAATTTCCATTTCTTTCCCATTTAAATTAATGGGACTAATTTCACATCCATCACATTTGAGAGACATAAAACATTTATTTCCCATTTAATAAATCTCACAATTTTCCATCATTAATGGGAGACTAATTTTCCATTTGCTTTTGGATTTTTTTTAATCCATGAAATCATGCCTCTCATTAAATGCTTGAAATACAATTTATCATTTCTTTTGCATTTAATTAAATCACCCCAATTATACTTGAACCACAAAATGCCAAGTGTCACAACAAGACACTAACCTTGGCTTCTAAGTTTAATCTCATCCCTTCATGTGGCATTACCACATTAATTCGCCAACTTAGGGAAAATATAATTATTTTCTCCAATAATTTCATATTCTTCATTTTCCCCATTTTCCATAATTAATTTTCTTTATGGAAATAAATTCCAAAATTCCCAAAATACACTTTGTGAATTTATTAATCCCATATATCTCCACATAAACACCAAATTGGGATTTTATTCACTTACATACCTAATTCCACATAGGAATTATTTCCAATTTACCAAAATACCCTTTATATTGGATTTCACTTATCCAAATTACCAAAATACCCCTCTCATAGGGCACCCTCAATCTCAAGGATCCAACACCTTCTCAAGGGAATTTTTGGAAATTTTCTCACTTTCTTTCTCATTCTTTTAACTCCTGTAACACCGGGTGTTACACAGGCCATGTAGATCACCTGTGTGATTGGATGAGATTTGTAATGACTCGGAGGTCCAATACAACAAATAGCAATAATTTCACCATTTTTTTTATACAGAGCAAAATAGTTATTATCATTTACAATTCATTAGGTTATCCCAAAGAGGAATACCACAAACCCCAATAATAAAATACAACCAATAATGTAGAACAACCGAACCAGGTAACAAACGCCCCTAAAACCTTTTATTCGAGTGAGTTTTGTACACATCTAACCCAATAGATCATGCCCTACTAGGACCTCTCTCATTCTTCGCTTTACCTGCACCTGGAATGATGTGAAGAGAATGAATGAGTTGCAAGGCCCAGCAAGTATAATACAACGAAATAGAGAATAAGATATATCCAAGCAGAGACTCAGTAAGCAATAACAAGCAATGTATGGTAGGATCATGGCATCGAGTAATACAGGAAGAATTGTAACATGGAATATCATGGTCATAATCGTAATCGGGATCTATACAATCTACACAAGTAATAAACTCCTACCATAGCATGGATAAGGAACACTTTGGTAGCCTCGTTATTATATAGTCTCTGGAACCCATCTAATGCTCTAAGCACAATTGTAACACCCCGTTTTTCTCTTACCGAGTGTGTCACTATGCTGGGGCCCAAAATATGCGTAAATTATTTTTTTCTTTCTTTCTCGGTACATAACTTAAACCTTAAGTACTGAATTCCAAATAAAACCCCCAGTAAATCATTCACAATATGCGGAAACGATAATCGAAACCTGATATGGTACATACCTGAATTCACTTTATATAATATCATAAAAAATTTGTACCATATATTACATCATATCCTCAATACATAAATACATGAAGAATCCATAATATTCTAACAAGTTTAATCATCAATAAAGCATCATCTAAAACATATCCGAGGCAGCTTGTTGAATCCATCGACCACACCATCACGTGCCGTCATATCTCAACCTACTCCTTGCCCTAACTACAAGTCTCACCTGGAACGTTGAATGTTCTAGTAGCATAACCCATTAGAAGATGAAACTTCTAGTGAGAGTCTAAAACATATATATGAATGCATGATGCGATAACATGAACAACATTTTTGCCCTTTAATGTAACTTCCCAGGCCCACCAGCCCAGTTAAGAATCCTAAGCAAATCCCGAACCTCTGCAGGATAAGCCTAACGTTATTCCCTCAATGCCCTAGGGGAATTACGGCTACACTCTAGAGGCGACATCCCATTCCCATGCACAAATATCAATATGACAATAATATCGTGCAATGCAAATATCACGATTTTCCATGCAATATGACAAAATGAATATTACAATTCATATAGCATGCATATATAACAAACATATCATGAGTATAGGTTCTTGTGAGAAAACTACTCACAAAACCATAATTAGGATAGGAAAACTCACCTTTGCCCAAAAGATTAGGACACCTCAAAAAGCGTGCATCGCCTCGGTATACGTGTCTGGCCTCGATTTTCGTGCCAACTCTCAAAAGTTGCACCAATGGCTTCATCTCGATTACCTCAATCATAAAAATGATATTTAATCACTAAATATCCTCAATATTCCATTTATTTCATTTTTCCTTTATTTTCTCTCATTTTTCCTTCTAAAAATCCCAATAAATACCATCGAGACTATTTTCTCAAATCTAATTCCATAACAATTCATAATAAGGGAAAAATACTTAACTTACCCGGATATTGCATTTTCACGCAAAATGAGGCTCTTTGGTGCTAAAATTGAGACATCGGGAATCCCAACTTTAGATATTTTTGCACAAACCTCCATTAAATATTTTTTCTGGAATTTCTAATATTTTTTCCAATATTTTTAGAGCATACACGTCCCCGCACGCGCCCCCACGTGATTAGGGCGACTGGAGCGCGTGGAGACCAGCGCGTGATCGGCACGCGCTAGTCGTTTTCCCTGGCGATGGTGACGGCGGCGATGCTGGTTTCTTCCACCCCTCGAAAGCTCTTCTCAAGTCGATCCATATGGCACCAATCTTGGCTCAAAAAGACCATCGGAAGACGCCCAATTGTGCGTTTGAAGTCTCAGCCAGCCGCCCGCCTCCTTTTTTCTGGCGAAGCTCGAATCGCCATCAAACCTCGACCAAAATGGCCCATTTTTCCAGAAAGATTCCTCTCCTCATGGGCAACAAAAGCCCCTTAATTTGGACGGACAGTTCATTCAAAACAAGCCTCGATTTGAAGCTCCCACTTCTACAAAATTCGGCCTCTTCGAGCTCTATTTATAAGCGATTATTGAGCTTCGAAATGGCCTTGGCCGCTTTACCCATCACCTTAGGAGGCTAAACCTCCCCTAGATCAACCTTGAGGCTCCCTTATCCGACCAAAATCTCAATTTGTAGGCATCGACCATTTGGCCGAATTCTTTGGTTGATTTTTTGCTTTTTTCGGCCACCATAATGGCTATTGTCGGGCAAGCTCTTTACAAAAGATGCTCCCCCGACCAAGCCTCGTGCAACCCTGTGGCCAAAATAGGCCATGGCCGACTGGCCATGTGCTGGTCAATCTCCCATTGCTAGCTTTTTCACATTTTTGCACTTTACCCCCTCTACTTTTGGCATTTACTTTTTGACTCCTTTTTTCTTAGCCTCTAGACTTTCGAATATTGCATTTAGAACCCTCAAGCCCCAAAACATCAATTTGACCCCTGAGGATTTCGAAAAATATTGTTTCGGCCTCCCTCTAACAATTTTGAAAAACTACACTTAGGCCCGAATCTTCGTTTTGGCCCTAAACCTTTTTGTTTCTTTCTGAAACCACTGAAGGGTTGTTTCTTATGAAAAACTGAAGCCTCCTCAAGTTTCTGTTGACTTCTGGGAAGTCGTCTATAACAATTCGATATTGCAGCCTAATTGGCAGCTGCATTTTAGCTGTACCGAAAACTGTTTTTGATCTAAATTCTTTCGGTACTATAAATCATATCTCGGGGTGCTCGTTAATGCCACGCCATTTTCCTTTGGCATCTAGGCTCTAGGGCATTCTCGGTAGTCGATTCAGTTGTCTATACGGTAATAAATTATCGTTATACCCTTCATTTATTCTTAAATTCTATTTTTGCCCCAAGATAAATTACCCTTAAGTCCTTTAGAATTTCTCAGGTATTACATTCACCCATCCTTAAAGAAATTTCGTCCTCGAAATTTTTATCAGACCGTTAAGGTAACTAAGACATAACATAGTTCATTACCTGAATACCTCAAATCAAACATCTATTTAATCCTTGACAAACACATCGGTTTGCGTTCCTTACACGTCCAATGCTTACAAGCACACTGTGTCATTCACATAATTTTCTGTTGTGGTTTCTTTTAGGCGACCACACATCTTTTAATCATTTTAGGCACGCACATCCTACCCCAAAACTTTTGAGAATGCTTTCTCGCATTTCAAAAATCATAACCCTTGGGCTGGCCATAATCATCATTCCATAGACAAGTACACTTGTCAACCACACATGCCTTCCGTGTCTAGTTTACCAGATCCAGTTAAACGACCAGACTAGCCATAAAAATTGAGGATTCCTTCGGCACTACCATCATAGTCGACAGGCCAACAAGCCTCCAATATCATCTGACACTCACAACTATCCACTAGGTCCTGCGTTGGGCACCTCTCTGCCACGCGCCTGGTGATACGAAGTAATGCAGTCGTAGTCCTTAAGGAACTCCATCAGCCGTCGTTACCTCTCGTTCAGCTCTTTCTGTGACAACTCATACCTCAGGCTCCTTGTGGTTTGTGAGCACATCAAAATGTCCCACCATTCTGTTTCGATAGTGTCTCTATAACTTTAAGAGCACATACCACATTTACCAACTCCAAGTCATATATCGGGTAGTCCTTTTTGTGCCTTGGCGTGATCCACACGCCATCATTCGATCATGTTGCACTAATCATGCAACCTGATCCTTTGAGCTCTCATAAACTCTTACTGCACCCAGCAGGTTATTCTTATTAGACTCTTCTCATGAGTCCTATTGTGGACATAATTATTCCAGAGTGTTCCATCACTGCCTTCTGACAATAGCTTGCCAAAACATTGTTGGGTCCTAATGATGGTAAAATATCCCAAGAGGGGGGGTGAATTGGGATTAGGAAAGTTTTTCGAAGATTTAAAACTTTGATCAATGAAATAGTGCTAGGTTTCGAAACCTGAAGGAGAGAGTTTCGAAACTAGCCTTTCTGTTTAGTATGTTTCGAAACACATGAGAGGAAGTTTCGAAACTTTACTTACTGGATGACAAGTTTCGAAACTAACTATGGTAGGTTTCAAAACTTTGTTCACTGTTTTGCTGAAAATGAAACTTTTGACTTGATTCGAAATCCTTTACCTTGTATTTCAAAATAATGATCTTTGGCAATGATGATTTATATGAGAAGAGTATACCAAAGATGTTTGTATATCAAAGATAGGTTTTCTATGTATATGTATAAGTTTATGCACAAGAAAACTATTTTAGCCTTTGATATCAAAACATATGAAAACATGTGCAATAGGCAATAATGAGAAGCAAAATCTAAAGAACACTTGCACACAAGATTTATAGTGGTTCGGCACTTGCCTACTCCACTACCTTCAAGCTTCCCACTTGAAGGATTTTGCAATCCCAATCACTTTTTACTTAGTGATCACACAACAAGGGTTTTACAATGGTTCACCCAAAAACCTTACAATGTGAGTTTTTACGGGCTCAACTCAAACCTAGCACCAAGTGAGTTTTAGGCTCAACTCAAACCTTACACCAAGTGAGTTTTATGGCTAAACTCAAACCACAATGAGTTTTAGGCTCAACTCAAACCTTTACACCAAATGAGTTTTTAGGCTCAACTCAAACCTTACAATGTTTACAAGATAATCAAATTTATCTTTACAACCCAAAGAGCAATAAATGCCTTACCACATGGTTGTACAAACCTCTTAACTTGAGGTGAGGAGAGCTAAAGGATGATGCTCGTTGATTGCACTTGCTTCTCCTTTTTCACATCACAATGCACATCTTGGAATGGATGAATGGATCCTCTTTGAAAACTTTGTCAAAAGAGTGGATTTAGATCATTTGTGCTTGTGTGTGTGTCTCTAGTGTGTGTACTCTCTTTGTATCTTGTTCTTGCTCTATCTTTTTATTCTTGTCTTCAAATACCTGCTATTTATACCAAGAAACAGAAATCTGGCCGTTTATAGCCGTTAGAGACAAGACAGCAAAGTAGGTTTCGAAACATGCAAAGTGTGTTTCGAAACATCATAAAAATGCACTAAGGTTTCGAAACATAGACAAGAGGTTTCGAAACATGTGAGCTTCCAGCTTGGACGAGCACTCAGAGACAGCAGACAAGTGGGAGACAAATACTTATGCCCACTTTGAATAAAATATAAGCACTCACATTCAAATTCAAATTTGAATCTCATAGCATGGAGAGTGCATTAAATAAATGATAGAGAAGCATTTTAATAAATACAAAGTTGCAAAACAAATGCATCTCAGTTTTCAAATAAATCTGCTGACAGAATGTCAGAGGTTTCGAAACATGACATGATAGGTTTCGAAACATTCCTCTCTGGAGATGAGGTTTCGAAACATGATGCATATAGGTTTCGAAACATGCCTCTCTGGCAATGAGGTTTCGAAACATGATATGGAGGTTTCGAAACATAGTCCGAAACCTGTTTTGAAAACACATGCAATTCATAGATGTTTCGAAATAGCATACATGAAAACATTGAAAACCATTTCAAAGGGATTTCGAAACATGCATAGAAACATGACACAGTTTCAGAAATATTTGCTTGACAGCACAATCCACAGCATGTTTACATCACAGGTTATTTCCATTTCTTTAGTTTAAGTAAATGTCCACATTTTAATTTATTTATATTTTACCTCCATTTACTTTAATACATAAATGTAAATAACGAAGTACCCCCTATTTGGATTCAATAAAAATACTTAGAAAATCAAAATCCAAATATATAAGAAAGTAGATTTTGGGTTTTAGAACAAACTCAAGTTTTAACAATAAACCCACCTCCAAAATATATACTTTCTATTTAATGAAAAATTCCTTAAAAATCGTTTTAGCACTAATGAATGATAGATATTAAATTACCGGGAGTTTGTTTTCTAAAAAGAAAACTATTTCTTATACTTCTCCTTATAAGGTGCTAATCTCCCAGACTTAGCCAAAAACAGGGTTTTCAGTTTCAGACAATGAAACTTGATATTGAAATTGATATATGTTGAAAACCACATACTTGACTCATGACTTAGGGATTAAACTAATATATGTTTTTCATCATTAAAACTATTGTACAAAAAAGTACAACAACAAACATCTTATTTTGAAACATCTTAGCACTTTATTTGGAAATCTGGTTCAGAAAAATTTCATTTCAAACCCCACGTTGCTCCATGTTTCGAAAAATAGGGTCGGGATTATAAATACCCGAAAAGCCTCGAACTCGACTTTCGTGCGTCCGGATAATTTTTTTCTTCTTACTAAAATCCCCGGAATAATAAAACACGGTTTTCCCATAAAGAAGAGAAAAATATTATTTTCTCTTTTCTTCCTTATTTCTTCTTCCTTCTTTTTCTTTCTTCTCCTTCTTTTTCTTCCTTCCTTCCTCTGCTGACCCTACGCGCAAACAGCCATCGACTGTCGCCTTCCAGCATCGCTGCCACCCCCGACCGTCGCCGCTGCCCCCTCTGCAACTGTCGCCGACGCCTGCTCCGCCATCGGCCGTGAGCCACCGTGTGGCTTGTCTGCGCCCCCAGTCATCGATCGTCGTCTCCGAAAGCCCAAACGACCCTCCGTCGGCCAGATCCAGCACGCTCCCGCTGCCGCTAGCTTCCTTGCGCAGCCACCGGCCATCGTCGTCCTTGCCGCTGCTGCCAGATCTGGGTCGATCTGACCCGACTTGGTTCGATCTGACCAGACCTGACTCGATCCTGCTTTAGTTTTGACCTATCCTTGTTTTGACCCATTAGATCTGACCCATATTTGATTTTTTTAGCCAGATCCAAATCTATCATGCGAAGGCGCAACATACCAAGACCCCGACCTCGGTGTGGTGCCTGCATAGTCCTGCATGCCCAATGCCCTTCACGGTGGTTTTTTACCCCATACTTCAGTCATGAGGAAAGAGCTATTGACTTTTCTGCTATCCACAGATTTTTTGGTGTCAGTAATGCTTCATTTCTTCTGTACCAGTTTCCGGCAAGGGATCGATCAGAGGCAGCCATTTCACTTACTATTGAAGCTTTAGCTCGGCTTCAAGATCCCGTCTATGGCTGTGTATCTCACATTCTTGTCCTTCAGCAGCAGGTTAGTGAGTTGCAAGCTTATTGAGCTTATTTGCAAGATTCACTATTCGCATATTATTCTTCGCATCCCCAACTTGTTCCTTAACTTGATCAAAACCCAAGCTGGAATTCTGATCTTCCTATCATACCAGAGGACGTCCCTCATCTTAGTTTTCCAGAGGCTATTCTTCCACCTTACCCTGGCGAAGCCAGCAATAGCTAGATGCCACCCCCAAATGACATCGATGAGCTGGGACCTATCGTGTTTGGCAACCATCGTCCTCACTGAGCATTGGTATCATCATTAGTTTTATGGTTTTCCTTTTTCCTTTGAGTAATTGTACGGTTTGATTTCCTGTAACTGTTTGAACATATGGAATGAATATTATGCTTTTGAATACTTTAACGTTTCATTCCCTTGCCTTACCCTCGATTGTATATTGATCATCAATTACCTCAGCCTTTTGCAGTTGTTTTAATAATTCATCAAATCGAGATAAAAACATTGGCTCTTAATTATCACCTGATAATTCACATCCTTAATCAAGTCACACATAGCTAAGCATCCAATAATCTCAAGCTATCATTGGTAATTTCATCATTAAGAAATAATCCCATTAAATCTTTCGAGAATATATCTTGCTATTTCATAATTCTTTTTACGGCTTTTCATTGACCACAAGTGCCCATACCATATCTCGATAGGCTCTTTATTTCCATAACTTGCTGATATCACTCAGCAATACATCTCCCAAATTGTTCATCAAGGCAATCTAGACTAACTGTCTAGCTATACGAGAGTTCCAATCTCCAAAATTGAAAATCTCGGATCCTCAATCAATTTGGGTCTGCAACTTCTCCTACTACGTCCTATTATCTTGGCACATCTGCCATCATCTTGATTCGTTAAAGATTCAATTCGTTAAAGATTCGCACAATCTTCAAGACATCAATCCATAATCATACTACCAACTAGAGTAGGTAGGTACTTATGTTACCTACGGTACTCCAATCCTTACTGGATTTCTTCCTGAGAACTCTAAAGTTCCATTACGAATCCCTAAATCCTTAATCTGTTCTTTCAAGAAATTCCTCAAGAATCTCAAACCGATTCATCCTCGAAAATCCTGAATCAGATCACGATATCCAGTTCCAATTATCTCCCATGGATTCAATTTCCTTGCAATCATGGCTCCTAATCCACCATTCATCATGGTGCTTTCAAGTTCATCTTGTCGGGTTGACCACCGACAACTTTACCTGATTTCGTAGGTCCATTTAACACATTGAACCATTGACATAACCTCTGTTGACTAGGTCTTTTCATCATTCCTTTAGGGTCAATACGACCATCAAGCACCTCTTTCGTTTTCAGTACCCAAACTCTACTTTGAGTCGAGACTACCATCTCACAACTCATCGGTCAAGCCTTTGGACCAGTCATGCTCTACTACCTGAAATCTCATTTACCGAGAATCCACTAACTCTCGCATTACATTCTTCAGATTCAGTTGACTATCGGCACCCAACCATTAAATTAGTTCTTCTTAGGCACTACACTTACCGTTAGCCAGCACATAGCTGTCATCATCACCCCCATCATATAGTAGGCTTACTCCTGCATCATACGTCGACCCTCACACGGGTACATCCTAGGTGAAAACTGTACGGTCTCGTCGTAGTCCTCTAAGAACTATCATTCATTGTCGCTGCCCTGAGTCTAACTCCTTCTGTAAGAACCTTCATTCTAGGCCCTCATCATGGCCTGGTGATTCCATCACCTCATAGGTAGCGCCTACACGGCTCACGAGCATGCATCTTTCCTTTCCATGTCATACGTCAAGTTGCTTTCCCTTTGAGCCACCCAACATGACTATTTTATGATCCCATTACCATTACTAGACACCGAGGTATTCAGTCCTCGAGTCTCGTACTGTTCGTCGTGTCACTTACTCCCAAGATGAGCACGAACCCTAATGCAATTCCTTAAATAAGACACACAGTCCATATTCAATCCATCTCATTTCGGTTCATGAGGCTTCCAGCCTCTATCAATCACAACTAGTGGCACACCTCGCATCTTAAACCATTGGGACTTAGATCTCCCTCAAAAGGTACAGACCTTATTGGGCTTCCCTAGATCTTCAGCATCTGATCGTCTCTTCGGCAGTTCACTAAGCAACTTAGACCTTGGGTCTCTGACCCATATCGCGAGATAGCCAACTAGCTTCTCCGGTACGTTGATCATAAGCTCATCACAAGTCTTCTGCCTTGGTCCCTAGATCAAGATCTGTCACTGCGAACACCAACCAGTAGTGCCGTCACGCTGCTAGGATTTCCTATCCCGTCTTTGTGAGTCACATCAGTTGCACTACTTTCAGCTCATCAATTGACGTACTCACGCGCCATTATTTGGCCATCTTTGGCCTCTCGTTAGTCCCAATCCATGGGATCCCATATCTTATTTCCGAGATACTAAATGATCCTCGAAAATCCTATCATTCGATCCTAACTCATCAGCTAGGCCTTGCCACATTGGGCTAATCATCACTGGTCGATCATCCTTCGATAACCGCAGTTATCTCATCTCTTATTGTAAGGATTTCAACTAATAACCTCAAATCATCGGTCCTTAAATCTCTCGGATCCATAATCATGGTTACCGAGTCAACCTTACACCCGAATCATTTCATCGGATCCTTATTTCAATAGCTAGATCATTCCACTTGAACTTAACTTCTATTGGGCATTCTACTATTCACTAGGAATAGTAGTCGTCTACTGAAATAGTGTTTGCTCGTGAATAGTACACTAGGTAAGTTCCCAAGAAAGAGAGGTGGGTCACAATGGACACACTTAAGTACCAAGTCTTTCCTTAGGCAAAACTTTCCTAGACATGCACTTCCATTATAACACACTTATCTAGTAACCGTTAATACCCAAATCTTACGGTGACTTTGCTTATCTAGCCACATGTGACCCTTTTCCTTAGGAACCCTAATATCGACTACATCCTAGTCACTTAAGGCTCTTCCATCGGACTTCTTTCCCAAAAATTCTCTCTGATACCAACTGTAACACCCCGCTTTTCTCTTACTGAGTGTGTCACTATGCTGGGGCCCAAAATATGCGTAAATTATTTTTTTCTTTCTTTCTCGGTACATAACTTAAACCTTAAGCACCGAATTCTAAATAAAACCCCCAACAAATCATTCACAATATGTGGAAGCGATAATCGAAACCTGATATGGTACATACCTGAATTCACTTTATATAATATCATAAAGAATTTGTACCATATATTACATCATATCCACAATACATAAATACATGAAGAATCCATAATATTCTAACAAGACTAATCATCAATAAATCATCAGCTAAAACATATCCGAGTCAGCTTGCTGAATCCATCGACCACGCCATCACGTGCCGTCATATCTCAACCTGCTCCTCCCTATTTCCGGCGAAGCTCGAATCACCATCAAACCTCGACCAAAATGACCCATTTTTTCTAGAAAGATTCCTTTCCTCATGGGTAACAAAATCCCCTTAATTTGGACGACCAATTCATTCAAAACAAGCCTCGATTTGAAGCTCCAACTTTTACAAAATTCGGCCTCTTCGAGCTCTATTTATAGGCAATTATTGAGCTTCGAAATGGCCTTGGCCGCTTTACCCATCACCTTAGGAGGCTAAACCTCCCCTAGATCGACCTTGAGGCTCTCTTATCCAACCAAAATCTCGATTTGCAGGCATCGACCATTGGACTGAATTCTTTGGTTGGTTTTTTACTTTTTTCGGCCACCATGATGGCTATTGTCGGGCAAGCTCTTTAAAAAAGATGCTCCCACGACCAAGCCTTGTGCAACCCTGTGGCCAAAATTGGCCATGGACGACCGGCCATGTGCTGGTCAGTCTCCCATTGCTAGCTTTTTCATATTTTTGCATTTTACCCCCTCCACTTTTGGCCTTTACTTTTTGACTCCTTTTTTCTTAGCCTCTAGACTTTACAATATTGCATTTAGAACCATCAAGCCCCAAAACATCAATTTGACCCCTGAGGATTCCAAAAAAGTATCGTTTCGGCCTCCTTCTAGCAATTTTAAAAAACTGCACTTAGGCCCGAATCTTCGTTTCAGCCCTAAACCTCTTTGTTTCTTCCTGAAACCACTGAAGGGTTGTTTCTTATGAAAAATTGAAGCCTCCTCAAGCTTCCGTTGACTTCTGGGAAGTTGTCTATAACAATTCAGTATTGCAGCCTAATTGACAACTGCATTTTAGCTGTACCGAAAACTGTTCTCGATCTAATTTCTTTTGATGCTATAAATCATATCTCGGGGTGCTCGTTAATGACACACCATTTTCCTTCGGCATCTCGGCTCTAGGGCATTCCCGACAGTCGATTCAGTTATCTATACGGTAATAAATTACCGTTATACCTTTCATTTATCCTTAAATTTCATTTTTGCCCCAAGATAAATTATCCTTGAGTCCTTTAGAATTTCTCAGGTATTACAACAATACCCATTATTTTGCGGTGTCTGACATTCATGTCACAAGGCAACCCACTCTGGATCTATAAATCCAATCCATTTTGCGACACTAGCTGTAATGACCCAAATCTATTTTCTTTTTATCATGTTATTCATGCTTCGACAATTAGACGCGTTGCTCATGTGTTAGTGGATTTTTATTTAAGCTTTGTATGTATGTATATTATTATTATTATTATTTTTATTATTACGATTCCTAATAGTATTCGTAATATTATTGTTGTTGATATTGTTAGTATTCTTATTATATTATCATTATTGTTACGATAATTATTATTATTATTATTCTTACCACTGTTATTCTTGTTAATTTTATTAATAATTTTAATATTAATATTGTTATTATAGTTAGTATTATTATTACTAGTATTCTCACTATTATGTTTATTACCATCGATATTATTATTATTATTATTATTATTATTATTATTATTATTATTATTATTATTATTGCTTTTGTTATTATTTATATGTTAAGCCATTCATTGCCACTACTGCCTGTGAACCATCATAATGCTTCCATTAGCCTCAATTCCTAAGCCACTACGTAAAGCCAAATAAAGCGATGGATTAGTGGAGGTTCATATGGAAATGTGGTGAAGTGTTGAATTGGAGATTTGAGTGGGAAGAAAGAGAGAGCAGTGTGTTCGGCTGAGAGACGAAGAGGAGGAAGAACAGTGAAGAAGAAGAAGAAATAGGGAAGAGGAAGAAGAAGAAGTAATTTTCAGGTAAGCTCCTATTTTCCATTTCTCCCTCTCGAGTCCCTGTTAATTATTAGCGAATGGGTGAGCTGTGTTAGCCATGAGTTTACTGTATGGTTGTTTACAGTGTGCGTGAGTTTAAGTGTTGAGTGTACAAGATTATATAAATAAAGCGTATATTCAATGAGTTAAGTAAACCAGGTTGTTATATATAGATATATATAGGCATACAAACTGTGTAATTGCCATGGCCGTGGAGTGCAAACATAAAGATATGTATGTGCTGGAACATCAACGTGATGGTGGTTTGAGCTCACAGTGTGTGTGTGTGGTCCATGAGTGAGTTTGATGTGAGTTGTTGTGTTCGTGTGTGTGTTCACTGGGGGAAGTTTATGATGATTAATGAGTGTGTTCACTAGGGGACTTTTGTTCTATTTTAATATTGTTATAGTTATAGTTATTGTTATTGTAAAGATAAGATTATTAGTAGTAAATAATTATTATTATTGTTCACATAATAGTTTATACAAATTTTAGCTCTTGGTGATTGCTTTAGCTGGAGAAGGAATGTGACCCATGTATATATAAATATATATATATATATAATATTGTAATATATGTTGAAAATTGGAAGTGGCAGGCACATCCTTGAGCATTGGGACCATAATGTGTATATATATATACATTATATATATACACATTTGTGTAAGTGTTGCTTAAAGTCTCTAAATACAATTTGAGGTAACTAAATAAATAATAATAGTTATAGACAATATTAGTAAAGAGCATGTAATGTTATTTTTATTATTATCTTTCTTTCTTAATAATAAGAATAGTAATAATGTTAGTAAATAATGTGTTATGTGACATAATTCATTAAGTTCTATAAATTATAATATGTTATTAATAGTTATGTATTATATGTAATAACTCACCGAGTTATTGTAATATAAAGGTGTAATCTAATAAAACAATAGAGGTTGTAAATGTATCCAACGTTTCCTAACTTTGTCCCAAAGAGTTTGTTCACTCTCTACCTTTTAAATGGAAGGAAGATAGGTACATTTGGATTTAACGTTAGCTAGTGTCCATAGGGAACGGGTGTATGTCTTATAACACTGTTTTCCCTGTTCTAACCAGTTAAACTCATACAACATGACCAAGTGCTAAACATACTCTCAAGTCGGGTTTATACATTTTGTGTGGTTAATTTACACTTGAGTGCTTGTTACACGATCATGATATATTTGAGAAAGTAATTTGTGGACACGAGCATTTGCATTTGGCATGTGTTCTACTAGTTGGGTAAGGCTTGGCGGGATGTTTGGCTTATGGGGGCTTTGCATCCTGTCCGGTCTACTATGACACCCTTTATTTGTTGCATTTGCACAATTTTGGCACCAGTTCTTGAGATACAGCTGTATAGTGCCGGGTTTCTCGAATCCAGTTATTCAGAGATGCTTCGGCGTGCCCAGTTTCTATCTTGGACGCTTATGCTTGCCAACGGGTGTTGGCCACTCCCACCCGAGCGAGCTTTGGCTCAAGTGACAGGTACCACTCGTCTTCAAGGCAGCAACAGGTTTGTGGTATGGACTTGGGTGCTAGTGCATTTCTTATTTGGGCCCTAAGATCCTGTATGTGAGCATTATTACTTCTACAGTTGGTACCTGTATCAGTTTATGAGATTGCATAGCATGTTATGCATGAGTTTCGATTTGTTATGCACTTGAGATGCAGGTTTACTTATAACACCTACTCTATCCGTCTTTCCTTTCTTTATGAGCTTGCTAAGTCATTTGGACTCACCTTGTATTCTCTTCATTATAGGTAAAGGCAAGCACCCCGTTGGGGGCAAGTCTAGTAGTTCCGGACTTCTTGGTTAGGCGGTGTACAAGGCCATGCAGACCTAGCAATTGTCAGCTTAGGGGTTTCTTTTTATGCATTTTGTCGCTTTCGGATTGCATTTTAATTTAGTTTATTGGATCTATATGGATTATATTTCATTTTGTGGCCGGTGTGCTAGTGTTGTATATCTGGTTGAGGTTTTGATATACATGCCTGGATTGAAAGTTTTCTTTATCAGGTTTTTCTACTTTTTGACAGTTGTGTGCATAACAGGTTCATCTAGGTCTAAGTTGTCTCTATTTTAGTAGGGCACCCGCTATGGTTCTTTGGAAACCTAGGTGGGGGGCTTACAATTTCTTGGTATAAGAGCAAGTTTGGGTTATTTAGGTCGAGTTATCCCTGTACACCTAGGTTGTCGGGTAGAGATAGGTTGTTTTGTGTATTGAGTTAATCTTTGAAGTTGTATTGTGTCTCTGAGTATTGTTTTTATGCAAGGAGCATGAATACTCGTAGATGTAAGACCCCGTTTCAGTATAAAGTTGCCACGTAATTTAAAGAAGTTTAGAATATCGAAAAATTAGCTTGATAGTAGTTCTAAGTACCGAATCGACTGCAGGGAATGCCTCGGAATGAAATTATCTAAGAAAAATGATATGGTCTCAATGAGTGTTTCAAGATAGGATTTATAGTGTCGAAAGAAATTGGATCGGGAACAGTTTTCGAAACAGCTAAAATGCAGCTGCCATTTAAACTGCAAAACTGAATTATCGTAGGGGACTCCCATAAAATCAACGAAATCCTAGGGAGGCTCCGATTTTACGAAAGGATCAACCCTTCACTAGTTTCGGGATTAAACGATAGCCCAGTGAGGATACTAGGGTGAAATCGTCATTATCGAGTAACTTTGAAGTTATTAATTTTGTGTTTTCGGTATTATAATGCAATTTAATTCAGCGTTTGAGGGTGTATTTGCAATTAGAGAATTGTTTAAGTGAAATGGAAATGAATTTTTGGAATTTAAATGTATAATTTTTATTATTACAATATAATATAGAATTATATATATGTATATAGACGTGTTGTGCGTCCATAAGTGATGGCTACCCATGCTCTGCAAATGTAATGGCTTCAATTGGAGTAATCTTCACACAAGGAAGAATGGCCAACCTTGCTAGAGTAATGCCCAAGCTACATATGGGTATAAAAGCGATGGGCCATGAGCAAATGGAAGAAAACAAACCAAGGGCCGAGAGATGTGTGAGAGAGAGAGAGTTCGAGCTTGGGTTGGGGCAATTCGAGAGAAGCAAGGGAGGGAGAGAGAGAGAGCTGGAAGAAGGGTGGGTTGCGGCCATCGCAGCCGCGGCCAGTGGCAGTGGGCAGCGAGCACAGGCGGCCGTGACGAAGGCTGTCGACGTTGGGGATGGCGCGATTGGTGGCAGAGGCGAGCGGCGGCGACGGCGGCTAGTGAGCGTTGTGCTCGCGGGAGTTACAGGTAGTTGCAGAGGAGAAGAAAAAGAAGGAGAAAGAGAATGGAGGAAGAAGAGAAGAAAATAAGAAAAAAGATAAAAGAAAAAGATGAAAAGGAAAATAAAATGGAAAAAATATCAAAAAATCTCAAAAAATAGAAAATTATGTTTCGGTAATATCCCGAAGATTTTGGCGAAAAAAATGGTTCTAACACCCGTTTCGAGGATGCGACACGCATACTAAGGAAGCCTGAGGGGCTAAATCAAGGTGAGTAAAATTTCCTAGAAAATTTCAAAAATTCAAGAATATTATTTTATGAATTGTCGTAGTGAAATATTTGAGAAATATTTAATTTAGATTTATTGAGGAAAAGTTGGAAAAAATAGAGAGAAAAATAAAGAAAATACACGAAATTATGGAAAATAGGTTTTAATACTTATTTAATCAAATATGATGATTAGGATGCTTCGAGGCGATGCACGAGGCAAGACACGAATATCGAGGTAGCCGATAAGCTTGAAAAGGTAAGTGGTACTTCCCAACTAGATTTAGTTTTATGGAAAATGCATGGTTTGTAAGTGATTTATGTTCCTCGAAAATGTTTTCATCATATCGACATACCCTGATATATATCAATCACGTAGACTACATACATGACATGACTATGAAATGCATATATACACGTTGATATCATTGATCACGTGCATTGGATCCGTTGGGAGTACGAACTGGCACCACTACTTTACCAAGGGTGCCCCCATACACCCCGGCTTCGAAAGAGGTGGCCGTAAAAATGGTGAGTAGCATGAAGGGTTCAATTGACCCCTATAATGAAGTAAGACATTGCATACACGCATGATAAAACATTTTGAACCCTTAGTTAGATGATTCATCATCTAACTTGGGATTTACCCCTGGAATATCCAAATAGAGATCGTAGCATGAACAAGGATGAATGAGGCATGAAGTGGCACTTAGCAAAGTGCATGATGAATGAATGACGAGTTGAGTGTATGATATCTAGCCCATGTATTTTAGTTCTGCTACTTTGAAATCTGAATGTTTTTCCATGATGTAAGATACGATTTATGATTGAACGTTTTGAGGAGTGATGATGTATATCCTTATTTATGGTTAATGATGATGTAAGAATTGATTTATGATCAATGTTAAGATATTAGATTCGATCCTTGCTTCCGCATTTGATGCGTATAATGATTCTCTTTCGAGAAAATAATTGGAAATTCTTGGACGGATATGAGTAATGCTGTGATTTATGTTTAAGTTTGAAAGGAAAAAAATTTATTGTCCCAGAATTGTCCTAAGTTATAAGCGCTCGAGAAAGCGGGGCGTTACAATTGGTATCAGAGTTTAAGTTTATTAGAAGCCTTAAGTGACTCGGATATAGTTGATATCAGAGTTAAACCCTATTTGAAAATTAGGGAATAGCAATTTAGAGACTTAAGGGGACCCGATATTGATAAAACCAATTAGTAGGAACCCCAAGTTGAGGTTTAGAGGAAATAAATTAATGGTTTGTAAGACGAAATCCTTATTTAGGAGATTCGGGGATGGTTGATTGAAGGCTTAGAGGTTACTGGATTTAAGTGTTGTGTAATGGAAGTGCATGTCTAGGAAAGTTCTGGCTAAAGAAAGATTTGGTATTTAAGTGTGTCCATTTGTGACCCACCTCTCTGTTGGAAATGTATGCCCTAAAGACACATTTTATTTAATTTATGGTAATGATGTTTCTTTTAGTCAGTTTATTGCACATATATTATTTGCATTTTATTATTGGAAAAGTGTCCATGCTATTAAGTAAGTGATTCATGTGATGGGTCGTTCTTCACAGTTAGGCATGAATCATGGGTACTTAATAAGCAAGAAAAATATTAATCTTGATCTTTTGATAGAACTGGGCATTCTATCATGATAAGATCATTGTGCAATAGATCTTAATGGAGGATGGCTTGCCTTTGCCAGTAAACAGTCCGTTTACTCTAATTGTACAAGCGTATTTGGAATGCGTAGAGTGGACCTGTGATAGAAGCTAATGACAAAGTACTGATTATCATGGAGCTAGTCTATCACTGCTACTACGTGGACGAGTACTCTAATACTTGATATTAGTTGGTGGTCTAGTGAACCTAGAACTATATTCTTAGATTCACTGTAGGTGAGGTCTATCAAAGATCAATAACCTTGTGAGTTGGGAGTGTGGTTTCTAATTAGCTAAGACAGACTAATACAAGATGGTTTCTGTGATTCACCCCCTTGTGATTGTCCAAGAATAATCAAATAATCCAGGGCCCTGGGAACGTGACTTAAGAGTGTGTGCTTCTGGGTAGCTCCCAATGATAAGCAAGTACATTCGAGTAGTCACGGATTATTGGACTAGTGATCTAAGGATGGTAGAAATCATTTAGAGAGGTGTTAGTACATTATTCCTTTCTAAATGATGGGTGTTACATAGAGGGGTATTTTCGTCATTACACTAGTAGGTCAAAGACGTTGCACATGCAAAATTATTCGTGGGGTCAGTGTTACCATATGGTGATAGTTGGAACACTTATAATGACAAAATATAGCTATTGGGTAGCAGGGATATTTTGGTCATTTTAGTAGCCATGAATAATTTGTCTTTTGGTCCCCGGGGTAGCTCGATATAACTCATGTATTATTTAATACATTTGGCCTATTGGGTAAATTACATTGAGAGAATTATTTTATTCAGAATAGTCCATAATTAAATTGGGCTAGAATAAAATAATAGTTCATTGTTTTAATTAATTAATTGGGCTAACCCAATTAGAAAATTAATTAATTGGACTTGGCCCACTAGGGTTTGGCCCACTAGGGTTTTAACCCTAGGGTTCTCCCTATATATATATTCTCTCTTTGTTGGATTTTAACCTAAGTCGTTTTTCTCTTCGTCACCAAGAGAGGCCACGAGTTTAGAGTCATACCTTGGAAGATCAAGAGATCTGATGCGAAGGAGCCGAAGGATTGTAAGACAGCCGTCGCCTCCACCACGCGAAGAAGTTGTCTCCCCTCCTCCTCCTAACGCTCCATTCCGTCCGGTAATCCGTAGGAAAAGTAAGTTTCCTAGATTCTAATCAATACGAGGATAGATTTTATGTTTAAAAATCGCTTCCGTTGCATGCTTTGATCCTCGTGTC
The DNA here is from genome assembly GCA_036245055.1 of Diospyros kaki. NCBI lineage: Eukaryota > Viridiplantae > Streptophyta > Magnoliopsida > Ericales > Ebenaceae > Diospyros > Diospyros kaki. The sequence continues at coordinate 23,056,073 of BSEG01000009.1, read as the reverse complement.
GGTCCTTCACTCTCTTTCCTGGGAACTTACCTGGTGTACTATTCATGAACATACATTATTCCAGTATTCGGTTACTATTCTGAATAAATAGTGGAAGCCTGATGGAAGCTAGTACAAGCAGAATGATCTAGCTATTGAAGTTAGGATCCGATGATATGAATCGGGTGTAAGGTTGACTCGGTAACCATGATTATGAATTCGAGAGATTCAAATATTGTTATTTTGAGGTCATTAGTTGAAATCCTTATGATGAGTGATAGGATAACTGGTAGTTATCAAGAACGATTGAGTTATGGATGATTAATTTGATGTGGCATAGCCTAGTTGTTGAGTTAGGGTTAAATGATAAGTATTTTCAAGGATTATTTAGTGACTCTGAAGAAGAGATGCGTGGATCAAGGATCCTAGGGATTGGGTTGAGCGAGAGACTGAAAATTGTCAAGTGATGGCATGTGAGTTATGCTAATTGATAAGGCGACAGTGGTGTCTCCAATATGACTCGTAGAAATGGGACAAGGAACCCTAGTAGTGTGTGGGGTCTAATTCCCAATGGTCTAGGGTGTAAGGTGTGGCCCTAGTTAGTTGAAAGAGGCTAGAAGCCTAGGGAATCAACCCAAAAAGAGATGGATTGAATATGAACTGTGTGTTCTATTTGAAGAATTGTATCTAGGTTCGTGGTCATCTTGGGAGTTGGTGACATGACGAGCGTTGTGAGGCTCAAGGGGTAGAATACCTCGGTATCTAGTATGGCAATGAGATCATGAATGGTTGTGTGCCGATAGTCAGCTAGATTTGAAGAACGAAATGCGAGAGTCATTGGATTCTCAGTAAATGAGATTTCAAGTAGTGGAGCATGGCTAGTCCAAAACTTTGATGATGAGTTGTGAGATGGCAACCTCGGTTCAAAGTAGAGTTCGAGTACCAAAAAATGAAAGAGTTGCTTAATAGGTCGTATCGACCCTAAAGGAATGATAAAGGGACCTAGTCAACGGAGGTTGTGACTATGGTTCAGTATGCCAAATAAACCTGCAAAATTAGATAAAGTTGTCGGTGGTCAACCCGATAAGGAGAGCTCGGGAGCACCATGATGAATGGTGGATTGAGAGCAATAGTTGCAAAGAAATAGAGTTCACAGAAGATGATTGGAACTAGATATCGTGATCTGATTCGAGATGTTTGGAGATAAATCGGTTTGGGATTCTTGAGGAATTTCTTGAAAGAATTGATTGAGGATCTAAGGATTCATGATGAAACTTTAGAATTTCAGGAAAAAAAATCTAGCGAGGATTGGAGTACCATCAGTGATGGAAGTATCTTCCTGCTCTAGCTAGTGTAGCTATGGATTGACCTCTCGAAAATTATGCGAATCTTTGACGTGATTGAGAAAATCAAGTAATGGCAAATATGCTAAGATGACAGGTCATAGTAGGAGAAGCTGCAGACCAAAATCGATTAGAGATCCGAGATTTTTGATTTTGGGAAATGAAATTCTCATATGGCTAGACGATTAGTCTAGGTACCTTGGTAGACAAATTATGAGATGTATCGCTGAGTGATGTCAGTAAGTTATGGAAATAAGGAGCCTGCTAAGATATGGTACAGACACTTGCAGTCGGTGAAAAGCCGTAAGAAAATAGGAAATATTAGGATATATTCTTGAAAGATTTATTAAGATGATGAAATTGCCAATAATAACTTGAGGTTATTAGATGCTCAGCTATGAATGGCTTGATTGAGGACGTAAATTATTGGGCTTTAAAAGAAGTGATAATTAAGAGTTGATATATTTATCTCGAATTTGATGAATTATAAAATAGCTACAAGTGGTTGGGATATTTATGATTGATGTGCGATCGAGGAATGAGGCATTCCGAAAATCGATAATGGAGTTATGATTTGATGATTGGACCAAAGTACCATCTGGATTGAAGTCACGTGGTAATTGTGTCTATTAATGATAATGGTGTACTCCTCAAATAAGGAGATGCATAAGGAACCTTGAGGATAATGTTAGGGAACATCACGATAGATGTTGAGACCGAAATTGACTTGCTAAGTCATAAGCAAATTGAGAAAGAAATTATGAGAGCACGAGGCTCTATATTGGTGAATGTGAAATGAAGATTGATTGTCATAAGCACCATGAGGATCGGAAGTTCCGAAAAGTCGGATATCTCGATAGGTTTCGAGAGATGAGCCAAATGTATTGAATAAGAGGTTAGTTAGAGCAAATGTTGGTAACTTGAGTAAGTGTAACTCCGAAAAGGATTGAGGATCCATGAAATTTGGAGATTTAGACTGGTATTGAGAAAAGAATCAAAAGTGATGGGAGTTTAGTCAATTACAACTCTCGAAGATGGGACAATGAGGCTTTAAAATGACGATGACACCATGGGTGTATGGCCTGTTAACAGGGGATCTGAGCCTAGGGACCAAGGCAGAATACTAGTAATGAGCTTGTACCAAAAATATTGTGATTAAGAGAGAATTATAGTCGGTATAAATTTTCCTTGGGATATGTGATTTCCTGTGAAGAACTACAATAGGATTATTTGAAATAAGGTATTGAGGTATGTTTTTCCTTAGTTATTTGATTAGTCAGGTGCTAATTTGGAGGATGAAATTTTGAGATTTAGGAAATGTGGCAAATTTTGAGGATGAAATTTTTGTAAGGAGGGGAGAATGTAAGACCCCGTTTCGATATAAGGTTGCTACGTAATTTAAAGAAGTTTAGAATACCAAAAAATTGGCTTGATAGTAGTTATAAGTATTGAATCGAATGTAGGGAATGCCTCGGAATGAAATTGTCTAAGAAAAATGATATGGTCTCGATAAGCACTTCAAGATAGGATTTATGTTGTCGAAAGAAATTGGATCAGGAACAGTTTTTGGTATAACTAAAATTCAGCTGTCATTTAGGCTGCAAAATCGAATTGTTGTAGGGGACTCTCAAAAAATCAACGGAATCCTAGGGGGGCTTTGGTTTTACGTAAGGATCAAAACTTCAGTGGTTTCAGGATTAAACAATAGCCCAATGAGGATACTAGGGTGAAATCGTCATTATCGAGTAACTTTAAAGTTATTAATTTTACGTTTTCGGTATTGTAATGCAATTTAATTCAGCATTTGAGGGCGTATTTGTAATTAGGGAATTGTTTAAGTGAAATAAAAATGAATTTTTGGAATTTAAATGTATAATTTTTATTATTACAATATAATATAGAATTATAGATATATATATATGTATATAGATGTGTTGTGCGTGCATAAGTGATGGCTACGCATGCTCTGCAAATGTAATGGCTTCAATTGGAGTAATCTTAACACAAGGAAGAATGGCCAACGTTGTTAGAGTAATGCCCAAGCTACATATGGGTATAAAAGGGATGGGTTGTGAGTAAATGGAAGAAAGCAAGCCAAGGGCCAAGAGATGCAAGAGAGAAAGTTCGAGCTTGGGTTGGGGCAATCTGAGAGAAGCAAGGGAGAGAGAGAGATGGAAGGGGGGTGGGTTGCGGCCATGGTAGTCGCTGGCAGCAAGCCACGGCCAGCGGCAAAGGGCAGCAAGCACTGGCGGCCGCGACGGAGGCTGCTGAGGTTGGGGATGGCGCAGTTGGCGGTGGAGGCACGCGGTGGCGCTGGAAGCTAGTGCGCGTGGGAGTTACAGGCAGTTGCAGAGGAGAAGAAGAAGAAGAAGAAGAAGAAGAAGAAGAAGAATAGTGGAAGAAGAGAAGAAAAAAAGAAAAAAAAAAAAGAAAAGGAAAATAAAATGAAAAAAATATTGAAAAATCCCAAAAAATAGGAAATTATATTTCAGTAATATCCTGGAGATTTTGGCGAGAAAAATGGTTTGGGCAAGAGTTTCGAGGATGTGGCATGCATACCGAGGAAGCCCGGGGGGCTAAATCAAGGTGAGTAAAATTTTCTAGAAAATTCCATAAATTCAAGAATATTATTTTATGAATTGTCATAGTGAAATATTTAAGAAATATTTATTTTGGATTTATTGAGGAAAAATAAGAAAAAATAGAGAGAAAAATAAAGAAAATACAAGAAATTATGAAAAATAGGTTTTAATGCTTATTTAATCAAATATGATGATTATGATACTTTGAGGCTTAAGTTGAAGTGACTTGTGCGAATTTTGAGGTTGGCACGCAAATTGAGGTGATACACAAGGCAAGGCACAAATATCGAGGTAGCCCAATAAGCTTGAGAAGGTAAGTGGTACTTCCCAACTGTATTTAGTTTTGTGAAAAATGTTTGGTTTGTAAGTGATTTATGTTCTTCGAAAATGTTTTCATCATATTAACATACCCTGATATATATCCATCACGTAGACTGCATACATGACATGACTATGAAATGCATATGTATACATTAATATCATTGATCACGCGCATTGGATCCGTTGGGAGTACGAACTGCCACCGCTGGTTTACCAAGGGTGCCCCCATACACCCCGGCTTCGAAAGAGGTGGTCGTAAAAATGGTGAGTAGCATGAAGGGTGCAGTTGACCCCTACGATGAAGTAAGACATTGCATACACACATAATAAAACCTTTTGTACCCTTGCTTAGATGATTCATCATCTAACTTGGGCTTTATCCCTGGAATATTCAAACGTTTCAGATGGAGATCGTAGCATAAACGAGGATGAATAAGCATGAAGTGGCACTTAGCAAAGTGCATGATGAATGAATGACGAGTTGAGTGTATGATATGTAGCCCATGTATTTATGTTCTGCTACTTTGAAATCTAAACTTTTTTCCATGATGTAAGATATGATTTATGATTGAACGTTTTGAGGAGTGATGATGTATATCCTTATTTATAGTTAATAATGATGTAAGAATTGATTTATGATCAATGTTAAGATATCAAGTTCGATCCTTGCTTCCGCATTTGATGTATATAATGATTCTCTTTCGAGAAAATGATTGGAAATTCTGGGACGGATACGAGTAATGATGTAATTTAGCTTTAAGTTTGAAAAGAAAAAAATTTATTGTCCTAAAATTGTCCTAAGTTATAACGCGCCCAAGAAAGTGGGGCGTTACAGTAGAGGACGAGGACAACCACACCGTTTGAACCGTGGGTAGGATACTCCCTTACTTGACGTGTCTGGAGATGCAAGTGGAGCACTATCGCAGGGGACTCCAGATATACAGGAAACCCTGGCAGGCATTTTGCGGGCAGTGGATGTGTTGGCTATCGCATAGTTGAGGCAGGGGCATCATGATCTGGATCGCAGTCAAGTATCTCATTCAGGGTCACCGTGTGTTGAGGGTAACTCTGGGAGTGCGCTTCTTAAGAATTTCATGTTTTTGTGTCCACCTGAATTTCGAAGAGGTGCAAATGTAGCTGAGGCGGAGAATTGGCTCCTGGAGATAGAAAAGCATATGAGGTCCATGAGTTGTGCAAAAGATCAAAAGGGGCAGTTGGGGACTTTTCTCCTGAAAGGTGATGTAGGGCGCTGGTGAGAGACTACCAGACAACAGTTTGGAGATAGGGTGCCTTCTTGGGCTGAGTTTGAGGCTTTGTTTCGCGAAACCTACCTTCTTAAGTGGGTTCAAGAGCAGAAAGTTTATGAGTTCATAGAACTGCAGCAGGGGAGCATGACTGTTGCTCAGTATGAGGCCGAGTTTGTTACACTGGCCCGATATGCTCTAGAGTTAGCGACTCCAGAGTCTCGGGAGATCAGCAAGTTCGAGAGGGGCCTACATGCGGAGGTCCGACATGCTATGGATGGAGTTCGGGCTGAGGACCTTCCTACTATTATGAGGCAAGCCCATGCTATTAAAAAGAATTTACAAGAGGTCAAGATGCTACGAGTAGCGATTATGGGGAAGATCACATGGAACAAGGGTAAGAAGAGAGGGTGAGATGCAGATTCCAGCCAGGGATCATAAGCTATTCTAGAGTGCAAGACCTGTGGTAGGAGGCATCGAGGACAGTGCAAGGAAGCTCAAGGGAATGTATGTTATCATTGTAGGCAGCCAGGTCATGTGCAAAAAGACTGTCCACGTAGATTTACAGCTACATCGAGCCAAGGGATTGCTTGTTATCGTTGTGACCAGCCCAGTCACAAATCTAATGTATACACCCAACCAATATCAGTTGATGGATCAAGGACTAGAGGGTCAGGTTAGAGATCAACCCACTACTGGGGGCAGGGAGCAGCTTAACAACCTGTTACTATTGCCACTGTTGACAAACTTCAAGTAGCGAGCAAGGTATTTGCTTTAACAGATGTGGAAGCTGAGGTAGGCAACAGGACAGTGCAAGGTATACTTTCCTTATATGGTTCAGATGTACGTGTTTTGTGTGACACAGGCTCTACGCACTCTTTCATCGCACCACAGGTTTTGCATTTAGTTCCTATTTTTAGTTGCTCTCTACCATATGTTTTATCTGTAACGACACCAGGCAGTAGTATGTTGCTAGGAGATGCAGTGGTAAGAGACTGTGAGATTATGGTTCACGACCGGGTTCTACCGAGGGACCTTGTGGTGTTAACTATACAAGATTTTGATATTTTATTGGGCATGGGCTGGCTATCTCGTCATTATGCTAAGGTCGATTGTCAACATAAGGTGATCACGTTTGAGCCTCTTGATCAGTTAGAGATTGTATACTGGGGAGTTAAGCCGGTTGTGGCAACACCTATGATCTCAGTGATACGAGTAGAGAAGCTGATTCGACAGGGGTGTGAGGCATACTTAGCTTTTGTGACAATTACTCTTGGGGAGAGGAAGGAGTTAGCTGATCTTCCTATTGTTCGAAATTTTTCGAACGTATTTCCAAATGAGTTGCTGAGCGTACCACCCTATAGGGAGATTGATTTTACCATTGAATTACTGCCAAGCACTCAATCCATCTCTAAGACTCTTTATCGCATGGCTGCGAATGAATTAAAAGAGTTAAAGGTGCAATTGCAAGACCTTTTGGAGAAAGGCTTTATCTGACCCAGTACTTTGCCTTGGGGAGCACCAGTGTTGTTTGTGCGCAAGAAAGATGGCTCTATGCAGCTATGCATTGACTATAGGTAACTTAACCAGGTAACAGTCAAGAACAAGTATCCATTACCTCATGTGGATGACTTGTTAGACCAGCTACAGGATGCCCCAATATTCTCCAAGATAGATCTACATTCTGGGTACCATCAGGTTCGGGTAAGGGACGAAGATATAGCCAAGACTGCCTTCCGTACCAGGTATAGACATTATGAGTTTGTAGTCATTCCATTTGAGCTGACTAATGCGCCAGTAGTGTTTATGGACTTGATGAATTGGGTGTTCAAGGATTACTTGGATAGTTTTGTCATTGTCTTCATCGATGACATTTTGGTATACTCGCCTAGCCCAACAGATCATGAGATTCATTTGAGGATGGTGTTGCAGTGACTTAGAGAGAAGTAATTATATGCCAAATTTTTCAAGTGTGAGTTTTGGCAACCTTAGGTGATATTCTTGGGTCACGTAGAATTTGGGGAAGGCATATCAATGGATTCTGAGAAGATCAAGGCAGTATTAGATTGGCTAAGGGCTACTACAATGACTGAGATACGTAATTTTTTGGGGCTAGCTGGTTATTACAGGCGATTTATTGAGGGTTTTGTGCACTTAGCTTCCCCCATGACCAAGCTAACGCGCAAGGGAATTCCTTTCATTTGGGATGATGCCTGTGAGCAGTGTTTTTAGGAGTAGAAGCAACGTTTGACCTCGACCCCGGTATTGGCTATTCCCAAGAGTGGTGAGTTGTTCACAGTTTACAGTGATGCGTCATACTCAGGTCTAAGTTGTGTATTGATGCAAGAAGGAGATGTTGTCGCCTATGCTTCCAGGCAACTGAAGAAACACGAGATGAATTACCCTACGCATGACTTGGAACTTGCAGTCGTGGTGTTTGCTTTGAAGATATGGCGGCATTATCTTTTTGGAGAGAAGGTACAGATCTTCACTAACCACAAGATCTGGTTGCTTGGAGCTACTGAAAGACTATGATTGCGAGATTCTCTACTATCTTGGAAAGGCAAACGTGGTAGCTGACTCCTTGAGTCGCCGAGGAGCATCTACTGCAGTAGTGTTGGTTCACGAGTGGTCTCTGTTAGAGCAGTTGAGCGAGCTCACTATCTCAGATTCTGATAGTGCTCTAGCTATTTATTGTGCTTTCATGGCTATTTACTTAGACTTGGTGGACCGGATCCGTAACAGGCAGCAGCATGACGAGAGGTTGATGCATATCAGGGCAGATATGGATAAATTCAGTCCTTTGGAGTATACTCTGAAGGATTATGGTTTATTGTTATATCAGGGTAGGATCTGCATGCTAGTGGATGAAGAACTTAGACAGGAGATACTATTAGAGGCACATCGTTCATGTTATACTATTCATCCAGGAGCGGGCAAGATGTATCAAGACTTGCGCCATCGGTACTGGTGGAGGCATGTGGTCGTTTGTGTCCCGTTGTTTAGTATGTCAGCAAGTGATCAAGGCTGAGTACCAAAGACCAGCTGAGTTGCTTCATCCATTGTTCATTCTCGAGTGGAAGTGGGATAGGATTTCTATGGACTTTGTTTCGGGGCTGCCACATACTAGCAGGGGTCATGATGCAATGTGGGTGATTGTTGATAGGTTAACCAAGTTTGCACATTTTCTAGTGATAAAAAAGACTTACCCTATGCACCGCTTAGTCAAATTATATGTGGATGAGATAGTGAGACTGCATGGAGTGCCAGCCAGCATCGTGTCAAATCAGGATCCACATTTTACCTCACATTTCTGGGAGGCGTTGTAGAGTGCCATGGGGATTAGGCTGACTTTCAGCACAACATTTCATCCCCAGACAGACAGAGCGGACTATCAGGATTTTGGAGGATATGCTCTGGGCTTGTGTGTTAGACTTTCATAGTAGTTAGGATGAGCACCTGTCCTTGGTAGAATTTGCTTACAATAACAGCTACCAGTCTAGCATTCAAATGGCACATTTTGAGGCGTTATATGGCAGACCCTGCACATCTCCATTGTGTTGGATTAAGATTGGTGACAGTTACATGTTGGGATCAAACATTGTGACAGAGACTACGGACAAGATCAAGTTGATAAAGACCCGAATGAGGATTGCCCAGTATCGTCAAAAGAGTTATGCAGACAAGAGCCATCGGGACTTGGAGTTTTCAGTTGGAGACCACATATTTCTTCGTGTCATGCCTATGAAGGGTATTCGACATTTTAGAGTTATAGGAAAGCTCAGTCCACGTTACATGGGTCCATTTGAGATTCTGGAGCCAGTTGGACCATTAGCGTACCGTCTAGCCTTGCCATCACAATTGGCGCACGTGCATAACGTTTTTCATGTCTCCATGCTACGCAAATATATCGCGGGATCCTAGTCAAGTTATAGACTATCATCCCCTCCAAGTGGAAGCAAATGCCTCATATGCAGATTTACTTGTATGCATTGTGGATAGGAAAGAAAAAGTACCTTGAAATCACTCAATTTCGTACATCAAAGTTCAGTGGCAGTGGCACGGGCTCGAGGAAGCAACTTGGGAACTAGAAGATGCAATAAGGCGCGAATACCTCTACTTATTCAAGTAATGAGGTACGAATTTGTGGGATCAAATTCTTTATGGGGGAAGGATTTGTAATGACCCAAATCTATTTTCTTTTTATCATGTTATTCATGTTTCGACAATTTGACATGTTGCTCATGTGTTAGTGGATTTTTATTTAAGCTTTGTATGTATGTACATTATTATTATTATTATTATTATTATTATTATTATTATTATTACGGTTCCTAATAATATTCGTAATATTATTATTGTTAGTATTGTTATTATATTATCATTATTATTACGATAATTATTATTATTTTTATCATTATTCTTACCACTGTTATTCTTGTTAATTTTATTAATAATTTTAATATTAATATTGTTATTATAATTAGTATTATTATTACTAGTATTCTCACTGTTATGTTTATTATCGTTGATATTATTATTATTATTATTATTATTATTGCTTTTGTTATTATTTATATGTTAAGCCATTCACTGCCACTGCTGCCTGTGAACCATCATAATGCTTCCATTAGCCTCAATTCCTAAGCTACTACGTAAAGCCAAATGAAGTGAATGATTAGTGGAGGTTCATATGGAAATGTGGTGAAGTGTTGAATTGGACATTTGAGTGGGAAGAAAGAGAGAGCAGTGTGTTCGGCCGAGAGACGAAGAGGAAGAAGAACAGTGAAAAAGAAGAAGAAACAGGGAAGAGGAAGAAGAAGAAGAAGAAGTAATTTTTAGGCAAGCTCCTCTTTTCCATTTCTCCCTCTCGAGTCCCGGTTAATTATTGGCGAGCAGGTGAGCTGTGTTGGCCGTGAGTTACCTGTATGGGTGTTTACGGTGTGCGTGAGTTTAAGTGTTGAGTGTACAAGATTATATAAATAAAGCGTATATTCAGTGAGTTAAGTAAACCAGGTTGTTCTATATAGATATATATAGGCATACGAACTGTGTAATTGTCATGGCCGTGGAGTGCAAACATAAAGATATGTATGTGCTGGAACAACAATGTGATGGTGGTGTGAGCTCGCTGTGTGTAAGTGGTCGTGAGTGTGTAGCTCATTGTGTGTGTGTGTGTGGTCCATGAGTCAGTTTGATGTGAGTTGTGTGCGTGTGTGTGTTCACTGGGGAAAGTTTAAGATGATTAATGGGTGTGTTCACTAGGGAGTTTTGTTCTATTTTAATATTGTTATAGTTGTAGTTATTGTAAAGATAAGATTATTAGTAGTAAATAATAATTATTATTGTTCACATAATAGTTTATACAAATTTTAGCTCCTAGTGATTGCTGACGCAAGAGAAGGAATGTGACGCATGTATATATAAATATATATATATAATGTTGTAATGTCTGTTGAAAGTTGGAAGTGGCAGGCACGTCCTTGAGCATTGGGACCATAATGTGTATATATATATATATACACATTTGTGTAAGTGTTGCTTAAAGTCTCTAAGTACAATTTGAGGTAACTAAATAAATAATAATAGCTATAGACAATATTAGTAAAGAGCATGTAATGTTATTTTTATTATTATCTTTCTTTCTTAATAATAAAAATAACATACACTTTTTCAATAATAATAGTTATAGACAATATACACTTTTTGTTTGGAATTTCATTTTCATTTTCCGCTTCTATCAAACGCGAGTGCTTGAAGAACAATGACTGAAGAAGGAAATAAATTATTTTTTAATTAAAATATTTTTCAATAATATGCAAGTTTATTCTTAATTATAAAATGGGATGTCAAGATTAATCTTTTATTTTTTAAATGATCAATAGTTTTTATGTTATAAATAATAATAATTATATAAATTATTTGACTAATTAATTTTTAGTTTTAAATTATATATATATTCTTTAAACTAAAAATTATTTTTAACAAGTGCATTTAATGTAGTTCAACCGTCCCCAATGATTCAACTGTTATAACAACTCGAAACTTTGAGAATAAGTAATAATTATTGATTCTAGTATTAGAAGTGAATTATGGAATATTTGTGGTTTTGGGGAAATTAATGAAAAATATTAAATTTAATGTATTTTCGAATAAGAGAAGTAAATAAAAAATTATGAAATATCTTGGGTTGAATACAAGGTAGAAAAATTGAGCACTTAATTGCTATAAAATTAAATTAGGTGGGATTAGGCAATAAGGAAGCTTGTAGCCTAATGGTTGGAAGTGCAAGGATGCATTGAACGTTGGAGAGTTCAAGCCTTGGGAGACGTACGTGCAAAGATGCTGGAAATTTTGTCAAGGAACAACTAAAGAACAAGCTGAATATAACAAATGCAAGTTGGAAATTTTGAAATTTTGTCAAGGAACAAGTAAAGAACAAGCTGAATACAACAAATGCAAGCAAGAAATTGAGGTGGTCTTCAGCCAAGTTGGTTGCGCACAGGAGCTTCTCTGTGGCAAGAAAATTGGAAATTTCCAGCAAATTGAAGGTGCAAAATGACACCATTTCAGTGCCAAATTGAAGCCGAAGAAGTTGCCAAATTGCAACCACACATCCAATAGCAATTAACCTTAATTTTGACTCTTGTCAGCTGCCAATTTTCCCTCCATTACCCTTCCTTGTTTAGCCGATTTACAGCCATGTAAGGGAATAGTGGCCAAGGTTATTACTAGCCTAGAAACTGAGGATAAAACCATGGATTTTGGGAGAAAACAGGGGACGACCAAGTCTATAAATAGGCAACTCAGCCATGGAAACATGAGGTGAAGAAAAGGATCAATCCGTGAGAAGAAGAACTCAACAGTGAGGTAAGAATATTTAGGAGTTTTGATTTATTTAGATTAATTAGTTTACTTGATTAGTGAATTAATTAGTTAGCTAAATTAAATTGGTAGTTAATATTTGGAATTAGTTAAATTAGAAAATTTAATTCATGATTAGCCAATGAATTACTTAGCCTTATGGATATATATAATTGTGATAAGGGTGTTGTGAGTACGCTACTGGTTTATACAACAAAACAAAGTTAATCACCGAGCGCCAAACAAATTAAGGTAAGGGTTTGATATTTTTTTTTTTTTTTTGTGTAAATTACTTTTGTCATAAATTGCATAAGATGTTAAGGAAGTGCCTAGGTATGGGACAATGGATGTTTGACCGTGAGAGTCCTAGGACAAGGTCATAGAGGGAACCACTAAGGGTCACCTAGAGCCTAGGATAGGTGCAGTGGACGAGCCTACATGCATATTGCACTTCATTTTTATTTATAATGTCATGCTTATTAATTTTCTGCATTGCATATATATTGCTTTTATTGAGTCCTCGGACTAACTCCATTACCTCCCACTAACCCAACAAATGGCTCGGGATTTAAAAAAGGGAAAGCGGTAGTGGTGGAAGAGTTGCCAGTATTATTTTAATACTTTATATTGGCAAAGCATAGCCCTCCTTCGAGATAGACAGGGGTTGTAATCACAGGTTACGGTGACACCTAGTAGTGGGATTAGGGCGTCACAACAGTCAACTATAAATATTTGATTGGTGCAACATTTATGGGGTTAGAGAACATTCATTACAAGTGATCAAGTGTTCTAACTTATAAGTACTCATATTTTATCTCTCATGCTTTGTATTGACAAAATTTTCCTCAAGACTATTGTTGCATTCATTGTTATTATTTATTTTCTAAGCCTTGTATCAATTGAGAGATATTGTAATTGAAAATTTTAATTCTCATACTCTCTTTTGATTAAAACAATTTTTTTTGTATTACTTAGCAAGTGCTAGAAGGCCTACAAGTATTGTAGGAGATTGTATTATCTAGCATTCTTGTTAAAAGGCCTACCTTGTGGATATGATAAGTCTCTCAAGAGGAAAACAAAATGTATAATCATCTATTTAAAAGTACTCTCTTTGAGATAAAGTTGAAGATCATTTTATTGATTAAAGAATAAAATTTTATATTATTATTCAAATGAATAAAACAATATAGATATAATATTGTAGCAAAAAAAAATTTCTAGTCTTACTTTTATATTTTTCACTAAAAATACTGAAAATATTATAAAAAAATTATTATTCATCTCAACTATACAATTAATTGGGCAAGGACGTTTTCCGTCGCTAAAGTATTAAGTTTTTTTTTTTTCATTTTTTAGCAACAAACATTTTCTGTTGCTAAATATTTAAAATTTTATTTTATTTTTCAATTTTTTAATGACAGATATTTTTCCGTCGCTAAATTTTTATTTTTTAAAATTTATTTTTTTTCTTTTTTGTAATGGGTATCCCGTCACTAATTCCGTCACTAAAATTCAAAAAAATTTAGCAACGGATATTCATCGCTAATTAGTGACGAATTTTGTTGCGTCGCTAAATAGTGTTTTTTGTAGTGTGAAATGCAAAGAATGAGAACGAACCGAAAAGAATGCCTACAAGAAACACCAATTCTTGCATTGCTGTAATATCCTGATAATTCGGGAATAACTAATAATTATTAATTTAAAACGGGAACGATTAATAATTATTAATTATTATATATGTGGTGATTATTGAATATTTGTGAGTTTAAAGGAAATATTAATTTATTTTGTCACGTCGCTAATTATTAATTTTTGTCGCACTTTCCCGGGCGAGTTATAAATTGGGACAATTCTGAGACAAACCAAGCATGTCATGCATGCAGTCTATGTGATGGATATATATCCGCGTATGTCAATATGATGAAAACATTTACGAGGATCAGGGTTTGAAACATAAATCACTTATAAATCAAGCATTTTTCGAAAAACTAAATCCAGTTGAGAAATACCACTTACTTTCCCAAGCTTATCAGGCTACCTTGATATTCGTGCCTTGCCTCTTACATCGCCTCAATTTGCGTGCCAACCTCAAAATTCGCACAAGTCACTTCAATTTAAGGTTCAAAGTATCCTAATCACCATATTTATTTAAATAAATATTAAAACTTATTTTTTCATAATTTATTGCATTTTCTTTATTTTTTCTCTATTTCTTTCTAGTTTTCCTCAATAAATCCAAACTAAATATTTCTCAAATATTTTCACAAATATTTCACTACGACAATTCATAAAATAATATTCTTGAATTTCTGAAATTTTCTAAGAAATTTTACTTACTTTAACTTAGTCTATCGAGCTTCCTCGATATGCGTGCCATATTCCCAAAACGCCTGCCCGATCAATTTTGTTGGCTTCAAAATACTCATCTAGCACAAGATAATTCCTAAAATTATTTTGACATTTTTTCAAAATTTTTCTCCATTTTTTTTCTAATTTTTCTTCATTTCTTTTCTTCTTCTTCTTCTCTTCTCTTCTTTCTTCTTCTTCCCGCATGACCTGCAACTCCTGTGCACCAACTGGCGATCGCCGTCACTCGGCCCTCCACCAGCTGCCACTTGGCCCTTCGTCGACTGCCTCGGCCTCGCTGGACCCTAGCGCCACTCACGCACCGCCGTGAGCTGCTACCCGCGACAGCCGCTCTACTGCCTCTACTCTTCGACCATGGCAGCTGCGATTGTGCGACCAACTTCGGCCTCACTTTGCCAGCCTCCTCCGCGCCACTAGCCTCACGGCTATCACACAACCCTCACCAACCACCGCAACCGGCCTCCCTACTGCTGCCCTACTCGCTGCGAGTCAGCCATGGTCGCTTGGAGCTTGCGGCTATGGTCAGTTGCCTCTAGCCACCCTCACGACCTAGCTCTCTCTCTCTTTCTCTCTAGCGAACTTTAGGCCAATTGCTCGTTGTCGTGGCTGCCTTCTTCTTCTGCTTCCATTTCACTGCCATTTCCCTCTTGCTTCCATTTGCTCACATCTCCTCCCCCTTTTATAGCCATTTCTATCACCTCATGCTTGCCTTGCCCATACTTTCTTTTCCCTACTCTTGGCGTGCAAATCTTTCAAAGCTTGTAGAGGTATGGCAGCCGTTTGCAGGCGCACCTGCGCATGCATAGATATAAGTATATATATATATACTATATATATTATATATTACATTAATATATATAAAAATTATGCATTAACCCTAATTTTCTCATAATATCACTTGAATAATACCCTAATAACAATTGTATCATTAAACACCAAATTAAGTAACATTATAATACCGAAAACGCAAAATTAATAATTTTAAAGTTACTCGATAATGACGATTTCGTCCCAGTGTCCTCACCGGGCCATTAATTCATCTCGAAACCACTGAAGGGTTGTTCATTATAAAAAATAAGAGTCCCCTCAGGTTTCTGTTGACTTCCCGAACGTCCCCTACGATAATTCGATTCTGCAGCCTAAATAGCAGCTGTATTTGTAACACCCCCTCTCCTAGAACTGCCCGAGAAGAGGTGCTACGGGGAAAATAAAATAAACTAACTGATAACCAATATTTGATACCATGACTGAACATCTCAATTAACTAGAATAAAAACTCTGAGTCAATAGAAACTGAAAAGCATAAACTTTGACTAAGGGACATTCTCTCAACTGAAATATAAAATAAAATCTAAACTGAGAAAATACTATAAAACTCAATAGACTCCCAGACATCTTTTATCTTGAGCAGCTCCACGTACACACACTATAAATCCCTGCTGCTAGGCCCCACATCTGGTACTCCCCTGCTAGAACCTGGAGGGGTGAAGAGTACAAGGTGAGCTAAAAAGCTCAGCAAGTAATAAGCTAGAAAGAATACTGAAGCTGAATCGAAGAATATCGATACTGATAAATAATTCACTGAACTGGTACTGTATAATCACTGTCTGTTTTGCATTCATAAAAATGTAATGCACATAAACTGTAAACTAAATATAGGTATGCAACTTTGGCTCATAGGCCCACATAATCTAATAAAACATACCTGACTAATCTGAATCCTGTAAACAGAAAAAACTGTCAGCACATACTGTGGGCAAAGCCCCTAGCCCCCTGGTGGCCCCCAGGCGGGCAACTCATAAACTGAGTTGAAACTGAAACTGGTGGGATCTCCGCGGACAAAGCCGCCTAGCGCCAATAATGCAATGCAATGCTCACATAAATGCTGGCACACGATATGTAGTGCTCCATATAAAGTCATGCTCAATGCTCATACCAAAATGTATGCACATAATCTCACCAAATAATGTTGATCATGTCATAATAAAATAATGCTGAACATGAAATGATCTTCATCTATATATTGGAATACAAAGATTTAATGAACTATGATTTAGGGTATGGGTATGATTAACTTGTCGTGTTCTGGCTTATGAATTCAATGTTGGAAGGTATTGAATACATTAATTGAATTAAACTTGAATTAGGACTCACTGGAAGCTAAATTGGATTTATAGAAAAGTCATTCGGATATCAGGAAGGATATCCAGATATGATGAAAGACATCCGGATATGAAGAAGGCTCATCCAGATACACTGACATTCAAAGCAGAAGCTATTCGAATATGCTGGGATGTATTTGGATATGAACTAGGACATCTGGATATGATTCTGGTCATCCGAATATCTCACTGATGCATCCGGATATAATTGGGGACTATTCGAATGA
The DNA here is from genome assembly GCA_036245055.1 of Diospyros kaki. Classification (NCBI taxonomy): domain Eukaryota; kingdom Viridiplantae; phylum Streptophyta; class Magnoliopsida; order Ericales; family Ebenaceae; genus Diospyros; species Diospyros kaki. The sequence goes on along the minus strand of BSEG01000009.1, from coordinate 23,038,984 downwards.
AAAATTCAACTTTTGAGGGAGGCATCCGGATATCAAGCCAGACATCCGGATATTATCTTGACCTTTCTGGATGTATAAACAAAACATCTGGATATCATACTCGAAGAACATTAGATACATCCGGATACGATACAAGGTATCCGGATATTAGAATTTAGAGTAATAGAACTTGCAATCCAAAATGGATGAGGATTAACAGAACTTGCAATCCAAAATGGATGAGGATTAATGGAACTTGCAATCCAAAATGGATGAGGATTAATAGAACTATCAATCCAAAATGGATGAGGATTAATGGAACTTGCAATCCAAAATGGATAAGGATTAATGGAACATGCAATCCAAAATGGATGAGCATTAATAGAACTGTCAATCCAAAATGGACGAGGATTAATGAAACTTGCAATCTAAAATGGAAAAGGATTAATGGAACTTGCAATCCAAAATAGATAAGGATTAATAGAACTTGCTCATAACTTCACTGTTATACGCATATATATATACGTCTTTGCTTACTGATATAAATCTGAAAACTATAACAAAGAACTGGAAAAATCTGAAATCAAAACTGATATGAACCTGTAATGGAAGGGATTACAAGAAGAATACTTGCCTGATAGAACTCTCTGATCGAACCCTGGAGCGATCCTGAAGACTCTAGCAAGCCTTTGCTATCTCTTGGCCTCTTGGTTCTTCACATGGCGTGAAGAAAAGCTAAACTAATAGGCTCTATATATAGAGGTATAAAAACCCTAGATCCCACTCCCTTTGTAACATAGATTCCTTCTCTTAATATAACTATGAGACTTTAAACCAAAACCATCTCATACATGGATTCTCATTCTCCTTTAAATACATAATCTCACTTAATTAATAATAATATAAAAATTATTATTAAAACTCTCAAATAATAATAAAAATCTAGAATTACCTTCATTTCCTTGTATTTAATTTTCACAATAAATAATTGCCATTAAATGCTATATAAAAATCCTAGATCCTACTCTCTTTCTAACATGGATTCCTTCTCCTAATATAACTAGGAGATTTTAAACCAAAACCATCTCACATATGGATATCATATAACTAGAAGATTTTAAACCAAAACCATCTCACTTATGGATTATCTTAATCCCTTAACCATAATGACTTTAATTAATAACTAAATTCTAATAACAAATCCTTAAATGACCCTCAAGTCCTTGCACTTAATTTCCACACTAAATAACTAAAATTAAATGCTCTTTAAATGCTATTCTCTTAATTAAAAATTACTAAATTGCCACATTGACAAATTCCTTTAATTCCAACATTAAAAAGAATTTAATGCTATTCTTTTCCTTCAAAATCTCTAAATTGCCACATTAAATAATTAAATGGCAAAATCTCTTAATCAAATTCTTCAACAATTATTTAAATAATTCTAATTAAATACTGGACCCTCTGACGGGTCATTACAACTTCTCCCCTCCTTAAAAGAATTTGGTCCTCCAAATTCGTATCTGGGCACTCAAACAACAAGGGGGTAAAGACGCCTCAGCTCTTCTTATAATTCTCACATTACCTCTTCTAACAAGTGTCACTGTCACTGCACTTTTACAAGAGGAATTGATCGGTTCCTCAAAATCTTTCCTTTTCACTCTAGAATACTGGTAGGCATCTTTTCTTAAGACACATTTTCTCTAACTTCAAGAATCTGAAAAATCAATCACATGCTGAGGATCTGGCACATACTTCCTCAACATCGAAACATGAAACACGTTATGAACATGGGACAACTGAGGTGGCAAAGCTAACTCATATGCTAAAGTCCCTATCTGTCTTCAAAATCTCTAACGAACCAATGTAACGGGACTAAGCTTCCCTGTTACGCCAAACCTGTGAACTTCTTTAATAAGCATGACTCTCAACCATACATGGTCACCTACCTCAAACTCGAGGTCTCGTCGCCGCTTATCTGCATAACTTTTTTGTCTGTCTAGGGCTATTTTTCATTTTTGCTTTGATAACTCGAATCTTTTCTGTTGTCTGCTCAACAATTTCAGGACCTAATAAAGCCCTATCACCAATCCCTTCCAAAATATCGGTGATTGACACGGTCGCCCATACAAAGCCTCATACGAAAATTTCAATACTTGAATGGAAACTATTATTGTAGGCAAATTCTACCAAAGGTAGATGCTCATCCTAACTACCTTGAAAATCTAGAACACAAGTTCTCATCATGTCCTCAAGAGTCCTAATAGTCCTTTCTGATTGACCATCTGTCTGCAGATGAAATGCTATACTAAACTTCAACTAAGACCCTAGTGCATCATGGAAAGCTTCCCAAAAATGAGAAGTAAAACGAGGATCTCGATCTAATACAATAATGGATGGAACACCGTATAATTTCATGATCTCCTCAACATAAATTCTTGCAAATCTATTTAATAGGTAAGTCTTCTTAAAAGGAAGAAAATGGGCTGATTTAGTCAAGTGATCGACAATCACCAACATAGCATCATAGCCTCTTGTCATCCTGGGTAACCCATCACAAAAATCCATAGCAACATTATCGTATTTCCACTCTAGAATAGGTAATGAAACTAATAAACCTGTGGGTTTATTGATGTTCTCTTTAACTTGCTGGCATACTAAACCCTATGAAATATATTTGGCTGCATTTTTCTTCATTGAAAATCTCTTGCTTAAAATTTCTATTATCGGGTTTACAAATCTGTCCCTGAAATAAGGGTATTCCATCACTCCATATAGTATATCCCAAAGGAAAAAAACTTCTCAATATCTGCTAAAATCCGTGCCACATTCTCATCTTTTGATTGGTAGTCCTTAATTAAATCAAATAACTCAGGTTACACCCTCATACAAGCGCAACTCATCACTGATCTACCCTCAAAGGCTTAAATAAATAAAGCACTTCATTTCTCCAATAACTTCCATTCTTGAACCATCATCGTAGCCATAGAAGCTCCTCGCTGACTCAAAGCATCGGCTACTACGTTAGCCTTTTCTGGATGGTATAGAATCTCACAGTCAAAGTCCTTAAATAACTCTACCCAAACTCTTTGCCTCTTGTTCAATTCTTTCTAGGATAAGAGATAATGCACACTCTTATGATCTATATAAATCTCAACCTTCTCACCATATAAATAGTGTCTCCATATCCTTAATACAAATACTACCACTATCAACTCTAAATCATGAATAGGGTAGTTCACCTCGGGTTTCTTCAATTATCTGGAAACATAAACATTAACTCAACCTTATTTCATCAATATGCAACCCAAACCTGAATGGGAAACATTACTGTAAATGGAATATTTCTCTCCACTTCTTGGTATAGCTAAGACTGGTGCGGTGGTTTAACTTCCGCTTTAATTCTTGGAAAGCACATTCACACGCGTCTTTCCATTCCAACTTCTCTCATTTTCTTGTTGTCTTAGCCATAAGGGAAGATAAACAAACAATTCCCTCAATGAATTGCCTATAATAGCCTGCAAGACCTAGAAAACTACGTATCTCTATCACTGTCGTCGGCCTTGGCCAATCCGTAACTGCTTTAGTCTTGTCTGGATCCACTGAAACACCATCTCTAGACACCACATAGCCTAGAAATCCAATATGAGTGAGCCAAACTCACACTTGTTAAACTTGGCGTACAGTTGCTCTTCTCTGAGTCTCTATAATACCAAAGTATGATGCTCTATATGCTCCTCTACACTGGGTGAGTAACTAGAATATCATCTATGAAGACAATAATGAAGCAATCTAGGTACTCACGCAGAACTTGATTCATTAAATCCATGAAAACAAGTGAAGCATTCGTCAACCCAAATGGCATCACCATAAACTCATAGTTTCCATAGAGAGTCCTGAAAGCAGTCTTTTGAATATCATCATCTCTAACTTGCACCTGGTGGTATCTCTATCTCAAATCTATCTTTGATGTAACTGGTCTAATAAATCATCCACTCGAGGTAAAGGATACTTGTTCTTCACTGTCACTTGATTCAACTTGCAATAATCTATGCACAACCTTAAAGATCCATCTTTCTTCCTCACGAATAATACTAGTGCGCCCCACGGGGATGAAGTAGGTCTGATTAAAAATCCTTCTCTATTAATTCTTCTAACTAGGCTGTCAACTCTTTTAACTCATTAGGTGCCATTTGATATAGAGCTTTAGAGATAGGCTGTGTACCAAGTAATAACTCAATAGTAAACTCTGCTCCTCTCCGAAGAGGTAATCCTGGTAATTCATCAAGGAAAACATCTGAGAAATCTCGTACAACTAGCACCTCAAACAATTTCCTCTTGGTTCCCTCATCTAAGGTAACAAAAGCTAGGTAAGCTTCACATCTATCACACAACAACTTCTCTACTTTCATCACTGAGATCATAGGAATCGTAGTCATAGGCTTGACTCCTCTATATATCTGAACTGGCTATCGAGGTAGATCAAAGTCTATAATCTTCCATCGACGGTCAACTCTTGCATAATGTCATGACAACCAATCCATGCCAAGGATCAAATCAAAATTCCTAACATCAAGAATTTCTAAGTCTCCAAATAGCTTCTTATCATGTACCTCGATCTCACAATTCTCAAACATCTCTCTTGATAGCATATTCTTGTTGAACTACCGTGGTATAATCCACACTCTAAGCTCCTCCAAAAACGTGGCAAATATTAGCACGCAATCCTCTTTGCAATTTAGCATCCTTCTTAGCTTCAATGGACACCAACTCTAAGGTTTATCTAGTAAAGGCTCTAAACTCTACCTCACATTAGGCTACTGTCTTGGTACCTTACACCAACTCAACAAACTCAAAAACCTTTCTGGTCCTTGACCCATGCTGGGCAATAAGCGTCATTGAATACTTGCTGAAATCCTACCAATGTGGGCTACCGATTACTAAACCTCTGGCAGTAGTCTCCCACCATCTCTCGGCATCACCTCTAAACATGAATGTGCTAAGTCGCACTCGGCGATCATCTGTACAATCAATAGCATCCAATTCTCAACTACTACTGCATCTGTGCCTCCCTGGAATACTGGTGGTCGGAAGGCCATGAAATCCTTTAATAGCTGACTCCCTATATCTATCTCCACAACTGGAGCTGTTGAAGCGGCTGGGTTATCGCTCTTACTATCTCCTACTTCTTGGGGAACTTGTGATTCCCTTACCTAATTAGTAACTAGGGTGTCTATCACCCTCATCAGTCTTGCTAACATACCTCGCATCTTAGTCATTCCCTGCCGTAGATTGTGACTAGACTCTCTTAATAAGCCTAGTGTGGTCACTAGAAGCTCGTCTTGCATAGAAGCAGTCTGATAGCGAGTACGGGGTCATTCACCTCTATTACTCATCTTCTGCATCACCACTTAGGGTAAGAATACTGCTAATTGGGGCAACATGTCTAACTGATGGACACAAGTCCTAACTCTACCCAACATCCTATGTGTGTACGGGAGACTCCTCAAAACACCGTTCTGATACCAATACTGTAACACCCCCTCTCCTAGAACTGCTCGAGAAGAGGCGCTACGGGAAAATAAAATAAACTAACTGATAACCAATATTTGATACCGTGACTGAACATCTCAATCAACTAGAATAAAAACTCTGAGTCAATACAAACTGAAAAGCATAAACTTTGACTAAGGGACATTCTCTCAACTGAAATATAAAATAAAATCTAAACTGAGAAAATACTATAAAACTCAATAGACTCCCAGACATCTTTTATCTTGAGCAGCTCCACGTACACACACTATAAATCACTGCTGCTAGGCCCCACATCTGGTACTCCCCTGCTAGAACCTGGAGGGGTGAAGAGTACAAGGTGAGCTAAAAAGCTCAGCAAGTAATAAGCTAAAAAAAATACTGAAACTGAATCGAAGAAAATCAATACTGATAAATAATTCACTGAACTGGTACTATATAATCACTGTCTGTTTTGCATTCATAAAAATGTAATGCACATAAACTGTAAACTAAATGCAGGTATGCAACTTTGCCTCATAGGCCCACATAATCTGATAAAACATACCTGACTAATCTGAATCCTGTAAACAGAAAAAATTGTCAGCACATACTGTGGGCAAAGCCCTTAGCCCCCTGGTGGCCCCCAGGCGGGCAACTCATAAACTGAGTTGAAACTGAAACTGGTGGGATCCCCGCGGACAAAGCCGCCTAGCGCGCATAATGCAATGCAATGCTCACATAAATGCTGGCACACGATATGTAGTGCTCCATATAAAGTCATGCTCAATGCTCATACCAAAATGTATGCACATAATCTCACCAAATAATGCTGATCATGTCATAATAAAATAATGCTGAACATGAAATGATCTTCATCTATATATTGGAATACAAAGATTCAATGAACTATGATTTAGGGTATGGGTATGATTAACTTGTCGTGTTCTGGCTTATGAATTCAATGTTGGAAGGTATTGAATACATTAATTGAATTAAACTTGAATTAGGACTCACTGGAAGCTAAATTGGATTTATGGAAAAGTCATTCGGATATCAGGAAGGATATCCAGATATGATGAAAGACATCCGGATATGAAGAAGGCTCATCCAGATACACTGACATTCAAAGCAGAAGCTATTCGAATATGCTGGGATGTATTTGGATATGAACTAGGACATCTGGATATGATTCTGGTCATCCGAATATTTCACTGATGCATCCGGATATAATTGGGGACTATTCGAATGAAAAATTCAACTTTTGAGGGAGGCATCCGGATATCAAGCCAGCCATCCGGTTATTATCTTGACCTTTCTGGATGTATAAACAAAACATCTGGATATCATACTCGAAGAACATTAGATACATCCGGATACGATACAAGGTATCCGGATATTAGAATTTAGAGTAATAGAACTTGCAATCCAAAATGGATAAGGATTAATCGAACTTGCAATCCAAAATGGATGAGGATTAACAGAACTTGCAATCCAAAATGGATGAGGATTAATGGAACTGTCAATCCAAAATGGATGAGGATTAATGGAACTTGCAATCCAAAATAGATAAGGATTAATAGAACTTGCTCATAACTTCACTGTTATACGCATATATATATATACGTCTTTGCTTACTGATATAAATCTGAAAACTATAACAAAAAACTGGAAAAATCTGAAATCAAAACTGATATGAACCTGTAATGGAAGGGATTATAGGAAGAATACTTGGCTGATAGAACTCTCTGATCAAACTCTAGCAAGCCTTTACTATCTCTTGGCCTCTTAGTTCTTCACATGGCGTGAAGAAAAGCTAAGCCAATGGGCTCTATATATAGAGGTATAAAAACCCTAGATCCCACTCTCTTTGTAACATGAATTCCTTCTCTTAATATAACTATGAAACTTTAAACCAAAACCATCTCATACATGGATTCTCATTCTCCTTTAAATACATAATCTCACTTAATTAATAATAATATAAAAATTATTATTAAAACTCTCAAATAATAATAAAAATCTAGAATTACCTTCATGTCCTTGCATTTAATTTTCATAATAAATAATTGCCATTAAATGCTATATAAAAATCCTAGATCCTACTCTCTTTCTAACATGGATTCCTTCTCCTAATATAACTAGGAGATTTTAAACCAAAACCATCTCACATATGGATATCATATAACTAGAAGATTTTAAACCAAAACCATCTCACTTATGGATTATCTTAATCCCTTAACTATAATGACTTTAATTAATAACTAAATTCTAATAACAAATCCTTAAATGACCCTCAAGTCCTTGCACTTAATTTCCACACTAAATAACTAAAATTAAATGCTCTTTAAATGCTATTCTCTTAATTAAAAATTATTAAATTGCCACATTGACAAATTCCTTTAATTCCAACATTAAAAAGAATTTAATGCTATTCTTTTCCTTCAAAATCTCTAAATTGCCACATTAAATAATTAAATGGCAAAATCTCTTAATCAAATTCTTCAACAATTATTTAAATAATTCTAATTAAATACTGGACCCTCTGACGGGTCATTACAGTATTTTAGCTGTATCGAAAATTGTTCCTGATCTGATTTATTTCGATACCATAAATCCTATCTTGGGATGCTTATCAACGTCGTATCATTTTCCTTAGACAATTTCACTCCGAGGCATTCCCTACCGTCGATTCGGTACTTATAACTACTATCAAACCAATTTTTCCGTATTCCAAACTTGACTAAATTACGTGGCAACCTTATGCCGAAATGGGGTCTTACAATAGTCTATAACTTGACTAGGATCCAATATATTTGCGTAGCATGGAGACATGAAAAATGTTGTGCACATGCGCTGACTGCGGTGGCAAGGCTAGACGGTACGCTAATGGCCCAACTCACTCCAGAATCTTAAATGGACCCACGTAGCGTGGACTGAGCATTCCTATAACTCTAAAACGTCGAATACCCTTCATGGGCATAACGTGAAGAAATACGTGGTATCCAACTGAAAACTGCAAGTCCCGACGCCTCCTGTTTGCATAACTCTTTTGACGATCCTAGGCAGTCCTCATTCGAGTCTTTATCAACTTGATCTTGTCCGTAGTCTCTGTCACAATGTCTGACCCTAACATGGAACTGTCAACAATCTTAGTCCAACACAACGGAGATCTGCAGGGTCTGTCATACAATGCCTCAAAAGGTGCCATTTGAATTCTGGACTGGTAGTTCTTATTGTAAGCAAATTCTACCAAGGACAAGTGCTCATCCTAACTACTATGAAAGTCTAACATAAAAGCCCAGAGCATATCCTCCAAAATCCTGATAGTTCACTCCGTCTGCCCATTTGTCTGGGGATGAAATGTTGTGCTGAAAGTCAGCTTAATCCCTATGGCACTTTGCAATGCCTCCCAAAAATGTGAGGTAAAACGTGGATCGCGATCTGACACGATGTTGGCTGGCACTCCATGCAGTCTCACTATCTCATCCACATACAATTTGACTAAGCGGTGCATAGTGTAAGTCTTTTTGATTGTTAGAAAATGTGCAAACTTGGTCAACCTGTCAACAATCACCCACACTACATCGTGACCCCTGCTAGTACGTGGTAGCCCCGAAACAAAGTCCATAGAAATCCTATCCCACTTCCACTTGGGAATGGACAATGGACGAAGCAACCCGGCTGGTCTCTAGTGCTTAGCCTTTACCTGCTGGCATACTAAACAACAGGACACAAACTCTGCCACATGCCTCTTCATACCACTCCACCAGTACCAATGGCGCAAGTCTTGATACATCTTACCCGCTCCTGGATGAATAGTATAATGTGAACGATATGCCTCTGATAGTATCTCCTATCTAAGTTCTTCATCCACTGGCACGAAGATCCTGCCCTGATATAACAATAAACCATCGTCCTTCATACTATACCCCAAGGGCCTAAATTTATCCATATCTGCCCTGATATGCATCAACCTCTCGTCATGCTGTTACCTGTTACGGATTCGGTCCACCAAGTTTAAGAAAATAGCCATGAAAGCACAATAAATAGCTGGAGCACTATCAGAATCTAAGATAGTGAGCTTGCTCAACTGCTCTAACAGAGACCACTCGTGAACTAACACTGTTGCAGTAGAAGCTTCTCGGCGGCTCAAGGTGTTAGCTACCATGTTCGCCTTTCCAGGATGGTAGAGAATCTCGCAATTATAGTCTTTCAGTAATTCCAACCAACGCCTTTGCCTCATATTTAATTCTTTCTGAAAGAACAAGTACTTTAAGCTCTTGTGGTCAGTGAAGATCTATACATTCTCTCCAAACAGATAATTCTGCCATATCTTCAAAGCAAACACCACGGCTGCAAGTTCTAAGTCATGAGAAGGGTAATTCATCTCGTGTTTTTTAGTTGCTTGGAAGCATAGGCGACAACACGTCCCTCTGCATCAATACACAACTCAGACCTGAGTATGACGCATCACTGTAAACTGTGAACAACTCACCACTTTTGGGAATAGCCAATACCGGGGTCGAGGTCAAACGCTACTTCAACTCCTGAAAGCACTGCTCACAGGCATCATCCCAAATGAAAGGAATTCCCTTGCACTTCAGCTTGGTCATGGGGGAAGCTAAGTATGCAAAGCCCTCAATAAATCGCCTGTAATAACCAGCTAGCCCCAAAAAACTACGTATCTCGGTCACTGTAGTAGGCATTGGCCAATTTAATACTGCCTTGATCTTCTCAGGATCCACTGATATGCCTTCCCCAGATACTATGTGACCCAAGAATATCACTTAAGGCTGCCAAAACTCGCACTTGAAAAATTTAGCATATAATTGCTTCTCTCTGAGTCGCTACAACCCCATCCTCAAATGAATCTCATGATCTATTGGGCTAGGTGAGTATACCAAAATGTCATAGATGAAGACAATGACAAAACTATCCAAGTAATCCTTGAAAACCCGATTCATCAAGTTCATAAACACTTCTGGCGCATTAGTTAGCCCAAATGGCTTGACTACAAACTCATAATGTCCATACCTAGTACAAAAGGGAGTCTTGGCTATATCTTCGTCCCTTACCCGGACCTGATGGTACCCAGAACTTAGATCTATCTTTGAGAATACTGAGGTGCCCTGCAGCTGGTCTAACAAGTCATCCACACGAGGTAATGGATACTTGTTCTTGACTGTTACTTGGTTAAGCTGCCTATAGTCAATGCATAGCTGCATAGAGCCATCTTTCTTATACACAAACAACACTGGTGCTCCCCATAGTGAAGTACTGGGTCGGATAAAGCCTTTCTCTGAAAGGTCTTGCAATTGCACCTTTAACTCTTTTAATTCATTGGCAGCCATGCGATAGAGAGTCTTAGAGATGGATTGAGTGCCTAACAGTAATTCAATGAAAAAATCAATCTCCCTATAGGGTGGTACGCTCAGCAACTCGTCTGAAAATACGTCTGAAAAATCCTGAACAATAGGAAGATCAGCTAACTCCTTCCTTTCCCTAGGAGTAATTGTCACAAAAGCTAAGTATGCCTCACACCCTTGAGATCATAGGTGAATCAGCTTCTCTACTCGCATCACTGAGATCATAGGTGTTACCATAACTGGCTTTACTCCCCGGTATACAATCTCTAACTGATCAGGAGGCTCAAACGTGATCACCTTATGTTGACAATCGACCTTAGCATAATGACGAGATAGTCAGCCCATGCCTAATAAAAGATCAAAATCTTGTATAGCTAGCACTACAAGGTCCCCAGCAAAACCTGGTCGTGAACCATAATCTCACAGTCTATTACCACTACATCGCCTAGCAACATACTACCACCCGGTGTCATAATAGACAAAACATATGGCAGAGAGCAACTAAAAACAGGAACTAAATGCAAAACATGTGGTACGATGAAAGAGTGCGTAGAGCCTGTGTCAAACAAAACACGTGCATCTGAACCATATAAGGAAAGTATACCTTGCACTGTCTTGTTGACTCCCTCAGCTTCCACAGTTGTTAAAGCAAACACCTTGCTCGCTACTTGAGGTTTGTCAACAATGGTAATAGTAATAGGTCGTTAAGCTGCTCCTTACCACCTAGTAGTGGCTGATCTCTGGGCTAATCTCTGACCTGACCCTTTAGTCCTCGATCCATCAACTGATGCTGGTTGGGTGCATACATTAGACTTGTGATCGGGCTGGCTACAACGATAGCAAACAATCCCTTGGCTCGATGCAGCTGTAAATCTGCGTGGACAGTCTTTTTGCACATGACTTGGCTGCCCACAATGATAGCATACATTCCCTTGAGCTGCCTTGCACTGTCCCCGATGCCTTCTACCACAAGTCTTACACTCTAGAATAGCTCATGATCCCTGGTTGGAACCTGCATCTCGGCCTCTCTTCTTACCCTTGTTCCATGTGGTCTTCCCCTTAGTCGCTGCCCGAAGCATCTTGGCCTCATGTAAATTCTTTTCAATAGCATGGGCTCACCTCCCAATAGTAGGAAAGTCCTTTGCTCGAACTCTGTCCATAGCATGTTGGACCTTCGCACGTAGGCCCTTCTCGAACTCGCTAATCTCCCAGGACTCTGGAGTCGCCAACTCTGGAGCATATCGGGCCAGTGCAACAAACTCGACCTCATACTGAGCAACAGTTATGCTCCCCTGCTGCAGTTCTATGAACTCATAAACTCTCTGCTCTTGAACCCACTCCGGAATGTAGGTCTCGCAAAACAAAGCCTCAAACTCAGCCCAAGATGGCACCCTATCTCCAAACTGTTGTCTGGTAGTCACTCACCAGCGCCCTACATCACCTTTCAAGAGAAAAGTCCCCAACTGCACCTTTTGATCTTCTGTGCAACTCATGGACCTCATACGCTTTTCTATCTCCAGGAGCCAATTCTCTGCCTTAGCTACATTTGCACCTCCTCGAAATTCAGGTGGACGCAAAGACATGAAATTCTTAAGAAGTGCACTCTCAGAGTTACCCTCAACACATAGTGCCCCTAAATGAGATACTCGACTGCGATCCAGATCATGCTACCCTGCCTCAACTGTGCGACAACCAACACATCCATTGCCTGCAAAATGCCCGCCAGGGTATCCTGCATATCTGGAGTCCCCTGCGATCGTACTCCATTTGCATCTCCAGACACCTCAGGTAGGGGAGTATCCTACTCATGGTTCATACGGTGTGGTCGTCCTTGTCCTCTACTGTAACGCCACGCTTTCTCAAGCGCGTTATAACTTAGAACAATTCTGAGACAATAAATCTTTTTCCTTTCAAACTTAAAGCTAAATCACATCATTACTTATATCTGTCCCAGAATTTTCAATCATTTTCTCGAAAGTGAATCATTATACACATCAAATGCAGAAACAAAGATCGAACTTGATATCTTAACATTGATCATAAATCAATTCTTACATCATCATTAACTATAAATAAGGATATACATCATCACTCCTCAAAACGTTTAATCATAAATCATATCTTACATCATGAAAAAATGTTCAGATTTCCAAGTAGCAGAACTTAAATACATAGGCTACATATCATACACTCAACTAGTCATTCATTCATTCATCATACACTTTGTTAAGTGTCATTTCATGCCTCATTCATCCTTGTTCATGCTACGATCTTCATCTGGAACGTTTGAATATTCCAGAGGCAAAACTCAAGTTAGATGATAAATCATCTAAGTAAGGGCATAAAAAGTTTTATCATGCGTGTATGCAACATCTTACTTCATTGTAGGGGTCAATTGCAACCTTCATGCTGTTCACCGTTTTTATGGCCACCTCTTTCAAAATCGGGGTGTATGTGGACTCCCTTGGTAAAGCAACGGTGCTAGTTCGTACTCCCAATGGATCCAATGCGTGTGATCAATGATATCAACGTGTACATATGCATTTCATAGTCATGTCATGTATATAGTCTACGTCATGGATACATATCAGGATATGACAATATGATGAAAACATTTTCGAGGAACATAAATCACTTACAAACCAAGCATTTTCCATAAAACTAAATATAGTTGGGAAGTACCACTTACATTCTCAAGCTTATCGGACTACCTCAATATTCGTGCCTTGCCTCGTGCATTGCCTCAATTTGCGTCTCAAAATTCGCACAAGCCACTTAAACATAAGCCTAAAGCATCCTAATCATCATATTTGATTAAATAAGTATTAAAACCTATTTTTCATAATTTCTTGTATTTTCTTTATTTTTTCTCATTTTTCCTCAATAAATCCAAACTAAATATTTTTCAAATATTTCACTGTGAAAATTCATAAAATAATATTCTTGAATTTTAGGAAATTTTCTAGGAAATTTTACTCACTTTGATTTAGCCACATCCTCGAAACGCTTCTCCAAACCATTTTTCTCGCCAAAATCTCCAGGATATTACCGATACATAATTTTTTATTTTTTTCGATATTTTTCCCATTTTATTTTCCTTTTCTCCAGATTACTCACCTTGTTTTTCCTTTTTTCCTTCTCCTCTTCCTCCCTTATCCTTTTTCTTCTTCTCCTCTACAACCATCTGCAACTCCCGCGTGCACAACGCGCACCAGCTACCGTTGCAGCGAGCCGCTACCAGCGCCACCGTGCGCCTCCGTCGCCGATCGCGCCATCCCCAACCTCGGCAGCCTCCGTTGCGACCGCCTATGCTAGCTGTCCACTGCCATGGCCATGGCCCACCCTCCTTCCAGCTCTCTCTCTCTCTTTTTCCCTTGCTTCTCTCGAATTGCCCTAACCCAAGCTCGAACTCTCTCTCTTACATCTCTCGGCCCTTGGCTTGCTTTCTTCCATTTGCTCACAACCCATCCCTTTTATACTCATATGTAGCTTGGGCATTACACTAGCAAGATTGGTCATTCTTCTTTGCGTGAAGATTACTCCAATTGAAGCCATTACATTTGCAGAGCATGGGTAGCCATCACTTATGCATGCACAACACGTCTATATACATATATATATCTATAATTCTATATTATATTGTAATAATAAAAATTATACATTTAAATTCCAAAAATTCATTTCCATTTCACTTAAACAATTTCCAAATTGCAAATACGCCCTCAAACGCTAAATTAAATTACATTACAATACTGAAAAAAATAATAAATACTAAATGTAAATTATTTTTATTTTATACAAATCAATAATTTTCTATGACTTAATTAATAGTTTAAGTTGTCTATTCATATTCTTCAAAAATAATATTTATTTTTGATTGATTGAGGGATTAATTGAGGAATTAATAAAAAATAATATTATAAATATTTTTAATTAATTGATGAGAAGATTAATTGAGTTTAAAATTAAGTTATAAATAAATGTTATAAATAGTATTGGAAACCCATGCTTAATTTTTTACTTTAATAATTAATCAATCACTACCTTTAATTTAATGCAAGAATAATGCATGGATTTTTCAATACTAATTAAAATTTAAGATATTGTATTTTTAATACTAATATATGAATTTTTTAATATTAATTAAAATTTATTTTTTTAAATTTATTGTGATTACACCTCCCATGCAATGCATGAGTGAACACTAGTACTAGATAAATTAAAGTGATTTAGCTAAAAAGAAATAGGTAGAGACAAACCAAAACATTTGAATGTAGAATTCTCCACAAACATCTAGTCTCGAAAAAACAAAAACATAAATATGTAACAACAAAACAACTACACTCTGCAAGCCCTCAAAACCAACTCGTAGAGATTTTCTGGCTGGAACGACTCTGTACACAACCTATCCCATGAACTCATACACCACTAGGCCCCGCTCCCTCTTTAGCTTTACTTTTATCAGAAATGATATGGAGTAAACAAAATGAGCCACAAGGCTCAACAAGTATACACAAAAGGAATAACTGATCAAATATAAAATGGAAATATGAATTTTTGTGTCACACCCATATTATCCATATGTAAACAAATATAATGTGAACCATTGTCCACCCTCACTCTGGCTTTAAACTAGACAAGCATTATGAGCCAAAGCTCCCACGAACAGGAAAATGCCTTCCAACCTTATTTTTTTAATATTAATTAAAATTTATTTTTTTAAATTTATTGTGATTACACCTCCCATGCAATGCATGAGTGAACACTAGTACTAGATAAATTAAAGTGATTTAGCTAAAAAGAAATAGGTAGAGACAAACCAAAACATTTGAATGTAGAATTCTCCACAAACATCTAGTCTCGAAAAAACAAAAACATAAATATGTAACAACAAAACAACTACACTCTGCAAGCCCTCAAAACCAACTCGTAGAGATTTTCTGGCTGGAACGACTCTGTACACAACCTATCCCATGAACTCATACACCACTAGGCCCCGCTCCCTCTTTAGCTTTACTTTTATCAGAAATGATATGGAGTAAACAAAATGAGCCACAAGGCTCAACAAGTATACACAAAAGGAATAACTGATCAAATATAAAATGGAAATATGAATTTTTGTGTCACACCCATATTATCCATATGTAAACAAATATAATGTGAACCATTGTCCACCCTCACTCTGGCTTTAAACTAGACAAGCATTATGAGCCAGAGCTCCCACGAATAGGAAAATGCCTTCCAACCTTGCTTTGGATATCCGTTCCCCACATAGTAAAGTCGTAGTGCAAAATAATAAGTACGCCAATGTATATGTGTATATATCATGCAATACCTCGGTACGTATTTCCACATTAAGATAATCCAAGTTATAAGCAAGACAACACCAACATCTTACATGAACTACACCCTAATCAAGAAATGCATCATTTCTTAGGAAATATAGGATGAATCAAAATCCTATTGAGGCTTTTGAATAAAATACATCAATTATTTAAGGACATCAACAAGATTAAACATAGGCAAGAATTATCATTTCCATCATAACAAAAAATTCCAGATTTAAGATTGAAATTAATGAAGCTATAACTGGCTAAAATCATATCCAATTAAGTCAATTCATATACCGAATCAAATCCTATGATGTCTAGTTTCTATAACATCAAACGGATTGCAAATCGGATATAACCACAGGTAGTTATACCCTGAAAACTGAAACATAGTAGATTGCGTGCTACAGTGACTTACGAAATTATATTGGCAGAATTTAACAAGGCCACTTCAGATTCAATTTGAAGCCAAATGATTCAATATTTATATCAAAACGAAACTGTAACACCCGGTGTTACCAGTGTTAAGAGAATGAGAAAGGAAGTAAGAAAACTTCCAAAAATACCCTTGAGGAGGTGATGAATCCTTGAGATTGAGGGTGCCCTATGAGAGGGGTATTTTGGTAATTTGGATAGTGAAATCCAATATAAAGGGTATTTTGGTAAATTGAAAATAATTCCTATATGAAATTAGGTATGTAAGTGAATAAAATCCCAATTTGGTGTTTATGTGGAGATATATGGGATTAATAAATTCACAAAGGGTATTTGAAAATTTTGGAATTTAATTCCATAAAGGAATTTAATTATGGAATATTAGGAAAATGGTGGATATTCAATTATGTGGTAAAGTAATTAATTTTTCCCTATATTAGAGAATAAATGTGGTAATGCCACATGGAGGGATGAGATTAAACTTGGAAGCCAAGGTTAGTGTCTTGTTGTGACACTTGGTATTTTGTGGTTCAAGTATAATTGGGGTGATTTAATTAAATGAAAAAGAAATGATAAATTGTCTTTCAAGCATTTAATGAGAGGCATGATTACATGGATTAAAGAAAATCCAAAAGAAAATGGAAAATGGTCACCATTAATGCTTGGGAAAATATGAGATTTATTTAAATGCATAAGAAAGTATTTATGTCTTTCAAAGTGGTCTCTCATGTGATGGTTGGAAAGTGACCAAATTAAATAAATAGAAAAGAAATTCTATTTTTGGGATTTAAAGACAAGATCAAGGGTGGAGAAATGGTCTTGAATTTCCAAGGGTTGAGATTAAAAGTCAAAGAGCACATGGATTGTGTTTTCTTGAATGGTGGGGATTTGGTCTTGAAAAAAGGAAAAGAAATCTAAGGGTGAAGATTTAAGAAGACCAAATGGCATGGATTGTGCTTTTAATTGAAGGTTGAGATCTCTTGAAAAGTAATTAAAATCCAATGGATGGGATTAAAGAAGACAAAAAGCACTTGGATTGTGCTTCTTTGGAGGGATGAGATTTTCTCTCATAAAGTGGGAAAGATCCAATGATGAGGATTTATTCTTGAAATGTTAGAAATAAGTATAAAAAGGGAAAGATGGCTTTATGCTCAAATTTTTCTCCATTTGTAGAGCTTGGAAGGAGAAGCCTTCCAATGAGGAAAAAAAAAAAGAGAAGAAGAAGAATGAAGGAAAGAGAGAGAGAGAAAGAAGTAAGGGATCAAGGTAAGATCCATTTTTCTTCTCTTTATTTTGGTTTTCTTTGTATGCAAAGTAAGTTCTTGTTGGAATGCCATCTTAGATGGGAGAAGATGATGATGAGAGCTCTCTTGAAATGAAGATTGGAAGATTCAAGAATGAGGTAAGGGATGGCCCCATGGGAGGGTGGCCTTGCAATGTATTATAAATATGTTTCATAAATGTATATGTTGCATTTTTGCATGTTCTTTTATGTTCATGAGACTTATGGCCATAGGTTAGTTTGAGAACATGGTTGAAATGGTGGGTTGATGCCTCTAACCTTGGAGGGTTGTGAGGGCAAAGAAACCTAGCCACATTTGCATGCATTTGGCATCATATAACTTGTTATGTTCATATTTATTTGGCATTGCACCCTTATTGAGCTTAATGGCTCATGAGGTTTTTACCCTCACATGTAGGTTGTGAAAGCATGCTAAAGTCAAGACAAAGTGAAATGGCATAAGAAAGCATGGAAAAAGATTCAAGTGTATATTTTGGCTTATGGAAGCTTATGTGTTTGATTTGTGTAATGTAAATATGTTGTATTTATACAATGAGATGTTGGCTTATGGCATGTTGGTGCCTAGGTTGAGTGAGGTCTCATTTGGTGTGTATGGTGGGAGGCACTAAGAAGTTAAATCCTATGATTTATGGCTGGAAAATTGTGGGTGTTTGATGCATGTTGTGAAGATATCAAGTATATTGTTTAGGCCTTAATTATGGAAAATTAAAGGCAAAAATTTGCATGAAAGTGAGGTAATTTATTTATTTTAAATTTTTGAAAAGTTTGGGATTTAAATGCCCAAGAGAAAGAAAAAAAAAAAAAAGAGAAGTGGAAGGCAGCAGTGGCAGCAGGCCCAACAGCAGGGCCCAGACAGCAGCAGGCGCGCGGGGGCGCGCTGGGGGTCGCGGGCGCGCACGGGGGCGAGGGCGCGCTGGGGCGCGCGCGCGGCATGCGCGGCCAGCCAGCGCAAGCAGCGCCCAGCAGGGCCCCGCCGGCCAATTTTTTTAAAATTTGAAATTTTTGGAGATTTTTGGGCCATTTCTTAATTGATTTTGGGCCCCAGAGGAATTTTCAAAATAAAGAAATTTTTCGGGCATTTTTGGAGAAAATGCCGAAAATTTGAAAAATTGAAAAAAATGAGTTTTTCCTCCAAAAATTAATAATCAATCAATGGATTGATTTAAATGGTGATTTATGGAGCCCGGTAAAATTCTTGGTTGGAAAAGAATTAAATAAAATTGAGAAAATGGCGATTGGGCATCGGAATGAGATTTTCTTTATAGCCTATGCGGTGTGGCTAAAGCCTAATTTTGTTAGTAAATCCTGGGATTCAGCGAAGGGAAGGTCGAGCCTAGTTCCCACCTAGGGCGTTTCGTCTTGAAACATGGTCCACCCTTCGCCAAAGGCCGGGCAGGTGGACAATTCGGGCGGCTGTTCACGGGTAACACCCGTAAGTGGGAGCGGGGCGTTACAAAAACTTATCGAGATTAGTTTACATAAAAACAAATGGATCTCAAATCGGATATAACCACCAAAAGTTATACCCTTAAGAGTATAGCATGCACAGATCTGCTCGAAAATTGAGAGATCCAAAAATTAAAACTTCAAGAATACAAGGGTTAGAATATACATGATCCAAGGCCACCAAAGCCACCAAAAGATTCTGATTTACATCTCCAAGGAAGAGAAGATAGATTTACAAAGAAATAAGGAAAGAAGAAAGTCGGTCTTGCACAAACAAAGAAGGAGAAGAAGAAGAAACTTGCCTTGTTTAATAGATGATTTGAGATAAGGAAGGAAGCCACGAACCAAGCCTCCAATTCCAACCGAAAGCCCTCTAAAATCAGCCACTAAAACCCCTCGTGAAGCACCAATTTGAAGAAGAAGAAACTAGGGATTGAAGAGAACAAGGAAAAGAGAAAAACGAAGGAAGAAGGAAATGAAAAGAACTCACACTAAGGCACCCTTATATACTTCTCTTCCTTCCACAACCCTTACACAAATATGCAAATTTCCCGTACATCCTTTCTTCTATTTTTTTATTTATTTAATACAAAATACACATATATTACACACACAAGGAGCCTAATCTATAATACCATTATCTTCTAATCTCAAGTTCACAAA
This sequence comes from Diospyros kaki, assembly GCA_036245055.1. Taxonomy (NCBI): domain Eukaryota; kingdom Viridiplantae; phylum Streptophyta; class Magnoliopsida; order Ericales; family Ebenaceae; genus Diospyros; species Diospyros kaki. The sequence continues at coordinate 23,018,948 of BSEG01000009.1, read as the reverse complement.
TTTTGACTTAGAATATTCAATACGCCCAATTTTCATTTAATTTTTAACTTGCAAAACACATGCATCTCTTTAATCATCTAAATCAATTCATGCCCAAAATATAGCACACATAAAAATAATACCAAAATGACAAAATAATCTAGATCCATTATTGGGTCGTTACATTTTCACCTGGAGTTGCTCATTAATTTCTATTCCATGTACCTTTGTTGTTTTCCTACTATGTTGTTCTGATCTATTCATGTGTGGATCTTGAATATCTGTTTTCATTTATGTGTTTTTATACTCTAGGGTATGCCCTAGTTTGTACTCTATACAGACGTTTTCATTCTATTTATACATATCTCTTTTACTTAAAAAAAAAAAAATCACAACATTTAGGATCAAAATTTTCTCACGAATATTAAGTTTCAAAAAGTGATGATTTACACGAGACTAGAAGAGATGATCTAAGAACAATACTATATAAATTGAAGTGATTAACTAAAAAGAAATAAACAGTGATAAACCGCAACATTTAAATTTAGAATTCTACACAAACATTAAGTTTCAAAAATGCATGATTTACACATATTACAAGACAAAGAGATGATCGAACAACAATACTAAATAATTGATATAATTAGATTGTTGATAAATTACAAAATTCACTTTCATAACAATTTATTTTTTCACCAACTTTAATTCACACATTTTTCAGCATTTTTTTTTTCATGTTAATAGAGGAATGTATACAAATTAGCATTTTAGGTGAAATGTAATGATGTAAAAATTAGTTATATATAATGCTATTAAAGGTGTGTCTAGGCACAAGGGCCACCTAGGTGCACCTTTGGTGCCAGGAATCCTCCTAGGTAGGCACAGACCAGCCAAGCAAGTCTAGACCCACCAAGCCCTCATGTGCAGCCTTGAGCATAGGCACGCTTAGTTTTTTTTTTTTTTTTCAATTTTTAGGATTTATATTTATTGTTTTTCCCCATTGATACCCTGCAAAAATATAAAGAATATTTGATTGGAATCATTCCATAATCTAAGAGATTGATTAGCCAAATTATCCCTAATTTAGAGACTAATTTTAAGGAGTAATTATTAATTATCTTTCTGAATACTTTCCCATTTTTTTGTATAGCCTATCATTTTTGGTTTACACAAATATAACCTTTCCTATGGTGTAAATTTCAAACCCTTATAAATTGGGGTTGTATTACAAGTAAAAATACATAGTTTTATTTCCCCTATTTCTCACAATTATATTATTTAATTTTTTATTGTTTAGGATTCTTAATTCTTGCTGTAACTTTTTTAAAATAAACTATATCTAATAGAATCTTTATAGGAGAAGAAAACATTTGAGATTCCAATTCCAACTATTATTAAATACAAAATAAATAATAAATCAAGAGAAAAAAAAAACAACATAAAAGCGAATAACAGTAAATCTTAAATAGGATTTTCAACCTACAAATTGTATAAAATTTCTTTTAAATTGAATCATAACATTCAAATTCACAACATTTAATTCAAGTTGAATGACAACATTTGAGATATAATAGTTTAATTGATGTAATTAAATTGTCGATAAACCACAAAATTCACTTTAACAATAATTTATTTATTTTTTCACAAATTTTAAACCATACCTGTTTTTCAACGCTTTTTTTTCATATCAATATAAGAATGTGTGCAAATTAGCTTTCACGATGGAATGAAATGATATAGGAATTAGTTTTGACTAAGGACCATGAAAAGATTGTGTTATAATAATATTTTAAATATAACTTAGCATGGAACACAATGCAACCATTTTTAAAATGAATAATATTAAATAAATAGATGTAACTAGATAAAAGTAAATTGGCATTGATAAATCATAACATTCAAATTCAAGATTCCACAACGAACATGAAATTTTAAAAAGTGAAGATTTTCACAAAACCAATAGATCTTATCTAAGAACAATATTAGATAAATTGAAATTATTAGCTAAAAAAAATAGGTAATGATGAACTCCAACATTCAAAATTCAAAAATCTCCAAAAGCATTAAGTTTCAAACACACACACACACAGTCCTCGTTTAAAGTTTCTAAAATAATTGCTTTATTTTTTGTTCATCTAAAAACTTGTTAATGTAGCATGTTAAGGGATTTAGCCAAAACTCTAGGTATAAGTGCTCAGGGGTAAAAGGAAACAGACACATAGGACACATCCATTGTGTCATTGTTCCCAAGCAGAAAACATGTTAGGACGAATTGGCTGAGAAGATGTAGATAACCCCAAAAATATTCACAAATATATGATCACAATTTTTCCCGTTATGAATAGAAAAGTTCTATTGAGTGAGCAACAAAAAAATAAAAATGAAAGGAAAGTAACAAAACATACATCACTCGAGCAAGTCATAAAGCAGAGAAGAAACTTACCAGAGAAGCTGGAGTATCTGAAATTGTGGGGGTGGATAGCTTTGTAGGAGATCCATCAAACTTGTATGAGCACTCTGTATATGCTGACCTAATACCCACTCCAGCACCAAAAGCCAAAGATGCCCAACGTGTTACAGGGCGCTCCTTAACACAATATATTGTAATAAATGCATCCACTCCTATTTACTTTTTGGATAAGTAAAGATGAAATCAAATAAGAAATGAAGTTCATGCATCAAGAATTTGTTTCAAACAAATGCAGCTGGCGTGAAACTAGTAAAAGAAAACCAAAAAGCGAGCTTTACTAATCAATGAACATCTTTTGTTTTCCATTTTCTCATTTTCTTTTGCTGTCATGTAGTAGAAGACGGGTGCTTCCCTGAATATGTATCAACCCAAAGATGAGATTGTTGGACATGATTATCGACATTGTAAATTTTAATAACTGCAGACAGGACAACAGTGACCTAATTAATTTTCTAGTTTGGTCAAGTTGTTTGTAAAATGGAGGAAAAACTCTGAATCTCTGGTAGTGACAAGACAGTAAAAGTAAAAATAAACAGGAAGCATTATACAATGGCTTGCATTTAGAAATATTGGAGAGATACAAAAATCATTCCTTAGGACCTCCTGTTCAAATTAGGTTCACTTCCATGCAAAAGATAAAACATAATGAGAATTAAAACTCCTAAAGTGACCAAATCTTAAGACCTTACACAATAATTCACATCAAGTATCACGCCACACTTAAGTGGGGGAGGGGATAGTTTAAAAATTCAAAGGTCACCACAATTGTGAGTGCACCCACACACAAGTACATTAGGCATCAACTAGAAGGGATTAAAAGGGGACATTTACTTGTAAGCAATCTTAAGGTATAGCCTCTAACAGAATATGCAGCAAGTGTAAAAAAGAATTGTATACCTTGTACCAATCAAATTATACTTGCAATTACATATATCACAGAAAATTTTAGTGAACTACTGGAATTTGACTCACCATGGGAATGGTCACTGTCTCCACTAAGGTTAAGTGAAAATATAAACCAAACCTTAAGGTTTCTGGAATCACTGACCTCCATGTTTGACTTGTCTGGTGACAATAATTAACATAATAATTCATTACCTTTTTCTTCTACCACATCATATGTTTCTATGACACTATATTTGCTGCCAAATAGACCCTGATTAAGCGGGATGATAGGCCTCTCCTTTATTCATTCTAATAGGTAAGAAAGCAGGTTTTCCCTCGTGTTCTTCCCCGACCTTAGATGGAAAGAGCTGTAGGTAATAACAGGCACAAAACCTCACCAAGGGTAACCAGTGCTTCTACTTGACTGAGAAAACTGTTCACAGATGGCAAAGGAAAAAGAAAAAGTGTATGTCGAATAGACAAAGGCTATAGTTTGCAATCAAACCGTTTAACCCCAACTTGATTAGTGATTCTCTACATCTGTGTGCACCGTGCAGACAGGGCGGAAAACAGCTACAAAATACTATATAATTGAGAAATTAAATTGCTGAAAAAATGCAAAATTCACATTCATAACCATTTATTTTTTCACGTACCTTAATCCACACTTTTATTTCAGCACTTTTTTTTTCTTCAATTAATAAAAGAATGTGTACAAATGAACATCCTAGGGGGAATGTAATGTGCAGGAACTAGATTTAAGGAGTAATAATCAATTTTTATCTATTATTATTTTGGCCGAGAAGTATGAAAGAATTGTGGTTTCAGTAATATTTTAAATATAACTTAAGCAGGGAAGGCAATGCAACCATTTTTAGAATGAATAATACTAAATAAATGGATATAACTTGACAAATAGAAATTGACATTGATAATCCACAACATTCAGGTTCAAGATTACCAAACGAACATTAAGGTTCTAAAATTGATGATTTACACAAGACTAAGAGATGTCATCCAAGAACAATACTGGATAAATTGAAGTGATTAACTAAAAAGAAATCGATAATTATAAACCATAACATTCAAATTTAGAATTCTCCACGAGCATGAAGTTTCAAGAAGCCATGGTTTACAGATATTACAGGGCAGAGAGATGATCCAACCATACTAAATAATTGATGTAATTTTATAAACCACAAAATTCACATTCATAACAATTTATTTTTTCACCAACTTCAACCCACACCAATTTTTCAGCATTTGTTTTCATAGTAATAGAGGAATGTGTGCAGATTACCATTCTAGATGGAATGCAATGATACAGGAATTAGTTATATGGACCAACAATTAATGTTTATATATTGTCCCCAAAGAACTTACAATGACTAGCCACTACAATTCATGCTCCTTGGCCAAAACAAAAGTAGGTAAAAAGTGATTTACACAATTATGTGTTGCAAAACTTTATTCATCGCTTAAAAACTAAGTGGTTTCTATATCACCTCCAACCAAAAATACTATTACTTGGATAAGCCCAAAGTTAATAGTTAGCAACAAATGCAATTGACTTCATTTTCGGTGCTTTATATCTCCAAATATGCTCTTAACCCCCACCACTCTCAAAATAAAAACAAGCAGCCCTTTTCCCACTTTATGGAGTCAACTATAAATTCTAGCTCTTCATTCATTTCTATCTATGGTCTCATCTTTTATAAGACCCTTAAAAGTAAGATTATAACTAAATATCACCCACCAAGTTTTTTTGGTCTTCTTCTACCTGTTTTACTAACCACTTGTTCAATCTCAATCACACTCCTCATAGAAGCCACGACTGGTCTTTATTTTATATGATCAAACCATGTTAATCATGTCACAGTCTCACACATCTTAGATATAATAGGAGGTGCCATTTCAATCTTTTTACAAATAACCAAATTCCTAATTTATTCCTTTTTGTATGTTAGTACTATATTAGCTAAAATTCTATGCTATAGAACAAAGCTAGTCTTATGGTCATCTTGTAAATTCATTTTTTTAGCTGTAATAAAATCTTATTATCATATCCGAAAGCACTTTTGCATTTTGACCATCCACCTTAATTCTACAAGTAATATTCCCATTAATCTCTCTATCATTTTGGATAATTGATCCAATAAATCTAGACTTATCTTTTCTTGGTATTGACTTGATCTTCTAGTTTTACCATAACATCATTGACATATATTTTTACTAAAACTTATAAACGAAGTAATTAATAGCGGGGTTACCATTATCCTTGTTGTAGTGACATGTCTTGTATGTGTTCCTAAGAAAGTGAATTTGTCCATTTTCAAGATTGTGTAGGATTATACACGAAAGATCCTTTTTTGGCACTCTCTTTAGCCTTATGTCTCTTATCCCTAGGAGGTCTTCCTCCATTTCACTTTATTTAACCTTTAGACTAAAGTATTCCTTTATATCAAGTTGAGTATTCACGCCTTCTTTTGTCTCATGCGAAAACAAAATGTCATCTGCAAATAGCATACACAACCTAACATTTGCTTGGATATGTTCAGTGACTTTATTTGTTACTAGGGAGAATAGATAAGGGTTGCCGTAATACCTGTGCTTATGTGGCATTTGTAATACATTTCATTGTAAGAGAATTTAGGGAAAACAAAACAACTACTTCTGTGACTAGTCTAGTGGAGCACTCATTCAAGGAAAGCTAAAAAAAAGAAAAACACATTTTCAGAAGGGAGGAAGAATTTGTGGGTAGTGACCTAGGAGTTGCGGAAGACAAAGTTAGCCATGTAAAAGATTTTAACAAAAGATAACTGCAACCATCTTTATTAAAATTTATCATTTAGCAATTGAGAGTTGTACTTGTTTCATGAATACATTACCAAACAACAATAGAATCACCTAGTCCACTCAAACTTCTCAAATTAGTGTAGAAAAATGGCATGCACCATATTTTAACAAGCAAACAAACATAGTTAATACATGCATGAATGAATCTCTAGATATTTATCGAGCACAAGTACAAAGGGGTTTCTTCAGGCCCTTGTCAACAACCACACTTATACCGTATTTGATCCCAGAAAAGTATATATCCAAGTTTGTGAATTGAATGTCACAACCCCATGGGCAGTTTTGTAATTTTCAATTGCATTTTAAATTTTCAGTTGTAGAATTGGAGGGAGATAACAGATTCTGTTAGTAGCTTTACCATAATACCCTTAGGTGTGTGTAAACCATGAGGAACAACCTACATAAGTCTCTTAAGCGAGGAGGATGGGAATTCATTATGGAATGAGAATTGAATATTTTTCCTTATCTCTCTAATCTCATCTCTCACTTTCCCTCCCAAATTCTCTCTTCCATCTCTCTCTATTTCTCTTCGTAAATAGTCAAACTCAAGCCTCTTCCTCGAGGCTTGATAATTGGTACCAGAGCCGGCCATCATCGACTGTGATCCAGTGAAGGTGTAACAAAATTGGTGGGTTGATGATCCAAGAGGCGTCGGGAGAAATGGCACAAGGTACTAAAATGAAGCAATTGGAGAATCGAATGCAGGTGATGGAGGTCAGGCTCACTCAAACGTAGGAGGTGGTTGCACAAAGCAGAGAAGAAATACGATCAATTCGGGAAGGGCTGCGAGAGGATATCATAGCATCTAATGATGGAGTTCTAAGGGAATTGGCAAGACAAAGGGAGACTATAGATCAATGGATCAACAACATGATTAACATGTTGTCTACATTACCTCAATTCCAGTTGCCATCGGAGTTTCCTCCCCGAGCAAAGTCGAAGATGGGATCATTGGGACCTGGCATATTGCCGAGACCACATGGAGTTTCAGAGGCGAGAGAATCACAATTCAAAGAGACATGTGATCAGGTAAGTGAGTTGAATTCCTCTAGATCTAGCCAAGGTCATCTACTGAGGCTAGAGATACCTCTTTTTGAAGGATCCAAACTGCGCTGGTGGATCCGAAGATGTGAGAGGTATTTTCAATTCTATCACATACCCAAGAATCAAAGGATAACCATAGTTACGACATATCTTAACGATGTGGCCGATAGCTGGTACCAAGGGTGGTCCAGATCCAAGGGTGTGGGGGCAAGATGGATTAACTTCGCAAAAAAGTTGTGTGTGAGGTTTGGAGAAAAGAACATGATGGATGTCATTGAGGAATTCAACAAACTCAAGCAAGAAGGGAAGGTCACAGAGTATCAGAAAAAATTCGAGCTGGAGTCATTGAGATGGAGTGCTCAACCCACTCACTACAAGAATTTGAGGGTTTTACCCACACACGTAAATGTGGGTAAAAATTACCTTATGTGTCAACTATAATTTTTCCTTACACATAATGCAAATGTCAAGATGTGTAGGTAAAGGTTAGTAGAAAATAACTTTTACCCACACATATATTTATGTGTGGGTAAAACTTAAGATATTACCCACACATATATGTGTAGGTAAATATTTTTGTATGTGTAGGTATTTTTATATTAGGAAGTTGTAATTGTGACGTGGTTGATGATATGGCTTTAATTTGGTAATGATGTGACATGACACGTGTATTTGTTTATGTGTAGGTAAAGTTAAGATTATGTGTGGGTAATACTATAAAAATTCATTTTTATATGTGTGGGTAAAAAATGTTATGTGTAGATAAAAAAAATATTATGCGTGGATAATAATTTAAAAAATTTTTGAATATGTGTGGGTAAAAAAAATGTAATGTGTAATAAACATATTATATGTGGGAAATAATATAAAAAATAATTTTTGTATGAGAGAATAATTTTCATATGTGTGGCTAAAAAACATATTATGTGTGGACAAAACTAAAATTTTATATTTAAAATTTTAATTGTCATAACATCTATTACAATATAGTTCAAACATATACACACCAAAAAAGTCATAAAGTCACAAAATAAACATAAAATCATAGTCATCTAAAAAGTTCAAGCATAAATGAAAAAAAAGTATAAAATAAATTATTAAATCTCGTCACTGAACTCTTGTTTAGTAGAATAACGAGAAGGGCTAAAACTGAATGAGTTGAGGCAAGAAGGGCCGAGGCGGGATCATTCTGAACTATGATCCGATGGTTTATGTGGAGTAGACGAAGGAAGCATAATATTCTTCTTAATCAACACTTGTAGCAGCATATTTACGTCTCCCTAGATCTCTTGAAAAATAGACTTGTACTAGTTCAAATCTTTAACCAATTGATTGTAGGTTGGACGACTAAACTCCTCACTAGTGCATGTTATCTCGGAAGTACTAGGAGATCGCCTCCAACCAAACAAAAGGACAGATTGTCATCCAAGGACCTTCTCTAAGATATCCTTATCAATCATTTTATCTGGAGGAATATCTCGCCTCAACTGTATCATTTGTTCCTATAAAAAAAATGCAACATATTCTTAATCAACTGCTTTTAAATTAAAAATAGAGAATCTGTAACTAAAAATAAGAGTTTACAACTTGACTCATGTGATACATTACGGGAATACCTAAGATTAGAGCATGGTACCATTTGGGAAAAATAGAGGAAAATTCATTGTCACAATGTAATTGTAATAGAATATCAATTTAATTTTTAAGGCAGTAAAATTTGCACAATAGAAAATCATAAAAAGCAATAAGATCCAACTATAGGTGACAACTTGAATCATGTTTTAAGGAATTTGAATAATCATGAACAACAAGCATAATTAGGGATGAAGATGTATGATTTAAGTTTGAATTTAGGCCCCACTACACTTAAAAAGGAATTCTGTAATTGTAATTTCCTAGCATGTGTCCACTTCAACTTAAAATGCTTAACTAGTTTCAGAACCTGACTGTAAATCATTCCTGAGGAAACAACCACATCATGTAAATAGAAATGTAAATCGAGCAACTAAAAAGATAATATCAAAAGTTGAATGAATACTATAACTAAACAATTAGTAGAAGGAAGGAAAAAAAGAAGAAAACAAAAAAGAACCAGAAGCTTCCTTAAAAGGAAATTTGGAGCTAGTTCCATCAACAGATTTGTGGAGCAATTTAAGCTGAGTCAAGAACTTTTCAGAATTGATGGTGGACACAAGATGATCATACAACTACAAGTGGAAAACAAACACGTATTAAAAATCTGGACTTGTATCAAATAAAATCCATAACACATCAAACCGTCAATTGTAAGAAGATACATAGCACAAATGGGCATCCCTGATGCACAATGCTCCCCTTTTGCAAGGGTTATGAGGGTCATTTCTGTATCAAGCCTTTACCCTTGTTTCAGAAAAAAATGTTTTTCTCCCAAATAGCAGAAGTTTGTAATGAAGCCAGGCACAAAACTATTTAGTGTGAACACAGATTACACAATCCGCTATCTCTATCTTTCCCAACTACATCAACTTTATGTGTCCGCTCAAACTGATTGAGTTATCTAGAAATTTGAAACAGAAACACATTGAAGGTTCATATGCATTATCATTAAATCTTCCTCTCCTATTAACCTCTTTTACAAGCTTAATAAGAGTTTAAAGTCCAAAAAGTTAACATGTCGTATATCTACATACTTTATAAGGTTTAATTCCCCCCTCTCTCTCTCCCTGCCTCCCATCATTATATGTTTCCAACCTCAATATACCAATATTAACTTACATTAATTTTATTTAAAACTATTTTTATTCATATTTAGTGGTTTTACAATTTAATTTATTTATAAAACCTAATATATGCATTTAATTGTTATGTAATGCTAGTTTTTCAAGGCCACATTATCTCCATCATTATTTTTTTTTTATAAATGCATTAAAATCTCTATTCATATTTTTTCTTAAGTAGATTTATTAGACAAACCCAAATCACATGCATTTACATGTAAAATAACATAATTCATGATATTAAGCATGTATCAAATGTATCATGGAAAATTCTCCAAAAGAAATTGTCTGCCACAACTGAATTTGGCAAGTGAGACTTTGAGCAGTGTTAAGAAATCAAAAATTTGAGAAGCCAATGAATCGACTTGAAGTTACTTACTCTCAATAGATGCAAATCTAATATAGAAGAATTTATCTTTCAATTCACCATCAGCAAAATCCGCGGCATGCCAGACGCAAGACTTGTCTTTCCCCGCGTGCTCTTAAACCGACATAGTAGGCAGAACTGCACAACAAAGTTTATGATCAGGTGCAAAAACAAAAGCATAAATGACTTCTAAGTAAAATCGAAGAGCAAAACAAACCTAGATGGTTGGCCCAGATCTTAAGGGTCTTCGATTGCCTTATAACGTGCCAAACTTTGCCCGATTCCTTGTGCTTCAAGAGCCTCACCGTACCAGCGCCTCTCTCCTTCCACTGATTCTCGTCCTTATCGAATCGATAGAGTTTGGCTTTCTTGTAAACGAAATTCATATAAATTGCACAAAATCAAACTGTAGATCCTGTAATTGAGTCAGATCGAAAAATACCTAGGAATTAATCTTTATAACTGCGGGGGAGATAAAAAGTACAGATCGAGGATGGCGTCTTCATCTTCTTCGCCGATGGTCACGATGACTTCTTCTAGCTTGATGATCAAGCTTAATTTAGTGATTCTTCTAGCGGCGGAGGCAATAGGCTAGAGAAGGCAGGAAGGGAGAAGGCAGAGCAATAGGTGAGAGGGATTTTGGGATTTGGGGGAGGGGGGAGATTTAGCCTGCAAAAGAGGCGGGGAGATTCCCGCCTCTTTAATTCTATTTTTAAAAATATTTAATTAATAACTAAAACATTATATAATTCATAAAAATAATATTAATAATTATTTAATTAATAAAAATAATATAATTTAAGATTATAATAGATGAAAAAATAATTTAAATTATGATAATTATTAAATATTTTAAATAATAATTTATTATAATCATCTAAAATGTGATAATAAAATAATTTAAATTATTTTATTTTAATTAATATTTATTTAAAACATTAATTATATTATAAATATAATAAATTAATTTGATATATTGGATTATTTATTATTAGTTTATTATCTCAAATAATTAATTTTTTTCTATAAATAATAAAAATTTAACTTAATATATTTATTTAAATTAAAAAATTTAAATTTTATAAGTTAAATTTTTTATATTCATCTCATGTATATTTAATTTTTTAAATATATTTATACATTAATTTATTTAATTTTTTTATAAAATTTAAATATTTAAATATTCATCTCAAGTTTAAATATTTATAAATTAATTAACTAAAAAATTAATTCAGAATATGAATTATTATATTTAAATATTTAAGCGATAGAATATGAATTATTATACATGACTATTTACCCACACATATTACCATTATGTGTGGGTAAATAGTCACATATAATATGTGTGGATAATTTATGTGTGGGTAAGTTTATAAATAATTATCCATACATACGTAACTTTTATTAATATGCGCGGGCAATATAATCCAAAAAACTGCCACATCAGCTCATACGTAGATACCCACACATATATATCATTTTTAATTATGTGTGGGTAAGTTTATAAATAATTACCCACACATGCGTAACATTTATTAATATGTGTGGATAATATAATCTAAAATAAATGCCTCATCAGCTAAAATTTTATCGAAAAATATCCCACAACCCCTAAAAATGGAGGGAATTTTTTCCGCCAAAATAAGTGTAGGTATATCAATTTACCCACACATAAAAAATATGGATAATGTAACGAGTTTGTCTAAATTAATCACCCACACATATTGCCATTATGTGTGGGTAAATACCCACGTCTAATATGTGTGGGTAATTTATGTGTGGGTAAAACTCTCAAATTGTTGTAGTGACTCTCACAGACCAATATTTTGTCTCGAGTTTCATTAGTGGTCTGAAAGACAAGCTAAGGTCCATGGTAAAAATGTTCCTACCAGCCACTGTGAGGGAAGCGGCGAATAAGGCCAGGTTGCAAGAATTAACTCTAGAGGCCGTATATGAGAGGAATAGATCAACACTGAGGCCAATGTCGGTGGCTGGATACCTAATAGGGGGCAACACTAAGGCATTGATGTCTGCAATGCCTACGGGAGGAGTAAAAGGGGGTCCTAGTACCACGACTAACAGAGTTCCAACAATGGAACAAAGGAGAATGTTGGGATTATGTTTCAATGTGGTGATAAATACCAACCTAACCATTAGTGCAGGAGGCACCTGCTTAACATGGAAGGAGCATAAAGGAAGGAAGAGGAAACCGAAGAAGAACAAGAAGAAAAAGATAAAGAGGCAAAGGATGATTATGTAGACGATCAAGGGCAAGAAGAGGGAGAAATTTCCTTTCATGCTCTTAAAAGTGGCCCTATGGGAAAGATTATCAAGTTGGTGGGGCAGGTAAGAAATAAGAAGCTAATGGTGTTGATAGATAGTGGCGATACTCATAGCTTCTTGAATGAAGCTACTTGTTTCGACCCTAAGGGGTTGACAAGGGCCTAAATGTAATTAGTATCCAGAAGTGGCAAGCTGTAATTAGCCTATTATTGTAATAACTCATAGCTGTACCAATTAGTTACAGCTATCTCCACTTGCGCCTAGCAGTTAGAAGTCATGCGAAGGCCTATATAAAAGGGATGTAATACCGAGGATGAGATTTATGAAATGAAATAGAACATAAATCTTTCCCTCCAAATTCTCTTTGTACTTTCTTCTAAATCCTCCCTCCCATCATTTAAACACCCTTTCTCCCTCCAATCCAAACTCATTCCCTAATTGTATAAGTTTTAGATCCAAGACTTATCATTTGGTATCAGAGCCGAACATCCTCGGCGATTGAAACAGATAGTACTCAAAGCAGAATTAATGGCGGAAGGCACACGTATGAAGCAACTGGAGATGCGCCTGGAGGCGCTGGAGTTTGGGATGAATCAAACTCATTAGGCGATTGCATAAGGTCGGGAAGATCAAGTTGCTGCTAGAGAGGTGATGCAAAGGGAATTGGAGAAGCATCAGGAAACCATTGATTAGTATGGCTAGAGGATCCACAGCATATTCAATATGCTATCTGCCCTCCCACAATTCAGGTTGTCACCTAAATTTCCCCCGCGATCGATAGCTGAATCTAGCCATTCTAGCCACGAAATACTTCCACGACCTGACGGACTGATGGAGACGAGTGAGCCGTTAGAGGCAAACACTGGGGCACCAGTAAGAGGTCCGAATTCTTACACTTCCGTTGTTTGACAGATCCAACCCAAGGTGATGGATCCGCCGATGCAAGAGGTTCTTCCAATTATATAATATGGCCGAAGGACAGAGGATCACCATGGCAGCGACGTATCTCAATGATACTGCTGACTCATGGTATCAAGGGTGGACCAAGGCGAGGGAGGTGGAAGCAGGAAGGAATGAGTTCGCGGAAGAACTGTGTCAGATTTGGGGAGAAGAACATGTCCGACGTGATTGACGAGTTCAAGATGTTGAAACAAACGGGTATGGTGATCGACTGTCTAGACAAGTTTGAGGAATTGAGAGAGCTCATGTGGAATGCACAACCATGTTTAACGGAATAATACTTTGTCTTAAACTTTATGAGTGGCCTCAGAGGAGAATTGCAAATGATGGTAAAGATGATGCTGCCTACAACGGTGAGGCAGGCCGCGGAAAAGGCCAGGCTCCAAAAAGCAACGTTAGAAGCCGTATTCGGGAGGGGAAAGTCGTGGCTTAGAGGTAATATAAATCCTTCCCCACCATTAGGGATGGGAATAAATTCGAAGGGATAGAATGCAGGGATAGCACTAGGACCCCCTAAGGCAAATTACAATGGTGCAAGAAGTACCACAATGGAACAGAGAAGGAAGCTCGGGCTATGTTACAAATGTGGTGAGAAGTATGGAATGGGCCATCAGTGCAAATGACTACTATTGAAAATGGAAAGCAAGGAAGAAGAAGATGAGGAAGAAGGGGAGATCAAGGAAGAAGACCAGGAGTTGGAGAGGGGGAGATATCCTTTCATGCATTAAAAGGAGAACCCATGGGGAAAATAATAAAAGTCAAGGGAGAAGCCGGAATGAGAAAGTTGATGGTTTTCATAGACAGTGGCAGCACACATAGCTTCTTGAGTGAAGCCACTGCTACTGATCTTCAGTGTGAACTAATGGCCACCAAACCGTTGTCTGTTACGATGGCTAATGGTAACCGAATGTTCAGTCGCTACAAATGCACGGGATTCCAGTGGAACATGCAGGGGCAGGAGTTCTCGATGGACCTAAGGGTGCTCGATTTAGGAGGTTGTGATATCATCCTAGGGGTGGATTGGATGGGGACCGTCAACCCCCTTGCATTTGATTTCAATAGGCTAGAAGTGGCAGTGGAGGTGGAGGGTAAGAAGCTAACACTGGTGGGAAGTCTAGAGTCGGGAGAATGCAGAATCATTAGAGGGAAAAAGTTGCAAAAATTGCTCGCAAAAGGGAAGGACCACATCTCACAGTTATTCTCCATTCATGCTATGGAAATGGATGAGACTAGCTACACAAAACTAAGAGGCAGTGAGGAACAGAAAGAGGACACAGAACCACTTCAAGAAGAGGTAATCTCCTTCGATGTAATCAATGAACTTTTGATTGAATTTAAGGATTTGTTTGTTGAACCCACTTCTCTTCCTCCTACCCGAACCTTAGACCATGCCATTCCCTTGAAGCCCAATTCAAAACCAGTTAACATCCGACCCTATCGTCACCCTCCCATACAGAAGTCTGAAATAGAAAAACAAGTTAAACAAATGGTTTCTTCCTCAATTATACAAACTAGCCAGAGCCCCTATGCATCACCGGTTCTACTTGTTAAAAAGAAAGATGGCACCTAGCGGTTTTGTGTAGACTACCGCCAACTCAACTCCCTAACTATCAAAAACAAATTCCCTATTCCCATCATAAAAGATTTGATGGAGGAATTACATGGGCCAACTATTTTTTCTAAGCTAGATTTACGATCTGGATACCACTAGATTAGAATGAAGCCTTCTAACACCCATAACACCGCATTTCAAACTCACTAAGGCCTCTATGAATTCCTTGTTATGCCTTTCGGCCTCACTAATGCCTCAGCTACCTTTCAAGCCTTGATAAACCAATTATTTGCCCCTTACCTCAGAAAATTCATATTAGTATTCTTTGATGATATACTAATATATAGCCACAGCCTAGGACTCCATCTTTCCCACCTACGAACAGCATTTCAAATCCTTAACACAATCAATTGTATGTTAAGAAATCAAAATACCTATTTGCACAAAAGGAGGTGGAATATCTAGGACATGTGAAATCTGAAAAAAGGGTAAGTACTGACCCAAAGATCACCGCTATGACAAAATGGCCACAGCCTACCAATGTTAAAGAATTGAGGGGATTTCTGGGACTCACGGGTTACTACCGACGGTTTGTGCCTCACTATGGAATAAACAGTAAGCCCATGACAGAACTGCTAAAGAAAGATAAGTTTCAGTGGAATCCTAAGGCAGAAATGGCCTTTCCAACCCTCTAGGAGGCAATGACAAAGGTTCCTGTATTGGCTCTTCCTAATTTTTCAAAGCCGTTTGTGCTAGAGACAGACGCCAGTGACATGGGGTTGGGAGCAGTGCTTATGCAGAAAGGCAGGTCGTTAGCATACCTTAGCCAAGCGCTAGCCCCAAGGCATTCAGGGCTAAGTGTATATGATAAGGAGCTAATAGCCGTATTGGCAGCAATTGACAAATGGAGGCACTATCTGGAGAGAGGCCCTTTCATCATCAAGACCGATCATGACAGCTTGCGACAGTTAATGCAGCAAAGGCTACACACTCAGCTCCAAAGGAAAGGGGTCTCTAAATTGTTTACAGATAAGGGAGGGAAAATAAAGTGGCCAACTCATTGTCCAGATGGGAAGAAAAGGCCAATTGTAGTGCCATCACCGCCGTTATTCCTGATTGGGAAAAGGAGGTCACAGAGAGCTATGAGCACACCAAACAATTGAACTACAAGAACAGTTGGAAATAAATCCTAATGGAAGCAGAGGATATACAATGGCACAAGGATTGATCTGTTATCGTGGCAGAATAGTAGTTAGGGAAGACTCGAGACTTAGAAGACGGATTCTGCAATCCCTGCATGACTCTCCTGTGGGGGGCTATTCAAGCATTCGGGCTACCTACCATGGGGTCAGACAAATGTTCTTTTGGGAAAGACTCAAGAAAGAAGTAATGGAGTTTGTGTTATCTTGTCCTACTTGCCAAAGGTCAAACATGAGTATGTAGCCTTACCGGGACTCCTCCAACCACTAGCCATTCCAGAACAGGCTTGGGAAGTGGTGTCTAGTAATTGTGGATAGGATGACCACATTCGCTTATTTCGCGAACCTCACCCACCCATTCACAGCCCAAGAAGTGGCCAGGCAGTTCCTTGATTTGGTGGTGAAGATTCATGGGATTCCAAAATCATTAGTGTCCCATAGGGACAATTTTTACAAGCCATTTTTGGCAAGAACTGTTTAAGCACCTGGGCGCTGGACTGCATATGTCCACGACATATCATCCAAAAACGGACGGACAAACGAAGAGGGTGAACCAATGTTTGGAGTCTTACCTACGTTGTATTTGTTTTGCTAAGCCTAAGAGTTAGGGCAAGTGGCTCTCCATGGCACAATGGTGGTACAATTCCAACTACCACAGTGCCATCAAAAAGTCCCCCTTCGAGGCACTATTTGGATACCCAACTCCTACCCTACTTGCTCTGATGAATGCTCCCACAAATGTGCCAACCGTGGGAGAATATCTTTAGCAAAGACAAAGGGTAACTTAGCTATTGAAGAAGGAACTAACCACTGCTCAAAATCGGATGAAGCAAGTGATAGACAGAAGGAGAAGTGACCAGGACTTCAATGTGGGTGATAAGGTTTATTTGGAAGTCAAGAGATTCCTCCAACAGTCCTCCTCCTCAACCCCTGTCTCTAAATTGAGTCCCAAGTATTTCAGGCCATTCACTGTGCTTGCTAAAGTGGGCAAGGTAGCTTATAAGCTGCAACTTCCGGAAGGGACATCCACCCATCTGTGTTCCATGTGTCACTACTGAAGAAAGCAATAGAATCGATGGCAACAACTAGTTCCCAGCTTCCCCCAGTGGATAAAGACAGGGAGGTTACTGCAGAACCCCAAGCTATTGTAGACTGGTGAATCACCTACAAGGATACTATCCTACTAACGGAAGTGCTGATCCAATGGAGCCACCTTGCACCTAGATAATGCAACCTGGGAGTACCTACCCGATCTGCTGAAGCAACACCCTCGAGCAGCCCAACTACTATCCTTTCTTGGGGACAAGAAAGATCTCAAGGGGAGGGGAAATGTTACAACCCTAAGGGGTTGACAAGTGCCTAAACGTAATTAGTATCCAGAAGTGGCAAGCTGTAATTAGCCTATTATTGTAATAACCCATAGCTGTACCAATTAGTTACAGCTATCTCCACTTGTAATACCGAGAATGGGATTTATGAAATAAAATAGAACATAAATCTTTCCCTCCAAATTCTATTTCTACTTTCTTCTAAATTCTCCCTCCTATCATTTAAACACTCTTTCTCCCTCCAATCCCCAAACTCATTCCCTAATTGTATAAGTCTCAGATCCGAGACTTACCACTACTGCCCACGAATTGAAATGCCAAATGACCCACACCACCCCACTATCAATGACGGTAGCCAATGGGCAAAAGATGTACAACCACTGTAAGTGTGTGGAATTCAAATGGGTGATGCATGGCTATTAGTTCAAGGCTGATTTGAGAATATCAGAGTCGGGAGGATGCCATATTGTCCTGGGCGTGGATTGGATGAGGACTGTCAGTCCACTTACCTTTCATTTCAACAAATAGGTAACGCTAGAAATGAAAGGAAGGAGATTAAAACTGACGGGCATCCTGGAATAGGTGGAGTGCAAGATGATTAACAATAACAAAAACATATCTAGTCTTTATCCCACTATGTGGGGTCGACTACATGATTAATTCTAGGCTTTCATAAACCACAACGTTCGAATTCAGAATTGTCCACAAGCATTAAGTCTCAAAAAGCCACGTTGTACACATATTACAAGGCAGAGAAAGATGATCCAAAAAAAATACTACATAATTGATGCAATTAGATTGTTGATAAACTAAAAACTTAACTTTCATAACAATTTATTTTTTATTCGACTTTAATCTACACCTGTTTCTCAGTACCTTTTTTATTATTAATAGAAAAATGTGTGCAAATTAGCAATTTAGGTGGAATGCAATGATACAGAAATTAGTTATGGACCAACAACCAATTTTTATCTATTATTATTTCGGCCAAAGGGAATGAAAGAATTGCGTTCTAAAACTATATTAAATATAACATACTCAAGGAAGTCGATACAACCATTTTTCAAATGAATAAAACTAAATAATTGAATATAACTAGATAAATAGAAATTGACATTGATAAATTACAACATTCAGGTTCAAGATTACCGATAAACTGCAACATTCAAGTTTAGAATTCCCCAAAACATTAAGTTCCAAAAAGAGACGGTTTACACATATCACAAGGTGAAAAGAGATGATTGGACTACAAAACTAAAATTGATATAATTAGATTATTGACAAACCATAAAATTCACTTTCACAACAATTTATTTCTTTCATCAATTTTAATCCACACTGGCTTTTCAACATTTTTTTTAATATTAATAGAAGATTTTGTGAAAATTAGAATTCAAGGTGGAATGCAATGATAAAGGAATTACTTATAGTGACAAACAATCAAATTTTTTCTATTATCATTTTGGCTGAGGACCATGAAAGGATATTGGTTCTAGTAATATATTAAATATAACGTAAGCAGGGAAGACAATGCAACCATTTTTAGAATGAATAAAACTAAATATGTAACGACCCCTTTATTTGTGAATTAATGTAAATTTGGGTGTGAGAAATTAATTGAAGAAGAATTAAAATTTATCAAGTGAGTTTTGGTAATTATTCGAAATTATTTGAGGTCGTTATGGAATATTTGGGGATTTAAGGGAAAATAATAGTTTATGTTATTTTGAGGAAATGGGTAATTAATTATTTTAAGGTATTATGGAAATAAGGAAAGATTGAAATAAATTAATTTGGGTTAATTTCTGAAAGTTATTGGGGTTAAAGCGAAATTTTGGAAACTGAAAATGCCTTAAAAATAAATTTCTTGCAATAAGGAACAAGGAGGGCTGTAGGTGAGATGGTTGGGGATGCCAAGGAGGACGGATAGGTCGCGGGATCGAACCCATGGCCATGCAAAATCTAAGCTGGGTTTTTAAAACCTAGCTGGGTGGCTCGCGCCCAGGCGCGTGCGGCCACACGGGCTGCATGCGTGCGACCGCATGCACGAGGCCAGACGCGCACGCGCGACCACGCGACCGGTATGCGTGCGCCCATGCGCGCCATGCAAGGCCCTCCTAGCCACCCTTACCATGTGTTGCAAGCTAATTTTTTGGCCCCCTAAGCAGCCTTCATGATGCTCTAACATCTCCTTAGGGCCTATAAATAGGCCATTAATGCTTGAGGGAAGAGAGGAATTTAGTAAGAAATTTGGGAGATTTTGGGAAAGTTTTGGGGAAATTAGGGAGAATTTTGGAGAAATTAAGGGAGTTTGGGTTGTGGCATAAGCAACCGTGGTTCATAGTAGAGGTTAAAGAAGAATATCTAAGGCAAGTTCTTCTCCTATTTTACAAGTTCAGTTCCTCTATTCTCAAGTTTATGTTTTAAATTGCAAGTTCCATTCTCTATCTCTTGTTATTGCAAGATCCTACCTCTTAATTTTCTAAATTGCAAGTCATTTTCCTATTTAACAAGTTATTTCCCCTTTTACTAGTAAATTATTCCATGATTTACATTTATACCTATTGAGTCTCAAATAGGGTTTTGTATCACCCTATCTTTCTTTGAGAATGATGTTTTATTGAGCTCATACAAGAGTTTGATATTGTCTTGCATTAATGTTGCTCTGTTGTGCATATTGCTTTCGATAATCGCATGTCAGTTATATATTAGAAGTTATTACAAATATGCATGTTATGATAATGCATGAAGCATGTGTATAAAAATGGTTTTTAAAAATGTGTAAAGGTCTCATGATACGCACAGCGGACGAGTCCTCAGGATATATCCGCAGAGAGAGCTTCGGCTCAAGAGTTGGACTTCGGTCCCAGTTTATGATATGGACTTCAGTCCCATGGTTTTGGACTTTGGTCCCATGATTATAGTTTTAAAAAGATTGCATATGAGCATAGATGCATATTTTATCATATTATCATGTGAAAGTACCTTAAATGGCATTCATGACTCTTTTGCTTCTCGATACCCATGACTCTTATGCTCGTTTTCTTCCAGTTATACTTGCTAGGCCTTGTGGCTCATATTTGCTTGCATCATTCTAGGTAAGGATAAGGGTAAGGCTAAAAAAGAGGGCGAGTCAAGTGGATCTATAGGCTTAGGGTAGAAGTGTGTACAGAGTCGTCTCAACCAAAAAGTCCTTGGGAAATTGTTTTGTGGTGTGTATTATTAAATTATACTTGTTTATTTCTAGGTTGTACCCCTGAGGGGACATGGTGGGTTTGTGGACGCTAATGTAGTGTGTAATATTAAGTTACGTTTGTGGGTCAGAATGTATGAGTGTGGCTTCCATTGTCAATAAAAAGAGGATGTGTGTGATGTTTCTAATTGGTTTGGCATATATGTCATCTTTTTGTGGTTCCTTAGTTAAGGGTGCCTACAAAATAATTGGATGTAACTAGATAAATAAAAATTGACATTGAAAAACTACAATAATCAGGTTCAAGATTACCAAACGGACATTATGATTAAGTGATGATTTACGCAAGACCAACACATGTGATCCAAGAACAATACTAGAAAATTGAAGTGATTACCTAAAAAGAAATAAGCAGTGATAAACCAAATGTTCGAATTAAGAATTCTCCACAAACATTAAGTCTAAAAAAGCCACGATTTACACATATTAGAGAAGACAGAGAGATGATCTAACAACAATACTAAATAATTCATGTAATTAGATTGTTGATAAACCACAAAATTCTATTTCATAGCAATTTATTTTTTCTTCAACTTTAATCCACACCTATTTTTCTACACTTTTGTCCTTATTAATAGAAAAATGTGTGCAAAATAGCATTCCAGGTGGATGCAACGATACAGGAATTAGTTATGAACCAACAATCAACTTTTATCTATTATTAATTTGGCCAAAGAGCATGAAAGGATTGCGGTTCTAGTAATATTTTAAATATAACTTATGTAAAGAAGGCAATGTAACCATTTTTATAACAAATAAATACTAAATAAATGGATGTAACTATCTAAAAAACAACATTAATAAGTTAAAACATTTTGGTTCAGAATTTTGCCATAAGCATTAAGTTTTAGAAAGTGATGATTTACACAAGAACATGAGAGATGATACAACAACAATGCTAGATAAGTTGAAGTGATTAATTAAAAAGAAATAAGAGGTGATAAACTGCAAAATTCAAGTTCAAAATTCTCCACAAACATTAAGTTTCAAAAGGCGACAGTTTGCACATATTACAAGGCAGAGATAGATGATCCAACAACAATACTAAAATTGATGTAATTAAATTGTTAACAAACCACAAAATTTACTTTCATAAAAATTTATTTCTTTCACCAACTTTAATCCACACCTGTTTTTCAGCATTTTTTTCATTTTAATAAAAGAATGTGTGAAAATTAGCATTCTAGGGAGAATGCAATGATGCAAGAATTAGTTATATGGATAAACAATGAAACTTTTTATATTACCATTTTGGCCGAGAAGCATGAAAGGATATTGGTTCTAGTAAATATAACTTAAGCAATGCAACCATTTTTAGAATGAAAATTCTAAAGAAATGGATGAAACTAGATAAATAGAAATTGACATTCATAAACCATAACATTCAAGTTCAGGATTACCGAACGGACATTAAGTTTCAAAAAGTGATGATTTACACAAGACCAAGAGATGTGATCCAAGAACAATACTAGATAAAATGAAGTGATTAGCTAAAATGAAATATGCAATGATAAACCACAACATTCAAATTTAGAATTTTCCACAAACATTAAGTCTCAAAACGGCACGGTTTACACGTTACAGGGGAAAGATATATGATCTAACAACAATACTAAATAATTGATGGAATTAGATTGTTGATAAATCAAAAAATTCACTTTCTTAATAATTTATCTAACTTTAATCTACACCTATTTTTCAGCACTTTTTTCTTATTAATAGAAAAATGTGTGCAAATTAACATTCCAGGTGGAATGCAATGATGCAGGAATTAGTTATGGACCAACAATCAATTTTTATCTTTTACTATTTTGGTCATGCAGCATGAAAGGATTGTGTTCTAAAAACATTTTAAATATAACTTACGTTGCGAAGGCAATGCAACCATTTTTAGAAAGAATAATACTAAATAAATGAAAGTAGCTAGATAAAAAGAAATTGACACTGATAAACAACAACATTCAAGTGTATTCCCCAAGGAACATTAAATTTCAGAAAGTGATAATTTACAAAAGCCCAAAGTTGATCCAAGAATAATGCTAGAAAAATTGATGTGATTTTCTAAAAAGAAATAATCTATATAATAAGGCAGCACTATTTTTGAAAATGTGTAGAGAGAAACTGTCTTTGTGTGGCTAAGATTCACGTGGCTGAGATTCAACGGCTGAGATTCACATGGCTGCCCGCTCAAAACGATCCAATCATGCCTGTCGCTCTCTGCCTCACTCTCTCCCTCTCTGTTTCCCACCCGCCCGCGGCTCTTTCCCCTCCTTCCCCTCTCTCTCCCTCTCTCTTTCTCTCTCTCACCCGCGACTCTCTCTCACCCGCCACCGTCCCCACTGCATCGTCCCCGCCCACCATCGTCTCATGCCCGCTTTCTTTGTCTCCCTCTCTCTTTCTCTCTCTCACCCGCGACTCTCTCTCACCCGCCACCGTCCCCACTGCATCGTCCCCACCCGCCATCGTCCCCACCCGCCATCGTCCCCGCCCGCCATCGTCGCCGCCCCTCGCCCGAGACCATCGTCGCCGACCCTCGCCCGCGGCCTCTCTCTCCCTCTCTCGCCGCCGCGTCCCTGCCGCGTCCCTGCATCGTCGCCACCATCGTCGCTGCCCCTCGCCCGCCCCCTTCTCTCTTCCTCTCTCTCTCCGCCCCTGCATCGTCGCCACCCCCCGCCACGCCGCCGCCGCCCTAGGTCCTCTCTCTCTCTCTCTATGATTTACAGAATATATACATATACATATAGTTTAAACGTGTGTGTATTTATGTGTATAAACGTGTGTGTGCCGCCGCCCTAGGTCCTCTCTCTCTCTCTATGATTTACAGAATATATACATATACATATAGTTTAAACGTGTGTGTATTTATGTGTATAAACGTGTGTGTATTTGATATAAACGTGTGTCTATATATAGATATAAAAGTGTGTGTATTTGATTATATATAGTTTAGTTTAGTTTAGTTTAATTATTCATTTCTGGTTTTTTAATTTGTATATACTATTATTTAGTTTAGTGTATATATAGTTTAGTTTACTGATCAAATTGTTACTTATAGAGTTACTGTTCAAATTGTTAATGTATTTAATTTTAATTTAGTTTAGTTTAGTTTATGTTTATGTGTATTTGATTATTTGGTGTTTGGTTAATTTACTGATTATTTATGTGTATAATTTAGTGTTTGGTTATTTGGTTTTTTAGTGTATTATATAGATAGAAATTTTTTGGTGTTAATGTAATAGATGTGTGTGTGTGTTAACAATTTACAGTTTGTTTTCACACGTATGTGTGTGTGTTATAATGTAATTTAGATGTAAATTAGTGCAAATTTATTTAGTATTAGTTTAGTGTAAATTAATTTAGTGTATACAAATATGTGTGTTAATTTCATTATTTATGTGTGTTAATTTAGTTTATTTAGTTGTTTTAATTTATGTTTTAATTTAGTTTATTTAGTTATTTTCTGTATTTAGTTTAGATTTACTATTTATTTAGTTTAGTTGACTGTGTATTTGATTGTGTGTGTATTATATGTGTGTATTTTAATTTAGTGTAAATTCATTTAGTGTTAATTTAATTTAATTTAGTGTTAGTTTAGTGTAAATTAATTTAGTGTTAATTTAATTTAGTTTAGTTTATGTAAACAAATATGTGTGTTAATTTATGTACATTTCATTATTTCTATCCTATTATTTTGTGTATTTTTTATAGTGTTTTATATTTTGTGTACATTTGATATACACGTGTATTATATAGATATACACGTGTATGTGTATTAATTTAGTTTAGAGTAAATTAATTTAGTGTTAATTTAATTTAGTTTCGTTTATTAATTTAATGTATTTTATTTAGTATATGTGTATTTGATTATTCATTATGTACATTTGATTTAGTGTATTTTTTGTACATTTGATATTTACACAAATATATTTGATATTATTTTGTTAGTGTGTCAATTTTTTGTACATTTGATATTTTTTAATTCAATTTTTTTATTTTATATTATATAACGTTATACAATAACTTTAATTTTTATTCAAAATTTAGTCTTAATATTATTTACGCCGTGCCTTTAGGCACGGGCATTCCCTAGTCATTGATAAATCACAACATTCAAAATTCAGAAATTTCCACGAACCTTATGTTTCAAAAAGCCATGGTTTACACATATTACAGGGCAGATAGAGATGATTCAACAACAATACTAAATAATAGATGTAATTAAATTGCTAATAAAACAAAAAACTCATTTTCATAACAATTTATTTTTTCACCAACTTTGATCCACACTTGTTTTTCAGCACTTTTTTTTCATATTAATAGAATAATGTGGGCAAATTAGCATTAAAGGTGGAATGTAATGATGGTGGAATTACTTATATAGACCAACAATCAATTTTTATCTATTCTTAATTTGGCCAAGGAGTATGAAAGGATTGTGGTTCTACTAATCTTTTAAATATAACTTACGCATAAAAGCAATGCAACCATTTTTAAAATGAATAATACTAAATAAATGGATGTAACTAAGTTAAAAAGAAATTGACAATGATAAATCATAACATTCAGGTTCAGAATTCCCCATGGACATAAAGCTTTAGAAAGTGATGATTTACACAAGGCCTTGAGATGATCCATGAATAATGCTAGATAAATTCAAGTGATTAGCTAAAAAGAAATAGATAGTGATAAACCGTATCTTTCAAATTCAGAATTCTCCTCTGACATTAAGTTTTAATAGGCAATGGTTTACACAAATTCCAAGGCTGAGAGGGATGTTCCAACAACAATACTAAATAATTGATTTAATTAGATTGTTGATAAACCACAAAATTCACTTTCATAACAATTTTTTTTTTCACCAACTTTAATCCACACCAATTTTTACGCACTTCTTCTCATATTAATAGAAGAATTTGTGCAAATTAGTGATCTGAGTGGAATGCAATAATGCAACAATTAATTATATGGACACACAATCAATTTTTTATCTACACTGACTTTGGCAAATGAGCATTAAAGGAAGGCAATGCAAACATTTTTAGATTGAATAATGCTAAATAAATAAGATGTAACTAGATAAAAAGAAATTGACATTGATAAATCACAACATTCAAGTTTAGAATTCTGCCAAGGACATTAAGCTTAAGAAAGTGATAATTTACACAAGACCGAGAGAGAAGATCTAAGAATAATACTAGATAACTTGAAGTGATTAGCAAAAAAAAAAAAAAAAGAAAGAAATAGGCAGTGATAAACCACAACATTTAAATTAAGAATTCCTAACAGATATTAAGCTTCAAAAAGCCATGGAATACACATAATACAGGGCAGCAACAACAATAATAAATAATTGATGTAATTAGATTGTTGATAAACCATAAAATTCACTTTCATAATCATTTATGTTTTCACCAACTTTAATCCACACCAATGCATTGTAGGTGAAATACAATAATACAGGAATCAGTTATATAGACCAACAATCTATTTTTTATCTATTACTATTTTGGCCAAATAACATGAAAGGATTGTGATTCTAGGAATACTTTAAACATAACTTATGTAGGGAAGGCAATACAACCATTTTTATAAAGAATAATACTAAATAAGTAGAAGTAACTAGATAAAAAATTTGACATTGATAAATCATAACATTCAGGTTTAGAATTTCCCCACTGACATTATGTTTCAAAAGGTGATGAATAAAAAAGACTAAGAGAGATCATCCAAAAACAATGCTAGATAAATTGAAGTGATTAGCTAAAAAGAAATAGGCAGTGATAAATTGCGACATTCAAGTTCAAAATTCTCCACAAACATTACGTTTCAAATGGCAACAATTTACACATATTACATAGCAGAGAGAGAGAATCTAACAACAATACTAAAATTGATGTATTTGTGTTGAAATACGGGGATATCATGGTTGTGATAATGTCTCAATTTATGAAGATAAAGCTCCAGCTTCCCTAAATTCTAGGAGATGATAAGATCTTATCTACCTCCAAAATTTAGGAGATTGATTATATCTTAAATTTGTTGTTGTATTTGTCTTTTAAATAGTTTCATTTGTATTTTAAATTCCTAGATTTTAGGAACCTTTGTTTATTTAAAGTCCTCATGGAGTATGTTAAAGTAATTTGTATTCAGTAGTTTATCTTTAAGCTTTGGAAGCTTGTTGTGTTGTATTTAAGCGCTAGCTGTCTTTAACGCTTACTAGAGTCAGCTTATTAGTTGTTGTTGTAAAGCTTTAGCTATTATATATATAAACAGCAAAGCTATTTGTTTGTTTAGATTTATTGATTACTCTTGGAATCTGGTTTACGAAGTTAGTTCAATTTCTCTCCTCTTGTTCGCCTATCTCTTTCTCATTTAGTCGATCTTTTCCTCTAGGGTTTCTTATATTTTACATGGTATCAAAGCCTTCGACATAAGTCATGGCGTCTGACTCGAATCACTGTACCTCACCTTCGATTCCTCCTCATTCGTCTTCCTCTCTTTCCTTGGCTTCACATACTGGCTTTGGTGCAGTTGCAAAAGCTTTGAACTATGTACCGATCAAGCTTGACAACAGGAACTATATCTTTTGGAAAGCTCAAGTTCTAGCTACTATTCGAGCGTTTGATCTGATTCAATTTCTAAACAATTCGACACCTCCTCCAAAGTTTATTATGGATCCAGACAGTGGTGATGCTGAAGCTACGAAATTGAATGATGACTATATGGATTGGCTGCGGTCAGACCAGCTTCTTCTTGGCTGGCTTTTCTCGACCATTAATAAAGATGTCTTGGCGCAGGTGATTCATTGTGAATCATCTGCTGAGGTATGGTCAACCTTGGAGAAACTTTATTCTAGACAAACTGTTGCAAAATATTTTCAATTAAAGCAACAATTACGTTCAGTCAAGAAGGAGTCTCTATCTGTTAATGACTACATTTTAAAGATCAAAACGATCGGCCATGCTCTTGCAGCCATAGGAGAACCTCTTCCTAATAAGGAGCTATTATTAGCTATTTTAAATGGATTAGATCATGACTATGAGACTGTTGTTAGTCTTATAACATACCAGATGGATGAAATAAATTTAGAAAAGGTGCAATATCTCCTATTAATGCATGAACAACAGTTAGTCACTCAGAATGGGCCACATTTGACAACTGCTTTTGATTCACCTATGTCAGCTTCAATGTCTGTTAATGTTGCTTCTTATTCAACACAAAATGGCAATGGAAATGGATCTCTGTTACGAATGCTAGAGGAGGTTATAATAATCGAGGAGGCCAATTTGGTACTAGAGGAGGTAGAGGCAGAGGTAGATCTAATGGCAAAAGAATTTATTGTTAGCTTTGTGGCAAACCAAGACATTTTGTGGATAAGTGCTACCACAGATTTGATAAGAATTTTTATCGGAATTCTGGTTCTAATTTTGGATGAGGAAATTCAGGTGGTCAAACTAATTTTCGTGATTCTCGGGCATACCTAGCTTCTATTCGGGACTCTATAGAAGGCTACATGACTGATTTAGGTTCATATCATGGCAATACTCATGGCACAATCCCTCAGCCATCTGAACCTTCATTCTTACCCTATGATCAGTCTGATCCTGCCTGGTTTATGGATTCTGGTGCCACAAACCACATTACCTCCAATGTTCACAATCTGTCCAATCATTCACCCTATCATGGCAGTGACAAAGTCACAATTGGTAATGGTAAGTCCTTACATATCTCAGCTATTGGTGCTACACAACTTTCCTCTGTATTTTCTCCTAAATCTTTTGTTTCTTTACCTCATGTTGTTCATGTTCCTCACATAAAGAAGAATTTGATTAGTGTTTCTCAATTAACTCGAGATAATAATGTTGTTACTGAATTTGATTCTCATTCATGTGTTATCAAGGACAAGGATTCCAAGCAAGTGCTTTTTCAAGGCCATCTTAGGAATGGACTGTACCAACTAAATTCAGCTTTTGTTCCAGCTGCAATCAGACCCTCTGTTCATTCTATTGAGCCTACTAATTTTGTTCAATCTACTTCTTTTTCTACATGTAATAAACAACACAACAATACATGTAATAAGCACTCATTCTGTCATGAGTTACTGAGTCATTGTTTCAATGTTGTTCACACTAGTTCTGATGTTTGTAAACAATGGCATGCTCGTTTGGGCATCCATTAACTTGTGTACTGCAGCTGATATTGAATAAAATTCAAGTTCCTTTTTATTTTATTCCTTTTTGTGATTCCTACAAGCTTGGGAAATTAAGTCAGCCGCCATTTCATCATTCTGAGATTAAAACAACTAAACCCTTCGAACTAGTTTATTCCAATTTATGGGGCCCCTCACCTATTCTTTCTATTGAGGGTTATAGATACTACATAATATTTGTGGATGCTTATACCCGATATACTTGGCTACATCCTTTAAAACTCAAATCAAATGCTCTACCCTCCTTTATAGCCTTTCATAAATTTGTTGAACTGCAATATCAACACAAATTCAAAGCCTTACAAACTGACAATGGGAGAGAATTTAAGGTCTTTTTTCCTTATCTTAGAAGCTTCAATATTCAAGCTCAGTTTTCATGTCCCTACACACATCAACAAAATGGTGTGACTGAGAGAAAGCAGCGGCATATAGCTAAAATAAGGTTAACTCTTCTAGCTCATTCTCATTTGCCTCTTTAACTATTGTGTAGAAGCATTTCAAACTACAGTTCATATCATAAATTTGCTGCCAGCATCACCTATTAAATTTTCCCGTCCATTTCAGTTGTTGTTTGAGAAATCTCCCAACTATTTGCTTCTCCAGCCATCTGGTTGTGCTTGCTTTTCTTTTCTTAAACCTTATAACAAGCACAAATTTGATTTTCATACATCCAAATGTGTTTCTAGGCTATAGTCATTCTCAAGCAGGGTATAAATGTTTGCATCCATCCGGAAAGATCTATGTATCAAGGCATGTTCATTTTAATCCTAATGATTTTCCCTATCCTTCATTGTTTGTTTCTCCTTTTTCTCCATCTTCATCATCTACTACAAATGTTGGGTTATCCACTTCTCATTTTCAATCTCTTCCTTCTTATTCAAAATTGTCTAAAGTAGCACCTGTTTTATCTCCTTCCTTGTCAAACTCAGAGATCTGTCTGCAAGCTTCAGTACCTTTTCCTGCTATAACTTCTCCTTGTGAACAATCATCTGTTCAATCTTTTCCTCCTCCTTCTATCCAGCCAATTTCAATTCCCAAATCCAAACAGCTTGCTGCTCATTCTATACATCCTATGATGGCCAGATATAAAACCCAAAGACTTGTTACTGCCTCTCCTCATGCCCAAGTGAATTGTCTAAAACCTTATTCAGTTCATGAGGCTTTGCTAGATTCTCGATGGTTGCAGGCAATGCAAGAAGAATTTGTAGCTCTGTAGAGAAATAACACTTGGGATCTTGTTCCCTTTTCAGAAGATATGAATATCATTAGCAGTAAATGGATATTTAGGGTCAAATATAGGTCAGATGGTTCTGTTCTTAAGCATAAAGCAAGGTTGGCTGCTAAGGGTTTTCTACAAACACCTGGTCTGGATTATGCTGAGACATTTGACCCTGTTGTAAAAGCTCCAACAATCAGAGTATTGTTCTCATTAGCAACCACTTTTGGTTGGGATATCCAACAAGTTGATATTAATAATGCTTTTCTAAATGGTGACTTGGAAGAAACTGTATACATGACTCAACCTGAGGGTTTTGTGAGTTCTAGATATCCCTCTCATGTTTGCAAATTAAAGAAATCCCTCTATGGTTTAAAACAAGCACCTCGTGCTTGGTATGTAAAGCTGAAATCTGCCTTTCAGAATTGGGGTTTTATAAGAGCTACATCTGATGCTTCTCTCTTCATTAAACGGACTGCCTCTTATGTTTTGTTTGTTTTAGTTTATATTGATGATATTCTTATAACTGGATCAGATTCTGCTGCTCTTCAGCTTTGTATTAAAGATTTGGACAGCACTTTTGCCTTAAAAACCCTTGGTTCAATCAATTACTTCTTAGGGTTTAAAGCTTTTAGAAGTTCAACTGGAATTTACTTAACTCAAGCTAAGTACACTATGGATTTGTTGAAGAAAGTTGATATGTATGACTGTAAGTCTTGTGCCACTCCCGCCGCTTCTGCATTTTCTCTTACAAATGAAGGTGACTCATTTTCTAATCCATCATTGTATCGAACCCTAATTGGCTCTCTTCAATACTTGACATACACTCGCCGGATATCGCCTTTGTGGTGAATAGATTAAGCCAGTTTTTGACAGCTCCTAAAGTTTAACACTGGGTTGCGTGTAAACGTCTGCTTAGATATTTGAAAGGCACAGTGGGTTATGGCCTTTTCTTCTCTCCCTCCCCTGGTAGTTTAGCTCTTTCAGTTTACACCGATGCAGATCATGCAGGGTGCAGATCAGCGGTCCACTAGTGGTTTTTGTGCCTTTCTTGGCTGTAATCTGATCGTTTGGGGTTCTAGGAAACGTGGTTGCTCGATCAGTTGGTGAGGCAGAATACCGAGCCATTGCTCAAGGTGTCACAGAATTATTATGGGTGCAGTCCTTATTTTCTAAGCTTGGAATTTTAGATTCTATTCCTTTTAAACCTATTGTGTGGACTGACAATTTGGCTGCTAAGAGTATGGCTGAAAATCTAGTTTTTCATAGGAGAACTAAGCACATAGAGCTTGATATTCATTTCATTCGAGAAAAAGTTGAAATGGATGAAATAGAAATCAGATATGTTCCTACAGAACATCAGATTGCTGATATTTTCACAAAAGGGCTCTCTCAGGATCGTTTTCAGTTTTTGTGTAATAAACTTGGCTTACAATTTTTTCCAGTGCACAAGGGTGGCAGGTCCAAAGAGTCTTCATTTAGGGGGAATGTTAAAGCTTCTAGTGGGCAGCTTATGATTCAGGAGAGTTCTAATTGAGGGGGAATGTTAAAGCAATTTGTATTTAGTAGTTTATCTTTTAGCTTTGTAAGCTTGTTGTGTTGTATTTAAGCGTTAGCTGTCTTTAGCGCTTATTAGAGTCAGCTTATTAGTTGTTGCTGTAAAGCTTTAGTTGTATAACTATATAAACAACAAAGTTATCTGTTTGTTTAGATTTATTAATTACTCTTGGAATCTGATTTACGAAGTTAGTTCAATTTCTCTCCTCTTGTTTGCCTATCTCTTTCTCATTTAGTCGATCTTTTCTTCTAGGGTTTCTAATATTTTACAGAGTATACAATGAAAATATACGAAGTATGGTTTTATTCTGAGATTTCCCCATCCAAGACGTGTTCTTGCTATTCTTTACAGTTTTCAACATGGTATCAGAGCCTTCATTCTGCTAAGGCCCTAAAGTGTGTTTTCCTAGGCTATTCTCCTACCCAAAAGGGGAACAAATGCTATCATTCAGCTATAAAAAAAATTTATATTTCCAAGAATGTTACATTTGTTGAATCCCAACCTTTTTTTCCTTCACCTCAAACTGGTCGCCAGGGGGGAGTATTTGGATGGTGACTGAGCGGTTGGGAATATTTTTCAACTGACTGATATCCCTCTACCTCAAGTACAACTTCATAACTCTAAGCTCTCTTCTTGTCCTCCATCCAATTCTAGGCCTCTTTCATCTCAGCCAAACAGCAGTAGTGAGCAGATTGTTCCTGAATCTCACAACTTGCAGTCCAGCCAATAGCCTCCAAGTCGCTTCAAGGGATCTCCCTATGTTTTCAAAAGAAGACAGCCTATTCTGGATCCACAGCAAACACCACCATCTGATCCTAGTCAAGGTAAAGAATTTATACAACCTTCTATCCTAGAAAATGACTCCCAGCTTTCTGTTTTAGATTGTTATAATCCTTCTAACCCAAGTTATGATGATTTGAATCTTCCTGTTGTTGTTAGGAAGGGGGTCAGAATTTGTACCCAGCATCCCTAAACTAATTTCTTATCCTACCACCAGTTATCCCAAAAATACAAAGGATTCCTAGCATCTTTTGATTCAATTGTCATTCCTAACTCAGTAGAAGATGCCCTAAGAGATCAGAATTGGGAGCAAGTCATGATGGAAGAGATAAGAACCTTAAAGAAAAATCAAACTCGGGAAATTGTTTCACGACCAAGAGAGGTTTTGCAAGTAGGCTGCAAATGAGCATTCAATGTAAAATACAAGGCTAATGGAACATTATAAAGGTACAAGGCCAGGTTAGTAGCCAAATGATGTACCTAATCCTATGGCATAGACTATTTTGAAACATTTACTCCAGTGGCCAAGATGGCAACAGTGAAAATTCTAGTATCTTTGGCAGCATTTTTTGGATGGACATTGCAACACTTTGATGTAAAGAACATTTTTTTGCATGGAGACTCTAAACAAGATTGAGAAAATATAATTCTCTATTTCTTAGAATTATACAATGATTTCCCTTTTCTCTTTATAGAAGAAGAGAATAATACAAAAGGAAAATAACAAAAAAAGAAATAGGAATATACATAAAATATACATAGAATCTAAGATATACACAGAATATTCTATCTTCAAAAAATACTTCTATTTCTACACTCCCCCTCAAGCTGGCTTGAAGTTATCTTCCATGGCAAGCTTGCTCACAAGTTTCTCAAACTGAGTTCTATGTACTCATTTTGTAAGAATGTCAGTCACTTGGTCAACTGTTGGAATGTAGGGCATACAAATTACATCATTATCAATTTTTTCCTTAATAAAGTGTTTATCCACCTCTACATGCTTTGTCCTATCATGGAGAAGTGGATTATGAGCAATAGAGATTGCAATTTTATTATCACAGTAAACTTTAGCTAGAAGGGAAGTGGAGACCCTCAAGTCTGATAGAAGCCTCTTTATCCACGTGACCTCACAAATACCATGAGCAACTGCACGAAATTCAGCTTCAGCACTGCTTCTGGCCACCACATTTTGTTTCTTACTCGTCCAAGTAACAAGATTGCCTCCCGCAAAAGTGCAGTACCCTGATGTAGATCTTCGGTCAGTTGTACTACCTGCCCAGTCTGCATCTATATAAGCCTCTACATGAAGATGTCTACGTTTTCTAAAAAGTAGACCTTTCCCAAGGGTTCCCTTTAGGTATCGCATAATTCTGTAGGTAGCTTCAAAATGTTGTGAACCAGGTGAGTGCATAAATTGACTTACAACACTTATTGCAAAGGCTATGTCTGATCGAGTATGGGATAAATAGATAAGTCTGCCCACAAGTCTTTGATATTTCTCCCTTTCTACCACATTCTTAGCCTCGACAGGTTGAAGTTTTAAGTTGGGTTCAATGGGAGTTTCAGCAACCTTACACCCAAGCATTCCTGTTTCACTAAGTAAATCCAGAATATACTTACGTTGGTTGACAAAGATCCCCTCCTTAGATGTTGCAAATTCCATCCCAAGAAAGTACTTTATAGGACCCAAGTCCTTGATCTCGAACTCATGAGCTAATCTCCTCTTAAGCTCTTCAATCTCTCCCTTGTCATCACCAGTCATTATTATATCATCCACATAGACAATTAAGATTGTTTTCTTACCGTCGTTGGCGTGCTTCAAGAATAGTGTGTGGTCTACTTGGCTCTGAATGTAACCATAATTTTTCACCACCTTTCCAAATCTTACAAACCACGCTCTCGGAGACTGTTTTAGACCATACAATGATTTTTTTAAACGACTTACCTTGTTTGTACCGAGGCTCTTTTCAAATCCTGGTAAAAGATCCATAAACACTTCTTCTTCTAAATCACCATTTAGGAAGGCATTCATTACATCAAATTGGTGGAGTGGCCAATCAAGATTCACTGCAAGGGAGGAGAGAACTCGAATAGAGTTTATTTTAGCTACTGGAGCAAATGTTTCTTGATAGTTGATGTCGTATGTTTGGGTGAATCCCTTAGCAACCAGCCTTGTTTTGTATCTTCCAATGCTCCTATTTGCCTTACATTTTATAATAAATACCCACTTACAACCAACTGTTGCTTTGCCCTCTGGTTTGTTCACAATCTCCCAAGTTCCATTTTTTCTAAGAGCACTCATTTCCTCTTGGACTGCTAACTTCCAATCTGGGTCACCAAGGGCATCCTAAATTGTTCTTGGGACATGCAGATTAGAAATATTTGAAAGAAAGGCCTTATGATGATTGGACAATTTTTGGTATGAAAGGTATTTAGCAATTGGGTGTTTGATACAAGATCTCACTCCTTTCCTAGTAGCAATAGGGACATCAAGATCAGATAAATCAAATGAAGAATAATCTGTAGGAATTGGGTGTTTGGATTGATAGTATTCTTCAGGGTTTGTCTTCTAGTATAAAACTGAAGCTCTGGTTTTGGAATATTTTGATCCGTTTGTGGTAATTCTCCCCCTGGTTCCAATCCCATCACGCTAGGTACATGTGAACCAGACACACCTTGTTCCACAATATTTGAAACATTTATATCCTTGAGTTGTTTATCAGAGTGGAAGGGAGCACCAATCATGGTAAGACGAGGATCCTCAGCATTAGAATTCAAAAATTATCTTCTTTCTCAATATGCTCCCCCTGAAGATGATTTTTGGGAAAGTAGGGTTGAGTTTCAAGGAAAGACACATCCATACTAATATAAGTTTTTTTGCTAACAGGATTAAAGCATTTGTACCCTTTTTTATTTGGTGCATAGTCCAGAAAGACACATTTTTCAGCTGTGGGATCCAATTTGGAATGAAAATTGTGAGGAACATAAACAAAGCAAGTGCATCCAAAAACTTTTAAGGGTAACTCAGAATATATACGACAGAGAGTGAAGAGTTGTTTTAAAGAGTGTAAGAGGGTTTGAAACTGTAGAACACGAGTGGGCATACGATTGATGAGATAGGAAGCGGTTAAAATTGCATCACCCCAGAGGTATTTAGGGACATTCATAGAAAACATGATGGCCCTGGCAACCTCGAGTAGATGTTGATTTTTCCGTTCAGCAATACCATTTTGTTGGGGAGTTTCACGACAAGTGGATTGATGTAAAATTCCTTTTTTTAAAAAAAAACTCCCAAATATTCATTAAAATATTCAATGTCATTATCAGATCGAAGAATACAAATTTTTGTGTTAAATTGAGCTTCAATCAAATGGAAAAAATCCTTGAAAGTTCTAGACACATCTAATTTCTTTGCAAGTAAGTAAACCCAACAAAGTCGATTATGATCATCAATAAAAGTAACAAACCATTTTTTGCCAGACAAAGTGGAGACCTTAGAAGGGCCCCAAACATTACTATGTATTAAATAGAATGGTTTTGAAGGACAATAAGGTTTTGAAAGATATTTAACACGATAATCTTTGGATAAATGACAACTCTCGCATTGAAACATAGAAGAACCCACTCCTTTAAACAACGTAGGAAATAAATATTTCAAGTAAGGAAAACTGGGATGACCTAGCCTAAGATGCCATTGCATTATTTGATTAGAAATAGAAGTAGAACTAATACCACTCAGCCTGTGAGCTTTTTTATTACGCAAGACATCCCCATCCAAATAGTATAGCCCGTTTATTTCTCTAGCACTGCTAATCGTCTTCCCCGAGTTCTGCGCCTAAAAAATGCAATAAGAATAAAAAAAGATAACACGACAGTTAGAATCTTTGGAGAGTTTACTAACAGAAAGAAGATTGCAGGCAAGTTTAGGAACATGGAGTACTGATTGAAGATCAATATTCTCAGAAAGTTTAATGAGACATTTACCTGCAATAGGTGAAAGACTACCACGACTGTTCTTATTTTTTCACTACCAGAATAGGGAACATACGAGTTGAAGAGATGAGATAAACCAGTCATATGATCAGATGCTCATGAATCAATGATCCATGGAATAGATTGAAAAGAGCTAGATATGGCAAAAGAATTTCTACCTGAATAGGCCAAAGAACAATTGGGTGTACCATGGGACAGATTAGGCTTTAGCAGTCGCAAAAGTTGATCAAGTTGCTCTTTGTTGAATGGTCCTGCATCAGCTTTATGAGCAGTAGGTTGGGATCGCTTCGATCTAGACTTCCAATTGGCTGGCTTGCCATGAAGCACCCAACAGGTCTCCCAAGTATGGCGTGGTTTATTGCAATGATCACACCAAACACGAGGTTTTTCTTCCGCCTTTCATTGACTCGCAATATGCCGTCCACCAGCATTAGCATCAGCAGTCACAAGTGCCATATTTTCAGATAGCCCACTTTCTCCACTCTTTTTCTTCCCCAACATAACCAGTCTTCGGCTTTCTTCACGCCGAACTTCAGAGAAGGCTTCAATAAGAGACGGAAGTGGATTTCTACCGACGATCCTCCCTCGGACTTCATCATACTCAACATTGAGTCCAGCAAGAAACTTAAATACCTGGTTAGCATCGACCATTTTCTGATAATACTTGCAATCTTCTATGTTTTTCCACTCATATGTATTGAAGAGATCCAAATCCTGCCAAATGCGCTTTAAAGAATTAAAATATAGAGTGATAGTATCACTACTTTGTCGAATCTCACCAAGTTTCAAGTTGAGCTCGTAGATTTAGGATTAATTCCCCAAATCGGAATACATGGCAGTGACTTCATCCCATAGTTCCTTTGTTATAGAGAAGCACATATAGTTCGAACTTATCTCTTCCTCCATGGAGTTAACAAGCCACGTCATCACCATTGAATTCTCGCCATCCCAAATGTCATACAGCGAGTCATTACTGTCTGGGGCTAATGTGGCGCCAGTCAAATAGCCAATCTTTCCCCGAGCTCAAATGTACATACGAACAGATTGCGACCAACACAGGAAATTGGTACTATTGAGACAAATGGTCGTAATCTATACCGGATGTGAGTCGGAGGAGTTTCGAGGAACTTGAAACTAGGCTTGAGAAGACTGGGATTGCTGGGTCGGAGTGACTGAAAATGAAGAGTCATTCATGATGGTTGAAGAAATGAATTAGGGTAGCAGAAGTAAGGACCCACTAGCAGTTGGATCTGGATCAATACAAATCTGGAGACTCTAGTAGAGACCCACAGATCTGGATACTTGGATCTGGGTACCCAGTTGCCCAATTTGAACAATAAAGGTCCAGTACGAACAACAGCACGAACGAGGCACGAACGAAGCAACAAGAGTGAAGGATAGGAGCGGCTCTGATGCGCGATGTAGAGTCGACCTTCGCAACAGCAACAGGTGCGAACGTCCGATGCGTGATGGAGAAGCAGCACGAACGACGGATAGGAGCGGCTTTGGAGTGCAACGCCAACCTTCGCAACCAAGGATGGCAACAGGTGCGACTGATGAAAGCCGACCTTTGCGAGAGGCTAGGAGATCGTGACCGTTCCAGAGGTGGGAACCCACTGGAGAACAACGACGACTGAAGATGCAGCAGCGGTCGGGATGGCCGGATCTCAGAGGCGACGGTCGATGTAAGGGCGGCGGCAGCCGGAGGATGGTCAGTGAAGGACGGCGGCACTTCTAAGGTATGGCAGAGGAATAGAGGAAATTAGGGTTGCATCGTTGAACGATTGTGATTTAATCCTAATTCCTGCTCTGATACCACCTAAACAAGACTGAGAAAATATAATTCTCTATTTCTTAGAATTATACAATGATTTCTCTTTTCTCTTTATAGAGGAAGAGAATAAGACAAAAGGAAAATAACAAAAAAGGAAATCGAAAAACTTGATCGTGATTTTATATACCCACGAATAACACGCAAGTATACGCGGTCAAAACAAGTAAAGTGATGAATAAGATATCGTTCCCACGAAGATTGGTTACTAATCTTTTAAATACTAAAATTATTAACAATTAACTATATTTGGACAATTGATTAATTAAGAAAATTAATTAATAAATAACTAACAATTAACTAAGAATTAAAAATCAAGTGATTAAGACCTAGGGTTTTCTAAATTCACCTAGCAAATTCACTTTATCAAATTATCTCAATTTTTGGTTGATTAGATTACGAACTATGTCAATGGAGCATTCTAATTTATTTGTTAGCCTATGTCTAGGTCTAGCAAGTTTATTCAACTAATCTAACTCACTATATGTCTATGTGAATTAAAACTAGAGAACACATTAAACATAGGCACTCATTATATGAAAATATTCATCACAAATATAATCAAAAATTGCACATGTAATCAAGTGAATGTCTTCCCCAATTAACACATGTTATTTTGTTCAAAATCTATTCCTTATTTATCTATGTCTAACATCATAAGAAATCTCAAATCATGTAAATGCAGGCTCAAGAAAGCCCTCTATGGGCTCAAACAATCCCCAAGGGCCGAGTTTAATAGGTTCTCTAAAGTCATGAAGACTATGGGATACATTCAAAGTCGGGGTGATCATACACTCTTCATGAAGCACTTAAGGGAAGGAAAAATTACAGCCTTGCTAGTATATGTGGATGACATAATCGTGACCGAAGATGATAAGGAGAAACAAATGCTGCTAAAAGGGAATCTAGTCCAAGAGTTTGAAATTAAGGATCTTGGTATCCTTAGATATTTCTTGGGCATTGAAGTGGTCTACTCTAAGGATGGTATACTCTTATCTCAACGTAAATATATTTTGGATTTACTTGTTGAAACAGGGCTTACTGGAGGCAAGGGTTCTAGTGTCCCAGTGGAACCTAATGGAAAACTATGGCAGAATCCTAATAGTCAACCAATTGACAAAGAGAGATATCAAAGGTTAGTGGGCCAGTTGATATACCTTTCTCATACTAGACCTGATATTACCTTCGTTGTTAGTCTTGTGAGCCAATTTATGCATAACCCAACCGAGGAGCACATGCAAGCTGTAAGGAAGATACTTGGCTATCTCAAGACTAATCTAGGTAGGGGTTTATTGTTCAAAAGATGAAGGGAATTAAATGTTAAAGGCTTTACTAATGTTGATTATGCAGAATCTATCAATGATAGAAGATCAATCACAGGGTATTGTGTATTCCTAGGTGGAAATCTAGTGTCTTGGAGAAGTAAGAAATAGAGTAGCGTGGCTAGATCAAGTGTAGAATCAGAATTTAGGGCTATGGCCCTTGGAATATATGAGTTGCTATGGCTCAAGATTATCCTAAAAGATTTGAAGATAAAAGTTCAGGGAGCAATTGGGTTATCTTGTGAAAATTAGCATTCCAAGTGGAATGCAATGATGTAGGAATTAGTTATGGATCAACAATTAATTTTTATCTGTTATTATTTTAGCCAAAGAGAAAGAAAAGATTGTGTTCTAAAAATATTTTAAATATAACTTACGCAAAGATGGCAATTCAACCATTTTAAAATGAATAACACAAAATAAATGGATGTAACTCAATAGAAAGAAATTGACAATAATAAACCACAACATTAAAGTTCAGAATTCCTCCACAGACATTAAGTTTCAGAAAGTGATGCACAAGACCAAAAGACATGATCCAACAACAATTCACTTTAATATGACGAGCCAAAAAGAAATTGGCAGTAACAAACCGGAACACTCAAATTCAAAATTAACCACAGACAATAAGTTTCAAAAAGTCATAATTTAAACATATTAAAGGGAAAAAAGAGATGATCCAACAACAATACTAAATAATTGATGGAATTAGATTGTTGATAAACCACAAAATTCACTTTACTATAATTTATTTTTTCGCCAACTTTAATCCACTCTAATTTTTCGGCACTTATTTTCATACTAAGAGAATAATGTGTGCAAATTAACATTCTAGGTGGAACGCAATGATGCACAAATTAGTGTTATGGACTAACAATCAATTTTTATCTAGTATTACTTTAGCTAAGGAGCATGTGGTTCTAGTAATATTTTAAATATAACATAAGCTGGTAAGGCAATGCAACAATTTGTAGAATGAATG
The DNA here is from genome assembly GCA_036245055.1 of Diospyros kaki. NCBI lineage: Eukaryota > Viridiplantae > Streptophyta > Magnoliopsida > Ericales > Ebenaceae > Diospyros > Diospyros kaki. The sequence goes on along the minus strand of BSEG01000009.1, from coordinate 22,978,122 downwards.
GATGAATAGACCTAAATAAAAGGATGTAACTAGATAAATAGAAATTGTCATTGAAAAACTACAACATTAAGTTTCAAAAAGTGATGATTTACAGAAGATCAAGAGATTTGATCAGAGAAGAATAGCGGATAAATTGAAGTGATTAGCTAAAAAGAAATAGGCAGAGCCAAACTAGAACATTCGAACATAGAATTCTCCACAAATATCTAGTCTCGAAAAACCACAGTTTACGCATATTATTGGGCAAGAATAGATGATCCAACAACAATACTAAATAATTGATGTAATTAGATTGCTAATAAAACTAAAATTCACTTTCACAATAATTTATTTTTTCACCAAGTTTAATCCACACCAGTTCTTCAAAACTTTTTTTCCATATTAACAGAAGAATATGTGCAAATTAGGTTTCCAAGTGCAATTCAATGATGTAGGAATTAGTTATGGACCAACAATAAATTTTAATAATATTTTAAATATAACTTATGCAGGGAAGGCAATGCAACCAATTTTAGAATGAATAATACTAAATAAATACATGTAACGTGATAAAAAGAAATTGACAATGAAAAACCACAACATTTAGGTTCAATATTCCCCAGCAGACATTAAGTTTCAGAAAGTGATGATTTACACAAGACCAATAGAGCTGATCCAAAACAAATACAAGATAAATTGAAGTTACTAATTTTAAAGAAATAAGCAATGATAAACCACAAGATTCAAAATTCAGAAATCTACCCAAACATTAAGTTTAAAAAACCATGCTTTACACATATAATAGGGCAAAGAGACATGGATCCACAACAATACTGAATAATTATAGTAATTAAATTCATTAAAAACCACATAATTCACATTCATAACAATTTATTTTTTCACAAACTTTAATCCACAGTAGTTTTTCAGCATTTTTTTCATATTAATAGAAGAATGTGTGAAAATTAGCATTCTAGGTCGATTTAATTATATGGATAAACAATCAAATTGTTTCTATTATCATTTTGGCCGAGAAGCATGAAAGGATATTGGTTCTAGTAATATTTTAAATATAACTTTAGCACAGCATTCAAGTTCAGGATTACCGGGACATTTAAGTTTTAGAAATTGATGATTTACACAAGACCAATAGATGTGATCCAAGAATAATACTAGAAAAATTGAAGTGATTAGCTAAAAGGAAATCAACAGTGTTAAACCACAATATTCAAATTCAGAATTATCCACAAAAGGCCATGGTTTACACATATTACATGGCAGAGAGAGATATCTAACAACAATACTAAAAAATTGATATAATTAGATTCTTTGATAAACTACAAAATTCACTTTCATAACAATTTATTTTTTTCAACTTTAATGTACAATTGTTTTTTCAGTAATTTTTTCTTATTAAAGAAAAATATGAGAAATTAACATCCCAAGTGAAATGTAATGATGCAAGAAATAGTTATGGACCAACAATCAATTTTTATCTATTATTATTTTGGCAAAGGAGAATGAAAGGATTATCTTATAACTTAAGCATGGAAGTGAATGGCAAGGCAACCATTTTTAAAATGAATAATACTAAATAAATGGATGTAACGATATAAACAGAAATTGACTTTGTCAAACCCTAACTTTCAGGTTCAGATTTCTCCCACGAGTATTAAGTTTCAGAAAATGATAATTCGAAAACCAACAGAGATGATCCAAGGACAATACTAGATAAATTGAAATTGGCAGTGATAAACTGGAGTACTAAAACTCAAAATTCTCCACAAACAATTAAGTTTCAAAAAGCCATGGTTTACACATGTTACAGGGCAAAGAAAGATGATCCAATAACAATACTAAATAATTGATGTAATTAAATTGTTTAAAAGCAATAAAGTTCACTTTCATAACAATTTATTTTTTCACCAACATTAACCCACACCTATTTTTCAGCACTTTTTTTCGTATTAATAGAAGAATGTGTGCAAACAAGCATTCCAGGTGGAATGCAATGATGCAAGAATTGTCATTGATGCAAGAATAGTCCTATAGACCAACAATTACTTTTTAGGTGGAATGCAAGAATTTTAGGTTGAATGCAATGATGCAAGAATTAGTCCTATGGACAAACAATCAATTTTAAATAGAAATTGTTGTTGAAAAACCACAACAATCAGGTTCAGGACTCCCCAACAGACATTAAGTTTCAGAAAGTGATGATTTACAAAAGACGAAGAGATTTGGTTTGATAACAAATATTAGATAAATTGAAGTGATTAGCTAAAAAAACAAGCAGTGATGAACCAAAACATTCGAATTCAGAATTCATCACAAACATCAAGCCTCTAGATGCCATGGTTTATAGATAGTAAAGGGCACATTAGCTTTTCAAGTGGAATCCACACCAGTTTTTCAAAACGTTTTTTCCATATTAACAGAAAAATGTGTGCAAATTAGTTTTTCAAGTGGAAATCAATGATGAAGGAAATAGTACGGACCAACAATAAATTTTAATAATATTTTAAATATAACTTATGTAGAGAAGGCAATACAACCAGTTTTAGAATGAATAATACTAAATTAATGGATGTAACTTGATAAAAAAATTCACAATGATAAACCACAACGTTCAAGTTCAAGATTCCCCAACATACATTAAGTTTTAGAAAGTGATGATTTACACAAGACCAATAGAACTGATCCAAAACAAATACAAGATAAATTAAAGTTACTAGCTATAAAGAAATAGGAAGTGATAAACCACAAGATTCAAAATTCAGAAATCTACACAAACATTAAGTTTAAAAAACCATGCTTTACACATATTATAGGGCAGAGAGAGATGATCCACAACAATACTAAATAATTCTTGTAATTAAATTCATGAAAAACCACAAAATTCACTTTCATAACAATTTATTTTTTCACGAACCTTAATCCACACTTGTTTTTCAGCATTTTTTTCATAAGAATAAAAGAATGTGTGAAAGTTAGCATTCTAGGTCGAATTAGTTATGTGGATAAACAATCAATTTTTTTCAATTATCATTTTGGCCGAGGAGCATGAAAGGATATTGGTTCTAGTAATATTTTAAATATAACTTAACTACAACATTCAGGTTCAGGATTACCAAACGGAGATTAATTTCCAAAAAGTGATGATTTACGCAAAACCAAGAAATGTGATCCAAGAACAATACTAGATAAAATAAAGTGATTAGCTAAAAAGAAATAGGTGGTGATAAACCACAACATTCGAATACAGAATTTTTCACAAACATTAAGTGTCAAAAAGCCACAGTTTACACATATTACAAGTGAGAGACAGATGATCTTACAACAATACTAAATAATTGATGTAATTAGATTATTGATGAACCACAAAATTCACCTTGTTAATAATGTATTTTCTCTCGAACCTTAATCTACACCTATTTTTCAGCAATATTTTTCTTATTAATAGAAAAATGTGTGCAAATTTGCATTCCAGGTGGAATGCAATGATATAGGAATTAGTTATGGACAACTATCAATTTATATCTATTATTATATTGGCCAAGGAGAATGAAAGGAATGTTGCCTAATATTTTAAATAATTTACACAGAAAGTCAGTGCAACTATTTTTAAAATGAATAATACTAAATAAATAAACTGAGGAAACTATACCAAAAAAATTGACAAAGATAAACCCCAACATTCAAGTTCAGAATTCCCCCACTGATATTGTGTTTTAGAAAATGATGATTTACACAAGTCAAAGAGAGATGATGGACAATACTAGATAAATTGAAGCGTCAAAGATAAAAAGAAATAGGCAGTGATAAACCAGAACACTCAAATTCAGAATTCTCCACAAGCAATAAGTTTCAAAAAGCCAGGGTTTACACATATTACAAGATGGATAGAGATGATCCAACAAAAATATTAAATAATTGATGTAATTAAATTGTTTAAAAACCACAAAATTCATTTTCATAACAATTTATTTTTTCACCAACTTCAATCCGCACTTGTTTTTCAGCACTTGTTTTCATATTAATAGAGGAATGTGTGCAGATTACCATTCTAGGTGGAATGCAATGATATAGGAATTAGCAATATCAACCAACAATCAATTTTTATCTATTGTCCCCAAAGAACTTACAATGACTAGCCACTAGAATTCATGATCAGCTAAAACAAAAGTAGGTAAAAAGTCATTTACACAAGGAGGCGAATTGTAAGACCCCAAGGATCCCCATGGATATAATAGTAATTATGTATTATATGTGTTGTTGTAGGTTGTACATTGTTGTTATACTTTGTTGAATGATCAATAGAATTCTCACTCGATCTCCCTTTGATTTTTCTCTAATCTCTCCCTCTATTGTTGTTCTATCTGAATATCTTCCCCTATTCTTCTGATACCTCCCTAATTTCTTCTGATCCCCCCCTACGTTTTCTACTAATTCCCTCGAATTATTCCAATTTCCTGTCAAAACTCTAGGCAAATCCTAGGATCATGACAGAAGAATATTGTCACTATAGTTGCCAACAACATTGTCACAGGATTGCAGTGGATATAGCCGAGTGAATTGTAATTACTTGATCGTTTGAATAGGTGGGAATATTAGTTGGGTAGTTAGGCCTAATTTTCAAACTCAAAACTATTTTATAATTGTTGATCAAGTGGCCACTGACACCTGTTATGGAAGTCGGATCAATATATAAAGCACATTGATACCACTCCAAAACCATTCAAAGAATTATCAATACAAAATCTCTCTCTCCCGCCTTTTCTTCTCTCTTTAACTCTCATTTCCCCCTCTTTTCTCTCTGTTCTTCCTCCGCAATTTCCCAATTCTCCTCAATTTAAGGAGAATTTCCCCTGTTAGAATTCAATTCTGACAAACACTTTATTAGCTAATTGATCCATAGCCAAGAAAAGAGAGGCAAAGTCCAAGGCTGAAGACACCAACAAAGTTTAGAACCCCCTGCAAGAGGAGGCAAACCACAAAATAGAGAGAGAAGAGACCCTTCTCTTTTAGGGAGCCAAGGCATCACACATGTAAGTATTAATGTTTTACGAGATAAAGAATTGGGACTCACTTTAAGAAATTTATCCCAATAGTATCTATAATATAAGCATGTTCTTTTTGGGAGATACAAATATGAGGCCTTTAGTATCGATAATATATGCAGGCCCTTTTTGGGAGATACAAATATGAGGTCTTTATTTGATATAGCCCTTGATAGATCAAGGGGCTTGACAATTTATCATTGGCAATTGGTCAATATTAGAACAGATGAAATTATTGAAAAGTGACATATCCTCAATGTAATAGAAATACAATTACGTGTTGCAACAATTATGTAATAGAAATACAATTACGTGTTGCAACAATTATGTAATAGAAATACAATATGATCAAACCATGTTAATCATGTCACAATCTCACACATCTTAGATATAATAGGAGGTGTCATTCCAATATTTTTACAAATAACTTAATTTCTAATTTAATCATTTTGTATGTTGGTACTGTATTGGCTAAAATTCTATGTCACAAAACAAAGCTAGCCTTATAGCCGTCTTGTAATTTTTTTTTTTAGCTGTAATAAAATCTTACTATCATATCCAGAAGCACTTTTGCATTTTGACCATTTCAAAAACTATTCAAATATGATTACAACTACTAAATCATTTTTAGATGCAATAGTATCAATCAAACTAAGCTGTAAAAGGTCCAACTAAGAGTTACCTAAGCACTGTGAATTACACTAACAAATATTTATCAATAGACACAGAAAAATCATTCAACGGCCATAATATTATGAAAGGAGGACATAGACAACCTTAAGAGGACCAATCCTAACCCAAATAGGACAAAAAATCCATGTAGATGGAACCATTGAAACACAAGGTGAATAACCTTCCTCAACCCCCCACCTCCCCTCCCCCCCAACTCCAAAAAAAAAAAAAAAAACCAAAAAGGTTAACAAACAACGACAGGAGAACTTACGCAAAAAGGCACAACTCTAAGACCATCACTATCCATGCTCTCAAATTATTTGTTATGAGAAGGAAGCCAAAAGCAACTACCCAAACAAACATGGCATTTTTGGGTGGAGATTTTGTTTTGAGTAAAAATAATAATATAAAAAATAAAATTAAACCCTCTATTTATCATGATAAACTTTTAAATCAGATGGCTGTTAACAAATCAACAAGGTTTTAGAGCTGGAAAAGGTCTTAAGTTCAAACCTTACCACTAACCCAATATTTAAATAGTTGCAAGGAAACTGCAGATGGGAAAGCAATAGCTTGAAGGAAAATGTAGACTGTTTTGATAAACTGTCAACAGTATGTGTAAGCTTGGCTGCTGTCACCTTGGTTTGAGCTGAAACGCTTGAGAAGTTGATATGTGGCAAGCTGAGGCATATCTTAGTGACAAATTCAAGGATCCAACAACAACTAGTTGAAAATAAGCAACTTAATCAGAGTCTTTCACCAGCCTTGGGATTGTGTAAGCCACAAGAAGAAATCAGTATTATCTTCATCTCTTTGCGGGATTGGCAGAATTTAGTCCTAAGAAGCTCTTTGTGTAATTATCCATAATTGAGCACTGTTAATTGTTTTATGCTATATATCGTTCTTTTCTCTTGTGAAAATTTAGGCTGGGAAGGATAAAGCAATGTTATGCTGGCTGCTTTTTTTCCTCCATATATAGCCAAACACCCTTATGAATGGGTGTAGTTGCTTCAGAAAGAAAGAGAGAGAGAGAGAGAGAGAGTCTTTTCTCCATACAACGATGGTGTTTAAACTTTATCTCATCATTCCCTTTCTAGAGTGTCACATTTACCACATTTTTCTTTTGCATGGATTTGTATTGTCAACGTGAATTTTAGAGCTCAATTGACATTACGAATGTTGTTCCACCACCCAAACTTCGTTAGGATAAGGTGTAGTTGATGATGAGCCAAGTCAAGTTGCATGTGTATATATTGAAAACTTATATTGTCTCTTTTGAAAGAATGATGCCTGCAATTACAAAATGGTTGTTGGTTAATTGCTCCTAAGAAAAACAATTGTAGAATCTCTCTTGATTGGTGCTTAAAGGTTGTATCTCTTGGTGTACCTAGTATTAGTAAGATGTTGGAAGGATAAATTTGAGGATGCAAATTAATGAAAGGAATGCGGAGTTAGATGTCATACGTTAGCAATACCAAGTCCTAGTAGTTGCAAAACAATCAACTAAACCATTAAAAGACGGACATGGGTCAACAGTTTACAATCAAAATGTAACGAACAGAAAAAATCAAGAGTTGGAGCACAATGATCGATCATGAGACCAAAACAATCAGCAATCAATAACCAACTTGAGCAAATTGTCTACAAATGAAAAAAAACTCGCTAGAACTAGATGCATAACCTACTTAGTAGTTGAATCCTCCCTACCATTTCTTGAATGTTTCTTGGGAAAGCAAAGGAACCGAGGCCCTCAACCCAAACTATTGATAATATTGCTGAGAAAAACCAAATTGTCAATAGTGACAAATGAACTTTAGACCCTTGGGATGTACACACTAAAAGAGTTAGGTTCACAACCACTTGAAATTCAAATTTAAGATGATCACTAGGAATTATGCATCACTCAAGTAAGAGAGTCCTTTTTAGCTTCGTAGCAAAGACATGGATTTGGGCTATGCTAAGTTCTGTCATGTCGTGTGAAGGTAAATGTTAGTGACTTTGGTGGTTGGCCTTGCATAATATTATGAAATGTCTGTATGAACTAGTAGAGATGAGGTAAAACCAACATGAGCTAACACCCATGCGAGAAGTTGAGTTTATGATTGACTAAAGCCAAAAGGAGCTGACATCAAACTAGAATTTTACTATAAGGTCAATCGTGAAAACAGAATGCAAATACGATTGTCTATTTAGTGGAAAGTAGAGTTTAGGATCGAGAGTGGGCACTGATTGAGCTTATGATAGTGGACATACTATGAGATCCATTCTCTAAGCTAGTTGATAGCTTTTTAGTGTTAGACAAAAAACTGATTTTTTAGACCCTAATGAATTACACTGCAAATTCCCAGTATGTTAGTAGTCTGAAATAAGAAGATCTAGATATACCAAGATTTGTGTATTTTGGTTTGGATTTAGCAAATTGAATATTAGGCCATACTTAGGCCCCTCTCAAAGACAAAATCCTCAAGGCGTGCTCAATCTTTGAATGGATCTTTATACCAATTTTTAAAATGTTAATAACTGAGAATGTAAAGGTTCAAAAATGGTAGCTGGTGATACCAACAAAAAAAATTAAAATTTAATAAATGAAAGAGGTGATACTAAGAGATTAAGGTCTAGAAGAAATGCAATCTCTAATGTAATTAAGCTCCAAGGTACAAGATTAACAAGGTCCCTGCATTACCTTCTCAAAAAAAAAAAAAAAAAAGTGTGCAAATCAAACCCATGGAAAAAAAGTGAATTATATAATACAGTACAGAATAAGAAGTCATAATTGAAATCCCATCCTACAGAACCAAAAAGCAAATTACATATATGTAAAAAATAGGGAACCAAAAATGAAAAAAAAGTGCAGCATTACCTCAGTCCAAAATGCTCGTTCCATCAATTTTGCCAGGTCTAAGAAACTAACAAAACAGAATGCATAACAAAATTAACATGCCACAAAAACTTATAAAGTAAAAGGATGGTGTTAGTCCAAATATTTTCATAACTATGTAAATCAATGCTGGAAGTGAAAAGTAAATGAAATCAATATTTTTAAAATTTTCACCTTTTGGTTTCAAAAATAAAGATAGAAAAAAAAAAAAAAAAGAACAAGAACAAGAACAAGAAGACATAAAGCCCGTAATCAAATATTTTTGTTCAAGGGTCATGGCAATCACTAAGATGACGAAGTGAAATTGGTCACAACCATAGAGCTTGTTGCAACAGGAATGCAGAATCCTTGAGACAACACACTATTCAAAGTAAAACCTTCTTCCTCTCAAGTAAAAATATCACACAAGTAAAAATATACAATTTTACATAGTTTACACATATTACGCTCTTCTATTTTGGCATTGGTAAGTTCCAGAATTCAACTTTCAAAACCAAAAAACTTTCAAATACAGTGGGAAACTTTTGAACTACTCATAAATTCACAACAAAAACTATTTATTTCCTAATTCAATTATTTATTTATTTTCCTAAATTTTTTCCAGTTATTTTAGTCGGTACTCGATGTTTGCCTAATTTGGCTATACCAGCATGCGAAAACTATCAACAAAAGCAATCAAAGTACCAGAGAGAGAGAGAGAGAACTTGCCGAAATCGGAGAAAGGCGAATTACGAAAGGAGGAGCAAGAGAAAGAATGAGGTTTGGGACCCCACGCCAGGCCTAGGGTTTTCTGAGTTCTTCTTCTCATTGTTGCTGTTACTCGAAGGGTTTGAATAGAGCAAACTAAAGCTTCACTTGCATCTGGAACCAAAATTCAACTTTCAAAACCAAAAAACCATCAATTACAGTGGGACACTTTTGAACTATTCGTAAATTTGCAACATAAATTATTTATTTCCTAATTCAAGTATTTATTTCTTTTCCTAAATTTGATCCTACTTATTCCATCTGTACTCGGATATGTGACTAATTTGGCTATACCAGCATGCGAAAACCATCAACAAAAGCAATTGAAGTACAGAGAGAGTGATGTGTCGAAATCGGAGAACGGCGAATTGTGAAAGGAGAAGCGAGAGGAAGAACGAGAATTGGAACCCCAAGCCATGCCTAGGGTTTTCTAAGTAGTCTTCATCTTCTTCTTATTGTTGTCATTACTCGAAAGGTCGCTTCGATCTGGAACCCAAAGTTGGCAGAGCGAGTGGAGTTGAAGCTCATTATTGTCTACGTCAATTTGAACAAATTGGGATCGAGAGAATATCGAGAGGATTTTCAACGGTTAGAGAGAGAGAGAGAGAGAGGAGGGGAACTTGCGAATAAATTTGAGTTTTGCTACTTAGCCAGATACCTTTACATACAGCGTTACTGAAACCAATTTATCGCTATATTTTTATAATTAAAATATCGCGATAAATTGAAATTGAGCGATGAAAGACTAAGTCCCAAATTTTGCACACAACCCAGAGTCTGAAGAAATCGAAGCCTCCATTGCTTTCTCTCGAAGTCTAACCTAACCTGCGTTTCTTCCTCCTCGTCGATAGCCACAACTTGCCACCGCTAGCCCACCTTTCTTCCTCCTCGCCAACAGTCAAAACTTTCCACCATCAGCCCACCATTCTTCCTCGCCGACAGCCACAACCCTCCACCATCGATCCACATTTCTTCCTCCTCGCCGACAGCCACAACTCGTCACCACCGCCCACCACCACCCGTCACTGGGGCAAGATCTAGCCACAAGTCGTGGTGTTTGCCACACAAATTGAGTTGGCTTCATAGATTCCATTGACGACGGCTCAAGCCCTTACTTTCTGCATCATTCTAATAACCCTAGGTTGTTGCTCATTAATCAACCGCTGACAAGAGACAACTATGCCTTGTGGAGCCGCGCAATGTTGATTGCCCTCTCGGTAAAGAATAAACTAGGGTTTGTTAATGGTTCGATTTCTTGGGATTTCTCGACCATCAAGTGATGATCCTCTTCCCAATGCTTGGATCAAAAACAATAATATTGTGATATCTTGGATATTGAATTATGTTTCTAAAGAGATTTCCACAAGTGTGATATTTTCTGATTCTGCTTTGATACCATATTGCAATAGGGAGAGAAAAAATAATACCTCGGATATTATTGCAAACGCTAAGAATAACAGCTTAAATACAAGGAATGCAAACACCCTGCTTTCTAACTAAACTATCCTTAATTACATAAATGCCACTACTAATTAACCAACAAGGCAAAATAACAATAACAGCAAGTAAAAATAACAATGAAATCTATTATGGCAGGAGTTGGTTTAGAAGGCTAGAAGACATGTACAAGACAATAATTTGTAGTCTTGGATGCGTGATTGCATTTGAAAGCTCAAAGGCTTATTGTGTTGTATTATATTTTGGATCAATGTTGTTGTATCATTTTGTACTACTAGTCATGCTATTGTATTCCCTTGGTTTCACAGTCCTTTTGGCATATAAAATAACAAGATATGTATGTTAGAAACATTTTGCTATGTCAAGTTGTTTGTCGTGTTTCCATATTATATAGATTGGTTTCACAGTGTAAACCATATGATGGAAGACAATTATATCAATTATCTTCATTCCCCGCCATCTCATGAAAATTTTCTCCATATGAGGATGGTGTTTAAACTTTATCTCATCATTCCCTTTCTAGAGAGCAGCATTTACCACATTTTTCTTCTGCATGGATTTATATTGTCAATGTGAATTTTAGAACTCAATTGACATTACGAATGTTGTTCCAACACCCAAACCTCGTTAGGATAATGTGTAGTTGATAATGAGCCAAGTCAAGATGCATGTGTATGTCATGTGACAAGGGGTATTCTTGTAATAAAAGAGGATGGGTAGTTATAGGCTGAAGGTTGTAGAAGATTAACAAGATCCCTGCACTACCTTCTCACAAAAAAAAAAAAAGTGTTCAAGTCAAACCCGTGGAAAAAAAGTGAATTACATACCTCAACTAGCGAAAAACCTTCGTAATTGCATAATACAGTACAAAATAAGAAGACAATTGAAATCCCATCCTTCAGAACAAAAAAGCAAATTACGTATATGTAAAAAAATAGAGAACCAAAAATGAAAAAAAGTGCAGCATTACGTCAGTCCAAAATGCTCGTTCCATCAATTTTGCCAGGTTTAAGAAAATAACAAAACAGAACACATACAAAAATTAACATGCCACAAAAACTAATAAAGTAAAAGGATGGTGTTAGTCCAAACATTTGCATAACTACGTAAATCAATGTTGGAAGTAAAAAGTTAATGAAATCAATACTTTTCAAATTTTCACCTTTTGGTTTCAAAAATAAAGATAAAAAAAAGAGAGAAGAACAAGAAGACATAAAGCTTGTAATCAAATATTTTTGTTCAATGGTCAGGGTAATAACTAAGATGATGAAGTGAAATTGGTCTGAACCATAGAGCTTGTTGCAACCAGAATGCAGAATCCTCGAAACACAACACACTATTCAAAGTAAAATCTTCTTCCTCTCAAGTAAAAATATCACACAAGTAAAAATATACAGTTTTACATGGTTTACACTATCCAAAATATACAGTTTTACATGGTTTAAAATGTAAATAGAACCCCATTCCATTAAATTTTATAACAATTTATTTTTTTCACCAACTTTAACAACAGCAGTTTTCCAGCACCTTTTTTCTTACTAATACAAGAATGTGTGAAAATTGGAATACGAGGTGGATGCAATGATGCAGGAAATAGTTTTATATATACCAACAATCAATTTTTTTCTATTATCATTTTCGCCAAGGACAAAAGAAAGGATTGGGGTTCTATTCACATTTTAAATATAACTTAAACAGGGAAGGCAATGCAACCATTTTTAGAATGAATAAAACTACATAAACCACAATATTCAAGCTCAAGATTACACAACAGACATTAAGGTTCAAAAAATGACACAAGTCCAAGAGATGCGATCCAGGAGCGATACTCGATAAATTGAAGGCATTAGCTAAAACAAAATAGACAGTGATAAACGACAACATTCGAATTCAGAATTCCCCACAAACATTAAGTCTCAAAAAGCCATAGTTTACACATATTACCGGGCAGAGAGATATGATCCAACAGTACTAAATAATTGATATAATTAGATTGTTGATAAACCACAAAATTCATTTTCATAACAATTTATTTTTTCTCCAACTTTAATAAACACCTGTTTTCCAGCACTTTTTTTTTCATATTAATTGAAAAATGTCTGCAACTCAGCATATCAGGTGGAATGCAATGTGTGCAAAATAGCATTCTAGGTGGAATGCAATGATACAGGAATTAGTTATGAACCAACAATCAATTTTTATCTATTATTAATTTGGCAAAAGAGCATGAAAGGATTACAGTCCTAGTAATATTTTAATTATAACTTACGTAAAGAAGGCAATGCAACCATTTTTATAACGAATAAATACTAAATAAATGGACATAACTATCTAAAAAAATGACATTAGTAAGTCGCAACATTTTGGTTCAAAATTTCGCCATGGACATTAAGTTTCAAAAAGTGATGATTTACACAAGAACAAGAGAGATGATCCAACAACAATGCTAGATAAATTGAAGTGACTAACTAAAAAGAATTACGCAGTGATAAATTGCAAAATTCAAGTTCAAAATTCTCCACAAACATTAAGTTTCAAAAGGCGATAATTTACACATATTACAAGCCAGAGATAGATGACCTAACAATAATACTAAAATTGATGTAATTAGATTGTTAATAAACCACAAAATTTACTTTCATAAAAATTTATTTCTTTCACCAACTTTAATCTACACCTGTTTTTTAGCATTTTTTTCATATTAATAGAAGAATGTGTGAAAATTAGCATTCTAAGGGGTAGCAAGATCTCCGGGAGTAGGGTTCCCACACTAACCTTAATCCAAACTTGTTTTTCACCACTTTTTTTTTTCCATTTTAATAGAAGAATGTGTGCAAATGACTTATATGGATCAACAATCAATTTTTATATACTATTATTTTGGCCAAAGAGCATGAAAGGATTGTGTTCCAGTAATATTTTAAATATAACTTACGCAAGGAAAGCAATGCATCCATTTTTAGAATAAATGAAACTAAAGAAATGGATATAAAAAGACCAAGAGAGATGATCCAATGGAATTTAAGTTTCAAAAAGTAATGATTTACACAAGACTAATAGAGATGATCGAAAAAGAATGCTAGATAAATTGAAGTGATTAGCTAAAAAACAAATAGGTAGTGATAAACCATGACATTCAAGTTAAGAATTCTCCACAAACATTAAGTTTCAAAAGGCGATGATTTACACGTATTATAAGACAAAGAGAGGTGATCCAACAACAATACTAAAATTGATGTAATTAGATTGTTGATAAACCACAAAACTCGCTTTCATAACAATGTGTTTTTTTCACCAACTTTAATTATCACCTGTTTTTCAGCAAACTTTTCTATATTAATAGAAGAATGTGTGAAAATTAGCATTCTAGGTGGAATACACTAGTGCAGAATTACTTATATAGACAAACAATCCTTTTTTTTTTGTATAACATTTTGGCCAAGGATAATGAAAGGCAATGCAACCATTTTTAGAAAGAATAATACTAGATAAATGTATGCAACAAGATAAAGAGAAATTGGCATTGATAAACCACAACATTTAGGTTCAGGATTACCGAATGGACATTAAGTTTCAAAAAGTGATAATTTACACAAGGCCAAGAGATGTGATCCAAGTACAATACTAGATAAATTGAGGTAATTAGCTAAAGAGAAATAGGCAATGATAAACCACAACATTTGAATTCAGAATTAATGTAATTAGATTGTCGATAAAGCACAAAATCACTTTCATAGCAAAATTCGCAAAATTGATGTAACATTCAAATTTAGAATTCCCCCACAGACTAGTTCGAGAAAGTGAAGATTTATACAAGACCACAAGAGATGATTCAACAACAATACTAGAAAAATTGAAACGATGAGCTAAAAAGAAACTAGCAGTGAAAAACCAGAACACTCAAATTCAAAATTCACCACAGACAATAAGTTTCAAAAAGTCATAGTTTACACATATTACAGGGCAAAGAGAGATAATCCAATAACAATACTGAATAATTTATGGAATTAGATTGCTGATAAATGATAGGTCCTGGTTCATTGGACTTATCAAAGAAGGTCCAAGACACAGGGGTAGGGTGATAAATTGGCTGGCTAGCATAACAACCAGCCATGTGCGTAAGGGATAGAGTGGGGAAATTGCTGAGTTGTGTGACAACCCAACAAGTGTGCGTAATAGAATGTGGTTGAGGAAGAGAGAGATATAGATGTAGAGGGTGAAGATATTGGTAGGGGGGAGAAGATTTTGGTATTGAGTTCTTGGAAGAGTTAAGGGCCTCTCGAATGCCCAGTTTTCTTCTTGTAATCGAATTGAGTTGGTGAATTGAATAGTAGTTTGAGTGTTTTCTTTTCTAGTTCCTATCAATTTGGTATCAGAGCCTTATCGATCCTAATGGTGAACTTAACGAACTGAGTAGGAAAATTGGAAGGGAGGATGGAAGGCATGCAACGGGAACTTGATTCCATGAAGGGTGTGGTTCAATTGGTGGGGAAGAAGGTAGTGAGCTTGCTGGAATAGTTCGCTTGGATGAGAACAAGGTGGGAAGAGCAGGAACGGGAGAGGAAGAAGGAGGAGAGACAAGAGGACCAGACGAAAGGAAGGAAGGGGAAGCAGTTTGGCGAGCACTTACCGATGGGGTCGTCCCTCAGTGAGAAGGCCACGCCAGAATTGGGAAATCGACACAAGGAAGCTGACGGAAAGCACGACGTCTACGGGAGGTCAGACAGAAGGGGCCAACGTCTGGAGATGCCGGTGTTTGAAGAAGACGACCCGGATGGTTGGGTGTTTCGGGCCGAGTGGTACTTCTCCGTGAATCAGTTGTCGGATGCAGAGAAGTTAGACTCCGTTGCTCTCAGCTTTGAAAGAGCTACTCTTGCTTGGTTCCAGTGGAAGCAGTGAAGGCGACAGGTGAGGAGTTGGGAATTGCAGTGAATGGGCTAGTTGACGAGGAGAAGATTGACACAGCAATAGTGTTTAGAGGGTGCTGCACTTTCATGGGTCCAATGCGAGCAACGGTGACGAAGAGTGAGAAGCTGGGAAGAGCTAAAGGGGTTGTTGAGGAATCGCCTAGGGTCCATGCAGGATGGCACGGTGGAGAAGTCGGACGAGCTGCATATTGAAGAAGGATTGGCGGTTGAGCAGAACATGGTGTTGCGAGGCAGAGTGGCTACCGACGACGGTAGTGTTGGGGAGTTCTTCGACAAGGCAGAAGGGCAGCCAACGATCGATCCATTTAAAATGCCACGAACAGTCGATTCAGTGACAGCCAAGGAGAGCATCTTGCCGAGGATTAGGGCGCTATCAACAGTCCATGTTGTCTGGGAAGCTAGTTTGACTCTTAGCCAGGTTTCTCAGAGATTTTACATGGGGTTGGTTGATAATGGAGGGGCCCCCATGTATTTTCACCATCATGAGGGAGTGGGTGCCTCGTCCAAGCAAGTCATGATGGTGGAAGGGCAGCATGTTTCTAGAAGTCGAGGGCTCAATTTGCATTCTGTTGTGGAGTCCAATGGTATAGACCCAAAGATCTTAAATATTGATGGAAATTTGGGCGTGAAAGTTATCTACGGAGGATTGGCTGTTGTTGCTCTAAGAAACTTGAAGGTGTGGATCACGTTTAGGGTGCCAATAGACTCTTCAGATACACTACCTATAGTTTATGAACGAGACCATCTCTTCTCCAAAGTTAAAAAGAGAAGTCATTTGATGGCAGTGGTTGCTGAGGTTAACCAGATTCTCAGCCTAAAAGGGAAACTGATTGTTCGCGACAAGGTGGAGATCATCAACGAGGTGGAGGAAAGGATTGGGAGAGTTAAGGGTCTCTCAAATGCCCAGTTTTCTTCTTGTAATCGGATTGAGTTGGGAACTGAATAGAAGTTTCAGTATTTTCTTTTCAGGTTCCTATCAATAAACCACAAAATTGACTTTACTACAATTTATTTTTTTGCCAACTTTAATCCACACTAATTTTTCAGCACTTCTTTTCATATTAAGAGAATAATGTGTGCAAATTAGCATTCTACGTGGAATGCAATGATGCACAAATAGGGGTGTGCAATTGGTTATAACCAAACCGAACTGCCTGAAAATCAATAACCGAACAAGAAACAATAACTGAACCGAACTGACCAACAACAACGGAATAACCGAACTAACCGAAACCGAAATAACCGAACTCTAAAATGTCCTAACCGAACCCAAGTGATAATCGAAGTTTTGCCTAAACTACTAACCGAACCAAGAACCAACCACTATATAACCGAACTGAACTAACATGTTCGATCGATTTGTTCGGTCTAACTAAACCTTCGAATAGCTAATGTACCTTCTAAATTGTCCTATCTAACTGAATTGGGAAACAAAGCTTTGCAATTCAAGATTTCTAACGATTTCTAAAACTGAAAAATCCAAGAGAAGATAGGAGTAATAGAATAAATCTATGCTGAACTGATCTTAACAAGGAAAGATAGCGTCCAAAACAACAATCACAAATCTAGAAGGATTGCATGTCTGTTCTACAAGAGTTAAGCATATCCAGCCACAACCCCCCCCACCCCCCAAGGTTTTATGCCACTGTACCATGTGGACAACACTAGTGCAAGCCAGCTAGGAATAAAATAATAAAGCAAGCAAGAGAACATAGAAAGCAAAACAATACCTGATGCCCCAATTCTATTAAGATAAACTAATGTAGCAATCACCATTCCAGTAGTAGTTCTTCCACGGCCCATTTGGCAATTAAAAACTACCTCAGCATTGATGTCAACTTGAGAAATTTTATTAACCTATAGAGAGATAAAGAGAGAACCAGTGAATTGTTTAATTATGTTTGAGTACTCAATAATGATGTAACATAGAAAAAGGATAAAAGACAATGAAACAGGTCTAGAAACTAATAGAGACAATTAGTATATGAGTTTTAATGTGAATACGAGATTCAATATGTGAACTTCACCTAAAAACTTAGAATAGTGGATAACCGATTAGGGTTAGTTCAATTTTCTGTGATACATGAATGAGTCTCCAGATATTTATCGAGCACAAGAATAAAGGGGTTTCTTCAGGCCCTTGTCAACAACCACACTTATACTGTATTTGATCCAGAAAAAGTACATATCCAAGTTTGTGAATTGAATGTCATGACCCCATGGGCTGTTTTGTAATTTTCGATTGCATTTTAAATTTTCAGTTGTAGAATTGGAGGGAGCTAACCGATTCTGTTAGTAGCTTTACCATAATACCCTCGGATTCGTGTAAGCCATGAGGAACAACCTACATAAGGCTTTTAAGCGGGAGGATGGGAATTCATTGTGGAATGAGAATTGAATTCTTTCCCTTTAATTCTCTCTCTCTAATCTCCTCTCACTTTCCCTCCCAAATTCTCTCTCCAATCTCTCTCTCTTTCTCTTCTTAAATAACCGAACTCAATCCTCTTCCTCGAGGCTTGATA
This sequence comes from Diospyros kaki, assembly GCA_036245055.1. Lineage (NCBI taxonomy): Eukaryota > Viridiplantae > Streptophyta > Magnoliopsida > Ericales > Ebenaceae > Diospyros > Diospyros kaki. The sequence goes on along the minus strand of BSEG01000009.1, from coordinate 22,959,878 downwards.
TTTGGTATCAAAGTCGGTTATCCTCGGTTGTGATCCAATGAAGGTGTAACAAAATTAGTGGGTTGATGATCTTGGAGGCGTCGGGAGAAAAGGCAGAAGATACTAAAATGAAGCAATTGGAGAATCAATTAGAGGCGATGTAGGTTGGGCTCACTCAAACACAGGAGGTGGTTACACAGAGCAAAGAAGAAATACGACCGATTCAGGAAGAGCTACGGGAGGATATCGCAACATTTAATGATGGAGTTCTAAGGGACTTGCCAAGGCAGAGGGAGACTATGGATCAACGGATCAACAGCATGATTAACATGCTGTCCGCATTACCTCAATTCCGGTTGCCACCAGAGTTTCTTTCCCGAGCAGAGCCGGAGATGGGATCATCGAGACCCGACATATTGCCAAGACCACAGGGAGTTTCGAAGGCGAGAGAATCACAATTCGAAAAGACGCGTGATCAGGTAAGAGAGTTGAATTCCTTTAGATCTAGCAAAGGTCATCGACTGAGGCTAGAGATACCTCTTTTTGAGGGATCCAAACTGCGCTGGTGGATCCGAATATGAGAGGTATTTTCAATTCTATCACATACTCAAGAATCAGAGGATAACCATAGTTACGACATATCTTAACGATGTGGTCGATAGCTGGTACTGAGGGTGGTCCAGATCCAAGGGTGTGGGGGCGAGATGGATTAACTTTGCAGAAGAGTTGTGTGTGAGGTTTAGAGAAAAGAACATGACCGATGTCATTGAGGAATTCAACAAACTCAAGCAAGAAGAGACGGTCACGGAGTATAAGGAAAAATTCGAGGAGCTGGGGGCATTGATGTGGAGTGCTCAACCCACTCTCACAGACCAATATTTTGTCTCGAGTTTCATTAGTGGTTTGAAAGACGAGCTAAGGTCCATGGTAAAAATGTTCCCACCGGCCACTATGATGGAAGCGACAGATAAGGTCAAGTTGCAAGAATTAACTCTAAAGGCCATATATAAGAGGAATAGATCAACACTGAGGCTAATGTCGATGGCTGGATACCTAACAGGGGCAACACTAAGGCATTGATGCCTGCGGTGCCTACGGGAGGAGTAAAAAAGGGTCCTAGTACCACGACTAACAAAGTTCCAACAATGGAACAAAGCAGAATGTTGGGATTATGTTTCAATGTGGTGATAAATACTGATCTCCCATCAGTGCAGTAGGCACCTGCTTAACATGGAAGGAGGAGAAACGAAGGAAGAGGAAACTCAAGGGGAAGAAGAACAAGAAGAAAAAGATAAAGAGGCAGAGGATAATTATGCAGACAATCAAGGGCAAGATAGGGGAGAAATTTCCTTTCATGTTCTTAAAGGCCCTATGGGAAAGATTATCAAGGTGGTGGGGCAGGTAGGAAATAAGAAGCTAATGGCGTTGATCGATAGTGGCAGTACTCATAGCTTCTTGAACGAAGCTACTGCCCACAAACTGAAATGCCAAATGACCCACACCACCCCACTATCAATGACCGTAGCCAATGGGCAAAAGATGTACAACCATTGTAAGTGTGTGGACTTCAAATGGGTGATGCATAGCTATGAGTTCAAAGCTGATTTGAGAATATCAGAGCTGGGAGGATGCGAAATTGTCCTGTGCGTGGATTGGATGAGGACTATCAGTCCACTTACCTTTGATTTCAACAAGTTGGAGGTAACAGTAGAAGTGGAAGAAAGGAGATTAAAACTGACAGGCAGCCTAGAACAAGGGGAAGTGCAAGATGATTAAGGGAAGTAAATTGAAAAAGTTGTTTCAGAAGAAATGGGGACAAATCACACAGTTATACTCAATCCAAGCAATAGAAAGGGAAGAATCTGATGAAGAAATGGAGCCTCAACGACGTGAGAAGGAAGAATGCTACACAACTTATTCCCAAGTAACTACCATAGATAGCTTGAACTTACTTTTGGAAAGCTATAAGGACTTGTTCAATGAGCCTAATTCTCTACCACCCAAAAGACCTTTGGACCATGTCATTCCCCTCAAACCTTAAACTACACTAGTAAACATTCAACCATACTGTTATTCACCCACCCAAAAGGCTGAGATTGAAAAACAAATTTCCAACACGTTAACATCTTCCTTTATACAACCCAGCCAAAGCTATTTCGCATCACCCAACCCGTTGGTTAAAAAGGAGGATGGCTCGTGAAGATTTTGTGTTGACTACCGCCAACTCAATTCTCACACCATCAGAATAGATTTCCTATTCCCCTTATAGATGACCTGTTGGATGAGTTGGCAGGAGCCAAAATTTTCTCTAAGCTGGACCTTCGATCTGGATACCATCAAATCCAGATGAAACCCACCGATATCCCTAAACCAACCTTTTGAACCCAACAAGGTCTATATGAATTTATAGTCATGCCTTTTAGTCTTACTAATGCTCCTGCTATGTTTCAAGCACTCATGAACCAGGTTTTTGCTCCCTATCTTCGAAAGTTTATCCTAGCATTTTTTGACGATATGGTCATTTATAGCCCAAACTTGGAACAACACTTAACCCACCTTCAAACCACATTTGAAATCCTTAGATCAAACCAATTGTATGTCAAGCTATCTAAGTGTATTTTTGCCAAGAATGAGGTGGTGTATTTGGGGTACATTATATCGAAGGAAGGGGTTAAAACAGACCCCAACAAGGTCACATCAATGGTGGAGTGGCCAAGGCCTGGATCCGAAAAAGAACTGAAGGGATTCTTGGGATTAATAGGCTATTACTGGAAATTTATAAGGCACTATGGGATAATTAGCAGGCCTTTGACAAATCTATTGAAGAAAGATAGGTTCCATTGGAATCCCCAAGCAGAAGCAACCTTCCTGACTCTCAAAAAAGCAAAGACCCAAGCACCAATATTGGCTCTACCCGATATCTCCAAACAATTCATAGTAGAGGTGGATGCTTGTGACAAAGGAATAGGGTTATACTAATGCAGGAGGGAAAACCTATTGCCTACATCAGTCAGGCTCTGGAACCTAAGCATTTGGGGTGTAGAGTGTATGAGACTGAGCGCTAGCAATACTGAAGTCCATACACAAATGGAGGCATTATCTAGAAGGTAACCCTTTTGTGATTAAAACAGATCATGAGTGTCTCAAATTTTTGTCACAACAAATATTACAATCCCAACTACAGAAGAAGGGGGTATCCAAGCTCATGGGGTTGGATTATACCATACTCTACCACAATGGGAAGGAAAATATAGTGGCAGATGCCCTATCCAGAAGGAAGGATAGAGACAAGAAAGGCCAATGCCACGCTATCACAACAATGGTGCCAGAGTGGATGAAAGAAGTGGTGTAAAGTTACGAGAATACTAAGTGGGTGAAAGAACTCTTAACCAAATTGACAGTACAAACTACAAACGATAAAGGTTATTCACTGTCTAATGGCCTTATCAGATTTCAGAACAGACTGCTGGTGGGAGGCAATAAAGGGTTGAAAGAAAAGATATTGCGGTCACTGCATTGATCACCTTTAGGGGGTCATGCCGAGATTAGGGCTACCTACCACAAGGTCAAACAATTGTTCTTTTGGCCAAAACAAAAGCAAGACGTGGTAGAATTTGTGTTGGCATGCAAGACGTGCCAAAGATGTAAGCATGAGCAAGTGCCATACCCAAGCATTTTGCAGCCTTTAAAGGTTCCAAAACAAGCATGGGAAGGTATATCTATGGATTTTGTGGAAGGGTTACCAAAATCCAAAGGCAAAGACGTGATTCTAGTGGTTGTGGACAAACTAACAAAATTTAGGCACTTCATCAACCTCACGCACCCCTTCTCAGCACAAGAGGTGGCTAGGATTTTCTTGGATTAAGTGGTAAAGCTACACAGGGTCCCTAAGACAATAGTATCGAACAAGGATAAAATATTCACCAATAATTTCTAGCAAGAATTGTTTAAGAAACTGGGAGTTGGGTTACAGCTGTCTACTTCCTAACACTCTCAAATTGATGGCCAAACAGAAAGGGTCAACCAATGCCTCGAAGCATACCTAAGGTGCATGTGTTTTACAAGGCCCAAGAGTTGGAACCGATGGCTACTGCTAACCCAATGGTGGTAAAACTCTTGTTTTTATAGTGCCATCAAGAGAAGTCCTTTCGAGGCTGTGTTTGGATACAAACCCCCTCTATTGCCGGCTATAGCTAGCACTTCTTCTAGCCTAGCAGCAGTGGAGCAGTACTCGGAACAAAGGAAGGATATGCTCTCTGTTCTAAAGAAGGAATTGGCTGGTGCTCAAAATAGGATGAAACAAGCAACGAACAAAAGGAGAAGTGACAGGACTTTTGAGATTGGGGTCAAGGTGTTCCTTAAGGTTAGAAGGTGTGGAAATCCCAAATGATTTGAGGGGAATTTGGAGGATATTGTGGTAGGAGATTGAGGCCAGAATGCGATCCAATATTTAGGCTGATTATTTGGGTTGATTTTTATGTTTCCATATATTTTATGTTTCCATACTTTTTATTCTCTTTGTACATGTTAAATAGGGACCGAGTATGTAAAGAATAATGTACAATTGAATAAAAGATTGAAGACATTTACATATTCGCATCGTCATCATGGTATCAGAGCTGTGGTTACTCTGAAAACCCTAGCAAGCTACCCAGTGGATAACTCAAGAAGAAGAATCGGAGATAATCCCCTCCATAGGTTCAACCGGTGGGTTTGAGAATTCCTCAATTCATCTTACTTTAGAAAAGATGAATGGTAAGAATTACCGAGAATGGGCTCAATCCATCAAGCTGGTCATCGACGGTAAAGACAAACTAGGTTTCCTTGCCGGTGAGACCAAACGACCACCTTCCAAGGATTTAGCAGTCTTCCATTGACATCCGGCCATGAGGTTTATGGCTATTATATATAAGCAGCCCACAATTCTATAGAGCAGTTACCACTCCACACCTACTAGTAACTGCTCCTTTAATTACTCCACTACCTCCCCACTACTCCATTGCTAAGAATAATCAGATAATAAAAGTAATAACTAACTGCTTCAGCAAAATAAATAAAAATAGAAATAAAAATAACAAGCTGGCTGGGACAAGTAAATTTTTTGATCTCACAAATTCCACGTAACACTTGTAGGCCATATAATACCATTAAAGGATAACTCGAACCACCCACTAACAGTCACATCTTCAGCCCCCCCCCAAACATATGAAGATCAATAAAAGCATTCCAATAGCCAGACCAGCAATGCAAACAAAATTCAACTATGTACCCATCCCCAATATCAAAACCAATATACTTCAGAACTTAACAAAAAGTTCATAATTGTAATGTCTCAAGAATTGTCCACAAATAAGCAAGTTATAGTGTGACACTCCATGCCCTCAATGTGTCCGCAAGGCTATGTGAATAGTAGATGAACAGGCATAAAGATGGTTGAGATTAAGTTGCCTAGGAGAAGAATTGACAATAGGACGATGCAAGGAAACTACATATGGGAAAGTAAAATTGCCAACAACTTGAAGGAAAATGTGGACTGTTTTGACGAACTGTCAACAGTGTTTGTGGGTTGGGCTGATGTCACCTTAGTTTGAGCTGAAATTCTTGAGAAGTTGATATGTGGTAAGCTGAGGCATATCTTAGTGACAAATTCAAGGATCCAACAACAAGACGTTGAAAATAAGCAACTTAATTAGAGTCTCTCACCAGCCTTGGGATTCTGTAAGGCGCAGGAAGAAATCAGTATTATCTTCATCTCTTTGTGGGATTGGCTTTTAGTCCTAAGCAGCTCTTTGTGTAATTATGCATAATTGAGCACGGCTAATTGTTTTATGCTATATATCGTTCCTTTTTCTTGTGAAAATTAAAGCTAGGAAGGATAAAGCAATGTTATGCTAGCTGCTTTTTTCTCTCTATATATAGCGAAATACCCTTATGAATGGGTGTGGCTGCTTGAGAAAGAAACAGAGAGAGAGAGAGAGAGAGAGAGAGAGAGAGAATCTTAATTGAGTTTCAGCTTGCCTTTAGTTCAAAGGACCAGTGTGAAAGCTGAACAAATTAGGGGTCGGTAAGGAACTTATATGTGGAGAAAATGATGAGAAAGACGAAGATGAAATGTAGGGAACGAGGAAGAGTGAGAGTGTCAAAAACCATGATTATCACACCATAGATAGACAGAAAATAAACATGCATATATGTGGAGAAAACAAATTCCATAACACAACATTCAACATACAAACATAAAACCAACAAAAAGATTAAAATTTAATAAATGAAAGAGGTGATACTAAGAGATTAAGGTCTTAAAGAAATGCAATCTCTAATGTAATTAAGCTACAAGGTACAAGATTAACAAGGTCCCTGCATTACCTTCTCACAAAAAAAAAAAAAAATGGTGTGCAAGTCAAACCCACGGAAAAAAAGTGAATTACATACCTCAACTAGCAAAAAATCTTTGTCATTGCATAATACAATACAAAATAAGAAATCATAATTGAAATCCCAACCTAAAGAACCAAAAAGAAGATTAGGTACACGTAAAAAACATGGAACCAAAAATGAAAAAAAGTGCAGCATTACCTCAATCCAAAATGCTCGTTCCATCAATTTTGCTAGGTTTATGAAAATAACATAACAGAGCGCAAAACAAAATTAACACGTCACAAAAACTTATAAAGTAAAAGGATGGTGCTAGTCCAAACATTTCCATAACTTTAATCCACACCAATCTTTCAACACTTTTTTCACACTAATAGAATAATGTGTGCAAATTAGCGTTTTAGGTGGAATGCAATGATGCAAGAATTAGTCCTATGGACCAACAATCAATTTGTATTTGTTATTACTTTGGTCAAGGAGCATGAAAGTATTGTGGTTCTAGTAATATTTTAAATATAACTTAAGCACAAAAGGGATTGCAACAATTTTTATGATGAACAAAACTAAATAAATGGATGTAACTACATAAAAAGAAATTGTCATTGAAAAACCACAACAATCAGGTTTAGGACTCCCCAACAGACATTAAGTTTCAGAAAATGATGATTTACAAAAGACGAAGAGATTTTGACAGAAAACAAATATTAGATAAATTGAAGTGATTAGTTAAAAAAAATAAGCAGTGACGAACCAAAACATTCGAATTCAGAATTCACCATAAACATCAAGTCTCAAGAAGCCATGGTTTACCAATAGTAAAGGGCACAAAAGTCACTTTCACAACAATTTATTTTTTCGCCAACTTTAAACCAGACCTGTTTTTTAAAACTTTTTGTCATACTAATAGAATAATGTGTGCAAATTAGCTTTCCGATTGGAATTCAACGATGCAAGAACTAGTTCTGGACCAACAATCAATTTTAATCTATTATTATTTTGGTCAAGGAGCAAGAAAGGATAGTGTTCTAATAGTATTTTAAATATAACTTATGTAGGGAAGACAATGCAACTAGTTTTAGAATGAAAAATACTAAATAAATGGATATAACTATATAAAAAAATTGACAATGATAACCCACTACATTCAAGCTCAGGATTCCCCAAACAGACATTAAGTTTCAAAATGTGATGATTTACACAAGACCAATAGAGCTTATCCAAGAACAATACTAAATAAATTGAAGTTATTAGCTATAAAGAAATAGACAGTGATAAACCACAATATTAAAAGTTCAGAAATCTCCATAAACATTAAATTTAAAAAAGACCAACAACAATACAAAATAAGTGATCCAACAACAATAATTGATGTAATTAAATTTTTTCAAAACCACAAAATTTAAGTTCATAACAAGTTATATTTTCACCAACTTTAATCCACATCTGTTTTTCAGCATTTTTTTCATATTAATAGAAAAATGTGTGAAAATTAGCATTCTAGTTGGAATGCAATGATACAAGAATTAGTTATATGGAAAAACAATCAAATTTTTTATATTATCATTTTGGCAGAGCAGATGTTCTAGTAATATTTTAAATATAACTTAGACAGGGAAGGCAACACAACCATTTTTAGAATTAATAATACTAAATTAATGGATGTAACTTGATAAATAGAAATTGATATTGATAATTCACAACATTCTAGTTCAAGATAACCGAACAAACATTAAAGTTCTGAAATTGATGATTTACACAAGACCAAGAGAAGTCATCCAAGAACAATACTGGATATATTGAAGTCATTAACTAAAAGGAAATAGAATGTGATAAACCACAACGTTCGAATTCAAAATTGTCCACAAACATTAAGTCTCAAAAAGCCACGGTTTACACATATTACAACGAAGAGAAAGATAAGCCAATAACAATACTAAATAATTGATGTAATTAGATTGTTGATAAACTACAAAATTTACTTTCATAACAATTTATATTTTATCTAACTTTAATCTACACTTGTTTCTTAGCACCTTTTTTATTATTAATAGAAAAATCTGTGCAAATTAGCAATCTAGGTGGACTGCAATGATACAGAAATTAGTTACTTTCATAACAATTTATATTTTATCTAACTTTAATCTACACCTGTTTCTTAGCACCTTTTTTATTATTAATAGAAAAATGTGTGCAAATTAGCAATCTAGGTGGAATGCAATGATACAAAAATTAGTTATGGACCAACAATCAATTTTTATCTATTATTATTTTGGCCAAAGAGAATGAAAGGATTGCGATCTAAAACTATTTTAAATATAACATACGCAGGGAAGTTGATGCAACCATTTTTCAAATGAATAATACTAAATATATGGAGGTAACTAGATAAAAAAAATGACATTGATAAACCCCAACATTCAGGTTCAAAATTCCCCCACGGATATTATGTTTCAAAAAGTAATGATTCACACAAAACCAAGAGAGATGATCCAAGGAAAATATTAGATAAATTGAGGTGATGAGATAAAAGGAAATTGGCAGTGATAAATTGGAACACTCAAGTTCATAATTCTCCACAAGCAATAAGTATCAAAAAGCCATCATTTACACACATTACAGGGCATAGAGACATGATCCAACACAATACTAAATAATTGATGTAATCAAATTCTTTAAAAACCACAAAATTCACTTTCACAACAATTTATTTTTTCACCAACCTTAACCCACACCTATTTTTCAGCACTTTTTTCATATTAATAGAAGAATGTGTCCAAATTAGCATTCTAGGACGAATGAAATGATGGAGGAATTAGTTATATCGACAAACAATCAAATTTTATCTATTATTATTTTGGGCAAGGAGCTTGAAAGGATTGTGGTTCTACTAATATTTTAAAAATAACTGTTAAGATCATAGGTTTTTAGTTCAAGATTTCCGCGTACTCCTAATTATCTATTTGGTTCTTGACAATAGCTTACATAAAGAGGGCAATGCAACCATTTTAAGAATGAATAATACTAAATGAATAGATGTAACTAGATAAAAATAAATTGACATTGATAAATCACAACATTCAGGTTTAGAATCCCGCTAGAGACATTAAATTTCAGAAAGTAATGATTTATACAAGGCTAAGAGAGAAGAACCAAGAATAATACTAGATAAATTGAAGTGATTATCTAAAATGAAATAGTAGTGATAAAACGCAGCATTCAAATTCAGAATTCTCCACAAACATTAAGTTTCAAAAAAGCATAGATTACGCATATCACAAGGCATCGATAGATGACCTAACAACAATACTAAATAATTGATGTAATTAGATTGTTGATAAACCTCAAAATTAACTTTCAAAAACTATTTATTTTTTCACCAACTTTAATTCACACCTAGTTTTTAGCACTTTTTTCCTAGTAATGGAAGAATGTCTGCACATTAGCAATATAGGTGAAATCCAAGGAAGTAGGAATTAGTTATATAGACCTACAATAAATTTTTGATCTATTATTATTTTATCCAAGGAGCATGAGAGGATTGTGGTTCTAGCAATATTTTAAATATAACTTATGCCGAGAAGGCAATGCAACCATTTTTATAACAAATAATACTAAATAAGTGTACGTAACTAGATAAACAGAAATTGACATTAATAAATCACAACATTCAGATTCAAAATTTCACCATGAACATTAAGTTTCAGAAAATGATGATTTACAAAAGAACAAGAAAGATGGTCGAAAAACAATGCCAGATAAATTGAAGTGATTAGATAAAAAGAAATAGGCAATAATAAATCGCAACATTCAAGTTCAGAATTCCCCATAACATTAAGTTCCAAAAAGAGATGGTTTACACATATCACAAGGCAAAGTGAGATGATCCAACAACAATACTAAAATTGACATAATTAGATTATTGACAAACCACAATATTCACTTTTACAACAATATATTTCTTTCACCAATTTTAATCCACACCAGTTTTTCAACATTTTGTTTCATATTAATAGAAGACTGTGTGAAAATTAGAATTCAAGGTGGACTGCAATGATGCAGGAATTACTTATATGGACAAAAAATCAATTTTTTTATATTATCATTTTGGTCGAGGACCTTGAAAGGATATTGGTTATAGTAATATATTAAATATAACTTATACAGGGAAGACAATGCAACCATTTTTAGAATGAATAAAACTAAATAATTGGATGTAACTAGATAAATAGAAATTGACAATGATAAACTACAACATTCAGGTTCAAGATTACCGAACGGACATTATGTTTCAGATAGTGATGATTTACACAAGACGAAGACATGATCCAAGAACAATACTAGATAAATTGAAGTGATTAGCTAAAAAGAGATAAACACTGATAAACCACAAGTTCGAATTCATAATTGTCCACAAACATTAAGTCTAAAAAAGCCATGGTTTACACACATCAAAAGGTTGAGAGAGATGATCCAACAACAATACTAAATAATTGATGGAATTAGATTGTTGATAAACCACAAAATTCTATTTCATAGCAATTTGTTTTTTCTTCAAGTTTAATCCACACCTGTTTTTTTGCACTTTCGTCCTTATTAATAGAAAAATGTGTACAAAACAGCATCCCAGCTGGAATGCAATGATACAGGAATTAGTTATGAACCAACAATCAATTTTTATCTATTATTAATTTGGCCAAAGAGCATGAAATGATTGCGGTTCAAGAAATATTTTAAATATAACTTACGAAAGAAGGCAATACAACCATTTTTATAACGAATAAATGCCAAATAAATGGATGTAACTATCTAAACAAACGACATTAATAAGTCACAATAATTTGGTTCAAAATTTTGCCATGGACATTAAGTTTCAGAAAGTGAAGATTTACACAAGAAGAGGAGAGATAATCCAACAAGAAGGCTAGATAAATTGAAATGACTAACTAAAAAGAAATTTGCAATGATAAACCACAAAATTCAAATTCAAAATTCTCCACGAACATTAAGTTTCAAAAAGCGACAGTTTACACATATTACAAGGTAGAGATAGATGATCCAACAATAATACTAAAATTGACGTAATTAGATTGTTAATAAACCACAAAATTTACTTTCATAAAAATTTATTTCTTTCACCAACTTTAATCCACACCTGTTTTTCAGTATTTTGTCGTATTAATAGAAGAATGTGTGAAAATTAGCATTCGAAGGGGAATGCAATGACGCAAGAATCAGTTATATGGATAAACAATCAATTTTTTCTATTACCATTTTGGCGAGGAGCATGAAAGGATATTGGTTCTAGTAATATTCTAAATATAACTTAAGCACTGAAAGCAATGCAACCATTTTTAGAATGAAAATTCTAAAGAAATGGATGTAACTAGATAAATAGAAATTGACATTGAAAAACCATAACATTCAGGTTCAGGATTACCAAACGGACACTAACTTTCAAAAGGTGATGATCTACACAAGACCAAGAGATGTGACCCAGGAACAATACTAGATAAAATGCGGTGATTAGCTACAAAGAAATGTGTAATGATAAATCACAACATTTAAATTTAGAATTTTCCACAAGCATTGAGTCTCAAAACGACATGGTTTACACAAATTACACAGGAGAGATATATGATCTAACAACAATACTAAATAATTCATGGAATTAGATTGTTGATAAATCACAAAATTCACTTTCTTAACAATTTATTCTCTCTCTAACTTTAATCTACACATGTTTTTCAGCACTTTTTTCTTATAAATAGAAAAATGTGTGCAAATTAACATTCCAGGTGGAATGCAATGATGCAAGAATTAGTTATAGACCAACTATCAATTTTTATCTTTTACTATTTTAGCCATGGAACGTGAAAGGATTGTGTTCAAAAAACATTTTAAATATAACTTACGATGGGAAGGCAATGTAACCATTTTTAGAAAGAATAATACTAAATAAAGGAAAGTAACTAGATAAAAAGAAATTGACATTGCTAAACAACAACATTCAAGTGTATTCCCCAACGAACATTAAATTTCAGAAAGTGATGATTTACATATGTAACACCCCAAAATTTTGATAAGGTTGCCACGTATTTTAAGAGAGTTTAAAATACCAAAAAATGGCTCGGTAGCAAAATAAATCGCCGAATCGACTGCCGAGAATGCCCCGGAGAAGGAATGTCAGCAGAAAATGGTATAGTCTCGATGAGCATTTCGAGAAGGGATTTATGGAATTAAAATAAATTAGAATCGAGACGATTTTCGGTACAGCTAAAATACAACTGTGATTTGAGACCGAAATACCGAATTGTCATATGGGACTTCCAGAAAGTTAACGGAAGGCTGAGAGGGCTTCGGTTTTCCATAATGATCAACCCTTCAGTGGTTTCAGGATGAATCGAGGTCGCGGTGAGGACCCAGTGGCAAAATTAATTTTATCGAATAACCCTGAAGTTATTAATTTTGGTTTTAAAAGCATTGTAATGCAAATTAATTGGCCATTAGAGGGAGTATGTGCAATTTAAGAATTCCCGAAGTGTTATTAATAGAATCCTCAAGTGTAATTAATGAGAAGTTAGGGGATTAAATGTATTAATACACATAATATATAAATATTATATAGTTATGTATGCAAGCATGCGCGGCAGAGGCGTGGGCTCTTCTGAAACTCGATGAAGTGGGTTCTCCAATTAAGGTGTTGGGCTGAGGAAATGGCAGAGGATTAAAGGAGAATGTCGAGAGGTGGCCAAGGCTGTCGGGTGCTCGCCTATTCATTCCAGAGAGAGAGAGAGAGAGAGAGAGAGAGAAATGGAGAGCTTCGGCCATGGAAGTGAATGGCCGAGAGTTGCAATGAGAAAGAGAGATGCCGAGAGAGTGAGAGCAAGATCAGGGAAGAGAGCTTGGGCGAGAGCTTATGGCCGAGGGAGAGAGAGAGAGCTAGAACAAGAGAAAGAAGAAGAAGAAGAAGAAGAAGAAGAAGAAGAAAGGAAAGAAAGAAAGAAAAGAAGAAGAAGAATGAAGGAGAAGTTGCAGGAGAGGCGTTGCAGAAGAAGAAACAGAGAAGGAGATGATGAATAGTAAGAGGAAAAGAAATAAAAGAAGAAAAGAAAAGAAAATAAAGAAAAAGGAAAGAAAATAAGGGAAAAATATGAGGAAGCTTCTGAAAATTCCCGAAAAATAGGAAATGGAGTTGTATTAATATTCCGGAGTCTTTGGCGAGAAAAAATGGTTCAGACACGCTTTTCGAGGTCAATGCACGCGCATCAATGAGGCTTTGAAAAATAAGCCGAGGTAAGTTTTAGAATTTCTAATATTTTTAGAAATATATTTGATGAATTTCCATGGATAAATAATTGGTGAAATATTTGAGTAGATATTTATTTTAAATTATTATTGAGGAAAATGGGAGATAATTAGAGAATAATGCAAATAAATTATGGAAAATAGGTTTTGAGATTTATTGGAATAAAATGATGAATTGGGTGCTTTGATGATTTAGGTGAAGTGATTTGTACGCGAATCGAGGCTCGGCACATAAATCGAGGCATCTTGGAAATTGGCGAAGGCAAGCTCCCCTAATCATTTTCTTCTCCTTAGGTCTGTTTGAGATGGCAAGCCTATTCTTGAGAATGGTTTATTTTCCTTACTGTTATTTCCTTATCGTGTGTTGATTTAGAGGTAATAATTGGAGTTTTTAGATAAGCTTGTATATGAGGATTTATTGAGGAACACTGCAAGTTTGTCATTGAGGTTGTATGTGAGGATTTACTCACTGAGAGTCATTGGTGGTTTTTATTTTAAGCTTGTCTATTGCTAGTTTCTCAATTTTCCTTTCTATGAGATTTTAGATGCATATTTTGAGGGCTCTAGGTTCTTTGTTCGAGGATTTATTCTGTTGAGTTGGAGATGCTTTCATTCGAGGATTTATTCTGTTGAGTTGGAGATGCTTTCATTCGAGGATTTACTCTGTTGAGTTGGAGATGTTTTCATTCGAAGATTATAGGCCTGTTTCTGGTTAGTTTCTCCATCTTGGTTTGATCCTTGCCAGATGGTGGGTCTTTTCTTGTGAGCTTTGAAGGGTTTGTTTCTCCCTTCTATTTGTTGCTGGAATGAAGCTAGGAACCTGTGGGTAGGTTCTTGTTAGAGGTTGTTGTGGCTGAGCGTAATTGCATGTGTTTCATTTATTTCTGGTAACTTGTCAGTTCATATGCATGCATGGGCTTGGGATATGCATATGGAGGTTTCATATGATTGTGTGCTTGGCCATGGGCATATTGTTGTATATTTGTCTTCCCTTCGAGGCGAGCAGGGCATGATGCATGGCTTATGGGGGTTATGTATCATCGTTTGTGCTCATTATGCCTCTGCATTACATGAGCACTGCATTGTATGTGATTTCCTGTATGGGCGAGGCTTGACGGGATGCTTGGCTTATGGGGGCTTTGTATCCTGTCCGGTCTACTACGCCACCCCTTATTTGTTGCATTTGCACAGTCTTGGCGCCAGTTCTTGAGATACAGTTGTACGGTGTCGGGTTTCCCGAACCGAGTTATTCAGAGACGCTTCGGCGTGCCCAGTTTCTATTTTGGACGCTTATGCGTGCCAGCGGGTGTTGGTCGCTCCCACCCGAGCGAGCTTTGGCTCGAGTGACAGGTACAGTTCTTGAGATACAGTTGTACGGTGTCGGATTTCCCGAACCGAGTTATTCAGAGACGCTTCGGCGTGCCCAGTTTCTATTTTGGACACTTATGCGTGCCAGCGGGTGTTGGTCGCTCCCACCCGAGCGAGCTTTAGCTCGAGTGACAGGTACAGTTCGCCTTAAGGGCAGTAGCAGATTTGTGATAAGGACTTGGGTGCCAGTGCATTCTTTATTTGGGCCCCAAGATCCTCTATATGTGCATTGTTACTTATGCAGTTTGTACCTGTGACAGTTTATGAGATTGCATGGCATGTTATGCATGAGTTTTGATTTGTTATGCATTTGAGATGAAGAGTTACTCTTAGCACCTACTCTATCCATCCTTCCTTTCTTTATGAGCTTGCTGAGTCATTTGGACTCACCTTGTTTTCTCTTCATTCCAGGTAAAGGCAAGAATCCAGTTGTGGGTGAGTTTAGTGGGTCCCGACTTCCAAGTTAGATGGTGTACAGGACCATGCAGACCTAGCAGATGCCAGCCTGTGGGTTTCTTTTTGTTCATTTTATCGCTTCCGGACTGTCTTTATTCCTTTAGTCTATTTGGGTCTGTATGGATTGTGTTATTTTGTGGCCAGTGTGCCAGTATTGTATGTTATGCATGCCTGGGCTATGTAAGCCTAGAGTTTAGTTGTTGTATAGCAGGTTGAGGTTTTGATATATATGCCGTGTTGGCAAGTTTCCTTTATCAGTTTTCTCTTGATATTTATCAGTGGCATGCATGACAGGTTCTTCTTTATCAGGTTGTCTTTATTTTAGTAGGGCACCCGCTCTGGTTCTTTGGGAACCTAGGTGGGGGCCTTACATTGGTTGGTATTAGAGCGTTTTTGGAGTTATTTTCGATAAGATGTCCCTGTACACCTAGGTTATCGGGTAGAGTTAAGCTGTCTCTAAGGGCAAGTTAGCATTAAAGGTTTAAATTGCTCTAAGTTCCATTGCAGATTTTGCAGGGATATGGATACTCCCAGTGGTCAAGAGCTAGGCTAATCACCTCTTGAGGATGGTGGGCGGGTGTTCCCCTGCCCGAGGTGCAAAGTGACGCAAGTTGAGAGCGGCATTAGGCGACACTGGGTATGTAGGATACCCTGTCAAGCACTCTACGTGTAGTAGAGGTATTGGTTGCCGTGCAGCTAAGGCAAGAGCAGTCGTTTGTGGGGAAAGTCTCCAGGCAGCGTGCCAAGAAGAGAGGCCGAGATATAGGTTCCAGCCAGGGATCAGGAGCTGTTCCAGAGTGCAAGACTTGTGGCATATGGTGGTTCATAGTTGGGGCGATCGTTTGAGGTAATAAATTCAGTAATAAGAGCTCAAAGGTTTGGGTTGCGTGATAATGCAACATGATCGAGTGATCGTGTGTGGATCACGGAGAACTTCCCGATGTATGACTTAGAGCCGGCAATTGAGGTATGGGTGTTAGTTGTCGATTGTTGAGGTATGGTGGTCGGCCGTCCTCATTAACTCACCATCGGGGATTTGATTTAAAAAAAGTTTGAAATTTTGTGCATTGTAAGATATGTCCAGGCTGTTAACCGATCTAATTCAATCGTTGGAGATTTCGAGTAAGAGCCAAATTTCGAGGACGAAATTCTTTTGAGGGGGAAGATTGTAACACCCCGAAATTTTGATAAGGTTGCCACGTATTTTAAGAGAGTTTAAAATACCAAAAAATGGCTCGGTAGCAAAATAAATCGTCGAATCGACTGCCGGGAGTGCCCCGGAGAAGGAATGTCAGCAGAAAATGGTATAGTCTCGATGAGCATTTCGAGAAGGGATTTATGGAATTAAAATAAATTAGAATCGAGACGGTTTTTGGTACAGCTAAAATACAACTGTGATTTGAGACCGAAATACCGAATTGTCATATGGGACTTCCGAAAAGTTAACGGAAGGTTGAGAGGGCTTCGATTTTCCATAATGATCAACCCTTCAGTGGTTTCAGGATGAATCGAGGTCGCGGTGAGGACCCAGTGGCAAAATTAATTTTATCGAATAACCCCGAAGTTATTAATTTTGGTTTTAAAAGCATTGTAATGCAAATTAATTGGCCATTAGAGGGAGTATGTGCAATTTAAGAATTCCCGAAGTGTTATTAATAGAATCCTCAAGTGTAATTAATGAGAAGTTAGGGGATTAAATGTATTAATACACATAATATATAAATATTATATAGTTATGTATGCAAGCATGCGCGGCAGAGGCGTGGGCTCTTCTAAAACTCGATGAAGTGGGTTCTCCAATTAAGGTGTTGGGCTAAGGAAATGGCAGAGGATTAAAGGAGAATGTCGAGAGGTGGCCAAGGCTGTCGGGTGCTCGCCTATTCATTCCAGAGAGAGAGAGAGAGAGAGAAAGGGAGAGCTTCGGCCATGGCAGTGAATGGCCGAGAGTTGCAATGAGAAAGAGAGATGCCGAGAGAGTGAGAGCAAGATCAGGGAAGAGAGCTTGGCCGAGAGCTTATGGCCGAGGGAGAGAGAGAGAGCTAGAACAAGAGAAAGAAGAAGAAGAAGAAGAAGAAGAAGAAGAAAGGAAAGAAAGAAAGAAAAGAAGAAGAAGAATGAAGGAGAAGTTGCAGGGGAGGCGTTGCAGAAGAAGAAACAGAGAAGGAGATGATGAATAGTAAGAGGAAAAGAAATAAAAGAAGAAAAGAAAAGAAAATAAAGAAAAAGGAAAGAAAGGAAAGAAAATAAGGGAAAAATATGAGGAAGCTTCCGAAAATTCCCGAAAAATAGGAAATGGAGTTGTATTAATATTCCGGAGTCTTTGGCGAGAAAAAATGGTTCGGACACGCTTTTCGAGGTCAATGTACGCGCATCAATGAGGCTTTGAAAAATAAGCCGAGGTAAGTTTTAGAATTTCTAATATTTTTAGAAATATATTTGATGAATTTCCATGGATAAATAATTGGTGAAATATTTGAGTAGATATTTATTTTAAATTATTATTGAGGAAAATGGGAGATAATTAGAGAATAATGCAAATAAATTATGGAAAATAGGTTTTGAGATTTATTGGAATAAAATGATGAATTGGGTGCTTTGATGATTTAGGTGAAGTGATTTGTACGCGAATCGAGGCTCGGCACGTAAATCGAGGCATCTTGGAAATTGGCGAAGGCAAGCTCCCCTACTCATTTTCTTCTCCTTAGGTCTGTTTGAGATGGCAAGCCTATTCTTGAGAATGGTTTATTTTCCTTACTGTTATTTCCTTATCGTGTGTTGATTTAGAGGTAATAATTGGAGTTTTTAGATAAGCTTGTATATGAGGATTTATTGAGGAACACTGCAAGTTTGTCATTGAGGTTGTATGTGAGGATTTACTCACTGAGAGTCATTGGTGGTTTTTATTTTAAGCTTGTCTATTGCTAGTTTCTCAATTTTCCTTTCTATGAGATTTTAGATGCATATTTTGAGGGCTCTAGGTTCTTTGTTCGAGGATTTATTCTGTTGAGTTGGAGATGCTTTCATTCGAGGATTTATTCTGTTGAGTTGGAGATGCTTTCATTCGAGGATTTACTCTGTTGAGTTGGAGATGTTTTCATTCGAGGATTATAGGCCTGTTTCTGGTTAGTTTCTCCATCTTGGTTTGATCCTTGCCAGATGGTGGGTCTTTTCTTGTGAGCTTTGAAGGGTTTGTTTCTCCCATCTATTTGTTGCTGGAATGAAGCTAGGAACCTGTGGGTAGGTTCTTGTTAGAGGTTGTTGTGGCCGAGCGTAATTGCATGTGTTTCATTTATTTCTGGTAACTTGTCAGTTCATATGCATGCATGGGCTTGGGATATGCATATGGAGGTTTCATATGATTGTGTGCTTGGCCATGGGCATATTGTTGTATATTTGTCTTCCCTTCGAGGCGAGCAGGGCATGATGCATGGCTTATAGGGGTTATGTATCATCGTTTGTGCTCATTATGCCTCTGCATTACATGAGCACTGCATTGTATGTGATTTCCTGTATGGGCGAGGCTTGGCGGGATGCTTGGCTTATGGGGGCTTTGTATCCTGTCCGGTCTACTACACCACCCCTTATTTGTTGCATTTGCACAGTCTTGGCACCAGTTCTTGAGATACAGCTGTACGGTGTCGGGTTTCCCGAACCGAGTTATTCAGAGACTCTTCGGCGTGCCCAGTTTCTATTTTGGACGCTTATGCGTGCCAGCGGGTGTTGGTCGCTCCCACCCGAGCGAGCTTTGGCTCGAGTGACAGGTACAGTTCTTGAGATACAGTTGTACGGTGTCGCATTTCCCGAACCGAGTTATTCAGAGACGCTTCGGCGTGCCCAGTTTCTATTTTGGACGCTTATGCGTGCCAGCGGGTGTTGGTCGCTCCCACCCCAGCGAGCTTTGGCTCGAGTGACAGGTACAGTTCGCCTTAAGGGCAGTAGCAGATTTGTGATAAGGACTTGGGTGCCAGTGCATTCTTTATTTGGGCCCCAAGATCCTATATATGTGCATTGTTACTTATGCAGTTTGTACCTGTGACAGTTTATGAGATTGCATGGCATGTTATGCATGAGTTTTGATTTGTTATGCGTTTGAGATGAAGAGTTACTCTTAGCACCTACTCTATCCATCCTTCCTTTCTTTATGAGC
The DNA here is from genome assembly GCA_036245055.1 of Diospyros kaki. Classification (NCBI taxonomy): domain Eukaryota; kingdom Viridiplantae; phylum Streptophyta; class Magnoliopsida; order Ericales; family Ebenaceae; genus Diospyros; species Diospyros kaki. Next base: position 22,940,248 of record BSEG01000009.1, on the reverse strand, counting down.
TTGCTGAGTCATTTGGACTCACCTTGTTTTCTCTTCATTCCAGGTAAAGGCAAGAATCCAGTTGTGGGTGAGTTTAGTGGGTCCCGACTTCCAAGTTAGATGGTGTACAGGACCATGCAGACCTAGCAGATGCCAGCCTGTGGGTTTCTTTTTGTTCATTTTATCGCTTCCGGACTGTCTTTATTCCTTTAGTCTATTTGGGTCTGTATGGATTGTGTTATTTTGTGGCCAGTGTGCCAGTATTGTATGTTATGCATGCCTGGGCTATGTAAGCCTAGAGTTCAGTTGTTGTATAGCAGGTTGAGGTTTTGATATATATGCCGTGTTGGCAAGTTTCCTTTATCAGTTTTCTCTTGATATTTATCAGTGGCATGCATGACAGGTTCTTCTTTATCAGGTTGTCTTTATTTTAGTAGAGCACCCGCTCTGGTTCTTTGGGAACCTAGGTGGGGGCCTTACAACATAAGCCCAATAAAGTTGATCCAAGAATAATACTAGAAAAATTGATGTTATTTGCTAAAAAGAAATAGATAATGATAAATCACAACATTCAAAATTCAGAAATTTCCACGAACATTAAGTTTCGAAAAGCCATAATTTACACATATTACAGGGTAGATAGAGATGATCCAACAACAATAATAAATAATTTATGTAATTAAATTGCTAATAAAACACAAAATTCATTTTCATAACAATTTATTTTTTCACCAACTTTAATCCACACTTGTTTTTCAGCACTTTTTTTTCATACTAATAGAATAATGTGTGCAAATTAGCATTAAAGGAGGAATGTAATGATGGAGGAATTGGCATTCTAAGTGGAATGCAGGACTTAGTTTTATATAGACCAGCAATCAATTTTTTCGTTTATCATTTTGGTCGAGGAGCAAAGAAAGGATTGTGGTTCTATTAACAATTTAAATAGAACTTAAACAGGGAAGGCAATGCAACCATTTTTAGAATGAATAATACTATATAAATGGATGTAACTAGATAAATAGAAATTGACATTGACAAAGCACAGCATTCAAGTTCAGCATTACCAAACGAATATTAAGTTTCAGAAAGTGATGATTTACACAAGACCAAGAGATGTGATCTAGGAACAATACTAGATAAAATGAAGTGTATTAGCTAAAAATAAATAGACAGTGATAAACGACAACATTTGAATTCAAAATTCTTTTCAAACATTAAGTCTCAAAAAGCCATGGTTTACACATATTGCAAGGCAGAGAGAGATGATCCAACAACAATACTAAAAAATTGATAAAATTAGATTGTTGATGAACCATAAAATTCACTTTTATAACAATTTATTTTTTCTCCAATTTTAATCCACGCTTGTTTTCCAGCACTTTTTTTATATTAATAGAAGAATGTGTGCAAATTAGCATTCCAAGTGGAATGCAATGATGTAGGAATTAGTTATGGATCAACAATAAATTTCTATCTATTATTATTTTGGCCAAAGAGAATGTAAGTATTGTGTTCTAATAATATTTTAAATATAACTTACGCATGGATAGGAATGTAACCATTTTTAGAATGAATAACACAAAATAAATGGATGTAACTCATTAGTAAGAAATTCATAATGGTAAACCACAACATTCAAGTTCAGAATTCCCCCACAGACATTAAGTTACAAAAGTGATGATTTACACAACACCAAGAGAGATGATCCAACAGCAATACTAGATAAATTGAAACGATGAGCTAAAAAGAAAGTGGCAGTAACAAACTGGAATACTCATATTCAAAATTCACCACAGACAATAAGTTTCCAAAAGTCATAGTTTACACATAATACAAGGCAAAGAGAGATGATCCAACAAGAAGACTAAATAATTGATGCAATCAGATTGTTCATAAACCACAAAATTAACTTTACTAGTATTTATTTTTTTGCCAACTTTAATCCACACTAATTTTTCAGCACTTCTTTTCATACTAATGTTAGGTGGAATGCAATGATGCAAAAATTAGTGATATGGACCAACAATCAATTTTTATCTATTATTACTTTGGCTAATAATATTTTGAATATAACTGAAGCAGGTAAGGCAATGCAACAATTTTAGGATGAAAAAAACTAAATAAAAGGATGTAACTAGATAAATATAAATTGTCATTGAAAAGCTACATTAAGTTTCAAAAAGTGATGATTTACAAAAGATCAAGAGATTTGATCTGAGAACAATATTAGATAAATTGAAGTGATTAGATAAAAAGAAATAGGTAGAGAAAAACCAAAACATTCGAATTTAGAATTCTCCACAAACATCTAGTACCAAAAAACCACGGTTTACGCATATTATAGGGCAAGCATAGATGATCAAACAACAATACTAAATAATTGATGTAATTAGATTGTTTATAAAACAAAAATTCACTTTCACAACAATTTATTTTTTCACCAAATTTAATCCACACCAATTTTTCAAAACGTTTTTCCATATTAACAGAAAAATGTGTGCAAATTAGCTTTTCAAGTGGAAATCAATGATGAAGGAAATAGTACGGACCAACAATAAATTTTAATAATATTTTAAATATAACTTATGTAGAGAAGGCAATGCAACCAGTTTTAGAATGAATAATACTAAATTAATGAATGTAACTAGACAAAAAAAATTCACAATGATAAACCACAACATTCAAGTTCAAGATTCCCCAACATACATTAAATTTCAGAAAGTGATGATTTACACAAGACCAATAGAGATGATCCAAAACAAATCAAAGATAAATTGAAGTTATTAGCTATAAGGAAATAGGCAGTGATAAACCACAAGATTCAAAATTCAGAAATCGACACAAACATTAAGTTTAAAAAAAACCATGTTTTACACATATTATAGGGCAAAGAGAGATGATCCACAACAATACTAAATAATTCTTGTAATTAAATTCATTAAAAATCACAAAATTCACTTTCATAACAATTTATTTTTTCACGAACTTTAATCCACACTTGCTTTTCAGCATTTTTTTCATATTAATAAAAGAATGTGTGAAAGTTAGCATTCTAGGTCGAATTAGTTATATGGATAAACAATCAAATTTTTTCAATTATCATTTAGGCCTAGGAGCATGAAAGGATACTGGTTCTAGTAATATTTTAAATATAACTTAACCACAACATTCAGGTTCAGGATTACCGAACGAAGATTAATTTTCAAAAAGTGATGATTTACACAAGACCAAGAGATGTGATCCAAGAACAATACTAGATAAACTAAAGTGATTAGCTAAAAAGAAATAGGCAGTGATAAATCATAACATTCGAATTCAAAATTTTTCACAAATATTAAGTGTCAAAAAGCCACGGTTTACGCATATTACAAATGAGAGACAGATGATCTAACAACAATACTAAATAATTGATGCAATTAGATTATTGATAAACCACAAAATTCACTTTCCTAAAAATTTATTTTTTTCTCCAACTTTAATCTACACCTGTTTTTCAGCACTTTTTTTCTTATTACTAGAAAAATATGCGCAAATTAGCATTCCAAGTGGAATGCAATGATACAGGAATTAGTTATCAACAACTATCAATTTATTTCTATTATCATATTGGCCAAGGTCAATGAAAGGAATGTTGCTTAATAATATTTTAAATAATTTACGCAGGAAATCAAGGCAACTATTTTTAAAATGAATAATACTAAATAAATAAATTGAGGAAATTGTAAAAAAAAAAAAAAGAAAATTGACAAAGATAAACCCCAACATTATTTATCTAGTGGAGAATTCTAGATAAATTGAAGTGTTGAGATAAAAAGAAATTCGCAGTGATAAACCGGAACATTCAAATTTAGAATTCTCCACAAAAATTAAATTTCAAAAAGCCATGGTTTAAACATATTACAAGGCGGATAGAGATGATCCAACAACAATATTAAATAATTGATGTAATTAAATTGTTTAAAAACCACAAAATTCACTTTCATAACAATTTGTTTTATCATCAACCTTAACTCACACCTATTTTTCAGCACTTTTGTTCATATTAATAGACGACTGTGTGCAAATTATTAGTATTCTAGGTGGAATGCAATGATGCAGGAATTACTTATATGTCCAAACAATCAATTTTTTTCAATTATCATTTTGGCGGAGGAGCATGAAAGGATATTAGTTCTAGTTATATATGAAATATAACATATGCAAGGAAGGCAATGCAACCATTTTTAGAATGAATAATACTAAATAAATGGATGTAACTAGATAAAAAAAAAATTGACAATAACAAACCACAACATTCGGGTTTCAAATTCCCCACGGACATTAAGTTTCAAAATATGATGATTTACATAAGACCAAAAAGAACAATACTAGATAAATTGAAATGATTAACTAAAAAGAAATAGGCAGTGATAAACGGCAACAGAAATAGACAGTGATAAAACCGCAACATTCAAATTCAGAATTCTACACAAACATTAAGTATCAAAAACCCATGATTTACACATATTATGAGGCAAAGAGAGATGATCAAACAACAATACTAAATAATTGATGTAATTAGATTGTTCATAAACTACAAAATTCACTTTCATAACAATTTATTTTTTCACCAACTTTAATCCACACCTATTTTTCAACAATTTTTTCATGTTAATAGAAGAATGTGTATAAATTAGAATTTTAGGTTCAATGCAATGATGCAGGAATTAATTACATGCAATGTTATTAAAGGCATGCAATGTTTGACTGGAATCATTCCATAATCTAAGAGATTAATTGGCCAAATCATCCCTAGTTTAGAGATTAAATTTAAGGAGTAATTACCGGCTTGTCTTTTTGAAAACTTTCCTATTTTCTGTACAATCAACCTTTACTATTTTTCTATACAACCTATCTTTCTTAGTTTAGCACAAATATAACCTTTCCTATGGTGTAAATTTCTAACCCTATAAATGGGGTTGTATTGCACAAGCAAAAATATACAGTTTTATTTCTCCTATTTCTCACAATTACATTATTTAATTCTTTTACTATTTAGGATTCATATTTCTTGCTGTAACTTTATTAAAAATGAACTACATCTAATAAAATCTTAATAGGAAAAGAAAATTTTTGAGATTCCAATCTCAATTATTACTAAATACAAAATAAAAAATAAATCAAGAGACAGAGAAAACAACATAAGAGTGGATAGCAGTAAATCTTAAATAGGATTTAAGACCTATAAATTGTTTAAGATTTAATTTCAATTGAATCACAACATTCAAATTAAGAATTCAAATTCACAACATTTAATTTCAGTTGAATCACAACATTTGACATATAATTGTTTAAGTTAAACAACATCATTCAAATTCAGAATGCTCTATAATTATTAAGTTTCAAAAAGTCATGGTTTACACATATTACAGGGCAGCGAAAGATTATACAATCACAATATTTACATTTCTCATAAACAACAAAATTCACTTTCATAACATTTTATTTTTCCGCCAACTTTAATACACCTATTTTTTAGCACTTTTGTTTTCATACTAACAGACAAATGTGTGCAAAACAATATTCTAGGTGCAATGCAATGATGCAAGAATTACTTATATGGACCAATAATCAATTTTTATCTATTATTATTTTGGCCAAGACTAAGAAACGATTGCGCTTCTAGTAATATTTTAAATATAACTTACGTAGATAAGGCAATGCAATCATTTTTATAATGAATAATGCTAAATAAATGGATGTAACTCGATAAAAATAAATTGACATTCATAAACCATAACATTCAGGTTTAGAATTCCCCCACAGCCAATAAATTTTAGAAAGTGATGATTTACACAAGACCAAAAGAGATGATCCAAGAACAATACTAGATAAATTGAAGTGATTAGCTAAAAAGAAATTGGAAGGGATAAACCGCAACATTCAAATTCAGAAATTTTCACAAACTTAATATTTCAAAAAGTCATGGTTTACACATATTACTGGGCAAAGGGAGACGATCCAACAACAATACTAAATAATTGATATAATTAAATTGTTGATAAACCATAAAATTCACTTTCATAACAATTTATTTTTTCTCCAACTTGAATCTACAGTTGTTTTTTCACTACTTTTTTTTCTTATTAAAAGAAAAATGTGTGCAAATTAACATTCTAGGTGGAATGCAATGATGAAAGAATTAGTTCTGGAGCAACAATCAATTTTTATCTATTACTATTTTTGGCCAATTAGAATGAAATAATTGTCTTATAACTTAAGCAAGCATGGAAGTAAATGGCAATGCAACCATTTTTAGAATGAATAATATTAAATAAATTGAAGTAACTAGATAAAATGAAATTGACATTAATAAACCAAAAACATTCAAGTTCAGAATTCCTCCAAACATTAAGTTTGAGAAAGTGATGATTTCCAAATGACCAAGAGAGATGATCCAACAACAATATTAGATAAATTAAAGTGAGTAGTAAAAAGAAACAGGTAATGATAAACCGCAACATTCAACTTCAGAATTCCCCACAAACATTAAGTTTCAAGAGGCCATGGATTACACATATTACAAGAAAGAGACAGATGGTCCAACAACAATACTAAATAATTGATGTAATTAGATTATCGATAAACCTCAAAATTCACTTTCATAACAATTTATTTTTTCACCAACTTTAATCCCCACCTATTTCTCAAAACTTTTTTTCATCTTATCAAAAGAATGTGTGCAAATTAACATTCTAGGTGGAATGTAATGATGAATGAATTAGTTATATGGACCAACAATTAACTTTTTATCTATTATTATTTTGGCCAAAGAGCATGAAGGATTGTGGTTCTAATAATATTTTAAATATAACTTACCCAAAGACGGCAATGCAACCATTTTTCAAACAAAAAATATTAAATAAATAGATGTATCTAGATAAAAAGAAATTAACTATGATAAATCACAACAATCAGGTTCAGAATTTCTCAACGAACATTAAAATTTAGAAATGAATTGTTTACACAAGACCAAAAGAGATGATCCAAGAACAATGTTAGATAATTGAAGTGATTAGCGAAAAACAAATAGACATTAATAAACCACAACATTCAAATTCAAAATTATCCACAAACATTAAATTTCAAAGGGCCATGGTTTACACATATTACAAGGCAAAGAGAGATGATGTAACAACAATACTAAAAAATTGATGTAATTTGATTGTTGATAAATCACAAAATACACTTTCATAATAATTTATATTTTCACCAACTTTAATCCACACCAATTTTTCAGCACTTTTTTCCATACTAATAGAAGAATATGTGAAAATTAGCATTCTAGGTGGAATGCAATAATGCAGGAATTAGTTATATGGACCAACAATCAATTTTTTATCTAATATTATTTTGGCAAAGGAGCGTGAAAGGATTGTAGTTCTAGTAATATTTCAAATATAACTTATGCAGGGAGGCAATGTAACCATTTTTAGAAAGAATAATGGAAGTAACTACATAAAAAGAAATTAACATTGATAAATCACAACATTTAGGTTTAGAATCCCCCAAGCACATTAAATTTTAGAAAGTGATTATTTACACAAGATCAACAGAGATGATCCAATAATAATCCTAGATAAAATGAACAGATTAGGTAACAAGAAATAGGGAGTGACAGACTGCAATTATCAAAATCAAAATTCTCCACATACATTAAGTTTCAGAAAGTGATGATTTACGCAAGACCAACAAATTTTATCCAAAAACAATACTAGATAAATTGAAGTGATTAGTTATAAAGAAATAGGAAGTAATGAATCTCAACATTCAAATTTAGAATTCTCTAGAAACATGAAGTCTCAAAAAGCTAATGTTTACATTTATTACAGGGCAGACAGAGATGATCCAACAACAATACTAAATAATTGGTGTAATTAGATTATTGATAGACCACAAAATTCACTTTCACAATAATTTATTTTTTTTCAAAAATTTTAAACTATGCCTGTTTTTCAGCACTTTTTCTTCACATTAATAGAAGAATTGTGTGTAAATTAGCTTTCCCGGTGGAATGAAATGATGCAAGAGTTAGTTTTTACCAAGGAGCATGAAAATATTGTGTTCTAACAATTGTAGAATCTCTCTTGATTGGTGCTTAAAGGTTGTATCTCTTGGTATACCTAGTATTAGTAAGATGTTGGAAGGATAAATTTGAGGATGCAAATTAATGAAAGGAATGGGGAGTTAGATGTCGTATGTTAGCAATACCAAGTCCTAGTAGTCGCAAAAAAATCAACTAAACCATTGAAAGATGGACATGGGTCAACAGTTTACAATCAAAATGTAAAGAATAGAAAAAATCAAGAGTTGGAGCATAATGATCGATCATGAGACCAAAACAATCAGCAATCAATAACCACCTTGAGCAAATTGTTTGCAAATGAAAGAAAACTCACTAGAACTAGATGCATAACCTACTTAGTAGTTGAATCCTCTTTACCATTTCTTGAATGTTTGTTGGGAAAGCAAAGGAACCGAGGCCCTCAACCCAAACTATAGACAATATTGCTGAGAAAAACCAAATTGCCAATAGTGACAAATGAACTTTAGACCCTTGGGATGTACGCACTAAAAGAGTTAGGTTCACAGCCACTTGAAATTCAAATTTAAGATGATCTAGGAGGTAAGATAACTACGAATTATGCATCACACTCAAGTAAGAGAGTCCTTTTTAACTTTGTAGCAAAGACATAGATTTGGGCTATGCTAAGTTATGTCATGTCGTGTGAAGGTAAATGTTAGTGACTTTGGTGGTTGGCCTTGCATTCCTATGTGGTTATGTAATACCAAAAAATTTACAGTGTCAACTTTGTAACTGTAATCCACCAGGAATGGTCAAGTAACGTGCGAAGGTCAACTACTTTCAAGAGAATTAAGGATCAAAAGGCAAACAAAAAGAGGATGAAAAACATTTCTTATTCCATAAGTTTCGACTGACTTATGTTCAAATTTTGTTAAGCAGTGACCATTTTTTACGTGGAGTAGCAGGAAGATAATGATGAGAAAGACGAAGATGAAACGTAGGGAACGAGGAAGAGCAAGAGTGTCAAAAACCATGATTATCAGACCATAGATAGATAGAAAATAAACATGCATATATGTGGAGAAAACAAATTCCATAACACAACATTCAATATACAAACATAAGACAAACGAAAAATATTAAAATTTAATAAATGAAAGAGGTGATACTAAGAGATTAAGGTGTTGAAGAAATGCAATCTCTAATGTAATTAAGCTCTAAGGTACAAGATTAACAAGGTCCCTGCATTACCTTCTCACAAAAAAAAAAGGTGTGCAAATCAAACCCGTGGAAAAAAAGTGAATTACACACCTCAACTAGCGAAAAACCTTCGTAATTGCATAATACAATACAGAATAAGAAGTCATAATTGAAATCCTATCCTACAGAACCAAAAAGTAAATTACATATAAGTAAAAAATAGGGAAACAAAAATGAAAAAAAGTGCAGCATTACCTCAATCCAAAATGCTCATTCCATCAATTTTGCCAGGTTTAAGAAAATAACAGAACAGAACGCATAACAAAATTAACATGCCACAAAAACTTATAAAGTAAAAGGATGGTGCTAGTCCAAACATTTGCATAACTACGTAAATGAATGTTGGAAGTGAAAAGTGAATAAAATCAATATTTTTTAAATTTTCACCTTTTGGTTTCAAAAATAAAGATAGAAAAAAAAAAGAAGAACAAGAACAAGAACAAGAAGACATAAAGCCCGTAATCGAATATTTTTGTTCAAGGGTCATGGTAATAACTAAGATGAGGAAGTAAAATTGGTCACAACCATAGAGCTTGTTGCAACCAGAATGCAGAATCCTTGAGACAACACACTATTCAAAGTAAAATCTTCTTCCTCTCAACTAAAAATATTACACAAGTAAAAATATATAATTTTACATGGTTTACACATATTACGCTCTTCTATTTTGGCATTGGTAAGTTCCAGAATTCAACTTTCGAAACCAAAAACTTTGAAATACAGTGGTAAAATTTTGAACTACTCATAAATTTACAACAGAAACTATTTATTTCCTAATTCAATTATTTATTTATTTTCCTAAATGTTTTCCAGTTATTCCAGTCGGTACTCGATGTTTGCCTAATTTGGCTATACCAGCATGCGAAAACCATCAACAAAAGCATTCAAAGTACACACACACACACACGAAACCTGCCAAAATCGGAGAAAGGCGAATTGCGAAAGGAGGAGTTGGAGGAAGAATGAGATTTGGGACCCCACGCCATGCCTAGGGTTTTCTGGGTTCCTCTTCTTATTGTTGTTGTTACTCGAAGGGTTTGAATAGAGTGAATTGAAGCTTCGCTTGCATCTGGAACCAGAATTCAACTTTCAAAACCAAAAAACCATCAAACACAGTGGGACAATTTTGAACTATTCGTAAATTTGCAACAAAAATTATTTATTTCCTAATTCAACTATTTATTTCTTTTCCTAAATTTGATCCTACTTATTCCGTCTGTACTCGGATATGGGACTAATTTGGCTATACCAGCATGCGAAAACCATCAACAAAAGCAATCAAAGTACAGAGAGAGAGAGAGAGAAAGAGAGAGACGTGCCGAAATCGGAGAACGGCGAATTGCGAAAGGAGGAGCGGGAGGAAGAACGAGAATTGGAACCCCAAGCCATGCCTAGGGTTTTCTAAGTAGTCTTCATCTTCTTCTTATTGTTGCCGTTACTCGAAGGGTCGCTTCGATCTGGAACCCAAAGTTGGCAGAGCGAGTGGAGTTGAAGCTCATTATTGTCTACGTCAATTTGAACAAATTGGGATCGAGAGGATATCGAGAGGATTTTCAACCATTAGAGAGAGAGAGAGAGAGGAGAGAGAGAGAGAGGAGGGGAACTTACTTGCGAATAAATTTGAGATTTTCTACTTAGCCATACGCCTTTACATACAGCCTTGCCGAAACCAATTTATTGTGATATTTTGATAATTAAAATATCGCGATAAATTGAAATTGAGCGATGAAAGACTGAGCGCCAAATTTTGCATACCACCCAGTCTGAAGAAATCGAAGCCTCCATTGATTTCTCCCGAAGCCTAACCTAACCTGTGTTTCTTCCTCCTCGCCGACAGCCACCACCGACCCACCTTTCTTCCTCCTCGCCGACAGCCACAACCCTCCACCACCGGCCCACATTTCTTTGTACGATTCGTCAGAATACAGAGAGTCCGTCCGATGAAGAAACAGAGTCCGATTCAATCTATTGATGATGTTGCGCCCGATTTCTGGCATGGGCATAGGAGAACGGCTAGGGCTAGGGTTTTTAGTGAGCAGGGACGATTGGCGGGATCGGAAGTGTGGGCTACTAGTGGAGATAGGAATTTTGGTAGTGATAATGTGGTGAGGAGGAACTGGTTGATTGGACTGGGGCTGAGCCGATACGCTCATGTTCGCGAATGTGAGAGAGACAGGTACTCTGTTTCGAGGCTCTCGAAGAATGTTCGTGAAGCAGTGAAACACTTTGGTAAGGCTCCTGGTCTGACACACAGCCACACATGCGATGCGATCCAGGGGAAGAATGCTCGTGAAGTAGTGAAATCGAATTTGTAAAATAAATGGGATTTGAAGAAACTATTCTATTTATTTATTTATTTGTTAATTATTATTATTATTATTATATGTATTCCATTCAATTATTATTATTATTATTATTATTATCCTTATTTTTGTTGGTTTATTTATTTATTTTTTAGGTGTTGACTTATGATATTCGTACTTGCAATTAATTCTAATAATTGAATTGAGACATCATACAAAGATTGAAATTAAACATCATATATTTTCTGCAAAGGGTTTTGAAATATATTCTAAGAATAAAATATTTTAATTATGCTATAGAAAATTAACGATAACAAGATTAAAATATTGTTCTTTTAGCTATTTATTGTTAAAAATTGATTTTTGGGATATTAAAAAATTAATAAAATTTTAGCAACTCATTTCTTCGATCAATTTAAAAGAATTATACAAAAAAACAAGGTCGAACAAATTTCAAAACAATAATGTACAAAAGAAAAGGTCTTTCTTCTGGTTTCTCTCTTTCGTGAGCAAGGGATTCTAAATCCCATTGAAAATTAATATTAATTATTAATAAATTTTAATACTTATTAATTGAAAATCAGTATTAAGGCATCGTTAAATCTATAACCTAAAGATTTATAGAAAAAGTATTAGGTAGATTACATTATTAATTCTTGAATTTTATATTTTATAATAAATTGGTTATCGTATTTTAATTTTTATCACCATAATTATTAAATTTTAATTTTTACTATAATTCCGCCTCTCTTTAAATTTTTTGATCAAATTTTGTTAATGAAGACTGGCGTGATTTACATTAATATAAACTCAAAAATTACTTGAAGAACCATTAGGCAAGTATGACTACTTTGTCAAGTACACTGCTCTTCCAACTTGTGTTCTAGTACTACCTTTAGTCTCTCCTATTGTGGCTATGATCCAAACACATGCAGTTACCAAGTTTAAAAAATACGGCAAATAGTTTCTTCCCTTAAAACTAAGAGAATACCTCCAAAAGAATATCTCTTGTGTTTGGAAGCTCAAAAATCCTTCCAAACATAAAACATTCGGATGGCACTCCAACTATTGCCTCTCTTGTAGAACAAGTTCTTAATTAGTAGTCTTATAATGTTGTACCTTAAAATAAACTTTTGCAAAATATAGCCAAAACTCAAACTCAATTTGAAGAAAAAGTTGATAGATCTTGCATGTTGTTCTCACCTCTTAATAGCAAATGGAAAATAGAATAACAGACCTTCAAAACCAAATACAAGTTTTTAAATTAGTTATTGTATTTTAATTTTTATCACCACAATTATTAAATTTTAATTTTTACTATAATTCGGTCCTTCTTTTAATTTTTTATCAAATTTTATGAATAAAGGCTGGCGTGATTTACATTAGTATATAAACTTAAAAATCACTTAATATAAAAAATTAATATAAACCCCATAGTCAAGTCACTTTGATGTTTATATTAATGTGTACTATATTAATTTTTATCAGTAAAAGTTGACAAAAATAATTAAAATATGTTCTAAATTGTAATAAAAAGTTAAAATTTTAAATTTAGTAGTTGGGATGACAAAAATTAAAAAACAATGACCAAATTGTATTTTAAAGTGCCCCCGATCTACAAGAAGATAAGTGTTTTAGGTTGATGTTTGATGGTTTTTTTGTTGTTTCGTGAGATGTATGTATATAAGTGCGATTTGTGTAACAACCCACTTTTCTCAGGGCGTGTTATACCTTAGGAAAATTGGGTCTTATTTTTTTTTCGTTTTTTTTTTTATCATTACATTATCCCGAAATTCCCTAAGACCTTATCTAGTGCGAGAAATCTATACTAGAAAATAAATACAAAGCGGAAGCTGAATCGAACCTGCTCACGGTAATGCATATAATAATAACTGGACATGACATTCATTATAAAGTTAATTCATAAGCGTCTCACAATAAATACAATGTACATAATTCTGAAACTATTCATATTACAACATGGCATGGCTCATTTCCTAGTTTCTTGACGTCTCGCGTCATTACACATCTTCAACCTCGATAACATCACTGCAAGTCCCGACTGGAACGTTGAATGTTCCAGGGGCGAACCCAAGTTAGATGATGAACCATCTAAATAAGGGTATACAATACTATGTCATGAGTGTATGCAATGTCTTTCATCGTAGGTGCCAACTGCACCCCTCATGCTGCCTACCATTTTAGCGGCCACCTCTTTCGAAGCCGGGGTGTATGGGTGCACCCTTGGTAAGGCAGCGGTGCCAGTTCGTACTCCCTACGACCTCATATGCATGTGATTGATGATATCAACGTGTATTTATGCATTTCATAGTCATGTATGCATTCTACGTGATGGATACATACAAAACATGTCAATATGATGAAAACATTTTCGAGGAAGTACCACTTACCTTCTCAAGCTTATCGGGCTACCTCGAAATCCGTGTCTTGCCTCGATTTGCGTGCCAATCTCAAAATTCGCACCAGACACCTCAACTTTGACCTCAAAGCATCCTAATCATCATAGGTATTTAAATAAACATTAAAACCTATTTTTTCATAATTTCTGGCATTTTCTATAATTTCCTCTCTATTTCTTCTTATTTTTCCTCAATAAATCCAGATTAAATATTTCTAAAAATGTTCTCAAATATTTCACTACGAAAATTCATAAAATAATATTCTTGAATTTCTGAAATTTCCTGAGAAATTTTACTTACCTTAACTCAGCATCTCCGATTTTCTCGATATGCGTGCCACATTCCCGAAACTCCAGAATGATAATAAATCACCAAATCCTATTTTTGAGAATTTTTTTGAGAATTTTCCCTATTTTTTTCTTATTTTTCTTTTTTTCTTTTCTTTTTTTCCACCTTCCCTGTTCACCTTCTTCCCCGCGCCTCCCCTACTACCTGTGCAAACCCACCTTTCCATTTCTTCTTCTTCCTTTTCTTCTTTCTTTCTTCTCTTCTTTTCTTTTTCTCCTTCTTCTTCTTCTTTTCGTCTTCTTCTTCCTCTTCTTCTTCTTCTTCCTCTTCTTCTTCTTCTTCTCCTTTTCTTCTTTCCTCCTTACGCGAACAGCCTCTGTCGCCGCCACCCATGCACCAGCTGCCCCTCCCGCCGCTGCCGTTGCCCACCGCCAGCTGCCAGTCGGCCTTCCTTCGGCTGCCTCGGCCTCGCCAGACCCCGTAGCCGCCGTCTGCACACTGGTCGCGTCGCCCCTGCTTGCTGCCAGCGGCCATTGACGCGCCTGGTTGCTGCTCTGACACGCACAACAGCGTCGACGGTTGCTGCTGGCCTCCGTCGGCCCTTCAACGGCCTCCATCGGCCTCACCACCACTCTTGCCGCTGGCCGCCGCTTGCGGCCGCGTCCTCCGCCTGCTCGAGCTGCCATGGCTGAGGCCGTTTGCTCGTTGCTTCCTCTCCAACTTCGCTTGCCCACTTTGCTTCTACTCCTTAGTCCTATTTATAGGCAACCGATCGCTCCCTCACCTCATGGCCATATCATCTTGCGTGTAAAATTCTCCTTGCGTGCAAAATCTTTCAAATCATGGATGGCTTGGGGATTTGAAGTTGCAGGATATGGGAGATGGTTGCAGAAGGTATGGGTTTGAGTGGCATGGCTATTACGTGCCAGAGCACGCATATATATATATGTGTATAATTCTATATTATACTAATTTATTATTAAAGAAAAATATATATAAACCTCAATTTTCTTCTTAATCTCACTAGAATAATTCTTTAATTGCAATAATATCCTCAAGCACTTAATTAATTGACGTAACGATACTGAAAACACGAAATTAATAACTTGAAGCTTAGTTAAGAGGACGATTTTGCCCCAGTGTCCTCACCGAGCTGTCGTTTCATCACGAAACCACTGAAGGGTTGCTCATTACGCAAAACCGAAGCCCCCCTAGGGGTCCGTTAATTTTTCTGGAGCCTCCTACAACAATTCGGTTAAGCAGCCTAAATAATAGTTGTATTTTAGCTGTACCGAAAACTGTTCCTGATCCGATTTCTTTCGATACCATAAATCACAACTCGATACGCTTGTCGAGACTATATAATTTTCTTTAGACAATTTCACTCCGAGACATTCCCTGCAGTTGATTCGGTACCTAAAATTGCTATAAAATCAATTTTTCAGTGTTCTAAACTTATTAAAATTATGTGACAACCTTATCTAAACATGGGGTATTACAATTTGGGTCTGAGCCGAATGTTTAAATTCAAATACACGGAGATCTGACCGTTGGATTTTGTGGATTTTGGGATATGTTCGTTAAAATAGAGCAAGCGGGTAAAGGAGGCGAATATGTTGGCCGGATGTTTAAACTTAGTAAATATGCACGTTATATATGTGAGGAGACGGATAGAGAAAGTGGTTTGCACGCGAGAGAGCCAGGTGCTGGGGGCGAGTTTAAGCCACAAGAGGCACAGTCGCTTAGCAGTTTTGCTGAATTTATTTTCCAGCTATTGGGAAGCCAAAACGACGACGTTTTGGGCGTCATTTGGGGGCCTAAGTGCTACTGTTAGCCACGTGGGATTTGTTGAAAAAAAATATTCTTTTAACTTATTTTATTTTAATTACAAATTATTATGGCCATAAGTAAATGATAGCCATGTAAATGAAGAAGCTATTAATGCAATGTACGATCATTAAATGAGAAATTTAATGTGATAGGATGGATAAGTGATGGAAGTATGAATGCATTTATGAGCTGATATCTTGGCTGCCAATTTGTCTTGCCAGGCACGTAACATAGCAGAGAATAAAATTTAATTGGATTTACCATTACTTGGTTGCCAACTTCTCTTCCTAAAGGCACGTATCATGGATGCAATGAGTATAAAATTTAATTTGATATGACAATCACATGATGGTAGCATATCAAGAGAAGAAATAAAGAAATATGGAGACAAAATATCAATTCCAATCTTGGGATCTCAAGGAGGATGGTCTCTACAAATAAATCATTTCCACGGAGGTTTAGTTCATGGGAAAGAAAAAGTTAAAGTAGGAGTTGAGATCTGACAGTGGAGCAAGCCAGATTATAAGAAGAATTTTAACACGCGGCATCAGGGTTTCAACACTTGAAGAATTCAGTCAAGATAATTGGTAAGGGTCAATATATATTTGATGTGCAAATTTAGTGATCATAACTTGTATGTGATAACAGGGAAGTGTCTAGGCATAAGGGTATAGATTGTAGGGATTAAACAGAGCTCGTGTTAGGGTCCATGGGAATATTATATGGGGCCACCAAGAGTCTGGGATGGATGAGGTGGACAGGCCTGCATACATGCACCACTTCATGTTTTATTTTCAATGCTTGTTATGAACCGTGATTCACTATTATATATATATATATATATTGCCTTTGCTGAGTCTTAGGACTCACCCTCCCTGACTAACCATACAGATAGCTCGAGCCCTAGCAAGGGAAAGACAGTGTTAGTGGAAACGCCACATTCGGATGCGGTCAAGGAGCTCTAAAAGAGTTTTTTTTTTTTCTCATAATTTATTTTACTGAATTTTATGGTTGTAACTAACTCCATTTCGGGGTGTTTAGTAGCAAATAAAGTCATTTCTAGTAAGAATATACTTGTTTATATTTATCTTTGGTGGAAATACTTATCTATATATTTTAAGCGAAGGGATATGTATGCAAATTTTTTTACAACCTCATTCCTCAATTTTTTTTAAGCCTCGGGTGAGGGGCGTCACAAAGACCTTTGGGAGAGTAGTTTTTGTTCTTGGGTGTGGGAGGATATCATTTTGTTTCTTTTTGTCATTGTGTATGGTAGCACCCTAGTGACTGGCTAGTGGTTCTTGTGGTGTATATTCTCCTCTGTACTTGACAAGTTATCTATGTATATTATACTTCCACTATGTTTTTGCATGTCTTTCTCTCTTCTTTAGGGACTCCACTTCCGTTTCCCTAGCTTAAGGGTTGTCAGGTTGAGGTTTCCTACATATTTTGTATCTCTTTTATGTGGGCTTCAATACATGTATTGCCTTCATCTCACAGTATATATATGTATTTTGTATCTCCATTCCTTTGGCTTCAATATATTTTATGCATGTTATATTTTTTGGGCACTATGTTACAGTTTTTAGATTTATGAGATGGCCGAAAGACTTGAGAGGGCACAAAAAACAGTCAGCTAAAGAAGGATATGTCAAAGATACGACCCCAAGAAGGAATAAGGAGCCAACTTAAGGTTTCTGACATATAATTATCAGTAGCTAGATCGTCGTGGATGACCTAATGTAGAGCCTTTGAGGGGAAAGGCTATTCTCATGCTTCAGAGGTATGAAGAGATAATTTAACTCTGTGGGCAGACTCTCGTTTATGCCAAAAAGAATTTTTCTATGGTAGTTGGTGATAACAACAAAGTTGATTATGGATCCAAGTACGATGAATCATCTATAAGGCTATGGAGGTGGCGTCTAGTGTGCAAGTCCTACTTCCAATTGGAAAAGCTTGAGGTGGCTCTTGATTTTCTGGAAGAGTTGGACCTATTGAGATCTCCTGAAACAAAGTATGGAAGCAGTAATGAGGAGTTGTCAATCCCATTTTACAATAAGTTGTGAACTTTTACACTGCAAGGATAAAGGGAATGAAGCCTTTCAGCATGGAAGACATAAAGAGGTGGTGAAGTATTATAGTGTTGCTACATCAATCGGTGTTGAGTCTCAGCCTTTTGCAGCTATTTGCTTTTGCAATCGTGCTGTTGCATGTCAAGCTCCGAACCAGATTGCTGAAGCCATCACAGATTGCAGCCTAGCCATAACTCTCGACAGAAGTCACACAGAGACTTTGAGTATTGACAATCCTCCAACCATCATGAGTTCGTGTAAGGGAAAAATGATGGAACACATTTGAGATACGCCATGAGTAAGACGAAATCAAATGGAGCAATGGACTAGTTGAGAGAAATCGAATCAATCTAAGCTTGGTGAGCTAAAGCCACGGTCCGACCAATGGTATGGGTAAAAGCCAGCATATGGAGAGCAACCACTTTAACATTATCATGGTGACAAAGGCAATTGAAATAAAGCTAGCTAAAGAAGGGATGATGCATTAAGCAGCCCCAAGAAAATAGCAACGGAGCTAATTTGGAGTGAGGCCGTGCAATCTCGACAAATGAAGGTGTTTGCAGGAAAGTCCACGACAAATTTTAAATGGACAGGGTGTTAGCGTCATAAGATAGCATATGATGGTCTCTTCTCCATCCTTATCTTAATCATCAAGCATCTCGTGAGAAGCGTCCCTACTTGCTCATCAACTCTCTTCCTCGCAAACATGCTCGCCCAAGACAACATATATGCTGAGTAGATGAAGATTTGGAATCCTCTCAATGAGAAGAGAAAGAAACAAGGTGTATCGGGTTAACTAATCCCCCCACTATAAACCCATGAAAATCAAATTTAATTAATTTTTTCTTTTATTAATCCCCCCACTATAAACTCACCAACGCCTTGAAACCTCATTGTACCCTCTCCATGATAAATTTAATTAATTTTAATTAAAAAAAATTATTAACCCTCCCCCACGCACCCACGTTAAACTCCCCCGTGAAACCTCATCATACTCCCATGATAAATTTACAATTAAAATTAAACAGATAATTAAATTCAATTAAACTCCCGATCCTCGAAAATGTTCATATTGTTTCAAAATTAAATTTAATTTTCATTAAAAATTTATCATGGCGGTGCAGTGGGGGTTTCATGCGGGGGGTCAATAAAAATTTTAATTAAATTTAATTATTTATTTAATTTTAATTATAAATTTATCATTGCGAGTATAGTGAGGTTTCACGGGGAGTTGCGGGTGGGTGGGGGGAGGGTTAATTAAACATTTTTAATTAAATTTAATTTTTATTTAATTTTAATTATAAATTTATCATGGAGAGGGTACAGCGGGGTTTCAGTTGGTTGGGTGGGTTTACAGTGCGTAGTGGGAGGGTTTAATAAAAAAAATTTAGTTAAATTTAATTTTTATTTAATTTTAATTATAAATTTATCATGGAGGGGTACAGCGGGGTTTCAGGGCGTTGGGTGGGTGGGTTTACAGTGGGAGGTTAATAAAATTTAAATTTTTTATTTAATTTTAATTATAAATTGATCATCTTATTAATATTAATAATATGATTGTTAAATAATTTTGTAAGGTATAAATAATTTTTTTTACTATTAAACGATATATTTTTTATTTTAAATTTAATTAAAATAAATTTTAATAAAGTTAGATATTAATATATAATTAAAATTAAATTAATAATAATCACATAAGGGGTTTAAGTTGGGTGGGGGTTTTAGTTCGCAGTGGGGGTTCTAGGGAGTGGTTAATTGTAAATTTTGAATAAAATTTAAATTTTTAATTTAATTTTAATTATAAAATATTAATATTAATAATATGGTTTTTAAATAATTTTTGTAGGTACAAATTAAAATTTTTACTATTAAATGAAATATTTTGAATTTAAATTTAATTAAAATAAATTTTCACAAAATAAGATAATAATATATGATTGAAACAAATAAAAACTTGTGTTTTAGTTTTGTTTTTAAGAATATTTTTTAATTTTTTAACTAATTTTTTTATTAAATATCTTATTAGAAATTAAAAAAATAATTTTATAAATTTTTTATTTCTCCTAATAATTCAAAATATTAAATTTATGTTTTCTAATTTTTTGAAAATGAATGGCCCGGTTCAAGATTTAAGCGGGAGGGTTTAATTGAGCGGGGGATTGGTTGACGGATTTAAGGAGGAGGGTTCCAAAATTTAGGAAATGGGTTAAATTAAAATTTTGAATAAAATTTAGTTTAGCTTCAATTAAAAATTAAAACTAAACTAAAAATTATAAATTTTATGATGCTATTAATATTAATTAATAATTAATAATATGGCTGCTAAATAATCTTGTAGATACAAATAAAAAAAATTGATTATTAAATTAGATATTTTTATTCTAAGTTTAATGAAGACAAATTTTAGTAAAATTAAACAATAATACATAATTGAAATAAATAAAAATTTGTGATCTAGTTTAGTTGTTTGGTGTAAAAAATGATTAATTTAACGATAAACAATACGTTTAAATATCACAGCTGAATGTTGATACTATTGTTGTCGAGTTAGTTATTTATTAAATATAACTACAAATATAATGTTATTATTTAGTTAAAACTTTTGTTACATGATAAAAAATTTAAAGTAGTTTATGTATGAAAGTGCAATTCAAAATTATATTGGTCTGTAGTACTGAAATATGACTTTGTGGATTTTCAGGAAAGTTTTTTTCATCATATATTTATTATTAAATTTAAAATGAAAACCCTATCGCATCGTAAGTGAATTGATAATAGGTGTAATCTAAGAAGGAGCAGGATTACTAGAGAATTTTATGAGGGTGTCGATGAAAACCCTATCGTATTGTAAGTGAATTGATAATAGGTGTAATCTAAGAAGGAGCAGGATTACTAGAGAATTTTATGAGGGTGTCGATGAGATTATTTAATTTGCGTCTACTCAAGAAAATTTCATAAGAGTAGAACGAAAATTAAAGTGATCTTGTATGAAATGCGAGCATTTGAGGTTCAAATCGGTCAATGAGATGAAAAGAGATATTTGCAAATATGGATTTATGAAGGGTTATTGTAATATCTCATGTTCGTATGAGGTTGTCATGTAATTTCGATGAATTTAGAATATCTAAAAAATTGGTTTGATAGTAGTTACAAGTATCGAATCGACTGCAGGGAATGCCTCGGAGTGAAATTATCTAAATAAAATAATATGGTTTCGATGAGCATTCTGAGATAGAATTTATGGTATTAAAAGAAATCGGATCGGGAACAGTTTTTGGTATAGTTAAAATATAGCTGTCATTTAGGCTATAAAACTGAATCGTTGTAGGAGACTTTTGAAAAATCAACGGAACCCTAGGGGGGCTCCGATTTTACGTAACGAGCAACCCTTCAGTGGTTTCGAGATGAAACAATAGTCAGGTGAGGACACTGGGGTGAAATCAGCATTGTTGAGTAACTTTAAAGTTATTAATTTTGCATTTTCTGTATCAAAATGCAAATTAATTAAGTGTTGAAGGGTATAATTGAATTAAGTAGTTGCCCAAGTGATATTATGATAAATTTTAGGATTTAATGTGTAATTTTTCTTAAATTAAAGTGTAATATATAATTTATATATACATATATATGCATGTGCGCGTGTGTGCGTGGCCAGCTTCTGAGAAGCTTTAATGGCAATGATTTTGGCTGCAATTGGAGAGATTATGCCAGCGAGATTTGAGGAATGGCAGCAGGATTTGAGCAGCTGGATTTAAGGAAGATATGGCAGGTTTGGGGCGTTAGCTTGCCTATAAATAGGAAGCTTTGGAGAGGAGAAGGGCAGGGAAATGGGAGCTTCGGCCAAGAGCGAGGCTGTGAGGGATCGTGGGATCTAGAGATAGAGAGATAAATTGGAAGCATTGAGGTCAAGAGCAATGCGAGATTGAGAGAGAGAGAGAGAGAGAGGGGGGGGGCCGAATTCGGCCATGGCAGTAAGTGGGCGACGCGACCAGCATTGCAGAGAAGGCCGATCGCGACGAGAAGGCAACGCGGGCTATCGATGGTGGCCTTGGCAGTAACCAGCAAGGCCGGTTACGGTAATGGAAGCCCAAGAGGCGTCTGGAAGTAGCAAACCTGCGGCCATGGCAGCCATGGTCACGAGCTCACCGAGCTGGAGCAGCTGCTGTGGTGATGGCAGCAAGGTGCGGTCGCGATGACGGCTCGCGGTGGCAGGCGCGAAGTAGTCGACAACGTCGGAAGTGGTCGTTGGGGCCGTCGTGATGGCTGGCGGAGCTTGAATTGCGGCCATGGTAGGCGCAAAGCTGCGTTGCAGCAGATGGGCCGCAAAGCAGCCGGCGTCGAGAGCGGTATGACGGCCTCTGGAAGGGTCGGGGGAGGCCGGCGTGGGCGGCCATGACCGGAGGTGGTGGCAGGGCCGACATCGAGGCGGTGTGGCAGCTCGGCGAGGCTTTCTGTGCGTCCATGGTCGAAGAAGAAGAAATAGGGGAGGGAGGAAGAAGAAGAGGAGAAGGAGGAGAAGAGAAATAAAAGAAAAGAGAAAAGAAAAGAAAAACAAAGAAAATGATGGGAAAAATTCTAGAAAAATTCTAAAAAATAGGAAATTATATTTCGGTAATATCTCAGAGATTTTGGCGAGAAAGCCGGAGAGGCTAAGTCAAGGTAAGTAAAATTCTCTAGAAAATTATAAAAATTCAAGAATATTATTTTATGAATTTTCGTAGTGAAATATTTTATAAAATATTTTAGAAATATTTAGTTTGGATTTATTGAGGAAAAATAGGGAAAAATAGGAAGAAAATTAAAGAAAATGCAAGAAATTATGAAAAAATAGGTTTTAATGTTTATTTCAATAATTATTGTGATTAGGATGCTTAGAACCTTCAGTTGAAGTGACTTGTGCAAATTTTGAGGTTGACACGCAAATCGAGGCGATGCACGATTTTAATGTAGACGCAAATATTGAGGTAGCCCGATAAGCTTGAAAAGGTAAGTGGTACTCCCCAATTAAAGTTAGTTTTATGGAAAATACTTGGTTTGTAAGTTGTTTATGTTCCTCGAAAATGTTTTCATCATATTGACATGCCTTGATATGTATCCATCATGTAGACTGCATACATGACATAAGTATGAAATGCATGAATATACGTTGATATCATTGATCACTCGCATTTGAGGCCGTAGGGAGTACGAACTGCCACCGCTGCTTTACGAAGGGTGCACCCATACACCTCGGCTTCGAAAGAGGTGGCTGCAAAAATGGTAGGTAGCATGAGAGGTGCAGTTGACACCTACGAGGAAAGATATTGCATTCAGGCACGAAATATGTTTTCTATACCCTTACTTAGATGATTCATCATCTAATTTGGGTTTTTTTCCCTGGAATATTCAAACGTTCTAGATGGAGATTGTAGTAGATTCGAGGATAAATGAGGCATGAAATGGCACTTAGCAGAGTGCAAAAAGAATGAAATGTATGTTATGTAGCCCATGTATTTAAGTTCTGTTATTTTGAATTCTGAACGTTTTGAGAAATGTTGATTTATATTCTTATGGTTAATGAAGATTTAAGAATTGATTTATGATCAATGTTAAGATATCAGGTTTCGATCATTGTTTCCGCATTTGATGTGTATAATGATTCTCTCTTGAGATTAATGTATGAAAATTCTAGGACGAATTCGAGGAATGATGTGGTTTAGCTTTAGTGATTGAAAGGAAAAAAATTATTGTTCCAGAATTGTCTTAAGTTATAACGCGCCCAAGAAAGCGGGGCGTTACAGTTATTATTATTGGACGCATCATTGTGAAGAAGTACCCGTTGTGCCTCATTCAGTTTTTGAAAATGAATATTATAGATAATACAATTTTAGAGATCAACTTAATAATCATAGGGGATTTACGTGATTCGACTTATAAGATCGCTTTCATCCACAAGAATACAAGAGGGGTGTATTCTTTTATTCTTTTCAGAAGGTTACAGTATATGACAAACTTAAAAAGGAAACCCCATTCGTCACAGAATTGGGAGGTACTTCTCGGGATGTACCGCCTCTGACATTTTGCTCTTTGTCACTCCTAGTAACGTCTTTGATCATAATGGCCGAGGAGAATCTCTTCGGGTGCATGGTGCCCCACGTCTTGCCCGATGTTCCCCCTTGCAGCGTCTACAACACACATGTGTTAAGCCCCAACATTTTGCGATTCCGTAAGGCCCTTCCTAGCTCGGCCTAAGCTTTTCTTCTTCTTTCTTAATGAGTTTGTGATAGGCATTTTTCAAACACACCAAGTCCCACTCTTGGGATGCTCAAATGTGAACCTTTTCGTTGTAAGCATCGCCTCATTGGCAGAGTTTTGTCAACAAGACACTTGATGATTACAATTGTAACGCCCTGCTTTCTCGGACACGTTATAACTTGGGACAATTCTGGGATAATAAATTTTTTCTTTCAAATTTAAAACTAAATCATATCATTCCTCATATCTATCCCAAAATTTCCAATCATTTTTCTCGAAAGAGAATCATCATATACATCTATTGCGGAAGCAAGAATCGAACATGATATCTTAAAATAAATCGAAATTTAGTTCTCACATCATCGTTCCTCAACATAATTAATACAAAGCATAAGTTCTCAACTAACATTAACCCTAAATAATGTTATGCATCTTCATTCTTTCAAAACGTCCAGAATTAAAGTAGCATAACTTAAACACATGGGCTACATTACATATATTTTATTCATATTTCAATTCATCATGCACTTTGTTAAGTGCCATTTCATGCCTCATTCATCCTCGTATCTACTACAATCTCTATCTGAAACGTTTGAATATTCAAAGAGAAAAACCAAGTTAGATGATGAATCGTCTAAGTAAGGGTACAATAAACATATTTTGTGCATGAATGCAAAATGCAAAATATCATTTCCATATCATTTTGGTTTGAGTCGACCGCACCCAATTGTTGCTCCACATTTTTACGGCCACCTATTTCGAAACCGGGGTGTATGGGTGCACCCTTGGCAAAGCAGCGATGCTAGTCCATACCTCAAACTTTTGTTCGATGCATGATCAATAATATTATCGTGAACATATGCACATTTCATCATCAATACATGTAAATGCAATCTACATGATATATTCATATCAATGTATGACAACATAATAAAATCGTTTACTTAAAATTGGGTTTTGGGTTGAACCACTTACAAACTAAGCATTTTTCATAAAACAAAATCCAGTTGTGAAGTATCACTTACCTTCTTAAACTTATCGGATTATCTCAATATTCGTGTCTTTTCTCAATATGGCATAAACCAAATCCTTCACCGATTTTCCTAGTTTTTCTTGTAGAATCTCTCTCTCTCACTCTTCACCTTTACATCTCTCAATATGACATAAACTTTGCTTTGAATGATTTGGAATACCCAAAACTCACCCAAAGGTCCTATTTGTAGAATTACCCAGCAAATCATAACCTGCCATGTGTCACGTAATTATTTGGGACTCATCATGACATCCATGTGTTCCAATTGCCAAGTGTTCTATATAATCATTTCTATTCATGTGTTCTCATCAAATGATGCCATTTGTCCCATATAATCATTTTTATCCATGTGTTCTTTTCAAATGGTGCCATATGTCCCATATAATCACGAGGCCTCCTTATTTTTTTCCATGTGTGGCTAATAGTTTGAGGCCAAGTGTCCCAACTTGGAGGCTAAGAAATTTTGGTGGCTACGCAAAAGACTTGGACTTGGATTCAAAATGATTCAAAGTTAAATTTGAAATCCAAACCTATATTTAATAAGATTTGTGCCACGTCGTCGTTGATCTTATCCTCAAACACCCAATAAGATGTTTCCACCTCACAAGGACACTTGGATGGTGTTGATTGGCTAATCCTTGATTTTTTTGGGCTAGTTTACCAATATTACACTTTGGCCCTACTTTTTTGGGTAATTACGCTTAGACCCTTGCAAGTTGGTCCCCGGTCATCTTTTAATTACACTTGTGCCCTTGAAAAAATGATTTATTACGTTAATACCCCATAGTTTTAGTAAATTACACTTGTGCCCGAGTTCTTAAAAAAAATTCACTTTGACTTTGTAATTACGATTTTGCCACTAGTTGAAAGCTAAATTTTTGTCTTAGGACTTTCATAAGCCCTTGAAAATGTCTCATTTCGTCATATATCTAAACTTAAAAATCCCTGATATATATCACAATTTAAAGTTATTGGATATTACATATTTGAGCAGAGAAATAAAAGAAAAAAAAAATCTCGGGTGTTACAAGGTTGGCCCTCTTGCTCGCCACTAGTAAGGCTTTAGCCTT
Organism: Diospyros kaki; assembly: GCA_036245055.1. Classification (NCBI taxonomy): domain Eukaryota; kingdom Viridiplantae; phylum Streptophyta; class Magnoliopsida; order Ericales; family Ebenaceae; genus Diospyros; species Diospyros kaki. The sequence continues at coordinate 22,913,691 of BSEG01000009.1, read as the reverse complement.
GGCTTTTCCAATATATAGAGGTCCAGCTCTCTGTAGCGAATCAACGGCTCGATTTAGTTACTCAATCGTCGACTTTGCTCTGTCGTCATCCTAACATCATGAACTCTTCAAATTTCATCATGGGCCTCTGCTCGTGGTTGTTTGAAGTGCTGAGAAAAGTTAGTTAACCTGATACACCTTGTTTCTTTCTTTTCTCATTAAGAGGATTCCAAATCTTCATCTACTTAGCATATATGTTGTCTTGGGTGAGCTGTTTACGAGGAAAAGAGTTGATGAGCAAGTAAGGATGCTTCTCACGAGATGCTGGATGATTAAGATAAGGATGGTGAAGAGATCATGATATGCCTTCTTATGACGCTAACACCTTGTCCATTTAACATTTACTGTGGACTTTCTTGTAAACACATTCATTTGTCGAGATTGCACGGGCTCACTCCAAATTAGCTCCATTGCTCTTTTCTTGGGGTTGCTTTATGCATCATCCCTTCTTCGGCTAGCTTTATTTCAATTGCCTTTGTCACCATGATCATGCTGAAGTGGTTGCTCTCCACACGCTGACTTTTACCCATACCATCGGTCGGACCGTGGCTTTAGCTCGCCAAGCTTAGATAGATTCGATTTCTCTCAACTAGTCCATTGCTCTATTTGATTTCGTCTTACTCATGGCGTATCTCAAATATCTTCAATCTTTTTCCCCTTACACGGACTCAAGGTGTTCGGAGGATTGTGAATACTCAAAGTCTATGTGTGACTTCTGTCGAGAGTTATGGCTAGGCTGCAATCTGCGATGGCTTCAGCAATCTGGTTTGAAGCTTAACATGCAGCAACACGATTGCAAAAGCAGATAGCTGCAAAAGGCTGAGACTCAACACAGATTGAATGAGCAACACTACAATGCTTCACCGCCTCTTGATGTCTTCCATGCTAAAACACTTAATTCCCTTTATCCTTGCGGTGGAAAAGTTCACAACTTGCTGTCAAATGGGATTGACAACTCCTCATTACTGCTTCCATACTTTGCTTTAAGAGATCCCAATAGCTCCAACTCCTCCAGAAAATCAAGAGCCACCTCAAGCTTTTCTAATTGGAAGTAGAACTTGGACACTAGACGCCACCTTCACAGCCTTATAGATGATTCATCGTACTTTAGTCTATAATCAACTTTGTTGTTATCACTAACTACCATAGAAAAATTCTTTTTGGCATAAACGGAAGTCCGCCCACAGAGCTAAATTATCTTTTCATACCTCTGAAGTATGAGAAGAGCCTTTCCCCTCAAAAGCTCTATATTAGGTCATCCACGACGGCCTAGCTACTGATAATTATATGCTAGGGACCTTAAGTTGGATCCTTATTCCTTCTTGGGGTCGTATCTTCGACATATCCTTCTTTAGTTGACTGCTTTTTGTGCCCTCTCAAGTCTTTAGACAATCTCGTAAATCTAAAAATTGTAACATAGTGCACAAAAACTGTAATATGCATAAAATATATTGAAGCCAAAGGAAGAGAGATACAAAATACATATATTTATTCATATATATACCGTGAATGAAGGTAATACATATATTGAAACCCACATAAAAAAAGATACAAAATATGTAGGAAACCCCAACCCGGCAACCCTTAAGCCAGGGAAGCTGAGGTGGAGTCCCTAAGGAAGAGAAAAAGACATGCAAAAACATAGTGGAAGCATAATATACATACATAAGTTGTCAAGTACAGATGAGACTATATACCACAAGAACCATTAGCCAGTCGCTAGGGTACTACCATACACAATGACAAAAAGAACAAAACGACATCCTCCCACACCTAAGAACAAAAACCACTCTCCGAAGGGTCTTTGTGACGCCTCTCACCTGAGGCCTACAAAAATTAAGGAATGAGGTTGTAAAGAAATTTGCATACATATCCATTCGCTTAAAATATATAGATAAGTATTTCCACCAAAGATAAATATAAAGAAGTCTATTCTTACTAGAAATGACTTGATTCGCTACTAAACACCTCGAAATGGCGTCAGCTACAACCACAAAATTCGGTAAAAAATAAATTGTGAGAAAAAAAAAACTTTTCAAAGATCCTCGATTGCATCTGAGGGTGGCGTTTCCACTAACACTGGCTTTCCCTTGTTAGGGCCCGAGCTATTTATATGGTTAGTCGGGGAGGGGGGGTGAGTCATAAGACCCAACAAAGGCAATATATATATAATAGTAAATCACAGTTCATAACAAGCATTGAAAATAAAACATGAAATGATGCATGTATGCATGCCCGTCCACGTCATCCATCCCAGACTCTTGGTGGCCCCATATAATATTCCCATGGACCCTAACACGAGCTCTGTTTAGTCCCTACAATCTATACCCTTATGCCTAGACACTTCCCTGTTATCACATGGAAGTTATGATCACTAAATTTGCACATCAAATATATATTAACCCTTACCAATTGTCTTGACCGAATTCTTCAAGTGTTGAAACCCTGATGCCGCGTGTTAAAATTCTTCTTATAATATGGCTTGCCCCACTATCAGATATCAACTTCTACTTTAACTTTCTCTTTCCCATGAACTAAACCTCCACGGAAATGCTCTATTTATAGAGTCCATCCTCCCCGAAATCCCAAGATTGGAATTGATATTTTGTCTCCATATTTCTTTATTTATTCTCTTGATGTGCTACCATCATGCGATTGTCAAATCAAATTAAATTTTATACTCATTGCATCCATGATACGTGCCTTTAGTAAGAGAAGTTGGCAACCAAGTGATGGCAAATCTAATTAAATTTTATTCTCTGCTATGTTACGTGCCTGGCAAGACAAACTGGCAACCAAGTTATCAGTTTCATAAATGCATCAATGCTCCCATCACTTATCCATCCTATCACATTAATGATCGTACCTTGCATTAATAGCTTATTCATTTACATTTCTATCATTTACTTGTGGCCATAATTACTCATTTACTTGTGGCCATAATAATTTGTAATTAAAATAAAATAAATTAAAAGAATAATTTTTTTCAGCTGATCCCACGTGGCAAGCGGTAGCACCCAGGCCCCCCAATGGGGCCCAAAATGACGCCATTTTGGCCTCCCAATAGCTGAAAAATAAATTCAACAAAACTGCCCAGCAACTGCAGCTCTCGCGGCTTGAAGCTGCCCTCAGCAGCTGGCTCCCTCGCGCGTGAACCACCTTCTCTATCCGGCTCTTCACACATATAGCGCGCATATTTGTCGAGTTCAAACATCCGCCTGCTCTATTCTGACCAACATATCCCAAAACCCACAAAATCCAACGGTCATATCTTAGTGTATCTGAATTTAAACATTCAGCCAAGACCCAAATTGCACCTATATACATACATCTCACGAAACAACAAAAAAACCATCAAAGATTAACCCAAAACACTTACCTTCTTGTGGTTCGGGGCACTCTAATAGTGAAAGTGCAGTCGGATGCAAGATTGGACGGTTGGATTGCGAGAAACAAGCAAATCAAAAAGAAAGAGAGAGAGAGAAAACCATTCTGGTGGGTTACCTGTGCTACCCCTTTCCTCTTTTATATTTTTATTTTTTTTATTTTTTCTTCAAAAAAAAGAGCATAGCAAGTGCGATTTTGTTCACCCCCTTTTAACGGGGGTGAACGTAACCCTCGTCAGTGGGGGTTAATTTTAATATTTATAATATCAAAAAATAAATAAAAAATAAAAAATAAATAATGAATAGATAATGAATTTTTTAATGAACGTAACCCCTTTTGACATGTATAGATATTGAATTTTTTAATAAAAAATAAATAATGTAAAGAAATAAAGTTATATATGTATATTTATCTTTTAAAGTTAAAAAGAAAATTGATTTTAAGGGTATGTTTGATGTTTTTGTTATAGTATGTTGTATTGTAAAAGTAATATTAATAAAAATTATATTTGTAAGAAATGTATTATTGTATTTGTTAATGTTACTTGGAAGCACGTAATGAGTGTTTAATTAATATTTTTTTTGTATTATAAATATTAAAATTAAGCCATGGAGAGAACGTAACCCCTGTGAGGGGGTTAAAAAAATAACTCATTTATGTTTTTTTTCTTCATTGTGTTTCCACTACGTGTCTTTCTTCCTTTTTTCACCTCCTTTACTAGTAGCAATTGCTATTTAAAAAAATAAATTAAATTTTTTTAAACTAAAATAAATAAATCTCTCCATGGCTTAATCTTAATATTTATAATACAAAAAAAATATTAATTAAACACTCATTACGTGCTTCCAAGTAACATTGATAAATACAATAATACACTTCTTATCAAATATAATTTTTGTTAATATTACTTTTACAACACAATATAATGTAACATAATATAACAAAAACACCAAACATACCCTTAAAATCAATTTTCTTTTTAACTTTAAAAGATAAATATACATATATGACTTTATTTCTTTTCATTATTTATTTATTATTAAAAAATTCAATATCTATACATGTCAAAAGGGAGTTATGTTCATTAAAAAATTGAATTATTATTTATTATTTATTTATTTTATATTATAAATATTAAAAATAACCCCCACTGACGGGAGTTACGTTCACCCCCATTAAAAGGGGGTGAACAAAATCGCACTCGAGCACAGCGACTTTCTCGGAAAGTTAAATAGGAAACATCCATCCATCCATCCTTCAGGTAGCTTAGAAGATCAAGTAACAACATTTGAATGGAATACATATAATAATAATAATAATAATAATAATAATAATAATAATAATAATTAACAAATAAATAAATAAATAGAATAGTTTCTTCAAAGCCCATTTATTTTACAAATTCGATTTCACTGCTTCACGAGCATTCTTCCCCTGGATCGCATCGCATGTGTGGCTGTGTGTCAGACCAGGAGCCTTACCAAAGTGTTTCACTGTGTCATGAACATTCTTCGAGAGCCTCGAAACAGAGTACCTGTCTCTCTCACATTCGCGAACATGAGCGTACTGGCTCAACCCCAGTCCAATCAACTAGTTCCTCCTCACCACATTATCACTACCAAAATTCCTATCTCCACTAGTAGCCCACACTTCCGATCCCGCCAATCGTCCCTGCTCACTAAAAACCCTAGCCCTAGTCGTTCTCCTATGCCCATGCCAGAAATCGGGCGCAACATCGTCAATAGATTGAATCGGACTCTGTTTCTTCATCGGACTCTGTTTCTTCATCGGACGGACTCTCTGTATTCTGACGAATCGTACAAAGAAATGTGGGCCGGTGGTGGAGGGTTGTGGCTGTCGGCGAGGAGGAAGAAAGGTGGGCCGGTGGTGGCGGGTTGTGGCTGTCGGCGAGGAGGAAGAAACACAGGTTAGGTTAGACTTCGGGAGAAATCAACGGAGGCTTCGATTTCTTCAGACTGGGTGGTATGCAAAATTTGGCGCTCAGTCTTTCATCGCTCAATTTCAATTTATCGCGATATTTTAATTATCAAAATATCGCAATAAATTGGTTTCGGCAAGGCTGTATGTAAAGGCGTCTGGCTAAGTAGCAAATCTCAAATTTATTCGCAAGTAAGTTTCCCTCCTCTCTCTCTCTCTCTCTCCTCTTTCTCTCTCTCTCTCTCTCTAACGGTTGAAAAGCCTCTCGATATCCTCTCGATCCCAATTTGTTCAAATTGACGTAGACAATAATGAGCTTCAACTCCACTCGCTCTGCCAACTTTGGGTTCCAGATCGAAGCGACCCTTCGAGTAACGGCAACAATAAGAAGAAGATGAAGACTACTCAGAAAACCCTAGGCATGGCTTGGGGTTCCAATTCTCGTTCTTCCTCCCGCTCCTCCTTTCGCAATTCGCCGTTCTCCGATTTTGGCACGTCTCTCTCTCTCTCTCTCTCTCTGTACTTTGATTGCTTTTGTTGATGGTTTTCGCATGCTGGTATAGCCAAATTAGTCCCATATCCGAGTACAGACGGAATAAGTAGGATCAAATTTAGGAAAAGAAATAAATAGTTGAATTAGGAAATAAATAATTTCTGTTGCAAATTTACGAATAGTTCAAAATTGTCCCACTGTGTTTGATGGTTTTTTGGTTTTGAAAGTTGAATTCTAGTTCCAGATGCAAGCGAAGCTTCAATTCGCTCTATTCAAACCCTTCGAGTAACAACAACAATAAGAAGAGGAACCCAGAAAACCCTAGGCATGGCGTGGGGTCCCAAATCTCATTCTTCCTCCCACTCCTCCTTTCGCAATTCGCCTTTCTCCGATTTCGGCAGGTTTCGTGTGTGTGTGTGTGTACTTTGAATGCTTTTGTTGATGGTTTTTGCATGCTGGTATAGCTAAATTAGGCAAACATCGAGTACCGACTGGAATAACTGGAAAACATTTAGGAAAATAAATAAATAATTGAATTAGGAAATAAATAGTTTCTGTTGTAAATTTATGAGTAGTTCAAAAGTTTACCACTGTATTTCAAAGTTTTTGGTTTCGAAAGTTGAATTCTAGAACTTACCAATGCCAAAATAGAAGAGCGTAATATGTGTAAACCATGTAAAATTATATAGTTTTACTTGTGTAATATTTTTAGTTGAGAGGAAGAAGATTTTACTTTGAATAGTGTGTTGTCTCAAGGATTCTGCATTCTGGTTGCAACAAGCTCTATGGTTGTGACCAATTTTACTTCCTCATCTTAGTTATTACCATGACCCTTGAACAAAAATATTCGATTACGGGCTTTATGTCTTCTTGTTCTTGTTCTTGTTCTTCTTTTTTTTTTTTCTATCTTTATTTTTGAAACCAAAAGGTGAAAATTTAAAAAATATTGATTTTATTCACTTTTCACTTCCAACATTCATTTACGTAGTTATGCAAATGTTTGGACTAGCACCATCCTTTTACTTTATAAGTTTTTGTGGCATGTTAATTTTGTTATGCGTTCTGTTCTGTTATTTTCTTAAACCTGGCAAAATTGATGGAATGAGCATTTTGGATTGAGGTAATGCTGCACTTTTTTTCATTTTTGTTTCCCTATTTTTTACTTATATGTAATTTACTTTTTGGTTCTGTAGGATAGGATTTCAATTATGACTTCTTATTCTGTATTGTATTATGCAATTACGAAGGTTTTTCGCTAGTTGAGGTATGTAATTCACTTTTTTTCCACGGGTTTGATTTGCACACCTTTTTTTTTTTTTTGTGAGAAGGTAATGCAGGGACCTTGTTAATCTTGTACCTTGGAGCTTAATTACATTAGAGATTGCATTTCTTCAACACCTTAATCTCTTAGTATCACCTCTTTCATTTATTAAATTTTAATATTTTTTGTTTGTCTTATGTTTGTATATTGAATGTTGTGTTATGAAATTTGTTTTCTCCACATATATGCATGTTTATTTTCTATCTATCTATGGTATGATAATCATGGTTTTTGACACTCTTGCTCTTCCTCGTTCCCTACGTTTCATCTTCGTCTTTCTCATCATTATCTTCCTGCTACTCCACGTAAAAAATGGTCACTGCTTAACAAAATTTGAACATAAGTCAGTCGAAACTTATGGAATAAGAAATATTTTTCATCCTCTTTTTGTTTGCCTTTTGATCCTTAATTCTCTTGAAAGTAGTTGACCTTTCCATGTTACTTGACCATTCTTGATGGATTACAGTTACAAAGTTGACACTGTAATTTTTTTGGTATTCCATAACCACATAGGAATGCAAGGCCAACCGCCAAAGTCACTAACATTTACATTCACACGACATGACATAGCTTAGCATAGCCCAAATCCATGTCTTTGCTACAAAGCTAAAAAAGACTCTCTTACTTGAGTGTGATGCATAATTCCTAGTTATCTTACCTCCTAGATCATCTTAAATTTTAATTTCAAGTGGTTGTGAACCTAACTCTTTTAGCGCGTACATCCCAAGGGTCTAAAGTTCATTTGTCACTATTGACAATTTGGTTTTTCTCAGCAATATTGTCTATAGTTTGGGTTGAGGGCCTCGGTTCCTTTTCTTTCCCAACAAACATTCAAGAAATGGTACGGAGGATTCAACTACTAAGTAGGTTATGCATCTAGTTCTAGCGAGTTTTCTTTCATTTGCAGACAATTTGCTCAAGTTGGTTATTGACTGCTGATTGTTTTGGTCTCATGATCGATCATTATGCTCCAACTCTTGATTTTTTCTGTTCTTTACATTTTGATTGTAAACTGTTGACCCATGTCCATCTTTCAATGGTTTAGTTGATTTTTTTGCAACTACTAGGACTTGGTATTGCTAACGTATGACATCTAACTCCCCATTCCTTTCATTAATTTGCATCCTCAAATTTATGCTTCCAACATCTTACTAATACTAGGTACACAAGAGATACAACCTTTAAGCACCAAATACCAATCAAGAGAGATTCTACGATTGTTTTTCTTAGGAGCAATTAACCAATAGCCATTTTGTAATTGCATGCATCATTCTTTCAAAAGAGACAATATAAGTTTTCAATATATACACATGCAACTTGACTTGGTTCATCATCAACTACACCTTATCCTAACGAAGTTTGGGTGGTGGAACAACATTCGTAATGTCAATTGAGCTCTAAAATTCGCGTTGACAATACAAATTTATGCAAAAGAAAAATGTGGTAAATGCGACTCTCTAGAAAGGGAATGATGAGATAAAGTTTAAAACCATCGTTGTATGGGGAAAAGATTCTCTCTCTGTTTCTTTCTGAAGCAACTACACCCATTCATAAGGGTATGTGGCTATATATGGAGGAAAAAAAGCAGTCAGCATAACATTGCTTCATCCTTCCCAGCTTAAATTTTCACAAGAGAAAAGAACGATATATAGCATAAAAGAATTAACAACGCTCAATTATGGATAATTACCCAAAGAGCTTCTTAGGCCTAAATTTTGCCAATCCCGCAAAGAGATGAAGATAATACTGATTTCTTCTTGCACCTTACAAAATCCCAAGGCTGGTGGGAGACTTTGATTAAGTTTCTTATTCTCAACTAGTAGTTGTTGGATCCTTGAATTTGTCACTAAGATATGCCTCAGCGTGGCACATATCAACTTCTCAAGAATTTCAGCTCAAACTAAGGTGACGTCAGCCAAGCCTACACTCACTGTTGACAGTTCATCAAAACAGTCTACATTTTCCTTCAAGTTGTTGGAAATTTTACCTTCCCATCTGTACTTTCCTTGCAACTATTTAAATATTGGATTAGCGGTATGGTTTGAACTTAAGACCATTGCCCGCTTTGACACCTTGTTGATTTGTCAACAGTCATCTGGTCTAAAAGTTTAACTTGATAAATAGAGGGTTTACTTTTATCTTTTATATTATTATTTTTATTCAAAACAAAATCCCCACCCAAAAATGCCGTGTTTGTTTGGGTAGTTGCTTTTGGCTTTCTTCTCATAACAAATAATTTGTGAGCGAGGATACTGATAGTCTTAAGAGTTGTGCCTTTTTGTGTACGTTCTCCCGTTGTTGTTTGTTGACCTTTTTTGTTTTTTTTCTTTTTTTTTGGGAGGAGGGGCGGAGGTGGGGGGTTTAGGAATGGTTATTCACCTTGTGGCTCAATGGTTCCATCTACATGGATTTTTTTGTCCCATTTGGGTTAGGATTGGTCCTCTAAGGTTGTCTATCTCCTCCTTTCATGATGTGGAGTGTATAGAGAAAGAAATCTTATAGCTTGTGAAGGGATTTAGGTTGAAGGGCGCTGTTCTCATTTTTCTTCAATCTTGGGCAAGGGCTGAGTGTTGTTTCTTTCAATTTCATTCTTGTAGCCGTTGAATGATTTTTCTCTATCTATTGATAAATGTTAGTGTAATTCACAATGCTCAGGTAACTCTTAGTTGGATCTTTTAGAGCTTAGTTTGATTGATGCTGTTGCATCTAAAAATGATTTATTTTGTGAAATGGTTAGGCCTGCATTACTAGTTAATAGTTAGTTTTCAGTCGCCTTTACTCCTAGCTCGCTATAGTATTAAACATTTTCTTATTTGTTCTCAATGTGTACATGGGCTAGTCTCCAACTTTTTGCTTGAAAGTGATTATTGTCCTTAGTGGAAATGGAATTTTTCTGCTTGTTCTTTCTGAGGAACCTTGCCATTAACGTTGACTATTGTATACATTTATAATTTTGAGCATGGGAAGATAGGCATAGCTTGAGTTCTATTACATGTCAATTTTGCATCACAAGCTTCTTGGCGCGCATAGCAGAGTTGTCTTGTTTTGTTTATTATTTCAACAGGCAGATGAAATTTAAAATTCCCGGTTAAATGATCTGAATTTTTGTCATATTTTCATTCTAATTTGACTCGTCTTGGGTTTTTCCCTACTTGTTCCTGTTTCTTGAATCTTTTTGTTTTCCTCACTCTATCTCTCCTAGTTTTCTTCTCTTCAATTCACAAACTTGGATATATACTTTTCCAGGATCAAATACGATATAAGACTAGCTTTGTTTTGTGGCATAGAATTTTAGCCAATACAGTACCAACATACAAAAAGGATTAAATTAGAAATTATGTTATTTGTAAAAATATTGGAATGACACCTATTATATCTAAGATGCGTGAGATTGTGACATGATTAACATGGTTTGATCATATTGTATTTCTATTACATAATTGTTGCAACGCATAATTGTATTTCTATTACATTTAGGATATGTCACTTTCCAATAACATCGTGTAATCTGGGGTATTACACTTCTGTCTCCCAAACCCACATCATTGCAACACCTTAGATTTTCCTAATACATGCTAAGTTAAGAAAAAGTTGAAAAGCTAAAACCATTATGATTACCCGAGCTCTACTCACTCCCTCTCTCCTACCCATGTTATATGTCTTGTTTTGCAGGTTGTATAACACTAAAAAATGATTTCTTAAATGACCAAATTGGCATCTAAATGGTCTCTTACACATCCTCGAACACTTGGTAAAGTTTTCCACCTAAATCACCCATGCGCTGTGCACTCTAAGTGCTTTTGTCCCCCTGCTTTGATCACCCAAATCTCAATAGAAATTCATACTAGCTATCATTTTTGAACCTTTACATTCTTTGTTGTTAACATGCTAAAAATTGGTATAAAGATCCATTCAAGTATTGAGCACGCGTTGAGGATTTTTTGTCTTTGAGAGGGGCCTAAGTATGGCCTAATATTCAATTTGCTAAATCCAAACCAAAATACACAAATCTTGGTATGTCTAGATCTCCTTATTTCAGACTACTAACATACTGGGAATTTGCATTGTAATTCATTCGGGTCTAAAAAATCAGCTTATTGTCAAACACTAAAACACTATCAACTAGCTTAGAGAATGGATCTCATAGTATGTCCACTATCATAAGCTCAATCAGTGCCCACTCTCGATTGGGCAATAGTCGATCCTCTATATAGTCTATTTTCTACAATTTACCTTATCGTACAGTTTTACTTGGCTGTCAGCTCCTCTTTGGCTTATTCAATCCTAAACTCTACTTTGCACTAAATAGACAATCGTATTTGCATTCTGTTTTCACGATTGACCTTGTAGTAAAATTCTAGTTTGATGTCAGCTCCTTTTGGCTTTAGTCAATCATAAACTCAACTTCTCACATGGCTGTTAGTTCATGTTGGTTTTACCTCATCTCTACTAGTTCATACAAACATTTCATAATATCATGCAAGGCCAACCACCAAAGTCACTAACATTTACCTTCACACGACATGACAGAACTTAGCATAGCCCAAATCCATGTCTTTGCTACGAAGCTAAAAAGGACTCTCTTACTTGAGTGTGATGCATAATTCCTAGTTATCTTACCTCTTAGATCATCTTAAATTTGAATTTCAAGTGGTTGTGAACCTAACTCTTTTTAGTGCGGGATTATACATCCCAATGGTCTAAAGTTCATTTGTATTGACAATTTGGTTTTTCTCAGCACTATTGTCGATAGTTTGGGTTGAGGGCCTTGGTTCCTTTGCTTTCCCAACAAACATTCAAGAAATGGTGCGGAGGATTAAACTACTAAGTAGGTTATGCATCTAGTTCTAGCGAGTTTTCTTTCATTTGCAGGCAATTTGCTCAAGTTGGTTATGGATTGCTGATTGTTTTGGTCTCACGATCGATCATTATGCTACAACTCTTGATTTTTTCTGTTCTTTACATTTTGATTGAAAACTATTGACCCATGTCCATCTTTCAATGGTTTAGTTGATTTTTTTGCAACTACTAAGACTTGGTATTGCTAACGTATGACATCTAACTCCCCATTCCTTTCATTAATTTACATCCTCAAATTTATGCTTCCAACATCTTACTAATACTAGGTACACCAAGAGATACAACCTTTAAGCACCAAATACCAATCAAGAGAGATTCTACGATTGTTTTTCTTAGGAGCAATTAACCAACAACCATTTTGTAATTGCATGCATCATTCTTTCAAAAGAGACAATATAAGTTTTCAATATATACACATGCAACTTGACTTGGTTCATCATCAACTACACCTTATCCTAACAAAGTTTGGGTGGTGGAACAACATTCGTAATGTCAATTGAGCTCTAAAATTCATGTTGACAATACAAATCCATGCAAAAGAAAAATGTGGTAAATGCGACTCTCTAGAAAGGGAATGATGAGATAAAGTTTAAACACCATCGTTGTATGGAGAAAAGATTCTCTCTCTCTCTCTCTCTGTTTCTTTCTGAAGCAACTACACCATTCATAAGGGTATGTGGCTATATATGGAGGAAAAAAAGCAACCAGCATAACATTGCTTCATCCTTCCCAGCTTAAATTTTCACAAGAGAAAAGGACGATATATAGCATAAAAGAACTAACAACGCTCAATTATGGATAATTACCCAAAGAGCTTCTTAGGACTAAATTCTGCCAATCCCGCAAAGAGATGAAGATAATACTGATTTCTTCTTGCGCCTTACACAATCCCAAGGCTGGTAAGAGACTTTGATTAAGTTTCTTATTTTCAACTAGTTGTTGTTGGATCCTTGAATTTGTCACTAAGATATGCCTCAGCTTGGCACATATCAACTTCTCAAGAATTTCAGCTCAAGCCAAGGTGACATCAGCCAAGCCTACACACACTGTTGACAGTTCATCAAAACAGTCTACATTTTCCTTCAAGCTGTTGGCAATTTTACTTTCCCATCTGTACTTTCCTTGCAACTATTTAAATATTGGATTAGCGGTATGGTTTGAACTTAAGACCTTTGCCCGCTTTGACACCTTGTTGATTTGTTAACAACCATCTGGTCTAAAAGTTTAACTTGATAAATAGAGGGTTTACTTTTATCTTTTATATTATTTTTTTTACTCAAAACAAAATCCCCACCCAAAAATGCCGTGTTTGTTTGGGTAGGTTCTTTTGGCTTCCTTCTCATAACAAATAATTTGAGAGCGAGGATACTGATAGTCTTAAGAGTTGTGCCTTTTTGTGTACGTTCTCCCGTTGTTGTTTGTTGACCTTTTTTGTTTTTTGTTTTTTTTTTGGGAGGTGGGGGGTTGAGGAATGGTTATTGACCTTGTTGCTTAATGGTTCCATCTACATGGATTTTTTGTCCCATTTGGGTTAGGATTGGTCCTCTATGGTTGTCTATCTCCTCCTTTCATGATGTGGAGTGTATAAAGAAAGAAATCTTATAGCTTGTGAAGGGATTTAGGTTGAAGGGCGCTGTTCTCATTTTTCTTCAATCTTGGGCAGGGGCTGAGTGTTGTTTCTTTCAATTTCATTCTTGTAGCTGTTGAATGATTTTTCTCTGTCTATTGATAAATGTTAGTGTAATTCATAGTGCTCAGGTAACTCTTAGTTTGATCTTTTAGAGCTTAGTTTGATTGATACTGTTGCATTTAAAAATGATTTAGTTGTGGCAATCATATTTGAATAGTTTGTGAAATGGTTAGGCCTGCATTACTAGTTAATAGTTAGTTTTCAGTCACCTTTACTCCTACCTCACTATAGTATTAAACATTTTCTTATCTGTTCTCACTGTGTACATGGGCTAGTCTCCAACTTTTTGCATGAAAGTGATTATTGTCCTTAGTGGAAATGGAATTTTTCTGCTTGTTACTTCTGAGGAACCTTGCCATTGACGTTGACTGTTGTATACATTTATAATTTTGAGCATGGGAGGATACGCATAGCTTGAGTTCCATTACATGTCAATTTTGCATCACAAGCTTCATGGCGCGCATAGCAGAGTTGTCTTGTTTTGTTTATTATTTCAACAGGCAGATGAAATTTAAAATTCCAGATTAAATGATCTGAATTTTTGTCATATTTTCATTCTAATTTGACTCGTCTTGGGTTTTTCCCTACTTGTTCCTATTTCTTGAATCTTTTTGTCTTCCTCACTTTTGTCTTTCCTAGTTTTCTTCTCTTCAATTCACAAACTTGGATATATACTTTTCTAGGATCAAATACGATATAAGTGTGGCTGCTGACAAGGGTCTGAAGAAACCCCTTTATACTTTTGTCACTTGAAAAACGGAGAAGTTTTATTTCTAGAGACTCATTCATGCAGGTATTAACTATGTTTGTTTGCTTGTTAGTATACGGAGCTAGCCATTTTTCTACACTAATTTGAGAAGTTTTGAGTGGACCAGGTAATTCTATTGTTGTTCGGCAATGTATTCAAGAAACAAGCACAACTCTCAATTGCTAAATGATAAATTTTAATATAGATGGTTGCAGTTATCTTTTATTAAAATCTTTTACATGGCTGACCATGTCTTCTGCAACTCCTAGGCCACTGCCCACAAATTCTTCCTTTTTTCTGAAAATGTGTTTTTCTTATTTTTAGCTCTCCTTGAATGAATGTTGGATTGGAGTAGTCACAGAAGTAGTTGTTTTATTTTCCCTATTTTGTCTCTTACAATGAAATGTATTACAAATGCCACATAATCGCAACTATTACGTTGCCCCTTACCTATTCACCCTAGTAACAAATAAACTCATTGAACCCATCCAAGCAAAGGTTGGGTTGTGTATGTTATTTGCAGATGACATTGTGTTTTTGCATGAGACAAAAGAAGGCGTATCTCAACTTGATATAAAGGAATATTTGTAGTCTCAAGGTTTTAAATAGTGAAATGAAGGAAGACCTCTGAGGGATAAGAGACATAGGGCTAAAGAGAGAGCCAAAAAATGATCTGTCGTGTATAATCCTGCATAATCTCAAAAATGGGTAAATTCCTTTTCTTAGGAACACATACAAGACGTGTCACTACAAAAACGATAATGGTAACCCCACCATTAATGATGTATGATTAAATTGGAAGATCAAGTCAATTCCAAGAAACGATAAGTCTAGATTTCTTGGATCACTCATCCAAAATAATAGAGAGATTAATGAGAATGTTACTCGTAGAATTAAGGTGGATGGTCAAAATGCAAAAGTGCTTTTGCATATGATAGTAAGATTTTATTTCAACTAAAAAAAAAATTTACAAGACAGCTATAAGACTAGCTTTGTTTTGTGGCATAGAATTTTAGCCAATACAGTACCAACATACAAAAAGGATTAAATTAGAAATTAGGTTATTTGTAAAAATATTGGAATGACACCTCCTATTATATCTAAGATGTGTGAGATTGTGACATGATTCACATGGTTTGATCATATTGTATTTCTATCACATAATTGTTGCAACGCATAATTGTATTTCTATTATATTGAGGATATGTCACTTTCCAATAATTTCATCAATTCTAATATCGACCAATTGCCAATGATAAATTGTCGAGCCACGTGATGTATCAAGGGTTATATCAAATAAAGGCCTCATATTTGTATCTCCCAAAAACGGCCTGCATATATTATAGATACTAAAGGCCTCATATTTGTATCTCCCAAAAAGAACCTACTTATATTATAGATACTATAGGGATAAATTTCTGAAAGTGAATCCCAAGTCTTTATCTTGTAAAACATTAATATTTACATGTGTGATGCCTTGGCTCCCTAAAAGAGAAGGGTCTCTTCTCTCTCCATTCTGTGGCTTGCCTCCTCTTGCAGGGGGTTCTAAACTTTGTTGGTGTCTTCAACCTTAGACTTTGCCTCTCTTTTCATGGCTATGGAACAATTAGCTAAGAAAGTGTTTGTCAGAATTGAATTCTGACCGGGGAAATTCTCCTTAAATTGAGGAGAATTGGGAAATTGTGGGGGAAGAACAGAGAGAAGAGAGGGGGAAACGAGATTTAAAGAGAGAAGAAAAGGTGGGAGAGAGAGATTTTGTATTGATAATTCTCTGAATGGTTTTGGAGTGGTATCAGTGTGCTTTATATATTGATCTGACTTCCATAATAGGTGCCAATGGCCACTTGATCAGCAATTACAAAATAGTTTTGAGTTTGAAAATTAGGCCTAACTGCCCAACTAATATTCCCGCCTATTCAAACAATCAAGTAATTACAATTCACTCAGTTATATTAACTGCTATCCCGTGACAGTGTTGTTGGCAACTATAGTGACGATGCTCTTCTGTCATGATCCTAGGATTTGCCTAGGGTCTTGATAGGAAATTGGAATAATTCGAGGGAATTAGAACAGAAAGTAAAGGGGGGGAGAATCAGAAGAAATGAGGGAGATATCAAAAGAATAGGGAAAGATATTCAGATAGAACAATAATAGAGGGAGAGATTAGAGAGAAATCAAAGGGGGATCAAGTGAGAATTCTATTGATCATTCAACAAAGTATAACAACGTACGACCTACAACAACACATATAATACATAATTACTATTATATCCATAGGGATCCTGGGTGTAACGACCCATAGATGGGGTGTTGATATTAATGAATAATACGGTATTATCTTATGATGTGTGGGGCTTTGAGAGGCTGGATATTCAAATGGTTTGTTTTGCTGGGTGGTATTTTTTCATTGTAACCAAATTTAGTCTATGTTCCAGCCGTAATCTTCCAAAACTTAAAACATAAAAGTTGTAGATCTTTCTTTTTTCGTTATTTATCATTTTGAATCACCTCAATCAGAGTTCGGATGAGAGAGTTATGCCCAAAATTCGAAAGGGTGTCAAAGCTGTCCATAATCCATTTGAATCTTTACATTCGAATGAGTTGCCTTTACATTCGAATGAGCCCAGCGAAAATTGCAAAATTCATCCGAATGAAAGCACTGTTCCATTCGAATGAGGCTTCAATTCCTTCAGTAATTCAAGTTACTATTTAAAATTCATTCGAATGCCTTCCTGCCTCATTCGAATGCCACTCACATAAATTGAAATCTTTCTCTAACTCATTCGAATACACGCCAGATCATCCGAATGACTTCCAAATAGCTTCATATATATGTGAATATCATCCGAATGCCTTGAATTATATTTGAATGCCTCCCTCAGCGATTCATATATGTATATCGCCCGATACATCATTAATTCTGTAAACACATAGAAAATTCCAGAATTAAAATATCAAAAAAATATGATAAATATATAGAGAATTTGGGAAATATTTAAATGGATAAAGATGACTTATAGAGATAATATAAAAGGATAAAATGGTGAAAAAATCTTAGTGAAACAGAACACTATCTTCTCTCTTTCTCGAACGTTCTCTGTTCTTCAAACCCTCATTTTGTCTTCACACAACAAGCCAGATCTTGCTATCCAAGGAGTTCTTAGTGCTCCATAAGTGAAGAAAAAGGCAAGTTCTCTCTTCCTTCCTCTTTTCTCTTGATTTTTATGGTGTTACGGGTTGGTTACGTGTTTGAGAACTTGACTGGGGTTAGGGTATTTAAGTTTGGCGGAAAGTTTCTAACAGCCATGTGGGGCTCGTTTCTCCCCACTAATTCTAAGGAATGGAGTTTTGAGCAAAAATATGCATGGGAGACTTGTTTCTTTTCCATGCCTTACCTTATGTATCTCACTGTGAACTTGAGCTTAAATAAGAAATTCGTGACCCTGTGTTGTTGGCCAACTGTGTTGAGCATATTTAAGAACAGAGATTAACATTAGATTGCTTATATATGTATTGTCATAGCATGTTCTGGAAGAATGGTATTTGTGCATCATGAGCATGTCTTGGCTTGATCTCCTGCATAACATATCATGAGTGTGCACGAGCATCAATTCTTATTTCTAGCACGTGCAATTTGTATGTGGCCACTTTATATGTTGCATATGCATTGAGAATGGCATGGACAGAGATGATTACGCGCGCTGCGGTTGTGTACCGCCGGGATATATCCCCCAAAACCAGTAGGCACTAGCCTGACTGGGGTTACGCTCCTGCGGTGACGACTGAGGGGCGCGCCCAGTGGTGACGACCATGGGTGAGATTATATATTTATATATATGTGTATGTATGGCTATAGCCAAGTGTAACAGATATGATTCATGGTTGCCAGACTCAGCTACAGACTGGTATGTATCATGATGCATTTTATTTGCTATGTGAGGCCACTGGCCATTTATATGTTGACAGACTTTATGTATGATGCATGACACTATCATTATGGGTGTGTGTGTAACTCCTGAGATATCACCTGTCATTTCCGTTGATATACATGTTCACCACACCTGTATCCTATTATCCTCTGCCATGCTCTTTCTTCTTATTTCTTATGCTTGCTGAGCTTTGTAGCTCACGTTGTACTCTCCTCCATTCCAGGTAAAGGAAAAGAGGTGGCAGGTGGTGAGTCAAGTAAGATAGATGGATAGACATGTGCGCGTGCGGGTCCCCTCTTGATTATATGGTCTTGGGAAGTTATTGGTAGATGTGTAGACATTATTTTGTGTGTAATGTAACTTAAAGAAAAATTATGCCTGTAAACCCTGGTAGTATTTATTTTGGATTTGTGGGTTTGATGGATGGCAGGTGTATGCATGCTTATGGCTTAGTGTTGTTTTGTCTATATTCCTAGCACCCACTCTTCCAGGTTGCCTTGAAATGGGATAACTTGGGGGAGGGGGTGTTACAAAGTTGGTATCAGAGCAGTCGAGAGATGACCCCGCGCGCATAGGATGTCGGGTAGAATAGGGAGTGTGTGTCGGTCTTTGATATGCACTTTTAGCGAAGTTTGATAATTGTGAACTAAATGCTTTCCATAGAAAAACACCTTCGCTCTATGGGTTGTACAGATGCCCAAAAGGTGCAATTGGGCACATTCCTCCTTAGGGATGATGCAGAGAGATGGTGGGAGATAGTCCGTCAGAGGTATGGGCCTAGGGATCCTACCTGGGCGGAATTTCAAAACGCATTTAATGAAGCTTATTGCCCGGAATGGTATAAAGAGCAGAAAGTGTATGAATTTATAGAACTGGTGCAAGGCAGCAAGACAGTGGCCCAATATGAAGCTGAGTTTACAGCCTTAGCCAGGTATGCCCCTGATTTGATTTCTACAGAGGAGAAGAAGGCTTCTAAGTTCCAGCGAGGCTTGCGCCCCGAGATTCGACATGCATATGGTGGTGTGAGAGTTACAGATTACCCCACAGTGGTGCAGAGGGCTTATGCTATTGAGCGTGATCGTGGGGAGTGGAGAGCAGCTCAAGCCTTGTTTAGAGGATCCAAAGCTTCCCAGGGATCTACCAATAGCAAGAAGAGGAGAGGGGAAGCTGGATCGAGCAGTGAGACTATGAGGCTTCCATCCTGTACTCGTTGTGGGAAGAAACACCGGGGGCCTTGTCTTTTCGGGCAGCTAGTTTGCTATCTATGTGGCCAGGCGGGGCATGTACGCAGGGATTGTCCACGTAGCTTGGAGGTCTCGTCTACCCCCGAGGTGGCTTGTTATAGATGTGGGCAGCAGGGACACATGGTGAATATTTGTCCTAGAGCGATGCCAGGTCGAGGCCAGAGATCAGGAGGGCTGAGTCAGAGGGGTAGTCATAGGCCAGCAGCTTCCAAAGCTTCTGGAGCAGGCCCACGAGGATCTTCACCAGTTACTCAGCGTTCCACTGCTATGGAGAGTCCTCAGGTACAAGGCCGAGTGTTTGCTCTTACGACAGCCGAGGCGAAGAAGGGGGCCAGTACCATCCAAGGTATTCTTTCATTATATAATCATGATGTGCGCGCTCTTTTTGACACAGGATCCTCCCATTCATTTATTGCATTCCATGCTGCGAGTCATGTACCTCATCCACGGATTGTATTGCCTTTCCATTTGATTGTATCCACTCCAGGAGGTAATCAGTTATGGGGTAGAGAGGTACTTTTTGACTGTGAAATTGAAGTTCATGATAGGAAATTACCAGGAGACTTAGTGATTTTGGATCTTAGAGACTTCGACCTTATATTGGGGATGGATTGGTTGTCGAATCATTATGCTAAGGTTGATTGCCGTCAAAAGATCATTTATTTTGAGCCTCCCTTACAGTCTGCCCTTGTGTATAGAGGCATTCAACCCATGTTAGTGACTCCTATGATTTCAGTGATGAAGGTTGAGAAGTTGATGCGTCAGGGATGTGAAGCTTATTTGGCATTTGTGACGACCGAAGGCGGGAGTAGTACACCACTGATAGAGGTACCAGTTGTACGTGATTTTCCTGATGTGTTTCCAGATGAGCTTCCAGGATTACCACCTCGCAGGGAGGTAGAGTTTTCGGTGGAATTGATGCCAGGTACCCAACCTATTTCCAAGACTCCGTATCGGATGGCGCCTAATGAATTGAAAGAATTGAAGGTCCAATTGCAAGAGTTGATGGAGAAGGGATTCATCCGCCCTAGTGCTTCACCATGGGGTGCCCCAGTCTTATTTGTGAGGAAGAAAGACGGGTCTTTAAGACTGTGTATAGATTATCGCCAGTTGAATCAGGTAACAGTGAAAAATAAATATCCCCTTCCCAGAGTTGATGATTTGCTTGACCAGTTACTCGGAGCAAGGGTTTTCTCCAAGATTGATTTGAGGTCGGGCTATCACCAGGTGAGAGTCAGGGATGAAGACATACAGAAGACAGCATTTCGGACCCGCTATGGTCATTATGAATTTGTTGTGATGCCATTCGGTTTGACGAACGCCCCCGCAGTGTTTATGGATTTGATGAATCGGGTATTTCAAGAGTACCTAGACCAGTTTGTGATTGTTTTTATAGATGACATTTTGGTGTATTCTCCTAGTCCTGAGGATCATGTTTGTACATCTCTCTATGGTGCTGCAGAAGCTTAAAGAGGAGTAGTTGTTTGCAAAGTTTAGCAAATGTGAATTTTGGCTCCATCAGATAGGGTTCCTGGGTCATATTGTTTCAGGAGATGGTATAGCCGTGGATCCTGAGAAGATTAGAGCCGTTGTGGATTGGCCCAGGCCTACTACAGTGACTGAAATTCGGAGCTTTTTGGGATTGGCCGGCTATTATAAGAGATTCATCGAGGGTTTTGCTGCGTTGTCTTCTCCTATGACAAAGTTAACTCTTAAGGATGCCCGATTTGAATGGACTGACGATTGTGAGACTGCATTCCAAGAGCTGAAGAGGAAGCTAACTACCACTCCTGTATTGGCTATTCCTAAAAGTGGGGAAAAGTTTATTATCTTCAGTGATGCTTCATACATGGGCCTAGAGTGTGTATTGATGCAAGAAGGTCGTGTGATTGCCTACGCTTCTAGACAGCTGAAGAAACATGAGGTAAATTACCCCACTCATGATTTGGAATTAGCGGCTGTAGTTTTTGCTTTGAAAATATGGAGACACTATTTATATGGTGAAAAGATAGAAATTTATACAGATCATAAGAGTCTCAAGTATCTGTTCTCCCAAAAAGAGTTAAATATGAGACAGCGTCGATGGATTGAATTCTTTAAGGATTTCGATTGTGAGATCTTATTTCATCCTGGGAAGGCAAATGTGGTGGCAGATGCTTTGAGCCATAGAGGAGCTTCTATAGCCATGATGATGATACAAGAGTGGCAGCTGTTGGAACAACTGGATGACCTGACCATTACAGTCGATGAAGAGACCCCGGGATTGTATTGTGCTTATTTGGGAATCCAGTCAGATTTGATACAGTGGATTCGAGCCCAACAGCCCTATGATGAAGAGTTAGGTAACGTGTTGGAGCGGATAGAGGACTATGTTTCCATGGGATACAGTCAGCGGGGAGATGGACTGTTGTTGTTCCAGAGCCGTATTTGTGTGCCAGATGATCGGGAGATGAAGTAGGAGATTCTGTCTGAGGTGCACAGTGCACGCTATACTGTTCATCCAGGCACGACAAAGATGTATCAGAACTTACGACGATTATTTTGGTGGCCTGGTATGAAGAAGGATGTGGCAGAGTTTGTTGCTAGATGTTTGATTTGTCAGCAGGTGAAGGCAGAGCATCAGCGACCCGTTGGATTGATTCAGTCTCTACCCATTCCTATTTGGAAGTGGGATGATATTTCGATGGATTTTGTTACCGGATTGCCGAGGACTTCGCGGGGACATGATACTATCTGGGTGATTGTAGATAGACTCACTAAGTCTGCCCATTTTCTACCCATCAAGAAGACGTTTCCTTTGAACCGTTTGGCTCAACTTTACATTAGGGAGATTGTTAGGCTGCACGGAGTGCCTTCTAGTATAGTGTCTGACCGTGATTCTAGATTTACTTCTCACTTTTGGGATGCTTTGCAAGCGGCTTTGGGTACTAGATTGAAATTTAGTACAGCGTTCCATCCTCAGACAGACGGCCAGACAGAGCGCACGATCCAGACTATGGAGGATATGTTGAGGGCTTGTGTGCTTGATTTCCATGGTAACTGGGATGACCACCTGCCTTTGATTGAGTTTGCATATAATAATAGTCATCATTCCAGTATCGATATGGCACCTTACGAGGCACTCTATGGACGACCTTGTCGTTCTCCATTATGTTGGGAGGAAATGGGGGATAAGGCTATTCTCGGACCAGAGATAGTGGAGCAAACGACTGAGAAGATTCGGACTATTAGGGCCAGAATGAAAGCTGCTCAAGATAGGCAAAAAAGTTATGCGGATTATCGGAGGCGAGCTTTGGAATTTTCTGTTGGTGATCATGTATTTTTGAAGGTTATGCCAGTACGAGGAATTCGGAGGTTCGGAGTTTCAGGGAAGCTTAGTCCACGCTATGTGGGTCCATTTGAGATTTTGGAGCGTGTTGGAACCTTAGCATAACGGTTAGCTTTGCCTCCCCAGTTAGCCAGTGTGCATAATGTATTCCATGTCTCCATGTTACGCAAATATGTTCCCGACCCACATCATGTGATTGACTTCCAACCACTTGAGTTAAGAGAAGATTTAACATATGAAGAATTTCCAAGTTGCATCCTCGATCGTAAGGAGAAGGTGTTAAGGAATCGAGTCATTTCCTATGTGAAAGTGTTGTGGCAACAACATGACTTCGAAGAAGCAACTTGGGAGCTAGAGGATGAAATGCGACGCCTTTATCCCCATTTATTCGAGCGAACAGGAACAGAACCCGTATGACTATAGTGGAAACAGGGAAAGCAGTGTTATTCAAAATCGGTAAGTGAACTTATATATTCAGCAAGATTACATTTTATTTTTTTTTGGATTCTATGAAAGTAGGAAGACAACGAGATAATAATATTTATATATCCTTTAGCTTTCCAAACTGCCAAACCCGAATTTGGAGGACCAAATTCCTTAAGGGGGGGAGGATTTGTAACGACCCGTAGATGGGGTGTTGATATTAATGAATAATACGGTATTATCTTATGATGTGTGGGGCTTTGAGAGGCTAGATATTCAAATGGTTTGTTTTGCTGGGTGGTATTTCTTCATTGTAACCAAATTTAGTCTATGTTCCAGCCGTAATCTTCCAAAACTTAAAACATAAAAGTTGTAGATCTTTCTTTTTTCGTTCTTTATCATTTTGAATCACCTCAATCGGAGTTCGGATGAGAGAGTTATGCCCAAAATTCGAAAGGGTGTCAAAGCTGTCCAGAATCCATTTGAATCTTTACATTCGAATGAGTTGCCTTTACATTCGAATGAGCCCAGCGAAAATTGCAAAATTCATCCGAATGAAAACACTGTTCCATTCGAATGAGGCTCCAATTCCTTCAGTAATTCAAGTTACTATTTAAAATTCATTCGAATGCCTTCCTGCCTCATTCGAATGCCACTCACATAAATTGAAATCTTTCTCTAACTCATTCGAATACACGCCAGATCATCCGAATGACTTCCAAATAGCTTCATATATATGTGAATATCATCCGAATGCCTTGAATTATATTTGAATGCCTCCCTCAGCGATTCATATATATATATATCGCCCGATACATCATTAATTCTGTAAACACATAGAAAATTCCAGAATTAAAATATCAAAAAAATATGATAAATATATAGAGAATTTGGGAAATATTTAAATGGATAAAGATGACTTATAGAGATAATATAAAAGGATAAAATGGTGAAAAAATCTTAGTGAAACAGAACACTATCTTCTCTCTTTCTCGAACGTTCTCTGTTCTTCAAACCCTCATTTTGTCTTCACACAGCAAGCCAGATCTTGCTATCCAAGGAGTTCTTAGTGCTCCATAAGTGAAGAAAAAGGCAAGTTCTCTATTCCTTCCTCTTTTCTCTTGATTTTTATGGTGTTACGGGTTGGTTACGTGTTTGAGAACTTGACTGGGGTTAGGGTATTTAAGTTTGGGGGAAAGTTTCTAACAGCCATGTGGGGCTCGTTTCTCCCCACTAATTCTAAGGAATGGAGTTTTGAGCGAAAATATGCATGGGAGACTTGTTTCTTTTCCATGCCTTACCTTATGTATCTCACTGTGAACTTGAGCTTAAATAAGAAATTCGTGACCCTGTGTTGTTGGCCAACTGTGTTGAGCATATTTAAGAACAGAGATTAACATTAGATTGCTTATATATGTATTGTCATAACATGTTCTGGAAGAATGGTATTTGGGCATCATGAGCATGTCTTGGCTTGATCTCCTGCATAACATATCATGAGTGTGCACGAGCATCAACTCTTATTTCTAGCACGTGCAATTTGTATGTGGCCACTTTATATGTTGCATATGCATTGAGAATGGCATGGACAGAGATGATTACGCGCGCTGCGGTTGTGTACCGCTGGGATATATCCCCCAAAACCAGTAGGCACTAGCCTGACTGGGGTTACGCTCCTGCGGTGATGACTGAGGGGCACGCCCAGTGGTGACGACCATGGGTGAGATTATATATTTATATATATGTGTATGTATGGCTATAGCCAAGTGTAACAGATATGATTCATGGTTGCCGGACTCAGCTACAGACTGGTATGTATCATGATGCATTTTATTTGCTATGTGAGGCCACTGGCCATTTATATGTTGACAGACTTTATGTATGATGCATGACACTATCATTATGGGTGTGTGTGTAACTCCTGAGATATCACCTGTCATTTCCGTTGATATACATGTTCACCACACCTGTATCCTATTATCCTCTGCCATGCTCTTTCTTCTTATTTCACCACACCTGTCATTTCTTCTTATTTCTTATTTCTTATCCCATTATGGGTGTGTGCGGGTCCCCTCTTGATTATATGGTCTTGGGAAGTTATTGGTAGATGTGTAGACATTATTTTGTGTGTAATGTAACTTAAAGAAAAATTATGCCTGTAAACCCTGGTAGTATTTATTTTGGATTTGTGGGTTTGATGGATGGCAGGTGTATGCATGCTTATGGCTTAGTGTTGTTTTGTCTATATTCCTAGCACCCACTCTTCCAGGTTTCCTTGAAATGGGATAACTTGGGGGAGGGGGTGTTACACTGGGGGTCTTACAATTCCCCTCCTTGTGTAAATAACTTTTTACCTACTTTTGTTTTGGCCAAATAAATTGTAGTGAAGTGAATTTTGTGGTTTATCAACAATCTGATTGCATCAATTATTTAGTATTGTTGTTGGATCATCTCTCTTTGCCCTGTAATATGTGTAAACTATGACTTTTTGAAACTTATTGTCTATGGTGAATTTTGAATCTGAGTGTTCCGCTTTATTACTGCCACTTTCCTTTTATCTTATCGTTTCAATTTATCTAGTATTGTTGTTGGATCATCTCTCTTGGTCTTGTGTAAATCATTACTTTCTGAAACTTAATGTTTGTGGGGGAATTTTGAACTTCGAATGTTGTGGTTTATCATTATCAATTTCTTTCTATTGAGTTACATTCGTTTATTTTGTGTTATTCATTCTAAAAATGGTTGCATTCCCATCCTTGCGTAAGTTATATGTAAAATATTATTAGAACACAATCCTTTCATTCTCTTTGGCCAAAATAATAACAGATAAAAATTAATTGTTGATCCATAAGTAATTCCTACATCATTGTGTTCCACTTGGAATGCTAATTTGCACACAATCTTCTTTTAATATGAAAAAAGTTTTGGAAAACAGGCGTGGATTAAAATTGGAGAAAAACTAAATTGTTATAAAAGTGATTTTTATGGTTTATCAACAATCTAATTATATCAATTATTTAGTATTGTTGTTGGATCATCTCTCTCTGCCTTGCAATATTTGTAAACCATGGCTTTTTGATACTTAATGTTTCAAAAGAATTTTGAATTCAAATGTTGTCGTTTATCACTGTCTATTTCTTTTTAGCTAATACACTTCATTTTATCTAGTATTATTCCTGGATCACATCTCTTGGTCTTGTGTAAATCATCTTTTTCTGAAACTTAATTTTTGTTTGGTATTCCTGAGCGTGAATGTTGTGCTTTATCAATGTCAATTTCTATTTATCTAGTTACATCCATTTATACAGTATTATTCATTTTAAAATGGTTGCATTGCCTTCCCTGTTTAAGTTTTATTTAAAATGTTAATAGAACCACAATCCTTTCTTTGCTCCTCGACCAAAATGATAAACGAAAAAAATTGATTGCTGGTCCATATAAAACTAATTCCTACATTCCACTTAGAATTCCAATTTTCACACATTCTTTGATTAGTATAAAAAAAATTGCTAGATGACTGGCGTCGATTAAAGTTGGTGAAACAAATAAATTGTTATGAAAGCAAATTTTGTGGTTTATCAACAATCTAGTTCATAAATTTTAGTATTGTTGTTAGATCACCTCTCTGCTATGTAATATGTGTAAATTGTGGCCTTTTGAGATGTAATGTTTGTGGACAGTTCTGAATTCGATCATTGTGGTTTATCACAGCATATTTCACTTCAATAAATCTAGTGTTGTTCTTAGATCACATCTCTTGGTCTTGTGTAAATGATCTATTTTAGAACCTTAATATCTATTCGGTAGTCCTAAACCTGAATGTTGTGGATTGTCAATGTCAATTTCTATTTATCAAGTTACATCCGTTTATTTAGTATTATTCATTTTGAAAATAGTTGCATTGTGTTCTCTACTTAAGTTATGCTAAAAATGTTACCATAACTAATATCTCCTCAGCCAAAATGATAATAGAAAAAACTTGATTGTTTGTCCATATAACTAATTACTGTATCGTTTCATTCCACCTAGAATCCTAATATTCACACATTCTTCTATTAATATGAAAAAAATGCTTAAAAACAAGTGTGAATTAAAGTTGGTGAAAATATGACTTGTTATGAAAGTGAATTTTGTGGTTTTTAAACAATTTAATTACATCAATTATTAAGTATTGTTGGATTATCTCTTTTTGCCCTGAAAAATAGGTGTGGTCTTTTTTAAATTTAATGTTTGTGGAGACTTCTGAATTTTTAATATTGTGGTTTATCACTCCTATTTCTTTATAGCTAATAACTTCAATTTATTTAGTATTGTTCTTGGATCAGCTTTGTCAGTCTTGTGTAAATCATTACGTTCTGAAACTTAATGTTTGATGGGAAATCCTGAACCTGAATGTTGTGGGTTATCATTGTCAATTTTCTTTATCTAGTTATATCCATTTATTTAGTATTATTCATTTTAAAAGTGGTTGCATTGCCTTCCCTTCACAAGTTATATTTAAAATATTATAAGAATAGTATCCTTTCAGACTCCTTGACCAAAATGATACTAGATTTAAATGGATTGTTGGTCCATAACTAATTCCTGCATAATTGAATTCGACCTAGAAAGCTATTTTGCACACATTATTCTATTAATATGACAAAGTTCTGAAAAATAGGTCTGGATTAACATTGGTGAAAAAAATAAATTGTTGTGAAAGTGACTTTTGTGCCCTTTACTTTCGGCAAACCATGGTTTCTTGAGGCTTGATATTTGTGGTGAATTCTGAATTTGAATGTTTTGGTTCGTCACTTATTGTTTTTTTTAAGCTAATCTCTTCAATTTATCTAATATTTTTTATCAGACCAAACCTCTCCGTCTTTTGTAAATCATCACTTCAATTTATCTAATATTTGTTGCGGAGTCCTAAACCTGATTGTTGTAGTTTTTCAATGACAATTTCTATTTATCTAATTACATCCATTTATTTAGTTTTTTTCCATCATAAAAATGGTTGCATTTCCTTCCCTAATTAAGTTATTTTTAAAATATTATTAGAACCACAATACTTTCAGGATCACTGGCCAAAGTAATAACAGATTAAAATTGATTGTTGGTCCATAGGACTAATTCTTGGATCATTGCATTCAACCTAAAATTCTTGCATTCCACCTAAAAATTGATTGTTTGTCCATAAGACTAATTCTTGCATCATTGGATTCCACCTGGAATGCTAGTTTGCACACATTCTTCTATTAATATGAAAAAAGTGCTGAAAAATAGGTGTGGGTTAATGTTGGTGAAAAAATAAATTGTTATGAAAGTGAACTTTATGGCTTTTAAACAATTTAATTAGATCAATTATTTAGTATTGTTGTTGGATCATCTCGCTCTTCCCTGTAACATGTGTAAACTATGGCTTTTTGAAACTACTTGTTTGTGGAGAATTTTGAGTTTTATTACTTAGGTTTATCACTGCCAATTTCTTTTTATCTCACTGCTTCAATTTATCTAGTATTGTCCTTGGATCATCTCTCTTGGTCTTCAAAACATCATTTTCTGAAGCTTAATACTCGTGGGAGAAATCTGAACCTGAAAGTTGGGGTTTAACAAAGTCAATTTCTTTTTATATCGTTACCTCCATTTATTTTGTATTTTTCATTTTAATAACGGTTGCCTTGCCATTCATTTCCATGCTTAAGTTATAAGACAATCCTTTCATTCTCCTTTGCCAAAATAATAATAGATAAAAATTGATTGTTGGCCCATAACTAATTCTTGCATCATTACATTTCACTTGGAATGTTAATTTGCACATATTTTTCTTTCAATAAGAAAAAAAGTACTGAAAAAATAGTTGTACATTAAAGTTGGAGAAAAAAAAAATTGTTATGTAAGTGAATTTTGTGGTTTATCAAACAATCTAATTATATCAATTTTTTAATATTGTTGTTAGATCATCTCTCTCTGCCATGTAATGTGTGTAAACCATGGCCTTTTGTGGATAATTCTGAATTCGAATATTGTCGTTTAACACTGTTTATTTCCTTTTAGCTACTTCAATTTATCTAGTATTGTTCTTGGATCACATCTCTTGGTCTTGTGTAAATCATCAATTTCTAAAACTTAAATGTCCCGGTAATCTTGAACCTAAATGTTGTGGTTAAGTTATATTTAAAATATTACTAGAACCAATATCCTTTCATGCTTCTCGTCCAAAATGATAATAGATACAATTTGATTGTTTATCCGTATGACTAAATCGACCTAAAATGCTAATTTTCACACATTCTTCTATTAATATGAAAAAAATGCTGAAAAACTGGTGTGGATTAAAGTTTGTGAAAAAATAAATTGCTATGAAAGTGAATTATGTGGTTTTTAATGAATTTAATTACAATAATTATTCAGTATTGTTGTGGATCCATCTCTCTTTGCCCTATAATGTGTGTAAAGGATGGTTTTTTAAACTTAGTGTTTGGGTAGATTTCTGAATTTTGAATCTTGTGGTTTATCACTGCTTATTTCTTTATAGTTAATAACTTCAATTTATCTTGTATTTGTTTTGGATCAGCTCTATTGGTCTTGTGTAAATCATCACTTTCTAAAACTTAATGTTTCTTGGGGAAACTTGAACCTAAATGTTGTGGTTTATCATTGTCAATTTCTTTTTATCTAGTTACATCTATTTATTTAGTATTATTCATTTTAAAATTGGTTGCATTGCTTTTCTTGCATAAGTTATATTTAAAATATTATTAAAATTGATTATTGATCCATAACTAATTCCTACATCATTGAATTCCACTTGGAAAGCTAATTAGCACACATTCTTCTGTTAATATGAAAGGAAAACAAGTGTGGATTAAAATTGGAGAAAACATAAATTTTTATAAAAGCGAATTTTATGGTTTTATCAACAATCTAATTACATCAATTATTTAGTATAGTTATTGGATCATCTCTCTCTTCCTTGTAATGTGTGTAAACCATGGCCTTTTGAGACTTAAATCACATCTCTTGGTCTTGTTAAATCGTCACCTTTTGAGACTTGAATCACATCTCTTGATCTTGTTTAATCATCACTTTTTGAAACTTAATGTCCATTCAGTAATCCTGAACCTGAATGTTATGGTTTATCAATGTCAATTTCTATTTATCTAGTTACATCCATTTCTTTAGAATTTTCATTCTAAAAATGGTTGCATTGCTTTCGGTGCTTAAGTTATATTTAAAATATTACTAGAACCAATATCCTTTCATGCTCCTCGGCCAAAATGGTAATAGAAAAAATTTCATTGTTTATCCATATAACTAATTCCTACATCATTGTATTCCCCTAGAATGCTAATTTTCACACATTCTTCTATTAATATGAAAAAAATGCTGAAAAATAGGTGTGGATTAAAGTTCGTGAAAGAAATAATTTTTTATGAAAGTAAATTTTGTGGTTTGTTAGCAATCTAATTACATAAATTTTAGTATTGTTGTTGGATCATCTCTATGCCGTGTAATATGAGCAAATCGTTGCCTTTCGAAACTTAATGTTTGTGGAGAATTTTGAACTTGAATTTTGTGGTTTATCATTGCCTATTTCTTTTTAATTAGTCACTTCAATTTATCTAGCCTTCTTGTTGGATCATCTCTCCAGTTCTAGTGTAAATCATCACTTTCTGAAACTTAATGTCTAGGGTAAAATTCTGAACCAAAATGTTGGGACTTATTAATGTCGTTTTCTTAGATAGTTACATCCATTTATTTAGTATTTCTTTGTTATAAAATGGTTGTATTGCCTTCTTTACATAAGTTATATTTAAAATATTACTAGAACCGCAATCCTTTCATGCTCTTTGGCCAAATTAATAATAGATAAAAATTGATTGTTGGTTCATAACTAATTCCTGTATCATTGCATTCCACCTGGAATGCTATTTTGCACACATTTTTCTATTAATAAGGATGAAAGTGCAGAAAAACAAGTGTGGATTAAAGTTGAAAAAATAAATTGCTATGAAATAGAATTTTTTGGTTTATCAACAATCTAATTACGTTAATTATTTAGTATTGTTGTTGGATCATCTCTCTCTGCCTTCTAATATGTGTAAACCGTGGCTTTTTTAGACTCAATGTTTGTGGACAATTCTTAATTCGAACTTGTGGTTTATCACTGCCCATTTGTTTTTAGGTAATCTCTTCAATTTATCTAGTATTGTTCTTGGATCACATGTCTTGGTCTTACGTAAATCATCACTTAAACATAATGTCCGTTTGGTAATCTTGAACCTGATTGTTGTAGTTTATCAATGTCAATTTTTATTTATCTAGTTACATCTAATTATTTAGTTTTATTCATTCTAAAAATGGTTGCATTGTCTTCCTGCGTACGTTATATATAATATATTACTAGAATCAATATCCTTTCATGGTCCTCGGCCAAAATGATAATAGAAAAAAATTGGTTGTTTGTCGCTATAAGTAATTCCTGCATTATTGCATTCCACCTTGAATTCTAATTTTCTCAGTCTTCTATTAATATTAAAAAACAAAATGTTGAAAAACCAGTGTGGATTAAAATTGGTGATAGAAATAAATTGTTGTAAAAATGAATTTTGTGGTTTGTCAATAATCTAGTTATATCAATTTTAGTATTGTTGTCCAATCATCTCCCTTTGCGTTGTGATATGTGTAAACCGTCTCTTTTTGGAACTTAATGTTCTAGGGAATTCTAAACTTGAATGTTGCGGTTTATTGGTAATCTTGAACCTGAATGTTGTTTATCGATGTCAATTTCTATTTATCTAGTTATATCCAATTATTTAGTTTTATTCATTTGAAAAATGGTTGCATTGACTTCCTTGCGTATGTTATATTTAATATAATTTTAGAACGCAATCCTTTCATTCTCTTTGACCAAAATAATAATAGATAAAATTTGATTGTTGGTCCATAACTGATTTCTGTATCATTGCATTCCACCTAAATTGGTAATTTGCACACATTTTTTCATTAATAATAAAAAAGGTGCTAAGAAACGGGTGTAGATTAAAGTCGGATAAAAAATAAATTGTTATGAAAGTAAATTTTTTATTTTATCAACAATCTAATTGCATCAATTATTTAGTTTTGTTTTTGAATCATCTTTCTTTGCCTTGTAATGTGTAAATCATGGCTTTTTGAGACTTAATGCTTGTGGACAATTCTTAATTCGAACGTTGTGGTTTATGAAAGCCTGTTTCTTTTTAGTTAATCACTTCAATTTATCCAGTATTGTTCTTGGATGACATCTTTTGGTCTCTTGTAAATCATCAATTCCAGAACCTTAAAGTCTGTTCGGTTATCGTGAACCAAAATGTTGTGAATTATCAATGTCAATTTCTATTTATCAAGTTAGATCTATTAATTTAGTATTATTTATTCTAAAAATGGTTGCATTGCCTTCCTTGCTTAAATTATTTTTAAAATATTTCTAGAACCAATATTTGCTCCGCCAAAATGATAATATAAAAAAATTGATTGTTTGTTTATATAACTAATCCTTGTATCATTGCATTCCAGCTAGAATGCTAATTTTCACAAATTTTTCTATTAATATAAAAAAATGCTGAAAAACAGATGTGGAAATATAACTTGTTATGAAACTAAATTTTGTGGTTTTGAAAAAATTTAATTACATCAATTATTTTGCATTATTGTTGTTGAATCACTTATTTTGTATTGTTGTTGGTCTTTTTTAAATTTAATGTTTGTGGAGATGTCTGAATTTTTAATATTGTGTTTTATCACTGCCTATATCTTATAGCTAATAACTTCAATTTATGTAGTATTGTTCTTAGATCAGCTCAATTGGTCTTGTGTAAATCATCATGTTCTCAAACTTAATGTCTGTTGAGAATCTTGAACCTGACTGTTGTGTGTTATCATTGTCAATTTTTTTTATCTAGTTATATCCATTTATTTAGTATTATTCATTCTAAAACTAGTTGCATTGTCTTTCCTACATAAGTTATATTTAAAATATTATTAGAACACTATCCTTTCATGCTCCTTGAGCAAAATAATAATAGATTATTTTTGATAATAGATTATTATTGTGGAAGTGACTTTTGTGCCCTTTACTATTGGTAAACCATGGCTTCTTGAGACTTGTTATTTGTGGTGAATTCTAAATTCGAATGTTTTCGTTCATCGTTGCCTATTTCTTTTTAGCTAATCACTTTAATTTATCTGGTATTATTCTCAAATCAAATCCCTTGGTCTTTCGTAAATCGTCAGTTTTTGAAACATAATGTCTATTAGGGAGTCCTAAACCTGATTGTTGTGGTTTTGCCCAACTAATATTCTTGCCTATTCAAACAATCAAGTAATTACAATTCACTCAGCTATATCAATTGCAATCCTGTGACAGTGTTGTTGGCAGTGTTTTAAAATGCGCTAGGAGCTAGTTGGGCGCCAGACTAGGGCCTAGCGCTTAGGACGCCTTGGCAGGGCCTAGGCGGACTACTTTTTTTTTTTTTTTAAGTTTTTGATGTAATTTCATGTTTTTTTTAGATAAATCAAAGTTAAACACAAATGAAACTTATATATATATAAATAAACAATATATTTATATACAACAACAACATATCCAGCCTTTATCCCACTATGTGGGGTCGGCTACATGAATTCTAGACTTCCATGTATTTCTATCGTTTGTCATATCTTCATTTAGATCCATATACTTCATATCGAACTTTAATGTCTCTCCCAAAGTCTTCTTGGGTCTACCTCTACCTCTTTTTGTGACTAATTGTTCCATTTCATCAACTCTCCTCACAGGAGCGTCTCTTAGTCTCCTTCTCACATGACCAAACCATCTTAGTCTAGTCTCTCTCATCTTCTCCTCGATTGGCACTACTCCTACCTTATTACGAATAACTTCATTTCTAATTTTATCCTTTCTTGTATGTCCGCACATCCATCTTAACATTCTCATCTCCGCTACACTCGTCTTTTGCTCATGCTGGTATTTGACTGCCCAACATTCTGAGCCATACAGCAAAACTGGTCTTATAGCTCTCCTATAAAATTTTCCTTTCAATTTTAATGGGATTTTACCATCACATAACACTCCCGATGCATTTCTCCATTTTAGCCAACCTGCCTTAATTCTATGTGCGACATCCTCGTGAATTTCTCCATCTTTTTGAATCACTGATCCCAAATATCGAAAATGGTCTTTTCTTTGTAAGATTTGGTCTTCTAATTTTATTATAACATCATCCACTCTTGCATTTTTACTAAATTTGCATTCCATATATTCTGTTTTCTTTCTACTTAATTTAAATCCCTTAGATTCTAAATTGTTTCTCCACAACTCAAGCTTAGTGTTCACTCCTTCTTTTGTTTCATCCACCAACACTATGTCGTCTGCAAATAGCATACACCATGGCACATCTGTCTGAATATCTTTAGTGAGTTCATCCATTACTAAGGCAAATAAGTATGGACTTAGTGCAGAACCTTGATGCAGTCCTATTGTAGTTGTAAATGGTTCAGTATCCCCTCCGCATGTTCTGACCCTTGTCTCTACACCATGATACATGTCCTTAAGGGCTTGTATATAGGCTATTTTGACTCCTTTCTTCTCTAAAACCCTCCATAATACTTCTCTAGGGACCCTATCATAGGCCTTTTCTAGATCTATAAACACCATATGTAGGTCCTTCTGATGATCCCGATACCTTTCCATTAGGCGCCTCAGTAAATATATAGCTTCCATTGTTGACCTACCAGGCATGAAACCAAACTGATTTTCTGACACATTTGTTTCTTTTCTAAGTCTCTGCTCTATTACTCTCTCCCAGAGTTTCATGGTATGACTCATTAACTTAATTCCTCTATAATTTTCACAGTTTTGAACATCTCCTTTGTTCTTGTATATAGGAACCAAAGTACTCTTCCTCCACTCATCTGGCATCTTTTTTGATTTAAGGATCGCGTTAAATAGTTGCGTTAGCCAGGAGATGCCCTCTTCTCCCATGCATTTCCATGCTTCTATTGGTATATTATCTGGTCCCACTGCCTTATGATTTTTCATCTTTTTTAAAGCTTGCCTTATTTCATTTGAACTTATGCGTCGATAGAATGCGTAGCTCACATTCCCTTCGGAGTTACTAAGATGTCCCAACCTAACTCTTGTGTCACCACCATCATTGAATAATTTTGTGAAATACTCCTTCCATCTCTCCTTAATCGCTCCCTCATTTACTAAAACATTTTGATTGTCATCTTTTATGCATTTCACTTGATTTAAATCCCGTGTTTTTCTTTCTCTTGCTTTAGCTAATTTATATATATCCCTTTCTCCATCTTTTGTATCAAGTCGTTTATATAGATTCTCATATGCTTTTGACCTTGCTTCACTAACAGCTCTTTTTGCTGCCTTTTTTGCTTCCTTATAATTTTTTTGATTTTCTTCATTATTGCATTGATATACCGCTTTATAGCAAGTTTTCTTATTTTTAATTTTCAATTGTACATCTTCATTCCACCACCAAGACTCCTTAAGGTTAGGGGCTCTACCATTTGTCTCTCCAAGGACTACCTTTGCCGTGCTTCTCAGAGCATTAGCCATTTCTTTCCACATTTGGTTTGTTTGTCTTTCTCCATTCCATTCCCTTCTACCCCTTAATTTTTCTTTGAAGATTAGTTGTTTCTCCCCTTTTAAATTCCACCACCTGATTCTTGGATTTTGTTTTATATGGTTTTTTCTCTTCCAATTTCTTACTTGGACGTCAAGTACTAGAAGTCTATGTTGAGTAGTCAAACACTCTCCCGGTATTACCTTACAATCCCTACAACATAACCGATCCTCTTGTCTCATGAGGAAGTAATCTATTTGGGTGCTTGAGCTGATATTTTTATATGTGATTAAGTGTTCGTCCCGTTTTTTGAACCTCGTATTGGTTATAATGAGCCCATATGCCATAGCAAAATCTAGGATAGATTTACCCTCATTATTAATTTCCCCGAATCCATACCCTCCATGTACCTCTCTATATCCGTTTCCGTCTCTACCCACGTGCCCATTTAAGTCACCTCCTATAATCACTTTCTCTCCTCTTGGTATCATTTGTATAAGTCCCTCTAGGTCCTCCCAGAATTTTGCTTTTATCTCATCACCTAACCCCGCTTGTGGTGCATATGTACTAAAGATATTCATAGTTATTCTTCCTAGACTAATCTTCACCATAATAATCCTATCCCCTATTCTCTTTACATCCACTACCTCATCTATTAAGCTTTTATCCATAATAATCCCTACTCCATTTTTCGCTCGATCAGTTCCTGTGTACCATAGTTTATATCCAGCTTCTGATAAAGTTTTTGCTTTTTTCCCAACCCATCTCGTCTCTTGAAGGCACATAATATTAATTTTTCTCCTAATCATCACATCCACCACTTCCATAGCTTTGCCTGTTAATGTTCCTATGTTCCATGACCCAATCCTTAATCTATGATTTTGTTGTTGTCCTTGACTTTGGATTTTATTTTGTTTTTGGCCTTGACTTTGAATTTGATTTTGTTTTTGATTTTGATTTTGGTTCTGATTTTGATTTTGGTTTTGATGTTGATTTTGATTTTTGATTTTGGACTAACTTCTTTACCCACATCCGTCCAAGCAAATGCGGGAACCCTTGCTCATTTATCACTACATCCGGGCGCCGATGCAGCGGCCCTAGCTCACTTGTCACTACACGGGGGCAGTGTAGCGCGTCGCTATGAAGGGTTACGCCCACGCTCAAACGTTTTTTCATAATTTGTCTAGAGTTCATGTTTTGGATCCGACTAAGTTTTACGTTGGCTGTCGGCTACCTAACACAACCCTCCTCCTTTATCCGGGCTTGGGACCGGCAGTGGATAAACGGTGCCTAGGCATTGTTTTGTGCTTTGACTGCCTGGGCCGCCTTAGGGCCCGGCGCCTAGGATGCCAACTTGCATGTATTCGTGGCGGCAAGGGTCCGCCTAATGCCTTGGCAACCACCTAGAACATTGGTTGTTGGCAACTACAGTGAAAATATTCTTCTATCATGATCCTAGGGTTTGCTTAGGGTCTTAATAGGAAATTGGAAGAATTTGAGGGAATTAGAACAAAAAGTAAGGTGGGGAAATTAGAAGAAGTGAGGGAGATATCAGAAGAATAGGGGAAGATATTCAGATAGAACAGTAATAGAGGGAGAGATTAAAGATAAATCAGAGGTAGATTGAGTGAGAATTGATGAGAGAGAGAGAATAAATTCTATTGATCAGTCTCTCTACCTATTCTACCCTACTTATAAGCTACAACAACAAAGTACAATCACTACAACAACAAAGTATAACAACAATTCACGACCTACAACAACACATATAATACATAACAACAATGCACGACCTATTCTAGTAGTTCACTAAAATTTTCTGTGATATATGAAATTGCAAGTATAATTTGATTGGTGGTATACAATTTTTTTTATGCTTGCTGCATATACTGTATGAGGCTATACCTTAAGATTTCTTACAAGTAAATGTTCCCTTTTAATCTCTTCTTGTTGATGCCTAATGTACTTGTGTGTGTGTGCATGGAAGTGAACCTAATTTGAGCAAGTCTTAAGGAATGATTTTTATGTCTCTCCAATATTTCTAAATGCAAGCCATTGTATAATGCTTCCTGTTTAATTTTACTTTCACTGTCTTGTCTCTACCAGAGATTCAAAGTTTTTCCTCCATTTTACAAACAGCTTGACCAAACTAGAAAATTGATTAGGTCACTGTTGTCTTGTCTGCAGTTACATTAAAATTTACAATGTAGATAATCATGTCCACCAATCTCATCTTTGGGTTGATACATATTTAGGGAAGCACCCGTCTTCTACTACATGACAGCAAAAGAAAATGAGAGTGGAAAACAAAAGATGTTCATTGATTAGTAAAGCTCACTTTCTGGTTTTCTGTTACTAGTTTCATGCCAGCTGCATTTGTCTCAAACAAATTTTGGATGCATGAACTTCATTTCTTATTTTATTTCATCTTTACTTATCCAAAAAGTAAATAGAAGGAGTGGATGCATTTATTACAATATATTGTGTTAGGGAGCCCTGTAACACGTTGGGCATCTTTGGCTTTTGGTGCTGGAGTGGGTATTGGGTCAGCATACACAGAGTGCTCATACAAGTTTGATGGATCTCCTGCAAAGCTACCCACACCCACAATTTCAGATACTACAGCTTCTCTGGTAAGTTTCTTCCATGCTTTATGACTTGCTCGAGTGATATATGTTTTGTCACTTTCCTTTCATTTTTAGTTTTTTGTTGCTCACTCAATAGAACTTTTCCATTTCATTGCCTTACGAGAAAAATTTGGATCATATATTAGTGAATATTTTTGGGGTTATCTAGATCTTCTCAGCCAATTCGTCCTAACATGTTTTCTGCTTGGGAACAATGACACAATGGATGTGCCCTATGTGTCTGTTTCCTTTTACCCCCCGAGCACTTATACCGGGAGTTCTGGCTAAATCCCTTAACATGTTGCATTAACAAGTTTTTAGATGAAGAAAAAATAAAGCAATTATTTTAAAAACTTTAAACGATGATTCCTTCTCTCTGTGTGTGTGTGTGTTTGAAACTTAATGTTTGTGGAGATTTTTGAATTTTGAATGTTGGAGTTCATCACTACCTATTTTTTTAGCTAATAATTTTAATTTATCTAGTATTGTTCTTGGATCAGCTTTATTTGTTTTGTGGAAATCATCACTTTTTGAAACTTAATGTTTATTGTGGAATCCTAAACCTGAATGTTGTGGTTCATCAATGTCAATTTCCTTTTATCTAGTTACATCCATTTATTTTATTCATTCTAAAAATGGTTGCATTGTCTTCCTTGTGTAAGTTATATTTAAATTATTATGAGAACACAATCTTTTCACACTCCTTAGTCAAAACTAATTCCTGCATCATTTCATTCCATCGGGAAAGCTAATTTGTACACATTCTTCTATTAATATGAAAAAAAGTGCCGAACAACAAGTGTGGTTTGAAATTTGTGAAAAAAAAAAATTATTGTTAAAGTGAATTTTGTGGTTTATCGACAATCTAATTACATCAATTATTTAGTATTGTTGGATAATCTCTGTTTGCCTTGTAATATATGTAAACCTTAGCTTTTTGAGACTTAATGTTTTTAGAGAATTCTAAATTTGAATGTTAGAGATTCATTACTGCCTAATAACAACATATCCAGCCTTTTTCCCACTATGTGGGGTCAGCTACATGAATTCTAGACTTTTATGTGGGTTACGCCCCAACAGATAGTTTGTCTAGAATTCATATTTGGATCCAACTAGGCTTTATGCTGGCTGTCGACTTAGTGATTACTGCCTAATCACTTCCTAAAATTTATCTAGGATTATTATTAGATCATCTCTCTTGATCTTGTGTAAATAATTGCTTTCTAAAATTTTAATGTGCATGGGGGAATTCTAAACCTTAATGTTGTGATTTATCAATGTCAATTTCTTTTTATGTAGTTACTTCCATTATTCATTCTAAAAATGGTTGCATTGCCTTCCCACATAAGTTATATTTGATATATTACTGGAACTACAATCCTTTCTTGCTCCTTTGCAAAAATAATATTAGATAAAAAATTAATTGTTAGGCCATATAACTAATTTCTGCATCATTGCATTCCACCTAGAATGCTAATTTGCCCATATTTTTCGATTAGTATGAAAAAAAGTGCTGAAAAATTGGTGTGGATTAAAGTTGGTGAAAATATAAATTATTATGAGTCTATTTTGTGATTTATCAACAATCTAGTTACATCAATTTTTTAGTATTGTTGTTAGGTCATCTCTCTTTGTCCTGTAATATGTGTAAACCATGACTTTTAGAAACTTAATTTTTGTGAGAATTTTGAATTTGAATGTTGTGGTTTATTACTGTGTATTTGTTTTTAGCTAATCACTTCAATTAAACATTGTTCTTGGATCATCTCTTTTTGTCTTGTGTAAATAATGCATTTTTGAAATTTAATGTTCATTGTCAAATTCTGAACTTGATTGTTGTGATTTATCATAGTTAATTTCTTTTTATCTAGTTACATCTATTTATTTAATATTATTCATTTCTAAAAGTGGTTGCATTGCCTTCTTTGGGTAAGTTATATTTAAAATATTATTAGAACCACAATCCTTTCATACTTTTTCACCAAAATAATAATAGATAAAAAATAGATTGTTGGTCTATATAACTAATTCATTCATCATTACATTCCAACTAGAATGCTAATTTGCACACATTCTTTTGATATGATGAAAAAACGTTTTGAGAAATAGGTGTTGATTAAAGTTGGTGAAAAAATAAATTGTTATGAAAGTAAATTTTGTGGTTTTTCAACAATCTAATTACATCAATTATTTAGTATTGTTGTTGGATCATCTCCCTCTTTCTTGTAATATGTGTAATCCATGGTCTTTTGAAACCTAATGTTTGTGGGGAATTTTGAATTTGAATGTTGCGGTTTATCATTGCCTGTTTCTTTTTAGCTACTCACTTCAATTTATCTAGTTTTGAACCTGAATGTTGGGGTTTATCAATGTCAATTTTTTTTTATGTAGTTACCTCCATATATTTAGTATTATTCATTTGAAAAATGGTTGCATAGACTTCCCTGCGTATGTTATATTTAAAATAGTTTTAGAACGCAATCCTTTCATTCTCTTTCGCCGAAATAATAATAGATAAAAATTGATTGTTGGTCCATAACTAATTTCTGTATCATTCCATTCCACTTAGATTGCTAATTTGCACACATTTTTCTATTAATAATAAAAAAGGTACTGAGAAACAACTGTAGATTAATGTTGGATAAAATATAAATTGTTATGAAAGTAAATTTTGTAGTTTATCAACAATCTAATCACATCAATTATTTAGTATTGTTATTGGATCATCTTTCTTTGTCTTTTAATGTGTGTAAACCATGGCTTTTTGAGACTTATTGTTTGTGGACAATTCTAGTGGACAATTCTTAATTCGAACTATGTGGTTTATCATAGCCTATTTCCATTTAGTTAATCACTTCAGTATATCCAGTATTGTTCTTGGATGACATATCTTGGTCTTTTGTAAATCATCAATTTCAAAACTTTAACGGCCGTTCGGTTATCTTGAACCAGAATGTTGCGAATTATCAATTTCAATTTCTATTTATCAAGTTACATCCATTAATTTAGTATTATTAATTCTAAAAATGGTTGTGTTGCCTTCCCTGCTTAAGTTATATTTAAAATATTTCTAGAACCAATATCTGCTCTGTCAAAATGATAATATAAAAAATTTGATTGTTTGTCCATATAACTAATTCCTGTATCATTGCATTCCAACTAGAATGCTAATTTTCACACATTTTTCTATTAATATGAAAGAAATGCTAAAAAACAGATGTGGATTAAAGTTGGTGAAAATATAACTTGTTATGAAACTAAATTTTGCGGTTTCGAAAAAAATTAATTACATCAATTATTTTTGTTGGTCTTTTTTAAATTTAATGTTTGTGGAGATTTCTGAACTTTTAATATTGTGGTTTATCACTACCTATTTCTTTATAGGTAATAACTTCAATTTATTTAGTATTGTTCTTGGATCAGCTCTATTGGTCTTGTGTAAATCATCACGTTTTGAAACTTAATGTCTGTTGGAGAATCCTGAACTTGAATGTTGTGGGTTATCATTATCATTTTTTTTATCTAGTTATATCTATTTATTTAGTATTATTCATTTTAAAACTAGTTGCATTGTCTTCCCTACATAAGTTATATTTAAAATATTATTAGAACACTATCCTTTCTTGCTCCTTGACCAAAATAATAATAGATTAAAATTGATTGTTGGTTTAGAACTAATTCCTGCATCATTGAATTCCAACCGGAAAGCTAATTTGCACACATTATTCTATTAGTGTGACAAAAAGTTTTAAAAACATGTCTGGATTAAAGTTGGCGAAAAAATAAATTGTTGTGAAAGTGACTTTTGTGCCTTTTACTATTGGTAAACCATGGCTTCTTGAGACTTGATGTTTGTAGTGAATTCTGAATTCAAATGTTTTGGTTCGTCATTGCTTATTTTTTTTTAGCTAATCACTTCAATTTATCTTATATTTGTTCTCAGATGAAATCTCTTCGTCTTTTGTAAATCATCACTTTCTGAAAGTTAATGTCTGTTGGGGAGTCCTAAGCCTGATTGTTGTGGTTTTTCAATGACAATTTCTTTTTATGTAGTTACATCCATTTATTTAGTTTTGTTCATCATAAAAATGGTTGCATTGTTAAGTTATATTTAAAATATGACTAGAACCACAATACTTTCATGCTCTTTGGCCAAAGTGATGATAGATAAAAATTGATTGTTGGTCCATAAGACTAATTCTTGCATCATTGCATTCCACCTAAAACGCTATTTTGCACGCATTATTCTATTAGTGTGAAAAAAGTGTTGAAAGATTGGTGTGGATTAAAGTTAGTGAAAAAATAAATTGTCGTAAAATGAATTTTGTGGTTTATCAACAATCTGATTCCATCAATTATTTAGTATTGTTGTTGGATCATCTCTCTCTGCCCCATAATGTGTAAACTATGGCCTTTTGAATCTTATTGTTTGTGGAGAATTTTGAATTTGAGAGTTCGGGTTTATCACTGCCAATTTCTTTTTAGTCATTGCTTCAATTTATTTGGTATTGTTTTTGGATCATCTCTCTTGGTCCTAGATAAATCGTCACTTTTTGAAAATTAATGTCTGTGGGAGAATTCTGAAATTGAATGTTATGGTTTATCATTGTCAATTTCTTTCTATCGGGTTACATGCATTTATTTAGTATTATTCATTCTAAAAACGGTTGCATTGCCATCCTAGCGTATATTATATTTAAAATATTATTAGATCACCATCCTTTCATTCTCCTTGGGCAATATAATAATGAATAAATATTGATTGTTGGTCCAAAACTAATTCTTGCATCATTGCGTTCCACCTGAAATGCTGATTTGCACACATTCTTCTATTAATATGAAAAAAAAGCTCTGGAAAATAGGTGTTTATTAAAGTTGGAGAAAAATATAAATTGCTATGAAAATGAATTTTGTGGTTTATCAACAATCCAGTTATATCAATTATTTAGTATTGTTGTTGGATCATCTCTCTCTGCCCTGTAATATGTGTAAACTATGGATTTTTGGGACTTAATGTTTGTTGGGAATTCTGAATTCGAATGTTGTTCCTGACTATTTCTTCTTAGCTAATGACTTCAATTTATCAAGTATTGTTCCTGGATCACATCTCTTGGTCTTGTGTCACTTTTTGAAACTTAATACCTGTTGTGTAATCATGAGCGTGAATGTTGTGGTTTATGTAGTATTATTCATTCTAAAAATGATTGCATTGCCTTTCAGTGTTTAAGTTATATTTAAAATGTAAATAGAACCCCAATCCTTTCTCTTGTCCTCGACCAAAATGAAAATAGAAAAAAATTGATTGTTGGTCTATATAAAACTAATTCCTGCATCATTGCATTCCACCTTGAATTCAAATTTTCACACATTCTTCTATTGGTATGAAAAAAAGTGCTGGAAAACTAGTGTGGTTAAAGTTGGTGAAAAAAATAAATTGTT
The DNA here is from genome assembly GCA_036245055.1 of Diospyros kaki. Lineage (NCBI taxonomy): Eukaryota > Viridiplantae > Streptophyta > Magnoliopsida > Ericales > Ebenaceae > Diospyros > Diospyros kaki. The sequence goes on along the minus strand of BSEG01000009.1, from coordinate 22,869,623 downwards.
ATAACATTGAATGGATTGGGGTTTTATTTACATTTTAAACCATGTAAAACATATATTTTGAAGAGTATAAACCATGTAAAACTGTATATTTTTACTTGTGTGATATTTTTACTTGAGAGGAAGAAGATTTTACTTTGAATAGTGTGTTGTGTCTCAAGGATTCTGCATTCTAGTTGCAACAAGCTCTATGGTTGAGAACAATTTCACTTCGTCATCTTAGTTATTACCATGAGCCTTGAACAAAAATATTTGATTACATGCTTTATGTCTTGTTGTTCTTTTTTTTTTTACTATCTTTATTTTTGAAACCAAAAGGTGAAAATTTGAAAAATATTGATTTCATTAACTTTTGACTTCCAACATTGATTTATGTAGTTATGCAAATGTTTGGACTAGCACCATCCTTTTACTTTATTAGATTTTTTGACATGTTAATTTTGTTATGCGCTCTGTTATGTTGTTTTCATAAACCTAGCAAAATTGATGGAACGAGCATTTTGGATTGAGGTAATGTTGCACTTTTTTTCATTTTTGGTTCCAGGGTTTTTACGTGTACCTAATCTTCTTTTTGGTTCTGTAGGATGGGATTTCAATTGTGACTTCTTATTTTGTACCGTATTGTGCAATTATGATGGTTTTTTGCTAGCTGAGGTATGTAATTCACTTTTTTTCCACGGGTTTGACTTGCACACCTTTTTCTTTTTTTTTGTGAGAAGGTAATGCAAGGACCTTGTTAATCTTGTACCTTGGGGCATAATTACATTAGAGATTGCATTTCTTCAAGACCTTTGTCTCTTAGTATCACCTCTTTCATTTATTAAATCTTAATCTTTTTGTTGGTTTTATGTTTGTATATTGAATGTTGTGTTATGGAATTTCTTTTCTTCACATGTATGCATATTTATTTTCTATCTGTCTATGGTGTGATAATCATGGTTTTTGACACACTCGCTCTTCCTTGTTCCTACATTTCATCTTCGTCTTTCTCATCATTATCTTCCTGCGACTCCAAGTAAAAAATGGTCACTACTAAGCAAAGTTTGAGCATAAGTCAGTTGAAACTTATGGAATAAGCAATATTATTCATCCTCTTTTTGTTTGCTTTTTGATCCTTAATTCTCTTAAATCTCATGGTACCTTAGTGTCACTAAGTAGTTGACCTTTGTACGTTACTTGACCATTCTTGGTAGATTATTGTTACAAAGTTGACTAACTTTGCTGGTATTCCGTAACCACATAGGAATTTATAATGTACATTTTCTGCATCTAGTTTTCAATCCAAACCCATCCCCAAGTTCACTATGAAAACCTCTACATTACCCTTGTGTTGCATGGGTACATCCCTTCCTGTTTGGGTTGTGTATAAAAACGTTTTAGAAAAAGTAACACAGTGTTGCTAATATTGGGCACTTACATCAACTCTGGCCCAGTTTTAGTTGACCATAGTTATGCAGAATGCCTGCTAAATTTTCTATTAACTTCAATCAACTTTGGCTTCATCTCCGGTAGACTGAAGTCTTCTAGTAGCCTATTTCCTACTGTTTTACATGGTTCCTTCCACTTTAAGTTATTAACTTTGCCAAAGTTAATAATCAATTGCAAGAAATGCAATTTCACTTCTACTAAAATATTCACTATAACACCATGTAATCTGGGGTATTACACTTCCAGCTCCAAAACCCACATCATTGCAACACCTTAGATTTGCCTAATACATGCTAAGTTAAGAAAAAGTTGAAAAGCTAAAACCATTATGATTACCCTTCTTGCTCCACTCACTCTCTCTCCTAGCCATTTTATATTTCTTATTTTACAGGTTGTATAATATAAAGAATGATTTCTTAAATGACCAAATTGGCATCTAAAGGCTCTCTTACACATCCTCAAACACTTGGTAAAGTTTTCCACCTAAATCACCCATGCACTGTGCACTCTAATTGCTTTTGTCCCTCTTCTTTGAAATTCATACTAGTTATCATTATTGAACCTTTACATTCTCAGTTATTAACATGCTAAAAATTGGTATAAAGATTCATTCAAAGATTGAGCATGCCTTGAGGATTTTTGGTCCTTGAGAGGGGCCCAAGTATGACCTAATTTTCAATTTGCTAAATCCAAACCAAAATACACAAATCTTGGTATATCTAGATTTCCTTATCTGAGACTTCTAACATACTGGGAATTTGCATGTAATTCATTAAGGTCTCAAAAATCATCTTATTGTTAAGCACTGAAAAACTGTCAACTAGCCTAGAGAATGGATCTCACAGTATGTCCACTATCATGAGCTCAATTAGTGCCCACTCTCGATTGGCCAATAGTTGATCCTCTATACAGTTTATTTTCCACAATTGGCCTTATCGTACAGTTTTACTTAGCTGTCAGCTCCTCTTAGGCTTATTCGATCCTAAACTCTACTTTCCACTAAATAGACAATCGTATTTGCATTCTGTTTTCACGATTGACCTTATAGTAAAATTCTAGTTTGATGTTAGCTCCTCTTGGCTTTAGTCAATCATAAACTCAACTTCTCACATGGCTATTAGCTCATGTTGGTTTTACCTCATCTCTACTAGTTCATACAAACATTTCATAATATCATGCAAGGCCAACCACCAAAGTCACTAACATTTACCTTCACACGACATGACAGAACTTAGCATAGCCCAAATCCGTGTCTCTGCTACGAAGCTAAAAAGGACTCTCTTACATGAGTGTGATGCATAATTACTAGTTATCTTAGCTCCTAGATGATCTTAAATTTGAATTTCAAGTGGTTGTGAACCTAACTCTTTTTGCATGGGATTATACATCCCAATGGTTTAAAGTTCATTTGTCACTATTGACAATTTTGTTTTTCTCAACAATATTGTTCTTTCGCGAACCCTTTCCATCTATCCTTCACTTTTCTTGCCTTAATCCACCCTTGATACCATGAGTCGGCAACATCATTACAACACGCCGCAACCATGGTGATCCTGTGCACCTCGGGCACATTATACAACTGAAAGAATCTCTCACATCAACGGATCCACCAACGCGGCTTGGATTCGTCAAACAAAGGAATCTCCAAACGAGGCATAGGAGTGGAGACATTAGTGTGAGAATTCAAACCTCTTATTGGTGCCCTGGTGTTCGCCTCTGATGGCTTGCTTGGCTCAATGAATCCGTCAGGTCGTGGGAGTATTCCGTGGCCGGAATGGCTAGGATCAGTTGTCGATCGCGGTGGAAATTTAGGCGGCAGCCTGAATTGTGGGAGGGCAGAGAGCATATTGAATAAGCTATGAATTCTCTACACATATTGATCGATTGTTTCCCGATGCTTCTCCAATTCCCTCTGCATCGCTTCTCTAGCAGCAGCTTGATCTTCCCAGCCCTGAGCGATCGCCTCATGAGTTTGGTTCATTCCAAACTCCAGCGCCTCCATGCGTGTCTCCATTTGCTTCATATGTGTGCCTTCCGTCATTAATTCTGCTCCAAGTACTATCACCTTCACTCACCGAGGATGTCCCGCTCTGATACCAAATATAAGTCTTAGATTTGAGACTTATGTAAATTTGGAATTGTAGAATTCAAATTGGAGGGAGAGAGGGAGAATTTGAAAAGGTTGAGGGAGAATTGAGAAGAAAAGAGAGAGAATTTTGGAGGGAAAGATTTATGTTCTATTCATTTGCATAAATCCCATCCTTGGTGCCTCTCTTCCTTTTGTAGGCAGCCTCATGGTTGTAACCGCCATGTACAAGTGGTTATAGCTGTAACCGATTAGTACAGCTATGGCTTATTACAATACTAGGCTAATTACTGTCTTACCCCTCTAACTATTAATTACATTCATGCCCTTGCCTGCCCATTAGGGTCGTGACATTACATTAACATGCAATTTCTCAATATAGTGACTAGCCTATGGCCTAATGGAAACCTCAGTTCACTGCCTTCCCAGGAAATATCATGTTGACTTGGCCTCACGTGGCTTTAGGTGCAAGCACGAAATAAGCATAATATGTATGAAATAAAAGTATGAAAATCAATGCAATGCATATGACAGGATGCGGTGTGCAGCATGCAATTTCTAAGGGCTGGTTTGGTAACCTTTTTGGCTTGTTGCTTCAATTTATTCAAGAAGAGTATAGAATCCAACTTTAATTCTATGCTTAGCACAATGATGTTTATAAGTTCCTTACCGACCCCTAATTTGTTCAGCTTTCACACTGGTCCTTTGAACTAAAGGCAAGCTGAAACTCAATTAAGATTCTTTCTCTCTCTCTCTCTCTCTCTCTCTCTTTCTTTCTCAAGCAGCCACACCCATTCATAAGGGTATTTGGCTATATATAGTGGAAAAAAAACAGCCAGAATAACATTGCTTTATCCTTCCCAGCTTAAATTTTCACAAGAGAAAAGAACAATATATAGCATAAAATAATTAGCAGCACTCAATTATGCATAATTACACAAAGAGCTGGTTAGGACTAAAAGCCAATCCCACAAAGAGATGAATATAATACTGATTTCTTCTTGTGCCTTACACAATCCCAAGGCTGGTGAGAGACGTTGATTAAGTTGCTTATTTTCAACTTCTTGTTGTTGGATCCTTGAATTTGTCACTAAGATATGCCTCAGCTCAAGAATTTTAGCTCAAACCAAGGTGACATCAGCGCAGCCTACACACACTGTTGACAGTTCATCAAAACAGTCCATATTTTCCTTCAAGCTGTTGGCAATTTTACTTTCCCATCTTCAGTTTCCTTGCATCATCCTATTGTTAATTCTTCTCCTAGGCAACTTAGTCTCAACCATCTTTATGGCTGTTCATCTGCTATTCACGTAGTCTTGCGGACACACTGAGGGCATGGATTGTCACACTATGACTTGCTTATTTGTGGACAATTCATGAGACATTACAATTATGAACTTTTTTGTTGAGTTCTTAAGTATATTGGTTTTGATATTGGGGATGGGTACATGGTTGAATTTTGTTTGCATTATTGGTCTGGCTATTGGAATGCTTTTATTGATCTTTTTAAGTTTGGGAGGGCTGAAGATGTGACTGTTAGTGGGTGGTTCGAGTTATCCTTTAATGGTATTATATGGTCTCCAAGTGTTACGTGGAATTTGTGTGATCAGAAAATTTACTTGTCACAACCAGCTTGTTATTTTTATTTCTATTTTTACTTATTTTGCTGAAGTAGTTAGTTGTTGCTTTTATTATCTGATTATTCTTAGTAATAGAGTAGTGGGGAGGTAGTGGAGTAATTAAAGGAGTAGTTACTAGTAGTGGAGGAGTGGTAACTGCTCTATAGAATTGTGGGCTGTTTATATATAACAGCCATAACCCTCATGGCCGGATGTCAATGTACGAATTATGAAGAATTTATTGAAGTCTCTCATTTTCCTCTATTGTTCTCTCTAATTCCCCTCTCCATTCTATCAGATTTCTCCCCTATTTCTCTCGATTTTTCCCTATTTTCTGTCAGTCTTCCTCATTCAGTTTGTTCTACCTAATATTTTGTTTGTTTCCCCTTCAATTCTTACTATTTCTCCCTCAATTTCTAGTTTTATCTCCAAAGAAAACAACAGTTAGGGATAGGGTCCTGATAGTCTTAGAGTTGTGCATTTTTCCATAAGTTCCCCCATCATTGTTTGTTGACATTTTTTTTTTCTTTTTTTTTTGGGGGGTGTGGGGAAGGTGTTGAGCAATGGTTATTCACCTTGTGGTGCAATGGTTATTCACCTTGTGGTGCAATGGTTGCATCTACATTAATATTTTGTCCTATTTGGGTTAGGATTGGTCCTCTAAGGTTGTCTATCTCATCCTTTCATGATGTGGAGTGTATAGAGAAAGAAATCTTATAGCTTGTGAAAGGATTTAGGTTGAAGGGCACTGTTCTCATTTTTCTTCAATCTTGGGCAGGGGTTGAGTGTTGTTTCTTGCAATTTCCTTCTTGTAGCTGTTTAATGATTTTTCTCAGTCTATTGATAACTGTCAATGTAATTCACAGTGCTCAGGTAACTCTTTGTTGGACCTTTTACAGCTTAGCTTGATTGATACTGTTGCATCTAAAAATGATTTAGTTGTTGCCATCGTATTTGAATAGTTTGTGAAATGGTTAGGCCTGCATTACTAGTTAATAGTTAGTTTTCAGTCACCATTACTCCTAGCTGACTACTGTATTAACCATTTTCTTATTTGTTCTCATTGTGTACATGGGCTGGTCTCCAACTTTTTTAATTAAAGTGATTATTTTCCTTAGTGGAAATGGAATTTTTCTGCTTGTTAGTTCTGAGGAACCTTGCCACTTTGTTCGACAGTTTCTATACATTTATAATTTTGAGCATGGAAGGATACACATAGCTTGAGTTCCATTACATATCAAATTTGCATCACAAGCTTCATGGTGCGCATAACAGAGTTGTCTTGTTTTCTTTTTTATTTAAAATTTCAGCATAAATGATCTGAATTTTGGTCATATTTTCATTCTAATTTGACCGTCTTGGGTTGTTCCTATTTCTTGAATCTCTATGTTTTCCTCACTCTATCTCTCCTAGTTTCCTTCTCTTCAATGTCAAGCCTCAAGGAAGAGGCTTGAGTTCGACTATTTAAGAAGAGAAAGAGAGAGAGATCGGAGAGAGAATTTGGGAGGGAAAGTGAGAGGAGATTAGAAAGAAAATTAGTGGGAAAGAATTCAATTCTCATTTCACAATGAATTCCCATCCTCCCATGTAATAGCCTTATGTAGGTTGTTCCTCATGGTTTACACACACCCGAGGGTATTATGGTAAAGCTTCTAACATAATCAGTTAGCTCCCTCCAATTCTACAATTGAAAATTTAAAACGCAATTGAAAATTACAAAACAGCCCATGGGGTCGTGATATTCTCCCCCCTTCAATTACATTCTTATCCCTAAGAATCCTTCACAGTAGGCCAGCCACTTGTGGGAACCTTGTCAGCAACTCAGGTAGGTACTCCCATGTAGTATGGTCTGGGTTTTATTGCGATCGTTGGACTAGAACTTGTGTTAGGGGTGCAGCTCCTTGATAGACCACCCTCTTATCTTGGATGGCTCGTGAGTCTAGGGTCTCTTCAAGCTTATCTTTTTGCTGTCAGTAGTTGTTGGTTAATGGTGGCCTCTGGGTTAAGGGATTTCTTGAGAAGTGACACGTGAAACATCGGGTGCATGTTGATTCCTTCAGGTAACCTTAACTTGTAGGCTACTTTTCCCACTCTAGGTTCAATGACATAGGGCCCAAAGTACTTGGGACTGAGGTTTGATGTAGGTGTGGAAGTGAATGGTTGCTGCAAAGACCTTCTAACCTTAAGGAACACCTTGTCCCCAATCTCAAAAGTCCTGTCACTTCTCCTCCTGTTTGCTGCATGTTTCATCCTGTTTTGAGCACCAACCAATTCCTTCTTTAGAACAGAGAGCGTATCCTTCCTTTGTTGTAAGTACTGCTCCACTGTTGCTAGGCTAAAAGAAGTGCTAGCTATAGCCGACAGTTGAGGGGGTTTGTATCCAAACACAGCCTCAAAAGGACTTCTCTTAATGGCACTATGAAAACAAGAGTTGTACCACCACTGGGCTAGCAGCAACTATCGGTTCCAACTCTTGGGCCTTGTAAAACACATGCACCTTAGGTATGCTTCGAGGCATTAGTTGAGCTTCTCCGTTTGACCATCGGTTTGAGGGTGGTAGGCAGTAGACAGCTGTAACCCAACTCCCAGTTTCTTGAACAATTCTTGTCAGAAATTACTGGTGAGTATTTTATCCCTATTCGATACCATTGTCTTAGGGACCCCTTGTAGCTTTACCACTGAATCCAAGAAAATCCTATCCACCTCTTGTGCTGAGAAGGGGTGCGTGAGGCTGATGAAATGCCTAAATTTTGTTAGTCTGTCTACAACCACTAGGATCACGTCTTTGCCTTTGGATTTTGGTAACCCTTCCACAAAATCCATAGATATACCTTCTATATTGCACGGAAACACCTCATAGGAGCCGTTTCTCCATTTTTGAAACGTTTCCTATTCCTGTTCCGGACCCTATTTATGCCTATTTTTCTAGAAAAATGTATGTTTTCACGTTTCTGTTTTCGTTTCCGTGCAATGTATACCTTCCCATGCCTATTCTGGAACCTCTAAAGGCTGCAACATGCTTGGGTATGGCACTTGCTCGTGCTTACATCTTTGGCACGTCTCGCATGCCAACACAAATTCTACCAGGTCTTGCTTTTGTTTTGGCCAAAAGAACAATTGTCTGACCTTGTGGTAGGTAGCCCTAATCTAGGAATAACCCCCTAAAGGTGATCAATGCAGTGACCGCAATATATTTTCTTTTAACCCTTTTATCGTCTCCCACCACCAGTCTACCCTTTATCGTCTCTTTTTGCCTTGTCAATTCCCTTAGAACTCCATCATTAGATGCTGCGATATCCTCCTGCAGCTCTTCCCGAATCGATCGTATTTCTTCTTTGTTCTGTGTAACCACCTCCTGTGTTTGAGTGAGCTTGACCTCCATCGCCTCCATTCGATTCTCCAATTGCTTTATTTTAGTACCTTCTGCCATTTCTCCCGATGCCTCCTGGATCATTAACCCTCCAATTTTGTTACACCTTCATTGGATCACAACTGAAGATGACCGGCTCTGATACCAATTGTCAAGCCTCGAGGAAGAGGCTTGAGTTTGACTATTTAAGAAGAGAAAGAGAGAGAGATTAGAGAGAGAATTTGGGAGGGAAAGTGAGAGAAGAGATTAGAGAGCGGGAATTAGAGGGAAAGAATTCAATTCTCATTCCACAATGAATTCCCATCCTCCTACTTAAGAGCCTTATGTAGGGTTTTCCTAATGGTTTACACGCACCCGGGGGTATTATGGTAAAGCTACTAACAGAATCGGTTAGCTCCCTCCAATTCTACAACTGAAAATTTAAAATGCAACTGAAAATTACAAAACAACCCATGGGGTCGTGACATTCAATTCACAAACTTGGATATATACTTTTTCGGGATCAAATACGGTATAAGTGTGGTTTTTGACAAGGGCTTGAAGAAACCCCTTTATACTTGTGCCCTATAAATATCTGGAGACTCATTCATGCAGGTATTAACTATGTTTGTTTGCTTGTTAGTATATGGAGCATGCCTAGGAGGTCTTCCTGCATTTCACTCTATTTAAAACCTTTAAACTCTAAAGTACTCATTTATATCAAGTTGAGTATTCACGCCATCTTTTGTCTCATGCGAAAACAAAATGTCATCTGTAAATAGCATATATAACCCAACATTTGCTTGGATATGTTCAGTGAATTTATTTGTTACTAGGGTGAATAGATAAGGGGTTTATACTCTTGGAGGGGGTTTTAAACTTTGTTGGTGTCTTCAACCTTGGACTTTGCCTCTCTTTTCATGGTTGTGGAACAATTAGCTAATAAAGTGTTTGTGTCAAAATTGAATTCTGACGGGAAATTCTCCTGAAATTGTGGTGAATTGTGAAATTAAGGGGGAAGAATAGAGATAAAACAGGGGGAAATGAGAGTTAAAGAGAGAAGAAAGGGGGGAGAGAGATTTTGTATTGATAATTCTTTGAATGGTTTTAGAGCGGTATCAGTGTGCTTTATGTAGTGATCCGACTTCCATAATAGGCTCTAATGGCCACTTGATCAACACTTACAACGTAGTTTGAATTTCAAAATTAGGCCTAATTGCTCAACTAATATTCTCAGCTATTCAAACAATCAAGTAATTACAATTCACTGAGCTATATCAACTGCAATCTGTGACAGTGTTGTTGGCAACTATAGTGACATTATTCTTCTGTCATGATCCTAGGGTTTGCTTAGGGTTTTGATAGGAAATTGGAAGAATTTGAGGGAATTTGCACAAAAAGTAAGGTGGGGAAATCAAAAGAAGTGAGGGAGATATCAGAAGAATATGGGAAAATATTTTGATAGAACAGTAATAGAGGGAGAGATTAAAGAGAAATTACAGGGAGATCGAGTGAGAATTGATGAGAGGGAATAAATTCTATTGATCATTCAACTATATGGCATTCTCTACCTATTCTACCCTACTTATAAGCTACAACAACAAAGTACAATCACTACAACAACAATGCACCACCTACAACAACACATATACTATATAATTACGATTATATCTTTGGGGATCTTGGGGTCTTGACAATTCCCCTCTCCTTGAGTAAATCACTTTTTACCTAGTTTTGTTTTAGCGAAGGAGCATGAATTGTAGTGGCTAGTCATTGTAAGTTCTTTGGGGACAATATATAAACATTGATTGTTGGACCATATAACTAATTCCGGTATCATTGCATTCCGTCTAGAATGGTAATCTACACATATTCCTCTGTTAATATGAAAACAAGTGCTGAAAAATAGGTGTGGATTGAAGTTGGTGAAAAAATAAATTGTTATGAATGTGAATTTTGTGGTTTATCCAGTTACGTCAATTATTTAGTATTGTTGTTGGGTCATCTCTCTTCCCTGTAATATCTGTAAACCATGGCTTTTTGAAACTTCATGTTTGTGGAGAATTCTAAATTTGAATGTTGTAGTTTATAATTGTCGATTTCTTTTTAGTTAATCAATTCAATTTATCCAGTATTGTTCTTGGATGACATCTCTTGGTCTTGTGTAAATCATCAATTTCAGAACCTTAATGTTCGTTTGGTAATCCTGAACCTGAATGTTGTGGATTATCAATGTCAATTTCTATTTGTCAAGGTACATCCATTTATTTAGTATTATTCATTCTAAAAATGGTTGCATTGCCTTCCCTCCTTAAGTTATATTTAAAATGTTACTGGAATCACAATTTTTTCATGCTTCTTGGCCAAAATAATAATAGATAAAAATTGATTATTGATCTTTAAAACTAATTCCTGCACATTACATTCCCCCTAGAATGTTCATTTGTACACATTCTTCTATTAATATGAAGAAAAAAAAAGTTACTGAAATACAAGTGTGGATTAAGGTTGGTGAAAAAATAAATGGTTGTATCTGTTTTCTTCCATGTCTGCACGGTGCACACAGATGTAGAAAATCACTAATCAAGTTGGGGCTAAATGGTTTGATTGCAAACTATAGCCTTTGTCTATTCGACATACACTTTTTTCTTTTTCCTTTGCCATTTGTGAACAGTTTTCTCAGTCAAGTAGAAGCACTGGTTACCCTTGGTGAGGTTTTGTGCCTGCTATTACCTACAGCTTTTTTCATCTAAGGTCGGGGAAGAACATGAGGGAAAACCTGCTTTCCTACCTATTAGAAGGAATAAAGGAGGAGCCTGTCATCCCGCTTAATCAGGGTTTGTTTGGCAGCAAATACAGTGTCGTTGAAACATATGATGTGGTAGAAGAAAAAGTTAATGAATTATTATGTTAATTATTGTCACCAGGGAATTCAAAAATAGAGGTCATTGATTCCAGAAACCTAAAGGTTTGGTTTATATTTTCACTTAACCTTGGTGGAGACATTGACGAGTCAAATTCCAATAGTTCACTAAAATTTTCTGTGATATATGAAATTGCAAGTATAATTTGATTGGTACAAGGTATACAATTTTTTTTTTTACACTTGCTGCATATACTGTTAGAGGCTATACCTTAAGATTGGTTACAAGTAAATGTCCCCTTTTAATCTCTTCTAGTCGATGCCTAATGTACTTGTGTGTGTGTGCACTCACAATTGTGGTGACCTTTGAATTTTTAAATTATCCCCTCCCCCACTTAAGTGTGGCGTGATACTTGATGTGAATTATTGTGTAAGGTCTTAAGATTTGGTCACTTTAGGAGTTTTAATTGTCATTATGTTTTATCTTTTGCATGGAAGTGAACCTAATTTGAACAGGAGGTCCTAAGGAATGCTTTTTATGTCTCTCCAATATTTCTAAATGCAACCATTGTTTAATGCTTCCTGTTTATTTTACTTTTACTGTCTTCACTACCAGAGATACAAAGTTTTTCCTCCATTTTAACCAAAGCAGAAAATTGATTAGGTCACTATTGTCTTGTCTGCGGTTACATTAAAATTTACAATGTAGATAATCATGTCCACCAATCTCAACTTTGGGTTGATACATATTCAGGGAAGCACCCGTCTTCTTCTACATGACAGCAAAAGAAAATGAGAAAATGGAAAACAAAAGATGTTCATTGATTAGTAAAGCTGGCTTTCTGGTTTTCTGTTACTAGTTTCACGCTAGCTGCATTTGTCTGAAACAAATTCTCGATGCCTGAACTTCATTTCTTATTTGATTTCATCTTTACTTATCCAAAAAGTAAATGGAAGGAGTGGATGCATTTATTACAATATATTGTGCTAGGGAGCCCTGTAACACGTTGGGCATCTTTGGCTTTTGGTGCTGGAGTGGGTATTGGGTCAGCATACACAGAGTGCTCACTGTGGCTAAATCGCTTAACATGTTACATTAACAAGTTTTTAGATGAAGAAAAATTAACGCAATTATTTTAAAAACTTTAAACGATGATTCCTTCTCTCTCTCTCTCTCTCTCTCTCTACCTATCTATCTGTCTTGTGTTTGAAACTTAATGGTTTTGGAGATTTTTGAATTTTGAATGTTGGAGTTCATCACTATCGATTTTTCTGATCTAATAATTTCAATTTATCTAGTCTTATTTTTGGATAAGCTCTATTGATTTTGTGGAAATCTTCACTTTTTAAAACTTAATTAAAACTTAATCTTTGCAGTGGAATTTTGAACTTTAATGTTTTGATTTATCAATGCCAATTTCCTTTTTATCTAGTTACCTCTATTTATTTAGTATTATTCATTTTAAAAATGGTTGCATTGTGTTCTATGCGTAATTTATATTTAAAATATTGTTAGAACACAATCTTTTCACGCTCCTTAGTCGCATCATTTCATTCCCTCGGGAAATGTAATTTGCCCACATTCTTTTATATGAAAAAAAGTGTTGAAAAAAAAGTGAATTTTGTGGTTTATCAACAATCTAATTACATCAATTATTTAGTATTGTTGTTGAATCATTTGTCTTTTTCTTGTTATATGTGTAATCCATGGCCTTTTGAAACTTAATGTTTGTGGGAAATTCTGAATTTGGATGTTGCAGTTTATCATTGCATGTTTCTTTCTAGCTACTAACTTCAATTTGTCTGATATATTTTTTGGATCATCTCTCTTGGTCTTGTGAAAATCATCACTTTCTCAAACTTAATGTCTCTGGGAAATTTTGAACCTGAATGTTGTGGTTTATTAATGTCATCTTGATTTTATCTAGTTACATCCATTTATTTGGTATTGTTCATTCTAAAAATGATTGAATTGTCATTGACTTGTATGCTTAAGTTATTAGACAATCCTTTCATTTTCTTTGGTCAAAATAATAATAGATAAAAATTGATTGTTGGTCCAAAACTAATTCTTGCGTCATTGCTTTCCACCTAAAATGTTAATTTGCACTTATTTTTCTTTTAATAAGAAAAAAAGTACTGAAAAAAGAGTTGTAGATTAAAGTTGGAGAAAAAATAAATTGTTTTGAAAGTGAATTTTATGGTTTATCAACAATCTAATTATGTCAATTATTTAGTATGATTATTGGATTGTCTCCCTTTGCCCAATAATATATCTAAATCATGACTTTTTGAGCTTTAATGTTTGTGGAGATTTTTTAATTTGAATGTTGCGGTTTATCTATTTCAATTTCTTTTTAGCTAATCACTTTAATTTATTTAGTATTGTTCTTAAATCACTTTCTAAAATTTAATGGTCGTGGGAGAATTTTAAACCTGAATGTTATGGTTTATCAATATCAATTTATTTTTATCCAGTTACATCCATTTATTTAGCATTATTCACTTTAAACATGATTGCATTGCCTTATTTGTGTAAGTTATATTTAAAATATTACTAGAAGCGCAATCATTTCTTAGTCCTTGGCCAAAATAATAATCGATAAAAATTGATTGTTGGTTCATATAACTAATTCTTGCATCATTGCATTCCACTTAGAATATTAATTTGCACAGATTTCTTTATTAGTATGAAAAAGTGCGTGCTGAAAAATAGGTGTATTAAAGTTGGCGAAAAAATAACATGTTATGATAGTGAATTTTGTAGTTTATTAGAAATCTATGAATTGTTATTGTATTATCTTTCTCTATCCTATAATTTGTGTAAATCATGGTTTTTTAAAACTTAATGATTATAGAGCATTCTGAATTTGAATGATGTGGTTTAACTTAAACAATTATATCTCAAATGTATTGATTCAACTTAAATTAAATATTTTGAATTTGAATGTTGTGATTCAATTTAAATGAAATTTTAAACAATTTATATGTTGTATATCCTATTTAAAATTTATTGCTATCTGCTCTTATGTGATTTTTTCTCTCTTGATTTATTGTTTATTTTTTATTTAATAATTGTTAGAATTGGAATCTCAAATGTTTTCTTTTCTTATTAAGATTCTATTAGATATAGTTCATTTTTTAAAAAAGTTGCAACAAGAAATATGAATCTTAAACAGTAAAAAAATTAAATAATATAATTGTGAGAAATAGGAGAAATAAAACTATGTATTTTTACTTGTAATACATCCCCATTTATAAGGGTTAGAAATTTATACCATAGGAAATGTTTTATTTCTGCTAGACTGAAAAAGATAGGTTGTACAGTAAAATAGTAAAATAGGAAAGGTTGACTGTACAAAAAATAAGAAAGTATTCAAAATGATAAGCTGATAATTACTTGTTAAAATTAGTCTCTAAACTAGGAATGATTATGCCAATCAATCTCTTAGATTATGTAATGATTCTAGTCACATATTCTTTATATTTTTGTGGGGAATCAATAGAAATAAACACTAAATATAATTCTTAAAAATTGTAAAAAAAAAGGAAAAAGAAAAATAGCCAAGCGTGCCTATGCACAAGGTTGCACATGATGGCCTGGTGGGTTTAGGCTTGCCTGGCTTGTCTCTGCCTACCTAGGAGCATTCCTGGCACCAAAGGTGCAACTAGGTGTGCCTTGTGTCTAGGCACGCCTTTAATAGCACTGCATATAACTAATTCCTACATCATTGCATTCCACCTAGAATGCTAATTTGTGCACATTCCTTTATTAACATGAAAAGAAATGCTGAAAAATGTGTGTGAATTAAAGTTGGTGAAAAAATAAATTGTTATGAATGTGAATTTTGTAGTTTATGAACAATCTAATTATATCAATTATTTAGTATTGTTCGATCATCTTTCTACCTTGTAATATGTGTAAATCATACTTTTTTGAAACTTAATGTTTGTGTAAAATTTTAAATTTAAATGTTGTGATTTATTACTGTCTATTTCTTTTTAGTTACTCACTTCAATTTATATAGTATTGTTCTTAGATTATCTCTTCTGGTCTCGTGTAAATCATCACTTTCTCAAATTTATTGTTCGTGGAAAAATTCTGAACCTGAATATTGTTGCTTATTATTGTCAATTTCTTTTTATCTAGTTACATCCATTTATTTTGTGTTATTCATTCTAAAAATGATTGCATTGCCTTCCCTGCATAAGTTATATTTAATATATTACTAGAACTAATATCCTTTCATGCTCCCCAGTCAAATTGATGAGAGAAAAAAATTGATTGTTTGTCCATATAAGTAATTCCTGCATCATTGCATTCCACCTAGAATACTAATAATTTGCACCCATTCATCGATTAATTTGAAGAAAAAGTGCTAAAAAATAGCTGTGGGTTAAGGTTGGTGAAAAAACAAATTGTTATGAATGTAAATTTTGTGATTTTTAAATAATTTAATTACATCAATTATTTATTATTGTTGTTGGATCATCTTCATCTGCCTTGTAATGTGTGAACCATCGCTTTTTGAAACTTTTTGTTTGTGAAGAATTTTGAATTTGAGTGTTCCAGTTTATCACTGCTAATTTCTTTTTATCCCATCGCTTCTATTTATCTAGTATTGTCCATCATCTCGTTTGGACTTGTGTAAGTCATTATTTTCTGAAACAAAATATGTATAGGGGAATTTAGAACTTGGATGTTGGGGTTTATCTTTATCATTTTTTTTTTGTATACTTTCCTCCATTTAATTTTTTAGTATTATTCATTTTAAAAATAGTTGCACTCACTTCCTTCGTAAATTATCTAAAATATTATTAGGCCACATTACTGTCATTATCTTGGCTAATATAATTGTGAGAAGTTAGAGGTAGAACTCCAACCTGAAAAGTTAGCTTAACAGGTGGAGGGATCCTCCTCTTTATATATAGCCTAGGTCTCCCTTGTGGGGGCGATGTGGGATTCTCAACACTCCCTCCCACGTTGAAACTTCTCTAGTAACTGATAAATGTCCGGGTGATCGAGTATGGTATTGGTTCATGACCACGACAGCCAAGGGTTAGCTCTGATACCATGTGAGAAGTTATAGGTAGAACTCCAACCTGAAAAGTTAGCTTAACAGGTAAAGAGATCATCCTCCTTATATATAATCCAGGTCTCCTTTGTGGAGGCGATGTTGGGTTCTCAACAATAATAATTGATATAAATTGATATCTGAAAAATAGGTGTAGATTAAAGTTAGAGAAAAAATAAATTGTTAAAAAAGTGAATTTTGTGATTTATCATTAATCTAATGCCATCAATTTTTTAGTTTTGTTGTTAGATCATTTGTCTCTCCCTTGTAATATGTGTAAATCGTGGCTTTTTGACATTTAATGTTTCTGGGAAATTCTGAATTCGAATGATGTGGTCTATCACTGCTTATTTTTTTTTAGCTAATCAATTTATTTTATCTAATATTGTTCTTGGATTACATTCGTTGGTCTTGTTAAGTCATTACTTTTTGAAACTTAATGTCCGCTCGGTAATCCTAAACCTGAATGTTATAATTTATCACTACCTATTTCTTTTTAGCTAATCATTTCAATTTATCTAGTCTTGTCGTAGGATTATCTCTCTTGTTCTTTTGTAAATCATTACTTTTTGAAACTTAATGTCTATAGCAAAATTCTGAATCTAAATGTTGTGATTTATTAATTTTAATTTTTCTATATAGTTACATCTATTTATTTAGTATTTATTCATTGTAAAAATGGTTGTATTGCATTCTCTATATAAGTTATATTTAAAATATTATTAGAATTGCAATCTTTTCATGTTCCTTGACTAAAATAATAATAAATAAAAATTGATTGTTGGTCAACAATTATTATGAATGGAAGTGAAAATTGATTTAATTACAATAATTATTTAGTATTTTTGTAGATCATTTCTCTTCCCCTATAATATGTGGAAAGCATGATTTTTTAAACTTATTGGTTGGGTTGATTTTTGAATTTTGAATCTTGTGGTTTATGATTGCCTATTTCTTTAGAGTTAATAACTTCAATTTATTTTGTATTTGTTTCGAATCAGCTTTATTGGTCATGTATAAATCATCACTTTCTGAAACTTAATGTCTGTTATGGAATCTTAAACTTGAATGTTGTGGTTTATTATTGTCAATTTATTTTTATCAGTTACATTCATTTATTTAGTATTATTCATTTTAAAGTTGGTTGCATTACATTTCTTGCATAAATTATATTTAAAATATTATTAAAATTGATTGTTGGTCCATACCTAATTCCTACATCATTGAATTCCACTTGGAAAGCTAATTTGCACGCATTCTTTTGTTAACATGAAAAAAAAAAAGTTTTGAAAAACAGGTGTGGATTAAATTTGGTGAAAAATAAATTGTTGTGATAGTGAATTTTTGTTTTATAAACAATCTAATTACATCAATTATTTAGTATTGTTGTTGGATCATCTATGCCTACCTTATAATATGCATAAATCGTGGTTTTTCGAGAATAGATGTTTGTGGAGAATTCTACATTCGAATGTTTTGGTTTGTGTTTGCTTATTTCATTTTAGCTAATCGCTTCAATTTATCTAGTATTGTTCTCTGACCATAGCGAGTCTGGAACGCTATCTTCTGAATGTCTTCGTCCTTGACTCTCACCTAGTGATACCCTGATCTCAAATTAATCTTGGAGAAAATCCTCGCTCCACGCAACTGGTTAAGCAAATTAACTCTGGGGAGGGGATATTTATTCTTCACTGTTACCTAATTTAGTTGGCAATAATCTATACACAGTCTCAAAACTTCATATTTCTTCCTAACAAATAAGATTAAGGCACCCCACGGTGAAGTACTAGGGCAAACAAACCCCTTCTCCATTAGCTCCTGCAACTGGACTTTCAACTCTTTCAATTCGTTAGGCGCCATTCGATACGGAGTCTTCAAAATAGGTTAGGTATCTAGTATCAATTTCACTGAAAATTCTACCTCCCTGCATGGTAGTAAGCTTGGAAGCTTATAAGGAAATACGTCAAGAGAATCACATGCAATTGGTACCTTTGTTAGTTGTGTACTACTCCCACATTTGGTCATCACCAATGCCAAATAAGTTTCTCAACCCTGACGCATCAACTTCTCAACCTTCATCACTGAAATCATGGGGGTTACTGACATGGGTTGAACACCTCTATACACAAGGGAAGGCTGGAAGAGAGACTCAAAATAAATGATTTTTTGATGATAGTCAACCTTAGCATAATGACACGATAGCCAATCCATTCCCAATATTAAGGTTGAAGTCTCTGAAATCCAAAATCACTAAGTCTCCTAGCAATTTCCTGTTATGGACTTCAATTTCACAATCTAGAAGCACGTTGCTACCCCGTAACTCATTATCCCCAAAAGTGGACACCATCAAATGGAATGGAAAAGAAACCCGAGAATGAGGAACATAACATGCAGCATGCAATGAGATGAAGGAATGGGTAGACCCTGTGTCAAAAAGCACACGAACATCATGGTTATATAAGGAAATAATACCTTGAATAGTACCAGAGCCCTTCTCCTCCTTAGTTACTGTAACAGCAAACACTCGGCCTTGCACCTGGTGACTCTTCATAACAACATAACGTAATCGGTGAAGACCCTAATGGGGTTGCTCCTGAAGCTCTGGATGCTGTTGGCCTATGACTACCCCTCTGAGTCAGCCCTCCAAATCTCTGGCCACAAGGTGGTAAAGCTCGGAACATGCGCTCACTATATGCCCCTTCTGTCTGCATTTATAACAAGTCACCTCAGGCGTGGTCGCCACCTCCAAACTCTGTGGACAATCCCTACATACATGCCCTACCTAGCCACATACATCGCAAACTAGTTGCTCGAAGAGACAAGGCCCCCGGTGCTTCTTCCCATGACGAGTACAAGATGAGAGTCTCACGGTCTCACTACTCGAACCAGCTTCTCATCTCGTCTTCTTGCTACTAGTAGCTCCTTGGGAAGCTCTAGATCCTATGAACAAGGCCTGCGTTGCTCTCCACTCCCCACGATCATGCTTAATGGCATAAGCTTTTTATACCACTGTGGGGTAATCTGTGACTCTCACACCGCCATATGCATGTCGAATCTCGGAGTGCAACCCTCGCTGGAACTTAGAAGCCTTTTTCTCCTCTATAGAAATCAAATCAGGGGCATGCCTGACTTAGGTTGTAAACTTAGCGTTATATGGAGTCACTGTCTTATTGTCTTGCACCAACTCAATGAATTCATACACTTTTTTCTCTCTATAACATGGCATGAAGTTCTTCAACAGTTGGCTCCCATCACTGCTTCATACTCCTTGCACTCTAGAATTCTCTACGAGTTATTCCACTTCCCTTTGCTCCTGTCTAGGCTGACTATCTGCCAACCTGTTAATAGCTTGCAAAATCCTAGCCTATGGTACCTTGCATCGCGACCATCCCCTAGTGAAAATCACCACTTGACCCTTCTAAAGCCTTAGACACGGCCTTAGATGCTGCATCAGGGACAGTTGCAACTTGTCCTCGACCTCGAGTCTGTGGTTGTCCTCGACGAGCACTCATATCCTTGAACACATACCAATATTAGAATCCTATTCACAACTATCAAGCTCCGCTAAAACGCATATGGAAGGATTGACATACTATTAACTCTATCCGATATCCTATGTGTGCGGGGTCATCTCTCGACTACTCTGATACCAACTTTGTAACACCTTTTCCCCCAAGCTGCCTAATTCCTGGGGTAACCTAAAAGAAATAGCGCTATGTGTAACATCCCGCATCGAGTGATAGGAAGGATCAGAACAACTTATCCTGATGGGCCTACGTGAACTTCCTAGGGGATCACCCATCCTTGAGATTCCCCAACTCAAGCACGCTTAACCTGAGAGTTTTTTGCCTATATTCAGCCCAAAAGGTATCCAGCTGGTGTTGTTTCCTTCCTTACTTATCCTCGATATATACTAATCTTTTCTGGGTTATTGGGGTATTACATTCTCTCCCCCTTAAGCACATGACGTCCTCATCATGCGACTTTACAACTAGTCTCACCTTTCCCCCATCTGGTGTCCCTGGTCCAGTACTCCCAGCCTTGGGCTAGTACACGGTCCCAAGTCCAGTACCCCCAGCCTTTGGCTAGTACATGGTCCCAACATACAGCCCGAGTTGCTCTGATACCACCTCTCTTCTTCTTCATTCTCGTTCTCATTTTCTTTACTTTCTTATTCCTCTTCTCCAATTCTTCTTTTTTTCTATTTCCCTTGCAATTCCTTCCATTTCTTTGGGAATTTCTGAAGCAATTGGAAGTGAGGAGTGTTTTTCTTGGCAGTTTGGAGGGAGATCTTCAATTTCAAGTAAACCCAAGGCAAGCATCTTCCCTTCCATTTCTTTAGTTTTTAGGGTTTCTTTGTGGGTGACCTTGGGAATGAGAAATTTTCTTTGGTTTGATGGTGGGGATGTGTCTTCATCAATTTCTTTTATAAAATCTCCCTTCTTTGGTATCTTTATAAAAAATGAGGGTTCTCTCTTTGTATTGAAAATTTGGGGAAGGTTTCTTGTAAATCTATCGATTCGAGTGTTAAAGACCTTGAAGGGGCATGGTTTTGTCCCAAATTTCTCTATGAAATGGTTAATTTTTGCGTGTTGATTATCTATGTCATTGATGTGAACACGCGATGGGATAAGACCAAAGGAACCCACAAAAGATTGAAACGAACCCCAAATCTGGTCAATCAATCAATTATTTCTTTTATATTTCTAGATCTTTTCAATCAATCAATCAGGCAATCAATAAATCATCCATTCCTTTTTATGCTCTAAAACCTTGTTAATCAATTAATCAATCAATCATGCGCCCAAATCTTGCAATTAACCAGTCAATCAACAACCATTCTTTTTTATGCCCAAATCTTGTCAATCATCCAATTCCGACATGGTTGACTAGGTTGACTTGTCCGATTGCATCATTGTTAGTCGGCCCTCCATGATTCTCATCATTCCCTCTCTCTTCAAGATGATTCGTCCTCGAAGCGTAAACTAGGAAGATCAGCTTGTAGGCATTGTCACAAATAGTCACATCCTCGAAATCTTGCAAACTTTGAAGCATTTTTTTTTTTTGTAATTTTTTTTTACTCTAAGAAAAATCAAACAAAATGACTCAAGAACGAAATGTGATGTATAACGAAAAGAACGGAACTAGATACCAAAAGGAAAAAAAAATTCTTTTTTTGTTGTCTTTTAAACTTTCTAATATGGATGACTCTAGGAATTTCTAATAACAAAACCCAAGATAATGTGATATAGAATGAAAAGACGGAACAAGATACCAAAAAGAAAAAAAAATTCTCTTTTTTTAACTTTTTAATATGGATGACTTTAGGAATTTCAAATAATAAGACTCAAGATAATGTGACGTAGAATGAAAAGATGGAACAAAACCTCAAGATGTGAATATTTTGTGTGTTTTTTAATGATATAAGAATGAAAAAAAAAAGAATAGATAAATACCTGATTTTAGAGCCAAAGCTCTGATACCAACTGATGTGAACACGCGATGGGACAAGACCAAAGGAACCCACAAAAGATTGAAATGAACCCCAGAAAAGTCAAAATCGGATAGAAGGCAAAGAATTCTCGACTCGTTGATTCACGAACCAAGAACCTAGACTATATTAAAATCTAGACCCGTTGATTATGCAGAAACAAGAACCAAGAATTGTTGAATTCCACAAAGACTGTCCAGATCTTTGATAAGTTCGAGTTTTGAACGCCACAAAGGAATAATTCCTTTGATAAGTTCGAAGTTTTGTTCATTGAAAAACAAAATTGAAGAGAAGTGTAACAGCCCGCCTTCTCGGGCACGTTATGCCTTAGGAAATTAGGTCTTTTTTTTTAAATCCCTTATTCCCGAAATTCCCTAAGACCATATCTAGTGCTAGACGAGATGTTTACACTAGAAATTAAATACAAGCGGAAGCTGAATCGAACCTGCTCATGACATTACATACATAAATAACGGAACATAGCATTTATTACAAAATTATAAGTTACTGGAATACAATAAATGTACATAATGCTTAAACTATTTATATTACAGCTTAACATGGCACATTTCCTCATTTCTTGATGACTCGCGTCACTACACATCTCCAACCTCGGTATCATCTCTGCAAGTTCCGATTGGAACGTTGAATGTTCTAGGGGCGAACCCATGTTAGATGATGAACCATCTAAGTAAGGATACCAAATGCAATGTCATGAGTGTATGCAATGTCTTTCATCGTAGGTGTCAACTGCACCCCTCATGCTGCCTATCATTTTAGCGGCCACCTCTTTCGAAGCCGGGGTGTATGGGTGCACCCTTAATAGGATAGTGGTGCCAGTTCGTACCCTCTACAGCCTCATATGCGTGTGATCAACAGTATCATTGTGTATGTATGCATTTCATAGTCATGTCATTGATGCAGTCTACGTGATGATTTCATATCATAACATGCCAATATGATAAAAGTATTTTCAAAATTTACATCTATAACTGTATTAAATTCAAGCAGCATACTTACAGTTAATTTATCTCGAACTACGTGCCAAGTGGCTATTCCTTGATCTCCTTGCCCACAAGGACCCCTAAAACATAAATTTATTATTTTTTTTTAGAACACCATTTACTATTTTCAGAATTTCTTCATTTTTTTCTTTTATTTCTAAGCTTTATCTCTTCGAAATCACATAATAATTATCTTGGCTTCATAAAAATTTAATCACTTTTTACCAATATTCCTTAAGTAATATTCCTAGTATTATGGAATTTTCTTGGAATTTTCTAACTTAAATTCCTATTTTTCCTTATTTCATAATAGCTAAATATGTAATTATTATATAATAATTACCTAATCTTTCATTTTATTCAATTTCTTTTCACTAATATTTCTTAAATAATACTTCTAACACTCTGAAAGTTTCTTGAAATTTTTTGAATTAAAATCCTATTTTTTCTTTATTTCCATAATAGAAAAATATACTTAAATAATTAATAAATTTAACATTTCCAGAAAATTCTACACTGAATAAATCATAACCAACATTTTGGATTTAATAAATTTTTCAAAATTTTTATTTCTTCTATTTTTATTTTGTTTTATTTTCTTTTCTTTTCTTTTATTTTTTCTTTTATTTTTCTGTCGGGCGCGTGAGCAGCACGCGCCTTCTTCCCACTCGCGGGCGCGTGCAGCCACACGCACGATTGGTTCATCATCTCCAGCGGCTGCCTTGCTGCCGGTGATGATTCCGACCCCCAAGCTTCAAACAAAGCTCCCCTTTCACTAAAACTCGACCTCCCGAATCCGAATATAACTTCAGATTTACGAAAAAACACAGAAAAATACCTCGATTTGAACGATGAAGTCTCGACTCTGACGGCTTGTGCGATTTTTCGGCGACGCTTGGATCTTCCTCTTCACTGCCTCGTTGGCCTCCAAATTTTCCATAAATGATGCCCACGACTTGAAGATCAAAACCCCATTCTCAAATCTCTCAAAACCTCTCCCAATAGACCGATCTAAGCCTCGCAACTTTCGAATGAAATGGCTTGCCCGAACTTGGCTATTTATAGCCCGATTTCGACGTGCCTAGCTTCCCCACCGTCGGCCACGCGTCCCAGAGGCCATACCTAGGTCATTTCGGCATTAAAAACCCCTCCCTTGCCCGCAAAAATCAACTTGCAGGCGGCCATGCACACTGCTCTGCAAATTCTAGATTTCCCGGATTTTTTTTTTTATATACTGATATACACTGATATATACGTATATACATATACATAATTATATTTTCATTTATACTTTTATTCTTACTTTCTTAAGTTAATTAATTTCACATAATTTAATTTAACTAAATTATTTGCATAGCATAATTTAATGAATTATTTACATATCATAAATTAATTTAAATAATTCATTCATAGTGACTTTTCGGGTATTACATTCTCCCCTCCTTACAAAAATTTCGTCCTCGAAATTTGATCATTCCTCACTCATACTAACTATAGGGTCTTCAAACAGGTATGGAAAGTTGAGTTTCATATCTTCTTCTCGTTCCCAAGTTATTTCTTCACTCACGGGGTTTCTCCACAAAACTTGCACCAGGGGTATTGATTTGTTTCTTAGGACTTGGTCCCTACGATCCAATATGCTGACAGGTCTTTCTACGTACGGGAGATTTTCTTGAATCTCGATAGCTTCAGCTTGCACTATCTGGGAGGGATCTGGCTCATGCTTACGAAGTTGCGATACATGAAACACGTCGTGGAGGTTTGATAGAGCCAAGGGTAGAGTGAGTCGATAAGCGACTGGTCCAATTCTTTCCACTATATCGTATGGTCCTATATACCGAGGGCTTAACTTGCCTTTTTTCTTGTTGCTTCTGGTCACCATTCTTAGTGGAGATATCTTCAGGTATACTTTGTCGCCTACTTGGAACTCCAATTTCCTTCTTCTTGTATCTGCGTAGGACTTCTGGCGATTCTGAGCTTCCTTATTTCTCTCTTGAATGATTTTTATCTTTTTCGTCATTTTCTGAACTATCTCGGGTCCCAAAATTTGACGTTCACCCACCTCCGTCCAACATATCGGGGACCTACATTTTCATCCATACAGAGCTTCATAGGGAGCCATTCCAATGCTGCTGTGGTAGCTGTTATTGTAAGCGAATTCCACTAATGGTAAATGCTCTTCCCAACTACCTGGAAAATCAATCGCACAAGCTCGCAGCATATCTTCTAGGGTTTGGATCGTCCTTTCTGATTGACCATCTGTTTGGGGATGATAGGCTGTACTTAGCCTAAGCTGAGTACCCGAACTCTCTTGCAGACTTCCCCAAAACCTAGAAGTGAATCTCGGGTCACGGTCTGATACTATGCTTACTGACACTTCGGGTAATCTGACAATGTCATTTACATACTGTTGAGCTAATTTACTGATTGGTTAGCTTACCTTCATGGTTAAGAAATGAGCAGACATTGATAGTTTGTCAACTATCACCCAGATAGCATCATTTCCCTTAGGACTCCTTGACAATCCTGTTACGAAATCCATCGTAATGTGCTACCATTTCCATTCTAGGACTTCCAATGGCTGCAAACTCCCACCAGGCTTTTAATGCTCAATCTTAATTCTATGGCATGTGTCACATTGACTAACGTACCTCGCCATGCTTTCCTTCATTCCTGGCCACCAATACACCACCTTCAAGTCTTGGCACATCTTGGTGGCTCCAGGGTGGATCGAGTATCTGGATTGATGGGCTTCTCCCAAAATTATCTGTCGCAATTCCCTAACACGAGGTACATATATCCTTCCTTGAAATTGAAGGATGTTTTCTCTTACCTCAAATTCGGGTCTCTTTACTCGCCCATGCTCATCAACCCACATCTTAATTCGAGAGACTTCGGGGTAGGCCTGCCGTATTCGATCCATTAATTCTGGTCGTAGCGTGAGACTGGCTGCGTAGGCTGAGTTTCCTCGAGAAACTACTCCTACAGTCATCAGGTTAAAAGCTTCAACTAACTTCCATTAATTCTTTAGTGTATTAAGTGTATCAAAATGTCATCTTTCACATTGATTCGGAATCGTCAACTGCAAAAAAAGTCAGTTTTGAGATATCGTTGAATGAACAAAGTTGTCTCTTTCTTGTTTCAAGTGTTCAACTATGGACCCATGGCTAAAACTCAAGTTTTAAAGACTTCCCGAAATCCGAATTTGGACTTTCATTAGTGTATTAAGTGTATCAAAATGTCGTCTTCATATTGATTTGGAATCGTCAACCGCAAAAAAAGTCAGTTTTGAGATATCGTTGAATGAACAAAGTCGTCTCTTTCTTGTTTGAAGTGTTCAACTATGGACCCATGGCTAAAACTCAAGTTTTAAAGACTTCCCGAAATCTGAATCTAGACTTTCTTTAGTGTATTAAGTGTATCAAAATGCCGCCTTTCACATTGATTCAGAATCTTCAACTACAAAGCAGTCAATTTTGAGATATCGTTGATAGAACAAAGTTGTCTCCTTGTTTCAAGTGTTCTACTATGGACCCATTGGTAACACCCAAGTTTTAAAAACTTCCCAGAATCCGAATTTGGACTTTCATTAGTATATTAAGTGTATCAAAACGTTATGTTTCGCATAGATTCGGAATCGTTAACTGCAAAAAAGTCAATTTTGAGATATCGTTGATTGAACAACGTTTTCTCTTTCTTGTTTCAAGTGTTCTACTATGGACCCATGGGTAAAACTTAAGTTTTAAAAACTTCCCGGATTCTGAATTTGGACTTTCATTAGTATATTAAGTATATCAAAACGTCATCTTTCGCACAGATTCAGAATCGTCAACCGCAAAAAAGTCAATTTTGAGATATTGTTGATTGAACAAAGTTGTCTATTTCTTATTTCAAGTGTTCTACTATGGACTCACCACTAAAACTCAAGTGTTAAAGACTTCCCGAAATCCGAATTTGGACTTTCGTTAGTGTATTAAGTGTATCAAAATGTCGTCTTTCACATTGATTCGGAATCGTCAACCGCAAAAAAAGTCAGTTTCGAGATATCGTTGAATGAATAAAGTTGTCTCTTTCTTGTTTCAAGTGTTCAATTATGGAACCATGGCTAAAACTCAAGTTTTAAAGACTTCCCGAAATACGAATTTGGACTTTCATTAGTGTATTAAGTGTATTAAAACGTCGTCTTTCACATTGATTCGGAATCGTCAACCGCAAAAAAAATCAGTTTTGAGATATCGTTGAATGTACAAAGCTGTCTCTTTCTTGTTTCAAGTGTTTAACTATGGACCCATGGCTAAAACTCAAGTTTAAAAGACTTCCTAAGATCCGAATTTGGACTTTCGTTAGTGTATTAAGTGTATCAAAATGTCGTCTTTCACATTGATTCGGAATTGTCAACCGCAAAAACAGTCTGTTTTGAGTTATCGTTGAATGAACAAAGTTGTCTCTTTCTTGTTTCAAGTGTTCAACTATGGACCCATGGCTAAAACTCAAGTTTTAAAAACTTCCCGAAATTTGAATTTGGACTTTCTTTAGTGTATTAAGTGTTTAAAAATGTCGTCTTTCACGCAGATTCGGAACCGTCAAAAGCAAATAGGTCAATTTTGAGATATCTTTGATTGAACAAAGTTCTGTCTTTCTTGTTTCAAGTGTTCAACTATGGACCCATGGCTAAAACTCAAGTTTTAAAAACTTCCCGAAATTTGAATTTGGACTTTCTTTAGTGTATTAAGTGTTTAAAAATGTCGTCTTTCACGCAGATTCGGAACCGTCAAAAGCAAATAGGTCAATTTTGAGATATCTTTGATTGAACAAAGTTCTGTCTTTCTTGTTTCAAGTGTTCTACTATGGACCCATGGCTAAAACTAAAGTTTTAAGAACTCCCCGAAATCTGAATCTGGACTTTCTTTAGTGTATTAAGTGTATCAAAATGTCGTCTTTCACATTGATTCGGAATCGTCAACTGCAAAAAAGTCAGTTTTGAGATATAGTTGAATGAACAAAGTTGTCTCTTTCTTGTTTCAAGTGTTCAACTATGAACTCATGGCTAAAACTCAACTGTTAAAAAATTCTCGAAATCTGAATTTGGACTTTCTTTAGGGCATTAAGTGTTTCAAAATGTCGTATTTGACATAGATTCGGAACCATCAAAAGCAAATAAATCAGTTTTGAGATATTTTTAATTGAACAAATTGTATCTTTCTTGTTTCAAGTGTTCTACTATGGACCCATGGCTAAAACTCAAGTTTTAAAGGCTTCCCAAAATCCGAATTTGGATTTTCATTAGTGTATTAAGTGTATTAAAATGTCATTTTTAACACTGATTCGGAATCGTCAACCACAAAAAAAGTCCGTTTTGAGATATTGTTGAATGACCAAAGTTGTCTCTTTCTTGTTTCAAGTGTTTAACTATGGACCCATGTCTAAAACTCAAGTTTTAAAGACTTCTTGAAATTCGAATTTGCACTTTCATTAGTGTATTAAGTGTATCAAAATGTCGTCTTTCACGTAGATCGGAATCGTCAACTGCAAAAAAGTCAATTTTGAGATATCGTTTATTGAACAAAGTTAACTCCTTCTTGTTTCAAGTGTTCAACTATGGACCATGGGTTGAACTCAAGTTTTAAAAACTTCCTGGAATCCGAATTTGGACTTTCATTAGTGTATTATGTGTATCAAAATGTCATCTTTCACATAGATTCGGAATCGTCACCTGCAAAAAAGTCAATTTTGAGATATCGTTGATTGAACAAAGTTGTCTCCTTCTTGTTTCAAGTGTTCTACTAGGGACCCATGGGTAAAACTCAAGTTTTAAAAACATCCCGAAATCTGAATTTGGTCTTTAGTTAGTGTATTAAGTGTATCAAAATGTTGTCTTTCACATAGATTCAGAATCGTTAACCGCAAAAAAGTCAATTTTGAGAAATCGTTGATTGAACAAAGTTGTCTATTTCTTGTTTCACGTGTTCTACTATGGACCCACGGCTAAAACTGAAGTTTTAAAGACTTTCCGAAATCCGAATTTGGACTTTCATTAGCGTATTAAGTGTATCAAAATGTCATCTTTCACATTGATTGGGAATCATCAACTGCAAAAAAAGTCAGTTTTGAGATATCGTTGAATGAAGAAAGTTGTCTCTTTCTTATTTCAAGTGTTTAACTATGGACCCATGGCTAAAACTCAAGTTTTAAAGACTTCCCGAAATTCGAATTTGGACTTGCATCAGTGTACTAAGTGCATTAAAATGTCGTCTTTCACATTGATTCGGAATCGTCAACCGCAAAAAAAGTCAGTTTTGAGATATCGTTGAATGAACAAAGTTGTCTCTTTCTTGTTTCAAGTGTTCAACTATGGACCCATGGCTAAAACTCAAGTTTTAAAAACTTCTCGAAATCTAAATTTGGACTTTCTTTAGTGTATTATGTGTTTCAAAATGTCGTCTTTCACGTAGATTCAGAACCGTCAAAAGCAAATAAGTGAGTTTTGAGATATCTTTGATTGAACAAAGTTCTGTCTTTCTTGTTTCAAGTGTTCTACTATGGACCCAAGGCTAAAACTCAAGTTTTAAAAACTTCCCAGAATCTGACTTTGGACTTTCATTAGGGTATTAAGTGTATCAAAATGTCATCTTTCGCATAGATTCGGAATCGTCAACTGTAAAATAGTCAATTTTGAGATATCGTTGATTGAACAAAGTTGTCTATTTCTTGTTTCAAGTGTTCTACTATGGACCATGGGTAAAACTCAAGTTTTAAAAACTTCTCAGAATCTGAATTTGGACTTTCATTAGTGTATTAAGTGTATCAAAATGTCATCTTTCGCATAGATTCGGAATCGTCAACAGCAAAAATGTCAATTTTGAGATATCGTTGATTGAACAAAGTTGTCTATTTCTTGTTTGTAGTGTTCTACTATGGACCCACGGCTAAAACTCAAGTGTTAAAGACTTCCCGAAATCCGAATTTGGACTTTTGTTAGTGTATTAAGTGTATCAAAATGTCGTCTTTCACATTGATTCAGAATCGTTAACCGCAAAAAAAGTCAGTTTTGAGATATTATTGAATGAACAAAGTTATCTCTTTCTTGTTTCAAGTGTTCAACTATGGACCCATGGCTAAAACTCAAGTTTTAAAGACTTCCCAAAATCTGAATTTGGATTTTAATTAGTGTATTAAGTGTATTAAAATGTCGTCTTTCAGATTGATTCAGAATCATCAACCGCAAAAAAAGTCCGTTTTGAGATATCGTTGAATGAACGAAGTTGTCTCATTCTTGTTTCAAGTGTTTAACTATGGACCCATGGCGAAAACTCAAGTTTTAAAGACTTCCCGAAATCTGAAGTTGGACTTTCATTAGTGTATTATGTGTATCAAATTGTCGTCTTTCACATTGATTCGGAATCGTCAACTGCAAAAAAAGTTAGTTTTGAGATATCGTTGAATGAACAAAGTTGTCTCTTTCTAGTTTCAAGTGTTCAACTATGGACCCATGGCTAAAACTCAAGTTTTAAAGACTTCCCGAAATTTGAATTTGGACTTTCATTAGTGTATTAAGTGTATCAAAATGTCGTCTTTCACATAGATCGAAATCGTCAACTGCAAAAAAGTCAATTTTGAGATATCGTTGATTGAACAAAGTTAACTCCTTGTTTCAAGTGTTCAACTATGGACCCATGGCTAGAATTCAAGTTTTAAAAACTTCCTAGAATCCGAATTTGGACTTTCATTAGTGTATTAAGTGCATCAAAATGTCATCTTTCACATAGATTCGGAATCGTCAGCTGTAAAAAAGTCAATTTTGAGGTATCGTTGATTGATCAAAGTTGTCTCTTTCTTGTTTCAAGTGTTCTACTATGGACCCATGGGGAAAACTCGTGTTTTAAAAACTTCCCGGAATCCAAATTTGGACTTTCATTAGTGTATTAAGTGCAACAAAATGTCATCTTTCACATAGAGTCAGAATCATCAACTGCAAAAAAGTCAATTTTGAGATATCGTTGATTGAACATAGTTGTGTCTTTCCTGTTTCATGTGTTCTACTATGGACCCACGACTAAAACTCAAGTTTTAAAGACTTCCCGAAAGCCGAATTTAGACTCTCATTAGTGTATTAAGTGCATCAAAATGTCGTCTTTCAGATAGATTCAGAATCGTCGACTGCAAAAAAGTCAATTTTGAGATATCGTTTATTGAACAAAGTTGTCTCCTTCTTGTTTCAAGTGTTCTACTATGGACCCATGGGTAAAACTCATGTTTTAAAAACTTCCCGAAATCTGAATTTGGACTTTCATTAGTGTATTAAGTGTATCAAAATGTCATCTTTCACATTGATTCGGAATCATCAACCGCAAAAGAAGTCAGTTTTGAGATTTCGTTGATTGAACAAAGTTATCTCTTTCTTGTTTCAAGTGTTCTACTATGGACCCACGACTAAAACTCAAGTTTTAAAGACTTCCCGAAATCCGAATTTGGACTTTCATTAGTGTATTAAGTGTTTTAAAATGTCGTCTTTCACATTGATTCGGAATTGTCAACCGCAAAAAATGTCAGTTTTGAGATATCGTTGATTGAACAAAGTTGTGTCCTTCTTGTTTGAAGTGTTCTACAATGGACCCATGACTAAAACTCAAGTTTTAAAGACTTCCCGAAATCTGAATTTGGACTTTCATTAGTGTATTAAGTCTATCAAAATGTCGTCTTTCACATAGATTCTGAATCGTCAACTGCAAAAAACTCAATTTTGAGATATTGTTGATCGAATATAGTTGTCTACTTCTTGTTTCAAGTGTCCTACTATGGACCCATGGGTAAAACTCAAGTTTTAAAAATGCCCCAAAATCTGAATTTGGACTTTCATTAGTGTATTAAGTGTATCAAAATGTTGTCTTTCACATAGATTCAGAATCGTCAACTGCAAAAAAGTCAATTTTGAGAAATCGTTGATTGAACAAAGTTGTCTATTTCTTGTTTCACGTGTTCTACTATGGACCCACGGCTAAAACTCAAGTTTTAAAGACTTCCCAAAATCTGAATTTGGGCTTTCATTAGTGTGTTAAGTGTATCAAAATGTCATAATTCACATTGATTCGGAATCGTCAACTGCAAAAAAAGTCAGCTTTGAGATATCGTTGAATGAACAAAGTTGTCTCTTTCCTGTTTGAAGTGTTCAACTATGAACCCATGGCTAAAACTCAAGTTTTAAAAACTTCTCGAAATCTGAATTTGGACTTTCTTTAGAGGATTAAGTGTTTTAAAATGTTGTCTTTCACATAGATTCGGAACTGTCAAAAGCAAATAAGTAAGTTTTAAGATATCTTTAATTGAACAAAGTCGTGTCTTTCTTGTTTTAAGTGTTCTACTATGGACCCATGGCTAAAACTCAACTGTTAAAAAACTTCTCGAAATCTGAATTTGGACTTTCTTTTGTGTATTAAGTGTTTCAAAATGTCGTCTTTCACATATATTTGGAACCGGCAAAAGCAAAAAATCAGTTTTGAGATATCTTTGATTGAACAAAGTTGTGTCTTTCTTCATTCAAGTGTTCTACTATGGACCCATGGCTAAAACTCAAGTTTTAAAGGCTTCCCGAAATCCGAATTCTGATTTTCATAAGTGTATTAAGTGTATTAAAATGTCGTCTTTTACATTGATTCGGAATCGTCAACCCCAAAAAAAGTTCGTTTTGAGATATTGTTGAATGACCAAAGTTGTCTCTTTCTTGTTTCAAGTGTTTAACTATGGACCCATGGCTAAAACTCAAGTTTTAAAGACTTCTTGAATTCCGAATTTGGACTTTCTTTAGTGTATTAAGTGTATCAAAATGTCGTCTTTCACATAGATTAGAATCGTCAACTGGAAAAAAGTAAATTTTGAGATGTCGGTGATTGAACAAAGTTGTCTATTTCTTACTTCAAGTGTTCTACTATGGACAATTGGTAAAACTCCAGTTTTAAAAACTTCCTGGAATCTGAATTTGGACTTTCATTAGTGTATTAAGTATATCAAAATGTCATCGTTCGCATAGATTCGGAATCGTCAACTGCAAAAATGTCAATTTTGAGATATCGTTGATTGAACAAAGTTGTCTATTTCTTGTTTGTAGTGTTCTACTATGGACCCACGACTAAAACTCAAGTGTTAAAGACTTCCCGAAATCCGAATTTGGACTTTCGTTAGTGTATTAAGTGTATCAAAATGTCGTCTTTCACATTGATTTGGAATCGTCAACCGCAAAAAAAGTCAGTTTTGAGATATCATTGAATGAACAAAGTTGACTCTTTCTTGTTTCAAGTGTTCAACTATGGACCCATGGCTAAAACTCAAGTTTTAAAGACTTCTCAAAATCTGAATTTGGATTTTCATTAGTGTATTAAGTGTATTAAAATGTCGTCTTTCAGATTGATTCGGAATCATCAACCGCAAAAAAAGTCCGTTTTGAGATATCGTTGAATGAACAAAGTTGTCTCATTCTTGTTTCAAGTGTTTAACTATGGACCCATGGCTAAAACTCAAGTTTTAAAGACTTCCCGAAATCCGAATTTGGACTTTCGTTAGTGTATTAAGTGTATCAAAATGTCGTTTTTCACATAGATCAGAATCGTCAACTACAAAAAAGTAAATTTTGAGATATCGTTGATTGAACAAAGTTAACTCCTTCTTGTTTCAAGTGTTCAACTATGGACCCATGGGTTGAACTCAAGTTTTAAAAACTTCCCGGAATTCGAATTTGGACTTTCATTAGTGTATTAAGTGTATCAAAATGTCATCTTTCACATAGATTCGGAATCGTCAACTGTAAAAAATTCAATTTTGAGATATCGTTGATTGATCAAAGTTGTCTCTTTCTTTTTTCAAGTGTTCTACTATGGATCCATGGGGAAAACTCATGTTTTAAAAACTTCCCGGAATCTGAATTTGGACTTTCATTAGTGTATTAAGTGCATCAAAATGTCATCTTTCCCATAGATTCAGAATCGTCGACTGCAAAAAAGTCAATTTTCAGATATCGTTGATCGAACAAAGTTGTGTCGTTCTTGTTTGAAGTGTTCTACAATGGACCCACCACTAAAACTCAAGTTTTAAAGACTTCCCAAAATC
The DNA here is from genome assembly GCA_036245055.1 of Diospyros kaki. Taxonomy (NCBI): domain Eukaryota; kingdom Viridiplantae; phylum Streptophyta; class Magnoliopsida; order Ericales; family Ebenaceae; genus Diospyros; species Diospyros kaki. The sequence continues at coordinate 22,835,614 of BSEG01000009.1, read as the reverse complement.
CGAATATGGACTTTCGTTAGTGTATTAGGTCTATCAAAATGTCGTCTTTCACATAGATTCGGAATCGTCAACATCAAAAAACTCAATTTTGAGATATCGTTGATTGAACAAAGTTGTCTCTTTCTTGTTTCAAGTGTTCTACTATGGACCCATGGGTAAAACTCAAGTTTAAAAAACGTCCCGAAATCTGAATTTGGTCTTTCGTTAGTGTATTAAGTGTATCAAAATGTCGTCTTTCACATAGATTCAGAATCGTCAACTGCAAAAAAGTCAATTTTGAGAAATCGTTGATTGAACAAAGTTGTCTAATTCTTGTTTCACGTGTTCTACTATGGACCCACGGATAAAACTCAAGTTTTAAAGACTTCCCGAAATCTGAATTTGGACTTTCATTAGTGTGTTAAGTGTATCAAAATGTCATAATTCACATTGATTCGGAATCGTCAACTGCAAAAAAAGTCAGCTTTGAGATATCGTTGAATGAACAAAGTTATCTCTTTCTTGTTTCAAGTGTTCAATTATGGACCCATGGCTAAAACTCAAGTTTTAAAGACTTCCTGAAATCTGAATTTAGACTTTCATTAGTGTATTAAGTGTATCAAAATGTCGTCTTTCGTATTGATTTGGAATCGTCAACCGCAAAAAAAGTCAGTTTTGAGATATCGTTGAATGAACAAAGTTGTCTCTTTCTTGTTTCAAGTGTTGAACTATGGACTCATGGCTAAAACTCAAGTTTTAAAGACTTCTCGAAATCTGAATTTGGACTTTCATTAGTGTATTAAGTGTTTCAAAATGTCGTCTTTCACATATATTCAGAAACGTCAAAAGCAAATAAGTCCATTTTGAGATATCGTTGAAAGAACAAAGTTGTCTCTTTCTTGTTTCAAGTGTTCAACTATGGACCCATGGCTAAAACTCAAGTTTTAAAAACTTCCCGAAATTTGAATTTGGAATTTCTTTAGTGTATTAAGTGTATCAAAATGTTGTCTTTCACTTAGATTCAGAATCGTCAACTGCAAAGAAGTCAATTTTGAGATATCGTTTATTGAAAAAAGTTGTCTCCTTCTTGTTTCAAGTGTTCTACTGTGGACCAATAGGTAAAACCCAAGTTTTAAAAACTTCCCGTAATCCAAATTTGGACTTTCATTAGTGCATTAAGTGTATCAAAATGTCATCTTTCACATAGATTCCGAATCGTCAACTGCAAAAAAGTCAATTTTGAGATATCGTTGATTGAACGTTTCCTCTTTCTTGTTTCAAGTGTTCTACTATGGACCCATGGGTAAAACTCAAGTTCTAAAAACTTCCTGGAATCCGAATTTGGACTCTCATTAGTATATTAAGTGTATCAAAATGTCATCTTTCGCATAGATTCAGAATCGTCAACTGCAAAAAAGTCAATTTTGAGATATCGTTGATTGAACAAAGTTGTCTATTTCTTGTTTCAAGTGTTCTACTGTGGACCCACGGCTAAAACTCAAGTGTTAAAGACTTCCCATAATCCGAATTTGGACTTTCATTAGTGTATTAAGTGTATTACTATGGACCCATGACTAAAACACAACAGTTTAAAGCTTCTCGAAATCTGAATTTGTACTTTCTTTAGTGTATTAAGTGTTTCAAAATGTCTTCTTTCACATAGATTCGGAACCGTCAAAAGCAAATAAGTCAGTTTTGAGATATCTTCGATAAAACAAAGTTTTGTCTTTCTTGTTTCAAGTGTTCTACTATGGACCCCTGGCTAAAAGTCAAGTTTTAAAACTTCCCGAAATCTGAATCTGGACTTTCTTTAGTGTATTAAGTGTATTAAAATGTCATCTTTCACATTGATTCGGAATCGTCAACCGCAGAAAAAGTCAGTTTTGAGATATCGTTGAATGAGTAAAATTGTCTCATTCTTGTTTCAAATGTTCAACTATGGACCCATGGCTAAAACTTAAGTTTTAAAAACTTCCCGAAATCTGAATTTGGACTTTCTTTAGAGGATTAAGTGTTTTAAAATAACGTCTTTCACATAGATTCGGAACTGTCAAAAGCAAATAAGTCAGTTTTGAGATATCTTTGATTGAACAAAGTCGTGTCTTTCTTGTTTCAAGTGTTCTACTATGGACCCATGGCTAAAACTCAACTGTTTAAAACTTCTCGAAATCTGAATTTGTACTTTCTTTAGTGTATTAAGTGTTTCAAAATGTCGTCTTTCACATAGATTCGGAACCGTCAAAAGCAAATAAGCAACTTTGAAATATCGTTGATTGAACAAAGTTGTCTCCTTCTTGTTTAAAGTGTTCTACTATGGACCCAGGGGTAAAACCCAAGTTTTAAAAACTTTCTGGAATCCGCATTTGGACTTTCATTAGTGTATTAAGTGTATCAAAATGTCGTCTTTCACATAGATTCGGAATCGTCAACTGCAAAAAAGTCATTTTTGAGATATCGTTGATTGAACAAAGTTGTCTCCTTCTTGTTTCAAGTGTTCTACTATGGACCCATGGCTAAAACTAAAGTTTTAAAAACTCCCTGAAATCTGAATCTGGACATTCTTTAGTGTATTAAGTGTATCAAAATGTCATCTTTCACATTCATTCGGAATCGTCAACCGCAAAAAAAGTCAGTTTGAGTTATCGTTGAATGAACAAAGTTGTCTCTTTCTTGTTTCAAGTGTTCAATTATGGACCCATGGCTAAAACTCAAGTTTTAAAAACATTTCAAAATCTGAATTTGGACTTTCTTTAGTGTATGAAGTGTTTCAAAATGTCGTCTTTCACATAGATTCGGAACCGTCAAAAGCAAATAAGTCAATTTTGAGATATCTTTGATTGAACAAAGTTTTGTCTTTCTTGTTTCCAGTGTTCTACTATGAACCCCTGGCTAAAACTGAAGTTTTAAAAACTTCCCGAAATCTAAATCTGGACTTTATTTAGTGTATTAAGTGTATCAAAATGTCGTCTTTCACATTGATTCGAAATCGTCAACCGCAAAAAAAGTCAGTTTTGAGATATCGTTGAATGAACAAAGTTGTCTCATTCTTGTTTCAAGTGTTCAACTGTGGACCCATGACTAAAACTCAAGTTTTAAAGACTTCCCGAAAACTTCCCGAAAATTGAATTTGGACTTTCTTTAGAGGATTAAGTGTTTTAAAATGTCGTCTTTCACATAGATTCACAACTGTCAAAATCAAATATGTCAGTTTTGAGATATCTTTAATTGAACAAAGTCATGTCTTTCTGTTTCAAGTGGTCTACTATGGACCCATGGCTAAAACACAACTATTTAAAGTTTCTCGAAATCTGAATCTATACTTTCTTTAGTGTATTAGGTGCTTCAAAATGTCGTCTTTCACATAGATTCGGAACCGTCAAAAGCAAATAAGTCAACCTTGAAATATCATTGATAGAACAAAGTTGTCTCCTTCTTGTTTAAAGTGTTCTACTATGGACCCATGGGTAAAACCCAAGTTTTAAAAACTTCCCGGAATCCGAATTTTGACTTTCATTAGTGTATTAAGTGTATTAAAAAGTCATCTTTCACATAGATTTAGAATCATCAACTGCAAAAAAGTTAATTTTGAGAAATCATTGATTGAACAAAGTTGTCTATTTCTTGTTTCACGTGTTCTACTTTGGACCCACGGCTAAAACTCAAGTTTTAAAGACTTCCCGAAATTCGAATCTGGTTTTCATTAGTGTATTAAGTGTATCAAAATGTCATCTTTCACATTGATTCGGAATCGTCAACTGCAAAAAAAGTCAGTTTGGAGATATCGTTGAATGAACAAAGTTGTCTCTTTCTTGTTTCAAGTGTTCAACTATGGACCCATGGCTAAAACTCAAGTTTTAACGACTTCCCGAAATCCGAATTTGGACTTTCATTAGTGTATTAAGTGTATCAAAATGTCGTCTTTCATATTGATTTGGAATCGTCAACCGCAAAAAAAGTCAGTTTTGAGATATCGTTGAATGAACAAAGTCGTCTCTTTCTTGTTTGAAGTGTTCAACTATGGACCCATGGCTAAAACTCAAGCTTTAAAGACTTCCCGAAATCTAAATCTAGACTTTCTTTAGTGTATTAAGTGTATCAAAATGCCGCCTTTCACATTGATTAAGAATCTTCAACTACAAAGCAGTCAATTTTGAGATATCGTTGATTGAACAAAGTTGTCTCCTTCTTGTTTCAAGTGTTCTACTATGGACCCATTGGTAAAACCCAAGTTTTAAAAACTTCTCGGAATCCAAATTTGAACTTTCATTAGTATATTAAGTGTATCAAAATGTCATCTTTCGCATAGATTTGGAATCGTTAACTGCAAAAAAGTCAATTTTGAGATATCGTTGATTGAACAACGTTTTCTCTTTCTTGTTTCAAGTGTTCTACTATGGACCCATGGGTAAAACTTAAGTTTTAAAAACTTCCCGGATTCCGAATTTGGACTTTCATTAGTATATTAAGTATATCAAAACGTCATCTTTCGCACAGATTCAGAATCGTCAACCGCAAAAAAGTCAATTTTGAGATATTGTTGATTGAACAAAGTTGTCTATTTCTTATTTCAAGTGTTCTACTATGGACTCACTACTAAAACTCAAGTGTTAAAGACTTCCCGAAATCCGAATTTGGACTTTCGTTAGTGTATTAAGTGTATCAAAATGTCGTCTTTCACATTGATTCGGAATCGTCAACCGCAAAAAAAGTCAGTTTCGAGATATCATTGAATGAATAAAGTTGTCTCTTTCTTGTTTCAAGTGTTCAATTATGGACCCATGGCTAAAACTCAAGTTTTAAAGACTTCCCGAAATCCGAATTTGGACTTTCATTAGTGTATTAAGTGTATTAAAACGTCGTCTTTCACATTGATTCGGAATCGTCAACCGCAAAAAAAAATCAGTTTTGAGATATCGTTGAATGAACAAAGCTGTCTCTTTCTTGTTTCAAGTGTTTAACTATGGACCCATGGCTAAAACTCAAGTTTAAAAGACTTCCTAAGATCCGAATTTGGACTTTTGTTAGTGTATTAAGTGTATCAAAATGTCATCTTTCGCATAGATTCGGAATTGTCAACCGCAAAAACAGTCAGTTTTGAGTTATCGTTGAATGAGCAAAGTTGTCTCTTTCTTGTTTCAAGTGTTCAACTATGGACCCATGGCTAAAACTCAAGTTTTAAAAACTTCCCGAAATTTGAATTTGGACTTTCTTTAGTGTATTAAGTGTTTAAAAATGTCGTCTTTCACGCAGATTCGGAACCGTCAAAAGCAAATAGGTCAGTTTTGAGATATTTTTGATTGAACAAAGTTCTGTCTTTCTTGTTTCAAGTGTTCTACTATGGACCCATGGCTAAAACTAAAGTTTTAAAAACTCCCCGAAATCTAAATCTGGACTTTCTTTAGTGTATTAAGTGTATCAAAATGTCATCTTTCACATTGATTCGGAATCGTCAACTGCAAAAAAAGTCAGTTTTGAGATATCGTTGAATGAACAAAGTTGTCTCTTTCTTGTTTCAAGTGTTCAACTATGAACTCATGGCTAAAACTCAACTGTTAAAAACTTCTCGAAATCTGAATTTGGACTTTCCTTAGGGTATTAAGTGTTTCAAAATGTCGTGTTTGACATAGATTCGGAACCGTCAAAAGCAAATAAATCAGTTTTGAGATATTTTTAATTGAACAAAGTTGTATCTTTCTTGTTTCAAGTGTTCTACTATGGACCCATGGCTAAAACTCAAGTTTTAAAGGCTTCCCAAAATCCGAATTTGGATTTTCATTAGTGTATTAAGTGTATTAAAATGTCGTCTTTCACATTGATTCGGAATCGTCAACCACAAAAAAAGTCCGTTTTGAGATATTGTTGAATGACCAAAGTTGTCTCTTTCTTGTTTCAAGTGTTTAACTATGGACCCATGGCTAAAACTCAAGTTTTAAAGACTTCCTGAAATTCGAATTTAGACTTTCATTAGTGTATTAAGTGAATCAAAATGTCGTCTTTCATATCGATCGGAATCGTCAACTGCAAAAAAGTCAATTTTGAGATATCGTTTATTGAACAAAGTTAACTCCTTCTTGTTTCAAGTGTTCAACTATGGACCATGGGTTGAACTCAAGTTTTAAAAACTTCCTGGAATCCAAATTTGGACTTTCATTAGTGTATTATGTGCATCAAAATGTCATCTTTCACATAGATTCACAATCGTCAACTGTAAAAAAGTCAATTTTGAGATATCGTTGATTGATCAAAGTTGTCTCTTTATTTTTTCAAGTGTTCTACTATGGATCCATGGGGAAAACTCATGTTTTAAAAACTTTTCGGAATCCGAATTTGGACTTTCATTAGTGTATTAAGTGCATCAAAATGTCATGTTTCACATAGATTCGGAATCGTCAACTGTAAAAAAGTCAATTTTGAGATATCGTTTATTGATCAAAGTTGTCTCTTTCTTTTTTCAAGCGTTCTACTATGGATCCATGGGGAAAACTCATGTTTTAAGAACTTCCTGAAATCCGAATTTGGACTTTCATTAGTGAATTAAGTGCATCAAAATGTCATCTTTCACATAGATTCAGAATCGTCAACTGCAAAAAAGTCAATTTTGAGATATCGTTGATTGAACAAAGTTGTATTTTTCTTGTTTCAAGTGTTCTACAATGGACCCATGACTAAAACTCAACTTTTAAAGACTTCCCGAAATCCGAATTTGGACTTTCATTAGTGTATTAAGTCTATCAAAATGTCGTCTTTCACATAGATTCGGAATCGTCACCTGCAAAAAAGTCAATTTTGAGATATCGTTTATTGAACAAAGTTGTCTCCTTCTTGTTTCAAGTGTTCTACTATGGACCCATGGGTAAAACTCAAGTTTTAAAAACGTCCCGAAATCCAAATTTGGTCTTTAGTTAGTGTATTAAGTGTATCAAAATGTCTTCTTTCACATAGATTCAGAATCGTCAACCGCAAAAAAGTCAATTTTGAGAAATCGTTGATTGAAAAAAAGTTGTCTATTTCTTGTTTCACGTGTTCTACTATGGACCCACGGCTAAACCTGAAGTTTTAAAGACTTTCTGAAATCCGAATTTGGACTTTCATTAGTGTATTAAGTGTATCAAAATGTCATCTTTCACATTGATTGGGAATCGTCAACTGCAAAAAAAGTCAGTTTTGAGATATCGTTGAATGAAGAAAGTTGTCTCTTTCTTATTTCAAGTGTTTAACTATGGACCCATGGCTAAAACTCAAGTTTTAAAGGCTTCCCAAAATTCGAATTTCGACTTTCATCAGTGTACTAAGTGCATTAAAATGTCATCTTTCACATTGATTAGGAATCGTCAACCGCAAAAAAAGTCAGTTTTGAGATATCGTTGAATGAACAAAGTTGTCTCTTTCTTGTTTCAAGTGTTCAACTATGGACCCATGGATAAAACTCAAGTTTTAAAACTTCCCAGAATCCGAATTTGGACTTTCATTAGGGTATTAAGTGTATCAAAATGTCATCTTTCGCATAGATTCAGAATCGTCAACTGTAAAAAAGTCAATTTTGAGATATCGTTGATTGAACAAAGTTGTCTATTTCTTGTTTCAAGTGTTCTACTATGGACCATGGGTAAAACTCAAGTTTTAAAAACCTCCTGGAATCTGAATTTGGACTTTCATTAGTGTATTAAGTGAATCAAAATGTCATCTTTCACATAGATTCAGAATCGTCAACTGCAAAAAAGTCAATTTTGAGATATCGTTGACTGAACAAAGTTGTTTATTTCTTGTTTGTAGTGTTCTACTATGGACGCACGGCTAAAACTCAAGTGTTAAAGACTTCCCGAAATCCAAATTTAGACTTTCGTTGGTGTATTAAGTGTATCAAAATGTCGTCTTTCTCATTGATTCGGAATCGTTAACCACAAAAAAAGTCAGTTTTGAGATATCATTGAATGAACAAAGTTATCTCTTTCATGTTTCAAGTGTTCAACTATGGACCCATGGCTAAAACTCACGTTTTAAAGACTTCCCAAAATCTGAATTTGGATTTTAATTAGTGTATTAAGTGTATTAAAATGTCGTCTTTCAGATTGATTCGGAATCATCAACCGCAAAAAAAGTCCGTTTTGAGATATCGTTGAATGAACAAAGTTGTCTCATTCTTATTTCAAGTGTTTAACTATGGACCCATGGCTAAAACTCAAGTTTTAAAGACTTCCCGAAATCTGAAGTTGGACTTTCGTTAGTGTATTATGTGTATCAAAATGTCGTCTTTCACATTGATTCGGAATCGTCAACCGCAAAAAAAGTTAGTTTTGAGATATCGTTGAATGAACAAAGTTGTCTCTTTCTTGTTTCAAGTGTTCAACTATGGACCCATGGCTAAAACTCAAGTTTTAAAGACTTCCCGAAACCCGAATTTGGACTTTCATTAGTGTATTAAGTGTATCAAAATGTCATCTTTCACATAGATCGAAATCGTCAGCTACAAAAAAGTCAATTTTGAGATATCGTTGATTGAACAAAGTTAACTCCTTGTTTCAAGTGTTCAACTATGGACCCATGGCTAGAATTCAAGTTTTAAAAACTTCCTGGAATCAGAATTTGGACTTTCATTAGTGTATTAAGTGCATCAAAATGTCATCTTTCACATAGATTCGGAATCGTCAGCTGTAAAAAAGTCAATTTTGAGGTATCGTTGATTGATCAAAGTTGTGTCTTTCCTGTTTCATGTGTTCTACTATGGACCCACGACTAAAACTCAAGTTTTAAAGACTTCCCGAAATCCGAATTTAGACTCTCATTAGTGTATTAAGTGCATCAAAATGTCGTCTTTCAGATAGATTCGGAATCGTCGACTGCAAAAAAGTCAATTTTGAGAAATCGTTGATTGAACAAAGTTGTCTATTTCTTGTTTCACGTGTTCTACTATGGACCCACGGCTAAAACTCAAGTTTTAAAGACTTCCTGAAATCTGAATTTGGACTTTCATTAGTGTATTAAGTGTGTCAAAATGTCGTCTTTCGTATTGAGTTGGAATCGTCAACCGCAAAAAAAGTCAGTTTTGACATATCGTTGAATGAACAAAGTTGTCTCTTTCTTGTTTCAAGTGTTGAACTATGGACTCATGGCTAAAACTCAATATTTAAAGATTTCCCGAAATCCAAATTTGGACTTTCATTAGTGTATTAAGTGTTTCAAAATGTCGTCTTTCACATATATTCGGAAACATCAAAAGCAAATAAGTCCATTTTGAGATATCATTGAAAGAACAAAGTTGTCTCTTTCGTGTTTCAAGTGTTCAACTATGGACCCATGGCTAAAACTCAAGTTTTAAAAACTTCCCGAAATTTGAATTTGGAATTTCTTTAGTGTATTAAGTGTATCAAAATGCCGTCTTTCACATAGATTCAGAATCGTCAACTGCAAAGAAGTCAATTTTGAGATATCGTTTATTGAAAAAAGTTGCCTCGTTCTTGTTTCAAGTGTTCTACTGTGGACCAATAGGTAAAACCCAAGTTTTAAAAACTTCCCGGAATCCAAATTTGGACTTTCATTAGTGCATTAAGTGTATCAAAATGTCATCTTTCACATAGATTCGGAATCGTCAACTGCAAAAAAGTCAATTTTGAGATATCGTTGATTGAACGTTTCCTCTTTCTTGTTTCAAGTGTTCTACTATGGACCCATGGGTAAACTCAAGTTCTAAAAACTTCCCGGAATCCGAATTTGGACTCTCATTAGTATATTAAGTGTATCAAAATGTCATCTTTCGTATAGATTCAGAATCGTCAACTGCAAAAAAGTCAATTTTGAGATATCGTTGATTGAACAAAGTTGTCGAATTCTTGTTTCAAGTGTTCTACTATGGACCCACGACTAAAACTCAAGTTTTAAAGACTTCCCGAAATCTGAATTTAGACTCTCATTAGTGTATTAAGTGCATCAAAATGCCGTCTTTCAAATAGATTCGGAACGTCGACTGCAAAAAAGTCAATTTTGAGAAATCGTTGATTGAACAAAGTTGTCTATTTCTTGTTTCACGTGTTCTACTATGGACCCACGGCTAAAACTTAAGTTTTAAAGACTTCCCGAAATCTGAATTTGGACTTTCATTAGTGTGTTAAGTGTATCAAAATGTCATAATTCACATTGATTCGGAATCGTCAACTGCAAAAAAAGTCAGCTTTGAGATATCGTTGAATGACAAAGTTATCTCTTTCTTGTTTCAAGTGTTCAACTATGGACCCATGGCTAAAACTCAAGTTTTAAAGACTTCCTGAAATCTGAATTTAGACTTTCATTAGTGTACTAAGTGTGTCAAAATGTCATCTTTCGTATTGATTCGGAATCGTCAACCACAAAAAAAGTCAGTTTTGAGATATCGTTGAATGAACAAAGTTGTCTCTTTCTTGTTTCAAGTGTTGAACTATGGACTCATGGCTAAAACTCAAGTTTTAAACACTTCCCGGAATCCGAATTTGGACTTTCATTAGTGTATTAAGTGTTTCAAAATGTCGTCTTTCACATATATTCAGAAACGTCAAAAGCAAATAAGTCCATTTTGAGATATCGTTGAAAGAACAAAGTTGTCTCTTTCTTGTTTCAAGTGTTCAACTATGGACCCATGTCTAAAACTAAAGTTTTAAAAACTTCCCAAAATTTGAATTTGGAATTTCTTTAGTGTATTAAGTGTATCAAAATGCCGTCTTTCACATAGATTCAGAATCGTCAACTGCAAAGAAGTCAATTTTGTGATATCGTTTATTGAAAAAAGTTGTCTCCTTCTTGTTTCAAGTGTTCTACTGTGGACCAATAGGTAAAACCCAAGTTTTAAAAACTTCCCGGATCCAAATTTGGACTTTCATTAGTGCATTAAGTGTATCAAAATGTCATCTTTCACATAGATTCGGAATCGTCAACTGCAAAAAAGTCAATTTTGAGATATCGTTGATTGAACGTTTCCTGTTTCTTGTTTCAAGTGTTCTACTGTGGACCCATGGGTAAAACTCAAGTTCTAAAAACTTCCCGGAATCCGAATTTGGACTCTCATTAGTATATTAAGTGTATCAAAATGTCATCTTTCGCATAGATTCAGAATCGTCAACTGCAAAAAAGTCAATTTTGAGATATCGTTGATTGAACAAAGTTGTCTAATTCTTGTTTCAAGTGTTCTACTATGGACCCACGGCTAAAACTCAAGCATTAAAGACTTCCCGAAATCCGAATTTGGACTTTCTTTAGAGGATTAAGTGTTTTAAAATGTCGTCTTTCACATAGATTCGGAACTATCAAAAGCAAATAAGTCAGTTTTGAGATATCTTTGATTGAACAAAGTCGTGTCTTTCTTATTTCAAGTGTTCTACTATGGACCCATGGCTAAAACTCAACTGTTTAAAACTTCTCGAAATCTGAATTTGTACTTTGTTTAGTGTATTAAGTGTTTCAAAATGTCATCTTTCACATTGATTTGGAATCGTCAACCGCAAAAAAAGTCAGTTTATAGATATCGTTGAATGAACAAAGTTCTGTCTTTCTTGTTTCAAGTGTTCAACTATGGACCCATGGCTAAAACCCAAGTTTTAAAAACTTCCCGAAATCTGAATCTGGACTTTCTTTAGTGTATTAAGTGTATCAAAATGTCGTCTTTCACATTGATTCGGAATCGTCAACCGCGAAAAAAGTCAGTTTATAGATATCGTCGAATGAACAAAGTTGTCTCTTTCTTGTTTCAACTGTTCAACTATGGACCCATGGCTAAAACTCAAGGTTAAAAAACTTCCCGAAATCTGAATTTGGACTTTCTTTAGAGGATTAAGTGTTTTAAAATGTCGTCTTCCACATAGATTCACAACTGTCAAAAGCAAATATGTCAGTTTTGAGATATCTTTGATTGAACAAAGTCGTGTCTTTCTTGTTTCAAATGTTCTACTATGGACCCATGGCTAAAACACAATTGTTTAAAGCTTCTCGAAATCTGAATTTGTACTTTCTTTAGTGTATTAAGTGTTTCAAAATGTCATCTTTCACATAGATTCGGAACCGTCAAATGCAAATAAGTCAACTTTGAAATATCGTTGATTGATCAAAGTTGTCTCATTCTTGTTTAAAGTGTTCTACTATGGACCCATGGGTAAAACCCAAGTTTTAAAAACTTCCCGGAATCCGCATTTGGACTTTCACTAGTGTATTAAGTGTATCAAAATGTCATCTTTCACATAGACTCGGAATCGTCAACTGCAAAAAAGTCAATTTTGAGATTTCGTTGATTGAACAAAGTTGTCTATTTCTTGTTTCAAGTGTTCTATTATGGACCCACGGCTAAAACTCAAGTTTTAAAGACTTCCTGAAATCCAAATTTGGACTTTCATTAGTGTATTAAGTGTAACAAAATGTCGTCTTTCACATAGTTTCGGAATCGTCAACTACAAAGAAGTGAATTTTGAGATATCCTTGATTGAACAAAGTTGTCTCCTTCTTGTTTCAAGTGTTCTACTATGGACCCATGGGTAAAACCCAAGTTTAAAAAACTTCCCGGAATCCGAATTTTGACTTTCATTAGTGTATTAAGTGAATCAAAATGTCATCTTTCACATAGATTCAGAATCGTCAACTGCAAAAAAGTCAATTTTGACTAATCGTTGATTGAACAAAGTTGTCTATTTCTTGTTTCACGTGTTCTACTATGGACCCACGGCTAAAACTCAAGTTTTAAAGACTTCCTGAAATCCGAATTTGGACTTTCATTAGTGTGTTAATTGTATCAAAATGTCATCTTTCACATTGATTTGGAATCGTCAACTGCAAAAAAACTTAGTTTTGAGATATCGTTGAATGAACAAAGTTGTCTCTTTCTTGTTTCAAGTGTTTAACTATGGACCCATGGCTAAAACTCAAGTTTTAAAGACTTCCCGAAATCCGAATTTGGACTTTCATCAGTGTATTAAGTGTATTAAAATGTCGTCTTTCACATTGATTCGGAATCGTCAACCACAAGAAAAGTCAGTTTTGAGATGTCGTTGAATGAATCGTCTCTTTCTTGTTTAAAGTGTTCAAGTATGGACCCATGGCTAAAACTCAAGTTTTAAAAACTTCCCGAAGTCTAAATTTGGACTTTCTTTAGTGTATTAAGTGTTTCAAAATGTCGTCTTTCACGTAGATTCAGAACCGTCCAAAGCAAATAAGTTAGTTTTGAGATATCTTTGATTGAACGAAGTTCTGTCTTTCTTGTTTCAAGTGTTCTACTATGGACCTATGGCTAAAGCTCAAGTTTTAAAAACTTCCCGAAATCTGAATCTGGACTTTGTTTAGTGTATTAAGTGTATCAAAATGTCGTCTTTCACATTGATTCGGAATCGTCACCCGCAAAAAAAGTCAGTTTATAGATATCGTTGAATGAACAAAGTTGTCTCTTTCTTGTTTCAAGTGTTCAACTATGGACCCATGGCTAAAACTCAAGTTTTAAAAACTTCCCGAACTCTGAATTTGGACTTTCTTTAGAGGATTAAGTGTTTTAAAATGTCGTCTTTCACATAGATTCGGAACTGTGAAAAGCAAATAAGTCAGTTTTGAGATATCGTTGATTGAACAAAGTTGTCTCCTTTCTTGTTTCAAGTGTTCTACTATGGACCCATGGCTAAAACTCTACTGTTAAAAACTTCTCGAAATCTGAATTTTGAGTTTCTTTAGTATATTAAGTATTTGAAAATGTTGTCTTTCACCTAGATTCGGAACCGTCAAAAGCAATTAAGTCAGTTATGAGATATCCTTGATTGAACAAAGTTGTGTCTGTTGAGTTCTAACCTAGTCAAGAGGGGGGTGAATTGACACCTTTTTAAAACTCTATGAAAAAAACTTATGCACGTATATATATGAGAAAACAAATTTAATATAAACCAAAATCGTAGTTGAGAGTACGGGAGCACTTGAATACTAGATGGATAATATGATATCCGCCAGCTGTGCTAGTATGTGCTTTGATCCAATATACTCTTCAAATTACAACTTGGTGAAAACAAGTGATTTGAATGCACACAATAACAAGACTTTAAATAAACCAAATGGAATATTGAATTAGTACAAAGAATAATCAATTTAAGCAAATCAGAATATAATCTAACAAGAATAAGTAAGAGTGAAGAGAAGAAGAACACAACGATTTATAGTGGTTCGGCCCTTATGGCTTACATCCACTACCTAAGGATTCCCTTCCTTAGGATTTTCAATCAAATCCACTATATGAAACTTTTCTTACAACCACCAAAGCCTTCACTTGGCTTCACCACCACCAAACTATTTCTGGAGTCTCACACTCACTAGTTTGGATTTTGTACGCTCTTTATAAGATACAAGAATAGTAGAGATTGCGAAATAGGGTTCTCTCAAAAATAATACAATGAAGTGTAGAGAACTCTCTTAGTTTTCTCTCAAGAAGATAGAGGAAAAGAAAGACTTGGAGAGAATGAAAATCTTGGCCAATGATGTAGAAAATAATAAGGCTTCCAAAAGTTGTTCCAAAGTCTTCAAGACATCCTTTTATATAGTGCTAGAGAAGGCTTTCCTTAATCAATCTCAGCCCTCCATGTGTCAAGTCTTCAAGTCAATCTCAGCCCTTCATTTGAATTCTTGATTTACCTTCCATAAACAGCTAACTTGATTGATCATCAAGATCTTTGATTTTTGTTGATCTCCAATCAGCCTTAAATGAGCAAATCAATTCCAATAATGCATGACTGATTTTAAGGATTAAAATATCATCAAAATCCTTCATAATTCTTGCAAAATCGACCATAAATAAGAACTAATCAATTCTGACTTCTAGTTGAATCTTCAATCACCTTTGATTGTGCAATTGGCTCCTTAGCTTCCATAACAAGCATAGTTAATTTGAAATTTGAATTTAAATCTCCAAATAGTGTAAAATCCATTCAAATATTCTCAAATAATGAAGCAAATTTGTCCAACAATGAAGATATCAATCATAACTTCAAAAGCCCTTAATTGATCAAGTTTTCATAGTAAAAATGTTGACAATAAGAAGAGAATCAATTTGTGTAGCTGAATATATGCAAGATATCCTTAGAATATTCTCCCATAATGAATATATCAATTAACCATAATGAGGATATCAATTAGTCATAATGAGTAGGATAATTGATTCCATGATTTGAGTAGAGGATCCTTTTAATAAAAGAGAATCAACAATAAAGGAAAGTAATATCAATCAATGTTTAACTTTCAAACCTTAATTTCCTCCATTAATGTTGAACAATAAGACTGAATCTTTAACTTCTCCATTTGAATGCAATTCAAAAAAAATTTCCATATTTAACTGAGTAAAGAAGCTTCTAAGAACCTTTAAATTTACTCCATGATTCTCTTACCATATTTAGACCAACGAGATGATGTAACCTTGATGAGTGTGCTCCACGTGGCTGCCATGTCATCAAGATGCCACATTAACAATGCTATGTCGCCAAGATACATATATGGCAACTCCATATAGTGGACTACTCCAATCTCCTCAAAAACTTTCATATAGATCTTTTGAACTTCCCATATATAAACAAGGATTCCATATATATATATATATATATATCTTCTAGACTTTCCATTCCAAGAAGAACTTTCCATATATAAACAAGGATTCCATATATATATATATATATATCATCTAGACTTTCCATTCCAAGAAGAACTTTCCATATATAAACAAGGATTCCATATATATATATATATCTTCTAGACTTTCCATTCCAAGAAGAACTTTCCATATATAAACAAGGATTCCATATATATATCTTTTAGACTTTCTATTCCAAGAACTTTCCATATATAGCTCAAATACTCAAATTTCTAGAAAGCTCTCTAAAAACTTGTTTCCATATATAATGAAATCTCTATATAGGTTGCCAATCATCAAAATCTACACTCAATAGTGTCTTTCTTGTTTCAAGTGATCTACTATGGACCCATGGCTAAAACACAAGTTTTAAAAACTTCCCGGAATCCGAATTTGGACTTTCAATAGTGTATTAAGTGTATCCAAATGTCATCTTTCACATAGATTAAGAATCGTCAACTGTAAAAAAGTCAATTTTGAGATATCGTTCATTAAACAAAGTTGTCTCCTTCTTGTTTCAAGTGTTCTACTATGGACCCATGGGTAAAACCCAAGTTTTAAAAACTTCCCGGAATCCAAATTTGGACTTTCGTTAGTGCATTAAGTGTGTAAAAATGTCATCTTTCACATAGATTCGGAATCGTCAACTGCAAAAAAGTCAGTTTTGAGATATTGTTGATTGAATAACGTTTTCTCTTTCTTGTTTCAAGTGTTCAACTATGGACCCATGGGTAAAACTCAAGTTTTAAAAACTTCCCGAAATCTGAATTTGGACTTTCATTAGTGTATTAAGTGTATCAAAAAGTCATCTTTCGCATAGATTCGGAATCGTCAACTGCAAAAAAGTCAATTTTGAGATATCGTTGATGGAACAAAGTTGTCTATTTCTTGTTTGTAGTGTTCTACTAAGGACCCACGGCTAAAACTCAAGTGTTAAAGACTTCCCGAAATCCGAATTTGGACTTTTGTTAGTGTATTAAGTGTATAAAAATGTCGTCTTTCACATTGATTCGGAATCGTCAACTGCAAAAAAAGTCAGTTTTGAAATATCATTGAATGAACAAAGTTGTCTCTTTCTTGTTTCAAGTGTTCAACTATGGACCCATGGCTAAAACTAAAGTTTTAAAGACTTCCCAAAATCCGAATTTGGATTTTCATTAGTGTATTAAGTGTATTAAAATGACGTCTTTTAGATTGATTCGGAATCATCAACCACAAAAAAAGTCCGTTTTGAGATATCGTTGAATGAACAAAGTTGTCTCATTCTTGTTTCAAGTGTTTAACTATGGACCCATGGCTAAAACTCAAGTTTTAACGACTTCCCGAAATCCGAATTTGGACTTTCGTTAGTGTATTATGTGTATCAAAATATTGTCTTTCACATTGATTAAGAATCGTCAACCGCAAAAAAAGTTAGTTTTGAGATATCGTTGAATGAACAAAGTTGTCTCTTTCTTGTTTCAGGTGTTCAACTATGGACCCATTGCTAAAACTCAAGTTTTAAAGACTTCCCGAAATCCAAATTTGGACTTTCATTAGTGTATTAAGTGTATTAAAATGTCGTCTTTCACATATATCGACAGAACTTTGTTCAGATTCAGATTCAGATTCAGATTTCGGGAAGTTTTTAAGACTTGAGTTTTAGCCATGGGTCCATAGTAGAACACTTGAAACAAGAAAGACAGAACTTTGTTCTATCAAAGATATCTCAAAACTGACTTATTTGCTTTTGACGGTTCCGAATCTACGTGAAAGATGACATTTTGAAACACTTAATACACAAAAGAAAGTCCAAATTCAGATTTCGGAAAGTTTTTAAAACTTGAGTTTTAGCCATGGGTCCATAGTTGAACACTTGAAACAAGAAAGACAAAACTTTGTTCTATCAAAGATAACCCAAAACTGACTTATTTGCTTTTAACGGTTCTGAATCTACGTGAAAGATGACATTTTGAAACACTTAATACACTAAAGAAAGTCCAAATTCAGATTTCGGGAAGTTTTTAAAACTTGAGTTTTAGCCATGGGTCCATAGTTGAACACTTGAAAGAAGAAAGAGACAACTTTGTTCATTCAACGATAACTCAAAACTGACTTTTTTTGCAGTTGACGATTCCGAATCAAAATGTCATCTTTGGACTTTCACTAGTGTTCTACTATGGACCCATGGGTAAAACTCAAGTTTTAAAAACGTCCCAAAATCCGAATTTGGACTTTCACTAGTGTATTAAGTGTATCAAAATGTCATCTTTCACATTGATTTGGAATAGTCAACAGCAAAAAAAGTCAGTTTTGAGATATCGTTGAATGAACAAAGTTGTCTCTTTCTTGTTTCAAGTGTTTAACTATGGACCCATGGCTAAAACTCATGTTTTAAAGACTTCCCGAAATTCGAATTTGGACTTTCGTTAGTGTATTAAGTGTATCAAAATGTCATCTTACACATTGATTCAGAATCGTCAACCGCAAAAAAGTCAGTTTTCAGATGTCGTTGAATGAACAAAGTTGTCTCTTTCTTGTTTCAAGTGTTCAACTATGGACTCATGGCTAAAACTTAAGTTTTAAAGACTTCCCGAAATCCGAATTTAGACTTTGATTAGTGTATTAAGTGTATTAAAATGTCGCCTTTCACATTGATTCGGAATCGTCAACCGTAAAAAAAGTCAGTTTTGAGATATCGTTGAATGAACAAAGTTGTCTCTTTCTTGTTTCAAGTGTTTAACTATGGACCCATGGCTAAAACTCAAGTTTTAAAGACTTCCCGAAATCCGAATTTGGACTTTCGTTAATGTATTAAGTGTATTAAAATGTCGTCTTTCACATTGATTCGGAATCGTCAACCGCAAAAAAAGTCAGTTTTGAGATATCGTTGAATGAACAAAGTTGTCTCTTTCTTGTTTCAAGTGTTCAACTATGGACCCATGGCTAAAACTCAAGTTTTAAAAACTTCTTGAAATCCGAATTTGGACTGTCACTAGTGTATTAAGTGTGTCAAAATGTCGTCTTTCACATAGATTCAGAATCGTAAATTGCAAAAAAGTCAATTTTGGGATATCGTTGATTGAACAAAGTTGTCTCCTTCTTGTTTCAAGTGTTCTACAATGGACCCATGGGTAAAACTCAAGTTTTAAAAACATCCCGAAATCCGAATTTGGACTTTAACTAGTGTATTAAGTGTGTCAAAATGTCGCCTTTCACATTGATTCAGAATCGTCAACCGCAAAAAAAGTCAGTTTTGAGATATCGTTGAATGAACAAAGTTGTCTCTTTCTTGTTTCAAGTGTTTAACTATGGACCCATGGCTAAAACTCATGGTTTAAAGACTTCCCGAAATCCAAATTTGGACTTTCGTTAGTGTATTAAGTGTATCAAAATGTCATCTTTCACATTGATTCGGAATCGTGAACCGCAAAAACAGTCAGTTTTGAGATATCGTTGAATGAACAAAGTTGTCTCTTTCTTGTTTCAAGTGTTCAACTATGGACCCATGGCCAAAAGTAAAGTTTTAAAGACTTTCTGAAATCTGAATTTAGACTTTCATTAGTGTATTAAGTGTATTAAAATGTCATCTTTCACATTGATTCGGAATCGTCAACCGCAAATAAAGTTAGTTCTGAGATATCGTTGAATGAACAAAGTTGTCTCTTTCTTGTTTCAAGTGTTTAACTATGGACCCATGGCAAAACTCAAGTTTTAAAGGCTTCCCGAAATCCGACTTTGGACTTTCATCAGTGTATTAAGTGTATTAAAAAGTCATCTTTCACATTGATTCGGAATCGTCAACCACAAAAAAAGTCAGTTTTGAGTTATCGTTAAATGAACAAAGTTGTCTCTTTCTTGTTTCAAGTGTTTAACTATGGACCCATGGCTAAAACTCAAGTTTTAAAAACTTCCCGAAATCTGAATTTGGACTTTCTTTAGTGTTTTAAGTGTTTCAAAATGTCATCTTTCACGTAGATTCGGAACCTTCAAAAGCAAATAAGTCAGTTTTGAGATATCTTTGATAGAGCAAAGTTCTGTCTTTCTTGTTTCAAGTGTTCTACTATGGACCCATGGCTAAAACACAAGTTTTAAAAACATCTTGAAATCTGAATCTGAACTTTCATTAGGGTATTAAGTGTATCAAAATGTCAACTTTCACATAGATTCGGAATCGTAAACTGCAAAAAAGTCAATTTTGAGATATCGTTGATTGAACAAAGTTGTCTCCTTCTTGTTTCAAGTGTTCTACTATGGACCCAAAGGTAAAACTCAAGTTTTAAAAACGTTCCGGAATCCGAATTTGGACTTTCACTAGTGTTTTAAGTGTATCACAATGTCGTCTTTCACATTGATTCGGAATGGTCAACCGCAAAAAAAGTCAGTTTTGAGATATCGTTGAATGAACAAAGTTGTCTCTTTCTTGTTTCAAGTGTTCAACTATGGACCCATGGCTAAAACTCAAGTTTTAAAGGCTTCCCGAAATCCGAATTTAGACTTTCATTAGTGTATTAAGTGTATTAAAATGTCGTCTTTCACATTGATTCGGAATCGTCAACCGCAAAAAAAGTCAGTTTTGAGATATCGTTGAATGAACAAAGTTGTCTCTTTCTTGTTTCAAGGGTTTAACTATGGACCCATGGCTAAAACTCATGGTTTAAAGACTTCTCGAAATCCAAATTTGGACTTTCGTTAGTGTATTAAGTGTATCAAAATGTCATCTTTCACATTGATTCGGAATCGTGAACCGCAAAAACAGTCAGTTTTGAGATATCGTTGAATGAACAAAGTTGTCTCTTTCTTTTTTCAAGCGTTCAACTATGGACCCATGGCTAAAAGTAAAGTTTTAAAGACTTTCTGAAATCTGAATTTAGACTTTCATTAGTGTATTAAGTGTATTAAAATGCCGTCTTTCACATTGATTCGGAATCGTCAACCGCAAATAAAGTTAGTTCTGAGATATCGTTAAATGAACAAAGTTGTCTCTTTCTTGTTTCAAGTGTTCAACTATGGACCCATGGCCAAAAGTAAAGACTTTCTGAAATCTGAATTTAGACTTTCATTAGTGTATTAAGTGTATTAAAATGTCATCTTTCACATTGATTCGGAATCGTCAACCGCAAATAAAGTTAGTTCTGAGATATCGTTGAATGAACAAAGTTGTCTCTTTCTTGTTTCAAGTGTTTAACTATGGACCCATGGCAAAACTCAACTTTTAAAGGCTTCCCGAAATCCGACTTTGGACTTTCATCAGTGTATTAAGTGTATTAAAAAGTCATCTTTCACATTGATTCGGAATCGTCAACCACAAAAAAAGTCAGTTTTGAGTTATCGTTAAATGAACAAAGTTGTCTCTTTCTTGTTTCAAGTGTTTAACTATGGACCCATGGCTAAAACTCAAGTTTTAAAAACTTCCAGAAATCTGAATTTGGACTTTCTTTAGTGTATTAAGTGTTTCAAAATGTCATCTTTCACATAGATTCGGAACCGTAAAAAGCAAAAAACTCAGTTTTGCGATATCTTTGATAGAACAAAGTTTTGTCTTTCTTGTTTCAAGTGTTCTACTATGGACCCATGGCCAAAACTCAAGTTTAAAAAAGCATCCCGAAATCTGAATCTAGACTTTCATTAGTGTATTAAATGTATCAAAATGTCATCTTTCACATAGATTCGGAATCGTCAACTGCAAAAAAGTCAATTTTGAGAAATCGTTGATTGAACAAAGTTGTCTCCTTCTTGTTTCAAGTGTAACACCCCGCTCCAACCGAGGGGCGTTAATATATGCGGAATAAACCATCATGAATTTCGGAGAAATATTTTTTTCATAAATATGTAATAAAAGTGTCTGCTCGTGAATAGTGCACCAGGTAAGTTCCCAGGAAAGAGAGGTGGGTCACAAACGGACACACTTAAGTACCAAATCTTTCCTTAGCCAGAACTAGCCTAGACATGCACATTTCACCACATAACACTTAAATCCATAACTTCCCCGACAATTCCAATTACCTTCTCAGCATATCAAACTTAAAAACATCAAGCTAAGACAGGTAATATCTTTACACAATACAAATGCGGAAGCTAGATCGAAACCTGATGTAATACATAACCGAAATCATTTTATATATAACATCAAAACTGTATCATCATCTAACATCATCAAAATGAAGTACATATATTCTAAAACATATGCTACTATCCATCTACTAGTTGCCGTCAGTCCTCGGCAATTCCTTTCCCTTTAGAATAGCTGCTACCACCTGGAACGTTAGAATATTCCAGGGACCAAAGTCCAACATAAGATGATGAATCATCAAAGTGAGAGTTCAAAACGTTTTCATGAATGTATGCAAGATATGAAACAACATAATATCATGACAAAAACCCGACCCAAGAGAAACCCACCAAGCACTTAACCCTAACCGGGGAAAATGCAATCTCTCTAAAGGCAACACAACAACATCGACTCATTGGCACAACACAGTCCTGGCTTAAGAGGAAGCAACGTCAATGCATGAACCCGGGAACCACCCCGTCATCATTACGTTCCCACTCAGAAGCTTACGGAGCACACGTCACACTTAATCCTGGCCAAATGATGATCAACACTATCCACGTCCACCTTGGAAACAATACTACCGCGCAAGGAATCTGGGGTGGTGTCCACTCGCAGCCCCCTCTTGCCGGTCCGAGGTGGTGTACACTCGCAGCCCCGCCACTTGTCGACTCGCAAGGGTGGTGTCCACTCGCAGCCCCCGTCACAAGTGGGTATTTTTCCCTTGGCACGTTTCCCTAGTGCTACCACTTCAAGTGCCACCTCATAAGTTGACATCCCAACCCAAAAACATGCCAATGATCATGTGTAACAACATTTCATGTACATAATTTTATCACAAAAATTCAATGCACATGCATAAACCATTTCGGGACAAATCCCTATGAAACCAACCATAACAGGTACAAAACATTCACATGCAGCAAAACATTTGCATGGATTAAATCAAGTTTAAGAGAATGACTTGGAATAAACAATTTTTAGGGTTAGAACAGCTCACAAGTCAAAACAAAGTTGTATGCAAGTAGGAAAACTCACCTTTGACAAAATATCAGGATACCTCGAAAAATGCACACCGCCTCGGTTTGCGTGCCCAACCTCGATTTTCGTGCCAATCTCAAAATTTGCACCAATCACATCACTTTAATCCTCAAGGCACCCTAAACAACATATAATAATCAAAAACCTATTTTTCTCATAATTTCCTCATTTTCTCTATTTTCTTCCATTTTTGGCCTCTAAAAATCCAAATAAATCCCTCCAAAGCTATTTTCTCCAATCTTTCTTCACAAAAAATCATAATAAACTATGAACATCATAGGAAAAATACTGGACTTACCCGGATGGTGCGTTTTCACGCAAAACGATGCACTTTGATTCTAGAATCGAGACCTAGAGAACTCAAAATTCAATTCTTTTTATACAGGAGCTATAACTTGAATTTAGAAGAATTTAGCAATTTTTTTCACATTTTTCTGAGCTTAGACGCGCCCTCACGCTCTTCCCAAAGTCTGGCCACGCGCCTCCACTCGCGGGTCCCAGCTGGCGCGTGTGCCCCACGCGCCGGTCTTCTTCAACCTTCAGCTCGCCGGACTGGTTGCGCTGCCTTCCGTTTAATTGCCATAACTTCTTCATCCGACCTCCGTTTGACCTCCCGTTTGAACCTATGGCTTCCTCTCTTCATCCTCTACAAGACCATGGCTTCAAATCGGACGATTGGAGCCATTTTTTGACTGCTAAACACGATTTTCCGGCGAAGCTCGTTTTTCCGACGAAGCTTCGGATCTCCCTCAACTCTCAACCAAAATGGCTCAAATTTGGCAGAAATGAAGCTTGAGACATGGGAAACAAAAGCCCTTTATCCATTTCTCTCAATTCGTTTACAAACTCACCGATCTAAGCTTTTAATTTTTGAAGGCATTCGGCCATCTCTTATTTATAGGCGACCCCGAGCTTCCAAACGCTCGAGGATGCTTAAACCGACCCCTATGAGGTTCCTACCGCCCCTGGATCGACCTAATCTCGCCAAAATCCGACCACAAAACATCCTTTTGGAGCTTCCAAAATCCGACCGAAAGTTTGGTCGGTAATCATCAATTTCCGACCACCACATGCCCGATTGACAACCCAAACCCGACCTAAAGGCATCCCCGACCCATTTGGCACAAATCCC
Source organism: Diospyros kaki (assembly GCA_036245055.1). Lineage (NCBI taxonomy): Eukaryota > Viridiplantae > Streptophyta > Magnoliopsida > Ericales > Ebenaceae > Diospyros > Diospyros kaki. The sequence continues at coordinate 22,811,830 of BSEG01000009.1, read as the reverse complement.
CATTGTCGGTAGGCGCTGGTCGGCGACCAGAATGGGTCTCTCGGCCATGGCAGGAAGCTTCCTCCTCAACTTTGAAATATTACACTTTCACCCCCTAATTTTGGCATTTTCACTTTGACCACTTTTCACTAAGCCCCTGAACTTTCTAATATTACCAATACATCCCTCAAGTCCTAAAAACATTCTTTCCTTCTTGGAAGATTCCAAAAACTCGCCATCTTGACCTCCCTCCGGCCAATTCGGTAAACTTTAAGAAATTGCATTTTGGCCCGAATCTCTGTTTTAGCCCCAAATCCATTAGTTTCTTCCTGAAACCACTGAAGGGTTGTTCTACACATCAAATATGAATACCCTCGGGGTTCCATTGTCTTTCCGGAGGCCCCCTACAATAATTCGGTTTTACAGCCTATCCTAAAGCTGTATTTTTAGCTGTATCGAAAACTATTCCCGACCCAAATTCTTTCGATGCCATAAATCATATCTTAAATTACTCGATACTTTCATATCATTTTCTTTAGGCATCTCGGCTCCAGGGTACTCCCGGCAGTCGATTCGATCAATTTGTCGGGCTATTCTGATACCTATTTTCCTCAAAATTTGATTTTTCTAATAAAATACTATTTCTTAATTACCCAAAGTTCTCAGGTATTACATTCTCCCCCCCTTAGGAAATTTCGTCCTCGAAATTTTTGCTCTCAATAAATCAAATTACTGATAACAACTCCCAATATTGAACAAACTTAAATACCTCAATCACAATCATCACTAATCCTTTGGCACTAATAACAACTCCCAATATTTGAACAGACTTAAATACCTCAATCACAAATCATCACTAATCTTTTGGCAAATCATCTCACGATCCAACGGCTCACATCACTCGATAGCTTTCCTAATCATGATATCTAAAGATCCTCAAGACTGATATAAAAATTTCGTAAACTAGACTTACCTCAATTCTGCAATCATTGGTTCCAAATTCCAAAAATCCTTAGAATCCTCGAAATCTCCAAATATATCCAGTTCCTGCAAAATAATGGTTAACACGAAATTCTAACAAACAACTTCCGAATGTAACTCCAAATTCAGCTAGTCTCCAAAATAGTCACACGAACAATCCTGATATGAAACCTATCGTGACATGCTTCCCGAGCATTCACTATCTGAAAAAGAACTTTCTTTAATCATTGCTAAACTCACTTAAAGGTAACCTTAACCTTGCTAACGATTTTCGGCTTCTACGTGACCGTCTTAAGGGCAACCTATCGTCAAAATTTCTAATTTCCAAAAATTTTTACGAAGTTCAAGACTATACCTCGATCATACCATCATTTAAATCGAAAATAAACCCAATGTACTTTCTCGAGGTAACTTTACCTCAATTCCAATTTCATCAATTTCGAGATTCTTATCTCACTATCTATCATTAAAGTCAAACATCGAAATCTCCAATTTCTATTCTCCAAACATTGACCGAAATATCCTAAGTTTTCTCATTCCCTAGGATCCTCGATCTATACCAAATTATTCTCAACTAGATCATTCTCAAATCCTACTAGTACCCTTGAGTCTCCAAACAGGGTTTTGCTAAGTCTCCAATAAACATTCGCTCCGGTATCAACTGAAACCGAGCTACTTAAATCTCCTAACAATTATTCCCCTAATTCTCCAAATAGGGTTAGGCTCTAATATCAACTATATCAGAGTCACTTAAGACTTCCAAATAAATTTCAACTCTGATATCGACTATACTAGAGTCACTTAAAACTCCAAATCAGACTTTTCCTAAGTCTCCTAAATCTTCAGCTCTGATACCAACTGTAACACCCCGCTCCAACCGAGGGGCGTTAATATATGCGGAATAAACCATCATGAATTTCGGAGAAATATTTTTTTCATAAATATGTAATAAAAGTGTCTGCTCGTGAATAGTGCACCAGGTAAGTTCCCAGGAAAGAGAGGTGGGTCACAAACGGACACACTTAAGTACCAAATCTTTCCTTAGCCAGAACTAGCCTAGACATGCACATTTCACCACATAACACTTAAATCCATAACTTCCCCGACAATTCCAATTACCTTCTCAGCATATCAAACTTAAAAACATCAAGCTAAGACAGGTAATATCTTTACACAATACAAATGCGGAAGCTAGATCGAAACCTGATGTAATACATAACCGAAATCATTTTATATATAACATCAAAACTGTATCATCATCTAACATCATCAAAATGAAGTACATATATTCTAAAACATATGCTACTATCCATCTACTAGTTGCCGTCAGTCCTCGGCAATTCCTTTCCCTTTAGAATAGCTGCTACCACCTGGAACGTTAGAATATTCCAGGGACCAAAGTCCAACATAAGATGATGAATCATCAAAGTGAGAGTTCAAAACGTTTTCATGAATGTATGCAAGATATGAAACAACATAATATCATGACAAAAACCCGACCCAAGAGAAACCCACCAAGCACTTAACCCTAACCGGGGAAAATGCAATCTCTCTAAAGGCAACACAACAACATCGACTCATTGGCACAACACAGTCCTGGCTTAAGAGGAAGCAACGTCAATGCATGAACCCGGGAACCACCCCGTCATCATTACGTTCCCACTCAGAAGCTTACGGAGCACACGTCACACTTAATCCTGGCCAAATGATGATCAACACTATCCACGTCCACCTTGGAAACAATACTACCGCGCAAGGAATCTGGGGTGGTGTCCACTCGCAGCCCCCTCTTGCCGGTCCGAGGTGGTGTACACTCGCAGCCCCGCCACTTGTCGACTCGCAAGGGTGGTGTCCACTCGCAGCCCCCGTCACAAGTGGGTATTTTTCCCTTGGCACGTTTCCCTAGTGCTACCACTTCAAGTGCCACCTCATAAGTTGACATCCCAACCCAAAAACATGCCAATGATCATGTGTAACAACATTTCATGTACATAATTTTATCACAAAAATTCAATGCACATGCATAAACCATTTCGGGACAAATCCCTATGAAACCAACCATAACAGGTACAAAACATTCACATGCAGCAAAACATTTGCATGGATTAAATCAAGTTTAAGAGAATGACTTGGAATAAACAATTTTTTTGGGTTAGAACAGCTCACAAGTCAAAACAAAGTTGTATGCAAGTAGGAAAACTCACCTTTGACAAAATATCAGGATACCTCGAAAAATGCACACCGCCTCGGTTTGCGTGCCCAACCTCGATTTTCGTGCCAATCTCAAAATTTGCACCAATCACATCACTTTAATCCTCAAGGCACCCTAAACAACATATAATAATCAAAAACCTATTTTTCTCATAATTTCCTCATTTTCTCTATTTTCTTCCATTTTTGGCCTCTAAAAATCCAAATAAATCCCTCCAAAGCTATTTTCTCCAATCTTTCTTCACAAAAAATCATAATAAACTATGAACATCATAGGAAAAATACTGGACTTACCCGGATGGTGCGTTTTCACGCAAAACGATGCACTTTGATTCTAGAATCGAGACCTAGAGAACTCAAAATTCAATTCTTTTTATACAGGAGCTATAACTTGAATTTAGAAGAATTTAGCAATTTTTTTCACATTTTTCTGAGCTTAGACGCGCCCTCACGCTCTTCCCAAAGTCTGGCCACGCGCCTCCACTCGCGGGTCCCAGCTGGCGCGTGTGCCCCACGCGCCGGTCTTCTTCAACCTTCAGCTCGCCGGACTGGTTGCGCTGCCTTCCGTTTAATTGCCATAACTTCTTCATCCGACCTCCGTTTGACCTCCCGTTTGAACCTATGGCTTCCTCTCTTCATCCTCTACAAGACCATGGCTTCAAATCGGACGATTGGAGCCATTTTTTGACTGCTAAACACGATTTTCCGGCGAAGCTCGTTTTTCCGACGAAGCTTCGGATCTCCCTCAACTCTCAACCAAAATGGCTCAAATTTGGCAGAAATGAAGCTTGAGACATGGGAAACAAAAGCCCTTTATCCATTTCTCTCAATTCGTTTACAAACTCACCGATCTAAGCTTTTAATTTTTGAAGGCATTCGGCCATCTCTTATTTATAGGCGACCCCGAGCTTCCAAACGCTCGAGGATGCTTAAACCGACCCCTATGAGGTTCCTACCGCCCCTGGATCGACCTAATCTCGCCAAAATCCGACCACAAAACATCCTTTTGGAGCTTCCAAAATCCGACCGAAAGTTTGGTCGGTAATCATCAATTTCCGACCACCACATGCCCGATTGACAACCCAAACCCGACCTAAAGGCATCCCCGACCCATTTGGCACAAATCCCCATTGTCGGTAGGCGCTGGTCGGCGACCAGAATGGGTCTCTCGGCCATGGCAGGAAGCTTCCTCCTCAACTTTGAAATATTACACTTTCACCCCCTAATTTTGGCATTTTCACTTTGACCACTTTTCACTAAGCCCCTGAACTTTCTAATATTACCAATACATCCCTCAAGTCCTAAAAACATTCTTTCCTTCTTGGAAGATTCCAAAAACTCGCCATCTTGACCTCCCTCCGGCCAATTCGGTAAACTTTAAGAAATTGCATTTTGGCCCGAATCTCTGTTTTAGCCCCAAATCCATTAGTTTCTTCCTGAAACCACTGAAGGGTTGTTCTACACATCAAATATGAATACCCTCGGGGTTCCATTGTCTTTCCGGAGGCCCCCTACAATAATTCGGTTTTACAGCCTATCCTAAAGCTGTATTTTTAGTTGTATCGAAAACTATTCCCGACCCAAATTCTTTCGATGCCATAAATCATATCTTAAATTACTCGATACTTTCATATCATTTTCTTTAGGCATCTCGGCTCCAGGGTACTCCCGGCAGTCGATTCGATCAATTTGTCGGGCTATTCTGATACCTATTTTCCTCAAAATTTGATTTTTCTAATAAAATACTATTTCTTAATTACCCAAAGTTCTCAGGTATTACATTCTCCCCCCCTTAGGAAATTTCGTCCTCGAAATTTTTGCTCTCAATAAATCAAATTACTGATAACAACTCCCAATATTGAACAAACTTAAATACCTCAATCACAATCATCACTAATCCTTTGGCACTAATAACAACTCCCAATATTTGAACAGACTTAAATACCTCAATCACAAATCATCACTAATCTTTTGGCAAATCATCTCACGATCCAACGGCTCACATCACTCGATAGCTTTCCTAATCATGATATCTAAAGATCCTCAAGACTGATATAAAAATTTCGTAAACTAGACTTACCTCAATTCTGCAATCATTGGTTCCAAATTCCAAAAATCCTTAGAATCCTCGAAATCTCCAAATATATCCAGTTCCTGCAAAATAATGGTTAACACGAAATTCTAACAAACAACTTCCGAATGTAACTCCAAATTCAGCTAGTCTCCAAAATAGTCACACGAACAATCCTGATATGAAACCTATCGTGACATGCTTCCCGAGCATTCACTATCTGAAAAAGAACTTTCTTTAATCATTGCTAAACTCACTTAAAGGTAACCTTAACCTTGCTAACGATTTTCGGCTTCTACGTGACCGTCTTAAGGGCAACCTATCGTCAAAATTTCTAATTTCCAAAAATTTTTACGAAGTTCAAGACTATACCTCGATCATACCATCATTTAAATCGAAAATAAACCCAATGTACTTTCTCGAGGTAACTTTACCTCAATTCCAATTTCATCAATTTCGAGATTCTTATCTCACTATCTATCATTAAAGTCAAACATCGAAATCTCCAATTTCTATTCTCCAAACATTGACCGAAATATCCTAAGTTTTCTCATTCCCTAGGATCCTCGATCTATACCAAATTATTCTCAACTAGATCATTCTCAAATCCTACTAGTACCCTTGAGTCTCCAAACAGGGTTTTGCTAAGTCTCCAATAAACATTCGCTCCGGTATCAACTGAAACCGAGCTACTTAAATCTCCTAACAATTATTCCCCTAATTCTCCAAATAGGGTTAGGCTCTAATATCAACTATATCAGAGTCACTTAAGACTTCCAAATAAATTTCAACTCTGATATCGACTATACTAGAGTCACTTAAAACTCCAAATCAGACTTTTCCTAAGTCTCCTAAATCTTCAGCTCTGATACCAACTGTAACACCCCGCTCCAACCGAGGGGCGTTAATATATGCGGAATAAACCATCATGAATTTCGGAGAAATATTTTTTTCATAAATATGTAATAAAAGTGTCTGCTCGTGAATAGTGCACCAGGTAAGTTCCCAGGAAAGAGAGGTGGGTCACAAACGGACACACTTAAGTACCAAATCTTTCCTTAGCCAGAACTAGCCTAGACATGCACATTTCACCACATAACACTTAAATCCATAACTTCCCCGACAATTCCAATTACCTTCTCAGCATATCAAACTTAAAAACATCAAGCTAAGACAGGTAATATCTTTACACAATACAAATGCGGAAGCTAGATCGAAACCTGATGTAATACATAACCGAAATCATTTTATATATAACATCAAAACTGTATCATCATCTAACATCATCAAAATGAAGTACATATATTCTAAAACATATGCTACTATCCATCTACTAGTTGCCGTCAGTCCTCGGCAATTCCTTTCCCTTTAGAATAGCTGCTACCACCTGGAACGTTAGAATATTCCAGGGACCAAAGTCCAACATAAGATGATGAATCATCAAAGTGAGAGTTCAAAACGTTTTCATGAATGTATGCAAGATATGAAACAACATAATATCATGACAAAAACCCGACCCAAGAGAAACCCACCAAGCACTTAACCCTAACCGGGGAAAATGCAATCTCTCTAAAGGCAACACAACAACATCGACTCATTGGCACAACACAGTCCTGGCTTAAGAGGAAGCAACGTCAATGCATGAACCCGGGAACCACCCCGTCATCATTACGTTCCCACTCAGAAGCTTACGGAGCACACGTCACACTTAATCCTGGCCAAATGATGATCAACACTATCCACGTCCACCTTGGAAACAATACTACCGCGCAAGGAATCTGGGGTGGTGTCCACTCGCAGCCCCCTCTTGCCGGTCCGAGGTGGTGTACACTCGCAGCCCCGCCACTTGTCGACTCGCAAGGGTGGTGTCCACTCGCAGCCCCCGTCACAAGTGGGTATTTTTCCCTTGGCACGTTTCCCTAGTGCTACCACTTCAAGTGCCACCTCATAAGTTGACATCCCAACCCAAAAACATGCCAATGATCATGTGTAACAACATTTCATGTACATAATTTTATCACAAAAATTCAATGCACATGCATAAACCATTTCGGGACAAATCCCTATGAAACCAACCATAACAGGTACAAAACATTCACATGCAGCAAAACATTTGCATGGATTAAATCAAGTTTAAGAGAATGACTTGGAATAAACAATTTTTTTGGGTTAGAACAGCTCACAAGTCAAAACAAAGTTGTATGCAAGTAGGAAAACTCACCTTTGACAAAATATCAGGATACCTCGAAAAATGCACACCGCCTCGGTTTGCGTGCCCAACCTCGATTTTCGTGCCAATCTCAAAATTTGCACCAATCACATCACTTTAATCCTCAAGGCACCCTAAACAACATATAATAATCAAAAACCTATTTTTCTCATAATTTCCTCATTTTCTCTATTTTCTTCCATTTTTGGCCTCTAAAAATCCAAATAAATCCCTCCAAAGCTATTTTCTCCAATCTTTCTTCACAAAAAATCATAATAAACTATGAACATCATAGGAAAAATACTGGACTTACCCGGATGGTGCGTTTTCACGCAAAACGATGCACTTTGATTCTAGAATCGAGACCTAGAGAACTCAAAATTCAATTCTTTTTATACAGGAGCTATAACTTGAATTTAGAAGAATTTAGCAATTTTTTTCACATTTTTCTGAGCTTAGACGCGCCCTCACGCTCTTCCCAAAGTCTGGCCACGCGCCTCCACTCGCGGGTCCCAGCTGGCGCGTGTGCCCCACGCGCCGGTCTTCTTCAACCTTCAGCTCGCCGGACTGGTTGCGCTGCCTTCCGTTTAATTGCCATAACTTCTTCATCCGACCTCCGTTTGACCTCCCGTTTGAACCTATGGCTTCCTCTCTTCATCCTCTACAAGACCATGGCTTCAAATCGGACGATTGGAGCCATTTTTTGACTGCTAAACACGATTTTCCGGCGAAGCTCGTTTTTCCGACGAAGCTTCGGATCTCCCTCAACTCTCAACCAAAATGGCTCAAATTTGGCAGAAATGAAGCTTGAGACATGGGAAACAAAAGCCCTTTATCCATTTCTCTCAATTCGTTTACAAACTCACCGATCTAAGCTTTTAATTTTTGAAGGCATTCGGCCATCTCTTATTTATAGGCGACCCCGAGCTTCCAAACGCTCGAGGATGCTTAAACCGACCCCTATGAGGTTCCTACCGCCCCTGGATCGACCTAATCTCGCCAAAATCCGACCACAAAACATCCTTTTGGAGCTTCCAAAATCCGACCGAAAGTTTGGTCGGTAATCATCAATTTCCGACCACCACATGCCCGATTGACAACCCAAACCCGACCTAAAGGCATCCCCGACCCATTTGGCACAAATCCCCATTGTCGGTAGGCGCTGGTCGGCGACCAGAATGGGTCTCTCGGCCATGGCAGGAAGCTTCCTCCTCAACTTTGAAATATTACACTTTCACCCCCTAATTTTGGCATTTTCACTTTGACCACTTTTCACTAAGCCCCTGAACTTTCTAATATTACCAATACATCCCTCAAGTCCTAAAAACATTCTTTCCTTCTTGGAAGATTCCAAAAACTCGCCATCTTGACCTCCCTCCGGCCAATTCGGTAAACTTTAAGAAATTGCATTTTGGCCCGAATCTCTGTTTTAGCCCCAAATCCATTAGTTTCTTCCTGAAACCACTGAAGGGTTGTTCTACACATCAAATATGAATACCCTCGGGGTTCCATTGTCTTTCCGGAGGCCCCCTACAATAATTCGGTTTTACAGCCTATCCTAAAGCTGTATTTTTAGTTGTATCGAAAACTATTCCCGACCCAAATTCTTTCGATGCCATAAATCATATCTTAAATTACTCGATACTTTCATATCATTTTCTTTAGGCATCTCGGCTCCAGGGTACTCCCGGCAGTCGATTCGATCAATTTGTCGGGCTATTCTGATACCTATTTTCCTCAAAATTTGATTTTTCTAATAAAATACTATTTCTTAATTACCCAAAGTTCTCAGGTATTACATTCTCCCCCCCTTAGGAAATTTCGTCCTCGAAATTTTTGCTCTCAATAAATCAAATTACTGATAACAACTCCCAATATTGAACAAACTTAAATACCTCAATCACAATCATCACTAATCCTTTGGCACTAATAACAACTCCCAATATTTGAACAGACTTAAATACCTCAATCACAAATCATCACTAATCTTTTGGCAAATCATCTCACGATCCAACGGCTCACATCACTCGATAGCTTTCCTAATCATGATATCTAAAGATCCTCAAGACTGATATAAAAATTTCGTAAACTAGACTTACCTCAATTCTGCAATCATTGGTTCCAAATTCCAAAAATCCTTAGAATCCTCGAAATCTCCAAATATATCCAGTTCCTGCAAAATAATGGTTAACACGAAATTCTAACAAACAACTTCCGAATGTAACTCCAAATTCAGCTAGTCTCCAAAATAGTCACACGAACAATCCTGATATGAAACCTATCGTGACATGCTTCCCGAGCATTCACTATCTGAAAAAGAACTTTCTTTAATCATTGCTAAACTCACTTAAAGGTAACCTTAACCTTGCTAACGATTTTCGGCTTCTACGTGACCGTCTTAAGGGCAACCTATCGTCAAAATTTCTAATTTCCAAAAATTTTTACGAAGTTCAAGACTATACCTCGATCATACCATCATTTAAATCGAAAATAAACCCAATGTACTTTCTCGAGGTAACTTTACCTCAATTCCAATTTCATCAATTTCGAGATTCTTATCTCACTATCTATCATTAAAGTCAAACATCGAAATCTCCAATTTCTATTCTCCAAACATTGACCGAAATATCCTAAGTTTTCTCATTCCCTAGGATCCTCGATCTATACCAAATTATTCTCAACTAGATCATTCTCAAATCCTACTAGTACCCTTGAGTCTCCAAACAGGGTTTTGCTAAGTCTCCAATAAACATTCGCTCCGGTATCAACTGAAACCGAGCTACTTAAATCTCCTAACAATTATTCCCCTAATTCTCCAAATAGGGTTAGGCTCTAATATCAACTATATCAGAGTCACTTAAGACTTCCAAATAAATTTCAACTCTGATATCGACTATACTAGAGTCACTTAAAACTCCAAATCAGACTTTTCCTAAGTCTCCTAAATCTTCAGCTCTGATACCAACTGTAACACCCCGCTCCAACCGAGGGGCGTTAATATATGCGGAATAAACCATCATGAATTTCGGAGAAATATTTTTTTCATAAATATGTAATAAAAGTGTCTGCTCGTGAATAGTGCACCAGGTAAGTTCCCAGGAAAGAGAGGTGGGTCACAAACGGACACACTTAAGTACCAAATCTTTCCTTAGCCAGAACTAGCCTAGACATGCACATTTCACCACATAACACTTAAATCCATAACTTCCCCGACAATTCCAATTACCTTCTCAGCATATCAAACTTAAAAACATCAAGCTAAGACAGGTAATATCTTTACACAATACAAATGCGGAAGCTAGATCGAAACCTGATGTAATACATAACCGAAATCATTTTATATATAACATCAAAACTGTATCATCATCTAACATCATCAAAATGAAGTACATATATTCTAAAACATATGCTACTATCCATCTACTAGTTGCCGTCAGTCCTCGGCAATTCCTTTCCCTTTAGAATAGCTGCTACCACCTGGAACGTTAGAATATTCCAGGGACCAAAGTCCAACATAAGATGATGAATCATCAAAGTGAGAGTTCAAAACGTTTTCATGAATGTATGCAAGATATGAAACAACATAATATCATGACAAAAACCCGACCCAAGAGAAACCCACCAAGCACTTAACCCTAACCGGGGAAAATGCAATCTCTCTAAAGGCAACACAACAACATCGACTCATTGGCACAACACAGTCCTGGCTTAAGAGGAAGCAACGTCAATGCATGAACCCGGGAACCACCCCGTCATCATTACGTTCCCACTCAGAAGCTTACGGAGCACACGTCACACTTAATCCTGGCCAAATGATGATCAACACTATCCACGTCCACCTTGGAAACAATACTACCGCGCAAGGAATCTGGGGTGGTGTCCACTCGCAGCCCCCTCTTGCCGGTCCGAGGTGGTGTACACTCGCAGCCCCGCCACTTGTCGACTCGCAAGGGTGGTGTCCACTCGCAGCCCCCGTCACAAGTGGGTATTTTTCCCTTGGCACGTTTCCCTAGTGCTACCACTTCAAGTGCCACCTCATAAGTTGACATCCCAACCCAAAAACATGCCAATGATCATGTGTAACAACATTTCATGTACATAATTTTATCACAAAAATTCAATGCACATGCATAAACCATTTCGGGACAAATCCCTATGAAACCAACCATAACAGGTACAAAACATTCACATGCAGCAAAACATTTGCATGGATTAAATCAAGTTTAAGAGAATGACTTGGAATAAACAATTTTTTTGGGTTAGAACAGCTCACAAGTCAAAACAAAGTTGTATGCAAGTAGGAAAACTCACCTTTGACAAAATATCAGGATACCTCGAAAAATGCACACCGCCTCGGTTTGCGTGCCCAACCTCGATTTTCGTGCCAATCTCAAAATTTGCACCAATCACATCACTTTAATCCTCAAGGCACCCTAAACAACATATAATAATCAAAAACCTATTTTTCTCATAATTTCCTCATTTTCTCTATTTTCTTCCATTTTTGGCCTCTAAAAATCCAAATAAATCCCTCCAAAGCTATTTTCTCCAATCTTTCTTCACAAAAAATCATAATAAACTATGAACATCATAGGAAAAATACTGGACTTACCCGGATGGTGCGTTTTCACGCAAAACGATGCACTTTGATTCTAGAATCGAGACCTAGAGAACTCAAAATTCAATTCTTTTTATACAGGAGCTATAACTTGAATTTAGAAGAATTTAGCAATTTTTTTCACATTTTTCTGAGCTTAGACGCGCCCTCACGCTCTTCCCAAAGTCTGGCCACGCGCCTCCACTCGCGGGTCCCAGCTGGCGCGTGTGCCCCACGCGCCGGTCTTCTTCAACCTTCAGCTCGCCGGACTGGTTGCGCTGCCTTCCGTTTAATTGCCATAACTTCTTCATCCGACCTCCGTTTGACCTCCCGTTTGAACCTATGGCTTCCTCTCTTCATCCTCTACAAGACCATGGCTTCAAATCGGACGATTGGAGCCATTTTTTGACTGCTAAACACGATTTTCCGGCGAAGCTCGTTTTTCCGACGAAGCTTCGGATCTCCCTCAACTCTCAACCAAAATGGCTCAAATTTGGCAGAAATGAAGCTTGAGACATGGGAAACAAAAGCCCTTTATCCATTTCTCTCAATTCGTTTACAAACTCACCGATCTAAGCTTTTAATTTTTGAAGGCATTCGGCCATCTCTTATTTATAGGCGACCCCGAGCTTCCAAACGCTCGAGGATGCTTAAACCGACCCCTATGAGGTTCCTACCGCCCCTGGATCGACCTAATCTCGCCAAAATCCGACCACAAAACATCCTTTTGGAGCTTCCAAAATCCGACCGAAAGTTTGGTCGGTAATCATCAATTTCCGACCACCACATGCCCGATTGACAACCCAAACCCGACCTAAAGGCATCCCCGACCCATTTGGCACAAATCCCCATTGTCGGTAGGCGCTGGTCGGCGACCAGAATGGGTCTCTCGGCCATGGCAGGAAGCTTCCTCCTCAACTTTGAAATATTACACTTTCACCCCCTAATTTTGGCATTTTCACTTTGACCACTTTTCACTAAGCCCCTGAACTTTCTAATATTACCAATACATCCCTCAAGTCCTAAAAACATTCTTTCCTTCTTGGAAGATTCCAAAAACTCGCCATCTTGACCTCCCTCCGGCCAATTCGGTAAACTTTAAGAAATTGCATTTTGGCCCGAATCTCTGTTTTAGCCCCAAATCCATTAGTTTCTTCCTGAAACCACTGAAGGGTTGTTCTACACATCAAATATGAATACCCTCGGGGTTCCATTGTCTTTCCGGAGGCCCCCTACAATAATTCGGTTTTACAGCCTATCCTAAAGCTGTATTTTTAGCTGTATCGAAAACTATTCCCGACCCAAATTCTTTCGATGCCATAAATCATATCTTAAATTACTCGATACTTTCATATCATTTTCTTTAGGCATCTCGGCTCCAGGGTACTCCCGGCAGTCGATTCGATCAATTTGTCGGGCTATTCTGATACCTATTTTCCTCAAAATTTGATTTTTCTAATAAAATACTATTTCTTAATTACCCAAAGTTCTCAGGTATTACATCAAGTGTTCTACTATGGACCCATGGGTAAAACTGAAGTTTTAAAAACTTCCCGAAATCTGAATTTGGACTTTCTTTAGTGTTTTAAGTGTTTCAAAATGTCATCTTTCACGTAGATTCGGAACCTTCAAAAGCAAATAAGTCAGTTTTGAGAAATCTTTGATAGAGCAAAGTTCTGTCTTTCTTGTTTCAAGTGTTCTACTATGGACCCATGGCTAAAACACAAGTTTTAAAAACATCTTGAAATCTGAATCTGAACTTTCATTAGGGTATTAAGTGTATCAAAATGTCAACTTTCACATAGATTCGGAATCGTAAACTGCAAAAAAGTCAATTTTGAGATATCGTTGATTGAACAAAGTTGTCTCCTTCTTGTTTCAAGTGTTCTACTATGGACCCAAAGGTAAAACTCAAGTTTTAAAAACGTTCCGAAATCCGAATTTGGACTTTCACTAGTGTTTTAAGTGTATCACAATGTCGTCTTTCACATTGATTCGGAATGGTCAACCGCAAAAAAAGTCAGTTTTGAGATATCGTTGAATGAACAAAGTTGTCTCTTTCTTGTTTCAAGTGTTCAACTATGGACCCATGGCTAAAACTCAAGTTTTAAAGGCTTCCCGAAATCCGAATTTAGACTTTCATTAGTGTATTAAGTGTATTAAAATGTCGTCTTTCACATTGATTCGGAATCGTCAACCGCAAAAAAAGTCAGTTTTGAGATATCGTTGAATGAACAAAGTTGTCTCTTTCTTGTTTCAAGGGTTTAACTATGGACCCATGGCTAAAACTCATGGTTTAAAGACTTCTCGAAATCCAAATTTGGACTTTCGTTAGTGTATTAAGTGTATCAAAATGTCATCTTTCACATTGATTCGGAATCGTGAACCGCAAAAACAGTCAGTTTTGAGATATCGTTGAATGAACAAAGTTGTCTCTTTCTTTTTTCAAGCGTTCAACTATGGACCCATGGCTAAAACTCATGTTTTAAAGACTTCCCGAAATCCAAATTTGGACTTTCGTTAGTGTATTAAGTGTATTAAAATGTCGTCTTTCACATTGATTCGGAATCGTCAACCACAAAAAAAGTCAGTTTTGAGATATCGTTGAATGAACAAAGTTGTATCTTTCTAGTTTCAAGTGTTTAACTATGGACCCATGGCCAAAACTCAAGTTTTAAAGACTTCCCGAAATCTGAACTTGGACTTTCGTTAGTGTATTAAGTGTATTAAAATGTCATCTTTCACATTGATTCGGAATCGTCAACCGCAAAAAAAGTCAGTTTTGAGTTATCGTTTAATGAACAACGTTGTCTTTTTCTTGTTTCAAGTGTTTAACTATGGACCCATGGTAAAACTCAAGTTTTAAAGACTTCCCGAAATCCAAATTTGGACTTTCGTTAGTGTATTAAGTGTATTAAAATGTCGTCTTTCACATTGATTTGGAATCGTCAACTGCAAAAAAAGTCAGTTTTGAGATATCGTTGAATGAACAACGTTGTCTCTTTCGTGTTTCAAGTGTTTAACTATGGACCCATGTCTAAAACTCAAGTTTTAAAGACTTCCCGAAATCCGAACTTGGACTTTCGTTAGTCTATTAAGTGTATTAAAATGTCGTCTTTCACATTGATTCGGAATCGTCAACCGCAAAAAAAGTCAGTTTTGAGTCATCGTTGAATGAACAAAGTTATCTCTTTCTTGTTTCAAGTGTTGAACTATGGACTCATGGCTAAAACTCAAGTTTTAAAGACTTCCTGAAATCCGAATTTGGACTTTCATTAGTGTATTAAGTGTATTAAAATGTCGTCTTTCACATAGATCGACAGAACTTTGTTCAGATTCAGATTCAGATTCAGATTTCGGGAAGTTTTTAAGACTTGAGTTTTAGCAATGGGTCCATAGTAGAACACTTGAAACAAGAAAGACAGAACTTTGTTCTATCAAAGATATCTCAAAACTGACTTATTTGCTTTTGACGGTTCCGAATCTACGTGAAAGATGACATTTTGAAACACTTAATACACTAATGAAAGTCTAAATTCGGATTTCGGGAAGTCTTTAAAACTTAAGTTTTAGCCATTAGTCCATAGTTGAACACTTGAAACAAGAAAGAGACAACTTTGTTCATTCAACGACATCTCAAAACTGACTTTTTTTGCGGTTGACGATTCTGAATCAATTTGAAAGACGACATTTTGATACACTTAATACACTAACGAAAGTCCAAATTCGGATTTCGGGAAGTCTTTAAAACTTGAGTTTTAGCCAGGGGTCCATAGTTAAACACTTGAAACAAGAAAGAGACAACTTTGTTCATTCAACGATATCTCAAAACTGACTTTTTTTGCGGTTGACGATTCCGAATCAATGTGAAAGATGACATTTTGATACACTTAATACACTAGTGAAAGTCCAAATTCGGAGTTCGGGACGTTTTTAAAACTTGAGTTTTACCCATGGGTCCATAGTAGAACACTTGAAACACGAAGGAGACAACTTTGTTGAATCAACAATATCTCAAAATTGAATTTTTTGTAGTTGACGATTCCGAATCTATGTGAAAGACGACATTTTTCTTTTTTCAAGTGTTCTACTATGGAACCAAGGGTAAAACTCAAGTTTTAAAAACATCCCGAAATCCGAATTTGGACTTTCACTAGTGTATTAAGTGTATCAAAATGTCGTCTTTCACATTGATTCGGAATAGTCAACAGCAAAAAAAGTCAGTTTTGAGATATCGTTGAATGAACAAAGTTGCCTCTTTCTTGTTTCAAGTGTTTAACTATGGACCCATGGCTAAAACTCATGTTTCAAAGACTTCCCGAAATCCGAATTTGGACTTTCGTTAGTGTATTAAGTGTATCAAAATGTCGTCTTTCACATTGATTCAGAATCTTCAACCGTAAAAAAAGTCAGTTTTGAGATGTCGTTGAATGAACAAAGTTGTCTCTTTCTTGTTTCAAGTGTTCAACTATGGACTAATGGCTAAAACTTAAGTTTTAAAGACTTCCCGAAATCCGAATTTAGACTTTCATTAGTGTATTAAGTGTATTAAAATGTCGCCTTTCACATTGATTCAGAATCGTCAGCCGCAAAAAAAGTCAGTTTTGAGATACCGTTCAATGAACAAAGTTGTCTCTTTCTTGTTTCAAGTGTTTAACTATGGACCCATGGCTAAAACTCAAGTTTTAAAGACTTCCCAAAATCCGAATTTGGACATTCGTTAGTGTATTAAGTGTATTAAAATGTCGTCTTTCTCATTGATTCGGAATTGTCAACCGCAAAAAAAGTCAGTTTTGAGTTATCGTTGAATGAACAAAGTTGTCTCTTTCTTGTTTCAAGTGTTCAACTATGGACCCATCGCTAAAACTCAAGTTTTAAAGACTTCCCGAAATCCGAACTTGGACTTTCGTTAGTGTATTGAGTGTATTAAAATGTCATCTTTCACATTGATTCGGAATCGTCAACCGCAAAAAAAGTCAGTTTTGAGTTATCGTTGAATGAACAAAGTTGTCTCTTTCTTGTTTCAAGTGTTTAACTATGGACCCATGGCTAAAACTCATGTTTTAAAGACTTCCCGAAATCCGAACTTGGTCTTTCGTTAGTGTATTAAGTGTATTAAAATGTCGTCTTTCACATTGATTCGGAATCGTCAACCGCAGAAAAAGTCAGTTTTGAGTCATCGTTGAATGAACAAAGTTGTCTCTTTCTTGTTTCAAGTGTTGAACTATGGACTCATGGCTAAAACTCAATTTTTAAAGACTTCCTGAAATCTGAATCTGAATCTGAATCTGAACAAAGTTCTGTCTTTCTTGTTTCAAGTGTTCTACTATGGACCCATGGCTAAAACTCAAGTCTTAAAAACTTCCCGAAATCTGAATCTGAACAAAGTTCTGTCAATCTATGTGAAAGACGACATTTTAATACACTTAATACACTAACGAAAGTCCAAATTCGGATTTCGGGAAGTCTTTAAAACTTGAGTTTTAGCCATGGGTCCATAGTTAAACACTTGAAACAAGAAAAAGACAACTTTGTTCATTCAACGATATCTCAAAACTGACTTTTTTTGCGGTTGATGGTTCCGAATCAATGTGAAAGATGACATTTTGATACACTTAATACACTAGTGAAAGTCCAAATTCGGAGTTCGGGACGTTTTTAAAACTTGAGTTTTACCCATGGGTCCATAGTAGAACACTTGAAACACGAAGGAGACAACTTTGTTGAATCAACGATATCTCAAAATTGAATTTTTTGTAGTTGACGATTCCGAATCTATGTGAAAGACGACATTTTTCTTTTTTCAAGTGTTCTACTATGAACCCAAGGGTAAAACTCAAGTTTTAAAAACGTCCCGAAATCCGAATTTGGACTTTCACTAGTGTATTAAGTGTATCAAAATGTCGTCTTTCACATTGATTCGGAATAGTCAACCGCAAAAAAAGTCAGTTTTGAGATTTCGTTGAATGAACGAAGTTGTCTCTTTCTTGTTTCAAGTGTTCAACTATGGACTAATGGCTAAAACTTAAGTTTTAAAGACTTCCCGAAATCCGAATTTAGACTTTCATTAGTGTATTAAGTGTATTAAAATGTCGCCTTTCACATTGATTCGGAATCGTCAGCCGCAAAAAAAGTCTGTTTTAAGATACCGTTCAATGAACAAAGTTGTCTCTTTCTTGTTTCAAGTGTTTAACTATGGACCCATGGCTAAAACTCAAGTTTTAAAGACTTCCCAAAATCCGAATTTGGACTTTCGTTAGTGTATTAAGTGTATTAAAATGTCGTCTTTCTCATTGATTCGGAATTGTCAACCGCAAAAAAAGTCAGTTTTGAGTTATCGTTGAATGAACAAAGTTGTCTCTTTCCTGTTTCAAGTGTTCAACTATGGACCCATGGCTAAAACTCAAGTTTTAAAGACTTCCCGAAATCCGAACTTGGACTTTTGTTAGTGTATTAAGTGTATTAAAATGTCATCTTTCACATTGATTTGGAATCGTCAACCGCAAAAAAAGTCAGTTTTGAGTTATCGTTGAATGAACAAAGTTGTCTCTTTCTTGTTTCAAGTGTTTAACTATGGACCCATGGCTAAAACTCAAGTTTTAAAGACTTCCCGAAATCTGAACTTGGACTTTCGTTAGTGTATTAAGTGTATTAAAATGTCGTCTTTCACATTGATTCGGAATCGTCAACCGCAAGAAAAGTCAGTTATGAGTTATCGTTGAATGAACAAAGTTGTCTCTTTCTTGTTTCAAGTGTTTAACTATGGACCCATGGCTAAAACTCATGTTTTAAAGACTTCCCGAAATCCGAATTTGGACTTTCGTTAGTGTATTAAGTGTATCAAAATGTCGTCTTTCACATTGATTCGGAATTGTGAACCGCAAAAACAGTCAGTTTTGAGATATCGTTGAATGAACAAAGTTGTCTCTTTCTTGTTTCAAGGGTTTAACTATGGACCCATGGCTAAAACTCAAGTTCTAAAGACTTCCCGAAATCCGAACTTGGACTTTCGTTATTGTATTAAGTGTATTAAAATGTCGTCTTTCACATTGATTCGGAATCGTCAACCGCAAAAAAAGTCAGTTTTGAGTTATCGTTGAATGAACAAAGTTGTCTCTTCCTTGTTTCAAGTTTTAACTATGGACCCATGGCTAAAACTCATGTTTTAAAGACTTCCCGAAATCCGAATTTGGACTTTCGTTAGTGTATTAAGTGTATCAAAATGTCGTCTTTCACATTGATTCGGAATCATGAACCGCAAAAACAGTCAGTTTTGAGATATCGTTGAATGAACAAAGTTGTCTATTTCTTGTTTCAAGTGTTTAACTATGGACCCATGGCAAAACTCAAGTTTTCAAGACTTCCCGAAATCCGAATTTGGACTTTCATCAGTGTATTAAGTGTATTAAAAAGTCGTCTTTCACATTTATTCAGAATCGTCAACCGCAAAATAAGTCAGTTTTGAGTTATCGTTGAATGAACAAAGTTGTCTCTTTCTTGTTTCAAGTGTTTAACTATGGACTCATGGCTAAAACTCAAGTTTTAAAGACTTCCCGAATTCCGAACTTGGACTTTCATTAGTGTATTAAGTGTATTAAAATGTCGTCTTTCACATTGATTCGGAATCGTCAACCGCAAAAAAAGTCAGTTTTGAGTTATCGTTGAATGAACAAAGTTGTCTCTTTCTTGTTTCAAGTGTTTAACTATGGACCCATGGCTAAAACTCATGTTTTAAAGACTTCCCGAAATCTGAATTTGGACTTTCGTTAGTGTATTAAGTGTATCAAAATGTCGTCTTTCACATTGATTCGGAATCGTGAACCGCAAAAACAGTTAGTTTTGAGATATCGTTGAATGAACAAAGTTGTCTATTTCTTGTTTCAAGTGTTTAACTATGGACCCATGGCAAAACTCAAGTTTTAAAGACTTCCCGAAATCCGAATTTGGACTTTCATCAGTGTATTAAATGTATTAAAAAGTGGTCTTTCACATTTATTCGGAATAGTCAACTGCAAAATAAGTCAGTTTTGAGTTATCGTTGAATGAACAAAGTTGTCTGTTTCTTGTTTCAAGTGTTCAACTATGGACCCATGGCTAAAACTCAAGTTTTAAAAACTTCCCGAAATCTGAATTTGGACTTTCTTTAGTGTATTAAGTGTTTCAAAATGTCATCTTTCACATAGATTCGTAACTGTCAAAAGCAAATAAGTCAGTTTTGCGATATCTTTGATAGAACAAAGTTTTGTCTTTCTTGTTTCAAGTGTTCTACTATGGACCCATGGCTAAAACTCAAGTTTTAAAAAACATCCCGAAATCTGAATCTGGACTTTCATTAGTGTATTAAGTGTATCAAAATGTCGTCTTTCACATAAATTCGGAATCGTCAACTGCAAAAAAGTCAATTTTGAGATATCGTTGATTGAACAAAGTTGTCTCCTCCTTGTTTCAAGTGTTCTACTATAGACCCATGGGTAAAACTCAAGTTCTAAAAACTTTCCAAAATCTGAATATGGACTTTCGTTAGTGTAGTAAGTGTTTGAAAATGTCATCTTTCACGTAGATTCGGAACCGTAAAAAGCAAATAAGTCAGTTTTGAGATATCTTTGATAAAACAAAGTTCTGTCATTCTTGTTTCAAGTGTTCTATTATAGACCCATGGCTAAAACTCAAGTTTTAAAAACTTCCCGAAATCTGAATAAGGACTTTCATTAGTGTATTAAGTGTATCAAAATGTCGTTTTTCACATAGATTCGGAATCGTAAACTGCAAAAGAGTCAATTTTGAGATATCGTTGATTGAACAAAGTTTTCTCCTTCTTGTTTCAAGTGTTCTACTATGGACCCATGGGAAAAACTCAAGTTTTAAAAATGTCGCGAAATCCGAATTTTGACTTTCACTAGTGTATTAAGTGTGTCAAAATGTCACCTTTCACATTGATTCGGAATCGTTAACCGCAAAAAAAGTTAGTTTTGAGATATCGTTGAATGAACAAAGTTGTCTCTTTCTTGTTTCAAGTGTTTAACTATGGACCCATGGCTAAAACTCATGTTTTAAAGACTTCCCGAAATTCGAATTTGGACTTTTGTTAGTGTATTAAGTGTATCAAAATGTCGTCTTTCACATTGATTCGGAATCGTGAACCGCAAAAACAGTCAGTTTTGAGATATCATTGAATGAACAAAGTTGTCTCTTTCTTGTTTCAAGGGTTTAAGTATGGACCCATGGCTAAAACTCAAGTTCTAAAGACTTCCCGAAATCCGAACTTGGACTTTCGTTATTGTATTAAGTGTATTAAAATGTCGTCTTTCACATTGATTCGGAATCGTCAACCACAAATAAAGACAGTTTAGAGTTATCGTTGAATGAACAAAGTTGTCTCTTTCTTGTTTCAAGTGTTTAACTATGGACCCATGGCTAAAACTCATGTTTTAAAGACTTCCCGAAATCCGAATTTGGACTTTCGTTAGTGTATTAAGTGTATCAAAATGTCGTCTTTCACATTGATTCGGAATCATGAACCGCAAAAACAGTCAGTTTTGAGATATCATTGAATGAACAAAGTTATCTATTTCTTGTTTCAAGTGTTTAACTATGGACCCATGGCAAAACTCAAGTTTTAAAGACTTCCCGAAATCCGAATTTCGACTTTCATCAGTGTATTAAGTGTATTAAAAAGTCGTCTTTCACATTTATTCGGAATCGTCAACCGCAAAATAAGTCAGTTTTGAGTTATCGTTGAATGAACAAAGTTGTCTCTTTCTTGTTTCAAGTGTTTAACTATGGACCCATGGCTAAAACTCAAGTTTTAAAGACTTCCCGAATTCCAAACTTGGACTTTCGTTAGTGTATTAAGTGTATTAAAATGTCGTCTTTCACATTGATTCGGAATCGTGAACCGCAAAAATAGTCTGTTTTGAGATATCGTTGAATGAACAAAGTTATCTATTTCTTGTTTCAAGTGTTTAACTATGGACCCATGGCAAAACTCAAGTTTTAAAGACTTCCCGAAATCCGAATTTGGACTTTCATCAGTGTATTAAGTGTATTAAAAAGTCGTCTTTCACATTTATTCGGAATCGTCAACCGCAAAATAAGTCAGTTTTGAGTTATCGTTGAATGAACAAAGTTAGCTTTCTTGTTTCAAATGTTTAACTATGGACCCATGGCTAAAACTCAAGTTTTAAAGACTTCCCGAATTCCGAACTTGGACTTTCGTTAGTGTATTAAGTGTATTAAAATGTCGTCTTTCACATTGATTCGGAATCGTCAACCGCAAAAAAGGTCAGTTTTGAGTTATCGTTGAATGAACAAAGTTGTCTGTTTCTTGTTTCAAGTGTTCAACTATGGACCCATGGCTAAAACTCAAGTTTTAAAACTTCCCGAAATCTGAATTTGGACTTTCTTTAGTGTATTAAGTGTATCAAAATGTCATCTTTCACATTGATTCGGAATCGTGAACCGCAAAAACAGTCAGTTTTGAGATATCATTGAATGAACAAAGTTGTCTCTTTCTTGTTTCAAGGGTTTAACTATGGACCCATGGCTAAAACTCAAGTTCTAAAGACTTCCCGAAATCCGAACTTGGACTTTCGTTATTGTATTAAGTGTATTAAAATGTCATCTTTCACAATGATTCGGAATCGTCAACCGCAAAAAAAGACAATTTTGAGTTATCGTTGAATGAACAAAGTTGTCTCTTTCTTGTTTCAAGTGTTTAACTATGGACCCATGGCTAAAACTCATGTTTTAAAGACTTCCCGAAATCCGAATTTGGACTTTCGTTAGTGTATTAAGTGTATCAAAATGTCGTCTTTCACATTGATTCGGAATCGTGAACCGCAAAAACAGTTAGTTTTGAGATATCGTTGAATGAACAAAGTTATCTATTTCTTGTTTCAAGTGTTTAACTATGGACCCATGGCTAAAACTCAAGTTTTAAAGACTTCCCGAATTCCGAACTTGGACTTTCGTTAGTGTATTAAGTGTATTAAAATGTCGTCTTTCACATTGATTCGGAATCATCAACCGCAAAAAAGGTCAGTTTTGAGTTATCGTTGAATGAACAAAGTTGTCTGTTTCTTGTTTCAAGTGTTCAACTATGGACCCATGGCTAAAACTCAAGTTTTAAAAACTTCCCGAAATCGGAATTTGGACTTTCTTTAGTGTATTAAGTGTTTCAAAATGTCATCTTTCACATAGATTCGTAACTGTCAAAAGCAAATAAGTCAGTTTTGCGATATCTTTGATAGAACAAAGTTTTGTCTTTCTTGTTTTTCAAGTGTTCTACTATGGACTCATGGCTAAAACTCAAGTTTTAAAAAACATCCCGAAATCTGAATCTGGACTTTCATTAGTGTATTAAGTGTATCAAAATGTCGTATTTCACATAAATTCGGAATCGTCAACTGCAAAAAAGTCAATTTTGAGATATCGTTGATTGAACAAAGTTGTCTCCTCCTTGTTTCAAGTGTTCTACTATGGACCCATGGGTAAAACTCAAGTTCTAAAACCTTTCCAAAATCTGAATTTGGAGTTTCGTTAGTGTATTAAGTGTTTGAAAATGTCATCTTTCACGTAGATTCGGAACCGTCAAAAGCAAATAAGTCAGTTTTGAGATATCTTTGATAGAACAAAGTTCTGTCATTCTTGTTTCAAGTGTTCTATTATAGACCCATGGCTAAAACTCAAGTTTTAAAAACTTCCTGAAATCTGAATCTGAACTTTCATTAGGGTATTAAGTGTATCAAAATGTCAACTTTCACATAGATTCGGAATCGTAAACTGCAAAAAAGTCAATTTTGAGATATCATTGATTGAACAAAGTTTTCTCCTTCTTGTTTCAAGTGTTCTACTATGGACCCATGGGAAAAACTCAAGTTTTAAAAATGTCACGAAATCTGAATTTTGACTTTCACTAGTGTATTAAGTGTGTCAAAATGTCACCTTTCACATTGATTCGGAATCGTCAACCGCAAAAAAAGTTAGTTTTGAGATATCGTTGAATGAACAAAGTTGTCTCTTTCTTATTTCAAGTGTTTAACTATGGACCCATGGCTAAAACTCATGTTTTAAAGACTTCCTGAAATCCGAATTTGGACTTTCGTTAGTGTATTAAGTGTATCAAAATGTCATCTTTCACATTGATTCGGAATCGTGAACCGCAAAAACAGTCAGTTTTGAGATATCATTGAATGAACAAAGTTGTCTCTTTCTTGTTTCAAGGGTTTAACTATGGACCCATGGCTAAAACTCAAGTTCTAAAGAGTTCCCGAAATCCGAACTTGGACTTTCGTTATTGTATTAAGTGTATTAAAATGTCATCTTTCACAATGATTCGGAATCGTCAACCGCAAAAAAAGACAATTTTGAGTTATCGTTGAATGAACAAAGTTGTCTCTTTCTTGTTTCAAGTGTTCAACTATGGACCCATGGCTAAAACTCAAGTTTTAAAAACTTCCCGAAATCGGAATTTGGACTTTCTTTAGTGTATTAAGTGTTTCAAAATGTCATCTTTCACATAGATTCGTAACTGTCAAAAGCAAATAAGTCAGTTTTGCGATATCTTTGATAGAACAAAGTTTTGTCTTTCTTGTTTTTCAAGTGTTCTACTATGGACTCATGGCTAAAACTCAAGTTTTAAAAAACATCCCGAAATCTGAATCTGGACTTTCATTAGTGTATTAAGTGTATCAAAATGTCGTATTTCACATAAATTCGGAATCGTCAACTGCAAAAAAGTCAATTTTGAGATATCGTTGATTGAACAAAGTTGTCTCCTCCTTGTTTCAAGTGTTCTACTATGGACCCATGGGTAAAACTCAAGTTCTAAAAACTTTCCAAAATCTGAATTTGGAGTTTCGTTAGTGTATTAAGTGTTTGAAAATGTCATCTTTCATGTAGATTCGGAACCGTCAAAAGCAAATAAGTCAGTTTTGAGATATCTTTGATAGAACAAAGTTCTGTCATTCTTGTTTCAAGTGTTCTATTATAGACCCATGGCTAAAACTCAAGTTTTAAAAACTTCCTGAAATCTGAATCTGAACTTTCATTAGGGTATTAAGTGTATCAAAATGTCAACTTTCACATAGATTCGGAATCGTAAACTGCAAAAAAGTCAATTTTGAGATATCGTTGATTGAACAAAGTTTTCTCCTTCTTGTTTCAAGTGTTCTACTATGGACCCATGGGAAAAACTCAAGTTTTAAAAATGTCACGAAATCTGAATTTTGACTTTCACTAGTGTATTAAGTGTGTCAAAATGTCACCTTTCACATTGATTCGGAATCGTCAACTGCAAAAAAAGTTAGTTTTGAGATATCGTTGAATGAACAAAGTTGTCTCTTTCTTATTTCAAGTGTTTAACTATGGACCCATGGCTAAAACTCATGTTTTAAAGACTTCCTGAAATCCGAATTTGGACTTTCGTTAGTGTATTAAGTGTATCAAAATGTCATCTTTCACATTGATTCGGAATCGTGAACCGCAAAAACAGTCAGTTTTGAGATATCATTGAATGAACAAAGTTGTCTCTTTCTTGTTTCAAGGGTTTAACTATGGACCCATGGCTAAAACTCAAGTTCTAAAGACTTCCCGAAATCCGAACTTGGACTTTCGTTATTGTATTAAGTGTATTAAAATGTCATCTTTCACAATGATTCGGAATCGTCAACCGCAAAAAAAGACAATTTTGAGTTATCGTTGAATGAACAAAGTTGTCTCTTTCTTGTTTCAAGTGTTTAACTATGGACCCATGGCTAAAACTCATGTTTTAAAGACTTCCCGAAATCCGAATTTGGACTTTCGTTAGTGTATTAAGTGTATCAAAATGTCGTCTTTCACATTGATTCGGAATCGTGAACCGCAAAAACAGTTAGTTTTGAGATATCGTTGAATGAACAAAGTTATCTATTTCTTGTTTCGAGTGTTTAACTATGGACCCATGGCTAAAACTCAAGTTTTAAAGACTTCCCGAATTCCGAACTTGGACTTTCGTTAGTGTATTAAGTGTATTAAAATGTCGTCTTTCACATTGATTCGGAATCATCAACCGCAAAAAAGGTCAGTTTTGAGTTATCGTTGAATGAACAAAGTTGTCTGTTTCTTGTTTCAAGTGTTCAACTATGGACCCATGGCTAAAACTCAAGTTTTAAAAACTTCCTGAAATTGGAATTTGGACTTTCTTTAGTGTATTAAGTGTTTGAAAATGTCATCTTTCACATAGATTCGTAACTGTCAAAAGCAAATAAGTCAGTTTTGCGATATCTTTGATAGAACAAAGTTTTGTCTTTCTTGTTTTTCAAGTGTTCTACTATGGACTCATGGCTAAAACTCAAGTTTTAAAAAACATCCCGAAATCTGAATCTGGACTTTCATTAGTGTATTAAGTGTATCAAAATGTCGTATTTCACATAAATTCGGAATCGTCAACTACAAAAAAGTCAATTTTGAGATATCGTTGATTGAATAAAGTTGTCTCCTCCTTGTTTCAAGTGTTCTACTATGGACCCATGGGTAAAACTCAAGTTCTAAAAACTTTCCAAAATCTGAATTTGGAGTTTCGTTAGTGTATTAAGTGTTTGAAAATGTCATCTTTCACGTAGATTCGGAACCGTCAAAAGCAAATAAGTCAGTTTTGAGATATCTTTGATAGAACAAAGTTCTGTCATTCTTGTTTCAAGTGTTCTATTATAGACCCATGGCTAAAACTCAAGTTTTAAAAACTTCCTGAAATCTGAATCTGAACTTTCATTAGGGTATTAAGTGTATCAAAATGTCAACTTTCACATAGATTCGGAATCGTAAACTGCAAAAAAGTCAATTTTGAGATATCGTTGATTGAACAAAGTTTTCTCCTTCTTGTTTCAAGTGTTCTACTATGGACCCATGGGAAAAACTCAAGTTTTAAAAATGTCACGAAATCTGAATTTTGACTTTCACTAGTGTATTAAGTGTGTCAAAATGTCACCTTTCACATTGATTCGGAATCGTCAACCGCAAAAAAAGTTTGTTTTGAGATATCGTTGAATGAACAAAGTTGTCTCTTTCTTATTTCAAGTGTTTAACTATGGACCCATGGCTAAAACTCATGTTTTAAAGACTTCCTGAAATCCGAATTTGGACTTTCGTTAGTGTATTAAGTGTATCAAAATGTCATCTTTCACATTGATTCGGAATCGTGAACCGCAAAAACAGTCAGTTTTGAGATATCATTGAATGAACAAAGTTGTCTCTTTCTTGTTTCAAGGGTTTAACTATGGACCCATGGCTAAAACTCAAGTTCTAAAGACTTCCCGAAATCCGAACTTGGACTCTCGTTATTGTATTAAGTGTATTAAAATGTCATCTTTCACAATGATTCGGAATCGTCAACCGCAAAAAAAGACAATTTTGAGTTATCGTTGAATGAACAAAGTTGTCTCTTTCTTGTTTCAAGTGTTTAACTATGGACCCATGGCTAAAACTCATGTTTTAAAGACTTCCCGAAATCCGAATTTGGACTTTCGTTAGTGTATTAAGTGTATCAAAATGTCGTCTTTCACATTGATTCGGAATCGTGAACCGCAAAAACAGTTAGTTTTGAGATATCGTTGAATGAACAAAGTTATCTATTTCTTGTTTCGAGTGTTTAACTATGGACCCATGGCTAAAACTCAAGTTTTAAAGACTTCCCGAATTCCGAACTTGGACTTTCGTTAGTGTATTAAGTGTATTAAAATGTCGTCTTTCACATTGATTCGGAATCATCAACCGCAAAAAAGGTCAGTTTTGAGTTATCGTTGAATGAACAAAGTTGTCTCTTTCTTATTTCAAGTGTTTAACTATGGACCCATGGCTAAAACTCATGTTTTAAAGACTTCCCGAAATCCGAATTTGGACTTTCGTTAGTGTATTAAGTGTATCAAAATGTCGTCTTTCACATTGATTCGGAATCGTGAACCGCAAAAAGAGTCAGTTTTGAGATATCGTTGAATGAACAAAGTTGTCTATTTCTTGTTTCAAGTGTTTAACTATGGACCCATGGCAAAACTCAAGTTTTAAAGACTTCCTGAAATCCGAATTTGGACTTTCATCAGTGTATTAAGTGTATTAAAAAGTCGTCTTTCACATTTATTCGGAATCGTCAACCGCAAAATAAGTCAGTTTTGAGTTATCGTTGAATGAACAAAGTTGTCTCTTTCTTGTTTCAAGTGTTTAACTATGGACCCATGGCTAAAACTCAAGTTTTAAAGACTTCCCGAATTCCGAACTTGGACATTCGTTAGTGTATTAAGTGTATTAAAATGTCGTCTTTCACATTGATTCGGAATCGTCAACCGTAAAAAAAGTCAGTTTTGAGTTATCGTTGAATGAACAAAGTTGTCTCTTTCTTGTGTCAAGTGTTTAACTATGGACCCATGGCTAAAACTCATGTTTTAAAGACTTCCCGAAATCCGAATTTGGACTTTTGTTAGTGTATTAAGTGTATCAAAATGTCGTCTTTCACATTGATTCGGAATCGTGAACCGCAAAAACAGTCAGTTTTGAGATATCGTTGAATGAACAAAGTTGTCTATTTCTTGTTTCAAGTGTTTAACTATGGACCCGTGGCAACACTCAAGTTTTAAAGACTTCCCGAAATCCGAATTTGTACTTTCATCAGTGTATTAAGTGTATTAAAAAGTGGTCTTTCACATTTATTCAGAATCGTCAACTGCAAAATAAGTCAGTTTTGAGTTATCGTTGAATGAACAAAGTTGTCTGTTTCTTGTTTCAAGTGTTCAACTATGGACCCATGGCTAAAACTCAAGTTTTAAAAACTTCCCGAAATCTGAATTTGGACTTTCTTTAGTGTATTAAGTGTTTCAAAATGTCATCTTTCACATAGATTCGTAACTGTCAAAAGCAAATAAGTCAGTTTTGAGTTATCGTTCAATGAACAAAGTTGTCTCTTTCTTGTTTCAAGTGTTCTACTATGGACCCATGGCTAAAACTCAAGTTTTAAAAAACATCCCGAAATCTGAATCTGGACTTTCATTAGTGTATTAAGTGTATCAAAATGTCGTCTTTCACATAAATTCGGAATCGTCAATTGCAAAAAAGTCAATTTTGAGATATCGTTGATTGAACAAAGTTGTTTCCTCCTTGTTTCAAGTGTTCTACTATCGACCCATGGGTAAAACTCAAGTTCTAAAAACTTTCCAAAATCTGAATTTGGAGTTTCGTTAGTGTATTAAGTGTTTGAAAATGTCATCTTTCACGTAGATTCGGAACCGTCAAAAGCAAATAGGTCAGTTTTGAGATATCTTTGATAGAACAAAGTTCTGTCATTCTTTTTTCAAGTGTTCTATTATAGACCCATGGCTAAAACTCAAGTTTTAAAAACTTCCCGAAATCTGAATAAGGACTTTCATTAGTGTATTAAGTGTATCAAAATGTCGTTTTTCACATAGATTCGGAATCGTAAACTGCAAAAAAGTCAATTTTGAGATATCGTTGATTGAACAAAGTTTTCTCCTTCTTGTTTCAAGTGTTCTACTATGGACCCATGGGAAAAACTCAAGTTTTAAAAATGTCGCGAAATCCGAATTTTGACTTTCACTAGTGTATTAAGTGTGTCAAAATGTCACCTTTCACATTGATTCGGAATCGTCAACCGCAAAAAAAGTTAGTTTTGAGATATCGTTGAATGAACAAAGTTGTCTCTTTCTTGTTTCAAGTGTTTAACTATGGACCCATGGCTAAAACTCATGTTTTAAAGACTTCCCGAAATCCGAATTTGGACTTTCGTTAGTGTATTAAGTGTATCAAAATGTCGTCTTTCACATTGATTCGGAATCGTGAACCGCAAAAACAGTCAGTTTTGAGATATCGTTGAATGAACAAAGTTGTCTCTCTCTTGTTTCAAGGGTTTAACTATGGACCCATGGCTAAAACTCAAGTTCTAAAGACTTCTCGAAATCCGAACTTGGACTTTCGTTATTGTATTAAGTGTATTAAAATGTCATCTTTCACAATGATTCGGAATCGTCAACCGCAAAAAAAGACAATTTTGAGTTATCGTTGAATGAACAAAGTTGTCTCTTTCTTGTTTCAAGTGTTTAACTATGGACCCATGGCTAAAGCTCATGTTTTAAAGACTTCCCGAAATCCGAATTTGGACTTTCGTTAGTGTATTAAGTGTATCAAAATGTCGTCTTTCACATTGATTCGGAATCGTGAACCGCAAAAACAGTTAGTTTTGAGATATCGTTGAATGAACAAAGTTATCTATTTCTTGTTTCGAGTGTTTAACTATGGACCCATGGCTAAAACTCAAGTTTTAAAGACTTCCCGAATTCCGAACTTGGACTTTCGTTAGTGTATTAAGTGTATTAAAATGTCGTCTTTCACATTGATTCGGAATCATCAACCGCAAAAAAGGTCAGTTTTGAGTTATCGTTGAATGAACAAAGTTGTCTCTTTCTTATTTCAAGTGTTTAACTATGGACCATGGCTAAAACTCATGTTTTAAAGACTTCCCGAAATCCGAATTTGGACTTTCGTTAGTGTATTAAGTGTATCAAAATGTCGTCTTTCACATTGATTCGGAATCGTGAACCGCAAAAACAGTCAGTTTTGAGATATCGTTGAATGAACAAAGTTGTCTATTTCTTGTTTCAAGTGTTTAACTATGGACCCATGGCAAAACTCAAGTTTTAAAGACTTCCCGAAATCCGAATTTGGACTTTCGTTAGTGTATTAAGTGTATCAAAATGTCGTCTTTCACATTTATTCGGAATCGTGAACCGCAAAAACAGTCAGTTTTGAGATATCGTTGAATGAACAAAGTTGTCTATTTCTTGTTTCAAGTGTTTAACTATGGACCCATGGCAAAACTCAAGTTTTAAAGACTTCCCGAAATCCGAATTTGGACTTTCATCAGTGTATTAAGTGTATTAAAAAGTCGTCTTTCACATTTATTCGGAATCGTCAACCGCAAAATAAGTCAGTTTTGAGTTATCGTTGAATGAACAAAGTTGTCTCTTTCTTGTTTCAAGTGTTTAACTATGGACCCATGGCTAAAACTCAAGTTTTAAAGACTTCCCGAATTCTGAACTTGGACTTTCGTTAGTCTATTAAGTGTATTAAAATGTCGTCTTTCACATTGATTCGGAATCGTCAACCGCAAAAAAAGTCAGTTTTGAGTTATCGTTGAATGAACAAAGTTGTCTCTTTCTTGTTTCAAGTGTTTAACTATGGACCCATGGCTAAAACTCATGTTTTAAAGACTTCCCGAAATCCGAATTTGGACTTTCGTTAGTGTATTAAGTGTATCAAAATGTCGTCTTTCACATTGATTCGGAATCGTGAACCGCAAAAACAGTCAGTTTTGAGATATCGTTGAATGAACAAAGTTGTCTATTTCTTGTTTCAAGTGTTTAACTATGGACCCGTGGAAAAACTCAAGTTTTAAAGACTTCCCGAAATCCGAATTTGGACTTTCATCAGTGTATTAAGTGTATTAAAAAGTGGTCTTTCACATTTATTCAGAATCGTCAACTGCAAAATAAGTCAGTTTTGAGTTATCGTTGAATGAACAAAGTTGTCTGTTTCTTGTTTCAAGTGTTCAACTATGGACCCATGGCTAAAACTCAAGTTTTAAAAACTTCCCGAAATCTGAATTTGGACTTTCTTTAGTGTATTAAGTGTTTCAAAATGTCATCTTTCACATAGATTCGTAACTGTCAAAAGCAAATAAGTCAGTTTTACGATATCTTTGATAGAACAAAGTTTTGTCTTTCTTGTTTCAAGTGTTCTACTATGGACCCATGGCTAAAACTCAAGTTTTAAAAAACATCCCGAAATCTGAATCTGGACTTTCATTAGTGTATTAAGTGTATCAAAATGTCGTCTTTCACATAAATTCGGAATCGTCAACTGCAAAAAAGTCAATTTTGAGATATCGTTGATTGAACAAAGTTGTCTCCTCCTTGTTTGAAGTGTTCTACTATGGACCCATGGGTAAAACTCAAGTTCTAAAAACTTTCCAAAATCTGAATTTGGACTTTCGTTAGTGTAGTAAGTGTTTGAAAATGTCATCTTTCACGTAGATTCGGAACCGTCATAAGCAAATAAGTCAGTTTTGAGATATCTTTGATAGAACAAAGTTCTGTCATTCTTGTTTCAAGTGTTCTATTATAGACCCATGGCTAAAACTCAAGTTTTAAAAACTTCCCGAAATCTGAATAAGGACTTTCATTAGTGTATTAAGTGTATCAAAATGTCGTTTTTCACATAGATTCGGAATCGTAAACTGCAAAAAAGTCAATTTTGAGATATCGTTGATTGAACAAAGTTTTCTCCTTCTTGTTTCAAGTGTTCTACTATGGACCCATGGGAAAAGCTCAAGTTTTAAAAATGTCGCGAAATCCGAATTTTGACTTTCACTAGTGTATTAAGTGTGTCAAAATGTCACCTTTCACATTGATTCGGAATCGTCAACCGCAAAAAAAGTTAGTTTTGAGATATCGTTGAATGAACAAAGTTGTCTCTTTCTTGTTTCAAGTGTTTAACTATGGACCCATGGCTAAAACTCATGTTTTAAAGACTTCCCGAAATCCGAATTTGGACTTTCGTTAGTGTATTAAGTGTATCAAAATGTCGTCTTTCACATTGATTCGGAATCGTGAACCGTAAAAACAGTCAGTTTTGAGATATCGTTGAATGAACAAAGTTGTCTCTCTCTTGTTTCAAGGGTTTAACTATGGACACATGGCTAAAACTCAAGTTCTAAAGACTTCTCGAAATCCGAACTTGGACTTTCGTTATTGTATTAAGTGTATTAAAATGTCGTCTTTCACATTGATTCAGAATCGTCAACCGCAAAAAAAGTCAGTTTTGAGTTATCGTTCAATGAACAAAGTTGTCTCTTTCTTGTTTCAAGTGTTTAACTATGGACCCATGGCTAAAACTCATGTTTTAAAGACTTCCCGAAATCCGAATTTGGACTTTCGTTAGTGTATTAAGTGTATCAAAATGTCGTCTTTCACATTGATTCGGAATCGTGAACCGCAAAAAAAGTCAGTTTTGAGATATCGTTGAATGAACAAAGTTGTCTATTTCTTGTTTCAAGTGTTTAACTATGGACCCATGGCAAAACTCAAGTTTTAAAGACTTCCCGAAATCCGAATTTGGACTTTCATCAATGTATTAAGTGTATTAAAAAGTCGTCTTTCACATTTATTCGGAATCGTCAACCGCAAAATAAGTCAGTTTTGAGTTATCGTTGAATGAACAAAGTTGTCTCTTTCTTGTTTCAAGTGTTTAACCATGGACCCATGGCTAAAACTCAAGTTTTAAAGACTTCCCGAATTCTGAACTTGGACTTTCGTTAGTGTATTAAGTGTATTAAAATGTCGTCTTTCACATTGATTCGGAATCATCAACCGCAAAAAAGGTCAGTTTTGAGTTATCGTTGAATGAACAAAGTTGTCTCTTTCTTATTTCAAGTGTTTAACTATGGACCATGGCTAAAACTCATGTTTTAAAGACTTCCCGAAATCCGAATTTGGACTTTCGTTAGTGTATTAAGTGTATCAAAATGTCGTCTTTCACATTGATTCGGAATCGTGAACCGCAAAAACAGTCAGTTTTGAGATATCGTTGAATGAACAAAGTTGTCTATTTCTTGTTTCAAGTGTTTAACTATGGACCCATGGCAAAACTCAAGTTTTAAAGACTTCCCGAAATCCGAATTTGGACTTTCGTTAGTGTATTAAGTGTATCAAAATGTCGTCTTTCACATTGATTCGGAATCGTGAACCGCAAAAACAGTCAGTTTTGAGATATCGTTGAATGAACAAAGTTGTCTATTTCTTGTTTCAAGTGTTTAACTATGGACCCATGGCAAAACTCAAGTTTTAAAGACTTCCCGAAATCCGAATTTGGACTTTCATCAGTGTATTAAGTGTATTAAAAAGTCGTCTTTCACATTTATTCGGAATCGTCAACCGCAAAATAAGTCAGTTTTGAGTTATCGTTGAATGAACAAAGTTGTCTCTTTCTTGTTTCAAGTGTTTAACTATGGACCCATGGCTAAAACTCAAGTTTTAAAGACTTCCCGAATTCTGAACTTGGACTTTCGTTAGTCTATTAAGTGTATTAAAATGTCGTCTTTCACATTGATTCGGAATCGTCAACCGCAAAAAAAGTCAGTTTTGAGTTATCGTTGAATGAACAAAGTTGTCTCTTTCTTGTTTCAAGTGTTTAACTATGGACCCATGGCTAAAACTCATGTTTTAAAGACTTCCCGAAATCCGAATTTGGACTTTCGTTAGTGTATTAAGTGTATCAAAATGTCGTCTTTCACATTGATTCGGAATCGTGAACCGCAAAAACAGTCAGTTTTGAGATATCGTTGAATGAACAAAGTTGTCTATTTCTTGTTTCAAGTGTTTAACTATGGACCCGTGGAAAAACTCAAGTTTTAAAGACTTCCCGAAATCCGAATTTGGACTTTCATCAGTGTATTAAGTGTATTAAAAAGTGGTCTTTCACATTTATTCAGAATCGTCAACTGCAAAATAAGTCAGTTTTGAGTTATCGTTGAATGAACAAAGTTGTCTGTTTCTTGTTTCAAGTGTTCAACTATGGACCCATGGCTAAAACTCAAGTTTTAAAAACTTCCCGAAATCTGAATTTGGACTTTCTTTAGTGTATTAAGTGTTTCAAAATGTCATCTTTCACATAGATTCGTAACTGTCAAAAGCAAATAAGTCAGTTTTACGATATCTTTGATAGAACAAAGTTTTGTCTTTCTTGTTTCAAGTGTTCTACTATGGACCCATGGCTAAAACTCAAGTTTTAAAAAACATCCCGAAATCTGAATCTGGACTTTCATTAGTGTATTAAGTGTATCAAAATGTCGTCTTTCACATAAATTCGGAATCGTCAACTGCAAAAAAGTCAATTTTGAGATATCGTTGATTGAACAAAGTTGTCTCCTCCTTGTTTGAAGTGTTCTACTATGGACCCATGGGTAAAACTCAAGTTCTAAAAACTTTCCAAAATCTGAATTTGGACTTTCGTTAGTGTAGTAAGTGTTTGAAAATGTCATCTTTCACGTAGATTCGGAACCGTCATAAGCAAATAAGTCAGTTTTGAGATATCTTTGATAGAACAAAGTTCTGTCATTCTTGTTTCAAGTGTTCTATTATAGACCCATGGCTAAAACTCAAGTTTTAAAAACTTCCCGAAATCTGAATAAGGACTTTCATTAGTGTATTAAGTGTATCAAAATGTCGTTTTTCACATAGATTCGGAATCGTAAACTGCAAAAAAGTCAATTTTGAGATATCGTTGATTGAACAAAGTTTTCTCCTTCTTGTTTCAAGTGTTCTACTATGGACCCATGGGAAAAGCTCAAGTTTTAAAAATGTCGCGAAATCCGAATTTTGACTTTCACTAGTGTATTAAGTGTGTCAAAATGTCACCTTTCACATTGATTCGGAATCGTCAACCGCAAAAAAAGTTAGTTTTGAGATATCGTTGAATGAACAAAGTTGTCTCTTTCTTGTTTCAAGTGTTTAACTATGGACCCATGGCTAAAACTCATGTTTTAAAGACTTCCCGAAATCCGAATTTGGACTTTCGTTAGTGTATTAAGTGTATCAAAATGTCGTCTTTCACATTGATTCGGAATCGTGAACCGTAAAAACAGTCAGTTTTGAGATATCGTTGAATGAACAAAGTTGTCTCTCTCTTGTTTCAAGGGTTTAACTATGGACACATGGCTAAAACTCAAGTTCTAAAGACTTCTCGAAATCCGAACTTGGACTTTCGTTATTGTATTAAGTGTATTAAAATGTCGTCTTTCACATTGATTCAGAATCGTCAACCGCAAAAAAAGTCAGTTTTGAGTTATCGTTCAATGAACAAAGTTGTCTCTTTCTTGTTTCAAGTGTTTAACTATGGACCCATGGCTAAAACTCATGTTTTAAAGACTTCCCGAAATCCGAATTTGGACTTTCGTTAGTGTATTAAGTGTATCAAAATGTCGTCTTTCACATTGATTCGGAATCGTGAACCGCAAAAAAAGTCAGTTTTGAGATATCGTTGAATGAACAAAGTTGTCTATTTCTTGTTTCAAGTGTTTAACTATGGACCCATGGCAAAACTCAAGTTTTAAAGACTTCCCGAAATCCGAATTTGGACTTTCATCAATGTATTAAGTGTATTAAAAAGTCGTCTTTCACATTTATTCGGAATCGTCAACCGCAAAATAAGTCAGTTTTGAGTTATCGTTGAATGAACAAAGTTGTCTCTTTCTTGTTTCAAGTGTTTAACCATGGACCCATGGCTAAAACTCAAGTTTTAAAGACTTCCCGAATTCTGAACTTGGACTTTCGTTAGTGTATTAAGTGTATTAAAATGTCGTCTTTCACATTGATTCGGAATCATCAACCGCAAAAAAGGTCAGTTTTGAGTTATCGTTGAATGAACAAAGTTGTCTCTTTCTTATTTCAAGTGTTTAACTATGGACCATGGCTAAAACTCATGTTTTAAAGACTTCCCGAAATCCGAATTTGGACTTTCGTTAGTGTATTAAGTGTATCAAAATGTCGTCTTTCACATTGATTCGGAATCGTGAACCGCAAAAACAGTCAGTTTTGAGATATCGTTGAATGAACAAAGTTGTCTATTTCTTGTTTCAAGTGTTTAACTATGGACCCATGGCAAAACTCAAGTTTTAAAGACTTCCCGAAATCCGAATTTGGACTTTCGTTAGTGTATTAAGTGTATCAAAATGTCGTCTTTCACATTGATTCGGAATCGTGAACCGCAAAAACAGTCAGTTTTGAGATATCGTTGAATGAACAAAGTTGTCTATTTCTTGTTTCAAGTGTTTAACTATGGACCCATGGCAAAACTCAAGTTTTAAAGACTTCCCGAAATCCGAATTTGGACTTTCATCAGTGTATTAAGTGTATTAAAAAGTCGTCTTTCACATTTATTCGGAATCGTCAACCGCAAAATAAGTCAGTTTTGAGTTATCGTTGAATGAACAAAGTTGTCTCTTTCTTGTTTCAAGTGTTTAACTATGGACCCATGGCTAAAACTCAAGTTTTAAAGACTTCCCGAATTCTGAACTTGGACTTTCGTTAGTCTATTAAGTGTATTAAAATGTCGTCTTTCACATTGATTCGGAATCGTCAACCGCAAAAAAAGTCAGTTTTGAGTTATCGTTGAATGAACAAAGTTGTCTCTTTCTTGTTTCAAGTGTTTAACTATGGACCCATGGCTAAAACTCATGTTTTAAAGACTTCCCGAAATCCGAATTTGGACTTTCGTTAGTGTATTAAGTGTATCAAAATGTCGTCTTTCACATTGATTCGGAATCGTGAACCGCAAAAACAGTCAGTTTTGAGATATCGTTGAATGAACAAAGTTGTCTATTTCTTGTTTCAAGTGTTTAACTATGGACCCGTGGAAAAACTCAAGTTTTAAAGACTTCCCGAAATCCGAATTTGGACTTTCATCAGTGTATTAAGTGTATTAAAAAGTGGTCTTTCACATTTATTCAGAATCGTCAACTGCAAAATAAGTCAGTTTTGAGTTATCGTTGAATGAACAAAGTTGTCTGTTTCTTGTTTCAAGTGTTCAACTATGGACCCATGGCTAAAACTCAAGTTTTAAAAACTTCCCGAAATCTGAATTTGGACTTTCTTTAGTGTATTAAGTGTTTCAAAATGTCATCTTTCACATAGATTCGTAACTGTCAAAAGCAAATAAGTCAGTTTTACGATATCTTTGATAGAACAAAGTTTTGTCTTTCTTGTTTCAAGTGTTCTACTATGGACCCATGGCTAAAACTCAAGTTTTAAAAAACATCCCGAAATTTGAATCTGGACTTTCATTAGTGTATTAAGTGTATCAAAATGTCGTCTTTCACATAAATTCGGAATCGTCAACTGCAAAAAAGTCAATTTTGAGATATCGTTGATTGAACAAAGTTGTCTCCTCCTTGTTTGAAGTGTTCTACTATGGACCCATGGGTAAAACTCAAGTTCTAAAAACTTTCCAAAATCTGAATTTGGACTTTCGTTAGTGTAGTAAGTGTTTGAAAATGTCATCTTTCACGTAGATTCGGAACCGTCATAAGCAAATAAGTCAGTTTTGAGATATCTTTGATAGAACAAAGTTCTGTCATTCTTGTTTCAAGTGTTCTATTATAGACCCATGGCTAAAACTCAAGTTTTAAAAACTTCCCGAAATCTGAATAAGGACTTTCATTAGTGTATTAAGTGTATCAAAATGTCGTTTTTCACATAGATTCGGAATCGTAAACTGCAAAAAAGTCAATTTTGAGATATCGTTGATTGAACAAAGTTTTCTCCTTCTTGTTTCAAGTGTTCTACTATGGACCCATGGGAAAAGCTCAAGTTTTAAAAATGTCGCGAAATCCGAATTTTGACTTTCACTAGTGTATTAAGTGTGTCAAAATGTCACCTTTCACATTGATTCGGAATCGTCAACCGCAAAAAAAGTTAGTTTTGAGATATCGTTGAATGAACAAAGTTGTCTCTTTCTTGTTTCAAGTGTTTAACTATGGACCCATGGCTAAAACTCATGTTTTAAAGACTTCCCGAAATCCGAATTTGGACTTTCGTTAGTGTATTAAGTGTATCAAAATGTCGTCTTTCACATTGATTCGGAATCGTGAACCGTAAAAACAGTCAGTTTTGAGATATCGTTGAATGAACAAAGTTGTCTCTCTCTTGTTTCAAGGGTTTAACTATGGACACATGGCTAAAACTCAAGTTCTAAAGACTTCTCGAAATCCGAACTTGGACTTTCGTTATTGTATTAAGTGTATTAAAATGTCGTCTTTCACATTGATTCAGAATCGTCAACCGCAAAAAAAGTCAGTTTTGAGTTATCGTTCAATGAACAAAGTTGTCTCTTTCTTGTTTCAAGTGTTTAACTATGGACCCATGGCTAAAACTCATGTTTTAAAGACTTCCCGAAATCCGAATTTGGACTTTCGTTAGTGTATTAAGTGTATCAAAATGTCGTCTTTCACATTGATTCGGAATCGTGAACCGCAAAAAAAGTCAGTTTTGAGATATCGTTGAATGAACAAAGTTGTCTATTTCTTGTTTCAAGTGTTTAACTATGGACCCATGGCAAAACTCAAGTTTTAAAGACTTCCCGAAATCCGAATTTGGACTTTCATCAATGTATTAAGTGTATTAAATAGTCGTCTTTCACATTTATTCGGAATCGTCAACCGCAAAATAAGTCAGTTTTGAGTTATCGTTGAATGAACAAAGTTGTCTCTTTCTTGTTTCAAGTGTTTAACCATGGACCCATGGCTAAAACTCAAGTTTTAAAGACTTCCCGAATTCTGAACTTGGACTTTCGTTAGTGTATTAAGTGTATTAAAATGTCGTCTTTCACATTGATTCGGAATCGTCAACCGCAAAAAAAGTCAGTTTTGAGTTATCGTTGAATGAACAAAGTTGTCTCTTTCTTGTTTCAAGTGTTTAACTATGGACCCATGGCTAAAACTCATGTTTTAAAGACTTCCCGAAATCCGAATTTGGACTTTCGTTAGTGTATTAAGTGTATCAAAATGTCGTCTTTCACATTGATTCGGAATCGTGAACCGCAAAAAAAGTCAGTTTTGAGTTATCGTTGAATGAACAAAGTTGTCTCTTTCTTGTTTCAAGTGTTTAACTATGGACCCATGGCTAAAACTCATGTTTTAAAGACTTCCTGAAATCTGAATTTGGACTTTCGTTAGGGTATTAAGTGTATTAAAATGTCGTCTTTCACATTGATTCGGAATCGTCAACCGCAAAAAAAGACAGTTTTGAGATATCGTTGAATGAACAAAGTTGTCTATTTCTTGTTTCAAGTGTTTAACTATGGACCCATGGCAAAACTCAAGTTTTAAAGACTTCCCGAAATCTGAATCTGGACTGTCATTAGTGTATTAAGTGTATCAAAATGTCGTCTTTCACATAGATTCGGAATCATAAACTACAAAAAAGTCAATTTTGAGATATCGTTGATTGAACAAAGTTTTCTCCTTCTTGTTTCAAGTGTTCTACTATGGACCCATGGGTAAAACTCAAGTTTTAAA
This sequence comes from Diospyros kaki, assembly GCA_036245055.1. NCBI lineage: Eukaryota > Viridiplantae > Streptophyta > Magnoliopsida > Ericales > Ebenaceae > Diospyros > Diospyros kaki. The sequence continues at coordinate 22,771,677 of BSEG01000009.1, read as the reverse complement.
AATGTCACGAAATCCAAATTTTGACTTTCAATAGTGTATTAAGTGTGTCAAAACGTCGCCTTTCACATTGATTCGGAATCGTCAACAGCAAAAAAGTCAGTTTTGAGATATCGTTGAATGAACAAAGTTGTCTCTTTCTTTTTTCAAGTGTTTAACTATGGACCCATGGCTAAAACTCATGTTTTAAGACTTTCAGAAATCCGAATTTGGACTTTCGTTAGTGTATTAAGTGTATTAAAATGTTATCTTTCACATTGATTCAGAATCGTCAACCGCAAAAAAAGTCAGTTTTGAGATATCGTTGAATGAACAAAGTTGTCTCTTTCTTGTTTCAAGTGTTTAACTATAGACCCATGGCTAAAACTCAAGTTTTAAAGACCTGCCAAAATCCGAACTTGGACTTTCGTTAGTGTATTAAGTGTATTAAAATGTCGTCTTTCACATTGATTCGGAATCGTCAACCGCAAAAAAAGTCAGTTTTGAGTTATCGTTGAATGAACAAAGTTGTCTCTTTCTTGTTTCAAGTGTTTAACTATGGACCCATGGCTAAAACTAAAGTTTTAAAGACTTTCTGAAATCCGAATTTAGACTTTCATTAGTGTATTAAGTGTATTAAAATGTCGTCTTTCACATTGATTCGGAATCGTCAACCGCAAAAAAAGTTAGTTTTGAGATATCGTTCAATGAACAAAGTTGTCTATTTCTTGTTTCAAGGGTTCAACTATGGACCGATGGCTAAAACTCATGTTTTAAAAAGTTAGTGTATTAAGTGTTTGAAAATGTCATCTTTCACGTAGATTAGGAACCGTCAAAAGCAAATAAGTCAGTTTTGAGATATCTTTGATAGAACAAAGTTCTGTCATTCTTGTTTCAAGTGTTCTATTATGGACCCATGGCTAAAACTCAAGTTTTAAAAACTTCCCGAAATCTGAATCTGGACTGTCATTAGTGTATTAAGTGTATCAAAATGTCGTCTTTCACATAGATTCGGAATCATAAACTACAAAAAAGTCAATTTTGAGATATCGTTGATTGATCAAAGGTTTCTCCTTCTTGTTTCAAGTGTTCTACTATGGACCCATGGGTAAAACTCAAGTATTAAAAATGTCACGAAATCCAAATTTTGACTTTCACTAGTGTATTAAGTGTGTTAAAATGTCGCCTTTCACATTGATTCGGAATCGTCAACTGCAAAAAAATTCTGTTTTGAGATATCGTTGAATGAACAAAGTTGTCTCTTTCTTTTTTCAAGTGTTTAACTATGAACCCATGGCTAAAACTCATGTTTTAAGACTTTCGGAAATCAGAATTTGGACTTTCGTTAGTGTATTAAGTGTATTAAAATGTCATCTTTCACATTGATTCAGAATCGTCAATCGCAAAAAAAGTCAGTTTTGAGATATCGTTGAATGAACAAAGTTGTCTCTTTCTTGTTTCAAGTGTTTAACTATGGACCCATGGCTAAAACTCAAGTTTTAAAGACTTCTCGAAATCCGAACTTGGACTTCCGTTAGTGTATTAAGTGTATTAAAATGTCATCTTTCACATTGATTCGGAATCGTCAACCGCAAAAAAAGTCAGTTTTGAGTTATCGTTGAATGAACAAAGTTGTCTCTTTCTTGTTTCAAGTGTTTAACTATGGACCCATGGCTAAAACTCATGTTTTAAAGACTTCCCGAAATCCGAATTTGGACTTTCGTTAGTGTATTAAGTGCATCAAAATGTCATCTTTCACATTGATTCGGAATCGTTAACCGCAAAAACAGTCAGTTTTGAGATATCGTTGAATGAACAAAGTTGTCTCTTTCTTGTTTCAAGGGTTTAACTATGGACCCATGGCTAAAACTCAAGTTTAAAAGACTTCCCGAAATCCGAACTTGGACTTTCGTTAGTGTATTATGTGTATTAAAATGTCGTCTTTCACATTGATTCGGAATCGTCAACCGCAAAAAAAGTCAGTTTTGAGTTATCGTTGAATGAACAAAGTTGTCTCTTTCTTGTTTCAAGTGTTCTACTATGGACCCATGGCTAAAACTCATGTTTTAAAGACTTCCTGAAATCTGAATTTGGACTTTCGTCAGTGTATTAAGTGTATCAAAATGTCGTCTTTCACATAGATTCGGAATCGTCAACTGCAAAAAAGTCAATTTTGAGATATCGTTGATTGAACAAAGTTGTCTCCTTCTTGTTTCAAGTGTTCTACTAGGACCCATGGCTAAAACTCAAGTTCTAAAAACTTTCCAAAATCTGAATTTGGACTTTCTTTAGTATATTAAGTGTTTGAAAATATCATCTTTCACGTAGATTCGGAATCGTCAAAAGCAAATAAGTCAGTTTTGAGATATCTTTGATAGAACAAAGTTCTGTCATTCTTGTTTCAAGTGTTCTATTATGGACCCATGGCTAAAACTCAAGTTTTAAAAACTTCCTGAAATCTGAATCTGAACTTTCATTAGGGTATTAAGTGTATCAAAATGTCAACTTTCACATAGATTCGGAATCGTAAACTACAAAAAAGTCAATTTTCAGATATCGTTGATTGAACAAAGTTGTCTCCTTCTTGTTTCAAGTGTTCTACTATGGACCCATAGGTAAAACTCAAGTTTTAAAACGTCCCGGAATCCGAATTTGGACTTTCACTAGTGTATTAAGTGTGCCAAAATGTCGTCTTTTTCATTGATTCGGAATCGTCAACAGCAAAAAAAGTCAGTTTTGAGATATCGTTGAATGAACAAAGTTGTCTCTTTCTTGTTTCAAGTGTTCAACAATGGACCCATGGCTAAAACTCAAGTTTTAAAGACTTCCCGAAATCTGAATTTGGACTTTCATTAGTGTATTAAGTTTATCAAAATGTCGTCTTTCATATTGATTCGGAATCGTCAACCGCAAAAAAGTCAGTTTTGAGATATCGTTGAATGAACAAAGTTGTCTCTTTCTTGATTCAAGTGTTTAACTATGGACCCATGGCTAAAACTCATGGTTTAAAGACTTCCCGAAATTCAAATTTGGACTTTCGTTAGTGTATTAAGTGTATCAAAATGTCATCTTTCACATTGATTCGGAATCGTGAACTGCAAAAATAGTCAGTTTTGAGATATCGTTGAATGAACAAAGTTGTCTCTTTCTTGTTTCAAGTGTTCAACTATGGAGCCATGGCTAAAACTAAAGTTTTAAAGACTTTCTGAAATCCAACTTTAGACTTTCATTAGTGTATTAAGTGTATTAAAATGTCATCTTTCACATTGATTCGGAATCGTCAACCGCAAATAAAGTTAGTTTTGAGATATCGTTGAATGAACAAAGTTATCTCTTTCTTGTTTCAAGTGTTTAACTATGGACCCATGGCAGAACTCAAGTTTTAAAGGCTTCCCGAAATCCGAATTTGGACTTTCATCAGTGTATTAAGTGTATTAAAAAGTCATCTTTCACTTTGATTTGGAATTGTCAACCACAAAAAAAGTCAGTTTTGAGTTATCGTTGAATGAACAAAGTTGTCACTTTCTTGTTTCAAGTGTTCAACTATGGACCCATGGCTAAAACTCAAGTTTTAAAGACTTCCCGAAATCCGAACTTGGACTTTCGTTAGTGTATTAAGTGTATTAAAATGTCGTCTTTCACATTGATTCGGAATCGTCAACCGCAAAAAAAGACAGTTTTAAGATATCGTTGAATGAACAAAGTTGTCTCTTTCTTGTTTCAAGTGTTTAACTATGGACCCATGGCTAAAACTCAAGTTTTAAAGACTTATCGAAATCCGAACTTGGACTTTCGTTAGTGTATTAAGTGTATTAAAATGTCGCCTTTCACATTGATTCGGAATCGTCAACCGCAAAAAAAGTCAGTTTTGAGTTATCGTTGAATGAACAAAGTTGTCTCTTTCTTGTTTCAAGGGTTTAACTATGGACCCATGGCTAAAACACATGTTTTAAAGACTTCCCGAAATCCGAATTTGGACTTTCGTTCGTGTATTAAGTGTATCAAAATGTCATCTTTCACATTGATTCGGAATCTTTAAACGCAAAAACAGTCAGTTTTGAGATATCGTTGAATGAACAAAGTTGTCTCTTTCTTGTTTCAAGTGTTTAACTATGGACCCATGGCTAAAACTCATGTTTTAAAGACTTCCCGAAATCCGAATTTGGACTTTCATTAGTGTATTAAGTGCATCAAAATGTCATCTTTCACATTGATTCGGAATCGTTAACCGCAAAAACAGTCAGTTTTGAGATATCGTTGAATGAACAAAGTTGTCTCTTTCTTGTTTCAAGGGTTTAACTATGGACCCATGGCTAAAACTCAAGTTTTAAAGACTTCCCGAAATCTGAACTTGGACTTTCGTTAGTGTATTAAGTGTATTAAAATGTCGTGTTTCACATTGATTCGGAATCGTCAACCGCAAAAAAAGTCAGTTTTGAGTTATCGTTGAATGAACAAAGTTGTCTCTTTCTTGTTTCAAGGGTTTAACTATGGACCCATGGCTAAAACTCATGTTTTAAAGACTTCCCGAAATCCGAATTTGGACTTTCGTTCGTGTATTAAGTGTATCAAAATGTCGTCTTTCACATTGATTCGGAATCGTCAACCACAAAAAAAGTCAGTTTTGAGTTATCGTTGAATGAACAAAGTTGTCTCTTTCTTGTTTCAAGTGTTTAACTATAGACCCATGGCTAAAACTCATGTTTTAAAGACTGCCCTAAATCCGAATTTGGACTTTCGTTAGTGTATTAAGTGCATCAAAATGTCATCTTTCACATTGATTCGGAATCGTTAACCGCAAAAACAGTCAGTTTTGAGATATCGTTGAATGAACAAAGTTGTCTCTTTCTTGTTTCAAGGGTTTAACTATGGACCCATGGCTAAAACTCAAGTTTTAAAGACTTCCCGAAATCCGAACTTGGACTTTCGTTAGTGTATTAAGTGTATTAAAATGTCGTCTTTCACATTGATTCGGAATCGTCAACCGTAAAAAAAGTCAGTTTTGAGTTATCGTTGAATGAACAAAGTTGTCTCTTTCTTGTTTCAAGTGTTTAACTATGGACCCATGGCTAAAACTCATGTTTTAAAGACTTCCTGAAATCTGAATTTGGACTTTCGTTAGGGTATTAAGTGTATTAAAATGTCGTCTTTCACATTGATTCGGAATCGTCAACCGCAAAAAAAGACAGTTTTGAGATATCGTTGAATGAACAAAGTTGTCTATTTCTTGTTTCAAGTGTTTAACTATGGACCCATGGCAAAACTCAAGTTTTAAAGACTTCCCGAAATCTGAATCTGGACTGTCATTAGTGTATTAAGTGTATCAAAATGTCGTCTTTCACATAGATTCGGAATCATAAACTACAAAAAAGTCAATTTTGAGATATCGTTGATTGAACAAAGTTTTCTCCTTCTTGTTTCAAGTGTTCTACTATGGACCCATGGGTAAAACTCAAGTTTTAAAAATGTCACGAAATCCAAATTTTGACTTTCAATAGTGTATTAAGTGTGTCAAAACGTCGCCTTTCACATTGATTCGGAATCGTCAACAGCAAAAAAGTCAGTTTTGAGATATCGTTGAATGAACAAAGTTGTCTCTTTCTTTTTTCAAGTGTTTAACTATGGACCCATGGCTAAAACTCATGTTTTAAGACTTTCAGAAATCCGAATTTGGACTTTCGTTAGTGTATTAAGTGTATTAAAATGTTATCTTTCACATTGATTCAGAATCGTCAACCGCAAAAAAAGTCAGTTTTGAGATATCGTTGAATGAACAAAGTTGTCTCTTTCTTGTTTCAAGTGTTTAACTATGGACCCATGGCTAAAACTCAAGTTTTAAAGACCTGCCAAAATCCGAACTTGGACTTTCGTTAGTGTATTAAGTGTATTAAAATGTCGTCTTTCACATTGATTCGGAATCGTCAACCGCAAAAAAAGTCAGTTTTGAGTTATCGTTGAATGAACAAAGTTGTCTCTTTCTTGTTTCAAGTGTTTAACTATGGACCCATGGCTAAAACTAAAGTTTTAAAGACTTTCTGAAATCCGAATTTAGACTTTCATTAGTGTATTAAGTGTATTAAAATGTCGTCTTTCACATTGATTCGGAATCGTCAACCGCAAAAAAAGTTAGTTTTGAGATATCGTTCAATGAACAAAGTTGTCTATTTCTTGTTTCAAGGGTTCAACTATAGACCGATGGCTAAAACTCATGTTTTAAAAGGTTAGTGTATTAAGTGTTTGAAAACGTCATCTTTCACGTAGATTAGGAACCGTCAAAAGCAAATAAGTCAGTTTTGAGATATCTTTGATAGAACAAAGTTCTGTCATTCTTGTTTCAAGTGTTCTATTATGGACCCATGGCTAAAACTCAAGTTTTAAAAACTTCCTGAAATCTGAATCTGGACTGTCATTAGTGTATTAAGTGTATCAAAATGTCGTCTTTCACATAGATTCGGAATCATAAACTACAAAAAAGTCAATTTTGAGATATCGTTGATTGATCAAAGTTTTCTCCTTCTTGTTTCAAGTGTTCTACTATGGACCCATGGGTAAAACTCAAGTATTAAAAATGTCACGAAATCCGAATTTTGACTTTCACTAGTGTATTAAGTGTGTTAAAATGTCGCCTTTCACATTGATTCGGAATCGTCAACTGCAAAAAAAGTCTGTTTTGAGATATCGTTGAATGAACAAAGTTGTCTCTTTCTTTTTTCAAGTGTTTAACTATGAACCCATGGCTAAAACTCATGTTTTAAGACTTTCGGAAATCAGAATTTGGACTTTCGTTAGTGTATTAAGTGTATTAAAATGTCATCTTTCACATTGATTCAGAATCGTCAACCGCAAAAAAAGTCAGTTTTGAGATATCGTTGAATGAACAAAGTTGTCTCTTTCTAGTTTCAAGTGTTCAACTATGGACCCATGGCTAAAACTCAAGTTTTAAAGACTTCTCGAAATCCGAACTTGGACTTCCGTTAGTGTATTAAGTGTATTAAAATGTCGTCTTTCACATTGATTCGGAATCGTCAACCGCAAAAAAAGTCAGTTTTGAGTTATCGTTGAATGAACAAAGTTGTCTCTTTCTTGTTTCAAGTGTTTAACTATGGACCCATGGCTAAAACTCATGTTTTAAAGACTTCCCGAAATCCGAATTTGGACTTTCGTTAGTGTATTAAGTGCATCAAAATGTCATCTTTCACATTGATTCGGAATCGTTAACCGCAAAAACAGTCAGTTTTGAGATATCGTTGAATGAACAAAGTTGTCTCTTTCTTGTTTCAAGGGTTTAACTATGGACCCATGGCTAAAACTCAAGTTTTAAAGACTTCCCGAAATCCGAACTTGGACTTTCGTTAGTGTATTAAGTGTATTAAAATGTCGTCTTTCACATTGATTCGGAATCGTCAACCGCAAAAAAAGTCAGTTTTGAGTTATCGTTGAATGAACAAAGTTGTCTCTTTCTTGTTTCAAGTGTTCTACTATGGACCCATGGCTAAAACTCATGTTTTAAAGACTTCCTGAAATCTGAATTTGGACTTTCGTCAGTGTATTAAGTGTATCAAAATGTCGTCTTTCACATAGATTCGGAATCGTCAACTGCAAAAAAGTCAATTTTGAGATATCGTTGATTGAACAAAGTTGTCTCCTTCTTGTTTCAAGTGTTCTACTAGGACCCATGGCTAAAACTCAAGTTCTAAAAACTTTCCAAAATCTGAATTTGGACTTTCTTTAGTATTTTAAGTGTTTGAAAATATCATCTTTCACGTAGATTCGGAATCGTCAAAAGCAAATAAGTCAGTTTTGAGATATCTTTGATAGAACAAAGTTCTGTCATTCTTGTTTCAAGTGTTCTATTATGGACCCATGGCTAAAACTCAAGTTTTAAAAACTTCCTGAAATCTGAATCTGAACTTTCATTAGGGTATTAAGTGTATCAAAATGTCAACTTTCACATAGATTCGGAATCGTAAACTACAAAAAAGTCAATTTTCAGATATCGTTGATTGAACAAAGTTGTCTCCTTCTTGTTTCAAGTGTTCTACTATGGACCCATAGGTAAAACTCAAGTTTTAAAACGTCCCGGAATCCGAATTTGGACTTTCACTAGTGTATTAAGTGTGCCAAAATGTCGTCTTTTTCATTGATTCGGAATCGTCAACAGCAAAAAAAGTCAGTTTTGAGATATCGTTGAATGAACAAAGTTGTCTCTTTCTTGTTTCAAGTGTTCAACAATGGACCCATGGCTAAAACTCAAGTTTTAAAGACTTCCCGAAATCCGAATTTGGACTTTCATCAGTGTATTAAGTGTATTAAAAAGTCGTCTTTCACATTTATTCGGAATCGTCAACCGCAAAATAAGTCAGTTTTGAGTTATCGTTGAATGAACAAAGTTGTCTCTTTCTTGTTTCAAGTGTTTAACCATGGACCCATGGCTAAAACTCAAGTTTTAAAGACTTCCCGAATTCTGAACTTGGACTTTCGTTAGTGTATTAAGTGTATTAAAATGTCGTGTTTCACATTGATTCGGAATCGTCAACCGCAAAAAAAGTCAGTTTTGAGTTATCGTTGAATGAACAAAGTTGTCTCTTTCTTGTTTCAAGGGTTTAACTATGGACCCATGGCTAAAACTCATGTTTTAAAGACTTCCCGAAATCCGAATTTGGACTTTCGTTCGTGTATTAAGTGTATCAAAATGTCGTCTTTCACATTGATTCGGAATCGTCAACCAGAAAAAAAGTCAGTTTTGAGTTATCGTTGAATGAACAAAGTTGTCTCTTTCTTGTTTCAAGTGTTTAACTATGGACCCATGGCTAAAACTCATGTTTTAAAGACTGCCCGAAATCCGAATTTAGACTTTCGTTAGTGTATTAAGTGCATCAAAATGTCATCTTTCACATTGATTCGGAATCGTTAACCGCAAAAACAGTCAGTTTTGAGATATCGTTGAATGAACAAAGTTGTCTCTTTCTTGTTTCAAGGGTTTAACTATGGACCCATGGCTAAAACTCAAGTTTTAAAGACTTCCCGAAATCCGAACTTGGACTTTCGTTAGTGTATTAAGTGTATTAAAATGTCGTCTTTCACATTGATTCGGAATCGTCAAACGCAAAAAAAGTCAGTTTTGAGTTATCGTTGAATGAACAAAGTTGTCTCTTTCTTGTTTCAAGTGTTTAACTATGAACCCATGGCTAAAACTCATGTTTTAAAGACTTCCTGAAATCTGAATTTGGACTTTCGTTAGGGTATTAAGTGTATTAAAATGTCATCTTTCACATTGATTCGGAATCGTCAACCGCAAAAAAAGACAGTTTTGAGATATCGTTGAATGAACAAAGTTGTCTATTTCTTGTTTCAAGTGTTTAACTATGGACCCATGGCAAAACTCAAGTTTTAAAGACTTCCCGAAATCTGAATTTGGACTGTCATTAGTGTATTAAGTGTATCAAAATGTCGTCTTTCACATAGATTCGGAATCATAAACTACAAAAAAGTCAATTTTGAGATATCGTTGATTGAACAAAGTTTTCTCCTTCTTCTTTCAAGTGTTCTACTATGGACCCATGGGTAAAACTCAAGTTTTAAAAATGTCACGAAATCCAAATTTTGACTTTCAATAGTGTATTAAGTGTGTCAAAACGTCGCCTTTCACATTGATTCGGAATCGTCAACAGCAAAAAAGTCAGTTTTGAGATATCGTTGAATGAACAAAGTTGTCTCTTTCTTTTTTCAAGTGTTTAACTATGGACCCATGGCTAAAACTCATGTTTTAAGACTTTCAGAAATCCGAATTTGGACTTTCGTTAGTGTATTAAGTGTATTAAAATGTTATCATTCACATTGATTCAGAATCGTCAACCGCAAAAAAAGTCAGTTTTGAGATATCGTTGAATGAACAAAGTTGTCTCTTTCTTGTTTCAAGTGTTTAACTATGGACCCATGGCTAAAACTCAAGTTTTAAAGACCTGCCAAAATCCGAACTTGGACTTTCGTTAGTGTATTAAGTGTATTAAAATGTCGTCTTTCACATTGATTCGGAATCGTCAACCGCAAAAAAAGTCAGTTTTGAGTTATCGTTGAATGAACAAAGTTGTCTCTATCTTGTTTCAAGTGTTTAACTATGGACCCATGGCTAAAACTCAAGTTTTAAAGACTTATCGAAATCCGAACTTGGACTTTCGTTAGTGTATTAAGTGTATTAAAATGTCGCCTTTCACATTGATTCGGAATCGTCAACCGCAAAAAAAGTCAGTTTTGAGTTATCGTTGAATGAACAAAGTTGTCTCTTTCTTGTTTCAAGGGTTTAACTATGGACCCATGGCTAAAACACATGTTTTAAAGACTTCCCGAAATCCGAATTTGGACTTTCGTTCGTGTATTAAGTGTATCAAAATGTCATCTTTCACATTGATTCGGAATCTTTAAACGCAAAAACAGTCAGTTTTGAGATATCGTTGAATGAACAAAGTTGTCTCTTTCTTGTTTCAAGTGTTTAACTATGGACCCATGGCTAAAACTCATGTTTTAAAGACTTCCCGAAATCCGAATTTGGACTTTCATTAGTGTATTAAGTGCATCAAAATGTCATCTTTCACATTGATTCGGAATCGTTAACCGCAAAAACAGTCAGTTTTGAGATATCGTTGAATGAACAAAGTTGTCTCTTTCTTGTTTCAAGGGTTTAACTATGGACCCATGGCTAAAACTCAAGTTTTAAAGACTTCCCGAAATCTGAACTTGGACTTTCGTTAGTGTATTAAGTGTATTAAAATGTCGTGTTTCACATTGATTCGGAATCGTCAACCGCAAAAAAAGTCAGTTTTGAGTTATCGTTGAGTGAACAAAGTTGTCTCTTTCTTGTTTCAAGGGTTTAACTATGGACCCATGGCTAAAACTCATGTTTTAAAGACTTCCCGAAATCCGAATTTGGACTTTCGTTCGTGTATTAAGTGTATCAAAATGTCGTCTTTCACATTGATTCGGAATCGTCAACCACAAAAAAAGTCAGTTTTGAGTTATCGTTGAATGAACAAAGTTGTCTCTTTCTTATTTCAAGTGTTTAACTATGGACCCATGGCTAAAACTCATGTTTTAAAGACTGCCCGAAATCCGAATTTGGACTTTCGTTAGTGTATTAAGTGCATCAAAATGTCATCTTTCACATTGATTCGGAATCGTTAACCGCAAAAACAGTCAGTTTTGAGATATCGTTGAATGAACAAAGTTGTCTCTTTCTTGTTTCAAGGGTTTAACTATGGACCCATGGCTAAAACTCAAGTTTTAAAGACTTCCCGAAATCCGAACTTGGACTTTCGTTAGTGTATTAAGTGTATTAAAATGTCGTCTTTCACATTGATTCGGAATCGTCAACCGTAAAAAAAGTCAGTTTTGAGTTATCGTTGAATGAACAAAGTTGTCTCTTTCTTGTTTCAAGTGTTTAACTATGGACCCATGGCTAAAACTCATGTTTTAAAGACTTCCTGAAATCTGAATTTGGACTTTCGTTAGGGTATTAAGTGTATTAAAATGTCGTCTTTCACATTGATTCGGAATCGTCAACCGCAAAAAAAGACAGTTTTGAGATATCGTTGAATGAACAAAGTTGTCTATTTCTTGTTTCAAGTGTTTAACTATGGACCCATGGCAAAACTCAAGTTTTAAAGACTTCCCGAAATATGAATCTGGACTGTCATTAGTGTATTAAGTGTATCAAAATGTCGTCTTTCACATAGATTCGGAATCATAAACTACAAAAAAGTCAATTTTGAGATATCGTTGATTGAACAAAGTTTTCTCCTTCTTGTTTCAAGTGTTCTACTATGGACCCATGGGTAAAACTCAAGTTTTAAAAATGTCACGAAATCCAAATTTTGACTTTCAATAGTGTATTAAGTGTGTCAAAACGTCGCCTTTCACATTGATTCGGAATCGTCAACAGCAAAAAAGTCAGTTTTGAGATATCGTTGAATGAACAAAGTTGTCTCTTTCTTTTTTCAAGTGTTTAACTATGGACCCATGGCTAAAACTCATGTTTTAAGACTTTCAGAAATCCGAATTTGGACTTTCGTTAGTGTATTAAGTGTATTAAAATGTTATCTTTCACATTGATTCAGAATCGTCAACCGCAAAAAAAGTCAGTTTTGAGATATCGTTGAATGAACAAAGTTGTCTCTTTCTTGTTTCAAGTGTTTAACTATGGACCCATGGCTAAAACTCAAGTTTTAAAGGCCTGCCAAAATCCGAACTTGGACTTTCGTTAGTGTATTAAGTGTATTAAAATGTCGTCTTTCACATTGATTCGGAATCGTCAACCGCAAAAAAAGTCAGTTTTGAGTTATCGTTGAATGAACAAAGTTGTCTCTTTCTTGTTTCAAGTGTTTAACTATGGACCCATGGCTAAAACTAAAGTTTTAAAGACTTTCTGAAATCCGAATTTAGACTTTCATTAGTGTATTAAGTGTATTAAAATGTCGTCTTTCACATTGATTCGGAATCGTCAACCGCAAAAAAAGTTAGTTTTGAGATATCGTTCAATGAACAAAGTTGTCTATTTCTTGTTTCAAGGGTTCAACTATGGACCGATGGCTAAAACTCATGTTTTAAAAGGTTAGTGTATTAAGTGTTTGAAAATGTCATCTTTCACGTAGATTAGGAACCGTCAAAAGCAAATAAGTCAGTTTTGAGATATCTTTGATAGAACAAAGTTCTGTCATTCTTGTTTCAAGTGTTCTATTATGGACCCATGGCTAAAACTCAAGTTTTAAAAACTTCCCGAAATCTGAATCTGGACTGTCATTAGTGTATTAAGTGTATCAAAATGTCGTCTTTCACATAGATTCGGAATCATAAACTACAAAAAAGTCAATTTTGAGATATCGTTGATTGATCAAAGTTTTCTCCTTCTTGTTTCAAGTGTTCTACTATGGACCCATGGGTAAAACTCAAGTATTAAAAATGTCACGAAATCCGAATTTTGACTTTCACTAGTGTATTAAGTGTGTTAAAATGTCGCCTTTCACATTGATTCGGAATCCTCAACTGCAAAAAAAGTCTGTTTTGAGATATCGTTGAATGAACAAAGTTGTCTCTTTCTTTTTTCAAGTGTTTAACTATGAACCCATGGCTAAAACTCATGTTTTAAGACTTTCGGAAATCAGAATTTGGACTTTCGTTAGTGTATTAAGTGTATTAAAATGTCATCTTTCACATTGATTCAGAATCGTCAACCGCAAAAAAAGTCAGTTTTGAGATATCGTTGAATGAACAAAGTTGTCTCTTTCTTGTTTCAAGTGTTTAACTATGGACCCATGGCTAAAACTCAAGTTTTAAAGACTTCTCGAAATCCGAACTTGGACTTCCGTTAGTGTATTAAGTGTATTAAAATGTCGTCTTTCACATTGATTCGGAATCGTCAACCGCAAAAAAAGTCAGTTTTGAGTTATCGTTGAATGAACAAAGTTGTCTCTTTCTTGTTTCAAGTGTTTAACTATGGACCCATGGCTAAAACTCATGTTTTAAAGACTTCCCGAAATCCGAATTTGGACTTTCGTTAGTGTATTAAGTGCATCAAAATGTCATCTTTCACATTGATTCGGAATCGTTAACCGCAAAAACAGTCAGTTTTGAGATATCGTTGAATGAACAAAGTTGTCTCTTTCTTGTTTCAAGGGTTTAACTATGGACCCATGGCTAAAACTCAAGTTTTAAAGACTTCCCGAAATCCGAACTTGGACTTTCGTTAGTGTATTATGTGTATTAAAATGTCGTCTTTCACATTGATTCGGAATCGTCAACCGCAAAAAAAGTCAGTTTTGAGTTATCGTTGAATGAACAAAGTTGTCTCTTTCTTGTTTCAAGTGTTCTACTATGGACCCATGGCTAAAACTCATGTTTTAAAGACTTCCTGAAATCTGAATTTGGACTTTCGTCAGTGTATTAAGTGTATCAAAATGTCGTCTTTCACATAGATTCGGAATCGTCAACTGCAAAAAAGTCAATTTTGAGATATCGTTGATTGAACAAAGTTGTCTCCTTCTTGTTTCAAGTGTTCTACTAGGACCCATGGCTAAAACTCAAGTTCTAAAAACTTTCCAAAATCTGAATTTGGACTTTCTTTAGTATATTAAGTGTTTGAAAATATCATCTTTCACGTAGATTCGGAATCGTCAAAAGCAAATAAGTCAATTTTGAGATATCTTTGATAGAACAAAGTTCTGTCATTCTTGTTTCAAGTGTTCTATTATGGACCCATGGCTAAAACTCAAGTTTTAAAACTTCCTGAAATCTGAATCTGAACTTTCATTAGGGTATTAAGTGTGTCAAAATGTCAACTTTCACATAGATTCGGAATCGTAAACTACAAAAAAGTCAATTTTCAGATATCGTTGATTGAACAAAGTTGTCTCCTTCTTGTTTCAAGTGTTCTACAATGGACCCATAGGTAAAACTCAAGTTTTAAAACGTCCCGGAATCCGAATTTGGACTTTCACTAGTGTATTAAGTGTGCCAAAATGTCGTCTTTTTCATTGATTCGGAATCGTCAACAGCAAAAAAAGTCAGTTTTGAGATATCGTTGAATGAACAAAGTTGTCTCTTTCTTGTTTCAAGTGTTCAACAATGGACCCATGGCTAAAACTCAAGTTTTAAAGACTTCCCGAAATCCGAATTTGGACTTTCATCACTGTATTAAGTGTATTAAAAAGTCGTCTTTCACATTTATTCGGAATCGTCAACCGCAAAATAAGTCAGTTTTGAGTTATCGTTGAATGAACAAAGTTGTCTCTTTCTTGTTTCAAGTGTTTAACCATGGACCCATGGCTAAAACTCAAGTTTTAAAGACTTCCCGAATTCTGAACTTGGACTTTCGTTAGTGTATTAAGTGTATTAAAATGTCGTGTTTCACATTGATTCGGAATCGTCAACCGCAAAAAAAGTCAGTTTTGAGTTATCGTTGAATGAACAAAGTTGTCTCTTTCTTGTTTCAAGGGTTTAACTATGGACCCATGGCTAAAACTCATGTTTTAAAGACTTCCCGAAATCCGAATTTGGACTTTCGTTCGTGTATTAAGTGTATCAAAATGTCGTCTTTCACATTGATTCGGAATCGTCAACCACAAAAAAAGTCAGTTTTGAGTTATCGTTGAATGAACAAAGTTGTCTCTTTCTTGTTTCAAGTGTTTAACTATGGACCCATGGCTAAAACTCATGTTTTAAAGACTGCCCGAAATCCGAATTTAGACTTTCGTTAGTGTATTAAGTGCATCAAAATGTCATCTTTCACATTGATTCGGAATCGTTAACCGCAAAAACAGTCAGTTTTGAGATATCGTTGAATGAACAAAGTTGTCTCTTTCTTGTTTCAAGGGTTTAACTATGGACCCATGGCTAAAACTCAAGTTTTAAAGACTTCCCGAAATCCGAACTTGGACTTTCGTTAGTGTATTAAGTGTATTAAAATGTCGTCTTTCACATTGATTCGGAATCGTCAAACGCAAAAAAAGTCAGTTTTGAGTTATCGTTGAATGAACAAAGTTGTCTCTTTCTTGTTTCAAGTGTTTAACTATGAACCCATGGCTAAAACTCATGTTTTAAAGACTTCCTGAAATCTGAATTTGGACTTTCGTTAGGGTATTAAGTGTATTAAAATGTCATCTTTCACATTGATTCGGAATCGTCAACCGCAAAAAAAGACAGTTTTGAGATATCGTTGAATGAACAAAGTTGTCTATTTCTTGTTTCAAGTGTTTAACTATGGACCCATGGCAAAACTCAAGTTTTAAAGACTTCCCGAAATCTGAATTTGGACTGTCATTAGTGTATTAAGTGTATCAAAATGTCGTCTTTCACATAGATTCGGAATCATAAACTACAAAAAAGTCAATTTTGAGATATCGTTGATTGAACAAAGTTTTCTCCTTCTTCTTTCAAGTGTTCTACTATGGACCCATGGGTAAAACTCAAGTTTTAAAAATGTCACGAAATCCAAATTTTGACTTTCAATAGTGTATTAAGTGTGTCAAAACGTCGCCTTTCACATTGATTCGGAATCGTCAACAGCAAAAAAGTCAGTTTTGAGATATCGTTGAATGAACAAAGTTGTCTCTTTCTTTTTTCAAGTGTTTAACTATGGACCCATGGCTAAAACTCATGTTTTAAGACTTTCAGAAATCCGAATTTGGACTTTCGTTAGTGTATTAAGTGTATTAAAATGTTATCTTTCACATTGATTCAGAATCGTCAACCGCAAAAAAAGTCAGTTTTGAGATATCGTTGAATGAACAAAGTTGTCTCTTTCTTGTTTCAAGTGTTTAACTATGGACCCATGGCTAAAACTCAAGTTTTAAAGACCTGCCAAAATCCGAACTTGGACTTTCGTTAGTGTATTAAGTGTATTAAAATGTCGTCTTTCACATTGATTCGGAATCGTCAACCGCAAAAAAAGTCAGTTTTGAGTTATCGTTGAATGAACAAAGTTGTCTCTTTCTTGTTTCAAGTGTTTAACTATGGACCCATGGCTAAAACTAAAGTTTTAAAGACTTTCTAAAATCCGAATTTAGACTTTCATTAGTGTATTAAGTGTATTAAAATGTCGTCTTTCACATTGATTCGGAATCGTCAACCGCAAAAAAAGTTAGTTTTGAGATATCGTTCAATGAACAAAGTTGTCTATTTCTTGTTTCAAGGGTTCAACTATGGACCGATGGGTAAAACTCATGTTTTAAAAGGTTAGTGTATTAAGTGTTTGAAAATGTCATCTTTCACGTAGATTAGGAACCGTCAAAAGAAAATAAGTCAGTTTTGAGATATCTTTGATAGAACAAAGTTCTGTCATTCTTGTTTCAAGTGTTCTATTATGGACCCATGGCTAAAACTCAAGTTTTAAAAACTTCCCGAAATCTGAATCTGGACTGTCATTACTGTATTAAGTGTATCAAAATGTCGTCTTTCACATAGATTCGGAATCATAAACTACAAAAAAGTCAATTTTGAGATATCGTTGATTGATCAAAGTTTTCTCCTTCTTGTTTCAAGTGTTCTACTATAGACCCATGGGTAAAACTCAAGTATTAAAAATGTCACGAAATCCGAATTTTGACTTTCACTAGTGTATTAAGTGTGTTAAAATGTCGCCTTTCACATTGATTCGGAATCGTCAACTGCAAAAAAAGTCTGTTTTGAGATATCGTTGAATGAACAAAGTTGTCTCTTTCTTTTTTCAAGTGTTTAACTATGAACCCATGGCTAAAACTCATGTTTTAAGACTTTCGGAAATCAGAATTTGGACTTTCGTTAGTGTATTAAGTGTATTAAAATGTCATCTTTCACATTGATTCAGAATCGTCAACCGCAAAAAAAGTCAGTTTTGAGATATCGTTGAATGAACAAAGTTGTCTCTTTCTTGTTTCAAGTGTTTAACTATGGACCCATGGCTAAAACTCATGGTTTAAAGACTTCCCGAAATTCAAATTTGGACTTTCGTTAGTGTATTAAGTGTATCAAAATGTCATCTTTCACATTGATTCGGAATCGTGAACCGCAAAAACAGTCAGTTTTGAGATATCGTTGAATGAACAAAGTTGTCTCTTTCTTGTTTCAAGTGTTCAACTATAGAGCCATGGCTAAAACTAAAGTTTTAAAGACTTTCTGAAATCCAACTTTAGACTTTCATTAGTGTATTAAGTGTATTAAAATGTCATCTTTCACATTGATTCGGAATCGTCAACCGCAAATAAAGTTAGTTTTGAGATATCGTTGAATGAACAAAATTATCTCTTTCTTGTTTCAAGTGTTTAACTATGGACCCATGGCAGAACTCAAGTTTTAAAGGTTTCCCGAAATCCGAATTTGGACTTTCATTAGTGTATTAAGTGTATTAAAAAGTCATCTTTCACTTTGATTTGGAATTGTCAACCACAAAAAAAGTCAGTTTTGAGTTATCGTTGAATGAACAAAGTTGTCACTTTCTTGTTTCAAGTGTTCAACTATGGACCCATGGCTAAAACTCAAGTTTTAAAGACTACCCGAAATCCGAACTTGGACTTTCGTTAGTGTATTAAGTGTATTAAAATGTCGTCTTTCACATTGATTCGGAATCGTCAACCGCAAAAAAAGACAGTTTTGAGATATCGTTGAATGAACAAAGTTGTCTCTTTCTTGTTTCAAGTGTTTAACTATGGACCCATGGCTAAAACTCAAGTTTTAAAGACTTGTCGAAATCTGAACTTGGACTTTCGTTAGTGTATTAAGTGTATTAAAATGTCACCTTTCACATTGATTCGGAATCGTCAACCGCAAAAAAAGTCAGTTTTGAGTTATCGTTGAATGAACAAAGTTGTCTCTTTCTTGTTTCAAGGGTTTAACTATGGACCCATGGCTAAAACACATGTTTTAAAGACTTCCCGAAATCCGAATTTGGACTTTCGTTCGTGTATTAAGTGTATCAAAATGTCATCTTTCACATTGATTCAGAATCTTTAAACGCAAAAACAGTCAGTTTTGAGATATCGTTGAATGAACAAAGTTGTCTCTTTCTTGTTTCAAGTGTTTAACTATGGACCCATGGCTAAAACTCATGTTTTAAAGACTTCCCGAAATCCGAATTTGGACTTTCATTAGTGTATTAAGTGCATCAAAATGTCATCTTTCACATTGATTCGGAATCGTTAACCGCAAAAACAGTCAGTTTTGAGATATCGTTGAATGAACAAAGTTGTCTCTTTCTTGTTTCAAGGGTTTAACTATGGACCCATGGCTAAAACTCAAGTTTTAAAGACTTCCCGAAATCTGAACTTGGACTTTCGTTAGTGTATTAAGTGTATTAAAATGTCGTGTTTCACATTGATTCGAAATCGTCAACCGCAAAAAAAGTCAGTTTTGAGTTATCGTTGAATGAACAAAGTTGTCTCTTTCTTGTTTCAAGGGTTTAACTATGGACCCATGGCTAAAACTCATGTTTTAAAGACTTCCCAAAATACGAATTTGGACTTTCGTTCGTGTATTAAGTGTATCAAAATGTCGTCTTTCACATTGATTCGGAATCGTCAACCACAAAAAAAGTCAGTTTTGAGTTATCGTTGAATGAACAAAGTTGTCTCTTTCTTGTTTCAAGTGTTTAACTATGGACCCATGGCTAAAACTCATGTTTTAAAGACTGCCCGAAATCCGAATTTGGACTTTCGTTAGTGTATTAAGTGCATCAAAATGTCATCTTTCACATTGATTCGGAATCGTTAACCGCAAAAACAGTCAGTTTTGAGATATCGTTGAATGAACAAAGTTGTCTCTTTCTTGTTTCAAGGGTTTAACTATGGACCCATGGCTAAAACTCAAGTTTTAAAGACTTCCCGAAATCCGAACTTGGACTTTCGTTAGTGTATTAAGTGTATTAAAATGTCGTCTTTCACATTGATTCGGAATCGTCAACCGCAAAAAAAGTCAGTTTTGAGTTATCGTTGAATGAACAAAGTTGTCTCTTTCTTGTTTCAAGTGTTTAACTATGGACCCATGGCGAAAACTCATGTTTTAAAGACTTCCTGAAATCTGAATTTGGACTTTCGTTAGGGTATTAAGTGTATTAAAATGTCGTCTTTCACATTGATTCGGAATCGTCAACCGCAAAAAAAGACAGTTTTGAGATATCGTTGAATGAACAAAGTTGTCTATTTCTTGTTTCAAGTGTTTAACTATGGACCCATGGCAAAACTCAAGTTTTAAAGACTTCCCGAAATCCGAATCTGGACTGTCATTAGTGTATTAAGTGTATCAAAATGTCGTCTTTCACATAGATTCGGAATCATAAACTACAAAAAAGTCAATTTTGAGATATCGTTGATTGAACAAAGTTGTCTCTTTCTTGTTTCAAGTGTTCTACTATGGACCCATGGCTAAAACTCATGTTTTAAAGACTTCCTGAAATCTGAATTTGGACTTTCGTCAGTGTATTAAGTGTATCAAAATGTCGTCTTTCACATAGATTCGGAATCGTCAACTGCAAAAAAGTCAATTTTGAGATATCGTTGATTGAACAAAGTTGTCTCCTTCTTGTTTCAAGTGTTCTACTAGGACCCATGGCTAAAACTCAAGTTCTAAAAACTTTCCAAAATCTGAATTTGGACTTTCTTTAGTATATTAAGTGTTTGAAAATATCATCTTTCACGTAGATTCGGAATCGTCAAAAGCAAATAAGTCAGTTTTGAGATATCTTTGATAGAACAAAGTTCTGTCATTCTTGTTTCAAGTGTTCTATTATGGACCCATGGCTAAAACTCAAGTTTTAAAAACTTCCTGAAATCTGAATCTGAACTTTCATTAGGGTATTAAGTGTATCAAAATGTCAACTTTCACATAGATTCGGAATCGTAAACTACAAAAAAGTCAATTTTCAGATATCGTTGATTGAACAAAGTTGTCTCCTTCTTGTTTCAAGTGTTCTACTATGGACCCATAGGTAAAACTCAAGTTTTAAAACGTCCCGGAATCCGAATTTGGACTTTCACTAGTGTATTAAGTGTGCCAAAATGTCGTCTTTTTCATTGATTCGGAATCGTCAACAGCAAAAAAAGTCAGTTTTGAGATATCGTTGAATGAACAAAGTTGTCTCTTTCTTGTTTCAAGTGTTCAACAATGGACCCATGGCTAAAACTCAAGTTTTAAAGACTTCCCGAAATCCGAATTTGGACTTTCATCAGTGTATTAAGTGTATTAAAAAGTCGTCTTTCACATTTATTCGGAATCGTCAACCGAAAAATAAGTCAGTTTTGAGTTATCGTTGAATGAACAAAGTTGTCTCTTTCTTGTTTCAAGTGTTTAACCATGGACCCATGGCTAAAACTCAAGTTTTAAAGACTTCCCGAATTCTGAACTTGGACTTTCGTTAGTGTATTAAGTGTATTAAAATGTCGTGTTTCACATTGATTCGGAATCGTCAACCGCAAAAAAAGTCAGTTTTGAGTTATCGTTGAATGAACAAAGTTGTCTCTTTCTTGTTTCAAGGGTTTAACTATGGACCCATGGCTAAAACTCATGTTTTAAAGACTTCCCGAAATCCGAATTTGGACTTTCGTTCGTGTATTAAGTGTATCAAAATGTCGTCTTTCACATTGATTCGGAATCGTCAACCACAAAAAAAGTCAGTTTTGAGTTATCGTTGAATGAACAAAGTTGTCTCTTTCTTGTTTCAAGTGTTTAACTATGGACCCATGGCTAAAACTCATGTTTTAAAGACTGCCCGAAATCCGAATTTAGACTTTCGTTAGTGTATTAAGTGCATCAAAATGTCATCTTTCACATTGATTCGGAATCGTTAACCGCAAAAACAGTCAGTTTTGAGATATCGTTGAATGAACAAAGTTGTCTCTTTCTTGTTTCAAGGGTTTAACTATGGACCCATGGCTAAAACTCAAGTTTTAAAGACTTCCCGAAATCTGAACTTGGACTTTCGTTAGTGTATTAAGTGTATTAAAATGTCGTCTTTCACATTGATTCGGAATCGTCAAACGCAAAAAAAGTCAGTTTTGAGTTATCGTTGAATGAACAAAGTTGTCTCTTTCTTGTTTCAAGTGTTTAACTATGAACCCATGGCTAAAACTCATGTTTTAAAGACTTCCTGAAATCTGAATTTGGACTTTCGTTAGGGTATTAAGTGTATTAAAATGTCATCTTTCACATTGATTCGGAATCGTCAACCGCAAAAAAAGACAGTTTTGAGATATCGTTGAATGAACAAAGTTGTCTATTTCTTGTTTCAAGTGTTTAACTATGGACCCATGGCAAAACTCAAGTTTTAAAGACTTCCCGAAATCTGAATCTGGACTGTCATTAGTGTATTAAGTGTATCAAAATGTCGTCTTTCACATAGATTCGGAATCATAAACTACAAAAAAGTCAATTTTGAGATATCGTTGATTGAACAAAGTTTTCTCCTTCTTCTTTCAAGTGTTCTACTATGGACCCATGGGTAAAACTCAAGTTTTAAAAATGTCACGAAATCCAAATTTTGACTTTCAATAGTGTATTAAGTGTGTCAAAACGTCGCCTTTCACATTGATTCGGAATCGTCAACAGCAAAAAAGTCAGTTTTGAGATATCGTTGAATGAACAAAGTTGTCTCTTTCTTTTTTCAAGTGTTTAACTATGGACCCATGGCTAAAACTCATGTTTTAAGACTTTCAGAAATCCGAATTTGGACTTTCGTTAGTGTATTAAGTGTATTAAAATGTTATCTTTCACATTGATTCAGAATCGTCAACCGCAAAAAAAGTCAGTTTTGAGATATCGTTGAATGAACAAAGTTGTCTCTTTCTTGTTTCAAGTGTTTAACTATGGACCCATGGCTAAAACTCAAGTTTTAAAGACCTGCCAAAATCCGAACTTGGACTTTCGTTAGTGTATTAAGTGTATTAAAATGTCGTCTTTCACATTGATTCGGAATCGTCAACCGCAAAAAAAGTCAGTTTTGAGTTATCGTTGAATGAACAAAGTTGTCTCTTTCTTGTTTCAAGTGTTTAACTATGGACCCATGGCTAAAACTAAAGTTTTAAAGACTTTCTAAAATCCGAATTTAGACTTTCATTAGTGTATTAAGTGTATTAAAATGTCGTCTTTCACATTGATTCGGAATCGTCAACCGCAAAAAAAGTTAGTTTTGAGATATCGTTCAATGAACAAAGTTGTCTATTTCTTGTTTCAAGGGTTCAACTATGGACCGATGGCTAAAACTCATGTTTTAAAAGGTTAGTGTATTAAGTGTTTGAAAATGTCATCTTTCACGTAGATTAGGAACCGTCAAAAGAAAATAAGTCAGTTTTGAGATATCTTTGATAGAACAAAGTTCTGTCATTCTTGTTTCAAGTGTTCTATTATGGACCCATGGCTAAAACTCAAGTTTTAAAAACTTCCCGAAATCTGAATCTGGACTGTCATTACTGTATTAAGTGTATCAAAATGTCGTCTTTCACATAGATTCGGAATCATAAACTACAAAAAAGTCAATTTTGAGATATCGTTGATTGATCAAAGTTTTCTCCTTCTTGTTTCAAGTGTTCTACTATAGACCCATGGGTAAAACTCAAGTATTAAAAATGTCACGAAATCCAAATTTTGACTTTCACTAGTGTATTAAGTGTGTTAAAATGTCGCCTTTCACATTGATTCGGAATCGTCAACAGCAAAAAAGTCAGTTTTGAGATATCGTTGAATGAACAAAGTTGTCTCTTTCTTTTTTCAAGTGTTTAACTATGGACCCATGGCTAAAACTCATGTTTTAAGACTTTCAGAAATCCGAATTTGGACTTTCGTTAGTGTATTAAGTGTATTAAAATGTTATCTTTCACATTGATTCAGAATCGTCAACCGCAAAAAAAGTCAGTTTTGAGATATCGTTGAATGAACAAAGTTGTCTCTTTCTTGTTTCAAGTGTTTAACTATGGACCCATGGCTAAAACTCAAGTTTTAAAGACCTGCCAAAATCCGAACTTGGACTTTCGTTAGTGTATTAAGTGTATTAAAATGTCGTCTTTCACATTGATTCGGAATCGTCAACCGCAAAAAAAGTCAGTTTTGAGTTATCGTTGAATGAACAAAGTTGTCTCTTTCTTGTTTCAAGTGTTTAACTATGGACCCATGGCTAAAACTAAAGTTTTAAAGACTTTCTAAAATCCGAATTTAGACTTTCATTAGTGTATTAAGTGTATTAAAATGTCGTCTTTCACATTGATTCGGAATCGTCAACCGCAAAAAAAGTTAGTTTTGAGATATCGTTCAATGAACAAAGTTGTCTATTTCTTGTTTCAAGGGTTCAACTATGGACCGATGGCTAAAACTCATGTTTTAAAAGGTTAGTGTATTAAGTGTTTGAAAATGTCATCTTTCACGTAGATTAGGAACCGTCAAAAGAAAATAAGTCAGTTTTGAGATATCTTTGATAGAACAAAGTTCTGTCATTCTTGTTTCAAGTGTTCTATTATGGACCCATGGCTAAAACTCAAGTTTTAAAAACTTCCCGAAATCTGAATCTGGACTGTCATTACTGTATTAAGTGTATCAAAATGTCGTCTTTCACATAGATTCGGAATCATAAACTACAAAAAAGTCAATTTTGAGATATCGTTGATTGATCAAAGTTTTCTCCTTCTTGTTTCAAGTGTTCTACTATAGACCCATGGGTAAAACTCAAGTATTAAAAATGTCACGAAATCCGAATTTTGACTTTCACTAGTGTATTAAGTGTGTTAAAATGTCGCCTTTCACATTGATTCGGAATCGTCAACTGCAAAAAAAGTCTGTTTTGAGATATCGTTGAATGAACAAAGTTGTCTCTTTCTTTTTTCAAGTGTTTAACTATGAACCCATGGCTAAAACTCATGTTTTAAGACTTTCGGAAATCAGAATTTGGACTTTCGTTAGTGTATTAAGTGTATTAAAATGTCATCTTTCACATTGATTCAGAATCGTCAACCGCAAAAAAAGTCAGTTTTGAGATATCGTTGAATGAACAAAGTTGTCTCTTTCTTGTTTCAAGTGTTTAACTATGGACCCATGGATAAAACTCATGGTTTAAAGACTTCCCGAAATTCAAATTTGGACTTTCGTTAGTGTATTAAGTGTATCAAAATGTCATCTTTCACATTGATTCGGAATCGTGAACCGCAAAAACAGTCAGTTTTGAGATATCGTTGAATGAACAAAGTTGTCTCTTTCTTGTTTCAAGTGTTCAACTATAGAGCCATGGCTAAAACTAAAGTTTTAAAGACTTTCTGAAATCCAACTTTAGACTTTCATTAGTGTATTAAGTGTATTAAAATGTCATCTTTCACATTGATTCGGAATCGTCAACCGCAAATAAAGTTAGTTTTGAGATATCGTTGAATGAACAAAGTTATCTCTTTCTTGTTTCAAGTGTTTAACTATGGACCCATGGCAGAACTCAAGTTTTAAAGGCTTCCCGAAATCCGAATTTGGACTTTCATCAGTGTATTAAGTGTATTAAAAAGTCATCTTTCACTTTGATTTGGAATTGTCAACCACAAAAAAAGTCAGTTTTGAGTTATCGTTGAATGAACAAAGTTGTCACTTTCTTGTTTCAAGTGTTCAACTATGGACCCATGGCTAAAACTCAAGTTTTAAAGACTTCCCGAAATCCGAACTTGGACTTTCGTTAGTGTATTAAGTGTATTAAAATGTCGTCTTTCACATTGATTCAGAATCGTCAACCGCAAAAAAAGTCAGTTTTGAGTTATCGTTGAATGAACAAAGTTGTCTCTTTCTTGTTTCAAGTGTTCTACTATGGACCCATGGCTAAAACTCATGTTTTAAAGACTTCCTGAAATCTGAATTTGGACTTTCGTCAGTGTATTAAGTGTATCAAAATGTCGTCTTTCACATAGATTCGGAATCGTCAACTGCAAAAAAGTCAATTTTGAGATATCGTTGATTGAACAAAGTTGTCTCCTTCTTGTTTCAAGTGTTCTACTAGGACCCATGGCTAAAACTCAAGTTCTAAAAACTTTCCAAAATCTGAATTTGGACTTTCTTTAGTATATTAAGTGTTTGAAAATATCATCTTTCACGTAGATTCGGAATCGTTAAAAGCAAATAAGTCAGTTTTGAGATATCTTTGATAGAACAAAGTTCTGTCATTCTTGTTTCAAGTGTTCTATTATGGACCCATGGCTAAAACTCAAGTTTTAAAAACTTCCTGAAATCTGAATCTGAACTTTCATTAGGGTATTAAGTGTATCAAAATGTCAACTTTCACATAGATTCGGAATCGTAAACTACAAAAAAGTCAATTTTCAGATATCGTTGATTGAACAAAGTTGTCTCCTTCTTGTTTCAAGTGTTCTACTATGGACCCATAGGTAAAACTCAAGTTTTAAAACGTCCTGGAATCCGAATTTGGACTTTCACTAGTGTATTAAGTGTGCCAAAATGTCGTCTTTTTCATTGATTCGGAATCGTCAACAGCAAAAAAAGTCAGTTTTGAGATATCGTTGAATGAACAAAGTTGTCTCTTTCTTGTTTCAAGTGTTCAACAATGGACCCATGGCTAAAACTCAAGTTTTAAAGACTTCCCGAAATCCGAATTTGGACTTTCATCAGTGTATTAAGTGTATTAAAAAGTCGTCTTTCACATTTATTCGGAATCGTCAACCGCAAAATAAGTCAGTTTTGAGTTATCGTTGAATGAACAAAGTTGTCTCTTTCTTGTTTCAAGTGTTTAACCATGGACCCATGGCTAAAACTCAAGTTTTAAAGACTTCCCGAATTCTGAACTTGGACTTTCGTTAGTGTATTAAGTGTATTAAAATGTCGTGTTTCACATTGATTCGGAATCGTCAACCGCAAAAAAAGTCAGTTTTGAGTTATCGTTGAATGAACAAAGTTGTCTCTTTCTTGTTTCAAGGGTTTAACTATGGACCCATGGCTAAAACTCATGTTTTAAAGACTTCCCGAAATCCGAATTTGGACTTTCGTTCGTGTATTAAGTGTATCAAAATGTCGTCTTTCACATTGATTCGGAATCGTCAACCACAAAAAAAGTCAGTTTTGAGTTATCGTTGAATGAACAAAGTTGTCTCTTTCTTGTTTCAAGTGTTTAACTATGGACCCATGGCTAAAACTCATGTTTTAAAGACTGCCCGAAATCCGAATTTAGACTTTCGTTAGTGTATTAAGTGCATCAAAATGTCATCTTTCACATTGATTCGGAATCGTTAACCGCAAAAACAGTCAGTTTTGAGATATCGTTGAATGAACAAAGTTGTCTCTTTCTTGTTTCAAGGGTTTAACTATGGACCCATGGCTAAAACTCAAGTTTTAAAGACTTCCCGAAATCCGAACTTGGACTTTCGTTAGTGTATTAAGTGTATTAAAATGTCGTCTTTCACATTGATTCGGAATCGTCAAACGCAAAAAAAGTCAGTTTTGAGTTATCGTTGAATGAACAAAGTTGTCTCTTTCTTGTTTCAAGTGTTTAACTATGAACCCATGGCTAAAACTCATGTTTCAAAGACTTCCTGAAATCTGAATTTGGACTTTCGTTAGGGTATTAAGTGTATTAAAATGTCATCTTTCACATTGATTCGGAATCGTCAACCGCAAAAAAAGACAGTTTTGAGATATCGTTGAATGAACAAAGTTGTCTATTTCTTGTTTCAAGTGTTTAACTATGGACCCATGGCAAAACTCAAGTTTTAAAGACTTCCCGAAATCTGAATCTGGACTGTCATTAGTGTATTAAGTGTATCAAAATGTCGTCTTTCACATAGATTCGGAATCATAAACTACAAAAAAGTCAATTTTGAGATATCGTTGATTGAACAAAGTTTTCTCCTTCTTCTTTCAAGTGTTCTACTATGGACCCATGGGTAAAACTCAAGTTTTAAAAATGTCACGAAATCCAAATTTTGACTTTCAATAGTGTATTAAGTGTGTCAAAACGTCGCCTTTCACATTGATTCGGAATCGTCAACAGCAAAAAAGTCAGTTTTGAGATATCGTTGAATGAACAAAGTTGTCTCTTTCTTTTTTCAAGTGTTTAACTATGGACCCATGGCTAAAACTCATGTTTTAAGACTTTCAGAAATCCGAATTTGGACTTTCGTTAGTGTATTAAGTGTATTAAAATGTTATCTTTCACATTGATTCAGAATCGTCAACCGCAAAAAAAGTCAGTTTTGAGATATCGTTGAATGAACAAAGTTGTCTCTTTCTTGTTTCAAGTGTTTAACTATGGACCCATGGCTAAAACTCAAGTTTTAAAGACCTGCCAAAATCCGAACTTGGACTTTCGTTAGTGTATTAAGTGTATTAAAATGTCGTCTTTCACATTGATTCGGAATCGTCAACCGCAAAAAAAGTCAGTTTTGAGTTATCGTTGAATGAACAAAGTTGTCTCTTTCTTGTTTCAAGTGTTTAACTATGGACCCATGGCTAAAACTAAAGTTTTAAAGACTTTCTAAAATCCGAATTTAGACTTTCATTAGTGTATTAAGTGTATTAAAATGTCGTCTTTCACATTGATTCGGAATCGTCAACCGCAAAAAAAGTTAGTTTTGAGATATCGTTCAATGAACAAAGTTGTCTATTTCTTGTTTCAAGGGTTCAACTATGGACCGATGGCTAAAACTCATGTTTTAAAAGGTTAGTGTATTCAGTGTTTGAAAATGTCATCTTTCACGTAGATTAGGAACCGTCAAAAGAAAATAAGTCAGTTTTGAGATATCTTTGATAGAACAAAGTTCTGTCATTCTTGTTTCAAGTGTTCTATTATGGACCCATGGCTAAAACTCAAGTTTTAAAAACTTCCCGAAATCTGAATCTGGACTGTCATTACTGTATTAAGTGTATCAAAATGTCGTCTTTCACATAGATTCGGAATCATAAACTACAAAAAAGTCAATTTTGAGATATCGTTGATTGATCAAAGTTTTCTCCTTCTTGTTTCAAGTGTTCTACTATAGACCCATGGGTAAAACTCAAGTATTAAAAATGTCACGAAATCCGAATTTTGACTTTCACTAGTGTATTAAGTGTGTTAAAATGTCGCCTTTCACATTGATTCGGAATCGTCAACTGCAAAAAAAGTCTGTTTTGAGATATCGTTGAATGAACAAAGTTGTCACTTTCTTTTTTCAAGTGTTTAACTATGAACCCATGGCTAAAACTCATGTTTTAAGACTTTCGGAAATCAGAATTTGGACTTTCGTTAGTGTATTAAGTGTATTAAAATGTCATCTTTCACATTGATTCAGAATCGTCAACCGCAAAAAAAGTCAGTTTTGAGATATCGTTGAATGAACAAAGTTGTCTCTTTCTTGTTTCAAGTGTTTAACTATGGACCCATGGCTAAAACTCATGGTTTAAAGACTTCTCGAAATTCAAATTTGGACTTTCGTTAGTGTATTAAGTGTATCAAAATGTCATCTTTCACATTGATTCGGAATCGTGAACCGCAAAAACAGTCAGTTTTGAGATATCGTTGAATGAACAAAGTTGTCTCTTTCTTGTTTCAAGTGTTCAACTATAGAGCCATGGCTAAAACTAAAGTTTTAAAGACTTTCTGAAATCCAACTTTAGACTTTCATTAGTGTATTAAGTGTATTAAAATGTCATCTTTCACATTGATTCGGAATCGTCAACCGCAAATAAAGTTAGTTTTGAGATATCGTTGAATGAACAAAGTTATCTCTTTCTTGTTTCAAGTGTTTAACTATGGACCCATGGCAGAACTCAAGTTTTAAAGGCTTCCCGAAATCCGAATTTGGACTTTCATCAGTGTATTAAGTGTATTAAAAAGTCATCTTTCACTTTGATTTGGAATTGTCAACCACAAAAAAAGTCAGTTTTGAGTTATCGTTGAATGAACAAAGTTGTCACTTTCTTGTTTCAAGTGTTCAACTATGGACCCATGGCTAAAACTCAAGTTTTAAAGACTTCCCGAAATCCGAACTTGGACTTTCGTTAGTGTATTAAGTGTATTAAAATGTCGTCTTTCACATTGATTCGGAATCGTCAACCGCAAAAAAAGACAGTTTTGAGATATCGTTGAATGAACAAAGTTGTCTCTTTCTTGTTTCAAGTGTTTAACTATGGACCCATGGCTAAAACTCAAGTTTTAAAGACTTGTCGAAATCTGAACTTGGACTTTCGTTAGTGTATTAAGTGTATTAAAATGTCGCCTTTCACATTGATTCGGAATCGTCAACCGCAAAAAAAGTCAGTTTTGAGTTATCGTTGAATGAACAAAGTTGTCTCTTTCTTGTTTCAAGGGTTTAACTATGGACCCATGGCTAAAACACATGTTTTAAAGACTTCCCGAAATCCGAATTTGGACTTTCGTTCGTGTATTAAGTGTATCAAAATGTCATCTTTCACATTGATTCAGAATCTTTAAACGCAAAAACAGTCAGTTTTGAGATATCGTTGAATGAACAAAGTTGTCTCTTTCTTGTTTCAAGTGTTTAACTACGGACCCATGGCTAAAACTCATGTTTTAAAGACTTCCTGAAATCCGAATTTGGACTTTCATTAGTGTATTAAGTGCATCAAAATGTCATCTTTCACATTGATTCGGAATCGTTAACCGCAAAAACAGTCAGTTTTGAGATATCGTTGAATGAACAAAGTTGTCTCTTTCTTGTTTCAAGGGTTTAACTATGGACCCATGGCTAAAACTCAAGTTTTAAAGACTTCCCGAAATCTGAACTTGGACTTTCGTTAGTGTATTAAGTGTATTAAAATGTCGTGTTTCACATTGATTCGAAATCGTCAACCGCAAAAAAAGTCAGTTTTGAGTTATCGTTGAATGAACAAAGTTGTCTCTTTCTTGTTTCAAGGGTTTAACTATGGACCCATGGCTAAAACTCATGTTTTAAAGACTTCCCGAAATACGAATTTGGACTTTCGTTCGTGTATTAAGTGTATCAAAATGTCGTCTTTCACATTGATTCGGAATCGTCAACCACAAAAAAAGTCAGTTTTGAGTTATCGTTGAATGAACAAAGTTGTCTCTTTCTTGTTTCAAGTGTTTAACTATGGACCCATGGCTAAAACTCATGTTTTAAAGACTGCCCGAAATCCGAATTTGGACTTTCGTTATTGTATTAAGTGCATCAAAATGTCATCTTTCACATTGATTCGGAATCGTTAACCGCAAAAACAGTCAGTTTTGAGATATCGTTGAATGAACAAAGTTGTCTCTTTCTTGTTTCAAGGGTTTAACTATGGACCCATGGCTAAAACTCAAGTTTTAAAGACTTCCCGAAATCCGAACTTGGACTTTCGTTAGTGTATTAAGTGTATTAAAATGTCGTCTTTCACATTGATTCGGAATCGTCAACCGCAAAAAAAGTCAGTTTTGAGTTATCGTTGAATGAACAAAGTTGTCTCTTTCTTGTTTCAAGTGTTTAACTATGGACCCATGGCTAAAACTCATGTTTTAAAGACTTCCTGAAATCTGAATTTGGACTTTCGTTAGGGTATTAAGTGTATTAAAATGTCGTCTTTCACATTGATTCGGAATCGTCAACCGCAAAAAAAGACAGTTTTGAGATATCGTTGAATGAACAAAGTTGTCTATTTCTTGTTTCAAGTGTTTAACTATGGACCCATGGCAAAACTCAAGTTTTAAAGACTTCCCGAAATCCGAATCTGGACTGTCATTAGTGTATTAAGTGTATCAAAATGTCGTCTTTCACATAGATTCGGAATCATAAACTACAAAAAAGTCAATTTTGAGATATCGTTGATTGAACAAAGTTTTCTCCTTCTTCTTTCAAGTGTTCTACTATGGACCCATGGGTAAAACTCAAGTTTTAAAAATGTCACGAAATCCAAATTTTGACTTTCAATAGTGTATTAAGTGTGTCAAAACGTCGCCTTTCACATTGATTCGGAATCGTCAAAAGCAAAAAAGTCAGTTTTGAGATATCGTTGGATGAACAAAGTTGTCTCTTTCTTTTTTCAAGTGTTTAACTATGGACCCATGGCTAAAACTCATGTTTTAAGACTTTCAGAAATCCGAATTTGGACTTTCGTTAGTGTATTAAGTGTATTAAAATGTTATCTTTCACATTGATTCAGAATCGTCAACCGCAAAAAAAGTCAGTTTTGAGATATCGTTGAATGAACAAAGTTGTCTCTTTCTTGTTTCAAGTGTATAACTATGGACCCATGGCTAAAACTCAAGTTTTAAAGACCTGCCAAAATCCGAACTTGGACTTTCGTTAGTGTATTAAGTGTATTAAAATGTCGTCTTTCACATTGATTCGGAATCGTCAACCGCAAAAAAAGTCAGTTTTGAGTTATCGTTGAATGAACAAAGTTGTCTCTTTCTTGTTTCAAGTGTTTAACTATGGACCCATGGCTAAAACTAAAGTTTTAAAGACTTTCTGAAATCCGAATTTAGACTTTCATTAGTGTATTAAGTGAATTAAAATGTCGTCTTTCACATTGATTCGGAATCGTCAACCGCAAAAAAAGTTAGTTTTGAGATATCGTTCAATGAACAAAGTTGTCTATTTCTTGTTTCAAGGGTTCAACTATGGACCGATGGCTAAAACTCATGTTTTAAAAGGTTAGTGTATTAAGTGTTTGAAAATGTCATCTTTCACGTAGATTAGGAACCGTCAAAAGAAAATAAGTCAGTTTTGAGATATCTTTGATAGAACAAAGTTCTGTCATTCTTGTTTCAAGTGTTCTATTATGGACCCATGGCTAAAACTCAAGTTTTAAAAACTTCCCGAAATCTGAATCTGGACTGTCATTAGTGTATTAAGTGTATCAAAATGTCGTCTTTCACATAGATTCGGAATCATAAACTACAAAAAAGTCAGTTTTGAGATATCGTTGAATGAACAAAGTTGTCTCTTTCTTGTTTCAAGTGTTTAACTATGGACCCATGGCTAAAACTCAAGTTTTAAAGACTTCTCAAAATCCAAACTTGGACTTCCGTTAGTGTATTAAGTGTATTAAAATGTCGTCTTTCACATTGATTCGGAATCGTCAACCGCAAAAAAAGTCAGTTTTGAGTTATCGTTGAATGAACAAAGTTGTCTCTTTCTTGTTTCAAGTGTTTAACTATGGACCCATGGCTAAAACTCATGTTTTAAAGACTTCCCGAAATCCGAATTTGGACTTTCGTTAGTGTATTAAGTGCATCAAAATGTCATCTTTCACATTGATTCGGAATCGTTAACCGCAAAAACAGTCAGTTTTGAGATATCGTTGAATGAACAAAGTTGTCTCTTTCTTGTTTCAAGGGTTTAACTATGGACCCATGGCTAAAACTCAAGTTTTAAAGACTTCTCGAAATCCGAACTTGGACTTTCGTTAGTGTATTAAGTGTATTAAAATGTCGTCTTTCACATTGATTCGGAATCGTCAACCGCAAAAAAAGTCAGTTTTGAGTTATCGTTGAATGAACAAAGTTGTCTCTTTCTTGTTTCAAGTGTTCTACTATGGACCCATGGCTAAAGCTCATGTTTTAAAGACTTCCTGAAATCTGAATTTGGACTTTTGTCAGTGTATTAAGTGTATCAAAATGTCGTCTTTCACATAGATTCGGAATCGTCAACTGCAAAAAAGTCAATTTTGAGATATCGTTGATTGAACAAAGTTGTCTCCTTCTTGTTTCAAGTGTTCTACTAGGACCCATGGCTAAAACTCAAGTTCTAAAAACTTTCCAAAATCTGAATTTGGACTTTCTTTAGTATATTAAGTGTTTGAAAATATCATCTTTCACGTAGATTCGGAATCGTCAAAAGCAAATAAGTCAGTTTTGAGATATCTTTGATAGAACAAAGTTCTGTCATTCTTGTTTCAAGTGTTCTATTATGGACCCATGGCTAAAACTCAAGTTTTAAAAACTTCCTGAAATCTGAATCTGAACTTTCATTAGGGTATTAAGTGTATCAAAATGTCAACTTTCACATAGATTCAGAATCGTAAACTACAAAAAAGTCAATTTTCAGATATCGTTGATTGAACAAAGTTGTCTCCTTCTTGTTTCAAGTGTTCTACTATGGACCCATAGGTAAAACTCAAGTTTTAAAACGTCCCGGAATCCGAATTTGGACTTTCACTAGTGTATTAAGTGTGCAAAATGTCGTCTTTTTCATTGATTCGGAATCGTCAACAGCAAAAAAAGTCAGTTTTGAGATATCGTTGAATGAACAAAGTTGTCTCTTTCTTGTTTCAAGTGTTCAACAATGGACCCATGGCTAAAACTCAAGTTTTAAAGACTTCCCGAAATCCGAATTTGGACTTTCATTAGTGTATTAAGTTTATCAAAATGTCGTCTTTCATATTGATTCGGAATCGTCAACCGCAAAAAAGTCAGTTTTGAGATATAGTTGAATGAACAAAGTTGTCTCTTTCTTGATTCAAGTGTTTAACTATGGACCCATGGCTAAAACTCATGGTTTAAAGACTTCCCGAAATTCAAATTTGGACTTTCGTTAGTGTATTAAGTGTATCAAAATGTCATCTTTCACATTGATTCGGAATCGTGAACCGCAAAAACAGTCAGTTTTGAGATATCGTTGAATGAACAAAGTTGTCTCTTTCTTGTTTCAAGTGTTCAACTATGGAGCCATGGCTAAAACTAAAGTTTTAAAGACTTTCTGAAATCCAACTTTAGACTTTCATTAGTGTATTAAGTGTATTAAAATGTCATCTTTCACATTGATTCGGAATCGTCAACCGCAAATAAAGTTAGTTTTGAGATATCGTTGAATGAACAAAGTTATCTCTTTCTTGTTTCAAGTGTTTAACTATGGACCCATGGCAGAACTCAAGATTTAAAGGCTTCCCGAAATCCGAATTTGGACTTTCATCAGTGTATTAAGTGTATTAAAAAGTCATCTTTCACTTTGATTTGGAATTGTCAACCACAAAAAAAGTCAGTTTTGAGTTATCGTTGAATGAACAAAGTTGTCACTTTCTTGTTTCAAGTGTTCAACTAGGGACCCATGGCTAAAACTCAAGTTTTAAAGACTTCCCGAAATCCGAACTTGGACTTTCGTTAGTGTATTAAGTGTATTAAAATGTCGTCTTTCACATTGATTCGGAATCGCCAACCGCAAAAAAAGACAGTTTTGAGATATCGTTGAATGAACAAAGTTGTCTCTTTCTTGTTTCAAGTGTTTAACTATGGACCCATGGCTAAAACTCAAGTTTTAAAGACTTCTCGAAATCCGAACTTGGACTTCCGTTAGTGTATTAAGTGTATTAAAATGTCGTCTTTCACATTGATTCGGAATCGTCAACCGCAAAAAAAGTCAGTTTTGAGTTATCGTTGAATGAACAAAGTTGTCTCTTTCTTGTTTCAAGTGTTTAACTATGGACCCATGGCTAAAACTCATGTTTTAAAGACTTCCCGAAATCCGAATTTGGACTTTCGTTAGTGTATTAAGTGCATCAAAATGTCATCTTTCACATTGATTCGGAATCGTTAACCGCAAAAACAGTCAGTTTTGAGATATCGTTGAATGAACAAAGTTGTCTCTTTCTTGTTTCAAGGGTTTAACTATGGACCCATGGCTAAAACTCAAGTTTTAAAAACTTCCCGAAATCTGAATCTGGACTGTCATTAGTGTATTAAGTGTATCAAAATGTCGTCTTTCACATAGATTCGGAATCGTAAACTACAAAAAAGTCAATTTTGAGATATCGTTGATTGATCAAAGTTTTCTTCTTCTTGTTTCAAGTGTTCTACTATGGACCCATGGGTAAAACTCAAGTTTTAAAAATGTCACGAAATCCGAATTTTGACTTTCACTAGTGTATTAAGTGTGTCAAAATGTCGCCTTTCACATTGATTCGGAATCGTCAACTGCAAAAAAAGTCTGTTTTGAGATATCGTTGAATGAACAAAGTTGTCTCTTTCTTTTTCAAGTGTTTAACTATGAACCCATGGCTAAAACTCATGTTTTAAGACTTTCGGAAATCCGAATTTGGACTTTCGTTAGTGTATTAAGTGTATTAAAATGTCATCTTTCACATTGATTCAGAATAGTCAACCGCAAAAAAAGTCAGTTTTGAGATATCGTTGAATGAACAAAGTTGTCTCTTTCTTGTTTCAAGTGTTTAACTATGGACCCATGGCTAAAACTCAAGTTTTAAAGACTTTCTGAAATCCGAATTTGGACTTTCGTTATTGTATTAAGTGTATCAAAATGTCGTCTTTCACATTGATTCAGAATCGTGAACCGCAAAAACAGTTAGTTTTGAGATATCGTTGAATGAACAAAGTTGTCTCTTTCTTGTTTCAAGTGTTCAACTATGGACCCATGGCTAAAACTAAAGTTTTAAAGACTTTCTGAAATCCGAATTTGGACTTTCATCAGTGTATTAAGCGTATTAAAAAGTCATCTTTCAGATTGATTCGGAATCGTCAACCACAAAAAAAGTCAGTTTTGAGTTATCGTTGAATGAACAAAGTTGTCTCTTTCTTGTTTCAAGTGTTCAACTATGGACCCATGGCTAAAACTCATGTTTTAAAGACTTCCTGAAATCTGAATTTGGACTTTCTTTAGTGTATTAAGTGTTTCAAAATGTCATCTTTCACTTAGATCCGGAACAGTCAAAAGCAAATAAGTTAGTTTTGCGATATCTTTGATAGAACAAAGTTTTGTCTTTCTTGTTTCAAGTGTTCTACTATGGACCCATGGGTAAAACTCAAGTTTTTAAAAACATCCCGAAATCTGAATCTGGACTTTCATCAGTGTATTAAGTGTATCAAAATGTCGTCTTTCACATAGATTCGGAATCGTCAACTGCAAAAAAGTCAATTTTGAGATATCGTTGATTGAACAAAGTTGTCTCCTTCTTGTTTCAAGTGTTCTACTAGGACCCATGGGTAAAACTCAAGTTCTAAAAACTTTCCAAAATCTGAATTTGGACTTTCTTTAGTATATTAAGTGTTTGAAAATATCATCTTTCACGTAGATTCGGAATCGTCAAAAGCAAATAAGTCAGTTTTGAGATATGTTTGATAGAACAAAGTTCTGTCATTCTTGTTTCAAGTGTTCTATTATGGACCCATGGCTAAAACTCAAGTTTTAAAAACTTCCTGAAATCTGAATCTGAACTTTCATTAGGGTATTAAGTGTATCAAAATGTCAACTTTCACATAGATTCGGAATCGTAAACTACAAAAAAGTCAATTTTGAGATATAGTTGATTGAACAAAGTTGTCTCCTTCTTGTTTCAAGTGTTCTACTATGGACCCATAGGTAAAACTCAAGTTTTAAAAACGTCCCGGAATCTGAATTTGGACTTTCACTAGTGTATTAAGTGTACCAAAATGTCGTCTTTTACATTGATTCGGAATCGTCAACCGCAAAAAAAGTCAGTTTTGAGATATCGTTGAATGAACAAAGTTGTCTCTTTCTTGTTTCAAGTGTTCAACAATGGACCCATGGCTAAAATTCAAGTTTTAAAGACTTCCCGAAATCCGAATTTGGACTTTCATTAGTGTATTAAGTTTATCAAAATGTCGTCTTTCATATTGATTCGGAATCGTCAACCGCAAAAAAGTCAGTTTTGAGATATCGTTGAATGAACAAAGTTGTCTCTTTCTTGATTCAAGTGTTTAACTATGGACCCATGGCTAAAACTCATGGTTTAAAGACTTCCCGAAATTCAAATTTGGACTTTCGTTAGTGTATTAAGTGTATCAAAATGTCATCTTTCACATTGATTCGGAATCGTGAACCGCAAAAACAGTCAGTTTTGAGTTATCGTTGAATGAACAAAGTTGTCTCTTTCTTGTTTCAAGGGTTTAACTATGGACCCATGGCTAAAACTCATGTTTTAAAGACTTCCCGAAATCTGAATTTGGACTTTCGTTCGTGTATTAAGTGTATCAAAATGTCATCTTTCACATTGATTCGGAATCGTTAACCGCAAAAACAGTCAGTTTTGAGATATCGTTGAATGAACAAAGTTGTCTCTTTCTTGTTTCAAGTGTTTAACTATGGACCCATGGCTAAAACACATGCTTTAAAGACTTCCCGAAATCCGAATTTGGACTTTCGTTAGTGTATTAAGTGCATCAAAATGTCATCTTTCACATTGATTCGGAATCGTTAACCGCAAAAACAGTTAGTTTTGAGATATCGTTGAATGAACAAAGTTGTCTCTTTTTTGTTTCAAGGGTTTAACTATGGACCCATGGCTAAAACTCAAGTTTTAAAGACTTCCCGAAATC
Organism: Diospyros kaki; assembly: GCA_036245055.1. NCBI lineage: Eukaryota > Viridiplantae > Streptophyta > Magnoliopsida > Ericales > Ebenaceae > Diospyros > Diospyros kaki. The sequence continues at coordinate 22,733,993 of BSEG01000009.1, read as the reverse complement.
CGAACTTGGACTTTCGTTAGTGTATTAAGTGTATTAAAATGTCGTCTTTCACATTGATTCGGAATCGTCAACCGTAAAAAAAATCAGTTTTGAGTTATCGTTGAATGAACAAAGTTGTCTCTTTCTTGTTTCAAGGGTTTAACTATGGACCCATGGCTAAAACTCATGTTTTAAAGACTTCCCGAAATCCGAATTTGGACTTTCGTTCGTGTATTAAGTGTATCAAAATGTCGTCTTTCACATTGATTCAGAATCGTCAACCACAAAAAAAGTCAGTTTTGAGTTATCGTTGAATGAACAAAGTTGTCTCTTTCTTGTTTCAAGTGTTTAACTATGGACCCATGGCTAAAACTCATGTTTTAAAGACTGCCCGAAATCCGAATTTGGACTTTCGTTAGTGTATTAAGTGCATCAAAATGTCATCTTTCACATTGATTCAGAATCGTTAACCGCAAAAACAGTCAGTTTTGAGATATCGTTGAATGAACAAAGTTGTCTCTTTCTTGTTTCAAGGGTTTAACTATGGACCCATGGCTAAAACTCAAGTTTTAAAGACTTCCCGAAATCCGAACTTGGACTTTCGTTAGTGTATTAAGTGTATTAAAATGTCGTCTTTCACATTGATTCGGAATCGTCAACCGCAAAAAAAATCAGTTTTGAGTTATCGTTGAATGAACAAAGTTGTCTCTTTCTTGTTTCAAGGGTTTAACTATGGACCCATGGCTAAAACTCATGTTTTAAAGACTTCCCGAAATCCGAATTTGGACTTTCGTTCGTGTATTAAGTGTATCAAAATGTCGTCTTTCACATTGATTCAGAATCGTCAACCACAAAAAAAGTCAGTTTTGAGTTATCGTTGAATGAACAAAGTTGTCTCTTTCTTGTTTCAAGTGTTTAACTATGGACCCATGGCTAAAACTCATGTTTTAAAGACTGCCCGAAATCCGAATTTGGACTTTCGTTAGTGTATTAAGTGCATCAAAATGTCATCTTTCACATTGATTCGGAATCGTCAACCGCAAAAAAAGGCAGTTTTTAGATATCGTTGAATGAAGAAAGTTGTCTCTTTCTTGTTTCAAGGGTTTAACTATGGACCCATGGCTAAAACTCAAGTTTTAAAGACTTCCCGAAATCCGAACTTGGACTTTCGTTAGTGTATTAAGTGTATTAAAATGTCGTCTTTCACATTGATTCGGAATCGTCAACCGTAAAAAAAGTCAGTTTTGAGTTATCGTTGAATGAACAAAGTTGTCTCTATCTTGTTTCAAGTGTTTAACTATGGACCCATGGCTAAAACTCATGTTTTAAAGACTTCCTGAGATCTGAATTTGGACTTTCGTTAGTGTATTAAGTGTATTAAAATGTCTTCTTTCACATTGATTCGGAATCGTCAACCGCAAAAAAAGACAGTTTTGAGATATCGTTGAATGAACAAAGTTGTCTATTTCTTGTTTCAAGTGTTTAACTATGGACCCATGGCAAAACTCAAGTTTTAAAGACTTCTCGAAATCCGAATTCGGACTTTCATCAGTGTATTAAGTGTATTAAAAAGTCAACTTTCACATTGATTCGGAATCGTCAACCGCAAAAAAGGTCAGTTTTGAGATATCGTTGAATGAACAAAGTTGTCTCTTTCTAATTTCAAGTGTTCAACTATGGACCCATGGCTAAAACTCGAGTTTTAAAAACTTCCCAATATCTGAATTTGGACTTTCTTTAGTGTATTAAGTGTTTCAAAATGTTATCTTTCACGTAGATTCGGAACCGTCAAAAGCAAATAAGTCAGTTTTGAGATATCTTTGTTAGAACAATGTTCTGTCATTCTAGTTTCAAGTGTTCTATTATGGACCCATGGCTAAAACTCAAGTTTTAAAAACTTCCCGAAATCTGAATCTGGACTGTCATTAGTGTATTAAGTGTATCAAAATGTCGTCTTTCACATAGATTCAGAATCATAAACTACAAAAAAGTCAATTTTGAGATATCGTTGATTGAACAAAGTTTTCTCCTTCTTGTTTCAAGTGTTCTACTATGGACCCATGGGTAAAACTCAAGTTTTAAAAATGTCACGAAATCCAAATTTTGACTTTCAATAGTGTATTAAGTGTGTCAAAATGTCGCCTTTCACATTGATTCGGAATCGTCAACCGCAAAAAAAGTCAATTTTGAGATATCGTTGAATGAACAAAGTTGTCTCTTTCTTTTTTCAAGTGTTTAACTATGAACCCATGGCTAAAACTCATGTTTTAAGACTTTCGGAAATCCGAATTTGGACTTTCGTTAGTGTATTAAGTGTATTAAAATGTCATCTTTCACATTGATTCAGAATCGTCAACCGCAAAAAAAGTCAGTTTTGAGATATCGTTGAATGAACAAAGTTGTCTCTTTCTTGTTTCAAGTGTTTAACTATGGACCCATGGCTAAAACTAAAGTTTTAAAGACTTTCTGAAATCCGAATTTAGACTTTCATTAGTGTATTAAGTGTATTAAAATGTCGTCTTTCACATTGATTCGGAATCGTCAACCGCAAAAAAAGTTAGTTTTGAGATATCGTTCAATGAACAAAGTTGTTTATTTCTTATTTCAAGGGTTCAACCATGGACCCATGGCTAAAACTCATGTTTTAAAAAGTTAGTGTATTAAGTGTTTGAAAATGTCATCTTTCACGTAGATTAGGAACCGTCAAAAGCAAATAAGTCAGTTTTGAGATATCTTTGATAGAACAAAGTTCTGTCATTCTTGTTTCAAGTGTTCTATTATGGACCCATGGCTAAAACTCAAGTTTTAAAAACTTCCCGAAATCTGAATCTGGACTGTCATTAGTGTATTAAGTGTATCAAAATGTCGTCTTTCACATAGATTCGGAATCGTAAAATACAAAAAAGTCAATTTTGAGATATCGTTGATTGATCAAAGTTTTCTTCTTCTTGTTTCAAGTGTTCTACTATGGACCCATGGGTAAAACTCAAGTTTTAAAAATGTCACGAAATCCGAATTTTGACTTTCACTAGTGTATTAAGTGTGTCAAAATGTCGCCTTTCACATTGATTCGGAATCGTCAACTGCAAAAAAAGTCTATTTTGAGATATCGTTGAATGAACAAAGTTGTCTCTTTCTTTTTCAAGTGTTTAACTATGAACGCATGGCTAAAACTCATGTTTTAAGACTTTCGGAAATCCGAATTTGGACTTTCGTTAGTGTATTAAGTGTATTAAAATGTCATCTTTCACATTGATTCAGAATCGTCAACCGCAAAAAAAGTCAGTTTTGAGATATCGTTGAATGAACAAAGTTGTCTCTTTCTTGTTTCAAGTGTTTAACTATGGACCCATGGCTAAAACTCAAGTTTTAAACACTTCTCGAAATTCGAACTTGGACTTCCGTTAGTGTATTAAGTGTATTAAAATGTCGTCTTTCACATTGATTCGGAATCGTCAACCGCAAAAAAAGTCAGTTTTGAGTTATCGTTGAATGAACAAAGTTGTCTCTTTCTTGTTTCAAGTGTTTAACTATGGACCCATGGCTAAAACTCATGTTTCAAAGACTTCCCGAAATCCGAATTTGGACTTTCGTTAGTGTATTAAGTGTATCAAAATGTCGTCTTTCACATTGATTCAGAATCGTGAACCGCAAAAACAGTTAGTTTTGAGATATCGTTGAATGAACAAAGTTGTCTCTTTCTTGTTTCAAGTGTTCAACTATGGACCCATGGCTAAAACTAAAGTTTTAAAGACTTTCTGAAATCCGAATTTAGACTTTCATTAGTGTATTAAATGTATTAAAATGTCGTCTTTCACATTGATTCGGAATCATCAACCGCAAAAAAAGTTAGTTTTGAGATATCATTCAATGAACAAAGTTGTCTATTTCTTGTTTCAAATGTTTAACTATGGACCCATGGCAAAACTCAAGTTTTAAAGACTTCCCGAAATCCGAATTTGGACTTTCATCAGTGTATTAAGCGTATTAAAAAGTCATCTTTCAGATTGATTCGGAATCGTCAACCACAAAAAAAGTCAGTTTTGAGTTATCGTTGAATGAACAAAGTTGTCTCTTTCTTGTTTCAAGTGTTCAACTATGGACCCATGGCTAAAACTCATGTTTTAAAGACTTCCTGAAATCTGAATTTGGACTTTCTTTAGTGTATTAAGTGTTTCAAAATGTCATCTTTCACTTAGATCCGGAACAGTCAAAAGCAAATAAGTTAGTTTTGCGATATCTTTGATAGAACAAAGTTTTGTCTTTCCTGTTTCAAGTGTTCTACTATGGACCCATGGGTAAAACTCAAGTTTTTAAAAACATCCCGAAATCTGAATCTGGACTTTCATCAGTGTATTAAGTGTATCAAAATGTCGTCTTTCACATAGATTCGGAATCGTCAACTGCAAAAAAGTCAATTTTGAGATATCGTTGATTGAACAAAGTTGTCTCCTTCTTGTTTCAAGTGTTCTACTAGGACCCATGGGTAAAACTCAAGTTCTAAAAACTTTCCAAAATCTGAATTTGGACTTTCTTTAGTATATTAAGTGTTTGAAAATATCATCTTTCACGTAGATTCGGAATCGTCAAAAGCAAATAAGTCAGTTTTGAGATATCTTTGATAGAACAAAGTTCTGTCATTCTTGTTTCAAGTGTTCTATTATGGACCCATGGCTAAAACTCAAGTTTTAAAAACTTCCTGAAATCTGAATCTGAACTTTCATTAGGGTATTAAGTGTATCAAAATGTCAACTTTCACATAGATTCGGAATCGTAAACTACAAAAAAGTCAATTTTGAGATATAGTTGATTGAACAAAGTTGTCTCCTTCTTGTTTCAAGTGTTCTACTATGGACCCATAGGTAAAACTCAAGTTTTAAAAACGTCCCGGAATCTGAATTTGGACTTTCACTAGTGTATTAAGTGTACCAAAATGTGGTCTTTTACATTGATTCGGAATCGTCAACCGCAAAAAAAGTCAGTTTTGAGATATCGTTGAATGAACAAAGTTGTCTCTTTCTTGTTTCAAGTGTTCAACAATGGACCCATGGCTAAAACTCAAGTTTTAAAGACTTCCCGAAATCCGAATTTGGACTTTCATTAGTGTATTAAGTTTATCAAAATGTCGTCTTTCATATTGATTCGGAATCGTCAACCGCAAAAAAGTCAGTTTTGAGATATCGTTGAATGAACAAAGTTGTCTCTTTCTTGATTCAAGTGTTTAACTATGGACCCATGGCTAAAACTCATGGTTTAAAGACTTCCCGAAATTCAAATTTGGACTTTCGTTAGTGTATTAAGTGTATCAAAATGTCATCTTTCACATTGATTCGGAATCGTGAACCGCAAAAACAGTCAGTTTTGAGTTATCGTTGAATGAACAAAGTTGTCTCTTTCTTGTTTCAAGTGCTTAACTATGGACCCATGGCTAAAACTCATGCTTTAAAGACTTCCCGAAATCCGAATTTGGACTTTCGTTAGTGTATTAAGTGCATCAAAATGTCATCTTTCACATTGATTCGGAATCGTTAACCGCAAAAACAGTTAGTTTTGAGATATCGTTGAATGAACAAAGTTGTCTCTTTTTTGTTTCAAGGGTTTAACTATGGACCCATGGCTAAAACTCAAGTTTTAAAGACTTCCCGAAATCCGAACTTGGACTTTCGTTAGTGTATTAAGTGTATTAAAATGTCGTCTTTCACATTGATTCGGAATCGTCAACCGCAAAAAAAATCAGTTTTGAGTTATCGTTGAATGAACAAAGTTGTCTCTTTCTTGTTTCAAGGGTTTAACTATGGACCCATGGCTAAAACTCATGTTTTAAAGACTTCCCGAAATCCGAATTTGGACTTTCGTTCGTGTATTAAGTGTATCAAAATGTCGTCTTTCACATTGATTCAGAATCGTCAACCACAAAAAAAGTCAGTTTTGAGTTATCGTTGAATGAACAAAGTTGTCTCTTTCTTGTTTCAAGTGTTTAACTATGGACCCATGGCTAAAACTCATGTTTTAAAGACTGCCCGAAATCCGAATTTGGACTTTCGTTAGTGTATTAAGTGCATCAAAATGTCATCTTTCACATTGATTCAGAATCGTTAACCGCAAAAACAGTCAGTTTTGAGATATCGTTGAATGAACAAAGTTGTCTCTTTCTTGTTTCAAGGGTTTAACTATGGACCCATGGCTAAAACTCAAGTTTTAAAGACTTCCCGAAATCCGAACTTGGACTTTCGTTAGTGTATTAAGTGTATTAAAATGTCGTCTTTCACATTGATTCGGAATCGTCAACCGCAAAAAAAATCAGTTTTGAGTTATCGTTGAATGAACAAAGTTGTCTCTTTCTTGTTTCAAGGGTTTAACTATGGACCCATGGCTAAAACTCATGTTTTAAAGACTTCCCGAAATCCGAATTTGGACTTTCGTTCGTGTATTAAGTGTATCAAAATGTCGTCTTTCACATTGATTCAGAATCGTCAACCACAAAAAAAGTCAGTTTTGAGTTATCGTTGAATGAACAAAGTTGTCTCTTTCTTGTTTCAAGTGTTTAACTATGGACCCATGGCTAAAACTCATGTTTTAAAGACTGCCCGAAATCCGAATTTGGACTTTCGTTAGTGTATTAAGTGCATCAAAATGTTGTCTTTCACATTGATTCGGAATCGTCAACCGCAAAAAAAGGCAGTTTTTAGATATCGTTGAATGAAGAAAGTTGTCTCTTTCTTGTTTCAAGGGTTTAACTATGGACCCATGGCTAAAACTCAAGTTTTAAAGACTTCCCGAAATCCGAACTTGGACTTTCGTTAGTGTATTAAGTGTATTAAAATGTCGTCTTTCACATTGATTCGGAATCGTCAACCGCAAAAAAAGTCAGTTTTGAGTTATCGTTGAATGAACAAAGTTGTCTCTTTCTTGTTTCAAGTGTTTAACTATGGACCCATGGCTAAAACTCATGTTTTAAAGACTTCCTGAGATCTGAATTTGGACTTTCGTTAGTGTATTAAGTGTATTAAAATGTCTTCTTTCACATTGATTCGGAATCGTCAACCGCAAAAAAAGACAGTTTTGAGATATCGTTGAATGAACAAAGTTGTCTATTTCTTGTTTCAAGTGTTTAACTATGGACCCATGGCAAAACTCAAGTTTTAAAGACTTCCCGAAATCCGAATTCGGACTTTCATCAGTGTATTAAGTGTATTAAAAAGTCAACTTTCACATTGATTCGGAATCGTCAACCGCAAAAAAGGTCAGTTTTGAGATATCGTTGAATGAACAAAGTTGTCTCTTTCTTGTTTCAAGTGTTCAACTATGGACCCATGGCTAAAACTCGAGTTTTAAAAACTTCCCAATATCTGAATTTGGACTTTCTTTAGTGTATTAAGTGTTTCAAAATGTCATCTTTCACGTAGATTCGGAACCGTCAAAAGCAAATAAGTCAGTTTTGAGATATCTTTGTTAGAACAATGTTCTGTCATTCTAGTTTCAAGTGTTCTATTATGGACCCATGGCTAAAACTCAAGTTTTAAAAACTTCCCGAAATCTGAATCTGGACTGTCATTAGTGTATTAAGTGTATCAAAATGTCGTCTTTCACATAGATTCAGAATCATAAACTACAAAAAAGTCAATTTTGAGATATCGTTGATTGAACAAAGTTTTCTCCTTCTTGTTTCAAGTGTTCTACTATGGACCCATGGGTAAAACTCAAGTTTTAAAAATGTCACGAAATCCAAATTTTGACTTTCAATAGTGTATTAAGTGTGTCAAAATGTCGCCTTTCACATTGATTCGGAATCGTCAACCGCAAAAAAAGTCAGTTTTGAGATATCGTTGAATGAACAAAGTTGTCTCTTTCTTTTTTCAAGTGTTTAACTATGAACCCATGGCTAAAACTCATGTTTTAAGACTTTCGGAAATCCGAATTTGGACTTTCGTTAGTGTATTAAGTGTATTAAAATGTCATCTTTCACATTGATTCAGAATCGTCAACCGCAAAAAAAGTCAGTTTTGAGATATCGTTGAATGAACAAAGTTGTCTCTTTCTTGTTTCAAGTGTTTAACTATGGACCCATGGCTAAAACTAAAGTTTTAAAGACTTTCTGAAATCCGAATTTAGACTTTCATTAGTGTATTAAGTGTATTAAAATGTCGTCTTTCACATTGATTCGGAATCGTCAACCGCAAAAAAGTTAGTTTTGAGATATCGTTCAATGAACAAAGTTGTTTATTTCTTGTTTCAACGGTTCAACCATGGACCCATGGCTAAAACTCATGTTTTAAAAAGTTAGTGTATTAAGTGTTTGAAAATGTCATCTTTCACGTAGATTAGGAACCGTCAAAAGCAAATAAGTCAGTTTTGAGATATCTTTGATAGAACAAAGTTCTGTCATTCTTGTTTCAAGTGTTCTATTATGGACCCATGGCTAAAACTCAAGTTTTAAAAACTTCCCGAAATCTGAATCTGGACTGTCATTAGTGTATTAAGTGTATCAAAATGTCATCTTTCACATAGATTCGGAATCGTAAAATACAAAAAAGTCAATTTTGAGATATCGTTGATTGATCAAAGTTTTCTTCTTCTTGTTTCAAGTGTTCTACTATGGACCCATGGGTAAAACTCAAGTTTTAAAAATGTCACGAAATCCGAATTTTGACTTTCACTAGTGTATTAAGTGTGTCAAAATGTCGCCTTTCACATTGATTCGGAATCGTCAACTGCAAAAAAAGTCTATTTTGAGATATCGTTGAATGAACAAAGTTGTCTCTTTCTTTTTCAAGTGTTTAACTATGAACACATGGCTAAAACTCATGTTTTAAGACTTTCGGAAATCCGAATTTGGACTTTCGTTAGTGTATTAAGTGTATTAAAATGTCATCTTTCACATTGATTCAGAATCGTCAACCGCAAAAAAAGTCAGTTTTGAGATATCGTTGAATGAACAAAGTTGTCTCTTTCTTGTTTCAAGTGTTTAACTATGGACCCATGGCTAAAACTCAAGTTTTAAACACTTCTCGAAATTCGAACTTGGACTTCCGTTAGTGTATTAAGTGTATTAAAATGTCGTCTTTCACATTGATTCGGAATCGTCAACCGCAAAAAAAGTCAGTTTTGAGTTATCGTTGAATGAACAAAGTTGTCTCTTTCTTGTTTCAAGTGTTTAACTATGGACCCATGGCTAAAACTCATGTTTCAAAGACTTCCCGAAATCCGAATTTGGACTTTCGTTAGTATATTAAGTGTATCAAAATGTCGTCTTTCACATTGATTCAGAATCGTGAACCGCAAAAACAGTTAGTTTTGAGATATCGTTGAATGAACAAAGTTGTCTCTTTCTTGTTTCAAGTGTTCAACTATGGACCCATGGCTAAAACTAAAGTTTTAAAGACTTTCTGAAATCCGAATTTAGACTTTCATTAGTGTATTAAATGTATTAAAATGTCGTCTTTCACATTGATTCGGAATCATCAACTGCAAAAAAAGTTAGTTTTGAGATATCATTCAATGAACAAAGTTGTCTATTTCTTGTTTCAAATGTTTAACTATGGACCCATGGCAAAACTCAAGTTTTAAAGACTTCCCGAAATCCGAATTTGGACTTTCATCAGTGTATTAAGTGTATTAAAAAGTCATCTTTCAGATTGATTCGGAATCGTCAACCACAAAAAAAGTCAGTTTTGAGTTATCGTTGAATGAACAAAGTTGTCTCTTTCTTGTTTCAAGTGTTCAACTATGGACCCATGGCTAAAACTCATGTTTTAAAGACTTCCTGAAATCTGAATTTGGACTTTCTTTAGTGTATTAAGTGTTTCAAAATGTCATCTTTCACTTAGATCCGGAACAGTCAAAAGCAAATAAGTTAGTTTTGCGATATCTTTGATAGAACAAAGTTTTGTCTTTCTTGTTTCAAGTGTTCTACTATGGACCAATGGGTAAAACTCAAGTTTTTAAAAACATCCCGAAATCTGAATCTGGACTTTCATCAGTGTATTAAGTGTATCAAAATGTCGTCTTTCACATAGATTCGGAATCGTCAACTGCAAAAAAGTCAATTTTGAGATATCGTTGATTGAACAAAGTTGTCTCCTTCTTGTTTCAAGTGTTCTACTAGGACCCATGGGTAAAACTCAAATTCTAAAAACTTTCCAAAATCTGAATTTGGACTTTCTTTAGTATATTAAGTGTTTGAAAATATCATCTTTCACGTAGATTCGGAATCGTCAAAAGCAAATAAGTCAGTTTTGAGATATCTTTGATAGAACAAAGTTCTGTCATTCTTGTTTCAAGTGTTCTATTATGGACCCATGGCTAAAACTCAAGTTTTAAAAACTTCCTGAAATCTGAATCTGAACTTTCATTAGGGTATTAAGTGTATCAAAATGTCAACTTTCACATAGATTCGGAATCGTAAACTACAAAAAAGTCAATTTTGAGATATCGTTGATTGAACAAAGTTGTCTCCTTCTTGTTTCAAGTGTTCTACTATGGACCCATAGGTAAAACTCAAGTTTTAAAAACGTCCCGGAATCTGAATTTGGACTTTCACTAGTGTATTAAGTGTACCAAAATGTCGTCTTTTACATTGATTCGAAATCGTCAACCGCAAAAAAAGTCAGTTTTGAGATATCGTTGAATGAACAAAGTTGTCTCTTTCTTGTTTCAAGTGTTCAACAATGGACCCATGGCTAAAACTCAAGTTTTAAAGACTTCCCGAAATCCGAATTTGGACTTTCATTAGTGTATTAAGTTTATCAAAATGTCGTCTTTCATATTGATTCGGAATCGTCAACCGCAAAAAAGTCAGTTTTGAGATATCGTTGAATGAACAAAGTTGTCTCTTTCTTGATTCAAGTGTTTAACTATGGACCCATGGCTAAAACTCATGGTTTAAAGACTTCCCGAAATTCAAATTTGGACTTTCGTTAGTGTATTAAGTGTATCAAAATGTCATCTTTCACATTGATTCGGAATCGTGAACCGCAAAAACAGTCAGTTTTGAGTTATCGTTGAATGAACAAAGTTGTCTCTTTCTTGTTTCAAGGGTTTAACTATGGACCCATGGCTAAAACTCATGTTTTAAAGACTTCCCGAAATCTGAATTTGGACTTTCGTTCGTGTATTAAGTGTATCAAAATGTCATCTTTCACATTGATTCGGAATCGTTAACCGCAAAAACAGTCAGTTTTGAGATATCGTTGAATGAACAAAGTTGTCTCTTTCTTGTTTCAACTGTTTAACTATGGACCCATGGCTAAAACTCATGCTTTAAAGACTTCCCGAAATCCGAATTTGGACTTTCGTTAGTGTATTAAGTGCATCAAAATGTCATCTTTCACATTGATTCGGAATCGTTAACCGCAAAAACAGTCAGTTTTGAGATATCGTTGAATGAACAAAGTTGTCTCTTTCTTGTTTCAAGGGTTTAACTATGGACCCATGGCTAAAACTCAAGTTTTAAAGACTTCCCGAAATCCGAACTTGGACTTTCGTTAGTGTATTAAGTGTATTAAAATGTCGTCTTTCACATTGATTCGGAATCGTCAACCGCAAAAAAAATCAGTTTTGAGTTATCGTTGAATGAACAAAGTTGTCTCTTTCTTGTTTCAAGGGTTTAACTATGGACCCATGGCTAAAACTCATGTTTTAAAGACTTCCCGAAATCCGAATTTGGACTTTCGTTCGTGTATTAAGTGTATCAAAATGTCGTCTTTCACATTGATTCAGAATCGTCAACCACAAAAAAAGTCAGTTTTGAGTTATCGTTGAATGAACAAAGTTGTCTCTTTCTTGTTTCAAGTGTTTAACTATGGACCCATGGCTAAAACTCATGTTTTAAAGACTGCTCGAAATCCGAATTTGGACTTTCGTTAGTGTATTAAGTGCATCAAAATGTCATCTTTCACATTGATTCGGAATCGTTAACCGCAAAAACAGTCAGTTTTGAGATATCGTTGAATGAACAAAGTTGTCTCTTTCTTGTTTCAAGGGTTTAACTATGGACCCATGGCTAAAACTCAAGTTTTAAAGACTTCCCGAAATCCGAACTTGGACTTTCGTTAGTGTATTAAGTGTATTAAAATGTCGTCTTTCACATTGATTCGGAATCGTCAACCGCAAAAAAAGTCAGTTTTGAGTTATCGTTGAATGAACAAAGTTGTCTCTTTCTTGTTTCAAGTGTTTAACTATGGACCCATGGCTAAAACTCATGTTTTAAAGACTTCCTGAGATCTGAATTTGGACTTTCGTTAGTGTATTAAGTGTATTAAAATGTCTTCTTTCACATTGATTCGGAATCGTCAACCGCAAAAAAAGACAGTTTTGAGATATCGTTGAATGAACAAAGTTGTCTATTTCTTGTTTCAAGTGTTTAACTATGGACCCATGGCAAAACTCAAGTTTTAAAGACTTCTCGAAATCCGAATTCGGACTTTCTTCAGTGTATTAAGTGTATTAAAAAGTCAACTTTCACATTGATTCGGAATCGTCAACCGCAAAAAAGGTCAGTTTTGAGATATCGTTGAATGAACAAAGTTGTCTCTTTCTTGTTTCAAGTGTTCAACTATGGACCCATGGCTAAAACTCGAGTTTTAAAAACTTCCCAATATCTGAATTTGGTCTTTCTTTAGTGTATTAAGTGTTTCAAAATGTCATCTTTCACGTAGATTCGGAACCGTCAAAAGCAAATAAGTCAGTTTTGAGATATCTTTGTTAGAACAATGTTCTGTCATTCTAGTTTCAAGTGTTCTATTATGGACCCATGGCTAAAACTCAAGTTTTAAAAACTTCCCGAAATCTGAATCTGGACTGTCATTAGTGTATTAAGTGTATCAAAATGTCGTCTTTCACATAGATTCAGAATCATAAACTACAAAAAAGTCAATTTTGAGATATCGTTGATGGAACAAAGTTTTCTCCTTCTTGTTTCAAGTGTTCTACTATGGACCCATGGGTAAAACTCAAGTTTTAAAAATGTCACGAAATCCAAATTTTGACTTTCAATAGTGTATTAAGTGTGTCAAAATGTCGCCTTTCACATTGATTCGGAATCGTCAACCGCAAAAAAAGTCAGTTTTGAGATATCGTTGAATGAACAAAGTTGTCTCTTTCTTTTTTCAAGTGTTTAACTATGAACCCATGGCTAAAACTCATGTTTTAAGACTTTCGGAAATCCGAATTTGGACTTTCGTTAGTGTATTAAGTGTATTAAAATGTCATCTTTCACATTGATTCAGAATCGTCAACCGCAAAAAAAGTCAGTTTTGAGATATCGTTGAATGAACAAAGTTGTCTCTTTCTTGTTTCAAGTGTTTAACTATGGACCCATGGCTAAAACTAAAGTTTTAAAGACGTTCTGAAATCCGAATTTAGACTTTCATTAGTGTATTAAGTGTATTAAAATGTCGTCTTTCACATTGATTCGGAATCGTCAACCGCAAAAAAAGTTAGTTTTGAGATATCGTTCAATGAACAAAGTTGTTTATTTCTTGTTTCAAGGGTTCAACCATGGACCCATGGCTAAAACTCATGTTTTAAAAAGTTAGTGTATTAAGTGTTTGAAAATGTCATCTTTCACGTAGATTAGGAACCGTCAAAAGCAAATAAGTCAGTTTTGAGATATCTTTGATAGAACAAAGTTCTGTCATTCTTGTTTCAAGTGTTCTATTATGGACCCATGGCTAAAACTCAAGTTTTAAAAACTTCCCGAAATCTGAATCTGGACTGTCATTAGTGTATTAAGTGTATCAAAATGTCGTCTTTCACATAGATTCGGAATCGTAAAATACAAAAAAGTCAATTTTGAGATATCGTTGATTGATCAAAGTTTTCTTCTTCTTGTTTCAAGTGTTCTACTATGGACCCATGGGTAAAACTCAAGTTTTAAAAATGTCACGAAATCCGAATTTTGACTTTCACTAGTGTATTAAGTGTGTCAAAATGTCGCCTTTCACATTGATTCGGAATCGTCAACTGCAAAAAAAGTCTATTTTGAGATATCGTTGAATGAACAAAGTTGTCTCTTTCTTGTTTCAAGTGTTCAACTATGGACCCATGGCTAAAACTAAAGTTTTAAAGACTTTCTGAAATCCGAATTTAGACTTTCATTAGTGTATTAAATGTATTAAAATGTCGTCTTTCACATTGATTCGGAATCATCAACCGCAAAAAAGTTAGTTTTGAGATATCATTCAATGAACAAAGTTGTCTATTTCTTGTTTCAAATGTTTAACTATGGACCCCTGGCAAAACTCAAGTTTTAAAGACTTCCCGAAATCCGAATTTGGACTTTCATCAGTGTATTAAGTGTATTAAAAAGTCATCTTTTAGATTGATTCGGAATCGTCAACCACAAAAAAAGTCAGTTTTGAGTTATCGTTGAATGAACAAAGTTGTCTCTTTCTTGTTTCAAGTGTTCAACTATGGACCCATGGCTAAAACTCATGTTTTAAAGACTTCCTGAAATCTGAATTTGGACTTTCTTTAGTGTATTAAGTGTTTCAAAATGTCATCTTTCACTTAGATCCGGAACAGTCAAAAGCAAATAAGTTAGTTTTGCGATATCTTTGATAGAACAAAGTTTTGTCTTTCTTGTTTTTCTACTATGGACCCATGGGTAAAACTCAAGTTTTTAAACATATCCCGAAATCTGAATCTGGACTTTCATCAGTGTATTAAGTGTATCAAAATGTCGTCTTTCACATAGATTCGGAATCGTCAACTGCAAAAAAGTCAATTTTGAGATATAGTTGATTGAACAAAGTTGTCTCCTTCTTGTTTCAAGTGTTCTACTAGGACCCATGGGTAAAACTCAAGTTCTAAAAACTTTCCAAAATCTGAATTTGGACTTTCTTTAGTATATTAAGTGTTTGAAAATATCATCTTTCACGTAGATTCGGAATCGTCAAAAGCAAATAAGTCAGTTTTGAGATATCTTTGATAGAACAAAGTTCTGTCATTCTTGTTTCAAGTGTTCTATTATGGACCCATGGCTAAAACTCAAGTTTTAAAAACTTCCTGAAATCTGAATCTGAACTTTCATTAGGGTATTAAGTGTATCAAAATGTCAACTTTCACATAGATTCGGAATCGTAAACTACAAAAAAGTCAATTTTGAGATATCGTTGATTGAACAAAGTTGTCTCCTTCTTGTTTCAAGTGTTCTACTATGGACCCATAGGTAAAACTCAAGTTTTAAAAACGTCCCGGAATCCGAATTTGGACTTTCACTAGTGTATTAAGTGTACCAAAATGTCGTCTTTTACATTGATTCGGAATCGTCAACCGCAAAAAAAGTCAGTTTTGAGATATCGTTGAATGAACAAAGTTGTCTCTTTCTTGTTTCAAGTGTTCAACAATGGACCCATGGCTAAAACTCAAGTTTTAAAGACTTCCCGAAATCCGAATTTGGAATTTCATTAGTGTATTAAGTTTATCAAAATGTCGTCTTTCATATTGATTCGGAATCGTCAACCGCAAAAAAGTCAGTTTTGAGATATCGTTGAATGAACAAAGTTGTCTCTTTCTTGTTTCAAGTGTTTAACTATGGACCCATGGCTAAAACTCATGTTTTAAAGACTTCCCGAAATCCGAATTTGGACTTTCGTTAGTGTATTAAGTGTATTAAAATGTCGTCTTTCACATTGATTCGGAATCGTCAACCGCAAAAAAAGTCAGTTTTGAGTTATCGTTGAATGAACAAAGTTGTCTCTTTCTTGTTTCAAGTGTTTAACTATGGACCCATGGCTAAAACTCATGTTTTAAAGACTTCCCGAAATCCGAATTTGGACTTTCGTTAGTGTATTAAGTGCATCAAAAAGTCATCTTTCACATTGATTCGGAATCGTTAACCGCAAAAACAGTCAGTTTTGAGATATCGTTGAATGAACAAAGTTGTCTCTTTCTTGTTTCAAGGGTTTAACTATGGACCCATGGCTAAAACTCAAGTTTTAAAGACTTCCCGAAATCCGAACTTGGACTTTGGTTAGTGTATTAAGTGTATTAAAATGTCGTCTTTCACATTGATTCGGAATCGTCAACCGCAAAAAAAGTCAGTTTTGAGTTATCGTTGAATGAACAAAGTTGTCTCTTTCTTGTTTCAAGTGTTTAACTATGGACCCATGGCTAAAACTCATGTTTTAAAGACTTCCTGAGATCTGAATTTGGACTTTCGTTAGTGTATTAAGTGTATTAAAATGTCTTCTTTCACATTGATTCGGAATCGTCAACCGCAAAAAAAGACAGTTTTGAGATATCGTTGAATGAACAAAGTTGTCTATTTCTTGTTTCAAGTGTTTAACTATGGACCCATGGCAAAACTCAAGTTTTAAAGACTTCCCGAAATCCGAATTCGGACTTTCATCAGTGTATTAAGTGTATTAAAAAGTCAACTTTCACATTGATTCGGAATCGTCAACCGCAAAAAAGGTCAGTTTTGAGATATCGTTGAATGAACAAAGTTGTCTCTTTCTTGTTTCAAGGGTTTAACTATGGACCCATGGCTAAAACTCAAGTTTTAAAGACTTCCCGAAATCCGAACTTGGACTTTCGTTAGTGTATTAAGTGTATTAAAATGTCATCTTTCACATTGATTCGGAATCGTCAACCGCAAAAAAAGTCAGTTTTGAGTTATCGTTGAATGAACAAAGTTGTCTCTTTCTTGTTTCAAGTGTTTAACTATGGACCCATGGCTAAAACTCATGTTTTAAAGACTTCCTGAGATCTGAATTTGGACTTTCGTTAGTGTATTAAGTGTATTAAAATGTCTTCTTTCACATTGATTCGGAATCGTCAACCGCAAAAAAAGACAGTTTTGAGATATCGTTGAATGAACAAAGTTGTCTCTTTCTTGTTTCAAGTGCTTAACTATGGACCCATGGCAAAACTCAAGTTTTAAAGACTTCCCGAAATCCGAATTCGGACTTTCATCAGTGTATTAAGTGTATTAAAAAGTCAACTTTGACATTGATTCGGAATCGTCAACCGCAAAAAAGGTCAGTTTTGAGATATCGTTGAATGAACAAAGTTGTCTCTTTCTTGTTTCAAGTGTTCAACTATGGACCCATGGCTAAAACTCGAGTTTTAAAAACTTCCCAATATTTGAATTTGGACTTTCTTTAGTGTATTAAGTGTTTCAAAATGTCATCTTTCACGTAGATTCGGAACCGTCAAAAGCAAATAAGTCAGTTTTGAGATATCTTTGTTAGAACAATGTTCTGTCATTCTAGTTTCAAGTGTTCTATTATGGACCCATGGCTAAAACTCAAGTTTTAAAAACTTCCCGAAATCTGAATCTGGACTGTCATTAGTGTATTAAGTGTATCAAAATGTCGTCTTTCACATAGATTCAGAATCATAAACTACAAAAAAGTCAATTTTGAGATATCGTTGATTGAACAAAGTTTTCTCCTTCTTGTTTCAAGTGTTCTACTATGGACCCATGGGTAAAACTCAAGTTTTAAAAATGTCACGAAATCCAAATTTTGACTTTCAATAGTGTATTAAGTGTGTCAAAATGTCGCCTTTCACATTGATTCGGAATCGTCAACCGCAAAAAAAGTCAGTTTTGAGATATCGTTGAATGAACAAAGTTGTCTCTTTCTTTTTTCAAGTGTTTAACTATGAACCCATGGCTAAAACTCATGTTTTAAAACTTTCGGAAATCCGAATTTGGACTTTCGTTAGTGTATTAAGTGTATTAAAATGTCATCTTTCACATTGATTCAGAATCGTCAACCGCAAAAAAAGTCAGTTTTGAGATATCGTTGAATGAACAAAGTTGTCTCTTTCTTGTTTCAAGGGTTCAACTATGAACCCATGGCTAAAACTCATGTTTTAAAAAGTTAGTGTATTAAGTGTTTGAAAATGTCATCTTTCACGTAGATTAGGAACCGTCAAAAGCAAATAAGTCAGTTTTGAGATATCTTTGATAGAACAAAGTTCTGTCATTCTTTTTTCAAGTGTTCTATTATGGACCCATGGCTAAAACTCAAGTTTTAAAAACTTCCCGAAATCTGAATCTGGACTGTCATTAGTGTATTAAGTGTATCAAAATGTCGTCTTTCACATAGATTCGGAATCGTAAAATACAAAAAAGTCAATTTTGAGATATCGTTGATTGATCAAAGTTTTCTTCTTCTTGTTTCAAGTGTTCTACTATGGACCCATGGGTAAAACTCAAGTTTTAAAAATGTCACGAAATCCGAATTTTGACTTTCACTAGTGTATTAAGTGTGTCAAAATGTCGCCTTTCACATTGATTCGGAATCGTCAACTGCAAAAAAAGTCTATTTTGAGATATCGTTGAATGAACAAAGTTGTCTCTTTCTTTTTCAAGTGTTTAACTATGAACGCATGGCTAAAACTCATGTTTTAAGACTTTCGGAAATCCGAATTTGGACTTTCGTTAGTGTATTAAGTGTATTAAAATGTCATCTTTCACATTGATTCAGAATCGTCAACCGCAAAAAAAGTCAGTTTTGAGATATCGTTGAATGAACAAAGTTGTCTCTTTCTTGTTTCAAGTGTTTAACTATGGACCCATGGCTAAAACTCAAGTTTTAAACACTTCTCGAAATTCAAACTTGGACTTCCGTTAGTGTATTAAGTGTATTAAAATGTCGTCTTTCACATTGATTCGGAATCGTCAACCGCAAAAAAAGTCAGTTTTGAGTTATCGTTGAATGAACAAAGTTGTCTATTTCTTGTTTCAAGTGTTTAACTATGGACCCATGGCAAAACTCAAGTTTTAAAGACTTCCCGAAATCCGAATTCGGACTTTCATCAGTGTATTAAGTGTATTAAAAAGTCAACTTTCACATTGATTCGGAATCGTCAACCGCAAAAAAGGTCAGTTTTGAGATATCGTTGAATGAACAAAGTTGTCTCTTTCTTGTTTCAAGGGTTTAACTATGGACCCATGGCTAAAACTCAAGTTTTAAAGACTTCCCGAAATCCGAACTTGGACTTTCGTTAGTGTATTAAGTGTATTAAAATGTCATCTTTCACATTGATTCGGAATCGTCAACCGCAAAAAAAGTCAGTTTTGAGTTATCGTTGAATGAACAAAGTTGTCTCTTTCTTGTTTCAAGTGTTTAACTATGGACCCATGGCTAAAACTCATGTTTTAAAGACTTCCTGAGATCTGAATTTGGACTTTCGTTAGTGTATTAAGTGTATTAAAATGTCTTCTTTCACATTGATTCGGAATCGTCAACCGCAAAAAAAGACAGTTTTGAGATATCGTTGAATGAACAAAGTTGTCTCTTTCTTGTTTCAAGTGCTTAACTATGGACCCATGGCAAAACTCAAGTTTTAAAGACTTCCCGAAATCCGAATTCGGACTTTCATCAGTGTATTAAGTGTATTAAAAAGTCAACTTTGACATTGATTCGGAATCGTCAACCGCAAAAAAGGTCAGTTTTGAGATATCGTTGAATGAACAAAGTTGTCTCTTTCTTGTTTCAAGTGTTCAACTATGGACCCATGGCTAAAACTCGAGTTTTAAAAACTTCCCAATATTTGAATTTGGACTTTCTTTAGTGTATTAAGTGTTTCAAAATGTCATCTTTCACGTAGATTCGGAACCGTCAAAAGCAAATAAGTCAGTTTTGAGATATCTTTGTTAGAACAATGTTCTGTCATTCTAGTTTCAAGTGTTCTATTATGGACCCATGGCTAAAACTCATGTTTTAAAAACTTCCCGAAATCTGAATCTGGACTGTCATTAGTGTATTAAGTGTATCAAAATGTCGTCTTTCACATAGATTCAGAATCATAAACTACAAAAAAGTCAATTTTGAGATATCGTTGATTGAACAAAGTTTTCTCCTTCTTGTTTCAAGTGTTCTACTATGGACCCATGGGTAAAACTCAAGTTTTAAAAATGTCACGAAATCCAAATTTTGACTTTCAATAGTGTATTAAGTGTGTCAAAATGTCGCCTTTCACATTGATTCGGAATCGTCAACCGCAAAAAAAGTCAGTTTTGAGATATCGTTGAATGAACAAAGTTGTCTCTTTCTTTTTTCAAGTGTTTAACTATGAACCCATGGCTAAAACTCATGTTTTAAAACTTTCGGAAATCCGAATTTGGACTTTCGTTAGTGTATTAAGTGTATTAAAATGTCATCTTTCACATTGATTCAGAATCGTCAACCGCAAAAAAAGTCAGTTTTGAGATATCGTTGAATGAACAAAGTTGTCTCTTTCTTGTTTCAAGGGTTCAACTATGAACCCATGGCTAAAACTCATGTTTTAAAAAGTTAGTGTATTAAGTGTTTGAAAATGTCATCTTTCACGTAGATTAGGAACCGTCAAAAGCAAATAAGTCAGTTTTGAGATATCTTTGATAGAACAAAGTTCTGTCATTCTTTTTTCAAGTGTTCTATTATGGACCCATGGCTAAAACTCAAGTTTTAAAAACTTCCCGAAATCTGAATCTGGACTGTCATTAGTGTATTAAGTGTATCAAAATGTCGTCTTTCACATAGATTCGGAATCGTAAAATACAAAAAAGTCAATTTTGAGATATCGTTGATTGATCAAAGTTTTCTTCTTCTTGTTTCAAGTGTTCTACTATGGACCCATGGGTAAAACTCAAGTTTTAAAAATGTCACGAAATCCGAATTTTGACTTTCACTAGTGTATTAAGTGTGTCAAAATGTCGCCTTTCACATTGATTCGGAATCGTCAACTGCAAAAAAAGTCTATTTTGAGATATCGTTGAATGAACAAAGTTGTCTCTTTCTTTTTCAAGTGTTTAACTATGAACGCATGGCTAAAACTCATGTTTTAAGACTTTCGAAAATCCGAATTTGGACTTTCGTTAGTGTATTAAGTGTATTAAAATGTCATCTTTCACATTGATTCAGAATCGTCAACCGCAAAAAAAGTCAGTTTTCAGATATCGTTGAATGAACAAAGTTGTCTCTTTCTTGTTTCAAGTGTTTAACTATGGACCCATGGCTAAAACTCAAGTTTTAAACACTTCTCGAAATTCAAACTTGGACTTCCGTTAGTGTATTAAGTGTATTAAAATGTCGTCTTTCACATTGATTCGGAATCGTCAACCGCAAAAAAAGTCAGTTTTGAGTTATCGTTGAATGAACAAAGTTGTCTCTTTCTTGTTTCAAGTGTTTAACTATGGACCCATGGCTAAAACTCATGTTTCAAAGACTTCCCGAAATCCGAATTTGGACTTTCGTTAGTGTATTAAGTGTATCAAAATGTCGTCTTTCACATTGATTCAGAATCGTGAACCGCAAAAACAGTTAGTTTTGAGATATCGTTGAATGAACAAAGTTGTCTCTTTCTTGTTTCAAGTGTTCAACTATGGACCCATGGCTAAAACTAAAGTTTTAAAGACTTTCTGAAATCCGAATTTAGACTTTCATTAGTGTATTAAATGTATTAAAATGTCGTCTTTCACATTGATTCGGAATCATGAACCGCAAAAAAAGTTAGTTTTGAGATATCATTCAATGAACAAAGTTGTCTATTTCTTGTTTCAAATGTTTAACTATGGACCCATGGCAAAACTCAAGTTTTAAAGACTTCCCGAAATCCGAATTTGGACTTTCATCAGTGTATTAAGTGTATTAAAAAGTCATCTTTCAGATTGATTCGGAATCGTCAACCACAAAAAAAGTCAGTTTTGAGTTATCGTTGAATGAACAAAGTTGTCTCTTTCTTGTTTCAAGTGTTCAACTATGGACCCATGGCTAAAACTCATGTTTTAAAGACTTCCTGAAATCTGAATTTGGACTTTCTTTAGTGTATTAAGTGTTTCAAAATGTCATCTTTCACTTAGATCCGGAACAGTCAAAAGCAAATAAGTTAGTTTTGCGATATCTTTGATAGAACAAAGTTTTGTCTTTCTTGTTTCAAGTGTTCTACTATGGACCCATGGGTAAAACTCAAGTTTTTAAAAACATCCCGAAATCTGAATCTGGACTTTCATCAGTGTATTAAGTGTATCAAAATGTCGTCTTTCACATAGATTCGGAATCGTCAACTGCAAAAAAGTCAATTTTGAGATATCGTTGATTGAACAAAGTTGTCTCCTTCTTGTTTCAAGTGTTCTACTAGGACCCATGGGTAAAACTCAAGTTCTAAAAACTTTCCAAAATCTGAATTTGGACTTTCTTTAGTATATTAAGTGTTTGAAAATATCATCTTTCACGTAGATTCGGAATCGTCAAAAGCAAATAAGTCAGTTTTGAGATATCTTTGATAGAACAAAGTTCTGTCATTCTTGTTTCAAGTGTTCTATTATGGACCCATGGCTAAAACTCAAGTTTTAAAAACTTCCTGAAATCTGAATCTGAACTTTCATTAGGGTATTAAGTGTATCAAAATGTCAACTTTCACATAGATTCGGAATCGTAAACTACAAAAAAGTCAGTTTTGAGATATCGTTGAATGAATAAAGTTGTCTCTTTCTTGTTTCAAGTGTTCAACAATGGACCCATGGCTAAAACTCAAGTTTTAAAGACTTCCCGAAATCCGAATTTGGACTTTCATTAGTGTATTAAGTTTATCAAAATGTCGTCTTTCATATTGATTCGGAATCGTCAACCGCAAAAAAGTCAGTTTTGAGATATCGTTGAATGAACAAAGTTGTCTCTTTCTTGTTTCAAGTGTTTAACTATGGACCCATGGCTAAAACTCATGTTTTAAAGACTTCCCGAAATCCGAATTTGGACTTTCGTTAGTGTATTAAGTGCATCAAAATGTCATCTTTCACATTGATTCGGAATCGTTAACCGCAAAAACAGTCAGTTTTGAGATATCGTTGAATGAACAAAGTTGTCTCTTTCTTGTTTCAAGGGTTTAACTATGGACCCATGTCTAAAACTCAAGTTTTAAAGACTTCCCGAAATCCGAACTTGGACTTTCGTTAGTGTATTAAGTGTATTAAAATGTCGTCTTTCACATTGATTCGGAATCGTCAACCGCAAAAAAAGTCAGTTTTGAGTTATCGTTGAATGAACAAAGTTGTCTCTTTCTTGTTTCAAGTGTTTAACTATGGACCCATGGCTAAAACTCATGTTTTAAAGACTTCCCGAAATCCGAATTTGGACTTTCGTTAGTGTATTAAGTGCATCAAAATGTCATCTTTCACATTGATTCGGAATCGTTAACCGCAAAAACAGTCAGTTTTGAGATATCGTTGAATGAACAAAGTTGTCTCTTTCTTGTTTCAAGGGTTTAACTATGGACCCATGGCTAAAACTCAAGTTTTAAAGACTTCCCGAAATCCGAACTTGGACTTTCGTTAGTGTATTAAGTGTATTAAAATGTCGTCTTTCACATTGATTCGGAATCGTCAACCGCAAAAAAAGTCAGTTTTGAGTTATCGTTGAATGAACAAAGTTGTCTCTTTCTTGTTTCAAGTGTTTAACTATGGACCCATGGCTAAAACTCATGTTTTAAAGACTTCCTGAGATCTGAATTTGGACTTTCGTTAGTGTATTAAGTGTATTAAAATGTCTTCTTTCACATTGATTCGGAATCGTCAACCGCAAAAAAAGACAGTTTTGAGATATCGTTGAATGAACAAAGTTGTCTATTTCTTGTTTCAAGTGTTTAACTATGGACCCATGGCAAAACTCAAGTTTTAAAGACTTCCCGAAATCCGAATTCGGACTTTCATCAGTGTATTAAGTGTATTAAAAAGTCAACTTTCACATTGATTCGGAATCGTCAACCGCAAAAAAGGTCAGTTTTGAGATATCGTTGAATGAACAAAGTTGTCTCTTTCTTGTTTCAAGTGCTCAACTATGGACCCATGGCTAAAACTCGAGTTTTAAAAACTTCCCAATATCTGAAGTTGGACTTTCTTTAGTGTATTAAGTGTTTCAAAATGTCATCTTTCACGTAGATTCGGAACCGTCAAAAGCAAATAAGTCAGTTTTGAGATATCTTTGTTAGAACAATGTTCTGTCATTCTAGTTTCAAGTGTTCTATTATGGACCCATGGCTAAAACTCAAGTTTTAAAAACTTCCCGAAATCTGAATCTGGACTATCATTAGTGTATTAAGTGTATCAAAATGTCATCTTTCACATAGATTCGGAATAATAAACTACAAAAAAGTCAATTTTGAGATATCGTTGATTGAACAAAGTTTTCTCCTTCTTGTTTCAAGTGTTCTACTATGGACCCATGGGTAAAACTCAAGTTTTAAAAATGTCACGAAATCCAAATTTTGACTTTCAATAGTGTATTAAGTGTGTCAAAATGTCTCCGTTCACATTGATTCGGAATCGTCAACCGCAAAAAAAGTCTGTTTTGAGATATCGTTGAATGAACAAAGTTGTCTCTTTCTTTTTTCAAGTGTTTAACTATGGACCCATGGCTAAAACTCATGTTTCAAAGACTTCCCGAAATCCGAATTTGGACTTTCGTTAGTGTATTAAGTGTATCAAAATGTCGTCTTTCACATTGATTCAGAATCGTGAACCGCAAAAACAGTTAGTTTTGAGATATCGTTGAATGAACAAAGTTGTCTCTTTCTTGTTTCAAGTGTTCAACTATGGACCCATGGCTAAAACTAAAGTTTTAAAGACTTTCTGAAATCCGAATTTAGACTTTCATTAGTGTATTAAATGTATTAAAATGTCGTCTTTCACATTGATTCGGAATCATGAACCGCAAAAAAAGTTAGTTTTGAGATATCATTCAATGAACAAAGTTGTCTATTTCTTGTTTCAAATGTTTAACTATGGACCCATGGCAAAACTCAAGTTTTAAAGACTTCCCGAAATCCGAATTTGGACTTTCATCAGTGTATTAAGTGTATTAAAAAGTCATCTTTCAGATTGATTCGGAATCGTCAACCACAAAAAAAGTCAGTTTTGAGTTATCGTTGAATGAACAAAGTTGTCTCTTTCTTGTTTCAAGTGTTCAACTATGGACCCATGGCTAAAACTCATGTTTTAAAGACTTCCTGAAATCTGAATTTGGACTTTCTTTAGTGTATTAAGTGTTTCAAAATGTCATCTTTCACTTAGATCCGGAACAGTCAAAAGCAAATAAGTTAGTTTTGCGATATCTTTGATAGAACAAAGTTTTGTCTTTCTTGTTTCAAGTGTTCTACTATGGACCCATGGGTAAAACTCAAGTTTTTAAAAACATCCCGAAATCTGAATCTGGACTTTCATCAGTGTATTAAGTGTATCAAAATGTCGTCTTTCACATAGATTCGGAATCGTCAACTGCAAAAAAGTCAATTTTGAGATATCGTTGATTGAACAAAGTTGTCTCCTTCTTGTTTCAAGTGTTCTACTAGGACCCATGGGTAAAACTCAAGTTCTAAAAACTTTCCAAAATCTGAATTTGGACTTTCTTTAGTATATTAAGTGTTTGAAAATATCATCTTTCACGTAGATTCGGAATCGTCAAAAGCAAATAAGTCAGTTTTGAGATATCTTTGATAGAACAAAGTTCTGTCATTCTTGTTTCAAGTGTTCTATTATGGACCCATGGCTAAAACTCAAGTTTTAAAAACTTCCTGAAATCTGAATCTGAACTTTCATTAGGGTATTAAGTGTATCAAAATGTCAACTTTCACATAGATTCGGAATCGTAAACTACAAAAAAGTCAGTTTTGAGATATCGTTGAATGAATAAAGTTGTCTCTTTCTTGTTTCAAGTGTTCAACAATGGACCCATGGCTAAAACTCAAGTTTTAAAGACTTCCCGAAATCCGAATTTGGACTTTCATTAGTGTATTAAGTTTATCAAAATGTCGTCTTTCATATTGATTCGGAATCGTCAACCGCAAAAAAGTCAGTTTTGAGATATCGTTGAATGAACAAAGTTGTCTCTTTCTTGTTTCAAGTGTTTAACTATGGACCCATGGCTAAAACTCATGTTTTAAAGACTTCCCGAAATCCGAATTTGGACTTTCGTTAGTGTATTAAGTGCATCAAAATGTCATCTTTCACATTGATTCGGAATCGTTAACCGCAAAAACAGTCAGTTTTGAGATATCGTTGAATGAACAAAGTTGTCTCTTTCTTGTTTCAAGGGTTTAACTATGGACCCATGTCTAAAACTCAAGTTTTAAAGACTTCCCGAAATCCGAACTTGGACTTTCGTTAGTGTATTAAGTGTATTAAAATGTCGTCTTTCACATTGATTCGGAATCGTCAACCGCAAAAAAAGTCAGTTTTGAGTTATCGTTGAATGAACAAAGTTGTCTCTTTCTTGTTTCAAGTGTTTAACTATGGACCCATGGCTAAAACTCATGTTTTAAAGACTTCCCGAAATCCGAATTTGGACTTTCGTTAGTGTATTAAGTGCATCAAAATGTCATCTTTCACATTGATTCGGAATCGTTAACCGCAAAAACAGTCAGTTTTGAGATATCGTTGAATGAACAAAGTTGTCTCTTTCTTGTTTCAAGGGTTTAACTATGGACCCATGGCTAAAACTCAAGTTTTAAAGACTTCCCGAAATCCGAACTTGGACTTTCGTTAGTGTATTAAGTGTATTAAAATGTCGTCTTTCACATTGATTCGGAATCGTCAACCGCAAAAAAAGTCAGTTTTGAGTTATCGTTGAATGAACAAAGTTGTCTCTTTCTTGTTTCAAGTGTTTAACTATGGACCCATGGCTAAAACTCATGTTTTAAAGACTTCCTGAGATCTGAATTTGGACTTTCGTTAGTGTATTAAGTGTATTAAAATGTCTTCTTTCACATTGATTCGGAATCGTCAACCGCAAAAAAAGACAGTTTTGAGATATCGTTGAATGAACAAAGTTGTCTATTTCTTGTTTCAAGTGTTTAACTATGGACCCATGGCAAAACTCAAGTTTTAAAGACTTCCCGAAATCCGAATTCGGACTTTCATCAGTGTATTAAGTGTATTAAAAAGTCAACTTTCACATTGATTCGGAATCGTCAACCGCAAAAAAGGTCAGTTTTGAGATATCGTTGAATGAACAAAGTTGTCTCTTTCTTGTTTCAAGTGCTCAACTATGGACCCATGGCTAAAACTCGAGTTTTAAAAACTTCCCAATATCTGAAGTTGGACTTTCTTTAGTGTATTAAGTGTTTCAAAATGTCATCTTTCACGTAGATTCGGAACCGTCAAAAGCAAATAAGTCAGTTTTGAGATATCTTTGTTAGAACAATGTTCTGTCATTCTAGTTTCAAGTGTTCTATTATGGACCCATGGCTAAAACTCAAGTTTTAAAAACTTCCCGAAATCTGAATCTGGACTATCATTAGTGTATTAAGTGTATCAAAATGTCATCTTTCACATAGATTCGGAATAATAAACTACAAAAAAGTCAATTTTGAGATATCGTTGATTGAACAAAGTTTTCTCCTTCTTGTTTCAAGTGTTCTACTATGGACCCATGGGTAAAACTCAAGTTTTAAAAATGTCACGAAATCCAAATTTTGACTTTCAATAGTGTATTAAGTGTGTCAAAATGTCTCCGTTCACATTGATTCGGAATCGTCAACCGCAAAAAAAGTCTGTTTTGAGATATCGTTGAATGAACAAAGTTGTCTCTTTCTTTTTTCAAGTGTTTAACTATGGACCCATGGCTAAAACTCATGTTTTAAGACTTTCAGAAATCCGAATTTGGACTTTCGTTAGTGTATTAAGTGTATTAAAATGTTATCTTTCACATTGATTCAGAATCGTCAACCGCAAAAAAAGTCAGTTTTGAGATATCGTTGAATGAACAAAGTTGTCTCTTTCTTGTTTCAAGTGTTTAACTATGGACCCATGGCTAAAACTCAAGTTTTAAAGACTTGCCGAAATCCGAACTTGAACTTTCGTTAGTGTATTAAGTGTATTAAAATGTCGTCTTTCACATTGATTCGGAATCGTCAACCGCAAAAAAAGTCAATTTTGAGATATCGTTGATTGAACAAAGTTGTCTCCTTCTTGTTTCAAGTGTTCTACTATGGACCCATGGCTAAAACTCAAGTTCTAAAAACTTTCCAAAATCTGAATTTGGACTTTCTTTAGTATATTAAGTGTTTGAAAATATCATCTTTCACGTAGATTCGGAATCGTCAAAAGCAAATAAGTCAGTTTTGAGATATCTTTGATAGAACAAAGTGCTGTCATTCTTGTTTCAAGTGTTCTATTATGGACCCATGGCTAAAACTCAAGTTTTAAAAACTTCCTGAAATCTGAATCTGAACTTTCATTAGGGTATTAAGTGTATCAAAATGTCAACTTTCACATAGATTCGGAATCGTAAACTACAAAAAAGTCAATTTTCAGATATCGTTGATTGAACAAAGTTGTCTCCTTCTTGTTTCAAGTGTTCTACTATGGACCCATAGGTAAAACTCAAGTTTTAAAACGTCCCGGAATTCGAATTTGGACTTTCACTAGTGTATTAAGTGTGCCAAAATGTCGTCTTTTTCATTGATTCGGAATCGTCAACAGCAAAAAAAGTCAGTTTTGAGATATCGTTGAATGAACAAAGTTGTCTCTTTCTTGTTTCAAGTGTTCAACAATGGACCCATGGCTAAAACTCAAGTTTTAAAGACTTCCCGAAATCCGAATTTGGACTTTCATTAGTGTATTAAGTTTATCAAAATGTCATCTTTCATATTGATTCGGAATCGTCAACCGCAAAAAAGTCAGTTTTGAGATATCGTTGAATGAACAAAGTTGTCTCTTTCTTGATTCAAGTGTTTAACTATGGACCCATGGCTAAAACTCATGGTTTAAAGACTTCCCGAAATTCAAATTTGGACTTTCGTTAGTGTATTAAGTGTATCAAAATGTCATCTTTCACATTGATTCGGAATCGTGAACCGCAAAAACAGTAAGTTTTGAGATATCGTTGAATGAACAAAGTTGTCTCTTTCTTGTTTCAAGTGTTCAACTATGGAGCCATGGCTAAAACTAAAGTTTTAAAGACTTTCTGAAATCCAACTTTAGACTTTCATTAGTGTATTAAGTGTATTAAAATGTCATCTTTCACATTGATTCGGAATCGTCAACCACAAATAAAGTTTGTTTTGAGATATCGTTGAATGAACAAAGTTATCTCTTTCTTGTTTCAAGTGTTTAACTATGGACCCATGGCAGAACTCAAGTTTTAAAGGCTTCCCGAAATCCGAATTTGGACTTTCATCAGTGTATTAAGTGTATTAAAAAGTCATCTGTCACATTGATTTGGAATTGTCAACCACAAAAAAAGTCAGTTTTGAGTTATCGTTGAATGAACAAAGTTGTCTCTTTCTTGTTTCAAGTGTTCAACTATGGACCCATGGCTAAAACTCAAGTTTTAAAGACTTCCCGAAATCCAAACTTGGACTTTCGTTAGTGTATTAAGTGTATTAAAATGTCATCTTTCACATTGATTCGGAATCGTCAACCGCAAAAAAAGACAGTTTTGAGATATCGTTGAATGAACAAAGTTGTCTCTTTCTTGTTTCAAGTGTTTAACTATGGTCCCATGGCTAAAACTCATGTTTTAAAGACTTCCCGAAATCTGAATTTGGACTTTCGTTAGTGTATTAAGTGCATCAAAATGTCATCATTCACATTGATTCGGAATCGTTAACCGCAAAAACAGTCAGTTTTGAGATATCGTTGAATGAACAAAGTTGTCTCTTTCTTGTTTCAAGTGTTCAACAATGGACCCATGGCTAAAACTCAAGTTTTAAAGACTTCCCGAAATCCGAATTTGAACTTTCATTCGTGTATTAAGTTTATCAAAATGTCGTCTTTCATATTGATTCGGAATCGTCAACCGCAAAAAAGTCAGTTTTGAGATATCGTTGAATGAACAAAGTTGTCTCTTTCTTGATTCAAGTGTTTAACTATGGACCCATGGCTAAAACTCATGGTTTAAAGACTTCCCGAAATTCAAATTTGGACTTTTGTTAGTGTATTAAGTGTATCAAAATGTCATCTTTCACATTGATTCGGAATCGTGAACCGCAAAAACAGTCAGTTTTGAGATATCGTTGAATGAACAAAGTTGTCTCTTTCTTGTTTCAAGTGTTCAACTATGGAGCCATGGCTAAAACTAAAGTTTTAAAGACTTTCTGAAATCCAACTTTAGACTTTCATTAGTGTATTAAGTGTATTAAAATGTCATCTTTCACATTGATTCGGAATCGTCAACCACAAATAAAGTTTGTTTTGAGATATCGTTGAATGAACAAAGTTATCTCTTTCTTGTTTCAAGTGTTTAACTATGGACCCATGGCAGAACTCAAGTTTTAAAGGCTTCCCGAAATCCGAATTTGGACTTTCATCAGTGTATTAAGTGTATTAAAAAGTCATCTTTCACATTGATTTGGAATTGTCAACCACAAAAAAAGTCAGTTTTGAGTTATCGTTGAATGAACAAAGTTGTCTCTTTCTTGTTTCAAGTGTTCAACTATGGACCCATGGCTAAAACTCAAGTTTTAAAGACTTCCCGAAATCCGAACTTGGACTTTCGTTAGTGTATTAAGTGTATTAAAATGTCGTCTTTCACATTGATTCGGAATCGTCAACCGCAAAAAAAGACAGTTTTGAGATATCGTTGAATGAACAAAGTTGTCTCTTTCTTGTTTCAAGTGTTTAACTATGGACCCATGGCTAAAACTCATGTTTTAAAGACTTCCCGAAATCTGAATTTGGACTTTCGTTAGTGTATTAAGTGCATCAAAATGTCATCTGTCACATTGATTCGGAATCGTTAACTGCAAAAACAGTCAGTTTTGAGATATCGTTGAATGAACAAAGTTGTCTCTTTCTTGTTTCAAGGGTTTAACTATGGACCCATGGCTAAAACTCAAGTTTTAAAGACTTCCCAAAATCCGAACTTGGACTTTCGTTAGTGTATTAAGTGTATTAAAATGTCGTCTTTCACATTGATTCGGAATCGTCAACCGCAAAAAAAATCAGTTTTGAGTTATCGTTGAATGAACAAAGTTGTCTCTTTCTTGTTTCAAGGGTTTAACTATGGACCCATGGCTAAAACTCATGTTTTAAAGACTTCCCGAAATCCGAATTTGGACTTTCGTTAGTGTATTAAGTGCATCAAAATGTCATCTTTCACATTGATTCGGAATCGTTAACCGCAAAAACAGTCAGTTTTGAGATATCGTTGAATGAACAAAGTTGTCTCTTTCTTGTTTCAAGTGTTCAAGAATGGACCCATGGCTAAAACTCAAGTTTTAAAGACTTCCCGAAATCCGAATTTGGACTTTCATTAGTGTATTAAGTTTATCAAAATGTCGTCTTTCATATTGATTCAGAATCGTCAACCGCAAAAAAGTCAGTTTTGAGATATCGTTGAATGAACAAAGTTGTCTCTTTCTTGATTCAAGTGTTTAACTATGGACCCATGGCTAAAACTCATGGTTTAAAGACTTCCCGAAATTCAAATTTGGACTTTTGTTAGTGTATTAAGTGTATCAAAATGTCATCTTTCACACTGATTCAGAATCGTGAACCGCAAAAACAGTCAGTTTTGAGATATCGTTGAATGAACAAAGTTGTCTCTTTCTTGTTTCAAGTGTTCAACTATGGAGCCATGGCTAAAACTAAAGTTTGAAAGACTTTCTGAAATCCAACTTTAGACTTTCATTAGTGTATTAAGTGTATTAAAATGTCATCTTTCACATTGATTCGGAATCGTCACCACAAATAAAGTTTGTTTTGAGATATCGTTGAATGAACAAAGTTATCTCTTTCTTGTTTCAAGTGTTTAACTATGGACCCATGGCAGAACTCAATTTTTAAAGGCTTCCCGAAATCCGAATTTGGACTTTCATCAGTGTATTAAGTGTATTAAAAAGTCATCTTTCACATTGATTTGGAATTGTCAACCACAAAAAAAGTCAGTTTTGAGTTATCGTTGAATGAACAAAGTTGTCTCTTTCTTGTTTCAAGTGTTCAACTATGGACCCATGGCTAAAACTCAAGTTTTAAAGACTTCCCAATATCTGAATTTGGACTTTCTTTAGTGTATTAAGTGTGTCAAAATGTCGCCTTTCACATTGATTCGGAATCGTCAACTGCAAAAAAAGTCAGTTTTGAGATATCGTTGAATGAACAAAGTTGTCTCTTTCTTTTTTCAAGTGTTTAACTATGGACCCATGGCTAAAACTCATGTTTTAAGACTTTCAGAAATCCGAATTTGGACTTTCGTTAGTGTATTAAGTGTATTAAAATGTCATCTTTCACATTGATTCAGAATCGTCAACCGCAAAAAAAGTCAGTTTTGAGATATCGTTGAATGAACAAAGTTGTCTCTTTCTTGTTTCAAGTGTTTAACTATGGACCCATGGCTAAAACTCATGGTTTAAAGACTTCCCGAAATTCAAATTTGGACTTTCGTTAGTGTATTAAGTGTATCAAAATGTCATCTTTCACATTGATTCGGAATCGTGAACCGCAAAAACAGTAAGTTTTGAGATATCGTTGAATGAACAAAGTTGTCTCTTTCTTGTTTCAAGTGTTCAACTATGGAGCCATGGCTAAAACTAAAGTTTTAAAGACTTTCTGAAATCCAACTTTAGACTTTCATTAGTGTATTAAGTGTATTAAAATGTCATCTTTCACATTGATTCGGAATCGTCAACCACAAATAAAGTTTGTTTTGAGATATCGTTGAATGAACAAAGTTATCTCTTTCTTGTTTCAAGTGTTTAACTATGGACCCATGGCAGAACTCAAGTTTTAAAGGCTTCCCGAAATCCGAATTTGGACTTTCATCAGTGTATTAAGTGTATTAAAAAGTCATCTGTCACATTGATTTGGAATTGTCAACCACAAAAAAAGTCAGTTTTGAGTTATCGTTGAATGAACAAAGTTGTCTCTTTCTTGTTTCAAGTGTTCAACTATGGACCCATGGCTAAAACTCAAGTTTTAAAGACTTCCCGAAATCCAAACTTGGACTTTCGTTAGTGTATTAAGTGTATTAAAATGTCATCTTTCACATTGATTCGGAATCGTCAACCGCAAAAAAAGACAGTTTTGAGATATCGTTGAATGAACAAAGTTGTCTCTTTCTTGTTTCAAGTGTTTAACTATGGTCCCATGGCTAAAACTCATGTTTTAAAGACTTCCCGAAATCTGAATTTGGACTTTCGTTAGTGTATTAAGTGCATCAAAATGTCATCATTCACATTGATTCGGAATCGTTAACCGCAAAAACAGTCAGTTTTGAGATATCGTTGAATGAACAAAGTTGTCTCTTTCTTGTTTCAAGTGTTCAACAATGGACCCATGGCTAAAACTCAAGTTTTAAAGACTTCCCGAAATCCGAATTTGAACTTTCATTCGTGTATTAAGTTTATCAAAATGTCGTCTTTCATATTGATTCGGAATCGTCAACCGCAAAAAAGTCAGTTTTGAGATATCGTTGAATGAACAAAGTTGTCTCTTTCTTGATTCAAGTGTTTAACTATGGACCCATGGCTAAAACTCATGGTTTAAAGACTTCCCGAAATTCAAATTTGGACTTTTGTTAGTGTATTAAGTGTATCAAAATGTCATCTTTCACATTGATTCGGAATCGTGAACCGCAAAAACAGTCAGTTTTGAGATATCGTTGAATGAACAAAGTTGTCTCTTTCTTGTTTCAAGTGTTCAACTATGGAGCCATGGCTAAAACTAAAGTTTTAAAGACTTTCTGAAATCCAACTTTAGACTTTCATTAGTGTATTAAGTGTATTAAAATGTCATCTTTCACATTGATTCGGAATCGTCAACCACAAATAAAGTTTGTTTTGAGATATCGTTGAATGAACAAAGTTATCTCTTTCTTGTTTCAAGTGTTTAACTATGGACCCATGGCAGAACTCAAGTTTTAAAGGCTTCCCGAAATCCGAATTTGGACTTTCATCAGTGTATTAAGTGTATTAAAAAGTCATCTTTCACATTGATTTGGAATTGTCAACCACAAAAAAAGTCAGTTTTGAGTTATCGTTGAATGAACAAAGTTGTCTCTTTCTTGTTTCAAGTGTTCAACTATGGACCCATGGCTAAAACTCAAGTTTTAAAGACTTCCCGAAATCCGAACTTGGACTTTCGTTAGTGTATTAAGTGTATTAAAATGTCGTCTTTCACATTGATTCGGAATCGTCAACCGCAAAAAAAGACAGTTTTGAGATATCGTTGAATGAACAAAGTTGTCTCTTTCTTGTTTCAAGTGTTTAACTATGGACCCATGGCTAAAACTCATGTTTTAAAGACTTCCCGAAATCTGAATTTGGACTTTCGTTAGTGTATTAAGTGCATCAAAATGTCATCTGTCACATTGATTCGGAATCGTTAACTGCAAAAACAGTCAGTTTTGAGATATCGTTGAATGAACAAAGTTGTCTCTTTCTTGTTTCAAGGGTTTAACTATGGACCCATGGCTAAAACTCAAGTTTTAAAGACTTCCCAAAATCCGAACTTGGACTTTCGTTAGTGTATTAAGTGTATTAAAATGTCGTCTTTCACATTGATTCGGAATCGTCAACCGCAAAAAAAATCAGTTTTGAGTTATCGTTGAATGAACAAAGTTGTCTCTTTCTTGTTTCAAGGGTTTAACTATGGACCCATGGCTAAAACTCATGTTTTAAAGACTTCCCGAAATCCGAATTTGGACTTTCGTTAGTGTATTAAGTGCATCAAAATGTCATCTTTCACATTGATTCGGAATCGTTAACCGCAAAAACAGTCAGTTTTGAGATATCGTTGAATGAACAAAGTTGTCTCTTTCTTGTTTCAAGTGTTCAAGAATGGACCCATGGCTAAAACTCAAGTTTTAAAGACTTCCCGAAATCCGAATTTGGACTTTCATTAGTGTATTAAGTTTATCAAAATGTCGTCTTTCATATTGATTCAGAATCGTCAACCGCAAAAAAGTCAGTTTTGAGATATCGTTGAATGAACAAAGTTGTCTCTTTCTTGATTCAAGTGTTTAACTATGGACCCATGGCTAAAACTCATGGTTTAAAGACTTCCCGAAATTCAAATTTGGACTTTTGTTAGTGTATTAAGTGTATCAAAATGTCATCTTTCACACTGATTCAGAATCGTGAACCGCAAAAACAGTCAGTTTTGAGATATCGTTGAATGAACAAAGTTGTCTCTTTCTTGTTTCAAGTGTTCAACTATGGAGCCATGGCTAAAACTAAAGTTTGAAAGACTTTCTGAAATCCAACTTTAGACTTTCATTAGTGTATTAAGTGTATTAAAATGTCATCTTTCACATTGATTCGGAATCGTCACCACAAATAAAGTTTGTTTTGAGATATCGTTGAATGAACAAAGTTATCTCTTTCTTGTTTCAAGTGTTTAACTATGGACCCATGGCAGAACTCAATTTTTAAAGGCTTCCCGAAATCCGAATTTGGACTTTCATCAGTGTATTAAGTGTATTAAAAAGTCATCTTTCACATTGATTTGGAATTGTCAACCACAAAAAAAGTCAGTTTTGAGTTATCGTTGAATGAACAAAGTTGTCTCTTTCTTGTTTCAAGTGTTCAACTATGGACCCATGGCTAAAACTCAAGTTTTAAAGACTTCCCAATATCTGAATTTGGACTTTCTTTAGTGTATTAAGTGTGTCAAAATGTCGCCTTTCACATTGATTCGGAATCGTCAACTGCAAAAAAAGTCAGTTTTGAGATATCGTTGAATGAACAAAGTTGTCTCTTTCTTTTTTCAAGTGTTTAACTATGGACCCATGGCTAAAACTCATGTTTTAAGACTTTCAGAAATCCGAATTTGGACTTTCGTTAGTGTATTAAGTGTATTAAAATGTCATCTTTCACATTGATTCAGAATCGTCAACCGCAAAAAAAGTCAGTTTTGAGATATCGTTGAATGAACAAAGTTGTCTCTTTCTTGTTTCAAGTGTTTAACTATGGACCCATGGCTAAAACTCAAGTTTTAAAGACTTCTCGAAATCTGAACTTGGACTTTCGTTAGTGTATTAAGTGTATTAAAATGTCGTCTTTCACATTGATTCGGAATCGTCAACCGCAAAAAAAGTCAGTTTTGAGTTATCGTTGAATGAACAAAGTTGTCTCTTTCTTGTTTTAAGTGTTTAACTATGGACCCATGGCTAAAACTCATGTTTCATAGACTTCCTGAAATCCGAATTTGGACTTTCGTTAGTGTATTAAGTGTATCAAAATGTCGTCTTTCACATTGATTCGGAATCGTGAACCGCAAAAACGGTTAGTTTTGAGATATCGTTGAATGAACAAAGTTGTCTCTTTCTTGTTTCAAGTGTTCAACTATGGACCCATGGCTAAAACTAAAGTTTTAAAGACTTTCTGAAATTCGAATTTAGACTTTCATTAGTGTATTAAATGTATTAAAATGTCGTCTTTCACATTGATTCGGAATCGTCAACCGCAAAAAAAGTTAGTTTTGAGATATCGTTCAATGAACAAAGTTGTCTATTTCTTGTTTCAAGTGTTTAACTATGGACCCATGGCAAAACTCAAGTTTTAAAGACTTCCCGAAATCTGAATTTGGACTTTCATCAGTGTATTAAGTGTATTAAAAAGTCATCTTTCACATTGATTCGGAATCGTCAACCACAAAAAAAGTCAGTTTTGAGTTATCGTTGAATGAACAAAGTTGTCTCTTTCTTGTTTCAAGTGTTCAACTATGGACCCATGGCTAAAACTCAAGTTTTAAAAACTTTTCGAAATCTGAATTTGGACTTTCTTTAGTGTATTAAGTGTTTCAAAATGTCATCTTTCACTTAGATCCGGAACCGTCAAAAGCAAATAAGTCAGTTTTGCGATATCTTTGATAGAACAAAGTTTTGTCTTTCTTGTTTCAAGTGTTCTACTATGGACCCATGGGTAAAACTCAAGTTTTAAAAAACATCCCGAAATCTGAATCTGGACTTTCATCAGTGTATTAAGTGTATCAAAATGTCGTCTTTCACATAGATTCGGAATCGTCAACTGCAAAAAAGTCAATTTTGAGATATCGTTGATTGAACAAAGTTGTCTCCTTCTTGTTTCAAGTGTTCTACTAGGACCCATGGGTAAAACTCAAGTTCTAAAACCTTTCCAAAATCTGAATTTGGACTTTCTTTAGTGTATTAAGTGTTTAAAAATATCATCTTTCACGTAGATTCGGAATCGTCAAAAGCAAAGAAGTCAGTTTTGAGATATCTTTGATAGAAGAAAGTTCTGTCATTCTTGTTTCAAGTGTTCTATTATGGACCCATGGCTAAAACTCAAGTTTAAAAACTTCCTGAAATCTGAATCTGAACTTTCATTAGGGTATTAAGTGTATCAAAATGTCAACTTTCACATAGATTCGGAATCGTAAACTGCAAAAAAGTCAATTTTGAGATATCGTTGATTGAACAAAGTTGTCTCCTTCTTGTTTCAAGTGTTCTACTATGGACCCATATATAGGTAAAACTCAAGTTTTAAAAACATCCCGGAATCCGAATTTAGACTTTCACTAGTGTATTAAGTGTACCAAAATGTCGTCTTTCACATTGATTCGGAATCGTCAACCGCAAAAAAAGTCAGTTTTGAGATATCGTTGAATGAACAAAGTTGTCTCTTTCTTGTTTCAAGTGTTCAACAATGGACCCATGGCTAAAACTCAAGTTTTATAGACTTCCCGAAATCCGAATTTGGACTTTCATTAGTGTATTAAGTTTATCAAACTGTCGTCTTTCATATTGATTCAGAATCGTCAACCGCAAAAAAGTCAGTTTTGAGATATCGTTGAATGAACAAAGTTGTCTCTTTCTTGTTTCAAGTGTTTAACTATGGACCCATGGCTAAAACTCATGGTTTAAAGACTTCCCGAAATTCAAATTTGGACTTTCGTTAGTGTATTAAGTGTATCAAAATGTCATCTTTCACATTGATTCGGAATCGTGAACCGCAAAAACAGTCAGTTTTGAGATATCGTTGAATGAACAAAGTTGTCTCTTTCTTGTTTCAAGTGTTCAACTATGGAGCCATGGCTAAAACTAAAGTTTCAAAGACTTTCTGAAATCCAACTTTAGACTTTCATTAGTGTATTAAGTGTATTAAAATGTCAACTTTCACATTGATTCGGAATCGTCAACCGCAAATAAAGTTAGTTTTGAGATATCGTTGAATGAACAAAGTTATCTCTTTCTTGTTTCAAGTGTTTAACTATGGACCCATGGCAGAACTCAAGTTTTAAAGGCTTCTCGAAATCCGAATTTGGACTTTCATCAGTGCAATAAGTGTATTAAAAAGTCATCTTTCACATTGATTCGGAATTGTCAACCACAAAAAAAGTCAGTTTTGAGTTATCGTTGAATGAACAAAGTTGTCTCTTTCTTGTTTCAAGTGTTCAACTATGAACCCATGGCTAAAACTCAAGTTTTAAAAACTTCCCGAAATCTGAATTTGGACTTTCTTTAGTGTATTAAGTGTTTCAAAATGTCATCTTTCACATAGATTCGGAACCGTAAAAAGCAAATAAGTCAGTTTTGCGATATCTTTGATAGAACAAAGTTTTGTCTTTCTTGTTTCAAGTGTTCTACTATGGGCCCATGGCTAAAACTCAAGTTTTAAAAAACATCCCGAAATCTGAATCTGGACTTTCATTAGTGTATTAAGTGTATCAAAATGTCGTCTTTGACATAGATTCAGAATCGTCAACTGCAAAAAAGTCAATTTTGAGAAATCGTTGATTGAACAAAGTTGTCTCCTTCTTGTTTCAAGTGTTCTACTATGGACCCATGGGTAAAACTCAAGTTTTAAAAACTTCCCGAAATCTGAATTTGGACTTTCTTTAATGTTTTAAGTGTTTCAAAATGTCATCTTTCACGTAGATTCAGAACCGTCAAAAGCAAATAAGTCAGTTTTGAGATATCTTTGATAGAACAAAGTTCTGTCTTTCTTGTTTCAAGTGTTCTACTATGGACCCATGGCTAAAACTCAAGTTTTAAAAACTTCCTGAAATCTGAATCTGAACTTTCATTAAGGTATTAAGTGTATCAAAATGTCAACTTTCACATAGATTCAGAATCATAAACTGCAAAAAAGTCAATTTTGAGATATCGTTGATTGAACAAAGTTGTCTCCTTCTTGTTTCAAGTGTTCTACTATGTACCCATAGGTAAAACTCAAGTTTTAAAAACGTCTCGGAATCCGAATTTGGACTTTCACTAGTGTATTAAGTGTATCAAAATGTCATCTTTCACATTGATTCGGAATCGTCAACCGCAAAAAAAGTCAGTTTTGAGATATCATTGAATGAACAAAGTTGTCTCCTTCTTGTTTCAAGTGTTCTACTATGGATCCATAGGTAAAACTCAAGTTTTAAATATGTCACGAAATCCGAATTTTGACTTTCACTAGTGTATTAAGTGTGTCAAAATGTCGCCTTTCACATTGATTCGGAATCGTCAACCGCAAAAAAAGTCAGTTTCGAGATATCGTTGAATGAACAATCTTGTCTCTTTCTTTTTTCAAGTTTTTAACTATGGACCCATGGCTAAAACTCATGTTTTAAAGACTTCCCGAAATCGAAATTTGGACTTTCGTTAGTGTATTAAGTGTATCAAAATGTCGTCTTTCATTGATTCGGAATCGTGAACCGCAAAAAAAGTTAGTTTTCAGATATCGTTCAATGAACAAAGTTGTCTATTTCTTGTTTCAAGTGTTTAACTATGGACCCATGGCAAAATTCAAGTTTTAAAGACTTCCCGAAATCCGAATTTGGACTTTCATTAGTGTATTAAGTGTATTAAAAAGTCGTCTTTCACATTTATTCGGAATCGTCAACCGCAAAATAAGTCAGCTTGGAGTTATCGTTGAATGAACAAAGTTGTCTCTTTCTTGTTTCAAGTGTTTAACTATGGACCCATGGCTAAAACTCAAGTTTTAAAGACTTCCCGAAATCCGAATTTGGACTTTCGTTAGTGTATTAAGTGTATTAAAATGTCGTCTTTCACATTGATTCGGAATCGTCAACCGCAAAAAAGGTCAGTTTTGAGTTATCGTTGAATGAACAAAGTTGTCTCTTTCTTGTTTCAAGTGTTCAACTATGGACCCAGGGCTAAAACTCAAGTTTTAAAAACTTCCGAAATCTGAATTTGGACTTTCTTTAGTGTATTAAGTGTTTCAAAATGTCATCTTTCACATAGATTCGGAACCGTCAAAAGCAAATAAGTCAGTTTTGCGATATCTTTGATAGAACAAAGTTTTGTCTTTCTTGTTTCAAG
Source organism: Diospyros kaki (assembly GCA_036245055.1). Lineage (NCBI taxonomy): Eukaryota > Viridiplantae > Streptophyta > Magnoliopsida > Ericales > Ebenaceae > Diospyros > Diospyros kaki. The sequence continues at coordinate 22,693,851 of BSEG01000009.1, read as the reverse complement.
TGTTCTACTGTGGACCCATGGCTAAAACTCAAGTTTTAAAAAACATCCCGATATCTGAATCTGGACTTTCATTAGTGTATTAAGTGTATCAAAATGTCATCTTTCACATAGATTCGGAATCGTCAGCTGCAAAAAAATCAATTTTGAGATATCGTTGATTGAACAAAGTTGTCTCCTTCTTGTTTCAAGTGTTCTACTATGGACCCATGGGTAAAACTCAAGTTCTAAAAACTTTCCAAAATATGAATTTGGACTTTCTTTAGTGTATTAAGTGTTTCAAAATGTCATCTTTCACATAGATTCGGAACCGTCAAAAGCAAATAAGTCATTTTTGTGATATCTTTGATAGAACAAAGTTTTGTCTTTCTTGTTTCAAGTGTTCTACTGTGGACCCATGGCTAAAACTCAAGTTTTAAAAAACATCCCGATATCTGAATCTGGACTTTCATTAGTGTATTAAGTGTATCAAAATGTCGTCTTTCAGATAGATTCGGAATCGTCAACTGCAAAAAAGTCAATTTTGAGATATCGTTGATTGAACAAAGTTGTCTCCTTCTTGTTTCAAGTGTTCTACTATGGACCCATGGGTAAAACTCAAGTTCTAAAAACTTTCCAAAATCTGAATTTGGACTTTCTTTAGTGTATTAAGTGTTTGAAAATGTCATCTTTCATGTAGATTCGGAACCGTCAAAAGCAAATAAGTCAGTTTTGAGATATCTTTGATAGAACAAAGTTCTGTCGTTCTTCTTTCAAGTGTTCTATTATGGACCCATGGCTAAAACTCAAGTTTTAAAAACTTCCCGAAATCTGAATCTTGACTTTCATTAGTGTATTAAGTGTATCAAAATGTCGTCTTTCACATAGATTCGGAATCGTAAACTGCAAAAAAGTCAATTTTGAGATATCGTTGATTGAACAAAGTTGTCTCCTTCTTGTTTCAAGTGTTCTACTATGGACCCATGGGTAAAACTCAAGTTTTCAAAACGTCCCGAAATCTGAATTTGGACTTTCACTAGTGTATTAAGTGTGTCAAAATGTCGCTGTTCACATTGATTCGGAATCGTCAACCGGAAAAAAAGATAGTTTTGAGATATTGTTGAATGAACAAAGTTGTCTCTTTCTTGTTTCAAGTGTTTAACTAGGGACCCATGGCCAAAACTCAAGTTTTAAAGACTTCCCGAAATCCGAACTTGGACTTTCGTTAGTGTATTAAGTGTATTAAAATGTCGTCTTTCACATTGATTCGGAATCGTCAACCGCAAGAAAAGTCTGTTATGAGTTATCATTGAATGAACAAAGTTGTCTCTTTCTTGTTTCAAGTGTTTAACTATGGACCCATGGCTAAAACTCATGGTTTAAAGACTTCTCGAAATCCAAATGTGGACTTTCGTTAGTGTATTAAGTGTATCAAAATGTCATCTTTCACATTGATTCGGAATCGTCAACCACAAAAAAAGTCAGTTTTGAGTTATCGTTGAATGAACAAAGTTGTCTCTTTCTTGTTTCAAGTGTTCAACTATGGACCCATGTGTAAAACTCAAGTTTTAAAAACTTCCCGAAATCTGAATTTGGACTTTCTTTAGTGTATTAAGTGTATCAAAATGTCGTCTTTCACATAGATTCGGAATCGTCAACTGCAAAAAAGTCAATTTTGAGAAATCGTTGATTGAACAAAGTTGTCTCCTTCTTGTTTCAAGTGTTCTACTATGGACCCATGGGTAAAACTCAAGTTTTAAAAACTTCCGGAAATCTGAATTTGGACTTTCTTTAATTTTTTAAGTGTTTCAAAATGTCATCTTTCACGTAGATTCGGAACCGTGAAAGCAAATAAGTCAGTTTTGAGATATCTTTGATAGAACAAAGTTCTGTCTTTCTTGTTTCAAGTGTTCTACTATGGACCCATGGCTAAAACTCAAGTTTTAAAAACTTCCCGAATTCTGAATTTGAACTTTCATTAGTGTATTAAGTGTATCAAAATGTCGTCTTTCACATAAATTTGGAATCGTCACTGCAAAAAAGTCAGTTTTGAGTTATCGTTGAATGAACAAAGTTGTCTCTTTCTTGTTTCAAGTGTTCAACTATGGACCCATGGGTAAAACTCAAGTTTTAAAAATGTCACGAAATCCGAATTTTGACTTTCACTAGTGTATTAAGTGTGTCAAAATGTCGCCTTTCACATTGATTCGGAATCGTCAACCGCAAAAAAAGTCAGTTTTGAGAAATCGTTGAATGAACAAAGTTGTCTCTTTCTTTTTTCAAGTGTTTAACTATGGACCCATGGCTAAAACTCAAGTTTTAAAGACTTCCCGAAATCCGAACTTGGACTTTCGTTAGTGTATTAAGTGTATTAAAATGTCATCTTTCACATTGATTCGGAATCGTCAACCGCAAAAAAAGACAGTTTTGAGATATCGTTGAATGAACAAAGTTGTCTCTTTCTTGTTTCAAGTGTTTAACTATGGACCCATGGCTAAAACTCATGTTTTAAAGACTTCCCGAAATCTGAATTTGGACTTTCGTTAGTGTATTAAGTGCATCAAAATGTCATCTTTCACATTGATTCGGAATCGTTAACCGCAAAAACAGTCAGTTTTGAGATATCGTTGAATGAACAAAGTTGTCTCTTTCTTGTTTCAAGGGTTTAACTATGGACCCATGGCTAAAACTCAAGTTTTAAAGACTTCCCGAAATCCGAACTTGGGCTTTCGTTAGTGTATTAAGTGTATTAAAATGTCGTCTTTCACATTGATTCGGAATCGTCAACCGCAAAAAAAATCAGTTTTGAGTTATCGTTGAATGAACAAAGTTGTCTCTTTCTTGTTTCAAGGGTTTAACTATGGACCCATGGCTAAAACTCATGTTTTAAAGACTTCCCGAAATCCGAATTTGGACTTTCGTTAGTGTATTAAGTGCATCAAAATGTCATCTTTCACATTGATTCGGAATCGTTAACCGCAAAAACAGTCAGTTTTGAGATATCGTTGAATGAACAAAGTTGTCTCTTTCTTGTTTCAAGTGTTCAACAATGGACCAATGGCTAAAACTCAAGTTTTAAAGACTTCCCGAAATCCGAATTTGGACTTTCATTAGTGTATTAAGTTTATCAAAATGTCGTCTTTCATATTGATTCGGAATCGTCAACCGCAAAAAAGTCAGTTTTGAGATATCGTTGAATGAACAAAGTTGTCTCTTTCTTGATTCAAGTGTTTAACTATGGACCCATGGCTAAAACTCATGGTTTGAAGACTTCCCGAAATTCAAATTTGGACTTTTGTTAGTGTATTAAGTGTATCAAAATGTCATCTTTCACATTGATTCGGAATCGTGAACCGCAAAAACAGTCAGTTTTGAGATATCGTTGAATGAACAAAGTTGTCTCTTTCTTGTTTCAAGTGTTCAACTATGGAGCCATGGCTAAAACTAAAGTTTTAAAGACTTTCTGAAATCCAACTTTAGACTTTCATTAGTGTATTAACTGTATTAAAATGTCATCTTTCACATTGATTCGGAATCGTCAACCACAAATAAAGTTTGTTTTGAGATATCGTTGAATGAACAAAGTTATCTCTTTCTTGTTTCAAGTGTTTAACTATGGACCCATGGCAGAACTCAAGTTTTAAAGGCTTCCCGAAATCCGAATTTGGACTTTCATCAGTGTATTAAGTGTATTAAAAAGTCACCTTTCACATTGATTTGGAATTGTCAACCACAAAAAAAGTCAGTTTTGAGTTATCGTTGAAAGAACAAAGTTGTCTCTTTCTTGTTTCAAGTGTTCAACTATGGACCCATGGCTAAAACTCAAGTTTTAAAGACTTCCCGAAATCCGAACTTGGACTTTCGTTAGTGTATTAAGTGTATTAAAATGTCGTCTTTCACATTGATTCGGAATCGTCAACCGCAAAAAAAGACAGTTTTGAGATATCGTTGAATGAACAAAGTTGTCTCTTTCTTGTTTCAAGTGTTTAACTATGGACCCATGGCTAAAACTCATGTTTTAAAGACTTCCCGAAATCTGAATTTGGACTTTCGTTAGTGTATTAAGTGCATCAAAATGTCATCTTTCACATTGATTCGGAATCGTTAACCGCAAAAACAGTCAGTTTTGAGATATCGTTGAATGAACAAAGTTGCCTCTTTCTTGTTTCAAGGGTTTAACTATGGACCCATGGCTAAAACTCATGTTTTAAAGACTTCCCGAAATCAGAACTTAGACTTTCGTTAGTGTATTAAGTGTATTAAAATGTCATCTTTCACATTGATTCGGAATCGTCAACCGCAAAAAAAATCAGTTTTGAGTTATCGTTGAATGAACAAAGTTGTCTCTTTCTTGTTTCAAGGGTTTAACTATGGACCCATGGCTAAAACTAATGTTTTAAAGACTTCCCGAAATCCGAATTTGGACTTTCGTTAGTGTATTAAGTGCATCAAAATGTCATCTTTCACATTGATTCGGAATCGTTAACCGCAAAAACAGTCAGTTTTGAGATATCGTTGAATGAACAAAGTTGTCTCTTTCTTGTTTCAAGTGTTCAACTATGGAGCCATGGCTAAAACTCAAGTTTTAAAGACTTCCCGAAATCCGAATTTGGACTTTCATTAGTGTATTAAGTTTATCAAAATGTCGTCTTTCATATTGATTCGGAATCGTCAACCGCAAAAAAGTCAGTTTTGAGATATCGTTGAATGAACAAAGTTGTCTCTTTCTTGATTCAAGTGTTTAACTATGGACCCATGGCTAAAACTCATGGTTTAAAGACTTCCCGAAATTCAAATTTGGACTTTTGTTAGTGTATTAAGTGTATCAAAATGTCATCTTTCACATTGATTCGGAATCGTGAACCGCAAAAACAGTCAGTTTTGAGATATCGTTGAATGAACAAAGTTGTCTCTTTCTTGTTTTAAGTGTTCAACTATGGAGCCATGGCTAAAACTAAAGTTTTAAAGACTTTCTGAAATCCAACTTTAGACTTTCATTAGTGTATTAAGTGTATTAAAATGTCATCTTTCACATTGATTCGGAATCGTCAACCACAAATAAAGTTTGTTTTGAGATATCGTTGAATGAACAAAGTTATCAATTTCTTGTTTCATGTGTTTAACTATAGAGCAATGGCAGAACTCAAGTTTTAAAGGCTTCCCGAAATCCGAATTTGGACTTTCATCAGTGTATTAAAAAGTCATCTTTCACATTGATTTGGAATTGTCAACCACAAAAAAAGTCAGTTTTGAGTTATCGTTGAATGAACAAAGTGGTCTCTTTCTTGTTTCAAGTGTTCAACTATGGACCCATGGCTAAAACTCAAGTTTTAAAGACTTCCCAATATCTGAATTTGGACTTTCTTTAGTGTATTAAGTGTGTCGAAATGTCGCCTTTCACATTGATTCGGAATCGTCAACCGCAAAAAAAATCAGTTTTGAGTTATCGTTGAATGAACAAAGTTGTCTCTTTCTTGTTTCAAGGGTTTAACTATGGACCCATGGCTAAAACTCATGTTTTAAAGACTTCCCGAAATCCGAATTTGGACTTTCGTTAGTGTATTAAGTGCATCAAAATGTCATCTTTCACATTGATTCGGAATCGTTAACCGCAAAAACAGTCAGTTTTGAGATATCGTTGAATGAACAAAGTTGTCTCTTTCTTGTTTCAAGGGTTTAACTATGGACCCATGGCTAAAACTCAAGTTTTAAAGACTTCCCGAAATCCGAACTTGGACTTTCGTTAGTGTATTAAGTGTATTAAAATGTCGTCTTTCACATTGATTCGGAATCGTCAACCGCAAAAAAAATCAGTTTTGAGTTATCGTTGAATGAACAAAGTTGTCTCTTTCTTGTTTCAAGGGTTTAACTATGGACCCATGGCTAAAACTCATGTTTTAAAGACTTCCCGAAATCCGAATTTGGACTTTCGTTAGTGTATTAAGTGCATCAAAATGTCATCTTTCACATTGATTCGGAATCGTTAACCGCAAAAACAGTCAGTTTTGAGATATCGTTGAATGAACAAAGTTGTCTCTTTCTTGTTTCAAGTGTTCAACAATGGACCAATGGCTAAAACTCAAGTTTTAAAGACTTCCCGAAATCCGAATTTGGACTTTCATTAGTGTATTAAGTTTATCAAAATGTCGTCTTTCATATTGATTCGGAATCGTCAACCGCAAAAAAGTCAGTTTTGAGATATCGTTGAATGAACAAAGTTGTCTCTTTCTTGATTCAAGTGTTTAACTATGGACCCATGGCTAAAACTCATGGTTTGAAGACTTCCCGAAATTCAAATTTGGACTTTTGTTAGTGTATTAAGTGTATCAAAATGTCATCTTTCACATTGATTCGGAATCGTGAACCGCAAAAACAGTCAGTTTTGAGATATCGTTGAATGAACAAAGTTGTCTCTTTCTTGTTTCAAGTGTTCAACTATGGAGCCATGGCTAAAACTAAAGTTTTAAAGACTTTCTGAAATCCAACTTTAGACTTTCATTAGTGTATTAACTGTATTAAAATGTCATCTTTCACATTGATTCGGAATCGTCAACCACAAATAAAGTTTGTTTTGAGATATCGTTGAATGAACAAAGTTATCTCTTTCTTGTTTCAAGTGTTTAACTATGGACCCATGGCAGAACTCAAGTTTTAAAGGCTTCCCGAAATCCGAATTTGGACTTTCATCAGTGTATTAAGTGTATTAAAAAGTCACCTTTCACATTGATTTGGAATTGTCAACCACAAAAAAAGTCAGTTTTGAGTTATCGTTGAAAGAACAAAGTTGTCTCTTTCTTGTTTCAAGTGTTCAACTATGGACCCATGGCTAAAACTCAAGTTTTAAAGACTTCCCGAAATCCGAACTTGGACTTTCGTTAGTGTATTAAGTGTATTAAAATGTCGTCTTTCACATTGATTCGGAATCGTCAACCGCAAAAAAAGACAGTTTTGAGATATCGTTGAATGAACAAAGTTGTCTCTTTCTTGTTTCAAGTGTTTAACTATGGACCCATGGCTAAAACTCATGTTTTAAAGACTTCCCGAAATCTGAATTTGGACTTTCGTTAGTGTATTAAGTGCATCAAAATGTCATCTTTCACATTGATTCGGAATCGTTAACCGCAAAAACAGTCAGTTTTGAGATATCGTTGAATGAACAAAGTTGCCTCTTTCTTGTTTCAAGGGTTTAACTATGGACCCATGGCTAAAACTCATGTTTTAAAGACTTCCCGAAATCAGAACTTAGACTTTCGTTAGTGTATTAAGTGTATTAAAATGTCATCTTTCACATTGATTCGGAATCGTCAACCGCAAAAAAAATCAGTTTTGAGTTATCGTTGAATGAACAAAGTTGTCTCTTTCTTGTTTCAAGGGTTTAACTATGGACCCATGGCTAAAACTAATGTTTTAAAGACTTCCCGAAATCCGAATTTGGACTTTCGTTAGTGTATTAAGTGCATCAAAATGTCATCTTTCACATTGATTCGGAATCGTTAACCGCAAAAACAGTCAGTTTTGAGATATCGTTGAATGAACAAAGTTGTCTCTTTCTTGTTTCAAGTGTTCAACTATGGAGCCATGGCTAAAACTCAAGTTTTAAAGACTTCCCGAAATCCGAATTTGGACTTTCATTAGTGTATTAAGTTTATCAAAATGTCGTCTTTCATATTGATTCGGAATCGTCAACCGCAAAAAAGTCAGTTTTGAGATATCGTTGAATGAACAAAGTTGTCTCTTTCTTGATTCAAGTGTTTAACTATGGACCCATGGCTAAAACTCATGGTTTAAAGACTTCCCGAAATTCAAATTTGGACTTTTGTTAGTGTATTAAGTGTATCAAAATGTCATCTTTCACATTGATTCGGAATCGTGAACCGCAAAAACAGTCAGTTTTGAGATATCGTTGAATGAACAAAGTTGTCTCTTTCTTGTTTTAAGTGTTCAACTATGGAGCCATGGCTAAAACTAAAGTTTTAAAGACTTTCTGAAATCCAACTTTAGACTTTCATTAGTGTATTAAGTGTATTAAAATGTCATCTTTCACATTGATTCGGAATCGTCAACCACAAATAAAGTTTGTTTTGAGATATCGTTGAATGAACAAAGTTATCAATTTCTTGTTTCATGTGTTTAACTATAGACCAATGGCAGAACTCAAGTTTTAAAGGCTTCCCGAAATCCGAATTTGGACTTTCATCAGTGTATTAAAAAGTCATCTTTCACATTGATTTGGAATTGTCAACCACAAAAAAAGTCAGTTTTGAGTTATCGTTGAATGAACAAAGTGGTCTCTTTCTTGTTTCAAGTGTTCAACTATGGACCCATGGCTAAAACTCAAGTTTTAAAGACTTCCCAATATCTGAATTTGGACTTTCTTTAGTGTATTAAGTGTGTCGAAATGTCGCCTTTCACATTGATTCGGAATCGTCAACTGCAAAAAAAGTCAGTTTTGAGATATCGTTGAATGAACAAAGTTGTCTCTTTCTTTTTTCAAGTGTTTAACTATGGACCCATGGCTAAAACTCATGTTTTAAAGACTTCCCGAAATCCGAATTTGGACTTTCGTTAGTGTATTAAGTGTATTAAAATGTCATCTTTCACATTGATTCAGAATCGTTAACCGCAAAAACAGTCAGTTTTGAGATATCGTTGAATGAACAAAGTTGTCTCTTTCTTGTTTCAAGGGTTTAACTATGGACCCATGGCTAAAACTCAAGTTTTAAAGACTTCCCGAAATCCGAACTTGGACTTTCGTTAGTGTATTAAGTGTATTAAAATGTCGTCTTTCACATTGATTCGGAATCGTCAACCGCAAAAAAAGTCAGTTTTGAGTTATCGTTGAATGAACAAAGTTGTCTCTTTCTTGTTTCAAGTGTTCAATTATGGACCCATGGCTAAAACTCAAGTTTTAAAAACTTTTCGAAATCTGAATTTGGACTTTCTTTAGTGTATTAAGTGTTTCAAAATGTCATCTTTCACTTAGATCCGGAACCGTCAAAAGCAAATAAGTCAGTTTTGCGATATCTTTGATAGAACAAAGTTTTGTCTTTCTTGTTTCAAGTGTTCTACTATGGACCCATGGGTAAAACTCAAGTTTTAAAAAACATCCCGAAATCTGAATCTGGACTTTCATCAGTGTATTAAGTGTATCAAAATGTCGTCTTTCACATAGATTCGGAATCGTCAACTGCAAAAAAGTCAATTTTGAGATATTGTTGATTGAACAAAGTTGTCTCCTTCTTGTTTCAAGTGTTCTACTAGGACCCATGGGTAAAACTCAAGTTCTAAAACCTTTCCAAAATCTGAATTTGGACTTTCTTTAGTGTATTAAGTGTTTAAAAATATCATCTTTCACGTAGATTCGGAATCGTCAAAAGCAAATAAGTCAGTTTTGAGATATCTTTGATAGAAGAAAGTTCTGTCATTCTTGTTTCAAGTGTTCTATTATGGACCCATGGCTAAAACTCAAGTTTTAAAAACTTCCTGAAATCTGAATCTGAACTTTCATTAGGGTATTAAGTGTATCAAAATGTCAACTTTCACATAGATTCGGAATCGTAAACTGCAAAAAAGTCAATTTTGAGATATCGTTGATTGAACAAAGTTGTCTCCTTCTTGTTTCAAGTGTTCTACTATGGACCCATAGGTAAAACTCAAGTTTTAAAAACATCCCGGAATCCGAATTTGGACTTTCACTAGTGTATTAAGTGTACCAAAATGTCGTCTTTCACATTGATTCGGAATCGTCAACCGCAAAAAAAGTCAGTTTTGAGATATCGTTGAATGAACAAAGTTGTCTCTTTCTTGTTTCAAGTGTTCAACAATGGACCCATGGCTAAAACTCAAGTTTTACAGACTTCCCGAAATCCGAATTTGGACTTTCATTAGTGTATTAAGTTTATCAAACTGTCGTCTTTCATATTGATTCAGAATCGTCAACCGCAAAAAAGTCAGTTTTGAGATATCGTTGAATGAACAAAGTTGTCTCTTTCTTGTTTCAAGTGTTTAACTATGGACCCATGGCTAAAACTCATGGTTTAAAGACTTCCCGAAATTCAAATTTGGACTTTCGTTAGTGTATTAAGTGTATCAAAATGTCATCTTTCACATTGATTCGGAATCGTGAACCGCAAAAACAGTCAGTTTTGAGATATCGTTGAATGAACAAAGTTGTCTCTTTCTTGTTTCAAGTGTTCAACTATGGAGCCATGGCTAAAACTAAAGTTTCAAAGACTTTCTGAAATCCAACTTTAGACTTTCATTAGTGTATTAAGTGTATTAAAATGTCATCTTTCACATTGATTCGGAATCGTCAACCGCAAATAAAGTTAGTTTTGAGATATCGTTGAATGAACAAAGTTATCTCTTTCTTGTTTCAAGTGTTTAACTATGGACCCATGGCAGAACTCAAGTTTTAAAGGCTTCTCGAAATCCGAATTTGGACTTTCATCAGTGCAATAAGTGTATTAAAAAGTCATCTTTCACATTGATTCGGAATTGTCAACCACAAAAAAAGTCAGTTTTGAGTTATCGTTGAATGAACAAAGTTGTCTCTTTCTTGTTTCAAGTGTTCAACTATGGACCCATGGCTAAAACTCAAGTTTTAAAAACTTCCCGAAATCTGAATTTGGACTTTCTTTAGTGTATTAAGTGTTTCAAAATGTCATCTTTCACATAGATTCGGAACCGTAAAAAGCAAATAAGTCAGTTTTGCGATATCTTTGATAGAACAAAGTTTTGTCTTTCTTGTTTCAAGTGTTCTACTATGGGCCCATGGCTAAAACTCAAGTTTTAAAAAACATCCCGAAATCTGAATCTGGACTCTCATTAGTGTATTAAGTGTATCAAAATGTCGTCTTTGACATAGATTCAGAATCGTCAACTGCAAAAAAGTCAATTTTGAGAAATCGTTGATTGAACAAAGTTGTCTCCTTCTTGTTTCAAGTGTTCTACTATGGACCCATGGGTAAAACTCAAGTTGTAAAAACTTCCCGAAATCTGAATTTGGACTTTCTTTAATGTTTTAAGTGTTTCAAAATGTCATCTTTCACGTAGATTCAGAACCGTCAAAAGCAAATAAGTCAGTTTTGAGATATCTTTGATAGAACAAAGTTCTGTCTTTCTTGTTTCAAGTGTTCTACTATGGACCCATGGCTAAAACTCAAGTTTTAAAAACTTCCTGAAATCTGAATCTGAACTTTCATTAGGGTATTAAGTGTATCAAAATGTCAACTTTCACATAGATTCAGAATCATAAACTGCAAAAAAGTCAATTTTGAGATATCGTTGATTGAACAAAGTTGTCTCCTTCTTGTTTCAAGTGTTCTACTATGTACCCATAGGTAAAACTCAAGTTTTAAAAACGTCCCGGAATCCGAATTTGGACTTTCACTAGTGTATTAAGTGTATCAAAATGTCGTCTTTCACATTGATTCGGAATCGTCAACCGCAAAAAAAGTCAGTTTTGAGATATCATTGAATGAACAAAGTTGTCTCCTTCTTGTTTCAAGTGTTCTACTATGGATCCATAGGTAAAACTCAAGTTTTAAAAATGTCACGAAATCCGAATTTTGACTTTCACTAGTGTATTAAGTGTGTCAAAATGTCGCCTTTCACATTGATTCGGAATCGTCAACCGCAAAAAAAGTCAGTTTCGAGATATCGTTGAATGAACAATCTTGTCTCTTTCTTTTTTCAAGTTTTTAACTATGGACCCATGGCTAAAACTCATGTTTTAAAGACTTCCCGAAATCGAAATTTGGACTTTCGTTAGTGTATTAAGTGTATCAAAATGTCGTCTTTCATTGATTCGGAGTCGTGAACCGCAAAAAAAGTTAGTTTTCAGATATCGTTCAATGAACAAAGTTGTCTATTTCTTGTTTCAAGTGTTTAAGTATGGACCCATGGCAAAATTCAAGTTTTAAAGACTTCCCGAAATCCGAATTTGGACTTTCATTAGTGTATTAAGTGTATTAAAAAGTCGTCTTTCACATTTATTCGGAATCGTCAACCGCAAAATAAGTCAGTTTGGAGTTATCGTTGAATGAACAAAGTTGTCTCTTTCTTGTTTCAAGTGTTTAACTATGGACCCATGGCTAAAACTCAAGTTTTAAAGACTTCCCGAAATCCGAATTTGGACTTTCGTTAGTGTATTAAGTGTATTAAAATGTCGTCTTTCACATTGATTCGGAATCGTCAACCGCAAAAAAGGTCAGTTTTGAGTTATCGTTGAATGAACAAAGTTGTCTCTTTCTTGTTTCAAGTGTTCAACTATGGACCCAGGGCTAAAACTCAAGTTTTAAAAACTTCCGAAATCTGAATTTGGACTTTCTTTAGTGTATTAAGTGTTTCAAAATGTCATCTTTCACATAGATTCGGAACCGTCAAAAGCAAATAAGTCAGTTTTGCGATATCTTTGATAGAACAAAGTTTTGTCTTTCTTGTTTCAAGTGTTCTACTGTGGACACATGGCTAAAACTCAAGTTTTAAAAAACATCCCGATATCTGAATCTGGACTTTCATTAGTGTATTAAGTGTATCAAAATGTCATCTTTCACATAGATTCGGAATCGTCAGCTGCAAAAAAATCAATTTTGAGATATCGTTGATTGAACAAAGTTGTCTCCTTCTTGTTTCAAGTGTTCTACTATGGACCCATGGGTAAAACTCAAGTTCTAAAAACTTTCCAAAATCTGAATTTGGACTTTCTTTAGTGTATTAAGTGTTTCAAAATGTCATCTTTCACATAGATTCGGAACCGTCAAAAGCAAATAAGTCATTTTTGTGATATCTTTGATAGAACAAAGTTTTGTCTTTCTTGTTTCAAGTGTTCTACTGTGGACCCATGGCTAAAACTCAAGTTTTAAAAAACATCCCGATATCTGAATCTGGACTTTCATTAGTGTATTAAGTGTATCAAAATGTCGTCTTTCACATAGATTCGGAATCGTCAACTGCAAAAAAGTCAATTTTGAGATATCGTTGATTGAACAAAGTTGTCTCCTTCTTGTTTCAAGTGTTCTACTATGGACCCATGGGTAAAACTCAAGTTCTAAAAACTTTCCAAAATCTGAATTTGGACTTTCTTTAGTGTATTAAGTGTTTGAAAATGTCATCTTTCATGTAGATTCGGAACCGTCAAAAGCAAATAAGTCAGTTTTGAGATATCTTTGATAGAACAAAGTTCTGTCGTTCTTCTTTCAAGTGTTCTATTATGGACCCATGGCTAAAACTCAAGTTTTAAAAACTTCCCGAAATCTGAATCTTGACTTTCATTAGTGTATTAAGTGTAACAAAATGTCGTCTTTCACATAGATTCGGAATCGTAAACTGCAAAAAAGTCAATTTTGAGATATCGTTGATTGAACAAAGTTGTCTCCTTCTTGTTTCAAGTGTTCTACTATGGACCCATGGGTAAAACTCAAGTTTTCAAAACGTCCCGAAATCTGAATTTTGACTTTCACTAGTGTATTAAGTGTGTCAAAATGTCGCTGTTCACATTGATTCGGAATCATCAACCGAAAAAAAAGATAGTTTTGAGATATTGTTGAATGAACAAAGTTGTCTCTTTCTTGTTTCAAGTGTTTAACTAGGGACCCATGGCCAAAACTCAAGTTTTAAAGACTTCCCGAAATCCGAACTTGGACTTTCGTTAGTGTATTAAGTGTATTAAAATGTCGTCTTTCACATTGATTCGGAATCGTCAACCGCAAGAAAAGTCTGTTATGAGTTATCATTGAATGAACAAAGTTGTCTCTTTCTTGTTTCAAGTGTTTAACTATGGACCCATGGCTAAAACTCATGGTTTAAAGACTTCTCGAAATCCAAATGTGGACTTTCGTTAGTGTATTAAGTGTATCAAAATGTCATCTTTCACATTGATTCGGAATCGTCAACCACAAAAAAAGTCAGTTTTGAGTTATCGTTGAATGAACAAAGTTGTCTCTTTCTTGTTTCAAGTGTTCAACTATGGACCCATGTGTAAAACTCAAGTTTTAAAAACTTCCCGAAATCTGAATTTGGACTTTCTTTAGTGTATTAAGTGTATCAAAATGTCGTCTTTCACATAGATTCGAAATCGTCAACTGCAAAAAAGTCAATTTTGAGAAATCATTGATTGAACAAAGTTGTCTCCTTCTTGTTTCAAGTGTTCTACTATGGACCCATGGGTAAAACTCAATTTTTAAAAACTTCCGGAAATCTGAATTTGGACTTTCTTTAATTTTTTAAGTGTTTCAAAATGTCATCTTTCACATAGATTCGGAACCGTGAAAAGCAAATAAGTCAGTTTTGAGATATCTTGGTAGAACAAAGTTCTGTCTTTCTTGTTTCAAGTGTTCTACTATGGACCCATGGCTAAAACTCAAGTTTTAAAAACTTCCCGAATTCTGAATTTGAACTTTCATTAGTGTATTAAGTGTATCAAAATGTCGTCTTTCACATAAATTTGGAATCGTCACTGCAAAAAAGTCAGTTTTGAGTTATCGTTGAATGAACAAAGTTGTCTCTTTCTTGTTTCAAGTGTTCAACTATGGACCCATGGGTAAAACTCAAGTTTTAAAAATGTCACGAAATCCGAATTTTGACTTTCACTAGTGTATTAAGTGTGTCAAAATGTCGCCTTTCACATTGATTCGGAATCGTCAACCGCAAAAAAAGTCAGTTTTGAGAAATCGTTGAATGAACAAAGTTGTCTCTTTCTTTTTTCAAGTGTTTAACTATGGACCCATGGCTAAAACTCAAGTTTTAAAGACTTCCCGAAATCCGAACTTGGACTTTCGTTAGTGTATTAAGTGTATTAAAATGTCATCTTTCACATTGATTCGGAATCGTCAACCGCAAAAAAAGACAGTTTTGAGATATCGTTGAATGAACAAAGTTGTCACTTTCTTGTTTCAAGTGTTTAACTATGGACCCATGGCTAAAACTCATGTTTTAAAGACTTCCCGAAATCTGAATTTGGACTTTCGTTAGTGTATTAAGTGCATCAAAATGTCATCTTTCACATTGATTCGGAATCGTTAACCGCAAAAACAGTCAGTTTTGAGATATCGTTGAATGAACAAAGTTGTCTCTTTCTTGTTTCAAGGGTTTAACTATGGACCCATGGCTAAAACTCAAGTTTTAAAGACTTCCCGAAATCCGAACTTGGACTTTCGTTAGTGTATTAAGTGTATTAAAATGTCGTCTTTCACATTGATTCGGAATCGTCAACCGCAAAAACAGTCAGTTTTGAGATATCGTTGAATGAACAAAGTTGTCTCTTTCTTGTTTCAAGTGTTCAACAATGGACCCATGGCTAAAACTCAAGTTTTAAAGACTTCCCGAAATCCGAATTTGGACTTTCATTAGTGTATTAAGTTTATCAAAATGTCGTCTTTCATATTGATTCGGAATCGTCAACCGCAAAAAAGTCAGTTTTGAGATATCGTTGAATGAACAAAGTTGTCTCTTTCTTGATTCAAGTGTTTAACTATGGACCCATGGCTAAAACTCATGGTTTAAAGACTTCCCGAAATTCAAATTTGGACTTTTGTTAGTGTATTAAGTGTATCAAAATGTCATCTTTCACATTGATTCGGAATCGTGAACCGCAAAAACAGTCAGTTTTGAGATATCGTTGAATGAACAAAGTTGTCTCTTTCTTGTTTCAAGTGTTCAACTATGGAGCCATGGCTAAAACTAAAGTTTTAAAGACTTTCTGAAATCCAACTTTAGACTTTCATTAGTGTATTAAGTGTATTAAAATGTCATCTTTCACATTGATTCGGAATCGTCAACCACAAATAAAGTTTGTTTTGAGATATCGTTGAATGAACAAAGTTATCTCTTTCTTGTTTCAAGTGTTTAACTATGGACCCATGGCAGAACTCAAGTTTTAAAGGCTTCCCGAAATCCGAATTTGGACTTTCATCAGTGTATTAAGTGTATTAAAAAGTCATCTTTCACATTGATTTGGAATTGTCAACCACAAAAAAAGTCAGTTTTGAGTTATCGTTGAATGAACAAAGTTGTCTCTTTCTTGTTTCAAGTGTTCAACTATGGACCCATGGCTAAAACTCAAGTTTTAAAGACTTCCCGAAATCCGAATTTGGACTTTCATTAGTGTATTAAGTTTATCAAAATGTCGTCTTTCATATTGATTCGGAATCGTCAACCGCAAAAAAGTCAGTTTTGAGATATCGTTGAATGAACAAAGTTGTCTCTTTCTTGATTCAAGTGTTTAACTATGGACCCATGGCTAAAACTCATGGTTTAAAGACTTCCCGAAATTCAAATTTGGACTTTTGTTAGTGTATTAAGTGTATCAAAATGTCATCTTTCACATTGATTCGGAATCGTGAACCGCAAAAACAGTCAGTTTTGAGATATCGTTGAATGAACAAAGTTGTCTCTTTCTTGTTTCAAGTGTTCAACTATGGAGCCATGGCTAAAACTAAAGTTTTAAAGACTTTCTGAAATCCAACTTTAGACTTTCATTAGTGTATTAAGTGTATTAAAATGTCATCTTTCACATTGATTCGGAATCGTCAACCACAAATAAAGTTTGTTTTGAGATATCGTTGAATGAACAAAGTTATCTCTTTCTTGTTTCAAGTGTTTAACTATGGACCCATGGCAGAACTCAAGTTTTAAAGGCTTCCCGAAATCCGAATTTGGACTTTCATCAGTGTATTAAGTGTATTAAAAAGTCATCTTTCACATTGATTTGGAATTGTCAACCACAAAAAAAGTCAGTTTTGAGTTATCGTTGAATGAACAAAGTTGTCTCTTTCTTGTTTCAAGTGTTCAACTATGGACCCATGGCTAAAACTCAAGTTTTAAAGACTTCCCGAAATCCGAACTTGGACTTTCGTTAGTGTATTAAGTGTATTAAAATGTCGTCTTTCACATTGATTCGGAATCGTCAACCGCAAAAAAAGACAGTTTTGAGATATCGTTGAATGAACAAAGTTGTCTCTTTCTTGTTTCAAGTGTTTAACTATGGACCCATGGCTAAAACTCATGTTTTAAAGACTTCCCGAAATCTGAATTTGGACTTTCGTTAGTGTATTAAGTGCATCAAAATGTCATCTTTCACATTGATTCAGAATCGTTAACCGCAAAAACAGTCAGTTTTGAGATATCGTTGAATGAACAAAGTTGTCTCTTTCTTGTTTCAAGTGTTCAACTATGGAGCCATGGCTAAAACTCAAGTTTTAAAGACTTCCCGAAATCCGAATTTGGACTTTCGTTAGTGTATTAAGTGTATTAAAATGTCGTCTTTCACATTGATTCGGAATCGTCAACCGCAAAAAAAATCAGTTTTGAGTTATTGTTGAATGAACAAAGTTGTCTCTTTCTTGTTTCAAGGGTTTAACTATGGACCCATGGCTAAAACTCATGTTTTAAAGACTTCCCGAAATCCGAACTTGGACTTTCGTTAGTGTATTAAGTGTATTAAAATGTCGTCTTTCACATTGATTCGGAATCGTCAACCGCAAAAAAAATCAGTTTTGAGTTATCGTTGAATGAACAAAGTTGTCTCTTTCTTGTTTCAAGGGTTTAACTATGGACCCATGGCTAAAACTAATGTTTTAAAGACTTCCCGAAATCCGAATTTGGACTTTCGTTAGTGTATTAAGTGCATCAAAATGTCATCTTTCACATTGATTCGGAATCGTTAACCGCAAAAACAGTCAGTTTTGAGATATCGTTGAATGAACAAAGTTGTCTCTTTCTTGTTTCAAGTGTTCAACTATGGAGCCATGGCTCAAACTCAAGTTTTAAAGACTTCCCGAAATCCAAATTTGGACTTTCATTAGTGTATTAAGTTTATCAAAATGTCGTCTTTCATATTGATTCGGAATCGTCAACCGCAAAAAAGTCAGTTTTGAGATATCGTTGAATGAACAAAGTTGTCTCTTTCTTGATTCAAGTGTTTAACTATGGACCCATGGCTAAAACTCATGGTTTAAAGACTTCCCGAAATTCAAATTTGGACTTTTGTTAGTGTATTAAGTGTATCAAAATGTCATCTTTCACATTGATTCGGAATCGTGAACCGCAAAAACAGTCAGTTTTGAGATATCGTTGAATGAACAAAGTTGTCTCTTTCTTGTTTCAAGTGTTCAACTATGGAGCCATGGCTAAAACTAAAGTTTTAAAGACTTTCTGAAATCCAACTTTAGACTTTCATTAGTGTATTAAGTGTATTAAAATGTCATCTTTCACATTGATTCGGAATCGTCAACCACAAATAAAGTTTGTTTTGAGATATCGTTGAATGAACAAAGTTATCAATTTCTTGTTTCAAGTGTTTAACTATGGACCCATGGCAGAACTCAAGTTTTAAAGGCTTCCCGAAATCCGAATTTGGACTTTCATCAGTGTATTAAGTGTATTAAAAAGTCATCTTTCACATTGATTTGGAATTGTCAACCACAAAAAAAGTCAGTTTTGAGTTATCGTTGAATGAACAAAGTTGTCTCTTTCTTGTTTCAAGTGTTCAACTATGGACCCATGGCTAAAACTCAAGTTTTAAAGACTTCCCAATATCTGAATTTGGACTTTCTTTAGTGTATTAAGTGTGTCGAAATGTCGCCTTTCACATTGATTCGGAATCGTCAACTGCAAAAAAAGTCAGTTTTGAGATATCGTTGAATGAACAAAGTTGTCTCTTTCTTTTTTCAAGTGTTTAACTATGGACCCATGGCTAAAACTCATGTTTTAAGACTTTCAGAAATCCGAATTTGGACTTTCGTTAGTGTATTAAGTGTATTAAAATGTCATCTTTCACATTGATTCAGAATCGTCAACCGCAAAAAAAGTCAGTTTTGAGATATCGTTGAATGAACAAAGTTGTCTCTTTCTTGTTTCAAGTGTTCAACTATGGAGCCATGGCTAAAACTCAAGTTTTAAAGACTTCCCGAAATCCGAATTTGGACTTTCGTTAGTGTATTAAGTGTATTAAAATGTCGTCTTTCACATTGATTCGGAATCGTCAACCGCAAAAAAAATCAGTTTTGAGTTATCGTTGAATGAACAAAGTTGTCTCTTTCTTGTTTCAAGGGTTTAACTATGGACCCATGGCTAAAACTCATGTTTTAAAGACTTCCCGAAATCCGAACTTGGACTTTCGTTAGTGTATTAAGTGTATTAAAATGTCGTCTTTCACATTGATTCGGAATCGTCAACCGCAAAAAAAATCAGTTTTGAGTTATCGTTGAATGAACAAAGTTGTCTCTTTCTTGTTTCAAGGGTTTAACTATGGACCCATGGCTAAAACTAATGTTTTAAAGACTTCCCGAAATCCGAATTTGGACTTTCGTTAGTGTATTAAGTGCATCAAAATGTCATCTTTCACATTGATTCGGAATCGTTAACCGCAAAAACAGTCAGTTTTGAGATATCGTTGAATGAACAAAGTTGTCTCTTTCTTGTTTCAAGTGTTCAACTATGGAGCCATGGCTCAAACTCAAGTTTTAAAGACTTCCCGAAATCCGAATTTGGACTTTCATTAGTGTATTAAGTTTATCAAAATGTCGTCTTTCATATTGATTCGGAATCGTCAACCGCAAAAAAGTCAGTTTTGAGATATCGTTGAATGAACAAAGTTGTCTCTTTCTTGATTCAAGTGTTTAACTATGGACCCATGGCTAAAACTCATGGTTTAAAGACTTCCCGAAATTCAAATTTGGACTTTTGTTAGTGTATTAAGTGTATCAAAATGTCATCTTTCACATTGATTCGGAATCGTGAACCGCAAAAACAGTCAGTTTTGAGATATCGTTGAATGAACAAAGTTGTCTCTTTCTTGTTTCAAGTGTTCAACTATGGAGCCATGGCTAAAACTAAAGTTTTAAAGACTTTCTGAAATCCAACTTTAGACTTTCATTAGTGTATTAAGTGTATTAAAATGTCATCTTTCACATTGATTCGGAATCGTCAACCACAAATAAAGTTTGTTTTGAGATATCGTTGAATGAACAAAGTTATCAATTTCTTGTTTCAAGTGTTTAACTATGGACCCATGGCAGAACTCAAGTTTTAAAGGCTTCCCGAAATCCGAATTTGGACTTTCATCTGTGTATTAAGTGTATTAAAAAGTCATCTTTCACATTGATTTGGAATTGTCAACCACAAAAAAAGTCAGTTTTGAGTTATCGTTGAATGAACAAAGTTGTCTCTTTCTTGTTTCAAGTGTTCAACTATGGACCCATGGCTAAAACTCAAGTTTTAAAGACTTCCCAATATCTGAATTTGGACTTTCTTTAGTGTA
This sequence comes from Diospyros kaki, assembly GCA_036245055.1. NCBI lineage: Eukaryota > Viridiplantae > Streptophyta > Magnoliopsida > Ericales > Ebenaceae > Diospyros > Diospyros kaki. The sequence continues at coordinate 22,673,615 of BSEG01000009.1, read as the reverse complement.
TTAAGTGTGTCGAAATGTCGCCTTTCACATTGATTCGGAATCGTCAACTGCAAAAAAAGTCAGTTTTGAGATATCGTTGAATGAACAAAGTTGTCTCTTTCTTTTTTCAAGTGTTTAACTATGGACCCATGGCTAAAACTCATGTTTTAAGACTTTCAGAAATCCGAATTTGGACTTTCGTTAGTGTATTAAGTGTATTAAAATGTCATCTTTCACATTGATTCAGAATCGTCAACCGCAAAAAAAGTCAGTTTTGAGATATCGTTGAATGAACAAAGTTGTCTCTTTCTTGATTCAAGTGTTTAACTATGGACCCATGGCTAAAACTCATGGTTTAAAGACTTCCCGAAATTCAAATTTGGACTTTTGTTAGTGTATTAAGTGTATCAAAATGTCATCTTTCACATTGATTCGGAATCGTGAACCGCAAAAACAGTCAGTTTTGAGATATCGTTGAATGAACAAAGTTGTCTCTTTCTTGTTTCAAGTGTTCAACTATGGAGCCATGGCTAAAACTAAAGTTTTAAAGACTTTCTGAAATCCAACTTTAGACTTTCATTAGTGTATTAAGTGTATTAAAATGTCATCTTTCACATTGATTCGGAATCGTCAACCACAAATAAAGTTTGTTTTGAGATATCGTTGAATGAACAAAGTTATCAATTTCTTGTTTCAAGTGTTTAACTATGGACCCATGGCAGAACTCAAGTTTTAAAGGCTTCCCGAAATCCGAATTTGGACTTTCATCAGTGTATTAAGTGTATTAAAAAGTCATCTTTCACATTGATTTGGAATTGTCAACCACAAAAAAAGTCAGTTTTGAGTTATCGTTGAATGAACAAAGTTGTCTCTTTCTTGTTTCAAGTGTTCAACTATGGACCCATGGATAAAACTCAAGTTTTAAAGACTTCCCAATATCTGAATTTGGACTTTCTTTAGTGTATTAAGTGTGTCGAAATGTCGCCTTTCACATTGATTCGGAATCGTCAACTGCAAAAAAAGTCAGTTTTGAGATATCGTTGAATGAACAAAGTTGTCTCTTTCTTTTTTCAAGTGTTTAACTATGGACCCATGGCTAAAACTCATGTTTTAAGACTTTCAGAAATCCGAATTTGGACTTTCGTTAGTGTATTAAGTGTATTAAAATGTCATCTTTCACATTGATTCAGAATCGTCAACCGCAAAAAAAGTCAGTTTTGAGATATCGTTGAATGAACAAAGTTGTCTCTTTCTTGTTTCAAGTGTTTAACTATGGACCCATGGCTAAAACTCAAGTTTTAAAGACTTCTCGAAATCCGAACTTGGACTTTCGTTAGTGTATTAAGTGTATTAAAATGTCGTCTTTCACATTGATTCGGAATCGTCAACCGCAAAAAAAGTCAGTTTTGAGTTATCGTTGAATGAACAAAGTTGTCTCTTTCTTGTTTTAAGTGTTTAACTATGGACCGATGGCTAAAACTCATGTTTCATAGACTTCCTGAAATCCGAATTTGGACTTTCGTTAGTGTATTAAGTGTATCAAAATGTCGTCTTTCACATTGATTCGGAATCGTGAACCGCAAAAACGGTTAGTTTTGAGATATCGTTGAATGAACAAAGTTGTCTCTTTCTTGTTTCAAGTGTTCAACTATGGACCCATGGCTAAAACTAAAGTTTTAAAGACTTTCTGAAATTCGAATTTAGACTTTCATTAGTGTATTAAATGTATTAAAATGTCGTCTTTCACATTGATTCGGAATCGTCAACCGCAAAAAAAGTTAGTTTTGAGATATCGTTCAATGAACAAAGTTGTCTATTTCTTGTTTCAAGTGTTTAACTATGGACCCATGGCAAAACTCAAGTTTTAAAGACTTCCCGAAATCTGAATTTGGACTTTCATCAGTGTATTAAGTGTATTAAAAAGTCATCTTTCACATTGATTCGGAATCGTCAACCACAAAAAAAGTCAGTTTTGAGTTATCGTTGAATGAACAAAGTTGTCTCTTTCTTGTTTCAAGTGTTCAACTATGGACCCATGGCTAAAACTCAAGTTTTAAAAACTTTTCGAAATCTGAATTTGGACTTTCTTTAGTGTATTAAGTGTTTCAAAATGTCATCTTTCACTTAGATCCGGAACCGTCAAAAGCAAATAAGTCAGTTTTGAGATATCTTTGATAGAAGAAAGTTCTGTCATTCTTGTTTCAAGTGTTCTATTATGGACCCATGGCTAAAACTCAAGTTTTAAAAACTTCCTGAAATCTGAATCTGAACTTTCATTAGGGTATTAAGTGTATCAAAATGTCAACTTTCACATAGATTCGGAATCGTAAACTGCAAAAAAGTCAATTTTGAGATATCGTTGATTGAACAAAGTTGTCTCCTTCTTGTTTCAAGTGTTCTACTATGGACCCATAGGTAAAACTCAAGTTTTAAAAACGTCCCGGAATCCGAATTTGGACTTTCACTAGTGTATTAAGTGTACCAAAATGTCGTCTTTCACATTGATTTGGAATCGTCAACCGCAAAAAAAGTCAGTTTTGAGATATCGTTGAATGAACAAAGTTGTCTCTTTCTTGTTTCAAGTGTTCAACAATGGACCCATGGCTAAAACTCAAGTTTTATAGACTTGCCGAAATCCGAATTTGGACTTTCATTAGTGTATTAAGTTTATCAAACTGTCGTCTTTCATATTGATTCAGAATCGTCAACCGCAAAAAAGTCAGTTTTGAGATATCGTTGAATGAACAAAGTTGTCTCTTTCTTGTTTCAAGTGTTTAACTATGGACCCATGGCTAAAACTCATGGTTTAAAGACTTCCCGAAATTCAAATTTGGACTTTCGTTAGTGTATTAAGTGTATCAAAATGTCATCTTTCACATTGATTCGGAATCGTGAACCGCAAAAACAGTCAGTTTTGAGATATCGTTGAATGAACAAAGTTGTCTCTTTCTTGTTTCAAGTGTTCAACTATGGAGCCATGGCTAAAACTAAAGTTTCAAAGACTTTCTGAAATCCAACTTTAGACTTTCATTAGTGTATTAAGTGTATTAAAATGTCATCTTTCACATTGATTCGGAATCGTCAACCGCAAATAAAGTTAGTTTTGAGATATCGTTGAATGAACAAAGTTATCTCTTTCTTGTTTCAAGTGTTTAACTATGGACCCATGGCAAAACTCAAGTTTTAAAGGCTTCTCGAAATCCGAATTTGGACTTTCATCAGTGCAATAAGTGTATTAAAAAGTCATCTTTCACATTGATTCGGAATTGTCAACCACAAAAAAAGTCAGTTTTGAGTTATCGTTGAATGAACAAAGTTGTCTCTTTCTTGTTTCAAGTGTTCAACTATGGACCCATGGCTAAAACTCAAGTTTTAAAAACTTCCCGAAATCTGAATTTGGACTTTCTTTAGTGTATTAAGTGTTTCAAAATGTCATCTTTCACATAGATTCGGAACCGTAAAAAGCAAATAAGTCAGTTTTGCGATATCTTTGATAGAACAAAGTTTTGTCTTTCTTGTTTCAAGTGTTCTACTATGGGCCCATGGCTAAAACTCAAGTTTTAAAAAACATCCCGAAATCTGAATCTGGACTTTCATTAGTGTATTAAGTATATCAAAATGTCGTCTTTGACATAGATTCAGAATCGTCAACTGCAAAAAAGTCAATTTTGAGAAATCGTTGATTGAACAAAGTTGTCTCCTTCTTGTTTCAAGTGTTCTACTATGGACCCATGGGTAAAACTCAAGTTTTAAAAACTTCCCGAAATCTGAATTTGGACTTTCTTTAATGTTTTAAGTGTTTCAAAATGTCATCTTTCACGTAGATTCAGAACCGTCAAAAGCAAATAAGTCAGTTTTGAGATATCTTTGATAGAACAAAGTTCTGTCTTTCTTGTTTCAAGTGTTCTACTATGGACCCATGGCTAAAACTCAAGTTTTAAAAACTTCCTGAAATCTGAATCTGAACTTTCATTAGGGTATTAAGTGTATCAAAATGTCAACTTTCACATAGATTCAGAATCATAAACTGCAAAAAAGTCAATTTTGAGATATCGTTGATTGAACAAAGTTGTCTCCTTCTTGTTTCAAGTGTTCTACTATGTACCCATAGGTAAAACTCAAGTTTTAAAAACGTCCCGGAATCCGAATTTGGACTTTCACTAGTGTATTAAGTGTATCAAAATGTCGTCTTTCACATTGATTCGGAATCGTCAACCGCAAAAAAAGTCAGTTTTGAGATATCATTGAATGAACAAAGTTGTCTCCTTCTTGTTTCAAGTGTTCTACTATGGATCCATAGGTAAAACTCAAGTTTTAAAAATGTCACGAAATCCGAATTTTGACTTTCACTAGTGTATTAAGTGTGTCAAAATGTCGCCTTTCACATTGATTCGGAATCGTCAACCGCAAAAAAAGTCAGTTTCGAGATATCGTTGAATGAACAATCTTGTCTCTTTCTTTTTTCAAGTTTTTAACTATGGACCCATGGCTAAAACTCATGTTTTAAAGACTTCCCGAAATCGAAATTTGGACTTTCGTTAGTGTATTAAGTGTATCAAAATGTCGTCTTTCATTGATTCGGAATCGTGAACCGCAAAAAAAGTTAGTTTTCAGATATCGTTCAATGAACAAAGTTGTCTATTTCTTGTTTCAAGTGTTTAACTATGGACCCATGGCAAAATTCAAGTTTTAAAGACTTCCCGAAATCCGAATTTGGACTTTCATTAGTGTATTAAGTGTATTAAAAAGTCGTCTTTCACATTTATTCGGAATCGTCAACCGCAAAATAAGTCAGTTTGGAGTTATCGTTGAATGAACAAAGTTGTCTCTTTCTTGTTTCAAGTGTTTAACTATGGACCCATGGCTAAAACTCAAGTTTTAAAGACTTCCCGAAATCCGAATTTGGACTTTCGTTAGTGTATTAAGTGTATTAAAATGTCGTCTTTCACATTGATTCGGAATCGTCAACCGCAAAAAAGGTCAGTTTTGAGTTATCGTTGAATGAACAAAGTTGTCTCTTTCTTGTTTCAAGTGTTCAACTATGGACCCAGGGCTAAAACTCAAGTTTTAAAAACTTCCGAAATCTGAATTTGGACTTTCTTTAGTGTATTAAGTGTTTCAAAATGTCATCTTTCACATAGATTCGGAACCGTCAAAAGCAAATAAGTCAGTTTTGCGATATCTTTGATAGAACAAAGTTTTGTCTTTCTTGTTTCAAGTGTTCTACTGTGGACCCATGGCTAAAACTCAAGTTTTAAAAAACATCCCGATATCTGAATCTGGACTTTCATTAGTGTATTAAGTGTATCAAAATGTCATCTTTCACATAGATTCGGAATCGTCAGCTGCAAAAAAATCAATTTTGAGATATCGTTGATTGAACAAAGTTGTCTCCTTCTTGTTTCAAGTGTTCTACTATGGACCCATGGGTAAAACTCAAGTTCTAAAAACTTCCCAAAATCTGAATTTGGACTTTCTTTAGTGTATTAAGTGTTTCAAAATGTCATCTTTCACATAGATTCGGAACCGTCAAAAGCAAATAAGTCATTTTTGTGATATCTTTGATAGAACAAAGTTTTGTCTTTCTTGTTTCAACTGTTCTACTGTGGACCCATGGCTAAAACTCAAGTTTTAAAAAACATCCCGATATCTGAATCTGGACTTTCATTAGTGTATTAAGTGTATCAAAATGTCGTCTTTGACATAGATTCAGAATCGTCAACTGCAAAAAAGTCAATTTTGAGAAATCGTTGATTGAACAAAGTTGTCTCCTTCTTGTTTCAAGTGTTCTACTATGGACCCATGGGTAAAACTCAAGTTTTAAAAACTTCCCGAAATCTGAATTTGGACTTTCTTTAATGTTTTAAGTGTTTCAAAATGTCATCTTTCACGTAGATTCAGAACCGTCAAAAGCAAATAAGTCAGTTTTGAGATATCTTTGATAGAACAAAGTTCTGTCTTTCTTGTTTCAAGTGTTCTACTATGGACCCATGGCTAAAACTCAAGTTTTAAAAACTTCCTGAAATCTGAATCTGAACTTTCATTAGGGTATTAAGTGTATCAAAATGTCAACTTTCACATAGATTCAGAATCATAAACTGCAAAAAAGTCAATTTTGAGATATCGTTGATTGAACAAAGTTGTCTCCTTCTTGTTTCAAGTGTTCTACTATGTACCCATAGGTAAAACTCAAGTTTTAAAAACGTCCCGGAATCCGAATTTGGACTTTCACTAGTGTATTAAGTGTATCAAAATGTCGTCTTTCACATTGATTCGGAATCGTCAACCGCAAAAAAAGTCAGTTTTGAGATATCATTGAATGAACAAAGTTGTCTCCTTCTTGTTTCAAGTGTTCTACTATGGATCCATAGGTAAAACTCAAGTTTTAAAAATGTCACGAAATCCGAATTTTGACTTTCACTAGTGTATTAAGTGTGTCAAAATGTCGCCTTTCACATTGATTCGGAATCGTCAACCGCAAAAAAAGTCAGTTTCGAGATATCGTTGAATGAACAATCTTGTCTCTTTCTTTTTTCAAGTTTTTAACTATGGACCCATGGCTAAAACTCATGTTTTAAAGACTTCCCGAAATCGAAATTTGGACTTTCGTTAGTGTATTAAGTGTATCAAAATGTCGTCTTTCATTGATTCGGAATCGTGAACCGCAAAAAAAGTTAGTTTTCAGATATCGTTCAATGAACAAAGTTGTCTATTTCTTGTTTCAAGTGTTTAACTATGGACCCATGGCAAAATTCAAGTTTTAAAGACTTCCCGAAATCCGAATTTGGACTTTCATTAGTGTATTAAGTGTATTAAAAAGTCGTCTTTCACATTTATTCGGAATCGTCAACCGCAAAATAAGTCAGTTTGGAGTTATCGTTGAATGAACAAAGTTGTCTCTTTCTTGTTTCAAGTGTTTAACTATGGACCCATGGCTAAAACTCAAGTTTTAAAGACTTCCCGAAATCCGAATTTGGACTTTCGTTAGTGTATTAAGTGTATTAAAATGTCGTCTTTCACATTGATTCGGAATCGTCAACCGCAAAAAAGGTCAGTTTTGAGTTATCGTTGAATGAACAAAGTTGTCTCTTTCTTGTTTCAAGTGTTCAACTATGGACCCAGGGCTAAAACTCAAGTTTTAAAAACTTCCGAAATCTGAATTTGGACTTTCTTTAGTGTATTAAGTGTTTCAAAATGTCATCTTTCACATAGATTCGGAACCGTCAAAAGCAAATAAGTCAGTTTTGCGATATCTTTGATAGAACAAAGTTTTGTCTTTCTTGTTTCAAGTGTTCTACTGTGGACCCATGGCTAAAACTCAAGTTTTAAAAAACATCCCGATATCTGAATCTGGACTTTCATTAGTGTATTAAGTGTATCAAAATGTCGTCTTTCACATAGATTCGGAATCGTCAACTGCAAAAAAGTCAATTTTGAGATGTCGTTGATTGAACAAAGTTGTCTCCTTCTTGTTTCAAGTGTTCTACTATGGACCCATGGGTAAAACTCAAGTTCTAAAAACTTTCCAAAATCTGAATTTGGACTTTCTTTAGTGTATTAAGTGTTTGAAAATGTCATCTTTCATGTAGATTCGGAACCGTCAAAAGCAAATTAGTCAGTTTTGAGATATCTTTGATAGAACAAAGTTCTGTCGTTCTTCTTTCAAGTGTTCTATTGTGGACCCATGGGTAAAACTCAAGTTTTCAAAACGTCCCGAAATCTGAATTTTGACTTTCACTAGTGTATTAAGTGTGTCAAAATGTCGCTGTTCACATTGATTCGGAATCGTCAACCGGAAAAAAAGATAGTTTTGAGATATTGTTGAATGAACAAAGTTGTCTCTTTCTTGTTTCAAGTGTTTAACTAGGGACCCATGGCCAAAACTCAAGTTTTAAAGACTTCCCGAAATCCGAACTTGGACTTTCGTTAGTGTATTAAGTGTATTAAAATGTCGTCTTTCACATTGATTCGGAATCGTCAACCGCAAGAAAAGTCTGTTATGAGTTATCATTGAATGAACAAAGTTGTCTCTTTCTTGTTTCAAGTGTTTAACTATGGACCCATGGCTAAAACTCATGGTTTAAAGACTTCTCGAAATCCAAATGTGGACTTTCGTTAGTGTATTAAGTGTATCAAAATGTCATCTTTCACATTGATTCGGAATCGTCAACCACAAAAAAAGTCAGTTTTGAGTTATCGTTGAATGAACAAAGTTGTCTCTTTCTTGTTTCAAGTGTTCAACTATGGACCCATGTGTAAAACTCAAGTTTTAAAAACTTCCCGAAATCTGAATTTGGACTTTCTTTGGTGTATTAAGTGTATCAAAATGTCGTCTTTCACATAGATTCGGAATCGTCAACTGCAAAAAAGTCAATTTTGAGAAATCGTTGATTGAACAAAGTTGTCTCCTTCTTGTTTCAAGTGTTCTACTATGGACCCATGGGTAAAACTCAAGTTTTAAAAACTTCCGGAAATCTGAATTTGGACTTTCTTTAATTTTTTAAGTGTTTCAAAATGTCATCTTTCACGTAGATTCGGAACCGTGAAAAGCAAATAAGTCAGTTTTGAGATATCTTTGATAGAACAAAGTTCTGTCTTTCTTGTTTCAAGTGTTCTACTATGGACCCATGGCTAAAACTTAAGTTTTAAAAACTTCCCGAATTCTGAATTTGAACTTTCATTAGTGTATTAAGTGTATCAAAATGTCGTCTTTCACATAAATTTGGAATCGTCAACTGCAAAAAAGTCAGTTTTGAGTTATCGTTGAATGAACAAAGTTGTCTCTTTCTTGTTTCAAGAGTTCAACTATGGACCCATGGGTAAAACTCAAGTTTTAAAAATGTCACGAAATCCGAATTTTGACTTTCACTAGTGTATTAAGTGTGTCAAAATGTCGCCTTTCACATTGATTCAGAATCGTCAACCGCAAAAAAAGTCAGTTTTGAGAAATCGTTGAATGAACAAAGTTGTCTCTTTCTTTTTTCAAGTGTTTAACTATGGACCCATGGCTAAAACTCAAGTTTTAAAGACTTCCCGAAATCCGAACTTGGACTTTTGTTAGTGTAGTAAGTGTATTAAAATGTCATCTTTCACATTGATTCGGAATCGTCAACCGCAAAAAAAGACAGTTTTGAGATATCGTTGAATGAACAAAGTTGTCTCTTTCTTGTTTCAAGTGTTTAACTATGGACCCATGGCTAAAACTCATGTTTTAAAGACTTCCCGAAATCTGAATTTGGACTTTCGTTAGTGTATTAAGTGCATCAAAATGTCATCTTTCACATTGATTCGGAATCGTTAACCGCAAAAACAGTCAGTTTTGAGATATCGTTGAATGAACAAAGTTGTCTCTTTCTTGTTTCAAGGGTTTAACTATGGACCCATGGCTAAAACTCATATTTTAAAGACTTCCCGAAATCCGAATTTGGACTTTCGTTAGTGTATTAAGTGCATCAAAATGTCATCTTTCACATTGATTCGGAATCGTTAACCGCAAAAACAGTCAGTTTTGAGATATCGTTGAATGAACAAAGTTGTCTCTTTCTTGTTTCAAGTGTTCAACAATGGACCCATGGCTAAAACTCAAGTTTTAAAGACTTCCCGAAATCCGAATTTGGACTTTCATTAGTGTATTAAGTTTATCAAAATGTCGTCTTTCATATTGATTCGGAATCGTCAACCGCCAAAAAGTCAGTTTTGAGATATCGTTGAATGAACAAAGTTGTCTCTTTCTTGATTCAAGTGTTTAACTATGGACCCATGGCTAAAACTCATGGTTTAAAGACTTCCCGAAATTCAAATTTGGACTTTTGTTAGTGTATTAAGTGTATCAAAATGTCATCTTTCACATTGATTCGGAATCGTAAACCGCAAAAACAGTCAGTTTTGAGATATCGTTGAATGAACAAAGTTGTCTCTTTCTTGTTTCAAGTGTTCAACTATGGAGCCATGGCTAAAACTAAAGTTTTAAAGACTTTCTGAAATCCAACTTTAGACTTTCATTAGTGTATTAAGTGTATTAAAATGTCATCTTTCACATTGATTCGGAATCGTCAACCACAAATAAAGTTTGTTTTGAGATATCGTTGAATGAACAAAGTTATCTCTTTCTTGTTTCAAGTGTTTAACTATGGACCCATGGCAGAACTCAAGTTTTAAAGGCTTCCCGAAATCCGAATTTGGACTTTCATCAGTGTATTAAGTGTATTAAAAAGTCATCTTTCACATTGATTTGGAATTGTCTACCACAAAAAAAGTCAGTTTTGAGTTATCGTTGAATGAACAAAGTTGTCTCTTTCTTGTTTCAAGTGTTCAACTATGGACCCATGGCTAAAACTCAAGTTTTAAAGACTTCCCGAAATCCGAACTTGGACTTTCGTTAGTGTATTAAGTGTATTAAAATGTCGTCTTTCACATTGATTCGGAATCGTCAACCGCAAAAAAAGACAGTTTTGAGATATCGTTGAATGAACAAAGTTGTCTCTTTCTTGTTTCAAGTGTTTAACTATGGACCCATGGCTAAAACTCATGTTTTAAAGACTTCCCGAAATCTGAATTTGGACTTTCGTTAGTGTATTAAGTGCATCAAAATGTCATCTTTCACATTGATTCGGAATCGTTAACCGCAAAAACAGTCAGTTTTGAGATATCGTTGAATGAACAAAGTTGTCTCTTTCTTGTTTCAAGGGTTTAACTATGGACCCATGGCTAAAACTCATGTTTTAAAGACTTCCCGAAATCCGAATTTGGACTTTCATTAGTGTATTAAGTGTATTAAAAAGTCGTCTTTCACATTTATTCGGAATCGTCAACCGCAAAATAAGTCAGTTTTGAGTTATCGTTGAATGAACAAAGTTGTCTCTTTCTTGTTTCAAGTGTTTAACTATGGACCCATGGCTAAAACTCAAGTTTTAAAGACTTCCCGAAATCCGAATTTGGACTTTCGTTAGTGTATTAAGTGTATTAAAATGTCGTCTTTCACATTGATTCGGAATCGTCAACCGCAAAAAAGGTCAGTTTTGAGTTATCGTTGAATGAACAAAGTTGTCTCTTTCTTGTTTCAAGTGTTCAACAATGGACCCAGGGCTAAAACTCAAGTTTTAAAAACTTCCGAAATCTGAATTTGGACTTTCTTTAGTGTATTAAGTGTTTCAAAATGTCATCTTTCACATAGATTCGGAACCGTCAAAAGCAAATAAGTCAGTTTTGCGATATCTTTGATAGAACAAAGTTTTGTCTTTCTTGTTTCAAGTGTTCTACTGTGGACCCATGGCTAAAACTCAAGTTTTAAAAAACATCCCGATATCTGAATCTGGACTTTCATTAGTGTATTAAGTGTATCAAAATGTCATCTTTCACATAGATTCGGAATCGTCAGCTGCAAAAAAATCAATTTTGAGATATCGTTGATTGAACAAAGTTGTCTCCTTCTTGTTTCAAGTGTTCTACTATGGACCATGGGTAAAACTCAAGTTCTAAAAACTTCCCAAAATCTGAATTTGGACTTTCTTTAGTGTATTAAGTGTTTCAAAATGTCATCTTTCACATACATTCGGAACCGTCAAAAGCAAATAAGTCATTTTTGTGATATCTTTGATAGAACAAAGTTTTGTCTTTCTTGTTTCAAGTGTTCTACTGTGGACCCATGGCTAAAACTCAAGTTTTAAAAAACATCCCGATATTTGAATCTGGACTTTCATTAGTGTATTAAGTGTATCAAAATGTCGTCTTTCACATAGATTCGGAATCGTCAACTGCAAAAAAGTCAATTTTGAGATATCGTTGATTGAACAAAGTTGTCTCCTTCTTGTTTCAAGTGTTCTACTATGGACCCATGGGTAAAACTCAAGTTCTAAAAACTTTCCAAAATCTGAATTTGGACTTTCTTTAGTGTATTAAGTGTTTGAAAATGTCATCTTTCATGTAGATTCGGAACCGTCAAAAGCAAATTAGTCAGTTTTGAGATATCTTTGATAGAACAAAGTTCTGTCGTTCTTCTTTCAAGTGTTCTATTATGGACCCATGGGTAAAACTCAAGTTTTCAAAACGTCCCGAAATCTGAATTTTGACTTTCACTAGTGTATTAAGTGTGTCAAAATGTCGCTGTTCACATTGATTCGGAATCGTCAACCGGAAAAAAAGATAGTTTTGAGATATTGTTGAATGAACAAAGTTGTCTCTTTCTTGTTTCAAGTGTTTAACTAGGGACCCATGGCCAAAACTCAAGTTTTAAAGACTTCCCGAAATCCGAACTTGGACTTTCGTTAGTGTATTAAGTGTATTAAAATGTCGTCTTTCACATTGATTCGGAATCGTCAACCGCAAGAAAAGTCTGTTATGAGTTATCATTGAATGAACAAAGTTGTCTATTTCTTGTTTCAAGTGTTTAACTATGGACCCATGGCAAAACTCAAGTTTTAAAGACTTCCCGAAATCTGAATTTGGACTTTCATCAGTGTATTAAGTGTATTAAAAAGTCATCTTTCACATTGATTCGGAATCGTCAACCACAAAAAAAGTCAGTTTTCAGTTATCGTTGAATGAACGAAGTTGTCTCTTTCTTGTTTCAAGAGTTCAACTATGGACCCATGGGTAAAACTCAAGTTTTAAAAATGTCACGAAATCTGAATTTTGACTTTCACTAGTGTATTAAGTGTGTCAAAATGTCGCCTTTCACATTGATTCAGAATCGTCAACCGCAAAAAAAGTCAGTTTTGAGAAATCGTTGAATGAACAAAGTTGTCTCTTTCTTTTTTCAAGTGTTTAACTATGGACCCATGGCTAAAACTCAAGTTTTAAAGACTTCCCGAAATCCGAACTTGGACTTTCGTTAGTGTATTAAGTGTATTAAAATGTCATCTTTCACATTGATTCGGAATCGTCAACCGCAAAAAAAGACAGTTTTGAGATATCGTTGAATGAACAAAGTTGTCTCTTTCTTGTTTCAAGTGTTTAACTATGGACCCATGGCTAAAACTCATGTTTTAAAGACTTCCCGAAATCTGAATTTGGACTTTCGTTAGTGTATTAAGTGCATCAAAATGTCATCTTTCACATTGATTCAGAATCGTTAACCGCAAAAACAGTTAGTTTTGAGATATCGTTGAATGAACAAAGTTGTCTCTTTCTTGTTTCAAGGGTTTAACTATGGACCCATGGCTAAAACTCATATTTTAAAGACTTCCCGAAATCCGAATTTGGACTTTCGTTAGTGTATTAAGTGCATCAAAATGTCATCTTTCACATTGATTCGGAATCGTTAACCGCAAAAACAGTCAGTTTTGAGATATCGTTGAATGAACAAAGTTGTCTCTTTCTTGTTTCAAGTGTTCAACAATGGACCCATGGCTAAAACTCAAGTTTTAAAGACTTCCCGAAATCCGAATTTGGACTTTCATTAGTGTATTAAGTTTATCAAAATGTCGTCTTTCATATTGATTCGGAATCGTCAACCGCCAAAAAGTCAGTTTTGAGATATCGTTGAATGAACAAAGTTGTCTCTTTCTTGATTCAAGTGTTTAACTATGGACCCATGGCTAAAACTCATGGTTTAAAGACTTCCCGAAATTCAAATTTGGACTTTTGTTAGTGTATTAAGTGTATCAAAATGTCATCTTTCACATTGATTCGGAATCGTAAACCGCAAAAACAGTCAGTTTTGAGATATCGTTGAATGAACAAAGTTGTCTCTTTCTTGTTTCAAGTGTTCAACTATGGAGCCATGGCTAAAACTAAAGTTTTAAAGACTTTCTGAAATCCAACTTTAGACTTTCATTAGTGTATTAAGTGTATTAAAATGTCATCTTTCACATTGATTCGGAATCGTCAACCACAAATAAAGTTTGTTTTGAGATATCGTTGAATGAACAAAGTTATCTCTTTCTTGTTTCAAGTGTTTAACTATGGACCCATGGTAGAACTCAAGTTTTAAAGGCTTCCCGAAATCCGAATTTGGACTTTCATCAGTGTATTAAGTGTATTAAAAAGTCATCTTTCACATTGATTTGGAATTGTCAACCACAAAAAAAGTCAGTTTTGAGTTATCGTTGAATGAACAAAGTTGTCTCTTTCTTGTTTCAAGTGTTCAACTATGGACCCATGGCTAAAACTCAAGTTTTAAAGACTTCCCGAAATCCGAACTTGGACTTTCGTTAGTGTATTAAGTGTATTAAAATGTCGTCTTTCACATTGATTCGGAATCGTCAACCGCAAAAAAAGACAGTTTTGAGATATCGTTGAATGAACAAAGTTGTCTCTTTCTTGTTTCAAGTGTTTAACTATGGACCCATGGCTAAAACTCATGTTTTATAGACTTCCCGAAATCTGAATTTGGACTTTCGTTAGTGTATTAAGTGCATCAAAATGTCATCTTTCACATTGATTCGGAATCGTTAACCGCAAAAACAGTCAGTTTTGAGATATCGTTGAATGAACAAAGTTGTCTCTTTCTTGTTTCAAGGGTTTAACTATGGACCCATGGCTAAAACTCATGTTTTAAAGACTTCCCGAAATCCGAACTTGGACTTTCGTTAGTGTATTAAGTGTATTAAAATGTCGTCTTTCACATTGATTCGGAATCGTCAACCGCAAAAAAAATCAGTTTTGAGTTATCGTTGAATGAACAAAGTTGTCTCTTTCTTGTTTCAAGGGTTTAACTATGGACCCATGGCTAAAACTAATGTTTTAAAGACTTCCCGAAATCCGAATTTGGACTTTCGTTAGTGTATTAAGTGCATCACAATGTCATCTTTCACATTGATTCGAAATCGTTAACCGCAAAAACAGTCAATTTTGAGATATCGTTGAATGAACAAAGTTGTCTCTTTCTTGTTTCAAGTGTTCAACTATGGACCCATGGCTAAAACTCAAGTTTTAAAGACTTCCCAATATCTGAATTTGGACTTTCTTTAGTGTATTAAGTGTGTCGAAATGTCGCCTTTCACATTGATTCGGAATCGTCAACTGCAAAAAAAGTCAGTTTTGAGATATCGTTGAATGAACAAAGTTGTCTCTTTCTTTTTTCAAGTGTTTAACTATGGACCCATGGCTAAAACTCATGTTTTAAGACTTTCAGAAATCCGAATTTGGACTTTCGTTAGTGTATTAAGTGTATTAAAATGTCATCTTTCACATTGATTCAGAATCGTCAACCGCAAAAAAAGTCAATTTTGAGATATCGTTGAATGAACAAAGTTGTCTCTTTCTTGTTTCAAGTGTTTAACTATGGACCCATGGCTAAAACTCAAGTTTTAAAGACTTCTCGAAATCCGAACTTGGACTTTCGTTAGTGTATTAAGTGTATTAAAATGTCGTCTTTCACATTGATTCGGAATCGTCAACCGCAAAAAAAGTCAGTTTTGAGTTATCGTTGAATGAACAAAGTTGTCTCTTTCTTGTTTTAAGTGTTTAACTATGGACCGATGGCTAAAACTCATGTTTCATAGACTTCCTGAAATCCGAATTTGGACTTTCGTTAGTGTATTAAGTGTATCAAAATGTCGTCTTTCACATTGATTCGGAATCGTGAACCGCAAAAACGGTTAGTTTTGAGATATCGTTGAATGAACAAAGTTGTCTCTTTCTTGTTTCAAGTGTTCAACTATGGACCCATGGCTAAAACTAAAGTTTTAAAGACTTTCTGAAATTCGAATTTAGACTTTCATTAGTGTATTAAATGTATTAAAATGTCGTCTTTCACATTGATTCGGAATCGTCAACCGCAAAAAAAGTTAGTTTTGAGATATCGTTCAATGAACAAAGTTGTCTATTTCTTGTTTCAAGTGTTTAACTATGGACCCATGGCAAAACTCAAGTTTTAAAGACTTCCCGAAATCTGAATTTGGACTTTCATCAGTGTATTAAGTGTATTAAAAAGTCATCTTTCACATTGATTCGGAATCGTCAACCACAAAAAAAGTCAGTTTTCAGTTATCGTTGAATGAACAAAGTTGTCTCTTTCTTGTTTCAAGTGTTCAACTATGGACCCATGGCTAAAACTCAAGTTTTAAAAACTTTTCGAAATCTGAATTTGGACTTTCTTTAGTGTATTAAGTGTTTCAAAATGTCATCTTTCACTTAGATCCGGAACCGTCAAAAGCAAATAAGTCAGTTTTGCGATATCTTTGATAGAACAAAGTTTTGTCTTTCTTGTTTCAAGTGTTCTACTATGGACCCATGGGTAAAACTCAAGTTTTAAAAAACATCCCGAAATCTGAATCTGGACTTTCATCAGTGTATTAAGTGTATCAAAATGTCGTCTTTCACATAGATTCGGAATCGTCAACTGCAAAAAAGTCAATTTTGTGATATCGTTGATTGAACAAAGTTGTGTCCTTCTTGTTTCAAGTGTTCTACTAGGACCCATGGGTAAAACTCAAGTTCTAAAACCTTTCCAAAATCTGAATTTGGACTTTCTTTAGTGTATTAAGTGTTTAAAAATATCATCTTTCACGTAGATTCGGAATCGTCAAAAGCAAATAAGTCAGTTTTGAGATATCTTTGATAGAAGAAAGTTCTGTCATTCTTGTTTCAAGTGTTCTATTATGGACCCATGGCTAAAACTCAAGTTTTAAAAACTTCCTGAAATCTGAATCTGAACTTTCATTAGGGTATTAAGTGTATCAAAATGTCAACTTTCACATAGATTCGGAATCGTAAACTGCAAAAAAGTCAATTTTGAGATATCGTTGTTTGAACAAAGTTGTCTCCTTCTTGTTTCAAGTGTTCTACTATGGACCCATAGGTAAAACTCAAGTTTTAAAAACATCCCGAAATCCGAATTTGGACTTTCACTAGTGTATTAAGTGTACAAAAATGTCGTCTTTCACATTGATTCGGAATCGTCAACCGCAAAAAAAGTCAGTTTTGAGATATCGTTGAATGAACAAAGTTGTCTCTTTCTTGTTTCAAGTGTTCAACAATGGACCCATGGCTAAAACTCAAGTTTTATAGACTTCCCGAAATCCGAATTTGGACTTTCATTAGTGTATTAAGTTTATCAAAATGTCGTCTTTCATATTGATTCAGAATCGTCAACCGCAAAAAAGTCAGTTTTGAGATATCGTTGAATGAACAAAGTTGTCTCTTTCTTGTTTCAAGTGTTTAACTATGGACCCATGGCTAAAACTCATGGTTTAAAGACTTCCCGAAATTCAAATTTGGACTTTCGTTACTGTATTAAGTGTATCAAAATGTCATCTTTCACATTGATTCGGAATCGTGAACCGCAAAAACAGTCAGTTTTGAGATATCGTTGAATGAACAAAGTTGTCTCTTTCTTGTTTCAAGTGTTCAACTATGGAGCCATGGCTAAAACTAAAGTTTCAAAGACTTTCTGAAATCCAACTTTAGACTTTCATTAGTGTATTAAGTGTATTAAAATGTAATCTTTCACATTGATTCGGAATCGTCAACCGCAAATAAAGTTAGTTTTGAGATATCGTTGAATGAACAAAGTTATCTCTTTCTTGTTTCAAGTGTTTAACTATGGACCCATGGCAGAACTCAAGTTTTAAAGGCTTCTCGAAATCCGAATTTGGACTTTCATCAGTGCAATAAGTGTATTAAAAAGTCATCTTTCACATTGATTCAGAATTGTCAACCACAAAAAAGTCAGTTTTGAGTTATCGTTGAATGAACAAAGTTGTCTCTTTCTTGTTTCAAGTGTTCAACTATGGACCCATGGCTAAAACTCAAGTTTTAAAGACTTCCCGAAATCCGAATTTGGACTTTCATTCGTGTATTAAGTTTATCAAAATGTCGTCTTTCATATTGATTCGGAATCGTCAACCGCAAAAAAGTCAGTTTTGAGATATCGTTGAATGAACAAAGTTGTCTCTTTCTTGATTCAAGTGTTTAACTATGGACCCATGGCTAAAACTCATGGTTTAAAGACTTCCCGAAATTCAAATTTGGACTTTTGTTAGTGTATTAAGTGTATCAAAATGTCATCTTTCACATTGATTCGGAATCGTGAACCGCAAAAACAGTCAGTTTTGAGATATCGTTGAATGAACAAAGTTGTCTCTTTCTTGTTTCAAGTGTTCAACTATGGAGCCATGGCTAAAACTAAAGTTTTAAAGACTTTCTGAAATCCAACTTTAGACTTTCATTAGTGTATTAAGTGTATTAAAATGTCATCTTTCACATTGATTCGGAATCGTCAACCACAAATAAAGTTTGTTTTGAGATATCGTTAAATGAACAAAGTTATCTCTTTCTTGTTTCAAGTGTTTAACTATGGACCCATGGCAGAACTCAAGCTTTAAAGGCTTCCCGAAATCCGAATTTGGACTTTCATCAGTGTATTAAGTGTATTAAAAAGTCATCTTTCACATTGATTTGGAATTGTCAACCACAAAAAAAGTCAGTTTTGAGTTATCGTTGAATGAACAAAGTTGTCTCTTTCTTGTTTCAAGTGTTCAACTATGGACCCATGGCTAAAACTCAAGTTTTAAAGACTTCCCAAAATCAGAACTTGGACTTTCGTTAGTGTATTAAGTGTATTAAAATGTCGTCTTTCACATTGATTCGGAATCGTCAACCGCAAAAAAAGACAGTTTTGAGATATCGTTGAATGAACAAAGTTGTCTCTTTCTTGTTTCAAGTGTTTAACTATGGACCCATGGCTAAAACTCATGTTTTAAAGACTTCCCGAAATCTGAATTTGGACTTTCGTTAGTGTATTAAGTGCATCAAAATGTCATCTTTCACATTGATTCGGAATCGTTAACCGCAAAAACAGTCAGTTTTGAGATATCGTTGAATGAACAAAGTTGTCTCTTTCTTGTTTCAAGGGTTTAACTATGGACCCATGGCCAAAACTCAAGTTTAAAAGACTTCCCGAAATCTGAACTTGGACTTTCGTTAGTGTATTAAGTGTATTAAAATGTCGTCTTTCACATTGATTCGGAATCGTCAACCGCAAAAAAAATCAGTTTTGAGTTATCGTTGAATGAACAAAGTTGTCTCTTTCTTGTTTCAAGGGTTTAACTATGGACCCATGGCTAAAACTCATATTTTAAAGACTTCCCGAAATCCGAATTTGGACTTTCGTTAGTGTATTAAGTGCATCAAAATGTCATCTTTCACATTGATTCGGAATCGTTAACCGCAAAAACAGTCAGTTTTGAGATATCGTTGAATGAACAAAGTTGTCTCTTTCTTGTTTCAAGTGTTCAACAATGGACCCATGGCTAAAACTCAAGTTTTAAAGACTTCCCGAAATCCGAATTTGGACTTTCATTAGTGTATTAAGTTTATCAAAATGTCGTCTTTCATATTGATTCGGAATTGTCAACCGCAAAAAAGTCACTTTTGATATATCGTTGAATGAACAAAGTTGTCTCTTTCTTGATTCAAGTGTTTAACTATGGACCCATGGCTAAAACTCATGGTTTAAAGACTTTCCGAAATTCAAATTTGGACTTTTGTTAGTGTATTAAGTGTATCAAAATGTCATCTTTCACATTGATTCGGAATCGTGAACCGCAAAAACAGTCAGTTTTGAGATATCCTTGAATGAACAAAGTTGTTTCTTTCTTGTTTCAAGTGTTCAACTATGGAGCCATGGCTAAAACTAAAGTTTTAAAGACTTTCTGAAATCCAACTTTAGACTTTCATTAGTGCATTAAGTGTATTAAAATGTCATCTTTCACATTGATTCGGAATCGTCAACCACAAATAAAGTTTGTTTTGAGATATCGTTGAATGAACAAAGTTATCTCTTTCTTGTTTCAAGTGTTTAACTATGGACCCATGGCAGAACTCAAGTTTTAAAGGCTTCCCGAAATCCGAATTTGGACTTTCATCAGTGTATTAAGTGTATTAAAAAGTCATCTTTCACATTGATTTGGAATTGTCAACCACAAAAAAAGTCAGTTTTGAGTTATCGTTGAATGAACAAAGTTATCTCTTTCTTGTTTCAAGTGTTTAACTATGGACCCATGGCAGAACTCAAGCTTTAAAGGCTTCCCGAAATCCGAATTTGGACTTTCATCAGTGTATTAAGTGTATTAAAAAGTCATCTTTCACATTGATTTGGAATTGTCAACCACAAAAAAAGTCAGTTTTGAGTTATCGTTGAATGAACAAAGTTGTCTCTTTCTTGTTTCAAGTGTTCAACTATGGACCCATGGCTAAAACTCAAGTTTTAAAGACTTCCCAAAATCAGAACTTGGACTTTCGTTAGTGTATTAAGTGTATTAAAATGTCGTCTTTCACATTGATTCGGAATCGTCAACCGCAAAAAAAGACAGTTTTGAGATATCGTTGAATGAACAAAGTTGTCTCTTTCTTGTTTCAAGTGTTTAACTATGGACCCATGGCTAAAACTCATGTTTTAAAGACTTCCCGAAATCTGAATTTGGACTTTCGTTAGTGTATTAAGTGCATCAAAATGTCATCTTTCACATTGATTCGGAATCGTTAACCGCAAAAACAGTCAGTTTTGAGATATCGTTGAATGAACAAAGTTGTCTCTTTCTTGTTTCAAGGGTTTAACTATGGACCCATGGCCAAAACTCAAGTTTAAAAGACTTCCCGAAATCTGAACTTGGACTTTCGTTAGTGTATTAAGTGTATTAAAATGTCGTCTTTCACATTGATTCGGAATCGTCAACCGCAAAAAAAATCAGTTTTGAGTTATCGTTGAATGAACAAAGTTGTCTCTTTCTTGTTTCAAGGGTTTAACTATGGACCCATGGCTAAAACTCATATTTTAAAGACTTCCCGAAATCCGAATTTGGACTTTCGTTAGTGTATTAAGTGCATCAAAATGTCATCTTTCACATTGATTCGGAATCGTTAACCGCAAAAACAGTCAGTTTTGAGATATCGTTGAATGAACAAAGTTGTCTCTTTCTTGTTTCAAGTGTTCAACAATGGACCCATGGCTAAAACTCAAGTTTTAAAGACTTCCCGAAATCCGAATTTGGACTTTCATTAGTGTATTAAGTTTATCAAAATGTCGTCTTTCATATTGATTCGGAATTGTCAACCGCAAAAAAGTCACTTTTGATATATCGTTGAATGAACAAAGTTGTCTCTTTCTTGATTCAAGTGTTTAACTATGGACCCATGGCTAAAACTCATGGTTTAAAGACTTTCCGAAATTCAAATTTGGACTTTTGTTAGTGTATTAAGTGTATCAAAATGTCATCTTTCACATTGATTCGGAATCGTGAACCGCAAAAACAGTCAGTTTTGAGATATCCTTGAATGAACAAAGTTGTTTCTTTCTTGTTTCAAGTGTTCAACTATGGAGCCATGGCTAAAACTAAAGTTTTAAAGACTTTCTGAAATCCAACTTTAGACTTTCATTAGTGCATTAAGTGTATTAAAATGTCATCTTTCACATTGATTCGGAATCGTCAACCACAAATAAAGTTTGTTTTGAGATATCGTTGAATGAACAAAGTTATCTCTTTCTTGTTTCAAGTGTTTAACTATGGACCCATGGCAGAACTCAAGTTTTAAAGGCTTCCCGAAATCCGAATTTGCACTTTCATCAGTGTATTAAGTGTATTAAAAAGTCATCTTTCACATTGATTTGGAATTGTCAACCACAAAAAAAGTCAGTTTTGAGTTATCGTTGAATGAACAAAGTTGTCTCTTTCTTGTTTCAAGTGTTCAACTATGGACCCATGGCTAAAACTCAAGTTTTAAAGACTTCCCAATATCTGAATTTGGACTTTCTTTAGTGTATTAAGTGTGTCAAAATGTCGCCTTTCACATTGATTCGGAATCGTCAACTGCAAAAAAAGTCAGTTTTGAGATATCGTTGAATGAACAAAGTTGTCTCTTTCTTTTTTCAAGTGTTTAACTATGGACCCATGGCTAAAACTCATGTTTTAAGACTTTCAGAAATCCGAATTTGGACTTTCGTTAGTGTATTAAGTGTATTAAAATGTCATCTTTCACATTGATTCAGAATCGTCAACCGCAAAAAAAGTCAGTTTTGAGATATCGTTGAATGAACAAAGTTGTCTCTTTCTTGTTTCAAGTGTTTAACTATGGACCCATGGCTAAAACTCAAGTTTTAAAGACTTCTCGAAATCCGAACTTGGACTTTCGTTAGTGTATTAAGTGTATTAAAATGTCGTCTTTCACATTGATTCGGAATCGTCAACCGCAAAAAAAGTCAGTTTTGAGTTATCGTTGAATGAACAAAGTTGTCTCTTTCTTGTTTTAAGTGTTTAACTATGGACCCATGGCTAAAACTCATGTTTCATAGACTTCCTGAAATCCGAATTTGGACTTTCGTTAGTGTACTAAGTGTATCAAAATGTCATCTTTCACATTGATTCGGAATCGTGAACCGCAAAAACGGTTAGTTTTGAGATATCGTTGAATGAACAAAGTTGTCTCTTTCTTGTTTCAAGTGTTCAACTATGGACCCATGGCTAAAACTAAAGTTTTAAAGACTTTCTGAAATTCGAATTTAGACTTTCATTAGTGTATTAAGTGTATTAAAATGTCATCTTTCACATAGATTCAGAATCGTCAACTGCAAAAAAGTCAATTTTGAGAAATCGTTGATTGAACAAAGTTGTCTCCTTCTTGTTTCAAGTGTTCTACTATGGACCCATGGGTAAAACTCAAGTTTTAAAAACTTCCCGAATTCTGAATTTGGACTTTCTTTAATGTTTTAAGTGTTTCAAAATGTCATCTTTCACGTAGATTCTGAACCGTCAAAAGCAAATAAGTCAGTTTTGAGATATCTTTGATAGAACAAAGTTCTGTCTTTCTTGTTTCAAGTGTTCTACTATGGACCCATGGCTAAAACTCAAGTTTTAAAATCTTCCTGAAATCTGAATCTGAACTTTCATTAGGGTATTAAGTGTATCAAAATGTCAACTTTCACATAGATTCAGAATCATAAACTGCAAAAAAGTCAATTTTGAGATATCGTTGATTGAACAAAGTTGTCTCCTTCTTGTTTCAAGTGTTCTACTATGTACCCATAGGTAAAACTCAAGTTTTAAAAACGTCCCGGAATCCGAATTTGGACTTTCACTAGTGTATTAAGTGTATCAAAATGTCGTCTTTCACATTGATTCGGAATCATCAACCGCAAAAAAAGTCAGTTTTGAGATATCATTGAATGAACAAAGTTGTCTCCTTCTTGTTTCAAGTGTTCTACTATGGACCCATAGGTAAAACTCAAGTTTTAAAAATGTCACGAAATCCGAATTTTGACTTTCACTAGTGTATTAAGTGTGTCAAAATGTCGCCTTTCACATTGATTTGGAATCGTCAACCGCAAAAAAAGTCAGTTTCGAGATATCGCTGAATGAACAATCTTGTCTCTTTCTTTTTTCAAGTTTTTAACTATGGACCCATGGCTAAAACTCATGTTTTAAAGACTTCCCGAAATCGAAATTTGGACTTTCGTTAGTGTATTAAGTGTATCAAAATGTCGTCTTTCATTGATTCGGAATCGTGAACCGCAAAAAAAGTTAGTTTTGAGATATCGTTCAATGAACAAAGTTGTCTATTTCTTGTTTCAAGTGTTTAACTATGGACCCATGGCAAAATTCAAGTTTTAAAGACTTCCCGAAATCCAAATTTGGACTTTCATTAGTGTATTAAGTGTATTAAAAAGTCGTCTTTCACATTTATTCGGAATCGTCAACCGCAAAATAAGTCAGTTTGGAGTTATCGTTGAATGAACAAAGTTGTCTCTTTCTTGTTTCAAGTGTTTAACTATGGACCCATGGCTAAAACTCAAGTTTTAAAGACTTCCCGAAATCCGAATTTGGACTTTCGTTAGTGTATTAAGTGTATTAAAATGTCGTCTTTCACATTGATTCGGAATCGTCAACTGCAAAAAAGGTCAGTTTTGAGTTATCGTTGAATGAACAAAGTTGTCTCTTTCTTGTTTCAAGTGTTCAACTATGGACCCAGGGCTAAAACTCAAGTTTTAAAAACTTCCGAAATCTGAATTTGGACTTTCTTTAGTGTATTAAGTGTTTCAAAATGTCATCTTTCACATAGATTCGGAACCGTCAAAACAAATAAGTCAGTTTTGCGATATCTTTGATAGAACAAAGTTTTGCTTTCTTGTTTCAAGTGTTCTACTGTGGACCCATGGCTAAAACTCAAGTTTTAAAAAACATCCCGATATCTGAATCTGGACTTTCATTAGTGTATTAAGTGTATCAAAATGTCATCTTTCACATAGATTCGGAATCGTCAGCTGCAAAAAAATCAATTTTGAGATATCGTTTATTGAACAAAGTTGTCTCCTTCTTGTTTCAAGTGTTCTACTATGGACCCATGGGTAAAACTCAAGTTCTAAAAACTTTCCAAAATCTGAATTTGGACTTTCTTTAGTGTATTAAGTGTTTGAAAATGTCATCTTTCACGTAGATTCAGAACCGTCAAAAGCAAATAAGTCAGTTTTGAGATATCTTTGATAGAACAAAGTTCTGTCGTTCTTCTTTCAAGTGTTCTATTATGGACCCATGGCTAAAACTCAAGTTTTAAAAACTTCCCGAAATCTGAATCTTGACTTTCATTAGTGTATTAAGTGTATCAAAATGTCGTCTTTCACATAGATTCGGAATCGTAAACTGCAAAAAAGTCAATTTTGAGATATCGTTGATTGAACAAAGTTGTCTCCTCCTTGTTTCAAGTGTTCTACTATGGACCCATGGGTAAAACTCAAGTTCTAAAACTTTCCAAAATCTGAATTTGGAGTTTCGTTAGTGTATTAAGTGTTTGAAAATGTCATCTTTCACGTAGATTCGGAACCGTCAAAAGCAAATAAGTCAGTTTTGAGATATCTTTCACAGAACAAAGTTCTGTCATTCTTGTTTCAAGTGTTCTATTATGGACCCATGGCTAAAACTCAAGTTTTAAAAACTTCCTGAAATCTGAATCAGGACTTTCATTAGTGTATTAAGTGTATCAAAATGTTGTCTTTCACATAGATTTGGAATCGTCAACTGCAAAAAAGTCAATTTTGAGATATCGTTGATTGAACAAAGTTTTCTCCTTCTTGTTTCAAGTGTTCTACTAGGACCCATGGGTAAAACTCAAGTTCTAAAACCTTTCCAAAATCTGAATTTGGACTTTCTTTAGTGTATTAAGTGTTTAAAAATATCATCTTTCACGTAGATTCGGAATCGTCAAAAGCAAATAAGTCAGTTTTGAGATATCTTTGATAGAAGAAAGTTCTGTCATTCTTGTTTCAAGTGTTCTATTATGGACCCATGGCTAAAACTCAAGTTTTAAAAACTTCCTGAAATCTGAATCTGAACTTTCATTAGGGTATTAAGTGTATCAAAATGTCAACTTTCACATAGATTCGGAATCGTAAACTGCAAAAAAGTCAATTTTGAGATATCGTTGATTGAACAAAGTTGTCTCCTTCTTGTTTCAAGTGTTCTACTATGGACCCATAGGTAAAACTCAAGTTTTAAAAACATCCCGGAATCCGAATTTGGACTTTCACTAGTGTATTAAGTGTACAAAAATGTCGTCTTTCACATTGATTCGGAATCGTCAACCAAAAAAAAGGCAGTTTTGAGATATCGTTGAATGAACAAAGTTGTCTCTTTCTTGTTTCAAGTGTTCAACAATGGACCCATGGCTAAAACTCAAGTTTTATAGACTTCCCGAAATCCGAATTTGGACTTTCATTAGTGTATTAAGTTTATCAAAATGTCGTCTTTCATATTGATTCAGAATCGTCAACCGCAAAAAAGTCAGTTTTTAGATATCGTTGAATGAACAAAGTTGTCTCTTTCTTGTTTCAAGTGTTTAACTATGGACCCATGGCTAAAACTCATGGTTTAAAGACTTCCCGAAATTCAAATTTGGACTTTCGTTACTGTATTAAGTGTATCAAAATGTCATCTTTCACATTGATTCGGAATCGTGAACCGCAAAAACAGTCAGTTTTGAGATATCGTTGAATGAACAAAGTTGTCTCTTTCTTGTTTCAAGTGTTCAACTATGGAGCCATGGCTAAAACTAAAGTTTCAAAGACTTTCTGAAATCCAACTTTAGACTTTCATTAGTGTATTAACTGTATTAAAATGTCATCTTTCACATTGATTCGGAATCGTCAACCGCAAATAAAGTTAGTTTTGAGATATCGTTGAATGAACAAAGTTATCTCTTTCTTGTTTCAAGTGTTTAACTATGGACCCATGGCAGAACTAGAGTTTTAAAGGCTTCCCGAAATCCGAATTTGGACTTTCATCAGTGCAATAAGTGTATTAAAAAGTCATCTTTCACATTGATTCGGAATTGTCAACCACAAAAAAAGTCAGTTTTGAGTTATCGTTGAATGAACAAAGTTGTCTCTTTCTTGTTTCAAGTGTTCAACTATGGACCCATGGCTAAAACTCAAGTTTTAAAGACTTCCCGAAATTCGAATTTGGACTTTCATTCGTGTATTAAGTTTATCAAAATGTCGTCTTTCATATTGATTCGGAATCGTCAACCGCAAAAAAGTCAGTCTCGAGATATCGTTGAATGAACAAAGTTGTCTCTTTCTTGATTCAAGTGTTTAACTATGGACCCATGGCTAAAACTCATGGTTTAAAGACTTCCCGAAATTCAAATTTGGACTTTTGTTAGTGTATTAAGTGTATCAAAATGTCATCTTTCACATTGATTCGGAATCGTGAACCGCAAAAACAGTCAGTTTTGAGATATCGTTGAATGAACAAAGTTGTCTCTTTCTTGTTTCAAGTGTTCAACTATGGAGCCATGGCTAAAACTAAAGTTTTAAAGACTTTCTGAAATCCAACTTTAGACTTTCATTAGTGTATTAAGTGTATTAAAATGTCATCTTTCACATTGATTCGGAATCGTCAACCACAAATAAAGTTTGTTTTGAGATATCGTTGAATGAACAAAGTTATCTCTTTCTTGTTTCAAGTGTTTAACTATGGACCCATGGCAGAACTCAAGTTTTAAAGGCTTCCCGAAATCCGAATTTGGACTTTCATCAGTGTATTAAGTGTATTAAAAAGTCATCTTTCACATTGATTTGGAATTGTCAACCACAAAAAAAGTCAGTTTTGAGTTATCGTTGAATGAACAAAGTTGTCTCTTTCTTGTTTCAAGTGTTCAACTATGGACCCATGGCTAAAACTCAAGTTTTAAAGACTTCCCAAAATCCGAACTTGGACTTTCGTTAGTGTATTAAGTGTATTAAAATGTCGTCTTTCACATTGATTCGGAATCGTCAACCGCAAAAAAAGACAGTTTTGAGATATCGTTGAATGAACAAAGTTGTCTCTTTCTTGTTTCAAGTGTTTAACTATGGACCCATGGCTAAAACTCATGTTTCAAAGACTTCCCGAAATCTGAATTTGGACTTTCGTTAGTGTATTAAGTGCATCAAAATGTCATCTTTCACATTGATTCGGAATCGTTAACCGCAAAAACAGTCAGTTTTGAGATATCGTTGAATGAACAAAGTTGTCTCTTTCTTGTTTCAAGGGTTCAACAATGGACCCATGGCTAAAACTCAAGTTTTATAGACTTCCCGAAATCCGAACTTGGACTTTCGTTAGTGTATTAAGTGTATTAAAATGTCGTCTTTCACATTGATTCGGAATCGTCAACCGCAAAAAAAATCAGTTTTGAGTTATCGTTGAATGAACAAAGTTGTCTCTTTCTTGTTTCAAGGGTTTAACTATGGACCCATGGCTAAAACTAATGTTTTAAAGACTTCCCGAAATCCGAATTTGGACTTTCGTTAGTGTATTAAGTGCATCAAAATGTCATCTTTCACATTGATTCGGAATCGTTAACCGCAAAAACAGTCAGTTTTGAGATATCGTTGAATGAACAAAGTTTTCTCTTTCTTGTTTCAAGTGTTCAACTATGGAGCCATGGCTAAAACTCAAGTTTTAAAGACTTCCCGAAATCCGAATTTGGACTTTCATTAGTGTATTAAGTTTATGAAAATGTCGTCTTTCATATTGATTCGGAATCGTCAACCGCAAAAAAGTCAGTTTTGAGATATCGTTGAATGAACAAAGTTGTCTCTTTCTTGATTCAAGTGTTTAACTATGGACCCATGGCTAAAACTCATGGTTTAAAGACTTCCCGAAATTCAAATTTGGACTTTTGTTAGTGTATTAAGTGTATCAAAATGTCATCTTTCACATTGATTCGGAATCGTGAACCGCAAAAACAGTCAGTTTTGAGATATCGTTGAATGAACAAAGTTGTCTCTTTCTTGTTTCAAGTGTTCAACTATGGAGCCATGGCTAAAACTAAAGTTTTAAAGACTTTCTGAAATCCAACTTTAGACTTTCATTAGTGTATTAAGTGTATTAAAATGTCATCTTTCACATTGATTCGGAATCGTCAACCACAAATAAAGTTTGTTTTGAGATATCGTTGAATGAACAAAGTTATCAATTTCTTGTTTCAAGTGTTTAACTATGGACCCATGGCAGAACTCAAGTTTTAAAGGCTTCCCGAAATCCGAATTTGGACTTTCATCAGTGTATTAAGTGTATTAAAAAGTCATCTTTCACATTGATTTGGAATTGTCAACCACAAAAAAAGTCAGTTTTGAGTTATCGTTGAATGAACAAAGTTTTCTCTTTCTTGTTTCAAGTGTTCAACTATGGACCCATGGCTAAAACTCAAGTTTTAAAGACTTCCCAATATCTGAATTTGGACTTTCTTTAGTGTATTAAGTGTGTCGAAATGTCGCCTTTCACATTGATTCGGAATCGTCAATTGCAAAAAAAGTCAGTTTTGAGATATCGTTGAATGAACAAAGTTGTCTCTTTCTTTTTTCAAGTGTTTAACTATGGACCCATGGCTAAAACTCATGTTTTAAGACTTTCAGAAATCCGAATTTGGACTTTCGTTAGTGTATTAAGTGTATTAAAATGTCATCTTTCACATTGATTCAGAATCGTCAACCGCAAAAAAAGTCAGTTTTGAGATATCGTTGAATGAACAAAGTTGTCTCTTTCTTGTTTCAAGTGTTTAACTATGGACCCATGGCTAAAACTCAAGTTTTAAAGACTTCTCGAAATCCGAACTTGGACTTTCGTTAGTGTATTAAGTGTATTAAAATGTCGTCTTTCACATTGATTCGGAATCGTCAACCGCAAAAAAAGTCAGTTTTGAGTTATCGTTGAATGAACAAAGTTGTCTCTTTCTTGTTTTAAGTGTTTAACTATGGACCGATGGCTAAAACTCATGTTTCATAGACTTCCTGAAATCCGAATTTGGACTTTCGTTAGTGTATTAAGTGTATCAAAATGTCGTCTTTCACATTGATTCGGAATCGTGAACCGCAAAAACGGTTAGTTTTGAGATATCGTTGAATGAACAAAGTTGTCTCTTTCTTGTTTCAAGTGTTCAACTATGGACCCATGGCTAAAACTAAAGTTTTAAAGACTTTCTGAAATTCGAATTTAGACTTTCATTAGTGTATTAAATGTATTAAAATGTCGTCTTTCACATTGATTCGGAATCGTCAACCGCAAAAAAAGTTAGTTTTGAGATATCGTTCAATGAACAAAGTTGTCTATTTCTTGTTTCAAGTGTTTAACTATGGACCCATGGCAAAACTCAAGTTTTAAAGACTTCCCGAAATCTGAATTTGGACTTTCATCAGTGTATTAAGTGTATTAAAAAGTCATCTTTCACATTGATTCGGAATCGTCAACCACAAAAAAAGTCAGTTTTCAGTTATCGTTGAATGAACAAAGTTGTCTCTTTCTTGTTTCAAGTGTTCAACTATGGACCCATGGCTAAAACTCAAGTTTTAAAAACTTTTCGAAATCTGAATTTGGACTTTCTTTAGTGTATTAAGTGTTTCAAAATGTCATCTTTCACTTAGATCCGGAACCGTCAAAAGCAAATAAGTCAGTTTTGCGATATCTTTGATAGAACAAAGTTTTGTCTTTCTTGTTTCAAGTGTTCTACTATGGACCCATGGGTAAAACTCAAGTTTTAAAAAACATCCCGAAATCTGAATCTGGACTTTCATCAGTGTATTAAGTGTATCAAAATGTCGTCTTTCACATAGATTCGGAATCGTCAACTGCAAAAAAGTCAATTTTGTGATATCGTTGATTGAACAAAGTTGTGTCCTTCTTGTTTCAAGTGTTCTACTAGGACCCATGGGTAAAACTCAAGTTCTAAAACCTTTCCAAAATCTGAATTTGGACTTTCTTTAGTGTATTAAGTGTTTAAAAATATCATCTTTCACGTAGATTCGGAATCGTCAAAAGCAAATAAGTCAGTTTTGAGATATCTTTGATAGAAGAAAGTTCTGTCATTCTTGTTTCAAGTGTTCTATTATGGACCCATGGCTAAAACTCAAGTTTTAAAAACTTCCTGAAATCTGAATCTGAACTTTCATTAGGGTATTAAGTGTATCAAAATGTCAACTTTCACATAGATTCGGAATCGTAAACTGCAAAAAAGTCAATTTTGAGATATCGTTGATTGAACAAAGTTGTCTCCTTCTTGTTTCAAGTGTTCTACTATGGACCCATAGGTAAAACTCAAGTTTTAAAAACATCCCGGAATCCGAATTTGGACTTTCACTAGTGTATTAAGTGTACCAAAATGTCGTCTTTCACATTGATTCGGAATCGTCAACCGCAAAAAAAGTCAGTTTTGAGATATCGTTGAATGAACAAAGTTGTCTCTTTCTTGTTTCAAGTGTTCAACAATGGACCCATGGATAAAACTCAAGTTTTATAGACTTCCCGAAATCCGAATTTGGATTTTCATTAGTGTATTAAGTTTATCAAACTGTCGTCTTTCATATTGATTCAGAATCGTCAACCGCAAAAAAGTCAGTTTTGAGATATCGTTGAATGAACAAAGTTGTCTCTTTCTTGTTTCAAGTGTTTAACTATGGACCCATGGCTAAAACTCATGGTTTAAAGACTTCCCGAAATTCAAATTTGGACTTTCGTTAGTGTATTAAGTGTATCAAAATGTCATCTTTCACATTGATTCGGAATCGTGAACCGCAAAAACAGTCAGTTTTGAGATATCGTTGAATGAACAAAGTTGTCTCTTTCTTGTTTCAAG
The DNA here is from genome assembly GCA_036245055.1 of Diospyros kaki. NCBI lineage: Eukaryota > Viridiplantae > Streptophyta > Magnoliopsida > Ericales > Ebenaceae > Diospyros > Diospyros kaki. The sequence goes on along the minus strand of BSEG01000009.1, from coordinate 22,642,595 downwards.
TGTTCAACTATGGAGCCATGGCTAAAACTAAAGTTTCAAAGACTTTCTGTAATCCAACTTTAGACTTTCATTAGTGTATTAAGTGTATTAAAATGTCATCTTTCACATTGATTCGGAATCGTCAACCGCAAATAAAGTTAGTTTTGAGATATCGTTGAATGAACAAAGTTATCTCTTTCTTGTTTCAAGTGTTTAACTATGGACCCATGGCAGAACTCAAGTTTTAAAGGCTTCTCGAAATCCGAATTTGGACTTTCATCAGTGCAATAAGTGTATTAAAAAGTCATCTTTCACATTGATTCGGAATTGTCAACCACAAAAAAATTCAGTTTTGAGTTATCGTTGAATGAACAAAGTTGTCTCTTTCTTGTTTCAAGTGTTCAACTATGGACCCATGGCTAAAACTCAAGTTTTAAAAACTTCTCGAAATCTGAATTTGGACTTTCTTTAGTGTATTAAGTGTTTCAAAATGTCATCTTTCACATAGATTCGGAACCGTAAAAAGCAAATAAGTCAGTTTTGCGATATCTTTGATAGAACAAAGTTTTGTCTTTCTTGTTTCAAGTGTTCTACTATGGGCCCATGGCTAAAACTCAAGTTTTAAAAAACATCCCGAAATCTGAATCTGGACTTTCATTAGTGTATTAAGTGTATCAAAATGTCGTCTTTGACATAGATTCAGAATCGTCAACTGCAAAAAAGTCAATTTTGAGAAATCGTTGATTGAACAAAGTTGTCTCCTTCTTGTTTCAAGTGTTCTACTATGGACCCATGGGTAAAACTCAAGTTTTAAAAACTTCCCGAAATCTGAATTTGGACTTTCTTTAATGTTTTAAGTGTTTCAAAATGTCATCTTTCACGTAGATTCAGAACCGTCAAAAGCAAATAAGTCAGTTTTGAGATATCTTTGATAGAACAAAGTTCTGTCTTTCTTGTTTCAAGTGTTCTACTATGGACCCATGGCTAAAACTCAAGTTTTAAAAACTTCCTGAAATCTGAATCTGAACTTTCATTAGGGTATTAAGTGTATCAAAATGTCAACTTTCACATAGATTCAGAATCATAAACTGCAAAAAAGTCAATTTTAAGATATCGTTGATTGAACAAAGTTGTCTCCTTCTTGTTTCAAGTGTTCTACTATGGACCCATGGGTAAAACTCAAGTTCTAAAAACTTTCCAAAATCTGAATTTGGACTTTCTTTAGTGTATTAAGTGTTTGAAAATGTCATCTTTCATGTAGATTCGGAACCGTCAAAAGCAAATAAGTCAGTTTTGAGATATCTTTGATAGAACAAAGTTCTGTCGTTCTTCTTTCAAGTGTTCTATTATGGACCCTTGGCTAAAACTCAAGTTTTAAAAACTTCCCGAAATCTGAATCTTGACTTTCATTAGTGTATTAAGTGTATCAAAATGTCGTCTTTCACATAGATTCGGAATCGTAACCTGCAAAAAAGTCAATTTTGAGATATCGTTGATTGAACAAAGTTGTCTCCTTCTTGTTTCAAGTGTTCTACTATGGACCCATGGGTAAAACTCAAGTTTTCAAAACGTCCCGAAATCTGAATTTTGACTTTCACTAGTGTATTAAGTGTGTCAAAATGTCGCTGTTCACATTGATTCGGAATCGTCAACCGGAAAAAAAGATAGTTTTGAGATATTGTTGAATGAACAAAGTTGTCTCTTTCTTGTTTCAAGTGTTTAACTAGGGACCCATGGCCAAAACTCAAGTTTTAAAGACTTCCCGAAATCCGAACTTGGACTTTTGTTAGTGTATTAAGTGTATTAAAATGTCGTCTTTCACATTGATTCGGAATCGTCAACCGCAAGAAAAGTCTGTTATGAGTTATCATTGAATGAACAAAGTTGTCTCTTTCTTGTTTCAAGTGTTTAACTATGGACCCATGGCTAAAACTCATGGTTTAAAGACTTCTCGAAATCCAAATGTGGACTTTCGTTAGTGTATTAAGTGTATCAAAATGTCATCTTTCACATTGATTCGGAATCGTCAACCACAAAAAAAGTCAGTTTTGAGTTATCGTTGAATGAACAAAGTTGTCTCTTTCTTGTTTCAAGTGTTCAACTATGGACCCATGTGTAAAACTCAAGTTTTAAAAACTTCCCGAAATCTGAATTTGGACTTTCTTTAGTGTATTAAGTGTATCAAAATGTCGTCTTTCACATAGATTCGGAATCGTCAACAGCAAAAAAGTCAATTTTGAGAAATCGTTGATTGAACAAAGTTGTCTCCTTCTTGTTTCAAGTGTTCTACTATGGACCCATGGGTAAAACTCAAGTTTTAAAAGCTTCCGGAAATCTGAATTTGGACTTTCTTTAATTTTTTAAGTGTTTCAAAATGTCATCTTTCACGTAGATTCGGAACCGTGAAAAGCAAATAAGTCAGTTTTGAGATATCTTTGATAGAACAAAGTTCTGTCTTTCTTGTTTCAAGTGTTCTACTATGGACCCATGGCTAAAACTCAAGTTTTAAAAACTTCCCGAATTCTGAATTTGAACTTTCATTAGTGTATTAAGTGTATCAAAATGTCGTCTTTCACATAAATTTGGAATCGTCACTGCAAAAAAGTCAGTTTTGAGTTATCGTTGAATGAACAAAGTTGTCTCTTTCTTGTTTCAAGTGTTCAACTATGGACCCATGGGTAAAACTCAAGTTTTAAAAATGTCACGAAATCCGAATTTTGACTTTCACTAGTGTATTAAGTGTGTCAAAATGTCGCCTTTCACATTGATTCGGAATCGTCAACCGCAAAAAAAGTCAGTTTTGAGAAATCGTTGAATGAACAAAGTTGTCTCTTTCTTTTTTCAAGTGTTTAACTATGGACCCATGGCTAAAACTCAAGTTTTAAAGACTTCCCGAAATCCGAAGTTGGACTTTCGTTAGTGTATTAAGTGTATTAAAATGTCATCTTTCACATTGATTCGGAATCGTCAACCGCAAAAAAAGACAGTTTTGAGATATCGTTGAATGAACAAAGTTGTCTCTTTCTTGTTTCAAGTGTTTAACTATGGACCCATGGCTAAAACTCATGTTTTAAAGACTTCCCGAAATCTGAATTTGGACTTTCGTTAGTGTATTAAGTGCATCAAAATGTCATCTTTCACATTGATTCGGAATCGTTAACCGCAAAAACAGTCAGTTTTGAGATATCGTTGAATGAACAAAGTTGTCTCTTTCTTGTTTCAAGGGTTTAACTATGGACCCATGGCTAAAACTCAAGTTTTAAAGACTTCCCGAAATCCGAACTTGGACTTTCGTTAGTGTATTAAGTGTATTAAAATGTCGTCTTTCACATTGATTCGGAATCGTCAACCGCAAAAAAAATCAGTTTTGAGTTATCGTTGAATGAACAAAGTTGTCTCTTTCTTGTTTCAAGGGTTTAACTATGGACCCATGGCTAAAACTCATGTTTTAAAGACTTCCCGAAATCCGAATTTGGACTTTCGTTAGTGTATTAAGTGCATCAAAATGTCATCTTTCACATTGATTCGGAATCGTTAACCGCAAAAAAAGTCAGTTTTGAGATATCGTTGAATGAACAAAGTTGTCTCTTTCTTGTTTCAAGGGTTTAATTTTGGACCCATGGCTAAAACTCATGTTTTAAAGACTTCCTGAAATCCGAACTTGGACTTTCGTTAGTGTATTAAGTGTATTAAAATGTCGTCTTTCACATTGATTCGGAATCGTCAACCGCAAAACAAATCAGTTTTGAGTTATCGTTGAATGAACAAAGTTGTCTCTTTCTTGTTTCAAGGGTTTAACTATGGACCCATGGCTAAAACTAATGTTTTAAAGACTTCCCGAAATCCGAATTTGGACTTTCGTTAGTGTATTAAGTGCATCACAATGTCATCTTTCACATTGATTCGAAATCGTTAACCGCAAAAACAGTCAGTTTTGAGATATCGTTGAATAAACAAAGTTGTCTCTTTCTTGTTTCAAGTGTTCAACTATGGAGCCATGGCTAAAACTCAAGTTTTAAAGACTTCCCGAAATTCGAATTTGGACTTTCATTAGTGTATTAAGTTTATCAAAATGTCGTCTTTCATATTGATTCGGAATCGTCAACCGCAAAAAAGTCAGTTTTGAGATATCGTTGAATGAACAAAGTTGTCTCTTTCTTGATTCAAGTGTTTAACTATGGACCCATGGCTAAAACTCATGGTTTAAAGACTTCCCGAAATTCAAATTTGGACTTTTGTTAGTGTATTAAGTGTATCAAAATGTCATCTTTCACATTGATTCGGAATCGTGAACCGCAAAAACAGTCAGTTTTGAGATATCGTTGAATGAACAAAGTTGTCTCTTTCTTGTTTCAAGTGTTCAACTATGGAGCCATGGCTAAAACTAAAGTTTTAAAGACTTTCTGAAATCCAACTTTAGACTTTCATTAGTGTATTAAGTGTATTAAAATGTCATCTTTCACATTGATTCGGAATCGTCAACCACAAATAAAGTTTGTTTTGAGATATCGTTGAATGAACAAAGTTGTCTCTTTCTTGTTTCAAGGGTTTAACTATGGACCCATGGCTAAAACTAATGTTTTAAAGACTTCCCGAAATCCGAATTTGGACTTTCGTTAGTGTATTAAGTGCATCACAATGTCATCTTTCACATTGATTCGAAATCGTTAACCGCAAAAACAGTCAGTTTTGAGATATCGTTGAATGAACAAAGTTGTCTCTTTCTTGTTTCAAGTGTTCAACTATGGACCCATGGCTAAAACTCAAGTTTTAAAGACTTCCCAATATCTGAATTTGGACTTTCTTTAGTGTATTAAGTGTGTCGAAATGTCGCCTTTCACATTGATTCAGAATCGTCAACTGCAAAAAAAGTCAGTTTTGAGATATCGTTGAATGAACAAAGTTGTCTCTTTCTTTTTTCAAGTGTTTAACTATGGACCCATGGCTAAAACTCATGTTTTAAGACTTTCAGAAATCCGAATTTGGACTTTCGTTAGTGTATTAAGTGTATTAAAATGTCAGCTTTCACATTGATTCAGAATCGTCAACCGCAAAAAAAGTCAATTTTGAGATATCGTTGAATGAACAAAGTTGTCTCTTTCTTGTTTCAAGTGTTTAACTATGGACCCATGGCTAAAACTCAAGTTTTAAAGACTTCTCGAAATCCGAACTTGGACTTTCGTTAGTGTATTAAGTGTATTAAAATGTCGTCTTTCACATTGATTCGGAATCGTCAACCGCAAAAAAAGTCAGTTTTGAGTTATCGTTGAATGAACAAAGTTGTCTCTTTCTTGTTTTAAGTGTTTAACTATGGACCGATGGCTAAAACTCATGTTTCATAGACTTCCTGAAATCCGAATTTGGACTTTCGTTAGTGTATTAAGTGTATCAAAATGTCATCTTTCACATTGATTCGGAATCGTGAACCGCAAAAACGGTTAGTTTTGAGATATCGTTGAATGAACAAAGTTGTCTCTTTCTTGTTTCAAGTGTTCAACTATGGACCCATGGCTAAAACTAAAGTTTTAAAGACTTTCTGAAATTCGAATTTAGACTTTCATTAGTGTATTAAATGTATTAAAATGTCGTCTTTCACATTGATTCGGAATCGTCAACCGCAAAAAAAGTTAGTTTTGAGATATCGTTCAATGAACAAAGTTGTCTATTTCTTGTTTCAAGTGTTTAACTATGGACCCATGGCAAAGCTCAAGTTTTAAAGACTTCCCGAAATCTGAATTTGGACTTTCATCAGTGTATTAAGTGTATTAAAAAGTCATCTTTCACATTGATTCGGAATCGTCAACCACAAAAAAAGTCAGTTTTGAGTTATCGTTGAATGAACAAAGTTGTCTCTTTCTTGTTTCAAGTGTTCAACTATGGACCCATGGCTAAAACTCAAGTTTTAAAAACTTTTCGAAATCTGAATTTGGACTTTCTTTAGTGTATTAAGTGTTTCAAAATGTCATCTTTCACTTAGATCCGGAACCGTCAAAAGCAAATAAGTCAGTTTTGCGATATCTTTGATAGAACAAAGTTTTGTCTTTGTTGTTTCAAGTGTTCTACTATGGACCCATGGGTAAAACTCAAGTTTTAAAAAACATCCCGAAATTTGAATCTAGACTTTCATCAGTGTATTAAGTGTATCAAAATGTCGTCTTTCACATAGATTCGGAATCGTCAACTGCAAAAAAGTCAATTTTGAGATATCGTTGATTGAACAAAGTTGTCTCCTTCTTGTTTCAAGTGTTCTACTATGGACCCATGGGTAAAACTCAAGTTCTAAAACCTTTCCAAAATCTGAATTTGGACTTTCTTTAGTGTATTAAGTGTTTAAAAATATCATCTTTCACGTAGATTCGGAATCGTCAAAAGCAAATAAGTCAGTTTTGAGATATCTTTGATAGAAGAAAGTTCTGTCATTCTTGTTTCAAGTGTTCTATTATGGACCCATGGCTAAAACTCAAGTTTTAAAAACTTCCTGAAATCTGAATCTGAACTTTCATTAGGGTATTAAGTATATCAAAATGTCAACTTTCACATAGATTCGGAATCGTAAACTGCAAAAAAGTCAATTTTGAGATATCGTTGATTGAACAAAGTTGTCTCCTTCTTGTTTCAAGTGTTCTACTATGGACCCATAGGTAAAACTCAAGTTTTAAAAACATCCCGGAATCCGAATTTGGACTTTCACTAGTGTATTAAGTGTACCAAAATGTCGTCTTTCACATTGATTCGGAATCGTCAACCGCAAAAAAAGTCAATTTTGAGATATCGTTGAATGAACAAAGTTGTCTCTTTCTTGTTTCAAGTGTTCAACAATGGACCCATGGCTAAAACTCAAGTTTTATAGACTTCCCGAAATCCGAATTTGGACTTTCATTAGTGTATTAAGTTTATCAAACTGTCGTCTTTCATATTGATTCAGAATCGTCAACCGCAAAAAAGTCAGTTTTGAGATATCGTTGAATGAACAAAGTTGTCTCTTTCTTGTTTCAAGTGCTTAACTATGGACCCATGGCTAAAACTCATGGTTTAAAGACTTCCCGAAATTCAAATTTGGACTTTCGTTAGTGTATTAAGTGTATCAAAATGTCATCTTTCACATTGATTCGGAATCGTGAACCGCAAAAACAGTCAGTTTTGAGATATCGTTGAATGAACAAAGTTGTCTCTTTCTTGTTTCAAGTGTTCAACTATGGAGCCATGGCTAAAACTAAAGTTTCAAAGACTTTCTGAAATCCAACTTTAGACTTTCATTAGTGTATTAAGTGTATTAAAATGTCATCTTTCACATTGATTCGGAATCGTCAACCGCAAATAAAGTTAGTTTTGAGATATCGTTGAATGAACAAAGTTATCTCTTTCTTGTTTCAAGTGTTTAACTATGGACCCATGGCAGAACTCAAGTTTTAAAGGCTTCTCGAAATCCGAATTTGGACTTTCATCAGTGCAATAAGTGTATTAAAAAGTCATCTTTCACATTGATTCGGAATTGTCAACCACAAAAAAAGTCAGTTTTGAGTTATCGTTGAATGAACAAAGTTGTCTCTTTCTTGTTTCAAGTGTTCAACTATGGACCCATGGCTAAAACTCAAGTTTTAAAAACTTCCCGAAATCTGAATTTGGACTTTCTTTAGTGTATTAAGTGTTTCAAAATGTCATCTTTCACATAGATTCGGAACCATAAAAAGCAAATAAGTCAGTTTTGCGATATCTTTGATAGAACAAAGTTTTGTCTTTCTTGTTTCAAGTGTTCTACTATGGGCCCATGGCTAAAACTCAAGTTTTAAAAAACATCCCGAAATCTGAATCTGGACTTTCATTAGTGTATTAAGTGTATCAAAATGTCGTCTTTGACATAGATTCAGAATCGTCAACTGCAAAAAAGTCAATTTTGAGAAATCGTTGATTGAACAAAGTTGTCTCCTTCTTGTTTCAAGTGTTCTACTATGGACCCATGGGTAAAACTCAAGTTTTACAAACTTCCCGAAATCTGAATTTGGACTTTCTTTAATGTTTTAAGTGTTTCAAAATGTCATCTTTCACGTAGATTCAGAACCGTCAAAAGCAAATAAGTCAGTTTTGAGATATCTTTGATAGAACAAAGTTCTGTCTTTCTTGTTTCAAGTGTTCTACTATGGACCCATGGCTAAAACTCAAGTTTTAAAAACTTCCTGAAATCTGAATCTGAACTTTCATTAGGGTATTAAGTGTATCAAAATGTCAACTTTCACATAGATTCAGAATCATAAACTGCAAAAAAGTCAATTTTGAGATATCGTTGATTAAACAAAGTTGTCTCCTTCTTGTTTCAAGTGTTCTACTATGTACCCATAGGTAAAACTCAAGTTTTAAAAACGTCCTGGAATCCGAATTTGGACTTTCACTAGTGTATTAAGTGTATCAAAATGTCGTCTTTCACATTGATTCGGAATCGTCAACCGCAAAAAAAGTCAGTTTTGAGATATCATTGAATGAACAAAGTTGTCTCCTTCTTGTTTCAAGTGTTCTACTATGGATCCATAGGTAAAACTCAAGTTTTAAAAATGTCACGAAATCCGAATTTTGACTTTCACTAGTGTATTAAGTGTGTCAAAATGTCGCCTTTCACATTGATTCGGAATCGTCAACCGCAAAAAAAGTCAGTTTCGAGATATCGTTGAATGAACAATCTTGTCTCTTTCTTTTTTCAAGTTTTTAACTATGGACCCATGGCTAAAACTCATGTTTTAAAGACTTCCCGAAATCGAAATTTGGACTTTCGTTAGTGTATTAAGTGTATCAAAATGTCGTCTTTCATTGATTCGGAATCGTGAACTGCAAAAAAAGTTAGTTTTCAGATATCGTTCAATGCACAAAGTTGTCTACTTCTTGTTTCAAGTGTTTAACTATGGACCCATGGCAAAATTCAAGTTTTAAAGACTTCCCGAAATCCGAATTTTGACTTTCGTTAGTGTATTAAGTGCATCAAAATGTCATCTTTCACATTGATTCGGAATCGTTAACCGCAAAAACAGTCAGTTTTGAGATATCGTTGAATGAACAAAGTTGTCTCTTTCTTGTTTCAAGGGTTTAACTATGGACCCATGGCTAAAACTCAAGTTTTAAAGACTTCCCGAAATCCGAACTTGGACTTTCGTTAGTGTATTAAGTGTATTAAAATGTCGTCTTTCACATTGATTCGGAATCGTCAACCGCAAAAAAAATCAGTTTTGAGTTATCGTTGAATGAACAAAGTTGTCTCTTTCTTGTTTCAAGGGTTTAACTATGGACCCATGGCTAAAACTCATGTTTTAAAGACTTCCCGAAATCCGAATTTGGACTTTCGTTAGTGTATTAAGTGCATCAAAATGTCATCTTTCACATTGATTCGGAATCGTGAACCGCAAAAACAGTCAGTTTTGAGATATCGTTGAATGAACAAAGTTGTCTCTTTCTTGTTTCAAGTGTTCAACTATGGAGCCATGGCTAAAACTAAAGTTTTAAAGACTTTCTGAAATCCAACTTTAGACTTTCATTAGTGTATTAAGTGTATTAAAATGTCATCTTTCACATTGATTCGGAATCGTCAACCACAAATAAAGTTTGTTTTGAGATATCGTTGAATGAACAAAGTTATCAATTTCTTGTTTCTAGTGTTTAACTATGGACCCATGGCAGAACTCAAGTTTTAAAGGCTTCCCGAAATCCGAATTTGGACTTTCATCAGTGTATTAAGTGTATTAAAAAGTCATCTTTCACATTGATTTGGAATTGTCAACCACAAAAAAAGTCAGTTTTGAGTTATCGTTGAATGAACAAAGTTGTCTCTTTCTTGTTTCAAGTGTTCAACTATGGACCCATGGCTAAAACTCAAGTTTTAAAGTCTTCCCAATATCTGAATTTGGACTTTCTTTAGTGTATTAAGTGTGTCGAAATGTCGCCTTTCACATTGATTCGGAATCGTCAACTGCAAAAAAAGTCAGTTTTGAGATATCGTTGAATGAACAAAGTTGTCTCTTTCTTTTTTCAAGTGTTTAACTATGGACCCATGGCTAAAACTCATGTTTTAAGACTTTCAGAAATCCGAATTTGGACTTTCGTTAGTGTATTAAGTGTATTAAAATGTCATCTTTCACATTGATTCAGAATCGTCAACCGCAAAAAAAGTCAGTTTTGAGATATCGTTGAATGAACAAAGTTGTCTCTTTCTTGTTTCAAGTGTTTAACTATGGACCCATGGCTAAAATTCAAGTTTTAAAGACTTCTCGAAATCCGAACTTGGACTTTCGTTAGTGTATTAAGTGTATTAAAATGTCATCTTTCACATTGATTCGGAATCGTCAACCGCAAAAAAAGTCAGTTTTGAGTTATCGTTGAATGAACAAAGTTGTCTTTTTCTTGTTTTAAGTGTTTAACTATGGACCGATGGCTAAAACTCATGTTTCATATACTTCCTGAAATCCGAATTTGGACTTTCGTTAGTGTATTAAGTGTATCAAAATGTCGTCTTTCACATTGATTCGGAATCGTGAACCGCAAAAACGGTTAGTTTTGAGATATCGTTGAATGAACAAAGTTGTCTCTTTCTTGTTTCAAGTGTTCAACTATGGACCCATGGCTAAAACTAAAGTTTTAAAGACTTTCTGAAATTCGAATTTAGACTTTCATTAGTGTATTAAATGTATTAAAATGTCGTCTTTCACATTGATTCGGAATCGTCAACCGCAAAAAAAGTTAGTTTTGAGATATCGTTCAATGAACAAAGTTGTCTATTTCTTGTTTCAAGTGTTTAACTATGGACCCATGGCAAAACTCAAGTTTTAAAGACTTCCCGAAATCTGAATTTGGACTTTCATCAGTGTATTAAGTGTATTAAAAAGTCATCTTTCACATTGATTCAGAATCGTCAACCACAAAAAAAGTCAGTTTTGAGTTATCGTTGAATGAACAAAGTTGTCTCTTTCTTGTTTCAAGTGTTCAACTATGGACCCATGGCTAAAACTCAAGTTTTAAAAACTTTTCGAAATCTGAATTTGGACTTTCTTTAGTGTATTAAGTGTTTCAAAATGTCATCTTTCACTTAGATCCGGAACCGTCAAAAGCAAATAAGTCAGTTTTGCGATATCTTTGATAGAACAAAGTTTTGTCTTTGTTGTTTCAAGTGTTCTACTATGGACCCATGGGTAAAACTCAAGTTTTAAAAAACATCCCGAAATCTGAATCTGGACTTTCATCAGTGTATTAAGTGTATCAAAATGTCGTCTTTCACATAGATTCGGAATCGTCAACTGCAAAAAAGTCAATTTTGAGATATCGTTGATTGAACAAAGTTGTCTCCTTCTTGTTTCAAGTGTTCTACTAGGACCCATGGGTAAAACTCAAGTTCTAAAACCTTTCCAAAATCTGAATTTGGACTTTCTTTAGTGTATTAAGTGTTTAAAAATATCATCTTTCACGTAGATTCGGAATCGTCAAAAGCAAATAAGTCAGTTTTGAGATATCTTTGATAGAAGAAAGTTCTGTCATTCTTGTTTCAAGTGTTCTATTATGGACCCATGGCTAAAACTCAAGTTTTAAAAACTTCCTGAAATCTGAATCTGAACTTTCATTAGGGTATTAAGTGTATCAAAATGTCAACTTTCACATAGATTCGGAATCGTAAACTGCAAAAAAGTCAATTTTGAGATATCGTTGATTGAACAAAGTTGTCTCCTTCTTGTTTCAAGTGTTCTACTATGGACCCATAGGTAAAACTCAAGTTTTAAAAACATCCCGGAATCCGAATTTGGACTTTCACTAGTGTATTAAGTGTACCAAAATGTCGTCTTTCACATTGATTCGGAATCGTCAACCGCAAAAAAAGTCAATTTTGAGATATCGTTGAATGAACAAAGTTGTCTCTTTCTTGTTTCAAGTGTTCAACAATGGACCCATGGCTAAAACTCAAGTTTTATAGACTTCCCGAAATCCGAATTTGGACTTTCATTAGTGTATTAAGTTTATCAAACTGTCGTCTTTCATATTGATTCAGAATCGTCAACCGCAAAAAAGTCAGTTTTGAGATATCGTTGAATGAACAAAGTTGTCTCTTTCTTGTTTCAAGTGCTTAACTATGGACCCATGGCTAAAACTCATGGTTTAAAGACTTCCCGAAATTCAAATTTGGACTTTCGTTAGTGTATTAAGTGTATCAAAATGTCATCTTTCACATTGATTCGGAATCGTGAACCGCAAAAACAGTCAGTTTTGAGATATCGTTGAATGAACAAAGTTGTCTCTTTCTTGTTTCAAGTGTTCAACTATGGAGCCATGGCTAAAACTAAAGTTTCAAAGACTTTCTGAAATCCAACTTTAGACTTTCATTAGTGTATTAAGTGTATTAAAATGTCATCTTTCACATTGATTCGGAATCGTCAACCGCAAATAAAGTTAGTTTTGAGATATCGTTGAATGAACAAAGTTATCTCTTTCTTGTTTCAAGTGTTTAACTATGGACCCATGGCAGAACTCAAGTTTTAAAGGCTTCTCGAAATCCGAATTTGGACTTTCATCAGTGCAATAAGTGTATTAAAAAGTCATCTTTCACATTGATTCGGAATTGTCAACCACAAAAAAAGTCAGTTTTGAGTTATCGTTGAATGAACAAAGTTGTCTCTTTCTTGTTTCAAGTGTTCAACTATGGACCCATGGCTAAAACTCAAGTTTTAAAAACTTCCCGAAATCTGAATTTGGACTTTCTTTAGTGTATTAAGTGTTTCAAAATGTCATCTTTCACATAGATTCGGAACCATAAAAAGCAAATAAGTCAGTTTTGCGATATCTTTGATAGAACAAAGTTTTGTCTTTCTTGTTTCAAGTGTTCTACTATGGGCCCATGGCTAAAACTCAAGTTTTAAAAAACATCCCGAAATCTGAATCTGGACTTTCATTAGTGTATTAAGTGTATCAAAATGTCGTCTTTGACATAGATTCAGAATCGTCAACTGCAAAAAAGTCAATTTTGAGAAATCGTTGATTGAACAAAGTTGTCTCCTTCTTGTTTCAAGTGTTCTACTATGGACCCATGGGTAAAACTCAAGTTTTAAAAACTTCCCGAAATCTGAATTTGGACTTTCTTTAATGTTTTAAGTGTTTCAAAATGTCATCTTTCACGTAGATTCAGAACCGTCAAAAGCAAATAAGTCAGTTTTGAGATATCTTTGATAGAACAAAGTTCTGTCTTTCTTGTTTCAAGTGTTCTACTATGGACCCATGGCTAAAACTCAAGTTTTAAAAACTTCCTGAAATCTGAGTCTGAACTTTCATTAGGGTATTAAGTGTATCAAAATGTCAACTTTCACATAGATTCAGAATCATAAACTGCAAAAAAGTCAATTTTGAGATATCGTTGATTAAACAAAGTTGTCTCCTTCTTGTTTCAAGTGTTCTACTATGTACCCATAGGTAAAACTCAAGTTTTAAAAACGTCCTGGAATCCGAATTTGGACTTTCACTAGTGTATTAAGTGTATCAAAATGTCGTCTTTCACATTGATTCGGAATCGTCAACCGCAAAAAAAGTCAGTTTTGAGATATCATTGAATGAACAAAGTTGTCTCCTTCTTGTTTCAAGTGTTCTACTATGGATCCATAGGTAAAACTCAAGTTTTAAAAATGTCACGAAATCCGAATTTTGACTTTCACTAGTGTATTAAGTGTGTCAAAATGTCGCCTTTCACATTGATTCGGAATCGTCAACCGCAAAAAAAGTCAGTTTCGAGATATCGTTGAATGAACAATCTTGTCTCTTTCTTTTTTCAAGTTTTTAACTATGGACCCATGGCTAAAACTCATGTTTTAAAGACTTCCCGAAATCGAAATTTGGACTTTCGTTAGTGTATTAAGTGTATCAAAATGTCGTCTTTCATTGATTCGGAATCGTGAACTGCAAAAAAAGTTAGTTTTCAGATATCGTTCAATGCACAAAGTTGTCTACTTCTTGTTTCAAGTGTTTAACTATGGACCCATGGCAAAATTCAAGTTTTAAAGACTTCCCGAAATCCGAATTTTGACTTTCGTTAGTGTATTAAGTGCATCAAAATGTCATCTTTCACATTGATTCGGAATCGTTAACCGCAAAAACAGTCAGTTTTGAGATATCGTTGAATGAACAAAGTTGTCTCTTTCTTGTTTCAAGGGTTTAACTATGGACCCATGGCTAAAACTCAAGTTTTAAAGACTTCCCGAAATCCGAACTTGGACTTTCGTTAGTGTATTAAGTGTATTAAAATGTCGTCTTTCACATTGATTCGGAATCGTCAACCGCAAAAAAAATCAGTTTTGAGTTATCGTTGAATGAACAAAGTTGTCTCTTTCTTGTTTCAAGGGTTTAACTATGGACCCATGGCTAAAACTCATGTTTTAAAGACTTCCCGAAATCCGAATTTGGACTTTCGTTAGTGTATTAAGTGCATCAAAATGTCATCTTTCACATTGATTCGGAATCGTGAACCGCAAAAACAGTCAGTTTTGAGATATCGTTGAATGAACAAAGTTGTCTCTTTCTTGTTTCAAGTGTTCAACTATGGAGCCATGGCTAAAACTAAAGTTTTAAAGACTTTCTGAAATCCAACTTTAGACTTTCATTAGTGTATTAAGTGTATTAAAATGTCATCTTTCACATTGATTCGGAATCGTCAACCACAAATAAAGTTTGTTTTGAGATATCGTTGAATGAACAAAGTTATCAATTTCTTGTTTCAAGTGTTTAACTATGGACCCATGGCAGAACTCAAGTTTTAAAGGCTTCCCGAAATCCGAATTTGGACTTTCATCAGTGTATTAAGTGTATTAAAAAGTCATCTTTCACATTGATTTGGAATTGTCAACCACAAAAAAAGTCAGTTTTGAGTTATCGTTGAATGAACAAAGTTGTCTCTTTCTTGTTTCAAGTGTTCAACTATGGACCCATGGCTAAAACTCAAGTTTTAAAGTCTTCCCAATATCTGAATTTGGACTTTCTTTAGTGTATTAAGTGTGTCGAAATGTCGCCTTTCACATTGATTCGGAATCGTCAACTGCAAAAAAAGTCAGTTTTGAGATATCGTTGAATGAACAAAGTTGTCTCTTTCTTTTTTCAAGTGTTTAACTATGGACCCATGGCTAAAACTCATGTTTTAAGACTTTCAGAAATCCGAATTTGGACTTTCGTTAGTGTATTAAGTGTATTAAAATGTCATCTTTCACATTGATTCAGAATCGTCAACCGCAAAAAAAGTCAGTTTTGAGATATCGTTGAATGAACAAAGTTGTCTCTTTCTTGTTTCAAGTGTTTAACTATGGACCCATGGCTAAAACTCAAGTTTTAAAGACTTCTCGAAATCCGAACTTGGACTTTCGTTAGTGTATTAAGTGTATTAAAATGTCATCTTTCACATTGATTCGGAATCGTCAACCGCAAAAAAAGTCAGTTTTGAGTTATCGTTGAATGAACAAAGTTGTCTTTTTCTTGTTTTAAGTGTTTAACTATGGACCGATGGCTAAAACTCATGTTTCATATACTTCCTGAAATCCGAATTTGGACTTTCGTTAGTGTATTAAGTGTATCAAAATGTCGTCTTTCACATTGATTCGGAATCGTGAACCGCAAAAACGGTTAGTTTTGAGATATCGTTGAATGAACAAAGTTGTCTCTTTCTTGTTTCAAGTGTTCAACTATGGACCCATGGCTAAAACTAAAGTTTTAAAGACTTTCTGAAATTCGAATTTAGACTTTCATTAGTGTATTAAATGTATTAAAATGTCGTCTTTCACATTGATTCGGAATCGTCAACCGCAAAAAAAGTTAGTTTTGAGATATCGTTCAATGAACAAAGTTGTCTATTTCTTGTTTCAAGTGTTTAACTATGGACCCATGGCAAAACTCAAGTTTTAAAGACTTCCCGAAATCTGAATTTGGACTTTCATCAGTGTATTAAGTGTATTAAAAAGTCATCTTTCACATTGATTCAGAATCGTCAACCACAAAAAAAGTCAGTTTTGAGTTATCGTTGAATGAACAAAGTTGTCTCTTTCTTGTTTCAAGTGTTCAACTATGGACCCATGGCTAAAACTCAAGTTTTAAAAACTTTTCGAAATCTGAATTTGGACTTTCTTTAGTGTATTAAGTGTTTCAAAATGTCATCTTTCACTTAGATCCGGAACCGTCAAAAGCAAATAAGTCAGTTTTGCGATATCTTTGATAGAACAAAGTTTTGTCTTTGTTGTTTCAAGTGTTCTACTATGGACCCATGGGTAAAACTCAAGTTTTAAAAAACATCCCGAAATCTGAATCTGGACTTTCATCAGTGTATTAAGTGTATCAAAATGTCGTCTTTCACATAGATTCGGAATCGTCAACTGCAAAAAAGTCAATTTTGAGATATCGTTGATTGAACAAAGTTGTCTCCTTCTTGTTTCAAGTGTTCTACTAGGACCCATGGGTAAAACTCAAGTTCTAAAACCTTTCCAAAATCTGAATTTGGACTTTCTTTAGTGTATTAAGTGTTTAAAAATATCATCTTTCACGTAGATTCGGAATCGTCAAAAGCAAATAAGTCAGTTTTGAGATATCTTTGATAGAAGAAAGTTCTGTCATTCTTGTTTCAAGTGTTCTATTATGGACCCATGGCTAAAACTCAAGTTTTAAAAACTTCCTGAAATCTGAATCTGAACTTTCATTAGGGTATTAAGTGTATCAAAATGTCAACTTTCACATAGATTCGGAATCGTAAACTGCAAAAAAGTCAATTTTGAGATATCGTTGATTGAACAAAGTTGTCTCCTTCTTGTTTCAAGTGTTCTACTATGGACCCATAGGTAAAACTCAAGTTTTAAAAACATCCCGGAATCCGAATTTGGACTTTCACTAGTGTATTAAGTGTACCAAAATGTCGTCTTTCACATTGATTCGGAATCGTCAACCGCAAAAAAAGTCAATTTTGAGATATCGTTGAATGAACAAAGTTGTCTCTTTCTTGTTTCAAGTGTTCAACAATGGACCCATGGCTAAAACTCAAGTTTTATAGACTTCCCGAAATCCGAATTTGGACTTTCATTAGTGTATTAAGTTTATCAAACTGTCGTCTTTCATATTGATTCAGAATCGTCAACCGCAAAAAAGTCAGTTTTGAGATATCGTTGAATGAACAAAGTTGTCTCTTTCTTGTTTCAAGTGTTTAACTATGGACCCATGGCTAAAACTCATGGTTTAAAGACTTCCCGAAATTCAAATTTGGACTTTCGTTAGTGTATTAAGTGTATCAAAATGTCATCTTTCACATTGATTCGGAATCGTGAACCGCAAAAACAGTCAGTTTTGAGATATCGTTAAATGAACAAAGTTGTCTCTTTCTTGTTTCAAGTGTTCAACTATGGAGCCATGGCTAAAACTAAAGTTTCAAAGACTTTCTGAAATCCAACTTTAGACTTTCATTAGTGTATTAAGTGTATTAAAATGTCATCTTTCACATTGATTCGGAATCGTCAACCGCAAATAAAGTTAGTTTTGAGATATCGTTGAATGAACAAAGTTATCTCTTTCTTGTTTCAAGTGTTTAACTATGGACCCATGGCAGAACTCAAGTTTTAAAGGCTTCTCGAAATCCGAATTTGGACTTTCATCAGTGCAATAAGTGTATTAAAAAGTCATCTTTCACATTGATTCGGAATTGTCAACCACAAAAAAAGTCAGTTTTGAGTTATCGTTGAATGAACAAAGTTGTCTCTTTCTTGTTTCAAGTGTTCAACTATGGACCCATGGCTAAAACTCAAGTTTTAAAAACTTCCCGAAATCTGAATTTGGACTTTCTTTAGTGTATTAAGTGTTTCAAAATGTCATCTTTCACATAGATTCGGAACCGTAAAAAGCAAATAAGTCAGTTTTGCGATATCTTTGATAGAACGAAGTTTTGTCTTTCTTGTTTCAAGTGTTCTACTATGGGCCCATGGCTAAAACTCAAGTTTTAAAAAACATCCCGAAATCTGAATCTGGACTTTCATTAGTGTATTAAGTGTATCAAAATGTCGTCTTTGACATAGATTCAGAATCGTCAACTGCAAAAAAGTCAATTTTGAGAAATCGTTGATTGAACAAAGTTGTCTCCTTCTTGTTTCAAGTGTTCTACTATGGACCCATGGGTAAAACTCAAGTTTTAAAAACTTCCCGAAATCTGAATTTGGACTTTCTTTAATGTTTTAAGTGTTTCAAAATGTCATCTTTCACGTAGATTCAGAACCGTCAAAAGCAAATAAGTCAGTTTTGAGATATCTTTGATAGAACAAAGTTCTGTCTTTCTTGTTTCAAGTGTTCTACTATGGACCCATGGCTAAAACTCAAGTTTTAAAAACTTCCTGAAATCTGAATCTGAACTTTCATTAGGGTATTAAGTGTATCAAAATGTCAACTTTCACATAGATTCAGAATCATAAACTGCAAAAAAGTCAATTTTTAGATATCGTTGATTGAACAAAGTTGTCTCCTTCTTGTTTCAAGTGTTCTACTATGTACCCATAGGTAAAACTCAAGTTTTAAAAACGTCCCGGAATCCGAATTTGGACTTTCACTAGTGTATTAAGTGTATCAAAATGTCGTCTTTCACATTGATTCGGAATCGTCAACCGCAAAAAAAGTCAGTTTTGAGATATCATTGAATGAACAAAGTTGTCTCCTTCTTGTTTCAAGTGTTCTACTATGGATCCATAGGTAAAACTCAAGTTTTAAAAATGTCACGAAATCCGAATTTTGACTTTCACTAGTGTATTAAGTGTGTCAAAATGTCGCCTTTCACATTGATTCGGAATCGTCAACCGCAAAAAAAGTCAGTTTCGAGATATCGTTGAATGAACAATCTTGTCTCTTTCTTTTTTCAAGTTTTTAACTATGGACCCATGGCTAAAACTCATGTTTTAAAGACTTCCCGAAATCGAAATTTGGACTTTCGTTAGTGTATTAAGTGTATCAAAATGTCATCTTTCATTGATTCGGAATCGTGAACCGCAAAAAAAGTTAGTTTTCAGATATCGTTCAATGCACAAAGTTGTCTACTTCTTGTTTCAAGTGTTTAACTATGGACCCATGGCAAAATTCAAGTTTTAAAGACTTCCCGAAATCCGAATTTGCACTTTCATTAGTGTATTAAGTGTATTAAAAAGTCGTCTTTCACATTTATTCGGAATCGTCAACCGCAAAATAAGTCAGTTTGGAGTTATCGTTGAATGAACAAAGTTGTCTCTTTCTTGTTTCAAGTATTTAACTATGGACCCATGGCTAAAACTCAAGTTTTAAAGACTTCCCGAAATCCGAATTTGGACTTTCGTTAGTGTATTAAGTGTATTAAAATGTCGTCTTTCACATTGATTCGGAATCGTCAACCGCAAAAAAGGTCAGTTTTGAGTTATCGTTGAATGAACAAAGTTGTCTCTTTCTTGTTTCAAGTGTTCAACTATGGACCCAGGGCTAAAACTCAAGTTTTAAAAACTTCCGAAATCTGAATTTGGACTTTCTTTAGTGTATTAAGTGTTTCAAAATGTCATCTTTCACATAGATTCGGAACCGTCAAAAGCAAATAAGTCAGTTTTGCGATATCTTTGATAGAACAAAGTTTTGTCTTTCTTGTTTCAAGTGTTCTACTGTGGACCCATGGCTAAAACTCAAGTTTTAAAAAACATCCCGATATCTGAATCTGGACTTTCATTAGTGTATTAAGTGTATCAAAATGTCATCTTTCACATAGATTCGGAATCGTCAGCTGCAAAAAAATCAATTTTGAGATATCGTTGATTGAACAAAGTTGTCTCCTTCTTGTTTCAAGTGTTCTACTATGGACCCATGGGTAAAACTCAAGTTCTAAAAACTTTCCAAAATCTGAATTTGGACTTTCTTTAGTGTATTAAGTGTTTCAAAATGTCATCTTTCACATAGATTCGGAACCGTCAAAAGCAAATAAGTCATTTTTGTGATATCTTTGATAGAACAAAGTTTTGTCTTTCTTGTTTCAAGTGTTCTACTGTGGACCCATGGCTAAAACTCAAGTTTTAAAAAACATCCCGATATCTGAATCTGGACTTTCATTAGTGTATTAAGTGTATCAAAATGTCGTCTTTCAGATAGATTCGGAATCGTCAACTGCAAAAAAGTCAATTTTGAGATATCGTTGATTGAACAAAGTTGTCTCCTTCTTGTTTCAAGTGTTCTACTATGGACCCATGGGTAAAACTCAAGTTCTAAAAACTTTCCAAAATCTGAATTTGGACTTTCTTTAGTGTATTAAGTGTTTGAAAATGTCATCTTTCATGTAGATTCGGAACCGCCAAAAGCAAATAAGTCAGTTTTGAGATATCTTTGATAGAACAAAGTTCTGTCGTTCTTCTTTCAAGTGTTCTATTATGGACCCTTGGCTAAAACTCAAGTTTTAAAAACTTCCCGAAATCTGAATCTTGACTTTCATTAGTGTATTAAGTGTATCAAAATGTCGTCTTTCACATAGATTCGGAATCGTAAACTGCAAAAAAGTCAATTTTGAGATATCGTTGATTGAACAAAGTTGTCTCCTTCTTGTTTCAAGTGTTCTACTATGGACCCATGGGTAAAACTCAAGTTTTCAAAACGTCCCGAAATCTGAATTTTGACTTTCACTAGTGTATTAAGTGTGTTAAAATGTCGCTGTTCACATTGATTCGGAATCGTCAACCAAAAAAAAAGATAGTTTTGAGATATTGTTGAATGAACAAAGTTGTCTCTTTCTTGTTTCAAGTGTTTAACTAGGGACCCATGGCCAAAACTCAAGTTTTAAAGACTTCCCGAAATCCGAACTTGGACTTTTGTTAGTGTATTAAGTGTATTAAAATGTCGTCTTTCACATTGATTCGGAATCGTCAACCGCAAGAAAAGTCTGTTATGAGTTATCATTGAATGAACAAAGTTGTCTCTTTCTTGTTTCAAGTGTTTAACTATGGACCCATGGCTAAAACTCATGGTTTAAAGACTTCTCGAAATCCAAATGTGGACTTTCGTTAGTGTATTAAGTGTATCAAAATGTCATCTTTCACATTGATTCGGAATCGTCAACCACAAAAAAAGTCAGTTTTGAGTTATCGTTGAATGAACAAAGTTGTCTCTTTCTTGTTTCAAGTGTTCAACTATGGACCCATGTGTAAAACTCAAGTTTTAAAAACTTCCCGAAATCTGAATTTGGACTTTCTTTAGTGTATTAAGTGTATCAAAATGTCGTCTTTCACATAGATTCGGAATCGTCAACTGCAAAAAAGTCAATTTTGAGAAATCGTTGATTGAACAAAGTTGTCTCCTTCTTGTTTCAAGTGTTCTACTATGGACCCATGGGTAAAACTCAAGTTTTAAAAACTTCCGGAAATCTGAATTTGGACTTTCTTTAATTTTTTAAGTGTTTCAAAATGTCATCTTTCACGTAGATTCGGAACCGTGAAAAGCAAATAAGTCAGTTTTGAGATATCTTGATAGAACAAAGTTCTGTCTTTCTTGTTTCAAGTGTTCTACTATGGACCCATGGCTAAAACTCAAGTTTTAAAAACTTCCCGAATTCTGAATTTGAACTTTCATTAGTGTATTAAGTGTATCAAAATGTCGTCTTTCACATAAATTTGGAATCGTCACTGCAAAAAAGTCAGTTTTGAGTTATCGTTGAATGAACAAAGTTGTCTCTTTCTTGTTTCAAGTGTTCAACTACGGACCGATGGGTAAAACTCAAGTTTTAAAAATGTCACGAAATCCGAATTTTGACTTTCACTAGTGTATTTAGTGTGTCAAAATGTCGCCTTTCACATTGATTCGGAATCGTCAACCGCAAAAAAAGTTAGTTTTGAGAAATCGTTGAATGAACAAAGTTGTCTCTTTCTTTTTTCAAGTGTTTAACTATGGACCCATGGCTAAAACTCAAGTTTTAAAGACTTCCCGAAATTCGAACTTGGACTTTCGTTAGTGTATTAAGTGTATTAAAATGTCATCTTTCACATTGATTCGGAATCGTCAACCGCAAAAAAAGACAGTTTTGAGATATCGTTGAATGAACAAAGTTGTCTCTTTCTTGTTTCAAGTGTTTAACTATGGACCCATGGCTAAAACTCATGTTTTAAAGACTTCCCGAAATCTGAATTTGGACTTTCGTTAGTGTATTAAGTGCATCAAAATGTCATCTTTCACATTGATTCGGAATCGTTAACCGCAAAAACAGTCAGTTTTGAGATATCGTTGAATGAACAAAGTTGTCTCTTTCTTGTTTCAAGGGTTTAACTATGGACCCATGGCTAAAACTCAAGTTTTAAAGACTTCCCGAAATCCGAACTTGGACTTTCGTTAGTGTATTAAGTGTATTAAAATGTCGTCTTTCACATTGATTCGGAATCGTCAACCGCAAAAAAAATCAGTTTTGAGTTATCGTTGAATGAACAAAGTTGTCTCTTTCTTGTTTCAAGGGTTTAACTATGGACCCATGGCTAAAACTCATGTTTTAAAGACTTCCCGAAATCCGAATTTGGACTTTCGTTAGTGTATTAAGTGCATCAAAATGTCATCTTTCACATTGATTCGGAATCGTTAACCGCAAAAACAGTCAGTTTTGAGATATCGTTGAATGAACAAAGTTGTCTCTTTCTTGTTTCAAGTGTTCAACAATGGACCCATGGCTAAAACTCAAGTTTTAAAGACTTCCCGAAATCCGAATTTGGACTTTCATTAGTGTATTAAGTTTATCAAAATGTCGTCTTTCATATTGATTCGGAATCGTCAACTGCAAAAAAGTCAGTTTTGAGATATCGTTGAATGAACAAAGTTGTCTCTTTCTTGATTCAAGTGTTTAACTATGGACCCATGGCTAAAACTCATGGTTTAAAGACTTCCCGAAATTCAAATTTGGACTTTTGTTAGTGTATTAAGTGTATCAAAATGTCATCTTTCACATTGATTCGGAATCGTGAACCGCAAAAACAGTCAGTTTTGAGATATCGTTGAATGAACAAAGTTGTCTCTTTCTTGTTTCAAGTGTTCAACTATGGAGCCATGGCTAAAACTAAAGTTTTAAAGACTTTCTGAAATCCAACTTTAGACTTTCATTAGTGTATTAAGTGTATTAAAATGTCATCTTTCACATTGATTCGGAATCGTTAACCACAAATAAAGTTTGTTTTGAGATATCGTTGAATGAACAAAGTTATCTCTTTCTTGTTTCAAGTGTTTAACTATGGACCCATGGCAGAACTCAAGTTTTAAAGGCTTCCCGAAATCCGAATTTGGACTTTCATCAGTGTATTAAGTGTATTAAAAAGTCATCTTTCACATTGATTTGGAATTGTCAACCACAAAAAAAGTCAGTTTTGAGTTATCGTTGAATGAACAAAGTTGTCTCTTTCTTGTTTCAAGTGTTCAACTATGGACCCATGGCTAAAACTCAAGTTTTAAAGACTTCCCGAAATCCGAACTTGGACTTTCGTTAGTGTATTAAGTGTATTAAAATGTCGTCTTTCACATTGATTCGGAATCGTCAACCGCAAAAAAAGACAGTTTTGAGATATCGTTGAATGAACAAAGTTGTCTCTTTCTTGTTTCAAGTGTTTAACTATGGACCCATGGCTAAAACTCATGTTTTAAAGACTTCCCAAAATCTGAATTTGGACTTTCGTTAGTGTATTAAGTGCATCAAAATGTCATCTTTCACATTGATTCGGAATCGTTAACCGCAAAAACAGTCAGTTTTGAGATATCGTTGAATGAACAAAGTTGTCTCTTTCTTGTTTCAAGGGTTTAACTATGGACCCATGGCTAAAACTCATGTTTTAAAGACTTCCCGAAATCCGAACTTGGACTTTCGTTAGTGTATTAAGTGTATTAAAATGTCGTCTTTCACATTGATTCGGAATCGTCAACCGCAAAAAAAATCAGTTTTGAGTTATCCTTGAATGAACAAAGTTGTCTCTTTCTTGTTTCAAGGGTTTAACTATGGACCCATGGCTAAAACTAATGTTTTAAAGACTTCCCGAAATCCGAATTTGGACTTTCGTTAGTGTATTAAGTGCATCACAATGTCATCTTTCACATTGATTCGAAATCGTTAACCGCAAAAACAGTCAGTTTTGAGATATCGTTGAATGAACAAAGTTGTCTCTTTCTTGTTTCAAGTGTTCAACAATGGACCCATGGCGAAAACTCAAGTTTTAAAGACTTCCCGAAATCCGAATTTGGACTTTCATTAGTGTATTAAGTTTATCAAAATGTCGTCTTTCATATTGATTCGGAATCGTCAACCGCAAAAAAGTCAGTTTTGAGATATCGTTGAATGAACAAAGTTGTCTCTTTCTTGATTCAAGTGTTTAACTATGGACCCATGGCTAAAACTCAAGTTTTAAAGACTTCCCGAAATCCGAACTTGGACTTTCGTTAGTGTATTAAGTGTATTAAAATGTCGTCTTTCACATTGATTCGGAATCGTCAACCGCAAAAAAAATCAGTTTTGAGTTACCGTTGAATGAACAAAGTTGTCTCTTTCTTGTTTCAAGGGTTTAACTATGGACCCATGGCTAAAACTCATGTTTTAAAGACTTCCCGAAATCCGAATTTGGACTTTCGTTAGTGTATTAAGTGCATCAAAATGTCATCTTTCACATTGATTCGGAATCGTCAACCGCAAGAAAAGTCTGTTATGAGTTATCATTGAATGAACAAAGTTGTCTCTTTCTTGTTTCAAGTGTTTAACTATGGACCCATGGCTAAAACTCATGGTTTAAAGACTTCTCGAAATCCAAATGTGGACTTTCGTTAGTGTATTAAGTGTATCAAAATGTCATCTTTCACATTGATTCGGAATCGTCAACCACAAAAAAAGTCAGTTTTGAGTTATCGTTGAATGAACAAAGTTGTCTCTTTCTTGTTTCAAGTGTTCAACTATGGACCCATGTGTAAAACTCAAGTTTTAAAAACTTCCCGAAATCTGAATTTGGACTTTCTTTAGTGTATTAAGTGTATCAAAATGTCGTCTTTCACATAGATTCGGAATCGTCAACTGCAAAAAAGTCAATTTTGAGAAATCGTTGATTGAACAAAGTTGTCTCCTTCTTGTTTCAAGTGTTCTACTATGGACCCATGGGTAAAACTCAAGTTTTAAAAACTTCCGGAAATCTGAATTTGGACTTTCTTTAATTTTTTAAGTGTTTCAAAATGTCATCTTTCACGTAGATTCGGAACCGTGAAAAGCAAATAAGTCAGTTTTGAGATATCTTTGATAGAACAAAGTTCTGTCTTTCTTGTTTCAAGTGTTCTACTATGGACCCATGGCTAAAACTCAAGTTTTAAAAACTTCCCGAATTCTGAATTTGAACTTTCATTAGTGTATTAAGTGTATCAAAATGTCGTCTTTCACATAAATTTGGAATCGTCACTGCAAAAAAGTCAGTTTTGAGTTATCGTTGAATGAACAAAGTTGTCTCTTTCTTGTTTCAAGTGTTCAACTATGGACCCATGGGTAAAACTCAAGTTTTAAAAATGTCACGAAATCCGAATTTTGACTTTCACTAGTGTATTAAGTGTGTCAAAATGTCGCCTTTCACATTGATTCGGAATCGTCAACCGCAAAAAAAGTCAGTTTTGAGAAATCGTTGAATGAACAAAGTTGTCTCTTTCTTTTTTCAAGTGTTTAACTATGGACCCATGGCTAAAACTCAAGTTTTAAAGACTTCCCGAAATTCGAACTTGGACTTTCGTTAGTGTATTAAGTGTATTAAAATGTCATCTTTCACATTGATTCGGAATCGTCAACCGCAAAAAAAGACAGTTTTGAGATATCGTTGAATGAACAAAGTTGTCTCTTTCTTGTTTCAAGTGTTTAACTATGGACCCATGGCTAAAACTCATGTTTTAAAGACTTCCCGAAATCTGAATTTGGACTTTCGTTAGTGTATTAAGTGCATCAAAATGTCATCTTTAACATTGATTCGGAATCGTTAACCGCAAAAACAGTCAGTTTTGAGATATCGTTGAATGAACAAAGTTGTCTCTTTCTTGTTTCAAGGGTTTAACTATGGACCCATGGCTAAAACTCAAGTTTTAAAGACTTCCCGAAATCCGAACTTGGACTTTCGTTAGTGTATTAAGTGTATTAAAATGTCGTCTTTCACATTGATTCGGAATCGTCAACCGCAAAAAAAATCAGTTTTGAGTTATCGTTGAATGAACAAAGTTGTCTCTTTCTTGTTTCAAGGGTTTAACTATGGACCCATGGCTAAAACTCATGTTTTAAAGACTTCCCGAAATCCGAATTTGGACTTTCGTTAGTGTATTAAGTGCATCAAAATGTCATCTTTCACATTGATTCGGAATCGTTAACCGCAAAAACAGTCAGTTTTGAGATATCGTTGAATGAACAAAGTTGTCTCTTTCTTGTTTCAAGTGTTCAACAATGGACCCATGGCTAAAACTCAAGTTTTAAAGACTTCCCGAAATCCGAATTTGGACTTTCATTAGTGTATTAAGTTTATCAAAATGTCGTCTTTCATATTGATTCGGAATCGTCAACCGCAAAAAAGTCAGTTTTGAGATATCGTTGAATGAACAAAGTTGTCTCTTTCTTGATTCAAGTGTTTAACTATGGACCCATGGCTAAAACTCATGGTTTAAAGACTTCCCGAAATTCAAATTTGGACTTTTGTTAGTGTATTAAGTGTATCAAAATGTCATCTTTCACATTGATTCGGAATCGTGAACCGCAAAAACAGTCAGTTTTGAGATATCGTTGAATGAACAAAGTTGTCTCTTTCTTGTTTCAAGTGTTCAACTATGGAGCCATGGCTAAAACTAAAGTTTTAAAGACTTTCTGAAATCCAACTTTAGACTTTCATTAGTGTATTAAGTGTATGAAAATGTCATCTTTCACATTGATTCGGAATCGTTAACCACAAATAAAGTTTGTTTTGAGATATCGTTGAATGAACAAAGTTATCTCTTTCTTGTTTCAAGTGTTTAACTATGGACCCATGGCAGAACTCAAGTTTTAAAGGCTTCCCGAAATCCGAATTTGGACTTTCATCAGTGTATTAAGTGTATTAAAAAGTCATCTTTCACATTGATTTGGAATTGTCAACCACAAAAAAAGTCAGTTTTGAGTTATCGTTGAATGAACAAAGTTGTCTCTTTCTTGTTTCAAGTGTTCAACTATGGACCCATGGCTAAAACTCAAGTTTTAAAGACTTCCCGAAATCCGAACTTGGACTTTCGTTAGTGTATTAAGTGTATTAAAATGTCGTCTTTCACATTGATTCGGAATCGTCAACCGCAAAAAAAGACAGTTTTGAGATATCGTTGAATGAACAAAGTTGTCTCTTTCTTGTTTCAAGTGTTTAACTATGGACCCATGGCTAAAACTCATGTTTTAAAGACTTCCCGAAATTCAAATTTGGACTTTTGTTAGTGTATTAAGTGTATCAAAATGTCATCTTTCACATTGATTCGGAATCGTGAACCGCAAAAACAGTCAGTTTTGAGATATCGTTGAATGAACAAAGTTGTCTCTTTCTTGTTTCAAGTGTTCAACTATGGAGCCATGGCTAAAACTAAAGTTTTAAAGACTTTCTGAAATCCAACTTTAGACTTTCATTAGTGTATTAAGTGTATTAAAATGTCATCTTTCACATTGATTCGGAATCGTCAACCACAAATAAAGTTTGTTTTGAGATATCGTTGAATGAACAAAGTTATCAATTTCTTGTTTCAAGTGTTTAACTATGGACCCATGGCAGAACTCAAGTTTTAAAGGCTTCCCGAAATCCGAATTTGGACTTTCATCAGTGTATTAAGTGTATTAAAAAGTCATCTTTCACATTGATTTGGAATTGTCAACCACAAAAAAAGTCAGTTTTGAGTTATCGTTGAATGAACAAAGTTGTCTCTTTCTTGTTTCAAGTGTTCAACTATGGACCCATGGCTAAAACTCAAGTTTTAAAGACTTCCCAATATCTGAATTTGGACTTTCTTTAGTGTATTAAGTGTGTCGAAATGTCGCCTTTCACATTGATTCGGAATCGTCAACTGCAAAAAAAGTCAGTTTTGAGATATCGTTGAATGAACAAAGTTGTCTCTTTCTTTTTTCAAGTGTTTAACTATGGACCCATGGCTAAAACTCATGTTTTAAGACTTTCAGAAATCCGAATTTGGACTTTCGTTAGTGTATTAAGTGTATTAAAATGTCATCTTTCACATTGATTCAGAATCGTCAACCGCAAAAAAAGTCAATTTTGAGATATCGTTGAATGAACAAAGTTGTCTCTTTCTTGTTTCAAGTGTTTAACTATGGACCCATGGCTAAAACTCAAGTTTTAAAGACTTCTCGAAATCCGAACTTGGACTTTCGTTAGTGTATTAAGTGTATTAAAATGTCGTCTTTCACATTGATTCGGAATCGTCAACCGCAAAAAAAGTCAGTTTTGAGTTATCGTTGAATGAACAAAGTTGTCTCTTTCTTGTTTTAAGTGTTTAACTATGGACCGATGGCTAAAACTCATGTTTCATAGACTTCCTGAAATCCGAATTTGGACTTTCGTTAGTGTATTAAGTGTATCAAAATGTCGTCTTTCACATTGATTCGGAATCGTGAACCGCAAAAACGGTTAGTTTTGAGATATCGTTGAATGAACAAAGTTGTCTCTTTCTTGTTTCAAGTGTTCAACTATGGACCCATGGCTAAAACTAAAGTTTTAAAGACTTTCTGAAATTCGAATTTAGACTTTCATTAGTGTATTAAATGTATTAAAATGTCGTCTTTCAAATTGATTCGGAATCGTGAACCGCAAAAACGGTTAGTTTTGAGATATCGTTGAATGAACAAAGTTGTCTCTTTCTTGTTTCAAGTGTTCAACTATGGACCCATGGCTAAAACTAAAGTTTTAAAGACTTTCTGAAATTCGAATTTAGACTTTCATCAGTGTATTAAGTGTATTAAAAAGTCATCTTTCACATTGATTCGGAATCGTCAACTGCAAAAAAGTCAATTTTTAGAAATCGCTGATTGAACAAAGTTGTCTCTTTCTTTTTTCAAGTGTTCAACTATGGACCCATGGCTAAAACTCAAGTTTTAAAGACTTCCCGAAATCCGAACTTGGACTTTCGTTAGTGTATTAAGTGTATTAAAATGTCGTCTTTCACATTGATTCGGAATCGTCAACCGCAAAAAAAGACAGTTTTGAGATATCGTTGAATGAACAAAGTTGTCTCTTTCTTGTTTCAAGTGTTTAACTATGGACCCATGGCTAAAACTCATGTTTTAAAGACTTCCCAAAATCTGAATTTGGACTTTCGTTAGTGTATTAAGTGCATCAAAATGTCATCTTTCACATTGATTCGGAATCGTTAACCACAAAAACAGTCAGTTTTGAGATATCGTTGAATGAACAAAGTTGTCTCTTTCTTGTTTCAAGGGTTTAACTATGGACCCATGGCTAAAACTCATGTTTTAAAGACTTCCCGAAATCCGAACTTGGACTTTCGTTAGTGTATTAAGTGTATTAAAATGTCGTCTTTCACATTGATTCAGAATCGTCAACCGCAAAAAAAATCAGTTTTGAGTTATCGTTGAATGAACAAAGTTGTCTCTTTCTTGTTTCAAGGGTTTAACTATGGACCCATGGCTAAAACTAATGTTTTAAAGACTTCCCGAAATCCGAATTTGGACTTTCGTTAGTGTATTAAGTGCATCACAATGTCATCTTTCACATTGATTCGAAATCGTTAACCGCAAAAACAGTCAGTTTTGAGATATCGTTGAATGAACAAAGTTGTCTCTTTCTTGTTTCAAGTGTTCAACTATGGAACCATGGCTAAAACTCAAGTTTTAAAGACTTCCCGAAATTCGAATTTGGACTTTCATTAGTGTATTAAGTTTATCAAAATGTCGTCTTTCATATTGATTCGGAATCGTCAACCGCAAAAAAGTCAGTTTTGAGATATCGTTGAATGAACAAAGTTGTCTCTTTCTTGATTCAAGTGTTTAACTATGGACCCATGGCTAAAACTCATGGTTTAAAGACTTCCCGAAATTCAAATTTGGACTTTTGTTAGTGTATTAAGTGTATCAAAATGTCATCTTTCACATTGATTCGGAATCGTGAACCGCAAAAACAGTCAGTTTTGAGATATCGTTGAATGAACAAAGTTGTCTCTTTCTTGTTTCAAGTGTTCAACTATGGAGCCATGGCTAAAACTAAAGTTTTAAAGACTTTCTGAAATCCAACTTTAGACTTTCATTAGTGTATTAAGTGTATTAAAATGTCATCTTTCACATTGATTCGGAATCGTCAACCACAAATAAAGTTTGTTTTGAGATATCGTTGAATGAACAAAGTTATCAATTTCTTGTTTCAAGTGTTTAACTATGGACCCATGGCAGAACTCAAGTTTTAAAGGCTTCCCGAAATCCGAATTTGGACTTTCATCAGTGTATTAAGTGTATTAAAAAGTCATCTTTCACATTGATTTGGAATTGTCAACCACAAAAAAAGTCAGTTTTGAGTTATCGTTGAATGAACAAAGTTGTCTCTTTCTTGTTTCAAGTGTTCAACTATGGACCCATGGCTAAAACTCAAGTTTTAAAGACTTCCCAATATCTGAATTTGGACTTTCTTTAGTGTATTAAGTGTGTCGAAATGTCGCCTTTCACATTGATTCGGAATCGTCAACTGCAAAAAAAGTCAGTTTTGAGATATCGTTGAATGAACAAAGTTGTCTCTTTCTTTTTTCAAGTGTTTAACTATGGACCCATGGCTAAAACTCATGTTTTAAGACTTTCAGAAATCCGAATTTGGACTTTCGTTAGTGTATTAAGTGTATTAAAATGTCATCTTTCACATTGATTCAGAATCGTCAACCGCAAAAAAAGTCAATTTTGAGATATCGTTGAATGAACAAAGTTGTCTCTTTCTTGTTTCAAGTGTTTAACTATGGACCCATGGCTAAAACTCAAGTTTTAAAGACTTCTCGAAATCCGAACTTGGACTTTCGTTAGTGTATTAAGTGTATTAAAATGTCGTCTTTCACATTGATTCGGAATCGTCAACCGCAAAAAAAGTCAGTTTTGAGTTATCGTTGAATGAACAAAGTTGTCTCTTTCTTGTTTTAAGTGTTTAACTATGGACCGATGGCTAAAACTCATGTTTCATAGACTTCCTGAAATCCGAATTTGGACTTTCGTTAGTGTATTAAGTGTATCAAAATGTCGTCTTTCACATTGATTCGGAATCGTGAACCGCAAAAACGGTTAGTTTTGAGATATCGTTGAATGAACAAAGTTGTCTCTTTCTTGTTTCAAGTGTTCAACTATGGACCCATGGCTAAAACTAAAGTTTTAAAGACTTTCTGAAATTCGAATTTAGACTTTCATTAGTGTATTAAATGTATTAAAATGTCGTCTTTCAAATTGATTCGGAATCGTGAACCGCAAAAACGGTTAGTTTTGAGATATCGTTGAATGAACAAAGTTGTCTCTTTCTTGTTTCAAGTGTTCAACTATGGACCCATGGCTAAAACTAAAGTTTTAAAGACTTTCTGAAATTCGAATTTAGACTTTCATCAGTGTATTAAGTGTATTAAAAAGTCATCTTTCACATTGATTCGGAATCGTCAACTGCAAAAAAGTCAATTTTTAGAAATCGCTGATTGAACAAAGTTGTCTCCTTCTTGTTTCAAGTGTTCTACTATGGACCCATGGGTAAAACTCAAGTTTTAAAAACTTCCCGAAATCTGAATTTGGACTTTCTTTAATGTTTTAAGTGTTTCAAAATGTCATCTTTCACGTAGATTCAGAACCATCAAAAGCAAATAAGTCAGTTTTGAGATATCTTTGATAGAACAATGTCCTGTCTTTCTTGTTTCAAGTGTTCTACTATGGACCCATGGCTAAAACTCAAGTTTTAAAAACTTCCTGAAATCTGAATCTGAACTTTCATTAGGGTATTAAGTGTATCAAAATGTCAACTTTCACATAGATTCAGAATCATAAACTGCAAAATAGTCAATTTTGAGATATCGTTGATTGAACAAAGTTGTCTCCTTCTTGTTTCAAGTGTTCTACTATGTACCCATAGGTAAAACTGAAGTTTTAAAAACATCCCGGAATCCGAATTTGGACTTTCACTAGTGTATTAAGTGTATCAAAATGTCGTCTTTCACATTGATTCGGAATCATTAACCGCAAAAAAAGTCAGTTTTGAGATATCGTTGAATGAACAAAGTTGTCTCCTTCTTGTTTCAAGTGTTCTACTATGGACCCATAGGTAAAACTCAAGTTTTAAAAATGTCACGAAATTCGAATTTTGACTTTCACTAGTGTATTAAGTGTGTCAAAATGTCGCCTTTCACATTGATTTGGAATCGTCAACCGCAAAAAAAGTCAGTTTCGAGATATCGTTGAATGAACAATCTTGTCTCTTTCTTTTTTCAAGTTTTTAACTATGGACCCATGGCTAAAACTCATGTTTTAAAGACTTCCCGAAATCGAAATTTGGACTTTCGTTAGTGTATTAAGTGTATCAAAATGTCGCCTTTCATTGATTCGGAATCGTGAACCGCAAAAAAAGTTAGTTTTGAGATATCGTTCAATGAACAAAGTTGTCTATTTCTTGTTTCAAGTGTTTAACTATGGACCCATGGCAAAATTCAAGTTTTAAAGACTTCCCGAAATCCGAATTTGGACTTTCATTAGTGTATTAAGTGTATTAAAAAGTCGTCTTTCACATTTATTCGGAATCGTCAACCGCAAAATAAGTCAGTTTGGAGTTATCGGTGAATGAACAAAGTTGTCTCTTTCTTGTTTCAAGTGTTTAACTATGGACCCATGGCTAAAACTCAAGTTTTAAAGACTTTTCGAAATCCGAATTTGGACTTTCGTTAGTGTATTAAGTGTATTAAAATGTCGTCTTTCACATTGATTCGGAATCGTCAACTGCAAAAAAGGTCAGTTTTGAGTTATCGTTGAATGAAAAAAGTTGTCTCTTTCTTGTTTCAAGTGTTCAACTATGGACCCAGGGCTAAAACTCAAGTTTTAAAAACTTCCGAAATCTGAATTTGAACTTTCTTTAGTGTATTAAGTGTTTCAAAATGTCATCTTTCACATAGATTCGGAACCGTCAAAACAAATAAGTCAGTTTTGAGATATCGTTCAATGAACAAAGTTGTCTCCTTCTTGTTTCAAGTGTTCTACTATGGACCCATGGGTAAAACTCAAGTTTTCAAAACGTCCCGAAATCTGAATTTTGACTTTCACTAGTGTATTAAGTGTGTCAAAATGTCGTTGTTCACATTGATTCGGAATCGTCAACCGGAAAAAAAGATAGTTTTGAGATATTGTTGAATGAACAAAGTTGTCTCTTTCTTGTTTCAAGTGTTTAACTAGGGACCCATGGCCAAAACTCAAGTTTTAAAGACTTCCCGAAATCCGAACTTGGACTTTCGTTAGTGTATTAAGTGTATTAAAATGTCGTCTTTCACATTGATTCGGAATCGTCAACCGCAAGAAAAGTCTGTTATGAGTTATCATTGAATGAACAAAGTTGTCTCTTTCTTGTTTCAAGTGTTTAACTATGGACCCATGGCTAAAACTCATGGTTTAAAGACTTCTCGAAATCCAAATGTGGACTTTCGTTAGTGTACTAAGTGTATCAAAATGTCATCTTTCACATTGATTCGGAATCGTCAACCACAAAAAAAGTCAGTTTTGAGTTATCGTTGAATGAACAAAGTTGTCTCTTTCTTGTTTCAAGTGTTCAACTATGGACCCATGTGTAAAACTCAAGTTTTAAAAACTTCCCGAAATCTGAATTTGGACTTTCTTTAGTGTATTAAGTGTTTCAAAATGTCATCTTTCACATATATTCGGATCCGTAAAAAGCAAATAAGTCAGTTTTGCGATATCTTTGATAGAACAAAGTTTTGTCTTTCTTGTTTCAAGTGTTCTACTCTGGACCCATGGCTAAAAGTCAAGTTTTAAAAAACATCACGAAATCTGAATCTGGACTTTCATTAGTGTATTAAGTGTATCAAAATGTCGTCTTTCACATAGATTCGGAATCGTCAACTGCAAAAAAGTCAATTTTGAGAAATCGTTGATTGAACAAAGTTGTCTCCTTCTTGTTTCAAGTGTTCTACTATGGACCCATGGGTAAAACTCAAGTTTTAAAAACTTCCGGAAATCTGAATTTGGACTTTCTTTAATTTTTTAAGTGTTTCAAAATGTCATCTTTCACGTAGATTCGGAACCGTGAAAAGCAAATAAGTCAGTTTTGAGATATCTTTGATAGAACAAAGTTCTGTCTTTCTTGTTTCAAGTGTTCTACTATGGACCCATGGCTAAAACTCAAGTTTTAAAAACTTCCCGAATTCTGAATTTGAACTTTCATTAGTGTATTAAGTGTATCAAAATGTCGTCTTTCACATAAATTTGGAATCGTCAACTGCAAAAAAGTCAATTTTGAGATATCGTTGATTGAACAAAGTTGTCTCCTCCTTGTTTCAAGTGTTCTACTATGGACCCATGGGTAAAACTCAAGTTCTAAAACTTTCCAAAATCTGAATTTGGAGTTTCGTTAGTGTATTAAGTGTTTGAAAATGTCATCTTTCACGTAGATTCGGAACCGTCAAAAGCAAATAAGTCAGTTTTGAGATATCTTTCACAGAACAAAGTTCTGTCATTCTTGTTTCAAGTGTTCTATTATGGACCCATGTCTAAAACTCAAGTTTTAAAAACTTCCCGAAATCTGAATCAGGACTTTCATTAGTGTATTAAGTGTATCAAAATGTTGTCTTTCACATAGATTCGGAATCGTAAACTGCAAAAAAGTCAATTTTGAGATATCGTTGATTGAACAAAGTTTTCTCGTTCTTGTTTCAAGTGTTCTACTATGGACCCATGGGTAAAACTAGTGTATTAAGTGTGTCAAAATGTCGCCTTTCACATTGATTCGGAATCGTCAACCGCAAAAAAAGTCAGTTTTGAGATATCGTTGAATGAGCAAAGTTGTCTCTTTCTTTTTTCAAGTGTTTAACTATGGACCCATGGCTAAAAATCATATTTTAAGACTTTCGGAAATCTGAATTTGGACTTTCGTTAGTGTATTAAGTGTATCAAAATGTCGTCTTTCACATTGATTCGGAATCGTTAACCGCAAAAACAGTCAGTTTTGAGATATTGTTGAATGAAAAAAGTTGTCTCTTTCTTGTTTCAAGTGTTTAACTATGGACCCATGGCTAAAACTCAAGTTTTAAAGACTTCCCGTAATCCGAACTTGGACTTTCGTTAGTGTATTAAGTGTATTAAAATGTCGTCTTTCACATTGATTCGGAATCATCAACCACAAAAAAAGTCAGTTTTGAGTTATCGTTGAATGAACAAAGTTGTCTCTTTCTTGTTTCAAGTGTTTAACTATGACCCATGGCTAAAACTCATGTTTTAAAGACTTCCTGAAATCCGAATTTGGACTTTCGTTAGTGTATTAAGTGTATTAAAATGCCCTCTTTCACATTGATTCGGAATCGTCAACCGCAAAAAAAGACAGTTTTGAGATATCGTTGAATGAACAAAGTTATCTATTTCTTGTTTCAAGTGTTTAACTATGGACCCATGGCAAAACTCAAGTTTTAAAGACTTCCCGAAATCCGAATTTGGACTTTCATCAGTGTATTAAGTGTATTAAAAAGTCATCTTTCACATTGATTCGGAATCGTCAACCACAAAAAAGGTCGGTTTTGAGATATCGTTGAATGAACAAAGTTGTCTCTTTCTTGTTTCAAGTGTTCAACAATGGACCCATGGCTAAAACTCAAGTTTTAAAAACTTCCAAAATCTGAATTTGGACTTTCTTTAGTGTATTAAGTGTTTCAAAATGTCATCTTTCACGTAGATTCGGAACCGTCAAAAGCAAATAAGTCAGTTTTGAGATATCTTTCACAGAACAAAGTTCTGTCATTCTTGTTTCAAGTGTTCTATTATGGACCCATGGCTAAGACTCAAGTTTTAAAAACTTCCCGAAATCTGAATCTGGACTGTCATTAGTGTATTAAGTGTATCAAAATGTTGTCTTTAACATAGATTCGGAATCGTAAACTGCAAAAAAGTCAATTTTGAGATATCGTTGATTGAACATAGTTTTCTCCTTCTTGTTTCAAGTGTTCTACTATGGACCCATGGGTAAAACTCAAGTTTTAAAAATGTCACGAAATCCGAATTTTGACTTTCACTAGTGTATTAAGTGTGTCAAAATGTTGCCTTTCACATTGATTCGGAATCGTCAACCGCAAAAAAAGTCAGTTTTGAGATATCGTTGAATAAACAAAGTTGTCTCTTTCTTGTTTCAAGTGTTCAACTATGGACCCATGGCTAAAACTAAAGTTTTAAAGACTTTCTGAAATCCGAATTTAGACTTTCATTAGTGTATTAAGTGTATTAAAATGTCGTCTTTCACATTGATTCGGAATCGTCAACCACAAAAAAGGTCAGTTTTGAGATATCGTTGAATGAACAAAGTTGTCTCTTTCTTGTTTCAAGTGTTCAACTATGGACCCATGGCTAAAACTCAAGTTTTAAAAACTTCCAAAATCTGAATTTGGACTTTCTTTAGTGTATTAAGTGTTTCAAAATGTCATCTTTCACGTATATTCGGAACCGTCAAAAGCAAATAAGTCAGTTTTGAGACATCTTTGACAGAACAAAAAGTTCTGTCATTCTTGTTTCAAGTGTTCTATTATGGACCCATGGCTAAGACTCAAGTTTTAAAAACTTCCCGAAATCTGAATCTGGACTGTCATTAGTGTATTAAGTGTATCAAAATGTTGTCTTTAACATAGATTCGGAATCGTAAACTGCAAAAAAGTCAATTTTGAGATATCGTTGATTGAACAAAGTTTTCTCCTTCTTGTTTCAAGTGTTCTACTATGGACCCATGGGTAAAACTCAAGTTTTAAAAATGTCACGAAATTCGAATTTTGACTTTCACTAGTGTATTAAGTGTGTCAAAATGTCGCCTTTCACATTGATTCGGAATCGTCAACCGCAAAAAAAGTCAGTTTTGAGATATCGTTGAATAAACAAAGTTGTCTCTTTCTTTTTTCAAGTGTTTAACTATGGACCCATGGCTAAAACTCATGTTTTAAGACTTCCGCAAATCCGAATTTGGACTTTCGTTAGTGTATTAAGTGTATTAAAATGTCGTCTTTCACATTGATTCAGAATCGTCAACCGCAAAAAAAGTCAGTTTTGAGATATCGTTGAATGAACAAAGTTGTCTCTTTCTTGTTTCAAGTGTTTACCATTGGACCCATGGCTAAAACTCAAGTTTTAAAGACTTCTCGAAATCCGAACTTGGACTTTCGTTAGTGTATTAAGTGTATTAAAATGTCATCTTTCACATTGATTCGGAATCGTCAACCGCAAAAAAAGTCAGTTTTGAGTTATCGTTGAATGAACAAAGTTGTCTCTTTCTTGTTTCAAGTGTTTAACTATGGACCCATGGCCAAAACTCATGTTTTAAAGACTTCCCGAAATCCGAATTTGGACTTTCGTGAGTGTATTAAGTGTATCAAAATATCGTCTTTCACATTGATTCGGAATCATGAACCACAAAAACAGTCAGTTTTGAGATATCATTGAATTAACAAAGTTACCTCTTTCTTGTTTCAAGTGTTCAACTATGGACCCATGGCTAAAACTAAAGTTTTAAAGACTTTCTGAAATCCGAATTTAGACTTTCATTAGTGTATTAAGTGTATTAAAATGTCGTCTTTCACATTGATTCGGAATCGTCAACCACAAAAAAGGTCAGTTTTGAGATATCGTTGAATGAACAAAGTTGTCTCTTTCTTGTTTCAAGTGTTCAACTATGGACCCATGGCTAAAACTCAAGTTTTAAAAACTTCCCAAAATCTAAATTTGGACTTTCTTTAGTGTATTAAGTGTTTCAAAATGTCATCTTTCACGTAGATTCGGAACCGTCAAAAGCAAATAAGTCAGTTTTGCGATATCTTTGACAGAACAAAGTTCTGTCATTCTTGTTTCAAGTGTTCTATTATGGAACCATGGCTAAGACTCAAGTTTTCAAAACTTCCCGAAATCTGAATCTGGACTGTCATTAGTGTATTAAGTGTATCAAAATGTTATCTTTCACATAGATTCGGAATCGTAAACTGCAAAAAAGTCAATTTTGAGATATCGTTGATTGAACAAAGTTTTCTCCTTCTTGTTTCAAGTGTTCTACTGTGGACACATGGGTAAAACTCAAGTTTTAAAAATGTCACGAAATCCGAATTTTGACTTTCACTAGTGTATTAAGTGTGTCAAAATGTCGCCTTTCACATTGATTCCGAATCGTCAACCGCAAAAAAAGTCAGTTTTGAGATATCGTTGAATGAACAAAGTTGTCTCTTTCTTTTTTCAAGTGTTTAACTATGGACCCATGGCTAAAACTCAAGTTTTAAGACTTCCGGAAATCCGAATTTGGACTTTCGTTAGTGTATTAAGTGTATTAAAATGTCGTCTTTCACATTGATTCAGAATTGTCAACCGCAAAAAAAGTCAGTTTTGAGATATCGTTGAATGAACAAAGTTGTCTCTTTCTTGTTTCAAGTGTTTAACTATGGACCCATGGCAAAAACTCATGTTTTAAGACTTCCGCAAATCCGAATTTGGACTTTCGTTAGTGTATTATGTGTATTAAAATGTCGTCTTTCACATTGATTCGGAATCGTCAACCGCAAAAAAAGTCAGTTTTGAGATATCGTTGAATGAACATGGTTGTCTCTTTCTTGTTTCAAGTGTTTAACTATGGACCCATGGCTAAAACTCAAGTTTTAAAGACTTCCCGAAATCCGAACTTGGACTTTCGTTAGTGTATTAAGTGTATTAAAATGTCATCTTTCACATTGATTCGGAATCATCAACCGCAAAAAAAGACAGTTTTGAGATATCGTTGAATGAACAATGTTGTCTCTTTCTTGTTTCAAGTGTTTAACTATGGACCCATGGCTAAAACTCAAGTTTTAAAGACTTCTAGAAATCCGAATTTGGACTTTCGTTAGTGTATTAAGTGTATCAAAATGTCGTCTTTCACATTGATTCGGAATCGTTAACCGCAAAAACAGTCAGTTTTGAGATATCGTTTAATGAACAAAGTTGTCTCTTTCTTGTTTCAAGGGTTTAACTATGGACCCATGGCTAAAACTCAAGTTTTAAAGACTTCCCGAAATCCGAACTTGGACTTTTGTTAGTGTATTAAGTGTATTAAAATGTCGTCTTTCACATTGATTCGGAATCGTCAACCGCAAAAAAGTCAGTTTTGAGTTATCGTTGAATGAACAAAGTTGTCTCTTTCTTGTTTCAAGTGTTTAACTATGGACCCGTGGCTAAAACTCATGTTTTAAAGACTTCTCGAAATCCGAATTTGGACTTTCGTTAGTGTATTAAGTGTATCAAAATGTCGTCTTTCACATTGATTCGGAATCGTTAACCGCAAAAACAGTCAGTTTTGAGATATCGTTGAATGAACAAAGTTGTCTCTTTCTTGTTTCAAGGGTTTAACTATGGACCCATGGCTAAAACTCAAGTTTTAAAGACTTCCCGAAATCCGAACTTGGACTTTCGTAAGTGTATTAAGTGTATTAAAATGTCGTCTTTCACATTGATTCGGAATCGTCAACCGCAAAAAAAGTCAGTTTTGAGTTATCGTTGAATGAACAAAGTTGTCTCTTTCTTGTTTCAAGTGTTTAACTATGGACCCGTGGCTAAAACTCATGTTTTAAAGACTTCCTTAAATCCGAATTTGGACTTTCGTTAGGGTATTAAGTGTATTAAAATGTCCTCTTTCACATTGATTCGGAATCGTCAACCGCAAAAAAAGACAGTTTTGAGATATGGTTGAATGAACAAAGTTATCTATTTCTTGTTTCAAGTGTTTAACTATGGACCCATGGCAAAACTTAAGTTTTAAAGACTTCCCGAAATCTGAATTTGGACTTTCATCAGTGTATTAAGTGTATTAAAAAGTCATCTTTCACATTGATTCGAATCGTCAACCACAAAAAAGTTCAGTTTTGAGATATTATTGAATGAACAAAGTTGTCTCTTTCTTGTTTCAAGTGTTCAACTATGGACCCAGGGCTAAAACTCAAGTTTTAAAAACTTCTCAAAATCTGAATTTGGATTTCTTTAGTGTATTAAGTGTTTCAAAATGTCATCTTTCACATAGATTCGGAACCGTCAAAAGCAAATAAGTCAGTTTTGCGATATCGTTGATAGAACAAAGTTTTGTCTTTCTTTTCTCAAGTGTTCTACTGTGGACCCATGGCTAAAACTCAAGTTTTAAAAAACATCCCGATATCTGAATCTGGACTTTCATTAGTGTATTAAGTGTATCAAAATGTCATCTTTCACATAGATTCGGAATCGTCAACTGCAAAAAAGTCAATTTTGAGATATCGTTTATTGAACAAAGTTGTCTCCTTCTTGTTTCAAGTGTTCTACTATGGACCCATGGGTAAAACTCAAGTTCTAAAAACTTTCCAAAATCTGAATTTGGACTTTCTTTAGTGTATTAAGTGTTTGAAAATGTCATCTTTCACGTAGATTCGGAACCGTCAAAAGCTAATAAGTCAGTTTTGAGATATCTTTGATAGAACAAAGTTCTGTCGTTCTTCTTTCAAGTGTTCTATTATGGACCCATGGCTAAAACTCAAGTTTTAAAAACTTCCCGAAATCTGAATCTTGACTTTCATTACTGTATTAAGTGTATCAAAATGTCGTCTTTCACATAGATTCGGAATCGTAAACTGCAAAAAAGTCAATTTTGAGATATCGTTGATTGAACAAAGTTGTCTCCTTCTTGTTTCAAGTGTTCTACTATGGACCCATGGGTAAAACTCAAGTTTTCAAAACGTCCCGAAATCTGAATTTTGACTTTCACTTGTGTATTAAGTGTGTCAAAATGTCGCTGTTCACATTGATTCGGAATCGTCAACCGGAAAAAAAGATAGTTTTGAGATATTGTTGAATGAACAAAGTTGTCTCTTTCTTGTTTCAAGTGTTTAACTAGGGACCCATGGCCAAAACTCAAGTTTTAAAGACTTCCCGAAATCCGAACTTAGACTTTCGTTAGTGTATTAAGTGTATTAAAATGTCGTCTTTCACATTGATTCGGAATCGTCAACTGCAAGAAAAGTCTGTTATGAGTTATCATTGAATGAACAAAGTTGTCTCTTTCTTGTTTCAAGTGTTTAACTATGGACCCATGGCTAAAACTCATGGTTTAAGGACTTCTCGAAATCCAAATGTGGACTTTCGTTAGTGTATTAAGTGTATCAAAATGTCATCTTTCACATTGATTCGGAATCGTCAACCACAAAAAAAGTCAGTTTTGAGTTATCGTTGAATGAACAAAGTTGTCTCTTTCTTGTTTCAAGTGTTCAACTATGGACCCATGGGTAAAACTCAAGTTTTAAAAACTTCCCGAGATCTGAATTTGGACTTTCTTTAGTGTATTAAGTGTTTCAAAATGTCATCTTTCACATAGATTCGGATCCGTAAAAAGCAAATAAGTCAGTTTTGCGATATCTTTGATAGAACAAAGTTTTGTCTTTCTTGTTTCAAGTGTTCTACTATGGACCCATGGCTAAAAGTCAAGTTTTAAAAAACATCACGAAATCTGAATCTGGACTTTCATTAGTGTATTAAGTGTATCAAAATGTCGTCTTTCACATAGATTCGGAATCGTCAACAGCAAAAAAGTCAATTTTGAGAAATCGTTGATTGAACAAAGTTGTCTCCTTCTTGTTTCAAGTGTTCTACTATGGACCCATGGGTAAAACTCAAGTTTTAAAAACTTTCGGAAATCTGAAATTGGACTTTCTTTAATTTCTTAAGTGTTTCAAAATGTCATCTTTCACGTAGATTCGGAACCGTGAAAAGCAAATAAGTCAGTTTTGAGATATCTTTGATAGAACAAAGTTCTGTCTTTCTTGTTTCAAGTGTTCTACTATGGACCCATGGCTAAAACTCAAGTTTTAAAAACTTCCCGAATTCTGAATTTGAACTTTCATTAGTGTATTAAGTGTATCAAAATGTCATCTTTCACATAAATTTGGAATCGTCAACTGCAAAAAAGTCAGTTTTGAGATATCGTTGAATGAACATGGTTGTCTCTTTCTTGTTTCAAGTGTTTAACTATGGACCCGTGGCTAAAACTCAAGTTTTAAAGACTTCCCGAAATCCGAACTTGGACTTTCGTTAGTGTATTAAGTGTATTAAAATGTCATCTTTCACATTGATTCGGAATCGTCAACCGCAAAAAAAGACAGTTTTGAGATATCGTTGAATGAACAATGTTGTCTCTTTCTTGTTTCAAGTGTTTAACTATGGAACCATGGCTAAAACTCAAGTTTTAAAGACTTCTCGAAATCCGAATTTGGACTTTCGTTAGTGTATTAAGTGTATCAAAATGTCGTCTTTCACATTGATTCGGAATCGTTAACCGCAAAAACAGTCAGTTTTGAGATATCGTTGAATGAACAAAGTTGTCTCTTTCTTGTTTCAAGGGTTTAACTATGGACCCATGGCTAAAACTCAAGTTTTAAAAACTTCCCAAAATCTGAATTTGGACTTTCTTTAGTGTATTAAGTGTTTCAAAATGTCATCTTTCACGTAGATTCGGAACCGTCAAAAGCAAATAAGTCAGTTTTGAGATATCTTTCACAGAACAAAGTTCTGTCATTCTTGTTTCATGTGTTCTATTATGGACCCATGGCTAAGACTCAAGTTTTAAAAACTTCCCGAAATCTGAATCTGGACTGTCATTAGTGTATTAAGTGTATCAAAATGTTGTCTTTCACATAGATTCGGAATCATAAACTGCAAAAAAGTCAATTTTGAGATATCGTTGATTGAACAAAGTTTTCTCCTTCTTGTTTCAAGTGTTCTACTATGGACCCATGGGTAAAACTCATGTTTTAAAAATGTCACGAAATCCGAATTTTGACTTTCACTAGTGTATTAAGTGTGTCAAAATGTCGCCTTTCACATTGATTCGGAATCGTCAACCGCAAAAAAAGTCAGTTTTCAGATATCGTTGAATGAACAAAGTTGTCTCTTTCTTTTTTCAAGTGTTTAACTATGGACCCATGGCTAAAACTCAAGTTTTAAAGACTTCTCGAAATCCGAATTTGGACTTTCGTTAGTGTATTAAGTGTATCAAAATGTCATCTTTCACATTGATTCGGAATCGTTAACCGCAAAAACAGTCAGTTTTGAGATATCGTTGAATGAACAAAGTTGTCTCTTTCTTGTTTCAAGTGTTTAACTATGGACCCATGGCTAAAACTCAAGTTTTAAAGACATCCCGTAATCCGAACTTGGACTTTCGTTAGTGTATTAAGTGTATTAAAATGTCGTCTTTCACATTGATTCGGAATCATCAACCACAAAAAAAGTCAGTTTTGAGTTATCGTTGAATGAACAAAGTTGTCTCTTTCTTGTTTCAAGTGTTTAACTATGGACCCATGGCTAAAACTCATGTTTTAAAGACTTCCTGAAATCCGAATTTGGACTTTCGTTAGTGTATTAAGTGTATTAAAATGCCCTCTTTCACATTGATTCGGAATCGTCAACCACAAAAAAAGACAGTTTTGAGATATCGTTGAATGAACAGAGTTATCTATTTCTTGTTTCAAGTGTTTAACTATGGACCCATGGCAAAACTCAAGTTTTAAAGACTTCCCGAAATCCGAATTTGGACTTTCATCAGTGTATTAAAAAGTCATCTTTCACATTGATTCGGAATAGTCAACCACAAAAAAGGTCAGTTTTGAGATATCGTTGAATGAACAAAGTTGTCTCTTTCTTGTTTCAAGTGTTCAACTATGGACCCATGGCTAAAACTCAAGTTTTAAAAACTTCCCAAAATCTGAATTTCGACTTTCTTTAGTGTATTAAGTGTTTCAAAATGTCATCTTTCACGTAGATTTGGAACCGTCAAAAGCAAATAAGTCAGTTTTGAGATATCTTTGACAGAACAAAGTTCTGTCATTCTTGTTTCAAGTGTTCTATTATGGACCCATGGCTAAGACTCAAGTTTTAAAAACTTCCCGAAATCTGAATCTGGACTGTCATTAGTGTATTAAGTGTATCAAAATGTTATCTTTCACATAGATTCGGAATCATAAACTGCAAAAAAGTCAATTTTGAGATATCGTTGATTGAACAAAGTTTTCTCCTTCTTGTTTCAAGTGTTCTACTATGGACCCATGGGTAAAACTCAAGTTTTAAAAATGTCACGAAATCCGAATTTTGACTTTCACTAGTGTATTAAGTGTGTCAAAATGTCGCCTTTCACATTGATTCGGAATCGTCAACCGCAAAAAAAGTCAGTTTTGAGATATCGTTGAACAAACAAAGTTGTCTCTTTCTTTTTTCAAGTGTTTAACTATGGACCCATGGCTAAAACTCATGTTTTAAGACTTCCGTAAATCCGAATTTGGACTTTCGTTAGTGTATTAAGTGTATTAAAATGTCGTCTTTCACATTGATTCAGAATCGTCAACCGCAAAAAAAGTCCGTTTTGAGATATCGTTGAATGAACAAAGTTGTCTCTTTCTTGTTTCAAGTGTTTAACTATGGACCCATGGCAAAACTCAAGTTTTAAAGACTTCCCGAAATCCGAATTTGGACTTTCATCAGTGTATTAAGTGTATTAAAAAGTCATCTTTCACATTG
Organism: Diospyros kaki; assembly: GCA_036245055.1. Lineage (NCBI taxonomy): Eukaryota > Viridiplantae > Streptophyta > Magnoliopsida > Ericales > Ebenaceae > Diospyros > Diospyros kaki. The sequence continues at coordinate 22,597,867 of BSEG01000009.1, read as the reverse complement.
ACTCGGAATCGTCAACCACAAAAAAGGTCGGTTTTGAGATATCGTTGAATGAACAAAGTTGTCTCTTTCTTGTTTCAAGTGTTCAACTATGGACCCATGGCTAAAACTCAAGTTTTAAAGACTTCTCGAAATCCGAACTTGGACTTTCGTTAGTGTGTTAAGTGTATTAAAATGTCGTCTTTCACATTGATTCGGAATCATCAACCACAAAAAAAGTCAGTTTTGAGTTATCGTTGAATGAACAAAGTTGTCTCTTTCTTGTTTCAAGTGTTTAACTATGACCCATGGCTAAAACTCATGTTTTAAAGACTTCCTGAAATCCGAATTTGGACTTTCGTTAGTGTATTAAGTGTATTAAAATGCCCTCTTTCACATTGATTCGGAATCGTCAACCGCAAAAAAAGACAGTTTTGAGATATCGTTGAATGAACAAAGTTATCTATTTCTTGTTTCAAGTGTTTAACTATGGACCCATGGCAAAACTCAAGTTTTAAAGACTTCCCGAAATCCGAATTTGGACTTTCATCAGTGTATTAAGTGTATTAAAAAGTCATCTTTCACATTGATTCGGAATCGTCAACCACAAAAAAGGTCGGTTTTGAGATATCGTTGAATGAACAAAGTTGTCTCTTTCTTGTTTCAAGTGTTCAACTATGGACCCATGGCTAAAACTCAAGTTTTAAAAACTTCCAAAATCTGAATTTGGACTTTCTTTAGTGTATTAAGTGTTTCAAAATGTCATCTTTCACGTATATTCGGAACCGTCAAAAGCAAATAAGTCAGTTTTGAGATATCTTTGACAGAACAAAGTTCTGTCATTCTTGTTTCAAGTGTTCTATTATGGACCCATGGCTAAGACTCAAGTTTTAAAAACTTCCCGAAATCTGAATCTGGACTGTCATTAGTGTATTAAGTGTATCAAAATGTTGTCTTTAACATAGATTCGGAATCGTAAACTGCAAAAAAGTCAATTTTGAGATATCGTTGATTGAACAAAGTTTTCTCCTTCTTGTTTCAAGTGTTCTACTATGGACCCATGGGTAAAACTCAAGTTTTAAAAATGTCACGAAATTCGAATTTTGACTTTCACTAGTGTATTAAGTGTGTCAAAATGTCGCCTTTCACATTGATTCGGAATCGTCAACCGCAAAAAAAGTCAGTTTTGGGATATCGTTGAATAAACAAAGTTGTCTCTTTCTTTTTTCAAGTGTTTAAATATGGACCCATGGCTAAAACTCATGTTTTAAGACTTCCGCAAATCCGAATTTGGACTTTCGTTAGTGTATTAAGTGTATTAAAAGGTCGTCTTTCACATTGATTCAGAATCGTCAACCGCAAAAAAAGTCAGTTTTGAGATATCGTTGAATGAACAAAGTTGTCTCTTTCTTGTTTCAAGTGTTTAACTATGGACCCATGGTTAAAACTCAAGTTTTAAAGACTTCTCGAAATCCGAACTTGGACTTTCGTTAGTGTATTAAGTGTATTAAAATGTCATCTTTCACATTGATTCGGAATCGTCAACCGCAAAAAAAGTCAGTTTTGAGTTATCGTTGAATGAACAAAGTTGTCTCTTTCTTGTTTCAAGTGTTTAACTATGGACCCATGGCCAAAACTCATGTTTTAAAGACTTCCCGAAATCCGAATTTGGACTTTTGTGAGTGTATTAAGTGTATCAAAATATCGTCTTTCACATTGATTCGGAATCGTGAACCACAAAAACAGTCAGTTTTGAGATATCATTGAATTAACAAAGTTGCCTATTTCTTGTTTCAAGTGTTCAACTATGGACCCATGGCTAAAACTAAAGTTTTAAAGACTTTCTGAAATCCGAATTTAGACTTTCATTAGTGTATTAAGTGTATTAAAATGTCGTCTTTCACATCGATTCGGAATCGTCAACCACAAAAAAGGTCAGTTTTGAGATATCGTTGAATGAACAAAGTTGTCTCTTTCTTGTTTCAAGTGTTCAACTATGGACCCATGGCTAAAACTCAAGTTTTAAAAACTTCCAAAATCTGAATTTGGACTTTCTTTAGTGTATTAAGTGTTTCAAAATGTCATCTTTCACGTATATTCGGAACCGTCAAAAGCAAATAAGTCAGTTTTGAGATATCTTTGACAGAACAAAGTTCTGTCATTCTTGTTTCAAGTGTTCTATTATGGACCCATGGCTAAGACTCAAGTTTTAAAAACTTCCCGAAATCTGAATCTGGACCGTCATTAGTGTATTAAGTGTATCAAAATGTTGTCTTTAACATAGATTCGGAATCGTAAACTGCAAAAAAGTCAATTTTGAGATATCGTTGATTGAACAAAGTTTTCTCCTTCTTATTTCAAGTGTTCTACTATGGACCCATGGGTAAAACTCAAGTTTTAAAAATGTCACGAAATCCGAATTTTGACTTTCACTAGTGTATTAAGTGTGTCAAAATGTCGCCTTTCACATTGATTCGGAATCGTCAACCGCAAAAAAAGTCAGTTTTGAGATATCGTTGAATAAACAAAGTTGTCTCTTTCTTTTTTCAAGTGTTTAACTATGGACCCATGGCTAAAACTCATGTTTTAAGACTTCCGCAAATCCGAATTTGGACTTTCGTTAGTGTATTAAGTGTATTAAAATGTCGTCTTTCACATTGATTCAGAATCGTCAACCGCAAAAAAAGTCAGTTTTGAGATATCGTTGAATGAACAAAGTTGTCTCTTTCTTGTTTCAAGTGTTTAACTATGGACCCATGGCTAAAACTCAAGTTTTAAAGACTTCTCGAAATCCGAACTTGGACTTTCGTTAGTGTATTAAGTGCATTAAAATGTCATCTTTCACATTGATTCGGAATCGTCAACCGCAAAAAAAGTCAGTTTTGAGTTATCGTTGAATGAACAAAGTTGTCTCTTTCTTGTTTCAAGTGTTTAACTATGGACCCATGGCCAAAACTCATGTTTTAAAGACTTCCCGAAATCCGAATTTGGACTTTCGTGAGTGTATTAAGTGTATCAAAATATCGTCTTTCACATTGATTCGGAATCGTGAACCACAAAAACAGTCAGTTTTGACATATCATTGAATTAACAAAGTTGCCTCTTTCTTGTTTCAAGTGTTCAACTATGGACCGATGGCTAAAACTAAAGTTTTAAAGACTTTCTGAAATCCGAATTTAGACTTTCATTAGTGTATTAAGTGTATTAAAATGTCGTCTTTCACATTGATTCGGAATCGTCAACCACAAAAAAGGTCAGTTTTGAGATATCGTTGAATGAACAAAGTTGTCTCTTTCTTGTTTCAAGTGTTCAACTATGGACCCATGGCTAAAACTCAAGTTTTAAAAACTTCCCAAAATCTAAATTTGGACTTTCTTTAGTGTATTAAGTGTTTCAAAATGTCATCTTTCACGTAGATTCGGAACCGTCAAAAGCAAATAAGTAAGTTTTGCGATATCTATGACAGAACAAAGTTCTGTCATTCTTGTTTCAAGTGTTCTATTATGGACCCATGGCTAAGACTCAAGTTTTAAAAACTTCCCGAAATCTGAATCTGGACTGTCATTAGTGTATTAAGTGTATCAAAATGTTATCTTTCACATAGATTCGGAATCGTAAACTGCAAAAAAGTCAATTTTGAGATATCGTTGATTGAACAAAGTTTTCTCCTTCTTGTTTCAAGTGTTCTACTGTGCACACATGGGTAAAACTCAAGTTTTAAAAATGTCACGAAATCCGAATTTTGACTTTCACTAGTGTATTAAGTGTGTCAAAATGTCGCCTTTCACATTGATTCCGAATCGTCAACCACAAAAAAAGTCAGTTTTGAGATATCGTTGAATGAACAAAGTTGTCTCTTTCTTTTTTCAAGTGTTTAACTATGGACCCATGGCTAAAACTCATGTTTTAAGACTTCCGAAAATCCGAATTTGGACTTTCATTAGTGTATTAAGTGTATTAAAATGTCGTCTTTCACATTGATTCAGAATCGTCAACCGCAAAAAAAGTCAGTTTTGAGATATCGTTGAATGAACAAAGTTGTCTCTTTCTTGTTTCAAGTGTTTAACTATGGACCCATGGCAAAAACTCAAGTTTTAAAGACTTCCAGGAATCCGAACTTAGACTTTCATTAGTGTATTAAGTGTATTAAAATGTCGTCTTTCACATTGATTCGGAATCGTCAACCGCAAAAGAAAGTCAGTTTTGAGTTATCGTTGAATGAACAAAGTTGTCTCTTTCTTGTTTCAAGTGTTTAACTATGGACCCATGGCAAAACTCAAGTTTTAAAGACTTCCCGAAATCTGAATTTGGACTTTCATCAGTGTATTAAGTGTATTAAAAAGTCGTCTTTCACATTGATTCAGAATCGTCAACCACAAAAAAAGTCAGTTTTGAGTTATCGTTGAATGAACAAAGTTGTCTCTTTCTTGTTTCAAGTGTTCAACTATGGACCCATGGCTAAATCTCAAGTTTTAAAAACTTCCCGAAATCTGAATTTGGACTTTCTTTAGTGTATTAAGTGTTTCAAAATGTCATCTTTCACATAGATTCGGAACCGTCAAAAGCAAATAAGTCAGTTTTGCGATATCTTTGTTAGAACAAAGTTTTGTCTTTCTTGTTTCAAGTGTTCTACTATGGACCCATGGCTAAAACTCAAGTTTTAAAAAACATCCCGAAATCTGAATCTGGACTTTCATCAGTGTACTAAGTGTATCAAAATGTCGTCTTTCACATAGATTCGGAATCGTCATCTGCAAAAAAGTCAATTTTGAGATATCGTTGATTGAACAAAGTTGTCTCCTTCTTGTTTCAAGTGTTCTACTAGGACCCTAGGGTAAAACTCAAGTTCTAAAACCTTTCCAAAATCTGAATTTGGACTTTCTTTAGTGTATTAAGTGTTTGAAAATATCATCTTTCACGTAGATTCGGAATCGTCAAAAGCAAATAAGTCAGTTTTGAGATATCTTTGATAGAAGAAAGTTCTGTCATTCTTGTTTCAAGTGTTCTATTATGGACCCATGGCTAAAACTCAAGTTTTAAAAACTTCCTGAAATCTGAATCTGAACTTTCATTAGGGTATTATGTGTATCAAAATGTCAACTTTCACATAGATTCGGAATCGTAAACTGCAAAAAAGTCAATTTTGAGATATCGTTCATTGAACAAAGTTGTCTCCTTCTTGTTTCAAGTGTTCTACTATGGACCCATAGGTAAAACTCAAGTTTTAAAAACATCCCGGAATCCGAATTTGGACTTTCACTAGTGTATTAAGTGTACCAAAATGTCGTCTTTCACATTGATTCGGAATCGTCAACCGCAAAAAAAGTCAGTTTTGAGATATCGTTGAATGAACAAAGTTGTCTCTTTCTTGTTTCAAGTGTTCAACAATGGACCCATGGCTAAAACTCAAGTTTTAAACACTTCCCGAAATCCGAATTTGGACTTTCATTAGTGTATTAAGTTTATCAAAATGTCGTCTTTCATATTGATTCGGAATCGTCAACCGCAAAAAAGTCAGTTTTGAGATATCGTTGAATGAACAAAGTTGTCTCTTTCTTGTTTCAAGTGTTTAACTATGGACCCATGGCTAAAACTCATGGTTTAAAGACTTCCCGAAATTCAAATTTGGACTTTCGTTAGTGTATTAAGTGCATCAAAATGTCATCTTTCACATTGATTCGGAATCGTGAACCGCAAAAAAAGTCAGTTTTGAGATATCGTTGAATGAACAAAGTTGTCTCTTTCTTGTTTCAAGTGTTCAACTATGGAGCCATGGCTAAAACTAAAGTTTCAAAGACTTTCTGAAATCCAACTTTAGACTTTCATTAGTGTATTAAGTGTATTAAAATGTCATCTTTCACATTGATTCGGAATCGTCAACCGCAAATAAAGTTAGTTTTGAGATATCGTTGAATGAACAAAGTTATCTCTTTCTTGTTTCAAGTGTTTAACTATGGACCCATGGCAGAACTCAAGTTTTAAAGGCTTCCCGAAATCCGAATTTGGACTTTCATCAGTGCATTAAGTGCATTAAAAAGTCATCTTTCACATTGATTCGGAATTGTCAACCACAAAAAAAGTCAGTTTTGAGTTATCGTTGAATGAACAAAGTTGTCTCTTTCTTGTTTCAAGTGTTTAACTATGGACCCATGGCTAAAACTCATGGTTTAAAGACTTCTCGAAATCCGAACTTGGACTTTCGTTAGTGTGTTAAGTGTATTAAAATGTCGTCTTTCACATTGATTCGGAATCATCAACCACAAAAAAAGTCAGTTTTGAGTTATCGTTGAATGAACAAAGTTGTCTCTTTCTTGTTTCAAGTGTTTAACTATGGACCCATGGCTAAAACTCATGGTTTAAAGACTTCCCGAAATTCAAATTTGGACTTTCGTTAGTGTATTAAGTGCATCAAAATGTCATCTTTCACATTGATTCGGAATCGTGAACCGCAAAAAAAGTCAGTTTTGAGATATCGTTGAATGAACAAAGTTGTCTCTTTCTTGTTTCAAGTGTTCAACTATGGAGCCATGGCTAAAACTAAAGTTTCAAAGACTTTCTGAAATCCAACTTTAGACTTTCATTAGTGTATTAAGTGTATTAAAATGTCATCTTTCACATTGATTCGGAATCGTCAACCGCAAATAAAGTTAGTTTTGAGATATCGTTGAATGAACAAAGTTATCTCTTTCTTGTTTCAAGTGTTTAACTATGGACCCATGGCAGAACTCAAGTTTTAAAGGCTTCCCGAAATCCGAATTTGGACTTTCATCAGTGCATTAAGTGCATTAAAAAGTCATCTTTCACATTGATTCGGAATTGTCAACCACAAAAAAAGTCAGTTTTGAGTTATCGTTGAATGAACAAAGTTGTCTCTTTCTTGTTTCAAGTGTTTAACTATGGACCCATGGCTAAAACTCATGGTTTAAAGACTTCTCGAAATCCGAACTTGGACTTTCGTTAGTGTGTTAAGTGTATTAAAATGTCGTCTTTCACATTGATTCGGAATCATCAACCACAAAAAAAGTCAGTTTTGAGTTATCGTTGAATGAACAAAGTTGTCTCTTTCTTGTTTCAAGTGTTTAACTATGACCCATGGCTAAAACTCATGTTTTAAAGACTTCCTGAAATCCGAATTTGGACTTTCGTTAGTGTATTAAGTGTATTAAAATGCCCTCTTTCACATTGATTCGGAATCGTCAACCGCAAAAAAAGACAGTTTTGAGATATCGTTGAATGAACAAAGTTATCTATTTCTTGTTTCAAGTGTTTAACTATGGACCCATGGCAAAACTCAAGTTTTAAAGACTTCCCGAAATCCGAATTTGGACTTTCATCAGTGTATTAAGTGTATTAAAAAGTCATCTTTCACATTGATTCGGAATCGTCAACCACAAAAAAGGTCGGTTTTGAGATATCGTTGAATGAACAAAGTTGTCTCTTTCTTGTTTCAAGTGTTCAACTATGGACCCATGGCTAAAACTCAAGTTTTAAAAACTTCCAAAATCTGAATTTGGACTTTCTTTAGTGTATTAAGTGTTTCAAAATGTCATCTTTCACGTATATTCGGAACCGTCAAAAGCAAATAAGTCAGTTTTGAGATATCTTTGACAGAACAAAGTTCTGTCATTCTTGTTTCAAGTGTTCTATTATGGACCCATGGCTAAGACTCAAGTTTTAAAAACTTCCCGAAATCTGAATCTGGACTGTCATTAGTGTATTAAGTGTATCAAAATGTTGTCTTTAACATAGATTCGGAATCGTAAACTGCAAAAAAGTCAATTTTGAGATATCGTTGATTGAACAAAGTTTTCTCCTTCTTGTTTCAAGTGTTCTACTATGGACCCATGGGTAAAACTCAAGTTTTAAAAATGTCACGAAATTCGAATTTTGACTTTCACTAGTGTATTAAGTGTGTCAAAATGTCGCCTTTCACATTGATTCGGAATCGTCAACCGCAAAAAAAGTCAGTTTTGGGATATCGTTGAATAAACAAAGTTGTCTCTTTCTTTTTTCAAGTGTTTAAATATGGACCCATGGCTAAAACTCATGTTTTAAGACTTCCGCAAATCCGAATTTGGACTTTCGTTAGTGTATTAAGTGTATTAAAAGGTCGTCTTTCACATTGATTCAGAATCGTCAACCGCAAAAAAAGTCAGTTTTGAGATATCGTTGAATGAACAAAGTTGTCTCTTTCTTGTTTCAAGTGTTTAACTATGGACCCATGGTTAAAACTCAAGTTTTAAAGACTTCTCGAAATCCGAACTTGGACTTTCGTTAGTGTATTAAGTGTATTAAAATGTCATCTTTCACATTGATTCGGAATCGTCAACCGCAAAAAAAGTCAGTTTTGAGTTATCGTTGAATGAACAAAGTTGTCTCTTTCTTGTTTCAAGTGTTTAACTATGGACCCATGGCCAAAACTCATGTTTTAAAGACTTCCCGAAATCCGAATTTGGACTTTTGTGAGTGTATTAAGTGTATCAAAATATCGTCTTTCACATTGATTCGGAATCGTGAACCACAAAAACAGTCAGTTTTGAGATATCATTGAATTAACAAAGTTGCCTATTTCTTGTTTCAAGTGTTCAACTATGGACCCATGGCTAAAACTAAAGTTTTAAAGACTTTCTGAAATCCGAATTTAGACTTTCATTAGTGTATTAAGTGTATTAAAATGTCGTCTTTCACATCGATTCGGAATCGTCAACCACAAAAAAGGTCAGTTTTGAGATATCGTTGAATGAACAAAGTTGTCTCTTTCTTGTTTCAAGTGTTCAACTATGGACCCATGGCTAAAACTCAAGTTTTAAAAACTTCCAAAATCTGAATTTGGACTTTCTTTAGTGTATTAAGTGTTTCAAAATGTCATCTTTCACGTATATTCGGAACCGTCAAAAGCAAATAAGTCAGTTTTGAGATATCTTTGACAGAACAAAGTTCTGTCATTCTTGTTTCAAGTGTTCTATTATGGACCCATGGCTAAGACTCAAGTTTTAAAAACTTCCCGAAATCTGAATCTGGACCGTCATTAGTGTATTAAGTGTATCAAAATGTTGTCTTTAACATAGATTCGGAATCGTAAACTGCAAAAAAGTCAATTTTGAGATATCGTTGATTGAACAAAGTTTTCTCCTTCTTATTTCAAGTGTTCTACTATGGACCCATGGGTAAAACTCAAGTTTTAAAAATGTCACGAAATCCGAATTTTGACTTTCACTAGTGTATTAAGTGTGTCAAAATGTCGCCTTTCACATTGATTCGGAATCGTCAACCGCAAAAAAAGTCAGTTTTGAGATATCGTTGAATAAACAAAGTTGTCTCTTTCTTTTTTCAAGTGTTTAACTATGGACCCATGGCTAAAACTCATGTTTTAAGACTTCCGTAAATCCGAATTTGGACTTTCGTTAGTGTATTAAGTGTATTAAAATGTCGTCTTTCACATTGATTCAGAATCGTCAACCGCAAAAAAAGTCAGTTTTGAGATATCGTTGAATGAACAAAGTTGTCTCTTTCTTGTTTCAAGTGTTTAACTATGGACCCATGGCTAAAACTCAAGTTTTAAAGACTTCTCGAAATCCGAACTTGGACTTTCGTTAGTGTATTAAGTGCATTAAAATGTCATCTTTCACATTGATTCGGAATCGTCAACCGCAAAAAAAGTCAGTTTTGAGTTATCGTTGAATGAACAAAGTTGTCTCTTTCTTGTTTCAAGTGTTTAACTATGGACCCATGGCCAAAACTCATGTTTTAAAGACTTCCCGAAATCCGAATTTGGACTTTCGTGAGTGTATTAAGTGTATCAAAATATCGTCTTTCACATTGATTCGGAATCGTGAACCACAAAAACAGTCAGTTTTGACATATCATTGAATTAACAAAGTTGCCTCTTTCTTGTTTCAAGTGTTCAACTATGGACCGATGGCTAAAACTAAAGTTTTAAAGACTTTCTGAAATCCGAATTTAGACTTTCATTAGTGTATTAAGTGTATTAAAATGTCGTCTTTCACATTGATTCGGAATCGTCAACCACAAAAAAGGTCAGTTTTGAGATATCGTTGAATGAACAAAGTTGTCTCTTTCTTGTTTCAAGTGTTCAACTATGGACCCATGGCTAAAACTCAAGTTTTAAAAACTTCCCAAAATCTAAATTTGGACTTTCTTTAGTGTATTAAGTGTTTCAAAATGTCATCTTTCACGTAGATTCGGAACCGTCAAAAGCAAATAAGTCAGTTTTGCGATATCTATGACAGAACAAAGTTCTGTCATTCTTGTTTCAAGTGTTCTATTATGGACCCATGGCTAAGACTCAAGTTTTAAAAACTTCCCGAAATCTGAATCTGGACTGTCATTAGTGTATTAAGTGTATCAAAATGTTATCTTTCACATAGATTCGGAATCGTAAACTGCAAAAAAGTCAATTTTGAGATATCGTTGATTGAACAAAGTTTTCTCCTTCTTGTTTCAAGTGTTCTACTGTGCACACATGGGTAAAACTCAAGTTTTAAAAATGTCACGAAATCCGAATTTTGACTTTCACTAGTGTATTAAGTGTGTCAAAATGTCGCCTTTCACATTGATTCCGAATCGTCAACCACAAAAAAAGTCAGTTTTGAGATATCGTTGAATGAACAAAGTTGTCTCTTTCTTTTTTCAAGTGTTTAACTATGGACCCATGGCTAAAACTCATGTTTTAAGACTTCCGAAAATCCGAATTTGGACTTTCATTAGTGTATTAAGTGTATTAAAATGTCGTCTTTCACATTGATTCAGAATCGTCAACCGCAAAAAAAGTCAGTTTTGAGATATCGTTGAATGAACAAAGTTGTCTCTTTCTTGTTTCAAGTGTTTAACTATGACCCATGGCTAAAACTCATGTTTTAAAGACTTCCTGAAATCCGAATTTGGACTTTCGTTAGTGTATTAAGTGTATTAAAATGCCCTCTTTCACATTGATTCGGAATCGTCAACCGCAAAAAAAGACAGTTTTGAGATATCGTTGAATGAACAAAGTTATCTATTTCTTGTTTCAAGTGTTTAACTATGGACCCATGGCAAAACTCAAGTTTTAAAGACTTCCCGAAATCCGAATTTGGACTTTCATCAGTGTATTAAGTGTATTAAAAAGTCATCTTTCACATTGATTCGGAATCGTCAACCACAAAAAAGGTCGGTTTTGAGATATCGTTGAATGAACAAAGTTGTCTCTTTCTTGTTTCAAGTGTTCAACTATGGACCCATGGCTAAAACTCAAGTTTTAAAAACTTCCAAAATCTGAATTTGGACTTTCTTTAGTGTATTAAGTGTTTCAAAATGTCATCTTTCACGTATATTCGGAACCGTCAAAAGCAAATAAGTCAGTTTTGAGATATCTTTGACAGAACAAAGTTCTGTCATTCTTGTTTCAAGTGTTCTATTATGGACCCATGGCTAAGACTCAAGTTTTAAAAACTTCCCGAAATCTGAATCTGGACTGTCATTAGTGTATTAAGTGTATCAAAATGTTGTCTTTAACATAGATTCGGAATCGTAAACTGCAAAAAAGTCAATTTTGAGATATCGTTGATTGAACAAAGTTTTCTCCTTCTTGTTTCAAGTGTTCTACTATGGACCCATGGGTAAAACTCAAGTTTTAAAAATGTCACGAAATTCGAATTTTGACTTTCACTAGTGTATTAAGTGTGTCAAAATGTCGCCTTTCACATTGATTCGGAATCGTCAACCGCAAAAAAAGTCAGTTTTGGGATATCGTTGAATAAACAAAGTTGTCTCTTTCTTTTTTCAAGTGTTTAAATATGGACCCATGGCTAAAACTCATGTTTTAAGACTTCCGCAAATCCGAATTTGGACTTTCGTTAGTGTATTAAGTGTATTAAAAGGTCGTCTTTCACATTGATTCAGAATCGTCAACCGCAAAAAAAGTCAGTTTTGAGATATCGTTGAATGAACAAAGTTGTCTCTTTCTTGTTTCAAGTGTTTAACTATGGACCCATGGTTAAAACTCAAGTTTTAAAGACTTCTCGAAATCCGAACTTGGACTTTCGTTAGTGTATTAAGTGTATTAAAATGTCATCTTTCACATTGATTCGGAATCGTCAACCGCAAAAAAAGTCAGTTTTGAGTTATCGTTGAATGAACAAAGTTGTCTCTTTCTTGTTTCAAGTGTTTAACTATGGACCCATGGCCAAAACTCATGTTTTAAAGACTTCCCGAAATCCGAATTTGGACTTTTGTGAGTGTATTAAGTGTATCAAAATATCGTCTTTCACATTGATTCGGAATCGTGAACCACAAAAACAGTCAGTTTTGAGATATCATTGAATTAACAAAGTTGCCTATTTCTTGTTTCAAGTGTTCAACTATGGACCCATGGCTAAAACTAAAGTTTTAAAGACTTTCTGAAATCCGAATTTAGACTTTCATTAGTGTATTAAGTGTATTAAAATGTCGTCTTTCACATCGATTCGGAATCGTCAACCACAAAAAAGGTCAGTTTTGAGATATCGTTGAATGAACAAAGTTGTCTCTTTCTTGTTTCAAGTGTTCAACTATGGACCCATGGCTAAAACTCAAGTTTTAAAAACTTCCAAAATCTGAATTTGGACTTTCTTTAGTGTATTAAGTGTTTCAAAATGTCATCTTTCACGTATATTCGGAACCGTCAAAAGCAAATAAGTCAGTTTTGAGATATCTTTGACAGAACAAAGTTCTGTCATTCTTGTTTCAAGTGTTCTATTATGGACCCATGGCTAAGACTCAAGTTTTAAAAACTTCCCGAAATCTGAATCTGGACCGTCATTAGTGTATTAAGTGTATCAAAATGTTGTCTTTAACATAGATTCGGAATCGTAAACTGCAAAAAAGTCAATTTTGAGATATCGTTGATTGAACAAAGTTTTCTCCTTCTTATTTCAAGTGTTCTACTATGGACCCATGGGTAAAACTCAAGTTTTAAAAATGTCACGAAATCCGAATTTTGACTTTCACTAGTGTATTAAGTGTGTCAAAATGTCGCCTTTCACATTGATTCGGAATCGTCAACCGCAAAAAAAGTCAGTTTTGAGATATCGTTGAATAAACAAAGTTGTCTCTTTCTTTTTTCAAGTGTTTAACTATGGACCCATGGCTAAAACTCATGTTTTAAGACTTCCGCAAATCCGAATTTGGACTTTCGTTAGTGTATTAAGTGTATTAAAATGTCGTCTTTCACATTGATTCAGAATCGTCAACCGCAAAAAAAGTCAGTTTTGAGATATCGTTGAATGAACAAAGTTGTCTCTTTCTTGTTTCAAGTGTTTAACTATGGACCCATGGCTAAAACTCAAGTTTTAAAGACTTCTCGAAATCCGAACTTGGACTTTCGTTAGTGTATTAAGTGCATTAAAATGTCATCTTTCACATTGATTCGGAATCGTCAACCGCAAAAAAAGTCAGTTTTGAGTTATCGTTGAATGAACAAAGTTGTCTCTTTCTTGTTTCAAGTGTTTAACTATGGACCCATGGCCAAAACTCATGTTTTAAAGACTTCCCGAAATCCGAATTTGGACTTTCGTGAGTGTATTAAGTGTATCAAAATATCGTCTTTCACATTGATTCGGAATCGTGAACCACAAAAACAGTCAGTTTTGACATATCATTGAATTAACAAAGTTGCCTCTTTCTTGTTTCAAGTGTTCAACTATGGACCGATGGCTAAAACTAAAGTTTTAAAGACTTTCTGAAATCCGAATTTAGACTTTCATTAGTGTATTAAGTGTATTAAAATGTCGTCTTTCACATTGATTCGGAATCGTCAACCACAAAAAAGGTCAGTTTTGAGATATCGTTGAATGAACAAAGTTGTCTCTTTCTTGTTTCAAGTGTTCAACTATGGACCCATGGCTAAAACTCAAGTTTTAAAAACTTCCCAAAATCTAAATTTGGACTTTCTTTAGTGTATTAAGTGTTTCAAAATGTCATCTTTCACGTAGATTCGGAACCGTCAAAAGCAAATAAGTCAGTTTTGCGATATCTATGACAGAACAAAGTTCTGTCATTCTTGTTTCAAGTGTTCTATTATGGACCCATGGCTAAGACTCAAGTTTTAAAAACTTCCCGAAATCTGAATCTGGACTGTCATTAGTGTATTAAGTGTATCAAAATGTTATCTTTCACATAGATTCGGAATCGTAAACTGCAAAAAAGTCAATTTTGAGATATCGTTGATTGAACAAAGTTTTCTCCTTCTTGTTTCAAGTGTTCTACTGTGCACACATGGGTAAAACTCAAGTTTTAAAAATGTCACGAAATCCGAATTTTGACTTTCACTAGTGTATTAAGTGTGTCAAAATGTCGCCTTTCACATTGATTCCGAATCGTCAACCACAAAAAAAGTCAGTTTTGAGATATCGTTGAATGAACAAAGTTGTCTCTTTCTTTTTTCAAGTGTTTAACTATGGACCCATGGCTAAAACTCATGTTTTAAGACTTCCGAAAATCCGAATTTGGACTTTCATTAGTGTATTAAGTGTATTAAAATGTCGTCTTTCACATTGATTCAGAATCGTCAACCGGAAAAAAAGTCAGTTTTGAGATATCGTTGAATGAACAAAGTTGTCTCTTTCTTGTTTCAAGTGTTTAACTATGGACCCATGGCAAAAACTCAAGTTTTAAAGACTTCCAGGAATCCGAACTTAGACTTTCATTAGTGTATTAAGTGTATTAAAATGTCGTCTTTCACATTGATTCGGAATCGTCAACCGCAAAAGAAAGTCAGTTTTGAGTTATCGTTGAATGAACAAAGTTGTCTCTTTCTTGTTTCAAGTGTTTAACTATGGACCCATGGCAAAACTCAAGTTTTAAAGACTTCCCGAAATCTGAATTTGGACTTTCATCAGTGTATTAAGTGTATTAAAAAGTCGTCTTTCACATTGATTCAGAATCGTCAACCACAAAAAAAGTCAGTTTTGAGTTATCGTTGAATGAACAAAGTTGTCTCTTTCTTGTTTCAAGTGTTCAACTATGGACCCATGGCTAAATCTCAAGTTTTAAAAACTTCCCGAAATCTGAATTTGGACTTTCTTTAGTGTATTAAGTGTTTCAAAATGTCATCTTTCACATAGATTCGGAACCGTCAAAAGCAAATAAGTCAGTTTTGCGATATCTTTGTTAGAACAAAGTTTTGTCTTTCTTGTTTCAAGTGTTCTACTATGGACCCATGGCTAAAACTCAAGTTTTAAAAAACATCCCGAAATCTGAATCTGGACTTTCATCAGTGTACTAAGTGTATCAAAATGTCGTCTTTCACATAGATTCGGAATCGTCATCTGCAAAAAAGTCAATTTTGAGATATCGTTGATTGAACAAAGTTGTCTCCTTCTTGTTTCAAGTGTTCTACTAGGACCCTAGGGTAAAACTCAAGTTCTAAAACCTTTCCAAAATCTGAATTTGGACTTTCTTTAGTGTATTAAGTGTTTGAAAATATCATCTTTCACGTAGATTCGGAATCGTCAAAAGCAAATAAGTCAGTTTTGAGATATCTTTGATAGAAGAAAGTTCTGTCATTCTTGTTTCAAGTGTTCTATTATGGACCCATGGCTAAAACTCAAGTTTTAAAAACTTCCTGAAATCTGAATCTGAACTTTCATTAGGGTATTATGTGTATCAAAATGTCAACTTTCACATAGATTCGGAATCGTAAACTGCAAAAAAGTCAATTTTGAGATATCGTTCATTGAACAAAGTTGTCTCCTTCTTGTTTCAAGTGTTCTACTATGGACCCATAGGTAAAACTCAAGTTTTAAAAACATCCCGGAATCCGAATTTGGACTTTCACTAGTGTATTAAGTGTACCAAAATGTCGTCTTTCACATTGATTCGGAATCGTCAACCGCAAAAAAAGTCAGTTTTGAGATATCGTTGAATGAACAAAGTTGTCTCTTTCTTGTTTCAAGTGTTCAACAATGGACCCATGGCTAAAACTCAAGTTTTAAACACTTCCCGAAATCCGAATTTGGACTTTCATTAGTGTATTAAGTTTATCAAAATGTCGTCTTTCATATTGATTCGGAATCGTCAACCGCAAAAAAGTCAGTTTTGAGATATCGTTGAATGAACAAAGTTGTCTCTTTCTTGTTTCAAGTGTTTAACTATGGACCCATGGCTAAAACTCATGGTTTAAAGACTTCCCGAAATTCAAATTTGGACTTTCGTTAGTGTATTAAGTGCATCAAAATGTCATCTTTCACATTGATTCGGAATCGTGAACCGCAAAAAAAGTCAGTTTTGAGATATCGTTGAATGAACAAAGTTGTCTCTTTCTTGTTTCAAGTGTTCAACTATGGAGCCATGGCTAAAACTAAAGTTTCAAAGACTTTCTGAAATCCAACTTTAGACTTTCATTAGTGTATTAAGTGTATTAAAATGTCATCTTTCACATTGATTCGGAATCGTCAACCGCAAATAAAGTTAGTTTTGAGATATCGTTGAATGAACAAAGTTATCTCTTTCTTGTTTCAAGTGTTTAACTATGGACCCATGGCAGAACTCAAGTTTTAAAGGCTTCCCGAAATCCGAATTTGGACTTTCATCAGTGCATTAAGTGCATTAAAAAGTCATCTTTCACATTGATTCGGAATTGTCAACCACAAAAAAAGTCAGTTTTGAGTTATCGTTGAATGAACAAAGTTGTCTCTTTCTTGTTTCAAGTGTTTAACTATGGACCCATGGCTAAAACTCATGGTTTAAAGACTTCTCGAAATCCAAATGTGGACTTTCGTTAGTGTATTAAGTGTATCAAAATGTCATCTTTCACATTGATTCGGAATCGTCAACCACAAAAAAAGTCAGTTTTGAGTTATCGTTGAATGAACAAAGTTGTCTCTTTCTTGTTTCAAGTGTTCAACTATGGACCCATGGGTAAAACTCAAGTTTTAAAAACTTCCCGAAATCTGAATTTGGACTTTCTTTAGTGTATTAAGTGTTTCAAAATGTCATCTTTCACATAGATTCGGATCCGTAAAAAGCAAATAAGTCAGTTTTGCGATATCTTTGATAGAACAAAGTTTTGTCTTTCTTGTTTCAAGTGTTCTACTATGGACCCATGGCTAAAAGTCAAGTTTTAAAAAACATCACGAAATCTGAATCTGGACTTTCATTAGTGTATTAAGTGTATCAAAATGTCGTCTTTCACATAGATTCGGAATCGTCAACTGCAAAAAAGTCAATTTTGAGAAATCGTTGATTGAACAAAGTTGTCTCCTTCTTGTTTCAAGTGTTCTACTATGGACCCATGGGTAAAACTCAAGTTTTAAAAACTTCCAGAAATCTGAATTTGGACTTTCTTTAATTTTTTAAGTGTTTCAAAATGTCATCTTTCACGTAGATTCAGAACCGTGAAAAGCAAATAAGTCAGTTTTGAGATATCTTTGATAGAACAAAGTTCTGTCTTTCTTGTTTCAAGTGTTCTACTATGGACCCATGGCTAAAACTCAAGTTTTAAAAACTTCCCGAATTCTTAATTTGAACTTTCATTAGTGTATTAAGTGTATCAAAATGTCGTCTTTCACATAAATTTGGAATCGTCAACTGCAAAAAAGTCAATTTTGAGATATCGTTGATTGAACAAAGTTGTCTCCTCCTTGTTTCAAGTGTTCTACTATGGACCCATGGGTAAAACTCAAGTTCTAAAACTTTCCAAAATCTGCATTTGGAGTTTCGTTAGTGTATTAAGTGTTTGAAAATGTCATCTTTCACGTAGATTCGGAACCGTCAAAAGCAAATAAGTCAGTTTTGAGATATCTTTGATAGAACAAAGTTCTGTCATTCTTGTTTCAAGTGTTCTATTATGGACCCATGGCTAAAACTCAAGTTTTAAAAACTTCGCGAAATCTGAATCAGGACTTTCATTAGTGTATTAAGTGTATCAAAATGTCGTCTTTCACATAGATTCAGAATCGTAAACTGCAAAAAAGTCAATTTTGAGATATCGTTGATTGAACAAAGTTGTCTCCTTCTTGTTTCAAGTGTTCTACTATGGACCCATGGGTAAAACTCAAGTTTTAAAAATGTCACGAAATCCGAATTTTGACTTTCACTAGTGTATTAAGTGTGTCAAAATGTCGCCTTTCACATTGATTCGGAATCGTCAACCGCAAAAAAAGTCAGTTTTGAGATATCGTTGAATGAACAAAGTTGTCTCTTTCTTGTTTCAAGTGTTCAACTATGGACCCATGGCTAAAACTCAAGTTTTAAAGACTTCCAGAAATCTGAATCCGGACTTTCATTAGTGTTTTAAGTGTATCAAAATGTCGTCTTTCACATAGATTTGGAATCGTAAACTGCAAAAAAGTCAATTTTGTGATATCGTTTATTGAACAAAGTTGTCTCCTTCTTGTTTCAAGTGTTCTACTATGGACCCATGGGTAAAACTAAAGTTCTAAAAACTTTCCAAAATCTGAATTTGGACTTTCTTTAGTGTATTAAGTGTTTGAAAATGTCATCTTTCACGTAGATTCGGAACCGTCAAAAGCAAATAAGTCAGTTTTGAGATATCTTTGATAGAACAAAGTTCTGTCATTCTTGTTTCAAGTGTTCTATTATGGACCCTTGGCTAAAACTCAAGTTTTAAAAACTTCCCGAATTCTGAATCTGGACTTTCATTAGTGTATTAAGTGTATCAAAATGTCTTCTTTCACATAGATTCAGAATCGTAAACTGCAAAAAAGTCAATTTTGAGATAACGTTGATTGAAAAAAGAGTTCTCCTTCCTGTTTCAAGTGTTCTACTATGGACCCATGGGTAAAACTCAAGTTTTAAAAACGTCCCGAAATCTGAATTTTGACTTTCACTAGTGTATTAAGTGTGTCAAAATGTCGCCTTTCACATTGATTCGGAATCGTCAACCGTAAAAAAAGTCAGTTTCGAGATATCGTTGAATGAACCAAGTTGTCTCTTTCTTTTTTCAAGTTTTTAACTATGGACCCATGGCTACAACTCATGTTTTAAAGACTTCCCGAAATCCGAATTTGGACTTTCGTTAGTGTATTAAGTGTATTCAAATGTCGTGTTTCACATTGATTCGGAATCGTCAACCGCAAAAAAAGTCAGTTTTGAGATATCGTTGAATGAACAAAGTTGTCTCTTTCTTGTTTCAAGTGTTTAACTATGGACCCATGGCTAAAACTCATGTTTTAAAGACCTCCCGAAATTCGAACTTGGACTTTCGTTAGTGTATTAAGTGTATTAAAATGTCGTCTTTCACATTGATTCGGAATCGTCAACCGCAAAAAAGTCAGTTTTGAGATATCGTTGAATGAACAAAGTTGTCTCTTTCTTGTTTCAAGTGTTCAACTATGGAGCCATGGCTAAAACTAAAGTTTCAAAGACTTTCTGAAATCCAACTTTAGACTTTCATTAGTGTATTAAGTGTATTAAAATGTCATCTTTCACATTGATTCGGAATCGTCAACCGCAAATAAAGTTAGTTTTGAGATATCGTTGAATGAACAAAGTTATCTCTTTCTTGTTTCAAGTGTTTAACTATGGACCCATGGCAGAACTCAAGTTTTAAAGGCTTCCCGAAATCCGAATTTGGACTTTCATCAGTGCATTAAGTGCATTAAAAAGTCATCTTTCACATTGATTCGGAATTGTCAACCACAAAAAAAGTCAGTTTTGAGTTATCGTTGAATGAACAAAGTTGTCTCTTTCTTGTTTCAAGTGTTTAACTATGGACCCATGGCTAAAACTCATGGTTTAAAGACTTCTCGAAATCCAAATGTGGACTTTCGTTAGTGTATTAAGTGTATCAAAATGTCATCTTTCACATTGATTCGGAATCGTCAACCACAAAAAAAGTCAGTTTTGAGTTATCGTTGAATGAACAAAGTTGTCTCTTTCTTGTTTCAAGTGTTCAACTATGGACCCATGGGTAAAACTCAAGTTTTAAAAACTTCCCGAAATCTGAATTTGGACTTTCTTTAGTGTATTAAGTGTTTCAAAATGTCATCTTTCACATAGATTCGGATCCGTAAAAAGCAAATAAGTCAGTTTTGCGATATCTTTGATAGAACAAAGTTTTGTCTTTCTTGTTTCAAGTGTTCTACTATGGACCCATGGCTAAAAGTCAAGTTTTAAAAAACATCACGAAATCTGAATCTGGACTTTCATTAGTGTATTAAGTGTATCAAAATGTCGTCTTTCACATAGATTCGGAATCGTCAACTGCAAAAAAGTCAATTTTGAGAAATCGTTGATTGAACAAAGTTGTCTCCTTCTTGTTTCAAGTGTTCTACTATGGACCCATGGGTAAAACTCAAGTTTTAAAAACTTCCAGAAATCTGAATTTGGACTTTCTTTAATTTTTTAAGTGTTTCAAAATGTCATCTTTCACGTAGATTCAGAACCGTGAAAAGCAAATAAGTCAGTTTTGAGATATCTTTGATAGAACAAAGTTCTGTCTTTCTTGTTTCAAGTGTTCTACTATGGACCCATGGCTAAAACTCAAGTTTTAAAAACTTCCCGAATTCTTAATTTGAACTTTCATTAGTGTATTAAGTGTATCAAAATGTCGTCTTTCACATAAATTTGGAATCGTCAACTGCAAAAAAGTCAATTTTGAGATATCGTTGATTGAACAAAGTTGTCTCCTCCTTGTTTCAAGTGTTCTACTATGGACCCATGGGTAAAACTCAAGTTCTAAAACTTTCCAAAATCTGCATTTGGAGTTTCGTTAGTGTATTAAGTGTTTGAAAATGTCATCTTTCACGTAGATTCGGAACCGTCAAAAGCAAATAAGTCAGTTTTGAGATATCTTTGATAGAACAAAGTTCTGTCATTCTTGTTTCAAGTGTTCTATTATGGACCCATGGCTAAAACTCAAGTTTTAAAAACTTCGCGAAATCTGAATCAGGACTTTCATTAGTGTATTAAGTGTATCAAAATGTCGTCTTTCACATAGATTCAGAATCGTAAACTGCAAAAAAGTCAATTTTGAGATATCGTTGATTGAACAAAGTTGTCTCCTTCTTGTTTCAAGTGTTCTACTATGGACCCATGGGTAAAACTCAAGTTTTAAAAATGTCACGAAATCCGAATTTTGACTTTCACTAG
Source organism: Diospyros kaki (assembly GCA_036245055.1). NCBI lineage: Eukaryota > Viridiplantae > Streptophyta > Magnoliopsida > Ericales > Ebenaceae > Diospyros > Diospyros kaki. The sequence continues at coordinate 22,576,804 of BSEG01000009.1, read as the reverse complement.
TGTATTAAGTGTGTCAAAATGTCGCCTTTCACATTGATTCGGAATCGTCAACCGCAAAAAAAGTCAGTTTTGAGATATCGTTGAATGAACAAAGTTGTCTCTTTCTTGTTTCAAGTGTTCAACTATGGACCCATGGCTAAAACTCAAGTTTTAAAGACTTCCAGAAATCTGAATCCGGACTTTCATTAGTGTTTTAAGTGTATCAAAATGTCGTCTTTCACATAGATTTGGAATCGTAAACTGCAAAAAAGTCAATTTTGTGATATCGTTTATTGAACAAAGTTGTCTCCTTCTTGTTTCAAGTGTTCTACTATGGACCCATGGGTAAAACTAAAGTTCTAAAAACTTTCCAAAATCTGAATTTGGACTTTCTTTAGTGTATTAAGTGTTTGAAAATGTCATCTTTCACGTAGATTCGGAACCGTCAAAAGCAAATAAGTCAGTTTTGAGATATCTTTGATAGAACAAAGTTCTGTCATTCTTGTTTCAAGTGTTCTATTATGGACCCTTGGCTAAAACTCAAGTTTTAAAAACTTCCCGAATTCTGAATCTGGACTTTCATTAGTGTATTAAGTGTATCAAAATGTCTTCTTTCACATAGATTCAGAATCGTAAACTGCAAAAAAGTCAATTTTGAGATAACGTTGATTGAAAAAAGAGTTCTCCTTCCTGTTTCAAGTGTTCTACTATGGACCCATGGGTAAAACTCAAGTTTTAAAAACGTCCCGAAATCTGAATTTTGACTTTCACTAGTGTATTAAGTGTGTCAAAATGTCGCCTTTCACATTGATTCGGAATCGTCAACCGTAAAAAAAGTCAGTTTCGAGATATCGTTGAATGAACCAAGTTGTCTCTTTCTTTTTTCAAGTTTTTAACTATGGACCCATGGCTACAACTCATGTTTTAAAGACTTCCCGAAATCCGAATTTGGACTTTCGTTAGTGTATTAAGTGTATTCAAATGTCGTGTTTCACATTGATTCGGAATCGTCAACCGCAAAAAAAGTCAGTTTTGAGATATCGTTGAATGAACAAAGTTGTCTCTTTCTTGTTTCAAGTGTTTAACTATGGACCCATGGCTAAAACTCATGTTTTAAAGACCTCCCGAAATTCGAACTTGGACTTTCGTTAGTGTATTAAGTGTATTAAAATGTCGTCTTTCACATTGATTCGGAATCGTCAACCGCAAAAAAGTCAGTTTTGAGATATCGTTGAATGAACAAAGTTGTCTCTTTCTTGTTTCAAGTGTTCAACTATGGAGCCATGGCTAAAACTAAAGTTTCAAAGACTTTCTGAAATCCAACTTTAGACTTTCATTAGTGTATTAAGTGTATTAAAATGTCATCTTTCACATTGATTCGGAATCGTCAACCGCAAATAAAGTTAGTTTTGAGATATCGTTGAATGAACAAAGTTATCTCTTTCTTGTTTCAAGTGTTTAACTATGGACCCATGGCAGAACTCAAGTTTTAAAGGCTTCCCGAAATCCGAATTTGGACTTTCATCAGTGCATTAAGTGCATTAAAAAGTCATCTTTCACATTGATTCGGAATTGTCAACCACAAAAAAAGTCAGTTTTGAGTTATCGTTGAATGAACAAAGTTGTCTCTTTCTTGTTTCAAGTGTTTAACTATGGACCCATGGCTAAAACTCATGGTTTAAAGACTTCTCGAAATCCAAATGTGGACTTTCGTTAGTGTATTAAGTGTATCAAAATGTCATCTTTCACATTGATTCGGAATCGTCAACCACAAAAAAAGTCAGTTTTGAGTTATCGTTGAATGAACAAAGTTGTCTCTTTCTTGTTTCAAGTGTTCAACTATGGACCCATGGGTAAAACTCAAGTTTTAAAAACTTCCCGAAATCTGAATTTGGACTTTCTTTAGTGTATTAAGTGTTTCAAAATGTCATCTTTCACATAGATTCGGATCCGTAAAAAGCAAATAAGTCAGTTTTGCGATATCTTTGATAGAACAAAGTTTTGTCTTTCTTGTTTCAAGTGTTCTACTATGGACCCATGGCTAAAAGTCAAGTTTTAAAAAACATCACGAAATCTGAATCTGGACTTTCATTAGTGTATTAAGTGTATCAAAATGTCGTCTTTCACATAGATTCGGAATCGTCAACTGCAAAAAAGTCAATTTTGAGAAATCGTTGATTGAACAAAGTTGTCTCCTTCTTGTTTCAAGTGTTCTACTATGGACCCATGGGTAAAACTCAAGTTTTAAAAACTTCCAGAAATCTGAATTTGGACTTTCTTTAATTTTTTAAGTGTTTCAAAATGTCATCTTTCACGTAGATTCGGAACCGTGAAAAGCAAATAAGTCAGTTTTGAGATATCTTTGATAGAACAAAGTTCTGTCTTTCTTGTTTCAAGTGTTCTACTATGGACCCATGGCTAAAACTCAAGTTTTAAAAACTTCCCGAATTCTTAATTTGAACTTTCATTAGTGTATTAAGTGTATCAAAATGTCGTCTTTCACATAAATTTGGAATCGTCAACTGCAAAAAAGTCAATTTTGAGATATCGTTGATTGAACAAAGTTGTCTCCTCCTTGTTTCAAGTGTTCTACTATGGACCCATGGGTAAAACTCAAGTTCTAAAACTTTCCAAAATCTGCATTTGGAGTTTCGTTAGTGTATTAAGTGTTTGAAAATGTCATCTTTCACGTAGATTCGGAACCGTCAAAAGCAAATAAGTCAGTTTTGAGATATCTTTGATAGAACAAACTTCTGTCATTCTTGTTTCAAGTGTTCTATTATGGACCCATGGCTAAAACTCAAGTTTTAAAAACTTCGCGAAATCTGAATCAGGACTTTCATTAGTGTATTAAGTGTATCAAAATGTCGTCTTTCACATAGATTCAGAATCGTAAACAGCAAAAAAGTCAATTTTGAGATATCGTTGTTTGAACAAAGTTGTCTCCTTCTTGTTTCAAGTGTTCTACTATGGACCCATGGGTAAAACTCAAGTTTTAAAAATGTCACGAAATCCGAATTTTGACTTTCACTAGTGTATTAAGTGTGTCAAAATGTCGCCTTTCACATTGATTCGGAATCGTCAACCGCAAAAAAAGTCAGTTTTGAGATATCGTTGAATGAACAAAGTTGTCTCTTTCTTGTTTCAAGTGTTCAACTATGGACCCATGGCTAAAACTCAAGTTTTAAAGACTTCCAGAAATCTGAATCCGGACTTTCATTAGTGTTTTAAGTGTATCAAAATGTCGTCTTTCACATAGATTTGGAATCGTAAACTGCAAAAAAGTCAATTTTGTGATATCGTTTATTGAACAAAGTTGTCTCCTTCTTGTTTCAAGTGTTCTACTATGGACCCATGGGTAAAACTAAAGTTCTAAAAACTTTCCAAAATCTGAATTTGGACTTTCTTTAGTGTATTAAGTGTTTGAAAATGTCATCTTTCACGTAGATTCGGAACCGTCAAAAGCAAATAAGTCAGTTTTGAGATATCTTTGATAGAACAAAGTTCTGTCATTCTTGTTTCAAGTGTTCTATTATGGACCCTTGGCTAAAACTCAAGTTTTAAAAACTTCCCGAATTCTGAATCTGGACTTTCATTAGTGTATTAAGTGTATCAAAATGTCTTCTTTCACATAGATTCAGAATCGTAAACTGCAAAAAAGTCAATTTTGAGATAACGTTGATTGAAAAAAGAGTTCTCCTTCCTGTTTGAAGTGTTCTACTATGGACCCATGGGTAAAACTCAAGTTTTAAAAACGTCCCGAAATCTGAATTTTGACTTTCACTAGTGTATTAAGTGTGTCAAAATGTCGCCTTTCACATTGATTCGGAATCGTCAACCGTAAAAAAAGTCAGTTTCGAGATATCGTTGAATGAACCAAGTTGTCTCTTTCTTTTTTCAAGTTTTTAACTATGGACCCATGGCTACAACTCATGTTTTAAAGACTTCCCGAAATCCGAATTTGGACTTTCGTTAGTGTATTAAGTGTATTCAAATGTCGTGTTTCACATTGATTCGGAATCGTCAACCGCAAAAAAAGTCAGTTTTGAGATATCGTTGAATGAACAAAGTTGTCTCTTTCTTGTTTCAAGTGTTTAACTATGGACCCATGGCTAAAACTCATGTTTTAAAGACCTCCCGAAATTCGAACTTGGACTTTCGTTAGTGTATTAAGTGTATTAAAATGTCGTCTTTCACATTGATTCGGAATCGTCAACCGCAAAAAAGTCAGTTTTGAGTTATCGTTGAATGAACAAAGTTGTCTCTTTCTTGTTTCAAGTGTTCAACTATGGACCCATGGATAAAACTCAAGTTTTAAAAACTTCCCGAAATCTAAATTTGGACTTTCTTTAGTGTATTAAGTGTTTCAAAATGTCATCTTTCACGTATATTCAGAACCGTCAAAAGCAAATAAGTCAGTTTTTAGATATCTTCGATAGAACAAAGTTCTGTCTTTCTTGTTTCAAGTGTTCTACTATGGACCCATGGCTAAAACTCAAGTTTTAAAAACTTCCCGAAATCTGACTCTGGACTTTCATTAGTGTATTAAGTGTATCAAAATGTCGTCTTTCACATAGATTTGGAATCGTAAACTGTAAAAAAGTCAATTTTGAGATATCGTTGATTGAACAAAGTTGTCTCCTTCTTGTTTCAAGTGTTCTACTATGGACCCACAGGTAAAACTCAAGTTTTAAAAACGTCCCGGAATCCGAATTTGGACTTTCACTAGTGTATTAAGTGTACCAAAATGTCAACTTTCACATTGATTCGGAATCGTCAACCGCAAAAAAAGTCAGTTTTGAGATATCGTTGAATGAACAAAGTTGTCTCTTTCTTGTTTCAAGTGTTCAACAATGGACCCATGGCTAAAACTCAAGTTTTAAAGACTTCCCGAAATTCGAATTTGGACTTTCATTAGTGTATTAAGTGTATTAAAATGTTGTCTTTCACATTGATTCGGAATCGTCAACCGCAAAAAAAGTCAGTTTTGAGATATCGTTGAATGAACAAAGTTGTCTCTTTTTTGTTTCAAGTGTTCAACAATGGACCCATGGCTAAAACTCAAGTTTTAAAGACTTCCCGGAATCCGAATTTAGACTTTCATTAGTGTATTAAGTGTATCAAAATGTCATCTTTCTTATTGATTCAGAATCGTCAACCGCAAAAAAGTCAGTTTTGAGATATCGTTGAATGAACAAAGTTGTCTCTTTCTGGTTTCAAGTGTTCAACTATGGACCCATGGCTAAAACTAGAGTTTTAAAGGCTTCCCGAAATCCGAATTTGGACTTTCGTTAGTGTATTAAGTGTGTCAAAATGTCGTCTTTCACATTGATTCGGAATCGACAACCGCAAAAAAAGTCAGTTTTGAGATGTCGTTGAATGAACAAAGTTGTCTCTTTCTTGTTTCAAGTCTTCAACCATGGACCCATGGTTAAAACTCAAGTTTTAAAGACTTTCTGAAATCCGAATTTAGAATTTCATTAGTGTATTAAGTGCATTAAAATGTCGTCTTTCACATTGATTCGGAATCGTCAACCGCAAAAAAAGTTAGTTTTGAGATATCGTTGAATGAACAAAGTTGTCTCTTTCTTGTTTCAAGTGTTTAACTATGGACCCATGGCTAAAACTAAAGTTCTAAAGACTTCCCAAAATCCGAATTTGGACTTTCATCAGTGTATTAAGGGTATTAAAATGTCGTCGTTCACATTGATTAAGAATCGTCAACCGCAAAAAAAGTCAGTTTTGAGTTATCGTTGAATGAACAAAGTTGTCTCTTTCTTGTTTCAAGTGTTCAACTATGGACCCATGGCTAAAACTCAAGTTTTAAAAACTTCCCGAAATCTGAATTTGGACTTTCTTTAGTGTATTAAGTGTTTCAAAATGTCATCTTTCACGTATATTCGAAACCGTCAAAAGCAAATAAGTCAGTTTTTAGATATCTTTGATAGAACAAAGTTCTGTCTTTCTTGTTTCAAGTGTTCTACTATGGACCCATGGCTAAAACTCAAGTTTTAAAAACTTCTCGAAATCTGAATTTTGACTTTCTTTAGTGTATTAAGTGTTTCAAAATGTCATCTTCCACGTATATTCGGAACCGTCAAAAGCAAATAAGTCAGTTTTAGATATCTTTGATAGAACAAAGTTCTATCTTTCTTGTTTGAAGTGTTCTACTATGGACCCATGGCTAAAACTCAAGTTTTAAAAACTTCCCGAAATCTGAATCTGGACTTTGATTAGTGTATTAAGTGTATCAAAATGTCGTCTTTCACATAGATTCAGAATCGTCAACTGCAAAAAAGTCAATTTTGAGATATCGATGATTGAACAAATTTGTCTCCTTCTTGTTTCAAGTGTTCTACTATGGACCCATGGGTAAAACTCAAGTTCTAAAAACTTTCCAAAATCAAAATTTGGACTTTCTTTAGTGTATTAAGTGTTTGAAAATGTCATCTTTCACGTAGATTAGGAACCGTCAAAAGCAAATAAGTCAGTTTTGAGATATCTTTGATAGAACAAAGTTCTGTCATTCTTGTTTCAAGTGTTCTATTATGGACCCATGGCTAAAACTCAAGTTTTAAAAACTTCCCGAAATTTGAATCTGGACTTTCATTAGTGTATTAAGTGTATCAAAATGTCGTCTTTCACATAGATTTGGAATCGTCAACTGCAAAAAAGTCAATTTTGAGATATCGTTGATTGAACAAAGTTGTCTCCTTCTTGTTTCAAGTGTTCTACTATGGACCCATAGGTAAAACTCAAGTTTTAAAAACGTCCTGGAATCTGAATTTGGACTTTCACTAGTGTATTAAGTGTACCAAAATGTCGTTTTTCACATTGATTCGAAATCGTCAACCGCAAAAAAAGTCAGTTTTGAGATATCGTTGAATGAACAAAGTTGTCTCGTTCTTGTTTCAAGTGTTCAACAATGGACCCATGGCTAAAACTTAAGTTTTAAAGACTTCCCGAAATCCGAATTTAGACTTTCATTAGTGTATTAAGTGTATCAAAATGTCGTCTTTCATATTGATTCGGAATCGTCAACCGCAAAAAAGTCAGTTTTGAGATATCGTTGAATGAACAAAGTTCTCTCTTTCTTGTATCAAGTGTTCAACTATGGACCCATGGCTAAAACTCAAGTTTTAAAGGCTTCCCGAAATCCGAATTTAGACTTTCATTAGTGTATTAAGTGTATTAAAATGTCGTCTTTCACATTGATTCGGAATCGTCAACCGCAAAAAAAGTCAATTTTGAGATATCGTTGAATGAACAAAGTTGTCTCTTTCTTGTTTCAAGGGTTTAACTATGGACCCATGGCTAAAACTCAAGTTTTAAAGACTTCCCGAAATCTGAATTTGGACTTTCGTTAGTGTATTAAGTGTGTCAAAATGTCGTCTTTCACATTGATTCGGAATCGACAAACGGAAAAAAAGTCAGTTTTGAGATGTCGTTGAATGAAAAAAGTTGTCTCTTTCTTGTTTCAAGTGTTCAACCATGGACCCATGGTTAAAACTCAAGTTTTAAAGACTTTCTGAAATCCGAATTTAGAATTTCATTAGTGTATTAAGTGTATTAAAATGTCGTCTTTCACATTGATTCGGAATCGTCAACCACAAAAAAAGTTAGTTTTGAGATATCGTTGAATGAACAAAGTTGTCTCTTTCTTGTTTCAAGTGTTTAACTATGGACCAATGGCTAAAACTAAAGTTCTAAAGACTTCCCGAAATCCGAATTTGGACTTTCATCAGTGTATTAAGGGTATTAAAATGTCGTCTTTCACATTGATTAAGAATCGTCAACCACAACAAAAGTCAGTTTTGAGTTATCGTTGAATGAACAAAGTTGTCTCTTTCATGTTTCAAGTGTTCAACTATGGACCCATGGCTAAAACTCAAGTTTTAAAAACTTCCCGAAATCTGAATTTGGACTTTCTTTAGTGTATTAAGTGTTTCAAAATGTCATCTTTCACGTATATTCGGAACCGTCAAAAGCAAATAAGTCAGTTTTTAGATATCTTTGATAGAACAAAGTTCTGTCTTTCTTGTTTCAAGTGTTCTATTATGGACCCATGGCTAAAACTCAAGTTTTAAAAACTTCCCGAAATCTGAATCTGGACTTTGATTAGTGTATTAAGTGTACCAAAATGTCGTCTTTCACATAGATTCAGAATCGTCAACTGCAAAAAAGTCAATTTTGAGATATCGATGATTGAACAAATTTGTCTCCTTCTTGTTTCAAGTGTTCTACTATGGACCCATGGGTAAAACTCAAGTTCTAAAAACTTTCCAAAATCTAAATTTTGACTTTCTTTAGTGTATTAAGTGTTTGAAAATGTCATCTTTCACGTAGATTAGGAACCGTCAAAAGCAAATAAGTCAGTTTTGAGATATCTTTGATAGAACAAAGTTCTGTCATTCTTGTTTCAAGTGTTCTATTATGGACCCATGGCTAAAACTCAAGTTTTAAAAACTTCCCGAAATCTGAATCTGGACTTTCATTAGTGTATTAAGTGTATCAAAATGTCTTCTTTCACATAGATTTGGAATCGTAAACTGCAAAAAAGTCAATTTTGAGATATCGTTGAATGAACAAAGTTGTCTCCTTCTTGTTTCAAGTGTTCTACTATGGAACCATAGGTAAAACTCAAGTTTCAAAAACGTCCCGGAATCCAAATTTGGACTTTCACTAGTGTATTAAGTGTACCAAAATGTCGTCTTTCACATTGATTCGGAATCGTCAACCGCAAAAAAAGTCAGTTTTGAGATATCGTTGAATGAACAAAGTTGTCTCTTTCTTGTTTCAAGTGTTCAACAATGGACCCATGGCTAAAACTCAAGTTTTAAAGACTTCCCGAAATCCGAATTTGGACTTTCATTAGTGTATTAAGTGTATTAAAATGTCGTCTTTCACATTGATTCGGAATCGTCAACCGCAAAAAAAGTCAGTTTTGAGATATCGTTGAATGAACAAAGTTGTCTCTTTTTTGTTTCAAGTGTTCAACAATGGACCCATGGCTAAAACTCAAGTTTTAAAGACTTCCCGAAATCTAAATTTAGACTTTCATTAGTGTATTAAGTGTATCAAAATGTCGTCTTTCATATTGATTCGGAATCGTCAACCGCAAAAAAGTCAGTTTTGAGATATCGTTGAATGAACAAAGTTGTCTCTTTCTTGTTTCAAGTGTTCAACTATGGACCGATGGCTAAAACTCAAGTTTTAAAGACTTCCAGAAATCTGAATCCGGACTTTCATTAGTGTATTAAGTGTATCAAAATGTCGTCTTTCACATAGATTTGGAATCGTAAACTGCAAAAAAGTCAATTTTGTGATATCGTTGATTGAACAAAGTTGTCTCCTTCTTGTTTCAAGTGTTCTACTATGGACCCATGGGTAAAACTAAAGTTCTAAAAACTTTCCAAAATCTGAATTTGGACTTTCTTTAGTGTATTAAGTGTTTGAAAATGTCATCTTTCACGTAGATTCGGAACCGTCAAAAGCAAATAAGTCAGTTTTGAGATATCTTTGATAGAACAAAGTTCTGTCATTCTTGTTTCAAGTGTTCTATTATGGACCCTTGGCTAAAACTCAAGTTTTAAAAACTTCCCGAATTCTGAATCTGGACTTTCATTAGTGTATTAAGTGTATCAAAATGTCGTCTTTCACATAGATTCAGAATCGTAAACTGCAAAAAAGTCAATTTTGAGATAACGTTGATTGAAAAAAGAGTTCTCCTTCCTGTTTCAAGTGTTCTACAATGGACCCATGGGTAAAACTCAAGTTTTAAAAACGTCCCGAAATCTGAATTTTGACTTTCACTAGTGTATTAAGTGTGTCAAAATGTTGCCTTTCACATTGATTCGGAATCGTCAACCGTAAAAAAAGTCAGTTTCGAGATATCGTTGAATGAACCAAGTTGTCTCTTTCTTTTTTCAAGTTTTTAACTATGGACCCATGGCTAAAACTCATGTTTTAAAGACTTCCCGAAATCCGAATTTGGACTTTCGTTAGTGTATTAAGTGTATTCAAATGTCGTGTTTCACATTGATTCGGAATCGTCAACCGCAAAAAAAGTCAGTTTTGAGATATCGTTGAATGAACAAAGTTGTCTCTTTCTTGTTTCAAGTGTTTAACTATGGACCCATGGCTAAAACTCATGTTTTAAAGACCTCCCGAAATTCGAACTTGGACTTTCGTTAGTGTATTAAGTGTATTAAAATGTCGTCTTTCACATTGATTCGGAATCGTCAACCGCAAAAAAGTCAGTTTTGAGTTATCGTTGAATGAACAAAGTTGTCTCTTTCTTGTTTCAAGTGTTCAACTATGGACCCATGGATAAAACTCAAGTTTTAAAAACTTCCCGAAATCTAAATTTGGACTTTCTTTAGTGTATTAAGTGTTTCAAAATGTCATCTTTCAAGTATATTTGGAACCGTCAAAAGCAAATAAGTCAGTTTTTAGATATCTTTGATAGAACAAAGTTCTATCTTTCTTGTTTCAAGTGTTCTACTATGGACCCATGGCTAAAACTCAAGTTTTAAAACTTCCCGAAATCTGAATCTGGACATTGATTAGTGTATTAAGTGCATCAAAATTTCGTCTTTCACATAGATTCAGAATCGTCAACTGCAAAAAAGTCAATTTTGAGATATCGATGATTGAACAAATTTGTCTCCTTCTTGTTTCAAGTGTTCTACTATGGACCCATGGGTAAAACTCAAGTTCTAAAAACTTTCCAAAATCTAAATTTGGACTTTCTTTAGTGTATTAAGTGTTTGAAAATGTCATCTTTCACGTAGATTAGGAACCGTCAAAAGCAAATAAGTCAGTTTTGAGATATCTTTGATAGAACAAAGTTCTGTCATTCTTGTTTCTAGTGTTCTATTATGGACCCATGGCTAAAACTCAAGTTTTAAAAACTTCCCGAAATCTGAATTTGGACTTTCATTAGTATATTAAGTGTATCAAAATGTCATCTTTCACATAGATTTGGAATCGTAAACTGTAAAAAAGTCAATTTTGAGATATCGTTGATTGAACAAAGTTGTCTCCTTCTTGTTTCAAGTGTTCTACTATGGACCCATAGGTAAAACTCAAGTTTTAAAAACGTCCCGGAATCCGAATTTGGACTTTCACTAGTGTATTAAGTGCACCAAAATGTCGTGTTTCACATTGATTCGGAATCGTCAACCGCAAAAAAAGTCAGTTTTGAGATATCGTTGAATGAACAAAGTTGTCTCTTTCTTGTTTCAAGTGTTTAACTATGGACCCATGGCTAAAACTCATGTTTTAAAGACCTCCCGAAATTCGAACTTGGACTTTCGTTAGTGTATTAAGTGTATTAAAATGTCGTCTTTCACATTGATTTGGAATCGACAACCGCAAAAAAGTCAGTTTTGAGTTATCGTTGAATGAACAAAGTTGTCTCTTTCTTGTTTCAAGTGTTCAACTATGGACCCATGGATAAAACTCAAGTTTTAAAAACTTCCCGAAATCTAAATTTGGACTTTATTTAGTGTATTAAGTGTTTCAAAATGTCATCTTTCACGTATATTCGGAACCGTCAAAAGCAAATAAGTCAGTTTTTAGATATCTTTGATAGAACAAAGTTCTGTCTTTCTTGTTTCAAGTGTTCTACTATGGACCCATGGCTAAAACTCAAGTTTTAAAAACTTCCCGAAATCTGACTCTGGACTTTCATTAGTGTATTAAGTGTATCAAAATGTCATCTTCCACGTAGATTCGGAATCGTCAAAAGCAAATAAGTCAGTTTTGAGATATCTTTGATAGAAGAAAGTTCTGTCATTCTTGTTTCAAGTGTTCTATTATGGACCCATGGCTAAAACTCAAGTTTTAAAAACTTCCTGAAATCTGAATCTGAACTTTCATTAGGGTATTATGTGTATCAAAATGTCAACTTTCACATAGATTCGGAATCGTAAACTGCAAAAAAGTCAATTTTGAGATATCGTTCATTGAACAAAGTTGTCTCCTTCTTGTTTCAAGTGTTCTACTATGGACCCATAGGTAAAACTCAAGTTTTAAAAACATCCCGGAATCCGAATTTGGACTTTCACTAGTGTATTAAGTGTACCAAAATGTCGTCTTTCACATTGATTCGGAATCGTCAACCGCAAAAAAAGTCAGTTTTGAGATATCGTTGAATGAACAAAGTTGTCTCTTTCTTGTTTCAAGTGTTCAACAATGGACCCATGGCTAAAACTCAAGTTTTAAACACTTCCCGAAATCCGAATTTGGACTTTCATTAGTGTATTAAGTTTATCAAAATGTCGTCTTTCATATTGATTCGGAATCGTCAACCGCAAAAAAGTCAGTTTTGAGATATCGTTGAATGAACAAAGTTGTCTCTTTCTTGTTTCAAGTGTTTAACTATGGACCCATGGCTAAAACTCATGGTTTAAAGACTTCCCGAAATTCAAATTTGGACTTTCGTTAGTGTATTAAGTGCATCAAAATGTCATCTTTCACATTGATTCGGAATCGTGAACCGCAAAAAAAGTCAGTTTTGAGATATCGTTGAATGAACAAAGTTGTCTCTTTCTTGTTTCAAGTGTTCAACTATGGAGCCATGGCTAAAACTAAAGTTTCAAAGACTTTCTGAAATCCAACTTTAGACTTTCATTAGTGTATTAAGTGTATTAAAATGTCATCTTTCACATTGATTCGGAATCGTCAACCGCAAATAAAGTTAGTTTTGAGATATCGTTGAATGAACAAAGTTATCTCTTTCTTGTTTCAAGTGTTTAACTATGGACCCATGGCAGAACTCAAGTTTTAAAGGCTTCCCGAAATCCGAATTTGGACTTTCATCAGTGCATTAAGTGCATTAAAAAGTCATCTTTCACATTGATTCGGAATTGTCAACCACAAAAAAAGTCAGTTTTGAGTTATCGTTGAATGAACAAAGTTGTCTCTTTCTTGTTTCAAGTGTTTAACTATGGACCCATGGCTAAAACTCATGGTTTAAAGACTTCTCGAAATCCGAACTTGGACTTTCGTTAGTGTGTTAAGTGTATTAAAATGTCGTCTTTCACATTGATTCGGAATCATCAACCACAAAAAAAGTCAGTTTTGAGTTATCGTTGAATGAACAAAGTTGTCTCTTTCTTGTTTCAAGTGTTTAACTATGACCCATGGCTAAAACTCATGTTTTAAAGACTTCCTGAAATCCGAATTTGGACTTTCGTTAGTGTATTAAGTGTATTAAAATGCCCTCTTTCACATTGATTCGGAATCGTCAACCGCAAAAAAAGACAGTTTTGAGATATCGTTGAATGAACAAAGTTATCTATTTCTTGTTTCAAGTGTTTAACTATGGACCCATGGCAAAACTCAAGTTTTAAAGACTTCCCGAAATCCGAATTTGGACTTTCATCAGTGTATTAAGTGTATTAAAAAGTCATCTTTCACATTGATTCGGAATCGTCAACCACAAAAAAGGTCGGTTTTGAGATATCGTTGAATGAACAAAGTTGTCTCTTTCTTGTTTCAAGTGTTCAACTATGGACCCATGGGTAAAACTCAAGTTTTAAAAACTTCCAAAATCTGAATTTGGACTTTCTTTAGTGTATTAAGTGTTTCAAAATGTCATCTTTCACGTATATTCGGAACCGTCAAAAGCAAATAAGTCAGTTTTGAGATATCTTTGACAGAACAAAGTTCTGTCATTCTTGTTTCAAGTGTTCTATTATGGACCCATGGCTAAGACTCAAGTTTTAAAAACTTCCCGAAATCTGAATCTGGACTGTCATTAGTGTATTAAGTGTATCAAAATGTTGTCTTTAACATAGATTCGGAATCGTAAACTGCAAAAAAGTCAATTTTGAGATATCGTTGATTGAACAAAGTTTTCTCCTTCTTGTTTCAAGTGTTCTACTATGGACCCATGGGTAAAACTCAAGTTTTAAAAATGTCACGAAATTCGAATTTTGACTTTCACTAGTGTATTAAGTGTGTCAAAATGTCGCCTTTCACATTGATTCGGAATCGTCAACCGCAAAAAAAGTCAGTTTTGGGATATCGTTGAATAAACAAAGTTGTCTCTTTCTTTTTTCAAGTGTTTAAATATGGACCCATGGCTAAAACTCATGTTTTAAGACTTCCGCAAATCCGAATTTGGACTTTCGTTAGTGTATTAAGTGTATTAAAAGGTCGTCTTTCACATTGATTCAGAATCGTCAACCGCAAAAAAAGTCAGTTTTGAGATATCGTTGAATGAACAAAGTTGTCTCTTTCTTGTTTCAAGTGTTTAACTATGGACCCATGGTTAAAACTCAAGTTTTAAAGACTTCTCGAAATCCGAACTTGGACTTTCGTTAGAGTATTAAGTGTATTAAAATGTCATCTTTCACATTGATTCGGAATCGTCAACCGCAAAAAAAGTCAGTTTTGAGTTATCGTTGAATGAACAAAGTTGTCTCTTTCTTGTTTCAAGTGTTTAACTATGGACCCATGGCCAAAACTCATGTTTTAAAGACTTCCCGAAATCCGAATTTGGACTTTTGTGAGTGTATTAAGTGTATCAAAATATCGTCTTTCACATTGATTCGGAATCGTGAACCACAAAAACAGTCAGTTTTGAGATATCATTGAATTAACAAAGTTGCCTATTTCTTGTTTCAAGTGTTCAACTATGGACCCATGGCTAAAACTAAAGTTTTAAAGACTTTCTGAAATCCGAATTTAGACTTTCATTAGTGTATTAAGTGTATTAAAATGTCGTCTTTCACATCGATTCGGAATCGTCAACCACAAAAAAGGTCAGTTTTGAGATATCGTTGAATGAACAAAGTTGTCTCTTTCTTGTTTCAAGTGTTCAACTATGGACCCATGGCTAAAACTCAAGTTTTAAAAACTTCCAAAATCTGAATTTGGACTTTCTTTAGTGTATTAAGTGTTTCAAAATGTCATCTTTCACGTATATTCGGAACCGTCAAAAGCAAATAAGTCAGTTTTGAGATATCTTTGACAGAACAAAGTTCTGTCATTCTTGTTTCAAGTGTTCTATTATGGACCCATGGCTAAGACTCAAGTTTTAAAAACTTCCCGAAATCTGAATCTGGACCGTCATTAGTGTATTAAGTGTATCAAAATGTTGTCTTTAACATAGATTCGGAATCGTAAACTGCAAAAAAGTCAATTTTGAGATATCGTTGATTGAACAAAGTTTTCTCCTTCTTATTTCAAGTGTTCTACTATGGACCCATGGGTAAAACTCAAGTTTTAAAAATGTCACGAAATCCGAATTTTGACTTTCACTAGTGTATTAAGTGTGTCAAAATGTCGCCTTTCACATTGATTCGGAATCGTCAACCGCAAAAAAAGTCAGTTTTGAGATATCGTTGAATAAACAAAGTTGTCTCTTTCTTTTTTCAAGTGTTTAACTATGGACCCATGGCTAAAACTCATGTTTTAAGACTTCCGCAAATCCGAATTTGGACTTTCGTTAGTGTATTAAGTGTATTAAAATGTCGTCTTTCACATTGATTCAGAATCGTCAACCGCAAAAAAGGTCAGTTTTGAGATATCGTTGAATGAACAAAGTTGTCTCTTTCTTGTTTCAAGTGTTTAACTATGGACCCATGGCTAAAACTCAAGTTTTAAAGACTTCTCGAAATCCGAACTTGGACTTTCGTTAGTGTATTAAGTGCATTAAAATGTCATCTTTCACATTGATTCGGAATCGTCAACCGCAAAAAAAGTCAGTTTTGAGTTATCGTTGAATGAACAAAGTTGTCTCTTTCTTGTTTCAAGTGTTTAACTATGGACCCATGGCCAAAACTCATGTTTTAAAGACTTCCCGAAATCCGAATTTGGACTTTCGTGAGTGTATTAAGTGTATCAAAATATCGTCTTTCACATTGATTCGGAATCGTGAACCACAAAAACAGTCAGTTTTGACATATCATTGAATTAACAAAGTTGCCTCTTTCTTGTTTCAAGTGTTCAACTATGGACCGATGGCTAAAACTAAAGTTTTAAAGACTTTCTGAAATCCGAATTTAGACTTTCATTAGTGTATTAAGTGTATTAAAATGTCGTCTTTCACATTGATTCGGAATCGTCAACCACAAAAAAGGTCAGTTTTGAGATATCGTTGAATGAACAAAGTTGTCTCTTTCTTGTTTCAAGTGTTCAACTATGGACCCATGGCTAAAACTCAAGTTTTAAAAACTTCCCAAAATCTAAATTTGGACTTTCTTTAGTGTATTAAGTGTTTCAAAATGTCATCTTTCACGTAGATTCGGAACCGTCAAAAGCAAATAAGTCAGTTTTGCGATATCTATGACAGAACAAAGTTCTGTCATTCTTGTTTCAAGTGTTCTATTATGGACCCATGGCTAAGACTCAAGTTTTAAAAACTTCCCGAAATCTGAATCTGGACTGTCATTAGTGTATTAAGTGTATCAAAATGTTATCTTTCACATAGATTCGGAATCGTAAACTGCAAAAAAGTCAATTTTGAGATATCGTTGATTGAACAAAGTTTTCTCCTTCTTGTTTCAAGTGTTCTACTGTGCACACATGGGTAAAACTCAAGTTTTAAAAATGTCACGAAATCCGAATTTTGACTTTCACTAGTGTATTAAGTGTGTCAAAATGTCGCCTTTCACATTGATTCCGAATCGTCAACCACAAAAAAAGTCAGTTTTGAGATATCGTTGAATGAACAAAGTTGTCTCTTTCTTTTTTCAAGTGTTTAACTATGGACCCATGGCTAAAACTCATGTTTTAAGACTTCCGAAAATCCGAATTTGGACTTTCATTAGTGTATTAAGTGTATTAAAATGTCGTCTTTCACATTGATTCAGAATCGTCAACCGCAAAAAAAGTCAGTTTTGAGATATCGTTGAATGAACAAAGTTGTCTCTTTCTTGTTTCAAGTGTTTAACTATGACCCATGGCTAAAACTCATGTTTTAAAGACTTCCTGAAATCCGAATTTGGACTTTCGTTAGTGTATTAAGTGTATTAAAATGCCCTCTTTCACATTGATTCGGAATCGTCAACCGCAAAAAAAGACAGTTTTGAGATATCGTTGAATGAACAAAGTTATCTATTTCTTGTTTCAAGTGTTTAACTATGGACCCATGGCAAAACTCAAGTTTTAAAGACTTCCCGAAATCCGAATTTGGACTTTCATCAGTGTATTAAGTGTATTAAAAAGTCATCTTTCACATTGATTCGGAATCGTCAACCACAAAAAAGGTCGGTTTTGAGATATCGTTGAATGAACAAAGTTGTCTCTTTCTTGTTTCAAGTGTTCAACTATGGACCCATGGCTAAAACTCAAGTTTTAAAAACTTCCAAAATCTGAATTTGGACTTTCTTTAGTGTATTAAGTGTTTCAAAATGTCATCTTTCACGTATATTCGGAACCGTCAAAAGCAAATAAGTCAGTTTTGAGATATCTTTGACAGAACAAAGTTCTGTCATTCTTGTTTCAAGTGTTCTATTATGGACCCATGGCTAAGACTCAAGTTTTAAAAACTTCCCGAAATCTGAATCTGGACTGTCATTAGTGTATTAAGTGTATCAAAATGTTGTCTTTAACATAGATTCGGAATCGTAAACTGCAAAAAAGTCAATTTTGAGATATCGTTGATTGAACAAAGTTTTCTCCTTCTTGTTTCAAGTGTTCTACTATGGACCCATGGGTAAAACTCAAGTTTTAAAAATGTCACGAAATTCGAATTTTGACTTTCACTAGTGTATTAAGTGTGTCAAAATGTCGCCTTTCACATTGATTCGGAATCGTCAACCGCAAAAAAAGTCAGTTTTGGGATATCGTTGAATAAACAAAGTTGTCTCTTTCTTTTTTCAAGTGTTTAAATATGGACCCATGGCTAAAACTCATGTTTTAAGACTTCCGCAAATCCGAATTTGGACTTTCGTTAGTGTATTAAGTGTATTAAAAGGTCGTCTTTCACATTGATTCAGAATCGTCAACCGCAAAAAAAGTCAGTTTTGAGATATCGTTGAATGAACAAAGTTGTCTCTTTCTTGTTTCAAGTGTTTAACTATGGACCCATGGTTAAAACTCAAGTTTTAAAGACTTCTCGAAATCCGAACTTGGACTTTCGTTAGTGTATTAAGTGTATTAAAATGTCATCTTTCACATTGATTCGGAATCGTCAACCGCAAAAAAAGTCAGTTTTGAGTTATCGTTGAATGAACAAAGTTGTCTCTTTCTTGTTTCAAGTGTTTAACTATGGACCCATGGCCAAAACTCATGTTTTAAAGACTTCCCGAAATCCGAATTTGGACTTTTGTGAGTGTATTAAGTGTATCAAAATATCGTCTTTCACATTGATTCGGAATCGTGAACCACAAAAACAGTCAGTTTTGAGATATCATTGAATTAACAAAGTTGCCTATTTCTTGTTTCAAGTGTTCAACTATGGACCCATGGCTAAAACTAAAGTTTTAAAGACTTTCTGAAATCCGAATTTAGACTTTCATTAGTGTATTAAGTGTATTAAAATGTCGTCTTTCACATCGATTCGGAATCGTCAACCACAAAAAAGGTCAGTTTTGAGATATCGTTGAATGAACAAAGTTGTCTCTTTCTTGTTTCAAGTGTTCAACTATGGACCCATGGCTAAAACTCAAGTTTTAAAAACTTCCAAAATCTGAATTTGGACTTTCTTTAGTGTATTAAGTGTTTCAAAATGTCATCTTTCACGTATATTCGGAACCGTCAAAAGCAAATAAGTCAGTTTTGAGATATCTTTGACAGAACAAAGTTCTGTCATTCTTGTTTCAAGTGTTCTATTATGGACCCATGGCTAAGACTCAAGTTTTAAAAACTTCCCGAAATCTGAATCTGGACCGTCATTAGTGTATTAAGTGTATCAAAATGTTGTCTTTAACATAGATTCGGAATCGTAAACTGCAAAAAAGTCAATTTTGAGATATCGTTGATTGAACAAAGTTTTCTCCTTCTTATTTCAAGTGTTCTACTATGGACCCATGGGTAAAACTCAAGTTTTAAAAATGTCACGAAATCCGAATTTTGACTTTCACTAGTGTATTAAGTGTGTCAAAATGTCGCCTTTCACATTGATTCGGAATCGTCAACCGCAAAAAAAGTCAGTTTTGAGATATCGTTGAATAAACAAAGTTGTCTCTTTCTTTTTTCAAGTGTTTAACTATGGACCCATGGCTAAAACTCATGTTTTAAGACTTCCGCAAATCCGAATTTGGACTTTCGTTAGTGTATTAAGTGTATTAAAATGT
The DNA here is from genome assembly GCA_036245055.1 of Diospyros kaki. Lineage (NCBI taxonomy): Eukaryota > Viridiplantae > Streptophyta > Magnoliopsida > Ericales > Ebenaceae > Diospyros > Diospyros kaki. The sequence goes on along the minus strand of BSEG01000009.1, from coordinate 22,557,572 downwards.
CGTCTTTCACATTGATTCAGAATCGTCAACCGCAAAAAAAGTCAGTTTTGAGATATCGTTGAATGAACAAAGTTGTCTCTTTCTTGTTTCAAGTGTTTAACTATGGACCCATGGCTAAAACTCAAGTTTTAAAGACTTCTCGAAATCCGAACTTGGACTTTCGTTAGTGTATTAAGTGCATTAAAATGTCATCTTTCACATTGATTCGGAATCGTCAACCGCAAAAAAAGTCAGTTTTGAGTTATCGTTGAATGAACAAAGTTGTCTCTTTCTTGTTTCAAGTGTTTAACTATGGACCCATGGCCAAAACTCATGTTTTAAAGACTTCCCGAAATCCGAATTTGGACTTTCGTGAGTGTATTAAGTGTATCAAAATATCGTCTTTCACATTGATTCGGAATCGTGAACCACAAAAACAGTCAGTTTTGACATATCATTGAATTAACAAAGTTGCCTCTTTCTTGTTTCAAGTGTTCAACTATGGACCGATGGCTAAAACTAAAGTTTTAAAGACTTTCTGAAATCCGAATTTAGACTTTCATTAGTGTATTAAGTGTATTAAAATGTCGTCTTTCACATTGATTCGGAATCGTCAACCACAAAAAAGGTCAGTTTTGAGATATCGTTGAATGAACAAAGTTGTCTCTTTCTTGTTTCAAGTGTTCAACTATGGACCCATGGCTAAAACTCAAGTTTTAAAAACTTCCCAAAATCTAAATTTGGACTTTCTTTAGTGTATTAAGTGTTTCAAAATGTCATCTTTCACGTAGATTCGGAACCGTCAAAAGCAAATAAGTCAGTTTTGCGATATCTATGACAGAACAAAGTTCTGTCATTCTTGTTTCAAGTGTTCTATTATGGACCCATGGCTAAGACTCAAGTTTTAAAAACTTCCCGAAATCTGAATCTGGACTGTCATTAGTGTATTAAGTGTATCAAAATGTTATCTTTCACATAGATTCGGAATCGTAAACTGCAAAAAAGTCAATTTTGAGATATCGTTGATTGAACAAAGTTTTCTCCTTCTTGTTTCAAGTGTTCTACTGTGCACACATGGGTAAAACTCAAGTTTTAAAAATGTCACGAAATCCGAATTTTGACTTTCACTAGTGTATTAAGTGTGTCAAAATGTCGCCTTTCACATTGATTCCGAATCGTCAACCACAAAAAAAGTCAGTTTTGAGATATCGTTGAATGAACAAAGTTGTCTCTTTCTTTTTTCAAGTGTTTAACTATGGACCCATGGCTAAAACTCATGTTTTAAGACTTCCGAAAATCCGAATTTGGACTTTCATTAGTGTATTAAGTGTATTAAAATGTCGTCTTTCACATTGATTCAGAATCGTCAACCGGAAAAAAAGTCAGTTTTGAGATATCGTTGAATGAACAAAGTTGTCTCTTTCTTGTTTCAAGTGTTTAACTATGGACCCATGGCAAAAACTCAAGTTTTAAAGACTTCCAGGAATCCAAACTTAGACTTTCATTAGTGTATTAAGTGTATTAAAATGTCGTCTTTCACATTGATTCGGAATCGTCAACCGCAAAAGAAAGTCAGTTTTGAGTTATCGTTGAATGAACAAAGTTGTCTCTTTCTTGTTTCAAGTGTTTAACTATGGACCCATGGCAAAACTCAAGTTTTAAAGACTTCCCGAAATCTGAATTTGGACTTTCATCAGTGTATTAAGTGTATTAAAAAGTCGTCTTTCACATTGATTCAGAATCGTCAACCACAAAAAAAGTCAGTTTTGAGTTATCGTTGAATGAACAAAGTTGTCTCTTTCTTGTTTCAAGTGTTCAACTATGGACCCATGGCTAAATCTCAAGTTTTAAAAACTTCCCGAAATCTGAATTTGGACTTTCTTTAGTGTATTAAGTGTTTCAAAATGTCATCTTTCACATAGATTCGGAACCGTCAAAAGCAAATAAGTCAGTTTTGCGATATCTTTGTTAGAACAAAGTTTTGTCTTTCTTGTTTCAAGTGTTCTACTATGGACCCATGGCTAAAACTCAAGTTTTAAAAAACATCCCGAAATCTGAATCTGGACTTTCATCAGTGTACTAAGTGTATCAAAATGTCGTCTTTCACATAGATTCGGAATCGTCATCTGCAAAAAAGTCAATTTTGAGATATCGTTGATTGAACAAAGTTGTCTCCTTCTTGTTTCAAGTGTTCTACTAGGACCCTAGGGTAAAACTCAAGTTCTAAAACCTTTCCAAAATCTGAATTTGGACTTTCTTTAGTGTATTAAGTGTTTGAAAATATCATCTTTCACGTAGATTCGGAATCGTCAAAAGCAAATAAGTCAGTTTTGAGATATCTTTGATAGAAGAAAGTTCTGTCATTCTTGTTTCAAGTGTTCTATTATGGACCCATGGCTAAAACTCAAGTTTTAAAAACTTCCTGAAATCTGAATCTGAACTTTCATTAGGGTATTATGTGTATCAAAATGTCAACTTTCACATAGATTCGGAATCGTAAACTGCAAAAAAGTCAATTTTGAGATATCGTTCATTGAACAAAGTTGTCTCCTTCTTGTTTCAAGTGTTCTACTATGGACCCATAGGTAAAACTCAAGTTTTAAAAACATCCCGGAATCCGAATTTGGACTTTCACTAGTGTATTAAGTGTACCAAAATGTCGTCTTTCACATTGATTCGGAATCGTCAACCGCAAAAAAAGTCAGTTTTGAGATATCGTTGAATGAACAAAGTTGTCTCTTTCTTGTTTCAAGTGTTCAACAATGGACCCATGGCTAAAACTCAAGTTTTAAACACTTCCCGAAATCCGAATTTGGACTTTCATTAGTGTATTAAGTTTATCAAAATGTCGTCTTTCATATTGATTCGGAATCGTCAACCGCAAAAAAGTCAGTTTTGAGATATCGTTGAATGAACAAAGTTGTCTCTTTCTTGTTTCAAGTGTTTAACTATGGACCCATGGCTAAAACTCATGGTTTAAAGACTTCCCGAAATTCAAATTTGGACTTTCGTTAGTGTATTAAGTGCATCAAAATGTCATCTTTCACATTGATTCGGAATCGTGAACCGCAAAAAAAGTCAGTTTTGAGATATCGTTGAATGAACAAAGTTGTCTCTTTCTTGTTTCAAGTGTTCAACTATGGAGCCATGGCTAAAACTAAAGTTTCAAAGACTTTCTGAAATCCAACTTTAGACTTTCATTAGTGTATTAAGTGTATTAAAATGTCATCTTTCACATTGATTCGGAATCGTCAACCGCAAATAAAGTTAGTTTTGAGATATCGTTGAATGAACAAAGTTATCTCTTTCTTGTTTCAAGTGTTTAACTATGGACCCATGGCAGAACTCAAGTTTTAAAGGCTTCCCGAAATCCGAATTTGGACTTTCATCAGTGCATTAAGTGCATTAAAAAGTCATCTTTCACATTGATTCGGAATTGTCAACCACAAAAAAAGTCAGTTTTGAGTTATCGTTGAATGAACAAAGTTGTCTCTTTCTTGTTTCAAGTGTTTAACTATGGACCCATGGCTAAAACTCATGGTTTAAAGACTTCTCGAAATCCAAATGTGGACTTTCGTTAGTGTATTAAGTGTATCAAAATGTCATCTTTCACATTGATTCGGAATCGTCAACCACAAAAAAAGTCAGTTTTGAGTTATCGTTGAATGAACAAAGTTGTCTCTTTCTTGTTTCAAGTGTTCAACTATGGACCCATGGGTAAAACTCAAGTTTTAAAAACTTCCCGAAATCTGAATTTGGACTTTCTTTAGTGTATTAAGTGTTTCAAAATGTCATCTTTCACATAGATTCGGATCCGTAAAAAGCAAATAAGTCAGTTTTGCGATATCTTTGATAGAACAAAGTTTTGTCTTTCTTGTTTCAAGTGTTCTACTATGGACCCATGGCTAAAAGTCAAGTTTTAAAAAACATCACGAAATCTGAATCTGGACTTTCATTAGTGTATTAAGTGTATCAAAATGTCGTCTTTCACATAGATTCGGAATCGTCAACTGCAAAAAAGTCAATTTTGAGAAATCGTTGATTGAACAAAGTTGTCTCCTTCTTGTTTCAAGTGTTCTACTATGGACCCATGGGTAAAACTCAAGTTTTAAAAACTTCCAGAAATCTGAATTTGGACTTTCTTTAATTTTTTAAGTGTTTCAAAATGTCATCTTTCACGTAGATTCAGAACCGTGAAAAGCAAATAAGTCAGTTTTGAGATATCTTTGATAGAACAAAGTTCTGTCTTTCTTGTTTCAAGTGTTCTACTATGGACCCATGGCTAAAACTCAAGTTTTAAAAACTTCCCGAATTCTTAATTTGAACTTTCATTAGTGTATTAAGTGTATCAAAATGTCGTCTTTCACATAAATTTGGAATCGTCAACTGCAAAAAAGTCAATTTTGAGATATCGTTGATTGAACAAAGTTGTCTCCTCCTTGTTTCAAGTGTTCTACTATGGACCCATGGGTAAAACTCAAGTTCTAAAACTTTCCAAAATCTGCATTTGGAGTTTCGTTAGTGTATTAAGTGTTTGAAAATGTCATCTTTCACGTAGATTCGGAACCGTCAAAAGCAAATAAGTCAGTTTTGAGATATCTTTGATAGAACAAAGTTCTGTCATTCTTGTTTCAAGTGTTCTATTATGGACCCATGGCTAAAACTCAAGTTTTAAAAACTTCGCGAAATCTGAATCAGGACTTTCATTAGTGTATTAAGTGTATCAAAATGTCGTCTTTCACATAGATTCAGAATCGTAAACTGCAAAAAAGTCAATTTTGAGATATCGTTGATTGAACAAAGTTGTCTCCTTCTTGTTTCAAGTGTTCTACTATGGACCCATGGGTAAAACTCAAGTTTTAAAAATGTCACGAAATCCGAATTTTGACTTTCACTAGTGTATTAAGTGTGTCAAAATGTCGCCTTTCACATTGATTCGGAATCGTCAACCGCAAAAAAAGTCAGTTTTGAGATATCGTTGAATGAACAAAGTTGTCTCTTTCTTGTTTCAAGTGTTCAACTATGGACCCATGGCTAAAACTCAAGTTTTAAAGACTTCCAGAAATCTGAATCCGGACTTTCATTAGTGTTTTAAGTGTATCAAAATGTCGTCTTTCACATAGATTTGGAATCGTAAACTGCAAAAAAGTCAATTTTGTGATATCGTTTATTGAACAAAGTTGTCTCCTTCTTGTTTCAAGTGTTCTACTATGGACCCATGGGTAAAACTAAAGTTCTAAAAACTTTCCAAAATCTGAATTTGGACTTTCTTTAGTGTATTAAGTGTTTGAAAATGTCATCTTTCACGTAGATTCGGAACCGTCAAAAGCAAATAAGTCAGTTTTGAGATATCTTTGATAGAACAAAGTTCTGTCATTCTTGTTTCAAGTGTTCTATTATGGACCCTTGGCTAAAACTCAAGTTTTAAAAACTTCCCGAATTCTGAATCTGGACTTTCATTAGTGTATTAAGTGTATCAAAATGTCTTCTTTCACATAGATTCAGAATCGTAAACTGCAAAAAAGTCAATTTTGAGATAACGTTGATTGAAAAAAGAGTTCTCCTTCCTGTTTCAAGTGTTCTACTATGGACCCATGGGTAAAACTCAAGTTTTAAAAACGTCCCGAAATCTGAATTTTGACTTTCACTAGTGTATTAAGTGTGTCAAAATGTCGCCTTTCACATTGATTCGGAATCGTCAACCGTAAAAAAAGTCAGTTTCGAGATATCGTTGAATGAACCAAGTTGTCTCTTTCTTTTTTCAAGTTTTTAACTATGGACCCATGGCTACAACTCATGTTTTAAAGACTTCCCGAAATCCGAATTTGGACTTTCGTTAGTGTATTAAGTGTATTCAAATGTCGTGTTTCACATTGATTCGGAATCGTCAACCGCAAAAAAAGTCAGTTTTGAGATATCGTTGAATGAACAAAGTTGTCTCTTTCTTGTTTCAAGTGTTTAACTATGGACCCATGGCTAAAACTCATGTTTTAAAGACCTCCCGAAATTCGAACTTGGACTTTCGTTAGTGTATTAAGTGTATTAAAATGTCGTCTTTCACATTGATTCGGAATCGTCAACCGCAAAAAAGTCAGTTTTGAGATATCGTTGAATGAACAAAGTTGTCTCTTTCTTGTTTCAAGTGTTCAACTATGGAGCCATGGCTAAAACTAAAGTTTCAAAGACTTTCTGAAATCCAACTTTAGACTTTCATTAGTGTATTAAGTGTATTAAAATGTCATCTTTCACATTGATTCGGAATCGTCAACCGCAAATAAAGTTAGTTTTGAGATATCGTTGAATGAACAAAGTTATCTCTTTCTTGTTTCAAGTGTTTAACTATGGACCCATGGCAGAACTCAAGTTTTAAAGGCTTCCCGAAATCCGAATTTGGACTTTCATCAGTGCATTAAGTGCATTAAAAAGTCATCTTTCACATTGATTCGGAATTGTCAACCACAAAAAAAGTCAGTTTTGAGTTATCGTTGAATGAACAAAGTTGTCTCTTTCTTGTTTCAAGTGTTTAACTATGGACCCATGGCTAAAACTCATGGTTTAAAGACTTCTCGAAATCCAAATGTGGACTTTCGTTAGTGTATTAAGTGTATCAAAATGTCATCTTTCACATTGATTCGGAATCGTCAACCACAAAAAAAGTCAGTTTTGAGTTATCGTTGAATGAACAAAGTTGTCTCTTTCTTGTTTCAAGTGTTCAACTATGGACCCATGGGTAAAACTCAAGTTTTAAAAACTTCCCGAAATCTGAATTTGGACTTTCTTTAGTGTATTAAGTGTTTCAAAATGTCATCTTTCACATAGATTCGGATCCGTAAAAAGCAAATAAGTCAGTTTTGCGATATCTTTTATAGAACAAAGTTTTGTCTTTCTTGTTTCAAGTGTTCTACTATGGACCCATGGCTAAAAGTCAAGTTTTAAAAAACATCACGAAATCTGAATCTGGACTTTCATTAGTGTATTAAGTGTATCAAAATGTCGTCTTTCACATAGATTCGGAATCGTCAACTGCAAAAAAGTCAATTTTGAGAAATCGTTGATTGAACAAAGTTGTCTCCTTCTTGTTTCAAGTGTTCTACTATGGACCCATGGGTAAAACTCAAGTTTTAAAAACTTCCAGAAATCTGAATTTGGACTTTCTTTAATTTTTTAAGTGTTTCAAAATGTCATCTTTCACGTAGATTCAGAACCGTGAAAAGCAAATAAGTCAGTTTTGAGATATCTTTGATAGAACAAAGTTCTGTCTTTCTTGTTTCAAGTGTTCTACTATGGACCCATGGCTAAAACTCAAGTTTTAAAAACTTCCCGAATTCTTAATTTGAACTTTCATTAGTGTATTAAGTGTATCAAAATGTCGTCTTTCACATAAATTTGGAATCGTCAACTGCAAAAAAGTCAATTTTGAGATATCGTTGATTGAACAAAGTTGTCTCCTCCTTGTTTCAAGTGTTCTACTATGGACCCATGGGTAAAACTCAAGTTCTAAAACTTTCCAAAATCTGCATTTGGAGTTTCGTTAGTGTATTAAGTGTTTGAAAATGTCATCTTTCACGTAGATTCGGAACCGTCAAAAGCAAATAAGTCAGTTTTGAGATATCTTTGATAGAACAAAGTTCTGTCATTCTTGTTTCAAGTGTTCTATTATGGACCCATGGCTAAAACTCAAGTTTTAAAAACTTCGCGAAATCTGAATCAGGACTTTCATTAGTGTATTAAGTGTATCAAAATGTCGTCTTTCACATAGATTCAGAATCGTAAACTGCAAAAAAGTCAATTTTGAGATATCGTTGATTGAACAAAGTTGTCTCCTTCTTGTTTCAAGTGTTCTACTATGGACCCATGGGTAAAACTCAAGTTTTAAAAATGTCACGAAATCCGAATTTTGACTTTCACTAGTGTATTAAGTGTGTCAAAATGTCGCCTTTCACATTGATTCGGAATCGTCAACCGCAAAAAAAGTCAGTTTTGAGATATCGTTGAATGAACAAAGTTGTCTCTTTCTTGTTTCAAGTGTTCAACTATGGACCCATGGCTAAAACTCAAGTTTTAAAGACTTCCAGAAATCTGAATCCGGACTTTCATTAGTGTTTTAAGTGTATCAAAATGTCGTCTTTCACATAGATTTGGAATCGTAAACTGCAAAAAAGTCAATTTTGTGATATCGTTTATTGAACAAAGTTGTCTCCTTCTTGTTTCAAGTGTTCTACTATGGACCCATGGGTAAAACTAAAGTTCTAAAAACTTTCCAAAATCTGAATTTGGACTTTCTTTAGTGTATTAAGTGTTTGAAAATGTCATCTTTCACGTAGATTCGGAACCGTCAAAAGCAAATAAGTCAGTTTTGAGATATCTTTGATAGAACAAAGTTCTGTCATTCTTGTTTCAAGTGTTCTATTATGGACCCTTGGCTAAAACTCAAGTTTTAAAAACTTCCCGAATTCTGAATCTGGACTTTCATTAGTGTATTAAGTGTATCAAAATGTCTTCTTTCACATAGATTCAGAATCGTAAACTGCAAAAAAGTCAATTTTGAGATAACGTTGATTGAAAAAAGAGTTCTCCTTCCTGTTTCAAGTGTTCTACTATGGACCCATGGGTAAAACTCAAGTTTTAAAAACGTCCCGAAATCTGAATTTTGACTTTCACTAGTGTATTAAGTGTGTCAAAATGTCGCCTTTCACATTGATTCGGAATCGTCAACCGTAAAAAAAGTCAGTTTCGAGATATCGTTGAATGAACCAAGTTGTCTCTTTCTTTTTTCAAGTTTTTAACTATGGACCCATGGCTACAACTCATGTTTTAAAGACTTCCCGAAATCCGAATTTGGACTTTCGTTAGTGTATTAAGTGTATTCAAATGTCGTGTTTCACATTGATTCGGAATCGTCAACCGCAAAAAAAGTCAGTTTTGAGATATCGTTGAATGAACAAAGTTGTCTCTTTCTTGTTTCAAGTGTTTAACTATGGACCCATGGCTAAAACTCATGTTTTAAAGACCTCCCGAAATTCGAACTTGGACTTTCGTTAGTGTATTAAGTGTATTAAAATGTCGTCTTTCACATTGATTCGGAATCGTCAACCGCAAAAAAGTCAGTTTTGAGATATCGTTGAATGAACAAAGTTGTCTCTTTCTTGTTTCAAGTGTTCAACTATGGAGCCATGGCTAAAACTAAAGTTTCAAAGACTTTCTGAAATCCAACTTTAGACTTTCATTAGTGTATTAAGTGTATTAAAATGTCATCTTTCACATTGATTCGGAATCGTCAACCGCAAATAAAGTTAGTTTTGAGATATCGTTGAATGAACAAAGTTATCTCTTTCTTGTTTCAAGTGTTTAACTATGGACCCATGGCAGAACTCAAGTTTTAAAGGCTTCCCGAAATCCGAATTTGGACTTTCATCAGTGCATTAAGTGCATTAAAAAGTCATCTTTCACATTGATTCGGAATTGTCAACCACAAAAAAAGTCAGTTTTGAGTTATCGTTGAATGAACAAAGTTGTCTCTTTCTTGTTTCAAGTGTTTAACTATGGACCCATGGCTAAAACTCATGGTTTAAAGACTTCTCGAAATCCAAATGTGGACTTTCGTTAGTGTATTAAGTGTATCAAAATGTCATCTTTCACATTGATTCGGAATCGTCAACCACAAAAAAAGTCAGTTTTGAGTTATCGTTGAATGAACAAAGTTGTCTCTTTCTTGTTTCAAGTGTTCAACTATGGACCCATGGGTAAAACTCAAGTTTTAAAAACTTCCCGAAATCTGAATTTGGACTTTCTTTAGTGTATTAAGTGTTTCAAAATGTCATCTTTCACATAGATTCGGATCCGTAAAAAGCAAATAAGTCAGTTTTGCGATATCTTTTATAGAACAAAGTTTTGTCTTTCTTGTTTCAAGTGTTCTACTATGGACCCATGGCTAAAAGTCAAGTTTTAAAAAACATCACGAAATCTGAATCTGGACTTTCATTAGTGTATTAAGTGTATCAAAATGTCGTCTTTCACATAGATTCGGAATCGTCAACTGCAAAAAAGTCAATTTTGAGAAATCGTTGATTGAACAAAGTTGTCTCCTTCTTGTTTCAAGTGTTCTACTATGGACCCATGGGTAAAACTCAAGTTTTAAAAACTTCCAGAAATCTGAATTTGGACTTTCTTTAATTTTTTAAGTGTTTCAAAATGTCATCTTTCACGTAGATTCGGAACCGTGAAAAGCAAATAAGTCAGTTTTGAGATATCTTTGATAGAACAAAGTTCTGTCTTTCTTGTTTCAAGTGTTCTACTATGGACCCATGGCTAAAACTCAAGTTTTAAAAACTTCCCGAATTCTTAATTTGAACTTTCATTAGTGTATTAAGTGTATCAAAATGTCGTCTTTCACATAAATTTGGAATCGTCAACTGCAAAAAAGTCAATTTTGAGATATCGTTGATTGAACAAAGTTGTCTCCTCCTTGTTTCAAGTGTTCTACTATGGACCCATGGGTAAAACTCAAGTTCTAAAACTTTCCAAAATCTGCATTTGGAGTTTCGTTAGTGTATTAAGTGTTTGAAAATGTCATCTTTCACGTAGATTCGGAACCGTCAAAAGCAAATAAGTCAGTTTTGAGATATCTTTGATAGAACAAACTTCTGTCATTCTTGTTTCAAGTGTTCTATTATGGACCCATGGCTAAAACTCAAGTTTTAAAAACTTCGCGAAATCTGAATCAGGACTTTCATTAGTGTATTAAGTGTATCAAAATGTCGTCTTTCACATAGATTCAGAATCGTAAACAGCAAAAAAGTCAATTTTGAGATATCGTTGATTGAACAAAGTTGTCTCCTTCTTGTTTCAAGTGTTCTACTATGGACCCATGGGTAAAACTCAAGTTTTAAAAATGTCACGAAATCCGAATTTTGACTTTCACTAGTGTATTAAGTGTGTCAAAATGTCGCCTTTCACATTGATTCGGAATCGTCAACCGCAAAAAAAGTCAGTTTTGAGATATCGTTGAATGAACAAAGTTGTCTCTTTCTTGTTTCAAGTGTTCAACTATGGACCCATGGCTAAAACTCAAGTTTTAAAGACTTCCAGAAATCTGAATCCGGACTTTCATTAGTGTTTTAAGTGTATCAAAATGTCGTCTTTCACATAGATTTGGAATCGTAAACTGCAAAAAAGTCAATTTTGTGATATCGTTTATTGAACAAAGTTGTCTCCTTCTTGTTTCAAGTGTTCTACTATGGACCCATGGGTAAAACTAAAGTTCTAAAAACTTTCCAAAATCTGAATTTGGACTTTCTTTAGTGTATTAAGTGTTTGAAAATGTCATCTTTCACGTAGATTCGGAACCGTCAAAAGCAAATAAGTCAGTTTTGAGATATCTTTGATAGAACAAAGTTCTGTCATTCTTGTTTCAAGTGTTCTATTATGGACCCTTGGCTAAAACTCAAGTTTTAAAAACTTCCCGAATTCTGAATCTGGACTTTCATTAGTGTATTAAGTGTATCAAAATGTCTTCTTTCACATAGATTCAGAATCGTAAACTGCAAAAAAGTCAATTTTGAGATAACGTTGATTGAAAAAAGAGTTCTCCTTCCTGTTTCAAGTGTTCTACTATGGACCCATGGGTAAAACTCAAGTTTTAAAAACGTCCCGAAATCTGAATTTTGACTTTCACTAGTGTATTAAGTGTGTCAAAATGTCGCCTTTCACATTGATTCGGAATCGTCAACCGTAAAAAAAGTCAGTTTCGAGATATCGTTGAATGAACCAAGTTGTCTCTTTCTTTTTTCAAGTTTTTAACTATGGACCCATGGCTACAACTCATGTTTTAAAGACTTCCCGAAATCCGAATTTGGACTTTCGTTAGTGTATTAAGTGTATTCAAATGTCGTGTTTCACATTGATTCGGAATCGTCAACCGCAAAAAAAGTCAGTTTTGAGATATCGTTGAATGAACAAAGTTGTCTCTTTCTTGTTTCAAGTGTTTAACTATGGACCCATGGCTAAAACTCATGTTTTAAAGACCTCCCGAAATTCGAACTTGGACTTTCGTTAGTGTATTAAGTGTATTAAAATGTCGTCTTTCACATTGATTCGGAATCGTCAACCGCAAAAAAGTCAGTTTTGAGTTATCGTTGAATGAACAAAGTTGTCTCTTTCTTGTTTCAAGTGTTCAACTATGGACCCATGGATAAAACTCAAGTTTTAAAAACTTCCCGAAATCTAAATTTGGACTTTCTTTAGTGTATTAAGTGTTTCAAAATGTCATCTTTCACGTATATTCAGAACCGTCAAAAGCAAATAAGTCAGTTTTTAGATATCTTCGATAGAACAAAGTTCTGTCTTTCTTGTTTCAAGTGTTCTACTATGGACCCATGGCTAAAACTCAAGTTTTAAAAACTTCCCGAAATCTGACTCTGGACTTTCATTAGTGTATTAAGTGTATCAAAATGTCGTCTTTCACATAGATTTGGAATCGTAAACTGTAAAAAAGTCAATTTTGAGATATCGTTGATTGAACAAAGTTGTCTCCTTCTTGTTTCAAGTGTTCTACTATGGACCCACAGGTAAAACTCAAGTTTTAAAAACGTCCCGGAATCCGAATTTGGACTTTCACTAGTGTATTAAGTGTACCAAAATGTCATCTTTCACATTGATTCGGAATCGTCAACCGCAAAAAAAGTCAGTTTTGAGATATCGTTGAATGAACAAAGTTGTCTCTTTCTTGTTTCAAGTGTTCAACAATGGACCCATGGCTAAAACTCAAGTTTTAAAGACTTCCCGAAATTCGAATTTGGACTTTCATTAGTGTATTAAGTGTATTAAAATGTTGTCTTTCACATTGATTCGGAATCGTCAACCGCAAAAAAAGTCAGTTTTGAGATATCGTTGAATGAACAAAGTTGTCTCTTTTTTGTTTCAAGTGTTCAACAATGGACCCATGGCTAAAACTCAAGTTTTAAAGACTTCCCGGAATCCGAATTTAGACTTTCATTAGTGTATTAAGTGTATCAAAATGTCATCTTTCTTATTGATTCAGAATCGTCAACCGCAAAAAAGTCAGTTTTGAGATATCGTTGAATGAACAAAGTTGTCTCTTTCTGGTTTCAAGTGTTCAACTATGGACCCATGGCTAAAACTAGAGTTTTAAAGGCTTCCCGAAATCCGAATTTGGACTTTCGTTAGTGTATTAAGTGTGTCAAAATGTCGTCTTTCACATTGATTCGGAATCGACAACCGCAAAAAAAGTCAGTTTTGAGATGTCGTTGAATGAACAAAGTTGTCTCTTTCTTGTTTCAAGTCTTCAACCATGGACCCATGGTTAAAACTCAAGTTTTAAAGACTTTCTGAAATCCGAATTTAGAATTTCATTTGTGTATTAAGTGCATTAAAATGTCGTCTTTCACATTGATTCGGAATCGTCAACCGCAAAAAAAGTTAGTTTTGAGATATCGTTGAATGAACAAAGTTGTCTCTTTCTTGTTTCAAGTGTTTAACTATGGACCCATGGCTAAAACTAAAGTTCTAAAGACTTCCCAAAATCCGAATTTGGACTTTCATCAGTGTATTAAGGGTATTAAAATGTCGTCGTTCACATTGATTAAGAATCGTCAACCGCAAAAAAAGTCAGTTTTGAGTTATCGTTGAATGAACAAAGTTGTCTCTTTCTTGTTTCAAGTGTTCAACTATGGACCCATGGCTAAAACTCAAGTTTTAAAAACTTCCCGAAATCTGAATTTGGACTTTCTTTAGTGTATTAAGTGTTTCAAAATGTCATCTTTCACGTATATTCGAAACCGTCAAAAGCAAATAAGTCAGTTTTTAGATATCTTTGATAGAACAAAGTTCTGTCTTTCTTGTTTCAAGTGTTCTACTATGGACCCATGGCTAAAACTCAAGTTTTAAAAACTTCTCGAAATCTGAATTTTGACTTTCTTTAGTGTATTAAGTGTTTCAAAATGTCATCTTCCACGTATATTCGGAACCGTCAAAAGCAAATAAGTCAGTTTTAGATATCTTTGATAGAACAAAGTTCTATCTTTCTTGTTTGAAGTGTTCTACTATGGACCCATGGCTAAAACTCAAGTTTTAAAAACTTCCCGAAATCTGAATCTGGACTTTGATTAGTGTATTAAGTGTATCAAAATGTCGTCTTTCACATAGATTCAGAATCGTCAACTGCAAAAAAGTCAATTTTGAGATATCGATGATTGAACAAATTTGTCTCCTTCTTGTTTCAAGTGTTCTACTATGGACCCATGGGTAAAACTCAAGTTCTAAAAACTTTCCAAAATCTAAATTTGGACTTTCTTTAGTGTATTAAGTGTTTGAAAATGTCATCTTTCACGTAGATTAGGAACCGTCAAAAGCAAATAAGTCAGTTTTGAGATATCTTTGATAGAACAAAGTTCTGTCATTCTTGTTTCAAGTGTTCTATTATGGACCCATGGCTAAAACTCAAGTTTTAAAAACTTCCCGAAATTTGAATCTGGACTTTCATTAGTGTATTAAGTGTATCAAAATGTCGTCTTTCACATAGATTTGGAATCGTCAACTGCAAAAAAGTCAATTTTGAGATATCGTTGATTGAACAAAGTTGTCTCCTTCTTGTTTCAAGTGTTCTACTATGGACCCATAGGTAAAACTCAAGTTTTAAAAACGTCCTGGAATCTGAATTTGGACTTTCACTAGTGTATTAAGTGTACCAAAATGTCGTTTTTCACATTGATTCGAAATCGTCAACCGCAAAAAAAGTCAGTTTTGAGATATCGTTGAATGAACAAAGTTGTCTCGTTCTTGTTTCAAGTGTTCAACAATGGACCCATGGCTAAAACTTAAGTTTTAAAGACTTCCCGAAATCCGAATTTAGACTTTCATTAGTGTATTAAGTGTATCAAAATGTCGTCTTTCATATTGATTCGGAATCGTCAACCGCAAAAAAGTCAGTTTTGAGATATCGTTGAATGAACAAAGTTGTCTCTTTCTTGTATCAAGTGTTCAACTATGGACCCATGGCTAAAACTCAAGTTTTAAAGGCTTCCCGAAATCCGAATTTAGACTTTCATTAGTGTATTAAGTGTATTAAAATGTCGTCTTTCACATTGATTCGGAATCGTCAACCGCAAAAAAAGTCAATTTTGAGATATCGTTGAATGAACAAAGTTGTCTCTTTCTTGTTTCAAGGGTTTAACTATGGACCCATGGCTAAAACTCAAGTTTTAAAGACTTCCCGAAATCTGAATTTGGACTTTCGTTAGTGTATTAAGTGTGTCAAAATGTCGTCTTTCACATTGATTCGGAATCGACAAACGGAAAAAAAGTCAGTTTTGAGATGTCGTTGAATGAAAAAAGTTGTCTCTTTCTTGTTTCAAGTGTTCAACCATGGACCCATGGTTAAAACTCAAGTTTTAAAGACTTTCTGAAATCCGAATTTAGAATTTCATTAGTGTATTAAGTGTATTAAAATGTCGTCTTTCACATTGATTCGGAATCGTCAACCACAAAAAAAGTTAGTTTTGAGATATCGTTGAATGAACAAAGTTGTCTCTTTCTTGTTTCAAGTGTTTAACTATGGACCAATGGCTAAAACTAAAGTTCTAAAGACTTCCCGAAATCCGAATTTGGACTTTCATCAGTGTATTAAGGGTATTAAAATGTCGTCTTTCACATTGATTAAGAATCGTCAACCACAACAAAAGTCAGTTTTGAGTTATCGTTGAATGAACAAAGTTGTCTCTTTCATGTTTCAAGTGTTCAACTATGGACCCATGGCTAAAACTCAAGTTTTAAAAACTTCCCGAAATCTGAATTTGGACTTTCTTTAGTGTATTAAGTGTTTCAAAATGTCATCTTTCACGTATATTCGGAACCGTCAAAAGCAAATAAGTCAGTTTTTAGATATCTTTGATAGAACAAAGTTCTGTCTTTCTTGTTTCAAGTGTTCTATTATGGACCCATGGCTAAAACTCAAGTTTTAAAAACTTCCCGAAATCTGAATCTGGACTTTGATTAGTGTATTAAGTGTACCAAAATGTCGTCTTTCACATAGATTCAGAATCGTCAACTGCAAAAAAGTCAATTTTGAGATATCGATGATTGAACAAATTTGTCTCCTTCTTGTTTCAAGTGTTCTACTATGGACCCATGGGTAAAACTCAAGTTCTAAAAACTTTCCAAAATCTAAATTTTGACTTTCTTTAGTGTATTAAGTGTTTGAAAATGTCATCTTTCACGTAGATTAGGAACCGTCAAAAGCAAATAAGTCAGTTTTGAGATATCTTTGATAGAACAAAGTTCTGTCATTCTTGTTTCAAGTGTTCTATTATGGACCCATGGCTAAAACTCAAGTTTTAAAAACTTCCCGAAATCTGAATCTGGACTTTCATTAGTGTATTAAGTGTATCAAAATGTCTTCTTTCACATAGATTTGGAATCGTAAACTGCAAAAAAGTCAATTTTGAGATATCGTTGAATGAACAAAGTTGTCTCCTTCTTGTTTCAAGTGTTCTACTATGGACCCATAGGTAAAACTCAAGTTTCAAAAACGTCCCGGAATCCAAATTTGGACTTTCACTAGTGTATTAAGTGTACCAAAATGTCGTCTTTCACATTGATTCGGAATCGTCAACCGCAAAAAAAGTCAGTTTTGAGATATCGTTGAATGAACAAAGTTGTCTCTTTCTTGTTTCAAGTGTTCAACAATGGACCCATGGCTAAAACTCAAGTTTTAAAGACTTCCCGAAATCCGAATTTGGACTTTCATTAGTGTATTAAGTGTATTAAAATGTCGTCTTTCACATTGATTCGGAATCGTCAACCGCAAAAAAAGTCAGTTTTGAGATATCGTTGAATGAACAAAGTTGTCTCTTTTTTGTTTCAAGTGTTCAACAATGGACCCATGGCTAAAACTCAAGTTTTAAAGACTTCCCGAAATCTAAATTTAGACTTTCATTAGTGTATTAAGTGTATCAAAATGTCGTCTTTCATATTGATTCGGAATCGTCAACCGCAAAAAAGTCAGTTTTGAGATATCGTTGAATGAACAAAGTTGTCTCTTTCTTGTTTCAAGTGTTCAACTATGGACCGATGGCTAAAACTCAAGTTTTAAAGACTTCCAGAAATCTGAATCCGGACTTTCATTAGTGTATTAAGTGTATCAAAATGTCGTCTTTCACATAGATTTGGAATCGTAAACTGCAAAAAAGTCAATTTTGTGATATCGTTGATTGAACAAAGTTGTCTCCTTCTTGTTTCAAGTGTTCTACTATGGACCCATGGGTAAAACTAAAGTTCTAAAAACTTTCCAAAATCTGAATTTGGACTTTCTTTAGTGTATTAAGTGTTTGAAAATGTCATCTTTCACGTAGATTCGGAACCGTCAAAAGCAAATAAGTCAGTTTTGAGATATCTTTGATAGAACAAAGTTCTGTCATTCTTGTTTCAAGTGTTCTATTATGGACCCTTGGCTAAAACTCAAGTTTTAAAAACTTCCCGAATTCTGAATCTGGACTTTCATTAGTGTATTAAGTGTATCAAAATGTCGTCTTTCACATAGATTCAGAATCGTAAACTGCAAAAAAGTCAATTTTGAGATAACGTTGATTGAAAAAAGAGTTCTCCTTCCTGTTTCAAGTGTTCTACAATGGACCCATGGGTAAAACTCAAGTTTTAAAAACGTCCCGAAATCTGAATTTTGACTTTCACTAGTGTATTAAGTGTGTCAAAATGTTGCCTTTCACATTGATTCGGAATCGTCAACCGTAAAAAAAGTCAGTTTCGAGATATCGTTGAATGAACCAAGTTGTCTCTTTCTTTTTTCAAGTTTTTAACTATGGACCCATGGCTAAAACTCATGTTTTAAAGACTTCCCGAAATCCGAATTTGGACTTTCGTTAGTGTATTAAGTGTATTCAAATGTCGTGTTTCACATTGATTCGGAATCGTCAACCGCAAAAAAAGTCAGTTTTGAGATATCGTTGAATGAACAAAGTTGTCTCTTTCTTGTTTCAAGTGTTTAACTATGGACCCATGGCTAAAACTCATGTTTTAAAGACCTCCCGAAATTCGAACTTGGACTTTCGTTAGTGTATTAAGTGTATTAAAATGTCGTCTTTCACATTGATTCGGAATCGTCAACCGCAAAAAAGTCAGTTTTGAGTTATCGTTGAATGAACAAAGTTGTCTCTTTCTTGTTTCAAGTGTTCAACTATGGACCCATGGATAAAACTCAAGTTTTAAAAACTTCCCGAAATCTAAATTTGGACTTTCTTTAGTGTATTAAGTGTTTCAAAATGTCATCTTTCAAGTATATTTGGAACCGTCAAAAGCAAATAAGTCAGTTTTTAGATATCTTTGATAGAACAAAGTTCTATCTTTCTTGTTTCAAGTGTTCTACTATGGACCCATGGCTAAAACTCAAGTTTTAAAACTTCCCGAAATCTGAATCTGGACATTGATTAGTGTATTAAGTGCATCAAAATTTCGTCTTTCACATAGATTCAGAATCGTCAACTGCAAAAAAGTCAATTTTGAGATATCGATGATTGAACAAATTTGTCTCCTTCTTGTTTCAAGTGTTCTACTATGGACCCATGGGTAAAACTCAAGTTCTAAAAACTTTCCAAAATCTAAATTTGGACTTTCTTTAGTGTATTAAGTGTTTGAAAATGTCATCTTTCACGTAGATTAGGAACCGTCAAAAGCAAATAAGTCAGTTTTGAGATATCTTTGATAGAACAAAGTTCTGTCATTCTTGTTTCTAGTGTTCTATTATGGACCCATGGCTAAAACTCAAGTTTTAAAAACTTCCCGAAATCTGAATTTGGACTTTCATTAGTGTATTAAGTGTATCAAAATGTCATCTTTCACATAGATTTGGAATCGTAAACTGTAAAAAAGTCAATTTTGAGATATCGTTGATTGAACAAAGTTGTCTCCTTCTTGTTTCAAGTGTTCTACTATGGACCCATAGGTAAAACTCAAGTTTTAAAAACGTCCCGGAATCCGAATTTGGACTTTCACTAGTGTATTAAGTGCACCAAAATGTCGTGTTTCACATTGATTCGGAATCGTCAACCGCAAAAAAAGTCAGTTTTGAGATATCGTTGAATGAACAAAGTTGTCTCTTTCTTGTTTCAAGTGTTTAACTATGGACCCATGGCTAAAACTCATGTTTTAAAGACCTCCCGAAATTCGAACTTGGACTTTCGTTAGTGTATTAAGTGTATTAAAATGTCGTCTTTCACATTGATTTGGAATCGACAACCGCAAAAAAGTCAGTTTTGAGTTATCGTTGAATGAACAAAGTTGTCTCTTTCTTGTTTCAAGTGTTCAACTATGGACCCATGGATAAAACTCAAGTTTTAAAAACTTCCCGAAATCTAAATTTGGACTTTATTTAGTGTATTAAGTGTTTCAAAATGTCATCTTTCACGTATATTCGGAACCGTCAAAAGCAAATAAGTCAGTTTTTAGATATCTTTGATAGAACAAAGTTCTGTCTTTCTTGTTTCAAGTGTTCTACTATGGACCCATGGCTAAAACTCAAGTTTTAAAAACTTCCCGAAATCTGACTCTGGACTTTCATTAGTGTATTAAGTGTATCAAAATGTCGTCTTTCACATAGATTTGGAATCGTAAACTGCAAAAAAGTCAATTTTGAGATATCGTTGATTGAACAAAGTTGTCTCCTTCTTGTTTCAAGTGTTCTACTATGGACCCATAGGTAAAACTCAAGTTTTAAAAACGTCCCGGAATCCGAATTTGGACTTTCACGAGTGTATTAAGTGTACCAAAATGTCATCTTTCACATTGATTCGGAATCGTCAACCGCAAAAAAAGTCAGTTTTGAGATATCGTTGAATGAACAAAGTTGTCTCTTTCTTGTTTCAAGTGTTCAACAATGGACCCATGGCTAAAACTCAAGTTTTAAAGACTTCCCGAAATTCGAATTTGGACTTTCATTAGTGTATTAAGTGTATTAAAATGTTGTCTTTCACATTGATTGGAATCGTCAACCGCAAAAAAAGTCAGTTTTGAGATATCGTTGAATGAACAAAGTTGTCTCTTTTTTGTTTCAAGTGTTCAACAATGGACCCATGGCTAAAACTCAAGTTTTAAAGACTTCCCGGAATCCGAATTTAGACTTTCATTAGTGTATTAAGTGTAACAAAATGTCGTCTTTCTTATTGATTCAGAATCGTCAACCGCAAAAAAGTCAGTTTTGAGATATCGTTGAATGAACAAAGTTGTCTCTTTCTGGTTTCAAGTGTTCAACTATGGACCCATGGCTAAAACTCAAGTTTTAAAGGCTTCCCGAAATCCGAATTTGGACTTTCGTTAGTGTATTAAGTGTGTCAAAATGTCGTCTTTCACATTGATTCGGAATCGACAACCGCAAAAAAAGTCAGTTTTGAGATGTCGTTGAATGAACAAAGTTGTCTCTTTCTTGTTTCAAGTGTTCAACCATGGACCCATGGTTAAAACTCAAGTTTTAAAGACTTTCTGAAATCTGAATTTAGAATTTCATTAGTGTATTAAGTGCATTAAAATGTCGTCTTTCACATTGATTCGGAATCGTCAACCGCAAAAAAAGTTAGTTTTGAGATATCGTTGAATGAACAAAGTTGTCTCTCTCTTGTTTCAAGTGTTTAACTATGGACCCATGGCTAAAACTAAAGTTCTAAAGACTTCCCGAAATCCGAATTTGGACTTTCATCAGTGTATTAAGGGTATTAAAATGTCGTCTTTCACATTGATTAAGAATCGTCAACCGCAAAAAAAGTCAGTTTTGAGTTATCGATGAATGAACAAAGTTGTCTCTTTCTTGTTTCAAGTGTTCAACTATGGACCCATGGCTAAAACTCAAGTTTTAACAACTTCTCGAAATCTGAATTTGGACTTTCTTTAGTGTATTAAGTGTTTCAAAATGTCATCTTTCACGTATATTTGGAACCGTCAAAAGCAAATAAGTCAGTTTTTAGATATCTTTGATAGAACAAAGTTCTATCTTTCTTGTTTCAAGTGTTCTACTATGGACCCATGGCTAAAACTCAAGTTTTAAAACTTCCCAAAATCTGAATCTGGACATTGATTAGTGTATTAAGTGCATTAAAATTTCGTCTTTCACATAGACTCAGAATCGTCAACTGCAAAAAAGTCAATTTTGAGATATCGATGATTGAACAAATTTGTCTCCTTCTTGTTTCAAGTGTTCTACTATGGACCCATGGGTAAAACTCAAGTTCTAAAAACTTTCCAAAATCTAAATTTGGTCTTTCTTTAGTGTATTAAGTGTTTGAAAATGTCATCTTTCACGTAGATTAGGAACCGTCAAAAGCAAATAAGTCAGTTTTGAGATATCTTTGATAGAACAAAGTTCTGTCATTCTTGTTTCCAGTGTTCTATTATGGACCCATGGCTAAAACTCAAGTTTTAAAAACTTCCCGAAATCTGAATTTGGACTTTCATTAGTGTATTAAGTGTATCAAAATGTCATCTTTCACATAGATTTGGAATCGTAAACTGTAAAAAAGTCAATTTTGAGATATCGTTGATTGAACAAAGTTGTCTCCTTCTTGTTTCAAGTGTTCTACTATGGACCCATAGGTAAAACTCAAGTTTTAAAAACGTCCCGGAATCCGAATTTGGACTTTCACTAGTGTATTAAGTGCACCAAAATGTCATCTTTCACATTGATTCGGAATCTTCAACCGCAAAAAAAGTTAGTTTTGAGATATCGTTGAATGAACAAAGTTGTCTCTTTCTTGTTTCAAGTGTTTAACTATGGACCCATGGCTAAAACTAAAGTTCTAAAGACTTCCTGAAATCCGAATTTGGACTTTCATCAGTGTATTAAGGGTATTAAAATGTCGTCTTTCGCATTGATTAAGAATCGTCAACCGCAAAAAAAGTCAGTTTTGAGTTATCGATGAATGAACAAAGTTGTCTCTTTCTTGTTTCAAGTGTTCAACTATGGACCCATGGCTAAAACTCAAGTTTTAAAAACTTCCCGAAATCTGAATTTGGACTTTCTTTAGTGTATTAAGTGTTTCAAAATGTCATCTTTCACGTATATTCGGAACCGTCAAAAGCAAATAAGTCAGTTTTTAGATATCTTTGATAGAACAAAGTTCTATCTTTCTTGTTTCAAGTGTTCTACTATGGACCCATGGCTAAAACTCAAGTTATAAAAACTTCCCGAAATCTGAATCTGGACATTGATTAGTGTATGAAGTGCATCAAAATTTCGTCTTTCACATAGATTCAGAATCGTCAACTGCAAAAAAGTCAATTTTGAGATATCGATTATTGAACAAATTTGTCTCCTTCTTGTTTCAAGTGTTCTACTATGGACCCATGGGTAAAACTCAAGTTCTAAAAACTTTCCAAAATCTAAATTTGGACTTTCTTTAGTGTATTAAGTGTTTGAAAATGTCATCTTTCACGTAGATTAGGAACCGTCAAAAGCAAATAAGTCAGTTTTGAGATATCTTTGATAGAACAAAGTTCTGTCTTTCTTGTTTCAAGTGTTCTACTATGGACCCATGGCTAAAACTCAAGTTTTAAAAACTTCCCGAAATCTGAATCTGGACTTTCATTAGTGTATTAAGTGTATCAAAATGTCATCTTTCACATAGATTTGTAATCGTAAACTATAAAAAAGTCAATTTTGAGATATCGTTGATTGAACAAAGTTGTCTCCTTCTTGTTTCAAGTGTTCTACTATGGACCCATAGGTAAAACTCAAGTTTTAAAAATGTCCCGGAATCCGAATTTGGACTTTCACTAGTGTATTAAGTGTACCAAAATGTCGTCTTTCACATTGATTCGGAATCGTCAACCACAAAAAAAGTCAGTTTTGAGATATCGTTGAATGAACAAAGTTGTCTCTTTCTTGTTTCAAGTGTTCAACAATGGACCCATGGCTAAAACTCAAGTTTTAAAGACTTCCCGAAATCCGAATTTGGACTTTCATTAGTGTATTAAGTGTATTAAAATGTCGTCTTTCACATTGATTCGGAATCGTCAACCGCAAAAAAAGTCAGTTTTGAGATATCGTTGAATGAACAAAGTTGTCTCTTTCTTGTTTCAAGTGTTCAACAATGGACCCATGGCTAAAACTCAAGTTTTAAAGACTTCTCGAAATTCGAATTTAGACTTTCATTAGTGTATTAAGTGTATCAAAATGTCGTCTTTCATATTGATTCGGAATCGTCAACCGCAAAAAAGTCAGTTTTGAGATATCGTTGAATGAACAAAGTTGTCTCTTTCTTGTTTCAAGTGTTCAACTATGGACCCATGGCTAAAACTCAAGTTTTAAAGACTTCCCGAACTCTGAATTTGGACTTTCATTAGTGTATTAAGTGTATCAAAATGTCGTCTTTCACATAGATTTGGAATCGTAAACTGCAAAAAAGTCAATTTTGAGATATCGTTGATTGAACAAAGTTGTCTCCTTCTTTTTTCAAGTGTTCTACTATGGACCCATGGGTAAAACTCAAGTTCTAAAAACTTTCCAAAATCTGAATTTGGACTTTCTTTAGTGTATTAAGTGTTTGAAAATGTCATCTTTCACGTAGATTTGGAACCGTCAAAAGCAAATAAGTCAGTTTTGAGATATCTTTGATAGAACAAAGTTCTGTCTTTCTTGTTTCAAGTGTTCTATTATGGACCCATGGCCAAAACTCAAGTTTTAAAAACTTCCCGAATTCTGAATCTGGACTTTCATTAGTGTATTAAGTGTATGAAAATGTCGTCTTTCACATAGATTCGAAATCGTAAACTGCAAAAAAGTCAATTTTTAGATATCGTTGATTGAACAAAGTTGTCTCCTTCTTGTTTCAAGTGTTCTACTATGGACCCAAGGGTAAAACACAAGTTTTAAAAACGTCCCGAAATCTGAATTTTGACTTTCACTAGTGTATTAAGTGTGTCAAAATGTCGCCTTTCACATTGATTCGGAATCGTCAACCGTAAAAAAAGTCAGTTTCGAGATATCGTTGAATGAACAAAGTTGTCTCTTTCTTTTTTCAAGTTTTTAACTATGGACCCATGGCTAAAACTCATGTTTTAAAGACTTCCCGAAATCCAAATTTGGACTTTCGTTAGTGTATTAAGTGTATTAAAATGTCGTGTTTCACATTGATTCAGAATCGTCAACCGCAAAAAAAGTCAGTTTTGAGATATCGTTGAATGAACAACGTTGTCTCTTTCTTGTTTCAAGTGTTTAACTATGGACCCATGGCTAAAACTAAAGTTTTAAAGACTTCCCGAAATCTGAATTTGGACTTTCGTTAGTGTATTAAGTGTATTAAAATGTCGTCTTTCACATTGATTCGGAATCGTCAACCGCAAAAAAAGTCAGTTTTGAGATATCGTTGAATGAACAAAGTTGTCTCTTTCTTGTTTCAAGTGTTTAACTACGGACCCATGGCTAAAACTCAAGTTTTAAAGACTTCCCAAAATCCAAACTTGGACTTTCGTTAGTGTATTAAGTGTATTAAAATGTCGTGTTTCACATTGATTCGGAATCATCAACCGTAAAAAACGTCAGTTTTGAGTTATCGTTGAATGAACAAAGTTGTCTCTTTCTTGTTTCAAGTGTTTAACTATGGACCCATGGCTAAAACTCATGTTTTAAAGACTTCCCGAAATCCGAATTTGGACTTTCGTTAGTGTATTAAGTGTATTATAATGTCGTCTTTCACATTGATTCGGAATCGTCAACCACAAAAAAAGTCAGTTTTGAGATATCGTTGAATGAAGAAAGTTGTCTCTTTCTTGTTTCAAGTGTTAAACTATGGACCGATGGCTAAAACTCAAGTTTTAAAGACTTCCCGAAATCCGAATTGGGACTTTCGTTAGTGTATTAAGTGTGTCAAAATGTCATCTTTCACATTGATTCGGAATCGTCAACCGCAAAAAAAGTCAGTTTTGAGATGTCGTTGAATGAACAAAGTTGTCTCTTTCTTGTTTCAAGTGTTTAACTATGGACCCATGGCTAAAACTCATGTTTTAAAGACTTCCCGAAATCTGAATTTGGACTTTCGTTATTGTATTAAGTGTATTAAAATGTCGTGTTTCACATTGATTCAGAATCGTCGACCACAAAAAAAGTCAGTTTTGAGATATCGTTGAATGAACAAAGTTGTCTCTTTCTTGTTTCAAGTGTTTAACTATGGACCCATGGCTAAAACTCATGTTTTAAAGACTTTCCGAAATCTGAACTTGGACTTTCGTTAGTGTATTAAGTGTATTAAAATGTCGTCTTTCACATTGATTCGGAATCGTCAACCGCAAAAAAGTCAGTGTTGAGTTATCGTTGAATGAACAAAGTTGTCTCTTTCTTGTTTCAAGTGTTCAACTATGGACCCATGGCTAAAACTCAAGTTTTAAAAACTTCCCGAAATCTGAATTTGCACTTTCTTTAGTGTATTAAGTGTTTCAAAATGTCATCTTTCACGTATATTCGGAACCGTCAAAAGCAAATAAGTCAGTTTTTAGATATCTTTGATAGAACAAAGTTCTGTCTTTCTTGTTTCAAGTGTTCTACTATGGACCCATGGCTAAAACTCAAGTTTTAAAAACTTCCCGAAATCTGAATCTGGACTTTGATTAGTGTATTAAGTGTATCAAAATGTCGTCTTTCACATTGATTCGGAATCGTCAACTGCAAGAAAGTCAATTTTGAGATATCGTTGATTGAACAAATTTGTCTTCTTCTTCTTTCAAGTGTTCTACTATTGTCCCATGGGTAAAACTCAAGTTCTAAAAAATTTCCAAAATCTAAATTTAGACTTTCTTTAGTCTATTAAGTGTTTGAAAATGCCATCTTTCACGTAGATTCGGAACCGTCAAAAGCAAATAAGTCAGTTTTGAGATATCTTTGATAGAACAAAGTTCTGTCATTCTTGTTTCAAGTGTTCTGTTATGGACCCATGGCTAAAACTCAAGTTTTAAAAACTTCCCGAAATCTAAATCTGGACTTTCATTAGTGTATTAAGTGTATCAAAATGTTGTCTTTCACATAGATTCGGAATCGTAAACTGCAAAAAAGTCAATTTTGAGATATCGTTGATTAAACAAAATTTTCTCCTTCTTGTTTCAAGTGTTCTACTATGGACCCATGGGTAAAACTCAAGTTTTAAAAACGTCCCGAAATCCGAATTTTGACTTTCACTAGTGTATTAAGTGCGTCAAAATGTCGCCTTTCACATTGATTCGGAATCGTCAACCGCAAAAAAAGTCAGTTTTGAGATATCGTTGAATGAATAAAGTTGTCTCTTTCTTGTTTCAAGTGTTTAACTATGGACCCATGGCTAAAACCCATGTTTTAAAGACTTCCCGAAATCTGAATTTGGACTTTCGTTAGCGTATTAAGTGTATTAAAATGTCGTCTTTCACATTGATTCGGAATCGTCAACCGCAAAAAAAGTCAGTTTTGAGATATCGTTGAATGAACAAAGTTGTCTCTTTCTTGTTTCAAGTGTTTAACTACGGACCCATGGCTAAAACTCAAGTTTTAAAGACTTCCCAAAATCCAAACTTGGAGTTTCGTTAGTGTATTAAGTGTATTAAAATGTCGTGTTTCACATTGATTCGGAATCGTCAACCGTAAAAAACGTCAGTTTTGAGTTATCGTTGAATGAGCAAAGTTGTCTCTTTCTTGTTTCAAGTGTTTAACTATGGACCCATGGCTAAAACTCATGTTTTAAAGACTTCCCGAAATCCGAATTTGGACTTTCGTTAGTGTATTAAGTGTATTATAATGTCGTCTTTCACATTGATTCGGAATCGTCAACCACAAAAAAAGTCAGTTTTGAGATATCGTTGAATGAAGAAAGTTGTCTCTTTCTTGTTTCAAGTGTTGAACTATGGACCGATGGCTAAAACTCAAGTTTTAAAGACTTCCCGAAATCCGAATTGGGACTTTCGTTAGTGTATTAAGTGTGTCAAAATGTCATCTTTCACATTGATTCGGAATCGTCAACCGCAAAAAAAGTCAGTTTTGAGATGTCGTTGAATGAACAAAGTTGTCTCTTTCTTGTTTCAAGTGTTTAACTATGGACCCATGGCTAAAACTCATGTTTTAAAGACTTCCCGAAATCCGAATTTGGACTTTCGTTATTGTATTAAGTGTATTAAAATGTCGTGTTTCACATTGATTCAGAATCGTCGACCGCAAAAAAAGTCAGTTTTGAGATATCGTTGAATGAACAAAGTTGTCTCTTTCTTGTTTCAAGTGTTTAACTATGGACCCATGGCTAAAACTCATGTTTTAAAGACTTTCCGAAATCTGAACTTGGACTTTCGTTAGTGTATTAAGTGTATTAAAATGTCGTCTTTCACATTGATTCGGAATCGTCAACCGCAAAAAAGTCAGTGTTGAGTTATCGTTGAATGAACAAAGTTGTCTCTTTCTTGTTTCAAGTGTTCAACTATGGACCCATGGCTAAAACTCAAGTTTTAAAAACTTCCCGAAATCTGAATTTGCACTTTCTTTAGTGTATTAAGTGTTTCAAAATGTCATCTTTCACGTATATTCGGAACCGTCAAAAGCAAATAAGTCAGTTTTTAGATATCTTTGATAGAACAAAGTTCTGTCTTTCTTGTTTCAAGTGTTCTACTATGGACCCATGGCTAAAACTCAAGTTTTAAAAACTTCCCGAAATCTGAATCTGGACTTTGATTAGTGTATTAAGTGTATCAAAATGTCGTCTTTCACATTGATTCGGAATCGTCAACTGCAAGAAAGTCAATTTTGAGATATCGTTGATTGAACAAATTTGTCTTCTTCTTCTTTCAAGTGTTCTACTATGGTCCCATGGGTAAAACTCAAGTTCTAAAAAATTTCCAAAATCTAAATTTAGACTTTCTTTAGTCTATTAAGTGTTTGAAAATGTCATCTTTCACGTAGATTCGGAACCGTCAAAAGCAAATAAGTCGGTTTTGAGATATCTTTGATAGAACAAAGTTCTGTCATTCTTGTTTCAAGTGTTCTGTTATGGACCCATGGCTAAAACTCAAGTTTTAAAAACTTCCCGAAATCTAAATCTGGACTTTCATTAGTGTATTAAGTGTATCAAAATGTTGTCTTTCACATAGATTCGGAATCGTAAACTGCAAAAAAGTCAATTTTGAGATATCGTTGATTAAACAAAATTTTCTTCTTCTTGTTTCAAGTGTTCTACTATGGACCCATGGGTAAAACTTAAGTTTTAAAAACGTCCCGAAATCCGAATTTTGACTTTCACTAGTGTATTAAGTGCGTCAAAATGTCGCCTTTCACATTGATTCGGAATCGTCAACCGCAAAAAAAGTCAGTTTTGAGATATCGTTGAATGAATAAAGTTGTCTCTTTCTTGTTTCAAGTGTTTAACTATGGACCCATGGCTAAAACCCATGTTTTAAAGACTTCCCGAAATCTGAATTTGGACTTTCGTTAGCGTATTAAGTGTATTAAAATGTCGTCTTTCACATTGATTCGGAATCGTCAACCGCAAAAAAAGTCAGTTTTGAGATATCGTTGAATGAACAAAGTTGTCTCTTTCTTGTTTCAAGTGTTTAACTACGGACCCTTGGCTAAAACTCAAGTTTTAAAGACTTCCCAAAATCCAAACTTGGACTTTCGTTAGTGTATTAAGTGTATTAAAATGTCGTGTTTCACATTGATTCGGAATCGTCAACCGTAAAAAACGTCAGTTTTGAGTTATCGTTGAATGAACAAAGTTGTCTCTTTCTTGTTTCAAGTGTTTAACTATGGACCCATGGCTAAAACTCATGTTTTAAAGACTTCCCGAAATCCGAATTTGGACTTTCGTTAGTGTATTAAGTGTATTATAATGTCGTCTTTCACATTGATTCGGAATCGTCAACCACAAAAAAAGTCAGTTTTGAGATATCGTTGAATGAAGAAAGTTGTCTCTTTCTTGTTTCAAGTGTTGAACTATGGACCGATGGCTAAAACTCAAGTTTTAAAGACTTCCCGAAATCCGAATTGGGACTTTCGTTAGTGTATTAAGTGTGTCAAAATGTCATCTTTCACATTGATTCGGAATCGTCAACCGCAAAAAAAGTCAGTTTTGAGATGTCGTTGAATGAACAAAGTTGTCTCTTTCTTGTTTCAAGTGTTTAACTATGGACCCATGGCTAAAACTCATGTTTTAAAGACTTCCCGAAATCCAAATTTGGACTTTCGTTATTGTATTAAGTGTATTAAAATGTCATGTTTCACATTGATTCAGAATCGTCGACCGCAAAAAAAGTCAGTTTTGAGATATCGTTGAATGAACAAAGTTGTCTCTTTCTTGTTTCAAGTGTTTAACTATGGACCCATGGCTAAAACTCATGTTTTAAAGACTTTCCGAAATCTGAACTTGGACTTTCGTTAGTGTATTAAGTGTATTAAAATGTCGTCTTTCACATTGATTCGGAATCGTCAACTGCAAAAAAGTCAGTGTTGAGTTATCGTTGAGTGAACAAAGTTGTCTCTTTCTTGTTTCAAGTGTTCTACTATGGACCCATGGCTAAAACTCAAGTTTTAAAAACTTCCCGAAATCTGAATCTGGACTTTGATTAGTGTATTAAGTGTATCAAAATGTCGTCTTTCACATTGATTCGGAATCGTCAACTGCAAGAAAGTCAATTTTGAGATATCGTTGATTGAACAAATTTGTCTTCTTCTTCTTTCAAGTGTTCTACTATGGTCCCATGGGTAAAACTCAAGTTCTAAAAAATTTCCAAAATCTAAATTTAGACTTTCTTTAGTCTATTAAGTGTTTGAAAATGTCATCTTTCACGTAGATTCGGAACCGTCAAAAGCAAATAAGTCAGTTTTGAGATATCTTTGATAGAACAAAGTTCTGTCATTCTTGTTTCAAGTGTTCTGTTATGGACCCATGGCTAAAACTCAAGTTTTAAAAACTTCCCGAAATCTAAATCTGGACTTTCATTAGTGTATTAAGTGTATCAAAATGTTGTCTTTCACATAGATTCGGAATCGTAAACTGCAAAAAAGTCAATTTTGAGATATCGTTGATTAAACAAAATTTTCTCCTTCTTGTTTCAAGTGTTCTACTATGGACCCATGGATAAAACTCAAGTTTTAAAAACGTCCCGAAATCCGAATTTTGACTTTCACTAGTGTATTAAGTGCGTCAAAATGTCACCTTTCACATTGATTCGGAATCGTCAACCGCAAAAAAAGTCAGTTTTGAGATATCGTTGAATGAATAAAGTTGTCTCTTTCTTGTTTCAAGTGTTTAACTATGGACCCATGGCTAAAACCCATGTTTTAAAGACTTCCCGAAATCCGAATTTGGACTTTCGTTAGTGTATTAAGTGTATTAAAATGTCATCTTTCACATTGATTCGGAATCGTCAACGGCAAAAAAAGTCAGTTTTGAGATATCGTTCAATGAACAAAGTTGTCTCTTTCTCGTTTCAAGTGTTTAACTATGGACCCATGGCTAAAACTCAAGTTTTAAAGACTTCCCGACATTTGAACATGGACATTCATTAGTGTATTAAGTGTATCAAAACGTCGTCTTTCACATTGATTCGGAATCGTCAACCGTAAAAAAAGTCAGTTTTGAGATATCGTTGAATGAACAAACTTGTCTCTTTCTTGTTTCAAGTGTTCAACTATGGACCCATGGCTAAAACTCATGTTTTAAAGACTACCCGAAATCCGAATTTGGACTTTCGTTAGTGTATTAAGTGTATTAAAATGTCGTCTTTCACATTGATTCAGAATCGTCAACCGCAAAAAAAGTCAGTTTTGGGATATCGTTGAGTGAACAAAGTTGTCTCTTTCTTGTTTCAAGTGTTAAACTATGGACCCATGGCTAAAACTCAAGTTTTAAAGACTTCTCGGAATCCGAATTTGGACTTTCGTTAGTGTATTAAGTGTGTCAAAAGGTCGTCTTTCACATTGATTCGGAATCGTCAACCGCAAAAAAAGTTAGTTTTGAGATGTCGTTGAATGAACAAAGTTGTCTCTTTCTTGTTTCAAGTGTTCAACCATGGACCCTTGGTTAAAACTCAAGTTTTAAAGACTTTCTGAAATCCGAATTTAGAATTTCATTAGTCTATTAAAATGTCATCTTTCACGTTGATTCGGAATCGTCAACCGCAAAAAAAGTTAGTTTTGAGATACCGGTGAATGAACAAAGTTGTCTCTTTCTTGTTTCAAGTGTTTAACTATGGACCCATGGCTAAAACTCATGTTTTAAAGACTTTCCGGAATCTGAACTTGGACTTTCGTTAGTGTATTAAGTGTATTAAAATGTCGTCTTTCACATTGATTCGGAATCGTCAACCGCAAAAAAGTCAGTGTTGAGTTATCGTTGAATGAACAAAGTTGTCTCTTTCTTGTTTCAAGTGTTCAACTATGGACCCATGGCTAAAACTCAAGTTTTAAAAACTTCCCGAAATCTGAATTTGCACTTTCTTTAGTGTATTAAGTGTTTCAAAATGTCATCTTTCACGTATATTCGGAACCGTCAAAAGCAAATAAGTCAGTTTTTAGATATCTTTGATAGAACAAAGTTCTGTCTTTCTTGTTTCAAGTGTTCTACTATGGACCCATGGCTAAAACTCAAGTTTTAAAAACTTCCCGAAATCTGAATCTGGACTTTGATTAGTGTATTAAGTGTATCAAAATGTCGTCTTTCACATTGATTCGGAATCGTCAACTGCAAGAAAGTCAATTTTGAGATATCGTTGATTGAACAAATTTGTCTTCTTCTTCTTTCAAGTGTTCTACTATGGTCCCATGGGTAAAACTCAAGTTCTAAAAAATTTCCAAAATCTAAATTTAGACTTTCACTAGTGTATTAAGTGCATCAAAATGTCGTCTTTCATATTGATTCGGAATCGTCAACCGCAAAAAAAGTCAGTTTTGAGATATCGTTGAATGAAAAAAGTTGTCTCTTTCTTGTTTCAAGTGTTTAACTGTGGACCCGTGGCTAAAACTCATGTTTTTAAGACTTCTCGAAATCCGAATTTGGACTTTCGTTAATGTATTAAGTGTATTAAAATGTCGTCTTTCACATTGATTCGGAATCGTCAACCGCAAAAAAAGTCAGTTTTGAGATATCGTTGAATGAACAAAGTTGTCTCTTTCTTATTTTAAGTGTTAAACTTTGGACCCATGGCTAAAACTCAAGTTTTAAAGACTTCCCGAAATCCGAATTTGGACTTTCGTTATTGTATTAAGTGTATTAAAATGTCGTGTTTCACATTGATTCGGAATCGTCAGCCGTAAAAAACGTCAGTTTTGAGTTATCGTTGAATGAACAAAGTTGTCTCTTTCTTGTTTCAAGTGTTTAACTATGGACCCATGGCTAAAACTAAAGTTTTAATGACTTCTCGAAATTCGAATTTGGACTTTCATCAGTGTATTAAGGGTATTAAAATGTCGTCTTTCACATTGATTCGGAATCGTCAACTGCAAAAAAAGTCAGTTTTGAGTTATCGTTGAATGAACAAAGTTGTCTCTTTCTTGTTTCAAGTGTTCAACTATGGACCCATGGCTAAATATGAAGTTTTAAAAACTTCCCGAAATCTGAATTTGGACTTTCTTTAGTGTATTAACTGTTTCAAAATGTCATCTTTCACGTAGATTCGGAACCGTCAAAAGCAAATAAGTCAATTTTTAGATATCTTTGATAGAACAAAGTTCTGTCTTTCTTGTTTCAAGTGTTCTACTATGGACCCATGGGTAAAACTCAAGTTCTAAAAACTTTCCAAAATTTAAATTTGGACTTTGATTAGTGTATTAAGTGTATCAAAATGTCGTCTTTCATATTGATTCGGAATCGTCAACCGCAAAAAAGTCTGTTTTGAGATATCGTTGAATGAAAAAAGTTGTCTCTTTCTTGTTTGAAGTGTTTAACTATGGACCCATGGCTAAAACTCATGTTTTAAAGACTTCCCGAAATCCGAATTTGGACTTTCGTTAGCGTATTAAGTGTATTAAAATTTCGTCTTTCACATTGATTCGGAATCGTCAACCGCAAAAAAAGTCAGTTTTGAGATATCGTTGAATGAACAAAGTTTTCTCTTTCTTGTTTCAAGTGTTTAACTACGGACCCATGGCTAAAACTCAAGTTTTAAAGACTTCCCAAAATCCAAACTTGGACTTTTGTTAGTGTATTAAGTGTATTAAAATGTCGTCTTTCACATTGATTCGGAACCGGCAACCGCAAAAAAAGTCAGTTTTGAGATATCGTTCAATGAACAAAGTTGTCTCTTTCTCGTTTCAAGTGTTTAACTATGGACCCATGGCTAAAACTCAAGTTTTAAAGACTTCCCGACATCTGAACTTGGACATTCATTAGTGTATTAAGTGTATCAAAATGTCGTCTTTCACATTGATTCGGAATCGTCAACCGTAAAAAAAGTCAGTTTTGAGATATCGTTGAATGAACAAACTTGTCTCTTTCTTGTTTCAAGTGTTCAACTATGGACCCATGGCTAAAACTGAAGTTTTAAAAACTTCCCGAAATCTGAATTTGGACATTCTTTAGTGTATTAAGTGTTTCAAAATGTCATCTTTCACGTAGATTCGGAACCGTCAAAAGCAAATAAGTCAATTTTTAGATTTCTTTGATAGAACAAAGTTCTGTCTTTCTTGTTTCAAGTCTTCTACTATGGACCCATGGCTAAAACTCAAGTTTTAAAAACTTCCCGAAATTTGAATCTGGACTTTGATTAGTGTATTAAGTGTATCAAAATGTCGTCTTTCACATAGATTCGGAATCGTCAACTACAAAAAAGTCAATTTTGAGATATCGTTGATTGAACAAATTTGTCTCCTTCTTGTTTCAAGTGTTTTATTATGGACCCATGGCTAAAACTCAAGTTTTAAAAACTTTCCAAAATCTGAATCTGGACTTTCATTAGTGTATTAAGTGTATCAAATTGTCATCTTTCACATAGATTCGGAATCGTAAACTGCAAAAAAGTCAATTTTGAGATATCGTTGATTGAACAAAATTTTTTCCTTCTTGTTTCAAATGTTCTACTATGGAGCCATGGGTAAAACTCAAGTTTTAAAAACGTCCCGAAATCCGAATTTTAACTTTCACTAGTGTATTAAGTGTGTCAAAATGTCGCCCTTCACATTGATTCGGAACCGTCAACTGCAAAAAAAGTCAGTTTTGAGATATCGTTGAATGAATAAAGTTGTCTCTTTCTTGTTTCAAGTGTTTAACTATGGACCCATGGCTAAAACTCATGTTTTAAAGACTTCCCGAAATCCGAATTTGGACTTTCCTTAGTGTATTAAGTGTATTAAAATGTCGTCTTTCACATTGATTCGGAATCGTCAACCGCAAAAAAAGTCAGTTTTGAGATATCATTCAATGAACAAAGTTGTCTCTTTCTCGTTTCAAGTGTTTAACTATGGACCCATGGCTAAAACTCAAGTTTTAAAGACTTCCCGACATCTGAACTTGGACATTCATTAGTGTATTAAGTGTATCAAAACGTCCTCTTTCACATTGATTCGGAATCGTCAACCGTAAAAAAAGTCAGTTTTGAGATATCGTTGAATGAACAAACTTGTCTCTTTCTTGTTTCAAGTGTTCAACTATGGACCCGTCAAAAGCAAATAAGTCAGTTTTTAGATATCTTTGATAGAACAAAGTTCTGTAATTCTTGTTTCAAGTGTTCTATTATGGACCCATGGCTAAAACTCAAGTTTTAAAAACTTCCCGAAATCTGAATCTGGACTTTGATTAGTGTATTAAGTGTATCAAAATGTCGTCTTTCACATAGATTCGGAATCGTCAACTACAAAAAAGTCAATTTTGAGATATCGTTGATTGAACAAATTTGTCTCCTTCTTGTTTCAAGTGTTTTATTATGGACCCATGGCTAAAACTCAAGTTTTAAAAACTTTCCAAAATCTGAATCTGGACTTTCATTAGTGTATTAAGTGTATCAAATTGTCATCTTTCACATAGATTCGGAATCGTAAACTGCAAAAAAGTCAATTTTGGGATATCGTTGATTGAACAAAATTTTTTCCTTCTTGTTTCAAATGTTCTACTATGGAGCCATGGGTAAAACTCAAGTTTTAAAAACGTCCCGAAATCCGAATTTTAACTTTCACTAGTGTATTAAGTGTGTCAAAATGTCGCCCTTCACATTGATTCGGAACCGTCAACTGCAAAAAAAGTCAGTTTTGAGATATCGTTGAATGAATAAAGTTGTCTCTTTCTTGTTTCAAGTGTTTAACTATGGACCCATGGCTAAAACTCATGTTTTAAAGACTTCCCGAAATCCGAATTTGGACTTTCCTTAGTGTATTAAGTGTATTAAAATGTCGTCTTTCACATTGATTCGGAATCGTCAACCGCAAAAAAAGTCAGTTTTGAGATATCATTCAATGAACAAAGTTGTCTCTTTCTCGTTTCAAGTGTTTAACTATGGACCCATGGCTAAAACTCAAGTTTTAAAGACTTCCCGACATCTGAACTTGGACATTCATTAGTGTATTAAGTGTATCAAAACGTCCTCTTTCACATTGATTCGGAATCGTCAACCGTAAAAAAAGTCAGTTTTGAGATATCGTTGAATGAACAAACTTGTCTCTTTCTTGTTTCAAGTGTTCAACTATGGACCCGTCAAAAGCAAATAAGTCAGTTTTTAGATATCTTTGATAGAACAAAGTTCTGTAATTCTTGTTTCAAGTGTTCTATTATGGACCCATGGCTAAAACTCAAGTTTTAAAAACTTCCCGAAATCTGAATCTGGACTTCCATTAGTGTATTACGTGTATCAAAATGTCGTCTTTCACATAGATTCGGAATCGTAAACTGCAAAAAAGTCAATTTTGAGATATCGTTGATTGAACAGAATTGTCTCCTTCTTGTTTCAAGTGTTCTACTATGGACCCATGGGTAAAACTCAAGTTTTAAAAACGTCCCGAAATCCGAATTTTGACTTTCACTAGTGTATCAAGTGTGTCAAAATGTCGCCCTTCACATTGATTCGGAATCGTCAACCGCAAAAAAAGTCAGTTTTGAGATATCATTGAATGAAAAAAGTTGTCTCTTTCTTGTTTCAAGTGCTTAACTATGGACCCATGGCTAAAACTCATGTTTTAAAGACTTCTCGAAATCCGAATTTGGACTTTCGTTAGTGTATTAAGTGTATTAAAATGTCGTCTTTCACATTGATTCGGAATCGTCAACCGCAAAAAAAGTCAGTTTTGAGATATCGTTGAATGAACAAAGTTGTCTCTTTCTTATTTTAACTGTTTAACTATGGACCCATGGCTAAAACTCCAGTTTTAAAGACTTCCCGAAATCTGAACTTGGACTTTCGTTAGTGTATTAAGTGTAATAAAATGTCGTCTTTCACATTGATTCGGAATCGTCAACCGTAAAAAACGTCAGTTTTGAGTTATCGTTGAATGAATAAACTTGTCTCTTTCTTGTTTGAAGTGTTTAACTATGGACCCATGGCTAAAACTCATGTTTTAAAGACTACCCGAAATCCGAATTTGGACTTTCGTTAGTGTATTAAGTGTATTAAAATGTCGTCTTTCACATTGATTCGGAATCGCCAACCGCAAAAAAAGTCAGTTTTGAGATATCGTTGAATGAACAAAGTTGTCTCTTTCTTGTTTCAAGTGTTAAACTATGGACCCATGGCTAAAACTCAAGTTTTAAAGACTTCCCGAAATCCGAATTTGGACTTTCGTTAGTGTATTAAGTGTGTCAAAATGTCGTCTTTCACATTGATTCGGAATCGTCAACCGCGAAAAAAGTCAGTTTTGAGATGTCGTTGAATGAACAAAGTTGTCTCTTTCTTGTTTCAAGTGTTCAACCATGGACCCATGGTTAAAACTCAAGTTTTAAAGACTTTCTGAAATCCGAATTTAGAATTTCATTAGTGTATTAAAATGTGATCTTTCACATTGATTCGGAATCGTCAACCGCAAAAAAAGTTAGTTTTGAGATATCGGTGAATGAACAAAGTTGTCTCTTTCTTGTTTCAAGTGTTTAACTATGGACCCATGGCTAAAACTAAAGTTTTAAAGACTTCCCGAAATCCGAATTTGGACTTTCATCAGTGTATTAAGGGTATTAAAATGTCGTCTTTCACATTGATTCGGAATCGTCAACTGCAAAAAAAGTCAGTTTTGAGTTATCGTTGAATGAACAAAGTTGTCTCTTTCTTGTTTCAAGTGTTCAACTATGGACCCATGGCTAAAACTGAAGTTATAAAAACTTCCCGAAATCTGAATTTGGACTTTCTTTAGTGTATTAACTGTTTCAAAATGTCATCTTTCACGTAGATTCGGAACCGTCAAAAGCAAATAAGTCAATTTTTAGATATCTTTGATAGAACAAAGTTCTGTCTTTCTTGTTTCAAGTGTTCTACTATGGACCCATGGCTAAAACTCAAGTTTTAAAAACTTCCCGAAATCTGAATCTGGATTTTGATTAGTGTATTAAGTGTATCAAAATGTCATCTTTCACATAGATTCGGAATCGTCAACTGCAAAAAAGTCAATTTTGAGATATCGTTGATTGAACAAAGTTGTCTCCTTCTTGTTCCAAGTGTTCTACTATGGACCCACGGGTAAAACTCAAGTTCTAAAAACTTTCCAAAATCTAAATTTGGACTTTCTTTAGTGTATTAAGTGTTTGAAAATGTCATCTTTCACAATGATTCGGAACCGTCAAAAGCAAATAAGTCAGTTTTGAGATATCTTTGATAGAACAAAGTTCTGTCATTCTTGTTTCAAGTGTTCTATTATGGACCCATGGCTAAAACTCAAGTTTTAAAAACTTCCCGAAATCTGAATCTGGACTTTCATTAGTGTATTAAGTGTATCAAAATGTCGTCTTTCACATAGATTCGGAATCGTAAACTGCAAAAAAGTCAATTTTGAGATATCGTTGATTGAACAAAATTGTCTCCTTCTTGTTTCAAGTGTTCTACTATGGACCCATGGGTAAAACTCAAGTTTTAAAAACGTCCCGAAATCCAAATTTTGACTTTCACTAGTGTATTAAGTGCGTCAAAATGTCGTCTTTCATATTGATTCGGAATCGTCAACCACAAAAAAGTCAGTTTTGAGATATCGTTGAATGAACAAAGTTGTCTCTTTCTTTTTTCAGGTGTTGAACTATGGACCCATGGCAAAAACTCAAGTTTCAAAGACTTCCCGAAATCCGAATTTTGACTTTCGTTAGTGTATTAAGTGTGTCAAAATGTCATCTTTCACATTGATTCGGAATCGTCAACCAAAAAAAAAGTCAGTTTTGAGATGTCGTTGAATGAACAAAGTTGTCTCTTTCTTGTTTCAAGTGTTCAACTATGGACCCATGGCTAAAACTCAAGTTTTAAAAACATCCCGAAATCCGAATTTGGACTTTCGTTAGTGTATTAAGTGTGTCAAAATGTCGTCTTTCACATAGATTCGGAATCGTCAACTGCAAAAAAGTCAATTTTGAGATATCGTTGATTGAACAAAGTTGTCTCCTTCTTGTTTCAAGTGTTCTACTATGGACCGATGGGTAAAACACAAGTTCTAAAAACTTTCCAAAATCTAAATTTGGACTTTCTTTAGTGTATTAAGTGTTTGAAAATGTCATCTTTCACGTAGATTCAGAACCGTCAAAAGCAAATAAGTCAGTTTTGAGATATCTTTGATAGAACAAAGTTCTGTCATTCTTGTTTCAAGTGTTCTATTATGGACCCATGGCTAAAACTCAAGTTTTAAAAACTTCCCGAAATCTGAATCTGGACTTTCATTAGTGTATTAAGTGTATCAAAATGTCGTCTTTCACATAGATTCGAAATCGTAAACTGCAAAAAAGTCAATTTTGAGATATCGTTGATTGAACAAAATTGTCTCCTTCTTGTTTCAAGTGTTCTACTATGGACCCGTGGGTAAAACTCAATTTTTAAAAACGACCCGAAATCTGAATTTTGACTTTCACTAGTGTATTAAGTGCGTCAAAATGTCGCCTTTCACATTGATTCGGAATCGTCAACCGCAAAAAAAGTCAGTTTTGAGATATCGTTGAATGAATAAAGTTGTCTCTTTCTTGTTTCAAGTGTTTAACTATGGACCCATGGCTAAAACTCATGTTTTAAAGACTTCCCGAAATCCGAATTTGGACTTTCGTTAGTGTATTAAGTGTCTTAAAATGTCGTCTTTCACATTGATTCGGAATCGTCAACCGCAAAAAAGTCAGTTTTGAGATATCGTTCAATGAACAAAGTTGTCTCTTTCTCGTTTCAAGTGTTTAACTATGGACCCATGGCTAAAACTCTAGTTTTAAAGACTTCCCGACATCCGAACTTGGACATTCATTAGTGTATTAAGTGTATCAAAACGTCGTCTTTCACATTGATTCGGAATCGTCAACCGTAAAAAAAGTCAGTTTTGAGATATCGTTGAATGAACAAACTTGTTTCTTTCTTGTTTCAAGTGTTCAACTATGGACCCATGGCTAAAACTCAAGTTTTAAAGACTTCCCGAAATCTGAATTTAGACTTTCATTAGTGTATTAAGTGTATTAAAATTTCATCTTTCACATTGATTAGGAATCGTCAACCGCAAAAAAAGTCAGTTTTGAGATATCGTTGAATGAAATAAGTTGTCTCTTTCTTGTTTCAAGTGTTGAACTATGGACCCATGGCTAAAACTCAAGTTTTAAAGACTTCCCGAAATCCGAATTTGGACTTTCGTTAGTGTATTAAGTGTGTCAAAATGTCGTCTTTCACATTGATTCGGAATCGTCAACCGCAAAAAAAGTCAGTTTTGAGATGTCGTTGAATGAACAAAGTTGTCTCTTTCTTGTTTCAAGTGTTCAACCATGGACCCATGGTTAAAACTCAAGTTTTAAAGACTTTCTGAAATCCGAATTTAGAATTTCATTAGTGTATTAAAATGTCGTCTTTCACATTGATTCAGAATCGTCAACCGCAAAAAAAGTTAGTTTTGAGATATCGGTGAATGAACAAAGTTGTCTCTTTCTTGTTTCAAGTGTTTAACTATGGACCCATGGCTAAAACTAAAGTTTTAAAGACTTCCCGAAATCCGAATTTGGACTTTCATCAGTGTATTAAGGGTATTAAAATGTCGTCTTTCACATTGATTCGGAATCGTCAACTGCAAAAAAAGTCAGTTTTGAGTTATCGTTGAAAGAACAAAGTTGTCTCTTTCTTGTTTCAATTGTTCAACTATGGACCCATGGCTAAAACTCAAGTTTTAAAAACTTTCCGAAATCTGAATTTGGACTTTCTTTAGTGTATTAAGTGTTTCAAAATGTCATCTTTGACATAGATTCGGAACCGTCAAAAGCAAATAAGTCAGTTTTGCGATATCTTTGACAGAACAAAGTTTTGTCTTCCCTGTTTCAAGTGTTCTACTATGGACCCATGGCTAAAACTCAAATTTTAAAAAACAATCCGAAATCTGAATCTGGACTTTCATTAGTGTATTAAGTGTATCAAAATGTCGTCTTTAACATAGATTCAGAATCGTCAACTGTAAAAAAGTCAATTTTGAGATATCGTTGATTGAATAAAGTTGTCTCCTTCTTGTTTCAAGTGTTCTACTATGGACCCATGGGTAAAACTCAAGTTCTAAAAACTTTCCAAAATCTGAATTTGCACTTTCTTTAGTGTATTAAGTGTTTGAAAATGTCATCTTTCACGTAGATTTGGAACCGTCAAAAGCAAATAAGTCAGTTTTGAGATATCTTTGATAGAACAAAGTTCTATCTTTCTTGTTTCAAGTGTTCTATTATGGACCCATGGCTAAAACTCAAGTTTTAAAAACTTCCCGAAATCTGAATCTAGACTTTCATTAGTGTATTAAGTGTATCAAAATGTCGTCTTTCACATAGATTCGGAATCGTAAACTGCAAAAAAGTCAATTTTGAGATATCGTTGATTGAACAAAGTTGTCTCCTTCTTGTTTCAAGTGTTCTACTATGGACCCATGGGTAAAACTCAAGTTTTAAAAACGTCCCAAAATTCGAATTTTGACTTTCACTAGGGTATTAAGTGTGTCAAAATGTCGCCTTTCACATTGATTCGGAATCGTCAACCGCAAAAAAAGTCAGTTTTGAGATATCGTTGAATGAATAAAGTTGTCTCTTTCTTGTTTCAAGTGTTTAACTATGGACCCATGGCTAAAACTCATGTTTTAAAGACTTCCCGAAATCCGAATTTGGACTTTCGTTAGTGTATTAAGTGTATTAAAATGTCGTCTTTCACATTGATTCGGAATCGTCAACTGCAAAAAAATTCAGTTTTGAGATATCGTTCAATGAACAAAGTTGTCTCTTTCTCGTTTCAAGTGTTTAACTATGGACCCATGGCTAAAACTCAAGTTTTAAAGACTTCCCGACATCCGAACTTGGACATTCATTAGTGTATTAAGTATATTATAGTGTCGTCTTTCACATTGATTCGGAATCGTCAACCACAAAAAAAGTTAGTTTTGATATATCGTTGAATGAACAAAGTTGTCTCTTTCTTGTTTCAAGTGTTGAACTATGGACCCATGGCTAAAACTCAAGTTTTAAAGACTTCCCGAAATCCGAATTTGGACTTTCGTTAGTGTATTAAGTTTGTCAAAATGTCATCTTTCACATTGATTCGGAATCGTCAACCACAAAAAAAGTCAGTTTTGCGATATCTTTGACAGAACAAAGTTTTGTCTTCCCTGTTTCAAGTGTTCTACTATGGACCCATGGCTAAAACTCAAATTTTAAAAAACAATCCGAAATCTGAATCTGGACTTTCATTAGTGTATTAAGTGTATCAAAATGTCGTCTTTAACATAGATTCAGAATCGTCAACTGTAAAAAAGTCAATTTTGAGATATCGTTGATTGAATAAAGTTGTCTCCTTCTTGTTTCAAGTGTTCTACTATGGACCCATGGGTAAAACTCAAGTTCTAAAAACTTTCCAAAATCTGAATTTGCACTTTCTTTAGTGTATTAAGTGTTTGAAAATGTCATCTTTCACGTAGATTTGGAACCGTCAAAAGCAAATAAGTCAGTTTTGAGATATCTTTGATAGAACAAAGTTCTATCTTTCTTGTTTCAAGTGTTTTATTATGGACCCATGGCTAAAACTCAAGTTTTAAAAACTTTCCAAAATCTGAATCTGGACTTTCATTAGTGTATTAAGTGTATCAAATTGTCATCTTTCACATAGATTCGGAATCGTAAACTGCAAAAAAGTCAATTTTGAGATATCGTTGATTGAACAAAATTTTTTCCTTCTTGTTTCAAATGTTCTACTATGGAGCCATGGGTAAAACTCAAGTTTTAAAAACGTCCCGAAATCCGAATTTTAACTTTCACTAGTGTATTAAGGGTGTCAAAATGTCGCCCTTCACATTGATTCGGAACCGTCAACTGCAAAAAAAGTCAGTTTTGAGATATCGTTGAATGAATAAAGTTGTCTCTTTCTTGTTTCAAGTGTTTAACTATGGACCCATGGCTAAAACTCATGTTTTAAAGACTTCCCGAAATCCGAATTTGGACTTTCCTTAGTGTATTAAGTGTATTAAAATGTCGTCTTTCACATTGATTCGGAATCGTCAACCGCAAAAAAAGTCAGTTTTGAGATATCATTCAATGAACAAAGTTGTCTCTTTCTCGTTTCAAGTGTTTAACTATGGACCCATGGCTAAAACTCAAGTTTTAAAGACTTCCCGACATCCGAACTTGGACATTCATTAGTGTATTAAGTATATTATAGTGTCGTCTTTCACATTGATTCGGAATCGTCAACCACAAAAAAAGTTAGTTTTGATATATCGTTGAATGAACAAAGTTGTCTCTTTCTTGTTTCAAGTGTTGAACTATGGACCCATGGCTAAAACTCAAGTTTTAAAGACTTCCCGAAATCCGAATTTGGACTTTCGTTAGTGTATTAAGTTTGTCAAAATGTCATCTTTCACATTGATTCGGAATCGTCAACCACAAAAAAAGTCAGTTTTGCGATATCTTTGACAGAACAAAGTTTTGTCTTCCCTGTTTCAAGTGTTCTACTATGGACCCATGGCTAAAACTCAAATTTTAAAAAACAATCCGAAATCTGAATCTGGACTTTCATTAGTGTATTAAGTGTATCAAAATGTCGTCTTTAACATAGATTCAGAATCGTCAACTGTAAAAAAGTCAATTTTGAGATATCGTTGATTGAATAAAGTTGTCTCCTTCTTGTTTCAAGTGTTCTACTATGGACCCATGGGTAAAACTCAAGTTCTAAAAACTTTCCAAAATCTGAATTTGCACTTTCTTTAGTGTATTAAGTGTTTGAAAATGTCATCTTTCACGTAGATTTGGAACCGTCAAAAGCAAATAAGTCAGTTTTGAGATATCTTTGATAGAACAAAGTTCTATCTTTCTTGTTTCAAGTGTTTTATTATGGACCCATGGCTAAAACTCAAGTTTTAAAAACTTTCCAAAATCTGAATCTGGACTTTCATTAGTGTATTAAGTGTATCAAATTGTCATCTTTCACATAGATTCGGAATCGTAAACTGCAAAAAAGTCAATTTTGAGATATCGTTGATTGAACAAAATTTTTTCCTTCTTGTTTCAAATGTTCTACTATGGAGCCATGGGTAAAACTCAAGTTTTAAAAATGTCCCGAAATCCGAATTTTAACTTTCACTAGTGTATTAAGTGTGTCAAAATGTCGCCCTTCACATTGATTCGGAACCGTCAACTGCAAAAAAAGTCAGTTTTGAGATATCGTTGAATGAATAAAGTTGTCTCTTTCTTGTTTCAAGTGTTTAACTATGGACCCATGGCTAAAACTCATGTTTTAAAGACTTCCCGAAATCCGAATTTGGACTTTCCTTAGTGTATTAAGTGTATTAAAATGTCGTCTTTCACATTGATTCGGAATCGTCAACCGCAAAAAAAGTCAGTTTTGAGATATCATTCAATGAACAAAGTTGTCTCTTTCTCGTTTCAAGTGTTTAACTATGGACCCATGGCTAAAACTCAAGTTTTAAAGACTTCCCGACATCTGAACTTGGACATTCATTAGTGTATTAAGTGTATCAAAACGTCCTCTTTCACATTGATTCGGAATCGTCAACCGTAAAAAAAGTCAGTTTTGAGATATCGTTGAATGAACAAACTTGTCTCTTTCTTGTTTCAAGTGTTCAACTATGGACCCGTCAAAAGCAAATAA
Source organism: Diospyros kaki (assembly GCA_036245055.1). Taxonomy (NCBI): domain Eukaryota; kingdom Viridiplantae; phylum Streptophyta; class Magnoliopsida; order Ericales; family Ebenaceae; genus Diospyros; species Diospyros kaki. The sequence continues at coordinate 22,513,391 of BSEG01000009.1, read as the reverse complement.
GTCAGTTTTTAGATATCTTTGATAGAACAAAGTTCTGTAATTCTTGTTTCAAGTGTTCTATTATGGACCCATGGCTAAAACTCAAGTTTTAAAAACTTCCCGAAATCTGAATCTGGACTTCCATTAGTGTATTACGTGTATCAAAATGTCGTCTTTCACATAGATTCGGAATCGTAAACTGCAAAAAAGTCAATTTTGAGATATCGTTGATTGAACAGAATTGTCTCCTTCTTGTTTCAAGTGTTCTACTATGGACCCATGGGTAAAACTCAAGTTTTAAAAACGTCCCGAAATCCGAATTTTGACTTTCACTAGTGTATTAAGTGTGTCAAAATGTCGCCCTTCACATTGATTCGGAATCGTCAACCGCAAAAAAAGTCAGTTTTGAGATATCATTGAATGAAAAAAGTTGTCTCTTTCTTGTTTCAAGTGCTTAACTATGGACCCATGGCTAAAACTCATGTTTTAAAGACTTCTCGAAATCCGAATTTGGACTTTCGTTAGTGTATTAAGTGTATTCAAATGTCGTCTTTCACATTGATTCGGAATCGTCAACCGCAAAAAAAGTCAGTTTTGAGATATCGTTGAATGAACAAAGTTGTCTCTTTCTTATTTTAACTGTTTAACTATGGACCCATGGCTAAAACTCCAGTTTTAAAGACTTCCCGAAATCTGAACTTGGACTTTCGTTAGTGTATTAAGTGTAATAAAATGTCGTCTTTCACATTGATTCGGAATCGTCAACCGTAAAAAACGTCAGTTTTGAGTTATCGTTGAATGAATAAACTTGTCTCTTTCTTGTTTGAAGTGTTTAACTATGGACCCATGGCTAAAACTCATGTTTTAAAGACTACCCGAAATCCGAATTTGGACTTTCGTTAGTGTATTAAGTGTATTAAAATGTCGTCTTTCACATTGATTCGGAATCGCCAACCGCAAAAAAAGTCAGTTTTGAGATATCGTTGAATGAACAAAGTTGTCTCTTTCTTGTTTCAAGTGTTAAACTATGGACCCATGGCTAAAACTCAAGTTTTAAAGACTTCCCGAAATCCGAATTTGGACTTTCGTTAGTGTATTAAGTGTGTCAAAATGTCGTCTTTCACATTGATTCGGAATCGTCAACCGCGAAAAAAGTCAGTTTTGAGATGTCGTTGAATGAACAAAGTTGTCTCTTTCTTGTTTCAAGTGTTCAACCATGGACCCATGGTTAAAACTCAAGTTTTAAAGACTTTCTGAAATCCGAATTTAGAATTTCATTAGTGTATTAAAATGTGATCTTTCACATTGATTCGGAATCGTCAACCGCAAAAAAAGTTAGTTTTGAGATATCGGTGAATGAACAAAGTTGTCTCTTTCTTGTTTCAAGTGTTTAACTATGGACCCATGGCTAAAACTAAAGTTTTAAAGACTTCCCGAAATCCGAATTTGGACTTTCATCAGTGTATTAAGGGTATTAAAATGTCGTCTTTCACATTGATTCGGAATCGTCAACTGCAAAAAAAGTCAGTTTTGAGTTATCGTTGAATGAACAAAGTTGTCTCTTTCTTGTTTCAAGTGTTCAACTATGGACCCATGGCTAAAACTGAAGTTATAAAAACTTCCCGAAATCTGAATTTGGACTTTCTTTAGTGTATTAACTGTTTCAAAATGTCATCTTTCACGTAGATTCGGAACCGTCAAAAGCAAATAAGTCAATTTTTAGATATCTTTGATAGAACAAAGTTCTGTCTTTCTTGTTTCAAGTGTTCTACTATGGACCCATGGCTAAAACTCAAGTTTTAAAAACTTCCCGAAATCTGAATCTGGATTTTGATTAGTGTATTAAGTGTATCAAAATGTCATCTTTCACATAGATTCGGAATCGTCAACTGCAAAAAAGTCAATTTTGAGATATCGTTGATTGAACAAAGTTGTCTCCTTCTTGTTCCAAGTGTTCTACTATGGACCCACGGGTAAAACTCAAGTTCTAAAAACTTTCCAAAATCTAAATTTGGACTTTCTTTAGTGTATTAAGTGTTTGAAAATGTCATCTTTCACAATGATTCGGAACCGTCAAAAGCAAATAAGTCAGTTTTGAGATATCTTTGATAGAACAAAGTTCTGTCATTCTTGTTTCAAGTGTTCTATTATGGACCCATGGCTAAAACTCAAGTTTTAAAAACTTCCCGAAATCTGAATCTGGACTTTCATTAGTGTATTAAGTGTATCAAAATGTCGTCTTTCACATAGATTCGGAATCGTAAACTGCAAAAAAGTCAATTTTGAGATATCGTTGATTGAACAAAATTGTCTCCTTCTTGTTTCAAGTGTTCTACTATGGACCCATGGGTAAAACTCAAGTTTTAAAAACGTCCCGAAATCCAAATTTTGACTTTCACTAGTGTATTAAGTGCGTCAAAATGTCGTCTTTCATATTGATTCGGAATCGTCAACCACAAAAAAGTCAGTTTTGAGATATCGTTGAATGAACAAAGTTGTCTCTTTCTTTTTTCAGGTGTTGAACTATGGACCCATGGCTAAAACTCAAGTTTTAAAAACATCCCGAAATCCGAATTTGGACGTTCGTTAGTGTATTAAGTGTGTCAAAATGTCGTCTTTCACATAGATTCGGAATCGTCAACTGCAAAAAAGTCAATTTTGAGATATCGTTGATTGAACAAAGTTGTCTCCTTCTTGTTTCAAGTGTTCTACTATGGACCGATGGGTAAAACACAAGTTCTAAAAACTTTCCAAAATCTAAATTTGGACTTTCTTTAGTGTATTAAGTGTTTGAAAATGTCATCTTTCACGTAGATTCAGAACCGTCAAAAGCAAATAAGTCAGTTTTGAGATATCTTTGATAGAACAAAGTTCTGTCATTCTTGTTTCAAGTGTTCTATTATGGACCCATGGCTAAAACTCAAGTTTTAAAAACTTCCCGAAATCTGAATCTGGACTTTCATTAGTGTATTAAGTGTATCAAAATGTCGTCTTTCACATAGATTCGAAATCGTAAACTGCAAAAAAGTCAATTTTGAGATATCGTTGATTGAACAAAATTGTCTCCTTCTTGTTTCAAGTGTTCTACTATGGACCCGTGGGTAAAACTCAATTTTTAAAAATGACCCGAAATCTGAATTTTGACTTTCACTAGTGTATTAAGTGCGTCAAAATGTCGCCTTTCACATTGATTCGGAATCGTCAACCGCAAAAAAAGTCAGTTTTGAGATATCGTTGAATGAATAAAGTTGTCTCTTTCTTGTTTCAAGTGTTTAACTATGGACCCATGGCTAAAACTCATGTTTTAAAGACTTCCCGAAATCCGAATTTGGACTTTCGTTAGTGTATTAAGTGTCTTAAAATGTCGTCTTTCACATTGATTCGGAATCGTCAACCGCAAAAAAGTCAGTTTTGAGATATCGTTCAATGAACAAAGTTGTCTCTTTCTCGTTTCAAGTGTTTAACTATGGACCCATGGCTAAAACTCTAGTTTTAAAGACTTCCCGACATCCGAACTTGGACATTCATTAGTGTATTAAGTGTATCAAAACGTCGTCTTTCACATTGATTCGGAATCGTCAACCGTAAAAAAAGTCAGTTTTGAGATATCGTTGAATGAACAAACTTGTTTCTTTCTTGTTTCAAGTGTTCAACTATGGACCCATGGCTAAAACTCAAGTTTTAAAGACTTCCCGAAATCTGAATTTAGACTTTCATTAGTGTATTAAGTGTATTAAAATTTCATCTTTCACATTGATTAGGAATCGTCAACCGCAAAAAAAGTCAGTTTTGAGATATCGTTGAATGAAATAAGTTGTCTCTTTCTTGTTTCAAGTGTTGAACTATGGACCCATGGCTAAAACTCAAGTTTTAAAGACTTCCCGAAATCCGAATTTGGACTTTCGTTAGTGTATTAAGTGTGTCAAAATGTCGTCTTTCACATTGATTCGGAATCGTCAACCGCAAAAAAAGTCAGTTTTGAGATGTCGTTGAATGAACAAAGTTGTCTCTTTCTTGTTTCAAGTGTTCAACCATGGACCCATGGTTAAAACTCAAGTTTTAAAGACTTTCTGAAATCCGAATTTAGAATTTCATTAGTGTATTAAAATGTCGTCTTTCACATTGATTCAGAATCGTCAACCGCAAAAAAAGTTAGTTTTGAGATATCGGTGAATGAACAAAGTTGTCTCTTTCTTGTTTCAAGTGTTTAACTATGGACCCATGGCTAAAACTAAAGTTTTAAAGACTTCCCGAAATCCGAATTTGGACTTTCATTAGTGTATTAAGGGTATTAAAATGTCGTCTTTCACATTGATTCGGAATCGTCAACCGCAAAAAAAGTCAGTTTTGAGTTATCGTTGAAAGAACAAAGTTGTCTCTTTCTTGTTTCAATTGTTCAACTATGGACCCATGGCTAAAACTCAAGTTTTAAAAACTTTCCGAAATCTGAATTTGGACTTTCTTTAGTGTATTAAGTGTTTCAAAATGTCATCTTTGACATAGATTCGGAACCGTCAAAAGCAAATAAGTCAGTTTTGCGATATCTTTGACAGAACAAAGTTTTGTCTTCCCTGTTTCAAGTGTTCTACTATGGACCCATGGCTAAAACTCAAATTTTAAAAAACAATCCGAAATCTGAATCTGGACTTTCATTAGTGTATTAAGTGTATCAAAATGTCGTCTTTAACATAGATTCAGAATCGTCAACTGTAAAAAAGTCAATTTTGAGATATCGTTGATTGAATAAAGTTGTCTCCTTCTTGTTTCAAGTGTTCTACTATGGACCCATGGGTAAAACTCAAGTTCTAAAAACTTTCCAAAATCTGAATTTGCACTTTCTTTAGTGTATTAAGTGTTTGAAAATGTCATCTTTCACGTAGATTTGGAACCGTCAAAAGCAAATAAGTCAGTTTTGAGATATCTTTGATAGAACAAAGTTCTATCTTTCTTGTTTCAAGTGTTCTATTATGGACCCATGGCTAAAACTCAAGTTTTAAAAACTTCCCGAAATCTGAATGTAGACTTTCATTAGTGTATTAAGTGTATCAAAATGTCGTCTTTCACATAGATTCGGAATCGTAAACTGCAAAAAAGTCAATTTTGAGATATCGTTGATTGAACAAAGTTGTCTCCTTCTTGTTTCAAGTGTTCTACTATGGACCCATGGGTAAAACTCAAGTTTTAAAAACGTCCCAAAATTCGAATTTTGACTTTCACTAGGGTATTAAGTGTGTCAAAATGTCGCCTTTCACATTGATTCGGAATCGTCAACCGCAAAAAAAGTCAGTTTTGAGATATCGTTGAATGAATAAAGTTGTCTCTTTCTTGTTTCAAGTGTTTAACTATGGACCCATGGCTAAAACTCATGTTTTAAAGACTTCCCGAAATCCGAATTTGGACTTTCGTTAGTGTATTAAGTGTATTAAAATGTCGTCTTTCACATTGATTCGGAATCGTCAACTGCAAAAAAATTCAGTTTTGAGATATCGTTCAATGAACAAAGTTGTCTCTTTCTCGTTTCAAGTGTTTAACTATGGACCCATGGCTAAAACTCAAGTTTTAAAGACTTCCCGACATCCGAACTTGGACATTCATTAGTGTATTAAGTATATTATAGTGTCGTCTTTCACATTGATTCGGAATCGTCAACCACAAAAAAAGTTAGTTTTGATATATCGTTGAATGAACAAAGTTGTCTCTTTCTTGTTTCAAGTGTTGAACTATGGACCCATGGCTAAAACTCAAGTTTTAAAGACTTCCCGAAATCCGAATTTGGACTTTCGTTAGTGTATTAAGTTTGTCAAAATGTCATCTTTCACATTGATTCGGAATCGTCAACCACAAAAAAAGTCAGTTTTGAGATGTCGTTGAATGAACAAAGTTGTCTCTTTCTTGTTTCAAGTGTTTAACTATGGACCCATGGCTAAAACTCATGTTTTAAAGACTTCCCGAAATCCGAATTTGGACTTTCGTTAGTGTATTAAGTGTATTAAAATGTCGTGTTTCACATTGATTCGGAATCGTCAACCGCAAAAAAATTCAGTTTTGAGATATCGTTCAATGAACAAAGTTGTCTCTTTCTCGTTTCAAGTGTTTAACTATGGACCCATGGCTAAAACACAAGTTTTAAAGACTTCCCGACATCCGAACTTGGACATTCATTAGTGTATTAAGTATATTATAGTGTCGTCTTTCACATTGATTCGGAATCGTCAACCACAAAAAAAGTCAGTTTTGATATATCGTTGAATGAACGAAGTTGTCTCTTTCTTGTTTCAAGTGTTGAACTATGGACCCATGGCTAAAACTCAAGTTTTAAAGACTTCCCGAAATCCGAATTTGGACTTTCGTTAGTGTATTAAGTTTGTCAAAATGTCATCTTTCACATTGATTCGGAATCGTCAACCACAAAAAAAGTCAGTTTTGAGATGTCGTTGAATGAACAAAGTTGTCTCTTTCTTGTTTCAAGTGTTCAACCATGGACCCATGGTTAAAACTCAAGTTTTAAAGACTTTCTGAAATCCGAATTTAGAATTTCATTAGTGTATTAAAATGTCGTCTTTCACATTGATTCGGAATCGTCAACCGCAAAAAAAGTTAGTTTTGAGATATCGGTGAATGAACAAAGTTGTCTCTTTCTTGTTTCAAGTGTTTAACTATGGACCCATGGCTAAAACTAAAGTTTTAAAGACTTCCCGAAATCCGAATTTGGACTTTCATTAGTGTATTAAGGGTATTAAAATGTCGTCTTTCACATTGATTCGGAATCGTCAACCGCAAAAAAAGTCAGTTTTGAGTTATCGTTGAAAGAACAAAGTTGTCTCTTTCTTGTTTCAATTGTTCAACTATGGACCCATGGCTAAAACTCAAGTTTTAAAAACTTCCCGAAATCTGAATTTGGACTTTCTTTAGTGTATTAAGTGTTTCAAAATGTTATCTTTGACATAGATTCGGAACCGTCAAAAGCAAATAAGTCAGTTTTGCGATATCTTTGACAGAACAAAGTTTTGTCTTCCCTGTTTCAAGTGTTCTACTATGGACCCATGGCTAAAACTCAAATTTTAAAAAACAATCCGAAATCTGAATCTGGACTTTCATTAGTGTATTAAGTGTATCAAAATGTCGTCTTTAACATAGATTCAGAATCGTCAACTGTAAAAAAGTCAATTTTGAGATATCGTTGATTGAATAAAGTTGTCTCCTTCTTGTTTCAAGTGTTCTACTATGGACCCATGGGTAAAACTCAAGTTCTAAAAACTTTCCAAAATCTGAATTTGCACTTTCTTTAGTGTATTAAGTGTTTGAAAATGTCATCTTTCACGTAGATTTGGAACCGTCAAAAGCAAATAAGTCAGTTTTGAGATATCTTTGATAGAACAAAGTTCTATCTTTCTTGTTTCAAGTGTTCTATTATGGACCCATGGCTAAAACTCAAGTTTTAAAAACTTCCCGAAATCTGAATCTAGACTTTCATTAGTGTATTAAGTGTATCAAAATGTCGTCTTTCACATAGATTCGGAATCGTAAACTGCAAAAAAGTCAATTTTGAGATATCGTTGATTGAACAAAGTTGTCTCCTTCTTGTTTCAAGTGTTCTACTATGGACCCATGGGTAAAACTCAAGTTTTAAAAACGTCCCAAAATTCGAATTTTGACTTTCACTAGGGTATTAAGTGTGTCAAAATGTCGCCTTTCACATTGATTCGGAATCGTCAACCGCAAAAAAAGTCAGTTTTGAGATATCGTTGAATGAATAAAGTTGTCTCTTTCTTGTTTCAAGTGTTTAACTATGGACCCATGGCTAAAACTCATGTTTTAAAGACTTCCCGAAATCCGAATTTGGACTTTCGTTAGTGTATTAAGTGTATTAAAATGTCGTCTTTCACATTGATTCGGAATCGTCAACTGCAAAAAAATTCAGTTTTGAGATATCGTTCAATGAACAAAGTTGTCTCTTTCTCGTTTCAAGTGTTTAACTATGGACCCATGGCTAAAACTCAAGTTTTAAAGACTTCCCGACATCCGAACTTGGACATTCATTAGTGTATTAAGTATATTATAGTGTCGTCTTTCACATTGATTCGGAATCGTCAACCACAAAAAAAGTTAGTTTTGATATATCGTTGAATGAACAAAGTTGTCTCTTTCTTGTTTCAAGTGTTGAACTATGGACCCATGGCTAAAACTCAAGTTTTAAAGACTTCCCGAAATCCGAATTTGGACTTTCGTTAGTGTATTAAGTTTGTCAAAATGTCATCTTTCACATTGATTCGGAATCGTCAACCACAAAAAAAGTCAGTTTTGAGATGTCGTTGAATGAACAAAGTTGTCTCTTTCTTGTTTCAAGTGTTTAACTATGGACCCATGGCTAAAACTCATGTTTTAAAGACTTCCCGAAATCCGAATTTGGACTTTCGTTAGTGTATTAAGTGTATTAAAATGTCGTGTTTCACATTGATTCGGAATCGTCAACCGCAAAAAAATTCAGTTTTGAGATATCGTTCAATGAACAAAGTTGTCTCTTTCTCGTTTCAAGTGTTTAACTATGGACCCATGGCTAAAACTCAAGTTTTAAAGACTTCCCGACATCCGAACTTGGACATTCATTAGTGTATTAAGTATATTATAGTGTCGTCTTTCACATTGATTCGGAATCGTCAACCACAAAAAAAGTCAGTTTTGATATATCGTTGAATGAACGAAGTTGTCTCTTTCTTGTTTCAAGTGTTGAACTATGGACCCATGGCTAAAACTCAAGTTTTAAAGACTTCCCGAAATCCGAATTTGGACTTTCGTTAGTGTATTAAGTTTGTCAAAATGTCATCTTTCACATTGATTCGGAATCGTCAACCACAAAAAAAGTCAGTTTTGAGATGTCGTTGAATGAACAAAGTTGTCTCTTTCTTGTTTCAAGTGTTCAACCATGGACCCATGGTTAAAACTCAAGTTTTAAAGACTTTCTGAAATCCGAATTTAGAATTTCATTAGTGTATTAAAATGTCGTCTTTCACATTGATTCGGAATCGTCAACCGCAAAAAAAGTTAGTTTTGAGATATCGGTGAATGAACAAAGTTGTCTCTTTCTTGTTTCAAGTGTTTAACTATGGACCCATGGCTAAAACTAAAGTTTTAAAGACTTCCCGAAATCCGAATTTGGACTTTCATTAGTGTATTAAGGGTATTAAAATGTCGTCTTTCACATTGATTCGGAATCGTCAACCGCAAAAAAAGTCAGTTTTGAGTTATCGTTGAAAGAACAAAGTTGTCTCTTTCTTGTTTCAATTGTTCAACTATGGACCCATGGCTAAAACTCAAGTTTTAAAAACTTCCCGAAATCTGAATTTGGACTTTCTTTAGTGTATTAAGTGTTTCAAAATGTTATCTTTGACATAGATTCGGAACCGTCAAAAGCAAATAAGTCAGTTTTGCGATATCTTTGACAGAACAAAGTTTTGTCTTCCCTGTTTCAAGTGTTCTACTATGGACCCATGGCTAAAACTCAAATTTTAAAAAACAATCCGAAATCTGAATCTGGACTTTCATTAGTGTATTAAGTGTATCAAAATGTCGTCTTTAACATAGATTCAGAATCGTCAACTGTAAAAAAGTCAATTTTGAGATATCGTTGATTGAATAAAGTTGTCTCCTTCTTGTTTCAAGTGTTCTACTATGGACCCATGGGTAAAACTCAAGTTCTAAAAACTTTCCAAAATCTGAATTTGCACTTTCTTTAGTGTATTAAGTGTTTGAAAATGTCATCTTTCACGTAGATTTGGAACCGTCAAAAGCAAATAAGTCAGTTTTGAGATATCTTTGATAGAACAAAGTTCTGTCTTTCTTGTTTCAAGTGTTCTATTATGGACCCATGGCTAAAACTCAAGTTTTAAAAACTTCCCGAAATCTGAATCTAGACTTTCATTAGAGTATTAAGTGTATCAAAATGTCGTCTTTCACATAGATTCGGAATCGTAAACTGCAAAAAAGTCAATTTTGAGATATCGTTGATTGAACAAAGTTGTCTCCTTCTTGTTTCAAGTGTTCTACTATGGACCCATGGGTAAAACTCAAGTTTTAAAAACGTCCCAAAATCCGAATTTTGACTTTCACTATGTATTAAGTGTGTCAAAATGTCGCCTTTCACATTGATTCGGAATCGTCAACCGCAAAAAAAGTCTGTTTTGAGATATCGTTGAATGAATAAAGTTGTCTCTTTCTTGTTTCAAGTGTTTAACTATGGACCCATGGCTAAAGCTCATGTTTTAAAGACTTCCCGAAATCCGAATTTGGACTTTCGTTAGTGTATTAAGTGTATTAAAATGTCGTCTTTCACATTGATTCGGAATCGTCAACCGCAAAAAAATTCAGTTTTGAGATATCGTTCAATGAACAAAGTTGTCTCTTTCTCGTTTCAAGTGTTTAACTATGGACCCATGGCTAAAACTCAAGTTTTAAAGACTTCCCGACATCCGAACTTGGACATTCATTAGTGTATTAAGTATATTATAGTGTCGTCTTTCACATTGATTCGGAATCGTCAACCACAAAAAAAGTTAGTTTTGATATATCGTTGAATGAACAAAGTTGTCTCTTTCTTGTTTCAAGTGTTGAACTATGGACCCATGGCTAAAACTCAAGTTTTAAAGACTTCCCGAAATCCGAATTTGGACTTTTGTTAGTGTATTAAGTTTGTCAAAATGTCATCTTTCACATTGATTCGGAATCGTCAACCACAAAAAAAGTCAGTTTTGAGATGTCGTTGAATGAACAAAGTTGTCTCTTTCTTGTTTCAAGTGTTTAACTATGGACCCATGGCTAAAACTCATGTTTTAAAGAATTCCCGAAATCCGAATTTGGACTTTCGCTAGTGTATTAAGTGTATTAAAATGTCGTGTTTCACATTGATTCGGAATCGTCAACCGCAAAAAAATTCAGTTTTGAGATATCGTTCAATGAACAAAGTTGTCTCTTTCTCGTTTCAAGTGTTTAACTATGGACCCATGGCTAAAACTCAAGTTTTAAAGACTTCCCGACATCCGAACTTGGACATTCATTAGTGTATTAAGTATATTATAGTGTCGTCTTTCACATTGATTCGGAATCGTCAACCACAAAAAAAGTCAGTTTTGATATATCGTTGAATGAACAAAGTTGTCTCTTTCTTGTTTCAAGTGTTGAACTATGGACCCATGGCTAAAACTCAAGTTTTAAAGACTTCCCGAAATCCGAATTTGGACTTTCGTTAGTGTATTAAGTTTGTCAAAATGTCATCTTTCACATTGATTCGGAATCGTCAACCACAAAAAAAGTCAGTTTTGAGATGTCGTTGAATGAACAAAGTTGTCTCTTTCTTGTTTCAAGTGTTTAACTATGGACCCATGGCTAAAACTCATGTTTTAAAGACTTCCCGAAATCCGAATTTTGACTTTCGTTAGTGTATTAAGTGTATTAAAATGTCGTGTTTCACATTGATTCGGAATCGTCAACCGCAAAAAAATTCAGTTTTGAGATATCGTTCAATGAACAAAGTTGTCTCTTTCTCGTTTCAAGTGTTTAACTATGGACCCATGGCTAAAACTCATGTTTTAAAGACTTCCCGAAATCCGAATTTGGACTTTCGTTAGTGTATTAAGTGTATTAAAATGTCGTGTTTCACATTGATTCGGAATGGTCAACCGTAAAAAAAGTCAGTTTTGAGTTATCGTTGAATGAACAAAGTTGTCTCTTTCTCGTTTCAAGTGTTCAACTATGGACCCATGGCTAAAACTCATGTTTTAAAGACTTCTCGAAATCCGAATTTGGACTTTCGTTAGTGTATTAAGTGTATTAAAATGTCGTCTTTCACATTGATTCAGAATCGTCACCGCAAAAAAAGTAAGTTTTGAGATATCGTTCAATGAACAAAGTTGTCTCTTTCTCGTTTCAAGTGTTTAACTATGGACCCATGGCTAAAACTCAAGTTTTAAAGACTTCCCGACATCTGAACTTGGACATTCATTAGTCTATTAAGTGTATCAAAACGTCGTCTTTCACATTGATTCGGAATCGTCAACCTTAAAAAAAGTCAGTTTTGAGATATCGTTGAATGAACAAACGTGTCTCTTTCTTGATTCAAGTGTTCAACTATGGACCCATGGCTAAAACTCAAGTTTTAAAGACTTCCCGAAATCTGAATTTAGACTTTCATTAGTGTATTAAGTGTATTAAAATGTCATCTTTCACATTGATTAGGAATCGTCAACCGCAAAAAAAGTCAGTTTTGAGATGTCGTTGAATGAACAAAGTTGTCTCTTTCTTGTTTCAAGTGTTCAACCATGGACCCATGGTTAAAACTAAAGTTTTAAAGACTTTTTGAAATCCGAATTTAGAATTTCATTAGTGTATTAAGGGTATTAAAATGTCGTCTTTCACATTGATTCGGAATCGTCAACCGCAAAAAAAGTCAGTTTTGTGTTATCGTTGAAAGAACAAAGTTGTCTCTTTCTTGTTTCAAGTGTTCAACTATGGACCCATGGCTAAATCTGAAGTTTTAAAAACTTCCCGAAATCAGAATTTATACTTTCTTTAGTGTATTAAGTGTTTCAAAATGTCATCTTTCACGTAGATTCGGAACCGTCAAAAGCAAATAAGTCAATTTTTAGATATCTTTGATAGAACAAAGTTCTGTCTTTCTTGTTTCAAGTGTTCTACTATGGACCCATGGCTAAAACTCAAGTTTTAAAAACTTCCCGAAATCTGAATCTGGACTTTGATTAGTGTATTAAGTGTATCAAAATGTCGTCTTTCACATAGAATCAGAATCGTCAACTACAAAAAAGTCAATTTTGAGATATCGTTGATTGAACAAAGTTGTCTCCTTCTTGTTTCAAGTGTTCTACTATGGACCCATGGGTAAAACTCAAGTTCTAAAAACGTCCCGAAATCTGAATTTTGACTTTCACTAGTGTATTAAGTGTGACAAAATGTCGCCTTTCACATTGATTCGGAATCGTCAACCGCAAAAAAAGTCAGTTTTGAGATATCGTTGAATGAATAAAGTTGTCTCTTTCTTGTTTCAAGTGTTTAACTATGGACCCATGGCTAAAACTCATGTTTTAAAGACTTCCCGAAATCTGAATTTGGACTTTCGTTAGTGTATTAAGTGTATCAAAATGTCGTCTTTCACATTGATTCGGAATCGTGAACCGCAAAAACAGTCAGTTTTGAGATATCGTTGAATGAACAAAGTTGTCTCTTTCTTGTTACAAGTGTTCAACTATGGACCCATGGCTAAAACTCAAGTTTTAAAGACTTCACGAAATCCGAACTTGGACTTTCGTTAGTGTATTAAGTGTATTAAAATGTCGTCTTTCACATTGATTCGGAATCGTCAACCGCGAAAAAAGTCAGTTTTGAGTTATCGTTGAATGAACAAAGTTGTCTCTTTCTTGTTTCAAGTGTTTAACTACGGACCCATGGCTAAAACTCATGTTTTAAAGACTTCCCGAAATCTGAATTTGGACTTTCGTTAGTGTATTAAGTGTATTAAAATGTCGTCTTTCACATTGATTCGGAATCGTCAACCGCAAAAAAAGTCAGTTTTGAGATATCGTTGAATGAACAAAGTTGTCTCTTTGTTGTTTCAAGTGTTCAACTATGGACCCATGGCTAAAACTCAAGTTTTAAAAACTTCCCGAAATCTAAATTTGGACTTTCTTTAGTGTATTAAGTGTTTCAAAATGTCATCTTTGACATAGATTCGGAACCGTCAAAAGCAAATAAGTAAGTTTTGCGATATCTTTGACAGAACAAAGTTTTGTCTTTCCTGTTTCAAGTGTTCTACTATGGACCCATGGCTAAAACTCAAATTTTAAAAAACAATCCGAAATCTGAATCTGGACTTTCATTATTGTATTAAGTGTATCAAAATGTCGTCTTTAACATAGATTCAGAATCGTCAACTGCAAAAAAGTCAATTTTGAGATATCGTTGATTGAACAAAGTTGTCTCCTTCTTGTTTCAAGTGTTTTACTATGGACCCATGGGTAAAACTCAAGTTCTAAAAACTGTCCAAAATCTAAATTTGCACTTTCTTTAGTGTATTAAGTGTTTGAAAATGTCATCTTTCACGTAGATTTGGAACCGTCAAAAGCAAATAAGTCAGTTTTGAGATATCTTTGATAGAACAAAGTTTTGTCTTCCCTGTTTCAAGTGTTCTACTATGGACCCATGGGTAAAACTCAAATTTTAAAAAACAATCCGAAATCTGAATCTGGACTTTCATTAGTGTATTAAGTGTATCAAAATGTCGTCTTTAACATAGATTCAGAATCGTCAACTGCAAAAAAGTCAATTTTGAGATATCGTTGATTGAACAAAGTTGTCTCCTTCTTGTTTCAAGTGTTCTACTATGGACCCATGGGTAAAACTCAAGTTCTAAAAACTTTCCAAAATCTAAATTTGCACTTTCTTTAGTGTATTAAGTGTTTGAAAATGTCATCTTTCACGTAGATTTGGAACCGTCAAAAGCAAATAAGTCAGTTTTGAGATATCTTTGATAGAACAAAGTTATGTCTTTCTTGTTTCAAATGTTCTATTATGGACCCATGGCTAAAACTCAAGTTTTAAAAACTTCCCGAAATCTGAATCTAGACTTTCATTAGTGTATTAAGTGTATCAAAATGTCGTCTTTCACATAGATTCGGAATCGTAAACTGCAAAAAAGTCAATTTTGAGATATCGTTGATTGAACAAAGTTGTCTCCTTCTTGTTTCAAGTGTTCTACTATGGACCCATGGGTAAAACTCAAGTTTTAAAAACGTCCCAAAATCCGAATTTTGACTTTCACTAGTGTATTAAGTGTGTCAAAATGTCGCCTTTCACATTGATTCGGAATCGTCAACCGCAAAAAAAGTCAGTTTTGAGATATCGTTGAATGAATAAAGTTGTCTCTTTCTTGTTTCAAGTGTTTAACTATGGACCCGTGCCTAAAACTCATGTTTTAAAGACTTCCCGAAATCCAAATTTGGACTTTCGTTAGTGTATTAAATGTATTAAAATGTCGTCTTTCCCATTGATTCGGAATCGTCAACCGCAAAAAAATTCAGTTTTGAGATATCGTTCAATGAACAAAGTTGTCTCTTTCTCGTTTCAAGTGTTTAACTATGGACCCATGGCTAAAACTCAAGTTTTAAAGACTTCCCGACATCCGAACTTGGACATTCATTAGTGTATTAAGTATATTATAGTGTCGTCTTTCACATTGATTCGGAATCGTCAACCACAAAAAAAGTCAGTTTTGATATATCGTTGAATGAACAAAGTTGTCTCTTTCTTGTTTCAAGTGTTGAACTATGGACCCATGGCTAAAACTCAAGTTTTAAAGACTTCCCGAAATCCGAATTTGGACTTTCGTTAGTGTATTAAGTGTGTCCAAATGTCATCTTTCACATTGATTCGGAATCGTCAACCGCAAAAAAAGTCAGTTTTGAGATGTCGTTGAATGAACAAAGTTGTCTCTTTCTTGTTTCAAGTGTTTAACTATGGACCCATGGCTAAAACTCATGTTTTAAAGACTTCCCGAAATCCGAATTTGGACTTTCGTTAGTGTATTAAGTGTATTAAAATGTCGTGTTTCACATTGATTCGGAATCGTCAACCGTAAAAAACGTCAGTTTTGAGTTATCGTTGAATGAACAAAGTTGTCTCTTTCTTGTTTCAAGTGTTTAACTATGGACCCATGGCTAAAACTAAAGTTTTAAAGACTTCCCGAATTCCGAATTTGGACTTTCATCAGTGTATTAAGGGTATTAAAATGTCGTCTTTCACATTGATTCGGAATCGTCAACTGCAAAAAAAGTCAGTTTTGAGTTATCGTTGAATGAACAAAGTTGTGTCTTTCTTGTTTCAAGTGTTCAACTATGGACCCATGGCTAAAACTGAAGTTATAAAAACTTCCCGAAATCTTAATTTGGACTTTCTTTAGTGTATTAACTGTTTCAAAATGTCATCTTTCACGTAGATTCGGAACCGTCAAAAGCAAATAAGTCAATTTTTAGATATCTTTGATAGAACAAAGTTCTGTCTTTCTTGTTTCAAGTGTTCTACTATGGACCCATGGCTAAAAGTCAAGTTTTAAAAACTTCTCGAAATCTGAATCTGGACTTTGATTAGTGTATTAAGTGTATCAAAATGTCGTCTTTCACATAGATTCGGAATCGTCAACTGCAAAAAAGTCAATTTTGAGATATCGTTGATTGAACAAAGTTGTCTCCTTGTTTCAAGTGTTCTACTATGGACCCATGGGTAAAAATCAAGTTCTAAAAACTTTCCAAAATCTAAATTTGGACTTTCTTTAGTGTACTAAGTGTTTGAAAATGTCATCTTTCACGTAGATTCGGAACCGTCAAAAGCAAATAAGTCAGTTTTCAGATATCTTTGATAGAACAAAGTTCTGTCATTCTTGTTTCAAGTGTTCTATTATGGACCCATGGCTAAAACTCAAGTTTTAAAAACTTCCCGAAATCCGAATCTGGACTTTCATTAGTGTATTAAGTGTATCAAAATGTTATCTTTCACATAGATTCGGAATCGTAAACTGCAAAAAAGTCAATTTTGAGATATCGTTGATTGAACAAAATTTTCTCCTTCTTGTTTCAAGTGTTCTACTATGGACCCATGGGTAAAACTCAAGTTTTAAAAACGTCCCGAAATTCGAATTTTGACTTTCACTAGTGTATTAAGTGCGTCAAAATGTCGCCTTTCACATTGATTCGAAATCGTCAACCGCAAAAAAAGTCAGTTTTGAGATATCGTTGAGTGAATAAAGTTGTCTCTTTCTTGTTTCAAGTGTTTAACTATGGACCCATGGCTAAAACTCATGTTTTAAAGACTTCCCAAAATCCGAATTTGGACTTTCGTTAGTGTATTAAGTGTATTAAAATGTCGTCTTTCACATTGATTCAGAATCGTCAACCGCAAAAAAAGTCAGTTTTGAGATATCGTTCAACGAACAAAGTAGTCTCTTTCTCGTTTCAAGTGTTTAACTATGGACCCATGGCTAAAACTCAAGTTTTAAAGACTTCCCGACATCTGAACTTGGACATTCATTAGTGTATTCAGTGTATCAAAACGTCGTCTTTCACATTGATTCGGAATCGTCAACCGTAAAAAAAGTCAGTTTTGAGATATCGTTGAATGAACAAACATGTCTCTTTCTTGTTTCAAGTGTTCAACTATGGACCCATGGCTAAAACTCAAGTTTTAAAGACTTCCCGAAATCCGAATTTAGACTTTCATTAGTGTATTAAGTATATTAAAATGTCGTCTTTCACATTGATTAGGAATCGTCAACCGCAAAAAAAGTCAGTTTTGAGATGTCGTTGAATGACCAAAGTTGTCTCTTTCTTGTTTCAAGTGTTCAACCATGGACCCATGGTTAAAACTAAAGTTTTAAAGACTTTCTGAAATCCGAATTTAGAATTTCATTAGTGTATTAAGGGTATTAAAATGTCGTCTTTCACATTGATTCGGAATCGTCAACCGCAAAAAGAGTCAGTTTTGAGTTATCGTTGAAAGAACAAAGTTGTCTCTTTCTTGTTTCAAGTGCTCAACTATGGACCCATGGCTAAATCTGAAGTTCTAAAAACTTCCCGAAATCAGAATTTATACTTTCTTTAGTGTATTAAGTGTTTCAAAATGTCATCTTTCACGTAGATTCGGAACCGTCAAAAGCAAATAAGTCAATTTTTAGATATCTTTGATAGAACAAAGTTCTGTCTTTCTTGTTTCAAGTGTTCTACTATGGACCCATGGCTAAAACTCAAGTTTTAAAAACTTCCCGAAATCTGAATCTGGACTTTGATTAGTGTATTAAGTGTATCAAAATGTCGTCTTTCACATAGATTCAGAATCGTCAACTGCAAAAAAGTCAATTTTGAGATATCGTTGATTGAACAAAGTTGTCTCCTTCTTGTTTCAAGTGTTCTACTATGGACCCATGGGTAAAACTCAAGTTCTAAAAACGTCCCGAAATCCGAATTTTGACTTTCACTAGTGTATTAAGTGTGACAACATGTCGCCTTTCACATTGATTCGGAATCGTGAACCGCAAAAACAGTCAGTTTTGAGATATCGTTGAATGAACAAAGTTGTCTCTTTCTTGTTTCAAGTGTTCAACTATGGACCCATGGCTAAAACTCAAGTTTTAAAGACTTCACGAAATCCGAACTTGGACTTTCGTTAGTGTATTAAGTGTATTAAAATGTCATCTTTCACATTGATTCGGAATCGTCAACCGCTAAAAAAGTCAGTTTTGAGATATCGTTGAATGAACAAAGTTGTCTCTTTCTTGTTTCAAGTGTTGAACTATGGACCCATGGCTAAAACTTAAGTTTTAAAGACTTCCCGAAATCCGAATTTGGACTTTCGTTAGTGTATTAAGTGTATTAAAATGTCATCTTTCACATTGATTCGGAATCGTCAACCGCAAAAAAAGTCAGTTTTGAGATATCGTTGAATGAATAAAGTTGTCTCTTTCTCGTTTCAAGTGTTTAACTATGGACCCATGGCTAAAACTCAAGTTTTAAAGACTTCACGAAATCCGAACTTGGACTTTCGTTAGTGTATTAAGTGTATTAAAAAGTCGTCTTTCACATTCATTCGGAATCGTCAACCGCGAAAAAAGTCAGTTTTGAGTTATCGTTGAATGAACAAAGTTGTCTCTTTCTTGTTTCAAGTGTTCAACTATGGACCCATGGCTAAAACTCATGTTTTAAAGACTTCCCGAAATCCAAATTTGGACTTTCGTTAATGTATTAAGTGTATTAAAATGTCGTCTTTCACATTGATTCGGAATCGTCAACCGCAAAAAAAGACAGCTTTGAGATATCGTTGAATGAACAAAGTTGTCTCTTTCTTGTTTCAAGTGTTCAACTATGGACCCATGGCTAAAACTAAAGTTTTAAAGACTTCCCGAAATCCGAATTTAGACTTTCATTAGTGTATTAAGTGTGTCAAAATGTCGTCTTTCACATTGATTCGGAATCGTCACCCGCAAAAAAAGTTAGTTTTGAGATGTCGTTGAATGAACAAAGTTGTCTCTTTCTTTTTTCAAGTGTTCAACCATGGACCCATGGTTAAAACTCAAGTTTTAAAGACTTTTTGAAATCCGAATTTAGAATTTCATTAGTGTATTAAGTGTATTTAAATGTCGCCTTTCACATTGATTCGGAATCGTCAACCGCAAAAAAAGTTAGTTTTGAGATATCGTTGAATGAACAAAGTTGTCTATTTCTTGTTTCAAGTGTTTAACTCTGGACACATGGCTAAAACTCAAGTTTTAAAGACTTCCCGAAATCCGAATTTGGACTTTCATCAGTGTATTAAGTGTATTAAAAAGTGATCTTTCACATTGATTCAGAATCGTCAACCACAAAAAAAGTCAGTTTTGAGTTATCGTTGAATGAACAAAGTTATCTCTTTCTTGTTTCAAGTGTTCAACTGTGGACCCATGGCTAAAACTCAAGTTCTAAAAACTTTCCAAAATCTGAATTTGCACTTTCTTTAGTGTATTAAGTGTTTGAAAATGTCATCTTTCACGTAGATTTGGAACCGTCAAAAGCAAGTAAGTCAGTTTTGAGATATCTTTGATAGAACAAAGTTCTGTCTTTCTTGTTTCAAGTGTTCTATTATGGACCCATGGCTAAAACTCAAGTTTTAAAAACATCTCGAAATCTGAATCTAGACTTTCATTAGTGCATTAAGTGTATCAAAATGTCGTCTTTCACATAGATTCGGAATCGTAAACTGCAAAAAAGTCAATTTTGAGATATCGTTGATTGAACAAAGTTGTCTCCTTCTTGTTTCAAGTGTTCTACTATGGACCCATGGGTAAAACTCAAGTTTTAAAAACGTCCCGAATCCGAATTTTGACTTTCACTAGTGTATTAAGTGTGTCAAAATGTCGCCATTCACATTGATTCGGAATCGTCAACCGCAAAAAAAGTCAGTTTTGAGATATCGTTGAATGAACAAAGTTGTCTCTTTCTTGTTTCAAGTGTTCAACTATGGACCCATGGCTAAAACTCATGTTTTAAAGACTTCCCGAAATCCAAATTTGGACTTTCGTTAATGTAATAAGTGTATTAAAATGTCGTCTTTCACATTGATTCGGAATCGTCAACCGCAAAAAAAGACAGCTTTGAGATATCGTTGAATGAACAAAGTTGTCTCTTTCTTGTTTCAAGTGTTTAACTATGGACCCATGGCTAAAACTCAAGTTTTAATGACTTCCCGAAATTCAAACTTGGACTTTCGTTAGTGTATTAAGTGTATTAAAATGTCGTCTTTCACATTGATTCGGAATCGTCAACCGCAAAAAAAGTCAGTTTTCAGTTATCGTTGAATGAACAAAGTTGTCTCTTTCTTGTTTCAAGAGTTTAACTATGGACCCATGGCTAAAACTCATGTTTTAAAGACTTCCCGAAATCCGAATTTAGACTTTCGTTAGTGTATTAAGTGTATTAAAATGTCGTCTTTCACATTGATTAGGAATCGTCAACCGCAAAAAAAGTCAGTTTTGAGATGTCGTTGAATGAACAAAGTTGTCTCTTTCTTGTTTCAAGTGTTCAACCATGGACCCATGGTTAAAACTAAAGTTTTAAAGACTTTCTGAAATCCGAATTTAGAATTTCATTAGTGTATTAAGGGTATTAAAATGTCGTCTTTCACATTGATTCGGAATCGTCAACCGCAAAAAAAGTCAGTTTTGAGTTATCGTTGAAAGAACAAAGTTGTCTCTTTCTTGTTTCAAGTGCTCAACTATGGACCCATGGCTAAATCTGAAGTTCTAAAAACTTCCCGAAATCAGAATTTATACTTTCTTTAGTGTATTAAGTGTTTCAAAATGTCATCTTTCACGTAGATTCGGAACCGTCAAAAGCAAATAAGTCAATTTTTAGATATCTTTGATAGAACAAAGTTCTGTCTTTCTTGTTTCAAGTGTTCTACTATGGACCCATGGCTAAAACTCAAGTTTTAAAAACTTCCCGAAATCTGAATCTGGACTTTGATTAGTGTATTAAGTGTATCAAAATGTCGTCTTTCACATAGATTCAGAATCGTCAACTGCAAAAAAGTCAATTTTGAGATATCGTTGATTGAACAAAGTTGTCTCCTTCTTGTTTCAAGTGTTCTACTATGGACCCATGGGTAGAACTCAAGTTCTAAAAACGTCCCAAAATCCGAATTTTGACTTTCACTAGTGTATTAAGTGTGACAACATGTCGCATTTCACATTGATTCGGAATCGTGAACCGCAAAAACAGTCAGTTTTGAGATATCGTTGAATGAACAAAGTTGTCTCTTTCTTGTTTCAAGTGTTCAACTATGGACCCATGGCTAAAACTCAAGTTTTAAAGACTTCACGAAATCCGAACTTGGACTTTCGTTAGTGTATTAAGTGTATTAAAATGTCATCTTTCACATTGATTCGGAATCGTCAACCGCTAAAAAAGTCAGTTTTGAGTTATCGTTGAATGAACAAAGTTGTCTCTTTCTTGTTTCAAGTGTCTAACTACGGACCCATGGCTAAAACTCATGTTTTAAAGACTTCCCGAAATCTGAATTTGGACTTTCGTTAGTGTATTAACTGTATTAAAATGTCGTCTCTCACATTGATTCGGAATCGTCAACCGCAAAAAAAGTCAGTTTTGAGATATCGTTGAATGAACAAAGTTGTCTCTTTCTTGTTTCAAGTGTTGAACTATGGACCCATGGCTAAAACTTAAGTTTTAAAGACTTCCCGAAATCCGAATTTGGACTTTCGTTAGTGTATTAAGTGTATTAAAATGTCATCTTTCACATTGATTCGGAATCGTCAACCGCAAAAAAAGTCAGTTTTGAGATATCGTTGAATGAACAAAGTTGTCTCTTTCTCGTTTCAAGTGTTTAACTATGGACCCATGGCTAAAACTCAAGTTTTAAAGACTTCACGAAATCCGAACTTGGACTTTCGTTAGTGTATTAAGTGTATTAAAAAGTCGTCTTTCACATTCATTCGGAATCGTCAACCGCGAAAAAAGTCAGTTTTGAGTTATCGTTGAATGAACAAAGTTGTCTCTTTCTTGTTTCAAGTGTTCAACTATGGACCCATGGCTAAAACTCATGTTTTAAAGACTTCCCGAAATCCAAATTTGGACTTTCGTTAATGTATTAAGTGTATTAAAATGTCGTCTTTCACATTGATTCGGAATCGTCAACCGCAAAAAAAGACAGCTTTGAGATATCGTTGAATGAACAAAGTTGTCTCTTTCTTGTTTCAAGTGTTTAACTATGGCCCCATGGCTAAAACTCAAGTTTTAATGACTTCCCGAAATTCGAACTTGGACTTTCGTTAGTGTATTAAGTGTATTAAAATGTCGTCTTTCACATTGATTCGGAATCGTCAACCGCAAAAAAAGTCAGTTTTCAGTTATCGTTGAATGAACAAAGTTGTCTCTTTCTTGTTTCAAGAGTTTAACTATGGACCCATGGCTAAAACTCATGTTTTAAAGACTTCCCGAAATCCAAATTTAGACTTTCGTTAGTGTATTAAGTGTATTAAAATGTCGTCTTTCACATTGATTCGGAATCGTGAACCGCAAAAACAGTCAGTTTTGAGATATCGTTGAATGAACAAAGTTGTCTCTTTCTTGTTTCAAGTGTTCAACTATGGACCCATGGCTAAAACTAAAGTTTTAAAGACTTCCCGAAATCCGAATTTAGACTTTCGTTAGTGTATTAAGTGTATTAAAATGTCGTCTTTCACATTGATTCGGAATCGTCAACCGCAAAAAAAGTTAGTTTTCAGATATCGTTGAATGAACAAAGTTGTCTATTTCTTGTTTCAAGTGTTTAACTATGGACCCATGGCAAAACTCAAGTTTTAAAGACTTCTCGAAATCCGAATTTGGACTTTCATCAGTGTATTAAGTGTATTAAAAAGTCATCTTTCACATTGATTCGGAATCGTCAACCACAAAAAAAGTCAGTTTTGAGTTATCGTTGAATAAACAAAGTTGTCTCTTTCTTGTTTCAAGTGTTCAACTATGGACCCATGGCTAAAACTCAAGTTTTAAAAACTTCCCGAAGTCTGAATTTGGACTTTCTTTAGTGTATTAAGTGTTTCAAAATGTCATCTTTGACATAGATTCAGAACCGTCAAAAGAAAATAAGTCAGTTTTGCGATATCTTTGATAGAACAAAGTTTTGTCTTTCTTGTTTCAAGTGTTCTACTATGGACCCATGGCTAAAACTCAAATTTTAAAAAACAATCCGAAATCTGAATCTGGACTTTCATTAGTGTATTAAGTGTATCAAAATGTCGTCTTTCACATAGATTCAGAATCGTCAACTGCAAAAAAGTCAATTTTGAGATATCGTTGATTGAACAAAGTTGTCTCCTTCTTGTTTCAAGTGTTCTACTATGGACCCATGGGTAAAACTCAAGTTCTAAAAACTTTCCAAAATCTAAATTTGCACTTTCTTTAGTGTATTAAGTGTTTGAAAATGTCATCTTTCACGTTGATTTGGAACCGTCAAAAGCAAATAAGTCAGTTTTGAGATATCTTTGATAGAACAAAGTTCTGTCATTCTTGTTTCAAGTGTTCTATTATGGACCCATGGCTAAAACTCAAGTTTTATAAACTTCCCGAAATCTGAATCTAGACTTTCATTAGTGTATTAAGTGTATCAAAATGTCGTCTTTCACATAGACTCGGAATCGTAAACTGCAAAAAAGTCAATTTTGAGATATCGTTGATTGAACAAAGTTGTCTCCTTCTTGTTTCAAGTGTTCTACTATGGACCCATGGGTAAAACTCAAGTTTTAAAAACGTCCTGAAATCCGAAGTTTGACTTTCACTAGTGTATTAAGTGTGTCAAAATGTCGCCTTTCACATTGATTCGGAATCGTCAACCGCAAAAAAAGTCAGTTTTGAGATATCGTTGAATGAACAAAGTTGTCTCTTTCTTTTTTCAAGTGTTTAACTATGGACCCATGGCTAAAACTCATGTTTTAAAGACTTCACGAAATCCGAATTTGGACTTTCGTTAGTGTATTAAGTGTATTAAAATGTTGTCTTTCACATTGATTCGGAATCGTCAACCGCAAAAAAAGTCAGTTTTGAGTTATCGTTGAATGAACAAAGTTGTCTCTTTCTTGTTTGAAGTGTTAAACTATGGACCCATGGCTAAAACTCATTTTTTAAAGACTTCCCGAAATTCGAATTTGGACTTTCGTTAGTGTATTAAGTGTATCAAAATGTCGTCTTTCACATTGATTCGGAATCGTGAACCGCAAAAACAGTCAGTTTTGAGATATCATTGAATGAATAAAGTTGTCTCTTTCTTGTTTCAAGGGTTTAACTATGGACCCATGGCTAAAACTCAAGTTTTAAAGACTTCCCGAAATCCGAACTTGGACTTTTGTTAGTGTATTAAGTGTATTAAAATGTCGTCTTTCACATTGATTCGAAATCGTCAACCGCAAAAAAAGTCAGTTTTCAGTTATCGTTGAATGAACAAAGTTGTCTCTTTCTTGTTTCAAGAGTTTAACTATGGACCCATGGCTAAAACTCATGTTTTAAAGACTTCCCGAAATCCGAATTTGGACTTTCGTTAGTGTATTAAGTGTATCAAAATGTCGTCTTTCACATTGATTCGGAATCGTCAATCGCAAAAAAAGTTAGTTTTGAGATGTCGTTGAATGAACAAAGTTGTCTCTTTCTTGTTTCAAGAGTTTAACTATGGACCCATGGCTAAAACTCATGTTTTAAAGACTTCCCGAAATCCGAATTTGGACTTTCGTTAGTGTATTAAGTGTATCAAAATGTCGTCTTTCACATTGATTCGGAATCGTCAACCGCAAAAAAAGTTAGTTTTGAGATGTCGTTGAATGAACAAAGTTGTCTCTTTCTTGTTTCAAGTGTTCAACCATGGACCCATGGTTAAAACTCAAGTTTTAAAGACTTTCTGAAATCCGAATTTAGAATTTCATTAGTGTATTAAGTGTATTAAAATGTCGTCTTTCACACTGATTCAGAATTGTCAACCGCAAAAAAAGTTAGTTTTGAGATATCGTTGAATGAACAAAGTTGTTTATTTCTTGTTTCAAGTGTTTAACTATGGACCCATGGTTAAAACTCAAGTTTTAAAGACTTCCCGAAATCCGAATTTGGACTTTCATCAGTGTATTAAGTGTATTAAAAAGTGATCTTTCACATTTATTCAGAATCGTCAACCACAAAAAAAGTCAGTTTTGAGTTATCGTTGAATGAACAAAGTTATCTCTTTCTTGTTTCAAGTGTTCAACTATGGACCCATGGCTAAAACTCAAGTTTTAAAAACTTCCCGAAATCTGAATTTGTACTTTCTTTAGTGTATTAAGTGTTTCAAAATGTCATCTTTGACATAGATTCGGAACCGTCAAAAGCAAATAAGTCAGTTTTGCGATATCTTTGACAGAACAAAGTTTTGTCTTTCTTGTTTCAAGTGTTCTACTATGGACCCATGGCTAAAACTCAAATTTTAAAAAACAATCCGAAATCTGAATCTGGACTTTCATTAGTGTATTAAGTGTATCAAAATGTCGTCTTTCACATAGATTCAGCATCGTCAACTGTAAAAAAGTCGATTTTGAGATATCGTTGATTGAACAAAGTTGTCTTCTTCTTGTTTCAAGTGTTCTACTATGGACCCATGGGCAAAACTCAAGTTCTAAAAACTTTCCAAAATCTAAATTTGCACTTTCTTTAGTGTATTAAGTGTTTGAAAATGTCATCTTTCACGTAGATTTGGAACCGTCAAAAGCAAATAAGTCAGTTTTGAGATATCTTTGATAGAACAAAGTTCCGTCATTCTTGTTTCAAGTGTTCTATTATGGACCCATGGCTAAAACTCAAGTTTTATGAACTTCCCGAAATCTGAATCTAGACTTTCATTAGTGTATTAAGTGTATCAAAATGTCGTCTTTCACATAGACTCGGAATCGTAAACTGCAAAAAAGTCAATTTTGAGATATCGTTGATTGAACAAAGTTGTCTCCTTCTTGTTTCAAGTGTTCTACTATGGACCCATGGTAAAACTCAAGTTTTAAAAACGTCTCGAAATCCAAATTTTGACTTTCACTAGTGTATTAAGTGTGTCAAAATGTCGCCTTTCACATTGATTCGGAATCGTCAACCGCAAAAAAAGTCAGTTTTGAGATATCGTTGAATGAACAAAGTTGTCTCTTTCTTTTTTCAAGTGTTTAACTATGGACCCATGGCTAAAACTCATGTTTTAAAGACTTCCCGAAATCCGAATTTGGACTTTCGTTAGTGTATTAAGTGTATTAAAATGTTGTCTTTCACATTGATTCGGAATCGTCAACCGCAAAAAAAGTCAGTTTTGAGTTATCGTTGAATGAACAAAGTTGTCTCTTTCTTGTTTGAAGTGTTTAACTATGGACCCATGGCTAAAACTCATGTTTTAAAGGCTTCCCGAAATCCGAATTTGGACTTTCGTTAGTATATTAAGTGTATTAAAATGTTATCTTTCACATTGATTCAGAATCGTCAACCGCAAAAAAAGTCAGTTTTGAGTTATCGTTGAATGAAGAAAGTTGTCTCTTTCTTGTTTGAAGTGTTTAACTATGGACCCATGGCTAAAACTCATTTTTTAAAGACTTTCCAAAATCCGAACTTGGACTTTTGTTAGTGTATTAAGTGCATTAAAATGTCATCTTTCACATTGATTCGAAATCGTCAACCACAAAAAAAGACAGCTTTGAGATATCGTTGAATGAACAAAGTTGTCTCTTTCTTTTTTCAAGTGTTTAACTATGGACCCATGGCTAAAACTCATGTTTTAAAGACTTCCCGAAATCCGAATTTGGACTTTCGTTAGTGTATTAAGTGTATTAAAATGTTGCCTTTCACATTGATTCGGAATCGTCAACCGCAAAAAAAGTCAGTTTTGAGTTATCGTTGAATGAACAAAGTTGTCTCTTTCTTGTTTCAAGAGTTTAACTATGGACCCATGGCTAAAACTCATGTTTTAAAGACTTCCCGAAATCCGAATTTGGACTTTCGTTAGTGTATTAAGTGTATCAAAATGTCTTCTTTCACATTGATTCGGAATCGTGAACCGCAAAAACAGTCAGTTTTGAGATATCGTTGAATGAACAAAGTTGTCTCTTTCTTGTTTCAAGTGTTCAACTATGAACCCATGGGTAAAACTAAAGTTTTAAAGACTTTCTGAAATCCGAATTTAGACTTTCATTAGTGTATTAAGTGTATTAAAATGTCGTCTTTAACATTGATTTGGAATCGTCAACAGCAAAAAAAGTTAGTTTTGAGATGTCGTTGAATGAAGTAAGTTGTCTCTTTCTTGTTTCAAGTGTTCAACTATGGACCCATGGCTAAATCTAAAGTTTTAAAGACTTTCTGAAATCCGAATTTAGACTTTCATTAGTGTATTAAGTGTATTAAAATGTCGTCTTTCACATTGATTCGGAATCGTCAAGCGCAAAAAAAGTTAGTTTTCAGATATCGTTGAATGAACAAAGTTGTCTATTTCTTGTTTCAAGTGTTTAACTATGGACCCATGGCAAAACTCAAGTTTTAAAGACTTCTTGAAATCCAAATTTGGACTTTCATCAGTGTATTAAGTGTATTAAAAAGTCATCTTTCACATTGATTCGGAACCGTCAACCACAAAAAAAGTCAGTTTTTAGTTATCGTTGAATGAACAAAGTTGTCTCTTTCTTGTTTCATGTGTTCAACTATGGACCCATGGCTAAAACTCAAGTTTTAAAAACTTCCCGAAATCTGAATTTGGACTTTCTTTAGTGTATTAAGTGTTTCAAAATGTCATCTTTGACGTAGATTCGGAACCCTCAAAAGCAAATAAGTCAGTTTTGCGATATCTTTGACAGAACAAAGTTTTGTCTTTCTTGTTTCAAGTGTTCTACTATGGACCCATGGCTAAAACTCAAATTTTAAAAAACAATCCGAAATCTGAATCTGGACTTTCATTAGTGTATTAAGTGTATCAAAATGTCGTCATTCACATAGATTCAGAATCGTCAGTTGTAAAAAAGTCAATTTTGAGATATCGTTGATTGAACAAAGTTGTCTCCTTCTTGTTTCAAGTGTTCTACTATGGACCCATGGGTAAAACTCAAGTTCTAAAAACTTTCCAAAATCTGAATTTGGACTTTCTTTAGTGTATTAAGTGTTTGAAAATGTCATCTTTCACGTAGATTTGGAACCGTCAAAAGCAAATAAGTCAGTTTTGAGATATCTTTGATAGAACAAAGTTCTGTCATTCTTGTTTCAAGTGTTCTATTGTGGACCCATGGCTAAAAATCAAGTTTTATAAACTTCCCGAAATCTGAATCTAGACTTTCATTAGTGTATTAAGTGTATCAAAATGTCGTCTTTCACATAGACTCGGAATCGTGAACTGCAAAAAAGTCAATTTTGAGATATCGTTGATTGAACAAAGTTGTCTCCTTCTTGTTTCAAGTGTTCTACTATGGACCCATGGGTAAAACTCAAGTTTTAAAAACGTCCTGAAATCTGAATTTTGACTTTCACTAGTGTATTAAGTGTGTCAAAATGTCGCCTTTCACATTGATTCGGAATCGTCAACCATAAAAAATGTCAGTTTTGAGATATCGTTGAATGAACAAAGTTGTCTCTCTCTTTTTTCAAGTGTTTAACTATGGACCCATGGCTAAAACTCATGTTTTAAAGACTTCCCGAAATCCGAATTTGGACTTTCGTTAGTGTATTAAGTGTATTAAAATGTTGTCTTTCACATTGATTCGGAATCGTCAACCGCAAAAAAAGTCAGTTTTGAGTTATCGTTGAATGAACAAAGTTGTCTCTTTCTTGTTTGAAGTGTTTAACTATGGACCCATGGCAAAAACTCATTTTTTAAAGACTTCCCGAAATCCGAACTTGGACTTTTGTTAGTGTATTAAGTGTATTAAAATGTCATCTTTCACATTGATTCGAAATCGTCAACCGCAAAAAAAGACAGCTTTGAGATATCGTTGAATGAACAAAGTTGTCTCTTTCTTGTTTCAAGTGTTTAACTATGGACGCATGGCTAAAACTCAAGTTTTAATGACTTCCCGAAATTCAAACTTGGACTTTCGTTAGTGTATTAAGTGTATTAAAATGTCGTCTTTCACATTGATTCAGAATCGTCAACCGCAAAAAAAGTCAGTTTTCAGTTATCGTTGAATGAACAAAGTTGTCTCTTTCTTGTTTCAAGAGTTTAACTATGGACCCATGGCTAAAACTCATGTTTTAAAGACTTCCCAAAATCCGAATTTGGACTTTCGTTAGTGTATTAAGTGTATCAAAATGTCGTCTTTCACATTGATTCGGAATCGTGAACCGCAAAAACAGTCAGTTTTGAGATATCGTTGAATGAACAAAGTTGTCTCTTTCTTGTTTCAAGTGTTCAACTATGGACCCATGGCTAAAACTAAAGTTTTAAAGACTTCCCGAAATCCGAATTTAGACTTTCATTAGTGTATTAAGTGTGTCAAAATGTCATCTTTCACATTGATTCGGAATCGTCAACCGCAAAAAAAGTTAGTTTTGAGATGTCGTTGAATGAACAAAGTTGTCTCTTTCTTGTTTCAAGTGTTCAACCATGGACCCATGGTTAAAACTCAAGTTTTAAAGACTTTCTGAAATCTGAATTTAGAATTTCATTAGTGTATTAAGTGTATTAAAATGTCGTCTTTAACATTGATTCGGAATTGTCAACAGCAAAAAAAGTTAGTTTTGAGATATCGTTGAATGAACAAAGTTGTCTATTTCTTGTTTCAAGTTTTTAACTATGGACCCATGGCTAAAACTCAAGTTTTAAAGACTTCCCGAAATCCGAATTTGGACTTTCATCAGTGTATTAAGTGTATTAAAAAGTCATCTTTCACATTGATTCAGAATCGTCAACCACAAAAAAAGTCAATTTTGAGTTATCGTTGAATGAACAAAGTTATCTCTTTCTTGTTTCAAGTGTTCAACTATGGACCCATGGCTAAAACTCAAGTTTTAAAAACTTCCCGAAATCTGAATTTGGACTTTCTTTAGTGTATTAAGTGTTTCAAAATGTCATCTTTGACATAGATTCGGAACCGTCAAAAGCAAATAAGTCAGTTTTGCGATATCTTTGACAGAACAAAGTTTTGTCATTCCTGTTTCAAGTGTTCTACTATGGACCCATGGGTAAAACTCAAGTTCTAAAAACTTTCCAAAATCTAAATTTGCACTTTCTTTAGTGTATTAAGTGTTTGAAAATGTCATCTTTCACGTAGATTTGGAACCGTCAAAAGCAAATAAGTCAGTTTTGAGATATCTTTGATAGAACAAAGTTCCGTCATTCTTGTTTCAAGTGTTCTATTATGGACCCATGGCTAAAACTCAAGTTTTATGAACTTCCCGAAATCTGAATCTAGACTTTCATTAGTGTATTAAGTGTATCAAAATGTCGTCTTTCACATAGACTCGGAATCGTAAACTGCAAAAAAGTCAATTTTGAGATATCGTTGATTGAACAAAGTTGTCTCCTTCTTGTTTCAAGTGTTCTACTATGGACCCATGGGTAAAACTCAAATTTAAAAACGTCCTGAAATCCGAATTTTGACTTTCACTAGTGTATTAAGTGTGTCAAAATGTCGCCTTTCACATTGATTCGGAATCGTCAACCGCAAAAAAAGTCAGTTTTGAGATATCGTTGAATGAACAAAGTTGTCTCTTTCTTTTTTCAAGTGTTTAACTATGGACCCATGGCTAAAACTCATGTTTTAAAGACATCACGAAATCCGAATTTGGACTTTCGTTAGTGTATTAAGTGTATTAAAATGTTGTCTTTCACATTGATTCGGAATCGTCAACCGCAAAAAAAGTCAGTTTTGAGTTATCGTTGAATGAACAAAGTTGTCTCTTTCTTGTTTGAAGTGTTTAACTATGGACCCATGGCTAAAACTCATTTTTTAAAGACTTCCCGAAATTCGAATTTGGACTTTCGTTAGTGTATTAAGTGTATCAAAATGTCATCTTTCACATTGATTCGGAATCGTGAACCGCAAAAACAGTCAGTTTTGAGATATCATTGAATGAATAAAGTTGTCTCTTTCTTGTTTCAAGGGTTTAACTATGGACCCATGGCTAAAACTCAAGTTTTAAAGACTTCCCGAAATCCGAACTTGGACTTTTGTTAGTGTATTAAGTGTATTAAAATGTCGTCTTTCACATTGATTCGAAATTGTCAACCGCAAAAAAAGACAGCTTTGAGATACCTTTGAATGAACAAAGTTGTCTCTTTCTTGTTTCAAGGGTTTAACTATGGACCCATGGCTAAAACTCAAGTTTTAAAGACTTCCCGAAATCCGAATTTGGACTTTTGTTAGTGTATTAAGTGTATTAAAATGTCGTCTTTCACATTGATTCGGAATCGTCAACCGCAAAAAAAGTCAGTTTTCAGTTATCGTTGAATGAACAAATTTGTCTCTTTCTTGTTTCAAGAGTTTAACTATGGACCCATGGCTAAAACTCATGTTTTAAAGACTTCCCGAAATCCGAATTTGGACTTTCGTTAGTGTATTAAGTGTATCAAAATGTCGTCTTTCACATTGATTCGGAATCGTCAACCGCAAAAAAAGTTAGTTTTGAGATGTCGTTGAATGAACAAAGTTGTCTCTTTCTTGTTTCAAGTGTTCAACCATGGACCCATGGTTAAAACTCAAGTTTTAAAGACTTTCTGAAATCCGAATTTAGAATTTCATTAGTGTATTAAGTGTATTAAAATGTCGTCTTTCACACTGATTCGGAATTGTCAACCGCAAAAAAAGTTAGTTTTGAGATATCGTTGAATGAACAAAGTTGTTTATTTCTTGTTTCAAGTGTTTAACTATGGACCCATGGTTAAAACTCAAGTTTTAAAGACTTCCCGAAATCCGAATTTGGACTTTCCTCAGTGTATTAAGTGTATTAAAAAGTGATCTTTCACATTTATTCAGAATCGTCAACCACAAAAAAAGTCAGTTTTGAGTTATCGTTGAATGAACAAAGTTATCTCTTTCTTGTTTCAAGTGTTCAACTATGGACCCATGGCTAAAACTCAAGTTTTAAAAACTTCCCGAAATCTGAATTTGTACTTTCTTTAGTGTATTAAGTGTTTCAAAATGTCATCTTTGACATAGATTCGGAACCGTCAAAAGCAAATAAGTCAGTTTTGCGATATCTTTGACAGAACAAAGTTTTGTCTTTCTTGTTTCAAGTGTTCTACTATGGACCCATGGCTAAAACTCAAATTTTAAAAAACAATCCGAAATCTGAATCTGGACTTTCATTAGTGTATTAAGTGTATCAAAATGTCGTCTTTCACATAGATTCAGCATCGTCAACTGTAAAAAAGTCGATTTTGAGATATCGTTGATTGAACAAAGTTGTCTTCTTCTTGTTTCAAGTGTTCTACTATGGACCCATGGGCAAAACTCAAGTTCTAAAAACTTTCCAAAATCTAAATTTGCACTTTCTTTAGTGTATTAAGTGTTTGAAAATGTCATCTTTCACGTAGATTTGGAACCGTCAAAAGCAAATAAGTCAGTTTTGAGATATCTTTGATAGAACAAAGTTCCGTCATTCTTGTTTCAAGTGTTCTATTATGGACCCATGGCTAAAACTCAAGTTTTATGAACTTCCCGAAATCTGAATCTAGACTTTCATTAGTGTATTAAGTGTATCAAAATGTCGTCTTTCACATAGACTCGGAATCGTAAACTGCAAAAAAGTCAATTTTGAGATATCGTTGATTGAACAAAGTTGTCTCCTTCTTGTTTCAAGTGTTCTACTATGGACCCATGGTAAAACTCAAGTTTTAAAAACGTCTCGAAATCCAAATTTTGACTTTCACTAGTGTATTAAGTGTGTCAAAAT
Source organism: Diospyros kaki (assembly GCA_036245055.1). Classification (NCBI taxonomy): domain Eukaryota; kingdom Viridiplantae; phylum Streptophyta; class Magnoliopsida; order Ericales; family Ebenaceae; genus Diospyros; species Diospyros kaki. Next base: position 22,480,455 of record BSEG01000009.1, on the reverse strand, counting down.
GTCGCCTTTCACATTGATTCGGAATCGTCAACCGCAAAAAAAGTCAGTTTTGAGATATCGTTGAATGAACAAAGTTGTCTCTTTCTTTTTTCAAGTGTTTAACTATGGACCCATGGCTAAAACTCATGTTTTAAAGACTTCCCGAAATCCGAATTTGGACTTTCGTTAGTGTATTAAGTGTATTAAAATGTTGTCTTTCACATTGATTCGGAATCGTCAACCGCAAAAAAAGTCAGTTTTGAGTTATCGTTGAATGAACAAAGTTGTCTCTTTCTTGTTTGAAGTGTTTAACTATGGACCCATGGCTAAAACTCATGTTTTAAAGGCTTCCCGAAATCCGAATTTGGACTTTCGTTAGTATATTAAGTGTATTAAAATGTTATCTTTCACATTGATTCAGAATCGTCAACCGCAAAAAAAGTCAGTTTTGAGTTATCGTTGAATGAAGAAAGTTGTCTCTTTCTTGTTTGAAGTGTTTAACTATGGACCCATGGCTAAAACTCATTTTTTAAAGACTTTCCAAAATCCGAACTTGGACTTTTGTTAGTGTATTAAGTGCATTAAAATGTCATCTTTCACATTGATTCGAAATCGTCAACCACAAAAAAAGACAGCTTTGAGATATCGTTGAATGAACAAAGTTGTCTCTTTCTTTTTTCAAGTGTTTAACTATGGACCCATGGCTAAAACTCATGTTTTAAAGACTTCCCGAAATCCGAATTTGGACTTTCGTTAGTGTATTAAGTGTATTAAAATGTTGCCTTTCACATTGATTCGGAATCGTCAACCGCAAAAAAAGTCAGTTTTGAGTTATCGTTGAATGAACAAAGTTGTCTCTTTCTTGTTTCAAGAGTTTAACTATGGACCCATGGCTAAAACTCATGTTTTAAAGACTTCCCGAAATCCGAATTTGGACTTTCGTTAGTGTATTAAGTGTATCAAAATGTCTTCTTTCACATTGATTCGGAATCGTGAACCGCAAAAACAGTCAGTTTTGAGATATCGTTGAATGAACAAAGTTGTCTCTTTCTTGTTTCAAGTGTTCAACTATGAACCCATGGGTAAAACTAAAGTTTTAAAGACTTTCTGAAATCCGAATTTAGACTTTCATTAGTGTATTAAGTGTATTAAAATGTCGTCTTTAACATTGATTTGGAATCGTCAACAGCAAAAAAAGTTAGTTTTGAGATGTCGTTGAATGAAGTAAGTTGTCTCTTTCTTGTTTCAAGTGTTCAACTATGGACCCATGGCTAAATCTAAAGTTTTAAAGACTTTCTGAAATCCGAATTTAGACTTTCATTAGTGTATTAAGTGTATTAAAATGTCGTCTTTCACATTGATTCGGAATCGTCAAGCGCAAAAAAAGTTAGTTTTCAGATATCGTTGAATGAACAAAGTTGTCTATTTCTTGTTTCAAGTGTTTAACTATGGACCCATGGCAAAACTCAAGTTTTAAAGACTTCTTGAAATCCAAATTTGGACTTTCATCAGTGTATTAAGTGTATTAAAAAGTCATCTTTCACATTGATTCGGAACCGTCAACCACAAAAAAAGTCAGTTTTTAGTTATCGTTGAATGAACAAAGTTGTCTCTTTCTTGTTTCATGTGTTCAACTATGGACCCATGGCTAAAACTCAAGTTTTAAAAACTTCCCGAAATCTGAATTTGGACTTTCTTTAGTGTATTAAGTGTTTCAAAATGTCATCTTTGACGTAGATTCGGAACCCTCAAAAGCAAATAAGTCAGTTTTGCGATATCTTTGACAGAACAAAGTTTTGTCTTTCTTGTTTCAAGTGTTCTACTATGGACCCATGGCTAAAACTCAAATTTTAAAAAACAATCCGAAATCTGAATCTGGACTTTCATTAGTGTATTAAGTGTATCAAAATGTCGTCATTCACATAGATTCAGAATCGTCAGTTGTAAAAAAGTCAATTTTGAGATATCGTTGATTGAACAAAGTTGTCTCCTTCTTGTTTCAAGTGTTCTACTATGGACCCATGGGTAAAACTCAAGTTCTAAAAACTTTCCAAAATCTGAATTTGGACTTTCTTTAGTGTATTAAGTGTTTGAAAATGTCATCTTTCACGTAGATTTGGAACCGTCAAAAGCAAATAAGTCAGTTTTGAGATATCTTTGATAGAACAAAGTTCTGTCATTCTTGTTTCAAGTGTTCTATTGTGGACCCATGGCTAAAAATCAAGTTTTATAAACTTCCCGAAATCTGAATCTAGACTTTCATTAGTGTATTAAGTGTATCAAAATGTCGTCTTTCACATAGACTCGGAATCGTGAACTGCAAAAAAGTCAATTTTGAGATATCGTTGATTGAACAAAGTTGTCTCCTTCTTGTTTCAAGTGTTCTACTATGGACCCATGGGTAAAACTCAAGTTTTAAAAACGTCCTGAAATCTGAATTTTGACTTTCACTAGTGTATTAAGTGTGTCAAAATGTCGCCTTTCACATTGATTCGGAATCGTCAACCATAAAAAATGTCAGTTTTGAGATATCGTTGAATGAACAAAGTTGTCTCTCTCTTTTTTCAAGTGTTTAACTATGGACCCATGGCTAAAACTCATGTTTTAAAGACTTCCCGAAATCCGAATTTGGACTTTCGTTAGTGTATTAAGTGTATTAAAATGTTGTCTTTCACATTGATTCGGAATCGTCAACCGCAAAAAAAGTCAGTTTTGAGTTATCGTTGAATGAACAAAGTTGTCTCTTTCTTGTTTGAAGTGTTTAACTATGGACCCATGGCAAAAACTCATTTTTTAAAGACTTCCCGAAATCCGAACTTGGACTTTTGTTAGTGTATTAAGTGTATTAAAATGTCATCTTTCACATTGATTCGAAATCGTCAACCGCAAAAAAAGACAGCTTTGAGATATCGTTGAATGAACAAAGTTGTCTCTTTCTTGTTTCAAGTGTTTAACTATGGACGCATGGCTAAAACTCAAGTTTTAATGACTTCCCGAAATTCGAACTTGGACTTTCGTTAGTGTATTAAGTGTATTAAAATGTCGTCTTTCACATTGATTCAGAATCGTCAACCGCAAAAAAAGTCAGTTTTCAGTTATCGTTGAATGAACAAAGTTGTCTCTTTCTTGTTTCAAGAGTTTAACTATGGACCCATGGCTAAAACTCATGTTTTAAAGACTTCCCAAAATCCGAATTTGGACTTTCGTTAGTGTATTAAGTGTATCAAAATGTCGTCTTTCACATTGATTCGGAATCGTGAACCGCAAAAACAGTCAGTTTTGAGATATCGTTGAATGAACAAAGTTGTCTCTTTCTTGTTTCAAGTGTTCAACTATGGACCCATGGCTAAAACTAAAGTTTTAAAGACTTCCCGAAATCCGAATTTAGACTTTCATTAGTGTATTAAGTGTGTCAAAATGTCATCTTTCACATTGATTCGGAATCGTCAACCGCAAAAAAAGTTAGTTTTGAGATGTCGTTGAATGAACAAAGTTGTCTCTTTCTTGTTTCAAGTGTTCAACCATGGACCCATGGTTAAAACTCAAGTTTTAAAGACTTTCTGAAATCTGAATTTAGAATTTCATTAGTGTATTAAGTGTATTAAAATGTCGTCTTTAACATTGATTCGGAATTGTCAACAGCAAAAAAAGTTAGTTTTGAGATATCGTTGAATGAACAAAGTTGTCTATTTCTTGTTTCAAGTTTTTAACTATGGACCCATGGCTAAAACTCAAGTTTTAAAGACTTCCCGAAATCCGAATTTGGACTTTCATCAGTGTATTAAGTGTATTAAAAAGTCATCTTTCACATTGATTCAGAATCGTCAACCACAAAAAAAGTCAATTTTGAGTTATCGTTGAATGAACAAAGTTATCTCTTTCTTGTTTCAAGTGTTCAACTATGGACCCATGGCTAAAACTCAAGTTTTAAAAACTTCCCGAAATCTGAATTTGGACTTTCTTTAGTGTATTAAGTGTTTCAAAATGTCATCTTTGACATAGATTCGGAACCGTCAAAAGCAAATAAGTCAGTTTTGCGATATCTTTGACAGAACAAAGTTTTGTCATTCCTGTTTCAAGTGTTCTACTATGGACCCATGGGTAAAACTCAAGTTCTAAAAACTTTCCAAAATCTAAATTTGCACTTTCTTTAGTGTATTAAGTGTTTGAAAATGTCATCTTTCACGTAGATTTGGAACCGTCAAAAGCAAATAAGTCAGTTTTGAGATATCTTTGATAGAACAAAGTTCCGTCATTCTTGTTTCAAGTGTTCTATTATGGACCCATGGCTAAAACTCAAGTTTTATGAACTTCCCGAAATCTGAATCTAGACTTTCATTAGTGTATTAAGTGTATCAAAATGTCGTCTTTCACATAGACTCGGAATCGTAAACTGCAAAAAAGTCAATTTTGAGATATCGTTGATTGAACAAAGTTGTCTCCTTCTTGTTTCAAGTGTTCTACTATGGACCCATGGGTAAAACTCAAATTTAAAAACGTCCTGAAATCCGAATTTTGACTTTCACTAGTGTATTAAGTGTGTCAAAATGTCGCCTTTCACATTGATTCGGAATCGTCAACCGCAAAAAAAGTCAGTTTTGAGATATCGTTGAATGAACAAAGTTGTCTCTTTCTTTTTTCAAGTGTTTAACTATGGACCCATGGCTAAAACTCATGTTTTAAAGACATCACGAAATCCGAATTTGGACTTTCGTTAGTGTATTAAGTGTATTAAAATGTTGTCTTTCACATTGATTCGGAATCGTCAACCGCAAAAAAAGTCAGTTTTGAGTTATCGTTGAATGAACAAAGTTGTCTCTTTCTTGTTTGAAGTGTTTAACTATGGACCCATGGCTAAAACTCATTTTTTAAAGACTTCCCGAAATTCGAATTTGGACTTTCGTTAGTGTATTAAGTGTATCAAAATGTCATCTTTCACATTGATTCGGAATCGTGAACCGCAAAAACAGTCAGTTTTGAGATATCATTGAATGAATAAAGTTGTCTCTTTCTTGTTTCAAGGGTTTAACTATGGACCCATGGCTAAAACTCAAGTTTTAAAGACTTCCCGAAATCCGAACTTGGACTTTTGTTAGTGTATTAAGTGTATTAAAATGTCGTCTTTCACATTGATTCGAAATTGTCAACCGCAAAAAAAGACAGCTTTGAGATACCTTTGAATGAACAAAGTTGTCTCTTTCTTGTTTCAAGGGTTTAACTATGGACCCATGGCTAAAACTCAAGTTTTAAAGACTTCCCGAAATCCGAATTTGGACTTTTGTTAGTGTATTAAGTGTATTAAAATGTCGTCTTTCACATTGATTCGGAATCGTCAACCGCAAAAAAAGTCAGTTTTCAGTTATCGTTGAATGAACAAATTTGTCTCTTTCTTGTTTCAAGAGTTTAACTATGGACCCATGGCTAAAACTCATGTTTTAAAGACTTCCCGAAATCCGAATTTGGACTTTCGTTAGTGTATTAAGTGTATCAAAATGTCGTCTTTCACATTGATTCGGAATCGTCAACCGCAAAAAAAGTTAGTTTTGAGATGTCGTTGAATGAACAAAGTTGTCTCTTTCTTGTTTCAAGTGTTCAACCATGGACCCATGGTTAAAACTCAAGTTTTAAAGACTTTCTGAAATCCGAATTTAGAATTTCATTAGTGTATTAAGTGTATTAAAATGTCGTCTTTCACATTGATTCGGAATTGTCAACCGCAAAAAAAGTTAGTTTTGAGATATCGTTGAATGAACAAAGTTGTCTATTTCTTGTTTCAAGTGTTTAACTATGGACCCATGGTTAAAACTCAAGTTTTAAAGACTTCCCGAAATCCGAATTTGGACTTTTATCAGTGTATTAAGTGTATTAAAAAGTGATCTTTCACATTGATTCAGAATCGTCAACCACAAAAAAAGTCAGTTTTGAGTTATCGTTGAATGAACAAAGTTATCTCTTTCTTGTTTCAAGTGTTCAACTATGGACCCATGGCTAAAACTCAAGTTTTAAAAACTTCCCGAAATCTGAATTTGTACTTTCTTTAGTGTATTAAGTGTTTCAAAATGTCATCTTTGACATAGATTCGGAACCGTCAAAAGCAAATAAGTCAGTTTTGCGATATCTTTGACAGAACAAAGTTTCGTCTTTCTTGTTTCAAGTGTTCTACTATGGACCCATGGCTAAAACTCAAATTTTAAAAAACAATCCGAAATCTGAATCTAGACTTTCATTAGTGTATTAAGTGTATCAAAATGTCATCTTTCAGATAGATTCAGAATCCTCAACTGCAAAAAAGTCAATTTGGAGATATCGTTGATTGAACAAAGTTATCTCCTTCTTGTTTCAAGTGTTCTACTATGGACCCATGGGTAAAACTCAAGTTCTAAAAACTTTCCAAAATCTAAATTTGCACTTTCTTTAGTGTATTAAGTGTTTGAAAATGTCATCTTTCACGTAGATTTGGAACCGTCAAAAGCAAATAAGTCAGTTTTGAGATATCTTTGATAGAACAAAGTTCCGTCATTCTTGTTTCAAGTGTTCTATTATGGACCCATGGCAAAAACTCAAGTTTTATAAACTTCCCGAAATCTGAATCTAGACTTTCATTAGTGTATTAAGTGTATCAAAATGTCGCCTTTCACATAGACTTGGAATCATAAACTGCAAAAAAGTCAATTTTGAGATATCGTTGATTGAACAAAGTTGTCTCCTTCTTGTTTCAAGTGTTCTACTATGGACCCATGGGTAAAACTCAAGTTTTAAAAACGTCATGAAATCCGAATTTTGACTTTCACTAGTGTATTAAGTGTGTCAAAATGTCGCCTTTCACATTGATTCGGAATCGTCAACCGCAAAAAAAGTCAGTTTTGAGATATCGTTGAATGAACAAAGTTGTCTCTTTCTTTTTTCAAGTGTTTAACTATGGACCCATGGCTAAAACTCATGTTTTAAAGACTTCACGAAATCCGAATTTGGACTTTTGTTAGTGTATTAAGTGTATTAAAATGTTGTCTTTCACATTGATTCGGAATCGTCAACCGCAAAAAAAGTCAGTTTTGAGTTATCGTTGAATGAACAAAGTTGTCTCTTTCTTGTTTGAAGTGTTTAACTATGGACCCATGGCTAAAACTCATTTTTTAAAGACTTCCCGAAATTTGAATTTGGACTTTCGTTAGTGTATTAAGTGTATCAAAATGTCATCTTTCACATTGATTCGGAATCGTGAACTGCAAAAACAGTCAGTTTTGAGATATCATTGAATGAATAAAGTTGTCTCTTTCTTGTTTCAAGGGTTTAACTATGGACCCATGGCTAAAACTCAAGTTTTAAAGACTTCCCGAAATCCGAACTTGGACTTTTGTTAGTGTATTAAGTGTATTAAAATGTCGTCTTTCAGATTGATTCGAAATCGTTAACCGCAAAAAAAGACAGCTTTGAGATATCTTTGAATGAACAAAGTTGTCTCTTTCTTGTTTCAAGTGTTTAACTATGGACCCGTGGCTAAAACTCAAGTTTTAATGACTTCCCGAAATTCGAACTTGGACTTTCGTTAGTGTATTAAGTGTATTAAAATGTCGTCTTTCACATTGATTCGGAATCGTCAACCGCAAAAAAAGTCAGTTTTCAGTTATCGTTGAATGAACAAAGTTGTCTCTTTCTTGTTTCAAGAGTTTAACTATGGACCCATGGCTAAAACTCATGTTTTAAAGACTTCCCGAAATCCGAATTTGGACTTTCGTTAGTGTATTAAGTGTATCAAAATGTCGTCTTTCACATTGATTCGGAATCGTCAACCGCAAAAAAAAGTTAGTTTTGAGATGTCGTTGAATGAACAAAGTTGTCTCTTTCTTGTTTCAAGTGTTCAACCATGGACCCATGGTTAAAACTCAAGTTTTAAAGACTTCCCGAAATCCGAATTTGGACTTTCATCAGTGTATTAAGTGTATTAAAAAGTGATCTTTCACATTGATTCAGAATCGTCAACCACAAAAAAAGTCAGTTTTGAGTTATCGTTGAATGAACAAAGTTATCTCTTTCTTGTTTCAAGTGTTCAACTATGGACCCATGGCTAAAACTCAAGTTTTAAAAACTTGCCGAAATCTGAATTTGTACTTTCTTTAGTGTATTAAGTGTTTCAAAATGTCATCTTTGACATAGATTCGGAACCGTCAAAAGCAAATAAGTCAGTTTTGCGATATCTTTGACAGAACAAAGTTTTGTCTTTCTTGTTTCAAGTGTTCTACTATGGACCCATGGCTAAAACTCAAATTTTAAAAAACAATCCGAAATCTGAATCTGGACTTTCATTAGTGTATTAAGTGTATCAAAATGTCGTCTTTCAGATAGATTCAGAATCGTCAACTGCAAAAAAGTCAATTTTGAGATATCGTTGATTGAACAAAGTTATCTCCTTCTTGTTTCAAGTGTTCTACTATGGACCCATGGGTAAAACTCAAGTTCTAAAAACTTTCCAAAATCTAAATTTGCACTTTCTTTAGTGTATTAAGTGTTTGAAAATGTCATCTTTCACGTAGATTTGGAACCGTCAAAAGCAAATAAGTCAGTTTTGAGATATCTTTGATAGAACAAAGTTCCGTCATTCTTGTTTCAAGTGTTCTATTATGGACCCATGGCAAAAACTCAAGTTTTATAAACTTCCCGAAATCTGAATCTAGACTTTCATTAGTGTATTAAGTGTATCAAAATGTCGCCTTTCACATAGACTCGGAATCATAAACTGCAAAAAAGTCAATTTTGAGATATCGTTGATTGAACAAAGTTGTCTCCTTCTTGTTTCAAGTGTTCTACTATGGACCCATGGGTAAAACTCAAGTTTTAAAAACGTCCTGAAATCCGAATTTTGACTTTCACTAGTGTATTAAGTGTGTCAAAATGTCGCCTTTCACATTGATTCGGAATCGTCAACCGCAAAAAAAGTCAGTTTTGAGATATCGTTGAATGAACAAAGTTGTCTCTTTCTTTTTTCAAGTGTTTAACTATGGACCCATGGCTAAAACTCATGTTTTAAAGACTTCACGAAATCCGAATTTGGACTTTCGTTAGTGTATTAAGTGTATTAAAATGTTGTCTTTCACATTGATTCGGAATCGTCAACCGCAAAAAAAGTCAGTTTTGAGTTATCGTTGAATGAACAAAGTTGTCTCTTTCTTGTTTGAAGTGTTTAACTATGGACCCATGGCTAAAACTCATTTTTTAAAGACTTCCCGAAATTTGAATTTGGACTTTCGTTAGTGTATTAAGTGTATCAAAATGTCATCTTTCACATTGATTCGGAATCGTGAACTGCAAAAACAGTCAGTTTTGAGATATCATTGAATGAATAAAGTTGTCTCTTTCTTGTTTCAAGGGTTTAACTATGGACCCATGGCTAAAACTCAAGTTTTAAAGACTTCCCGAAATCCGAACTTGGACTTTTGTTAGTGTATTAAGTGTATTAAAATGTCGTCTTTCACATTGATTCGAAATCGTTAACCGCAAAAAAAGACAGCTTTGAGATATCTTTGAATGAACAAAGTTGTCTCTTTCTTGTTTCAAGTGTTTAACTATGGACCCGTGGCTAAAACTCAAGTTTTAATGACTTCCCGAAATTCGAACTTGGACTTTCGTTAGTGTATTAAGTGTATTAAAATGTCGTCTTTCACATTGATTCGGAATCGTCAACCGCAAAAAAAGTCAGTTTTCAGTTATCGTTGAATGAACAAAGTTGTCTCTTTCTTGTTTCAAGAGTTTAACTATGGACCCATGGCTAAAACTCATGTTTTAAAGACTTCCCGAAATCCGAATTTGGACTTTCGTTAGTTTATTAAGTGTATCAAAATGTCGTCTTTCACATTGATTCGGAATCGTCAACCGCAAAAAAAGTTAGTTTTGAGATGTCGTTGAATGAACAAAGTTGTCTCTTTCTTGTTTCAAGTGTTCAACCATGGACCCATGGTTAAAACTCAAGTTTTAAAGACTTCCCGAAATCCGAATTTGGACTTTCATCAGTGTATTAAGTGTATTAAAAAGTGATCTTTCACATTGATTCAGAATCGTCAACCACAAAAAAAGTCAGTTTTGAGTTATCGTTGAATGAACAAAGTTATCTCTTTCTTGTTTCAAGTGTTCAACTATGGACCCATGGCTAAAACTCAAGTTTTAAAAACTTGCCGAAATCTGAATTTGTACTTTCTTTAGTGTATTAAGTGTTTCAAAATGTCATCTTTGACATAGATTCGGAACCGTCAAAAGCAAATAAGTCAGTTTTGCGATATCTTTGACAGAACAAAGTTTTGTCTTTCTTGTTTCAAGTGTTCTACTATGGACCCATGGCTAAAACTCAAATTTTAAAAAACAATCCGAAATCTGAATCTGGACTTTCATTAGTGTATTAAGTGTATCAAAATGTCGTCTTTCAGATAGATTCAGAATCGTCAACTGCAAAAAAGTCAATTTTGAGATATCGTTGATTGAACAAAGTTATCTCCTTCTTGTTTCAAGTGTTCTACTATGGACCCATGGGTAAAACTCAAGTTCTAAAAACTTTCCAAAATCTAAATTTGCACTTTCTTTAGTGTATTAAGTGTTTGAAAATGTCATCTTTCACGTAGATTTGGAACCGTCAAAAGCAAATAAGTCAGTTTTGAGATATCTTTGATAGAACAAAGTTCCGTCATTCTTGTTTCAAGTGTTCTATTATGGACCCATGGCAAAAACTCAAGTTTTATAAACTTCCCGAAATCTGAATCTAGACTTTCATTAGTGTATTAAGTGTATCAAAATGTCGCCTTTCACATAGACTCGGAATCGTAAACTGCAAAAAAGTCAATTTTGAGATATCGTTGATTGAACAAAGTTGTCTCCTTCTTGTTTCAAGTGTTCTACTATGGACCCATGGGTAAAACTCAAGTTTTAAAAACGTCCTGAAATCCGAATTTTGACTTTCACTAGTGTATTAAGTGTGTCAAAATGTCGCCTTTCACATTGATTCGGAATCGTCAACCGCAAAAAAAGTCAGTTTTGAGATATCGTTGAATGAACAAAGTTGTCTCTTTCTTTTTTCAAGTGTTTAACTATGGACCCATGGCTAAAACTCATGTTTTAAAGACTTCACGAAATCCGAATTTGGACTTTCGTTAGTGTATTAAGTGTATTAAAATGTTGTCTTTCACATTGATTCGGAATCGTCAACCGCAAAAAAAGTCAGTTTTGAGTTATCGTTGAATGAACAAAGTTGTCTCTTTCTTGTTTGAAGTGTTTAACTATGGACCCATGGCCAAAACTCATTTTTTAAAGACTTCCCGAAATTCGAATTTGGACTTTCGTTAGTGTATTAAGTGTATCACAATGTCGTTTTTCACATTGATTCGGAATCGTGAACCGCAAAAACAGTCAGTTTTGAGATATCATTGAATGAATAAAGTTGTCTCTTTCTTGTTTCAAGGGTTTAACTATGGACCCATGGCTAAAACTCAAGTTTTAAAGACTTCCCGAAATCCGAACTTGGACTTTTGTTAGTGTATTAAGTGTATTAAAATGTCGTCTTTCACATTGATTCGGAATCGTCAACCGCAAAAAAAGACAGTTTTCAGTTATCGTTGAATGAACAAAGTTGTCTCTTTCTTGTTTCAAGAGTTTAACTATGGACCCATGGCTAAAACTCATGTTTTAAAGACTTCCCGAAATCCGAATTTGGACTTTCGTTAGTGTATTAAGTGTATCAAAATGTCGTCTTTCACATTGATTCGGAATCGTCAACCGCAAAAAAAGTTAGTGTTGAGATGTCGTTGAATGAACAAAGTTGTCTCTTTCTTTTTTCAAGTGTTCAACCATGGACCCATGGTTAAAACTCAAGTTTTAAAGACTTTCTGAAATCCGAATTTAGAATTTCATTAGTGTATTAAGTGTATTAAAATGTCGTCTTTCACATTGATTCGGAATTGTCAACCGCAAAAAAAGTTAGTTTTGAGATATCGTTGAATGAACAAAGTTGTCTATTTCTTGTTTCAAGTGTTTAACTATGGACCCATGGTTAAAACTCAAGTTTTAAAGACTTCCCGAAATTCGAATTTGGACTTTCATCAGTGTATTAAGTGTATTAAAAAGTGATCTTTCACATTGATTCAGAATCGTCAACCACAAAAAAAGTCAGTTTTGAGTTATCGTTGAATGAACAAAGTTATCTCTTTCTTGTTTCAAGTGTTCAACTATGGACCCATGGCTAAAACTCAAGTTTTAAAAACTTCCCGAAATCTGAATTTGTACTTTCTTTAGTGTATTAAGTGTTTCAAAATGTCATCTTTGACATAGATTCGGAACCGTCAAAAGCAAATAAGTCAGTTTTCCGATATCTTTGACAGAACAAAGTTTTGTCTTTCTTGTTTCAAGTGTTCTACTATGGACCCATGGCTAAAACTCAAATTTTAAAAAACAATCCGAAATCTGAATCTGGACTTTCATTAGTGTATTAAGTGTATCAAAATGTCGTCTTTCACATAGATTCAGAATCGTCAACTGTAAAAAAGTCAATTTTGAGATATCGTTGATTGAACAAAGTTGTCTCCTTCTTGTTTCAAGTGTTCTACTATGGACCCATGGGTAAAACTCAAGTTCTAAAAACTTTCCAAAATCTGAATTTGCACTTTCTTTAGTGTATTAAGTGTTTGAAAATGTCATCTTTCACGTAGATTTGGAACCGTCAAAAGAAAATAAGTCAGTTTTGAGATATCTTTGATAGAACAAAGTTCTGTCATTCTTGTTTCAAGTGTTCTATTATGGACCCATGGCTAAAACTCAAGTTTTATAAACTTCCCGAAATCTGAATCTAGACTTTCATTAGTGTATTAAGTGTATCAAAGTGTCGTCTTTCACATAGACTCGGAATCGTAAACTGTAAAAAAGTCAATTTTGAGATATCGTTGATTGAACAAAGTTGTCTCCTTCTTGTTTCAAGTGTTCTACTATGGACCCATGGGTAAAACTCAAGTTTTAAAAACGTCCCGAAATCCGAATTTTGACTTTCACTAGTGTATTAAGTGTGTCAAAATGTCGCCTTTCACATTGATTCGGAATCGTCAACCGCAAAAAAAGTCAGTTTTGAGATATCGTTGAATGAACAAAGTTGTCTCTTTCTTTTTTCAAGTGTTTAACTATGGACCCATGGCTAAAACTCATGTTTTAAAGACTTCCCGAAATCCGAATTTGGACTTTCGTTAGTGTATTAAGTGTATTAAAATGTTGTCTTTCACATTGATTCGGAATCGTCAACAGCAAAAAAAGTCAGTTTTGAGTTATCGTTGAATGAACAAAGTTGTCTCTTTCTTGTTTGAAGTGTTTAACTATGGACCCATGGCTAAAACTCATGTTTTAAAGGCTTCCCGAAATCCGAATTTGGACTTTCGTTAGTGTATTAAGTGTATTAAAATGTTGTCTTTCACATTGATTCGGAATCGTCAACCGCAAAAAAAGTCAGTTTTGAGTTATCGTTGAATGAACAAAGTTGTCTCTTTCTTGTTTGAAGTGTTTAACTATGGACCCATGGCTAAAACTCATTTTTTAAAGACTTCCCGAAATCCGAACTTGGACTTTTGTTAGTGTATTAAGTGTATTAAAATGTCATCTTTCACATTGATTCGAAATCGTCAACCGCAAAAAAAGACAGCTTTGAGATATCGTTGAATGAACAAAGTTGTCTCTTTCTTGTTTCAAGTGTTTAACTATGGACCAATGGCTAAAACTCAAGTTTTAATGACTTCCCGAAATTTGAACTTGGACTTTCGTTAGTGTATTAAGTGTATTAAAATGTCGTCTTTCACATTGATTCAGAATCGTCAACCGCAAAAAAAGTCAGTTTTCAGTTATCGTTGAATGAACAAAGTTGTCTCTTTCTTGTTTCAAGAGTTTAACTATGGACCCATGGCTAAAACTCATGTTTTAAAGACTTCCCGAAATCCGAATTTGGACTTTCGTTAGTGTATTAAGTGTATCAAAATGTCGTCTTTCACATTGATTCGGAATCGTGAACCGCAAAAACAGTCAGTTTTGAGATATCGTTGAATGAACAAAGTTGTCTCTTTCTTGTTTCAAGTGTTCAACTATGGACCCATGGCTAAAACTAAAGTTTTAAAGACTTCCCGAAATCCGAATTTAGACTTTCATTAGTATATTAAGTGTGTCAAAATGTCATCTTTCACATTGATTCGCAATCGTCAACCGCAAAAAAAGTTAGTTTTGAGATGTCGTTGAATGAACAAAGTTGTCTCTTTCTTGTTTCAAGTGTTCAACCATGGACCCATGGTTAAAACTCAAGTTTTAAAGACTTTCTAAAATCCGAATTTAGAATTTCATTAGTGTATTAAGTGTATTAAAATGTCGTCTTTCACATTGATTCGGAATTGTCAACCGCAAAAAAAGTTAGTTTTGAGATATCGTTGAATGAACAAAGTTGTCTATTTCTTGTTTCAAGTGTTTAACTATGGACCCATGGCTAAAACTAAAGTTTTAAAGACTTCCCGAAATCTGAATTTGGACTTTCATCAGTGTATTAAGTGTATTAAAAAGTCATCTTTCACATTGATTCAGAATCGTCAACCACAAAAAAAGTTAGTTTTGAGATGTCGTTGAATGAACAAAGTTGTCTCTTTCTTGTTTCAAGTGTTCAACCATGGACCCATGGGTAAAACTAAAGTTTTAAAGACTTTCAGAAATCCGAATTTAGACTTTCATTAGTGTATTAAGTGTATTAAAATGTCGTCTTTCACATTGATTCGGAATCGTCAACCGCAAAAAAAGTTAGTTTTCAGATATCGTTGAATGAACAAAGTTGTCTATTTCTTGTTTCAAGTGTTTAACTATGGACCCATGGCAAAACTCAAGTTTTAAAGACTTCTCGAAATCCGAATTTGGACTTTCATCAGTGTATTAAGTGTATTAAAAAGTCATCTTTCACATTGATTTGGAATCGTCAACGACAAAAAAAGTCAGTTTTGAGTTATCGTTGAGTGAACAAAGTTGTCTCTTTCTTGTTTCAAGTGTTCAACTATGGACCCATGGCTAAAACTCAAGTTTTAAAAACTTCCCGAAATCTGAATTTGGACTTTCTTTAGTGTATTAAGTGTTTCAAAATGTCATCTTTGACATAGATTCAGAACCGTCAAAAGAAAATAAGTCAGTTTTGCGATATCTTTGATAGAACAAAGTTTTGTCTTTCTTGTTTCAAGTGTTCTACTATGGACCCATGGCTAAAACTCAAATTTTAAAAAACAATCCGAAATCTGAATCTGGACTTTCATTAGTGTTTTAAGTGTACCAAAATGTCGTCTTTCACATAGATTCAGAATCGTCAACCGCAAAAAAGTCAATTTTGAGATATCGTTGATTGAACAAAGTTGTCTCCTTGTTTCAAGTGTTCTACTATGGACCCATGGGTAAAACTCAAGTTCTAAAAACTTTCCAAAATCTGAATTTGGACTTTCTTTAGAGTATTAAGTGTATTAAAATGTCGTCTTTCACATTGATTCGGAATCGTCAACCGCAAAAAAATTCAGTTTTGAGATATCGTTCAATGAACAAAGTTGTCTCGTTCTCGTTTCAAGTGTTTAACTATGGACCCATGGCTAAAACTCAAGTTTTAAAGACTTCCCGACATCCGAACTTGGACATTCATTAGTGTATTAAGTATATTATAGTGTCGTCTTTCACATTGATTCGGAATCGTCAACCACAAAAAAAGTCAGTTTTGATATATCGTTGAATGAACAAAGTTGTCTCTTTCTTGTTTCAAGTGTTGAACTATGGACCCATGGCTAAAACTCAAGTTTTAAAGACTTCCCGAAATCCGAATTTGGACTTTCGTTAGTGTATTATGTTTGTCAAAATGTCATCTTTCACATTGATTCGGAATCGTCAACCACAAAAAAAGTCAGTTTTGAGATGTCGTTGAATGAACAAAGTTGTCTCTTTCTTGTTTCAAGTGTTTAACTATGGACCCATGGCTAAAACTCATGTTTTAAAGACTTCCCGAAATCCGAATTTGGACTTTCGTTAGTGTATTAAGTGTATTAAAATGTCGTGTTTCACATTGATTCGGAATCGTCAACCGCAAAAAAATTCAGTTTTGAGATATCGTTCAATGAACAAAGTTGTCTCTTTCTCGTTTCAAGTGTTTAACTATGGACCCATGGCTAAAACTCAAGTTTTAAAGACTTCCCGACATCCGAACTTGGACATTCATTAGTGTATTAAGTATATTATAGTGTCGTCTTTCACATTGATTCGGAATCGTCAACCACAAAAAAAGTCAGTTTTGATATATCGTTGAATGAACAAAGTTGTCTCTTTCTTGTTTCAAGTGTTGAACTATGGACCCATGGCTAAAACTCAAGTTTTAAAGACTTCCCGAAATCCGAATTTGGACTTTCGTTAGTGTATTAAGTTTGTCAAAATGTCATCTTTCACATTGATTCGGAATCGTCAACCACAAAAAAAGTCAGTTTTGAGATGTCGTTGAATGAACAAAGTTGTCTCTTTCTCGTTTCAAGTGTTCAACTATGGACCCATGGCTAAAACTCATGTTTTAAAGACTTCCCGAAATCCGAATTTGGACTTTCGTTAGTTTATTAAGTGTATTAAAATGTCGTCTTTCACATTGATTCAGAATCGTCAACCGCATAAAAAGTAAGTTTTGAGATATCGTTCAATGAACAAAGTTGTCTCTTTCTCGTTTCAAGTGTTTAACTATGGACCCATGGCTAAAACTCAAGTTTTAAAGACTTCCCGACATCTGAACTTGGACATTCATTAGTCTATTAAGTGTATCAAAACGTCGTCTTTCACATTGATTCGGAATCGTCAACCTTAAAAAAAGTCAGTTTTGAGATATTCTTGAATGAACAAACGTGTCTCTTTCTTGATTCAAGTGTTCAACTATGGACCCATGGCTAAAACTCAAGTTTTAAAGACTTCCCGAAATCTGAATTTAGACTTTCATTAGTGTATTAAGTGTATTAAAATGTCATCTTTCACATTGATTAGGAATCGTCAACCGCAAAAAAAGTCAGTTTTGAGATGTCGTTGAATGAACAAAGTTGTCTCTTTCTTGTTTCAAGTGTTCAACCATGGACCCATGGTTAAAACTAAAGTTTTAAAGACTTTTTGAAATCCAAATTTAGAATTTCATTAGTGTATTAAGGGTATTAAAATGTCATCTTTCACATTGATTCGGAATCGTCAACCGCAAAAAAAGTCATTTTTGAGTTATCGTTGAAAGAACAAAGTTGTCTCTTTCTTGTTTCAAGTGTTCAACTATGGACCCATGGCTAAATCTGAAGTTTTAAAAACTTCCCGAAATCAGAATTTATACTTTCTTTAGTGTATTAAGTGTTTCAAAATGTCATCTTTCACGTAGATTCAGAACCGTCAAAAGCAAATAAGTCAATTTTTAGATATCTTTGATAGAACAAAGTTCTGTCTTTCTTGTTTCAAGTGCTCTACTATGGACCCATGGCTAAAACTCAAGTTTAAAAACTTCCCGAAATCTGAATCTGGACTTTGATTAGTGTATTAAGTGTATCAAAATGTCGTCTTTCACATAGATTCAGAATCGTCAACTACAAAAAAGTCAATTTTGAGATATCGTTGATTGAACAAAGTTGTCTCCTTCTTGTTTCAAGTGTTCTACTATGGACCCATGGGTAAAACTCAAGTTCTAAAAACGTCCCGAAATCTGAATTTTGACTTTCACTAGTGTATTAAGTGTGACAAAATGTCGCCTTTCACCTTGATTCGGAATCGTCAACCGCAAAAAAAGTCAGTTTTGAGATATCGTTGAATGAATAAAGTTGTCTCTTTCTTGTTTCAAGTGTTTAACTATGGACCCATGGCTAAAACTCATGTTTTAAAGACTTCCCGAAATCTGAATTTGGACTTTCGTTAGTGTATTAAGTGTATCAAAATGTCGTCTTTCACATTGATTCGGAATCGTGAACCGCAAGAACAGTCAGTTTTGAGATATCGTTGAATGAACAAAGTTGTCTCTTTCTTGTTTCAAGTGTTCAACTATGGACCCATGGCTAAAACTCAAGTTTTAAAGACTTCACGAAATCCGAACTTGGACTTTCGTTAGTGTATTAAGTGTATTAAAATGTCGTCTTTCACATTGATTCGGAATCGTCAACCGCGAAAAAAGTCAGTTTTGAGTTATCGTTGAATGAACAAAGTTGTCTCTTTCTTGTTTCAAGTCTTTAACTACGGACCCATGGCTAAAACTCATGTTTTAAAGACTTCCCGAAATCTGAATTTGGACTTTCGTTAGTGTATTAAGTGTATTAAAATGTCGTCTTTCACATTGATTCGGAATCGTCAACCGCAAAAAAAGTCAGTTTTGAGATATCGTTGAATGAACAAAGTTGTATCTTTCTTGTTTCAAGTGTTCAACTATGGACCCATGGCTAAAACTCAAGTTTTAAAAACTTCCCGAAATCTAAATTTGGACTTTCTTTAGTGTATTAAGTGTTTCAAAATGTCATCTTTGACATAGATTCGGAACCGTCAAAAGCAAATAAGTCAGTTTTGCGATATCTTTGACAGAACAAAGTTTTGTCTTTCCTGTTTCAAGTGTTCTACTATGGACCCATGGCTAAAACTCAAATTTTAAAAAACAATCCGAAATCTGAATCTGGACTTTCATTAGTGTATTAAGTGTATCAAAATGTCGTCTTTAACATAGATTCAGAATCGTCAACTGCAAAAAAGTCAATTTTGAGATATCGTTGATTGAACAAAGTTGTCTCCTTCTTGTTTCAAGTGTTCTACTATGGACCCATGGGTAAAACTCAAGTTCTAAAAACTTTCCAAAATCGAAATTTGCACTTTCTTTAGTGTATTAAGTGTTTGAAAATGTCATCTTTCACGTAGATTTGGAACCGTCAAAAGAAAATAAGTCAGTTTTGAGATATCTTTGATAGAACAAAGTTCTGTCATTCTTGTTTCAAGTGTTCTATTATGGACCCATGGCTAAAACTCAAGTTTTATAAACTTCCCGAAATCTGAATCTAGACTTTCATTAGTGTATTAAGTGTATCAAAATGTCGTCTTTCACATAGATTCGGAATCGTAAACTGCAAAAAAGTCAATTTTGAGATATCGTTGATTGAACAAAGTTGTCTCCTTCTTGTTTCAAGTGTTCTACTATGGACCCATGGGTAAAACTCAAGTTTTAAAAACGTCCCAAAATCCGAATTTTGACTTTCACTAGTGTATTAAGTGTGTCAAAATGTCGCCTTTCACATTGATTCGGAATCGTCAACCGCAAAAAAAGTCAATTTTGAGATATCGTTGAATGAATAAAGTTGTCTCTTTCTTGTTTCAAGTGTTTAACTATGGACCCATGGCTAAAACTCATGTTTTAAAGACTTCCCGAAATCCGAATTTTGACTTTCGTTAGTGTATTAAAGGTATTAAAATGTCGTCTTTCCCATTGATTCGGAATCGTCAACCGCAAAAAAATTCAGTTTTGAGATATCGTTCAATGAACAAAGTTGTCTCTTTCTCGTTTCAAGTGTTTAACTATGGACCCATGGCTAAAACTCAAGTTTTAAAGACTTCCCGACATCCGAACTTGGACATTCATTAGTGTATTAAGTATATTATAGTGTCGTCTTTCACATTGATTCGGAATCGTCAACCACAAAAAAAGTCAGTTTTGATATATCGTTGAATGAACAAAGTTGTCTCTTTCTTGTTTCAAGTGTTGAACTATGGACCCATGGCTAAAACTCAAGTTTTAAAGACTTCCCGAAATCCGAATTTGGACTTTCGTTAGTGTATTAAGTGTGTCCAAATGTCATCTTTCACATTGATTCGGAATCGTCAACCGCAAAAAAAGTCAGTTTTGAGATGTCGTTGAATGAACAAAGTTGTCTCTTTCTTGTTTCAAGTGTTTAACTATGGACCCATGGCTAAAACTCATGTTTTAAAGACTTCCCGAAATCCGAATTTGGACTTTCGTTAGTGTATTAAGTGTATTAAAATGTCGTGTTTCACATTGATTTGGAATCGTCAACCGTAAAAAATGTCAGTTTTGAGTTATCGTTGAATGAACAAAGTTGTCTCTTTCTTGTTTCAAGTGTTTAACTATGGACCCATGGCTAAAACTAAAGTTTTAAAGACTTCCCGAAATCCGAATTTGGACTTTCATCAGTGTATTAAGGGTATTAAAATGTCGTCTTTCACATTGATTCGGAATCGTCAACTGCAAAAAAAGTCAGTTTTGAGTTATCGTTGAATGAACAAAGTTGTGTCTTTCTTGTTTCAAGTGTTCAACTATGGACCCATGGCTAAAACTGAAGTTATAAAAACTTCCCGAAATCTTAATTTGGACTTTCTTTAGTGTATTAACTGTTTCAAAATGTCATCTTTCACGTAGATTCGGAACCGTCAAAAGCAAATAAGTCAATTTTTAGATATCTTTGATAGAACAAAGTTCTGTCTTTCTTGTTTCAAGTGTTCTACTATGGACCCATGGCTAAAACTCAAGTTTTAAAAACTTCTCGAAATCTGAATCTGGACTTTGATTAGTGTATTAAGTGTATCAAAATGTCGTCTTTCACATAGATTCGGAATCGTCAACTGCAAAAAAGTTAATTTTGAGATATCGTTGATTGAACAAAGTTGTCTCCTTGTTTCAAGTGTTCTACTATGGACCCATGGGTAAAACTCAAGTTCTAAAAACTTTCCAAAATCTAAATTTGGACTTTCTTTAGTGTACTAAGTGTTTGAAAATGTCATCTTTCACGTAGATTCGGAACCGTCAAAAGCAAATAAGTCAATTTTCAGATATCTTTGATAGAACAAAGTTCGTCATTCTTGTTTCAAGTGTTCTATTATGGACCCATGGCTAAAACTCAAGTTTTAAAAACTTCCCGAAATCCGAATCTGGACTTTCATTAGTGTATTAAGTGTATCAAAATGTTGTCTTTCACATAGATTCGGAATCGTAAACTGCAAAAAAGTCAATTTTGAGATATCGTTGATTGAACAAAATTTTCTCTTTCTTGTTTCAAGTGTTCTACTATGGACCCATGGGTAAAACTCAAGTTTTAAAAACGTCCCGAAATTCGAATTTTGACTTTCACTAGTGAATTAAGTGCGTCAAAATGTCGCCTTTCACATTGATTCGAAATCGTCAACCGCAAAAAAAGTCAGTTTTGAGATATCGTTGAATGAATAAAGTTGTCTCTTTCTTGTTTCAAGTGTTTAACTATGGACCCATGGCTAAAACTCATGTTTTAAAGACTTCCCGAAATCCGAATTTGGACTTTCGTTAGTGTATTAAGTGTATTAAAATGTCGTCTTTCACATTGATTCAGAATCGTCAACCGCAAAAAAAGTCAGTTTTGAGATATCGTTCAATGAACAAAGTTGTCTCTTTCTTGTTTCAAGTGTTTAACTATGGACCCATGGCTAAAACTCAAGTTTTAAAGACTTCCCGACATCTGAACTTGGACATTCATTAGTGTATTAAGTGTATCAAAACGTCGTCTTTCACATTGATTCGGAATCGTCAACCGTAAAAAAAGTCAGTTTTGAGATATCGTTGAATGAACAAACATGTCTCTTTCTTGTTTCAAGTGTTCAACTATGGAACCATGGCTAAAACTCAAGTTTTAAAGACTTCCCGAAATCCGAATTTAGACTTTCATTAGTGTATTAAGTATATTAAAATGTCGTCTTTCACATTGATTAGGAATCGTCAACCGCAAAAAAAGTCAGTTTTGAGATGTCGTTGAATGAACAAAGTTGTCTCTTTCTTGTTTCAAGTGTTCAACCATGGACCCATGGTTAAAACTAAAGTTTTAAAGACTTTCTGAAATCCGAATTTAGAATTTCGTTAGTGTATTAAGGGTATTAAAATGTCATCTTTCACATTGATTCGGAATCGTCAACCGCAAAAAAAGTCAGTTTTGAGTTATCGTTGAAAGAACAAAGTTGTCTCTTTCTTGTTTCAAGTGTTCAACTATGGACCCATGGCTAAAACTCAAGTTTTAAAGACTTCACGAAATCCGAACTTGGACTTTCGTTAGTGTATTAAGTGTATTAAAATGTCGTCTTTCACATTGATTCGGAATCGTCAACCGCGAAAAAAGTCAGTTTTGAGTTATCGTTGAATGAACAAAGTTGTCTCTTTCTTGTTTCAAGTGTTTAACTACGGACCCATGGCTAAAACTCATGTTTTAAAGACTTCCCGAAATCTGAATTTGGACTTTCGTTAGTGTATTAACTGTATTAAAATATCGTCTTTCACATTGATTCGGAATCGTCAACCGCAAAAAAAGTCAGTTTTGAGATATCGTTGAATGAACAAAGTTGTCTCTTTCTCGTTTCAAGTGTTTAACTATGGACCCATGGCTAAAACTCAAGTTTTAAAGACTTCACGAAATCCGAACTTGGACTTTCGTTAGTGTATTAAGTGTATTAAAAAGTCGTCTTTCACATTCATTCGGAATCGTCAACCGCGAAAAAAGTCAGTTTTGAGTTATCGTTGAATGAACAAAGTTGTCTCTTTCTTGTTTCTAGTGTTCAACTATGGACCCATGGCTAAAACTCATGTTTTAAAGACTTCCCGAAATCCAAATTTGGACTTTCGTTAATGTATTAAGTGTATTAAAATGTCGTCTTTCACATTGATTCGAAATCGTCAACCGCAAAAAAAGACAGCTTTGAGATATCGTTGAATGAACAAAGTTGTCTCTTTCTTGTTTCAAGTGTTCAACCATGGACCCATGGCTAAAACTAAAGTTTTAAAGACTTCCCGAAATCCGAATTTAGACTTTCATTAGTGTATTAAGTGTGTCAAAATGTCGTCTTTCACATTGATTCGGAATCGTCAACCGCAAAAAAAGTTAGTTTTGAGATGTCGTTGAATGAACAAAGTTGTCTCTTTCTTGTTTCAAGTGTTCAACCATGGACCCATGGTTAAAACTCAAGTTTTAAAGACTTTTTGAAATCCGAATTTAGAATTTCATTAGTGTATTAAGTGTATTTAAATGTCGTCTTTCACATTGATTCGGAATCGTCAACTGCAAAAAAAGTTAGTTTTGAGATATCGTTGAATGAACAAAGTTGTCTATTTCTTGTTTCAAGTGTTTAACTCTGGACACATGGCTAAAACTCAAGTTTTAAAGACTTCCCGAAATCCGAATTTGGACTTTCATCAGTGTATTAAGTGTATTAAAAAGTGATCTTTCACATTGATTCAGAATCGTCAACCGCAAAAAAAGTCAGTTTTGAGATGTCGTTGAATGAACAAAGTTATCTCTTTCTTGTTTCAAGTGTTCAACTATGGACCCATGGCTAAAACTCTAGTTCTAAAAACTTTCCAAAATCTGAATTTGCACTTTCTTTAGTGTATTAAGTGTTTGAAAATGTCATCTTTCACGTAGATTTGGAACCGTCAAAAGCAAATAAGTCAGTTTTGAGATATCTTTGATAGAACAAAGTTCTGTCTTTCTTGTTTCAAGTGTTCTATTATGGACCCATGGCTAAAACTCAAGTTTTAAAAACTTCTCGAAATCTGAATCTAGACTTTCGTTAGTGCATTAAGTGTATCAAAATGTCGTCTTTCACATAGATTCGGAATCGTAAACTGCAAAAAAGTCAGTTTTGAGATATCGTTGAATGAACAAAGTTGTCTCTTTCTTGTTTCAAGTGTTCAACTATTGACCCATGGCTAAAACTCATGTTTTAAAGACTTCCCGAAATCCAAATTTGGACTTTCGTTAATGACAGCTTTGAGATATCGTTGAACGAACAAAGTTGTCTCTTTCTTGTTTCAAGTGTTTAACTATGGACCCATGGCTAAAACTCAAGTTTTATCGACTTCCCGAAATTCGAACTTGGACTTTCGTTAGTGTATTAAGTGTATTAAAATGTCGTCTTTCACATTGATTCGGAATCGTCAACCACAAAAAAAGTCAGTTTTCAGTTATCGTTGAATGAACAAAGTTGTCTCTTTCTTGTTTCAAGAGTTTAACTATGGACCCATGGCTAAAACTCATGTTTTAAAGACTTCCCGAAATCCGAATTTGGACTTTCGTTAGTGTATTAAGTGTATCAAAATGTCATCTTTCACATTGATTCGGAATCGTGAACCGCAAAAACAGTCAGTTTTGAGATATCGTTGAATGAACAAAGTTGTCTCTTTCTTGTTTCAAGTGTTCAACTATGGACCCATGGCTAAAACTAAAGTTTTAAAGACTTCCCGAAATCCGAATTTAGACTTTCGTTAGTGTATTAAGTGTATTAAAATGTCGTCTTTCGCATTGATTCGGAATCGTCAACCGCAAAAAAAGTTAGTTTTCAGATATCGTTGAATGAACAAAGTTGTCTATTTCTTGTTTCAAGTGTTTAACTATGGACCCATGGCAAAACTCAAGTTTTAAAGACTTCTCGAAATCCGAATTTGGACTTTCATCAGTGTATTAAGTGTATTAAAAAGTCATCTTTCACATTGATTCGGAATCGTCAACCACAAAAAAAGTCAGTTTTGAGTTATCGTTGAATAAACAAAGGTGTCTCTTTCTTGTTTCAAGTGTTCAACTATGGACCCATGGCTAAAACTCAAGTTTTAAAAACTTCCCGAAGTCTGAATTTGGACTTTCTTTAGTGTATTAAGTGTTTCAAAATGTCATCTTTGACATAGATTCAGAACCGTCAAAAGAAAATAAGTCAGTTTTGCGATATCTTTGATAGAACAAAGTTTTGTCTTTCTTGTTTCAAGTGTTCTACTATGGACCCATGGCTAAAACTCAAATTTTAAAAAACAATCCGAAATCTGAATCTGGACTTTCATTAGTGTATTAAGTGTATCAAAATGTCGTCTTTCACATAGATTCAGAATCGTCAACTGCAAAAAAGTCAATTTTGAGATATCGTTGATTGAACAAAGTTGTCTCCGTCTTGTTTCAAGTGTTCTACTATGGACCCATGGGTAAAACTCAAGTTCTAAAAACTTTCCAAAATCTAAATTTGCACTTTCTTTAGTGTATTAAGTGTTTGAAAATGTCATCTTTCACGTAGATTTGGAACCGTCAAAAGCAAATAAGTCAGTTTTGAGATATCTTTGATAGAACAAAGTTCTGTCATTCTTGTTTCAAGTGTTCTATTATGGACCCATGGCTAAAACTCAAGTTTTATAAACTTCCCGAAATCTGAATCTAGACTTTCATTAGTGTATTAAGTGTATCAAAATGTCGTCTTTCACATAGACTCGGAATCGTAAACTGCAAAAAAGTCAATTTTGAGATATCGTTGATTGAACAAAGTTGTCTCCTTCTTGTTTCAAGTGTTCTACTATGGAACCATGGGTAAAACTCAAGTTTTAAAAACGTCCTGAAATCCGAATTTTGACTTTCACTAGTGTATTAAGTGTGTCAAAATGTCGCCTTTCACATTGATTCGGAATCGTCAACCGCAAAAAAAGTCAGTTTTGAGATATCGTTGAATGAACAAAGTTGTCTCTTTCTTTTTTCAAGTGGTTAACTATGGACCCATGGCTAAAACTCATGTTTTAAAGACTTCACGAAATCCGAATTTGGACTTTCGTTAGTGTATTAAGTGTATTAAAATGTTGTCTTTCACATTGATTCGGAATCGTCAACCGCAAAAAAAGTCAGTTTTGAGTTATCGTTGAATGAACAAAGTTGTCTCTTTCTTGTTTGAAGTGTTTAACTATGGACCCATGGCTAAAACTCATTTTTTAAAGACTTCTCGAAATTCGAATTTGGACTTTCGTTAGTGTATTAAGTGTATCAAAATGTCGTCTTTCACATTGATTCGGAATCGTGAACCGCAAAAACAGTCAGTTTTGAGATATCATTGAATGAATAAAGTTGTCTCTTTCTTGTTTCAAGGGTTTAACTATGGACCCATGGCTAAAACTCAAGTTTTAAAGACTTCCCAAAATCCGAACTTGGACTTTTGTTAGTGTATTAAGTGTATTAAAATGTCGTCTTTCACATTGATTCGAAATCGTCAACCGCAAAAAAAGACAGCTTTGAGATATCTTTGAATGAACAAAGTTGTCTCTTTCTTGTTTCAAGTGTTTACTATGGACCCGTGGCTAAAACTCAAGTTTTAATGACTTCCCGAAATTCGAACTTGGACTTTTGTTAGTGTATTAAGTGTATTAAAATGTCGTCTTTCACATTGATTCGGAATCGTCAACCGCAAAAAAAGTCAGTTTTCAGTTATCGTTGAATGAACAAAGTTGTCTCTTTCTTGTTTCAAGAGTTTAACTATGGACCCATGGCTAAAACTCATGTTTCAAAGACTTCCCGAAATCCGAATTTGGACTTTCGTTAGTGTATTAAGTGTATCAAAATGTCGTCTTTCACATTGATTCGGAATCGTCAACCGCAAAAAAAGTTAGTTTTGAGATGTCGTTGAATGAACAAAGTTGTCTCTTTCTTATTTCAAGTGTTCAACCATGGACCCATGGTTAAAACTCAAGTTTTAAAGACTTTCTGAAATCCGAATTTAGAATTTCATTAGTGTATTAAGTGTATTAAAATGTCGTCTTTCACATTGATTCGGAATTGTCAACCGCAAAATAAGTTAGTTTTGAGATATCGTTGAATGAACAAAGTTGTCTATTTATTGTTTCAAGTGTTTAACTATGGACCCATGGTTAAAACTCAAGTTTTAAAGACTTCCCGAAATTCGAATTTGGACTTTCATCAGTGTATTAAGTGTATTAAAAAGTGATCTTTCACATTGATTCAGAATCGTCAACCACAAAAAAAGTCAGTTTTGAGTTATCGTTGAATGAACAAAGTTATCTTTTTCTTGTTTCAAGTGTTCAACTATGGACCCATGGCTAAAACTCAAGTTTTAAAAACTTCCCGAAATCTGAATTTGTACTTTCTTTAGTGTATTAAGTGTTTCAAAATGTGATCTTTGACGTAGATTCGGAACCGTCAAAAGCAAATAAGTCAGTTTTGCGATATCTTTGACAGAACAAAGTTTTGTCTTTCTTGTTTCAAGTGTTCTACTATGGACCCATGGCTAAAACTCAAATTTTAAAAAACAATCCGAAATCTGAATCTGGACTTTCATTAGTGTATTAAGTGTATCAAAATGTCGTCTTTAACATAGATTCAGAATCGTCAACTGCAAAAAAGTCAATTTTGAGATATCGTTGATTGAACAAAGTTGTCTCCTTCTTGTTTCAAGTGTTCTACTATGGACCCATGGGTAAAACTCAAGTTCTAAAAACTTTCCAAAATCTGAATTTGCACTTTCTTTAGTGTATTAAGTGTTTGAAAATGTCATCTTTCACGTAGATTTGGAATCGTCAAAAGCAAATAAGTCAGTTTTGAGATATCTTTGATAGAACAAAGTTCTGTCATTCTTGTTTCAAGTGTTCTATTATGGACCCATGGCTAAAACTCAAGATAATAAACTTCCCGAAATCTGAATCTAGACTTTCATTAGTGTATTAAGTGTATCAAAATGTCGTCTTTCACATAGACTCGGAATCGTAAACTGCAAAAAAGTCAATTTTGAGATATCGTTGATTGAACAAAGTTGTCTCCTTCTTGTTTCAAGTGTTCTACTATGGACCCATGGGTAAAACTCAAGTTTTAAAAACGTCCCGAAATCCGAATTTTGACTTTCACTAGTGTATTAAGTGTGTCAAAATGTCGCCTTTCACATTGATTCGGAATCGTCAACCGCAAAAAAAGTCAGTTTTGAGATATCGTTGAATGAACAAAGTTGTCTCTTTCTTTTTTCAAGTGTTTAACTATGGACCCATGGCTAGAACTCATGTTTTAAAGACTTCCCGAAATCCGAATTTGGACTTTCGTTAGTGTATTAAGTGTATTAAAATGTTGTCTTTCAAATTGATTCGGAATCGTCAACCGCAAAAAAAGTCAGTTTTGAGTTATCGTTGAATGAACAAAGTTGTCTCTTTCTTGTTTGAAGTGTTTAACTATGGACCCATGGCTAAAACTCATGTTTTAAAGGCTTCTCGAAATCCGAATTTGGACTTTCGTTAGTATATTAAGTGTATTTGTTGTTGCTCAAATACAACAATTAGAATTTTTAGTAGTGGGATGCACGTAGATGCCGTCGGCCTCGGGACTCGATCGAAGATTTGACTGAAAAACTAAGGGGGGCTTCCGAAGGGATGCTTCTGAAGCCTCTTTCCGAAGACTCAATGTGGGCTTCCGAAGGTCGCTTCCATGGTCAGCTGGCGAAGGGTTCAGGTGGGGTCTTCAGAAGGAAAAGATGGTCTTCCGAAGCCTGCTTCCGAATTGGGTCTTCCGAAAAAGAAGATGGTCTTCCGAAGATGTCAGCTGCTGGTCTTCCGAAGATGACACAAAATGGTCTTCCGAAGATGTCAGCAATTAGTCTTCCGAAGGTGACACAAAATGGTCTTCCGAAGCTCTCACAAAATGGTCTTCCGAAGCTCTCAGAAATTGGTCTTCCGAAGGTGACACAAAATGGTCTTCCGAAGCTCTCAGAAATTGGTCTTCCGAAGATCCCTGTAAGAAAATGATAGTCAAAAGGCTTGTGGGTTTCTCTCCCACGAAGACCCTCCGATGCTTAAGTCAGTACCGAAGGAATATGGCTAGAAAGGAGATTATACTCTTCGGAAGTAAGTAGATTGAGAGAAAATACCGATGTCTCGATCCCTTTTTGAGGGTTGAACTTGGCCTTTTATAGAGATCGAGTAGGGAGTACATGTGGGTCTTCCGAAGGGATCTTCCGAAGATCCATCCTCCGAATCTTCCGAAGCTCCTTCCTCAGCATCTTCCGAAGACCTTTCATCAGCAGCTTCCGAAGGCCTCTTCCGAAGGGATCTTCCGAAGATCCTTCCTCAGCATCTTCCGAAGCTCTTTCCTCAGCATCTTCCGAAGACCTTTTCTCAGCATCTTCCGAAGACCTTTCACCAGCAGCTTCCGAAGACCTCTTCCGAAGGGATCTTCCGAAGATCCTTCCTCAGCATCTTTCAAATGAGTCTTTCCCGCCATGTTTAGACTTTTTCGTCCTCGATTTTTTGGGGCACCACAATTGTCCCCCACTCTTTGTTTTGTTCTCCTTAGATACAAAATGAAGAGTTTTTTCTAAGTGTAGGGCACCAACAATCGGAAATGGATCTTCCCGAAGGACCTTGCTTCCCCAAGAATTTTTCTTCCTTGGGAATTTTTTCGGATGTAACTTTTAACAATGTTATGTCCATGGAGCTCCTACGCTTTTGAGCTCGAGGAGGGTGAAGTAAGTGTCGCACGTCTAGCATCACTCATATGGTCGAGAAGGGCCTAGAGATGGACCTTAGCGTTGATGCTTCTCAAAATCTGCTCCTTGGTGTGGGTTAAGGTCACGTGGATCGTCCCTTAGTCAAAGATTAGTGCCGACTTTATAATTTACATTATTATTTTTTAACTAGATGTAATGAGCGATCAATTTGCTAGTTTCACCTCAAAGCACTTTTAGAATTTTTTATGCATTCCTTTGGCTATTGCGTTTCATTTTGTCATCTTTGGATGAATATAGTTTCTTGGCAGTTGTTTCAACGTGCCTCATGTAATTGTCTTATTTGAATCATGTAATTCAATCATGTTTCCATCATTTGCTTGTTGGTCATGCGACTTGTATTCATACCTCTTCAGGCTTTGATTTATTAGTTACATTAGTTCAGTTTTTTCTGTTCTTGTCTACGCCTTTTCTTCAAGGCTCGTTGGCCCCGGGAAACTCGAGATAGGCCTCGCGCCCCTGACATTACTGCGAGACTCATGCAACATTCATCGAGCTCTCGGCCTTTGTCCAGATTGGGGGATTGTCTAGCCTTCGCGAACGTTTTCAAGAGGGGCCTTCGTTTGCCATAAGGAAGTTAGATTAGGCTAAAGATCCAACGTGGGATTCATTCCGAGTGTCCAAGTCTTTGCCGGGAGACCTAGGCGCCAGATCGATCGAGGAGTCGGGTCTAGCTTAGGAGCGTAGCACCGGACTCAGTCGAGTGATCTAGGTGAGTCTGCGGGCACAGGCGTTGGAGCATCCGATGATCTCGAGTTGGTCTATTATCGTAGGCGTTAAATTGAGTCGTGGAAGTCGAGTTTTTGAGGGTTGTATCTCATCTCTTACTCTCTTCGTTTATCCCTTTGAGGTCCGGTCTGTCCAGAGGGATCTGGCTTTGACCAAAGATCCAATTTGAGATTCTTTCTGGGTGTCCGAGCTTGCCGGGAGACCTAGGCGCCAGATCAATCGAGGAGTCGGGTCTAGATCGGGGCATAGCACCGGACTCAGTCGAGGGATCCGGGTGAGTCTGCGGGCACAGGCGTCGGAGCATCTGATGATCTCGAGTTGTGAGTTTCACTTCCTTGCTCGCCTCTTTCGAGGTTCGGTCTATCATAAGGGATCTGGGTTTGGCCAACGATCCAGCCCGAGTTTCTTTCTAAGAGTCCAAGCTTGCCGGGAGACCTAGGCGCCAGATCGACCTGAGGAGTTGGGTCTAGCTTGAAAACATTGCACCAAACTCAATCAAGGGATCTAGGTGAGTCTGCGGGCACAGGCGTCGGAGCATCTGATGATCTCGAGTTGGTCCTAGGTCATAGGCACCAGATTGCAATTTGACGACTCGAGCCTCGTGCGGTGGGGGCGTTTTTCAACTTACCTTGTAGCAGCTTCGTGATCTTCTGGCTCTTCTTGGAATTGATCTGCGCCCGTTGTCTCTGGGTCCATTAACCAGTCCAATTCGAGATTCCCTCTGGGCGTCCGAGTTTGTCGGGAGACCTAGGCGCCAGATCGACCTGAGGAGTTAGGTCTAGCTTAAAAAGCATTGCACCAAACTCAATCGAGGGATCTAGGTGAGTCTGCGGGCACAGACGTCGGAGCATCCGATGATCTCGAGCTGGTCCTAGGTCATAGGAACCAGATCGCACCCGGGCGACATAAACTTCGTATGGCGAGGGCGTTTTTTCGACTTACCATATCTGTTCACTGCTTTGAGGTCCGGTCTGTCCTAGGGGATCTAGAGTCGGTCAAAGATCCAATCCGAGATTCCTTCCGGGTGTCCGAGCTTTCCGGGAGACCTAGGCGCCAGATCAATCGAGGAGTCGGGTCTAGCTCGGGGCATAGCACCGGACTCAGTCGAAGGATCCGGGTGAGTCTGCGGGCACAGGCGTCGGAGCATCCGATGATCCCGAGCTGATCTAGGGTCATATGCGCCAGATCGCACCTGGGCGACACAAACCTCGTATGGCGGGGGTGTCCCTCGTCTTACCACATAGCTGCTCACTACTTTGAGGCTCGGTCTGTCCTAGGGGATCTAGAGTTGGCCAAAGATCCAATCCGAGATTCCTTCCGAGTGTCCGAGCTTGCCGGGAGACCTAGGCGCCAGATCAATCGAGGAGTCGGGTCTAGCTTAAGGCATAGCACCGGACTCAGTCGAGGGATCCGGGTGAGTCTGCGGGCACAGACGTCGGAGCATCCGACGATCCAGAGCTGATCTATGGTCATGCGCGCCAGATCGCACCTGGGCGACATAAACCTCGTATGGCGAGGGTGTCCCTCGTCTTACCACATAGCTGCTCCATCACCTTTTGTCCCTCATGAGAGTCAGTCTGTCCTCGGTGTATCAGGGTTCAATAGCCAGTCCAGTTCTGGATTCTTTCCGGGTGTCCGAGCTTGCCGGGAGACCTAGGCGCCAGATCGACCTAAAGAGTTGGGTCTAGCTAAAAGCATTGCACCGAACTCAATCGAGGGATCTGGGTGAGTCTGCGGGCACAGACATCAGAGCATCCGATGATCCCGACCCGGCCTGGGGTCATATGCACCTGATTTCGACCGAGTCACCCTGATCTCATCGAGGTCATCGCTGAGCTATTGCACCTGTATTACATTTCATCGTACATACAAATGCTCAAGGTATAGGTTACGTGGTTCGGCTTATACTTTGCCTACTCCACGGGAATACATGGGGTATATTCTTTTATTTAGAGGGGGATTATTACATAGAGAAGTCAGGAAGATCTCTGGTTTACGGCGGAGCCAAGTAGTGCCTCTTGCAATGAACGCATCTCCATGTCTTGTGCTTCAGATCTTTCATAGCTAGCTCCGACCGATAGAGCAGGGGAATACCTTTGATGGTGCATAGTGTTCTAGGTCTTGCTCTTCACATCCCCTCTGATTGTTTTTCCTGGACATTTTCCCTTGGCCTTGCTGATTTTTTGGTTTATCTAGTATGAATCGATTGAGTTTTCCATCTTTGATGAGCTGTTCAATCTGGTTTCATAGCTCCTGACACTATTTTGTAGTGCGCCCTGGGGACTCGTGAAACTTTGCAGAAAGAGTCTCTGTTCCTACCCATGTGCAATGGAGGGAAGGATAGCGACTCTTGGCTTAGTGAGGGGAGTAAAGCTCTAGAATTGCATCTTTCGGGGGCTCTTCTTTTCTCGGCAACTTCGCTGATGTGTCCGTCCCAACGTCGTTCGGCCTTCCTCTCTTCTTACCTTCCCATGCTTCCAAGATTTCCATTTGGACAATAAATTGCTCAGCTCGAGCGAACAGTTCGGCCATTGAACTTGGCTCAGAAAATGCTAGGGATTTTCTGAGCGAGGCGTAGGTGGTCCCATTAAGTAAAGCAGATACAACCAGTCCTACCGGGAGATCTCTTACCTCTTGTGTTGCGGCCCTAAACCTCTCGACATATTGCTTCAGAGATTCATTTGGTCTCTGTTGCAAGCTCATCAGGTACATGGCACTCTTCTTCTTTGGAACGTAGGCAGAGAATGCCTCCAGGAATTCTTTCTTCAACTGTTCGAACGATCGGATGTGCCCGACAGGTAGTTCAATAAACCACTGTTGTGCTTGCCCAGCTAGTGAGAGAGGGAAGGCCTTACATTTGGTGACTTCATTCCATCCATGCAACATGGCCATCGCGACGAAGTGTTGCAGGTGCCTTTCTGGGTCTTCCTTCCCCGAGTAAACCGAAAGCTGCGGTAGCTCGAACCCTTGTTGCACTGGTTTCCTTTGGAGTTCTTCAGATAAGGGAAACCCATTCGGGGGCATTTTCTTAGGCGTTATCATTATCTGCTTCTGCTCTAGCACCTCTTCTATGAGGCGCTTAATGTCAGACGCCTTGAGGGTTTCCTGTTCTGCTTCGTTTTTGTAAGGAGGTGGGAGATAAGAAGCTCGTGCATAGGTGTTTCCCGTTGTCTCTTTATACATGAGAGCTTTACCTATGCTCCTATCATGTTCCCTTCCCAAGTCTGTCATCTCTGGGACTTGGTTATTCAGCCGTGGAGTTGTAACTCTTACCCTCTGTTGTGCGGTCCTTAGAGGGGTTTCTATGGATCTCCGATGTTCTCCTCTCGTATCGACTTTTCTCATGTGGGGAATTAATTCGCGCAGCAAAGCAGTGATTCCCTGTAGTCTTCTCATATTCTTCTCATTGTTTATCTTGAGTTCATCATTTTCTTGTTTTAGCTCCTCACAATTCTTCTGTAATTGTTCATAATCTGACAGCAGGACCGTGGGTGGGGCTATCCCAGAGGGTTCTGGAGGTACTAAAGTCTCCACGAGGTCTCTATTTGGAATTGAAGACTGTCCAAATGAATGTTGTTCCTGGCTAGAAGGTGTTGCATGCTGGATTTGCTTCCCTCGTTCTGTTGCATGCCTCTTCAATCCAGCTATGTGTACTTTCTCATGTTCTGAACGTTTCATGCCGCCCAGTCCAATGGTCTGGTTGCTTTCGAGTGTGAGAAAGTTTTCTGAATGCACTTCATTGTCATGGTGATCTTCTGAAAATTCTAGCTCTGTAGGGTGTACCTGATTGGGGCCCCTTGTGTCTTCTATCCTAGTACGAGCGCTCCTTCGGGTGGTGTTGTTCGTGTTCGTCGAACTAGCTGATCTGGTCCCATTCAGCATTTTGTGATAAGATTGGCTTTTTGTTGTGTTTCCCACAGACGGCGCCAAATTGTTGTTGCTCAAATACAACAATTAGAATTTTTAGTAGTGGGATGCACGTAGATGCCGTCGGCCTCGGGACTCGATCGAAGATTTGACTGAAAAACTAAGGGGGGCTTCCGAAGGGATGCTTCTGAAGCCTCTTTCCGAAGACTCAATGTGGGCTTCCGAAGGTCGCTTCCATGGTCAGCTGGCGAAGGGTTCAGGTGGGGTCTTCAGAAGGAAAAGATGGTCTTCCGAAGCCTGCTTCCGAATTGGGTCTTCCGAAAAAGAAGATGGTCTTCCGAAGATGTCAGCTGCTGGTCTTCCGAAGATGACACAAAATGGTCTTCCGAAGATGTCAGCAATTAGTCTTCCGAAGGTGACACAAAATGGTCTTCCGAAGCTCTCACAAAATGGTCTTCCGAAGCTCTCAGAAATTGGTCTTCCGAAGGTGACACAAAATGGTCTTCCGAAGCTCTCAGAAATTGGTCTTCCGAAGATCCCTGTAAGAAAATGATAGTCAAAAGGCTTGTGGGTTTCTCTCCCACGAAGACCCTCCGATGCTTAAGTCAGTACCGAAGGAATATGGCTAGAAAGGAGATTATACTCTTCGGAAGTAAGTAGATTGAGAGAAAATACCGATGTCTCGATCCCTTTTTGAGGGTTGAACTTGGCCTTTTATAGAGATCGAGTAGGGAGTACATGTGGGTCTTCCGAAGGGATCTTCCGAAGATCCATCCTCCGAATCTTCCGAAGCTCCTTCCTCAGCATCTTCCGAAGACCTTTCATCAGCAGCTTCCGAAGGCCTCTTCCGAAGGGATCTTCCGAAGATCCTTCCTCAGCATCTTCCGAAGCTCTTTCCTCAGCATCTTCCGAAGACCTTTTCTCAGCATCTTCCGAAGACCTTTCACCAGCAGCTTCCGAAGACCTCTTCCGAAGGGATCTTCCGAAGATCCTTCCTCAGCATCTTTCAAATGAGTCTTTCCCGCCATGTTTAGACTTTTTCGTCCTCGATTTTTTGGGGCACCACAGTATTAAAATGTTGTCTTTCACATTGATTCGGAATCGTCAACCGCAAAAAAAGTCAGTTTTGAGTTATCGTTGAATGAACAAAGTTGTCTCTTTCTTGTTTGAAGTGTTTAACTATGGACCCATGGCTAAAACTCATTTTTTAAAGACTTCCCGAAATCCAAACTTGGACTTTTGTTAGTGTATTAAGTGTATTAAAATGTCATCTTTCACATTGATTCGAAATCGTCAACCACAAAAAAAGACAGCTTTGAGATATCGTTGAATGAACAAAGTTGTCTCTTTCTTTTTTCAAGTGTTTAACTATGGACCCATGGCTAAAACTCATGTTTTAAAGACTTCCCGAAATCCGAATTTGGACTTTCGTTAGTGTATTAAGTGTATTAAAATGTTGTCTTTCACATTGATTCGGAATCGTCAACCGCAAAAAAAGTCAGTTTTGAGTTATCGTTGAATGAACAAAGTTGTCTCTTTCTTGTTTCAAGAGTTTAACTATGGACCCATGGCTAAAACTCATGTTTTAAAGACTTCCCGAAATCCGAATTTGGACTTTCGTTAGTGTATTAAGTGTCTCAAAATGTCTTCTTTCACATTGATTCGGAATCGTGAACCGCAAAAACAGTCAGTTTTGAGATATCGTTGAATGAACAAAGTTGTCTCTTTCTTGTTTCAAGTGTTCAACTATGGACCCATGGGTAAAACTAAAGTTTTAAAGACTTTCTGAAATCCGAATTTAGACTTTCATTAGTGTATTAAGTGTATTAAAATGTCGTCTTTAATATTGATTTGGAATTGTCAACCGCAAAAAAAGTTAGTTTTGAGATGTCGTTGAATGAACAAAGTTGTCTCTTTCTTGTTTCAAGTGTTCAACTATGGACCCATGGCTAAAACTAAAGTTTTAAAGACTTTCTGAAATCCGAATTTAGACTTTCATTAGTGTATTAAGTGTATTAAAATGTCGTCTTTAACATTGATTTGGAATTGTCAACCGCAAAAAAAGTTAGTTTTGAGATATCGTTGAATGAACAAAGTTGTCTATTTCTTGTTTCAAGTGTTTAACTATGGACCCATGGCAAAACTCAAGTTTTAAAGACTTCTTGAAATCCGAATTTGGACTTTAATCAGTGTATTAAGTGTATTAAAAAGTCATCTTTCACATTGATTCGGAATCGTCAACCACAAAAAAAGTCAGTTTTGAGTTATCGTTGAATGAACAAAGTTGTCTCTTTCTTGTTTCAAGTGTTCAACTATGGACCCATGGCTAAAACTCAAGTTTTAAAAACTTCCCGAAATCTGAATTTGGACTTTCTTTAGTGTATTAAGTGTTTCAAAATGTCATCTTTGACATAGATTCGGAACTGTCAAATGAAAATAAGTCAGTTTTGCGATATCTTTGATAGAACAAAGTTTTGTCTTTCTTGTTTCAAGTGTTCTACTATGGACCCATGGCTAAAACTCAAATTTTAAAAAACAATCCGAAATCTGAATCTGGACTTTCATTAGTGTATTAAGTGTATCAAAATGTCGTCTTTCACATAGATTCAGAATCGTCAACTGTAAAAAAGTCAATTTTGAGATATCGTTGATTGAACAAAGTTGTCTCCTTCTTGTTTCAAGTGTTCTACTATGGACCCATGGGTAAAACTCAAGTTCTAAAAACTTTCCAAAAATCTGAATTTGGACTTTCTTTAGTGTATTAAGTGTTTGAAAATGTCATCTTTCACGTAGATTTGGAACCGTCAAAAGCAAATAAGTCAGTTTTGAGATATCTTTGATAGAACAAAGTTCTGTCATTCTTGTTTCAAGTGTTCTATTATGGACCCATGGCTAAAACTCAAGTTTTAAAAACTTCCCGAAATCTGAATCTAGACTTTCATTAGTGTATTAAGTGTATCAAAATGTCGTCTTTCACATAGACTCGGAATCGTAAACTGCAAAAAAGTCAATTTTGAGATATCGTTGATTGAACAAAGTTGTCTCCTTCTTGTTTCAAGTGTTCTACTATGGACCCATGGGTAAAACTCAAGTTTTAAAAACGTCCCGAAATCCGAATTTTGACTTTCACTAGTGTATTAAGTGTGTCAAAATGTCGCCTTTCACATTGATTCGGAATCGTCAACCGCAAAAAAAGTCAGTTTTGAGATATCGTTGAATGAACAAAGTTGTCTCTTTCTTTTTTCAAGTGTTTAACTATGGACCCATGGCTAAAACTCATGTTTTAAAGACTTCACGAAATCCGAATTTGGACTTTCGTTAGTGTATTAAGTGTATTAAAATGTTGTCTTTCACATTGATTCGGAATCGTCAACCGCAAAAAAAGTCAGTTTTGAGTTATCGTTGAATGAACAAAGTTGTCTCTTTCTTGTTTGAAGTGTTTAACTATGGACCCATGGCTAAAACTCATTTTTTAAAGACTTCCCGAAATTCGAATTTGGACTTTCGTTAGTGTATTAAGTGTATCAAAATGTCGTCTTTCACATTGATTCAGAATCGTGAACCGCAAAAACAGTCAGTTTTGAGATATCATTGAATGAATAAAGTTGTCTCTTTCTTGTTTCAAGGGTTTAACTATGGACCCATGGCTAAAACTCAAGTTTTAAAGACTTCCCGAAATCCGAACTTGGACTTTTGTTAGTGTATTAAGTGTATTAAAATGTCGTCTTTCACATTGATTCGAAATCGTCAACCGCAAAAAAAGACAGCTTTGAGATATCTTTGAATGAACAAAGTTGTCTCTTTCTTGTTTCAAGTGTTTAACTATGGACCCGTGGCTAAAACTCATGTTTTAAAGACTTCCCGAAATCCGAATTTGGACTTTCGTTAGTGTATTAAGTGTATCAAAATGTCGCCTTTCACATTGATTCGGAATCGTCAACCGCAAAAAAAGTCAGTTTTGAGATGTCGTTGAATGAACAAAGTTGTCTCTTTCTTGTTTCAAGTGTTCAACCATGGACCCATGGTTAAAACTCAAGTTTTAAAGACTTTCTGAAATCCGAATTTAGAATTTCATTAGTGTATTAAGTGTATTAAAATGTCGTCTTTCACATTGATTTGGAATTGTCAACCGCAAAAAAAGTTAGTTTTGAGATATCGTTGAATGAACAAAGTTGTCTATTTATTGTTTCAAGTGTTTAACTATGGACCCATGGTTAAAACTCAAGTTTTAAAGACTTCCCGAAATCTGAATCTGGACTTTCATCAGTGTATTAAGTGTATTAAAAAGTGATCTTTCACATTGATTCAGAATCGTCAACCACAAAAAAAGTCAGTTTTGAGTTATCGTTGAATGAACAAAGTTATCTCTTTCTTGTTTCAAGTGTTCAACTATGGACCCATGGCTAAAACTCAAGTTTTAAAAACTTCCCGAAATCTGAATTTGTACTTTCTTTAGTGTATTAAGTGTTTCAAAATGTCATCTTTGACGTAGATTCGGAACCGTCAAAAGCAAATAAGTCAGTTTTGCGATATCTTTGACAGAACAAAGTTTTGTCTTTCTTGTTTCAAGTGTTCTACTATGGACCCATGGCTAAAACTCAAATTTTAAAAAACAATCCGAAATCTGAATCTGGACTTTCATTAGTGTATTAAGTGTATCAAAATGTCGTCTTTAACATAGATTCAGAATCGTCAACTGCAAAAAAGTCAATTTTGAGATATCGTTGATTGAACAAAGTTGTCTCCTTCTTGTTTCAAGTGTTCTACTATGGACCCATGGGTAAAACTCAAGTTCTAAAAACTTTCCAAAATCTGAATTTGCACTTTCTTTAGTGTATTAAGTGTTTGAAAATGTCATCTTTCATGTAGATTTGGAACCGTCAAAAGCAAATAAGTCAGTTTTGAGATATCTTTGATAGAACAAAGTTCTGTCATTCTTGTTTCAAGTGTTCTATTATGGACCCATGGCTAAAACTCAAGATAATAAACTTCCCGAAATCTGAATCTAGACTTTCATTAGTGTATTAAGTGTATCAAAATGTCGTCTTTCACATAGACTCGGAATCGTAAACTGCAAAAAAGTCAATTTTGAGATATCGTTGATTGAACAAAGTTGTCTCCTTCTTGTTTCAAGTGTTCTACTATGGACCCATGGGTAAAACTCAAGTTTTAAAAACGTCTCGAAATCTGAATTTTGACTTTCACTAGTGTATTAAGTGTGTCAAAATGTCGCCTTTCACATTGATTCGGAATCGTTAACCGCAAAAAAAGTCAGTTTTGAGATATCGTTGAATGAACAAAGTTGTCTCTTTCTTTTTTCAAGTGTTTAACTATGGACCCATGGCTAAAACTCATGTTTTAAAGACTTCCCGAAATCCGAATTTGGACTTTCGTTAGTGTATTAAGTGTATTAAAATGTTGTCTTTCACATTGATTCGGAATCGTCAACCGCAAAAAAAGTCAGTTTTGAGTTATCGTTGAATGAACAAAGTTGTCTCTTTCTTGTTTGAAGTGTTTAACTATGGACCCATGGCTAAAACTCATTTTTTAAAGACTTCCCGAAATTCGAATTTGGACTTTCGTTAGTGTATTAAGTGTATCAAAATGTCGTCTTTCACATTGATTCAGAATCGTGAACCGCAAAAACAGTCAGTTTTGAGATATCATTGAATGAATAAAGTTGTCTCTTTCTTGTTTCAAGGGTTTAACTATGGACCCATGGCTAAAACTCAAGTTTTAAAGACCTCCCGAAATCCGAACTTGGACTTTTGTTAGTGTATTAAGTGTATTAAAATGTCGTCTTTCACATTGATTCGAAATCGTCAACCGCAAAAAAAGACAGCTTTGAGATATCTTTGAATGAACAAAGTTGTCTCTTTCTTGTTTCAAGTGTTTAACTATGGACCCGTGGCTAAAACTCAAGTTTTAATGTCTTCCCGAAATTCGAACTTGGACTTTCGTTAGTGTATTAAGTGTATTAAAATGTCGTCTTTCACATTGATTCGAAATCGTCAACCGCAAAAAAAGTCAGTTTTCAGTTATCGTTGAATGAACAAAGTTGTCTCTTTCTTGTTTCAAGAGTTTAACTATGGACCCATGGCTAAAACTCATGTTTTAAAGACTTCCCGAAATCCGAATTTGGACTTTCGTTAGTGTATTAAGTGTATCAAAATGTCATCTTTCACATTGATTCGGAATCGTCAACCGCAAAAAAAGTTAGTTTTGAGATGTCGTTGAATGAACAAAGTTGTCTCTTTCTTGTTTCAAGTGTTCAACCATGGACCCATGGTTAAAACTCAAGTTTTAAAGACTTTCTGAAATCCGAATTTAGAATTTCATTAGTGTATTAAGTGTATTAAAATGTCGTCTTTCACATTGATTCGG
Source organism: Diospyros kaki (assembly GCA_036245055.1). NCBI lineage: Eukaryota > Viridiplantae > Streptophyta > Magnoliopsida > Ericales > Ebenaceae > Diospyros > Diospyros kaki. Next base: position 22,440,183 of record BSEG01000009.1, on the reverse strand, counting down.
AATTGTCAACCGCAAAATAAGTTAGTTTTGAGATATCGTTGAATGAACAAAGTTGTCTATTTATTGTTTCAAGTGTTTAACTATGGACCCATGGTTAAAACTCAAGTTTTAAAGACTTCCCGAAATTCGAATTTGGACTTTCATCAGTGTATTAAGTGTATTAAAAAGTGATCTTTCACATTGATTCAGAATCGTCAACCACAAAAAAAGTCAGTTTTGAGTTATCGTTGAATGAACAAAGTTATCTTTTTCTTGTTTCAAGTGTTCAACTATGGACCCATGGCTAAAACTCAAGTTTTAAAAACTTCCCGAAATCTGAATTTGTACTTTCTTTAGTGTATTAAGTGTTTCAAAATGTGATCTTTGACGTAGATTCGGAACCGTCAAAAGCAAATAAGTCAGTTTTGCGATATCTTTGACAGAACAAAGTTTTGTCTTTCTTGTTTCAAGTGTTCTACTATGGACCCATGGCTAAAACTCAAATTTTAAAAAACAATCCGAAATCTGAATCTGGACTTTCATTAGTGTATTAAGTGTATCAAAATGTCGTCTTTAACATAGATTCAGAATCGTCAACTGCAAAAAAGTCAATTTTGAGATATCGTTGATTGAACAAAGTTGTCTCCTTCTTGTTTCAAGTGTTCTACTATGGACCCATGGGTAAAACTCAAGTTCTAAAAACTTTCCAAAATCTGAATTTGCACTTTCTTTAGTGTATTAAGTGTTTGAAAATGTCATCTTTCATGTAGATTTGGAACCGTCAAAAGCAAATAAGTCAGTTTTGAGATATCTTTGATAGAACAAAGTTCTGTCATTCTTGTTTCAAGTGTTCTATTATGGACCCATGGCTAAAACTCAAGATAATAAACTTCCCGAAATCTGAATCTAGACTTTCATTAGTGTATTAAGTGTATCAAAATGTCGTCTTTCACATAGACTCGGAATCGTAAACTGCAAAAAAGTCAATTTTGAGATATCGTTGATTGAACAAAGTTGTCTCCTTCTTGTTTCAAGTGTTCTACTATGGACCCATGGGTAAAACTCAAGTTTTAAAAACGCCTCGAAATCCGAATTTTGACTTTCACTAGTGTATTAAGTGTGTCAAAATGTCGCCTTTCACATTGATTCGGAATCGTCAACCACAAAAAAAGTCAGTTTTGAGATATCGTTGAATGAACAAAGTTGTCTCTTTCTTTTTTCAAGTGTTTAACTATGGACCCATGGCTAAAACTCATGTTTTAAAGACTTCCCGAAATCCGAATTTGGACTTTCGTTAGTGTATTAAGTGTATTAAAATGTTGTCTTTCACATTGATTCGGAATCGTCAACCGCAAAAAAAGTCAGTTTTGAGTTATCGTTGAATGAACAAAGTTGTCTCTTTCTTGTTTGAAGTGTTTAACTATGGACCCATGGCTAAAACTCATTTTTTAAAGACTTCCCGAAATTCGAATTTGGACTTTCGTTAGTGTATTAAGTGTATCAAAATGTCGTCTTTCACATTGATTCAGAATCGTGAACCGCAAAAACAGTCAGTTTTGAGATATCATTGAATGAATAAAGTTGTCTCTTTCTTGTTTCAAGGGTTTAACTATGGACCCATGGCTAAAACTCAAGTTTTAAAGACTTCCCGAAATCCGAACTTGGACTTTTGTTAGTGTATTAAGTGTATTAAAATGTCGTCTTTCACATTGATTCGAAATCGTCAACCGCAAAAAAAGACAGCTTTGAGATATCTTTGAATGAACAAAGTTGTCTCTTTCTTGTTTCAAGTGTTTAACTATGGACCCGTGGCTAAAACTCATGTTTTAATGTCTTCCCGAAATTCGAACTTGGACTTTCGTTAGTGTATTAAGTGTATTAAAATGTCGTCTTTCACATTGATTCGAAATCGTCAACCGCAAAAAAAGTCAGTTTTCAGTTATCGTTGAATGAACAAAGTTGTCTCTTTCTTGTTTCAAGAGTTTAACTATGGACCCATGGCTAAAACTCATGTTTTAAAGACTTCCCGAAATCCGAATTTGGACTTTCGTTAGTGTATTAAGTGTATCAAAATGTCGTCTTTCACATTGATTCGGAATCGTCAACCGCAAAAAAAGTTAGTTTTGAGATGTCGTTGAATGAACAAAGTTGTCTCTTTCTTGTTTCAAGTGTTCAACCATGGACCCATGGTTAAAACTCAAGTTTTAAAGACTTTCTGAAATCCGAATTTAGAATTTCATTAGTGTATTAAGTGTATTAAAATGTCGTCTTTCACATTGATTCGGAATTGTCAACCGCAAAATAAGTTAGTTTTGAGATATCGTTGAATGAACAAAGTTGTCTATTTATTGTTTCAAGTGTTTAACTATGGACCCATGGTTAAAACTCAAGTTTTAAAGACTTCCCGAAATTCGAATTTGGACTTTCATCAGTGTATTAAGTGTATTAAAAAGTGATCTTTCACATTGATTCAGAATCGTCAACCACAAAAAAAGTCAGTTTTGAGTTATCGTTGAATGAACAAAGTTATCTTTTTCTTGTTTCAAGTGTTCAACTATGGACCCATGGCTAAAACTCAAGTTTTAAAAACTTCCCGAAATCTGAATTTGTACTTTCTTTAGTGTATTAAGTGTTTCAAAATGTGATCTTTGACGTAGATTCGGAACCGTCAAAAGCAAATAAGTCAGTTTTGCGATATCTTTGACAGAACAAAGTTTTGTCTTTCTTGTTTCAAGTGTTCTACTATGGACCCATGGCTAAAACTCAAATTTTAAAAAACAATCCGAAATCTGAATCTGGACTTTCATTAGTATATTAAGTGTATCAAAATGTCGCCTTTAACATAGATTCAGAATCGTCAACTGCAAAAAAGTCAATTTTGAGATATCGTTGATTGAACAAAGTTGTCTCCTTCTTGTTTCAAGTGTTCTACTATGGACCCATGGGTAAAACTCAAGTTCTAAAAACTTTCCAAAATCTGAATTTGCACTTTCTTTAGTGTATTAAGTGTTTGAAAATGTCATCTTTCACGTAGATTTGGAACCGTCAAAAGCAAATAAGTCAGTTTTGAGATATCTTTGATAGAACAAAGTTCTGTCATTCTTGTTTCAAGTGTTCTATTATGGACCCATGGCTAAAACTCAAGATAATAAACTTCCCGAAATCTGAATCTAGACTTTCATTAGTGTATTAAGTGTATCAAAATGTCGTCTTTCTCATAGACTCGGAATCGTAAACTGCAACAAAGTCAATTTTGAGATATCGTTGATTGAACAAAGTTGTCTCCTTCTTGTTTCAAGTGTTCTACTATGGACCCATGGGTAAAACTCAAGTTTTAAAAACGTCTCGAAATCCGAATTTTGACTTTCACTAGTGTATTAAGTGTGTCAAAATGTCGCCTTTCACATTGATTCGGAATCGTCAACCGCAAAAAAAGTCAGTTTTGAGATATCGTTGAATGAACAAACTTGTCTCTTTCTTTTTTCAAGTGTTTAACTATGGACCCATGGCTAAAACTCATGTTTTAAAGACTTCCCGAAATCCGAATTTGGACTTTCGTTAGTGTATTAAGTGTATTAAAATGTTGTCTTTCACATTGATTCGGAATCGTCAACCGCAAAAAAAGTCAGTTTTGAGTTATCGTTGAATGAACAAAGTTGTCTCTTTCTTGTTTGAAGTGTTTAACTATGGACCCATGGCTAAAACTCATTTTTTAAAGACTTCCCGAAATTCGAATTTGGACTTTCGTTAGTGTATTAAGTGTATCAAAATGTCGTCTTTCACATTCATTCAGAATCGTGAACCGCAAAAACAGTCAGTTTTGAGATATCATTGAATGAATAAAGTTGTCTCTTTCTTGTTTCAAGGGTTTAACTATGGACCCATGGCTAAAACTCAAGTTTTAAAGACTTCCCGAAATCCGAACTTGGACTTTTGTTAGTGTATTAAGTGTATTAAAATGTCGTCTTTCACATTGATTCGAAATCGTCAACCGCAAAAAAAGACAGCTTTGAGATATCTTTGAATGAACAAAGTTGTCTCTTTCTTGTTTCAAGTGTTTAACTATGGACCCGTGGCTAAAACTCAAGTTTTAATGTCTTCCCGAAATTCGAACTTGGACTTTCGTTAGTGTATTAAGTGTATTAAAATGTCGTCTTTCACATTGATTCGAAATCGTCAACCACAAAAAAAGTCAGTTTTCAGTTATCGTTGAATGAACAAAGTTGTCTCTTTCTTGTTTCAAGAGTTTAACTATGGACCCATGGCTAAAACTCATGTTTTAAAGACTTCCCGAAATCCGAATTTGGACTTTCGTTAGTGTATTAAGTGTATCAAAATGTCGTCTTTCACATTGATTCGGAATCGTCAACCGCAAAAAAAGTTAGTTTTGAGATGTCGTTGAATGAACAAAGTTGTCTCTTTCTTGTTTCAAGTGTTCAACCATGGACCCATGGTTAAAACTCAAGTTTTAAAGACTTTCTGAAATCCGAATTTAGAATTTCATTAGTGTATTAAGTGTATTAAAATGTCGTCTTTCACATTGATTCGGAATTGTCAACCGCAAAATAAGTTAGCTTTGAGATATCGTTGAATGAACAAAGTTGTCTCTTTCTTTTTTCAAGTGTTTAACTATGGACCCATGGCTAAAACTCATGTTTTAAAGACTTCCCGAAATCCGAATTTGGACTTTCGTTAGTGTATTAAGTGTATTAAAATGTTGTCTTTCACATTGATTCGGAATCGTCAACCGCAAAAAAAGTCAGTTTTGAGTTATCGTTGAATGAACAAAGTTGTCTCTTTCTTGTTTCAAGAGTTTAACTATGGACCCATGGCTAAAACTCATGTTTTAAAGACTTCCCGAAATCCGAATTTGGACTTTCCTTAGTGTATTAAGTGTATCAAAATGTCTTCTTTCACATTGATTCGGAATCGTGAACCGCAAAAACAGTCAGTTTTGAGATATCGTTGAATGAACAAAGTTGTCTCTTTCTTGTTTCAAGTGTTCAACTATGGACCCATGGGTAAAACTAAAGTTTTAAAGACTTTCTGAAATCCGAATTTAGACTTTCATTAGTGTATTAAGTGTATTAAAATGTCGTCTTTAACATTGATTTGGAATTGCCAACCGCAAAAAAAGTTAGTTTTGAGATGTCGTTGAATGAACAAAGTTGTCTCTTTCTTGTTTCAAGTGTTCAACTATGGACCCATGGCTAAAACTAAAGTTTTAAAGACTTTCTGAAATCCGAATTTAGACTTTCATTAGTGTATTAAGTGTATTAAAATGTCATCTTTCACATTGATTCGGAATCGTCAACCGCAAAAAAAGTTAGTTTTGAGATATCGTTGAATGAACAAAGTTGTCTATTTCTTGTTTCAAGTGTTTAACTATGGACCCATGGCAAAACTCAAGTTTTAAAGACTTCTTGAAATCCGAATTTGGACTTTAATCAGTGTATTAAGTGTATTAAAAAGTCATCTTTCACATTGATTCGGAATCGTCAACCACAAAAAAAGTCAGTTTTGAGTTATCGTTGAATGAACAAAGTTGTCTCTTTCTTGTTTCAAGTGTTCAACTATGGACCCATGGCTAAAACTCAAGTTTTAAAAACTTCCCGAAATCTGAATTTGGACTTTCTTTAGTGTATTAAGTGTTTCAAAATGTCATCTTTGACATAGATTCGGAACCGTCAAATGAAAATAAGTCAGTTTTGCGATATCTTTGATAGAACAAAGTTTTGTCTTTCTTGTTTCAAGTGTTCTACTATGGACCCATGGCTAAAACTCAAATTTTAAAAAACAATCCGAAATCTGAATCTGGACTTTCATTAGTGTATTAAGTGTATCAAAATGTCGTCTTTCACATAGATTCAGAATCGTCAACTGTAAAAAAGTCAATTTTGAGATATCGTTGATTGAACAAAGTTGTCTCCTTCTTGTTTCAAGTGTTCTACTATGGACCCATGGGTAAAACTCAAGTTCTAAAAACTTTCCAAAATCTGAATTTGGACTTTCTTTAGTGTATTAAGTGTTTGAAAATGTCATCTTTCACGTAGATTTGGAACCGTCAAAAGCAAATAAGTCAGTTTTGAGATATCTTTGATAGAACAAAGTTCTGTCATTCTTGTTTCAAGTGTTCTATTATGGACCCATGGCTAAAACTCAAGTTTTAAAAACTTCCCGAAATCTGAATCTAGACTTTCATTAGTGTATTAAGTGTATCAAAATGTCGTCTTTCACATAGACTCGGAATCGTAAACTGCAAAAAAGTCAATTTTGAGATATCGTTGATTGAACAAAGTTGTCTCCTTCTTGTTTCAAGTGTTCCACTATGGACCCATGGGTAAAACTCAAGTTTTAAAAACGTCCCGAAATCCGAATTTTGACTTTCACTAGTGTATTAAGTGTGTCAAAATGTCGCCTTTCACATTGATTCGGAATCGTCAACCGCAAAAAAAGTCAGTTTTGAGATATCGTTGAATGAACAAAGTTGTCTCTTTCTTTTTTCAAGTGTTTAACTATGGACCCATGGCTAAAACTCATGTTTTAAAGACTTCACGAAATCCGAATTTGGACTTTCGTTAGTGTATTAAGTGTATTAAAATGTTGTCTTTCACATTGATTCGGAATCGTCAACCGCAAAAAAAGTCAGTTTTGAGTTATCGTTGAATGAACAAAGTTGTCTCTTTCTTGTTTGAAGTGTTTAACTATGGACCCATGGCTAAAACTCATTTTTTAAAGACTTCCCGAAATTCGAATTTGGACTTTCGTTAGTGTATTAAGTGTATCAAAATGTCGTCTTTCACATTGATTCAGAATCGTGAACCGCAAAAACAGTCAGTTTTGAGATATCATTGAATGAATAAAGTTGTCTCTTTCTTGTTTCAAGGGTTTAACTATGGACCCATGGCTAAAACTCAAGTTTTAAAGACTTCCCGAAATCCGAACTTGGACTTTTGTTAGTGTATTAAGTGTATTAAAATGTCGTCTTTCACATTGATTCGAAATCGTCAACCGCAAAAAAAGTCAGTTTTCAGTTATCGTTGAATGAACAAAGTTGTCTCTTTCTTGTTTCAAGAGTTTAACTATGGACCCATGGCTAAAACTCATGTTTTAAAGACTTCCCGAAATCCGAATTTGGACTTTCGTTAGTGTATTAAGTGTATCAAAATGTCGTCTTTCACATTGATTCGGAATCGTCAACCGCAAAAAAAGTTAGTTTTGAGATGTCGTTGAATGAACAAAGTTGTCTCTTTCTTGTTTCAAGTGTTCAACCATGGACCCATGGTTAAAACTCAAGTTTTAAAGACTTTCTGAAATCCGAATTTAGAATTTCATTAGTGTATTAAGTGTATTAAAATGTCGTCTTTCACATTGATTCGGAATTGTCAACCGCAAAAAAAGTTAGTTTTGAGATATCGTTGAATGAACAAAGTTGTCTATTTATTGTTTCAAGTGTTTAACTATGGACCCATGGTTAAAACTCAAGTTTTAAAGACTTCCCGAAATTCGAATTTGGACTTTCATCAGTGTATTAAGTGTATTAAAAAGTGATCTTTCACATTGATTCAGAATCGTCAACCACAAAAAAAGTCAGTTTTGAGTTATCGTTGAATGAACAAAGTTATCTTTTTCTTGTTTCAAGTGTTCAACTATGGACCCATGGCTAAAACTCAAGTTTTAAAAACTTCCCGAAATCTGAATTTGTACTTTCTTTAGTGTATTAAGTGTTTCAAAATGTGATCTTTGACGTAGATTCGGAACCGTCAAAAGCAAATAAGTCAGTTTTGCGATATCTTTGACAGAACAAAGTTTTGTCTTTCTTGTTTCAAGTGTTCTACTATGGACCCATGGCTAAAACTCAAATTTTAAAAAACAATCCGAAATCTGAATCTGGACTTTCATTAGTGTATTAAGTGTATCAAAATGTCGTCTTTAACATAGATTCAGAATCGTCAACTGCAAAAAAGTCAATTTTGAGATATCGTTGATTGAACAAAGTTGTCTCCTTCTTGTTTCAAGTGTTCTACTATGGACCCATGGGTAAAACTCAAGTTCTAAAAACTTTCCAAAATCTGAATTTGCACTTTCTTTAGTGTATTAAGTGTTTGAAAATGTCATCTTTCATGTAGATTTGGAACCGTCAAAAGCAAATAAGTCAGTTTTGAGATATCTTTGATAGAACAAAGTTCTGTCATTCTTGTTTCAAGTGTTCTATTATGGACCCATGGCTAAAACTCAAGATAATAAACTTCCCGAAATCTGAATCTAGACTTTCATTAGTGTATTAAGTGTATCAAAATGTCGTCTTTCACATAGACTCGGAATCGTAAACTGCAAAAAAGTCAATTTTGAGATATCGTTGATTGAACAAAGTTGTCTCCTTCTTGTTTCAAGTGTTCTACTATGGACCCATGGGTAAAACTCAAGTTTTAAAAACGTCTCGAAATCCGAATTTTGACTTTCACTAGTGTATTAAGTGTGTCAAAATGTCGCCTTTCACATTGATTCGGAATCGTCAACCGCAAAAAAAGTCAGTTTTGAGATATCGTTGAATGAACAAAGTTGTCTCTTTCTTTTTTCAAGTGTTTAACTATGGACCCATGGCTAAAACTCATGTTTTAAAGACTTCCCGAAATCCGAATTTGGACTTTCGTTAGTGTATTAAGTGTATTAAAATGTTGTCTTTCACATTGATTCGGAATCGTCAACCGCAAAAAAAGTCAGTTTTGAGTTATCGTTGAATGAACAAAGTTGTCTCTTTCTTGTTTGAAGTGTTTAACTATGGACCCATGGCTAAAACTCATTTTTTAAAGACTTCCCGAAATTCGAATTTGGACTTTCGTTAGTGTATTAAGTGTATCAAAATGTCGTCTTTCACATTGATTCAGAATCGTGAACCGCAAAAACAGTCAGTTTTGAGATATCATTGAATGAATAAAGTTGTCTCTTTCTTGTTTCAAGGGTTTAACTATGGACCCATGGCTAAAACTCAAGTTTTAAAGACTTCCCGAAATCCGAACTTGGACTTTTGTTAGTGTATTAAGTGTATTAAAATGTCGTCTTTCACATTGATTCGAAATCGTCAACCGCAAAAAAAGACAGCTTTGAGATATCTTTGAATGAACAAAGTTGTCTCTTTCTTGTTTCAAGTGTTTAACTATGGACCCGTGGCTAAAACTCAAGTTTTAATGTCTTCCCGAAATTCGAACTTGGACTTTCGTTAGTGTATTAAGTGTATTAAAATGTCGTCTTTCACATTGATTCGAAATCGTCAACCGCAAAAAAAGTCAGTTTTCAGTTATCGTTGAATGAACAAAGTTGTCTCTTTCTTGTTTCAAGAGTTTAACTATGGACCCATGGCTAAAACTCATGTTTTAAAGACTTCCCGAAATCCGAATTTGGACGTTCGTTAGTGTATTAAGTGTATCAAAATGTCGTCTTTCACATTGATTCGGAATCGTCAACCGCAAAAAAAGTTAGTTTTGAGATGTCGTTGAATGAACAAAGTTGTCTCTTTCTTGTTTCAAGTGTTCAACCATGGACCCATGGTTAAAACTCAAGTTTTAAAGACTTTCTGAAATCCGAATTTAGAATTTCATTAGTGTATTAAGTGTATTAAAATGTCGTCTTTCACATTGATTCGGAATTGTCAACCGCAAAATAAGTTAGTTTTGAGATATCGTTGAATGAACAAAGTTGTCTATTTATTGTTTCAAGTGTTTAACTATGGACCCATGGTTAAAACTCAAGTTTTAAAGACTTCCCGAAATTCGAATTTGGACTTTCATCAGTGTATTAAGTGTATTAAAAAGTGATCTTTCACATTGATTCAGAATCGTCAACCACAAAAAAAGTCAGTTTTGAGTTATCGTTGAATGAACAAAGTTATCTTTTTCTTGTTTCAAGTATTCAACTATGGACCCATGGCTAAAACTCAAGTTTTAAAAACTTCCCGAAATCTGAATTTGTACTTTCTTTAGTGTATTAAGTGTTTCAAAATGTGATCTTTGACGTAGATTCGGAACCGTCAAAAGCAAATAAGTCAGTTTTGCGATATCTTTGACAGAACAAAGTTTTGTCTTTCTTGTTTCAAGTGTTCTACTATGGACCCATGGCTAAAACTCAAATTTTAAAAAACAATCCGAAATCTGAATCTGGACTTTCATTAGTGTATTAAGTGTATCAAAATGTCGCCTTTAACATAGATTCAGAATCGTCAACTGCAAAAAAGTCAATTTTGAGATATCGTTGATTGAACAAAGTTGTCTCCTTCTTGTTTCAAGTGTTCTACTATGGACCCATGGGTAAAACTCAAGTTCTAAAAACTTTCCAAAATCTGAATTTGCACTTTCTTTAGTGTATTAAGTGTTTGAAAATGTCATCTTTCACGTAGATTTGGAACCGTCAAAAGCAAATAAGTCAGTTTTGAGATATCTTTGATAGAACAAAGTTCTGTCATTCTTGTTTCAAGTGTTCTATTATGGACCCATGGCTAAAACTCAAGAAAATAAACTTCCCGAAATCTGAATCTAGACTTTCATTAGTGTATTAAGTGTATCAAAATGTCGTCTTTCACATAGACTCGGAATCGTAAACTGCAAAAAAGTCAATTTTGAGATATCGTTGATTGAACAAAGTTGTCTCCTTCTTGTTTCAAGTGTTCTACTATGGACCCATGGTAAAACTCAAGTTTTAAAAACGTCTCGAAATCCAAATTTTGACTTTCACTAGTGTATTAAGTGTGTCAAAATGTCGCCTTTCACATTGATTCGGAATCGTCAACCGCAAAAAAAGTCAGTTTTGAGATATCGTTGAATGAACAAAGTTGTCTCTTTCTTTTTTCAAGTGTTTAACTATGGACCCATGGCTAAAACTCATGTTTTAAAGACTTCCCGAAATCCGAATTTGGACTTTCGTTAGTGTATTAAGTGTATTAAAATGTTGTCTTTCACATTGATTCGGAATCGTCAACCGCAAAAAAAGTCAGTTTTGAGTTATCGTTGAATGAACAAAGTTGTCTCTTTCTTGTTTGAAGTGTTTAACTATGGACCCATGGCTAAAACTCATTTTTTAAAGACTTCCCGAAATTCGAATTTGGACTTTCGTTAGTGTATTAAGTGTATCAAAATGTCGTCTTTCACATTCATTCAGAATCGTGAACCGCAAAAACAGTCAGTTTTGAGATATCATTGAATGAATAAAGTTGTCTCTTTCTTGTTTCAAGGGTTTAACTATGGACCCATGGCTAAAACTCAAGTTTTAAAGACTTCCCGAAATCCGAACTTGGACTTTTGTTAGTGTATTAAGTGTATTAAAATGTCGTCTTTCACATTGATTCGAAATCGTCAACCGCAAAAAAAGACAGCTTTGAGATATCTTTGAATGAACAAAGTTGTCTCTTTCTTGTTTCAAGTGTTTAACTATGGACCCGTGGCTAAAACTCAAGTTTTAAAGACTTCCCGAAATCCGAACTTGGACTTTTGTTAGTGTATTAAGTGTATTAAAATGTCGTCTTTCACATTGATTCGAAATCGTCAACCGCAAAAACAGTCAGTTTTGAGATATCGTTGAATGAACAAAGTTGTCTCTTTCTTGTTTCAAGTGTTCAACTATGGACCCATGGGTAAAACTAAAGTTTTAAAGACTTTCTGAAATCCGAATTTAGACTTTCATTAGTGTATTAAGTGTATTAAAATGTCGTCTTTAACATTGATTTGGAATTGCCAACCGCAAAAAAAGTTAGTTTTGAGATGTCGTTGAATGAACAAAGTTGTCTCTTTCTTGTTTCAAGTGTTCAACTATGGACCCATGGCTAAAACTAAAGTTTTAAAGACTTTCTGAAATCCGAATTTAGACTTTCATTAGTGTATTAAGTGTATTAAAATGTCATCTTTCACATTGATTCGGAATCGTCAACCGCAAAAAAAGTTAGTTTTGAGATATCATTGAATGAACAAAGTTGTCTATTTCTTGTTTCAAGTGTTTAACTATGGACCCATGGCAAAACTCAAGTTTTAAAGACTTCTTGAAATCCGAATTTGGACTTTAATCAGTGTATTAAGTGTATTAAAAAGTCATCTTTCACATTGATTCGGAATCGTCAACCACAAAAAAAGTCAGTTTTGAGTTATCGTTGAATGAACAAAGTTGTCTCTTTCTTGTTTCAAGTGTTCAACTATGGACCCATGGCTAAAACTCAAGTTTTAAAAACTTCCCGAAATCTGAATTTGGACTTTCTTTAGTGTATTAAGTGTTTCAAAATGTCATCTTTGACATAGATTCGGAACCGTCAAATGAAAATAAGTCAGTTTTGCGATATCTTTGATAGAACAAAGTTCTGTCATTCTTGTTTCAAGTGTTCTATTATGGACCCATGGCTAAAACTCAAGTTTTAAAAACTTCCCGAAATCTGAATCTAGACTTTCATTAGTGTATTAAGTGTATCAAAATGTCGTCTTTCACATAGACTCGGAATCGTAAACTGCAAAAAAGTCAATTTTGAGATATCGTTGATTGAACAAAGTTGTCTCCTTCTTGTTTCAAGTGTTCTACTATGGACCCATGGGTAAAACTCAAGTTTTAAAAACGTCCCGAAATCCGAATTTTGACTTTCACTAGTGTATTAAGTGTGTCAAAATGTCGCCTTTCACATTGATTCGGAATCGTCAACCGCAAAAAAAGTCAGTTTTGAGATATCGTTGAATGAACAAAGTTGTCTCTTTCTTTTTTCAAGTGTTTAACTATGGACCCATGGCTAAAACTCATGTTTTAAAGACTTCACGAAATCCGAATTTGGACTTTCGTTAGTGTATTAAGTGTATTAAAATGTTGTCTTTCACATTGATTCGGAATCGTCAACCGCAAAAAAAGTCAGTTTTGAGTTATCGTTGAATGAACAAAGTTGTCTCTTTCTTGTTTGAAGTGTTTAACTATGGACCCATGGCTAAAACTCATTTTTTAAAGACTTCCCGAAATTCGAATTTGGACTTTCGTTAGTGTATTAAGTGTATCAAAATGTCGTCTTTCACATTGATTCAGAATCGTGAACCGCAAAAACAGTCAGTTTTGAGATATCATTGAATGAATAAAGTTGTCTCTTTCTTGTTTCAAGGGTTTAACTATGGACCCATGGCTAAAACTCAAGTTTTAAAGACTTCCCGAAATCCGAACTTGGACTTTTGTTAGTGTATTAAGTGTATTAAAATGTCGTCTTTCACATTGATTCGAAATCGTCAACCGCAAAAAAAGTCAGTTTTCAGTTATCGTTGAATGAACAAAGTTGTCTCTTTCTTGTTTCAAGAGTTTAACTATGGACCCATGGCTAAAACTCATGTTTTAAAGACTTCCCGAAATCCGAATTTGGACTTTCGTTAGTGTATTAAGTGTATCAAAATGTCGTCTTTCACATTGATTCGGAATCGTCAACCGCAAAAAAAGTTAGTTTTGAGATGTCGTTGAATGAACAAAGTTGTCTCTTTCTTGTTTCAAGTGTTCAACCATGGACCCATGGTTAAAACTCAAGTTTTAAAGACTTTCTGAAATCCGAATTTAGAATTTCATTAGTGTATTAAGTGTATTAAAATGTCGTCTTTCACATTGATTCGGAATTGTCAACCGCAAAAAAAGTTAGTTTTGAGATATCGTTGAATGAACAAAGTTGTCTATTTATTGTTTCAAGTGTTTAACTATGGACCCATGGTTAAAACTCAAGTTTTAAAGACTTCCCGAAATTCGAATTTGGACTTTCATCAGTGTATTAAGTGTATTAAAAAGTGATCTTTCACATTGATTCAGAATCGTCAACCACAAAAAAAGTCAGTTTTGAGTTATCGTTGAATGAACAAAGTTATCTTTTTCTTGTTTCAAGTGTTCAACTATGGACCCATGGCTAAAACTCAAGTTTTAAAAACTTCCCGAAATCTGAATTTGTACTTTCTTTAGTGTATTAAGTGTTTCAAAATGTGATCTTTGACGTAGATTCGGAACCGTCAAAAGCAAATAAGTCAGTTTTGCGATATCTTTGACAGAACAAAGTTTTGTCTTTCTTGTTTCAAGTGTTCTACTATGGACCCATGGCTAAAACTCAAATTTTAAAAAACAATCCGAAATCTGAATCTGGACTTTCATTAGTGTATTAAGTGTATCAAAATGTCGTCTTTAACATAGATTCAGAATCGTCAACTGCAAAAAAGTCAATTTTGAGATATCGTTGATTGAACAAAGTTGTCTCCTTCTTGTTTCAAGTGTTCTACTATGGACCCATGGGTAAAACTCAAGTTCTAAAAACTTTCCAAAATCTGAATTTGCACTTTCTTTAGTGTATTAAGTGTTTGAAAATGTCATCTTTCATGTAGATTTGGAACCGTCAAAAGCAAATAAGTCAGTTTTGAGATATCTTTGATAGAACAAAGTTCTGTCATTCTTGTTTCAAGTGTTCTATTATGGACCCATGGCTAAAACTCAAGATAATAAACTTCCCGAAATCTGAATCTAGACTTTCATTAGTGTATTAAGTGTATCAAAATGTCGTCTTTCACATAGACTCGGAATCGTAAACTGCAAAAAAGTCAATTTTGAGATATCGTTGATTGAACAAAGTTGTCTCCTTCTTGTTTCAAGTGTTCTACTATGGACCCATGGGTAAAACTCAAGTTTTAAAAACGTCTCGAAATCCGAATTTTGACTTTCACTAGTGTATTAAGTGTGTCAAAATGTCGCCTTTCACATTGATTCGGAATCGTCAACCGCAAAAAAAGTCAGTTTTGAGATATCGTTGAATGAACAAAGTTGTCTCTTTCTTTTTTCAAGTGTTTAACTATGGACCCATGGCTAAAACTCATGTTTTAAAGACTTCCCGAAATCCGAATTTGGACTTTCGTTAGTGTATTAAGTGTATTAAAATGTTGTCTTTCACATTGATTCGGAATCGTCAACCGCAAAAAAAGTCAGTTTTGAGTTATCGTTGAATGAACAAAGTTGTCTCTTTCTTGTTTGAAGTGTTTAACTATGGACCCATGGCTAAAACTCATTTTTTAAAGACTTCCCGAAATTCGAATTTGGACTTTCGTTAGTGTATTAAGTGTATCAAAATGTCGTCTTTCACATTGATTCAGAATCGTGAACCGCAAAAACAGTCAGTTTTGAGATATCATTGAATGAATAAAGTTGTCTCTTTCTTGTTTCAAGGGTTTAACTATGGACCCATGGCTAAAACTCAAGTTTTAAAGACTTCCCGAAATCCGAACTTGGACTTTTGTTAGTGTATTAAGTGTATTAAAATGTCGTCTTTCACATTGATTCGAAATCGTCAACCGCAAAAAAAGACAGCTTTGAGATATCTTTGAATGAACAAAGTTGTCTCTTTCTTGTTTCAAGTGTTTAACTATGGACCCGTGGCTAAAACTCAAGTTTTAATGTCTTCCCGAAATTCGAACTTGGACTTTCGTTAGTGTATTAAGTGTATTAAAATGTCGTCTTTCACATTGATTCGAAATCGTCAACCGCAAAAAAAGTCAGTTTTCAGTTATCGTTGAATGAACAAAGTTGTCTCTTTCTTGTTTCAAGAGTTTAACTATGGACCCATGGCTAAAACTCATGTTTTAAAGACTTCCCGAAATCCGAATTTGGACGTTCGTTAGTGTATTAAGTGTATCAAAATGTCGTCTTTCACATTGATTCGGAATCGTCAACCGCAAAAAAAGTTAGTTTTGAGATGTCGTTGAATGAACAAAGTTGTCACTTTCTTGTTTCAAGTGTTCAACCATGGACCCATGGTTAAAACTCAAGTTTTAAAGACTTTCTGAAATCCGAATTTAGAATTTCATTAGTGTATTAAGTGTATTAAAATGTCGTCTTTCACATTGATTCGGAATTGTCAACCGCAAAATAAGTTAGTTTTGAGATATCGTTGAATGAACAAAGTTGTCTATTTATTGTTTCAAGTGTTTAACTATGGACCCATGGTTAAAACTCAAGTTTTAAAGACTTCCCGAAATTCGAATTTGGACTTTCATCAGTGTATTAAGTGTATTAAAAAGTGATCTTTCACATTGATTCAGAATCGTCAACCACAAAAAAAGTCAGTTTTGAGTTATCGTTGAATGAACAAAGTTATCTTTTTCTTGTTTCAAGTATTCAACTATGGACCCATGGCTAAAACTCAAGTTTTAAAAACTTCCCGAAATCTGAATTTGTACTTTCTTTATTGTATTAAGTGTTTCAAAATGTGATCTTTGACGTAGATTCGGAACCGTCAAAAGCAAATAAGTCAGTTTTGCGATATCTTTGACAGAACAAAGTTTTGTCTTTCTTGTTTCAAGTGTTCTACTATGGACCCATGGCTAAAACTCAAATTTTAAAAAACAATCCGAAATCTGAATCTGGACTTTCATTAGTGTATTAAGTGTATCAAAATGTCGCCTTTAACATAGATTCAGAATCGTCAACTGCAAAAAAGTCAATTTTGAGATATCGTTGATTGAACAAAGTTGTCTCCTTCTTGTTTCAAGTGTTCTACTATGGACCCATGGGTAAAACTCAAGTTCTAAAAACTTTCCAAAATCTGAATTTGCACTTTCTTTAGTGTATTAAGTGTTTGAAAATGTCATCTTTCACGTAGATTTGGAACCGTCAAAAGCAAATAAGTCAGTTTTGAGATATCTTTGATAGAACAAAGTTCTGTCATTCTTGTTTCAAGTGTTCTATTATGGACCCATGGCTAAAACTCAAGAAAATAAACTTCCCGAAATCTGAATCTAGACTTTCATTAGTGTATTAAGTGTATCAAAATGTCGTCTTTCACATAGACTCGGAATCGTAAACTGCAAAAAAGTCAATTTTGAGATATCGTTGATTGAACAAAGTTGTCTCCTTCTTGTTTCAAGTGTTCTACTATGGACCCATGGTAAAACTCAAGTTTTAAAAACGTCTCGAAATCCAAATTTTGACTTTCACTAGTGTATTAAGTGTGTCAAAATGTCGCCTTTCACATTGATTCGGAATCGTCAACCGCAAAAAAAGTCAGTTTTGAGATATCGTTGAATGAACAAAGTTGTCTCTTTCTTTTTTCAAGTGTTTAACTATGGACCCATGGCTAAAACTCATGTTTTAAAGACTTCCCGAAATCCGAATTTGGACTTTCGTTAGTGTATTAAGTGTATTAAAATGTTGTCTTTCACATTGATTCGGAATCGTCAACCGCAAAAAAAGTCAGTTTTGAGTTATCGTTGAATGAACAAAGTTGTCTCTTTCTTGTTTGAAGTGTTTAACTATGGACCCATGGCTAAAACTCATTTTTTAAAGACTTCCCGAAATTCGAATTTGGACTTTCGTTAGTGTATTAAGTGTATCAAAATGTCGTCTTTCACATTCATTCAGAATCGTGAACCGCAAAAACAGTCAGTTTTGAGATATCATTGAATGAATAAAGTTGTCTCTTTCTTGTTTCAAGGGTTTAACTATGGACCCATGGCTAAAACTCAAGTTTTAAAGACTTCCCGAAATCCGAACTTGGACTTTTGTTAGTGTATTAAGTGTATTAAAATGTCGTCTTTCACATTGATTCGAAATCGTCAACCGCAAAAAAAGACAGCTTTGAGATATCTTTGAATGAACAAAGTTGTCTCTTTCTTGTTTCAAGTGTTTAACTATGGACCCGTGGCTAAAACTCAAGTTTTAAAGACTTCCCGAAATCCGAACTTGGACTTTTGTTAGTGTATTAAGTGTATTAAAATGTCGTCTTTCACATTGATTCGAAATCGTCAACCGCAAAAACAGTCAGTTTTGAGATATCGTTGAATGAACAAAGTTGTCTCTTTCTTGTTTCAAGTGTTCAACTATGGACCCATGGGTAAAACTAAAGTTTTAAAGACTTTCTGAAATCCGAATTTAGACTTTCATTAGTGTATTAAGTGTATTAAAATGTCGTCTTTAACATTGATTTGGAATTGCCAACCGCAAAAAAAGTTAGTTTTGAGATGTCGTTGAATGAACAAAGTTGTCTCTTTCTTGTTTCAAGTGTTCAACTATGGACCCATGGCTAAAACTAAAGTTTTAAAGACTTTCTGAAATCCGAATTTAGACTTTCATTAGTGTATTAAGTGTATTAAAATGTCATCTTTCACATTGATTCGGAATCGTCAACCGCAAAAAAAGTTAGTTTTGAGATATCGTTGAATGAACAAAGTTGTCTATTTCTTGTTTCAAGTGTTTAACTATGGACCCATGGCAAAACTCAAGTTTTAAAGACTTCTTGAAATCCGAATTTGGACTTTAATCAGTGTATTAAGTGTATTAAAAAGTCATCTTTCACATTGATTCGGAATCGTCAACCACAAAAAAAGTCAGTTTTGAGTTATCGTTGAATGAACAAAGTTGTCTCTTTCTTGTTTGAAGTGTTTAACTATGGACCCGTGGCTAAAACTCAAGTTTTAAAGACTTCCCGAAATCCGAACTTGGACTTTTGTTAGTGTATTAAGTGTATTAAAATGTCGTCTTTCACATTGATTCGAAATCGTCAACCGCAAAAACAGTCAGTTTTGAGATATCGTTGAATGAACAAAGTTGTCTCTTTCTTGTTTCAAGTGTTCAACTATGGACCCATGGGTAAAACTAAAGTTTTAAAGACTTTCTGAAATCCGAATTTAGACTTTCATTAGTGTATTAAGTGTATTAAAATGTCGTCTTTAACATTGATTTGGAATTGCCAACCGCAAAAAAAGTTAGTTTTGAGATGTCGTTGAATGAACAAAGTTGTCTCTTTCTTGTTTCAAGTGTTCAACTATGGACCCATGGCTAAAACTAAAGTTTTAAAGACTTTCTGAAATCCGAATTTAGACTTTCATTAGTGTATTAAGTGTATTAAAATGTCATCTTTCACATTGATTCGGAATCGTCAACCGCAAAAAAAGTTAGTTTTGAGATATCGTTGAATGAACAAAGTTGTCTATTTCTTGTTTCAAGTGTTTAACTATGGACCCATGGCAAAACTCAAGTTTTAAAGACTTCTTGAAATCCGAATTTGGACTTTAATCAGTGTATTAAGTGTATTAAAAAGTCATCTTTCACATTGATTCGGAATCGTCAACCACAAAAAAAGTCAGTTTTGAGTTATCGTTGAATGAACAAAGTTGTCTCTTTCTTGTTTCAAGTGTTCAACTATGGACCCATGGCTAAAACTCAAGTTTTAAAAACTTCCCGAAATCTGAATTTGGACTTTCTTTAGTGTATTAAGTGTTTCAAAATGTCATCTTTGACATAGATTCGGAACCGTCAAATGAAAATAAGTCAGTTTTGCGATATCTTTGATAGAACAAAGTTCTGTCATTCTTGTTTCAAGTGTTCTATTATGGACCCATGGCTAAAACTCAAGTTTTAAAAACTTCCCGAAATCTGAATCTAGACTTTCATTAGTGTATTAAGTGTATCAAAATGTCGTCTTTCACATAGACTCGGAATCGTAAACTGCAAAAAAGTCAATTTTGAGATATCGTTGATTGAACAAAGTTGTCTCCTTCTTGTTTCAAGTGTTCTACTATGGACCCATGGGTAAAACTCAAGTTTTAAAAACGTCCCGAAATCCGAATTTTGACTTTCACTAGTGTATTAAGTGTGTCAAAATGTCGCCTTTCACATTGATTCGGAATCGTCAACCGCAAAAAAAGTCAGTTTTGAGATATCGTTGAATGAACAAAGTTGTCTCTTTCTTTTTTCAAGTGTTTAACTATGGACCCATGGCTAAAACTCATGTTTTAAAGACTTCACGAAATCCGAATTTGGACTTTCGTTAGTGTATTAAGTGTATTAAAATGTTGTCTTTCACATTGATTCGGAATCGTCAACCGCAAAAAAAGTCAGTTTTGAGTTATCGTTGAATGAACAAAGTTGTCTCTTTCTTGTTTGAAGTGTTTAACTATGGACCCATGGCTAAAACTCATTTTTTAAAGACTTCCCGAAATTCGAATTTGGACTTTCGTTAGTGTATTAAGTGTATCAAAATGTCGTCTTTCACATTGATTCAGAATCGTGAACCGCAAAAACAGTCAGTTTTGAGATATCATTGAATGAATAAAGTTGTCTCTTTCTTGTTTCAAGGGTTTAACTATGGACCCATGGCTAAAACTCAAGTTTTAAAGACTTCCCGAAATCCGAACTTGGACTTTTGTTACTGTATTAAGTGTATTAAAATGTCGTCTTTCACATTGATTCGAAATCGTCAACCGCAAAAAAAGTCAGTTTTCAGTTATCGTTGAATGAACAAAGTTGTCTCTTTCTTGTTTCAAGAGTTTAACTATGGACCCATGGCTAAAACTCATGTTTTAAAGACTTCCCGAAATCCGAATTTGGACTTTCGTTAGTGTATTAAGTGTATCAAAATGTCGTCTTTCACATTGATTCGGAATCGTCAACCGCAAAAAAAGTTAGTTTTGAGATGTCGTTGAATGAACAAAGTTGTCTCTTTCTTGTTTCAAGTGTTCAACCATGGACCCATGGTTAAAACTCAAGTTTTAAAGACTTTCTGAAATCCGAATTTAGAATTTCATTAGTGTATTAAGTGTTTTAAAATGTCGTCTTTCACATTGATTCGGAATTGTCAACCGCAAAAAAAGTTAGTTTTGAGATATCGTTGAATGAACAAAGTTGTCTATTTATTGTTTCAAGTGTTTAACTATGGACCCATGGTTAAAACTCAAGTTTTAAAGACTTCCCGAAATTCGAATTTGGACTTTCATCAGTGTATTAAGTGTATTAAAAAGTGATCTTTCACATTGATTCAGAATCGTCAACCACAAAAAAAGTCAGTTTTGAGTTATCGTTGAATGAACAAAGTTATCTTTTTCTTGTTTCAAGTGTTCAACTATGGACCCATGGCTAAAACTCAAGTTTTAAAAACTTCCCGAAATCTGAATTTGTACTTTCTTTAGTGTATTAAGTGTTTCAAAATGTGATCTTTGACGTAGATTCGGAACCGTCAAAAGCAAATAAGTCAGTTTTGCGATATCTTTGACAGAACAAAGTTTTGTCTTTCTTGTTTCAAGTGTTCTACTATGGACCCATGGCTAAAACTCAAATTTTAAAAAACAATCCGAAATCTGAATCTGGACTTTCATTAGTGTATTAAGTGTATCAAAATGTCGTCTTTAACATAGATTCAGAATCGTCAACTGCAAAAAAGTCAATTTTGAGATATCGTTGATTGAACAAAGTTGTCTCCTTCTTGTTTCAAGTGTTCTACTATGGACCCATGGGTAAAACTCAAGTTCTAAAAACTTTCCAAAATCTGAATTTGCACTTTCTTTAGTGTATTAAGTGTTTGAAAATGTCATCTTTCATGTAGATTTGGAACCGTCAAAAGCAAATAAGTCAGTTTTGAGATATCTTTGATAGAACAAAGTTCTGTCATTCTTGTTTCAAGTGTTCTATTATGGACCCATGGCTAAAACTCAAGATAATAAACTTCCCGAAATCTGAATCTAGACTTTCATTAGTGTATTAAGTGTATCAAAATGTCGTCTTTCACATAGACTCGGAATCGTAAACTGCAAAAAAGTCAATTTTGAGATATCGTTGATTGAACAAAGTTGTCTCCTTCTTGTTTCAAGTGTTCTACTATGGACCCATGGGTAAAACTCAAGTTTTAAAAACGTCTCGAAATCCGAATTTTGACTTTCACTAGTGTATTAAGTGTGTCAAAATGTCGCCTTTCACATTGATTCGGAATCGTCAACCGCAAAAAAAGTCAGTTTTGAGATATCGTTGAATGAACAAAGTTGTCTCTTTCTTTTTTCAAGTGTTTAACTATGGACCCATGGCTAAAACTCATGTTTTAAAGACTTCCCGAAATCCGAATTTGGACTTTCGTTAGTGTATTAAGTGTATTAAAATGTTGTCTTTCACATTGATTCGGAATCGTCAACCGCAAAAAAAGTCAGTTTTGAGTTATCGTTGAATGAACAAAGTTGTCTCTTTCTTGTTTGAAGTGTTTAACTATGGACCCATGGCTAAAACTCATTTTTTAAAGACTTCCCGAAATTCGAATTTGGACTTTCGTTAGTGTATTAAGTGTATCAAAATGTCGTCTTTCACATTGATTCAGAATCGTGAACCGCAAAAACAGTCAGTTTTGAGATATCATTGAATGAATAAAGTTGTCTCTTTCTTGTTTCAAGGGTTTAACTATGGACCCATGGCTAAAACTCAAGTTTTAAAGACTTCCCGAAATCCGAACTTGGACTTTTGTTAGTGTATTAAGTGTATTAAAATGTCGTCTTTCACATTGATTCGAAATCGTCAACCGCAAAAAAAGACAGCTTTGAGATATCTTTGAATGAACAAAGTTGTCTCTTTCTTGTTTCAAGTGTTTAACTATGGACCCGTGGCTAAAACTCAAGTTTTAATGTCTTCCCGAAATTCGAACTTGGACTTTCGTTAGTGTATTAAGTGTATTAAAATGTCGTCTTTCACATTGATTCGAAATCGTCAACCGCAAAAAAAGTCAGTTTTCAGTTATCGTTGAATGAACAAAGTTGTCTCTTTCTTGTTTCAAGAGTTTAACTATGGACCCATGGCTAAAACTCATGTTTTAAAGACTTCCCGAAATCCGAATTTGGACGTTCGTTAGTGTATTAAGTGTATCAAAATGTCGTCTTTCACATTGATTCGGAATCGTCAACCGCAAAAAAAGTTAGTTTTGAGATGTCGTTGAATGAACAAAGTTGTCTCTTTCTTGTTTCAAGTGTTCAACCATGGACCCATGGTTAAAACTCAAGTTTTAAAGACTTTCTGAAATCCGAATTTAGAATTTCATTAGTGTATTAAGTGTATTAAAATGTCGTCTTTCACATTGATTCGGAATTGTCAACCGCAAAATAAGTTAGTTTTGAGATATCGTTGAATGAACAAAGTTGTCTATTTATTGTTTCAAGTGTTTAACTATGGACCCATGGTTAAAACTCAAGTTTTAAAGACTTCCCGAAATTCGAATTTGGACTTTCATCAGTGTATTAAGTGTATTAAAAAGTGATCTTTCACATTGATTCAGAATCGTCAACCACAAAAAAAGTCAGTTTTGAGTTATCGTTGAATGAACAAAGTTATCTTTTTCTTGTTTCAAGTATTCAACTATGGACCCATGGCTAAAACTCAAGTTTTAAAAACTTCCCGAAATCTGAATTTGTACTTTCTTTAGTGTATTAAGTGTTTCAAAATGTGATCTTTGACGTAGATTCGGAACCGTCAAAAGCAAATAAGTCAGTTTTGCGATATCTTTGACAGAACAAAGTTTTGTCTTTCTTGTTTCAAGTGTTCTACTATGGACCCATGGCTAAAACTCAAATTTTAAAAAACAATCCGAAATCTGAATCTGGACTTTCATTAGTGTATTAAGTGTATCAAAATGTCGCCTTTAACATAGATTCAGAATCGTCAACTGCAAAAAAGTCAATTTTGAGATATCGTTGATTGAACAAAGTTGTCTCCTTCTTGTTTCAAGTGTTCTACTATGGACCCATGGGTAAAACTCAAGTTCTAAAAACTTTCCAAAATCTGAATTTGCACTTTCTTTAGTGTATTAAGTGTTTGAAAATGTCATCTTTCACGTAGATTTGGAACCGTCAAAAGCAAATAAGTCAGTTTTGAGATATCTTTGATAGAACAAAGTTCTGTCATTCTTGTTTCAAGTGTTCTATTATGGACCCATGGCTAAAACTCAAGAAAATAAACTTCCCGAAATCTGAATCTAGACTTTCATTAGTGTATTAAGTGTATCAAAATGTCGTCTTTCACATAGACTCGGAATCGTAAACTGCAAAAAAGTCAATTTTGAGATATCGTTGATTGAACAAAGTTGTCTCCTTCTTGTTTCAAGTGTTCTACTATGGACCCATGGTAAAACTCAAGTTTTAAAAACGTCTCGAAATCCAAATTTTGACTTTCACTAGTGTATTAAGTGTGTCAAAATGTCGCCTTTCACATTGATTCGGAATCGTCAACCGCAAAAAAAGTCAGTTTTGAGATATCGTTGAATGAACAAAGTTGTCTCTTTCTTTTTTCAAGTGTTTAACTATGGACCCATGGCTAAAACTCATGTTTTAAAGACTTCCCGAAATCCGAATTTGGACTTTCGTTAGTGTATTAAGTGTATTAAAATGTTGTCTTTCACATTGATTCGGAATCGTCAACCGCAAAAAAAGTCAGTTTTGAGTTATCGTTGAATGAACAAAGTTGTCTCTTTCTTGTTTGAAGTGTTTAACTATGGACCCATGGCTAAAACTCATTTTTTAAAGACTTCCCGAAATTCGAATTTGGACTTTCGTTAGTGTATTAAGTGTATCAAAATGTCGTCTTTCACATTCATTCAGAATCGTGAACCGCAAAAACAGTCAGTTTTGAGATATCATTGAATGAATAAAGTTGTCTCTTTCTTGTTTCAAGGGTTTAACTATGGACCCATGGCTAAAACTCAAGTTTTAAAGACTTCCCGAAATCCGAACTTGGACTTTTGTTAGTGTATTAAGTGTATTAAAATGTCGTCTTTCACATTGATTCGAAATCGTCAACCGCAAAAAAAGACAGCTTTGAGATATCTTTGAATGAACAAAGTTGTCTCTTTCTTGTTTCAAGTGTTTAACTATGGACCCGTGGCTAAAACTCAAGTTTTAATGTCTTCCCGAAATTCGAACTTGGACTTTCGTTAGTGTATTAAGTGTATTAAAATGTCGTCTTTCACATTGATTCGAAATCGTCAACCGCAAAAAAAGTCAGTTTTCAGTTATCGTTGAATGAACAAAGTTGTCTCTTTCTTGTTTCAAGAGTTTAACTATGAACCATGTCTAAAACTCATGTTTTAAAGACTTCCCGAAATCCGAATTTGGACTTTCGTTAGTGTATTAAGTGTATCAAAATGTCGTCTTTCACATTGATTCGGAATCGTCAACCGCAAAAAAAGTTAGTTTTGAGATGTTGTTGAATGAACAAAGTTGTCTCTTTCTTGTTTCAAGTGTTCAACCATGGACCCATGGTTAAAACTCAAGTTTTAAAGACTTTCTGAAATCCGAATTTAGAATTTCATTAGTGTATTAAGTGTATTAAAATGTCGTCTTTCACATTGATTCGGAATTGTCAACCGCAAAATAAGTTAGTTTTGAGATATCGTTGAATGAACAAAGTTGTCTATTTATTGTTTCAAGTGTTTAACTATGGACCCATGGTTAAAACTCAAGTTTTAAAGACTTCCCGAAATTCGAATTTGGACTTTCATCAGTGTATTAAGTGTATTAAAAAGTGATCTTTCACATTGATTCAGAATCGTCAACCACAAAAAAAGTCAGTTTTGAGTTATCGTTGAATGAACAAAGTTATCTTTTTCTTGTTTCAAGTGTTCAACTATGGACCCATGGCTAAAACTCAAGTTTTAAAAACTTCCCGAAATCTGAATTTGTACTTTCTTTAGTGTATTAAGTGTTTCAAAATGTGATCTTTGACGTAGATTCGGAACCGTCAAAAGCAAATAAGTCAGTTTTGCGATATCTTTGACAGAACAAAGTTTTGTCTTTCTTGTTTCAAGTGTTCTACTATGGACCCATGGCTAAAACTCAAATTTTAAAAAACAATCCAAAATCTGAATCTGGACTTTCATTAGTGTATTAAGTGTATCAAAATGTCGTCTTTAACATAGATTCAGAATCGTCAACTGCAAAAAAGTCAATTTTGAGATATCGTTGATTGAACAAAGTTGTCTCCTTCTTGTTTCAAGTGTTCTACTATGGACCCATGGGTAAAACTCAAGTTCTAAAAACTTTCCAAAATCTGAATTTGCACTTTCTTTAGTGTATTAAGTGTTTGAAAATGTCATCTTTCACGTAGATTTGGAACCGTCAAAAGCAAATAAGTCAGTTTTGAGATATCTTTGATTGAACAA
The DNA here is from genome assembly GCA_036245055.1 of Diospyros kaki. Lineage (NCBI taxonomy): Eukaryota > Viridiplantae > Streptophyta > Magnoliopsida > Ericales > Ebenaceae > Diospyros > Diospyros kaki. The sequence continues at coordinate 22,414,289 of BSEG01000009.1, read as the reverse complement.
AGTTCTGTCATTCTTGTTTCAAGTGTTCTATTATGGACCCATGGCTAAAACTCAAGATAATAAACTTCCCGAAATCTGAATCTAGACTTTCATTAGTGTATTAAGTGTATCAAAATGTCGTCTTTCACATAGACTCGGAATCGTAAACTGCAAAAAAGTCAATTTTGAGATATCGTTGATTGAACAAAGTTGTCTCCTTCTTGTTTCAAGTGTTCTACTATGGACCCATGGGTAAAACTCAAGTTTTAAAAACGTCCCGAAATCCGAATTTTGACTTTCACTAGTGTATTAAGTGTGTCAAAATGTCGCCTTTCACATTGATTCGGAATCGTCAACCGCAAAAAAAGTCAGTTTTGAGATATCGTTGAATGAACAAAGTTGTCTCTTTCTTTTTTCAAGTGTTTAACTATGGACCCATGGCTAAAACTCATGTTTTAAAGACTTCCAGAAATCCGAATTTGGACTTTCGTTAGTGTATTAAGTGTATTAAAATGTTGTCTTTCACATTGATTCGGAATCGTCAACCGCAAAAAAAGTCAGTTTTGAGTTATCGTTGAATGAACAAAGTTGTCTCTTTCTTGTTTGAAGTGTTTAACTATGGACCCATGGCTAAAACTCATGTTTTAAAGGCTTCTCGAAATCCTAATTTGGACTTTCGTTAGTATATTAAGTGTATTAAAATGTTGTCTTTCACATTGATTCGGAATCGTCAACCGCAAAAAAAGTCAGTTTTGAGTTATCGTTGAATGAACAAAGTTGTCTCTTTCTTGTTTGAAGTGTTTAACTATGGACCCATGGCTAAAACTCATTTTTTAAAGACTTCCCGAAATCCGAACTTGGACTTTTGTTAGTGTATTAAGTGTATTAAAATGTCATCTTTCACATTGATTCGAAATCGTCAACCACAAAAAAAGACAGCTTTGAGATATCGTTGAATGAACAAAGTTGTCTCTTTCTTTTTTCAAGTGTTTAACTATGGACCCATGGCTAAAACTCATGTTTTAAAGACTTCCCGAAATCCGAATTTGGACTTTCGTTAGTGTATTAAGTGTATTAAAATGTTGTCTTTCACATTGATTCGGAATCGTCAACCGCAAAAAAAGTCAGTTTTGAGTTATCGTTGAATGAACAAAGTTGTCTCTTTCTTGTTTCAAGAGTTTAACTATGGACCCATGGCTAAAACTCATGTTTTAAAGACTTCCCGAAATCCGAATTTGGACTTTCGTTAGTGTATTAAGTGTATCAAAATGTCTTCTTTCACATTGATTCGGAATCGTGAACCGCAAAAACAGTCAGTTTTGAGATATCGTTGAATGAACAAAGTTGTCTCTTTCTTGTTTCAAGTGTTCAACTATGGACCCATGGGTAAAACTAAAGTTTTAAAGACTTTCTGAAATCCGAATTTAGACTTTCATTAGTGTATTAAGTGTATTAAAATGTCGTCTTTAACATTGATTTGGAATTGTCAACCGCAAAAAAAGTTAGTTTTGAGATGTCGTTGAATGAACAAAGTTGTCTCTTTCTTGTTTCAAGTGTTCAACTATGGACCCATGGCTAAAACTAAAGTTTTAAAGACTTTCTGAAATTCGAATTTAGACTTTCATTAGTGTATTAAGTGTATTAAAATGTCATCTTTCACATTGATTCGGAATCGTCAACCGCAAAAAAAGTTAGTTTTGAGATATCGTTGAATGAACAAAGTTGTCTATTTCTTGTTTCAAGTGTTTAACTATGGACCCATGGCAAAACTCAAGTTTTAAAGACTTCTTGAAATCCGAATTTGGACTTTAATCAGTGTATTAAGTGTATTAAAAAGTCATCTTTCACATTGATTCGGAATCGTGAACCACAAAAAAAGTCAGTTTTGAGTTATCGTTGAATGAACAAAGTTGTCTCTTTCTTGTTTCAAGTGTTCAACTATGGACCCATGGCTAAAACTCAAGTTTTAAAAACTTCCCGAAATCTGAATTTGGACTTTCTTTAGTGTATTAAGTGTTTCAAAATGTCATCTTTGACATAGATTCGGAACCGTCAAATGAAAATAAGTCAGTTTTGCGATATCTTTGATAGAACAAAGTTCTGTCATTCTTGTTTCAAGTGTTCTATTATGGACCCATGGCTAAAACTCAAGTTTTAAAAACTTCCCGAAATCTGAATCTAGACTTTCATTAGTGTATTAAGTGTATCAAAATGTCGTCTTTCACATAGACTCGGAATCGTAAACTGCAAAAAAGTCAATTTTGAGATATCGTTGATTGAACAAAGTTGTCTCCTTCTTGTTTCAAGTGTTCTACTATGGACCCATGGGTAAAACTCAAGTTTTAAAAACGTCCCGAAATCCGAATTTTGACTTTCACTAGTGTATTAAGTGTGTCAAAATGTCGCCTTTCACATTGATTCGGAATCGTCAACCGCAAAAAAAGTCAGTTTTGAGATATCGTTGAATGAACAAAGTTGTCTCTTTCTTTTTTCAAGTGTTTAACTATGGACCCATGGCTAAAACTCATGTTTTAAAGACTTCACGAAATCCGAATTTGGACTTTCGTTAGTGTATTAAGTGTATTAAAATGTTGTCTTTCACATTGATTCGGAATCGTCAACCGCAAAAAAAGTCAGTTTTGAGTTATCGTTGAATGAACAAAGTTGTCTCTTTCTTGTTTGAAGTGTTTAACTATGGACCCATGGCTAAAACTCATTTTTTAAAGACTTCCCGAAATTCGAATTTGGACTTTCGTTAGTGTATTAAGTGTATCAAAATGTCGTCTTTCACATTGATTCAGAATCGTGAACCGCAAAAACAGTCAGTTTTGAGATATCATTGAATGAATAAAGTTGTCTCTTTCTTGTTTCAAGGGTTTAACTATGGACCCATGGCTAAAACTCAAGTTTTAAAGACTTCCCGAAATCCGAACTTGGACTTTTGTTACTGTATTAAGTGTATTAAAATGTCGTCTTTCACATTGATTCGAAATCGTCAACCGCAAAAAAAGTCAGTTTTCAGTTATCGTTGAATGAACAAAGTTGTCTCTTTCTTGTTTCAAGAGTTTAACTATGGACCCATGGCTAAAACTCATGTTTTAAAGACTTCCCGAAATCCGAATTTGGACTTTCGTTAGTGTATTAAGTGTATCAAAATGTCGTCTTTCACATTGATTCGGAATCGTCAACCGCAAAAAAAGTTAGTTTTGAGATGTCGTTGAATGAACAAAGTTGTCTCTTTCTTGTTTCAAGTGTTCAACTATGGACCCATGGCTAAAACTAAAGTTTTAAAGACTTTCTGAAATTCGAATTTAGACTTTCATTAGTGTATTAAGTGTATTAAAATGTCATCTTTCACATTGATTCGGAATCGTCAACCGCAAAAAAAGTTAGTTTTGAGATATCGTTGAATGAACAAAGTTGTCTATTTCTTGTTTCAAGTGTTTAACTATGGACCCATGGCAAAACTCAAGTTTTAAAGACTTCTTGAAATCCGAATTTGGACTTTAATCAGTGTATTAAGTGTATTAAAAAGTCATCTTTCACATTGATTCGGAATCGTGAACCACAAAAAAAGTCAGTTTTGAGATATCGTTGAATGAACAAAGTTGTCTCTTTCTTGTTTCAAGTGTTCAACTATGGACCCATGGCTAAAACTCAAGTTTTAAAAACTTCCCGAAATCTGAATTTGGACTTTCTTTAGTGTATTAAGTGTTTCAAAATGTCATCTTTGACATAGATTCGGAACCGTCAAATGAAAATAAGTCAGTTTTGCGATATCTTTGATAGAACAAAGTTCTGTCATTCTTGTTTCAAGTGTTCTATTATGGACCCATGGCTAAAACTCAAGTTTTAAAAACTTCCCGAAATCTGAATCTAGACTTTCATTAGTGTATTAAGTGTATCAAAATGTCGTCTTTCACATAGACTCGGAATCGTAAACTGCAAAAAAGTCAATTTTGAGATATCGTTGATTGAACAAAGTTGTCTCCTTCTTGTTTCAAGTGTTCTACTATGGACCCATGGGTAAAACTCAAGTTTTAAAAACGTCCCGAAATCCGAATTTTGACTTTCACTAGTGTATTAAGTGTGTCAAAATGTCGCCTTTCACATTGATTCGGAATCGTCAACCGCAAAAAAAGTCAGTTTTGAGATATCGTTGAATGAACAAAGTTGTCTCTTTCTTTTTTCAAGTGTTTAACTATGGACCCATGGCTAAAACTCATGTTTTAAAGACTTCACGAAATCCGAATTTGGACTTTCGTTAGTGTATTAAGTGTATTAAAATGTTGTCTTTCACATTGATTCGGAATCGTCAACCGCAAAAAAAGTCAGTTTTGAGTTATCGTTGAATGAACAAAGTTGTCTCTTTCTTGTTTGAAGTGTTTAACTATGGACCCATGGCTAAAACTCATTTTTTAAAGACTTCCCGAAATTCGAATTTGGACTTTCGTTAGTGTATTAAGTGTATCAAAATGTCGTCTTTCACATTGATTCAGAATCGTGAACCGCAAAAACAGTCAGTTTTGAGATATCATTGAATGAATAAAGTTGTCTCTTTCTTGTTTCAAGGGTTTAACTATGGACCCATGGCTAAAACTCAAGTTTTAAAGACTTCCCGAAATCCGAACTTGGACTTTTGTTACTGTATTAAGTGTATTAAAATGTCGTCTTTCACATTGATTCGAAATCGTCAACCGCAAAAAAAGTCAGTTTTCAGTTATCGTTGAATGAACAAAGTTGTCTCTTTCTTGTTTCAAGAGTTTAACTATGGACCCATGGCTAAAACTCATGTTTTAAAGACTTCCCGAAATCCGAATTTGGACTTTCGTTAGTGTATTAAGTGTATCAAAATGTCGTCTTTCACATTGATTCGGAATCGTCAACCGCAAAAAAAGTTAGTTTTGAGATGTCGTTGAATGAACAAAGTTGTCTCTTTCTTGTTTCAAGTGTTCAACCATGGACCCATGGTTAAAACTCAAGTTTTAAAGACTTTCTGAAATCCGAATTTAGAATTTCATTAGTGTATTAAGTGTTTTAAAATGTCGTCTTTCACATTGATTCGGAATTGTCAACCGCAAAAAAAGTTAGTTTTGAGATATCGTTGAATGAACAAAGTTGTCTATTTATTGTTTCAAGTGTTTAACTATGGACCCATGGTTAAAACTCAAGTTTTAAAGACTTCCCGAAATTCGAATTTGGACTTTCATCAGTGTATTAAGTGTATTAAAAAGTGATCTTTCACATTGATTCAGAATCGTCAACCACAAAAAAAGTCAGTTTTGAGTTATCGTTGAATGAACAAAGTTATCTTTTTCTTGTTTCAAGTGTTCAACTATGGACCCATGGCTAAAACTCAAGTTTTAAAAACTTCCCGAAATCTGAATTTGTACTTTCTTTAGTGTATTAAGTGTTTCAAAATGTGATCTTTGACGTAGATTCGGAACCGTCAAAAGCAAATAAGTCAGTTTTGCGATATCTTTGACAGAACAAAGTTTTGTCTTTCTTGTTTCAAGTGTTCTACTATGGACCCATGGCTAAAACTCAAATTTTAAAAAACAATCCGAAATCTGAATCTGGACTTTCATTAGTGTATTAAGTGTATCAAAATGTCGTCTTTAACATAGATTCAGAATCGTCAACTGCAAAAAAGTCAATTTTGAGATATCGTTGATTGAACAAAGTTGTCTCCTTCTTGTTTCAAGTGTTCTACTATGGACCCATGGGTAAAACTCAAGTTCTAAAAACTTTCCAAAATCTGAATTTGCACTTTCTTTAGTGTATTAAGTGTTTGAAAATGTCATCTTTCATGTAGATTTGGAACCGTCAAAAGCAAATAAGTCAGTTTTGAGATATCTTTGATAGAACAAAGTTCTGTCATTCTTGTTTCAAGTGTTCTATTATGGACCCATGGCTAAAACTCAAGATAATAAACTTCCCGAAATCTGAATCTAGACTTTCATTAGTGTATTAAGTGTATCAAAATGTCGTCTTTCACATAGACTCGGAATCGTAAACTGCAAAAAAGTCAATTTTGAGATATCGTTGATTGAACAAAGTTGTCTCCTTCTTGTTTCAAGTGTTCTACTATGGACCCATGGGTAAAACTCAAGTTTTAAAAACGTCTCGAAATCCGAATTTTGACTTTCACTAGTGTATTAAGTGTGTCAAAATGTCGCCTTTCACATTGATTCGGAATCGTCAACCGCAAAAAAAGTCAGTTTTGAGATATCGTTGAATGAACAAAGTTGTCTCTTTCTTTTTTCAAGTGTTTAACTATGGACCCATGGCTAAAACTCATGTTTTAAAGACTTCCCGAAATCCGAATTTGGACTTTCGTTAGTGTATTAAGTGTATTAAAATGTTGTCTTTCACATTGATTCGGAATCGTCAACCGCAAAAAAAGTCAGTTTTGAGTTATCGTTGAATGAACAAAGTTGTCTCTTTCTTGTTTGAAGTGTTTAACTATGGACCCATGGCTAAAACTCATTTTTTAAAGACTTCCCGAAATTCGAATTTGGACTTTCGTTAGTGTATTAAGTGTATCAAAATGTCGTCTTTCACATTGATTCAGAATCGTGAACCGCAAAAACAGTCAGTTTTGAGATATCATTGAATGAATAAAGTTGTCTCTTTCTTGTTTCAAGGGTTTAACTATGGACCCATGGCTAAAACTCAAGTTTTAAAGACTTCCCGAAATCCGAACTTGGACTTTTGTTAGTGTATTAAGTGTATTAAAATGTCGTCTTTCACATTGATTCGAAATCGTCAACCGCAAAAAAAGACAGCTTTGAGATATCTTTGAATGAACAAAGTTGTCTCTTTCTTGTTTCAAGTGTTTAACTATGGACCCGTGGCTAAAACTCAAGTTTTAATGTCTTCCCGAAATTCGAACTTGGACTTTCGTTAGTGTATTAAGTGTATTAAAATGTCGTCTTTCACATTGATTCGAAATCGTCAACCGCAAAAAAAGTCAGTTTTCAGTTATCGTTGAATGAACAAAGTTGTCTCTTTCTTGTTTCAAGAGTTTAACTATGGACCCATGGCTAAAACTCATGTTTTAAAGACTTCCCGAAATCCGAATTTGGACGTTCGTTAGTGTATTAAGTGTATCAAAATGTCGTCTTTCACATTGATTCGGAATCGTCAACCGCAAAAAAAGTTAGTTTTGAGATGTCGTTGAATGAACAAAGTTGTCTCTTTCTTGTTTCAAGTGTTCAACCATGGACCCATGGTTAAAACTCAAGTTTTAAAGACTTTCTGAAATCCGAATTTAGAATTTCATTAGTGTATTAAGTGTATTAAAATGTCGTCTTTCACATTGATTCGGAATTGTCAACCGCAAAATAAGTTAGTTTTGAGATATCGTTGAATGAACAAAGTTGTCTATTTATTGTTTCAAGTGTTTAACTATGGACCCATGGTTAAAACTCAAGTTTTAAAGACTTCCCGAAATTCGAATTTGGACTTTCATCAGTGTATTAAGTGTATTAAAAAGTGATCTTTCACATTGATTCAGAATCGTCAACCACAAAAAAAGTCAGTTTTGAGTTATCGTTGAATGAACAAAGTTATCTTTTTCTTGTTTCAAGTATTCAACTATGGACCCATGGCTAAAACTCAAGTTTTAAAAACTTCCCGAAATCTGAATTTGTACTTTCTTTAGTGTATTAAGTGTTTCAAAATGTGATCTTTGACGTAGATTCGGAACCGTCAAAAGCAAATAAGTCAGTTTTGCGATATCTTTGACAGAACAAAGTTTTGTCTTTCTTGTTTCAAGTGTTCTACTATGGACCCATGGCTAAAACTCAAATTTTAAAAAACAATCCGAAATCTGAATCTGGACTTTCATTAGTGTATTAAGTGTATCAAAATGTCGCCTTTAACATAGATTCAGAATCGTCAACTGCAAAAAAGTCAATTTTGAGATATCGTTGATTGAACAAAGTTGTCTCCTTCTTGTTTCAAGTGTTCTACTATGGACCCATGGGTAAAACTCAAGTTCTAAAAACTTTCCAAAATCTGAATTTGCACTTTCTTTAGTGTATTAAGTGTTTGAAAATGTCATCTTTCACGTAGATTTGGAACCGTCAAAAGCAAATAAGTCAGTTTTGAGATATCTTTGATAGAACAAAGTTCTGTCATTCTTGTTTCAAGTGTTCTATTATGGACCCATGGCTAAAACTCAAGAAAATAAACTTCCCGAAATCTGAATCTAGACTTTCATTAGTGTATTAAGTGTATCAAAATGTCGTCTTTCACATAGACTCGGAATCGTAAACTGCAAAAAAGTCAATTTTGAGATATCGTTGATTGAACAAAGTTGTCTCCTTCTTGTTTCAAGTGTTCTACTATGGACCCATGGTAAAACTCAAGTTTTAAAAACGTCTCGAAATCCAAATTTTGACTTTCACTAGTGTATTAAGTGTGTCAAAATGTCGCCTTTCACATTGATTCGGAATCGTCAACCGCAAAAAAAGTCAGTTTTGAGATATCGTTGAATGAACAAAGTTGTCTCTTTCTTTTTTCAAGTGTTTAACTATGGACCCATGGCTAAAACTCATGTTTTAAAGACTTCCCGAAATCCGAATTTGGACTTTCGTTAGTGTATTAAGTGTATTAAAATGTTGTCTTTCACATTGATTCGGAATCGTCAACCGCAAAAAAAGTCAGTTTTGAGTTATCGTTGAATGAACAAAGTTGTCTCTTTCTTGTTTGAAGTGTTTAACTATGGACCCATGGCTAAAACTCATTTTTTAAAGACTTCCCGAAATTCGAATTTGGACTTTCGTTAGTGTATTAAGTGTATCAAAATGTCGTCTTTCACATTCATTCAGAATCGTGAACCGCAAAAACAGTCAGTTTTGAGATATCATTGAATGAATAAAGTTGTCTCTTTCTTGTTTCAAGGGTTTAACTATGGACCCATGGCTAAAACTCAAGTTTTAAAGACTTCCCGAAATCCGAACTTGGACTTTTGTTAGTGTATTAAGTGTATTAAAATGTCGTCTTTCACATTGATTCGAAATCGTCAACCGCAAAAAAAGACAGCTTTGAGATATCTTTGAATGAACAAAGTTGTCTCTTTCTTGTTTCAAGTGTTTAACTATGGACCCGTGGCTAAAACTCAAGTTTTAATGTCTTCCCGAAATTCGAACTTGGACTTTCGTTAGTGTATTAAGTGTATTAAAATGTCGTCTTTCACATTGATTCGAAATCGTCAACCGCAAAAAAAGTCAGTTTTCAGTTATCGTTGAATGAACAAAGTTGTCTCTTTCTTGTTTCAAGAGTTTAACTATGAACCATGTCTAAAACTCATGTTTTAAAGACTTCCCGAAATCCGAATTTGGACTTTCGTTAGTGTATTAAGTGTATCAAAATGTCGTCTTTCACATTGATTCGGAATCGTCAACCGCAAAAAAAGTTAGTTTTGAGATGTTGTTGAATGAACAAAGTTGTCTCTTTCTTGTTTCAAGTGTTCAACCATGGACCCATGGTTAAAACTCAAGTTTTAAAGACTTTCTGAAATCCGAATTTAGAATTTCATTAGTGTATTAAGTGTATTAAAATGTCGTCTTTCACATTGATTCGGAATTGTCAACCGCAAAATAAGTTAGTTTTGAGATATCGTTGAATGAACAAAGTTGTCTATTTATTGTTTCAAGTGTTTAACTATGGACCCATGGTTAAAACTCAAGTTTTAAAGACTTCCCGAAATTCGAATTTGGACTTTCATCAGTGTATTAAGTGTATTAAAAAGTGATCTTTCACATTGATTCAGAATCGTCAACCACAAAAAAAGTCAGTTTTGAGTTATCGTTGAATGAACAAAGTTATCTTTTTCTTGTTTCAAGTGTTCAACTATGGACCCATGGCTAAAACTCAAGTTTTAAAAACTTCCCGAAATCTGAATTTGTACTTTCTTTAGTGTATTAAGTGTTTCAAAATGTGATCTTTGACGTAGATTCGGAACCGTCAAAAGCAAATAAGTCAGTTTTGCGATATCTTTGACAGAACAAAGTTTTGTCTTTCTTGTTTCAAGTGTTCTACTATGGACCCATGGCTAAAACTCAAATTTTAAAAAACAATCCAAAATCTGAATCTGGACTTTCATTAGTGTATTAAGTGTATCAAAATGTCGTCTTTAACATAGATTCAGAATCGTCAACTGCAAAAAAGTCAATTTTGAGATATCGTTGATTGAACAAAGTTGTCTCCTTCTTGTTTCAAGTGTTCTACTATGGACCCATGGGTAAAACTCAAGTTCTAAAAACTTTCCAAAATCTGAATTTGCACTTTCTTTAGTGTATTAAGTGTTTGAAAATGTCATCTTTCACGTAGATTTGGAACCGTCAAAAGCAAATAAGTCAGTTTTGAGATATCTTTGATTGAACAAAGTTCTGTCATTCTTGTTTCAAGTGTTCTATTATGGACCCATGGCTAAAACTCAAGATAATAAACTTCCCGAAATCTGAATCTAGACTTTCATTAGTGTATTAAGTGTATCAAAATGTCGTCTTTCACATAGACTCGGAATCGTAAACTGCAAAAAAGTCAATTTTGAGATATCGTTGATTGAACAAAGTTGTCTCCTTCTTGTTTCAAGTGTTCTACTATGGACCCATGGGTAAAACTCAAGTTTTAAAAACGTCCCGAAATCCGAATTTTGACTTTCACTAGTGTATTAAGTGTGTCAAAATGTCGCCTTTCACATTGATTCGGAATCGTCAACCGCAAAAAAAGTCAGTTTTGAGATATCGTTGAATGAACAAAGTTGTCTCTTTCTTTTTTCAAGTGTTTAACTATGGACCCATGGCTAAAACTCATGTTTTAAAGACTTCCAGAAATCCGAATTTGGACTTTCGTTAGTGTATTAAGTGTATTAAAATGTTGTCTTTCACATTGATTCGGAATCGTCAACCGCAAAAAAAGTCAGTTTTGAGTTATCGTTGAATGAACAAAGTTGTCTCTTTCTTGTTTGAAGTGTTTAACTATGGACCCATGGCTAAAACTCATGTTTTAAAGGCTTCTCGAAATCCTAATTTGGACTTTCGTTAGTATATTAAGTGTATTAAAATGTTGTCTTTCACATTGATTCGGAATCGTCAACCGCAAAAAAAGTCAGTTTTGAGTTATCGTTGAATGAACAAAGTTGTCTCTTTCTTGTTTGAAGTGTTTAACTATGGACCCATGGCTAAAACTCATTTTTTAAAGACTTCCCGAAATCCGAACTTGGACTTTTGTTAGTGTATTAAGTGTATTAAAATGTCATCTTTCACATTGATTCGAAATCGTCAACCACAAAAAAAGACAGCTTTGAGATATCGTTGAATGAACAAAGTTGTCTCTTTCTTTTTTCAAGTGTTTAACTATGGACCCATGGCTAAAACTCATGTTTTAAAGACTTCCCGAAATCCGAATTTGGACTTTCGTTAGTGTATTAAGTGTATTAAAATGTTGTCTTTCACATTGATTCGGAATCGTCAACCGCAAAAAAAGTCAGTTTTGAGTTATCGTTGAATGAACAAAGTTGTCTCTTTCTTGTTTCAAGAGTTTAACTATGGACCCATGGCTAAAACTCATGTTTTAAAGACTTCCCGAAATCCGAATTTGGACTTTCGTTAGTGTATTAAGTGTATCAAAATGTCTTCTTTCACATTGATTCGGAATCGTGAACCGCAAAAACAGTCAGTTTTGAGATATCGTTGAATGAACAAAGTTGTCTCTTTCTTGTTTCAAGTGTTCAACTATGGACCCATGGGTAAAACTAAAGTTTTAAAGACTTTCTGAAATCCGAATTTAGACTTTCATTAGTGTATTAAGTGTATTAAAATGTCGTCTTTAACATTGATTTGGAATTGTCAACCGCAAAAAAAGTTAGTTTTGAGATGTCGTTGAATGAACAAAGTTGTCTCTTTCTTGTTTCAAGTGTTCAACTATGGACCCATGGCTAAAACTAAAGTTTTAAAGACTTTCTGAAATTCGAATTTAGACTTTCATTAGTGTATTAAGTGTATTAAAATGTCATCTTTCACATTGATTCGGAATCGTCAACCGCAAAAAAAGTTAGTTTTGAGATATCGTTGAATGAACAAAGTTGTCTATTTCTTGTTTCAAGTGTTTAACTATGGACCCATGGCAAAACTCAAGTTTTAAAGACTTCTTGAAATCCGAATTTGGACTTTAATCAGTGTATTAAGTGTATTAAAAAGTCATCTTTCACATTGATTCGGAATCGTGAACCACAAAAAAAGTCAGTTTTGAGTTATCGTTGAATGAACAAAGTTGTCTCTTTCTTGTTTCAAGTGTTCAACTATGGACCCATGGCTAAAACTCAAGTTTTAAAAACTTCCCGAAATCTGAATTTGGACTTTCTTTAGTGTATTAAGTGTTTCAAAATGTCATCTTTGACATAGATTCGGAACCGTCAAATGAAAATAAGTCAGTTTTGCGATATCTTTGATAGAACAAAGTTTTGTCTTTCTTGTTTCAAGTGTTCTACTATGGACCCATGGCTAAAACTCAAATTTTAAAAAACAATCCGAAATCTGAATCTGGACTTTCATTAGTGTATTAAGTGTATCAAAATGTCGTCTTTCACATAGATTCAGAATCGTCAACTGTAAAAAAGTCAATTTTGAGATATCGTTGATTGAACAAAGTTGTCTCCTTCTTGTTTCAAGTGTTCTACTATGGACCCATGGGTAAAACTCAAGTTCTAAAAACTTTCCAAAATCTGAATTTGGACTTTCTTTAGTGTATTAAGTGTTTGAAAATGTCATCTTTCACGTAGATTTGGAACCGTCAAAAGCAAATAAGTCAGTTTTGAGATATCTTTGATAGAACAAAGTTCTGTCATTCTTGTTTCAAGTGTTCTATTATGGACCCATGGCTAAAACTCAAGTTTTAAAAACTTCCCGAAATCTGAATCTAGACTTTCATTAGTGTATTAAGTGTATCAAAATGTCGTCTTTCACATAGACTCGAAATCGTAAACTGCAAAAAAGTCAATTTTGAGATATCGTTGATTGAACAAAGTTGTCTCCTTCTTGTTTCAAGTGTTCTACTATGGACCCATGGGTAAAACTCAAGTTTTAAAAACGTCCCGAAATCCGAATTTTGACTTTCACTAGTGTATTAAGTGTGTCAAAATGTCGCCTTTCACATTGATTCGGAATCGTCAACCGCAAAAAAAGTCAGTTTTGAGATATCGTTGAATGAACAAAGTTGTCTCTTTCTTTTTTCAAGTGTTTAACTATGGACCCATGGCTAAAACTCATGTTTTAAAGACTTCACGAAATCCGAATTTGGACTTTCGTTAGTGTATTAAGTGTATTAAAATGTTGTCTTTCACATTGATTCGGAATCGTCAACCGCAAAAAAAGTCAGTTTTGAGTTATCGTTGAATGAACAAAGTTGTCTCTTTCTTGTTTGAAGTGTTTAACTATGGACCCATGGCTAAAACTCATTTTTTAAAGACTTCCCGAAATTCGAATTTGGACTTTCGTTAGTGTATTAAGTGTATCAAAATGTCGTCTTTCACATTGATTCAGAATCGTGAACCGCAAAAACAGTCAGTTTTGAGATATCATTGAATGAATAAAGTTGTCTCTTTCTTGTTTCAAGGGTTTAACTATGGACCCATGGCTAAAACTCAAGTTTTAAAGACTTCCCGAAATCCGAACTTGGACTTTTGTTAGTGTATTAAGTGTATTAAAATGTCGTCTTTCACATTGATTCGAAATCGTCAACCGCAAAAAAAGACAGCTTTGAGATATCTTTGAATGAACAAAGTTGTCTCTTTCTTGTTTCAAGTGTTTAACTATGGACCCGTGGCTAAAACTCAAGTTTTAATGTCTTCCCGAAATTCGAACTTGGACTTTCGTTAGTGTATTAAGTGTATTAAAATGTCGTCTTTCACATTGATTCGAAATCGTCAACAGCAAAAAAAGTCAGTTTTCAGTTATCGTTGAATGAACAAAGTTGTCTCTTTCTTGTTTCAAGAGTTTAACTATGGACCCATGGCTAAAACTCATGTTTTAAAGACTTCCCGAAATCCGAATTTGGACTTTCGTTAGTGTATTAAGTGTATCAAAATGTCGTCTTTCACATTGATTCGGAATCGTCAACCGCAAAAAAAGTTAGTTTTGAGATGTCGTTGAATGAACAAAGTTGTCTCTTTCTTGTTTCAAGTGTTCAACCATGGACCCATGGTTAAAACTCAAGTTTTAAAGACTTTCTGAAATCCGAATTTAGAATTTCATTAGTGTATTAAGTGTATTAAAATGTCGTCTTTCACATTGATTCGGAATTGTCAACCGCAAAAAAAGTTAGTTTTGAGATATCGTTGAATGAACAAAGTTGTCTATTTATTGTTTCAAGTGTTTAACTATGGACCCATGGTTAAAACTCAAGTTTTAAAGACTTCCCGAAATCCGAATCTGGACTTTCATCAGTGTATTAAGTGTATTAAAAAGTGATCTTTCACATTGATTCAGAATCGTCAACCACAAAAAAAGTCAGTTTTGAGTTATCGTTGAATGAACAAAGTTATCTCTTTCTTGTTTCAAGTGTTCAACTATGGACCCATGGCTAAAACTCAAGTTTTAAAAACTTCCCGAAATCTGAATTTGTACTTTCTTTAGTGTATTAAGTGTTTCAAAATGTCATCTTTGACGTAGATTCGGAACCGTCAAAAGCAAATAAGTCAGTTTTGCGATATCTTTGACAGAACAAAGTTTTGTCTTTCTTGTTTCAAGTGTTCTACTATGGACCCATGGCTAAAACTCAAATTTTAAAAAACAATCCGAAATCTGAATCTGGACTTTCATTAGTGTATTAAGTGTATCAAAATGTCGTCTTTAACATAGATTCAGAATCGTCAACTGCAAAAAAGTCAATTTTGAGATATCGTTGATTGAACAAAGTTGTCTCCTTCTTGTTTCAAGTGTTCTACTATGGACCCATGGGTAAAACTCAAGTTCTAAAAACTTTCCAAAATCTGAATTTGCACTTTCTTTAGTGTATTAAGTGTTTGAAAATGTCATCTTTCACGTAGATTTGGAACCGTCAAAAGCAAATAAGTCAGTTTTGAGATATCTTTGATAGAACAAAGTTCTGTCATTCTTGTTTCAAGTGTTCTATTATGGACCCATGGCTAAAACTCAAGATAATAAACTTCCCGAAATCTGAATCTAGACTTTCATTAGTGTATTAAGTGTATCAAAATGTCGTCTTTCACATAGACTCGGAATCGTAAACTGCAAAAAAGTCAATTTTGAGATATCGTTGATTGAACAAAGTTATCTCCTTCTTGTTTCAAGTGTTCTACTATGGACCCATGGGTAAAACTCAAGTTTTAAAAACGTCTCGAAATCCGAATTTTGACTTTCACTAGTGTATTAAGTGTGTCAAAATGTCGCCTTTCACATTGATTCGGAATCGTCAACCGCAAAAAAAGTCAGTTTTGAGATATCATTGAATGAACAAAGTTGTCTCTTTCTTTTTTCAAGTGTTTAACTATGGACCCATGGCTAAAACTCATGTTTTAAAGACTTCCCGAAATCCGAATTTGGACTTTCGTTAGTGTATTAAGTGTATTAAAATGTTGTCTTTCACATTGATTCGGAATCGTCAACCGCAAAAAAAGTCAGTTTTGAGTTATCGTTGAATGAACAAAGTTGTCTCTTTCTTGTTTGAAGTGTTTAACTATGGACCCATGGCTAAAACTCATGTTTTAAAGGCTTCCCGAAATCCGAATTTGGACTTTCGTTAGTATATTAAGTGTATTAAAATGTTGTCTTTCACATTGATTCGGAATCGTCAACCGCAAAAAAAAGTCAGTTTTGAGTTATCGTTGAATGAACAAAGTTGTCTCTTTCTTGTTTGAAGTGTTTAACTATGGACCCATGGCTAAAACTCATTTTTTAAAGACTTCCCGAAATCCGAACTTGGACTTTTGTTAGTGTATTAAGTGTATTAAAATGTCATCTTTCACATTGATTCGAAATCGTCAACCACAAAAAAAGACAGCTTTGAGATATCGTTGAATGAACAAAGTTGTCTCTTTCTTTTTTCAAGTGTTTAACTATGGACCCATGGCTAAAACTCATGTTTTAAAGACTTCCCGAAATCCGAATTTGGACTTTCGTTAGTGTATTAAGTGTATTAAAATGTTGTCTTTCACATTGATTCGGAATCGTCAACCGCAAAAAAAGTCAGTTTTGAGTTATCGTTGAATGAACAAAGTTGTCTCTTTCTTGTTTCAAGAGTTTAACTATGGACCCATGGCTAAAACTCATGTTTTAAAGACTTCCCGAAATCCGAATTTGGACTTTCGTTAGTGTATTAAGTGTATCAAAATGTCTTCTTTCACATTGATTCGGAATCGTGAACCGCAAAAACAGTCAGTTTTGAGATATCGTTGAATGAACAAAGTTGTCTCTTTCTTGTTTCAAGTGTTCAACTATGGACCCATGGGTAAAACTAAAGTTTTAAAGACTTTCTGAAATCTGAATTTAGACTTTCATTAGTGTATTAAGTGTATTAAAATGTCGTCTTTAACATTGATTTGGAATCGTCAACCGCAAAAAAAGTTAGTTTTGAGATGTCGTTGAATGAACAAAGTTGTCTCTTTCTTGTTTCAAGTGTTCAACTATGGACCCATGGCTAAAACTAAAGTTTTAAAGACTTTCTGAAATCTGAATTTAGACTTTCATTAGTGTATTAAGTGTATTAAAATGTCGTCTTTCACATTGATTCGGAATCGTCAACCGCAAAAAAAGTTAGTTTTGAGATATCGTTGAATGAACAAAGTTGTCTATTTCTTGTTTCAAGTGTTTAACTATGGACCCATGGAAAAACTCAAGTTTTAAAGACTTCTTGAAATCCGAATTTGGACTTTCATAAGTGTATTAAGTGTATTAAAAAGTCATCTTTCACATTGATTCGGAATCGTCAACCACAAAAAAAGTCAGTTTTGAGTTATCGTTGAATGAACAAAGTTGTCTCTTTCTTGTTTCAAGTGTTCAACTATGGACCCATGGCTAAAACTCAAGTTTTAAAAACTTCCCGAAATCTGAATTTGGACTTTCTTTAGTGTATTAAGTGTTTCAAAATGTCATCTTTGACATAGATTCGGAACCGTCAAAAGAAAATAAGTCAGTTTTGCGATATCTTTGATAGAACAAAGTTTTGTCTTTCTTGTTTCAAGTGTTCTACTATGGACCCATGGCTAAAACTCAAATTTTAAAAAACAATCCGAAATCTGAATCTGGACTTTCATTAGTGTATTAAGTGTATCAAAATGTCGTCTTTCACATAGATTCAGAATCGTCAACTGTAAAAAAGTCAATTTTGAGATATCGTTGATTGAACAAAGTTGTCTCCTTCTTGTTTCAAGTGTTCTACTATGGACCCATGGGTAAAACTCAAGTTCTAAAAACTTTCCAAAATCTGAATTTGGACTTTCTTTAGTGTATTAAGTGTTTGAAAATGTCATCTTTCACGTAGATTTGGAACCGTCAAAAGCAAATAAGTCAGTTTTGAGATATCTTTGATAGAACAAAGTTCTGTCATTCTTGTTTCAAGTGTTCTATTATGGACCCATGGCTAAAACTCAAGTTTTAAAAACTTCCCGAAATCTGAATCTAGACTTTCATTAGTGTATTAAGTGTATCAAAATGTCGTCTTTCACATAGACTCGGAATCGTAAACTGCAAAAAAGTCAATTTTGAGATATCGTTGATTGAACAAAGTTGTCTCCTTCTTGTTTCAAGTGTTCTACTATGGACCCATGGGTAAAACTCAAGTTTTAAAAACGTCCCGAAATCCAAATTTTGACTTTCATTAGTGTATTAAGTGTATTAAAATGTCGTCTTTAACATTGATTTGGAATTGTCAACCGCAAAAAAAGTTAGTTTTGAGATGTCGTTGAATGAACAAAGTTGTCTCTTTCTTGTTTCAAGTGTTCAACTATGGACCCATGGCTAAAACTAAAGTTTTAAAGACTTTCTGAAATTCGAATTTAGACTTTCATTAGTGTATTAAGTGTATTAAAATGTCATCTTTCACATTGATTCGGAATCGTCAACCGCAAAAAAAGTTAGTTTTGAGATATCGTTGAATGAACAAAGTTGTCTATTTCTTGTTTCAAGTGTTTAACTATGGACCCATGGCAAAACTCAAGTTTTAAAGACTTCTTGAAATCCGAATTTGGACTTTAATCAGTGTATTAAGTGTATTAAAAAGTCATCTTTCACATTGATTCGGAATCGTGAACCACAAAAAAAGTCAGTTTTGAGTTATCGTTGAATGAACAAAGTTGTCTCTTTCTTGTTTCAAGTGTTCAACTATGGACCCATGGCTAAAACTCAAGTTTTAAAAAACTTCCCGAAATCTGAATTTGGACTTTCTTTAGTGTATTAAGTGTTTCAAAATGTCATCTTTGACATAGATTCGGAACCGTCAAATGAAAATAAGTCAGTTTTGCGATATCTTTGATAGAACAAAGTTTTGTCTTTCTTGTTTCAAGTGTTCTACTATGGACCCATGGCTAAAACTCAAATTTTAAAAAACAATCCGAAATCTGAATCTGGACTTTCATTAGTGTATTAAGTGTATCAAAATGTCGTCTTTCACATAGATTCAGAATCGTCAACTGTAAAAAAGTCAATTTTGAGATATCGTTGATTGAACAAAGTTGTCTCCTTCTTGTTTCAAGTGTTCTACTATGGACCCATGGGTAAAACTCAAGTTCTAAAAACTTTCCAAAATCTGAATTTGGACTTTCTTTAGTGTATTAAGTGTTTGAAAATGTCATCTTTCACGTAGATTTGGAACCGTCAAAAGCAAATAAGTCAGTTTTGAGATATCTTTGATAGAACAAAGTTCTGTCATTCTTGTTTCAAGTGTTCTATTATGGACCCATGGCTAAAACTCAAGTTTTAAAAACTTCCCGAAATCTGAATCTAGACTTTCATTAGTGTATTAAGTGTATCAAAATGTCGTCTTTCACATAGACTCGAAATCGTAAACTGCAAAAAAGTCAATTTTGAGATATCGTTGATTGAACAAAGTTGTCTCCTTCTTGTTTCAAGTGTTCTACTATGGACCCATGGGTAAAACTCAAGTTTTAAAAACGTCCCGAAATCCGAATTTTGACTTTCACTAGTGTATTAAGTGTGTCAAAATGTCGCCTTTCACATTGATTCGGAATCGTCAACCGCAAAAAAAGTCAGTTTTGAGATATCGTTGAATGAACAAAGTTGTCTCTTTCTTTTTTCAAGTGTTTAACTATGGACCCATGGCTAAAACTCATGTTTTAAAGACTTCACGAAATCCGAATTTGGACTTTCGTTAGTGTATTAAGTGTATTAAAATGTTGTCTTTCACATTGATTCGGAATCGTCAACCGCAAAAAAAGTCAGTTTTGAGTTATCGTTGAATGAACAAAGTTGTCTCTTTCTTGTTTGAAGTGTTTAACTATGGACCCATGGCTAAAACTCATTTTTTAAAGACTTCCCGAAATTCGAATTTGGACTTTCGTTAGTGTATTAAGTGTATCAAAATGTCGTCTTTCACATTGATTCAGAATCGTGAACCGCAAAAACAGTCAGTTTTGAGATATCATTGAATGAATAAAGTTGTCTCTTTCTTGTTTCAAGGGTTTAACTATGGACCCATGGCTAAAACTCAAGTTTTAAAGACTTCCCGAAATCCGAACTTGGACTTTTGTTAGTGTATTAAGTGTATTAAAATGTCGTCTTTCACATTGATTCGAAATCGTCAACCGCAAAAAAAGACAGCTTTGAGATATCTTTGAATGAACAAAGTTGTCTCTTTCTTGTTTCAAGTGTTTAACTATGGACCCGTGGCTAAAACTCAAGTTTTAATGTCTTCCCGAAATTCGAACTTGGACTTTCGTTAGTGTATTAAGTGTATTAAAATGTCGTCTTTCACATTGATTCGAAATCGTCAACAGCAAAAAAAGTCAGTTTTCAGTTATCGTTGAATGAACAAAGTTGTCTCTTTCTTGTTTCAAGAGTTTAACTATGGACCCATGGCTAAAACTCATGTTTTAAAGACTTCCCGAAATCCGAATTTGGACTTTCGTTAGTGTATTAAGTGTATCAAAATGTCGTCTTTCACATTGATTCGGAATCGTCAACCGCAAAAAAAGTTAGTTTTGAGATGTCGTTGAATGAACAAAGTTGTCTCTTTCTTGTTTCAAGTGTTCAACCATGGACCCATGGTTAAAACTCAAGTTTTAAAGACTTTCTGAAATCCGAATTTAGAATTTCATTAGTGTATTAAGTGTATTAAAATGTCGTCTTTCACATTGATTCGGAATTGTCAACCGCAAAAAAAATTAGTTTTGAGATATCGTTGAATGAACAAAGTTGTCTATTTATTGTTTCAAGTGTTTAACTATGGACCCATGGTTAAAACTCAAGTTTTAAAGACTTCCCGAAATCCGAATCTGGACTTTCATCAGTGTATTAAGTGTATTAAAAAGTGATCTTTCACATTGATTCAGAATCGTCAACCACAAAAAAAGTCAGTTTTGAGTTATCGTTGAATGAACAAAGTTATCTCTTTCTTGTTTCAAGTGTTCAACTATGGACCCATGGCTAAAACTCAAGTTTTAAAAACTTCCCGAAATCTGAATTTGTACTTTCTTTAGTGTATTAAGTGTTTCAAAATGTCATCTTTGACGTAGATTCGGAACCGTCAAAAGCAAATAAGTCAGTTTTGCGATATCTTTGACAGAACAAAGTTTTGTCTTTCTTGTTTCAAGTGTTCTACTATGGACCCATGGCTAAAACTCAAATTTTAAAAAACAATCCGAAATCTGAATCTGGACTTTCATTAGTGTATTAAGTGTATCAAAATGTCGTCTTTAACATAGATTCAGAATCGTCAACTGCAAAAAAGTCAATTTTGAGATATCGTTGATTGAACAAAGTTGTCTCCTTCTTGTTTCAAGTGTTCTACTATGGACCCATGGGTAAAACTCAAGTTCTAAAAACTTTCCAAAATCTGAATTTGCACTTTCTTTAGTGTATTAAGTGTTTGAAAATGTCATCTTTCACGTAGATTTGGAACCGTCAAAAGCAAATAAGTCAGTTTTGAGATATCTTTGATAGAACAAAGTTCTGTCATTCTTGTTTCAAGTGTTCTATTATGGACCCATGGCTAAAACTCAAGATAATAAACTTCCCGAAATCTGAATCTAGACTTTCATTAGTGTATTAAGTGTATCAAAATGTCGTCTTTCACATAGACTCGGAATCGTAAACTGCAAAAAAGTCAATTTTGAGATATCGTTGATTGAACAAAGTTATCTCCTTCTTGTTTCAAGTGTTCTACTATGGACCCATGGGTAAAACTCAAGTTTTAAAAACGTCTCGAAATCCGAATTTTGACTTTCACTAGTGTATTAAGTGTGTCAAAATGTCGCCTTTCACATTGATTCGGAATCGTCAACCGCAAAAAAAGTCAGTTTTGAGATATCATTGAATGAACAAAGTTGTCTCTTTCTTTTTTCAAGTGTTTAACTATGGACCCATGGCTAAAACTCATGTTTTAAAGACTTCCCGAAATCCGAATTTGGACTTTCGTTAGTGTATTAAGTGTATTAAAATGTTGTCTTTCACATTGATTCGGAATCGTCAACCGCAAAAAAAGTCAGTTTTGAGTTATCGTTGAATGAACAAAGTTGTCTCTTTCTTGTTTGAAGTGTTTAACTATGGACCCATGGCTAAAACTCATGTTTTAAAGGCTTCCCGAAATCCGAATTTGGACTTTCGTTAGTATATTAAGTGTATTAAAATGTTGTCTTTCACATTGATTCGGAATCGTCAACCGCAAAAAAAAGTCAGTTTTGAGTTATCGTTGAATGAACAAAGTTGTCTCTTTCTTGTTTGAAGTGTTTAACTATGGACCCATGGCTAAAACTCATTTTTTAAAGACTTCCCGAAATCCGAACTTGGACTTTTGTTAGTGTATTAAGTGTATTAAAATGTCATCTTTCACATTGATTCGAAATCGTCAACCACAAAAAAAGACAGCTTTGAGATATCGTTGAATGAACAAAGTTGTCTCTTTCTTTTTTCAAGTGTTTAACTATGGACCCATGGCTAAAACTCATGTTTTAAAGACTTCCCGAAATCCGAATTTGGACTTTCGTTAGTGTATTAAGTGTATTAAAATGTTGTCTTTCACATTGATTCGGAATCGTCAACCGCAAAAAAAGTCAGTTTTGAGTTATCGTTGAATGAACAAAGTTGTCTCTTTCTTGTTTCAAGAGTTTAACTATGGACCCATGGCTAAAACTCATGTTTTAAAGACTTCCCGAAATCCGAATTTGGACTTTCGTTAGTGTATTAAGTGTATCAAAATGTCTTCTTTCACATTGATTCGGAATCGTGAACCGCAAAAACAGTCAGTTTTGAGATATCGTTGAATGAACAAAGTTGTCTCTTTCTTGTTTCAAGTGTTCAACTATGGACCCATGGGTAAAACTAAAGTTTTAAAGACTTTCTGAAATCTGAATTTAGACTTTCATTAGTGTATTAAGTGTATTAAAATGTCGTCTTTAACATTGATTTGGAATCGTCAACCGCAAAAAAAGTTAGTTTTGAGATGTCGTTGAATGAACAAAGTTGTCTCTTTCTTGTTTCAAGTGTTCAACTATGGACCCATGGCTAAAACTAAAGTTTTAAAGACTTTCTGAAATCTGAATTTAGACTTTCATTAGTGTATTAAGTGTATTAAAATGTCGTCTTTCACATTGATTCGGAATCGTCAACCGCAAAAAAAGTTAGTTTTGAGATATCGTTGAATGAACAAAGTTGTCTATTTCTTGTTTCAAGTGTTTAACTATGGACCCATGGAAAAACTCAAGTTTTAAAGACTTCTTGAAATCCGAATTTGGACTTTCATAAGTGTATTAAGTGTATTAAAAAGTCATCTTTCACATTGATTCGGAATCGTCAACCACAAAAAAAGTCAGTTTTGAGTTATCGTTGAATGAACAAAGTTGTCTCTTTCTTGTTTCAACTGTTCAACTATGGACCCATGGCTAAAACTCAAGTTTTAAAAACTTCCCGAAATCTGAATTTGGACTTTCTTTAGTGTATTAAGTGTTTCAAAATGTCATCTTTGACATAGATTCGGAACCGTCAAAAGAAAATAAGTCAGTTTTGCGATATCTTTGATAGAACAAAGTTTTGTCTTTCTTGTTTCAAGTGTTCTACTATGGACCCATGGCTAAAACTCAAATTTTAAAAAACAATCCGAAATCTGAATCTGGACTTTCATTAGTGTATTAAGTGTATCAAAATGTCGTCTTTCACATAGATTCAGAATCGTCAACTGTAAAAAAGTCAATTTTGAGATATCGTTGATTGAACAAAGTTGTCTCCTTCTTGTTTCAAGTGTTCTACTATGGACCCATGGGTAAAACTCAAGTTCTAAAAACTTTCCAAAATCTGAATTTGGACTTTCTTTAGTGTATTAAGTGTTTGAAAATGTCATCTTTCACGTAGATTTGGAACCGTCAAAAGCAAATAAGTCAGTTTTGAGATATCTTTGATAGAACAAAGTTCTGTCATTCTTGTTTCAAGTGTTCTATTATGGACCCATGGCTAAAACTCAAGTTTTAAAAACTTCCCGAAATCTGAATCTAGACTTTCATTAGTGTATTAAGTGTATCAAAATGTCGTCTTTCACATAGACTCGGAATCGTAAACTGCAAAAAAGTCAATTTTGAGATATCGTTGATTGAACAAAGTTGTCTCCTTCTTGTTTCAAGTGTTCTACTATGGACCCATGGGTAAAACTCAAGTTTTAAAAACGTCCCGAAATCCAAATTTTGACTTTCACTAGTGTATTAAGTGTGTCAAAATGTCGCCTTTCACATTGATTCGGAATCGTCAACCGCAAAAAAAGTCAGTTTTGAGTTATCGTTGAATGAACAAAGTTGTCTCTTTCTTGTTTGAAGTGTTTAACTATGGACCCATGGCTAAAACTCATGTTTTAAAGACTTCCCGAAATTCGAATTTGGACTTTCGTTAGTGTATTAAGTGTATCAAAATGTCGTCTTTCACATTGATTCGGAATCGTGAACCGCAAAAACAGTCAGTTTTGAGATATCATTGAATGAATAAAGTTGTCTCTTTCTTGTTTCAAGGGTTTAACTATGGACCGATGGCTAAAACTCAAGTTTTAAAGACTTCCCGAAATCCGAACTTGGACTTTTGTTAGTGTATTAAGTGTATTAAAATGTCGTCTTTCACATTGATTCGAAATCGTCAACCGCAAAAAAAGACAGCTTTGAGATATCTTTGAATGAACAAAGTTGTCTCTTTCTTGTTTCAAGTGTTTAACTATGGACCCGTGGCTAAAACTCAAGTTTTAATGACTTCCCGAAATTCGAACTTGGACTTTCGTTAGTGTATTAAGTGTATTAAAATGTCGTCTTTCACATTGATTCGGAATCGTCAACCGCAAAAAAAGTCAGTTTTCAGTTATCGTTGAATGAACAAAGTTGTCTCTTTCTTGTTTCAAGAGTTTAACTATGGACCCATGGCTAAAACTCATGTTTTAAAGACTTCCCGAAATCCGAATTTGGACTTTCGTTAGTGTATTAAGTGTATCAAAATGTCGTCTTTCACATTGATTCGGAATCGTCAACCGCAAAAAAAGTTAGTTTTGAGATGTCGTTGAATGAACAAAGTTGTCTCTTTCTTGTTTCAAGTGTTCAACCATGGACCCATGGTTAAAACTCAAGTTTTAAAGACTTTCTGAAATCCGAATTTAGAATTTCATTAGTGTATTAAGTGTATTAAAATGTCGTCTTTCACATTGATTCGGAATTGTCAACCGCAAAAAAAGTTAGTTTTGAGATATCGTTGAATGAACAAAGTTGTCTATTTCTTGTTTCAAGTGTTTAACTATGGACCCATGGTTAAAACTCAAGTTTTAAAGACTTCCCGAAATCCAAATTTGGACTTTCATCAGTGTATTAAGTGTATTAAAAAGTGATCTTTCACATTGATTCAGAATCGTCAACCACAAAAAAAGTCAGTTTTGAGTTATCGTTGAATGAACAAAGTTATCTCTTTCTTGTTTCAAGTGTTCAACTATGGACCCATGGCTAAAACTCAAGTTTTAAAAACTTCCCGAAATCTGAATTTGTACTTTCTTTAGTGTATTAAGTGTTTCAAAATGTCATCTTTGACATAGATTCGGAACCGTCAAAAGCAAATAAGTCAGTTTTGCGATATCTTTGACAGAACAAAGTTTTGTCTTTCTTGTTTCAAGTGTTCTACTATGGACCCATGGCTAAAACTCAAATTTTAAAAAACAATCCGAAATCTGAATCTGGACTTTCATTAGTGTATTAAGTGTATCAAAATGTCGTCTTTCACATAGATTCAGAATCGTCAACTGTAAAAAAGTCAATTTTGAGATATCGTTGATTGAACAAAGTTGTCTCCTTCTTGTTTCAAGTGTTCTACTATGGACCCATGGGTAAAACTCAAGTTCTAAAAACTTTCCAAAATCTGAATTTGCACTTTCTTTAGTGTATTAAGTGTTTGAAAATGTCATCTTTCACGTAGATTTGGAACCG
Organism: Diospyros kaki; assembly: GCA_036245055.1. Classification (NCBI taxonomy): domain Eukaryota; kingdom Viridiplantae; phylum Streptophyta; class Magnoliopsida; order Ericales; family Ebenaceae; genus Diospyros; species Diospyros kaki. The sequence goes on along the minus strand of BSEG01000009.1, from coordinate 22,388,674 downwards.
TCAAAAGCAAATAAGTCAGTTTTGAGATATCTTTGATAGAACAAAGTTCTGTCATTCTTGTTTCAAGTGTTCTATTATGGACCCATGGCTAAAACTCAAGATAATAAACTTCCCGAAATCTGAATCTAGACTTTCATTAGTGTATTAAGTGTATCAAAATGTCGTCTTTCACATAGACTCGGAATCGTAAACTGCAAAAAAGTCAATTTTGAGATATCGTTGATTGAACAAAGTTGTCTCCTTCTTGTTTCAAGTGTTCTACTATGGACCCATGGGTAAAACTCAAGTTTTAAAAACGTCTCGAAATCCGAATTTTGACTTTCACTAGTGTATTAAGTGTGTCAAAATGTCGCCTTTCACATTGATTCGGAATCGTCAACCGCAAAAAAAGTCAGTTTTGAGATATCGTTGAATGAAAAAAGTTGTCTCTTTCTTTTTTCAAGTGTTTAACTATGGACCCATGGCTAAAACTCATGTTTTAAAGACTTCCCGAAATCCGAATTTGGACTTTCGTTAGTGTATTAAGTGTATTAAAATGTTGTCTTTCACATTGATTCGGAATCGTCAACCGCAAAAAAAGTCAGTTTTGAGTTATCGTTGAATGAACAAAGTAGTCTCTTTCGTGTTTGAAGTGTTTAACTATGGACCCATGGCTAAAACTCATGTTTTAAAGGCTTCCCGAAATCCGAATTTGGACTTTCGTTAGTATATTAAGTGTATTAAAATGTTGTCTTTCACATTGATTCGGAATCGTCAACCGCAAAAAAAGTCAGTTTTGAGTTATCGTTGAATGAACAAAGTTGTCTCTTTCTTGTTTGAAGTGTTTAACTATGGACCCATGGCTAAAACTCATTTTTTAAAGACTTCCCGAAATCCGAACTTGGACTTTTGTTAGTGTATTAAGTGTATTAAAATGTCATCTTTCACATTGATTCGAAATCGTCAACCACAAAAAAAGACAGCTTTGAGATATCGTTGAATGAACAAAGTTGTCTCTTTCTTTTTTCAAGTGTTTAACTATGGACCCATGGCTAAAACTCATGTTTTAAAGACTTCCCGAAATCCGAATTTGGACTTTCGTTAGTGTATTAAGTGTATTAAAATGTTGTCTTTCACATTGATTCGGAATCGTCAACCGCAAAAAAAGTCAGTTTTGAGTTATCGTTGAATGAACAAAGTTGTCTCTTTCTTGTTTCAAGAGTTTAACTATGGACCCATGGCTAAAACTCATGTTTTAAAGACTTCCCGAAATCCGAATTTGGACTTTCGTTAGTGTATTAAGTGTATCAAAATGTCTTCTTTCACATTGATTCGGAATCGTGAACCGCAAAAACAGTCAGTTTTGAGATATCGTTGAATGAACAAAGTTGTCTCTTTCTTGTTTCAAGTGTTCAACTATGGACCCATGGGTAAAACTAAAGTTTTAAAGACTTTCTGAAATCCGAATTTAGACTTTCATTAGTGTATTAAGTGTATTAAAATGTCGTCTTTAACATTGATTTGGAATCGTCAACCGCAAAAAAAGTTAGTTTTGAGATGTCGTTGAATGAACAAAGTTGTCTCTTTCTTGTTTCAAGTGTTCAACTATGGACCCATGGCTAAAACTAAAGTTTTAAAGACTTTCTGAAATCCGAATTTAGACTTTCATTAGTGTATTAAGTGTATTAAAATGTCGTCTTTCACATTGATTCGGAATCGTCAACCGCAAAAAAAGTTAGTTTTGAGATATCGTTGAATGAACAAAGTTGTCTATTTCTTGTTTCAAGTGTTTAACTATGGACCCATGGCAAAACTCAAGTTTTAAAGACTTCTTGAAATCCGAATTTGGACTTTCATCAGTGTATTAAGTGTATTAAAAAGTCATCTTTCACATTGATTCGGAATCGTCAACCACAAAAAAAGTCAGTTTTGAGTTATCGTTGAATGAACAAAGTTGTTTCTTTCTTGTTTCAAGTGTTCAACTATGGACCCATGGCTAAAACTCAAGTTTTAAAAACTTCCCGAAATCTGAATTTGGACTTTCTTTAGTGTATTAAGTGTTTCAAAATGTCATCTTTGACACAGATTCGGAACCGTCAAAAGAAAATAAGTCAGTTTTGCGATATCTTTGATAGAACAAAGTTTTGTCTTTCTTGTTTCAAGTGTTCTACTATGGACCCATGGCTAAAACTCAAATTTTAAAAAACAATCCGAAATCTAAATCTGGACTTTCATTAGTGTAATAAGTGTATCAAAATGTCGTCTTTCACATAGATTCAGAATCGTCAACTGTAAAAAAGTCAATTTTGAGATATCGTTGATTGAACAAAGTTGTCTCCTTCTTGTTTCAAGTGTTCTACTATGGACCCATGGGTAAAACTCAAGTTCTAAAAACTTTCCAAAATCTGAATTTGGACTTTCTTTAGTGTATTAAGTGTTTGAAAATGTCATCTTTCACGTAGATTTGGAACCGTCAAAAGCAAATAAGTCAGTTTTGAGATATCTTTGATAGAACAAAGTTCTGTCATTCTTGTTTCAAGTGTTCTATTATGGACCCATGGCTAAAACTCAAGTTTTAAAAACTTCCCGAAATCTGAATCTAGACTTTCATTAGTGTATTAAGTGTATCAAAATGTCGTCTTTCACATAGACTCGGAATCGTAAACTGCAAAAAAGTCAATTTTGAGATATCGTTGATTGAACAAAGTTGTCTCCTTCTTGTTTCAAGTGTTCTACTATGGACCCATGGGTAAAACTCAAGTTTTAAAAACGTCCCGAAATCCGAATTTTGACTTTCACTAGTGTATTAAGTGTGTCAAAATGTCGCCTTTCACATTGATTCGGAATCGTCAACCGCAAAAAAAGTCAGTTTTGAGATATCGTTGAATGAACAAAATTGTCTCTTTCTTTTTTCAAGTGTTTAACTATGGACCCATGGCTAAAACTCATGTTTTAAAGACTTCACGAAATCCGAATTTGGACTTTCGTTAGTGTATTAAGTGTATTAAAATGTTGTCTTTCACATTGATTCGGAATCGTCAACCGCAAAAAAAGTCAGTTTTGAGTTATCGTTGAATGAACAAAGTTGTCTCTTTCTTGTTTGAAGTGTTTAACTATGGACCCATGGCTAAAACTCATTTTTTAAAGACTTCCCGAAATTCGAATTTGGACTTTCGTTAGTGTATTATGTGTATCAAAATGTCGTCTTTCACATTGATTCGGAATCGTGAACCGCAAAAACAGTCAGTTTTGAGATATCATTGAATGAATAAAGTTGTCTCTTTCTTGTTTCAAGGGTTTAACTATGGACCCATGGCTAAAACTCAAGTTTTAAAGACTTCCCGAAATCCGAACTTGGACTTTTGTTAGTGTATTAAGTGTATTAAAATGTCGTCTTTCACATTGATTCGAAATCGTCAACCGCAAAAAAAGACAGCTTTGAGATATCTTTGAATGAACAAAGTTGTCTCTTTCTTGTTTCAAGTGTTTAACTATGGACCCGTAGCTAAAACTCAAGTTTTAATGACTTCCCGAAACTCGAACTTGGACTTTCGTTAGTGTATTAAGTGTATTAAAATGTCGTCTTTCACATTGATTCGGAATCGTCAACCGCAAAAAAAGTCAGTTTTCAGTTATCGTTGAATGAACAAAGTTGTCTCTTTCTTGTTTCAAGAGTTTAACTATGGACCCATGGCTAAAACTCATGTTTTAAAGACTTCCCGAAATCCGAATTTGGACTTTCGTTAGTGTATTAAGTGTATCAAAATGTCGTCTTTCACATTGATTCGGAATCGTCAACCGCAAAAAAAGTTAGTTTTGAGATGTCGTTGAATGAACAAAGTTGTCTCTTTCTTGTTTCAAGTGTTCAACCATGGACCCATGGTTAAAACTCAAGTTTTAAAGACTTTCTGAAATCCGAATTTAGAATTTCATTAGTGTATTAAGTGTATTAAAATGTCGTCTTTCACATTGATTCGGAATTGTCAACCGCAAAAAAAGTTAGTTTTGAGATATCGTTGAATGAACAAAGTTGTCTATTTCTTGTTTCAAGTGTTTAACTATGGACCCATGGCTAAAACTCAAGTTTTATAAACTTCCCGAAATCTGAATCTAGACTTTCATTAGTGTATTAAGTGTATCAAAATGTCGTCTTTCACATAGACTCGGAATCGTAAACTGCAAAAAAGTCAATTTTGAGATATCGTTGATTGAACAAAGTTGTCTCCTTCTTGTTTCAAGTGTTCTACTATGGACCCATGGGTAAAACTCAAGTTTTAAAAACGTCCTGAAATCCGAATTTTGACTTTCACTAGTGTATTAAGTGTGTCAAAATGTCGCCTTTCACATTGATTCGGAATCGTCAACCGCAAAAAAAGTCAGTTTTGAGATATCGTTGAATGAACAAAGTTGTCTCTTTCTTTTTTCAAGTGTTTAACTATGGACCCATGGCTAAAACTCATGTTTTAAAGACTTCACGAAATCCGAATTTGGACTTTCATTAGTGTATTAAGTGTATTAAAATGTTGTCTTTCACATTGATTCGGAATCGTCAACCGCAAAAAAAGTCAGTTTTGAGTTATCGTTGAATGAACAAAGTTGTCTCTTTCTTGTTTGAAGTGTTTAACTATGGACCCATGGCTAAAACTCATGTTTTAAAGGCTTCCCGAAATCCGAATTTGGACTTTCGTTAGTGTATTAAGTGTATTAAAATGTTGTCTTTCACATTGATTCGGAATCGTCAACCGCAAAAAAAGTCAGTTTTGAGTTATCGTTGAATGAACAAAGTTGTCTCTTTCTTGTTTGAAGTGTTTAACTATGGACCCATGGCTAAAACTCATTTTTTAAAGACTTCCCGAAATCCGAACTTGGACATTTGTTAGTGTATTAAGTGTATTAAAATGTCATCTTTCACATTGATTCGAAATCGTCAACCGCAAAAAAAGACAGCTTTGAGATATCGTTGAATGAACAAAGTTGTCTCTTTCTTGTTTCAAGTGTTTAACTATGGACCCATGGCTAAAACTCAAGTTTTAATGACTTCCCGAAATTCGAACTTGGACTTTCGTTAGTGTATTAAGTGTATTAAAATGTCGTCTTTCACATTGATTCAGAATCGTCAACTGCAAAAAAAGTCAGTTTTCAGTTATCGTTGAATGAACAAAGTTGTCTCTTTCTTGTTTCAAGTGTTCTATTATGGACCCATGGCTAAAACTCAAGTTTTAAAAACTTCCCGAAATCTGAATCTAGACTTTCATTAGTGTATTAAGTGTATCAAAATGTCGTTTTTCACATAGACTCGGAATCGTAAACTGCAAAAAAAGTCAATTTTGAGATATCGTTGATTGAACAAAGTTGTCTCCTTCTTTTTCAAGTGTTCTACTATGGACCCATGGGTAAAACTCAAGTTTTAAAAACGTCCTGAAATCCGAATTTTGACTTTCACTAGTGTATTAAGTGTGTCAAAATGTCGCCTTTCACATTGATTCGGAATCGTCAACCGCAAAAAAAGTCAGTTTTGAGATATCGTTGAATGAACAAAGTTGTCTCTTTCTTTTTTCAAGTGTTTAACTATGGACCCATGGCTAAAACTCATGTTTTAAAGACTTCACGAAATCCAAATTTGGACTTTCGTTAGTGTATTAAGTGTATTAAAATGTTGTCTTTCACATTGATTCGGAATCGTCAACCGCAAAAAAAGTCAGTTTTGAGTTATCGTTGAATGAACAAAGTTGTCTCTTTCTTGTTTGAAGTGTTTAACTATGGACCCATGGCTAAAACTCATTTTTTAAAGACTTCCCGAAATCCGAACTTAGACATTTGTTAGTGTATTAAGTGTATTAAAATGTCATCTTTCACATTGATTCGAAATCGTCAACCGCAAAAAAAGACAGCTTTGAGATATCGTTGAATGAACAAAGTTGTCTCTTTCTTGTTTCAAGTGTTTAACTATGGACCCATGGCTAAAACTCAAGTTTTAATGACTTCCCGAAATTCGAACTTGGACTTTCGTTAGTGTATTAAGTGTATTAAAATGTCGTCTTTCACATTGATTCAGAATCGTCAACTGCAAAAAAAGTCAGTTTTCAGTTATCGTTGAATGAACAAAGTTGTCTCTTTCTTGTTTCAAGAGTTTAACTATGGACCCATGGCTAAAACTCATGTTTTAAAGAATTCCCGAAATCCGAATTTGGACTTTCGTTAGTGTATTAAGTGTATCAAAATGTCGTCTTTCACATTGATTCGGAATCGTGAACCGCAAAAACAGTCAGTTTTGAGATATCGTTGAATGAACAAAGTTGTCTCTTTCTTGTTTCAAGTGTTCAAATATGGACCCATGGCTAAAACTAAAGTTTTAAAGACTTCCCGAAATCCGAATTTAGACTTTCATTAGTGTATTAAGTGTGTCAAAATGTCATCTTTTACATTGATTCGGAATCGTCAACCGCAAAAAAAGTTAGTTTTGAGATGTCGTTGAATGAACAAAGTTGTCTCTTTCTTGTTTCAAGTGTTCAACCATGGACCCATGGTTAAAACTCAAGTTTTAAAGACTTTCTGAAATCCGAATTTAGAATTTCATTAGTGTATTAAGTGTATTAAAATGTCGTCTTTCACATTGATTCGGAATTGTCAACCGCAAAAAAAGTTAGTTTTGAGATATCGTTGAATGAACAAAGTTGTCTATTTCTTGTTTCAAGTGTTTAACTATGGACCCATGGCTAAAACTCAAGTTTTAAAGACTTCCCGAAATCCGAATTTGGACTTTCATCAGTGTATTAAGTGTATTAAAAAGTCATCTTTCACATTGATTCAGAATCGTCAACCACAAAAAAAGTCAGCTTTGAGTTATCGTTGAATGAACAAAGTTATCTCTTTCTTGTTTCAAGTGTTCAACTATGGACCCATGGCTAAAACTCAAGTTTTAAAAACTTCTCGAAATCTGAATTTGGACTTTCTTTAGTGTATTAAGTGTTCCAAAATGTCATCTTTGACATAGATTCGGAACCGTCAAAAGCAAATAAGTCAGTTTTGCGATATCTTTGACAGAACAAAGTTTTGTCTTTCTTGTTTCAAGTGTTCTACTATGGACCCATGGCTAAAACTCAAATTTTAAAAAACAATCCGAAATCTGAATCTGGACTTTCATTACTGTATTAAGTGTATCAAAATGTCGTCTTTAACATAGATTCAGAATCGTCAACTGCAAAAAAGTCAATTTTGAGATATCGTTGATTGAACAAAGTTGTCTCCTTCTTGTTTCAAGTGTTCTACTATGGACCCATGGGTAAAACTCAAGTTCTAAAAACTTTCCAAAATCTGAATTTGGACTTTCTTTAGTGTATTAAGTGTTTGAAAATGTCATCTTTCACGTAGATTTGGAACCGTCAAAAGCAAATAAGTCAGTTTTGAGATATCTTTGATAGAACAAAGTTCTGTCATTCTTGTTTCAAGTGTTCTATTATGGACCCATGGCTAAAACTCAAGTTTTAAAAACTTCCCGAAATCTGAATCTAGACTTTCATCAGTGTATTAAGTGTATCAAAATGTCGTTTTTCACATAGACTCGGAATCGTAAACTACAAAAAAAGTCAATTTTGAGATATCGTTGATTGAACAAAGTTGTCTCCTTCTTGTTTCAAGTGTTCTACTATGGACCCATGGGTAAAACTCAAGTTTTAAAAACGTCCTGAAATCCGAATTTTGACTTTCACTAGTGTATTAAGTGTGTCAAAATGTCGCCTTTCACATTGATTCGGAATCGTCAACCGCAATAAAAGTCAGTTTTGAGATATCGTTGAATGAACAAAGTTGTCTCTTTCTTTTTTCAAGTGTTTAACTATGGACCCATGGCTAAAACTCATGTTTTAAAGACTTCACGAAATCCAAATTTGGACTTTCGTTAGTGTATTAAGTGTATTAAAATGTTGTCTTTCACATTGATTCGGAATCGTCAACCGCAAAAAAAGTCAGTTTTGAGTTATCGTTGAATGAACAAAGTTGTCTCTTTCTTGTTTGAAGTGTTTAACTATGGACCCATGGCTAAAACTCATTTTTTAAAGACTTCCCGAAATCCGAACTTGGACATTTGTTAGTGTATTAAGTGTATTAAAATGTCATCTTTCACATTGATTCGAAATCGTCAACCGCAAAAAAAGACAGCTTTGAGATATCGTTGAATGAACAAAGTTGTCTCTTTCTTGTTTCAAGTGTTTAACTATGGACCCATGGCTAAAACTCAAGTTTTAATGACTTCCCGAAATTCGAACTTGGACTTTCGTTAGTGTATTAAGTGTATTAAAATGTCGTCTTTCACATTGATTCAGAATCGTCAACTGCAAAAAAAGTCAGTTTTCAGTTATCGTTGAATGAACAAAGTTGTCTCTTTCTTGTTTCAAGAGTTTAACTATGGACCCATGGCTAAAACTCATGTTTTAAAGAATTCCCGAAATCCGAATTTGGACTTTCGTTAGTGTATTAAGTGTATCAAAATGTCGTCTTTCACATTGATTCGGAATCGTGAACCGCAAAAACAGTCAGTTTTGAGATATCGTTGAATGAACAAAGTTGTCTCTTTCTTGTTTCAAGTGTTCAAATATGGACCCATGGCTAAAACTAAAGTTTTAAAGACTTCCCGAAATCCGAATTTAGACTTTCATTAGTGTATTAAGTGTGTCAAAATGTCATCTTTCACATTGATTCGGAATCGTCAACCGCAAAAAAAGTTAGTTTTGAGATGTCGTTGAATGAACAAAGTTGTCTCTTTCTTGTTTCAAGTGTTCAACCATGGACCCATGGTTAAAACTCAAGTTTTAAAGACTTTCTGAAATCCGAATTTAGAATTTCATTAGTGTATTAAGTGTATTAAAATGTCGTCTTTCACATTGATTCAGAATTGTCAACCGCAAAAAAAGTTAGTTTTGAGATATCGTTGAATGAACAAAGTTGTCTATTTCTTGTTTCAAGTGTTTAACTATGGACCCATGGCTAAAACTCAAGTTTTAAAGACTTCCCGAAATCCGAATTTGGACTTTCATCAGTGTATTAAGTGTATTAAAAAGTCATCTTTCACATTGATTCAGAATCGTCAACCACAAAAAAAGTCAGTTTTGAGTTATCGTTGAATGAACAAAGTTATCTCTTTCTTGTTTCAAGTGTTCAACTATGGACCCATGGCTAAAACTCAAGTTTTAAAAACTTCCCGAAATCTGAATTTGGACTTTCGTTAGTGTATTAAGTGTATTAAAATGTTGTCTTTCACATTGATTCGGAATCGTCAACCGCAAAAAAAGTCAGTTTTGAGTTATCGTTGAATGAACAAAGTTGTCTCTTTCTTGTTTGAAGTGTTTAACTATGGACCCATGGCTAAAACTCATTTTTTAAAGACTTCCCGAAATTCAAATTTGGACTTTCGTTAGTGTATTAAGTGTATCAAAATGTCGTCTTTCACATTGATTCGGAATCGTGAACCACAAAAACAGTCAGTTTTGAGATATCATTGAATGAATAAAGTTGTCTCTTTCTTGTTTCAAGGGTTTAACTATGGACCCATGGCTAAAACTCAAGTTTTAAAGACTTCCCGAAATCCGAACTTGGACTTTTGTTAGTGTATTAAGTGTATTAAAATGTCGTCTTTCACATTGATTCGAAATCGTCAACCGCAAAAAAAGACAGCTTTGAGATATCTTTGAATGAACAAAGTTGTCTCTTTCTTGTTTCAAGTGTTTAACTATGGACCCGTGGCTAAAACTCAAGTTTTAATGACTTCCCGAAATTCAAACTTGGACTTTCGTTAGTGTATTAAGTGTATTCAAATGTCGTCTTTCACATTGATTCGGAATCGTCAACCGCAAAAAAAGTCAGTTTTCAGTTATCGTTGAATGAACAAAGTTGTCTCTTTCTTGTTTCAAGAGTTTAACTATGGACCCATGGCTAAAACTCATGTTTTAAAGACTTCCCGAAATCCGAATTTGGACTTTCGTTAGTGTATTAAGTGTATCAAAATGTCGTCTTTCACATTGATTCGAAATCGTCAACCGCAAAAAAAGACAGCTTTGAGATATCGTTGAATGAACAAAGTTGTCTCTTTCTTGTTTCAAGTGTTTAACTATGGACCCATGGCTAAAACTCAAGTTTTAAAGACTTCCCGAAATCCGAATTTGGACTTTCATCAGTGTATTAAGTGTATTAAAAAGTGATCTTTCACATTGATTCAGAATCGTCAACCACAAAAAAAGTCAGTTTTGAGTTATCGTTGAATGAACAAAGTTATCTCTTTCTTGTTTCAAGTGTTCAACTATGGACCCATGGCTAAAACTCAAGTTTTAAAAACTTCCCGAAATCTGAATTTAGACTTTCTTTAGTGTATTAAGTGTTTCAAAATGTCATCTTTGACGTAGATTCGGAACCGTCAAAAGCAAATAAGTCAGTTTTGCGATATCTTTGACAGAACAAAGTTTTGTCTTTCTTGTTTCAAGTGTTCTACTATGGACCCATGGCTAAAACTCAAATTTTAAAAAACAATCCGAAATCTGAATTTGGACTTTCATTACTGTATTAAGTGTATCAAAATGTCGTCTTTAACATAGATTCAGAATCGTCAACTGCAAAAAAGTCAATTTTGAGATATCGTTGATTGAACAAAGTTGTCTCCTTCTTGTTTCAAGTGTTCTACTATGGACCCATGGGTAAAACTCAAGTTCTAAAAACTTTCCAAAATCTGAATTTGCATTTTCTTTAGTGTATTAAGTGTTTGAAAATGTCATCTTTCACGTAGATTTGGAACCGTCAAAAGCAAATAAGTCAGTTTTGAGATATCTTTGATAGAACAAAGTTCTGTCTTTCTTGTTTCAAGTGTTCTATTATGGACCCATGGCTAAAACTCAAGTTTTAAAAACTTCCCGAAATCTGAATCTAGACTTTCATTAGTGTATTAAGTGTATCAAAATGTCGTCTTTCACTTAGATTCGGAATCGTAAACTGCAAAAAAGTCAATTTTCAGATATCGTTGATTGAACAAAGTTGTCTCCTTCTTGTTTCAAGTGTTCTACTATGGACCCATGGGTAAAACTCAAGTTTTAAAAACGTCCCGAAATCCGAATTTTGACTTTCACTAGTGTATTAAGTGTGTCAAAATGTCGCCTTTCACATTGATTCGGAATCGTCAACCGCAAAAAAAGTCAGTTTTGAGATATCGTTGAATGAACAAAGTTGTCTCTTTCTTTTTTCAAGTGTTTAACTATGGACCCATGGCTAAAACTCATGTTTTAAAGACTTCCTGAAATTCGAACTTGGACTTTCGTTAGTGTATTAAGTGTATTAAAATGTCGTCTTTCACATTGATTCGGAATCGTCAACCGCAAAAAAAGTCAGTTTTCAGTTATCGTTGAATGAACAAAGTTGTCTCTTTCTTGTTTCAAGAGTTTAACTATGGACCCATGGCTAAAACTCATGTTTTAAAGACTTCCCGAAATCCGAATTTGGACTTTCGTTAGTGTATTAAGTGTATCAAAATGTCGTCTCTCACATTGATTCGGAATCGTGAACCGCAAAAACAGTCAGTTTTGAGATATCGTTGAATGAACAAAGTTGTCTCTTTCTTGTTTCAAGTGTTCAACTATGGACCCATGGCTAAAACTAAAGTTTTAAAGACTTCCCGAAATCCGAATTTAGACTTTCGTTAGTGTATTAAGTGTGTTATAATGTCGTCTTTCACATTGATTCGGAATCGTCAACCGCAAAAAAAGTTAGTTTTCAGATATCGTTGAATGAACAAAGTTGTCTATTTCTTGTTTCAAGTGTTTAACTATGGACCCATGGCAAAACTCAAGTTTTAAAGACTTCTCGAAATCCGAATTTGGACTTTCATCAGTGTATTAAGTGTATTAAAAAGTCATCTTTCACATTGATTCGGAATCGTCAACCACAAAAAAAGTCAGTTTTGAGTTATCGTTGAATGAACAAAGTTGTCTCTTTCTTGTTTCAAGTGTTCAACTATGGACCCATGGCTAAAACTCAAGTTTTAAAAACTTCCCGAAGTCTGAATTTGGACTTTCTTTAGTGTATTAAGTGTTTCAAAATGTCATCTTTGACATAGATTCAGAACCGTCAAAAGAAAATAAGTCAGTTTTGCGATATCTTTGATAGAACAAAGTTTTGTCTTTTTTGTTTCAAGTGTGCTACTATGGACCCATGGCTAAAACTCAAATTTTAAAAAACAATCCGAAATTTGAATCTGGACTTTAATTAGTGTATTAAGTGTGTCAAAATGTCGCCTTTCACATTGATTCGGAATCGTCAACCGCAATAAAAGTCAGTTTTGAGATATCGTTGAATGAACAAAGTTGTCTCTTTCTTTTTTCAAGTGTTTAACTATGGACCCATGGCTAAAACTCATGTTTTAAAGACTTCACGAAATCCAAATTTGGACTTTCGTTAGTGTATTAAGTGTATTAAAATGTTGTCTTTCACATTGATTCGGAATCGTCAACCGCAAAAAAAGTCAGTTTTGAGTTATCGTTGAATGAACAAAGTTGTCTCTTTCTTGTTTGAAGTGTTTAACTATGGACCCATGGCTAAAACTCATTTTTTAAAGACTTCCCGAAATCCGAACTTGGACATTTGTTAGTGTATTAAGTGTATTAAAATGTCATCTTTCACATTGATTCGAAATCGTCAACCGCAAAAAAAGACAGCTTTGAGATATCGTTGAATGAACAAAGTTGTCTCTTTCTTGTTTCAAGTGTTTAACTATGGACCCATGGCTAAAACTCAAGTTTTAATGACTTCCCGAAATTCGAACTTGGACTTTCGTTAGTGTATTAAGTGTATTAAAATGTCGTCTTTCACATTGATTCAGAATCGTCAACTGCAAAAAAAGTCAGTTTTCAGTTATCGTTGAATGAACAAAGTTGTCTCTTTCTTGTTTCAAGAGTTTAACTATGGACCCATGGCTAAAACTCATGTTTTAAAGAATTCCCGAAATCCGAATTTGGACTTTCGTTAGTGTATTAAGTGTATCAAAATGTCGTCTTTCACATTGATTCGGAATCGTGAACCGCAAAAACAGTCAGTTTTGAGATATCGTTGAATGAACAAAGTTGTCTCTTTCTTGTTTCAAGTGTTCAAATATGGACCCATGGCTAAAACTAAAGTTTTAAAGACTTCCCGAAATCCGAATTTAGACTTTCATTAGTGTATTAAGTGTGTCAAAATGTCATCTTTCACATTGATTCGGAATCGTCAACCGCAAAAAAAGTTAGTTTTGAGATGTCGTTGAATGAACAAAGTTGTCTCTTTCTTGTTTCAAGTGTTCAACCATGGACCCATGGTTAAAACTCAAGTTTTAAAGACTTTCTGAAATCCGAATTTAGAATTTCATTAGTGTATTAAGTGTATTAAAATGTCGTCTTTCACATTGATTCGGAATTGTCAACCGCAAAAAAAGTTAGTTTTGAGATATCGTTGAATGAACAAAGTTGTCTATTTCTTGTTTCAAGTGTTTAACTATGGACCCATGGCTAAAACTCAAGTTTTAAAGACTTCCCGAAATCCGAATTTGGACTTTCATCAGTGTATTAAGTGTATTAAAAAGTCATCTTTCACATTGATTCAGAATCGTCAACCACAAAAAAAGTCAGTTTTGAGTTATCGTTGAATGAACAAAGTTATCTCTTTCTTGTTTCAAGTGTTCAACTATGGACCCATGGCTAAAACTCAAGTTTTAAAAACTTCCCGAAATCTGAATTTGGACTTTCGTTAGTGTATTAAGTGTATTAAAATGTTGTCTTTCACATTGATTCGGAATCGTCAACCGCAAAAAAAGTCAGTTTTGAGTTATCGTTGAATGAACAAAGTTGTCTCTTTCTTGTTTGAAGTGTTTAACTATGGACCCATGGCTAAAACTCATTTTTTAAAGACTTCCCGAAATTCAAATTTGGACTTTCGTTAGTGTATTAAGTGTATCAAAATGTCGTCTTTCACATTGATTCGGAATCGTGAACCACAAAAACAGTCAGTTTTGAGATATCATTGAATGAATAAAGTTGTCTCTTTCTTGTTTCAAGGGTTTAACTATGGACCCATGGCTAAAACTCAAGTTTTAAAGACTTCCCGAAATCCGAACTTGGACTTTTGTTAGTGTATTAAGTGTATTAAAATGTCGTCTTTCACATTGATTCGAAATCGTCAACCGCAAAAAAAGACAGCTTTGAGATATCTTTGAATGAACAAAGTTGTCTCTTTCTTGTTTCAAGTGTTTAACTATGGACCCGTGGCTAAAACTCAAGTTTTAATGACTTCCCGAAATTCAAACTTGGACTTTCGTTAGTGTATTAAGTGTATTCAAATGTCGTCTTTCACATTGATTCGGAATCGTCAACCGCAAAAAAAGTCAGTTTTCAGTTATCGTTGAATGAACAAAGTTGTCTCTTTCTTGTTTCAAGAGTTTAACTATGGACCCATGGCTAAAACTCATGTTTTAAAGACTTCCCGAAATCCGAATTTGGACTTTCGTTAGTGTATTAAGTGTATCAAAATGTCGTCTTTCACATTGATTCGAAATCGTCAACCGCAAAAAAAGACAGCTTTGAGATATCGTTGAATGAACAAAGTTGTCTCTTTCTTGTTTCAAGTGTTTAACTATGGACCCATGGCTAAAACTCAAGTTTTAAAGACTTCCCGAAATCCGAATTTGGACTTTCATCAGTGTATTAAGTGTATTAAAAAGTGATCTTTCACATTGATTCAGAATCGTCAACCACAAAAAAAGTCAGTTTTGAGTTATCGTTGAATGAACAAAGTTATCTCTTTCTTGTTTCAAGTGTTCAACTATGGACCCATGGCTAAAACTCAAGTTTTAAAAACTTCCCGAAATCTGAATTTAGACTTTCTTTAGTGTATTAAGTGTTTCAAAATGTCATCTTTGACGTAGATTCGGAACCGTCAAAAGCAAATAAGTCAGTTTTGCGATATCTTTGACAGAACAAAGTTTTGTCTTTCTTGTTTCAAGTGTTCTACTATGGACCCATGGCTAAAACTCAAATTTTAAAAAACAATCCGAAATCTGAATTTGGACTTTCATTACTGTATTAAGTGTATCAAAATGTCGTCTTTAACATAGATTCAGAATCGTCAACTGCAAAAAAGTCAATTTTGAGATATCGTTGATTGAACAAAGTTGTCTCCTTCTTGTTTCAAGTGTTCTACTATGGACCCATGGGTAAAACTCAAGTTCTAAAAACTTTCCAAAATCTGAATTTGCATTTTCTTTAGTGTATTAAGTGTTTGAAAATGTCATCTTTCACGTAGATTTGGAACCGTCAAAAGCAAATAAGTCAGTTTTGAGATATCTTTGATAGAACAAAGTTCTGTCTTTCTTGTTTCAAGTGTTCTATTATGGACCCATGGCTAAAACTCAAGTTTTAAAAACTTCCCGAAATCTGAATCTAGACTTTCATTAGTGTATTAAGTGTATCAAAATGTCGTCTTTCACTTAGATTCGGAATCGTAAACTGCAAAAAAGTCAATTTTCAGATATCGTTGATTGAACAAAGTTGTCTCCTTCTTGTTTCAAGTGTTCTACTATGGACCCATGGGTAAAACTCAAGTTTTAAAAACGTCCCGAAATCCGAATTTTGACTTTCACTAGTGTATTAAGTGTGTCAAAATGTCGCCTTTCACATTGATTCGGAATCGTCAACCGCAAAAAAAGTCAGTTTTGAGATATCGTTGAATGAACAAAGTTGTCTCTTTCTTTTTTCAAGTGTTTAACTATGGACCCATGGCTAAAACTCATGTTTTAAAGACTTCCTGAAATTCGAACTTGGACTTTCGTTAGTGTATTAAGTGTATTAAAATGTCGTCTTTCACATTGATTCGGAATCGTCAACCGCAAAAAAAGTCAGTTTTCAGTTATCGTTGAATGAACAAAGTTGTCTCTTTCTTGTTTCAAGAGTTTAACTATGGACCCATGGCTAAAACTCATGTTTTAAAGACTTCCCGAAATCCGAATTTGGACTTTCGTTAGTGTATTAAGTGTATCAAAATGTCGTCTCTCACATTGATTCGGAATCGTGAACCGCAAAAACAGTCAGTTTTGAGATATCGTTGAATGAACAAAGTTGTCTCTTTCTTGTTTCAAGTGTTCAACTATGGACCCATGGCTAAAACTAAAGTTTTAAAGACTTCCCGAAATCCGAATTTAGACTTTCGTTAGTGTATTAAGTGTGTTATAATGTCGTCTTTCACATTGATTCGGAATCGTCAACCGCAAAAAAAGTTAGTTTTCAGATATCGTTGAATGAACAAAGTTGTCTATTTCTTGTTTCAAGTGTTTAACTATGGACCCATGGCAAAACTCAAGTTTTAAAGACTTCTCGAAATCCGAATTTGGACTTTCATCAGTGTATTAAGTGTATTAAAAAGTCATCTTTCACATTGATTCGGAATCGTCAACCACAAAAAAAGTCAGTTTTGAGTTATCGTTGAATGAACAAAGTTGTCTCTTTCTTGTTTCAAGTGTTCAACTATGGACCCATGGCTAAAACTCAAGTTTTAAAAACTTCCCGAAGTCTGAATTTGGACTTTCTTTAGTGTATTAAGTGTTTCAAAATGTCATCTTTGACATAGATTCAGAACCGTCAAAAGAAAATAAGTCAGTTTTGCGATATCTTTGATAGAACAAAGTTTTGTCTTTTTTGTTTCAAGTGTGCTACTATGGACCCATGGCTAAAACTCAAATTTTAAAAAACAATCCGAAATTTGAATCTGGACTTTAATTAGTGTATTAAGTGTATCAAAATGTCGTCTTTCACATATATTCAGAATCGTCAACTGCAAAAAAGTCAATTTTGAGATATCGTTGATTGAACAAAGTTATCTCCTTCTTGTTTCAAGTGTTCTACTATGGACCCATGGGTAAAACTCAAGTTCTAAAAACTTTCCAAAATCTAAATTTGCACTTTCTTTAGTGTATTAAGTGTTTGAAAATGTCATCTTTCACGTAGATTTGGAACCGTCAAAAGCAAATAAGTCAGTTTTGAGATATCTTTGATAGAACAAAGTTCTGTCATTCTTGTTTCAAGTGTTCTATTATGGACCCATGGCTAAAACTCAAGTTTTATAAACTTCCCGAAATCTGAATCTAGACTTTCATTAGTGTATTAAGTGTATCAAAATGTCGTCTTTCACATAGACTCGGAATCGTAAACTACAAAAAAGTCAGTTTTCAGATATCGTTGAATGAACAAAGTTGTCTCTTTCTTTTTTCAAGTGTTTAACTATGGACCCATGGCTAAAACTCATGTTTTAAGGCTTCACGAAATCCGAATTTGGACTTTCGTTAGTGTATTAAGTGTATTAAAATGTTGTCTTTCACATTGATTCGGAATCGTCAACCGCAAAAAAAGTCAGTTTTGAGTTATCGTTGAATGAACAAAGTTGTCTCTTTCTTGTTTGAAGTGTTTAACTATGGACCCATGGCTAAAACTCATTTTTTAAAGACTTCCCGAAATTCAAATTTGGACTTTCGTTAGTGTATTAAGTGTATCAAAATGTCGTCTTTCACATTGATTCGGAATCGTGAACCACAAAAACAGTCAGTTTTGAGATATCATTGAATGAATAAAGTTGTCTCTTTCTTGTTTCAAGGGTTTAACTATGGACCCATGGCTAAAACTCAAGTTTTAAAGACTTCCCGAAATCCGAACTTGGACTTTTGTTAGTGTATTAAGTGTATTAAAATGTCGTCTTTCACATTGATTCGAAATCGTCAACCGCAAAAAAAGACAGCTTTGAGATATCTTTGAATGAACAAAGTTGTCTCTTTCTTGTTTCAAGTGTTTAACTATGGACCCGTGGCTAAAACTCAAGTTTTAATGACTTCCCGAAATTCAAACTTGGACTTTCGTTAGTGTATTAAGTGTATTCAAATGTCGTCTTTCACATTGATTCGGAATCGTCAACCGCAAAAAAAGTCAGTTTTCAGTTATCGTTGAATGAACAAAGTTGTCTCTTTCTTGTTTCAAGAGTTTAACTATGGACCCATGGCTAAAACTCATGTTTTAAAGACTTCCCGAAATCCGAATTTGGACTTTCGTTAGTGTATTAAGTGTATCAAAATGTCGTCTTTCACATTGATTCGAAATCGTCAACCGCAAAAAAAGACAGCTTTGAGATATCGTTGAATGAACAAAGTTGTCTCTTTCTTGTTTCAAGTGTTTAACTATGGACCCATGGCTAAAACTCAAGTTTTAAAGACTTCCCGAAATCCGAATTTGGACTTTCATCAGTGTATTAAGTGTATTAAAAAGTGATCTTTCACATTGATTCAGAATCGTCAACCACAAAAAAAGTCAGTTTTGAGTTATCGTTGAATGAACAAAGTTATCTCTTTCTTGTTTCAAGTGTTCAACTATGGACCCATGGCTAAAACTCAAGTTTTAAAAACTTCCCGAAATCTGAATTTAGACTTTCTTTAGTGTATTAAGTGTTTCAAAATGTCATCTTTGACGTAGATTCGGAACCGTCAAAAGCAAATAAGTCAGTTTTGCGATATCTTTGACAGAACAAAGTTTTGTCTTTCTTGTTTCAAGTGTTCTACTATGGACCCATGGCTAAAACTCAAATTTTAAAAAACAATCCGAAATCTGAATCTGGACTTTCATTACTGTATTAAGTGTATCAAAATGTCGTCTTTAACATAGATTCAGAATCGTCAACTGCAAAAAAGTCAATTTTGAGATATCGTTGATTGAACAAAGTTGTCTCCTTCTTGTTTCAGGTGTTCTACTATGGACCCATGGGTAAAACTCAAGTTCTAAAAACTTTCCAAAATCTGAATTTGCATTTTCTTTAGTGTATTAAGTGTTTGAAAATGTCATCTTTCACGTAGATTTGGAACCGTCAAAAGCAAATAAGTCAGTTTTGAGATATCTTTGATAGAACAAAGTTCTGTCTTTCTTGTTTCAAGTGTTCTATTATGGACCCATGGCTAAAACTCAAGTTTTAAAAACTTCCCGAAATCTGAATCTAGACTTTCATTAGTGTATTAAGTGTATCAAAATGTCGTCTTTCACATAGATTCGGAATCGTAAACTGCAAAAAAGTCAATTTTCAGATATCGTTGATTGAACAAAGTTGTCTCCTTCTTGTTTCAAGTGTTCTACTATGGACCCATGGGTAAAACTCAAGTTTTAAAAACGTCCCGAAATCCGAATTTTGACTTTCACTAGTGTATTAAGTGTGTCAAAATGTCGCCTTTCACATTGATTCGGAATCGTCAACCGCAAAAAAAGTCAGTTTTGAGATATCGTTGAATGAACAAAGTTGTCTCTTTCTTTTTTCAAGTGTTTAACTATGGACCCATGGCTAAAACTCATGTCTTAAAGACTTCCTGAAATTCGAACTTGGACTTTCGTTAGTGTATTAAGTGTATTAAAATGTCGTCTTTCACATTGATTCGGAATCGTCAACCGCAAAAAAAGTCAGTTTTCAGTTATCGTTGAATGAACAAAGTTGTCTCTTTCTTGTTTCAAGAGTTTAACTATGGACCCATGGCTAAAACTCATGTTTTAAAGACTTCCCGAAATCCGAATTTGGACTTTCGTTAGTGTATTAAGTGTATCAAAATGTCGTCTCTCACATTGATTCGGAATCGTGAACCGCAAAAACAGTCAGTTTTGAGATATCGTTGAATGAACAAAGTTGTCTCTTTCTTGTTTCAAGTGTTCAACTATGGACCCATGGCTAAAACTAAAGTTTTAAAGACTTCCCGAAATCCGAATTTAGACTTTCGTTAGTGTATTAAGTTTATTATAATGTCGTCTTTCACATTGATTCGGAATCGTCAACCGCAAAAAAAGTCAGTTTTGAGTTATCGTTGAATGAACAAAGTTGTCTCTTTCTTGTTTCAAGTGTTCAACTATGGACCCATGGCTAAAACTCAAGTTTTAAAAACTTCCCGAAGTCTGAATTTGGACTTTCTTTAGTGTATTAAGTGTTTCAAAATGTCATCTTTGACATAGATTCAGAACCGTCAAAAGAAAATAAGTCAGTTTTGCGATATCTTTGATAGAACAAAGTTTTGTCTTTTTTGTTTCAAGTGTGCTACTATGGACCCATGGCTAAAACTCAAATTTTAAAAAACAATCCGAAATTTGAATCTGGACTTTCATTAGTGTATTAAGTGTATCAAAATGTCGTCTTTCACATAGATTCAGAATCGTCAACTGCAAAAAAGTCAATTTTGAGATATCGTTGATTGAACAAAGTTATCTCCTTCTTGTTTCAAGTGTTCTACTATGGACCCATGGGTAAAACTCAAGTTTTAAAGACTTTCTGAAATCCGAATTTAGAATTTCATTAGTGTATTAAGTGTATTAAAATGTCGTCTTTCACATTGATTCGGAATCGTCAACCGCAAAAAAAGTCAGTTTTCAGTTATCGTTGAATGAACAAAGTTGTCTCTTTCTTGTTTCAAGAGTTTAACTATGGACCCATGGCTAAAACTCATGTTTTAAAGGCTTCCCGAAATCCGAATTTGGACTTTCGTTAGTGTATTAAGTGTATCAAAATGTCGTCTTTCACATTGATTCGAAATCGTCAACCGCAAAAAAAGACAGCTTTGAGATATCGTTGAATGAACAAAGTTGTCTCTTTCTTGTTTCAAGGGTTTAACTATGGACCCATGGCTAAAACTCAAGTTTTAAAGACTTCCCGAAATCCGAACTTGTACTTTTGTTAGTGTATTAAGTGTATTAAAATGTCGTCTTTCACATTGATTCGAAATCGTCAACCGCAAAAAAAGACAGCTTTGAGATATCTTTGAATGAACAAAGTTGTCTCTTTCTTGTTTCAAGTGTTTAACTATGGACCCGTGGCTAAAACTCAAGTTTTAATGACTTCCCGAAATCCGAACTTGTACTTTTGTTAGTGTATTAAGTGTATTAAAATGTCGCCTTTCACATTGATTCGGAATCGTCAACCGCAAAAAAAATCAGTTTTGAGATATCGTTGAATGAACAAAGTTGTCTCTTTCTTTTTTCAAGTGTTTAAGTATGGACCCATGGCTAAAACTCATGTTTTAAAGACTTCCCGAAATCCGAATTTGGACTTTCGTTAGTGTATTAAGTGTATTAAAATGTTGTCTTTCACATTGATTCGGAATCGTCAACCGCAAAAAAAGTCAGTTTTGAGTTATCATTGAATGAACAAAGTTGTCTCTTTCTTGTTTGAAGTGTTTAACTATGGACCCATGGCTAAAACTCATGTTTTAAAGACTTCCCGAAATCCGAATTTGGACTTTCGTTAGTGTATTAAGTGTATTAAAATGTCGTCTTTCACATTGATTCGGAATCGTGAACCGCAAAAACAGTCAGTTTTGAGATATCGTTGAATGAACAAAGTTGTCTCTTTCTTCTTTCAAGTGTTCAACTATGGACCCATGGCTAAAACTAAAGTTTTAAAGACTTTCTGAAATCCGAATTTAGACTTTCATTAGAGTATTAAGTGTCTTAAAAGGTCGTCTTTCACATTGATTCGGAATCGTCAACCGCAAAAAAAGTTAGTTTTGAGATATCGTTGAATGAACAAAGTTGTCTCTTTCTTGTTTCAAGTGTTCAACTATGGACCCATGGCTAAAACTAAAGTTTTAAAGACTTTCTGAAATCCGAATTTAGACTTTCATTAGTGTATTAAGGGTATTAAAATGTCGTCTTTCACATTGATTCGGAATCGTCAACCGCAAAAAAAGTTAGTTTTCAGATATCGTTGAATGAACAAAGTTGTCTATTTCTTGTTTCAAGTGTTTAACTATGGACCCATGGCAAAACTCAAGTTTTAAAGACTTCTCGAAATCCGAATTTGGACTTTCATCAGTGTATTAAGTGTATTAAAAAGTCATCTTTCACATTGATTCGGAATCGTCAACCACAAAAAAAGTCAGTTTTGAGTTATCGTTGAATGAACAAAGTTGTCTCTTTCTTGTTTCAAGTGTTCAACTATGGACCCATGGCTAAAACTCAAGTTTTAAAAACTTCCCGAAATCTGAATTTGGACTTTCTTTAGTGTATTAAGTGTTTCAAAATGTCATCTTTGACGTAGATTCGGAACCGTCAAAAGCAAATAAGTCAGTTTTGCGATATCTTTGACAGAACAAAGTTTTGTCTTTCTTGTTTCAAGTGTTCTACTATGGACCCATGGCTAAAACTCAAATTTTAAAAAACAATCCGAAATCTGAATCTGGACTTTCATTAGTGTATTAAGTGTATCAAAATGTCGTCTTTAACATAGATTCAGAATCGTCAACTGCAAAAAAGTCAATTTTGAGATATCGTTGATTGAACAAAGTTGTCTCCTTCTTGTTTCAGGTGTTCTACTATGGACCCATGGGTAAAACACAAGTTCTAAAAACTTTCCAAAATCTGAATTTGCACTTTCTTTAGTGTATTAAGTGTTTGAAAATGTCATCTTTCACGTAGATTTGGAACCGTCAAAAGCAAATAAGTCAGTTTTGAGATATCTTTGATAGAACAAAGTTCTGTCTTTCTTGTTTCAAGTGTTCTATTATGGACCCATGGCTAAAACTCAAGTTTTAAAAACTTCCCGAAATCTGAATCTGGACTTTCATTAGTGTATTAAGTGTATGAAAATGTCGTCTTTCACATAGATTCGGAATCGTAAACTGCAAAAAAGTCAATTTTGAGATATCGTTGATTGAACAAAGTTGTCTCCTTCTTGTTTCAAGTGTTCTACTATGGACCCATGGGTAAAACTCAAGTTTTAAAAACGTCCCGAAATCCGAATTTTGACTTTCACTAGTGTATTAAGTGTGTCAAAATGTCGCCTTTCACATTGATTCGGAATCGTCAACCGCAAAAAAAGTCAGTTTTGAGATATCGTTGAATGAACAAAGTTGTCTCTTTCTTTTTTCAAGTGTTTAAGTATGGACCCATGGCTAAAACTCATGTTTTAAAGACTTCCCGAAATCCGAATTTGGACTTTCGTTAGTGTATTAAGTGTATTAAAATGTTGTCTTTCACATTGATTCGGAATCGTCAACCGCAAAAAAAGTCAGTTTTGAGTTATCATTGAATGAACAAAGTTGTCTCTTTCTTGTTTGAAGTGTTTAACTATGGACCCATGGCTAAAACTCATGTTTTAAAGACTTCCCGAAATCCGAATTTGGACTTTCGTTAGTGTCTTACGTGTATCAAAATGTCGTCTTTCACATTGATTCGGAATCGTGAACCGCAAAAACAGTCAGTTTTGAGATATCGTTGAATGAACAAAGTTGTCTCTTTCTTGTTTCAAGTGTTCAACTATGGACCCATGGCTAAAACTAAAGTTTTAAAGACTTTCTGAAATCCGAATTTAGACTTTCATTAGAGTATTAAGTGTATTAAAATGTCGTCTTTCACATTGATTCGGAATCGTCAACCGCAAAAAAAGTTAGTTTTGAGATATCGTTGAATGAACAAAGTTGTCTCTTTCTTGTTTCAAGTGTTCAACTATGGACCCATGGCTAAAACTAAAGTTTTAAAGACTTTCTGAAATCCGAATTTAGACTTTCATTAGTGTATTAAGTGTATTAAAATGTCGTCTTTCACATTGATTCGGAATCGTCAACCGCAAAAAAAGTTAGTTTTCAGATATCGTTGAATGAACAAAGTTGTCTATTTCTTGTTTCAAGTGTTTAACTATGGACCCATGGCAAAACTCAAGTTTTAAAGACTTCTCGAAATCCGAATTTGGACTTTCATCAGTGTATTAAGTGTATTAAAAAGTCATCTTTCACATTGATTCGGAATCGTCAACCACAAAAAAAGTCAGTTTTGAGTTATCGTTGAATGAACAAAGTTGTCTCTTTCTTGTTTCAAGTGTTCAACTATGGACCCATGGCTAAAACTCAAGTTTTAAAAACTTCCCGAAATCTGAATTTAGACTTTCTTTAGTGTATTAAGTGTTTCAAAATGTCATCTTTGACGTAGATTCGGAACCGTCAAAAGCAAATAAGTCAGTTTTGCGATATCTTTGACAGAACAAAGTTTTGTCTTTCTTGTTTCAAGTGTTCTACTATGGACCCATGGCTAAAACTCAAATTTTAAAAAACAATCCGAAATCTGAATCTGGACTTTCATTAGTGTATTAAGTGTATCAAAATGTCGTCTTTAACATAGATTCAGAATCGTCAACTGCAAAAAAGTCAAATTTGAGATATCGTTGATTGAACAAAGTTGTCTCCTTCTTGTTTCAGGTGTTCTACTATGGACCCATGGGTAAAACACAAGTTCTAAAAACTTTCCAAAATCTGAATTTGCACTTTCTTTAGTGTATTAAGTGTTTGAAAATGTCATCTTTCACGTAGATTTGGAACCGTCAAAAGCAAATAAGTCAGTTTTGAGATATCTTTGATAGAACAAAGTTCTGTCTTTCTTGTTTCAAGTGTTCTATTATGGACCCATGGCTAAAACTCAAGTTTTAAAAACTTCCCGAAATCTGAATCTAGACTTTCATTAGTGTATTAAGTGTATCAAAATGTCGTCTTTCAAATAGATTCGGAATCGTAAACTGCAAAAAAGTCAATTTTGAGATATCGTTGATTGAACAAAGTTGTCTCCTTCTTGTTTCAAGTGTTCTACTATGGACCCATGGGTAAAACTCAAGTTTTAAAAACGTCCCGAAATCCGAATTTTGACTTTCACTAGTGTATTAAGTGTGTCAAAATGTCGCCTTTCACATTGATTCGGAATCGTCAACCGCAAAAAAAGTCAGTTTTGAGATATCGTTGAATGAACAAAGTTGTCTCTTTCTTTTTTCAAGTGTTTAAGTATGGACCCATGGCTAAAACTCATGTTTTAAAGACTTCCCGAAATCCGAATTTGGACTTTCGTTAGTGTATTAAGTGTATTAAAATGTTGTCTTTCACATTGATTCGGAATCGTCAACCGCAAAAAAAGTCAGTTTTGAGTTATCATTGAATGAACAAAGTTGTCTCTTTCTTGTTTGAAGTGTTTAACTATGGACCCATGGCTAAAACTCATGTTTTAAAGACTTCCCGAAATCCGAATTTGGACTTTCGTTAGTGTATTAAGTGTATTAAAATGTCGTCTTTCACATTGATTCGGAATCGTGAACCGCAAAAACAGTCAGTTTTGAGATATCGTTGAATGAACAAAGTTGTCTCTTTCTTCTTTCAAGTGTTCAACTATGGACCCATGGCTAAAACTAAAGTTTTAAAGACTTTCTGAAATCCGAATTTAGACTTTCATTAGAGTATTAAGTGTCTTAAAAGGTCGTCTTTCACATTGATTCGGAATCGTCAACCGCAAAAAAAGTTAGTTTTGAGATATCGTTGAATGAACAAAGTTGTCTCTTTCTTGTTTCAAGTGTTCAACTATGGACCCATGGCTAAAACTAAAGTTTTAAAGACTTTCTGAAATCCGAATTTAGACTTTCATTAGTGTATTAAGGGTATTAAAATGTCGTCTTTCACATTGATTCGGAATCGTCAACCGCAAAAAAAGTTAGTTTTCAGATATCGTTGAATGAACAAAGTTGTCTATTTCTTGTTTCAAGTGTTTAACTATGGACCCATGGCAAAACTCAAGTTTTAAAGACTTCTCGAAATCCGAATTTGGACTTTCATCAGTGTATTAAGTGTATTAAAAAGTCATCTTTCACATTGATTCGGAATCGTCAACCACAAAAAAAGTCAGTTTTGAGTTATCGTTGAATGAACAAAGTTGTCTCTTTCTTGTTTCAAGTGTTCAACTATGGACCCATGGCTAAAACTCAAGTTTTAAAAACTTCCCGAAATCTGAATTTGGACTTTCTTTAGTGTATTAAGTGTTTCAAAATGTCATCTTTGACGTAGATTCGGAACCGTCAAAAGCAAATAAGTCAGTTTTGCGATATCTTTGACAGAACAAAGTTTTGTCTTTCTTGTTTCAAGTGTTCTACTATGGACCCATGGCTAAAACTCAAATTTTAAAAAACAATCCGAAATCTGAATCTGGACTTTCATTAGTGTATTAAGTGTATCAAAATGTCGTCTTTAACATAGATTCAGAATCGTCAACTGCAAAAAAGTCAATTTTGAGATATCGTTGATTGAACAAAGTTGTCTCCTTCTTGTTTCAGGTGTTCTACTATGGACCCATGGGTAAAACACAAGTTCTAAAAACTTTCCAAAATCTGAATTTGCACTTTCTTTAGTGTATTAAGTGTTTGAAAATGTCATCTTTCACGTAGATTTGGAACCGTCAAAAGCAAATAAGTCAGTTTTGAGATATCTTTGATAGAACAAAGTTCTGTCTTTCTTGTTTCAAGTGTTCTATTATGGACCCATGGCTAAAACTCAAGTTTTAAAAACTTCCCGAAATCTGAATCTGGACTTTCATTAGTGTATTAAGTGTATGAAAATGTCGTCTTTCACATAGATTCGGAATCGTAAACTGCAAAAAAGTCAATTTTGAGATATCGTTGATTGAACAAAGTTGTCTCCTTCTTGTTTCAAGTGTTCTACTATGGACCCATGGGTAAAACTCAAGTTTTAAAAACGTCCCGAAATCCGAATTTTGACTTTCACTAGTGTATTAAGTGTGTCAAAATGTCGCCTTTCACATTGATTCGGAATCGTCAACCGCAAAAAAAGTCAGTTTTGAGATATCGTTGAATGAACAAAGTTGTCTCTTTCTTTTTTCAAGTGTTTAAGTATGGACCCATGGCTAAAACTCATGTTTTAAAGACTTCCCGAAATCCGAATTTGGACTTTCGTTAGTGTATTAAGTGTATTAAAATGTTGTCTTTCACATTGATTCGGAATCGTCAACCGCAAAAAAAGTCAGTTTTGAGTTATCATTGAATGAACAAAGTTGTCTCTTTCTTGTTTGAAGTGTTTAACTATGGACCCATGGCTAAAACTCATGTTTTAAAGACTTCCCGAAATCCGAATTTGGACTTTCGTTAGTGTCTTACGTGTATCAAAATGTCGTCTTTCACATTGATTCGGAATCGTGAACCGCAAAAACAGTCAGTTTTGAGATATCGTTGAATGAACAAAGTTGTCTCTTTCTTGTTTCAAGTGTTCAACTATGGACCCATGGCTAAAACTAAAGTTTTAAAGACTTTCTGAAATCCGAATTTAGACTTTCATTAGAGTATTAAGTGTATTAAAATGTCGTCTTTCACATTGATTCGGAATCGTCAACCGCAAAAAAAGTTAGTTTTGAGATATCGTTGAATGAACAAAGTTGTCTCTTTCTTGTTTCAAGTGTTCAACTATGGACCCATGGCTAAAACTAAAGTTTTAAAGACTTTCTGAAATCCGAATTTAGACTTTCATTAGTGTATTAAGTGTATTAAAATGTCGTCTTTCACATTGATTCGGAATCGTCAACCGCAAAAAAAGTTAGTTTTCAGATATCGTTGAATGAACAAAGTTGTCTATTTCTTGTTTCAAGTGTTTAACTATGGACCCATGGCAAAACTCAAGTTTTAAAGACTTCTCGAAATCCGAATTTGGACTTTCATCAGTGTATTAAGTGTATTAAAAAGTCATCTTTCACATTGATTCGGAATCGTCAACCACAAAAAAAGTCAGTTTTGAGTTATCGTTGAATGAACAAAGTTGTCTCTTTCTTGTTTCAAGTGTTCAACTATGGACCCATGGCTAAAACTCAAGTTTTAAAAACTTCCCGAAATCTGAATTTAGACTTTCTTTAGTGTATTAAGTGTTTCAAAATGTCATCTTTGACGTAGATTCGGAACCGTCAAAAGCAAATAAGTCAGTTTTGCGATATCTTTGACAGAACAAAGTTTTGTCTTTCTTGTTTCAAGTGTTCTACTATGGACCCATGGCTAAAACTCAAATTTTAAAAAACAATCCGAAATCTGAATCTGGACTTTCATTAGTGTATTAAGTGTATCAAAATGTCGTCTTTAACATAGATTCAGAATCGTCAACTGCAAAAAAGTCAAATTTGAGATATCGTTGATTGAACAAAGTTGTCTCCTTCTTGTTTCAGGTGTTCTACTATGGACCCATGGGTAAAACACAAGTTCTAAAAACTTTCCAAAATCTGAATTTGCACTTTCTTTAGTGTATTAAGTGTTTGAAAATGTCATCTTTCACGTAGATTTGGAACCGTCAAAAGCAAATAAGTCAGTTTTGAGATATCTTTGATAGAACAAAGTTCTGTCTTTCTTGTTTCAAGTGTTCTATTATGGACCCATGGCTAAAACTCAAGTTTTAAAAACTTCCCGAAATCTGAATCTAGACTTTCATTAGTGTATTAAGTGTATCAAAATGTCGTCTTTCAAATAGATTCGGAATCGTAAACTGCAAAAAAGTCAATTTTGAGATATCGTTGATTGAACAAAGTTGTCTCCTTCTTGTTTCAAGTGTTCTACTATGGACCCATGGGTAAAACTCAAGTTTTAAAAACGTCCCGAAATCCGAATTTTGACTTTCACTAGTGTATTAAGTGTGTCAAAATGTCGCCTTTCACATTGATTCGGAATCGTCAACCGCAAAAAAAGTCAGTTTTGAGATATCGTTGAATGAACAAAGTTGTCTCTTTCTTTTTTCAAGTGTTTAAGTATGGACCCATGGCTAAAACTCATGTTTTAAAGACTTCCCGAAATCCGAATTTGGACTTTCGTTAGTGTATTAAGTGTATTAAAATGTTGTCTTTCACATTGATTCGGAATCGTCAACCGCAAAAAAAGTCAGTTTTGAGTTATCATTGAATGAACAAAGTTGTCTCTTTCTTGTTTGAAGTGTTTAACTATGGACCCATGGCTAAAACTCATGTTTTAAAGACTTCCCGAAATCCGAATTTGGACTTTCGTTAGTGTATTAAGTGTATTAAAATGTCGTCTTTCACATTGATTCGGAATCGTGAACCGCAAAAACAGTCAGTTTTGAGATATCGTTGAATGAACAAAGTTGTCTCTTTCTTCTTTCAAGTGTTCAACTATGGACCCATGGCTAAAACTAAAGTTTTAAAGACTTTCTGAAATCCGAATTTAGACTTTCATTAGAGTATTAAGTGTCTTAAAAGGTCGTCTTTCACATTGATTCGGAATCGTCAACCGCAAAAAAAGTTAGTTTTGAGATATCGTTGAATGAACAAAGTTGTCTCTTTCTTGTTTCAAGTGTTCAACTATGGACCCATGGCTAAAACTAAAGTTTTAAAGACTTTCTGAAATCCGAATTTAGACTTTCATTAGTGTATTAAGGGTATTAAAATGTCGTCTTTCACATTGATTCGGAATCGTCAACCGCAAAAAAAGTTAGTTTTCAGATATCGTTGAATGAACAAAGTTGTCTATTTCTTGTTTCAAGTGTTTAACTATGGACCCATGGCAAAACTCAAGTTTTAAAGACTTCTCGAAATCCGAATTTGGACTTTCATCAGTGTATTAAGTGTATTAAAAAGTCATCTTTCACATTGATTCGGAATCGTCAACCACAAAAAAAGTCAGTTTTGAGTTATCGTTGAATGAACAAAGTTGTCTCTTTCTTGTTTCAAGTGTTCAACTATGGACCCATGGCTAAAACTCAAGTTTTAAAAACTTCCCGAAATCTGAATTTGGACTTTCTTTAGTGTATTAAGTGTTTCAAAATGTCATCTTTGACGTAGATTCGGAACCGTCAAAAGCAAATAAGTCAGTTTTGCGATATCTTTGACAGAACAAAGTTTTGTCTTTCTTGTTTCAAGTGTTCTACTATGGACCCATGGCTAAAACTCAAATTTTAAAAAACAATCCGAAATCTGAATCTGGACTTTCATTAGTGTATTAAGTGTATCAAAATGTCGTCTTTAACATAGATTCAGAATCGTCAACTGCAAAAAAGTCAATTTTGAGATATCGTTGATTGAACAAAGTTGTCTCCTTCTTGTTTCAGGTGTTCTACTATGGACCCATGGGTAAAACACAAGTTCTAAAAACTTTCCAAAATCTGAATTTGCACTTTCTTTAGTGTATTAAGTGTTTGAAAATGTCATCTTTCACGTAGATTTGGAACCGTCAAAAGCAAATAAGTCAGTTTTGAGATATCTTTGATAGAACAAAGTTCTGTCTTTCTTGTTTCAAGTGTTCTATTATGGACCCATGGCTAAAACTCAAGTTTTAAAAACTTCCCGAAATCTGAATCTGGACTTTCATTAGTGTATTAAGTGTATGAAAATGTCGTCTTTCACATAGATTCGGAATCGTAAACTGCAAAAAAGTCAATTTTGAGATATCGTTGATTGAACAAAGTTGTCTCCTTCTTGTTTCAAGTGTTCTACTATGGACCCATGGGTAAAACTCAAGTTTTAAAAACGTCCCGAAATCCGAATTTTGACTTTCACTAGTGTATTAAGTGTGTCAAAATGTCGCCTTTCACATTGATTCGGAATCGTCAACCGCAAAAAAAGTCAGTTTTGAGATATCGTTGAATGAACAAAGTTGTCTCTTTCTTTTTTCAAGTGTTTAAGTATGGACCCATGGCTAAAACTCATGTTTTAAAGACTTCCCGAAATCCGAATTTGGACTTTCGTTAGTGTATTAAGTGTATTAAAATGTTGTCTTTCACATTGATTCGGAATCGTCAACCGCAAAAAAAGTCAGTTTTGAGTTATCATTGAATGAACAAAGTTGTCTCTTTCTTGTTTGAAGTGTTTAACTATGGACCCATGGCTAAAACTCATGTTTTAAAGACTTCCCGAAATCCGAATTTGGACTTTCGTTAGTGTCTTACGTGTATCAAAATGTCGTCTTTCACATTGATTCGGAATCGTGAACCGCAAAAACAGTCAGTTTTGAGATATCGTTGAATGAACAAAGTTGTCTCTTTCTTGTTTCAAGTGTTCAACTATGGACCCATGGCTAAAACTAAAGTTTTAAAGACTTTCTGAAATCCGAATTTAGACTTTCATTAGAGTATTAAGTGTATTAAAATGTCGTCTTTCACATTGATTCGGAATCGTCAACCGCAAAAAAAGTTAGTTTTGAGATATCGTTGAATGAACAAAGTTGTCTCTTTCTTGTTTCAAGTGTTCAACTATGGACCCATGGCTAAAACTAAAGTTTTAAAGACTTTCTGAAATCCGAATTTAGACTTTCATTAGTGTATTAAGTGTATTAAAATGTCGTCTTTCACATTGATTCGGAATCGTCAACCGCAAAAAAAGTTAGTTTTCAGATATCGTTGAATGAACAAAGTTGTCTATTTCTTGTTTCAAGTGTTTAACTATGGACCCATGGCAAAACTCAAGTTTTAAAGACTTCTCGAAATCCGAATTTGGACTTTCATCAGTGTATTAAGTGTATTAAAAAGTCATCTTTCACATTGATTCGGAATCGTCAACCACAAAAAAAGTCAGTTTTGAGTTATCGTTGAATGAACAAAGTTGTCTCTTTCTTGTTTCAAGTGTTCAACTATGGACCCATGGCTAAAACTCAAGTTTTAAAAACTTCCCGAAATCTGAATTTAGACTTTCTTTAGTGTATTAAGTGTTTCAAAATGTCATCTTTGACGTAGATTCGGAACCGTCAAAAGCAAATAAGTCAGTTTTGCGATATCTTTGACAGAACAAAGTTTTGTCTTTCTTGTTTCAAGTGTTCTACTATGGACCCATGGCTAAAACTCAAATTTTAAAAAACAATCCGAAATCTGAATCTGGACTTTCATTAGTGTATTAAGTGTATCAAAATGTCGTCTTTAACATAGATTCAGAATCGTCAACTGCAAAAAAGTCAAATTTGAGATATCGTTGATTGAACAAAGTTGTCTCCTTCTTGTTTCAGGTGTTCTACTATGGACCCATGGGTAAAACACAAGTTCTAAAAACTTTCCAAAATCTGAATTTGCACTTTCTTTAGTGTATTAAGTGTTTGAAAATGTCATCTTTCACGTAGATTTGGAACCGTCAAAAGCAAATAAGTCAGTTTTGAGATATCTTTGATAGAACAAAGTTCTGTCTTTCTTGTTTCAAGTGTTCTATTATGGACCCATGGCTAAAACTCAAGTTTTAAAAACTTCCCGAAATCTGAATCTAGACTTTCATTAGTGTATTAAGTGTATCAAAATGTCATCTTTCAAATAGATTCGGAATCGTAAACTGCAAAAAAGTCAATTTTGAGATATCGTTGATTGAACAAAGTTGTCTCCTTCTTGTTTCAAGTGTTCTACTATGGACCCATGGGTAAAACTCAAGTTTTAAAAACGTCCCGAAATCCGAATTTTGACTTTCACTAGTGTATTAAGTGTGTCAAAATGTCGCCTTTCACATTGATTCGGAATCGTCAACCGCAAAAAAAGTCAGTTTTGAGATATCGTTGAATGAACAAAGTTGTCTCTTTCTTTTTTCAAGTGTTTAAGTATGGACCCATGGCTAAAACTCATGTTTTAAAGACTTCCCGAAATCCGAATTTGGACTTTCGTTAGTGTATTAAGTGTATTAAAATGTTGTCTTTCACATTGATTCGGAATCGTCAACCGCAAAAAAAGTCAGTTTTGAGTTATCATTGAATGAACAAAGTTGTCTCTTTCTTGTTTGAAGTGTTTAACTATGGACCCATGGCTAAAACTCATGTTTTAAAGACTTCCCGAAATCCGAATTTGGGCTTTCGTTAGTGTCTTACGTGTATCAAAATGTCGTCTTTCACATTGATTCGGAATCGTGAACCGCAAAAACAGTCAGTTTTGAGATATCGTTGAATGAACAAAGTTGTCTCTTTCTTGTTTCAAGTGTTCAACTATGGACCCATGCCTAAAACTAAAGTTTTAAAGACTTTCTGAAATCCGAATTTAGACTTTCATTAGAGTATTAAGTGTATTAAAATGTCGTTTTTCACATTGATTCGGAATCGTCAACCGCAAAAAAAGTTAGTTTTGAGATATCGTTGAATGAACAAAGTTGTCTCTTTCTTGTTTCAAGTGTTCAACTATGGACCCATGGCTAAAACTAAAGTTTTAAAGACTTTCTGAAATCCGAATTTAGACTTTCATTAGTGTATTAAGTGTATTAAAATGTCGTCTTTCACATTGATTCGGAATCGTCAACCGCAAAAAAAGTTAGTTTTCAGATATCGTTGAATGAACAAAGTTGTCTATTTCTTGTTTCAAGTGTTTAACTATGGACCCATGGCAAAACTCAAGTTTTAAAGACTTCTCGAAATCCGAATTTGGACTTTCATCAGTGTATTAAGTGTATTAAAAAGTCATCTTTCACATTGATTCGGAATCGTCAACCACAAAAAAAGTCAGTTTTGCGTTATCGTTGAATGAACAAAGTTGTCTATTTCTTGTTTCAAGTGTTCAACTATGGACCCATGGCTAAAACTCAAGTTTTAAAAACTTCCCGAAATCTGAATTTGGACTTTCTTTAGTGTATTAAGTGTTTCAAAATGTCATCTTTGACATAGATTCAGAACCGTCAAAAGAAAATAAGTCAGTTTTGCGATATCTTTGATAGAACAAAGTTTTGTCTTTCTTGTTTCAAGTGTTCTACTATGGACCCATGGCTAAAACTCAAATTTTAAAAAACAATCCGAAATCTGAATCTGGACTTTCATTAGTGTATTAAGTGTATCAAAATGTCGTCTTTCACATAGATTCAGAATCGTCAATAGCAAAAAAGTCAATTTTGAGATATCGTTGATTGAACAAAGTTGTCTCCTTCTTGTTTCAAGTGTTCTACTATGGACCCATGGGTAAAACTCAAGTCTAAAAACTTTCCAAAATCTGAATTTGGACTTTCTTTAGTGTATTAAGTGTTTGAAAATGTCATCTTTCACGTAGATTTGGAACCGTCAAAAGCAAATAAGTCAGTTTTGAGATATCTTTAATAGAACAAAGTTCTGTCATTCTTGTTTCAAGTGTTCTATTATGGACCCATGGCTAAAACACAAGTTTTAAAAACTTCCCGAAATCTGAATCTAGACTTTCATTAGTGTATTAAGTGTATCAAAATGTCGTCTTTCACATAGATTCGGAATCGTAAACTGCAAAAAAGTCAGTTTTGAGATATCGTTGATTGAACAAAGTTGTCTCCTTCTTGTTTCAAGTGTTCTACTATGGACCCATGGGTAAAACTCAAGTTTTAAAAACGTCCTGAAATTCAAATTTTGACTTTCACTAGTGTATTAAGTGTGTCAAAATGTCGCCTTTCACATTGATTCGGAATCGTCAACCGCAAAAAATGTCAGTTTTGAGATATCGTTCAATGAACAAAGTTGTCTCTTTCTTTTTTCAAGTGTTTAACTATGGGCCCATGGCTAAAACTCATGTTTTAAAGACTTCCCGAAATCCGAATTTGGACTTTCGTTAGTGTATTAAGTGTATTAAAATGTTGTCTTTCACATTGATTCGGAATCGTCAACCGCAAAAAAAGTCAGTTTTGAGTTATCGTTGAATGAACAAAGTTGTCTCTTTCTTGTTTGAAGTGTTTAACTATGGACCCATGGCTAAAACTCATGTTTTAAAGACTTCCCGAAATCCGAATTTGGACTTTCGTTAGTGTATTAAGTGTATCAAAATGTCGTCTTTCACATTGATTCGGAATCGTGAACCGCAAAAACAGTCAGTTTTGAGATATCATTGAATGAACAAAGTTGTCTCTTTCTTGTTTCAAGGGTTTAACTATGGACCCATGGCTAAAACTCAAGTTTTAAAGACTTCCATCTGAACTTGGACTTTTGTTAGTGTATTAAAATGTCGTCTTTCACATTGATTCGAAATCGTCAACCGCAAAAAAAGATAGCTTTGAGATATCGTTGAATGAACAAAGTTGTCTCTTTCTTGTTTCAAGTGTTCAACCATGGACCCATGGTTAAAACTCAAGTTTTAAATACTTTCTGAAATCCGAATTTTGAATTTCATTAGTGTATTAAGTGTATTAAAATGTCGTCTTTCACATTGATTCGGAATTGTCAACCGCAAACAAAGTTAGTTTTGAGATATCGTTGAATGAACAAAGTTGTCTATTTCTTGTTTCAAGTGTTTAACTATGGACCCATGGCTAAAACTCAAGTTTTAAAGACTTCCCGAAATCCGAATTTGGACTTTCATCAGTGTATTAAGTGTATTAAAAAGTCATCTTTCACATTGATTCAGAATCGTCAACCACAAAAAAAGTCAGTTTTGAGTTATCGTTGAATGAACAAAGTTGTCTCTTTCTTGTTTCAAGTGTTTAACTATGGACCCATGGCTAAAACTCAAGTTTTAATGACATCCCGAAATTCAAACTTGGACTTTCGTTAGTGTATTAAGTGTATTAAAATGTCGTCTTTCACATTGATTCGGAATCGTCAACCGCAAAAAAAGTCAGTTTTCAGTTATCGTTGAATGAACAAAGTTGTCTCTTTCTTGTTTCAAGAGTTTAACTATGGACCCATGGCTAAAACTCATGTTTTAAAGACTTCCCGAAATCCGAATTTGGACTTTCGTTAGTGTATTAAGTGTATCAAAATGTCGTCTTTCACATTGATTCGGAATCGTGAACCGCAAAAACAGTCAGTTTTGAGATATCGTTGAATGAACAAAGTTGTCTCTTTCTTGTTTCAAGTGTTCAACTATGGACCCATGGCTAAAAGTAAAGTTTTAAAGACTTCCCGAAATCCGAATTTAGACTTTCATTAGTGTATTAAGTGTGTCAAAATGTCATCTTTCACATTGATTCGGAATCGTCAACCGCAAAAAAAGTTAGTTTTGAGATGTCGTTGAATGAACAAAGTTGTCTCTTTCTTGTTTCAAGTGTTCAACCATGGTCCCATGGTTAAAACTCAAGTTTTAAAGACTTTCTGAAATCCGAATTTAGAATTTCATTAGTGTATTAAGTGTATTAAAATGTCGTCTTTCACATTGATTCGGAATCGTCAACTGCAAAAAAAGTTAGTTTTGAGATATCGTTGAATGAACAAAGTTGTCTATTTCTTGTTTCTAGTGTTTAACTATGGACCCATGGCAAAACTCAAGTTTTAAAGACTTCTCGAAATCCGAATTTGGACTTTCATCAGTGTATTAAGTGTATTAAAAAGTCATCTTTCACATTGATTCGGAATCGTCAACCACAAAAAAAGTCAGTTTTGAGTTATCGTTGAATGAACAAAGTTGTCTCTTTCTTGTTTCAAGTGTTCAACTATGGACCCATGGCTAAAACTCAAGTTTTAAAAACTTCCCGAAATCTGAATTTGGACTTTCTTTAGTGTATTAAGTGTTTCAAAATGTCATCTTTGACATAGATTCAGAACCGTCAAAAGAAAATAAGTCAGTTTTGCGATATCTTTGATAGAACAAAGTTTTGTCTTTCTTGTTTCAAGTGTTCTACTATGGACCCATGGCTAAAACTCAAATTTTAAAAAACAATCCGAAATCTGAATCTGGACTTTCATTAGTGTATTAAGTGTATCAAAATGTCGTCTTTCACATAGATTCAGAATCGTCAATAGCAAAAAAGTCAATTTTGAGATATCGTTGATTGAACAAAGTTGTCTCCTTCTTGTTTCAAGTGTTCTACTATGGACCCATGGGTAAAACTCAAGTTCTAAAAACTTTCCAAAATCTGAATTTGCACTTTCTTTAGTGTATTAAGTGTTTGAAAATGTCATCTTTCACGTAGATTTGGAACCGTCAAAAGCAAGTAAGTCAGTTTTGAGATATCTTTGATAGAACAAAGTTCTGTCATTCTTGTTTCAAGTGTTCTATTATGGACCCATGGCTAAAACACAAGTTTTAAAAACTTCCCGAAATTTGAATCTAGACTTTCATTAGTGTATTAAGTGTATCAAAATGTCGTCTTTCACATAGATTCGGAATCGTAAACTGCAAAAACGTCAATTTTGAGATATCGTTGATTGAACAAAGTTGTCTCCTTCTTGTTTCAAGTGTTCTACTATGGACCCATGGGTAAAACTCAAGTTTTAAAAACGTCCTGAAATCCGAATTTGGACTTTCACTAGTGTATTAAGTGTGTCAAAATGTCGCCTTTCACATTGATTCGGAATCGTCAACCGCAAAAAAAGTCAGTTTTGAGATATCGTTGAATGAACAAAGTTGTCTCTTTCTTTTTTCAAGTGTTTAACTATGGACCCATGGCTAAAACTCATGTTTTAAAGACTTCCCGAAATCCGAATTTGGACTTTCGTTAGTGTATTAAGTGTATTAAAATGTTGTCTTTCACATTGATTCGGAATCGTCAACCGCAAAAAAAGTTAGTTTTGAGATATCGTTGAATGAACAAAGTTGTCTAATTCTTGTTTCAAGTGTTTAACTATGGACCCATGGCTAAAACTCAAGTTTTAAAGACTTCCCGAAATTCAAATTTGGACTTTCATCAGTGTATTAAGTGTATTAAAAAGTCATCTTTCACATTGATTCAGAATCGTCAACCACAAAAAAAGTCAGTTTTGAGTTATCGTTGAATGAACAAAGTTATCTCTTTCTTGTTTCAAGTGTTCAACTATGGACCCATGGCTAAAACTCAAGTTTTAAAAACTTCCCGAAATCTGAATTTGGACTTTCTTTAGTGTATTAAGTGTTTCAAAATGTCATCTTTGACATAGATTCAGAACCGTTAAAAGAAAATAAGTCAGTTTTGCGATATCTTTGATAGAACAAAGTTTTGTCTTTCTTGTTTCAAGTGTTCTACTATGGACCCATGGCTAAAACTCAAATTTTAAAAAACAATCCGAAATCTGAATCTGGACTTTCATTAGTGTATTAAGTGTATCAAAATGTCGTCTTTCACATAGATTCAGAATCGTCAACTGCAAAAAAGTCAATTTTGAGATATCGTTGATTGAACAAAGTTGTCTCCTTCTTGTTTCAAGTGTTCTACTATGGACCCATGGGTAAAACTCAAGTTCTAAAAACTTTCCAAAATCTGAATTTGGACTTTCTTTAGTGTATTAAGTGTTTGAAAATGTCATCTTTCACTTAGATTTGGAACCGTCAAAAGCAAATAAGTCAGTTTTGAGATATCTTTGATAGAACAAAGTTCTGTCATTCTTGTTTCAAGTGTTCTATTATGGACCCATGGCTAAACCTCAAGTTTTAAAAACTTCCCGAAATCTGAATCTAGACTTTCATTAGTGTAGTAAGTGTATCAAAATGTCGTCTTTCACATAGATTCGGAATCGTAAACTGCAAAAAAGTCAATTTTGAGATATCGTTGATTGAACAAAGTTGTCTCCTTCTTGTTTCAAGTGTTCTACTATAGACCCATGGGTAAAACTCAAGTTTTAAAAACGTCCTGAAATCCAAATTTTGACTTTCACTAGTGTATTAAGTGTGTCAAAATGTCGCCTTTCACATTGATTCGGAATCGTCAACCGCAAAA
Organism: Diospyros kaki; assembly: GCA_036245055.1. Taxonomy (NCBI): domain Eukaryota; kingdom Viridiplantae; phylum Streptophyta; class Magnoliopsida; order Ericales; family Ebenaceae; genus Diospyros; species Diospyros kaki. The sequence goes on along the minus strand of BSEG01000009.1, from coordinate 22,350,371 downwards.
AAAGTCAGTTTTGAGATATCATTGAATGAACAAAGTTGTCTCTTTCTTTTTTCAAGTGTTTAACTATGGACCCATGGCTAAAACTCATATTTTAAAGACTTCCCGAAATCCGAATTTGGACTTTCGTTAGTGTATTAAGTGTATTAAAATGTCGTCTTTCACATTGATTCGGAATCGTCAACCGCAAAAAAAGTCAGTTTTCAGTTATCGTTGAATGAACAAAGTTGTCTCTTTCTTGTTTCAAGAGTTTAACTATGGACCCATGGCTAAAACTCATGTTTTAAAGACTTCTCGAAATCCGAATTTGGACTTTCGTTAGTGTATTAAGTGTATCAAAATGTCGTCTTTCACATTGATTCGGAATCGTGAACCGCAAAAACAGTCAGTTTTGAGATATCGTTGAATGAACAAAGTTGTCTCTTTCTTGTTTCAAGTGTTCAACTATGGACCCATGGCTAAAATTCAAGTTTTAAAGACTTCACGAAATCCGAACTTGGACTTTCGTTAGTGTATTAAGTGTATTAAAATGTCGTCTTTCACATTGATTCGGAATCGTCAACCGCGAAAAAAGTCAGTTTTGGGTTATCGTTGAATGAACAAAGTTGTCTCTTTCTTGTTTCAAGTGTTTTACTATGGACACATGGCTAAAACTCATGTTTTAAAGACTTCCCGAAATCTGAATTTGGACTTTCGTTAGTGTATTAAGTGTTTTAAAATGTCATCTTTCACATTGATTCGGAATCGTCAACCGCAAAAAAAGTCAGTTTTGAGATATCGTTGATTGAACAAAGTTGTCTCTTTCTTGTTTCAAGTGTTGAACTATGGACCCATGGCTAAAACTTAAGTTTTAAAGACTTCCCGAAATTCGAATTTGGACTTTCGTTAGTGTATTAAGTGTATTAAAATGTCATCTTTCACATTGATTCGGAATCGTCAACCGCAAAAAAAGTAAGTTTTGAGATATCGTTGAATGAAGAAAGTTGTCTCTTTCTCGTTTCAAGTGTTTAACTATGGACCCATGGCTAAAACTCAAGTTTTAAAGACTTCTTGAAATCCGAATTTGGACTTTCACTAGTGTATTAAGTGTGTCAAAATGTCATCTTTCACATAGATTCGGAATCGTAAACTGCAAAAAAAGTCAGTTTTGAGATATCGTTGAATGAACAAAGTTGTCTCTTTCTTGTTTCAAGTGTTTAACTATGGACCCATGGCTAAAATTCATGTTTTAAAGACTTCCCGAAATCAAAATTTGGACTTTCGTTAGTGTATTAAGTGTATCAAAATGTCGTCTTTCACATTGATTCGGAATCGTGAACCGCAAAAACAGTCAGTTTTGAGATATCGTTGAATGAACAAAGTTGTCTATTTCTTGTTTCAAGTGTTTAACTATGGACCCATGGCAAAACTCAAGTTTTAAAGACTTCCCGAAATCCGAATTTGGACTTTCATCAGTGTATTAAGTGTATTAAAAGGTCATCTTTCACATTGATTCGGAATCGTCAACCACAAAAAAAGTCAATTTTGAGTTATCGTTGAATGAACAAAGTTGTCTCTTTCTTGTTTCAAGTGTTCAACTATGGACCCATGGCTAAAACTCAAGTTTTAAAAACTTCCCGAAATCTGAATTTGGACTTTCTTTAGTGTATTAAGTGTTTCAAAATGTCATCTTTCACATAGATTCGGAACCGTCAAAAGCAAATAAGTCAGTTTTGCGATATCTTTGATAGAACAAAGTTTTGTCCTTCTTGTTTCAAGTGTTCTACTATGGACCCATGGCTAAAACTCAAGTTTTAAAAAACATCCCGAAATCTGAATCTGGACTTTCATTAGTGTATTAAGTGTATCAAAATGTCGTCTTTCACATAGATTCGGAATCGTCAACTGCAAAAAAGTCAATTTTGAGATATCGTTAGTTGAACAAAGTTGTCTCCTTCTTGTTTCAAGTGTTCTACTATGGACCCATGGGTAAAACTCAAGTTTTAAAAATGTCCTGAAATCCGAATTTGGACTTTCACTAGTGTATTAAGTGTGTCAAAATGTCGCCTTTCACATTGATTCGGAATCGTCAACCGCAAAAAAAGTCAATTTTGAGAAATCGTTGAATGAACAAAGTTGTCTCTTTCTTTTTTCAAGTGTTTAACTATGGACCCATGGCTAAAACTCATGTTTTAAAGACTTCCCGAAATCCGAATTTGGACTTTCGTTAGTGTATTAAGTGTATTAAAATGTTGTCTTTCACATTGATTCGGAATCGTCAACCGCAAAAAAAGTCAGTTTTGAGTTATCGTTGAATGAACAAAGTTGTCTCTTTCTTGTTTGAAGTGTTTAACTATGGACCCATGGCTAAAACTCATGTTTTAAAGACTTCCCAAAATTTGAATTTGGACTTTCGTTAGTGTATTAAGTGTATCAAAATGTCGTCTTTCACATTGATTCGGAATCGTGAACCGCAAAAACAGTCAGTTTTGAGATATCATTGAATGAACAAAGTTGTCTCTTTCTTGTTTCAAGGGTTTAACTATGGACCCATGGCTAAAACTCAAGTTTTAAAGACTTCCCGAAATCCGAACTTGGACTTTTGTTAGTGTATTAAGTGTATTAAAATGTCGTCTTTCACATTGATTCGAAATCGTCAACAGCAAAAAAAGACAGCTTTGAGATATCGTTGAATGAACAAAGTTGTCTCTTTCTTGTTTCAAGTGTTCAACCATGGACCCATGGTTAAAACTCAAGTTTTAAAGAGTTTCTGAAATCCGAATTTAGAATTTCATTAGTGTATTAGGTGTATTAAAATGTCGTCTTTCACATTGATTCAGAATCGTCAACTGCAAACAAAGTTAGTTTTGAGATATCGTTGAATGAACAAAGTTGTCTATTTCTTGTTTCAAGTGTTTAACTATGGACCCATGGCTAAAACTCAAGTTTTAAAGACTTCCCGAAATCCGAATTTGGACTTTCATCAGTGTATTAAGTGTATTAAAAAGTCATCTTTCACATTGATTCAGAATCGTCAACCACAAAAAAAGTCAGTTTTGAGTTATAGTTGAATGAACAAAGTTGTCTCTTTCTTGTTTCAAGTGTTTAACTATGGACCCATGGCTAAAACTCAAGTTTTAATGACTTCCCGAAATTCGAACTTGGACTTTCGTTAGTGTATTAAGTGTATTAAAATGTCGTCTTTCACATTGATTCGGAATCGTCAACCGCAAAAAAAGTCAGTTTTCAGTTATCGTTGAATGAACAAAGTTGTCTCTTTCTTGTTTCAAGAGTTTAACTATGGACCCGTGGCTAAAACTCATGTTTTAAAGACTTCCCGAAATCTGAATTTGGACTTTCGTTAGTGTATTAAGTGTATCAAAATGTCGTCTTTCACATTGATTCGGAATCGTGAACCGCAAAAACAGTCAGTTTTGAGATATCGTTGAATGAACAAAGTTGTCTCTTTCTTGTTTCAAGTGTTCAACTATGGACCCATGGCTAAAAGTAAAGTTTTAAAGACTTCCCGAAATCCAAATTTAGACTTTCATTAGTGTATTAAGTGTGTCAAAATGTCGTCTTTCACATTGATTCGGAATCGTCAACCGCAAAAAAAGTTAGTTTTGAGATGTCGTTGAATGAACAAAGTTGTCTCTTTCTTGTTTCAAGTGTTCAACCATGGACCCATGGTTAAAACTCAAGTTTTAAAGACTTTCTGAAATCCGAATTTAGAATTTCATTAGTGTATTAAGTGTATTAAAATGTCGTCTTTCACATTGATTCGGAATCGTCAACCGCAAAAAAAGTTAGTTTTGAGATATCGTTGAATGAACAAAGTTGTCTATTTCTTGTTTCAAGTGTTTAACTATGGACCCATGGCTAAAACTCAAGTTTTAAAGACTTCCCGAAATTCGAATTTGGACTTTCATCAGTGTATTAAGTGTATTAAAAAGTCATCTTTCACATTGATTCAGAATCGTAAACCACAAAAAAAGTCAGTTTTGAGTTATCGTTTAATGAACAAAGTTATCTCTTTCTTGTTTAAAGTGTTCAACTATGGACCCATGGCTGAAACTCAAGTTTTAAAAACTTCCCGAAATCTGAATTTGGACTTTCTTTAGTGTATTAAGTGTTTCAAAATGTCATCTTTGACATAGATTCAGAACCGTCAAAAGAAAATAAGTCAGTTTTGCGATATCTTTGATAGAACAAAGTTTTGTCTTTCTTGTTTCAAGTGTTATACTATGGACCCATGGCTAAAACTCAAATTTTAAAAAACAATCCGAAATCTGAATCTGGACTTTCATTAGTGTTTTAAGTGTATCAAAATGTCGTCTTTCACATAGATTCAGAATCGTCAACCGCAAAAAAGTCAATTTTGAGATATCGTTGATTGAACAAAGTTGTCTCCTTCTTGTTTCAAGTGTTCTACTATGGACCCATGGGTAAAACTCAAGTTCTAAAAACTTTCCAAAATCTGAATTTGGACTTTCTTTAGTGTATTAAGTGTTTGAAAATGTCATCTTTCACTTAGATTTGGAACCGTCAAAAGCAAATAAGTCAGTTTTGAGATATTTTTGATAGAACAAAGTTCTGTCATTCTTGTTTCAAGTGTTCTATTATGGACCCATGGCTAAAACTCAAGTTTTAAAAACTTCCCGAAATCTGAATCTAGACTTTCATTAGTGTATTAAGTGTATCAAAATGTCATCTTTCACATAGATTCGGAATCGTAAACTGCAAAAAAGTCAATTTTGAGATATCGTTGATTGAACAAAGTTGTCTCCTTCTTGTTTCAAGTGTTCTACTATGGACCCATGGGTAAAACTCAAGTTTTAAAAACGTCCTGAAATCCAAATTTTGACTTTCACTAGTGTATTAAGTGTGTCAAAATGTCGTCTTTCACATTGATTCGGAATCGTCAACCGCAAAAAAAGTCAGTTTTCAGTTATCGTTGAATGAACAAAGTTGTCTCTTTCTTGTTTCAAGAGTTTAACTATGGACCCATGGCTAAAACTCATGTTTTAAAGACTTCCCGAAATCCGAATTTGGACTTTCGTTAGTGTATTAAGTATATCAAAATGTCGTCTTTCACATTGATTCGGAATCGTGAACCGCAAAAACAGTCAGTTTTGAGATATCGTTGAATGAACAAAGTTGTCTCTTTCTTGTTTCAAGTGTTCAACTATGGACCCATGGCTAAAAGTAAAGTTTTAAAGACTTCCCGAAATCCAAATTTAGACTTTCATTAGTGTATTAAGTGTGTCAAAATGTCGTCTTTCACATTGATTCGGAATCGTCAACCGCAAAAAAAGTTAGTTTTGAGATGTCGTTGAATGAACAAAGTTGTCTCTTTCTTGTTTCAAGTGTTCAACCATGGACCCATGGTTAAAACTCAAGTTTTAAAGACTTTCTGAAATCCGAATTTAGAATTTCATTAGTGTATTAAGTGTATTAAAATGTCGTCTTTCACATTGATTCGGAATCGTCAACCGCAAAAAAAGTTAGTTTTGAGATATCGTTGAATGAACAAAGTTGTCTATTTCTTGTTTCAAGTGTTTAACTATGGACCCATGGCTAAAACTCAAGTTTTAAAGACTTCCCGAAATTCGAATTTGGACTTTCATCAGTGTATTAAGTGTATTAAAAAGTCATCTTTCACATTGATTCGGAATCGTCAACCACAAAAAAAGTCAGTTTTGAGTTATCGTTGAATGAACAAAGTTGTCTCTTTCTTGTTTCAAGTGTTCAACTATGGACCCATGGCTAAAACTCAAGTTTTAAACACTTCCCGAAATCTGAATTTGGACTTTCTTTAGTGTATTAAGTGTTTCAAAATGTCATCTTTGACATAGATTCAGAACCGTCAAAAGAAAATAAGTCAGTTTTGCGATATCTTTGATCGAACAAAGTTTTGTCTTTCTTGTTTCAAGTGTTCTACTATAGACCCATGGCTAAAACTCAAATTTTAAAAAACAATCCGAAATCTGAATCTGGACTTTCATTAGTGTATTAAGTGTATCAAAATGTCGTCTTTCACATAGATTCAGAATCGTCAATAGCAAAAAAGTCAATTTTGAGATATCGTTGATTGAACAAAGTTGTCTCCTTCTTGTTTCAAGTGTTCTACTATGGACCCATGGGTAAAACTCAAGTTCTAAAAACGTTCCAAAATCTGAATTTGGAATTTCTTTAGTGTATTAAGTGTTTGAAAATGTCATCTTTCACGTAGATTTGGAACCGTCAAAAGCAAATAAGTCAGTTTTGAGATATCTTTGATAGAACAAAGTTCTGTCATTCTTGTTTCAAGTGTTCTATTATGGACCCATGGCTAAAACACAAGTTTTAAAAACTTCCCGAAATTTGAATCTAGACTTTCATTAGTGTATTAAGTGTATGAAAATGTCGTCTTTCACATAGATTCGGAATCGTAAACTGCAAAAACGTCAATTTTGAGATATCGTTGAATGAACAAAGTTGTCTCTTTCTTGTTTCAAGTGTTCAACTATGGACCCATGGCTAAAACTCAAGTTTTAAAGACTTCACGAAATCCGAACTTGGACTTTCGTTAGTGTATTAAGTGTTTTAAAATGTCGTCTTTCACATTGATTCGGAATCGTCAACCGCGAAAAAAGTCAGTTTTGGGTTATCGTTGAATGAACAAAGTTGTCTCTTTCTTGTTTCAAGTGTTTAACTATGGACCCATGGCTAAAACTCATGTTTTAAAGACTTCCCGAAATCTGAATTTGGACTTTCGTTAGTGTATTAAGTGTATTAAAATGTCATCTTTCACATTGACTCGGAATCGTCAACCGCAAAAAAAGTCAGTTTTGAGATATCGTTGAATGAACAAAGTTGTCTCTTTCTTGTTTCAAGTGTTGAACTATGGACCCATGGCTAAAACTTAAGTTTTAAAGACTTCCCGAAATCCGAATTTGGACTTTCGTTAGTGTATTAAGTGTATTAAAATGTCATCTTTCACATTGATTCGGAATCGTCAACCGCAAAAAAAGTAAGTTTTGAGATATCGTTGAATAAAGAAAGTTGTCTCTTTCTCGTTTCAAGTGTTTAACTATGGACCCATGGCTAAAACTCAAGTTTTAAAGACTTCTTGAAATCCGAATTTGGACTTTCACTAGTGTATTAAGTGTGTCAAAATGTCATCTTTCACATAGATTCGGAATCGTAAACTGCAAAAAAAGTCAGTTTTGAGTTATCGTTGAATGAACAAAGTTGTCTCTTTCTTGTTTCAAGTGTTTAACTATGGACCCATGGCTAAAATTCATGTTTTAAAGACTTCCCGAAATCAAAATTTGGACTTTCGTTAGTGTATTAAGTGTATCAAAATGTCGTCTTTCACATTGATTCGGAATCGTGAACCGCAAAAACAGTCAGTTTTGAGATATCGTTGAATGAACAAAGTTGTCTATTTCTTGTTTCAAGTGTTTAACTATGGACCCATGGCAAAACTCAAGTTTTAAAGACTTCCCGAAATCCGAATTTGGACTTTCATCAGTGTATTAAGTGTATTAAAAGGTCATCTTTCACATTGATTCGGAATCGTCAACCACAAAAAAAGTCAGTTTTGAGTTATCGTTGAATGAACAAAGTTGTCTCTTTCTTGTTTCAAGTGTACAACTATGGACCCATGGCTAAAACTCAAGTTTTAAAAACTTCCCGAAATCTGAATTTGGACTTTCTTTAGTGTATTAAGTGTTTCAAAATGTCATCTTTCACATAGATTCGGAACCGTCAAAAGCAAATAAGTCAGTTTTGCGATATCTTTGATAGAACAAAGTTTTGTCTTTCTTGTTTCAAGTGTTCTACTATGGACCCATGGCTAAAACTCAAGTTTTAAAAAACATCCCGAAATCTGAATCTGGACTTTCATTAGTGTATTAAGTGTATCAAAATGTCGTCTTTCACATAGATTCGGAATCGTCAACTGCAAAAAAGTCAATTTTGAGATATCGTTAATTGAACAAAGTTGTCTCCTTCTTGTTTCAAGTGTTCTACTATGGACCCGTGGGTAAAACTCAAGTTTTAAAAACGTCCTGAAATCCGAATTTGGACTTTCACTAGTGTATTAAGTGTGTCAAAATGTCGCCTTTCACATTGATTCGGAATCGTCAACCACAAAAAAAGTCAATTTTGAGATATCGTTGAATGAACAAAGTTGTCTCTTTCTTTTTTCAAGTGTTTAACTATGGACCCGTGGCTAAAACTCATGTTTTAAAGACTTCCCGAAATCCCAATTTGGACTTTCGTTAGTGTATTAAGTGTATTAAAATGTTGTCTTTCACATTGATTCGGAATCGTCAACCGCAAAAAAAGTCAGTTTTGAGTTATCGTTGAATGAACAAAGTTGTCTCTTTCTTGTTTGAAGTGTTTAACTATGGACCCATGGCTAAAACTCATGTTTTAAAGACTTCCCAAAATTTGAATTTGGACTTTCGTTAGTGTATTAAGTGTATCAAAATGTCGTCTTTCACATTGATTCGGAATCGTGAACCGCAAAAACAGTCAGTTTTGAGATATCATTGAATGAACAAAGTTGTCTCTTTCTTGTTTCAAGGGTTTAACTATGGACCCATGGCTAAAACTCAAGTTTTAAAGACTTCCCGAAATCCGAACTTGGACTTTTGTTAGTGTATTAAGTGTATTAAAATGTCGTCTTTCACATTGATTCGAAATCGTCAACCGCAAAAAAAGACAGCTTTGAGATATCGTTGAATGAACAAAGTTGTCTCTTTCTTGTTTCAAGTGTTCAACCATGGACCCATGGTTAAAACTCAAGTTTTAAAGACTTTCTGAAATCCGAATTTAGAATTTCATTAGTGTATTAGGTGTATTAAAATGTCGTCTTTCACATTGATTCAGAATCGTCAACTGCAAACAAAGTTAGTTTTGAGATATCGTTGAATGAACAAAGTTGTCTATTTCTTGTTTCAAGTGTTTAACTATGGACCCATGGCTAAAACTCAAGTTTTAAAGACTTCCCGAAATCCGAATTTGGACTTTCATCAGTGTATTAAGTGTATTAAAAAGTCATCTTTCACATTGATTCAGAATCGTCAACCACAAAAAAAGTCAGTTTTGAGTTATAGTTGAATGAACAAAGTTGTCTCTTTCTTGTTTCAAGTGTTTAACTATGGACCCATGGCTAAAACTCAAGTTTTAATGACTTCCCGAAATTCGAACTTGGACTTTCGTTAGTGTATTAAGTGTATTAAAATGTCGTCTTTCACATTGATTCGGAATCGTCAACCGCAAAAAAAGTCAGTTTTCAGTTATCGTTGAATGAACAAAGTTGTCTCTTTCTTGTTTCAAGAGTTTAACTATGGACCCGTGGCTAAAACTCATGTTTTAAAGACTTCCCGAAATCTGAATTTGGACTTTCGTTAGTGTATTAAGTGTATCAAAATGTCGTCTTTCACATTGATTCGGAATCGTGAACCGCAAAAACAGTCAGTTTTGAGATATCGTTGAATGAACAAAGTTGTCTCTTTCTTGTTTCAAGTGTTCAACTATGGACCCATGGCTAAAAGTAAAGTTTTAAAGACTTCCCGAAATCCAAATTTAGACTTTCATTAGTGTATTAAGTGTGTCAAAATGTCGTCTTTCACATTGATTCGGAATCGTCAACCGCAAAAAAAGTTAGTTTTGAGATGTCGTTGAATGAACAAAGTTGTCTCTTTCTTGTTTCAAGTGTTCAACCATGGACCCATGGTTAAAACTCAAGTTTTAAAGACTTTCTGAAATCCGAATTTAGAATTTCATTAGTGTATTAAGTGTATTAAAATGTCGTCTTTCACATTGATTCGGAATCGTCAACCGCAAAAAAAGTTAGTTTTGAGATATCATTGAATGAACAAAGTTGTCTATTTCTTGTTTCAAGTGTTTAACTATGGACCCATGGCTAAAACTCAAGTTTTAAAGACTTCCCGAAATTCGAATTTGGACTTTCATCAGTGTATTAAGTGTATTAAAAAGTCATCTTTCACATTGATTCAGAATCGTAAACCACAAAAAAAGTCAGTTTTGAGTTATCGTTGAATGAACAAAGTTATCTCTTTCTTGTTTAAAGTGTTCAACTATGGACCCATGGCTGAAACTCAAGTTTTAAAAACTTCCCGAAATCTGAATTTGGACTTTCTTTAGTGTATTAAGTGTTTCAAAATGTCATCTTTGACATAGATTCAGAACCGTCAAAAGAAAATAAGTCAGTTTTGCGATATCTTTGATAGAACAAAGTTTTGTCTTTCTTGTTTCAAGTGTTCTACTATGGACCCATGGCTAAAACTCAAATTTTAAAAAACAATCCGAAATCTGAATCTGGACTTTCATTAGTGTTTTAAGTGTATCAAAATGTCGTCTTTCACATAGATTCAGAATCGTCAACCGCAAAAAAGTCAATTTTGAGATATCGTTGATTGAACAAAGTTGTCTCCTTCTTGTTTCAAGTGTTCTACTATGGACCCATGGGTAAAACTCAAGTTCTAAAAACTTTCCAAAATCTGAATTTGGACTTTCTTTAGTGTATTAAGTGTTTGAAAATGTCATCTTTCACTTAGATTTGGAACCGTCAAAAGCAAATAAGTCAGTTTTGAGATATTTTTGATAGAACAAAGTTCTGTCATTCTTGTTTCAAGTGTTCTATTATGGACCCATGGCTAAAACTCAAGTTTTAAAAACTTCCCGAAATCTGAATCTAGACTTTCATTAGTGTATTAAGTGTATCAAAATGTCATCTTTCACATAGATTCGGAATCGTAAACTGCAAAAAAGTCAATTTTGAGATATCGTTGATTGAACAAAGTTGTCTCCTTCTTGTTTCAAGTGTTCTACTATGGACCCATGGGTAAAACTCAAGTTTTAAAAACGTCCTGAAATCCAAATTTTGACTTTCACTAGTGTATTAAGTGTGTCAAAATGTCGTCTTTCACATTGATTCGGAATCGTCAACCGCAAAAAAAGTCAGTTTTCAGTTATCGTTGAATGAACAAAGTTGTCTCTTTCTTGTTTCAAGAGTTTAACTATGGACCCATGGCTAAAACTCATGTTTTAAAGACTTCCCGAAATCCGAATTTGGACTTTCGTTAGTGTATTAAGTGTATCAAAATGTCGTCTTTCACATTGATTCGGAATCGTGAACCGCAAAAACAGTCAGTTTTGAGATATCGTTGAATGAACAAAGTTGTCTATTTCTTGTTTCAAGTGTTTAACTATGGACCCATGGCTAAAACTCAAGTTTTAAAGACTTCCCGAAATCCGAATTTGGACTTTCATCAGTGTATTAAGTGTATTAAAAAGTCATCTTTCACATTGATTCAGAATCGTCAACCACAAAAAAAGTCAGTTTTGAGTTATCGTTGAATGAACAAAGTTGTCTCTTTCTTGTTTCAAGTGTTTAACTATGGACCCATGGCTAAAACTCAAGTTTTAATGACTTCCCGAAATTCGAACTTGGACTTTCGTTAGTGTATTAAGTGTATTAAAATGTCGTCTTTCACATTGATTCGGAATCGTCAACCGCAAAAAAAGTCAGTTTTCAGTTATCGTTGAATGAACAAAGTTGTCTCTTTCTTGTTTCAAGAGTTTAACTATGGACCCATGGCTAAAACTCATGTTTTAAAGACTTCCCGAAATCCGAATTTGGACTTTCGTTAGTGTATTAAGTGTATCAAAATGTCGTCTTTCACATTGATTCGGAATCGTGAACCGCAAAAACAGTCAGTTTTGAGATATCGTTGAATGAACAAAGTTTTGTCTTTCTTGTTTCAAGTGTTCAACTATGGACCCATGGCTAAAAGTAAAGTTTTAAAGACTTCCCGAAATCCAAATTTAGACTTTCATTAGTGTATTAAGTGTGTCAAAATGTCGTCTTTCACATTGATTCGGAATCGTCAACAGCAAAAAAAGTAAGTTTTGAGATGTCGTTGAATGAACAAAGTTGTCTCTTTCTTGTTTCAAGTGTTCAACCATGGACCCATGGTTAAAACTCAAGTTTTAAAGACTTTCTGAAATCCGAATTTAGAATTTCATTAGTGTATTAAGTGTATTAAAATGTCGTCTTTCACATTGATTCGGAATCGTCAACCGCAAAAAAAGTTAGTTTTGAGATATCGTTGAATGAACAAAGTTGTCTATTTCTTGTTTCAAGTGTTTAACTGTGGACCCATGGCTAAAACTCATGTTTTAAAGACTTCCCGAAATCCGAATTTGGACTTTCGTTAGTGTATTAAGTGTATCAAAATGTCGTCTTTCACATTGATTCGGAATCGTGAACCGCAAAAACAGTCATTTTTGAGATATCGTTGAATGAACAAAGTTGTCTCTTTCTTGTTTCAAGTGTTCAACTATGGACCCATGGCTAAAACTCAAGTTTTAAAGACTTCACGAAATCCGAACTTGGACTTTCGTTAGTGTATTAAGTGTATTAAAATGTCGTCTTTCACATTGATTCGTGTGGTGCCCCAAAAAATCGAGGACGAAAAAGTCCAAACATGGCGGGAAAGACACATTCGGAAGATGCTGAAGAAAGAGCTTCGGAAGACGCTGAGGAAGGATCTTCGGAAGATCCCTTCGGAAGAGGTCTTCGAAAGCTGCTGGTGAAAGGTCTTCGGAAGATGCTGAGGAAGGGTCTTCGGAAGATCCCTTCGGAAGAGGTCTTCGGAAGCTGCTGGTGAAAGGCCTTCGGAAGATGCTGAAGAAAGAGCTTCGGAAGATGCTAAGGAAGGGTCTTCGGAAGATTCCTTCGGAAGGAATCCTTCGGAAGACCCACGTGTACTCCCTACTCGATCTCTATAAAAGGCCAAGTTCAACCCTCAAAAACGGATCCGGACATCGGTATTTTCTCTCAATCTACTTACTTCCGAAGAGTATAATTTCCTTTCTAGCCATTTTCCTTCGGTACTGACTTAAGCATCGGAGGGTCTTCGTGGGAGAGAAACCCACAAGCCTTTTGACTATCATTTTCCTACAGGGATCTTCGGAAGACCATTTTGTGTCACCTTCGGAAGACCAACTGCTGAGAGCTTCGGAAGACCATTTTGTGTCACCTTCGGAAGACCAGCAGCTGACATATTCGGAAGACCATCTTTTCCTTCGGAAGAACCAATTCGGAAGCAGGCTTCGGAAGACTATCTTTTCCTTCGGAAGACCCACTTTTCCTTCGGAAGGAACCCTTCGGAAGTCCCCCTTAGTTTTTCAGTCAAATCTACGATCGAGTCCCGAGGCCGACGGCATGTACGCACATCCCACTACTAAAAATTCTAATTGTTGTATTTGAGCAACAACAATTTGGCGCCGTCTGTGGGAAACGCTACAAAAAGCTAATCTTAGCGCAAAAATGTTGAATGGGACCAGATCAGCTAGTTCGACGAACACGAACAACACCACCCGAAGGAGCGCTCGTACTAGGATAGAAGACACAAGGGGTCCCAATCAGGTGCACCCTACAGAGCCAGAATTTTCAGAAGATCACCATGACAATGAAGTGCATTCAAAAAACTTTCCCGCGCTCGAAGGCAACCAGACCACTGGACTGGGCGGCATGGAACGTTCAGAACATGAGAAAGTACACATAGCTGGATTGAGGAGGCATGCAACAGAACGAGGGAAGCAAGTCCAGCATGCAACACTTTCTAGTCGGGGACAACACTCATTTGGACAATCTTCAATTCCAAATAGAGACCTCGTGGAGACTTTAGTACCTCCAGAACCCTCTGGGATAGCCCCACCCACGGTCCTACTATCAGGTTATGAACAATTACAAAAGAATTGTGAGGAGCTAAAACAAGAAAATGATGAACTCAAGATAAAAAATGAGAAGAATATGAGAAGACTACAGGGAATCACTGCTTTGCTGCGCGAATTAATTCCCCACCTGAGAAAAGTCGATACGAGAGGAGAACATCGGAGATCCATAGAAACCCCTCTAAGAACCGCACAACAGAGGGTAAGAGTTACAACTCCACGGCTGAATAACCAAGTCCCAAAGATGACAGACTTGGGAAGGGAACATGATAGGAGCATAGGTAAAGCTCTCATGTATAAAGAGACAACGGGAAACACCTATGCACGAGCTTCTTATCTCCCACCTCCTTAAAAAAACGAAGCAGAACAGGAAACCCTCAAGGCGTCTGACATTAAGCGCCTCATAGAAGAGGTGCTAGAACAGAAGCAGATAATGATAACACCCAAGAAAATGCCCCCGAATGGGTTTCCCTTATCTAAAGAACTCCAAAGGAAACCAGTGCAACAAGGGTTCGAGCTACCGCAGCTTTCGGTTTACTCGGGGAAGGAAGACCCAGAAAGGCACCTGCAACACTTCGTCGCGATGGCCATGTTGCATGGATGGAATGAAGTCACCAAATGTAAGGCCTTCCCTCTCTCACTAGCTGGGCAAGCACAACAGTGGTTTATTGAACTACCTGCCGGGCACATCCGATCGTTCGAACAGTTGAAGAAAGAATTCCTAGAGGCATTCTCTGCCTACGTTCCAAAGAAGAAGAGTGCCATGTACCTGATGAGCTTGCAACAGAGACCAAATGAATCTCTGAAGCAATATGTCGAGAGGTTTAGGGCCGCAACACAAGAGGTAAGAGATCTCCCGGTAGGACTGGCTGTATCTACTTTACTTAATGGGACCACCTACGCCTCGCTCAGAAAATCCCTAGCATTTTCTGAGCCGAGCTCAATGGCCGAACTGTTCGCTCGAGCTGAGCAATTTATTGTCCAAATGGAAATCTTGGAAGCATGGGAAGGTAAGAAGAGAGGAAGGCCGAACGACGTTGGGTCGGACACATCAGCGAAGTTGCCGAAAAAAGAAGAGCCCCCGAAAGATGCAATTCCAGAGCTTTACTCCCCTCACTAAGCCAAGAGTCGCTATCCTTCCCTCCATTGCACATGGGTAGGAACAGAGACTCTTTTTGCAAAGTTTCATGAATCCCCAGGGTGCACTACAGAATAGTGTTAGGAGCTATGAAACCAGATTGAACAGCTCATCAAAGATGGAAAACTCAATCGATTCATACTGGATAAACCAAAAACCCATCAAGGCCAGGGGAAAATGTCCAGGAAAAACAATCAGAGGGGATGTGAAGAGCAAGACCTGGAACACTATACACCATCAAAGGTATTCCCCTGCTCTATCGGTCGGAGCTAGCTATGAAAGATCTGAAACACAAGACATGGAGATGCGTTCATTGCAAGAGGCACTACTTGACTCCACCGTAAACCAGAGATCTTCCTGATTTCTCTATGTAATAATCCCCATATAAATAAAAGAACATACCCCATGTATTCCCGTGGAGTAGGCAAAGTATAAGCTGAACCACGTAACCTATACCTTGAGCATTTGTATGTACGATGAAATGTAATACAGGTGCAATAGCTCAGCGATGACCTCAATGAGATCAGGGTGACTCGGTTGAAATCAGGTGCATATGACCCCAGGCCGGGTCGGGATCGTCGGATGCTCCGACGCCTGTGCCCGCAGACTCACCCGGATCCCTTGACTGAGTCCGGTGCTACGCTCCTAAGCTAGACTCGACTCCTCGATTGATCTGGCGCCTAGGTCTCCCGGCAAGCTCGGACATCCGGAAAGAATCTAGGACCGGACTGGCTATTGAACCCTGATACATCGAGGACAGATCGACTCTCATGAGGGACAAAAGGTGATGAAGCCGCTATATGGTAAGTCGAAAGACGCCCTCGCCATACGAGGTTTGTGTCGCCCAGGTGCGATCTGGCGCATATGACCCTAGATCAGCTCGGGATCATCGGATGCTCCGACGCCTGTGCCCGCAGACTCACCCGGATCCCTCGACTGAGTCCGGTGCTATGCCCCGAGCTAGACCCGACTCCTCGATTGATCTGGCGCCTAGGTCTCCCGGCAAGCTCGGACACCCGGAAGGAATCTCGGATTGGATCTTTGGCCAACTCTAGATCTCCTAGGACAGACCGAACCTCAAAGCAGTGGGCAGCTATGTGGTAAGACGAGGGACACCCTCGCTATACGAGGTTTGTGTCGCCCAGGTGCGATCTGGCGCATATGACCCTAGATCAGCTCGAGATCATCGGATGCTCCGACGCCTGTGCCCGCAGACTCACCTAGATCCCTCGATTGAGTTTGGTGCAATGCTTCCGAGCTAGACCCAACTCCCCAGGTCGATCTGGCGCCTAGGTCTCCCGGCAAGCTCGGACACCTGGAAGGAATCTCGGATTGGATCTTTGGCCAACTCTAGATCTCCTAGGACAGACCGAACCTCAAAGCAGTGAGCAGCTATGTGGTAAGACGAGGGACACCCTCGCCATACGAGGTTTATGTCGCCCAGGTGCGATCTGGCGCATATGACCCTAGATCAGCTCGGGATCATCGGATGCTTCGACGCCTGTGCCTGCAGACTCACCCGGATCCCTCGACTGAGTCCGGTGCTATGCCCCGAGCTAGACCCGACTCCTCGATTGATCTGGCACCTAGGTCTCCCGGCAAGCTCGGACACCCGGAAGGAATCTCAGATTGGATCTTTGGCCAACTCTAGATCCCCTAGGACAGACAGGACCTCAAAGCAGTGAACAGATATGGTAAGCCGAAAGACGCCCTCGCCATACGAGGTTTGTGTCGCCCAGGTGCGATCTGGCGCATATGACCCTAGATCAGCTCGGGATCATCGGATGCTCCGACGCCTGTGCCCGCAGACTCACCTAGATCCCTCGATTGAGTTTGGTGCAATGCTTTCGAGCTAGACCCAACTCCCCAGGTCGATCTGGCGCCTAGGTCTCCCGGCAAGCTTGGACTCTTAGAAAGAATCTCGGGCTGGATCGTTGGCCAAACCCAGATCCCTTATGATAGACCGAACCTCGAAAGAGGTAAACAAGGAAGTGAAACTCACAACTCGAGATCATCGGATGCTCCGACGCCTGTGCCCGCAGACTCACCTAGATCCCTCGATTGAGTTTGGTGCAATGCTTCCGAGCTAGACCCAACTCCCCAGGTCGATCTGGCGCCTAGGTCTCCCGGCAAGCTCGGACACCCAGAAAGAATCTTGGATTGGATCTTTGGTCAAAGCCAGATCCCTCTGGACAGACCGGACCTCGAAGGGATAAACGAAGAGAATAAGAGACGAGATACAACCCCCAAAAAACTCGACTTCCATGACTCAATTTAACGCTTAAGACGATGGATCAACTCGGGATCATCGGATGCTCCGACACTTATGCCCGCAGACTCACCTAGATCACTCGACCGAGTCCGGTGCTACGCTCCTAAGCTAGACCCGACTCCTCGATCGATCTGGCGCCTAGGTCTCCCGGCAAAGACTTGGACACTCGGAATGAATCCCACGTTGGATCTTTAGCCTAATCTAACTTCCTTATGGCAAACGAATGCCCCTCTTGAAAACATTCGTGAAGGCTTGACAATCCCCCAATCTGGACAAAGGCCGAGAGCTCGATGAATATTGCACGAGTCTCGCAGTATTGTCAGGGGCGCGAGGCCTATCTCGAGTTTCCCGGGGCCAACGAGCCTTGAAGAAAAGGCGTAGACAAGAACAGAAAAAATTGAACTAACATAACTAATAAATCAAAGCCTGAAGAGGTATGAATACAAGTTGCATGACCAACAAGCAAATGATGGAAGCATGATAGAATTACGTGGTAATTCAAATAAGACAATTACATGAGACACGTCGAAACAACTGCCAAGAAGCTATATTCACCCAAAGATGATAAAATGAAACGCAATAGCTAAAGGAATGCATAAAAAATTCTAAAAGTGCTTTGAGGTGAAACTAGCAAATTGATCGCTCCTTACAGCTAGTTAAAAAATAATAATGTCGGCACTAATCTTCGACTAAGGGACGATCCACGTGACCTTAACCCACACCGAGGAGCAGATTTTGGGAAGCATCAACGCTAAGGTCCATCTCTAGGCCCTTCTCGATCATATGAGTGATGCTAGACGTGCGACACTTACTTCGCCCTCCTCGAGCTCAAAAGCATAAGAGCTCCATGGACATAGCATTGTTAAAAGTTACATCCGAAAAAATTTTCAAGGAAGAAAAATTCTTGGGGAAGCAAGGTCCTTCGAGAAGATCTATTTCTGATTGTTGGCGCCCTACACTTAGAAAATACTCTTCATTTTGTATCTAAGAAGAACAAAACAAAGAGTGGGGGACAATTGTGGTGCCCCAAAAAATCGAGGACGAAAAAGTCCAAACATGGCGGGAAAGACACATTCGGAAGATGCTGAAGAAAGAGCTTCGGAAGACGCTGAGGAAGGATCTTCGGAAGATCCCTTCGGAAGAGGTCTTCGAAAGCTGCTGGTGAAAGGTCTTCGGAAGATGCTGAGGAAGGGTCTTCGGAAGATCCCTTCGGAAGAGGTCTTCGGAAGCTGCTGGTGAAAGGCCTTCGGAAGATGCTGAAGAAAGAGCTTCGGAAGATGCTAAGGAAGGGTCTTCGGAAGATTCCTTCGGAAGGAATCCTTCGGAAGACCCACGTGTACTCCCTACTCGATCTCTATAAAAGGCCAAGTTCAACCCTCAAAAACGGATCCGGACATCGGTATTTTCTCTCAATCTACTTACTTCCGAAGAGTATAATTTCCTTTCTAGCCATTTTCCTTCGGTACTGACTTAAGCATCGGAGGGTCTTCGTGGGAGAGAAACCCACAAGCCTTTTGACTATCATTTTCCTACAGGGATCTTCGGAAGACCATTTTGTGTCACCTTCGGAAGACCAACTGCTGAGAGCTTCGGAAGACCATTTTGTGTCACCTTCGGAAGACCAGCAGCTGACATATTCGGAAGACCATCTTTTCCTTCGGAAGAACCAATTCGGAAGCAGGCTTCGGAAGACTATCTTTTCCTTCGGAAGACCCACTTTTCCTTCGGAAGGAACCCTTCGGAAGTCCCCCTTAGTTTTTCAGTCAAATCTACGATCGAGTCCCGAGGCCGACGGCATGTACGCACATCCCACTACTAAAAATTCTAATTGTTGTATTTGAGCAACAACAATTCGGAATCGTCAACCGCGAAAAAAGTCAGTTTTGGGTTATCGTTGAATGAACAAAGTTGTCTCTTTCTTGTTTCAAGTGTTTAACTATGGACCCATGGCTAAAACTCATGTTTTAAAGACTTCCCGAAATCTGAATTTGGACTTTCGTTACTGTATTAAGTGTATTAAAATGTCATCTTTCACATTGATTCGGAATCGTCAACCGCAAAAAAAGTCAGTTTTGAGATATCGTTGAATGAACAAAGTTGTCTCTTTCTTGTTTCAAGTGTTGAACTATGGACCCATGGCTAAAACTTAAGTTTTAAAGACTTCCCGAAATCCGAATTTGGACTTTCGTTAGTGTATTAAGTGTATTAAAATGTCATCTTTCACATTGATTCGGAATCGTCAACCGCAAAAAAAGTCAGTTTTGAGATATCGTTGAATGAACAAAGTTGTCTCTTTCTTGTTTCAAGTGTTGAACTATGGACCCATGGCTAAAACTTAAGTTTTAAAGACTTCCCGAAATCCGAATTTGGACTTTCGTTAGTGTATTAAGTGTATTAAAATGTCATCTTTCACATTGATTCGGAATCGTCAACCGCAAAAAAAGTAAGTTTTGAGATATCGTTGAATGAAGAAAGTTGTCTCTTTCTCGTTTCAAGTGTTTAACTATGGACCCATGGCTAAAACTCAAGTTTTAAAGACTTCTTGAAATCCGAATTTGGACTTTCACTAGTGTATTAAGTGTGTCAAAATGTCATCTTTCACATAGATTCGGAATCGTAAACTGCAAAAAAAGTCAGTTTTGAGATATCGTTGAATGAACAAAGTTGTCTCTTTCTTGTTTCAAGTGTTTAACTATGGACCCATGGCTAAAATTCATGTTTTAAAGACTTCCCGAAATCAAAATTTGGACTTTCGTTAGTGTATTAAGTGTATCAAAATGTCGTCTTTCACATTGATTCGGAATCGTGAACCGCAAAAACAGTCAGTTTTGAGATATCGTTGAATGAACAAAGTTGTCTATTTCTTGTTTCAAGTGTTTAACTATGGATCCATGGCAAAACTCAAGTTTTAAAGACTTCCCGAAATCCGAATTTGGACTTTCATCAGTGTATTAAGTGTATTAAAAGGTCATCTTTCACATTGATTCGGAATCGTCAACCACAAAAAAAGTCAGTTTTGAGTTATCGTTGAATGAACAAAGTTGTCTCTTTCTTGTTTCAAGTGTTCAACTATGGACCCATGGCTAAAACTCAAGTTTTAAAAACTTCCCGAAATCTGAATTTGGACTTTCTTTAGTGTATTAAGTGTTTCAAAATGTCATCTTTCACATAGATTCGGAACCGTCAAAAGCAAATAAGTCAGTTTTGCGATATCTTTGATAGAACAAAGTTTTGTCTTTCTTGTTTCAAGTGTTCTACTATGGACCCATGGCTAAAACTCAAGTTTTAAAAAACATCCCGAAATCTGAATCTGGACTTTCATTAGTGTATTAAGTGTATCAAAATGTCGTCTTTCACATAGATTCGGAATCGTCAACAGCAAAAAAGTCAATTTTGAGATATCGTTAATTGAACAAAGTTGTCTCCTTCTTGTTTCAAGTGTTCTACTATGGACCCATGGGTAAAACTCAAGTTTTAAAAACGTCCTGAAATCCGAATTTGGACTTTCACTAGTGTATTAAGTGTGTCAAAATGTCGCCTTTCACATTGATTCGGAATCGTCAACCGCAAAAAAAGTCAATTTTGAGATATCGTTGAATGAACAAAGTTGTCTCTTTCTTTTTTCAAGTGTTTAACTATGGACCCATGGCTAAAACTCATGTTTTAAAGACTTCCCGAAATCCGAATTTGGACTTTCGTTAGTGTATTAAGTGTATTAAAATGTTGTCTTTCACATTGATTCGGAATCGTCAACCGCAAAAAAAGTCAGTTTTGAGTTATCGTTGAATGAACAAAGTTGTCTCTTTCTTGTTTCAAGTGTTCAACCATGGACCCATGGTTAAAACTCAAGTTTTAAAGACTTTCTGAAATCCGAATTTAGAATTTCATTAGTGTATTAAGTGTATTAAAATGTCGTCTTTCACATTGATTCGGAATCGTCAACCGCAAACAAAGTTAGTTTTGAGATATCGTTGAATGAACAAAGTTGTCTATTTCTTGTTTCAAGTGTTCTACTATGGACCCATGGCTAAAACTCAAGTTTTAAAAAACATCCCGAAATCTGAATCTGGACTTTCATCAGTGTATTAAGTGTATTAAAAAGTCATCTTTCACATTGATTCAGAATCGTCAACGACAAAAAAAGTCAGTTTTGAGTTATCGTTGAATGAACAAAGTTGTCTCTTTCTTGTTTCAAGTGTTTAACTATGGACCCATGGGTAAAACTCAAGTTTTAAAAACGTCCTGAAATCCGAATTTGGACTTTCACTAGTGTATTAAGTGTGTCAAAATGTCGCCTTTCACATTGATTCGGAATCGTCAACCGCAAAAAAAGTCAATTTTGAGATATCGTTGAATGAACAAAGTTGTCTCTTTCTTTTTTCAAGTGTTTAACTATGGACCCATGGCTAAAACTCATGTTTTAAAGACTTCCCGAAATCCGAATTTGGACTTTCGTTAGTGTATTAAGTGTATTAAAATGTTGTCTTTCACATTGATTCGGAATCGTCAACCGCAAAAAAAGTCAGTTTTGAGTTATCGTTGAATGAACAAAGTTGTCTCTTTCTTGTTTGAAGTGTTTAACTATGGACCCATGGCTAAAACTCATGTTTTAAAGACTTCCCAAAATTTGAATTTGGACTTTCGTTAGTGTATTAAGTGTATCAAAATGTCGTCTTTCACATTGATTCGGAATCGTGAACCGCAAAAACAGTCAGTTTTGAGATATCATTGAATGAACAAAGTTGTCTCTTTCTTGTTTCAAGGGTTTAACTATGGACCCATGGCTAAAACTCAAGTTTTAAAGACTTCCCGAAATCCGAACTTGGACTTTTGTTAGTGTATTAAGTGTATTAAAATGTCGTCTTTCACATTGATTCGAAATCGTCAACAGCAAAAAAAGACAGCTTTGAGATATCGTTGAATGAACAAAGTTGTCTCTTTCTTGTTTCAAGTGTTCAACCATGGACCCATGGTTAAAACTCAAGTTTTAAAGACTTTCTGAAATCCGAATTTAGAATTTCATTAGTGTATTAAGTGTATTAAAATGTCGTCTTTCACATTGATTCGGAATCGTCAACAGCAAAAAAAGACAGCTTTGAGATATCGTTGAATGAACAAAGTTGTCTCTTTCTTGTTTCAAGTGTTCAACCATGGACCCATGGTTAAAACTCAAGTTTTAAAGACTTTCTGAAATCCGAATTTAGAATTTCATTAGTGTATTAAGTGTATTAAAATGTCGTCTTTCACATTGATTCGGAATCGTCAACCGCAAACAAAGTTAGTTTTGAGATATCGTTGAATGAACAAAGTTGTCTATTTCTTGTTTCAAGTGTTTAACTATGGACCCATGGCTAAAACTCAAGTTTTAAAGACTTCCCGAAATCTGAATTTGGACTTTCATCAGTGTATTAAGTGTATTAAAAAGTCATCTTTCACATTGATTCAGAATCGTCAACGACAAAAAAAGTCAGTTTTGAGTTATCGTTGAATGAACAAAGTTGTCTCTTTCTTGTTTCAAGTGTTTAACTATGGACCCATGGCTAAAACTCAAGTTTTAATGACTTCCCGAAATTCGAACTTGGACTTTCGTTAGTGTATTAAGTGTATTAAAATGTCGTCTTTCACATTGATTCGGAATCGTCAACCGCAAAAAAAGTCAGTTTTCAGTTATCGTTGAATGAACAAAGTTGTCTCTTTCTTGTTTCAAGAGTTTAACTATGGACCCATGGCTAAAACTCATGTTTTAAAGACTTCCCGAAATCCGAATTTGGACTTTCGTTAGTGTATTAAGTGTATCAAAATGTCGTCTTTCACATTGATTCGGAATCGTGAACCGCAAAAACAGTCAGTTTTGAGATATCGTTGAATGAACAAAGTTTTGTCTTTCTTGTTTCAAGTGTTCAACTATGGACCCATGGCTAAAAGTAAAGTTTTAAAGACTTCCCGAAATCCAAATTTAGACTTTCATTAGTGTATTAAGTGTGTCAAAATGTCGTCTTTCACATTGATTCAGAATCGTCAACCGCAAAAAAAGTTAGTTTTGAGATGTCGTTGAATGAACAAAGTTGTCTCTTTCTTGTTTCAAGTGTTCAACCATGGACCCATGGTTAAAACTCAAGTTTTAAAGACTTTCTGAAATCCGAATTTAGAATTTCATTAGTGTATTAAGTGTATTAAAATGTCGTCTTTCACATTGATTCGGAATCGTCAACCGCAAAAAAAGTTAGTTTTGAGATATCGTTGAATGAACAAAGTTGTCTATTTCTTGTTTCAAGTGTTTAACTATGGACCCATGGCTAAAACTCAAGTTTTAAAGACTTCCCGAAATTCAAATTTGGACTTTCATCAGTGTATTAAGTGTATTAAAAAGTCATCTTTCACATTGATTCAGAATCGTCAACCACAAAAAAAGTCAGTTTTGAGTTATCGTTGAATGAACAAAGTTATCTCTTTCTTGTTTAAAGTGTTCAACTATGGACCCATGGCTGAAACTCAAGTTTTAAAAACGTCCCGAAATCTGAATTTGGACTTTCTTTAGTGTATTAAGTGTTTCAAAATGTCATCTTTGACATAGATTCAGAACCGTCAAAAGAAAATAAGTCAGTTTTGCGATATCTTTGATAGAACAAAGTTTTGTCTTTCTTGTTTCAAGTGTTCTACTATGGACCCATGGCTAAAACTCAAATTTTAAAAAACAATCCGAAATCTGAATCTGTACTTTCATTAGTGTTTTAAGTGTATCAAAATGTCGTCTTTCACATAGATTCAGAATCGTCAACCGCAAAAAAGTCAATTTTGAGATATCGTTGATTGAACAAAGTTGTCTCCTTCTTGTTTCAAGTGTTCTACTATGGACCCATGGGTAAAAGTCAAGTTCTAAAAACTTTCCAAAATCTGAATTTGGACTTTCTTTAGTGTATTAAGTGTTTGAAAATGTCATCTTTCACTTAGATTTGGAACCGTCAAAAGCAAATAAGTCAGTTTTGAGATATTTTTGATAGAACAAAGTTCTGTCATTCTTGTTTCAAGTGTTCTATTATGGACCCATGGCTAAAACTCAAGTTTTAAAAACTTCCCGAAATCTGAATCTAGACTTTCATTAGTGTATTAAGTGTATCAAAACGTCATCTTTCACATAGATTCGGAATCGTAAATTGCAAAAAAGTCAATTTTGAGATATCGTTGATTGAACAAAGTTGTCTCCTTCTTGTTTCAAGTGTTCTACTATGGACCCATGGGTAAAACTCAAGTTTTAAAAACGTCCTGAAATCCGAATTTGGACTTTCACTAGTGTATTAAGTGTGTCAAAATGTCGCCTTTCACATTGATTCGGAATCGTCAACCACAAAAAAAGTCAATTTTGAGATATCGTTGAATGAACAAAGTTGTCTCTTTCTTTTTTCAAGTGTTTAACTATGGACCCATGGCTAAAACTCATGTTTTAAAGACTTCCCGAAATCCGAATTTGGACTTTCGTTAGTGTATTAAGTGTATTAAAATGTTGTCTTTCACATTGATTCGGAATCGTCAACCGCAAAAAAAGTCAGTTTTGAGTTATCGTTGAATGAACAAAGTTGTCTCTTTCTTGTTTGAAGTGTTTAACTATGGACCCATGGCTAAAACTCATGTTTTAAAGACTTCCCAAAATTTGAATTTGGACTTTCGTTAGTGTATTAAGTGTATCAAAATGTCGTCTTTCACATTGATTCGGAATCGTGAACCGCAAAAACAGTCAGTTTTGAGATATCATTGAATGAACAAAGTTGTCTCTTTCTTGTTTCAAGGGTTTAACTATGGACCCATGGCTAAAACTCAAGTTTTAAAGACTTCCCGAAATCTGAACTTGGACTTTTGTTAGTGTATTAAGTGTATTAAAATGTCGCCTTTCACATTGATTCGAAATCGTCAACAGCAAAAAAAGACAGCTTTGAGATATCGTTGAATGAACAAAGTTGTCTCTTTCTTGTTTCAAGTGTTCAACCATGGACCCATGGTTAAAACTCAAGTTTTAAAGACTTTCTGAAATCCGAATTGAGAATTTCATTAGTGTATTAAGTGTATTAAAATGTCGTCTTTCACATTGATTTGGAATTGTCAACCGCAAACAATGTTAGTTTTGAGATATCGTTGAATGAACAAAGTTGTCTATTTCTGGTTTCAAGTGTTTAACTATGGACTCATGGCTAAAACTCAAGTTTTAAAGACTTCCCGAAATCCGAATTTGGACTTTCATCAGTGTATTAAGTGTATTAAAAAGTCATCTTTCACATTGATTCAGAATCGTCAACCACAAAAAAAGTCAGTTTTGAGTTATCGTTGAATGAACAAAGTTGTCTCTTTCTTGTTTCAAGTGTTTAACTATGGACCCATGGCTAAAACTCAAGTTTTAATGACTTCCCGAAATTCGAACTTGGACTTTCGTTAGTGTATTAAGTGTATTAAAATGTCGTCTTTCACATTGATTCGGAATCGTCAACCGCAAAAAAAGTCAGTTTTCAGTTATCGTTGAATGAACAAAGTTGTCTCTTTCTTGTTTCAAGAGTTTAACTATGGACCCATGGCTAAAACTCATGTTTTAAAGACTTCCCGAAATCCGAATTTGGACTTTCGTTAGTGTATTAAGTGTATCAAAATGTCGTCTTTCACATTGATTCGGAATCGTGAACCGCAAAAACAGTCAGTTTTGAGATATCGTTGAATGAACAAAGTTTTGTCTTTCTTGTTTCAAGTGTTCAACCATGGACCCATGGTTAAAACTCAAGTTTTAAAGACTTTCTGAAATCCGAATTGAGAATTTCATTAGTGTATTAAGTGTATTAAAATGTCGTCTTTCACATTGATTTGGAATCGTCAACCGCAAACAATGTTAGTTTTGAGATATCGTTGAATGAACAAAGTTGTCTATTTCTGGTTTCAAGTGTTTAACTATGGACCCATGGCTAAAACTCAAGTTTTAAAGACTTCCTGAAATCCGAATTTGGACTTTCATCAGTGTATTAAGTGTATTAAAAAGTCATCTTTCACATTGATTCAGAATCGTCAACCACAAAAAAAGTCAGTTTTGAGTTATCGTTGAATGAACAAAGTTGTCTCTTTCTTGTTTCAAGTGTTTAACTATGGACCCATGGTTAAAACTCAAGTTTTAAAGACTTTCTGAAATCCGAATTTAGAATTTCATTAGTGTATTAAGTGTATTAAAATGTCGTCTTTCACATTGATTCGGAATCGTCAACCGCAAAAAAAGTTAGTTTTGAGATATCGTTGAATGAACAAAGTTGTCTATTTCTTGTTTCAAGTGTTTAACTATGGACCCATGGCTAAAACTCAAGTTTTAAAGACTTCCCGAAATTCGAATTTGGACTTTCATCAGTGTATTAAGTGTATTAAAAAGTCATCTTTCACATTGATTCAGAATCGTCAACCACAAAAAAAGTCAGTTTTGAGTTATCGTTGAATGAACAAAGTTATCTCTTTCTTGTTTAAAGTGTTCAACTATGGACCCATGGCTGAAACTCAAGTTTTAAAAACTTCCCAAAATCTGAATTTGGACTTTCTTTAGTGTATTAAGTGTTTCAAAATGTCATCTTTGACATAGATTCAGAACCGTCAAAAGAAAATAAGTCAGTTTTGCGATATCTTTGATAGAACAAAGTTTTGTCTTTCTTGTTTCAAGTGTTCTACTATGGACCCATGCCTAAAACTCAAATTTTAAAAAACAATCCGAAATTCGAATTTGGACTTTCATCAGTGTATTAAGTGTATTAAAAAGTCATCTTTCACATTGATTCAGAATCGTCAACCACAAAAAAAGTCAGTTTTGAGTTATCGTTGAATGAACAAAGTTATCTCTTTCTTGTTTAAAGTGTTCAACTATGGACCCATGGCTGAAACTCAAGTTTTAAAAACTTCCCAAAATCTGAATTTGGACTTTCTTTAGTGTATTAAGTGTTTCAAAATGTCATCTTTGACATAGATTCTGAACCGTCAAAAGAAAATAAGTCAGTTTTGCGATATCTTTGATAGAACAAAGTTTTGTCTTTCTTGTTTCAAGTCTTCTACTATGGACCCATGCCTAAAACTCAAATTTTAAAAAACAATCCGAAATTCGAATTTGGACTTTCATCAGTGTATTAAGTGTATTAAAAAGTCATCTTTCACATTGATTCAGAATCGTCAACCACAAAAAAAGTCAGTTTTGAGTTATCGTTGAAGGAACAAAGTTATCTCTTTCTTGTTTAAAGTGTTCAACTATGGACCCATGGCTGAAACTCAAGTTTTAAAAACTTCCCAAAATCTGAATTTGGACTTTCTTTAGTGTATTAAGTGTTTCAAAATGTCATCTTTGACATAGATTCAGAACCGTCAAAAGAAAATAAGTCAGTTTTGCGATATCGTTGATTGAACAAAGTTGTCTCCTTCTTGTTTCAAGTGTTCTACTATGGACCCATGGGTAAAACTCAAGTTTTAAAAACGTCCTGAAATCCAAATTTTGACTTTCACTAGTGTATTAAGTGTGTCAAAATGTCGCCTTTCACATTGATTCGGAATCGTCAACCGCAAAAAAAGTCAGTTTTGAGTTATCATTGAATGAACAAAGTTGTCTCTTTCTTGTTTGAAGTGTTTAACTATGGACCCATGGCTAAAACTCATGTTTTAAAGACTTCCCGAAATCCGAATTTCGACTTTCGTTAGTGTATTACGTGTATCAAAATGTCGTCTTTCACATTGATTCGAAATCGTGAACCGCAAAAACAGTCAGTTTTGAGATATCGTTGAATGAACAAAGTTGTCTCTTTCTTGTTTCAAGTGTTCAACTATGGACCCATGGCTAAAACTAAAGTTTTAAAGACTTTCTGAAATCCGAATTTAGACTTTCATTAGAGTATTAAGTGTATTAAAATGTCATCTTTCACATTGATTCGGAATCGTCAACCGCAAAAAAAGTTAGTTTTGAGATATCGTTGAATAAACAAAGTTGTCTCTTTCTTGTTTCAAGTGTTCAACTATGGACCCATGGCTAAAACTAAAGTTTTAAAGACTTTCTGAAATCCGAATTTAGACTTTCATTAGTGTATTAAGTGTATTAAAATGTCGTCTTTCACATTGATTCGGAATCGTCAACCGCAAAAAAAGTTAGTTTTCAGATATCGTTGAATGAACAAAGTTGTCTATTTCTTGTTTCAAGTGTTTAACTATGGAGCCATGGCAAAACTCAAGTTTTAAAGACTTCTCGAAATCCGAATTTGGACTTTCATCAGTGTATTAAGTGTATTAAAAAGTCATCTTTCACATTGATTCGGAATCGTCAACCACAAAAAAAGTCAGTTTTGAGTTATCGTTGAATGAACAAAGTTGTCTCTTTCTTGTTTCAAGTGTTCAACTATGGACCCATGGCTAAAACTCAAGTTTTAAAAACTTCCCGAAATCTGAATTTGGACTTTCTTTAGTGTATTAAGTGTTTCAAAATGTCATCTTTGACATAGATTCAGAACCGTCAAAAGAAAATAAGTCAGTTTTGCGATATCTTTGATAGAACAAAGTTTTGTCTTTCTTGTTTCAAGTGTTCTACTATGGACCCATGGCTAAAACTCAAATTTTAAAAAACAATCCGAAATCTGAATCTGGACTTTCATTAGTGTATTAAGTGTATCAAAATGTCGTCTTTCACATAGATTCAGAATCGTCAATAGCAAAAAAGTCAATTTTGAGATATCGTTGATTGAACAAAGTTGTCTCCTTCTTGTTTCAAGTGTTCTACTATGGACCCATGGGTAAAACTCAAGTTCTAAAAACTTTCCAAAATCTGAATTTGGAATTTCTTTAGTGTATTAAGTGTTTGAAAATGTCATCTTTCACGTAGATTTGGAACCGTCAAAAGCAAATAAGTCAGTTTTGAGATATCTTTGATAGAACAAAGTTCTGTCATTCTTGTTTCAAGTGTTCTATTATGGACCCATGGCTAAAACACAAGTTTTAAAAACTTCCCGAAATTTGAATCTAGACTTTCATTAGTGTATTAAGGGTATCAAAATGTCGTCTTTCACATAGATTCAGAATCGTAAACTGCAAAAACGTCAATTTTGAGATATCGTTGATTGAACAAAGTTGTCTCCTTCTTGTTTCAAGTGTTCTACTATGGACCCATGGGTAAAACTCAAGTTTTAAAAACGTCCTGAAATCCGAATTTGGACTTTCACTAGTGTATTAAGTGTGTCAAAATGTCGTCTTTCACATTGATTCGGAATCGTCAACAGCAAAAAAAGTAAGTTTTGAGATGTCGTTGAATGAACAAAGTTGTCTCTTTCTTGTTTCAAGTGTTCAACCATGGACCCATGGTTAAAACTCAAGTTTTAAAGACTTTCTGAAATCCGAATTTAGAATTTCATTAGTGTATTAAGTGTATTAAAATGTCGTCTTTCACATTGATTCGGAATCGTCAACTGCAAAAAAAGTTAGTTTTGAGATATCGTTGAATGAACAAAGTTGTCTATTTCTTGTTTCAAGTGTTTAACTATGGACCCATGGCTAAAACTCATGTTTTAAAGACTTCCCGAAATCCGAATTTTGACTTTCGTTAGTGTATTAAGTGTATCAAAATGTCGTCTTTCACATTGATTCGGAATCATGAACCGCAAAAACAGTCAGTTTTGAGATATCGTTGATTGAACAAAGTTGTCTCCTTCTTGTTTCAAGTGTTCTACTATGGACCCATGGGTAAAACTCAAGTTCTAAAAACTTTCCAAAATCTGAATTTGGAATTTCTTTAGTGTATTAACTGTTTGAAAATGTCATCTTTCACGTAGATTTGGAACCGTCAAAAGCAAATAAGTCAGTTTTGAGATATCTTTGATAGAACAAAGTTCTGTCATTCTTGTTTCAAGTGTTCTATTATGGACCCATGGCTAAAACACAAGTTTTAAAAACTTCCCGAAATTTGAATCTAGACTTTCATTAGTGTATTAAGTGTATCAAAATGTCGTCTTTCACATAGATTCGGAATCGTAAACTGCAAAAACGTCAATTTTGAGATATCGTTGATTGAACAAAGTTGTCTCCTTCTTGTTTCAAGTGTTCTACTATGGACCCATGGGTAAAACTCAAGTTTTAAAAACGTCCTGAAATCCGAATTTGGACTTTCACTAGTGTATTAAGTGTGTCAAAATGTCGTCTTTCACATTGATTCGGAATCGTCAACAGCAAAAAAAGTAAGTTTTGAGATGTCGTTGAATGAACAAAGTTGTTTCTTTCTTGTTTCAAGTGTTCAACCATGGACCCATGGTTAAAACTCAAGTTTTAAAGACTTTCTGAAATCCGAATTTAGAATTTCATTAGTGTATTAAGTGTATTAAAATGTCGTCTTTCACATTGATTCGGAATCGTCAACCGCAAAAAAAGTTAGTTTTGAGATATCGTTGAATGAACAAAGTTGTCTATTTCTTGTTTCAAGTGTTTAACTATGGACCCATGGCTAAAACTCATGTTTTAAAGACTTCCCGAAATCCGAATTTGGACTTTCGTTAGTGTATTAAGTGTATCAAAATGTCGTCTTTCACATTGATTCGGAATCGTGAACCGCAAAAACAGTCAGTTTTGAGATATCGTTGATTGAACAAAGTTGTCTCCTTCTTGTTTCAAGTGTTCTACTATGGACCCATGGGTAAAACTCAAGTTCTAAAAACTTTCCAAAATCTGAATTTGGAATTTCTTTAGTGTATTAAGTGTTTGAAAATGTCATCTTTCACGTAGATTTGGAACCGTCAAAAGCAAATAAGTCAGTTTTGAGATATCTTTGATAGAACAAAGTTCTGTCATTCTTGTTTCAAGTGTTCTATTATGGACCCATGGCTAAAACACAAGTTTTAAAAACTTCCCAAAATTTGAATCTAGACTTTCATTAGTGTATTAAGTGTATCAAAATGTCGTCTTTCACATAGATTCGGAATCGTAAACCGCAAAAACAGTCAATTTTGAGATATCGTTGAATGAACAAAGTTGTCGCTTTCTTGTTTCAAGTGATCAACTATGGACCCATGGCTAAAAGTAAAGTTTTAAAGACATCCCGAAATCCAAATTTAGACTTTCATTAGTGTATTAAGTGTGTCAAAATGTCGTCTTTCACATTGATTCGGAATCGTCATCAGCAAAAAAAGTAAGTTTTGAGATGTCGTTGAATGAACAAAGTTGTCTCTTTCTTGTTTCAAGTGTTCAACCATGGACCCATGGTTAAAACTCAAGTTTTAAAGACTTTCTGAAATCCGAATTTAGAATTTCATTAGTGTATTAAGTGTATTAAAATGTCGTCTTTCACATTGATTCGGAATCGTCAACCGCAAAAAAAGTTAGTTTTGAGATATCGTTGAATGAACAAAGTTGTCTATTTCTTGTTTCAAGTGTTTAACTATGGACCCATGGCTAAAACTCATGTTTTAAAGACTTCCCGAAATCCGAATTTGGACTTTCGTTAGTGTATTAAGTGTATCAAAATGTCGTCTTTCACATTGATTCGGAATCGTGAACCGCAAAAACAGTCAGTTTTGAGATATCGTTGATTGAACAAAGTTGTCTCCTTCTTGTTTCAAGTGTTCTACTATGGACCCATGGGTAAAACTCAAGTTCTAAAAACTTTCCAAAATCTGAATTTGGAATTTCTTTAGTGTATTAAGTGTATTAAAATGTCGTCTTTCACATTGATTCGGAATCGTCAACCGCAAAAAAAGTCAGTTTTGGGTTATCGTTGAATGAACAAAGTTGTCTCTTTCTTGTTTCAAGTGTTTAACTATGGACCCATGGCTAAAACTCATGTTTTAAAGACTTCCCGAAATCTGAATTTGGACTTTCGTTAGTGTATTAAGTGTATTAAAATGTCATCTTTCACATTGATTCGGAATCGTCAACCGCAAAAAAAGTCAGTTTTGAGATATCATTGAATGAACAAAGTTGTCTCTTTCTTGTTTCAAGTGTTGAACTATGGACCCATGGCTAAAACTTAAGTTTTAAAGACTTCCCGAAATCCGAATTTGGACTTTCGTTAGTGTATTAAGTGTATTAAAATGTCATCTTTCACATTGATTCGTAATCGTCAACCGCAAAAAAAGTAAGTTTTGAGATATCGTTGAATGAAGAAAGTTGTCTCTTTCTCGTTTCAAGTGTTTAACTATGGACCCATGGCTAAAACTCAAGTTTTAAAGACTTCTTGAAATCCGAATTTGGACTTTCACTAGTGTATTAAGTGTGTCAAAATGTCATCTTTCACATAGATTCGGAATCGTAAACTGCAAAAAAAGTCAGTTTTGAGATATCGTTGAATGAACAAAGTTGTCTCTTTCTTGTTTCAAGTGTTTAACTATGGACCCATGGCTAAAATTCATGTTTTAAAGACTTCCCGAAATCAAAATTTGGACTTTCGTTAGTGTATTAAGTGTATCAAAATGTCGTCTTTCACATTGATTCGGAATCGTGAACCGCAAAAACAGTCAGTTTTGAGATATCATTGAATGAACAAAGTTGTCTCTTTCTTGTTTCAAGGGTTTAACTATGGACCCATGGCTAAAACTCAAGTTTTAAAGACTTCCCGAAATCCGAACTTGGACTTTTGTTAGTGTATTAAGTGTATTAAAATGTCATCTTTCACATTGATTCGAAATCGTCAACAGCAAAAAAAGACAGCTTTGAGATATCGTTGAATGAACAAAGTTGTCTCTTTCTTGTTTCAAGTGTTCAACCATGGACCCATGGTTAAAACTCAAGTTTTAAAGACTTTCTGAAATCCGAATTTAGAATTTCATTAGTGTATTAAGTGTATTAAAATGTCGTCTTTCACATTGATTCGGAATCGTCAACCGCAAACAAAGTTAGTTTTGAGATATCGTTGAATGAACAAAGTTGTCTATTTCTTGTTTCAAGTGTTTAACTATGGACCCATGGCTAAAACTCAAGTTTTAAAGACTTCCCGAAATCCGAATTTGGACTTTCATCCGTGTATTAAGTGTATTAAAAAGTCATCTTTCACATTGATTCAGAATCGTCAACCACAAAAAAAGTCAGTTTTGAGTTATCGTTGAATGAACAAAGTTGTCTCTTTCTTGTTTCAAGTGTTTAACTATGGACCCATGGCTAAAACTCAAGTTTTAATGACTTCCCGAAATTCGAACTTGGACTTTCGTTAGTGTATTAAGTGTATTAAAATGTCGTCTTTCACATTGATTCGGAATCGTCAACCGCAAAAAAAGTCAGTTTTCAGTTATCGTTGAATGAACAAAGTTGTCTCTTTCTTGTTTCAAGAGTTTAACTATGGACCCATGGCTAAAACTCATGTTTTAAAGACTTCCCGAAATCCGAATTTGGACTTTCGTTAGTGTATTAAGTGTATCAAAATGTCGTCTTTCACATTGATTCGGAATCGTGAACCGCAAAAACAGTCAGTTTTGAGATATCGTTGAATGAACAAAGTTGTCTCTTTCTTGTTTCAAGTGTTCAACTATGGACCCATGGCTAAAAGTAAAGTTTTAAAGA
Source organism: Diospyros kaki (assembly GCA_036245055.1). Lineage (NCBI taxonomy): Eukaryota > Viridiplantae > Streptophyta > Magnoliopsida > Ericales > Ebenaceae > Diospyros > Diospyros kaki. The sequence continues at coordinate 22,316,715 of BSEG01000009.1, read as the reverse complement.
CTTCCCGAAATCCAAATTTAGACTTTCATTAGTGTATTAAGTGTGTCAAAATGTCGTCTTTCACATTGATTCGGAATCGTCAACCGCAAAAAAAGTTAGTTTTGAGATGTCGTTGAATGAACAAAGTTGTCTCTTTCTTGTTTCAAGTGTTCAACCATGGACCCATGGTTAAAACTCAAGTTTTAAAGACTTTCTGAAATCCGAATTTAGAATTTCATTAGTGTATTAAGTGTATTAAAATGTCGTCTTTCACATTGATTCGGAATCGTCAACCGCAAAAAAAGTTAGTTTTGAGATATCGTTGAATGAACAAAGTTGTCTCTTTCTTGTGTCAAGTGTTCAACTATGGACCCATGGCTAAAACTCAAGTTTTAAAGACTTCACGAAATCCGAACTTGGACTTTCGTTAGTGTATTAAGTGTATTAAAATGTCATCTTTCACATTGATTCGGAATCGTCAACCGCAAAAAAAGTCAGTTTTGAGATATCGTTGAATGAACAAAGTTGTCTCTTTCTTGTTTCAAGTGTTGAACTATGGACCCATGGCTAAAACTTATGTTTTAAAGACTTCCCGAAATCCAAATTTGGACTTTCGTTAGTGTATTAAGTGTATTAAAATGTCATCTTTCACATTGATTCAGAATCGTCAACCGCAAAAAAAGTAAGTTTTGAGATATCGTTGAATGAAGAAAGTTGTCTCTTTCTCGTTTCAAGTGTTTAACTATGGACCCATGGCTAAAACTCAAGTTTTATAGACTTCTTGAAATCCGAATTTGGACTTTCACTAGTGTATTAAGTGTGTCAAAATGTCATCTTTCACATAGATTCGGAATCGTAAACTGCAAAAAAAGTCAGTTTTGAGATATCGTTGAATGAACAAAGTTGTCTCTTTCTTGTTTCAAGTGTTTAACTATGGACCCATGGCTAAAATTCATGTTTTAAAGACTTCCCGAAATCAAAATTTGGACTTTCGTTAGTGTATTAAGTGTATCAAAATGTCGTCTTTCACATTGATTCGGAATCGTGAACCGCAAAAACAGTCAGTTTTGAGATATCGTTGAAAGAACAAAGTTGTCTATTTCTTGTTTCAAGTGTTTAACTATGGACCCATGGCAAAACTCAAGTTTTAAAGATTTCCCGAAATCCGAATTTGGACTTTCATCAGTGTATTAAGTGTATTAAAAGGTCATCTTTCACATTGATTCGGAATCGTCAACCACAAAAAAAGTCAGTTTTGAGTTATCGTTGAATGAACAAAGTTGTCTCTTTCTTGTTTCAAGTGTTCAACTATGGACCCATGGCTAAAACTCAAGTTTTAAAAACTTCCCGAAATCTGAATTTGGACTTTCTTTAGTGTATTAAGTGTTTCAAAATGTCATCTTTCACATAGATTCGGAACCGTCAAAAGCAAATAAGTCAGTTTTGCGATATCTTTGATAGAACAAAGTTTTTTCTTTCTTGTTTCAAGTGTTCTACTATGGACCCATGGCTAAAACTCAAGTTTTAAAAAACATCCCGAAATCTGAATCTGGACTTTCATTAGTGTATTAAGTGTATCAAAATGTCGTCTTTCACATAGATTCGGAATCGTCAACAGCAAAAAAGTCAATTTTGAGATATCGTTAATTGAACAAAGTTGTCTCCTTCTTGTTTCAAGTGTTCTACTATAGACCCATGGGTAAAACTCAAGTTTTAAAAACGTCCTGAAATCCGAATTTGGACTTTCACTAGTGTATTAAGTGTGTCAAAATGTCGCCTTTCACATTGATTCGGAATCGTCAACGGCAAAAAAGGTAATTTTGAGATATCGTTGAATGAACAAAGTTGTCTCTTTCTTTTTTGAAGTGTTTAACTATGGACCCATGGCTAAAACTCATGTTTTAAAGACTTCCCGAAATCCGAATTTGGACTTTCGTTAGTGTATTAAGTGTATTAAAATGTTGTCTTTCACATTGATTCGGAATCGTCAACCGCAAAAAAAGTCAGTTTTGAGTTATCGTTGAATGAACAAAGTTGTCTCTTTCTTGTTTGAAGTGTTTAACTATGGACCCATGGCTAAAACTCATGTTTTAAAGACTTCCCAAAATTTGAATTTGGACTTTCGTTAGTGTATTAAGTGTATCAAAATGTCGTCTTTCACATTGATTCGGAATCGTGGACCGCAAAAACAGTCAGTTTTGAGATATCATTGAATGAACAAAGTTGTCTCTTTCTTGTTTCAAGGGTTTAACTATGGACCCATGGCTAAAACTCAAGTTTTAAAGACTTCCCGAAATCCGAACTTGGACTTTTGTTAGTGTATTAAGTGTATTAAAATGTCATCTTTCACATTGATTCGAAATCGTCAACAACAAAAAAAGACAGCTTTGAGATATCGTTGAATGAACAAAGTTGTCTCTTTCTTGTTTCAAGTGTTCAACCATGGACCCATGGTTAAAACTCAAGTTTTAAAGACTTTCTGAAATCCGAATTTAGAATTTCATTAGTGTATTAAGTGTATTAAAATGTCGTCTTTCACATTGATTCGGAATCGTCAACCGCAAACAAAGTTAGTTTTGAGATATCGTTGAATGAACAAAGTTGTCTATTTCTTGTTTCAAGTGTTTAACTATGGACCCATGGCTAAAACTCAAGTTTTAAAGACTTCCCGAAATCCGAATTTGGACTTTCATCCGTGTATTAAGTGTATTAAAAAGTCATCTTTCACATTGATTCAGAATCGTCAACCACAAAAAAAGTCAGTTTTGAGTTATCGTTGAATGAACAAAGTTGTCTCTTTCTTGTTTCAAGTGTTTAACTATGGACCCATGGCTAAAACTCAAGTTTTAATGACTTCCCGAAATTCGAACTTGGACTTTCGTTAGTGTATTAAGTGTATTAAAATGTCGTCTTTCACATTGATTCGGAATCGTCAACCGCAAAAAAAGTCAGTTTTCAGTTATCGTTGAATGAACAAAGTTGTCTCTTTCTTGTTTCAAGAGTTTAACTATGGACCCATGGCTAAAACTCATGTTTTAAAGACTTCCCGAAATCCGAATTTGGACTTTCGTTAGTGTATTAAGTGTATCAAAATGTCGTCTTTCACATTGATTCGGAATCGTGAACCGCAAAAACAGTCAGTTTTGAGATATCGTTGAATGAACAAAGTTGTCTCTTTCTTGTTTCAAGTGTTCAACTATGGACCCATGGCTAAAAGTAAAGTTTTAAAGACTTCCCGAAATCCAAATTTAGACTTTCATTAGTGTATTAAGTGTGTCAAAATGTCGTCTTTCACATTGATTCGGAATCGTCAACCGCAAAAAAAGTTAGTTTTGAGATGTCGTTGAATGAACAAAGTTGTCTCTTTCTTGTTTCAAGTGTTCAACCATGGACCCATGGTTAAAACTCAAGTTTTAAAGACTTTCTGAAATCCGAATTTAGAATTTCATTAGTGTATTAAGTGTATTAAAATGTCGTCTTTCACATTGATTCGGAATCGTCAACCGCAAAAAAAGTTAGTTTTGAGATATCGTTGAATGAACAAAGTTGTCTCTTTCTTGTGTCAAGTGTTCAACTATGGACCCATGGCTAAAACTCAAGTTTTAAAGACTTCACGAAATCCGAACTTGGACTTTCGTTAGTGTATTAAGTGTATTAAAATGTCATCTTTCACATTGATTCGGAATCGTCAACCGCAAAAAAAGTCAGTTTTGAGATATCGTTGAATGAACAAAGTTGTCTCTTTCTTGTTTCAAGTGTTGAACTATGGACCCATGGCTAAAACTTATGTTTTAAAGACTTCCCGAAATCCAAATTTGGACTTTCGTTAGTGTATTAAGTGTATTAAAATGTCATCTTTCACATTGATTCAGAATCGTCAACCGCAAAAAAAGTAAGTTTTGAGATATCGTTGAATGAAGAAAGTTGTCTCTTTCTCGTTTCAAGTGTTTAACTATGGACCCATGGCTAAAACTCAAGTTTTATAGACTTCTTGAAATCCGAATTTGGACTTTCACTAGTGTATTAAGTGTGTCAAAATGTCATCTTTCACATAGATTCGGAATCGTAAACTGCAAAAAAAGTCAGTTTTGAGATATCGTTGAATGAACAAAGTTGTCTCTTTCTTGTTTCAAGTGTTTAACTATGGACCCATGGCTAAAATTCATGTTTTAAAGACTTCCCGAAATCAAAATTTGGACTTTCGTTAGTGTATTAAGTGTATCAAAATGTCGTCTTTCACATTGATTCGGAATCGTGAACCGCAAAAACAGTCAGTTTTGAGATATCGTTGAAAGAACAAAGTTGTCTATTTCTTGTTTCAAGTGTTTAACTATGGACCCATGGCAAAACTCAAGTTTTAAAGATTTCCCGAAATCCGAATTTGGACTTTCATCAGTGTATTAAGTGTATTAAAAGGTCATCTTTCACATTGATTCGGAATCGTCAACCACAAAAAAAGTCAGTTTTGAGTTATCGTTGAATGAACAAAGTTGTCTCTTTCTTGTTTCAAGTGTTCAACTATGGACCCATGGCTAAAACTCAAGTTTTAAAAACTTCCCGAAATCTGAATTTGGACTTTCTTTAGTGTATTAAGTGTTTCAAAATGTCATCTTTCACATAGATTCGGAACCGTCAAAAGCAAATAAGTCAGTTTTGCGATATCTTTGATAGAACAAAGTTTTTTCTTTCTTGTTTCAAGTGTTCTACTATGGACCCATGGCTAAAACTCAAGTTTTAAAAAACATCCCGAAATCTGAATCTGGACTTTCATTAGTGTATTAAGTGTATCAAAATGTCGTCTTTCACATAGATTCGGAATCGTCAACAGCAAAAAAGTCAATTTTGAGATATCGTTAATTGAACAAAGTTGTCTCCTTCTTGTTTCAAGTGTTCTACTATGGACCCATGGGTAAAACTCAAGTTTTAAAAACGTCCTGAAATCCGAATTTGGACTTTCACTAGTGTATTAAGTGTGTCAAAATGTCGCCTTTCACATTGATTCGGAATCGTCAACGGCAAAAAAGGTAATTTTGAGATATCGTTGAATGAACAAAGTTGTCTCTTTCTTTTTTGAAGTGTTTAACTATGGACCCATGGCTAAAACTCATGTTTTAAAGACTTCCCGAAATCCGAATTTGGACTTTCGTTAGTGTATTAAGTGTATTAAAATGTTGTCTTTCACATTGATTCGGAATCGTCAACCGCAAAAAAAGTCAGTTTTGAGTTATCGTTGAATGAACAAAGTTGTCTCTTTCTTGTTTGAAGTGTTTAACTATGGACCCATGGCTAAAACTCATGTTTTAAAGACTTCCCAAAATTTGAATTTGGACTTTCGTTAGTGTATTAAGTGTATCAAAATGTCGTCTTTCACATTGATTCGGAATCGTGGACCGCAAAAACAGTCAGTTTTGAGATATCATTGAATGAACAAAGTTGTCTCTTTCTTGTTTCAAGGGTTTAACTATGGACCCATGGCTAAAACTCAAGTTTTAAAGACTTCCCGAAATCCGAACTTGGACTTTTGTTAGTGTATTAAGTGTATTAAAATGTCATCTTTCACATTGATTCGAAATCGTCAACAACAAAAAAAGACAGCTTTGAGATATCGTTGAATGAACAAAGTTGTCTCTTTCTTGTTTCAAGTGTTCAACCATGGACCCATGGTTAAAACTCAAGTTTTAAAGACTTTCTGAAATCCGAATTTAGAATTTCATTAGTGTATTAAGTGTATTAAAATGTCGTCTTTCACATTGATTCGGAATCGTCAACCGCAAACAAAGTTAGTTTTGAGATATCGTTGAATGAACAAAGTTGTCTATTTCTTGTTTCAAGTGTTTAACTATGGACCCATGGCTAAAACTCAAGTTTTAAAGACTTCCCGAAATCCGAATTTGGACTTTCATCCGTGTATTAAGTGTATTAAAAAGTCATCTTTCACATTGATTCAGAATCGTCAACCACAAAAAAAGTCAGTTTTGAGTTATCGTTGAATGAACAAAGTTGTCTCTTTCTTGTTTCAAGTGTTTAACTATGGACCCATGGCTAAAACTCAAGTTTTAATGACTTCCCGAAATTCGAACTTGGACTTTCGTTAGTGTATTAAGTGTATTAAAATGTCGTCTTTCACATTGATTCGGAATCGTCAACCGCAAAAAAAGTCAGTTTTCAGTTATCGTTGAATGAACAAAGTTGTCTCTTTCTTGTTTCAAGAGTTTAACTATGGACCCATGGCTAAAACTCATGTTTTAAAGACTTCCCGAAATCCGAATTTGGACTTTCGTTAGTGTATTAAGTGTATCAAAATGTCGTCTTTCACATTGATTCGGAATCGTGAACCGCAAAAACAGTCAGTTTTGAGATATCGTTGAATGAACAAAGTTGTCTCTTTCTTGTTTCAAGTGTTCAACTATGGACCCATGGCTAAAAGTAAAGTTTTAAAGACTTCCCGAAATCCAAATTTAGACTTTCATTAGTGTATTAAGTGTGTCAAAATGTCGTCTTTCACATTGATTCGGAATCGTCAACCGCAAAAAAAGTTAGTTTTGAGATGTCGTTGAATGAACAAAGTTGTCTCTTTCTTGTTTCAAGTGTTCAACCATGGACCCATGGTTAAAACTCAAGTTTTAAAGACTTTCTGAAATCCGAATTTAGAATTTCATTAGTGTATTAAGTGTATTAAAATGTCGTCTTTCACATTGATTCGGAATCGTCAACCGCAAAAAAAGTTAGTTTTGAGATATCGTTGAATGAACAAAGTTGTCTCTTTCTTGTGTCAAGTGTTCAACTATGGACCCATGGCTAAAACTCAAGTTTTAAAGACTTCACGAAATCCGAACTTGGACTTTCGTTAGTGTATTAAGTGTATTAAAATGTCATCTTTCACATTGATTCGGAATCGTCAACCGCAAAAAAAGTCAGTTTTGAGATATCGTTGAATGAACAAAGTTGTCTCTTTCTTGTTTCAAGTGTTGAACTATGGACCCATGGCTAAAACTTATGTTTTAAAGACTTCCCGAAATCCAAATTTGGACTTTCGTTAGTGTATTAAGTGTATTAAAATGTCATCTTTCACATTGATTCAGAATCGTCAACCGCAAAAAAAGTAAGTTTTGAGATATCGTTGAATGAAGAAAGTTGTCTCTTTCTCGTTTCAAGTGTTTAACTATGGACCCATGGCTAAAACTCAAGTTTTATAGACTTCTTGAAATCCGAATTTGGACTTTCACTAGTGTATTAAGTGTGTCAAAATGTCATCTTTCACATAGATTCGGAATCGTAAACTGCAAAAAAAGTCAGTTTTGAGATATCGTTGAATGAACAAAGTTGTCTCTTTCTTGTTTCAAGTGTTTAACTATGGACCCATGGCTAAAATTCATGTTTTAAAGACTTCCCGAAATCAAAATTTGGACTTTCGTTAGTGTATTAAGTGTATCAAAATGTCGTCTTTCACATTGATTCGGAATCGTGAACCGCAAAAACAGTCAGTTTTGAGATATCGTTGAATGAACAAAGTTGTCTATTTCTTGTTTCAAGTGTTTAACTATGGACCCATGGAAAAACTCAAGTTTTAAAGACTTCCCGAAATCCGAATTTGGACTTTCATCTGTGTATTAAGTGTATTAAAAGGTCATCTTTCACATTGATTCGGAATCGTCAACCACAAAAAAAGTCAGTTTTGAGTTATCGTTGAATGAACAAAGTTGTCTCTTTCTTGTTTCAAGTGTTCAACTATGGACCCATGGCTAAAACTCAAGTTTTAAAAACTTCCCGAAATCTGAATTTGGACTTTCTTTAGTGTATTAAGTGTTTCAAAATGTCATCTTTCACATAGATTCGGAACCGTCAAAAGCAAATAAGTCAGTTTTGCGATATCTTTGATAGAACAAAGTTTTGTCTTTCTTGTTTCAAGTGTTCTACTATGGACCCATGGCTAAAACTCAAGTTTTAAAAAACATCCCGAAATCTGAATCTGGACTTTCATTAGTGTATTAAGTGTATCAAAATGTCGTCTTTCACATAGATTCGGAATCGTCAACAGCAAAAAAGTCAATTTTGAGATATCGTTGAATGAACAAAGTTGTCTCTTTCTTGTTTCAAGTGTTCAACTATGGACCCATGGCTAAAACTCAAGTTTTAAAGACTTCACGAAATCCGAACTTGGACTTTCGTTAGTGTATTAAGTGTATTAAAATGTCATCTTTCACATTGATTCGGAATCGTCAACCGCAAAAAAAGTCAGTTTTGAGATATCGTTGAATGAACAAAGTTGTCTCTTTCTTGTTTCAAGAGTTTAACTATGGACCCATGGCTAAAACTCATGTTTTAAAGACTTCCCGAAATCCGAATTTGGACTTTCGTTAGTGTATTAAGTGTATCAAAATGTCGTCTTTCACATTGATTCGGAATCGTGAACCGCAAAAACAGTCAGTTTTGAGATATCGTTGAATGAACAAAGTTGTCTCTTTCTTGTTTCAAGTGTTCAACTATGGACCCATGGCTAAAAGTAAAGTTTTAAAGACTTCCCGAAATCCAAATTTAGACTTTCATTAGTGTATTAAGTGTGTCAAAATGTCGTCTTTCACATTGATTCGGAATCGTCAACCGCAAAAAAAGTTAGTTTTGAGATGTCGTTGAATGAACAAAGTTGTCTCTTTCTTGTTTCAAGTGTTCAACCATGGACCCATGGTTAAAACTCAAGTTTTAAAGACTTTCTGAAATCCGAATTTAGAATTTCATTAGTGTATTAAGTGTATTAAAATGTCGTCTTTCACATTGATTCGGAATCGTCAACCGCAAAAAAAGTTAGTTTTGAGATATCGTTGAATGAACAAAGTTGTCTCTTTCTTGTGTCAAGTGTTCAACTATGGACCCATGGCTAAAACTCAAGTTTTAAAGACTTCACGAAATCCGAACTTGGACTTTCGTTAGTGTATTAAGTGTATTAAAATGTCATCTTTCACATTGATTCGGAATCGTCAACCGCAAAAAAAGTCAGTTTTGAGATATCGTTGAATGAACAAAGTTGTCTCTTTCTTGTTTCAAGTGTTGAACTATGGACCCATGGCTAAAACTTATGTTTTAAAGACTTCCCGAAATCCAAATTTGGACTTTCGTTAGTGTATTAAGTGTATTAAAATGTCATCTTTCACATTGATTCAGAATCGTCAACCGCAAAAAAAGTAAGTTTTGAGATATCGTTGAATGAAGAAAGTTGTCTCTTTCTCGTTTCAAGTGTTTAACTATGGACCCATGGCTAAAACTCAAGTTTTATAGACTTCTTGAAATCCGAATTTGGACTTTCACTAGTGTATTAAGTGTGTCAAAATGTCATCTTTCACATAGATTCGGAATCGTAAACTGCAAAAAAAGTCAGTTTTGAGATATCGTTGAATGAACAAAGTTGTCTCTTTCTTGTTTCAAGTGTTTAACTATGGACCCATGGCTAAAATTCATGTTTTAAAGACTTCCCGAAATCAAAATTTGGACTTTCGTTAGTGTATTAAGTGTATCAAAATGTCGTCTTTCACATTGATTCGGAATCGTGAACCGCAAAAACAGTCAGTTTTGAGATATCGTTGAATGAACAAAGTTGTCTATTTCTTGTTTCAAGTGTTTAACTATGGACCCATGGAAAAACTCAAGTTTTAAAGACTTCCCGAAATCCGAATTTGGACTTTCATCTGTGTATTAAGTGTATTAAAAGGTCATCTTTCACATTGATTCGGAATCGTCAACCACAAAAAAAGTCAGTTTTGAGTTATCGTTGAATGAACAAAGTTGTCTCTTTCTTGTTTCAAGTGTTCAACTATGGACCCATGGCTAAAACTCAAGTTTTAAAAACTTCCCGAAATCTGAATTTGGACTTTCTTTAGTGTATTAAGTGTTTCAAAATGTCATCTTTCACATAGATTCGGAACCGTCAAAAGCAAATAAGTCAGTTTTGCGATATCTTTGATAGAACAAAGTTTTGTCTTTCTTGTTTCAAGTGTTCTACTATGGACCCATGGCTAAAACTCAAGTTTTAAAAAACATCCCGAAATCTGAATCTGGACTTTCATTAGTGTATTAAGTGTATCAAAATGTCGTCTTTCACATAGATTCGGAATCGTCAACAGCAAAAAAGTCAATTTTGAGATATCGTTGAATGAACAAAGTTGTCTCTTTCTTGTTTCAAGTGTTCAACTATGGACCCATGGCTAAAACTCAAGTTTTAAAGACTTCACGAAATCCGAACTTGGACTTTCGTTAGTGTATTAAGTGTATTAAAATGTCATCTTTCACATTGATTCGGAATCGTCAACCGCAAAAAAAGTCAGTTTTGAGATATCGTTGAATGAACAAAGTTGTCTCTTTCTTGTTTCAAGTGTTGAACTATGGACCCATGGCTAAAACTTATGTTTTAAAGACTTCCCGAAATCCGAATTTGGACTTTCGTTAGTGTATTAAGTGTATTAAAATGTCGTCTTTCACATTGATTCGGAATCGTCAACCGCAAAAAAAGTAAGTTTTGAGATATCGTTGAATGAAGAAAGTTGTCTCTTTCTCGTTTCAAGTGTTTAACTATGGACCCATGGCTAAAACTCAAGTTTTAAAGACTTCCCGAAATTCGAATTTGGACTTTCATCAGTGTATTAAGTGTATTAAAAAGTCATCTTTCACATTGATTCAGAATCGTCAACCACAAAAAAGGTCAGTTTTGAGTTATCGTTGAATGAACAAAGTTATATCTTTCTTGTTTAAAGTGTTCAACTATGGACCCATGGCTGAAACTCAAGTTTTAAAAACTTCCCGAAATCTGAATTTGGACTTTCTTTAGTGTATTAAGTGTTTCAAAATGTCATCTTTGACATAGATTCATAACCGTCAAAAGAAAATAAGTCAGTTTTGCGATATCTTTGATAGAACAAAGTTTTGTCTTTCTTGTTTCAAGTGTTCTACTATGGACCCATGGCTAAAACTCAAATTTTAAAAAACAATCCGAAATCTGAATCTGGACTTTCATTAGTGTTTTAAGTGTATCAAAATGTCATCTTTCACATAGATTCAGAATCGTCAACCGCAAAAAAGTCAATTTTGAGATATCGTTGATTGAACAAAGTTGTCTCCTTCTTGTTTCAAGTGTTCTACTATGGACCCATGGGTAAAACTCAAGTTCTAAAAACTTTCTAAAATCTGAATTTGGACTTTCTTTAGTGTATTAAGTGTTTGAAAATGTCATCTTTCACTTAGATTTGGAACCGTCAAAAGCAAATAAGTCAGTTTTGAGATATTTTTGATAGAACAAAGTTTTGTCATTCTTGTTTCAAGTGTTCTATTATGGACCCATGGCTAAAACTCAAGTTTTAAAAACTTCCCGAAATCTGAATCTAGACTTTCATTAGTGTATTAAGTGTATCAAAATGTCATCTTTCACATAGATTCGGAATCGTAAACTGCAAAAAAGTCAATTTTGAGATATCGTTGATTGAACAAAGTTGTCTCTTTCTTGTTTCAAGTGTTTAACTATGGACCCATGGCTAAAACTCATGTTTTAAAGACTTCCCGAAATCCGAATTTGGACTTTCGTTAGTGTATTAAGTGTATTAAAATGTTGTCTTTCACATTGATTCGGAATCGTCAACCGCAAAAAAAGTCAGTTTTGAGTTATCGTTGAATGAACAAAGTTGTCTCTTTCTTGTTTGAAGTGTTTAACTATGGACCCATGGCTAAAACTCAGGTTTTAAAGACTTCCCAAAATTTGAAATTGGACTTTCGTTAGTGTATAAAGTGTATCAAAATGCCATCTTTCACATTAATTCGGAATCGTGAACAGCAAAAACAGTCAGTTTTGAGATATCATTGAATGAACAAAGTTGTCTCTTTCTTGTTTCAAGGGTTTAACTATGGACCCATGGCTAAAACTCAAGTTTTAAAGACTTCCCGAAATCCGAACTTGGACTTTTGTTAGTGTATTAAGTGTATTAAAATGTCGTCTTTCACATTGATTCGAAATCGTCAACCGCAAAAAAAGACAGCTTTGAGATATCGTTGAATGAACAAAGTTGCCTCTTTCTTGTTTCAAGTGTTTAACTATGGACCCATGGCTAAAACTCAAGTTTTAATGACTTCCCAAAATTCGAACTTGGACTTTCGTTAGTGTATTAAGTGTATTAAAATGTCGTCTTTCACATTGATTCAGAATCGTCAACCGCAAAAAAAGTCAGTTTTCAGTTATCGTTGAATGAACAAAGTTGTCTCTTTCTTGTTTCAAGAGTTTAACTATGGACCCATGGCTCAAACTCATGTTTTAAAGACTTCCCGAAATCCGAATTTGGACTTTCGTTAGTGTATTAAGTGTATCAAAATGTCGTCTTTCACATTGATTCGGAATCGTGAACCGCAAAAACAGTCAATTTTGAGATATCGTTGAATGAACAAAGTTGTCGCTTTCTTGTTTCAAGTGTTCAACTATGGACCCATGGCTAAAAGTAAAGTTTTAAAGACATCCCGAAATCCAAATTTAGACTTTCATTAGTGTATTAAGTGTGTCAAAATGTCGTCTTTCACATTGATTCGGAATCGTCAACAGCAAAAAAAGTAAGTTTTGAGATGTCGTTGAATGAACAAAGTTGTCTCTTTCTTGTTTCAAGTGTTCAACCATGGACCCATGGTTCAAACTCAAGTTTTAAAGACTTTCTGAAATCCGAATTTAGAATTTCATTAGTGTATTAAGTGTATTAAAATGTCGTCTTTCACATTGATTCGGAATCGTCAACCGCAAAAAAAGTTAGTTTTGAGATATCGTTGAATGAACAAAGTTGTCTATTTCTTGTTTCAAGTGTTTAACTATGGACCCATGGCTAAAACTCAAGTTTTAAAGACTTCCCGAAATTCAAATTTGGACTTTCATCAGTGTATTAAGTGTATTAAAAAGTCATCTTTCACATTGATTCAGAATCGTCAACCACAAAAAAAGTCAGTTTTGAGTTATCGTTGAATGAACAAAGTTATCTCTTTCTTGTTTCAAGTGTTCAACTATGGACCCATGGCTAAAACTCAAGTTTTAAAAACTTCCCGAAATCTGAATTTGGACTTTCTTTAGTGTATTAAGTGTTTCAAAATGTCATCTTTGACATAGATTCAGAACCGTCAAAAGAAAATAAGTCAGTTTTGCGATATCTTTGATAGAACAAAGTTTTGTCTTTCTTGTTTCAAGTGTTCTACTATGGACCCATGGCTAAAACTCAAGTTTTAAAAAACATCCCAAAATCTGAATCTGGACTTTCATTAGTGTATTAAGTGTATCAAAATGTCGTCTTTCACATAGATTCGGAATCGTCAACAGCAAAAAAGTCAATTTTGAGATATCGTTAATTGAACAAAGTTGTCTCCTTCTTGTTTCAAGTGTTCTACTATGGACCCATGGGTAAAACTCAAGTTTTAAAAACGTCCTGAAATCCGAATTTGGACTTTCACTAGTGTATTAAGTGTGTCAAAATGTCGCCTTTCACATTGATTCGGAATCGTCAACGGCAAAAAAGGTAATTTTGAGATATCGTTGAATGAACAAAGTTGTCTCTTTCTTTTTTGAAGTGTTTAACTATGGACCCATGGCTAAAACTCATGTTTTAAAGACTTCCCGAAATCCGAATTTGGACTTTCGTTAGTGTATTAAGTGTATTAAAATGTTGTCTTTCACATTGATTCGGAATCGTCAACCGCAAAAAAAGTCAGTTTTGAGTTATCGTTGAATGAACAAAGTTGTCTCTTTCTTGTTTGAAGTGTTTAACTATGGACCCATGGCTAAAACTCATGTTTTAAAGACTTCCCAAAATTTGAATTTGGACTTTCGTTAGTGTATTAAGTGTATCAAAATGTCGTCTTTCACATTGATTCGGAATCGTGGACCGCAAAAACAGTCAGTTTTGAGATATCATTGAATGAACAAAGTTGTCTCTTTCTTGTTTCAAGGGTTTAACTATGGACCCATGGCTAAAACTCAAGTTTTAAAGACTTCCCGAAATCCGAACTTGGACTTTTGTTAGTGTATTAAGTGTATTAAAATGTCATCTTTCACATTGATTCGAAATCGTCAACAACAAAAAAAGACAGCTTTGAGATATCGTTGAATGAACAAAGTTGTCTATTTCTTGTTTCAAGTGTTTAACTATGGACCCATGGCTAAAACTCAAGTTTTAAAGACTTCCCGAAATCCGAATTTGGACTTTCATCCGTGTATTAAGTGTATTAAAAAGTCATCTTTCACATTGATTCAGAATCGTCAACCACAAAAAAAGTCAGTTTTGAGTTATCGTTGAATGAACAAAGTTGTCTCTTTCTTGTTTCAAGTGTTTAACTATGGACCCATGGCTAAAACTCAAGTTTTAATGACTTCCCGAAATTCGAACTTGGACTTTCGTTAGTGTATTAAGTGTATTAAAATGTCGTCTTTCACATTGATTCGGAATCGTCAACCGCAAAAAAAGTCAGTTTTCAGTTATCGTTGAATGAACAAAGTTGTCTCTTTCTTGTTTCAAGAGTTTAACTATGGACCCATGGCTAAAACTCATGTTTTAAAGACTTCCCGAAATCCGAATTTGGACTTTCGTTAGTGTATTAAGTGTATCAAAATGTCGTCTTTCACATTGATTCGGAATCGTGAACCGCAAAAACAGTCAGTTTTGAGATATCGTTGAATGAACAAAGTTGTCTCTTTCTTGTTTCAAGTGTTCAACTATGGACCCATGGCTAAAAGTAAAGTTTTAAAGACTTCCCGAAATCCAAATTTAGACTTTCATTAGTGTATTAAGTGTGTCAAAATGTCGTCTTTCACATTGATTCGGAATCGTCAACCGCAAAAAAAGTTAGTTTTGAGATGTCGTTGAATGAACAAAGTTGTCTCTTTCTTGTTTCAAGTGTTCAACCATGGACCCATGGTTAAAACTCAAGTTTTAAAGACTTTCTGAAATCCGAATTTAGAATTTCATTAGTGTATTAAGTGTATTAAAATGTCGTCTTTCACATTGATTCGGAATCGTCAACCGCAAAAAAAGTTAGTTTTGAGATATCGTTGAATGAACAAAGTTGTCTCTTTCTTGTGTCAAGTGTTCAACTATGGACCCATGGCTAAAACTCAAGTTTTAAAGACTTCACGAAATCCGAACTTGGACTTTCGTTAGTGTATTAAGTGTATTAAAATGTCATCTTTCACATTGATTCGGAATCGTCAACCGCAAAAAAAGTCAGTTTTGAGATATCGTTGAATGAACAAAGTTGTCTCTTTCTTGTTTCAAGTGTTGAACTATGGACCCATGGCTAAAACTTATGTTTTAAAGACTTCCCGAAATCCAAATTTGGACTTTCGTTAGTGTATTAAGTGTATTAAAATGTCATCTTTCACATTGATTCAGAATCGTCAACCGCAAAAAAAGTAAGTTTTGAGATATCGTTGAATGAAGAAAGTTGTCTCTTTCTCGTTTCAAGTGTTTAACTATGGACCCATGGCTAAAACTCAAGTTTTATAGACTTCTTGAAATCCGAATTTGGACTTTCACTAGTGTATTAAGTGTGTCAAAATGTCATCTTTCACATAGATTCGGAATCGTAAACTGCAAAAAAAGTCAGTTTTGAGATATCGTTGAATGAACAAAGTTGTCTCTTTCTTGTTTCAAGTGTTTAACTATGGACCCATGGCTAAAATTCATGTTTTAAAGACTTCCCGAAATCAAAATTTGGACTTTCGTTAGTGTATTAAGTGTATCAAAATGTCGTCTTTCACATTGATTCGGAATCGTGAACCGCAAAAACAGTCAGTTTTGAGATATCGTTGAATGAACAAAGTTGTCTATTTCTTGTTTCAAGTGTTTAACTATGGACCCATGGAAAAACTCAAGTTTTAAAGACTTCCCGAAATCCGAATTTGGACTTTCATCTGTGTATTAAGTGTATTAAAAGGTCATCTTTCACATTGATTCGGAATCGTCAACCACAAAAAAAGTCAGTTTTGAGTTATCGTTGAATGAACAAAGTTGTCTCTTTCTTGTTTCAAGTGTTCAACTATGGACCCATGGCTAAAACTCAAGTTTTAAAAACTTCCCGAAATCTGAATTTGGACTTTCTTTAGTGTATTAAGTGTTTCAAAATGTCATCTTTCACATAGATTCGGAACCGTCAAAAGCAAATAAGTCAGTTTTGCGATATCTTTGATAGAACAAAGTTTTGTCTTTCTTGTTTCAAGTGTTCTACTATGGACCCATGGCTAAAACTCAAGTTTTAAAAAACATCCCGAAATCTGAATCTGGACTTTCATTAGTGTATTAAGTGTATCAAAATGTCGTCTTTCACATAGATTCGGAATCGTCAACAGCAAAAAAGTCAATTTTGAGATATCGTTGAATGAACAAAGTTGTCTCTTTCTTGTTTCAAGTGTTCAACTATGGACCCATGGCTAAAACTCAAGTTTTAAAGACTTCACGAAATCCGAACTTGGACTTTCGTTAGTGTATTAAGTGTATTAAAATGTCATCTTTCACATTGATTCGGAATCGTCAACCGCAAAAAAAGTCAGTTTTGAGATATCATTGAATGAACAAAGTTGTCTCTTTCTTGTTTCAAGTGTTGAACTATGGACCCATGGCTAAAACTTATGTTTTAAAGACTTCCCGAAATCCGAATTTGGACTTTCGTTAGTGTATTAAGTGTATTAAAATGTCGTCTTTCACATTGATTCGGAATCGTCAACCGCAAAAAAAGTAAGTTTTGAGATATCGTTGAATGAAGAAAGTTGTCTCTTTCTCGTTTCAAGTGTTTAACTATGGACCCATGGCTAAAACTCAAGTTTTAAAGACTTCCCGAAATTCGAATTTGGACTTTCATCAGTGTATTAAGTGTATTAAAAAGTCATCTTTCACATTGATTCAGAATCGTCAACCACAAAAAAGGTCAGTTTTGAGTTATCGTTGAATGAACAAAGTTATATCTTTCTTGTTTAAAGTGTTCAACTATGGACCCATGGCTGAAACTCAAGTTTTAAAAACTTCCCGAAATCTGAATTTGGACTTTCTTTAGTGTATTAAGTGTTTCAAAATGTCATCTTTGACATAGATTCATAACCGTCAAAAGAAAATAAGTCAGTTTTGCGATATCTTTGATAGAACAAAGTTTTGTCTTTCTTGTTTCAAGTGTTCTACTATGGACCCATGGCTAAAACTCAAATTTTAAAAAACAATCCGAAATCTGAATCTGGACTTTCATTAGTGTTTTAAGTGTATCAAAATGTCATCTTTCACATAGATTCAGAATCGTCAACCGCAAAAAAGTCAATTTTGAGATATCGTTGATTGAACAAAGTTGTCTCCTTCTTGTTTCAAGTGTTCTACTATGGACCCATGGGTAAAACTCAAGTTCTAAAAACTTTCTAAAATCTGAATATGGACTTTCTTTAGTGTATTAAGTGTTTGAAAATGTCATCTTTCACTTAGATTTGGAACCGTCAAAAGCAAATAAGTCAGTTTTGAGATATTTTTGATAGAACAAAGTTTTGTCATTCTTGTTTCAAGTGTTCTATTATGGACCCATGGCTAAAACTCAAGTTTTAAAAACTTCCCGAAATCTGAATCTAGACTTTCATTAGTGTATTAAGTGTATCAAAATGTCATCTTTCACATAGATTCGGAATCGTAAACTGCAAAAAAGTCAATTTTGAGATATCGTTGATTGAACAAAGTTGTCTCTTTCTTGTTTCAAGTGTTTAACTATGGACCCATGGCTAAAACTCATGTTTTAAAGACTTCCCGAAATCCGAATTTGGACTTTCGTTAGTGTATTAAGTGTATTAAAATGTTGTCTTTCACATTGATTCGGAATCGTCAACCGCAAAAAAAGTCAGTTTTGAGTTATCGTTGAATGAACAAAGTTGTCTCTTTCTTGTTTGAAGTGTTTAACTATGGACCCATGGCTAAAACTCAGGTTTTAAAGACTTCCCAAAATTTGAAATTGGACTTTCGTTAGTGTATAAAGTGTATCAAAATGCCATCTTTCACATTAATTCGGAATCGTGAACAGCAAAAACAGTCAGTTTTGAGATATCATTGAATGAACAAAGTTGTCTCTTTCTTGTTTCAAGGGTTTAACTATGGACCCATGGCTAAAACTCAAGTTTTAAAGACTTCCCGAAATCCGAACTTGGACTTTTGTTAGTGTATTAAGTGTATTAAAATGTCGTCTTTCACATTGATTCGAAATCGTCAACCGCAAAAAAAGACAGCTTTGAGATATCGTTGAATGAACAAAGTTGCCTCTTTCTTGTTTCAAGTGTTTAACTATGGACCCATGGCTAAAACTCAAGTTTTAATGACTTCCCAAAATTCGAACTTGGACTTTCGTTAGTGTATTAAGTGTATTAAAATGTCGTCTTTCACATTGATTCAGAATCGTCAACCGCAAAAAAAGTCAGTTTTCAGTTATCGTTGAATGAACAAAGTTGTCTCTTTCTTGTTTCAAGAGTTTAACTATGGACCCATGGCTCAAACTCATGTTTTAAAGACTTCCCGAAATCCGAATTTGGACTTTCGTTAGTGTATTAAGTGTATCAAAATGTCGTCTTTCACATTGATTCGGAATCGTGAACCGCAAAAACAGTCAATTTTGAGATATCGTTGAATGAACAAAGTTGTCGCTTTCTTGTTTCAAGTGTTCAACTATGGACCCATGGCTAAAAGTAAAGTTTTAAAGACATCCCGAAATCCAAATTTAGACTTTCATTAGTGTATTAAGTGTGTCAAAATGTCGTCTTTCACATTGATTCGGAATCGTCAACAGCAAAAAAAGTAAGTTTTGAGATGTCGTTGAATGAACAAAGTTGTCTCTTTCTTGTTTCAAGTGTTCAACCATGGACCCATGGTTCAAACTCAAGTTTTAAAGACTTTCTGAAATCCGAATTTAGAATTTCATTAGTGTATTAAGTGTATTAAAATGTCGTCTTTCACATTGATTCGGAATCGTCAACCGCAAAAAAAGTTAGTTTTGAGATATCGTTGAATGAACAAAGTTGTCTATTTCTTGTTTCAAGTGTTTAACTATGGACCCATGGCTAAAACTCAAGTTTTAAAGACTTCCCGAAATTCAAATTTGGACTTTCATCAGTGTATTAAGTGTATTAAAAAGTCATCTTTCACATTGATTCAGAATCGTCAACCACAAAAAAAGTCAGTTTTGAGTTATCGTTGAATGAACAAAGTTATCTCTTTCTTGTTTCAAGTGTTCAACTATGGACCCATGGCTAAAACTCAAGTTTTAAAAACTTCCCGAAATCTGAATTTGGACTTTCTTTAGTGTATTAAGTGTTTCAAAATGTCATCTTTGACATAGATTCAGAACCGTCAAAAGAAAATAAGTCAGTTTTGCGATATCTTTGATAGAACAAAGTTTTGTCTTTCTTGTTTCAAGTGTTCTACTATGGACCCATGGCTAAAACTCAAATTTTAAAAAACAATCCGAAATCTGAATCTGGACTTTCATTAGTGTATTAAGTGTATCAAAATGTCGTCTTGCACATAGATTCAGAATCGTCAACCGCAAAAACAGTCAGTTTTGAGATATCGTTGATTGAACAAAATTGTCTCCTTCTTGTTTCAAGTGTTCTACTATGGACCCATGGGTAAAACTCAAGTTTTAAAAACGTCCTGAAATCCAAATTTTGACTTTCACTAGTGTATTAAGTGTGTCAAAATGTCGCCTTTCACATTGATTCGGAATCGTCAACCGCAAAAAAAGTCAGTTTTGAGATATCATTGAATGAACAAAGTTGTCTCTTTCTTTTTTCAAGTGTTTAACTAGGGACCCATGGCTAAAACTCATATTTTAAAGACTTCCCGAAATCCGAATTTGGACTTTCGTTAGTGTATTAAGTGTATTAAAATGTTGTCTTTCACATTGATTCGGAATCGTCAGCCGCAAAAAAAGTCAGTTTTGAGTTATCGTTGAATGAACAAAGTTGTCTCTTTCTTGTTTGAAGTGTTTAACTATGGACCCATGGCTAAAACTCATGTTTTAAAGACTTCCCGAAATTCAAATTTGGACTTTCGTTAGTGTATTAAGTGTATCAAAATGTCGTCTTTCACATTGATTCGGAATCGTGAACCGCAAAAACAGTCAGTTTTGAGATATCATTGAATGAACAAAGTTGTGTCTTTCTTGTTTCAAGGGTTTAACTATGGACCCATGGCTAAAACTCAAGTTTTAAAGACTTCCCGAAATTCGAACTTGGACTTTTGTTAGTGTATTAAGTGTATTAAAATGTCGTCTTTCACATTGATTCGAAATCGTCAACCGCAAAAAAAGACAGCTTTGAGATATCGTTGAATGAACAAAGTTGTCTCTTTCTTGTTTCAAGTGTTTAACTATGGACCCATGGCTAAAACTCAAGTTTTAATGACTTCCCGAAATTCGAACTTGGACTTTCGTTAGTGTATTAAGTGTATCAAAATGTCGTCTTTCACATTGATTCGGAATCGCCAACCGCAAAAACAGATAGTTTTGAGATATCGTTGAATGAACAAAATTGTCTCTTTCTTGTTTCAAGTGTTCAACTATGGACCCATGGCTAAAACTCAAGTTTTAAAGACTTCACGAAATCCGAACTTGGACTTTCGTTAGTGTATTAAGTGTATTAAAATGTCGTCTTTCACATTGATTCGGAATCGTCAACCGCGAAAAAAGTCAGTTTTGAGTTATCGTTGAATGAACAAAGTTGTCTCTTTCTTGTTTCAAGTGTTTAACTATGGACCCATGGCTAAAACTCATGTTTTAAAGACTTCCCGAAATCTGAATTTGGACTTTCGTTTGTGTATTAAGTGTATTAAAATGTCGTCTTTCACATTGATTCGGAATCGTCAGCCGCAAAAAAAGTCAGTTTTGAGATATCGTTGAATGAACAAAGTTGTCTCTTTCTTGTTTGAAGTGTTGAACTATGGACCCATGGCTAAAACTTAAGTTTTAAAGACTTCCCGAAATCCGAATTTGGACTTTCGTTAGTGTATTAAGTGTATTAAAATGTCATCTTTCACATTGATTCGGAATCGTCAACCGCGAAAAAAGTCAGTTTTGAGTTATCGTTGAATGAACAAAGTTGTCTCTTTCTTGTTTCAAGTGTTTAACTATGGACCCATGGCGAAAACTCATGTTTTAAAGACTTCCCGAAATCTGAATTTGGACTTTCGTTTGTGTATTAAGTGTATTAAAATGTCGTCTTTCACATTGATTCGGAATCGTCAACCGCAAAAAAAGTCAGTTTTGAGATATCGTTGAATGAACAAAGTTGTCTCTTTCTTGTTTGAAGTGTTGAACTATGGACCCATGGCTAAAACTTAAGTTTTAAAGACTTCCCGAAATCCGAATTTGGACTTTCGTTAGTGTATTAAGTGTATTAAAATGTCATCTTTCACATTGATTCGGAATCGTCAACCGCAAAAACAGATAGTTTTGAGATATCGTTGAATGAACAAAATTGTCTCTTTCTTGTTTCAAGTGTTCAACTATGGACCCATGGCTAAAACTCAAGTTTTAAAGACTTCACGAAATCCGAACTTGGACTTTCGTTAGTGTATTAAGTGTATTAAAATTTCATCTTTCACATTGATTCGGAATCGTCAACCCCAAAAAAAGTCAGTTTTCAGTTATCGTTGAATGAACAAAGTTGTCTCTTTCTTGTTTCAAGAGTTTAACTATGGACCCATGGCTAAAACTCATGTTTTAAAGACTTGTCGAAATCCGAATTTGGACTGTCGTTAGTGTATTAAGTGTATCAAAATGTCATCTTTCACATTGATTCGGAATCGCCAACCGCAAAAACAGATAGTTTTGAGATATCGTTGAATGAACAAAATTGTCTCTTTCTTGTTTCAAGTGTTCAACTATGGACCCATGGCTAAAACTCAAGTTTTAAAGACTTCACGAAATCCGAACTTGGACTTTCGTTAGTGTATTAAGTGTATTAAAATGTCGTCTTTCACATTGATTCGGAATCGTCAACCGCGAAAAAAGTCAGTTTTGAGTTATCGTTGAATGAACAAAGTTGTCTCTTTCTTGTTTCAAGTGTTTAACTATGGACCCATGGCTAAAACTCATGTTTTAAAGACTTCCCGAAATCTGAATTTGGACTTTCGTTTGTGTATTAAGTGTATTAAAATGTCGTCTTTCACATTGATTCGGAATCGTCAGCCGCAAAAAAAGTCAGTTTTGAGATATCGTTGAATGAACAAAGTTGTCTCTTTCTTGTTTGAAGTGTTGAACTATGGACCCATGGCTAAAACTTAAGTTTTAAAGACTTCCCGAAATCCAAATTTGGACTTTCGTTAGTGTATTAAGTGTATTAAAATGTCATCTTTCACATTGATTCGGAATCGTCAACCGCGAAAAAAGTCAGTTTTGAGTTATCGTTGAATGAACAAAGTTGTCTCTTTCTTGTTTCAAGTGTTTAACTATGGACCCATGGCGAAAACTCATGTTTTAAAGACTTCCCGAAATCTGAATTTGGACTTTCGTTTGTGTATTAAGTGTATTAAAATGTCGTCTTTCACATTGATTCGGAATCGTCAACCGCAAAAAAAGTCAGTTTTGAGATATCGTTGAATGAACAAAGTTGTCTCTTTCTTGTTTGAAGTGTTGAACTATGGACCCATGGCTAAAACTTAAGTTTTAAAGACTTCCCGAAATCCGAATTTGGACTTTCGTTAGTGTATTAAGTGTATTAAAATGTCATCTTTCACATTGATTCGGAATCGTCAACCGCAAAAAAAGTCAGTTTTGAGATATCGTTGAATGAACAAAGTTGTCTCTTTCTCGTTTCAAGTGTTTAACTATGGACCCATGGCTAAAACTCAAGTTTTAAAGACTTCACGAAATCCGAACTTGGACTTTCGTTAGTGTATTAAGTGTATTAAAATGTCGTCTTTCACATTGATTCGGAATCGTAAACCGCAAAAACAGTCAGTTTTGAGATATCGTTG
This sequence comes from Diospyros kaki, assembly GCA_036245055.1. Taxonomy (NCBI): domain Eukaryota; kingdom Viridiplantae; phylum Streptophyta; class Magnoliopsida; order Ericales; family Ebenaceae; genus Diospyros; species Diospyros kaki. Next base: position 22,293,751 of record BSEG01000009.1, on the reverse strand, counting down.
AATGAACAAAGTTGTCTATTTCTTGTTTCAAGTGTTTAACTATGGACCCATGGCAAAACTCAAGTTTTAAAGACTTCCCGAAATTCGAACCTGGACTTTTGTTAGTGTATTAAGTGTATTAAAATGTCGTCTTTCACATTGATTCGAAATCGTCAACCTCAAAAAAAGACAGCTTTTAGATATCGTTGAATGAACAAAGTTGTCTCTTTCTTGTTTCAAGTGTTTAACTATGGACCCATGGCTAAAACTCAAGTTTTAATGACTTCCCGAAATTCAAACTTGGACTTTCGTTAGTGTATTAAGTGTATTAAAATGTCGTCTTTCAAATTCATTCGGAATCGTCAACCGCAAAAAAAGTCAGTTTTCAGTTATCGTTGAATGAACAAAGTTGTCTCTTTCTTGTTTCAAGAGTTTAACTATGGACCCATGGCTAAAACTCATGTTTTAAAGACTTCCCGAAATCCGAATTTGGACTTTCGTTAGTGTATTAAGTGTATCAAAATGTTGTCTTTCACATTGATTCGGAATCGTGAACCGCAAAAACAGTCAGTTTTGAGATATCGTTGAATGAACAAAGTTGTCTCTTTCTTGTTTCAAGTGTTCAACTATGGACCCATGGCTAAAACTCAAGTTTTAAAGACTTCACGAAATCCGAACTTGGACTTTCGTTAGTGTATTAAGTGTATTAAAATGTCGTCTTTCACATTGATTTGGAATCGTCAACCGCGAAAAAAGTCAGTTTTGGGTTATCGTTGAATGGACAAAGTTGTCTCTTTCTTGTTTCAAGTGTTTAACTATGGACCCATGGCTAAAACTCATGTTTTAAAGACTTCCCGAAATCTGAATTTGGACTTTCGTTAGTGTATTAAGTGTATTAAAATGTCATCTTTCACATTGATTCGGAATCGTCAACCGCAAAAAAAGTCAGTTTTGAGATATCGTTGAATGAACAAATTTGTCTCTTTCTTGTTTCAAGTGTTGAACTATGGACCCATGGCTAAAACTTAAGTTTTAAAGACTTCCCGAAATCCGAATTTGGACTTTCGTTAGTGTATTAAGTGTATTAAAATGTCATCTTTCACATTGATTCGGAATCGTCAACCGCAAAAAAAGTAAGTTTTGAGATATCGTTGAATGAAGAAAGTTGTCTCTTTCTCGTTTCAAGTGTTTAACTATGGACCCATGGCTAAAACTCAAGTTTTAAAGACTTCTTGAAATCCGAATTTGGACTTTCACTAGTGTATTAAGTGTGTCAAAATGTCATCTTTCACATAGATTCGGAATCGTAAACTGCAAAAAAAGTTAGTTTTGAGATATCGTTGAATGAACAAAGTTGTCTCTTTCTTGTTTCAAGTGTTTAACTATGGACGCATGGCTAAAATTCATGTTTTAAAGACTTCCCGAAATCAAAATTTGGACTTTCGTTAGTGTATTAAGTGTATCAAAATGTCGTCTTTCACATTGATTCGGAATCGTGAACCGCAAAAACAGTCAGTTTTGAGATATCGTTGAATGAACAAAGTTGTCTATTTCTTGTTTCAAGTGTTTAACTATGGACCCATGGCAAAACTCAAGTTTTAAAGACTTCCCGAAATCCGAATTTGGACTTTCATTAGTGTATTAAGTGTATTAAAAGGTCATCTTTCACATTGATTCGGAATCGTCAACCACAAAAAAAGTCAGTTTTGAGTTATCGTTGAATGAACAAAGTTGTCTCTTTCTTGTTTCAAGTGTTCAACTATGGACCCATGGCTAAAACTCAAGTTTTAAAAACTTCCCGAAATCTGAATTTGGACTTTCTTTAGTGTATTAAGTGTTTCAAAATGTCATCTTTCACATAGATTCGGAACCGTCAAAAGCAAATAAGTCAGTTTTGCGATATCTTTGATAGAACAAAGTTTTGTCTTTCTTGTTTCAAGTGTTCTACTATGGACCCATGGCTAAAACTCAAGTTTTAAAAAACATCCCGAAATCTGAATCTGGACTTTCATTAGTGTATTAAGTGTATCAAAATGTCGTCTTTCACATAGATTCGGAATCGTCAACTGCAAAAAAGTCAATTTTGAGATATCGTTAATTGAACAAAGTTGTCTCCTTCTTGTTTCAAGTGTTCTACTATGGACCCATGGGTTAAACTCAAGTTCTAAAAACTTTCCAAAATCTGAATTTGGACTTTCTTTAGTGTATTAAGTGTTTGAAAATGTCATCCTTCACGTAGATTCGGAACCGTCAAAAGCAAATATGTCAATTTTGAGATATCTTTGATAGAACAAAGTTCTGTCATTCTTGTTTCAAGTGTTCTATTATGGACCCATGGCTAAAACTCAAGTTTTAAAAACTTCCCGAAATCTGAATCTAGACTTTCATTAGTGCATTAAGTGTATCAAAATGTCGTCTTTCACATAGATTCGGAATCGTAAACTGCAAAAAAGTCAATTTTGAGATATCGTTGATTGAACAAGGTTGTCTCCTTCTTGTTTCAAGTGTTCTACTATGGACCCATGGGTAAAACTCAAGTTTTAAAAACGTCCCGAAATCCAAATTTTGACTTTCACTAGTGTATTAAGTGTGTCAAAATGTCGCTTTTCACATTGATTCGGAATCGTCAACGGCAAAAAAAGTCAGTTTTGAGATATCGTTGAATGAACAAAGTTGTCTCTTTCTTTTTTCAAGTGTTTAACTATGGACCCATGGCTAAAACTCATGTTTTAAAGACTTCCCGAAATCCGAATTTGGACTTTCGTTAGTGTATTAAGTGTATTAAAATGTCGTCTTTCACATTGATTTGGAATCGTCAACCGCAAAAAAAGACAGCTTTGAGATATCGTTGAATGAACAAAGTTTTCTCTTTCTTGTTTCAAGTGTTTAACTATGGACCCATGGCTAAAACTCAAGTTTTAATGACTTCCCGAAATTCGAACTTGGACTTTCGTTAGTGTATTAAGTGTATTAAAATGTCGTCTTTCACATTGATTCGGAATCGTCAACCGCAAAAAAAGTCAATTTTCAGTTATCGTTGAATGAACAAAGTTGTCTCTTTCTTGTTTCAAGAGTTTAACTATGGACCCATGGCTAAAACTCATGTTTTAAGGACTTCCCGAAATCCGAATTTGGACTTTCGTTAGTGTATTAAGTGTATCAAAATGTCGTCTTTCACATTGATTCGGAGTCGTGAACCGCAAAAATAGTCAGTTTTGAGATATCGTTGAATGAACAAAGTTGTCTCTTTCTTGTTTCAAGTCTTCAACTATGGACCCATGGCTAAAACTAAAGTTTTAAAGACTTCCCGAAATCCGAATTTAGACTTTCATTAGTGTATTAAGTGTGTCAAAATGTCGTCTTTCACATTGATTCTGAATCCTCAACCGCAAAAAAAGTTAGTTTTGAGATGTCGTTGAATGAACAAAGTTGTCTCTTTCTTGTTTCAAGTGTTCAACCATGGACCCATGGTTAAAACTCAAGTTTTGAAGACTTTCTGAAATCCGAATTTAGAATTTCATTAGTGTATTAAGTGTATTAAAATGTCGTCTTTCACATTGATTCGGAATCGTCAACCGCAAAAAAAGTTAGTTTTGAGATATCGTTGAATGAACAAAGTTGTCTATTTCTTGTTTCAAGTGTTTAACTATGGACCCATGGCTAAAACTCAAGTTTTAAAGACTTCCCGAAATTCGAATTTGGACTTTCATCAGTGTATTAAGTGTATTAAAAAGTCATCTTTCACATTGATTCAGAATCGTCAACCACAAAAAAAGTCAGTTTTGAGTTATCGTTGAATGAACAAAGTTATCTCTTTCTTGTTTCAAGTGTTCAACTATGGACCCATGGCTAAAACTCAAGTTTTAAAAACTTCCCGAAATCTGAATTTGGACTTTCATTAGTGTATTAAGTGTTTCAAAATGTCATCTTTGACATAGATTCAGAACCGTCAAAAGAAAATAAGTCAGTTTTGCGATATCTTTGATAGAACAAAGTTTTGTCTTTCTTGTTTCAAGTGTTCTACTATGGACCCATGGCTAAAACTCAAATTTTAAAAAACAATCCGAAATCTGAATCTGGACTTTCATTAGTGTTTTAAGTGTATCAAAATGTCGTCTTTCACATAGATTCAGAATCGTCAACCGCAAAAAAGTCAATTTTGAGATATCGTTGATTGAACAAAGTTGTCTCCTTCTTCTTTCAAGTGTTCTAGTATGGACCCATGGGTAAAACTCAAGTTCTAAAAACTTTCCAAAATCTGAATTTGGACTTTCTTTAGTGTATTAAGTGTTTGAAAATGTCATCTTTCACTTAGATTTGGAACCGTCAAAAGCAAATAAGTCAGTTTTGAGATATTTTTGATAGAACAAAGTTCTGTCATTCTTGTTTCAAGTGTTCTATTATGGACCCATGGCTAAAACTCAAGTTTTAAAAACTTCCCGAAATCTGAATCTAGACTTTCATTAGTGTATTAAGTGTATCAAAATGTCATCTTTCACATAGATTCGGAATCGTAAACTGCAAAAAAGTCAATTTTGAGATATCGTTGATTGAACAAAGTTGTCTCCTTCTTGTTTCAAGTGTTCTACTATGGACCCATGGGTAAAACTCAAGTTTTAAAAACGTCCTGAAATCCAAATTTTGACTTTCACTAGTGTATTAAGTGTGTCAAAATGTCGCCTTTCACATTGATTCGGAATCGTCAACCGCAAAAAAAGTCAGTTTTGAGATATCGTTGAATGAACAAAGTTGTCTCTTTCTTTTTTCAAGTGTTTAACTATGGACCCATGGCTAAAACTCAAGTTTTAAAGACTTCACGAAATCCGAACTTGGACTTTCGTTAGTGTATTAAGTGTATTAAAATGTCGTCTTTCACATTGATTCGGAATCGTCAACCGCGAAAAAAGTCAGTTTTGAGTTATCGTTGAATGAACAAAGTTGTCTCTTTCTTGTTTCAAGTGTTTAACTATGGACCCATGGCTAAAACTCATGTTTTAAAGACTTCCCGAAATCTGAATTTGGACTTTCGTTTGTGTATTAAGTGTATTAAAATGTCGTCTTTCACATTGATTCGGAATCGTCAGCCGCAAAAAAAGTCAGTTTTGAGATATCGTTGAATGAACAAAGTTGTCTCTTTCTTGTTTGAAGTGTTGAACTATGGACCCATGGCTAAAACTTAAGTTTTAAAGACTTCCCGAAATCCAAATTTGGACTTTCGTTAGTGTATTAAGTGTATTAAAATGTCATCTTTCACATTGATTCGGAATCGTCAGCCGCAAAAAAAGTCAGTTTTGAGATATCGTTGAATGAACAAAGTTGTCTCTTTCTTGTTTGAAGTGTTGAACTATGGACCCATGGCTAAAACTTAAGTTTTAAAGACTTCCCGAAATCCAAATTTGGACTTTCGTTAGTGTATTAAGTGTATTAAAATGTCATCTTTCACATTGATTCGGAATCGTCAACCGCGAAAAAAGTCAGTTTTGAGTTATCGTTGAATGAACAAAGTTGTCTCTTTCTTGTTTCAAGTGTTTAACTATGGACCCATGGCGAAAACTCATGTTTTAAAGACTTCCCGAAATCTGAATTTGGACTTTCGTTTGTGTATTAAGTGTATTAAAATGTCGTCTTTCACATTGATTCGGAATCGTCAACCGCAAAAAAAGTCAGTTTTGAGATATCGTTGAATGAACAAAGTTGTCTCTTTCTTGTTTGAAGTGTTGAACTATGGACCCATGGCTAAAACTTAAGTTTTAAAGACTTCCCGAAATCCGAATTTGGACTTTCGTTAGTGTATTAAGTGTATTAAAATGTCATCTTTCACATTGATTCGGAATCGTCAACCGCAAAAAAAGTCAGTTTTGAGATATCGTTGAATGAACAAAGTTGTCTCTTTCTCGTTTCAAGTGTTTAACTATGGACCCATGGCTAAAACTCAAGTTTTAAAGACTTCACGAAATCCGAACTTGGACTTTCGTTAGTGTATTAAGTGTATTAAAATGTCGTCTTTCACATTGATTCGGAATCGTAAACCGCAAAAACAGTCAGTTTTGAGATATCGTTGAATGAACAAAGTTGTCTATTTCTTGTTTCAAGTGTTTAACTATGGACCCATGGCAAAACTCAAGTTTTAAAGACTTCCCGAAATTCGAACCTGGACTTTTGTTAGTGTATTAAGTGTATTAAAATGTCGTCTTTCACATTGATTCGAAATCGTCAACCTCAAAAAAAGACAGCTTTTAGATATCGTTGAATGAACAAAGTTGTCTCTTTCTTGTTTCAAGTGTTTAACTATGGACCCATGGCTAAAACTCAAGTTTTAATGACTTCCCGAAATTCAAACTTGGACTTTCGTTAGTGTATTAAGTGTATTAAAATGTCGTCTTTCAAATTCATTCGGAATCGTCAACCGCAAAAAAAGTCAGTTTTCAGTTATCGTTGAATGAACAAAGTTGTCTCTTTCTTGTTTCAAGAGTTTAACTATGGACCCATGGCTAAAACTCATGTTTTAAAGACTTCCCGAAATCCGAATTTGGACTTTCGTTAGTGTATTAAGTGTATCAAAATGTTGTCTTTCACATTGATTCGGAATCGTGAACCGCAAAAACAGTCAGTTTTGAGATATCGTTGAATGAACAAAGTTGTCTCTTTCTTGTTTCAAGTGTTCAACTATGGACCCATGGCTAAAACTCAAGTTTTAAAGACTTCACGAAATCCGAACTTGGACTTTCGTTAGTGTATTAAGTGTATTAAAATGTCGTCTTTCACATTGATTTGGAATCGTCAACCGCGAAAAAAGTCAGTTTTGGGTTATCGTTGAATGGACAAAGTTGTCTCTTTCTTGTTTCAAGTGTTTAACTATGGACCCATGGCTAAAACTCATGTTTTAAAGACTTCCCGAAATCTGAATTTGGACTTTCGTTAGTGTATTAAGTGTATTAAAATGTCATCTTTCACATTGATTCGGAATCGTCAACCGCAAAAAAAGTCAGTTTTGAGATATCGTTGAATGAACAAATTTGTCTCTTTCTTGTTTCAAGTGTTGAACTATGGACCCATGGCTAAAACTTAAGTTTTAAAGACTTCCCGAAATCCGAATTTGGACTTTCGTTAGTGTATTAAGTGTATTAAAATGTCATCTTTCACATTGATTCGGAATCGTCAACCGCAAAAAAAGTAAGTTTTGAGATATCGTTGAATGAAGAAAGTTGTCTCTTTCTCGTTTCAAGTGTTTAACTATGGACCCATGGCTAAAACTCAAGTTTTAAAGACTTCTTGAAATCCGAATTTGGACTTTCACTAGTGTATTAAGTGTGTCAAAATGTCATCTTTCACATAGATTCGGAATCGTAAACTGCAAAAAAAGTTAGTTTTGAGATATCGTTGAATGAACAAAGTTGTCTCTTTCTTGTTTCAAGTGTTTAACTATGGACGCATGGCTAAAATTCATGTTTTAAAGACTTCCCGAAATCAAAATTTGGACTTTCGTTAGTGTATTAAGTGTATCAAAATGTCGTCTTTCACATTGATTCGGAATCGTGAACCGCAAAAACAGTCAGTTTTGAGATATCGTTGAATGAACAAAGTTGTCTATTTCTTGTTTCAAGTGTTTAACTATGGACCCATGGCAAAACTCAAGTTTTAAAGACTTCCCGAAATCCGAATTTGGACTTTCATTAGTGTATTAAGTGTATTAAAAGGTCATCTTTCACATTGATTCGGAATCGTCAACCACAAAAAAAGTCAGTTTTGAGTTATCGTTGAATGAACAAAGTTGTCTCTTTCTTGTTTCAAGTGTTCAACTATGGACCCATGGCTAAAACTCAAGTTTTAAAAACTTCCCGAAATCTGAATTTGGACTTTCTTTAGTGTATTAAGTGTTTCAAAATGTCATCTTTCACATAGATTCGGAACCGTCAAAAGCAAATAAGTCAGTTTTGCGATATCTTTGATAGAACAAAGTTTTGTCTTTCTTGTTTCAAGTGTTCTACTATGGACCCATGGCTAAAACTCAAGTTTTAAAAAACATCCCGAAATCTGAATCTGGACTTTCATTAGTGTATTAAGTGTATCAAAATGTCGTCTTTCACATAGATTCGGAATCGTCAACTGCAAAAAAGTCAATTTTGAGATATCGTTAATTGAACAAAGTTGTCTCCTTCTTGTTTCAAGTGTTCTACTATGGACCCATGGGTTAAACTCAAGTTCTAAAAACTTTCCAAAATCTGAATTTGGACTTTCTTTAGTGTATTAAGTGTTTGAAAATGTCATCCTTCACGTAGATTCGGAACCGTCAAAAGCAAATATGTCAATTTTGAGATATCTTTGATAGAACAAAGTTCTGTCATTCTTGTTTCAAGTGTTCTATTATGGACCCATGGCTAAAACTCAAGTTTTAAAAACTTCCCGAAATCTGAATCTAGACTTTCATTAGTGCATTAAGTGTATCAAAATGTCGTCTTTCACATAGATTCGGAATCGTAAACTGCAAAAAAGTCAATTTTGAGATATCGTTGATTGAACAAGGTTGTCTCCTTCTTGTTTCAAGTGTTCTACTATGGACCCATGGGTAAAACTCAAGTTTTAAAAACGTCCCGAAATCCAAATTTTGACTTTCACTAGTGTATTAAGTGTGTCAAAATGTCGCTTTTCACATTGATTCGGAATCGTCAACGGCAAAAAAAGTCAGTTTTGAGATATCGTTGAATGAACAAAGTTGTCTCTTTCTTTTTTCAAGTGTTTAACTATGGACCCATGGCTAAAACTCATGTTTTAAAGACTTCCCGAAATCCGAATTTGGACTTTCGTTAGTGTATTAAGTGTATTAAAATGTCGTCTTTCACATTGATTTGGAATCGTCAACCGCAAAAAAAGACAGCTTTGAGATATCGTTGAATGAACAAAGTTTTCTCTTTCTTGTTTCAAGTGTTTAACTATGGACCCATGGCTAAAACTCAAGTTTTAATGACTTCCCGAAATTCGAACTTGGACTTTCGTTAGTGTATTAAGTGTATTAAAATGTCGTCTTTCACATTGATTCGGAATCGTCAACCGCAAAAAAAGTCAATTTTCAGTTATCGTTGAATGAACAAAGTTGTCTCTTTCTTGTTTCAAGAGTTTAACTATGGACCCATGGCTAAAACTCATGTTTTAAGGACTTCCCGAAATCCGAATTTGGACTTTCGTTAGTGTATTAAGTGTATCAAAATGTCGTCTTTCACATTGATTCGGAGTCGTGAACCGCAAAAATAGTCAGTTTTGAGATATCGTTGAATGAACAAAGTTGTCTCTTTCTTGTTTCAAGTCTTCAACTATGGACCCATGGCTAAAACTAAAGTTTTAAAGACTTCCCGAAATCCGAATTTAGACTTTCATTAGTGTATTAAGTGTGTCAAAATGTCGTCTTTCACATTGATTCTGAATCCTCAACCGCAAAAAAAGTTAGTTTTGAGATGTCGTTGAATGAACAAAGTTGTCTCTTTCTTGTTTCAAGTGTTCAACCATGGACCCATGGTTAAAACTCAAGTTTTGAAGACTTTCTGAAATCCGAATTTAGAATTTCATTAGTGTATTAAGTGTATTAAAATGTCGTCTTTCACATTGATTCGGAATCGTCAACCGCAAAAAAAGTTAGTTTTGAGATATCGTTGAATGAACAAAGTTGTCTATTTCTTGTTTCAAGTGTTTAACTATGGACCCATGGCTAAAACTCAAGTTTTAAAGACTTCCCGAAATTCGAATTTGGACTTTCATCAGTGTATTAAGTGTATTAAAAAGTCATCTTTCACATTGATTCAGAATCGTCAACCACAAAAAAAGTCAGTTTTGAGTTATCGTTGAATGAACAAAGTTATCTCTTTCTTGTTTCAAGTGTTCAACTATGGACCCATGGCTAAAACTCAAGTTTTAAAAACTTCCCGAAATCTGAATTTGGACTTTCATTAGTGTATTAAGTGTTTCAAAATGTCATCTTTGACATAGATTCAGAACCGTCAAAAGAAAATAAGTCAGTTTTGCGATATCTTTGATAGAACAAAGTTTTGTCTTTCTTGTTTCAAGTGTTCTACTATGGACCCATGGCTAAAACTCAAATTTTAAAAAACAATCCGAAATCTGAATCTGGACTTTCATTAGTGTTTTAAGTGTATCAAAATGTCGTCTTTCACATAGATTCAGAATCGTCAACCGCAAAAAAGTCAATTTTGAGATATCGTTGATTGAACAAAGTTGTCTCCTTCTTGTTTCAAGTGTTCTAGTATGGACCCATGGGTAAAACTCAAGTTCTAAAAACTTTCCAAAATCTGAATTTGGACTTTCTTTAGTGTATTAAGTGTTTGAAAATGTCATCTTTCACTTAGATTTGGAACCGTCAAAAGCAAATAAGTCAGTTTTGAGATATTTTTGATAGAACAAAGTTCTGTCATTCTTGTTTCAAGTGTTCTATTATGGACCCATGGCTAAAACTCAAGTTTTAAAAACTTCCCGAAATCTGAATCTAGACTTTCATTAGTGTATTAAGTGTATCAAAATGTCATCTTTCACATAGATTCGGAATCGTAAACTGCAAAAAAGTCAATTTTGAGATATCGTTGATTGAACAAAGTTGTCTCCTTCTTGTTTCAAGTGTTCTACTATGGACCCATGGGTAAAACTCAAGTTTTAAAAACGTCCTGAAATCCAAATTTTGACTTTCACTAGTGTATTAAGTGTGTCAAAATGTCGCCTTTCACATTGATTCGGAATCGTCAACCGCAAAAAAAGTCAGTTTTGAGATATCGTTGAATGAACAAAGTTGTCTCTTTCTTTTTTCAAGTGTTTAACTATGGACCCATGGCTAAAACTCATATTTTAAAGACTTCCCGAAATCCGAATTTGGACTTTCGTTAGTGTATTAACTGTATTAAAATGTTGTCTTTCACATTGATTCGGAATCGTCAACCGCAAAAAAAGTCAGTTTTGAGTTATCATTGAATGAACAAAGTTGTCTCTTTCTTGTTTGAAGTGTTTAACTATGGACCCATGGCTAAAACTCATGTTTTAAAGACTTCCCGAAATCCGAATTTGGACTTTCATTAGTGTATTACGTGTATCAAAATGTCGTCTTTCACATTGATTCGGAATCGTGAACCGCAAAAACAGTCAGTTTTGAGATATCGTTGAATGAACAAAGTTGTCTCTTTCTTGTTTCAAGTGTTCAACTATGGACCCATGGCTAAAACTAAAGTTTTAAAGACTTTCTGAAATCCGAATTTAGACTTTCATTAGAGTATTAAGTGTATTAAAATGTCGTCTTTCACATTGATTCGGAATCGTCAACCGCAAAAAAAGTTAGTTTTGAGATATCGTTGAATGAACAAAGTTGTCTCTTTCTTGTTTCAAGTCTTCAACTATGGACCCATGGCTAAAACTAAAGTTTTAAAGACTTTCTGAAATCCGAATTTAGACTTTCATTAGTGTATTAAGTGTATTAAAATGTCGTCTTTCACATTGATTCGGAATCGTCAACCGCAAAAAAAGTTAGTTTTCAGATATCGTTGAATGAAGAAAGTTGTCTATTTCTTGTTTCAAGTGTTTAACTATGGAGCCATGGCAAAACTCAAGTTTTAAAGACTTCTCGAAATCCAAATTTGGACTTTCATCAGTGTATTAAGTGTATTAAAAAGTCATCTTTCACATTGATTCGGAATCGTCAACCACAAAAAAAGTCAGTTTTGAGTTATCGTTGAATGAACAAAGTTGTCTCTTTCTTGTTTCAAGTGTTCAACTATGGACCCATGGCTAAAACTCAAGTTTTAAAAACTTCCCGAAATCTGAATTTGGACTTTCTTTAGTGTATTAAGTGTTTCAAAATCTCATCTTTGACATAGATTCAGAACCGTCAAAAGAAAATAAGTCAGTTTTGCGATATCTTTGATAGAACAAAGTTTTGTCTTTCTTGTTTCAAGTGTTCTACTATGGACCCATGGCTAAAACTCAAATTTTAAAAAACAATCCGAAATCTGAATCTGGACTTTCATTAGTGTATTAAGTGTATCAAAATGTCGTCTTTCACATAGATTCAGAATCGTCAATAGCAAAAAAGTCAATTTTGAGATATCGTTGATTGAACAAAGTTGTCTCCTTCTTGTTTCAAGTGTTCTACTATGGACCCATGGGTAAAACTCAAGTTCTAAAAACTTTCCAAAATCTGAATTTGGAATTTCTTTAGTGTATTAAGTGTTTGAAAATGTCATCTTTCACGTAGATTTGGAACCGTCAAAAGCAAATAAGTCAGTTTTGAGATATCTTTGATAGAACAAAGTTCTGTCATTCTTGTTTCAAGTGTTCTATTATGGACCCATGGCTAAAACACAAGTTTTAAAAACTTCCCGAAATTTGAATCTAGACTTTCATTAGTGTATTAAGTGTATCAAAATGTCGTCTTTCACATAGATTCGGAATCGTAAACTACAAAAACGTCAATTTTGAGATATCGTTGATTGAACAAAGTTGTCTCCTTCTTGTTTCAAGTGTTCTACTATGGACCCATGGGTAAAACTCAAGTTTTAAAAACGTCTTGAAATCCGAATTTGGACTTTCACTAGTGTATTAAGTGTGTCAAAATGTCGCCTTTCACATTGATTCGGAATCGTCAACCGCAAAAAAAGTCAGTTTTGAGATATCGTTGAATGAACAAAGTTGTCTCTTTCTTTTTTCAAGTGTTTAACTATGGACCCATGGCTAAAACTCATGTTTTAAAGACTTCCCGAAATCCGAATTTGGACTTTCGTTAGTGTATTAAGTGTATTAAAATGTTGTCTTTCACATTGATTCGGAATCGTCAACCGCAAAAAAAGTCAGTTTTGAGTTATCGTTGAATGAACAAAGTTGTCTCTTTCTTGTTTGAAGTGTTTAACTATGGACCCATGGCTAAAACTCATGTTTTAAAGACTTCCCAAGATTTGAAATTGGACTTTCGTTAGTGTATAAAGTGTATCAAAATGCCGTCTTTCACATTGATTCGGAATCGTGAACCGCAAAAACAGTCAGTTTTGAGATATCATTGAATGAACAAAGTTGTCTCTTTCTTGTTTCAAGGGTTTAACTATGGACCCATGGCTAAAACTCAAGTTTTAAAGACTTCCCGAAATCTGAACTTGGACTTTTGTTAGTGTATTAAGTGTATTAAAATGTCGTCTTTCACATTGATTCGAAATCGTCAACCGCAAAAAAAGACAGCTTTGAGATATCGTTGAATGAACAAAGTTGCCTCTTTCTTGTTTCAAGTGTTTAACTATGGACCCATGGCTAAAACTCAAGTTTTAATGACTTCCCGAAATTCGAACTTGGACTTTCGTTAGTGTATTAAGTGTATTAAAATGTCGTCTTTCACATTGATTCGGAATCGTCAACCGCAAAAAAAGTCAGTTTTCAGTTATCGTTGAATGAACAAAGTTGTCTCTTTCTTGTTTCAAGAGTTTAACTATGGACCCATGGTTCAAACTCATGTTTTAAAGACTTCCCAAAATCCGAATTTGGACTTTCGTTAGTGTATTAAGTGTATCAAAATGTCGTCTTTCACATTGATTCGGAATCGTGAACCGCAAAAACAGTCAATTTTGAGATATCGTTGAATGAACAAAGTTGTCGCTTTCTTGTTTCAAGTGTTCAACTATGGACCCATGGCTAAAAGTAAAGTTTTAAAGACATCCCGAAATCCAAATTTAGACTTTCATTAGTGTATTAAGTGTGTCAAAATGTCGTCTTTCACATTGATTCGGAATCGTCAACCGCAAAAAAAGTAAGTTTTGAGATGTCGTTGAATGAACAAAGTTGTCTCTTTCTTGTTTCAAGTGTTCAACCATGGACCCATGGTTAAAACTCAAGTTTTAAAGACTTTCTGAAATCCGAATTTAGAATTTCATTAGTGTATTAAGTGTATTAAAATGTCGTCTTTCACATTGATTCGGAATCGTCAACCGCAAAAAAAGTTAGTTTTGAGATATCGTTGAATGAACAAAGTTGTCTATTTCTTGTTTCAAGTGTTTAACTATGGACCCATGGCTAAAACTCAAGTTTTAAAGACTTCCCGAAATTCAAATTTCGAGTTTCATCAGTGTATTAAGTGTATTAAAAAGTCATCTTTCACATTGATTCAGAATCGTCAACCACAAAAAAAGTCAGTTTTGAGTTATCGTTGAATGAACAAAGTTATCTCTTTCTTGTTTCAAGTGTTCAACTATGGACCCATGGCTAAAACTCAAGTTTTAAAAACTTCCCGAAATCTGAATTTGGACTTTCTTTAGTGTATTAAGTGTTTCAAAATGTCATCTTTGACATAGATTCAGAACCGTCAAAAGAAAATAAGTCAGTTTTGCGATATCTTTGATAGAACAAAGTTTTGTCTTTCTTGTTTCAAGTGTTCTACTATGGACCCATGGCTAAAACTCAAATTTTAAAAAACAATCCGAAATCTGAATCTGGACTTTCATTAGTGTATTAAGTGTATCAAAATGTCGTCTTTCACATAGATTCAGAATCGTCAACTGCAAAAAAGTCAATTTTGAGATATCGTTGATTGAACAAAGTTGTCTCCTTCTTGTTTCAAGTGTTCTACTATGGACCCATGGGTAAAACTCAAGTTCTAAAAACTTTCCAAAATCTGAATTTGGACTTTCTTTAGTGTATTAAGTGTTTGAAAATGTCATCTTTCACTTAGATTTGGAACCGTCAAAAGCAAATAAGTCAGTTTTGAGATATCTTTGATAGAACAAAGTTCTGTCATTCTTGTTTCAAGTGTTCTATTATGGACCCATGGCTAAACCTCAAGTTTTAAAAACTTCCCGAAATCTGAATCTAGACTTTCATTAGTGTAGTAAGTGTATCAAAATGTCGTCTTTCACATAGATTCGAAATCGTAAACTGCAAAAAAGTCAATTTTGAGATATCGTTGATTGAACAAAGTTGTCTCCTTCTTGTTTCAAGTGTTCTACTATGGACCCATGGGTAAAACTCAAGTTTTAAAAACGTCCTGAAATCCAAATTTCGACTTTCACTGGTGTATTAAGTGTGTCAAAATGTCGCCTTTCACATTGATTCGGAATCGTCAACCGCAAAAAAAGTCAGTTTTGAGATATCATTGAATGAACAAAGTTGTCTCTTTCTTTTTTCAAGTGTTTAACTATGGACCCATGGCTAAAACTCATATTTTAAAGACTTCCCGAAATCCGAATTTTGACTTTCGTTAGTGTATTAAGTGTATTAAAATGTTGGCTTTCACATTGATTCGGAATCGTCAACCGCAAAAAAAGTCAGTTTTGAGTTATCGTTGAATGAACAAAGTTGTCTCTTTCTTGTTTGAAGTGTTTAACTATGGACCCATGGCTAAAACTCATGTTTTAAAGACTTCCCGAAATTCAAATTTGGACTTTCGTTAGTGTATTAAGTGTATCAAAATGTCGTCTTTCACATTGATTCGGAATCGTGAACCGCAAAAACAGTCAGTTTTGAGATATCATTGAATGAACAAAGTTGTCTCTTTCTTGTTTCAAGGGTTTAACTATGGACCCATGGCTAAAACTCAAGTTTTAAAGACTTCCCGAAATTCAAACTTGGACTTTTGTTAGTGTATTAAGTGTATTAAAATGTCGTCTTTCACATTGATTCGAAATCGTCAACCGCAAAAAAAGACAGCTTTGAGATATCGTTGAATGAACAAAGTTGTCTCTTTCTTGTTTCAAGTGTTTAACTATGGACCCATGGCTAAAACTCAAGTTTTAATGACTTCTCGAAATTCGAACTTGGACTTTCGTTAGTGTATTAAGTGTATTAAAATGTCGTCTTTCACATTGATTCGGAATCGTCAACCGCAAAAAAAGTCAGTTTTCAGTTATCGTTGAATGAACAAAGTTGTCTCTTTCTTGTTTCAAGAGTTTAACTATGGACCCATGGCTAAAACTCATGTTTTAAAGACTTGTCGAAATCCGAATTTGGACTGTCGTTAGTGTATTAAGTGTATCAAAATGTCGTCTTTCACATTGATTCGGAATAGCCAACCGCGAAAACAGATAGTTTTGAGATATCGTTGAATGAACAAAGTTGTCTCTTTCTTGTTTCAAGTGTTCAACTATGGACCCATGGCTAAAACTCAAGTTTTAAAGACTTCACGAAATCCGAACTTGGACTTTCGTTAGTGTATTAAGTGTATTAAAATGTCGTCTTTCACATTGATTTGGAATCGTCAACCGCAAAAAAAGTCAGCTTTGAGATATCGTTGAATGAACAAAGTTGTCTCTTTCTTGTTTCAAGTGTTTAACTATGGACCCATGGCTAAAACTCAAGTTTTAATGACTTCCCGAAATTCGAACTTGGACTTTCGTTAGTGTATTAAGTGTATTAAAATGTCATCTTTCACATTGATTCGGAATCGTCAACCGCAAAAAAAGTCAGTTTTGAGATATCGTTGAATGAACAAAGTTGTCTCTTTCTTGTTTCAAGTGTTGAACTATGGACCCATGGCTAAAACTTAAGTTTTAAAGACTTCCCGAAATCCGAATTTGGACTTTCGTTAGTGTATTAAGTGTATTAAAATGTCATCTTTCACATTGATTCGGAATCGTCAACCGCAAAAAAAGTAAGTTTTGAGATATCGTTGGATGAAGAAAGTTGTCTCTTTCTCGTTTCAAGTGTTTAACTATTGACCCATGGCTAAAACTCAAGTTCTAAAGACTTCTTGAAATCCGAATTTGGGCTTTCACTAGTGTAATAAGTGTGTCAAAATGTCATCTTTCACATAGATTCGGAATCGTAAACTGCAAAAAAAGTCAGTTTTGAGATCTCGTTGAATGAACAAAGTTGTCTCTTTCTTGTTTCAAGTGTTTAACTATGGACCCATGGCTAAAATTCATGTTTTAAAGACTTCCCGAAATCAAAATTTGGACTTTCGTTAGTGTATTAAGTGTATCAAAATGTCATCTTTCACATTGATTCGGAATCGTGAACCGCAAAAACAGTCAGTTTTGAGATATCGTTGAATGAACAAAGTTGTCTATTTCTTGTTTCAAGTGTTTAACTATGGACCCATGGCAAAACTCAAGTTTTAAAGACTTCCTGAAATCCGAATTTGGACTTTCATCAGTGTATTAAGTGTATTAAAAGGTCATCTTTCACATTGATTCGGAATCGTCAACCACAAAAAAAGTCAGTTTTGAGTTATCGTTGAATGAAGAAAGTTGTCTCTTTCTTGTTTCAAGTGTTCAACTATGGACCCATGGCTAAAACTCAAGTTTTAAAAACTTCCCGAAATCTGAATTTGGACTTTCTTTAGTGTATTAAGTGTTTCAAAATGTCATCTTTCACATAGATTCGGAACCGTCAAAAGCAAATAAGTCAGTTTTACGATATCTTTGATAGAACAAAGTTTTGTCTTTCTTGTTTCAAGTGTTCTACTATGGACCCATGGCTAAAACTCAAGTTTTAAGAAACATCCCGAAATCTGAATCTGGACTTTCATTAGTGTATTAAGTGTATCAAAATGTCGTCTTTCACATAGATTCGGAATCGTCAACTGCAAAAAAGTCAATTTTGAGATATCGTTAATTGAACAAAGTTGTCTCCTTCTTGTTTGAAGTGTTCTACTATGGACCCATGGGTTAAACTCAAGTTCTAAAAACTTTCCAAAATCTGAATTTGGACTTTCTTTAGTGTATTAAGTGTTTGAAAATGTCATCCTTCACGTAGATTCGGAACCGTCAAAAGCAAATAAGTCAATTTTGAGATATCTTTGATAGAACAAAGTTCTGTCATTCTTGTTTCAAGTGTTCTATTATGGACCCATGGCTAAAACTCAAGTTTTAAAAACTTCTCGAAATCTGAATCTAGACTTTCATTAGTGCATTAAGTGTATCAAAATGTCGTCTTTCACATAGATTCGGAATCGTAAACTGCAAAAAAGTCAATTTTGAGATATCGTTGATTGAACAAGGTTGTCTCCTTCTTGTTTCAAGTGTTCTACTATGGACCCATGGGTAAAACTCAAGTTTTAAAAACGTCCCGAAATCTAAATTTTGACTTTCACTAGTGTATTAAGTGTGTCAAAATGTCGCTTTTCACATTGATTCGGAATCGTCAACCGCAAAAAAAAGTCAGTTTTGAGATATCGTTGAATGAACAAAGTTGTCTCTTTCTTTTTTCAAGTGTTTAACTACGGACCCATGGCTAAAACTCATGTTTTAAAGACTTCCCGAAATCCGAATTTGGACTTTCGTTAGTGTATTAAGTGTATTAAAATGTCGTCTTTCACATTGATTTGGAATCGTCAACCGCAAAAAAAGACAGCTTTGAGATATCGTTGAATGAACAAAGTTGTCTCTTTCTTGTTTCAAGTGTTTAACTATGGACCCATGGCTAAAACTCAAGTTTTAATGACTTCCCGAAATTCGAACTTGGACTTTCGTTAGTGTATTAAGTGTATTTAAATGTCGTCTTTCACATTGATTCAGAATCGTCAACCGAAAAAAAAGTCAATTTTCAGTTATCGTTGAATGAGCAAAGTTGTCTCTTTCTTGTTTCAAGAGTTTAACTATGGACCCATGGCTAAAACTCATGTTTTAAGGACTTCTCGAAATCCGATTTTGGACTTTCGTTAGTGTATTAAGTGTATCAAAATGTCGTCTTTCACATTGATTCGGAATCGTGAACCGCAAAAATAGTCAGTTTTGAGATATCGTTGAATGAACAAAGTTGTCTCTTTCTTGTTTCAAGTGTTCAACTATGGACCCATGGCTAAAACTAAAGTTTTAAAGACTTCCCGAAATCCGAATTTAGACTGTCATTAGTGTATTAAGTGTATTAAAATGCCGTCTTTCACATTGATTCGGAATCGTCAACTGCAAAGAAGTTAGTTTTGAGATATCGTTCAATGAACAAAGTTGTCTATTTCTTGTTTCATGTGTTTAACTATGGACCCATCGCAAAACTCAAGTTTTAAAGACTTCCCGAAATCCGAATTTGGACTTTCATCAATGTATTAAGTGTATTAAAAAGTCATCTTTCACATTGATTCGGAATCGTCAACCACAAAAAAAGTCAGTTTTGAGTTATCATTGAATGAACAAAGTTGTCTCTTTCTTGTTCCAAGTGTTTAACTATGGACCCATGGCTAAAACTCATGTTTTAAAGACTTCTCGAAATCCGAATTTGGACTTTCATTAGTGTATTAAGTGTATTAAAATGTCGTCTTTCACATTGATTCGGAATCGTCAACTGCAAAAAAGTCAATTTTGAGATATCGTTAATTGAACAAAGTTGTCTCCTTCTTGTTTCAAGTGTTCTACTATGGACCCATGGGTTAAACTCAAGTTCTAAAAACATTCCAAAATCTGAATTTGGACTTTCTTTAGTGTATTAAGTGTTTGAAAATGTCATCCTTCACGTAGATTCGGAACCGTCAAAAGCAAATAAGTCAATTTTGAGATATCTTTGATAGAACAAAGTTCTGTCATTCTTGTTTCAAGTGTTCTATTATGGACCCATGGCTAAAACTCAAGTTTTAAAAACTTCCTGAAATCTGAATCTAGACTTTCATTAGTGCATTAAGTGTATTAAAATGTCGTCTTTCACATAGATTCGGAATCGTAAACTGCAAAAAAGTCAATTTTGAGATATCGTTGATTGAACAAGGTTGTCTCCTTCTTGTTTCAAGTGTTCTACTATGGACCCATGGGTAAAACTCAAGTTTTAAAAACGTCCCAAAATCCAAATTTTGACTTTCACTAGTGTATTAAGTGTGTCAAAATGTCGCTTTTCACATTGATTCGGAATCGTCAACCGCAAAAAAAGTCAGTTTTGAGATATCGTTGAATGAACAAAGTTGTCTCTTTCTTTTTTCAAGTGTTTAACTATGGACCCATGGCTAAAACTCATTTTTTAAAGACTTCCCGAAATCCAAATTTGGACTTTCGTTAGTGTATTAAGTGTATTAAAATGTCGTCTTTCACATTGATTTGGAATCGTCAACCGCAAAAAAAGACAGCTTTGAGATATCGTTGAATGAACAAAGTTGTCTCTTTCTTGTTTCAAGTGTTTAACTATGGACCCATGGCTAAAACTCAAGTTTTAATGACTTCCCAAAATTCGAACTTGGACTTTCGTTAGTGTATTAAGTGTATTTAAATGTCGTCTTTCACATTGATTCGGAATCGTCAACCGCAAAAAAAGTCAATTTTCAGTTATCGTTGAATGAACAAAGTTGTCTCTTTCTTGTTTCAAGAGTTTAACTATGGACCCATGGCTAAAACTCATGTTTTAAGGACTTCCCGAAATCCGAATTTGGACTTTCGTTAGTGTATTAAGTGTATCAAAATGTCGTCTTTCACATTGATTCGGAATCGTGAACCGCAAAAATAGTCAGTTTTGAGATATCGTTGAATGAACAAAGTTGTCTCTTTCTTGTTTCAAGTGTTCAACTATGGACCCATGGCTAAAACTAAAGTTTTAAAGACTTCCCGAAATCCGAATTTAGACTTTCATTAGTGTATTAAGTGTGTCAAAATGTCGTCTTTCACATTGATTCTGAATCGTCAACCGCAAAAAAAGTTAGTTTTGAGATGTCGTTGAATGAACAAAGTTGTCTCTTTCTTGTTTCAAGTGTTCAACCATGGACCCATGGTTAAAACTCAAGTTTTGAAGACTTTCTGAAATCCGAATTTAGAATTTCATTAGTGTATTAAGTGTATTAAAATGTCGTCTTTCACATTGATTCGGAATCGTCAACCGCAAAAAAAGTTAGTTTTGAGATATCGTTGAATGAACAAAGTTGTCTATTTCTTGTTTCAAGTGTTTAACTATGGACCCATGGCTAAAACTCAAGTTTTAAAGACTTCCCGTAATCCGAATTTGGACTTTCATCAGTGTATTAAGTGTATTAAAAAGTCATCTTTCACATTGATTCAGAATCGCCAACCACAAAAAAAGTCAGTTTTAAGTTATCGTTGAATGAACAAAGTTATCTCTTTCTTGTTTCAAGTGTTCAACTATGGACCCATGGCTAAAACTCAAGTTTTAAAAACTTTTCGAAATCTGAATTTGGACTTTCTTTAGTGTATTAAGTGTTTAAAAATGTCATCTTTGATATAGATTCGGATCCGTCAAAAGCAAATAAGTCAGTTTTGCGATATCTTTGATAGAACAAAGTTTTGTCTTTCTTGTTTCAAGTGTTCTACTATGGACCCATGGCTAAAACTCAAATTTTAAAAAACAATCCGAAATCTGAATCTGGACTTTCATTAGTGTATTAAGTGTATCAAAATGTCGTCTTTAACATAGATTCAGAATCGTCAACTGCAAAAAAGTCAATTTTGAGATATCGTTGATTGAACAAAGTTGTCTCCTTCTTGTTTCAAGTGTTCTACTATGGACCCATGGGTAAAACTCAAGTTCTAAAAACTTTCCAAAATCTGAATTTACACTTTCTTTAGTGTATTAAGTGTTTGAAAATGTCATCTTTCACGTAGATTTGGAACCGTCAAAAGCAAATAAGTCAGTTTTGAGATATCTTTGATAGAACAAAGTTCTGTCTTTCTTGTTTCAAGTGTTCTATTATGGACCCATGGCTAAAACTCAAGTTTTAAAAACTTCCTGAAATCTGAATCTAGACTTTCATTAGTGTATTAAGTGTATCAAAATGTCGTCTTTCACATAGATTCGGAATCGTAAACTGCAAAAAAGTCAATTTTGAGATATCGTTGATTGAACAAAGTTGTCTTCTTCTTGTTTCAAGTGTTCTACTATGGACCCATGGGTAAAACTCAAGTTTTAAAAACGTCCCGAAATCTGAATTTTGACTTTCACTAGTGTATTAAGTGTGTCAAAATGTCGCCTTTCACATTGATTCGGAATCGTCTACCGCAAAAAAAGTCAGTTTTGAGATATCGTTGAATGAACAAAGTTGTCTCTTTCTTGTTTCAAGTGTTGAACTAAGGACCCATGGCTAAAACTCAAGTTTTAAAGACTTCCCGAAATCTGAATTTGGACCTTCGTTAGTGTATTAAGTGTGTCAAAATGTCGTCTTTCACATTGATTCGGAATCGTGAACCGTAAAAACAGTCAGTTTTGAGATATCGTTGAATGAACAAAGTTGTCTCTTTCTTGTTTCAAGTGTTCAACTATGGACCCATGGCTAAAAGTAAAGTTTTAAAGACTTCCCGAAATCCAAATTTAGACTTTCATTAGTGTATTAGGTGTGTCAAAATGTCGTCTTTCACATTGATTCGGAATCGTCAACCGCAAAAAAAGTTAGTTTTGAGATGTCGTTGAATGAACAAAGTTGTCTCTTTCTTGTTTCAAGTGTTCAACCATGGACCCATGGTTAAAACTCAAGTTTTAAAGACTTTCTGAAATCCGAATTTAGAATTTCATTAGTGTATTAAGTGTATTAAAATGTCATCTTTCACATTGATTCGGAATCGTCAACTGCAAAAAAAGTTAGTTTTGAGATATCGGTGAATGAACAAAGTTGTCTCTTTCTTGTTTCAAGTGTTTAACTATGGACCCATGGCAAAAACTCAAGTTTTAAAGACTTCCCGAAATCCGAATTTGGACTTTCGTTAGTGTATTAAGTGTATTAAAATGTCGTCTTTCACATTGATTCGGAATCGTCAACCGCAAAAAAAGTCAGTTTTGAGTTATCGTTGAATGAACAAAGTTGTCTCTTTCTTGTTTCAAGTGTTCAACTATGGACCCATGGCTAAAACTCAAGTTATAAAAACTTCTTGAAATCCGAATTCGGACTTTCACTAGTGTATTAAGTGTGTCAAAATGTCGTCTTTCACATAGATTCGGAATTGTAAACTGCAAAAAAGTCAATTTTGAGATATCGTTGATTGAACAAAGTTGTCTCCTTCTTGTTTCAAGTGTTCTACTATGGACCCATGGGTAAAACTCAAGTTTTAAAAACGTCCCGAAATCCGAATTTGGACTTTCACTAGTGTATTAAGTGTGTCAAAATGTCGCCTTTCACATTGATTCGGAATCGTCAACTGCAAAAAAAGTCAGTTTTGAGATATCGTTGAATGAACAAAGTTGTGGCTTTCTTGTTTCAAGTGTTTAACTATGGACCCATGGCTAAAACTCATGTTTTAAAGACTTCCCGAAATCCAAATCTAGACTTTCATTAGTGCATTAAGTGTATCAAAATGTCGTCTTTCACATAGATTCGGAATCGTAAACTGCAAAAAAGTCAATTTTGAGATATCGTTAATTGAACAAAGTTGTCTCCTTCTTGTTTCAAGTGTTCTACTATGGACCCATGGGTTAAACTCAAGTTCTAAAAACTTTCCAAAATCTGAATTTGGACTTTCTTTAGTGTATTAAGTGTTTGAAAATGTCATCCTTCACGTAGATTCGGAACCGTCAAAAGCAAATTAGTCAATTTTGAGATATCTTTGATAGAACAAAGTTCTGTCATTCTTGTTTCAAGTGTTCTATTATGGACCCATGGCTAAAACTCAAGTTTTAAAAACTTCCCGAAATCTGAATCTAGACTTTCATTAGTGCATTAAGTGTATCAAAATGTCGTCTTTCACATAGATTCGGAATCGTAAACTGCAAAAAAGTCAATTTTGAGATATCGTTGATTGAACAAAGTTGTCTCCTTCTTGTTTCAAGTGTTCTACTATGGACCCATGGGTAAAACTCAAGTTTTAAAAACGTCCCGAAATCCAAATTTTGACTTTCACTAGTGTATTAAGTGTGTCAAAATGTCGCTTTTCACATTGATTCGGAATCGTCAACCGCAAAAAAAGTCAGTTTTGAGATATCGTTGAATGAACAAAGTTGTCTCTTTCTTTTTTCAAGTGTTTAACTATGGACCCATGGCTAAAACTCATGTTTTAAAGACTTCCCGAAATCCGAATTTGGACTTTCGTTAGTGTATTAAGTGTATTAAAATGTCGTCTTTCACATTGATTTGGAATCGTCAACCGCAAAAAAAGACAGCTTTGAGATATCGTTGAATGAACAAAGTTGTCTCTTTCTTGTTTCAAGTGTTTAACTATGGACCCATGGCTAAAACTCAAGTTTTAATGACTTCCCGAAATTCGAACTTGGACTTTCGTGAGTGTATTAAGTGTATTTAAATGTCGTCTTTCACATTGATTCGGAATCGTCAACCGCAAAAAAAGTCAATTTTCAGTTATCGTTGAATGAACAAAGTTGTCTCTTTCTTGTTTCAAGAGTTTAACTATGGACCCATGGCTAAAACTCATGTTTTAAAGACTTCCCGAAATCTGAATTTGGACTTTCGTTAGTGTATTAAGTGTGTCAAAATGTCGTCTTTCACATTGATTCGGAATCGTGAACCGTAAAAACAGTCAGTTTTGAGATATCGTTGAATGAACAAAGTTGTCTCTTTCTTGTTTCAAGTGTTCAACTATGGACCCATGGCTAAAAGTAAAGTTTTAAAGACTTCCCGAAATCCAAATTTAGACTTTCATTAGTGTATTAGGTGTGTCAAAATGTCGTCTTTCACATTGATTCGGAATCGTCAACCGCAAAAAAAGTTAGTTTTGAGATGTCGTTGAATGAACAAAGTTGTCTCTTTCTTGTTTCAAGTGTTCAACCATGGACCCATGGTTAAAACTCAAGTTTTAAAGACTTTCTGAAATCCGAATTTAGAATTTCATTAGTGTATTAAGTGCATTAAAATGTCGTCTTTCACATTGATTCGGAATCGTCAACCGCAAAAAAAGTTAGTTTTGAGATATCGGTGAATGAACAAAGTTGTCTCTTTCTTGTTTCAAGTGTTTAACTATGGACCCATGGCAAAAACTCAAGTTTTAAAGACTTCCCGAAATCCGAATTTGGACTTTCGTTAGTGTATTAAGTGTATTAAAATGTCGTCTTTCACATTGATTCGGAATCGTCAACCGCAAAAAAAGTCAGTTTTGAGTTATCGTTGAATGAACAAAGTTGTCTCTTTCTTGTTTGAAGTGTTCAACTATGGACCCATGGCTAAAACTCAAGTTATAAAAACTTCTTGAAATCCGAATTTGGACTTTCACTAGTGTATTAAGTGTGTCAAAATGTCGTCTTTCACATAGATTCGGAATTGTAAACTGCAAAAAACTCAATTTTGAGATATCGTTGATTGAACAAAGTTGTCTCCTTCTTGTTTCAAGTGTTCTACTATGGACCCATGGGTAAAACTCAAGTTTTAAAAACGTCCCGAAATCCGAATTTGGACTTTCACTAGTGTATTAAGTGTGTCAAAATGTCGCCTTTCACATTGATTCGGAATCGTCAACTGCAAAAAAAGTCAGTTTTGAGATATCGTTGAATGAACAAAGTTGTGGCTTTCTTGTTTCAAGTGTTTAACTATGGACCCATGGCTAAAACTCATGTTTTAAAGACTTCCCGAAATCCAAATTTGGACTTTCGTTAGTGTATTAAGTGTATCAAAATGTCGTGTTTCACATTGATCCGGAATCGTGAACCGCAAAAACAGTCAATTTTGAGATATCGTTGAATGAACAAAGTTGTCTCTTTCTTGTTTCAAGTGTTCAACTATGGACCCATGGCTAAAACTAAAGTTTTAAAGACTTTCTGAAATCCGAATTTAGACTGTCATTAGTGTATTAAGTGTATTAAAATGTCGTCTTTCACATTGATTCGGAATCGTCAACTGCAAAGAAGTTAGTTTTGAGATATCGTTCAATGAACAAAGTTGTCTATTTCTTGTTTCATGTGTTTAACTATGGACCCATCGCAAAACTCAAGTTTTAAAGACTTCCCGAAATCCGAATTTGGACTTTCATCAATGTATTAAGTGTATTAAAAAGTCATCTTTCACATTGATTCGGAATCGTCAACCACAAAAAAAGTCAGTTTTGAGTTATCATTGAATGAACAAAGTTGTCTCTTTCTTGTTTCAAGTGTTTAACTATGGACCCATGGCTAAAACTCATGTTTTAAAGACTTCCCGAAATCCGAATTTGGACTTTCATTAGTGTATTAAGTGTATTAAAATGTCGTCTTTCACATTGATTCGGAATCGTCAACTGCAAAAAAGTCAATTTTGAGATATCGTTAATTGAACAAAGTTGTCTCCTTCTTGTTTCAAGTGTTCTACTATGGACCCATGGGTTAAACACAAGTTCTAAAAACTTTCCAAAATCTGAATTTGGACTTTCTTTAGTGTATTAAGTGTTTGAAAATGTCATCCTTCACGTAGATTCGGAACCGTCAAAAGCAAATAAGTCAATTTTGAGATATCTTTGATAGAACAAAGTTCTGTCATTCTTGTTTCAAGTGTTCTATTATGGACCCATGGCTAAAACTCAAGTTTTAAAAACTTCCCGAAATCTGAATCTAGACTTTCATTAGTGCATTAAGTGTATCAAAATGTCGTCTTTCACATAGATTCGGAATCGTAAACTGCAAAAAAGTCAATTTTGAGATATCGTTGATTGAACAAAGTTGTCTCCTTCTTGTTTCAAGTGTTTTACTATGGACCCATGGGTAAAACTCAAGTTTTAAAAACGTCCCGAAATCCAAATTTTGACTTTCACTAGTGTATTAAGTGTGTCAAAATGTCGCCTTTCACATTGATTCGGAATCCTCAACCGCAAAAAAAGTCAGTTTTGAGATATCGTTGAATGAACAAAGTTGTCTCTTTCTTTTTTCAAGTGTTTAACTATGGACCCATGGCTAAAACTCATGTTTTAAAGACTTCCCGAAATCCGAATTTGGACTTTCGTTAGTGTATTAAGTGTATTAAAATGTCGTCTTTCACATTGATTTGGAATCGTCAACCGCAAAAAAAGACAGCTTTGAGATATCGTTGAATGAACAAAGTTGTCTCTTTCTTGTTTCAAGTGTTTAACTATGGACCCATGGCTAAAACTCAAGTTTTATAGACTTCTTGAAATCCGAATTTGGACTTTCACTAGTGTATTAAGTGTGTCAAAATGTCATCTTTCACATAGATTCGGAATCGTAAACTGCAAAAAAAGTCAGTTTTGAGATATCGTTGAATGAACAAAGTTGTCTCTTTCTTGTTTCAAGTGTTTAACTATGGACCCATGGCTAAAATTCATGTTTTAAAGACTTCCCGAAATCAAAATTTGGACTTTCGTTAGTGTATTAAGTGTATCAAAATGTCGTCTTTCACATTGATTCGGAATCGTGAACCGCAAAAACAGTCAGTTTTGAGATATCGTTGAATGAACAAAGTTGTCTATTTCTTGTTTCAAGTGTTTAACTATGGACCCATGGAAAAACTCAAGTTTTAAAGACTTCCCGAAATCCGAATTTGGACTTTCATCTGTGTATTAAGTGTATTAAAAGGTCATCTTTCACATTGATTCGGAATCGTCAACCACAAAAAAAGTCAGTTTTGAGTTATCGTTGAATGAACAAAGTTGTCTCTTTCTTGTTTCAAGTGTTCAACTATGGACCCATGGCTAAAACTCAAGTTTTAAAAACTTCCCGAAATCTGAATTTGGACTTTCTTTAGTGTATTAAGTGTTTCAAAATGTCATCTTTCACATAGATTCGGAACCGTCAAAAGCAAATAAGTCAGTTTTGCGATATCTTTGATAGAACAAAGTTTTGTCTTTCTTGTTTCAAGTGTTCTACTATGGACCCATGGCTAAAACTCAAGTTTTAAAAAACATCCCGAAATCTGAATCTGGACTTTCATTAGTGTATTAAGTGTATCAAAATGTCGTCTTTCACATAGATTCGGAATCGTCAACAGCAAAAAAGTCAATTTTGAGATATCGTTGAATGAACAAAGTTGTCTCTTTCTTGTTTCAAGTGTTCAACTATGGACCCATGGCTAAAACTCAAGTTTTAAAGACTTCACGAAATCCGAACTTGGACTTTCGTTAGTGTATTAAGTGTATTAAAATGTCATCTTTCACATTGATTCGGAATCGTCAACCGCAAAAAAAGTCAGTTTTGAGATATCGTTGAATGAACAAAGTTGTCTCTTTCTTGTTTCAAGTGTTGAACTATGGACCCATGGCTAAAACTTATGTTTTAAAGACTTCCCGAAATCCGAATTTGGACTTTCGTTAGTGTATTAAGTGTATTAAAATGTCGTCTTTCACATTGATTCAGAATCGTCAACCGCAAAAAAAGTAAGTTTTGAGATATCGTTGAATGAAGAAAGTTGTCTCTTTCTCGTTTCAAGTGTTTAACTATGGACCCATGGCTAAAACTCAAGTTTTAAAGACTTCCCGAAATTCGAATTTGGACTTTCATCAGTGTATTAAGTGTATTAAAAAGTCATCTTTCACATTGATTCAGAATCGTCAACCACAAAAAAGGTCAGTTTTGAGTTATCGTTGAATGAACAAAGTTATATCTTTCTTGTTTAAAGTGTTCAACTATGGACCCATGGCTGAAACTCAAGTTTTAAAAACTTCCCGAAATCTGAATTTGGACTTTCTTTAGTGTATTAAGTGTTTCAAAATGTCATCTTTGACATAGATTCATAACCGTCAAAAGAAAATAAGTCAGTTTTGCGATATCTTTGATAGAACAAAGTTTTGTCTTTCTAGTTTCAAGTGTTCTACTATGGACCCATGGCTAAAACTCAAATTTTAAAAAACAATCCGAAATCTGAATCTGGACTTTCATTAGTGTTTTAAGTGTATCAAAATGTCATCTTTCACATAGATTCAGAATCGTCAACCGCAAAAAAGTCAATTTTGAGATATCGTTGATTGAACAAAGTTGTCTCCTTCTTGTTTCAAGTGTTCTACTATGGACCCATGGGTAAAACTCAAGTTCTAAAAACTTTCTAAAATCTGAATTTGGACTTTCTTTAGTGTATTAAGTGTTTGAAAATGTCATCTTTCACTTAGATTTGGAACCGTCAAAAGCAAATAAGTCAGTTTTGAGATATTTTTGATAGAACAAAGTTTTGTCATTCTTGTTTCAAGTGTTCTATTATGGACCCATGGCTAAAACTCAAGTTTTAAAAACTTCCCGAAATCTGAATCTAGACTTTCATTAGTGTATTAAGTGTATCAAAATGTCATCTTTCACATAGATTCGGAATCGTAAACTGCAAAAAAGTCAATTTTGAGATATCGTTGATTGAACAAAGTTGTCTCTTTCTTGTTTCAAGTGTTTAACTATGGACCCATGGCTAAAACTCATGTTTTAAAGACTTCCCGAAATCCGAATTTGGACTTTCGTTAGTGTATTAAGTGTATTAAAATGTTGTCTTTCACATTGATTCGGAATCGTCAACCGCAAAAAAAGTCAGTTTTGAGTTATCGTTGAATGAACAAAGTTGTCTCTTTCTTGTTTGAAGTGTTTAACTATGGACCCATGGCTAAAACTCAGGTTTTAAAGACTTCCCAAAATTTGAAATTGGACTTTCGTTAGTGTATAAAGTGTATCAAAATGCCATCTTTCACATTAATTCGGAATCGTGAACAGCAAAAACAGTCAGTTTTGAGATATCATTGAATGAACAAAGTTGTCTCTTTCTTGTTTCAAGGGTTTAACTATGGACCCATGGCTAAAACTCAAGTTTTAAAGACTTCCCGAAATCCGAACTTGGACTTTTGTTAGTGTATTAAGTGTATTAAAATGTCGTCTTTCACATTGATTCGAAATCGTCAACCGCAAAAAAAGACAGCTTTGAGATATCGTTGAATGAACAAAGTTGCCTCTTTCTTGTTTCAAGTGTTTAACTATGGACCCATGGCTAAAACTCAAGTTTTAATGACTTCCCAAAATTCGAACTTGGACTTTCGTTAGTGTATTAAGTGTATTAAAATGTCGTCTTTCACATTGATTCAGAATCGTCAACCGCAAAAAAAGTCAGTTTTCAGTTATCGTTGAATGAACAAAGTTGTCTCTTTCTTGTTTCAAGAGTTTAACTATGGACCCATGGCTCAAACTCATGTTTTAAAGACTTCCCGAAATCCGAATTTGGACTTTCGTTAGTGTATTAAGTGTATCAAAATGTCGTCTTTCACATTGATTCGGAATCGTGAACCGCAAAAACAGTCAATTTTGAGATATCGTTGAATGAACAAAGTTGTCGCTTTCTTGTTTCAAGTGTTCAACTATGGACCCATGGCTAAAAGTAAAGTTTTAAAGACATCCCGAAATCCAAATTTAGACTTTCATTAGTGTATTAAGTGTGTCAAAATGTCGTCTTTCACATTGATTCGGCATCGTCAACAGCAAAAAAAGTAAGTTTTGAGATGTCGTTGAATGAACAAAGTTGTCTCTTTCTTGTTTCAAGTGTTCAACCATGGACCCATGGTTCAAACTCAAGTTTTAAAGACTTTCTGAAATCCGAATTTAGAATTTCATTAGTGTATTAAGTGTATTAAAATGTCGTCTTTCACATTGATTCGGAATCGTCAACCGCAAAAAAAGTTAGTTTTGAGATATCGTTGAATGAACAAAGTTGTCTATTTCTTGTTTCAAGAGTTTAACTATGGACCCATGGCTAAAACTCATGTTTTAAAGACTTGTCGAAATCCGAATTTGGACTGTCGTTAGTGTATTAAGTGTATCAAAATGTCGTCTTTCACATTGATTCGGAATAGCCAACCGCGAAAACAGATAGTTTTGAGATATCGTTGAATGAACAAAGTTGTCTCTTTCTTGTTTCAAGTGTTCAACTATGGACCCATGGCTAAAACTCAAGTTTTAAAGACTTCACGAAATCCGAACTTGGACTTTCGTTAGTGTATTAAGTGTATTAAAATGTCGTCTTTCACATTGATTTGGAATCGTCAACCGCAAAAAAAGTCAGCTTTGAGATATCGTTGAATGAACAAAGTTGTCTCTTTCTTGTTTCAAGTGTTTAACTATGGACCCATGGCTAAAACTCAAGTTTTAATGACTTCCCGAAATTCGAACTTGGACTTTCGTTAGTGTATTAAGTGTATTAAAATGTCATCTTTCACATTGATTCGGAATCGTCAACCGCAAAAAAAGTCAGTTTTGAGATATCGTTGAATGAACAAAGTTGTCTCTTTCTTGTTTCAAGTGTTGAACTATGGACCCATGGCTAAAACTTAAGTTTTAAAGACTTCCCGAAATCCGAATTTGGACTTTCGTTAGTGTATTAAGTGTATTAAAATGTCATCTTTCACATTGATTCGGAATCGTCAACCGCAAAAAAAGTAAGTTTTGAGATATCGTTGGATGAAGAAAGTTGTCTCTTTCTCGTTTCAAGTGTTTAACTATTGACCCATGGCTAAAACTCAAGTTCTAAAGACTTCTTGAAATCCGAATTTGGGCTTTCACTAGTGTAATAAGTGTGTCAAAATGTCATCTTTCACATAGATTCGGAATCGTAAACTGCAAAAAAAGTCAGTTTTGAGATCTCGTTGAATGAACAAAGTTGTCTCTTTCTTGTTTCAAGTGTTTAACTATGGACCCATGGCTAAAATTCATGTTTTAAAGACTTCCCGAAATCAAAATTTGGACTTTCGTTAGTGTATTAAGTGTATCAAAATGTCATCTTTCACATTGATTCGGAATCGTGAACCGCAAAAACAGTCAGTTTTGAGATATCGTTGAATGAACAAAGTTGTCTATTTCTTGTTTCAAGTGTTTAACTATGGACCCATGGCAAAACTCAAGTTTTAAAGACTTCCTGAAATCCGAATTTGGACTTTCATCAGTGTATTAAGTGTATTAAAAGGTCATCTTTCACATTGATTCGGAATCGTCAACCACAAAAAAAGTCAGTTTTGAGTTATCGTTGAATGAAGAAAGTTGTCTCTTTCTTGTTTCAAGTGTTCAACTATGGACCCATGGCTAAAACTCAAGTTTTAAAAACTTCCCGAAATCTGAATTTGGACTTTCTTTAGTGTATTAAGTGTTTCAAAATGTCATCTTTCACATAGATTCGGAACCGTCAAAAGCAAATAAGTCAGTTTTACGATATCTTTGATAGAACAAAGTTTTGTCTTTCTTGTTTCAAGTGTTCTACTATGGACCCATGGCTAAAACTCAAGTTTTAAGAAACATCCCGAAATCTGAATCTGGACTTTCATTAGTGTATTAAGTGTATCAAAATGTCGTCTTTCACATAGATTCGGAATCGTCAACTGCAAAAAAGTCAATTTTGAGATATCGTTAATTGAACAAAGTTGTCTCCTTCTTGTTTCAAGTGTTCTACTATGGACCCATGGGTTAAACTCAAGTTCTAAAAACTTTCCAAAATCTGAATTTGGACTTTCTTTAGTGTATTAAGTGTTTGAAAATGTCATCCTTCACGTAGATTCGGAACCGTCAAAAGCAAATAAGTCAATTTTGAGATATCTTTGATAGAACAAAGTTCTGTCATTCTTGTTTCAAGTGTTCTATTATGGACCCATGGCTAAAACTCAAGTTTTAAAAACTTCCCGAAATCTGAATCTAGACTTTCATTAGTGCATTAAGTGTATCAAAATGTCGTCTTTCACATAGATTCGGAATCGTAAACTGCAAAAAAGTCAATTTTGAGATATCGTTGATTGAACAAGGTTGTCTCCTTCTTGTTTCAAGTGTTCTACTATGGACCCATGGGTAAAACTCAAGTTTTAAAAACGTCCCGAAATCTAAATTTTGACTTTCACTAGTGTATTAAGTGTGTCAAAATGTCGCTTTTCACATTGATTCGGAATCGTCAACCGCAAAAAAAAGTCAGTTTTGAGATATCGTTGAATGAACAAAGTTGTCTCTTTCTTTTTTCAAGTGTTTAACTACGGACCCATGGCTAAAACTCATGTTTTAAAGACTTCCCGAAATCCGAATTTGGACTTTCGTTAGTGTATTAAGTGTATTAAAATGTCGTCTTTCACATTGATTTGGAATCGTCAACCGCAAAAAAAGACAGCTTTGAGATATCGTTGAATGAACAAAGTTGTCTCTTTCTTGTTTCAAGTGTTTAACTATGGACCCATGGCTAAAACTCAAGTTTTAATGACTTCCCGAAATTCGAACTTGGACTTTCGTTAGTGTATTAAGTGTATTTAAATGTCGTCTTTCACATTGATTCAGAATCGTCAACCGAAAAAAAAGTCAATTTTCAGTTATCGTTGAATGAGCAAAGTTGTCTCTTTCTTGTTTCAAGAGTTTAACTATGGACCCATGGCTAAAACTCATGTTTTAAGGACTTCTCGAAATCCGATTTTGGACTTTCGTTAGTGTATTAAGTGTATCAAAATGTCGTCTTTCACATTGATTCGGAATCGTGAACCGCAAAAATAGTCAGTTTTGAGATATCGTTGAATGAACAAAGTTGTCTCTTTCTTGTTTCAAGTGTTCAACTATGGACCCATGGCTAAAACTAAAGTTTTAAAGACTTCCCGAAATCCGAATTTAGACTGTCATTAGTGTATTAAGTGTATTAAAATGCCGTCTTTCACATTGATTCGGAATCGTCAACTGCAAAGAAGTTAGTTTTGAGATATCGTTCAATGAACAAAGTTGTCTATTTCTTGTTTCATGTGTTTAACTATGGACCCATCGCAAAACTCAAGTTTTAAAGACTTCCCGAAATCCGAATTTGGACTTTCATCAATGTATTAAGTGTATTAAAAAGTCATCTTTCACATTGATTCGGAATCGTCAACCACAAAAAAAGTCAGTTTTGAGTTATCATTGAATGAACAAAGTTGTCTCTTTCTTGTTCCAAGTGTTTAACTATGGACCCATGGCTAAAACTCATGTTTTAAAGACTTCTCGAAATCCGAATTTGGACTTTCATTAGTGTATTAAGTGTATTAAAATGTCGTCTTTCACATTGATTCGGAATCGTCAACTGCAAAAAAGTCAATTTTGAGATATCGTTAATTGAACAAAGTTGTCTCCTTCTTGTTTCAAGTGTTCTACTATGGACCCATGGGTTAAACTCAAGTTCTAAAAACATTCCAAAATCTGAATTTGGACTTTCTTTAGTGTATTAAGTGTTTGAAAATGTCATCCTTCACGTAGATTCGGAACCGTCAAAAGCAAATAAGTCAATTTTGAGATATCTTTGATAGAACAAAGTTCTGTCATTCTTGTTTCAAGTGTTCTATTATGGACCCATGGCTAAAACTCAAGTTTTAAAAACTTCCTGAAATCTGAATCTAGACTTTCATTAGTGCATTAAGTGTATTAAAATGTCGTCTTTCACATAGATTCGGAATCGTAAACTGCAAAAAAGTCAATTTTGAGATATCGTTGATTGAACAAGGTTGTCTCCTTCTTGTTTCAAGTGTTCTACTATGGACCCATGGGTAAAACTCAAGTTTTAAAAACGTCCCAAAATCCAAATTTTGACTTTCACTAGTGTATTAAGTGTGTCAAAATGTCGCTTTTCACATTGATTCGGAATCGTCAACCGCAAAAAAAGTCAGTTTTGAGATATCGTTGAATGAACAAAGTTGTCTCTTTCTTTTTTCAAGTGTTTAACTATGGACCCATGGCTAAAACTCATTTTTTAAAGACTTCCCGAAATCCAAATTTGGACTTTCGTTAGTGTACTAAGTGTATTAAAATGTCGTCTTTCACATTGATTTGGAATCGTCAACCGCAAAAAAAGACAGCTTTGAGATATCGTTGAATGAACAAAGTTGTCTCTTTCTTGTTTCAAGTGTTTAACTATGGACCCATGGCTAAAACTCAAGTTTTAATGACTTCCCAAAATTCGAACTTGGACTTTCGTTAGTGTATTAAGTGTATTTAAATGTCGTCTTTCACATTGATTCGGAATCGTCAACCGCAAAAAAAGTCAATTTTCAGTTATCGTTGAATGAACAAAGTTGTCTCTTTCTTGTTTCAAGAGTTTAACTATGGACCCATGGCTAAAACTCATGTTTTAAGGACTTCCCGAAATCCGAATTTGGACTTTCGTTAGTGTATTAAGTGTATCAAAATGTCGTCTTTCACATTGATTCGGAATCGTGAACCGCAAAAATAGTCAGTTTTGAGATATCGTTGAATGAACAAAGTTGTCTCTTTCTTGTTTCAAGTGTTCAACTATGGACCCATGGCTAAAACTGAAGTTTTAAAGACTTCCCGAAATCCGAATTTAGACTTTCATTAGTGTATTAAGTGTGTCAAAATGTCGTCTTTCACATTGATTCTGAATCGTCAACCGCAAAAAAAGTTAGTTTTGAGATGTCGTTGAATGAACAAAGTTGTCTCTTTCTTGTTTCAAGTGTTCAACCATGGACCCATGGTTAAAACTCAAGTTTTGAAGACTTTCTGAAATCCGAATTTAGAATTTCATTAGTGTATTAAGTGTATTAAAATGTCGTCTTTCACATTGATTCGGAATCGTCAACCGCAAAAAAAGTTAGTTTTGAGATATCGTTGAATGAACAAAGTTGTCTATTTCTTGTTTCAAGTGTTTAACTATGGACCCATGGCTAAAACTCAAGTTTTAAAGACTTCCCGTAATCCGAATTTGGACTTTCATCAGTGTATTAAGTGTATTAAAAAGTCATCTTTCACATTGATTCAGAATCGCCAACCACAAAAAAAGTCAGTTTTAAGTTATCGTTGAATGAACAAAGTTATCTCTTTCTTGTTTCAAGTGTTCAACTATGGACCCATGGCTAAAACTCAAGTTTTAAAAACTTTTCGAAATCTGAATTTGGACTTTCTTTAGTGTATTAAGTGTTTAAAAATGTCATCTTTGATATAGATTCGGATCCGTCAAAAGCAAATAAGTCAGTTTTGCGATATCTTTGATAGAACAAAGTTTTGTCTTTCTTGTTTCAAGTGTTCTACTATGGACCCATGGCTAAAACTCAAATTTTAAAAAACAATCCGAAATCTGAATCTGGACTTTCATTAGTGTATTAAGTGTATCAAAATGTCGTCTTTAACATAGATTCAGAATCGTCAACTGCAAAAAAGTCAATTTTGAGATATCGTTGATTGAACAAAGTTGTCTCCTTCTTGTTTCAAGTGTTCTACTATGGACCCATGGGTAAAACTCAAGTTCTAAAAACTTTCCAAAATCTGAATTTACACTTTCTTTAGTGTATTAAGTGTTTGAAAATGTCATCTTTCACGTAGATTTGGAACCGTCAAAAGCAAATAAGTCAGTTTTGAGATATCTTTGATAGAACAAAGTTCTGTCTTTCTTGTTTCAAGTGTTCTATTATGGACCCATGGCTAAAACTCAAGTTTTAAAAACTTCCTGAAATCTGAATCTAGACTTTCATTAGTGTATTAAGTGTATCAAAATGTCGTCTTTCACATAGATTCGGAATCGTAAACTGCAAAAAAGTCAATTTTGAGATATCGTTGATTGAACAAAGTTGTCTTCTTCTTGTTTCAAGTGTTCTACTATGGACCCATGGGTAAAACTCAAGTTTTAAAAACGTCCCGAAATCTGAATTTTGACTTTCACTAGTGTATTAAGTGTGTCAAAATGTCGCCTTTCACATTGATTCGGAATCGTCTACCGCAAAAAAAGTCAGTTTTGAGATATCGTTGAATGAACAAAGTTGTCTCTTTCTTGTTTCAAGTGTTGAACTAAGGACCCATGGCTAAAACTCAAGTTTTAAAGACTTCCCGAAATCTGAATTTGGACCTTCGTTAGTGTATTAAGTGTGTCAAAATGTCGTCTTTCACATTGATTCGGAATCGTGAACCGTAAAAACAGTCAGTTTTGAGATATCGTTGAATGAACAAAGTTGTCTCTTTCTTGTTTCAAGTGTTCAACTATGGACCCATGGCTAAAAGTAAAGTTTTAAAGACTTCCCGAAATCCAAATTTAGACTTTCATTAGTGTATTAGGTGTGTCAAAATGTCGTCTTTCACATTGATTCGGAATCGTCAACCGCAAAAAAAGTTAGTTTTGAGATGTCGTTGAATGAACAAAGTTGTCTCTTTCTTGTTTCAAGTGTTCAACCATGGACCCATGGTTAAAACTCAAGTTTTAAAGACTTTCTGAAATCCGAATTTAGAATTTCATTAGTGTATTAAGTGTATTAAAATGTCGTCTTTCACATTGATTCGGAATCGTCAACTGCAAAAAAAGTTAGTTTTGAGATATCGGTGAATGAACAAAGTTGTCTCTTTCTTGTTTCAAGTGTTTAACTATGGACCCATGGCAAAAACTCAAGTTTTAAAGACTTCCCGAAATCCGAAT
The DNA here is from genome assembly GCA_036245055.1 of Diospyros kaki. Classification (NCBI taxonomy): domain Eukaryota; kingdom Viridiplantae; phylum Streptophyta; class Magnoliopsida; order Ericales; family Ebenaceae; genus Diospyros; species Diospyros kaki. The sequence goes on along the minus strand of BSEG01000009.1, from coordinate 22,256,676 downwards.
TTGGACTTTCGTTAGTGTATTAAGTGTATTAAAATGTCGTCTTTCACATTGATTCGGAATCGTCAACCGCAAAAAAAGTCAGTTTTGAGTTATCGTTGAATGAACAAAGTTGTCTCTTTCTTGTTTCAAGTGTTCAACTATGGACCCATGGCAAAAACTCAAGTTATAAAAACTTCTTGAAATCCGAATTCGGACTTTCACTAGTGTATTAAGTGTGTCAAAATGTCGTCTTTCACATAGATTCGGAATTGTAAACTGCAAAAAAGTCAATTTTGAGATATCGTTGATTGAACAAAGTTGTCTCCTTCTTGTTTCAAGTGTTCTACTATGGACCCATGGGTAAAACTCAAGTTTTAAAAACGTCCCGAAATCCGAATTTGGACTTTCACTAGTGTATTAAGTGTGTCAAAATGTCGCCTTTCACATTGATTCGGAATCGTCAACTGCAAAAAAAGTCAGTTTTGAGATATCGTTGAATGAACAAAGTTGTGGCTTTCTTGTTTCAAGTGTTTAACTATGGACCCATGGCTAAAACTCATGTTTTAAAGACTTCCCGAAATCCAAATCTAGACTTTCATTAGTGCATTAAGTGTATCAAAATGTCGTCTTTCACATAGATTCGGAATCGTAAACTGCAAAAAAGTCAATTTTGAGATATCGTTAATTGAACAAAGTTGTCTCCTTCTTGTTTCAAGTGTTCTACTATGGACCCATGGGTTAAACTCAAGTTCTAAAAACTTTCCAAAATCTGAATTTGGACTTTCTTTAGTGTATTAAGTGTTTGAAAATGTCATCCTTCACGTAGATTCGGAACCGTCAAAAGCAAATTAGTCAATTTTGAGATATCTTTGATAGAACAAAGTTCTGTCATTCTTGTTTCAAGTGTTCTATTATGGACCCATGGCTAAAACTCAAGTTTTAAAAACTTCCCGAAATCTGAATCTAGACTTTCATTAGTGCATTAAGTGTATCAAAATGTCGTCTTTCACATAGATTCGGAATCGTAAACTGCAAAAAAGTCAATTTTGAGATATCGTTGATTGAACAAAGTTGTCTCCTTCTTGTTTCAAGTGTTCAACTATGGACCCATGGGTAAAACTCAAGTTTTAAAAACGTCCCGAAATCCAAATTTTGACTTTCACTAGTGTATTAAGTGTGTCAAAATGTCGCTTTTCACATTGATTCGGAATCGTCAACCGCAAAAAAAGTCAGTTTTGAGATATCGTTGAATGAACAAAGTTGTCTCTTTCTTTTTTCAAGTGTTTAACTATGGACCCATGGCTAAAACTCATGTTTTAAAGACTTCCCGAAATCCGAATTTGGACTTTCGTTAGTGTATTAAGTGTATTAAAATGTCGTCTTTCACATTGATTTGGAATCGTCAACCGCAAAAAAAGACAGCTTTGAGATATCGTTGAATGAACAAAGTTGTCTCTTTCTTGTTTCAAGTGTTTAACTATGGACCCATGGCTAAAACTCAAGTTTTAATGACTTCCCGAAATTCGAACTTGGACTTTCGTGAGTGTATTAAGTGTATTTAAATGTCGTCTTTCACATTGATTCGGAATCGTCAACCGCAAAAAAAGTCAATTTTCAGTTATCGTTGAATGAACAAAGTTGTCTCTTTCTTGTTTCAAGAGTTTAACTATGGACCCATGGCTAAAACTCATGTTTTAAAGACTTCCCGAAATCTGAATTTGGACTTTCGTTAGTGTATTAAGTGTGTCAAAATGTCGTCTTTCACATTGATTCGGAATCGTGAACCGTAAAAACAGTCAGTTTTGAGATATCGTTGAATGAACAAAGTTGTCTCTTTCTTGTTTCAAGTGTTCAACTATGGACCCATGGCTAAAAGTAAAGTTTTAAAGACTTCCCGAAATCCAAATTTAGACTTTCATTAGTGTATTAGGTGTGTCAAAATGTCGTCTTTCACATTGATTCGGAATCGTCAACCGCAAAAAAAGTTAGTTTTGAGATGTCGTTGAATGAACAAAGTTGTCTCTTTCTTGTTTCAAGTGTTCAACCATGGACCCATGGTTAAAACTCAAGTTTTAAAGACTTTCTGAAATCCGAATTTAGAATTTCATTAGTGTATTAAGTGTATTAAAATGTCGTCTTTCACATTGATTCGGAATCGTCAACCGCAAAAAAAGTTAGTTTTGAGATATCGGTGAATGAACAAAGTTGTCTCTTTCTTGTTTCAAGTGTTTAACTATGGACCCATGGCAAAAACTCAAGTTTTAAAGACTTCCCGAAATCCGAATTTGGACTTTCGTTAGTGTATTAAGTGTATTAAAATGTCGTCTTTCACATTGATTCGGAATCGTCAACCGCAAAAAAAGTCAGTTTTGAGTTATCGTTGAATGAACAAAGTTGTCTCTTTCTTGTTTCAAGTGTTCAACTATGGACCCATGGCTAAAACTCAAGTTATAAAAACTTCTTGAAATCCGAATTTGGACTTTCACTAGTGTATTAAGTGTGTCAAAATGTCGTCTTTCACATAGATTCGGAATTGTAAACTGCAAAAAAGTCAATTTTGAGATATCGTTGATTGAACAAAGTTGTCTCCTTCTTGTTTCAAGTGTTCTACTATGGACCCATGGGTAAAACTCAAGTTTTAAAAACGTCCCGAAATCCGAATTTGGACTTTCACTAGTGTATTAAGTGTGTCAAAATGTCGCCTTTCACATTGATTCGGAATCGTCAACTGCAAAAAAAGTCAGTTTTGAGATATCGTTGAATGAACAAAGTTGTGGCTTTCTTGTTTCAAGTGTTTAACTATGGACCCATGGCTAAAACTCATGTTTTAAAGACTTCCCGAAATCCAAATTTGGACTTTCGTTAGTGTATTAAGTGTATCAAAATGTCGTGTTTCACATTGATCCGGAATCGTGAACCGCAAAAACAGTCAATTTTGAGATATCGTTGAATGAACAAAGTTGTCTCTTTCTTGTTTCAAGTGTTCAACTATGGACCCATGGCTAAAACTAAAGTTTTAAAGACTTTCTGAAATCCGAATTTAGACTGTCATTAGTGTATTAAGTGTATTAAAATGTCGTCTTTCGCATTGATTCGGAATCGTCAACTGCAAAGAAGTTAGTTTTGAGATATCGTTCAATGAACAAAGTTGTCTATTTCTTGTTTCATGTGTTTAACTATGGACCCATCGCAAAACTCAAGTTTTAAAGACTTCCCGAAATCCGAATTTGGACTTTCATCAATGTATTAAGTGTATTAAAAAGTCATCTTTCACATTGATTCGGAATCGTCAACCACAAAAAAAGTCAGTTTTGAGTTATCATTGAATGAACAAAGTTGTCTCTTTCTTGTTTCAAGTGTTTAACTATGGACCCATGGCTAAAACTCATGTTTTAAAGACTTCCCGAAATCCGAATTTGGACTTTCATTAGTGTATTAAGTGTATTAAAATGTCGTCTTTCACATTGATTCGGAATCGTCAACTGCAAAAAAGTCAATTTTGAGATATCGTTAATTGAACAAAGTTGTCTCCTTCTTGTTTCAAGTGTTCTACTATGGACCCATGGGTTAAACTCAAGTTCTAAAAACTTTCCAAAATCTGAATTTGGACTTTCTTTAGTGTATTAAGTGTTTGAAAATGTCATCCTTCACGTAGATTCGGAACCGTCAAAAGCAAATAAGTCAATTTTGAGATATCTTTGATAGAACAAAGTTCTGTCATTCTTGTTTCAAGTGTTCTATTATGGACCCATGGCTAAAACTCAAGTTTTAAAAACTTCCCGAAATCTGAATCTAGACTTTCATTAGTGCATTAAGTGTATCAAAATGTCGTCTTTCACATAGATTCGGAATCGTAAACTGCAAAAAAGTCAATTTTGAGATATCGTTGATTGAACAAAGTTGTCTCCTTCTTGTTTCAAGTGTTTTACTATGGACCCATGGGTAAAACTCAAGTTTTAAAAACGTCCCGAAATCCAAATTTTGACTTTCACTAGTGTATTAAGTGTGTCAAAATGTCGCCTTTCACATTGATTCGGAATCCTCAACCGCAAAAAAAGTCAGTTTTGAGATATCGTTGAATGAACAAAGTTGTCTCTTTCTTTTTTCAAGTGTTTAACTATGGACCCATGGCTAAAACTCATGTTTTAAAGACTTCCCGAAATCCGAATTTGGACTTTCGTTAGTGTATTAAGTGTATTAAAATGTCGTCTTTCACATTGATTTGGAATCGTCAACCGCAAAAAAAGACAGCTTTGAGATATCGTTGAATGAACAAAGTTGTCTCTTTCTTGTTTCAAGTGTTTAACTATGGACCCATGGCTAAAACTCAAGTTTTAATGACTTCCCGAAATTCGAACTTGGACTTTCGTTAGTGTATTAAGTGTATTTAAATGTCGTCTTTCACATTGATTCAGAATCGTCAACCGCAAAAAAAGTCAATTTTCAGTTATCGTTGAATGAGCAAAGTTGTCTCTTTCTTGTTTCAAGAGTTTAACTATGGACCCATGGCTAAAACTCATGTTTTAAGGACTTCTCGAAATCCGATTTTGGACTTTCGTTAGTGTATTAAGTGTATCAAAATGTCGTCTTTCACATTGATTCGGAATCGTGAACCGCAAAAATAGTCAGTTTTGAGATATCGTTGAATGAACAAAGTTGTCTCTTTCTTGTTTCAAGTGTTCAACTATGGACCCATGGCTAAAACTAAAGTTTTAAAGACTTCCCGAAATCCGAATTTAGACTGTCATTAGTGTATTAAGTGTATTAAAATGCCGTCTTTCACATTGATTCGGAATCGTCAACTGCAAAGAAGTTAGTTTTGAGATATCGTTCAATGAACAAAGTTGTCTATTTCTTGTTTCATGTGTTTAACTATGGACCCATCGCAAAACTCAAGTTTTAAAGACTTCCCGAAATCCGAATTTGGACTTTCATCAATGTATTAAGTGTATTAAAAAGTCATCTTTCACATTGATTCGGAATCGTCAACCACAAAAAAAGTCAGTTTTGAGTTATCATTGAATGAACAAAGTTGTCTCTTTCTTGTTTCAAGTGTTTAACTATGGACCCATGGCTAAAACTCATGTTTTAAAGACTTCCTGAAATCCGAATTTGGACTTTCATTAGTGTATTAAGTGTATTAAAATGTCGTCTTTCACATTGATTCGGAATCGTCAACTGCAAAAAAGTCAATTTTGAGATATCGTTAATTGAACAAAGTTGTCTCCTTCTTGTTTCAAGTGTTCTACTATGGACCCATGGGTTAAACTCAAGTTCTAAAAACTTTCCAAAATCTGAATTTGGACTTTCTTTAGTGTATTAAGTGTTTGAAAATGTCATCCTTCACGTATATTCGGAACCGTCAAAAGCAAATAAGTCAATTTTGAGATATCTTTGATAGAACAAAGTTCTGTCATTCTTGTTTCAAGTGTTCTATTATGGACCCATGGCTAAAACTCAAGTTTTAAAAACTTCCTGAAATCTGAATCTAGACTTTCATTAGTGCATTAAGTGTATCAAAATGTCGTCTTTCACATAGATTCGGAATCGTAAACTGCAAAAAAGTCAATTTTGAGATATCGTTGATTGAACAAGGTTGTCTCCTTGTTTCAAGTGTTCTACTATGGACCCATGGGTAAAACTCAAGTTTTAAAAACGTCCCAAAATCCAAATTTTGACTTTCACTAGTGTATTAAGTGTGTCAAAATGTCGCTTTTCACATTGATTCGGAATCGTCAACCGCAAAAAAAGTCAGTTTTGAGATATCGTTGAATGAACAAAGTTGTCTCTTTCTTTTTTCAAGTGTTTAACTATGGACCCATGGCTAAAACTCATTTTTTAAAGACTTCCCGAAATCCGAATTTGGACTTTCGTTAGTGTATTAAGTGTATTAAAATGTCGTCTTTCACATTGATTTGGAATCGTCAACCGCAAAAAAAGACAGCTTTGAGATATCGTTGAATGAACAAAGTTGTCTCTTTCTTGTTTCAAGTGTTTAACTATGGACCCATGGCTAAAACTCAAGTTTTAATGACTTCCCGAAATTCGAACTTGGACTTTCGTTAGTGTATTAAGTGTATTTAAATGTCGTCTTTCACATTGATTCGGAATCGTCAATCGCAAAAAAAGTCAATTTTCAGTTATCGTTGAATGAACAAAGTTGTCTCTTTCTTGTTTCAAGAGTTTAACTATGGACCCATGGCTAAAACTCATGTTTTAAGGACTTCCCGAAATCCGAATTTGGACTTTCGTTAGTGTATTAAGTGTATCAAAATATCGTCTTTCACATTGATTCGGAATCGTGAACCGCAAAAATAGTCAGTTTTGAGATATCGTTGAATGAACAAAGTTGTCTCTTTCTTGTGTCAAGTGTTCAACTATGGACCCATGGCTAAAACTAAAGTTTTAAAGACTTCCCGAAATCCGAATTTAGACTTTCATTAGTGTATTAAGTGTGTCAAAATGTCGTCCTTCACATTGATTCTGAATCGTCAACCGCAAAAAAAGTTAGTTTTGAGATGTCGTTGAATGAACAAAGTTGTCTCTTTCTTGTTTCAAGTGTTCAACCATGGACCCATGGTTAAAACTCAAGTTTTGAAGACTTTCTGAAATCCGAATTTAGAATTTCATTAGTGTATTAAGTGTATTAAAATGTCGTCTTTCACATTGATTCGGAATCGTCAACCGCAAAAAAAGTTAGTTTTGAGATATCGTTGAATGAACAAAGTTGTCTATTTGTTGTTTCAAGTGTTTAACTACGGACCCATGGCTAAAACTCAAGTTTTAAAGACTTCCCGAAATCCGAATTTGGACTTTCATCAGTGTATTAAGTGTATTAAAAAGTCATCTTTCACAATGATTCAGAATCGCCAACCACAAAAAAAGTCAGTTTTAAGTTATCGTTGAATGAACAAAGTTATCTCTTTCTTGTTTCAAGTGTTCAACTATGGACCCATGGCTAAAACTCAAGTTTTAAAAACTTTCCGAAATCTGAATTTGGACTTTCTTTAGTGTATTAAGTGTTTAAAAATGTCATCTTTGATATAGATTCGGACCCGTCAAAAGCAAATAAGTCAGTTTTGCGATATCTTTGATAGAACAAAGTTTTGTCTTTCTTGTTTCAAGTGTTCTACTATGGACCCATGGCTAAAACTCAAATTTTAAAAAACAATCCGAAATCTGAATCTGGACTTTCATTAGTGTATTAAGTGTATCAAAATGTCGTCTTTAACATAGATTCAGAATCGTCAACTGCAAAAAAGTCAATTTTGAGATATCGTTGATTGAACAAAGTTGTCTCCTTCTTGTTTCAAGTGTTCTACTATGGACCCATGGGTAAAACTCAAGTTCTAAAAACTTTCCAAAATCTGAATTTACACTTTCTTTAGTGTATTAAGTGTTTGAAAATGTCATCTTTCACGTAGATTTGGAACCGTCAAAAGCAAATAAGTCAGTTTTGAGATATCTTTGATAGAACAAAGTTCTGTCTTTCTTGTTTCAAGTGTTCTATTTTGGACCCATGGCTAAAACTCAAGTTTTAAAAACTTCCTGAGATCTGAATCTAGACTTTCATTAGTGTATTAAGTGTATCAAAATGTCGTCTTTCACATAGATTCGGAATCTTAAACTGCAAAAAAGTCAATTTTGAGATATCGTTGATTGAACAAAGTTGTCTTCTTCTTGTTTCAAGTGTTCTACTATGGACCCATGGGTAAAACTCAAGTTTTAAAAACGTCCCGAAATCCGAATTTTGACTTTCACTAGTGTATTAAGTGTGTCAAAATGTCGCCTTCCACATTGATTCGGAATCGTCAACCGCAAAAAAGGTCAGTTTTGAGATATCGTTGAATGAACAAAGTTGTCTCTTTCTTGTTTCAAGTGTTGAACTAAGGACCCATGGCTAAAACTCAAGTTTTAAAGACTTCCCGAAATCTGAATTTGGACCTTCGTTAGTGTATTAAGTGTGTCAAAATGTCGTCTTTCACATTGATTCGGAATCGTGAACCGTAAAAACAGTCAGTTTTGAGATATCGTTGAATGAACAAAGTTGTCTCTTTCTTGTTTCAAGTGTTCAACTATGGACCCATGGCTAAAAGTAAAGTTTTAAAGACTTCCCGAAATCCAAATTTAGACTTTCATTAGTGTATTAGGTGTGTCAAAATGTCGTCTTTCACATTGATTCGGAATCGTCAACCGCAAAAAAAGTTAGTTTTGAGATGTCGTTGAATGAACAAAGTTGTCTCTTTCTTGTTTCAAGTGTTCAACCATGGACCCATGGTTAAAACTCAAGTTTTAAAGACTTTCTGAAATCCGAATTTAGAATTTCATTAGTGTATTAAGTGTATTAAAATGTCGTCTTTCACATTGATTCGGAATCGTCAACCGCAAAAAAAGTTAGTTTTGAGATATCGGTGAATGAACAAAGTTGTCTCTTTCTTGTTTCAAGTGTTTAACTATGGACCCATGGAAAAAACTCAAGTTTTAAAGACTTCCCGAAATCCGAATTTGGACTTTCGTTAGTGTATTAAGTGTATTAAAATGTCGTCTTTCACATTGATTCGAAATCGTCAACCGCAAAAAAAGTCAGTTTTGAGTTATCGTTGAATGAACAAAGTTGTCTCTTTCTTGTTTCAAGTGTTCAACTATGGACCCATGGCTAAAACTCAAGTTATAAAAACTTCTTGAAATCCGAATTTGGACTTTCACTAGTGTATTAAGTGTGTCAAAATGTCGTCTTTCACATAGATTCGGAATTGTAAACTGCAAAAAAGTCAATTTTGAGATATCGTTGATTGAACAAAGTTGTCTCCTTCTTGTTTCAAGTGTTCTACTATGGACCCATGGGTAAAACTCAAGTTTTAAAAACGTCCCGAAATCCGAATTTGGACGTTCACTAGTGTATTAAGTGTGTCAAAATGTCGCCTTTCACATTGATTCGGAATCGTCAACTGCAAAAAAAGTCAGTTTTGAGATATCGTTGAATGAACAAAGTTGTGGCTTTCTTGTTTCAAGTGTTTAACTATGGACCCATGGCTAAAACTCATGTTTTAAAGACTTCCCGAAATCCAAATTTGGACTTTCGTTAGTGTATTAAGTGTATCAAAATGTCGTCTTTCACATTGATCCGGAATCGTGAACCGCAAAAACAGTCAATTTTGAGATATCGTTGAATGAACAAAGTTGTCTCTTTCTTGTTTCAAGTGTTCAACTATGGACCCATGGCTAAAACTAAAGTTTTAAAGACTTTCTGAAATCCGAATTTAGACTGTCATTAGTGTATTAAGTGTATTAAAATGTCGTCTTTCACATTGATTCGGAATCGTCAACTGCAAAGAAGTTAGTTTTGAGATATCGTTCAATGAACAAAGTTGTCTATTTCTTGTTTCATGTGTTTAACTATGGACCCATCGCAAACCTCAAGTTTTAAAGACTTCCCGAAATCCGAATTAGGACTTTCATCAATGTATTAAGTGTATTAAAAAGTCATCTTTCACATTGATTCGGAATCGTCAACCACAAAAAAAGTCAGTTTTGAGTTATCATTGAATGAACAAAGTTGTCTCTTTCTTGTTTCAAGTGTTTAACTATGGACCCATGGCTAAAACTCATGTTTTAAAGACTTCCCGAAATCCGAATTTGGACTTTCATTAGTGTATTAAGTGTATTAAAATGTCGTCTTTCACATTGATTCGGAATCGTCAACTGCAAAAAAGTCAATTTTGAGATATCGTTAATTGAACAAAGTTGTCTCCTTCTTGTTTCAAGTGTTCTATTATGGACCCATGGGTTAAACTCAAGTTCTAAAAACTTTCCAAAATCTGAATTTGGACTTTCTTTAGTGTATTAAGTGTTTGAAAATGTCATCCTTCACGTAGATTCGGAACCGTCAAAAGCAAATAAGTCAATTTTGAGATATCTTTGATAGAACAAAGTTCTGTCATTCTTGTTTCAAGTGTTCTATTATGGACCCATGGCTAAAACTCAAGTTTTAAAAACTTCCCAAAATCTGAATCTAGACTTTCATTAGTGCATTAAGTGTATCAAAATGTCGTCTTTCACATAGATTCGGAATCGTAAACTGCAAAAAAGTCAATTTTGAGATATCGTTGATTGAACAAAGTTGTCTCCTTCTTGTTTCAAGTGTTCTACTATGGACCCATGGGTAAAACTCAAGTTTTAAAAACGTCCCGAAATCCGAATTTTGACTTTCACTAGTGTATTAAGTGTGTCAAAATGTCGCCTTTCACATTGATTCGGAATCGTCAACCGCAAAAAAAGTCAGTTTTGAGATATCGTTGAATGAACAAAGTTGTCTCTTTCTTGTTTCAAGTGTTGAACTAAGGACCCATGGCTAAAACTCATGTTTTAAGGACTTCCCGAAATCCGAATTTGGACTTTCGTTAGTGTATTAAGTGTATCAAAATGTCGTCTTTCACATTGATTCGGAATCGTGAACCGCAAAAATATTCAGTTTTGAGATATCGTTGAATGAACAAAGTTGTCTCTTTCTTGTTTCAAGTGTTCAACTATGGACCCATGGCTAAAACTAAAGTTTTAAAGACTTCCCGAAATCCGAATTTAGACTTTCATTAGTGTATTAAGTGTGTCAAAATGTCGTCTTTCACATTGATTCTGAATCGTCAACCGCAAAAAAAGTTAGTTTTGAGATGTCGTTGAATGAACAAAGTTGTCTCTTTCTTGTTTCAAGTGTTCAACCATGGACCCATGGTTAAAACTGAAGTTTTGAAGACTTTCTGAAATCCGAATTTAGAATTTCATTAGTGTATTAAGTGTATTAAAATGTCGTCTTTCACATTGATTCGGAATCGTCAACCGCAAAAAAAGTTAGTTTTGAGATATCGTTGAATGAACAAAGTTGTCTATTTCTTGTTTCAAGTGTTTAACTATGGACCCATGGCTAAAACTCAAGTTTTAAAGACTTCTCGAAATCCGAATTTGGACTTTCATCAGTGTATTAAGTGTATTAAAAAGTCATCTTTCACATTGATTCAGAATCGTCAACCACAAAAAAAGTCAGTTTTAAGTTATCGTTGAATGAACAAAGTTATCTCTTTCTTGTTTCAAGTGTTCAACTATGGACCCATGGCTAAAACTCAAGTTTTAAAAACTTTCCGAAATCTGAATTTGGACTTTCTTTAGTGTATTAAGTGTTTCAAAATGTCATCTTTGATATAGATTCGGAACCGTCAACAGCAAATAAGTCAGTTTTGCGATATCTTTGATAGAACAAAGTTTTGTCTTTCTTGTTTCAAGTGTTCTACTATGGACCCATGGCTAAAACTCAAATTTTAAAAAACAATCCGAAATCTGAATCTGGACTTTCATTAGTGTATTAAGTGTATCAAAATGTCGTCTTTAACATAGATTCAGAATCGTCAACTGCAAAAAAGTCAATTTTGAGATATCGTTGATTGAACAAAGTTGTCTCCTTCTTGTTTCAAGTGTTCTACTATGGACCCATGGGTAAAACTCAAGTTCTAAAAACTTTCCAAAATCTGAATTTACACTTTCTTTAGTGTATTAAGTGTTTGAAAATGTCATCTTTCACGTAGATTTGGAACCGTCAAAAGCAAATAAGTCAGTTTTGAGATATCTTTGATAGAACAAAGTTCTGTCTTTCTTGTTTCAAGTGTTCTATTATGGACCCATGGCTAAAACTCAAGTTTTAAAAACGTCCCGAAATCCAAATTTTGACTTTCACTAGTGTATTAAGTGTGTCAAAATGTCGCTTTTCACATTGATTCGGAATCGTCAACCGCAAAAAAAGTCAGTTTTGAGATATCGTTGAATGAACAAAGTTGTCTCTTTCTTGTTTCAAGAGTTTAACTATGGACCCATGGCTAAAACTCATGTTTTAAGGACTTCCCGAAATCCGAATTTGGACTTTCGTTAGTGTATTAAGTGTATCAAAATGTCGTCTTTCACATTGATTCGGAATCGTGAACCGCAAAAATAGTCAGTTTTGAGATATCGTTGAATGAACAAAGTTGTCTCTTTCTTGTTTCAAGTGTTCAACTATGGACCCATGGCTAAAACTAAAGTTTTAAAGACTTCCCGAAATCCGAATTTAGACTTTCATTAGTGTATTAAGTGTGTCAAAATGTCGTCTTTCACATTGATTCTGAATCGTCAACCGCAAAAAAAGTTAGTTTTGAGATGTCGTTGAATGAACAAAGTTGTCTCTTTCTTGTTTCAAGTCTTCAACCATGGACCCATGGTTAAAACTCAAGTTTTGAAGACTTTCTGAAATCCGAATTTAGAATTTCATTAGTGTATTAAGTGTATTAAAATGTCGTCTTTCACATTGATTCGGAATCGTCAACCGCAAAAAAAGTTAGTTTTGAGATATCGTTGAATGAACAAAGTTGTCTATTTCTTGTTTCAAGTGTTTAACTATGGACCCATGGCTAAAACTCAAGTTTTAAAGACTTCCCGAAATCCGAATTTGGACTTTCATCAGTGTATTAAGTGTATTAAAAAGTCATCTTTCACATTGATTCAGAATCGCCAACCACAAAAAAAGTCAGTTTTAAGTTATCGTTGAATGAACAAAGTTATCTCTTTCTTGTTTCAAGTGTTCAACTATGGACCCATGGCTAGAACTCAAGTTTTAAAAACTTTCCGAAATCTGAATTTGGACTTTCTTTAGTGTATTAAGTGTTTTAAAATGTTGTCTTTGATATAGATTCGGACCCGTCAATAGCAAATAAGTCAGTTTTGCGATATCTTTGATAGAACAAAGTTTTGTCTTTCTTGTTTCAAGTGTTCTACTATGGACCCATGGCTAAAACTCAAATTTTAAAAAACAATCCGAAATCTGAATATGGACTTTCATTAGTGTATTAAGTGTATCAAAATGTCGTCTTTAACATAGATTCAGAATCGTCAACTGCAAAAAAGTCAATTTTGAGATATCGTTGATTGAACAAAGTTGTCTCCTTCTTGTTTCAAATGTTCTACTATGGACCCATGGGTAAAACTCAAGTTCTAAAAACTTTCCAAAATCTGAATTTACACTTTCTTTACTGTATTAAGTGTTTGAAAATGTCATCTTTCACATAGATTTGGAACCGTCAAAAGCAAATAAGTCAGTTTTGAGATATCTTTGATAGAACAAAGTTCTGTCTTTCTTGTTTCAAGTGTTCTATTATGGACCCATGGCTAAAACTGAAGTTTTAAAAACTTCCTGAAATCTGAATCTAGACTTTCATTAGTGTATTAAGTGTATCAAAATGTCGTCTTTCACATAGATTCGGAATCGTAAACTGCAAAAAAGTCAATTTTGAGATATCGTTGATTGAACAAAGTTGTCTCCTTCTTGTTTCAAGTGTTCTACTATGGACCCATGGGTAAAACTCAAGTTTTAAAAACGTCCCGAAATCCGAATTTTGACTTTCACTAGTGTATTAAGTGTGTCAAAATGTCGCCTTTCACATTGATTCGGAATCGTCAACCGCAAAAAAAGTCAGTTTTGAGATATCGTTGAATGAACAAAGTTGTCTCTTTCTTGTTTCAAGTGTTGAACTAAGGACCCATGGCTAAAACTCAAGTTTTAAAGACTTCCCGAAATCTGAATTTGGACCTTCGTTAGTGTATTAAGTGTGTCAAAATGTCATCTTTCACATTGATTCGGAATCGTGAACCGTAAAAACAGTCAGTTTTGAGATATCGTTCAATGAACAAAGTTGTCTCTTTCTTGTTTCAAGTGTTCAACTATGGACCCATGGCTAAAAGTAAAGTTTTAAAGACTTCCCGAAATCCAAATTTAGACTTTCATTAGTGTATTAGGTGTGTCAAAATGTCGTCTTTCACATTGATTCGGAATCGTCAACCGCAAAAAAAGTTAGTTTTGAGATGTCGTTGAATGAACAAAGTTGTCTCTTTCTTGTTTCAAGTGTTCAACCATGGACCCATGGTTAAAACTCAAGTTTTAAAGACTTTCTGAAATCCGAATTTAGAATTTCATTAGTGTATTAAGTGTATTAAAATGTCGTCTTTCACATTGATTCGGAATCGTCAACCGCAAAAAAAGTTAGTTTTGAGATATCGGTGAATGAACAAAGTTGTCTCTTTCTTGTTTCAAGTGTTTAACTATGGACCCATGGCAAAAACTCAAGTTTTAAAGACTTCCCGAAATCCGAATTTGGACTTTCGTTAGTGTATTAAGTGTATTAAAATGTCGTCTTTCACATTGATTCGGAATCGTCAACCGCAAAAAAAGTCAGTTTTGAGTTATCGTTGAATGAACAAAGTTGTCTCTTTCTTGTTTCAAGTGTTCAACTATGGACCCATGGCTAAAACTCAAGTTATAAAAACTTCTTGAAATCCGAATTTGGACTTTCACTAGTGTATTAAGTGTGTCAAAATGTCGTCTTTCACATAGATTCGGAATTGTAAACTGCAAAAAAGTCAATTTTGAGATATCGTTGATTGAACAAAGTTGTCTCCTTCTTGTTTCAAGTGTTCTACTATGGACCCATGGGTAAAACTCAAGTTTTAAAAACGTCCCGAAATCCGAATTTGGACTTTCACTAGTGTATTAAGTGTGTCAAAATGTCGCCTTTCAATTGATTCGGAATCGTCAACTGCAAAAAAAGTCAGTTTTGAGATATCGTTGAATGAACAAAGTTGTGGCTTTCTTGTTTCAAGTGTTTAACTATGGACCCATGGCTAAAACTCATGTTTTAAAGACTTCCCGAAATCCAAATTTGGACTTTCGTTAGTGTATTAAGTGTATCAAAATGTCGTCCTTCACATTGATCCGGAATCGTGAACCGCAAAAACAGTCAATTTTGAGATATCGTTGAATGAACAAAGTTGTCTCTTTCTTGTTTCAAGTGTTCAACTATGGACCCATCGCAAAACTCAAGTTTTAAAGACTTCCCGAAATCCGAATTTGGACTTTCATCAATGTATTAAGTGTATTAAAAAGTCATCTTTCACATTGATTCGGAATCGTCAACCACAAAAAAAGTCAGTTTTGAGTTATCATTGAATGAACAAAGTTGTCTCTTTCTTGTTTCAAGTGTTTAACTATGGACCCATGGCTAAAACTCATGTTTTAAAGACTTCCCGAAATCCGAATTTGGACTTTCATTAGTGTATTAAGTGTAATAAAATGTCGTCTTTCACATTGATTCGGAATCGTCAACTGCAAAAAAGTCAATTTTGAGATATCGTTAATTGAACAAAGTTGTCTCCTTCTTGTTTCAAGTGTTCTACTATGGACCCATGGGTTAAACTCAAGTTCTAAAAACTTTCCAAAATCTGAATTTGGACTTTCTTTCGTGTATTAAGTGTTTGAAAATGTCATCCTTCACGTAGATTCGGAACCGTCAAAAGCAAATAAGTCAATTTTGAGATATCTTTGATAGAACAAAGTTCTGTCATTCTTGTTTGAAGTGTTCTATTATGGACCCATGGCTAAAACTCAAGTTTTAAAAACTTCCCGAAATCTGAATCTAGACTTTCATTAGTGCATTAAGTGTATCAAAATGTCGTCTTTCACATAGATTCGGAATCGTAAACTGCAAAAAAGTCAATTTTGAGATATCGTTGAATGAACAAAGTTGTCTCCTTCTTGTTTCAAGTGTTCTACTATGGACCCATGGGTAAAACTCAAGTTTTAAAAACGTCCCGAAATCCGAATTTGGACTTTCACTAGTGTATTAAGTGTGTCAAAATGTCGTCTTTCACATAGATTCGGAATTGTAAACTGCAAAAAAGTCAATTTTGAGATATCGTTGATTGAACAAAGTTGTCTCCTTCTTATTTCAAGTGTTCTACTATGGACCCATGGGTAAAACTCAAATTTTAAAAACGTCCCGAAATCCGAATTTGGACTTTCACTAGTGTATTAAGTGTGTCAAAATGTCGCCTTTCACATTGATTCGGAATCGTCAACTGCAAAAAAAGTCAGTTTTGAGATATCGTTGAATGAACAAAGTTGTGGCTTTCTTGTTTCAAGTGTTTAACTATGGACCCATGGCTAAAACTCATGTTTTAAAGACTTCTCGAAATCCAAATTTGGACTTTCGTTAGTGTATTAAGTGTATCAAAATGTCGTCTTTCACATTGATCCGGAATCGTGAACCGCAAAAACAGTCAATTTTGAGATATCGTTGAATGAACAAAGTTGTCTCTTTCTTGTTTCAAGTGTTCAACTATGGACCCATGGCTAAAACTAAAGTTTTAAAGACTTTCTGAAATCCGAATTTAGACTGTCATTAGTGTATTAACTGTATTAAAATGTCGTCTTTCACATTGATTCGGAATCGTCAACTGCAAAAAAGTCAATTTTGAGATAGCGTTAATTGAACAAAGTTGTCTCCTTCTTGTTTCAAGTGTTCTACTATGGACCCATGGGTTAAACTCAAGTTCTAAAAACTTTCCAAAATCTGAATTTGGACTTTCTTTAGTGTATTAAGTGTTTGAAAATGTCATCCTTCACGTAGATTCGGAACCGTCAAAAGCAAATAAGTCAATTTTGAGATATCTTTGATAGAACAAAGTTCTTTCATTCTTGTTTCAAGTGTTCTATTATGGACCCATGGCTAAAACTCAAGTTTTAAAAACTTCCCGAAATCTGAATCTAGACTTTCATTAGTGCATTAAGTGTATCAAAATGTCGTCTTTCACATAGATTCGGAATCGTAAACTGCAAAAAAGTCAATTTTGAGATATCGTTGAATGAACAAAGTTGTCTCCTTCTTGTTTCAAGTGTTCTACTATGGACCCATGGGTAAAACTCAAGTTTTAAAAACGTCCCAAAATCCGAATTTGGACTTTCACTAGTGTATTAAGTGTGTCAAAATGTCGTCTTTCACATAGATTCGGAATTGTAAACTGCAAAAAAGTCAATTTTGAGATATCGTTGATTGAACAAAGTTGTCTCCTTCTTATTCCAAGTGTTCTACTATGGACCCATGGGTAAAACTCAAGTTTTAAAAACGTCCCGAAATCCGAATTTGGACTTTCACTAGTGTATTAAGTGTGTCAAAATGTCGCCTTTCACATTGATTCGGAATCGTCAACTGCAAAAAAAGTCAGTTTTGAGATATCGTTGAATGAACAAAGTTGTGGCTTTCTTGTTTCAAGTGTTTAACTATGGACCCATGGCTAAAACTCATGTTTTAAAGACTTCCCGAAATCCAAATTTGGACTTTCGTTAGTGTATTAAGTGTATCAAAATGTCGTCTTTCACATTGATCCGGAATCGTGAACCGCAAAAACAGTCAATTTTGAGATATCGTTGAATGAACAAAGTTGTCTCTTTCTTGTTTCAAGTGTTCAACTATGGACCCATGGCTAAAACTAAAGTTTTAAAGACTTTCTGAAATCCGAATTTAGACTGTCATTAGTGTATTAAGTGTATTAAAATGTCGTCTTTCACATTGATTCGGAATCGTCAACTGCAAAGAAGTTAGTTTTGAGATATCGTTCAATGAACAAAGTTGTCTATTTCTTGTTTCATGTGTTTAACTATGGACCCATCGCAAAACTCAAGTTTTAAAGACTTCCCGAAATCCGAATTTGGACTTTCATCAATGTATTAAGTGTATTAAAAAGTCATCTTTCACATTGATTCGGAATCGTCAACCACAAAAAAAGTCAGTTTTGAGTTATCATTGAATGAACAAAGTTGTCTCTTTCTTGTTTCAAGTGTTTAACTATGGACCCATGGCTAAAACTCATGTTTTAAAGACTTCCCGAAATCCGAATTTGGACTTTCATTAGTGTATTAAGTGTATTAAAATGTCGTCTTTCACATTGATTCGGAATCGTCAACTGCAAAAAAGTCAATTTTGAGATATCGTTAATTGAACAAAGTTGTCTCCTTCTTGTTTCAAGTGTTCTACTATGGACCCATGGGTTAAACTCAAGTTCTAAAAACTTTCCAAAATCTGAATTTGGACTTTCTTTCGTGTATTAAGTGTTTGAAAATGTCATCCTTCACGTAGATTCGGAACCGTCAAAAGCAAATAAGTCAATTTTGAGATATCTTTGATAGAACAAAGTTCTGTCATTCTTGTTTCAAGTGTTCTATTATGGACCCATGGCTAAAACTCAAGTTTTAAAAACTTCCCGAAATCTGAATCTAGACTTTCATTAGTGCATTAAGTGTATCAAAATGTCGTCTTTCACATAGATTCGGAATCGTAAACTGCAAAAAAGTCAATTTTGAGATATCGTTGATTGAACAAAGTTGTCTCCTTCTTGTTTCAAGTGTTCTACTATGGACCCATGGGTAAAACTCAAGTTTTAAAAACGTCCCGAAATCCAAATTTTGACTTTCACTAGTGTATTAAGTGTGTCAAAATGTCGCCTTTCACATTGATTCGGAATCGTCAACCGCAAAAAAAGTCAGTTTTGAGATATCGTTGAATGAACAAAGTTGTCTCTTTCTTTTTTCAAGTGTTTAACTATGGACCCATGGCAAAAACTCAAGTTTTAAAGACTTCCCGAAATCCGAATTTGGACTTTCGTTAGTGTATTAAGTGTATTAAAATGTCGTCTTTCACATTGATTCGGAATCGTCAACCGCAAAAAAAGTCAGTTTTGAGTTATCGTTGAATGAACAAAGTTGTCTCTTTCTTGTTTCAAGTGTTCAACTATGGACCCATGGCTAAAACTCAAGTTATAAAAACTTCTTGAAATCCGAATTTGGACTTTCACTAGTGCATTAAGTGTGTCAAAATGTCGTCTTTCACATAGATTCGGAATTGTAAACTGCAAAAAAGTCAATTTTGAGATATCGTTGATTGAACAAAGTTGTCTCCTTCTTGTTTCAAGTGTTCTACTATGGACCCATGGGTAAAACTCAAGTTTTAAAAACGTCCCGAAATCCGAATTTGGACTTTCACTAGTGTATTAAGTGTGTCAAAATGTCGCCTTTCACATTGATTCGGAATCGTCAACTGCAAAAAAAGTCAGTTTTGAGATATCGTTGAATGAACAAAGTTGTGGCTTTCTTGTTTCAAGTGTTTAACTATGGACCCATGGCTAAAACTCATGTTTTAAAGACTTCCCGAAATCCAAATTTGGACTTTCGTTAGTGTATTAAGTGTATCAAAATGTCGTCTTTCACATTGATCCGGAATCGTGAACCGCAAAAACAGTCAATTTTGAGATATCGTTGAATGAACAAAGTTGTCTCTTTCTTGTTTCAAGTGTTCAACTATGGACCCATGGCTAAAACTAAAGTTTTAAAGACTTTCTGAAATCCGAATTTAGACTGTCATTAGTGTATTAAGTGTATTAAAATGTCGTCTTTCACATTGATTCGGAATCGTCAACTGCAAAGAAGTTAGTTTTGAGATATCGTTCAATGAACAAAGTTGTCTATTTCTTGTTTCATGTGTTTAACTATGGACCCATCGCAAAACTCAAGTTTTAAAGACTTCCCGAAATCCGAATTTGGACTTTCATCAATGTATTAAGTGTATTAAAAAGTCATCTTTCACATTGATTCGGAATCGTCAACCACAAAAAAAGTCAGTTTTGAGTTATCATTGAATGAACAAAGTTGTCTCTTTCTTGTTTCAAGTGTTTAACTATGGACCCATGGCTAAAACTCAAGTTATAAAAACTTCTTGAAATCCGAATTTGGACTTTCACTAGTGCATTAAGTGTATCAAAATGTCGTCTTTCACATAGATTCGGAATCGTAAACTGCAAAAAAGTCAATTTTGAGATATTGTTGATTGAACAAAGTTGTCTCCTTCTTGTTTCAAGTGTTCTACTATGGACCCATGGGTAAAACTCAAGTTTTAAAAACGTCCCGAAATCCGAATTTGGACTTTCACTAGTGTATTAAGTGTGTCAAAATGTCGCCTTTCACATTGATTCGGAATCGTCAACTGCAAAAAAAGTCAGTTTTGAGATATCGTTGAATGAACAAAGTTGTCTCTTTCTTGTTTCAAGAGTTTAACTATGGACCCATGGCTAAAACACATGTTTTAAAGACTTCCCGAAATCTGAATTTGGACTTTCGTTAGTGTATTAAGTGTGTCAAAATGTCGTCTTTCACATTGATTCAGAATCGTGAACCGTAAAAACAGTCAGTTTTGAGATATCGTTCAATGAACAAAGTTGTCTCTTTCTTGTTTCAAGTGTTCAACTATGGACCCATGGCTAAAAGTAAAGTTTTAAAGACTTCCCGAAATCCAAATTTAGACTTTCATTAGTGTATTAGGTGTGTCAAAATGTCGTCTTTCACATTGATTCAGAATCGTCAACCGCAAAAAAAGTTAGTTTTGAGATGTCGTTGAATGAACAAAGTTGTCTCTTTCTTGTTTCAAGTGTTCAACCATGGACCCATGGTTAAAACTCAAGTTTTAAAGACTTTCTGAAATCCGAATTTAGAATTTCATTAGTGTATTAAGTGTATTAAAATGTCGTCTTTCACATTGATTCGGAATCGTCAACCGCAAAAAAAGTTAGTTTTGAGATATCGGTGAATGAACAAAGTTGTCTCTTTCTTGTTTCAAGTGTTTAACTATGGACCCATGGCAAAAACTCAAGTTTTAAAGACTTCCCGAAATCCGAATTTGGACTTTCGTTAGTGTATTAAGTGTATTAAAATGTCGTCTTTCACATTGATTCGGAATCGTCAACCGCAAAAAAAGTCAGTTTTGGGTAATCGTTGAATGAACAAAGTTGTCTCTTTCTTGTTTCAAGTGTTCAACTATGGACCCATGGCTAAAACTCAAGTTATAAAAACTTCTTGAAATCCGAATTTGGACTTTCACTAGTGCATTAAGTGTGTCAAAATGTCGTCTTTCACATAGATTCGGAATTGTAAACTGCAAAAAAGTCAATTTTGAGATATCGTTGATTGAACAAAGTTGTCTCCTTCTTGTTTCAAGTGTTCTACTATGGACCCATGGGTAAAACTCAAGTTTTAAAAACGTCCCGAAATCCGAATTTGGACTTTCACTAGTGTATTAAGTGTGTCAAAATGTCGCCTTTCACATTGATTCGGAATCGTCAACTGCAAAAAAAGTCAGTTTTGAGATATCGTTGAATGAACAAAGTTGTGGCTTTCTTGTTTCAAGTGTTTAACTATGGACCCATGGCTAAAACTCATGTTTTAAAGACTTCCCGAAATCCAAATTTGGACTTTCGTTAGTGTATTAAGTGTATCAAAATGTCATCTTTCACATTGATCCGGAATCGTGAACCGCAAAAACAGTCAATTTTGAGATATCGTTGAATGAACAAAGTTGTCTCTTTCTTGTTTCAAGTGTTGAACTATGGACCCATGGCTAAAACTAAAGTTTTAAAGACTTTCTGAAATCCGAATTTAGACTGTCATTAGTGTATTAAGTGTATTAAAATGTCGTCTTTCACATTGATTCGGAATCGTCAACTGCAAAGAAGTTAGTTTTGAGATATCGTTCAATGAACAAAGTTGTCTATTTCTTGTTTCATGTGTTTAACTATGGACCCATCGCAAAACTCAAGTTTTAAAGACTTCCCGAAATCCGAATTTGGACTTTCATCAATGTATTAAGTGTATTAAAAAGTCATCTTTCACATTGATTCGGAATCGTCAACCACAAAAAAAGTCAGTTTTGAGTTATCATTGAATGAACAAAGTTGTCTCTTTCTTGTTTCAAGTGTTTAACTATGGACCCATGGCTAAAACTCAAGTTATAAAAACTTCTTGAAATCCGAATTTGGACTTTCACTAGTGTATTAAGTGTGTCAAAATGTCGCCTTTCACATTGATTCGGAATCGTCAACCGCAAAAAAAGTCAGTTTTGAGATATCGTTGAATGAACAAAGTTGTCTCCTTCTTGTTTCAAGTGTTCTACTATGGACCCATGGGTAAAACTCAAGTTTTAAAAACGTCCCGAAATCCAAATTTTGACTTTCACTAGTGTATTAAGTGTGTCAAAATGTCGCCTTTCACATTGATTCGGAATCGTCAACCGCAAAAAAAGTCAGTTTTGAGATATCGTTGAATGAACAAAGTTGTCTCTTTCTTTTTTCAAGTGTTTAACTATGGACCCATGGCTAAAACTCATGTTTTAAAGACTTCCCGAAATCCGAATTTGGACATTCGTTAGTGTATTAAGTGTATTAAAATGTTGTCTTTCACATTGATTTGGAATCGTCAACCGCAAAAAAAGACAGCTTTGAGATATCGTTGAATGAACAAAGTTGTCTCTTTCTTGTTTCAAGTGTTTAACTATGGACCCATGGCTAAAACTCAAGTTTTAATGACTTCCCGAAATTCGAACTTGGACTTTCGTGAGTGTATTAAGTGTATTTAAATGTCGTCTTTCACATTGATTCGGAATCGTCAACCGCAAAAAAAGTCAATTTTCAGTTATCGTTGAATGAACAAAGTTGTCTCTTTCTTGTTTCAAGAGTTTAACTATGGACCCATGGCTAAAACTCATGTTTTAAGGACTTCTCGAAATCCGAATTTGGACTTTCGTTAGTGTATTAAGTGTATCAAAATGTCGTCTTTCACATTGATTCGGAATCGTGAACCGCAAAAATAGTCAGTTTTGAGATATCGTTGAATGAACAAAGTTGTCTTTTTCTTGTTTCAAGTGTTCAACTATGGACCCATGGCTAAAACTAAAGTTTTAAAGACTTCCCGAAATCCGAATTTAGACTTTCATTAGTGTATTAAGTGTGTCAAAATGTCGTCTTTCACATTGATTCTTTATCGTCAACCGCAAAAAAAGTTAGTTTTGAGATGTCGTTGAATGAACAAAGTTGTCTATTTCTTGTTTCAAGTGTTCAACCATGGACCCATGGTTAAAACTCAAGTTTTGAAGACTTTCTGAAATCCGAATTTAGAATTTCATTAGTGTATTAAGTGTATTAAAATGTCGTCTTTCACATTGATTCGGAATCGTCAACCGCAAAAAAAGTTAGTTTTGAGATATCGTTGAATGAACAAAGTTGTGTATTTCTTGTTTCAAGTGTTTAACTATGGACCCATGGCTAAAACTCAAGTTTTAAAGACTTCCCGAAATCCGAATTTGGACTTTCATCAGTGTATTAAGTGTATTAAAAAGTCATCTTTCACATTGATTCAGAATCGTCAACCACAAAAAAAGTCAGTTTTAAGTTATCGTTGAATGAACAAAGTTATCTCTTTCTTGTTTCAAGTGTTCAACTATGGACCCATGGCTAAAACTCAAGTTTTAAAAACTTTCCGAAATCTCAATTTGGACTTTCTTTAGTGTATTAAGTGTTTCAAAATGTCATCTTTGATATAGATTCGGAACCGTCAAAAGCAAATAAGTCAGTTTTGCGATATCTTTGATAGAACAAAGTTTTGTCTTTCTTGTTTCAAGTGTTCTACTATGGACCCATGGCTAAAACTCAAATTTTAAAAAACAATCCGAAATCTGAATCTGGACTTTCATTAGTGTATTAAGTGTATCAAAATGTCGTCTTTAACATAGATTCAGAATCGTCAACTGCAAAAAAGTCAATTTTGAGATATCGTTGATTGAACAAAGTTGTCTCCTTCTTGTTTCAAGTGTTCTACTATGGACCCATGGGTAAAACTCAAGTTCTAAAAACTTTCCAAAATCTGAATTTACACTTTCTTTAGTGTATTAAGTGTTTGAAAATGTCATCTTTCACGTGGATTTGGAACCGTCAAAAGCAAATAAGTCAGTTTTGAGATATCTTTGATAGAACAAAGTTCTGTCTTTCTTGTTTCAAGTGTTCTATTATGGACCCATGGCTAAAACTCAAGTTTTAAAAACTTCCTGAAATCTGAATCTAGACTTTCATTAGTGGATTAAGTGTATCAAAATGTCGTCTTTCACATAGATTCGGAATCGTAAACTGCAAAAAAGTCAATTTTGAGATATCGTTGATTGAACAAAGTTGTCTCCTTCTTGTTTCAAGTGTTCTACTATGGACCCATGGGTAAAACTAAAGTTTTAAAAACGTCCCGAAATCTGAATTTTGACTTTCACTAGTGTATTAAGTGTGTCAAAATGTCGGCTTTCACATTGATTCGGAATCGTCAACCGCAAAAAAAGTCAGTTTTGAGATATCGTTGAATGAACAAAGTTGTCTCTTTCTTGTTTCAAGTGTTGAACTAAGGACCCATGGCTAAAACTCATGTTTTAAAGACTTCCCGAAATCTGAATTTGGACTTTCGTTAGTGTATTAAGTGTGTCAAAATGTCGTCTTTCACATTGATTCGGAATCGTGAACAGTAAAAACAGTCAGTTTTGAGATATCGTTGAATGAACAAAGTTGTCCCTTTCTTGTTTCAAGTGTTCAACTATGGACCCATGGCTAAAAGTAAAGTTTTAAAGACTTGCCGAAATCAAAATTTAGACTTTCATTAGTGTATTAGGTGTGTCAAAATGTCGTCTTTCACATTGATTCGGAATCGTCAACCGCAAAAAAAGTTAGTTTTGAGATGTCGTTGAATGAACAAAGTTGTCTCTTTCTTGTTTCAAGTGTTCAACCATGGACCCATGGTTAAAACTCAAGTTTTAAAGACTTTCTGAAATCCGAATTTAGAATTTCATTAGTGTATTAAGTGTATTAAAATGTCGTCTTTCACATTGATTCGGAATCGTCAACCGCAAAAAAAGTTAGTTTTGAGATATCGGTGAATGAACAAAGTTGTCTCTTTCTTGTTTCAAGTGTTTAACTATGGACCCATGGCTAAAACTCAAGTTATAAAAACTTCTTGAAATCCGAATTTGGACTTTCACTAGTGTATTAAGTGTGTCAAAATGTCGTCTTTCACATAGATTCGGAATTGTAAACTGCAAAAAAGTCAATTTTGAGATATCGTTGATTGAACAAAGTTGTCTCCTTTTTGTTTCAAGTGTTCTACTATGGACCCATGGGTAAAACTCAAGTTTTAAAAACGTCCCGAAATCCGAATTTGGACTTTCACTAGTGTATTAAGTGTGTCAAAATGTCACCTTTCACATTGATTCGGAATCGTCAACTGCAAAAAAAGTCAGTTTTGAGATATCGTTGAATGAACAAAGTTGTGTCTTTCTTGTTTCAAGTGTTTAACTATGGACCCATGGCTAAAACTCATGTTTTAAAAACTTCCCGAAATCCAAATTTGGACTTTCGTTAGTGTATTAAGTGTATCAAAATGTCGTCTTTCACATTGATCCGGAATCGTGATCCGCAAAAACAGTCAATTTTGAGATATCGTTGAATGAACAAAGTTGTCTCTTTCTTGTTTCAAGTGTTCAACTATGGACCCATGGCTAAAACTAAAGTTTTAAAGACTTTCTGAAATCCGAATTTAGACTGTCATTAGTGTATTAAGTGTATTAAAATGTCGTCTTTCACATTGATTCGGAATCGTCAACTGCAAAGAAGTTAGTTTTGAGATATTGTTCAATGAACAAAGTTGTCTATTTCTTGTTTCAAGTGTTTAACTATGGACCCATCGCAAAACTCAAGTTTTAAAGACTTCCTGAAATCCGAATTTGGACTTTCATCAATGTATTAAGTGTATTAAAAAGTCATCTTTCACATTGATTCGGAATCGTCAACCACAAAAAAAGTCAGTTTTGAGTTATCATTGAATGAACAAAGTTGTCTCTTTCTTGTTTCAAGTGTTTAACTATGGACCCATGGCTAAAACTCATGTTTTAAAGACTTCCCGAAATCCGAATTTGGACTTTCATTAGTGTATTAAGTGTATTAAAATGTCGTCTTTCACATTGATTCGGAATCGTCAACCACAAAAAAAGTCAGTTTTGAGTTATCGTTGAATGAACAAAGTTGTCTCTTTCTTGTTTCAAGTGTTCAACTATGGACCCATGGCTAAAACTCAAGTTTTAAAAACTTCCCGAAATATGAATTTGGACTTTCTTTAGTGTATTAAGTGTTTCAAAATGTCATCTTTCACATAGATTCGGAACCGTCAAAAGCAAATAAGTCAGTTTTGCGATATCTTTGATAGAACAAAGTTTTGTCTTTCTTGTTTCAAGTGTTCTACTATGGACCCCTGGCTAAAACTCAAGTTTTAAAAAACATCCCAAAATCTGAATCTGGACTTTCATTAGTGTATTAAGTGTATCAAAATGTCGTCTTTCACATAGATTCGGAATCGTAAACTGCAAAAAAGTCAATTTTGAGATATCGTTGATTAAACAAAGTTGTCTCCTTCTTGTTTCAAGTGTTCTACTATGGACCCATGGGTAAAACTCAAGTTTTAAAAACATCCCGAAATCCGAATTTTGACTTTCACTAGTGTATTAAGTGTGTCAAAATGTCGCCTTTCACATTGATTCGGAATCGTCAACCACAAAAAAAGTCAGTTTTGAGATATCGTTGAATGAACAAAGTTGTCTCTTTCTTTTTTCAAGTGTTTAACTATGGACCCATGGCTAAAACTCATGTTTTAAAGACTTCCCGAAATCTGAATTTGGACTTTCGTTAGTGTATTAAGTGTATTAAAATGTCATCTTTCACATTGATTCGGAATCGTCAACCGCAAAAAAAGACAGCTTTGAGATATGGTTGAATGAACAAAGTTGTCTCTTTCTTGTTTCAAGTGTTTAACTATGGACCCATGGCTAAAACTCAAGTTTTAATGACTTCCCGAAATTCAAACTTGGACTTTCGTTAGTGTATTAAGTGTATTAAAATGTAGTCTTTCACATTGATTCGGAATCGTCAACGGCAAAAAAAGTTAGTTTTCAGTTATCGTTGAATGAACAAAGTTGTCTCTTTCTTGTTTCAAGAGTTTAACTATGGACCCATGGCTAAAACTCATGTTTTAAGGACTTCCCGAAATCCGAATTTGGACTTTCGTTAGTGTATTAAGTGTATCAAAATGTCGTCTTTCACATTGATTCGGAATCGTGAACCGCAAAAATAGTCAGTTTTGAGATATCGTTGAATGAACAAAGTTGTCTCTTTCTTGTTTCAAGTGTTCAACTATGGACCCATGGCTAAAACTAAAGTTTTAAAGACTTCCCGAAATCCGAATTTAGACTTTCATTAGTGTATTAAGTGTTTCAAAATGTCGTCTTTCACATTGATTCGGAATCGTCAACCGCAAAAAAAGTTAGTTTTGAGATGTTGTTGAATGAACAAAGTTGTCTCTTTCTTGTTTCAAGTGTTCAACCATGGACCCATGGTTCAAACTCAAGTTTTAAAGACTTTCCGAAATCCGAATTTAGAATTTCATTAGTGTATTAAGTGTATTAAAATGTCGTCTTTCACATTGATTCGGAATCGTCAACCGCAAAAAAAGTTAGTTTTGAGATATTGTTGAATGAACAAAGTTGTCTATTTCTTGTTTCAAGTGTTTAACTATGGACCCATGGCTAAAACTCAAGTTTTAAAGACTTCCCGAAATCCGAATTTGGACTTTCATCAGTGTATTAAGTGTATTAAAAAGTCATCTTTCACATTGATTCGGAATCGTCAACCACAAAAAAAGTCAGTTTTGAGTTATCGTTGAATGAACAAAGTTGTCTCTTTCTTGTTTCAAGTGTTCAACTATGGACCCATGGCTAAAACTCAAGTTTTAAAAACTTCCCAAAATTTGAATTTGGACTTTCTTTAGTGTATTAAGTGTTTCAAAATGTCATCTTTGACATAGATTCGGAACCGTCAAAAGCAAATAAGTCAGTTTTGCGATATCTTTGATAGAACAAAGTTTTGTCTTTCTTGTTTCAAGTGTTCTACTATGGACCCATGGCTAAAACTCAAATTTTAAAAAACAATCCGAAATCTGAATCTGGACTTTCATTAGTGTATTAAGTGTATCAAAATGTCGTCTTTAACATAGATTCAGAATCGTCAACCGCAAAAAAGTCAATTTTGAGATATCGTTGATTGAACAAAGTTGTCTCCTTCTTGTTTCAAGTGTTCTACTATGGACCCATGGGTAAAACTCAAGTTCTAAAAACTTTCCAAAATCTGAATTTACACTTTCTTTAGTGTATTAAGTGTTTGAAAATGTCATCTTTCACGTAGATTTGGAACCGTCAAAATCAAATAAGTCAGTTTTGAGATATCTTTGATAGAACAAAGTTCTGTCTTTCTTGTTTCAAGTGTTCTACTATGGACCCATGGGTAAAACTCAAGTTTTAAAAACGTCCCGAAATCCGAATTTTGACTTTCACTAGTGTATTAAGTGTGTCAAAATGTCGCCTTTCACATTGATTCGGAATCGTCAACCGCAAAAAAAGTCAGTTTTGAGATATCGTTGAATGAACAAAGTTGTCTCTTTCTTGTTTCAAGTGTTGAACTAAGGACCCATGGCTAAAACTCAAGTTTTAAAGACTTCCCGAAATCAGAATTTGGACTTTCGTTAGTGTATTAAGTGTGTCAAAATGTCGTCTTTCACATTGATTCGGAATCTTGAACCGTAAAAACAGTCAGTTTTGAGATATCGTTGAATGAACAAAGTTGTCTCTTTCTTGTTTCAAGTGTTCAACTATGGACCCATGGCTAAAAGTAAAGTTTTAAAGACTTCCCGAAATCCAAATTTAGACTTTCATTAGTGTATTAGGTGTGTCAAAATGTCGTCTGTTACATTGATTCGGAATCGTCAACTGCAAAAAAAGTTAGTTTTGAGATGTCGTTGAATGAACAAAGTTGTCTCTTTCTTGTTTCAAGTGTTCAACCATGGACCTATGGTTAAAACTCAAGTTTTAAAGACTTTCTGAAATTCGAATTTAGAATTTCATTAGTGTATTAAGTGTATTAAAATGTCGTCTTTCACATTGATTCGGAATCGTCAACCGCAAAAAAAGTTAGTTTTGAGATACCGGTGAATGAACAAAGTTGTCTCTTTCTTGTTTCAAGTGTTTAACTATGGACCAATGGCTAAAACTAAAGTTTTAAAGACTTCCCGAAATCTGAAGTTGGACTTTCATCAGTGTGTTAAGGGTATTAAAATGTCGTCTTTCACATTGATTCGGAATAGTAAACAGCAAAAAAAGTCAGTTTTGAGATATCGTTGAATGAACAATGTTGTCTCTTTCTTGTTTCAAGTGTTTAACTATGGACCCATGGCAAAAACTCAAGTTTTAAAGACTTCCCGAAATCTGAATTTGGACTTTCGTTAGTGTATTAAGTGTATCAAAATGTCCTCTTTCACATTGACTCAGAATCATCAACCGCAAAAAAAGTCAGTTTTGAGATGTCGTTGAATGAACAAAGTTGTCTCTTTCTTGTTTCAAGTGTTCAACTATGGACTCATGGCTAAAACTCAAGTTTTAAAGACTTCCCAAAATCCGAATTTAGACTTTCATTAGTGTATTAAGTGTATTAAAATGTCGCCTTTCACATTCATTCGGAATCGTCAACCGCAAAAAAAGTCAGTTTTGAGATATCGTTCAATGAACAAAGTTGTCTCTTTCTTGTTTCAAGTGTTTAACTATGGACCCATGGCTAAAACTCAAGTTTTAAAGACTTCCTGAAATCCAAATTTGGACTTTCGTTAGTGTATTAAGTGTATTAAAATGTCGACTTTCACATTGATTCGGAATCGTCAACCGCAAAAAAAGTCAGTTTTGAGTTATCATTGAATGAACAAAGTTGTCTCTTTCTTGTTTCAAGTGTTCAACTATGGACCCATGGCTAAAACTCAAGTTATAAAAACTTCTTGAAATCCGAATTTGGACTTTCACTAGTGTATTAAGCGTTTCAAAATGTCGTCTTTCACATAGATTCGGAATTGTAAACTGTAAAAAAGTCAATTTTGAGATATCGTTGATTGAACAAAGTTGTCTCCTTCTTGTTTCAAGTGTTCTACTATGGACCCATGGGTAAAACTCAAGTTTTAAAAACGTCCCGAAATCTGAATTTGGACTTTCCCTAGTGTATTAAGTGTGTCAAAATGTCGTCTTTCACATTGATTCGGAATCGTCAACTGCAAAAAAAGTCAGTTTTGAGATATCGTTGAATGAACAAAGTTGTGTATTTCTTGTTTCAAGTGTTTAACTGTGGACCCATGGCTAAAACTCATGTTTTAAAGACTTCCCGACATCCAAATTTGGACTTTCGTTAGTGTATTAAGTGTATCAAAATGTCGTCTTTCACATTGATCCGGAATCGTGAACCGCAAAAACAGTCAGTTTTGATATATCGTTGAATGAACAAAGTTGTCTCTTTCTTGTTTCAAGTGTTCAACTATGGACCCATGGCTAAAACTCAAGTTTTAAAAACTTCTTGAAATCCGAATTTGGACTTTCACTAGTGTATTAAGTGTGTCAAAATGTCATCTTTCACATAGATTCGGAATCGTAAACTGCAAAAAAAGTCAGTTTTGAGATATCGTTGAATGAACAAAGTTGTCTCTTTCTTGTTTCAAGTGTTTAACTATGGACCCATGGCTAAAACTCATGTTTTAAAGACTTCCCGAAATCAAAA
Source organism: Diospyros kaki (assembly GCA_036245055.1). Lineage (NCBI taxonomy): Eukaryota > Viridiplantae > Streptophyta > Magnoliopsida > Ericales > Ebenaceae > Diospyros > Diospyros kaki. The sequence continues at coordinate 22,226,313 of BSEG01000009.1, read as the reverse complement.
TTTGGACTTTCGTTAGTGTATTAAGTGTATCAAAATGTCGTCTTTCACATTGATTCGGAATCATGAACCGCAAAAACAGTCAGTTTTGAGATATCGTTGAATGAACAAAGTTGTCTATTTCTTGTTTCAAGTGTTTAACTATGGACCCATGGCAAAACTCAAGTTTTAAAGACTTCCCGAAATCCAAATTTGGACTTTCATCAGTGTATTAAGTGTATTAAAAAGTCATCTTTCACATTGATTCGGAATCGTCAACCACAAAAAAAGTCAGTTTTGAGTTATCGTTGAATGAACAAAGTTGTCTCTTTCTTGTTTCAAGTGTTCAACTATGGACCCATGGCTAAAACTCAAGTTTTAAAAACTTCCCGAAATCTGAATTTGGACTTTCTTTAGTGTATTAAGTGTTTCAAAATGTCATCTTTCACATAGATTCGGAACCGTCAAAAGCAAATAAGTCAGTTTTGCGATATCTTTGATAGAACAAACTTTTGTCTTTCTTGTTTCAAGTGTTCTACTATGGACCAATGGCTAAAACTCAAGTTTTAAAAAACATCCCAAAATCTGAATCTGGACTTTCATTAGTGTATTAAGTGTATCAAAATGTCGTCTTTCACATAGATTCGAAATCGTCAACTGCAAAAAAGTCAATTTTGAGATATCGTTGATTGAACAAAGTTGTCTCCTTGTTTCAAGTCTTCTACTATGGACCCATGGGTAAAACTCAAGTTCTAAAAACTTTCCAAAATCTGAATTTGGACTTTCTTTAGTGTATTAAGTGTTTGAAAATGTCATCCTTCACGTAGATTCGGAACCGTCAAAAGCAAATAAGTCAGTTTTGAGATATCTTTGATAGAACAAAGTTCTGTCATTCTTGTTTCAAGTGTTCTATTATGGATGCATGGCTAAAACTCAAGTTTTAAAAACTTCCCGAAATCTAAATCTAGACTTTCATTAGTGCATTAAGTGTATCAAAATGTCGTCTTTCACATAGATTCGGAATCGTAAACTTCAAAAAAGTCAATTTTGAGATATCGTTGATTGAACAAAGTTGTCTCCTTCTTGTTTCAAGTGTTCTACTATGGACCCATGGGTAAAACTCAAGTTCTAAAAACGTCCCGAAATCTGAATTTTGACTTTCACTAGTGTATTAAGTGTGTCAAAATGTCGCCTTTCACATTGATTCGGAATCGTCAACCACAAAAAAAGTCAGTTTTGAGATATCGTTGAATGAACAAAGTTGTCTCTTTCTTTTTTCAAGTGTTTAACTATGGACCCATGGCTAAAACTCATGTTTTAAAGACTTCCCGAAATCTGAATTTGGACTTTCGTTAGTGTATTAAGTGTATTAAAATGTCGTGTTTCACATTGATTCGGAATCGTCAACCGTAAAAAACGTCAGTTTTGAGTTATCGTTGAATGAACAAAGTTGTCTCTTTCTTGTTTCAAGTGTTGAACTATGGACCCATGGCTAAAACTAAAGTTTTAAAGACTTCCCGAAATCCGAATTTAGACTTTCATTAGTGTATTAAGTGTGTCAAAATGTCGTCTTTCACATTGATTCGGAATCGTCAACCGCAAAAAAAGTTAGTTTTGAGATGTCGTTGAATGAACAAAGTTGTCTCTTTCTTGTTTCAAGTGTTCAACCATGGACCCATGGTTCAAACTCTAGTTTTAAAGACTTTCTGAAATTCGAATTTAGAATTTCATTAGTGTATTAAGTGTATTAAAATGTCGTCTTTCACATTGATTCGGAATCGTCAACCGCAAAAAAAGTTAGTTTTGAGATATCGTTGAATGAACAAAGTTGTCTATTTCTTGTTTCAAGTGTTTAACTATGGACCCATGGCTAAAACTCAAGTTTTAAAGACTTCCCGAAATCCGAATTTGGACTTTCATCAGTGTATTAAGTGTATTAAAAAGTCATCTTTCACATTGATTCAGAATCGTCAACCACAAAAAAAGTCAGTTTTGAGTTATCGTTGAATGAACAAAGTTATCTCTTTCTTGTTTCAAGTGTTCAACTATGGACCCATGGCTAAAACTCAAGTTTTAAAAACTTCTTGAAATTCGAATTTGCACTTTCACTAGTGTATTAAGTGTGTCAAAATGTCATCTTTCACATTGATTCAGAATCGTCAACCGCAAAAAAAGTCAGTTTTGAGTTATCGTTGAATGAACAAAGTTGTGTCTTTCTTGTTTCAAGTGTTCTACTATGGACCCATGGCTAAAACTCAAATTTTAAAAAACAATCCGAAATCTGAATCTGGACTTTCATTAGTGTATTAAGTGTATCAAAATGTCGTCTTTCACATAGATTCAGAATCGTCAACTGCAAAAAAGTCAATTTTGAGATATCGTTGATTGAACAAAGTTGTCTCCTTCTTGTTTCAAGTGTTCTACTATGGACCCATGGGTAAAACTCAAGTTCTAAAAACTTTCCAAAATCTGAATTTGGAGTTTCTTTAGTGTATTAAGTGTTTGAAAATGTCATCTTTCACGTAGATTTGGAACCGTCAAAAGCAAATAAGTCAGTTTTGAGATATCTTTGATAGAACAAAGTTCTGTCATTCTTGTTTCAAGTGTTCTATTATGGACCCATGGCTAAAACTCAAGTTTTAAAAACTTCCCGAAATCTGAATCTAGACTTTCATTAGTGTATTAAGTGTATCAAAATGTCGTCTTTCACATAGATTCGGAATCGTCAACCACAAAAAAAGTCAGTTTTGAGTTATCGTTGAATGAACAAAGTTGTCTCTTTCTTGTTTGAAGTGTTTAACTATGGACCCATGGCTAAAACTCATGTTTTAAAGACTTCCCGAAATCTGAATTTGGACTTTCGTTAGTGTATTAAGTGTATTAAAATGTTGTCTTTCACATTGATTCGGAATCGTCAACCACAAAAAAAGTCAGTTTTGAGTTATCGTTGAATGAACAAAGTTGTCTCTTTCTTGTTTGAAGTGTTTAACTATGTACCCATGGCTAAAACTCATGTTTTAAAGACTTCCCGAAATTCAAATTTGGACTTTCGTTAGTGTATTAAGTGTATCAAAATGTCGTCTTTCACATTGATTCGGAATCGTGAACCGCAAAAACAGTCAGTTTTGAGATATCATTGAATAACCAAGTTGTCTCTTTCTTGTTTCAAGGGTTTAACTATGGACCCATGGCTAAAACTCAAGTTTTAAAGACTTTCCGAAATCCGAACTTGGACTTTCATTAGTGTATTAAGTGTATTAAAATGTCGTCTTTCACATTGATTCGAAATCGTCAACCGCAAAAAAAGACAGCTTTGAGATATCGTTGAATGAACAAAGTTGTCTCTTTCTTTTTTCAGGTGTTTAACTATGGACCCATGGCTAAAACTCAAGTTTTAATGACTTCCCGAAATTCGAACTTGGACTTTCGTTAGTGTATTAAGTGTATTAAAATGTCGTCTTTCACATTGATTCGGAATCGTCAACCGCAAAAAAAGTCAGTTTTCAGTTATCGTTGAATGGACAAAGTTGTCTCTTTCTTGTTTCAAGAGTTTAACTATGGACCCATGGCTAAAACTCATGTTTTAAAGACTTCCCGAAATCCGAATTTGGACTTTCATTAGTGTATTAAGTGTATCAAAATGTCGTCTTTTACATTGATTCGGAATCGTGAACCGCAAAAACAGTCAGTTTTGAGATATTGTTGAATGAACAAAGTTGTCTCTTTCTTGTTTCAAGTGTTCAACTATGGACCCATGGCTAAAACTAAAGTTTTAAAGACTTCCCGAAATCCGAATTTAGACTTTCATTAGTGTATTAAGTGTGTCAAAATGTCGTCTTTCACACTGATTCGGAATCGTCAACTGCAAAAAAAGTTAGTTTTGAGATGTCGTTGAATGAACAAAGTTGTCTCTTTCTTCTTTCAAGTGTTCAACCATGGACCCATGGTTAAAACTCAAGTTTTAAAGACTTTCGGAAATCCGAATTTAGAATTTAATTAGTGTATTAAGTGTATTAAAATGTCGTCTTTCACATTGATTCGGAATCGTCAACCGCAAAAAAAGTTAGTTTTGAGATATCGTTGAATGAACAAAGTTGTCTCTTTCTTGTTTCAAGTGTTCAACCATGGACCCATGGTTAAAACTCAAGTTTTAAAGACTTTCTGAAATCCGAATTTAGAATTTCATTAGTGTATTAAGTGTATTAAAATGTCGTCTTTCACATTGATTCGGAATCGTCAACCGCAAAAAAAGTTAGTTTTGAGATATCGGTGAATGAACAAAGTTGTCTATTTCTTGTTTCAAGTGTTCTACTATGGACCCATGGGTAAAACTCAAGTTTTAAAAACGTCCCGAAATCCGAATTTTGATATTCACTAGTGTATTAAGTGTGTCAAAATGTCGCCTTTCACATTGAATCGGAATCGTCAACCGCAAAAAAAGTCAGTTTTCAGTTATCGTTGAATGAACAAAGTTGTCTCTTTCTTGTTTCAAGAGTTTAACTATGGACCCATGGCTAAAACTCATGTTTTAAAGACTTCCCGAAAGCCGAATTTGGACTTTCATTAGTGTATTAAGTGTATCAAAATGTCGTCTTTTACATTGATTCGGAATCGTGAACCGCAAAAACAGTCAGTTTTGACATATTGTTGAATGAACAAAGTTGTCTCTTTCTTGTTTCAAGTGTTCAACTATGGACCCATGGCTAAAACTCAAGTTTTAAAGACTTCCCGAAATCCGAATTTGGACTTTCATCAGTGTATTAAGTGTTTTAAAAAGTCATCTTTCACATTGATTCAGAATCGTCAACCACAAAAAAAGTCAGTTTTGAGTTATCGTTGAATGAACAAAGTTATCTCTTTCTTGTTTCAAGTGTTCAACTATGGACCCATGGCTAAAACTCAAGTTTTAAAAACTTCCCAAAATCTGAATTTGGACTTTCTTTAGTGTATTAAGTGTTTCAAAATGTCATCTTTGACATAGATTCGGAACCGTCAAAAGCAAATAAGTCAGTTTTGTGATATCTTTGATAGGACAAAGTTTTGTCTTTCTTGTTTCAAGTGTTCTACTATGGACCCATGGCTAAAACTCAAATTTTAAAAAACAATCCGAAATCTGAATCTGGACTTTCATTAGTGTATTAAGTGTATCAAAATGTCGTCTTTCACATAGATTCAGAATCGTCAACTGCAAAAAAGTCAATTTTGAGATATCGTTGATTGAACAAAGTTGTCTCCTTCTTGTTTCAAGTGTTCTACTATGGACCCATGGGTAAAACTCAAGTTCTAAAAACTTTCCAAAATCTGAATTTACACTTTCTTTAGTGTATTAAGTGTTTGAAAATGTCATCTTTCACATAGATTTGGAACCGTCAAAATCAAATAAGTCAGTTTTGAGATATCTTTGATAGAACAAAGTTCTGTCTTTCTTGTTTCAAGTGTTCTACTATGGACCCATGGGTAAAACTCAAGTTTTAAAAACGTCCCGAAATCCGAATTTTGACTTTCACTAGTGTATTAAGTGTGTCAAAATGTCGTCTTTCACATTGATTCGGAATCGTGAACAGTAAAAACAGTCAGTTTTGAGATATCGTTGAATGAACAAAGTTGTCCCTTTCTTGTTTCAAGTGTTCAACTATGGACCCATGGCTAAAAGTAAAGTTTTAAAGACTTGCCGAAATCAAAATTTAGACTTTCATTAGTGTATTAGGTGTGTCAAAATGTCGTCTTTCACATTGATTCGGAATCGTCAACCGCAAAAAAAGTTAGTTTTGAGATGTCGTTGAATGAACAAAGTTGTCTCTTTCTTGTTTCAAGTGTTCAACCATGGACCCATGGTTAAAACTCAAGTTTTAAAGACTTTCTGAAATCCGAATTTAGAATTTCATTAGTGTATTAAGTGTATTAAAATGTCGTCTTTCACATTGATTCGGAATCGTCAACCGCAAAAAAAGTTAGTTTTGAGATATCGGTGAATGAACAAAGTTGTCTCTTTCTTGTTTCAAGTGTTTAACTATGGACCCATGGCTAAAACTCAAGTTATAAAAACTTCTTGAAATCCGAATTTGGACTTTCACTAGTGTATTAAGTGTGTCAAAATGTCGTCTTTCACATAGATTCGGAATTGTAAACTGCAAAAAAGTCAATTTTGAGATATCGTTGATTGAACAAAGTTGTCTCCTTTTTGTTTCAAGTGTTCTACTATGGACCCATGGGTAAAACTCAAGTTTTAAAAACGTCCCGAAATCCGAATTTGGACTTTCACTAGTGTATTAAGTGTGTCAAAATGTCACCTTTCACATTGATTCGGAATCGTCAACTGCAAAAAAAGTCAGTTTTGAGATATCGTTGAATGAACAAAGTTGTGTCTTTCTTGTTTCAAGTGTTTAACTATGGACCCATGGCTAAAACTCATGTTTTAAAAACTTCCCGAAATCCAAATTTGGACTTTCGTTAGTGTATTAAGTGTATCAAAATGTCGTCTTTCACATTGATCCGGAATCGTGATCCGCAAAAACAGTCAATTTTGAGATATCGTTGAATGAACAAAGTTGTCTCTTTCTTGTTTCAAGTGTTCAACTATGGACCCATGGCTAAAACTAAAGTTTTAAAGACTTTCTGAAATCCGAATTTAGACTGTCATTAGTGTATTAAGTGTATTAAAATGTCGTCTTTCACATTGATTCGGAATCGTCAACTGCAAAGAAGTTAGTTTTGAGATATTGTTCAATGAACAAAGTTGTCTATTTCTTGTTTCAAGTGTTTAACTATGGACCCATCGCAAAACTCAAGTTTTAAAGACTTCCTGAAATCCGAATTTGGACTTTCATCAATGTATTAAGTGTATTAAAAAGTCATCTTTCACATTGATTCGGAATCGTCAACCACAAAAAAAGTCAGTTTTGAGTTATCATTGAATGAACAAAGTTGTCTCTTTCTTGTTTCAAGTGTTTAACTATGGACCCATGGCTAAAACTCATGTTTTAAAGACTTCCCGAAATCCGAATTTGGACTTTCATTAGTGTATTAAGTGTATTAAAATGTCGTCTTTCACATTGATTCGGAATCGTCAACCACAAAAAAAGTCAGTTTTGAGTTATCGTTGAATGAACAAAGTTGTCTCTTTCTTGTTTCAAGTGTTCAACTATGGACCCATGGCTAAAACTCAAGTTTTAAAAACTTCCTGAAATCTGAATCTAGACATTCATTAGTGTATTAAGTGTATCAAAATGTCGTCTTTCACATAGATTCGGAATCGTAAACTGCAAAAAAGTCAATTTTGAGATATCGTTGATTAAACAAAGTTGTCTCCTTCTTGTTTCAAGTGTTCTACTATGGACCCATGGGTAAAACTCAAGTTTTAAAAATGTCCCGAAATCCGAATTTTGACTTTCACTAGTGTATTAAGTGTGTCAAAATGTCGCCTTTCACATTGATTCAGAATCGTCAACCGCAAAAAAAGTCAGTTTTGAGATATCGTTGAATGAACAAAGTTGTCTCTTTCTTTTTTCAAGTGTTTAACTATGGACCCATGGCTAAAACTCATGTTTTAAAGACTTCCCGAAATCCAAATTTGGACTTTCGTTAGTGTATTAAGTGTATTAAAATGTCGTCTTTCACATTGATTCGGAATCGTCAACCGCAAAAAAAGTTAGTTTTCAGATATCGTTGAATGAACAAAGTTGTCTATTTCTTGTTTGAAGTGTTTAACTATGGACCCATGGCTAAAACTCAAGTTTTAAAGACTTCCCGAAATCCGAATTTGGACTTTCATCAGTGTATTAAGTGTATTAAAAAGTCATCTTTCACATTGATTCAGAATCGTCAACCACAAAAAAAGTCAGTTTTAAGTTATCGTTGAATGAACAAAGTTATCTCTTTCTTGTTTCAAGTGTTCAACTATGGACCCATGGCTAAAACTCAAGTTTTAAAAACTTTCCGAAATCTCAATTTGGACTTTCTTTAGTGTATTAAGTGTTTCAAAATGTCATCTTTGATATAGATTCGGAACCGTCAAAAGCAAATAAGTCAGTTTTGCGATATCTTTGATAGAACAAAGTTTTGTCTTTCTTGTTTCAAGTGTTCTACTATGGACCCATGGCTAAAACTCAAATTTTAAAAAACAATCCGAAATCTGAATCTGGACTTTCATTAGTGTATTAAGTGTATCAAAATGTCGTCTTTAACATAGATTCAGAATCGTCAACTGCAAAAAAGTCAATTTTGAGATATCGTTGATTGAACAAAGTTGTCTCCTTCTTGTTTCAAGTGTTCTACTATGGACCCATGGGTAAAACTCAAGTTCTAAAAACTTTCCAAAATCTGAATTTACACTTTCTTTAGTGTATTAAGTGTTTGAAAATGTCATCTTTCACGTGGATTTGGAACCGTCAAAAGCAAATAAGTCAGTTTTGAGATATCTTTGATAGAACAAAGTTCTGTCTTTCTTGTTTCAAGTGTTCTATTATGGACCCATGGCTAAAACTCAAGTTTTAAAAACTTCCTGAAATCTGAATCTAGACTTTCATTAGTGGATTAAGTGTATCAAAATGTCGTCTTTCACATAGATTCGGAATCGTAAACTGCAAAAAAGTCAATTTTGAGATATCGTTGATTGAACAAAGTTGTCTCCTTCTTGTTTCAAGTGTTCTACTATGGACCCATGGGTAAAACTAAAGTTTTAAAAACGTCCCGAAATCTGAATTTTGACTTTCACTAGTGTATTAAGTGTGTCAAAATGTCGGCTTTCACATTGATTCGGAATCGTCAACCGCAAAAAAAGTCAGTTTTGAGATATCGTTGAATGAACAAAGTTGTCTCTTTCTTGTTTCAAGTGTTGAACTAAGGACCCATGGCTAAAACTCATGTTTTAAAGACTTCCCGAAATCTGAATTTGGACTTTCGTTAGTGTATTAAGTGTGTCAAAATGTCGTCTTTCACATTGATTCGGAATCGTGAACAGTAAAAACAGTCAGTTTTGAGATATCGTTGAATGAACAAAGTTGTCCCTTTCTTGTTTCAAGTGTTCAACTATGGACCCATGGCTAAAAGTAAAGTTTTAAAGACTTGCCGAAATCAAAATTTAGACTTTCATTAGTGTATTAGGTGTGTCAAAATGTCGTCTTTCACATTGATTCGGAATCGTCAACCGCAAAAAAAGTTAGTTTTGAGATGTCGTTGAATGAACAAAGTTGTCTCTTTCTTGTTTCAAGTGTTCAACCATGGACCCATGGTTAAAACTCAAGTTTTAAAGACTTTCTGAAATCCGAATTTAGAATTTCATTAGTGTATTAAGTGTATTAAAATGTCGTCTTTCACATTGATTCGGAATCGTCAACCGCAAAAAAAGTTAGTTTTGAGATATCGGTGAATGAACAAAGTTGTCTCTTTCTTGTTTCAAGTGTTTAACTATGGACCCATGGCTAAAACTCAAGTTATAAAAACTTCTTGAAATCCGAATTTGGACTTTCACTAGTGTATTAAGTGTGTCAAAATGTCGTCTTTCACATAGATTCGGAATTGTAAACTGCAAAAAAGTCAATTTTGAGATATCGTTGATTGAACAAAGTTGTCTCCTTTTTGTTTCAAGTGTTCTACTATGGACCCATGGGTAAAACTCAAGTTTTAAAAACGTCCCGAAATCCGAATTTGGACTTTCACTAGTGTATTAAGTGTGTCAAAATGTCACCTTTCACATTGATTCGGAATCGTCAACTGCAAAAAAAGTCAGTTTTGAGATATCGTTGAATGAACAAAGTTGTGTCTTTCTTGTTTCAAGTGTTTAACTATGGACCCATGGCTAAAACTCATGTTTTAAAAACTTCCCGAAATCCAAATTTGGACTTTCGTTAGTGTATTAAGTGTATCAAAATGTCGTCTTTCACATTGATCCGGAATCGTGATCCGCAAAAACAGTCAATTTTGAGATATCGTTGAATGAACAAAGTTGTCTCTTTCTTGTTTCAAGTGTTCAACTATGGACCCATGGCTAAAACTAAAGTTTTAAAGACTTTCTGAAATCCGAATTTAGACTGTCATTAGTGTATTAAGTGTATTAAAATGTCGTCTTTCACATTGATTCGGAATCGTCAACTGCAAAGAAGTTAGTTTTGAGATATTGTTCAATGAACAAAGTTGTCTATTTCTTGTTTCAAGTGTTTAACTATGGACCCATCGCAAAACTCAAGTTTTAAAGACTTCCTGAAATCCGAATTTGGACTTTCATCAATGTATTAAGTGTATTAAAAAGTCATCTTTCACATTGATTCGGAATCGTCAACCACAAAAAAAGTCAGTTTTGAGTTATCATTGAATGAACAAAGTTGTCTCTTTCTTGTTTCAAGTGTTTAACTATGGACCCATGGCTAAAACTCATGTTTTAAAGACTTCCCGAAATCCGAATTTGGACTTTCATTAGTGTATTAAGTGTATTAAAATGTCGTCTTTCACATTGATTCGGAATCGTCAACCACAAAAAAAGTCAGTTTTGAGTTATCGTTGAATGAACAAAGTTGTCTCTTTCTTGTTTCAAGTGTTCAACTATGGACCCATGGCTAAAACTCAAGTTTTAAAAACTTCCCGAAATATGAATTTGGACTTTCTTTAGTGTATTAAGTGTTTCAAAATGTCATCTTTCACATAGATTCGGAACCGTCAAAAGCAAATAAGTCAGTTTTGCGATATCTTTGATAGAACAAAGTTTTGTCTTTCTTGTTTCAAGTGTTCTACTATGGACCCCTGGCTAAAACTCAAGTTTTAAAAAACATCCCAAAATCTGAATCTGGACTTTCATTAGTGTATTAAGTGTATCAAAATGTCGTCTTTCACATAGATTCGGAATCGTAAACTGCAAAAAAGTCAATTTTGAGATATCGTTGATTAAACAAAGTTGTCTCCTTCTTGTTTCAAGTGTTCTACTATGGACCCATGGGTAAAACTCAAGTTTTAAAAACTTCCCGAAATATGAATTTGGACTTTCTTTAGTGTATTAAGTGTTTCAAAATGTCATCTTTCACATAGATTCGGAACCGTCAAAAGCAAATAAGTCAGTTTTGCGATATCTTTGATAGAACAAAGTTTTGTCTTTCTTGTTTCAAGTGTTCTATTATGGACCCATGGCTAAAACTCAAGTTTTAAAAACTTCCTGAAATCTGAATCTAGACATTCATTAGTGTATTAAGTGTATCAAAATGTCGTCTTTCACATAGATTCGGAATCGTAAACTGCAAAAAAGTCAATTTTGAGATATCGTTGATTAAACAAAGTTGTCTCCTTCTTGTTTCAAGTGTTCTACTATGGACCCATGGGTAAAACTCAAGTTTTAAAAATGTCCCGAAATCCGAATTTTGACTTTCACTAGTGTATTAAGTGTGTCAAAATGTCGCCTTTCACATTGATTCAGAATCGTCAACCGCAAAAAAAGTCAGTTTTGAGATATCGTTGAATGAACAAAGTTGTCTCTTTCTTTTTTCAAGTGTTTAACTATGGACCCATGGCTAAAACTCATGTTTTAAAGACTTCCCGAAATCCAAATTTGGACTTTCGTTAGTGTATTAAGTGTATTAAAATGTCGTCTTTCACATTGATTCGGAATCGTCAACCGCAAAAAAAGTTAGTTTTCAGATATCGTTGAATGAACAAAGTTGTCTATTTCTTGTTTGAAGTGTTTAACTATGGACCCATGGCAAAACTCAAGTTTTAAAGACTTCCCGAAATCTGAATTTGGACTTTCATCAGTGTATTAAGTGTATTAAAAAGTCATCTTTCACATTGATTCAGAATCATCAACCACAAAAAAAGTCAGTTTTGAGTTATCGTTGAAAGAACAAAGTTGTCTCTTTCTTGTTTCAAGTGTTCAACTATGGACCCATGGCTAAAACTCAAGTTTTAAAAACTTCCCGAAATCTGAATTTGGACTTTCTTTAGTGTATTAAGTGTTTCAAAATGTCATCTTTGACATGGATTCGGAACTGTCAAAAGAAAATAAGTCCGTTTTGCGATATCTTTGATAGAACAAGGTTTTGTCTTTCTTTTTTCAAGTGTTCTACTATGGACCCATGGCTAAAACTCAAATTTTAAAAAACAATCCGAAATCTGAATCTGGACTTTCATTAGTGTATTAAGTGTATCAAAATGTCGTCTTTCACATAGATTCAGAATCGTCAACGGCAAAAAAGTCAATTTTGAGATATCGTTGATTGAACAAAGTTGTCTCCTTCTTGTTTCAAGTGTTCTACTATGGACCCATGGGTAAAACTCAAGTTCTAAAAACTTTCCAAAATCTGAATTTGGAGTTTCTTTAGTGTATTAAGTGTTTGAAAATGTCATATTTCACGTAGATTAGGAACCGTCAAAAGCAAATAAGTCAGTTTTGAGATATCTTTGATAGAACAAAGTTCGGTCATTCTTGTTTCAAGTGTTCTATTATGGACCCATGGCTAAAACTCAAGTTTTAAAAACTTCCCGAAATCTGAATCTGGACTTTCATTAGTGTATTAAGTGTATCAAAACGTCGTCTTTCACGTAGATTCAGAATCGTCAACTGCAAAAAAGTCAATTTTGAGATATCGTTGATTGAACAAAGTTGTCTCCTTCTTGTTTCAAGTGTTCTACTATGGACCCATGGGTAAAACTCAAGTTTTAAAAACGTCCCGAAATTCGAATTTTGACATTCACTAGTGTATTAAGTGTGTCAAAATGTCGCCTTTCACATTGATTCGGAATCGTCAACCGCAAAAAAAGTCAGTTTTCAGTTATCGTTGAATGAACAAAGTTGTCTCTTTCTTGTTTCAAGAGTTTAACTATGGACCCATGGCTAAAACTCATGTTTTAAAGACTTCCCGAAATCCGAATTTGGACTTTCATTAGTGTATTAAGTGTATCAAAATGTCGTCTTTTACATTGATTCGGAATCGTGAACCGCAAAAACAGTCAGTTTTGAGATATTGTTGAATGAACAAAGTTGTCTCTTTCTTGTTTCAAGTGTTCAACTATGGACCCATGGCTAAAACTAAAGTTTTAAAGACTTCCCGAAATCCGAATTTAGACTTTCATTAGTGTATTAAGTGTGTCAAAATGTCGTCTTTCACACTGATTCGGAATCGTCAACCACAAAAAAAGTTAGTTTTGAGATGTCGTTGAATGAACAAAGTTGTCTCTTTCTTCTTTCAAGTGTTCAACCATGGACCCATGGTTAAAACTCAAGTTTTAAAGACTTTCTGAAATCCGAATTTAGAATTTAATTAGTGTATTAAGTGTATTAAAATGTCATCTTTCACATTGATTCGGAATCGTCAACCGCAAAAAAAGACAGCTTTGAGATATGGTTGAATGAACAAAGTTGTCTATTTCTTGTTTCAAGTGTTTAACTATGGACCCATGGCTAAAACTCAAGTTTTAAAGACTTCCCGAAATCCGAATTTGGACTTTCATCAGTGTATTAAGTGTTTTAAAAAGTCATCGTTCACATTGATTCAGAATCGTCAACCACAAAAAAAGTCAGTTTTGAGTTATCGTTGAATGAACAAAGTTATCTCTTTCTTGTTTCAAGTGTTCAACTATGGACCCATGGCTAAAACTCAAGTTTTAAAAACTTCCCGAAATCTGAATTTGGACTTTCTTTAGTGTATTAAGTGTTTCAAAATGTCATCTTTGACATAGATTCAGAACCGTCAAAAGCAAATAAGTCAGTTTTGTGATATCTTTGATAGGACAAAGTTTTGTCTTTCTTGTTTCAAGTGTTCTACTATGGACCCATGGCTAAAACTCAAATTTTAAAAAACAATCCGAAATCTGAATCTGGACTTTCATTAGTGTATTAAGTGTATCAAAATGCCGTCTTTAACATAGATTCAGAATCGTCAACTGCAAAAAAGTCAATTTTGAGATATCGTTGATTGAACAAAGTTGTCTCCTTCTTGTTTCAAGTGTTCTACTATGCACCCATGGGTAAAACTCAAGTTCTAAAAACTTTCCAAAATCTGAATTTGCACTTTCTTTAGTGTATTAAGTGTTTGAAAATGTCATCTTTCACGTAGATTCGGAGCCGTCAAAAGCAAATAAGTCAGTTTTGAGATATCTTTGATAGAACAAAGTTCTGTCTTTCTTGTTTCAAGTGTTCTATTATGGACCCATGGCTAAAACTCAAGTTTTAAAAACTTCCCGAAATCTGAATCTAGACATTCATTAGTGTATTAAGTGTATCAAAATGTCGTCTTTCACATAGATTCGGAATCGTAAACTGCAAAAAAGTCAATTTTGAGATATCGTTGATTAAACAAAGTTGTCTCCTTCTTGTTTCAAGTGTTCTACTATGGACCCATGGGTAAAACTCAAGTTTTAAAAACGTCCCGAAATCCGAATTTTGACTTTCACTAGTGTATTAAGTGTGTCAAAATGTCGCCTTTCACATTGATTCGGAATCGTCAACCGCAAAAAAAGTCAGTTTTGAGATATCGTTGAATGAACAAAGTTGTCTCTTTCTTTTTTCAAGTGTTTAACTATGGACCCATGGCTAAAACTCATGTTTTAAAGACTTCCCGAAATCTGAATTTGGACTTTCGTTAGTGTATTAAGTGTATTAAAATGTCATCTTTCACATTGATTCGGAATCGTCAACCGCAAAAAAAGACAGCTTTGAGATATGGTTGAATGAACAAAGTTGTCTCTTTCTTGTTTCAAGTGTTTAACTATGGACCCATGGCTAAAACTCATGTTTTAAAGACTTCCCGAAATCTGAATTTGGACTTTCGTTAGTGTATTAAGTGTATTAAAATGTCGTCTTTCACATTGATTCGGAATCGTCAACCGCAAAAAAAGTTAGTTTTGAGATATCGGTGAATGAACAAAGTTGTCTATTTCTTGTTTCAAGTGTTCTACTATGGACCCATGGGTAAAACTCAAGTTTTAAAAACGTCCCGAAATCCGAATTTTGATATTCACTAGTGTATTAAGTGTGTCAAAATGTCGCCTTTCACATTGAATCGGAATCGTCAACCGCAAAAAAAGTCAGTTTTCAGTTATCGTTGAATGAACAAAGTTGTCTCTTTCTTGTTTCAAGAGTTTAACTATGGACCCATGGCTAAAACTCATGTTTTAAAGACTTCCCGAAAGCCGAATTTGGACTTTCATTAGTGTATTAAGTGTATCAAAATGTCGTCTTTTACATTGATTCGGAATCGTGAACCGCAAAAACAGTCAGTTTTGACATATTGTTGAATGAACAAAGTTGTCTCTTTCTTGTTTCAAGTGTTCAACTATGGACCCATGGCTAAAACTCAAGTTTTAAAGACTTCCCGAAATCCGAATTTGGACTTTCATCAGTGTATTAAGTGTTTTAAAAAGTCATCTTTCACATTGATTCAGAATCGTCAACCACAAAAAAAGTCAGTTTTGAGTTATCGTTGAATGAACAAAGTTATCTCTTTCTTGTTTCAAGTGTTCAACTATGGACCCATGGCTAAAACTCAAGTTTTAAAAACTTCCCAAAATCTGAATTTGGACTTTCTTTAGTGTATTAAGTGTTTCAAAATGTCATCTTTGACATAGATTCGGAACCGTCAAAAGCAAATAAGTCAGTTTTGTGATATCTTTGATAGGACAAAGTTTTGTCTTTCTTGTTTCAAGTGTTCTACTATGGACCCATGGCTAAAACTCAAATTTTAAAAAACAATCCGAAATCTGAATCTGGACTTTCATTAGTGTATTAAGTGTATCAAAATGCCGTCTTTAACATAGATTCAGAATCGTCAACTGCAAAAAAGTCAATTTTGAGATATCGTTGATTGAACAAAGTTGTCTCCTTCTTGTTTCAAGTGTTCTACTATGCACCCATGGGTAAAACTCAAGTTCTAAAAACTTTCCAAAATCTGAATTTGCACTTTCTTTAGTGTATTAAGTGTTTGAAAATGTCATCTTTCACGTAGATTCGGAACCGTCAAAAGCAAATAAGTCAGTTTGAGATATCTTTGATAGAACAAAGTTCTGTCTTTCTTGTTTCAAGTGTTCTATTATGGACCCATGGCTAAAACTCAAGTTTTAAAAACTTCCTGAAATCTGAATCTAGACATTCATTAGTGTATTAAGTGTATCAAAATGTCGTCTTTCACATAGATTCGGAATCGTAAACTGCAAAAAAGTCAATTTTGAGATATCGTTGATTAAACAAAGTTGTCTCCTTCTTGTTTCAAGTGTTCTACTATGGACCCATGGGTAAAACTCAAGTTTTAAAAATGTCCCGAAATCCGAATTTTGACTTTCACTAGTGTATTAAGTGTGTCAAAATGTCGCCTTTCACATTGATTCAGAATCGTCAACCGCAAAAAAAGTCAGTTTTGAGATATCGTTGAATGAACAAAGTTGTCTCTTTCTTTTTTCAAGTGTTTAACTATGGACCCATGGCTAAAACTCATGTTTTAAAGACTTCCCGAAATCCAAATTTGGACTTTCGTTAGTGTATTAAGTGTATTAAAATGTCGTCTTTCACATTGATTCGGAATCGTCAACCGCAAAAAAAGTTAGTTTTCAGATATCGTTGAATGAACAAAGTTGTCTATTTCTTGTTTGAAGTGTTTAACTATGGACCCATGGCAAAACTCAAGTTTTAAAGACTTCCCGAAATCTGAATTTGGACTTTCATCAGTGTATTAAGTGTATTAAAAAGTCATCTTTCACATTGATTCAGAATCATCAACCACAAAAAAAGTCAGTTTTGAGTTATCGTTGAAAGAACAAAGTTGTCTCTTTCTTGTTTCAAGAGTTTAACTATGGACCCATGGCTAAAACTCATGTTTTAAAGACTTCCCGAAAGCCGAATTTGGACTTTCATTAGTGTATTAAGTGTATCAAAATGTCGTCTTTTACATTGATTCGGAATCGTGAACCGCAAAAACAGTCAGTTTTGACATATTGTTGAATGAACAAAGTTGTCTCTTTCTTGTTTCAAGTGTTCAACTATGGACCCATGGCTAAAACTCAAGTTTTAAAGACTTCCCGAAATCCGAATTTGGACTTTCATCAGTGTATTAAGTGTTTTAAAAAGTCATCTTTCACATTGATTCAGAATCGTCAACCACAAAAAAAGTCAGTTTTGAGTTATCGTTGAATGAACAAAGTTATCTCTTTCTTGTTTCAAGTGTTCAACTATGGACCCATGGCTAAAACTCAAGTTTTAAAAACTTCCCAAAATCTGAATTTGGACTTTCTTTAGTGTATTAAGTGTTTCAAAATGTCATCTTTGACATAGATTCGGAACCGTCAAAAGCAAATAAGTCAGTTTTGTGATATCTTTGATAGGACAAAGTTTTGTCTTTCTTGTTTCAAGTGTTCTACTATGGACCCATGGCTAAAACTCAAATTTTAAAAAACAATCCGAAATCTGAATCTGGACTTTCATTAGTGTATTAAGTGTATCAAAATGCCGTCTTTAACATAGATTCAGAATCGTCAACTGCAAAAAAGTCAATTTTGAGATATCGTTGATTGAACAAAGTTGTCTCCTTCTTGTTTCAAGTGTTCTACTATGCACCCATGGGTAAAACTCAAGTTCTAAAAACTTTCCAAAATCTGAATTTGCACTTTCTTTAGTGTATTAAGTGTTTGAAAATGTCATCTTTCACGTAGATTCGGAACCGTCAAAAGCAAATAAGTCAGTTTGAGATATCTTTGATAGAACAAAGTTCTGTCTTTCTTGTTTCAAGTGTTCTATTATGGACCCATGGCTAAAACTCAAGTTTTAAAAACTTCCTGAAATCTGAATCTAGACATTCATTAGTGTATTAAGTGTATCAAAATGTCGTCTTTCACATAGATTCGGAATCGTAAACTGCAAAAAAGTCAATTTTGAGATATCGTTGATTAAACAAAGTTGTCTCCTTCTTGTTTCAAGTGTTCTACTATGGACCCATGGGTAAAACTCAAGTTTTAAAAATGTCCCGAAATCCGAATTTTGACTTTCACTAGTGTATTAAGTGTGTCAAAATGTCGCCTTTCACATTGATTCAGAATCGTCAACCGCAAAAAAAGTCAGTTTTGAGATATCGTTGAATGAACAAAGTTGTCTCTTTCTTTTTTCAAGTGTTTAACTATGGACCCATGGCTAAAACTCATGTTTTAAAGACTTCCCGAAATCCAAATTTGGACTTTCGTTAGTGTATTAAGTGTATTAAAATGTCGTCTTTCACATTGATTCGGAATCGTCAACCGCAAAAAAAGTTAGTTTTCAGATATCGTTGAATGAACAAAGTTGTCTATTTCTTGTTTGAAGTGTTTAACTATGGACCCATGGCAAAACTCAAGTTTTAAAGACTTCCCGAAATCTGAATTTGGACTTTCATCAGTGTATTAAGTGTATTAAAAAGTCATCTTTCACATTGATTCAGAATCATCAACCACAAAAAAAGTCAGTTTTGAGTTATCGTTGAAAGAACAAAGTTGTCTCTTTCTTGTTTCAAGTGTTCAACTATGGACCCATGGCTAAAACTCAAGTTTTAAAAACTTCCCGAAATCTGAATTTGGACTTTCTTTAGTGTATTAAGTGTTTCAAAATGTCATCTTTGACATGGATTCGGAACTGTCAAAAGAAAATAAGTCCGTTTTGCGATATCTTTGATAGAACAAGGTTTTGTCTTTCTTTTTTCAAGTGTTCTACTATGGACCCATGGCTAAAACTCAAATTTTAAAAAACAATCCGAAATCTGAATCTGGACTTTCATTAGTGTATTAAGTGTATCAAAATGTCGTCTTTCACATAGATTCAGAATCGTCAACGGCAAAAAAGTCAATTTTGAGATATCGTTGATTGAACAAAGTTGTCTCCTTCTTGTTTCAAGTGTTCTACTATGGACCCATGGGTAAAACTCAAGTTCTAAAAACTTTCCAAAATCTGAATTTGGAGTTTCTTTAGTGTATTAAGTGTTTGAAAATGTCATATTTCACGTAGATTAGGAACCGTCAAAAGCAAATAAGTCAGTTTTGAGATATCTTTGATAGAACAAAGTTCGGTCATTCTTGTTTCAAGTGTTCTATTATGGACCCATGGCTAAAACTCAAGTTTTAAAAACTTCCCGAAATCTGAATCTGGACTTTCATTAGTGTATTAAGTGTATCAAAACGTCGTCTTTCACGTAGATTCAGAATCGTCAACTGCAAAAAAGTCAATTTTGAGATATCGTTGATTGAACAAAGTTGTCTCCTTCTTGTTTCAAGTGTTCTACTATGGACCCATGGGTAAAACTCAAGTTTTAAAAACGTCCCGAAATTCGAATTTTGACATTCACTAGTGTATTAAGTGTGTCAAAATGTCGCCTTTCACATTGATTCGGAATCGTCAACCGCAAAAAAAGTCAGTTTTCAGTTATCGTTGAATGAACAAAGTTGTCTCTTTCTTGTTTCAAGAGTTTAACTATGGACCCATGGCTAAAACTCATGTTTTAAAGACTTCCCGAAATCCGAATTTGGACTTTCATTAGTGTATTAAGTGTATCAAAATGTCGTCTTTTACATTGATTCGGAATCGTGAACCGCAAAAACAGTCAGTTTTGAGATATTGTTGAATGAACAAAGTTGTCTCTTTCTTGTTTCAAGTGTTCAACTATGGACCCATGGCTAAAACTAAAGTTTTAAAGACTTCCCGAAATCCGAATTTAGACTTTCATTAGTGTATTAAGTGTGTCAAAATGTCGTCTTTCACACTGATTCGGAATCGTCAACCACAAAAAAAGTTAGTTTTGAGATGTCGTTGAATGAACAAAGTTGTCTCTTTCTTCTTTCAAGTGTTCAACCATGGACCCATGGTTAAAACTCAAGTTTTAAAGACTTTCTGAAATCCGAATTTAGAATTTAATTAGTGTATTAAGTGTATTAAAATGTCATCTTTCACATTGATTCGGAATCGTCAACCGCAAAAAAAGACAGCTTTGAGATATGGTTGAATGAACAAAGTTGTCTATTTCTTGTTTCAAGTGTTTAACTATGGACCCATGGCTAAAACTCAAGTTTTAAAGACTTCCCGAAATCCGAATTTGGACTTTCATCAGTGTATTAAGTGTTTTAAAAAGTCATCGTTCACATTGATTCAGAATCGTCAACCACAAAAAAAGTCAGTTTTGAGTTATCGTTGAATGAACAAAGTTATCTCTTTCTTGTTTCAAGTGTTCAACTATGGACCCATGGCTAAAACTCAAGTTTTAAAAACTTCCCGAAATCTGAATTTGGACTTTCTTTAGTGTATTAAGTGTTTCAAAATGTCATCTTTGACATAGATTCAGAACCGTCAAAAGCAAATAAGTCAGTTTTGTGATATCTTTGATAGGACAAAGTTTTGTCTTTCTTGTTTCAAGTGTTCTACTATGGACCCATGGCTAAAACTCAAATTTTAAAAAACAATCCGAAATCTGAATCTGGACTTTCATTAGTGTATTAAGTGTATCAAAATGCCGTCTTTAACATAGATTCAGAATCGTCAACTGCAAAAAAGTCAATTTTGAGATATCGTTGATTGAACAAAGTTGTCTCCTTCTTGTTTCAAGTGTTCTACTATGCACCCATGGGTAAAACTCAAGTTCTAAAAACTTTCCAAAATCTGAATTTGCACTTTCTTTAGTGTATTAAGTGTTTGAAAATGTCATCTTTCACGTAGATTCGGAGCCGTCAAAAGCAAATAAGTCAGTTTTGAGATATCTTTGATAGAACAAAGTTCTGTCTTTCTTGTTTCAAGTGTTCTATTATGGACCCATGGCTAAAACTCAAGTTTTAAAAACTTCCCGAAATCTGAATCTAGACATTCATTAGTGTATTAAGTGTATCAAAATGTCGTCTTTCACATAGATTCGGAATCGTAAACTGCAAAAAAGTCAATTTTGAGATATCGTTGATTAAACAAAGTTGTCTCCTTCTTGTTTCAAGTGTTCTACTATGGACCCATGGGTAAAACTCAAGTTTTAAAAACGTCCCGAAATCCGAATTTTGACTTTCACTAGTGTATTAAGTGTGTCAAAATGTCGCCTTTCACATTGATTCGGAATCGTCAACCGCAAAAAAAGTCAGTTTTGAGATATCGTTGAATGAACAAAGTTGTCTCTTTCTTTTTTCAAGTGTTTAACTATGGACCCATGGCTAAAACTCATGTTTTAAAGACTTCCTGAAATCCAAATTTGGACTTTCGTTAGTGTATTAAGTGTATTAAAATGTCGTCTTTCACATTGATTCGGAGTCGTCAACCGCAAAAAAAGTTAGTTTTCAGATATCGTTGAATGAACAAAGTTGTCTATTTCTTGTTTGAAGTGTTTAACTATGGACCCAGGGCAAAACTCAAGTTTTAAAGACTTCCCGAAATCTGAATTTGGACTTTCATCAGTGTATTAAGTGTATTAAAAAGTCATCTTTCACATTGATTCAGAATCATCAACCACAAAAAAGTCAGTTTTGAGTTATCGTTGAATGAACAAAGTTGTCTCTTTCTTGTTTCAAGTGTTCAACTATGGACCCATGGCTAAAACTCAAGTTTTAAAAACTTCCCGAAATCTGAATCTAGACTTTCATTAGTGCATTAAGTGTATCAAAATGTCGTCTTTCACATAGATTCAGAATCGTAAATTGCAAAAAAGTCAATTTTGAGATATCGTTGATTGAACAAAGTTGTCTCCTTCTTGTTTCAAGTGTTCTACTATGGACCCATGGGTAAAACTCAAGTTTTAAAAACGTCCCGAAATCCGAATTTTGACTTTCACTAGTGTATTAAGTGTGTCAAAATGTCGCCTTTCACATTGATTCGGAATCGTCAACCGCAAAAAAAGTCAGTTTTCAGTTATCGTTGAATGAACAAAGTTGTCTCTTTCTTGTTTCAAGAGTTTAACTATGGACCCATGGCTAAAACTCATGTTTTAAAGACTTCCCAAAATCCGAATTTGGACTTTCATTAGTGTATTAAGTGTATCAAAATGTCGTCTTTTACATTGATTCGGAATCGTGAACCGCAAAAACAGTCAGTTTTGAGATATTGTTGAATGAACAAAGTTGTCTCTTTCTTGTTTCAAGTGTTCAACTATGGACCCATGGCTAAAACTAAAGTTTTAAAGACTTCCCGAAATCCGAATTTAGACTTTCATTAGTGTATTAAGTGTGTCAAAATGTCGTCTTTCACACTGATTCGGAATCGTCAACCGCAAAAAAAGTTAGTTTTGAGATGTCGTTGAATGAACAAAGTTGTCTCTTTCTTCTTTCAAGTGTTCAACCATGGACCCATGGTTAAAACTCAAGTTTTAAAGACTTTCTGAAATCCGAATTTAGAATTTCATTAGTGTATTAAGTGTATTAAAATGTCGTCTTTCACATTGATTCGGAATCGTCAACCGCAAAAAAAGTTAGTTTTGAGATATCGTTGAATGAACAAAGTTGTCTATTTCTTGTTTCAAGTGTTTAACTATGGACCCATGGCTAAAACTCAAGTTTTAAAGACTTCCCGAAATCCGAATTTGGACTTTCATCAGTGTATTAAGTGTTTTAAAAAGTCATCTTTCACATTGATTCAGAATCGTCAACCACAAAAAAAGTCAGTTTTGAGTTATCGTTGAATGAACAAAGTTATCTCTTTCTTGTTTCAAGTGTTCAACTATGGACCCATGGCTAAAACTCAAGTTTTAAAAACTTCCCAAAATCTGAATCTAGACTTTCATTAGTGCATTAAGTGTATCAAAATGTCGTCTTTCACATAGATTCAGAATCGTAAATTGCAAAAAAGTCAATTTTGAGATATCGTTGATTGAACAAAGTTGTCTCCTTCTTGTTTCAAGTGTTCTACTATGGACCCATGGCTAAAACTCAAGTTTTAAAAACTTCCCGAAATCTAAATTTGGACTTTCTTTAGTGTATTAAGTGTTTCAAAATGTCATCTTTGACATAGATTCGGAACCGTCAAAAGCAAATAAGTCAATTTTGTGATATCTTTGATAGGACAAAGTTTTGTCTTTCTTGTTTCAAGTGTTCTACTATGGACCCATGGCTAAAACTCAAATTTTAAAAAACAATCCGAAATCTGAATCTGGACTTTGGTTAGTGTATTAAGTGTATCAAAATGCCGTCTTTAACATAGATTCAGAATCGTCAACTGCAAAAAAGTCAATTTTGAGATATCTTTGATTGAACAAAGTTGTCTCCTTCTTGTTTCAAGTGTTCTACTATGCACCCATGGGTAAAACTCAAGTTCTAAAAACTTTCCAAAATCTGAATTTGCACTTTCTTTAGTGTATTAAGTGTTTGAAAATTTCATCTTTCACGTAGATTCGGAGCCGTCAAAAGCAAATAAGTCAGTTTTGAGATATCTTTGATAGAACAAAGTTCTGTCTTTCTTGTTTCAAGTGTTCTATTATGGACCCATGGCTAAAACTCAAGTTTTAAAAACTTTCCGAAATCTGAATCTAGACATTCATTAGTGTATTAAGTGTATCAAAATGTCGTCTTTCACATAGATTCGGAATCGTAAACTGCAAAAAAGTCAATTTTGAGATATCGTTCATTAAACAAAGTTGTCTCCCTCTTGTTTCAAGTGTTCTACTATGGACCCATGGGTAAAACTCAAGTTTTAAAAACGTCCCGAAATCCGAATTTTGACTTTCACAAGTGTATTAAGTGTGTCAAAATGTCGCCTTTCACATTGATTCGGAATCGTCAACCGCAAAAAAAGTCAGTTTTGAGATATCGTTGAATGAACAAAGTTGTCTCTTTCTTTTTTCAAGTGTTTAACTATGGACCCATGGCTAAAACTCATGTTTTAAAGACTTCCCGAAATCCAAATTTGGACTTTCGTTAGTGTATTAAGTGTATTAAAATGTCGTCTTTCACATTGATTCGGAGTCGTCAACCGCAAAAAAAGTTAGTTTTCAGATATCGTTGAATGAACAAAGTTGTCTATTTCTTGTTTGAAGTGTTTAACTATGGACCCATGGCAAAACTCAAGTTTTAAAGACTTCCCGAAATCTGAATTTGGACTTTCATCAGTGTATTAAGTGTATTAAAAAGTCATCTTTCACATTGATTCAGAATCATCAACCACAAAAAAAGTCAGTTTTGAGTTATCGTTGAATGAACAAAGTTGTCTCTTTCTTGTTTCAAGTGTTCAACTATGGACCCATGGCTAAAACTCAAGTTTTAAAAACTTCCCGAAATCTGAATCTAGACTTTCATTAGTGCATTAAGTGTATCAAAATGTCATCTTTCACATAGATTCAGAATCGTAAATTGCAAAAAAGTCAATTTTGAGATATCGTTGATTGAACAAAGTTGTCTCCTTCTTGTTTCAAGTGTTCTACTATGGACCCATGGGTAAAACTCAAGTTTTAAAAACGTCCCGAAATCTGAATTTTGACTTTCACTAGTGTATTAAGTGTGTCAAAATGTCGCCTTTCACATTGATTCGGAATCGTCAACCGCAAAAAAAGTCAGTTTTCAGTTATCGTTGAATGAACAAAGTTGTCTCTTTCTTGTTTCAAGAGTTTAACTATGGACCCATGGCTAAAACTCATGTTTTAAAGACTTCCCGAAATCTGAATTTGGACTTTCATTAGTGTATTAAGTGTATCAAAATGTCGTCTTTTACATTGATTCGGAATCGTGAACCGCAAAAACAGTCAGTTTTGAGATATTGTTGAATGAACAAAGTTGTCTCTTTCTTGTTTCAAGTGTTCAACTATGGACCCATGGCTAAAACTAAAGTTTTAAAGACTTCCCGAAATCCGAATTTAGACTTTCATTAGTGTATTAAGTGTGTCAAAATGTCGTCTTTCACACTGATTCGGAATCGTCAACCGCAAAAAAAGTTAGTTTTGAGATGTCGTTGAATGAACAAAGTTGTCTCTTTCTTCTTTCAAGTGTTCAACCATGGACCCATGGTTAAAACTCAAGTTTTAAAGACTTTCTGAAATCCGAATTTAGAATTTAATTAGTGTATTAAGTGTATTAAAATGTCGTCTTTCACATTGATTCGGAATCGTCAACCGCAAAAAAAGACAGCTTTGAGATATGGTTGAATGAACAAAGTTGTCTATTTCTTGTTTCAAGTGTTTAACTATGGACCCATGGCTAAAACTCAAGTTTTAAAGACTTCCCGAAATCCGAATTTGGACTTTCATCAGTGTATTAAGTGTTTTAAAAAGTCATCGTTCACATTGATTCAGAATCGTCAACCACAAAAAAAGTCAGTTTTGAGTTATCGTTGAATGAACAAAGTTATCTCTTTCTTGTTTCAAGTGTTCAACTATGGACCCATGGCTAAAACTCAAGTTTTAAAAACTTCCCGAAATCTGAATTTGGACTTTCTTTAGTGTATTAAGTGTTTCAAAATGTCATCTTTGACATAGATTCGGAACCGTCAAAAGCAAATAAGTCAGTTTTGTGATATCTTTGATAGGACAAAGTTTTGTCTTTCTTGTTTCAAGTGTTCTACTATGGACCCATGGCTAAAACTCAAATTTTAAAAAACAATCCGAAATCTGAATCTGGACTTTCATTAGTGTATTAAGTGTATCAAAATGCCGTCTTTAACATAGATTCAGAATCGTCAACTGCAAAAAAGTCAATTTTGAGATATCGTTGATTGAACAAAGTTGTCTCCTTCTTGTTTCAAGTGTTCTACTATGCACCCATGGGTAAAACTCAAGTTCTAAAAACTTTCCAAAATCTGAATTTGCACTTTCTTTAGTGTATTAAGTGTTTGAAAATGTCATCTTTCACGTAGATTCGGAGCCGTCAAAAGCAAATAAGTCAGTTTTGAGATATCTTTGATAGAACAAAGTTCTGTCTTTCTTGTTTCAAGTGTTCTATTATGGACCCATGGCTAAAACTCAAGTTTTAAAAACTTCCCGAAATCTGAATCTAGACATTCATTAGTGTATTAAGTGTATCAAAATGTCGTCTTTCACATAGATTCGGAATCGTAAACTGCAAAAAAGTCAATTTTGAGATATCGTTGATTAAACAAAGTTGTCTCCTTCTTGTTTCAAGTGTTCTACTATGGACCCATGGGTAAAACTCAAGTTTTAAAAACGTCCCGAAATCCGAATTTTGACTTTCACTAGTGTATTAAGTGTGTCAAAATGTCGCCTTTCACATTGATTCGGAATCGTCAACCGCAAAAAAAGTCAGTTTTGAGATATCGTTGAATGAACAAAGTTGTCTCTTTCTTTTTTCAAGTGTTTAACTATGGACCCATGGCTAAAACTCATGTTTTAAAGACTTCCCGAAATCTGAATTTGGACTTTCGTTAGTGTATTAAGTGTATTAAAATGTCATCTTTCACATTGATTCGGAATCGTCAACCGCAAAAAAAGACAGCTTTGAGATATGGTTGAATGAACAAAGTTGTCTCTTTCTTGTTTCAAGTGTTTAACTATGGACCCATGGCTAAAACTCATGTTTTAAAGACTTCCCGAAATCTGAATTTGGACTTTCGTTAGTGTATTAAGTGTATTAAAATGTCGTCTTTCACATTGATTCGGAATCGTCAACCGCAAAAAAAGTTAGTTTTGAGATATCGGTGAATGAACAAAGTTGTCTATTTCTTGTTTCAAGTGTTCTACTATGGACCCATGGGTAAAACTCAAGTTTTAAAAACGTCCCGAAATCCGAATTTTGATATTCACTAGTGTATTAAGTGTGTCAAAATGTCGCCTTTCACATTGAATCGGAATCGTCAACCGCAAAAAAAGTCAGTTTTCAGTTATCGTTGAATGAACAAAGTTGTCTCTTTCTTGTTTCAAGAGTTTAACTATGGACCCATGGCTAAAACTCATGTTTTAAAGACTTCCCGAAAGCCGAATTTGGACTTTCATTAGTGTATTAAGTGTATCAAAATGTCGTCTTTTACATTGATTCGGAATCGTGAACCGCAAAAACAGTCAGTTTTGACATATTGTTGAATGAACAAAGTTGTCTCTTTCTTGTTTCAAGTGTTCAACTATGGACCCATGGCTAAAACTCAAGTTTTAAAGACTTCCCGAAATCCGAATTTGGACTTTCATCAGTGTATTAAGTGTTTTAAAAAGTCATCTTTCACATTGATTCAGAATCGTCAACCACAAAAAAAGTCAGTTTTGAGTTATCGTTGAATGAACAAAGTTATCTCTTTCTTGTTTCAAGTGTTCAACTATGGACCCATGGCTAAAACTCAAGTTTTAAAAACTTCCCAAAATCTGAATTTGGACTTTCTTTAGTGTATTAAGTGTTTCAAAATGTCATCTTTGACATAGATTCGGAACCGTCAAAAGCAAATAAGTCAGTTTTGTGATATCTTTGATAGGACAAAGTTTTGTCTTTCTTGTTTCAAGTGTTCTACTATGGACCCATGGCTAAAACTCAAATTTTAAAAAACAATCCGAAATCTGAATCTGGACTTTCATTAGTGTATTAAGTGTATCAAAATGCCGTCTTTAACATAGATTCAGAATCGTCAACTGCAAAAAAGTCAATTTTGAGATATCGTTGATTGAACAAAGTTGTCTCCTTCTTGTTTCAAGTGTTCTACTATGCACCCATGGGTAAAACTCAAGTTCTAAAAACTTTCCAAAATCTGAATTTGCACTTTCTTTAGTGTATTAAGTGTTTGAAAATGTCATCTTTCACGTAGATTCGGAACCGTCAAAAGCAAATAAGTCAGTTTGAGATATCTTTGATAGAACAAAGTTCTGTCTTTCTTGTTTCAAGTGTTCTATTATGGACCCATGGCTAAAACTCAAGTTTTAAAAACTTCCTGAAATCTGAATCTAGACATTCATTAGTGTATTAAGTGTATCAAAATGTCGTCTTTCACATAGATTCGGAATCGTAAACTGCAAAAAAGTCAATTTTGAGATATCGTTGATTAAACAAAGTTGTCTCCTTCTTGTTTCAAGTGTTCTACTATGGACCCATGGGTAAAACTCAAGTTTTAAAAATGTCCCGAAATCCGAATTTTGACTTTCACTAGTGTATTAAGTGTGTCAAAATGTCGCCTTTCACATTGATTCAGAATCGTCAACCGCAAAAAAAGTCAGTTTTGAGATATCGTTGAATGAACAAAGTTGTCTCTTTCTTTTTTCAAGTGTTTAACTATGGACCCATGGCTAAAACTCATGTTTTAAAGACTTCCCGAAATCCAAATTTGGACTTTCGTTAGTGTATTAAGTGTATTAAAATGTCGTCTTTCACATTGATTCGGAATCGTCAACCGCAAAAAAAGTTAGTTTTCAGATATCGTTGAATGAACAAAGTTGTCTATTTCTTGTTTGAAGTGTTTAACTATGGACCCATGGCAAAACTCAAGTTTTAAAGACTTCCCGAAATCTGAATTTGGACTTTCATCAGTGTATTAAGTGTATTAAAAAGTCATCTTTCACATTGATTCAGAATCATCAACCACAAAAAAAGTCAGTTTTGAGTTATCGTTGAAAGAACAAAGTTGTCTCTTTCTTGTTTCAAGAGTTTAACTATGGACCCATGGCTAAAACTCATGTTTTAAAGACTTCCCGAAAGCCGAATTTGGACTTTCATTAGTGTATTAAGTGTATCAAAATGTCGTCTTTTACATTGATTCGGAATCGTGAACCGCAAAAACAGTCAGTTTTGACATATTGTTGAATGAACAAAGTTGTCTCTTTCTTGTTTCAAGTGTTCAACTATGGACCCATGGCTAAAACTCAAGTTTTAAAGACTTCCCGAAATCCGAATTTGGACTTTCATCAGTGTATTAAGTGTTTTAAAAAGTCATCTTTCACATTGATTCAGAATCGTCAACCACAAAAAAAGTCAGTTTTGAGTTATCGTTGAATGAACAAAGTTATCTCTTTCTTGTTTCAAGTGTTCAACTATGGACCCATGGCTAAAACTCAAGTTTTAAAAACTTCCCAAAATCTGAATTTGGACTTTCTTTAGTGTATTAAGTGTTTCAAAATGTCATCTTTGACATAGATTCGGAACCGTCAAAAGCAAATAAGTCAGTTTTGTGATATCTTTGATAGGACAAAGTTTTGTCTTTCTTGTTTCAAGTGTTCTACTATGGACCCATGGCTAAAACTCAAATTTTAAAAAACAATCCGAAATCTGAATCTGGACTTTCATTAGTGTATTAAGTGTATCAAAATGCCGTCTTTAACATAGATTCAGAATCGTCAACTGCAAAAAAGTCAATTTTGAGATATCGTTGATTGAACAAAGTTGTCTCCTTCTTGTTTCAAGTGTTCTACTATGCACCCATGGGTAAAACTCAAGTTCTAAAAACTTTCCAAAATCTGAATTTGCACTTTCTTTAGTGTATTAAGTGTTTGAAAATGTCATCTTTCACGTAGATTCGGAACCGTCAAAAGCAAATAAGTCAGTTTGAGATATCTTTGATAGAACAAAGTTCTGTCTTTCTTGTTTCAAGTGTTCTATTATGGACCCATGGCTAAAACTCAAGTTTTAAAAACTTCCTGAAATCTGAATCTAGACATTCATTAGTGTATTAAGTGTATCAAAATGTCGTCTTTCACATAGATTCGGAATCGTAAACTGCAAAAAAGTCAATTTTGAGATATCGTTGATTAAACAAAGTTGTCTCCTTCTTGTTTCAAGTGTTCTACTATGGACCCATGGGTAAAACTCAAGTTTTAAAAATGTCCCGAAATCCGAATTTTGACTTTCACTAGTGTATTAAGTGTGTCAAAATGTCGCCTTTCACATTGATTCAGAATCGTCAACCGCAAAAAAAGTCAGTTTTGAGATATCGTTGAATGAACAAAGTTGTCTCTTTCTTTTTTCAAGTGTTTAACTATGGACCCATGGCTAAAACTCATGTTTTAAAGACTTCCCGAAATCCAAATTTGGACTTTCGTTAGTGTATTAAGTGTATTAAAATGTCGTCTTTCACATTGATTCGGAATCGTCAACCGCAAAAAAAGTTAGTTTTCAGATATCGTTGAATGAACAAAGTTGTCTATTTCTTGTTTGAAGTGTTTAACTATGGACCCATGGCAAAACTCAAGTTTTAAAGACTTCCCGAAATCTGAATTTGGACTTTCATCAGTGTATTAAGTGTATTAAAAAGTCATCTTTCACATTGATTCAGAATCATCAACCACAAAAAAAGTCAGTTTTGAGTTATCGTTGAAAGAACAAAGTTGTCTCTTTCTTGTTTCAAGTGTTCAACTATGGACCCATGGCTAAAACTCAAGTTTTAAAAACTTCCCGAAATCTGAATTTGGACTTTCTTTAGTGTATTAAGTGTTTCAAAATGTCATCTTTGACATGGATTCGGAACTGTCAAAAGAAAATAAGTCCGTTTTGCGATATCTTTGATAGAACAAGGTTTTGTCTTTCTTTTTTCAAGTGTTCTACTATGGACCCATGGCTAAAACTCAAATTTTAAAAAACAATCCGAAATCTGAATCTGGACTTTCATTAGTGTATTAAGTGTATCAAAATGTCGTCTTTCACATAGATTCAGAATCGTCAACGGCAAAAAAGTCAATTTTGAGATATCGTTGATTGAACAAAGTTGTCTCCTTCTTGTTTCAAGTGTTCTACTATGGACCCATGGGTAAAACTCAAGTTCTAAAAACTTTCCAAAATCTGAATTTGGAGTTTCTTTAGTGTATTAAGTGTTTGAAAATGTCATATTTCACGTAGATTAGGAACCGTCAAAAGCAAATAAGTCAGTTTTGAGATATCTTTGATAGAACAAAGTTCGGTCATTCTTGTTTCAAGTGTTCTATTATGGACCCATGGCTAAAACTCAAGTTTTAAAAACTTCCCGAAATCTGAATCTGGACTTTCATTAGTGTATTAAGTGTATCAAAACGTCGTCTTTCACGTAGATTCAGAATCGTCAACTGCAAAAAAGTCAATTTTGAGATATCGTTGATTGAACAAAGTTGTCTCCTTCTTGTTTCAAGTGT
Organism: Diospyros kaki; assembly: GCA_036245055.1. Classification (NCBI taxonomy): domain Eukaryota; kingdom Viridiplantae; phylum Streptophyta; class Magnoliopsida; order Ericales; family Ebenaceae; genus Diospyros; species Diospyros kaki. The sequence goes on along the minus strand of BSEG01000009.1, from coordinate 22,195,444 downwards.
TCTACTATGGACCCATGGGTAAAACTCAAGTTTTAAAAACGTCCCGAAATTCGAATTTTGACATTCACTAGTGTATTAAGTGTGTCAAAATGTCGCCTTTCACATTGATTCGGAATCGTCAACCGCAAAAAAAGTCAGTTTTCAGTTATCGTTGAATGAACAAAGTTGTCTCTTTCTTGTTTCAAGAGTTTAACTATGGACCCATGGCTAAAACTCATGTTTTAAAGACTTCCCGAAATCCGAATTTGGACTTTCATTAGTGTATTAAGTGTATCAAAATGTCGTCTTTTACATTGATTCGGAATCGTGAACCGCAAAAACAGTCAGTTTTGAGATATTGTTGAATGAACAAAGTTGTCTCTTTCTTGTTTCAAGTGTTCAACTATGGACCCATGGCTAAAACTAAAGTTTTAAAGACTTCCCGAAATCCGAATTTAGACTTTCATTAGTGTATTAAGTGTGTCAAAATGTCGTCTTTCACACTGATTCGGAATCGTCAACCACAAAAAAAGTTAGTTTTGAGATGTCGTTGAATGAACAAAGTTGTCTCTTTCTTCTTTCAAGTGTTCAACCATGGACCCATGGTTAAAACTCAAGTTTTAAAGACTTTCTGAAATCCGAATTTAGAATTTAATTAGTGTATTAAGTGTATTAAAATGTCATCTTTCACATTGATTCGGAATCGTCAACCGCAAAAAAAGACAGCTTTGAGATATGGTTGAATGAACAAAGTTGTCTATTTCTTGTTTCAAGTGTTTAACTATGGACCCATGGCTAAAACTCAAGTTTTAAAGACTTCCCGAAATCCGAATTTGGACTTTCATCAGTGTATTAAGTGTTTTAAAAAGTCATCGTTCACATTGATTCAGAATCGTCAACCACAAAAAAAGTCAGTTTTGAGTTATCGTTGAATGAACAAAGTTATCTCTTTCTTGTTTCAAGTGTTCAACTATGGACCCATGGCTAAAACTCAAGTTTTAAAAACTTCCCGAAATCTGAATTTGGACTTTCTTTAGTGTATTAAGTGTTTCAAAATGTCATCTTTGACATAGATTCAGAACCGTCAAAAGCAAATAAGTCAGTTTTGTGATATCTTTGATAGGACAAAGTTTTGTCTTTCTTGTTTCAAGTGTTCTACTATGGACCCATGGCTAAAACTCAAATTTTAAAAAACAATCCGAAATCTGAATCTGGACTTTCATTAGTGTATTAAGTGTATCAAAATGCCGTCTTTAACATAGATTCAGAATCGTCAACTGCAAAAAAGTCAATTTTGAGATATCGTTGATTGAACAAAGTTGTCTCCTTCTTGTTTCAAGTGTTCTACTATGCACCCATGGGTAAAACTCAAGTTCTAAAAACTTTCCAAAATCTGAATTTGCACTTTCTTTAGTGTATTAAGTGTTTGAAAATGTCATCTTTCACGTAGATTCGGAGCCGTCAAAAGCAAATAAGTCAGTTTTGAGATATCTTTGATAGAACAAAGTTCTGTCTTTCTTGTTTCAAGTGTTCTATTATGGACCCATGGCTAAAACTCAAGTTTTAAAAACTTCCCGAAATCTGAATCTAGACATTCATTAGTGTATTAAGTGTATCAAAATGTCGTCTTTCACATAGATTCGGAATCGTAAACTGCAAAAAAGTCAATTTTGAGATATCGTTGATTAAACAAAGTTGTCTCCTTCTTGTTTCAAGTGTTCTACTATGGACCCATGGGTAAAACTCAAGTTTTAAAAACGTCCCGAAATCCGAATTTTGACTTTCACTAGTGTATTAAGTGTGTCAAAATGTCGCCTTTCACATTGATTCGGAATCGTCAACCGCAAAAAAAGTCAGTTTTGAGATATCGTTGAATGAACAAAGTTGTCTCTTTCTTTTTTCAAGTGTTTAACTATGGACCCATGGCTAAAACTCATGTTTTAAAGACTTCCTGAAATCCAAATTTGGACTTTCGTTAGTGTATTAAGTGTATTAAAATGTCGTCTTTCACATTGATTCGGAGTCGTCAACCGCAAAAAAAGTTAGTTTTCAGATATCGTTGAATGAACAAAGTTGTCTATTTCTTGTTTGAAGTGTTTAACTATGGACCCAGGGCAAAACTCAAGTTTTAAAGACTTCCCGAAATCTGAATTTGGACTTTCATCAGTGTATTAAGTGTATTAAAAAGTCATCTTTCACATTGATTCAGAATCATCAACCACAAAAAAGTCAGTTTTGAGTTATCGTTGAATGAACAAAGTTGTCTCTTTCTTGTTTCAAGTGTTCAACTATGGACCCATGGCTAAAACTCAAGTTTTAAAAACTTCCCGAAATCTGAATCTAGACTTTCATTAGTGCATTAAGTGTATCAAAATGTCGTCTTTCACATAGATTCAGAATCGTAAATTGCAAAAAAGTCAATTTTGAGATATCGTTGATTGAACAAAGTTGTCTCCTTCTTGTTTCAAGTGTTCTACTATGGACCCATGGGTAAAACTCAAGTTTTAAAAACGTCCCGAAATCCGAATTTTGACTTTCACTAGTGTATTAAGTGTGTCAAAATGTCGCCTTTCACATTGATTCGGAATCGTCAACCGCAAAAAAAGTCAGTTTTCAGTTATCGTTGAATGAACAAAGTTGTCTCTTTCTTGTTTCAAGAGTTTAACTATGGACCCATGGCTAAAACTCATGTTTTAAAGACTTCCCAAAATCCGAATTTGGACTTTCATTAGTGTATTAAGTGTATCAAAATGTCGTCTTTTACATTGATTCGGAATCGTGAACCGCAAAAACAGTCAGTTTTGAGATATTGTTGAATGAACAAAGTTGTCTCTTTCTTGTTTCAAGTGTTCAACTATGGACCCATGGCTAAAACTAAAGTTTTAAAGACTTCCCGAAATCCGAATTTAGACTTTCATTAGTGTATTAAGTGTGTCAAAATGTCGTCTTTCACACTGATTCGGAATCGTCAACCGCAAAAAAAGTTAGTTTTGAGATGTCGTTGAATGAACAAAGTTGTCTCTTTCTTCTTTCAAGTGTTCAACCATGGACCCATGGTTAAAACTCAAGTTTTAAAGACTTTCTGAAATCCGAATTTAGAATTTCATTAGTGTATTAAGTGTATTAAAATGTCGTCTTTCACATTGATTCGGAATCGTCAACCGCAAAAAAAGTTAGTTTTGAGATATCGTTGAATGAACAAAGTTGTCTATTTCTTGTTTCAAGTGTTTAACTATGGACCCATGGCTAAAACTCAAGTTTTAAAGACTTCCCGAAATCCGAATTTGGACTTTCATCAGTGTATTAAGTGTTTTAAAAAGTCATCTTTCACATTGATTCAGAATCGTCAACCACAAAAAAAGTCAGTTTTGAGTTATCGTTGAATGAACAAAGTTATCTCTTTCTTGTTTCAAGTGTTCAACTATGGACCCATGGCTAAAACTCAAGTTTTAAAAACTTCCCAAAATCTGAATCTAGACTTTCATTAGTGCATTAAGTGTATCAAAATGTCGTCTTTCACATAGATTCAGAATCGTAAATTGCAAAAAAGTCAATTTTGAGATATCGTTGATTGAACAAAGTTGTCTCCTTCTTGTTTCAAGTGTTCTACTATGGACCCATGGCTAAAACTCAAGTTTTAAAAACTTCCCGAAATCTAAATTTGGACTTTCTTTAGTGTATTAAGTGTTTCAAAATGTCATCTTTGACATAGATTCGGAACCGTCAAAAGCAAATAAGTCAATTTTGTGATATCTTTGATAGGACAAAGTTTTGTCTTTCTTGTTTCAAGTGTTCTACTATGGACCCATGGCTAAAACTCAAATTTTAAAAAACAATCCGAAATCTGAATCTGGACTTTGGTTAGTGTATTAAGTGTATCAAAATGCCGTCTTTAACATAGATTCAGAATCGTCAACTGCAAAAAAGTCAATTTTGAGATATCTTTGATTGAACAAAGTTGTCTCCTTCTTGTTTCAAGTGTTCTACTATGCACCCATGGGTAAAACTCAAGTTCTAAAAACTTTCCAAAATCTGAATTTGCACTTTCTTTAGTGTATTAAGTGTTTGAAAATTTCATCTTTCACGTAGATTCGGAGCCGTCAAAAGCAAATAAGTCAGTTTTGAGATATCTTTGATAGAACAAAGTTCTGTCTTTCTTGTTTCAAGTGTTCTATTATGGACCCATGGCTAAAACTCAAGTTTTAAAAACTTTCCGAAATCTGAATCTAGACATTCATTAGTGTATTAAGTGTATCAAAATGTCGTCTTTCACATAGATTCGGAATCGTAAACTGCAAAAAAGTCAATTTTGAGATATCGTTCATTAAACAAAGTTGTCTCCCTCTTGTTTCAAGTGTTCTACTATGGACCCATGGGTAAAACTCAAGTTTTAAAAACGTCCCGAAATCCGAATTTTGACTTTCACAAGTGTATTAAGTGTGTCAAAATGTCGCCTTTCACATTGATTCGGAATCGTCAACCGCAAAAAAAGTCAGTTTTGAGATATCGTTGAATGAACAAAGTTGTCTCTTTCTTTTTTCAAGTGTTTAACTATGGACCCATGGCTAAAACTCATGTTTTAAAGACTTCCCGAAATCCAAATTTGGACTTTCGTTAGTGTATTAAGTGTATTAAAATGTCGTCTTTCACATTGATTCGGAGTCGTCAACCGCAAAAAAAGTTAGTTTTCAGATATCGTTGAATGAACAAAGTTGTCTATTTCTTGTTTGAAGTGTTTAACTATGGACCCATGGCAAAACTCAAGTTTTAAAGACTTCCCGAAATCTGAATTTGGACTTTCATCAGTGTATTAAGTGTATTAAAAAGTCATCTTTCACATTGATTCAGAATCATCAACCACAAAAAAAGTCAGTTTTGAGTTATCGTTGAATGAACAAAGTTGTCTCTTTCTTGTTTCAAGTGTTCAACTATGGACCCATGGCTAAAACTCAAGTTTTAAAAACTTCCCGAAATCTGAATCTAGACTTTCATTAGTGCATTAAGTGTATCAAAATGTCATCTTTCACATAGATTCAGAATCGTAAATTGCAAAAAAGTCAATTTTGAGATATCGTTGATTGAACAAAGTTGTCTCCTTCTTGTTTCAAGTGTTCTACTATGGACCCATGGGTAAAACTCAAGTTTTAAAAACGTCCCGAAATCTGAATTTTGACTTTCACTAGTGTATTAAGTGTGTCAAAATGTCGCCTTTCACATTGATTCGGAATCGTCAACCGCAAAAAAAGTCAGTTTTCAGTTATCGTTGAATGAACAAAGTTGTCTCTTTCTTGTTTCAAGAGTTTAACTATGGACCCATGGCTAAAACTCATGTTTTAAAGACTTCCCGAAATCTGAATTTGGACTTTCATTAGTGTATTAAGTGTATCAAAATGTCGTCTTTTACATTGATTCGGAATCGTGAACCGCAAAAACAGTCAGTTTTGAGATATTGTTGAATGAACAAAGTTGTCTCTTTCTTGTTTCAAGTGTTCAACTATGGACCCATGGCTAAAACTAAAGTTTTAAAGACTTCCCGAAATCCGAATTTAGACTTTCATTAGTGTATTAAGTGTGTCAAAATGTCGTCTTTCACACTGATTCGGAATCGTCAACCGCAAAAAAAGTTAGTTTTGAGATGTCGTTGAATGAACAAAGTTGTCTCTTTCTTCTTTCAAGTGTTCAACCATGGACCCATGGTTAAAACTCAAGTTTTAAAGACTTTCTGAAATCCGAATTTAGAATTTAATTAGTGTATTAAGTGTATTAAAATGTCGTCTTTCACATTGATTCGGAATCGTCAACCGCAAAAAAAGTTAGTTTTGAGATATCGTTGAATGAACAAAGTTGTCTATTTCTTGTTTCAAGTGTTTAACTATGGACCCATGGCTAAAACTCAAGTTTTAAAGACTTCCCGAAATCCGAATTTGGACTTTCATCAGTGTATTAAGTGTTTTAAAAAGTCATCTTTCACATTGATTCAGAATCGTCAACCACAAAAAAAGTCAGTTTTGAGTTATCGTTGAATGAACAAAGTTATCTCTTTCTTGTTTCAAGTGTTCAACTATGGACCCATGGCTAAAACTCAAGTTTTAAAAACTTCCCGAAATCTGAATTTGGACTTTCTTTAGTGTATTAAGTGTTTCAAAATGTCATCTTTGACATAGATTCGGAACCGTCAAAAGCAAATAAGTCAGTTTTGTGATATCTTTGATAGGACAAAGTTTTGTCTTTCTTGTTTCAAGTGTTCTACTATGGACCCATGGCAAAAACTCAAATTTTAAAAAACAATCCGAAATCTGAATCTAGACTTTCATTAGTGTATTAAGTGTATCAAAATGCCGTCTTTAACATAGATTCAGAATCGTCAACTGCAAAAAAGTCAATTTTGAGATATCGTTGATTGAACAAAGTTGTCTCCTTCTTGTTTCAAGTGTTCTACTATGCACCCATGGGTAAAACTCAAGTTCTAAAAACTTTCCAAAATCTGAATTTGCACTTTCTTTAGTGTATTAAGTGTTTGAAAATGTCATCTTTCACGTAGATTCGGAACCGTCAAAAGCAAATAAGTCAGTTTGAGATATCTTTGATAGAACAAAGTTCTGTCTTTCTTGTTTCAAGTGTTCTATTATGGACCCATGGCTAAAACTCAAGTTTTAAAAACTTCCCGAAATCTGAATCTAGACATTCATTAGTGTATTAAGTGTATCAAAATGTCGTCTTTCACATAGATTCGGAATCGTAAACTACAAAAAAGTCAATTTTGAGATATCGTTGATTAAACAAAGTTGTCTCCTTCTTGTTTCAAGTGTTCTACTATGGACCCATGGGTAAAACTCAAGTTTTAAAAACGTCCCGAAATCCGAATTTTGACTTTCACTAGTGTATTAAGTGTGTCAAAATGTCGCCTTTCACATTGATTCGGAATCGACAACCGCAAAAAAAGTCAGTTTTGAGATATCGTTGAATGAACAAAGTTGCCTCTTTCTTTTTTCAAGTGTTTAACTATGGACCCATGGCTAAAACTCATGTTTTAAAGACTTCCCGAAATCCAAATTTGGACTTTCGTTAGTGTATTAAGTGTATTAAAATGTCGTCTTTCACATTGATTCGGAATCGTCAACCGCAAAAAAAGTTAGTTTTCAGATATCGTTGAATGAACAAAGTTGTCTATTTCTTGTTTGAAGTGTTTAACTATGGACCCATGGCAAAACTCAAGTTTTAAAGACTTCCCGAAATCTGAATTTGGACTTTCATCAGTGTATTAAGTGTATTAAAAAGTCATCTTTCACATTGATTCAGAATCATCAACCACAAAAAAAGTCAGTTTTGAGTTATCGTTGAATGAACAAAGTTGTCTCTTTCTTGTTTCAAGTGTTCAACTATGGACCCATGGCTAAAACTCAAGTTTTAAAAACTTCCCGAAATCTGAATTTGGACTTTCTTTAGTGTATTAAGTGTTTCAAAATGTCATCTTTGACATGGATTCGGAACCGTCAAAAGAAAATAAGTCAGTTTTGCGATATCTTTGATAGAACAAAGTTTTGTCTTTCTTTTTTCAAGTGTTCTACTATGGTTCCATGGCTAAAACTCAAATTTTAAAAAACAATCCGAAATCTGAATCTGGACTTTCATTAGTGTATTAAGTGTATCAAAATGTCGTATTTCACATAGATTCAGAATCGTCAACTGGAAAAAAGTCAATTTTGAGATATCGTTGATTGAACAAAGTTGTCTCCTTCTTGTTTCAAGTGTTCTACTATGGACCCATGGGTAAAACTCAAGTTCTAAAAACTTTCCAAAATCTGAATTTGGAGTTTCTTTAGTGTATTAAGTGTTTGAAAATGTCATCTTTCACGTAGATTAGGAACCGTCAAAAGCAAATAAGTCAGTTTTGAGATATCTTTGATAGAACAAAGTTCTGTCATTCTTGTTTCAAGTGTTCTATTATGGACCCATGGCTAAAACTCAAGTTTTAAAAACTTCCCGAAATCTGAATCTGGTCTTTCATTAGTGTATTAAGTGTATCAAAACGTCGTCTTTCACATAGATTCAGAATCGTCAACTGCAAAAAAGTCAATTTTGAGATATCGTTGATTGAACAAAGTTGTCTCCTTCTTGTTTCAAGTGTTCTACTATGGACCCATGGGTAAAACTCAAGTTTTAAAAACGTCCCGAAATCCGAATTTTGACATTCACTAGTGTATTAAGTGTGTCAAAATGTCGCCTTTCACATTGATTCGGAATCGTCAACCGCAAAAAAAGTCAGTTTTCAGTTATCGTTGAATGAACAAAGTTGTCTCTTTCTTGTTTCAAGAGTTTAACTATGGACCCATGGCTAAAACTCATGTTTTAAAGACTTCCCGAAAGCCAAATTTGGACTTTCATTAGTGTATTAAGTATATCAAAATGTCGTCTTTTACATTGATTCGGAATCGTGAACCGCAAAAACAGTCAGTTTTGAGATATTGTTGAATGAACAAAGTTGTCTCTTTCTTGTTTCAAGTGTTCAACTATGGACCCATGGCTAAAACTAAAGTTTTAAAGACTTCCCGAAATCCGAATTTAGACTTTCATTAGTGTATTAAGTGTGTCAAAATGTCGTCTTTCACACTGATTCAGAATCGTCAACTGCAAAAAAAGTTAGTTTTGAGATGTCGTTGAATGAACAAAGTTGTCTCTTTCTTCTTTCAAGTGTTCAACCATGGACCCATGGTTAAAACTCAAGTTTTAAAGACTTTCTGAAATCCGAATTTAGAATTTAATTAGTGTATTAAGTGTATTAAAATGTCGTCTTTCACATTGATTCGGAATCGTCAACCGCAAAAAAAGTTAGTTTTGAGATATCGTTGAATGAACAAAGTTGTCTATTTCTTGTTTCAAGTGTTTAACTATGGACCCATGGCTAAAACTCAAGTTTTAAAGACTTCCCGAAATTCGAATTTGGACTTTCATCAGTGTATTAAGTGTTTTAAAAAGTCATCTTTCACATTGATTCAGAATCGTCAACCACAAAAAAAGTCAGTTTTGAGTTATCGTTGAATGAACAAAGTTATCTCTTTCTTGTTTCAAGTGTTCAACTATGGACCCATGGCTAAAACTCAAATTTTAAAAACTTCCCGAAATCTGAATTTGGACTTTCTTTAGTGTATTAAGTGTTTCAAAATGTCATCTTTGACATATATTCGGAACCGTCAAAAGCAAATAAGTTAGTTTTGTGATATCTTTGATAGGACAAAGTTTTGTCTTTCTTGTTTCAAGTGTTCTACTATGGACCCATGGCTAAAACTCAAATTTTAAAAAACAATCCGAAATCTGAATCTGGACTTTCATTAGTGTATTAAGTGTATCAAAATGCCGTCTTTAACATAGATTCAGAATCGTCAACTGCAAAAAAGTCAATTTTGAGATATCGTTGATTGAACAAAGTTGTCTCCTTCTTGTTTCAAGTGTTCTACTATGCACCCATGGGTAAAACTCAAGTTCTAAAAACTTTCCAAAATCTGAATTTGCACTTTCTTTAGTGTATTAAGTGTTTGAAAATGTCATCTTTCACTTAGATTCGGAACCGTCAAAAGCAAATAAGTCAGTTTTGAGATATCTTTGATAGAACAAACTTTTGTCTTTCTTGTTTCAAGTGTTCTATTATGGACCCATGGCTAAAACTCAAGTTTTAAAAACGTCCCGAAATCTGAATCTAGACATTCATTAGTGTATTAAGTGTATCAAAATGTCGTCTTTCACATAGATTCGGAATCGTCAACCGCAAAAAAAGTCAGTTTTGAGATATCGTTGAATGAACAAAGTTGTCTCTTTCTTTTTTCAAGTGTTTAACTATGGACCCATGGCTAAAACTCATGTTTTAAAGACTTCCCGAAATCCAAATTTGGACTTTCGTTAGTGTATTAAGTGTATTAAAATGTCGTCTTTCACATTGATTCGGAATCGTCAACCGCAAAAAAAGTTAGTTTTCAGATATCGTTGAATGAACAAAGTTGTCTATTTCTTGTTTGAAGTGTTTAACTATGGACCCATGGCAAAACTCAAGTTTTAAAGACTTTCCGAAATCTGAATTTGGACTTTCATCAGTGTATTAAGTGTATTAAAAAGTCATCTTTCACATTGATTCAGAATCATCAACCACAAAAAAATTCAGTTTTGAGTTATCGTTGAATGAACAAAGTTGTCTCATTCTTGTTTCAAGTGTTCAACTATGGACCCATGGCTAAAACTCAAGTTTTAAAAACTTCCCAAAATCTGAATCTAGACTTTCATTAGTGCATTAAGTGAATCAAAATGTCGTCTTTCACATAGATTCAGAATCGTAAATTGCAAAAAAGTCAATTTTGAGATACCGTTGATTGAACAAAGTTGTCTCCTTCTTGTTTCAAGTGTTCTACTATGGACCCATGGGTAAAACTCAAGTTTTAAAAACGTCCCGAAATCCGAATTTTGACTTTCACTAGTGTATTAAGTGTGTCAAAATGTCGCCTTTCACATTGATTCGGAATCGTCAACCGCAAAAAAAGTCAGTTTTGAGATATCGTTGAATGAACAAAGTTGTCTCTTTCTTGTTTCAAGTGTTCAACTATGGACCCATGGCTAAAACTAAAGTTTTAAAGACTTTCTGAAATCCGAATTTAGACTTTCATTAGTGTATTAAGTGTATTAAAATGTTGTCTTTCACATTGATTCGGAATCGTCAACCACAAAAAAAGACAGCTTTGAGATATCGTTGAATGAACAAAGTTGTCTCTTTCTTGTTTCAAGTGTTTCACTATGGACCCATGGCTAAAACTCAAGTTTTAAAGACTTCCCGAAATCCGAACTTGGACTTTCGTTAGTGTATTAGGTGTATTAAAATGTCGTCTTTCACATTGATTCGGAATCGTCAACCGCAAAAAAAGTTAGTTTTCAGATATCGTTGAATGAACAAAGTGTCTATTTCTTGTTTGAAGTGTTTAACTATGGACCCATGGCAAAACTCAAGTTTTAAAGACTTCCCGAAATTCGAATTTGGACTTTCATCAGTGTATTAAGTGTATTAAAAAGTCATCTTTCACATTGATTCGGAATCGTTAACCACAAAAAAAGTCAGTTTTGAGTTATCGTTGAATGAACAAAGTTGTCTCTTTCTTGTTTCAAGTTTTCAACTATGGACCCATGGCTAAAACTAAAGTTTTAAAGACTTTCTGAAATCCGAATTTAGACTTTCATCAGTGTATTAAGTGTATTAAAATGTCGTCTTTCACATTAATTCGGAATCGTCAACCACAAAAAAAGACAGCTTTGAGATATCGTTGAATGAACAAAGTTGTCTCTTTCTTGTTTCAAGTGTTTCACTATGGACCCATGGCTAAAACTCAAGTTTTAAAGACTTCCTGAAATCCGAACTTGGACTTTCGTTAGTGTATTAGGTGTATTAAAATGTCGTCTTTCACATTGATTCGGAATCGTCAACCGCAAAAAAAGTCAGTTTTGAGATATCGTTGAATGAACAAAGTTGTCTCTTTTTTGTTTGAAGTGTTTAACTATGGACCCATGGCAAAACTCAAGTTTTAAAGACTTCCCGAAATTCGAATTTGGACTTTCATCAGTGTATTAAGTGTATTAAAAAGTCATCTTTCACATTGATTCGGAATCGTCAACCACAAAAAAAGTCAGTTTTGAGTTATCGTTGAATGAACAAAGTTGTCTCTTTCTTGTTTCAAGTGTTCAACTATGGACCCATGGCTAAAACTCAAGTTTTAAAAACTTCCCGAAATTTGAATTTGGACTTTCTTTAGTGTATTAAGTGTTTCAAAATGTCATCTTTGACATAGATTCGGAACCGTCAAAAGCAAATAAGTCAGTTTTGCGATATCTTTGATAGAACAAAGTTTTGTCTTTCTTGTTTCAAGTGTTCTACTATGGACCCATGGCTAAAACTCAAATTTTAAAAAACAATCCGAAATCTGAATCTGGACTTTCATTAGTGTATTAAGTGTATCAAAATGTCGTCTTTCACATAGATTCAGAATCGTCAACTGCAAAAAAGTCAATTTTGAGATATCGTTGATTGAACAAAGTTGTCTCCTTCTTGTTTCAAGTGTTCTACTATGGACCCATGGGTAAAACTCTGATAGAGCACATATTTTCATACTATTTAGCCCTCATATTTAGTCCTTTCTGCACATTAGTTGTGTTATTTCATTCATCTTGATTTTATTTCATTTTATTTTATAGGAATTGGGCTTCGCACTATTTTATTTTATTTTGCCAGGTTTAGGGCTATGGAGCATGAGATGGGGCATGAGACATCTTGATGGCAATGAGATATCTTGGAAATTGGAGATAGAGAAGCATGAGCAATTTTGGCAGTTTTGACCTCCTGCACTTCCTTCAGTGTTTTGGCCAAGATAAAATTCCAGAATGAAGATGATGTCTTCAGAGATATTTTAGATAACTTCTTGATCTTTCTGGAATGGTATGGTTTGTCCAAATACGAGTTCATTTGGGCCTTCAAACAGCACTTCAAAGTCGGGGCCAAGAAGTTGGGGGCAAATTAGGAAAACTGCACAGATACTAATTCTTTAAAAGGCCATATCTTGGGCTTCTGATATCCAAATCAAGTGATTCAAAAGCCCAAGTTCATCTACTCTTTCTGATATAAAAGTATTATGAAGAGGCCGAAGCCCAGAACGCACTAGAACCTTTCCGAAATCTGCCGTCAAGTTGCAGTACCCTAGGGTTTCCTCCTTAAGCTCTATTTAAGCACCTTAAGAGGCCATTAAAGGGATTCTTGGAAGGGCGTGAACAGTGGCCGACTTCTCTTCTCTCCATTGTTCTTGTGAATATGGAAGGCTAAGGATCTTGTAATCAAGTTGCAACACCATCCTTGTTCCCGGTTTGAGTCTTACATTTAATGGAAATCTGTTTGTTTTAGTTTTAACTTTGTTGTTTTCTTGTTTCCGTTCTCTCTTAAATCTGTGTATGTGTTGATACCGGTTGGATGAATGCATGCATTGTCTTTGTTTGAGAATCCAAGGTTTTTGTGCTCGGTTGAGGCTTTAACTGGAAACGAGAACAACCTGTTTGGATGGTACTTCAATCAGTCTTGAATCTGTGAATCTGATTATTGGTTTTTCCAAATCTTTGGCGGTTGTTACAGAATTTTCTGATTTTTGATTTGAGGATTAAAACTAAACAAATGGTTTATTGAAACGGCAATGAAAACTGGGATAGAAGGATTGGTTTGCAATTGATTGCATCTTGATTTATTGTGTTCTTGCTCATTTTCTTTTTCTGTTTTTCATCAAAAACTCCCCCCTTGTTTAGCCTTGTTTTGACAGATCCGTTTGAGGTTCGTTGGGAGACGACTTTGGGTTACACCCTATTGCAAATCCAAATCATCATTTATCTAATCTATCGGTGTTCGACAGCCCCGATCAAACTCAAGTTCTAAAAACTTTCCAAAATCTGAATTTGGACTTTCTTTAGTGTATTAAGTGTTTGAAAATGTCATCTTTCACGTAGATTTGGAACTGTCAAAAGCAAATAAGTCAGTTTTGAGATATCTTTGATAGAACAAAGTTCTGTCATTCTTGTTTCAAGTGTTCTATTATGGACCCATGGCTAAAACTCAAGTTTTAAAAACTTCCCGAAATCTGAATCTAGACTTTCATTAGTGTATTAAGTGTATCAAAATGTCGTCTTTCACATAGATTCGGATTCGTAAACTGCAAAAAAGTCAATTTTGAGATATCGTTGATTGAACAAAGTTGTCTCCTTCTTGTTTCAAGTGTTCTACTATGGACCCATGGGTAAAACTCAAGTTTTAAAAACGTCCCGAAATCCGAATTTTGACTTTCACTAGTGTATTAAGTCTGTCAAAATGTCGCCTTTCACATTGATTCAGAATCGTCAACCGCAAAAAAAGTCAGTTTTGAGATATCGTTGAATGAACAAAGTTGTCTCTTTCTTTTTTCAAGTGTTTAACTATGGACCCATGGCTAAAACTCATGTTTTAAAGACTTCCCGAAATCCGAATTTGGACTTTCGTTAGTGTATTAAGTGTATTAAAATGTTGTCTTTCACATTGATTCGGAATCGTCAACCGCAAAAAAAGTCAGTTTTGAGTTATCGTTGAATGAACAAAGTTGTCTCTTTCTTGTTTCAAGTGTTTAACTATGGACCCATGGCTAAAACTCATGTTTTAAAGACTTCTCGAAATCCAAATTTGGACTTTCGTTAGTGTATTAAGTGTATTAAAATGTCGTCTTTCACATTGATTCGGAATCGTCAACTGCAAAAAAAGATAGTTTTGAGATATCGTTGAATGAACAAAGTTGTCTATTTCTTGTTTCAAGTGTTTAACTATGGACCCATGGCAAAACTCAAGTTTTAAAGACTTCCCAAAATCCGAATTTGGACTTTCATCAGTGTATTAAGTGTATTAAAAAGTCATCTTTCACATTGATTCGGAATCGTCAACCACAAAAAAAGTCAGCTTTGAGTTATCGTTGAATGAACAAAGTTGTCTCTTTCTTGTTTCACGTGTTCAACTATGGACCCATGGCTAAAACTCAAGTTTTAAAAACTTCCCGAAATCTGAATTTGGACTTTCTTTAGTGTATTAAGTGTTTCAAAATGTCATCTTTCACATAGATTCGGAACCGTCAAAAGCAAATAAGTCAGTTTTGCGATATCTTTGATAGAACAAAGTTTTGTCTTTCTTGTTTAAAGTGTTCTACTATGGACCCATGGCTAAAACTCAAGTTTAAAAAAACATCCCGAAATCTGAATCTGGACTTTCATTGGTGTATTAAGTGTATCAAAATGTCGTCTTTCACATAGATTCGGATTTGTAAACTGCAAAAAAGTCAATTTTGAGATATCGTTGATTGAACAAAGTTGTCTCCTTCTTGTTTCAAGTGTTCTACTATGGACCCATGGGTAAAACTCAAGTTTTAAAAACGTCCCGAAATCTGAATTTTAACTTTCACTAGTGTATTAAGTGTTTCAAAATGTCGCCTTTCACATTGATTCGGAATCGTCAACTGCAAAAAAAGTCAGTTTTGAGATATCGTTGAATGAACAAAGTTGTCTCTTTCTTTTTTCAAGTGTTTAACTATGGACCCATGGCTAAAACTCATGTTTTAAAGACTTCCCGAAATCCGAATTTGGACTTTCGTTAGTGTATTAAGTGTATTAAAATGTCATCTTTCACATTGATTCGGAATCGTCAACCGCAAAAAAAGACAGCTTTGAGATATCGTTGAATGAACAAAGTTGTCTCTTTTTTGTTTCAAGTGTTTATCTATGGACCCATGGCTAAAACTCAAGTTTTAAAGACTTCCCGAAATCTGAACTTGGACTTTCGTTAGTGTATTAAGTGTATTAAAATGTCGTCTTTCACATTGATTCGGAATCGTCAACCGCAAAAAAAGTCAGTTTTCAGTTATCGTTGAATGAACAAAGTTGTCTCTTTCTTATTTCAAGAGTTTAACTATGGACCCATGGCTAAAACTCATGTTTTAAAGACTTCCCGAAATCCGAATTTGGACTTTCGTTAGTGTATTAAGTGTATTAAAATGTCATCTTTCACATTGATTCGGAATCGTCAACCGCAAAAAAAGACAGCTTTGAGATATCGTTGAATGAACAAAGTTGTCTCTTTTTTGTTTCAAGTGTTTATCTATGGACCCATGGCTAAAACTCAAGTTTTAAAGACTTCCCGAAATCTGAACTTGGACTTTCGTTAGTGTATTAAGTGTATTAAAATGTCGTCTTTCACATTGATTCGGAATCGTCAACCGCAAAAAAAGTCAGTTTTCAGTTATCGTTGAATGAACAAAGTTGTCTCTTTCTTATTTCAAGAGTTTAACTATGGACCCATGGCTAAAGCTCATGTTTTAAAGACTTCCCGAAATCCGAATTTGGACTTTCGTTAGTGTATTAAGTGTATTAAAATGTTGTCTTTCACATTGATTCGGAATCGTCAACCGCAAAAAAAGTCAGTTTTGAGTTATCGTTGAATGAACAAAGTTGTCTCTTTCTTGTTTCAAGTGTTTAACTATGGACCCATGGCTAAAACTCATGTTTTAAAGACTTCTCGAAATCTGAATTTGGACTTTCGTTAGTGTATTAAGTGTATCAAAATGTCGTGTTTCACATTGATTCGGAATCGTGAACCGCAAAAACAGTCAGTTTTGAGATATCGTTGAATGAACAAAGTTGTCTCTTTCTTGTTTCAAGTGTTCAACTATGGACCCATGGCTAAAACGAAAGTTTTAAAGACTTTCTGAAATTCGAATTTAGACTTTCATTAGTGTATTTAGTGTACTAAAATGTCGTCTTTCACATTGATTCGGAATCGTCAACCGCAAAAAAAGTAACTTTTGAGATATCGTTGAATGAACAAAGTTGTCTCTTTCTTGTTTTAAGTGTTCAACTATGGACCCATGGCAAAAACTAAAGTTTTAAAGACTTTCTGAAATCCGAATTTAGACTTTCAATAGTTTATTAAGTGCATTAAAATGTCGTCTTTCACATTGATTCGGAATCGTCAACCGCAAAAAAAGACAGCTTTGAGATATCGTTGAATGAACAAAGTTGTCTCTTTTTTGTTTCAAGTGTTTATCTATGGACCCATGGCTAAAACTCAAGTTTTAAAGACTTCCCGAAATCTGAACTTGGACTTTCGTTAGTGTATTAAGTGTATTAAAATGTCGTCTTTCACATTGATTCGGAATCGTCAACCGCAAAAAAAGTCAGTTTTCAGTTATCGTTGAATGAACAAAGTTGTCTCTTTCTTATTTCAAGAGTTTAACTATGGACCCATGGCTAAAACTCATGTTTTAAAGACTTCCCGAAATCCGAATTTGGACTTTCGTTAGTGTATTAAGTGTATTAAAATGTTGTCTTTCACATTGATTCGGAATCGTCAACCGCAAAAAAAGTCAGTTTTGAGTTATCGTTGAATGAACAAAGTTGTCTCTTTCTTGTTTCAAGTGTTTAACTATGGACCCATGGCTAAAACTCATGTTTTAAAGACTTCTCGAAATCCAAATTTGGACTTTCGTTAGTGTATTAAGTGTATTAAAATGTCGTCTTTCACATTGATTCGGAATCGTCAACCGCAAAAAAAGATAGTTTTGAGATATCGTTGAATGAACAAAGTTGTCTATTTCTTGTTTCAAGTGTTTAACTATGGACCCATGGCAAAACTCAAGTTTTAAAGACTTCCCGAAATCCGAATTTGGACTTTCATCACTGTATTAAGTGTATTAAAAAGTCATCTTTCACATTGATTCGGAATAGTCAACCAGAAAAAAAGTCAGTTTTGAGTTATCGTTGAATGAACAAAGTTGTCACTTTCTTGTTTCAAGTGTTCAACTATGGACCCATGGCTAAAACTCAAGTTTTAAAAACTTCCCAAAATCGGAATTTGGACTTTCTTTAGTGTATTAAGTGTTTCAAAATGTCATCTTTGACATAGATTCGGAACCGTCAAAAGCAAATAAGTCAGTTTTGCGATATCTTTGATAGAACAAAGTTTTGTCCTTCTTGTTTCAAGTGTTCTACTATGGACCCATGGCTAAAACTCAAATTTTAAAAAACAATCCGAAATCTGAATCTGGACTTTCATTAGTGTATTAAGTGTATCAAAATTTCGTCTTTCACATAGATTCAGAATCGTCAACTGCAAAAAAGTCAATTTTGAGATATCGTTGATTGAACAAAGTTGTCTCCTTCTTGTTTCAGGTGTTCTACTATGGACCCATGGGTAAAACTCACGTTCTAAAAACTTTCCAAAATCTGAATTTGGACTTTCTTTAGTGTATTAAGTGTTTGAAAATGTCATCTTTCACGTAGATTTGGAATCGTCAAAAGCAAATAAGTCAGTTTTGAGATATCTTTGATAGAACAAAGTTCTGTCATTCTTGTTTCAAGTGTTCTATTATGTACCCATGGCTAAAACTCAAGTTTTAAAAACTTCCCGAAATCTGAATCTAGACTTTCATTAGTGTATTAAGTGTATCAAAATGTCGTCTTTCACATAGAATCGGAATCGTAAACTGCAAAAAAGTCAATTTTGAGATATCGTTGATTGAACAAAGTTGTCTCCTTCTTGTTTCAACTGTTCTACTATGGACCGATGGGTAAAACTCAAGTTTTAAAAACGTCCCGAAATCTGAATTTTGACTTTCACTAGTGTATTAAGTGTGTCAAAATGTCGCCTTTCACATTGATTCGGAATCGTCAACCGCAAAAAAAAGTCAGTTTTGAGATATCTTTGATAGAACAAAGTTCTGTCATTCTTGTTTCAAGTGTTCTATTATGGACCCATGGCTAAAACTCAAGTTTTAAAAACTTCCCGAAATCTGAATCTAGACTTTCATTAGTGTATTAAGTGTATCAAAATGTCGTCTTTCACATAGATTCGGATTCGTAAACTGCAAAAAAGTCAATTTTGAGATATCGTTGATTGAACAAAGTTGTCTCCTTCTTGTTTCAAGTGTTCTACTATGGACCCATGGGTAAAACTCAAGTTTTAAAAACGTCCCGAAATCCAAATTTTGACTTTCACTAGTGTATTAAGTGTGTCAAAATGTCGCCTTTCACATTGATTCGGAATCGTCAACCGCAAAAAAAGTCAGTTTTGAGATATCGTTGAATGAACAAAGTTGTCTCTTTCTGTTTTCAAGTGTTTAACTATGGACCCATGGCTAAAACTCATGTTTTAAAGACTTCCCGAAATTCGAATTTGGACTTTCGTTAGTGTATTAAGTGTATTAAAATGTCGTCTTTCACATTGATTCGGAATTGTCAACCGCGAAAAAAGTCAGTTTTGAGTTATCGTTGAATGAACAAAGTTGTCTCTTTCTTGTTTCAAGTGTTTAACTATGGACCCATGGCTAAAACTCATGTTTTAAAGACTTCCCGAAATCCAAATTTGGACTTTCGTTAGTGTATTAAGTGTATTAAAATGTCGTCTTTCACATTGATTCGGAATCGTCAACCGCAAAAAAAGATAGTTTTGAGATATCGTTGAATGAACAAAGTTGTCTATTTCTTGTTTCAAGTGTTTAACTATGGACCCATGGCAAAACTCAAGTTTTAAAGACTTCCTGAAATCCGAATTTGGACTTTCATCAGTGTATTAAGTGTATTAAAAAGTCATCTTTCACATTGATTCGGAATCGTCAACCACAAAAAAAGTCAGTTTTGAGTTATCGTTGAATGAACAAAGTTGTCTCTTTCTTGTTTCAAGTGTTCAACTATGGACCCATGGCTAAAACTCAAGTTTTAAAAACTTTCCGAAATCTGAATTTTTACTTTCTTTAGTGTATTAAGTGTTTCAAAATGTCATCTTTCACATAGATTCGGAACCGTCAAAAGAAAATAAGTCAGTTTTGCGATATCTTTGATAGAACAAAGTTTTGTCTTTCTTGTTCCAAGTGTTCTACTATGGACCCATGGCTAAAACTCAAATTTTAAAAAACAATCCGGAATCTGAATCTGGACTTTCATTAGTGTATTAAGTGTATCAAAATGTCGTCTTTCACATAGATTCAGAATCATCAACTGCAAAAAAGTCAATTTTGAGATATCGTTGATTGAACAAAGTTGTCTCCTTCTTGTTTCAAGTGTTCTACTATGTACCCATGGGTAAAACTCAAGTTCTAAAAACTTTCCAAAATCTGAATTTGGACTTTCTTTAGTGTATTAAGTGTTTGAAAATGTCATCTTTCACGTAGAATTGGAACCGTCAAAAGCAAATAAGTCAGTTTTGAGATATCTTTGATAGAACAAAGTTCTGTCATTCTTGTTTCAAGTGTTCTATTATGGACCCATGGCTAAAACTCAAGTTTTAAAAACTTCCCGAACTCTGAATCTGGACTTTCATTAGTGTATTAAGTGTATCAAAATGTCGTCTTTCACATAGATTCGGAATCGTAAACTGCAAAAAAGTCAATTTTGAGATATCGTTGATTGAACAAAGTTTTCTCCTTCTTGTTTCAAGTGTTCTACTATGGACCCATGGGTAAAACTCAAGTTTTAAAAATGTCACGAAATTCGAATTTTGACTTTCACTAGTGTATTAAGTGTGTCAAAATGTCGCGTTTCACATTGATTCAGAATCGTCAACTGCAAAAAAAGTCAGTTTTGAGATATCGTTGAATGAACAACGTTGTCTCTTTCTTTTTTCAAGTGTTTAACTATGGACCCATGGCTAAAACTCATGTTTTAAGACTTCCGGAAATCCGAATTTGGACTTTCGTTATTGTATTAAGTGTATTAAAATGTCATCTTTCACATTGATTCGGAATCGTCAACCGCAAAAAAAGTCAGTTTTGAGATATCGTTGAATGAACAAAGTTGTCTCTTTTTTGTTTCAAGTGTTTATCTATGGACCCATGGCTAAAACTCAAGTTTTAAAGACTTCCCGAAATCCGAACTTGGACTTTCGTTAGTGTATTAAGTGTATTAAAATGTCGTCTTTCACATTGATTCGGAATCGTCAACAGCAAAAAAAGTCAGTTTTCAGTTATCGTTGAATGAACAAAGTTGTCTCTTTCTTGTTTCAAGAGTTTAACTATGGACCCATGGCTAAAACTCATGTTTTAAAGACTTCCCGAAATCTGAATTTGGACTTTCGTTAGTGTATTAAGTGTATCAAATTGTCGTCTTTCACATTGATTCGAAATCGTGAACCGCAAAAACAGTCAGTTTTGAGATATCGTTGAATGAACAAAGTTGTCTCTTTCTTGTTTCAAGTGTTCAACTATGGACCCATGGCTAAAACGAAAGTTTTAAAGTCTTTCTGAAATCCGAATCTAGACTTTCATTAGTGTATTTAGTGTATTAAAATGTCGTCTTTCACATTGATTCGGAATCGTCAACCGCAAAAAAAGTAACTTTTGAGATATCGTTGAATGAACAAAGTTGTCTCTTTCTTGTTTTAAGTGTTCAACTATGGACCCATGGCTAAAACTAAAGTTTTAAAGACTTTCTGAAATCCGAATTTAGACTTTCATTAGTGTATTAAGTGCATTAAAATGTCGTCTTTCACATTGATTCGGAATCGTCAACCGCAAAAAAAGTTAGTTTTCAGATATCGTTGAGTGAACAAAGTTGTCTATTTCTTGTTTCAAGTGTTTAACTATGGACCCATGGCAAAACTCAAGTTTTAAAGACTTCCCGAAATCCGAATTTGGACTTTCATCAGTGTATTAAGTGTATTAAAAAGTCATCTTTCACATTGATTCGGAATCGTCAACCACAAAAAAAGTCAGTTTTGAGTTATCGTTGAATTAACAAAGTTGTCACTTTCTTGTTTCAAGTGTTCAACTATGGACCCATGGCTAAAACTCAAGTTTTAAAAACTTCCCAAAATCGGAATTTGGACTTTCTTTAGTGTATTAAGTGTTTCAAAATGTCATCTTTGACATAGATTCGGAACCGTCAAAAGCAAATAAGTCAGTTTTGCGATATCTTTGATAGAACAAAGTTTTGTCTTTCTTGTTTCAAGTGTTCTACTATGGACCCATGGCTAAAACTCAAATTTTAAAAACAATCCGAAATCTGAATCTGGACTTTCATTAGTGTATTAAGTGTATCAAAATGTCGTCTTTCACATAGATTCAGAATCGTCAACTGCAAAAAGTCAATTTTGAGATATTGTTGATTGAACAAAGTTGTCTCCTTCTTGTTTCAAGTGTTCTACTATGGACCCATGGGTAAAACTCATGTTCTAAAAACTTTCCAAAATCTGAATTTGGACTTTCTTTAGTGTATTAAGTGTTTGAAAATGTCATCTTTCACGTAGATTTGGAATCGTCAAAAGCAAATAAGTCAGTTTTGAGATATCTTTGATAGAACAAAGTTCTGTCATTCTTGTTTCAAGTGTTCTACTATGTACCCATGGCTAAAACTCAAGTTTTAAAAACTTCCCGAAATCTGAATCTAGACTTTCATTAGTGTATTAAGTGTATCAAAATGTCGTCTTTCACATAGATTCGGAATCGTAAACTGCAAAAAAGTCAATTTTGAGATATCGTTGATTGAACAAAGTTGTCTCCTTCTTGTTTCAAGTGTTCTACTATGGACCGATGGGTAAAACTCAAGTTTTAAAAACGTCCCGAAATCTGAATTTTGACTTTCACTAGTGTATTAAGTGTGTCAAAATGTCGCCTTTCACATTGATTCGGAATCGTCAACCGCAAAAAAAAGTCAGTTTTGAGATATCTTTGATAGAACAAAGTTCTGTCATTCTTGTTTCAAGTGTTCTATTATGGACCCATGGCTAAAACTCAAGTTTTAAAAACTTCCCGAAATCTGAATCTGGACTGTCATTAGTGTATTAAGTGTATCAAAATGTCGTCTTTCACATAGATTCGGAATCATAAACTACAAAAAAGTCAATTTTGAGATATCGTTGATTGATCAAAGTTTTCTCCTTCTTGTTTCAAGTGTTCTACTATGGACCCATGGGTAAAACTCAAGTATTAAAAATGTCACGAAATCCGAATTTTGACTTTCACTAGTGTATTAAGTGTGTTAAAATGTCGCCTTTCACATTGATTCGGAATCGTCAACTGCAAAAAAAGTCTGTTTTGAGATATCGTTGAATGAACAAAGTTGTCTCTTTCTTTTTTCAAGTGTTTAACTATGAACCCATGGCTAAAACTCATGTTTTAAGACTTTCGGAAATCAGAATTTGGACTTTCGTTAGTGTATTAAGTGTATTAAAATGTCATCTTTCACATTGATTCAGAATCGTCAACCGCAAAAAAAGTCAGTTTTGAGATATCGTTGAATGAACAAAGTTGTCTCTTTCTTGTTTCAAGTGTTTAACTATGGACCCATGGCTAAAACTCAAGTTTTAAAGACTTCTCGAAATCCGAACTTGGACTTCCGTTAGTGTATTAAGTGTATTAAAATGTCGTCTTTCACATTGATTCGGAATCGTCAACCGCAAAAAAAGTCAGTTTTGAGTTATCGTTGAATGAACAAAGTTGTCTCCTTCTTGTTTCAAGTGTTCTACTATGGACCCATGGGTAAAACTCAAGTTCTAAAAACTTTCCAAAATCTGAATTTGGAGTTTCTTTAGTGTATTAAGTGTTTGAAAATGTCATCTTTCACGTAGATTAGGAACCGTCAAAAGCAAATAAGTCAGTTTTGAGATATCTTTGATAGAACAAAGTTCTGTCATTCTTGTTTCAAGTGTTCTATTATGGACCCATGGCTAAAACTCAAGTTTTAAAAACTTCCCGAAATCTGAATCTGGACTTTCATTAGTGTATTAAGTGTATCAAAACGTCGTCTTTCACGTAGATTCAGAATCGTCAACTGCAAAAAAGTCAATTTTGAGATATCGTTGATTGAACAAAGTTGTCTCCTTCTTGTTTCAAGTGTTCTACTATGGACCCATGGGTAAAACTCAAGTTTTAAAAACGTCCCGAAATCTGAATTTTGACATTCACTAGTGTATTAAGTGTGTTAAAATGTCGCCTTTTACATTGATTCGGAATCGTCAACCGCAAAAAAAGTCAGTTTTCAGTTATCGTTGAATGAACAAAGTTGTCTCTTTCTTGTTTCAAGAGTTTAACTATGGACCCATGGCTAAAACTCATGTTTTAAAGACTTCCCGAAATCTGAATTTGGACTTTCGTTAGTGTATTAAGTGTATCAAAATGTCGTCTTTCACATTGATTCGAAATCGTGAACCGCAAAAACAGTCAGTTTTGAGATATCGTTGAATGAACAAAGTTGTCTCTTTCTTGTTTCAAGTGTTCAACTATGGACCCATGGCTAAAACGAAAGTTTTAAAGTCTTTCTGAAATCCGAATCTAGACTTTCATTAGTGTATTTAGTGTATTAAAATGTCGTCTTTCACATTGATTCGGAATCGTCAACCGCAAAAAAAGTAACTTTTGAGATATCGTTGAATGAACAAAGTTGTCTCTTTCTTGTTTTAAGTGTTCAACTATGGACCCATGGCTAAAACTAAAGTTTTAAAGACTTTCTGAAATCCGAATTTAGACTTTCATTAGTGTATTAAGTGCATTAAAATGTCGTCTTTCACATTGATTCGGAATCGTCAACCGCAAAAAAAGTTAGTTTTCAGATATCGTTGAATGAACAAAGTTGTCTATTTCTTGTTTCAAGTGTTTAACTATGGACCCATGGCAAAACTCAAGTTTTAAAGACTTCCCGAAATCCGAATTTGGACTTTCATCAGTGTATTAAGTGTATTAAAAAGTCATCTTTCACATTGATTCGGAATCGTCAACCACAAAAAAAGTCAGTTTTGAGTTATCGTTGAATTAACAAAGTTGTCACTTTCTTGTTTCAAGTGTTCAACTATGGACCCATGGCTAAAACTCAAGTTTTTAAAACTTCCCAAAATCGGAATTTGGACTTTCTTTAGTGTATTAAGTGTTTCAAAATGTCATCTTTGACATAGATTCGGAACCGTCAAAAGCAAATAAGTCAGTTTTGCGATATCTTTGATAGAACAAAGTTTTGTCTTTCTTGTTTCAAGTGTTCTACTATGGACCCATGGCTAAAACTCAAATTTTAAAAAACAATCCGAAATCTGAATCTGGACTTTCATTAGTGTATTAAGTGTATCAAAATGTCGTCTTTCACATAGATTCAGAATCGTCAACTGCAAAAAGTCAATTTTGAGATATCGTTGATTGAACAAAGTTGTCTCCTTCTTGTTTCAAGTGTTCTACTATGGACCCATGGGTAAAACTCATGTTCTAAAAACTTTCCAAAATCTGAATTTGGACTTTCTTTAGTGTATTAAGTGTTTGAAAATGTCATCTTTCACGTAGATTTGGAATCGTCAAAAGCAAATAAGTCAGTTTTGAGATATCTTTGATAGAACAAAGTTCTGTCATTCTTGTTTCAAGTGTTCTATTATGTACCCATGGCTAAAACTCAAGTTTTAAAAACTTCCCGAAATCTGAATCTAGACTTTCATTAGTGTATTAAGTGTATCAAAATGTCGTCTTTCACATAGATTCGGAATCGTAAACTGCAAAAAAGTCAATTTTGAGATATCGTTGATTGAACAAAGTTGTCTCCTTCTTGTTTCAAGTGTTCTACTATGGACCGATGGGTAAAACTCAAGTTTTAAAAACGTCCCGAAATCTGAATTTTGACTTTCACTAGTGTATTAAGTGTGTCAAAATGTCGCCTTTCACATTGATTCGGAATCGTCAACCGCAAAAAAAAGTCAGTTTTGAGATATCTTTGATAGAACAAAGTTCTGTCATTCTTGTTTCAAGTGTTCTATTATGGACCCATGGCTAAAACTCAAGTTTTAAAAACTTCCCGAAATCTGAATCTAGACATTCATTAGTGTATTAAGTGTATCAAAATGTCGTCTTTCACATAGATTCGGAATCGTAAACTGCAAAAAAGTCAATTTTGAGATATCGTTGATTAAACAAAGTTGTCTCCTTCTTGTTTCAAGTGTTCTACTATGGACCCATGGGTAAAACTCAAGTTTTAAAAACGTCCCGAAATCCGAATTTTGACTTTCACTAGTGTATTAAGTGTGTCAAAATGTCGCCTTTCACATTGATTCGGAATCGTCAACCGCAAAAAAAGTCAGTTTTGAGATATCGTTGAATGAACAAAGTTGTCTCTTTCTTTTTTCAAGTGTTTAACTATGGACCCATGGCTAAAACTCATGTTTTAAAGACTCCCCGAAATCCAAATTTGGACTTTCGTTAGTGTATTAAGTGTATTAAAATGTCGTCTTTCACATTGATTCGGAATCGTCAACCGCAAAAAAAGTTAGTTTTCAGATATCGTTGAATGAACAAAGTTGTCTATTTCTTGTTTGAAGTGTTTAACTATGGACCCATGGCAAAACTCAAGTTTTAAAGACTTCCCGAAATCTGAATTTGGACTTTCATCAGTGTATTAAGTGTATTAAAAAGTCATCTTTCACATTGATTCAGAATCATCAACCACAAAAAAAGTCAGTTTTGAGTTATCGTTGAATGAACAAAGTTGTCTCTTTCTTGTTTCAAGTGTTCAACTATGGACCCATGGCTAAAACTCAAGTTTTAAAACTTCCCGAAATCTGAATTTGGACTTTCTTTAGTGTATTAAGTGTTTCAAAATGTCATCTTTGACATGGATTCGGAACCGTCAAAAGAAAATAAGTCAGTTTTGCGATATCTTTGATAGAACAAAGTTTTGTCTTTCTTTTTTCAAGTGTTCTACTATGGACCCATGGCTAAAACTCAAATTTTAAAAAACAATCCGAAATCTGAATCTGGACTTTCATTAGTGTATTAAGTGTATCAAAATGTCGTCTTTCACATAGATTCAGAATCGTCAACTGCAAAAAAGTCAATTTTGAGATATCGTTGATTGAACAAAGTTGTCTCCTTCTTGTTTCAAGTGTTCTACTATGGACCCATGGGTAAAACTCAAGTTCTAAAAACTTTCCAAAATCTGAATTTGGAGTTTCTTTAGTGTATTAAGTGTTTGAAAATGTCATCTTTCACGTAGATTAGGAACCGTCAAAAGCAAATAAGTCAGTTTTGAGATATCTTTGATAGAACAAAGTTCTGTCATTCTTGTTTCAAGTGTTCTATTATGGACCCATGGCTAAAACTCAAGTTTTAAAAACTTCCCGAAATCTGAATCTGGACTTTCATTAGTGTATTAAGTGTATCAAAACGTCGTCTTTCACGTAGATTCAGAATCGTCAACTGCAAAAAAGTCAATTTTGAGATATCGTTGATTGAACAAAGTTGTCTCCTTCTTGTTTCAAGTGTTCTACTATGGACCCATGGGTAAAACTCAAGTTTTAAAAACGTCCCGAAATCTGAATTTTGACATTCACTAGTGTATTAAGTGTGTTAAAATGTCGCCTTTCACATTGATTCGGAATCGTCAACCGCAAAAAAAGTCAGTTTTCAGTTATCGTTGAATGAACAAAGTTGTCTCTTTCTTGTTTCAAGAGTTTAACTATGGACCCATGGCTAAAACTCATGTTTTAAAGACTTCCCGAAATCTGAATTTGGACTTTCGTTAGTGTATTAAGTGTATCAAAATGTCGTCTTTCACATTGATTCGAAATCGTGAACCGCAAAAACAGTCAGTTTTGAGATATCGTTGAATGAACAAAGTTGTCTCTTTCTTGTTTCAAGTGTTCAACTATGGACCCATGGCTAAAACGAAAGTTTTAAAGTCTTTCTGAAATCCGAATCTAGACTTTCATTAGTGTATTTAGTGTATTAAAATGTCGTCTTTCACATTGATTCGGAATCGTCAACCGCAAAAAAAGTAACTTTTGAGATATCGTTGAATGAACAAAGTTGTCTCTTTCTTGTTTTAAGTGTTCAACTATGGACCCATGGCTAAAACTAAAGTTTTAAAGACTTTCTGAAATCCGAATTTAGACTTTCATTAGTGTATTAAGTGCATTAAAATGTCGTCTTTCACATTGATTCGGAATCGTCAACCGCAAAAAAAGTTAGTTTTCAGATATCGTTGAATGAACAAAGTTGTCTATTTCTTGTTTCAAGTGTTTAACTATGGACCCATGGCAAAACTCAAGTTTTAAAGACTTCCCGAAATCCGAATTTGGACTTTCATCAGTGTATTAAGTGTATTAAAAAGTCATCTTTCACATTGATTCGGAATCGTCAACCACAAAAAAAGTCAGTTTTGAGTTATCGTTGAATTAACAAAGTTGTCACTTTCTTGTTTCAAGTGTTCAACTATGGACCCATGGCTAAAACTCAAGTTTTTAAAACTTCCCAAAATCGGAATTTGGACTTTCTTTAGTGTATTAAGTGTTTCAAAATGTCATCTTTGACATAGATTCGGAACCGTCAAAAGCAAATAAGTCAGTTTTGCGATATCTTTGATAGAACAAAGTTTTGTCTTTCTTGTTTCAAGTGTTCTACTATGGACCCATGGCTAAAACTCAAATTTTAAAAAACAATCCGAAATCTGAATCTGGACTTTCATTAGTGTATTAAGTGTATCAAAATGTCGTCTTTCACATAGATTCAGAATCGTCAACTGCAAAAAGTCAATTTTGAGATATCGTTGATTGAACAAAGTTGTCTCCTTCTTGTTTCAAGTGTTCTACTATCGACCCATGGGTAAAACTCATGTTCTAAAAACTTTCCAAAATCTGAATTTGGACTTTCTTTAGTGTATTAAGTGTTTGAAAATGTCATCTTTCACGTAGATTTGGAATCGTCAAAAGCAAATAAGTCAGTTTTGAGATATCTTTGATAGAACAAAGTTCTGTCATTCTTGTTTCAAGTGTTCTATTATGTACCCATGGCTAAAACTCAAGTTTTAAAAACTTCCCGAAATCTGAATCTAGACTTTCATTAGTGTATTAAGTGTATCAAAATGTCGTCTTTCACATAGATTCGGAATCGTAAACTGCAAAAAAGTCAATTTTGAGATATCGTTGATTGAACAAAGTTGTCTCCTTCTTGTTTCAAGTGTTCTACTATGGACCGATGGGTAAAACTCAAGTTTTAAAAACGTCCCGAAATCTGAATTTTGACTTTCACTAGTGTATTAAGTGTGTCAAAATGTCGCCTTTCACATTGATTCGGAATCGTCAACCGCAAAAAAAAGTCAGTTTTGAGATATCTTTGATAGAACAAAGTTCTGTCATTCTTGTTTCAAGTGTTCTATTATGGAACCATGGCTAAAACTCAAGTTTTAAAAACTTCCCGAAATCTGAATCTAGACATTCATTAGTGTATTAAGTGTATCAAAATGTCGTCTTTCACATAGATTCGGAATCGTAAACTGCAAAAAAGTCAATTTTGAGATATCGTTGATTAAACAAAGTTGTCTCCTTCTTGTTTCAAGTGTTCTACTATGGACCCATGGGTAAAACTCAAGTTTTAAAAACGTCCCGAAATCCGAATTTTGACTTTCACTAGTGTATTAAGTGTGTCAAAATGTCGCCTTTCACATTGATTCGGAATCGTCAACCGCAAAAAAAGTCAGTTTTGAGATATCGTTGAATGAACAAAGTTGTCTCTTTCTTTTTTCAAGTGTTTAACTATGGACCCATGGCTAAAACTCATGTTTTAAAGACTCCCCGAAATCCAAATTTGGACTTTCGTTAGTGTATTAAGTGTATTAAAATGTCGTCTTTCACATTGATTCGGAATCGTCAACCGCAAAAAAAGTTAGTTTTCAGATATCGTTGAATGAACAAAGTTGTCTATTTCTTGTTTGAAGTGTTTAACTATGGACCCATGGCAAAACTCAAGTTTTAAAGACTTCCCGAAATCTGAATTTGGACTTTCATCAGTGTATTAAGTGTATTAAAAAGTCATCTTTCACATTGATTCAGAATCATCAACCACAAAAAAAGTCAGTTTTGAGTTATCGTTGAATGAACAAAGTTGTCTCTTTCTTGTTTCAAGTGTTCAACTATGGACCCATGGCTAAAACTCAAGTTTTAAAAACTTCCCGAAATCTGAATTTGGACTTTCTTTAGTGTATTAAGTGTTTCAAAATGTCATCTTTGACATGGATTCGGAACCGTCAAAAGAAAATAAGTCAGTTTTGCGATATCTTTGATAGAACAAAGTTTTGTCTTTCTTTTTTCAAGTGTTCTACTATGGACCCATGGCTAAAACTCAAATTTTAAAAAACAATCCGAAATCTGAATCTAGACTTTCATTAGTGTATTAAGTGTATCAAAATGTCGTCTTTCACATAGATTCAGAATCGTCAACTGCAAAAAAGTCAATTTTGAGATATCGTTGATTGAACAAAGTTGTCTCCTTGTTTCAAGCGTTCTACTATGGACCCATGGGTAAAACTCAAGTTCTAAAAACTTTCCAAAATCTGAATTTGGAGTTTCTTCAGTGTATTAAGTGTTTGAAAATGTCATCTTTCACGTAGATTAGGAACCGTCAAAAGCAAATAAGTCAGTTTTCAGATATCTTTGATAGAACAAAGTTCTGTCATTCTTGTTTCAAGTGTTCTATTATGGACCCATGGCTAAAACTCAAGTTTTAAAAACTTCCCGAAATCTGAATCTAGACTTTCATTAGTGTATTAAGTGTATCAAAACGTCGTCTTTCACGTAGATTCAGAATCGTCAACTGCAAAAAAGTCAGTTTTGAGATATCGTTGATTGAACAAAGTTGTCTCCTTCTTGTTTCAAGTGTTCTACTATGGACCCATGGGTAAAACTCAAGTTTTAAAAACGTCCCGAAATCCGAATTTTGACATTCACTAGTGTATTAAGTGTGTCAAAATGTCGCCTTTCACATTGATTCGGAATCGTCAACCGCAAAAAAAGTCAGTTTTCAGTTATCGTTGAATGAACAAAGTTGTCTCTTTCTTGTTTCAAGAGTTTAACTATGGACCCATGGCTAAAACTCATGTTTTAAAGACTTCCCGAAAGCCGAATTTGGACTTTCATTAGTGTATTAAGTGTATCAAAATGTCGTCTTTGACATTGATTCGGAATCGTGAACCGCAAAAACAGTCAGTTTTGAGATATTGTTGAATGAACAAAGTTGTCTCTTTCTTGTTTCAAGTGTTCAACTATGGACCCATGGCTAAAACTAAAGTTTTAAAGACTTCCCGAAATCCGAATTTAGACTTTCATTAGTGTATTAAGTGTGTCAAAATGTCGTCTTTCACACTGATTCGGAATCGTCAACCGCAAAAAAAGTTAGTTTTGAGATGTCGTTGAATGAACAAAGTTGTCTCTTTCTTCTTTCAAGTGTTCAACCATGGACCCATGGTTAAAACTCAAGTTTTAAAGACTTTCTGAAATCCGAATTTAGAATTTAATTAGTGTATTAAGTGTATTAAAATGTCGTCTTTCACATTGATTCGGAATCGTCAACCGCAAAAAAAGTTAGTTTTGAGATATCGTTGAATGAACAAAGTTGTCTATTTCTTGTTTCAAGTGTTTAACTATGGACCCATGGCTAAAACTAAAGTTTTAAAGACTTCCCGAAATCCGAATTTGGACTTTCATCAGTGTATTAAGTGTTTTAAAAAGTCATCTTTCACATTGATTCAGAATCGTCAACCACAAAAAAAGTCAGTTTTGAGTTATCGTTGAATGAACAAAGTTATCTCTTTCTTGTTTCAAGTGTTCAACTATGGACCCATGGCTAAAACTCAAGTTTTAAAAACTTCCCGAAATCTGAATTTGGACTTTCTTTAGTGTATTAAGTGTTTCAAAATGTCATCTTTGACATAGATTCGGAACCGTCAAAAGCAAATAAGTCAGTTTTGTGATATCTTTGATAGGACAAAATTTTGTCTTTCTTGTTTCAAGTGTTCTACTATGGACCCATGGCTAAAACTCAAATTTTAAAAAACAATCCGAAACCTGAATCTGGACTTTCATTAGTGTATTAAGTGTATCAAAATGCCGTCTTTAACATAGATTCAGAATCGTCAACTGCAAAAAAGTCAATTTTGAGATATCGTTGATTGAAGAAAGTTGTCTCCTTCTTGTTTCAAGTGTTCTACTATGCACCCATCGGTAAAACTCAAGTTCTAAAAACTTTCCAAAATCTGAATTTGCACTTTCTTTAGTGTATTAAGTGTTTGAAAATGTCATCTTTCACGTAGATTCGGAACCGTCAAAAGCAAATAAGTCAGTTTTGAGATATCTTTGATAGAACAAAGTTTTGTCTTTCTTGTTTCAAGTGTTCTATTATGGACCCATGGCTAAAACTCAAGTTTTAAAAACTTCCCGAAATCTGAATCTAGACATTCATTAGTGTATTAAGTGTATCAAAATGTCGTCTTTCACATAGATTCGGAATCGTCAACCGCAAAAAAAGTCAGTTTCGAGATATCGTTGAATGAACAAAGTTGTCTCTTTCTTTTTTCAAGTGTTTAACTATGGACCCATGGCTAAAACTCATGTTTTAAAGACTTCCCGAAATCCAAATTTGGACTTTCGTTAGTGTATTAAGTGTATTAAAATGTCGTCTTTCACATTGATTCGGAATCGTCAACCGCAAAAGAAGTTAGTTTTCAGATATCGTTGAATGAACAAAGTTGTCTATTTCTTGTTTGAAGTGTTTAACTATGGACCCATGGCAAAACTCAAGTTTTAAAGACTTCTCGAAATCTGAATTTGGACTTTCATCAGTGTATTAAGTGTATTAAAAAGTCATCTTTCACATTGATTCAGAATCATCAACAACAAAAAAATTCAGTTTTGAGTTATCGTTGAATGAACAAAGTTGTCTCTTTCTTGTTTCAAGTGTTCAACTATGGACCCATGGCTAAAACTCAAGTTTTAAAAACTTCCCAAAATCTGAATCTAGACTTTCATTAGTGGATTAAGTGTATCAAAATGTCGTCTTTCACATAGATTCAGAATCGTAAATTGCAAAAAAGTCAATTTTGAGATATCGTTGATTGAACAAAGTTGTCTCCTTCTTGTTTCATGTGTTCTACTATGGACCCATGGGTAAAACTCAAGTTTTAAAAACGTCCCGAAATCCGAATTTTGACTTTCACTAGTGTATTAAGTGTGTCAAAATGTCGCCTTTCACATTGATTCGGAATCGTCAACCGCAAAAAAAGTCAGTTTTGAGATATCGTTGAATGAACAAAGTTGTCTCTTTCTTGTTTCAAGTGTTCAACTATGGACCCATGGCTAAAACTAAAGTTTTAAAGACTTTCTGAAATCCGAATTTAGACTTTCATTAGTGTATTAAGTGTATTAAAATGTCGTCTTTCACATTGATTCGGAATCGTCAACCACAAAAAAAGACAGCTTTGAGATATCGTTGAATGAACAAAGTTGTCTCTTTCTTGTTTCAAGTGTTTCACAATGGACCCATGGCTAAAACTCAAGTTTTAAAGACTTCCCGAAATCCGAACTTGGACTTTCGTTAGTGTATTAGGTGTATTAAAATGTCGTCTTTCACATTGATTCGGAATCGTCAACCGCAAAAAAAGTTAGTTTTCAGATATCGTTGAATGAACAAAGTTGTCTATTTCTTGTTTGAAGTGTTTAACTATGGACCCATGGCAAAACTCAAGTTTTAAAGACTTCCCGAAATTCGAATTTGGACTTTCATCAGTGTATTAAGTGTATTAAAAAGTCATCTTTCACATTGATTCGGAATCGTCAACCACAAAAAAAGTCAGTTTTGAGTTATCGTTGAATGAACAAAGTTGTCTCTTTCTTGTTTCAAGTGTTCAATTATGGACCCATGGCTAAAACTAAAGTTTTAAAGACTTTCTGAAATCCGAATTTAGACTTTCATTAGTGTATTAAGTGTATTAAAATGTCGTCTTTCACATTAATTCAGAATCGTCAACCACAAAAAAAGACAGCTTTGAGATATCGTTGAATGAACAAAGTTGTCTCTTTCTTGTTTCAAGTGTTTCACTATGGACCCATGGCTAAAACTCAAGTTTTAAAGACTTCCTGAAATCCGAACTTGGACTTTCGTTAGTGTATTAGGTGTATTAAAATGTCGTCTTTCACATTGATTCGGAATCGTCAACCGCAAAAAAAGTCAGTTTTGAGTTATCGTTGAATGAACAAAGTTGTCTCTTTTTTGTTTGAAGTGTTTAACTATGGACCCATGGCAAAACTCAAGTTTTAAAGACTTCCCGAAATCTGAATTTGGACTTTCATCAGTGTATTAAGTGTATTAAAAAGTCATCTTTCACATTGATTCAGAATCATCAACCACAAAAAAAGTCAGTTTTGAGTTATCGTTGAATGAACAAAGTTGTCTCTTTCTTGTTTCAAGTGTTCAACTATGGACCCATGGCTAAAACTCAAGTTTTAAAAACTTCCCGAAATCTGAATTTGGACTTTCTTTAGTGTATTAAGTGTTTCAAAATGTCATCTTTGACATGGATTCGGAACCGTCAAAAGAAAATAAGTCAGTTTTGCGATATCTTTGATAGAACAAAGTTTTGTCTTTCTTTTTTCAAGTGTTCTACTATGGACCCATGGCTAAAACTCAAATTTTAAAAAACAATCCGAAATCTGAATCTAGACTTTCATTAGTGTATTAAGTGTATCAAAATGTCATCTTTCACATAGATTCAGAATCGTCAACTGCAAAAAAGTCAATTTTGAGATATCGTTGATTGAACAAAGTTGTCTCCTTGTTTCAAGTGTTCTACTATGGACCCATGGGTAAAACTCAAGTTCTAAAAACTTTCCAAAATCTGAATTTGGAGTTTCTTCAGTGTATTAAGTGTTTGAAAATGTCATCTTTCACGTAGATTAGGAACCGTCAAAAGCAAATAAGTCAGTTTTCAGATATCTTTGATAGAACAAAGTTCTGTCATTCTTGTTTCAAGTGTTCTATTATGGACCCATGGCTAAAACTCAAGTTTTAAAAACTTCCCGAAATCTGAATCTAGACTTTCATTAGTGTATTAAGTGTATCAAAACGTCGTCTTTCACGTAGATTCAGAATCGTCAACTGCAAAAAAGTCAATTTTGAGATATCGTTGATTGAACAAAGTTGTCTCCTTCTTGTTTCAAGTGTTCTACTATGGACCCATGGGTAAAACTCAAGTTTTAAAAACGTCCCGAAATCCGAATTTTGACATTCACTAGTGTATTAAGTGTGTCAAAATGTCGCCTTTCACATTGATTCGGAATCGTCAACCGCAAAAAAAGTCAGTTTTCAGTTATCGTTGAATGAACAAAGTTGTCTCTTTCTTGTTTCAAGAGTTTAACTATGGACCCATGGCTAAAACTCATGTTTTAAAGACTTCCCGAAAGCCGAATTTGGACTTTCATTAGTGTATTAAGTGTATCAAAATGTCGTCTTTGACATTGATTCGGAATCGTGAACCGCAAAAACAGTCAGTTTTGAGATATTGTTGAATGAACAAAGTTGTCTCTTTCTTGTTTCAAGTGTTCAACTATGGACCCATGGCTAAAACTAAAGTTTTAAAGACTTCCCGAAATCCGAATTTAGACTTTCATTAGTGTATTAAGTGTGTCAAAATGTCGTCTTTCACACTGATTCGGAATCGTCAACCGCAAAAAAAGTTAGTTTTGAGATGTCGTTGAATGAACAAAGTTGTCTCTTTCTTCTTTCAAGTGTTCAACCATGGACCCATGGTTAAAACTCAAGTTTTAAAGACTTTCTGAAATCCGAATTTAGAATTTAATTAGTGTATTAAGTGTATTAAAATGTCGTCTTTCACATTGATTCGGAATCGTCAACCGCAAAAAAAGTTAGTTTTGAGATATCGTTGAATGAACAAAGTTGTCTATCTCTTGTTTCAAGTGTTTAACTATGGACCCATGGCTAAAACTAAAGTTTTAAAGACTTCCCGAAATCCGAATTTGGACTTTCATCAGTGTATTAAGTGTTTTAAAAAGTCATCTTTCACATTGATTCAGAATCGTCAACCACAAAAAAAGTCAGTTTTGAGTTATCGTTGAATGAACAAAGTTATCTCTTTCTTGTTTCAAGTGTTCAACTATGGACCCATGGCTAAAACTCAAGTTTTAAAAACTTCCCGAAATCTGAATTTGGACTTTCTTTAGTGTATTAAGTGTTTCAAAATGTCATCTTTGACATAGATTCGGAACCGTCAAAAGCAAATAAGTCAGTTTTGTGATATCTTTGATAGGACAAAGTTTTGTCTTTCTTGTTTCAAGTGTTCTACTATGGACCCATGGCTAAAACTCAAATTTTAAAAAACAATCCGAAATCTGAATCTGGACTTTCATTAGTGTATTAAGTGTATCAAAATGCCGTCTTTAACATAGATTCAGAATCGTCAACTGCAAAAAAGTCAATTTTGAGATATCGTTGATTGAACAAAGTTGTCTCCTTCTTGTTTCAAGTGTTCTACTATGCACCCATGGGTAAAACTCAAGTTCTAAAAACTTTCCAAAATCTGAATTTGCACTTTCTTTAGTGTATTAAGTGTTTGAAAATGTCATCTTTCACGTAGATTCGGAACCGTCAAAAGCAAATAAGTCAGTTTTGAGATATCTTTGATAGAACAAAGTTTTGTCTTTCTTGTTTCAAGTGTTCTATTATGGACCCATGGCTAAAACTCAAGTTTTAAAAACTTCCCGAAATCTGAATCTAGACATTCATTAGTGTATTAAGTGTATCAAAATGTCGTCTTTCACATAGATTCGGAATCGTCAACCGCAAAAAAAGTCAGTTTTGAGATATCGTTGAATGAACAAAGTTGTCTCTTTCTTTTTTCAAGTGTTTAACTATGGACCCATGGCTAAAACTCATGTTTTAAAGACTTCCCGAAATCCAAATTTGGACTTTCGTTAGTGTATTAAGTGTATTAAAATGTCGTCTTTCACATTGATTCGGAATCGTCAACCGCAAAAGAAGTTAGTTTTCAGATATCGTTGAATGAACAAAGTTGTCTATTTCTTGTTTGAAGTGTTTAACTATGGACCCATGGCAAAACTCAAGTTTTAAAGACTTCCCGAAATCTGAATTTGGACTTTCATCAGTGTATTAAGTGTATTAAAAAGTCATCTTTCACATTGATTCAGAATCATCAACCACAAAAAAATTCAGTTTTGAGTTATCGTTGAATGAACAAAGTTGTCTCTTTCTTGTTTCAAGTGTTCAACTATGGACCCATGGCTAAAACTCAAGTTTTAAAAACTTCCCAAAATCTGAATCTAGACTTTCATTAGTGGATTAAGTGTATCAAAATGTCGTCTTTCACATAGATTCAGAATCGTAAATTGCAAAAAAGTCAATTTTGAGATATCGTTGATTGAACAAAGTTGTCTCCTTCTTGTTTCAAGTGTTCTAGTATGGACCCATGGGTAAAACTCAAGTTTTAAAAACGTCCCGAAATCCGAATTTTGACTTTCACTAGTGTATTAAGTGTGTCAAAATGTCGCCTTTCACATTGATTCGGAATCGTCAACCGCAAAAAAAGTCAGTTTTGAGATATCGTTGAATGAACAAAGTTGTCTCTTTCTTGTTTCAAGTGTTTAACTATGGACCCATGGCTAAAACTCATGTTTTAAAGACTTCCCGAAATCCAAATTTGGACTTTCGTTAGTGTATTAAGTGTATTAAAAAGTCATCTTTCACATTGATTCAGAATCATCAACCACAAAAAAATTCAGTTTTGAGTTATCGTTGAATGAACAAAGTTGTCTCTTTCTTGTTTCAAGTGTTCAACTATGGACCCATGGCTAAAACTCAAGTTTTAAAAACTTCCCAAAATCTGAATCTAGACTTTCATTAGTGCATTAAGTGTATCAAAATGTCGTCTTTCACATAGATTCAGAATCGTAAATTGCAAAAAAGTCAATTTTGAGATATCGTTGATTGAACAAAGTTGTCTCCTTCTTGTTTCAAGTGTTCTACTATGGACCCATGGGTAAAACTCAAGTTTTAAAAACGTCCCGAAATACGAATTTTGACTTTCACTAGTGTATTAAGTGTGTCAAAATGTCGCCTTTCACATTGATTCGGAATCGTCAACCGCAAAAAAAGTCAGTTTTGAGATATCGTTGAATGAACAAAGTTGTCTCTTTCTTGTTTCAAGTGTTCAACTATGGACCCATGGCTAAAACTAAAGTTTTAAAGACTTTCTGAAATCCGAATTTAGACTTTCATTAGTGTATTAAGTGTATTAAAATGTCGTCTTTCACATTGATTCGGAATCGTCAACCACAAAAAAAGACAGCTTTGAGATATCGTTGAATGAACAAAGTTGTCTCTTTCTTGTTTCAAGTGTTTCACTATGGACCCATGGCTAAAACTCAAGTTTTAAAGACTTCCCGAAATCCGAACTTGGACTTTCGTTAGTGTATTAGGTGTATTAAAATGTCGTCTTTCACATTGATTCGGAATCGTCAACCGCAAAAAAAGTTAGTTTTCAGATATCGTTGAATGAACAAAGTTGTCTATTTCTTGTTTGAAGTGTTTAACTATGGACCCATGGCAAAACTCAAGTTTTAAAGACTTCCCGAAATTCGAATTTGGACTTTCATCAGTGTATTAAGTGTATTAAAAAGTCATCTTTCACATTGATTCGGAATCGTCAACCACAAAAAAAGTCAGTTTTGAGTTATCGTTGAATGAACAAAGTTGTCTCTTTCTTGTTTCAAGTGTTCAACTATGGACCCATGGCTAAAACTAAAGTTTTAAAGACTTTCTGAAATCCGAATTTAGACTTTCATTAGTGTATTAAGTGTATTAAAATGTCGTCTTTCACATTAATTCAGAATCGTCAACCACAAAAAAAGACAGCTTTGAGATATCGTTGAATGAACAAAGTTGTCTCTTTCTTGTTTCAAGTGTTTCACTATGGACCCATGGCTAAAACTCAAGTTTTAAAGACTTCCTGAAATCCGAACTTGGACTTTCGTTAGTGTATTAGGTGTATTAAAATGTCGTCTTTCACATTGATTCGGAATCGTCAACCGCAAAAAAAGTCAGTTTTGAGTTATCGTTGAATGAACAAAGTTGTCTCTTTTTTGTTTGAAGTGTTTAACTATGGACCCATGGCAAAACTCAAGTTTTAAAGACTTCCCGAAATTCGAATTTGGACTTTCATCATTGTATTAAGTGTATTAAAAATTCATCTTTCACATTGATTCGGAATCGTCAACCACAAAAAAAGTCAGTTTTGAGTTATCGTTGAATGAACAAAGTTGTCTCTTTCTTGTTTCAAGTGTTCAACTATGGACCCATGGCTAAAACTCAAGTTTTAAAAACTTCCCGAAATTTGAATTTGGACTTTCTTTAGTGTATTAAGTGTTTGAAAATGTCATCTTTCACGTAGATTCGGAACCGTCAAAAGCAAATAAGTCAGTTTTGAGATATCTTTGATAGAACAAAGTTTTGTCTTTCTTGTTTCAAGTGCTCTATTATGGACCCATGGCTAAAACTCAAGTTTTAAAAACTTCCCGAAATCTGAATCTAGACATTCATTAGTGTATTAAGTGCTTCAAAATGTCGTCTTTCACATAGATTCGGAATCGTCAACCGCAAAAAAAGTCAGTTTTGAGATATCGTTGAATGAACAAAGTTGTCTCTTTCTTTTTTCAAGTGTTTAACTATGGACCCATGGCTAAAACTCATGTTTTAAAGACTTCCCGAAATCCAAATTTGGACTTTCGTTAGTGTATTAAGTGTATTAAAATGTCGTCTTTCACATTGATTCGGAATCGTCAACCGCAAAAAAAGTTAGTTTTCAGATATCGTTGAATGAACAAAGTTGTCTATTTCTTGTTTGAAGTGTTTAACTATGGACCCATGGCAAAACTCAAGTTTTAAAGACTTCCCGAAATCTGAATTTGGACTTTCAGCAGTGTATTAAGTGTATTAAAAAGTCATCTTTCACATTGATTCAGAATCATCAACCACAAAAAAATTCAGTTTTGAGTTATCGTTGAATGAACAAAGTTGTCTCTTTCTTGTTTCAAGTGTTCAACTATGGACCCATGGCTAAAACTCAAGTTTTAAAAACTTCCCAAAATCTGAATCTAGGCTTTCATTAGTGCATTAAGTGTATCAAAATGTCGTCTTTCACATAGATTCAGAATCGTAAATTGCAAAAAAGTCAATTTTGAGATATCGTTGATTGAACAAAGTTGTCTCCTTCTTGTTTCAAGTGTTCTACTATGGACCCATGGGTAAAACTCAAGTTTTAAAAACGTCCCGAAATCCGAATTTTGACTTTCACTAGTGTATTAAGTGTGTCAAAATGTCGCCTTTCACATTGATTCGGAATCGTCAACCGCAAAAAAAGTCAGTTTTGAGATATCGTTGAATGAACAAAGTTGTCTCTTTCTTGTTTCAAGTGTTCAACTATGGACCCATGGCTAAAACTAAAGTTTTAAAGACTTTCTGAAATCCGAATTTAGACTTTCATTAGTGTATTAAGTGTATTAAAATGTCGTCTTTCACATTGATTCGGAATCGTCAACCACAAAAAAAGACAGCTTTGAGATATCGTTGAATGAACAAAGTTGTCTCTTTCTTGTTTCAAGTGTTTCACTATGGACCCATGGCTAAAACTCAAGTTTTAAAGACTTCCCGAAATCCGAACTTGGACTTTCGTTAGTGTATTAGGTGTATTAAAATGTCGTCTTTCACATTGATTCGGAATCGTCAACCGCAAAAAAAGTTAGTTTTCAGATATCGTTGAATGAACAAAGTTGTCTATTTCTTGTTTGAAGTGTTTAACTATGGACCCATGGCAAAACTCAAGTTTTAAAGACTTCCCGAAATTCGAATTTGGACTTTCATCAGTGTATTAAGTGTATTAAAAAGTCATCTTTCACATTGATTCGGAATCGTCAACCACAAAAAAAGTCAGTTTTGAGTTATCGTTGAATGAACAAAGTTGTCTCTTTCTTGTTTCAAGTGTTCAACTATGGACCCATGGCTAAAACTAAAGTTTTAAAGACTTTCTGAAATCCGAATTTAGACTTTCATTAGTGTATTAAGTGTATTAAAATGTCGTCTTTCACATTAATTCAGAATCGTCAACCACAAAAAAAGACAGCTTTGAGATATCGTTGAATGAACAAAGTTGTCTCTTTCTTGTTTCAAGTGTTTCACTATGGACCCATGGCTAAAACTCAAGTTTTAAAGACTTCCTGAAATCCGAACTTGGACTTTCGTTAGTGTATTAGGTGTATTAAAATGTCGTCTTTCACATTGATTCGGAATCGTCAACCGCAAAAAAAGTCAGTTTTGAGTTATCGTTGAATGAACAAAGTTGTCTCTTTTTTGTTTGAAGTGTTTAACTATGGACCCATGGCAAAACTCAAGTTTTAAAGACTTCCCGAAATTCGAATTTGGACTTTCATCATTGTATTAAGTGTATTAAAAATTCATCTTTCACATTGATTCGGAATCGTCAACCACAAAAAAAGTCAGTTTTGAGTTATCGTTGAATGAACAAAGTTGTCTCTTTCTTGTTTCAAGTGTTCAACTATGGACCCATGGCTAAAACTCAAGTTTTAAAAACTTCCCGAAATTTGAATTTGGACTTTCTTTAGTGTATTAAGTGTTTGAAAATGTCATCTTTCACGTAGATTCGGAACCGTCAAAAGCAAATAAGTCAGTTTTGAGATATCTTTGATAGAACAAAGTTTTGTCTTTCTTGTTTCAAGTGCTCTATTATGGACCCATGGCTAAAACTCAAGTTTTAAAAACTTCCCGAAATCTGAATCTAGACATTCATTAGTGTATTAAGTGCTTCAAAATGTCGTCTTTCACATAGATTCGGAATCGTCAACCGCAAAAAAAGTCAGTTTTGAGATATCGTTGAATGAACAAAGTTGTCTCTTTCTTTTTTCAAGTGTTTAACTATGGACCCATGGCTAAAACTCATGTTTTAAAGACTTCCCGAAATCCAAATTTGGACTTTCGTTAGTGTATTAAGTGTATTAAAATGTCGTCTTTCACATTGATTCGGAATCGTCAACCGCAAAAAAAGTTAGTTTTCAGATATCGTTGAATGAACAAAGTTGTCTATTTCTTGTTTGAAGTGTTTAACTATGGACCCATGGCAAAACTCAAGTTTTAAAGACTTCCCGAAATCTGAATTTGGACTTTCAGCAGTGTATTAAGTGTATTAAAAAGTCATCTTTCACATTGATTCAGAATCATCAACCACAAAAAAATTCAGTTTTGAGTTATCGTTGAATGAACAAAGTTGTCTCTTTCTTGTTTCAAGTGTTCAACTATGGACCCATGGCTAAAACTCAAGTTTTAAAAACTTCCCAAAATCTGAATCTAGGCTTTCATTAGTGCATTAAGTGTATCAAAATGTCGTCTTTCACATAGATTCAGAATCGTAAATTGCAAAAAAGTCAATTTTGAGATATCGTTGATTGAACAAAGTTGTCTCCTTCTTGTTTCAAGTGTTCTACTATGGACCCATGGGTAAAACTCAAGTTTTAAAAACGTCCCGAAATCCGAATTTTGACTTTCACTAGTGTATTAAGTGTGTCAAAATGTCGCCTTTCACATTGATTCGGAATCGTCAACCGCAAAAAAAGTCAGTTTTGAGATATCGTTGAATGAACAAAGTTGTCTCTTTCTTGTTTCAAGTGTTCAACTATGGACCCATGGCTAAAACTAAAGTTTTAAAGACTTTCTGAAATCCGAATTTAGACTTTCATTAGTGTATTAAGTGTATTAAAATGTCGTCTTTCACATTGATTCGGAATCGTCAACCACAAAAA
The DNA here is from genome assembly GCA_036245055.1 of Diospyros kaki. NCBI lineage: Eukaryota > Viridiplantae > Streptophyta > Magnoliopsida > Ericales > Ebenaceae > Diospyros > Diospyros kaki. Next base: position 22,153,272 of record BSEG01000009.1, on the reverse strand, counting down.
AAGACAGCTTTGAGATATCGTTGAATGAACAAAGTTGTCTCTTTCTTGTTTCAAGTGTTTCACTATGGACCCATGGCTAAAACTCAAGTTTTAAAGACTTCCCGAAATCCGAACTTGGACTTTCGTTAGTGTATTAGGTGTATTAAAATGTCGTCTTTCACATTGATTCGGAATCGTCAACCGCAAAAAAAGTTAGTTTTCAGATATCGTTGAATGAACAAAGTTGTCTATTTCTTGTTTGAAGTGTTTAACTATGGACCCATGGCAAAACTCAAGTTTTAAAGACTTCCCGAAATTCGAATTTGGACTTTCATCAGTGTATTAAGTGTATTAAAAAGTCATCTTTCACATTGATTCGGAATCGTCAACCACAAAAAAAGTCAGTTTTGAGTTATCGTTGAATGAACAAAGTTGTCTCTTTCTTGTTTCAAGTGTTCAACTATGGACCCATGGCTAAAACTCAAGTTTTAAAAACTTCCCGAAATTTGAATTTGGACTTTCTTTAGTGTATTAAGTGTTTCAAAATGTCATCTTTCACATAGATTCGGAACCGTCAAAAGCAAATAAGTCAGTTTTGCGATATCTTTGATAGAACAAAGTTTTGTCTTTCTTGTTTCAAGTGTTCTACTATGGACCCATGGCTAAAACTCAAATTTTAAAAAACAATCCGAAATCTGAATCTGGACTTTCATTAGTGTATTAAGTGTATCAAAATGTCGTCTTTCACATAGATTCAGAATCGTCAACTGCAAAAAAGTCAATTTTGAGATATCGTTGATTGAACAAAGTTGCCTCCTTCTTGTTTCAAGTGTTCTACTATGGACCCATGGGTAAAACTCTGATAGAGCACATATTTTCATACTATTTAGCCCTCATATTTAGTCCTTTCTGCACATTAGTTGTGTTATTTCATTCATCTTGATTTTATTTCATTTTATTTTATAGGAATTGGGCTTCACACTATTTTATTTTATTTTGCCAGGTTTAGGGCTATGGAGCATGAGATGGGGCATGAGACATCTTGATGGCAATGAGATATCTTGGAAATTGGAGATAGAGAAGCAAGAGCAATTTTGGCAGATTTGACCTCCTGCACTTCCTTCAGTGTTTTGGCCAAGATAAAATTTCAGAATGAAGATGATGTCTTCAGAGATATTTTAGATAACTTCTTGATCTTTCTGGAATGGTATGGTTTGTCCAAATACGAGTTCATTTGGGCCTTCAAACAGCACTTCAAAGTCGGGGCCAAGAAGTTGGGGGCAAATTAGGAAAACTGCACAGATACTAATTCTTTAAAAGGCCATATCTTGGGCTTCTGATATCCAAATCAAGTGATTCAAAAGCCCAAGTTCATCTACGCTTTCTGATATAAAAGTATTATGAAGAGGCCGAAGCCCATAACGCACTAGAACCTTTCCGAAATCTGCCGTCAAGTTGCAGTACCCTAGGGTTTCCTCCTTAAGCTCTATTTAAGCACCTTAAGAGGCCATTAAAGGGATTCTTGGAAGGGCGAGAACAGTGGCTGACTTCTCTTCTCTCCATTGTTCTTGTGAAGATGGAAGGCTAAGGATCTTGTAATCAAGTTGCAACACCATCCTTGTTCCCGGTTTGAGTCTTAGATTTAATGGAAATCTGTTTGTTTTAGTTTTAACTTTGTTGTTTTCTTGTTTCCGTTCTCTCTTAAATCTGTGTATGTGTTGATACCGGTTGGATGAATGTATGCATTGTCTTTGTTTGAGAATCCAAGGTTTTTGTGCTCGGTTGAGGCTTTAACTGGAAACGAGAACAACCTGTTTGGATGGTACTTCAATCAGTCTTGAATCTGTGAATCTGATTATTGGTTTTTCCAAATCTTTGGCGGTTGTTACAGAATTTTCTGATTTTTGATTTGAGGATTAAAACTAAACAAATGGTTTATTGAAACGGCAATGAAAACTGGGATAGAAGGATTGGTTTGCAATTGATTGCATCTTGATTTATTGTGTTCTTGCTCATTTTCTTTTTCTGTTTTTCATCAAAAACTCCCCCCTTGTTTAGCCTTGTTTTGACAAATCCGTTTGAGGTTCGTTGGGAGACGACTTTGGGTTACACCCTATTGCAAATCCAGATCATCATTTATCTAATCTATCGGTGTTCGACAGCCCCGATCAAACTCAAGTTCTAAAAACTTTCCAAAATCTGAATTTGGACTTTCTTTAGTGTATTAAGTGTTTGAAAATGTCATCTTTCACGTAGATTTGGAACTGTCAAAAGCAAATAAGTCAGTTTTGAGATATCTTTGATAGAACAAAGTTCTGTCATTCTTGTTTCAAGTGTTCTATTATGGACCCATGGCTAAAACTCAAGTTTTAAAAACTTCCCGAAATCTGAATCTAGACTTTCATTAGTGTATTAAGTGTATCAAAATGTCGTCTTTCACATAGATTCGGATTCGTAAACTGCAAAAAAGTCAATTTTGAGATATCGTTGATTGAACAAAGTTATCTCCTTCTTGTTTCAAGTGTTCTACTATGGACCCATGGGTAAAACTCAAGTTTTAAAAACGTCCCGAAATCCGAATTTTGACTTTCACTAGTGTATTAAGTCTGTCAAAATGTCACCTTTCACATTGATTCGGAATCGTCAACCGCAAAAAAAGTCAGTTTTGAGATATCGTTGAATGAACAAAGTTGTCTCTTTCTTTTTTCAAGTGTTTAACTATGGACCCATGGCTAAAACTCATGTTTTAAAGACTTCCCGAAATCCGAATTTGGACTTTCGTTAGTGTATTAAGTGTATTAAAATGTCATCTTTCACATTGATTCGGAATCGTCAACCGCAAAAAAAGACAGCTTTGAGATATCGTTGAATGAACAAAGTTGTCTCTTTTTTGTTTCAAGTGTTTATCTATGGACCCATGGCTAAAATTCAAGTTTTAAAGACTTCCCGAAATCTGAACTTGGACTTTCGTTAGTGTATTAAGTGTATTAAAATGTCGTCTTTCACATTGATTCGGAATCGTCAACCGCAAAAAAATTCAGTTTTGAGTTATCGTTGATTGAACAAAGTTATCTCCTTCTTGTTTCAAGTGTTCTACTATGGACCCATGGGTAAAACTCAAGTTTTAAAAACGTCCCGAAATCCGAATTTTGACTTTCACTAGTGTATTAAGTCTGTCAAAATGTCACCTTTCACATTGATTCGGAATCGTCAACCGCAAAAAAAGTCAGTTTTGAGATATCGTTGAATGAACAAAGTTGTCTCTTTCTTTTTTCAAGTGTTTAACTATGGACCCATGGCTAAAACTCAAGTTTTAAAGACTTCCCAAAATCCGAATTTGGACTTTCATCAGTGTATTAAGTGTATTAAAAAGTCATCTTTCACATTGATTCGGAATCGTCAACCACAAAAAAAGTCAGCTTTGAGTTATCGTTGAATGAACAAAGTTGTCTCTTTCTTGTTTCACGTGTTCAACTATGGACCCATGGCTAAAACTCAAGTTTTAAAAACTTCCCGAAATCTGAATTTGGACTTTCTTTAGTGTATTAAGTGTTTCAAAATGTCATCTTTCACATAGATTCGGAACCGTCAAAAGCAAATAAGTCAGTTTTGCGATATCTTTGATAGAACAAAGTTTTGTCTTTCTTGTTTCAAGTGTTCTACTATGGACCCATGGCTAAAACTCAAGTTTAAAAAAACATCCCGAAATCTGAATCTGGACTTTCATTGGTGTATTAAGTGTATCAAAATGTCGTCTTTCACATAGATTCGGAATCGTCAACTGCAAAAAAGTCAATTTTGAGATATCGTTGATTGAACAAAGTTGTCTCCTTCTTGTTTCAAGTGTTCTACTATGGACCCATGGGTAAAACTCAAGTTTTAAAAACGTCCCGAAATCTGAATTTTAACTTTCACTAGTGTATTAAGTGTGTCAAAATGTCGCCTTTCACATTGATTCGGAATCGTCAACTGCAAAAAAAGTCAGTTTTGAGATATCGTTGAATGAACAAAGTTGTCTCTTTCTTTTTTCAAGTGTTTAACTATGGACCCATGGCTAAAACTCATGTTTTAAAGACTTCCCAAAATCCGAATTTGGACTTTCGTCAGTGTATTAAGTGTATTAAAATGTCATCTTTCACATTGATTCGGAATCGTCAACCGCAAAAAAAGACAGCTTTGAGATATCGTTGAATGAACAAAGTTGTCTATTTCTTGTTTCAAGTGTTTAACTATGGACCCATGGCAAAACTCAAGTTTTAAAGACTTCCCAAAATCCGAATTTGGACTTTCATCAGTGTATTAAGTGTATTAAAAAGTCATCTTTCACATTGATTCGGAATCGTCAACCACAAAAAAAGTCAGCTTTGAGTTATCGTTGAATGAACAAAGTTGTCTCTTTCTTGTTTCACGTGTTCAACTATGGACCCATGGCTAAAACTCAAGTTTTAAAAACTTCCCGAAATCTGAATTTGGACTTTCTTTAGTGTATTAAGTGTTTCAAAATGTCATCTTTCACATAGATTCGGAACCGTCAAAAGCAAATAAGTCAGTTTTGCGATATCTTTGATAGAACAAAGTTTTGTCTTTCTTGTTTCAAGTGTTCTACTATGGACCCATGGCTAAAACTCAAGTTTAAAAAAACATCCCGAAATCTGAATCTGGACTTTCATTGGTGTATTAAGTGTATCAAAATGTCGTCTTTCACATAGATTCGGAATCGTCAACTGCAAAAAAGTCAATTTTGAGATATCGTTGATTGAGCAAAGTTGTCTCCTTCTTGTTTCAAGTGTTCTACTATGGACCCATGGGTAAAACTCAAGTTTTAAAAACGTCCCGAAATCTGAATTTTAACTTTCACTAGTGTATTAAGTGTGTCAAAATGTCGCCTTTCACATTGATTCGGAATCGTCAACTGCAAAAAAAGTCAGTTTTGAGATATCGTTGAATGAACAAAGTTGTCTCTTTCTTTTTTCAAGTGTTTAACTATGGACCCATGGCTAAAACTCATGTTTTAAAGACTTCCCAAAATCCGAATTTGGACTTTCGTTAGTGTATTAAGTGTATTAAAATGTCATCTTTCACATTGATTCGGAATCGTCAACCGCAAAAAAAGACAGCTTTGAGATATCGTTGAATGAACAAAGTTGTCACTTTTTTGTTTCAAGTGTTTATCTATGGACCCATGGCTAAAACTCAAGTTTTAAAGACTTCCCGAAATCTGAACTTGGACTTTCGTTAGTGTATTAAGTGTATTAAAATGTCGTCTTTCACATTGATTCGGAATCGTCAACCGCAAAAAAAGTCAGTTTTCAGTTATCGTTGAATGAACAAAGTTGTCCCTTTCTTGTTTCAAGAGTTTAACTATGGACCCATGGCTAAAACTCATGTTTTAAAGACTTCTCGAAATCTGAATTTGGACTTTCGTTAGTGTATTAAGTGTATCAAAATGTCGTGTTTCACATTGATTCGGAATCGTGAACCGCAAAAACAGCCAGTTTTGAGATATCGTTGAATGAACAAAGTTGTCTCTTTCTTGTTTCAAGTGTTCAACTATGGACCCATGGCTAAAACGAAAGTTTTAAAGACTTTCTGAAATTCGAATTTAGACTTTCATTAGTGTATTTAGTGTACTAAAATGTCGTCTTTCACATTGATTCGGAATCGTCAACCGCAAAAAAAGTAACTTTTGAGATATCGTTGAATGAACAAAGTTGTCTCTTTCTTGTTTTAAGTGTTCAACTATGGACCCATGGCTAAAACTAAAGTTTTAAAGACTTTCTGAAATCCGAATTTAGACTTTCATTAGTGTATTAAGTGCATTAAAATGTCGTCTTTCACATTGATTCGGAATCGTCAACCGCAAAAAAAGTTAGTTTTCAGATATCGTTGAATGAACAAAGTTGTCTATTTCTTGTTTCAAGTGTTTAACTATGGACCCATGGCAAAACTCAAGTTTTAAAGACTTCCCGAAATCCGAATTTGGACTTTCATCAGTGTATTAAGTGTATTAAAAAGTCATCTTTCACATTGATTCGGAATCGTCAACCACAAAAAAAGTCAGTTTTGAGTTATCGTTGAATGAACAAAGTTGTCACTTTCTTGTTTCAAGTGTTCAACTATGGACCCATGGCTAAAACTCAAGTTTTAAAAACTTCCCAAAATCGGAATTTGGACTTTCTTTAGTGTTTTAAGTGTTTCAAAATGTCATCTTTGACATAGATTCGGAACCGTCAAAAGCAAATAAGTCAGTTTTGCGATATCTTTGAAAGAACAAAGTTTTGTCCTTCTTGTTTCAAGTGTTCTACTATGGACCCATGGCTAAAACTCAAATTTTAAAAAACAATCCGAAATCTGAATCTGGACTTTCATTAGTGTATTAAGTGTATCAAAATTTCGTCTTTCACATAGATTCAGAATCGTCAACTGCAAAAAAGTCAATTTTGAGATATCGTTGATTGAACAAAGTTGTCTCCTTCTTGTTTCAGGTGTTCTACTATGGACCCATGGGTAAAACTCATGTTCTAAAAACTTTCCAAAATCTGAATTTGGACTTTCTTTAGTGTATTAAGTGTTTGAAAATGTCATCTTTCACGTAGATTTGGAATCGTCAAAAGCAAATAAGTCAGTTTTGAGATATCTTTGATAGAACAAAGTTCTGTCATTCTTGTTTCAAGTGTTCTATTATGTACCCATGGCTAAAACTCAAGTTTTAAAAACTTCCCGAAATCTGAATCTAGACTTTCATTAGTGTATTAAGTGTATCAAAATGTCGTCTTTCACATAGAATCGGAATCGTAAACTGCAAAAAAGTCAATTTTGAGATATCGTTGATTGAACAAAGTTGTCTCCTTCTTGTTTCAACTGTTCTACTATGGACCGATGGGTAAAACTCAAGTTTTAAAAACGTCCCGAAATCTGAATTTTGACTTTCACTAGTGTATTAAGTGTGTCAAAATGTCGCCTTTCACATTGATTCGGAATCGTCAACCGCAAAAAAAAGTCAGTTTTGAGATATCTTTGATAGAACAAAGTTCTGTCATTCTTGTTTCAAGTGTTCTATTATGGACCCATGGCTAAAACTCAAGTTTTAAAAACTTCCCGAAATCTGAATCTAGACTTTCATTAGTGTATTAAGTGTATCAAAATGTCGTCTTTCACATAGATTCGGATTCGTAAACTGCAAAAAAGTCAATTTTGAGATATCGTTGATTGAACAAAGTTGTCTCCTTCTTGTTTCAAGTGTTCTACTATGGACCCATGGGTAAAACTCAAGTTTTAAAAACGTCCCGAAATCCAAATTTTGACTTTCACTAGTGTATTAAGTGTGTCAAAATGTCGCCTTTCACATTGATTCGGAATCGTCAACCGCAAAAAAAGTCAGTTTTGAGATATCGTTGAATGAACAAAGTTGTCTCTTTCTTTTTTCAAGTGTTTAACTATGGACCCATGGCTAAAACTCATGTTTTAAAGACTTCTCGAAATCCGAATTTGGACTTTCGTTAGTGTATTAAGTGTATTAAAATGTCGTCTTTCACATTGATTCGGAATTGTCAACCGCGAAAAAAGTCAGTTTTGAGTTATCGTTGAATGAACAAAGTTGTCTCTTTCTTGTTTCAAGTGTTTAACTATGGACCCATCGCTAAAACTCATGTTTTAAAGACTTCCCGAAATCCAAATTTGGACTTTCGTTAGTGTATTAAGTGTATTAAAATGTCGTCTTTCACATTGATTAGGAATCGTCAACCGCAAAAAAAGACAGTTTTGAGATATCGTTGAATGAACAAAGTTGTCTATTTCTTGTTTCAGGTGTTTAACTATGGACCCATGGCAAAACTCAAGTTTTAAAGACTTCCTGAAATCCGAATTTGGACTTTCATCAGTGTATTAAGTGTATTGAAAAGTCATCTTTCACATTGATTCGGAATCGTCAACCACAAAAAAAGTCAGTTTTGAGTTATCGTTGAATGAACAAAGTTGTCTCTTTCTTGTTTCAAGTGTTCAACTATGGACCCATGGCTAAAACTCAAGTTTAAAAAAACATCCCGAAATCTGAATCTGGACTTTCATTGGTGTATTAAGTGTATCAAAATGTCGTCTTTCACATAGATTCGGAATCGTCAACTGCAAAAAAGTCAATTTTGAGATATCGTTGATTGAACAAAGTTGTCTCCTTCTTGTTTCAAGTGTTCTACTATGGACCCATGGGTAAAACTCAAGTTTTAAAAACGTCCCGAAATCTGAATTTTAACTTTCACTAGTGTATTAAGTGTGTCAAAATGTCGCCTTTCACATTGATTCGGAATCGTCAACCGCAAAAAAAGTTAGTTTTCAGATATCGTTGAATGAACAAAGTTGTCTATTTCTTGTTTCAAGTGTTTAACTATGGACCCATGGCAAAACTCAAGTTTTAAAGACTTCCCGAAATCCGAATTTGGACTTTCATCAGTGTATTAAGTGTATTAAAAAGTCATCTTTCACATTGATTCGGAATCGTCAACCACAAAAAAAGTCAGTTTTGAGTTATCGTTGAATGAACAAAGTTGTCACTTTCTTGTTTCAAGTGTTCAACTATGGACCCATGGCTAAAACTCAAGTTTTAAAAACTTCCCAAAATCGGAATTTGGACTTTCTTTAGTGTTTTAAGTGTTTCAAAATGTCATCTTTGACATAGATTCGGAACCGTCAAAAGCAAATAAGTCAGTTTTGCGATATCTTTGAAAGAACAAAGTTTTGTCCTTCTTGTTTCAAGTGTTCTACTATGGACCCATGGCTAAAACTCAAATTTTAAAAAACAATCCGAAATCTGAATCTGGACTTTCATTAGTGTATTAAGTGTATCAAAATTTCGTCTTTCACATAGATTCAGAATCGTCAACTGCAAAAAAGTCAATTTTGAGATATCGTTGATTGAACAAAGTTGTCTCCTTCTTGTTTCAGGTGTTCTACTATGGACCCATGGGTAAAACTCATGTTCTAAAAACTTTCCAAAATCTGAATTTGGACTTTCTTTAGTGTATTAAGTGTTTGAAAATGTCATCTTTCACGTAGATTTGGAATCGTCAAAAGCAAATAAGTCAGTTTTGAGATATCTTTGATAGAACAAAGTTCTGTCATTCTTGTTTCAAGTGTTCTATTATGTACCCATGGCTAAAACTCAAGTTTTAAAAACTTCCCGAAATCTGAATCTAGACTTTCATTAGTGTATTAAGTGTATCAAAATGTCGTCTTTCACATAGAATCGGAATCGTAAACTGCAAAAAAGTCAATTTTGAGATATCGTTGATTGAACAAAGTTGTCTCCTTCTTGTTTCAACTGTTCTACTATGGACCGATGGGTAAAACTCAAGTTTTAAAAACGTCCCGAAATCTGAATTTTGACTTTCACTAGTGTATTAAGTGTGTCAAAATGTCGCCTTTCACATTGATTCGGAATCGTCAACCGCAAAAAAAAGTCAGTTTTGAGATATCTTTGATAGAACAAAGTTCTGTCATTCTTGTTTCAAGTGTTCTATTATGGACCCATGGCTAAAACTCAAGTTTTAAAAACTTCCCAAAATCTGAATCTAGACTTTCATTAGTGTATTAAGTGTATCAAAATGTCGTCTTTCACATAGATTCGGATTCGTAAACTGCAAAAACGTCAATTTTGAGATATCGTTGATTGAACAAAGTTGTCTCCTTCTTGTTTCAAGTGTTCTACTATGGACCCATGGGTAAAACTCAAGTTTTAAAAACGTCCCGAAATCCAAATTTTGACTTTCACTAGTGTATTAAGTGTGTCAAAATGTCGCCTTTCACATTGATTCGGAATCGTCAACCGCAAAAAAAGTCAGTTTTGAGATATCGTTGAATGAACAAAGTTGTCTCTTTCTTTTTTCAAGTGTTTAACTATGGACCCATGGCTAAAACTCATGTTTTAAAGACTTCTCGAAATCCGAATTTGGACTTTCGTTAGTGTATTAAGTGTATTAAAATGTCGTCTTTCACATTGATTCGGAATTGTCAACCGCGAAAAAAGTCAGTTTTGAGTTATCGTTGAATGAACAAAGTTGTCTCTTTCTTGTTTCAAGTGTTTAACTATGGACCCATCGCTAAAACTCATGTTTTAAAGACTTCCCGAAATCCAAATTTGGACTTTCGTTAGTGTATTAAGTGTATTAAAATGTCGTCTTTCACATTGATTAGGAATCGTCAACCGCAAAAAAAGACAGTTTTGAGATATCGTTGAATGAACAAAGTTGTCTATTTCTTGTTTCAGGTGTTTAACTATGGACCCATGGCAAAACTCAAGTTTTAAAGACTTCCTGAAATCCGAATTTGGACTTTCATCAGTGTATTAAGTGTATTAAAAAGTCATCTTTCACATTGATTCGGAATCGTCAACCACAAAAAAAGTCAGTTTTGAGTTATCGTTGAATGAACAAAGTTGTCTCTTTCTTGTTTCAAGTGTTCAACTATGGACCCATGGCTAAAACTCAAGTTTAAAAAAACATCCCGAAATCTGAATCTGGACTTTCATTGGTGTATTAAGTGTATCAAAATGTCGTCTTTCACATAGATTCGGAATCGTCAACTGCAAAAAAGTCAATTTTTAGATATCGTTGATTGAACAAAGTTGTCTCCTTCTTGTTTCAAGTGTTCTACTATGGACCCATGGGTAAAACTCAAGTTTTAAAAACGTCCCGAAATCTGAATTTTAACTTTCACTAGTGTATTAAGTGTGTCAAAATGTCGCCTTTCACATTGATTCGGAATCGTCAACTGCAAAAAAAGTCAGTTTTGAGATATCGTTGAATGAACAAAGTTGTCTCTTTCTTTTTTCAAGTGTTTAACTATGGACCCATGGCTAAAACTCATGTTTTAAAGACTTCCCAAAATCCCAATTTGGACTTTCGTCAGTGTATTAAGTGTATTAAAATGTAATCTTTCACATTGATTCGGAATCGTCAACCGCAAAAAAAGTCAGCTTTGAGATATCGTTGAATGAACAAAGTTGTCTATTTCTTGTTTCAAGTGTTTAACTATGGACCCATGGCAAAACTCAAGTTTTAAAGACTTCCCAAAATCCGAATTTGGACTTTCATCAGTGTATTAAGTGTATTAAAAAGTCATCTTTCACATTGATTCGGAATCGTCAACCACAAAAAAAGTCAGCTTTGAGTTATCGTTGAATGAACAAAGTTGTCTCTTTCTTGTTTCACGTGTTCAACTATGGACCCATGGCTAAAACTCAAGTTTTAAAAACTTCCCGAAATCTGAATTTGGACTTTCTTTAGTGTATTAAGTGTTTCAAAATGTCATCTTTCACATAGATTCGGAACCGTCAAAAGCAAATAAGTCAGTTTTGCGATATCTTTGATAGAACAAAGTTTTGTCTTTCTTGTTTCAAGTGTTCTACTATGGACCCATGGCTAAAACTCAAGTTTAAAAAAACATCCCGAAATCTGAATCTGGACTTTCATTGGTGTATTAAGTGTATCAAAATGTCGTCTTTCACATAGATTCGGAATCGTCAACTGCAAAAAAGTCAATTTTGAGATATCGTTGATTGAACAAAGTTGTCTCCTTCTTGTTTCAAGTGTTCTACTATGGACCCATGGGTAAAACTCAAGTTTTAAAAACGTCCCGAAATCTGAATTTTAACTTTCACTAGTGTATTAAGTGTGTCAAAATGTCGCCTTTCACATTGATTCGGAATCGTCAACTGCAAAAAAAGTCAGTTTTGAGATATCGTTGAATGAACAAAGTTGTCTCTTTCTTTTTTCAAGTGTTTAACTATGGACCCATGGCTAAAAGTCATGTTTTAAAGACTATTCGAAATCCGAATTTGGACTTTCGTTAGTGTATTAAGTGTATTAAAATGTCGTCTTTCACATTGATTCGGAATTGTCAACCGCGAAAAAAGTCAGTTTTGAGTTATCGTTGAATGAACAAAGTTGTCTCTTTCTTGTTTCAAGTGTTTAACTATGGACCCATCGCTAAAACTCATGTTTTAAAGACTTCCCGAAATCCAAATTTGGACTTTCGTTAGTGTATTAAGTGTATTAAAATGTCGTCTTTCACATTGATTCGGAATCGTCAACCGCAAAAAAAGACAGTTTTGAGATATCGTTGAATGAACAAAGTTGTCTATTTCTTGTTTCAGGTGTTTAACTATGGACCCATGGCAAAACTCAAGTTTTAAAGACTTCCTGAAATCCGAATTTGGACTTTCATCAGTGTATTAAGTGTATTAAAAAGTCATCTTTCACATTGATTCGGAATCGTCAACCACAAAAAAAGTCAGTTTTGAGTTATCGTTGAATGAACAAAGTTGTCTCTTTCTTGTTTCAAGTGTTCAACTATGGACCCATGGCTAAAACTCAAGTTTTAAAAACTTTCCGAAATCTGAATTTGGACTTTCTTTAGTGTATTAAGTGTTTCAAAATGTCATCTTTCACATAGATTCGGAACCGTCAAAAGAAAATAAGTCAGTTTTGCGATATCTTTGATAGAACAAAGTTTTGTCTTTCTTGTTCCAAGTGTTCTACTATGGAGCCATGGCTAAAACTCAAATTTTAAAAAACAATCCGGAATCTGAATCTGGACTTTCATTAGTGTATTAAGTGTATCAAAATGTCGTCTTTCACATAGATTCAGAATCATCAACTGCAAAAAAGTCAATTTTGAGATATCGTTGATTGAACAAAGTTGTCTCCTTCTTGTTTCAAGTGCTCTACTATGTACCCATGGGTAAAACTCAAGTTCTAAAAACTTTCCAAAATCTGAATTTGGACTTTCTTTAGTGTATTAAGTGTTTGAAAATGTCATCTTTCACGTAGAATTGGAACCGTCAAAAGCAAATAAGTCAGTTTTGAGATATCTTTGATAGAACAAAGTTCTGTCATTCTTGTTTCAAGTGTTCTATTATGGACCCATGGCTAAAACTCAAGTTTTAAAAACTTCCCGAACTCTGAATCTGGACTTTCATTAGTGTATTAAGTGTATCAAAATGTCGTCTTTCACATAGATTCGGAATCGTAAACTGCAAAAAAGTCAATTTTGAGATATCGTTGATTGAACAAAGTTTTCTCCTTCTTGTTTCAAGTGTTCTACTATGGACCCATGGGTAAAACTCAAGTTTTAAAAATGTCACGAAATTCGAATTTTGACTTTCACTAGTGTATTAAGTCTGTCAAAATGTCGCCTTTCACATTGATTCGGAATCGTCAACCGCAAAAAAAGTCAGTTTTGAGATATCGTTGAATGAACAAAGTTGTCTCTTTCTTTTTTCAAGTGTTTAACTATGGACCCATGGCTAAAACTCATGTTTTAAAGACTTCCCGAAATCCGAATTTGGACTTTCGTTAGTGTATTAAGTGTATTAAAATGTTGTCTTTCACATTGATTCAGAATCGTCAACCGCAAAAAAAGTCAGTTTTGAGTTATCGTTGAATGAACAAAGTTGTCTCTTTCTTGTTTCAAGTGTTTAACTATGGACCCATGGCTAAAACTCATGTTTTAAAGACTTCTCGAAATCCAAATTTGGACTTTCGTTAGTGTATTAAGTGTATTAAAATGTCGTCTTTCACATTGATTCGGAATCGTCAACCGCAAAAAAAGATAGTTTTGAGATATCGTTGAATGAACAAAGTTGTCTATTTCTTGTTTCAAGTGTTTAACTATGGACCCATGGCAAAACTCAAGTTTTAAAGACTTCCCAAAATCCGAATTTGGGCTTTCATCAGTGTATTAAGTGTATTAAAAAGTCATCTTTCACATTGATTCGGAATCGTCAACCACAAAAAAAGTCAGCTTTGAGTTATCGTTGAATGAACAAAGTTGTCTCTTTCTTGTTTCACGTGTTCAACTATGGACCCATGGCTAAAACTCAAGTTTTAAAAACTTCCCGAAATCTGAATTTGGACTTTCTTTAGTGTATTAAGTGTTTCAAAATGTCATCTTTCACATAGATTCGGAACCGTCAAAAGCAAATAAGTCAGTTTTACGATATCTTTGATAGAACAAAGTTTTGTCTTTCTTGTTTCAAGTGTTCTACTATGGACCCATGGCTAAAACTCAAGTTTAAAAAAACATCCCGAAATCTGAATCTGGACTTTCATTGGTGTATTAAGTGTATCAAAATGTCGTCTTTCACATAGATTCGGAATCGTCAACTGCAAAAAAGTCAATTTTGAGATATCGTTGATTGAACAAAGTTGTCTCCTTCTTGTTTCAAGTGTTCTACTATGGACCCATGGGTAAAACTCAAGTTTTAAAAACGTCCCGAAATCTGAATTTTAACTTTCACTAGTGTATTAAGTGTGTCAAAATGTCGCCTTTCACATTGATTCGGAATCGTCAACTGCAAAAAAAGTCAGTTTTGAGATATCGTTGAATGAACAAAGTTGTCTCTTTCTTTTTTCAAGTGTTTAACTATGGACCCATGGCTAAAACTCATGTTTTAAAGACTTCCCAAAATCCGAATTTGGACTTTCGTTAGTGTATTAAGTGTATTAAAATGTCATCTTTCACATTGATTCGGAATCGTCAACCGCAAAAAAAGACAGCTTTGAGATATCGTTGAATGAACAAAGTTGTCTCTTTTTTGTTTCAAGTGTTTATCTATGGACCCATGGCTAAAACTCAAGTTTTAAAGACTTCCCGAAATCTGAACTTGGACTTTCGTTAGTGTATTAAGTGTATTAAAATGTCGTCTTTCACATTGATTCGGAATCGTCAACCGCAAAAAAAGTCAGTTTTCAGTTATCGTTGAATGAACAAAGTTGTCCCTTTCTTGTTTCAAGAGTTTAACTATGGACCCATGGCTAAAACTCATGTTTTAAAGACTTCTCGAAATCTGAATTTGGACTTTCGTTAGTGTATTAAGTGTATAAAAATGTCGTGTTTCACATTGATTCGGAATCGTGAACCGCAAAAATAGTCAGTTTTGAGATATCGTTGAATGAACAAAGTTGTCTCTTTCTTGTTTCAAGTGTTCAACTATGGACCCATGGCTAAAACGAAAGTTTTAAAGACTTTCTGAAATTCGAATTTAGACTTTCATTAGTGTATTTAGTGTACTAAAATGTCGTCTTTCACATTGATTCGGAATCGTCAACCGCAAAAAAAGTAACTTTTGAGATATCGTTGAATGAACAAAGTTGTCTCTTTCTTGTTTTAAGTGTTCAACTATGGACCCATGGCTAAAACTAAAGTTTTAAAGACTTTCTGAAATCCGAATTTAGACTCTCATTAGTGTATTAAGTGCATTAAAATGTCGTCTTTCACATTGATTCGGAATCGTCAACCGCAAAAAAAGTTAGTTTTCAGATATCGTTGAATGAACAAAGTTGTCTATTTCTTGTTTCAAGTGTTTAACTATGGACCCATGGCAAAACTCAAGTTTTAAAGACTTCCCGAAATCCGAATTTGGACTTTCATCAGTGTATTAAGTGTATTAAAAAGTCATCTTTCACATTGATTCGGAATCGTCAACCACAAAAAAAGTCAGTTTTGAGTTATCGTTGAATGAACAAAGTTGTCACTTTCTTGTTTCAAGTGTTCAACTATGGACCCATGGCTAAAACTCAAGTTTTAAAAACTTCCCAAAATCGGAATTTGGACTTTCTTTAGTGTTTTAAGTGTTTCAAAATGTCATCTTTGACATAGATTCGGAACCGTCAAAAGCAAATAAGTCAGTTTTGCGATATCTTTGAAAGAACAAAGTTTTGTCCTTCTTGTTTCAAGTGTTCTACTATGGACCCATGGCTAAAACTCAAATTTTAAAAAACAATCCGAAATCTGAATCTGGACTTTCATTAGTGTATTAAGTGTATCAAAATTTCGTCTTTCACATAGATTCAGAATCGTCAACTGCAAAAAAGTCAATTTTGAGATATCGTTGATTGAACAAAGTTGTCTCCTTCTTGTTTCAGGTGTTCTACTATGGACCCATGGGTAAAACTCATGTTCTAAAAACTTTCCAAAATCTGAATTTGGACTTTCTTTAGTGTATTAAGTGTTTGAAAATGTCATCTTTCACGTAGATTTGGAATCGTCAAAAGCAAATAAGTCAGTTTTGAGATATCTTTGATAGAACAAAGTTCTGTCATTCTTGTTTCAAGTGTTCTATTATGTACCCATGGCTAAAACTCAAGTTTTAAAAACTTCCCGAAATCTGAATCTAGACTTTCATTAGTGTATTAAGTGTATCAAAATGTCGTCTTTCACATAGAATCAGAATCGTAAACTGCAAAAAAGTCAATTTTGAGATATCGTTGATTGAACAAAGTTGTCTCCTTCTTGTTTCAACTGTTCTACTATGGACCGATGGGTAAAACTCAAGTTTTAAAAACGTCCCGAAATCTGAATTTTGACTTTCACTAGTGTATTAAGTGTGTCAAAATGTCGCCTTTCACATTGATTCGGAATCGTCAACCGCAAAAAAAAAGTCAGTTTTGAGATATCTTTGATAGAACAAAGTTCTGTCATTCTTGTTTCAAGTGTTCTATTATGGACCCATGGCTAAAACTCAAGTTTTAAAAACTTCCCGAAATCTGAATCTAGACTTTCATTAGTGTATTAAGTGTATCAAAATGTCGTCTTTCACATAGATTCGGATTCGTAAACTGCAAAAAAGTCAATTTTGAGATATCGTTGATTGAACAAAGTTGTCTCCTTCTTGTTTCAAGTGTTCTACTATGGACCCATGGGTAAAACTCAAGTTTTAAAAACGTCCCGAAATCCAAATTTTGACTTTCACTAGTGTATTAAGTGTGTCAAAATGTCGCCTTTCACATTGATTCGGAATCGTCAACCGCAAAAAAAGTCAGTTTTGAGATATCGTTGAATGAACAAAGTTGTCTCTTTCTTTTTTCAAGTGTTTAACTATGGACCCATGGCTAAAACTCATGTTTTAAAGACTTCTCGAAATCCGAATTTGGACTTTCGTTAGTGTATTAAGTGTATTAAAATGTCGTCTTTCACATTGATTCGGAATTGTCAACCGCGAAAAAAGTCAGTTTTGAGTTATCGTTGAATGAACAAAGTTGTCTCTTTCTTGTTTCAAGTGTTTAACTATGGACCCATGGCTAAAACTCATGTTTTAAAGACTTCTCGAAATCCAAATTTGGACTTTCGTTAGTGTATTAAGTGTATTAAAATGTCGTCTTTCACATTGATTCGGAATCGTCAACCGCAAAAAAAGACAGTTTTGAGATATCGTTGAATGAACAAAGTTGTCTATT
Organism: Diospyros kaki; assembly: GCA_036245055.1. Taxonomy (NCBI): domain Eukaryota; kingdom Viridiplantae; phylum Streptophyta; class Magnoliopsida; order Ericales; family Ebenaceae; genus Diospyros; species Diospyros kaki. The sequence continues at coordinate 22,136,065 of BSEG01000009.1, read as the reverse complement.
TCTTGTTTCAAGTGTTTAACTATGGACCCATGGCAAAACTCAAGTTTTAAAGACTTCCTGAAATCCGAATTTGGACTTTCATCAGTGTATTAAGTGTATTAAAAAGTCATCTTTCACATTGATTCGGAATCATCAACCACAAAAAAAGTCAGTTTTGAGTTATCGTTGAATGAACAAAGTTATCTCTTTCTTGTTTCAAGTGTTCAACTATGGACCCATGGCTAAAACTCAAGTTTTAAAAACTTTCCGAAATCTGAATTTGGACTTTCTTTAGTGTATTAAGTGTTTCAAAATGTCATCTTTCACATAGATTCGAAACCGTCAAAAGAAAATAAGTCTGTTTTGCGATATCTTTGATAGAACAAAGTTTTGTCTTTCTTGTTCCAAGTGTTCTACTATGGAGCCATTGCTAAAACTCAAATTTTAAAAAACAATCCGGAATCTGAATCTGGACTTTCATTAGTGTATTAAGTGTATCAAAATGTCGTCTTTCACATAGATTCAGAATCATCAACTGCAAAAAAGTCAATTTTGAGATATCGTTGATTGAACAAAGTTGTCTCCTTCTTGTTTCAAGTGCTCTACTATGTACCCATGGGTAAAACTCAAGTTCTAAAAACTTTCCAAAATCTGAATTTGGACTTTCTTTAGTGTATTAAGTGTTTGAAAATGTCATCTTTCACGTAGAATTGGAACCGTCAAAAGCAAATAAGTCAGTTTTGAGATATCTTTGATAGAACAAAGTTCTGTCATTCTTGTTTCAAGTGTTCTATTATGGACCCATGGCTAAAACTCAAGTTTTAAAAACTTCCCGAACTCTGAATCTGGACTTTCATTAGTGTATTAAGTGTATCAAAATGTCGTCTTTCACATAGATTCGGAATCGTAAACTGCAAAAAAGTCAATTTTGAGATATCGTTGATTGAACAAAGTTTTCTCCTTCTTGTTTCAAGTGTTCTACTATGGACCCACGGGTAAAACTCAAGTTTTAAAAATGTCACGAAATTCGAATTTTGACTTTCACTAGTGTATTAAGTCTGTCAAAATGTCGCCTTTCACATTGATTCGGAATCGTCAACCGCAAAAAAAGTCAGTTTTGAGATATCGTTGAATGAACAAAGTTGTCTCTTTCTTTTTTCAAGTGTTTAACTATGGACCCATGGCTAAAACTCATGTTTTAAAGACTTCCCGAAATCCGAATTTGGACTTTCGTTAGTGTATTAAGTGTATTAAAATGTTGTCTTTCACATTGATTCGGAATCGTCAACCGCAAAAAAAGTCAGTTTTGAGTTATCGTTGAATGAACAAAGTTGTCTCTTTCTTGTTTCAAGTGTTTAACTATGGACCCATGGCTAAAACTCATGTTTTAAAGACTTCTCGAAATCCAAATTTGGACTTTCGTTAGTGTATTAAGTGTATTAAAATGTCGTCTTTCACATTGATTCGGAATCGTCAACCGCAAAAAAAGATAGTTTTGAGATATCGTTGAATGAACAAAGTTGTCTATTTCTTGTTTCAAGTGTTTAACTATGGACCCATGGCAAAACTCAAGTTTTAAAGACTTCCCAAAATCCGAATTTGGACTTTCATCAGTGTATTAAGTGTATTAAAAAGTCATCTTTCACATTGATTCGGAATCGTCAACCACAAAAAAAGTCAGCTTTGAGTTATCGTTGAATGAACAAAGTTGTCTCTTTCTTGTTTCACGTGTTCAACTATGGACCCATGGCTAAAACTCAAGTTTTAAAAACTTCCTGAAATCTGAATTTGGACTTTCTTTAGTGTATTAAGTGTTTCAAAATGTCATCTTTCACATAGATTCGGAACCGTCAAAAGCAAATAAGTCAGTTTTGCGATATCTTTGATAGAACAAAGTTTTGTCTTTCTTGTTTCAAGTGTTCTACTATGGACCCATGGCTAAAACTCAAGTTTAAAAAAACATCCCGAAATCTGAATCTGGACTTTCATTGGTGTATTAAGTGTATCAAAATGTCGTCTTTCACATAGATTCGGAATCGTCAACTGCAAAAAAGTCAATTTTGAGATATCGTTGATTGAACAAAGTTGTCTCCTTCTTGTTTCAAGTGTTCTACTATGGACCCATGGGTAAAACTCAAGTTTTAAAAACATCCCGAAATCTGAATTTTAACTTTCACTAGTGTATTAAGTGTGTCAAATTGTCGCCTTTCACATTGATTCGGAATCGTCAACTGCAAAAAAAGTCAGTTTTGAGATATCGTTGAATGAACAAAGTTGTCTCTTTCTTTTTTCAAGTGTTTAACTATGGACCCATGGCTAAAACTCATGTTTTAAAGACTTCCCAAAATCCGAATTTGGACTTTCGTTAGTGTATTAAGTGTATTAAAATGTCATCTTTCACATTGATTCGGAATCGTCAACCGCAAAAAAAGACAGCTTTGAGATATCGTTGAATGAACAAAGTTGTCTCTTTTTTGTTTCAAGTGTTTATCTATGGACCCATGGCTAAAACTCAAGTTTTAAAGACTTCCCGAAATCTGAACTTGGACTTTCGTTAGTGTATTAAGTGTATTAAAATGTCGTCTTTCACATTGATTCGGAATCGTCAACCGCAAAAAAAGTCAGTTTTCAGTTATCGTTGAATGAACAAAGTTGTCCCTTTCTTGTTTCAAGAGTTTAACTATGGACCCATGGCTAAAACTCATGTTTTAAAGACTTCTCGAAATCTGAATTTGGACTTTCGTTAGTGTATTAAGTGTATCAAAATGTCGTGTTTCACATTGATTCGGAATCGTGAACCGCAAAAACAGTCAGTTTTGAGATATCGTTGAATGAACAAAGTTGTCTCTTTCTTGTTTCAAGTGTTCAACTATGGACCCATGGCTAAAACGAAAGTTTTAAAGACTTTCTGAAATTCGAATTTAGACTTTCATTAGTGTATTTAGTGCACTAAAATGTCGTCTTTCACATTGATTCAGAATCGTCAACCGCAAAAAAAGTAACTTTTGAGATATCGTTGAATGAACAAAGTTGTCTCTTTCTTGTTTTAAGTGTTCAACTATGGACCCATGGCTAAAACTAAAGTTTTAAAGACTTTCTGAAATCCGAATTTAGACTTTCATTAGTGTATTAAGTGCATTAAAATGTCGTCTTTCACATTGATTCGGAATCGTCAACCGCAAAAAAAGTTAGTTTTCAGATATCGTTGAATGAACAAAGTTGTCTATTTCTTGTTTCAAGTGTTTAACTATGGACCCATGGCAAAACTCAAGTTTTAAAGACTTCCCGAAATCCGAATTTGGACTTTCATCAGTGTATTAAGTGTATTAAAAAGTCATCTTTCACATTGATTCGGAATCGTCAACCACAAAAAAAGTCAGTTTTGAGTTATCGTTGAATGAACAAAGTTGTCACTTTCTTGTTTCAAGTGTTCAACTATGGACCCATGGCTAAAACTCAAGTTTTAAAAACTTCCCAAAATCGGAATTTGGACTTTCTTTAGTGTTTTAAGTGTTTCAAAATGTCATCTTTGACATAGATTCGGAACCGTCAAAAGCAAATAAGTCAGTTTTGCGATATCTTTGAAAGAACAAAGTTTTGTCCTTCTTGTTTCAAGTGTTCTACTATGGACCCATGGCTAAAACTCAAATTTTAAAAAACAATCCGAAATCTGAATCTGGACTTTCATTAGTGTATTAAGTGTATCAAAATTTCGTCTTTCACATAGATTCAGAATCGTCAACTGCAAAAAAGTCAATTTTGAGATATCGTTGATTGACCAAAGTTGTCTCCTTCTTGTTTCAGGTGTTCTACTATGGACCCATGGGTAAAACTCATGTTCTAAAAACTTTCCAAAATCTGAATTTGGACTTTCTTTAGTGTATTAAGTGTTTGAAAATGTCATCTTTCACGTAGATTTGGAATCGTCAAAAGCAAATAAGTCAGTTTTGAGATATCTTTGATAGAACAAAGTTCTGTCATTCTTGTTTCAAGTGTTCTATTATGTACCCATGGCTAAAACTCAAGTTTTAAAAACTTCCCGAAATCTGAATCTAGACTTTCATTAGTGTATTAAGTGTATCAAAATGTCGTCTTTCACATAGAATCGGAATCGTAAACTGCAAAAAAGTCAATTTTGAGATATCGTTGATTGAACAAAGTTGTCTCCTTCTTGTTTCAAGTGTTCTACTATGGACCGATGGGTAAAACTCAAGTTTTAAAAACGTCCCGAAATCTGAATTTTGACTTTCACTAGTGTATTAAGTGTGTCAAAATGTCGCCTTTCACATTGATTCGGAATCGTCAACCGCAAAAAAAGTCAGTTTTGAGATATCGTTGAATGAACAAAGTTGTCTCTTTCTTTTTTCAAGTGTTTAACTATGGACCCATGGCTAAAACTCATGTTTTAAAGACTTCTTGAAATCCGAATTTGGACTTTCGTTAGTGTATTAAGTGTATTAAAATGTCGTCTTTCACATTGATTCGGAATTGTCAACCGCGAAAAAAGTCAGTTTTGAGTTATCGTTGAATGAACAAAGTTGTCTCTTTCTTGTTTCAAGTGTTTAACTATGGACCCATGGCTAAAACTCATGTTTTAAAGACTTCCCGAAATCCAAATTTGGACTTTCGTTAGTGTATTAAGTGTATTAAAATGTCGTCTTTCACATTGATTCGGAATCGTCAACCGCAAAAAAAGACAGTTTTGAGATATCGTTGAATGAACAAAGTTGTCTATTTCTTGTTTCAAGTGTTGAACTATGGACCCATGGCAAAACTCAAGTTTTAAAGACTTCCTGAAATCCGAATTTGGACTTTCATCAGTGTATTAAGTGTATTAAAAAGTCATCTTTCACATTGATTCGGAATCGTCAACCACAAAAAAAGTCAGTTTTGAGTTATCGTTGAATGAACAAAGTTGTCTCTTTCTTGTTTCAAGTGTTCAACTATGGACCCATGGCTAAAACTCAAGTTTTAAAAACTTTCCGAAATCTGAATTTGGACTTTCTTTAGTGTATTAAGTGTTTCAAAATGTCATCTTTCACATAGATTCGGAACCGTCAAAAGAAAATAAGTCAGTTTTGCGATATCTTTGATAGAACAAAGTTTTGTCTTTCTTGTTCCAAGTGTTCTACTATGGAGCCATGGCTAAAACTCAAATTTTAAAAAACAATCCGGAATCTGAATCTGGACTTTCATTAGTGTATTAAGTGTATCAAAATGTCGTCTTTCACATAGATTCAGAATCATCAACTGCAAAAAAGTCAATTTTGAGATATCGTTGATTGAACAAAGTTGTCTCCTTCTTGTTTCAAGTGCTCTACTATGTACCCATGGGTAAAACTCAAGTTCTAAAAACTTTCCAAAATCTGAATTTGGACTTTCTTTAGTGTATTAAGTGTTTGAAAATGTCATCTTTCACGTAGAATTGGAACCGTCAAAAGCAAATAAGTCAGTTTTGAGATATCTTTGATAGAACAAAGTTCTGTCATTCTTGTTTCAAGTGTTCTATTATGGACCCATGGCTAAAACTCAAGTTTTAAAAACTTCCCGAACTCTGAATCTGGACTTTCATTAGTGTATTAAGTGTATCAAAATGTCGTCTTTCACATAGATTCGGAATCGTAAACTGCAAAAAAGTCAATTTTGAGATATCGTTGATTGAACAAAGTTTTCTCCTTCTTGTTTCAAGTGTTCTACTATGGACCCATGGGTAAAACTCAAGTTTTAAAAATGTCACGAAATTCGAATTTTGACTTTCACTAGTGTATTAAGTCTGTCAAAATGTCGCCTTTCACATTGATTCAGAATCGTCAACCGCAAAAAAAGTCAGTTTTGAGATATCGTTGAATGAACAAAGTTGTCTCTTTCATTTTTCAAGTGTTTAACTATGGACCCATGGCTAAAACTCATGTTTTAAAGACTTCCCGAAATCCGAATTTGGACTTTCGTTAGTGTATTAAGTGTATTAAAATGTTGTCTTTCACATTGATTCGGAATCGTCAACCGCAAAAAAAGTCAGTTTTGAGTTATCGTTGAATGAACAAAGTTGTCTCTTTCTTGTTTCAAGTGTTTAACTATGGACCCATGGCTAAAACTCATGTTTTAAAGACTTCTCGAAATCCAAATTTGGACTTTCGTTAGTGTATTAAGTGTATTAAAATGTCGTCTTACACATTGATTCGGAATCGTCAACCGCAAAAAAAGATAGTTTTGAGATATCGTTGAATGAACAAAGTTGTCTATTTCTTGTTTCAAGTGTTTAACTATGGACCCATGGCAAAACTCAAGTTTTAAAGACTTCCCAAAATCCGAATTTGGACTTTCATCAGTGTACTAAGTGTATTAAAAAGTCATCTTTCACATTGATTCGGAATCGTCAACCACAAAAAAAGTCAGCTTTGAGTTATCGTTGAATGAACAAAGTTGTCTCTTTCTTGTTTCACGTGTTCAACTATGGACCCATGGCTAAAACTCAAGTTTTAAAAACTTCCCGAAATCTGAATTTGGACTTTCTTTAGTGTATTAAGTGTTTCAAAATGTCATCTTTCACATAGATTCGGAACCGTCAAAAGCAAATAAGTCAGTTTTGCGATATCTTTGATAGAACAAAGTTTTGTCTTTCTTGTTTCAAGTGTTCTACTATGGACCCATGGCTAAAACTCAAGTTTAAAAAAACATCCCGAAATCTGAATCTGGACTTTCATTGGTGTATTAAGTGTATCAAAATGTCGTCTTTCACATAGATTCGGAATCGTCAACTGCAAAAAAGTCAATTTTGAGATATCGTTGATTGAACAAAGTTGTCTCCTTCTTGTTTCAAGTGTTCTACTATGGACCCATGGGTAAAACTCAAGTTTTAAAAACGTCCCGAAATCTGAATTTTAACTTTCACTAGTGTATTAAGTGTGTCAAAATGTCGCCTTTCACATTGATTCGGAATCGTCAACTGCAAAAAAAGTCAGTTTTGAGATATCGTTGAATGAACAAAGTTGTCTCTTTCTTTTTTCAAGTGTTTAACTATGGACCCATGGCTAAAACTCATGTTTTAAAGACTTCCCAAAATCCGAATTTGGACTTTCGTTAGTGTATTAAGTGTATTAAAATGTCATCTTTCACATTGATTCGGAATCGTCAACCGCAAAAAAAGACAGCTTTGAGATATCGTTGAATGAACAAAGTTGTCTCTTTTTTGTTTCAAGTGTTTATCTATGGACCTATGGCTAAAACTCAAGTTTTAAAGACTTCCCGAAATCTGAACTTGGACTTTCGTTAGTGTATGAAGTGTATTAAAATGTCGTCTTTCACATTGATTCGGAATCGTCAACCGCAAAAAAAGTCAGTTTTCAGTTATCGTTGAATGAACAAAGTTGTCCCTTTCTTGTTTCAAGAGTTTAACTATGGACCCATGGCTAAAACTCATGTTTTAAAGACTTCTCGAAATCTGAATTTGGACTTTCGTTAGTGTATTAAGTGTATCAAAATGTCGTGTTTCACATTGATTCGGAATCGTGAACCTCAAAAACAGTCAGTTTTGAGATATCGTTGAATGAACAAAGTTGTCTCTTTCTTGTTTCAAGTGTTCAACTATGGACCCATGGCTAAAACGAAAGTTTTAAAGACTTTCTGAAATTCGAATTTAGACTTTCATTAGTGTATTTAGTGCACTAAAATGTCGTCTTTCACATTGATTCAGAATCGTCAACCGCAAAAAAAGTAACTTTTGAGATATCGTTGAATGAACAAAGTTGTCTCTTTCTTGTTTTAAGTGTTCAACTATGGACCCATGGCTAAAACTAAAGTTTTAAAGACTTTCTGAAATCCGAATTTAGACTTTCATTAGTGTATTAAGTGCATTAAAATGTCGTCTTTCACATTGATTCGGAATCGTCAACCGCAAAAAAAGTTAGTTTTCAGATATCGTTGAATGAACAAAGTTGTCTATTTCTTGTTTCAAGTGTTTAACTATGGACCCATGGCAAAACTCAAGTTTTAAAGACTTCCCGAAATCCGAATTTGGACTTTCATCAGTGTATTAAGTGTATTAAAAAGTCATCTTTCACATTGATTCGGAATCGTCAACCACAAAAAAAGTCAGTTTTGAGTTATCGTTGAATGAACAAAGTTGTCACTTTCTTGTTTCAAGTGTTCAACTATGGACCCATGGCTAAAACTCAAGTTTTAAAAACTTCCCAAAATCGGAATTTGGACTTTCTTTAGTGTTTTAAGTGTTTCAAAATGTCATCTTTGACATAGATTCGGAACCGTCAAAAGCAAATAAGTCAGTTTTGCGATATCTTTGAAAGAACAAAGTTTTGTCCTTCTTGTTTCAAGTGTTCTACTATGGACCCATGGCTAAAACTCAGATTTTAAAAAACAATCCGAAATCTGAATCTGGACTTTCATTAGTGTATTAAGTGTATCAAAATTTCGTCTTTCACATAGATTCAGAATCGTCAACTGCAAAAAAGTCAATTTTGAGATATCGTTGATTGAACAAAGTTGTCTCCTTCTTGTTTCAGGTGTTCTACTATGGACCCATGGGTAAAACTCATGTTCTAAAAACTTTCCAAAATCTGAATTTGGACTTTCTTTAGTGTATTAAGTGTTTGAAAATGTCATCTTTCACGTAGATTTGGAATCGTCAAAAGCAAATAAGTCAGTTTTGAGATATCTTTGATAGAACAAAGTTCTGTCATTCTTGTTTCAAGTGTTCTATTATGTACCCATGGCTAAAACTCAAGTTTTAAAAACTTCCCGAAATCTGAATCTAGACTTTCATTAGTGTATTAAGTGTATCAAAATGTCGTCTTTCACATAGAATCGGAATCGTAAACTGCAAAAAAGTCAATTTTGAGATATCGTTGATTGAACAAAGTTGTCTCCTTCTTGTTTCAACTGTTCTACTATGGACCGATGGGTAAAACTCAAGTTTTAAAAACGTCCCGAAATCTGAATTTTGACTTTCACTAGTGTATTAAGTGTGTCAAAATGTCGCCTTTCACATTGATTCGGAATCGTCAACCGCAAAAAAAAGTCAGTTTTGAGATATCTTTGATAGAACAAAGTTCTGTCATTCTTGTTTCAAGTGTTCTATTATGGACCCATGGCTAAAACTCAAGTTTTAAAAACTTCCCGAAATCTGAATCTAGACTTTCATTAGTGTATTAAGTGTATCAAAATGTCGTCTTTCACATAGATTCGGATTCGTAAACTGCAAAAAAGTCAATTTTGAGATATCGTTGATTGAACAAAGTTGTCTCCTTCTTGTTTCAAGTGTTCTACTATGGACCCATGGGTAAAACTCAAGTTTTAAAAACGTCCCGAAATCCAAATTTTGACTTTCACTAGTGTATTAAGTGTGTCAAAATGTCGCCTTTCACATTGATTCGGAATCGTCAACCGCAAAAAAAGTCAGTTTTGAGATATCGTTGAATGAACAAAGTTGTCTCTTTCTTTTTTCAAGTGTTTAACTATGGACCCATGGCTAAAACTCATGTTTTAAAGACTTCTCGAAATCCGAATTTGGACTTTCGTTAGTGTATTAAGTGTATTAAAATGTCGTCTTTCACATTGATTCGGAATTGTCAACCGCGAAAAAAGTCAGTTTTGAGTTATCGTTGAATGAACAAAGTTGTCTCTTTCTTGTTTCAAGTGTTTAACTATGGACCCATGGCTAAAACTCATGTTTTAAAGACTTCCCGAAATCCAAATTTGGACTTTCGTTAGTGTATTAAGTGTATTAAAATGTCGTCTTTCACATTGATTCGGAATCGTCAACCGCAAAAAAAGACAGTTTTGAGATATCGTTGAATGAACAAAGTTGTCTATTTCTTGTTTCAAGTGTTTAACTATGGACCCATGGCAAAACTCAAGTTTTAAAGACTTCCCGAAATCCGAATTTGGACTTTCGTTAGTGTATTAAGTGTATTAAAATGTTGTCTTTCACATTGATTCGGAATCGTCAACCGCAAAAAAAGTCAGTTTTGAGTTATCGTTGAATGAACAAAGTTGTCTCTTTCTTGTTTCAAGTGTTTAACTATGGACCCATGGCTAAAACTCATGTTTTAAAGACTTCTCGAAATCCAAATTTGGACTTTCGTTAGTGTATTAAGTGTATTAAAATGTCGTCTTTCACATTGATTCGGAATCGTCAACCGCAAAAAAAGATAGTTTTGAGATATCGTTGAATGAACAAAGTTGTCTATTTCTTGTTTCAAGTGTTTAACTATGGACCCATGGCAAAACTCAAGTTTTAAAGACTTCCCAAAATCCGAATTTGGACTTTCATCAGTGTACTAAGTGTATTAAAAAGTCATCTTTCACATTGATTCGGAATCGTCAACCACAAAAAAAGTCAGCTTTGAGTTATCGTTGAATGAACAAAGTTGTCTCTTTCTTGTTTCACGTGTTCAACTATGGACCCATGGCTAAAACTCAAGTTTTAAAAACTTCCCGAAATCTGAATTTGGACTTTCTTTAGTGTATTAAGTGTTTCAAAATGTCATCTTTCACATAGATTCGGAACCGTCAAAAGCAAATAAGTCAGTTTTGCGATATCTTTGATAGAACAAAGTTTTGTCTTTCTTGTTTCAAGTGTTCTACTATGGACCCATGGCTAAAACTCAAGTTTAAAAAAACATCCCGAAATCTGAATCTGGACTTTCATTGGTGTATTAAGTGTATCAAAATGTCGTCTTTCACATAGATTCGGAATCGTCAACTGCAAAAAAGTCAATTTTGAGATATCGTTGATTGAACAAAGTTGTCTCCTTCTTGTTTCAAGTGTTCTACTATGGACCCATGGGTAAAACTCAAGTTTTAAAAACGTCCCGAAATCTGAATTTTAACTTTCACTAGTGTATTAAGTGTGTCAAAATGTCGCCTTTCACATTGATTCGGAATCGTCAACTGCAAAAAAAGTCAGTTTTGAGATATCGTTGAATGAACAAAGTTGTCTCTTTCTTTTTTCAAGTGTTTAACTATGGACCCATGGCTAAAACTCAAGTTTTAAAGACTTCCCAAAATCCGAATTTGGACTTTCGTTAGTGTATTAAGTGTATTAAAATGTCATCTTTCACATTGATTCGGAATCGTCAACCGCAAAAAAAGACAGCTTTGAGATATCGTTGAATGAACAAAGTTGTCTCTTTTTTGTTTCAAGTGTTTATCTATGGACCTATGGCTAAAACTCAAGTTTTAAAGACTTCCCGAAATCTGAACTTGGACTTTCGTTAGTGTATGAAGTGTATTAAAATGTCGTCTTTCACATTGATTCGGAATCGTCAACCGCAAAAAAAGTCAGTTTTCAGTTATCGTTGAATGAACAAAGTTGTCCCTTTCTTGTTTCAAGAGTTTAACTATGGACCCATGGCTAAAACTCATGTTTTAAAGACTTCTCGAAATCTGAATTTGGACTTTCGTTAGTGTATTAAGTGTATCAAAATGTCGTGTTTCACATTGATTCGGAATCGTGAACCGCAAAAACAGTCAGTTTTGAGATATCGTTGAATGAACAAAGTTGTCTCTTTCTTGTTTCAAGTGTTCAACTATGGACCCATGGCTAAAACGAAAGTTTTAAAGACTTTCTGAAATTCGAATTTAGACTTTCATTAGTGTATTTAGTGCACTAAAATGTCGTCTTTCACATTGATTCAGAATCGTCAACCGCAAAAAAAGTAACTTTTGAGATATCGTTGAATGAACAAAGTTGTCTCTTTCTTGTTTTAAGTGTTCAACTATGGACCCATGGCTAAAACTAAAGTTTTAAAGACTTTCTGAAATCCGAATTTAGACTTTCATTAGTGTATTAAGTGCATTAAAATGTCGTCTTTCACATTGATTCGGAATCGTCAACCGCAAAAAAAGTTAGTTTTCAGATATCGTTGAATGAACAAAGTTGTCTATTTCTTGTTTCAAGTGTTTAACTATGGACCCATGGCAAAACTCAAGTTTTAAAGACTTCCCGAAATCCGAATTTGGACTTTCATCAGTGTATTAAGTGTATTAAAAAGTCATCTTTCACATTGATTCGGAATCGTCAACCACAAAAAAAGTCAGTTTTGAGTTATCGTTGAATGAACAAAGTTGTCACTTTCTTGTTTCAAGTGTTCAACTATGGACCCATGGCTAAAACTCAAGTTTTAAAAACTTCCCAAAATCGGAATTTGGACTTTCTTTAGTGTTTTAAGTGTTTCAAAATGTCATCTTTGACATAGATTCGGAACCGTCAAAAGCAAATAAGTCAGTTTTGCGATATCTTTGAAAGAACAAAGTTTTGTCCTTCTTGTTTCAAGTGTTCTACTATGGACCCATGGCTAAAACTCAGATTTTAAAAAACAATCCGAAATCTGAATCTGGACTTTCATTAGTGTATTAAGTGTATCAAAATTTCGTCTTTCACATAGATTCAGAATCGTCAACTGCAAAAAAGTCAATTTTGAGATATCGTTGATTGAACAAAGTTGTCTCCTTCTTGTTTCAGGTGTTCTACTATGGACCCATGGGTAAAACTCATGTTCTAAAAACTTTCCAAAATCTGAATTTGGACTTTCTTTAGTGTATTAAGTGTTTGAAAATGTCATCTTTCACGTAGATTTGGAATCGTCAAAAGCAAATAAGTCAGTTTTGAGATATCTTTGATAGAACAAAGTTCTGTCATTCTTGTTTCAAGTGTTCTATTATGTACCCATGGCTAAAACTCAAGTTTTAAAAACTTCCCGAAATCTGAATCTAGACTTTCATTAGTGTATTAAGTGTATCAAAATGTCGTCTTTCACATAGAATCGGAATCGTAAACTGCAAAAAAGTCAATTTTGAGATATCGTTGATTGAACAAAGTTGTCTCCTTCTTGTTTCAACTGTTCTACTATGGACCGATGGGTAAAACTCAAGTTTTAAAAACGTCCCGAAATCTGAATTTTGACTTTCACTAGTGTATTAAGTGTGTCAAAATGTCGCCTTTCACATTGATTCGGAATCGTCAACCGCAAAAAAAAGTCAGTTTTGAGATATCTTTGATAGAACAAAGTTCTGTCATTCTTGTTTCAAGTGTTCTATTATGGACCCATGGCTAAAACTCAAGTTTTAAAAACTTCCCGAAATCTGAATCTAGACTTTCATTAGTGTATTAAGTGTATCAAAATGTCGTCTTTCACATAGATTCGGATTCGTAAACTGCAAAAAAGTCAATTTTGAGATATCGTTGATTGAACAAAGTTGTCTCCTTCTTGTTTCAAGTGTTCTACTATGGACCCATGGGTAAAACTCAAGTTTTAAAAACGTCCCGAAATCCAAATTTTGACTTTCACTAGTGTATTAAGTGTGTCAAAATGTCGCCTTTCACATTGATTCGGAATCGTCAACCGCAAAAAAAGTCAGTTTTGAGATATCGTTGAATGAACAAAGTTGTCTCTTTCTTTTTTCAAGTGTTTAACTATGGACCCATGGCTAAAACTCATGTTTTAAAGACTTCTCGAAATCCGAATTTGGACTTTCGTTAGTGTATTAAGTGTATTAAAATGTCGTCTTTCACATTGATTCGGAATTGTCAACCGCGAAAAAAGTCAGTTTTGAGTTATCGTTGAATGAACAAAGTTGTCTCTTTCTTGTTTCAAGTGTTTAACTATGGACCCATGGCTAAAACTCATGTTTTAAAGACTTCCCGAAATCCAAATTTGGACTTTCGTTAGTGTATTAAGTGTATTAAAATGTCGTCTTTCACATTGATTCGGAATCGTCAACAGCAAAAAAAGACAGTTTTGAGATATCGTTGAATGAACAAAGTTGTCTATTTCTTGTTTCAAGTGTTTAACTATGGACCCATGGCAAAACTCAAGTTTTAAAGACTTCCTGAAATCCGAATTTGGACTTTCATCAGTGTATTAAGTGTATTAAAAAGTCATCTTTCACATTGATTCGGAATCGTCAACCACAAAAAAAGTCAGTTTTGAGTTATCGTTGAATGAACAAAGTTGTCTCTTTCTTGTTTCAAGTGTTCAACTATGGACCCATGGCTAAAACTCAAGTTTTAAAAACTTTCCGAAATCTGAATTTGGACTTTCTTTAGTGTATTAAGTGTTTCAAAATGTCATCTTTCACATAGATTCGGAACCGTCAAAAGAAAATAAGTCAGTTTTGCGATATCTTTGATAGAACAAAGTTTTGTCTTTCTTGTTCCAAGTGTTCTACTATGGAGCCATGGCTAAAACTCAAATTTTAAAAAACAATCCGGAATCTGAATCTGGACTTTCATTAGTGTATTAAGTGTATCAAAATGTCGTCTTTCACATAGATTCAGAATCATCAACTGCAAAAAAGTCAATTTTGAGATATCGTTGATTGAACAAAGTTGTCTCCTTCTTGTTTTAAGTGCTCTACTATGTACCCATGGGTAAAACTCAAGTTCTAAAAACTTTCCAAAATCTGAATTTGGACTTTCTTTAGTGTATTAAGTGTTTGAAAATGTCATCTTTCACGTAGAATTGGAACCGTCAAAAGCAAATAAGTCAGTTTTGAGATATCTTTGATAGAACAAAGTTCTGTCATTCTTGTTTCAAGTGTTCTATTATGGACCCATGGCTAAAACTCAAGTTTTAAAAACTTCCCGAACTCTGAATCTGGACTTTCATTAGTGTATTAAGTGTATCAAAATGTCGTCTTTCACATAGATTCGGAATCGTAAACTGCAAAAAAGTCAATTTTGAGATATCGTTGATTGAACAAAGTTTTCTCCTTCTTGTTTCAAGTGTTCTACTATGGACCCATGGGTAAAACTCAAGTTTTAAAAATGTCACGAAATTCGAATTTTAACTTTCACTAGTGTATTAAGTGTGTCAAAATGTCGCGTTTCACATTGATTCAGAATCGTCAACTGCAAAAAAAGTCAGTTTTGAGATATCGTTGAATGAACAACGTTGTCTCTTTCTTTTTTCAAGTGTTTAGCTATGGACCCATGGCTAAAACTCATGTTTTAAGACTTCCGAAAATCCGAATTTGGACTTTCGTTATTGTATTAAGTGTATTAAAATGTCATCTTTCACATTGATTCGGAATCGTCAACCGCAAAAAAAGTCAGTTTTGAGATATCGTTGAATGAACAAAGTTGTCTCTTTTTTGTTTCAAGTGTTTATCTATGGACCCATGGCTAAAACTCAAGTTTTAAAGACTTCCCGAAATCCGAACTTGGACTTTCGTTAGTGTATTAAGTGTATTAAAATGTCGTCTTTCACATTGATTCGGAATCGTCAACCGCAAAAAAAGTCAGTTTTCAGTTATCGTTGAATGAACAAAGTTGTCTCTTTCTTGTTTCAAGAGTTTAACTATGGACCCATGGCTAAAACTCATGTTTTAAAGACTTCCCGAAATCTGAATTTGGACTTTCGTTAGTGTATTAAGTGTATCAAAATGTCGTCTTTCACATTGATTCGAAATCGTGAACCGCAAAAACAGTCAGTTTTGAGATATCGTTGAATGAACAAAGTTGTCTCTTTCTTGTTTCAAGTGTTCAACTATGGACCCATGGCTAAAACGAAAGTTTTAAAGACTTTCTGAAATCCGAATTTAGACTTTCATTAGTGTATTTAGTGTATTAAAATGTCGTCTTTCACATTGATTCGGAATCGTCAACCGCAAAAAAAGTAACTTTTGAGATATCGTTGAATGAACAAAGTTGTCTCTTTCTTGTTTTAAGTGTTCAACTATGGACCCATGGCTAAAACTAAAGTTTTAAAGACTTTCTGAAATCCGAATTTAGACTTTCATTAGTGTATTAAGTGCATTAAAATGTCGTCTTTCACATTGATTCGGAATCGTCAACCACAAAAAAAGTTAGTTTTCAGATATCGTTGAATGAACAAAGTTGTCTATTTCTTGTTTCAAGTGTTTAACTATGGACCCATGGCAAAACTCAAGTTTTAAAGACTTCCCGAAATCCGAATTTGGACTTTCATCAGTGTATTAAGTGTATTAAAAAGTCATCTTTCACATTGATTCGGAATCGTCAACCACAAAAAAAGTCAGTTTTGAGTTATCGTTGAATGAACAAAGTTGTCACTTTCTTGTTTCAAGTGTTCAACTATGGACCCATGGCTAAAACTCAAGTTTTAAAAACTTCCCAAAATCGGAATTTGGACTTTCTTTAGTGTATTAAGTGTTTCAAAATGTCATCTTTGACATAGATTCGGAACCGTCAAAAGCAAATAAGTCAGTTTTGCGATATCTTTGATAGAACAAAGTTTTGTCTTTCATGTTTCAAGTGTTCTACTATGGACCCATGGCTAAAACTCAAATTTTAAAAAACAATTCGAAATCTGAATCTGGACTTTCATTAGTGTATTAAGTGTATCAAAATGTCGTCTTTCACATAGATTCAGAATCGTCAACTGCAAAAAGTCAATTTTGAGATATCGTTGATTGAACAAAGTTGTCTCCTTCTTGTTTCAAGTGTTCTACTATGGACTCATGGGTAAAACTCATGTTCTAAAAACTTTCCAAAATCTGAATTTGGACTTTCTTTAGTGTATTAAGTGTTTGAAAATGTCATCTTTCACGTAGATTTGGAATCGTCAAAAGCAAATAAGTCAGTTTTGAGATATCTTTGATAGAACAAAGTTCTGTCATTCTTGTTTCAAGTGTTCTATTATGTACCCATGGCTAAAACTCAAGTTTTAAAAACTTCCCGAAATCTGAATCTAGACTTTCATTAGTGTATTAAGTGTATCAAAATGTCGTCTTTCACATAGATTCGGAATCGTAAACTGCAAAAAAGTCAATTTTGAGATATCGTTGATTGAACAAAGTTGTCTCCTTCTTGTTTCAAGTGTTCTACTATGGACCGATGGGTAAAACTCAAGTTTTAAAAACGTCCCGAAATCTGAATTTTGACTTTCACTAGTGTATTAAGTGTGTCAAAATGTCGCCTTTCACATTGATTCGGAATCGTCAACCGCAAAAAAAAGTCAGTTTTGAGATATCTTTGATAGAACAAAGTTCTGTCATTCTTGTTTCAAGTGTTCTATTATGGACCCATGGCTAAAACTCAAGTTTTAAAAACTTCCCGAAATCTGAATCTAGACTTTCATTAGTGTATTAAGTGTATCAAAATGTCGTCTTTCACATAGATTCGGATTCGAAAACTGCAAGAAAGTCAATTTTGAGATATCGTTGATTGAACAAAGTTGTCTCCTTCTTGTTTCAAGTGTTCTACTATGGACCCATGGGTAAAAACTCAAGTTTTAAAAACGTCCCGAAATCCAAATTTTGACTTTCACTAGTGTATTAAGTGTGTCAAAATGTCGCCTCTCACATTGATTAGGAATCGTCAACCGCAAAAAAAGTCAGTTTTGAGATATCGTTGAATGAACAAAGTTGTCTCTTTCTTTTTTCAAGTGTTTAACTATGGACCCATGGCTAAAACTCATGTTTTAAAGACTTCCCGTGTAATACCCGAGAACGTTGGGTTAATTAGGAAATGATATTTTATTAGAAAAATCGAATTCTGAGGAAAATAGGTATCAGAATAGCCAGATATTTTGACTAAATCGATTTCCGGGAGTACCCTGGAGCCGAGATGCCTTAAGAAAATGATATGTCAGTGTCGAGTAATTTAAGATATGATTTATGGCATCAAAAGAATTTGAATCGGAAATAGTTTCCGGAACAGCAAAAATACAGTTGTGGAATAGGCTGTAAAACCGAATTATCGTAGGAGGCTCCCGAAATGAAAACGAAAGCCTAGGGAAGCTTCGATTCGTCGAGTAGAGCAACCCTTCAATGAGTTTTGGAAGAAACGGATGGATTTGAGGCCGAAATGAAAATTCGGGCCTAAGTGCAATATTTCAAAGTTGCTCGAGGGGGTTCAAAATGTCATTTTTTGAAAAAGTTCTAAAGAGAAAATTGAAAGATTGAAACTCAAGGGACCCAATGGAAATTACAAAAAGTCTAGGGGTTAAGTGGAAGAGGGCCAAAATGAGATTACCAAAATCTGGGGGCCAAAGTGCAAAATTGCAAAAAATGGAAGCCATGGCCGACCAGCGCACGGACGGTCGCCGACCGGCCGTTTTCAGGCACGAGGATGCACGAGGGATGGTTGGGCTTGCTTTAGGGATGCTTGGCGACCAAGTTTGAGTCATCATTGATCGTCATGGTGGTCGGATTTTGAAGAAAAGCCGACCAGCTTTTGGTCGCGCGGTGGAGCACCTGCAAGTCGCTTTTGTTGTCGGATAAGGCCGATTTAGGATCCATCTGGGGGAGGTAGAGCTTCTAAGGGGCATGGGTTGGTCGGCCAAGGGCATTTGAAAGCCCGATTTTCTCTATAAATAGCGCTAGGGTTCGGCCGAAATTTTAGAAGATTGAAGCTTGAAATCGACCCACTTTTTGAACGAATTGAGAGGTAAGATTAAGGGGCTTTTGTTGCCCACGAGTAGTAGATCCATTCTGGAAATTTTGAGGCATTTTCGTTGAGTTTTGGTGAGGTTTCGAGCTTGGCCGGATTTTGGAGGCGGCGAGTTTGGCCGAGGCTTTGGCCGGCCATTTGAGGCATCTCCGGCCATCCTTTCGAGCTCCAAAAGGTTCCAAGCTGATCGACTGGAAGAGGGCTATCTGTTGGTGGAGTCGGGGGAAAATTCCGGCGCCGGCCGGCGAACCAGCTCGCCGGAGAAGACGATGCGCGTGCATCACACGCGCGGCTTTCACGCGCAGGCGCGTGGGCTTCCTTCCTTCGGCGCGTGAGGGTGCGTCCCTGCATGGAAAAGTGTGAGAAAAATTCCTAAATTCCTAGAATTTTGTGTTCTTAAAGTGTGTGCAATTAGTTTTGGATTTGGAGCTTCTTTCGTCTCAGTTTCCGCATCAAAGTGCATCGTTTTGCGTGAAAACGCACCATCCGGGTAAGTCCAGTATTTTTCCTATGATGTTCATAGTTTATTATGATTTTTTGTGAAGAAAGATTGGAGAAAATAGCTTTGGAGGGATTTATTTAGATTTTTAGAGGCCAAAAATGGAAGAAAATAGAGAAAATATGGAAATTATGAGAAAAATAGGTTTCTGATTACTATATGTTGATTAGGGTGCCTTGAGGATTAAAGTGATGTAATTGGTGCAAATTTTGAGATTGGCACGAAAATCGAGGTCGGGCACGCAAACCGAGGTGGTGCGCGTTTTTCAAGGTATCCTGAATTTTGTCAAAGGTGAGCTGTTCTAACCCCAAAATTTGTTTATTCAAAGTTATTCTCTTAAACTTGATTTAATCCATGCAAATGTTTTGCTGCATGTGAATGTTTTGTACCTGTTATGGTTGGTTTCATAGGGATTTGTCCCGAAATGGTTTATGCATGTGCATTGAATTTTTGTGATAAAATTATGTACATGAAATGTTGTTACACATGATCATTGGCATGTTTTTGGGTTGGGATGTCAACTTATGAGGTGGCACTTGAAGTGGTAGCACTAGGGAAACGTGCCAAGGGAAAACTACCCACTTGTGACGGGGGCTGCGAGTGGACACCACCCTTGCGAGTCGACAAGTGGCGGGGCTGCGAGTGTACACCACCTCGGACCGGCAAGAGGGGGCTGCGAGTGGACACCACCCCAGATTCCTTGCGCGGTAGTATTGTTTCCAAGGTGGACGTGGATAGTGTTGATCATCATTTGGCCAGGATTAAGTGTGACGTGTGCTCCGTAAGCTTCTGAGTGGGAACGTAATGATGACGGGGTGGTTCCCGGGTTCATGCATTGACGTTGCTTCCTCTTAAGCCAGGACTGTGTTGTGCCAATGAGTCGATGTTGTTGTGTTGCCTTTAGAGAGATTGCATTTTCCCCGGTTAGGGTTAAGTGCTTGGTGGGTTTCTCTTGGGTCGGGTTTTTGTCATGATATTATGTTGTTTCATATCTTGCATACATTCATGAAAACGTTTTGAACTCTCACTTTGATGATTCATCATCTTATGATGGACTTTGGTCCCTGGAATATTCTAACGTTCCAGGTGGTAGCAGCTATTCTAAAGGGAAAGGAATTGCCGAGGACTGACGGCAACTAGTAGATGGATAGTAGCATATGTTTTAGAATATATGTACTTCATTTTGATGATGTTAGATGATGATACAGTTTTGATGTTATATATAAAATGATTTCGGTTATGTATTACATCAGGTTTCGATCTAGCTTCCGCATTTGTATTGTGTAAAGATATTACCTGTCTTAGCTTGATGTTTTTAAGTTTGATATGCTGAGAAGGTAATTGGAATTGTCGGGGAAGTTATGGATTTAAGTGTTATGTGGTGAAATGTGCATGTCTAGGCTAGTTCTGGCTAAGGAAAGATTTGGTACTTAAGTGTGTCCGTTTGTGACCCACCTCTCTTTCCTGGGAACTTACCTGGTGCACTATTCACGAGCAGACACTTTTATTACATATTTATGAAAAAAAATATTTCTCCGAAATTCATGATGGTTTATTCCGCATATATTAACGCCCCTCGGTTGGAGCGGGGTGTTACAGTTGGTATCAGAGCTGAAGGTTTGGAGACTTAGGAAAAGTCTGATTTTGGAAGTCTTAATAGACTCTGATATAGTGATATTAGAGTCTAACCCTATTTGGAGATTTAGGGAATAGCAATTTGGAGATTTAGGTAGCTCGATTACAGTTAGTACCAGAGCTGAATATTTGGAAACTTTGGAAAAGTCTAAATGGGAAAGACTTTAGTGATTCTGAAAGATAGTGAGATAAGGATCTCGGAAATTGTGAAACGAGAATAGATGTGAGGTTACCTCAAGGAAATAAATCTCGTGATAGATGTAAAGTGCATTGGGTTTATTTTTTTTAAAACTTAGAAAATGATTCAATCGAGGTACAGTTTTGAGCTTATAAAGATTTTGGAGATTAGAAAATTTGATGATTTATGATATGGGTAGGTTACCCCTAAGATGGTCATATTGAGAGCCAGAAATCGTTAGCAAGGTTAAGTTTAACCCTAAGTGATTTTTGGCGATGATTAAAGAAAGTGTTTTTCTTTTTCAGATGGTGAAAACTCGGAGAGTTATGGATCCCAATGGACGAGGAGAAGAAAGCAGTGGTAGTAGCCACCAAGGTCACTCTGCGAATCACGTCACAAGCAATCGCCGTAGTCGCTCTGCGGATCGCACCGCAAGCAGTCACCGTGGTCATTCTGTAAACCATGCCGCGAGTGATAGGCGACAAGAAGAAAGATCTGGTTCAGGTGGGAGTAAGCTCAGCCGAATAGAAAGAATCATAGAAGGCCTAGTAACACATGTGGCGAGAAATGAGCCGCCGAGGCATACCTCCCATGTGTTGGATCAGTATCGCCGGCAAAGACCCCCGATTTTCAGAGGAAAGGCGAATGACGACCCTAGCGTTGCAGAGTATTGGATGGAGCAAACCGAGAAGCTGCTCCGGCATTTACAATGCGCTGACGAAGAGAGAGTCAACTGCGCTACTTTCATGTTAGAAGATGAAGCTGCAAAATGGTGGCAGTCAATTCAGCGGGCGTTGCAAGGGACACCCAGGCAAGTGGAACAAGATCCAAGAAATCGACAAACTCAGCCTGTGACCTGGGCAAGATTCAAGGAAGTCTTCGACGCTAAATATTTTCCTCGGACTTGGAGAGAAGTGAAGACTTGGGAATTTATGAATTTGAGGCAGACAGATGGGATGTCAGTGTCTCAGTACGATGCAAAGTTTACCCAGCTGATTAGGTACGTGCCAATGTACGAAGCTGATGAGTGGCAGAAGGCACATAAATTTGTGGGTGGATTACGAGTAGAATTAATGCAAGCTCTTAGCTCATGTACTATTGACTCTTACAATGAGGCGTTGGATAGGGCTCTAACTACTGAGACGAATCTTTTGCGAGTAAGTCTGAGAATGTCTGATGATAAGAAAAGAGATCCGAAACCCACAGAACCTAAGTCAGGAGGAAGGAATTTCAAGGATGCCCAACCATGTCCTAGATGCAATAAAATGCACGCAGGGAGGAATTGTTACCAAAAGGCAATCGTGTGTTTTACATGCGGTAAGGAAGGACACAAAGAGATAGATTGTCCCAAAGCTAAGGAGACACCTCAAAACAAGGCTCGAGTCGGGATTACTTGTTACTCGTGCCATCAACCCGGTCATTATGCAAATGAGTGTCCGAAGAGGCAAAAGATAGAGCAACCAGGAAAAGTTGCGGAGACACAAGGACCTCGCACTGGACGAGTTTACTGCCTGACAAAAGCGAATCAAGAGATCTACCCGACGATGGATAAAGGTATGTCAATTTTATTGAAGTAATTTTTTTGATGTTTTCATGAGCATGTCATATACATTGGTTTAAGATTGAGTCGGGAATAATTGAGAGACAAATGGAATGAGCTATAAATTTTAAAGGATCTTTGGATAGCACAATTAGAAAAGTTATTGAGTGATGTGGGCCATTGGATCATGAGATGATATGCCAAAGGATTAGTGATGATTTATGATTGAGGTATTTAAGTTTGTTCGAAAATTGGGAGTTATTATTAGTAATCTGATTTATTGAGAGCAAAAATTTCGAGGACGAAATTTCCTAAGGGGGGGAGAATGTAATACCCGAGAACGTTGGGTTAATTAGGAAATGATATTTTATTAGAAAAATCGAATTCTGAGGAAAATAGGTATCAGAATAGCCAGATATTTTGACTAAATCGATTTCCGGGAGTACCCTGGAGCCGAGATGCCTTAAGAAAATGATATGTCAGTGTCGAGTAATTTAAGATATGATTTATGGCATCAAAAGAATTTGAATCGGAAATAGTTTCCGGAACAGCAAAAATACAGTTGTGGAATAGGCTGTAAAACCGAATTATCGTAGGAGGCTCCCGAAATGAAAACGAAAGCCTAGGGAAGCTTCGATTCGTCGAGTAGAGCAACCCTTCAATGAGTTTTGGAAGAAACGGATGGATTTGAGGCCGAAATGAAAATTCGGGCCTAAGTGCAATATTTCAAAGTTGCTCGAGGGGGTTCAAAATGTCATTTTTTGAAAAAGTTCTAAAGAGAAAATTGAAAGATTGAAACTCAAGGGACCCAATGGAAATTACAAAAAGTCTAGGGGTTAAGTGGAAGAGGGCCAAAATGAGATTACCAAAATCTGGGGGCCAAAGTGCAAAATTGCAAAAAATGGAAGCCATGGCCGACCAGCGCACGGACGGTCGCCGACCGGCCGTTTTCAGGCACGAGGATGCACGAGGGATGGTTGGGCTTGCTTTAGGGATGCTTGGCGACCAAGTTTGAGTCATCATTGATCGTCATGGTGGTCGGATTTTGAAGAAAAGCCGACCAGCTTTTGGTCGCGCGGTGGAGCACCTGCAAGTCGCTTTTGTTGTCGGATAAGGCCGATTTAGGATCCATCTGGGGGAGGTAGAGCTTCTAAGGGGCATGGGTTGGTCGGCCAAGGGCATTTGAAAGCCCGATTTTCTCTATAAATAGCGCTAGGGTTCGGCCGAAATTTTAGAAGATTGAAGCTTGAAATCGACCCACTTTTTGAACGAATTGAGAGGTAAGATTAAGGGGCTTTTGTTGCCCACGAGTAGTAGATCCATTCTGGAAATTTTGAGGCATTTTCGTTGAGTTTTGGTGAGGTTTCGAGCTTGGCCGGATTTTGGAGGCGGCGAGTTTGGCCGAGGCTTTGGCCGGCCATTTGAGGCATCTCCGGCCATCCTTTCGAGCTCCAAAAGGTTCCAAGCTGATCGACTGGAAGAGGGCTATCTGTTGGAGTCGGGGGAAAATTCCGGCGCCGGCCGGCGAACCAGCTCGCCGGAGAAGACGATGCGCGTGCATCACACGCGCGGCTTTCACGCGCAGGCGCGTGGGCTTCCTTCCTTCGGCGCGTGAGGGTGCGTCCCTGCATGGAAAAGTGTGAGAAAAATTCCTAAATTCCTAGAATTTTGTGTTCTTAAAGTGTGTGCAATTAGTTTTGGATTTGGAGCTTCTTTCGTCTCAGTTTCCGCATCAAAGTGCATCGTTTTGCGTGAAAACGCACCATCCGGGTAAGTCCAGTATTTTTCCTATGATGTTCATAGTTTATTATGATTTTTTGTGAAGAAAGATTGGAGAAAATAGCTTTGGAGGGATTTATTTAGATTTTTAGAGGCCAAAAATGGAAGAAAATAGAGAAAATATGGAAATTATGAGAAAAATAGGTTTCTGATTACTATATGTTGATTAGGGTGCCTTGAGGATTAAAGTGATGTAATTGGTGCAAATTTTGAGATTGGCACGAAAATCGAGGTCGGGCACGCAAACCGAGGTGGTGCGCGTTTTTCAAGGTATCCTGAATTTTGTCAAAGGTGAGCTGTTCTAACCCCAAAATTTGTTTATTCAAAGTTATTCTCTTAAACTTGATTTAATCCATGCAAATGTTTTGCTGCATGTGAATGTTTTGTACCTGTTATGGTTGGTTTCATAGGGATTTGTCCCGAAATGGTTTATGCATGTGCATTGAATTTTTGTGATAAAATTATGTACATGAAATGTTGTTACACATGATCATTGGCATGTTTTTGGGTTGGGATGTCAACTTATGAGGTGGCACTTGAAGTGGTAGCACTAGGGAAACGTGCCAAGGGAAAACTACCCACTTGTGACGGGGGCTGCGAGTGGACACCACCCTTGCGAGTCGACAAGTGGCGGGGCTGCGAGTGTACACCACCTCGGACCGGCAAGAGGGGGCTGCGAGTGGACACCACCCCAGATTCCTTGCGCGGTAGTATTGTTTCCAAGGTGGACGTGGATAGTGTTGATCATCATTTGGCCAGGATTAAGTGTGACGTGTGCTCCGTAAGCTTCTGAGTGGGAACGTAATGATGACGGGGTGGTTCCCGGGTTCATGCATTGACGTTGCTTCCTCTTAAGCCAGGACTGTGTTGTGCCAATGAGTCGATGTTGTTGTGTTGCCTTTAGAGAGATTGCATTTTCCCCGGTTAGGGTTAAGTGCTTGGTGGGTTTCTCTTGGGTCGGGTTTTTGTCATGATATTATGTTGTTTCATATCTTGCATACATTCATGAAAACGTTTTGAACTCTCACTTTGATGATTCATCATCTTATGATGGACTTTGGTCCCTGGAATATTCTAACGTTCCAGGTGGTAGCAGCTATTCTAAAGGGAAAGGAATTGCCGAGGACTGACGGCAACTAGTAGATGGATAGTAGCATATGTTTTAGAATATATGTACTTCATTTTGATGATGTTAGATGATGATACAGTTTTGATGTTATATATAAAATGATTTCGGTTATGTATTACATCAGGTTTCGATCTAGCTTCCGCATTTGTATTGTGTAAAGATATTACCTGTCTTAGCTTGATGTTTTTAAGTTTGATATGCTGAGAAGGTAATTGGAATTGTCGGGGAAGTTATGGATTTAAGTGTTATGTGGTGAAATGTGCATGTCTAGGCTAGTTCTGGCTAAGGAAAGATTTGGTACTTAAGTGTGTCCGTTTGTGACCCACCTCTCTTTCCTGGGAACTTACCTGGTGCACTATTCACGAGCAGACACTTTTATTACATATTTATGAAAAAAATATTTCTCCGAAATTCATGATGGTTTATTCCGCATATATTAACGCCCCTCGGTTGGAGCGGGGTGTTACATCCCGAAATCCGAATTTGGACTTTCGTTAGTGTATTAAGTGTATTAAAATGTCGTCTTTCACATTGATTCGGAATTGTCAACCGCGAAAAAAGTCAGTTTTGAGTTATCGTTGAATGAACAAAGTTGTCTCTTTCTTGTTTCAAGTGTTTAACTATGGACCCATGGCTAAAACTCATGTTTTAAAGACTTCCCGAAATCCAAATTTGAACTTTCGTTAGTGTATTAAATGTATTGAAATGTCGTCTTTCACATTGATTCGGAATCGTCAACCGCAAAAAAAGACAGTTTTGAGATATCGTTGAATGAACAAAGTTGTCTATTTCGTGTTTCAAGTGTTTAACTACGGACCCATGGCAAAACTCAAGTTTTAAAGACTTCCCGAAATCCGAATTTGGACTTTCATCAGTGTATTAAGTGTATTAAAAAGTCATCTTTCACATTGATTCGGAATCGTCAACCACAAAAAAAGTCAGTTTTGAGTTATCGTTGAATGAACAAAGTTGTCTCTTTCTTCTTTCAATTGTTCAACTATGGACCCATGGCTAAAACTCAAGTTTTAAAAACTTCCCGAAATCTGAATTTGGACTTTCTTTAGTGTATTAAGTGTTTCAAAATGTCATCTTTCACATAGATTCGGAACCGTCAAAAGAAAATAAGTCAGGTTTGCGATATCTTTGATAGAACAAAGTTTTGTCTTTCTTGTTCCAAGTGTTCTACTATGGACCCATGGCTAAAACTCAAATTTTAAAAAACAATCCGGAATCTGAATCTGGACTTTCATTAGTGTATTAAGTGTATCAAAATGTCGTCTTTCACATAGATTCAGAATCATCAATTGCAAAAAAGTCAATTTTGAGATATCGTTGATTGAACAAAGTTGTCTCCTTCTTGTTTCAAGTGTTCTACTATGGACCCATGGGTAAAACTCATGTTCTAAAAACTTTCCAAAATCTAAATTTGGACTTTCTTTAGTGTATTAAGTGTTTGAAAATGTCATCTTTCACGTAGATTTGGAATCGTAAAAAGCAAATAAGTCAGTTTTGAGATATCTTTGATAGAACAAAGTTCTGTCATTCTTGTTTCAAGTGTTCTATTATGTACCCATGGCTAAAACTCAAGTTTTAAAAACTTCCCGAAATCTGAATCTAGACTTTCATTAGTGTATTAAGTGCATCAAAACGTCGTCTTTCACATAGATTCGGAATCGTAAACTGCAAAAAAGTCAATTTTGAGATATCGTTGATTGAACAAAGTTGTCTCCTTCTTGTTTCAAGTGTTCTACTATGGACCGATGGGTAAAACTCCAGTTTTAAAAATGTCCCGAAATCTGAATTTTGACTTTCTCTAGTGTATTAAGTGTGTCAAAATGTCGCCTTTCACATTGATTCGGAATCGTCAACCGCAAAAAAAAGTCAGTTTTGAGATATCGTTGAATGAACAAAGTTGTCTCTTTCTTTTTTCAAGTGTTTAACTATGGACCCATGGCTAAAACTCATGTTTTAAAGACTTCCCGAAATCCGAATTTGGACTTTCTTTAGTGTATTAAGTTTATTAAAATGTCGTCTTTCACATTGATTCGGAATCGTCAACCGCAAAAAAAGTCAGTTTTGAGTTATCGTTGAATGAACAAAGTTGTCTCTTTCTTGTTTCAAGTGTTCAACTATGGACCCATGGCTAAAACTCAAGTTTTAAAAACTTTTTGAAATCCGAATTTGGACTTTCACTAGTGTATTAAGTGTGTCAAAATGTCGTCTTTCACATAGATTCGGAATCGTAAACTGCAAAAAAGTCAATTTTGAGATATCGTTGATTGAAAAAAGTTGTCTCCTTCTTGTTTCAAGTGTTCTACTATGGACCCATGGGTAAAACTCAAGTTTTAAAAATGTCCCGAAATCCGAATTTGGACTTTCACTAGTGTTTTAGGTGTGTCAAAATGTCGCCTTTCACATTGATTCGGAATCGTCAACCGCAAAAAAAGTCAGTTTTGAGATATCGTTGAATGAACAAAGTTGTCTCTTTCTTGTTCAAGTGTTTAACTATGGACCCACGGCTAAAACTCATGTTTTAAAGACTTCCCGAAATCCAAATTTGGACTTTCGTTAGTGTATTAAGTGTATCAAAATGTCGTCTTTCACATTGATTCGGAATCGTCAACCGCAAAAAAAGTCAGTTTTGAGATGTCGTTGAATGAACAAAGTTGTCTCTTTCTTGTTTGAAGTGTTCAACCATGGACCCATGGTTAAAACTCAAGTTTTATAGACTTTCTGAAATCCGAATTTAGAATTTCATTAGTGTATTAAGTGTATTAAAATGTCGTCTTTCACATTGATTCGGAATCGTCTACCGCAAAAAAAGTTTGTTTTGAGATATCGTTGAATGAACAAAGTTGTCTCTTTCTTGTTTCAAGTGTTCAACTATGGACCCATGGCTAAAACTCAAGTTTTAAAGACTTCCCGAAATCCGAATTTGGACTTTCATCAGTGTATTAAGGGTATTAAAATGTCGTCTTTCACATTGATTCGGAATCGTCAATCGCAAAAAAAGTCAGTTTTGAGTTATCGTTGAATGAACAAAGTTGTCTCTTTCTTGGTTGAAGTGTTCAACTATGGACCCATGGTTAACACTCAAGTTTTAAAAACTTCCCAAAATCTGAATTTGGACTTTCTTTAGTGTATTAAGTGTTTCAAAATGTCATCTTTCACGTAGATTCGGAACCGTCAAAAGCAAATAAGTCAGTTTTGAGATATCTTTGATATAACAAAGCTCTGTCTTTCTTGTTTCAAGTGTTCTACTATGGACCCATGGCTAAAACTCAAGTTTTAAAAACTTCCTGAAATCTGAATCTGGACTTTCATTAGTGTATTAGGTGTGTCAAAATGTCAACTTTCACATAGATTCGGAATCGTCAACTGCAAAAAAGTCAATTTTGAGATATCGTTGATTGAACAAAGTTGTCTCCTTCTTGTTTCAAGTGTTCTACTATGGACCCATAGGTAAAACTCAAGTATTAAAAACGTCTCGAAATCCGAATTTGGACTTTCACTAGTGTATTAAGTGTATCAAAATGTCATCTTTCACATTGATTCGGGATCTACAACCGCAAAAAAAGTCAGTTTTGAGATATCGTTGAATGAATAGAGTTGTCTCTTTCTTGTTTCAAGTGTTCAACAATGGACCCATGGCTAGAACTCAAGTTTTAAAGACTTCCCAAAATCCGAATTTAGACTTTCGTTAGTGTATTAAGTGTATCAAAATGTCGTCTTTCACATTGATTCGGAATCGTCAACCGCAAAAAATGTTAGTTTTGAGATATCGTTGAATGAACAAAGTTGTCTCTTTCTTGTTTCAAGTGTTTAACTATGGACCCATGGCTAAAACTCAAGTTTTAAAAACTTCCCGAAATCCGAATTTGGACTTTCACTAGTGTATTAAGTGTGTCAAAATGTCGCCTTTCACATTGATTCGGAATCGTCAACCGCAAAAAAAGTCAGTTTTGAGATATCGTTGAATGAACAAAGTTGTCTCTTTCTTGTTTCAAGTGTTTAACTATGGACCTATGGCTAAAACTCATGTTTTAAAGACTTCCCGAAATCC
Organism: Diospyros kaki; assembly: GCA_036245055.1. Taxonomy (NCBI): domain Eukaryota; kingdom Viridiplantae; phylum Streptophyta; class Magnoliopsida; order Ericales; family Ebenaceae; genus Diospyros; species Diospyros kaki. Next base: position 22,106,872 of record BSEG01000009.1, on the reverse strand, counting down.
GAATTTGGACTTTCGTTAATGTATTAAGTGTATCAAAATGTCGTCTTTCACATTGATTCGGAATCGTGAACCGCAAAAACAATCAGTTTTGAGATATCGTTGAATGAACAAAGTTGTCTCTTTCTTGTTTCAAGTGTTCAACTATGGACCCATGGCTAAAACTCAAGTTTTAAAGACTTTCTGAAATCCGAATTTAGACTTTCATTAGTGTATTAAATGTATTAAAATGTCGTCTTTCCCATTGATTCGGAATCGTCAACCGCAAAAAAAGTTAGTTTTGAGATATCGTTGAATGAACAAAGTTGTCTCTTTCTTGTTTCAAGTGTTTAACTATGGACCCATGGCTAAAACTCATGTTTTAAAGACTTCCCAAAATCCGAATTTGGACTTTCATCAGTGCATTAAGTGTATTAAAATGTCATCTTTCACATTGATTCGGAATCGTCAACCGCAAAAAAAGTCAGTTTTGAGTTATCGTTGAATGAACAAAGTTGTCTCTTTCTTGGTTGAAGTGTTCAACTATGGACCCATGGCTAAAACTCTAGTTTTAAAAACTTCCCGAAATCTGAATTTGGACTTTCTTTAGTGTATTAAGTGTTTCAAAATGTCATCTTTCACATACATTCCGAACCGTCAAAAGCAAATAAGTCAGTTTTGCGATATCTTTGATGGAACAAAGTTTTGTCTTTCTTGTTTCAAGTGTTCTACTATGGACTCATTGCTAAAACTCAAGTTTTAAAAACTTCACGAAATCTGAATCTGGACTTTCATTAGTGTATAAAGTCTATCAAAACGTCGTCTTTCACATAGATTCGGAATCGTCAACGGCAAAAAAGTCAATTTTGAGATATCGTTGATTGAACAAAGTGTTCTCCTTCTTGTTTCAAGTGTTCTACTATGGACCCATGTGTAAAACTCAAGTTTTAAAAACTTCCCGAAATCTGAATTTTGACTTTCTTTAGTGTATTAAGTGTTTCAAAATGTCGTCTTTCACGTAGATTCGGAACCGTCAAAAGCAAATAAGTCAGTTTTGAGATATCTTTGATAGAACAAAGTTCTGTCTTTCCTGTTTCAAGTGTTCTACTATGGACCCATGGGTAAAACTCAAGTTTTAAAAACTTCCCAAAATCTGAATTTGGACTTTCTTTAGTGTATTAAGTGTTTCAAAATGTCATCTTTCACGTAGATTCGGAACCGACAAAAGCAAATAAGTCAGTTTTGAGATATCTTTGATATAACAAAGCTCTATCTTTCTTGTTTCAAGTGTTCTACTATGGACCCATGGCTAAAACTCAAGTTTTAAAAACTTCCTGAAATCTGAATCTGGACTTTCATTAGTGTATTAGGTGTGTCAAAATGTCAACTTTCACATAGATTCGGAATCGTCAACTGCAAAAAATTCAATTTTGAGATATCGTTGATTGAACAAAGTTGTCTCCTTGTTTCAAGTGTTCTACTATGGACCCATAGGTAAAACACAAGTTTTAAAAACGTCTCGAAATCTGAATTTGGACTTTCACTAGTGTATTAAGTGTATCAAAATGTCGTCTTTCACATTGATTCAGAATCGTCAACCGCAAAAAAAGTCAGTTTTGAGATATCGTTGAATGAACAAAGTTGTCTCTTTCTTGTTTTAAGTGTTCAACAATGGACCCATGGCTAAAACTCAAGTTTTAAAGACTTTTCGAAATCCGAATTTGGATTTTCGTTAGTGTATTAAGTGTATCAAAATGTCGTCTTTCACATTGATTCGGAATCGTCAACCGCAAAAAATGTTAGTTTTGAGATATCGTTGAATGAACAAAGTTGTCTCTTTCTTGTTTCAAGTGTTCAACTATGGACCCATGGCTAAAACTCAAGTTTTAAAAACTTCCCGAAATCCGAATTTGGACTTTCACTAGTGTACTAAGTGTGTCAAAATGTCGCCTTTCACATTGATTCGGAATGGTCAACCGCAAAAAAGGTCAGTTTTGAGATATCGTTGAATGAACAAAGTTGTCTCTTTCTTGTTTCAAGTGTTTAACTATGGACCCATGGCTAAAACTGAAGTTTTAAAGACTTCCCAAAATTCGAATTTGGACTTTCGTTAGTGTATTATGTGTGTCAAAATGTCGTCTTTCACATTGATTCGGAATCGTCAACCGCAAAAAAAGTCAGTTTTGAGTTATCATTGAATGAACAAAGTTGTCTCTTTCTTGGTTGAAGTGTTCAACTATGGACCCATGGCTAAAACTCAAGTTTTAAAAACTTCCCGAAATTTGAATTTGGACTTTCATTAGTGTATTAACTGTTTCAAAATGTCATCTTTCACATAGATTCGGAACCGTCAAAAGCAAATAAGTCAATTTTGCGATATCTTTGATAGAACAAGGTTTTGTCTTTCTTGTTTCAAGTGTTCTACTATGGACTCATGGCTAAAACTCAAGTTTTAAAAACTTCTCGAAATCTGAATCTGGACTTTCATTAGTGTATTAAGTGTATCAAAATGTCGTCTTTCACATAGATTCGGAATCGTCAACTGCAAAAAAGTCAATTTTGAGATATCGTTGATTGAACAAAGTTGTCTCCTTCTTGTTTCAAGTGTTCTACTATGGACCCATGGGTAAAACTCAAGTTTTAAAAACTTCCCGAAATCTGAATTTGGACTTTCTTTAGTGTATTAAGTGTTTCAAAATGTCATCTTTCACGTAGATTTGGAACCGTCAAAAGCAAATAAGTCAGTTTTGAGATATCTTTGATAGAACAAAGTTCTGTCTTTCTTGTTTCAAGTGTTCTACTATGGACCCATGGCTAAAACTCAAGTTTTAAAAACTTCTTGAAATCTGAATCTGGACTTTCATTAGTGTATTAGGTGTATCAAAATGTCAACTTTCACATAGATTCGGAATCGCCAACAGCAAAAAAGTTAATTTTGAGATATCGTTGATTGAACAAAGCTGTCTCCTTGTTTCAAGTGTTCTACTATGGACCCATAGGTAAAACTCAAGTTTTAAAAACGTCCCGAAATCCGAATTTGGACATTCACTAGTGTATTAAGTGTATCAAAATGTCATCTTTCACATTTATTCGGGATCTACAACCGCAAAAAAAGTCGGTTTTGAGATATCGTTGAATGAATAGAGTTGTCTCTTTCTTGTTTCAAGTGTTCAACAATGGACCCATGGCTAAAACTCAAGTTTTAAAGACTTCCCGAAATCCGAATTTAGACTTTCGTTAGTGTATTAAGTGTATCAAAATGTCGTCTTTCACATTGATTCGGAATCGTCAACCGCAAAAAATGTTAGTTTTGAGATATCGTTGAATGAACAAAGTTATCTCTTTCTTGTTTCAAGTGTTTAACTATGGACCCATGGCTAAAACTCAAGTTTTAAAAACTTCCCGAAATCCGAATTTGGACTTTCACTAGTGTATTAAGTGTGTCAAAATGTCGCCTTTCACATTGATTCGGAATCGTCAAACGCAAAAAAAGTCAGTTTTGAGATATCGTTGAATGAACAAAGTTGTCTCTTTCTTGTTTCAAGTGTTTAACTATGGACCTATGGCTAAAACTCATGTTTTAAAGACTTCCCGAAATCCGAATTTGGACTTTCACTAGTGTACTAAGTGTGTCAAAATGTCGCCTTTCACATTGATTCGGAATCGTCAAACGCAAAAAAAGTCAGTTTTGAGATATCGTTGAATGAACAAAGTTGTCTCTTTCTTGTTTCAAGTGTTTAACTATGGACCTATGGCTAAAACTCATGTTTTAAAGACTTCCCGAAATCCGAATTTGGACTTTCGTTAATGTATTAAGTGTATCAAAATGTCGTCTTTCACATTGATTCGGAATCGTGAACCGCAAAAAACAATCAGTTTTGAGATATCGTTGAATGAACAAAGTTGTCTCTTTCTTGTTTCAAGTGTTCAACTATGGACCCATGGCTAAAACTCAAGTTTTAAAGACTTTCTGAAATCCGAATTTAGACTTTCATTAGTGTATTAAATGTATTAAAATGTCGTCTTTCACATTGATTCGGAATTGTCAACCGCAAAAAAAGTTAGTTTTGAGATATCGTTGAATGAACAAAGTTGTCTCTTTCTTGTTTCAAGTGTTTAACTATGGACCCATGGCTAAAACTCAAGTTTTAAAGACTTCCCGAAATCCGAATTTGGATTTTCGTTAGTGTATTAAGTGTTTCAAAATGTCATCTTTTACGTAGATTCAGAACCGACAAAAGCAAATAAGTCAGTTTTGAGATATCTTTGATATAACAAAGCTCTGTCTTTCTTGTTTCAAGTGTTCTACTATGGACCCATGGCTAAAACTCAAGTTTTAAAATCTTCCTGAAATCTGAATCTGGACATTCATTAGTGTATTAGGTGTGTCAAAATGTCAACTTTCACATAGATTCGGAATCGTCAACTGCAAAAAAGTCAATTTTGAGATATCGTTGATTGAACAAAGTTGTCTCCTTCTTGTTTCAAGTGTTCTACTATGTACCCATGGGTAAAACTCAAGTTCTAAAAACTTTCCAAAATCTGAATTTGGACTTTCTTTAGTGTATTAAGTGTTTGAAAATGTCATCTTTCACGTAGAATTGGAACCGTCAAAAGCAAATAGGTCAGTTTTGAGATATCTTTGATAGAACAAAGTTCTGTCATTCTTGTTTCAAGTGTTCTCTTATGGACCCATGGCTAAAACTCAAGTTTTAAAAACTTCCTGAACTCTGAATCTGGACTTTCATTAGTGTATTAAGTGTATCAAAATGTCGTTTTTCTTATAGATTCAGAATCGTAAACTGTAAAAAAGTCAATTTTGAGATATCGTTGATTGAACAAAGTTTTCTCCTTCTTGTTTCAAGTGTTCTACTATGGACCCATGGGTAAAAACTCAAGTTTTAAAAACGTCCCGAAATCCAAATTTTGACTTTCACTAGTGTATTAAGTGTATCAAAATGTCGCCTCTCACATTGATTAGGAATCGTCAACCGCAAAAAAAGTCAGTTTTGAGATATCGTTGAATGAACAAAGTTGTCTCTTTCTTTTTTCAAGTGTTTAACTATGGACCCATGGCTAAAACTCATGTTTTAAAGACTTCCCGAAATCCGAATTTGGACTTTCGTTAGTGTATTAAGTGTATTAAAATGTCGTCTTTCACATTGATTCGGAATTGTCAACCGCGAAAAAAGTCAGTTTTGAGTTATCGTTGAATGAACAAAGTTGTCTCTTTCTTGTTTCAAGTGTTTAACTATGGACCCATGGCTAAAACTCATGTTTTAAAGACTTCCCAAAATCCAAATTTGAACTTTCGTTAGTGTATTAAATGTATTGAAATGTCGTCTTTCACATTGATTCGGAATCGTCAACCGCAAAAAAAGACAGTTTTGAGATATCGTTGAATGAACAAAGTTGTCTATTTCTTGTTTCAAGTGTTTAACTATGGACCCATGGCAAAACTCAAGTTTTAAAGACTTCCCGAAATCCGAATTTGGACTTTCATCAGTGTATTAAGTGTATTAAAAAGTCATCTTTCACATTGATTCGGAATCGTCAACCACAAAAAAAGTCAGTTTTGAGTTATCGTTGAATGAACAAAGTTGTCTCTTTCTTCTTTCAATTGTTCAACTATGGACCCATGGCTAAAACTCAAGTTTTAAAAACTTCCCGAAATCTGAATTTGGACTTTCTTTAGTGTATTAAGTGTTTCAAAATGTCATCTTTCACATAGATTCGGAACCATCAAAAGAAAATAAGTCAGGTTTGCGATATCTTTGATAGAACAAAGTTTTGTCTTTCTTGTTCCAAGTGTTCTACTATGGACCCATGGCTAAAACTCAAATTTTAAAAAACAATCCGGAATCTGAATCTGGACTTTCATTAGTGTATTAAGTGTATCAAAATGTCGTCTTTCACATAGATTCAGAATCGTCAACTGCAAAAAAGTCAATTTTGAGATATCGTTGATTGACCAAAGTTGTCTCCTTCTTGTTTCAAGTGTTCTACTATGTACCCATGGGTAAAACTCAAGTTCTAAAAACTTTCCAAAATCTGAATTTGGACTTTCTTTAGTGTATTAAGTGTTTGAAAATGTCATCTTTCACGTAGAATTGGAACCGTCAAAAGCAAATAAGTCAGTTTTGAGATATCTTTGATAGAACAAAGTTCTGTCATTCTTGTTTCAAGTGTTCTATTATGGACCCATGGCTAAAACTCAAGTTTTAAAAACTTCCTGAACTCTGAATCTGGACTTTCATTAGTGTATTAAGTGTATCAAAATGTCGTTTTTCTTATAGATTCAGAATCGTAAACTGTAAAAAAGTCAATTTTGAGATATCGTTGATTGAACAAAGTTTTCTCCTTCTTGTTTCAAGTGTTCTACTATGGACCCATGGGTAAAACTCAAGTTTTAAAAATGTCCCGAAATCTGAATTTTGACTTTCACTAGTGTATTAAGTGTGTCAAAATGTCGCCTTTCACATTGATTCGGAATCGTCAACCGCAAAAAAAAGTCAGTTTTGAGATATCGTTGAATGAACAAAGTTGTCTCTTTCTTTTTTCAAGTGTTTAACTATGGACCCATGGCTAAAACTCATGTTTTAAAGACTTCCCGAAATCCGAATTTGGACTTTCTTTAGTGTATTAAGTGTATTAAAATGTCGTCTTTCACATTGATTCGGAATCGTCAACCGCAAAAAAAGTCAGTTTGGAGATATCGTTGAATGAACAAAGTTGTCTCTTTTTTGTTTCAAGTGTTTATCTATGGACCCATGGCTAAAACTCAAGTTTTAAAGACTTCCCGAAATCCGAACTTGGACTTTCGTTAGTGTATTAAGTGTATTAAAATGTCGTCTTTCACATTGATTCGGAATCGTCAACCGCAAAAAAAGTCAGTTTTCAGTTATCGTTGAATGAACAAAGTTGTCTCTTTCTTGTTTCAAGAGTTTAACTATGGACCCATGGCTAAAACTCATGTTTTAAAGACTTCCCGAAATCTGAATTTGGACTTTCGTTAGTGTATTAAGTGAATCAAAATGTCGTCTTTCACATTGATTTGGAATCGTGAACCGCAAAAACAGTCAGTTTTGAGATATCGTTGAATGAACAAAGTTGTCTCTTTCTTGTTTCAAGTGTTCAACTATGGACCCATGGCTAAAACTCAAGTTTTAAAGACTTTCTGAAATCCGAATTTAGACTTTCATTAGTGTATTAAATGTATTAAAATGTCGTCTTTCCCATTGATTCGGAATCGTCAACCGCAAAAAAAGTTAGTTTTGACATATCGTTGAATGAACAAAGTTGTCTCTTTCTTGTTTCAAGTGTTTAACTATGGACCCATGGCAAAACTCAAGTTTTAAAGACTTCCCGAAATCCGAATTTGGACTTTCATCAGTGTATTAAGTGTATTAAAAAGTCATCTTTCACATTGATTCGGAATCGTCAACCACAAAAAAAGTCAGTTTTGAGTTATCGTTGAATGAACAAAGTTGTCACTTTCTTGTTTCAAGTGTTCAACTATGGACCCATGGCTAAAACTCAAGTTTTAAAAACTTCCCAAAATCGGAATCTGGACTTTCTTTAGTGTATTAAGTGTTTCAAAATGTCATCTTTGACATAGATTCGGAACCGTCAAAAGCAAATAAGTCAGTTTTGCGATATCTTTGATAGAACAAAGTTTTGTCTTTCTTGTTTCAAGTGTTCTACTATGGACCCATGGCTAAAACTGAAATTTTAAAAAACAATCCGAAATCTGAATCTGGACTTTCATTAGTGTATTAAGTGTATCAAAATGTCGTCTTTCACATAGATTCAGAATCGTCAATTGCAAAAAAGTCAATTTTGAGATATCGTTGATTGAACAAAGTTGTCTCCTTCTTGTTTCAAGTGTTCTACTATGGACCCATGGGTAAAACTCATGTTCTAAAAACATTCCAAAATCTAAATTTGGACTTTCTTTAGTGTATTAAGTGTTTGAAAATGTCATCTTTCACGTAGATTTGGAATCGTAAAAAGCAAATAAGTCAGTTTTGAGATATCTTTGATAGAACAAAGTTCTGTCATTCTTGTTTCAAGTGTTCTATTATGTACCCATGGCTAAAACTCAAGTTTTAAAAACTTCCCGAAATCTGAATCTAGACTTTCATTAGTGTATTAAGTGCATCAAAACGTCGTCTTTCACATAGATTCGGAATCGTAAACTGCAAAAAAGTCAATTTTGAGATATCGTTGATTGAACAAAGTTGTCTCCTTCTTGTTTCAAGTGTTCTACTATGGACCGATGGGTAAAACTCAAGTTTTAAAAATGTCCCGAAATCTGAATTTTGACTTTCACTAGTGTATTAAGTGTGTCAAAATGTCGCCTTTCACATTGATTCGGAATCGTCAACCGCAAAAAAAAGTCAGTTTTGAGATATCGTTGAATGAACAAAGTTGTCTCTTTCTTTTTTCAAGTGTTTAACTATGGACCCATGGCTAAAACTCATGTTTTAAAGACTTCCCGAAATCCGAATTTGGACTTTCTTTAGTGTATTAAGTGTATTAAAATGTCGTCTTTCACATTGATTCGGAATCGTCAACCGCAAAAAAAGTCAGATTTGAGTTATCGTTGAATGAACAAAGTTGTCTCTTTCTTGTTTCAAGTGTTCAACTATGGACCCATGGCTAAAACTCAAGTTTTAAAAACTTTTTGAAATCCGAATTTGGACTTTCAGTAGTGTATTAAGTGTGTCAAAATGTCGTCTTTCACATAGATTCAGAATCGTAAACTGCAAAAAAGTCAATTTTGAGATATCGTTGATTGAAAAAAGTTGTCTCCTTCTTGTTTCAAGTGTTCTACTATGGACCCATGGGTAAAACTCAAGTTTTAAAAATGTCCCGAAATCCGAATTTGGACTTTCACTAGTGTTTTAGGTGTGTCAAAATGTCGCCTTTCACATTGATTCGGAATCGTCAACCGCAAAAAAAGTCAGTTTTGAGATATCGTTGAATGAACAAAGTTGTCTCTTTCTTGTTTCAAGTGTTTAACTATGGACCCACGGCTAAAACTCATGTTTTAAAGACTTCCCGAAATCCAAATTTGGACTTTCGTTAGTGTATTAAGTGTATCAAAATGTCGTCTTTCACATTGATTCGGAATCGTCAACCGCAAAAAAAGTCAGTTTTGAGATGTCGTTGAATGAACAAAGTTGTCTCTTTCTTGTTTGAAGTGTTCAACCATGGACCCATGGTTAAAACTCAAGTTTTATAGACTTTCTGAAATCCGAATTTAGAATTTCATTAGTGTATTAAGTGTATTAAAATGTCGTCTTTCACATTGATTCGGAATCGTCTACCGCAAAAAAAGTTTGTTTTGAGATATCGTTGAATGAACAAAGTTGTCTCTTTCTTGTTTCAAGTGTTTAACTATGGACCCATGGCTAAAACTCAAGTTTTAAAGACTTCCCGAAATCCGAATTTGGACTTTCATCAGTGTATTAAGGGTATTAAAATGTCGTCTTTCACATTGATTCGGAATCGTCAATCGCAAAAAAAGTCAGTTTTGAGTTATCATTGAATGAACAAAGTTGTTTCTTTCTTGGTTGAAGTGTTCAACTATGGACCCATGGCTAACACTCAAGTTTTAAAAACTTCCCAAAATCTGAATTTGGACTTTCTTTAGTGTATTAAGTGTTTCAAAATGTCATCTTTCACGTAGATTCGGAACCGTCAAAAGCAAATAAGTCAGTTTTGAGATATCTTTGATATAACAAAGCTCTGTCTTTCTTGTTTCAAGTGTTCTACTATGGACCCATGGCTAAAACTCAAGTTTTAAAAACTTCCTGAAATCTGAATCTGGACTTTCATTAGTGTATTAGGTGTGTCAAAATGTCAACTTTCACATAGATTCGGAATCGTCAACTGCAAAAAAGTCAATTTTGAGATATCGTTGATTGAACAAAGTTGTCTCCTTCTTGTTTCAAGTGTTCTACTATGGACCCATAGGTAAAACTCAAGTATTAAAAACGTCTCGAAATCCGAATTTGGACTTTCACTAGTGTATTAAGTGTATCAAAATGTCATCTTTCACATTGATTCGGGATCTACAACCGCAAAAAAAGTCAGTTTTGAGATATCGTTGAATGAATAGAGTTGTCTCTTTCTTGTTTCAAGTGTTCAACAATGGACCCATGGCTAAAACTCAAGTTTTAAAGACTTCCCGAAATCCGAATTTAGACTTTCGTTAGTGTATTAAGTGTATCAAAATGTCGTCTTTCACATTGATTCGGAATCGTCAACCGCAAAAAATGTTAGTTTTGAGATATCGTTGAATGAACAAAGTTGTCTCTTTCTTGTTTCAAGTGTTTAACTATGGACCCATGGCTAAAACTCAAGTTTTAAAAACTTCCCGAAATCCGAATTTGGACTTTCACTAGTGTATTAAGTGTGTCAAAATGTCGCCTTTCACATTGATTCGGAATCGTCAACCGCAAAAAAAGTCAGTTTTGAGATATCGTTGAATGAACAAAGTTGTCTCTTTCTTGTTTCAAGTGTTTAACTATGGACCTATGGCTAAAACTCATGTTTTAAAGACTTCCCGAAATCCGAATTTGGACTTTCGTTAATGTATTAAGTGTATCAAAATGTCGTCTTTCACATTGATTCGGAATCGTGAACCGCAAAAACAATCAGTTTTGAGATATCGTTGAATGAACAAAGTTGTCTCTTTCTTGTTTCAAGTGTTCAACTATGGACCCATGGCTAAAACTCAAGTTTTAAAGACTTTCTGAAATCCGAATTTAGACTTTCATTAGTGTATTAAATGTATTAAAATGTCGTCTTTCCCATTGATTCAGAATCGTCAAACGCAAAAAAAGTCAGTTTTGAGATATCGTTGAATGAACAAAGTTGTCTCTTTCTTGTTTCAAGTGTTTAACTATGGACCTATGGCTAAAACTCATGTTTTAAAGACTTCCCGAAATCCGAATTTGGACTTTCGTTAATGTATTAAGTGTATCAAAATGTCGTCTTTCACATTGATTCGGAATCGTGAACCGCAAAAAACAATCAGTTTTGAGATATCGTTGAATGAACAAAGTTGTCTCTTTCTTGTTTCAAGTGTTCAACTATGGACCCATGGCTAAAACTCAAGTTTTAAAGACTTTCTGAAATCCGAATTTAGACTTTCATTAGTGTATTAAATGTATTAAAATGTCGTCTTTCACATTGATTCGGAATTGTCAACCGCAAAAAAAGTTAGTTTTGAGATATCGTTGAATGAACAAAGTTGTCTCTTTCTTGTTTCAAGTGTTTAACTATGGACCCATGGCTAAAACTCAAGTTTTAAAGACTTCCCGAAATCCGAATTTGGATTTTCGTTAGTGTATTAAGTGTTTCAAAATGTCATCTTTTACGTAGATTCAGAACCGACAAAAGCAAATAAGTCAGTTTTGAGATATCTTTGATATAACAAAGCTCTGTCTTTCTTGTTTCAAGTGTTCTACTATGGACCCATGGCTAAAACTCAAGTTTTAAAATCTTCCTGAAATCTGAATCTGGACATTCATTAGTGTATTAGGTGTGTCAAAATGTCAACTTTCACATAGATTCGGAATCGTCAACTGCAAAAAAGTCAATTTTGAGATATCGTTGATTGAACAAAGTTGTCTCCTTCTTGTTTCAAGTGTTCTACTATGTACCCATGGGTAAAACTCAAGTTCTAAAAACTTTCCAAAATCTGAATTTGGACTTTCTTTAGTGTATTAAGTGTTTGAAAATGTCATCTTTCACGTAGAATTGGAACCGTCAAAAGCAAATAGGTCAGTTTTGAGATATCTTTGATAGAACAAAGTTCTGTCATTCTTGTTTCAAGTGTTCTCTTATGGACCCATGGCTAAAACTCAAGTTTTAAAAACTTCCTGAACTCTGAATCTGGACTTTCATTAGTGTATTAAGTGTATCAAAATGTCGTTTTTCTTATAGATTCAGAATCGTAAACTGTAAAAAAGTCAATTTTGAGATATCGTTGATTGAACAAAGTTTTCTCCTTCTTGTTTCAAGTGTTCTACTATGGACCCATGGGTAAAAACTCAAGTTTTAAAAACGTCCCGAAATCCAAATTTTGACTTTCACTAGTGTATTAAGTGTATCAAAATGTCGCCTCTCACATTGATTAGGAATCGTCAACCGCAAAAAAAGTCAGTTTTGAGATATCGTTGAATGAACAAAGTTGTCTCTTTCTTTTTTCAAGTGTTTAACTATGGACCCATGGCTAAAACTCATGTTTTAAAGACTTCCCGAAATCCGAATTTGGACTTTCGTTAGTGTATTAAGTGTATTAAAATGTCGTCTTTCACATTGATTCGGAATTGTCAACCGCGAAAAAAGTCAGTTTTGAGTTATCGTTGAATGAACAAAGTTGTCTCTTTCTTGTTTCAAGTGTTTAACTATGGACCCATAGCTAAAACTCATGTTTTAAAGACTTCCCGAAATCCAAATTTGAACTTTCGTTAGTGTATTAAATGTATTGAAATGTCGTCTTTCACATTGATTCGGAATCGTCAACCGCAAAAAAAGACAGTTTTGAGATATCGTTGAATGAACAAAGTTGTCTATTTCTTGTTTCAAGTGTTTAACTATGGACCCATGGCAAAACTCAAGTTTTAAAGACTTCCCGAAATCCGAATTTGGACTTTCATCAGTGTATTAAGTGTATTAAAAAGTCATCTTTCACATTGATTCGGAATCGTCAACCACAAAAAAAGTCAGTTTTGAGTTATCGTTGAATGAACAAAGTTGTCTCTTTCTTCTTTCAATTGTTCAACTATGGACCCATGGCTAAAACTCAAGTTTTAAAAACTTCCCGAAATCTGAATTTGGACTTTCTTTAGTGTATTAAGTGTTTCAAAATGTCATCTTTCACATAGATTCGGAACCATCAAAAGAAAATAAGTCAGGTTTGCGATATCTTTGATAGAACAAAGTTTTGTCTTTCTTGTTCCAAGTGTTCTACTATGGACCCATGGCTAAAACTCAAATTTTAAAAAACAATCCGGAATCTGAATCTGGACTTTCATTAGTGTATTAAGTGTATCAAAATGTCGTCTTTCACATAGATTCAGAATCGTCAACTGCAAAAAAGTCAATTTTGAGATATCGTTGATTGACCAAAGTTGTCTCCTTCTTGTTTCAAGTGTTCTACTATGTACCCATGGGTAAAACTCAAGTTCTAAAAACTTTCCAAAATCTGAATTTGGACTTTCTTTAGTGTATTAAGTGTTTGAAAATGTCATCTTTCACGTAGAATTGGAACCGTCAAAAGCAAATAAGTCAGTTTTGAGATATCTTTGATAGAACAAAGTTCTGTCATTCTTGTTTCAAGTGTTCTATTATGGACCCATGGCTAAAACTCAAGTTTTAAAAACTTCCTGAACTCTGAATCTGGACTTTCATTAGTGTATTAAGTGTATCAAAATGTCGTTTTTCTTATAGATTCAGAATCGTAAACTGTAAAAAAGTCAATTTTGAGATATCGTTGATTGAACAAAGTTTTCTCCTTCTTGTTTCAAGTGTTCTACTATGGACCCATGGGTAAAACTCAAGTTTTAAAAATGTCCCGAAATCTGAATTTTGACTTTCACTAGTGTATTAAGTGTGTCAAAATGTCGCCTTTCACATTGATTCGGAATCGTCAACCGCAAAAAAAAGTCAGTTTTGAGATATCGTTGAATGAACAAAGTTGTCTCTTTCTTTTTTCAAGTGTTTAACTATGGACCCATGGCTAAAACTCATGTTTTAAAGACTTCCCGAAATCCGAATTTGGACTTTCTTTAGTGTATTAAGTGTATTAAAATGTCGTCTTTCACATTGATTCGGAATCGTCAACCGCAAAAAAAGTCAGTTTGGAGATATCGTTGAATGAACAAAGTTGTCTCTTTTTTGTTTCAAGTGTTTATCTATGGACCCATGGCTAAAACTCAAGTTTTAAAGACTTCCCGAAATCCGAACTTGGACTTTCGTTAGTGTATTAAGTGTATTAAAATGTCGTCTTTCACATTGATTCGGAATCGTCAACCGCAAAAAAAGTCAGTTTTCAGTTATCGTTGAATGAACAAAGTTGTCTCTTTCTTGTTTCAAGAGTTTAACTATGGACCCATGGCTAAAACTCATGTTTTAAAGACTTCCCGAAATCTGAATTTGGACTTTCGTTAGTGTATTAAGTGAATCAAAATGTCGTCTTTCACATTGATTTGGAATCGTGAACCGCAAAAACAGTCAGTTTTGAGATATCGTTGAATGAACAAAGTTGTCTCTTTCTTGTTTCAAGTGTTCAACTATGGACCCATGGCTAAAACTCAAGTTTTAAAGACTTTCTGAAATCCGAATTTAGACTTTCATTAGTGTATTAAATGTATTAAAATGTCGTCTTTCCCATTGATTCGGAATCGTCAACCGCAAAAAAAGTTAGTTTTGACATATCGTTGAATGAACAAAGTTGTCTCTTTCTTGTTTCAAGTGTTTAACTATGGACCCATGGCAAAACTCAAGTTTTAAAGACTTCCCGAAATCCGAATTTGGACTTTCATCAGTGTATTAAGTGTATTAAAAAGTCATCTTTCACATTGATTCGGAATCGTCAACCACAAAAAAAGTCAGTTTTGAGTTATCGTTGAATGAACAAAGTTGTCACTTTCTTGTTTCAAGTGTTCAACTATGGACCCATGGCTAAAACTCAAGTTTTAAAAACTTCCCAAAATCGGAATCTGGACTTTCTTTAGTGTATTAAGTGTTTCAAAATGTCATCTTTGACATAGATTCGGAACCGTCAAAAGCAAATAAGTCAGTTTTGCGATATCTTTGATAGAACAAAGTTTTGTCTTTCTTGTTTCAAGTGTTCTACTATGGACCCATGGCTAAAACTGAAATTTTAAAAAACAATCCGAAATCTGAATCTGGACTTTCATTAGTGTATTAAGTGTATCAAAATGTCGTCTTTCACATAGATTCAGAATCGTCAATTGCAAAAAAGTCAATTTTGAGATATCGTTGATTGAACAAAGTTGTCTCCTTCTTGTTTCAAGTGTTCTACTATGGACCCATGGGTAAAACTCATGTTCTAAAAACATTCCAAAATCTAAATTTGGACTTTCTTTAGTGTATTAAGTGTTTGAAAATGTCATCTTTCACGTAGATTTGGAATCGTAAAAAGCAAATAAGTCAGTTTTGAGATATCTTTGATAGAACAAAGTTCTGTCATTCTTGTTTCAAGTGTTCTATTATGTACCCATGGCTAAAACTCAAGTTTTAAAAACTTCCCGAAATCTGAATCTAGACTTTCATTAGTGTATTAAGTGCATCAAAACGTCGTCTTTCACATAGATTCGGAATCGTAAACTGCAAAAAAGTCAATTTTGAGATATCGTTGATTGAACAAAGTTGTCTCCTTCTTGTTTCAAGTGTTCTACTATGGACCGATGGGTAAAACTCAAGTTTTAAAAATGTCCCGAAATCTGAATTTTGACTTTCACTAGTGTATTAAGTGTGTCAAAATGTCGCCTTTCACATTGATTCGGAATCGTCAACCGCAAAAAAAAGTCAGTTTTGAGATATCGTTGAATGAACAAAGTTGTCTCTTTCTTTTTTCAAGTGTTTAACTATGGACCCATGGCTAAAACTCATGTTTTAAAGACTTCCCGAAATCCGAATTTGGACTTTCTTTAGTGTATTAAGTGTATTAAAATGTCGTCTTTCACATTGATTCGGAATCGTCAACCGCAAAAAAAGTCAGATTTGAGTTATCGTTGAATGAACAAAGTTGTCTCTTTCTTGTTTCAAGTGTTCAACTATGGACCCATGGCTAAAACTCAAGTTTTAAAAACTTTTTGAAATCCGAATTTGGACTTTCAGTAGTGTATTAAGTGTGTCAAAATGTCGTCTTTCACATAGATTCAGAATCGTAAACTGCAAAAAAGTCAATTTTGAGATATCGTTGATTGAAAAAAGTTGTCTCCTTCTTGTTTCAAGTGTTCTACTATGGACCCATGGGTAAAACTCAAGTTTTAAAAATGTCCCGAAATCCGAATTTGGACTTTCACTAGTGTTTTAGGTGTGTCAAAATGTCGCCTTTCACATTGATTCGGAATCGTCAACCGCAAAAAAAGTCAGTTTTGAGATATCGTTGAATGAACAAAGTTGTCTCTTTCTTGTTTCAAGTGTTTAACTATGGACCCACGGCTAAAACTCATGTTTTAAAGACTTCCCGAAATCCAAATTTGGACTTTCGTTAGTGTATTAAGTGTATCAAAATGTCGTCTTTCACATTGATTCGGAATCGTCAACCGCAAAAAAAGTCAGTTTTGAGATGTCGTTGAATGAACAAAGTTGTCTCTTTCTTGTTTGAAGTGTTCAACCATGGACCCATGGTTAAAACTCAAGTTTTATAGACTTTCTGAAATCCGAATTTAGAATTTCATTAGTGTATTAAGTGTATTAAAATGTCGTCTTTCACATTGATTCGGAATCGTCTACCGCAAAAAAAGTTTGTTTTGAGATATCGTTGAATGAACAAAGTTGTCTCTTTCTTGTTTCAAGTGTTTAACTATGGACCCATGGCTAAAACTCAAGTTTTAAAGACTTCCCGAAATCCGAATTTGGACTTTCATCAGTGTATTAAGGGTATTAAAATGTCGTCTTTCACATTGATTCGGAATCGTCAATCGCAAAAAAAGTCAGTTTTGAGTTATCATTGAATGAACAAAGTTGTTTCTTTCTTGGTTGAAGTGTTCAACTATGGACCCATGGCTAACACTCAAGTTTTAAAAACTTCCCAAAATCTGAATTTGGACTTTCTTTAGTGTATTAAGTGTTTCAAAATGTCATCTTTCACGTAGATTCGGAACCGTCAAAAGCAAATAAGTCAGTTTTGAGATATCTTTGATATAACAAAGCTCTGTCTTTCTTGTTTCAAGTGTTCTACTATGGACCCATGGCTAAAACTCAAGTTTTAAAAACTTCCTGAAATCTGAATCTGGACTTTCATTAGTGTATTAGGTGTGTCAAAATGTCAACTTTCACATAGATTCGGAATCGTCAACTGCAAAAAAGTCAATTTTGAGATATCGTTGATTGAACAAAGTTGTCTCCTTCTTGTTTCAAGTGTTCTACTATGGACCCATAGGTAAAACTCAAGTATTAAAAACGTCTCGAAATCCGAATTTGGACTTTCACTAGTGTATTAAGTGTATCAAAATGTCATCTTTCACATTGATTCGGGATCTACAACCGCAAAAAAAGTCAGTTTTGAGATATCGTTGAATGAATAGAGTTGTCTCTTTCTTGTTTCAAGTGTTCAACAATGGACCCATGGCTAAAACTCAAGTTTTAAAGACTTCCCGAAATCCGAATTTAGACTTTCGTTAGTGTATTAAGTGTATCAAAATGTCGTCTTTCACATTGATTCGGAATCGTCAACCGCAAAAAATGTTAGTTTTGAGATATCGTTGAATGAACAAAGTTGTCTCTTTCTTGTTTCAAGTGTTTAACTATGGACCCATGGCTAAAACTCAAGTTTTAAAAACTTCCCGAAATCCGAATTTGGACTTTCACTAGTGTATTAAGTGTGTCAAAATGTCGCCTTTCACATTGATTCGGAATCGTCAACCGCAAAAAAAGTCAGTTTTGAGATATCGTTGAATGAACAAAGTTGTCTCTTTCTTGTTTCAAGTGTTTAACTATGGACCTATGGCTAAAACTCATGTTTTAAAGACTTCCCGAAATCCGAATTTGGACTTTCGTTAATGTATTAAGTGTATCAAAATGTCGTCTTTCACATTGATTCGGAATCGTGAACCGCAAAAACAATCAGTTTTGAGATATCGTTGAATGAACAAAGTTGTCTCTTTCTTGTTTCAAGTGTTCAACTATGGACCCATGGCTAAAACTCAAGTTTTAAAGACTTTCTGAAATCCGAATTTAGACTTTCATTAGTGTATTAAATGTATTAAAATGTCGTCTTTCCCATTGATTCAGAATCGTCAACCGCAAAAAAAGTTAGTTTTGAGATATCGTTGAATGAACAAAGTTGTCTCTTTCTTGTTTCAAGTGTTTAACTATGGACCCATGGCTAAAACTCATGTTTTAAAGACTTCTCGAAATCCGAATTTGGACTTTCATCAGTGCATTAAGTGTATTAAAATGTCATCTTTCACATTGATTCGGAATCGTCAACCGCAAAAAAAGTCAGTTTTGAGTTATCGTTGAATGAACAAAGTTGTCTCTTTCTTGGTTGAAGTGTTCAACTATGGACCCATGGCTAAAACTCTAGTTTTAAAAACTTCCCGAAATCTGAATTTGGACTTTCTTTAGTGTATTAATTGTTTCAAAATGTCATCTTTCACATACATTCCGAACCGTCAAAAGCAAATAAGTCAGTTTTGCGATATCTTTGATGGAACAAAGTTTTGTCTTTCTTGTTTCAAGTGTTCTACTATGGACTCATTGCTAAAACTCAAGTTTTAAAAACTTCACGAAATCTGAATCTGGACTTTCATTAGTGTATAAAGTCTATCAAAATGTCGTCTTTCACATAGATTCGGAATCGTCAACTGCAAAAAAGTCAATTTTGAGATATCGTTGATTGAACAAAGTGTTCTCCTTCTTGTTTCAAGTGTTCTACTATGGACCCATGGGTAAAACTCAAGTTTTAAAAACTTCCCGAAATCTGAATTTTGACTTTCTTTAGTGTATTAAGTGTTTCAAAATGTCGTCTTTCACGTAGATTCGGAACCGTCAAAAGCAAATAAGTCAGTTTTGAGATATCTTTGATAGAACAAAGTTCTGTCTTTCCTGTTTCAAGTGTTCTACTATGGACCCATGGGTAAAACTCAAGTTTTAAAAACTTCCCAAAATCTGAATTTGGACTTTCTTTAGTGTATTAAGTGTTTCAAAATGTCATCTTTCACGTAGATTCGGAACCGACAAAAGCAAATAAGTCAGTTTTGAGATATCTTTGATATAACAAAGCTCTATCTTTTTTGTTTCAAGTGTTCTACTATGGACCCATGGCTAAAACTCAAGTTTTAAAAACTTCCTGAAATCTGAATCTGGACTTTCATTAGTGTATTAGGTGTGTCAAAATGTCAACTTTCACATAGATTCGGAATCGTCAACTGCAAAAAATTCAATTTTGAGATATCGTTGATTGAACAAAGTTGTCTCCTTCTTGTTTCAAGTGTTCTACTATGGACCCATGGCTAAAACTCAAGTTTTAAAGACTTTTCAAAATCCGAATTTGGATTTTCGTTAGTGTATTAAGTGTTTCAAAATGTCGTCTTTCACATTGATTCGGAATCGTCAACCGCAAAAAATGTTAGTTTTGAGATATCGTTGAATGAACAAAGTTGTCTCTTTCTTGTTTCAAGTGTTCAACTATGGACCCATGGCTAAAACTCAAGTTTTAAAAACTTCCCGAAATCCGAATTTGGACTTTCACTAGTGTACTAAGTGTGTCAAAATGTCGCCTTTCACATTGATTCGGAATCGTCAACCGCAAAAAAGGTCAGTTTTGAGATATCGTTGAATGAACAAAGTTGTCTCTTTCTTGTTTCAAGTGTTTAACTATGGACCCATGGCTAAAACTGAAGTTTTAAAGACTTCCGAAAATTCGAATTTGGACTTTCGTTAGTGTATTATGTGTGTCAAAATGTCGTCTTTCACATTAATTCGGAATCGTCAACCGCAAAAAAAGTCAGTTTTGAGTTATCATTGAATGAACAAAGTTGTCTCTTTCTTGGTTGAAGTGTTCAACTATGGACCCATGGCTAAAACTCAAGTTTTAAAAACTTCCCGAAATCTGAATTTGGACTTTCTTTAGTGTATTAAGTGTTTCAAAATGTCGTCTTTCACGTAGATTCGGAATCGTCAAAAGCAAATAAGTCAGTTTTGAGATATCTTTGATAGAACAAAGTTCTGTCTTTCCTGTTTCAAGTGTTCTACTATGGACCCATGGGTAAAACTCAAGTTTTAAAAACTTCCCAAAATCTGAATTTGGACTTTCTTTAGTGTATTAAGTGTTTCAAAATGTCATCTTTCACGTAGATTCGGAACCGACAAAAGCAAATAAGTCAGTTTTGAGATATCTTTGATATAACAAAGCTCTATCTTTCTTGTTTCAAGTGTTCTACTATGGACCCATGGCTAAAACTCAAGTTTTAAAAACTTCCTGAAATCTGAATCTGGACTTTCATTAGTGTATTAGGTGTGTCAAAATGTCAACTTTCACATAGATTCGGAATCGTCAACTGCAAAAAATTCAATTTTGAGATATCGTTGATTGAACAAAGTTGTCTCCTTGTTTCAAGTGTTCTACTATGGACCCATAGGTAAAACACAAGTTTTAAAAACGTCTCGAAATCTGAATTTGGACTTTCACTAGTGTATTAAGTGTATCAAAATTTCGTCTTTCACATTGATTCAGAATCGTCAACCGCAAAAAAAGTCAGTTTTGAGATATCGTTGAATGAACAAAGTTGTCTCTTTCTTGTTTTAAGTGTTCAACAATGGACCCATGGCTAAAACTCAAGTTTTAAAGACTTTTCGAAATCCGAATTTGGATTTTCGTTAGTGTATTAAGTGTATCAAAATGTCGTCTTTCACATTGATTCGGAATCGTCAACCGCAAAAAATGTTAGTTTTGAGATATCGTTGAATGAACAAAGTTGTCTCTTTCTTGTTTCAAGTGTTCAACTATGGACCCATGGCTAAAACTCAAGTTTTAAAAACTTCCCGAAATCCGAATTTGGACTTTCACTAGTGTACTAAGTGTGTCAAAATGTCGCCTTTCACATTGATTCGGAATGGTCAACCGCAAAAAAGGTCAGTTTTGAGATATCGTTGAATGAACAAAGTTGTCTCTTTCTTGTTTCAAGTGTTTAACTATGGACCCATGGCTAAAACTGAAGTTTTAAAGACTTCCCAAAATTCGAATTTGGACTTTCGTTAGTGTATTATGTGTGTCAAAATGTCGTCTTTCACATTGATTCGGAATCGTCAACCGCAAAAAAAGTCAGTTTTGAGTTATCATTGAATGAACAAAGTTGTCTCTTTCTTGGTTGAAGTGTTCAACTATGGACCCATGGCTAAAACTCAAGTTTTAAAAACTTCCCGAAATCTGAATTTGGACTTTCATTAGTGTATTAACTGTTTCAAAATGTCATCTTTCACATAGATTCGGAACCGTCAAAAGCAAATAAGTCAATTTTGCGATATCTTTGATAGAACAAGGTTTTGTCTTTCTTGTTTCAAGTGTTCTACTATGGACTCATGGCTAAAACTCAAGTTTTAAAAACTTCTCAAAATCTGAATCTGGACTTTCATTAGTGTATTAAGTGTATCAAAATGTCGTCTTTCACATAGATTCAGAATCGTCAACTGCAAAAAAGTCAATTTTGAGATATCGTTGATTGAACAAAGTTGTCTCCTTCTTGTTTCAAGTGTTCTACTATGGACCCATGGGTAAAACTCAAGTTTTAAAAACTTCCCGAAATCTGAATTTGGACTTTCTTTAGTGTATTAAGTGTTTCAAAATGTCATCTTTCACGTAGATTTGGAACCGTCAAAAGCAAATAAGTCAGTTTTGAGATATCTTTGATAGAACAAAGTTCTGTCTTTCTTGTTTCAAGTGTTCTACTATGGACCCATGGCTAAAACTCAAGTTTTAAAAACTTCTTGAAATCTGAATCTGGACTTTCATTAGTGTATTAGGTGTATCAAAATGTCAACTTTCACATAGATTCGGAATCGCCAACAGCAAAAAAGTTAATTTTGAGATATCGTTGATTGAACAAAGCTGTCTCCTTGTTTCAAGTGTTCTACTATGGACCCATAGGTAAAACTCAAGTTTTAAAAACGTCCCGAAATCCGAATTTGGACATTCACTAGTGTATTAAGTGTATCAAAATGTCATCTTTCACATTGATTCGGGATCTACAACCGCAAAAAAAGTCAGTTTTGAGATATCGTTGAATGAACAAAGTTATCTCTTTCTTGTTTCAAGTGTTTAACTATGGACCCATGGCTAAAACTCAAGTTTTAAAAACTTCCCGATATCCGAATTTGGACTTTCACTAGTGTATTAAGTGTGTCAAAATGTCGCCTTTCACATTGATTCGGAATCGTCAAACGCAAAAAAAGTCAGTTTTGAGATATCGTTGAATGAACAAAGTTGTCTCTTTCTTGTTTCAAGTGTTTAACTATGGACCTATGGCTAAAACTCATGTTTTAAAGACTTCTCGAAATCCGAATTTGGACTTTCACTAGTGTACTAAGTGTGTCAAAATGTCGCCTTTCACATTGATTCGGAATCGTCAAACGCAAAAAAAGTCAGTTTTGAGATATCGTTGAATGAACAAAGTTGTCTCTTTCTTGTTTCAAGTGTTTAACTATGGACCTATGGCTAAAACTCATGTTTTAAAGACTTCCCGAAATCCGAATTTGGACTTTCGTTAATGTATTAAGTGTATCAAAATGTCGTCTTTCACATTGATTCGGAATCGTGAACCGCAAAAAACAATCAGTTTTGAGATATCGTTGAATGAACAAAGTTGTCTCTTTCTTGTTTCAAGTGTTCAACTATGGACCCATGGCTAAAACTCAAGTTTTAAAGACTTTCTGAAATCCGAATTTAGACTTTCATTAGTGTATTAAATGTATTAAAATGTCGTCTTTCACATTGATTCGGAATCGTCAATCGCAAAAAAAGTTAGTTTTGAGATATCGTTGAATGAACAAAGTTGTCTCTTTCTTGTTTCAAGTGTTTAACTATGGACCCATGGCTAAAACTCAAGTTTTAAAGACTTCCCGAAATCCGAATTTGGATTTTCGTTAGTGTATTAAGTGTTTCAAAATGTCATCTTTTACGTAGATTCAGAACCGACAAAAGCAAATAAGTCAGTTTTGAGATATCTTTGATATAACAAAGCTCTGTCTTTCTTGTTTCAAGTGTTCTACTATGGACCCATGGCTAAAACTCAAGTTTTAAAATCTTCCTGAAATCTGAATCTGGACTTTCATTAGTGTATTAGGTGTGTCAAAATGTCAACTTTCACATAGATTCGGAATCGTCAACTGCAAAAAAGTCAATTTTGAGATATCGTTGATTGAACAAAGTTGTCTCCTTCTTGTTTCAAGTGTTCTACTATGGACCCATAGGTAAAACTCAAGTTTTAAAAACGTCTTGAAATCCGAATTTGGACTTTCACTAGTGTATTAAGTGTATCAAAATGTCGTCTTTCACATTGATTCGGAATCGTCAACCGCAAAAAAGTCAGTTTTGAGATATCGTTGAATTAACAAAGTTGTCTCTTTCTTGTTTTAAGTGTTCAACAATGGACCCATGGCTAAAACTCAAGTTTTAAAGTCTTTCCGAAATCCGAATTTGGATTTTCGTTAGTGTATTAAGTGTATCAAAATGTCGTCTTTCACATTGATTCGGAATCGTCAACCGCAAAGAAGGTTTGTTTTGCGATATCGTTGAATGAACAAAGTTGTCTCTTTCTTGTTGCAAGTGTTCAACTATGGACCAATGGGTAAAACTCAAGTTTAAAAAACGTACCGAAATCCGAATTTTGTCTTTCACTAGTGTATTAAGTGTGTCAAAATGTCACCTTTCACATTGATTAGGAATCGTCAACCGCAAAAAAAGTCAGTTTTGAGATATCGTTGAATGAACAAAGTTGTCTCCTTCTTGTTTCAAGTGTTTAACTATGGACCCATGGCTAAAACTCAAGTTTTAAAAACTTCCCGAAATCCGAATTTGGACTTTCACTAGTGTATTAAGTGTGTCAAAATGTCGCCTTTCACATTGATTCGGAATCGTCAACCGCAAAAAAGGTCAGTTTTGAGATATCGTTGAATGAACAAAGTTGTCTCTTTCTTGTTTCAAGTGTTTAACTATGGACCCATGGCTAAAACTGAAGTTTTAAAGACTTCCCAAAATTCGAATTTGGACTTTCGTTAGTGTATTATGTGTGTCAAAATGTCGTCTTTCACATTGATTCGGAATCGTCAACCGCAAAAAAAGTCAGTTTTGAGTTATCATTGAATGAACAAAGTTGTCTCTTTCTTGGTTGAAGTGTTCAACTATGGACCCATGGCTAAAACTCAAGTTTTAAAAACTTCCCGAAATCTGAATTTGGACTTTCTTTAGTGTATTAACTATTTCAAAATGTCATCTTTCACATAGATTTGGAACCGTCAAAAGCAAATAAGTCAATTTTGCGATATCTTTGATAGAACAAGGTTTTGTCTTTCTTGTTTCAAGTGTTCTACTATGGACCCATGGCTAAAACTCAAGTTTTAAAAACTTCTCGAAATCTGAATCTGAACTTTCATTAGTGTATTAAGTGTATCAAAATGTCGTCTTTCACATAGATTCGGAATCGTCAACTGCAAAAAAGTCAATTTTGAGATATCGTTGATTGAACAAAGTTGTCTCCTTCTTGTTTCAAGTGTTCTACTATGGACCCATGGGTAAAACTCAAGTTTTAAAAACTTCCCGAAATCTGAATTTGGACTTTCTTTAGTGTATTAAGTGTTTCAAAATGTCATCTTTCATGTAGATTCGGAACCGTCAAAAGCAAATAAGTCAGTTTTGAGATATCTTTGATAGAACAAAGTTCTGTCTTTCTTATTTCAAGTGTTCTACTATGGACCCATGGCTAAAACTCAAGTTTTAAAAACTTCCAGAAATCTGAATCTGGACTTTCATTAGTGTATTAGGTGTATCAAAATGTCAACTTTCACATAGATTCGGAATCGCCAACAGCAAAAAAGTCAATTTTGAGATATTGTTGATTGAACAAAGTTGTCTCCTTGTTTCAAGTGTTCTACTATGGACCCATAGGTAAAACTCAAGTTTTAAAAACGTCCCGAAATCCGCATTTGGACATTCACTAGTGTATTAAGTGTATCAAAATGTCATCTTTCACATTGATTCGGGATCTACAACCGCAAAAAAAGTCAGTTTTGAGATATCGTTGAATGAATAGAGTTGTCTCTTTCTTGTTTCAAGTGTTTAACTATGGACCCATGGCTAAAACTGAAGTTTTAAAGACTTCCCAAAATTCGAATTTGGACTTTCGTTAGTGTATTATGTGTGTCAAAATGTCGTCTTTCACATTGATTCGGAATCGTCAACCGCAAAAAAAGTCAATTTTGAGATATCGTTGATTGAACAAAGTTGTCTCCTTCTTGTTTCAAGTGTTCTACTATGGACCCATGGGTAAAACTCAAGTTTTAAAAACTTCCCGAAATCTGAATTTGGACTTTCTTTAGTGTATTAAGTGTTTCAAAATGTCATCTTTCATGTAGATTCGGAACCGTCAAAAGCAAATAAGTCAGTTTTGAGATATCTTTGATAGAACAAAGTTCTGTCTTTCTTATTTCAAGTGTTTTACTATGGACCCATGGGTAAAACTCAAGTTTTAAAAACTTCCCGAAATCTGAATTTGGACTTTCTTTAGTGTATTAAGTGTTTCAAAATGTCGTCTTTCACGTAGATTCGGAACCGTCAAAAGCAAATAAGTCAGTTTTGAGATATCTTTGATAGAACAAAGTTCTGTCTTTCCTGTTTCAAGTGTTCTACTATGGACCCATGGGTAAAACTCAAGTTTTAAAAACTTACCAAAATCTGAATTTGGACTTTCTTTAGTGTATTAAGTGTTTCAAAATGTCATCTTTCACGTAGATTCGGAACCGACAAAAGCAAATAAGTCAGTTTTGAGATATGTTTGATATAACAAAGCTCTATCTTTCTTGTTTCAAGTGTTCTACTATGGACCCATGGCTAAAACTCAAGTTTTAAAAACTTCCTGAAATCTGAATCTGGACTTTCATTAGTGTATTAGGTGTGTCAAAATGTCAACTTTCACATAGATTCGGAATCGTCAACTGCAAAAAATTCAATTTTGAGATATCGTTGACTGAACAAAGTTGTCTCCTTCTTGTTTCAAGTGTTCTACTATGGACCCGTAGGTAAAACACAAGTTTTAAAAACGTCTCGAAATCTGAATTTGGACTTTCTCTAGTGTATTAAGTGTATCAAAATGTCGTCTTTCACATTGATTCGGAATCGTCAATCGCAAAAAAAGTCAGTTTTGAGATATCGTTGAATGAACAAAGTTGTCTCTTTCTTGTTTTAAGTGTTCAACAATGGACCCATGGCTAAAACTCAAGTTTTAAAGACTTTTCGAAATCCGAATTTGGATTTTCGTTAGTGTATTAAGTGTATCAAAATGTCGTCTTTCACATTGATTCGGAATCGTCAACCGCAAAAAATGTTAGTTTTGAGATATCGTTGAATGAACAAAGTTGTCTCTTTCTTGTTTCAAGTGTTCAACTATGGACCCATGGCTAAAACTCAAGTTTTAAAAACTTCCCGAAATCCGAATTTGGACTTTCACTAGTGTACTAAGTGTGTCAAAATGTCGCCTTTCACATTGATTCGGAATCGTCAACCGCAAAAAAGGTCAGTTTTGAGATATCGTTGAATGAACAAAGTTGTCTCTTTCTTGTTTTAAGTGTTCAACAATGGACCCATGGCTAAAACTCAAGTTTTAAAGACTTTTCGAAATCCGAATTTGGATTTTCGTTAGTGTATTAAGTGTATCAAAATGTCGTCTTTCACATGGATTCGGAATCGTCAACCGCAAAAAAAGTCAGATTTGAGATATCGTTGAATGAACAAAGTTGTCTCTTTCTTGTTTCAAGTGTTTAACTATGGACCTATGGCTAAAACTCAAGTTTTAAAGACTTCCCGAAATCCGAATTTGGACTTTCATTAGCGTATTAAGTGTATTAAAGTTTCATCTTTCACATTGATTCGGAATCGTCAACCGCAAAAAAAGTCAGTTTTGAGTTATAGTTGAATGAATAAAGTTGTCTCTTTCTTATTTCAAGTGTTCAACTATGGACCCATGGCTAAAACTCAAGTTTTAAAGACTTCCCGAAATCCGAATTTGGACTTTCATGAGTGTATTAAGTGTATTAAAATGTCGTCTTTCACATTGATTCGGAATCGTCAACCACAAAAAAAGTCAGTTTTGAGATATCGTTGAATGAACAAAGTTGTCTCTTTCTTGTTTCAAGTGTTCAACTATGGACCCATGGCTAAAACTCAAGTTTTAAAGACTTCCCGAAATCTGAATTTGGACCTTCATCAGTGTATTAAGTGTATTAAAATGTTGTCTTTCACATTGATTCGGAATCGTCAACCGCAAAAAAAGACAGTTTTGAGTTATCGTTGAATGAACAAAGTTGTCTCTTTCTTCTTTCAAGTGTTCAACAATGGACCCATGGCTAAAACTCAAGTTTTAAAGACTTCCTGAAATCCAAATTTGGACTTTCATTAGTGTATTAAGTGTATTAAAATGTCGTCTTTCACATTGATTCGGAATCGTCAACCGCAAAAAAAGTCAGTTTTGAGATATCGTTGAATGAACAAAGTTGTCTCTTTCTTGTTTCAAGTGTTTAACTATGGACCTATGGCTAAAACTCATGTTTTAAAGACTTCCCGAAATCCGAATTTGGACTTTCACTAGTGTACTAAGTGTGTCAAAATGTCGCCTTTCACATTGATTCGGAATCGTCAAACGCAAAAAAAGTCAGTTTTGAGATATCGTTGAATGAACAAAGTTGTCTCTTTCTTGTTTCAAGTGTTTAACTATGGACCTATGGCTAAAACTCATGTTTTAAAGACTTCCCGAAATCCGAATTTGGACTTTCGTTAATGTATTAAGTGTATCAAAATGTCGTCTTTCACATTGATTCGGAATCGTGAACCGCAAAAAAAGTCAATTTTGAGATATCGTTGATTGAACAAAGTTGTCTCCTTCTTGTTTCAAGTGTTCTACTATGGACCCATGGCTAAAACTCAAGTTTTAAAAACTTTCCGAAATCTGAATTTGGACTTTCTTTAGTGTATTAAGTGTTTCAAAATGCCGTCTTTCACGTAGATTCGTAATAAAAAAATCAAATAAGTCAGTTTTTAGATATTTTTGATTGAACAAAGTTCTGTCTTTCTTGTTTCAAGTGTTCTACTATGGACCCATGGTTAAAACTCATGTTTTAAAAACTTCCCGAAATCTAAATCTGGACTTTCATTAGTGTATTAAGTGTATTAAAATGTCGTCTTTCACAGTGAGTCGGAATCGTCAACCACAAAAAAAGTCAATTTTGACATATCGTTGAATGAACAAAGTTGTCTCTTTCTTGTTTCAAGTGTTCAACTATGGACCCATGGCTAAAACTCAAGTTTTAGAGACTTTCCGAAATCCGAATTTGGACTTTCATCAGTGTATTAAGTGTATTAAAATGTCGTCTTTCACATTGATTCGGAATCGTCCTGTAACACCCGAAATCAATGTTATAAACTATGTATAATTTTTAAGGGTGAAATTTTGATTTATGATAGTTAAGGGACCCAAACGTCATTTAGTTTCATGGTTTGGGAACCAAAATGAAAAGTTTGAATAGTCTATATTTTAGCCCTACCATGACATACGAATTTTTAGAATACTCTTGATGATTATTTACATGGATATGAATAAATTGATTTCTTTAAGTTATGACATAAGCCATGACATCATGATAATATATGACATATGTAATGACATCATACTAACCTATGACTTAAGCAATGACATAATATCATTTAACTCTTATGTAGTTCAACACCATTCTTCTAAGATATGATAAGATAATAAGAAGAAAGATAGGGATTGAATTGCTTTAAGTAATTAATAAGAAGAAAGATATGAATTGAATTGCTTTAAGTAATTAATAAGAAGAAAGATATGAATTGAATTGCTTTAAGTGATTAATAAGAAGAAAGATAGGAATTGAGTTACTTTAAGTAATTAACAAAAAGAAATATAAGAATAGAACTCCTTTCCTACTCTATAAATATGGCCTTTCCCCTTTCACAATTCCTCACTTCATTTCTTCTTTGTTAGCTAAATCACTTTCTCTCTCTCTCTAGTATATCATTACTCTTTTACTTACTCCATTCAAGACAACTAGTGTGAAAACCTTGATTAAAGAGTGAAGTTGAAGGTAAGTACGTTATGAGCTATTTGTGTGTTTTTATTAAATCAAGTTATGGTCCCTCATGTCATGTTTTCAAGCAAATTTTGGGATCGGAGTTTAGTAGCTACGCACGAAGATTCTAACCCCCTCAAGTTGGTGGAATCTTTCGTGTCTCCTCATGTTGCAAGTTCAAGTTTTTCAAGCTTAAATACAACTAATAGATCATACGTGCTTACTGAGATTTATCTCACTCCCTCTATGTTTTCCTTTCCCTATTTTCTTCTTTTTTTCCTTTAGGTGGCTATGATTAAGGAGATTTGGAGCATGAACGTGGATCGTGGTGATATCAAAAGGGATTTACAAAAGTTTAAATTCAGTATTTCTTTGTTTTAGAACAAGTATTTCTATGTTTAAACTCTAAACTATGTTTAAATGATATAAAGTATGTCTTTTGGGAGTTTTATGTAAATTTTATGAAAGTTTGATTCTCGGTTAAGATCCGGGCGTCACAAAGTGGTATCAGAGCAAAGGTTTGACTTTCCTGTATTTTTATAAAAAAAAAAATCGATTTTACTATTCACGTGAACAGTGACAGTACTGTTCATTGTGAACAGTACACGATGGGGAAAAGTTCAAAAAACAAAAGAAGAAATCACCACGTCCCGTTCAAGTTTCCAATCTCCGGGTAAGTTATAAGAATTATTATGTTTATTTATTTTATTATGATTATTCTTTTAAGATATATTTATGAACATGTTGTTACAATTATGTATATATATGACATTCACATTAGAATGGTATGTGAAATGCATGATTCTTGTTTATAATTAATCAAGTATGTGTTATTCTATCAAGTAAATTACTCTAAATAATTTACGGAGAGCTTTTTAAGTTAGAAAGAGCTTATTAGGGCAAAATCAATTAGGAATCAAGTCACTCAAGAAACGTTTGCATAACAAACCATAATTAAATACTAATCTATTGTTAAGTTTATTAATTTGTGTAATCGTAAGATTAAAGGGCTTTGTCACAAAGACCTAAACTGTCTAAGGAGAGCAAGGGACTTAAGTGGTCCACGTGACCCCCCTCCTCACCTGGAAGCCTTTTAGTTTTACGTTATGCAAATTAATAAAACAAGATAATGGATTTACAACATATTTCTATTAAATGTACTTTTCATCCTTAAGGACTTTACTTTTAGAAATTAATTATTCTTTTTATATTTCACATTAGGTTATGGAGACCCGTGGTAGAGGTATCAATAATAGGGACAGGCAACCACAGAACGAGGTTGATGAGACCAACAATGTCAACAATCAATTCATGCAGTTCCTCGATGCCATTCGTAACATAGTGCCACTTGCCACACCATCAGTTGCATCTCCTCAAGTAAATTTAGGAAATAATGCAACTTTAGTTGAGCAGTTTCGGAGACTACAACCCCCAACATTTGAGGGTGGGTTGAACCCTCTCATGGCTGAGGATTGGATAGCAACAATTGAGCGGATATTCAATCTAATCGATTGTCCAGATATTAGGAAAGTGACTTGCGCCACTTTCATGTTAAATCAGGGTGCAAGGCATTGGTGGGATTCAACTGCTAGATCTAGACCCCAAGGACATGTGTGGAGTTGGGATCAATTTAAGGAGTTATTTCTTAAGAAGTATTACCCAACCAATATCCGTAGCCAGAAAGAAGCAGAGTTTCTTGTTTTGAAACAAGGTAACTTAACGTTAACGGAATATGAAAGAAAGTTCGATGAACTGTCACGTTTTGCCCCATTGATTGTGGATACAGAATCAAAACGAGCGAGGCGTTTTGAACAAGGCTTGAGGGACGATCTCCGGCAAGCAGTTGTAATCTTTGAGTTAGGTACGTATCATGAGGTGCTAGCTAAGGCTCAGCTAGCTAATTTTAGAGAAAGTTCCAACAACTATAACAGGCCTTCGCAACCTGGACCACCGGAAAAGCGTAAGTGGGAGGATAAGGGCAAAGGGAAGCAGGACTATGTGAAGAAAAGTAAAGGAGGTCCAATATCAGAAAATTACCAACAGAACCCAGTCTGTGAAAAATGTCAGAAGCGCCATGCTGGACAGTGTCTCATGGGAACCGGCGCATGTTACAATTGTGGTGAAATAGGTCATGTGGTTAAATTTTGTCCCAAGGGTCAGCAAAAGAGACAGCAACAACAGCCATATCAGCAAAAGCCAGGGAACCCACCTCAAGGTCAAGCTAGGGTATATGCACTTACAGGACAAGAGGATCAAGATCACAACGTACTGGCGGGTAACATCTTTATCTCTGGAATACCTGCTTATACTTTGATCGATTCTGGTTCTACTCATTCTTTTATATCCCCTAAATTTGCGAGTAAACTCAATGCACATAAGGAACATGCAAGTACTCTTTTAGAAGTGGTTATTCCCTCAGGAGGTGTATTAAGTACGAATTATGTAGTAAATACAGTTAAGATAGAGATTGGTAACAAGTCTTTGGAAACGAATTTATATGTCCTAGATATACAAGAGTTCGACGTGATTTTGGGAATGGACTGGCTTTCCAAACATCACGCGACCATTTTTTGTGTCGAAAGGAAAGTGGTTTGTAAGTGGCCTGGAGAAGAAGAACTTCATCTATTAGTGGCTAAAACAAAACCCCTTCCCCGTGTCATTTCAGCCTTGAAGGCTAGAAAACTCTTGCAATCAGAAGGTTGCTTTGGATTTTTAATGTCAGTAGTGGCTAAGGGAGAAAAGGAATTAACAATAAATGATGTCAAGATAGTGAGGGATTTTCCAGAAGTTTTCCCTGACGACCTAAAAGATATGCCATCGGAACGAGAAATAGAGTTCACCATTGACCTAGTTCTTGATTCTGCACCAATTTCTAAAGCTCCTTATAGGATGGCACCAAAAGAGTTACATGAGCTGAAGACTCAATTAGAGGACTTATTGGAAAAAGGATTCATTAGACCTAGTGTGTCTCCATGGGGAGCACCAGTATTGTTTGTCAAGAAGAAAGATGGATCAATGAGGATGTGTATTGACTACAGGGAATTGAACAGAATCACTATTAAGAACAAATATCCTCTTCCCAGGATTGATGATTTGTTTGATCAATTACGGGGTGCACAAGTATTTTCAAAAATTGATTTGAGATCAGGATATCACCAATTGAGAATTAGATCTAGTGACATCTCGAAGACAGCTTTTAGAACTCGGTATGGTCACTATGAGTTTTTAGTCATGCCCTTTGGTTTGACTAATGCTCCTGGAGTTTTTATGGAATTGATGAACCGAGTTTTCTATGAGTACTTGGATCAATTTGTCATTGTGTTTATTGATGATATCTTGGTATACTCCCGAAGTGAAGAAGAACACGAGAAGCATTTGAGAGTGGTTTTAGGAATTTTGAAGGAAAATAAGCTATTTGCAAAATTTAAAAAGTGTGAATTTTGGTTGGAACGGGTAGTATTCCTTGGACACGTAATTACGGCTCAAGGAATAGAAGTGGATCCCAGCAAAGTAGAAGCAGTGACGAATTGGTCAAGACCAACTAATGTAAGTGAAATTCGTAGCTTCTTAGGTTTAGCTGGATACTACAGAAGGTTCATTAAAGGATTCTCCAAATTATCAGGGCCTTTGACGCAATTGACTCGTAAAGGTACTAAGTTTGAATGGACGGAGAAATGTGAATCTAGTTTTGGGGAATTGAAGAAGAGGTTGGTCAACGCACCAGTACTGACTATCCCTGACGGATCGGAAGGTTTTGTTATCTACAGTGATGCGTCCAAGCACGGAATTGGGTGTGTATTAATGCAACATAGAAAGGTAGTTGCCTATGCATCAAGACAGTTGAAGCCTTATGAGCAAAACTATCCTACACATGATCTAGAACTGGCAGCAGTAGTACATGCTTTGAAAATTTGGAGACATTACCTGTATGGGGGTAAATGTGACATTTATACTGACCATAAGAGTCTCAAGTACATCTTCACCCAAAAAGAGTTGAATATGAGGCAAAGGAGATGGTTGGAATTAGTGAAGGATTACGACTGTGAAATTCACTACCACCCGGGTAAGGCAAACGTGGTAGCTGATGCTTTGAGCAGAAAGACAACAGGTCAAGTAGCAGCTTTGACAACACAGACATTTTTATGGAAAGAATTTGAGAAGTTAAATCTCGAGATTGTTGCCACTCCATCTGATACTAATGCTCACATGGCAGCACTCTTAGTTCGACCGACCCTCCGTGATCGGATTAAGAAACATCAGAGGGGAGACCAATTCTTTGAGTATATCAAAACTGAGATTGACACAGAAAAACGGAAAGATTTCACGATAACCAATGATAACACACTCTACTACCAAGGGCGCCTGTGTGTGCCGAATTTTGAGGAATTAAAACAGGAAATTTTGGAAGAAGCCCACTCCACCCCTTATTCTGTACATCCTGGAAGTACAAAGATGTATCGTGATTTAAAGATGGTGTTTTGGTGGAAGAATATGAAGGAAGATATAGCTAAATTTGTTGAGAAGTGCTTGATTTGTCAGCAGGTAAAAGCCGAACACCAGCGACCATCAGGGTTGCTGCAATCATTGGAAGTGCCAGAATGGAAATGGGAACATGTGACGATGGATTTTGTTGTAGGTTTTCCAAAGTCAATAATAGGACATGAGGCTATTTGGGTAATCGTGGATCGACTTACCAAATCAGCTCATTTCTTACCTGTTCGGATGACATTTACCATGGATCAGTTTGCACGACTATATGTTAAGGAAATAATAAGATTGCACGGTGTTCCAACTTCTATTGTATCAGATAGAGACCCAAGGTTTACATCAAATTTTTGGAAGAGCTTACACCGAGCTATGGGAACCAAATTAAGTTTTAGTACAGCTTTTCATCCTCAAACAGATGGACAGTCAGAAAGAACGATTCAAACTTTAGAGGATATGCTTCGTATATGTGCCCTAGAGTTTGGTGGACATTGGGAGAAACATCTACCGTTAATTGAATTCGCATACAACAACAGTTACCATGCCTCTATTGGCATGGCACCCTATGAAGCGTTGTATGGAAGGAAGTGCAGATCACCTGTTCATTGGGATGAAATTGGCGAGCGAAAGATTTTGGGTCCAGAGATTATAGAACAAACAGTACAAGCCATTGAAAAGATCAGGGTAAGTATGAAAAAGGCTCAAGATAGACAAAAGAGCTATGCCGATAAAAGGAGAAAAGATTTGGAATTCAACATTGGTAATAAGGTATTCTTAAAAGTTACACCTATGAAAGGAGTCTTACGGTTTGGGAAGAAAGGAAAGCTTAGACCTCGATATGTGGGGCCGTTTGAGATCCTAAAGCGAGTTGGAAACGTTGCTTACCAGTTAGCCTTACCACCAGAGCTTTCGGCAGTACATGATGTTTTCCACATATCGATGCTCCGAAAATATGTTCCTGATGCGACCCATGTAATAAAACATCAACCATTGGGTATTCAACAAGACCTAACATACGAAGAGGCACCAATATGTATTATAGCTCAGAAAGTGCAGAAACTTCGCAACAAGGAAATACCATTGGTCAAAATATTATGGCAACAACACTCAGTCCAAGAAGCAACTTGGGAACGCGAAGATGAGATGCGATCCAAGTATCCCCAACTATTTGATAATGAGAATTAAGGTAAAATTTTCGAGGACGAAAATTCTGTTAAGGAGGGTAGATTGTAACACCCGAAATCAATGTTATAAACTATGTATAATTTTTAAGGGTGAAATTTTGATTTATGATAGTTAAGGGACCCAAACGTCATTTAGTTTCATGGTTTGGGAACCAAAATGAAAAGTTTGAATAGTCTATATTTTAGCCCTACCATGACATACGAATTTTTAGAATACTCTTGATGATTATTTACATGGATATGAATAAATTGATTTCTTTAAGTTATGACATAAGCCATGACATCATGATAATATATGACATATGTAATGACATCATACTAACCTATGACTTAAGCAATGACATAATATCATTTAACTCTTATGTAGTTCAACACCATTCTTCTAAGATATGATAAGATAATAAGAAGAAAGATAGGGATTGAATTGCTTTAAGTAATTAATAAGAAGAAAGATATGAATTGAATTGCTTTAAGTAATTAATAAGAAGAAAGATATGAATTGAATTGCTTTAAGTGATTAATAAGAAGAAAGATAGGAATTGAGTTACTTTAAGTAATTAACAAAAAGAAATATAAGAATAGAACTCCTTTCCTACTCTATAAATATGGCCTTTCCCCTTTCACAATTCCTCACTTCATTTCTTCTTTGTTAGCTAAATCACTTTCTCTCTCTCTCTAGTATATCATTACTCTTTTACTTACTCCATTCAAGACAACTAGTGTGAAAACCTTGATTAAAGAGTGAAGTTGAAGGTAAGTACGTTATGAGCTATTTGTGTGTTTTTATTAAATCAAGTTATGGTCCCTCATGTCATGTTTTCAAGCAAATTTTGGGATCGGAGTTTAGTAGCTACGCACGAAGATTCTAACCCCCTCAAGTTGGTGGAATCTTTCGTGTCTCCTCATGTTGCAAGTTCAAGTTTTTCAAGCTTAAATACAACTAATAGATCATACGTGCTTACTGAGATTTATCTCACTCCCTCTATGTTTTCCTTTCCCTATTTTCTTCTTTTTTTCCTTTAGGTGGCTATGATTAAGGAGATTTGGAGCATGAACGTGGATCGTGGTGATATCAAAAGGGATTTACAAAAGTTTAAATTCAGTATTTCTTTGTTTTAGAACAAGTATTTCTATGTTTAAACTCTAAACTATGTTTAAATGATATAAAGTATGTCTTTTGGGAGTTTTATGTAAATTTTATGAAAGTTTGATTCTCGGTTAAGATCCGGGCGTCACACGTCCACTGCAAAAAACTTCCCTTTTGAGTTATCGTTGAATGAACAAAGTTGTCTCTTTCTTGTTTCAAGTGTTCAACTATGGACCCATGGCTAAAACTCAAGTTTTTAAAACTTCTCAAAATATGAATTTGGACTTTCTTTAGTGTATTAGGTGCTTCAAAATGTCGTCTTTCACGTAGATTTGGAATCATCAACAGCAAAAAAAGTCAGTTTTGTGATATCGTTGAATGAACAAAGTTGTAACTTTCTTGTTTCAAGTGTTTAACTACGGACCCATGGCTAAAACTCAAGTTTTAAAGACTTCCCGAAATCTGAATTTGGACCTTCATCAGTGTATTAAGTGTATTAAAATGTTGTCTTTCACATTGATTCGGAATCGTCAACCGCAAAAAAAGACAGTTTTGAGTTATCATTGAATGAACAAAGTTGTCTCTTTCTTGTTTCAAGTGTTCAACAATGGACCCATGGCTAAAACTCAAGTTTTAAAGACATCCTGAAATCTGAATTTGGACTTTCATTAGTGTATTAAGTGTATTAAAATGTCATTTTTCACATTGATTCGGAATCGTCAACCGCAAAAAAATTCAGTTTTGAGTTATCGTTGAATGAACAAAGTTGTCTCTTTCTTGTTTCAAGTGTTCTACATGGACCCATGGCTAAAACTCATGTTTTAAAGACTTACCGAAATCTGAATTTGGACTTTCTTTAGCGTATTAAGTGTTTCAAAATGTCGTCTTTCACGTAGATTCGTAATAAAAAAAAAACAAATAAGTCAGTTTTTAGATATTTTTGATTGAACAAAGTTCTGTCTTTCTTGTTTCAAGTGTTCTACTATGGACCCATGGCTAAAACTCAAGTTTTAAAAACTTCCCGAAATCTAAATCTGGACTTTCATTAGTGTATTAAGTGTATCAAAATGTCATCTTTCACCTAGATTCGGAATTGTCAACTGCAAAAAAGTCAATTTTGAGATATCGTTGATTGAACAAAGTTCTGTCTTTCTTGTTTCAAGTGTTCTACTATGGACCCATGGCTAAAACTCAAGTTTTAAAAACTTCCCGAAATCTAAATCTGGACTTTCATTAGGGTATTAAGTGTATCAAAATGTCGTCTTTCACATAGATTCGGAATCGTCAACTGGAAAAAAGTCAATTTTAAGATATCGTTGATTGAACAAAGTTGTCTCTTTCTTGTTTCAAGTGTTCTACTATGGACCCATGGGTAAAACTCAAGTTTTAAAAAAGTTCCCGGAATCCGAATTTGGACATTCGTTAGTGTATTAAGTGTATCAAAATGTCGTCGTTCACATTGATTCGGAATCGTCAACCGCAATAAAAGTCAGTTTTGAGATATTGTTGAATGAACAAAGTTGCCTCTTTCTTGTTTCAAGCGTTTAACTATTGACCCATGGCTAAAACTCAAGTTTTAAAGACTTCCCGAAATCCAAATTTGGACTTTTGTTAGTGTATTAAGTGTATCAAAATGTCGTCTTTCACATTTATTCGAAATCGTTAACCGCAAAAAAAGTCAGCTTTGAGAAATCGTTGAATGAACAAAGTTGTCTCTTTCTTGTTTCAAGTGTTCTATTATAGACCCATGGCTAAAACTCAAGTTTTAAAGACTTCCCGAAATCCAAATTTAGACTTTCATTAGTGTATTAAGTGTATTAAAATGTCGTATTTCACATTGATTCGAAATCGTCAACCGCAAAAAAAGTCAGTTTTGAGATATCGTTGAATGAACAAAGTTGTCTCTTTCTTGTTTCAAGTGTTCAACTATGAACCCATGGCTAAAACTCAAGTTTTAAAGACTTCCCGAAATCCGAATTTGGACTTTCATGAGTGTATTAAGTGTATTAAAATGTCGTCTTTCACATTGATTCGGAATCGTCAAACGCAAAAAAAGTCAGTTTTGAGATATCGTTGAATGAACAAAGTTGTCTCTTTCTTGTTTCAAGTGTTTAACTATGGACCTATGGCTAAAACTCATGTTTTAAAGACTTCCCGAAATCCGAATTTGGACTTTCGTTAATGTATTAAGTGTATCAAAATGTCGTCTTTCACATTGATTCGGAATCGTGAACCGCAAAAAAAGTCAATTTTGAGATATCGTTGATTGAACAAAGTTGTCTCCTTCTTGTTTCAAGTGTTCTACTATGGACCCATGGCTAAAACTCAAGTTTTAAAAACTTTCCGAAATCTGAATTTGGACTTTCTTTAGTGTATTAAGTGTTTCAAAATGCCGTCTTTCACGTAGATTCGTAATAAAAAAAATCAAATAAGTCAGTTTTTAGATATTTTTGATTGAACAAAGTTCTGTCTTTCTTGTTTCAAGTGTTCTACTATGGACCCATGGTTAAAACTCATGTTTTAAAAACTTCCCGAAATCTAAATCTGGACTTTCATTAGTGTATTAAGTGTATTAAAATGTCGTCTTTCACAGTGAGTCGGAATCGTCAACCACAAAAAAAGTCAATTTTGACATATCGTTGAATGAACAAAGTTGTCTCTTTCTTGTTTCAAGTGTTCAACTATGGACCCATGGCTAAAACTCAAGTTTTAGAGACTTTCCGAAATCCGAATTTGGACTTTCATCAGTGTATTAAGTGTATTAAAATGTCGTCTTTCACATTGATTCGGAATCGTCCACTGCAAAAAACTTCCCTTTTGAGTTATCGTTGAATGAACAAAGTTGTCTCTTTCTTGTTTCAAGTGTTCAACTATGGACCCATGGCTAAAACTCAAGTTTTTAAAACTTCTCAAAATATGAATTTGGACTTTCTTTAGTGTATTAGGTGCTTCAAAATGTCGTCTTTCACGTAGATTTGGAATCATCAACAGCAAAAAAAGTCAGTTTTGTGATATCGTTGAATGAACAAAGTTGTAACTTTCTTGTTTCAAGTGTTTAACTACGGACCCATGGCTAAAACTCAAGTTTTAAAGACTTCCCGAAATCTGAATTTGGACCTTCATCAGTGTATTAAGTGTATTAAAATGTTGTCTTTCACATTGATTCGGAATCGTCAACCGCAAAAAAAGACAGTTTTGAGTTATCATTGAATGAACAAAGTTGTCTCTTTCTTGTTTCAAGTGTTCAACAATGGACCCATGGCTAAAACTCAAGTTTTAAAGACATCCTGAAATCTGAATTTGGACTTTCATTAGTGTATTAAGTGTATTAAAATGTCGTTTTTCACATTGATTCGGAATCGTCAACCGCAAAAAAATTCAGTTTTGAGTTATCGTTGAATGAACAAAGTTGTCTCTTTCTTGTTTCAAGTGTTCTACATGGACCCATGGCTAAAACTCATGTTTTAAAGACTTACCGAAATCTGAATTTGGACTTTCTTTAGCGTATTAAGTGTTTCAAAATGTCGTCTTTCACGTAGATTCGTAATAAAAAAAAAACAAATAAGTCAGTTTTTAGATATTTTTGATTGAACAAAGTTCTGTCTTTCTTGTTTCAAGTGTTCTACTATGGACCCATGGCTAAAACTCAAGTTTTAAAAACTTCCCGAAATCTAAATCTGGACTTTCATTAGTGTATTAAGTGTATCAAAATGTCATCTTTCACCTAGATTCGGAATTGTCAACTGCAAAAAAGTCAATTTTGAGATATCGTTGATTGAACAAAGTTCTGTCTTTCTTGTATCAAGTGTTCTACTATGGACCCATGGCTAAAACTCAAGTTTTAAAAACTTCCCGAAATCTAAATCTGGACTTTCATTAGGGTATTAAGTGTATCAAAATGTCGTCTTTCACATAGATTCGGAATCGTCAACTGGAAAAAAGTCAATTTTAAGATATCGTTGATTGAACAAAGTTGTCTCTTTCTTGTTTCAAGTGTTCTACTATGGACCCATGGGTAAAACTCAAGTTTTAAAAAAGTTCCCGGAATCCGAATTTGGACATTCGTTAGTGTATTAAGTGTATCAAAATGTCGTCTTTCACATTGATTCGGAATCGTCAACCGCAATAAAAGTCAGTTTTGAGATATTGTTGAATGAACAAAGTTGCCTCTTTCTTGTTTCAAGCGTTTAACTATTGACCCATGGCTAAAACTCAAGTTTTAAAGACTTCCCGAAATCCAAATTTGGACTTTTGTTAGTGTATTAAGTGTATCAAAATGTCGTCTTTCACATTTATTCGAAATCGTTAACCGCAAAAAAAGTCAGCTTTGAGAAATCGTTGAATGAACAAAGTTGTCTCTTTCTTGTTTCAAGTGTTCTATTATAGACCCATGGCTAAAACTCAAGTTTTAAAGACTTCCCGAAATCCAAATTTAGACTTTCATTAGTGTATTAAGTGTATTAAAATGTCGTATTTCACATTGATTCGAAATCGTCAACCGCAAAAAAAGTCAGTTTTGAGATATCGTTGAATGAACAAAGTTGTCTCTTTCTTGTTTCAAGTGTTCAACTATGAACCCATGGCTAAAACTCAAGTTTTAAAGACTTCCCGAAATCCGAATTTGGACTTTCATGAGTGTATTAAGTGTATTAAAATGTCGTCTTTCACATTGATTCGGAATCGTCAACCACAAAAAAAGTCAGTTTTGAGATATCGTTGAATGAACAAAGTTGTCTCTTTCTTGTTTCAAGTGTTCAACTATGGACCCATGGCTAAAACTCAAGTTTTAAAGACTTCCCGAAATCTGAATTTGGACCTTCATCAGTGTATTAAGTGTCTTAAAATGTTGTCTTTCACATTGATTCGGAATCGTCAACCGCAAAAAAAGACAGTTTTGAGTTATCGTTGAATGAACAAAGTTGTCTCTTTCTTCTTTCAAGTGTTCAACAATGGACCCATGGCTAAAACTCAAGTTTTAAAGACTTCCTGAAATCCAAATTTGGACTTTCATTAGTGTATTAAGTGTATTAAAATGTCGTCTTTCACATTGATTCGGAATCGTCAACCGCAAAAAAAGTCAGTTTTGAGATATCGTTGAATGAACAAAGTTGTCTCTTTCTTGTTTCAAGTGTTTAACTATGGACCTATGGCTAAAACTCATGTTTTAAAGACTTCCCGAAATCCGAATTTGGACTTTCACTAGTGTACTAAGTGTGTCAAAATGTCGCCTTTCACATTGATTCGGAATCGTCAAACGCAAAAAAAGTCAGTTTTGAGATATCGTTGAATGAACAAAGTTGTCTCTTTCTTGTTTCAAGTGTTTAACTATGGACCTATGGCTAAAACTCATGTTTTAAAGACTTCCCGAAATCCGAATTTGGACTTTCGTTAATGTATTAAGTGTATCAAAATGTCGTCTTTCACATTGATTCGGAATCGTGAACCGCAAAAAAAGTCAATTTTGAGATATCGTTGATTGAACAAAGTTGTCTCCTTCTTGTTTCAAGTGTTCTACTATGGACCCATGGCTAAAACTCAAGTTTTAAAAACTTTTCGAAATCTGAATTTGGACTTTCTTTAGTGTATTAAGTGTTTCAAAATGCCGTCTTTCATGTAGATTCGTAATAAAAAAAATCAAATAAGTCAGTTTTTAGATATTTTTGATTGAACAAAGTTCTGTCTTTCTTGTTTCAAGTGTTCTACTATGGACCCATGGTTAAAACTCATGTTTTAAAAACTTCCCGAAATCTAAATCTGGACTTTCATTAGTGTATTAAGTGTATTAAAATGTCGTCTTTCACAGTGAGTCGGAATCGTCAACCACAAAAAAAGTCAATTTTGACATATCGTTGAATGAACAAAGTTGTCTCTTTCTTGTTTCAAGTGTTCAACTATGGACCCATGGCTAAAACTCAAGTTTTAGAGACTTTCCGAAATCCGAATTTGGACTTTCATCAGTGTATTAAGTGTATTAAAATGTCGTCTTTCACATTGATTCGGAATCGTCCACTGCAAAAAACTTCCCTTTTGAGTTATCGTTGAATGAACAAAGTTGTCTCTTTCTTGTTTCAAGTGTTCAACTATGGACCCATGGCTAAAACTCAAGTTTTTAAAACTTCTCAAAATATGAATTTGGACTTTCTTTAGTGTATTAGGTGCTTCAAAATGTCGTCTTTCACGTAGATTTGGATTCATCAACAGCAAAAAAAGTCAGTTTTGTGATATCGTTGAATGAACAAAGTTGTAACTTTCTTGTTTCAAGTGTTTAACTACGGACCCATGGCTAAAACTCAAGTTTTAAAGACTTCCCGAAATCTGAATTTGGACCTTCATCAGTGTATTAAGTGTATTAAAATGTTGTCTTTCACATTGATTCGGAATCGTCAACCGCAAAAAAAGACAGTTTTGAGTTATCATTGAATGAACAAAGTTGTCTCTTTCTTGTTTCAAGTGTTCAACAATGGACCCATGGCTAAAACTCAAGTTTTAAAGACATCCTGAAATCTGAATTTGGACTTTCATTAGTGTATTAAGTGTATTAAAATGTCGTTTTTCACATTGATTCGGAATCGTCAACCGCAAAAAAATTCAGTTTTGAGTTATCGTTGAATGAACAAAGTTGTCTCTTTCTTGTTTCAAGTGTTCTACATGGACCCATGGCTAAAACTCATGTTTTAAAGACTTACCGAAATCTGAATTTGGACTTTCTTTAGCGTATTAAGTGTTTCAAAATGTCGTCTTTCACGTAGATTCGTAATAAAAAAAAAACAAATAAGTCAGTTTTTAGATATTTTTGATTGAACAAAGTTCTGTCTTTCTTGTTTCAAGTGTTCTACTATGGACCCATGGCTAAAACTCAAGTTTTAAAAACTTCCCGAAATCTAAATCTGGACTTTCATTAGTGTATTAAGTGTATCAAAATGTCATCTTTCACCTAGATTCGGAATTGTCAACTGCAAAAAAGTCAATTTTGAGATATCGTTGATTGAACAAAGTTCTGTCTTTCTTGTTTCAAGTGTTCTACTATGGACCCATGGCTAAAACTCAAGTTTTAAAAACTTCCCGAAATCTAAATCTGGACTTTCATTAGGGTATTAAGTGTATCAAAATGTCGTCTTTCACATAGATTCGGAATCGTCAACTGGAAAAAAGTCAATTTTAAGATATCGTTGATTGAACAAAGTTGTCTCTTTCTTGTTTCAAGTGTTCTACTATGGACCCATGGGTAAAACTCAAGTTTTAAAAAAGTTCCCGGAATCCGAATTTGGACATTCGTTAGTGTATTAAGTGTATCAAAATGTCGTCTTTCACATTGATTCGGAATCGTCAACCGCAATAAAAGTCAGTTTTGAGATATTGTTGAATGAACAAAGTTGCCTCTTTCTTGTTTCAAGCGTTTAACTATTGACCCATGGCTAAAACTCAAGTTTTAAAGACTTCCCGAAATCCAAATTTGGACTTTTGTTAGTGTATTAAGTGTATCAAAATGTCGTCTTTCACATTTATTCGAAATCGTTAACCGCAAAAAAAGTCAGCTTTGAGAAATCGTTGAATGAACAAAGTTGTCTCTTTCTTGTTTCAAGTGTTCTATTATAGACCCATGGCTAAAACTCAAGTTTTAAAGACTTCCCGAAATCCAAATTTAGACTTTCATTAGTGTATTAAGTGTATTAAAAT
The DNA here is from genome assembly GCA_036245055.1 of Diospyros kaki. Lineage (NCBI taxonomy): Eukaryota > Viridiplantae > Streptophyta > Magnoliopsida > Ericales > Ebenaceae > Diospyros > Diospyros kaki. The sequence goes on along the minus strand of BSEG01000009.1, from coordinate 22,063,396 downwards.
GTCGTATTTCACATTGATTCGAAATCGTCAACCGCAAAAAAAGTCAGTTTTGAGATATCGTTGAATGAACAAAGTTGTCTCTTTCTTGTTTCAAGTGTTCAACTATGAACCCATGGCTAAAACTCAAGTTTTAAAGACTTCCCGAAATCCGAATTTGGACTTTCATGAGTGTATTAAGTGTATTAAAATGTCGTCTTTCACATTGATTCGGAATCGTCAACCACAAAAAAAGTCAGTTTTGAGATATCGTTGAATGAACAAAGTTGTCTCTTTCTTGTTTCAAGTGTTCAACTATGGACCCATGCCCAAAACTCAAGTTTTAAAGACTGCCCGAAATCTGAATTTGGACCTTCATCAGTGTATTAAGTGTATTAAAATGTCGTCTTTCACATTGATTCGGAATCATCAACCGCAAAAAAAGACAGTTTTGAGTTATCGTTGAATGAACAAAGTTGTCTCTTTCTTGTTTCAAGTGTTCAACTATGGACCCATGGCTAAAACTCAAGTTTTAAAGACTTCCTGAAATCCAAATTTGGACTTTCATTAGTGTATTAAGTGTATTAAAATGTCGTCTTTCACATTGATTCGGAATCGTCAACCGCAAAAAAAGTCAGTTTTTAGTTATCGTTGAATGAACAAAGTTGTCTCTTTCTTGTTTCAAGTATTCTACATGGACCCATGGCTAAAACTCAAGTTTTAAAGACTTACCGAAATCCGAATTTGGACTTTCGTTAGTGTATTAAGTGTATAAAAATGTCGTCTTTCACATTGATTCAGAATCGTCAACCGCAGAAAAAGTCAGTTTTGTGATATCGTTGAATGAAGAAAGTTGTCTCTTTCTTGTTTCAAGTGTTTAACTATGGACCCATGGCTAAAACTCAAGTTTTAAAGACTTCGTGAAATCCGAATTTGGACTTTCATCAGTGTGTTAAGGGTATTAAAATGTAGTCTTTCACATTGATTACGAATCATCCACCACAAAAAAAGTCAGTTTTGAGTTATCGTTGAATGAACAAAGTTGTCTCTTTCTTGTTTCAAGTGTTCAACTATGGACCCATGGCTAAAACTCAAGTTTTAAAAACTTTCCGAAATCTGAATTTGGACTTTCTTTAGTGTATTAAGTGTTTCAAAATGCCGTCTTTCCCGTAGATTCGTAATTAAAAAAATCAAATAAGTCAGTTTTTAGATATTTTTGATTGAACAAAGTTCTGTCTTTCTTGTTTCAAGTGTTCTACTATGGACCCATGGTTAAAACTCATGTTTTAAAAACTTCCCGAAATCTAAATCTGGACTTTCATTAGTGTATTAAGTGTATTAAAATGTCGTCTTTCACGTAGATTCGGAATCATCAACAGCAAAAAAAGTCAGTTTTGTGATATCGTTGAATGAACAAAGTTGTAACTTTCTTGTTTCAAGTGTTTAACTACGGACCCATGGCTAAAACTCAAGTTTTAAAGACTTTTCGAAATCCGAATTTGGACTTTCATCAGTGTATTAAGTGTATTAAAATGTCGTCTTTCACATTGATTCGGAATCGTCCACCGCAAAAAAGTTCCCTTTTGAGTTATCGTTGAATGAACAAAGTTGTCTCTTTCTTGTTTCAAGTGTTCAACTATGGACCCATGGCTAAAACTCAAGTTTTAAAAACTTCTCGAAATATGAATTTGTACTTTCTTTAGTGTATTAAGTGTTTCAAAATGTCGTCTTTCACGTAGATTCGGAATCATCAAAAGCAAATAAGTCAGTTTTTAGATATCTTTGATTGAACAAAGTTCTGTCTTTCTTGTTTCAAGTGTTTAACTATGGACCATGGCTAAAACTCAAGTTTTAAAAACTTTTCAAAATCTGAATTTAGACTTTCTTTAGTGTATTAAGTGTTTCAAAATGCTGTCTTTCACGTAGATTCGTAATCATCAAAAGCAAATAAGTCAGTTTTAAGATATCGTTAATTGAACAAAGTTGTCTTCTTCTTGTTTCAAGTGTTCTACTATGGACCCATGGGTAAAACTCAAGTTTTAAAAACTTCCCGGAATCTGAATTGAGACTTTCGTTAGTGTATTAAGTGTATCAAAATGTCGTCTTTCACATGGATTCGGAATCGTCAACCGCAAAAAAAGTCAGTTTTGAGATATCGTTGAATGAACAAAGTTGTCTCTTTCTTGTTTCAAGTGTTTAACTATGGACCCATGGCTAAAACTCAAGTTTTAAAGACTTCCCGAAATTCGAATTTGGACATTCATTAGCGTATTAAGTGTATTAAAATTTCATCTTTCACATTGATTCGGAATCGTCAACCGCAAAAAAAGTCAGTTTTGAGTTATAATTGAATGAACAAAGTTGTCTCTTTCTTCTTTCAAGTGTTCAACTATGGACCCATGGCTAAAACTCAAGTTTTAAAGACTTCCCGAAATCTGAATTTGGACTTTCATGAGTGTATTAAGTGTATTAAAATGTCGTCTTTCACATTGATTCGGAATCGTCAACCACAAAAAAAGTCAGTTTTGAGATATCGTTGAATGAGCAAAGTTGTCTCTTTCTTGTTTCAAGTGTTCAACTATGGACCCATGGCTAAAACTCAAGTTTTAAAGACTTCCCGAAATCTGAATTTGGACCTTCATCAGTGTATTAAGTGTATCAAAATGTCGTCTTTCACATTGATTCGGAATCGTCAACCGCAAAAAAAGACAGTTTTGAGTTATCGTTGAATGAACAAAGTTGTCTCTTTCTTGTTTCAAGTGTTCAACTATGGACCCATGGCTAAAACTCAAGTTTTAAAAACTTCCCAAAATCTGAATTTGGACTTTATTTAGTGTATTAAGTGTTTCAAAATGTGATCTTTCACGTAGATTCAGAACCGTCAAAAGCAAATAAGTCAGTTTTGAGATATCTTTGATAGAACAAAGTTCTGTCTTTCTTGTTTCAAGCGTTCTACTGTGCACCCATGGCTAAAACTCAAGTTTTAAAAACTTCCCGAGATCTGAATCTAGACTTTCATTAGTGTATTAAGTGTATCAAAATGTCGTCTTTCACATAGATTCAGAATTGTCAACTGCAGAAAAGTCAATTTTGAGATATCGTTGATTGAACAAAATTGTCTCCTTCTTGTTTCAAGTGTTCTACAATGGACCCATGGGTACAACTGAAGTTTTAAAAACGTCCCAAAATCCGAATTTGGACTTTCACTAGTGTATTAAGTGTATCAAAATGTCGTCTTTCACATTGATTCGGAATCGTCAACCGCTAAAAAAGTCAGTTTTGAGATATCGTTTGAATGAAGAAAGTTGTCTCTTTCTTGTTTCAAGTGTTCAACAATGGACCCATGGCTAAAACTCAAGTTTTAAAGACTTCCCGAAATCCGAATTTGGACTTTCATGAGTGTATTAAGTGTATTAAAATGTCGTCTTTCACATTGATTCAGAATCGTCAACCGCAAAAAAGGACAGTTTTGAGTTATCGTTGAGTGAACAAAGTTGTCTCTTTCTTGTTTCAAGTGTTCAACTATGGACCCATGGCTAAAACTCAAGTTTTAAAAACTTCCCGAAATTTGAATTTGGACTTTATTTAGTGTATTAAGTGTTTCAAAATGTGATCTTTCACGTAGATTCAGAACCGTCAAAAGCAAATAAGTCAGTTTTGAGATATCTTTGATAGAACAAAGTTCTGTCTTCCTTGTTTCAAGTGTTCTACTGTGCACCCATGGCTAAAACTCAAGTTTTAAAAACTTCCCGAGATCTAAATCTGGACTTTCTTTAGTGTATCAAAATGTCGTCTTTCACATAGATTCAGAATCGTCAACTGCAAAAAAGTCAATTTTGAGATATCGTTGATTGAACAAAGTTGTCTCCTTCTTGTTTCAAGTGTTCTACTATGGACCCATGGGTAAAACTGAAGTTTTAAAAACGTCCCAAAATCCGAATTTGGACTTTCACTAGTGTATTAAGTGTATCAAAATGTCTTCTTTCACATTGATTCTGAATCGTCAACTGGAAAAAAAGTCAGTTTTGAGATATCGTTTGAATGAAGAAAGTTGTCTCTTTCTTGTTTCAAGTGTTCAAAATTGGACCCATGGCTAAAACTCAAGTTTTAAAGACTTCCTGAAATCCGAATTTGGACTTTCATTAGTGTATTAAGTGTATTAAAATGTCGTTTTTCACATTGATTCGGAATCGTCAACCGCAAAAAAATTCAGTTTTGAGTTATCGTTGAATGAACAAAGTTGTCTCTTTCTTGTTTCAAGTATTCTACATGGACCCATGGCTAAAACTCAAGTTTTAAAGACTTACCGAAATCCGAATTTGGACTTTCGTTAGTGTATTAAGTGTATAAAAATGTCGTCTTTCACATTGATTCAGAATCGTCAACCGCAGAAAAAGTCAGTTTTGTGATATCGTTGAATGAAGAAAGTTATCTCTTTCTTGTTTCAAGTGTTTAACTATGGACCCATGGCTAAAACTCAAGTTTTAAAGACTTCGTGAAATCCGAATTTGGACTTTCATCAGTGTGTTAAGGGTATTAAAATGTAGTCTTTCACATTGATTACGAATCATCCACCACAAAAAAAGTCAGTTTTGAGTTATCGTTGAATGAACAAAGTTGTCTCTTTCTTGTTTCAAGTGTTCAACTATGGACCCATGGCTAAAACTCAAGTTTTAAAAACTTTCCGAAATCTGAATTTGGACTTTCTTTAGTGTATTAAGTGTTTCAAAATGCCGTCTTTCCCGTAGATTCGTAATTAAAAAAATCAAATAAGTCAGTTTTTAGATATTTTTGATTGAACAAAGTTCTGTCTTTCTTGTTTCAAGTGTTCTACTATGGACCCATGGTTAAAACTCATGTTTTAAAAACTTCCCGAAATCTAAATCTGGACTTTCATTAGTGTATTAAGTGTATTAAAATGTCGTCTTTCACGTAGATTCGGAATCATCAACAGCAAAAAAAGTCAGTTTTGTGATATCGTTGAATGAACAAAGTTGTAACTTTCTTGTTTCAAGTGTTTAACTACGGACCCATGGCTAAAACTCAAGTTTTAAAGACTTTTCGAAATCCGAATTTGGACTTTCATCAGTGTATTAAGTGTATTAAAATGTCGTCTTTCACATTGATTCGGAATCGTCCACCGCAAAAAAGTTCCCTTTTGAGTTATCGTTGAATGAACAAAGTTGTCTCTTTCTTGTTTCAAGTGTTCAACTATGGACCCATGGCTAAAACTCAAGTTTTAAAAACTTCTCGAAATATGAATTTGTACTTTCTTTAGTGTATTAAGTGTTTCAAAATGTCGTCTTTCACGTAGATTCGGAATCATCAAAAGCAAATAAGTCAGTTTTTAGATATCTTTGATTGAACAAAGTTCTGTCTTTCTTGTTTCAAGTGTTTAACTATGGACCATGGCTAAAACTCAAGTTTTAAAAACTTTTCGAAATCTGAATTTAGACTTTCTTTAGTGTATTAAGTGTTTCAAAATGCTGTCTTTCACGTAGATTCGTAATCATCAAAAGCAAATAAGTCAGTTTTAAGATATCGTTAATTGAACAAAGTTGTCTTCTTCTTGTTTCAAGTGTTCTACTATGGACCCATGGGTAAAACTCAAGTTTTAAAAACTTCCCGGAATCTGAATTGAGACTTTCGTTAGTGTATTAAGTGTATCAAAATGTCGTCTTTCACATGGATTCGGAATCGTCAACCGCAAAAAAAGTCAGTTTTGAGATATCGTTGAATGAACAAAGTTGTCTCTTTCTTGTTTCAAGTGTTTAACTATGGACCCATGGCTAAAACTCAAGTTTTAAAGACTTCCCGAAATCCGAATTTGGACTTTCATTAGCGTATTAAGTGTATTAAAATTTCATCTTTCACATTGATTCGGAATCGTCAACCGCAAAAAAAGTCAGTTTTGAGTTATAATTGAATGAACAAAGTTGTCTCTTTCTTCTTTCAAGTGTTCAACTATGGACCCATGGCTAAAACTCAAGTTTTAAAGACTTCCCGAAATCTGAATTTGGACTTTCATGAGTGTATTAAGTGTATTAAAATGTCGTCTTTCACATTGATTCGGAATCGTCAACCACAAAAAAAGTCAGTTTTGAGATATCGTTGAATGAGCAAAGTTGTCTCTTTCTTGTTTCAAGTGTTCAACTATGGACCCATGGCTAAAACTCAAGTTTTAAAGACTTCCCGAAATCTGAATTTGGACCTTCATCAGTGTATTAAGTGTATCAAAATGTCGTCTTTCACATTGATTCGGAATCATCAACCGCAAAAAAAGACAGTTTTGAGTTATCGTTGAATGAACAAAGTTGTCTCTTTCTTGTTTCAAGTGTTCAACTATGGACCCATGGCTAAAACTCAAGTTTTAAAAACTTCCCAAAATCTGAATTTGGACTTTATTTAGTGTATTAAGTGTTTCAAAATGTGATCTTTCACGTAGATTCAGAACCGTCAAAAGCAAATAAGTCAGTTTTGAGATATCTTTGATAGAACAAAGTTCTGTCTTTCTTGTTTCAAGCGTTCTACTGTGCACCCATGGCTAAAACTCAAGTTTTAAAAACTTCCCGAGATCTGAATCTGGACTTTCATTAGTGTATTAAGTGTATCAAAATGTCGTCTTTCACATAGATTCAGAATTGTCAACTGCAGAAAAGTCAATTTTGAGATATCGTTGATTGAACAAAATTGTCTCCTTCTTGTTTCAAGTGTTCTACAATGGACCCATGGGTACAACTGAAGTTTTAAAAACGTCCCAAAATCCGAATTTGGACTTTCACTAGTGTATTAAGTGTATCAAAATGTCGTCTTTCACATTGATTCGGAATCGTCAACCGCTAAAAAAGTCAGTTTTGAGATATCGTTTGAATGAAGAAAGTTGTCTCTTTCTTGTTTCAAGTGTTCAACAATGGACCCATGGCTAAAACTCAAGTTTTAAAGACTTCCCGAAATCCGAATTTGGACTTTCATGAGTGTATTAAGTGTATTAAAATGTCGTCTTTCACATTCATTCAGAATCGTCAACCGCAAAAAAGGACAGTTTTGAGTTATCGTTGAGTGAACAAAGTTGTCTCTTTCTTGTTTCAAGTGTTCAACTATGGACCCATGGCTAAAACTCAAGTTTTAAAAACTTCCCGAAATTTGAATTTGGACTTTATTTAGTGTATTAAGTGTTTCAAAATGTGATCTTTCACGTAGATTCAGAACCGTCAAAAGCAAATAAGTCAGTTTTGAGATATCTTTGATAGAACAAAGTTCTGTCTTCCTTGTTTCAAGTGTTCTACTGTGCACCCATGGCTAAAACTCAAGTTTTAAAAACTTCCCGAGATCTAAATCTGGACTTTCATTAGTGTATCAAAATGTCGTCTTTCACATAGATTCAGAATCGTCAACTGCAAAAAAGTCAATTTTGAGATATCGTTGATTGAACAAAGTTGTCTCCTTCTTGTTTCAAGTGTTCTACTATGGACCCATGGGTAAAACTGAAGTTTTAAAAACGTCCCAAAATCCGAATTTGGACTTTCACTAGTGTATTAAGTGTATCAAAATGTCTTCTTTCACATTGATTCTGAATCGTCAACTGGAAAAAAAGTCAGTTTTGAGATATCGTTTGAATGAAGAAAGTTGTCTCTTTCTTGTTTCAAGTGTTCAAAATTGGACCCATGGCTAAAACTCAAGTTTTAAAGACTTCCTGAAATCCGAATTTGGACTTTCATTAGTGTATTAAGTGTATTAAAATGTCGTTTTTCACATTGATTCGGAATCGTCAACCGCAAAAAAATTCAGTTTTGAGTTATCGTTGAATGAACAAAGTTGTCTCTTTCTTGTTTCAAGTGTTCTACATGGACCCATGGCTAAAACTCAAGTTTTAAAGACTTACCGAAATCTGAATTTGGACTTTCTTTAGCGTATTAAGTGTTTCAAAATGTCGTCTTTCACGTAGATTCGTAATAAAAAAAAAACAAATAAGTCAGTTTTTAGATATTTTTGATTGAACAAAGTTCTGTCTTTCTTGTTTCAAGTGTTCTACTATGGACCCATGGCTAAAACTCAAGTTTTAAAAACTTCCCGAAATCTAAATCTGGACTTTCATTAGTGTATTAAGTGTATCAAAATGTCATCTTTCACCTAGATTCGGAATTGTCAACTGCAAAAAAGTCAATTTTGAGATATCGTTGATTGAACAAAGTTCTGTCTTTCTTGTTTCAAGTGTTCTACTATGGACCCATGGCTAAAACTCAAGTTTTAAAAACTTCCCGAAATCTAAATCTGGACTTTCATTAGGGTATTAAGTGTATCAAAATGTCGTCTTTCACATAGATTCGGAATCGTCAACTGGAAAAAAGTCAATTTTAAGATATCGTTGATTGAACAAAGTTGTCTCTTTCTTGTTTCAAGTGTTCTACTATGGACCCATGGGTAAAACTCAAGTTTTAAAAAAGTTCCCGGAATCCGAATTTGGACATTCGTTAGTGTATTAAGTGTATCAAAATGTCGTCTTTCACATTGATTCGGAATCGTCAACCGCAATAAAAGTCAGTTTTGAGATATTGTTGAATGAACAAAGTTGCCTCTTTCTTGTTTCAAGCGTTTAACTATTGACCCATGGCTAAAACTCAAGTTTAAAAAACGTACCGAAATCCGAATTTTGTCTTTCACTAGTGTATTAAGTGTGTCAAAATGTCACCTTTCACATTGATTCGGAATCGTCAACCGCAAAAAAAGTCAGTTTTGAGATATCGTTGAATGAACAAAGTTGTCTCCTTCTTGTTTCAAGTGTTTAACTATGGACCCATGGCTAAAACTCAAGTTTTAAAAACTTCCCGAAATCCGAATTTGGACTTTCACTAGTGTATTAAGTGTGTCAAAATGTCGCCTTTCACATTGATTCGGAATCGTCAACCGCAAAAAAGGTCAGTTTTGAGATATCGTTGAATGAACAAAGTTGTCTCTTTCTTGTTTCAAGTGTTTAACTATGGACCCATGGCTAAAACTGAAGTTTTAAAGACTTCCCAAAATTCGAATTTGGACTTTCGTTAGTGTATTATGTGTGTCAAAATGTCGTCTTTCACATTGATTCGGAATCGTCAACCGCAAAAAAAGTCAGTTTTGAGTTATCATTGAATGAACAAAGTTGTCTCTTTCTTGGTTGAAGTGTTCAACTATGGACCCATGGCTAAAACTCAAGTTTTAAAAACTTCCCGAAATCTGAATTTGGACTTTCTTTAGTGTATTAACTATTTCAAAATGTCATCTTTCACATAGATTTGGAACCGTCAAAAGCAAATAAGTCAATTTTGCGATATCTTTGATAGAACAAGGTTTTGTCTTTCTTGTTTCAAGTGTTCTACTATGGACCCATGGCTAAAACTCAAGTTTTAAAAACTTCTCGAAATCTGAATCTGAACTTTCATTAGTGTATTAAGTGTATCAAAATGTCGTCTTTCACATAGATTCGGAATCGTCAACTGCAAAAAAGTCAATTTTGAGATATCGTTGATTGAACAAAGTTGTCTCCTTCTTGTTTCAAGTGTTCTACTATGGACCCATGGGTAAAACTCAAGTTTTAAAAACTTCCCGAAATCTGAATTTGGACTTTCTTTAGTGTATTAAGTGTTTCAAAATGTCATCTTTCATGTAGATTCGGAACCGTCAAAAGCAAATAAGTCAGTTTTGAGATATCTTTGATAGAACAAAGTTCTGTCTTTCTTATTTCAAGTGTTCTACTATGGACCCATGGCTAAAACTCAAGTTTTAAAAACTTCCAGAAATCTGAATCTAGACTTTCATTAGTGTATTAGGTGTATCAAAATGTCAACTTTCACATAGATTCGGAATCGCCAACAGCAAAAAAGTCAATTTTGAGATATTGTTGATTGAACAAAGTTGTCTCCTTGTTTCAAGTGTTCTACTATGGACCCATAGGTAAAACTCAAGTTTTAAAAACGTCCCGAAATCCGCATTTGGACATTCACTAGTGTATTAAGTGTATCAAAATGTCATCTTTCACATTGATTCGGGATCTACAACCGCAAAAAAAGTCAGTTTTGAGATATCGTTGAATGAATAGAGTTGTCTCTTTCTTGTTTCAAGTGTTTAACTATGGACCCATGGCTAAAACTGAAGTTTTAAAGACTTCCCAAAATTCGAATTTGGACTTTCGTTAGTGTATTATGTGTGTCAAAATGTCGTCTTTCACATTGATTCGGAATCGTCAACCGCAAAAAAAGTCAATTTTGAGATATCGTTGATTGAACAAAGTTGTCTCCTTCTTGTTTCAAGTGTTCTACTATGGACCCATGGGTAAAACTCAAGTTTTAAAAACTTCCCGAAATCTGAATTTGGACTTTCTTTAGTGTATTAAGTGTTTCAAAATGTCATCTTTCACGTAGATTCGGAACCGTCAAAAGCAAATAAGTCAGTTTTGAGATATCTTTGATAGAACAAAGTTCTGTCTTTCTTATTTCAAGTGTTTTACTATGGACCCATGGGTAAAACTCAAGTTTTAAAAACTTCCCGAAATCTGAATTTGGACTTTCTTTAGTGTATTAAGTGTTTCAAAATGTCGTCTTTCACGTAGATTCGGAACCGTCAAAAGCAAATAAGTCAGTTTTGAGATATCTTTGATAGAACAAAGTTCTGTCTTTCCTGTTTCAAGTGTTCTACTATGGACCCATGGGTAAAACTCAAGTTTTAAAAACTTACCAAAATCTGAATTTGGACTTTCTTTAGTGTATTAAGTGTTTCAAAATGTCATCTTTCACGTAGATTCGGAACCGACAAAAGCAAATAAGTCAGTTTTGAGATATGTTTGATATAACAAAGCTCTATCTTTCTTGTTTCAAGTGTTCTACTATGGACCCATGGCTAAAACTCAAGTTTTAAAAACTTCCTGAAATCTGAATCTGGACTTTCATTAGTGTATTAGGTGTGTCAAAATGTCAACTTTCACATAGATTTGGAATCGTCAACTGCAAAAAATTCAATTTTGAGATATCGTTGACTGAACAAAGTTGTCTCCTTCTTGTTTCAAGTGTTCTACTATGGACCCGTAGGTAAAACACAAGTTTTAAAAACGTCTCGAAATCTGAATTTGGACTTTCTCTAGTGTATTAAGTGTATCAAAATGTCGTCTTTCACATTGATTCGGAATCGTCAATCGCAAAAAAAGTCAGTTTTGAGATATCGTTGAATGAACAAAGTTGTCTCTTTCTTGTTTTAAGTGTTCAACAATGGACCCATGGCTAAAACTCAAGTTTTAAAGACTTTTCGAAATCCGAATTTGGATTTTCGTTAGTGTATTAAGTGTATCAAAATGTCGTCTTTCACATTGATTCGGAATCGTCAACCGCAAAAAATGTTAGTTTTGAGATATCGTTGAATGAACAAAGTTGTCTCTTTCTTGTTTCAAGTGTTCAACTATGGACCCATGGCTAAAACTCAAGTTTTAAAAACTTCCCGAAATCCGAATTTGGACTTTCACTAGTGTACTAAGTGTGTCAAAATGTCGCCTTTCACATTGATTCGGAATCGTCAACCGCAAAAAAGGTCAGTTTTGAGATATCGTTGAATGAACAAAGTTGTCTCTTTCTTGTTTTAAGTGTTCAACAATGGACCCATGGCTAAAACTCAAGTTTTAAAGACTTTTCGAAATCCGAATTTGGATTTTCGTTAGTGTATTAAGTGTATCAAAATGTCGTCTTTCACATGGATTCGGAATCGTCAACCGCAAAAAAAGTCAGATTTGAGATATCGTTGAATGAACAAAGTTGTCTCTTTCTTGTTTCAAGTGTTTAACTATGGACCTATGGCTAAAACTCAAGTTTTAAAGACTTCCCGAAATCCGAATTTGGACTTTCATTAGCGTATTAAGTGTATTAAAGTTTCATCTTTCACATTGATTCGGAATCGTCAACCGCAAAAAAAGTCAGTTTTGAGTTATAGTTGAATGAATAAAGTTGTCTCTTTCTTATTTCAAGTGTTCAACTATGGACCCATGGCTAAAACTCAAGTTTTAAAGACTTCCCGAAATCCGAATTTGGACTTTCATGAGTGTATTAAGTGTATTAAAATGTCGTCTTTCACATTGATTCGGAATCGTCAACCACAAAAAAAGTCAGTTTTGAGATATCGTTGAATGAACAAAGTTGTCTCTTTCTTGTTTCAAGTGTTCAACTATGGACCCATGGCTAAAACTCAAGTTTTAAAGACTTCCCGAAATCTGAATTTGGACCTTCATCAGTGTATTAAGTGTATTAAAATGTTGTCTTTCACATTGATTCGGAATCGTCAACCGCAAAAAAAGACAGTTTTGAGTTATCGTTGAATGAACAAAGTTGTCTCTTTCTTCTTTCAAGTGTTCAACAATGGACCCATGGCTAAAACTCAAGTTTTAAAGACTTCCTGAAATCCAAATTTGGACTTTCATTAGTGTATTAAGTGTATTAAAATGTCGTCTTTCACATTGATTCGGAATCGTCAACCGCAAAAAAAGTCAGTTTTGAGATATCGTTGAATGAACAAAGTTGTCTCTTTCTTGTTTCAAGTGTTTAACTATGGACCTATGGCTAAAACTCATGTTTTAAAGACTTCCCGAAATCCGAATTTGGACTTTCACTAGTGTACTAAGTGTGTCAAAATGTCGCCTTTCACATTGATTCGGAATCGTCAAACGCAAAAAAAGTCAGTTTTGAGATATCGTTGAATGAACAAAGTTGTCTCTTTCTTGTTTCAAGTGTTTAACTATGGACTTATGGCTAAAACTCATGTTTTAAAGACTTCCCGAAATCCGAATTTGGACTTTCGTTAATGTATTAAGTGTATCAAAATGTCGTCTTTCACATTGATTCGGAATCGTGAACCGCAAAAAAAGTCAATTTTGAGATATCGTTGATTGAACAAAGTTGTCTCCTTCTTGTTTCAAGTGTTCTACTATGGACCCATGGCTAAAACTCAAGTTTTAAAAACTTTCCGAAATCTGAATTTGGACTTTCTTTAGTGTATTAAGTGTTTCAAAATGCCGTCTTTCACGTAGATTCGTAATAAAAAAAATCAAATAAGTCAGTTTTTAGATATTTTTGATTGAACAAAGTTCTGTCTTTCTTGTTTCAAGTGTTCTACTATGGACCCATGGTTAAAACTCATGTTTTAAAAACTTCCCGAAATCTAAATCTGGACTTTCATTAGTGTATTAAGTGTATTAAAATGTCGTCTTTCACAGTGAGTCGGAATCGTCAACCACAAAAAAAGTCAATTTTGACATATCGTTGAATGAACAAAGTTGTCTCTTTCTTGTTTCAAGTGTTCAACTATGGACCCATGGCTAAAACTCAAGTTTTAGAGACTTTCCGAAATCCGAATTTGGACTTTCATCAGTGTATTATGTGTATTAAAATGTCGTCTTTCACATTGATTCGGAATCGTCCACTGCAAAAAACTTCCCTTTTGAGTTATCGTTGAATGAACAAAGTTGTCTCTTTCTTGTTTCAAGTGTTCAACTATGGACCCATGGCTAAAACTCAAGTTTTTAAAACTTCTCAAAATATGAATTTGGACTTTCTTTAGTGTATTAGGTGCTTCAAAATGTCGTCTTTCACGTAGATTTGGAATCATCAACAGCAAAAAAAGTCAGTTTTGTGATATCGTTGAATGAACAAAGTTGTAACTTTCTTGTTTCAAGTGTTTAACTACGGACCCATGGCTAAAACTCAAGTTTTAAAGACTTCCCGAAATCTGAATTTGGACCTTCATCAGTGTATTAAGTGTATTAAAATGTTGTCTTTCACATTGATTCGGAATCGTCAACCGCAAAAAAAGACAGTTTTGAGTTATCATTGAATGAACAAAGTTGTCTCTTTCTTGTTTCAAGTGTTCAACAATGGACCCATGGCTAAAACTCAAGTTTTAAAGACATCCTGAAATCTGAATTTGGACTTTCATTAGTGTATTAAGTGTATTAAAATGTCGTTTTTCACATTGATTCGGAATCGTCAACCGCAAAAAAATTCAGTTTTGAGTTATCGTTGAATGAACAAAGTTGTCTCTTTCTTGTTTCAAGTGTTCTACATGGACCCATGGCTAAAACTCATGTTTTAAAGACTTACCGAAATCTGAATTTGGACTTTCTTTAGCGTATTAAGTGTTTCAAAATGTCGTCTTTCACGTAGATTCGTAATAAAAAAAAAACAAATAAGTCAGTTTTTAGATATTTTTGATTGAACAAAGTTCTGTCTTTCTTGTTTCAAGTGTTCTACTATGGACCCATGGCTAAAACTCAAGTTTTAAAAACTTCCCGAAATCTAAATCTGGACTTTCATTAGTGTATTAAGTGTATCAAAATGTCATCTTTCACCTAGATTCGGAATTGTCAACTGCAAAAAAGTCAATTTTGAGATATCGTTGATTGAACAAAGTTCTGTCTTTCTTGTTTCAAGTGTTCTACTATGGACCCATGGCTAAAACTCAAGTTTTAAAAACTTCCCGAAATCTAAATCTGGACTTTCATTAGGGTATTAAGTGTATCAAAATGTCGTCTTTCACATAGATTCGGAATCGTCAACTGGAAAAAAGTCAATTTTAAGATATCGTTGATTGAACAAAGTTGTCTCTTTCTTGTTTCAAGTGTTCTACTATGGACCCATGGGTAAAACTCAAGTTTTAAAAAAGTTCCCGGAATCCGAATTTGGACATTCGTTAGTGTATTAAGTGTATCAAAATGTCGTCTTTCACATTGATTCGGAATCGTCAACCGCAATAAAAGTCAGTTTTGAGATATTGTTGAATGAACAAAGTTGCCTCTTTCTTGTTTCAAGCGTTTAACTATTGACCCATGGCTAAAACTCAAGTTTTAAAGACTTCCCGAAATCCAAATTTGGACTTTTGTTAGTGTATTAAGTGTATCAAAATGTCGTCTTTCACATTTATTCGAAATCGTTAACCGCAAAAAAAGTCAGCTTTGAGAAATCGTTGAATGAACAAAGTTGTCTCTTTCTTGTTTCAAGTGTTCTATTATAGACCCATGGCTAAAACTCAAGTTTTAAAGACTTCCCGAAATCCAAATTTAGACTTTCATTAGTGTATTAAGTGTATTAAAATGTCGTATTTCACATTGATTCGAAATCGTCAACCGCAAAAAAAGCCAGTTTTGAGATATCGTTGAATGAACAAAGTTGTCTCTTTCTTGTTTCAAGTGTTCAACTATGAACCCATGGCTAAAACTCAAGTTTTAAAGACTTCCCGAAATCCGAATTTGGACTTTCATGAGTGTATTAAGTGTATTAAAATGTCGTCTTTCACATTGATTCGGAATCGTCAACCACAAAAAAAGTCAGTTTTGAGATATCGTTGAATGAACAAAGTTATCTCTTTCTTGTTTCAAGTGTTCAACTATGGACCCATGGCTAAAACTCAAGTTTTAAAGACTTCCCGAAATCTGAATTTGGACCTTCATCAGTGTATTAAGTGTCTTAAAATGTTGTCTTTCACATTGATTCGGAATCGTCAACCGCAAAAAAAGACAGTTTTGAGTTATCGTTGAATGAACAAAGTTGTCTCTTTCTTCTTTCAAGTGTTCAACAATGGACCCATGGCTAAAACTCAAGTTTTAAAGACTTCCTGAAATCCAAATTTGGACTTTCATTAGTGTATTAAGTGTATTAAAATGTCGTCTTTCACATTGATTCGGAATCGTCAACCGCAAAAAAAGTCAGTTTTGAGATATCGTTGAATGAACAAAGTTGTCTCTTTCTTGTTTCAAGTGTTTAACTATGGACCTATGGCTAAAACTCATGTTTTAAAGACTTCCCGAAATCCGAATTTGGACTTTCACTAGTGTACTAAGTGTGTCAAAATGTCGCCTTTCACATTGATTCGGAATCGTCAAACGCAAAAAAAGTCAGTTTTGAGATATCGTTGAATGAACAAAGTTGTCTCTTTCTTGTTTCAAGTGTTTAACTATGGACCTATGGCTAAAACTCATGTTTTAAAGACTTCCCGAAATCCGAATTTGGACTTTCGTTAATGTATTAAGTGTATCAAAATGTCGTCTTTCACATTGATTCGGAATCGTGAACCGCAAAAAAAGTCAATTTTGAGATATCGTTGATTGAACAAAGTTGTCTCCTTCTTGTTTCAAGTGTTCTACTATGGACCCATGGCTAAAACTCAAGTTTTAAAAACTTTTCGAAATCTGAATTTGGACTTTCTTTAGTGTATTAAGTGTTTCAAAATGCCGTCTTTCACGTAGATTCGTAATAAAAAAAATCAAATAAGTCAGTTTTTAGATATTTTTGATTGAACAAAGTTCTGTCTTTCTTGTTTCAAGTGTTCTACTATGGACCCATGGTTAAAACTCATGTTTTAAAAACTTCCCGAAATCTAAATCTGGACTTTCATTAGTGTATTAAGTGTATTAAAATGTCGTCTTTCACAGTGAGTCGGAATCGTCAACCACAAAAAAAGTCAATTTTGACATATCGTTGAATGAACAAAGTTGTCTCTTTCTTGTTTCAAGTGTTCAACTATGGACCCATGGCTAAAACTCAAGTTTTAGAGACTTTCCGAAATCCGAATTTGGACTTTCATCAGTGTATTAAGTGTATTAAAATGTCGTCTTTCACATTGATTCGGAATCGTCCACTGCAAAAAACTTCCCTTTTGAGTTATCGTTGAATGAACAAAGTTGTCTCTTTCTTGTTTCAAGTGTTCAACTATGGACCCATGGCTAAAACTCAAGTTTTTAAAACTTCTCAAAATATGAATTTGGACTTTCTTTAGTGTATTAGGTGCTTCAAAATGTCGTCTTTCACGTAGATTTGGATTCATCAACAGCAAAAAAAGTCAGTTTTGTGATATCGTTGAATGAACAAAGTTGTAACTTTCTTGTTTCAAGTGTTTAACTACGGACCCATGGCTAAAACTCAAGTTTTAAAGACTTCCCGAAATCTGAATTTGGACCTTCATCAGTGTATTAAGTGTATTAAAATGTTGTCTTTCACATTGATTCGGAATCGTCAACCGCAAAAAAAGACAGTTTTGAGTTATCATTGAATGAACAAAGTTGTCTCTTTCTTGTTTCAAGTGTTCAACAATGGACCCATGGCTAAAACTCAAGTTTTAAAGACATCCTGAAATCTGAATTTGGACTTTCATTAGTGTATTAAGTGTATTAAAATGTCGTTTTTCACATTGATTCGGAATCGTCAACCGCAAAAAAATTCAGTTTTGAGTTATCGTTGAATGAACAAAGTTGTCTCTTTCTTGTTTCAAGTGTTCTACATGGACCCATGGCTAAAACTCATGTTTTAAAGACTTACCGAAATCTGAATTTGGACTTTCTTTAGCGTATTAAGTGTTTCAAAATGTCGTCTTTCACGTAGATTCGTAATAAAAAAAAAACAAATAAGTCAGTTTTTAGATATTTTTGATTGAACAAAGTTCTGTCTTTCTTGTTTCAAGTGTTCTACTATGGACCCATGGCTAAAACTCAAGTTTTAAAAACTTCCCGAAATCTAAATCTGGACTTTCATTAGTGTATTAAGTGTATCAAAATGTCATCTTTCACCTAGATTCGGAATCGTCAACCGCAAAAAAAGTCAGTTTTGAGTTATAGTTGAATGAATAAAGTTGTCTCTTTCTTATTTCAAGTGTTCAACTATGGACCCATGGCTAAAACTCAAGTTTTAAAGACTTCCCGAAATCCGAATTTGGACTTTCATGAGTGTATTAAGTGTATTAAAATGTCGTCTTTCACATTGATTCGGAATCGTCAACCACAAAAAAAGTCAGTTTTGAGATATCGTTGAATGAACAAAGTTGTCTCTTTCTTGTTTCAAGTGTTCAACTATGGACCCATGGCTAAAACTCAAGTTTTAAAGACTTCCCGAAATCTGAATTTGGACCTTCATCAGTGTATTAAGTGTATTAAAATGTTGTCTTTCACATTGATTCGGAATCGTCAACCGCAAAAAAAGACAGTTTTGAGTTATCGTTGAATGAACAAAGTTGTCTCTTTCTTCTTTCAAGTGTTCAACAATGGACCCATGGCTAAAACTCAAGTTTTAAAGACTTCCTGAAATCCAAATTTGGACTTTCATTAGTGTATTAAGTGTATTAAAATGTCGTCTTTCACATTGATTCGGAATCGTCAACCGCAAAAAAAGTCAGTTTTGAGATATCGTTGAATGAACAAAGTTGTCTCTTTCTTGTTTCAAGTGTTTAACTATGGACCTATGGCTAAAACTCATGTTTTAAAGACTTCCCGAAATCCGAATTTGGACTTTCACTAGTGTACTAAGTGTGTCAAAATGTCGCCTTTCACATTGATTCGGAATCGTCAAACGCAAAAAAAGTCAGTTTTGAGATATCGTTGAATGAACAAAGTTGTCTCTTTCTTGTTTCAAGTGTTTAACTATGGACTTATGGCTAAAACTCATGTTTTAAAGACTTCCCGAAATCCGAATTTGGACTTTCGTTAATGTATTAAGTGTATCAAAATGTCGTCTTTCACATTGATTCGGAATCGTGAACCGCAAAAAAAGTCAATTTTGAGATATCGTTGATTGAACAAAGTTGTCTCCTTCTTGTTTCAAGTGTTCTACTATGGACCCATGGCTAAAACTCAAGTTTTAAAAACTTTCCGAAATCTGAATTTGGACTTTCTTTAGTGTATTAAGTGTTTCAAAATGCCGTCTTTCACGTAGATTCGTAATAAAAAAAATCAAATAAGTCAGTTTTTAGATATTTTTGATTGAACAAAGTTCTGTCTTTCTTGTTTCAAGTGTTCTACTATGGACCCATGGTTAAAACTCATGTTTTAAAAACTTCCCGAAATCTAAATCTGGACTTTCATTAGTGTATTAAGTGTATTAAAATGTCGTCTTTCACAGTGAGTCGGAATCGTCAACCACAAAAAAAGTCAATTTTGACATATCGTTGAATGAACAAAGTTGTCTCTTTCTTGTTTCAAGTGTTCAACTATGGACCCATGGCTAAAACTCAAGTTTTAGAGACTTTCCGAAATCCGAATTTGGACTTTCATCAGTGTATTATGTGTATTAAAATGTCGTCTTTCACATTGATTCGGAATCGTCCACTGCAAAAAACTTCCCTTTTGAGTTATCGTTGAATGAACAAAGTTGTCTCTTTCTTGTTTCAAGTGTTCAACTATGGACCCATGGCTAAAACTCAAGTTTTTAAAACTTCTCAAAATATGAATTTGGACTTTCTTTAGTGTATTAGGTGCTTCAAAATGTCGTCTTTCACGTAGATTTGGAATCATCAACAGCAAAAAAAGTCAGTTTTGTGATATCGTTGAATGAACAAAGTTGTAACTTTCTTGTTTCAAGTGTTTAACTACGGACCCATGGCTAAAACTCAAGTTTTAAAGACTTCCCGAAATCTGAATTTGGACCTTCATCAGTGTATTAAGTGTATTAAAATGTTGTCTTTCACATTGATTCGGAATCGTCAACCGCAAAAAAAGACAGTTTTGAGTTATCATTGAATGAACAAAGTTGTCTCTTTCTTGTTTCAAGTGTTCAACAATGGACCCATGGCTAAAACTCAAGTTTTAAAGACATCCTGAAATCTGAATTTGGACTTTCATTAGTGTATTAAGTGTATTAAAATGTCGTTTTTCACATTGATTCGGAATCGTCAACCGCAAAAAAATTCAGTTTTGAGTTATCGTTGAATGAACAAAGTTGTCTCTTTCTTGTTTCAAGTGTTCTACATGGACCCATGGCTAAAACTCATGTTTTAAAGACTTACCGAAATCTGAATTTGGACTTTCTTTAGCGTATTAAGTGTTTCAAAATGTCGTCTTTCACGTAGATTCGTAATAAAAAAAAAACAAATAAGTCAGTTTTTAGATATTTTTGATTGAACAAAGTTCTGTCTTTCTTGTTTCAAGTGTTCTACTATGGACCCATGGCTAAAACTCAAGTTTTAAAAACTTCCCGAAATCTAAATCTGGACTTTCATTAGTGTATTAAGTGTATCAAAATGTCATCTTTCACCTAGATTCGGAATTGTCAACTGCAAAAAAGTCAATTTTGAGATATCGTTGATTGAACAAAGTTCTGTCTTTCTTGTTTCAAGTGTTCTACTATGGACCCATGGCTAAAACTCAAGTTTTAAAAACTTCCCGAAATCTAAATCTGGACTTTCATTAGGGTATTAAGTGTATCAAAATGTCGTCTTTCACATAGATTCGGAATCGTCAACTGGAAAAAAGTCAATTTTAAGATATCGTTGATTGAACAAAGTTGTCTCTTTCTTGTTTCAAGTGTTCTACTATGGACCCATGGGTAAAACTCAAGTTTTAAAAAAGTTCCCGGAATCCGAATTTGGACATTCGTTAGTGTATTAAGTGTATCAAAATGTCGTCTTTCACATTGATTCGGAATCGTCAACCGCAATAAAAGTCAGTTTTGAGATATTGTTGAATGAACAAAGTTGCCTCTTTCTTGTTTCAAGCGTTTAACTATTGACCCATGGCTAAAACTCAAGTTTTAAAGACTTCCCGAAATCCAAATTTGGACTTTTGTTAGTGTATTAAGTGTATCAAAATGTCGTCTTTCACATTTATTCGAAATCGTTAACCGCAAAAAAAGTCAGCTTTGAGAAATCGTTGAATGAACAAAGTTGTCTCTTTCTTGTTTCAAGTGTTCTATTATAGACCCATGGCTAAAACTCAAGTTTTAAAGACTTCCCGAAATCCAAATTTAGACTTTCATTAGTGTATTAAGTGTATTAAAATGTCGTATTTCACATTGATTCGAAATCGTCAACCGCAAAAAAAGCCAGTTTTGAGATATCGTTGAATGAACAAAGTTGTCTCTTTCTTGTTTCAAGTGTTCAACTATGAACCCATGGCTAAAACTCAAGTTTTAAAGACTTCCCGAAATCCGAATTTGGACTTTCATGAGTGTATTAAGTGTATTAAAATGTCGTCTTTCACATTGATTCGGAATCGTCAACCACAAAAAAAGTCAGTTTTGAGATATCGTTGAATGAACAAAGTTATCTCTTTCTTGTTTCAAGTGTTCAACTATGGACCCATGGCTAAAACTCAAGTTTTAAAGACTTCCCGAAATCTGAATTTGGACCTTCATCAGTGTATTAAGTGTCTTAAAATGTTGTCTTTCACATTGATTCGGAATCGTCAACCGCAAAAAAAGACAGTTTTGAGTTATCGTTGAATGAACAAAGTTGTCTCTTTCTTCTTTCAAGTGTTCAACAATGGACCCATGGCTAAAACTCAAGTTTTAAAGACTTCCTGAAATCCAAATTTGGACTTTCATTAGTGTATTAAGTGTATTAAAATGTCGTCTTTCACATTGATTCGGAATCGTCAACCGCAAAAAAAGTCAGTTTTGAGATATCGTTGAATGAACAAAGTTGTCTCTTTCTTGTTTCAAGTGTTTAACTATGGACCTATGGCTAAAACTCATGTTTTAAAGACTTCCCGAAATCCGAATTTGGACTTTCACTAGTGTACTAAGTGTGTCAAAATGTCGCCTTTCACATTGATTCGGAATCGTCAAACGCAAAAAAAGTCAGTTTTGAGATATCGTTGAATGAACAAAGTTGTCTCTTTCTTGTTTCAAGTGTTTAACTATGGACCTATGGCTAAAACTCATGTTTTAAAGACTTCCCGAAATCCGAATTTGGACTTTCGTTAATGTATTAAGTGTATCAAAATGTCGTCTTTCACATTGATTCGGAATCGTGAACCGCAAAAAAAGTCAATTTTGAGATATCGTTGATTGAACAAAGTTGTCTCCTTCTTGTTTCAAGTGTTCTACTATGGACCCATGGCTAAAACTCAAGTTTTAAAAACTTTTCGAAATCTGAATTTGGACTTTCTTTAGTGTATTAAGTGTTTCAAAATGCCGTCTTTCACGTAGATTCGTAATAAAAAAAATCAAATAAGTCAGTTTTTAGATATTTTTGATTGAACAAAGTTCTGTCTTTCTTGTTTCAAGTGTTCTACTATGGACCCATGGTTAAAACTCATGTTTTAAAAACTTCCCGAAATCTAAATCTGGACTTTCATTAGTGTATTAAGTGTATTAAAATGTCGTCTTTCACAGTGAGTCGGAATCGTCAACCACAAAAAAAGTCAATTTTGACATATCGTTGAATGAACAAAGTTGTCTCTTTCTTGTTTCAAGTGTTCAACTATGGACCCATGGCTAAAACTCAAGTTTTAGAGACTTTCCGAAATCCGAATTTGGACTTTCATCAGTGTATTAAGTGTATTAAAATGTCGTCTTTCACATTGATTCGGAATCGTCCACTGCAAAAAACTTCCCTTTTGAGTTATCGTTGAATGAACAAAGTTGTCTCTTTCTTGTTTCAAGTGTTCAACTATGGACCCATGGCTAAAACTCAAGTTTTTAAAACTTCTCAAAATATGAATTTGGACTTTCTTTAGTGTATTAGGTGCTTCAAAATGTCGTCTTTCACGTAGATTTGGATTCATCAACAGCAAAAAAAGTCAGTTTTGTGATATCGTTGAATGAACAAAGTTGTAACTTTCTTGTTTCAAGTGTTTAACTACGGACCCATGGCTAAAACTCAAGTTTTAAAGACTTCCCGAAATCTGAATTTGGACCTTCATCAGTGTATTAAGTGTATTAAAATGTTGTCTTTCACATTGATTCGGAATCGTCAACCGCAAAAAAAGACAGTTTTGAGTTATCATTGAATGAACAAAGTTGTCTCTTTCTTGTTTCAAGTGTTCAACAATGGACCCATGGCTAAAACTCAAGTTTTAAAGACATCCTGAAATCTGAATTTGGACTTTCATTAGTGTATTAAGTGTATTAAAATGTCGTTTTTCACATTGATTCGGAATCGTCAACCGCAAAAAAATTCAGTTTTGAGTTATCGTTGAATGAACAAAGTTGTCTCTTTCTTGTTTCAAGTGTTCTACATGGACCCATGGCTAAAACTCATGTTTTAAAGACTTACCGAAATCTGAATTTGGACTTTCTTTAGCGTATTAAGTGTTTCAAAATGTCGTCTTTCACGTAGATTCGTAATAAAAAAAAAACAAATAAGTCAGTTTTTAGATATTTTTGATTGAACAAAGTTCTGTCTTTCTTGTTTCAAGTGTTCTACTATGGACCCATGGCTAAAACTCAAGTTTTAAAAACTTCCCGAAATCTAAATCTGGACTTTCATTAGTGTATTAAGTGTATCAAAATGTCATCTTTCACCTAGATTCGGAATTGTCAACTGCAAAAAAGTCAATTTTGAGATATCGTTGATTGAACAAAGTTCTGTCTTTCTTGTTTCAAGTGTTCTACTATGGACCCATGGCTAAAACTCAAGTTTTAAAAACTTCCCGAAATCTAAATCTGGACTTTCATTAGGGTATTAAGTGTATCAAAATGTCGTCTTTCACATAGATTCGGAATCGTCAACTGGAAAAAAGTCAATTTTAAGATATCGTTGATTGAACAAAGTTGTCTCTTTCTTGTTTCAAGTGTTCTACTATGGACCCATGGGTAAAACTCAAGTTTTAAAAAAGTTCCCGGAATCCGAATTTGGACATTCGTTAGTGTATTAAGTGTATCAAAATGTCATCTTTCACATTGATTCGGAATCGTCAACCGCAATAAAAGTCAGTTTTGAGATATTGTTGAATGAACAAAGTTGCCTCTTTCTTGTTTCAAGCGTTTAACTATTGACCCATGGCTAAAACTCAAGTTTTAAAGACTTCCCGAAATCCAAATTTGGACTTTTGTTAGTGTATTAAGTGTATCAAAATGTCGTCTTTCACATTTATTCGAAATCGTTAACCGCAAAAAAAGTCAGCTTTGAGAAATCGTTGAATGAACAAAGTTGTCTCTTTCTTGTTTCAAGTGTTCTATTATAGACCCATGGCTAAAACTCAAGTTTTAAAGACTTCCCGAAATCCAAATTTAGACTTTCATTAGTGTATTAAGTGTATTAAAATGTCGTATTTCACATTGATTCGAAATCGTCAACCGCAAAAAAAGTCAGTTTTGAGATATCGTTGAATGAACAAAGTTGTCTCTTTCTTGTTTCAAGTGTTCAACTATGAACCCATGGCTAAAACTCAAGTTTTAAAGACTTCCCGAAATCCGAATTTGGACTTTCATGAGTGTATTAAGTGTATTAAAATGTCGTCTTTCACATTGATTCGGAATCGTCAACCACAAAAAAAGTCAGTTTTGAGATATCGTTGAATGAACAAAGTTGTCTCTTTCTTGTTTCAAGTGTTCAACTATGGACCCATGCCCAAAACTCAAGTTTTAAAGACTGCCCGAAATCTGAATTTGGACCTTCATCAGTGTATTAAGTGTATTAAAATGTCGTCTTTCACATTGATTCGGAATCATCAACCGCAAAAAAAGACAGTTTTGAGTTATCGTTGAATGAACAAAGTTGTCTCTTTCTTGTTTCAAGTGTTCAACTATGGACCCATGGCTAAAACTCAAGTTTTAAAGACTTCCTGAAATCCAAATTTGGACTTTCATTAGTGTATTAAGTGTATTAAAATGTCGTCTTTCACATTGATTCAGAATCGTCAACCGCAAAAAAAGTCAGTTTTTAGTTATCGTTGAATGAACAAAGTTGTCTCTTTCTTGTTTCAAGTATTCTACATGGACCCATGGCTAAAACTCAAGTTTTAAAGACTTACCGAAATCCGAATTTGGACTTTCGTTAGTGTATTAAGTGTATAAAAATGTCGTCTTTCACATTGATTCAGAATCGTCAACCGCAGAAAAAGTCAGTTTTGTGATATCGTTGAATGAAGAAAGTTGTCTCTTTCTTGTTTCAAGTGTTTAACTATGGACCCATGGCTAAAACTCAAGTTTTAAAGACTTCGTGAAATCCGAATTTGGACTTTCATCAGTGTGTTAAGGGTATTAAAATGTAGTCTTTCACATTGATTACGAATCATCCACCACAAAAAAAGTCAGTTTTGAGTTATCGTTGAATGAACAAAGTTGTCTCTTTCTTGTTTCAAGTGTTCAACTATGGACCCATGGCTAAAACTCAAGTTTTAAAAACTTTCCGAAATCTGAATTTGGACTTTCTTTAGTGTATTAAGTGTTTCAAAATGCCGTCTTTCCCGTAGATTCGTAATTAAAAAAATCAAATAAGTCAGTTTTTAGATATTTTTGATTGAACAAAGTTCTGTCTTTCTTGTTTCAAGTGTTCTACTATGGACCCATGGTTAAAACTCATGTTTTAAAAACTTCCCGAAATCTAAATCTGGACTTTCATTAGTGTATTAAGTGTATTAAAATGTCGTCTTTCACGTAGATTCGGAATCATCAACAGCAAAAAAAGTCAGTTTTGTGATATCGTTGAATGAACAAAGTTGTAACTTTCTTGTTTCAAGTGTTTAACTACGGACCCATGGCTAAAACTCAAGTTTTAAAGACTTTTCGAAATCCGAATTTGGACTTTCATCAGTGTATTAAGTGTATTAAAATGTCGTCTTTCACATTGATTCGGAATCGTCCACCGCAAAAAAGTTCCCTTTTGAGTTATCGTTGAATGAACAAAGTTGTCTCTTTCTTGTTTCAAGTGTTCAACTATGGACCCATGGCTAAAACTCAAGTTTTAAAAACTTCTCGAAATATGAATTTGTACTTTCTTTAGTGTATTAAGTGTTTCAAAATGTCGTCTTTCACGTAGATTCGGAATCATCAAAAGCAAATAAGTCAGTTTTTAGATATCTTTGATTGAACAAAGTTCTGTCTTTCTTGTTTCAAGTGTTTAACTATGGACCATGGCTAAAACTCAAGTTTTAAAAACTTTTCAAAATCTGAATTTAGACTTTCTTTAGTGTATTAAGTGTTTCAAAATGCTGTCTTTCACGTAGATTCGTAATCATCAAAAGCAAATAAGTCAGTTTTAAGATATCGTTAATTGAACAAAGTTGTCTTCTTCTTGTTTCAAGTGTTCTACTATGGACCCATGGGTAAAACTCAAGTTTTAAAAACTTCCCGGAATCTGAATTGAGACTTTCGTTAGTGTATTAAGTGTATCAAAATGTCGTCTTTCACATGGATTCGGAATCGTCAACCGCAAAAAAAGTCAGTTTTGAGATATCGTTGAATGAACAAAGTTGTCTCTTTCTTGTTTCAAGTGTTTAACTATGGACCCATGGCTAAAACTCAAGTTTTAAAGACTTCCCGAAATTCGAATTTGGACTTTCATTAGCGTATTAAGTGTATTAAAATTTCATCTTTCACATTGATTCGGAATCGTCAACCGCAAAAAAAGTCAGTTTTGAGTTATAATTGAATGAACAAAGTTGTCTCTTTCTTCTTTCAAGTGTTCAACTATGGACCCATGGCTAAAACTCAAGTTTTAAAGACTTCCCGAAATCTGAATTTGGACTTTCATGAGTGTATTAACTATTTCAAAATGTCATCTTTCACATAGATTTGGAACCGTCAAAAGCAAATAAGTCAATTTTGCGATATCTTTGATAGAACAAGGTTTTGTCTTTCTTGTTTCAAGTGTTCTACTATGGACCCATGGCTAAAACTCAAGTTTTAAAAACTTCCCGAAATCTAAATCTGGACTTTCATTAGGGTATTAAGTGTATCAAAATGTCATCTTTCACCTAGATTCGGAATTGTCAACTGCAAAAAAGTCAATTTTGAGATATCGTTGATTGAACAAAGTTCTGTCTTTCTTGTTTCAAGTGTTCTACTATGGACCCATGGCTAAAACTCAAGTTTTAAAAACTTCCCGAAATCTAAATCTGGACTTTCATTAGGGTATTAAGTGTATCAAAATGTCGTCTTTCACATAGATTCGGAATCGTCAACTGGAAAAAAGTCAATTTTAAGATATCGTTGATTGAACAAAGTTGTCTCTTTCTTGTTTCAAGTGTTCTACTATGGACCCATGGGTAAAACTCAAGTTTTAAAAAAGTTCCCGGAATCCGAATTTGGACATTCGTTAGTGTATTAAGTGTATCAAAATGTCGTCTTTCACATTGATTCGGAATCGTCAACCGCAATAAAAGTCAGTTTTGAGATATTGTTGAATGAACAAAGTTGCCTCTTTCTTGTTTCAAGCGTTTAACTATTGACCCATGGCTAAAACTCAAGTTTAAAAAACGTACCGAAATCCGAATTTTGTCTTTCACTAGTGTATTAAGTGTGTCAAAATGTCACCTTTCACATTGATTCGGAATCGTCAACCGCAAAAAAAGTCAGTTTTGAGATATCGTTGAATGAACAAAGTTGTCTCCTTCTTGTTTCAAGTGTTTAACTATGGACCCATGGCTAAAACTCAAGTTTTAAAAACTTCCCGAAATCCGAATTTGGACTTTCACTAGTGTATTAAGTGTGTCAAAATGTCGCCTTTCACATTGATTCGGAATCGTCAACCGCAAAAAAGGTCAGTTTTGAGATATCGTTGAATGAACAAAGTTGTCTCTTTCTTGTTTCAAGTGTTTAACTATGGACCCATGGCTAAAACTGAAGTTTTAAAGACTTCCCAAAATTCGAATTTGGACTTTCGTTAGTGTATTATGTGTGTCAAAATGTCGTCTTTCACATTGATTCGGAATCGTCAACCGCAAAAAAAGTCAGTTTTGAGTTATCATTGAATGAACAAAGTTGTCTCTTTCTTGGTTGAAGTGTTCAACTATGGACCCATGGCTAAAACTCAAGTTTTAAAAACTTCCCGAAATCTGAATTTGGACTTTCTTTAGTGTATTAACTATTTCAAAATGTCATCTTTCACATAGATTTGGAACCGTCAAAAGCAAATAAGTCAATTTTGCGATATCTTTGATAGAACAAGGTTTTGTCTTTCTTGTTTCAAGTGTTCTACTATGGACCCATGGCTAAAACTCAAGTTTTAAAAACTTCTCGAAATCTGAATCTGAACTTTCATTAGTGTATTAAGTGTATCAAAATGTCGTCTTTCACATAGATTCGGAATCGTCAACTGCAAAAAAGTCAATTTTGAGATATCGTTGATTGAACAAAGTTGTCTCCTTCTTGTTTCAAGTGTTCTACTATGGACCCATGGGTAAAACTCAAGTTTTAAAAACTTCCCGAAATCTGAATTTGGACTTTCTTTAGTGTATTAAGTGTTTCAAAATGTCATCTTTCATGTAGATTCGGAACCGTCAAAAGCAAATAAGTCAGTTTTGAGATATCTTTGATAGAACAAAGTTCTGTCTTTCTTATTTCAAGTGTTCTACTATGGACCCATGGCTAAAACTCAAGTTTTAAAAACTTCCAGAAATCTGAATCTAGACTTTCATTAGTGTATTAGGTGTATCAAAATGTCAACTTTCACATAGATTCGGAATCGCCAACAGCAAAAAAGTCAATTTTGAGATATTGTTGATTGAACAAAGTTGTCTCCTTGTTTCAAGTGTTCTACTATGGACCCATAGGTAAAACTCAAGTTTTAAAAACGTCCCGAAATCCGCATTTGGACATTCACTAGTGTATTAAGTGTATCAAAATGTCATCTTTCACATTGATTCGGGATCTACAACCGCAAAAAAAGTCAGTTTTGAGATATCGTTGAATGAATAGAGTTGTCTCTTTCTTGTTTCAAGTGTTTAACTATGGACCCATGGCTAAAACTGAAGTTTTAAAGACTTCCCAAAATTCGAATTTGGACTTTCGTTAGTGTATTATGTGTGTCAAAATGTCGTCTTTCACATTGATTCGGAATCGTCAACCGCAAAAAAAGTCAATTTTGAGATATCGTTGATTGAACAAAGTTGTCTCCTTCTTGTTTCAAGTGTTCTACTATGGACCCATGGGTAAAACTCAAGTTTTAAAAACTTCCCGAAATCTGAATTTGGACTTTCTTTAGTGTATTAAGTGTTTCAAAATGTCATCTTTCACGTAGATTCGGAACCGTCAAAAGCAAATAAGTCAGTTTTGAGATATCTTTGATAGAACAAAGTTCTGTCTTTCTTATTTCAAGTGTTTTACTATGGACCCATGGGTAAAACTCAAGTTTTAAAAACTTCCCGAAATCTGAATTTGGACTTTCTTTAGTGTATTAAGTGTTTCAAAATGTCGTCTTTCACGTAGATTCGGAACCGTCAAAAGCAAATAAGTCAGTTTTGAGATATCTTTGATAGAACAAAGTTCTGTCTTTCCTGTTTCAAGTGTTCTACTATGGACCCATGGGTAAAACTCAAGTTTTAAAAACTTACCAAAATCTGAATTTGGACTTTCTTTAGTGTATTAAGTGTTTCAAAATGTCATCTTTCACGTAGATTCGGAACCGACAAAAGCAAATAAGTCAGTTTTGAGATATGTTTGATATAACAAAGCTCTATCTTTCTTGTTTCAAGTGTTCTACTATGGACCCATGGCTAAAACTCAAGTTTTAAAAACTTCCTGAAATCTGAATCTGGACTTTCATTAGTGTATTAGGTGTGTCAAAATGTCAACTTTCACATAGATTTGGAATCGTCAACTGCAAAAAATTCAATTTTGAGATATCGTTGACTGAACAAAGTTGTCTCCTTCTTGTTTCAAGTGTTCTACTATGGACCCGTAGGTAAAACACAAGTTTTAAAAACGTCTCGAAATCTGAATTTGGACTTTCTCTAGTGTATTAAGTGTATCAAAATGTCGTCTTTCACATTGATTCGGAATCGTCAATCGCAAAAAAAGTCAGTTTTGAGATATCGTTGAATGAACAAAGTTGTCTCTTTCTTGTTTTAAGTGTTCAACAATGGACCCATGGCTAAAACTCAAGTTTTAAAGACTTTTCGAAATCCGAATTTGGATTTTCGTTAGTGTATTAAGTGTATCAAAATGTCGTCTTTCACATTGATTCGGAATCGTCAACCGCAAAAAATGTTAGTTTTGAGATATCGTTGAATGAACAAAGTTGTCTCTTTCTTGTTTCAAGTGTTCAACTATGGACCCATGGCTAAAACTCAAGTTTTAAAAACTTCCCGAAATCCGAATTTGGACTTTCACTAGTGTACTAAGTGTGTCAAAATGTCGCCTTTCACATTGATTCGGAATCGTCAACCGCAAAAAAGGTCAGTTTTGAGATATCGTTGAATGAACAAAGTTGTCTCTTTCTTGTTTTAAGTGTTCAACAATGGACCCATGGCTAAAACTCAAGTTTTAAAGACTTTTCGAAATCCGAATTTGGATTTTCGTTAGTGTATTAAGTGTATCAAAATGTCGTCTTTCACATGGATTCGGAATCGTCAACCGCAAAAAAAGTCAGATTTGAGATATCGTTGAATGAACAAAGTTGTCTCTTTCTTGTTTCAAGTGTTTAACTATGGACCTATGGCTAAAACTCAAGTTTTAAAGACTTCCCGAAATCCGAATTTGGACTTTCATTAGCGTATTAAGTGTATTAAAGTTTCATCTTTCACATTGATTCGGAATCGTCAACCGCAAAAAAAGTCAGTTTTGAGTTATAGTTGAATGAATAAAGTTGTCTCTTTCTTATTTCAAGTGTTCAACTATGGACCCATGGCTAAAACTCAAGTTTTAAAGACTTCCCGAAATCCGAATTTGGACTTTCATGAGTGTATTAAGTGTATTAAAATGTCGTCTTTCACATTGATTCGGAATCGTCAACCACAAAAAAAGTCAGTTTTGAGATATCGTTGAATGAACAAAGTTGTCTCTTTCTTGTTTCAAGTGTTCAACTATGGACCCATGGCTAAAACTCAAGTTTTAAAGACTTCCCGAAATCTGAATTTGGACCTTCATCAGTGTATTAAGTGTATTAAAATGTTGTCTTTCACATTGATTCGGAATCGTCAACCGCAAAAAAAGACAGTTTTGAGTTATCGTTGAATGAACAAAGTTGTCTCTTTCTTCTTTCAAGTGTTCAACAATGGACCCATGGCTAAAACTCAAGTTTTAAAGACTTCCTGAAATCCAAATTTGGACTTTCATTAGTGTATTAAGTGTATTAAAATGTCGTCTTTCACATTGATTCGGAATCGTCAACCGCAAAAAAAGTCAGTTTTGAGATATCGTTGAATGAACAAAGTTGTCTCTTTCTTGTTTCAAGTGTTTAACTATGGACCTATGGCTAAAACTCATGTTTTAAAGACTTCCCGAAATCCGAATTTGGACTTTCACTAGTGTACTAAGTGTGTCAAAATGTCGCCTTTCACATTGATTCGGAATCGTCAAACGCAAAAAAAGTCAGTTTTGAGATATCGTTGAATGAACAAAGTTGTCTCTTTCTTGTTTCAAGTGTTTAACTATGGACTTATGGCTAAAACTCATGTTTTAAAGACTTCCCGAAATCCGAATTTGGACTTTCGTTAATGTATTAAGTGTATCAAAATGTCGTCTTTCACATTGATTCGGAATCGTGAACCGCAAAAAAAGTCAATTTTGAGATATCGTTGATTGAACAAAGTTGTCTCCTTCTTGTTTCAAGTGTTCTACTATGGACCCATGGCTAAAACTCAAGTTTTAAAAACTTTCCGAAATCTGAATTTGGACTTTCTTTAGTGTATTAAGTGTTTCAAAATGCCGTCTTTCACGTAGATTCGTAATAAAAAAAATCAAATAAGTCAGTTTTTAGATATTTTTGATTGAACAAAGTTCTGTCTTTCTTGTTTCAAGTGTTCTACTATGGACCCATGGTTAAAACTCATGTTTTAAAAACTTCCCGAAATCTAAATCTGGACTTTCATTAGTGTATTAAGTGTATTAAAATGTCGTCTTTCACAGTGAGTCGGAATCGTCAACCACAAAAAAAGTCAATTTTGACATATCGTTGAATGAACAAAGTTGTCTCTTTCTTGTTTCAAGTGTTCAACTATGGACCCATGGCTAAAACTCAAGTTTTAGAGACTTTCCGAAATCCGAATTTGGACTTTCATCAGTGTATTATGTGTATTAAAATGTCGTCTTTCACATTGATTCGGAATCGTCCACTGCAAAAAACTTCCCTTTTGAGTTATCGTTGAATGAACAAAGTTGTCTCTTTCTTGTTTCAAGTGTTCAACTATGGACCCATGGCTAAAACTCAAGTTTTTAAAACTTCTCAAAATATGAATTTGGACTTTCTTTAGTGTATTAGGTGCTTCAAAATGTCGTCTTTCACGTAGATTTGGAATCATCAACAGCAAAAAAAGTCAGTTTTGTGATATCGTTGAATGAACAAAGTTGTAACTTTCTTGTTTCAAGTGTTTAACTACGGACCCATGGCTAAAACTCAAGTTTTAAAGACTTCCCGAAATCTGAATTTGGACCTTCATCAGTGTATTAAGTGTATTAAAATGTTGTCTTTCACATTGATTCGGAATCGTCAACCGCAAAAAAAGACAGTTTTGAGTTATCATTGAATGAACAAAGTTGTCTCTTTCTTGTTTCAAGTGTTCAACAATGGACCCATGGCTAAAACTCAAGTTTTAAAGACATCCTGAAATCTGAATTTGGACTTTCATTAGTGTATTAAGTGTATTAAAATGTCGTTTTTCACATTGATTCGGAATCGTCAACCGCAAAAAAATTCAGTTTTGAGTTATCGTTGAATGAACAAAGTTGTCTCTTTCTTGTTTCAAGTGTTCTACATGGACCCATGGCTAAAACTCATGTTTTAAAGACTTACCGAAATCTGAATTTGGACTTTCTTTAGCGTATTAAGTGTTTCAAAATGTCGTCTTTCACGTAGATTCGTAATAAAAAAAAAACAAATAAGTCAGTTTTTAGATATTTTTGATTGAACAAAGTTCTGTCTTTCTTGTTTCAAGTGTTCTACTATGGACCCATGGCTAAAACTCAAGTTTTAAAAACTTCCCGAAATCTAAATCTGGACTTTCATTAGTGTATTAAGTGTATCAAAATGTCATCTTTCACCTAGATTCGGAATTGTCAACTGCAAAAAAGTCAATTTTGAGATATCGTTGATTGAACAAAGTTCTGTCTTTCTTGTTTCAAGTGTTCTACTATGGACCCATGGCTAAAACTCAAGTTTTAAAAACTTCCCGAAATCTAAATCTGGACTTTCATTAGGGTATTAAGTGTATCAAAATGTCGTCTTTCACATAGATTCGGAATCGTCAACTGGAAAAAAGTCAATTTTAAGATATCGTTGATTGAACAAAGTTGTCTCTTTCTTGTTTCAAGTGTTCTACTATGGACCCATGGGTAAAACTCAAGTTTTAAAAAAGTTCCCGGAATCCGAATTTGGACATTCGTTAGTGTATTAAGTGTATCAAAATGTCGTCTTTCACATTGATTCGGAATCGTCAACCGCAATAAAAGTCAGTTTTGAGATATTGTTGAATGAACAAAGTTGCCTCTTTCTTGTTTCAAGCGTTTAACTATTGACCCATGGCTAAAACTCAAGTTTTAAAGACTTCCCGAAATCCAAATTTGGACTTTTGTTAGTGTATTAAGTGTATCAAAATGTCGTCTTTCACATTTATTCGAAATCGTTAACCGCAAAAAAAGTCAGCTTTGAGAAATCGTTGAATGAACAAAGTTGTCTCTTTCTTGTTTCAAGTGTTCTATTATAGACCCATGGCTAAAACTCAAGTTTTAAAGACTTCCCGAAATCCAAATTTAGACTTTCATTAGTGTATTAAGTGTATTAAAATGTCGTATTTCACATTGATTCGAAATCGTCAACCGCAAAAAAAGCCAGTTTTGAGATATCGTTGAATGAACAAAGTTGTCTCTTTCTTGTTTCAAGTGTTCAACTATGAACCCATGGCTAAAACTCAAGTTTTAAAGACTTCCCGAAATCCGAATTTGGACTTTCATGAGTGTATTAAGTGTATTAAAATGTCGTCTTTCACATTGATTCGGAATCGTCAACCACAAAAAAAGTCAGTTTTGAGATATCGTTGAATGAACAAAGTTATCTCTTTCTTGTTTCAAGTGTTCAACTATGGACCCATGGCTAAAACTCAAGTTTTAAAGACTTCCCGAAATCTGAATTTGGACCTTCATCAGTGTATTAAGTGTCTTAAAATGTTGTCTTTCACATTGATTCGGAATCGTCAACCGCAAAAAAAGACAGTTTTGAGTTATCGTTGAATGAACAAAGTTGTCTCTTTCTTCTTTCAAGTGTTCAACAATGGACCCATGGCTAAAACTCAAGTTTTAAAGACTTCCTGAAATCCAAATTTGGACTTTCATTAGTGTATTAAGTGTATTAAAATGTCGTCTTTCACATTGATTCGGAATCGTCAACCGCAAAAAAAGTCAGTTTTGAGATATCGTTGAATGAACAAAGTTGTCTCTTTCTTGTTTCAAGTGTTTAACTATGGACCTATGGCTAAAACTCATGTTTTAAAGACTTCCCGAAATCCGAATTTGGACTTTCACTAGTGTACTAAGTGTGTCAAAATGTCGCCTTTCACATTGATTCGGAATCGTCAAACGCAAAAAAAGTCAGTTTTGAGATATCGTTGAATGAACAAAGTTGTCTCTTTCTTGTTTCAAGTGTTTAACTATGGACCTATGGCTAAAACTCATGTTTTAAAGACTTCCCGAAATCCGAATTTGGACTTTCGTTAATGTATTAAGTGTATCAAAATGTCGTCTTTCACATTGATTCGGAATCGTGAACCGCAAAAAAAGTCAATTTTGAGATATCGTTGATTGAACAAAGTTGTCTCCTTCTTGTTTCAAGTGTTCTACTATGGACCCATGGCTAAAACTCAAGTTTTAAAAACTTTTCGAAATCTGAATTTGGACTTTCTTTAGTGTATTAAGTGTTTCAAAATGCCGTCTTTCACGTAGATTCGTAATAAAAAAAATCAAATAAGTCAGTTTTTAGATATTTTTGATTGAACAAAGTTCTGTCTTTCTTGTTTCAAGTGTTCTACTATGGACCCATGGTTAAAACTCATGTTTTAAAAACTTCCCGAAATCTAAATCTGGACTTTCATTAGTGTATTAAGTGTATTAAAATGTCGTCTTTCACAGTGAGTCGGAATCGTCAACCACAAAAAAAGTCAATTTTGACATATCGTTGAATGAACAAAGTTGTCTCTTTCTTGTTTCAAGTGTTCAACTATGGACCCATGGCTAAAACTCAAGTTTTAGAGACTTTCCGAAATCCGAATTTGGACTTTCATCAGTGTATTAAGTGTATTAAAATGTCGTCTTTCACATTGATTCGGAATCGTCCACTGCAAAAAACTTCCCTTTTGAGTTATCGTTGAATGAACAAAGTTGTCTCTTTCTTGTTTCAAGTGTTCAACTATGGACCCATGGCTAAAACTCAAGTTTTTAAAACTTCTCAAAATATGAATTTGGACTTTCTTTAGTGTATTAGGTGCTTCAAAATGTCGTCTTTCACGTAGATTTGGATTCATCAACAGCAAAAAAAGTCAGTTTTGTGATATCGTTGAATGAACAAAGTTGTAACTTTCTTGTTTCAAGTGTTTAACTACGGACCCATGGCTAAAACTCAAGTTTTAAAGACTTCCCGAAATCTGAATTTGGACCTTCATCAGTGTATTAAGTGTATTAAAATGTTGTCTTTCACATTGATTCGGAATCGTCAACCGCAAAAAAAGACAGTTTTGAGTTATCATTGAATGAACAAAGTTGTCTCTTTCTTGTTTCAAGTGTTCAACAATGGACCCATGGCTAAAACTCAAGTTTTAAAGACATCCTGAAATCTGAATTTGGACTTTCATTAGTGTATTAAGTGTATTAAAATGTCGTTTTTCACATTGATTCGGAATCGTCAACCGCAAAAAAATTCAGTTTTGAGTTATCGTTGAATGAACAAAGTTGTCTCTTTCTTGTTTCAAGTGTTCTACATGGACCCATGGCTAAAACTCATGTTTTAAAGACTTACCGAAATCTGAATTTGGACTTTCTTTAGCGTATTAAGTGTTTCAAAATGTCGTCTTTCACGTAGATTCGTAATAAAAAAAAAACAAATAAGTCAGTTTTTAGATATTTTTGATTGAACAAAGTTCTGTCTTTCTTGTTTCAAGTGTTCTACTATGGACCCATGGCTAAAACTCAAGTTTTAAAAACTTCCCGAAATCTAAATCTGGACTTTCATTAGTGTATTAAGTGTATCAAAATGTCATCTTTCACCTAGATTCGGAATTGTCAACTGCAAAAAAGTCAATTTTGAGATATCGTTGATTGAACAAAGTTCTGTCTTTCTTGTTTCAAGTGTTCTACTATGGACCCATGGCTAAAACTCAAGTTTTAAAAACTTCCCGAAATCTAAATCTGGACTTTCATTAGGGTATTAAGTGTATCAAAATGTCGTCTTTCACATAGATTCGGAATCGTCAACTGGAAAAAAGTCAATTTTAAGATATCGTTGATTGAACAAAGTTGTCTCTTTCTTGTTTCAAGTGTTCTACTATGGACCCATGGGTAAAACTCAAGTTTTAAAAAAGTTCCCGGAATCCGAATTTGGACATTCGTTAGTGTATTAAGTGTATCAAAATGTCATCTTTCACATTGATTCGGAATCGTCAACCGCAATAAAAGTCAGTTTTGAGATATTGTTGAATGAACAAAGTTGCCTCTTTCTTGTTTCAAGCGTTTAACTATTGACCCATGGCTAAAACTCAAGTTTTAAAGACTTCCCGAAATCCAAATTTGGACTTTTGTTAGTGTATTAAGTGTATCAAAATGTCGTCTTTCACATTTATTCGAAATCGTTAACCGCAAAAAAAGTCAGCTTTGAGAAATCGTTGAATGAACAAAGTTGTCTCTTTCTTGTTTCAAGTGTTCTATTATAGACCCATGGCTAAAACTCAAGTTTTAAAGACTTCCCGAAATCCAAATTTAGACTTTCATTAGTGTATTAAGTGTATTAAAATGTCGTATTTCACATTGATTCGAAATCGTCAACCGCAAAAAAAGTCAGTTTTGAGATATCGTTGAATGAACAAAGTTGTCTCTTTCTTGTTTCAAGTGTTCAACTATGAACCCATGGCTAAAACTCAAGTTTTAAAGACTTCCCGAAATCCGAATTTGGACTTTCATGAGTGTATTAAGTGTATTAAAATGTCGTCTTTCACATTGATTCGGAATCGTCAACCACAAAAAAAGTCAGTTTTGAGATATCGTTGAATGAACAAAGTTGTCTCTTTCTTGTTTCAAGTGTTCAACTATGGACCCATGCCCAAAACTCAAGTTTTAAAGACTGCCCGAAATCTGAATTTGGACCTTCATCAGTGTATTAAGTGTATTAAAATGTCGTCTTTCACATTGATTCGGAATCATCAACCGCAAAAAAAGACAGTTTTGAGTTATCGTTGAATGAACAAAGTTGTCTCTTTCTTGTTTCAAGTGTTCAACTATGGACCCATGGCTAAAACTCAAGTTTTAAAGACTTCCTGAAATCCAAATTTGGACTTTCATTAGTGTATTAAGTGTATTAAAATGTCGTCTTTCACATTGATTCAGAATCGTCAACCGCAAAAAAAGTCAGTTTTTAGTTATCGTTGAATGAACAAAGTTGTCTCTTTCTTGTTTCAAGTATTCTACATGGACCCATGGCTAAAACTCAAGTTTTAAAGACTTACCGAAATCCGAATTTGGACTTTCGTTAGTGTATTAAGTGTATAAAAATGTCGTCTTTCACATTGATTCAGAATCGTCAACCGCAGAAAAAGTCAGTTTTGTGATATCGTTGAATGAAGAAAGTTGTCTCTTTCTTGTTTCAAGTGTTTAACTATGGACCCATGGCTAAAACTCAAGTTTTAAAGACTTCGTGAAATCCGAATTTGGACTTTCATCAGTGTGTTAAGGGTATTAAAATGTAGTCTTTCACATTGATTACGAATCATCCACCACAAAAAAAGTCAGTTTTGAGTTATCGTTGAATGAACAAAGTTGTCTCTTTCTTGTTTCAAGTGTTCAACTATGGACCCATGGCTAAAACTCAAGTTTTAAAAACTTTCCGAAATCTGAATTTGGACTTTCTTTAGTGTATTAAGTGTTTCAAAATGCCGTCTTTCCCGTAGATTCGTAATTAAAAAAATCAAATAAGTCAGTTTTTAGATATTTTTGATTGAACAAAGTTCTGTCTTTCTTGTTTCAAGTGTTCTACTATGGACCCATGGTTAAAACTCATGTTTTAAAAACTTCCCGAAATCTAAATCTGGACTTTCATTAGTGTATTAAGTGTATTAAAATGTCGTCTTTCACGTAGATTCGGAATCATCAACAGCAAAAAAAGTCAGTTTTGTGATATCGTTGAATGAACAAAGTTGTAACTTTCTTGTTTCAAGTGTTTAACTACGGACCCATGGCTAAAACTCAAGTTTTAAAGACTTTTCGAAATCCGAATTTGGACTTTCATCAGTGTATTAAGTGTATTAAAATGTCGTCTTTCACATTGATTCGGAATCGTCCACCGCAAAAAAGTTCCCTTTTGAGTTATCGTTGAATGAACAAAGTTGTCTCTTTCTTGTTTCAAGTGTTCAACTATGGACCCATGGCTAAAACTCAAGTTTTAAAAACTTCTCGAAATATGAATTTGTACTTTCTTTAGTGTATTAAGTGTTTCAAAATGTCGTCTTTCACGTAGATTCGGAATCATCAAAAGCAAATAAGTCAGTTTTTAGATATCTTTGATTGAACAAAGTTCTGTCTTTCTTGTTTCAAGTGTTTAACTATGGACCATGGCTAAAACTCAAGTTTTAAAAACTTTTCAAAATCTGAATTTAGACTTTCTTTAGTGTATTAAGTGTTTCAAAATGCTGTCTTTCACGTAGATTCGTAATCATCAAAAGCAAATAAGTCAGTTTTAAGATATCGTTAATTGAACAAAGTTGTCTTCTTCTTGTTTCAAGTGTTCTACTATGGACCCATGGGTAAAACTCAAGTTTTAAAAACTTCCCGGAATCTGAATTGAGACTTTCGTTAGTGTATTAAGTGTATCAAAATGTCGTCTTTCACATGGATTCGGAATCGTCAACCGCAAAAAAAGTCAGTTTTGAGATATCGTTGAATGAACAAAGTTGTCTCTTTCTTGTTTCAAGTGTTTAACTATGGACCCATGGCTAAAACTCAAGTTTTAAAGACTTCCCGAAATTCGAATTTGGACTTTCATTAGCGTATTAAGTGTATTAAAATTTCATCTTTCACATTGATTCGGAATCGTCAACCGCAAAAAAAGTCAGTTTTGAGTTATAATTGAATGAACAAAGTTGTCTCTTTCTTCTTTCAAGTGTTCAACTATGGACCCATGGCTAAAACTCAAGTTTTAAAGACTTCCCGAAATCTGAATTTGGACTTTCATGAGTGTATTAAGTGTATTAAAATGTCGTCTTTCACATTGATTCGGAATCGTCAACCACAAAAAAAGTCAGTTTTGAGATATCGTTGAATGAGCAAAGTTGTCTCTTTCTTGTTTCAAGTGTTCAACTATGGACCCATGGCTAAAACTCAAGTTTTAAAGACTTCCCGAAATCTGAATTTGGACCTTCATCAGTGTATTAAGTGTATCAAAATGTCGTCTTTCACATTGATTCGGAATCGTCAACCGCAAAAAAAGACAGTTTTGAGTTATCGTTGAATGAACAAAGTTGTCTCTTTCTTGTTTCAAGTGTTCAACTATGGACCCATGGCTAAAACTCAAGTTTTAAAAACTTCCCAAAATCTGAATTTGGACTTTATTTAGTGTATTAAGTGTTTCAAAATGTGATCTTTCACGTAGATTCAGAACCGTCAAAAGCAAATAAGTCAGTTTTGAGATATCTTTGATAGAACAAAGTTCTGTCTTTCTTGTTTCAAGCGTTCTACTGTGCA
The DNA here is from genome assembly GCA_036245055.1 of Diospyros kaki. Classification (NCBI taxonomy): domain Eukaryota; kingdom Viridiplantae; phylum Streptophyta; class Magnoliopsida; order Ericales; family Ebenaceae; genus Diospyros; species Diospyros kaki. Next base: position 22,023,683 of record BSEG01000009.1, on the reverse strand, counting down.
CCCATGGCTAAAACTCAAGTTTTAAAAACTTCCCGAGATCTGAATCTGGACTTTCATTAGTGTATTAAGTGTATCAAAATGTCGTCTTTCACATAGATTCAGAATTGTCAACTGCAGAAAAGTCAATTTTGAGATATCGTTGATTGAACAAAATTGTCTCCTTCTTGTTTCAAGTGTTCTACAATGGACCCATGGGTACAACTGAAGTTTTAAAAACGTCCCAAAATCCGAATTTGGACTTTCACTAGTGTATTAAGTGTATCAAAATGTCGTCTTTCACATTGATTCGGAATCGTCAACCGCTAAAAAAGTCAGTTTTGAGATATCGTTTGAATGAAGAAAGTTGTCTCTTTCTTGTTTCAAGTGTTCAACAATGGACCCATGGCTAAAACTCAAGTTTTAAAGACTTCCCGAAATCCGAATTTGGACTTTCATGAGTGTATTAAGTGTATTAAAATGTCGTCTTTCACATTGATTCAGAATCGTCAACCGCAAAAAAGGACAGTTTTGAGTTATCGTTGAGTGAACAAAGTTGTCTCTTTCTTGTTTCAAGTGTTCAACTATGGACCCATGGCTAAAACTCAAGTTTTAAAAACTTCCCGAAATTTGAATTTGGACTTTATTTAGTGTATTAAGTGTTTCAAAATGTGATCTTTCACGTAGATTCAGAACCGTCAAAAGCAAATAAGTCAGTTTTGAGATATCTTTGATAGAACAAAGTTCTGTCTTCCTTGTTTCAAGTGTTCTACTGTGCACCCATGGCTAAAACTCAAGTTTTAAAAACTTCCCGAGATCTAAATCTGGACTTTCTTTAGTGTATCAAAATGTCGTCTTTCACATAGATTCAGAATCGTCAACTGCAAAAAAGTCAATTTTGAGATATCGTTGATTGAACAAAGTTGTCTCCTTCTTGTTTCAAGTGTTCTACTATGGACCCATGGGTAAAACTGAAGTTTTAAAAACGTCCCAAAATCCGAATTTGGACTTTCACTAGTGTATTAAGTGTATCAAAATGTCTTCTTTCACATTGATTCTGAATCGTCAACTGGAAAAAAAGTCAGTTTTGAGATATCGTTTGAATGAAGAAAGTTGTCTCTTTCTTGTTTCAAGTGTTCAAAATTGGACCCATGGCTAAAACTCAAGTTTTAAAGACTTCCTGAAATCCGAATTTGGACTTTCATTAGTGTATTAAGTGTATTAAAATGTCGTTTTTCACATTGATTCGGAATCGTCAACCGCAAAAAAATTCAGTTTTGAGTTATCGTTGAATGAACAAAGTTGTCTCTTTCTTGTTTCAAGTATTCTACATGGACCCATGGCTAAAACTCAAGTTTTAAAGACTTACCGAAATCCGAATTTGGACTTTCGTTAGTGTATTAAGTGTATAAAAATGTCGTCTTTCACATTGATTCAGAATCGTCAACCGCAGAAAAAGTCAGTTTTGTGATATCGTTGAATGAAGAAAGTTGTCTCTTTCTTGTTTCAAGTGTTTAACTATGGACCCATGGCTAAAACTCAAGTTTTAAAGACTTCGTGAAATCCGAATTTGGACTTTCATCAGTGTGTTAAGGGTATTAAAATGTAGTCTTTCACATTGATTACGAATCATCCACCACAAAAAAAGTCAGTTTTGAGTTATCGTTGAATGAACAAAGTTGTCTCTTTCTTGTTTCAAGTGTTCAACTATGGACCCATGGCTAAAACTCAAGTTTTAAAAACTTTCCGAAATCTGAATTTGGACTTTCTTTAGTGTATTAAGTGTTTCAAAATGCCGTCTTTCCCATAGATTCGTAATTAAAAAAATCAAATAAGTCAGTTTTTAGATATTTTTGATTGAACAAAGTTCTGTCTTTCTTGTTTCAAGTGTTCTACTATGGACCCATGGTTAAAACTCATGTTTTAAAAACTTCCCGAAATCTAAATCTGGACTTTCATTAGTGTATTAAGTGTATTAAAATGTCGTCTTTCACGTAGATTCGGAATCATCAACAGCAAAAAAAGTCAGTTTTGTGATATCGTTGAATGAACAAAGTTGTAACTTTCTTGTTTCAAGTGTTTAACTACGGACCCATGGCTAAAACTCAAGTTTTAAAGACTTTTCGAAATCCGAATTTGGACTTTCATCAGTGTATTAAGTGTATTAAAATGTCGTCTTTCACATTGATTCGGAATCGTCCACCGCAAAAAAGTTCCCTTTTGAGTTATCGTTGAATGAACAAAGTTGTCTCTTTCTTGTTTCAAGTGTTCAACTATGGACCCATGGCTAAAACTCAAGTTTTAAAAACTTCTCGAAATATGAATTTGTACTTTCTTTAGTGTATTAAGTGTTTCAAAATGTCGTCTTTCACGTAGATTCGGAATCATCAAAAGCAAATAAGTCAGTTTTTAGATATCTTTGATTGAACAAAGTTCTGTCTTTCTTGTTTCAAGTGTTTAACTATGGACCATGGCTAAAACTCAAGTTTTAAAAACTTTTCAAAATCTGAATTTAGACTTTCTTTAGTGTATTAAGTGTTTCAAAATGCTGTCTTTCACGTAGATTCGTAATCATCAAAAGCAAATAAGTCAGTTTTAAGATATCGTTAATTGAACAAAGTTGTCTTCTTCTTGTTTCAAGTGTTCTACTATGGACCCATGGGTAAAACTCAAGTTTTAAAAACTTCCCGGAATCTGAATTGGGACTTTCGTTAGTGTATTAAGTGTATCAAAATGTCGTCTTTCACATGGATTCGGAATCGTCAACCGCAAAAAAAGTCAGTTTTGAGATATCGTTGAATGAACAAAGTTGTCTCTTTCTTGTTTCAAGTGTTTAACTATGGACCCATGGCTAAAACTCAAGTTTTAAAGACTTCCCGAAATTCGAATTTGGACTTTCATTAGCGTATTAAGTGTATTAAAATTTCATCTTTCACATTGATTCGGAATCGTCAACCGCAAAAAAAGTCAGTTTTGAGTTATAATTGAATGAACAAAGTTGTCTCTTTCTTCTTTCAAGTGTTCAACTATGGACCCATGGCTAAAACTCAAGTTTTAAAGACTTCCCGAAATCTGAATTTGGACTTTCATGAGTGTATTAAGTGTATTAAAATGTCGTCTTTCACATTGATTCGGAATCGTCAACCACAAAAAAAGTCAGTTTTGAGATATCGTTGAATGAGCAAAGTTGTCTCTTTCTTGTTTCAAGTGTTCAACTATGGACCCATGGCTAAAACTCAAGTTTTAAAGACTTCCCGAAGTCTGAATTTGGACCTTCATCAGTGTATTAAGTGTATCAAAATGTCGTCTTTCACATTGATTCGGAATCGTCAACCGCAAAAAAAGACAGTTTTGAGTTATCGTTGAATGAACAAAGTTGTCTCTTTCTTGTTTCAAGTGTTCAACTATGGACCCATGGCTAAAACTCAAGTTTTAAAAACTTCCCAAAATCTGAATTTGGACTTTATTTAGTGTATTAAGTGTTTCAAAATGTGATCTTTCACGTAGATTCAGAACCGTCAAAAGCAAATAAGTCAGTTTTGAGATATCTTTGATAGAACAAAGTTCTGTCTTTCTTGTTTCAAGCGTTCTACTGTGCACCCATGGCTAAAACTCAAGTTTTAAAAACTTCCCGAGATCTGAATCTGGACTTTCATTAGTGTATTAAGTGTATCAAAATGTCGTCTTTCACATAGATTCAGAATTGTCAACTGCAGAAAAGTCAATTTTGAGATATCGTTGATTGAACAAAATTGTCTCCTTCTTGTTTCAAGTGTTCTACAATGGACCCATGGGTACAACTGAAGTTTTAAAAACGTCCCAAAATCCGAATTTGGACTTTCACTAGTGTATTAAGTGTATCAAAATGTCGTCTTTCACATTGATTCGGAATCGTCAACCGCTAAAAAAGTCAGTTTTGAGATATCGTTTGAATGAAGAAAGTTGTCTCTTTCTTGTTTCAAGTGTTCAACAATGGACCCATGGCTAAAACTCAAGTTTTAAAGACTTCCCGAAATCCGAATTTGGACTTTCATGAGTGTATTAAGTGTATTAAAATGTCGTCTTTCACATTGATTCAGAATCGTCAACCGCAAAAAAGGACAGTTTTGAGTTATCGTTGAGTGAACAAAGTTGTCTCTTTCTTGTTTCAAGTGTTCAACTATGGACCCATGGCTAAAACTCAAGTTTTAAAAACTTCCCGAAATTTGAATTTGGACTTTATTTAGTGTATTAAGTGTTTCAAAATGTGATCTTTCACGTAGATTCAGAACCGTCAAAAGCAAATAAGTCAGTTTTGAGATATCTTTGATAGAACAAAGTTCTGTCTTCCTTGTTTCAAGTGTTCTACTGTGCACCCATGGCTAAAACTCAAGTTTTAAAAACTTCCCGAGATCTAAATCTGGACTTTCTTTAGTGTATCAAAATGTCGTCTTTCACATAGATTCAGAATCGTCAACTGCAAAAAAGTCAATTTTGAGATATCGTTGATTGAACAAAGTTGTCTCCTTCTTGTTTCAAGTGTTCTACTATGGACCCATGGGTAAAACTGAAGTTTTAAAAACGTCCCAAAATCCGAATTTGGACTTTCACTAGTGTATTAAGTGTATCAAAATGTCTTCTTTCACATTGATTCTGAATCGTCAACTGGAAAAAAAGTCAGTTTTGAGATATCGTTTGAATGAAGAAAGTTGTCTCTTTCTTGTTTCAAGTGTTCAAAATTGGACCCATGGCTAAAACTCAAGTTTTAAAGACTTCCTGAAATCCGAATTTGGACTTTCATTAGTGTATTAAGTGTATTAAAATGTCGTTTTTCACATTGATTCGGAATCGTCAACCGCAAAAAAATTCAGTTTTGAGTTATCGTTGAATGAACAAAGTTGTCTCTTTCTTGTTTCAAGTATTCTACATGGACCCATGGCTAAAACTCAAGTTTTAAAGACTTACCGAAATCCGAATTTGGACTTTCGTTAGTGTATTAAGTGTATAAAAATGTCGTCTTTCACATTGATTCAGAATCGTCAACCGCAGAAAAAGTCAGTTTTGTGATATCGTTGAATGAAGAAAGTTGTCTCTTTCTTGTTTCAAGTGTTTAACTATGGACCCATGGCTAAAACTCAAGTTTTAAAGACTTCGTGAAATCCGAATTTGGACTTTCATCAGTGTGTTAAGGGTATTAAAATGTAGTCTTTCACATTGATTACGAATCATCCACCACAAAAAAAGTCAGTTTTGAGTTATCGTTGAATGAACAAAGTTGTCTCTTTCTTGTTTCAAGTGTTCAACTATGGACCCATGGCTAAAACTCAAGTTTTAAAAACTTTCCGAAATCTGAATTTGGACTTTCTTTAGTGTATTAAGTGTTTCAAAATGCCGTCTTTCCCATAGATTCGTAATTAAAAAAATCAAATAAGTCAGTTTTTAGATATTTTTGATTGAACAAAGTTCTGTCTTTCTTGTTTCAAGTGTTCTACTATGGACCCATGGTTAAAACTCATGTTTTAAAAACTTCCCGAAATCTAAATCTGGACTTTCATTAGTGTATTAAGTGTATTAAAATGTCGTCTTTCACGTAGATTCGGAATCATCAACAGCAAAAAAAGTCAGTTTTGTGATATCGTTGAATGAACAAAGTTGTAACTTTCTTGTTTCAAGTGTTTAACTACGGACCCATGGCTAAAACTCAAGTTTTAAAGACTTTTCGAAATCCGAATTTGGACTTTCATCAGTGTATTAAGTGTATTAAAATGTCGTCTTTCACATTGATTCGGAATCGTCCACCGCAAAAAAGTTCCCTTTTGAGTTATCGTTGAATGAACAAAGTTGTCTCTTTCTTGTTTCAAGTGTTCAACTATGGACCCATGGCTAAAACTCAAGTTTTAAAAACTTCTCGAAATATGAATTTGTACTTTCTTTAGTGTATTAAGTGTTTCAAAATGTCGTCTTTCACGTAGATTCGGAATCATCAAAAGCAAATAAGTCAGTTTTTAGATATCTTTGATTGAACAAAGTTCTGTCTTTCTTGTTTCAAGTGTTTAACTATGGACCATGGCTAAAACTCAAGTTTTAAAAACTTTTCAAAATCTGAATTTAGACTTTCTTTAGTGTATTAAGTGTTTCAAAATGCTGTCTTTCACGTAGATTCGTAATCATCAAAAGCAAATAAGTCAGTTTTAAGATATCGTTAATTGAACAAAGTTGTCTTCTTCTTGTTTCAAGTGTTCTACTATGGACCCATGGGTAAAACTCAAGTTTTAAAAACTTCCCGGAATCTGAATTGAGACTTTCGTTAGTGTATTAAGTGTATCAAAATGTCGTCTTTCACATGGATTCGGAATCGTCAACCGCAAAAAAAGTCAGTTTTGAGATATCGTTGAATGAACAAAGTTGTCTCTTTCTTGTTTCAAGTGTTTAACTATGGACCCATGGCTAAAACTCAAGTTTTAAAGACTTCCCGAAATCCGAATTTGGACTTTCATTAGCGTATTAAGTGTATTAAAATTTCATCTTTCACATTGATTCGGAATCGTCAACCGCAAAAAAAGTCAGTTTTGAGTTATAATTGAATGAACAAAGTTGTCTCTTTCTTCTTTCAAGTGTTCAACTATGGACCCATGGCTAAAACTCAAGTTTTAAAGACTTCCCGAAATCTGAATTTGGACTTTCATGAGTGTATTAAGTGTATTAAAATGTCGTCTTTCACATTGATTCGGAATCGTCAACCACAAAAAAAGTCAGTTTTGAGATATCGTTGAATGAGCAAAGTTGTCTCTTTCTTGTTTCAAGTGTTCAACTATGGACCCATGGCAAAAACTCAAGTTTTAAAGACTTCCCGAAGTCTGAATTTGGACCTTCATCAGTGTATTAAGTGTATCAAAATGTCGTCTTTCACATTGATTCGGAATCGTCAACCGCAAAAAAAGACAGTTTTGAGTTATCGTTGAATGAACAAAGTTGTCTCTTTCTTGTTTCAAGTGTTCAACTATGGACCCATGGCTAAAACTCAAGTTTTAAAAACTTCCCAAAATCTGAATTTGGACTTTATTTAGTGTATTAAGTGTTTCAAAATGTGATCTTTCACGTAGATTCAGAACCGTCAAAAGCAAATAAGTCAGTTTTGAGATATCTTTGATAGAACAAAGTTCTGTCTTTCTTGTTTCAAGCGTTCTACTGTGCACCCATGGCTAAAACTCAAGTTTTAAAAACTTCCCGAGATCTGAATCTGGACTTTCATTAGTGTATTAAGTGTATCAAAATGTCGTCTTTCACATAGATTCAGAATTGTCAACTGCAGAAAAGTCAATTTTGAGATATCGTTGATTGAACAAAATTGTCTCCTTCTTGTTTCAAGTGTTCTACAATGGACCCATGGGTACAACTGAAGTTTTAAAAACGTCCCAAAATCCGAATTTGGACTTTCACTAGTGTATTAAGTGTATCAAAATGTCGTCTTTCACATTGATTCGGAATCGTCAACCGCTAAAAAAGTCAGTTTTGAGATATCGTTTGAATGAAGAAAGTTGTCTCTTTCTTGTTTCAAGTGTTCAACAATGGACCCATGGCTAAAACTCAAGTTTTAAAGACTTCCCGAAATCCGAATTTGGACTTTCATGAGTGTATTAAGTGTATTAAAATGTCGTCTTTCACATTGATTCAGAATCGTCAACCGCAAAAAAGGACAGTTTTGAGTTATCGTTGAGTGAACAAAGTTGTCTCTTTCTTGTTTCAAGTGTTCAACTATGGACCCATGGCTAAAACTCAAGTTTTAAAAACTTCCCGAAATTTGAATTTGGACTTTATTTAGTGTATTAAGTGTTTCAAAATGTGATCTTTCACGTAGATTCAGAACCGTCAAAAGCAAATAAGTCAGTTTTGAGATATCTTTGATAGAACAAAGTTCTGTCTTCCTTGTTTCAAGTGTTCTACTGTGCACCCATGGCTAAAACTCAAGTTTTAAAAACTTCCCGAGATCTAAATCTGGACTTTCATTAGTGTATCAAAATGTCGTCTTTCACATAGATTCAGAATCGTCAACTGCAAAAAAGTCAATTTTGAGATATCGTTGATTGAACAAAGTTGTCTCCTTCTTGTTTCAAGTGTTCTACTATGGACCCATGGGTAAAACTGAAGTTTTAAAAACGTCCCAAAATCCGAATTTGGACTTTCACTAGTGTATTAAGTGTATCAAAATGTCTTCTTTCACATTGATTCTGAATCGTCAACTGGAAAAAAAGTCAGTTTTGAGATATCGTTTGAATGAAGAAAGTTGTCTCTTTCTTGTTTCAAGTGTTCAAAATTGGACCCATGGCTAAAACTCAAGTTTTAAAGACTTCCTGAAATCCGAATTTGGACTTTCATTAGTGTATTAAGTGTATTAAAATGTCGTTTTTCACATTGATTCGGAATCGTCAACCGCAAAAAAATTCAGTTTTGAGTTATCGTTGAATGAACAAAGTTGTCTCTTTCTTGTTTCAAGTGTTCTACATGGACCCATGGCTAAAACTCAAGTTTTAAAGACTTACCGAAATCTGAATTTGGACTTTCTTTAGCGTATTAAGTGTTTCAAAATGTCGTCTTTCACGTAGATTCGTAATAAAAAAAAAACAAATAAGTCAGTTTTTAGATATTTTTGATTGAACAAAGTTCTGTCTTTCTTGTTTCAAGTGTTCTACTATGGACCCATGGCTAAAACTCAAGTTTTAAAAACTTCCCGAAATCTAAATCTGGACTTTGATTAGTGTATTAAGTGTATCAAAATGTCATCTTTCACCTAGATTCGGAATTGTCAACTGCAAAAAAGTCAATTTTGAGATATCGTTGATTGAACAAAGTTCTGTCTTTCTTGTTTCAAGTGTTCTACTATGGACCCATGGCTAAAACTCAAGTTTTAAAAACTTCCCGAAATCTAAATCTAGACTTTCATTAGGGTATTAAGTGTATCAAAATGTCGTCTTTCACATAGATTCGGAATCGTCAACTGGAAAAAAGTCAATTTTAAGATATCGTTGATTGAACAAAGTTGTCTCTTTCTTGTTTCAAGTGTTCTACTATGGACCCATGGGTAAAACTCAAGTTTTAAAAAAGTTCCCGGAATCCGAATTTGGACATTCGTTAGTGTATTAAGTGTATCAAAATGTCGTCTTTCACATTGATTCGGAATCGTCAACCGCAATAAAAGTCAGTTTTGAGATATTGTTGAATGAACAAAGTTGCCTCTTTCTTGTTTCAAGCGTTTAACTATTGACCCATGGCTAAAACTCAAGTTTTAAAGACTTCCCGAAATCCAAATTTGGACTTTTGTTAGTGTATTAAGTGTATCAAAATGTCGTCTTTCACATTTATTCGAAATCGTTAACCGTAAAAAAAGTCAGCTTTGAGAAATCGTTGAATGAACAAAGTTGTCTCTTTCTTGTTTCAAGTGTTCTATTATAGACCCATGGCTAAAACTCAAGTTTTAAAGACTTCCCGAAATCCAAATTTAGACTTTCATTAGTGTATTAAGTGTATTAAAATGTCGTATTTCACATTGATTCGAAATCGTCAACCGCAAAAAAAGTCAGTTTTGAGATATCGTTGAATGAACAAAGTTGTCTCTTTCTTGTTTCAAGTGTTCAACTATGGACCCATGGCTAAAACTCAAGTTTTAAAGACTTCCCGAAATCCGAATTTGGACTTTCATGAGTGTATTAAGTGTATTAAAATGTCGTCTTTCACATTGATTCGGAATCGTCAACCACAAAAAAAGTCAGTTTTGAGATATCGTTGAATGAACAAAGTTGTCTCTTTCTTGTTTCAAGTGTTCAACTATGGACCCATGCCCAAAACTCAAGTTTTAAAGACTGCCCGAAATCTGAATTTGGACCTTCATCAGTGTATTAAGTGTATTAAAATGTCGTCTTTCACATTGATTCGGAATCATCAACCGCAAAAAAAGACAGTTTTGAGTTATCGTTGAATGAACAAAGTTGTCTCTTTCTTGTTTCAAGTGTTCAACTATGGACCCATGGCTAAAACTCAAGTTTTAAAGACTTCCTGAAATCCAAATTTGGACTTTCATTAGTGTATTAAGTGTATTAAAATGTCGTCTTTCACATTGATTCGGAATCGTCAACCGCAAAAAAAGTCAGTTTTTAGTTATCGTTGAATGAACAAAGTTGTCTCTTTCTTGTTTCAAGTGTTCAACTATGGACCCATGGCTAAAACTCAAGTTTTAAAGACTTACCGAAATCCGAATTTGGACTTTCGTTAGTGTATTAAGTGTATAAAAATGTCGTCTTTCACATTGATTCAGAATCGTCAACTGCAGAAAAAGTCAGTTTTGTGATATCGTTGAATGAAGAAAGTTGTCTCTTTCTTGTTTCAAGTGTTTAACTATGGACCCATGGCTAAAACTCAAGTTTTAAAGACTTCGTGAAATCCGAATTTGGACTTTCATCAGTGTGTTAAGGGTATTAAAATGTAGTCTTTCACATTGATTACGAATCATCCACCACAAAAAAAGTCAGTTTTGAGTTATCGTTGAATGAACAAAGTTGTCTCTTTCTTGTTTCAAGTGTTCAACTATGGACCCATGGCTAAAACTCAAGTTTTAAAAACTTTCCGAAATCTGAATTTGGACTTTCTTTAGTGTATTAAGTGTTTCAAAATGCCGTCTTTCACGTAGATTCGTAATAAAAAAAATCAAATAAGTCAGTTTTTAGATATTTTTGATTGAACAAAGTTCTGTCTTTCTTGTTTCAAGTGTTCTACTATGGACCCATGGTTAAAACTCATGTTTTAAAAACTTCCCGAAATCTAAATCTGGACTTTCATTAGTGTATTAAGTGTATTAAAATGTCGTCTTTCACAGTGAGTCGGAATCGTCAACCACAAAAAAAGTCAATTTTGACATATCGTTGAATGAACAAAGTTGTCTCTTTCTTGTTTCAAGTGTTCAACTATGGACCCATGGCTAAAACTCAAGTTTTAGAGACTTTCCGAAATCCAAATTTGGACTTTCATCAGTGTATTAAGTGTATTAAAATGTCGTCTTTCACATTGATTCGGAATCGTCCACTGCAAAAAACTTCCCTTTTGAGTTATCGTTGAATGAACAAAGTTGTCTCTTTCTTGTTTCAAGTGTTCAACTATGGACCCATGGCTAAAACTCAAGTTTTTAAAACTTCTCAAAATATGAATTTGGACTTTCTTTAGTGTATTAGGTGCTTCAAAATGTCGTCTTTCACGTAGATTCGGAATCATCAACAGCAAAAAAAGTCAGTTTTGTGATATCGTTGAATGAACAAAGTTGTAACTTTCTTGTTTCAAGTGTTTAACTACGGACCCATGGCTAAAACTCAAGTTTTAAAGACTTTTCGAAATCCGAATTTGGACTTTCATCAGTGTATTAAGTGTATTAAAATGTCGTCTTTCACATTGATTCGGAATCGTCCACCGCAAAAAAGTTCCCTTTTGAGTTATCGTTGAATGAACAAAGTTGTCTCTTTCTTGTTTCAAGTGTTCAACTATGGACCCATGGCTAAAACTCAACTTTTAAAAACTTCTCGAAATATGAATTTGTACTTTCTTTAGTGTATTAAGTGTTTCAAAATGTCGCCTTTCACGTAGATTCGGAATCATCAAAAGCAAATAAGTCAGTTTTTAGATATCTTTGATTGAACAAAGTTCTGTCTTTCTTGTTTCAAGTGTTTAACTATGGACCATGGCTAAAACTCAAGTTTTAAAAACTTTTCGAAATCTGAATTTAGACTTTCTTTAGTGTATTAAGTGTTTCAAAATGCTGTCTTTCACGTAGATTCGTAATCATCAAAAGCAAATAAGTCAGTTTTAAGATATCGTTAATTGAACAAAGTTGTCTTCTTCTTGTTTCAAGTGTTCTACTATGGACCCATGGGTAAAACTCAAGTTTTAAAAACTTCCCGGAATCTGAATTGAGACTTTCGTTAGTGTATTAAGTGTATCAAAATGTCGTCTTTCACATGGATTCGGAATCGTCAACCGCAAAAAAAGTCAGTTTTGAGATATCGTTGAATGAACAAAGTTGTCTCTTTCTTGTTTCAAGTGTTTAACTATGGACCCATGGCTAAAACTCAAGTTTTAAAGACTTCACGAAATCCGAATTTGGACTTTCATTAGCGTATTAAGTGTATTAAAATTTCATCTTTCACATTGATTCGGAATCGTCAACCGCAAAAAAAGTCAGTTTTGAGTTATAATTGAATGAACAAAGTTGTCTCTTTCTTCTTTCAAGTGTTCAACTATGGACCCATGGCTAAAACTCAAGTTTTAAAGACTTCCCGAAATCTGAATTTGGACTTTCATGAGTGTATTAAGTGTATTAAAATGTCGTCTTTCACATTGATTCGGAATCGTCAACCACAAAAAAAGTCAGTTTTGAGATATCGTTGAATGAGCAAAGTTGTCTCTTTCTTCTTTCAAGTGTTCAACTATGGACCCATGGCTAAAACTCAAGTTTTAAAGACTTCCCGAAATCTGAATTTGGACCTTCATCAGTGTATTAAGTGTATTAAAATGTCGTCTTTCACATTGATTCGGAATCGTCAACCGCAAAAAAAGACAGTTTTGAGTTATCGTTGAATGAACAAAGTTGTCTCTTTCTTGTTTCAAGTGTTCAACTATGGACCCATGGCTAAAACTCAAGTTTTAAAAACTTCCCAAAATCTGAATTTGGACTTTATTTAGTGTATTAAGTGTTTCAAAATGTGATCTTTCACGTAGATTCAGAACCGTCAAAAGCAAATAAGTCAGTTTTGAGATATCTTTGATAGAACAAAGTTCTGTCTTTCTTGTTTCAAGCGTTCTACTGTGCACCCATGTCTAAAACTCAAGTTTTAAAAACTTCCCGAGATCTGAATCTGGACTTTCATTAGTGTATTAAGTGTATCAAAATGTCGTCTTTCACTTAGATTCGGAATTGTCAACTGCAGAAAAGTCAATTTTGAGATATCGTTGATTGAACAAAATTGTCTCCTTCTTGTTTCAAGTGTTCTACAATGGACCCATGGGTACAACTGAAGTTTTAAAAACGTCCCAAAATCCGAATTTGGACTTTCACTACTGTATTAAGTGTATCAAAATGTCGTCTTTCACATTGATTCGGAATCGTCAACCGCTAAAAAAGTCAGTTTTGAGATATCGTTTGAATGAAGAAAGTTGTCTCTTTCTTGTTTCAAGTGTTCAACAATGGACCCATGGCTAAAACTCAAGTTTTAAAGACTTCCCGAAATCCGAATTTGGACTTTCATGAGTGTATTAAGTGTATTAAAATGTCGTCTTTCACATTGATTCGGAATCGTCAACTGCAAAAAAGGACAGTTTTGAGTTATCGTTGAGTGAACAAAGTTGTCTCTTTCTTGTTTCAAGTGTTCAACTATGGACCCATGGCTAAAACTCAAGTTTTAAAAACTTCCCGAAATTTGAATTTGGACTTTATTTAGTGTATTAAGTGTTTCAAAATGTGATCTTTCACGTAGATTCAGAACTATCAAAAGCAAATAAGTCAGTTTTGAGATATCTTTGATAGAACAAAGTTCTGTCTTTCTTGTTTCAAGTGTTCTACTGTGCACCCATGGCTAAAACTCAAGTTTTAAAAACTTCCCGAGATCTAAATCTGGACTTTCATTAGTGTGTCAAAATGTCGTCTTTCACATAGATTCAGAATCGTCAACTGCAAAAAAGTCAATTTTGAGATATCGTTGATTGAACAAAGTTATCTCCTTCTTGTTTCAAGTGTTCTACTATGGACCCATGGGTAAAACTGAAGTTTTAAAAACGTCCCAAAATCCGAATTTGGACTTTCACTAGTGTATTAAGTGTATCAAAATGTCTTCTTTCACATTGATTCGGAATCGTCAACTGGAAAAAAAGTCAGTTTTGAGATATCGTTTGAATGAAGAAAGTTGTCTCTTTCTTGTTTCAAGTGTTCAAAATTGGACCCATGGCTAAAACTCAAGTTTTAAAGACTTCCTGAAATCCGAATTTGGACTTTCATTAGTGTATTAAGTGTATTAAAATGTCGTTTTTCACATTGATTCGGAATCGTCAACCGCAAAAAAATTCAGTTTTGAGTTATCGTTGAATGAACAAAGTTGTCTCTTTCTTGTTTCAAGTGTTCTACATGGACCCATGGCTAAAACTCAAGTTTTAAAGACTTACCGAAATCTGAATTTGGACTTTGTTTAGCGTATTAAGTGTTTCAAAATGTCGTCTTTCACGTAGATTCGTAATAAAAAAAAACAAATAAGTCAGTTTTTAGATATTTTTGATTGAACAAAGTTCTGTCTTTCTTGTTTCAAGTGTTCTACTATGGACCCATGGCTAAAACTCAAGTTTTAAAAACTTCCCGAAATCTAAATCTGGACTTTCATTAGTGTATTAAGTGTATCAAAATGTCATCTTTCACCTAGATTCGGAATTGTCAACTGCAAAAAAGTCAATTTTGAGATATCGTTGATTGAACAAAGTTCTGTCTTTCTTGTTTCAAGTGTTCTACTATGGACCCATGGCTAAAACTCAAGTTTTAAAAACTTCCCGAAATCTAAATCTGGACTTTCATTAGGGTATTAAGTGTATCAAAATGTCGTCTTTCACATAGATTCGGAATCGTCAACTGGAAAAAAGTCAATTTTAAGATATCGTTGATTGAACAAAGTTGTCTCTTTCTTGTTTCAAGTGTTCTACTATGGACCCATGGGTAAAACTCAAGTTTTAAAAAAGTTCCCGGAATCCGAATTTGGACATTCGTTAGTGTATTAAGTGTATCAAAATGTCGTCTTTCACATTGATTCGGAATCGTCAACCGCAATAAAAGTCAGTTTTGAGATATTGTTGAATGAACAAAGTTGCCTCTTTCTTGTTTCAAGCGTTTAACTATTGACCCATGGCTAAAACTCAAGTTTTAAAGACTTCCCGAAATCCAAATTTGGACTTTTGTTAGTGTATTAAGTGTATCAAAATGTCGTCTTTCACATTTATTCGAAATCGTTAACCGCAAAAAAAGTCAGCTTTGAGAAATCGTTGAATGAACAAAGTTGTCTCTTTCTTGTTTCAAGTGTTCTATTATAGACCCATGGCTAAAACTCAAGTTTTAAAGACTTCCCGAAATCCAAATTTAGACTTTCATTAGTGTATTAAGTGTATTAAAATGTCGTATTTCACATTGATTCGAAATCGTCAACCGCAAAAAAAGTCAGTTTTGAGATATCGTTGAATGAACAAAGTTGTCTCTTTCTTGTTTCAAGTGTTCCACTATGGACCCATGGCTAAAACTCAAGTTTTAAAGACTTCCCGAAATCTGAATTTGGACCTTCATCAGTGTATTAAGTGTATTAAAATGTCGTCTTTCACATTGATTCGGAATCGTCAACCGCAAAAAAAGGCAGTTTTGAGTTATCGTTGAATGAACAAAGTTGTCTCTTTCTTGTTTCAAGTGTTCAACTATGGACCCATGTCTAAAACTCAAGTTTTAAAAACTTCCCAAAATCTGAATTTGGACTTTATTTAGGGTATTAAGTGTTTCAAAATGTGATCTTTCACGTAGATTCAGAACCGTCAAAAGCAAATAAGTCAGTTTTGAGATATCTTTGATAGAACAAAGTTCTGTCTTTCTTGTTTCAAGCGTTCTACTGTGCACCCATGGCTAAAACTCAAGTTTTAAAAACTTCCCGAGATCTGAATCTGGACTTTCATTAGTGTATTAAGTGTATCAAAATGTCGTCTTTCACATAGATTCGGAATTGTCAACTGCAGAAAAGTCAATTTTGAGATATCGTTGATTGAACAAAATTGTCTCCTTCTTGTTTCAAGTGTTCTACAATGGACCCATGGGTACAACTGAAGTTTTAAAAACGTCCCAAAATCCGAATTTGGACTTTCACTAGTGTATTAAGTGTATCAAAATGTCGTCTTTCACATTGATTCGGAATCGTCAACCGCTAAAAAAGTCAGTTTTGAGATATCGTTTGAATGAAGAAAGTTGTCTCTTTCTTGTTTCAAGTGTTCAACAATGGACCCATGGCTAAAACTCAAGTTTTAAAGACTTCCCGAAATCCGAATTTGGACTTTCACGAGTGTATTAAGTGTATTAAAATGTCGTCTTTCACATTGATTCGGAATCGTCAACCGCAAAAAAGGACAGTTTTGAGTTATCGTTGAGTGAACAAAGTTGTCTCTTTCTTGTTTCAAGTGTTCAACTATGGACCCATGGCTAAAACTCAAGTTTTAAAAACTTCCCAAAATTTGAATTTGGACTTTATTTAGTGTATTAAGTGTTTCAAAATGTGATCTTTCACGTAGATTCAGAACCGTCAAAAGCAAATAAGTCAGTTTTGAGATATCTTTGATAGAACAAAGTTCTGTCTTTCTTGTTTCAAGTGTTCTACTGTGCACCCATGGCTAAAACTCAAGTTTTAAAAACTTCCCGAGATCTAAATCTGGACTTTCATTAGTGTATCAAAATGTCGTCTTTCACATAGATTCAGAATCGTCAACTGCAAAAAAGTCAATTTTGAGATATCGTTGATTGAACAAAGTTGTCTCCTTCTTGTTTCAAGTGTTCTACTATGGACCCATGGGTAAAACTGAAGTTTTAAAAACGTCCCAAAATCCGAATTTGGACTTTCACTAGTGTATTAAGTGTATCAAAATGTCTTCTTTCACATTGATTCGGAATCGTCAACTGGAAAAAAAGTCAGTTTTGAGATATCGTTTGAATGAAGAAAGTTGTCTCTTTCTTGTTTCAAGTGTTCAAAATTGGACCCATGGCTAAAACTCAAGTTTTAAAGACTTCCTGAAATCCGAATTTGGACTTTCATTAGTGTATTAAGTGTATTAAAATGTCGTTTTTCACATTGATTCGGAATCGTCAACCGCAAAAAAATTCAGTTTTGAGTTATCGTTGAATGAACAAAGTTGTCTCTTTCTTGTTTCAAGTGTTCTACATGGACCCATGGCTAAAACTCAAGTTTTAAAGACTTACCGAAATCTGAATTTGAACTTTCTTTAGCGTATTAAGTGTTTCAAAATGTCGTCTTTCACGTAGATTCGTAATAAAAAAAAAACAAATAAGTCAGTTTTTAGATATTTTTGATTGAACAAAGTTCTGTCTTTCTTGTTTCAAGTGTTCTACTATGGACCCATGGCTAAAACTCAAGTTTTAAAAACTTCCCGAAATCTAAATCTGGACTTTCATTAGTGTATTAAGTGTATCAAAATGTCATCTTTCACCTAGATTCGGAATTGTCAACTGCAAAAAAGTCAATTTTGAGATATCGTTGATTGAACAAAGTTCTGTCTTTCTTGTTTCAAGTGTTCTACTATGGACCCATGGCTAAAACTCAAGTTTTAAAAACTTCCCGAAATCTAAATCTGGACTTTCATTAGGGTATTAAGTGTATCAAAATGTCGTCTTTCACATAGATTCGGAATCGTCAACTGGAAAAAAGTCAATTTTAAGATATCGTTGATTGAACAAAGTTGTCTCTTTCTTGTTTCAAGTGTTCTACTATGGACCCATGGGTAAAACTCAAGTTTTAAAAAAGTTCCCGGAATCCGAATTTGGACATTCGTTAGTGTATTAAGTGTATCAAAATGTCGTCTTTCACATTGATTCGGAATCGTCAACCGCAATAAAAGTCAGTTTTGAGATATTGTTGAATGAACAAAGTTGCCTCTTTCTTGTTTCAAGCGTTTAACTATTGACCCATGGCTAAAACTCAAGTTTTAAAGACTTCCCGAAATCCAAATTTGGACTTTTGTTAGTGTATTAAGTGTATCAAAATGTCGTCTTTCACATTTATTCGAAATCGTTAACCGCAAAAAAAGTCAGCTTTGAGAAATCGTTGAATGAACAAAGTTGTCTCTTTCTTGTTTCAAGTGTTCTATTATAGACCCATGGCTAAAACTCAAGTTTTAAAGACTTCCCGAAATCCAAATTTAGACTTTCATTAGTGTATTAAGTGTATTAAAATGTCGTATTTCACATTGATTCGAAATCGTCAACCGCAAAAAAAGTCAGTTTTGAGATATCGTTGAATGAACAAAGTTGTCTCTTTCTTGTTTCAAGTGTTCCACTATGGACCCATGGCTAAAACTCAAGTTTTAAAGACTTCCCGAAATCCGAATTTGGACTTTCATGAGTGTATTAAGTGTATTAAAATGTCGTCTTTCACATTGATTCGGAATCGTCAACCACAAAAAAAGTCAGTTTTGAGATATCGTTGAATGAACAAAGTTGTCTCTTTCTTGTTTCAAGTGTTCAACTATGGACCCATGCCCAAAACTCAAGTTTTAAAGACTGCCCGAAATCTGAATTTGGACCTTCATCAGTGTATTAAGTGTATTAAAATGTCGTCTTTCACATTGATTCGGAATCATCAACCGCAAAAAAAGACAGTTTTGAGTTATCGTTGAATGAACAAAGTTGTCTCTTTCTTGTTTCAAGTGTTCAACTATGGACCCATGGCTAAAACTCAAGTTTTAAAGACTTCCTGAAATCCAAATTTGGACTTTCATTAGTGTATTAAGTGTATTAAAATGTCGTCTTTCACATTGATTCGGAATCGTCAACCGCAAAAAAAGTCAGTTTTGAGTTATCGTTGAATGAACAAAGTTGTCTCTTTCTTGTTTCAAGTATTCTACATGGACCCATGGCTAAAACTCAAGTTTTAAAGACTTACCGAAATCCGAATTTGGACTTTCGTTAGTGTATTAAGTGTATAAAAATGTCGTCTTTCACATTGATTCAGAATCGTCAACCGCAGAAAAAGTCAGTTTTGTGATATCGTTGAATGAAGAAAGTTGTCTCTTTCTTGTTTCAAGTGTTTAACTATGGACCCATGGCTAAAACTCAAGTTTTAAAGACTTCGTGAAATCCGAATTTGGACTTTCATCAGTGTGTTAAGGGTATTAAAATGTAGTCTTTCACATTGATTACGAATCATCCACCACAAAAAAAGTCAGTTTTGAGTTGGCGTTGAATGAACAAAGTTGTCTCTTTCTTGTTTCAAGTGTTCAACTATGGACCCATGGCTAAAACTCAAGTTTTAAAAACTTTCCGAAATCTGAATTTGGACTTTCTTTAGTGTATTAAGTGTTTCAAAATGCCGTCTTTCACGTAGATTCGTAATAAAAAAAATCAAATAAGTCAGTTTTTAGATATTTTTGATTGAACAAAGTTCTGTCTTTCTTGTTTCAAGTGTTCTACTATGGACCCATGGTTAAAACTCATGTTTGAAAAACTTCCCGAAATCTAAATCTGGACTTTCATTAGTGTATTAAGTGTATTAAAATGTCGTCTTTCACAGTGAGTCGGAATCGTCAACCACAAAAAAAGTCAATTTTGATATATCGTTGAATGAACAAAGTTGTCTCTTTCTTGTTTCAAGTGTTCAACTATGGACCCATGGCTAAAACTCAAGTTTTAGAGACTTTCCGAAATCCGAATTTGGACTTTCATCAGTGTATTAAGTGTATTAAAATGTCGTCTTTCACATTGATTCGGAATCGTCCACTGCAAAAAACTTCCCTTTTGAGTTATCGTTGAATGAACAAAGTTGTCTCTTTCTTGTTTCAAGTGTTCAACTATGGACCCATGGCTAAAACTCAAGTTTTAAAGACTTTTCGAAATCCGAATTTAGACTTTCATCAGTGTATTAAGTGTATTAAAATGTCGTCTTTCACATTGATTCGGAATCGTCCACCGCAAAAAAGTTCCCTTTTGAGTTATCGTTGAATGAACAAAGTTGTCTCTTTCTTGTTTCAAGTGTTCAACTATGGACCCATGGCTAAAACTCAAGTTTTAAAAACTTCTCGAAATATGAATTTGTACTTTCTTTAGTGTATTAAGTGTTTCAAAATGTCGCCTTTCACGTAGATTCGGAATCATCAAAAGCAAATAAGTCAGTTTTTAGATATCTTTGATTGAACAAAGTTCTGTCTTTCTTGTTTCAAGTGTTTAACTATGGACGATGGTTAAAACTCAAGTTTTAAAAACTTTTCGAAATCTGAATTTAGACTTTCTTTAGTGTATTAAGTGTTTCAAAATGCTGTCTTTTACGTAGATTCGTAATCATCAAAAGCAAATAAGTCAGTTTTAAGATATCGTTAATTGAACAAAGTTGTCTTCTTCTTGTTTCAAGTGTTCTACTATGGACCCATGGGTAAAACTCAAGTTTTAAAAACTTCCCGGAATCTGAATTGAGACTTTCGTTAGTGTATTAAGTGTATCAAAATGTCGTCTTTCACATGGATTCGGAATCGTCAACCGCAAAAAAAGTCAGTTTTGAGATATCGTTGAATGAACAAAGTTGTCTCTTTCTTGTTTCAAGTGTTTAACTATGGACCCATGGCTAAAACTCAAGTTTTAAAGACTTCCCGAAATACGAATTTGGACTTTCATTAGCGTATTAAGTGTATTAAAATTTCATCTTTCACTTTGATTCGGAATCGTCAACAGCAAAAAAAGTCAGTTTTGAGTTATAATTGAATGAACAAAGTTGTCTCTTTCTTCTTTCAAGTGTTCAACTATGGACCCATGGCTAAAACTCAAGTTTTAAAGACTTCCCGAAATCTGAATTTGGACTTTCATGAGTGTATTAAGTGTATTAAAATGTCGTCTTTCACATTGATTCGGAATCGTCAACCACAAAAAAAGTCAGTTTTGAGATATCGTTGAATGAGCAAAGTTGTCTCTTTCTTGTTTCAAGTGTTCTATTATAGACCCATGGCTAAAACTCAAGTTTTAAAGACTTCCCGAAATCCAAATTTAGACTTTCATTAGTGTATTAAGTGTATTAAAATGTCGTATTTCACATTGATTCGAAATCGTCAACCGCAAAAAAAGTCAGTTTTGAGATATCGTTGAATGAACAAAGTTGTCTCTTTCTTGTTTCAAGTGTTCAACTATGGACCCATGGCTAAAACTCAAATTTTAAAGACTTCCCGAAATCCGAATTTGGACTTTCATGAGTGTATTAAGTGTATTAAAATGTCGTCTTTCACATTGATTCGGAATCGTCAACCACAAAAAAAGTCAGTTTTGAGATATCGTTGAATGAACAAAGTTGTCTCTTTCTTGTTTCAAGTGTTCAACTATGGACCCATGGCTAAAACTCAAGTTTTAGAGACTTTCCGAAATCCGAATTTGGACTTTAATCAGTGTATTAAGTGTATTAAAATGTAGTCTTTCACATTGATAGTGTTCTACTATGGACCCATGGTTAAAACTCATGTTTTAAAAACTTCCCGAAATCTAAATCTGGACTTTCATTAGTGTATTAAGTGTATTAAAATGTCGTCTTTCACAGTGAGTCGGAATCGTCAACCACAAAAAAAGTCAATTTTGACATATCGTTGAATGAACAAAGTTGTCTCTTTCTTGTTTCAAGTGTTCAACTATGGACCCATGGCTAAAACTCAAGTTTTAGAGACTTTCCGAAATCCGAATTTGGACTTTAATCAGTGTATTAAGTGTATTAAAATGTCGTCTTTCACATTGATTCGGAATCGTCCACTGCAAAAAACTTCCCTTTTGAGTTATCGTTGAATGAACAAAGTTGTCTCTTTCTTGTTTCAAGTGTTCAACTATGGACCCATGGCTAAAACTCAAGTTTTTAAAACTTCTCAAAATATGAATTTGGACTTTCTTTAGTGTATTAGGTGCTTCAAAATGTCGTCTTTCACGTAGATTCGGAATCATCAACAGCAAAAAAAGTCAGTTTTGTGAGATCGTTGAATGAACAAAGTTGTAACTTTCTTGTTTCAAGTGTTTAACTACGGACCCATGGCTAAAACTCAAGTTTTAAAGACTTTTCGAAATCCGAATTTGGACTTTCATCAGTGTATTAAGTGTATTAAAATGTCGTCTTTCACATTGATTCGGAATCGTCCACCGCAAAAAAGTTCCCTTTTGAGTTATCGTTGAATGAACAAAGTTGTCTCTTTCTTGTTTCAAGTGTTCAACTATGGACCCATGGCTAAAACTCAAGTTTTAAAAACTTCTCGAAATATGAATTTGTACTTTCTTTAGTGTATTAAGTGTTTCAAAATGTCGCCTTTCACGTAGATTCGGAATCATCAAAAGCAAATAAGTCAGTTTTTAGATATCTTTGATTGAACAAAGTTCTGTCTTTCTTGTTTCAAGTGTTTAACTATGGACCATGGCTAAAACTCAAGTTTTAAAAACTTTTCGAAATCTGAATTTAGACTTTCTTTAGTGTATTAAGTGTTTCAAAATGCTGTCTTTCACGTAGATTCGTAATCATCAAAAGCAAATAAGTCAGTTTTAAGATATCGTTAATTGAACAAAGTTGTCTTCTTCTTGTTTCAAGTGTTCTACTATGGACCCATGGGTAAAACTCAAGTTTTAAAAACTTCCCGGAATCTGAATTGAGACTTTCGTTAGTGTATTAAGTGTATCAAAATGTCGTCTTTCACATGGATTCGGAATCGTCAATCGCAAAAAAAGTCAGTTTTGAGATATCGTTGAATGAACAAAGTTGTCTCTTTCTTGTTTCAAGTGTTTAACTATGGACCCATGGCTAAAACTCAAGTTTTAAAGACTTCCCGAAATCCGAATTTGGACTTTCATTAGCGTATTAAGTGTATTAAAATTTCATCTTTCACATTGATTCGGAATCGTCAACCGCAAAAAAAGTCAGTTTTGAGTTATAATTGAATGAACAAAGTTGTCTCTTTCTTCTTTCAAGTGTTCAACTATGGACCCATGGCTAAAACTCAAGTTTTAAAGACTTCCCGAAATCTGAATTTGGACTTTCATTAGCGTATTAAGTGTATTAAAATTTCATCTTTCACATTGATTCGGAATCGTCAACCGCAAATAAAGTCAGTTTTGAGTTATCGTTGAATGAACAAAGTTGTCTCTTTCTTGTTTCAAGTGTTCAACTATGGACCCATGGCTAAAACTCAAGTTTTAAAGACTTCCTGAAATCCAAATTTGGACTTTCATTAGTGTATTAAGTGTATTAAAATGTCGTCTTTCACATTGATTCGGAATCGTCAACCACAAAAAAAGTCAGTTTTTAGTTATCGTTGAATGAACAAAGTTGTCTCTTTCTTGTTTCAAGTGTTCAACTATGGACCCATGGCTAAAACTCAAGTTTTAAAAACTTCCCAAAATCTGAATTTGGACTTTATTTAGTGTATTAAGAGTTTCAAAATGTGATCTTTCACGTAGATTTAGAACCGTCAAAAGCAAATAAGTCAGTTTTGAGATATCTTTGATAGAACAAAGTTCTGTCTTTCTTGTTTCAAGTGTTCTACTATGCACCCATGGCTAAAACTCAAGTTTTAAAAACTTCCCGAGATCTGAATCTGGACTTTCATTAGTGTATTAAGTGTAACAAAATGTCATCTTTCGCATAGATTCGGAATCGTCAACTGCAGAAAATTCAATTTTGAGATATCGTTGATTGAACAAAGTTGTCTCCTTCTTGTTTCAAGTGTTCTACTATGGACGCATGGGTACAACTGAAGTGTTAAAGACGTCCCAAAATCTGAATTTGGACTTTCACTAGTGTATTAAGTGTATCAAGTTGTCGTCTTTCACATTGATTCGGAATCGTCAACCGCAAAAAAAGTCAGTTTTGAGATATCGTTTGAATGAAGAAAGTTGTCTCTTTCTTGTTTCAAGTGTTCAACAATGGACCCATGGCTAAAACTCAAGTTTTAAAGACTTCCCGAAATTCGAATTTGGACTTTCGTTAGTGTATTAAGTGTATCAAAATGTCGTCTTTCACATTGATTCAGAATCGTCAACCGCAGAAAAAGTCAGTTATTTGATATCGTTGAATGAAGAAAGTTGTCTCTTTCGTGTTTAAAGTGTTTAACTATGGACCCATGGCTAAAACTCAAGTTTTAAAGACTTCGCGAAATCCGAATTTGGACTTTCATCAGTGTGTTAAGGGTATTAAAATGTAGTCTTTCACATTGATTCTGAATCATCCACCACAAAAAAAGTCAGTTTTCAGTTATCGTTGAATGAACAAAGTTGTCTCTTTCTTGTTTCAAGTGTTCAACTATGGAACCATGGCTAAAACTCAAGTTTTAAAAACTTTTCGAAATCTGAATTTGGACTTTCTTTAGTGTATTAAGTGTTTCAAAATGCCGTCTTTCACATAGATTCGGAATTGTCAACTGCAAAAAAGTCAATTTTGAGATATCGTTGATTGAACAAAGTTCTGTCTTTCTTGTTTCAAGTGTTCTACTATGGACCCATGGCTAAAACTCAAGTTTTAAAAACTTCCCGAAATCTAAATCTGGACTTTCATTAGGGTATTAAGTGTATCAAAATGTCGTCTTTCACATAGATTTGGAATCGTCAACTGCAAAAAAGTCAATTTTAAGATATCGTTGATTGAACAAAGTTGTCTCTTTCTTGTTTCAAGTGTTCTACTATGGAGCCATGGGTAAAACTCAAGTTTTAAAAAAGTTCCCGGAATCCGAATTTGGACTTTCACTAGTGTATTAAGTGTATCAAATTGTCGTCTTTCACATTGATTCGGAATCGTCAACCACAAAAAAAGTCAGTTTTGAGATATCGTTGAATGAACAAAGTTGTCTCTTTCTTGTTTCAAGTGTTCAACTATGGACCCATGCCCAAAACTCAAGTTTTAAAGACTGCCCGAAATCTGAATTTGGACCTTCATCAGTGTATTAAGTGTATTAAAATGTCGTCTTTCACATTGATTCGGAATCATCAACCGCAAAAAAAGACAGTTTTGAGTTATCGTTGAATGAACAAAGTTGTCTCTTTCTTGTTTCAAGTGTTCAACTATGGACCCATGGCTAAAACTCAAGTTTTAAAAACTTCCCAAAATCTAAATCTGGACTTTCATTAGTGTATTAAGTGTATCAAAATGTCGTCTTTCACATTTATTCGAAATCGTCAACCGCAAAAAAAGTCAGCTTTGAGAAATCGTTGAATGAACAAAGTTGTTTCTTTCTTGTTTCAAGTGTTTAACTATGGACCCATGGCTAAAACTCAAGTTTTAAAGACTTCCTGAAATCCGAATTTGGACTTTCATTAGCGTATTAAGTGTATTAAAATTTCATCTTTCACATTGATTCGTAATCGTCAACCGCAAAAAAAGTCAGTTTTGAGTTATAGTTGAATGAACAAAGTTGTCTCTTTCTTGTTTCAAGTGTTCAACTATGGACCCATGGCTAAAACTCAAGTTTTAAAGACTTCCCGAAATCCGAAATTGGACTTTCATGAGTGTATTAAGTGTATTAAAATGTCGTCATTCACATTGATTCGGAATCGTCAACCACAAAAAAAGTCAGTTTTGAGATATCGTTGAATGAACAAAGTTGTCTCTTTCTTGTTTCAAGTGTTCAACTATGGACCCATGGCCAAAAGTCAAGTTTTAAAGACTGCCCGAAATCTGAATTTGGACCTTCATCAGTGTATTAAGTGTATTAAAATGTCGTCTTTCACATTGATTCGGAATCGTCAACCGCAAAAAAAGACAGTTTTGAGTTATCGTTGAATGAACAAAGTTGTCTCTTTCTTGTTTCAAGTGTTCAACTATGGAATATGGCTAAAACTCAAGTTTTAAAAACTTCCCAAAATCTGAATTTGGACTTTATTTAGTGTATTAAGTGTTTCAAAATGTGATCTTTCACGTAGATTCAGAACCGTCAAAAGCAAATAAGTCAGTTTTGAGATATCTTTGATAGAACAAAGTTCTGTCTTTCTTGTTTCAATTGATCTACTGTGCACCCATGGCTAAAACTCAAGTTTTAAAAACTTCCCGAGATCTGAATCTGGACTTTCATTAGTGTATTAAGTTTATCAAAATGTCGTCTTTCACATAGATTCGGAATCGTCAACTGCAAAAAAGTCAATTTTGAGATATCGTTGATTGAACAAAGTTGTCTCCTTCTTGTTTCAAGTGTTCTACTATGGACCCATGGGTACAACTGAAGTTTCAAAAACGTCCCAAAATCCGAATTTGGACTATCACTAGTGTATTAAGTGTATCAAAATGTCGTCTTTCACATTGATTCGGAATCGTCAACCGCAAAAAAAGTCAGCTTTGAGATATCGTTTGAATGAAGAAAGTTGTCTCTTTCTTGTTTCAAGTGTTCAACAATGGACCCATGTCTAAAACTCAAGTTTTAAAGACTTCCCGAAATCCGAATTTGGACTTTCATGAGTGTATTAAGTGTATTAAAATGTCGTCTTTCACATTGATTCGGAATCGTCAACGGCAAAAAAGGACAGTTTTGAGTTATCGTTGAGTGAACAAAGTTGTCTCTTTCTTGTTTCAAGTGTTCAACTATGGACCCATGGCTAAAACTCCAGTTTTAAAAACTTCCCGAAATCTGAATTTGGACTTTATTTAGTGTATTAAGTGTTTCAAAATGTCATCTTTCACGTACATTCGGAACCGTCAAAAGCAAATAAGTCAGTTTTGAGATATCTTTGATAGAACAAAGTTCTGTCTTTCTTGTTTCAAGTGTTCTACTGTGCACCCATGGCTAAAACTTAAGTTTTAAAAACTTCCCGAGATCTGAATCTGGACTTTCATTAGTGTATCAAAATGTCGTCTTTCACATTGATTCGGAATCGTCAACCGCAAAAAAAGTCAGCTTTGAGATATCGTTTGAATGAAGAAAGTTGTCTCTTTCTTGTTTCAAGTGTTCAACAATGGACCCATGGCTAAAACTCAAGTTTTAAAGACTTCCAGAAATCCAAATTTGGACTTTCATGAGTGTATTAAGTGTATTAAAATGTCGTCTTTCACATTGATTCGGAATCGTCAACTGCAAAAACGGACAGTTTTGAGTTATCGTTGAGTGAACAAAGTTGTCTCTTTCTTGTTTCAAGTGTTCAACTATGGACCCATGGCTAAAACTCAAGTTTTAAAAACTTCCCGAAATCTGAATTTGGACTTTCATTAGCGTATTAAGTGTATTAAAATTTCATCTTTCACATTGATTCGGAATCGTCAACCGCAAAAAAAGTCAGTTTTGAGTTATCGTTGAATGAACAAAGTTGTCTCTTTCTTGTTTCAAGTGTTCAACTATGGACCCATGGCTAAAACTCAAGTTTTAAAGACTTCCTGAAATCCAAATTTGGACTTTCATTAGTGTATTAAGTGTATTAAAATGTCGTCTTTCACATTGATTCGGAATCGTCAACCGCAAAAAAAGTCAGTTTTTAGTTATCGTTGAATGAACAAAGTTGTCTCTTTCTTGTTTCAAGTGTTCAACTATGGACCCATGGCTAAAACTCAAGTTTTAAAGACTTACCGAAATCCGAATTTGGACTTTCGTTAGTGTATTAAGTGTATAAAAATGTCGTCTTTCACATTGATTCAGAATCGTCAACTGCAGAAAAAGTCAGTTTTGTGATATCGTTGAATGAAGAAAGTTGTCTCTTTCTTGTTTCAAGTGTTTAACTATGGACCCATGGCTAAAACTCAAGTTTTAAAGACTTCGTGAAATCCGAATTTGGACTTTCATCAGTGTGTTAAGGGTATTAAAATGTAGTCTTTCACATTGATTACGAATCATCCACCACAAAAAAAGTCAGTTTTGAGTTATCGTTGAATGAACAAAGTTGTCTCTTTCTTGTTTCAAGTGTTCAACTATGGACCCATGGCTAAAACTCAAGTTTTAAAAACTTTCCGAAATCTGAATTTGGACTTTCTTTAGTGTATTAAGTGTTTCAAAATGCCGTCTTTCACGTAGATTCGTAATAAAAAAAATCAAATAAGTCAGTTTTTAGATATTTTTGATTGAACAAAGTTCTGTCTTTCTTGTTTCAAGTGTTCTACTATGGACCCATGGTTAAAACTCATGTTTTAAAAACTTCCCGAAATCTAAATCTGGACTTTCATTAGTGTATTAAGTGTATTAAAATGTCGTCTTTCACAGTGAGTCGGAATCGTCAACCACAAAAAAAGTCAATTTTGACATATCGTTGAATGAACAAAGTTGTCTCTTTCTTGTTTCAAGTGTTCAACTATGGACCCATGGCTAAAACTCAAGTTTTAGAGACTTTCCGAAATCCGAATTTGGACTTTCATCAGTGTATTAAGTGTATTAAAATGTCGTCTTTCACATTGATTCGGAATCGTCCACTGCAAAAAACTTCCCTTTTGAGTTATCGTTGAATGAACAAAGTTGTCTCTTTCTTGTTTCAAGTGTTCAACTATGGACCCATGGCTAAAACTCAAGTTTTTAAAACTTCTCAAAATATGAATTTGGACTTTCTTTAGTGTATTAGGTGCTTCAAAATGTCGTCTTTCACGTAGATTCGGAATCATCAACAGCAAAAAAAGTCAGTTTTGTGATATCGTTGAATGAACAAAGTTGTAACTTTCTTGTTTCAAGTGTTTAACTACGGACCCATGGCTAAAACTCAAGTTTTAAAGACTTTTCGAAATCCGAATTTGGACTTTCATCAGTGTATTAAGTGTATTAAAATGTCGTCTTTCACATTGATTCGGAATCGTCCACCGCAAAAAAGTTCCCTTTTGAGTTATCGTTGAATGAACAAAGTTGTCTCTTTCTTGTTTCAAGTGTTCAACTATGGACCCATGGCTAAAACACAAGTTTTAAAAACTTCTCGAAATATGAATTTGTACTTTCTTTAGTGTATTAAGTGTTTCAAAATGTCGCCTTTCACGTAGATTCGGAATCATCAAAAGCAAATAAGTCAGTTTTTAGATATCTTTGATTGAACAAAGTTCTGTCTTTCTTGTTTCAAGTGTTTAACTATGGACCATGGCTAAAACTCAAGTTTTAAAAACTTTTCGAAATCTGAATTTAGACTTTCTTTAGTGTATTAAGTGTTTCAAAATGCTGTCTTTCACGTAGATTCGTAATCATCAAAAGCAAATAAGTCAGTTTTAAGATATCGTTAATTGAACAAAGTTGTCTTCTTCTTGTTTCAAGTGTTCTACTATGGACCCATGGGTAAAACTCAAGTTTTAAAAACTTCCCGGAATCTGAATTGAGACTTTCGTTAGTGTATTAAGTGTATCAAAATGTCGTCTTTCACATGGATTCGGAATCGTCAACCGCAAAAAAAGTCAGTTTTGAGATATCGTTGAATGAACAAAGTTGTCTCTTTCTTGTTTCAAGTGTTTAACTATGGACCCATGGCTAAAACTCAAGTTTTAAAGACTTCCCGAAATCCGAATTTGGACTTTCATTAGCGTATTAAGTGTATTAAAATTTCATCTTTCACATTGATTCGGAATCGTCAACCGCAAAAAAAGTCAGTTTTGAGTTATAATTGAATGAACAAAGTTGTCTCTTTCTTCTTTCAAGTGTTCAACTATGGACCCATGGCTAAAACTCAAGTTTTAAAGACTTCCCGAAATCTGAATTTGGACTTTCATGAGTGTATTAAGTGTATTAAAATGTCGTCTTTCACATTGATTCGGAATCGTCAACCACAAAAAAAGTCAGTTTTGAGATATCGTTGAATGAGCAAAGTTGTCTCTTTCTTCTTTCAAGTGTTCAACTATGGACCCATGGCTAAAACTCAAGTTTTAAAGACTTCCCGAAATCTGAATTTGGACCTTCATCAGTGTATTAAGTGTATTAAAATGTCGTCTTTCACATTGATTCGGAATCGTCAACCGCAAAAAAAGACAGTTTTGAGTTATCGTTGAATGAACAAAGTTGTCTCTTTCTTGTTTCAAGTGTTCAACTATGGACCCATGGCTAAAACTCAAGTTTTAAAAACTTCCCAAAATCTGAATTTGGACTTTATTTAGTGTATTAAGTGTTTCAAAATGTGATCTTTCACGTAGATTCAGAACCGTCAAAAGCAAATAAGTCAGTTTTGAGATATCTTTGATAGAACAAAGTTCTGTCTTTCTTGTTTCAAGCGTTCTACTGTGCACCCATGGCTAAAACTCAAGTTTTAAAAACTTCCCGAGATCTGAATCTGGACTTTCATTAGTGTATTAAGTGTATCAAAATGTCGTCTTTCACATAGATTCGGAATTGTCAACTGCAGAAAAGTCAATTTTGAGATATCGTTGATTGAACAAAATTGTCTCCTTCTTGTTTCAAGTGTTCTACAATGGACCCATGGGTACAACTGAAGTTTTAAAAACGTCTCAAAATCCGAATTTGGACTTTCACTAGTGTATTAAGTGTATCAAAATGTCGTCTTTCACATTGATTCGGAATCGTCAACCGCTAAAAAAGTCAGTTTTGAGATATCGTTTGAATGAAGAAAGTTGTCTCTTTCTTGTTTCAAGTGTTCAACAATGGACCCATGGCTAAAACTCAAGTTTTAAAGACTTCCCGAAATCCGAATTTGGACTTTCATGAGTGTATTAAGTGTATTAAAATGTCGTCTTTCACATTGATTCGGAATCGTCAACCGCAAAAAAGGACAGTTTTGAGTTATCGTTGAGTGAACAAAGTTGTCTCTTTCTTGTTTCAAGTGTTCAACTATGGACCCATGGCTAAAACTCAAGTTTTAAAAACTTCCCGAAATTTGAATTTGGACTTTATTTAGTGTATTAAGTGTTTCAAAATGTGATCTTTCACGTAGATTCAGAACCGTCAAAAGCAAATAAGTCAGTTTTGAGATATCTTTGATAGAACAAAGTTCTGTCTTTCTTGTTTCAAGTGTTCTACTGTGCACCCATGGCTAAAACTCAAGTTTTAAAAACTTCCCGAGATCTAAATCTGGACTTTCATTAGTGTATCAAAATGTCGTCTTTCACATAGATTCAGAATCGTCAACTGCAAAAAAGTCAATTTTGAGATATCGTTGATTGAACAAAGTTGTCTCCTTCTTGTTTCAAGTGTTCTACTATGGACCCATGGGTAAAACTGAAGTTTTAAAAACGTCCCAAAATCCGAATTTGGACTTTCACTAGTGTATTAAGTGTATCAAAATGTCTTCTTTCACATTGATTCGGAATCGTCAACTGGAAAAAAAGTCAGTTTTGAGATATCGTTTGAATGAAGAAAGTTGTCTCTTTCTTGTTTCAAGTGTTCAAAATTGGACCCATGGCTAAAACTCAAGTTTTAAAGACTTCCTGAAATCCGAATTTGGACTTTCATTAGTGTATTAAGTGTATTAAAATGTCGTTTTTCACATTGATTCGGAATCGTCAACCGCAAAAAAATTCAGTTTTGAGTTATCGTTGAATGAACAAAGTTGTCTCTTTCTTGTTTCAAGTGTTCTACATGGACCCATGGCTAAAACTCAAGTTTTAAAGACTTACCGAAATCTGAATTTGGACTTTGTTTAGCGTATTAAGTGTTTCAAAATGTCGTCTTTCACGTAGATTCGTAATAAAAAAAAAACAAATAAGTCAGTTTTTAGATATTTTTGATTGAACAAAGTTCTGTCTTTCTTGTTTCAAGTGTTCTACTATGGACCCATGGCTAAAACTCAAGTTTTAAAAACTTCCCGAAATCTAAATCTGGACTTTCATTAGTGTATTAAGTGTATCAAAATGTCATCTTTCACCTAGATTCGGAATTGTCAACTGCAAAAAAGTCAATTTTGAGATATCGTTGATTGAACAAAGTTCTGTCTTTCTTGTTTCAAGTGTTCTACTATGGACCCATGGCTAAAACTCAAGTTTTAAAAACTTCCCGAAATCTAAATCTGGACTTTCATTAGGGTATTAAGTGTATCAAAATGTCGTCTTTCACATAGATTCGGAATCGTCAACTGGAAAAAAGTCAATTTTAAGATATCGTTGATTGAACAAAGTTGTCTCTTTCTTGTTTCAAGTGTTCTACTATGGACCCGTGGGTAAAACTCAAGTTTTAAAAAAGTTCCCGGAATCCGAATTTGGACATTCGTTAGTGTATTAAGTGTATCAAAATGTCGTCTTTCACATTGATTCGGAATCGTCAACCGCAATAAAAGTCAGTTTTGAGATATTGTTGAATGAACAAAGTTGCCTCTTTCTTGTTTCAAGCGTTTAACTATTGACCCATGGCTAAAACTCAAGTTTTAAAGACTTCCCGAAATCCAAATTTGGACTTTTGTTAGTGTATTAAGTGTATCAAAATGTCGTCTTTCACATTTATTCGAAATCGTTAACCGCAAAAAAAGTCAGCTTTGAGAAATCGTTGAATGAACAAAGTTGTCTCTTTCTTGTTTCAAGTGTTCTATTATAGACCCATGGCTAAAACTCAAGTTTTAAAGACTTCCCGAAATCCAAATTTAGACTTTCATTAGTGTATTAAGTGTATTAAAATGTCGTATTTCACATTGATTCGAAATCGTCAACCGCAAAAAAAGTCAGTTTTGAGATATCGTTGAATGAACAAAGTTGTCTCTTTCTTGTTTCAAGTGTTCCACTATGGACCCATGGCTAAAACTCAAGTTTTAAAGACTTCCCGAAATCTGAATTTGGACCTTCATCAGTGTATTAAGTGTATTAAAATGTCGTCTTTTACATTGATTCGGAATCGTCAACCGCAAAAAAAGGCAGTTTTGAGTTATCGTTGAATGAACAAAGTTGTCTCTTTCTTGTTTCAAGTGTTCAACTATGGACCCATGTCTAAAACTCAAGTTTTAAAAACTTCCCAAAATCTGAATTTGGACTTTATTTAGGGTATTAAGTGTTTCAAAATGTGATCTTTCACGTAGATTCAGAACCGTCAAAAGTAAATAAGTCAGTTTTGAGATATCTTTGATAGAACAAAGTTCTGTCTTTCTTGTTTCAAGCGTTCTACTGTGCACCCATGGCTAAAACTCAAGTTTTAAAAACTTCCCGAGATCTGAATCTGGACTTTCATTAGTGTATTAAGTGTATCAAAATGTCGTCTTTCACATAGATTCGGAATTGTCAACTGCAGAAAAGTCAATTTTGAGATATCGTTGATTGAACAAAATTGTCTCCTTCTTGTTTCAAGTGTTCTACAATGGACCCATGGGTACAACTGAAGTTTTAAAAACGTCCCAAAATCCGAATTTGGACTTTCACTAGTGTATTAAGTGTATCAAAATGTCGTCTTTCACATTGATTCGGAATCGTCAACCGCTAAAAAAGTCAGTTTTGAGATATCGTTTGAATGAAGAAAGTTGTCTCTTTCTTGTTTCAAGTGTTCAACAATGGACCCATGGCTAAAACTCAAGTTTTAAAGACTTCCCGAAATCCGAATTTGGACTTTCATGAGTGTATTAAGTGTATTAAAATGTCGTCTTTCACATTGATTCGGAATCGTCAACCGCAAAAAAGGACAGTTTTGAGTTATCGTTGAGTGAACAAAGTTGTCTCTTTCTTGTTTCAAGTGTTCAACTATGGACCCATGGCTAAAACTCAAGTTTTAAAAACTTCCCGAAATTTGAATTTGGACTTTATTTAGTGTATTAAGTGTTTCAAAATGTGATCTTTCACGTAGATTCAGAACCGTCAAAAGCAAATAAGTCAGTTTTGAGATATCTTTGATAGAACAAAGTTCTGTCTTTCTTGTTTCAAGTGTTCTACTGTGCACCCATGGCTAAAACTCAAGTTTTAAAAACTTCCCGAGATCTAAATCTGGACTTTCATTAGTGTATCAAAATGTCGTCTTTCACATAGATTCAGAATCGTCAACTGCAAAAAAGTCAATTTTGAGATATCGTTGATTGAACAAAGTTGTCTCCTTCTTGTTTCAAGTGTTCTACTATGGACCCATGGGTAAAACTGAAGTTTTAAAAACGTCCCAAAATCCGAATTTGGACTTTCACTAGTGTATTAAGTGTATCAAAATGTCTTCTTTCACATTGATTCGGAATCGTCAACTGGAAAAAAAGTCAGTTTTGAGATATCGTTTGAATGAAGAAAGTTGTCTCTTTCTTGTTTCAAGTGTTCAAAATTGGACCCATGGCTAAAACTCAAGTTTTAAAGACTTCCTGAAATCCGAATTTGGACTTTCATTAGTGTATTAAGTGTATTAAAATGTCGTTTTTCACATTGATTCGGAATCGTCAACCGCAAAAAAATTCAGTTTTGAGTTATCGTTGAATGAACAAAGTTGTCTCTTTCTTGTTTCAAGTGTTCTACATGGACCCATGGCTAAAACTCAAGTTTTAAAGACTTACCGAAATCTGAATTTGGACTTTGTTTAGCGTATTAAGTGTTTCAAAATGTCGTCTTTCACGTAGATTCGTAATAAAAAAAAAACAAATAAGTCAGTTTTTAGATATTTTTGATTGAACAAAGTTCTGTCTTTCTTGTTTCAAGTGTTCTACTATGGACCCATGGCTAAAACTCAAGTTTTAAAAACTTCCCGAAATCTAAATCTGGACTTTCATTAGTGTATTAAGTGTATCAAAATGTCATCTTTCACCTAGATTCGGAATTGTCAACTGCAAAAAAGTCAATTTTGAGATATCGTTGATTGAACAAAGTTCTGTCTTTCTTGTTTCAAGTGTTCTACTATGGACCCATGGCTAAAACTCAAGTTTTAAAAACTTCCCGAAATCTAAATCTGGACTTTCATTAGGGTATTAAGTGTATCAAAATGTCGTCTTTCACATAGATTCGGAATCGTCAACTGGAAAAAAGTCAATTTTAAGATATCGTTGATTGAACAAAGTTGTCTCTTTCTTGTTTCAAGTGTTCTACTATGGACCCGTGGGTAAAACTCAAGTTTTAAAAAAGTTCCCGGAATCCGAATTTGGACATTCGTTAGTGTATTAAGTGTATCAAAATGTCGTCTTTCACATTGATTCGGAATCGTCAACCGCAATAAAAGTCAGTTTTGAGATATTGTTGAATGAACAAAGTTGCCTCTTTCTTGTTTCAAGCGTTTAACTATTGACCCATGGCTAAAACTCAAGTTTTAAAGACTTCCCGAAATCCAAATTTGGACTTTTGTTAGTGTATTAAGTGTATCAAAATGTCGTCTTTCACATTTATTCGAAATCGTTAACCGCAAAAAAAGTCAGCTTTGAGAAATCGTTGAATGAACAAAGTTGTCTCTTTCTTGTTTCAAGTGTTCTATTATAGACCCATGGCTAAAACTCAAGTTTTAAAGACTTCCCGAAATCCAAATTTAGACTTTCATTAGTGTATTAAGTGTATTAAAATGTCGTATTTCACATTGATTCGAAATCGTCAACCGCAAAAAAAGTCAGTTTTGAGATATCGTTGAATGAACAAAGTTGTCTCTTTCTTGTTTCAAGTGTTCCACTATGGACCCATGGCTAAAACTCAAGTTTTAAAGACTTCCCGAAATCCGAATTTGGACTTTCATGAGTGCATTAAGTGTATTAAAATGTCGTCTTTCACATTGATTCGGAATCGTCAACCACAAAAAAAGTCAGTTTTGAGATATCGTTGAATGAACAAAGTTGTCTCTTTCTTGTTTCAAGTGTTCAACTATGGACCCATGCCCAAAACTCAAGTTTTAAAGACTGCCCGAAATCTGAATTTGGACCTTCATCAGTGTATTAAGTGTATTAAAATGTCGTCTTTCACATTGATTCGGAATCATCAACCGCAAAAAAAACAGTTTTGAGTTATCGTTGAATGAACAAAGTTGTCTCTTTCTTGTTTCAAGTGTTCAACTATGGACCCATGGCTAAAACTCAAGTTTTAAAGACTTCCTGAAATCCAAATTTGGACTTTCATTAGTGTATTAAGTGTATTAAAATGTCGTCTTTCACATTGATTCGGAATCGTCAACCGCAAAAAAAGTCAGTTTTGAGTTATCGTTGAATGAACAAAGTTGTCTCTTTCTTGTTTCAAGTATTCTACATGGACCCATGGCTAAAACTCAAGTTTTAAAGACTTTCCGAAATCCGAATTTGGACTTTCGTTAGTGTATTAAGTGTATAAAAATGTCGTCTTTCACATTGATTCATAATCGTCAACCGCAGAAAAAGTCAGTTTTGTGATATCGTTGAATGAAGAAAGTTGTCTCTTTCTTGTTTCAAGTGTTTAACTATGGACCCATGGCTAAAACTCAAGTTTTAAAGACTTCGTGAAATCCGAATTTGGACTTTCATCAGTGTGTTAAGGGTATTAAAATGTAGTCTTTCACATTGATTACGAATCATCCACCACAAAAAAAGTCAGTTTTGAGTTATCGTTGAATGAACAAAGTTGTCTCTTTCTTGTTTCAAGTGTTCAACTATGGACCCATGGCTAAAACTCAAGTTTTAAAAACTTTCCGAAATCTGAATTTGGACTTTCTTTAGTGTATTAAGTGTTTCAAAATGCCGTCTTTCACGTAGATTCGTAATAAAAAAAATCAAATAAGTCAGTTTTTAGATATTTTTGATTGAACAAAGTTCTGTCTTTCTTGTTTCAAGTGTTCTACTATGGACCCATGGTTAAAACTCATGTTTTAAAAACTTCCCGAAATCTAAATCTGGACTTTCATTAGTGTATTAAGTGTATTAAAATGTCGTCTTTCACAGTGAGTCGGAATCGTCAACCACAAAAAAAGTCAATTTTGATATATCGTTGAATGAACAAAGTTGTCTCTTTCTTGTTTCAAGTGTTCAACTATGGACCCATGGCTAAAACTCAAGTTTTAGAGACTTTCCGAAATCCGAATTTGGACTTTCATCAGTGTATTAAGTGTATTAAAATGTCGTCTTTCACATTGATTCGGAATCGTCCACTGCAAAAAACTTCCCTTTTGAGTTATCGTTGAATGAACAAAGTTGTCTCTTTCTTGTTTCAAGTGTTCAACTATGGACCCATGGCTAAAACTCAAGTTTTAAAGACTTTTCGAAATCCGAATTTAGACTTTCATCAGTGTATTAAGTGTATTAAAATGTCGTCTTTCACATTGATTCGGAATCGTCCACCGCAAAAAAGTTCCCTTTTGAGTTATCGTTGAATGAACAAAGTTGTCTCTTTCTTGTTTCAAGTGTTCAACTATGGACCCATGGCTAAAACTCAAGTTTTAAAAACTTCTCGAAATATGAATTTGTACTTTCTTTAGTGTATTAAGTGTTTCAAAATGTCGCCTTTCACGTAGATTCGGAATCATCAAAAGCAAATAAGTCTGTTTTTAGATATCTTTGATTGAACAAAGTTCTGTCTTTCTTGTTTCAAGTGTTTAACTATGGACGATGGCTAAAACTCAAGTTTTAAAAACTTTTCGAAATCTGAATTTAGACTTTCTTTAGTGTATTAAGTGTTTCAAAATGCTGTCTTTTACGTAGATTCGTAATCATCAAAAGCAAATAAGTCAGTTTTAAGATATCGTTAATTGAACAAAGTTGTCTTCTTCTTGTTTCAAGTGTTCTACTATGGACCCATGGGTAAAACTCAAGTTTTAAAAACTTCCCGGAATCTGAATTGAGACTTTCGTTAGTGTATTAAGTGTATCAAAATGTCGTCTTTCACATGGATTCGGAATCGTCAACCGCAAAAAAAGTCAGTTTTGAGATATCGTTGAATGAACAAAGTTGTCTCTTTCTTGTTTCAAGTGTTTAACTATGGACCCATGGCTAAAACTCAAGTTTTAAAGACTTCCCGAAATCCGAATTTGGACTTTCATTAGCGTATTAAGTGTATTAAAATTTCATCTTTCACATTGATTCGGAATCGTCAACAGCAAAAAAAGTCAGTTTTGAGTTATAATTGAATGAACAAAGTTGTCTCTTTCTTCTTTCAAGTGTTCAACTATGGACCCATGGCTAAAACTCAAGTTTTAAAGACTTCCCGAAATCTGAATTTGGACTTTCATGAGTGTATTAAGTGTATTAAAATGTCGTCTTTCACATTGATTCGGAATCGTCAACCACAAAAAAAGTCAGTTTTGAGATATCGTTGAATGAGCAAAGTTGTCTCTTTCTTGTTTCAAGTGTTCTATTATAGACCCATGGCTAAAACTCAAGTTTTAAAGACTTCCCGAAATCCAAATTTAGACTTTCATTAGTGTATTAAGTGTATTAAAATGTCGTATTTCACATTGATTCGAAATCGTCAACCGCAAAAAAAGTCAGTTTTGAGATATCGTTGAATGAACAAAGTTGTCTCTTTCTTGTTTCAAGTGTTCAACTATGGACCCATGGCTAAAACTCAAATTTTAAAGACTTCCCGAAATCCGAATTTGGACTTTCATGAGTGTATTAAGTGTATTAAAATGTCGTCTTTCACATTGATTCGGAATCGTCAACCACAAAAAAAGTCAGTTTTGAGATATCGTTGAATGAACAAAGTTGTCTTTTTCTTGTTTCAAGTGTTCAACTATGGACCCATGCCCAAAACTCAAGTTTTAAAGACTGCCCGAAATCTGAATTTGGACCTTCATCAGTGTATTAAGTGTATTAAAATGTCGTCTTTCACATTGATTCGGAATCATCAACCGCAAAAAAAGACAGTTTTGAGTTATCGTTGAATGAACAAAGTTGTCTCTTTCTTGTTTCAAGTGTTCAACTATGGACCCATGGCTAAAACTCAAGTTTTAAAGACTTCCTGAAATCCAAATTTGGACTTTCATTAGTGTATTAAGTGTATTAAAATGTCGTCTTTCACATTGATTCGGAATCGTCAACCGCAAAAAAAGTCAGTTTTGAGTTATCGTTGAATGAACAAAGTTATCTCTTTCTTGTTTCAAGTATTCTACATGGACCCATGGCTAAAACTCAAGTTTTAAAGACTTACCGAAATCCGAATTTGGACTTTCGTTAGTGTATTAAGTGTATAAAAATGTCGTCTTTCACATTGATTCAGAATCGTCAACCGCAGAAAAAGTCAGTTTTGTGATATCGTTGAATGAAGAAAGTTGTCTCTTTCTTGTTTCAAGTGTTTAACTATGGACCCATGGCTAAAACTCAAGTTTTAAAGACTTCCCGAAATCCAAATTTGGACTTTTGTTAGTGTATTAAGTGTATCAAAATGTCGTCTTTCACATTTATTCGAAATCGTTAACCGCAAAAAAAGTCAGCTTTGAGAAATCGTTGAATGAACAAAGTTGTCTCTTTCTTGTTTCAAGTGTTCTATTATAGACCCATGGCTAAAACTCAAGTTTTAAAGACTTCCCGAAATCCAAATTTAGACTTTCATTAGTGTATTAAGTGTATTAAAATGTCGTATTTCACATTGATTCGAAATCGTCAACCGCAAAAAAAGTCAGTTTTGAGATATCGTTGAATGAACAAAGTTGTCTCTTTCTTGTTTCAAGTGTTCAACTATGGACCCATGGCTAAAACTCAAATTTTAAAGACTTCCCGAAATCCGAATTTGGACTTTCATGAGTGTATTAAGTGTATTAAAATGTCGTCT
This sequence comes from Diospyros kaki, assembly GCA_036245055.1. Taxonomy (NCBI): domain Eukaryota; kingdom Viridiplantae; phylum Streptophyta; class Magnoliopsida; order Ericales; family Ebenaceae; genus Diospyros; species Diospyros kaki. The sequence continues at coordinate 21,984,492 of BSEG01000009.1, read as the reverse complement.
TTCACATTGATTCGGAATCGTCAACCACAAAAAAAGTCAGTTTTGAGATATCGTTGAATGAACAAAGTTGTCTCTTTCTTGTTTCAAGTGTTCAACTATGGACCCATGCCCAAAACTCAAGTTTTAAAGACTGCCCGAAATCTGAATTTGGACCTTCATCAGTGTATTAAGTGTATTAAAATGTCGTCTTTCACATTGATTCGGAATCATCAGCCGCAAAAAAAGACAGTTTTGAGTTATCGTTGAATGAACAAAGTTGTCTCTTTCTTGTTTCAAGTGTTCAACTATGGACCCATGGCTAAAACTCAAGTTTTAAAGACTTCCTGAAATCCAAATTTGGACTTTCATTAGTGTATTAAGTGTATTAAAATGTCATCTTTCACATTGATTCGGAATCGTCAACCGCAAAAAAAGTCAGTTTTGAGTTATCGTTGAATGAACAAAGTTGTCTCTTTCTTGTTTCAAGTATTCTACATGGACCCATGGCTAAAACTCAAGTTTTAAAGACTTACCGAACTCCGAATTTGGACTTTCGTTAGTGTATTAAGTGTATAAAAATGTCGTCTTTCACATTGATTCAGAATCGTCAACCGCAGAAAAAGTCAGTTTTGTGATATCGTTGAATGAAGAAAGTTGTCTCTTTCTTGTTTCAAGTGTTTAACTATGGACCCATGGCTAAAACTCAAGTTTTAAAGACTTCGTGAAATCCGAATTTGGACTTTCATCAGTGTGTTAAGGGTATTAAAATGTAGTCTTTCACATTGATTACGAATCATCCACCACAAAAAAAGTCAGTTTTGAGTTATCGTTGAATGAACAAAGTTGTCTCTTTCTTGTTTCAAGTGTTCAACTATGGACCCATGGCTAAAACTCAAGTTTTAGAGACTTTCCGAAATCCGAATTTGGACTTTAATCAGTGTATTAAGTGTATTAAAATGTCGTCTTTCACATTGATTCGGAATCGTCCACTGCAAAAAACTTCCCTTTTGAGTTATCGTTGAATGAACAAAGTTGTCTCTTTCTTGTTTCAAGTGTTCAACTATGGACCCATGGCTAAAACTCAAGTTTTTAAAACTTCTCAAAATATGAATTTGGACTTTCTTTAGTGTATTAGGTGCTTCAAAATGTCGTCTTTCACGTAGATTCGGAATCATCAACAGCAAAAAAAGTCAGTTTTGTGATATCGTTGAATGAACAAAGTTGTAACTTTCTTGTTTCAAGTGTTTAACTACGGACCCATGGCTAAAACTCAAGTTTTAAAGACTTTTCGAAATCCGAATTTGGACTTTCATCAGTGTATTAAGTGTATTAAAATGTCGTCTTTCACATTGATTCGGAATCGTCCACCGCAAAAAAGTTCCCTTTTGAGTTATCGTTGAATGAACAAAGTTGTCTCTTTCTTGTTTCAAGTGTTCAACTATGGACCCATGGCTAAAACTCAAGTTTTAAAAACTTCTCGAAATATGAATTTGTACTTTCTTTAGTGTATTAAGTGTTTCAAAATGTCGCCTTTCACGTAGATTCGGAATCATCAAAAGCAAATAAGTCAGTTTTTAGATATCTTTGATTGAACAAAGTTCTGTCTTTCTTGTTTCAAGTGTTTAACTATGGACCATGGCTAAAACTCAAGTTTTAAAAACTTTTCGAAATCTGAATTTAGACTTTCTTTAGTGTATTAAGTGTTTCAAAATGTTGTCTTTCACGTAGATTCGTAATCATCAAAAGCAAATAAGTCAGTTTTAAGATATCGTTAATTGAACAAAGTTGTCTTCTTCTTGTTTCAAGTGTTCTACTATGGACCCATGGGTAAAACTCAAGTTTTAAAAACTTCCCGGAATCTGAATTGAGACTTTCGTTAGTGTATTAAGTGTATCAAAATGTCGTCTTTCACATGGATTCGGAATCGTCAATCGCAAAAAAAGTCAGTTTTGAGATATCGTTGAATGAACAAAGTTGTCTCTTTCTTGTTTCAAGTGTTTAACTATGGACCCATGGCTAAAACTCAAGTTTTAAAGACTTCCCGAAATCCGAATTTGGACTTTCATTAGCGTATTAAGTGTATTAAAATTTCATCTTTCACATTGATTCGGAATCGTCAACCGCAAAAAAAGTCAGTTTTGAGTTATAATTGAATGAACAAAGTTGTCTCTTTCTTCTTTCAAGTGTTCAACTATGGACCCATGGCTAAAACTCAAGTTTTAAAGACTTCCCGAAATCTGAATTTGGACTTTCATTAGCGTATTAAGTGTATTAAAATTTCATCTTTCACATTGATTCGGAATCGTCAACCGCAAAAAAAGTCAGTTTTGAGTTATCGTTGAATGAACAAAGTTGTCTCTTTCTTGTTTCAAGTGTTCAACTATGGACCCATGGCTAAAACTCAAGTTTTAAAGACTTCCTGAAATCCAAATTTGGACTTTCATTAGTGTATTAAGTGTATTAAAATGTCGTCTTTCACATTGATTCGGAATCGTCAACCGCAAAAAAAGTCAGTTTTTAGTTATCGTTGAATGAACAAAGTTGTCTCTTTCTTGTTTCAAGTGTTCAACTATGGACCCATGGCTAAAACTCAAGTTTTAAAAACTTCCCAAAATCTGAATTTGGACTTTATTTAGTGTATTAAGAGTTTCAAAATGTGATCTTTCACGTAGATTTAGAACCGTCAAAAGCAAATAAGTCAGTTTTGAGATATCTTTGATAGAACAAAGTTCTGTCTTTCTTGTTTCAAGTGTTCTACTATGCACCCATGGCTAAAACTCAAGTTTTAAAAACTTCCCGAGATCTGAATCTGGACTTTCATTAGTGTATTAAGTGTAACAAAATGTCGTCTTTCGCATAGATTCGGAATCGTCAACTGCAGAAAATTCAATTTTGAGATATCGTTGATTGAACAAAGTTGTCTCCTTCTTGTTTCAAGTGTTCTACTATGGACGCATGGGTACAACTGAAGTTTTAAAGACGTCCCAAAATCTGAATTTGGACTTTCACTAGTGTATTAAGTGTATCAAGTTGTCGTCTTTCACATTGATTCGGAATCGTCAACCGCAAAAAAAGTCAGTTTTGAGATATCGTTTGAATGAAGAAAGTTGTCTCTTTCTTGTTTCAAGTGTTCAACAATGGACCCATGGCTAAAACTCAAGTTTTAAAGACTTCCCGAAATCCGAATTTGGACTTTCATGAGTGTATTAAGTGTATTAAAATGTCGTCTTTCACATTGATTCGGAATCGTCAACCGTAAAAACGGACAGTTTTGAGTTATCGTTGAGTGAACAAAGTTGTCTCTTTCTTGTTTCAAGTGTTCAACTATGGACCCATGGCTAAAACTCAAGTTTTTAAAACTTCCCGAAATCTGAATTTGGACTTTATTTAGTGTATTAAGTGTTTCAAAATGTCATCTTTCACGTAGATTCGGAACCGTCAAAAGCAAATAAGTCAGTTTTGAGATATCTTTGATAGAACAAAGTTCTGTCTTTCTTGTTTCAAGTGTTCTACTGTGCACCCATGGCTAAAACTCAAGTTTTAAAAACTTCCCGAGATCTGAATCTGGACTTTCATTAGTGTATCAAAATGTCGTCTTTCACATAGATTCGGAATCGTCAACTGCAAAAAAGTCAATTTTGAGATATCGTTGATTGAACAGAGTTGTTTCCTTCTTGTTTCAAGTGTTCTACTATGGACCCATGGGTAAAACTGAAGTTTTAAAAACGTCCCAAAATCCGAATTTAGACTTTCACTAGTGTATTAAGTGTATCAAAATGTCGTCTTTCACATTGATTCGGAATCGTCAACCGCAAAAAAAGTCAGTTTTGAGTTATCGTTGAATGAACAAAGTTGTCTCTTTCTTGTTTCAAGTGTTCTACATGGACCCATGGCTAAAACTCAAGTTTTAAAGACTTACCGAAATTCGAATTTGGACTTTCGTTAGTGTATTAAGTGTATCAAAATGTCGTCTTTCACATTGATTCAGAATCGTCAACCGCAGAAAAAGTCAGTTATTTGATATCGTTGAATGAAGAAAGTTGTCTCTTTCGTGTTTAAAGTGTTTAACTATGGACCCATGGCTAAAACTCAAGTTTTAAAGACTTCGCGAAATCCGAATTTGGACTTTCATCAGTGTGTTAAGGGTATTAAAATGTAGTCTTTCACATTGATTCTGAATCATCCACCACAAAAAAAGTCAGTTTTGAGTTATCGTTGAATGAACAAAGTTGTCTCTTTCTTGTCTCAAGTGTTCAACTATGGAACCATGGCTAAAACTCAAGTTTTAAAAACTTTCCGAAATCTGAATTTGGACTTTCTTTAGTGTATTAAGTGTTTCAAAATGCCGTCTTTCACATAGATTCGGATTTGTCAACTGCAAAAAAGTCAATTTTGAGATATCGTTGATTGAACAAAGTTCTGTCTTTCTTGTTTCAAGTGTTCTACTATGGACCCATGGCTAAAACTCAAGTTTTAAAAACTTCCCGAAATCTAAATCTGGACTTTCATTAGGGTATTAAGTGTATCAAAATGTCGTCTTTCACATAGATTTGGAATCGTCAACTGCAAAAAAGTCAATTTTAAGATATCGTTGATTGAACAAAGTTGTCTCTTTCTTGTTTCAAGTGTTCTACTATGGAGCCATGGGTAAAACTCAAGTTTTAAAAAAGTTCCCGGAATCCGAATTTGGACTTTCACTAGTGTATTAAGTGTATCAAATTGTCGTCTTTCACATTGATTCGGAATCGTCAACCACAAAAAAAGTCAGTTTTGAGATATCGTTGAATGAACAAAGTTGTCTCTTTCTTGTTTCAAGTGTTCAACTATGGACCCATGGCCAAAAGTCAAGTTTTAAAGACTGCCCGAAATCTGAATTTGGACCTTCATCAGTGTATTAAGTGTATTAAAATGTCGTCTTTCACATTGATTCGGAATCGTCAACCGCAAAAAAAGACAGTTTTGAGTTATCGTTGAATGAACAAAGTTGTCTCTTTCTTGTTTCAAGTGTTCAACTATGGAATATGGCTAAAACTCAAGTTTTAAAAACTTCCCAAAATCTGAATTTGGACTTTATTTAGTGTATTAAGTGTTTCAAAATGTGATCTTTCACGTAGATTCAGAACCGTCAAAAGCAAATAAGTCAGTTTTGAGATATCTTTGATAGAACAAAGTTCTGTCTTTCTTGTTTCAATTGTTCTACTGTGCACCCATGGCTAAAACTCAAGTTTTAAAAACTTCCCGAGATCTGAATCTGGACTTTCATTAGTGTATTAAGTTTATCAAAATGTCGTCTTTCACATAGATTCGGAATCGTCAACTGCAAAAAAGTCAATTTTGAGATATCGTTGATTGAACAAAGTTGTCTCCTTCTTGTTTCAAGTGTTCTACTATGGACCCATGGGTACAACTGAAGTTTCAAAAACGTCCCAAAATCCGAATTTGGACTATCACTAGTGTATTAAGTGTATCAAAATGTCGTCTTTCACATTGATTCGGAATCGTCAACCGCAAAAAAAGTCAGCTTTGAGATATCGTTTGAATGAAGAAAGTTGTCTCTTTCTTGTTTCAAGTGTTCAACAATGGACCCATGTCTAAAACTCAAGTTTTAAAGACTTCCCGAAATCCAAATTTGGACTTTCATGAGTGTATTAAGTGTATTAAAATGTCGTCTTTCACATTGATTCGGAATCGTCAACGGCAAAAAAGGACAGTTTTGAGTTATCGTTGAGTGAACAAAGTTGTCTCTTTCTTGTTTCAAGTGTTCAACTATGGACCCATGGCTAAAACTCCAGTTTTAAAAACTTCCCGAAATCTGAATTTGGACTTTATTTAGTGTATTAAGTGTTTCAAAATGTCATCTTTCACGTAGATTCGGAACCGTCAAAAGCAAATAAGTCAGTTTTGAGATATCTTTGATAGAACAAAGTTCTGTCTTTCTTGTTTCAAGTGTTCTACTGTGCACCCATGGCTAAAACTTAAGTTTTAAAAACTTCCCGAGATCTGAATCTGGACTTTCATTAGTGTATCAAAATGTCGTCTTTCACATTGATTCGGAATCGTCAACCGCAAAAAAAGTCAGCTTTGAGATATCGTTTGAATGAAGAAAGTTGTCTCTTTCGTGTTTAAAGTGTTTAACTACGGAGCCATGGCTAAAACTCAAGTTTTAAAGACTTCGCGAAATCCGAATTTGGACTATCATCAGTATGTTAAGGGTATTAAAATGTAGTCTTTCACATTGATTCTGAATCATCCACCACAAAAAAAGTCAGTTTTGAGTTATCGTTGAGTGAACAAAGTTGTCTCTTTCTTGTTTCAAGTGTTCAACTATGGACCCATGGCTAAAACTCAAGTTTTAAAAACTTCCCGAAATTTGAATTTGGACTTTATTTAGTGTATTAAGTGTTTCAAAATGTCATCTTTCACGTAGATTCGGAACCGTCAAAAGCAAATAAGTCAGTTTTGAGATATCTTTGATAGAACAAAGTTCTGTCTTTCTTGTTTCAAGTGTTCTACTGTGCACCCATGGCTAAAACTCAAGTTTTAAAAACTTCCCGAGATCTGAATCTGGACTTTCATTAGTGTATCAAAATGTCGTCTTTCACATAGATTCGGAATCGTCAACTGCAAAAAAGTCAATTTTGAGATATCGTTGATTGAACAGAGTTGTCTCCTTCTTGTTTCAAGTGTTCTACTATGGACCCATGGGTAAAACTGAAGTTTTAAAAACGTCCCAAAATCTGAATTTAGACTTTCACTAGTGTATTAAGTGTATCAAAATGTCGTCTTTCACATTGATTCGGAATCGTCAACTGCAAAAAAAGTCAGTTTTGAGATATCGTTTGAATGAAGAAAGTTGTCTCTTTCTTGTTTCAAGTGTTCAACAATGGACCCATGGCTAAAACTCAAGTTTTAAAGACTTCCTGAAATCCGAATTTGGACTTTCATTAGTGTATTAAGTGTATTAAAATGTCGTCTTTCACATTGATTCGGAATCGTCAACCGCAAAAAAAGTCAGTTTTGAGTTATCGTTGAATGAACAAAGTTGTCTCTTTCTTGTTTCAAGTGTTCTACATGGACCCATGGCTAAAACTCAAGTTTTAAAGACTTACCGAAATCCGAATTTGGACTTTCGTTAGTGTATTAAGTGTATCAAAATGTCATCTTTCACATTGATTCAGAATCGTCAACTGCAGAAAAAGTCAGTTTTGTGATATCGTTGAATGAAGAAAGTTGTCTCTTTCTTGTTTAAAGTGTTTAACTACGGACCCATGGCTAAAACTCAAGTTTTAAAGACTTCGCGAAATCCGAATTTGGACTTTCATCAGTATGTTAAGGGTATTAAAATGTAGTCTTTCACATTGATTCTGAATCATCCACCACAAAAAAAGTCAGTTTTGAGTTATCGTTGAATGAACAAAGTTGTCTCTTTCTTATTTCAAGTGTTCAACTATGGACCCATGGCTAAAACTCAAGTTTTAAAAACTTTCCGAAATCTGAATTTGGACTTTCTTTAGTGTATTAAGTGTTTCAAAATGCCGTCTTTCACATAGATTCGGAATTGTCAACTGCAAAAAAGTCAATTTTGAGATATCGTTGATTGAACAAAGTTCTGTCTTTCTTGTTTCAAGTGTTCTACTATGGACCCATGGCTAAAACTCAAGTTTTAAAAACTTCCCGAAATCTAAATCTGGACTTTCATTAGGGTATTAAGTGTATCAAAATGTCGTCTTTCACATAGATTCGGAATCGTCAACTGCAAAAAAGTCAATTTTAAGATATTGTTTATTGAACAAAGTTGTCTCTTTCTTGTTTCAAGTGTTCTACTATGGACCCATGGGTAAAACTCAAGTTTTAAAAAAGTTCCCGGAATCCGAATTTGGACATTCGTTAGTGTATTAAGTGTATCAAAATGTCGTCTTTCACGTTGATTCGGAATCGTCAACCGCAATAAAAGTCAGTTTTGAGATATTGTTGAATGAACAAAGTGTCCTCTTTCTTGTTTCAAGTGTTTAACTATTGACCCATGGCCAAAACTCAAGCTTTAAAGACTTCCCGAAATCCGAATTTGGACTTTCATGAGTGTATTAAGTGTATTAAAATGTCGTCTTTCACATTGATTCGGAATCGTCAACCACAAAAAAAGTCAGTTTTGAGATATCGTTGAATGAACAAAGTTGTCTCTTTCTTGTTTCAAGTGTTCAACTATTGACCCATGCCCAAAACTCAAGTTTTAAAGACTGCCCGAAATCTGAATTTGGACCTTCATCAGTGTATTAAGTGTATTAAAATGTCGTCTTTCACATTGATTCGGAATCGTCAACCACAAAAAAAGTCAGTTTTGAGATATCGTTGAATGAACAAAGTTGTCTCTTTCTTGTTTCAAGTGTTCAACTATGGACCCATGCCCAAAACTCAAGTTTTAAAGACTGCCCGAAATCTGAATTTGGACCTTCATCAGTGTATTAAGTGTATTAAAATGTCGTCTTTCACATTGATTCGGAATCATCAACCGCAAAAAAAGACAGTTTTGAGTTATCGTTGAATGAACAAAGTTGTCTCTTTCTTGTTTCAAGTGTTCAACAATGGACCCATGGCTAAAACTCAAGTTTTAAAGACTTCCTGAAATCCGAATTTGGACTTTCATTAGTGTATTAGGTGTATTAAAATGTCGTCTTTCACATTGATTCGGAATCGTCAACCGCAAAAAAAGTCAGTTTTGAGTTATCGTTGAATGAACAAAGTTGTCTCTTTCTTGTTTCAAGTGTTCTACATGGACCCATGGCTAAAACTCAAGTTTTAAAGACTTACCGAAATCCGAATTTGGACTTTCGTTAGTGTATTAAGTGTATCAAAATGTCGTCTTTCACATTGATTCGGAATCGTCAACCGCAGAAAAAGTCAGTTTTGTGATATCGTTGAATGAAGAAAGTTGTCTCTTTCTTGTTTAAAGTGTTTAACTATGGACCCATGGCTAAAACTCAAGTTTTAAAGACTTCGCGAAATCCGAATTTGGACTTTCATCAGTGTGTTAAGGGTATTAAAATGTAGTCTTTCACATTGATTCTGAATCATCCACCACAAAAAAAGTCAGTTTTGAGTTATCGTTGAATGAACAAAGTTGTCTCTTTCTTGTTTCAAGTGTTCAACTATGGACCCATGGCTAAAACTCAAGTTTTAAAAACTTTCCGAAATCTGAATTTGGACTTTCTTTAGTGTATTAAGTGTTTCAAAATGCTGTCTTTCACGTAGATTCGTAATAAAAAAAAACAAATAAGTCAGTTTTTAGATATTTTTGATTGAACAAAGTTCTGTCTTTCTTGTTTCAAGTGTTCTACTATGGACCCATGGCTAAAACTCAAGTTTTAAAAACTTCCCGAAATCTAAATCTGGACTTTCATTAGTGTATTAAGTGTATCAAAATGTCATCTTTCACCTAGATTCGGAATTGTCAACTGCAAAAAAGTCATTTTTGAGATATCGTTGATTGAACAAAGTTCTGTCTTTCTTGTTTCAAGTGTTCTACTATGGACCCATGGCTAAAACTCAAGTTTTAAAAACTTCCCGAAATCTAAATCTGGACTTTCATTAGGGTATTAAGTGTATCAAAATGTCGTCTTTCACATAGATTCGGAATCGTCAACTGCAAAAAAGTCAATTTTAAGATATCGTTGATTGAACAAAGTTGTCTCTTTCTTATTTCAAGTGTTCTACTATGGACCCATGGGTAAAACTCAAGTTTTAAAAAAGTTCCCGGAATTCGAATTTGGACATTCGTTAGTGTATTAAGTGTATCAAAATGTCGTCTTTCACGTTGATTCGGAATCGTCAACCGCAATAAAAGTCAGTTTTGAGATATTGTTGAATGAACAAAGTTGCCTCTTTCTTGTTTCAAGTGTTTAACTATTGACCCATGGCTAAAACTCAAGTTTTAAAGACTTCCCGAAATCCGAATTTAGACTTTCATTAGTGTATTAAGTGTATTAAAATGTCGTATTTCACATTGATTCGGAATCGTCAACCGCAAAAAAAGTCAGTTTTGAGATATCGTTGAATGAACAAAGTTGTCTCTCTCTTGTTTCAAGTGTTTAACTATGGACCCAAGGCTAAAACTCAAGTTTTAAAGACTTCCCGAAATCCGAATTTGGACTTTCATTAGCGTATTAAGTGTATTAAAATTTCATCTTTCACATTGATTCGGAATCGTCAACCGCAAAAAAAGTCAGTTTTGAGTTATAGTTGAATCAACAAAGTTGTCTCTTTCTTGTTTCAAGTGTTCAACTATGGACCCATGGCTAAAACTCAAGTTTTAAAGACTTCCCAAAATCCGAATTTGGACTTTATTTAGTGTATTAAGTGTTTCAAAATGTGATCTTTCACGTAGATTCGGAACCGTCAAAAGCAAATAAGTCAGTTTTGAGATATCTTTGATAGAACAAAGTTCTGTCTTTCTTGTTTCAAGTGTTCTACTATGCACCCATGGCTAAAACTCAAGTTTTAAAAACTTCCCGAGATCTGAATCTGGACTTTCATTAGTGTATTAAGTGTAACAAAATGTCGTCTTTCACATAGATTCGGAATCGTCAACTGCAGAAAATTCAATTTTGAGATATCGTTGATTGAACAAAGTTGTCTCCTTCTTGTTTCAAGTGTTCTACTATGGACGCATGGGTACAACTGAAGTTTTAAAGACGTCCCAAAATCTGAATTTGGACTTTCACTGGTGTATTAAGTGTATCAAAATGTCGTCTTTCACATTGATTCGGAATCGTCAACCGCAAAAAAAGTCAGTTTTGAGATATCGTTTGAATGAAGAAAGTTGTCTCTTTCTTGTTTCAAGTGTTCAACAATGGACCCATGGCTAAAACTCAAGTTTTAAAGACTTCCCGAAATCCGAATTTGGACTTTCGTGAGTGTATTAAGTGTATTAAAATGTCGTCTTTCACATTGATTCGGAATCGTCAACCGCAAAAACGGACAGTTTTGAGTTATCGTTGAGTGAACAAAGTTGTCTCTTTCTTGTTTCAAGTGTTCAACTATGGACCCATGGCTAAAACTCAAGTTTTAAAAACTTCCCGAAATCTGAATTTGGACTTTATTTAGTGTATTAAGTGTTTCAAAATGTCATCTTTCACGTAGATTCGGAACCGTCAAAAGCAAATAAGTCAGTTTTGAGATATCTTTGATAGAACAAAGTTCTGTCTTTCTTGTTTCAAGTGTTCTACTGTGCACCCATGGCTAAAACTCAAGTTTTAAAAACTTCCCGAGATCTGAATCTGGACTTTCATTAGTGTATCAAAATGTCGTCTTTCACATAGATTCGGAATAGTCAACTGCAAAAAAGTCAATTTTGAGATATCGTTGATTGAACAGAGTTGTCTCCTTCTTGTTTCAAGTGTTCTACTATGGACCCATGGGTAAAACTGAAGTTTTAAAAACGTCCCAAAATCTGAATTTAGACTTTCACTAGTGTATTAAGTGTATCAAAATGTCGTCTTTCACATTGATTCGGAATCGTCAACTGCAAAAAAAGTCAGTTTTGAGATATCGTTTGAATGAAGAAAGTTGTCTCTTTCTTGTTTCAAGTGTTCAACAATGGACCCATGGCTAAAACTCAAGTTTTAAAGACTTCCTAAAATCCGAATTTGGACTTTCATTAGTGTATTAAGTGTATTAAAATGTCGTCTTTCACATTGATTCGGAATCGTCAACCGCAAAAAAAGTCAGTTTTGAGTTATCGTTGAATGAACAAAGTTGTCTCTTTCTTGTTTCAAGTGTTCTACATGGACCCATGGCTAAAACTCAAGTTTTAAAGACTTACCGAAATCCGAATTTGGACTTTCGTTAGTGTATTAAGTGTATCAAAATGTCATCTTTCACATTGATTCAGAATCGTCAACTGCAGAAAAAGTCAGTTTTGTGATATCGTTGAATGAAGAAAGTTGTCTCTTTCTTGTTTAAAGTGTTTAACTATGGACCCATGGCTAAAACTCAAGTTTTAAAGACTTCGCGAAATCCGAATTTGGACTTTCATCAGTATGTTAAGGGTATTAAAATGTAGTCTTTCACATTGATTCTGAATCATCCACCACAAAAAAAGTCAGTTTTGAGTTATCGTTGAATGAACAAAGTTGTCTCTTTCTTATTTCAAGTGTTCAACTATGGACCCATGGCTAAAACTCAAGTTTTAAAAACTTTCCGAAATCTGAATTTGGACTTTCTTTAGTGTATTAAGTGTTTCAAAATGCCGTCTTTCACATAGATTCGGAATTGTCAACTGCAAAAAAGTCAATTTTGAGATATCGTTGATTGAAGAAAGTTCTGTCTTTCTTGTTTCAAGTGTTCTACTATGGACCCATGGCTAAAACTCAAGTTTTAAAAACTTCCCGAAATCTAAATCTGGACTTTCATTAGGGTATTAAGTGTATCAAAATGTCGTCTTTCACATAGATTCGGAATCGTCAACTGCAAAAAAGTCAATTTTAAGATAACGTTTATTGAACAAAGTTGTCTCTTTCTTGTTTCAAGTGTTCTACTATGGACCCATGGGTAAAACTCAAGTTTTAAAAAAGTTCCCGGAATCCGAATTTGGACATTCGTTAGTGTATTAAGTGTATCAAAATGTCGTCTTTCACGTTGATTCGGAATCGTCAACCGCAATAAAAGTCAGTTTTGAGATATTGTTGAATGAACAAAGTGTCCTCTTTCTTGTTTCAAGTGTTTAACTATTGACCCATGGCTAAAACTCAAGCTTTAAAGACTTCCCGAAATCCGAATTTGGACTTTCATGAGTGTATTAAGTGTATTAAAATGTCGTCTTTCACATTGATTCGGAATCGTCAACCACAAAAAAAGTCAGTTTTGAGATATCGTTGAATGAACAAAGTTGTCTCTTTCTTGTTTCAAGTGTTCAACTATTGACCCATGCCCAAAACTCAAGTTTTAAAGACTGCCCGAAATCTGAATTTGGACCTTCATCAGTGTATTAAGTGTATTAAAATGTCGTCTTTCACATTGATTCGGAATCGTCAACCACAAAAAAAGTCAGTTTTGAGATATCGTTGAATGAACAAAGTTGTCTCTTTCTTGTTTCAAGTGTTCAACTATGGACCCATGCCCAAAACTCAAGTTTTAAAGACTGCCCGAAATCTGAATTTGGACCTTCATCAGTGTATTAAGTGTATTAAAATGTCGTCTTTCACATTGATTCGGAATCATCAACCGCAAAAAAAGACAGTTTCGAGTTATCGTTGAATGAACAAAGTTGTCTCTTTCTTGTTTCAAGTGTTCAACAATGGACCCATGGCTAAAACTCAAGTTTTAAAGACTTCCTGAAATCCGAATTTGGACTTTCATTAGTGTATTAGGTGTATTAAAATGTCGTCTTTCACATTGATTCGGAATCGTCAACCGAAAAAAAAGTCAGTTTTGAGTTATCGTTGAATGAACAAAGTTGTCTCTTTCTTGTTTCAAGTGTTCTACATGGACCCATGGCAAAAACTCAAGTTTTAAAGACTTACCGAAATCCGAATTTGGACTTTCGTTAGTGTATTAAGTGTATCAAAATGTCGTCTTTCACATTGATTCGGAATCGTCAACCGCAGAAAAAGTCAGTTTTGTGATATCGTTGAATGAAGAAAGTTGTCTCTTTCTTGTTTAAAGTGTTTAACTATGGACCCATGGCTAAAACTCAAGTTTTAAAGACTTCACGAAATCCGAATTTGGACTTTCATCAGTGTGTTAAGGGTATTAAAATGTAGTCTTTCACATTGATTCTGAATCATCCACCACAAAAAAAGTCAGTTTTGAGTTATCGTTGAATGAACAAAGTTGTCTCTTTCTTGTTTCAAGTGTTCAACTATGGACCCATGGCTAAAACTCAAGTTTTAAAAACTTTCCGAAATCTGAATTTGGACTTTCTTTAGTGTATTAAGTGTTTCAAAATGCTGTCTTTCACGTAGATTCGTAATAAAAAAAACAAATAAGTCAGTTTTTAGATATTTTTGATTGAACAAAGTTCTGTCTTTCTTGTTTCAAGTGTTCTACTATGGACCCATGGCTAAAACTCAAGTTTTAAAAACTTCCCGAAATCTAAATCTGGACCTTCATTAGTGTATTAAGTGTATCAAAATGTCATCTTTCACCTAGATTCAGAATTGTCAACTGCAAAAAAGTCATTTTTGAGATATCGTTGATTGAACAAAGTTCTGTCTTTCTTGTTTCAAGTGTTCTACTATGGACCCATGGCTAAAACTCAAGTTTTAAAAACTTCCCGAAATCTAAATCTGGACTTTCATTAGGGTATTAAGTGTATCAAAATGTCGTCTTTCACATAGATTCGGAATCGTCAACTGCAAAAAAGTCAATTTTAAGATATCGTTGATTGAACAAAGTTGTCTCTTTCTTATTTCAAGTGTTCTACTATGGACCCATGGGTAAAACTCAAGTTTTAAAAAAGTTCCCGGAATCCGAATTTGGACATTCGTTAGTGTATTAAGTGTATCAAAATGTCGTCTTTCACGTTGATTCGGAATCGTCAACCGCAATAAAAGTCAGTTTTGAGATATTGTTGAATGAACAAAGTTGCCTCTTTCTTGTTTCAAGTGTTTAACTATTGACCCATGGCTAAAACTCAAGTTTTAAAGACTTCCCGAAATCCGAATTTAGACTTTCATTAGTGTATTAAGTGTATTAAAATGTCGTATTTCACATTGATTCGGAATCGTCAACCGCAAAAAAAGTCAGTTTTGAGATATCGTTGAATGAACAAAGTTGTCTCTCTCTTGTTTCAAGTGTTTAACTATGGACCCAAGGCTAAAACTCAAGTTTTAAAGACTTCCCGAAATCCGAATTTGGACTTTCATTAGCGTATTAAGTGTATTAAAATTTCATCTTTCACATTGATTCGGAATCGTCAACCGCAAAAAAAGTCAGTTTTGAGTTATAGTTGAATCAACAAAGTTGTCTCTTTCTTGTTTCAAGTGTTCAACTATGGACCCATGGCTAAAACTCAAGTTTTAAAGACTTCCCAAAATCCGAATTTGGACTTTATTTAGTGTATTAAGTGTTTCAAAATGTGATCTTTCACGTAGATTCGGAACCGTCAAAAGCAAATAAGTCAGTTTTGAGATATCTTTGATAGAACAAAGTTCTGTCTTTCTTGTTTCAAGGGTTCTACTATGCACCCATGGCTAAAACTCATGTTTTAAAAACTTCCCGAGATCTGAATCTGGACTTTCATTAGTGTATTAAGTGTAACAAAATGTCGTCTTTCACATAGATTCGGAATCGTCAACTGCAGAAAATTCAATTTTGAGATATCGTTGATTGAACAAAGTTGTCTCCTTCTTGTTTCAAGTGTTCTACTATGGACGCATGGGTACAACTGAAGTTTTAAAGACGTCCCAAAATCTGAATTTGGACTTTCACTAGTGTATTAAGTGTATCAAAATGTCGTCTTTCACATTGATTCGGAATCGTCAACCGCAAAAAAAGTCAGTTTTGAGATATCGTTTGAATGAAGAAAGTTGTCTCTTTCTTGTTTCAAGTGTTCAACAATGGACCCATGGCTAAAACTCAAGTTTTAAAGACTTCCCGAAATCCGAATTTGGACTTTCGTGAGTGTATTAAGTGTATTAAAATGTCGTCTTTCACATTGATTCGGAATCGTCAACCGCAAAAACGGACAGTTTTGAGATATCGTTGAGTGAACAAAGTTGTCTCTTTCTTGTTTCAAATGTTCAACTATGGACCCATGGCTAAAACTCAAGTTTTAAAAACATCCCGAAATCTGAATTTGGACTTTATTTAGTGTATTAAGTGTTTCAAAATGTCATCTTTCACGTAGATTCGGAACCGTCAAAAGCAAATAAGTCAGTTTTGAGATATCTTTGATAGAACAAAGTTCTGTCTTTCTTGTTTCAAGTGTTCTACTGTGCACCCATGGCTAAAACTCAAGTTTTAAAAACTTCCCGAGATCTGAATCTGGACTTTCATTAGTGTATCAAAATGTCGTCTTTCACATAGATTCGGAATCGTCAACTGCAAAAAAGTCAATTTTGAGATATCGTTGATTGAACAGAGTTGTCTCCTTCTTGTTTCAAGTGTTCTACTATGGACCCATGGGTAAAACTGAAGTTTTAAAAACGTCCCAAAATCTGAATTTAGACTTTCACTAGTGTATTAAGTGTATCAAAATGTCGTCTTTCACATTGATTCGGAATCGTCAACTGCAAAAAAAGTCAGTTTTGAGATATCGTTTGAATGAAGAAAGTTGTCTCTTTCTTGTTTCAAGTGTTCAACAATGGACCCATGGCTAAAACTCAAGTTTTAAAGACTTCCTGAAATCCGAATTTGGACTTTCATTAGTGTATTAAGTGTATTAAAATGTCGTCTTTCACATTGATTCGGAATCGTCAACCGCAAAAAAAGTCAGTTTTGAGTTATCGTTGAATGAACAAAGTTGTCTCTTTCTTGTTTCAAGTGTTCTACATGGACCCATGGCTAAAACTCAAGTTTTAAAGACTTACCGAAATCCGAATTTGGACTTTCGTTAGTGTATTAAGTGTATCAAAATGTCATCTTTCACATTGATTCAGAATCGTCAACTGCAGAAAAAGTCAGTTTTGTGATATCGTTGAATGAAGAAAGTTGTCTCTTTCTTGTTTAAAGTGTTTAACTATGGACCCATGGCTAAAACTCAAGTTTTAAAGACTTCGCGAAATCCGAATTTGGACTTTCATCAGTATGTTAAGGGTATTAAAATGTAGTCTTTCACATTGATTCTGAATCATCCACCACAAAAAAAGTCAGTTTTGAGTTATCGTTGAATGAACAAAGTTGTCTCTTTCTTATTTCAAGTGTTCAACTATGGACCCATGGCTAAAACTCAAGTTTTAAAAACTTTCCGAAATCTGAATTTGGACTTTCTTTAGTGTATTAAGTGTTTCAAAATGCCGTCTTTCACATAGATTCGGAATTGTCAACTGCAAAAAAGTCAATTTTGAGATATCGTTGATTGAACAAAGTTCTGTCTTTCTTGTTTCAAGTGTTCTACTATGGACCCATGGCTAAAACTCAAGTTTTAAAAACTTCCCGAAATCTAAATCTGGACTTTCATTAGGGTATTAAGTGTATCAAAATGTCGTCTTTCACATAGATTCGGAATCGTCAACTGCAAAAAAGTCAATTTTAAGATATCGTTGATTGAACAAAGTTGTCTCTTTCTTGTTTCAAGTGTTCTACTATGGACCCATGGGTAAAACTCAAGTTTTAAAAAAGTTCCCGGAATCCGAATTTGGACATTCGTTAGTGTATTAAGTGTATCAAAATGTCGTCTTTCACGTTGATTCGGAATCGTCAACCGCAATAAAAGTCATTTTTGAGATATTGTTGAATGAACAAAGTGTCCTCTTTCTTGTTTCAAGTGTTTAACTATTGACCCATGGCTAAAACTCAAGCTTTAAAGACTTCCCGAAATCCGAATTTGGACTTTCATGAGTGTATTAAGTGTATTAAAATGTCGTCTTTCACATTGATTCGGAATCGTCAACCACAAAAAAAGTCAGTTTTGAGATATCGTTTAATGAACAAAGTTGTCTCTTTCTTGTTTCAAGTGTTCAACTATTGACCCATGCCCAAAACTCAAGTTTTAAAGACTGCCCGAAATCTGAATTTGGACCTTCATCAGTGTATTAAGTGTATTAAAATGTCGTCTTTCACATTGATTCGGAATCGTCAACCACAAAAAAAGTCAGTTTTGAGATATCGTTGAATGAACAAAGTTGTCTCTTTCTTGTTTCAAGTGTTCAACTATGGACCCATGCCCAAAACTCAAGTTTTAAAGACTGCCCGAAATCTGAATTTGGACCTTCATCAGTGTATTAAGTGTATTAAAATGTCGTCTTTCACATTGATTCGGAATCATCAACCGCAAAAAAAGACAGTTTTGAGTTATCGTTGAATGAACACAGTTGTCTCTTTCTTGTTTCAAGTGTTCAACTATGGACCCATGGCTAAAACTCAAGTTTTAAAAACTTCCCAAAATCTAAATCTGGACTTTCATTAGTGTATTAAGTGTATCAAAATGTCGTCTTTCACATTTATTCGAAATCGTTGAATGAACAAAGTTGTCTCTTTCTTGTTTCAAGTGTTTAACTATGGACCCATGGCTAAAACTCAAGTTTTAAAGACTTCCTGAAATCTGAATTTGGACTTTCATTAGCGTATTAAGTGTATTAAAATTTCATCTTTCACATTGATTCAGAATCGTCAACCGCAAAAAAAGTCAGTTTTGAGTTATAGTTGAATGAACAAAGTTGTCTCTTTCTTGTTTCAAGTGTTCAACTATGGACCCATGGCTAAAACTCAAGTTTTAAAGACTTCCCGAAATCCGAATTTGGACTTTCATGAGTGTATTAAGTGTATTAAAATGTCGTCTTTCACATTGATTCGGAATCGTCAACCACAAAAAAAGTCAGTTTTGAGATATCGTTGAATGAACAAAGTTGTCTCTTTCTTGTTTCAAGTGTTCAACTATGGACCCATGGCCAAAAGTCAAGTTTTAAAGACTGCCCGAAATCTGAATTTAGACCTTCATCAGTGTATTAAGTGTATTAAAATGTCGTCTTTCACATTGATTCGGAATCCTCAACCGCAAAAAAAGACAGTTTTGAGTTATCGTTGAATGAACAAAGTTGTCTCTTTCTTGTTTCAAGTGTTCAACTATGGAATATGGCTAAAACTCAAGTTTTAAAAACTTCCCAAAATCTGAATTTGGACTTTATTTAGTGTATTAAGTGTTTCAAAATGTCATCTTTCACGTAGATTCGGAACCGTCAAAAGCAAATAAGTCAGTTTTGAGATATCTTTGATAGAACAAAGTTCTGTCTTTCTTGTTTCAAGTGTTCTACTGTGCACCCATGGCTAAAACTTAAGTTTTAAAAACTTCCCGAGATCTGAATCTGGACTTTCATTAGTGTATCAAAATGTCGTCTTTCACATTGATTCGGAATCGTCAACCGCAAAAAATGTCAGCTTTGAGATATTGTTTGAATGAAGAAAGTTGTCTCTTTCTTGTTTCAAGTGTTCAACAATGGACCCATGGCTAAAACTCAAGTTTTAAAGACTTCCCGAAATCCGAATTTGGACTTTCATGAGTGTATTAAGTGTATTAAAATGTCGTCTTTCACATTGATTCGGAATCGTCAACCGCAAAAACGGACAGTTTTGAGTTTTCATTGAGTGAACAAAGTTGTCTCTTTCTTGTTTCAAGTGTTCAACTATGGACCCATGGCTAAAACTCAAGTTTTAAAAACTTCCCGAAATCTGAATTTGGACTTTATTTAGTGTATTAAGTGTTTCAAAATGTCATCTTTCACGTAGATTCGGAACCGTCAAAAGCAAATAAGTCAGTTTTGAGATATCTTTGATAGAACAAAGTTCTGTCTTTCTTGTTTCAAGTGTTCTACTGTGCACCCATGGCTAAAACTCAAGTTTTAAAACTTCCCGAGATCTGAATCTGGACTTTCATTAGTGTATCAAAATGTCGTCTTTCACATAGATTCGGAATCGTCAACTGCAAAAAAGTCAATTTTGAGATATCGTTGATTGAACAGAGTTGTCTCCTTCTTGTTTCAAGTGTTCTACTATGGACCCATGGGTAAAACTGAAGTTTTAAAAACGTCCCAAAATCCGAATTTAGACTTTCACTAGTGTATTAAGTGTATCAAAATGTCGTCTTTCACATTAATTCGGAATCGTCAACTGCAAAAAAAGTCAGTTTTGAGATATCGTTTGAATGAAGAAAGTTGTCTCTTTCTTGTTTCAAGTGTTCAACAATGGACCCATGGCTAAAACTCAAGTTTTAAAGACTTCCTGAAATCCGAATTTGGACTTTCATTAGTGTATTAAGTGTATTAAAATGTCGTCTTTCACATTGATTCGGAATCGTCAACCGCAAAAAAAGTCAGTTTTGAGTTATCGTTGAATGAACAAAGTTGTCTCTTTCTTGTTTCAAGTGTTCTACATGGACCCATGGCTAAAACTCAAGTTTTAAAGACTTACCGAAATCCAAATTTGGACTTTCGTTAGTGTATTAAGTGTATCAAAATGTCGTCTTTCACATTGATTCAGAATCGTCAACCGCAGAAAAAGTCAGTTATTTGATATCGTTGAATGAAGAAAGTTGTCTCTTTCGTGTTTAAAGTGTTTAACTATGGACCCATGGCTAAAACTCAAGTTTTAAAGACTTCGCGAAATCCGAATTTGGACTTTCATCAGTGTGTTAAGGGTATTAAAATGTAGTCTTTCACATTGATTCTGAATCATCCACCACAAAAAAAGTCAGTTTTGAGTTATCGTTGAATGAACAAAGTTGTCTCTTTCTTGTTTCAAGTGTTCAACTATGGACCCATGGCTAAAACTCAAGTTTTAAAAACTTCTCGAAATCTGAATTTGGACTTTATTTAGTGTATTAAGTGTTTCAAAATGTCATCTTTCACGTAGATTCGGAACCGTCAAAAGCAAATAAGTCAGTTTTGAGATATCTTTGATAGAACAAAGTTCTGTCTTTCTTGTTTCAAGTGTTCTACTGTGCACCCATGGCTAAAACTCAAGTTTTAAAAACTTCCCGAGATCTGAATCTGGACTTTCATTAGTGTATCAAAATGTCGTCTTTCACATAGATTCGGAATCGTCAACTGCAAAAAAGTCAATTTTGAGATATCGTTGATTGAACAGAGTTGTCTCCTTCTTGTTTCAAGTGTTCTACTATGGACCCATGGGTAAAACTGAAGTTTTAAAATCATCCCAAAATCCGAATTTGGATTTTCTCTAGTGTATTAAGTGTATCAAAATGTCATCTTTCACATTGATTCGGAATCGTCAACTGCAAAAAAAGTCAGTTTTGAGATATCGTTTGAATGAAGAAAGTTGTCTCTTTCTTGTTTCAAGTGTTCAACAATGGACCCATGGCTAAAACTCAAGTTTTAAAGACTTCCTGAAATCCGAATTTGGACTTTCATTAGTGTATTAGGTGTATTAAAATGTCGTCTTTCACATTGATTCGGAATCGTCAACCGCAAAAAAAGTCAGTTTTGAGTTATCGTTGAATGAACAAAGTTGTCTCTTTCTTGTTTCAAGTGTTCTACATGGACCCATGGCTAAAACTCAAGTTTTAAAGACTTATCGAAATCCGAATTTGGACTTTCGTTAGTGTATTAAGTGTATCAAAATGTCGTCTTTCACATTGATTCGGAATCGTCAACCGCAGAAAAAGTCAGTTTTGTGATATCGTTGAATGAAGAAAGTTGTCTCTTTCTTGTTTAAAGTGTTTAACTATGGACCCATGGCTAAAACTCAAGTTTTAAAGACTTCGCGAAATCCGAATTTGGACTTTCATCAGTGTGTTAAGGGTATTAAAATGTAGTCTTTCACATTGATTCTGAATCATCCACCACAAAAAAAGTCAGTTTTGAGTTATCGTTGAATGAACAAAGTTGTCTCTTTCTTGTTTCAAGTGTTCAACTATGGACCCATGGCTAAAACTCAAGTTTTAAAAACTTTCCGAAATCTGAATTTGGACTTTCTTTAGTGTATTAAGTGTTTCAAAATGCTGTCTTTCACGTAGATTCGTAATAAAAAAAAAACAAATAAGTCAGTTTTTAGATATTTTTGATTGAACAAAGTTCTGTCTTTCTTGTTTCAAGTGTTCTACTATGGACCCATGGCTAAAACTCAAGTTTTAAAAACTTCCCGAAATCTAAATCTGGACCTTCATTAGTGTATTAAGTGTATCAAAATGTCATCTTTCACCTAGATTCGGAATTGTCAACTGCAAAAAAGTCATTTTTGAGATATCGTTGATTGAACAAAGTTCTGTCTTTCTTGTTTCAAGTGTTCTACTATGGACCCATGGCTAAAACTCAAGTTTTAAAAACTTCCCGAAATCTAAATCTGGACTTTCATTAGGGTATTAAGTGTATCAAAATGTCGTCTTTCACATAGATTCGGAATCGTCAACTGCAAAAAAGTCAATTTTAAGATATCGTTGATTGAACAAAGTTGTCTCTTTCTTATTTCAAGTGTTCTACTATGGACCCATGGGTAAAACTCAAGTTTTAAAAAAGTTCCCGGAATCCAAATTTGGACATTCGTTAGTGTATTAAGTGTATCAAAATGTCGTCTTTCACGTTGATTCGGAATCGTCAACCGCAATAAAAGTCAGTTTTGAGATATTGTTGAATGAACAAAGTTGCCTCTTTCTTGTTTCAAGTGTTTAACTATTGACCCATGGCTAAAACTCAAGTTTTAAAGACTTCCCGAAATCCAAATTTGGACTTTTGTTAGTGTATTAAGTGTATCAAAATGTCGTCTTTCACATTTATTCGAAATCGTTAACCGCAAAAAAAGTCAGCTTTGAGAAATCGTTGAATGAACAAAGTTGTCTCTTTCTTGTTTCAAGTGTTCTATTATAGACCCATGGCTAAAACTCAAGTTTTAAAGACTTCCCGAAATCCGAATTTAGACTTTCATTAGTGTATTAAGTGTATTAAAATGTCGTATTTCACATTGATTCGGAATCGTCAACCGCAAAAAAAGTCAGTTTTGAGATATCGTTGAATGAACAAAGTTGTCTCTTTCTTGTTTCAAGTGTTCAACTATGGACCCATGGCCAAAACTCAAGTTTTAAAGACTGCCCGAAATCCGAATTTGGACTTTCATTAGCGTATTAAGTGTATTAAAATTTCATCTTTCACATTGATTCGGAATCATCAACCGCAAAAAAAGTCAGTTTTGAGTTATAGTTGAATCAACAAAGTTGTCTCTTTCTTGTTTCAAGTGTTCAACTATGGACCCATGGCTAAAACTCAAGTTTTAAAGACTTCCCAAAATCCGAATTTGGACTTTATTTAGTGTATTAAGTGTTTCAAAATGTGATCTTTCACGTAGATTCGGAACCGTCAAAAGCAAATAAGTCAGTTTTGAGATATCTTTGATAGAACAAAGTTCTGTCTTTCTTGTTTCAAATGTTCTACTATGCACCCATGGCTAAAACTCAAGTTTTAAAAACTTCCCGAGATCTGAATCTGGACTTTCATTAGTGTATTAAGTGTAACAAAATGTCGTCTTTCACATAGATTCGGAATCGTCAACTGCAGAAAATTCAATTTTGAGATATCGTTGATTGAACAAAGTTGTCTCCTTCTTGTTTCAAGTGTTCTACTATGGACGCATGGGTACAACTGAAGTTTTAAAGACGTCCCAAAATCTGAATTTGGACTTTCACTAGTGTATTAAGTGTATCAAAATGTCGTCTTTCACATTGATTCGGAATCGTCAACCGCAAAAAAAGTCAGTTTTGAGATATCGTTTGAATGAAGAAAGTTGTCTCTTTCTTGTTTCAAGTGTTCAACAATGGACCCATGGCTAAAACTCAAGTTTTAAAGACTTCCCGAAATCCGAATTTGGACTTTCGTGAGTGTATTAAGTGTATTAAAATGTCGTCTTTCACATTGATTCGGAATCGTCAACCGCAAAAACGGACAGTTTTGAGTTATCGTTGAGTGAACAAAGTTGTCTCTTTCTTGTTTCAAGTGTTCAACTATGGACCCATGGCTAAAACTCAAGTTTTAAAAACTTCCCGAAATCTGAATTTGGACTTTATTTAGTGTATTAAGTGTTTCAAAATGTCATCTTTCACGTAGATTCGGAACCGTCAAAAGCAAATAAGTCAGTTTTGAGATATCTTTGATAGAACAAAGTTCTGTCTTTCTTGTTTCAAGTGTTCTACTGTGCACCCATGGCTAAAACTCAAGTTTTAAAAACTTCCCGAGATCTGAATCTGGACTTTCATTAGTGTATCAAAATGTCGTCTTTCACATAGATTCGGAATCGTCAACTGCAAAAAAGTCAATTTTGAGATATCGTTGATTGAACAGAGTTGTCTCCTTCTTGTTTCAAGTGTTCTACTATGGACCCATGGGTAAAACTGAAGTTTTAAAAACGTCCCAAAATCCGAATTTAGACTTTCACTAGTGTATTAAGTGTATCAAAATGTCGTCTTTCACATTGATTCGGAATCGTCAACTGCAAAAAAAGTCAGTTTTGAGATATCGTTTGAATGAAGAAAGTTGTCTCTTTCTTGTTTCAAGTGTTCAACAATGGACCCATGGCTAAAACTCAAGTTTTAAAGACTTCCTGAAATCCGAATTTGGACTTTCATTAGTGTATTAGGTGTATTAAAATGTCGTCTTTCACATTGATTCGGAATCGTCAACCGCAAAAAAAGTCAGTTTTGAGTTATCGTTGAATGAACAAAGTTGTCTCTTTCTTGTTTCAAGTGTTCTACATGGACCCATGGCTAAAACTCAAGTTTTAAAGACTTATCGAAATCCGAATTTGGACTTTCGTTAGTGTATTAAGTGTATCAAAATGTCGTCTTTCACATTGATTCGGAATCGTCAACCGCAGAAAATGTCAGTTTTGTGATATCGTTGAATGAAGAAAGTTGTCTCTTTCTTGTTTAAAGTGTTTAACTATGGACCCATGGCTAAAACTCAAGTTTTAAAGACTTCGCGAAATCCGAATTTGGACTTTCATCAGTGTGTTAAGGGTATTAAAATGTAGTCTTTCACATTGATTCTGAATCATCCACCACAAAAAAAGTCAGTTTTGAGTTATCGTTGAATGAGCAAAGTTGTCTCTTTCTTGTTTCAAGTGTTCAACTATGGACCCATGGCTAAAACTCAAGTTTTAAAAACTTTTCGAAATCTGAATTTGACTTTCTTTAGTGTATTAAGTGTTTCAAAATGCTGTCTTTCACGTAGATTCGTAATAAAAAAAAAACAAATAAGTCAGTTTTTAGATATTTTTGATTGAACAAAGTTCTGTCTTTCTTGTTTCAAGTGTTCTACTATGGACCCATGGCTAAAACTCAAGTTTTAAAAACTTCCCGAAATCTAAATCTGGACCTTCATTAGTGTATTAAGTGTATCAAAATGTCATCTTTCACCTAGATTCGGAATTGTCAACTGCAAAAAAGTCATTTTTGAGATATCGTTGATTGAACAAAGTTCTGTCTTTCTTGTTTCAAGTGTTCTACTATGGACCCATGGCTAAAACTCAAGTTTTAAAAACTTCCCGAAATCTAAATCTGGACTTTCATTAGGGTATTAAGTGTATCAAAATGTCGTCTTTCACATAGATTCGGAATCGTCAACTGCAAAAAAGTCAATTTTAAGATATCGTTGATTGAACAAAGTTGTCTCTTTCTTATTTCAAGTGTTCTACTATGGACCCATGGGTAAAACTCAAGTTTTAAAAAAGTTCCCGGAATCTGAATTTGGACATTCGTTAGTGTATTAAGTGTATCAAAATGTCGTCTTTCACGTTGATTCGGAATCGTCAACAGCAATAAAAGTCAGTTTTGAGATATTGTTGAATGAACAAAGTTGCCTCTTTCTTGTTTCAAGTGTTTAACTATTGACCCATGGCTAAAACTCAAGTTTTAAAGACTTCCCGAAATCCAAATTTGGACTTTTGTTAGTGTATTAAGTGTATCAAAATGTCGTCTTTCACATTTATTCGAAATCGTTAACCGCAAAAAAAGTCAGCTTTGAGAAATCGTTGAATGAACAAAGTTGTCTCTTTCTTGTTTCAAGTGTTCTATTATAGACCCATGGCTAAAACTCAAGTTTTAAAGACTTCCCGAAATCCGAATTTAGACTTTCATTAGTGTATTAAGTGTATTAAAATGTCGTATTTCACATTGATTCGGAATCGTCAACCGCAAAAAAAGTCAGTTTTGAGATATCGTTGAATGAACAAAGTTGTCTCTTTCTTGTTTCAAGTGTTTAACTATGGACCCAAGGCTAAAACTCAAGTTTTAAAGACTTCCCGAAATCCGAATTTGGACTTTCATTAGCGTATTAAGTGTATTAAAATTTCATCTTTCACATTGATTCGGAATCGTCAACCGCAAAAAAAGTCAGTTTTGAGTTATAGTTGAATCAACAAAGTTGTCTCTTTCTTGTTTCAAGTGTTCAACTATGGACCCATGGCTAAAACTCAAGTTTTAAAGACTTCCCAAAATCCGAATTTGGACTTTATTTAGTGTATTAAGTGTTTCAAAATGTGATCTTTCACGTAGATTCGGAACCGTCAAAAGCAAATAAGTCAGTTTTGAGATATTTTTGATAGAACAAAGTTCTGTCTTTCTTGTTTCAAGTGTTCTACTATGCACCCATGGCTAAAACTCAAGTTTTAAAAACTTCCCGAGATCTGAATCTGGACTTTCATTAGTGTATTAAGTGTAACAAAATGTCGTCTTTCACATAGATTCGGAATCGTCAACTGCAGAAAATTCAATTTTGAGATATCGTTGATTGAACAAAGTTGTCTCCTTCTTGTTTCAAGTGTTCTACTATGGACGCATGGGTACAACTGAAGTTTTATAGACGTCCCAAAATCTGAATTTGGACTTTCACTAGTGTATTAAGTGTATCAAAATGTCGTCTTTCACATTGATTCGGAATCGTCAACCGCAAAAAAAGTCAGTTTTGAGATATCGTTTGAATGAAGAAAGTTGTCTCTTTCTTGTTTCAAGTGTTCAACAATGGACCCATGGCTAAAACTCAAGTTTTAAAGACTTCCCGAAATCCGAATTTGGACTTTCGTGAGTGTATTAAGTGTATTAAAATGTCGTCTTTCACATTGATTCGGAATCGTCAACCGCAAAAACGGACAGTTTTGAGTTATCGTTGAGTGAACAAAGTTGTCTCTTTCTTGTTTCAAGTGTTCAACTATGGACCCATGGCTAAAACTCAAGTTTTAAAAACTTCCCGAAATCTGAATTTGGACTTTATTTAGTGTATTAAGTGTTTCAAAATGTCATCTTTCACGTAGATTCGGAACCGTCAAAAGCAAATAAGTCAGTTTTGAGATATCTTTGATAGAACAAAGTTCTGTCTTTCTTGTTTCAAGTGTTCTACTATGCACCCATGGCTAAAACTCAAGTTTTAAAAACTTCCCGAGATCTGAATCTGGACTTTCATTAGTGTATCAAAATGTCGTCTTTCACATAGATTCGGAATCGTCAACTGCAAAAAAGTCAATTTTGAGATATCGTTGATTGAACAGAGTTGTCTCCTTCTTGTTTCAAGTGTTCTACTATGGACCCATGGGTAAAACTGAAGTTTTAAAAACGTCCCAAAATCCGAATTTAGACTTTCACTAGTGTATTAAGTGTATCAAAATGTCGTCTTTCACATTGATTCGGAATCGTCAACTACAAAAAAAGTCAGTTTTGAGATATCGTTTGAATGAAGAAAGTTGTCTCTTTCTTGTTTCAAGTGTTCAACAATGGACCCATGGCTAAAACTCAAGATTTAAAGACTTCCTGAAATCCGAATTTGGACTTTCATTAGTGTATTAAGTGTATTAAAATGTCGTCTTTCTCATTGATTCGGAATCGTCAACCGCAAAAAAAGTCAGTTTTGAGTTATCGTTGAATGAACAAAGTTGTCTCTTTCTTGTTTCAAGTGTTCTACATGGACCCATGGCTAAAACTCAAGTTTTAAAGACTTACCGAAATCCGAATTTGGACTTTCGTTAGTGTATTAAGTGTATCAAAATGTCATCTTTCACATTGATTCAGAATCGTCAACTGCAGAAAAAGTCAGTTTTGTGATATCGTTGAATGAAGAAAGTTGTCTCTTTCATGTTTAAAGTGTTTAACTATGGACCCATGGCTAAAACTCAAGTTTTAAAGACTTCGCGAAATCCGAATTTGGACTTTCATCAGTATGTTAAGGGTATTAAAATGTAGTCTTTCACATTGATTCTGAATCATCCACCACAAAAAAAGTCAGTTTTGAGTTATCGTTGAATGAACAAAGTTGTCTCTTTCTTATTTCAAGTGTTCAACTATGGACCCATGGCTAAAACTCAAGTTTTAAAAACTTTCCGAAATCTGAATTTGGACTTTCTTTAGTGTATTAAGTGTTTCAAAATGCCGTCTTTCACATAGATTCGGAATTGTCAACTGCAAAAAAGTCAATTTTGAGATATCGTTGATTGAACAAAGTTCTGTCTTTCTTGTTTCAAGTGTTCTACTATGGACCCATGGCTAAAACTCAAGTTTTAAAAACTTCCCGAAATCTAAATCTGGACTTTCATTAGGGTATTAAGTGTATCAAAATGTCGTCTTTCACATAGATTCGGAATCGTCAACTGCAAAAAAGTCAATTTTAAGATATCGTTGATTGAACAAAGTTGTCTCTTTCTTGTTTCAAGTGTTCTACTATGGACCCATGGGTAAAACTCAAGTTTTAAAAAAGTTCTCGGAATCCGAATTTGGACATTCGTTAGTGTATTAAGTGTATCAAAATGTCGTCTTTCACGTTGATTCGGAATCGTCAACCGCAATAAAAGTCAGTTTTGAGATATTGTTGAATGAACAAAGTGTCCTCTTTCTTGTTTCAAGTGTTTAACTATTGACCCATGGCTAAAACTCAAGCTTTAAAGACTTCCCGAAATCCGAATTTGGACTTTCATGAGTGTATTAAGTGTATTAAAATGTCGTCTTTCACATTGATTCGGAATCGTCAACCACAAAAAAAGTCAGTTTTGAGATATCGTTGAATGAACAAAGTTGTCTCTTTCTTGTTTCAAGTGTTCAACTATTGACCCATGCCCAAAACTCAAGTTTTAAAGACTGCCCGAAATCTGAATTTGGACCTTCATCAGTGTATTAAGTGTATTAAAATGTCGTCTTTCACATTGATTCGGAATGGTCAACCACAAAAAAAGTCAGTTTTGAGATATCGTTGAATGAACAAAGTTGTCTCTTTCTTGTTTCAAGTGTTCAACTATGGACCCATGCCCAAAACTCAAGTTTTAAAGACTGCCCGAAATCTGAATTTGGACCTTCATCAGTGTATTAAGTGTATTAAAATGTCGTCTTTCACATTGATTCGGAATCATCAACCGCAAAAAAAGACAGTTTTGAGTTATCGTTGAATGAACAAAGTTGTCTCTTTCTTGTTTCAAGTGTTCAACTATGGACCCATGGCTAAAACTCAAGTTTTAAAAACTTCCCAAAATCTAAATCTGGACTTTCATTAGTGTATTAAGTGTATCAAAATGTCGTCTTTCACATTTATTCGAAATCGTCAACCGCAAAAAAAGTCAGCTTTGAGAAATCGTTGAATGAATAAAGTTGTCTCTTTCTTGTTTCAAGTGTTTAACTATGGACCCATGGCTAAAACTCAAGTTTTAAAGACTTCCTGAAATCCGAATTTGGACTTTCATTAGCGTATTAAGTGTATTAAAATTTCATCTTTCACATTGATTCGGAATCGTCAACCGCAAAAAAAGTCAGTTTTGAGTTATAGTTGAATGAACAAAGTTGTCTCTTTCTTGTTTGAAGTGTTCAACTATGGACCCATGGCTAAAACTCAAGTTTTAAAAACTTCCCAAAATCTAAATCTGGACTTTCATTAGTGTATTAAGTGTATCAAAATGTCGTCTTTCACATTTATTCGAAATCGTCAACCGCAAAAAAAGTCAGCTTTGAGAAATCGTTGAATGAACAAAGTTGTCTCTTTCTTGTTTCAAGTGTTTAACTATGGACCCATGGCTAAAACTCAAGTTTTAAAGACTTCCTGAAATCTGAATTTGGACTTTCATTAGCGTATTAAGTGTATTAAAATTTCATCTTTCACATTGATTCGGAATCGTCAACCGCAAAAAAAGTCAGTTTTGAGTTATAGTTGAATGAACAAAGTTGTCTCTTTCTTGTTTCAAGTGTTCAACTATGGACCCATGGCTAAAACTCAAGTTTTAAAGACTTCCCGAAATCCGAATTTGGACTTTCATGAGTGTATTAAGTGTATTAAAATGTCGTCTTTCACATTGATTCGGAATCGTCAACCACAAAAAAAGTCAGTTTTGAGATATCATTGAATGAACAAAGTTGTCTCTTTCTTGTTTCAAGTGTTCAACTATGGACCCATGGCCAAAAGTCAAGTTTTAAAGACTGCCCGAAATCTGAATTTGGACCTTCATCAGTGTATTAAGTGTATTAAAATGTCGTCTTTCACATTGATTCGGAATCGTCAACCGCAAAAAAAGACAGTTTTGAGTTATCGTTGAATGAACAAAGTTGTCTCTTTCTTGTTTCAAGTGTTCAACTATGGAATATGGCTAAAACACAAGTTTTAAAAACTTCCCAAAATCTGAATTTGGACTTTATTTAGTGTATTAAGTGTTTGAAAATGTCATCTTTCACGTAGATTCGGAACCGTCAAAAGCAAATAAGTCAGTTTTGAGATATCTTTGATAGAACAAAGTTCTGTCTTTCTTGTTTCAAGTGTTCTACTGTGCACCCATGGCTAAAACTCAAGTTTTAAAAACTTCCCGAGATCTGAATCTGGACTTTCATTAGTGTATCAAAATGTCGTCTTTCACATAGATTCGGAATCGTCAACTGCAAAAAAGTCAATTTTGAGATATCGTTGATTGAACAGAGTTGTCTCCTTCTTGTTTCAAGTGTTCTACTATGGACCCATGGGTAAAACTGAAGTTTTAAAAACGTCCCAAAATCCGAATTTAGACTTTCACTATTGTATTAAGTGTATCAAAATGTCGTCTTTCACATTAATTCGGAATCGTCAACTGCAAAAAAAGTCAGTTTTGAGATATCGTTTGAATGAAGAAAGTTGTCTCTTTCTTGTTTCAAGTGTTCAACAATGGACCCATGGCTAAAACTCAAGTTTTAAAGACTTCCTGAAATCCGAATTTGGACTTTCATTAGTGTATTAAGTGTATTAAAATGTCGTCTTTCACATTGATTCGGAATCGTCAACCGCAAAAAAAGTCAGTTTTGAGTTATCGTTGAATGAACAAAGTTGTCTCTTTCTTGTTTCAAGTGTTCTACATGGACCCAAGTCTAAAACTCAAGTTTTAAAGACTTACCGAAATCCGAATTTGGACTTTCGTTAGTGTATTAAGTGTATCAAAATGTCGTCTTTCACATTGATTCAGAATCGTCAACCGCAGAAAAAGTCAGTTATTTGATATCGTTGAATGAAGAAAGTTGTCTCTTTCGTGTTTAAAGTGTTTAACTATGGACCCATGGGTAAAACTCAAGTTTTAAAGACTTCGCGAAATCCGAATTTGGACTTTCATCAGTGTGTTAAGGGTATTAAAATGTAGTCTTTCACATTGATTCTGAATCATCCACCACAAAAAAAGTCAGTTTTGA
Source organism: Diospyros kaki (assembly GCA_036245055.1). Taxonomy (NCBI): domain Eukaryota; kingdom Viridiplantae; phylum Streptophyta; class Magnoliopsida; order Ericales; family Ebenaceae; genus Diospyros; species Diospyros kaki. Next base: position 21,953,252 of record BSEG01000009.1, on the reverse strand, counting down.
GTTATCGTTGAATGAACAAAGTTGTCTCTTTCTTGTTTCAAGTGTTCAACTATGGACCCATGGCTAAAACTCAAGTTTTAAAAACTTCTCGAAATCTGAATTTGGACTTTATTTAGTGTATTAAGTGTTTCAAAATGTCATCTTTCACGTAGATTCGGAACCGTCAAAAGCAAATAAGTCAGTTTTGAGATATCTTTGATAGAACAAAGTTCTGTCTTTCTTGTTTCAAGTGTTCTACTGTGCACCCATGGCTAAAACTCAAGTTTTAAAAACTTCCCGAGATCTGAATCTGGACTTTCATTAGTGTATCAAAATGTCGTCTTTCACATAGATTCGGAATCGTCAACTGCAAAAAAGTCAATTTTGAGATATCGTTGATTGAACAGAGTTGTCTCCTTCTTGTTTCAAGTGTTCTACTATGGACCCATGGGTAAAACTAAAGTTTTAAAAACGTCCCAAAATCCGAATTTGGATTTTCTCTAGTGTATTAAGTGTATCAAAATGTCATCTTTCACATTGATTCGGAATCGTCAACTGCAAAAAAAGTCAGTTTTGAGATATCGTTTGAATGAAGAAAGTTGTCTCTTTCTTGTTTCAAGTGTTCAACAATGGACCCATGGCTAAAACTCAAGTTTTAAAGACTTCCTGAAATCCGAATTTGGACTTTCATTAGTGTATTAGGTGTATTAAAATGTCGTCTTTCACATTGATTCGGAATCGTCAACCGCAAAAAAAGTCAGTTTTGAGTTATCGTTGAATGAACAAAGTTGTCTCTTTCTTGTTTCAAGTGTTCTACATGGACCCATGGCTAAAACTCAAGTTTTAAAGACTTACCGAAATCCGAATTTGGACTTTCGTTAGTGTATTAAGTGTATCAAAATGTCGTCTTTCACATTGATTCGGAATCGTCAACCGCAGAAAATGTCAGTTTTGTGATATCGTTGAATGAAGAAAGTTGTCTCTTTCTTGTTTAAAGTGTTTAACTATGGACCCATGGCTAAAACTCAAGTTTTAAAAACTTCCCGAAATCTAAATCTGGACTTTCATTAGGGTATTAAGTGTATCAAAATGTCGTCTTTCACATAGATTCGGAATCGTCAACTGCAAAAAAGTCAATTTTAAGATATCGTTGATTGAACAAAGTTGTCTCTTTCTTATTTCAAGTGTTCTACTATGGACCCATGGGTAAAACTAAAGTTTTAAAAAAGTTCCCGGAATCCGAATTTGGACATTGGTTAGTGTATTAAGTGTATCAAAATGTCGTCTTTCACGTTGATTCGGAATCGTCAACCGCAATAAAAGTCAGTTTTGAGATATTGTTGAATGAACAAAGTTGCCTCTTTCTTGTTTCAAGTGTTTAACTATTGACCCATGGCTAAAACTCAAGTTTTAAAGACTTCCCGAAATCCAAATTTGGACTTTTGTTAGTGTATTAAGTGTATCAAAATGTCGTCTTTCACATTTATTCGAAATCGTTAACCGCAAAAAAAGTCAGCTTTGAGAAATCGTTGAATGAACAAAGTTGTCTCTTTCTTGTTTCAAGTGTTCTATTATAGACCCATGGCTAAAACTCAAGTTTTAAAGACTTCCCGAAATCCGAATTTAGACTTTAATTAGTGTATTAAGTATATTAAAATGTCGTATTTCACATTGATTCGGAATCGTCAACCACAAAAAAAGTCAGTTTTGAGATATCGTTGAATGAACAAAGTTGTCTCTTTCTTGTTTCAAGTGTTCAACTATGGACCCATGGCCAAAACTCAAGTTTTAAAGACTGCCCGAAATCTGAATTTGGACCTTCATCAGTGTATTAAGTGTATTAAAATGTCGTCTTTCACATTGATTCGGAATCATCAACCGCAAAAAAAGACAGTTTTGAGTTATCGTTGAATGAACAAAGTTGTCTCTTTCTTGTTTCAAGTGTTCAACTATGGACCCATGGCTAAAACTCAAGTTTTAAAAACTTCCCAAAATCTAAATCTGGACTTTCATTAGTGTATTAAGTGTATCAAAATGTCGTCTTTCACATTTATTTGAAATCGTCAACCGCAAAAAAAGTCAGCTTTGAGAAATCGTTGAATGAACAAAGTTGTCTCTTTCTTGTTTCAAGTGTTCTACTATAGACCCATGGCTAAAACTCAAGTTTTAAAGACTTCCCGAAATCCAAATTTAGACTTTCATTAGTGTATTAAGTGTATTAAAATGTCGTATTTCACATTGATTCGGAATCGTCAACCGCAAAAAAAGTCAGTTTTGAGATATCGTTGAATGAACAAAGTTGTCTCTTTCTTGTTTCAAGTGTTTAACTATGGACCCATGGCTAAAACTCAAGTTTTAAAGACTTCCTGAAATCCGAATTTGGACTTTCATTAGCGTATTAAGTGTATTAAAATTTCATCTTTCACAATGATTTGGAATCGTCAACCGCAAAAAAAGTCAGTTTTGAGTTATAATTGAATGAACAAAGTTGTCTCTTTCTTGTTTCAAGTGTTCAACTATGGACCCATGGCTAAAACTCAAGTTTTAAAGACTTCCCGAAATCCAAATTTGGACTTTCATGAGTGTATTAAGTGTATTAAAATGTCGTCTTTCACATTGATTCGGAATCGTCAACCACAAAAAAAGTCAGTTTTGAGATATCGTTGAATGAACAAAGTTGTCTCTTTCTTGTTTCAAGTGTTCAACTATGGACCCATGGCCAAAACTCAAGTTTTAAAGATTGCCCGAAATCTGAATTTGGACCTTCATCAGTGTATTAAGTGTATTAAAATGTCGTCTTTCACATTGATTCAGAATCGTCAACCGCAAAAAAAGACAGTTTTGAGTTATCGTTGAATGAACAAAGTTGTCTCTTTCTTGTTTCAAGTGTTCAACTATGGACCCATGGCTAAAACTCAAGTTTTAAAAACTTCCCAAAATCTGAATTTGGACTTTATTTAGTGTATTAAGTTTTTCAAAATGTGATCTTTCACGTAGATTCAGAACCGTCAAAAGCAAATAAGTCAGTTTTGAGATATCTTTGATAGAACAAAGTTCTGTCTTTCTTGTTTCAAGTGTTCTACTGTGCACCCATGGCTAAAACTCAAGTTTTAAAAACTTCCCGAGATCTGAATCTGGACTTTCATTAGTGTATTAAGTGTATCAAACTGTCGTCTTTCACATAGATTCAAAATCGTCAACTGCAGAAAATTCAATTTTGAGATATCGTTGATTGAACAAAGTTGTCTCCTTCTTGTTTCAAGTGTTCTACTATGGACCCATGGGTACAACTGAAGTTTTAAAAACGTCCCAAAATCCGAATTTGGACTATCACTAGTGTATTAAGTGTATCAAAATGTCGTCTTTCACATTGATTCGGATTCGCCAACCGCAAAAAAAGTCAGCTTTGAGATATCATTTGAATGAAGAAAGTTGTCTCTTTCTTGTTTCAAGTGTTCAACAATGGACCCATGGCTAAAACTCAAGTTTTAAAGACTTCCCGAAATCCGAATTTGGACTTTCATGAGTGTATTAAGTGTATTAAAATGTCGTCTTTCACATTGATTAGGAATCGTCAACCGCAAAAAAGGACAGTTTTGAGTTATCGTTGAGTGAACAAAGTTGTCTCTTTCTTGTTTCAAGTGTTCAACTATGGACCCATGGCTAAAACTCAAGTTTTAAAAACTTCCCGAAATCTGAATTTGGACTTTATTTAGTGTATTAAATGTTTCAAAATGTCATCTTTCACGTAGATTCGGAACCGTCAAAAGCAAATAAGTCAGTTTTGAGATATCTTTGAGAGAACAAAGTTTTGTCTTTCTTGTTTCAAGTGTTCTACTGCGCACCCATGGCTAAAACTCAAGTTTTAAAAACTTCCCGAGATCTGAATCTGGACTTTCATTAGTGTATCAAAATGTCATCTTTCACATAGATTCGGAATCGTCAACTGCAAAAAAGTCAATTTTGAGATATCGTTGATTGAACAGAGTTGTCTCCTTCTTGTTTCAAGTGTTCTACTATGGACCCATGGGTAAAACTGAAGTTTTAAAAACGTCCCAAAATCCGAATTTGAACTTTCACTAGTGTATTAAGTGTATCAAAATGTCATCTTTCACATTGATTCGGAATCGTCAACTGCAAAAAAAGTCAGTTTTGAGATATCGTTTGAATGAAGAAAGTTGTCTCTTTCTTGTTTCAAGTGTTCAACAATGGACCCATGGCTAAAACTCAAGTTTTAAAGACTTCCTGAAATCCGAATTTGGACTTTCATTAGTGTATTAGGTGTATTAAAATGTCGTCTTTCACATTGATTCGGAATCGTCAACCGCAAAAAAAGTCAGTTTTGAGTTATCGTTGAATGAACAAAGTTGTCTCTTTCTTGTTTCAAGTGTTCTACATGGACCCATGGCTAAAACTCAAGTTTTAAAGACTTACCGAAATTCGAATTTGGACTTTCGTTAGTGTATTAAGTGTATCAAAATGTCGTCTTTCACATTGATTCAGAATCGTCAACCGCAGAAAAAGTCAGTTTTGTGATATCGTTGAATGAAGAAAGTTGTCTCTTTCTTGTTTAAAGTGTTTAACTATGGACCCATGGCTAAAACTCAAGTTTTAAAGACTTCGCGAAATCCGAATTTGGACTTTCATCAGTGTGTTAAGGGTATTAAAATGTAGTCTTTCACATTGATTCTGAATCATCCACCACAAAAAAAGTCAGTTTTGAGTTATCGTTGAATGAACAAAGTTGTCTCTTTCTTGTTTCAAGTGTTCAACTATGGACCCATGGCTAAAACTCAAGTTTTAAAAACTTTTCGAAATCTGAATTTGGACTTTCTTTAGTGTATTAAGTGTTTCAAAATGTCGTCTTTCACGTAGATTCGTAATAAAAAAAAACAAATAAGTCAGTTTTTAGATATTTTTGATTGAACAAAGTTCTGTCTTTCTTGTTTCAAGTGTTCTACAATGGACCCATGGCTAAAACTCAAGTTTTAAAAACTTCCCGAAATCTAAATCTGGACTTTCATTAGTGTATTAAGTGTAGCAAAATGTCATCTTTCACATAGATTCGGAATTGTCAACTGCAAAAAAATCAATTTTGAGATATCGTTGATTGAACAAAGTTCTGTCTTTCTTGTTTCAAGTGTTCTACTATGGACCCATGGCTAAAACTCAAGTTTTAAAAACTTCCCGAAATCTAAATCTGGACTTTCATTAGGGTATTAAGTGTATCAAAATGTCGTCTTTCACATAGATTCGGAATCGTCAACTGCAAAAAAGTCAATTTTAAGATATCGTTGTTTGAACAAAGTTGTCTCTTTCTTGTTTCAAGTGTTCTACTATGGACCCATGGGTAAAACTCAAGTTTTAAAAAAGTTCCCGGAATCCGAATTTGGACATTCGTTAGTGTATTAAGTGTATCAAAATGTCGTCTTTCACGTTGATTCGGAATCGTCAACCGCAATAAAAGTCAGTTTTGAGATATTGTTGAATGAACAAAGTTGCCTCTTTCTTGTTTCAAGTGTTTAACTATTGACCCATGGCTAAAACTCAAGCTTTAAAGACTTCCCGAAATCCAAATTTGGACTTTTGTTAGTGTATTAAGTGTATCAAAATGTCGTCTTTCACATTTATTCGAAATCGTCAACCGCAAAAAAAGTCAGTTTTGAGAAATCGTTGAATGAACAAAGTTGTCTCTTTCTTGTTTCAAGTGTTCAACTATGGACCCATGGCTAAAACTCAAGTTTTAAAGACTTCCCGAAATCCGAATTTGGACTTTCATGAGTGTATTAAGTGTATTAAAATGTTGTCTTTCACATTGATTCGGAATCGTCAACGACAAAAAAAGTCAGTTTTGAGATATCGTTGAATGAACAAAGTTGTCTCTTTCTTGTTTCAAGTGTTCAACTATGGACCCATGGCCAAAACTCAAGTTTTAAAGACTGCCCGAAATCTGAATTTGGACCTTCATCAGTGTATTAAGTGTATTAAAATGTCGTCTTTCACATTGATTCGGAATCATCAACCGCAAAAAAAGACAGTTTTGAGTTATCGTTGAATAAACAAAGTTGTCTCTTTCTTGTTTCAAGTGTTCAACTATGGACCCATGGCTAAAACTCAAGTTTTAAAAACTTCCCAAAATCTAAATCTGGACTTTCATTAGTGTATTAAGTGTATCAAAATGTCATCTTTCACATTTATTCGAAATCGTCAACCGCAAAAAAAGTCAGCTTTGAGAAATCGTTGAATGAACAAAGTTGTCTCTTTCTTGTTTCAAGTGTTCTACTATAGACCCATGGCTAAAACTCAAGTTTTAAAGACTTCCCGAAATCCAAATTTAGACTTTCATTAGTGTATTAAGTGTATTAAAATGTCGTATTTCACATTGATTCGGAATCGTCAACCGCAAAAAAAGTCAGTTTTGAGATATCGTTGAATGAACAAAGTTGTCTCTTTCTTGTTTCAAGTGTTTAACTATGGACCCATGGCTAAAACTCAAGTTTTAAAGACTTCCTGAAATCCGAATTTGGACTTTCATTAGCGTATTAAGTGTATTAAAATTTCATCTTTCACATTGATTCGGAATCGTCAACAACAAAAAAAGTCAGTTTTGAGATATCGTTGAATGAACAAAGTGTTGAGTTCAAACCTAGTCAAGAGGGGGGGTGAATTGACACCTTTTTAAAATTCTAATGCGAAACTTATGCACACATATATATGAGAAAACAAATTTAATATAAACCAAAATTGTAGTTGAGAGTACGGGAGCACTTAAATACTAGATAGATAATATGATATCCGCCAGCTGTGCTAGTATGTGCTTTGATCCAATATACTCTTCAAATTACAACTTGGTGAAAATAAGTGATTTGAATGCACTTTAAATAAACTAAATGGAATATTGAATTAGTACAAAGAATAATCAATTTAAGCAAATCAGAATATAATCTAACAAGAATAAGTAAGAGTGAAGAGAAGAAGAACACAGCGATTTATAGTGGTTCGGCCCTTATGGCTTACATCCACTACCTAAGGATTCCCTTCCTTAGGATTTTCAATCAAATCCACTATACGAAACTTTTCTTACAACCACCAAAGCCTTCACTTGGCTTCACCACCACCAAACTATTTCTGGAGTCTCACACTCACTAGTTTGGATTTTGTACGCTCTTTACAAGATACATGAATAGTAGAGATTGCGAAATAGGGTTCTCTCAAAAATAATACAATGAAGTGTAGAGAACTCTCTTAGTTTTCTCTCAAGAATATAGAGGAAAAGAAAGACTTGGAGAGAATGAAAATCTTGGCCAATGATGTAGAAAATGATAAGGCTTCCAAAAGTTGTTCTAAAGCCTTGAAGAGACCTTTTTATATAGTGGTAGAGTAGGCTTTCCTTGATCAATCTCAGCCCTCCATGTGTCAAGTCTTCAAGCCAATCTCAGCCCTTCATTTGAATTCTTGATTTACCTTCCATAATAAGCCAACTTGATTGATCATCAAGATCTTTGACTTTTGTTGATCTCCAATCAGCCTTGAATGAGCAAATCAATTCTAATAATGCATGACTGATTTTAAGGATTAAAATATCATCAAAAATCCTTCATAATTCTTGCAAAATCGTCCATAAATCAGAAATGATCAATTATGACTTCTAGTTGATCTTCAATCACCTTTGATTGTGCAATTGGACCCTTAGCTTCCATAACAAGCATAGTTAATTTGAAATTTGAATTTAAACCTCCAAATGGTGTAAAATCCATCCAAATATTCTCAAATAATGAAGCAAATTTGTCCAACAATGAAGATATCAATTATAACTTCAAAAGCCCTTAATTGATCAAGTTTCCATAGAAAAAATGTTGACAATAAGAAGAGAATCAATTTGTGTAGCTAAATATATGCAAGATATCCTTAGAATATTCTCCCATAATGAAGATATCAATTAGCCATAATGAGGATATCAATTAGTCATAATGAGTAGGATAATTGATTCCATGATTTGAGTAGAGGATCCTTTTAATAAAAGAGAATCAACAATAAAGGAAAATAATATCAATCAAGGTTTAACTTTCAAACCTTAATATCCTCCATTAATGTTGAACAATAAGGCTGAATCTTTAACTTCTCCATTTGAATGCAATTAAAAAATTCTTCCATATTTAACTGAGTAAAGAAGCTTCTAAGAACCTTTAAATTTACTCCATGATTCTCTTACCATATTTAAACCAACGAGATGATGTGACCTTGATGAGTGTACTCCACGTGGCTGCCATGTCATCAAGATGCCACATTAACAATGCCATGTCGCCAAGATACATATATGGCAACTCCATATAGTGGACTACTCCAATCTCCTCAAAAACTTCCATATAGATCTTTTGAACTTCCTTCCTATATATAAACAAGGATTCCATATATATATATATATATCTTCTAGACTTTCCATTCCAAGAAGAACTTTCCATATATAAACAAGGATTCCATATATATATCTTCTAGACTTTCTATTCCAAGAACTTTCCATATATAGCTCAAATACTCAAATTTCTAGAAAGCTCTCTAAAAACTTGTTTCCATATATAATGAAATCTCTATATAGGTTGCCAATCATCAATCATCAAAATCTACACTCAACACAAAGTTGTCTCTTTCTTGTTTCAAGTGTTCAACTATGGACCCATGGCCAAAACTCAAGTTTTAAAGACTGCCCGAAATCTGAATTTGGACCTTCATCAGTGTATTAAGTGTATTAAAATATCGTCTTTCACATTGATTCGGAATCGTCAACCGCAAAAAAAGACAGTTTTGAGTTATCGTTGAATGAACAAAGTTGTCTCTTTCTTGTTTCAAGTGTTCAACTATGGAATATGGCTAAAACTCAAGTTTTAAAAACTTCCCAAAATCTGAATCTGGACTTTATTTAGTGTATTAAGTGTTTCAAAATGTGATCTTTCACGTAGATTCAGAACCGTCAAAAGCAAATAAGTCAGTTTTGAGATATCTTTGATAGAACAAAGTTCTGTCTTTCTTGTTTCAATTCTTCTACTGTGCACCCATGGCTAAAACTTAAGTTTTAAAAACTTCTCGAGATCTGAATCTGGACTTTCATTAGTGTATTAAGTGTATCAAAATGTCGTCTTTCACATAGATTCGGAATCGTCAACTGCAAAAAAGTCAATTTTGAGATATCGTTGATTGAACAAAGTTGTCTCCTTCTTGTTTCAAGTGTTCTACTATGGACCCATGGGTACAACTGAAGTTTCAAAAACGTCCCAAAATCCGAATTTGGACTATCACTAGTGTATTAAGTGTATCAAAATGTCGTCTTTCACATTGATTCGGAATCGTCAACCGCAAAAAAAGTCAGCTTTGAGATATCGTTTGAATGAAGAAAGTTGTCTCTTTCTTGTTTCAAGTGTTCAACAATGGACCCATGGCTAAAACTCAAGTTTTAAAGACTTCCCGAAATCCGAATTTGGACTTTCATGAGTGTATTAAGTGTATTAAAATGTCGTCTTTCACATTGATTCGGAATCGTCAACCGCAAAAAAGGACAGTTTTGAGTTATCGTTGAGTGAACAAAGTTGTCTCTTTCTTGTTTCAAGTGTTCAACTATGGACCCATGGCTAAAACTCAAGTTTTAAAAACTTCCCGAAATCTGAATTTGGACTTTATTTAGTGTATTAAGTGTTTCAAAATGTCATCTTTCACGTAGATTCGAAACCGTCAAAAGAAAATAAGTAAGTTTTGAGATATCTTTGATAGAACAAAGTTCTGTCTTTCTTGTTTCAAGTGTTCTACTGTGCACCCATGGCTAAAACTCAAGTTTTAAAAACTTCTCGATATCTGAATCTGGACTTTCATTAGTGTATCAAAATGTCGTCTTTCACATTGATTCGGAATCGTCAACCGCAAAAAAAGTCAGCTTTGAGATATCGTTTGAATGAAGAAAGTTGTCTCTTTCTTGTTTCAAGTGTTCAACAATGGACCCATGGCTAAAACTCAAGTTTTAAAGACTTCCCGAAATCCGAATTTGGACTTTCATGAGTGTATTAAGTGTATTAAAATGTCGTCTTTCACATTGATTCGGAATCGTCAACCGCAAAAAAGGACAGTTTTGAGTTATCATTGAGTGAACAAAGTTGTCTCTTTCTTGTTTCAAGTGTTCAACTATGGACCCATGGCTAAAACTCAAGTTTTAAAAACTTCCCGAAATCTGAATTTGGACTTTATTTAGTGTATTAAGTGTTTCAAAATGTCATCTTTCACGTAGATTCGGAACCGTCAAAAGCAAATAAGTCAGTTTTGAGATATCTTTGATAGAACAAAGTTCTGTCTTTGTTGTTTCAAGTGTTCTACTGTGCACCCATGGCTAAAACTTAAGTTTTAAAAACTTCCCGAGATCTGAATCTGGACTTTCATTAGTGTATCAAAATGTCGTCTTTCACATTGATTCAGAATCGTCAACAGCAAAAAAAGTCAGCTTTGAGATATCGTTTGAATGAAGAAAGTTGTCTCTTTCTTGTTTCAAGTGTTCAACAATGGACCCATGGCTAAAACTCAAGTTTTAAAGACTTCCCGAAATCCGAATTTGGACTTTCATGAGTGTATTAAGTGTATTAAAATGTCGTCTTGCACATTGATTCGGAATCGTCAACCGCAAAAAAAGTCAGCGTTGAGATATCGTTTGAATGAAGAAAGTTGTCTCTTTCTTGTTTCAAGTGTTCAACAATGGACCCATGGCTAAAACTCAAGTTTTAAAGACTTCCCGAAATTCGAATTTGGACTTTCATGAGTGTATTAAGTGTATTAAAATGTCGTCTTTCACATTGATTCGGAATCGTCAACCGCAAAAAAGGACAGTTTTGAGTTATCGTTGAGTGAACAAAGTTGTCTCTTTCTTGTTTCAAGTGTTCAACTATGGACCCATGGCTAAAACTCAAGTTTTAAAAACTTCCCGAAATCTGAATTTGGACTTTATTTAGTGTATTAAGTGTTTCAAAATGTCATCTTTCACGTAGATTCGGAACCGTCAAAAGCAAATAAGTCAGTTTTGAGATATCTTTGATAGAACAAAGTTCTGTCTTTCTTGTTTCAAGTGTTCTACTGGGCACCCATGGCTAAAACTTAAGTTTTAAAAACTTCCCGAGATCTGAATCTGGACTTTCATTAGTGTATCAAAATGTCGTCTTTCACATTGATTCAGAATCGTCAACCGCAAAAAAAGTCAGCTTTGAGATATCGTTTGAATGAAGAGAGTTGTCTCTTTCTTGTTTCAAGTGTTCAACAATGGACCCATGGCTAAAACTCAAGTTTTAAAGACTTCCCGAAATCCGAATTTGGACTTTCATGAGTGTATTAAGTGTATTAAAATGTCGTCTTTCACTTCGATTCGGAATCGTCAACCGCAAAAAAGGACAGTTTTGAGTTATCGTTGAGTGAACAAAGTTGTCTCTTTCTTGTTTCAAGTGTTCAACTATGAACCCATGGCTAAAACTCAAGTTTTAAAAACTTCCCGAAATCTGAATTTGGACTTTATTTAGTGTATTAAGTGTTTCAAAATGTCGTCTTTCACGTAGATTCGGAACCGTCAAAAGCAAATAAGTCAGTTTTGAGATATCTTAGATAGAACAAAGTTGTCTCTTTCTTGTTTCAAGTGTTCTACTATGGACCCATGGCTAAAACTCAAGTTTTAAAAACTTCCCGAAATCTAAATCTGGACTTTCATTAGTGTATTAAGTGTATCAAAATGTCGTCTTTCACTTTTATTCGAAATCGTCAACCGCAAAAAAAGTCAGCTTTGAGAAATCGTTGAATGAACAAAGTTGTCTGTTTCTTGTTTCAAGTGTTCTACTATAGACCCATGGCTAAAACTCAAGTTTTAAAGACTTCCCGAAATCCAAATTTAGACTTTCATTAGTGTATTAAGTGTATTAAAATGTCGTATTTCACATTGATTCGGAATCGTCAAACGCAAAAAAAGTCAGTTTTGAGATATCGTTGAATGAACAAAGTTGTCTCTTTCCTGTTTCAAGTGTTTAACAATGGACCCATGGCTAAAACTCAAGTTTTAAAGACTTCCCGAAATCCGAATTTGGACTTTCATTAGCGTATTAAGTGTATTAAAATTTCATCTTTCACATTGATTCGGAATCGTCAACCGCAAAAAAAGTCAGTTTTGAGTTATAGTTGAATGAACAAAGTTGTCTCTTTCTTGTTTCAAGTGTTCAACTATAGACCCATGGCTAAAACTCAAGTTTTAAAGACTTCCCAAAATCTGAATTTGGACTTTCATGAGTGTATTAAGTGTATTAAAATGTCGTCTTTCACATTGATTCGGAATCGTCAACCACAAAAAAAGTCAGTTTTGAGATATCGTTGAATGAACAAAGTTGTCTCTTTCTTGTTTCAAGTGTTCAACTATGGACCCATGGCCAAAACTCAAGTTTTAAAGACTGCCCGAAATCTGAATTTGGACCTTCATCAGTGTATTAAGTGTATTAAAATGTCGTCTTTCACATTGATTCGGAATCGTCAACCGCAAAAAAAGACAGTTTTGAGTTATCGTTGAATGAACAAAGTTGTCTCTTTCTTGTTTCAAGTGTTCAACTATGGACCCATGGCTAAAACTCAAGTTTTAAAAACATCCCAAAATCTGAATTTGGACTTTATTTAGGGTATTAAGTGTTTCAAAATGTGATCTTTCACGTAGATTCAGAACCGTCAAAAGCAAATAAGTCAGTTTTGAGATATCTTTGATAGAACAAAGTTCTGTCTTTCTTGTTTCAAGTGTTCTACTGTGCACCCATGGCTAAAACTCAAGTTTTAAAAACTTCCCGAGATCTGAATCTGGACTTTCATTAGTGTATCAAAATGTCGTCTTTCACATAGATTCGGAATCGTCAACTGCAAAAAAGTCAATTTTGAGATATCGTTGATTGAACAGAGTTGTCTCCTTCTTGTTTCAAGTGTTCTACTATGGACCCATGGGTAAAACTGAAGTTTTAAAAACGTCCCAAAATCCGAATTTGGACTTTCACTAGTGTATTAAGTGTATCAAAATGTCGTCTTTCACATTGATTCGGAATCGTCAACTGCAAAAAAAGTCAGTTTTAAGATATCGTTTGAATGAAGAAAGTTGTCTCTTTCTTGTTTCAAGTGTTCAACAATGGACCCATGGCTAAAACTCAAGTTTTAAAGACTTCCTGAAATCCGAATTTGGACTTTCATTAGTGTATTAGGTGTATTAAAATGTCGTCTTTCACATTGATTCGGAATCGTCAACCGCAAAAAAAGTCAGTTTTGAGTTGTCGTTGAATGAACAAAGTTGTCTCTTTCTTGTTTCAAGTGTTCTACATGGACCCATGGCTAAAACTCAAGTTTTAAAGACTTACCGAAATCCGAATTTGGACTTTCGTTAGTGTATTAAGTGTATCAAAATGTCGTCTTTCACATTGATTCGGAATCGTCAACCGCAGAAAAAGTCAGTTTTGTGATATCGTTGAATGAAGATAGTTGTCTCTTTCTTGTTTAAAGTGTTTAACTATGGACCCATGGCTAAAACTCAAGTTTTAAAGACTTCGCGAAATCCGAATTTGGACTTTCATCAGTGTGTTAAGGGTATTAAAATGTAGTCTTTCACATTGATTCTGAATCATCCACCACAAAAAAAGTCAGTTTTGAGTTATCGTTGAATGAACAAAGTTGTCTCTTTCTTGTTTCAAGTGTTCAACTATGGACCCATGGCTAAAACTCAAGTTTTAAAAACTTTCCGAAATCTGAATTTGGAATTTCTTTAGTGTATTAAGTGTTTCAAAATACTGTCTTTCACGTAGATTCGTAATAAAAAAAAACAAATATGTCAGTTTTTAGATATTTTTGATTGAACAAAGTTCTGTCTTTCTTGTTTCAAGTGTTCTACTATGGACCCATGGCTAAAACTCAAGTTTTAAAAACTTCCCGAAATCTAAATCTGGACTTTCATTAGTGTATTAAGTGTATCAAAATGTCATCTTTCACATAGATTCGGAATTGTCAACTGCAAAAAAGTCAATTTTGAGATATCGTTGATTGAACAAAGTTCTGTCTTTCTTGTTTCAAGTGTTCTACTATGGACCCATGGCTAAAACTTAAGTTTTAAAAACTTCCCGAAATCTAAATCTGGACTTTCATTAGGGTATTAAGTGTATCAAAATGTCGTCTTTCACATAGATTCGGAATCGTCAACTGCAAAAAAGTCAATTTTAAGATATCGTTGATTGAACAAAGTTGTCTCTTTCTTGTTTCAAGTGTTCTACTATGGACCCATGGGTAAAACTCAAGTTTTAAAAAAGTTCCCGGAATCCGAATTTGGACATTCGTTAGTGTATTATGTGTATCAAAATGTCGTCTTTCACGTTGATTTGGAATCGTCAACCGCAATAAAAGTCAGTTTTGAGATATTGTTGAATGAACAAAGTTGCCTCTTTCTTGTTTCAAGTGTTTAACTATTGACCCATGGGTAAAACTCAAGCTTTAAAGACTTCCCGAAATCCAAATTTGGACTTTTGTTAGTGTATTAAGTGTATCAAAATGTCGTCTTTCACATTTATTCGAAATCGTCAACCGCAAAAAAAGTCAGTTTTGAGAAATCGTTGAATGAACAAAGTTGTCTCTTTCTTGTTTCAAGTATTCTACTATGGACCCATGGCTAAAACTCAAGTTTTAAAAACTTCCCGAAATCTAAATCTGGACTTTCATTAGTGTATTAAGTGTATCAAAATGTCGTCTTTCACTTTTATTCGAAATCGTCAACCGCAAAAAAAGTTAGCTTTGAGAAATCGTTGAATGAACAAAGTTGTCTGTTTCTTGTTTCAAGTGTTCTACTATAGACCCATGGCTAAAACTCAAGTTTTAAAGACTTCCCGAAATCCAAATTTAGACTTTCATTAGTGTATTAAGTGTATTAAAATGTCGTATTTAACATTGATTCGGAATCGTCAAGCACAAAAAAAGTCAGTTTTGAGATATCGTTGAATGAACAAAGTTGTCTCTTTCTTGTTTCAAGTGTTCAACTATGGACCCATGGCCAAAACTCAAGTTTTAAAGACTGCCCGAAATCTGAATTTGGACCTTCATCAGTGTATTAAGTGTATTAAAATGTCGTCTTTCACATTGATTCGGAATCGTCAACCGCAAAAAAAGACAGTTTTGAGTTATCGTTGAATGAACAAAGTTGTCTCTTTCTTGTTTCAAGTGTTTAACTATGGACCCATGGCTAAAACTCAAGTTTTAAAAACTTCCCAAAATCTGAATTTGGACTTTATTTAGGGTATTAAGTGTTTCAAAATGTGATCTTTCACGTAGATTCAGAACCGTCAAATGCAAATAAGTCAGTTTTGAGATATCTTTGATAGAACAAAGTTCTGTCTTTCTTGTTTCAAGTGTTCTACTGTGCACCCATGGCTAAAACTCAAGTTTTAAAAACTTCCCGAGATCTGAATCTGGACTTTCATTAGTGTATTAAGTGTATCAAAATGTCGTCTTTCACATAGATTCGAAATCGTCAACTGTAGAAAATTCAATTTTGAGATATCGTTGATTGAACAAAGTTGTCTCCTCCTTGTTTCAAGTGTTCTACTATGGACCCATGGGTGCAACTGAAGTTTTAAAAACGTCCCAAAATCCGAATTTGGACTATCACTAGTGTATTAAGTGTATCAAAATGTCGTCTTTCACATTGATTCGGAATCATCAACCGCGAAAAAAGTCAGCTTTGAGATATCGTTTGAATGAAGAAAGTTGTCTCTTTCTTGTTTCAAGTGTTCAACAATGGACCCATGGCTAAAACTTAAGTTTTAAAGGCTTCCCGAAATCCGAATTTGGACTTTCATGAGTGTATTAAGTGTATTAAAATGTCGTCTTTCACATTGATTCGGAATCGTCAACCGCAAAAAAGGACAGTTTTGAGTTATCGTTGAGTGAACAAAGTTGTCTCTTTCTTGTTTCAAGTGTTCAACTATGGACCCATGGCTAAAACTCAAGTTTTAAAAACTTCCCAAAATCTGAATTTGGACTTTATTTACTGTATTAAGTGTTTCAAAATGTCATCTTTCACGTAGATTCGGAACCGTCAAAAGCAAATAAGTCAGTTTTGAGATATCTTTGATAGAACAAAGTTCTGTCTTTCTTGTTTCAAGTGTTCTACTGTGCACCCATGGCTAAAACTCAAGTTTTAAAAACTTCCCGAGATCTGAATCTGAACTTTCATTAGTGTATCAAAATGTCGTCTTTCACATAGATTCGGAATCGTCAACTGCAAAAAAGTCAATTTTGAGATATCGTTGATTGAACAGAGTTGTCTCCTTCTTGTTTCAAGTGTTCTACTATGGACCCATGGGTAAAACTGAAGTTTTAAAAACGTCCCAAAATCCGAATTTGGACTTTCTCTAGTGTATTAAGTGTATCAAAATGTCGTCTTTCACATTGATTCGGAATCGTCAACTGCAAAAAATGTCAGTTTTGAGATATCGTTTGAATGAAGAAAGTTGTCTCTTTCTTGTTTCAAGTGTTCAAAAATGGACCCATGGCTAAAACTCAAGTTTTAAAGACTTCCTGAAATCCGAATTTGGACTTTCATTAGTGTATTAGGTGTATTAAAATGTCGTCTTTCACATTGATTCGGAATCGTCAACCGCAAAAAAAGTCAGTTTTGAGTTATCGTTGAATGAACAAAGTTGTCTCTTTCTTGTTTCAAGTGTTCTACATGGACCCATGGCTAAAGATCATGTTTTAAAGACTTACCGAAATCCGAATTTGGACTTTCGTTAGTGTATTAAGTGTATCAAAATGTCGTCTTTCACATTGATTCGGAATCGTCAACCGCAGAAAAAGTCAGTTTTGTGATATCGTTGAATGAAGAAAGTTGTCTCTTTCTTGTTTAAAGTGTTTAACTATGGACCCATGGCTAAAACTCAAGTTTTAAAGACTTCGCGAAATCCGAATTTGGACTTTCATCAGTGTGTTAAGGGTATTAAAATGTAGTCTTTCACATTGATTCTGAATCATCCACCACAAAAAAAGTCAGTTTTGAGTTATCGTTGAATGAACAAAGTTGTCTCTTTCTTGTTTCAAGTGTTCAACTATGGACCCATGGCGAAAACTCAAGTTTTAAAAACTTTCTGAAATCTGAATTTGGACTTTCTTTAGTGTATTAAGTGTTTCAAAATGCTGTCTTTCACATAGATTCGTAATAAAAAAAAACAAATAAGTCAGTTTTTAGATATTTTTGATTGAACAAAGTTCTGTCTTTCTTGTTTCAAGTGTTCTACTATGGACCCATGGCTAAAACTCAAGTTTTAAAAACTTCCCGAAATCTAAATCTGGACTTTCATTAGTGTATTAAGTGTATTAAAATGTCATCTTTCAAATAGATTCGGAATTGTCAACTGCAAAAAAGTCAATTTTGAGATATCGTTGATTGAACAAAGTTCTGTCTTTCTTGTTTCAAGTGTTCTACTATGGACCCATGGCTAAAACTCAAGTTTTAAAAACTTCCCGAAATCTAAATCTGGACTTTCATTAGGGTATTAAGTGTATCAAAATGTCGTCTTTCACATAGATTCGGAATCGTCAACTGCAAAAAAGTCAGTTTTAAGATATCGTTGATTGAACAAAGTTGTCTCTTTCTTGTTTCAAGTGTTCTTCTATGGACCCATGGGTAAAACTCAAGTTTTAAAAAAGTTCCCGGAATCCGAATTTGGACATTCGTTAGTGTATTAAGTGTATCAAAATGTCGTCTTTCACGTTGATTCGGAATCGTCAACCGCAATAAAAGTCAGTTTTGAGATATTGTTGAATGAACAAAGTTGCCTCTTTCTTGTTTCAAGTGTTTAACTATTGACCCATGGCTAAAACTCAAGCTTTAAAGACTTCCCGAAATCCAAATTTGGACTTTTGTTAGTGTATTAAGTGTATTAAAATGTCATCTTTCACATTTATTCGAAATCGTCAACCGCAAAAAAAGTCAGTTTTGAGAAATCGTTGAATGAACAAAGTTGTCTCTTTCTTGTTTCAAGTGTTCTACTATAGACCCATGGCTAAAACTCAAGTTTTAAAGACTTCCCGAAATCCAAATTTAGACATTCATTAGTGTATTAAGTGTATTAAAATGTCGTATTTCACATTGATTCGGAATCGTCAACCGCAAAAAAAGTCAATTTTGAGATATCGTTGAATGAACAAAGTTGTCTCTTTCTTGTTTCAAGTGTTTAACTATGGACCCATGGCTAAAACTCAAGTTTTAAAGACTTCCCAAAATCCAAATTTAGACTTTCATTAGTGTATTAAGTGTCTTAAAATGTCGTATTTCATATTGATTCGGAATCGTCAACCGCAAAAAAAGTCAGTTTTGAGATATCGTTGAATGAACAAAGTTGTCTCTTTCTTGTTTCAAGTGTTCTACTATAGACCCATGGCTAAAACTCAAGTTTTAAAGACTTCTCGAAATCCAAATTTAGACTTTCATTAGTGTATTAAGTGTATTAAAATGTCGTATTTCACATTGATTCGGAATCGTCAACCGCAAAAAAAGTCAGTTTTGAGATATCGTTGAATGAACAAAGTTGTCTCTTTCTTGTTTCAAGTCTTCTACTATAGACCCATGGCTAAAACTCAAGTTTTAAAGACTTCCCGAAATCCAAATTTAGACATTCATTAGTGTATTAAGTGTTTTAAAATGTCGTATTTCACATTGATTTGGAATCGTCAACCGCAAAAAAAGTCAGTTTTGAGATATCGTTGAATGAACAAAGTTGTCTCTTTCTTGTTTCAAGTGTTTAACTATGGACCCATGGCTAAAACTCAAGTTTTAAAGACTTCCCGAAATCCAAATTTAGACTTTCATTAGTGTATTAAGTGTATTAAAATGTCGTATTTCACATTGATTCGGAATCGTTAACCGCAAAAAAAGTCAGTTTTGAGATATCGTTGAATGAACAAAGTTGTCTCTTTCTTGTTTCAAGTGTTTAACTATGGACCCATGGCTAAAACTCAAGTTTTAAAGACTTCCCGAAATCCGAATTTGGACTTTCATTAGCGTATTAAGTGTATTAAAATTTCATCTTTCTCATTGATTCGGAATCGTCAACCACAAAAAAAGTCAGTTTTGAGTTATAGTTGAATGAACAAAGTTGTCTCTTTCTTGTTTCAAGTGTTCAACTATGGACCCATGGCTAAAACTCAAGTTTTAAAGACTTCCCGAAATCTGAATTTGGACTTTCACGAGTGTATTAAGTGTATTAAAATGTGGTCTTTCATATTGATTCGGAATCGTCAACCACAAAAAAAGTCAGTTTTGAGATATCGTTGAATGAACAAAGTTGTCTCTTTCTTGTTTCAAGTGTTCAACTATGGACCCATGGGCAAAACTCAAGTTTTAAAGACTGCCCGAAATCTGAATTTGGACCTTCATCAGTGTATTAAGTGTATTAAAATGTCGTCTTTCACATTGATTCGGAATCGTCAACCGCAAAAAAAGACAGTTTTGAGTTATCGTTGAATGAACAAAGTTGTCTCTTTCTTGTTTCAAGTGTTCAACTATGGACCCATGGCTAAAACTCAAGTTTTAAAAACTTCCCAAAATCTGAATTTGGACTTTATTTAGGGTATTAAGTGTTTCAAAATGTGATCTTTCACGTAGATTCAGAACCGTCAAAAGCAAATAAGTCAGTTTTGAGATATCTTTGATAGAACAAAGTTCTGTCTTTCTTGTTTCAAGTGTTCTACTGTGCACCCATGGCTAAAACTCAAGTTTTAAAAACTTCCCGAGATCTGAATCTGGACTTTCATTAGTGTATTAAGTGTATCAAAATGTCGTCTTTCACATAGATTCGAAATCGTCAACTGCAGAAAACTCAATTTTGAGATATCGTTGATTGAACAAAGTTGTCTCCTTCTTGTTTCAAGTGTTCTACTATGGACCCATGGGTACAACTGAAGTTTTAAAAACGTCCCAAAATCCGAATTTGGACTATCACTAGTGTATTAAGTGTTTCAAAATGTCGTCTTTCACATTGATTCGGAATCATCAACCGCGAAAAAAGTCAGCTTTGAGATATCGTTTGAATGAAGAAAGTTGTCTCTTTCTTGTTTCAAGTGTTCAACAGTGGACCCATGGCTAAAACTCAAGTTTTAAAGACTTCCCGAAATCCGAATTTGGACTTTCATGAGTGTATTAAGTGTATTAAAATGTCGTCTTTCACATTGATTTGGAATCGTCAATCGCAAAAAAGGACAGTTTTGAGTTATCGTTGAGTGAACAAAGTTGTCTCTTTCTTGTTTCAAGTGTTCAACTATGGACCCATGGCTAAAACTCAAGTTTTAAAAACTTCTCGAAATCTGAATTTGGACTTTATTTAGTGTATTAAGTGTTTCAAAATGTCATCTTTCACGTAGATTCGGAACCGTCAAAAGCAAATAAGTCAGTTTTGAGATATCTTTGATAGAACAAAGTTCTGTCTTTCTTGTTTCAAGTGTTCTACTGTGCACCCATGGCTAAAACTCAAGTTTTAAAAACTTCCCGAGATCTGAATCTGGACTTTCATTAGTGTATCAAAATGTCGTCTTTCACATAGATTCGGAATCGACAACTGCAAAAAAGTCAATTTTGAGATATCGTTGATTGAACAGAGTTGTCTCCTTCTTGTTTCAAGTGTTCTACTATGGACCCATGGGTAAAACTGAAGTTTTAAAAACGTCCCAAAATCCGAATTTGGACTTTCACTAGTGTATTAAGTGTATCAAAATGTCGTCTTTCACATAGATTCGAAATCGTCAACTGCAGAAAATTCAATTTTGAGATATCGTTGATTGAACAAAGTTGTCTCCTTCTTGTTTCAAGTGTTCTACTATGGACCCAAGGGTACAACTGAAGTTTTAAAAACGTCCCAAAATCTGAATTTGGACTATCACTAGTGTATTAAGTGTTTCAAAATGTCGTCTTTCACATTGATTCGGAATCGTCAACCACAAAAAAAGTCAGTTTTGAGATATCGTTGAATGAACAAAGTTGTCTCTTTCTTGTTTCAAGTGTTCAACTATGGACCCATGGCCAAAACTCAAGTTTTAAAGACTGCCCGAAATCTGAATTTCAACCTTCATCAGTGTATTAAGCGTATTAAAATGTCGTCTTTCACATTGATTCAGAATCGTCAACCGCAAAAAAAGACAGTTTTGAGTTATCGTTGAATGAACAAAGTTGTCTCTTTCTTGTTTCAAGTGTTCAACTATGGACCCATGGCTAAAACTCAAGTTTTAAAAACTTCTCGAAATCTGAATTTGGACTTTATTTAGTGTATTAAGTGTTTCAAAATGTGATCTTTCACGTAGATTCGGAACCGTCAAAAGCAAATAAGTCAGTTTTGAGATATCTTTGATAGAACAAAGTTCTGTCTTTCTTGTTTCAAGTGTTCTACTGTGCACCCATGGCTAAAACTCAAGTTTTAAAAACTTCCCGAGATCTGAATCTGGACTTTCATTAGTGTATCAAAATGTCGTCTTTCACATAGATTCGGAATCGTCAACTGCAAAAAAGTCAATTTTGAGATATCGTTGATTGAACAGAGTTGTCTCCTTCTTGTTTCAAGTGTTCTACTATGGACCCATGGGTAAAACTGAAGTTTTAAAAACGTCCCAAAATCTGAATTTGGACTTTCACTAGTGTATTAAGTGTATCAAAATGTCGTCTTTCACATTGATTCGGAATCGTCAACTGCAAAAAAAGTCAGTTTTGAGATATCGTTTGAATGAAGAAAGTTGTCTCTTTCTTGTTTCAAGTGTTCAACAATGGACCCATGGCTAAAACTCAAGTTTTAAAGACTTCCTGAAATCCGAATTTGGACTTTCATTAGTGTATTAGGTGTATTAAAATGTCGTCTTTCACATTGATTCGGAATCGTCAACCGCAAAAAAAGTCAGTTTTGAGTTATCGTTGAATGAACAAAGTTGTCTCTTTCTTGTTTCAAGTGTTCTACATGGACCCATGGCTAAAACTCAAGTTTTAAAGACTTACCGAAATCCGAATTTGGACTTTCGTTAGTGTATTAAGTGTATCAAAATGTCGTCTTTCACATTGATTCGGAATCGTCAACCGCAGAAAAAGTCAGTTTTGTGATATCGTTGAATGAAGATAGTTGTCTCTTTCTTGTTTAAAGTGTTTAACTATGGACCCATGGCTAAAACTCAAGTTTTAAAGACTTCGCGAAATCCGAATTTGGACTTTCATCAGTGTGTTAAGGGTATTAAAATGTAGTCTTTCACATTGATTCTGAATCATCCACCACAAAAAAAGTCAGTTTTGAGTTGTCGTTGAATGAACAAAGTTGTCTCTTTCTTGTTTCAAGTGTTCAACTATGGACCCATGGCTAAAACTCAAGCTTTAAAGACTTCCCGAAATCCAAATTTGGACTTTTGTTAGTGTATTAAGTGTATTAAAATGTCATCTTTCACATTTATTCGAAATCGTCAACCGCAAAAAAAGTCAGTTTTGAGAAATCGTTGAATGAACAAAGTTGTCTCTTTCTTGTTTCAAGTGTTCTACTATAGACCCATGGCTAAAACTCAAGTTTTAAAGACTTCCCGAAATCCAAATTTAGACATTCATTAGTGTATTAAGTGTATTAAAATGTCGTATTTTACATTGATTCGGAATCGTCAATCGCAAAAAAAGTCAGTTTTGAGATATCGTTGAATGAACAAAGTTGTCTCTTTCTTGTTTCAAGTGTTTAACTATGGACCCATGGCTAAAACTCAAGTTTTAAAGACTTCCCAAAATCCAAATTTAGACTTTCATTAGTGTATTAAGTGTATTAAAATGTCGTATTTCATATTGATTCGGAATCGTCAACCGCAAAAAAAGTCAGTTTTGAGATATCGTTGAATGAACAAAGTTGTCTCTTTCTTGTTTCAAGTGTTCTACTATAGACCCATGGCTAAAACTCAAGTTTTAAAGACTTCTCGAAATCCAAATTTAGACTTTCATTAGTGTATTAAGTGTATTAAAATGTCGTATTTCACATTGATTCGGAATCGTCAACCGCAAAAAAAGTCAGTTTTGAGATATCGTTGAATGAACAAAGTTGTCTCTTTCTTGTTTCAAGTCTTCTACTATAGACCCATGGCTAAAACTCAAGTTTTAAAGACTTCCCGAAATCCAAATTTAGACATTCATTAGTGTATTAAGTGTATTAAAATGTCGTATTTCACATTGATTCGGAATCGTCAACCGCAAAAAAAGTCAGTTTTGAGATATCTTTGAATGAACAAAGTTGTCTCTTTCTTGTTTCAAGTGTTTAACTATGGACCCATGGCTAAAACTCAAGTTTTAAAGACTTCCCGAAATCCAAATTTAGACTTTCATTAGTGTATTAAGTGTATTAAAATGTCGTATTTCACATTGATTCGGAATCGTCAACCGCAAAAAAAGTCAGTTTTGAGATATCGTTGAATGAACAAAGTTGTCTCTTTCTTGTTTCAAGTGTTTAACTATGGACCCATGGCTAAAACTCAAGTTTTAAAGACTTCCCGAAATCCAAATTTGGACTTTCATTAGCGTATTAAGTGTATTAAAATTTCATCTTTCTCATTGATTCGGAATCGTCAACCACAAAAAAAGTCAGTTTTGAGTTATAGTTGAATGAACAAAGTTGTCTCTTTCTTGTTTCAAGTGTTCAACTATGGACCCATGGCTAAAACTCAAGTTTTAAAGACTTCTCGAAATCCAAATTTAGACTTTCATTAGTGTATTAAGTGTATTAAAATGTCGTATTTCACATTGATTCGGAATCGTCAACCGCAAAAAAAGTCAGTTTTGAGATATCGTTGAATGAACAAAGTTGTCTCTTTCTTGTTTCAAGTCTTCTACTATAGACCCATGGCTAAAACTCAAGTTTTAAAGACTTCCCGAAATCCAAATTTAGACATTCATTAGTGTCTTAAGTGTATTAAAATGTCGTATTTCACATTGATTCGGAATCGTCAACCGCAAAAAAAGTCAGTTTTGAGATATCGTTGAATGAACAAAGTTGTCTCTTTCTTGTTTCAAGTGTTTAACTATGGACCCATGGCTAAAACTCAAGTTTTAAAGACTTCCCGAAATCCAAATTTAGACTTTCATTAGTGTATTAAGTGTATTAAAATGTCGTATTTCACATTGATTCGGAATCGTTAACCGCAAAAAAAGTCAGTTTTGAGATATCGTTGAATGAACAAAGTTGTCTCTTTCTTGTTTCAAGTGTTTAACTATGGACCCATGGCTAAAACTCAAGTTTTAAAGACTTCCCGAAATCCGAATTTGGACTTTCATTAGCGTATTAAGTGTATTAAAATTTCATCTTTCTCATTGATTCGGAATCGTCAACCACAAAAAAAGTCAGTTTTGAGTTATAGTTGAATGAACAAAGTTGTCTCTTTCTTGTTTCAAGTGTTCAACTATGGACCCATGGCTAAAACTCAAGTTTTAAAGACTTCCCGAAATCTGAATTTGGACTTTCACGAGTGTATTAAGTGTATTAAAATGTGGTCTTTCATATTGATTCGGAATCGTCAACCACAAAAAAAGTCAGTTTTGAGATATCGTTGAATGAACAAAGTTGTCTCTTTCTTGTTTCAAGTGTTCAACTATGGACCCATGGGCAAAACTCAAGTTTTAAAGACTGCCCGAAATCTGAATTTGGACCTTCATCAGTGTATTAAGTGTATTAAAATGTCGTCTTTCACATTGATTCGGAATCGTCAACCGCAAAAAAAGACAGTTTTGAGTTATCGTTGAATGAACAAAGTTGTCTCTTTCTTGTTTCAAGTGTTCAACTATGGACCCATGGCTAAAACTCAAGTTTTAAAAACTTCCCAAAATCTGAATTTGGACTTTATTTAGGGTATTAAGTGTTTCAAAATGTGATCTTTCACGTAGATTCAGAACCGTCAAAAGCAAATAAGTCAGTTTTGAGATATCTTTGATAGAACAAAGTTCTGTCTTTCTTGTTTCAAGTGTTCTACTGTGCACCCATGGCTAAAACTCAAGTTTTAAAAACTTCCCGAGATCTGAATCTGGACTTTCATTAGTGTATTAAGTGTATCAAAATGTCGTCTTTCACATAGATTCGAAATCGTCAACTGCAGAAAACTCAATTTTGAGATATCGTTGATTGAACAAAGTTGTCTCCTTCTTGTTTCAAGTGTTCTACTATGGACCCATGGGTACAACTGAAGTTTTAAAAACGTCCCAAAATCCGAATTTGGACTATCACTAGTGTATTAAGTGTTTCAAAATGTCGTCTTTCACATTGATTCGGAATCATCAACCGCGAAAAAAGTCAGCTTTGAGATATCGTTTGAATGAAGAAAGTTGTCTCTTTCTTGTTTCAAGTGTTCAACAGTGGACCCATGGCTAAAACTCAAGTTTTAAAGACTTCCCGAAATCCGAATTTGGACTTTCATGAGTGTATTAAGTGTATTAAAATGTCGTCTTTCACATTGATTTGGAATCGTCAATCGCAAAAAAGGACAGTTTTGAGTTATCGTTGAGTGAACAAAGTTGTCTCTTTCTTGTTTCAAGTGTTCAACTATGGACCCATGGCTAAAACTCAAGTTTTAAAAACTTCTCGAAATCTGAATTTGGACTTTATTTAGTGTATTAAGTGTTTCAAAATGTCATCTTTCACGTAGATTCGGAACCGTCAAAAGCAAATAAGTCAGTTTTGAGATATCTTTGATAGAACAAAGTTCTGTCTTTCTTGTTTCAAGTGTTCTACTGTGCACCCATGGCTAAAACTCAAGTTTTAAAAACTTCCCGAGATCTGAATCTGGACTTTCATTAGTGTATCAAAATGTCGTCTTTCACATAGATTCGGAATCGACAACTGCAAAAAAGTCAATTTTGAGATATCGTTGATTGAACAGAGTTGTCTCCTTCTTGTTTCAAGTGTTCTACTATGGACCCATGGGTAAAACTGAAGTTTTAAAAACGTCCCAAAATCCGAATTTGGACTTTCACTAGTGTATTAAGTGTATCAAAATGTCGTCTTTCACATAGATTCGAAATCGTCAACTGCAGAAAATTCAATTTTGAGATATCGTTGATTGAACAAAGTTGTCTCCTTCTTGTTTCAAGTGTTCTACTATGGACCCAAGGGTACAACTGAAGTTTTAAAAACGTCCCAAAATCTGAATTTGGACTATCACTAGTGTATTAAGTGTTTCAAAATGTCGTCTTTCACATTGATTCGGAATCGTCAACCACAAAAAAAGTCAGTTTTGAGATATCGTTGAATGAACAAAGTTGTCTCTTTCTTGTTTCAAGTGTTCAACTATGGACCCATGGCCAAAACTCAAGTTTTAAAGACTGCCCGAAATCTGAATTTCAACCTTCATCAGTGTATTAAGTGTATTAAAATGTCGTCTTTCACATTGATTCAGAATCGTCAACCGCAAAAAAAGACAGTTTTGAGTTATCGTTGAATGAACAAAGTTGTCTCTTTCTTGTTTCAAGTGTTCAACTATGGACCCATGGCTAAAACTCAAGTTTTAAAAACTTCTCGAAATCTGAATTTGGACTTTATTTAGTGTATTAAGTGTTTCAAAATGTGATCTTTCACGTAGATTCGGAACCGTCAAAAGCAAATAAGTCAGTTTTGAGATATCTTTGATAGAACAAAGTTCTGTCTTTCTTGTTTCAAGTGTTCTACTGTGCACCCATGGCTAAAACTCAAGTTTTAAAAACTTCCCGAGATCTGAATCTGGACTTTCATTAGTGTATCAAAATGTCGTCTTTCACATAGATTCGGAATCGTCAACTGCAAAAAAGTCAATTTTGAGATATCGTTGATTGAACAGAGTTGTCTCCTTCTTGTTTCAAGTGTTCTACTATGGACCCATGGGTAAAACTGAAGTTTTAAAAACGTCCCAAAATCTGAATTTGGACTTTCACTAGTGTATTAAGTGTATCAAAATGTCGTCTTTCACATTGATTCGGAATCGTCAACTGCAAAAAAAGTCAGTTTTGAGATATCGTTTGAATGAAGAAAGTTGTCTCTTTCTTGTTTCAAGTGTTCAACAATGGACCCATGGCTAAAACTCAAGTTTTAAAGACTTCCTGAAATCCGAATTTGGACTTTCATTAGTGTATTAGGTGTATTAAAATGTCGTCTTTCACATTGATTCGGAATCGTCAACCGCAAAAAAAGTCAGTTTTGAGTTATCGTTGAATGAACAAAGTTGTCTCTTTCTTGTTTCAAGTGTTCTACATGGACCCATGGCTAAAACTCAAGTTTTAAAGACTTACCGAAATCCGAATTTGGACTTTCGTTAGTGTATTAAGTGTATCAAAATGTCGTCTTTCACATTGATTCGGAATCGTCAACCGCAGAAAAAGTCAGTTTTGTGATATCGTTGAATGAAGATAGTTGTCTCTTTCTTGTTTAAAGTGTTTAACTATGGACCCATGGCTAAAACTCAAGTTTTAAAGACTTCGCGAAATCCGAATTTGGACTTTCATCAGTGTGTTAAGGGTATTAAAATGTAGTCTTTCACATTGATTCTGAATCATCCACCACAAAAAAAGTCAGTTTTGAGTTGTCGTTGAATGAACAAAGTTGTCTCTTTCTTGTTTCAAGTGTTCAACTATGGACCCATGGCTAAAACTCAAGCTTTAAAGACTTCCCGAAATCCAAATTTGGACTTTTGTTAGTGTATTAAGTGTATTAAAATGTCATCTTTCACATTTATTCGAAATCGTCAACCGCAAAAAAAGTCAGTTTTGAGAAATCGTTGAATGAACAAAGTTGTCTCTTTCTTGTTTCAAGTGTTCTACTATAGACCCATGGCTAAAACTCAAGTTTTAAAGACTTCCCGAAATCCAAATTTAGACATTCATTAGTGTATTAAGTGTATTAAAATGTCGTATTTCACATTGATTCGGAATCGTCAATCGCAAAAAAAGTCAGTTTTGAGATATCGTTGAATGAACAAAGTTGTCTCTTTCTTGTTTCAAGTGTTTAACTATGGACCCATGGCTAAAACTCAAGTTTTAAAGACTTCCCAAAATCCAAATTTAGACTTTCATTAGTGTATTAAGTGTATTAAAATGTCGTATTTCATATTGATTTGGAATCGTCAACCGCAAAAAAAGTCAGTTTTGAGATATCGTTGAATGAACAAAGTTGTCTCTTTCTTGTTTCAAGTGTTCTACTATAGACCCATGGCTAAAACTCAAGTTTTAAAGACTTCTCAAAATCCAAATTTAGACTTTCATTAGTGTATTAAGTGTATTAAAATGTCGTATTTCACATTGATTCGGAATCGTCAACCGCAAAAAAAGTCAGTTTTGAGATATCGTTGAATGAACAAAGTTGTCTCTTTCTTGTTTCAAGTCTTCTACTATAGACCCATGGCTAAAACTCAAGTTTTAAAGACTTCCCGAAATCCAAATTTAGACATTCATTAGTGTATTAAGTGTATTAAAATGTCGTATTTCACATTGATTCGGAATCGTCAACCGCAAAAAAAGTCAGTTTTGAGATATCGTTGAATGAACAAAGTTGTCTCTTTCTTGTTTCAAGTGTTTAACTATGGACCCATGGCTAAAACTCAAGTTTTAAAGACTTCCCGAAATCCAAATTTAGAGTTTCATTAGTGTATTAAGTGTATTAAAATGTCGTATTTCACATTGATTCGGAATCGTCAACCGCAAAAAAAGTCAGTTTTGAGATATCGTTGAATGAACAAAGTTGTCTCTTTCTTGTTTCAAGTGTTTAACTATGGACCCATGGCTAAAACTCAAGTTTTAAAGACTTCCCGAAATCCAAATTTGGACTTTCATTAGCGTATTAAGTGTATTAAAATTTCATCTTTCTCATTGATTCGGAATCGTCAACCACAAAAAAAGTCAGTTTTGAGTTATAGTTGAATGAACAAAGTTGTCTCTTTCTTGTTTCAAGTGTTCAACTATGGACCCATGGCTAAAACTCAAGTTTTAAAGACTTCCCGAAATCTGAATTTGGACTTTCATGAGTGTATTAAGTGTATTAAAATGTCGTCTTTCATATTGATTCGGAATCGTCAACCACAAAAAAAAGTCAGTTTTGAGATATCGTTGAATGAACAAAGTTGTCTCTTTCTAGTTTCAAGTGTTCAACTATGGTACCATGGGCCAAACTCAAGTTTTAAAGACTGCCCGAAATCTGAATTTGGACCTTCATCAGTGTATTAAGTGTATTAAAATGTCGTCTTCCACATTGATTCGGAATCGTCAACCGCAAAAAAAGACAGTTTTGAGTTATCGTTGAATGAACAAAGTTGTCTCTTTCTTGTTTCAAGTGTTCAACTATGGACCCATGGCTAAAACTCAAGTTTTAAAAACTTCCCAAAATCTGAATTTGGACTTTATTTAGGGTATTAAGTGTTTCAAAATGTGATCTTTCACGTAGATTCAGAACCGTCAAAAGCAAATAAGTCAGTTTTGAGATATCTTTTATAGAACAAAGTTCTGTCTTTCTTGTTTCAAGTGTTCTACTGTGCACCCATGGCTAAAACTCAAGTTTTAAAAACTTCCCGAGATCTGAATCTGGACTTTCATTAGTGTATTAAGTGTATCAAAATGTCGTCTTTCACATAGATTCGAAATCGTCAACTGCAGAAAATTCAATTTTGAGATATCGTTGATTGAACAAAGTTGTCTCCTTCTTGTTTCAAGTGTTCTACTATGGACCCATGGGTACAACTGAAGTTTTAAAAACGTCCCAAAATCCGAATTTGGACTATCACTAGTGTATTAAGTGTTTCAAAATGTCGTCTTTCACATTGATTCGGAATCATCAACCGCGAAAAAAGTCAGCTTTGAGATATCGTTTGAATGAAGAAAGTTGTCTCTTTCTTGTTTCAAGTGTTCAACAATGGACCCATGGCTAAAACTCAAGTTTTAAAGACTTCCCGAAATCCGAATTTGGACTTTCATGAGTGTATTAAGTGTATTAAAATGTCGTCTTTCACATTGATTTGGAATCGTCAATCGCAAAAAAGGACAGTTTTGAGTTATCGTTGAGTGAACAAAGTTGTCTCTTTCTTGTTTCAAGTGTTCAACTATGGACCCATGGCTAAAACTCAAGTTTTAAAAACTTCTCGAAATCTGAATTTGGACTTTATTTAGTGTATTAAGTGTTTCAAAATGTCATCTTTCACGTAGATTCGGAACCGTCAAAAGCAAATAAGTCAGTTTTGAGATATCTTTGATAGAACAAAGTTCTGTCTTTCTTGTTTCAAGTGTTCTACTGTGCACCCATGGCTAAAACTCAAGTTTTAAAAACTTCCCGAGATCTGAATCTGGACTTTCATTAGTGTATCAAAATGTCGTCTTTCACATAGATTCGGAATCGACAACTGCAAAAAAGTCAATTTTGAGATATCGTTGATTGAACAGAGTTGTCTCCTTCTTGTTTCAAGTGTTCTACTATGGACCCATGGGTAAAACTGAAGTTTTAAAAACGTCCCAAAATCCGAATTTGGACTTTCACTAGTGTATTAAGTGTATCAAAATGTCGTCTTTCACATTGATTCGGAATCGTCAACTGCAAAAAAAGTCAGTTTTGAGATATCGTTTGAATGAAGAAAGTTGTCTCTTTCTTGTTTCAAGTGTTCAACAATGGACCCATGGCTAAAACTCAAGTTTTAAAGACTTCCTGAAATCCGAATTTGGACTTTCATTAGTGTATTAGGTGTATTAAAATGTCGTCTTTCACATTGATTCGGAATCGTCAACCGCAAAAAAAGTCAGTTTTGAGTTATCGTTGAATGAACAAAGTTGTCTCTTTCTTGTTTCAAGTGTTCTACATGGACCCATGGCTAAAACTCAAGTTTTAAAGACTTACCGAAATCCGAATTTGGACTTTCGTTAGTGTATTAAGTGTATCAAAATGTCGTCTTTCACATTGATTCGGAATCGTCAACCGCAGAAAAAGTCAGTTTTGTGATATCGTTGAATGAAGATAGTTGTCTCTTTCTTGTTTAAAGTGTTTAACTATGGACCCATGGCTAAAACTCAAGTTTTAAAGACTTCGCGAAATCCGAATTTGGACTTTCATCAGTGTGTTAAGGGTATTAAAATGTAGTCTTTCACATTGATTCTGAATCATCCACCATAAAAAAGTCAGTTTTGAGTTGTCGTTGAATGAACAAAGTTGTCTCTTTCTTGTTTCAAGTGTTCAACTATGGACCCATGGCTAAAACTCAAGTTTTAAAAACTTTCCGAAATCTGAATTTGGACTTTCTTTAGTGTATTAAGTGTTTCAAAATACTGTCTTTCACGTAGATTCGTAATAAAAAAAAACAAATAAGTCAGTTTTTAGATATTTTTGATTGAACAAAGTTCTGTCTTTCTTGTTTCAAGTGTTCTACTATGGACCCATGGCTAAAACTCAAGTTTTAAAAACTTCCCGAAATCTAAATCTGGACTTTCATTAGTGTATTAAGTGTATCAAAATGTCATCTTTCACATAGATTCGGAATTGTCAACTGCAAAAAAGTCAATTTTGAGATATCGTTGATTGAACAAAGTTCTGTCTTTCTTGTTTCAAGTGTTCTACTATGGACCCATGGCTAAAACTCAAGTTTTAAAAACATCCTGAAATCTAAATCTGGACTTTCATTAGGGTATTAAGTGTATCAAAATGTCGTCTTTCACATAGATTCGGAATCGTCAACTGCAAAAAAGTCAATTTTAAGATATCGTTGATTGAACAAAGTTGTCTCTTTCTTGTTTCAAGTGTTCTTCTATGGACCCATGGGTAAAACTCAAGTTTTAAAAAAGTTCCCGGAATCCGAATTTGGACATTCGTTAGTGTATTAAGTGTATCAAAATGTCGTCTTTCACGTTGATTCGGAATCGTCAACCGCAATAAAAGTCAGTTTTGAGATATTGTTGAATGAACAAAGTTGCCTCTTTCTTGTTTCAAGTGTTTAACTATTGACCCATGGCTAAAACTCAAGCTTTAAAGACTTCCCGAAATCCAAATTTGGACTTTTGTTAGTGTATTAAGTGTATTAAAATGTCGTCTTTCACATTTATTCGAAATCGTCAACCGCAAAAAAAGTCAGTTTTGAGAAATCGTTGAATGAACAAAGTTGTCTCTTTCTTGTTTCAAGTGTTCTACTATAGACCCATGGCTAAAACTCAAGTTTTAAAGACTTCCCGAAATCCAAATTTAGACATTCATTAGTGTATTAAGTGTATTAAAATGTCGTATTTCACATTGATTCAGAATCGTCAACCGCAAAAAAAGTCAGTTTTGAGATATCGTTGAATGAACAAAGTTGTCTCTTTCTTGTTTCAAGGGTTTAACTATGGACCCATGGCTAAAACTCAAGTTTTAAAGACTTCCCGAAATCCAAATTTAGACTTTCATTAGTGTATTAAGTGTATTAAAATGTCGTATTTCACATTGATTCGGAATCGTCAACCGCAAAAAAAGTCAGTTTTGAGATATTGTTGAATGAACAAAGTTGTCTCTTTCTTGTTTCAAGTGTTCTACTATAGACCCATGGCTAAAACTCAAGTTTTAAAGACTTCCCGAAATCCAAATTTAGACTTTCATTAGTGTATTAAGTGTATTAAAATGTCGTATTTCACATTGATTCGGAATCGTCAACCGCAAAAAAAGTCAGTTTTGAGATATCGTTGAATGAACAAAGTTGTCTCTTTCTTGTTTCAAGTGTTTAACTATGGACCCATGGCTAAAACTCAAGCTTTAAAGACTTCCCGAAATCCAAAGTTGGACTTTTCTTAGTGTATTAAGTGTATCAAAATGTCGTCTTTCACATTTATTCGAAATCGTCAACCGCAAAAAAAGTCAGTTTTGAGAAATCGTTGAATGAACAAAGTTGTCTCTTTCTTGTTTCAAGTGTTCTACTATAGACCCATGGCTAAAACTCAAGTTTTAAAGACTTTCCGAAATCCAAATTTAGACATTCATTAGTGTATTAAGTGTATTAAAATGTCGTATTTCACATTGATTCGGAATCGTCAACCGCAAAAAAAGTCAGTTTTGAGATATCGTTGACTGAACAAAGTTGTCTCTTTCTTGTTTCAAGTGCTTAACTATGGACCCATGGCTAAAACTCAAGTTTTAAAGACTTCCCGAAATCCGAATTTGGACTTTCATTAGCGTATTAAGTGTATTAAAATTTCATCTTTCACATTGATTCGGAATCGTCAACCGCAAAAAAAGTCAGTTTTGAGTTATAGTTGAATGAACAAAGTTGTCTCTTTCTTGTTTCAAGTGTTCAACTATGGACCCATGGCTAAAACTCAAGTTTTAAAGACTTCCCGAAATCTGAATTTGGACTTTCATGACTGTATTAAGTGTATTAAAATGTCGTCTTTCACATTGATTCGGAATCGTCAACCACAAAAAAAGTCAGTTTTGAGATATCGTTGAATGAACAAAGTTGTCTCTTTCTTGTTTCAAGTGTTCAACTATGGACCCATGGCCAAAACTCAAGTTTTAAAGACTGCCCGAAATCTGAATTTGGACCTTCATCAGTGTATTAAGTGTATTAAAATGTCGTCTTTCACATTGATTCGGAATCGTCAACCGCAAAAAAAGGCAGTTTTGAGTTATCGTTGAATGAACAAAGTTGTCTCTTTCTTGTTTCAAGTGTTCAACTATGGACCCATGGCTAAAACTCAAGTTTTACAAACTTCCCAAAATCTGAATTTGGACTTTATTTAGGGTATTAAGTGTTTCAAAATGTGATCTTTCACGTAGATTCAGAACCGTCAAAAGCAAATAAGTCAGTTTTGAGATATCTTTGATAGAACAAAGTTCTGTCTTT
The DNA here is from genome assembly GCA_036245055.1 of Diospyros kaki. Lineage (NCBI taxonomy): Eukaryota > Viridiplantae > Streptophyta > Magnoliopsida > Ericales > Ebenaceae > Diospyros > Diospyros kaki. Next base: position 21,919,418 of record BSEG01000009.1, on the reverse strand, counting down.
CTTGTTTCAAGTGTTCTACTGTGCACCCATGGCTAAAACTCAAGTTTTAAAAACTTCCCGAGATCTGAATCTGGACTTTCATTAGTGTATTAAGTGTATCAAAATGTCGTCTTTCACATAGATTCGAAATCGTCAATTGCAGAAAATTCAATTTTGAGATATCGTTGATTGAACAAAGTTGTCTCCTTCTTGTTTCAAGTGTTCTACTATGGACCCATGGGTACAACTGAAGTTTTAAAAACGTCCCAAAATCCGAATTTGGACTATCACTAGTGTATTAAGTGTATCAAAATGTCGTCTTTCACATTGATTCGGAATCATCAACCGCGAAAAAAGTCAGCTTTGAGATATCGTTTGAATGAAGAAAGTTGTCTCTTTCTTGTTTCAAGTGTTCAACAATGGACCCATGGCTAAAACTCAAGTTTTAAAGACTTCCCGAAATCCGAATTTGGACTTTCATGAGTGTATTAAGTGTATTAAAATGTCGTCTTTCACATTGATTTGGAATCGTCAACCGCAAAAAAGGACAGTTTTGAGTTATCGTTGAGTGAACAAAGTTGTCTCTTTCTTGTTTCAAGTGTTCAACTATGGACCCATGGCTAAAACTCAAGTTTTAAAAACTTCTCGAAATCTGAATTTGGACTTTATTTAGTGTATTAAGTGTTTCAAAATGTCATCTTTCACGTAGATTCGGAACCGTCAAAAGCAAATAAGTCAGTTTTGAGATATCTTTGATAGAACAAAGTTCTGTCTTTCTTGTTTCAAGTGTTCTACTGTGCACCCATGGCTAAAACTCAAGTTTTAAAAACTTCCCGAGATCTGCATCTGGACTTTCATTAGTGTATCAAAATGTCGTCTTTCACATAGATTCGGAATCGTCAACTGCAAAAAAGTCAATTTTGAGATATCGTTGATTGAACAGAGTTGTCTCCTTCTTGTTTCAAGTGTTCTACTATGGACCCATGGGTAAAACTGAAGTTTTAAAAACATCCCAAAATCCGAATTTGGACTTTCACTAGTGTATTAAGTGTATCAAAATGTCGTCTTTCACATTGATTCGGAATCGTCAACTGCAAAAAAAGTCAGTTTTGAGATATCGTTTGAATGAAGAAAGTTGTCTCTTTCTTGTTTCAAGTGTTCAACAATGGACCCATGGCTAAAACTCAAGTTTTAAAGACTTCCTGAAATCCGAATTTGGACTTTCATTAGTGTATTAGGTGTATTAAAATGTCATCTTTCACATTGATTCGGAATCGTCAACCGCAAAAAAAGTCAGTTTTGAGTTATCGTTGAATGAACAAAGTTGTCTCTTTCTTGTTTCAAGTGTTCTACATGGACCCATGGCTAAAACTCAAGTTTTAAAGACTTACCGAAATCCGAATTTGGACTTTCGTTAGTGTATTAAGTGTATCAAAATGTCGTCTTTCACATTGATTCGGAGTCGTCAACCGCAGAAAAAGTCAGTTTTGTGATATCGTTGAATGAAGATAGTTGTCTCTTTCTTGTTTAAAGTGTTTAACTATGGACCCATGGCTAAAACTCAAGTTTTAAAGACTTCGCGAAATCCGAATTTGGACTTTCATCAGTGTGTTAAGGGTATTAAAATGTAGTCTTTCACATTGATTCTGAATCATCCACCACAAAAAAAGTCAGTTTTGAGTTATCGTTGAATGAACAAAGTTGTCTCTTTCTTGTTTCAAGTGTTCAACTATGGACCCATGGCTAAAACTCAAGTTTTAAAAACTTTCCGAAATCTGAATTTGGACTTTCTTTAGTGTATTAAGTGTTTCAAAATACTGTCTTCCACGTAGATTCGTAATAAAAAAAACAAATAAGTCAGTTTTTAGATATTTTTGATTGAACAAAGTTCTGTCTTTCTTGTTTCAAGTGTTCTACTATGGACCCATGGCTAAAACTCAAGTTTTAAAAACTTCCCGAAATCTAAATCTGGACTTTCATTAGTGTATTAAGTGTATCAAAATGTCATCTTTCACATAGATTCGGAATTGTCAACTGCAAAAAAGTCAATTTTGAGATATCGTTGATTGAACAAAGTTCTGTCTTTCTTGTTTCAAGTGTTCTACTATGGACCCATGGCTAAAACTCAAGTTTTAAAAACTTCCCGAAATCTAAATCTGGACTTTCATTAGGGTATTAAGTGTATCAAAATGTCGTCTTTCACATAGATTCGGAATCCTCAACTGCAAAAAAGTCAATTTTAAGATATCGTTGATTGAACAAAGTTGTCTCTTTCTTGTTTCAAGTGTTCTACTATGGACCCATGGGTAAAACTCAAGTTTTAAAAAAGTTCCCGGAATCCGAATTTGGACATTCGTTAGTGTATTAAGTGTATCAAAATGTCGTCTTTCACGTTGATTCGGAATCGTCAACCGCAATAAAAGTCAGTTTTGAGATATTGTTGAATGAACAAAGTTGCCTCTTTCTTGTTTCAAGTGTTTAACTATTGACCCATGGCTAAAACTCAAGCTTTAAAGACTTCCCGAAATCCAAATTTGGACTTTTGTTAGTGTATTAAGTGTATCAAAATGTCGTCTTTCACATTTATTTGAAATCGTCAACCGCAAAAAAAGTCAGTTTTGAGAAATCGTTGAATGAACAAAGTTGTCTCTTTCTTGTTTCAAGTGTTCTACTATAGACCCATGGCTAAAACTCAAGTTTTAAAGACTTTCCGAAATCCAAATTTAGACATTCATTAGTGTATTAAGTGTATTGAAATGTCGTATTTCACATTGATTCGGAATCGTCAACCGCAAAAAAAGTCAGTTTTGAGATATCGTTGAATGAACAAAGTTGTCTCTTTCTTGTTTCAAGTGTTTAACTATGGACCCATGGCTAAAACTCAAGTTTTAAAGACTTCCCGAAATCCAAATTTAGACTTTCATTAGTGTATTAAGTGTATTAAAATGTCGTATTTCACATTGATTCGGAATCGTCAACCGCAAAAAAAGTCAGTTTTGAGATATCGTTGAATGAACAAAGTTGTCTCTTTCTTGTTTCAAGTGTTTAACTATGGACCCATGGCTAAAACTCAAGTTTTAAAGACTTCCCGAAATCCGAATTTGGACTTTCATTAGCGTATTAAGTGTATTAAAATTTCATCTTTCACATTGATTCGGAATCGTCAACCGCAAAAAAAGTCAGTTTTGAGTTATAGTTGAATGAACAAAGTTGTCTCTTTCTTGTTTCAAGTGTTCAACTATGGACCCATGGCTAAAACTCAAGTTTAAAGACTTCCCGAAATCTGAATTTGGACTTTCATGAGTGTATTAAGTGTATTAAAATGTCGTCTTTCACATTGATTCGGAATCGTCAACCACAAAAAAAGTCAGTTTTGAGATATCGTTGAATGAACAAAGTTGTCTCTTTCTTGTTTCAAGTGTTCAACTATGGACCCATGGCCAAAACTCAAGTTTTAAAGACTGCCCGAAATCTGAATTGGACCTTCATCAGTGTATTAAGTGTATTAAAATGTCGTCTTTCACATTGATTCGGAATCGTCAACCGCAAAAAAAGGCAGTTTTGAGTTATCGTTGAATGAACAAAGTTGTCTCTTTCTTGTTTCAAGTGTTCAACTATGGACCCATGGCTAAAACTCAAGTTTTAAAAACTTCCCAAAATCTGAATTTGGACTTTATTTAGGGTATTAAGTGTTTCAAAATGTGATCTTTCACGTAGATTCAGAACCGTCAAAAGCAAATAAGTCACTTTTGAGATATCTTTGATAGAACAAAGTTTTGTCTTTCTTGTTTCAAGTGTTCTACTGTGCACCCATGGCTAAAACTCAAGTTTTAAAAACTTCCCGAGATCTGAATCTGGACTTTCATTAGTGTATTGAGTGTATCAAAATGTCGTCTTTCACATAGATTCGAAATCGTCAACTGCAGAAAATTCAATTTTGAGATATCGTTGATTGAACAGAGTTGTCTCCTTCTTGTTTCAAGTGTTCTACTATGGACCCATGGGTACAACTGAAGTTTTAAAAACGTCCCAAAATCCGAATTTGGACTATCACTAGTGTATTAAGTGTATCAAAATGTCGTCTTTCACATTGATTCGGAATCATCAACCGCGAAAAAAGTCAGCTTTGAGATATCGTTGAGTGAACAAAGTTGTCTCTTTCTTGTTTCAAGTGTTCAACTATGGACCCATGGCTAAAACTCAAGTTTTAAAAACTTCTCGAAATCTGAATTTGGACTTTATTTAGTGTATTAAGTGTTTCAAAATGTCATCTTTCACGTAGATTCGGAACCGTCAAAAGCAAATAAGTCAGTTTTGAGATATCTTTGATAGAACAAAGTTCTGTCTTTCTTGTTTCAAGTGTTCTACTGTGCACCCATGGCTAAAACTCAAGTTTTAAAAACTTCCCGAGATCTGAATCTGGACTTTCATTAGTGTATCAAAATGTCGTCTTTCACATAGATTCGGAATCGTCAACAGCAAAAAAGTCAATTTTGAGATATCGTTGATTGAACAGAGTTGTCTCCTTCTTGTTTCAAGTGTTCTACTATGGACCCATGGGTAGAACTGAAGTTTTAAAAACGTCCCAAAATCTGAATTTGGACTTTCACTAGTGTATTAAGTGTATCAAAATGTCGTCTTTCACATTGATTCGGAATCGTCAACTGCAAAAAAAGTCAGTTTTGAGATATCGTTTGAATGAAGAAAGTTGTCTCTTTCTTGTTTCAAGTGTTCAACAATGGACCCATGGCTAAAACTCAAGTTTTAAAGACTTCCTGAAATTCGAATTTGGACTTTCATTAGTGTATTAGGTGTATTAAAATGTCGTCTTTCACATTGATTCGGAATCGTCAACCGCAAAAAAAGTCAGTTTTGAGTTATCGTTGAATGAACAAAGTTGTCTCTTTCTTGTTTCAAGTGTTCTACATGGACCCATGGCTAAAACTCAAGTTTTAAAGACTTACCGAAATCCGAATTTGGACTTTCGTTAGTGTATTAAGTGTATCAAAATGTCGTCTTTCACATTGATTCGGAATCGTCAACCGCAGAAAAAGTCAGTTTTGTGATATCGTTGAATGAAGATAGTTGTCTCTTTCTTGTTTAAAGTGTTTAACTATGGACCCATGGCTAAAACTCAAGTTTTAAAGACTTCGCGAAATCCGAATTTGGACTTTCATCAGTGTGTTAAGGGTATTAAAATGTAGTCTTTCACATTGATTCTGAATCATCCACCACAAAAAAAGTCAGTTTTGAGTTATCGTTGAATGAACAAAGTTGTCTCTTTCTTGTTTCAAGTGTTCAACTATGGACCCATGGCTAAAACTCAAGTTTTAAAAACTTTCCGAAATCTGAATTTGGACTTTCTTTAGTGTATTAAGTGTTTCAAAATACTGTCTTTCACGTAGATTCGTAATAAAAAAAAACAAATAAGTCAGTTTTTAGATATTTTTGATTGAACAAAGTTCTGTCTTTCTTGTTTCAAGTGTTCTACTATGGACCCATGGCTAAAACTCAAGTTTTAAAAACTTCCCGAAATCTAAATCTGGACTTTCATTAGTGTATTAAGTGTATCAAAATGTCATCTTTCACATAGATTCGGAATTGTCAACTGCAAAAAAGTCAATTTTGAGATATCGTTGATTGAACAAAGTTCTGTCTTTCTTGTTTCAAGTGTTCTACTATGGACCCATGGCTAAAACTCAAGTTTTAAAAACTTCCAGAAATCTAAATCTGGACTTTCATTAGGGTATTAAGTGTATCAAAATGTCGTCTTTCACATAGATTCGGAATCGTCAACTGCAAAAAAGTCAATTTTAAGATATCGTTGATTGAACAAAGTTGTCTCTTTCTTGTTTCAAGTGTTCTACTATGGACCCATGGGTAAAACTCAAGTTTTAAAAAAGTTCCCGGAATCCAAATTTGGACATTCGTTAGTGTATTAAGTGTATCAAAATGTCGTCTTTCACGTTGATTCGGAATCGTCAACCGCAATAAAAGTCAGTTTTGAGATATTGTTGAATGAACAAAGTTGCCTCTTTCTTGTTTCAAGTGTTTAACTATTGACCCATGGCTAAAACTCAAGCTTTAAAGACTTCCCGAAATCCAAATTTGGACTTTTGTTAGTGTATTAAGTGTATCAAAATGTCGTCTTTCACATTTATTCGAAATCGTCAACCGCAAAAAAAGTCAGTTTTGAGAAATCGTTGAATGAACAAAGTTGTCTCTTTCTTGTTTCAAGTGTTCTACTATAGACCCATGGCTAAAACTCAAGTTTTAAAGACTTTCCGAAATCCAAATTTAGACATTCATTAGTGTATTAAGTGTATTAAAATGTCGAATTTCACATTGATTCGGAATCGTCAACCGCAAAAAAAGTCAGTTTTGAGATATCGTTGAATGAACAAAGTTGTCTCTTTCTTGTTTCAAGTGTTTAACTATGGACCCATGGCTAAAACTCAAGTTTTAAAGACTTCCCGAAATCCAAATTTAGACTTTCATTAGTGTATTAAGTGTATTAAAATGTCGTATTTCACATTGATTCGGAATCGTCAACCACAAAAAAAGTCAGTTTTGAGATATCGTTGAATGAACAAAGTTGTCTCTTTCTTGTTTCAAGTGTTTAACTATGGACCCATGGCTAAAACTCAAGTTTTAAAGACTTCCCGAAATCCGAATTTGGACTTTCATTAGCGTATTAAGTGTATTAAAATTTCATCTTTCACATTGATTCGGAATCGTCAACCGTAAAAAAAGTTAGTTTTGAGTTATAGTTGAATGAACAAAGTTGTCTCTTTCTTGTTTCAAGTGTTCAACTATGGACCCATGGCTAAAACTCAAGTTTAAAGACTTCCCAAAATCTGAATTTGGACTTTCATGAGTGTATTAAGTGTATTAAAATGTCGTCTTTCACATTGATTCGGAATCGTCAACCACAAAAAAAGTCAGTTTTGAGATATCGTTGAATGAACAAAGTTGTCTCTTTCTTGTTTCAAGTGTTCAACTATGGACCCATGGCCAAAACTCAAGTTTTAAAGACTGCCCGAAATCTGAATTTGGACCTTCATCAGTGTATTAAGTGTATTAAAATGTCGTCTTTCACATTGATTCGGAATCGTCAACCGCAAAAAAAGGCAGTTTTGAGTTATCGTTGAATGAACAAAGTTGTCTCTTTCTTGTTTCAAGTGTTCAACTATGGACCCATGGCTAAAACTCAAGTTTTAAAAACTTCCCAAAATCTGAATTTGGACTTTATTTAGGGTATTAAGTGTTTCAAAATGTGATCTTTCACGTAGATTCAGAACCGACAAAAGCAAATAAGTCAGTTTTGAGATATCTTTGATAGAACAAAGTTCTGTCTTTCTTGTTTCAAGTGTTCTACTGTGCACCCATGGCTAAAACTCAAGTTTTAAAAACTTCCCGAGATCTGAATCTGGACTTTCATTAGTGTATTAAGTGTATCAAAATGTCGTCTTTCACATAGATTCGAAATCGTCAACTGCAGAAAATTCAATTTTGAGATATCGTTGATTGAACAAAGTTGTCTCCTTCTTGTTTCAAGTGTTCTACTATGGACCCATGGGTACAACTGAAGTTTTAAAAACGTCCCAAAATCCGAATTTGGACTATCACTAGTGTATTAAGTGTATCAAAATGTCGTCTTTCACATTGATTCGGAATCATCAACCGCGAAAAAAGTCAGCTTTGAGATATCGTTTGAATGAAGAAAGTTGTCTCTTTCTTGTTTCAAGTGTTCAACAATGGACCCATGGCTAAAACTCAAGTTTTAAAGACTTCCCGAAATCCAAATTTGGACTTTCATGAGTGTATTAAGTGTATTAAAATGTCGTCTTTCACATTGATTTGGAATCGTCAACCGCAAAAAAGGACAGTTTTGAGTTATCGTTGAGTGAACAAAGTTGTCTCTTTCTTGTTTCAAGTGTTCAACTATGGACCCATGGCTAAAACTCAAGTTTTAAAAACTTCTCGAAATCTGAATTTGGACTTTATTTAGTGTATTAAGTGTTTCAAAATGTCATCTTTCACGTAGATTCGGAACCGTCAAAAGCAAATAAGTCAGTTTTGAGATATCTTTGATAGAACAAAGTTCTGTCTTTCTTGTTTCAAGTGTTCTACTGTGCACCCATGGCTAAAACTCAAGTTTTAAAAACTTCCCGAGATCTGAATCTGGACTTTCATTAGTGTATCAAAATGTCGTCTTTCACATAGATTCGGAATCGTCAACAGCAAAAAAGTCAATTTTGAGATATCGTTGATTGAACAGAGTTGTCTCCTTCTTGTTTCAAGTGTTCTACTATGGACCCATGGGTAGAACTGAAGTTTTAAAAACGTCCCAAAATCTGAATTTGGACTTTCACTAGTGTATTAAGTGTATCAAAATGTCGTCTTTCACATTGATTCGGAATCGTCAACTGCAAAAAAAGTCAGTTTTGAGATATCGTTTGAATGAAGAAAGTTGTGTCTTTCTTGTTTCAAGTGTTCAACAATGGACCCATGGCTAAAACTCAAGTTTTAAAGACTTCCTGAAATTCGAATTTGGACTTTCATTAGTGTATTAGGTGTATTAAAATGTCGTCTTTCACATTGATTCGGAATCGTCAACCGCAAAAAAAGTCAGTTTTGAGTTATCGTTGAATGAACAAAGTTGTCTCTTTCTTGTTTCAAGTGTTCTACATGGACCCATGGCTAAAACTCAAGTTTTAAAGACTTACCGAAATCCGAATTTGGACTTTCGTTAGTGTATTAAGTGTATCAAAATGTCGTCTTTCACATTGATTCGGAATCGTCAACCGCAGAAAAAGTCAGTTTTGTGAAGTCGTTGAATGAAGATAGTTGTCTCTTTCTTGTTTAAAGTGTTTAACTATGGACCCATGGCTAAAACTCAAGTTTTAAAGACTTCGCGAAATCCGAATTTGGACTTTCATCAGTGTGTTAAGGGTATTAAAATGTAGTCTTTCACATTGATTCTGAATCATCCACCACAAAAAAAGTCAGTTTTGAGTTATCGTTGAATGAACAAAGTTGTCTCTTTCTTGTTTCAAGTGTTCAACTATGGACCCATGGCTAAAACTCAAGTTTTAAAAACTTTCCGAAATCTGAATTTGGACTTTCTTTAGTGTATTAAGTGTTTCAAAATACTGTCTTTCACGTAGATTCGTAATAAAAAAAAACAAATAAGTCAGTTTTTAGATATTTTTGATTGAACAAAGTTCTGTCTTTCTTGTTTCAAGTGTTCTACTATGGACCCATGGCTAAAACTCAAGTTTTAAAAACTTCCCGAAATCTAAATCTGGACTTTCATTAGTGTATTAAGTGTATCAAAATGTCATCTTTCACATAGATTCGGAATTGTCAACTGCAAAAAAGTCAATTTTGAGATATCGTTGATTGAACAAAGTTCTGTCTTTCTTGTTTCAAGTGTTCTACTATGGACCCATGGCTAAAACTCAAGTTTTAAAAACTTCCAGAAATCTAAATCTGGACTTTCATTAGGGTATTAAGTGTATCAAAATGTCGTCTTTCACATAGATTCGGAATCGTCAACTGCAAAAAAGTCAATTTTAAGATATCGTTGATTGAACAAAGTTGTCTCTTTCTTGTTTCAAGTGTTCTACTATGGACCCATGGGTAAAACTCAAGTTTTAAAAAAGTTCCCGGAATCCGAATTTGGACATTCGTTAGTGTATTAAGTGTATCAAAATGTCGTCTTTCACGTTGATTCGGAATCGTCAACCGCAATAAAAGTCAGTTTTGAGATATTGTTGAATGAACAAAGTTGCCTCTTTCTTGTTTCAAGTGTTTAACTATTGACCCATGGCTAAAACTCAAGCTTTAAAGACTTCCCGAAATCCAAATTTGGACTTTTGTTAGTGTATTAAGTGTATCAAAATGTCGTCTTTCACATTTATTCGAAATCGTCAACCGCAAAAAAAGTCAGTTTTGAGAAATCGTTGAATGAACAAAGTTGTCTCTTTCTTGTTTCAAGTGTTCTACTATAGACCCATGGCTAAAACTCAAGTTTTAAAGACTTTCCGAAATCCAAATTTAGACATTCATTAGTGTATTAAGTGTATTAAAATGTCGTATTTCACATTGATTCGGAATCGTCAACCGCAAAAAAAGTCAGTTTTGAGATATCGTTGAATGAACAAAGTTGTCTCTTTCTTGTTTCAAGTGTTTAACTATGGACCCATGGCTAAAACTCAAGTTTTAAAGACTTCCCGAAATCCAAATTTAGACTTTCATTAGTGTATTAAGTGTATTAAAATGTCGTATTTCACATTGATTCGGAATCGTCAACCGCAAAAAAAGTCAGTTTTGAGATATCGTTGAATGAACAAAGTTGTCTCTTTCTTGTTTCAAGTGTTTAACTATGGACCCATGGCTAAAACTCAAGTTTTAAAGACTTCCCGAAATCCGAATTTGGACTTTCAATAGCGTATTAAGTGTATTAAAATTTCATCTTTCACATTGATTCGGAATCGTCAACCGTAAAAAAAGTTAGTTTTGAGTTATAGTTGAATGAACAAAGTTGTCTCTTTCTTGTTTCAAGTGTTCAACTATGGACCCATGGCTAAAACTCAAGTTTAAAGACTTCCCGAAATCTGAATTTGGACTTTCATGAGTGTATTAAGTGTATTAAAATGTCGTCTTTCACATTGATTCGGAATCGTCAACCACAAAAAAAGTCAGTTTTGAGATATCGTTGAATGAACAAAGTTGTCTCTTTCTTGTTTCAAGTGTTCAACTATGGACCCATGGCCAAAACTCAAGTTTTAAAGACTGCCCGAAATCTGAATTTGGACCTTCATCAGTGTATTAAGTGTATTAAAATGTCGTCTTTCACATTGATTCGGAATCGTCAACCGCAAAAAAAGGCAGTTTTGAGTTATCGTTGAATGAACAAAGTTGTCTCTTTCTTGTTTCAAGTGTTCAACTATGGACCCATGGCTAAAACTCAAGTTTTAAAAACTTCCCAAAATCTGAATTTGGACTTTATTTAGGGTATTAAGTGTTTCAAAATGTGATCTTTCACGTAGATTCAGAACCGTCAAAAGCAAATAAGTCAGTTTTGAGATATCTTTGATAGAACAAAGTTCTGTCTTTCTTGTTTCAAGTGTTCTACTGTGCACCCATGGCTAAAACTCAAGTTTTAAAAACTTCCCGAGATCTGAATCTGGACTTTCATTAGTGTATTAAGTGTATCAAAATGTCGTCTTTCACATAGATTCGAAATCGTCAACTGCAGAAAATTCAATTTTGAGATATCGTTGATTGAACAAAGTTGTCTCCTTCTTGTTTCAAGTGTTCTACTATGGACCCATGGGTACAACTGAAGTTTTAAAAACGTCCCAAAATCCGAATTTGGACTATCACTAGTGTATTAAGTGTATCAAAATGTCGTCTTTCACATTGATTCGGAATCATCAACCGCGAAAAAAGTCAGCTTTGAGATATCGTTTGAATGAAGAAAGTTGTCTCTTTCTTGTTTCAAGTGTTCAACAATGGACCCATGGCTAAAACTCAAGTTTTAAAGACTTCCCGAAATCCGAATTTGGACTTTCATGAGTGTATTAAGTGTATTAAAATGTCGTCTTTCACATTGATTTGGAATCGTCAACCGCAAAAAAGGACAGTTTTGAGTTATCGTTGAGTGAACAAAGTTGTCTCTTTCTTGTTTCAAGTGTTCAACTATGGACCCATGGCTAAAACTCAAGTTTTAAAAACTTCTCGAAATCTGAATTTGGACTTTATTTAGTGTATTAAGTGTTTCAAAATGTCATCTTTCACGTAGATTCGGAACCGTCAAAAGCAAATAAGTCAGTTTTGAGATATCTTTGATAGAACAAAGTTCTGTCTTTCTTGTTTCAAGTGTTCTACTGTGCACCCATGGCTAAAACTCAAGTTTTAAAAACTTCCCGAGATCTGAATCTGGACTTTCATTAGTGTATCAAAATGTCGTCTTTCACATAGATTCGGAATCGTCAACTGCAAAAAAGTCAATTTTGAGATATCGTTGATTGAACAGAGTTGTCTCCTTCTTGTTTCAAGTGTTCTACTATGGACCCATGGGTAGAACTGAAGTTTTAAAAACGTCCCAAAATCTGAATTTGGACTTTCACTAGTGTATTAAGTGTATCAAAATGTCGTCTTTCACATTGATTCGGAATCGTCAACTGCAAAAAAAGTGAGTTTTGAGATATCGTTTGAATGAAGAAAGTTGTCTCTTTCTTGTTTCAAGTGTTCAACAATGGACCCATGGCTAAAACTCAAGTTTTAAAGACTTCCTGAAATTCGAATTTGGACTTTCATTAGTGTATTAGGTGTATTAAAATGTCGTCTTTCACATTGATTCGGAATCGTCAACCGCAAAAAAAGTCAGTTTTGAGTTATCGTTGAATGAACAAAGTTGTCTCTTTCTTGTTTCAAGTGTTCTACATGGACCCATGGCTAAAACTCAAGTTTTAAAGACTTACCGAAATCCGAATTTGGACTTTCGTTAGTGTATTAAGTGTATCAAAATGTCGTCTTTCACATTGATTCGGAATCGTCAACCGCAGAAAAAGTCAGTTTTGTGATATCGTTGAATGAAGATAGTTGTCTCTTTCTTGTTTAAAGTGTTTAACTATGGACCCATGGCTAAAACTCAAGTTTTAAAGACTTCGCGAAATCCGAATTTGGACTTTCATCAGTGTGTTAAGGGTATTAAAATGTAGTCTTTCACATTGATTCTGAATCATCCACCACAAAAAAAGTCAGTTTTGAGTTATCGTTGAATAAACAAAGTTGTCTCTTTCTTGTTTCAAGTGTTCAACTATGGACCCATGGCTAAAACTCAAGTTTTAAAAACTTTCCGAAATCTGAATTTGGACTTTCTTTAGTGTATTAAGTGTTTCAAAATACTGTCTTTCACGTAGATTCGTAATAAAAAAAACAAATAAGTCAGTTTTTAGATATTTTTGATTGAACAAAGTTCTGTCTTTCTTGTTTCAAGTGTTCTACTATGGACCCATGGCTAAAACTCAAGTTTTAAAAACTTCCCGAAATCTAAATCTGGACTTTCATTAGTGTATTAAGTGTATCAAAATGTCATCTTTCACATAGATTCGGAATTGTCAACTGCAAAAAAGTCAATTTTGAGATATCGTTGATTGAACAAAGTTCTGTCTTTCTTGTTTCAAGTGTTCTACTATGGACCCATGGCTAAAACTCAAGTTTTAAAAACTTCCCGAAATGTAAATCTGGACTTTCATTAGGGTATTAAGTGTATCAAAATGTCGTCTTTCACATAGATTCGGAATCGTCAACTGCAAAAAAGTCAATTTTAAGATATCGTTGATTGAACAAAGTTGTCTCTTTCTTGTTTCAAGTGTTCTACTATGGACCCATGGGTAAAACTCAAGTTTTAAAAAAGTTCTCGGAATCCGAATTTGGACATTCGTTAGTGTATTAAGTGTATCAAAATGTCGTCTTTCACGTTGATTCGGAATCGTCAACCGCAATAAAAGTCAGTTTTGAGATATTGTTGAATGAACAAAGTTGCCTCTTTCTTGTTTCAAGTGTTTAACTATTGACCCGTGGCTAAAACTCAAGCTTTAAAGACTTCCCGAAATCCAAATTTGGACTTTTGTTAGTGTATTAAGTGTATCAAAATGTCGTCTTTCACATTTATTCGAAATCGTCAACCGCAAAAAAAGTCAGTTTTGAGAAATCGTTGAATGAACAAAGTTGTCTCTTTCTTGTTTCAAGTGTTCTACTATAGACCCATGGCTAAAACTCAAGTTTTAAAGACTTTTCGAAATCCAAATTTAGACATTCATTAGTGTATTAAGTGTATTAAAATGTCGTATTTCACATTGATTCGGAATCGTCAACCGCAAAAAAAGTCAGTTTTGAGATATCGTTGAATGAACAAAGTTGTCTCTTTCTTGTTTCAAGTGTTTAACAATGGACCCATGGCTAAAACTCAAGTTTTAAAGACTTCCCGAAATCCAAATTTAGACTTTCATTAGTGTATTAAGTGTATTAAAATGTCGTATTTCACATTGATTCGGAATCGTCAACCGCAAAAAAAGTCAGTTTTGAGATATCGTTGAATGAACAAAGTTGTCTCTTTCTTGTTTCAAGTGTTTAACTATGGACCCATGGCTAAAACTCAAGTTTTAAAGACTTCCCGAAATCCAAATTTAGACTTTCATTAGTGTATTAAGTGTATTAAAATGTCGTATTTCACATTGATTCGGAATCGTCAACCGCAAAAAAAGTCAGTTTTGAGATATCGTTGAATGAACAAAGTTGTCTCTTTCTTGTTTCAAGTGTTTAACTATGGACCCATGGCTAAAACTCAAGTTTTAAAGACTTCCCGAAATCCGAATTTGGACTTTCATTAGCGTATTAAGTGTATTAAAATTTCATCTTTCACATTGATTCGGAATCGTCAACCGCAAAAAAAGTTAGTTTTGAGTTATAGTTGAATGAACAAAGTTGTCTCTTTCTTGTTTCAAGTGTTCAACTACGGACCCATGGCTAAAACTCAAGTTTAAAGACTTCCCGAAATCTGAATTTGGACTTTCATGAGTGTATTAAGTGTATTAAAATGTCGTCTTTCACATTGATTCGGAATCGTCAACCACAAAAAAAGTCAGTTTTGAGATATCGTTGAATGAACAAAGTTGTCTCTTTCTTGTTTCAAGTGTTCAACTATGGACCCATGGCCAAAACTCAAGTTTTAAAGACTGCCCGAAATCTGAATTTGGACCTTCATCAGTGTATTAAGTGTATTAAAATGTCGTCTTTCACATTGATTCGGAATCGTCAACCGCAAAAAAAGGCAGTTTTGAGTTATCGTTGAATGAACAAAGTTGTCTCTTTCTTGTTTCAAGTGTTCAACTATGGACCCATGGCTAAAACTCAAGTTTTAAAAACTTCCCAAAATCTGAATTTGGACTTTATTTAGGGTATTAAGTGTTTCAAAATGTGATCTTTCACGTAGATTCAGAACCGTCAAAAGCAAATAAGTCAGTTTTGAGATATCTTTGATAGAACAAAGTTTTGTCTTTCTTGTTTCAAGTGTTCTACTGTGCACCCATGGCTAAAACTCAAGTTTTAAAAACTTCCCGAGATCTGAATCTGGACTTTCATTAGTGTATTAAGTGTATCAAAATGTCGTCTTTCACATAGATTCGAAATCGTCAACTGCAGAAAATTCAATTTTGAGATATCGTTGATTGAACAAAGTTGTCTCCTTCTTGTTTCAAGTGTTCTACTATGGACCCATGGGTACAACTGAAGTTTTAAAAACGTCCCAAAATCCGAATTTGGACTATCACTAGTGTATTAAGTGTATCAAAATGTCGTCTTTCACATTGATTCGGAATCATCAACCGCAAAAAAAGTCAGCTTTGAGATATCGTTTGAATGAAGAAAGTTGTGTCTTTCTTGTTTCAAGTGTTCAACAATGGACCCATGGCTAAAACTCAAGTTTTAAAGACTTCCCGAAATCTGAATTTGGACTTTCATGAGTGTATTAAGTGTATTAAAATGTCGTCTTTCACATTGATTTGGAATCGTCAACCGCAAAAAAGGACAGTTTTGAGTTATCGTTGAGTGAACAAAGTTGTGTCTTTCTTGTTTCAAGTGTTCAACTATGGACCCATGGCTAAAACTCAAGTTTTAAAAACTTCTCAAAATCTGAATTTGGACTTTATTTAGTGTATTAAGTGTTTCAAAATGTCATCTTTCACGTAGATTCGGAACCGTCAAAAGCAAATAAGTCAGTTTTGAGATATCTTTGATAGAACAAAGTTCTGTCTTTCTTGTTTCAAGTGTTCTACTGTGCACCCATGGCTAAAACTCAAGTTTTAAAAACTTCCCGAGATCTGAATCTGGACTTTCATTAGTGTATCAAAATGTCGTCTTTCACATAGATTCGGAATCGTCAACTGCAAAAAAGTCAATTTTGAGATATCGTTGATTGAACAGAGTTGTCTCCTTCTTGTTTCAAGTGTTCTACTATGGACCCATGGGTAGAACTGAAGTTTTAAAAACGTCCCAAAATCTGAATTTGGACTTTCACTAGTGTATTAAGTGTATCAAAATGTCGTCTTTCACATTGATTCGGAATCGTCAACTGCAAAAAAAGTCAGTTTTGAGATATCGTTTGAATGAAGAAAGTTGTCTCTTTCTTGTTTCAAGTGTTCAACAATGGACCCATGGCTAAAACTCAAGTTTTAAAGACTTCCTGAAATTCGAATTTGGACTTTCATTAGTGTATTAGGTGTATTAAAATGTCGTCTTTCACATTGATTCGGAATCGTCAACCGCAAAAAAAGTCAGTTTTGAGTTATCGTTGAATGAACAAAGTTGTCTCTTTCTTGTTTCAAGTGTTCTACATGGACCCATGGCTAAAACTCAAGTTTTAAAGACTTACCGAAATCCGAATTTGGACTTTCGTTAGTGTATTAAGTGTATCAAAATGTCGTCTTTCACATTGATTCGGAATCGTCAACCGCAGAAAAAGTCAGTTTTGTGATATCGTTGAATGAAGATAGTTGTCTCTTTCTTGTTTAAAGTGTTTAACTATGGACCCATGGCTAAAACTCAAGTTTTAAAGACTTCGCGAAATCCGAATTTGGACTTTCATCAGTGTGTTAAGGGTATTAAAATGTAGTCTTTCACATTGATTCTGAATCATCCACCACAAAAAAAGTCAGTTTTGAGTTATCGTTGAATGAACAAAGTTGTCTCTTTCTTGTTTCAAGTGTTCAACTATGGACCCATGGCTAAAACTCAAGTTTTAAAAACTTTCCGAAATCTGAATTTGGACTTTCTTTAGTGTATTAAGTGTTTCAAAATACTGTCTTTCACGTAGATTCGTAATAAAAAAAAACAAATAAGTCAGTTTTTAGATATTTTTGATTGAACAAAGTTCTGTCTTTCTTGTTTCAAGTGTTCTACTATGGACCCATGGCTAAAACTCAAGTTTTAAAAACTTCCCGAAATCTAAATCTGGACTTTCATTAGTGTATTAAGTGTATCAAAATGTCATCTTTCACATAGATTCGGAATTGTCAACTGCAAAAAAGACAATTTTGAGATATCGTTGATTGAACAAAGTTCTGTCTTTCTTGTTTCAAGTGTTCTACTATGGACCCATGGCTAAAACTCAAGTTTTAAAAACTTCCCGAAATCTAAATCTGGACTTTCATTAGGGTATTAAGTGTATCAAAATGTCGTCTTTCACATAGATTCGGAATCGTCAACTGCAAAAAAGTCAATTTTAAGATATCGTTGATTGAACAAAGTTGTCTCTTTCTTGTTTCAAGTGTTCTACTATGGACCCATGGGTAAAACTCAAGTTTTAAAAAAGTTCCCGGAATCCGAATTTGGACATTCGTTAGTGTATTAAGTGTATCAAAATGTCGTCTTTCACGTTGATTCGGAATCGTCAACCGCAATAAAAGTCAGTTTTGAGATATTGTTGAATGAACAAAGTTGCCTCTTTCTTGTTTCAAGTGTTTAACTATTGACCCATGGCTAAAACTCAAGCTTTAAAGACTTCCCGAAATCCAAATTTGGACTTTTGTTAGTGTATTAAGTGTATCAAAATGTCGTCTTTCACATTTATTCGAAATCGTCAACCGCAAAAAAAGTCAGTTTTGAGAAATCGTTGAATGAACAAAGTTGTCTCTTTCTTGTTTCAAGTGTTCTACTATAGACCCATGGCTAAAACTCAAGTTTTAAAGACTTTCCGAAATCCAAATTTAGACATTCATTAGTGTATTAAGTGTATTAAAATGTCGTATTTCACATTGATTCGAAATCGTCAACCGCAAAAAAAGTCAGTTTTGAGATATCGTTGAATGAACAAAGTTGTCTCTTTCTTGTTTCAAGTGTTTAACTATGGACCCATGGCTAAAACTCAAGTTTTAAAGACTTCCCGAAATCCAAATTTAGACTTTCATTAGTGTATTAAGTGTATTAAAATGTCGTATTTCACATTGATTCGGAATCGTCAACCGCAAAAAAAGTCAGTTTTGAGATATCGTTGAATGAACAAAGTTGTCTCTTTCTTGTTTCAAGTGTTTAACTATGGACCCATGGCTAAAACTCAAGTTTTAAAGACTTCCCGAAATCCGAATTTGGACTTTCATTAGCGTATTAAGTGTATTAAAATTTCATCTTTCACATTGATTCGGAATCGTCAACCGTAAAAAAAGTTAGTTTTGAGTTATAGTTGAATGAACAAAGTTGTCTCTTTCTTGTTTCAAGTGTTCAACTATGGACCCATGGCTAAAACTCAAGTTTAAAGACTTCCCGAAATCTGAATTTGGACTTTCATGAGTGTATTAAGTGTATTAAAATGTCGTCTTTCACATTGATTCGGAATCGTCAACCACAAAAAAAGTCAGTTTTGAGATATCGTTGAATGAACAAAGTTGTCTCTTTCTTGTTTCAAGTGTTCAACTATGGACCCATGGCCAAAACTCAAGTTTTAAAGACTGCCCGAAATCTGAATTTGGACCTTCATCAGTGTATTAAGTGTATTAAAATGTCGTCTTTCACATTGATTCGGAATCGTCAACCGCAAAAAAAGGCAGTTTTGAGTTATCGTTGAATGAACAAAGTTGTCTCTTTCTTGTTTCAAGTGTTCAACTATGGACCCATGGCTAAAACTCAAGTTTTAAAAACTTCCCAAAATCTGAATTTGGACTTTATTTAGGGTATTAAGTGTTTCAAAATGTGATCTTTCACGTAGATTCAGAACCGTCAAAAGCAAATAAGTCAGTTTTGAGATATCTTTGATAGAACAAAGTTCTGTCTTTCTTGTTTCAAGTGTTCTACTGTGCACCCAAGGCTAAAACTCAAGTTTTAAAAACTTCCCGAGATCTGAATCTGGACTTTCATTAGTGTATTAAGTGTATCAAAATGTCGTCTTTCACATAGATTCGAAATCGTCAACTGCAGAAAATTCAATTTTGAGATATCGTTGATTGAACAAAGTTGTCTCCTTCTTGTTTCAAGTGTTCTACTATGGACCCATGGGTACAACTGAAGTTTTAAAAACGTCCCAAAATCCGAATTTGGACTATCACTAGTGTATTAAGTGTATCAAAATGTCGTCTTTCACATTGATTCGGAATCATCAACCGCGAAAAAAGTCAGCTTTGAGATATCGTTTGAATGAAGAAAGTTGTCTCTTTCTTGTTTCAAGTGTTCAACAATGGACCCATGGCTAAAACTCAAGTTTTAAAGACTTCCCGAAATCCGAATTTGGACTTTCATGAGTGTATTAAGTGTATTAAAATGTCGTCTTTCACATTGATTTGGAATCGTCAACCGCAAAAAAGGACAGTTTTGAGTTATCGTTGAGTGAACAAAGTTGTCTCTTTCTTGTTTCAAGTGTTCAACTATGGACCCATGGCTAAAACTCAAGTTTTAAAAACTTCTCGAAATCTGAATTTGGACTTTATTTAGTGTATTAAGTGTTTCAAAATGTCATCTTTCACGTAGATTCGGAACCGTCAAAAGCAAATAAGTCAGTTTTGAGATATCTTTGATAGAACAAAGTTCTGTCTTTCTTGTTTCAAGTGTTCTACTGTGCACCCATGGCTAAAACTCAAGTTTTAAAAACTTCCCGAGATCTGAATCTGGACTTTCATTAGTGTATCAAAATGTCGTCTTTCACATAGATTCGGAATCGTCAACTGCAAAAAAGTCAATTTTGAGATATCGTTGATTGAACAGAGTTGTCTCCTTCTTGTTTCAAGTGTTCTACTATGGACCCATGGGTAGAACTGAAGTTTTAAAAACGTCCCAAAATCTGAATTTGGACTTTCACTAGTGTATTAAGTGTATCAAAATGTCGTCTTTCACATTGATTCGGAATCGTCAACTGCAAAAAAAGTCAGTTTTGAGATATCGTTTGAATGAAGAAAGTTGTCTCTTTCTTGTTTCAAGTGTTCAACAATGGACCCATGGCTAAAACTCAAGTTTTAAAGACTTCCTGAAATTCGAATTTGGACTTTCATTAGTGTATTAGGTGTATTAAAATGTCGTCTTTCACATTGATTCGGAATCGTCAACCGCAAAAAAAGTCAGTTTTGAGTTATCGTTGAATGAACAAAGTTGTCTCTTTCTTGTTTCAAGTGTTCTACATGGACCCATGGCTAAAACTCAAGTTTTAAAGACTTACCGAAATCCGAATTTGGACTTTCGTTAGTGTATTAAGTGTATCAAAATGTCGTCTTTCACATTGATTCGGAATCGTCAACCGCAGAAAAAGTCAGTTTTGTGATATCGTTGAATGAAGATAGTTGTCTCTTTCTTGTTTAAAGTGTTTAACTATGGACCCATGGCTAAAACTCAAGTTTTAAAGACTTCGCGAAATCCGAATTTGGACTTTCATCAGTGTGTTAAGGGTATTAAAATGTAGTCTTTCACATTGATTCTGAATCATCCACCACAAAAAAAGTCAGTTTTGAGTTATCGTTGAATGAACAAAGTTGTCTCTTTCTTGTTTCAAGTGTTCAACTATGGACCCATGGCTAAAACTCAAGTTTTAAAAACTTTCCGAAATCTGAATTTGGACTTTCTTTAGTGTATTAAGTGTTTCAAAATACTGTCTTTCACGTAGATTCGTAATAAAAAAAAACAAATAAGTCAGTTTTTAGATATTTTTGATTGAACAAAGTTCTGTCTTTCTTGTTTCAAGTGTTCTACTATGGACCCATGGCTAAAACTCAAGTTTTAAAAACTTCCCGAAATCTAAATCTGGACTTTCATTAGTGTATTAAGTGTATCAAAATGTCATCTTTCACATAGATTCGGAATTGTCAACTGCAAAAAAGTCAATTTTGAGATATCGTTGATTGAACAAAGTTCTGTCTTTCTTGTTTCAAGTGTTCTACTATGGACCCATGGCTAAAACTCAAGTTTTAAAAACTTCCCGAAATCTAAATCTGGACTTTCATTAGGGTATTAAGTGTATCAAAATGTCGTCTTTCACATAGATTCGGAATCGTCAACTGCAAAAAAGTCAATTTTAAGATATCGTTGATTGAACAAAGTTGTCTCTTTCTTGTTTCAAGTGTTCTACTATGGACCCATGGGTAAAACTCAAGTTTTAAAAAAGTTCTCAGAATCCGAATTTGGACATTCGTTAGTGTATTAAGTGTATCAAAATGTCGTCTTTCACGTTGATTCGGAATCGTCAACCGCAATAAAAGTCAGTTTTGAGATATTGTTGAATGAACAAAGTTGCCTCTTTCTTGTTTCAAGTGTTTAACTATTGACCCGTGGCTAAAACTCAAGCTTTAAAGACTTCCCGAAATCCAAATTTGGACTTTTGTTAGTGTATTAAGTGTATCAAATGTCGTCTTTCACATTTATTCGAAATCGTCAACCGCAAAAAAAGTCAGTTTTGAGAAATCGTTGAATGAACAAAGTTGTCTCTTTCTTGTTTCAAGTGTTCTACTATAGACCCATGGCTAAAACTCAAGTTTTAAAGACTTTTCGAAATCCAAATTTAGACATTCATTAGTGTATTAAGTGTATTAAAATGTCGTATTTCACATTGATTCGGAATCGTCAACCGCAAAAAAAGTCAGTTTTGAGATATCGTTGAATGAACAAAGTTGTCTCTTTCTTGTTTCAAGTGTTTATCTATGGACCCATGGCTAAAACTCAAGTTTTAAAGACTTCCCGAAATCCAAATTTAGACTTTCATTAGTGTATTAAGTGTATTAAAATGTCGTATTTCACATTGATTCGGAATCGTCAACCGCAAAAAAAGTCAGTTTTGAGATATCGTTGAATGAACAAAGTTGTCTCTTTCTTGTTTCAAGTGTTTAACTATGGACCCATGGCTAAAACTCAAGTTTTAAAGACTTCCCGAAATCCGAATTTGGACTTTCATTAGCGTATTAAGTGTATTAAAATTTCATCTTTCACATTGATTCGGAATCGTCAACCGCAAAAAAAGTCAGTTTTGAGTTATAGTTGAATGAACAAAGTTGTCTCTTTCTTGTTTCAAGTGTTCAACTATGGACCCATGGCTAAAACTCAAGTTTTAAAGACTGCCCGAAATCTGAATTTGGACCTTCATCAGTGTATTAAGTGTATCAAAATGTCGTCTTTCACATTGATTCGGAATCGTCAACCGCAGAAAAAGTCAGTTTTGTGATATCGTTGAATGAAGATAGTTGTCTCTTTCTTGTTTAAAGTGTTTAACTATGGACCCATGGCTAAAACTCAAGTTTTAAAGACTTCGCGAAATCCAAATTTGGACTTTCATCAGTGTGTTAAGGGTATTAAAATGTAGTCTTTCACATTGATTCTGAATCATCCACCACAAAAAAAGTCAGTTTTGAGTTATCGTTGAATGAACAAAGTTGTCTCTTTCTTGTTTCAAGTGTTCAACTATGGACCCATGGCTAAAACTCAAGTTTTAAAAACTTTCCGAAATCTGAATTTGGACTTTCTTTAGTGTATTAAGTGTTTCAAAATATTGTCTTTCACGTAGATTCGTAATAAAAAAAAACAAATAAGTCAGTTTTTAGATATTTTTGATTGAACAAAGTTCTGTCTTTCTTGTTTCAAGTGTTCTACTATGGACCCATGGCTAAAACTCAAGTTTTAAAAACTTCCCGAAATCTAAATCTGGACTTTCATTAGTGTATTAAGTGTATCAAAATGTCATCTTTCACATAGATTCGGAATTGTCAACTGCAAAAAAGTCAATTTTGAGATATCGTTGATTGAACAAAGTTCTGTCTTTCTTGTTTCAAGTGTTCTACTATGGACCCATGGCTAAAACTCAAGTTTTAAAAACTTCCCGAAATCTAAATCTGGACTTTGAGTCGGGTATTAAGTGTATCAAAATGTCGTCTTTCACATAGATTCGAAATCGTCAACTGCAAAAAAGTCAATTTTAAGATATCGTTGATTGAACAAAGTTGTCTCTTTCTTGTTTCAAGTGTTCTACTATGGACCCATGGGTAAAACTCAAGTTTTAAAAAAGTTCTCGGAATCCGAATTTGGACATTCGTTAGTGTATTAAGTGTATCAAAATGTCGTCTTTCACGTTGATTCGGAATCGTCAACCGCAATAAAAGTCAGTTTTGAGATATTGTTGAATGAACAAAGTTGCCTCTTTCTTGTTTCAAGTGTTTAACTATTGACCCATGGCTAAAACTCAAGCTTTAAAGACTTCCCGAAATCCAAAGTTGGACTTTTGTTAGTGTATTAAGTGTATCAAAATGTCGTCTTTCACATTTATTCGAAATCGTCAACGGCAAAAAAAGTCAGTTTTGAGAAATCGTTGAATGAACAAAGTTGTCTCTTTCTTGTTTCAAGTGTTCTACTATAGACCCATGGCTAAAACTCAAGTTTTAAAGACTTTCCGAAATCCAAATTTAGACTTTCATTAGTGTATTAAGTGTATTAAAATGTCGTATTTCACATTGATTCGGAATCGTCAACCGCAAAAAAAGTCAGTTTTGAGATATCGTTGAATGAACAAAGTTGTCTCTTTCTTGTTTCAAGTGTTTAACTATGGACCCATGGCTAAAACTTAAGTTTTAAAGACTTCCCGAAATCCAAATTTAGACTTTCATTAGTGTATTAAGTGTATTAAAATGTCGTATTTCACATTGATTCGGAATCGTCAACCGCAAAAAAAGTCAGTTTTGAGATATCGTTGAATGAACAAAGTTGTCTCTTTCTCGTTTCAAGTGTTTAACTATGGACCCATGGCTAAAACTCAAGTTTTAAAGACTTCCCGAAATCCGAATTTGGACTTTCATTAGCGTATTAAGTGTATTAAAATTTCATCTTTCACATTGATTCGGAATCGTCAACTGCAAAAAAAGTCAGTTTTGAGTTATAGTTGAATGAACAAAGTTGTCTCTTTCTTGTTCCAAGTGTTCAACTCTGGACCCATGGCTAAAACTCAAGTTTTAAAGACTTCCCGAAATCTGAATTTGGACTTTCATGTGTGTATTAAGTGTATTAAAATGTCGTCTTTCACATTGATTTGGAATCGTCAACCGCAAAAAAGGACAGTTTTGAGTTATCGTTGAGTGAACAAAGTTGTCTCTTTCTTGTTTCAAGTGTTCTACTATGGACCCATGGGTACAACTGAAGTTTTAAAAACGTCCCAAAATCCGAATTTGGACTATCACTAGTGTATTAAGTGTATCAAAATGTCGTCTTTCACATTGATTCGGAATCATCAACCGCGAAAAAAGTCAGCTTTGAGATATCGTTTGAATGAAGAAAGTTGTCTCTTTCTTGTTTCAAGTGTTCAACAATGGACCCATGGCTAAAACTCAAGTTTTAAAGACTTCCCGAAATCCGAATTTGGACTTTCATGAGTGTATTAAGTGTATTAAAATGTCGTCTTTCACATTGATTTGGAATCGTCAACCGCAAAAAAGGACAGTTTTGAGTTATCGTTGAGTGAACAAAGTTGTCTCTTTCTTGTTTCAAGTGTTCAACTATGGACCCATGGCTAAAACTCAAGTTTTAAAAACTTCTCGAAATCTGAATTTGGACTTTATTTAGTGTATTAAGTGTTTCAAAATGTCATCTTTCACGTAGATTCGGAACCGTCAAAAGCAAATAAGTCAGTTTTGAGATATCTTTGATAGAACAAAGTTCTGTCTTTCTTGTTTCAAGTGTTCTACTGTGCACCCATGGCTAAAACTCAAGTTTTAAAAACTTCCCGAGATCTGCATCTGGACTTTCATTAGTGTATCAAAATGTCACCTTTCACATAGATTCGGAATCGTCAACTGCAAAAAAGTCAATTTTGAGATATCGTTGATTGAACAGAGTTGTCTCCTTCTTGTTTCAAGTGTTCTACTATGGACCCATGGGTAAAACTGAAGTTTTAAAAACGTCCCAAAATCCGAATTTGGACTTTCATTAGTGTATTAGGTGTATTAAAATGTCGTCTTTCACATTGATTCGGAATCGTCAACCGCAAAAAAAGTCAGTTTTGAGTTATCGTTGAATGAACAAAGTTGTCTCTTTCTTGTTTCAAGTGTTCTACATGGACCCATGGCTAAAACTCAAGTTTTAAAGACTTACCGAAATCCGAATTTGGACTTTCGTTAGTGTATTAAGTGTATCAAAATGTCGTCTTTCACATTGATTCGGAGTCGTCAACCGCAGAAAAAGTCAGTTTTGTGATATCGTTGAATGAAGATAGTTGTCTCTTTCTTGTTTAAAGTGTTTAACTATGGACCCATGGCTAAAACTCAAGTTTTAAAGACTTCGCGAAATCCGAATTTGGACTTTCATCAGTGTGTTAAGGGTATTAAAATGTAGTCTTTCACATTGATTCTGAATCATCCACCACAAAAAAAGTCAGTTTTGAGTTATCGTTGAATGAACAAAGTTGTCTCTTTCTTGTTTCAAATGTTCAACTATGGACCCATGGCTAAAACTCAAGTTTTAAAAACTTTCCGAAATCTGAATTTGGACTTTCTTTAGTGTAATAAGTGTTTCAAAATACTGTCTTTCACGTAGATTCGTAATAAAAAAAACAAATAAGTCAGTTTTTAGATATTTTTGATTGAACAAAGTTCTGTCTTTCTTGTTTCAAGTGTTCTACTATGGACCCATGGCTAAAACTCAAGTTTTAAAAACTTCCCGAAATCTAAATCTGGACTTTCATTAGTGTATTAAGTGTATCAAAATGTCATCTTTCACATAGATTCGGAATTGTCAACTGCAAAAAAGTCAATTTTGAGATATCGTTGATTAAACAAAGTTCTGTCTTTCTTGTTTCAAGTGTTCTACTATGGACCCATGGCTAAAACTCAAGTTTTAAAAACTTCCCGAAATCTAAATCTGGACTTTCATTAGGGTATTAAGTGTATCAAAATGTCGTCTTTCACATAGATTCGGAATCGTCAACTGCAAAAAAGTCAATTCTGAGATATCGTTGATTGAACAGAGTTGTCTCCTTCTTGTTTCAAGTGTTCTACTATGGACCCATGGGTAAAACTGAAGTTTTAAAAACGTCCCAAAATCTGAATTTGGACTTTCATTAGTGTATTAGGTGTATTAAAATGTCGTCTTTCACATTGATTCGGAATCGTCAACCGCAAAAAAAGTCAGTTTTGAGTTATCGTTGAATGAACAAAGTTGTCTCTTTCTTGTTTCAAGTGTTCTACATGGACCCATGGCTAAAACTCAAGTTTTAAAGACTTACCGAAATCCGAATTTGGACTTTCGTTAGTGTATTAAGTGTATCAAAATGTCGTCTTTCACATTGATTCGGAGTCGTCAACCGCAGAAAAAGTCAGTTTTGTGATATCGTTGAATGAAGATAGTTGTCTCTTTCTTGTTTAAAGTGTTTAACTATGGACCCATGGCTAAAACTCAAGTTTTAAAGACTTCGCGAAATCCGAATTTGGACTTTCATCAGTGTGTTAAGGGTATTAAAATGTAGTCTTTCACATTGATTCTGAATCATCCACCACAAAAAAAGTCAGTTTTGAGTTATCGTTGAATGAACAAAGTTGTCTCTTTCTTGTTTCAAGTGTTCAACTATGGACCCATGGCTAAAACTCAAGTTTTAAAAACTTTCCGAAATCTGAATTTAGACTTTCTTTAGTGTATTAAGTGTTTCAAAATATTGTCTTTCACGTAGATTCGTAATAAAAAAAAACAAATAAGTCAGTTTTTAGATATTTTTGATTGAACAAAGTTCTGTCTTTCTTGTTTCAAGTGTTCTACTATGGACCCATGGCTAAAACTCAAGTTTTAAAAACTTCCCGAAATCTAAATCTTGACTTTCATTAGTGTATTAAGTGTATCAAAATGTCATCTTTCACATAGATTCGGAATTGTCAACTGCAAAAAAGTCAATTTTGAGATATCGTTGATTGAACAAAGTTCTGTCTTTCTTGTTTCAAGTGTTCTACTATGGACCCATGGCTAAAACTCAAGTTTTAAAAACTTCTCGAAATCTAAATCTGGACTTTCATTCGGGTATTAAGTGTATCAAAATGTCGTCTTTCACATAGATTCGGAATCGTCAACTGCAAAAAAGTCAATTTTAAGATATCGTTGATTGAACAAAGTTGTCTCTTTCTTGTTTCAAGTGTTCTACTATGGACCCATGGGTAAAACTCAAGTTTTAAAAAAGTTCTCGGAATCCGAATTTGAACATTCGTTAGTGTATTAAGTGTATCAAAATGTCGTCTTTCACGTTGATTCGGAATCGTCAACCGCAATAAAAGTCAGTTTTGAGATATTGTTGAATGAACAAAGTTGCCTCTTTCTTGTTTCAAGTGTTTAACTATTGACCCATGGCTAAAACTCAAGCTTTAAAGACTTCCCGAAATCCAAATTTGGACTTTTGTTAGTGTATTAAGTGTATCAAAATGTCGTCTTTCACATTTATTCGAAATCGTCAACGGCAAAAAAAGTCAGTTTTGAGAAATCGTTGAATGAACAAAGTTGTCTCTTTCTTGTTTCAAGTGTTCTACTATAGACCCATGGCTAAAACTCAAGTTTTAAAGACTTTCCGAAATCCAAATTTAGACTTTCATTAGTGTATTAAGTGTATTAAAATGTCGTATTTCACATTGATTCGGAATCGTCAACCGCAAAAAAAGTCAGTTTTGAGATATCGTTGAATGAACAAAGTTGTCTCTTTCTTGTTTCAAGTGTTTAACTATGGACCCATGGCTAAAACTTAAGTTTTAAAGACTTCCCGAAATCCAAATTTAGACTTTCATTAGTGTATTAAGTGTATTAAAATGTCGTATTTCACATTGATTCGGAATCGTCAACCGCAAAAAAAGTCAGTTTTGAGATATCGTTGAATGAACAAAGTTGTCTCTTTCTTGTTTCAAGTGTTTAACTATGGACCCATGGCTAAAACTCAAGTTTTAAAGACTTCCCGAAATCCAAATTTGGACTTTCATTAGCGTATTAAGTGTATTAAAATTTCATCTTTCACATTGATTCGGAATCGTCAACCGCAAAAAAAGTCAGTTTTGAGTTATAGTTGAATGAACAAAGTTGTCTCTTTCTTGTTTCAAGTGTTCAACTATGGACCCATGGCTAAAACTCAAATTTTAAAGACTTCCCGAAATCTGAATTTGGACTTTCATGTGTGTATTAAGTGTATTAAAATGTCGTCTTTCACATTGATTTGGAATCGTCAACCGCAAAAAAGGACAGTTTTGAGTTATCGTTGAGTGAACAAAGTTGTCTCTTTCTTGTTTCAAGTGTTCTACTATGGACCCATGGGTACAACTGAAGTTTTAAAAACGTCCCAAAATCCGAATTTGGACTATCACTAGTGTATTAAGTGTATCAAAATGTCGTCTTTCACATTGATTCGTAATCATCAACCGCGAAAAAAGTCAGCTTTGAGATATCGTTCGAATGAAGAAAGTTGTCTCTTTCTTGTTTCAAGTGTTCAACAATGGACCCATGGCTAAAACTCAAGTTTTAAAGACTTCCCGAAATCTGAATTTGGACCTTCATCAGTGTATTAAGTGTATTAAAATGTCGTCTTTCACATTGATTTGGAATCGTCAACCGCAAAAAAGGACAGTTTTAAGTTATAGTTGAGTGAACAAAGTTGTCTCTTTCTTGTTTCAAGTGTTCAACTATGGACCCATGGCTAAAACTCAAGTTTTAAAAACTTCTCGAAATCTGAATTTGGACTTTATTTAGTGTATTAAGTGTTTCAAAATGTCATCTTTCACGTAGATTCGGAACCGTCAAAAGCAAATAAGTCAGTTTTGAGATATCTTTGATAGAACAAAGTTCTGTCTTTCTTGTTTCAAGTGTTCTACTGTGCACCCATGGCTAAAACTCAAGTTTTAAAAACTTCCCGAGATCTGCATCTGGACTTTCATTAGTGTATCAAAATGTCGTCTTTCACATAGATTCGGAATCGTCAACTGCAAAAAAGTCAATTTTAAGATATCGTTGATTGAACAGAGTTGTCTCCTTCTTGTTTCAAGTGTTCTACTATGGACCCATGGGTAAAACTGAAGTTTTAAAAACGTCCCAAAATCCGAATTTGGACTTTCATTAGTGTATTAGGTGTATTAAAATGTCGTCTTTCACATTGATTCGGAATCGTCAACCGCAAAAAAAGTCAGTTTTGAGTTATCGTTGAATGAACAAAGTTGTCTCTTTCTTGTTTCAAGTGTTCTACATGGACCCATGGCTAAAACTCAAGTTTTAAAGACTTACCGAAATCCGAATTTGGACTTTCGTTAGTGTATTAAGTGTATCAAAATGTCGTCTTTCACATTGATTCGGAATCGTCAACCGCAGAAAAAGTCAGTTTTGTGATATCGTTGAATGAAGATAGTTGTCTCTTTCTTGTTTAAAGTGTTTAACTATGGACCCATGGCTAAAACTCAAGTTTTAAAGACTTCGCGAAATCCGAATTTGGACTTTCATCAGTGTGTTAAGGGTATTAAAATGTAGTCTTTCACATTGATTCTGAATCATCCACCACAAAAAAAGTCAGTTTTGAGTTATCGTTGAATGAACAAAGTTGTCTCTTTCTTGTTTCAAGTGTTCAACTATGGACCCATGGCTAAAACTCAAGTTTTAAAAACTTTCCGAAATCTGAATTTGGACTTTCTTTAGTGTATTAAGTGTTTCAAAATATTGTCTTTCACGTAGATTCGTAATAAAAAAAAACAAATAAGTCAGTTTTTAGATATTTTTGATTGAACAAAGTTCTGTCTTTCTTGTTTCAAGTGTTCTACTATGGACCCATGGCTAAAACTCAAGTTTTAAAAACTTCCCGAAATCTAAATCTGGACTTTCATTAGTGTATTAAGTGTATCAAAATGTCATCTTTCACATAGATTCGGAATTGTCAACTGCAAAAAAGTCAATTTTGAGATATCGTTGATTGAACAAAGTTCTGTCTTTCTTGTTTCAAGTGTTCTACTATGGACCCATGGCTAAAACTCAAGTTTTAAAAACTTCCCGAAATCTAAATCTGGACTTTCATTCGGGTATTAAGTGTATCAAAATGTCGTCTTTCACATAGATTCGGAATCGTCAACTGCAAAAAAGTCAATTTTAAGATATCGTTGATTGAACAAAGTTGTCTCTTTCTTGTTTCAAGTGTTCTACTATGGACCCATGGGTAAAACTCAAGTTTTAAAAAAGTTCTCGGAATCCGAATTTGGACATTCGTTAGTGTATTAAGTGTATCAAAATGTCGTCTTTCACGTTGATTCGGAATCGTCAACCGCAATAAAAGTCAGTTTTGAGATATTGTTGAATGAACAAAGTTGCCTCTTTCTTGTTTCAAGTGTTTAACTATTGACCCATGGCTAAAACTCAAGCTTTAAAGACTTCCCGAAATCCAAATTTGGACTTTTGTTAGTGTATTAAGTGTATCAAAATGTCGTCTTTCACATTTATTCGAAATCGTCAACGGCAAAAAAAGTCAGTTTTGAGAAATCGTTGAATGAACAAAGTTGTCTCTTTCTTGTTTCAAGTGTTCTACTATAGACCCATGGCTAAAACTCAAGTTTTAAAGACTTTCCGAAATCCAAATTTAGACTTTCATTAGTGTATTAAGTGTATTAAAATGTCGTATTTCACATTGATTCGGAATCGTCAACCGCAAAAAAAGTCAGTTTTGAGATATCGTTGAATGAACAAAGTTGTCTCTTTCTTGTTTCAAGTGTTTAACTATGGACCCATGGCTAAAACTCAAGTTTTAAAGACTTCCCGAAATCCGAATTTGGACTTTCATTAGCGTATTAAGTGTATTAAAATTTCATCTTTCACATTGATTCGGAATCGTCAACCGCAAAAAAAGTCAGTTTTGAGTTATAGTTGAATGAACAAAGTTGTCTCTTTCTTGTTTCAAGTGTTCAACTATGGACCCATGGCTAAAACTCAAGTTTTAAAGACTTCCCGAAATCTGAATTTGGACTTTCATGTGTGTATTAAGTGTATTAAAATGTCGTCTTTCACATTGATTTGGAATCGTCAACCGCAAAAAAGGACAGTTTTGAGTTATCGTTGAGTGAACAAAGTTGTCTCTTTCTTGTTTCAAGTGTTCTACTATGGACCCATGGATACAACTGAAGTTTTAAAAACGTCCCAAAATCCGAATTTGGACTATCACTAGTGTATTAAGTGTATCAAAATGTCGTCTTTCACATTGATTCGGAATCATCAACCGCGAAAAAAGTCATCTTTGAGATATCGTTTGAATGAAGAAAGTTGTCTCTTTCTTGTTTCAAGTGTTCAACAATGGACCCATGGCTAAAACTCAAGTTTTAAAGACTTCCCGAAATCCAAATTTGGACTTTCATGAGTGTATTAAGTGTATTAAAATGTCGTCTTTCACATTGATTTGGAATCGTCAACCGCAAAAAAGGACAGTTTTGAGTTATCGTTGAGTGAACAAAGTTGTCTCTTTCTTGTTTCAAGTGTTCAACTATGGACCCATGGCTAAAACTCAAGTTTTAAAAACTTCTCGAAATCTGAATTTGGACTTTATTTAGTGTATTAAGTGTTTCAAAATGTCATCTTTCACGTAGATTCGGAACCGTCAAAAGCAAATAAGTCAGTTTTGAGATATCTTTGATAGAACAAACTTCTGTCTTTCTTGTTTCAAGTGTTCTACTGTGCACCCATGGCTAAAACTCAAGTTTTAAAAACTTCCCGAGATCTGCATCTGGACTTTCATTACTGTATCAAAATGTCGTCTTTCACATAGATTCGGAATCGTCAACTGCAAAAAAGTCAATTCTGAGATATCGTTGATTGAACAGAGTTGTCTCCTTCTTGTTTCAAGTGTTCTACTATGGACCCATGGGTAAAACTGAAGTTTTAAAAACGTCCCAAAATCTGAATTTGGACTTTCATTAGTGTATTAGGTGTATTAAAATGTCGTCTTTCACATTGATTCGGAATCGTCAACCGCAAAAAAAGTCAGTTTTGAGTTATCGTTGAATGAACAAAGTTGTCTCTTTCTTGTTTCAAGTGTTCTACATGGACCCATGGCTAAAACTCAAGTTTTAAAGACTTACCGAAATCCGAATTTGGACTTTCGTTAGTGTATTAAGTGTATCAAAATGTCGTCTTTCACATTGATTCGGAGTCGTCAACCGCAGAAAAAGTCAGTTTTGTGATATCGTTGAATGAAGATAGTTGTCTCTTTCTTGTTTAAAGTGTTTAACTATGGACCCATGGCTAAAACTCAAGTTTTAAAGACTTCGCGAAATCCGAATTTGGACTTTCATCAGTGTGTTAAGGGTATTAAAATGTAGTCTTTCACATTGATTCTGAATCATCCACCACAAAAAAAGTCAGTTTTGAGTTATCGTTGAATGAACAAAGTTGTCTCTTTCTTGTTTCAAGTGTTCAACTATGGACCCATGGCTAAAACTCAAGTTTTAAAAACTTTCCGAAATCTGAATTTAGACTTTCTTTAGTGTATTAAGTGTTTCAAAATATTGTCTTTCACGTAGATTCGTAATAAAAAAAAACAAATAAGTCAGTTTTTAGATATTTTTGATTGAACAAAGTTCTGTCTTTCTTGTTTCAAGTGTTCTACTATGGACCCATGGCTAAAACTCAAGTTTTAAAAACTTCCCGAAATCTAAATCTTGACTTTCATTAGTGTATTAAGTGTATCAAAATGTCATCTTTCACATAGATTCGGAATTGTCAACTGCAAAAAAGTCAATTTTGAGATATCGTTGATTGAACAAAGTTCTGTCTTTCTTGTTTCAAGTGTTCTACTATGGACCCATGGCTAAAACTCAAGTTTTAAAAACTTCCCGAAATCTAAATCTGGACTTTCATTCGGGTATTAAGTGTATCAAAATGTCGTCTTTCACATAGATTCGGAATCGTCAACTGCAAAAAAGTCAATTTTAAGATATCGTTGATTGAACAAAGTTGTCTCTTTCTTGTTTCAAGTGTTCTACTATGGACCCATGGGTAAAACTCAAGTTTTAAAAAAGTTCTCGGAATCCGAATTTGAACATTCGTTAGTGTATTAAGTGTATCAAAATGTCGTCTTTCACGTTGATTCGGAATCGTCAACCGCAATAAAAGTCAGTTTTGAGATATTGTTGAATGAACAAAGTTGCCTCTTTCTTGTTTCAAGTGTTTAACTATTGACCCATGGCTAAAACTCAAGCTTTAAAGACTTCCCGAAATCCAAATTTGGACTTTTGTTAGTGTATTAAGTGTATCAAAATGTCGTCTTTCACATTTATTCGAAATCGTCAACGGCAAAAAAAGTCAGTTTTGAGAAATCGTTGAATGAACAAAGTTGTCTCTTTCTTGTTTCAAGTGTTCTACTATAGACCCATGGCTAAAACTCAAGTTTTAAAGACTTTCCGAAATCCAAATTTAGACTTTCATTAGTGTATTAAGTGTATTAAAATGTCGTATTTCACATTGATTCGGAATCGTCAACCGCAAAAAAAGTCAGTTTTGAGATATCGTTGAATGAACAAAGTTGTCTCTTTCTTGTTTCAAGTGTTTAACTATGGACCCATGGCTAAAACTTAAGTTTTAAAGACTTCCCGAAATCCAAATTTAGACTTTCATTAGTGTATTAAGTGTATTAAAATGTCGTATTTCACATTGATTCGGAATCGTCAACCGCAAAAAAAGTCAGTTTTGAGATATCGTTGAATGAACAAAGTTGTCTCTTTCTTGTTTCAAGTGTTTAACTATGGACCCATGGCTAAAACTCAAGTTTTAAAGACTTCCCGAAATCCAAATTTGGACTTTCATTAGCGTATTAAGTGTATTAAAATTTCATCTTTCACATTGATTCGGAATCGTCAACCGCAAAAAAAGTCAGTTTTGAGTTATAGTTGAATGAACAAAGTTGTCTCTTTCTTGTTTCAAGTGTTCAACTATGGACCCATGGCTAAAACTCAAATTTTAAAGACTTCCCGAAATCTGAATTTGGACTTTCATGTGTGTATTAAGTGTATTAAAATGTCGTCTTTCACATTGATTTGGAATCGTCAACCGCAAAAAAGGACAGTTTTGAGTTATCGTTGAGTGAACAAAGTTGTCTCTTTCTTGTTTCAAGTGTTCTACTATGGACCCATGGGTACAACTGAAGTTTTAAAAACGTCCCAAAATCCGAATTTGGACTATCACTAGTGTATTAAGTGTATCAAAATGTCGTCTTTCACATTGATTCGGAATCATCAACCGCGAAAAAAGTCAGCTTTGAGATATCGTTTGAATGAAGAAAGTTGTCTCTTTCTTGTTTCAAGTGTTCAACAATGGACCCATGGCTAAAACTCAAGTTTTAAAGACTTCCCGAAATCCGAATTTGGACTTTCATGAGTGTATTAAGTGTATTAAAATGTCGTCTTTCACATTGATTTGGAATCGTCAACCGCAAAAAAGGACAGTTTTAAGTTATCGTTGAGTGAACAAAGTTGTCTCTTTCTTGTTTCAAGTGTTCAACTATGGACCCATGGCTAAAACTCAAGTTTTAAAAACTTCTCGAAATCTGAATTTGGACTTTATTTAGTGTATTAAGTGTTTCAAAATGTCATCTTTCACGTAGATTCGGAACCGTCAAAAGCAAATAAGTCAGTTTTGAGATATCTTTGATAGAACAAAGTTCTGTCTTTCTTGTTTCAAGTGTTCTACTGTGCACCCATGGCTAAAACTCAAGTTTTAAAAACTTCCCGAGATCTGCATCTGGAATTTCATTAGTGTATCAAAATGTCGTCTTTCACATAGATTCGGAATCGTCAACTGCAAAAAAGTCAATTTTGAGATATCGTTGATTGAACAGAGTTGTCTCCTTCTTGTTTCAAGTGTTCTACTATGGACCCATGGGTAAAACTGAAGTTTTAAAAACGTCCCAAAATCCGAATTTGGACTTTCATTAGTGTATTAGGTGTATTAAAATGTCGTCTTTCACATTGATTCGGAATCGTCAACCGCAAAAAAAGTCAGTTTTGAGTTATCGTTGAATGAACAAAGTTGTCTCTTTCTTGTTTCAAGTGTTCTACATGGACCCATGGCTAAAACTCAAGTTTTAAAGACTTACCGAAATCCGAATTTGGACTTTCGTTAGTGTATTAAGTGTATCAAAATGTCGTCTTTCACATTGATTCGGAGTCGTCAACCGCAGAAAAAGTCAGTTTTGTGATATCGTTGAATGACGATAGTTGTCTCTTTCTTGTTTAAAGTGTTTAACTATGGACCCATGGCTAAAACTCAAGTTTTAAAGACTTCGCGAAATCCGAATTTGGACTTTCATCAGTGTGTTAAGGGTATTAAAATGTAGTCTTTCACATTGATTCTGAATCATCCACCACAAAAAAAGTCAGTTTTGAGTTATCGTTGAATGAACAAAGTTGTCTCTTTCTTGTTTCAAGTGTTCAACTATGGACCCATGGCTAAAACTCAAGTTTTAAAAACTTTCCGAAATCTGAATTTGGACTTTCTTTAGTGTATTAAGTGTTTCAAAATACTGTCTTTCGCGTAGATTCGTAATAAAAAAAACAAATAAGTCAGTTTTTAGATATTTTTGATTGAACAAATTTCTGTCTTTCTTGTTTCAAGTGTTCTACTATGGACCCATGGCTAAAACTCAAGTTTTAAAAACTTCCCGAAATCTAAATCTGGACTTTCATTAGTGTATTATGTGTATCAAAATGTCATCTTTCACATAGATTCGGAATTGTCAACTGCAAAAAAGTCAATTTTGAGATATCGTTGATTGAACAAAGTTCTGTCTTTCTTGTTTCAAGTGTTCTACTATGGACCCATGGCTAAAACTCAAGTTTTAAAAACTTCCCGAAATCTAAATCTGGACTTTCATTAGGGTATTAAGTGTATCAAAATGTCGTCTTTCACATAGATTCGGAATCGTCAACTGCAAAAAAGTCAATTTTAAGATATCGTTGATTGAACAAAGTTGTCTCTTTCTTGTTTCAAGTGTTCTACTATGGACCCATGGGTAAAACTCAAGTTTTAAAAAAGTTCCCGGAATCCGAATTTGGACATTCGTTAGTGTATTAAGTGTATCAAAATGTCGTCTTTCACGTTGATTCGGAATCGTCAACCGCAATAAAAGTCAGTTTTGAGATATTGTTGAATGAACAAAGTTGCCTCTTTCTTGTTTCAAGTGTTTAACTATTGACCCTTGGCTAAAACTCAAGCTTTAAAGACTTCCCGAAATCCAAATTTGGACTTTTGTTAGTGTATTAAGTGTATCAAAATGTCGTCTTTCACATTTATTCGAAATCGTCAACCGCAAAAAAAGTCAGTTTTGAGAAATCGTTGAATGAACAAAGTTGTCTCTTTCTTGTTTCAAGTGTTCTACTATAGACCCATGGCTAAAACTCAAGTTTTAAAGACTTTTCGAAATCCAAATTTAGACATTCATTAGTGTATTAAGTGTATTAAAATGTCGTATTTCACATTGATTCGGAATCGTCAACCGCAAAAAAAGTCAGTTTTGAGATATCGTTGAATGAACAAAGTTGTCTCTTTCTTGTTTCAAGTGTTTAACTATGGACCCATGGCTAAAACTCAAGTTTTAAAGACTTCCCGAAATCCAAATTTAGACTTTCATTAGTGTATTAAGTGTATTAAAATGTCGTATTTCACATTGATTCGGAATCGTCAACCGCAAAAAAAGTCAGTTTTGAGATATCGTTGAATGAACAAAGTTGTCTCTTTCTTGTTTCAAGTGTTTAACTATGGACCCATGGCTAAAACTCAAGTTTTAAAGACTTCCCGAAATCCGAATTTGGACTTTCATTAGCGTATTAAGTGTATTAAAATTTCATCTTTCACATTGATTCGGAATCGTCAACCGCAAAAAAAGTCAGTTTTGAGTTATAGTTGAATGAACAAAGTTGTCTCTTTCTTGTTTCAAGTGTTCAACTATGGACCCATGGCTAAAACTCAAGTTTAAAGACTTCCCGAAATCTGAATTTGGACTTTCATGAGTGTATTAAGTGTATTAAAATGTCGTCTTTCACATTGATTCGGAATCGTCAACCACAAAAAAAGTCAGTTTTGAGATATCGTTGAATGAACAAAGTTGTCTCTTTCTTGTTTCAAGTGTTCAACTATGGACCCATGGCCAAAACTCAAGTTTTAAAGACTGCCCGAAATCTGAATTTGGACCTTCATCAGTGTATTAAGTGTATTAAAATGTCGTCTTTCACATTGATTCGGAATCGTCAACCGCAAAAAAAGGCAGTTTTGAGTTATCGTTGAATGAACAAAGTTGTCTCTTTCTTGTTTCAAGTGTTCAACTATGGACCCATGGCTAAAACTCAAGTTTTAAAAACTTCCCAAAATCTGAATTTGGACTTTATTTAGGGTATTAAGTGTTTCAAAATGTGATCTTTCACGTAGATTCAGAACCGTCAAAAGCAAATAAGTCAGTTTTGAGATATCTTTGATAGAACAAAGTTCTGTCTTTCTTGTTTCAAGTGTTCTACTGTGCACCCATGGCTAAAACTCAAGTTTTAAAAACTTCCCGAGATCGGAATCTGGACTTTCATTAGTGTATTAAGTGTATCAAAATGTCGTCTTTCACATTGATTCGGAATCATCAACCGCGAAAAAAGTCAGCTTTGAGATATCGTTTGAATGAAGAAAGTTGTCTCTTTCTTGTTTCAAGTGTTCAACAATGGACCCATGGCTAAAACTCAAGTTTTAAAGACTTCCCGAAATCTGAATTTGGACTTTCATGAGTGTATTAAGTGTATTAAAATGTCGTCTTTCACATTGATTTGGAATCGTCAACCGCAAAAAAGGACAGTTTTGAGTTATCGTTGAGTGAACAAAGTTGTCTCTTTCTTGTTTCAAGTGTTCAAGTATGGACCCATGGCTAAAACTCCAGTTTTAAAAACTTCTCGAAATCTGAATTTGGACTTTATTTAGTGTATTAAGTGTTTCAAAATGTCATCTTTCACGTAGATTCGGAACCGTCAAAAGCAAATAAGTCAGTTTTGAGATATCTTTGATAGAACAAAGTTCTGTCTTTCTTGTTTCAAGTGTTCTACTGTGCACCCATGGCTAAAACTCAAGTTTTAAAAACTTCCCGAGATCTGAATCTGGACTTTCATTAGTGTATCAAAATGTCGTCTTTCACATAGATTCGGAATCGTCAACTGCAAAAAAGTCAATTTTGAGATATCGTTGATTGAACAGAGTTGTCTCCTTCTTGTTTCAAGTGTTCTACTATGGACCCATGGGTAGAACTGAAGTTTTAAAAACGTCCCAAAATCCGAATTTGGACTTTCACTAGTGTATTAAGTGTATCAAAATGTCGTCTTTCACATTGATTCGGAATCGTCAACTGCAAAAAAGTCAGTTTTGAGATATCGTTTGAATGAAGAAAGTTGTCTCTTTCTTGTTTCAAGTGTTCAACAATGGACCCATGGCTAAAACTCAAGTTTTAAAGACTTCCTGAAATCAGAATTTGGACTTTCATTAGTGTATTAGGTGTATTAAAATGTCGTCTTTCACATTGATTTGGAATCGTCAACCGCAAAAAAAGTCAGTTTTGAGTTATCGTTGAATGAACAAAGTTGTCTCTTTCTTGTTTCAAGTGTTCTACATGGACCCATGGCTAAAACTCAAGTTTTAAAGACTTACCGAAATCCGAATTTGGACTTTCGTTAGTGTATTAAGTGTATCAAAATGTCGTCTTTCACATTGATTCGGAATCGTCAACCGCAGAAAAAGTCAGTTTTGTGATATCGTTGAATGAAGATAGTTGTCTCTTTCTTGTTTAAAATGTTTAACTATGGACCCATGGCTAAAACTCAAGTTTTAAAGACTTCGCGAAATCCGAATTTGGACTTTCATCAGTGTGTTAAGGGTATTAAAATGTAGTCTTTCACATTGATTCTGAATCATCCACCACAAAAAAAGTCAGTTTTGAGTTATCGTTGAATGAACAAAGTTGTCTCTTTCTTGTTTCAAGTGTTCAACTATGGACCCATGGCTAAAACTCAAGTTTTAAAAACTTTCCGAAATCTGAATTTGGACTTTCTTTAGTGTATTAAGTGTTTCAAAATACTGTCTTTCACGTAGATTCGTAATAAAAAAAAACAAATAAGTCAGTTTTTAGATATTTTTGATTGAACAAAGTTCTGTCTTTCTTGTTTCAAGTGTTCTACTATGGACCCATGGCTAAAACTCAAGTTTTAAAAACTTCCCGAAATCTAAATCTGGACTTTCATTAGTGTATTAAGTGTATCAAAATGTCATCTTTCACATAGATTCGGAATTGTCAACTGCAAAAAAGTCAATTTTGAGATATCGTTGATTGAACAAAGTTCTGTCTTTCTTGTTTCAAGTGTTCTACTATGGACCCATGGCTAAAACTCAAGTTTTAAAAACTTCCCGAAATCTAAATCTGGACTTTCATTAGGGTATTAAGTGTAACAAAATGTCGTCTTTCACATAGATTCGGAATCGTCAACTGCAAAAAAGTCAATTTTAAGATATCGTTGATTGAACAAAGTTGTCTCTTTCTTGTTTCAAGTGTTCTACTATGGACCCATGGGTAAAACTCATGTTTTAAAAAAGTTCCCGGAATCCGAATTTGGACATTCGTTAGTGTATTAAGTGTATCAAAATGTCGTCTTTCACGTTGATTCGGAATCGTCAACCGCAATAAAAGTCAGTTTTGAGATATTGTTGAATGAACAAAGTTGCCTCTTTCTTGTTTCAAGTGTTTAACTATTGACCCATGGCTAAAACTCAAGCTTTAAAGACTTCCCGAAATCCAAATTTGGACTTTTGTTAGTGTATTAAGTGTATCAAAATGTCGTCTTTCACATTTATTCGAAATCGTCAACCGCAAAAAAAGTCAGTTTTGAGAAATCGTTGAATGAACAAAGTTGTCTCTTTCTTGTTTCAAGTGTTCTACTATAGACCCATGGCTAAAACTCAAGTTTTAAAGACTTTCCGAAATCCAAATTTAGACATTCATTAGTGTATTAACTGTATTAAAATGTCGTATTTCACATTGATTCGGAATCGTCAACCGCAAAAAAAGTCAGTTTTGAGATATCGTTGAATGAACAAAGTTGTCTCTTTCTTGTTTCAAGTGTTTAACTATGGACCCATGGCTAAAACTCAAGTTTTAAAGACTTCCCGAAATCCAAATTTAGACTTTCATTAGTGTATTAAGTGTATTAAAATGTCGTATTTCACATTGATTCGGAATCGTCAACCGCAAAAAAAGTCAGTTTTGAGATATCGTTGAATGAACAAAGTTGTCTCTTTCTTGTTTCAAGTGTTTAACTATGGACCCATGGCTAAAACTCAAGTTTTAAAGACTTCCCGAAATCCGAATTTGGACTTTCATTAGCGTATTAAGTGTATTAAAATTTCATCTTTCACATTGATTCGGAATCGTCAACCGCAAAAAAAGTCAGTTTTGAGTTATAGTTGAATGAACAAAGTTGTCTCTTTCTTGTTTCAAGTGTTCAACTATGGACCCATGGCTAAAACTCAAGTTTAAAGACTTCCCGAAATCTGAATTTGGACTTTCATGAGTGTATTAAGTGTATTAAAATGTCGTCTTTCACATTGATTCGGAATCGTCAACCACAAAAAAAGTCAGTTTTGAGATATCGTTGAATGAACAAAGTTGTCTCTTTCTTGTTTCAAGTGTTCAACTATGGACCCATGGCCAAAACTCAAGTTTTAAAGACTGCCCGAAATCTGAATTTGGACCTTCATCAGTGTATTAAGTGTATTAAAATGTCGTCTTTCACATTGATTCGGAATCGTCAACCGCAAAAAAAGGCAGTTTTGAGTTATCGTTGAATGAACAAAGTTGTCTCTTTCTTGTTTCAAGTGTTCAACTATGGACCCATGGCTAAAACTCAAGTTTTAAAAACTTCCCAAAATCTGAATTTGGACTTTATTTAGGGTATTAACTGTTTCAAAATGTGATCTTTCACGTAGATTCAGAACCGTCAAAAGCAAATAAGTCAGTTTTGAGATATCTTTGATAGAACAAAGTTCTGTCTTTCTTGTTTCAAGTGTTCTACTGTGCACCCATGGCTAAAACTCAAGTTTTAAAAACTTCCCGAGATCTGAATCTGGACTTTCATTAGTGTATTAAGTGTATCAAAATGTCGTCTTTCACATAGATTCGAAATCGTCAACTGCAGAAAATTCAATTTTGAGATATCGTTGATTGAACAAAGTTGTCTCCTTCTTGTTTCAAGTGTTCTACTATGGACCCATGGGTACAACTGAAGTTTTAAAAACGTCCCAAAATCCGAATTTGGACTATCACTAGTGTATTAAGTGTATCAAAATGTCGTCTTTCACATTGATTCAGAATCATCAACCGCGAAAAAAGTCAGCTTTGAGATATCGTTTGAATGAAGAAAGTTGTCTCTTTCTTGTTTCAAGTGTTCAACAATGGACCCATGGCTAAAACTCAAGTTTTAAAGACTTCCCGAAATCCGAATTTGGACTTTCATGAGTGTATTAAGTGTATTAAAATGTCGTCTTTCACATTGATTTGGAATCGTCAACCGCAAAAAAGGACAGTTTTGAGTTATCGTTGAGTGAACAAAGTTGTCTCTTTCTTGTTTCAAGTGTTCAACTATGGACCCATGGCTAAAACTCAAGTTTTAAAAACTTCTCGAAATCTGAATTTGGACTTTATTTAGTGTATTAAGTGTTTCAAAATGTCATCTTTCACGTAGATTCGGAACCGTCAAAAGCAAATAAGTCAGTTTTGAGATATCTTTGATAGAACAAAGTTCTGTCTTTCTTGTTTCAAGTGTTCTACTGTGCACCCATGGCTAAAACTCAAGTTTTAAAAACTTCCCGAGATCTGAATCTGGACTTTCATTAGTGTATCAAAATGTCGTCTTTCACATAGATTCGGAATCGTCAACTGCAAAAAAGTCAATTTTGAGATATCGTTGATTGAACAGAGTTGTCTCCTTCTTGTTTCAAGTGTTCTACTATGGACCCATGGGTAGAACTGAAGTTTTAAAAACGTCCCAAAATCCGAATTTGGACTTTCACTAGTGTATTAAGTGTATCAAAATGTCGTCTTTCACATTGATTCGGAATCGTCAACTGCAAAAAAAGTCAGTTTTG
Organism: Diospyros kaki; assembly: GCA_036245055.1. NCBI lineage: Eukaryota > Viridiplantae > Streptophyta > Magnoliopsida > Ericales > Ebenaceae > Diospyros > Diospyros kaki. Next base: position 21,877,295 of record BSEG01000009.1, on the reverse strand, counting down.
AGATATCGTTTGAATGAAGAAAGTTGTCTCTTTCTTGTTTCAAGTCTTCAACAATGGACCCATGGCTAAAACTCAAGTTTTAAAGACTTCCTGAAATCCGAATTTGGACTTTCATTAGTGTATTAGGTGTATTAAAATGTCGTCTTTCACATTGATTCGGAATCGTCAACCGCAAAAAAAGTCAGTTTTGAGTTATCGTTGAATGAACAAAGTTGTCTCTTTCTTGTTTCAAGTGTTCTACATGGACCCATGGCTAAAACTCAAGTTTTAAAGACTTACCGAAATCCGAATTTGGACTTTCGTTAGTGTATTAAGTGTATCAAAATGTCGTCTTTCACATTGATTCGGAATCGTCAACCGCAAAAAAAGTCAGTTTTGTGATATCGTTGAATGAAGATAGTTGTCTCTTTCTTGTTTAAAGTGTTTAACTATGGACCCATGGCTAAAACTCAAGTTTTAAAGACTTCGCGAAATCCGAATTTGGACTTTCATCAGTGTGTTAAGGGTATTAAAATGTAGTCTTTCACATTGATTCTGAATCATCCACCACAAAAAAAGTCAGTTTTGAGTTATCGTTGAATGAACAAAGTTGTCTCTTTCTTGTTTCAGGTGTTCAACTATGGACCCATGGCTAAAACTCAAGTTTTAAAAACTTTCCAAAATCTGAATTTGGACTTTCTTTAGTGTATTAAGTGTTTCAAAATACTGTCTTTCACGTAGATTCGTAATAAAAAAAAACAAATAAGTCAGTTTTTAGATATTTTTGATTGAACAAAGTTCTGTCTTTCTTGTTTCAAGTGTTCTACTATGGACCCATGGCTAAAACTCAAGTTTTAAAAACTTCCCGAAATCTAAATCTGGACTTTCATTAGTGTATTAAGTGTATCAAAATGTCATCTTTCACATAGATTCGGAATTGTCAACTGCAAAAAAGTCAATTTTGAGATATCGTTGATTGAACAAAGTTCTGTCTTTCTTGTTTCAAGTGTTCTACTATGGACCCATGGCTAAAACTCAAGTTTTAAAAACTTCCCGAAATCTAAATCTGGACTTTCATTAGGGTATTAAGTGTAACAAAATGTCGTCTTTCACATAGATTCGGAATCGTCAACTGCAAAAAAGTCAATTTTAAGATATCGTTGATTGAACAAAGTTGTCTCTTTCTTGTTTCAAGTGTTCTACTATGGACCCATGGGTAAAACTCAAGTTTTAAAAAAGTTCCCGGAATCCGAATTTGGACATTCGTTAGTGTATTAAGTGTATCAAAATGTCGTCTTTCACGTTGATTCGGAATCGTCAACCGCAATAAAAGTCAGTTTTGAGATATTGTTGAATGAACAAAGTTGCCTCTTTCTTGTTTCAAGTGTTTAACTATTGACCCATGGCTAAAACTCAAGCTTTAAAGACTTCCCGAAATCCAAATTTGGACTTTTGTTAGTGTATTAAGTGTATCAAAATGTCGTCTTTCACATTTATTCGAAATCGTCAACCGCAAAAAAAGTCAGTTTTGAGAAATCGTTGAATGAACAAAGTTGTCTCTTTCTTGTTTCAAGTGTTCTACTATAGACCCATGGCTAAAACTCAAGTTTTAAAGACTTTCCGAAATCCAAATTTAGACATTCATTAGTGTATTAACTGTATTAAAATGTCGTATTTCACATTGATTCGGAATCGTCAACCGCAAAAAAAGTCAGTTTTGAGATATCGTTGAATGAACAAAGTTGTCTCTTTCTTGTTTCAAGTGTTTAACTATGGACCCATGGCTAAAACTCAAGTTTTAAAGACTTCCCGAAATCCAAATTTAGACTTTCATTAGTGTATTAAGTGTATTAAAATGTCGTATTTCACATTGATTCGGAATCGTCAACCGCAAAAAAAGTCAGTTTTGAGATATCGTTGAATGAACAAAGTTGTCTCTTTCTTGTTTCAAGTGTTTAACTATGGACCCATGGCTAAAACTCAAGTTTTAAAGACTTCCCGAAATCCGAATTTGGACTTTCATTAGCGTATTAAGTGTATTAAAATTTCATCTTTCACATTGATTCGGAATCGTCAACCGCAAAAAAAGTCAGTTTTGAGTTATAGTTGAATGAACAAAGTTGTCTCTTTCTTGTTTCAGGTGTTCAACTATGGACCCATGGCTAAAACTCAAGTTTAAAGACTTCCCGAAATCTGAATTTGGACTTTCATGAGTGTATTAAGTGTATTAAAATGTCGTCTTTCACATTGATTCGGAATCGTCAACCACAAAAAAAGTTAGTTTTGAGATATCGTTGAATGAACAAAGTTGTCTCTTTCTTGTTTCAAGTGTTCAACTATGGACCCATGGCCAAAACTCAAGTTTTAAAGACTGCCCGAAATCTGAATTTGGACCTTCATCAGTGTATTAAGTGTATTAAAATGTCGTCTTTCACATTGATTCGGAATCGTCAACCGCAAAAAAAAGGCAGTTTTGAGTTATCGTTGAATGAACAAAGTTGTCTCTTTCTTGTTTCAAGTGTTCAACTATGGACCCATGGCTAAAACTCAAGTTTTAAAAACTTCCCAAAATCTGAATTTGGACTTTATTTAGGGTATTAAGTGTTTCAAAATGTGATCTTTCACGTAGATTCAGAACCGTTAAAAGCAAATAAGTCAGTTTTGAGATATCTTTGATAGAACAAAGTTCTGTCTTTCTTGTTTCAAGTGTTCTACTGTGCACCCATGGCTAAAACTCAAGTTTTAAAAACTTCCCGAGATCTGAATCTGGACTTTCATTACTGTATTAAGTGTATCAAAATGTCGTCTTTCACATAGATTCGAAATCGTCAACTGCAGAAAATTCAATTTTGAGATATCGTTGATTGAACAAAGTTGTCTCCTTCTTGTTTCAAGTGTTCTACTATGGACCCATGGGTACAACTGAAGTTTTAAAAACGTCCCAAAATCCGAATTTGGACTATCACTAGTGTATTAAGTGTATCAAAATGTCGTCTTTCACATTGATTCGGAATCATCAACCGCGAAAAAAGTCAGCTTTGAGATATCGTTTGAATGAAGAAAGTTGTCTCTTTCTTGTTTCAAGTGTTCAACAATGGACCCATGGCTAAAACTCAAGTTTTAAAGACTTCCCGAAATCCGAATTTGGACTTTCATGAGTGTATTAAGTGTATTAAAATGTCGTCTTTCACATTGATTTGGAATCGTCAACCGCAAAAAAGGACAGTTTTGAGTTATCGTTGAGTGAACAAAGTTGTCTCTTTCTTGTTTCAAGTGTTCAACTATGGACCCATGGCTAAAACTCAAGTTTTAAAAACTTCTCGAAATCTGAATTTGGACTTTATTTAGTGTATTAAGTGTTTCAAAATGTCATCTTTCACGTAGATTCGGAACCGTCAAAAGCAAATAAGTCAGTTTTGAGATATCTTTGATAGAACAAAGTTCTGTCTTTCTTGTTTCAAGTGTTCTACTGTGCACCCATGGCTAAAACTCAAGTTTTAAAAACTTCCCGAGATCTGAATCTGGACTTTCATTAGTGTATCAAAATGTCGTCTTTCACATAGATTCGGAATCGTCAACTGCAAAAAAGTCAATTTTGAGATATCGTTGATTGAACAGAGTTGTCTCCTTCTTGTTTCAAGTGTTCTACTATGGACCCATGGGTAGAACTGAAGTTTTAAAAACGTCCCAAAATCCGAATTTGGACTTTCACTAGTGTATTAAGTGTATCAAAATGTCGTCTTTCACATTGATTCGGAATCGTCAACTGCAAAAAAGTCAGTTTTGAGATATCGTTTGAATGAAGAAAGTTGTCTCTTTCTTGTTTCAAGTGTTCAACAATGGACCCATGGCTAAAACTCAAGTTTTAAAGACTTCCTGAAATCAGAATTTGGACTTTCATTAGTGTATTAGGTGTATTAAAATGTCGTCTTTCACATTGATTTGGAATCGTCAACCGCAAAAAAAGTCAGTTTTGAGTTATCGTTGAATGAACAAAGTTGTCTCTTTCTTGTTTCAAGTGTTCTACATGGACCCATGGCTAAAACTCAAGTTTTAAAGACTTACCGAAATCCGAATTTGGACTTTCGTTAGTGTATTAAGTGTATCAAAATGTCGTCTTTCACATTGATTTGGAATCGTCAACCGCAGAAAAAGTCAGTTTTGTGATATCGTTGAATGAAGATAGTTGTCTCTTTCTTGTTTAAAATGTTTAACTATGGACCCATGGCTAAAACTCAAGTTTTAAAGACTTCGCGAAATCCGAATTTGGACTTTCATCAGTGTGTTAAGGGTATTAAAATGTAGTCTTTCACATTGATTCTGAATCATCCACCACAAAAAAAGTCAGTTTTGAGTTATCGTTGAATGAACAAAGTTGTCTCTTTCTTGTTTCAAGTGTTCAACTATGGACCCATGGCTAAAACTCAAGTTTTAAAAACTTTCCGAAATCTGAATTTGGACTTTCTTTAGTGTATTAAGTGTTTCAAAATACTGTCTTTCACGTAGATTCGTAATAAAAAAAAACAAATAAGTCAGTTTTTAGATATTTTTGATTGAACAAAGTTCTGTCTTTCTTGTTTCAAGTGTTCTACTATGGACCCATGGCTAAAACTCAAGTTTTAAAAACTTCCCGAAATCTAAATCTGGACTTTCATTAGTGTATTAAGTGTATCAAAATGTCATCTTTCACATAGATTCGGAATTGTCAACTGCAAAAAAGTCAATTTTGAGATATCGTTGATTGAACAAAGTTCTGTCTTTCTTGTTTCAAGTGTTCTACTATGGACCCATGGCTAAAACTCAAGTTTTAAAAACTTCCCGAAATCTAAATCTGGACTTTCATTAGGGTATTAAGTGTAACAAAATGTCGTCTTTCACATAGATTCGGAATCGTCAACTGCAAAAAAGTCAATTTTAAGATATCGTTGATTGAACAAAGTTGTCTCTTTCTTGTTTCAAGTGTTCTACTATGGACCCATGGGTAAAACTCATGTTTTAAAAAAGTTCCCGGAATCCGAATTTGGACATTCGTTAGTGTATTAAGTGTATCAAAATGTCGTCTTTCACGTTGATTCGGAATCGTCAACCGCAATAAAAGTCAGTTTTGAGATATTGTTGAATGAACAAAGTTGCCTCTTTCTTGTTTCAAGTGTTTAACTATTGACCCATGGCTAAAACTCAAGCTTTAAAGACTTCCCGAAATCCAAATTTGGACTTTTGTTAGTGTATTAAGTGTATCAAAATGTCGTCTTTCACATTTATTCGAAATCGTCAACCGCAAAAAAAGTCAGTTTTGAGAAATCGTTGAATGAACAAAGTTGTCTCTTTCTTGTTTCAAGTGTTCTACTATAGACCCATGGCTAAAACTCAAGTTTTAAAGACTTTCCGAAATCCAAATTTAGACATTCATTAGTGTATTAACTGTATTAAAATGTCGTATTTCACATTGATTCGGAATCGTCAACCGCAAAAAAAGTCAGTTTTGAGATATCGTTGAATGAACAAAGTTGTCTCTTTCTTGTTTCAAGTGTTTAACTATGGACCCATGGCTAAAACTCAAGTTTTAAAGACTTCCCGAAATCCAAATTTAGACTTTCATTAGTGTATTAAGTGTATTAAAATGTCGTATTTCACATTGATTCGGAATCGTCAACCGCAAAAAAAGTCAGTTTTGAGATATCGTTGAATGAACAAAGTTGTCTCTTTCTTGTTTCAAGTGTTTAACTATGGACCCATGGCTAAAACTCAAGTTTTAAAGACTTCCCGAAATCCGAATTTGGACTTTCATTAGCGTATTAAGTGTATTAAAATTTCATCTTTCACATTGATTCGGAATCGTCAACCGCAAAAAAAGTCAGTTTTGAGTTATAGTTGAATGAACAAAGTTGTCTCTTTCTTGTTTCAAGTGTTCAACTATGGACCCATGGCTAAAACTCAAGTTTAAAGACTTCCCGAAATCTGAATTTGGACTTTCATGAGTGTATTAAGTGTATTAAAATGTCGTCTTTCACATTGATTCGGAATCGTCAACCACAAAAAAAGTCAGTTTTGAGATATCGTTGAATGAACAAAGTTGTCTCTTTCTTGTTTCAAGTGTTCAACTATGGACCCATGGCCAAAACTCAAGTTTTAAAGACTGCCCGAAATCTGAATTTGGACCTTCATCAGTGTATTAAGTGTATTAAAATGTCGTCTTTCACATTGATTCGGAATCGTCAACCGCAAAAAAAGGCAGTTTTGAGTTATCGTTGAATGAACAAAGTTGTCTCTTTCTTGTTTCAAGTGTTCAACTATGGACCCATGGCTAAAACTCAAGTTTTAAAAACTTCCCAAAATCTGAATTTGGACTTTATTTAGGGTATTAACTGTTTCAAAATGTGATCTTTCACGTAGATTCAGAACCGTCAAAAGCAAATAAGTCAGTTTTGAGATATCTTTGATAGAACAAAGTTCTGTCTTTCTTGTTTCAAGTGTTCTACTGTGCACCCATGGCTAAAACTCAAGTTTTAAAAACTTCCCGAGATCTGAATCTGGACTTTCATTAGTGTATTAAGTGTATCAAAATGTCGTCTTTCACATAGATTCGAAATCGTCAACTGCAGAAAATTCAATTTTGAGATATCGTTGATTGAACAAAGTTGTCTCCTTCTTGTTTCAAGTGTTCTACTATGGACCCATGGGTACAACTGAAGTTTTAAAAACGTCCCAAAATCCGAATTTGGACTATCACTAGTGTATTAAGTGTATCAAAATGTCGTCTTTCACATTGATTCGGAATCATCAACCGCGAAAAAAGTCAGCTTTGAGATATCGTTTGAATGAAGAAAGTTGTCTCTTTCTTGTTTCAAGTGTTCAACAATGGACCCATGGCTAAAACTCAAGTTTTAAAGACTTCCCGAAATCCGAATTTGGACTTTCATGAGTGTATTAAGTGTATTAAAATGTCGTCTTTCACATTGATTTGGAATCGTCAACCGCAAAAAAGGACAGTTTTGAGTTATCGTTGAGTGAACAAAGTTGTCTCTTTCTTGTTTCAAGTGTTCAACTATGGACCCATGGCTAAAACTCAAGTTTTAAAAACTTCTCGAAATCTGAATTTGGACTTTATTTAGTGTATTAAGTGTTTCAAAATGTCATCTTTCACGTAGATTCGGAACCGTCAAAAGCAAATAAGTCAGTTTTGAGATATCTTTGATAGAACAAAGTTCTGTCTTTCTTGTTTCAAGTGTTCTACTGTGCACCCATGGCTAAAACTCAAGTTTTAAAAACTTCCCGAGATCTGAATCTGGACTTTCATTAGTGTATCAAAATGTCGTCTTTCACATAGATTCGGAATCGTCAACTGCAAAAAAGTCAATTTTGAGATATCGTTGATTGAACAGAGTTGTCTCCTTCTTGTTTCAAGTGTTCTACTATGGACCCATGGGTAGAACTGAAGTTTTAAAAACGTCCCAAAATCCGAATTTGGACTTTCACTAGTGTATTAAGTGTATCAAAATGTCGTCTTTCACATTGATTCGGAATCGTCAACTGCAAAAAAAGTCAGTTTTGAGATATCGTTTGAATGAAGAAAGTTGTCTCTTTCTTGTTTCAAGTCTTCAACAATGGACCCATGGCTAAAACTCAAGTTTTAAAGACTTCCTGAAATCCGAATTTGGACTTTCATTAGTGTATTAGGTGTATTAAAATGTCGTCTTTCACATTGATTCGGAATCGTCAACCGCAAAAAAAGTCAGTTTTGAGTTATCGTTGAATGAACAAAGTTGTCTCTTTCTTGTTTCAAGTGTTCTACATGGACCCATGGCTAAAACTCAAGTTTTAAAGACTTACCGAAATCCGAATTTGGACTTTCGTTAGTGTATTAAGTGTATCAAAATGTCGTCTTTCACATTGATTCGGAATCGTCAACCGCAAAAAAAGTCAGTTTTGTGATATCGTTGAATGAAGATAGTTGTCTCTTTCTTGTTTAAAGTGTTTAACTATGGACCCATGGCTAAAACTCAAGTTTTAAAGACTTCGCGAAATCCGAATTTGGACTTTCATCAGTGTGTTAAGGGTATTAAAATGTAGTCTTTCACATTGATTCTGAATCATCCACCACAAAAAAAGTCAGTTTTGAGTTATCGTTGAATGAACAAAGTTGTCTCTTTCTTGTTTCAGGTGTTCAACTATGGACCCATGGCTAAAACTCAAGTTTTAAAAACTTTCCAAAATCTGAATTTGGACTTTCTTTAGTGTATTAAGTGTTTCAAAATACTGTCTTTCACGTAGATTCGTAATAAAAAAAAACAAATAAGTCAGTTTTTAGATATTTTTGATTGAACAAAGTTCTGTCTTTCTTGTTTCAAGTGTTCTACTATGGACCCATGGCTAAAACTCAAGTTTTAAAAACTTCCCGAAATCTAAATCTGGACTTTCATTAGTGTATTAAGTGTATCAAAATGTCATCTTTCACATAGATTCGGAATTGTCAACTGCAAAAAAGTCAATTTTGAGATATCGTTGATTGAACAAAGTTCTGTCTTTCTTGTTTCAAGTGTTCTACTATGGACCCATGGCTAAAACTCAAGTTTTAAAAACTTCCCGAAATCTAAATATGGACTTTCATTAGGGTATTAAGTGTAACAAAATGTCGTCTTTCACATAGATTCGGAATCGTCAACTGCAAAAAAGTCAATTTTAAGATATCGTTGATTGAACAAAGTTGTCTCTTTCTTGTTTCAAGTGTTCTACTATGGACCCATGGGTAAAACTCAAGTTTTAAAAAAGTTCCCGGAATCCGAATTTGGACATTCGTTAGTGTATTAAGTGTATCAAAATGTCGTCTTTCACGTTGATTCGGAATCGTCAACCGCAATAAAAGTCAGTTTTGAGATATTGTTGAATGAACAAAGTTGCCTCTTTCTTGTTTCAAGTGTTTAACTATTGACCCATGGCTAAAACTCAAGCTTTAAAGACTTCCCGAAATCCAAATTTGGACTTTTGTTAGTGTATTAAGTGTATCAAAATGTCGTCTTTCACATTTATTCGAAATCGTCAACCGCAAAAAAAGTCAGTTTTGAGAAATCGTTGAATGAACAAAGTTGTCTCTTTCTTGTTTCAAGTGTTCTACTATAGACCCATGGCTAAAACTCAAGTTTTAAAGACTTTCCGAAATCCAAATTTAGACATTCATTAGTGTATTAACTGTATTAAAATGTCGTATTTCACATTGATTCGGAATCGTCAACCGCAAAAAAAGTCAGTTTTGAGATATCGTTGAATGAACAAAGTTGTCTCTTTCTTGTTTCAAGTGTTTAACTATGGACCCATGGCTAAAACTCAAGTTTTAAAGACTTCCCGAAATCCAAATTTAGACTTTCATTAGTGTATTAAGTGTATTAAAATGTCGTATTTCACATTGATTCGGAATCGTCAACCGCAAAAAAAGTCAGTTTTGAGATATCGTTGAATGAACAAAGTTGTCTCTTTCTTGTTTCAAGTGTTTAACTATGGACCCATGGCTAAAACTCAAGTTTTAAAGACTTCCCGAAATCCGAATTTGGACTTTCATTAGCGTATTAAGTGTATTAAAATTTCATCTTTCACATTGATTCGGAATCGTCAACCGCAAAAAAAGTCAGTTTTGAGTTATAGTTGAATGAACAAAGTTGTCTCTTTCTTGTTTCAGGTGTTCAACTATGGACCCATGGCTAAAACTCAAGTTTAAAGACTTCCCGAAATCTGAATTTGGACTTTCATGAGTGTATTAAGTGTATTAAAATGTCGTCTTTCACATTGATTCGGAATCGTCAACCACAAAAAAAGTTAGTTTTGAGATATCGTTGAATGAACAAAGTTGTCTCTTTCTTGTTTCAAGTGTTCAACTATGGACCCATGGCCAAAACTCAAGTTTTAAAGACTGCCCGAAATCTGAATTTGGACCTTCATCAGTGTATTAAGTGTATTAAAATGTCGTCTTTCACATTGATTCGGAATCGTCAACCGCAAAAAAAAGGCAGTTTTGAGTTATCGTTGAATGAACAAAGTTGTCTCTTTCTTGTTTCAAGTGTTCAACTATGGACCCATGGCTAAAACTCAAGTTTTAAAAACTTCCCAAAATCTGAATTTGGACTTTATTTAGGGTATTAAGTGTTTCAAAATGTGATCTTTCACGTAGATTCAGAACCGTTAAAAGCAAATAAGTCAGTTTTGAGATATCTTTGATAGAACAAAGTTCTGTCTTTCTTGTTTCAAGTGTTCTACTGTGCACCCATGGCTAAAACTCAAGTTTTAAAAACTTCCCGAGATCTGAATCTGGACTTTCATTACTGTATTAAGTGTATCAAAATGTCGTCTTTCACATAGATTCGAAATCGTCAACTGCAGAAAATTCAATTTTGAGATATCGTTGATTGAACAAAGTTGTCTCCTTCTTGTTTCAAGTGTTCTACTATGGACCCATGGGTACAACTGAAGTTTTAAAAACGTCCCAAAATCCGAATTTGGACTATCACTAGTGTATTAAGTGTATCAAAATGTCGTCTTTCACATTGATTCGGAATCATCAACCGCGAAAAAAGTCAGCTTTGAGATATCGTTTGAATGAAGAAAGTTGTCTCTTTCTTGTTTCAAGTGTTCAACAATGGACCCATGGCTAAAACTCAAGTTTTAAAGACTTCCCGAAATCCGAATTTGGACTTTCATGAGTGTATTAAGTGTATTAAAATGTCGTCTTTCACATTGATTTGGAATCGTCAACCGCAAAAAAGGACAGTTTTGAGTTATCGTTGAGTGAACAAAGTTGTCTCTTTCTTGTTTCAAGTGTTCAACTATGGACCCATGGCTAAAACTCAAGTTTTAAAAACTTCTCGAAATCTGAATTTGGACTTTATTTAGTGTATTAAGTGTTTCAAAATGTCATCTTTCACGTAGATTCGGAACCGTCAAAAGCAAATAAGTCAGTTTTGAGATATCTTTGATAGAACAAAGTTCTGTCTTTCTTGTTTCAAGTGTTCTACTGTGCACCCATGGCTAAAACTCAAGTTTTAAAAACTTCCCGAGATCTGAATCTGGACTTTCATTAGTGTATCAAAATGTCGTCTTTCACATAGATTCGGAATCGTCAACTGCAAAAAAGTCAATTTTGAGATATCGTTGATTGAACAGAGTTGTCTCCTTCTTGTTTCAAGTGTTCTACTATGGACCCATGGGTAGAACTGAAGTTTTAAAAACGTCCCAAAATCTGAATTTGGACTTTCACTAGTGTATTAAGTGTATCAAAATGTCGTCTTTCACATTGATTCGGAATCGTCAACTGCAAAAAAAGTCAGTTTTGAGATATCGTTTGAATGAAGAAAGTTGTCTCTTTCTTGTTTCAAGTGTTCAACAATGGACCCATGGCTAAAACTCAAGTTTTAAAGACTTCCTGAAATCCGAATTTGGACTTTCATTAGTGTATTAGGTGTATTAAAATGTCGTCTTTCACATTGATTCGGAATCGTCAACCGCAAAAAAAGTCAGTTTTGAGTTATCGTTGAATGAACAAAGTTGTCTCTTTCTTGTTTCAAGTGTTCTACATGGACCCATGGCTAAAACTCAAGTTTTAAAGACTTACCGAAATCCGAATTTGGACTTTCGTTAGTGTATTAAGTGTATCAAAATGTCGTCTTTCACATTGATTCGGAATCGTCAACCGCAAAAAAAGTCAGTTTTGTGATATCGTTGAATGAAGATAGTTGTCTTTTTTTTTATTTAAAGTGTTTAACTATGGACCCATGGCTAAAACTCAAGTTTTAAAGACTTCGCGAAATCCGAATTTGGACTTTCATCAGTGTGTTAAGGGTATTAAAATGTAGTCTTTCACATTGATTCTGAATCATCCACCACAAAAAAAGTCAGTTTTGAGTTATCGTTGAATGAACAAAGTTGTCTCTTTCTTGTTTCAAGTGTTCAACTATGGACCCATGGCTAAAACTCAAGTTTTAAAAACTTTCCGAAATCTGAATTTGGACTTTCTTTAGTGTATTAAGTGTTTCAAAATACTGTCTTTCACGTAGATTCGTAATAAAAAAAAACAAATAAGTCAGTTTTTAGATATTTTTGATTGAACAAAGTTCTGTCTTTCTTGTTTCAAGTGTTCTACTATGGACCCATGGCTAAAACTCAAGTTTTAAAAACTTCCCGAAATCTAAATCTGGACTTTCATTAGTGTATTAAGTGTATCAAAATGTCATCTTTCACATAGATTCGGAATTGTCAACTGCAAAAAAGTCAATTTTGAGATATCGTTGATTGAACAAAGTTCTGTCTTTCTTGTTTCAAGTGTTCTACTATGGACCCATGGCTAAAACTCAAGTTTTAAAAACTTCCCGAAATCTAAATCTGGACTTTCATTAGGGTATTAAGTGTAACAAAATGTCGTCTTTCACATAGATTCGGAATCGTCAACTGCAAAAAAGTCAATTTTAAGATATCGTTGATTGAACAAAGTTGTCTCTTTCTTGTTTCAAGTGTTCTACTATGGACCCATGGGTAAAACTCAAGTTTTAAAAAAGTTCCCGGAATCCGAATTTGGACATTCGTTAGTGTATTAAGTGTATCAAAATGTCGTCTTTCACGTTGATTCGGAATCGTCAACCGCAATAAAAGTCAGTTTTGAGATATTGTTGAATGAACAAAGTTGCCTCTTTCTTGTTTCAAGTGTTTAACTATTGACCCATGGCTAAAACTCAAGCTTTAAAGACTTCCCGAAATCCAAATTTGGACTTTTGTTAGTGTATTAAGTGTATCAAAATGTCGTCTTTCACATTTATTCGAAATCGTCAACCGCAAAAAAAGTCAGTTTTGAGAAATCGTTGAATGAACAAAGTTGTCTCTTTCTTGTTTCAAGTGTTCTACTATAGACCCATGGCTAAAACTCAAGTTTTAAAGACTTTCCGAAATCCAAATTTAGACATTCATTAGTGTATTAACTGTATTAAAATGTCGTATTTCACATTGATTCGGAATCGTCAACCGCAAAAAAAGTCAGTTTTGAGATATCGTTGAATGAACAAAGTTGTCTCTTTCTTGTTTCAAGTGTTTAACTATGGACCCATGGCTAAAACTCAAGTTTTAAAGACTTCCCGAAATCCAAATTTAGACTTTCATTAGTGTATTAAGTGTATTAAAATGTCGTATTTCACATTGATTCGGAATCGTCAACCGCAAAAAAAGTCAGTTTTGAGATATCGTTGAATGAACAAAGTTGTCTCTTTCTTGTTTCAAGTGTTCAACTATGGACCCATGGCCAAAACTCAAGTTTTAAAGACTGCCCGAAATCTGAATTTGGACCTTCATCAGTGTATTAAGTGTATTAAAATGTCGTCTTTCACATTGATTCGGAATCGTCAACCGCAAAAAAAGGCAGTTTTGAGTTATCGTTGAATGAACAAAGTTGTCTCTTTCTTGTTTCAAGTGTTCAACTATGGACCCATGGCTAAAACTCAAGTTTTAAAAACTTCCCAAAATCTGAATTTGGACTTTATTTAGGGTATTAAGTGTTTCAAAATGTGATCTTTCACGTAGATTCAGAACCGTCAAAAGCAAATAAGTCAGTTTTGAGATATCTTTGATAGAACAAAGTTCTGTCTTTCTTGTTTCAAGTGTTCTACTGTGCACCCATGGCTAAAACTCAAGTTTTAAAAACTTCCCGAGATCTGAATCTGGACTTTCATTAGTGTATTAAGTGTATCAAAATGTCGTCTTTCACATAGATTCGAAATCGTCAACTGCAGAAAATTCAATTTTGAGATATCGTTGATTGAACAAAGTTGTCTCCTTCTTGTTTCAAGTGTTCTACTATGGACCCATGGGTACAACTGAAGTTTTAAAAACGTCCCAAAATCCGAATTTGGACTATCACTAGTGTATTAGGTGTATCAAAATGTCGTCTTTCACATTGATTCGGAATCATCAACCACGAAAAAAGTCAGCTTTGAGATATCGTTTGAATGAAGAAAGTTGTCTCTTTCTTGTTTCAAGTGTTCAACAATGGACCCATGGCTAAAACTCAAGTTTTAAAGACTTCCCGAAATCCGAATTTGGACTTTCATGAGTTTATTAAGTGTATTAAAATGTCATCTTTCACATTGATTTGGAATCGTCAACCGCAAAAAAGGACAGTTTTGAGTTATCGTTGAGTGAACAAAGTTGTCTCTTTCTTGTTTCAAGTGTTCAACTATGGACCCATGGCTAAAACTCAAGTTTTAAAAACTTCTCGAAATCTGAATTTGGACTTTATTTAGTGTATTAAGTGTTTCAAAATGTCATCTTTCACGTAGATTCGGAACCGTCAAAAGCAAATAAGTCAGTTTTGAGATATCTTTGATAGAACAAAGTTCTGTCTTTCTTGTTTCAAGTGTTCTACTGTGCACCCATGGCTAAAACTGAAGTTTTAAAAACTTTTCGAGATCTGAATCTGGACTTTCATTACTGTATCAAAATGTCGTCTTTCACATAGATTCGGAATCGTCAACTGCAAAAAAGTCAATTTTGAGATATCGTTGATTGAACAGAGTTGTCTCCTTCTTGTTTCAAGTGTTCTACTATGGACCCATGGGTAAAACTGAAGTTTTAAAAACGTCCCAAAATCCGAATTTGGACTTTCACTAGTGTATTAAGTGTATCAAAATGTCGTCTTTCACATTGATTCGGAATCGTCAACCACAAAAAAAGTCAGTTTTGAGATATCGTTGAATGAACAAAGTTGTCTCTTTCTTGTTTCAAGTGTTCAACTATGGACCCATGGCCAAAACTCAAGTTTTAAAAACTGCCCGAAATCTGAATTTGGACCTTCATCAGTGTATTAAGTGTATTAAAATGTCGTCTTTCACATTGATTCGGAATCGTCAACCGCAAAAAAAGGCAGTTTTGAGTTATCGTTGAATGAACAAAGTTGTCTCTTTCTTGTTTCAAGTGTTCAACTATGGACCCATGGCTAAAACTCAAGTTTTAAAAACTTCTCGAAATCTGAATTTGGACTTTATTTAGTGTATTAAGTGTATCAAAATGTCATCTTTCACATTGATTCGGAATCATCAACCGCTAAAAAAGTCAGCTTTGAGATATCGTTTGAATGAAGAAAGTTGTCTCTTTCTTGTTTCAAGTGTTCAACAATGGACCCATGGCTAAAACTCAAGTTTTAAAGACTTCCCGAAATCCGAATTTGGACTTTCATGAGTGTATTAAGTGTATTAAAATGTCGTCTTTCACATTGATTTGGAATCGTCAACCGCAAAAAAGGACAGTTTTAAGTTATCGTTGAGTGAACAAAGTTGTCTCTTTCTTGTTTCAAGTGTTCAACAATGGACCCATGGCTAAAACTCAAGTTTTAAAGACTTCCTGAAATCCGAATTTGGACTTTCATTAGTGTATTAGGTGTATTAAAATGTCGTCTTTCACATTGATTCGGAATCGTCAACCGCAAAAAAAGTCAGTTTTGAGTTATCGTTGAATGAACAAAGTTGTGTCTTTCTTGTTTCAAGTGTTCTACATGGACCCATGGCTAAAACTCAAGTTTTAAAGACTTACCGAAATCCGAATTTGGACTTTCGTTAGTGTATTAAGTGTATCAAAATGTCGTCTTTCACATTGATTCGGAATCGTCAACCGCAGAAAAAGTCAGTTTTGTGATATCGTTGAATGAAGATAGTTGTCTCTTTCTTGTTTAAAGTGTTTAACTATGGACCCATGGCTAAAACTCAAGTTTTAAAAACTTTCCGAAATCTGAATTTGGACTTTCTTTAGTGTATTAAGTGTTTCAAAATACTGTCTTTCACGTAGATTCGTAATAAAAAAAAACAAATAAGTCAGTTTTTAGATATTTTTGATTGAACAAAGTTCTGTCTTTCTTGTTTCAAGTGTTCTACTATGGACCCATGGCTAAAACTCAAGTTTTAAAAACTTCTCGAAATCTAAATCTGGACTTTCATTAGTGTATTAAGTGTATCAAAATGTCATCTTTCACATAGATTCGGAATTGTCAACTGCAAAAAAGTCAATTTTGAGATATCGTTGATTGAACAAAGTTCTGTCTTTCTTGTTTCAAGTGTTCTACTATGGACCCATGGCTAAAACTCAAGTTTTAAAAACTTCCCGAAATCTAAATCTGGACTTTCATTAGGGTATTAAGTGTATCAAAATGTCGTCTTTCACATAGATTCGGAATCGTCAACTGCAAAAAAGTCAATTTTAAGATAACGTTGATTGAACAAAGTTGTCTCTTTCTTGTTTCAAGTGTTCTACTATGGACCCATGGGTAAAACTCAAGTTTTAAAAAAGTTCCTGGAATCCGAATTTGGACATTCGTTAGTGTATTAAGTGTATCAAAATGTCGTCTTTCACGTTGATTCGGAATCGTCAACCGCAATAAAAGTCAGTTTTGAGATATTGTTGAATGAACAAAGTTGCCTCTTTCTTGTTTCAAGTGTTTAACTATTGACCCATGGCTAAAACTCAAGCTTTAAAGACTTCCCGAAATCCAAATTTGGACTTTTGTTAGTGTATTAAGTGTATCAAAATGTCGTCTTTCACATTTATTCGAAATCGTCAACCGCAAAAAAAGTCAGTTTTGAGAAATCGTTGAATGAACAAAGTTGTCTCTTTCTTGTTTCAAGTGTTCTACTATAGACCCATGGCTAAAACTCAAGTTTTAAAGACTTTCCGAAATCCAAATTTAGACATTCATTAGTGTATTATGTGTATTAAAATGTCGTATTTCACATTGATTCGGAATCGTCAACCGCAAAAAAAGTCAGTTTTGAGATATCGTTGAATGAACAAAGTTGTCTCTTTCTTGTTTCAAGTGTTTAACTATGGACCCATGGCTAAAACTCAAGTTTTAAAGACTTCCCGAAATCCAAATTTAGACTTTCATTAGTGTATTAAGTGTATTAAAATGTCGTATTTCACATTGATTCGGAATCGTCAACCGCAAAAAAAGTCAGTTTTGAGATATCGTTGAATGAACAAAGTTGTCTCTTTCTTGTTTCAAGTGTTTAACTATGGACCCATGGCTAAAACTCAAGTTTTAAAGACTTCCTGAAATCCGAATTTGGACTTTCATTAGCGTATTAAGTGTATTAAAATTTCATCTTTCACATTGATTCGGAATCGTCAACCGCAAAAAAAGTCAGTTTTGAGTTATAGTTGAATGAACAAAGTTGTCTCTTTCTTGTTTCAAGTGTTCAACTATGGACCCATGGCTAAAACTCAAGTTTTAAAGACTTCCTGAAATCTGAATTTGGACTTTCATGAGTGTATTAAGTGTATTAAAATGTCGTCTTTCACATTGATTCGGAATCGTCAACCACAAAAAAAGTCAGTTTTGAGATATCATTGAATGAACAAAGTTGTCTCTTTCTTGTTTCAAGTGTTCAACTATGGACCCATGGCCAAAACTCAAGTTTTAAAGACTGCCCGAAATCTGAATTTGGACCTTCATCAGTGTATTAAATGTATTAAAATGTCGTCTTTCACATTGATTCGGAATCGTCAACCGCAAAAAAAGGCAGTTTTGAGTTATCGTTGAATGAACAAAGTTGTCTCTTTCTTGTTTCAAGTGTTCAACTATGGACCCATGGCTAAAACTCAAGTTTTAAAAACTTCCCAAAATCTGAATTTGGACTTTATTTAGGGTATTAAGTGTTTCAAAATGTGATCTTTCACGTAGATTCAGAACCGTCAAAAGCAAATAAGTCAGTTTTGAGATATCTTTGATAGAACAAAGTTCTGTCTTTCTTGTTTCAAGTGTTCTACTGTGCACCCATGGCTAAAACTCAAGTTTTAAAAACTTCCCGAGATCTGAATCTGGACTTTCATTAGTGTATTAAGTGTATCAAAATGTCGTCTTTCACATAGATTCGAAATCGTCAACTGCAGAAAATTCAATTTTGAGATATCGTTGATTGAACAAAGTTGTCTCCTTCTTGTTTCAAGTGTTCTACTATGGACCCATGGGTACAACTGAAGTTTTAAAAACGTCCCAAAATCCGAATTTGGACTATCACTAGTGTATTAAGTGTATCAAAATGTCGTCTTTCACATTGATTCGGAATCATCAACCGCGAAAAAAGTCAGCTTTGAGATATCGTTTGAATGAAGAAAGTTGTCTCTTTCTTGTTTCAAGTGTTCAACAATGGACCCATGGCTAAACCTCAAGTTTTAAAGACTTCCCGAAATCCGAATTTGGACTTTCATGAGTGTATTAAGTGTATTAAAATGTCGTCTTTCACATTGATTTGGAATCGTCAACCGCAAAAAAGGACAGTTTTGAGTTATCGTTGAGTGAACAAAGTTGTCTCTTTCTTGTTTCAAGTGTTCAACTATGGACCCATGGCTAAAACTCAAGTTTTAAAAACTTCTCGAAATCTGAATTTGGACTTTATTTAGTGTATTAAGTGTTTCAAAATGTCATCTTTCACGTAGATTCGGAACCGTCAAAAGCAAATAAGTCAGTTTTGAGATATCTTTGATAGAACAAAGTTCTGTCTTTCTTGTTTCAAGTGTTCTTCTGTGCACCCATGGCTAAAACTCAAGTTTTAAAAACTTCCCGAGATCTGAATCTGGACTTTCATTAGTGTATCAAAATGTCGTCTTTTACATAGATTCGGAATCGTTAACTGCAAAAAAGTCAATTTTGAGATATCGTTGATTGAACAGAGTTGTCTCCTTCTTGTTTCAAGTGTTCTACTATGGACCCATGGGTAAAACTGAAGTTTTAAAAACGTCCCAAAATCCGAATTTGGACTTTCACTAGTGTATTAAGTGTATCAAAATGTCGTCTTTCACATTGATTCGGAATCGTCAACTGCAAAAAAAGTCAGTTTTGAGATATCGTTTGAATGAAGAAAGTTGTCTCTTTCTTGTTTCAAGTGTTCAACAATGGACCCATGGCTAAAACTCAAGTTTTAAAGACTTCTTGAAATCCGAATTTGGACTTTCATTAGTGTATTAGGTGTATTAAAATGTCGTCTTTCACATTGATTCGGAATCGTCAACCGCAAAAAAAGTCAGTTTTGAGTTATCGTTGAATGAACAAAGTTGTCTCTTTCTTGTTTCAAGTGTTCTACCTGGACCCACGGCTAAAACTCAAGTTTTAAAGACTTACCGAAATCTGAATTTGGACTTTCGTTAGTGTATTAAGTGTATCAAAATGTCGTCTTTCACATTGATTCAGAATCGTCAACCACAGAAAAAGTCAGTTTTGTGATATCGTTGAATGAAGAAAGTTGTCTCTTTCTTGTTTCAAGTGTTTAACTATGGACCCATGGCTAAAACTCAAGTTTTAAAGACTTCGCGAAATCCGAATTTGGACTTTCATCAGTGTGTTAAGGGTATTAAAATGTAGTCTTTCACATTGATTCTGAATCATCCACCACAAAAAAAGTCAGTTTTGAGTTATCGTTGAATGAACAAAGTTGTCTCTTTCTTGTTTCAAGTGTTCAACTATGGACCCATGGCTAAAACTCAAGTTTTAAAAACTTTCCGAAATCTGAATTTGGACTTTCTTTAGTGTATTAAGTGTTTCAAAATGCCGTCCTTCACGTAGATTCGTAATAAAAAAAAACAAATAAGTCAGTTTTTAGATATTTTTGATTGAACAAAGTTCTGTCTTTCTTGTTTCAAGTGTTCTACTATGGACCCATGGCTAAAACTCAAGTTTTAAAAACTTCCCGAAATCTAAATCTGGACTTTCATTAGTGTATTAAGTGTATCAAAATGTCATCTTTCACATAGATTCGGAATTGTCAACTGCAAAAAAGTCAATTTTGAGATATCGTTGATTGAACAAAGTTCTGTCTTTCTTGTTTCAAGTGTTCTACTATGGACCCATGGCTAAAACTCAAGTTTTAAAAACTTCCCGAAATCTAAATCTGGACTTTCATTAGGGTATTAAGTGTATCAAAATGTCGTCTTTCACATAGATTCGGAATCGTCAACTGCAAAAAAGTCAATTTTAAGATATCGTTGATTGAACAAAGTTGTCTCTTTCTTGTTTCAAGTGTTCTACTATGGACCCATGGCTAAAACTCAAGTTTTAAAAAAGTTCCCGGAATCTGAATTTGGACATTCGTTAGTGTATTAAGTGTATCAAAATGTCGTCTTTCACGTTGATTCGGAATCGTCAACCGCAATAAAAGTCAGTTTTGAGATATTGTTGAATGAACAAAGTTGCCTCTTTCTTGTTTCAAGTGTTTAACTATTGACCCATGGCTAAAACTCAAGCTTTAAAGACTTCCCGAAATCCAAATTTGGACTTTTGTTAGTGTATTAAGTGTATCAAAATGTCGTCTTTCACATTTATTCGAAATCGTCAACCGCAAAAAAAGTCAGTTTTGAGAAATCGTTGAATGAACAAAGTTGTCTCTTTCTTGTTTCAAGTGTTCTACTATAGACCCATGGCTAAAACTCAAGTTTTAAAGACTTTCCGAAATCCAAATTTAGACATTCATTAGTGTATTAAGTGTATTAAAATGTCGTATTTCACATTGATTCGGAATCGTCAACCGCAAAAAAAGTCAGTTTTGAGATATCGTTGAATGAACAAAGTTGTCTCTTTCTTGTTTCAAGTGTTTAACTATGGACCCATGGCTAAAACTCAAGTTTTAAAGACTTCCCGAAATCCAAATTTGGACTTTCATTAGCGTATTAAGTGTATTAAAATTTCATCTTTCACATTGATTCGGAATCGTCAACCGCAAAAAAAGTCAGTTTTGAGTTATAGTTGAATGAACAAAGTTGTCTCTTTCTTGTTTCAAGTGTTCAACTATGGACCCATGGCTAAAACTCAAGTTTTAAAGACTTCCCGAAATCTGAATTTGGACTTTCATGAGTGTATTAAGTGTATTAAAATGTCGTCTTTCACATTGATTCGGAATCGTCATCCACAAAAAAAGTCAGTTTTGAGATATCATTGAATGAACAAAGTTTTCTCTTTCTTGTTTCAAGTGTTCAACTATGGACCCATGGCCAAAACTCAAGTTTTAAAGACTGCCCGAAATCTGAATTTGGACCTTCATCAGTGTATTAAGTGTATTAAAATGTCGTCTTTCACATTGATTCGGAATCGTCAACCACAAAAAAAGACAGTTTTGAGTTATCGTCGAATGAACAAAGTTGTCTCTTTCTTGTTTCAAGTGTTCAACTATGGACCCATGGCTAAAACTCAAGTTTTAAAAACTTCCCAAAATCTGAATTTGGACTTTATTTAGGGTATTAAGTGTTTCAAAATGTGATCTTTCACGTAGATTCAGAACCGTCAAAAGCAAATAAGTCAGTTTTGAGATATCTTTGATAGAACAAAGTTCTGTCTTTCTTGTTTCAAGTGTTCTACTGTGCACCCATGGCTAAAACTCAAGTTTTAAAAACTTCCCGAGATCTGAATCTGGACTTTCATTAGTGTATTAAGTGTATCAAAATGTCGTCTTTCACATAGATTCGAAATCGTCAACTGCAGAAAATTCAATTTTGAGATATCGTTGATTGAACAAAGTTGTCTCCTTCTTGTTTCAAGTGTTCTACTATGTACCCATGGGTACAACTGAAGTTTTAAAAACGTCCCAAAATCCGAATTTGGACTATCACTAGTGTATTAAGTGTATCAAAATGTCATCTTTCACATTGATTCGGAATCATCAACCGCGAAAAAAGTCAGCTTTGAGATATCGTTTGAATGAAGAAAGTTGTCTCTTTCTTGTTTCAAGTGTTCAACAATGGACCCATGGCTAAAACTCAAGTTTTAAAGACTTCCCGAAATCCGAATTTGGACTTTCATGAGTGTATTAAGTGTATTAAAATGTCGTCTTTCACATTGATTTGGAATCGTCAACCGCAAAAAAGGACAGTTTTAAGTTATCGTTGAGTGAACAAAGTTGTCTCTTTCTTGTTTCAAGTGTTCAACAATGGACCCATGGCTAAAACTCAAGTTTTAAAGACTTCCTGAAATCCGAATTTGGACTTTCATTAGTGTATTAGGTGTATTAAAATGTCGTCTTTCACATTGATTCGGAATCGTCAACCGCAAAAAAAGTCAGTTTTGAGTTATCGTTGAATGAACAAAGTTGTGTCTTTCTTGTTTCAAGTGTTCTACATGGACCCATGGCTAAAACTCAAGTTTTAAAGACTTACCGAAATCCGAATTTGGACTTTCGTTAGTGTATTAAGTGTATCAAAATGTCGTCTTTCACATTGATTCGGAATCGTCAACCGCAGAAAAAGTCAGTTTTGTGATATCGTTGAATGAAGATAGTTGTCTCTTTCTTGTTTAAAGTGTTTAACTATGGACCCATGGCTAAAACTCAAGTTTTAAAAACTTTCCGAAATCTGAATTTGGACTTTCTTTAGTGTATTAAGTGTTTCAAAATACTGTCTTTCACGTAGATTCGTAATAAAAAAAAACAAATAAGTCAGTTTTTAGATATTTTTGATTGAACAAAGTTCTGTCTTTCTTGTTTCAAGTGTTCTACTATGGACCCATGGCTAAAACTCAAGTTTTAAAAACTTCTCGAAATCTAAATCTGGACTTTCATTAGTGTATTAAGTGTATCAAAATGTCGTCTTTCACATAGATTCGGAATCGTCAACTGCAAAAAAGTCAATTTTAAGATAACGTTGATTGAACAAAGTTGTCTCTTTCTTGTTTCAAGTGTTCTACTATGGACCCATGGGTAAAACTCAAGTTTTAAAAAAGTTCCTGGAATCCGAATTTGGACATTCGTTAGTGTATTAAGTGTATCAAAATGTCGTCTTTCACATTGATTCGGAATCGTCAACCACAAAAAAAGTCAGTTTTGAGATATCGTTGAATGAACAAAGTTGTCTCTTTCTTGTTTCAAGTGTTCAACTATGGACCCATGGCCAAAACTCAAGTTTTAAAAACTGCCCGAAATCTGAATTTGGACCTTCATCAGTGTATTAAGTGTATTAAAATGTCGTCTTTCACATTGATTCGGAATCGTCAACCGCAGAAAAAGTCAGTTTTGTGATATCGTTGAATGAAGATAGTTGTCTCTTTCTTGTTTAAAGTGTTTAACTATGGACCCATGGCTAAAACTCAAGTTTTAAAAACTTTCCGAAATCTGAATTTGGACTTTCTTTAGTGTATTAAGTGTTTCAAAATACTGTCTTTCACGTAGATTCGTAATAAAAAAAAACAAATAAGTCAGTTTTTAGATATTTTTGATTGAACAAAGTTCTGTCTTTCTTGTTTCAAGTGTTCTACTATGGACCCATGGCTAAAACTCAAGTTTTAAAAACTTCTCGAAATCTAAATCTGGACTTTCATTAGTGTATTAAGTGTATCAAAATGTCATCTTTCACATAGATTCGGAATTGTCAACTGCAAAAAAGTCAATTTTGAGATATCGTTGATTGAACAAAGTTCTGTCTTTCTTGTTTCAAGTGTTCTACTATGGACCCATGGCTAAAACTCAAGTTTTAAAAACTTCCCGAAATCTAAATCTGGACTTTCATTAGGGTATTAAGTGTATCAAAATGTCGTCTTTCACATAGATTCGGAATCGTCAACTGCAAAAAAGTCAATTTTAAGATAACGTTGATTGAACAAAGTTGTCTCTTTCTTGTTTCAAGTGTTCTACTATGGACCCATGGGTAAAACTCAAGTTTTAAAAAAGTTCCTGGAATCCGAATTTGGACATTCGTTAGTGTATTAAGTGTATCAAAATGTCGTCTTTCACGTTGATTCGGAATCGTCAACCGCAATAAAAGTCAGTTTTGAGATATTGTTGAATGAACAAAGTTGCCTCTTTCTTGTTTCAAGTGTTTAACTATTGACCCATGGCTAAAACTCAAGCTTTAAAGACTTCCCGAAATCCAAATTTGGACTTTTGTTAGTGTATTAAGTGTATCAAAATGTCGTCTTTCACATTTATTCGAAATCGTCAACCGCAAAAAAAGTCAGTTTTGAGAAATCGTTGAATGAACAAAGTTGTCTCTTTCTTGTTTCAAGTGTTCTACTATAGACCCATGGCTAAAACTCAAGTTTTAAAGACTTTCCGAAATCCAAATTTAGACATTCATTAGTGTATTATGTGTATTAAAATGTCGTATTTCACATTGATTCGGAATCGTCAACCGCAAAAAAAGTCAGTTTTGAGATATCGTTGAATGAACAAAGTTGTCTCTTTCTTGTTTCAAGTGTTTAACTATGGACCCATGGCTAAAACTCAAGTTTTAAAGACTTCCCGAAATCCAAATTTAGACTTTCATTAGTGTATTAAGTGTATTAAAATGTCGTATTTCACATTGATTCGGAATCGTCAACCGCAAAAAAAGTCAGTTTTGAGATATCGTTGAATGAACAAAGTTGTCTCTTTCTTGTTTCAAGTGTTTAACTATGGACCCATGGCTAAAACTCAAGTTTTAAAGACTTCCCGAAATCCGAATTTGGACTTTCATTAGCGTATTAAGTGTATTAAAATTTCATCTTTCACATTGATTCGGAATCGTCAACCGCAAAAAAAGTCAGTTTTGAGTTATAGTTGAATGAACAAAGTTGTCTCTTTCTTGTTTCAAGTGTTCAACTATGGACCCATTGCTAAAACTCAAGTTTTAAAGACTTCCTGAAATCTGAATTTGGACTTTCATGAGTGTATTAAGTGTATTAAAATGTCGTCTTTCACATTGATTCGGAATCGTCAACCACAAAAAAAGTCAGTTTTGAGATATCATTGAATGAACAAAGTTGTCTCTTTCTTGTTTCAAGTGTTCAACTATGGACCCATGGCCAAAACTCAAGTTTTAAAGACTTTCCAAAATCTGAATTTGGACTTTCATTAGCGTATTAAGTGTATTAAAATTTCATCTTTCACATTGATTCGGAATCGTCAACCGCAAAAAAAGTCAGTTTTGAGTTATAGTTGAATGAACAAAGTTGTCTCTTTCTTGTTTCAAGTGTTCAACTATGGACCCATTGCTAAAACTCAAGTTTTAAAGACTTCCTGAAATCTGAATTTGGACTTTCATGAGTGTATTAAGTGTATTAAAATGTCGTCTTTCACATTGATTCGGAATCGTCAACCACAAAAAAAGTCAGTTTTGAGATATCATTGAATGAACAAAGTTGTCTCTTTCTTGTTTCAAGTGTTCAACTATGGACCCATGGCTAAAACTCAAGTTTTAAAGACTTCCCGAAATTCGAATTTGGACTTTCATTAGCGTATTAAGTGTATTAAAATTTCATCTTTCACATTGATTCGGAATCGTCAACCGCAAAAAAAGTCAGTTTTGAGTTATAGTTGAATGAACAAAGTTGTCTCTTTCTTGTTTCAAGTGTTCAACTATGGACCCATTGCTAAAACTCAAGTTTTAAAGACTTCCTGAAATCTGAATTTGGACTTTCATGAGTGTATTAAGTGTATTAAAATGTCGTCTTTCACATTGATTCGGAATCGTCAACCGCAAAAAAAGACAGTTTTGAGTTATCGTTGAATGAACAAAGTTGTCTCTTTCTTGTTTCAAGTGTTCAACTATGGACCCATGGCTAAAACTCAAGTTTTAAAAACTTTCCAAAATCTGAATTTGGACTTTATTTAGGGTATTAAGTGTTTCAAAATGTGATCTTTCACGTAGATTCAGAACCGTCAAAAGCAAATAAGTCAGTTTTGAGATATCTTTGATAGAACAAAGTTCTGTCTTTCTTGTTTCAAGTGTTCTACTGTGCACCCATGGCTAAAACTCAAGTTTTAAAAACTTCCCGAGATCTGAATCTGGACTTTCATTAGTGTATTAAGTGTATCAAAATGTCGTCTTTCACATAGATTCGAAATCGTCAACTGCAGAAAATTCAATTTTGAGATATCGTTGATTGAACAAAGTTGTCTCCTTCTTGTTTCAAGTGTTCTACTATGGACCCATGGGTACAACTGAAGTTTTAAAAACGTCCCAAAATCCGAATTTGGACTATCACTAGTGTATTAAGTGTATCAAAATGTCGTCTTTCACATTGATTCGGAATCATCAACCGCGAAAAAAGTCAGCTTTGAGATATCGTTTGAATGAAGAAAGTTGTCTCTTTCTTGTTTCAAGTGTTCAACAATGGACCCATGGCTAAACCTCAAGTTTTAAAGACTTCCCGAAATCCGAATTTGGACTTTCATGAGTGTATTAAGTGTATTAAAATGTCGTCTTTCACATTGATTTGGAATCGTCAACCGCAAAAAATGACAGTTTTGAGTTATCGTTGAGTGAACAAAGTTGTCTCTTTCTTGTTTCAAGTGTTCAACTATGGACCCATGGCTAAAACTCAAGTTTTAAAAACTTCTCGAAATCTGAATTTGGACTTTATTTAGTGTATTAAGTGTTTCAAAATGTCATCTTTCACGTAGATTCGGAACCGTCAAAAGCAAATAAGTCAGTTTTGAGATATCTTTGATAGAACAAAGTTCTGTCTTTCTTGTTTCAAGTGTTCTTCTGTGCACCCATGGCTAAAACTCAAGTTTTAAAAACTTCCCGAGATCTGAATCTGGACTTTCATTAGTGTATCAAAATGTCGTCTTTCACATAGATTCGGAATCGTTAACTGCAAAAAAGTCAATTTTGAGATATCGTTGATTGAACAGAGTTGTCTCCTTCTTGTTTCAAGTGTTCTACTATGTACCCATGGGTACAACTGAAGTTTTAAAAACGTCCCAAAATCCGAATTTGGACTATCACTAGTGTATTAAGTGTATCAAAATGTCATCTTTCACATTGATTCGGAATCATCAACCGCGAAAAAAGTCAGCTTTGAGATATCGTTTGAATGAAGAAAGTTGTCTCTTTCTTGTTTCAAGTGTTCAACAATGGACCCATGGCTAAAACTCAAGTTTTAAAGACTTCCCGAAATCCGAATTTGGACTTTCATGAGTGTATTAAGTGTATTAAAATGTCGTCTTTCACATTGATTTGGAATCGTCAACCGCAAAAAAGGACAGTTTTAAGTTGTCGTTGAGTGAACAAAGTTGTCTCTTTCTTGTTTCAAGTGTTCAACAATGGACCCATGGCTAAAACTCAAGTTTTAAAGACTTCCTGAAATCCGAATTTGGACTTTCATTAGTGTATTAGGTGTATTAAAATGTCGTCTTTCACATTGATTCGGAATCGTCAACCGCAAAAAAAGTCAGTTTTGAGTTATCGTTGAATGAACAAAGTTGTGTCTTTCTTGTTTCAAGTGTTCTACATGGACCCATGGCTAAAACTCAAGTTTTAAAGACTTACCGAAATCCGAATTTGGACTTTCGTTAGTGTATTAAGTGTATCAAAATGTCGTCTTTCACATTGATTCGGAATCGTCAACCGCAGAAAAAGTCAGTTTTGTGATATCGTTGAATGAAGATAGTTGTCTCTTTCTTGTTTAAAGTGTTTAACTATGGACCCATGGCTAAAACTCAAGTTTTAAAAACTTTCCGAAATCTGAATTTGGACTTTCTTTAGTGTATTAAGTGTTTCAAAATACTGTCTTTCACGTAGATTCGTAATAAAAAAAAACAAATAAGTCAGTTTTTAGATATTTTTGATTGAACAAAGTTCTGTCTTTCTTGTTTCAAGTGTTCTACTATGGACCCATGGCTAAAACTCAAGTTTTAAAAACTTCTCGAAATCTAAATCTGGACTTTCATTAGTGTATTAAGTGTATCAAAATGTCGTCTTTCACATAGATTCGGAATCGTCAACTGCAAAAAAGTCAATTTTAAGATAACGTTGATTGAACAAAGTTGTCTCTTTCTTGTTTCAAGTGTTCTACTATGGACCCATGGGTAAAACTCAAGTTTTAAAAAAGTTCCTGGAATCCGAATTTGGACATTCGTTAGTGTATTAAGTGTATCAAAATGTCGTCTTTCACATTGATTCGGAATCGTCAACCACAAAAAAAGTCAGTTTTGAGATATCGTTGAATGAACAAAGTTGTCTCTTTCTTGTTTCAAGTGTTCAACTATGGACCCATGGCCAAAACTCAAGTTTTAAAAACTGCCCGAAATCTGAATTTGGACCTTCATCAGTGTATTAAGTGTATTAAAATGTCATCTTTCACATTGATTCGGAATCGTCAACCGCAGAAAAGTCAGTTTTGTGATATCGTTGAATGAAGATAGTTGTCTCTTTCTTGTTTAAAGTGTTTAACTATGGACCCATGGCTAAAACTCAAGTTTTAAAAACTTTCCGAAATCTGAATTTGGACTTTCTTTAGTGTATTAAGTGTTTCAAAATACTGTCTTTCACGTAGATTCGTAATAAAAAAAAACAAATAAGTCAGTTTTTAGATATTTTTGATTGAACAAAGTTCTGTCTTTCTTGTTTCAAGTGTTCTACTATGGACCCATGGCTAAAACTCAAGTTTTAAAAACTTCTCGAAATCTAAATCTGGACTTTCATTAGTGTATTAAGTGTATCAAAATGTCATCTTTCACATAGATTCGGAATTGTCAACTGCAAAAAAGTCAATTTTGAGATATCGTTGATTGAACAAAGTTCTGTCTTTCTTGTTTCAAGTGTTCTACTATGGACCCATGGCTAAAACTCAAGTTTTAAAAACTTCCCGAAATCTAAATCTGGACTTTCATTAGGGTATTAAGTGTATCAAAATGTCGTCTTTCACATAGATTCGGAATCGTCAACTGCAAAAAAGTCAATTTTAAGATAACGTTGATTGAACAAAGTTGTCTCTTTCTTGTTTCAAGTGTTCTACTATGGACCCATGGGTAAAACTCAAGTTTTAAAAAAGTTCCTGGAATCCGAATTTGGACATTCGTTAGTGTATTAAGTGTATCAAAATGTCGTCTTTCACGTTGATTCGGAATCGTCAACCGCAATAAAAGTCAGTTTTGAGATATTGTTGAATGAACAAAGTTGCCTCTTTCTTGTTTCAAGTGTTTAACTATTGACCCATGGCTAAAACTCAAGCTTTAAAGACTTCCCGAAATCCAAATTTGGACTTTTGTTAGTGTATTAAGTGTATCAAAATGTCGTCTTTCACATTTATTCGAAATCGTCAACCGCAAAAAAAGTCAGTTTTGAGAAATCGTTGAATGAACAAAGTTGTCTCTTTCTTGTTTCAAGTGTTCTACTATAGACCCATGGCTAAAACTCAAGTTTTAAAGACTTTCCGAAATCCAAATTTAGACATTCATTAGTGTATTATGTGTATTAAAATGTCGTATTTCACATTGATTCGGAATCGTCAACCGCAAAAAAAGTCAGTTTTGAGATATCGTTGAATGAACAAAGTTGTCTCTTTCTTGTTTCAAGTGTTTAACTATGGACCCATGGCTAAAACTCAAGTTTTAAAGACTTCCCGAAATCCAAATTTAGACTTTCATTAGTGTATTAAGTGTATTAAAATGTCGTATTTCACATTGATTCGGAATCGTCAACCGCAAAAAAAGTCAGTTTTGAGATATCGTTGAATGAACAAAGTTGTCTCTTTCTTGTTTCAAGTGTTTAACTATGGACCCATGGCTAAAACTCAAGTTTTAAAGACTTCCCGAAATCCGAATTTGGACTTTCATTAGCGTATTAAGTGTATTAAAATTTCATCTTTCACATTGATTCGGAATCGTCAACCGCAAAAAAAGTCAGTTTTGAGTTATAGTTGAATGAACAAAGTTGTCTCTTTCTTGTTTCAAGTGTTCAACTATGGACCCATTGCTAAAACTCAAGTTTTAAAGACTTCCTGAAATCTGAATTTGGACTTTCATGAGTGTATTAAGTGTATTAAAATGTCGTCTTTCACATTGATTCGGAATCGTCAACCACAAAAAAAGTCAGTTTTGAGATATCATTGAATGAACAAAGTTGTCTCTTTCTTGTTTCAAGTGTTCAACTATGGACCCATGGCCAAAACTCAAGTTTTAAAGACTTTCCAAAATCTGAATTTGGACTTTCATTAGCGTATTAAGTGTATTAAAATTTCATCTTTCACATTGATTCGGAATC
Source organism: Diospyros kaki (assembly GCA_036245055.1). Lineage (NCBI taxonomy): Eukaryota > Viridiplantae > Streptophyta > Magnoliopsida > Ericales > Ebenaceae > Diospyros > Diospyros kaki. Next base: position 21,847,364 of record BSEG01000009.1, on the reverse strand, counting down.
GTCAACCGCAAAAAAAGTCAGTTTTGAGTTATAGTTGAATGAACAAAGTTGTCTCTTTCTTGTTTCAAGTGTTCAACTATGGACCCATTGCTAAAACTCAAGTTTTAAAGACTTCCTGAAATCTGAATTTGGACTTTCATGAGTGTATTAAGTGTATTAAAATGTCGTCTTTCACATTGATTCGGAATCGTCAACCACAAAAAAAGTCAGTTTTGAGATATCATTGAATGAACAAAGTTGTCTCTTTCTTGTTTCAAGTGTTCAACTATGGACCCATGGCTAAAACTCAAGTTTTAAAGACTTCCCGAAATTCGAATTTGGACTTTCATTAGCGTATTAAGTGTATTAAAATTTCATCTTTCACATTGATTCGGAATCGTCAACCGCAAAAAAAGTCAGTTTTGAGTTATAGTTGAATGAACAAAGTTGTCTCTTTCTTGTTTCAAGTGTTCAACTATGGACCCATTGCTAAAACTCAAGTTTTAAAGACTTCCTGAAATCTGAATTTGGACTTTCATGAGTGTATTAAGTGTATTAAAATGTCGTCTTTCACATTGATTCGGAATCGTCAACCGCAAAAAAAGACAGTTTTGAGTTATCGTTGAATGAACAAAGTTGTCTCTTTCTTGTTTCAAGTGTTCAACTATGGACCCATGGCTAAAACTCAAGTTTTAAAAACTTTCCAAAATCTGAATTTGGACTTTATTTAGGGTATTAAGTGTTTCAAAATGTGATCTTTCACGTAGATTCAGAACCGTCAAAAGCAAATAAGTCAGTTTTGAGATATCTTTGATAGAACAAAGTTCTGTCTTTCTTGTTTCAAGTGTTCTACTGTGCACCCATGGCTAAAACTCAAGTTTTAAAAACTTCCCGAGATCTGAATCTGGACTTTCATTAGTGTATTAAGTGTATCAAAATGTCGTCTTTCACATAGATTCGAAATCGTCAACTGCAGAAAATTCAATTTTGAGATATCGTTGATTGAACAAAGTTGTCTCCTTCTTGTTTCAAGTGTTCTACTATGGACCCATGGGTACAACTGAAGTTTTAAAAACGTCCCAAAATCCGAATTTGGACTATCACTAGTGTATTAAGTGTATCAAAATGTCGTCTTTCACATTGATTCGGAATCATCAACCGCGAAAAAAGTCAGCTTTGAGATATCGTTTGAATGAAGAAAGTTGTCTCTTTCTTGTTTCAAGTGTTCAACAGTGGACCCATGGCTAAACCTCAAGTTTTAAAGACTTCCCGAAATCCGAATTTGGACTTTCATGAGTGTATTAAGTGTATTAAAATGTCGTCTTTCACATTGATTTGGAATCGTCAACCGCAAAAAATGACAGTTTTGAGTTATCGTTGAGTGAACAAAGTTGTCTCTTTCTTGTTTCAAGTGTTCAACTATGGACCCATGGCTAAAACTCAAGTTTTAAAAACTTCTCGAAATCTGAATTTGGACTTTATTTAGTGTATTAAGTGTTTCAAAATGTCATCTTTCACGTAGATTCGGAACCGTCAAAAGCAAATAAGTCAGTTTTGAGATATCTTTGATAGAACAAAGTTCTGTCTTTCTTGTTTCAAGTGTTCTTCTGTGCACCCATGGCTAAAACTCAAGTTTTAAAAACTTCCCGAGATCTGAATCTGGACTTTCATTAGTGTATCAAAATGTCGTCTTTCACATAGATTCGGAATCGTTAACTGCAAAAAAGTCAATTTTGAGATATCGTTGATTGAACAGAGTTGTCTCCTTCTTGTTTCAAGTGTTCTACTATGGACCCATGGGTAAAACTGAAGTTTTAAAAACGTCCCAAAATCCGAATTTGGACTTTCACTAGTGTATTAAGTGTATGAAAATGTCGTCTTTCACATTGATTCGGAATCGTCAACTGCAAAAAAAGTCAGTTTTGAGATATCGTTTGAATGAAGAAAGTTGTCTCTTTCTTGTTTCAAGTGTTCAACAATGGACCCATGGCTAAAACTCAAGTTTTAAAGACTTCTTGAAATCCGAATTTGGACTTTCATTAGTGTATTAGGTGTATTAAAATGTCGTCTTTCACATTGATTCGGAATCGTCAACCGCAAAAAAAGTCAGTTTTGAGTTATCGTTGAATGAACAAAGTTGTCTCTTTCTTGTTTCAAGTCTTCTACCTGGACCCACGGCTAAAACTCAAGTTTTAAAGACTTACCGAAATCCGAATTTGGACTTTCGTTAGTGTATTAAGTGTATCAAAATGTCGTCTTTCACATTGATTCAGAATCGTCAACCGCAGAAAAAGTCAGTTTTGTGATATCGTTGAATGAAGAAAGTTGTCTCTTTCTTGTTTCAAGTGTTTAACTATGGACCCATGGCTAAAACTCAAGTTTTAAAGACTTCTCGAAATCCGAATTTGGACTTTCATCAGTGTGTTAAGGGTATTAAAATGTAGTCTTTCACATTGATTCTGAATCATCCACCACAAAAAAAGTCAGTTTTGAGTTATCGTTGAATGAACAAAGTTGTCTCTTTCTTGTTTCAAGTGTTCAACTATGGACCCATGGCTAAAACTCAAGTTTTAAAAACTTTCCGAAATCTGAATTTGGACTTTCTTTAGTGTATTAAGTGTTTCAAAATGCCGTCCTTCACGTAGATTCGTAATAAAAAAAAACAAATAAGTCAGTTTTTAGATATTTTTGATTGAACAAAGTTCTGTCTTTCTTGTTTCAAGTGTTCTACTATGGACCCATGGCTAAAACTCAAGTTTTAAAAACTTCCCGAAATCTAAATCTGGACTTTCATTAGTGTATTAAGTGTATCAAAATGTCATCTTCCACATAGATTCGGAATTGTCAACTGCAAAAAAGTCAATTTTGAGATATCGTTGATTGAACAAAGTTCTGTCTTTCTTGTTTCAAGTGTTCTACTATGGACCCATGGCTAAAACTCAAGTTTTAAAAACTTCCCGAAATCTAAATCTGGACTTTCATTAGGGTATTAAGTGTATCAAAATGTCGTCTTTCACATAGATTCGGAATCGTCAACTGCAAAAAAGTCAATTTTAAGATATCGTTGATTGAACAAAGTTGTCTCTTTCTTGTTTCAAGTGTTCTACTATGGACCCATGGCTAAAACTCAAGTTTTAAAAAAGTTCCCGGAATCTGAATTTGGACATTCGTTAGTGTATTAAGTGTATCAAAATGTCGTCTTTCACGTTGATTCGGAATCGTCAACCGCAATAAAAGTCAGTTTTGAGATATTGTTGAATGAACAAAGTTGCCTCTTTCTTGTTTCAAGTGTTTAACTATTGACCCATGGCTAAAACTCAAGCTTTAAAGACTTCCCGAAATCCAAATTTGGACTTTTGTTAGTGTATTAAGTGTATCAAAATGTCGTCTTTCACATTTACTCGAAATCGTCAACCGCAAAAAAAGTCAGTTTTGAGAAATCGTTGAATGAACAAAGTTGTCTCTTTCTTGTTTCAAGTGTTCTACTATAGACCCATGGCTAAAACTCAAGTTTTAAAGACTTTCCGAAATCCAAATTTAGACATTCATTAGTGTATTAAGTGTATTAAAATGTCGTATTTCACATTGATTCGGAATCGTCAACCGCAAAAAAAGTCAGTTTTGAGATATCGTTGAATGAACAAAGTTGTCTCTTTCTTGTTTCAAGTGTTTAACTATGGACCCATGGCTAAAACTCAAGTTTTAAAGACTTCTCGAAATCCAAATTTAGACTTTCATTAGTGTATTAAGTGTATTAAAATGTCGTATTTCACATTGATTCGGAATCGTCAACCGCAAAAAAAGTCAGTTTTGAGATATCATTGAATGAACAAAGTTGTCTCTTTCTTGTTTCAAGTGTTTAACTATGGACCCATGGCTAAAACTCAAGTTTTAAAGACTTCCTTAAATCCAAATTTGGACTTTCATTAGCGTATTAAGTGTTTTAAAATTTCATCTTTCACATTGATTCGGAATCGTCAACCGCAAAAAAAGTCAGTTTTGAGTTATAGTTGAATGAACAAAGTTGTCTCTTTCTTGTTTCAAGTGTTCAACTATGGACCCATGGCTAAAACTCAAGTTTTAAAGACTTCCCGAAATCTGAATTTGGACTTTCATGAGTGTATTAAGTGTATTAAAATGTCGTCTTTCACATTGATTCGGAATCGTCATCCACAAAAAAAGTCAGTTTTGAGATATCATTGAATGAACAAAGTTTTCTCTTTCTTGTTTCAAGTGTTCAACTATGGACCCATGGCCAAAACTCAAGTTTTAAAGACTGCCCGAAATCTGAATTTGGACCTTCATCAGTGTATTAAGTGTATTAAAATGTCGTCTTTCACATTGATTCGGAATCGTCAACCACAAAAAAAGACAGTTTTGAGTTATCGTCGAATGAACAAAGTTGTCTCTTTCTTGTTTCAAGTGTTCAACTATGGACCCATGGCTAAAACTCAAGTTTTAAAAACTTCCCAAAATCTGAATTTGGACTTTATTTAGGGTATTAAGTGTTTCAAAATGTGATCTTTCACGTAGATTCAGAACCGTCAAAAGCAAATAAGTCAGTTTTGAGATATCTTTGATAGAACAAAGTTCTGTCTTTCTTGTTTCAAGTGTTCTACTGTGCACCCATGGCTAAAACTCAAGTTTTAAAAACTTCCCGAGATCTGAATCTGGACTTTCATTAGTGTATTAAGTGTATCAAAATGTCGTCTTTCACATAGATTCGAAATCGTCAACTGCAGAAAATTCAATTTTGAGATATCGTTGATTGAACAAAGTTGTCTCCTTCTTGTTTCAAGTGTTCTACTATGGACCCATGGGTACAACTGAAGTTTTAAAAACGTCCCAAAATCCGAATTTGGACTATCACTAGTGTATTAAGTGTATCAAAATGTCGTCTTTCACATTGATTCGGAATCATCAACCGCAAAAAAAGTCAGCTTTGAGATATCGTTTGAATGAAGAAAGTTGTCTCTTTCTTGTTTCAAGTGTTCAATAATGGACCCATGGCTAAAACTCAAGTTTTAAAGACTTCCCGAAATCCGAATTTGGACTTTCATGAGTGTATTAAGTGTATTAAAATGTCGTCTTTCACATTGATTTGGAATCGTCAACCGCAAAAAAGGACAGTTTTGAGTTATCGTTGAGTGAACAAAGTTGTCTCTTTCTTGTTTCAAGTGTTCAACTATGGACCCATGGCTAAAACTCAAGTTTTAAAAACTTCTCGAAATCTGAATTTGGACTTTATTTAGTGTATTAAGTGTTTCAAAATGTCATCTTTCACGTAGATTCGGAACCGTCAAAAGCAAATAAGTCAGTTTTGAGATATCTTTGATAGAACAAAGTTCTGTCTTTCTTGTTTCAAGTGTTCTACTGTGCACCCATGGCTAAAACTCAAGTTTTAAAAACTTCCCGAGATCTGAATCTGGACTTTCATTAGTGTATCAAAATGTCGTCTTTCACATAGATTCGGAATCGTCAACTGCAAAAAAGTCAATTTTGAGATATCGTTGATTGAACAGAGTTGTCTCCTTCTTGTTTCAAGTGTTCTACTACGGACCCATGGGTAAAACTGAAGTTTTAAAAACGTCCCAAAATCCGAATTTATACTTTCACTAGTGTATAAAGTGTATCAAAATGTCGTCTTTCACATTGATTCGGAATCGTCAACTGCAAAAAAAGTCAGTTTTGAGATATCGTTTGAATGAAGAAAGTTGTCTCTTTCTTGTTTCAAGTGTTCAACAATGGACCCATGGCTAAAACTCAAGTTTTAAAGACTTCCTGAAATCCGAATTTGGACTTTCATTAGTGTATTAGGTGTATTAAAATGTCGTCTTTCACATTGATTCGGAATCGTCAACCGCAAAAAAAGTCAGTTTTGAGTTATCGTTGAATGAACAAAGTTGTCTCTTTCTTGTTTCAAGTGTTCTACATGGACCCATGGCTAAAACTCAAGTTTTAAAGACTTACCGAAATCCGAATTTGGACTTTCGTTAGTGTATTAAGTGTATCAAAATGTCGTCTTTCACATTGATTCAGAATCGTCAACCGCAGAAAAAGTCAGTTTTGTGATATCGTTGAATGAAGATAGTTGTCTCTTTCTTGTTTCAAGTGTTTAACTATGGACCCATGGCTAAAACTCAAGTTTTAAAGACTTCGCGAAATCCGAATTTGGACTTTCATCAGTGTGTTAAGGGTATTAAAATGTAGTCTTTCACATTGATTCTGAATCATCCACCACAAAAAAAGTCAGTTTTGAGTTATCGTTGAATGAACAAAGTTGTCTCTTTCTTGTTTCAAGTGTTCAACTATGGACCCATGGCTAAAACTCAAGTTTTAAAAACTTTCCGAAATCTGAATTTGGACTTTCTTTAGTGTATTAAGTGTTTCAAAATGCCGTCCTTCACGTAGATTCGTAATAAAAAAAAACAAATAAGTCAGTTTTTAGATATTTTTGATTGAACAAAGTTCTGTCTTTCTTGTTTCAAGTGTTCTACTATGGACCCATGGCTAAAACTCAAGTTTTAAAAACTTCCCGAAATCTAAATCTGGACTTTCATTAGTGTATTAAGTGTATCAAAATGTCATCTTTCACATAGATTCGGAATTGTCAACTGCAAAAAAGTCAATTTTGAGATATCGTTGATTGAACAAAGTTCTGTCTTTCTTGTTTCAAGTGTTCTACTATGGACCCATGGCTAAAACTCAAGTTTTAAAAACTTCCCGAAATCTAAATCTGGACTTTCATTAGGGTATTAAGTGTATCAAAATGTCGTCTTTCACATAGATTCGGAATCGTCAACTGCTAAAAAGTCAATTTTAAGATATCGTTGATTGAACAAAGTTGTCTCTTTCTTGTTTCAAGTGTTCTACTATGGACCCATGGGTAAAACTCAAGTTTTAAAAAAGTTCCAGGAATCCGAATTTGGACATTCGTTAGTGTATTAAGTGTATCAAAATGTCGTCTTTCACGTTGATTCGGAATCGTCAACCGCAAAAAACGTCAGTTTTGAGATATTGTTGAATGAACAAAGTTGCCTCTTTCTTGTTTCAAGTGTTTAACTATTGACCCATGGCTAAAACTCAAGCTTTAAAGACTTCCCGAAATCCAAATTTGGACTTTTGTTAGTGTATTAAGTGTATCAAAATGTCGTCTTTCACATTTATTCGAAATCGTCAACCGCAAAAAAAGTCAGTTTTGAGAAATCGTTGAATGAACAAAGTTGTCTCTTTCTTGTTTCAAGTGTTCTACTATAGACCCATGGCTAAAACTCAAGTTTTAAAGACTTTCCGAAATCCAAATTTAGACATTCATTAGTGTATTAAGTGTATTAAAATGTCGTATTTCACATTGATTCGGAATCGTCAACCGCAAAAAAAGTCAGTTTTGAGATATCGTTGAATGAACAAAGTTGTCTCTTTCTTGTTTCAAGTGTTTAACTATGGACCCATGGCTAAAACTCAAGTTTTAAAGACTTCCCGAAATCCAAATTTAGACTTTCATTAGTGTATTAAGTGTATTAAAATGTCGTATTTCACATTGATTCGGAATCGTCAACCGCAAAAAAAGTCAGTTTTGAGATATCGTTGAATGAACAAAGTTGTCTCTTTCTTGTTTCAAGTGTTTAACTATGGACCCATGGCTAAAACTCAAGTTTTAAAGACTTCCCGAAATCCGAATTTGGACTTTCATTAGCGTATTAAGTGTATTAAAATTTCATCTTTCACATTGATTCGGAATCGTCAACCGCAAAAAAAGTCAGTTTTGAGTTATAGTTGAATGAACAAAGTTGTCTCTTTCTTGTTTCAAGTGTTCAACTATGGACCCATGGCTAAAACTCAAGTTTTAAAGACTTCCCGAAATCTGAATTTGGACTTTCATGAGTGTATTAAGTGTATTAAAATGTCGTCTTTCACATTGATTCGGAATCGTCATCCACAAAAAAAGTCAGTTTGGAGATATCATTGAAAGAACAAAGTTGTCTCTTTCTTGTTTCAAGTGTTCAACTATGGACCCATGGCCAAAACTCAAGTTTTAAAGACTGCCCGAAATCTGAATTTGGACCTTCATCAGTGTATTAAGTGTATTAAAATGTCGTCTTTCACATTGATTCGGAATCGTCAACCACAAAAAAAGACAGTTTTGAGTTATCGTTGAATGAACAAAGTTGTCTCTTTCTTGTTTCAAGTGTTCAACTATGGACCCATGGCTAAAACTCAAGTTTTAAAAACTTCCCAAAATCTGAATTTGGACTTTATTTAGGGTATTAAGTGTTTCAAAATTGGATCGTTCACGTAGATTCAGAACCGTCAAAAGCAAATAAGTCAGTTTTGAGATATCTTTGATAGAACAAAGTTCTGTCTTTCTTGTTTCAAGTGTTCTACTCTGCACCCATGGCTAAAACTCAAGTTTTAAAAACTTCCCGAGATCTGAATCTGGACTTTCATTAGTGTATTAAGTGTATCAAAATGTCGTCTTTCACATAGATTCGAAATCGTCAACTGCAGAAAATTCAATTTTGAGATATCGTTGATTGAACAAAGTTGTCTCCTTCTTGTTTCAAGTGTTCTATTATGGACCCATGGGTACAACTGAAGTTTTAAAAACGTCCCAAAATCCGAATTTGGACTATCACTAGTGTATTAAGTGTATCAAAATGTCGTCTTTCACATTGATTCGGAATCATCAACCGCGAAAAAAGTCAGCTTTGAGATATCGTTTGAATGAAGAAAGTTGTCTCTTTCTTGTTTCAAGTGTTCAACAATGGACCCATGGCTAAAACTCAAGTTTTAAAGACTTCCCGAAATCCGAATTTGGACTTTCATGAGTGTATTAAGTGTATTAAAATGTCGTCTTTCACATTGATTTGGAATCGTCAACCGCAAAAAAGGACAGTTTTGAGTTATCGTTGAGTGAACAAAGTTGTCTCTTTCTTGTTTCAAGTGTTCAACTATGGACCCATGGCTAAAACTCAAGTTTTAAAAACTTCTCGAAATCTGAATTTGGACTTTATTTAGTGTATTAAGTGTTTCAAAATGTCATCTTTCACGTAGATTCGGAACCGTCAAAAGCAAATAAGTCAGTTTTGAGATATCTTTGATAGAACAAAGTTCTGTCTTTCTTGTTTCAAGTGTTCTACTGTGCACCCATGGCTAAAACTCAAGTTTTAAAAACTTCCCGAGATCTGAATCTGGACTTTCATTAGTGTATCAAAATGTCGTCTTTCACATAGATTCGGAATCGTCAACTGCAAAAAAGTCAATTTTGAGATATCGTTGATTGAACAGAGTTGTCTCCTTCTTGTTTCAAGTGTTCTACTATGGACCCATGGGTAAAACTGAAGTTTTAAAAACGTCCCAAAATCCGAATTTGGAATTTCACTAGTGTATTAAGTGTATCAAAATGTCGTCTTTCACATTGATTCGGAATCGTCAACTGCAAAAAAAGTCAGTTTTGAGATATCGTTTGAATGAAGAAAGTTGTCTCTTTCTTGTTTCAAGTGTTCAACTATGGACCCATGGCTAAAACTCAAGTTTTAAAGACTTCCCGAAATCTGAATTTGGACTTTCATGAGTGTATTAAGTGTATTAAAATGTCGTCTTTCACATTGATTCGGAATCGTCAACCACAAAAAAAGTCAGTTTTGAGATATCATTGAATGAACAAAGTTGTCTCTTTCTTGTTTCAAGTGTTCAACTATGGACCCATGGCCAAAACTCAAGTTTTAAAGACTGCCCGAAATCTGAATTTGGACCTTCATCAGTGTATTAAGTGTATTAAAATGTCGTCTTTCACATTGATTCGGAATCGTCAACCGCAAAAAAAGACAGTTTTGAGTTATCGTTGAATGAACAAAGTTGTCTCTTTCTTGTTTCAAGTGTTCAACTATGGACCCATGGCTAAAACTCAAGTTTTAAAAACTTCCCAAAATCTGAATTTGGACTTTATTTAGGGTATTAAGTGTTTCAAAATGTGATCTTTCACGTAGATTCAGAACCGTCAAAAGAAAATAAGTCAGTTTTGAGATATCTTTGATAGAACAAAGTTCTGTCTTTCTTGTTTCAAGTGTTCTACTGTGCACCCATGCCTAAAACTCAAGTTTTAAAAACTTCCCGAGATCTGAATCTGGACTTTCATTAGTGTATTAAGTGTATCAAAATGTCGTCTTTCACATAGATTCGAAATCGTCAACTGCAGAAAATTCAATTTTGAGATATCGTTGATTGAACAAAGTTGTCTCCTTCTTGTTTAAAGTCTTCTACTATGGACCCATGGGTACAACTGAAGTTTTAAAAACGTCCCAAAATCCGAATTTGGACTATCACTAGTGTATTAAGTGTATCAAAATGTCGTCTTTCACATTGATTCGGAATCATCAACCGCGAAAAAAGTCAGCTTTGAGATATCGTTTGAATGAAGAAAGTTGTCTCTTTCTTGTTTCAAGTGTTCAACAATGGACCCATGGCTAAAACTCAAGTTTTAAAGACTTCCCGAAATCCGAATTTGGACTTTCATGAGTGTATTAAGTGTATTAAAATGTCGTCTTTCACATTGATTTGGAATCGTCAACCGCAAAAAAGGACAGTTTTGAGATATCGTTGAGTGAACAAAGTTGTCTCTTTCTTGTTTCAAGTGTTCAACTATGGACCCATGGCTAAAACTCAAGTTTTAAAAACTTCTCGAAATCTGAATTTGGACTTTATTTAGTGTATTAAGTGTTTCAAAATGTCATCTTTCACGTAGATTCGGAACCGTCAAAAGCAAATAAGTCAGTTTTGAGATATCTTTGATAGAACAAAGTTCTGTCTTTCTTGTTTCAAGTGTTCTACTGTGCACCCATGGCTAAAACTCAAGTTTTAAAAACATCACGAGATCTGAATCTGGACTTTCATTAGTGTATCAAAATGTCGTCTTTCACATAGATTCGGAATCGTCAACTGCAAAAAAGTCAATTTTGAGATATCGTTGATTGAACAGAGTTGTCTCCTTCTTGTTTCAAGTGTTCTACTATGGACCCATGGGTAAAACTGAAGTTTTAAAAACGTCCCAAAAACTGAATTTGGACTTTCACTAGTGTATTAAGTGTATCAAAATGTCGTCTTTCACATTGATTCGGAATCGTCAACTGCAAAAAAAGTCAGTTTTGAGATATCGTTTGAATGAAGAAAGTTGTCTCTTTCTTGTTTCAAGTGTTCTACTATGGACCCATGGCTAAAACTCAAGTTTTAAAAAAGTTCCCGGAATCCGAATTTGGACATTCGTTAGTGTATTAAGTGTATCAAAATGTCGTCTTTCACGTTGATTCGGAATCGTCAACAGCAATAAAAGTCAGTTTTGAGATATTGTTGAATGAACAAAGTTGCCTCTTTCTTGTTTCAAGTGTTTAACTATTGACCCATGGCTAAAACTCAAGTTTTAAAAACTTTTCGAAATTTGAATTTGGACTTTCTTTAGTGTATTAAGTGTTTCAAAATGCCGTCTTTCACGTAGATTCGTAATCATCAAAAGCAAATAAGTTAGTTTTTAGATACCTTTGATTGAACAAGGTTCTGTCTTTCTTGTTTCAAGTGTTCTACTATGGACCCATGGCTAAAACTCAAGTTTTAAAAACTTTCCGAAATCTAAATCTGGACTTTCATTAGTGTATTAAGTGTATCAAAATGTCATCTTTCACATAGATTCGGAATTGTCAACTGCAAAAAAGTCAATTTTGAGATATCGTTGATTGAACAAAGTTCTGTCTTTCTTGTTTCAAGTGTTCTACTATGGACCCATGGCTAAAACTCAAGTTTTAAAAACTTCCCGAAATCTAAATCTGGACTTTCATTAGGGTATTAAGTGTATCAAAATGTCGTCTTTCACATAGATTCGGAATCGTCAACTGCAAAAAAGTCAATTTTAAGATATCCTTGATTGAACAAAGTTGTCTCTTTCTTGTTTCAAGTGTTCTACTATGGACCCATGGGTAAAACTCAAGTTTTAAAAAAGTTCCCGGAATCTGAATTTGGACATTCGTTAGTGTATTAAGTGTATCAAAATGTCGTCTTTCACGTTGATTCGAAATCGTCAACCGCAATAAAAGTCAGTTTTGAGAAATCGTTGAATGAACAAAGTTGTCTCTTTCTTGTTTCAAGTGTTCTACTATAGACCCATGGCTAAAACTCAAGTTTTAAAGACTTCCCGAAATCCAAATTTAGACTTTCATTAGTGTATTAAGTGTATTAAAATGTCGTATTTCACATTGATTCAGAATCGTCAACCGCAAAAAAAGTCAGTTTGGAGATATCGTTGAATGAACAAAGTTGTCTCTTTCTTGTTTCAAGTGTTTAACTATGGACCCATGGCTAAAACTCAAGATTTAAAGACTTCCCGAAATCCGAATTTGGACTTTCATTAGCGTATTAAGTCTATTAAAATTTCATCTTTCACATTGATTCGGAATCGTCAACCGCAAAAAAAGTCAGTTTTGAGTTATAGTTGAATGAACAAAGTTGTCTCTTTCTTGTTTCAAGTGTTCAACTATGGACCCATGGCTAAAACTCAAGTTTTAAAGACTTCCCGAAATCCGAATTTGGACTTTCATGAGTGTATTAAGTGTATTAAAATGTCGTCTTTCACATTGATTCGGAATCGTCAACCACAAAAAAAGTCAGTTTTGAGATATCGTTGAATGAACAAAGTTGTCTTTTCTTGTTTCAAGTGTTCAACTATGGACCCATGGCTAAAACTTAAGTTTTAAAGACTGCCCGAAATCTGAATTTGGACCTTCATCAGTGTATTAAGTGTATTAAAATGTCGTCTTTCACATTGATTCGGAATCGTCAACCTCAAAAAAAGACAGTTTTGAGATATCGTTGAATGAACAAAGTTGTCTCTTTCTTGTTTCAAGTGTTTAACTATGGACCCATGGCTAAAACTCAAGTTTTAAAGACTTCCCGAAATCCGAATTTGGACTTTCATTAGCGTATTAAGTGTATTAAAATTTCATCTTTCACATTGATTCGGAATCGTCAACCGCAAAAAAAGTCAGTTTTGAGTTATAGTTGAATGAACAAAGTTGTCTCTTTCTTGTTTCAAGTGTTCAACTATGGACCCATGGCTAAAACTCAAGTTTTAAAGACTTCCCGAAATCCAAATTTAGACTTTCATTAGTGTATTAAGTGTATTAAAATGTCGTATTTCACATTGATTCGGAATCGTCAACCGCAGAAAAAGTCAGTTTTGTGATATCGTTGAATGAAGAATGTTGTCTCTTTCTTGTTTCAAGTGTTTAACTATTCATGGCTAAAACTCAAGTTTTAAAGACTTCGCGAAATCCAAATTTGGATTTTCATCAGTGTGTTAAGTGTATTAAAATGTCATCTTTCACATTGATTCAGAATCGTCCACCGCAAAAAAGTTCCCTTTTGAGTTATCGTTGAATGAACAAAGTTGTCTCTTTCTTGTTTCAAGTGTTCTACTATAGACCCATGGCTAAAACTCAAGTTTTAAAGACTTCCCGAAATCCAAATTTAGACTTTCATTAGTGTATTAAGTGTATTAAAATGTCGTATTTCACATTGATTCAGAATCGTCAACCGCAAAAAAAGTCAGTTTGGAGATATCGTTGAATGAACAAAGTTGTCTCTTTCTTGTTTCAAGTGTTTAACTATGGACCCATGGCTAAAACTCAAGATTTAAAGACTTCCCGAAATCCGAATTTGGACTTTCATTAGCGTATTAAGTCTATTAAAATTTCATCTTTCACATTGATTCGGAATCGTCAACCGCAAAAAAAGTCAGTTTTGAGTTATAGTTGAATGAACAAAGTTGTCTCTTTCTTGTTTCAAGTGTTCAACTATGGACCCATGGCTAAAACTCAAGTTTTAAAGACTTCCCGAAATCCGAATTTGGACTTTCATGAGTGTATTAAGTGTATTAAAATGTCGTCTTTCACATTGATTCGGAATCGTCAACCACAAAAAAAGTCAGTTTTGAGATATCGTTGAATGAACAAAGTTGTCTTTTCTTGTTTCAAGTGTTCAACTACGGACCCATGGCTAAAACTTAAGTTTTAAAGACTGCCCGAAATCTGAATTTGGACCTTCATCAGTGTATTAAGTGTATTAAAATGTCGTCTTTCACATTGATTCGGAATCGTCAACCTCAAAAAAAGACAGTTTTGAGATATCGTTGAATGAACAAAGTTGTCTCTTTCTTGTTTCAAGTGTTTAACTATGGACCCATGGCTAAAACTCAAGTTTTAAAGACTTCCCGAAATCCGAATTTGGACTTTCATTAGCGTATTAAGTGTATTAAAATTTCATCTTTCACATTGATTCGGAATCGTCAACCGCAAAAAAAGTCAGTTTTGAGTTATAGTTGAATGAACAAAGTTGTCTCTTTCTTGTTTCAAGTGTTCAACTATGGACCCATGGCTAAAACTCAAGTTTTAAAGACTTCCCGAAATCCAAATTTAGACTTTCATTAGTGTATTAAGTGTATTAAAATGTCGTATTTCACATTGATTCGGAATCGTCAACCGCAGAAAAAGTCAGTTTTGTGATATCGTTGAATGAAGAATGTTGTCTCTTTCTTGTTTCAAGTGTTTAACTATTCATGGCTAAAACTCAAGTTTTAAAGACTTCGCGAAATCCAAATTTGGATTTTCATCAGTGTGTTAAGTGTATTAAAATGTCGTCTTTCACATTGATTCAGAATCGTCCACCGCAAAAAAGTTCCCTTTTGAGTTATCGTTGAATGAACAAAGTTGTCTCTTTCTTGTTTCAAGTGTTCTACTATAGACCCATGGCTAAAACTCAAGTTTTAAAGACTTCCCGAAATCCAAATTTAGACTTTCATTAGTGTATTAAGTGTATTAAAATGTCGTATTTCACATTGATTCGGAATCGTCAACCGCAAAAAAAGTCAGTTTTGAGATATCGTTGAATGAACAAAGTTGTCTCTTTCTTGTTTCAAGTCTTCTACTATAGACCCATGGCTAAAACTCAAGTTTTAAAGACTTCCCGAAATCCAAATTTAGACTTTCATTAGTGTATTAAGTGTATTAAAATGTTGTATTTCACATTGATTCGGAATCGTCAACCGCAAAAAAAGTCAGTTTTGAGTTATCGTTGAATGAACAAAGTTGTGTCTTTCTTGTTTCAAGTGTTCTACATGGACCCATGGCTAAAACTCAAGTTTTAAAGACTTACCGAAATCCGAATTTGGACTTTCGTTAGTGTATTAAGTGTATCAAAATGTCGTCTTTCACATTGATTCGGAATCGTCAACCGCAGAAAAAGTCAGTTTTGTGATATCGTTGAATGAAGATAGTTGTCTCTTTCTTGTTTAAAGTGTTTAACTATGGACCCATGGCTAAAACTCAAGTTTTAAAAACTTTCCGAAATCTGAATTTGGACTTTCTTTAGTGTATTAAGTGTTTCAAAATACTGTCTTTCACGTAGATTCGTAATAAAAAAAAACAAATAAGTCAGTTTTTAGATATTTTTGATTGAACAAAGTTCTGTCTTTCTTGTTTCAAGTGTTCTACTATGGACCCATGGCTAAAACTCAAGTTTTAAAAACTTCTCGAAATCTAAATCTGGACTTTCATTAGTGTATTAAGTGTATCAAAATGTCATCTTTCACATAGATTCGGAATTGTCAACTGCAAAAAAGTCAATTTTGAGATATCGTTGATTGAACAAAGTTCTGTCTTTCTTGTTTCAAGTGTTCTACTATGGACCCATGGCTAAAACTCAAGTTTTAAAAACTTCCCGAAATCTAAATCTGGACTTTCATTAGGGTATTAAGTGTATCAAAATGTCGTCTTTCACATAGATTCGGAATCGTCAACTGCAAAAAAGTCAATTTTAAGATATCGTTGATTGAACAAAGTTGTCTCTTTCTTGTTTCAAGTGTTCTACTATGGACCCATGGGTAAAACTCAAGTTTTAAAAAAGTTCCTGGAATCCGAATTTGGACATTCGTTAGTGTATTAAGTGTATCAAAATGTCGTCTTTCACGTTGATTCGGAATCGTCAACCGCAATAAAAGTCAGTTTTGAGATATTGTTGAATGAACAAAGTTGCCTCTTTCTTGTTTCAAGTGTTTAACTATTGACCCATGGCTAAAACTCAAGCTTTAAAGACTTCCCGAAATCCAAATTTGGACTTTTGTTAGTGTATTAAGTGTATCAAAATGTCGTCTTTCACATTTATTCGAAATCGTCAACCGCAAAAAAAGTCAGTTTTGAGAAATCGTTGAATGAACAAAGTTGTCTCTTTCTTGTTTCAAGTGTTCTACTATAGACCCATGGCTAAAACTCAAGTTTTAAAGACTTTCCGAAATCCAAATTTAGACATTCATTAGTGTATTAAGTGTATTAAAATGTCGTATTTCACATTGAGTCGGAATCGTCAACCGCAAAAAAAGTCAGTTTTGAGATATCGTTGAATGAACAAAGTTGTCTCTTTCGTGTTTCAAGTGTTTAACTATGGACCCATGGCTAAAACTCAAGTTTTAAAGACTTCCCGAAATCCGAATTATCCGAATTTGGACTTTCATTAGCGTATTAAGTGTATTAAAATTTCATCTTTCTCATTGATTCAGAATCGTCAACCGCAAAAAAAGTCAGTTTTGAGTTATAGTTGAATGAATAAAGTTGTCTCTTTCTTGTTTCAAGTGTTCAACTATGGACCCATGGCTAAAACTCAAGTTTTAAAGACTTCCCGAAATCTGAATTTGGACTTTCATGAGTGTATTAAGTGTATTAAAATGTCGTCTTTCACATTGATTCGGAATCGTCAACCACAAAAAAAGTCAGTTTTGAGATATCGTTGAATGAAGAAAGTTGTCTCTTTCTTGTTTCAAGTGTTCAACTATGGACCCATGGCCAAAACTCAAGTTTTAAAGACTGCCCGAAATTTGAATTTGGACCTTCATCAGTGTATTAAGTGTATTAAAATGTCGTCTTTCACATTGATTCGGAATCGTCAACCGCAAAAAAAGACAGTTTTGAGTTATCGTTGAATGAACAAAGTTGTCTCTTTCTTGTTTCAAGTGTTCAACTATGGACCCATGGCTAAAACTCAAGTTTTAAAAACTTCCCAAAATCTGAATTTGGACTTTATTTAGGGTATTAAGTGTTTCAAAATGTGATCTTTCACGTAGATTCAGAACCGTCAAAAGCAAATAAGTCAGTTTTGAGATATCTTAGATAGAACAAAGTTCTGTCTTTCTTGTTTCAAGTGTTCTACTGTGCACCCATGGCTAAAACTCAAGTTTTAAAAACTTCCCGAGATCTGAATCTGGACTTTCATTAGTGTATTAAGTGTATCAAAATGTCGTCTTTCACATAGATTCGAAATCGTCAACTGCAGAAAATTCAATTTTGAGATATCGTTGATTGAACAAAGTTGTCTCCTTCTTGTTTCAAGTGTTCTACTATGGACCCATGGGTACAACTGAAGTTTTAAAAACGTCCCAAAATCCGAATTTGGACTATCACTGGTGTATTAAGTGTATCAAAATATCGTCTTTCACATTGATTCGGAATCGTCAACCGCGAAAAAAGTCAGCTTTGAGATATCGTTTGAATGAAGAAAGTTGTCTCTTTCTTGTTTCAAGTGTTCAACAATGGACCCATGGCTAAAACTCAAGTTTTAAAGACTTCCCGAAATCCGAATTTGGACTTTCATGAGTGTATTAAGTGTATTAAAATGTCGTCTTTCACATTGATTTGGAATCGTCAACCGCAAAAAAGGACAGTTTTGAGTTATCGTTGAGTGAACAAAGTTGTCTCTTTCTTGTTTCAAGTGTTCAACTATGGACCCATGGCTAAAACTCAAGTTTTAAAAACTTCTCGAAATCTGAATTTGGACTTTATTTAGTGTATTAAGTGTTTCAAAATGTCATCTTTCACGTAGATTTGGAACCGTCAAAAGCAAATAAGTCAGTTTTGAGATATCTTTGATAGAACAAAGTTCTGTCTTTCTTGTTTCAAGTGTTCTACTGTGCACCCATGGCTAAAACTCAAGTTTTAAAAACTTCCCGAGATCTGAATCTGGACTTTCATTAGTGTATCAAAATGTCGTCTTTCACATAGATTCGGAATCGTCAACTGCAAAAAAGTCAATTTTGAGATATCGTTGATTGAACAGAGTTGTCTCCTTCTTGTTTCAAGTGTTCTACTATGGACCCATGGGTAAAACTGAAGTTTTAAAAACGTCCCAAAATCCGAATTTGGACTTTCACTAGTGTATAAAGTGTATCAAAATGTCGTCTTTCACATTGATTCGGAATCGTCAACTGCAAAAAAAGTCAGTTTTGAGATATCGTTTGAATGAAGAAAGTTGTCTCTTTCTTGTTTCAAGTGTTCAACAATGGACCCATGGCTAAAACTCAAGTTTTAAAGACTTCCTGAAATCCGAATTTGGACTTTCATTAGTGTATTAGGTGTATTAAAATGTCGTCTTTCACATTGATTCGGAATCGTCAACCGCAAAAAAAGTCAGTTTTGAGTTATCGTTGAATGAACAAAGTTGTGTCTTTCTTGTTTCAAGTGTTCTACATGGACCCATGGCTAAAACTCAAGTTTTAAAGGCTTACCGAAATCCGAATTTGGACTTTCGTTAGTGTATTAAGTGTATCAAAATGTCGTCTTTCACATTGATTCGGAATCGTCAACCGCAGAAAAAGTCAGTTTTGTGATATCGTTGAATGGAGATAGTTGTCTCTTTCTTGTTTAAAGTGTTTAACTATGGACCCATGGCTAAAACTCAAGTTTTAAAAACTTTCCGAAATCTGAATTTGGACTTTCTTTAGTGTATTAAGTGTTTCAAAATACTGTCTTTCACGTAGATTCGTAATAAAAAAAAACAAATAAGTCAGTTTTTAGATATTTTTGATTGAACAAAGTTCTGTCTTTCTTGTTTCAAGTGTTCTACTATGGACCCATGGCTAAAACTCAAGTTTTAAAAACTTCTCGAAATCTAAATCTGGACTTTCATTAGTGTATTAAGTGTATCAAAATGTCATCTTTCACATAGATTCGGAATTGTCAACTGCAAAAAAGTCAATTTTGAGATATCGTTGATTGAACAAAGTTCTGTCTTTCTTGTTTCAAGTGTTCTACTATGGACCCATGGCTAAAACTCAAGTTTTAAAAACTTCCAGAAATCTAAATCTGGACTTTCATTAGGGTATTAAGTGTATCAAAATGTCGTCTTTCACATAGATTCGGAATCGTCAACTGCAAAAAAGTCAATTTTAAGATATCGTTGATTGAACAAAGTTGTCTCTTTCTTGTTTCAAGTGTTCTACTATGGACCCATGGGTAAAACTCAAGTTTTAAAAAAGTTCCTGGAATCCGAATTTGGACATTCGTTAGTGTATTAAGTGTATCAAAATGTCATCTTTCACGTTGATTCGGAATCGTCAACCGCAATAAAAGTCAGTTTTGAGATATTGTTGAATGAACAAAGTTGCCTCTTTCTTGTTTCAAGTGTTTAACTATTGACCCATGGCTAAAACTCAAGCTTTAAAGACTTCCCGAAATCCAAATTTGGACTTTTGTTACTGTATTAAGTGTATCAAAATGTCGTCTTTCACATTTATTCGAAATTGTCAACCGCAAAAAAAGTCAGTTTTGAGAAATCGTTGAATGAACAAAGTTGTCTCTTTCTTGTTTCAAGTGTTCTACTATAGACCCATGGCTAAAACTCAAGTTTTAAAGACTTTCCGAAATCCAAATTTAGACATTCATTAGTGTATTAAGTGTATTAAAATGTCGTATTTCACATTGAGTCGGAATCGTCAACCGCAAAAAAAGTCAGTTTTGAGATATCGTTGAATGAACAAAGTTGTCTCTTTCTTGTTTCAAGTGTTTAACTATGGACCCATGGCTAAAACTCAAGTTTTAAAGACTTCCCGAAATCCAAATTTGGACTTTTGTTAGTGTATTAAGTGTATTAAAATGTCGTATTTCACATTTATTCGAAATCGTCAACCGCAAAAAAAGTCAGTTTTGAGATATCGTTGAATGAACAAAGTTGTCTCTTTCTTGTTTCAAGTGTTTAACTATGGACCCATGGCTAAAACTCAAGTTTTAAAGACTTCCCGAAATCCGAATTTGGACTTTCATTAGCGTATTAAGTGTATTAAAATTTCATCTTTCACATTGATTCGGAATCGTCAACCGCAAAAAAAGTCAGTTTTGAGTTATAGTTGAATGAACAAAGTTGTCTCTTTCTTGTTTCAAGTGTTCAACTATGGACCCATGGCTAAAACTCAAGTTTTAAAGACTTCCCGAAATCTGAATTTGGACTTTTATTAGCGTATTAAGTGTATTAAAATGTCGTCTTTCACATTGATTCTGAATCGTCGACCGCAAAAAAAGTCAGTTTTGAGATATCGTTGAATGAACAAAGTTGTCTCTTTCTTGTTTCAAGTGTTCAACTATGGACCCATGACCAAAACTCAAGTTTTAAAGACTGCCCGAAATCTGAATTTGGACCTTCATCAGTGTATTAAGTGTATTAAAATGTCGTCTTTCACATTGATTCGGAATCGTCAACCACAAAAAAAGTCAGTTTTGAGTTATCGTTGAATGAACAAAGTTGTGTCTTTCTTGTTTCAAGTGTTCTACATGGACCCATGGCTAAAACTCAAGTTTTAAAGACTTACCGAAATCTGAATTTGGACTTTCGTTAGTGTATTAAGTGTATTAAAATGTCTTCTTTCACATTGATTCGGAATCGTCAACCGCAAAAAAAGACAGTTTTGAGATATCGTTGAATGAACAAAGTTGTCTCTTTCTTGTTTCAAGTGTTTAACTATGGACCCATGGCTAAAACTCAAGTTTTAAAAACTTCCCGAAATCTGAATTTGGACTTTATTTAGTGTATTAAGTGTTTCAAAATGTCATCTTTCACGTAGATTCGGAACCGTCAAAAGCAAATAAGTCAGTTTTGAGATATCTTTGATAGAACAAAGTTCTGTTTTTCTTGTTTCAAGTGTTCTACTGTGCACCCATGGCTAAAACTCAAGTTTTAAAAACTTCCCGAGATCTGAATCTGGACTTTCATTAGTGTATTAAGTGTATCAAAATGTCGTCTTTCACATAGATTCGAAATCGTCAACTGCAGAAAATTCAATTTTGAGATATCGTTGATTGAACAAAGTTGTCTCCTTCTTGTTTCAAGTGTTCTACTATGGACCCATGGGTACAACTGAAGTTTTAAAAACGTCCCAAAATCCGAATTTGGACTATCACTAGTGTATTAAGTGTATCAAAATGTCGTCTTTCACATTGATTCGGAATCGTCAACCGCAAAAAAAGTCAGCTTTGAGATATCGTTTGAATGAAGAAAGTTGTCTCTTTCTTGTTTCAAGTGTTCAACAATGGACCCATGGCTAAAACTCAAGTTTTAAAGATTTCCCGAAATCCGAATTTGGACTTTCATGAGTGTATTAAGTGTATTAAAATGTCGTCTTTCACATTGATTCGGAATCGTCAACCGCAAAAAAGGACAGTTTTGAGTTATCGTTGAGTGAACAAAGTTGTCTCTTTCTTGTTTCAAGTGTTCAACTATGGACCCATGGCTAAAACTCAAGTTTTAAAAACTTCCCGAAATCTGAATTTGGACTTTATTTAGTGTATTAAGTGTTTCAAAATGTCATCTTTCACGTAGATTCGGAACCGTCAAAAGCAAATAAGTCAGTTTTGAGATATCTTTGATAGAACAAAGTTCTGTCTTTCTTGTTTCAAGTGTTCTACTGTGCACCCATGGCTAAAACTCAAGTTTTAAAAACTTCCCGAGATCTGAATCTGGACTTTCATTAGTGTATCAAAATGTCGTCTTCCACATAGATTCGGAATCGTCAACTGCAAAAAAGTCAATTTTGAGATATCGTTTATTGAACAAAGTTATCTCCTTCTTGTTTCAAGTGTTCTACTATGGACCCATGGGTAAAACTGAAGTTTTAAAAACGTCCCAAAATCCGAATTTGGACTTTCACTAGTGTATTAAGTGTATCAAAATGTCGTCTTTCATATTGATTCGGAATCGTCAACTGCAAAAAAAGTCAGTTTTGAGATATCGTTTGAATGAAGAAAGTTGTCTCTTTCTTGTTTCAAGTGTTCAACAATGGACCCATGGCTAAAACTCAAGTTTTAAAGACTTCCTGAAATCCGAATTTTGACTTTCATTAGTGTGTTAAGTGTATTAAAATGTCGTCTTTCACATTGATTCGGAATCGTCAACCGCAAAAAAAGTCAGTTTTGAGTTATCATTGAATGAACAACGTTGTATCTTTCTTGTTTCAAGTGTTCTACATGGACCCATGGCTAAAACTCAAGTTTTAAAGACTTACCGAAATCCGAATTTGGACTTTCGTTAGTGTATTAAGTGTATCAAAATGTCGTCTTTCACATTGATTCGGAATCGTCAACCGCAGAAAAAGTCAGTTTTGAGATATCGTTGAATGAACAAAGTTGTCTCTTTCTTGTTTCAAGTGTTTAACTATGGACCCATGGCTAAAACTCAAGTTTTAAAGACTTCCCGAAATCCGAATTTGGACTTTCATTAGCGTATTAAGTGTATTAAAATTTCATCTTTCACATTGATTCGGAATCGTCAACCGCAAAAAAAGTCAGTTTTGAGTTATAGTTGAATGAACAAAGTTGTCTCTTTCTTGTTTCAAGTGTTCAACTATGGACCCATGGCTAAAACTCAAGTTTTAAAGACTTCCCGAAATCTGAATTTGGACTTTTATTAGCGTATTAAGTGTATTAAAATGTCGTCTTTCACATTGATTCTGAATCGTCGACCGCAAAAAAAGTCAGTTTTGAGATATCGTTGAATGAACAAAGTTGTCTCTTTCTTGTTTCAAGTGTTCAACTATGGACCCATGACCAAAACTCAAGTTTTAAAGACTGCCCGAAATCTGAATTTGGACCTTCATCAGTGTATTAAGTGTATTAAAATGTCGTCTTTCACATTGATTCGGAATCGTCAACCACAAAAAAAGTCAGTTTTGAGTTATCGTTGAATGAACAAAGTTGTGTCTTTCTTGTTTCAAGTGTTCTACATGGACCCATGGCTAAAACTCAAGTTTTAAAGACTTACCGAAATCTGAATTTGGACTTTCGTTAGTGTATTAAGTGTATTAAAATGTCTTCTTTCACATTGATTCGGAATCGTCAACCGCAAAAAAAGACAGTTTTGAGATATCGTTGAATGAACAAAGTTGTCTCTTTCTTGTTTCAAGTGTTTAACTATGGACCCATGGCTAAAACTCAAGTTTTAAAAACTTCCCGAAATCTGAATTTGGACTTTATTTAGTGTATTAAGTGTTTCAAAATGTCATCTTTCACGTAGATTCGGAACCGTCAAAAGCAAATAAGTCAGTTTTGAGATATCTTTGATAGAACAAAGTTCTGTTTTTCTTGTTTCAAGTGTTCTACTGTGCACCCATGGCTAAAACTCAAGTTTTAAAAACTTCCCGAGATCTGAATCTGGACTTTCATTAGTGTATTAAGTGTATCAAAATGTCGTCTTTCACATAGATTCGAAATCGTCAACTGCAGAAAATTCAATTTTGAGATATCGTTGATTGAACAAAGTTGTCTCCTTCTTGTTTCAAGTGTTCTACTATGGACCCATGGGTACAACTGAAGTTTTAAAAACGTCCCAAAATCCGAATTTGGACTATCACTAGTGTATTAAATGTATCAAAATGTCGTCTTTCACATTGATTCGGAATCGTCAACCGCAAAAAAAGTCAGCTTTGAGATATCGTTTGAATGAAGAAAGTTGTCTCTTTCTTGTTTCAAGTGTTCAACAATGGACCCATGGCTAAAACTCAAGTTTTAAAGACTTCCCGAAATCCGAATTTGGACTTTCATGAGTGTATTAAGTGTATTAAAATGTCGTCTTTCACATTGATTCGGAATCGTCAACCGCAAAAAAGGACAGTTTTGAGTTATCGTTGAGTGAACAAAGTTGTCTCTTTCTTGTTTCAAGTGTTCAACTATGGACCCATGGCTAAAACTCAAGTTTTAAAAACTTCCCGAAATCTGAATTTGGACTTTATTTAGTGTATTAAGTGTTTCAAAATGTCATCTTTCACGTAGATTCGGAACCGTCAAAAGCAAATAAGTCAGTTTTGAGATATCTTTGATAGAACAAAGTTCTGTCTTTCTTGTTTCAAGTGTTCTACTGTGCACCCATGGCTAAAACTCAAGTTTTAAAAACTTCCCGAGATCTGAATCTGGACTTTCATTAGTGTATCAAAATGTCGTCTTCCACATAGATTCGGAATCGTCAACTGCAAAAAAGTCAATTTTGAGATATCGTTTATTGAACAAAGTTATCTCCTTCTTGTTTCAAGTGTTCTACTATGGACCCATGGGTAAAACTGAAGTTTTAAAAACGTCCCAAAATCCGAATTTGGACTTTCACTAGTGTATTAAGTGTATCAAAATGTCGTCTTTCACATTGATTCGGAATCGTCAACTGCAAAAAAAGTCAGTTTTGAGATATCGTTTGAATGAAGAAAGTTGTCTCTTTCTTGTTTCAAGTGTTCAACAATGGACCCATGGCTAAAACTCAAGTTTTAAAGACTTCCTGAAATCCGAATTTTGACTTTCATTAGTGTGTTAAGTGTATTAAAATGTCGTCTTTCACATTGATTCGGAATCGTCAACCGCAAAAAAAGTCAGTTTTGAGTTATCATTGAATGAACAACGTTGTATCTTTCTTGTTTCAAGTGTTCTACATGGACCCATGGCTAAAACTCAAGTTTTAAAGACTTACCGAAATCCGAATTTGGACTTTCGTTAGTGTATTAAGTGTATCAAAATGTCGTCTTTCACATTGATTCGGAATCGTCAACCGCAGAAAAAGTCAGTTTTGTGATATCGTTGAATGAAGAATGTTGTCTCTTTCTTGTTTCAAGTGTTTAACTATGGACCCATGGCTAAAACTCAAGTTTTAAAGACTTCGCGAAATCCGAATTTGGATTTTCATCAGTGTGTTAAGTGTATTAAAATGTCGTCTTTCACATTGATTCGGAAACGTCCACCGTAAAAAAGTTCCCTTTTGAGTTATCGTTGAATGAACAAAGTTGTCTCTTTCTTGTTTCAAGTGTTCAACTTTGGACCCAAGGCTAAAACTCAAGTTTTAAAAACTTTTCGAAATCTGAATTTGGACTTTCTTTAGTGTATTAAGTGTTTTAAAATGCCGTCTTTCACGTAGATTCGTAATCATCAAAAGTAAATAATTTAGTTTTTAGATACCTTTGATTGAACAAGGTTCTGTCTTTCTTGTTTCAAGTGTTCTACTATGGACCCATGGCTAAAACTCAAGTTTTAAAAACTCCCCGAAATCTAAATCTGGACTTTCATTAGTGTATTAAGTGTATCAAAATGTCATCTTTCACATAGATTCGGAATTGTCAACTGCAAAAAAGTCAATTTTGAGATATCGTTGATTGAACAAAGTTGTCTCCTTGTTTCAAGTGTTCTACTATGGACCCATGGCTAAAACTCAAGTTTTAAAAAAGTTCTCGGAATCCGAATTTGGACATTCGTTTGTGTATTAAGTGTATCAAAATGTCGTCTTTCACATTGACTCGGAATCGTCAACCGTAGAAAAAGTCAGTTTTGAGATATCGTTGAATGAACATAGTTGTCTCTTTCTTGTTTCAAGTGTTTAACTATGGACCCATGGCTAAAACTCAAGTTTTAAAGACTTCCCGAAATCCGAATTTGGACTTTTATTAGCGTATTAAGTGTATTAAAATGTCGTCTTTCACATTGATTCTGAATCGTCGACCGCAAAAAAAGTCAGTTTTGAGATATCGTTGAATGAACAAAGTTGTCTCTTTCTTGTTTCAAGTGTTCAACTATGGACCCATGGCCAAAACTCAAGTTTTAAAGACTGCCCGAAATCTGAATTTGGACCTTCATCAGTGTATTAAGTGTATTAAAATGTCGTCTTTCACATTGATTCGGAATCGTCAACCGCAAAAAAAGACAGTTTTGAGTTATCGTTGAATGAACAAAGTTGTCTCTTTCTTCTTTCAAGTGTTCAACTATGGACCCATGGCTAAAACTCAAGTTTTAAAAACCTCCCAAAATCTGAATTTGGACTTTATTTAGTGTATTAAGTGTTTCAAAATGTGATCTTTCACGTAGATTCAGAACCGTCAAAAGCAAATAAGTCAGTTTTGAGATATCTTTGATAGAACAAAGTTCTGTCTTTCTTGTTTCAAGTGTTCTACTGTGCACCCATGGCTAAAACTCAAGTTTTAAAAACTTCCCGAGATCTGAATCTGGACTTTCATTAGTGTATTAAGTGTATCAAAATGTCGTCTTTCACATAGATTCGAAATCGTCAACTGCAAAAAAGTCAATTTTGAGATATCGTTGATTGAACAAAGTTGTCTCCTTCTTGTTTCAAGTGTTCTACTATGGACCCATGGGTACAACTGAAGTTTTAAAAACGTCCCAAAATCCGAATTTGGACTATCATTAGTGCATTAAGTATATCAAAATGTCGTCTTTCACATTGATTCGGAATCGTCAACCGCAAAAAAAGTCAGCTTTGAGATATCGTTTGAATGAAGAAAGTTGTCTCTTTCTTGTTTCAAGTGTTCAACAATGGACCCATGGCTAAAACTCAAGTTTTAAAGACTTCCCGAAATCCGAATTTGGACTTTCATGAGTGTATTAAGTGTATTAAAATGTCGTCTTTCACATTGATTCGGAATCGTCAACCGCAAAAAAGGACAATTTTGAGTTATCGTTGAGTGAACAAAGTTGTCTCTTTCTTGTTTCAAGTGTTCAACTATGGACCCATGGCTAAAACTCAAGTTTTAAAAACTTCCCGAAATCTGAATTTGGACTTTATTTAGTGTATTAAGTGTTTCAAAATGTCATCTTTCACGTAGATTCGGAACCGTCAAAAGCAAATAAGTCAGTTTTGAGATATCTTTGATAGAACAAAGTTCTGTCTTTCTTGTTTCAAGTGTTCTACTGTGCACCCATGGCTAAAACTCAAGTTTTAAAAACTTCCCGAGATCTGAATCTGGACTTTCATTAGTGTATCAAAATGTCGTCTTCCACATAGATTCGGAATCGTCAACTGCAAAAAAGTCAATTTTGAGATATCGTTGATTGAACAAAGTTGTCTCCTTCTTGTTTCAAGTGTTCTACTATGGACCCATGGGTAAAACTGAAGTTTTAAAAACGTCCCAAAATCCGAATTTGGACTTTCACTAGTGTATTAAGTGTATCAAAATGTCGTCTTTCACATTGATTCGGAATCGTCAACTGCAAAAAAAGTCAGTTTTGAGATATCGTTTGAATGAAGAAAGTTGTCTCTTTCTTGTTTCAAGTGTTCAACAATGGACCCATGGCTAAAACTCAAGTTTTAAAGACTTCCTGAAATCCGAATTTTGACTTTCATTAGTGTGTTAAGTGTATTAAAATGTCGTCTTTCACATTGATTCGGAATCGTCAACCGCAAAAAAAGTCAGTTTTGAGTTATCGTTGAATGAACAACGTTGTATCTTTCTTGTTTCAAGTGTTCTACATGGACCCATGGCTAAAACTCAAGTTTTAAAGACTTACCGAAATCCGAATTTGGACTTTCGTTAGTGTGTTAAGTGTATCAAAATGTCGTCTTTCACATTGATTCGGAATCGTCAACCGCAGAAAAAGTCAGTTTTGTGATATCGTTGAATGAAGAATGTTGTCTCTTTCTTGTTTCAAGTGTTTAACTATGGACCCATGGCTAAAACTCAAGTTTTAAAGACTTCGCGAAATCCGAATTTGGATTTTCATCAATGTGTTAAGTGTATTAAAATGTCGTCTTTCACATTGATTCGGAAACGTCCACCGCAAAAAAGTTCCCTTTTGAGTTATCGTTGAATGAACAAAGTTGTCTCTTTCTTGTTTCAAGTGTTCAACTATGGACCCATGGCTAAAACTCAAGTTTTAAAAACTTTTCGAAATCTGAATTTGGACTTTCTTTAGTGTATTAAGTGTTTCAAAATGCCGTCTTTCACGTAGATTCGTAATCATCAAAAGCAAATAAGTTAGTTTTTAGATACCTTTGATTGAACAAGGTTCTGTCTTTTTGTTTCAAGTGTTCTACTATGGACCCATGGCTAAAACTCAAGTTTTAAAAACTCCCCGAAATCTAAATCTGGACTTTCATTAGTGTATTAAGTGTATCAAAATGTCATCTTTCACATAGATTCGGAATTGTCAACTGCAAAAAAGTCAATTTTGAGATATCGTTGATTGAACAAAGTTGTCTCCTTCTTGTTTCAAGTGTTCTACTATGGACCCATGGCTAAAACTCAAGTTTTAAAAAAGTTCTCAGAATTCGAATTTGGACATTCGTTTGTGTATTAAGTGTATCAAAATGTCGTCTTTCACATTGATTCGGAATCGTCAACCGTAGAAAAAGTCAGTTTTGAGATATCGTTGAATGAACATAGTTGTCTCTTTCTTGTTTCAAGTGTTTAACTATGGACCCAGGCTAAAACTCAAGTTTTAAAGACTTCCCGAAATCCGAATTTGGACTTTTATTAGCGTATTAAGTGTATTAAAATGTCGTCTTTCACATTGATTCTGAATCGTCGACCGCAAAAAAAGTCAGTTTTGAGATATCGTTGAATGAACAAAGTTGTCTCTTTCTTGTTTCAAGTGTTCAACTATAGACCCATGGCCAAAACTCAAGTTTTAAAGACTGCCCGAAATCTGAATTTGGACCTTCATCAGTGTATTAAGTGTATTAAAATGTCGTCTTTCACATTGATTCGGAATCGTCAACCACAAAAAAAGACAGTTTTGAGTTATCGTTGAATGAACAAAGTTGTCTCTTTCTTGTTTCAAGTGTTCAACTATGGACCCATGGCTAAAACTCAAGTTTTAAAAACCTCCCAAAATCTGAATTTGGACTTTATTTAGTGTATTAAGTGTTTCAAAACGTGATCTTTCACGTAGATTCAGAACCGTCAAAAGCAAATAAGTCAGTTTTGAGATATCTTTGATAGAACAAAGTTCTGTCTTTCTTGTTTCAAGTGTTCTACTGTGCACCCATGGCTAAAACTCAAGTTTTAAAAACTTCCCGAGATCTGAATCTGGACTTTCATTAGTGTATTAAGTGTATCAAAATGTCGTCTTTCACATAGATTCGAAATCGTCAACTGCAGAAAATTCAATTTTGAGATATCGTTGATTGAACAAAGTTGTCTCCTTCTTGTTTCAAGTGTTCTACTATGGACCCATGGGTACAACTGAAGTTTTAAAAACGTCCCAAAATCCGAATTTGGACTATCACTAGTGTATTAAGTGTATCAAAATGTCGTCTTTCACATTGATTCGGAATCGTCAACCGCAAAAAAAGTCAGCTTTGAGATATCGTTTGAATGAAGAAAGTTGTCTCTTTCTTGTTTCAAGTGTTCAACAATGGACCCATGGCTAAAACTCAAGTTTTAAAGACTTCCCGAAATCCGAATTTGGACTTTCATGAGTGTATTAAGTGTATTAAAATGTCGTCTTTCACATTGATTCGGAATCGTCAACCGCAAAAAAGGACATTTTGAGTTATCGTTGAGTGAACAAAGTTGTCTCTTTCTTGTTTCAAGTGTTCAACTATGGACCCATGGCTAAAACTCAAGTTTTAAAAACTTTCCGAAATCTGAATTTGGACTTTATTTAGTGTATTAAGTGTTTCAAAATGTCATCTTTCACGTAGATTCGGAACCGTCAAAAGCAAATAAGTCAGTTTTGAGATATCTTTGATAGAACAAAGTTCTGTCTTTCTTGTTTCAAGTGTTATACTGTGCACCCATGGCTAAAACTCAAGTTTTAAAAACTTCCCGAGATCTGAATCTGGACTTTCATTAGTGTATCAAAATGTCGTCTTCCACATAGATTCGGAATCGTCAACTGCAAAAAAGTCAATTTTGAGATATCGTTGATTGAACAAAGTTGTCTCCTTCTTGTTTCAAGTGTTCTACTATGGACCCATGGGTAAAACTAAAGTTTTAAACACGTCCCAAAATCCGAATTTGGACTTTCACTAGTGTATTAAGTGTATCAAAATGTCGTCTTTCACATTGATTCGGAATCGTCAACTGCAAAAAAAGTCAGTTTTGAGATATCGTTTGAATGAAGAAAGTTGTCTCTTTCTTGTTTCAAGTGTTCAACAATGGACCCATGGCTAAAACTCAAGTTTTAAAGACTTCCTGAAATCCGAATTTTGACTTTCAGTAGTGTGTTAAGTGTATTAAAATGTCGTCTTTCACATTGATTCGGAATCGTCAACCGCAAAAAAAGTCAGTTTTGAGTTATCGTTGAATGAACAACGTTGTATCTTTCTTGTTTCAAGTGTTCTACATGGACCCATGGCTAAAACTCAAGTTTTAAAGACTTACCGAAATCCGAATTTGGACTTTCGTTAGTGTATTAAGTGTATCAAAATGTCGTCTTTCACATTGATTCGGAATCGTCAACCGCAGAAAAAGTCAGTTTTGTGATATCGTTGAATGAAGAATGTTGTCTCTTTCTTGTTTCAAGTGTTTAACTATGGACCCATGGCTAAAACTCAAGTTTTAAAGACTTCGCGAAATCCGAATTTGGATTTTCATCAGTGTGTTAAGTGTATTAAAATGTCGTCTTTCACATTGATTCGGAAACGTCCACCGCAAAAAAGTTCCCTTTTGAGTTATCATTGAATGAACAAAGTTGTCTCTTTCTTGTTTCAAGTGTTCAACTATGGACCCATGGCTAAAACTCAAGTTTTAAAAACTTTTCGAAATCTGAATTTGGACTTTCTTTAGTGTATTAAGTGTTTCAAAATGCCGTCTTTCACGTAGATTCGTAATCATCAAAAGTAAATAAGTTAGTTTTTAGATACCTTTGATTGAACAAGGTTCTGTCTTTCTTGTTTCAAGTGTTCTACTATGGACCCATGGCTAAAACTCAAGTTTTAAAAACTCCCCGAAATCTAAATCTGGACTTTCATTAGTGTATTAAGTGTATCAAAATGTCATCTTTCACATAGATTCGGAATTGTCAACTGCAAAAAAGTCAATTTTGAGATATCGTTGATTGAACAAAGTTGTCTCCTTGTTTCAAGTGTTCTACAATGGACCCATGGCTAAAACTCAAGTTTTAAAAAAGTTCTCGGAATCCGAATTTGGACATTCGTTTGTGTATTAAGTGTATCAAAATGTCGTCTTTCACATTGATTCGGAATCGTCAACCGTAGAAAAAGTCAGTTTTGAGATATCGTTGAATGAACATAGTTGTCTCTTTCTTGTTTCAAGTGTTTAACTATGGACCCATGGCTAAAACTCAAGTTTTAAAGACTTCCCGAAATCCGAATTTGGACTTTTATTAGCGTATTAAGTGTATTAAAATGTCGTCTTTCACATTGATTCTGAATCGTCGACCGCAAAAAAAGTCAGTTTTGAGATATCGTTGAATGAACAAAGTTGTCTCTTTCTTGTTTCAAGTGTTCAACTATGGACCCATGGCCAAAACTCAAGTTTTAAAGACTGCCCGAAATCTGAATTTGGACCTTCATCAGTGTATTAAGTGTATTAAAATGTCGTCTTTCACATTGATTCGGAATCGTCAACCGCAAAAAAAGACAGTTTTGAGTTATCGTTGAATGAACAAAGTTGTCTCTTTCTTCTTTCAAGTGTTCAAC
Source organism: Diospyros kaki (assembly GCA_036245055.1). Classification (NCBI taxonomy): domain Eukaryota; kingdom Viridiplantae; phylum Streptophyta; class Magnoliopsida; order Ericales; family Ebenaceae; genus Diospyros; species Diospyros kaki. The sequence goes on along the minus strand of BSEG01000009.1, from coordinate 21,815,666 downwards.
TATGGACCCATGGCTTAAACTCAAGTTTTAAAAACCTCCCAAAATCTGAATTTGGACTTTATTTAGTGTATTAAGTGTTTCAAAATGTGATCTTTCACGTAGATTAAGAACCGTCAAAAGCAAATAAGTCAGTTTTGAGATATCTTTGATAGAACAAAGTTCTGTCTTTCTTGTTTCAAGTGTTCTACTGTGCACCCATGGCTAAAACTCAAGTTTTAAAAACTTCCCGAGATCTAAATCTGGACTTTCATTAGTGTATTAAGTGTATCAAAATGTCGTCTTTCACATAGATTCGAAATCGTCAACTGCAGAAAATTCAATTTTGAGATATCGTTGATTGAACAAAGTTGTCTCCTTCTTGTTTCAAGTGTTCAACTATGGACCCATGGCCAAAACTCAAGTTTTAAAGACTGCCCGAAATCTGAATTTGGACCTTCATCAGTGTATTAAGTGTATTAAAATGTCGTCTTTCACATTGATTCGGAATCGTCAACCGCAAAAAATGACAGTTTTGAGTTATCGTTGAGTGAACAAAGTTGTCTCTTTCTTGTTTCAAGTGTTCAACTATGGACCCATGGCTAAAACTCAAGTTTTAAAAACTTCCCGAAATCTGAATTTGGACTTTATTTAGTGTATTAAGTGTTTCAAAATGTCATCTTTCACGTAGATTCGGAACCGTCAAAAGCAAATAAGTCAGTTTTGAGATATCTTTGATAGAACAAAGTTCTGTCTTTCTTGTTTCAAGTGTTCTACTGTGCACCCATGGCTAAAACTCAAGTTTTAAAAACTTCCCGAGATCTGAATCTGGACTTTCATTAGTGTATCAAAATGTCGTCTTCCACATAGATTCAGAATCGTCAACTGCAAAAAAGTCAATTTTGAGATATCGTTGATTGAACAAAGTTGTCTCCTTCTTGTTTCAAGTGTTCTACTATGGACCCATGGGTAAAACTGAAGTTTTAAAAACGTCCCAAAATCCGAATTTGGACTTTCACTAGTGTATTAAGTGTATCAAAATGTCGTCTTTCACATTGATTCGAAATCGTCAACTGCAAAAAAAGTCAGTTTTGAGATATCGTTTGAATGAAGAAAGTTGTCTCTTTCTTGTTTCAAGTGTTCAACAATGGACCCATGGCTAAAACTCAAGTTTTAAAGACTTCCCGAAATCCGAATTTGGACTTTCATGAGTGTATTAAGTGTATTAAAATGTCGTCTTTCACATTGATTCGGAATCGTCAACCGCAAAAAAGGACATTTTGAGTTATCGTTGAGTGAACAAAGTTGTCTCTTTCTTGTTTCAAGTGTTCAACTATGGACCCATGGCTAAAACTCAAGTTTTAAAAACTTTCCGAAATCTGAATTTGGACTTTATTTAGTGTATTAAGTGTTTCAAAATGTGATCTTTCACGTAGATTCAGAACCGTCAAAAGCAAATAAGTCAGTTTTGAGATATCTTTGATAGAACAAAGTTCTGTCTTTCTTGTTTCAAGTGTTCTACTGTGCACCCATGGCTAAAACTCAAGTTTTAAAAACTTCCCGAGATCTGAATCTGGACTTTCATTAGTGTATTAAGTGTATCAAAATGTCGTCTTTCACATAGATTCGAAATCGTCAACTGCAGAAAATTCAATTTTGAGATATCGTTGATTGAACAAAGTTGTCTCCTTCTTGTTTCAAGTGTTCTACTATGGACCCATGGGTACAACTGAAGTTTTAAAAACGTCCCAAAATCCGAATTTGGACTATCACTAGTGTATTAAGTGTATCAAAATGTCGTCTTTCACATTGATTCGGAATCGTCAACCGCAAAAAAAGTCAGCTTTGAGATATCGTTTGAATGAAGAAAGTTGTCTCTTTCTTGTTTCAAGTGTTCAACAATGGACCCATGGCTAAAACTCAAGTTTTAAAGACTTCCCGAAATCCGAATTTGGACTTTCATGAGTGTATTAAGTGTATTAAAATGTCGTCTTTCACATTGATTCGGAATCGTCAACCGCAAAAAAGGACATTTTGAGTTATCGTTGAGTGAACAAAGTTGTCTCTTTCTTGTTTCAAGTGTTCAACTATGGACCCATGGCTAAAACTCAAGTTTTAAAAACTTTCCGAAATCTGAATTTGGACTTTATTTAGTGTATTAAGTGTTTCAAAATGTCATCTTTCACGTAGATTCGGAACCGTCAAAAGCAAATAAGTCAGTTTTGAGATATCTTTGATAGAACAAAGTTCTGTCTTTCTTGTTTCAAGTGTTATACTGTGCACCCATGGCTAAAACTCAAGTTTTAAAAACTTCCCGAGATCTGAATCTGGACTTTCATTAGTGTATCAAAATGTCGTCTTCCACATAGATTCGAAATCGTCAACTGCAAAAAAGTCAATTTTGAGATATCGTTGATTGAACAAAGTTGTCTCCTTCTTGTTTCAAGTGTTCTACTATGGACCCATGGGTAAAACTGAAGTTTTAAAAACGTCCCAAAATCCGAATTTGGACTTTCACTAGTGTATTAAGTGTATCAAAATGTCGTCTTTCACATTGATTCGGAATCGTCAACTGCAAAAAAAGTCAGTTTTGAGATATCGTTTGAATGAAGAAAGTTGTCTCTTTCTTGTTTCAAGTGTTCAACAATGGACCCATGGCTAAAACTCAAGTTTTAAAGACTTCCTGAAATCTGAATTTTGACTTTCAGTAGTGTGTTAAGTGTATTAAAATGTCGTCTTTCACATTGATTCGGAATCGTCAACCGCAAAAAAAGTCAGTTTTGAGTTATCGTTGAATGAACAACGTTGTATCTTTCTTGTTTCAAGTGTTCTACATGGACCCATGGCTAAAACTCAAGTTTTAAAGACTTACCGAAATCCGAATTTGGACTTTCGTTAGTGTATTAAGTGTATCAAAATGTCGTCTTTCACATTGATTCGGAATCGTCAACCGCAGAAAAAGTCAGTTTTGTGATATCGTTGAATGAAGAATGTTGTCTCTTTCTTGTTTCAAGTGTTTAACTATGGACCCATGGCTAAAACTCAAGTTTTAAAGACTTCGCGAAATCCGAATTTGGATTTTCATCAGTGTGTTAAGTGTATTAAAATGTCGTCTTTCACATTGATTCGGAAACGTCCACCGCAAAAAAGTTCCCTTTTGAGTTATCGTTGAATGAACAAAGTTGTCTCTTTCTTGTTTCAAGTGTTCAACTATGGACCCATGGCTAAAACTCAAGTTTTAAAAACTTTTCGAAATCTGAATTTGGACTTTCTTTAGTGTATTAAGTGTTTCAAAATGCCGTCTTTCACGTAGATTCGTAATCATCAAAAGTAAATAAGTTAGTTTTTAGATACCTTTGATTGAACAAGGTTCTGTCTTTCTTGTTTCAAGTGTTCAACTATGGACCCATGGCCAAAACTCAAGTTTTAAAGACTGCCCGAAATCTGAATTTGGACCTTCATCAGTGTATTAAGTGTATTAAAATGTCGTCTTTCACATTGATTCGGAATCGTCAACCGCAAAAAAAGACAGTTTTGAGTTATCGTTGAATGAACAAAGTTGTCTCTTTCTTCTTTCAAGTGTTCAACTATGGACCCATGGCTAAAACTCAAGTTTTAAAAACCTCCCAAAATCTGAATTTGGACTTTATTTAGTGTATTAAGTGTTTCAAAATGTGATCTTTCACGTAGATTAAGAACCGTCAAAAGCAAATAAGTCAGTTTTGAGATATCTTTGATAGAACAAAGTTCTGTCTTTCTTGTTTCAAGTGTTCTACTGTGCACCCATGGCTAAAACTCAAGTTTTAAAAACTTCCCGAGATCTAAATCTGGACTTTCATTAGTGTATTAAGTGTATCAAAATGTCGTCTTTCACATAGATTCGAAATCGTCAACTGCAGAAAATTCAATTTTGAGATATCGTTGATTGAACAAAGTTGTCTCCTTCTTGTTTCAAGTGTTCAACTATGGACCCATGGCCAAAACTCAAGTTTTAAAGACTGCCCGAAATCTGAATTTGGACCTTCATCAGTGTATTAAGTGTATTAAAATGTCGTCTTTCACATTGATTCGGAATCGTCAACCGCAAAAAATGACAGTTTTGAGTTATCGTTGAGTGAACAAAGTTGTCTCTTTCTTGTTTCAAGTGTTCAACTATGGACCCATGGCTAAAACTCAAGTTTTAAAAACTTCCCGAAATCTGAATTTGGACTTTATTTAGTGTATTAAGTGTTTCAAAATGTCATCTTTCACGTAGATTCGGAACCGTCAAAAGCAAATAAGTCAGTTTTGAGATATCTTTGATAGAACAAAGTTCTGTCTTTCTTGTTTCAAGTGTTCTACTGTGCACCCATGGCTAAAACTCAAGTTTTAAAAACTTCCCGAGATCTGAATCTGGACTTTCATTAGTGTATCAAAATGTCGTCTTCCACATAGATTCAGAATCGTCAACTGCAAAAAAGTCAATTTTGAGATATCGTTGATTGAACAAAGTTGTCTCCTTCTTGTTTCAAGTGTTCTACTATGGACCCATGGGTAAAACTGAAGTTTTAAAAACGTCCCAAAATCCGAATTTGGACTTTCACTAGTGTATTAAGTGTATCAAAATGTCGTCTTTCACATTGATTCGAAATCGTCAACTGCAAAAAAAGTCAGTTTTGAGATACCGTTTGAATGAAGAAAGTTGTCTCTTTCTTGTTTCAAGTGTTCAACAATGGACCCATGGCTAAAACTCAAGTTTTAAAGACTTCCCGAAATCCGAATTTGGACTTTCATGAGTGTATTAAGTGTATTAAAATGTCGTCTTTCACATTGATTCGGAATCGTCAACCGCAAAAAAGGACATTTTGAGTTATCGTTGAGTGAACAAAGTTGTCTCTTTCTTGTTTCAAGTGTTCAACTATGGACCCATGGCTAAAACTCAAGTTTTAAAAACTTTCCGAAATCTGAATTTGGACTTTATTTAGTGTATTAAGTGTTTCAAAATGTCATCTTTCACGTAGATTCGGAACCGTCAAAAGCAAATAAGTCAGTTTTGAGATATCTTTGATAGAACAAAGTTCTGTCTTTCTTGTTTCAAGTGTTATACTGTGCACCCATGGCTAAAACTCAAGTTTTAAAAACTTCCCGAGATCTGAATCTGGACTTTCATTAGTGTATCAAAATGTCGTCTTCAACATAGATTCGGAATCGTCAACTGCAAAAAAGTCAATTTTGAGATATCGTTGATTGAACAAAGTTGTCTCCTTCTTGTTTCAAGTGTTCTACTATGGACCCATGGGTAAAACTGAAGTTTTAAAAACGTCCCAAAATCCGAATTTGGACTTTCACTAGTGTATTAAGTGTATCAAAATGTCGTCTTTCACATTGATTCGGAATCGTCAACTGCAAAAAAAGTCAGTTTTGAGATATCGTTTGAATGAAGAAAGTTGTCTCTTTCTTGTTTCAAGTGTTCAACAATGGACCCATGGCTAAAACTCAAGTTTTAAAGACTTCCTGAAATCCAAATTTTGACTTTCAGTAGTGTGTTAAGTGTATTAAAATGTCGTCTTTCACATTGATTCGGAATCGTCAACCGCAAAAAAAGTCAGTTTTGAGTTATCGTTGAATGAACAACGTTGTATCTTTCTTGTTTCAAGTGTTCTACATGGACCCATGGCTAAAACTCAAGTTTTAAAGACTTACCGAAATCCGAATTTGGACTTTCGTTAGTGTATTAAGTGTATCAAAATGTCGTCTTTCACATTGATTCGGAATCGTCAACCGCAGAAAAAGTCAGTTTTGTGATATCGTTGAATGAAGAATGTTGTCTCTTTCTTGTTTCAAGTGTTTAACTATGGACCCATGGCTAAAACTCAAGTTTTAAAGACTTCGCGAAATCCGAATTTGGATTTTCATCAGTGTGTTAAGTGTATTAAAATGTCGTCTTTCACATTGATTCGGAAACGTCCACCGCAAAAAAGTTCCCTTTTGAGTTTTCGTTGAATGAACAAAGTTGTCTCTTTCTTGTTTCAAGTGTTCAACTATGGACCCATGGCTAAAACTCAAGTTTTAAAAACTTTTCGAAATCTGAATTTGGACTTTCTTTAGTGTATTAAGTGTTTCAAAATGCCGTCTTTCACGTAGATTCGTAATCATCAAAAGTAAATAAGTTAGTTTTTAGATACCTTTGATTGAACAAGGTTCTGTCTTTCTTGTTTCAAGTGTTCTACTATGGACCCATGGCTAAAACTCAAGTTTTAAAAACTCCCCGAAATCTAAATCTGGACTTTCATTAGTGTATTAAGTGTATCAAAATGTCATCTTTCACATAGATTCGGAATTGTCAACTGCAAAAAAGTCAATTTTGAGATATCGTTGATTGAACAAAGTTGTCTCCTTGTTTCAAGTGTTCTACAATGGACCCATGGCTAAAACTCAAGTTTTAAAAAAGTTCTCGGAATCCGAATTTGGACATTCGTTTGTGTATTAAGTGTATCAAAATGTCGTCTTTCACATTGATTCGGAATCGTCAACCGTAGAAAAAGTCAGTTTTGAGATATCGTTGAATGAACATAGTTGTCTCTTTCTTGTTTCAAGTGTTTAACTATGGACCCATGGCTAAAACTCAAGTTTTAAAGACTTCCCGAAATCCGAATTTGGACTTTTATTAGCGTATTAAGTGTATTAAAATGTCGTCTTTCACATTGATTCTGAATCGTCGACCGCAAAAAAAGTCAGTTTTGAGATATCGTTGAATGAACAAAGTTGTCTCTTTCTTGTTTCAAGTGTTCAACTATGGACCCATGGCCAAAACTCAAGTTTTAAAGACTGCCCGAAATCTGAATTTGGACCTTCATCAGTGTATTAAGTGTATTAAAATGTCGTCTTTCACATTGATTCGGAATCGTCAACCGCAAAAAAAGACAGTTTTGAGTTATCGTTGAATGAACAAAGTTGTCTCTTTCTTCTTTCAAGTGTTCAACTATGGACCCATGGCTAAAACTCAAGTTTTAAAAACCTCCCAAAATCTGAATTTGGACTTTATTTAGTGTATTAAGTGTTTCAAAATGTGATCTTTCACGTAGATTAAGAACCGTCAAAAGCAAATAAGTCAGTTTTGAGATATCTTTGATAGAACAAAGTTCTGTCTTTCTTGTTTCAAGTGTTCTACTGTGCACCCATGGCTAAAACTCAAGTTTTAAAAACTTCCCGAGATCTAAATCTGGACTTTCATTAGTGTATTAAGTGTATCAAAATGTCGTCTTTCACATAGATTCGAAATCGTCAACTGCAGAAAATTCAATTTTGAGATATCGTTGATTGAACAAAGTTGTCTCCTTCTTGTTTCAAGTGTTCAACTATGGACCCATGGCCAAAACTCAAGTTTTAAAGACTGCCCGAAATCTGAATTTGGACCTTCATCAGTGTATTAAGTGTATTAAAATGTCGTCTTTCACATTGATTCGGAATCGTCAACCGCAAAAAATGACAGTTTTGAGTTATCGTTGAGTGAACAAAGTTGTCTCTTTCTTGTTTCAAGTGTTCAACTATGGACCCATGGCTAAAACTCAAGTTTTAAAAACTTCCCGAAATCTGAATTTGGACTTTATTTAGTGTATTAAGTGTTTCAAAATGTCATCTTTCACGTAGATTCGGAACCGTCAAAAGCAAATAAGTCAGTTTTGAGATATCTTTGATAGAACAAAGTTCTGTCTTTCTTGTTTCAAGTGTTCTACTGTGCACCCATGGCTAAAACTCAAGTTTTAAAAACTTCCCGAGATCTGAATCTGGACTTTCATTAGTGTATCAAAATGTCGTCTTCCACATAGATTCAGAATCGTCAACTGCAAAAAAGTCAATTTTGAGATATCGTTGATTGAACAAAGTTGTCTCCTTCTTGTTTCAAGTGTTCTACTATGGACCCATGGGTAAAACTGAAGTTTTAAAAACGTCCCAAAATCCGAATTTGGACTTTCACTAGTGTATTAAGTGTATCAAAATGTCGTCTTTCACATTGATTCGAAATCGTCAACTGCAAAAAAAGTCAGTTTTGAGATATCGTTTGAATGAAGAAAGTTGTCTCTTTCTTGTTTCAAGTGTTCAACAATGGACCCATGGCTAAAACTCAAGTTTTAAAGACTTCCTGAAATCCGAATTTTGACTTTCATTAGTGTATTAAGTGTATTAAAATATCGTCTTTCACATTGATTCGGAATCGTCAACCGCAAAAAAAGTCAGTTTTGAGTTATCGTTGAATGAACAAAGTTGTATCTTTCTTGTTTCAAGTGTTCTACATGGACCCATGGCTAAAACTGAAGTTTTAAAGACTTACCGAAATCCGAATTTGGACTTTCGTTAGTGTATTAAGTGTATCAAAATGTCGTCTTTCACATTGATTCGGAATCGTCAACCGCAAAAAAAGTCAGTTTTGTGATATCGTTGAATGAAGAATGTTGTCTCTTTCTTGTTTCAAGTGTTTAACTATGGACCCATGGCTAAAACTCAAGTTTTAAAGACTTCGCGAAATCCGAATTTGGATTTTCATCAGTGTGTTAAGTGTATTAAAATGTCGTCTTTCACATTGATTCGGAAACGTCCACCGCAAAAAAGTTCCCTTTTGAGTTATCGTTGAATGAACAAAGTTGTCTCTTTCTTGTTTCAAGTGTTCAACTATGGACCCATGGCTAAAACTCAAGTTTTAAAAACTTTTCGAAATCTGAATTTGGACTTTCTTTAGTGTATTAAGTGTTTCAAAATGCCGTCTTTCACGTAGATTCGTAATCATCAAAAGCAAATAAGTTAGTTTTTAGATACCTTTGATTGAACAAGGTTCTGTCTTTCTTGTTTCAAGTGTTCTACTATGGACCCATGGCTAAAGCTCAAGTTTTAAAAACTCCCCGAAATCTAAATCTGGACTTTCATTAGTGTATTAAGTGTATCAAAATGTCATCTTTCACATAGATTCGGAATTGTCAACTGAAAAAAAGTCAATTTTGAGATATCGTTGATTGAACAAAGTTGTCTCCTTGTTTCAAGTGTTCTACTATGGACCCATGGCTAAAACTCAAGTTTTAAAAAATTTCTCGGAATCCAAATTTGGACATTCGTTTGTGTATTAAGTGTATCAAAATGTCGTCTTTCACATTGATTCGGAATCGTCAACCGTAGAAAAAGTCAGTTTTGAGATATCGTTGAATGAACATAGTTGTCTCTTTCTTGTTTCAAGTGTTTAACTATGGACCCATGGCTAAAACTCAAGTTTTAAAGACTTCCCGAAATCCGAATTTGGACTTTTATTAGCGTATTAAGTGTATTAAAATGTCGTCTTTCACATTGATTCTGAATCGTCGACCGCAAAAAAAGTCAGTTTTGAGATATCGTTGAATGAACATAGTTGTCTCTTTCTTGTTTCAAGTGTTCAACTATGGACCCATGGCCAAAACTCAAGTTTTAAAGACTGCCCGAAATCTGAATTTGGACCTTCATCAGTGTATTAAGTGTATTAAAATGTCGTCTTTCACATTGATTCGGAATCGTCAACCGCAAAAAAAGACAGTTTTGAGTTATCGTTGAATGAACAAAGTTGTCTCTTTCTTGTTTCAAGTGTTCAACTATGGACCCATGGCTAAAACTCAAGTTTTAAAAACCTCCCAAAATCTGAATTTGGACTTTATTTAGTGTATTAAGTGTTTCAAAACGTGATCTTTCACGTAGATTCAGAACCGTCAAAAGCAAATAAGTCAGTTTTGAGATATCTTTGATAGAACAAAGTTCTGTCTTTCTTGTTTCAAGTGTTCTACTGTGCACCCATGGCTAAAACTCAAGTTTTAAAAACTTCTCGAGATCTGAATCTGGATTTTCATTAGTGTATTAAGTGTATCAAAATGTCGTCTTTCACATAGATTCGAAATCGTCAACTGCAGAAAATTCAATTTTGAGATATCGTTGATTGAACAAAGTTGTCTCCTTCTTGTTTCAAGTGTTCTACTATGGACCCATGGGTACAACTGAAGTTTTAAAAACGTCCCAAAATCCGAATTTGGACTATCACTAGTGTATTAAGTGTATCAAAATGTCGTCTTTCACATTGATTCGGAATCGTCAACCGCAAAAAAAGTCAGCTTTGAGATATCGTTTGAATGAAGAAAGTTGTCTCTTTCTTGTTTCAAGTGTTCAACAATGGACCCATGGCTAAAACTCAAGTTTTAAAGACTTCCCGAAATCCGAATTTGGACTTTCATGAGTGTATTAAGTGTATTAAAATGTCGTCTTTCACATTGATTCGGAATCGTCAACCGCAAAAAAGGACAGTTTTGAGTTATCGTTGAGTGAACAAAGTTGTCTCTTTCTTGTTTCAAGTGTTCAACTATGGACCCATGGCTAAAACTCAAGTTTTCAAAACTTCCCGAAATCTGAATTTGGACTTTATTTAGTGTATTAAGTGTTTCAAAATGTCATCTTTCACGTAGATTCGGAACCGTCAAAAGCAAATAAGTCAGTTTTGAGATATCTTTGATAGAACAAAGTTCTGTCTTTCTTGTTTCAAGTGTTCTACTGTGCACCCATGGCTAAAACTCAAGTTTTAAAAACTTCCCGAGATCTGAATCTGGACTTTCATTAGTGTATCAAAATGTCGTCTTCCACATAGATTCGGAATCGTCAACTGCAAAAAAGTCAATTTTGAGATATCGTTGATTGAACAAAGTTGTCTCCTTCTTGTTTCAAGTGTTCTACTATGGACCCATGGGTAAAACTGAAGTTTTAAAAACGTCCCAAAATCCGAATTTGGACTTTCACTAGTGTATTAAGTGTATCAAAATGTCGTCTTTCACATTGATTTGGAATCGTCAACTGCAAAAAAAGTCAGTTTTGAGATATCGTTTGAATGAAGAAAGTTGTCTCTTTCTTGTTTCAAGTGTTCAACAATGGACCCATGGCTAAAACTCAAGTTTTAAAGACTTCCTGAAATCCGAATTTTGACTTTCATTAGTGTATTAAGTGTATTAAAATATCGTCTTTCACATTGATTCGGAATCGTCAACCGCAAAAAAAGTCAGTTTTGAGTTATCGTTGAATGAACAAAGTTGTATCTTTCTTGTTTCAAGTGTTCTACATGGACCCATGGCTAAAACTGAAGTTTTAAAGACTTACCGAAATCCGAATTTGGACTTTCGTTAGTGTATTAAGTGTATCAAAATGTCGTCTTTCACATTGATTCGGAATCGTCAACCGCAAAAAAAGTCAGTTTTGTGATATCGTTGAATGAAGAATGTTGTCTCTTTCTTGTTTCAAGTGTTTAACTATGGACCCATGGCTAAAACTCAAGTTTTAAAGACTTCGCGAAATCCGAATTTGGATTTTCATCAGTGTGTTAAGTGTATTAAAATGTCGTCTTTCACATTGATTCGGAAACGTCCACCGCAAAAAAGTTCCCTTTTGAGTTTTCGTTGAATGAACAAAGTTGTCTCTTTCTTGTTTCAAGTGTTCAACTATGGACCCATGGCTAAAACTCAAGTTTTAAAAACTTTTCGAAATCTGAATTTGGACTTTCTTTAGTGTATTAAGTGTTTCAAAATGCCGTCTTTCACGTAGATTCGTAATCATCAAAAGCAAATAAGTTAGTTTTTAGATACCTTTGATTGAACAAGGTTCTGTCTTTCTTGTTTCAAGTGTTCTACTATGGACCCATGGCTAAAACTCAAGTTTTAAAAACTCCCCGAAATCTAAATCTGGACTTTCATTAGTGTATTAAGTGTATCAAAATGTCATCTTTCACATAGATTCGGAATTGTCAACTGCAAAAAAGTCAATTTTGAGATATCGTTGATTGAACAAAGTTGTCTCCTTGTTTCAAGTGTTCTACAATGGACCCATGGCTAAAACTCAAGTTTTAAAAAAGTTCTCGGAATCCGAATTTGGACATTCGTTTGTGTATTAAGTGTATCAAAATGTCGTCTTTCACATTGATTCGGAATCGTCAACCGTAGAAAAAGTCAGTTTTGAGATATCGTTGAATGAACATAGTTGTCTCTTTCTTGTTTCAAGTGTTTAACTATGGACCCATGGCTAAAACTCAAGTTTTAAAGACTTCCCGAAATCCGAATTTGGACTTTTATTAGCGTATTAAGTGTATTAAAATGTCGTCTTTCACATTGATTCTGAATCGTCGACCGCAAAAAAAGTCAGTTTTGAGATATCGTTGAATGAACAAAGTTGTCTCTTTCTTGTTTCAAGTGTTCAACTATGGACCCATGGCCAAAACTCAAGTTTTAAAGACTGCCCGAAATCTGAATTTGGACCTTCATCAGTGTATTAAGTGTATTAAAATGTCGTCTTTCACATTGATTCGGAATCGTCAACCGCAAAAAAAGACAGTTTTGAGTTATCGTTGAATGAACAAAGTTGTCTCTTTCTTCTTTCAAGTGTTCAACTATGGACCCATGGCTAAAACTCAAGTTTTAAAAACCTCCCAAAATCTGAATTTGGACTTTATTTAGTGTATTAAGTGTTTCAAAATGTGATCTTTCACGTAGATTAAGAACCGTCAAAAGCAAATAAGTCAGTTTTGAGATATCTTTGATAGAACAAAGTTCTGTCTTTCTTGTTTCAAGTGTTCTACTGTGCACCCATGGCTAAAACTCAAGTTTTAAAAACTTCCCGAGATCTAAATCTGGACTTTCATTAGTGTATTAAGTGTATCAAAATGTCGTCTTTCACATAGATTCGAAATCGTCAACTGCAGAAAATTCAATTTTGAGATATCGTTGATTGAACAAAGTTGTCTCCTTCTTGTTTCAAGTGTTCAACTATGGACCCATGGCCAAAACTCAAGTTTTAAAGACTGCCCGAAATCTGAATTTGGACCTTCATCAGTGTATTAAGTGTATTAAAATGTCGTCTTTCACATTGATTCGGAATCGTCAACCGCAAAAAATGACAGTTTTGAGTTATCGTTGAGTGAACAAAGTTGTCTCTTTCTTGTTTCAAGTGTTCAACTATGGACCCATGGCTAAAACTCAAGTTTTAAAAACTTCCCGAAATCTGAATTTGGACTTTATTTAGTGTATTAAGTGTTTCAAAATGTCATCTTTCACGTAGATTCGGAACCGTCAAAAGCAAATAAGTCAGTTTTGAGATATCTTTGATAGAACAAAGTTCTGTCTTTCTTGTTTCAAGTGTTCTACTGTGCACCCATGGCTAAAACTCAAGTTTTAAAAACTTCCCGAGATCTGAATCTGGACTTTCATTAGTGTATCAAAATGTCGTCTTCCACATAGATTCAGAATCGTCAACTGCAAAAAAGTCAATTTTGAGATATCGTTGATTGAACAAAGTTGTCTCCTTCTTGTTTCAAGTGTTCTACTATGGACCCATGGGTAAAACTGAAGTTTTAAAAACGTCCCAAAATCCGAATTTGGACTTTCACTAGTGTATTAAGTGTATCAAAATGTCGTCTTTCACATTGATTCGAAATCGTCAACTGCAAAAAAAGTCAGTTTTGAGATATCGTTTGAATGAAGAAAGTTGTCTCTTTCTTGTTTCAAGTGTTCAACAATGGACCCATGGCTAAAACTCAAGTTTTAAAGACTTCCTGAAATCCGAATTTTGACTTTCATTAGTGTATTAAGTGTATTAAAATATCGTCTTTCACATTGATTCGGAATCGTCAACCGCAAAAAAAGTCAGTTTTGAGTTATCGTTGAATGAACAAAGTTGTATCTTTCTTGTTTCAAGTGTTCTACATGGACCCATGGCTAAAACTGAAGTTTTAAAGACTTACCGAAATCCGAATTTGGACTTTCGTTAGTGTATTAAGTGTATCAAAATGTCGTCTTTCACATTGATTCGGAATCGTCAACCGCAAAAAAAGTCAGTTTTGTGATATCGTTGAATGAAGAATGTTGTCTCTTTCTTGTTTCAAGTGTTTAACTATGGACCCATGGCTAAAACTCAAGTTTTAAAGACTTCGCGAAATCCGAATTTGGATTTTCATCAGTGTGTTAAGTGTATTAAAATGTCGTCTTTCACATTGATTCGGAAACGTCCACCGCAAAAAAGTTCCCTTTTGAGTTATCGTTGAATGAACAAAGTTGTCTCTTTCTTGTTTCAAGTGTTCAACTATGGACCCATGGCTAAAACTCAAGTTTTAAAAACTTTTCGAAATCTGAATTTGGACTTTCTTTAGTGTATTAAGTGTTTCAAAATGCCGTCTTTCACGTAGATTCGTAATCATCAAAAGCAAATAAGTTAGTTTTTAGATACCTTTGATTGAACAAGGTTCTGTCTTTCTTGTTTCAAGTGTTCTACTATGGACCCATGGCTAAAGCTCAAGTTTTAAAAACTCCCCGAAATCTAAATCTGGACTTTCATTAGTGTATTAAGTGTATCAAAATGTCATCTTTCACATAGATTCGGAATTGTCAACTGCAAAAAAGTCAATTTTGAGATATCGTTGATTGAACAAAGTTGTCTCCTTGTTTCAAGTGTTCTACTATGGACCCATGGCTAAAACTCAAGTTTTAAAAAATTTCTCGGAATCCAAATTTGGACATTCGTTTGTGTATTAAGTGTATCAAAATGTCGTCTTTCACATTGATTCGGAATCGTCAACCGTAGAAAAAGTCAGTTTTGAGATATCGTTGAATGAACATAGTTGTCTCTTTCTTGTTTCAAGTGTTTAACTATGGACCCATGGCTAAAACTCAAGTTTTAAAGACTTCCCGAAATCCGAATTTGGACTTTTATTAGCGTATTAAGTGTATTAAAATGTCGTCTTTCACATTGATTCTGAATCGTCGACCGCAAAAAAAGTCAGTTTTGAGATATCGTTGAATGAACATAGTTGTCTCTTTCTTGTTTCAAGTGTTCAACTATGGACCCATGGCCAAAACTCAAGTTTTAAAGACTGCCCGAAATCTGAATTTGGACCTTCATCAGTGTATTAAGTGTATTAAAATGTCGTCTTTCACATTGATTCGGAATCGTCAACCGCAAAAAAAGACAGTTTTGAGTTATCGTTGAATGAACAAAGTTGTCTCTTTCTTGTTTCAAGTGTTCAACTATGGACCCATGGCTAAAACTCAAGTTTTAAAAACCTCCCAAAATCTGAATTTGGACTTTATTTAGTGTATTAAGTGTTTCAAAACGTGATCTTTCACGTAGATTCAGAACCGTCAAAAGCAAATAAGTCAGTTTTGAGATATCTTTGATAGAACAAAGTTCTGTCTTTCTTGTTTCAAGTGTTCTACTGTGCACCCATGGCTAAAACTCAAGTTTTAAAAACTTCTCGAGATCTGAATCTGGATTTTCATTAGTGTATTAAGTGTATCAAAATGTCGTCTTTCACATAGATTCGAAATCGTCAACTGCAGAAAATTCAATTTTGAGATATCGTTGATTGAACAAAGTTGTCTCCTTCTTGTTTCAAGTGTTCTACTATGGACCCATGGGTACAACTGAAGTTTTAAAAACGTCCCAAAATCCGAATTTGGACTATCACTAGTGTATTAAGTGTATCAAAATGTCGTCTTTCACATTGATTCGGAATCGTCAACCGCAAAAAAAGTCAGCTTTGAGATATCGTTTGAATGAAGAAAGTTGTCTCTTTCTTGTTTCAAGTGTTCAACAATGGACCCATGGCTAAAACTCAAGTTTTAAAGACTTCCCGAAATCCGAATTTGGACTTTCATGAGTGTATTAAGTGTATTAAAATGTCGTCTTTCACATTGATTCGGAATCGTCAACCGCAAAAAAGGACAGTTTTGAGTTATCGTTGAGTGAACAAAGTTGTCTCTTTCTTGTTTCAAGTGTTCAACTATGGACCCATGGCTAAAACTCAAGTTTTCAAAACTTCCCGAAATCTGAATTTGGACTTTATTTAGTGTATTAAGTGTTTCAAAATGTCATCTTTCACGTAGATTCGGAACCGTCAAAAGCAAATAAGTCAGTTTTGAGATATCTTTGATAGAACAAAGTTCTGTCTTTCTTGTTTCAAGTGTTCTACTGTGCACCCATGGCTAAAACTCAAGTTTTAAAAACTTCCCAAGATCTGAATCTGGACTTTCATTAGTGTATCAAAATGTCGTCTTCCACATAGATTCGGAATCGTCAACTGCAAAAAAGTCAATTTTGAGATATCGTTGATTGAACAAAGTTGTCTCCTTCTTGTTTCAAGTGTTCTACTATGGACCCATGGGTAAAACTGAAGTTTTAAAAACGTCCCAAAATCCGAATTTGGACTTTCACTAGTGTATTAAGTGTATCAAAATGTCGTCTTTCACATTGATTTGGAATCGTCAACTGCAAAAAAAGTCAGTTTTGAGATATCGTTTGAATGAAGAAAGTTGTCTCTTTCTTGTTTCAAGTGTTCAACAATGGACCCATGGCTAAAACTCAAGTTTTAAAGACTTCCTGAAATCCGAATTTTGACTTTCATTAGTGTATTAAGTGTATTAAAATATCGTCTTTCACATTGATTCGGAATCGTCAACCGCAAAAAAAGTCAGTTTTGAGTTATCGTTGAATGAACAAAGTTGTATCTTTCTTGTTTCAAGTGTTCTACATGGACCCATGGCTAAAACTGAAGTTTTAAAGACTTACCGAAATCCGAATTTGGACTTTCGTTAGTGTATTAAGTGTATCAAAATGTCGTCTTTCACATTGATTCGGAATCGTCAACCGCAAAAAAAGTCAGTTTTGTGATATCGTTGAATGAAGAATGTTGTCTCTTTCTTGTTTCAAGTGTTTAACTATGGACCCATGGCTAAAACTCAAGTTTTAAAGACTTCGCGAAATCCGAATTTGGATTTTCATCAGTGTGTTAAGTGTATTAAAATGTCGTCTTTCACATTGATTCGGAAACGTCCACCGCAAAAAAGTTCCCTTTTGAGTTTTCGTTGAATGAACAAAGTTGTCTCTTTCTTGTTTCAAGTGTTCAACTATGGACCCATGGCTAAAACTCAAGTTTTAAAAACTTTTCGAAATCTGAATTTGGACTTTCTTTAGTGTATTAAGTGTTTCAAAATGCCGTCTTTCACGTAGATTCGTAATCATCAAAAGCAAATAAGTTAGTTTTTAGATACCTTTGATTGAACAAGGTTCTGTCTTTCTTGTTTCAAGTGTTCTACTATGGACCCATGGCTAAAGCTCAAGTTTTAAAAACTCCCCGAAATCTAAATCTGGACTTTCATTAGTGTATTAAGTGTATCAAAATGTCATCTTTCACATAGATTCGGAATTGTCAACTGCAAAAAAGTCAATTTTGAGATATCGTTGATTGAACAAAGTTGTCTCCTTGTTTCAAGTGTTCTACTATGGACCCAAGGCTAAAACTCAAGTTTTAAAAAATTTCTCGGAATCCGAATTTGGACATTCGTTTGTGTATTAAGTGTATCAAAATGTCGTCTTTCACATTGATTCGGAATCGTCAACCGTAGAAAAAGTCAGTTTTGAGATATCGTTGAATGAACATAGTTGTCTCTTTCTTGTTTCAAGTGTTTAACTATGGACCCATGGCTAAAACTCAAGCTTTAAAGACTTCCCGAAATCTGAATTTGGACTTTTATTAGCGTATTAAGTGTATTAAAATGTCGTCTTTCACATTGATTCTGAATCGTCGACCGCAAAAAAAGTCAGTTTTGAGATATCGTTGAATGAACATAGTTGTCTCTTTCTTGTTTCAAGTGTTCAACTATGGACCCATGGCCAAAACTCAAGTTTTAAAGACTGCCCGAAATCTGAATTTGGACCTTCATCAGTGTATTAAGTGTATTAAAATGTCGTCTTTCACATTGATTCGGAATCGTCAACCGCAAAAAAAGACAGTTTTGAGTTATCGTTGAATGAACAAAGTTGTCTCTTTCTTGTTTCAAGTGTTCAACTATGGACCCATGGCTAAAACTCAAGTTTTAAAAACCTCCCAAAATCTGAATTTGGACTTTATTTAGTGTATTAAGTGTTTCAAAACGTGATCTTTCACGTAGATTCAGAACCGTCAAAAGCAAATAAGTCAGTTTTGAGATATCTTTGATAGAACAAAGTTCTGTCTTTCTTGTTTCAAGTGTTCTACTGTGCACCCATGGCTAAAACTCAAGTTTTAAAAACTTCTCGAGATCTGAATCTGGATTTTCATTAGTGTATTAAGTGTATCAAAATGTCGTCTTTCACATAGATTCGAAATCGTCAACTGCAGAAAATTCAATTTTGAGATATCGTTGATTGAACAAAGTTGTCTCCTTCTTGTTTCAAGTGTTCTACTATGGACCCATGGGTACAACTGAAGTTTTAAAAACGTCCCAAAATCCGAATTTGGACTATCACTAGTGTATTAAGTGTATCAAAATGTCGTCTTTCACATTGATTCGGAATCGTCAACCGCAAAAAAAGTCAGCTTTGAGATATCGTTTGAATGAACAAAGTTGTCTCTTTCTTCTTTCAAGTGTTCAACTATGGACCCATGGCTAAAACTCAAGTTTTAAAAACCTCCCAAAATCTGAATTTGGACTTTATTTAGTGTATTAAGTGTTTCAAAATGTGATCTTTCACGTAGATTCAGAACCGTCAAAAGCAAATAAGTCAGTTTTGAGATATCTTTGATAGAACAAAGTTCTGTCTTTCTTGTTTCAAGTGTTCTACTGTGCACCCATGGCTAAAACTCAAGTTTTAAAAACTTCCCGAGATCTAAATCTAGACTTTCATTAGTGTATTAAGTGTATCAAAATGTCGTCTTTCACATAGATTCGAAATCGTTCACTGCAGAAAATTCAATTTTGAGATATCGTTGATTGAACAAAGTTGTCTCCTTCTTGTTTCAAGTGTTCTACTATGGACCCATGGGTACAACTGAAGTTTTAAAAACGTCCCAAAATCCGAATTTGGACTATCACTAGTGTATTAAGTATATCAAAATGTCATCTTTCACATTGATTCGGAATCGTCAACCGCAAAAAAAGTCAGCTTTGAGATATCGTTTGAATGAAGAAAGTTGTCTCTTTCTTGTTTCAAGTGTTCAACAATGGACCCATGGCTAAAACTCAAGTTTTAAAGACTTCCCGAAATCCGAATTTGGACTTTCATGAGTGTATTAAGTGTATTAAAATGTCGTCTTTCACATTGATTCGGAATCGTCAACCGCAAAAAAGGACAGTTTTGAGTTATCGTTGAGTGAACAAAGTTGTCTCTTTCTTGTTTCAAGTGTTCAACTATGGACCCATGGCTAAAACTCAAGTTTTCAAAACTTCCCGAAATCTGAATTTGGACTTTATTTAGTGTATTAAGTGTTTCAAAATGTCATCTTTCACGTAGATTCGGAACCGTCAAAAGCAAATAAGTCAGTTTTGAGATATCTTTGATAGAACAAAGTTCTGTCTTTCTTGTTTCAAGTGTTCTACTGTGCACCCATGGCTAAAACTCAAGTTTTAAAAACTTCCCGAGATCTGAATCTGGATTTTCATTAGTGTATCAAAATGTCGTCTTCCACATAGATTCGGAATCGTCAACTGCAAAAAAGTCAATTTTGAGATATCGTTGATTGAACAAAGTTGTCTCCTTCTTGTTTCAAGTGTTCTACTATGGACCCATGGGTAAAACTGAAGTTTTAAAAACGTCCCAAAATCCGAATTTGGACTTTCACTAGTGTATTAAGTGTATCAAAATGTCGTCTTTCACATTGATTCGGAATCGTCAACTGCAAAAAAAGTCAGTTTTGAGATATCGTTTGAATGAAGAAAGTTGTCTCTTTCTTGTTTCAAGTGTTCAACAATGGACCCATGGCTAAAACTCAAGTTTTAAAGACTTCCTGAAATCCGAATTTTGACTTTCATTAGTGTATTAAGTGTATTAAAATATCGTCTTTCACATTGATTCGGAATCGTCAACTGCAAAAAAAGTCAGTTTTGAGTTATCGTTGAATGAACAAAGTTGTATCTTTCTTGTTTCAAGTGTTCTACATGGACCCATGGCTAAAACTGAAGTTTTAAAGACTTACCGAAATCCGAATTTGGACTTTCGTTAGTGTATTAAGTGTATCAAAATGTCGTCTTTCACATTGATTCGGAATCGTCAACCGCAAAAAAAGTCAGTTTTGTGATATCGTTGAATGAAGAATGTTGTCTCTTTCTTGTTTCAAGTGTTTAACTATGGACCCATGGCTAAAACTCAAGTTTTAAAGACTTCGCGAAATCCGAATTTGGATTTTCATCAGTGTGTTAAGTGTATTAAAATGTCGTCTTTCACATTGATTCGGAAACGTCCACCGCAAAAAAGTTCCCTTTTGAGTTATCGTTGAATGAACAAAGTTGTCTCTTTCTTGTTTCAAGTGTTCAACTATGGACCCATGGCTAAAACTCAAGTTTTAAAAACTTTTCGAAATCTGAATTTGGACTTTCTTTAGTGTATTAAGTGTTTCAAAATGCCGTCTTTCACGTAGATTCGTAATCATCAAAAGCAAATAAGTTAGTTTTTAGATACCTTTGATTGAACAAGGTTCTGTCTTTCTTGTTTCAAGTGTTCTACTATGGACCCATGGCTAAAGCTCAAGTTTTAAAAACTCCCCGAAATCTAAATCTGGACTTTCATTAGTGTATTAAGTGTATCAAAATGTCATCTTTCACATAGATTCGGAATTGTCAACTGCAAAAAAGTCAATTTTGAGATATCGTTGATTGAACAAAGTTGTCTCCTTGTTTCAAGTGTTCTACTATGGACCCAAGGCTAAAACTCAAGTTTTAAAAAATTTCTCGGAATCCGAATTTGGACATTCGTTTGTGTATTAAGTGTATCAAAATGTCGTCTTTCACATTGATTCGGAATCGTCAACCGTAGAAAAAGTCAGTTTTGAGATATCGTTGAATGAACATAGTTGTCTCTTTCTTGTTTCAAGTGTTTAACTATGGACCCATGGCTAAAACTCAAGCTTTAAAGACTTCCCGAAATCCGAATTTGGACTTTTATTAGCGTATTAAGTGTATTAAAATGTCGTCTTTCACATTGATTCTGAATCGTCGACCGCAAAAAAAGTCAGTTTTGAGATATCGTTGAATGAACATAGTTGTCTCTTTCTTGTTTCAAGTGTTCAACTATGGACCCATGGCCAAAACTCAAGTTTTAAAGACTGCCCGAAATCTGAATTTGGACCTTCATCAGTGTATTAAGTGTATTAAAATGTCGTCTTTCACATTGATTCGGAATCGTCAACCGCAAAAAAAGACAGTTTTGAGTTATCGTTGAATGAACAAAGTTGTCTCTTTCTTGTTTCAAGTGTTCAACTATGGACCCATGGCTAAAACTCAAGTTTTAAAAACCTCCCAAAATCTGAATTTGGACTTTATTTAGTGTATTAAGTGTTTCAAAACGTGATCTTTCACGTAGATTCAGAACCGTCAAAAGCAAATAAGTCAGTTTTGAGATATCTTTGATAGAACAAAGTTCTGTCTTTCTTGTTTCAAGTGTTCTACTGTGCACCCATGGCTAAAACTCAAGTTTTAAAAACTTCTCGAGATCTGAATCTGGATTTTCATTAGTGTATTAAGTGTATCAAAATGTCGTCTTTCACATAGATTCGAAATCGTCAACTGCAGAAAATTCAATTTTGAGATATCGTTGATTGAACAAAGTTGTCTCCTTCTTGTTTCAAGTGTTCTACTATGGACCCATGGGTACAACTGAAGTTTTAAAAACGTCCCAAAATCCGAATTTGGACTATCACTAGTGTATTAAGTGTATCAAAATGTCGTCTTTCACATTGATTCGGAATCGTCAACCGCAAAAAAAGTCAGCTTTGAGATATCGTTTGAATGAACAAAGTTGTCTCTTTCTTCTTTCAAGTGTTCAACTATGGACCCATGGCTAAAACTCATGTTTTAAAAACCTCCCAAAATCTGAATTTGGACTTTATTTAGTGTATTAAGTGTTTCAAAATGTGATCTTTCACGTAGATTCAGAACCGTCAAAAGCAAATAAGTCAGTTTTGAGATATCTTTGATAGAACAAAGTTCTGTCTTTCTTGTTTCAAGTGTTCTACTGTGCACCCATGGCTAAAACTCAAGTTTTAAAAACTTCCCGAGATCTAAATCTGGACTTTCATTAGTGTATTAAGTGTATCAAAATGTCGTCTTTCACATAGATTCGAAATCGTTCACTGCAGAAAATTCAATTTTGAGATATCGTTGATTGAACAAAGTTGTCTCCTTCTTGTTTCAAGTGTTCTACTATGGACCCATGGGTACAACTGAAGTTTTAAAAACGTCCCAAAATCCGAATTTGGACTATCACTAGTGTATTAAGTATATCAAAATGTCATCTTTCACATTGATTCGGAATCGTCAACCGCAAAAAAAGTCAGCTTTGAGATATCGTTTGAATGAAGAAAGTTGTCTCTTTCTTGTTTCAAGTGTTCAACAATGGACCCATGGCTAAAACTCAAGTTTTAAAGACTTCCCGAAATCCGAATTTGGACTTTCATGAGTGTATTAAGTGTATTAAAATGTCGTCTTTCACATTGATTCGGAATCGTCAACCGCAAAAAAGGACAGTTTTGAGTTATCGTTGAGTGAACAAAGTTGTCTCTTTCTTGTTTCAAGTGTTCAACTATGGACCCATGGCTAAAACTCAAGTTTTCAAAACTTCCCGAAATCTGAATTTGGACTTTATTTAGTGTATTAAGTGTTTCAAAATGTCATCTTTCACGTAGATTCGGAACCGTCAAAAGCAAATAAGTCAGTTTTGAGATATCTTTGATAGAACAAAGTTCTGTCTTTCTTGTTTCAAGTGTTCTACTGTGCACCCATGGCTAAAACTCAAGTTTTAAAAACTTCCCGAGATCTGAATCTGGACTTTCATTAGTGTATCAAAATGTCGTCTTCCACATAGATTCGGAATCGTCAACTGCAAAAAAGTCAATTTTGAGATATCGTTGATTGAACAAAGTTGTCTCCTTCTTGTTTCAAGTGTTCTACTATGGACCCATGGGTAAAACTGAAGTTTTAAAAACGTCCCAAAATCCGAATTTGGACTTTCACTAGTGTATTAAGTGTATCAAAATGTCGTCTTTCACATTGATTCGGAATCGTCAACTGCAAAAAAAGTCAGTTTTGAGATATCGTTTGAATGAAGAAAGTTGTCTCTTTCTTGTTTCAAGTGTTCAACAATGGACCCATGGCTAAAACTCAAGTTTTAAAGACTTCCTGAAATCCGAATTTTGACTTTCATTAGTGTATTAAGTGTATTAAAATATCGTCTTTCACATTGATTCGGAATCGTCAACTGCAAAAAAAGTCAGTTTTGAGTTATCGTTGAATGAACAAAGTTGTATCTTTCTTGTTTCAAGTGTTCTACATGGACCCATGGCTAAAACTGAAGTTTTAAAGACTTACCGAAATCCGAATTTGGACTTTCGTTAGTGTATTAAGTGTATCAAAATGTCGTCTTTCACATTGATTCGGAATCGTCAACCGCAAAAAAAGTCAGTTTTGTGATATCGTTGAATGAAGAATGTTGTCTCTTTCTTGTTTCAAGTGTTTAACTATGGACCCATGGCTAAAACTCAAGTTTTAAAGACTTCGCGAAATCCGAATTTGGATTTTCATCAGTGTGTTAAGTGTATTAAAATGTCGTCTTTCACATTGATTCGGAAACGTCCACCGCAAAAAAGTTCCCTTTTGAGTTATCGTTGAATGAACAAAGTTGTCTCTTTCTTGTTTCAAGTGTTCAACTATGGACCCATGGCTAAAACTCAAGTTTTAAAAACTTTTCGAAATCTGAATTTGGACTTTCTTTAGTGTATTAAGTGTTTCAAAATGCCGTCTTTCACGTAGATTCGTAATCATCAAAAGCAAATAAGTTAGTTTTTAGATACCTTTGATTGAACAAGGTTCTGTCTTTCTTGTTTCAAGTGTTCTACTATGGACCCATGGCTAAAGCTCAAGTTTTAAAAACTCCCCGAAATCTAAATCTGGACTTTCATTAGTGTATTAAGTGTATCAAAATGTCATCTTTCACATAGATTCGGAATTGTCAACTGCAAAAAAGTCAATTTTGAGATATCGTTGATTGAACAAAGTTGTCTCCTTGTTTCAAGTGTTCTACTATGGACCCATGGCTAAAACTCAAGTTTTAAAAAATTTCTCGGAATCCGAATTTGGACATTCGTTTGTGTATTAAGTGTATCAAAATGTCGTCTTTCACATTGATTCGGAATCGTCAACCGTAGAAAAAGTCAGTTTTGAGATATCGTTGAATGAACATAGTTGTCTCTTTCTTGTTTCAAGTGTTTAACTATGGACCCATGGCTAAAACTCAAGCTTTAAAGACTTCCCGAAATCCGAATTTGGACTTTTATTAGCGTATTAAGTGTATTAAAATGTCGTCTTTCACATTGATTCTGAATCGTCGACCGCAAAAAAAGTCAGTTTTGAGATATCGTTGAATGAACATAGTTGTCTCTTTCTTGTTTCAAGTGTTCAACTATGGACCCATGGCCAAAACTCAAGTTTTAAAGACTGCCCGAAATCTGAATTTGGACCTTCATCAGTGTATTAAGTGTATTAAAATGTCGTCTTTCACATTGATTCGGAATCGTCAACCGCAAAAAAAGACAGTTTTGAGTTATCGTTGAATGAACAAAGTTGTCTCTTTCTTGTTTCAAGTGTTCAACTATGGACCCATGGCTAAAACTCAAGTTTTAAAAACCTCCCAAAATCTGAATTTGGACTTTATTTAGTGTATTAAGTGTTTCAAAACGTGATCTTTCACGTAGATTCAGAACCGTCAAAAGCAAATAAGTCAGTTTTGAGATATCTTTGATAGAACAAAGTTCTGTCTTTCTTGTTTCAAGTGTTCTACTGTGCACCCATGGCTAAAACTCAAGTTTTAAAAACTTCTCGAGATCTGAATCTGGATTTTCATTAGTGTATTAAGTGTATCAAAATGTCGTCTTTCACATAGATTCGAAATCGTCAACTGCAGAAAATTCAATTTTGAGATATCGTTGATTGAACAAAGTTGTCTCCTTCTTGTTTCAAGTGTTCTACTATGGACCCATGGGTACAACTGAAGTTTTAAAAACGTCCCAAAATCCGAATTTGGACTATCACTAGTGTATTAAGTGTATCAAAATGTCGTCTTTCACATTGATTCGGAATCGTCAACCGCAAAAAAAGTCAGCTTTGAGATATCGTTTGAATGAACAAAGTTGTCTCTTTCTTCTTTCAAGTGTTCAACTATGGACCCATGGCTAAAACTCAAGTTTTAAAAACCTCCCAAAATCTGAATTTGGACTTTATTTAGTGTATTAAGTGTTTCAAAATGTGATCTTTCACGTAGATTCAGAACCGTCAAAAGCAAATAAGTCAGTTTTGAGATATCTTTGATAGAACAAAGTTCTGTCTTTCTTGTTTCAAGTGTTCTACTGTGCACCCATGGCTAAAACTCAAGTTTTAAAAACTTCCCGAGATCTAAATCTGGACTTTCATTAGTGTATTAAGTGTATCAAAATGTCGTCTTTCACATAGATTCGAAATCGTCAACTGCAGAAAATTCAATTTTGAGATATCGTTGATTGAACAAAGTTGTCTCCTTCTTGTTTCAAGTGTTCTACTATGGACCCATGGGTACAACTGAAGTTTTAAAAACGTCCCAAAATCCGAATTTGGACTATCACTAGTGTATTAAGTATATCAAAATGTCGTCTTTCACATTGATTCGGAATCGTCAACCGCAAAAAAAGTCAGCTTTGAGATATCGTTTGAATGAAGAAAGTTGTCTCTTTCTTGTTTCAAGTGTTCAACAATGGACCCATGGCTAAAACTCAAGTTTTAAAGACTTCCCGAAATCCGAATTTGGACTTTCATGAGTGTATTAAGTGTATTAAAATGTCGTCTTTCACATTGATTCGGAATCGTCAACCGCAAAAAAGGACAGTTTTGAGTTATCGTTGAGTGAACAAAGTTGTCTCTTTCTTGTTTCAAGTGTTCAACTATGGACCCATGGCTAAAACTCAAGTTTTAAAAACTTCCCGAAATCTGAATTTGGACTTTCGTTAGTGTATTAAGTGTATCAAAATGTCGTCTTTCACATTGATTCGGAATCGTCAACCGCAGAAAAAGTCAGTTTTGTGATATCGTTGAATGAAGAATGTTGTCTCTTTCTTGTTTCAAGTGTTTAACTATGGACCCATGGCTAAAACTCAAGTTTTAAAGACTTCGCGAAATCCGAATTTGGATTTTCATCAGTGTGTTAAGTGTATTAAAATGTCGTCTTTCACATTGATTCGGAAACGTCCACCGCAAAAAAGTTCCCTTTTGAGTTATCGTTGAATGAACAAAGTTGTCTCTTTCTTTTTTCAAGTGTTCAACTATGGACCCATGGCTAAAACTCAAGTTTTAAAAACTTTTCGAAATCTGAATTTGGACTTTCTTTAGTGTATTAAGTGTTTCAAAATGCCGTCTTTCACGTAGATTCGTAATCATCAAAAGTAAATAAGTTAGTTTTTAGATACCTTTGATTGAACAAGGTTCTGTCTTTCTTGTTTCAAGTGTTCTACTATGGACCCATGGCTAAAACTCAAGTTTTAAAAACTCCCCGAAATCTAAATCTGGACTTTCATTAGTGTATTAAGTGTATCAAAATGTCATCTTTCACATAGATTCAGAATTGTCAACTGCAAAAAAGTCAATTTTGAGATATCGTTGATTGAACAAAGTTGTCTCCTTGTTTCAAGTGTTCTACTATGGACCCATGGGTAAAACTCAAGTTTTAAAAAAGTTCTCGAAATCCGAATTTGGACATTCGTTTGTGTATTAAGTGTATCAAAATGTCGTCTTTCACATTGATTCGGAATCGTCAACCGTAGAAAAAGTCAGTTTTGAGATATCGTTGAATGAACATAGTTGTCTCTTTCTTGTTTCAAGTGTTTAACTATGGACCCATGGCTAAAACTCAAGTTTTAAAGACTTCCTGAAATCCGAATTTGGACTTTTATTAGCGTATTAAGTGTATGAAAATGTCGTCTTTCACATTGATTCTGAATCGTCGACCGCAAAAAAAGTCAGTTTTGAGATATCGTTGAATGAACAAAGTTGTCTCTTTCTTGTTTCAAGTGTTCAACTATGGACCCATGGCCAAAACTCAACTTTTAAAGACTGCCCGAAATCTGAATTTGGACCTTCATCAGTGTATTAAGTGTATTAAAATGTCGTCTTTCACATTGATTCGGAATCGTCAACCGCAAAAAAAGACAGTTTTGAGTTATCGTTGAATGAACAAAGTTGTCTCTTTCTTGTTTCAAGTGTTCAACTATGGACCCATGTCTAAAACTCAAGTTTTAAAAACCTCCCAAAATCTGAATTTGGACTTTATTTAGTGTATTAAGTGTTTCAAAACGTGATCTTTCACGTAGATTCAGAACCGTCAAAAGCAAATAAGTCAGTTTTGAGATATCTTTGATAGAACAAAGTTCTGTCTTTCTTGTTTCAAGTGTTCTACTGTGCACCCATGGCTAAAACTCAAGTTTTAAAAACTTCCCGAGATCTGAATCTGGACTTTCATTAGTGTATTAAGTGTATCAAAATGTCGTCTTTCACATAGATTCGAAATCGTCAACTGCAGAAAATTCAATTTTGAGATATCGTTGATTGAACAAAGTTGTCTCCTTCTTGTTTCAAGTGTTCTACTATGGACCCATGGGTACAACTGAAGTTTTAAAAACGTCCCAAAATCCGAATTTCGACTATCACTAGTGTATTAAGTGTATCAAAATGTCGTCTTTCACATTGATTCGGAATCGTCAACCGCAAAAAAAGTCAGCTTTGAGATATCGTTTGAATGAAGAAAGTTGTCTCTTTCTTGTTTCAAGTGTTCAACAATGGACCCATGGCTAAAACTCAAGTTTTAAAGACTTCCCGAAATCCGAATTTGGACTTTCATGAGTGTATTAAGTGTATTAAAATGTCGTCTTTCACATTGATTCGGAATCGTCAACCGCAAAAAAGGACAGTTTTGAGTTATCGTTGAGTGAACAAAGTTGTCTCTTTCTTGTTTCAAGTGTTCAACTATGGACCCATGGGTAAAACTCAAGTTTTAAAAACTTCCCGAAATCTGAATTTGGACTTTATTTAGTGTATTAAGTGTTTCAAAATGTCATCTTTCACGTAGATTCGGAACCGTCAAAAGCAAATAAGTCAGTTTTGAGATATCTTTGATAGAACAAAGTTCTGTCTTTCTTGTTTCAAGTGTTCTACTGTGCACCCATGGCTAAAACTCAAGTTTTAAAAACTTCCCGAATCTGAATCTGGACTTTCATTAGTGTATCAAAATGTCGTCTTTCACATAGATTCGGAATCGTCAACTGCAAAAAAGTCAATTTTGAGATATCGTTGATTGAACAAAGTTGTCTCCTTCTTGTTTCAAGTGTTCTACTATGGACCCATGGGTAAAACTGAAGTTTAAAAAAGGTCCCAAAATCTGAATTTGGACTTTCACTAGTGTATTAAGTGTATCAAAATGTCGTCTTTCACATTGATTCGGAATCGTCAACTGCAAAAAAAGTCAGTTTTGAGATATCGTTTGAATGAAGAAAGTTGTCTCTTTCTTGTTTCAAGTGTTCAACAATGGACCCATGGCTAAAACTCAAGTTTTAAAGACTTCCTGAAATCCGAATTTTGACTTTCGTTAGTGTATTAAGTGTATCAAAATGTCGTCTTTCACATTGATTCGGAATCGTCAACCGCAGAAAAAGTCAGTTTTGTGATATCGTTGAATGAAGAATGTTGACTCTTTCTTGTTTCGAGTGTTTAACTATGGACCCATGGCTAAAACTCAAGTTTTAAAGACTTCGCGAAATCCGAATTTGGATTATCATCAGTGTGTTAAGTGTATTAAAATGTCGTCTTTCACATTGATTCAGAATCGTCCACCGCAAAAAAGTTCCCTTTTGAGTTATCGTTGAATGAACAAAGTTGTCTCTTTCTTGTTTCAAGTGTTCAACTATGGACCCATGGCTAAAACTCAAGTTTTAAAAACTTTTCGAAATCTGAATTTGGACTTTCTTTAGTGTATTAAGTGTTTCAAAATGCCGTCTTTCACGTAGATTCGTAATCATCAAAAGCAAATAAGTTAGTTTTTAGATACCTTTGATTGAACAAGGTTCTGTCTTTCTTGTTTCAAGTGTTCTACTATGGACCCATGGCTAAAACTCAAGTTTTAAAAACTTCCCGAGATCTGAATCTGGACTTTCATTAGTGTATTAAGTGTATCAAAATGTCGTCTTTCACATAGATTCGAAATCGTCAACTGCAGAAAATTCAATTTTGAGATATCGTTGATTGAACAAAGTTGTCTCCTTCTTGTTTCAAGTGTTCTACTATGGACCCATGGGTGCAACTGAAGTTTTAAAAACGTCCCAAAATCCGAATTTGGACTTTCACTAGTGTATTAAGTGTATCAAAATGTCGTCTTTCACATTGATTCGGAATCGTCAACTGCAAAAAAAGTCAGTTTTGAGATATCGTTTGAATGAAGAAAGTTGTCTCTTTCTTGTTTCAAGTGTTCAACAATGGACCCATGGCTAAAACTCAAGTTTTAAAGACTTCCTGAAATCCGAATTTTGACTTTCATTAGTGTATTAAGTGTATTAAAATATCGTCTTTCACATTGATTCGGAATCGTCAACCGCAAAAAAAGTCAGTTTTGAGTTATCGTTGAATGAACAAAGTTGTATCTTTCTTGTTTCAAGTGTTCTACATGGACCCATGGCTAAAACTGAAGTTTTAAAGACTTACCGAAATCCGAATTTGGACTTTCGTTAGTGTATTAAGTGTATCAAAATGTCGTCTTTCACATTGATTCGGAATCGTCAACCGCAGAAAAAGTCAGTTTTGTGATATCGTTGAATGAAGAATGTTGTCTCTTTCTTGTTTCAAGTGTTTAACTATGGACCCATGGCTAAAACTCAAGTTTTAAAGACTTCGCGAAATCCGAATTTGGATTTTCATCAGTGTGTTAAGTGTATTAAAATGTCGTCTTTCACATTGATTCGGAAACGTCCACCGCAAAAAAGTTCCCTTTTGAGTTATCGTTGAATGAACAAAGTTGTCTCTTTCTTGTTTCAAGTGTTCAACTATGGACCCATGGCTAAAACTCAAGTTTTAAAAACTTTTCGAAATCTGAATTTGGACTTTCTTTAGTGTATTAAGTGTTTCAAAATGCCGTCTTTCACGTAGATTCGTAATCATCAAAAGCAAATAAGTTAGTTTTTAGATACCTTTGATTGAACAAGGTTCTGTCTTTCTTGTTTCAAGTGTTCTACTATGGACCCATGGCTAAAACTCAAGTTTTAAAAACTCCCCGAAATCTAAATCTGGACTTTCATTAGTGTATTAAGTGTATCAAAATGTCATCTTTCACATAGATTCGGAATTGTCAACTGCAAAAAAGTCAATTTTGAGATATCGTTGATTGAACAAAGTTGTCTCCTTGTTTCAAGTGTTCTACTATGGACCCATGGCTAAAACTCAAGTTTTAAAAAATTTCTCGGAATCCGAATTTGGACATTCGTTTGTGTATTAAGTGTATCAAAATGTCGTCTTTCACATTGATTCGGAATCGTCAACCGTAGAAAAAGTCAGTTTTGAGATATCGTTGAATGAACATAGTTGTCTCTTTCTTGTTTCAAGTGTTTAACTATGGACCCATGGCTAAAACTCAAGTTTTAAAGACTTCCCGAAATCCGAATTTGGACTTTTATTAGCGTATTAAGTGTATTAAAATGTCGTCTTTCACATTGATTCTGAATCGTCGACCGCAAAAAAAGTCAGTTTTGAGATATCGTTGAATGAACATAGTTGTCTCTTTCTTGTTTCAAGTGTTCAACTATGGACCCATGGCCAAAACTCAAGTTTTAAAGACTGCCCGAAATCTGAATTTGGACCTTCATCAGTGTATTAAGTGTATTAAAATGTCGTCTTTCACATTGATTCGGAATCGTCAACCGCAAAAAAAGACAGTTTTGAGTTATCGTTGAATGAACAAAGTTGTCTCTTTCTTGTTTCAAGTGTTCAACTATGGACCCATGGCTAAAACTCAAGTTTTAAAAACCTCCCAAAATCTGAATTTGGACTTTATTTAGTGTATTAAGTGTTTCAAAACGTGATCTTTCACGTAGATTCAGAACCGTCAAAAGCAAATAAGTCAGTTTTGAGATATCTTTGATAGAACAAAGTTTTGTCTTTCTTGTTTCAAGTGTTCTACTGTGCACCCATGGCTAAAACTCAAGTTTTAAAAACTTCTCGAGATCTGAATCTGGATTTTCATTAGTGTATTAAGTGTATCAAAATGTCGTCTTTCACATAGATTCGAAATCGTCAACTGCAGAAAATTCAATTTTGAGATATCGTTGATTGAACAAAGTTGTCTCCTTCTTGTTTCAAGTGTTCTACTATGGACCCATGGGTACAACTGAAGTTTTAAAAACGTCCCAAAATCCGAATTTGGACTATCACTAGTGTATTAAGTGTATCAAAATGTCGTCTTTCACATTGATTCGGAATCGTCAACCGCAAAAAAAGTCAGCTTTGAGATATCGTTTGAATGAACAAAGTTGTCTCTTTCTTCTTTCAAGTGTTCAACTATGGACCCATGGCTAAAACTCAAGTTTTAAAAACCTCCCAAAATCTGAATTTGGACTTTATTTAGTGTATTAAGTGTTTCAAAATGTGATCTTTCACGTAGATTCAGAACCGTCAAAAGCAAATAAGTCAGTTTTGAGATATCTTTGATAGAACAAAGTTCTGTCTTTCTTGTTTCAAGTGTTCTACTGTGCACCCATGGCTAAAACTCAAGTTTTAAAAACTTCCCGAGATCTGAATCTGGACTTTCATTAGTGTATCAAAATGTCGTCTTCCACATAGATTCGGAATCGTCAACTGCAAAAAAGTCAATGTTGAGATATCGTTGATTGAACAAAGTTGTCTCCTTCTTGTTTCAAGTGTTCTACTATGGACCCATGGGTAAAACTGAAGTTTTAAAAACGTCCCAAAATCCGAATTTGGACTTTCACTAGTGTATTAAGTGTATCAAAATTTCGTCTTTCACATTGATTCGGAATCGTCAACTGCAAGAAAAGTCAGTTTTGAGATATCGTTTGAATGAAGAAAGTTGTCTCTTTCTTGTTTCAAGTGTTCAACAATGGACCCATGGCTAAAACTCAAGTTTTAAAGACTTCCCGAAATCCGAATTTGGACTTTCATGAGTGTATTAAGTGTATTAAAACGTCGTCTTTCACATTGATTCGGAATCGTCAACCGCAAAAAAGGACAGTTTTGAGTTATCGTTGAGTGAACAAAGTTGTCTCTTTCTTGTTTCAAGTGTTCAACTATGGACCCATGGCTAAAACTCAAGTTTTAAAAACTTCCCGAAATCTGAATTTGGACTTTATTTAGTGTATTAAGTGTTTCAAAATGTGATCTTTCACGTAGATTCAGAACCGTCAAAAGCAAATAAGTCAGTTTTGAGATATCTTTGATAGAACAAAGTTCTGTCTTTCTTGTTTCAAGTGTTCTACTGTGCACCCATGGCTAAAACTCAAGTTTTAAAAACTTCCCGAGATCTGAATCTGGACTTTCATTAGTGTATCAAAATGTCGTCTTCCACATAGATTCGGAATCGTCAACTGCAAAAAAGTCAATTTTGAGATATCGTTGATTGAACAAAGTTGTCTCCTTCTTGTTTCAAGTGTTCTACTATGGACCCATGGGTAAAACTGAAGTTTTAAAAACGTCCCAAAATCCGAATTTGGACTTTCACTAGTGTATTAAGTGTATCAAAATGTCGTCTTTCACATTGATTCGGAATCGTCAACTGCAAAAAAAGTCAGTTTTGAGATATCGTTTGAATGAAGAAAGTTGTCTCTTTCTTGTTTCAAGTGTTCAACAATGGACCCATGGCTAAAACTCAAGTTTTAAAGACTTCCCGAAATCCGAATTTGGACTTTCATGAGTGTATTAAGTGTATTAAAACGTCGTCTTTCACATTGATTCGGAATCGTCAACCGCAAAAAAGGACAGTTTTGAGTTATCGTTGAGTGAACAAAGTTGTCTCTTTCTTGTTTCAAGTGTTCAACTATGGACCCATGGCTAAAACTCAAGTTTTAAAAACTTCCCGAAATCTGAATTTGGACTTTATTTAGTGTATTAAGTGTTTCAAAATGTGATCTTTCACGTAGATTCAGAACCGTCAAAAGCAAATAAGTCAGTTTTGAGATATCTTTGATAGAACAAAGTTCTGTCTTTCTTGTTTCAAGTGTTCTACTGTGCACCCATGGCTAAAACTCAAGTTTTAAAAACTTCCCGAGATCTGAATCTGGACTTTCATTAGTGTATCAAAATGTCGTCTTCCACATAGATTCGGAATCGTCAACTGCAAAAAAGTCAATTTTGAGATATCGTTGATTGAACAAAGTTGTCTCCTTCTTGTTTCAAGTGTTCTACTATGGACCCATGGGTAAAACTGAAGTTTTAAAAACGTCCCAAAATCCGAATTTGGACTTTCACTAGTGTATTAAGTGTATCAAAATGTCGTCTTTCACATTGATTCGGAATCGTCAACTGCAAAAAAAGTCAGTTTTGAGATATCGTTTGAATGAAGAAAGTTGTCTCTTTCTTGTTTCAAGTGTTCAACAATGGACCCATGGCTAAAACTCAAGTTTTAAAGACTTCCCGAAATCCGAATTTGGACTTTCATGAGTGTATTAAGTGTATTAAAACGTCGTCTTTCACATTGATTCGGAATCGTCAACCGCAAAAAAGGACAGTTTTGAGTTATCGTTGAGTGAACAAAGTTGTCTCTTTCTTGTTTCAAGTGTTCAACTATGGACCCATGGCTAAAACTCAAGTTTTAAAAACTTCCCGAAATCTGAATTTGGACTTTATTTAGTGTATTAAGTGTTTCAAAATGTCATCTTTCACGTAGATTCGGAACCGTCAAAAGCAAATAAGTCAGTTTTGAGATATCTTTGATAGAACAAAGTTCTGTCTTTCTTGTTTCAAGTGTTCTACTGTGCACCCATGGCTAAAACTCAAGTTTTAAAAACTTCCCGAGATCTGAATCTGGACTTTCATTAGTGTATCAAAATGTCGTCTTCCACATAGATTCGGAATCGTCAACTGCAAAAAAGTCAATTTTGAGATATCGTTGATTGAACAAAGTTGTCTCCTTCTTGTTTCAAGTGTTCTACTATGGACCCATGGGTAAAACTGAAGTTTTAAAAACGTCCCAAAATCCGAATTTGGACTTTCACTAGTGTATTAAGTGTATCAAAATGTCGTCTTTCACATTGATTCGGAATCGTCAACTGCAAAAAAAGTCAGTTTTGAGATATCGTTTGAATGAAGAAAGTTGTCTCTTTCTTGTTTCAAGTGTTCAACAATGGACCCATGGCTAAAACTCAAGTTTTAAAGACTTCCTGAAATCCGAATTTTGACTTTCATTAGTGTATTAAGTGTATTAAAATATCGTCTTTCACATTGATTCGGAATCGTCAACCGCAAAAAAAGTCAGTTTTGAGTTATCGTTGAATGAACAAAGTTGTATCTTTCTTGTTTCAAGTGTTCTACATGGACCCATGGCTAAAACTGAAGTTTTAAAGACTTACCGAAATCCGAATTTGGACTTTCGTTAGTGTATTAAGTGTATCAAAATGTCATCTTTCACATTGATTCGGAATCGTCAACCGCAGAAAAAGTCAGTTTTGTGATATCGTTGAATGAAGAATGTTGTCTCTTTCTTGTTTCAAGTGTTTAACTATGGACCCATGGCTAAAACTCAAGTTTTAAAGACTTCGCAAAATCCGAATTTGGATTTTCATCAGTGTGTTAAGTGTATTAAAATGTCGTCTTTCACATTGATTCGGAAACGTCCACCGCAAAAAAGTTCCCTTTTGAGTTATCGTTGAATGAACAAAGTTGTCTCTTTCTTGTTTCAAGTGTTCAACTATGGACCCATGGCTAAAACTCAAGTTTTAAAAACTTTTCGAAATCTGAATTTGGACTTTCTTTAGTGTATTAAGTGTTTCAAAATGCCGTCTTTCACGTAGATTCGTAATCATCAAAAGCAAATAAGTTAGTTTTTAGATACCTTTGATTGAACAAGGTTCTGTCTTTCTTGTTTCAAGTGTTCTACTATGGACCCATGGCTAAAACTCAAGTTTTAAAAACTCCCCGAAATCTAAATCTGGACTTTCATTAGTGTATTAAGTGTATCAAAATGTCATCTTTCACATAGATTCGGAATTGTCAACTGCAAAAAAGTCAATTTTGAGATATCGTTGATTGAACAAAGTTGTCTCCTTGTTTCAAGTGTTCTACTATGGACCCATGGCTAAAACTCAAGTTTTAAAAAAGTTCTCAGAATCCGAATTTGGACATTCGTTTGTGTATTAAGTGTATCAAAATGTCGTCTTTCACATTGATTCGGAATCGTCAACCGTAGAAAAAGTCAGTTTTGAGATATCGTTGAATGAACATAGTTGTCTCTTTCTTGTTTCAAGTGTTTAACTATGGACCCATGGCTAAAACTCAAGTTTTAAAGACTTCCCGAAATCCGAATTTGGACTTTTATTAGCGTATTAAGTGTATTAAAATGTCGTCTTTCACATTGATTCTGAATCGTCGACCGCAAAAAAAGTCAGTTTTGAGATATCGTTGAATGAACAAAGTTGTCTCTTTCTTGTTTCAAGTGTTCAACTATGGACCCATGGCCAAAACTCAAGTTTTAAAGACTGCCCGAAATCTGAATTTGGACCTTCATCAGTGTATTAAGTGTATTAAAATGTCGTCTTTCACATTGATTCGGAATCGTCAACCGCAAAAAAAGACAGTTTTGAGTTATCGTTGAATGAACAAAGTTGTCTCTTTCTTCTTTCAAGTGTTCAACTATGGACCCATGGCTAAAACTCAAGTTTTAAAAACCTCCCAAAATCTGAATTTGGACTTTATTTAGTGTATTAAGTGTTTCAAAATGTGATCTTTCACGTAGATTCAGAACCGTCAAAAGCAAATAAGTCAGTTTTGAGATATCTTTGATAGAACAAAGTTCTGTCTTTCTTGTTTCAAGTGTTCAACAATGGACCCATGGCTAAAACTCAAGTTTTAAAGACTTCCTGAAATCCGAATTTTGACTTTCATTAGTGTATTAAGTGTATTAAAATATCGTCTTTCACATTGATTCGGAATCGTCAACCGCAAAAAAAGTCAGTTTTGAGTTATCGTTGAATGAACAAAGTTGTATCTTTCTTGTTTCAAGTGTTCTACATGGACCCATGGCTAAAACTGAAGTGTTAAAGACTTACCGAAATCCGAATTTGGACTTTCGTTAGTGTATTAAGTGTATCAAAATGTCATCTTTCACATTGATTCGGAATCGTCAACCGCAGAAAAAGTCAGTTTTGTGATATCGTTGAATGAAGAATGTTGTCTCTTTCTTGTTTCAAGTGTTTAACTATGGACCCATGGCTAAAACTCAAGTTTTAAAGACTTCGCGAAATCCGAATTTGGATTTTCATCAGTGTGTTAAGTGTATTAAAATGTCGTCTTTCACATTGATTCGGAAACGTCCACCGCAAAAAAGTTCCCTTTTGAGTTATCGTTGAATGAACAAAGTTGTCTCTTTCTTGTTTCAAGTGTTCAACTATGGACCCATGGCTAAAACTCAAGTTTTAAAAACTTTTCGAAATCTGAATTTGGACTTTCTTTAGTGTATTAAGTGTTTCAAAATGCCGTCTTTCACGTAGATTCGTAATCATCAAAAGCAAATAAGTTAGTTTTTAGATACCTTTGATTGAACAAGGTTCTATCTTTCTTGTTTCAAGTGTTCTACTATGGACCCATGGCTAAAACTCAAGTTTTAAAAACTCCCCGAAATCTAAATCTGGACTTTCATTAGTGTATTAAGTGTATCAAAATGTCATCTTTCACATAGATTCGGAATTGTCAACTGCAAAAAAGTCAATTTTGAGATATCGTTGATTGAACAAAGTTGTCTCCTTGTTTCAAGTGTTCTACTATGGACCCATGGCTAAAACTCAAGTTTTAAAAAATTTCTCGGAATCCGAATTTGGACATTCGTTTGTGTATTAAGTGTATCAAAATGTCGTCTTTCACATTGATTCGGAATCGTCAACCGTAGAAAAAGTCAGTTTTGAGATATCGTTGAATGAACATAGTTGTCTCTTTCTTGTTTCAAGTGTTTAACTATGGACCCATGGCTAAAACTCAAGTTTTAAAGACTTCCCGAAATCCGAATTTGGACTTTTATTAGCGTATTAAGTGTATTAAAATGTCGTCTTTCACATTGATTCTGAATCGTCGACCGCAAAAAAAGTCAGTTTTGAGATATCGTTGAATGAACAAAGTTGTCTCTTTCTTGTTTCAAGTGTTCAACTATGGACCCATGGCCAAAACTCAAGTTTTAAAGACTGCCCGAAATCTGAATTTGGACCTTCATCAGTGTATTAAGTGTATTAAAATGTCGTCTTTCACATTGATTCGGAATCGTCAACCGCAAAAAAAGACAGTTTTGAGTTATCGTTGAATGAACAAAGTTGTCTCTTTCTTCTTTCAAGTGTTCAACTATGGACCCATGGCTAAAACTCAAGTTTTAAAAACCTCCCAAAATCTGAATTTGGACTTTATTTAGTGTATTAAGTGTTTCAAAATGTGATCTTTCACGTAGATTCAGAACCGTCAAAAGCAAATAAGTCAGTTTTGAGATATCTTTGATAGAACAAAGTTCTGTCTTTCTTGTTTCAAGTGTTCAACAATGGACCCATGGCTAAAACTCAAGTTTTAAAGACTTCCTGAAATCCGAATTTTGACTTTCATTAGTGTATTAAGTGTATTAAAATATCGTCTTTCACATTGATTCGGAATCGTCAACCGCAAAAAAAGTCAGTTTTGAGTTATCGTTGAATGAACAAAGTTGTATCTTTCTTGTTTCAAGTGTTCTACATGGACCCATGGCTAAAACTGAAGTGTTAAAGACTTACCGAAATCCGAATTTGGACTTTCGTTAGTGTATTAAGTGTATCAAAATGTCATCTTTCACATTGATTCGGAATCGTCAACCGCAGAAAAAGTCAGTTTTGTGATATCGTTGAATGAAGAATGTTGTCTCTTTCTTGTTTCAAGTGTTTAACTATGGACCCATGGCTAAAACTCAAGTTTTAAAGACTTCGCGAAATCCGAATTTGGATTTTCATCAGTGTGTTAAGTGTATTAAAATGTCGTCTTTCACATTGATTCGGAAACGTCCACCGCAAAAAAGTTCCCTTTTGAGTTATCGTTGAATGAACAAAGTTGTCTCTTTCTTGTTTCAAGTGTTCAACTATGGACCCATGGCTAAAACTCAAGTTTTAAAAACTTTTCGAAATCTGAATTTGGACTTTCTTTAGTGTATTAAGTGTTTCAAAATGCCGTCTTTCACGTAGATTCGTAATCATCAAAAGCAAATAAGTTAGTTTTTAGATACCTTTGATTGAACAAGGTTCTATCTTTCTTGTTTCAAGTGTTCTACTATGGACCCATGGCTAAAACTCAAGTTTTAAAAACTCCCCGAAATCTAAATCTGGACTTTCATTAGTGTATTAAGTGTATCAAAATGTCATCTTTCACATAGATTCGGAATTGTCAACTGCAAAAAAGTCAATTTTGAGATATCGTTGATTGAACAAAGTTGTCTCCTTGTTTCAAGTGTTCTACTATGGACCCATGGCTAAAACTCAAGTTTTAAAAAATTTCTCGGAATCCGAATTTGGACATTCGTTTGTGTATTAAGTGTATCAAAATGTCGTCTTTCACATTGATTCGGAATCGTCAACCGTAGAAAAAGTCAGTTTTGAGATATCGTTGAATGAACATAGTTGTCTCTTTCTTGTTTCAAGTGTTTAACTATGGACCCATGGCTAAAACTCAAGTTTTAAAGACTTCCCGAAATCCGAATTTGGACTTTTATTAGCGTATTAAGTGTATTAAAATGTCGTCTTTCACATTGATTCTGAATCGTCGACCGCAAAAAAAGTCAGTTTTGAGATATCGTTGAATGAACAAAGTTGTCTCTTTCTTGTTTCAAGTGTTCAACTATGGACCCATGGCCAAAACTCAAGTTTTAAAGACTGCCCGAAATCTGAATTTGGACCTTCATCAGTGTATTAAGTGTATTAAAATGTCGTCTTTAACATTGATTCGGAATCGTCAACCGCAAAAAAAGACAGTTTTGAGTTATCGTTGAATGAACAAAGTTGTCTCTTTCTTGTTTCAAGTGTTCAACTATGGACCCATGGCTAAAACTCAAGTTTTAAAAACCTCCCAAAATCTGAATTTGGACTTTATTTAGTGTATTAAGTGTTTCAAAATGTGATCTTTCACGTAGATTCAGAACCGTCAAAAGCAAATAAGTCAGTTTTGAGATATCTTTGATAGAACAAAGTTCTGTCTTTCTTGTTTCAAGTGTTCAACAATGGACCCATGGCTAAAACTCAAGTTTTAAAGACTTCCTGAAATCCGAATTTTGACTTTCATTAGTGTATTAAGTGTATTAAAATATCGTCTTTCACATTGATTCGGAATCGTCAACCGCAAAAAAAGTCAGTTTTGAGTTATCGTTGAATGAACAAAGTTGTATCTTTCTTGTTTCAAGTGTTCTACATGGACCCATGGCTAAAACTGAAGTTTTAAAGACTTACCGAAATCCGAATTTGGACTTTCGTTAGTGTATTAAGTGTATCAAAATGTCATCTTTCACATTGATTCGGAATCGTCAACCGCAGAAAAAGTCAGTTTTGTGATATCGTTGAATGAAGAATGTTGTCTCTTTCTTGTTTCAAGTATTTAACTATGGACCCATGGCTAAAACTCAAGTTTTAAAGACTTCGCGAAATCCGAATTTGGATTTTCATCAGTGTGTTAAGTGTATTAAAATGTCGTCTTTCACATTGATTCGGAAACGTCCACCGCAAAAAAGTTCCCTTTTGAGTTATCGTTGAATGAACAAAGTTGTCTCTTTCTTGTTTCGAGTGTTCAACTATGGACCCATGGCTAAAACTCAAGTTTTAAAAACTTTTCGAAATCTGAATTTGGACTTTCTTTAGTGTATTAAGTGTTTCAAAATGCCGTCTTTCACGTAGATTCGTAATCATCAAAAGCAAATAAGTTAGTTTTTAGATACCTTTGATTGAACAAGGTTCTGTCTTTCTTGTTTCAAGTGTTCTACTATGGACCCATGGCTAAAACTCAAGTTTTAAAAACTCCCCGAAATCTAAATCTGGACATTCATTAGTGTATTAAGTGTATCAAAATGTCATCTTTCACATAGATTCGGAATTGTCAACTGCAAAAAAGTCAATTTTGAGATATCGTTGATTGAACAAAGTTGTCTCCTTGTTTCAAGTGTTCTACTATGGACCCATGGCTAAAACTCAAGTTTTAAAAAATTTCTCGGAATCCGAATTTGGACATTCGTTTGTGTATTAAGTGTATCAAAATGTCGTCTTTCACATTGATTCGGAATCGTCAACCGTAGAAAAAGTCAGTTTTGAGATATCGTTGATTGAACAAAGTTGTCTCCTTCTTGTTTCAAGTGTTCTACTATGGACCCATGGGTAAAACTGAAGTTTTAAAAACATCCCAAAATCTGAATTTGGACTTTCACTAGTGTATTAAGTGTATCAAAATGTCGTCTTTCACATTGATTCGGAATCGTCAACTGCAAAAAAAGTCAGTTTTGAGATATCGTTTGAATGAAGAAAGTTGTCTCTTTCTTGTTTCAAGTGTTCAACAATGGACCCATGGCTAAAACTCAAGTTTTAAAGACTTCCCGAAATCCGAATTTAGACTTTCATTAGTGTATTAAGTGTATTAAAATGTCGTCTTTCACATTGATTCGGAATCGTCAACCGTAAAAAAAGTCAGCTTTGAGTTATCGTTGAATGAACAAAGTTGTCGCTTTCTTGTTTCAAGTGTTCTACATGGACCCATGGCTAAAACTCAAGTTTTAAAGACTTACCGAAATCGGAATTTGGACTTTCGTTAGTGTATTAAGTGTATCAAAATGTCGTCTTTCACATTGATTCGGAATCGTCAACCGCAGAAAAAGTCAGTTTTGTGATATCGTTGAATGAAGAATGTTGTCTCTTTCTTGTTTCAAGTGTTTAACTATGGACCCATGGCTAAAACACAAGTTTTAAAGACTTCGCGAAATCCGAATTTGGATTTTCATCAGTGTGTTAAGTGTATTAAAATGTCGTCTTTCACATTGATTCAGAATCGTCCACCGCAAAAAAGTTCCCTTTTGAGTTATCGTTGAATGAACAAAGTTGTCTCTTTCTTGTTTCAAGTGTTCAACTATGGACCCATGGCTAAAACTCAAGTTTTAAAAACTTTTCGAAATCTGAATTTGGACTTTCTTTAGTGTATTAAGTGTTTCAAAATGCCGTCTTTCACGTAGATTCGTAATCATCAAAAGCAAATAAGTTAGTTTTTAGATACCTTTGATTGAACAAGGTTCTGTCTTTCTTGTTTCAAGTGTTCTACTATGGACCCATGGCTAAAACTCAAGTTTTAAAAACTTCCCGAAATCTAAATCTTGACTTTCATTAGTGTATTAAGTGTATCAAAATGTTATCTTTCACATAGATTCGGAATTGTCAACTGCAAAAAAGTCAATTTTGAGATATCGTTGATTGAACAAAGTTGTCTCCTTGTTTCAAGTTTTCTACTATGGACCCATGGGTAAAACTCAAGTTTTAAAAAAGTTCTCGGAATCCGAATTTGGACATTCGTTTGTGTATTAAGTGTATCAAAATGTCGTCTTTCACATTGATTCGGAATCGTCAACCGTAGAAAAAGTCAGTTTTGAGATATCGTTGAATGAACATAGTTGTCTCTTTCTTGTTTCAAGTGTTCAACAATGGACCCATGGCTAAAACTCAAGTTTTAAAGACTTCCTGAAATCCGAATTTTGACTTTCATTAGTGTATTAAGTGTATTAAAATATCGTCTTTCACATATATTCGGAATCGTCAACCGCAAAAAAAGTCAGTTTTGAGTTATCGTTGAATGAACAAAGTTGTATCTTTCTTGTTTCAAGTGTTCTACATGGACCCATGGCTAAAACTGAAGTTTTAAAGACTTACCGAAATCCGAATTTGGACTTTCGTTAGTGTATTAAGTGTATCAAAATGTCGTCTTTCACATTGATTCGGAATCGTCAACCGCAGAAAAAGTCAGTTTTGTGATATCGTTGAATGAAGAATGTTGTCTCTTTCTTGTTTCAAGTGTTTAACTATGGACCCATGGCTAAAACTCAAGTTTTAAAGACTTCGCGAAATCCGAATTTGGATTTTCATCAGTGTGTTAAGTGTATTAAAATGTCGTCTTTCACATTGATTCGGAAACGTCCACCGCAAAAAAGTTCCCTTTTGAGTTATCGTTGAATGAACAAAGTTGTCTCTTTCTTGTTTCAAGTGTTCAACTATGGACCCATGGCTAAAACTCAAGTTTTAAAAACTTTTCGAAATCTGAATTTGGACTTTCTTTAGTGTTAAGTGTTTCAAAATGCCGTCTTTCACGTAGATTCGTAATCATCAAAAGCAAATAAGTTAGTTTTTAGATACCTTTGATTGAACAAGGTTCTGTCTTTCTTGTTTCAAGTGTTCTACTATGGACCCATGGCTAAAACTCAAGTTTTAAAAACTCCCCGAAATCTAAATCTGGACTTTCATTAGTGTATTAAGTGTATCAAAATGTCATCTTTCACATAGATTCGGAATTGTCAACTGCAAAAAAGTCAATTTTGAGATATCGTTGATTGAACAAAGTTGTCTCCTTGTTTCAAGTGTTCTACTATGGACCCATGGCTAAAACTCAAGTTTTAAAAAATTTCTCGGAATCCGAATTTAGACATTCGTTTGTGTATTAAGTGTATCAAAATGTCGTCTTTCACATTGATTCGGAATCGTCAACCGTAGAAAAAGTCAGTTTTGAGATATCGTTGAATGAACATAGTTGTCTCTTTCTTGTTTCAAGTGTTTAACTATGGACCCATGGCTAAAACTCAAGTTTTAAAGACTTCCCGAAATCCGAATTTGGACTTTTATTAGCGTATTAAGTGTATTAAAATGTTGTCTTTCACATTGATTCTGAATCGTCGACCGCAAAAAAAGTCAGTTTTGAGATATCGTTGAATGAACATAGTTGTCTCTTTCTTGTTTCAAGTGTTCAACTATGGACCCATGGCCAAAACTCAAGTTTTAAAGACTGCCCGAAATCTGAATTTGGACCTTCATCAGTGTATTAAGTGTATTAAAATGTCGTCTTTCACATTGATTTGGAATCGTCAACCGCAAAAAAAGGCAGTTTTGAGTTATCGTTGAATGAACAAAGTTGTCTCTTTCTTGTTTCAAGTGTTCAACTATGGACCCATGGCTAAAACTCAAGTTTTAAAAACCTCCCAAAATCTGAATTTGGACTTTATTTAGTGTATTAAGTGTTTCAAAACGTGATCTTTCACGTAGATTCAGAACCGTCAAAAGCAAATAAGTCAGTTTTGAGATATCTTTGATAGAACAAAGTTCTGTCTTTCTTGTTTCAAGTGTTCTACTGTGCACCCATGGCTAAAACTCAAGTTTTAAAAACTTCCCGAGATCTGAATCTGGACTTTCATTAGTGTATTAAGTGTATCAAAATGTCGTCTTTCACATAGATTCGAAATCGTCAACTGCAGAAAATTCAATTTTGAGATATCGTTGATTGAACAAAGTTGTCTCCTTCTTGTTTCAAGTGTTCTACTATGGACCCATGGGTACAACTAAAGTTTTAAAAACGTCCCAAAATCCGATTTGGACTATCACTAGTGTATTAAGTGTATCAAAATGTCGTCTTTCACATTGATTCGGAATCGTCAACCGCAAAAAAAGTCAGCTTTGAGATATCGTTTGAATGAAGAAAGTTGTCTCTTTCTTGTTTCAAGTGTTCAACAATGGACCCATGGCTAAAACTCAAGTTTTAAAGACTTCCCGAAATCCGAATTTGGACTTTCATGAGTGTATTAAGTGTATTAAAATGTCGTCTTTCACATTGATTCGAAATCGTCAACCGCAAAAAAGGACAGTTTTGAGTTATCGTTGAGTGAACAAAGTTGTC
This sequence comes from Diospyros kaki, assembly GCA_036245055.1. Lineage (NCBI taxonomy): Eukaryota > Viridiplantae > Streptophyta > Magnoliopsida > Ericales > Ebenaceae > Diospyros > Diospyros kaki. The sequence goes on along the minus strand of BSEG01000009.1, from coordinate 21,771,531 downwards.
TCTTTCTTGTTTCATGTGTTCAACTATGGACCCATGGGTAAAACTCAAGTTTTAAAAACTTCCCGAAATCTGAATTTGGACTTTATTTAGTGTATTAAGTGTTTCAAAATGTCATCTTTCACGTAGATTCGGAACCGTCAAAAGCAAATAAGTCAGTTTTGAGATATCTTTGATAGAACAAAGTTCTGTCTTTCTTGTTTCAAGTGTTCTACTGTGCACCAATGGCTAAAACTCAAGTTTTAAAAACTTCCCGAATCTGAATCTGGACTTTCATTAGTGTATCAAAATGTCGTCTTTCACATAGATTCGGAATCGTCAACTGCAAAAAAGTCAATTTTGAGATATCGTTGATTGAACAAAGTTGTCTCCTTCTTGTTTCAAGTGTTCTACTATGGACCCATGGGTAAAACTGAAGTTTAAAAAAGGTCCCAAAATCCGAATTTGGACTTTCACTAGTGTATTAAGTGTATCAAAATGTCGTCTTTCACATTGATTCGGAATCGTCAACTGCAAAAAAAGTCAGTTTTGAGATATCGTTTGAATGAAGAAAGTTGTCTCTTTCTTGTTTCAAGTGTTCAACAATGGACCCATGGCTAAAACTCAAGTTTTAAAGACTTCCTGAAATCCGAATTTTGACTTTCATTAGTGTATTAAGTGTATTAAAATGTCGTCTTTCACATTGATTCGGAATCGTCAATCGCAAAAAAAGTCAGTTTTGAGTTATCGTTGAATGAACAAAGTTGTCGCTTTCTTGTTTCAAGTGTTCTACATGGACCCATGGCTAAAACTCAAGTTTTAAAGACTTACCGAAATCCGAATTTGGACTTTCGTTAGTGTATTAAGTGTATCAAAATGTCGTCTTTCACATTGATTCGGAATCGTCAACAGCAGAAAAAGTCAGTTTTGTGATATCGTTGAATGAAGAATGTTGTCTCTTTCTTGTTTCGAGTGTTTAACTATGGACCCATGGCTAAAACTCAAGTTTTAAAGACTTCGCGAAATCCGAATTTGGATTATCATCAGTGTGTTAAGTGTATTAAAATGTCGTCTTTCACATTGATTCAGAATCTTCCACCGCAAAAAAGTTCCCTTTTGAGTTATCGTTGAATGAACAAAGTTGTCTCTTTCTTGTTTCAAGTGTTCAACTATGGACCCATGGCTAAAACTCAAGTTTTAAAAACTTTTCGAAATCTGAATTTGGACTTTCTTTAGTGTATTAAGTGTTTCAAAATGCCGTCTTTCACGTAGATTCGTAATCATCAAAAGCAAATAAGTTAGTTTTTAGATACCTTTGATTGAACAAGGTTCTGTCTTTCTTGTTTCAAGTGTTCTACTATGGGCCCATGGCTAAAACTCAAGTTTTAAAAACTTCCCGAAATCTAAATCTGGACTTTCATTAGTGTATTAAGTGTATCAAAATGTCATCTTTCACATAGATTCGGAATTGTCAACTGCAAAAAAGTCAATTTTGAGATATCGTTGATTGAACAAAGTTGTCTCCTTGTTTCAAGCGTTCTACTATGGACCCATGGGTAAAACTCAAGTTTTAAAAAAGTTCTCGGAATCCGAATTTGGACATTCGTTTGTGTATTAAGTGTATCAAAATGTCGTCTTTCACATTGATTCGGAATCGTCAACCGTAGAAAAAGTCAGTTTTGAGATATCGTTGAATGAACATAGTTGTCTCTTTCTTGTTTCAAGTGTTTAACTATGGACCCATGGCTAAAACTCAAGTTTTAAAGACTTCCCAAAATCCGAATTTGGACTTTTATTAGCGTATTAAGTGTATTAAAATGTCGTCTTTCACATTGATTCTGAATCGTCGACCGCAAAAAAAGTCAGTTTTGAGATATCGTTGAATGAACAAAGTTGTCTCTTTCTTGTTTCAAGTGTTCAACTATGGACCCATGGCCAAAACTCAAGTTTTAAAGACTGCCCGAAATCTGAATTTGGACCTTCATCAGTGTATTAAGTGTATTAAAATGTCATCTTTCACATTGATTCGGAATCGTCAACCGCAAAAAAAGACAGTTTTGAGTTATCGTTGAATGAACAAAGTTGTCTCTTTCTTCTTTCAAGTGTTCAACTATGGACCCATGGCTAAAACTCAAGTTTTAAAAACCTCCCAAAATCTGAATTTGGACTTTATTTAGTGTATTAAGTGTTTCAAAATGTGATCTTTCACGTAGATTCAGAACCGTCAAAAGCAAATAAGTCAGTTTTGAGATATCTTTGATAGAACAAAGTTCTGTCTTTCTTGTTTCAAGTGTTCTACTGTGCACCCATGGCTAAAACTCAAGTTTTAAAGACTTCCCGAGATCTGAATCTGGACTTTCATTAGTGTATCAAAATGTCGTCTTTCACATAGATTCGGAATCGTCAACTGCAAAAAAGTCAATTTTGAGATATCGTTGATTGAACAAAGTTGTCTCCTTCTTGTTTCAAGTGTTCTACTATGGACCCATGGGTAAAACTGAAGTTTTAAAAACATCCCAAAATCTGAATTTGGACTTTCACTAGTGTATTAAGTGTATCAAAATGTCGTCTTTCACATTGATTCGGAATCGTCAACTGCAAAAAAAGTCAGTTTTGAGATATCGTTTGAATGAAGAAAGTTGTCTCTTTCTTGTTTCAAGTGTTCAACAATGGACCCATGGCTAAAACTCAAGTTTTAAAGACTTCCCGAAATCCGAATTTAGACTTTCATTAGTGTATTAAGTGTATTAAAATGTCGTCTTTCACATTGATTCGGAATCGTCAACCGCAAAAAAAGTCAGCTTTGAGTTATCGTTGAATGAACAAAGTTGTCGCTTTCTTGTTTCAAGTGTTCTACATGGACCCATGGCTAAAACTCAAGTTTTAAAGACTTACCGAAATCGGAATTTGGACTTTCGTTAGTGTATTAAGTGTATCAAAATGTCGTCTTTCACATTGGTTCGGAATCGTCAACCGCAGAAAAAGTCAGTTTTGTGATATCGTTGAATGAAGAATGTTGTCTCTTTCTTGTTTCAAGTGTTCAACTATGGACCCATGGCCAAAACTCAAGTTTTAAAGACTGCCCGAAATCTGAATTTGGACCTTCATCAGTGTATTAAGTGTATTAAAATGTCGTCTTTCACATTGATTTGGAATCGTCAACCGCAAAAAAAGGCAGTTTTGAGTTATCGTTGAATGAACAAAGTTGTCTCTTTCTTGTTTCAAGTGTTCAACTATGGACCCATGGCTAAAACTCAAGTTTTAAAAACCTCCCAAAATCTGAATTTGGACTTTATTTAGTGTATTAAGTGTTTCAAAACGTGATCTTTCACGTAGATTCAGAACCGTCAAAAGCAAATAAGTCAGTTTTGAGATATCTTTGATAGAACAAAGTTCTGTCTTTCTTGTTTCAAGTGTTCTACTGTGCACCCATGGCTAAAACTCAAGTTTTAAAAACTTCCCGAGATCTGAATCTGGACTTTCATTAGTGTATTAAGTGTATCAAAATGTCGTCTTTCACATAGATTCGAAATCGTCAACTGCAGAAAATTCAATTTTGAGATATCGTTGATTGAACAAAGTTGTCTCCTTCTTGTTTCAAGTGTTCTACTATGGACCCATGGGTACAACTAAAGTTTTAAAAACGTCCCAAAATCCGATTTGGACTATCACTAGTGTATTAAGTGTATCAAAATGTCGTCTTTCACATTGATTCGGAATCGTCAACCGCAAAAAAAGTCAGCTTTGAGATATCGTTTGAATGAAGAAAGTTGTCTCTTTCTTGTTTCAAGTGTTCAACAATGGACCCATGGCTAAAACTCAAGTTTTAAAGACTTCCCGAAATCCGAATTTGGACTTTCATGAGTGTATTAAGTGTATTAAAATGTCGTCTTTCACATTGATTCGGAATCGTCAACCGCAAAAAAGGACAGTTTTGAGTTATCGTTGAGTGAACAAAGTTGTCTCTTTCTTGTTTCATGTGTTCAACTATGGACCCATGGGTAAAACTCAAGTTTTAAAAACTTCCCGAAATCTGAATTTGGACTTTATTTAGTGTATTAAGTGTTTCAAAATGTCATCTTTCACGTAGATTCGGAACCGTCAAAAGCAAATAAGTCAGTTTTGAGATATCTTTGATAGAACAAAGTTCTGTCTTTCTTGTTTCAAGTGTTCTACTGTGCACCAATGGCTAAAACTCAAGTTTTAAAAACTTCCCGAATCTGAATCTGGACTTTCATTAGTGTATCAAAATGTCGTCTTTCACATAGATTCGGAATCGTCAACTGCAAAAAAGTCAATTTTGAGATATCGTTGATTGAACAAAGTTGTCTCCTTCTTGTTTCAAGTGTTCTACTATGGACCCATGGGTAAAACTGAAGTTTAAAAAAGGTCCCAAAATCCGAATTTGGACTTTCACTAGTGTATTAAGTGTATCAAAATGTCGTCTTTCACATTGATTCGGAATCGTCAACTGCAAAAAAAGTCAGTTTTGAGATATCGTTTGAATGAAGAAAGTTGTCTCTTTCTTGTTTCAAGTGTTCAACAATGGACCCATGGCTAAAACTCAAGTTTTAAAGACTTCCTGAAATCCGAATTTTGACTTTCATTAGTGTATTAAGTGTATTAAAATGTCGTCTTTCACATTGATTCGGAATCGTCAATCGCAAAAAAAGTCAGTTTTGAGTTATCGTTGAATGAACAAAGTTGTCGCTTTCTTGTTTCAAGTGTTCTACATGGACCCATGGCTAAAACTCAAGTTTTAAAGACTTACCGAAATCCGAATTTGGACTTTCGTTAGTGTATTAAGTGTATCAAAATGTCGTCTTTCACATTGATTCGGAATCGTCAACAGCAGAAAAAGTCAGTTTTGTGATATCGTTGAATGAAGAATGTTGTCTCTTTCTTGTTTCGAGTGTTTAACTATGGACCCATGGCTAAAACTCAAGTTTTAAAGACTTCGCGAAATCCGAATTTGGATTATCATCAGTGTGTTAAGTGTATTAAAATGTCGTCTTTCACATTGATTCAGAATCTTCCACCGCAAAAAAGTTCCCTTTTGAGTTATCGTTGAATGAACAAAGTTGTCTCTTTCTTGTTTCAAGTGTTCAACTATGGACCCATGGCTAAAACTCAAGTTTTAAAAACTTTTCGAAATCTGAATTTGGACTTTCTTTAGTGTATTAAGTGTTTCAAAATGCCGTCTTTCACGTAGATTCGTAATCATCAAAAGCAAATAAGTTAGTTTTTAGATACCTTTGATTGAACAAGGTTCTGTCTTTCTTGTTTCAAGTGTTCTACTATGGGCCCATGGCTAAAACTCAAGTTTTAAAAACTTCCCGAAATCTAAATCTGGACTTTCATTAGTGTATTAAGTGTATCAAAATGTCATCTTTCACATAGATTCGGAATTGTCAACTGCAAAAAAGTCAATTTTGAGATATCGTTGATTGAACAAAGTTGTCTCCTTGTTTCAAGCGTTCTACTATGGACCCATGGGTAAAACTCAAGTTTTAAAAAAGTTCTCGGAATCCGAATTTGGACATTCGTTTGTGTATTAAGTGTATCAAAATGTCGTCTTTCACATTGATTCGGAATCGTCAACCGTAGAAAAAGTCAGTTTTGAGATATCGTTGAATGAACATAGTTGTCTCTTTCTTGTTTCAAGTGTTTAACTATGGACCCATGGCTAAAACTCAAGTTTTAAAGACTTCCCAAAATCCGAATTTGGACTTTTATTAGCGTATTAAGTGTATTAAAATGTCGTCTTTCACATTGATTCTGAATCGTCGACCGCAAAAAAAGTCAGTTTTGAGATATCGTTGAATGAACAAAGTTGTCTCTTTCTTGTTTCAAGTGTTCAACTATGGACCCATGGCCAAAACTCAAGTTTTAAAGACTGCCCGAAATCTGAATTTGGACCTTCATCAGTGTATTAAGTGTATTAAAATGTCATCTTTCACATTGATTCGGAATCGTCAACCGCAAAAAAAGACAGTTTTGAGTTATCGTTGAATGAACAAAGTTGTCTCTTTCTTCTTTCAAGTGTTCAACTATGGACCCATGGCTAAAACTCAAGTTTTAAAAACCTCCCAAAATCTGAATTTGGACTTTATTTAGTGTATTAAGTGTTTCAAAATGTGATCTTTCACGTAGATTCAGAACCGTCAAAAGCAAATAAGTTAGTTTTGAGATATCTTTGATAGAACAAAGTTCTGTCTTTCTTGTTTCAAGTGTTCTACTGTGCACCCATGGCTAAAACTCAAGTTTTAAAGACTTCCCGAGATCTGAATCTGGACTTTCATTAGTGTATCAAAATGTCGTCTTTCACATAGATTCGGAATCGTCAACTGCAAAAAAGTCAATTTTGAGATATCGTTGATTGAACAAAGTTGTCTCCTTCTTGTTTCAAGTGTTCTACTATGGACCCATGGGTAAAACTGAAGTTTTAAAAACATCCCAAAATCTGAATTTGGACTTTCACTAGTGTATTAAGTGTATCAAAATGTCGTCTTTCACATTGATTCGGAATCGTCAACTGCAAAAAAAGTCAGTTTTGAGATATCGTTTGAATGAAGAAAGTTGTCTCTTTCTTGTTTCAAGTGTTCAACAATGGACCCATGGCTAAAACTCAAGTTTTAAAGACTTCCCGAAATCCGAATTTAGACTTTCATTAGTGTATTAAGTGTATTAAAATGTCGTCTTTCACATTGATTCGGAATCGTCAACCGCAAAAAAAGTCAGCTTTGAGTTATCGTTGAATGAACAAAGTTGTCGCTTTCTTGTTTCAAGTGTTCTACATGGACCCATGGCTAAAACTCAAGTTTTAAAGACTTACCGAAATCGGAATTTGGACTTTCGTTAGTGTATTAAGTGTATCAAAATGTCGTCTTTCACATTGGTTCGGAATCGTCAACCGCAGAAAAAGTCAGTTTTGTGATATCGTTGAATGAAGAATGTTGTCTCTTTCTTGTTTCAAGTGTTTAACTATGGACCCATGGCTAAAACACAAGTTTTAAAGACTTCGCGAAATCCGAATTTGGATTTTCATCAGTGTGTTAAGTGTATTAAAATGTCGTCTTTCACATTGATTCAGAATCGTCCACCGCAAAAAAGTTCCCTTTTGAGTTATCGTTGAATGAACAAAGTTGTCTCTTTCTTGTTTCAAGTGTTCAACTATGGACCCATGGCTAAAACTCAAGTTTTAAAAACTTTTCGAAATCTGAATTTGGACTTTCTTTAGTGTATTAAGTGTTTCAAAATGCCGTCTTTCACGTAGATTCGTAATCATCAAAAGCAAATAAGTTAGTTTTTAGATACCTTTGATTGAACAAGGTTCTGTCTTTCTTGTTTCAAGTGTTCTACTATGGGCCCATGGCTAAAACTCAAGTTTTAAAAACTTCCCGAAATCTAAATCTGGACTTTCATTAGTGTATTAAGAGTATCAAAATGTTATCTTTCACATAGATTCGGAATTGTCAACTGCAAAAAAGTCAATTTTGAGATATCGTTGATTGAACAAAGTTGTCTCCTTGTTTCAAGTGTTCTACTATGGACCCATGGGTAAAACTCAAGTTTTAAAAAAGTTCTCAGAATCCGAATTTGGACATTCGTTTGTGTATTAAGTGTATCAAAATGTCGTCTTTCACATTGATTCGGAATCGTCAACCGTAGAAAAAGTCAGTTTTGAGATATCGTTGAATGAACATAGTTGTCTCTTTCTTGTTTCAAGTGTTTAACTATGGACCCATGGCTAAAACTCAAGTTTTAAAGACTTCCCGAAATCCGAATTTGGACTTTTATTAGCGTATTATGTGTATTAAAATGTCGTCTTTCACATTGATTCTGAATCGTCGACCGCAAAAAAAGTCAGTTTTGAGATATCGTTGAATGAACAAAGTTGTCTCTTTCTTGTTTCAAGTGTTCAACTATGGACCCATGGCCAAAACTCAAGTTTTAAAGACTGCCCGAAATCTGAATTTGGACCTTCATCAGTGTATTAAGTGTATTAAAATGTCGTCTTTCACATTGATTCGGAATCGTCAACCGCAAAAAAAGACAGTTTTGAGTTATCGTTGAATGAACAAAGTTGTCTCTTTCTTCTTTCAAGTGTTCAACTATGGACCCATGGCTAAAACTCAAGTTTTAAAAACCTCCCAAAATCTGAATTTGGACTTTATTTAGTGTATTAAGTGTTTCAAAATGTGATCTTTCACGTAGATTCAGAACCGTCAAAAGCAAATAAGTCAGTTTTGAGATATCTTTGATAGAACAAAGTTCTGTCTTTCTTGTTTCAAGTGTTCTACTGTGCACCCATGGCTAAAACTCAAGTTTTAAAGACTTCCCGAGATCTGAATCTGGACTTTCATTAGTGTATCAAAATGTCGTCTTTCACATAGATTCGGAATCGTCAACTGCAAAAAAGTCAATTTTGAGATATCGTTGATTGAACAAAGTTGTCTCCTTCTTGTTTCAAGTGTTCTACTATGGACCCATGGGTAAAACTGAAGTTTTAAAAACGTCCCAAAATCTGAATTTGGACTTTCACTAGTGTATTAAGTGTATCAAAATGTCGTCTTTCACATTGATTCGGAATCGTCAACTGCAAAAAAAGTCAGTTTTGAGATATCGTTTGAATGAAGAAAGTTGTCTCTTTCTTGTTTCAAGTGTTCAATAATGGACCCATGGCTAAAACTCAAGTTTTAAAGACTTCCCGAAATCCGAATTTAGACTTTCATTAGTGTATTAAGTGTATTAAAATGTCGTCTTTCACATTGATTCGGAATCGTCAACCGCAAAAAAAGTCAGCTTTGAGTTATCGTTGAATGAACAAAGTTGTCGCTTTCTTGTTTCAAGTGTTCTACATGGACCCATGGCTAAAACTCAAGTTTTCAAGACTTACCGAAATCGGAATTTGGACTTTCGTTAGTGTATTAAGTGTATCAAAATGCCGTCTTTCACATTGATTCGGAATCGTCAACCGCAGAAAAAGTCAGTTTTGTGATATCGTTGAATGAAGAATGTTGTCTCTTTCTTGTTTCAAGTGTTTAACTATGGACCCATGGCTAAAACACAAGTTTTAAAGACTTCGCGAAATCCGAATTTGGATTTTCATCAGTGTGTTAAGTGTATTAAAATGTCGTCTTTCACATTGATTCAGAATCGTCCACCGCAAAAAAGTTCCCTTTTGAGTTATCGTTGAATGAACAAAGTTGTCTCTTTCTTGTTTCAAGTGTTCAACTATGGACCCATGGCTAAAACTCAAGTTTTAAAAACTTTTCGAAATCTGAATTTGGACTTTCTTTAGTGTATTAAGTGTTTCAAAATGCCGTCTTTCACGTAGATTCGTAATCATCAAAAGCAAATAAGTTAGTTTTTAGATACCTTTGATTGAACAAGGTTCTGTCTTTCTTGTTTCAAGTGTTCTACTATGGACCCAAGGCTAAAACTCAAGTTTTAAAAACTTCCCGAAATCTAAATCTGGACTTTCATTAGTGTATTAAGTGTATCAAAATGTCATCTTTCACATAGATTCGGAATTGTCAACTGCAAAAACGTCAATTTTGAGATATCGTTGATTGAACAAAGTTGTCTCCTTGTTTCAAGTGTTCTACTATGGACCCATGGGTAAAACTCAAGTTTTAAAAAAGTTCTCGGAATCCGAATTTGGACATTCGTTTGTGTATTAAGTGTATCAAAATGTCGTCTTTCACATTGATTCGAAATCGTCAACCGTAGGAAAAGTCAGTTTTGAGATATCGTTGAATGAACATAGTTGTCTCTTTCTTGTTTCAAGTGTTTAACTATGGACCCATGGCTAAAACTCAAGTTTTAAAGACTTCCCGAAATCCGAATTTTGACTTTTATTAGCGTATTAAGTGTATTAAAATGTCGTCTTTCACATTGATTCTGAATCGTCGACCGCAAAAAAAGTCAGTTTTGAGATATCGTTGAATGAACAAAGTTGTCTCTTTCTTGTTTCAAGTGTTCAACTATGGACCCATGGCCAAAACTCAAGTTTTAAAGACTGCCCGAAATCTGAATTTGGACCTTCATCAGTGTATTAAGTGTATTAAAATGTCGTCTTTCACATTGATTCGGAATCGTCAACCGCAAAAAAAGACAGTTTTGAGTTATCGTTGAATGAACAAAGTTGTCTCTTTCTTCTTTCAAGTGTTCAACTATGGACCCATGGCTAAAACTCAAGTTTTAAAAACCTCCCAAAATCTGAATTTGGACTTTATTGAGTGTATTAAGTGTTTCAGAATGTGATCTTTCACGTAGATTCAGAACCGTCAAAAGCAAATAGGTCAGTTTTGAGATATCTTTGATAGAACAAAGTTCTGTCTTTCTTGTTTCAAGTGTTCTACTGTGCACCCATGGCTAAAACTCAAGTTTTAAAAACTTCCCGAGATCTGAATCTGGACTTTCATTAGTGTATCAAAATGTCATCTTTCACATAGATTCGGAATCGTCAACTGCAAAAAAGTCAATTTTGAGATATCGTTGATTGAACAAAGTTGTCTCCTTCTTGTTTCAAGTGTTCTACTATGGACCCATGGGTAAAACTGAAGTTTTAAAAACGTCCCAAAATCCGAATTTGGACTTTCACTAGTGTATTAAGTGTATCAAAATGTCGTCTTTCACATTGATTCGGAATCGTCAACTGCAAAAAAAGTCAGTTTTGAGATATCGTTTGAATGAAGAAAGTTGTCTCTTTCTTGTTTCAAGTGTTCAACAATGGACCCATGGCTAAAACTCAAGTTTTAAAGACTTCCTGAAATCCGAATTTAGACTTTCATTAGTGTATTAAGTGTATTAAAATGTCGTCTTTCACATTGATTCGGAATCGTCAACCGCAAAAAAAGTCAGTTTTGAGTTATCGTTGAATGAACAAAGTTGTCGCTTTCTTGTTTCAAGTGTTCTACATGGACCCATGGCTAAAACTCAAGTTTTAAAGACTTACCGAAATCGGAATTTGGACTTTCGTTAGTGTATTAAGTGTATCAAAATGTCGTCTTTCACATTGATTCGGAATCGTCAACCGCAGAAAAAGTCAGTTTTGTGATATCGTTGAATGAAGAATGTTGTCTCTTTCTTGTTTCAAGTGTTTAACTATGGACCCATGGCTAAAACTCAAGTTTTAAAGACTTCGCGAAATCCGAATTTGGATTATCATCAGTGTGTTAAGTGTATTAAAATGTCGTCTTTCACATTGATTCAGAATCGTCCACCGCAAAAAAGTTCCCTTTTGAGTTATCGTTGAATGAACAAAGTTGTCTCTTTCTTGTTTCAAGTGTTCAACTATGGACCCATGGCTAAAACTCAAGTTTTAAAAACTTTTCGAAATCTGAAATTGGACTTTCTTTAGTGTATTAAGTGTTTCAAAATGCCGTCTTTCACGTAGATTCGTAATCATCAAAAGCAAATAAGTTAGTTTTTAGATACCTTTGATTGAACAAGGTTCTGTCTTTCTTGTTTCAAGTGTTCTACTATGGACCCAAGGCTAAAACTCAAGTTTTAAAAACTTCCCGAAATCTAAATCTGGACTTTCATTAGTGTATTAAGTGTATCAAAATGTCATCTTTCACATAGATTCGGAATTGTCAACTGCAAAAACGTCAATTTTGAGATATCGTTGATTGAACAAAGTTGTCTCCTTGTTTCAAGTGTTCTACTATGGACCCATGGGTAAAACTCAAGTTTTAAAAAAGTTCTCGGAATCCGAATTTGGACATTCGTTTGTGTATTAAGTGTATCAAAATGTCGTCTTTCACATTGATTCGAAATCGTCAACCGTAGGAAAAGTCAGTTTTGAGATATCGTTGAATGAACATAGTTGTCTCTTTCTTGTTTCAAGTGTTTAACTATGGACCCATGGCTAAAACTCAAGTTTTAAAGACTTCCCAAAATCCGAATTTTGACTTTTATTAGCGTATTAAGTGTATTAAAATGTCGTCTTTCACATTGATTCTGAATCGTCGACCGCAAAAAAAGTCAGTTTTGAGATATCGTTGAATGAACAAAGTTGTCTCTTTCTTGTTTCAAGTGTTCAACTATGGACCCATGGCCAAAACTCAAGTTTTAAAGACTGCCCGAAATCTGAATTTGGACCTTCATCAGTGTATTAAGTGTATTAAAATGTCGTCTTTCACATTGATTCGGAATCGTCAACCGAAAAAAAAAGACAGTTTAGAGTTATCGTTGAATGAACAAAGTTGTCTCTTTCTTGTTTCAAGTGTTCAACTATGGACCCATGGGTAAAACTCAAGTTTTAAAAACTTCCCGAAATCTGAATTTGGACTTTATTTAGTGTATTAAGTGTTTCAAAATGTCATCTTTCACGTAGATTCGGAACCGTCAAAAGCAAATAAGTCAGTTTTGAGATATCTTTGATAGAACAAAGTTCTGTCTTTCTTGTTTCAAGTGTTCTACTGTGCACCCATGGCTAAAACTCAAGTTTTAAAAACTTCCCGAGATCTGAATCTGGACTTTCATTAGTGTATCAAAATGTCATCTTTCACATAGATTCGGAATCGTCAACTGCAAAAAAGTCAATTTTGAGATATCGTTGATTGAACAAAGTTGTCTCCTTCTTGTTTCAAGTGTTCTACTATGGACCCATGGGTAAAACTGAAGTTTTAAAAACGTCCCAAAATCCGAATTTGGACTTTCACTAGTGTATTAAGTGTATCAAAATGTCGTCTTTCACATTGATTCGGAATCGTCAACTGCAAAAAAAGTCAGTTTTGAGATATCGTTTGAATGAAGAAAGTTGTCTCTTTCTTGTTTAAAGTGTTCAACAATGGACCCATGGCTAAAACTCAAGTTTTAAAGACTTCCTGAAATCCGAATTTAGACTTTCATTAGTGTATTAAGTGTATTAAAATGTCGTCTTTCACATTGATTCGGAATCGTCAACCGCAAAAAAAGTCAGTTTTGAGTTATCGTTGAATGAACAAAGTTGTCGCTTTCTTGTTTCAAGTGTTCTACATGGACCCATGGCTAAAACTCAAGTTTTAAAGACTTACCGAAATCCGAATTTGGACTTTCGTTAGTGTATTAAGTGTATCAAAATGTCGTCTTTCACATTGATTCGGAATCGTCAACCGCAGAAAAAGTCAGTTTTGTGATATCGTTGAATGAAGAATGTTGTCTCTTTCTTGTTTCAAGTGTTTAACTATGGACCCATGGCTAAAACTCAAGTTTTAAAGACTTCGCGAAATCCGAATTTGGATTATCATCAGTGTGTTAAGTGTATTAAAATGTCGTCTTTCACATTGATTCAGAATCGTCCACCGCAAAAAAGTTCCCTTTTGAGTTATCGTTGAATGAACAAAGTTGTCTCTTTCTTGTTTCAAGTGTTCAACTATGGACCCATGGCTAAAACTCAAGTTTTAAAAACTTTTTGAAATCTGAATTTGGACTTTCTTTAGTGTATTAAGTGTTTCAAAATGCCGTCTTTCACGTAGATTCGTAATCATCAAAAGCAAATAAGTTAGTTTTTAGATACCTTTGATTGAACAAGGTTCTGTCTTTCTTGTTTCAAGTGTTCTACTATGGACCCATGGCTAAAACTCAAGTTTTAAAAACTTCCCGAAATCTAAATCTGGACTTTCATTAGTGTATTAAGTGTATCAAAATGTCATCTTTCACATAGATTCGGAATTGTCAACTGCAAAAAAGTCAATTTTGAGATATCGTTGATTAAACAAAGTTGTCTCCTTGTTTCAAGTGTTCTACTATGGACCCATGGGTAAAACTCAAGTTTTAAAAAAGTTCTCGGAATCCGAATTTGGACATTCGTTTGTGTATTAAGTGTATCAAAATGTCGTCTTTCACATTGATTCGGAATCGTCAACCGTAGAAAAAGTCAGTTTTGAGATATCGTTGAATGAACATAGTTGTCTCTTTCTTGTTTCAAGTGTTTAACTATGGACCCATGGCTAAAACTCAAGTTTTAAAGACTTCCCGAAATCCGAATTTGGACTTTTATTAGCGTATTAAGTGTATTAAAATGTCATCTTTCACATTGATTCTGAATCATCGACCGCAAAAAAAGTCAGTTTTGAGATATCGTTGAATGAACAAAGTTGTCTCTTTCTTGTTTCAAGTGTTCAACTATGGACCCATGGCTAAAACTCAATTTTTAAAGACTTCCCGAAATCCGAATTTGGACTTTCATTAGTGTATTAAGTGTATTAAAATCTCATCTTTCACATTGATTCGGAATCGTCAACCGCAAAAAAAGTCAGTTTTGAGATATAGTTGAATGAACAAAGTTGTCTCTTTCTTGTTTCAAGTGTTCAACTATGGACCCATGGCTAAAACTCAAGTTTTAAAGACTTCCCGAAATCCGAATTTGGACTTTCATGAGTGTATTAAGTGTATTAAAATGTCGTCCTTCACATTGATTCGGAATCGTCAACCACAAAAAAAGTCAGTTTTGAGATATCGTTGAATGAACAAAGTTGTCTCTTTCTTGTTTCAATTGTTTAACTATGGACCCATGGCTAAAACTCAAGTTTTAAAGACTTCCCGAAATCTGAATTTGGACTTTCATCAGTGTATTAAGTGTATTAAAATGTCATCTTTCACATTGATTCGGAATCGTCAACCGTAAAAAAGGACAGTTTTGAGTTATCGTTGAATGAACAAAGTTGCCTGTTTCTTGTTTCAAGTGTTCAACTATGGACCCATGGCTAAAACTCAAGTTTTAAAAACTTCCCGAAATCTGAATTTGAACTTTATTTAGTGTATTAAGTGTTTCAAAATGTCATCTTTCACGTAGATTCGGAGCCGTCAAAAGCAAATAAGTCAGTTTTGAGATATCTTTGATAGAACAAAGTTCTGTCTTTCTTGTTTCAAGTGTTCTACTGTGCACCCATGGCTAAAACTCAAGTTTTAAAAACATCCCGAGATCTGAATCTGGACTTTCATTAGTGTATCAAAATGTCGTCTTTCACATTGATTTAGAATCATCCACCACAAAAAAAGTCAGTTTTGAGTTATCGTTGAATGAACAAAGTTGTCTCTTTCTTGTTTCAAGTGTTCAACTATGGACCCATGGCTAAAACTCAAGTTTTAAAAACTTTCCGAAATCTGAATTTGGACTTTCTTTAGTGTATTAAGTGTTTCAAAATGCCGTCTTTCACGTAGATTCGTAATAAAAAAAACAAATAAGTCAGTTTTTAGATATTTTTGATTGAACAAAGTTCTGTCTTTCTTGTTTCAAGTGTTCTACTATGGACCCATGGCTAAAACTCAAGTTTTAAAAACTTCCCGAAATCTAAATCTGGACTTTCATTAGTGTATTAAGTGTATCAAAATGTCATCTTTCACATAGATTAGGAATTGTCAACTGCAAAAAAGTCAATTTTGAGATATCGTTGATTGAACAAAGTTCAGTCTTTCTTGTTTCAAGTGTTCTACTATGGACCCATGGCTAAAACTCAAGTTTTAAAAACTTTCCGAAATCTAAATCTGGACTTTCATTAGGGTATTAAGTGTATCAAAATGTCGTCTTTCACATAGATTCAGAATCGTCAACTGCAAAAAAGTCAATTTTAAGATATCGTTGATTGAACAAAGTTGTCTCTTTCTTGTTTCAAGTGTTCTACTATGGACCCCTGGGTAAAACTCAAGTTTTAAAAAAGTTCCCGGAATCCGAATTTGGACATTCGTTAGTGTATTAAGTGTATCAAAATGTCGTCTTTCACGTTGATTCGGAATCGTCAACCACAATAAAAGTCAGTTTTGAGATATTGTTGAATGAACAAAGTTGCCTCTTTCTTGTTTCAAGTGTTTAACTATTGACCCATGGCTAAAACTCAAGCTTTAAAGACTTCCCGAAATCCAAATTTGGACTTTTGTTAGTGTATTAAGTGTATCAAAATGTCGTCTTTCACATTTATTCGAAATCGTCAACCGCAAAAAAATTCAGTTTTGAGAAATCGTTGAATTAACAAAGTTGTCTCTTTCTTGTTTCAAGTGTTCTACTATAGACCCATGGCTAAAACTCAAGTTTTAAAGACTTCCCGAAATCCAAATTTAGACTTTCATTAGTGTATTAAGTGTATTAAAATGTCATATTTCACATTGATTCAGAATAGTCAACCGCAAAAAAAGTCAGTTTTGAGATATCGTTGAATGAACAAAGTTGTCTCCTTCTTGTTTCAAGTGTTCTACTATGGACCCATGGGTACAACTGAAGTTTTAAAAACGTCCCAAAATCTGAATTTGGACTATCACTAGTGTATTAAGTGTATCAAAATGTCGTCTTTCACATTGATTCGGAATCGTCAACCGCAAAAAAAGTCAGTTTTGAGTTATCGTTGAATGAACAAAGTTGTCGCTTTCTTGTTTCAAGTGTTCTACATGGACCCATGGCTAAAACTCAAGTTTTAAAGACTTACCGAAATTGGAATTTGGACTTTCGTTAGTGTATTAAGTGTATCAAAATGTCGTCTTTCACATTGATTCGGAATCGTCAACTGCAAAAAATTCAATTTTGAGATATCGTTGATTGAACAAAGTTGTCTCCTTGTTTCAAGTGTTCTACTATGGACCCATGGGTAAAACAAAAGTTTTAAAAAAGTTCTCGGAATCCGAATTTGGACATTCGTTTGTGTATTAAGTGTATCAAAATGTCGTCTTTCACATTGATTCGGAATCGTCAACCGTAGAAAAAGTCAGTTTTGAGATATCGTTGAATGAACATAGTTGTCTCTTTCTTGTTTCAAGTGTTTAACTATGGACCCATGGCTAAAACTCAAGTTTTAAAGACTTCCCGAAATCCGAATTTGGACTTTTATTAGCGTATTAAGTGTATTAAAATGTCGTCTTTCACATTGATTCGGAATCGTCAACCGCAAAAAAAGTCAGTTTTGAGTTATCGTTGAATGAACAAAGTTGTCGCTTTCTTGTTTCAAGTGTTCTACATGGACCCATGGCTAAAACTCAAGTTTTAAAGACTTACCGAAATCCGAATTTGGACTTTCGTTAGTGTATTAAGTGTATCAAAATGTCGTCTTTCACATTGATTCGGAATCGTCAACCGCAAAAAAGGACAGTTTTGAGTTATCGTTGAGTGAACGAAGTTGTCTCTTTCTTGTTTCAAGTGTTCAACTATGGACCCATGGCTAAAACTCAAGTTTTAAAAACTTCCCGAAATCTGAATTTGGACTTTATTTAGTGTATTAAGTGTTTCAAAATGTCATCTTTCACGTAGATTCGGAACCGTCAAAAGCAAATAAGTCAGTTTTGAGATATCTTTGATAGAACAAAGTTCTGTCTTTCTTGTTTCAAGTGTTCTATTGTGCACCCATGGCTAAAACTCAAGTTTTAAAAACTTTCCGAGATCTGAATCTGGACTTTCATTAGTGTATCAAAATGTTGTCTTTCACATAGATTCGGAATCGTCAACTGCAAAAAAGTCAATTTTGAGATATCGTTGATTGAACAAAGTTGTCTCCTTCTTGTTTCAAGTGTTCTACTATGGACCCATGGGTAAAACTGAAGTTTTAAAAACGTCCCAAAATCCGAATTTTGACTTTCACTAGTGTATTAAGTGTATCAAAATGTCGTCTTTCACATTGATTCGGAATCGTCAACTGCAAAAAAAGTCAGTTTTGAGATATCGTTTGAATGAAGAAAGTTGTCTATTTCTTGTTTCAAGTGTTCAACAATGGACCCATGGCTAAAACTCAAGTTTTAAAGACTTCCTGAAATCCGAATTTTCACTTTCATTAGTGTATTAAGTGTATTAAAATGTCGTCTTTCACATTGATTCGGAATCGTCAACCACAAAAAAAGTCAGTTTTGAGTTATCGTTGAAAGAACAAAGTTGTCGCTTTCTTGTTTCAAGTGTTCTACATGGACCCATGGCTAAAACTCAAGTTTTAAAGACTTACCGAAATCCGAATTTGGACTTTCGTTAGTGTATTAAGTGTATCAAAATGTCGTCTTTCACATTGATTCGGAATCGTCAACCGCAGAAAAAGTCAGTTTTGTGATATCGTTGAATGAAGAATGTTGTCTCTTTCTTGTTTCAAGTGTTTAACTATGGACCCATGGCTAAAACTCAAGTTTTAAAGACTTCGCGAAATCCGAATTTGGATTTTCATCAGTGTGTTAAGTGTATTAAAATGTCGTCTTTCACATTGATTCAGAATCGTCCACCGCAAAAAAGTTCCCTTTTGAGTTATCGTTGAATGAACAAAGTTGTCTCTTTCTTGTTTCAAGTGTTCAACTATGGACCCATGGCTAAAACTCAAGTTTTAAAAACTTTTCGAAATCTGAATTTGGACTTTCTTTAGTGTATTAAGTGTTTCAAAATGCCGTCTTTCACGTAGATTCGTAATCATCAAAAGCAAATAAGTTAGTTTTTAGATACCTTTGATTGAACAAGGTTCTGTCTTTCTTGTTTCAAGTGTTCTACTATGGACCCATGGCTAAAACTCAAGTTTTAAAAACTTCCCGAAATCTAAATCTGGACTTTCATTAGTGTATTAAGTGTATCAAAATGTCATCTTTCACATAGATTCGGAATTGTCAACTGCAAAAAATTCAATTTTGAGATATCGTTGATTGAACAAAGTTGTCTCCTTGTTTCAAGTGTTCTACTATGGACCCATGGCTAAAACAAAAGTTTTAAAAAAGTTCTCGGAATCCGAATTTGGACATTCGTTTGTGGATTAAGTGTATCAAAATGTCGTCTTTCACATTGATTTGGAATCGTCAACCGCAAAAAAGGACAGTTTTGAGTTATCGTTGAGTGAACAAAGTTGTCTCTTTCTTGTTTCAAGTGTTCAACTATGGACCCATGGCTAAAACTCAAGTTTTAAAAACTTCCCGACATCTGAATTTGGACTTTATTTAGTGTATTAAGTGTTTCAAAATGTCATCTTTCACGTAGATTCGGAACCGTCAAAAGCAAATAAGTCAGTTTTGAGATATCTTTGATAGAACAAAGTTCTGTCTTTCTTGTTTCAAGTGTTCTACTGTGCACCCATGGCTAAAACTCAAGTTTTAAAAACTTCCCGAGATCTGAATCTGGACTTTCATTAGTGTATCAAAATGTCGTCTTTCACATAGATTCGGAATCGTCAACTGCAAAAAAGTCAATTTTGAGATATCGTTGATTGAACAAAGTTGTCTCCTTCTTGTTTCAAGTGTTCTACTATGGACCCATGGGTAAAACTGAAGTTTTAAAAACGTCCCAAAATCCGAATTTGGACTTTCACTAGTGTATTAAGTGTATCAAAATGTCGTCTTTCACATTGATTCGGAATCGTCAACTGCAAAAAAAGTCAGTTTTGAGATATCGTTTGAATGAAGAAAGTTGTCTCTTTCTTGTTTCAAGTGTTCAACAATGGACCCATGGCTAAAACTCAAGTTTTAAAGACTTCCTGAAATCCGAATTTTGACTTTCATTAGTGTATTAAGTGTATTAAAATGTCGTCTTTCACATTGATTCGGAATCGTCAACCGCAAAAAAAGTCAGTTTTGAGTTATCGTTGAATGAACAAAGTTGTCGCTTTCTTGTTTCAAGTGTTCTACATGGACCCATGGCTAAAACTCAAGTTTTAAAGACTTACCGAAATCGGAATTTGGACTTTCGTTAGTGTATTAAGTGTATCAAAATGTCGTCTTTCACATTGATTCGGAATCGTCAACTGCAAAAAATTCAATTTTGAGATATCGTTGATTGAACAAAGTTGTCTCCTTGTTTCAAGTGTTCTACTATGGACCCATGGGTAAAACAAAAGTTTTAAAAAAGTTCTCGGAATCCGAATTTGGACATTCGTTTGGGTATTAAGTGTATCAAAATGTCGTCTTTCACATTGATTCGGAATCGTCAACCGTAGAAAAAGTCAGTTTTGAGATATCGTTGAATGAACATAGTTGTCTCTTTCTTGTTTCAAGTGTTTAACTATGGACCCATGGCTAAAACTCAAGTTTTAAAGACTTCCCGAAATCCGAATTTGGACTTTTATTAGCGTATTAAGTGTATTAAAATGTCGTCTTTCACATTGATTCTGAATCGTCGACCGCAAAAAAAGTCAGTTTTGAGATATCGTTGAATGAACAAAGTTGTCTCTTTCTTATTTCAAGTGTTCAACTATGGACCCATGGCCAAAACTCAAGTTTTAAAGACTGCCCGAAATCTGAATTTGGACCTTCATCAGTGTATTAAGTGTATTAAAATGTCGTCTTTCACATTGATTCGGAATCGTCAACCGCAAAAAAAGACAGTTTTGAGTTATCGTTGAATGAACAAAGTTGTCTCTTTCTTGTTTCAAGTGTTCAACTATGGACCCATGGCTAAAACTCAAGTTTTAAAAACCTCCCAAAATCTGAATTTGGACTTTATTTAGTGTATTAAGTGTTTCAAAATGAGATCTTTCACGTAGATTCAGAACCGTCAAAAGCAAATAAGTCAGTTTTGAGATATCTTTGATAGAACAAAGTTCTGTCTTTCTTGTTTCAAGTGTTCTACTGTGCACCCATGGCTAAAACTCAAGTTTTAAAAACTTCCCGAGATTTGAATCTGGACTTTCATTAGTGTATTAAAATGTCGTCTTTCACATAGATTCGGAATCGTCAACTGCAAAAAAGTCAATTTTAATAATCGTTGATTGAACAAAGTTGTCTCCTTCTTGTTTCAAGTGTTCTACTATGGACCCATGGGTACAACTGAAGTTTTAAAAACGTCCCAAAATCCGAATTTGGACTATCACTAGTGTATTAAGTGTATCAAAATATCGTCTTTCACATTGATTCGGAATCGTCAACCGCAAAAAAAGTCAGCTTTGAGATATCGTTTGAATGAAGAAAGTTGTCTCTTTCTTGTTTCAAGTGTTCAACAATGGACCCATGGCTAAAACTCAAGTTTTAAAGACTTCCCGAAATCCGAATTTGGACTTTCATGAGTGTATTAAGTGTATTAAAATGTCGTCTTTCACATTGATTCGGAATCGTCAACCGCAAAAAAGGACAGTTTTGAGTTATCGTTGAGTGAACAAAGTTGTCTCTTTCTTGTTTCAAGTGTTCAACTGTGGACCCATGGCTAAAACTCAAGTTTTAAAAACTTCCCGAAATCTGAATTTGGACTTTATTTAGTGTATTAAGTGTTTCAAAATGTCATCTTTCACGTAGATTCGGAACCGTCAAAAGCAAATAAGTCAGTTTTGAGATATCTTTGATAGAACAAAGTTCTGTCTTTCTTGTTTCAAGTGTTCTACTGTGCACCCATGGCTAAAACTCAAGTTTTAAAAACTTCCCGAGATCTGAATCTGGACTTTCATTAGTGTATCAAAATGTCGTCTTTCACATAGATTCGGAATCGTCAACTGCAAAAAAGTCAATTTTGAGATATCGTTGATTGAACAAAGTTGTCTCCTTCTTGTTTCAAGTGTTCTACTATGGACCCATGGGTAAAACTGAAGTTTTAAAAACGTCCGAAAATCCGAATTTGGACTTTCACTAGTGTATTAAGTGTATCAAAATGTCGTCTTTCACATTGATTCGGAATCGTCAACTGCAAAAAAAGTCAGTTTTGAGATATCGTTTGAATGAAGAAAGTTGTCTCTTTCGTGTTTCAAGTGTTCAACAATGGACCCATGGCTAAAACTCAAGTTTTAAAGACTTCCTGAAATCCGAATTTTGACTTTCATTAGTGTATTAAGTGTATTAAAATGTCGTCTTTCACATTGATTCAGAATAGTCAACCGCAAAAAAAGTCAGTTTTGAGTTATCGTTGAATGAACAAAGTTGTCGCTTTCTTGTTTCAAGTGTTCTACATGGACCCATGGCTAAAACTCAAGTTTTAAAGACTTACCGAAATCGGAATTTGGACTTTCGTTAGTGTATTAAGTGTATCAAAATGTCGTCTTTCACGTTGATTCGGAATCGTCAACTGCAAAAAATTCAATTTTGAGATATCGTTGATTGAACAAAGTTGTCTCCTTGTTTCAAGTGTTCTACTATGGACCCATGGGTAAAACAAAAGTTTTAAAAAAGTTCTCGGAATCCGAATTTGGACATTCGTTTGGGTATTAAGTGTATCAAAATGTCGTCTTTCACATTGATTCGGAATCGTCAACCGTAGAAAAAGTCAGTTTTGAGATATCGTTGAATGAACATAGTTGTCTCTTTCTTGTTTCAAGTGTTTAACTATGGACCCATGGCTAAAACTCAAGTTTTAAAGACTTCCCGAAATCCAAATTTGGACTTTTATTAGCGTATTAAGTGTATTAAAATGTCGTCTTTCACATTGATTCTGAATCGTCGACCGCAAAAAAAGTCAGTTTTGAGATATCGTTGAATGAACAAAGTTGTCTCTTTCTTGTTTCAAGTGTTCAACTATGGACCCATGGCCAAAACTCAAGTTTTAAAGACTGCCCGAAATCTGAATTTGGACCTTCATCAGTGTATTAAGTGTATTAAAATGTCGTCTTTCACATTGATTCGGAATCGTCAACCGCAAAAAAAGACAGTTTTGAGTTATCGTTGAATGAACAAAGTTGTCTCTTTCTTGTTTCAAGTGTTCAACTATGGACCCATGGCTAAAACTCAAGTTTTAAAAACCTCCCAAAATCTGAATTTGGACTTTATTTAGTGTATTAAGTGTTTCAAAATGAGATCTTTCACGTAGATTCAGAACCGTCAAAAGCAAATAAGTCAGTTTTGAGATATCTTTGATAGAACAAAGTTCTGTCTTTCTTGTTTCAAGTGTTCTACTGTGCACCCATGGCTAAAACTCAAGTTTTAAAAACTTCCCGAGATTTGAATCTGGACTTTCATTAGTGTATCAAAATGTCGTCTTTCACATAGATTCGGAATCGTCAACTGCAAAAAAGTCAATTTTAATAATCGTTGATTGAACAAAGTTGTCTCCTTCTTGTTTCAAGTGTTCTACTATGGACCCATGGGTACAACTGAAGTTTTAAAAACGTCCCAAAATCCGAATTTGGACTATCAGTAGTGTATTAAGTGTATCAAAATATCGTCTTTCACATTGATTCGGAATCGTCAACCGCAAAAAAAGTCAGCTTTGAGATATCGTTTGAATGAAGAAAGTTGTCTCTTTCTTGTTTCAAGTGTTCAACAATGGACCCATGGCTAAAACTCAAGTTTTAAAGACTTCCCGAAATCCGAATTTGGACTTTCATGAGTGTATTAAGTGTATTAAAATGTCGTCTTTCACATTGATTCGGAATCGTCAACCGCAAAAAAGGACAGTTTTGAGTTATCGTTGAGTGAACAAAGTTGTCTCTTTCTTGTTTCAAGTGTTCAACTATGGACCCATGGCTAAAACTCAAGTTTTAAAAACTTCCCGAAATCTGAATTTGGACTTTATTTAGTGTATTAAGTGTTTCAAAATGTCATCTTTCACGTAGATTCGGAACCGTCAAAAGCAAATAAGTCAGTTTTGAGATATCTTTGATAGAACAAAGTTCTGTCTTTCTTGTTTCAAGTGTTCTACTGTGCACCCATGGCTAAAACTCAAGTTTTAAAAACTTCCCGAGATCTGAATCTGGACTTTCATTAGTGTATCAAAATGTCGTCTTTCACATAGATTCGGAATCGTCAACTGCAAAAAAGTCAATTTTGAGATATCGTTGATTGAACAAAGTTGTCTCCTTCTTGTTTCAAGTGTTCTACTATGGACCCATGGGTAAAACTGAAGTTTTAAAAACGTCCCAAAATCCGAATTTGGACTTTCACTAGTGTATTAAGTGTATCAAAATGTCGTCTTTCACATTGATTCGGAATCGTCAACTGCAAAAAAAGTCAGTTTTGAGATATCGTATGAATGAAGAAAGTTGTCTCTTTCTTGTTTCAAGTGTTCAACAATGGACCCATGGCTAAAACTCAAGTTTTAAAGACTTCCTGAAATCCGAATTTTGACTTTCATTAGTGTATTAAGTGTATTAAAATGTCGTCTTTCACATTGATTCGGAATCGTCAACCGCAAAAAAAGTCAGTTTTGAGTTATCGTTGAATGAACAAAGTTGTCGCTTTCTTGTTTCAAGTGTTCTACATGGACCCATGGCTAAAACTCAAGTTTTAAAGACTTACCGAAATCCGAATTTGGACTTTCGTTAGTGTATTAAGTGTATCAAAATGTCGTCTTTCACATTGATTCGGAATCGTCAACCGCAGAAAAAGTCAGTTTTGTGATATCGTTGAATGAAGAATGTTGTCTCTTTCTTGTTTCAAGTGTTTAACTATGGACCCATGGCTAAAACTCAAGTTTTAAAGACTTCGCGAAATCCGAATTTGGATTTTCATCAGTGTGTTAAGTGTATTAAAATGTCGTCTTTCACATTGATTCAGAATCGTCCACCGCAAAAAAGTTCCCTTTTGAGTTATCGTTGAATGAACAAAGTTGTCTCTTTCTTGTTTCAAGTGTTCAACTATGGACCCATGGCTAAAACTCAAGTTTTAAAACTTTTCGAAATCTGAATTTGGACTTTCTTGAGTGTATTAAGTGTTTCAAAATGCCGTCTTTCACGTAGATTCGTAATCATCAAAAGCAAATAAGTTAGTTTTTAGATACCTTTGATTGAACAAGGTTCTGTCTTTCTTGTTTCAAGTGTTCTACTATGGACCCATGGCTAAAACTCAAGTTTTAAAAACTTCCCGAAATCTAAATCTGGACTTTCATTAGTGTATTAAGTGTATCAAAATGTCAACTTTCAGATAGATTCAGAATTGTCAACTGCAAAAAATTCAATTTTGAGATATCGTTGATTGAACAAAGTTGTCTCCTTGTTTCAAGTGTTCTACTATGGACCCATGGGTAAAACAAAAGTTTTAAAAAAGTTCTCGGAATCCGAATTTGGACATTCGTTTGTGTATTAAGTGTATCAAAATGTCGTCGTTCACATTGATTCAGAATCGTCAACCGTAGAAAAAGTCAGTTTTGAGATATCGTTGAATGAACATAGTTGTGTCTTTCTTGTTTCAAATGTTTAACTATGGACCCATGGCTAAAACTCAAGTTTTAAAGACTTCCCGAAATCCAAATTTGGACTTTTATTAGCGTATTAAGTGTATTAAAATGTCGTCTTTCACATTGATTCTGAATCGTCGACCGCAAAAAAAGTCAGTTTTGAGATATCGTTGAATGAACAAAGTTGTCTCTTTCTTGTTTCAAGTGTTCAACTATGGACCCATGGCCAAAACTCAAGTTTTAAAGACTGCCCGAAATCTGAATTTGGACCTTCATCAGTGTATTAAGTGTATTAAAATGTCGTCTTTCACATTGATTCGGAATCGTCAACCGCAAAAAAAGACAGTTTTGAGTTATCGTTGAATGAACAAAGTTGTCTCTTTCTTGTTTCAAGTGTTCAACTATGGACCCATGGCTAAAACTCAAGTTTTAAAAACTTTCCGAAATCTGAATTTGGACTTTCTTTAGTGTATTAAGTGTTTCAAAATGCCGTCTTTCACGTAGATTCGTAATAAAAAAAACAAAGAAGTCAGTTTTTAGATATTTTTGATTGAACAAAGTTCTGTCTTTCTTGTTTCAAGTGTTCTACTATGGACCCATGGCTAAAACTCAAGTTTTAAAAACTTCCCGAAATCTAAATCTGGACTTTCATTAGTGTATTAAGTGTATCAAAATGTCATCTTTCACATAGATTAGGATTTGTCAACTGCAAAAAAGTCAATTTTGAGATATCGTTGATTGAACAAAGTTCAGTCTTTCTTGTTTCAAGTGTTCTACTATGGACCCATGGCTAAAACTCAAGTTTTAAAAACTTCCCGAAATCTAAATCTGGACTTTCATTAGGGTATTAAGTGTATCAAAATGTCGTCTTTCACATAGATTCAGAATCGTCAACTGCAAAAAAGTCAATTTTAAGATATCGTTGATTGAACAAAGTTGTCTCTTTCTTGTTTCAAGTGTTCTACTATGGACCCATGGGTAAAACTCAAGTTTTAAAAAAGTTCCCGGAATCCGAATTTGGACATTCGTTAGTGTATTAAGTGTATCAAAATGTCGTCTTTCACGTTGATTCGGAATCGTCAACCACAATAAAAGTCAGTTTTGAGATATTGTTGAATGAACAAAGTTGCCTCTTTCTTGTTTCAAGTGTTTAACTATTGACCCATGGCTAAAACTCAAGCTTTAAAGACTTCCCGAAATCCAAATTTGGACTTTTGCTAGTGTATTAAGTGTATCAAAATGTCTTCTCTCACATTTATTCGAAATCGTCAACCGCAAAAAAAGTCAGTTTTGAGAAATCGTTGAATTAACAAAGTTGTCTCTTTCTTGTTTCAAGTGTTCTACTATAGACCCATGGCTAAAACTCAAGTTTTAAAGACTTCCCGAAATCCAAATTTAGACTTTCATTAGTGTATTAAGTGTATTAAAATGTCGTATTTCACATTGATTCAGAATCGTCAACCGCAAAAAAAGTCAGTTTTGAGATATCGTTGAATGAACAAAGTTGTCTCCTTCTTGTGTCAAGTGTTCTACTATGGACCCATGGGTACAACTGAAGTTTTAAAAACGTCCCAAAATCCGAATTTGGACTATCACTAGTGTATTAAGTGTATCAAAATGTCGTCTTTCACATTGATTCGGAATCGTCAACCGCAAAAAAAGTCAGCTTTGAGATATCGTTTGAATGAAGAAAGTTGTCTCTTTCTTGTTTCAAGTGTTCAACAATGGACCCATGGCTAAAACTCAAGTTTTAAAGACTTCCCGAAATCCAAATTTGGACTATCATGAGTGTATTAAGTGTATTAAAATGTCGTCTTTCACATTGATTCGGAATCGTCAACCGCAAAAAAGGACAGTTTTGAGTTATCGTTGAGTGAACAAAGTTGTCTCTTTCTTGTTTCAAGTGTTCAACTATGGACCCATGGCTAAAACTCAAGTTTTAAAAACTTCCCGAAATCTGAATTTGGACTTTATTTAGTGTATTAAGTGTTTCAAAATGTCATCTTTCACGTAGATTCGGAACCGTCAAAAGCAAATAAGTCAGTTTTGAGATATCTTTGATAGAACAAAGTTCTGTCTTTCTTGTTTCAAGTGTTCTACTGTGCACCCATGGCTAAAACTCAAGTTTTAAAAACTTTCTGAGATCTGAATCTGGACTTTCATTAGTGTATCAAAATGTCGTCTTTCACATAGATTCGGAATCGTCAACTGCAAAAAAGTCAATTTTGAGATATCGTTGATTGAACAAAGTTGTCTCCTTCTTGTTTCAAGTGTTCTACTATGGTCCCATGGGTAAAACTGAAGTTTTAAAAACGTCCCAAAATCCGAATTTTGACTTTCACTAGTGTATTAAGTGTATCAAAATGTCGTCTTTCACATTGATTCGGAATCGTCAACTGCAAAAAAAGTCAGTTTTGAGATATCGTTTGAATGAAGAAAGTTGTCTATTTCTTGTTTCAAGTGTTCAACAATGGACCCATGGCTAAAACTCAAGTTTTAAAGACTTCCTGAAATCCGAATTTTGACTTTCATTAGTGTATTAAGTGTATTAAAATGTCGTCTTTCACATTGATTCGGAATCGTCAACCGCAAAAAAAGTCAGTTTTTAGTTATCGTTGAATGAACAAAGTTGTCGCTTTCTTGTTTCAAGTGTTCTACATGGACCCATGGCTAAAACTCAAGTTTTAAAGACTTACCGAAATCTGAATTTGGACTTTCGTTAGTGTATTAAGTGTATCAAAATGTCGTCTTTCACATTGATTCGGAATCGTCAACCGCAGAAAAAGTCAGTTTTGTGATATCGTTGAATGAAGAATGTTGTCTCTTTCTTGTTTCAAGTGTTTAACTATGGACCCATGGCTAAAACTCAAGTTTTAAAGACTTCGCGAAATCCGAATTTGGATTTTCATCAGTGTGTTAAGTGTATTAAAATGTCGTCTTTCACATTGATTCAGAATCGTCCACCGCAAAAAAGTTCCCTTTTGAGTTATCGTTGAATGAACAAAGTTGTCTCTTTCTTGTTTCAAGTGTTCAACTATGGACCCATGGCTAAAACTCAAGTTTTAAAAACTTTTCGAAATCTGAATTTGGACTTTCTTTAGTGTATTAAGTGTTTCAAAATGCCGTCTTTCACGTAGACTCGTAATCATCAAAAGCAAAGAAGTTAGTTTTTAGATACCTTTGATTGAACAAGGTTCTGTCTTTCTTGTTTCAAGTGTTCTACTATGGACCCATGGCTAAAACTCAAGTTTTAAAAACTTCCCGAAATCTAAATCTGGACTTTCATTAGTGTATTAAGTGTATCAAAATGTCATCTTTCACATAGATTCGGAATTGTCAACTGCAAAAAAGTCAATTTTGAGATATCGTTGATTGAACAAAGTTGTCCCCTTGTTTCAAGTGTTCTACTATGGACCCATGGGTAAAACTCAAGTTTTAAAAAAGTTCTCGGAATCCGAATTTGGACATTCGTTTGTGTATTAAGTGTATCAAAAGGTCGTCTTTCACATTGATTCGGAATCGTCAACCGTAGAAAAAGTCAGTTTTGAGATATCGTTGAATGAACATAGTTGTCTCTTTCTTGTTTCAAGTGTTTAACTATGGACCCATGGCTAAAACTCAAGTTTTAAAGACTTCCCGAAATCCAAATTTGGACTTTTATTAGCGTATTAAGTGTATTAAAATGTCATCTTTCACATTGATTCTGAATCGTCGACCGCAAAAAAAGTCAGTTTTGAGATATCGTTGAATGAACAAAGTTGTCTCTTTCTTGTTTCAAGTGTTTAACTATGGACCCATGGCTAAAACTCAAGTTTTAAAGACTTCCCGAAATCCGAATTTAGACTTTCATTAGTGTATTAAGTGTATGAAAATGTCATCTTTCACATTGATTCAGAATCGTCAACCGCAAAAAAAGTCAGTTTTGAGAAATCGTTGAATGAACAAAGTTGTCTCTTTCTTGTTTCAAGTGTTTAACTATGAACCCATGGCTAAAACTCAAGTTTTAAAGACTTCCCGAAATCCGAATTTGGACTTTCATTAGTGTATTAAGTGTATTAAAATCTCATCTTTCACATTGATTCGGAATCGTCAACCGCAAAAAAAGTCAGTTTTGAGTTATAGTTGAATGAACAAAGTTGTCTCTTTCTTGTTTCAAGTGTTCAAGTATGGACCCATGGCTAAAACTCAAGTTTTAAAGACTTCTCGAAATCCGAATTTGGACTTTCATGAGTGTATTAAGTGTATTAAAATGTCGTCTTTCACATTGATTCGGAATCGTCAACCACAAAAAAAGTCAGTTTTGAGATATCGTTGAATGAACAAAGTTGTCTCTTTCTTGTTTCAATTGTTTAACTATGGACCCATGGCTAAAACTCAAGTTTTAAAGACTTCTCGAAATCTGAATTTGGACTTTCATCAGTGTATTAAGTGTATTAAAATGTCGTCTTTCACATTGATTCGGAATCGTCAACCGTAAAAAAGGACAGTTTTGAGTTATCGTTGAATGAACAAAGTTGCCTGTTTCTTGTTTCAAGTGTTCAACTATGGACCCATGGCTAAAACTCAAGTTTTAAAAACTTCCCGAAATCTGAATTTGAACTTTATTTAGTGTATTAAGTGTTTCAAAATGTCATCTTTCACGTAGATTCGGAGCCGTCAAAAGCAAATAAGTCAGTTTTGAGATATCTTTGATAGAACAAAGTTCTGTCTTTCTTGTTTCAAGTGTTCTACTGTGCACACATGGCTAAAACTCAAGTTTTAAAAACATCCCGAGATCTGAATCTGGACTTTCATTAGTGTATCAAAATGCCGTCTTTCACATTGATTCAGAATCATCCACCACAAAAAAAGTCAGTTTTGAGTTATCGTTGAATGAACAAAGTTGTCTCTTTCTTGTTTCAAGTGTTCAACTATGGACCCATGGCTAAAACTCAAGTTTTAAAAACTTTCCGAAATCTGAATTTGGACTTTCTTTAGTGTATTAAGTGTTTCAAAATGCCGTCTTTCACGTAGATTCGTAATAAAAAAAACAAATAAGTCAGTTTTTAGATATTTTTGATTGAACAAAGTTCTGTCTTTCTTGTTTCAAGTGTTCTACTATGGACCCATGGCTAAAACTCAAGTTTTAAAAACTTTCCGAAATCTAAATCTGGACTTTCATTACGGTATTAAGTGTATCAAAATGTCATCTTTCACATAGATTCAGAATCGTCAACTGCAAAAAAGTCAATTTTAAGATATCGTTGATTGAACAAAGTTGTCTCTTTCTTGTTTCAAGTGTTCTACTATGGACCCCTGGGTAAAACTCAAGTTTTAAAAAAGTTCCCGGAATCCGAATTTGGACATTCGTTAGTGTATTAAGTGTATCAAAATGTCGTCTTTCACGTTGATTCGGAATCGTCAACCACAATAAAAGTCAGTTTTGAGATATTGTTGAATGAACAAAGTTGCCTCTTTCTTGTTTCAAGTGTTTAACTATTGACCCATGGCTAAAACTCAAGCTTTAAAGACTTCCCGAAATCCAAATTTGGACTTTTGTTAGTGTATTAAGTGTATCAAAATGTCGTCTTTCACATTTATTCGAAATCGTCAACCGCAAAAAAATTCAGTTTTGAGAAATCGTTGAATTAACAAAGTTGTCTCTTTCTTGTTTCAAGTGTTCTACTATAGACCCATGGCTAAAACTCAAGTTTTAAAGACTTCCCGAAATCCAAATTTAGACTTTCATTAGTGTATTAAGTGTATTAAAATGTCATATTTCACATTGATTCAGAATAGTCAACCGCAAAAAAAGTCAGTTTTGAGATATCGTTGAATGAACAAAGTTGTCTCCTTCTTGTTTCAAGTGTTCTACTATGGACCCATGGGTACAACTGAAGTTTTAAAAACGTCCCAAAATCTGAATTTGGACTATCACTAGTGTATTAAGTGTATCAAAATGTCGTCTTTCACATTGATTCGGAATCGTCAACCGCAAAAAAAGTCAGCTTTGAGATATCGTTTGAATGAAGAAAGTTATCTCTTTCTTGTTTCAAGTGTTCAACAATGGACCCATGGCTAAAACTCAAGTTTTAAAGACTTCCCGAAACCCAAATTTGGACTTTCATGAGTGTATTAAGTGTATTAAAATGTCGTCTTTCACATTGATTCGGAATCGTCAACCACAAAAAAAGTCAGTTTTGAGTTATCGTTGAAAGAACAAAGTTGTCGCTTTCTTGTTTCAAGTGTTCTACATGGACCCATGGCTAAAACTCAAGTTTTAAAGACTTACCGAAATCCGAATTTGGACTTTCGTTAGTGTATTAAGTGTATCAAAATGTCGTCTTTCACATTGATTCGGAATCGTCAACCGCAGAAAAAGTCAGTTTTGTGATATCGTTGAATGAAGAATGTTGTCTCTTTCTTGTTTCAAGTGTTTAACTATGGACCCATGGCTAAAACTCAAGTTTTAAAGACTTCGCGAAATCCGAATTTGGATTTTCATCAGTGTGTTAAGTGTATTAAAATGTCGTCTTTCACATTGATTCAGAATCGTCCACCGCAAAAAAGTTCCCTTTTGAGTTATCGTTGAATGAACAAAGTTGTCTCTTTCTTGTTTCAAGTGTTCAACTATGGACCCATGGCTAAAACTCAAGTTTTAAAAACTTTTCGAAATCTGAATTTGGACTTTCTTTAGTGTATTAAGTGTTTCAAAATGCCGTCTTTCACGTAGATTCGTAATCATCAAAAGCAAATAAGTTAGTTTTTAGATACCTTTGATTGAACAAGGTTCTGTCTTTCTTGTTTCAAGTGTTCTACTATGGACCCATGGCTAAAACTCAAGTTTTAAAAACTTCCCGAAATCTAAATCTGGACTTTCATTAGTGTATTAAGTGTATCAAAATGTCATCTTTCTCATAGATTCGGAATTGTCAACTGCAAAAAATTCAATTTTGAGATATCGTTGATTGAACAAAGTTGTCTCCTTGTTTCAAGTGTTCTACTATGGACCCATGGCTAAAACAAAAGTTTTAAAAAAGTTCTCGGAATCCGAATTTGGACATTCGTTTGTGTATTAAGTGTATCAAAATGTCGTCTTTCACATTGATTTGGAATCGTCAACCGCAAAAAAGGACAGTTTTGAGTTATCGTTGAGTGAACAAAGTTGTCTCTTTCTTGTTTCAAGTGTTCAACTATGGACCCATGGCTAAAACTCAAGTTTTAAAAACTTCCCGAAATCTGAATTTGGACTTTATTTAGTGTATTAAGTGTTTCAAAATGTCATCTTTCACGTAGATTCGGAACCGTCAAAAGCAAATAAGTCAGTTTTGAGATATCTTTGATAGAACAAAGTTCTGTCTTTCTTGTTTCAAGTGTTCTACTGTGCACCCATGGCTAAAACTCAAGTTTTAAAAACTTCCCGAGATCTGAATCTGGACTTTCATTAGTGTATCAAAATGTCGTCTTTCACATAGATTCGGAATCGTCAACTGCAAAAAAGTCAATTTTGAGATATCGTTGATTGAACAAAGTTGTCTCCTTCTTGTTTCAAGTGTTCTACTATGGACCCATGGGTAAAACTGAAGTTTTAAAAACGTCCCAAAATCCGAATTTGGACTTTCACTAGTGTATTAAGTGTATCAAAATGTCGTCTTTCACATTGATTCTGAATCGTCGACCGCAAAAAAAGTCAGTTTTGAGATATCGTTGAATGAACAAAGTTGTCTCTTTCTTGTTTCAAGTGTTCAACTATGGACCCATGGCCAAAACTCAAGTTTTAAAGACTGCCCGAAATCTGAATTTGGACCTTCATCAGTGTATTAAGTGTATTAAAATGTCGTCTTTCACATTGATTCGGAATCGTCAACCGCAAAAAAAGACAGTTTTGAGTTATCGTTGAATGAACAAAGTTGTCTCTTTCTTGTTTCAAGTGTTCAACTATGGACCCATGGCTAAAACTCAAGTTTTAAAAACCTCCCAAAATCTGAATTTGGACTTTATTTAGTGTATTAAGTGTTTCAAAATGAGATCTTTCACGTAGATTCAGAACCGTCAAAAGCAAATAAGTCAGTTTTGAGATATCTTTGA
This sequence comes from Diospyros kaki, assembly GCA_036245055.1. NCBI lineage: Eukaryota > Viridiplantae > Streptophyta > Magnoliopsida > Ericales > Ebenaceae > Diospyros > Diospyros kaki. The sequence continues at coordinate 21,738,530 of BSEG01000009.1, read as the reverse complement.
TAGAACAAAGTTCTGTCTTTCTTGTTTCAAGTGTTCTACTGTGCACCCATGGCTAAAACTCAAGTTTTAAAAACTTCCCGAGATTTGAATCTGGACTTTCATTAGTGTATCAAAATGTCGTCTTTCACATAGATTCGGAATCGTCAACTGCAAAAAAGTCAATTTTAATAATCGTTGATTGAACAAAGTTGTCTCCTTCTTGTTTCAAGTGTTCTACTATGGACCCATGGGTACAACTGAAGTTTTAAAAACGTCCCAAAATCCGAATTTGGACTATCACTAGTGTATTAAGTGTATCAAAATATCGTCTTTCACATTGATTCGGAATCGTCAACCGCAAAAAAAGTCAGCTTTGAGATATCGTTTGAATGAAGAAAGTTGTCTCTTTCTTGTTTCAAGTGTTCAACAATGGACCCATGGCTAAAACTCAAGTTTTAAAGACTTCCCGAAATCCGAATTTGGACTTTCATGAGTGTATTAAGTGTATTAAAATGTCGTCTTTCACATTGATTCGGAATCGTCAACCGCAAAAAAGGACAGTTTTGAGTTATCGTTGAGTGAACAAAGTTGTCTCTTTCTTGTTTCAAGTGTTCAACTATGGACCCATGGCTAAAACTCAAGTTTTAAAAACTTCCCGAAATCTGAATTTGGACTTTATTTAGTGTATTAAGTGTTTCAAAATGTCATCTTTCACGTAGATTCGGAACCGTCAAAAGCAAATAAGTCAGTTTTGAGATATCTTTGATAGAACAAAGTTCTGTCTTTCTTGTTTCAAGTGTTCTACTGTGCACCCATGGCTAAAACTCAAGTTTTAAAAACTTCCCGAGATCTGAATCTGGACTTTCATTAGTGTATCAAAATGTCGTCTTTCACATAGATTCGGAATCGTCAACTGCAAAAAAGTCAATTTTGAGATATCGTTGATTGAACAAAGTTGTCTCCTTCTTGTTTCAAGTGTTCTACTATGGACCCATGGGTAAAACTGAAGTTTTAAAAACGTCCCAAAATCCGAATTTGGACTTTCACTAGTGTATTAAGTGTATCAAAATGTCGTCTTTCACATTGATTCGGAATCGTCAACTGCAAAAAAAGTCAATTTTGAGATATCGTTTGAATGAAGAAAGTTGTCTCTTTCTTGTTTCAAGTGTTCAACAATGGACCCATGGCTAAAACTCAAGTTTTAAAGACTTCCTGAAATCCGAATTTTGACTTTCATTAGTGTATTAAGTGTATTAAAATGTCGTCTTTCACATTGATTTGGAATCGTCAACCGCAAAAAAAGTCAGTTTTGAGTTATCGTTGAATGAACAAAGTTGTCGCTTTCTTGTTTCAAGTGTTCTACATGGACCCATGGCTAAAACTCAAGTTTTAAAGACTTACCGAAATCGGAATTTGGACTTTCGTTAGTGTATTAAGTGTATCAAAATGTCGTCTTTCACATTGATTCGGAATCGTCAACTGCAAAAAATTCAATTTTGAGATATCGTTGATTGAACAAAGTTGTCTCCTTGTTTCAAGTGTTCTACTATGGACCCATGGGTAAAACAAAAGTTTTAAAAAAGTTCTCGGAATCCGAATTTGGACATTCGTTTGTGTATTAAGTGTATCAAAATGTCGTCTTTCACATTGATTCGGAATCGTCAACCGTAGAAAAAGTCAGTTTTGAGATATCGTTGAATGAACATAGTTGTCTCTTTCTTGTTTCAAGTGTTTAACTATGGACCCATGGCTAAAACTCAAGTTTTAAAGACTTCCTGAAATCCGAATTTGGACTTTTATTAGCGTATTAAGTGTATTAAAATGTCGTCTTTCACATTGATTCTGAATCGTCGACCGCAAAAAAAGTCAGTTTTGAGATATCGTTGAATGAACAAAGTTGTCTCTTTCTTGTTTCAAGTGTTCAACTATGGACCCATGGCCAAAACTCAAGTTTTAAAGACTGCCCGAAATCTGAATTTGGACCTTCATCAGTGTATTAAGTGTATTAAAATGTCGTCTTTCACATTGATTCGGAATCGTCAACCGCAAAAAAAGACAGTTTTGAGTTATCGTTGAATGAACAAAGTTGTCTCTTTCTTGTTTCAAGTGTTCAACTATGGACCCATGGCTAAAACTCAAGTTTTAAAAACCTCCCAAAATCTGAATTTGGACTTTATTTAGTGTATTAAGTGTTTCAAAATGAGATCTTTCACGTAGATTCAGAACCGTCAAAAGCAAATAAGTCAGTTTTGAGATATCTTTGATAGAACAAAGTTCTGTCTTTCTTGTTTCAAGTGTTCTACTGTGCACCCATGGCTAAAACTCAAGTTTTAAAAACTTCCCGAGATTTGAATCTGGACTTTCATTAGTGTATCAAAATGTCGTCTTTCACATAGATTCGGAATCGTCAACTGCAAAAAAGTCAATTTTAATAATCGTTGATTGAACAAAGTTGTCTCCTTCTTGTTTCAAGTGTTCTACTATGGACCCATGGGTACAACTGAAGTTTTAAAAACGTCCCAAAATCCGAATTTGGACTATCACTAGTGTATTAAGTGTATCAAAATATCGTCTTTCACATTGATTCGGAATCGTCAACCGCAAAAAAGTCAGCTTTGAGATATCGTTTGAATGAAGAAAGTTGTCTCTTTCTTGTTTCAAGTGTTCAACAATGGACCCATGGCTAAAACTCAAGTTTTAAAGACTTCCCGAAATCCGAATTTGGACTTTCATGAGTGTATTAAGTGTATTAAAATGTCGTCTTTCACATTGATTCGGAATCGTCAACCGCAAAAAAGGACAGTTTTGAGTTATCGTTGAGTGAACAAAGTTGTCTCTTTCTTGTTTCAAGTGTTCAACTATGGACCCATGGCTAAAACTCAAGTTTTAAAAACTTCCCGAAATCTAAATTTGGACTTTATTTAGTGTATTAAGTGTTTCAAAATGTCATCTTTCACGTAGATTCGGAACCGTCAAAAGCAAATAAGTCAGTTTTGAGATATCTTTAATAGAACAAAGTTCTGTCTTTCTTGTTTCAAGTGTTCTACTGTGCACCCATGGCTAAAACTCAAGTTTTAAAAACTTCCCGAGATCTGAATCTGGACTTTCATTAGTGTATCAAAATGTCGTCTTTCACATAGATTCGGAATCGTCAACTGCAAAAAAGTCAATTTTGAGATATCGTTGATTGAACAAAGTTGTCTCCTTCTTGTTTCAAGTGTTCTACTATGGACCCATGGGTAAAACTGAAGTTTTAAAAACGTCCCAAAATCCGAATTTGGACTTTCACTAGTGTATTAAGTGTATCAAAATGTCGTCTTTCACATTGATTCGGAATCGTCAACTGCAAAAAAAGTCAGTTTTGAGATATCGTTTGAATGAAGAAAGTTGTCTCTTTCTTGTTCCAAGTGTTCAACAATGGACCCATGGCTAAAACTCAAGTTTTAAAGACTTCCTGAAATCCGAATTTTGACTTTCATTAGTGTATTAAGTGTATTAAAATGTCGTCTTTCACATTGATTCGGAATCGTCAACCGCAAAAAAAGTCAGTTTTGAGTTATCGTTGAATGAACAAAGTTGTCGCTTTCTTGTTTCAAGTGTTCTACATGGACCCATGGCTAAAACTCAAGTTTTAAAGACTTACCGAAATCCGAATTTGGACTTTCGTTAGTGTATTAAGTGTATCAAAATGTCGTCTTTCACATTGATTCAGAATCGTCAACCGCAGAAAAAGTCAGTTTTGTGATATCGTTGAATGAAGAATGTTGTCTCTTTCTTGTTTCAAGTGTTTAACTATGGACCCATGGCTAAAACTCAAGTTTTAAAGACTTCACGAAATCTGAATTTGGATTATCATCAGTGTGTTAAGTGTATTAAAATGTCGTCTTTCACATTGATTCAGAATCGTCCACCGCAAAAAAGTTCCCTTTTGAGTTATCGTTGAATGAACAAAGTTGTCTCTTTCTTGTTTCAAGTGTTCAACTATGGACCCATGGCTAAAACTCAAGTTTTAAAAACTTTTCGAAATCTGAATTTGGACTTTCTTTAGTGTATTAAGTGTTTCAAAATGCCCTCTTTCACGTAGATTCGTAATCATCAAAAGCAAATAAGTTAGTTTTTAGATACCTTTGATTGAACAAGGTTCTGTCTTTCTTGTTTCAAGTGTTCTACTATGGACCCATGGCTAAAACTCAAGTTTTAAAAACTTCCCGAAATCTAAATCTGGACTTTCATTAGTGTATTAAGTGTATCAAAATGTCATCTTTCACATAGATTCGGAATTGTCAACTGCAAAAAAGTCAATTTTGAGATATCGTTGATTGAACAAAGTTGTCTCCTTGTTTCAAGTGTTCTACTATGGACCCATGGGTAAAACTCAAGTTTTAAAAAAGTTCTCGGAATCCGAATTTGGACATTCGTTTGTGTATTAAGTGTATCAAAATGTCGTCTTTCACATTGATTCGGAATCGTCAACCGTAGAAAAAGTCAGTTTTGAGATATCGTTGAATGAACATAGTTGTCTCTTTCTTGTTTCAAGTGTTTAACTATGGACCCATGGCTAAAACTCAAGTTTTAAAGACTTCCCGAAATCCGAATTTGGACTTTTATTAGCGTATTAAGTGTATTAAAATGTCGTCTTTCACATTGATTCTGAATCGTCGACCGCAAAAAAAGTCAGTTTTGAGATATCGTTGAATGAACAAAGTTGTCTCTTTCTTGTTTCAAGTGTTCAACTATGGACCCATGGCCAAAACTCAAGTTTTAAAGACTGCCCGAAATCTGAATTTGGACCTTCATCAGTGTATTAAGTGTATTAAAATGTCGTCTTTCACATTGATTCGGAATCGTCAACCGCAAAAAAAAGACAGTTTTGAGTTATTGTTGAATGAACAAAGTTGTCTCTTTCTTCTTTCAAGTGTTCAACTAAGGACCCATGGGTAAAACTCAAGTTTTAAAAACTTCCCGAAATCTGAATTTGGACTTTATTTAGTGTATTAAGTGTTTCAAAATGTCATCTTTCACGTAGATTCGGAACCGTCAAAAGCAAATAAGTCAGTTTTGAGATATCTTTGATAGAACAAAGTTCTGTCTTTCTTGTTTCAAGTGTTCTACTGTGCACCCATGGCTAAAACTCAAGTTTTAAAAACTTCCCGAGATCTGAATCTGGACTTTCATTAGTGTATCAAAATGTCGTCTTTCACATAGATTCGGAATCGTCAACTGCAAAAAAGTCAATTTTGAGATATCGTTGATTGAACAAAGTTGTCTCCTTCTTGTTTCAAGTGTTCTACTATGGACCCATGGGTAAAACTGAAGTTTTAAAAACGTCCCAAAATCCGAATTTGGACTTTCACTAGTGTATTAAGTGTATCAAAATGTCGTCTTTCACATTGATTCGGAATCGTCAACTGCAAAAAAAGTCAGTTTTGAGATATCGTTTGAATGAAGAAAGTTGTCTCTTTCTTGTTTAAAGTGTTCAACAATGGACCCATGGCTAAAACTCAAGTTTTAAAGACTTCCTGAAATCCGAATTTTGACTTTCATTAGTGTATTAAGTGTATTAAAATGTCGTCTTTCACATTGATTCGGAATCGTCAACCGCAAAAAAAGTCAGTTTTGAGTTATCGTTGAATGAACAAAGTTGTCGCTTTCTTGTTTCAAGTGTTCTACATGGACCCATGGCTAAAACTCAAGTTTTAAAGACTTACCGAAATCCGAATTTGGACTTTCGTTAGTGTATTAAGTGTATCAAAATGTCGTCTTTCACATTGATTCGGAATCGTCAACCGCAGAAAAAGTCAGTTTTGTGATATCGTTGAATGAAGAATGTTGTCTCTTTCTTGTTTCAAGTGTTTAACTATGGACCCATGGCTAAAACTCAAGTTTTAAAGACTTCACGAAATCCGAATTTGGATTATCATCAGTGTGTTAAGTGTATTAAAATGTCGTCTTTCACATTGATTCAGAATCGTCCACCGCAAAAAAGTTCCCTTTTGAGTTATCGTTGAATGAACAAAGTTGTCTCTTTCTTGTTTCAAGTGTTCAACTATGGACCCATGGCTAAAACTCAAGTTTTAAAAACTTTTTGAAATCTGAATTTGGACTTTCTTTAGTGTATTAAGTGTTTCAAAATGCCGTCTTTCACGTAGATTCGTAATCATCAAAAGCAAAGAAGTTAGTTTTTAGATACCTTTGATTGAACAAGGTTCTGTCTTTCTTGTTTCAAGTGTTCTACTATGGACCCATGGCTAAAACTCAAGTTTTAAAAACTTCCCGAAATCTAAATCTGGACTTTCATTAGTGTATTAAGTGTATCAAAATGTCATCTTTCACATAGATTCGGAATTGTCAACTGCAAAAAAGTCAATTTTGAGATATCGTTGATTGAACAAAGTTCTCTCCTTGTTTCAAGTGTTCTACTATGGACCCATGGGTAAAACTCAAGTTTTAAAAAAGTTCTCGGAATCCGAATTTGGACATTCGTTTGTGTATTAAGTGTATCAAAATGTCGTCTTTCACATTGATTCGGAATCGTCAACCGTAGAAAAAGTCAGTTTTGAGATATCGTTGAATGAACATAGTTGTCTCTTTCTTGTTTCAAGTGTTTAACTATGGACCCATGGCTAAAACTCAAGTTTTAAAGACTTCCCGAAATCCGAATTTGGACTTTTATTAGCGTATTAAGTGTATTAAAATGTCGTCTTTCACATTGATTCTGAATCGTCGACCGCAAAAAAAGTCAGTTTTGAGATATCGTTGAATGAACAAAGTTGTCTCTTTCTTGTTTCAAGTGTTCAACTATGGACCCATGGCCAAAACTCAAGTTTTAAAGACTGCCCGAAATCTGAATTTGGACCTTCATCAGTGTATTAAGTGTATTAAAATGTCGTCTTTCACATTGATTCGGAATCGTCAACCGCAAAAAAAAGACAGTTTTGAGTTATTGTTGAATGAACAAAGTTGTCTCTTTCTTCTTTCAAGTGTTCAACTAAGGACCCATGGGTAAAACTCAAGTTTTAAAAACTTCCCGAAATCTGAATTTGGACTTTATTTAGTGTATTAAGTGTTTCAAAATGTCATCTTTCACGTAGATTCGGAACCGTCAAAAGCAAATAAGTCAGTTTTGAGATATCTTTGATAGAACAAAGTTCTGTCTTTCTTGTTTCAAGTGTTCTACTGTGCACCCATGGCTAAAACTCAAGTTTTAAAAACTTCCCGAGATCTGAATCTGGACTTTCATTAGTGTATCAAAATGTCGTCTTTCACATAGATTCGGAATCGTCAACTGCAAAAAAGTCAATTTTGAGATATCGTTGATTGAACAAAGTTGTCTCCTTCTTGTTTCAAGTGTTCTACTATGGACCCATGGGTAAAACTGAAGTTTTGAAAACGTCCCAAAATCCGAATTTGGACTTTCACTAGTGTATTAAGTGTATCAAAATGTCGTCTTTCACATTGATTCGGAATCGTCAACTGCAAAAAAAGTCAGTTTTGAGATATCGTTTGAATGAAGAAAGTTGTCTCTTTCTTGTTTCAAGTGTTCAACAATGGACCCATGGCTAAAACTCAAGTTTTAAAGACTTCCTGAAATCCGAATTTTGACTTTCATTAGTGTATTAAGTGTATTAAAATGTCGTCTTTCACATTGATTCGGAATCGTCAACCGCAAAAAAAGTCAGTTTTGAGTTATCGTTGAATGAACAAAGTTGTCGCTTTCTTGTTTCAAGTGTTCTACATGGACCCATGGCTAAAACTCAAGTTTTAAAGACTTACCGAAATCCGAATTTGGACTTTCGTTAGTGTATTAAGTGTATCAAAATGTCGTCTTTCACATTGATTCGGAATCGTCAACCGCAGAAAAAGTCAGTTTTGTGATATCGTTGAATGAAGAATGTTGTCTCTTTCTTGTTTCAAGTGTTTAACTATGGACCCATGGCTAAAACTCAAGTTTTAAAGACTTCGCGAAATCCGAATTTGGATTATCATCAGTGTGTTAAGTGTATTAAAATGTCGTCTTTCACATTGATTCAGAATCGTCCACCGCAAAAAAGTTCCCTTTTGAGTTATCGTTGAATGAACAAAGTTGTCTCTTTCTTGTTTCAAGTGTTCAACTATGGACCCATGGCTAAAACTCAAGTTTTAAAAACTTTTTGAAATCTGAATTTGGACTTTCTTTAGTGTATTAAGTGTTTCAAAATGCCGTCTTTCACGTAGATTCGTAATCATCAAAAGCAAATAAGTTAGTTTTTAGATACCTTTGATTGAACAAGGTTCTGTCTTTCTTGTTTCAAGTGTTCTACTATGGACCCATGGCTAAAACTCAAGTTTTAAAAACTTCCCGAAATCTAAATCTGGACTTTCATTAGTGTATTAAGTGTATCAAAATGTCATCTTTCACATAGATTCGGAATTGTCAACTGCAAAAAAGTCAATTTTGAGATATCGTTGATTGAACAAAGTTGTCTCCTTGTTTCAAGTGTTCTACTATGGACACATGGGTAAAACTCAAGTTTTAAAAAAGTTCTCGGAATCTGAATTTGGACATTCGTTTGTGTATTAAGTGTATCAAAATGTCGTCTTTCACATTGATTCGGAATCGTCAACCGTAGAAAAAGTCAGTTTTGAGATATCGTTGAATGAACATAGTTGTCTCTTTCTTGTTTCAAGTGTTTAACTATGGACCCATGGCTAAAACTCAAGTTTTAAAGACTTCCCGAAATCCGAATTTGGACTTTTATTAGCGTATTAAGTGTATTAAAATGTCATCTTTCACATTGATTCTGAATCATCGACCGCAAAAAAAGTCAGTTTTGAGATATCGTTGAATGAACAAAGTTGTCTCTTTCTTGTTTCAAGTGTTCAACTATGGACCCATGGCCAAAACTCAAGTTTTAAAGACTGCCCAAAATCTGAATTTGGACCTTCATCAGTGTATTAAGTGTATTAAAATGTCGTCTTTCACATTGATTCGGAATCGTCAACCGCAAAAAAAGACAGTTTTGGGTTATCGTTGAATGAACAAAGTTGTCTCTTTCTTGTTTCAAGTGTTCAACTATGGACCCATGGCTAAAACTCAAGTTTTAAAAACCTCCCAAAATCTGAATTTGGACTTTATTTAGTGTATTAAGTGTTTCAAAATGTGATCTTTCACGTAGATTCAGAACCGTCAAAAGCAAATAAGTCAGTTTTGAGATATCTTTGATAGAACAAAGTTCTGTCTTTCTTGTTTCAAGTGTTCTACTGTGCACCCATGGCTAAAACTCAAGTTTTAAAAACTTCCCGAGATCTGAATCTGGACTTTCATTAGTGTATCAAAATGTCGACTTTCACATAGATTCGGAATCGTCAACTACAAAAAAGTCAATTTTGAGATATCGTTGATTGAACAAAGTTGTCTCCTTCTTGTTTCAAGTGTTCTACTATGGACCCATGGGTAAAACTGAAGTTTTAAAAACGTCCCAAAATCCGAATTTGGACTTTAACTAGTGTATTAAGTGTATCAAAATGTCGTCTTTCACATAGATTCGGAATCGTCAACTGCAAAAAAGTCAATTTTGAGATATCGTTGATTGAACAACGTTGTCTCCTTCTTGTTTCAAGTGTTCTACTATGGACCCATGGGTAAAACTGAAGTTTAAAAAAGGTCCCAAAATCCGAATTTGGACTTTCACTAGTGTATTAAGTGTATCAAAATGTCGTCTTTCACATTGATTCGGAATCGTCAACTGCAAAAAAAGTCAGTTTTGAGATATCGTTTGAATGAAGAAAGTTGTCTCTTTCTTGTTTCAAGTGTTCAACAATGGACCCATGGCTAAAACTCAAGTTTTAAAGACTTCCCGAAATTCGAATTTAGACTTTCATTAGTGTATTAAGTGTATTAAAATGTCGTCTTTCACATTGATTCGGAATCGTCAACCGCAAAAAAAGTCAGTTTTGAGTTATCGTTGAATGAACAAAGTTGTCGCTTTCTTGTTTCAAGTGTTCTACATGGACCCATGGCTAAAACTCAAGTTTTAAAGACTTACCGAAATCCGAATTTGGACTTTCGTTAGTGTATTAAGTGTATCAAAATGTCGTCTTTCACATTGATTCGGAATCGTCAACCGCAGAAAAAGTCAGTTTTGTGATATCGTTGAATGAAGAATGTTGTCTCTTTCTTGTTTCAAGTGTTTAACTATGGACCCATGGCTAAAACTCAAGTTTTAAAGACTTCGCGAAATCCGAATTTGGATTTTCATCAGTGTGTTAAGTGTATTAAAATGTCGTCTTTCACATTGATTCAGAATCGTCCACCGCAAAAAAGTTCCCTTTTGAGTTATCGTTGAATGAACAAAGTTGTCTCTTTCTTGTTTCAAGTGTTCAACTATGGACCCATGGCTAAAACTCAAGTTTTAAAAACTTTTCGAAATCTGAATTTGGACTTTCTTTAGTGTATTAAGTGTTTCAAAATGCCGTCTTTCACGTAGATTCGTAATCATCAAAAGCAAATAAGTTAGTTTTTAGATACCTTTGATTGAACAAGGTTCTGTCTTTCTTGTTTCAAGTGTTCTACTATGGACCCATGGCTAAAACTCAAGTTTTAAAAACTTCCCGAAATCTAAATCTGGACTTTCATTAGTGTATTAAGTGTATCAAAATGTCATCTTTCACATAGATTCAGAATTGTCAACTGCAAAAAAGTCAATTTTGAGATATCGTTGATTAAACAAAGTTGTCTCCTTGTTTCAAGTGTTCTACTATGGACCCATGGGTAAAACTCAAGTTTTAAAAAAGTTCTCGGAATCCGAATTTGGACATTCGTTTGTGTATTAAGTGTATCAAAATGTCGTCTTTCACATTGATTCGGAATCGTCAACCGTAGAAAAAGTCAGTTTTGAGATATCGTTGAATGAACATAGTTGTCTCTTTCTTGTTTCAAGTGTTTAACTATGGACCCATGGCTAAAACTCAAGTTTTAAAGACTTCCCGAAATCCGAATTTGGACTTTTATTAGCGTATTAAGTGTATTAAAATGTCATCTTTCACATTGATTCTGAATCATCGACCGCAAAAAAAGTCAGTTTTGAGATATCGTTGAATGAACAAAGTTGTCTCTTTCTTGTTTCAAGTGTTCAACTATGGACCCATGGCTAAAACTCAATTTTTAAAGACTTCCCGAAATCCGAATTTGGACTTTCACTAGTGTATTAAGTGTATTAAAATCTCATCTTTCACATTGATTCGGAATCGTCAACCGCAAAAAAAGTCAGTTTTGAGATATAGTTGAATGAACAAAGTTGTCTCTTTCTTGTTTCAAGTGTTCAACTATGGACCCATGGCTAAAACTCAAGTTTTAAAGACTTCCCGAAATCCGAATTTGGACTTTCATGAGTGTATTAAGTGTATTAAAATGTCGTCCTTCACATTGATTCGGAATCGTCAACCACAAAAAAAGTCAGTTTTGAGATATCGTTGAATGAACAAAGTTGTCTCTTTCTTGTTTCAATTGTTTAACTATGGACCCATGGCTAAAACTCAAGTTTTAAAGACTTCCCGAAATCTGAATTTGGACTTTCATCAGTGTATTAAGTGTATTAAAATGTCGTCTTTCACATTGATTCGGAATCGTCAACCGTAAAAAAGGACAGTTTTGAGTTATCGTTGAATGAACAAAGTTGCCTGTTTCTTGTTTCAAGTGTTCAACTATGGACCCATGGCTAAAACTCAAGTTTTAAAAACTTCCCGAAATCTGAATTTGAACTTTATTTAGTGTATTAAGTGTTTCAAAATGTCATCTTTCACGTAGATTCGGAGCCGTCAAAAGCAAATAAGTCAGTTTTGAGATATCTTTGATAGAACAAAGTTCTGTCTTTCTTGTTTCAAGTGTTCTACTGTGCACCCATGGCTAAAACTCAAGTTTTAAAAACATCCCGAGATCTGAATCTGGACTTTCATTAGTGTATCAAAATGTCGTCTTTCACATTGATTTAGAATCATCCACCACAAAAAAAGTCAGTTTTGAGTTATCGTTGAATGAACAAAGTTGTCTCTTTCTTGTTTCAAGTGTTCAACTATGGACCCATGGCTAAAACTCAAGTTTTAAAAACTTTCCGAAATCTGAATTTGGACTTTCTTTAGTGTATTAAGTGTTTCAAAATGCCGTCTTTCACGTAGATTCGTAATAAAAAAAACAAATAAGTCAGTTTTTAGATATTTTTGATTGAACAAAGTTCTGTCTTTCTTGTTTCAAGTGTTCTACTATGGACCCATGGCTAAAACTCAAGTTTTAAAAGCTTCCCGAAATCTAAATCTGGACTTTCATTAGTGTATTAAGTGTATCAAAATGTCATCTTTCACATAGATTAGGAATTGTCAACTGCAAAAAAGTCAATTTTGAGATATCTTTGATTGAACAAAGTTCAGTCTTTCTTGTTTCAAGTGTTCTACTATGGACCCATGGCTAAAACTCAAGTTTTAAAAACTTTCCGAAATCTAAATCTGGACTTTCATTAGGGTATTAAGTGTATCAAAATGTCGTCTTTCACATAGATTCAGAATCGTCAACTGCAAAAAAGTCAATTTTAAGATATCGTTGATTGAACAAAGTTGTCTCTTTCTTGTTTCAAGTGTTCTACTATGGACCCCTGGGTAAAACTCAAGTTTTAAAAAAGTTCCCGGAATCCGAATTTGGACATTCGTTAGTGTATTAAGTGTATCAAAATGTCGTCTTTCACGTTGATTCGGAATCGTCAACCACAATAAAAGTCAGTTTTGAGATATTGTTGAATGAACAAAGTTGCCTCTTTCTTGTTTCAAGTGTTTAACTATTGACCCATGGCTAAAACTCAAGCTTTAAAGACTTCCCGAAATCCAAATTTGGACTTTTGTTAGTGTATTAAGTGTATCAAAATGTCGTCTTTCACATTTATTCGAAATCGTCAACCGCAAAAAAATTCAGTTTTGAGAAATCGTTGAATTAACAAAGTTGTCTCTTTCTTGTTTCAAGTGTTCTACTATAGACCCATGGCTAAAACTCAAGTTTTAAAGACTTCCCGAAATCCAAATTTAGACTTTCATTAGTGTATTAAGTGTATTAAAATGTCATATTTCACATTGATTCAGAATAGTCAACCGCAAAAAAAGTCAGTTTTGAGATATCGTTGAATGAACAAAGTTGTCTCCTTCTTGTTTCAAGTGTTCTACTATGGACCCATGGGTACAACTGAAGTTTTAAAAACGTCCCAAAATCTGAATTTGGACTATCACTAGTGTATTAAGTGTATCAAAATGTCGTCTTTCACATTGATTCGGAATCGTCAACCGCAAAAAAAGTCAGCTTTGAGATATCGTTTGAATGAAGAAAGTTGTCTCTTTCTTGTTTCAAGTGTTCAACAATGGACCCATGGCTAAAACTCAAGTTTTAAAGACTTCCCGAAACCCAAATTTGGACTTTCATGAGTGTATTAAGTGTATTAAAATGTCGTCTTTCACATTGATTCGGAATCGTCAACCGCAAAAAAGGACAGTTTTGAGTTATCGTTGAGTGAACGAAGTTGTCTCTTTCTTGTTTCAAGTGTTCAACTATGGACCCATGGCTAAAACTCAAGTTTTAAAAACTTCCCGAAATCTGAATTTGGACTTTATTTAGTGTATTAAGTGTTTCAAAATGTCATCTTTCACGTAGATTCGGAACCGTCAAAAGCAAATAAGTCAGTTTTGAGATATCTTTGATAGAACAAAGTTCTGTCTTTCTTGTTTCAAGTGTTCTATTGTGCACCCATGGCTAAAACTCAAGTTTTAAAAACTTTCCGAGATCTGAATCTGGACTTTCATTAGTGTATCAAAATGTTGTCTTTCACATAGATTCGGAATCGTCAACTGCAAAAAAGTCAATTTTGAGATATCGTTGATTGAACAAAGTTGTCTCCTTCTTGTTTCAAGTGTTCTACTATGGACCCATGGGTAAAACTGAAGTTTTAAAAACGTCCCAAAATCCGAATTTTGACTTTCACTAGTGTATTAAGTGTATCAAAATGTCGTCTTTCACATTGATTCGGAATCGTCAACTGCAAAAAAAGTCAGTTTTGAGATATCGTTTGAATGAAGAAAGTTGTCTATTTCTTGTTTCAAGTGTTCAACAATGGACCCATGGCTAAAACTCAAGTTTTAAAGACTTCCTGAAATCCGAATTTTCACTTTCATTAGTGTATTAAGTGTATTAAAATGTCGTCTTTCACATTGATTCGGAATCGTCAACCACAAAAAAAGTCAGTTTTGAGTTATCGTTGAAAGAACAAAGTTGTCGCTTTCTTGTTTCAAGTGTTCTACATGGACCCATGGCTAAAACTCAAGTTTTAAAGACTTACCGAAATCCGAATTTGGACTTTCGTTAGTGTATTAAGTGTATCAAAATGTCGTCTTTCACATTGATTCGGAATCGTCAACCGCAGAAAAAGTCAGTTTTGTGATATCGTTGAATGAAGAATGTTGTCTCTTTCTTGTTTCAAGTGTTTAACTATGGACCCATGGCTAAAACTCAAGTTTTAAAGACTTCGCGAAATCCGAATTTGGATTTTCATCAGTGTGTTAAGTGTATTAAAATGTCGTCTTTCACATTGATTCAGAATCGTCCACCGCAAAAAAGTTCCCTTTTGAGTTATCGTTGAATGAACAAAGTTGTCTCTTTCTTGTTTCAAGTGTTCAACTATGGACCCATGGCTAAAACTCAAGTTTTAAAAACTTTTCGAAATCTGAATTTGGACTTTCTTTAGTGTATTAAGTGTTTCAAAATGCCGTCTTTCACGTAGATTCGTAATCATCAAAAGCAAATAAGTTAGTTTTTAGATACCTTTGATTGAACAAGGTTCTGTCTTTCTTGTTTCAAGTGTTCTACTATGGACCCATGGCTAAAACTCAAGTTTTAAAAACTTCCCGAAATCTAAATCTGGACTTTCATTAGTGTATTAAGTGTATCAAAATGTCATCTTTCACATAGATTCGGAATTGTCAACTGCAAAAAATTCAATTTTGAGATATCGTTGATTGAACAAAGTTGTCTCCTTGTTTCAAGTGTTCTACTATGGACCCATGGCTAAAACAAAAGTTTTAAAAAAGTTCTCGGAATCCGAATTTGGACATTCGTTTGTGGATTAAGTGTATCAAAATGTCGTCTTTCACATTGATTTGGAATCGTCAACCGCAAAAAAGGACAGTTTTGAGTTATCGTTGAGTGAACAAAGTTGTCTCTTTCTTGTTTCAAGTGTTCAACTATGGACCCATGGCTAAAACTCAAGTTTTAAAAACTTCCCGAAATCTGAATTTGGACTTTATTTAGTGTATTAAGTGTTTCAAAATGTCATCTTTCACGTAGATTCGGAACCGTCAAAAGCAAATAAGTCAGTTTTGAGATATCTTTGATAGAACAAAGTTCTGTCTTTCTTGTTTCAAGTGTTCTACTGTGCACCCATGGCTAAAACTCAAGTTTTAAAAACTTCCCGAGATCTGAATCTGGACTTTCATTAGTGTATCAAAATGTCGTCTTTCACATAGATTCGGAATCGTCAACTGCAAAAAAGTCAATTTTGAGATATCGTTGATTGAACAAAGTTGTCTCCTTCTTGTTTCAAGTGTTCTACTATGGACCCATGGGTAAAACTGAAGTTTTAAAAACGTCCCAAAATCCGAATTTGGACTTTCACTAGTGTATTAAGTGTATCAAAATGTCGTCTTTCACATTGATTCGGAATCGTCAACTGCAAAAAAAGTCAGTTTTGAGATATCGTTTGAATGAAGAAAGTTGTCTCTTTCTTGTTTCAAGTGTTCAACAATGGACCCATGGCTAAAACTCAAGTTTTAAAGACTTCCTGAAATCCGAATTTTGACTTTCATTAGTGTATTAAGTGTATTAAAATGTCGTCTTTCACATTGATTCGGAATCGTCAACCGCAAAAAAAGTCAGTTTTGAGTTATCGTTGAATGAACAAAGTTGTCGCTTTCTTGTTTCAAGTGTTCTACATGGACCCATGGCTAAAACTCAAGTTTTAAAGACTTACCGAAATCGGAATTTGGACTTTCGTTAGTGTATTAAGTGTATCAAAATGTCGTCTTTCACATTGATTCGGAATCGTCAACTGCAAAAAATTCAATTTTGAGATATCGTTGATTGAACAAAGTTGTCTCCTTGTTTCAAGTGTTCTACTATGGACCCATGGGTAAAACAAAAGTTTTAAAAAAGTTCTCGGAATCCGAATTTGGACATTCGTTTGTGTATTAAGTGTATCAAAATGTCGTCTTTCACATTGATTCAGAATCGTCAACCGTAGAAAAAGTCAGTTTTGAGATATCGTTGAATGAACATAGTTGTCTCTTTCTTGTTTCAAGTGTTTAACTATGGACCCATGGCTAAAACTCAAGTTTTAAAGACTTCCCGAAATCCGAATTTGGACTTTTATTAGCGTATTAAGTGTATTAAAATGTCGTCTTTCACATTGATTCTGAATCGTCGACCGCAAAAAAAGTCAGTTTTGAGATATCGTTGAATGAACAAAGTTGTCTCTTTCTTGTTTCAAGTGTTCAACTATGGACCCATGGCCAAAACTCAAGTTTTAAAGACTGCCCGAAATCTGAATTTGGACCTTCATCAGTGTATTAAGTGTATTAAAATGTCGTCTTTCACATTGATTCGGAATCGTCAACCGCAAAAAAAGACAGTTTTGAGTTATCGTTGAATGAACAAAGTTGTCTCTTTCTTCTTTCAAGTGTTCAACTATGGACCCATGGCTAAAACTCAAGTTTTAAAAACCTCCCAAAATCTGAATTTGGACTTTATTTAGTGTATTAAGTGTTTCAAAATGAGATCTTTCACGTAGATTCAGAACCGTCAAAAGCAAATAAGTCAGTTTTGAGATATCTTTGATAGAACAAAGTTCTGTCTTTCTTGTTTCAAGTGTTCTACTGTGCACCCATGGCTAAAACTCAAGTTTTAAAAACTTCCCGAGATTTGAATCTGGACTTTCATTAGTGTATCAAAATGTCGTCTTTCACATAGATTCGGAATCGTCAACTGCAAAAAAGTCAATTTTAATAATCGTTGATTGAACAAAGTTGTCTCCTTCTTGTTTCAAGTGTTCTACTATGGACCCATGGGTACAACTGAAGTTTTAAAAACGTCCCAAAATCCGAATTTGGACTATCACTAGTGTATTAAGTGTATCAAAATATCGTCTTTCACATTGATTCGGAATCGTCAACCGCAAAAAAAGTCAGCTTTGAGATATCGTTTGAATGAAGAAAGTTGTCTCTTTCTTGTTTCAAGTGTTCAACAATGGACCCATGGCTAAAACTCAAGTTTTAAAGACTTCCCGAAATCCGAATTTGGACTTTCATGAGTGTATTAAGTGTATTAAAATGTCGTCTTTCACATTGATTCGGAATCGTCAACCGCAAAAAATGACAGTTTTGAGTTATCGTTGAGTGAACAAAGTTGTCTCTTTCTTGTTTCAAGTGTTCAACTATGGACCCATGGCTAAAACTCAAGTTTTAAAAACTTCCCGAAATCTGAATTTGGACTTTATTTAGTGTATTAAGTGTTTCAAAATGTCATCTTTCACGTAGATTCGGAACCGTCAAAAGCAAATAAGTCAGTTTTGAGATATCTTTGATAGAACAAAGTTCTGTCTTTCTTGTTTCAAGTGTTCTACTGTGCACCCATGGCTAAAACTCAAGTTTTAAAAACTTCCCGAGATCTGAATCTGGACTTTCATTAGTGTATCAAAATGTCGTCTTTCACATAGATTCGGAATCGTCAACTGCAAAAAAGTCAATTTTGAGATATCGTTGATTGAACAAAGTTGTCTCCTTCTTGTTTCAAGTGTTCTACTATGGACCCATGGGTAAAACTGAAGTTTTAAAAACGTCCGAAAATCCGAATTTGGACTTTCACTAGTGTATTAAGTGTATCAAAATGTCGTCTTTCACATTGATTCGGAATCGTCAACTGCAAAAAAAGTCAGTTTTGAGATATCGTTTGAATGAAGAAAGTTGTCTCTTTCGTGTTTCAAGTGTTCAACAATGGACCCATGGCTAAAACTCAAGTTTTAAAGACTTCCTGAAATCCGAATTTTGACTTTCATTAGTGTATTAAGTGTATTAAAATGTCGTCTTTCACATTGATTCGGAATCGTCAACCGCAAAAAAAGTCAGTTTTGAGTTATCGTTGAATGAACAAAGTTGTCGCTTTCTTGTTTCAAGTGTTCTACATGGACCCATGGCTAAAACTCAAGTTTTAAAGACTTACCGAAATCGGAATTTGGACTTTCGTTAGTGTATTAAGTGTATCAAAATGTCGTCTTTCACATTGATTCGGAATCGTCAACTGCAAAAAATTCAATTTTGAGATATCG
Source organism: Diospyros kaki (assembly GCA_036245055.1). Lineage (NCBI taxonomy): Eukaryota > Viridiplantae > Streptophyta > Magnoliopsida > Ericales > Ebenaceae > Diospyros > Diospyros kaki. The sequence goes on along the minus strand of BSEG01000009.1, from coordinate 21,720,171 downwards.
TTGATTGAACAAAGTTGTCTCCTTGTTTCAAGTGTTCTACTATGGACCCATGGGTAAAACAAAAGTTTTAAAAAAGTTCTCGGAATCCGAATTTGGACATTCGTTTGTGTATTAAGTGTATCAAAATGTCGTCTTTCACATTGATTCGGAATCGTCAACCGTAGAAAAAGTCAGTTTTGAGATATCGTTGAATGAACATAGTTGTCTCTTTCTTGTTTCAAGTGTTTAACTATGGACCCATGGCTAAAACTCAAGTTTTAAAGACTTCCCGAAATCCGAATTTGGACTTTTATTAGCGTATTAAGTGTATTAAAATGTCGTCTTTCACATTGATTCTGAATCGTCGACCGCAAAAAAAGTCAGTTTTGAGATATCGTTGAATGAACAAAGTTGTCTCTTTCTTGTTTCAAGTGTTCAACTATGGACCCATGGCCAAAACTCAAGTTTTAAAGACTGCCCGAAATCTGAATTTGGACCTTCATCAGTGTATTAAGTGTATTAAAATGTCGTCTTTCACATTGATTCGGAATCGTCAACCGCAAAAAAAGACAGTTTTGAGTTATCGTTGAATGAACAAAGTTGTCTCTTTCTTGTTTCAAGTGTTCAACTATGGACCCATGGCTAAAACTCAAGTTTTAAAAACCTCCCAAAATCTGAATTTGGACTTTATTTAGTGTATTAAGTGTTTCAAAATGAGATCTTTCACGTAGATTCAGAACCGTCAAAAGCAAATAAGTCAGTTTTGAGATATCTTTGATAGAACAAAGTTCTGTCTTTCTTGTTTCAAGTGTTCTACTGTGCACCCATGGCTAAAACTCAAGTTTTAAAAACTTCCCGAGATTTGAATCTGGACTTTCATTAGTGTATCAAAATGTCGTCTTTCACATAGATTCGGAATCGTCAACTGCAAAAAAGTCAATTTTAATAATCGTTGATTGAACAAAGTTGTCTCCTTCTTGTTTCAAGTGTTCTACTATGGACCCATGGGTACAACTGAAGTTTTAAAAACGTCCCAAAATCCGAATTTGGACTATCAGTAGTGTATTAAGTGTATCAAAATATCGTCTTTCACATTGATTCGGAATCGTCAACCGCAAAAAAAGTCAGCTTTGAGATATCGTTTGAATGAAGAAAGTTGTCTCTTTCTTGTTTCAAGTGTTCAACAATGGACCCATGGCTAAAACTCAAGTTTTAAAGACTTCCCGAAATCCGAATTTGGACTTTCATGAGTGTATTAAGTGTATTAAAATGTCGTCTTTCACATTGATTCGGAATCGTCAACCGCAAAAAAGGACAGTTTTGAGTTATCGTTGAGTGAACAAAGTTGTCTCTTTCTTGTTTCAAGTGTTCAACTATGGACCCATGGCTAAAACTCAAGTTTTAAAAACTTCCCGAAATCTGAATTTGGACTTTATTTAGTGTATTAAGTGTTTCAAAATGTCATCTTTCACGTAGATTCGGAACCGTCAAAAGCAAATAAGTCAGTTTTGAGATATCTTTGATAGAACAAAGTTCTGTCTTTCTTGTTTCAAGTGTTCTACTGTGCACCCATGGCTAAAACTCAAGTTTTAAAAACTTCCCGAGATCTGAATCTGGACTTTCATTAGTGTATCAAAATGTCGTCTTTCACATAGATTCGGAATCGTCAACTGCAAAAAAGTCAATTTTGAGATATCGTTGATTGAACAAAGTTGTCTCCTTCTTGTTTCAAGTGTTCTACTATGGACCCATGGGTAAAACTGAAGTTTTAAAAACGTCCCAAAATCCGAATTTGGACTTTCACTAGTGTATTAAGTGTATCAAAATGTCGTCTTTCACATTGATTCGGAATCGTCAACTGCAAAAAAAGTCAGTTTTGAGATATCGTATGAATGAAGAAAGTTGTCTCTTTCTTGTTTCAAGTGTTCAACAATGGACCCATGGCTAAAACTCAAGTTTTAAAGACTTCCTGAAATCCGAATTTTGACTTTCATTAGTGTATTAAGTGTATTAAAATGTCGTCTTTCACATTGATTCGGAATCGTCAACCGCAAAAAAAGTCAGTTTTGAGTTATCGTTGAATGAACAAAGTTGTCGCTTTCTTGTTTCAAGTGTTCTACATGGACCCATGGCTAAAACTCAAGTTTTAAAGACTTACCGAAATCGGAATTTGGACTTTCGTTAGTGTATTAAGTGTATCAAAATGTCGTCTTTCACATTGATTCAGAATCGTCAACCGCAGAAAAAGTCAGTTTTGTGATATCGTTGAATGAAGAATGTTGTCTCTTTCTTGTTTCAAGTGTTTAACTATGGACCCATGGCTAAAACTCAAGTTTTAAAGACTTCGCGAAATCCGAATTTGGATTTTCATCAGTGTGTTAAGTGTATTAAAATGTCGTCTTTCACATTGATTCAGAATCGTCCACCGCAAAAAAGTTCCCTTTTGAGTTATCGTTGAATGAACAAAGTTGTATCTTTCTTGTTTCAAGTGTTCAACTATGGACCCATGGCTAAAACTCAAGTTTTAAAAACTTTTCGAAATCTGAATTTGGACTTTCTTTAGTGTATTAAGTGTTTCAAAATGCCGTCTTTCACGTAGATTCGTAATCATCAAAAGCAAATAAGTTAGTTTTTAGATACCTTTGATTGAACAAGGTTCTGTCTTTCTTGTTTCAAGTGTTCTACTATGGACCCATGGCTAAAACTCAAGTTTTAAAAACTTCCCGAAATCTAAATCTGGACTTTCATTAGTGTATTAAGTGTATCAAAATGTCATCTTTCACATAGATTCGGAATTGTCAACTGCAAAAAAGTCAATTTTGAGATATCGTTGATTGAACAAAGTTGTCTCCTTGTTACAAGTGTTCTACTATGGACCCATGGGTAAAACTCAAGTTTTAAAAAAGTTCTCGGAATCCGAATTTGGACATTCGTTTGTGTATTAAGTGTATCAAAATGTCGTCTTTCACATTGATTCGAAATCGTCAACCGTAGGAAAAGTCAGTTTTGAGATATCGTTGAATGAACATAGTTGTCTCTTTCTTGTTTCAAGTGTTTAACTATGGACCCATGGCTAAAACTCAAGTTTTAAAGACTTCCCGAAATCCGAATTTGGACTTTTATTAGCGTATTAAGTGTATTAAAATGTCGTCTTTCACATTGATTCTGAATCGTCGACCGCAAAAAAAGTCAGTTTTGAGATATCGTTGAATGAACAAAGTTGTCTCTTTCTTGTTTCAAGTGTTCAACTATGGACCCATGGCCAAAACTCAAGTTTTAAAGACTGCCCGAAATCTGAATTTGGACCTTCATCAGTGTATTAAGTGTATTAAAATGTCGTCTTTCACATTGATTCGGAATCGTCAACCGCAAAAAAAGACAGTTTTGAGTTATCGTTGAATGAACAAAGTTGTCTCTTTCTTGTTTCAAGTGTTCAACTATGGACCCATGGCTAAAACTCAAGTTTTAAAAACCTCCCAAAATCTGAATTTGGACTTTATTTAGTGTATTAAGTGTTTCAAAATGTGATCTTTCACGTAGATTCAGAACCGTCAAAAGCAAATAAGTCAGTTTTGAGATATCTTTGATAGAACAAAGTTCTGTCTTTCTTGTTTCAAGTGTTCTACTGTGCACCCATGGCTAAAACTCAAGTTTTAAAAACATCCCGAGATCTGAATCTGGACTTTCATTAGTGTATCAAAATGTCGTCTTTCACATAGATTCGGAATCGTCAACTGCAAAAAAGTCAATTTTGAGATATCGTTGATTGAACAAAGTTGTCTCCTTCTTGTTTCAAGTGTTCTACAATGGACCCATGGGTAAAACTGAAGTTTTAAAAACGTCCCAAAATCCGAATTTGGACTTTCACTAGTGTATTAAGTGTATCAAAATGTCGTCTTTCACATTGATTCGGAATCGTCAACTGCAAAAAAAGTCAGTTTTGAGATATCGTTTGAATGAAGAAAGTTGTCTCTTTCTTGTTCCAAGTGTTCAACAATGGACCCATGGCTAAAACTCAAGTTTTAAAGACTTCCTGAAATCCGAATTTTGACTTTCATTAGTGTGTTAAGTGTATTAAAATGTCGTCTTTCACATTGATTCGGAATCGTCAACCGCAAAAAAAGTCAGTTTTGAGTTATCGTTGAATGAACAAAGTTGTCGCTTTCTTGTTTCAAGTGTTCTACATGGACCCATGGCTAAAACTCAAGTTTTAAAGACTTACCGAAATCCGAATTTGGACTTTCGTTAGTGTATTAAGTGTATCAAAATGTCGTCTTTCACATTGATTCGGAATCGTCAACCGCAGAAAAAGTCAGTTTTGTGATATCGTTGAATGAAGAATGTTGTCTCTTTCTTGTTTCAAGTGTTTAACTATGGACCCATGGCTAAAACTCAAGTTTTAAAGACTTCGCGAAATCCGAATTTGTATTTTCATCAGTGTGTTAAGTGTATTAAAATGTCGTCTTTCACATTGATTCAGAATCGTCCACCGCAAAAAAGTTCCCTTTTGAGTTATCGTTGAATGAACAAAGTTGTCTCTTTCTTGTTTCAAGTGTTCAACTATGGACCCATGGCTAAAACTCAAGTTTTAAAACTTTTCGAAATCTGAATTTGGACTTTCTTGAGTGTATTAAGTGTTTCAAAATGCCGTCTTTCACGTAGATTCGTAATCATCAAAAGCAAATAAGTTAGTTTTTAGATACCTTTGATTGAACAAGGTTCTGTCTTTCTTGTTTCAAGTGTTCTACTATGGACCCATGGCTAAAACTCAAGTTTTAAAAACTTCCCGAAATCTAAATCTGGACTTTCATTAGTGTATTAAGTGTATCAAAATGTCAACTTTCACATAGATTCAGAATTGTCAACTGCAAAAAATTCAATTTTGAGATATCGTTGATTGAACAAAGTTGTCTCCTTGTTTCAAGTGTTCTACTATGGACCCATGGGTAAAACAAAAGTTTTAAAAAAGTTCTCGGAATCCGAATTTGGACATTCGTTTGTGTATTAAGTGTATCAAAATGTCGTCGTTCACATTGATTCAGAATCGTCAACCGTAGAAAAAGTCAGTTTTGAGATATCGTTGAATGAACATAGTTGTGTCTTTCTTGTTTCAAATGTTTAACTATGGACCCATGGCTAAAACTCAAGTTTTAAAGACTTCCCGAAATCCAAATTTGGACTTTTATTAGCGTATTAAGTGTATTAAAATGTCGTCTTTCACATTGATTCTGAATCGTCGACCGCAAAAAAAGTCAGTTTTGAGATATCGTTGAATGAACAAAGTTGTCTCTTTCTTGTTTCAAGTGTTCAACTATGGACCCATGGCCAAAACTCAAGTTTTAAAGACTGCCCGAAATCTGAATTTGGACCTTCATCAGTGTATTAAGTGTATTAAAATGTCGTCTTTCACATTGATTCGGAATCGTCAACCGCAAAAAAAGACAGTTTTGAGTTATCGTTGAATGAACAAAGTTGTCTCTTTCTTGTTTCAAGTGTTCAACTATGGACCCATGGCTAAAACTCAAGTTTTAAAAACTTTCTGAAATCTGAATTTGGACTTTCTTTAGTGTATTAAGTGTTTCAAAATGCCGTCTTTCACGTAGATTCGTAATAAAAAAAACAAAGAAGTCAGTTTTTAGATATTTTTGATTGAACAAAGTTCTGTCTTTCTTGTTTCAAGTGTTCTACTATGGACCCATGGCTAAAACTCAAGTTTTAAAAACTTCCCGAAATCTAAATCTGGACTTTCATTAGTGTATTAAGTGTATCAAAATGTCATCTTTCACATAGATTAGGAATTGTCAACTGCAAAAAAGTCAATTTTGAGATATCGTTGATTGAACAAAGTTCAGTCTTTCTTGTTTCAAGTGTTCTACTATGGACCCATGGCTAAAACTCAAGTTTTAAAAACTTCCCGAAATCTAAATCTGGACTTTCATTAGGGTATTAAGTGTATCAAAATGTCGTCTTTCACATAGATTCAGAATCGTCAACTGCAAAAAAGTCAATTTTAAGATATCGTTGATTGAACAAAGTTGTCTCTTTCTTGTTTCAAGTGTTCTACTATGGACCCATGGGTAAAACTCAAGTTTTAAAAAAGTTCCCGGAATCCGAATTTGGACATTCGTTAGTGTATTAAGTGTATCAAAATGTCGTCTTTCACGTTGATTCGGAATCGTCAACCACAATAAAAGTCAGTTTTGAGATATTGTTGAATGAACAAAGTTGCCTCTTTCTTGTTTCAAGTGTTTAACTATTGACCCATGGCTAAAACTCAAGCTTTAAAGACTTCCCGAAATCCAAATTTGGACTTTTGCTAGTGTATTAAGTGTATCAAAATGTCTTCTCTCACATTTATTCGAAATCGTCAACCGCAAAAAAAGTCAGTTTTGAGAAATCGTTGAATTAACAAAGTTGTCTCTTTCTTGTTTCAAGTGTTCTACTATAGACCCATGGCTAAAACTCAAGTTTTAAAGACTTCCCGAAATCCAAATTTAGACTTTCATTAGTGTATTAAGTGTATTAAAATGTCGTATTTCACATTGATTCAGAATCGTCAACCGCAAAAAAAGTCAGTTTTGAGATATCGTTGAATGAACAAAGTTGTCTCCTTCTTGTGTCAAGTGTTCTACTATGGACCCATGGGTACAACTGAAGTTTTAAAAACGTCCCAAAATCCGAATTTGGACTATCACTAGTGTATTAAGTGTATCAAAATGTCGTCTTTCACATTGATTCGGAATCGTCAACCGCAAAAAAAGTCAGCTTTGAGATATCGTTTGAATGAAGAAAGTTGTCTCTTTCTTGTTTCAAGTGTTCAACAATGGACCCATGGCTAAAACTCAAGTTTTAAAGACTTCCCGAAATCCAAATTTGGACTATCATGAGTGTATTAAGTGTATTAAAATGTCGTCTTTCACATTGATTCGGAATCGTCAACCGCAAAAAAGGACAGTTTTGAGTTATCGTTGAGTGAACAAAGTTGTCTCTTTCTTGTTTCAAGTGTTCAACTATGGACCCATGGCTAAAACTCAAGTTTTAAAAACTTCCCGAAATCTGAATTTGGACTTTATTTAGTGTATTAAGTGTTTCAAAATGTCATCTTTCACGTAGATTCGGAACCGTCAAAAGCAAATAAGTCAGTTTTGAGATATCTTTGATAGAACAAAGTTCTGTCTTTCTTGTTTCAAGTGTTCTACTGTGCACCCATGGCTAAAACTCAAGTTTTAAAAACTTTCTGAGATCTGAATCTGGACTTTCATTAGTGTATCAAAATGTCGTCTTTCACATAGATTCGGAATCGTCAACTGCAAAAAAGTCAATTTTGAGATATCGTTGATTGAACAAAGTTGTCTCCTTCTTGTTTCAAGTGTTCTACTATGGTCCCATGGGTAAAACTGAAGTTTTAAAAACGTCCCAAAATCCGAATTTTGACTTTCACTAGTGTATTAAGTGTATCAAAATGTCGTCTTTCACATTGATTCGGAATCGTCAACTGCAAAAAAAGTCAGTTTTGAGATATCGTTTGAATGAAGAAAGTTGTCTATTTCTTGTTTCAAGTGTTCAACAATGGACCCATGGCTAAAACTCAAGTTTTAAAGACTTCCTGAAATCCGAATTTTGACTTTCATTAGTGTATTAAGTGTATTAAAATGTCGTCTTTCACATTGATTCGGAATCGTCAACCGCAAAAAAAGTCAGTTTTTAGTTATCGTTGAATGAACAAAGTTGTCGCTTTCTTGTTTCAAGTGTTCTACATGGACCCATGGCTAAAACTCAAGTTTTAAAGACTTACCGAAATCTGAATTTGGACTTTCGTTAGTGTATTAAGTGTATCAAAATGTCGTCTTTCACATTGATTCGGAATCGTCAACCGCAGAAAAAGTCAGTTTTGTGATATCGTTGAATGAAGAATGTTGTCTCTTTCTTGTTTCAAGTGTTTAACTATGGACCCATGGCTAAAACTCAAGTTTTAAAGACTTCGCGAAATCCGAATTTGGATTTTCATCAGTGTGTTAAGTGTATTAAAATGTCGTCTTTCACATTGATTCAGAATCGTCCACCGCAAAAAAGTTCCCTTTTGAGTTATCGTTGAATGAACAAAGTTGTCTCTTTCTTGTTTCAAGTGTTCAACTATGGACCCATGGCTAAAACTCAAGTTTTAAAAACTTTTCGAAATCTGAATTTGGACTTTCTTTAGTGTATTAAGTGTTTCAAAATGCCGTCTTTCACGTAGACTCGTAATCATCAAAAGCAAAGAAGTTAGTTTTTAGATACCTTTGATTGAACAAGGTTCTGTCTTTCTTGTTTCAAGTGTTCTACTATGGACCCATGGCTAAAACTCAAGTTTTAAAAACTTCCCGAAATCTAAATCTGGACTTTCATTAGTGTATTAAGTGTATCAAAATGTCATCTTTCACATAGATTCGGAATTGTCAACTGCAAAAAAGTCAATTTTGAGATATCGTTGATTGAACAAAGTTGTCCCCTTGTTTCAAGTGTTCTACTATGGACCCATGGGTAAAACTCAAGTTTTAAAAAAGTTCTCGGAATCCGAATTTGGACATTCATTTGTGTATTAAGTGTATCAAAATGTCGTCTTTCACATTGATTCGGAATCGTCAACCGTAGAAAAAGTCAGTTTTGAGATATCGTTGAATGAACATAGTTGTCTCTTTCTTGTTTCAAGTGTTTAACTATGGACCCATGGCTAAATCTCAAGTTTTAAAGACTTCCCGAAATCCAAATTTGGACTTTTATTAGCGTATTAAGTGTATTAAAATGTCATCTTTCACATTGATTCTGAATCGTCGACCGCAAAAAAAGTCAGTTTTGAGATATCGTTGAATGAACAAAGTTGTCTCTTTCTTGTTTCAAGTGTTTAACTATGGACCCATGGCTAAAACTCAAGTTTTAAAGACTTCCCGAAATCCGAATTTAGACTTTCATTAGTGTATTAAGTGTATGAAAATGTCATCTTTCACATTGATTCGGAATCGTCAACCGCAAAAAAAGTCAGTTTTGAGAAATCGTTGAATGAACAAAGTTGTCTCTTTCTTGTTTCAAGTGTTTAACTATGAACCCATGGCTAAAACTCAAGTTTTAAAGACTTCCCGAAATCCGAATTTGGACTTTCATTAGTGTATTAAGTGTATTAAAATCTCATCTTTCACATTGATTCGGAATCGTCAACCGCAAAAAAAGTCAGTTTTGAGTTATAGTTGAATGAACAAAGTTGTCTCTTTCTTGTTTCAAGTGTTCAAGTATGGACCCATGGCTAAAACTCAAGTTTTAAAGACTTCTCGAAATCCGAATTTGGACTTTCATGAGTGTATTAAGTGTATTAAAATGTCGTCTTTCACATTGATTCGGAATCGTCAACCACAAAAAAAGTCAGTTTTGAGATATCGTTGAATGAACAAAGTTGTCTCTTTCTTGTTTCAATTGTTTAACTATGGACCCATGGCTAAAACTCAAGTTTTAAAGACTTCCCGAAATCTGAATTTGGACTTTCATCAGTGTATTAAGTGTATTAAAATGTCGTCTTTCACATTGATTCGGAATCGTCAACCGTAAAAAAGGACAGTTTTGAGTTATCGTTGAATGAACAAAGTTGCCTGTTTCTTGTTTCAAGTGTTCAACTATGGACCCATGGCTAAAACTCAAGTTTTAAAAACTTCCCGAAATCTGAATTTGAACTTTATTTAGTGTATTAAGTGTTTCAAAATGTCATCTTTCACGTAGATTCGGAGCCGTCAAAAGCAAATAAGTCAGTTTTGAGATATCTTTGATAGAACAAAGTTCTGTCTTTCTTGTTTCAAGTGTTCTACTGTGCACACATGGCTAAAACTCAAGTTTTAAAAACATCCCGAGATCTGAATCTGGACTTTCATTAGTGTATCAAAATGCCGTCTTTCACATTGATTCAGAATCATCCACCACAAAAAAAGTCAGTTTTGAGTTATCGTTGAATGAACAAAGTTGTCTCTTTCTTGTTTCAAGTGTTCAACTATGGACCCATGGCTAAAACTCAAGTTTTAAAAACTTTCCGAAATCTGAATTTGGACTTTCTTTAGTGTATTAAGTGTTTCAAAATGTCGTCTTTCACGTAGATTCGTAATAAAAAAAACAAATAAGTCAGTTTTTAGATATTTTTGATTGAACAAAGTTCTGTCTTTCTTGTTTCAAGTGTTCTACTATGGACCCATGGCTAAAACTCAAGTTTTAAAAACTTTCCGAAATCTAAATCTGGACTTTCATTACGGTATTAAGTGTATCAAAATGTCATCTTTCACATAGATTCAGAATCGTCAACTGCAAAAAAGTCAATTTTAAGATATCGTTGATTGAACAAAGTTGTCTCTTTCTTGTTTCAAGTGTTCTACTATGGACCCCTGGGTAAAACTCAAGTTTTAAAAAAGTTCCCGGAATCCGAATTTGGACATTCGTTAGTGTATTAAGTGTATCAAAATGTCGTCTTTCACGTTGATTCGGAATCGTCAACCACAATAAAAGTCAGTTTTGAGATATTGTTGAATGAACAAAGTTGCCTCTTTCTTGTTTCAAGTGTTTAACTATTGACCCATGGCTAAAACTCAAGCTTTAAAGACTTCCCGAAATCCAAATTTGGACTTTTGTTAGTGTATTAAGTGTATCAAAATGTCGTCTTTCACATTTATTCGAAATCGTCAACCGCAAAAAAATTCAGTTTTGAGAAATCGTTGAATTAACAAAGTTGTCTCTTTCTTGTTTCAAGTGTTCTACTATAGACCCATGGCTAAAACTCAAGTTTTAAAGACTTCCCGAAATCCAAATTTAGACTTTCATTAGTGTATTAAGTGTATTAAAATGTCATATTTCACATTGATTCAGAATAGTCAACCGCAAAAAAAGTCAGTTTTGAGATATCGTTGAATGAACAAAGTTGTCTCCTTCTTGTTTCAAGTGTTCTACTATGGACCCATGGGTACAACTGAAGTTTTAAAAACGTCCCAAAATCTGAATTTGGACTATCACTAGTGTATTAAGTGTATCAAAATGTCGTCTTTCACATTGATTCGGAATCGTCAACCGCAAAAAAAGTCAGCTTTGAGATATCGTTTGAATGAAGAAAGTTATCTCTTTCTTGTTTCAAGTGTTCAACAATGGACCCATGGCTAAAACTCAAGTTTTAAAGACTTCCCGAAACCCAAATTTGGACTTTCATGAGTGTATTAAGTGTATTAAAATGTCGTCTTTCACATTGATTCGGAATCGTCAACCACAAAAAAAGTCAGTTTTGAGTTATCGTTGAAAGAACAAAGTTGTCGCTTTCTTGTTTCAAGTGTTCTACATGGACCCATGGCTAAAACTCAAGTTTTAAAGACTTACCGAAATCCGAATTTGGACTTTCGTTAGTGTATTAAGTGTATCAAAATGTCGTCTTTCACATTGATTCGGAATCGTCAACCGCAGAAAAAGTCAGTTTTGTGATATCGTTGAATGAAGAATGTTGTCTCTTTCTTGTTTCAAGTGTTTAACTATGGACCCATGGCTAAAACTCAAGTTTTAAAGACTTCGCGAAATCCGAATTTGGATTTTCATCAGTGTGTTAAGTGTATTAAAATGTCGTCTTTCACATTGATTCAGAATCGTCCACCGCAAAAAAGTTCCCTTTTGAGTTATCGTTGAATGAACAAAGTTGTCTCTTTCTTGTTTCAAGTGTTCAACTATGGACCCATGGCTAAAACTCAAGTTTTAAAAACTTTTCGAAATCTGAATTTGGACTTTCTTTAGTGTATTAAGTGTTTCAAAATGCCGTCTTTTACGTAGATTCGTAATCATCAAAAGCAAATAAGTTAGTTTTTAGATACCTTTGATTGAACAAGGTTCTGTCTTTCTTGTTTCAAGTGTTCTACTATGGACCCATGGCTAAAACTCAAGTTTTAAAAACTTCCCGAAATCTAAATCTGGACTTTCATTAGTGTATTAAGTGTATCAAAATGTCATCTTTCTCATAGATTCGGAATTGTCAACTGCAAAAAATTCAATTTTGAGATATCGTTGATTGAACAAAGTTGTCTCCTTGTTTCAAGTGTTCTACTATGGACCCATGGCTAAAACAAAAGTTTTAAAAAAGTTCTCGGAATCCGAATTTGGACATTCGTTTGTGTATTAAGTGTATCAAAATGTCGTCTTTCACATTGATTTGGAATCGTCAACCGCAAAAAAGGACAGTTTTGAGTTATCGTTGAGTGAACAAAGTTGTCTCTTTCTTGTTTCAAGTGTTCAACTATGGACCCATGGCTAAAACTCAAGTTTTAAAAACTTCCCGAAATCTGAATTTGGACTTTATTTAGTGTATTAAGTGTTTCAAAATGTCATCTTTCACGTAGATTCGGAACCGTCAAAAGCAAATAAGTCAGTTTTGAGATATCTTTGATAGAACAAAGTTCTGTCTTTCTTGTTTCAAGTGTTCTACTATGCACCCATGGCTAAAACTCAAGTTTTAAAAACTTCCCGAGATCTGAATCTGGACTTTCATTAGTGTATCAAAATGTCGTCTTTCACATAGATTCGGAATCGTCAACTGCAAAAAAGTCAATTTTGAGATATCGTTGATTGAACAAAGTTGTCTCCTTCTTGTTTCAAGTGTTCTACTATGGACCCATGGGTAAAACTGAAGTTTTAAAAACGTCCCAAAATCCGAATTTGGACTTTCACTAGTGTATTAAGTGTATCAAAATGTCGTCTTTCACATTGATTCTGAATCGTCGACCGCAAAAAAAGTCAGTTTTGAGATATCGTTGAATGAACAAAGTTGTCTCTTTCTTGTTTCAAGTGTTCAACTATGGACCCATGGCCAAAACTCAAGTTTTAAAGACTGCCCGAAATCTGAATTTGGACCTTCATCAGTGTATTAAGTGTATTAAAATGTCGTCTTTCACATTGATTCGGAATCGTCAACCGCAAAAAAAGACAGTTTTGAGTTATCGTTGAATGAACAAAGTTGTCTCTTTCTTGTTTCAAGTGTTCAACTATGGACCCATGGCTAAAACTCAAGTTTTAAAAACCTCCCAAAATCTGAATTTGGACTTTATTTAGTGTATTAAGTGTTTCAAAATGAGATCTTTCACGTAGATTCAGAACCGTCAAAAGCAAATAAGTCAGTTTTGAGATATCTTTGATAGAACAAAGTTCTGTCTTTCTTGTTTCAAGTGTTCTACTGTGCACCCATGGCTAAAACTCAAGTTTTAAAAACTTCCCGAGATTTGAATCTGGACTTTCATTAGTGTATCAAAATGTCGTCTTTCACATAGATTCGGAATCGTCAACTGCAAAAAAGTCAATTTTAATAATCGTTGATTGAACAAAGTTGTCTCCTTCTTGTTTCAAGTGTTCTACTATGGACCCATGGGTACAACTGAAGTTTTAAAAACGTCCCAAAATCCGAATTTGGACTATCACTAGTGTATTAAGTGTATCAAAATATCGTCTTTCACATTGATTCGGAATCGTCAACCGCAAAAAAAGTCAGCTTTGAGATATCGTTTGAATGAAGAAAGTTGTCTCTTTCTTGTTTCAAGTGTTCAACAATGGACCCATGGCTAAAACTCAAGTTTTAAAGACTTCCCGAAATCCGAATTTGGACTTTCATGAGTGTATTAAGTGTATTAAAATGTCGTCTTTCACATTGATTCGGAATCGTCAACCGCAAAAAAGGACAGTTTTGAGTTATCGTTGAGTGAACAAAGTTGTCTCTTTCTTGTTTCAAGTGTTCAACTATGGACCCATGGCTAAAACTCAAGTTTTAAAAACTTCCCGAAATCTGAATTTGGACTTTATTTAGTGTATTAAGTGTTTCAAAATGTCATCTTTCACGTAGATTCGGAACCGTCAAAAGCAAATAAGTCAGTTTTGAGATATCTTTGATAGAACAAAGTTGTCTCTTTCTTGTTTCAAGTGTTCTACTGTGGACCCATGGGTAAAACTCAAGTTTTAAAAAAGTTCCCGGAATCCGAATTTGGACATTCGTTAGTGTATTAAGTGTATCAAAATGTCGTCTTTCACGTTGATTCGGAATCGTCAACCACAATAAAAGTCAGTTTTGAGATATTGTTGAATGAACAAAGTTGCCTCTTTCTTGTTTCAAGTGTTTAACTATTGACCCATGGCTAAAACTCAAGCTTTAAAGACTTCCCGAAATCCAAATTTGGACTTTTGCTAGTGTATTAAGTGTATCAAAATGTCTTCTCTCACATTTATTCGAAATCGTCAACCGCAAAAAAAGTCAGTTTTGAGAAATCGTTGAATTAACAAAGTTGTCTCTTTCTTGTTTCAAGTGTTCTACTATAGACCCATGGCTAAAACTCAAGTTTTAAAGACTTCCCGAAATCCAAATTTAGACTTTCATTAGTGTATTAAGTGTATTAAAATGTCGTATTTCACATTGATTCAGAATCGTCAACCGCAAAAAAAGTCAGTTTTGAGATATCGTTGAATGAACAAAGTTGTCTCCTTCTTGTGTCAAGTGTTCTACTATGGACCCATGGGTACAACTGAAGTTTTAAAAACGTCCCAAAATCCGAATTTGGACTATCACTAGTGTATTAAGTGTATCAAAATGTCGTCTTTCACATTGATTCGGAATCGTCAACCGCAAAAAAAGTCAGCTTTGAGATATCGTTTGAATGAAGAAAGTTGTCTCTTTCTTGTTTCAAGTGTTCAACAATGGACCCATGGCTAAAACTCAAGTTTTAAAGACTTCCCGAAATCCAAATTTGGACTATCATGAGTGTATTAAGTGTATTAAAATGTCGTCTTTCACATTGATTCGGAATCGTCAACCGCAAAAAAGGACAGTTTTGAGTTATCGTTGAGTGAACAAAGTTGTCTCTTTCTTGTTTCAAGTGTTCAACTATGGACCCATGGCTAAAACTCAAGTTTTAAAAACTTCCCGAAATCTGAATTTGGACTTTATTTAGTGTATTAAGTGTTTCAAAATGTCATCTTTCACGTAGATTCGGAACCGTCAAAAGCAAATAAGTCAGTTTTGAGATATCTTTGATAGAACAAAGTTCTGTCTTTCTTGTTTCAAGTGTTCTACTGTGCACCCATGGCTAAAACTCAAGTTTTAAAAACTTTCTGAGATCTGAATCTGGACTTTCATTAGTGTATCAAAATGTCGTCTTTCACATAGATTCGGAATCGTCAACTGCAAAAAAGTCAATTTTGAGATATCGTTGATTGAACAAAGTTGTCTCCTTCTTGTTTCAAGTGTTCTACTATGGTCCCATGGGTAAAACTGAAGTTTTAAAAACGTCCCAAAATCCGAATTTTGACTTTCACTAGTGTATTAAGTGTATCAAAATGTCGTCTTTCACATTGATTCGGAATCGTCAACTGCAAAAAAAGTCAGTTTTGAGATATCGTTTGAATGAAGAAAGTTGTCTATTTCTTGTTTCAAGTGTTCAACAATGGACCCATGGCTAAAACTCAAGTTTTAAAGACTTCCTGAAATCCGAATTTTGACTTTCATTAGTGTATTAAGTGTATTAAAATGTCGTCTTTCACATTGATTCGGAATCGTCAACCGCAAAAAAAGTCAGTTTTTAGTTATCGTTGAATGAACAAAGTTGTCGCTTTCTTGTTTCAAGTGTTCTACATGGACCCATGGCTAAAACTCAAGTTTTAAAGACTTACCGAAATCTGAATTTGGACTTTCGTTAGTGTATTAAGTGTATCAAAATGTCGTCTTTCACATTGATTCGGAATCGTCAACCGCAGAAAAAGTCAGTTTTGTGATATCGTTGAATGAAGAATGTTGTCTCTTTCTTGTTTCAAGTGTTTAACTATGGACCCATGGCTAAAACTCAAGTTTTAAAGACTTCGCGAAATCCGAATTTGGATTTTCATCAGTGTGTTAAGTGTATTAAAATGTCGTCTTTCACATTGATTCAGAATCGTCCACCGCAAAAAAGTTCCCTTTTGAGTTATCGTTGAATGAACAAAGTTGTCTCTTTCTTGTTTCAAGTGTTCAACTATGGACCCATGGCTAAAACTCAAGTTTTAAAAACTTTTCGAAATCTGAATTTGGACTTTCTTTAGTGTATTAAGTGTTTCAAAATGCCGTCTTTCACGTAGACTCGTAATCATCAAAAGCAAAGAAGTTAGTTTTTAGATACCTTTGATTGAACAAGGTTCTGTCTTTCTTGTTTCAAGTGTTCTACTATGGACCCATGGCTAAAACTCAAGTTTTAAAAACTTCCCGAAATCTAAATCTGGACTTTCATTAGTGTATTAAGTGTATCAAAATGTCATCTTTCACATAGATTCGGAATTGTCAACTGCAAAAAAGTCAATTTTGAGATATCGTTGATTGAACAAAGTTGTCCCCTTGTTTCAAGTGTTCTACTATGGACCCATGGGTAAAACTCAAGTTTTAAAAAAGTTATCGGAATCCGAATTTGGACATTCGTTTGTGTATTAAGTGTATCAAAATGTCGTCTTTCACATTGATTCGGAATCGTCAACCGTAGAAAAAGTCAGTTTTGAGATATCGTTGAATGAACATAGTTGTCTCTTTCTTGTTTCAAGTGTTTAACTATGGACCCATGGCTAAAACTCAAGTTTTAAAGACTTCCCGAAATCCAAATTTGGACTTTTATTAGCGTATTAAGTGTATTAAAATGTCATCTTTCACATTGATTCTGAATCGTCGACCGCAAAAAAAGTCAGTTTTGAGATATCGTTGAATGAACAAAGTTGTCTCTTTCTTGTTTCAAGTGTTTAACTATGGACCCATGGCTAAAACTCAAGTTTTAAAGACTTCCCGAAATCCGAATTTAGACTTTCATTAGTGTATTAAGTGTATGAAAATGTCATCTTTCACATTGATTCGGAATCGTCAACCGCAAAAAAAGTCAGTTTTGAGAAATCGTTGAATGAACAAAGTTGTCTCTTTCTTGTTTCAAGTGTTTAACTATGAACCCATGGCTAAAACTCAAGTTTTAAAGACTTCCCGAAATCCGAATTTGGACTTTCATTAGTGTATTAAGTGTATTAAAATCTCATCTTTCACATTGATTCGGAATCGTCAACCGCAAAAAAAGTCAGTTTTGAGTTATAGTTGAATGAACAAAGTTGTCTCTTTCTTGTTTCAAGTGTTCAAGTATGGACCCATGGCTAAAACTCAAGTTTTAAAGACTTCTCGAAATCCGAATTTGGACTTTCATGAGTGTATTAAGTGTATTAAAATGTCGTCTTTCACATTGATTCGGAATCGTCAACCACAAAAAAAGTCAGTTTTGAGATATCGTTGAATGAACAAAGTTGTCTCTTTCTTGTTTCAATTGTTTAACTATGGACCCATGGCTAAAACTCAAGTTTTAAAGACTTCCCGAAATCTGAATTTGGACTTTCATCAGTGTATTAAGTGTATTAAAATGTCGTCTTTCACATTGATTCGGAATCGTCAACCGTAAAAAAGGACAGTTTTGAGTTATCGTTGAATGAACAAAGTTGCCTGTTTCTTGTTTCAAGTGTTCAACTATGGACCCATGGCTAAAACTCAAGTTTTAAAAACTTCCCGAAATCTGAATTTGAACTTTATTTAGTGTATTAAGTGTTTCAAAATGTCATCTTTCACGTAGATTCGGAGCCGTCAAAAGCAAATAAGTCAGTTTTGAGATATCTTTGATAGAACAAAGTTCTGTCTTTCTTGTTTCAAGTGTTCTACTGTGCACACATGGCTAAAACTCAAGTTTTAAAAACATCCCGAGATCTGAATCTGGACTTTCATTAGTGTATCAAAATGCCGTCTTTCACATTGATTCAGAATCATCCACCACAAAAAAAGTCAGTTTTGAGTTATCGTTGAATGAACAAAGTTGTCTCTTTCTTGTTTCAAGTGTTCAACTATGGACCCATGGCTAAAACTCAAGTTTTAAAAACTTTCCGAAATCTGAATTTGGACTTTCTTTAGTGTATTAAGTGTTTCAAAATGCCGTCTTTCACGTAGATTCGTAATAAAAAAAACAAATAAGTCAGTTTTTAGATATTTTTGATTGAACAAAGTTCTGTCTTTCTTGTTTCAAGTGTTCTACTATGGACCCATGGCTAAAACTCAAGTTTTAAAAACTTTCCGAAATCTAAATCTGGACTTTCATTACGGTATTAAGTGTATCAAAATGTCATCTTTCACATAGATTCAGAATCGTCAACTGCAAAAAAGTCAATTTTAAGATATCGTTGATTGAACAAAGTTGTCTCTTTCTTGTTTCAAGTGTTCTACTATGGACCCCTGGGTAAAACTCAAGTTTTAAAAAAGTTCCCGGAATCCGAATTTGGACATTCGTTAGTGTATTAAGTGTATCAAAATGTCGTCTTTCACGTTGATTCGGAATCGTCAACCACAATAAAAGTCAGTTTTGAGATATTGTTGAATGAACAAAGTTGCCTCTTTCTTGTTTCAAGTGTTTAACTATTGACCCATGGCTAAAACTCAAGCTTTAAAGACTTCCCGAAATCCAAATTTGGACTTTTGTTAGTGTATTAAGTGTATCAAAATGTCGTCTTTCACATTTATTCGAAATCGTCAACCGCAAAAAAATTCAGTTTTGAGAAATCGTTGAATTAACAAAGTTGTCTCTTTCTTGTTTCAAGTGTTCTACTATAGACCCATGGCTAAAACTCAAGTTTTAAAGACTTCCCGAAATCCAAATTTAGACTTTCATTAGTGTATTAAGTGTATTAAAATGTCATATTTCACATTGATTCAGAATAGTCAACCGCAAAAAAAGTCAGTTTTGAGATATCGTTGAATGAACAAAGTTGTCTCCTTCTTGTTTCAAGTGTTCTACTATGGACCCATGGGTACAACTGAAGTTTTAAAAACGTCCCAAAATCTGAATTTGGACTATCACTAGTGTATTAAGTGTATCAAAATGTCGTCTTTCACATTGATTCGGAATCGTCAACCGCAAAAAAAGTCAGCTTTGAGATATCGTTTGAATGAAGAAAGTTATCTCTTTCTTGTTTCAAGTGTTCAACAATGGACCCATGGCTAAAACTCAAGTTTTAAAGACTTCCCGAAACCCAAATTTGGACTTTCATGAGTGTATTAAGTGTATTAAAATGTCGTCTTTCACATTGATTCGGAATCGTCAACCACAAAAAAAGTCAGTTTTGAGTTATCGTTGAAAGAACAAAGTTGTCGCTTTCTTGTTTCAAGTGTTCTACATGGACCCATGGCTAAAACTCAAGTTTTAAAGACTTACCGAAATCCGAATTTGGACTTTCGTTAGTGTATTAAGTGTATCAAAATGTCGTCTTTCACATTGATTCGGAATCGTCAACCGCAGAAAAAGTCAGTTTTGTGATATCGTTGAATGAAGAATGTTGTCTCTTTCTTGTTTCAAGTGTTTAACTATGGACCCATGGCTAAAACTCAAGTTTTAAAGACTTCGCGAAATCCGAATTTGGATTTTCATCAGTGTGTTAAGTGTATTAAAATGTCGTCTTTCACATTGATTCAGAATCGTCCACCGCAAAAAAGTTCCCTTTTGAGTTATCGTTGAATGAACAAAGTTGTCTCTTTCTTGTTTCAAGTGTTCAACTATGGACCCATGGCTAAAACTCAAGTTTTAAAAACTTTTCGAAATCTGAATTTGGACTTTCTTTAGTGTATTAAGTGTTTCAAAATGACGTCTTTTACGTAGATTCGTAATCATCAAAAGCAAATAAGTTAGTTTTTAGATACCTTTGATTGAACAAGGTTCTGTCTTTCTTGTTTCAAGTGTTCTACTATGGACCCATGGCTAAAACTCAAGTTTTAAAAACTTCCCGAAATCTAAATCTGGACTTTCATTAGTGTATTAAGTGTATCAAAATGTCATCTTTCTCATAGATTCGGAATTGTCAACTGCAAAAAATTCAATTTTGAGATATCGTTGATTGAACAAAGTTGTCTCCTTGTTTCAAGTGTTCTACTATGGACCCATGGCTAAAACAAAAGTTTTAAAAAAGTTCTCGGAATCCGAATTTGGACATTCGTTTGTGTATTAAGTGTATCAAAATGTCGTCTTTCACATTGATTTGGAATCGTCAACCGCAAAAAAGGACAGTTTTGAGTTATCGTTGAGTGAACAAAGTTGTCTCTTTCTTGTTTCAAGTGTTCAACTATGGACCCATGGCTAAAACTCAAGTTTTAAAAACTTCCCGAAATCTGAATTTGGACTTTATTTAGTGTATTAAGTGTTTCAAAATGTCATCTTTCACGTAGATTCGGAACCGTCAAAAGCAAATAAGTCAGTTTTGAGATATCTTTGATAGAACAAAGTTCTGTCTTTCTTGTTTCAAGTGTTCTACTATGCACCCATGGCTAAAACTCAAGTTTTAAAAACTTCCCGAGATCTGAATCTGGACTTTCATTAGTGTATCAAAATGTCGTCTTTCACATAGATTCGGAATCGTCAACTGCAAAAAAGTCAATTTTGAGATATCGTTGATTGAACAAAGTTGTCTCCTTCTTGTTTCAAGTGTTCTACTATGGACCCATGGGTAAAACTGAAGTTTTAAAAACGTCCCAAAATCCGAATTTGGACTTTCACTAGTGTATTAAGTGTATCAAAATGTCGTCTTTCACATTGATTCTGAATCGTCGACCGCAAAAAAAGTCAGTTTTGAGATATCGTTGAATGAACAAAGTTGTCTCTTTCTTGTTTCAAGTGTTCAACTATGGACCCATGGCCAAAACTCAAGTTTTAAAGACTGCCCGAAATCTGAATTTGGACCTTCATCAGTGTATTAAGTGTATTAAAATGTCGTCTTTCACATTGATTCGGAATCGTCAACCGCAAAAAAAGACAGTTTTGAGTTATCGTTGAATGAACAAAGTTGTCTCTTTCTTGTTTCAAGTGTTCAACTATGGACCCATGGCTAAAACTCAAGTTTTAAAAACCTCCCAAAATCTGAATTTGGACTTTATTTAGTGTATTAAGTGTTTCAAAATGAGATCTTTCACGTAGATTCAGAACCGTCAAAAGCAAATAAGTCAGTTTTGAGATATCTTTGATAGAACAAAGTTCTGTCTTTCTTGTTTCAAGTGTTCTACTGTGCACCCATGGCTAAAACTCAAGTTTTAAAAACTTCCCGAGATTTGAATCTGGACTTTCATTAGTGTATCAAAATGTCGTCTTTCACATAGATTCGGAATCGTCAACTGCAAAAAAGTCAATTTTAATAATCGTTGATTGAACAAAGTTGTCTCCTTCTTGTTTCAAGTGTTCTACTATGGACCCATGGGTACAACTGAAGTTTTAAAAACGTCCCAAAATCCGAATTTGGACTATCACTAGTGTATTAAGTGTATCAAAATATCGTCTTTCACATTGATTCGGAATCGTCAACCGCAAAAAAAGTCAGCTTTGAGATATCGTTTGAATGAAGAAAGTTGTCTCTTTCTTGTTTCAAGTGTTCAACAATGGACCCATGGCTAAAACTCAAGTTTTAAAGACTTCCCGAAATCCGAATTTGGACTTTCATGAGTGTATTAAGTGTATTAAAATGTCGTCTTTCACATTGATTCGGAATCGTCAACCGCAAAAAAGGACAGTTTTGAGTTATCGTTGAGTGAACAAAGTTGTCTCTTTCTTGTTTCAAGTGTTCAACTATGGACCCATGGCTAAAACTCAAGTTTTAAAAACTTCCCGAAATCTGAATTTGGACTTTATTTAGTGTATTAAGTGTTTCAAAATGTCATCTTTCACGTAGATTCGGAACCGTCAAAAGCAAATAAGTCAGTTTTGAGATATCTTTGATAGAACAAAGTTGTCTCTTTCTTGTTTCAAGTGTTCTACTGTGGACCCATGGGTAAAACTCAAGTTTTAAAAAAGTTCCCGGAATCCGAATTTGGACATTCGTTAGTGTATTAAGTGTATCAAAATGTCGTCTTTCACGTTGATTCGGAATCGTCAACCACAATAAAAGTCAGTTTTGAGATATTGTTGAATGAACAAAGTTGCCTCTTTCTTGTTTCAAGTGTTTAACTATTGACCCATGGCTAAAACTCAAGCTTTAAAGACTTCCCGAAATCCAAATTTGGACTTTTGCTAGTGTATTAAGTGTATCAAAATGTCTTCTCTCACATTTATTCGAAATCGTCAACCGCAAAAAAAGTCAGTTTTGAGAAATCGTTGAATTAACAAAGTTGTCTCTTTCTTGTTTCAAGTGTTCTACTATAGACCCATGGCTAAAACTCAAGTTTTAAAGACTTCCCGAAATCCAAATTTAGACTTTCATTAGTGTATTAAGTGTATTAAAATGTCGTATTTCACATTGATTCAGAATCGTCAACCGCAAAAAAAGTCAGTTTTGAGATATCGTTGAATGAACAAAGTTGTCTCCTTCTTGTGTCAAGTGTTCTACTATGGACCCATGGGTACAACTGAAGTTTTAAAAACGTCCCAAAATCCGAATTTGGACTATCACTAGTGTATTAAGTGTATCAAAATGTCGTCTTTCACATTGATTCGGAATCGTCAACCGCAAAAAAAGTCAGCTTTGAGATATCGTTTGAATGAAGAAAGTTGTCTCTTTCTTGTTTCAAGTGTTCAACAATGGACCCATGGCTAAAACTCAAGTTTTAAAGACTTCCCGAAATCCAAATTTGGACTATCATGAGTGTATTAAGTGTATTAAAATGTCGTCTTTCACATTGATTCGGAATCGTCAACCGCAAAAAAGGACAGTTTTGAGTTATCGTTGAGTGAACAAAGTTGTCTCTTTCTTGTTTCAAGTGTTCAACTATGGACCCATGGCTAAAACTCAAGTTTTAAAAACTTCCCGAAATCTGAATTTGGACTTTATTTAGTGTATTAAGTGTTTCAAAATGTCATCTTTCACGTAGATTCGGAACCGTCAAAAGCAAATAAGTCAGTTTTGAGATATCTTTGATAGAACAAAGTTCTGTCTTTCTTGTTTCAAGTGTTCTACTGTGCACCCATGGCTAAAACTCAAGTTTTAAAAACTTTCTGAGATCTGAATCTGGACTTTCATTAGTGTATCAAAATGTCGTCTTTCACATAGATTCGGAATCGTCAACTGCAAAAAAGTCAATTTTGAGATATCGTTGATTGAACAAAGTTGTCTCCTTCTTGTTTCAAGTGTTCTACTATGGTCCCATGGGTAAAACTGAAGTTTTAAAAACGTCCCAAAATCCGAATTTTGACTTTCACTAGTGTATTAAGTGTATCAAAATGTCGTCTTTCACATTGATTCGGAATCGTCAACTGCAAAAAAAGTCAGTTTTGAGATATCGTTTGAATGAAGAAAGTTGTCTATTTCTTGTTTCAAGTGTTCAACAATGGACCCATGGCTAAAACTCAAGTTTTAAAGACTTCCTGAAATCCGAATTTTGACTTTCATTAGTGTATTAAGTGTATTAAAATGTCGTCTTTCACATTGATTCGGAATCGTCAACCGCAAAAAAAGTCAGTTTTTAGTTATCGTTGAATGAACAAAGTTGTCGCTTTCTTGTTTCAAGTGTTCTACATGGACCCATGGCTAAAACTCAAGTTTTAAAGACTTACCGAAATATGAATTTGGACTTTCGTTAGTGTATTAAGTGTATCAAAATGTCGTCTTTCACATTGATTCGGAATCGTCAACCGCAGAAAAAGTCAGTTTTGTGATATCGTTGAATGAAGAATGTTGTCTCTTTCTTGTTTCAAGTGTTTAACTATGGACCCATGGCTAAAACTCAAGTTTTAAAGACTTCGCGAAATCCGAATTTGGATTTTCATCAGTGTGTTAAGTGTATTAAAATGTCGTCTTTCACATTGATTCAGAATCGTCCACCGCAAAAAAGTTCCCTTTTGAGTTATCGTTGAATGAACAAAGTTGTCTCTTTCTTGTTTCAAGTGTTCAACTATGGACCCATGGCTAAAACTCAAGTTTTAAAAACTTTTCGAAATCTGAATTTGGACTTTCTTTAGTGTATTAAGTGTTTCAAAATGCCGTCTTTCACGTAGACTCGTAATCATCAAAAGCAAAGAAGTTAGTTTTTAGATACCTTTGATTGAACAAGGTTCTGTCTTTCTTGTTTCAAGTGTTCTACTATGGACCCATGGCTAAAACTCAAGTTTTAAAAACTTCCCGAAATCTAAATCTGGACTTTCATTAGTGTATTAAGTGTATCAAAATGTCATCTTTCACATAGATTCGGAATTGTCAACTGCAAAAAAGTCAATTTTGAGATATCGTTGATTGAACAAAGTTGTCCCCTTGTTTCAAGTGTTCTACTATGGACCCATGGGTAAAACTCAAGTTTTAAAAAAGTTCTCGGAATCCGAATTTGGACATTCGTTTGTGTATTAAGTGTATCAAAATGTCGTCTTTCACATTGATTCGGAATCGTCAACCGTAGAAAAAGTCAGTTTTGAGATATCGTTGAATGAACACAGTTGTCTCTTTCTTGTTTCAAGTGTTTAACTATGGACCCATGGCTAAAACTCAAGTTTTAAAGACTTCCCGAAATCCAAATTTGGACTTTTATTAGCGTATTAAGTGTATTAAAATGTCATCTTTCACATTGATTCTGAATCGTCGACCGCAAAAAAAGTCAGTTTTGAGATATCGTTGAATGAACAAAGTTGTCTCTTTCTTGTTTCAAGTGTTTAACTATGGACCCATGGCTAAAACTCAAGTTTTATAGACTTCCCGAAATCCGAATTTAGACTTTCATTAGTGTATTAAGTGTATGAAAATGTCATCTTTCACATTGATTCGGAATCGTCAACCGCAAAAAAAGTCAGTTTTGAGAAATCGTTGAATGAACAAAGTTGTCTCTTTCTTGTTTCAAGTGTTTAACTATGAACCCATGGCTAAAACTCAAGTTTTAAAGACTTCCCGAAATCCGAATTTGGACTTTCATTAGTGTATTAAGAGTATTAAAATCTCATCTTTCACATTGATTCGGAATCGTCAACCGCAAAAAAAGTCAGTTTTGAGTTATAGTTGAATGAACAAAGTTGTCTCTTTCTTGTTTCAAGTGTTCAAGTATGGACCCATGGCTAAAACTCAAGTTTTAAGGACTTCTCGAAATCCGAATTTGGACTTTCATGAGTGTATTAAGTGTATTAAAATGTCGTCTTTCACATTGATTCGGAATCGTCAACCACAAAAAAAGTCAGTTTTGAGATATCGTTGAATGAACAAAGTTGTCTCTTTCTTGTTTCAATTGTTTAACTATGGACCCATGGCTAAAACTCAAGTTTTAAAGACTTCCCGAAATCTGAATTTGGACTTTCATCAGTGTATTAAGTGTATTAAAATGTCGTCTTTCACATTGATTCGGAATCGTCAACCGTAAAAAAGGACAGTTTTGAGTTATCGTTGAATGAACAAAGTTGCCTGTTTCTTGTTTCAAGTGTTCAACTATGGACCCATGGCTAAAACTCAAGTTTTAAAAACTTCCCGAAATCTGAATTTGAACTTTATTTAGTGTATTAAGTGTTTCAAAATGTCATCTTTCACGTAGATTCGGAGCCGTCAAAAGCAAATAAGTCAGTTTTGAGATATCTTTGATAGAACAAAGTTCTGTCTTTCTTGTTTCAAGTGTTCTACTGTGCACACATGGCTAAAACTCAAGTTTTAAAAACATCCCGAGATCTGAATCTGGACTTTCATTAGTGTATCAAAATGCCGTCTTTCACATTGATTCAGAATCATCCACCACAAAAAAAGTCAGTTTTGAGTTATCGTTGAATGAACAAAGTTGTCTCTTTCTTGTTTCAAGTGTTCAACTATGGACCCATGGCTAAAACTCAAGTTTTAAAAACTTTCCGAAATCTGAATTTGGACTTTCTTTAGTGTATTAAGTGTTTCAAAATGCCGTCTTTCACGTAGATTCGTAATAAAAAAAACAAATAAGTCAGTTTTTAGATATTTTTGATTGAACAAAGTTCTGTCTTTCTTGTTTCAAGTGTTCTACTATGGACCCATGGCTAAAACTCAAGTTTTAAAAACTTTCCGAAATCTAAATCTGGACTTTCATTACGGTATTAAGTGTATCAAAATGTCATCTTTCACATAGATTCAGAATCGTCAACTGCAAAAAAGTCAATTTTAAGATATCGTTGATTGAACAAAGTTGTCTCTTTCTTGTTTCAAGTGTTCTACTATGGACCCCTGGGTAAAACTCAAGTTTTAAAAAAGTTCCCGGAATCCGAATTTGGACATTCGTTAGTGTATTAAGTGTATCAAAATGTCGTCTTTCACGTTGATTCGGAATCGTCAACCACAATAAAAGTCAGTTTTGAGATATTGTTGAATGAACAAAGTTGCCTCTTTCTTGTTTCAAGTGTTTAACTATTGACCCATGGCTAAAACTCAAGCTTTAAAGACTTCCCGAAATCCAAATTTGGACTTTTGTTAGTGTATTAAGTGTATCAAAATGTCGTCTTTCACATTTATTCGAAATCGTCAACCGCAAAAAAATTCAGTTTTGAGAAATCGTTGAATTAACAAAGTTGTCTCTTTCTTGTTTCAAGTGTTCTACTATAGACCCATGGCTAAAACTCAAGTTTTAAAGACTTCCCGAAATCCAAATTTAGACTTTCATTAGTGTATTAAGTGTATTAAAATGTCATATTTCACATTGATTCAGAATAGTCAACCGCAAAAAAAGTCAGTTTTGAGATATCGTTGAATGAACAAAGTTGTCTCCTTCTTGTTTCAAGTGTTCTACTATGGACCCATGGGTACAACTGAAGTTTTAAAAACGTCCCAAAATCTGAATTTGGACTATCACTAGTGTATTAAGTGTATCAAAATGTCGTCTTTCACATTGATTCGGAATCGTCAACCGCAAAAAAAGTCAGCTTTGAGATATCGTTTGAATGAAGAAAGTTATCTCTTTCTTGTTTCAAGTGTTCAACAATGGACCCATGGCTAAAACTCAAGTTTTAAAGACTTCCCGAAACCCAAATTTGGACTTTCATGAGTGTATTAAGTGTATTAAAATGTCGTCTTTCACATTGATTCGGAATCGTCAACCACAAAAAAAGTCAGTTTTGAGTTATCGTTGAAAGAACAAAGTTGTCGCTTTCTTGTTTCAAGTGTTCTACACGGACCCATGGCTAAAACTCAAGTTTTAAAGACTTACCGAAATCCGAATTTGGACTTTCGTTAGTGTATTAAGTGTATCAAAATGTCGTCTTTCACATTGATTCGGAATCGTCAACCGCAGAAAAAGTCAGTTTTGTGATATCGTTGAATGAAGAATGTTGTCTCTTTCTTGTTTCAAGTGTTTAACTATGGACCCATGGCTAAAACTCAAGTTTTAAAGACTTCGCGAAATCCGAATTTGGATTTTCATCAGTGTGTTAAGTGTATTAAAATGTCGTCTTTCACATTGATTCAGAATCGTCCACCGCAAAAAAGTTCCCTTTTGAGTTATCGTTGAATGAACAAAGTTGTCTCTTTCTTGTTTCAAGTGTTCAACTATGGACCCATGGCTAAAACTCAAGTTTTAAAAACTTTTCGAAATCTGAATTTGGACTTTCTTTAGTGTATTAAGTGTTTCAAAATGCCGTCTTTCACGTAGATTCGTAATCATCAAAAGCAAATAAGTTAGTTTTTAGATACCTTTGATTGAACAAGGTTCTGTCTTTCTTGTTTCAAGTGTTCTACTATGGACCCATGGCTAAAACTCAAGTTTTAAAAACTTCCCGAAATCTAAATCTGGACTTTCATTAGTGTATTAAGTGTATCAAAATGTCATCTTTCTCATAGATTCGGAATTGTCAACTGCAAAAAATTCAATTTTGAGATATCGTTGATTGAACAAAGTTGTCTCCTTGTTTCAAGTGTTCTACTATGGACCCATGGCTAAAACAAAAGTTTTAAAAAAGTTCTCGGAATCCGAATTTGGACATTCGTTTGTGTATTAAGTGTATCAAAATGTCGTCTTTCACATTGATTTGGAATCGTCAACCGCAAAAAAGGACAGTTTTGAGTTATCGTTGAGTGAACAAAGTTGTCTCTTTCTTGTTTCAAGTGTTCAACTATGGACCCATGGCTAAAACTCAAGTTTTAAAAACTTCCCGAAATCTGAATTTGGACTTTATTTAGTGTATTAAGTGTTTCAAAATGTCATCTTTCACGTAGATTCGGAACCGTCAAAAGCAAATAAGTCAGTTTTGAGATATCTTTGATAGAACAAAGTTCTGTCTTTCTTGTTTCAAGTGTTCTACTGTGCACCCATGGCTAAAACTCAAGTTTTAAAAACTTCCCGAGATCTGAATCTGGACTTTCATTAGTGTATCAAAATGTCGTCTTTCACATAGATTCGGAATCGTCAACTGCAAAAAAGTCAATTTTGAGATATCGTTGATTGAACAAAGTTGTCTCCTTCTTGTTTCAAGTGTTCTACTATGGACCCATGGGTAAAACTGAAGTTTTAAAAACGTCCCAAAATCCGAATTTGGACTTTCACTAGTGTATTAAGTGTATCAAAATGTCGTCTTTCACATTGATTCTGAATCGTCGACCGCAAAAAAAGTCAGTTTTGAGATATCGTTGAATGAACAAAGTTGTCTCTTTCTTGTTTCAAGTGTTCAACTATGGACCCATGGCCAAAACTCAAGTTTTAAAGACTGCCCGAAATCTGAATTTGGACCTTCATCAGTGTATTAAGTGTATTAAAATGTCGTCTTTCACATTGATTCGGAATCGTCAACCGCAAAAAAAGACAGTTTTGAGTTATCGTTGAATGAACAAAGTTGTCTCTTTCTTGTTTCAAGTGTTCAACTATGGACCCATGGCTAAAACTCAAGTTTTAAAAACCTCCCAAAATCTGAATTTGGACTTTATTTAGTGTATTAAGTGTTTCAAAATGAGATCTTTCACGTAGATTCAGAACCGTCAAAAGCAAATAAGTCAGTTTTGAGATATCTTTGATAGAACAAAGTTCTGTCTTTCTTGTTTCAAGTGTTCTACTGTGCACCCATGGCTAAAACTCAAGTTTTAAAAACTTCCCGAGATTTGAATCTGGACTTTCATTAGTGTATCAAAATGTCGTCTTTCACATAGATTCGGAATCGTCAACTGCAAAAAAGTCAATTTTAATAATCGTTGATTGAACAAAGTTGTCTCCTTCTTGTTTCAAGTGTTCTACTATGGACCCATGGGTACAACTGAAGTTTTAAAAACGTCCCAAAATCCGAATTTGGACTATCACTAGTGTATTAAGTGTATCAAAATATCGTCTTTCACATTGATTCGGAATCGTCAACCGCAAAAAAAGTCAGCTTTGAGATATCGTTTGAATGAAGAAAGTTGTCTCTTTCTTGTTTCAAGTGTTCAACAATGGACCCATGGCTAAAACTCAAGTTTTAAAGACTTCCCGAAATCCGAATTTGGACTTTCATGAGTGTATTAAGTGTATTAAAATGTCGTCTTTCACATTGATTCGGAATCGTCAACCGCAAAAAAGGACAGTTTTGAGTTATCGTTGAGTGAACAAAGTTGTCTCTTTCTTGTTTCAAGTGTTCAACTATGGACCCATGGCTAAAACTCAAGTTTTAAAAACTTCCCGAAATCTGAATTTGGACTTTATTTAGTGTATTAAGTGTTTCAAAATGTCATCTTTCACGTAGATTCGGAACCGTCAAAAGCAAATAAGTCAGTTTTGAGATATCTTTGATAGAACAAAGTTCTGTCTTTCTTGTTTCAAGTGTTCTACTGTGCACCCATGGCTAAAACTCAAGTTTTAAAAACTTCCCGAGATCTGAATCTGGACTTTCATTAGTGTATCAAAATGTCGTCTTTCACATAGATTCGGAATCGTCAACTGCAAAAAAGTCAATTTTGAGATATCGTTGATTGAACAAAGTTGTCTCCTTCTTGTTTCAAGTGTTCTACTATGGACCCATGGGTAAAACTGAAGTTTTAAAAACGTCCCAAAATCCGAATTTGGACTTTCACTAGTGTATTAAGTGTATCAAAATGTCGTCTTTCACATTGATTCGGAATCGTCAACTGCAAAAAAAGTCAATTTTGAGATATCGTTTGAATGAAGAAAGTTGTCTCTTTCTTGTTTCAAGTGTTCAACAATGGACCCATGGCTAAAACTCAAGTTTTAAAGACTTCCTGAAATCCGAATTTTGACTTTCATTAGTGTATTAAGTGTATTAAAATGTCGTCTTTCACATTGATTTGGAATCGTCAACCGCAAAAAAAGTCAGTTTTGAGTTATCGTTGAATGAACAAAGTTGTCGCTTTCTTGTTTCAAGTGTTCTACATGGACCCATGGCTAAAACTCAAGTTTTAAAGACTTACCGAAATCGGAATTTGGACTTTCGTTAGTGTATTAAGTGTATCAAAATGTCGTCTTTCACATTGATTCGGAATCGTCAACTGCAAAAAATTCAATTTTGAGATATCGTTGATTGAACAAAGTTGTCTCCTTGTTTCAAGTGTTCTACTATGGACCCATGGGTAAAACAAAAGTTTTAAAAAAGTTCTCGGAATCCGAATTTGGACATTCGTTTGTGTATTAAGTGTATCAAAATGTCGTCTTTCACATTGATTCGGAATCGTCAACCGTAGAAAAAGTCAGTTTTGAGATATCGTTGAATGAACATAGTTGTCTCTTTCTTGTTTCAAGTGTTTAACTATGGACCCATGGCTAAAACTCAAGTTTTAAAGACTTCCCGAAATCCGAATTTGGACTTTTATTAGCGTATTAAGTGTATTAAAATGTCGTCTTTCACATTGATTCTGAATCGTCGACCGCAAAAAAAGTCAGTTTTGAGATATCGTTGAATGAACAAAGTTGTCTCTTTCTTGTTTCAAGTGTTCAACTATGGACCCATGGCCAAAACTCAAGTTTTAAAGACTGCCCGAAATCTGAATTTGGACCTTCATCAGTGTATTAAGTGTATTAAAATGTCGTCTTTCACATTGATTCGGAATCGTCAACCGCAAAAAAAGACAGTTTTGAGTTATCGTTGAATGAACAAAGTTGTCTCTTTCTTGTTTCAAGTGTTCAACTATGGACCCATGGCTAAAACTCAAGTTTTAAAAACCTCCCAAAATCTGAATTTGGACTTTATTTAGTGTATTAAGTGTTTCAAAATGAGATCTTTCACGTAGATTCAGAACCGTCAAAAGCAAATAAGTCAGTTTTGAGATATCTTTGATAGAACAAAGTTCTGTCTTTCTTGTTTCAAGTGTTCTACTGTGCACCCATGGCTAAAACTCAAGTTTTAAAAACTTCCCGAGATTTGAATCTGGGCTTTCATTAGTGTATCAAAATGTCGTCTTTCACATAGATTCGGAATCGTCAACTGCAAAAAAGTCAATTTTAATAATCGTTGATTGAACAAAGTTGTCTCCTTCTTGTTTCAAGTGTTCTACTATGGACCCATGGGTACAACTGAAGTTTTAAAAACGTCCCAAAATCCGAATTTGGACTATCACTAGTGTATTAAGTGTATCAAAATATCGTCTTTCACATTGATTCGGAATCGTCAACCGCAAAAAAAGTCAGCTTTGAGATATCGTTTGAATGAAGAAAGTTGTCTCTTTCTTGTTTCAAGTGTTCAACAATGGACCCATGGCTAAAACTCAAGTTTTAAAGACTTCCCGAAATCCGAATTTGGACTTTCATGAGTGTATTAAGTGTATTAAAATGTCGTCTTTCACATTGATTCGGAATCGTCAACCGCAAAAAAGGACAGTTTTGAGTTATCGTTGAGTGAACAAAGTTGTCTCTTTCTTGTTTCAAGTGTTCAACTATGGACCCATGGCTAAAACTCAAGTTTTAAAAACTTCCCGAAATCTAAATTTGGACTTTATTTAGTGTATTAAGTGTTTCAAAATGTCATCTTTCACGTAGATTCGGAACCGTCAAAAGCAAATAAGTCAGTTTTGAGATATCTTTAATAGAACAAAGTTCTGTCTTTCTTGTTTCAAGTGTTCTACTGTGCACCCATGGCTAAAACTCAAGTTTTAAAAACTTCCCGAGATCTGAATCTGGACTTTCATTAGTGTATCAAAATGTCGTCTTTCACATAGATTCGGAATCGTCAACTGCAAAAAAGTCAATTTTGAGATATCGTTGATTGAACAAAGTTGTCTCCTTCTTGTTTCAAGTGTTCTACTATGGACCCATGGGTAAAACTGAAGTTTTAAAAACGACCCAAAATCCGAATTTGGACTTTCACTAGTGTATTAAGTGTATCAAAATGTCGTCTTTCACATTGATTCGGAATCGTCAACTGCAAAAAAAGTCAGTTTTGAGATATCGTTTGAATGAAGAAAGTTGTCTCTTTCTTGTTCCAAGTGTTCAACAATGGACCCATGGCTAAAACTCAAGTTTTAAAGACTTCCTGAAATCCGAATTTTGACTTTCATTAGTGTATTAAGTGTATTAAAATGTCGTCTTTCACATTGATTCGGAATCGTCAACCGCAAAAAAAGTCAGTTTTGAGTTATCGTTGAATGAACAAAGTTGTCGCTTTCTTGTTTCAAGTGTTCTACATGGACCCATGGCTAAAACTCAAGTTTTAAAGACTTACCGAAATCGGAATTTGGACTTTCGTTAGTGTATTAAGTGTATCAAAATGTCGTCTTTCACATTGATTCAGAATCGTCAACCGCAGAAAAAGTCAGTTTTGTGATATCGTTGAATGAAGAATGTTGTCTCTTTCTTGTTTCAAGTGTTTAACTATGGACCCATGGCTAAAACTCAAGTTTTAAAGACTTCGCGAAATCCGAATTTGGATTTTCATCAGTGTGTTTAGTGTATTAAAATGTCGTCTTTCACATTGATTCAGAATCGTCCACCGCAAAAAAGTTCCCTTTTGAGTTATCGTTGAATGAACAAAGTTGTATCTTTCTTGTTTCAAGTGTTCAACTATGGACCCATGGCTAAAACTCAAGTTTTAAAAACTTTTCGAAATCTGAATTTGGACTTTCTTTAGTGTATTAAGTGTTTCAAAATGCCGTCTTTCACGTAGATTCGTAATCATCAAAAGCAAATAAGTTAGTTTTTAGATACCTTTGATTGAACAAGGTTCTGTCTTTCTTGTTTCAAGTGTTCTACTATGGACCCATGGCTAAAACTCAAGTTTTAAAAACTTCCCGAAATCTAAATCTGGACTTTCATTAGTGTATTAAGTGTATCAAAATGTCATCTTTCACATAGATTCGGAATTGTCAACTGCAAAAAAGTCAATTTTGAGATATCGTTGATTGAACAAAGTTGTCTCCTTGTTTCAAGTGTTCTACTATGGACCCATGGGTAAAACTCAAGTTTTAAAAAAGTTCTCGGAATCCGAATTTGGACATTCGTTTGTGTATTAAGTGTATCAAAATGTCGTCTTTCACATTGATTCGAAATCGTCAACCGTAGGAAAAGTCAGTTTTGAGATATCGTTGAATGAACATAGTTGTCTCTTTCTTGTTTCAAGTGTTTAACTATGGACCCATGGCTAAAACTCAAGTTTTAAAGACTTCCCGAAATCCGAATTTGGACTTTTATTAGCGTATTAAGTGTATTAAAATGTCGTCTTTCACATTGATTCTGAATCGTCGACCGCAAAAAAAGTCAGTTTTGAGATATCGTTGAATGAACAAAGTTGTCTCTTTCTTGTTTCAAGTGTTCAACTATGGACCCATGGCCAAAACTCAAGTTTTAAAGACTGCCCGAAATCTGAATTTGGACCTTCATCAGTGTATTAAGTGTATTAAAATGTCGTCTTTCACATTGATTCGGAATCGTCAACCGCAAAAAAAGACAGTTTTGAGTTATCGTTGAATGAACAAAGTTGTCTCTTTCTTGTTTCAAGTGTTCAACTATGGACCCATGGCTAAAACTCAAGTTTTAAAAACCTCCCAAAATCTGAATTTGGACTTTATTTAGTGTATTAAGTGTTTCAAAATGTGATCTTTCACGTAGATTCAGAACTGTCAAAAGCAAATAAGTCAGTTTTGAGATATCTTTGATAGAACAAAGTTCTGTCTTTCTTGTTTCAAGTGTTCTACTGTGCACCCATGGCTAAAACTCAAGTTTTAAAAACATCCCGAGATCTGAATCTGGACTTTCATTAGTGTATCAAAATGTCGTCTTTCACATAGATTCGGAATCGTCAACTGCAAAAAAGTCAATTTTGAGATATCGTTGATTGAACAAAGTTGTCTCCTTCTTGTTTCAAGTGTTCTACAATGGACCCATGGGTAAAACTGAAGTTTTAAAAACGTCCCAAAATCCGAATTTGGACTTTCACTAGTGTATTAAGTGTATCAAAATGTCGTCTTTCACATTGATTCGGAATCGTCAACTGCAAAAAAAGTCAGTTTTGAGATATCGTTTGAATGAAGAAAGTTGTCTCTTTCTTGTTCCAAGTGTTCAACAATGGACCCATGGCTAAAACTCAAGTTTTAAAGACTTCCTGAAATCCGAATTTTGACTTTCATTAGTGTGTTAAGTGTATTAAAATGTCGTCTTTCACATTGATTCGGAATCGTCAACCGCAAAAAAAGTCAGTTTTGAGTTATCGTTGAATGAACAAAGTTGTCGCTTTCTTGTTTCAAGTGTTCTACATGGACCCATGGCTAAAACTCAAGTTTTAAAGACTTACCAAAATCCGAATTTGGACTTTCGTTAGTGTATTAAGTGTATCAAAATGTCGTCTTTCACATTGATTCGGAATCGTCAACCGCAGAAAAAGTCAGTTTTGTGATATCGTTGAATGAAGAATGTTGTCTCTTTCTTGTTTCAAGTGTTTAACTATGGACCCATGGCTAAAACTCAAGTTTTAAAGACTTCGCGAAATCCGAATTTGGATTTTCATCAGTGTGTTAAGTGTATTAAAATGTCGTCTTTCACATTGATTCAGAATCGTCCACCGCAAAAAAGTTCCCTTTTGAGTTATCGTTGAATGAACAAAGTTGTCTCTTTCTTGTTTCAAGTGTTCAACTATGGACCCATGGCTAAAACTCAAGTTTTAAAAACTTTTCGAAATCTGAATTTGGACTTTCTTTAGTGTATTAAGTGTTTCAAAATGCCGTCTTTCACGTAGATTCGTAATCATCAAAAGCAAATAAGTTAGTTTTTAGATACCTTTGATTGAACAAGGTTCTGTCTTTCTTGTTTCAAGTGTTCTACTATGGACCCATGGCTAAAACTCAAGTTTTAAAAACTTCCCGAAATCTAAATCTGGACTTTCATTAGTGTATTAAGTGTATCAAAATGTCAACTTTCACATAGATTCAGAATTGTCAACTGCAAAAAAGTCAATTTTGAGATATCGTTGATTGAACAAAGTTGTCTCCTTGTTTCAAGTGTTCTACTATGGACACATGGGTAAAACAAAAGTTTTAAAAAAGTTCTCGGAATCCGAATTTGGACATTCGTTTGTGTATTAAGTGTATCAAAATGTCGTCGTTCACATTGATTCAGAATCGTCAACCGTAGAAAAAGTCAGTTTTGAGATATCGTTGAATGAACATAGTTGTGTCTTTCTTGTTTCAAATGTTTAACTATGGACCCATGGCTAAAACTCAAGTTTTAAAGACTTCCCGAAATCCAAATTTGGACTTTTATTAGCGTATTAAGTGTATTAAAATGTCGTCTTTCACATTGATTCTGAATCGTCGACCGCAAAAAAAGTCAGTTTTGAGATATCGTTGAATGAACAAAGTTGTCTCTTTCTTGTTTCAAGTGTTCAACTATGGACCCATGGCCAAAACTCAAGTTTTAAAGACTGCCCGAAATCTGAATTTGGACCTTCATCAGTGTATTAAGTGTATTAAAATGTCGTCTTTCACATTGATTCGGAATCGTCAACCGCAAAAAAAGACAGTTTTGAGTTATCGTTGAATGAACAAAGTTGTCTCTTTCTTGTTTCAAGTGTTCAACTATGGACCCATGGCTAAAACTCAAGTTTTAAAAACCTCCCAAAATCTGAATTTGGACTTTATTTAGTGTGTTAAGTGTTTCAAAATGTGATCTTTCACGTAGATTCAGAACCGTCAAAAGCAAATAAGTCAGTTTTGAGATATCTTTGATAGAACAAAGTTCTGTCTTTCTTGTTTCAAGTGTTCTACTGTGCACCCATGGCTAAAACTCAAGTTTTAAAAACATCCCGAGATCTGAATCTGGACTTTCATTAGTGTATCAAAATGTCGTCTTTCACATAGATTCGGAATCGTCAACTGCAAAAAAGTCAATTTTGAGATATCGTTGATTGAACAAAGTTGTCTCCTTCTTGTTTCAAGTGTTCTACAATGGACCCATGGGTAAAACTGAAGTTTTAAAAACGTCCCAAAATCCGAATTTGGACTTTCACTAGTGTATTAAGTGTATCAAAATGTCGTCTTTCACATTGATTCGGAATCGTCAACTGCAAAAAAAGTCAGTTTTGAGATATCGTTTGAATGAAGAAAGTTGTCTCTTTCTTGTTCCAAGTGTTCAACAATGGACCCATGGCTAAAACTCAAGTTTTAAAGACTTCCTGAAATCCGAATTTTGACTTTCATTAGTGTGTTAAGTGTATTAAAATGTCGTCTTTCACATTGATTCGGAATCGTCAACCGCAAAAAAAGTCAGTTTTGAGTTATCGTTGAATGAACAAAGTTGTCGCTTTCTTGTTTCAAGTGTTCTACATGGACCCATGGCTAAAACTCAAGTTTTAAAGACTTACCGAAATCCGAATTTGGACTTTCGTTAGTGTATTAAGTGTATCAAAATGTCGTCTTTCACATTGATTCGGAATCGTCAACCGCAGAAAAAGTCAGTTTTGTGATATCGTTGAATGAAGAATGTTGTCTCTTTCTTGTTTCAAGTGTTTAACTATGGACCCATGGCTAAAACTCAAGTTTTAAAGACTTCGCGAAATCCGAATTTGGATTTTCATCAGTGTGTTAAGTGTATTAAAATGTCGTCTTTCACATTGATTCAGAATCGTCCACCGCAAAAAAGTTCCCTTTTGAGTTATCGTTGAATGAACAAAGTTGTCTCTTTCTTGTTTCAAGTGTTCAACTATGGACCCATGGCTAAAACTCAAGTTTTAAAAACTTTTCGAAATCTGAATTTGGACTTTCTTTAGTGTATTAAGTGTTTCAAAATGCCGTCTTTCACGTAGATTCGTAATCATCAAAAGCAAATAAGTTAGTTTTTAGATACCTTTGATTGAACAAGGTTCTGTCTTTCTTGTTTCAAGTGTTCTACAATGGACCCATGGCTAAAACTCAAGTTTTAAAAACTTCCCGAAATCTAAATCTGGACTTTCATTAGTGTATTAAGTGTATCAAAATGTCAACTTTCACATAGATTCAGAATTGTCAACTGCAAAAAAGTCAATTTTGAGATATCGTTGATTGAACAAAGTTGTCTCCTTGTTTCAAGTGTTCTACTATGGACACATGGGTAAAACAAAAGTTTTAAAAAAGTTCTCGGAATCCGAATTTGGACATTCGTTTGTGTATTAAGTGTATCAAAATGTCGTCGTTCACATTGATTCAGAATCGTCAACCGTAGAAAAAGTCAGTTTTGAGATATCGTTGAATGAACATAGTTGTGTCTTTCTTGTTTCAAATGTTTAACTATGGACCCATGGCTAAAACTCAAGTTTTAAAGACTTCCCGAAATCCAAATTTGGACTTTTATTAGCGTATTAAGTGTATTAAAATGTCGTCTTTCACATTGATTCTGAATCGTCGACCGCAAAAAAAGTCAGTTTTGAGATATCGTTGAATGAACAAAGTTGTCTCTTTCTTGTTTCAAGTGTTCAACTATGGACCCATGGCCAAAACTCAAGTTTTAAAGACTGCCCGAAATCTGAATTTGGACCTTCATCAGTGTATTAAGTGTATTAAAATGTCGTCTTTCACATTGATTCGGAATCGTCAACCGCAAAAAAAGACAGTTTTGAGTTATCGTTGAATGAACAAAGTTGTCTCTTTCTTGTTTCAAGTGTTCAACTATGGACCCATGGCTAAAACTCAAGTTTTAAAAACCTCCCAAAATCTGAATTTGGACTTTATTTAGTGTGTTAAGTGTTTCAAAATGTGATCTTTCACGTAGATTCAGAACCGTCAAAAGCAAATAACTCAGTTTTGAGATATCTTTGATAGAACAAAGTTCTGTCTTTCTTGTTTCAAGTGTTCTACTGTGCACCCATGGCTAAAACTCAAGTTTTAAAAACTTCCCGAGATCTGAATCTGGACTTTCATTAGTGTATTAAGTGTATCAAAATGTCGTCTTTCACATAGATTCGAAATCGTCAACTGTAGAAAATTCAATTTTGAGATATCGTTGATTGAACAAAGTTGTCTCCTTCTTGTTTCAAGTGTTCTACTATGGACCCATGGGTACAACTGAAGTTTTAAAAACGTCCCAAAATCCGAATTTGGACTATCACTAGTGTATTAAGTGTATCAAAATGTCGTCTTTCACATTGATTCGGAATCGTCAACCGCAAAAAAAGTCAGCTTTGAGATATCGTTTGAATGAAGAAAGTTGTCTCTTTCTTGTTTCAAGTGTTCAACAATGGACCCATGGCTAAAACTCAAGTTTTAAAGACTTCCCGAAATCCGAATTTGGACTTTCATGAGTGTATTAAGTGTATTAAAATGTCATCTTTCACATTGATTCGGAATCGTCAACCGCAAAAAAGGATAGTTTTGAGTTATCGTTGAGTGAACAAAGTTGTCTCTTTCTTGTTTCAAGTGTTCAACTATGGACCCATGGCTAAAACTCAAGTTTTAAAAACTTCCCGAAATCTGAATTTGGACTTTATTTAGTGTATTAAGTGTTTCAAAATGTCATCTTCAACGTAGATTCGGAACCGTCAAAAGCAAATAAGTCAGTTTTGAGATATCTTTGATAGAACAAAGTTCTGTCTTTCTTGTTTCAAGTGTTCTACTGTGCACCCATGGCTAAAACTCAAGTTTTAAAAACTTCCCGAGATCTGAATCTGGACTTTCATTAGTGTATCAAAATGTCGTCTTTCACATAGATTCGGAATCGTCAACTGCAAAAAAGTCAATTTTGAGATATCGTTGATTGAACAAAGTTATCTCCTTCTTGTTTCAAGTGTTCTACTATGGACCCATGGGTACAACTGAAGTTTTAAAAACGTCCCAAAATCCGAATTTGGACTATCACTAGTGTATTAAGTGTATCAAAATGTCGTCTTTCACATTGATTCGGAATCGTCAACCGCAAAAAAAGTCAGCTTTGAGATATCGTTTGAATGAAGAAAGTTGTCTCTTTCTTGTTTCAAGTGTTCAACAATGGACCCATGGCTAAAACTCAAGTTTTAAAGACTTCCCGAAATCCGAATTTGGAATTTCATGAGTGTATTAAGTGTATTAAAATGTCGTCTTTCACATTGATTCGGAATCGTCAACCGCAAAAAAGGACAGTTTTGAGTTATCGTTGAGTGAACAAAGTTGTCTCTTTCTTGTTTCAAGTGTTCAACTATGGACCCATGGCTAAAACTCAAGTTTTAAAAACTTCCCGAAATCTGAATTTGGACTTTATTTAGTGTATTAAGTGTTTCAAAATGTCATCTTTCACGTAGATTCGGAACCGTCAAAAGCAAATAAGTCAGTTTTGAGATATCTTTGATAGAACAAAGTTCTGTCTTTCTTGTTTCAAGTGTTCTACTGTGCACCCATGGCTAAAACTCAAGTTTTAAAAACTTTCTGAGATCTGAATCTGGACTTTCATTAGTGTATCAAAATGTCGTCTTTCACATAGATTCGGAATCGTCAACTGCAAAAAAGTCAATTTTGAGATATCGTTGATTGAACAAAGTTGTCTCCTTCTTGTTTCAAGTGTTCTACTATGGACCCATGGGTAAAACTGAAGTTTTAAAAACGTCCCAAAATCCGAATTTTGACTTTCACTAGTGTATTAAGTGTATCAAAATGTCGTCTTTCACATTGATTCGAAATCGTCAACTGCAAAAAAAGTCAGTTTTGAGATATCGTTTGAATGAAGAAAGTTGTCTATTTCTTGTTTCAAGTGTTCAACAATGGACCCATGGCTAAAACTCAAGTTTTAAAGACTTCCTGAAATCTGAATTTTGACTTTCATTAGTGTATTAAGTGTATTAAAATGTCGTCTTTCACATTGATTCGGAATCGTCAACCGCAAAAAAAGTCAGTTTTGAGTTATCGTTGAATGAACAAAGTTGTCGCTTTCTTGTTTCAAGTGTTCTACATGGACCCATGGCTAAAACTCAAGTTTTAAAGACTTACCGAAATCCGAATTTGGACTTTCGTTAGTGTATTAAGTGTATCAAAATGTCGTCTTTCACATTGATTCGGAATAGTCAACCGCAGAAAAAGTCAGTTTTGTGATATCGTTGAATGAAGAATGTTGTCTCTTTCTTGTTTCAAGTGTTTAACTATGGACCCATGGCTAAAACTCAAGTTTTAAAGACTTCGCGAAATCCGAATTTGGATTTTCATCAGTGTGTTAAGTGTATTAAAATGTCGTCTTTCACATTGATTCAGAATCGTCCACCGCAAAAAAGTTCCCTTTTGAGTTATCGTTGAATGAACAAAGTTGTCTCTTTCTTGTTTCAAGTGTTCAACTATGGACCCATGGCTAAAACTCAAGTTTTAAAA
The DNA here is from genome assembly GCA_036245055.1 of Diospyros kaki. NCBI lineage: Eukaryota > Viridiplantae > Streptophyta > Magnoliopsida > Ericales > Ebenaceae > Diospyros > Diospyros kaki. The sequence continues at coordinate 21,679,566 of BSEG01000009.1, read as the reverse complement.
ACTTTTCAAAATCTGAATTTGGACTTTCTTTAGTGTATTAAGTGTTTCAAAATGCCGTCTTTCACGTAGATTCGTAATCATCAAAAGCAAATAAGTTTGTATTTAGATACCTTTGATTGAACAAGGTTCTGTCTTTCTTGTTTCAAGTGTTCTACTATGGACCCATGGCTAAAACTCAAGTTTTAAAAACTTCCCGAAATCTAAATCTGGACTTTCATTAGTGTATTAAGTGTATCAAAATGTCATCTTTCACATAGATTCGGAATTGTCAACTGCAAAAAAGTCAATTTTGAGATATCGTTGATTGAACAAAGTTGTCTCCTTGTTTCAAGTGTTCTACTATGGACCCATGGGTAAAACTCAAGTTTTAAAAAATTTCTCGGAATCCGAATTTGGACATTCGTTTGTGTATTAAGTGTATCAAAATGTCGTCTTTCACATTGATTCGGAATCGTCAACCGTAGAAAAAGTTAGTTTTGAGATATCGTTGAATGAACATAGTTGTCTCTTTCTTGTTTCAAGTGTTTAACTATGGACCCATGGGTACAACTGAAGTTTTAAAGACTTCCCGAAATCCGAATTTGGACTTTTATTAGCGTATTAAGTGTATTAAAATGTCGTCTTTCACATTGATTCTGAATCGTCGACCGCAAAAAAAGTCAGTTTTGAGATATCGTTGAATGAACAAAGTTGTCTCTTTCTTGTTTCAAGTGTTCAACTATGGACCCATGGCCAAAACTCAAGTTTTAAAGACTGCCCGAAATCTGAATTTGGACCTTCATCAGTGTATTAAGTGTATTAAAATGTCATCTTTCACATTGATTCGGAATCGTCAACCGCAAAAAAAGACAGTTTTGAGTTATCGTTGAATGAACAAAGTTGTCTCTTTCTTGTTTCAAGTGTTCAACTATGGACCCATGGCTAAAACTCAAGTTTTAAAAACCTCCCAAAATCTGAATTTGGACTTTATTTAGTGTATTAAGTGTTTCAAAATGTGATCTTTCACGTAGATTCAGAACCGTCAAAAGCAAATAAGTCAGTTTTGAGATATCTTTGATAGAACAAAGTTATGTCTTTCTTGTTTCAAGTGTTCTACTGTGCACCCATGGCTAAAACTCAAGTTTTAAAAACTTCCCGAGATCTGAATCTGGAGTTTCATTAGTGTATCAAAATGTCGTCTTTCACATAGATTCGGAATCGTCAACTGCAAAAAAGTCAATTTTGAGATATCGTTGATTGAACAAAGTTGTCTCCTTCTTGTTTCAAGTGTTCTACTATGGACCCATGGGTAAAACTGAAGTTTTAAAAACGTCCCAAAATCCGAATTTGGACTTTCACTAGTGTATTAAGTGTATCAAAATGTCGTCTTTCACATTGATTCGGAATCGTCAACCGCAAAAAAAGTCAGCTTTGAGATATCGTTTGAATGAAGAAAGTTGTCTCTTTCTTGTTTCAAGTGTTCAACAATGGACCCATGGCTAAAACTCAAGTTTTAAAGACTTCCCGAAATCCGAATTTGGAATTTCATGAGTGTATTAAGTGTATTAAAATGTCGTCTTTCACATTGATTCAGAATCGTCAACCGCAAAAAAGGACAGTTTTGAGTTATCGTTGAGTGAACAAAGTTGTCTCTTTCTTGTTTCAAGTGGTCAACTATGGACCCATGGCTAAAACTCAAGTTTTAAAAACTTCCCGAAATCTGAATTTGGACTTTATTTAGTGTATTAAGTGTTTCAAAATGTCATCTTTCACGTAGATTCGGAACCGTCAAAAGCAAATAACTCAGTTTTGAGATATCTTTGATAGAACAAAGTTCTGTCTTTCTTGTTTCAAGTGTTCTACTGTGCACCCATGGCTAAAACTCAAGTTTTAAAAACTTTCTGAGATCTGAATCTGGACTTTCATTAGTGTATCAAAAAGTCGTCTTTCACATAGATTCGGAATCGTCAACTGCAAAAAAGTCAATTTTGAGATATCGTTGATTGAACAAAGTTGTCTCCTTCTTGTTTCAAGTGTTCTACTATGGACCCATGGGTAAAACTGAAGTTTTAAAAACGTCCCAAAATCCGAATTTTGACTTTCACTAGTGTATTAAGTGTATCAAAATGTCGTCTTTCACATTGATTCGAAATCGTCAACTGCAAAAAAAGTCAGTTTTCAGATATCGTTTGAATGAAGAAAGTTGTCTATTTCTTGTTTCAAGTGTTCAACAATGGACCCATGGCTAAAACTCAAGTTTTAAAGACTTCCTGAAATCTGAATTTTGACTTTCATTAGTGTATTAAGTGTATTAAAATGTCGTCTTTCACATTGATTCGGAATCGTCAACCGCAAAAAAAGTCAGTTTTGAGTTATCGTTGAATGAACAAAGTTGTCGCTTTCTTGTTTCAAGTGTTCTACATGGACCCATGGCTAAAACTCAAGTTTTAAAGACTTACCGAAATCCGAATTTGGACTTTCGTTAGTGTATTAAGTGTATCAAAATGTCGTCTTTCACATTGATTCGGAATAGTCAACCGCAGAAAAAGTCAGTTTTGTGATATCGTTGAATGAAGAATGTTGTCTCTTTCTTGTTTCAAGTGTTTAACTATGGACCCATGGCTAAAACTCAAGTTTTAAAGACTTCGCGAAATCCGAATTTGGATTTTCATCAGTGTGTTAAGTGTATTAAAATGTCGTCTTTCACATTGATTCAGAATCGTCCACCGCAAAAAAGTTCCCTTTTGAGTTATCGTTGAATGAACAAAGTTGTCTCTTTCTTGTTTCAAGTGTTCAACTATGGACCCATGGCTAAAACTCAAGTTTTAAAAACTTTTCAAAATCTGAATTTGGACTTTCTTTAGTGTATTAAGTGTTTCAAAATGCCGTCTTTCACGTAGATTCGTAATCATCAAAAGCAAATAAGTTTGTTTTTAGATACCTTTGATTGAACAAGGTTCTGTCTTTCTTGTTTCAAGTGTTCTACTATGGACCCATGGCTAAAACTCAAGTTTTAAAAACTTCCCGAAATCTAAATCTGGACTTTCATTAGTGTATTAAGTGTATCAAAATGTCATCTTTCACATAGATTCGGAATTGTCAACTGCAAAAAAGTCAATTTTGAGATATCGTTGATTGAACAAAGTTGTCTCCTTGTTTCAAGTGTTCTACTATGGACCCATGGGTAAAACTCAAGTTTTAAAAAAGTTCTCGGAATCCGAATTTGGACATTCGTTTGTGTATTAAGTGTATCAAAATGTCGTCTTTCACATTGATTCGGAATCGTCAACCGTAGAAAAAGTTAGTTTTGAGATATCGTTGAATGAACATAGTTGTCTCTTTCTTGTTTCAAGTGTTTAACTATGGACCCATGGGTACAACTGAAGTTTTAAAGACTTCCCGAAATCCGAATTTGGACTTTTATTAGCGTATTAAGTGTATTAAAATGTCGTCTTTCACATTGATTCTGAATCGTCGACCGCAAAAAAAGTCAGTTTTGAGATATCGTTGAATGAACAAAGTTGTCTCTTTCTTGTTTCAAGTGTTCAACTATGGACCCATGGCCAAAACTCAAGTTTTAAAGACTGCCCGAAATCTGAATTTGGACCTTCATCAGTGTATTAAGTGTATTAAAATGTCATCTTTCACATTGATTCGGAATCGTCAACCGCAAAAAAAGACAGTTTTGAGTTATCGTTGAATGAACAAAGTTGTCTCTTTCTTGTTTCAAGTGTTCAACTATGGACCCATGGCTAAAACTCAAGTTTTAAAAACCTCCCAAAATCTGAATTTGGACTTTATTTAGTGTATTAAGTGTTTCAAAATGTGATCTTTCACGTAGATTCAGAACCGTCAAAAGCAAATAAGTCAGTTTTGAGATATCTTTGATAGAACAAAGTTATGTCTTTCTTGTTTCAAGTGTTCTACTGTGCACCCATGGCTAAAACTCAAGTTTTAAAAACTTCCCGAGATCTGAATCTGGAGTTTCATTAGTGTATCAAAATGTCGTCTTTCACATAGATTCGGAATCGTCAACTGCAAAAAAGTCAATTTTGAGATATCGTTGATTGAACAAAGTTGTCTCCTTCTTGTTTCAAGTGTTCTACTATGGACCCATGGGTAAAACTGAAGTTTTAAAAACGTCCCAAAATCCGAATTTGGACTTTCACTAGTGTATTAAGTGTATCAAAATGTCGTCTTTCACATTGATTCGGAATCGTCAACTGCAAAAAAAGTCAGTTTTGAGATATCGTTTGAATGAAGAAAGTTGTCTCTTTCTTGTTTCAAGTGTTCAACAATGGACCCATGGCGAAAACTCAAGTTTTAAAGACTTCCTGAAATCCGAATTTTGACTTTCATTAGTGTATTAAGTGTATTAAAATGTCGTCTTTCACATTGATTCGGAATCGTCAACCGCAAAAAAAGTCAGTTTTGAGTTATCGTTGAATGAACAAAGTTGTCGCTTTCTTGTTTCAAGTGTTCTACATGGACCCATGGCTAAAACTCAAGTTTTAAAGACTTACCGAAATCCGAATTTGGACTTTCGTTAGTGTATTAAGTGTATCAAAATGTCGTCCTTCACATTGATTCGGAATCGTCAACCGCAGAAAAAGTCAGTTTTGTGATATCGTTGAATGAAGAATGTTGTCTCTTTCTTGTTTCAAGTGTTTAACTATGGACCCATGGCTAAAACTCAAGTTTTAAAGACTTCGCGAAATCCGAATTTGGATTTTCATCAGTGTGTTAAGTGTATTAAAATGTCGTCTTTCACATTGATTCAGAATCGTCCACCGCAAAAAAGTTCCCTTTTGAGTTATAGTTGAATGAACAAAGTTGTCTCTTTCTTGTTTCAAGTGTTCAACTATGGACCCATGGCTAAAACTCAAGTTTTAAAAACTTTTCGAAATCTGAATTTGGACTTTCTTTAGTGTATTAAGTGTTTCAAAATGCCGTCTTTCACGTAGATTCGTAATCATCAAAAGCAAATAAGTTTGTTTTTAGATACCTTTGATTGAACAAGGTTCTGTCTTTCTTGTTTCAAGTGTTCTACTATGGACCCATGGCTAAAACTCAAGTTTTAAAAACTTCCCGAAATCTAAATCTGGACTTTCATTAGTGTATTAAGTGTATCAAAATGTCATCTTTCACATAGATTCGGAATTGTCAACTGCAAAAAAGTCAATTTTGAGATATCGTTGATTGAACAAAGTTGTCTCCTTGTTTCAAGTGTTCTACTATGGACCCATGGGTAAAACTCAAGTTTTAAAAAAGTTCTCGGAATCCGAATTTGGACATTCGTTTGTGTATTAAGTGTATCAAAATGTCGTCTTTCATATTGATTCGGAATCGTCAACCGTAGAAAAAGTCAGTTTTGAGATATCGTTGAATGAACATAGTTGTCTCTTTCTTGTTTCAAGTGTTTAACTATGGACCCATGGCTAAAACTCAAGTTTTAAAGAGTTCCCGAAATCCGAATTTGGACTTTTATTAGCATATTAAGTGTATTAAAATGTCGTCTTTCACATTGATTCTGAATCGTCGACCGCAAAAAAAGTCAGTTTTGAGATATCGTTGAATGAACAAAGTTGTCTCTTTCTTGTTTCAAGTGTTCAACTATGGACCCATGGCCAAAACTCAAGTTTTAAAGACTGCCCGAAATCTGAATTTGGACCTTCATCAGTGTATTAAGTGTATTAAAATGTCGTCTTTCACATTGATTCGGAATCGTCAACCGCAAAAAAAGACAGTTTTGAGTTATCGTTGAATGAACAAAGTTGTCTCTTTCTTGTTTCAAGTGTTCAACTATGGACCCATGGCTAAAACTCAAGTTTTAAAAACCTCCCAAAATCTGAATTTGGACTTTATTTAGTGTATTAAGTGTTTCAAAATGTGATCTTTCACGTAGATTCAGAACCGTCAAAAGCAAATAAGTCAGTTTTGAGATATCTTTGATAGAACAAAGTTCTGTCTTTCTTGTTTCAAGTGTTCTACTGTGCACCCATGGCTAAAACTCAAGTTTTAAAAACTTCCCGAGATCTGAATCTGGACTTTCATTAGTGTATCAAAATGTCGTCTTTCACATAGATTCGGAATCGTCAACTGCAAAAAAGTCAATTTTGAGATATCGTTGATTGAACAAAGTTGTCTCCTTCTTGTTTCAAGTGTTCTACTATGGACCCATGGGTAAAACTGAAGTTTTAAAAACGTCCCAAAATCCGAATTTGGACTTTCACTAGTGTATTAAGTGTATCAAAATGTCGTCTTTCACATTGATTCGGAATCGTCAACTGCAAAAAAAGTCAGTTTTGAGATATCGTTTGAATGAAGAAAGTTGTCTCTTTCTTGTTTCAAGTGTTCAACAATGGACCCATGGCCAAAACTCAAGTTTTAAAGACTTCCTGAAATCCGAATTTTGACTTTCATTAGTGTATTAAGTGTATTAAAATGTCGTCTTTCACATTGATTCGGAATCGTCAACCGCAAAAAAAGTCAGTTTTGAGTTATCGTTGAATGAACAAAGTTGTCGCTTTCTTGTTTCAAGTGTTCTACATGGACCCATGGCTAAAACTCAAGTTTTAAAGACTTACCGAAATCCGAATTTGGACTTTCGTTAGTGTATTAAGTGTATCAAAATGTCGTCCTTCACATTGATTCGGAATCGTCAACCGCAGAAAAAGTCAGTTTTGTGATATCGTTGAATGAAGAATGTTGTCTCTTTCTTGTTTCAAGTGTTTAACTATGGACCCATGGCTAAAACTCAAGTTTTAAAGACTTCGCGAAATCCGAATTTGGATTTTCATCAGTGTGTTAAGTGTATTAAAATGTCGTCTTTCACATTGATTCAGAATCGTCCACCGCAAAAAAGTTCCCTTTTGAGTTATCGTTGAATGAACAAAGTTGTCTCTTTCTTGTTTCAAGTGTTCAACTATGGACCCATGGCTAAAACTCAAGTTTTAAAAACTTTTCGAAATCTGAATTTGGACTTTCTTTAGTGTATTAAGTGTTTCAAAATGCCGTCTTTCACGTAGATTCGTAATCATCAAAAGCAAATAAGTTAGTTTTTAGATACCTTTGATTGAACAAGGTTCTGTCTTTCTTGTTTCAAGTGTTCTATTATGGACCCATGGCTAAAACTCAAGTTTTAAAAACTTCCCGAAATCTAAATCTGGACTTTCATTAGTGTATTAAGTGTATCAAAATGTCATCTTTCACATAGATTCGGAATTGTCAACTGCAAAAAAGTCAATTTTGAGATATCGTTGATTGAACAAAGTTGTCTCCTTGTTTCAAGTGTTCTACTATGGACCCATGGGTAAAACTCAAGTTTTAAAAAAGTTCTCGGAATCCGAATTTGGACATTCGTTTGTGTATTAAGTGTATCAAAATGTCGTCTTTCACATTGATTCGGAATCGTCAACCGTAGAAAAAGTCAGTTTTGAGATATCGTTGAATGAACATAGTTGTCTCTTTCTTGTTTCAAGTGTTTAACTATGGACCCATGGCTAAAACTCAAGTTTTAAAGACTTCCCGAAATCCGAATTTGGACTTTTATTAGCGTATTAAGTGTATTAAAATGTCGTCTTTCACATTGATTCTGAATCGTCGACCGCAAAAAAAGTCAGTTTTGAGATATCGTTGAATGAACAAAGTTGTCTCTTTCTTGTTTCAAGTGTTCAACTATGGACCCATGGCCAAAACTCAAGTTTTAAAGACTGCCCGAAATCTGAATTTGGACCTTCATCAGTGTATTAAGTGTATTAAAATGTCGTCTTTCACATTGATTCGGAATCGTCAACCGCAAAAAAAGACAGTTTTGAGTTATCGTTGAATGAACAAAGTTGTCTCTTTCTTGTTTCAAGTGTTCAACTATGGACCCATGGCTAAAACTCAAGTTTTAAAAACCTCCCAAAATCTGAATTTGGACTTTATTTAGTGTATTAAGTGTTTCAAAATGTGATCTTTCACGTAGATTCAGAACCGTCAAAAGCAAATAAGTCAGTTTTGAGATATCTTTGATAGAACAAAGTTCTGTCTTTCTTGTTTCAAGTGTTCTACTGTGCACCCATGGCTAAAACTCAAGTTTTAAAAACTTCCCGAGATCTGAATCTGGACTTTCAGTAGTGTATCAAAATGTCGTCTTTCACATAGATTCGGAATCGTCAACTGCAAAAAAGTCAATTTTGAGATATCGTTGATTGAACAAAGTTGTCTCCTTCTTGTTTCAAGTGTTCTACTATGGACCCATGGGTAAAACTGAAGTTTTAAAAACGTCCCAAAATCCGAATTTGGACTTTCACTAGTGTATTAAGTGTATCAAAATGTCGTCTTTCACATTGATTCGGAATCGTCAACTGCAAAAAAAGTCAGTTTTGAGATATCGTTTGAATGAAGAAAGTTGTCTCTTTCTTGTTTCAAGTGTTCAACAATGGACCCATGGCTAAAACTCAAGTTTTAAAGACTTCCTGAAATCCGAATTTTGACTTTCATTAGTGTATTAAGTGTATTAAAATGTCGTCTTTCACATTGATTCGGAATCGTCAACCGCAAAAAAAGTCAGTTTTGAGTTATCGTTGAATGAACAAAGTTGTCGCTTTCTTGTTTCAAGTGTTCTACATGGACCCATGGCTAAAACTCAAGTTTTAAAGACTTACCAAAATCCGAATTTGGACTTTCGTTAGTGTATTAAGTGTATCAAAATGTCGTCTTTCACATTGATTCGGAATCGTCAACTGCAGAAAAAGTCAGTTTTGTGATATCGTTGAATGAAGAATGTTGTCTCTTTCTTGTTTCAAGTGTTTAACTATGGACCCATGGCTAAAACTCAAGTTTTAAAGACTTCGCGAAATCCGAATTTGGATTTTCATCAGTGTGTTAAGTGTATTAAAATGTCGTCTTTCACATTGATTCAGAATCGTCCACCGCAAAAAAGTTCCCTTTTGAGTTATCGTTGAATGAACAAAGTTGTCTCTTTCTTGTTTCAAGTGTTCAACTATGGACCCATGGCTAAAACTCAAGTTTTAAAAACTTTTCGAAATCTGAATTTGGACTTTCTTTAGTGTATTAAGTGTTTCAAAATGCCGTCTTTCACGTAGATTCGTAATCATCAAAAGCAAATAAGTTAGTTTTTAGATACCTTTGATTGAACAAGGTTCTGTCTTTCTTGTTTCAAGTGTTCTACTATGGACCCATGGCTAAAACTCAAGTTTTAAAAACTTCCCGAAATCTAAATCTGGACTTTCATTAGTGTATTAAGTGTATCAAAATGTCATCTTTCACATAGATTCGGAATTGTCAACTGCAAAAAAGTCAATTTTGAGATATCGTTGATTGAACAAAGTTGTCTCCTTGTTTCAAGTGTTCTACTATGGACCCATGGGTAAAACTCAAGTTTTAAAAAAGTTCTCGGAATCCGAATTTGGACATTCGTTTGTGTATTAAGTGTATCAAAATGTTGTCTTTCACATTGATTCGGAATCGTCAACCGTAGAAAAAGTCAGTTTTGAGATATCGTTGAATGAACATAGTTGTCTCTTTCTTGTTTCAAGTGTTTAACTATGGACCCATGGCTAAAACTCAAGTTTTAAAGACTTCCCGAAATCCGAATTTGGACTTTTATTAGCGTATTAAGTGTATTAAAATGTCATCTTTCACATTGATTCTGAATCGTCGACCGCAAAAAAAGTCAGTTTTGAGATATCGTTGAATGAACAAAGTTGTCTCTTTCTTGTTTCAAGTGTTTAACTATGGACCCATGGCTAAAACTGAAGTTTTAAAGACTTCCCGAAATCCGAATTTAGAATTTCATTAGTGTATTAAGTGTATTAAAATGTCATCTTTCACATTGATTCGGAATCGTCAACCGCAAAAAAAGACAGTTTTGAGATATCGTTGAATGAACAAAGTTGTCTCTTTCTTGTTTCAAGTGTTTAACAATGAACCCATGGCTAAAACTCAAGTTTTAAAGACTTCCCGAAATCCGAATTCGGACTTTCATTAGTGTATTAAGTGTATTAAAATCTCATCTTTCACATTGATTCAGAATCGTCAACCGCAAAAAAAGTCAGTTTTGAGTTATAGTTGAATGAACAAAGTTGTCTCTTTCTTGTTTCAAGTGTTCAACTATGGACCCATGGCTAAAACTCAAGTTTTAAAGACTTCCCGAAATCCGAATTTGGACTTTCATGAGTGTATTAAGTGTATTAAAATGTCGTCTTTCACATTGATTCGGAATCGTCAACCACAAAAAAAGTCAGTTTTGAGATATCGTTGAATGAACAAAGTTATCTCTTTCTTGTTTCAAGTGTTTAACTATGGACCCATGGCTAAAACTCAAGTTTTAAAGACTTCCCGAAATCTGAATTTGGACTTTCATCAGTGTATTAAGTGTATTAAATTGTCGTCTTTCACATTGATTCGGAATCGTCAACCGCAAAAAAAGACAGTTTTGAGTTATCGTTGAATGAACAAAGTTGCCTGTTTCTTGTTTCAAGTGTTCAACTACGGACCCATGGCTAAAACTCAAGTTTTAAAAACTTCCCGAAATCTGAATTTGAACTTTATTTAGTGTATTAAGTGTTTCAAAATGTCATCTTTCACGTAGATTCGGAGCCGTCAAAAGCAAATAAGTCAGTTTTGAGATATCTTTGATAGAACAAAGTTCTGTCTTTCTTGTTTCAAGTGTTCTACTGTGCACCCATGGCTAAAACTCAAGTTTTAAAAACTTCCCGAGATCTGAATCTGGACTTTCATTAGTGTATCAAAATGTCGTCTTTCACATAGATTCGGAATCGTCAACTGCAAAAAAGTCAATTTTGAGATATCGTTGATTGAACAAAGTTGTCTCCTTCTTGTTTCAAGTGTTCTACTATGGACCCATGGGTAAAACTGAAGTTTTAAAAACATCCCAAAATCCGAATTTGGACTTTCACTAGTGTATTAAGTGTATCAAAATGTCGTCTTTCACATTGATTCGGAATCGTCAACTGGAAAAAAAGTCAGTTTTGAGATATCGTTTGAATGAAGAAAGTTGTCTCTTTCTTGTTTCAAGTGTTCAACAATGGACCCATGGCTAAAACTCAAGTTTTAAAGACTTCCTGAAATCCGAATTTTGACTTTCATTAGTGTATTAAGTGTATTAAAATGTCGTCTTTCACATTGATTCGGAATCGTCAACCGCAAAAAAAGTCAGTTTTGAGTTATCGTTGAATGAACAAAGTTGTCGCTTTCTTGTTTCAAGTGTTCTACATGGACCCATGGCTAAAACTCAAGTTTTAAAGACTTACCGAAATCCGAATTTGGACTTTCGTTAGTGTATTAAGTGTATCAAAATGTCGTCTTTCACATTGATTCGGAATCGTCAACTGCAGAAAAAGTCAGTTTTGTGATATCGTTGAATGAAGAATGTTGTCTCTTTCTTGTTTCAAGTGTTTAACTATGGACCCATGGCTAAAACTCAAGTTTTAAAGACTTCGCGAAATCCGAATTTGGATTTTCATCAGTGTGTTAAGTGTATTAAAATGTCGTCTTTCACATTGATTCAGAATCGTCCACCGCAAAAAAGTTCCCTTTTGAGTTATCGTTGAATGAACAAAGTTGTCTCTTTCTTGTTTCAAGTGTTCAACTATGGACCCATGGCTAAAACTCAAGTTTTAAAAACTTTTCGAAATCTGAATTTGGACTTTCTTTAGTGTATTAAGTGTTTCAAAATGCCGTCTTTCACGTAGATTCGTAATCATCAAAAGCAAATAAGTTAGTTTTTAGATACCTTTGATTGAACAAGGTTCTGTCTTTCTTGTTTCAAGTGTTCTACTATGGACCCATGGCTAAAACTCAAGTTTTAAAAACTTCCCGAAATCTAAATCTGGACTTTCATTAGTGTATTAAGTGTATCAAAATGTCATCTTTCACATAGATTCGGAATTGTCAACTGCAAAAAAGTCAATTTTGAGATATCGTTGATTGAACAAAGTTGTCTCCTTGTTTCAAGTGTTCTACTATGGACCCATGGGTAAAACTCAAGTTTTAAAAAAGTTCTCGGAATCCGAATTTGGACATTCGTTTGTGTATTAAGTGTATCAAAATGTCGTCTTTCACATTGATTCGAAATCGTCAACCGTAGGAAAAGTCAGTTTTGAGATATCGTTGAATGAACATAGTTGTCTCTTTCTTGTTTCAAGTGTTTAACTATGGACCCATGGCTAAAACTCAAGTTTTAAAGACTTCCCGAAATCCGAATTTGGACTTTTATTAGCGTATTAAGTGTATTAAAATGTCGTCTTTCACATTGATTCTGAATCGTCGACCGCAAAAAAAGTCAGTTTTGAGATATCGTTGAATGAACAAAGTTGTCTCTTTCTTGTTTCAAGTGTTCAACTATGGACCCATGGCCAAAACTCAAGTTTTAAAGACTGCCCGAAATCTGAATTTGGACCTTCATCAGTGTATTAAGTGTATTAAAATGTCGTCTTTCACATTGATTCGGAATCGTCAACCGCAAAAAAAGACAGTTTTGAGTTATCGTTGAATGAACAAAGTTGTCTCTTTCTTGTTTCAAGTGTTCAACTATGGACCCATGGCTAAAACTCAAGTTTTAAAAACCTCCCAAAATCTGAATTTGGACTTTATTTAGTGTATTAAGTGTTTCAAAATGTGATCTTTCACGTAGATTCAGAACCGTCAAAAGCAAATAAGTCAGTTTTGAGATATCTTTGATAGAACAAAGTTCTGTCTTTCTTGTTTCAAGTGTTCTACTGTGCACCCATGGCTAAAACTCAAGTTTTAAAAACATCCCGAGATCTGAATCTGGACTTTCATTAGTGTATCAAAATGTCGTCTTTCACATAGATTCGGAATCGTCAACTGCAAAAAAGTCAATTTTGAGATATCGTTGATTGAACAAAGTTGTCTCCTTCTTGTTTCAAGTGTTCTACAATGGACCCATGGGTAAAACTGAAGTTTTAAAAACGTCCCAAAATCCGAATTTGGACTTTCACTAGTGTATTAAGTGTATCAAAATGTCGTCTTTCACATTGATTCGGAATCGTCAACTGCAAAAAAAGTCAGTTTTGAGATATCGTTTGAATGAAGAAAGTTGTCTCTTTCTTGTTCCAAGTGTTCAACAATGGACCCATGGCTAAAACTCAAGTTTTAAAGACTTCCTGAAATCCGAATTTTGACTTTCATTAGTGTGTTAAGTGTATTAAAATGTCGTCTTTCACATTGATTCGGAATCGTCAACCGCAAAAAAAGTCAGTTTTGAGTTATCGTTGAATGAACAAAGTTGTCGCTTTCTTGTTTCAAGTGTTCTACATGGACCCATGGCTAAAACTCAAGTTTTAAAGACTTACCGAAATCCGAATTTGGACTTTCGTTAGTGTATTAAGTGTATCAAAATGTCGTCTTTCACATTGATTCGGAATCGTCAACCGCAGAAAAAGTCAGTTTTGTGATATCGTTGAATGAAGAATGTTGTCTCTTTCTTGTTTCAAGTGTTTAACTATGGACCCATGGCTAAAACTCAAGTTTTAAAGACTTCGCGAAATCCGAATTTGGATTTTCATCAGTGTGTTAAGTGTTTTAAAATGTCGTCTTTCACATTGATTCAGAATCGTCCACCGCAAAAAAGTTCCCTTTTGAGTTATCGTTGAATGAACAAAGTTTTCTCTTTCTTGTTTCAAGTGTTCAACTATGGACCCATGGCTAAAACTCAAGTTTTAAAAACTTTTCGAAATCTGAATTTGGACTTTCTTTAGTGTATTAAGTGTTTCAAAATGCCGTCTTTCACGTAGATTCGTAATCATCAAAAGCAAATAAGTTAGTTTTTAGATACCTTTGATTGAACAAGGTTCTGTCTTTCTTGTTTCAAGTGTTCTACTATGGACCCATGGCTAAAACTCAAGTTTTAAAAACTTCCCGAAATCTAAATCTGGACTTTCATTAGTGTATTAAGTGTATCAAAATGTCAACTTTCACATAGATTCAGAATTGTCAACTGCAAAAAAGTCAATTTTGAGATATCGTTGATTGAACAAAGTTGTCTCCTTGTTTCAACTGTTCTACTATGGACCCATGGGTAAAACAAAAGTTTTAAAAAAGTTCTCGGAATCCGAATTTGGACATTCGTTTGTGTATTAAGTGTATCAAAATGTCGTCGTTCACATTGATTCAGAATCGTCAACCGTAGAAAAAGTCAGTTTTGAGATATCGTTGAATGAACATAGTTGTGTCTTTCTTGTTTCAAATGTTTAACTATGGACCCATGGCTAAAACTCAAGTTTTAAAGACTTCCCGAAATCCAAATTTGGACTTTTATTAGCGTATTAAGTGTATTAAAATGTCGTCTTTCACATTGATTCTGAATCGTCGACCGCAAAAAAAGTCAGTTTTGAGATATCGTTGAATGAACAAAGTTGTCTCTTTCTTGTTTCAAGTGTTCAACTATGGACCCATGGCCAAAACTCAAGTTTTAAAGACTGCCCGAAATCTGAATTTGGACCTTCATCAGTGTATTAAGTGTATTAAAATGTCGTCTTTCACATTGATTCGGAATCGTCAACCGCAAAAAAAGACAGTTTTGAGTTATCGTTGAATGAACAAAGTTGTCTCTTTCTTGTTTCAAGTGTTCAACTATGGACCCATGGCTAAAACTCAAGTTTTAAAAACCTCCCAAAATCTGAATTTGGACTTTATTTAGTGTATTAAGTGTTTCAAAATGTGATCTTTCACGTAGATTCAGAACCGTCAAAAGCAAATAACTCAGTTTTGAGATATCTTTGATAGAACAAAGTTCTGTCTTTCTTGTTTCAAGTGTTCTACTGTGCACCCATGGCTAAAACTCAAGTTTTAAAAACTTCCCGAGATCTGAATCTGGACTTTCATTAGTGTATTAAGTGTATCAAAATGTCGTCTTTCACATAGATTCGAAATCGTCAACTGCAGAAAATTCAATTTTGAGATATCGTTGATTGAACAAAGTTGTCTCCTTCTTGTTTCAAGTGTTCTACTATGGACCCATGGGTACAACTGAAGTTTTAAAAACGTCCCAAAATCCGAATTTGGACTATCACTAGTGTATTAAGTGTATCAAAATGTCGTCTTTCACATTGATTCGGAATCGTCAACCGCAAAAAAAGTCAGCTTTGAGATATCGTTTGAATGAAGAAAGTTGTCTCTTTCTTGTTTCAAGTGTTCAACAATGGACCCATGGCTAAAACTCAAGTTTTAAAGACTTCCCGAAATCCGAATTTGGACTTTCATGAGTGTATTAAGTGTATTAAAATGTCATCTTTCACATTGATTCGGAATCGTCAACCGCAAAAAAGGATAGTTTTGAGTTATCGTTGAGTGAACAAAGTTGTCTCTTTCTTGTTTCAAGTGTTCAACTATGGACCCATGGCTAAAACTCAAGTTTTAAAAACTTCCCGAAATCTGAATTTGGACTTTATTTAGTGTATTAAGTGTTTCAAAATGTCATCTTCAACGTAGATTCGGAACCGTCAAAAGCAAATAAGTCAGTTTTGAGATATCTTTGATAGAACAAAGTTCTGTCTTTCTTGTTTCAAGTGTTCTACTGTGCACCCATGGCTAAAACTCAAGTTTTAAAAACTTCCCGAGATCTGAATCTGGACTTTCATTAGTGTATCAAAATGTCGTCTTTCACATAGATTCGGAATCGTCAACTGCAAAAAAGTCAATTTTGAGATATCGTTGATTGAACAAAGTTGTCTCCTTCTTGTTTCAAGTGTTCTACTATGGAGCCATGGGTACAACTGAAGTTTTAAAAACGTCCCAAAATCCGAATTTGGACTATCACTAGTGTATTAAGTGTATCAAAATGTCGTCTTTCACATTGATTCGGAATCGTCAACCGCAAAAAAAGTCAGCTTTGAGATATCGTTTGAATGAAGAAAGTTGTCTCTTTCTTGTTTCAAGTGTTCAACAATGGACCCATGGCTAAAACTCAAGTTTTAAAGACTTCCCGAAATCCGAATTTGGAATTTCATGAGTGTATTAAGTGTATTAAAATGTCGTCTTTCACATTGATTCGGAATCGTCAACCGCAAAAAAGGACAGTTTTGAGTTATCGTTGAGTGAACAAAGTTGTCTCTTTCTTGTTTCAAGTGTTCAACTATGGACCCATGGCTAAAACTCAAGTTTTAAAAACTTCCCGAAATCTGAATTTGGACTTTATTTAGTGTATTAAGTGTTTCAAAATGTCATCTTTCACGTAGATTCGGAACCGTCAAAAGCAAATAAGTCAGTTTTGAGATATCTTTGATAGAACAAAGTTCTGTCTTTCTTGTTTCAAGTGTTCTACTGTGCACCCATGGCTAAAACTCAAGTTTTAAAAACTTTCTGAGATCTGAATCTGGACTTTCATTAGTGTATCAAAATGTCGTCTTTCACATAGATTCGGAATCGTCAACTGCAAAAAAGTCAATTTTGAGATATCGTTGATTGAACAAAGTTGTCTCCTTCTTGTTTCAAGTGTTCTACTATGGACCCATGGGTAAAACTGAAGTTTTAAAAACGTCCCAAAATCCGAATTTTGACTTTCACTAGTGTATTAAGTGTATCAAAATGTCGTCTTTCACATTGATTCGAAATCGTCAACTGCAAAAAAAGTCAGTTTTGAGATATCGTTTGAATGAAGAAAGTTGTCTATTTCTTGTTTCAAGTGTTCAACAATGGACCCATGGCTAAAACTCAAGTTTTAAAGACTTCCTGAAATCTGAATTTTGACTTTCATTAGTGTATTAAGTGTATTAAAATGTCGTCTTTCACATTGATTCGGAATCGTCAACCGCAAAAAAAGTCAGTTTTGAGTTATCGTTGAATGAACAAAGTTGTCGCTTTCTTGTTTCAAGTGTTCTACATGGACCCATGGCTAAAACTCAAGTTTTAAAGACTTACCGAAATCTGAATTTGGACTTTCGTTAGTGTATTAAGTGTATCAAAATGTCGTCTTTCACATTGATTCGGAATCGTCAACCGCAGAAAAAGTCAGTTTTGTGATATCGTTGAATGAAGAATGTTGTCTCTTTCTTGTTTCAAGTGTTTAACTATGGACCCATGGCTAAAACTCAAGTTTTAAAGACTTCGCGAAATCCGAATTTGGATTTTCATCAGTGTGTTAAGTGTTTTAAAATGTCGTCTTTCACATTGATTCAGAATCGTCCACCGCAAAAAAGTTCCCTTTTGAGTTATCGTTGAATGAACAAAGTTGTCTCTTTCTTGTTTCAAGTGTTCAACTATGGACCCATGGCTAAAACTCAAGTTTTAAAAACTTTTCGAAATCTGAATTTGGACTTTCTTTAGTGTATTAAGTGTTTCAAAATGCCGTCTTTCACGTAGATTCGTAATCATCAAAAGCAAATAAGTTAGTTTTTAGATACCTTTGATTGAACAAGGTTCTGTCTTTCTTGTTTCAAGTGTTCTACTATGGACCCATGGCTAAAACTCAAGTTTTAAAAACTTCCCGAAATCTAAATCTGGACTTTCATTAGTGTATTAAGTGTATCAAAATGTCAACTTTCACATAGATTCAGAATTGTCAACTGCAAAAAAGTCAATTTTGAGATATCGTTGATTGAACAAAGTTGTCTCCTTGTTTCAACTGTTCTACTATGGACCCATGGGTAAAACAAAAGTTTTAAAAAAGTTCTCAGAATCCGAATTTGGACATTCGTTTGTGTATTAAGTGTATCAAAATGTCGTCGTTCACATTGATTCAGAATCGTCAACCGTAGAAAAAGTCAGTTTTGAGATATCGTTGAATGAACATAGTTGTGTCTTTCTTGTTTCAAATGTTTAACTATGGACCCATGGCTAAAACTCAAGTTTTAAAGACTTCCCGAAATCCAAATTTGGACTTTTATTATCGTATTAAGTGTATTAAAATGTCGTCTTTCACATTGATTCTGAATCGTCGACCGCAAAAAAAGTCAGTTTTGAGATATCGTTGAATGAACAAAGTTGTCTCTTTCTTGTTTCAAGTGTTCAACTATGGACCCATGGCCAAAACTCAAGTTTTAAAGACTGCCCGAAATCTGAATTTGGACCTTCATCAGTGTATTAAGTGTATTAAAATGTCGTCTTTCACATTGATTCGGAATCGTCAACCGCAAAAAAAGACAGTTTTGAGTTATCGTTGAATGAACAAAGTTGTCTCTTTCTTGTTTCAAGTGTTCAACTATGGACCCATGGCTAAAACTCAAGTTTTAAAAACCTCCCAAAATCTGAATTTGGACTTTATTTAGTGTATTAAGTGTTTCAAAATGTGATCTTTCACGTAGATTCAGAACCGTCAAAAGCAAATAACTCAGTTTTGAGATATCTTTGATAGAACAAAGTTCTGTCTTTCTTGTTTCAAGTGTTCTACTGTGCACCCATGGCTAAAACTCAAGTTTTAAAAACTTCCCGAGATCTGAATCTGGACTTTCATTAGTGTATTAAGTGTATCAAAATGTCGTCTTTCACATAGATTCGAAATCGTCAACTGCAGAAAATTCAATTTTGAGATATCGTTGATTGAACAAAGTTGTCTCCTTCTTGTTTCAAGTGTTCTACTATGGACCCATGGGTACAACTGAAGTTTTAAAAACGTCCCAAAATCCGAATTTGGACTATCACTAGTGTATTAAGTGTATCAAAATGTCGTCTTTCACATTGATTCGGAATCGTCAACCGCAAAAAAAGTCAGCTTTGAGATATCGTTTGAATGAAGAAAGTTGTCTCTTTCTTGTTTCAAGTGTTCAACAATGGACCCATGGCTAAAACTCAAGTTTTAAAGACTTCCCGAAATCCGAATTTGGACTTTCATGAGTGTATTAAGTGTATTAAAATGTCATCTTTCACATTGATTCGGAATCGTCAACCGCAAAAAAGGATAATTTTGAGTTATCGTTGAGTGAACAAAGTTGTCTCTTTCTTGTTTCAAGTGTTCAACTATGGACCCATGGCTAAAACTCAAGTTTTAAAAACTTCCCGAAATCTGAATTTGGACTTTATTTAGTGTATTAAGTGTTTCAAAATGTCATCTTCAACGTAGATTCGGAACCGTCAAAAGCAAATAAGTCAGTTTTGAGATATCTTTGATAGAACAAAGTTCTGTCTTTCTTGTTTCAAGTGTTCTACTGTGCACCCATGGCTAAAACTCAAGTTTTAAAAACTTCCCGAGATCTGAATCTGGACTTTCATTAGTGTATCAAAATGTCGTCTTTCACATAGATTCGGAATCGTCAACTGCAAAAAAGTCAATTTTGAGATATCGTTGATTGAACAAAGTTGTCTCCTTCTTGTTTCAAGTGTTCTACTATGGAGCCATGGGTACAACTGAAGTTTTAAAAACGTCCCAAAATCCGAATTTGGACTATCACTAGTGTATTAAGTGTATCAAAATGTCGTCTTTCACATTGATTCGGAATCGTCAACCGCAAAAAAAGTCAACTTTGAGATATCGTTTGAATGAAGAAAGTTGTCTCTTTCTTGTTTCAAGTGTTCAACAATGGACCCATGGCTAAAACTCAAGTTTTAAAGACTTCCCGAAATCCGAATTTGGAATTTCATGAGTGTATTAAGTGTATTAAAATGTCGTCTTTCACATTGATTCGGAATCGTCAACCGCAAAAAAGGACAGTTTTGAGTTATCGTTGAGTGAACAAAGTTGTCTCTTTCTTGTTTCAAGTGTTCAACTATGGACCCATGGCTAAAACTCAAGTTTTAAAAACTTCCCGAAATCTGAATTTGGACTTTATTTAGTGTATTAAGTGTTTCAAAATGTCATCTTTCACGTAGATTCGGAACCGTCAAAAGCAAATAAGTCAGTTTTGAGATATCTTTGATAGAACAAAGTTCTGTCTTTCTTGTTTCAAGTGTTCTACTGTGCACCCATGGCTAAAACTCAAGTTTTAAAAACTTTCTGAGATCTGAATCTGGACTTTCATTAGTGTATCAAAATGTCGTCTTTCACATAGATTCAGAATCGTCAACTGCAAAAAAGTCAATTTTGAGATATCGTTGATTGAACAAAGTTGTCTCCTTCTTGTTTCAAGTGTTCTACTATGGACCCATGGGTAAAACTGAAGTTTTAAAAACGTCCCAAAATCCGAATTTTGACTTTCACTAGTGTATTAAGTGTATCAAAATGTCGTCTTTCACATTGATTCGAAATCGTCAACTGCAAAAAAAGTCAGTTTTGAGATATCGTTTGAATGAAGAAAGTTGTCTATTTCTTGTTTCAAGTGTTCAACAATGGACCCATGGCTAAAACTCAAGTTTTAAAGACTTCCTGAAATCTGAATTTTGACTTTCATTAGTGTATTAAGTGTATTAAAATGTCGTCTTTCACATTGATTCGGAATCGTCAACCGAAAAAAAAGTCAGTTTTGAGTTATCGTTGAATGAACAAAGTTGTCGCTTTCTTGTTTCAAGTGTTCTACATGGACCCATGGCTAAAACTCAAGTTTTAAAGACTTACCGAAATCTGAATTTGGACTTTCGTTAGTGTATTAAGTGTATCAAAATGTCGTCTTTCACATTGATTCGGAATAGTCAACCGCAGAAAAAGTCAGTTTTGTGATATCGTTGAATGAAGAATGTTGTCTCTTTCTTGTTTCAAGTGTTTAACTATGGACCCATGGCTAAAACTCAAGTTTTAAAGACTTCGCGAAATCCAAATTTGGATTTTCATCAGTGTGTTAAGTGTATTAAAATGTCGTCTTTCACATTGATTCAGAATCGTCCACCGCAAAAAAGTTCCCTTTTGAGTTATCGTTGAATGAACAAAGTTGTCTCTTTCTTGTTTCAAGTGTTCAACTATGGACCCATGGCTAAAACTCAAGTTTTAAAAACTTTTCAAAATCTGAATTTGGACTTTCTTTAGTGTATTAAGTGTTTCAAAATGCCGTCTTTCACGTAGATTCGTAATCATCAAAAGCAAATAAGTTTGTTTTTAGATACCTTTGATTGAACAAGGTTCTGTCTTTCTTGTTTCAAGTGTTCTACTATGGACCCATGGCTAAAACTCAAGTTTTAAAAACTTCCCGAAATCTAAATCTGGACTTTCATTAGTGTATTAAGTGTATCAAAATGTCATCTTTCACATAGATTCGGAATTGTCAACTGCAAAAAAGTCAATTTTGAGATATCGTTGATTGAACAAAGTTGTCTCCTTGTTTCAAGTGTTCTACTATGGACCCATGGGTAAAACTCAAGTTTTAAAAAAGTTCTCGGAATCCGAATTTGGACATTCGTTTGTGTATTAAGTGTATCAAAATGTCATCTTTCACATTGATTCGGAATCGTCAACCGTAGAAAAAGTTAGTTTTGAGATATCGTTGAATGAACATAGTTGTCTCTTTCTTGTTTCAAGTGTTTAACTATGGACCCATGGGTACAACTGAAGTTTTAAAGACTTCCCGAAATCCGAATTTGGACTTTTATTAGCGTATTAAGTGTATTAAAATGTCGTCTTTCACATTGATTCTGAATCGTCGACCGCAAAAAAAGTCAGTTTTGAGATATCGTTGAATGAACAAAGTTGTCTCTTTCTTGTTTCAAGTGTTCAACTATGGACCCATGGCCAAAACTCAAGTTTTAAAGACTTCCCGAAATCTGAATTTGGACCTTCATCAGTGTATTAAGTGTATTAAAATGTCATCTTTCACATTGATTCGGAATCGTCAACCGCAAAAAAAGACAGTTTTGAGTTATCGTTGAATGAACAAAGTTGTCTCTTTCTTGTTTCAAGTGTTCAACTATGGACCCATGGCTAAAACTCAAGTTTTAAAAACCTCCCAAAATCTGAATTTGGACTTTATTTAGTGTATTAAGTGTTTCAAAATGTGATCTTTCACGTAGATTCAGAACCGTCAAAAGCAAATAAGTCAGTTTTGAGATATCTTTGATAGAACAAAGTTATGTCTTTCTTGTTTCAAGTGTTCTACTGTGCACCCATGGCTAAAACTCAAGTTTTAAAAACTTCCCGAGATCTGAATCTGGAGTTTCATTAGTGTATCAAAATGTCGTCTTTCACATAGATTCGGAATCGTCAACTGCAAAAAAGTCAATTTTGAGATATCGTTGATTGAACAAAGTTGTCTCCTTCTTGTTTCAAGTGTTCTACTATGGACCCATGGGTAAAACTGAAGTTTTAAAAACGTCCCAAAATCCGAATTTGGACTTTCACTAGTGTATTAAGTGTATCAAAATGTCGTCTTTCACATTGATTCGGAATCGTCAACTGCAAAAAAAGTCAGTTTTGAGATATCGTTTGAATGAAGAAAGTTGTCTCTTTCTTGTTTCAAGTGTTCAACAATGGACCCATGGCTAAAACTCAAGTTTTAAAGACTTCCTGAAATCCGAATTTTGACTTTCATTAGTGTATTAAGTGTATTAAAATGTCGTCTTTCACATTGATTCGGAATCGTCAACCGCAAAAAAAGTCAGTTTTGAGTTATCGTTGAATGAACAAAGTTGTCGCTTTCTTGTTTCAAGTGTTCTACATGGACCCATGGCTAAAACTCAAGTTTTAAAGACTTACCGAAATCCGAATTTGGACTTTCGTTAGTGTATTAAGTGTATCAAAATGTCGTCCTTCACATTGATTCGGAATCGTCAACCGCAGAAAAAGTCAGTTTTGTGATATCGTTGAATGAAGAATGTTGTCTCTTTCTTGTTTCAAGTGTTTAACTATGGACCCATGGCTAAAACTCAAGTTTTAAAGACTTCGCGAAATCCGAATTTGGATTTTCATCAGTGTGTTAAGTGTATTAAAATGTCGTCTTTCACATTGATTCAGAATCGTCCACCGCAAAAAAGTTCCCTTTTGAGTTATAGTTGAATGAACAAAGTTGTCTCTTTCTTGTTTCAAGTGTTCAACTATGGACCCATGGCTAAAACTCAAGTTTTAAAAACTTTTCGAAATCTGAATTTGGACTTTCTTTAGTGTATTAAGTGTTTCAAAATGCCGTCTTTCACGTAGATTCGTAATCATCAAAAGCAAATAAGTCAGTTTTTAGATATCTTTGATTGAACAAAGTTCTGTCTTTTCTTGTTTCAAGTGTTCTACTATGGACCCATGGCTAAAACTCAAGTTTTAAAAACATCCCGAAATCTAAATCTAGACTTTCATTAGGGTATTAAGTGTATCAAAATGTCGTCTTTCACATAGATTCGAAATCGTCAACTGCAAAAAAGTCAATTTTAAGATATCGTTGATTGAACAAAGTTGTCTCTTTCTTGTTTCAAGTGTTCTACTATGGACCCATGGGTAAAACTCAAGTTTTAAAAAAGTTCCCGGAATTCAAATTTGGACATTCGTTAGTGTATTAAGTGTATCAAAATGTCGTCTTTCACGTTGATTCGGAATCGTCAACCACAATAAAAGTCAGTTTTGAGATATTGTTGAATGAACAAAGTTCTCTCTTTCGTGTTTCAAGTGTTCTACTATTTACCCATGGCTAAAGCTCAAGTTTTAAAGACTTCCCGAAATCCGAATTTGGACTTTCGTTAGTATATTAAGTGTATCAAAATGTCATCTTTCACATTTATTCGAAATCGTCAACTGCAAAAAAAGTCAGTTTTGAGAAATCTTTGAATGAACAAAGTTGTCTCTTTCTTGTTTCAAGTGTTCTACTATGGACCCATGGTTAAAACTCAAGTTTTAAAGACTTCCCGAAATCCAAATTTCGACTTTCATTAGTGTATTAAGTGTATTAAAATGTCGTATTTCACATTGATTCGGAATCGTCAACCGCAAAAAAATTCAGTTTTGAGATATCGTTGAATGAACAAAGTTGTCTCTTTCTAGTTTCAAGTGTTTAACTATGGACCCATGGCTAAAACTCAAGTTTTAAAGACTTCCCGAAATCCGAATTTGGACTTTCATTAGTGTATTAAGTGTATTAAAATGTCGCCTTTCACATTGATTCAGAGTCGTCGACCGCAAAAAAAGTCAGTTTTGAGATATCGTTGAATGAACAAAGTTGTCTCTTTCTTGTTTCAAGTGTTTAACTATGGACCCATGGCTAAAACTCAAGTTTTAAAGACTTCCCGAAATCCGAATTTAGACTTTCATTAGTGTATTAAGTGTATTAAAATGTCATCTTTCACATTGATTCAGAATCGTCAACCACAAAAAAAGTCAGTTTTGAGATATCGTTGAATGAACAAAGTTGTCTCTTTCTTGTTTCAAGTGTTTAACTATGGACCCATGGCTAAAACTCAAGTTTTAAAGACTTCCCGAAATCCGAATTTGGACTTTCATTAGCGTATTAAGTGTATTAAAATTTCATCTTTCACATTGATTCGGAATCGTCAACCACAAAAAAGGTCAGTTTTGAGTTATAGTTGAATGAACAAAGTTGTCTCTTTCTTGTTTCAAGTGTTCAACTATGGACCCATGGCTAAAACTCAAGTTTTAAAGACTTCCCGAAATCCGAATTTGCACTTTCATGAGTGTATTAAGTGTATTAAAATGTCGTCTTTCACATTGATTCGGAATCGTCAACCACAAAAAAAGTCAGTTTTGAGATATCGTTGAATGAACAAAGTTGTCTCTTTCTTTTTTCAAGTGTTTAACTATGGACCCATGGCTAAAACTCAAGTTTTAAAGACTTCCCGAAATCCGAATTTGGACTTTCATCATTGTGTTAAGTGTATTAAAATGTCGTCTTTCACATTGATTCAGAATCGTCCACCGCAAAAAAGTTCCCTTTTGAGTTATCGTTGAATGAACAAAGTTGTCTCTTTCTTGTTTCAAGTGTTCAACTATGGACCCATGGCTAAAACTCAAGTTTTAAAAACTTTTCGAAATCTGAATTTGGACTTTCTTTAGTGTATTAAGTGTTTCAAAATGCCGTCTTTCACGTAGATTCGTAATCATCAAAAGCAAATAAGTTAGTTTTTAAATACCTTTGATTGAACAAGGTTCTGTCTTTCTTGTTTCAAGTGTTCTACTATGGACCCATGGCTAAAACTCAAGTTTTAAAAACTTCCCGAAATCTAAATCTGGACTTTCATTAGTGTATTAAGTGTATCAAAATGTCATCTTTCACATAGATTCGGAATTGTCAACTGCAAAAAAGTCAATTTTCAGATATCGTTGATTGAACAAAGTTGTCTCCTTGTTTCAAGTGTTCTACTATGGACCCATGGGTAAAACTCAAGTTTTAAAAAAGTTCTCGGAATCCGAATTTGGACATTCGTTTGTGTATTAAGTGTATCAAAATGTCGTCTTTCACATTGATTCGAAATCGTCAACCGTAGGAAAAGTCAGTTTTGAGATATCGTTGAATGAACATAGTTGTCTCTTTCTTGTTTCAAGTGTTTAACTATGGACCCATGGCTAAAACTCAAGTTTTAAAGACTTCCCGAAATCCGAATTTGGACTTTTATTAGCGTATTAAGTGTATTAAAATGTCGTCTTTCACATTGATTCTGAATCGTCGACCGCAAAAAAAGTCAGTTTTGAGATATCGTTGAATGAACAAAGTTGTCTCTTTCTTGTTTCAAGTGTTCAACTATGGACCCATGGCCAAAACTCAAGTTTTAAAGACTGCCCGAAATCTGAATTTGGACCTTCATCAGTGTATTAAGTGTATTAAAATGTCGTCTTTCACATAGATTCGGAATCGTCAACTGCAAAAAAGTCAATTTTGAGATATCGTTGATTGAACAAAGTTGTCTCCTTCTTGTTTCAAGTGTTCTACTATGGACCCATGGGTAAAACTGAAGTTTTAAAAACATCCCAAAATCCGAATTTGGACTTTCACTAGTGTATTAAGTGTATCAAAATGTCGTCTTTCACATTGATTCGGAATCGTCAACTGGAAAAAAAGTCAGTTTTGAGATATCGTTTGAATGAAGAAAGTTGTCTCTTTCTTGTTTCAAGTGTTCAACAATGGACCCATGGCTAAAACTCAAGTTTTAAAGACTTCCTGAAATCCGAATTTTGACTTTCATTAGTGTATTAAGTGTATTAAAATGTCGTCTTTCACATTGATTCGGAATCGTCAACCGCAAAAAAAGTCAGTTTTGAGTTATCGTTGAATGAACAAAGTTGTCGCTTTCTTGTTTCAAGTGTTCTACATGGACCCATGGCTAAAACTCAAGTTTTAAAGACTTACCGAAATCCGAATTTGGACTTTCGTTAGTGTATTAAGTGTATCAAAATGTCGTCTTTCACATTGATTCGGAATCGTCAACTGCAGAAAAAGTCAGTTTTGTGATATCGTTGAATGAAGAATGTTGTCTCTTTCTTGTTTCAAGTGTTTAACTATGGACCCATGGCTAAAACTCAAGTTTTAAAGACTTCGCGAAATCCGAATTTGGATTTTCATCAGTGTGTTAAGTGTATTAAAATGTCGTCTTTCACATTGATTCAGAATCGTCCACCGCAAAAAAGTTCCCTTTTGAGTTATCGTTGAATGAACAAAGTTGTCTCTTTCTTGTTTCAAGTGTTCAACTATGGACCCATGGCTAAAACTCAAGTTTTAAAAACTTTTCGAAATCTGAATTTGGACTTTCTTTAGTGTATTAAGTGTTTCAAAATGCCGTCTTTCACGTAGATTCGTAATCATCAAAAGCAAATAAGTTAGTTTTTAGATACCTTTGATTGAACAAGGTTCTGTCTTTCTTGTTTCAAGTGTTCTACTATGGACCCATGGCTAAAACTCAAGTTTTAAAAACTTCCCGAAATCTAAATCTGGACTTTCATTAGTGTATTAAGTGTATCAAAATGTCATCTTTCACATAGATTCGGAATTGTCAACTGCAAAAAAGTCAATTTTGAGATATCGTTGATTGAACAAAGTTGTCTCCTTGTTTCAAGTGTTCTACTATGGACCCATGGGTAAAACTCAAGTTTTAAAAAAGTTCTCGGAATCCGAATTTGGACATTCGTTTGTGTATTAAGTGTATCAAAATGTCGTCTTTCACATTGATTCGAAATCGTCAACCGTAGGAAAAGTCAGTTTTGAGATATCGTTGAATGAACATAGTTGTCTCTTTCTTGTTTCAAGTGTTTAACTATGGACCCATGGCTAAAACTCAAGTTTTAAAGACTTCCCGAAATCCGAATTTGGACTTTTATTAGCGTATTAAGTGTATTAAAATGTCGTCTTTCACATTGATTCTGAATCGTCGACCGCAAAAAAAGTCAGTTTTGAGATATCGTTGAATGAACAAAGTTGTCTCTTTCTTGTTTCAAGTGTTCAACTATGGACCCATGGCCAAAACTCAAGTTTTAAAGACTGCCCGAAATCTGAATTTGGACCTTCATCAGTGTATTAAGTGTATTAAAATGTCGTCTTTCACATTGATTCGGAATCGTCAACCGCAAAAAAAGACAGTTTTGAGTTATCGTTGAATGAACAAAGTTGTCTCTTTCTTGTTTCAAGTGTTCAACTATGGACCCATGGCTAAAACTCAAGTTTTAAAAACCTCCCAAAATCTGAATTTGGACTTTATTTAGTGTATTAAGTGTTTCAAAATGTGATCTTTCACGTAGATTCAGAACCGTCAAAAGCAAATAAGTCAGTTTTGAGATATCTTTGATAGAACAAAGTTCTGTCTTTCTTGTTTCAAGTGTTCTACTGTGCACCCATGGCTAAAACTCAAGTTTTAAAAACATCCCGAGATCTGAATCTGGACTTTCATTAGTGTATCAAAATGTCGTCTTTCACATAGATTCGGAATCGTCAACTGCAAAAAAGTCAATTTTGAGATATCGTTGATTGAACAAAGTTGTCTCCTTCTTGTTTCAAGTGTTCTACAATGGACCCATGGGTAAAACTGAAGTTTTAAAAACGTCCCAAAATCCGAATTTGGACTTTCACTAGTGTATTAAGTGTATCAAAATGTCGTCTTTCACATTGATTCGGAATCGTCAACTGCAAAAAAAGTCAGTTTTGAGATATCGTTTGAATGAAGAAAGTTGTCTCTTTCTTGTTCCAAGTGTTCAACAATGGACCCATGGCTAAAACTCAAGTTTTAAAGACTTCCTGAAATCCGAATTTTGACTTTCATTAGTGTGTTAAGTGTATTAAAATGTCGTCTTTCACATTGATTCGGAATCGTCAACCGCAAAAAAAGTCAGTTTTGAGTTATCGTTGAATGAACAAAGTTGTCGCTTTCTTGTTTCAAGTGTTCTACATGGACCCATGGCTAAAACTCAAGTTTTAAAGACTTACCGAAATCCGAATTTGGACTTTCGTTAGTGTATTAAGTGTATCAAAATGTCGTCTTTCACATTGATTCGGAATCGTCAACCGCAGAAAAAGTCAGTTTTGTGATATCGTTGAATGAAGAATGTTGTCTCTTTCTTGTTTCAAGTGTTTAACTATGGACCCATGGCTAAAACTCAAGTTTTAAAGACTTCGCGAAATCCGAATTTGGATTTTCATCAGTGTGTTAAGTGTTTTAAAATGTCGTCTTTCACATTGATTCAGAATCGTCCACCGCAAAAAAGTTCCCTTTTGAGTTATCGTTGAATGAACAAAGTTGTCTCTTTCTTGTTTCAAGTGTTCAACTATGGACCCATGGCTAAAACTCAAGTTTTAAAAACTTTTCGAAATCTGAATTTGGACTTTCTTTAGTGTATTAAGTGTTTCAAAATGCCGTCTTTCACGTAGATTCGTAATCATCAAAAGCAAATAAGTTAGTTTTTAGATACCTTTGATTGAACAAGGTTCTGTCTTTCTTGTTTCAAGTGTTCTACTATGGACCCATGGCTAAAACTCAAGTTTTAAAAACTTCCCGAAATCTAAATCTGGACTTTCATTAGTGTATTAAGTGTATCAAAATGTCAACTTTCACATAGATTCAGAATTGTCAACTGCAAAAAAGTCAATTTTGAGATATCGTTGATTGAACAAAGTTGTCTCCTTGTTTCAACTGTTCTACTATGGACCCATGGGTAAAACAAAAGTTTTAAAAAAGTTCTCGGAATCCGAATTTGGACATTCGTTTGTGTATTAAGTGTATCAAAATGTCGTCGTTCACATTGATTCAGAATCGTCAACCGTAGAAAAAGTCAGTTTTGAGATATCGTTGAATGAACATAGTTGTGTCTTTCTTGTTTCAAATGTTTAACTATGGACCCATGGCTAAAACTCAAGTTTTAAAGACTTCCCGAAATCCAAATTTGGACTTTTATTAGCGTATTAAGTGTATTAAAATGTCGTCTTTCACATTGATTCTGAATCGTCGACCGCAAAAAAAGTCAGTTTTGAGATATCGTTGAATGAACAAAGTTGTCTCTTTCTTGTTTCAAGTGTTCAACTATGGACCCATGGCCAAAACTCAAGTTTTAAAGACTGCCCGAAATCTAAATTTGGACCTTCATCAGTGTATTAAGTGTATTAAAATGTCGTCTTTCACATTGATTCGGAATCGTCAACCGCAAAAAAAGACAGTTTTGAGTTATCGTTGAATGAACAAAGTTGTCTCTTTCTTGTTTCAAGTGTTCAACTATGGACCCATGGCTAAAACTCAAGTTTTAAAAACCTCCCAAAATCTGAATTTGGACTTTATTTAGTGTATTAAGTGTTTCAAAATGTGATCTTTCACGTAGATTCAGAACCGTCCAAAGCAAATAACTCAGTTTTGAGATATCTTTGATAGAACAAAGTTCTGTCTTTCTTGTTTCAAGTGTTCTACTGTGCACCCATGGCTAAAACTCAAGTTTTAAAAACTTCCCGAGATCTGAATCTGGACTTTCATTAGTGTATTAAGTGTATCAAAATGTCGTCTTTCACATAGATTCGAAATCGTCAACTGCAGAAAATTCAATTTTGAGATATCGTTGATTGAACAAAGTTGTCTCCTTCTTGTTTCAAGTGTTCTACTATGGACCCATGGGTACAACTGAAGTTTTAAAAACGTCCCAAAATCCGAATTTGGACTATCACTAGTGTATTAAGTGTATCAAAATGTCGTCTTTCACATTGATTCGGAATCGTCAACCGCAAAAAAAGTCAGCTTTGAGATATCGTTTGAATGAAGAAAGTTGTCTCTTTCTTGTTTCAAGTGTTCAACAATGGACCCATGGCTAAAACTCAAGTTTTAAAGACTTCCCGAAATCCGAATTTGGACTTTCATGAGTGTATTAAGTGTATTAAAATGTCATCTTTCACATTGATTCGGAATCGTCAACCGCAAAAAAGGATAGTTTTGAGTTATCGTTGAGTGAACAAAGTTGTCTCTTTCTTGTTTCAAGTGTTCAACTATGGACCCATGGCTAAAACTCAAGTTTTAAAAACTTCCCGAAATCTGAATTTGGACTTTATTTAGTGTATTAAGTGTTTCAAAATGTCATCTTCAACGTAGATTCGGAACCGTCAAAAGCAAATAAGTCAGTTTTGAGATATCTTTGATAGAACAAAGTTCTGTCTTTCTTGTTTCAAGTGTTCTACTGTGCACCCATGGCTAAAACTCAAGTTTTAAAAACTTCCCGAGATCTGAATCTGGACTTTCATTAGTGTATCAAAATGTCGTCTTTCACATAGATTCGGAATCGTCAACTGCAAAAAAGTCAATTTTGAGATATCGTTGATTGAACAAAGTTGTCTCCTTCTTGTTTCAAGTGTTCTACTATGGAAGCATGGGTACAACTGAAGTTTTAAAAACGTCCCAAAATCCGAATTTGGACTATCACTAGTGTATTAAGTGTATCAAAATGTCGTCTTTCACATTGATTCGGAATCGTCAACCGCAAAAAAAGTCAGCTTTGAGATATCGTTTGAATGAAGAAAGTTGTCTCTTTCTTGTTTCAAGTGTTCAACAATGGACCCATGGCTAAAACTCAAGTTTTAAAGACTTCCCGAAATCCGAATTTGGAATTTCATGAGTGTATTAAGTGTATTAAAATGTCGTCTTTCACATTGATTCGGAATCGTCAACCGCAAAAAAGGACAGTTTTGAGTTATCGTTGAGTGAACAAAGTTGTCTCTTTCTTGTTTCAAGTGTTCAACTATGGACCCATGGCTAAAACTCAAGTTTTAAAAACTTCCCGAAATCTGAATTTGGACTTTATTTAGTGTATTAAGTGTTTCAAAATGTCATCTTTCACGTAGATTCGGAACCGTCAAAAGCAAATAAGTCAGTTTTGAGATATCTTTGATAGAACAAAGTTCTGTCTTTCTTGTTTCAAGTGTTCTACTGTGCACCCATGGCTAAAACTCAAGTTTTAAAAACTTTCTGAGATCTGAATCTGGACTTTCATTAGTGTATCAAAATGTCGTCTTTCACATAGATTCGGAATCGTCAACTGCAAAAAAGTCAATTTTGAGATATCGTTGATTGAACAAAGTTGTCTCCTTCTTGTTTCAAGTGTTCTACTATGGACCCATGGGTAAAACTGAAGTTTTAAAAACGTCCCAAAATCCGAATTTTGACTTTCACTAGTGTATTAAGTGTATCAAAATGTCGTCTTTCACATTGATTCGAAATCGTCAACTGCAAAAAAAGTCAGTTTTGAGATATCGTTTGAATGAAGAAAGTTGTCTATTTCTTGTTTCAAGTGTTCAACAATGGACCCATGGCTAAAACTCAAGTTTTAAAGACTTCCTGAAATCTGAATTTTGACTTTCATTAGTGTATTAAGTGTATTAAAATGTCGTCTTTCACATTGATTCGGAATCGTCAACCGCAAAAAAAGTCAGTTTTGAGTTATCGTTGAATGAACAAAGTTGTCGCTTTCTTGTTTCAAGTGTTCTACATGGACCCATGGCTAAAACTCAAGTTTTAAAGACTTACCGAAATCTGAATTTGGACTTTCGTTAGTGTATTAAGTGTATCAAAATGTCGTCTTTCACATTGATTCGGAATCGTCAACCGCAGAAAAAGTCAGTTTTGTGATATCGTTGAATGAAGAATGTTGTCTCTTTCTTGTTTCAAGTGTTTAACTATGGACCCATGGCTAAAACTCAAGTTTTAAAGACTTCGCGAAATCCGAATTTGGATTTTCATCAGTGTGTTAAGTGTTTTAAAATGTCGTCTTTCACATTGATTCAGAATCGTCCACCGCAAAAAAGTTCCCTTTTGAGTTATCGTTGAATGAACAAAGTTGTCTCTTTCTTGTTTCAAGTGTTCAACTATGGACCCATGGCTAAAACTCAAGTTTTAAAAACTTTTCGAAATCTGAATTTGGACTTTCTTTAGTGTATTAAGTGTTTCAAAATGCCGTCTTTCACGTAGATTCGTAATCATCAAAAGCAAATAAGTTAGTTTTTAGATACCTTTGATTGAACAAGGTTCTGTCTTTCTTGTTTCAAGTGTTCTACTATGGACCCATGGCTAAAACTCAAGTTTTAAAAACTTCCCGAAATCTAAATCTGGACTTTCATTAGTGTATTAAGTGTATCAAAATGTCAACTTTCACATAGATTCAGAATTGTCAACTGCAAAAAAGTCAATTTTGAGATATCGTTGATTGAACAAAGTTGTCTCCTTGTTTCAACTGTTCTACTATGGACCCATGGGTAAAACAAAAGTTTTAAAAAAGTTCTCAGAATCCGAATTTGGACATTCGTTTGTGTATTAAGTGTATCAAAATGTCGTCGTTCACATTGATTCAGAATCGTCAACCGTAGAAAAAGTCAGTTTTGAGATATCGTTGAATGAACATAGTTGTGTCTTTCTTGTTTCAAATGTTTAACTATGGACCCATGGCTAAAACTCAAGTTTTAAAGACTTCCCGAAATCCAAATTTGGACTTTTATTAGCGTATTAAGTGTATTAAAATGTCGTCTTTCACATTGATTCTGAATCGTCGACCGCAAAAAAAGTCAGTTTTGAGATATCGTTGAATGAACAAAGTTGTCTCTTTCTTGTTTCAAGTGTTCAACTATGGACCCATGGCCAAAACTCAAGTTTTAAAGACTGCCCGAAATCTGAATTTGGACCTTCATCAGTGTATTAAGTGTATTAAAATGTCGTCTTTCACATTGATTCGGAATCGTCAACCGCAAAAAAAGACAGTTTTGAGTTATCGTTGAATGAACAAAGTTGTCTCTTTCTTGTTTCAAGTGTTCAACTATGGACCCATGGCTAAAACTCAAGTTTTAAAAACCTCCCAAAATCTGAATTTGGACTTTATTTAGTGTATTAAGTGTTTCAAAATGTGATCTTTCACGTAGATTCAGAACCGTCAAAAGCAAATAACTCAGTTTTGAGATATCTTTGATAGAACAAAGTTCTGTCTTTCTTGTTTCAAGTGTTCTACTGTGCACCCATGGCTAAAACTCAAGTTTTAAAAACTTCCCGAGATCTGAATCTGGACTTTCATTAGTGTATTAAGTGTATCAAAATGTCGTCTTTCACATAGATTCGAAATCGTCAACTGCAGAAAATTCAATTTTGAGATATCGTTGATTGAACAAAGTTGTCTCCTTCTTGTTTCAAGTGTTCTACTATGGACCCATGGGTACAACTGAAGTTTTAAAAACGTCCCAAAATCCGAATTTGGACTATCACTAGTGTATTAAGTGTATCAAAATGTCGTCTTTCACATTGATTCGGAATCGTCAACCGCAAAAAAAGTCAGCTTTGAGATATCGTTTGAATGAAGAAAGTTGTCTCTTTCTTGTTTCAAGTGTTCAACAATGGACCCATGGCTAAAACTCAAGTTTTAAAGACTTCCCGAAATCCGAATTTGGACTTTCATGAGTGTATTAAGTGTATTAAAATGTCATCTTTCACATTGATTCGGAATCGTCAACCGCAAAAAAGGATAGTTTTGAGTTATCGTTGAGTGAACAAAGTTGTCTCTTTCTTGTTTCAAGTGTTCAACTATGGACCCATGGCTAAAACTCAAGTTTTAAAAACTTCCCGAAATCTGAATTTGGACTTTATTTAGTGTATTAAGTGTTTCAAAATGTCATCTTCAACGTAGATTCGGAACCGTCAAAAGCAAATAAGTCAGTTTTGAGATATCTTTGATAGAACAAAGTTCTGTCTTTCTTGTTTCAAGTGTTCTACTGTGCACCCATGGCTAAAACTCAAGTTTTAAAAACTTCCCGAGATCTGAATCTGGACTTTCATTAGTGTATCAAAATGTCGTCTTTCACATAGATTCGGAATCGTCAACTGCAAAAAAGTCAATTTTGAGATATCGTTGATTGAACAAAGTTGTCTCCTTCTTGTTTCAAGTGTTCTACTATGGAGCCATGGGTACAACTGAAGTTTTAAAAACGTCCCAAAATCCGAATTTGGACTATCACTAGTGTATTAAGTGTATCAAAATGTCGTCTTTCACATTGATTCGGAATCGTCAACCGCAAAAAAAGTCAGCTTTGAGATATCGTTTGAATGAAGAAAGTTGTCTCTTTCTTGTTTCAAGTGTTCAACAATGGACCCATGGCTAAAACTCAAGTTTTAAAGACTTCCCGAAATCCGAATTTGGAATTTCATGAGTGTATTAAGTGTATTAAAATGTCGTCTTTCACATTGATTCGGAATCGTCAACCGCAAAAAAGGACAGTTTTGAGTTATCGTTGAGTGAACAAAGTTGTCTCTTTCTTGTTTCAAGTGTTCAACTATGGACCCATGGCTAAAACTCAAGTTTTAAAAACTTCCCGAAATCTGAATTTGGACTTTATTTAGTGTATTAAGTGTTTCAAAATGTCATCTTTCACGTAGATTCGGAGCCGTCAAAAGCAAATAAGTTAGTTTTGAGATATCTTTGATAGAACAAAGTTCTGTCTTTCTTGTTTCAAGTGTTCTACTGTGCACCCATGGCTAAAACTCAAGTTTTAAAAACTTTCTGAGATCTGAATCTGGACTTTCATTAGTGTATCAAAATGTCGTCTTTCACATAGATTCAGAATCGTCAACTGCAAAAAAGTCAATTTTGAGATATCGTTGATTGAACAAAGTTGTCTCCTTCTTGTTTCAAGTGTTCTACTATGGACCCATGGGTAAAACTGAAGTTTTAAAAACGTCCCAAAATCCGAATTTTGACTTTCACTAGTGTATTAAGTGTATCAAAATGTCGTCTTTCACATTGATTCGAAATCGTCAACTGCAAAAAAAGTCAGTTTTGAGATATCGTTTGAATGAAGAAAGTTGTCTATTTCTTGTTTCAAGTGTTCAACAATGGACCCATGGCTAAAACTCAAGTTTTAAAGACTTCCTGAAATCTGAATTTTGACTTTCATTAGTGTATTAAGTGTATTAAAATGTCGTCTTTCACATTGATTCGGAATCGTCAACCGCAAAAAAAGTCAGTTTTGAGTTATCGTTGAATGAACAAAGTTGTCGCTTTCTTGTTTCAAGTGTTCTACATGGACCCATGGCTAAAACTCAAGTTTTAAAGACTTACCGAAATCTGAATTTGGACTTTCGTTAGTGTATTAAGTGTATCAAAATGTCGTCTTTCACATTGATTCGGAATAGTCAACCGCAGAAAAAGTCAGTTTTGTGATATCGTTGAATGAAGAATGTTGTCTCTTTCTTGTTTCAAGTGTTTAACTATGGACCCATGGCTAAAACTCAAGTTTTAAAGACTTCGCGAAATCCAAATTTGGATTTTCATCAGTGTGTTAAGTGTATTAAAATGTCGTCTTTCACATTGATTCAGAATCGTCCACCGCAAAAAAGTTCCCTTTTGAGTTATCGTTGAATGAACAAAGTTGTCTCTTTCTTGTTTCAAGTGTTCAACTATGGACCCATGGCTAAAACTCAAGTTTTAAAAACTTTTCAAAATCTGAATTTGGACTTTCTTTAGTGTATTAAGTGTTTCAAAATGCCGTCTTTCACGTAGATTCGTAATCATCAAAAGCAAATAAGTTTGTTTTTAGATACCTTTGATTGAACAAGGTTCTGTCTTTCTTGTTTCAAGTGTTCTACTATGGACCCATGGCTAAAACTCAAGTTTTAAAAACTTCCCGAAATCTAAATCTGGACTTTCATTAGTGTATTAAGTGTATCAAAATGTCATCTTTCACATAGATTCGGAATTGTCAACTGCAAAAAAGTCAATTTTGAGATATCGTTGATTGAACAAAGTTGTCTCCTTGTTTCAAGTGTTCTACTATGGACCCATGGGTAAAACTCAAGTTTTAAAAAAGTTCTCGGAATCCGAATTTGGACATTCGTTTGTGTATTAAGTGTATCAAAATGTCATCTTTCACATTGATTCGGAATCGTCAACCGTAGAAAAAGTTAGTTTTGAGATATCGTTGAATGAACATAGTTGTCTCTTTCTTGTTTCAAGTGTTTAACTATGGACCCATGGGTACAACTGAAGTTTTAAAGACTTCCCGAAATCCGAATTTGGACTTTTATTAGCGTATTAAGTGTATTAAAATGTCGTCTTTCACATTGATTCTGAATCGTCGACCGCAAAAAAAGTCAGTTTTGAGATATCGTTGAATGAACAAAGTTGTCTCTTTCTTGTTTCAAGTGTTCAACTATGGACCCATGGCCAAAACTCAAGTTTTAAAGACTTCCCGAAATCTGAATTTGGACCTTCATCAGTGTATTAAGTGTATTAAAATGTCATCTTTCACATTGATTCGGAATCGTCAACCGCAAAAAAAGACAGTTTTGAGTTATCGTTGAATGAACAAAGTTGTCTCTTTCTTGTTTCAAGTGTTCAACTATGGACCCATGGCTAAAACTCAAGTTTTAAAAACCTCCCAAAATCTGAATTTGGACTTTATTTAGTGTATTAAGTGTTTCAAAATGTGATCTTTCACGTAGATTCAGAACCGTCAAAAGCAAATAAGTCAGTTTTGAGATATCTTTGATAGAACAAAGTTATGTCTTTCTTGTTTCAAGTGTTCTACTGTGCACCCATGGCTAAAACTCAAGTTTTAAAAACTTCCCGAGATCTGAATCTGGAGTTTCATTAGTGTATCAAAATGTCGTCTTTCACATAGATTCGGAATCGTCAACTGCAAAAAAGTCAATTTTGAGATATCGTTGATTGAACAAAGTTGTCTCCTTCTTGTTTCAAGTGTTCTACTATGGACCCATGGGTAAAACTGAAGTTTTAAAAACGTCCCAAAATCCGAATTTGGACTTTCACTAGTGTATTAAGTGTATCAAAATGTCGTCTTTCACATTGATTCGGAATCGTCAACTGCAAAAAAAGTCAGTTTTGAGATATCGTTTGAATGAAGAAAGTTGTCTCTTTCTTGTTTCAAGTGTTCAACAATGGACCCATGGCTAAAACTCAAGTTTTAAAGACTTCCTGAAATCCGAATTTTGACTTTCATTAGTGTATTAAGTGTATTAAAATGTCGTCTTTCACATTGATTCGGAATCGTCAACCGCAAAAAAAGTCAGTTTTGAGTTATCGTTGAATGAACAAAGTTGTCGCTTTCTTGTTTCAAGTGTTCTACATGGACCCATGGCTAAAACTCAAGTTTTAAAGACTTACCAAAATCCGAATTTGGACTTTCGTTAGTGTATTAAGTGTATCAAAATGTCGTCCTTCACATTGATTCGGAATCGTCAACCGCAGAAAAAGTCAGTTTTGTGATATCGTTGAATGAAGAATGTTGTCTCTTTCTTGTTTCAAGTGTTTAACTATGGACCCATGGCTAAAACTCAAGTTTTAAAGACTTCGCGAAATCCGAATTTGGATTTTCATCAGTGTGTTAAGTGTATTAAAATGTCGTCTTTCACATTGATTCAGAATCGTCCACCGCAAAAAAGTTCCCTTTTGAGTTATAGTTGAATGAACAAAGTTGTCTCTTTCTTGTTTCAAGTGTTCAACTATGGACCCATGGCTAAAACTCAAGTTTTAAAAACTTTTCGAAATCTGAATTTGGACTTTCTTTAGTGTATTAAGTGTTTCAAAATGCCGTCTTTCACGTAGATTCGTAATCATCAAAAGCAAATAAGTCAGTTTTTAGATATCTTTGATTGAACAAAGTTCTGTCTTTTCTTGTTTCAAGTGTTCTACTATGGACCCATGGCTAAAACTCAAGTTTTAAAAACATCCCGAAATCTAAATCTAGACTTTCATTAGGGTATTAAGTGTATCAAAATGTCGTCTTTCACATAGATTCGAAATCGTCAACTGCAAAAAAGTCAATTTTAAGATATCGTTGATTGAACAAAGTTGTCTCTTTCTTGTTTCAAGTGTTCTACTATGGACCCATGGGTAAAACTCAAGTTTTAAAAAAGTTCCCGGAATTCGAATTTGGACATTCGTTAGTGTATTAAGTGTATCAAAATGTCGTCTTTCACGTTGATTCGGAATCGTCAACCACAATAAAAGTCAGTTTTGAGATATTGTTGAATGAACAAAGTTCTCTCTTTCGTGTTTCAAGTGTTCTACTATTTACCCATGGCTAAAGCTCAAGTTTTAAAGACTTCCCGAAATCCGAATTTGGACTTTCGTTAGTATATTAAGTGTATCAAAATGTCATCTTTCACATTTATTCGAAATCGTCAACTGCAAAAAAAGTCAGTTTTGAGAAATCTTTGAATGAACAAAGTTGTCTCTTTCTTGTTTCAAGTGTTCTACTATGGACCCATGGTTAAAACTCAAGTTTTAAAGACTTCCCGAAATCCAAATTTAGACTTTCATTAGTGTATTAAGTGTATTAAAATGTCGTATTTCACATTGATTCGGAATCGTCAACCGCAAAAAAAGTCAGTTTTGAGATATCGTTGAATGAACAAAGTTGTCTCTTTCTAGTTTCAAGTGTTTAACTATGGACCCATGGCTAAAACTCAAGTTTTAAAGACTTCCCGAAATCCGAATTTGGACTTTCATTAGTGTATTAAGTGTATTAAAATGTCGCCTTTCACATTGATTCAGAGTCGTCGACCGCAAAAAAAGTCAGTTTTGAGATATCGTTGAATGAACAAAGTTGTCTCTTTCTTGTTTCAAGTGTTTAACTATGGACCCATGGCTAAAACTCAAGTTTTAAAGACTTCCCGAAATCCGAATTTAGACTTTCATTAGTGTATTAAGTGTATTAAAATGTCATCTTTCACATTGATTCAGAATCGTCAACCACAAAAAAAGTCAGTTTTGAGATATCGTTGAATGAACAAAGTTGTCTCTTTCTTGTTTCAAGTGTTTAACTATGGACCCATGGCTAAAACTCAAGTTTTAAAGACTTCCCGAAATCCGAATTTGGACTTTCATTAGCGTATTAAGTGTATTAAAATTTCATCTTTCACATTGATTCGGAATCGTCAACCACAAAAAAGGTCAGTTTTGAGTTATAGTTGAATGAACAAAGTTGTCTCTTTCTTGTTTCAAGTGTTCAACTATGGACCCATGGCTAAAACTCAAGTTTTAAAGACTTCCCGAAATCCGAATTTGCACTTTCATGAGTGTATTAAGTGTATTAAAATGTCGTCTTTCACATTGATTCGGAATCGTCAACCACAAAAAAAGTCAGTTTTGAGATATCGTTGAATGAACAAAGTTGTCTCTTTCTTTTTTCAAGTGTTTAACTATGGACCCATGGCTAAAACTCAAGTTTTAAAGACTTCCCGAAATCCGAATTTGGACTTTCATCATTGTGTTAAGTGTATTAAAATGTCGTCTTTCACATTGATTCAGAATCGTCCACCGCAAAAAAGTTCCCTTTTGAGTTATCGTTGAATGAACAAAGTTGTCTCTTTCTTGTTTCAAGTGTTCAACTATGGACCCATGGCTAAAACTCAAGTTTTAAAAACTTTTCGAAATCTGAATTTGGACTTTCTTTAGTGTATTAAGTGTTTCAA
The DNA here is from genome assembly GCA_036245055.1 of Diospyros kaki. Lineage (NCBI taxonomy): Eukaryota > Viridiplantae > Streptophyta > Magnoliopsida > Ericales > Ebenaceae > Diospyros > Diospyros kaki. The sequence goes on along the minus strand of BSEG01000009.1, from coordinate 21,639,891 downwards.
AATGCCGTCTTTCACGTAGATTCGTAATCATCAAAAGCAAATAAGTTAGTTTTTAAATACCTTTGATTGAACAAGGTTCTGTCTTTCTTGTTTCAAGTGTTCTACTATGGACCCATGGCTAAAACTCAAGTTTTAAAAACTTCCCGAAATCTAAATCTGGACTTTCATTAGTGTATTAAGTGTATCAAAATGTCATCTTTCACATAGATTCGGAATTGTCAACTGCAAAAAAGTCAATTTTCAGATATCGTTGATTGAACAAAGTTGTCTCCTTGTTTCAAGTGTTCTACTATGGACCCATGGGTAAAACTCAAGTTTTAAAAAAGTTCTCGGAATCCGAATTTGGACATTCGTTTGTGTATTAAGTGTATCAAAATGTCGTCTTTCACATTGATTCGAAATCGTCAACCGTAGGAAAAGTCAGTTTTGAGATATCGTTGAATGAACATAGTTGTCTCTTTCTTGTTTCAAGTGTTTAACTATGGACCCATGGCTAAAACTCAAGTTTTAAAGACTTCCCGAAATCCGAATTTGGACTTTTATTAGCGTATTAAGTGTATTAAAATGTCGTCTTTCACATTGATTCTGAATCGTCGACCGCAAAAAAAGTCAGTTTTGAGATATCGTTGAATGAACAAAGTTGTCTCTTTCTTGTTTCAAGTGTTCAACTATGGACCCATGGCCAAAACTCAAGTTTTAAAGACTGCCCGAAATCTGAATTTGGACCTTCATCAGTGTATTAAGTGTATTAAAATGTCGTCTTTCACATAGATTCGGAATCGTCAACTGCAAAAAAGTCAATTTTGAGATATCGTTGATTGAACAAAGTTGTCTCCTTCTTGTTTCAAGTGTTCTACTATGGACCCATGGGTAAAACTGAAGTTTTAAAAACATCCCAAAATCCGAATTTGGACTTTCACTAGTGTATTAAGTGTATCAAAATGTCGTCTTTCACATTGATTCGGAATCGTCAACTGGAAAAAAAGTCAGTTTTGAGATATCGTTTGAATGAAGAAAGTTGTCTCTTTCTTGTTTCAAGTGTTCAACAATGGACCCATGGCTAAAACTCAAGTTTTAAAGACTTCCTGAAATCCGAATTTTGACTTTCATTAGTGTATTAAGTGTATTAAAATGTCGTCTTTCACATTGATTCGGAATCGTCAACCGCAAAAAAAGTCAGTTTTGAGTTATCGTTGAATGAACAAAGTTGTCGCTTTCTTGTTTCAAGTGTTCTACATGGACCCATGGCTAAAACTCAAGTTTTAAAGACTTACCGAAATCCGAATTTGGACTTTCGTTAGTGTATTAAGTGTATCAAAATGTCGTCTTTCACATTGATTCGGAATCGTCAACTGCAGAAAAAGTCAGTTTTGTGATATCGTTGAATGAAGAATGTTGTCTCTTTCTTGTTTCAAGTGTTTAACTATGGACCCATGGCTAAAACTCAAGTTTTAAAGACTTCGCGAAATCCGAATTTGGATTTTCATCAGTGTGTTAAGTGTATTAAAATGTCGTCTTTCACATTGATTCAGAATCGTCCACCGCAAAAAAGTTCCCTTTTGAGTTATCGTTGAATGAACAAAGTTGTCTCTTTCTTGTTTCAAGTGTTCAACTATGGACCCATGGCTAAAACTCAAGTTTTAAAAACTTTTCGAAATCTGAATTTGGACTTTCTTTAGTGTATTAAGTGTTTCAAAATGCCGTCTTTCACGTAGATTCGTAATCATCAAAAGCAAATAAGTTAGTTTTTAGATACCTTTGATTGAACAAGGTTCTGTCTTTCTTGTTTCAAGTGTTCTACTATGGACCCATGGCTAAAACTCAAGTTTTAAAAACTTCCCGAAATCTAAATCTGGACTTTCATTAGTGTATTAAGTGTATCAAAATGTCATCTTTCACATAGATTCGGAATTGTCAACTGCAAAAAAGTCAATTTTGAGATATCATTGATTGAACAAAGTTGTCTCCTTGTTTCAAGTGTTCTACTATGGACCCATGGGTAAAACTCAAGTTTTAAAAAAGTTCTCGGAATCCGAATTTGGACATTCGTTTGTGTATTAAGTGTATCAAAATGTCGTCTTTCACATTGATTCGAAATCGTCAACCGTAGGAAAAGTCAGTTTTGAGATATCGTTGAATGAACATAGTTGTCTCTTTCTTGTTTCAAGTGTTTAACTATGGACCCATGGCTAAAACTCAAGTTTTAAAGACTTCCCGAAATCCGAATTTGGACTTTTATTAGCGTATTAAGTGTATTAAAATGTCGTCTTTCACATTGATTCTGAATCGTCGACCGCAAAAAAAGTCAGTTTTGAGATATCGTTGAATGAACAAAGTTGTCTCTTTCTTGTTTCAAGTGTTCAACTATGGACCCATGGCCAAAACTCAAGTTTTAAAGACTGCCCGAAATCTGAATTTGGACCTTCATCAGTGTATTAAGTGTATTAAAATGTCGTCTTTCACATTGATTCGGAATCGTCAACCGCAAAAAAAGACAGTTTTGAGTTATCGTTGAATGAACAAAGTTGTCTCTTTCTTGTTTCAAGTGTTCAACTATGGACCCATGGCTAAAACTCAAGTTTTAAAAACCTCCCAAAATCTGAATTTGGACTTTATTTAGTGTATTAAGTGTTTCAAAATGTGATCTTTCACGTAGATTCAGAACCGTCAAAAGCAAATAAGTCAGTTTTGAGATATCTTTGATAGAACAAAGTTCTGTCTTTCTTGTTTCAAGTGTTCTACTGTGCACCCATGGCTAAAACTCAAGTTTTAAAAACATCCCGAGATCTGAATCTGGACTTTCATTAGTGTATCAAAATGTCGTCTTTCACATAGATTCGGAATCGTCAACTGCAAAAAAGTCAATTTTGAGATATCGTTGATTGAACAAAGTTGTCTCCTTCTTGTTTCAAGTGTTCTACAATGGACCCATGGGTAAAACTGAAGTTTTAAAAACGTCCCAAAATCCGAATTTGGACTTTCACTAGTGTATTAAGTGTATCAAAATGTCGTCTTTCACATTGATTCGGAATCGTCAACTGCAAAAAAAGTCAGTTTTGAGATATCGTTTGAATGAAGAAAGTTGTCTCTTTCTTGTTCCAAGTGTTCAACAATGGACCCATGGCTAAAACTCAAGTTTTAAAGACTTCCTGAAATCCGAATTTTGACTTTCATTAGTGTGTTAAGTGTATTAAAATGTCGTCTTTCACATTGATTCGGAATCGTCAACCGCAAAAAAAGTCAGTTTTGAGTTATCGTTGAATGAACAAAGTTGTCGCTTTCTTGTTTCAAGTGTTCTACATGGACCCATGGCTAAAACTCAAGTTTTAAAGACTTACCGAAATCCGAATTTGTACTTTCGTTAGTGTATTAAGTGTATCAAAATGTCGTCTTTCACATTGATTCGGAATCGTCAACCGCAGAAAAAGTCAGTTTTGTGATATCGTTGAATGAAGAATGTTGTCTCTTTCTTGTTTCAAGTGTTTAACTATGGACCCATGGCTAAAACTCAAGTTTTAAAGACTTCGCGAAATCCGAATTTGGATTTTCATCAGTGTGTTAAGTGTTTTAAAATGTCGTCTTTCACATTGATTCAGAATCGTCCACCGCAAAAAAGTTCCCTTTTGAGTTATCGTTGAATGAACAAAGTTGTCTCTTTCTTGTTTCAAGTGTTCAACTATGGACCCATGGCTAAAACTCAAGTTTTAAAAACTTTTCGAAATCTGAATTTGGACTTTCTTTAGTGTATTAAGTGTTTCAAAATGCCGTCTTTCACGTAGATTCGTAATCATCAAAAGCAAATAAGTTAGTTTTTAGATACCTTTGATTGAACAAGGTTCTGTCTTTCTTGTTTCAAGTGTTCTACTATGGACCCATGGCTAAAACTCAAGTTTTAAAAACTTCCCGAAATCTAAATCTGGACTTTCATTAGTGTATTAAGTGTATCAAAATGTCAACTTTCACATAGATTCAGATTTGTCAACTGCAAAAAAGTCAATTTTGAGATATCGTTGATTGAACAAAGTTGTCTCCTTGTTTCAACTGTTCTACTATGGACCCATGGGTAAAACAAAAGTTTTAAAAAAGTTCTCGGAATCCGAATTTGGACATTCGTTTGTGTATTAAGTGTATCAAAATGTCGTCGTTCACATTGATTCAGAATCGTCAACCGTAGAAAAAGTCAGTTTTGAGATATCGTTGAATGAACATAGTTGTGTCTTTCTTGTTTCAAATGTTTAACTATGGACCCATGGCTAAAACTCAAGTTTTAAAGACTTCCCGAAATCCAAATTTGGACTTTTATTAGCGTATTAAGTGTATTAAAATGTCGTCTTTCACATTGATTCTGAATCGTCGACCGCAAAAAAAGTCAGTTTTGAGATATCGTTGAATGAACAAAGTTGTCTCTTTCTTGTTTCAAGTGTTCAACTATGGACCCATGGCCAAAACTCAAGTTTTAAAGACTGCCCGAAATCTGAATTTGGACCTTCATCAGTGTATTAAGTGTATTAAAATGTCGTCTTTCACATTGATTCGGAATCGTCAACCGCAAAAAAAGACAGTTTTGAGATATCGTTGAATGAACAAAGTTGTCTCTTTCTTGTTTCAAGTGTTTAACTATGGACCCATGGCTAAAACTCAAGTTTTAAAGACTTCCCGAAATCTGTATTTGGACTTTCATCAGTGTATTAAGTGTATTAAAATGTCGTCTTTCACATTGATTCGGAATCGTCAACCGCAAAAAAAGACAGTTGTGAGTTATCGTTGAATGAACAAAGTTGCCTGTTTCTTGTTTCAAGTGTTCAACTATGGACCCAAGGCTAAAACTCAAGTTTTAAAAACTTCCCGAAATCTGAATTTGAACTTTATTTAGTGTATTAAGTGTTTCAAAATGTCATCTTTCACGTAGATTCGGAGCCGTCAAAAGCAAATAAGTCAGTTTTGAGATATCTTTGATAGAACAAAGTTCTGTCTTTCTTGTTTCAAGTGTTCTACTGTGCACCCATGGCTAAAACTCAAGTTTTAAAAACTTCCCGAGATCTGAATCTGGACTTTCATTAGTGTATCAAAATGTCGTCTTTCACATAGATTCGGAATCGTCAACTGCAAAAAAGTCAATTTTGAGATATCGTTGATTGAACAAAGTTGTCTCTTTGTTTCAAGTGTTCTACTATGGACCCATGGGTAAAACTGAAGTTTTAAAAACATCCCAAAATCCGAATTTGGACTTTCACTAGTGTATTAAGTGCATCAAAATGTCGTCTTTCACATTGATTCGGAATCGTCAACTGCAAAAAAAGTCAGTTTTGAGATATCGTTTGAATGAAGAAAGTTGTCTCTTTCTTGTTTCAAGTGTTCAACAATGGACCCATGGCTAAAACTCAAGTTTTAAAGACTTCCAGAAATCCGAATTTTGACTTTCATTAGTGTATTAAGTGTATTAAAATGTCATCTTTCACATTGATTCGGAATCGTCAACCGCAAAAAAAGTCAGTTTTGAGATATCGTTGAATGAACAAAGTTGTCTCTTTCTTGTTTCAAGTGTTTAACTATGAACCCATGGCTAAAACTCAAGTTTTAAAGACTTCCCGAAATCCGAATTAGGACTTTCATTAGTGTATTAAGTGTATTAAAATCTCATCTTTCACATTGATTCGGAATCGTCAACCGCAAAAAAAGTCAGTTTTGAGTTATAGTTGAATGAAGAAAGTTGTCTCTTTCTTGTTTCAAGTGTTCAACTATGGACCCATGGCTAAAACTCAAGTTTTAAAGACTTCCCGAAATCCGAATTTGGACTTTCATGAGTGTATTAAGTGTATTAAAATGTCGTCTTTCACATTGATTCGGAATCGTCAACCACAAAAAAAGTCAGTTTTGAGATATCGTTGAATGAACAAAGTTGTCTCTTTCTTGTTTCAAGTGTTTAACTATGGACCCATGGCTAAAACTCAAGTTTTAAAGACTTCCCGAAATCTGAATTTGGACTTTCATCAGTGTATTAAGTGTATTAAAATGTCGTCTTTCACATTGATTCTGAATCGTCGACCGCAAAAAAAGTCAGTTTTGAGATATCGTTGAATGAACAAAGTTGTCTCTTTCTTGTTTCAAGTGTTCAACTATGGACCCATGGCCAAAACTCAAGTTTTAAAGACTGCCCGAAATCTGAATTTGGACCTTCATCAGTGTATTAAGTGTATTAAAATGTCGTCTTTCACATTGATTCGGAATCGTCAACCGCAAAAAAAGACAGTTTTGAGTTATCGTTGAATGAACAAAGTTGTCTCTTTCTTGTTTCAAGTGTTCAACTATGGACCCATGGCTAAAACTCAAGTTTTAAAAACCTCCCAAAATCTGAATTTGGACTTTATTTAGTGTATTAAGTGTTTCAAAATGTGATCTTTCACGTAGATTCAGAACCGTCAAAAGCAAATAAGTCAGTTTTGAGATATCTTTGATAGAACAAAGTTCTGTCTTTCTTGTTTCAAGTGTTCTACTGTGCACCCATGGCTAAAACTCAAGTTTTAAAAACTTCCCGAGATCTGAATCTGGACTTTCATTAGTGTATCAAAATGCCGTCTTTCACATAGATTCGGAATCGTCAACTGCAAAAAAGTCAATTTTGAGATATCGTTGATTGAACAAAGTTGTCTCCTTCTTGTTTCAAGTGTTCTACTATGGACCCATGGGTAAAACTGAAGTTTTAAAAACGTCCCAAAATCCGAATTTGGACTTTCACTAGTGTATTAAGTGTATCAAAATGTCGTCTTTCACATTGATTCGGAATCGTCAACTGCAAAAAAAGTCAGTTTTGAGATATCGTTTGAATGAAGAAAGTTGTCTCTTTCTTGTTTCAAGTGTTCAACAATGGACCCATGGCTAAAACTCAAGTTTTAAAGACTTCCTGAAATCCGAATTTTGACTTTCATTAGTGTATTAAGTGTATTAAAATGTCGTCTTTCACATTGATTCGGAATCGTCAACCGCAAAAAAAGTCAGTTTTGAGTTATCGTTGAATGAACAAAGTTGTCTCTTTCTTGTTTCAAGTGTTTAACTATGAACCCATGGCTAAAACTCAAGTTTTAAAGACTTCCCGAAATCCGAATTCGGACTTTCATTAGTGTATTAAGTGTATTAAAATCTCATCTTTCACATTGATTCGGAATCGTCAACCGCAAAAAAAAGTCAGTTTTGAGTTATAGTTGAATGAACAAAGTTGTCTCTTTCTTGTTTCCAGTGTTCAACTATGGACCCATGGCTAAAACTCAAGTTTTAAAGACTTCCCGAAATCCGAATTTGGACTTTCATGAGTGTATTAAGTGTATTAAAATGTCGTCTTTCACATTGATTCGGAATCGTCAACCACAAAAAAAGTAAGTTTTGAGATATCGTTGAATGAACAAAGTTGTCTCTTTCTTGTTTCAAGTGTTTAACTATGGACCCATGGCTAAAACTCAAGTTTTAAAGACTTCCCGAAATCTGAATTTGGACTTTCATCAGTGTATTAAGTGTATTAAAATGTCATCTTTCACATTGATTCGGAATCGTCAACCGCAAAAAAAGACAGTTTTGAGTTATCGTTGAATGAACAAAGTTGCCTGTTTCTTGTTTCAAGTGTTCAACTATGGACCCATGGCTAAAACTCAAGTTTTAAAAACTTCCCGAAATCTGAATTTGAACTTTATTTAGTGTATTAAGTGTTTCAAAATGTCATCTTTCACGTAGATTCGGAGCCGTCAAAAGCAAATAAGTCAGTTTTGAGATATCTTTGATAGAACAAAGTTCTGTCTTTCTTGTTTCAAGTGTTCTACTGTGCACCCATGGCTAAAACTCAAGTTTTAAAAACTTCCCGAGATCTGAATCTGGACTTTCATTAGTGTATCAAAATGTCGTCTTTCACATAGATTCGGAATCGTCAACTGCAAAAAAGTCAATTTTGAGATATCGTTGATTGAACAAAGTTGTCTCCTTCTTGTTTCAAGTGTTCTACTATGGACCCATGGGTAAAACTGAAGTTTTAAAAACGTCCCAAAATCCGAATTTGGACTTTCACTAGTGTATTAAGTGTATCAAAATGTCGTCTTTCACATTGATTCGGAATCGTCAACTGCAAAAAAAGTCAGTTTTGAGATATCGTTTGAATGAAGAAAGTTGTCTCTTTCTTGTTTCAAGTGTTCAACAATGGACCCATGGCTAAAACTCAAGTTTTAAAGACTTCCTGAAATCCGAATTTTGACTTTCATTAGTGTATTAAGTGTATTAAAATGTCGTCTTTCACATTGATTCGGAATCGTCAACCGCAAAAAAAGTCAGTTTTGAGTTATCGTTGAATGAACAAAGTTGTCGCTTTCTTGTTTCAAGTGTTCTACATGGACCCATGGCTAAAACTCAAGTTTTAAAGACTTACCGAAATCGGAATTTGGACTTTCGTTAGTGTATTAAGTGTATCAAAATGTCGTCTTTCACATTGATTCGGAATCGTCAACCGCAGAAAAAGTCAGTTTTGTGATATCGTTGAATGAAGAATGTTGTCTCTTTCTTGTTTCAAGTGTTTAACTATGGACCCATGGCTAAAACTCAAGTTTTAAAGACTTCGCGAAATCCGAATTTGGATTTTCATCAGTGTGTTAAGTGTATTAAAATGTCGTCTTTCACATTGATTCAGAATCGTCCACCGCAAAAAAGTTCCCTTTTGAGTTATCGTTGAATGAACAAAGTTGTCTCTTTCTTGTTTCAAGTGTTCAACTATGGCATGGCTAAAACTCAAGTTTTAAAAACTTTTCGAAATCTGAATTTGAACTTTCTTTAGTGTATTAAGTGTTTCAAAATGCCGTCTTTCACGTAGATTCGTAATCATCAAAAGCAAATAAATTAGTTTTTAGATACCTTTGATTGAACAAGGTTCTGTCTTTCTTGTTTCAAGTGTTCTACTATGGACCCATGGCTAAAACTCAAGTTTTAAAAACTTCCCGAAATCTAAATCTGGACTTTCATTAGTGTATTAAGTGTATCAAAATGTCATCTTTCACATAGATTCGGAATTGTCAACTGCAAAAAAGTCAATTTTGAGATATCGTTGATTGAACAAAGTTGTCTCCTTGTTTCAAGTGTTCTACTATGGACCCATGGGTAAAACAAAAGTTTTAAAAAGGTTCTCGGAATCCGAATTTGGACATTCGTTTGTGTATTAAGTGTATCAAATTGTCGTCTTTCACATTGATTCGGAATCGTCAACCGTAGAAAAAGTCAGTTTTGAGATATCGTTGAATGAACATAGTTGTCTCTTTCTTGTTTCAAGTGTTTAACTATGGACCCATGGCTAAAACTCAAGTTTTAAAGACTTGCCGAAATCCAAATTTGGACTTTTATTAGCGTATTAAGTGTATTAAAATGTCGTCTTTCACATTGATTCTGAATCGTCGACCGCAAAAAAAGTCAGTTTTGAGATATCGTTGAATGAACAAAGTTGTCTCTTTCTTGTTTCAAGTGTTCAACTATGGACCCATGGCCAAAACTCAAGTTTTAAAGACTGCCCGAAATCTGAATTTGGACCTTTATCAGTGTATTAAGTGTATTAAAATGTCGTCTTTCACATTGATTCGGAATCGTCAACCGCAAAAAAAGACAGTTTTGAGTTATCGTTGAATGAACAAAGTTGTCTCTTTCTTGTTTCAAGTGTTCAACTATGGACCCATGGCTAAAACTCAAGTTTTAAAAACCTCCCAAAATCTGAATTTGGACTTTATTTAGTGTATTAAGTGTTTCAAAATGTGATCTTTCACGTAGATTCAGAACCGTCAAAAGCAAATAAGTCAGTTTTGAGATATCTTTGATAGAACAAAGTTCTGTCTTTCTTGTTTCAAGTGTTCTACTGTGCACCCATGGCTAAAACTCAAGTTTTAAAAACTTCCCGAGATCTGAATCTGGACTTTCATTAGTGTATCAAAATGCCGTCTTTCACATAGATTCGGAATCGTCAACTGCAAAAAAGTCAATTTTGAGATATCGTTGATTGAACAAAGTTGTCTCCTTCTTGTTTCAAGTGTTCTACTATGGACCCATGGGTAAAACTGAAGTTTTAAAAACGTCCCAAAATCCGAATTTGGACTTTCACTAGTGTATTAAGTGTATCAAAATGTCGTCTTTCACATTGATTCGGAATCGTCAACTGCAAAAAAAGTCAGTTTTGAGATATCGTTTGAATGAAGAAAGTTGTCTCTTTCTTGTTTCAAGTGTTCAACAATGGACCCATGGCTAAAACTCAAGTTTTAAAGACTTCCTGAAATCCGAATTTTGACTTTCATTAGTGTATTAAGTGTATTAAAATGTCGTCTTTCACATTGATTCGGAATCGTCAACCGCAAAAAAAGTCAGTTTTGAGTTATCGTTGAATGAACAAAGTTGTCTCTTTCTTGTTTCAAGTGTTTAACTATGAACCCATGGCTAAAACTCAAGTTTTAAAGACTTCCCGAAATCCGAATTCGGACTTTCATTAGTGTATTAAGTGTATTAAAATCTCATCTTTCACATTGATTCGGAATCGTCAACCGCAAAAAAAAGTCAGTTTTGAGTTATAGTTGAATAAACAAAGTTGTCTCTTTCTTGTTTCCAGTGTTCAACTATGGACCCATGGCTAAAACTCAAGTTTTAAAGACTTCCCGAAATCCGAATTTGGACTTTCATGAGTGTATTAAGTGTATTAAAATGTCGTCTTTCACATTGATTCGGAATCGTCAACCACAAAAAAAGTCAGTTTTGAGATATCGTTGAATGAACAAAGTTGTCTCTTTCTTGTTTCAAGTGTTTAACTATGGACCCATGGCTAAAACTCAAGTTTTAAAGACTTCCCGAAATCTGAATTTGGACTTTCATCAGTGTATTAAGTGTATTAAAATGTCATCTTTCACATTGATTCGGAATCGTCAACCGCAAAAAAAGACAGTTTTGAGTTATCGTTGAATGAACAAAGTTGCCTGTTTCTTGTTTCAAGTGTTCAACTATGGACCCATGGCTAAAACTCAAGTTTTAAAAACTTCCCGAAATCTGAATTTGAACTTTATTTAGTGTATTAAGTGTTTCAAAATGTCATCTTTCACGTAGATTCGGAGCCGTCAAAAGCAAATAAGTCAGTTTTGAGATATCTTTGATAGAACAAAGTTCTGTCTTTCTTGTTTCAAGTGTTCTACTGTGCACCCATGGCTAAAACTCAAGTTTTAAAAACTTCCCGAGATCTGAATCTGGACTTTCATTAGTGTATCAAAATGTCGTCTTTCACATAGATTCGGAATCGTCAACTGCAAAAAAGTCAATTTTGAGATATCGTTGATTGAACAAAGTTGTCTCCTTCTTGTTTCAAGTGTTCTACTATGGACCCATGGGTAAAACTGAAGTTTTAAAAACGTCCCAAAATCCGAATTTGGACTTTCACTAGTGTATTAAGTGTATCAAAATGTCGTCTTTCACATTGATTCGGAATCGTCAACTGCAAAAAAAGTCAGTTTTGAGATATCGTTTGAATGAAGAAAGTTGTCTCTTTCTTGTTTCAAGTGTTCAACAATGGACCCATGGCTAAAACTCAAGTTTTAAAGACTTCCTGAAATCCGAATTTTGACTTTCATTAGTGTATTAAGTGTATTAAAATGTCGTCTTTCACATTGATTCGGAATCGTCAACCGCAAAAAAAGTCAGTTTTGAGTTATCGTTGAATGAACAAAGTTGTCGCTTTCTTGTTTCAAGTGTTCTACATGGACCCATGGCTAAAACTCAAGTTTTAAAGACTTACCGAAATCGGAATTTGGACTTTCGTTAGTGTATTAAGTGTATCAAAATGTCGTCTTTCACATTGATTCGGAATCGTCAACCGCAGAAAAAGTCAGTTTTGTGATATCGTTGAATGAAGAATGTTGTCTCTTTCTTGTTTCAAGTGTTTAACTATGGACCCATGGCTAGAACTCAAGTTTTAAAGACTTCGCGAAATCCGAATTTGGATTTTCATCAGTGTGTTAAGTGTATTAAAATGTCGTCTTTCACATTGATTCAGAATCGTCCACCGCAAAAAAGTTCCCTTTTGAGTTATCGTTGAATGAACAAAGTTGTCTCTTTCTTGTTTCAAGTGTTCAACTATGGCATGGCTAAAACTCAAGTTTTAAAAACTTTTCGAAATCTGAATTTGAACTTTCTTTAGTGTATTAAGTGTTTCAAAATGCCGTCTTTCACGTAGATTCGTAATCATCAAAAGCAAATAAATTAGTTTTTAGATACCTTTGATTGAACAAGGTTCTGTCTTTCTTGTTTCAAGTGTTCTACTATGGACCCATGGCTAAAACTCAAGTTTTAAAAACTTCCCGAAATCTAAATCTGGACTTTCATTAGTGTATTAAGTGTATCAAAATGTCATCTTTCACATAGATTCGGAATTGTCAACTGCAAAAAAGTCAATTTTGAGATATCGTTGATTGAACAAAGTTGTCTCCTTGTTTCAAGTGTTCTACTATGGACCCATGGGTAAAACAAAAGTTTTAAAAAGGTTCTCGGAATCCGAATTTGGACATTCGTTTGTGTATTAAGTGTATCAAATTGTCGTCTTTCACATTGATTCGGAATCGTCAACCGTAGAAAAAGTCAGTTTTGAGATATCGTTGAATGAACATAGTTGTCTCTTTCTTGTTTCAAGTGTTTAACTATGGACCCATGGCTAAAACTCAAGTTTTAAAGACTTGCCGAAATCCAAATTTGGACTTTTATTAGCGTATTAAGTGTATTAAAATGTCGTCTTTCACATTGATTCTGAATCGTCGACCGCAAAAAAAGTCAGTTTTGAGATATCGTTGAATGAACAAAGTTGTCTCTTTCTTGTTTCAAGTGTTCAACTATGGACCCATGGCCAAAACTCAAGTTTTAAAGACTGCCCGAAATCTGAATTTGGACCTTTATCAGTGTATTAAGTGTATTAAAATGTCGTCTTTCACATTGATTCGGAATCGTCAACCGCAAAAAAAGACAGTTTTGAGTTATCGTTGAATGAACAAAGTTGTCTCTTTCTTGTTTCAAGTGTTCAACTATGGACCCATGGCTAAAACTCAAGTTTTAAAAACCTCCCAAAATCTGAATTTGGACTTTATTTAGTGTATTAAGTGTTTCAAAATGTGATCTTTCACGTAGATTCAGAACCGTCAAAAGCAAATAAGTCAGTTTTGAGATATCTTTGATAGAACAAAGTTCTGTCTTTCTTGTTTCAAGTGTTCTACTGTGCACCCATGGCTAAAACTCAAGTTTTAAAAACTTCCCGAGATCTGAATCTGGACTTTCATTAGTGTATCAAAATGTCGTCTTTCACATAGATTCGGAATCGTCAACTGCAAAAAAGTCAATTTTGAGATATCGTTGATTGAACAAAGTTGTCTCCTTCTTGTTTCAAGTGTTCTACTATGGACCCATGGGTAAAACTGAAGTTTTAAAAACGTCCCAAAGTCCGAATTTGGACTTTCACTAGTGTATTAAGTGTATCAAAATGTCGTCTTTCACATTGATTCGGAATCGTCAACTGCAAAAAAAGTCAGTTTTGAGATATCGTTTGAATGAAGAAAGTTGTCTCTTTCTTGTTTCAAGTGTTCAACAATGGACCCATGGCTAAAACTCAAGTTTTAAAGACTTCCTGAAATCCGAATTTTGACTTTCATTAGTGTATTAAGTGTATTAAAATGTCGTCTTTCACATTGATTCGGAATCGTCAACCGCAAAAAAAGTCAGTTTTGAGTTATCGTTGAATGAACAAAGTTGTCTCTTTCTTGTTTCAAGTGTTTAACTATGAACCCATGGCTAAAACTCAAGTTTTAAAGACTTCCCGAAATCCGAATTCGGACTTTCATTAGTGTATTAAAATCTCATCTTTCACATTGATTCGGAATCGTCAACCGCAAAAAAAGTCAGTTTTGAGTTATAGTTGAATGAACAAAGTTGTCTCTTTCTTGTTTCAAGTGTTCAACTATGGACCCATGGCTAAAACTCAAGTTTTAAAGACTTCCCGAAATCCGAATTTGGACTTTCATGAGTGTATTAAGTGTATTAAAATGTCGTCTTTCACATTGATTCGGAATCGTCAACCACAAAAAAAGTCAGTTTTGAGATATCGTTGAATGAACAAAGTTGTCTCTTTCTTGTTTCAAGTGTTTAACTATGGACCCATGGCTAAAACTCAAGTTTTAAAGACTTCCCGAAATCTGAATTTGGACTTTCATCAGTGTATTAAGTGTATTAAAATGTCGTCTTTCACATTGATTCGGAATCGTCAACCGCAAAAAAAGACAGTTTTGAGTTATCGTTGAATGAACAAAGTTGCCTGTTTCTTGTTTCAAGTGTTCAACTATGGACCCATGGCTAAAACTCAAGTTTTAAAAACTTCCCGAAATCTGAATTTGAACTTTATTTAGTGTATTAAGTGTTTCAAAATGTCATCTTTCACGTAGATTCGGAGCCGTCAAAAGCAAATAAGTCAGTTTTGAGATATCTTTGATAGAACAAAGTTCTGTCTTTCTTGTTTCAAGTGTTCTACTGTGCACCCATGGCTAAAACTCAAGTTTTAAAAACTTCCCGAGATCTGAATCTGGACTTTCATTAGTGTATCAAAATGTCGTCTTTCACATAGATTCGGAATCGTCAACTGCAAAAAAGTCAATTTTGAGATATCGTTGATTGAACAAAGTTGTCTCCTTCTTGTTTCAAGTGTTCTACTACGGACCCATGGGTAAAACTGAAGTTTTAAAAACGTCCCAAAATCCGAATTTGGACTTTCACTAGTGTATTAAGTGTATCAAAATGTCGTCTTTCACATTGATTCGGAATCGTCAACTGCAAAAAAAGTCAGTTTTGAGATATCGTTTGAATGAAGAAAGTTGTCTCTTTCTTGTTTCAAGTGTTCAACAATGGACCCATGGCTAAAACCCAAGTTTTAAAGACTTCCTGAAATCCGAATTTTGACTTTCATTAGTGTATTAAGTGTATTAAAATGTCGTCTTTCACATTGATTCGGAATCGTCAACCGCAAAAAAAGTCAGTTTTGAGTTATCGTTGAATGAACAAAGTTGTCGCTTTCTTGTTTCAAGTGTTCTACATGGACCCATGGCTAAAACTCAAGTTTTAAAGACTTACCGAAATTGGAATTTGGACTTTCGTTAGTGTATTAAGTGTATCAAAATGTCGTCTTTCACATTGATTCGGAATCGTCAACCGCAGAAAAAGTCAGTTTTGTGATATCGTTGAATGAAGAATGTTGTCTCTTTCTTGTTTCAAGTGTTTAACTATGGACCCATGGCTAAAACTCAAGTTTTAAAGACTTCGCGAAATCCGAATTTGGATTTTCATCAGTGTGTTAAGTGTATTAAAATGTCGTCTTTCACATTGATTCAGAATCGTCCACCGCAAAAAAGTTCCCTTTTGAGTTATCGTTGAATGAACAAAGTTGTCTCTTTCTTGTTTCAAGTGTTCAACTATGGCATGGCTAAAACTCAAGTTTTAAAAACTTTTCGAAATCTGAATTTGGACTTTCTTTAGTGTATTAAGTGTTTCAAAATGCCGTCTTTCACGTAGATTCGTAATCATCAAAAGCAAATAAGTTAGTTTTTAGATACCTTTGATTGAACAAGGTTCTGTCTTTCTTGTTTCAAGTGTTCTACTATGGACCCATGGCTAAAACTCAAGTTTTAAAAACTTCCCGAAATCTAAATCTGGACTTTCATTAGTGTATTAAGTGTATCAAAATGTCATCTTTCACATAGATTCGGAATTGTCAACTGCAAAAAAGTCAATTTTGAGATATCGTTGATTGAACAAAGTTGTCTCCTTGTTTCAAGTGTTCTACTATGGACCCATGGGTAAAACAAAAGTTTTAAAAAGGTTCTCGGAATCCGAATTTGGACATTCGTTTGTGTATTATGTGTATCAAATTGTCGTCTTTCACATTGATTCGGAATCGTCAACCGTAGAAAAAGTCAGTTTTGAGATATCGTTGAATGAACATAGTTGTCTCTTTCTTGTTTCAAGTGTTTAACTATGGACCCATGGCTAAAACTCAAGTTTTAAAGACTTGCCGAAATCCAAATTTGGACTTTTATTAGCGTATTAAGTGTATTAAAATGTCGTCTTTCACATTGATTCTGAATCGTCGACCGCAAAAAAAGTCAGTTTTGAGATATCGTTGAATGAACAAAGTTGTCTCTTTCTTGTTTCAAGTGTTCAACTATGGACCCATGGCCAAAACTCAAGTTTTAAAGACTACCCGAAATCTGAATTTGGACCTTCATCAGTGTATTAAGTGTATTAAAATGTCGTCTTTCACATTGATTCGGAATCGTCAACCGCAAAAAAAGACAGTTTTGAGTTATCGTTGAATGAACAAAGTTGTCTCTTTCTTGTTTCAAGTGTTCAACTATGGACCCATGGCTAAAACTCAAGTTTTAAAAACCTCCCAAAATCTGAATTTGGACTTTATTTAGTGTATTAAGTGTTTCAAAATGTGATCTTTCACGTAGATTCAGAACCGTCAAAAGCAAATAAGTCAGTTTTGAGATATCTTTGATAGAACAAAGTTCTGTCTTTCTTGTTTCAAGTGTTCTACTGTGCACCCATGGCTAAAACTCAAGTTTTAAAAACTTCCCGAGATCTGAATCTGGACTTTCATTAGTGTATCAAAATGTCGTCTTTCACATAGATTCGGAATCGTCAACTGCAAAAAAGTCAATTTTGAGATATCGTTGATTGAACAAAGTTGTCTCCTTCTTGTTTCAAGTGTTCTACTATGGACCTATGGGTAAAACTGAAGTTTTAAAAACGTCCCAAAATCCGAATTTGGACTTTCACTAGTGTATTAAGTGTATCAAAATGTCGTCTTTCACATTGATTCGGAATCGTCAACTGCAAAAAAAGTCAGTTTTGAGATATCGTTTGAATGAAGAAAGTTGTCTCTTTCTTGTTTCAAGTGTTCAACAATGGACCCATGGCTAAAACTCAAGTTTTAAAGACTTCCTGAAATCCGAATTTTGACTTTCATTAGTGTATTAAGTGTATTAAAATGTCGTCTTTCACATTGATTCGGAATCGTCAACCGCAAAAAAAGTCAGTTTTGAGTTATCGTTGAATGAACAAAGTTGTCTCTTTCTTGTTTCAAGTGTTTAACTATGAACCCATGGCTAAAACTCAAGTTTTAAAGACTTCCCGAAATCCGAATTCGGACTTTCTTTAGTGTATTAAGTGTATTAAAATCTCATCTTTCACATTGATTCGGAATCGTCAACCGCAAAAAAAGTCAGTTTTGAGTTATAGTTGAATGAACAAAGTTGTCTCTTTCTTGTTTCAAGTGTTCAACTATGGACCCATGGCTAAAACTCAAGTTTTAAAGACTTCCCGAAATCCGAATTTGGACTTTCATGAGTGTATTAAGTGTATTAAAATGTCATCTTTCACATTGATTCGGAATCGTCAACCACAAAAAAAGTCAGTTTTGAGATATCGTTGAATGAACAAAGTTGTCTCTTTCTTGTTTCAAGTGTTTAACTATGGACCCATGGCTAAAACTCAAGTTTTAAAGACTTCCCGAAATCTGAATTTGGACTTTCATCAGTGTATTAAGTGTATTAAAATGTCGTCTTTCACATTGATTCGGAATCGTCAACCGCAAAAAAAGACAGTTTTGAGTTATCGTTGAATGAACAAAGTTGCCTGTTTCTTGTTTCAAGTGTTCAACTATGGACCCATGGCTAAAACTCAAGTTTTAAAAACTTCCCGAAATCTGAATTTGAACTTTATTTAGTGTATTAAGTGTTTCAAAATGTCATCTTTCACGTAGATTCGGAGCCGTCAAAAGCAAATAAGTCAGTTTTGAGATATCTTTGATAGAACAAAGTTCTGTCTTTCTTGTTTCAAGTGTTCTACTGTGCACCCATGGCTAAAACTCAAGTTTTAAAAACTTCCCGAGATCTGAATCTGGACTTTCATTAGTGTATCAAAATGTCGTCTTTCACATAGATTCGGAATCGTCAACTGCAAAAAAGTCAATTTTGAGATATCGTTGATTGAACAAAGTTGTCTCCTTCTTGTTTCAAGTGTTCTACTATGGACCCATGGGTAAAACTGAAGTTTTAAAAACGTCCCAAAATCCGAATTTGGACTTTCACTAGTGTATTAAGTGTATCAAAATGTCGTCTTTCACATTGATTCGGAATCGTCAACTGCAAAAAAAGTCAGTTTTGAGATATCGTTTGAATGAAGAAAGTTGTCTCTTTCTTGTTTCAAGTGTTCAACAATGGACCCATGGCTAAAACTCAAGTTTTAAAGACTTCCTGAAATCCGAATTTTGACTTTCATTAGTGTATTAAGTGTATTAAAATGTCGTCTTTCACATTGATTCGGAATCGTCAACCGCAAAAAAAGTCAGTTTTGAGTTATCGTTGAATGAACAAAGTTGTCGCTTTCTTGTTTCAAGTGTTCTACATGGACCCATGGCTAAAACTCAAGTTTTAAAGACTTACCGAAATTGGAATTTGGACTTTCGTTAGTGTATTAAGTGTATCAAAATGTCGTCTTTCACATTGATTCGGAATCGTCAACCGCAGAAAAAGTCAGTTTTGTGATATCGTTGAATGAAGAATGTTGTCTCTTTCTTGTTTCAAGTGTTTAACTATGGACCCATGGCTAAAACTCAAGTTTTAAAGACTTCGCGAAATCCGAATTTGGATTTTCATCAGTGTGTTAAGTGTATTAAAATGTCGTCTTTCACATTGATTCAGAATCGTCCACCGCAAAAAAGTTCCCTTTTGAGTTATCGTTGAATGAACAAAGTTGTCTCTTTCTTGTTTCAAGTGTTCAACTATGGCATGGCTAAAACTCAAGTTTTAAAAACTTTTCGAAATCTGAATTTGGACTTTCTTTAGTGTATTAAGTGTTTTAAAATGCCGTCTTTCACGTAGATTCGTAATCATCAAAAGCAAATAAGTTAGTTTTTAGATACCTTTGATTGAACAAGGTTCTGTCTTTCTTGTTTCAAGTGTTCTACTATGGACCCATGGCTAAAACTCAAGTTTTAAAAACTTCCCGAAATCTAAATCTGGACTTTCATTAGTGTATTAAGTGTATCAAAATGTCATCTTTCACATAGATTCGGAATTGTCAACTGCAAAAAAGTCAATTTTGAGATATCGTTGATTGAACAAAGTTGTCTCCTTGTTTCAAGTGTTCTACTATGGACCCATGGGTAAAACAAAAGTTTTAAAAAGGTTCTCGGAATCCGAATTTGGACATTCGTTTGTGTATTAAGTGTATCAAATTGTCGTCTTTCACATTGATTCGGAATCGTCAACCGTAGAAAAAGTCAGTTTTGAGATATCGTTGAATGAACATAGTTGTCTCTTTCTTGTTTCAAGTGTTTAACTATGGACCCATGGCTAAAACTCAAGTTTTAAAGACTTGCCGAAATCCAAATTTGGACTTTTATTAGCGTATTAAGTGTATTAAAATGTCGTCTTTCACATTGATTCTGAATCGTCGACCGCAAAAAAAGTCAGTTTTGAGATATCGTTGAATGAACAAAGTTGTCTCTTTCTTGTTTCAAGTGTTCAACTATGGACCCATGGCCAAAACTCAAGTTTTAAAGACTACCCGAAATCTGAATTTGGACCTTCATCAGTGTATTAAGTGTATTAAAATGTCATCTTTCACATTGATTCGGAATCGTCAACCGCAAAAAAAGACAGTTTTGAGTTATCGTTGAATGAACAAAGTTGTCTCTTTCTTGTTTCAAGTGTTCAACTATGGACCCATGGCTAAAACTCAAGTTTTAAAAACCTCCCAAAATCTGAATTTGGACTTTATTTAGTGTATTAAGTGTTTCAAAATGTGATCTTTCACGTAGATTCAGAACCGTCAAAAGCAAATAAGTCAGTTTTGAGATATCTTTGATAGAACAAAGTTCTGTCTTTCTTGTTTCAAGTGTTCTACTGTGCACCCATGGCTAAAACTCAAGTTTTAAAAACTTCCCGAGATCTGAATCTGGACTTTCATTAGTGTATCAAAATGTCGTCTTTCACATAGATTCGGAATCGTCAACTGCAAAAAAGTCAATTTTGAGATATCGTTGATTGAACAAAGTTGTCTCCTTCTTGTTTCAAGTGTTCTACTATGGACCTATGGGTAAAACTGAAGTTTTAAAAACGTCCCAAAATCCGAATTTGGACTTTCACTAGTGTATTAAGTGTATCAAAATGTCGTCTTTCACATTGATTCGGAATCGTCAACTGCAAAAAAAGTCAGTTTTGAGATATCGTTTGAATGAAGAAAGTTGTCTCTTTCTTGTTTCAAGTGTTCAACAATGGACCCATGGCTAAAACTCAAGTTTTAAAGACTTCCTGAAATCCGAATTTTGACTTTCATTAGTGTATTAAGTGTATTAAAATGTCGTCTTTCACATTGATTCGGAATCGTCAACCGCAAAAAAAGTCAGTTTTGAGTTATCGTTGAATGAACAAAGTTGTCGCTTTCTTGTTTCAAGTGTTCTACATGGACCCATGGCTAAAACTCAAGTTTTAAAGACTTACCGAAATTGGAATTTGGACTTTCGTTAGTGTATTAAGTGTATCAAAATGTCGTCTTTCACATTGATTCGGAATCGTCAACCGCAGAAAAAGTCAGTTTTGTGATATCGTTGAATGAAGAATGTTGTCTCTTTCTTGTTTCAAGTGTTTAACTATGGACCCATGGCTAAAACTCAAGTTTTAAAGACTTCGCGAAATCCGAATTTGGATTTTCATCAGTGTGTTAAGTGTATTAAAATGTCGTCTTTCACATTGATTCAGAATCGTCCACCGCAAAAAAGTTCCCTTTTGAGTTATCGTTGAATGAACAAAGTTGTCTATTTCTTGTTTCAAGTGTTCAACTATGGCATGGCTAAAACTCAAGTTTTAAAAACTTTTCGAAATCTGAATTTGGACTTTCTTTAGTGTATTAAGTGTTTTAAAATGCCGTCTTTCACGTAGATTCGTAATCATCAAAAGCAAATAAGTTAGTTTTTAGATACCTTTGATTGAACAAGGTTCTGTCTTTCTTGTTTCAAGTGTTCTACTATGGACCCATGGCTAAAACTCAAGTTTTAAAAACTTCCCGAAATCTAAATCTGGACTTTCATTAGTGTATTAAGTGTATCAAAATGTCATCTTTCACATAGATTCGGAATTGTCAACTGCAAAAAAGTCAATTTTGAGATATCGTTGATTGAACAAAGTTGTCTCCTTGTTTCAAGTGTTCTACTATGGACCCATGGGTAAAACAAAAGTTTTAAAAAGGTTCTCGGAATCCGAATTTGGACATTCGTTTGTGTATTAAGTGTATCAAATTGTCGTCTTTCACATTGATTCGGAATCGTCAACCGTAGAAAAAGTCAGTTTTGAGATATCGTTGAATGAACATAGTTGTCTCTTTCTTGTTTCAAGTGTTTAACTATGGACCCATGGCTAAAACTCAAGTTTTAAAGACTTGCCGAAATCCAAATTTGGACTTTTATTAGCGTATTAAGTGTATTAAAATGTCGTCTTTCACATTGATTCTGAATCGTCGACCGCAAAAAAAGTCAGTTTTGAGATATCGTTGAATGAACAAAGTTGTCTCTTTCTTGTTTCAAGTGTTCAACTATGGACCCATGGCCAAAACTCAAGTTTTAAAGACTACCCGAAATCTGAATTTGGACCTTCATCAGTGTATTAAGTGTATTAAAATGTCGTCTTTCACATTGATTCGGAATCGTCAACCGCAAAAAAAGACAGTTTTGAGTTATCGTTGAATGAACAAAGTTGTCTCTTTCTTGTTTCAAGTGTTCAACTATGGACCCATGGCTAAAACTCAAGTTTTAAAAACCTCCCAAAATCTGAATTTGGACTTTATTTAGTGTATTAAGTGTTTCAAAATGTGATCTTTCACGTAGATTCAGAACCGTCAAAAGCAAATAAGTCAGTTTTGAGATATCTTTGATAGAACAAAGTTCTGTCTTTCTTGTTTCAAGTGTTCTACTGTGCACCCATGGCTAAAACTCAAGTTTTAAAAACTTCCCGAGATCTGAATCTGGACTTTCATTAGTGTATCAAAATGTCGTCTTTCACATAGATTCGGAATCGTCAACTGCAAAAAAGTCAATTTTGAGATATCGTTGATTGAACAAAGTTGTCTCCTTCTTGTTTCAAGTGTTCTACTATGGACCTATGGGTAAAACTGAAGTTTTAAAAACGTCCCAAAATCCGAATTTGGACTTTCACTAGTGTATTAAGTGTATCAAAATGTCGTCTTTCACATTGATTCGGAATCGTCAACTGCAAAAAAAGTCAGTTTTGAGATATCGTTTGAATGAAGAAAGTTGTCTCTTTCTTGTTTCAAGTGTTCAACAATGGACCCATGGCTAAAACTCAAGTTTTAAAGACTTCCTGAAATCCGAATTTTGACTTTCATTAGTGTATTAAGTGTATTAAAATGTCGTCTTTCACATTGATTCGGAATCGTCAACCGCAAAAAAAGTCAGTTTTGAGTTATCGTTGAATGAACAAAGTTGTCTCTTTCTTGTTTCAAGTGTTTAACTATGAACCCATGGCTAAAACTCAAGTTTTAAAGACTTCCCGAAATCCGAATTCGGACTTTCTTTAGTGTATTAAGTGTATTAAAATCTCATCTTTCACATTGATTCGGAATCGTCAACCGCAAAAAAAGTCAGTTTTGAGTTATAGTTGAATGAACAAAGTTGTCTCTTTCTTGTTTCAAGTGTTCAACTATGGACCCATGGCTAAAACTCAAGTTTTAAAGACTTCCCGAAATCCGAATTTGGACTTTCATGAGTGTATTAAGTGTATTAAAATGTCATCTTTCACTTTGATTCGGAATCGTCAACCACAAAAAAAGTCAGTTTTGAGATATCGTTGAATGAACAAAGTTGTCTCTTTCTTGTTTCAAGTGTTTAACTATGGACCCATGGCTAAAACTCAAGTTTTAAAGACATCCCGAAATCTGAATTTGGACTTTCATCAGTGTATTAAGTGTATTAAAATGTCGTCTTTCACATTGATTCGGAATCGTCAACCGCAAAAAAAGACAGTTTTGAGTTATCGTTGAATGAACAAAGTTGCCTGTTTCTTGTTTCAAGTGTTCAACTATGGACCCATGGCTAAAACTCAAGTTTTAAAAACTTCCCGAAATCTGAATTTGAACTTTATTTAGTGTATTAAGTGTTTCAAAATGTCATCTTTCACGTAGATTCGGAGCCGTCAAAAGCAAATAAGTCAGTTTTGAGATATCTTTGATAGAACAAAGTTCTGTCTTTCTTGTTTCAAGTGTTCTACTGTGCACCCATGGCTAAAACTCAAGTTTTAAAAACTTCCCGAGATCTGAATCTGGACTTTCATTAGTGTATCAAAATGTCGTCTTTCACATAGATTCGGAATCGTCAACTGCAAAAAAGTCAATTTTGAGATATCGTTGATTGAACAAAGTTGTCTCCTTCTTGTTTCAAGTGTTCTACTATGGACCCATGGGTAAAACTGAAGTTTTAAAAACGTCCCAAAATCCGAATTTGGACTTTCACTAGTGTATTAAGTGTATCAAAATGTCGTCTTTCACATTGATTCGGAATCGTCAACTGCAAAAAAAGTCAGTTTTGAGATATCGTTTGAATGAAGAAAGTTGTCTCTTTCTTGTTTCAAGTGTTCAACAATGGACCCATGGCTAAAACTCAAGTTTTAAAGACTTCCTGAAATCCGAATTTTGACTTTCATTAGTGTATTAAGTGTATTAAAATGTCGTCTTTCACATTGATTCGGAATCGTCAACCGCAAAAAAAGTCAGTTTTGAGTTATCGTTGAATGAACAAAGTTGTCGCTTTCTTGTTTCAAGTGTTCTACATGGACCCATGGCTAAAACTCAAGTTTTAAAGACTTACCGAAATTGGAATTTGGACTTTCGTTAGTGTATTAAGTGTATCAAAATGTCGTCTTTCACATTGATTCGGAATCGTCAACCGCAGAAAAAGTCAGTTTTGTGATATCGTTGAATGAAGAATGTTGTCTCTTTCTTGTTTCAAGTGTTTAACTATGGACCCATGGCTAAAACTCAAGTTTTAAAGACTTCGCGAAATCCGAATTTGGATTTTCATCAGTGTGTTAAGTGTATTAAAATGTCGTCTTTCACATTGATTCAGAATCGTCAACCGCAAAAAAGTTCCCTTTTGAGTTATCGTTGAATGAACAAAGTTGTCTCTTTCTTGTTTCAAGTGTTCAACTATGGCATGGCTAAAACTCAAGTTTTAAAAAACTTTTCGAAATCTGAATTTGGACTTTCTTTAGTGTATTAAGTGTTTCAAAATGCCGTCTTTCACGTAGATTCGTAATCATCAAAAGCAAATAAGTTAGTTTTTAGATACCTTTGATTGAACAAGGTTCTGTCTTTCTTGTTTCAAGTGTTCTACTATGGACCCATGGCTAAAACTCAAGTTTTAAAAACTTCCCGAAATCTAAATCTGGACTTTCATTAGTGTATTAAGTGTATCAAAATGTCATCTTTCACATAGATTCGGAATTGTCAACTGCAAAAAAGTCAATTTTGAGATATCGTTGATTGAACAAAGTTGTCTCCTTGTTTCAAGTGTTCTACTATGGACCCATGGGTAAAACAAAAGTTTTAAAAAGGTTCTCGGAATCCGAATTTGGACATTCGTTTGTGTATTAAGTGTATCAAATTGTCGTCTTTCACATTGATTCGGAATCGTCAACCGTAGAAAAAGTCAGTTTTGAGATATCGTTGAATGAACATAGTTGTCTCTTTCTTGTTTCAAGTGTTTAACTATGGACCCATGGCTAAAACTCAAGTTTTAAAGACTTGCCGAAATCCAAATTTGGACTTTTATTAGCGTATTAAGTGTATTAAAATGTCGTCTTTCACATTGATTCTGAATCGTCGACCGCAAAAAAAGTCAGTTTTGAGATATCGTTGAATGAACAAAGTTGTCTCTTTCTTGTTTCAAGTGTTCAACTATGGACCCATGGCCAAAACTCAAGTTTTAAAGACTGCCCGAAATCTGAATTTGGACCTTCATCAGTGTATTAAGTGTATTAAAATGTCGTCTTTCACATTGATTCGGAATCGTCAACCGCAAAAAAAGACAGTTTTGAGTTATCGTTGAATGAACAAAGTTGTCTCTTTCTTGTTTCAAGTGTTCAACTATGGACCCATGGCTAAAACTCAAGTTTTAAAAACCTCCCAAAATCTGAATTTGGACTTTATTTAGTGTATTAAGTGTTTCAAAATGTGATCTTTCACGTAGATTCAGAACCGTCAAAAGCAAATAAGTCAGTTTTGAGATATCTTTGATAGAACAAAGTTCTGTCTTTCTTGTTTCAAGTGTTCTACTGTGCACCCATGGCTAAAACTCAAGTTTTAAAAACTTCCCGAGATCTGAATCTGGACTTTCATTAGTGTATCAAAATGTCGTATTTCACATAGATTCGGAATCGTCAACTGCAAAAAAGTCAATTTTGAGATATCGTTGATTGAACAAAGTTGTCTCCTTCTTGTTTCAAGTGTTCTACTATGGACCCATGGGTAAAACTGAAGTTTTAAAAACGTCCCAAAATCCGAATTTGGACTTTCACTAGTGTATTAAGTGTATCAAAATGTCGTCTTTCACATTGATTCGGAATCGTCAACTGCAAAAAAAGTCAGTTTTGAGATATCGTTTGAATGAAGAAAGTTGTCTCTTTCTTGTTTCAAGTGTTCAACAATGGACCCATGGCTAAAACTCAAGTTTTAAAGACTTCCTGAAATCCGAATTTTGACTTTCATTAGTGTATTAAGTGTATTAAAATGTCGTCTTTCACATTGATTCGGAATCGTCAACCGCAAAAAAAGTCAGTTTTGAGTTATCGTTGAATGAACAAAGTTGTCGCTTTCTTGTTTCAAGTGTTCTACATGGACCCATGGCTAAAACTCAAGTTTTAAAGACTTACCGAAATTGGAATTTGGACTTTCGTTAGTGTATTAAGTGTATCAAAATGTCGTCTTTCACATTGATTCGGAATCGTCAACCGCAGAAAAAGTCAGTTTTGTGATATCGTTGAATGAAGAATGTTGTCTCTTTCTTGTTTCAAGTGTTTAACTATGGACCCATGGCTAAAACTCAAGTTTTAAAGACTTCGCGAAATCCGAATTTGGATTTTCATCAGTGTGTTAAGTGTATTAAAATGTCGTCTTTCACATTGATTCAGAATCGTCAACCGCAAAAAAGTTCCCTTTTGAGTTATCGTTGAATGAACAAAGTTGTCTCTTTCTTGTTTCAAGTGTTCAACTATGGCATGGCTAAAACTCAAGTTTTAAAAAACTTTTCGAAATCTGAATTTGGACTTTCTTTAGTGTATTAAGTGTTTCAAAATGCCGTCTTTCACGTAGATTCGTAATCATCAAAAGCAAATAAGTTAGTTTTTAGATACCTTTGATTGAACAAGGTTCTGTCTTTCTTGTTTCAAGTGTTCTACTATGGACCCATGGCTAAAACTCAAGTTTTAAAAACTTCCCGAAATCTAAATCTGGACTTTCATTAGTGTATTAAGTGTATCAAAATGTCATCTTTCACATAGATTCGGAATTGTCAACTGCAAAAAAGTCAATTTTGAGATATCGTTGATTGAACAAAGTTGTCTCCTTGTTTCAAGTGTTCTACTATGGACCCATGGGTAAAACAAAAGTTTTAAAAAGGTTCTCGGAATCCGAATTTGGACATTCGTTTGTGTATTAAGTGTATCAAATTGTCGTCTTTCACATTGATTCGGAATCGTCAACCGTAGAAAAAGTCAGTTTTGAGATATCGTTGAATGAACATAGTTGTCTCTTTCTTGTTTCAAGTGTTTAACTATGGACCCATGGCTAAAACTCAAGTTTTAAAGACTTGCCGAAATCCAAATTTGGACTTTTATTAGCGTATTAAGTGTATTAAAATGTCGTCTTTCACATTGATTCTGAATCGTCGACCGCAAAAAAAGTCAGTTTTGAGATATCGTTGAATGAACAAAGTTGTCTCTTTCTTGTTTCAAGTGTTCAACTATGGACCCATGGCCAAAACTCAAGTTTTAAAGACTGCCCGAAATCTGAATTTGGACCTTCATCAGTGTATTAAGTGTATTAAAATGTCGTCTTTCACATTGATTCGGAATCGTCAACCGCAAAAAAAGACAGTTTTGAGTTATCGTTGAATGAACAAAGTTGTCTCTTTCTTGTTTCAAGTGTTCAACTATGGACCCATGGCTAAAACTCAAGTTTTAAAAACCTCCCAAAATCTGAATTTGGACTTTATTTAGTGTATTAAGTGTTTCAAAATGTGATCTTTCACGTAGATTCAGAACCGTCAAAAGCAAATAAGTCAGTTTTGAGATATCTTTGATAGAACAAAGTTCTGTCTTTCTTGTTTCAAGTGTTCTACTGTGCACCCATGGCTAAAACTCAAGTTTTAAAAACTTCCCGAGATCTGAATCTGGACTTTCATTAGTGTATCAAAATGTCGTATTTCACATAGATTCGGAATCGTCAACTGCAAAAAAGTCAATTTTGAGATATCGTTGATTGAACAAAGTTGTCTCCTTCTTGTTTCAAGTGTTCTACTATGGACCCATGGGTAAAACTGAAGTTTTAAAAACGTCCCAAAATCCGAATTTGGACTTTCACTAGTGTATTAAGTGTATCAAAATGTCGTCTTTCACATTGATTCGGAATCGTCAACTGCAAAAAAAGTCAGTTTTGAGATATCGTTTGAATGAAGAAAGTTGTCTCTTTCTTGTTTCAAGTGTTCAACAATGGACCCATGGCTAAAACTCAAGTTTTAAAGACTTCCTGAAATCCGAATTTTGACTTTCATTAGTGTATTAAGTGTATTAAAATGTCGTCTTTCACATTGATTCGGAATCGTCAACCGCAAAAAAAGTCAGTTTTGAGTTATCGTTGAATGAACAAAGTTGTCGCTTTCTTGTTTCAAGTGTTCTACATGGACCCATGGCTAAAACTCAAGTTTTAAAGACTTACCGAAATCGGAATTTGGACTTTCGTTAGTGTATTAAGTGTATCAAAATGTCGTCTTTCACATTGATTCGGAATCGTCAACCGCAGAAAAAGTCAGTTTTGTGATATCGTTGAATGAAGAATGTTGTCTCTTTCTTGTTTCAAGTGTTTAACTATGGACCCATGGCTAAAACTCAAGTTTTAAAGACTTCGCGAAATCCGAATTTGGATTTTCATCAGTGTGTTAAGTGTATTAAAATGTCGTCTTTCACATTGATTCAGAATCGTCCACCGCAAAAAAGTTCCCTTTTGAGTTATCGTTGAATGAACAAAGTTGTCTCTTTCTTGTTTCAAGTGTTCAACTATGGCATGGCTAAAACTCAAGTTTTAAAAACTTTTCGAAATCTGAATTTGGACTTTCTTTAGTGTATTAAGTGTTTCAAAATGCCGTCTTTCACGTAGATTCGTAATCATCAAAAGCAAATAAGTTAGTTTTTAGATACCTTTGATTGAACAAGGTTCTGTCTTTCTTTTTTCAAGTGTTCTACTATGGACCCATGGCTAAAACTCAAGTTTTAAAAACTTCCCGAAATCTAAATCTGGACTTTCATTAGTGTATTAAGTGTATCAAAATGTCATCTTTCACATAGATTCGGAATTGTCAACTGCAAAAAAGTCAATTTTGAGATATCGTTGATTGAACAAAGTTGTCTCCTTGTTTCAAGTGTTCTACTATGGACCCATGGGTAAAACAAAAGTTTTAAAAAGGTTCTCGGAATCCGAATTTGGACATTCGTTTGTGTATTAAGTGTATCAAATTGTCGTCTTTCACATTGATTCGGAATCGTCAACCGTAGAAAAAGTCAGTTTTGAGATATCGTTGAATGAACATAGTTGTCTCTTTCTTGTTTCAAGTGTTTAACAATGGACCCATGGCTAAAACTCAAGTTTTAAAGACTTGCCGAAATCCAAATTTGGACTTTTATTAGCGTATTAAGTGTATTAAAATGTCGTCTTTCACATTGATTCTGAATCGTCGACCGCAAAAAAAGTCAGTTTTGAGATATCGTTGAATGAACAAAGTTGTCTCTTTCTTGTTTCAAGTGTTCAACTATGGACCCATGGCCAAAACTCAAGTTTTAAAGACTGCCCGAAATCTGAATTTGGACCTTCATCAGTGTATTAAGTGTATTAAAATGTCGTCTTTCACATTGATTCGGAATCGTCAACCGCAAAAAAAGACAGTTTTGAGTTATCGTTGAATGAACAAAGTTGTCTCTTTCTTGTTTCAAGTGTTCAACTATGGACCCATGGCTAAAACTCAAGTTTTAAAAACTTCCCGAGATCTGAATCTGGACTTTCATTAGTGTATCAAAATGTCGTCTTTCACATAGATTCGGAATCGTCAACTGCAAAAAAGTCAATTTTGAGATATCGTTGATTGAACAAAGTTGTCTCCTTCTTGTTTCAAGTGTTCTACTATGGACCCATGGGTAAAACTGAAGTTTTAAAAACGTCCCAAAATCCGAATTTGGACTTTCACTAGTGTATTAAGTGAATCAAAATGTCGTCTTTCACATTGATTCGGAATCGTCAACTGCAAAAAAAGTCAGTTTTGAGATATCGTTTGAATGAAGAAAGTTGTCTCTTTCTTGTTTCAAGTGTTCAACAATGGACCCATGGCTAAAACTCAAGTTTTAAAGACTTCCTGAAATCTGAATTTTGACTTTCATTAGTGTATTAAGTGTATTAAAATGTCGTCTTTCACATTGATTCAGAATCGTCAACCGCAAAAAAAGTCAGTTTTGAGTTATCGTTGAATGAACAAAGTTGTCTCTTTTTTGTTTCAAGTGTTTAACTATGAACCCATGGCTAAAACTCAAGTTTTAAAGACTTCCCGAAATCCGAATTCGGACTTTCTTTAGTGTATTAAGTGTATTAAAATCTCATCTTTCACATTGATTCGGAATCGTCAACCGCAAAAAAAGTCAGTTTTGAGTTATAGTTGAATGAACAAAGTTGTCTCTTTCTTGTTTCAAGTGTTCAACTATGGACCCATGGCTAAAACTCAAGTTTTAAAGACTTCCCGAAATCCGAATTTGGACTTTCATGAGTGTATTAAGTGTATTAAAATGTCGTCTTTCACATTGATTCGGAATCGTCAACCACAAAAAAAGTCAGTTTTGAGATATCGTTGAATGAACAAAGTTGTCTCTTTCTTGTTTCAAGTGTTTAACTATGGACCCATGGCTAAAACTCAAGTTTTAAAGACTTCCCGAAATCTGAATTTGGACTTTCATCAGTGTATTAAGTGTATTAAAATGTCGTCTTTCACATTGATTCGGAATCGTCAACCGCAAAAAAAGACAGTTTTGAGTTATCGTTGAATGAACAAAGTTGCCTGTTTCTTGTTTCAAGTGTTCAACTATGGACCCATGGCTAAAACTCAAGTTTTAAAAACTTCCCGAAATCTGAATTTGAACTTTATTTAGTGTATTAAGTGTTTCAAAATGTCATCTTTCACGTAGATTCGGAGCCGTCAAAAGCAAATAAGTCAGTTTTGAGATATCTTTGATAGAACAAAATTCTGTCTTTCTTGTTTCAAGTGTTCTACTGTGCACCCATGGCTAAAACTCAAGTTTTAAAAACTTCCCGAGATCTGAATCTGGACTTTCATTATTGTATCAAAATGTCGTCTTTCACATAGATTCGGAATCGTCAACTGCAAAAAAGTCAATTTTGAGATATCGTTGATTGAACAAAGTTGTCTCCTTCTTGTTTCAAGTGTTCTACTATGGACCCATGGGTAAAATTGAAGTTTTAAAAACGTCCCAAAATCTGAATTTGGACTTTCACTAGTGTATTAAGTGTATCAAAATGTCGTCTTTCACATTGATTCGGAATCGTCAACTGCAAAAAAGTCAATTTTGAGATATCGTTGATTGAACAAAGTTGTCTCCTTGTTTCAAGTGTTCTACTATGGACCCATGGGTAAAACAAAAGTTTTAAAAAGGTTCTCGGAATCCGAATTTGGACATTCGTTTGTGTATTAAGTGTATCAAATTGTCGTCTTTCACATTGATTCGGAATCGTCAACCGTAGAAAAAGTCAGTTTTGAGATATCGTTGAATGAACATAGTTGTCTCTTTCTTGTTTCAAGTGTTTAACTATGGACCCATGGCTAAAACTCAAGTTTTAAAGACTTGCCGAAATCCAAATTTGGACTTTTATTAGCGTATTAAGTGTATTAAAATGTCGTCTTTCACATTGATTCTGAATCGTCGACCGCAAACAAAGACAGTTTTGAGTTATCGTTGAATGAACAAAGTTGTCTCTTTCTTGTTTCAAGTGTTCAACTATGGACCCATGGCTAAAACTCAAGTTTTAAAAACCTCCCAAAATCTGAATTTGGACTTTATTTAGTGTATTAAGTGTTTCAAAATGTGATCTTTCACGTAGATTCAGAACCGTCAAAAGCAAATAAGTCAGTTTTGAGATATCTTTGATAGAACAAAGTTCTGTCTTTCTTGTTTCAAGTGTTCTACTGTGCACCCATGGCTAAAACTCAAGTTTTAAAAACTTCCCGAGATCTGAATCTGGACTTTCATTAGTGTATCAAAATGTCGTCTTTCACATAGATTCGGAATCGTCAACTGCAAAAAAGTCAATTTTGAGATATCGTTGATTGAACAAAGTTGTCTCCTTCTTGTTTCAAGTGTTCTACTATGGACCCATGGGTAAAACTGAAGTTTTAAAAATGTCCCAAAATCCGAATTTGGACTTTCACTAGTGTATTAAGTGTATCAAAATGTCGTCTTTCACATTGATTCGGAATCGTCAACTGCAAAAAAAGTCAGTTTTGAGATATCGTTTGAATGAAGAAAGTTGTCTCTTTCTTGTTTCAAGTGTTCAACAATGGACCCATGGCTAAAACTCAAGTTTTAAAGACTTCCTGAAATCCGAATTTTGACTTTCATTAGTGTATTAAGTGTATTAAAATGTCGTCTTTCACATTGATTCGGAATCGTCAACCGCAAAAAAAGTCAGTTTTGAGTTATTGTTGAATGAACAAAGTTGTCTCTTTCTTGTTTCAAGTGTTTAACTATGAACCCATGGCTAAAACTCAAGTTTTAAAGACTTCCCGAAATCCGAATTCGGACTTTCTTTAGTGTATTAAGTGTATTAAAATCTCATCTTTCACATTGATTCGGAATCGTCAACCGCAAAAAAAGTCAGTTTTGAGTTATAGTTGAATGAACAAAGTTGTCTCTTTCTTGTTTCAAGTGTTCAACTATGGACCCATGGCTAAAACTCAAGTTTTAAAGACTTCCCGAAATCCGAATTTGGACTTTCATGAGTGTATTAAGTGTATTAAAATGTCGTCTTTCACATTGATTCAGAATCGTCCACCGCAAAAAAGTTCCGTTTTGAGTTATCGTTGAATGAACAAAGTTGTCTCTTTCTTGTTTCAAGTGTTCAACTATGGCATGGCTAAAACTCAAGTTTTAAAAACTTTTCGAAATCTGAATTTGGACTTTCTTTAGTGTATTAAGTGTTTCAAAATGCCGTCTTTCACGTAGATTCGTAATCATCAAAGGCAAATAAGTTAGTTTTTAGATACCTTTGATTGAACAAGGTTCTGTCTTTCTTGTTTCAAGTGTTCTACTATGGACCCATGGCTAAAACTCAAGTTTTAAAAACTTCCCGAAATCTAAATCTGGAGTTTCATTAGTGTATTAAGTGTATCAAAATGTCATCTTTCACATAGATTCGGAATTGTCAACTGCAAAAAAGTCAATTTTGAGATATCGTTGATTGAACAAAGTTGTCTCCTTGTTTCAAGTGTTCTACTATGGACCCATGGGTAAAACAAAAGTTTTAAAAAAGTTCTCGGAATCCGAATTTGGACATTCGTTTGTGTATTAAGTGTATCAAAATGTCGTCTTTCACATTGATTCGGAATCGTCAACCGTAGAAAAAGTCAGTTTTGAGATATCGTTGAATGAACATAGTTGTCTCTTTCTTGTTTCAAGTGTTTAACTATGGACCCATGGCTAAAACTCAAGTTTTAAAGACTTGCCGAAATCCAAATTTGGACTTTTATTAGCGTATTAAGTGTATTAAAATGTCGTCTTTCACATTGATTCTGAATCGTCGACCGCAAAAAAAGTCAGTTTTGAGATATCGTTGAATGAACAAAGTTGTCTCTTTCTTGTTTCAAGTGTTCAACTATGGACCCATGGCCAAAACTCAAGTTTTAAAGACTGCCCGAAATCTGAATTTGGACCTTCATCAGTGTATTAAGTGTATTAAAATGTCGTCTTTCACATTGATTCGGAATCGTCAACCGCAAAAAAAGACAGTTTTGAGTTATCGTTGAATGAACAAAGTTGTCTCTTTCTTGTTTCAAGTGTTCAACTATGGACCCATGGCTAAAACTCAAGTTTTAAAAACCTCCCAAAATCTGAATTTGGACTTTATTTAGTGTATTAAGTGTTTCAAAATGTGATCTTTCACGTAGATTCAGAACCGTCAAAAGCAAATAAGTCAGTTTTGAGATATCATTGATAGAACAAAGTTCTGTCTTTCTTGTTTCAAGTGTTCTACTGTGCACCCATGGCTAAAACTCAAGTTTTAAAAACTTCCCGAGATCTGAATCTGGACTTTCATTAGTGTATCAAAATGTCGTCTTTCACATAGATTCGGAATCGTCAACTGCAAAAAAGTCAATTTTGAGATATCGTTGATTGAACAAAGTTGTCTCCTTCTTGTTTCAAGTGTTCTACTATGGACCCATGGGTAAAACTGAAGTTTTAAAAACGTCCCAAAATCCGAATTTGGACTTTCACTAGTGTATTAAGTGTATCAAAATGTCGTCTTTCACATTGATTCGGAATCGTCAACTGCAAAAAAAGTCAGTTTTGAGATATCGTTTGAATGAAGAAAGTTGTCTCTTTCTTGTTTCAAGTGTTCAACAATGGACCCATGGCTAAAACTCAAGTTTTAAAGACTTCCTGAAATCCGAATTTTGACTTTCATTAGTGTATTAAGTGTATTAAAATGTCGTCTTTCACATTGATTCGGAATCGTCAACCGCAAAAAAAGTCAGTTTTGAGTTATCGTTGAATGAACAAAGTTGTCGCTTTCTTGTTTCAAGTGTTCTACATGGACCCATGGCTAAAACTCAAGTTTTAAAGACTTACCGAAATCGGAATTTGGACTTTCGTTAGTGTATTAAGTGTATCAAAATGTCGTCTTTCACATTGATTCGGAATCGTCAACCGCAGAAAAAGTCAGTTTTGTGATATCGTTGAATGAAGAATGTTGTCTCTTTCTTGTTTCAAGTGTTTAACTATGGACCCATGGCTAAAACTCAAGTTTTAAAAACTTCGCGAAATCCGAATTTGGATTTTCATCAGTGTGTTAAGTGTATTAAAATGTCGTCTTTCACATTGATTCAGAATCGTCCACCGCAAAAAAGTTCCCTTTTGAGTTATCGTTGAATGAACAAAGTTGTCTCTTTCTTGTTTCAAGTGTTCAACTATGGACCCATGGCTAAAACTCAAGTTTTAAAAACTTTTCGAAATCTGAATTTGGACTTTCTTTAGTGTATTAAGTGTTTCAAAATGCCGTCTTTCACGTAGATTCGTAATCATCAAAAGCAAATAAGTTAGTTTTTAGATACCTTTGATTGAACAAGGTTCTGTCTTTCTTGTTTCAAGTGTTCTACTATGGACCCATGGCTAAAACTCAAGTTTTAGAAACTTCCCGAAATCTAAATCTGGACTTTCATTAGTGTATTAAGTGTATCAAAATGTCATCTTTCACATAGATTCGGAATTGTCAACTGCAAAAAAGTCAAATTTGAGATATCGTTGATTGAACAAAGTTCTCCCTTGTTTCAAGTGTTCTACTATGGACCCATGGGTAAAACTCAAGTTTTAAAAAAGTTCTCGGAATCCGAATTTGGACATTCGTTTGTGTATTAAGTGTATCAAAATGTCGTCTTTCACATTGATTCGGAATCGTCAACCGTAGAAAAAGTCAGTTTTGAGATATCGTTGAATGAACATAGTTGTCTCTTTCTTGTTTCAAGTGTTTAACTATGGACCCATGGCTAAAACTCAAGTTTTAAAGACTTCCCGAAATCCGAATTTGGACTTTTATTAGCGTATTAAGTGTATTAAAATGTCGTCTTTCACATTGATTCAGAATCGTCAACCGCAAAAAAAGACAGTTTTGAGTTATCGTTGAATGAACAAAGTTGTCTCTTTCTTGTTTCAAGTGTTCAACTATGGACCCATGGCTAAAACTCAAGTTTTAAGAACCTCCCAAAATCTGAATTTGGACTTTATTTAGTGTATTAAGTGTTTCAAAATGTGATCTTTCACGTAGATTCAGAACCGTCAAAAGCAAATAAGTCAGTTTTGAGATATCTTTGATAGAACAAAGTTCTGTCTTTCTTGTTTCAAGTGTTCTACTGTGCACCCATGGCTAAAACTCAAGTTTTAAAAACTTCCCGAGATCTGAATCTGGACTTTCATTAGTGTATCAAAATGTCGTCTTTCACATAGATTCGGAATCGTCAACTGCAAAAAAGTCAATTTTGAGATATCGTTGATTGAACAAAGTTGTCTCCTTCTTGTTTCAAGTGTTCTACTATGGACCCATGGGTAAAACTGAAGTTTTAAAAACGTCCCAAAATCCGAATTTGGACTTTCACTAGTGTATTAAGTGTATCAAAATGTCGTCTTTCACATTGATTCGGAATCGTCAACCGTAGAAAAAGTCAGTTTTGAGATATCGTTGAATGAACATAGTTGTCTCTTTCTTGTTTCAAGTGTTTAACTATGGACCCATGGCTAAAACTCAAGTTTTAAAGACTTCCCGAAATCCGAATTTGGACTTTTATTAGCGTATTAAGTGTATTAAAATGTCGTCTTTCACATTGATTCTGAATCGTCGACCGCAAAAAAAGTCAGTTTTGAGATATCGTTGAATGAACAAAGTTGTCTCTTTCTTGTTTCAAGTGTTTAACTATGGACCCATGGCTAAAACTCAAGTTTTAAAGACTTTCCGAAATCCGAATTTAGACTTTCATTAGTGTATTAAGTGTATTAAAATGTCATCTTTCACATTGATTCGGAATCTTCAACCGCAAAAAAAGTCAGTTTTGAGATATCGTTGAATGAACAAAGTTGTCTCTTTCTTGTTTCAAGTGTTTAACTATGAACCCATGGATAAAACTCAAGTTTTAAAGACTTCCCGAAATCCGAATTCGGACTTTCATTAGTGTATTAAGTGTATTAAAATCTCACATTTCACATTGATTCAGAATCGTCAACCGCAAAAAAAGTCAGTTTTGAGTTATAGTTGAATGAACAAAGTTGTCTCTTTCTTGTTTCAAGTGTTCAACTATGGACCCATGGCTAAAACTCAAGTTTTAA
This sequence comes from Diospyros kaki, assembly GCA_036245055.1. Classification (NCBI taxonomy): domain Eukaryota; kingdom Viridiplantae; phylum Streptophyta; class Magnoliopsida; order Ericales; family Ebenaceae; genus Diospyros; species Diospyros kaki. Next base: position 21,603,391 of record BSEG01000009.1, on the reverse strand, counting down.
AGACTTCCCGAAATCCGAATTTGGACTTTCATGAGTGTATTAAGTGTATTAAAATGTCGTCTTTCACATTGATTCGGAATCGTCAACCACAAAAAAAGTCAGTTTTGAGATATCGTTGAATGAACAAAGTTGTCTCTTTCTTGTTTCAAGTGTTTAACTATGGACCCATGGCTAAAACTCAAGTTTTAAAGACTTCCCGAAATCTGAATTTGGACTTTCATCAGTGTATTAAGTGTATTAAAATGTCGTCTTTCACATTGATTCGGAATCGTCAACCGCAAAAAAAGACAGTTTTGAGTTATCGTTGAATGAACAAAGTTGCCTGTTTCTTGTTTCAAGTGTTCAACTATGGACCCATGGCTAAAACTCAAGTTTTAAAAACTTCCCGAAATCTGAATTTGAACTTTATTTAGTGTATTAAGTGTTTCAAAATGTCATCTTTCACGTAGATTCGGAGCCATCAAAAGCAAATAAGTTAGTTTTGAGATATCTTTGATAGAACAAAGTTCTGTCTTTCTTGTTTCAAGTGTTCTACTGTGCACCCATGGCTAAAACTCAAGTTTTAAAAACTTCCCGAGATCTGAATCTGGACTTTCATTAGTGTATCAAAATGTCGTCTTTCACATAGATTCGGAATCGTCAACTGCAAAAAAGTCAATTTTGAGATATCGTTGATTGAACAAAGTTGTCTCCTTCTTGTTTCAAGTGTTCTACTATGGACCCATGGGTAAAACTGAAGTTTTAAAAACGTCCCAAAATCCGAATTTGGACTTTCACTAGTGTATTAAGTGTATCAAAATGTCGTCTTTCACATTGATTCGGAATCGTCAACTGCAAAAAAAGTCAGTTTTGAGATATCGTTTGAATGAAGAAAGTTGTCTCTTTCTTGTTTCAAGTGTTCAACAATGGACCCATGGCTAAAACTCAAGTTTTAAAGACTTCTTGAAATCCGAATTTTGACTTTCATTAGTGTATTAAGTGTATTAAAATGTCGTCTTTCACATTGATTCGGAATCGTCAACCGCAAAAAAAGTCAGTTTTGAGTTATCGTTGAATGAACAAAGTTGTCGCTTTCTTGTTTCAAGTGTTCTACATGGACCCATGGCTAAAACTCAAGTTTTAAAGACTTACCGAAATCCGAATTTGGACTTTCGTTAGTGTATTAAGTGTATCAAAATGTCGTCTTTCACATTGATTCGGAATCGTCAACCGCAGAAAAAGTCAGTTTTGTGATATCGTTGAATGAAGAATGTTGTCTCTTTCTTGTTTCAAGTGTTTAACTATGGACCCATGGCTAAAACTCAAGTTTTAAAGACTTCGCGAAATCTGAATTTGAATTTTCATCAGTGTGTTAAGTGTATTAAAATGTCGTCTTTCACATTGATTCAGAATCGTCCACCGCAAAAAAGTTCCCTTTTGAGTTATCGTTGAATGAACAAAGTTGTCTCTTTCTTGTTTCAAGTGTTCAACTATGGACCCATGGCTAAAACTCAAGTTTTAAAAACTTTTCGAAATCTGAATTTGGACTTTCTTTAGTGTATTAAGTGTTTGAAAATGCTGTCTTTCACGTAGATTCGTAATCATCAAAAGCAAATAAGTTAGTTTTTAGATACTTTTGATTGAACAAGGTTCTGTCTTTCTTGTTTCAAGTGTTCTACTATGGACCCATGGCTAAAACTCAAGTTTTAAAAACTTCCCGAAATCTAAATCTGGACTTTCATTAGTGTATTAAGTGTATCAAAATGTCATCTTTCACATAGATTCGGAATTGTCAACTGCAAAAAAGTCAATTTTGAGATATCGTTGATTGAACAAAGTTGTCTCCTTGTTTCAAGTGTTCTACTATGGACCCATGGGTAAAACTCAAGTTTTAAAAAAGTTCTCAGAATCCGAATTTGGACATTCGTTTGTGTATTAAGTGTATCAAAATGTCGTCTTTCACATTGATTCGGAATCGTCAACCGTAGAAAAAGTCAGTTTTGAGATATCGTTGAATGAACATAGTTGTCTCTTTCTTGTTTCAAGTGTTTAACTATGGACCCATGGCTAAAACTCAAGTTTTAAAGACTTCCCGAAATCCGAATTTGGACTTTTATTAGCGTATTAAGTGTATTAAAATGTCGTCTTTCACATTGATTCTGAATCGTCGACCGAAAAAAAGTCAGTTTTGAGATATCGTTGAATGAACAAAGTTGTCTCTTTCTTGTTTCAAGTGTTCAACTATGGACCCATGGCCAAAACTCAAGTTTTAAAGACTGCCCGAAATCTAAATTTGGACCTTCATCAGTGTATTAAGTGTATTAAAATGTCGTCTTTCACATTGATTCGGAATCGTCAACCGCAAAAAAAGACAGTTTTGAGTTATCGTTGAATGAACAAAGTTGTCTCTTTCTTGTTTCAAGTGTTCAACTATGGACCCATGGCCAAAACTCAAGTTTTAAAGACTGCCCGAAATCTAAATTTGGACCTTCATCAGTGTATTAAGTGTATTAAAATGTCGTCTTTCACATTGATTCGGAATCGTCAACCGCAAAAAAAGACAGTTTTGAGTTATCGTTGAATGAACAAAGTTGTCTCTTTCTTGTTTCAAGTGTTCAACTATGGACCCATGGCTAAAACTCAAGTTTTAAGAACCTCCCAAAATCTGAATTTGGACTTTATTTAGTGTATTAAGTGTTTCAAAATGTGATCTTTCACGTAGATTCAGAACCGTCAAAAGCAAATAAGTCAGTTTTGAGATATCTTTGATAGAACAAAGTTCTGTCTTTCTTGTTTCAAGTGTTCTACTGTGCACCCATGGCTAAAACTCAAGTTTTAAAAACTTCCCGAGATCTGAATCTGGACTTTCATTAGTGTATCAAAATGTCGTCTTTCACATAGATTCGGAATCGTCAACTGCAAAAAAGTCAATTTTGAGATATCGTTGATTGAACAAAGTTGTCTCCTTCTTGTTTCAAGTGTTCTACTATGGACCCATGGGTAAAACTGAAGTTTTAAAAACGTCCCAAAATCCGAATTTGGACTTTCACTAGTGTATTAAGTGTATCAAAATGTCGTCTTTCACATTGATTCGGAATCGTCAACCGTAGAAAAAGTCAGTTTTGAGATATCGTTGAATGAACATAGTTGTCTCTTTCTTGTTTCAAATGTTTAACTATGGACCCATGGCTAAAACTCAAGTTTTAAAGACTTCCCGAAATCCGAATTTGGACTTTTATTAGCGTATTAAGTGTATTAAAATGTCGTCTTTCACATTGATTCTGAATCGTCGACCGCAAAAAAAGTCAGTTTTGAGATATCGTTGAATGAACAAAGTTGTCTCTTTCTTGTTTCAAGTGTTTAACTATGGACCCATGGCTAAAACTCAAGTTTTAAAGACTTCCCGAAATCCGAATTTAGACTTTCATTAGTGTATTAAGTGTATTAAAATGTCATCTTTCACATTGATTCGGAATCGTCAACCGCAAAAAAAGTCAGTTTTGAGATATCGTTGAATGAACAAAGTTGTCTCTTTCTTGTTTCAAGTGTTTAACTATGAACCCATGGATAAAACTCAAGTTTTAAAGACTTCCCGAAATCCGAATTTGGACTTTCATCAGTGTATTAAGTGTATTAAAATGTCGTCTTTCACATTGATTCAGAATCGTCCACCGCAAAAAAGTTCCCTTTTGAGTTATCGTTGAATGAACAAAGTTGTCTCTTTCTTGTTTCAAGTGTTCAACTATGGACCCATGGCTAAAACTCAAGTTTTAAAAACTTTTCGAAATCTGAATTTGGACTTTCTTTAGTGTATTAAGTGTTTGAAAATGCCGTCTTTCACGTAGATTCGTAATCATCAAAAGCAAATAAGTTAGTTTTTAGATACTTTTGATTGAACAAGGTTCTGTCTTTCTTGTTTCAAGTGTTCTACTATGGACCCATGGCTAAAACTCAAGTTTTAAAGACTTCCCGAAATCTGAATTTGGACTTTCATCAGTGTATTAAGTGTATTAAAATGTCGTCTTTCACATTGATTCGGAATCGTCAACCGCAAAAAAAGACAGTTTTGAGTTATCGTTGAATGAACAAAGTTGCCTGTTTCTTGTTTCAAGTGTTCAACTATGGACCCATGGCTAAAACTCAAGTTTTAAAAACTTCCCGAAATCTGAATTTGAACTTTATTTTGTGTATTAAGTGTTTCAAAATGTCATATTTCACGTAGATTCGGAGCCGTCAAAAGCAAATAAGTTAGTTTTGAGATATCTTTGATAGAACAAAGTTCTGTCTTTCTTGTTTCAAGTGTTCTACTGTGCACCCATGGCTAAAACTCAAGTTTTAAAAACTTCCCGAGATCTGAATCTGGACTTTCATTAGTGTATCAAAATGTCGTCTTTCACATAGATTCGGAATCGTCAACTGCAAAAAAGTCAATTTTGAGATATCGTTGATTGAACAAAGTTGTCTCCTTCTTGTTTCAAGTGTTCTACTATGGACCCATGGGTAAAACTGAAGTTTTAAAAACGTCCCAAAATCCGAATTTGGACTTTCACTAGTGTATTAAGTGTATCAAAATGTCGTCTTTCACATTGATTCGGAATCGTCAACTGCAAAAAAAGTCAGTTTTGAGATATCGTTTGAATGAAGAAAGTTGTCTCTTTCTTGTTTCAAGTGTTCAACAATGGACCCATGGCTAAAACTCAAGTTTTAAAGACTTCTTGAAATCCGAATTTTGACTTTCATTAGTGTATTAAGTGTATTAAAATGTCGTCTTTCACATTGATTCGGAATCGTCAACCGCAAAAAAAGTCAGTTTTGAGTTATCGTTGAATGAACAAAGTTGTCGCTTTCTTGTTTCAAGTGTTCTACATGGACCCATGGCTAAAACTCAAGTTTTAAAGACTTACCGAAATCCGAATTTGGACTTTCGTTAGTGTATTAAGTGTATCAAAATGTCGTCTTTCACATTGATTCGGAATCGTCAACCGCAGAAAAAGTCAGTTTTGTGATATCGTTGAATGAAGAATGTTGTCTCTTTCTTGTTTCAAGTGTTTAACTATGGACCCATGGCTAAAACTCAAGTTTTAAAGACTTCGCGAAATCTGAATTTGGATTTTCATCAGTGTGTTAAGTGTATTAAAATGTCGTCTTTCACATTGATTCAGAATCGTCCACCGCAAAAAAGTTCCCTTTTGAGTTATCGTTGAATGAACAAAGTTGTCTCTTTCTTGTTTCAAGTGTTCAACTATGGACCCATGGCTAAAACTCAAGTTTTAAAAACTTTTCGAAATCTGAATTTGGACTTTCTTTAGTGTATTAAGTGTTTCAAAATGCCGTCTTTCACGTAGATTCGTAATCATCAAAAGCAAATAAGTTAGTTTTTAGATACCTTTGATTGAACAAGGTTCTGTCTTTCTTGTTTCAAGTGTTCTACTATGGACCCATGGCTAAAACTCAAGTTTTAAAAATTCCCGAAATCTAAATCTGGACTTTCATTAGTGTATTAAGTGTATCAAAATGTCATCTTTCACATAGATTCAGAATTGTCAACTACAAAAAAGTCAATTTTGAGATATCGTTGATTGAACAAAGTTGTCTCCTTGTTTCAAGTGTTCTACTATGAACCCATGGGTAAAACTCAAGTTTTAAAAAAGTTCTCGGAATCCGAATTTGGACATTCGTTTGTGTATTAAGTGTATCAAAATGTCGTCTTTCACATTGATTCGGAATCGTCAACCGTAGAAAAAGTCAGTTTTGAGATATCGTTGAATGAACATAGTTGTCTCTTTCTTGTTTCAAGTGTTTAACTATGGACCCATGGCTAAAACTCAAGTTTTAAAGACTTCCCGAAATCCGAATTTGGACTTTTATTAGCGTATTAAGTGTATTAAAATGTCGTCTTTCACATTGATTCTGAATCGTCGACCGAAAAAAAGTCAGTTTTGAGATATCGTTGAATGAACAAAGTTGTCTCTTTCTTGTTTCAAGTGTTCAACTATGGACCCATGGCCAAAACTCAAGTTTTAAAGACTGCCCGAAATCTGAATTTGGACCTTCATCAGTGTATTAAGTGTATTAAAATGTCGTCTTTCACATTGATTCGGAATCGTCAACCGCAAAAAAAGACAGTTTTGAGTTATCGTTGAATGAACAAAGTTGTCTCTTTCTTGTTTCAAGTGTTCAACTATGGACCCATGGCTAAAACTCAAGTTTTAAGAACCTCCCAAAATCTGAATTTGGACTTTATTTAGTGTATTAAGTGTTTCAAAATGTGATCTTTCACGTAGATTTAGAACCGTCAAAAGCAAATAAGTCAGTTTTGAGATATCTTTGATAGAACAAAGTTCTGTCTTTCTTGTTTCAAGTGTTCTACTGTGCACCCATGGCTAAAACTCAAGTTTTAAAAACTTCCCGAGATCTGAATCTGGACTTTCATTAGTGTATCAAAATGTCGTCTTTCACATAGATTCGGAATCGTCAACTGCAAAAAAGTCAATTTTGAGATATCGTTGATTGAACAAAGTTGTCTCCTTCTTGTTTCAAGTGTTCTACTATGGACCCATGGGTAAAACTGAAGTTTTAAAAACGTCCCAAAATCCGAATTTGGACTTTCACTAGTGTATTAAGTGTATCAAAATGTCGTCTTTCACATTGATTCGGAACGTCAACTGCAAAAAAAGTCAGTTTTGAGATATCGTTTGAATGAAGAAAGTTGTCTCTTTCTTGTTTCAAGTGTTCAACAATGGACCCATGGCTAAAACTCAAGTTTTAAAGACTTCCTGAAATCCGAATTTTGACTTTCATTAGTGTATTAAGTGTATTAAAATGTCGTCTTTCACATTGATTCGGAATCGTCAACCGCAAAAAAAGTCAGTTTTGAGTTATCGTTGAATGAACAAAGTTGTCGCTTTCTTGTTTCAACTGTTCTACATGGACCCATGGCTAAAACTCAAGTTTTAAAGACTTACCGAAATCCGAATTTGGACTTTCGTTAGTGTATTAAGTGTATCAAAATGTCGTCTTTCACATTGATTCGGAATCGTCAACCGCAGAAAAAGTCAGTTTTGTGATATCGTTGAATGAAGAATGTTGTCTCTTTCTTGTTTCAAGTGTTTAACTATGGACCCATGGCTAAAACTCAAGTTTTAAAGACTTCGCGAAATCCGAATTTGGATTTTATCAGTGTGTTAAGTGTATTAAAATGTCGTCTTTCACATTGATTCAGAATCGTCCACCGCAAAAAAGTTCCCTTTTGAGTTATCGTTGAATGAACAAAGTTGTCTCTTTCTTGTTTCAAGTGTTCAACTATGGACCCATGGCTAAAACTCAAGTTTTAAAAACTTTTCGAAATCTGAATTTGGACTTTCTTTAGTGTATTAAGTGTTTCAAAATGCCGTCTTTCACGTAGATTCGTAATCATCAAAAGCAAATAAGTTAGTTTTTAGATACCTTTGATTGAACAAGGTTCTGTCTTTCTTGTTTCAAGTGTTCTACTATGGACCCATGGCTAAAACTCAAGTTTTAAAAACTTCCCGAAATCTAAATCTGGACTTTCATTAGTGTATTAAGTGTATCAAAATGTCATCTTTCACATCGATTCGGAATTGTCAACTGCAAAAAAGTCAATTTTGAGATATCGTTGATTGAACAAAGTTCTCCCCTTGTTTCAAGTGTTCTACTATGGACCCATGGGTAAAAATCAAGTTTTAAAAAAGTTCTCGGAATCTGAATTTGGACATTCGTTTGTGTATTAAGTGTATCAAAATGTCGTCTTTCACATTGATTCGGAATCGTCAACCGTAGAAAAAGTCAGTTTTGAGATATCGTTGAATGAACATAGTTGTCTCTTTCTTGTTTCAAGTGTTTAACTATGGACCCATGGCTAAAACTCAAGTTTTAAAGACTTCCTGAAATCCGAATTTGGACTTTTATTAGCGTATTAAGTGTATTAAAATGTCGTCTTTCACATTGATTCGGAATCGTCAACCGCAAAAAAAGTCAGTTTTGAGATATCGTTGAATGAACAAAGTTGTCTCTTTCTTGTTTCAAGTGTTTAACTATGAACCCATGGCTAAAACTCAAGTTTTAAAGACTTCCCGAAATCCGAATTTGGACTTTCATTAGTGTATTAAGTGTATTAAAATCTCATCTTTCACATTGATTCGGAATCGTCAACCGCAAAAAATGTTAGTTTTGAGAAATCGTTGAATTAACAAAGTTGTCTCTTTCTTGTTTCAAGTGTTCAACTATGGACCCATGGCTAAAACTCAAGTTTTAAAGACTTCCCGAAATCCGAATTTGGACTTTCATGAGTGTATTAAGTGTATTAAAATGTCATCTTTCACATTGATTCGGAATCGTCAACCACAAAAAAAGTCAGTTTTGAGATATCGTTGAATGAACAAAGTTGTCTCTTTCTTGTTTCAAGTGTTTAACTATGGACCCATGGCTAAAACTCAAGTTTTAAAGACTTCCCGAAATCTGAATTTGGACTTTCATCAGTGTATTAAGTGTATTAAAATGTCGTCTTTCACATTGATTCGGAATCGTCAACCGCAAAAAAAGACAGTTTTGAGTTATCGTTGAATGAACAAAGTTGCCTGTTTCTTGTTTCAAGTGTTCAACTATGGACCCATGGCTAAAACTCAAGTTTTAAAAACTTCCCGAAATCTGAATTTGAACTTTATTTAGTGTATTAAGTGTTTCAAAATGTCATCTTTCACGTAGATTCGGAGCCGTCAAAAGCAAATAAGTCAGTTTTGAGATATCTTTGATAGAACAAAGTTCTGTCTTTCTTGTTTCAAGTGTTCTACTGTGCACCCATGGCTAAAACTCAAGTTTTAAAAACATCCCGAGATCTGAATCTGGACTTTCATTAGTGTATCAAAATGTCGTCTTTCACATTGATTTAGAATCGTCAACAGCAGAAAAAGTCAGTTTTGTGATATCGTTGAATGAAGAAAGTTGTCTCTTTCTTGTTTAAAGTGTTTAACTATGGACCCAGGGCTAAAACTCAAGTTTTAAAGACTTCGCGAAATCCGAATTTGGACTTTCATCAGTGTGTTAAGGGTATTAAAATGGAGTCTTTCACATTGATTCTGAATCATCCACCACAAAAAAACTCAGTTTTGAGTTATCGTTGAATGAACAAAGTTGTCTCTTTCTTGTTTCAAGTGTTCAACTATGGACCCATGGCTAAAACTCAAGTTTTAAAAACTTTCCAAAATCTGAATTTGGACTTTCTTTAGTGTATTAAGTGTTTCAAAATGCCGTCTTTCACGTAGATTCGTAATAAAAAAAACAAATAAGTCAGTTTTTAGATATTTTTGATTGAACAAAGTTCTGTCTTTCTTGTTTCAAGTGTTCTACTATGGACCCATGGCTAAAACTCAAGTTTTAAAAACTTCCCGAAATCTAAATCTGGACTTTCATTAGTGTATTAAGTGTATCAAAATGTCATCTTTCACATAGATTCGGAATTGTCAACTGCAAAAAAGTCAATTTTGAGATATCGTTGATTGAACAAAGTTCAGTCTTTCTTGTTTCAAGTGTTCTACTATGGACCCATGGCTAAAACTTAAGTTTTAAAAACTTCCCGAAATCTAAATCTGGACTTTCATTAGGGTATTAAGTGTATCAAAATGTCGTCTTTCACATAGATTCAGAATCGTCAACTGCAAAAAAGTCAATTTTAAGATATCGTTGATTGAACAAAGTTGTCTCTTTCTTGTTTCAAGTGTTCTACTATGGACCCATGGGTAAAACTCAAGTTTTAAAAAAGTTCCCGGAATCCGAATTTGGACATTCGTTAGTGTATTAAGTGTATCAAAATGTCGTCTTTCACGTTGATTCGGAATCGTCAACCACAATAAAAGTCAGTTTTGAGATATTGTTGAATGAACAAAGTTGCCTCTTTCTTGTTTCAAGTGTTTAACTATTGACCCATGGCTAAAACTCAAGCTTTAAAGACTTCCCGAAATCCAAATTTGGACTTTTGTTAGTGTATTAAGTGTATCAAAATGTCGTCTTTCACATTTATTCGAAATCGTCAACCGCAAAAAAAGTCAGTTTTGAGAAATCGTTGAATTAAGAAAGTTGTCTCTTTCTTGTTTCAAGTGTTCTACTATAGACCCATGGCTAAAACTCAAGTTTTAAAGACTTCCCGAAATCCAAATTTAGACTTTCATTAGTGTATTAAGTGTATTAAAATGTCGTATTTTACATTGATTCGGAATCGTCAACCGCAAAAAAAGTCAGTTTTGAGATATCGTTGAATGAACAAAGTTGTCTCTTTCTTGTTTCAAGTGTTTAACTATGAACCCATGGATAAAACTCAAGTTTTAAAGACTTCCCGAAATCCGAATTCGGACTTTCATTAGTGTATTAAGTGTATTAAAATCTCACCTTTCACATTGATTCGGAATCGTCAACCGCAAAAAAAGTCAGTTTTGAGTTATAGTTGAATGAACAAAGTTGTCTCTTTCTTGTTTCAAGTGTTCAACTATGGACCCATGGCTAAAACTCAAGTTTTAAAGACTTCCCGAAATCCGAATTTGGACTTTCATGAGTGTATTAAGTGTATTAAAATGTCGTCTTTCACATTGATTCGGAATCGTCAACCACAAAAAAAGTCAGTTTTGAGATATCGTTGAATGAACAAAGTTGTCTCTTTCTTGTTTCAAGTGTTTAACTATGGACCCATGGCTAAAACTCAAGTTTTAAAGACTTCCCGAAATCTGAATTTGGACTTTCATCAGTGTATTAAGTGTATTAAAATGTCGTCTTTCACATTGATTCGGAATCGTCAACCGCAAAAAAAGACAGTTTTGAGTTATCGTTGAATGAACAAAGTTGCCTGTTTCTTGTTTCAAGTGTTCAACTATGGACCCATGGCTAAAACTCAAGTTTTAAAAACTTCCCGAAATCTGAATTTGAACTTTATTTAGTGTATTAAGTGTTTCAAAATGTCATCTTTCACGTAGATTCGGAGCCGTCAAAAGCAAATAAGTTAGTTTTGAGATATCTTTGATAGAACAAAGTTCTGTCTTTCTTGTTTCAAGTGTTCTACTGTGCACCCATGGCTAAAACTCAAGTTCTAAAAACTTCCCGAGATCTGAATCTGGACTTTCATTAGTGTATCAAAATGTCGTCTTTCACATAGATTCGGAATCGTCAACTGCAAAAAAGTCAATTTTGAGATATCGTTGATTGAACAAAGTTGTCTCCTTCTTGTTTCAAGTGTTCTACTATGGACCCATGGGTAAAACTGAAGTTTTAAAAACGTCCCAAAATCCGAATTTGGACTTTCACTAGTGTATTAAGTGTATCAAAATGTCGTCTTTCACATTGATTCGGAATCGTCAACTGCAAAAAAAGTCAGTTTTGAGATATCGTTTGAATGAAGAAAGTTGTCTCTTTCTTGTTTCAAGTGTTCAACAATGGACCCATGGCTAAAACTCAAGTTTTAAAGACTTCTTGAAATCCGAATTTTGACTTTCATTAGTGTATTAAGTGTATTAAAATGTCGTCTTTCACATTGATTCGGAATCGTCAACCGCAAAAAAAGTCAGTTTTGAGTTATCGTTGAATGAACAAAGTTGTCGCTTTCTTGTTTCAAGTGTTCTACATGGACCCATGGCTAAAACTCAAGTTTTAAAGACTTACCGAAATCCGAATTTGGACTTTCGTTAGTGTATTAAGTGTATCAAAATGTCGTCTTTCACATTGATTCGGAATCGTCAACCGCAGAAAAAGTCAGTTTTGTGATATCGTTGAATGAAGAATGTTGTCTCTTTCTTGTTTCAAGTGTTTAACTATGGACCCATGGCTAAAACTCAAGTTTTAAAGACTTCGCGAAATCCGAATTTGGATTTTATCAGTGTGTTAAGTGTATTAAAATGTCGTCTTTCACATTGATTCAGAATCGTCCACCGCAAAAAAGTTCCCTTTTGAGTTATCGTTGAATGAACAAAGTTGTCTCTTTCTTGTTTCAAGTGTTCAACTATGGACCCATGGCTAAAACTCAAGTTTTAAAAACTTTTCGAAATCTGAATTTGGACTTTCTTTAGTGTATTAAGTGTTTCAAAATGCCGTCTTTCACGTAGATTCGTAATCATCAAAAGCAAATAAGTTAGTTTTTAGATACCTTTGATTGAACAAGGTTCTGTCTTTCTTGTTTCAAGTGTTCTACTATGGACCCATGGCTAAAACTCAAGTTTTAAAAACTTCCCGAAATCTAAATCTGGACTTTCATTAGTGTATTAAGTGTATCAAAATGTCATCTTTCACATCGATTCGGAATTGTCAACTGCAAAAAAGTCAATTTTGAGATATCGTTGATTGAACAAAGTTCTCCCCTTGTTTCAAGTGTTCTACTATGGACCCATGGGTAAAAATCAAGTTTTAAAAAAGTTCTCGGAATCTGAATTTGGACATTCGTTTGTGTATTAAGTGTATCAAAATGTCGTCTTTCACATTGATTCGGAATCGTCAACCGTAGAAAAAGTCAGTTTTGAGATATCGTTGAATGAACATAGTTGTCTCTTTCTTGTTTCAAATGTTTAACTATGGACCCATGGCTAAAACTCAAGTTTTAAAGACTTCCCGAAATCCGAATTTGGACTTTTATTAGCGTATTAAGTGTATTAAAATGTCGTCTTTCACATTGATTCTGAATCGTCGACCGCAAAAAAAGTCAGTTTTGAGATATCGTTGAATGAACAAAGTTGTCTCTTTCTTGTTTCAAGTGTTTAACTATGGACCCATGGCTAAAACTCAAGTTTTAAAGACTTCCCGAAATCCGAATTTAGACTTTCATTAGTGTATTAAGTGTATTAAAATGTCATCTTTCACATTGATTCGGAATCGTCAACCGCAAAAAAAGTCAGTTTTGAGATATCGTTGAATGAACAAAGTTGTCTCTTTCTTGTTTCAAGTGTTTAACTATGAACCCATGGATAAAACCCAAGTTTTAAAGACTTCCCGAAATCCGAATTTGGACTTTCATCAGTGTATTAAGTGTATTAAAATGTCGTCTTTCACATTGATTCAGAATCGTCCACCACAAAAAAGTTCCCTTTTGAGTTATCGTTGAATGAACAAAGTTGTCTCTTTCTTGTTTCAAGTGTTCAACTATGGACCCATGGCTAAAACTCAAGTTTTAAAAACTTTTCGAAATCTGAATTTGGACTTTCTTTAGTGTATTAAGTGTTTGAAAATGCCGTCTTTCACGTAGATTCGTAATCATCAAAAGCAAATAAGTTAGTTTTTAGATACTTTTGATTGAACAAGGTTCTGTCTTTCTTGTTTCAAGTGTTCTACTATGGACCCATGGCTAAAACTCAAGTTTTAAAGACTTCCCGAAATCTGAATTTGGACTTTCATCAGTGTATTAAGTGTATTAAAATGTCGTCTTTCACATTGATTCGGAATCGTCAACCGCAAAAAAAGACAGTTTTGAGTTATCGTTGAATGAACAAAGTTGCCTGTTTCTTGTTTCAAGTGTTCAACTATGGACCCATGGCTAAAACTCAAGTTTTAAAAACTTCCCGAAATCTGAATTTGAACTTTATTTTGTGTATTAAGTGTTTCAAAATGTCATCTTTCACGTAGATTCGGAGCCGTCAAAAGCAAATAAGTTAGTTTTGAGATATCTTTGATAGAACAAAGTTCTGTCTTTCTTGTTTCAAGTGTTCTACTGTGCACCCATGGCTAAAACTCAAGTTTTAAAAACTTCCCGAGATCTGAATCTGGACTTTCATTAGTGTATCAAAATGTCGTCTTTCACATAGATTCGGAATCGTCAACTGCAAAAAAGTCAATTTTGAGATATCGTTGATTGAACAAAGTTGTCTCCTTCTTGTTTCAAGTGTTCTACTATGGACCCATGGGTAAAACTGAAGTTTTAAAAACGTCCCAAAATCCGAATTTGGACTTTCACTAGTGTATTAAGTGTATCAAAATGTCGTCTTTCACATTGATTCGGAATCGTCAACTGCAAAAAAAGTCAGTTTTGAGATATCGTTTGAATGAAGAAAGTTGTCTCTTTCTTGTTTCAAGTGTTCAACAATGGACCCATGGCTAAAACTCAAGTTTTAAAGACTTCTTGAAATCCGAATTTTGACTTTCATTAGTGTATTAAGTGTATTAAAATGTCGTCTTTCACATTGATTCGGAATCGTCAACCGCAAAAAAAGTCAGTTTTGAGTTATCGTTGAATGAACAAAGTTGTCGCTTTCTTGTTTCAAGTGTTCTACATGGACCCATGGCTAAAACTCAAGTTTTAAAGACTTACCGAAATCCGAATTTGGACTTTCGTTAGTGTATTAAGTGTATCAAAATGTCGTCTTTCACATTGATTCGGAATCGTCAACCGCAGAAAAAGTCAGTTCTGTGATATCGTTGAATGAAGAATGTTGTCTCTTTCTTGTTTCAAGTGTTTAACTATGGACCCATGGCTAAAACTCAAGTTTTAAAGACTTCGCGAAATCTGAATTTGGATTTTCATCAGTGTGTTAAGTGTATTAAAATGTCGTCTTTCACATTGATTCAGAATCGTCCACCGCAAAAAAGTTCCCTTTTGAGTTATCGTTGAATGAACAAAGTTGTCTCTTTCTTGTTTCAAGTGTTCAACTATGGACCCATGGCTAAAACTCAAGTTTTAAAAACTTTTCGAAATCTGAATTTGGACTTTCTTTAGTGTATTAAGTGTTTCAAAATGCCGTCTTTCACGTAGATTCGTAATCATCAAAAGCAAATAAGTTAGTTTTTAGATACCTTTGATTGAACAAGGTTCTGTCTTTCTTGTTTCAAGTGTTCTACTATGAACCCATGGCTAAAACTCAAGTTTTAAAAACTTCCCGAAATCTAAATCTGGACTTTCATTAGTGTATTAAGTGTATCAAAATGTCATCTTTCACATAGATTCGGAATTGTCAACTGCAAAAAAGTCAATTTTGAGATATCGTTGATTGAACAAAGTTGTCTCCTTGTTTCAAGTGTTCTACTATGGACCCATGGGTAAAACTCAAGTTTTAAAAAAGTTCTCGGAATCCGAATTTGGACATTCGTTTGTGTATTAAGTGTATCAAAATGTCGTCTTTCACATTGATTCGGAATCGTCAACCGTAGAAAAAGTCAGTTTTGAGATATCGTTGAATGAACATAGTTGTCTCTTTCTTGTTTCAAGTGTTCAACAATGGACCCATGGCTAAAACTCAAGTTTTAAAGACTTCCTGAAATCCGAATTTTGACTTTCATTAGTGTATTAAGTGTATTAAAATGTCGTCTTTCACATTGATTCGGAATCGTCAACCGCAAAAAAAGTCAGTTTTGAGTTATCGTTGAATGAACAAAGTTGTCGCTTTCTTGTTTCAAGTGTTCTACATGGACCCATGGCTAAAACTCAAGTTTTAAAGACTTACCGAAATCTGAATTTGGACTTTCGTTAGTGTATTAAGTGTATCAAAATGTCGTCTTTCACATTGATTCGGAATCGTCAACCGCAGAAAAAGTCAGTTTTGTGATATCGTTGAATGAAGAATGTTGTCTCTTTCTTGTTTCAAGTGTTTAACTATGGACCCATGGCTAAAACTCAAGTTTTAAAGACTTCGCGAAATCTGAATTTGGATTTTCATCAGTGTGTTAAGTGTATTAAAATGTCGTCTTTCACATTGATTCAGAATCGTCCACCGCAAAAAAGTTCCCTTTTGAGTTATCGTTGAATGAACAAAGTTGTCTCTTTCTTGTTTCAAGTGTTCAACTATGGACCCATGGCTAAAACTCAAGTTTTAAAAACTTTTCGAAATCTGAATTTGGACTTTCTTTAGTGTATTAAGTGTTTCAAAATGCCGTCTTTCACGTAGATTCGTAATCATCAAAAGCAAATAAGTTAGTTTTTAGATACCTTTGATTGAACAAGGTTCTGTCTTTCTTGTTTCAAGTGTTCTACTATGGACCCATGGCTAAAACTCAAGTTTTAAAAACTTCCCGAAATCTAAATCTGGACTTTCATTAGTGTATTAAGTGTATCAAAATGTCATCTTTCACATAGATTCGGAATTGTCAACTGCAAAAAAGTCAATTTTGAGATATCGTTGATTGAACAAAGTTGTCTCCTTGTTTCAAGTGTTCTACTATGGACCCATGGGTAAAACTCAAGTTTTAAAAAAGTTCTCGGAATCCGAATTTGGACATTCGTTTGTGTATTAAGTGTATCAAAATGTCGTCTTTCACATTGATTCGGAATCGTCAACCGTAGAAAAAGTCAGTTTTGAGATATCGTTGAATGAACATAGTTGTCTCTTTCTTGTTTCAAGTGTTCAACAATGGACCCATGGCTAAAACTCAAGTTTTAAAGACTTCCTGAAATCCGAATTTTGACTTTCATTAGTGTATTAAGTGTATTAAAATGTCGTCTTTCACATTGATTCGGAATCGTCAACCGCAAAAAAATTCAGTTTTGAGTTATCGTTGAATGAACAAAGTTGTCGCTTTCTTGTTTCAAGTGTTCTACATGGACCCATGGCTAAAACTCAAGTTTTAAAGACTTACCGAAATCTGAATTTGGACTTTCGTTAGTGTATTAAGTGTATCAAAATGTCGTCTTTCACATTGATTCGGAATCGTCAACCGCAGAAAAAGTCAGTTTTGTGATATCGTTGAATGAAGAATGTTGTCTCTTTCTTGTTTCAAGTGTTTAACTATGGACCCATGGCTAAAACTCAAGTTTTAAAGACTTCGCGAAATCTGAATTTGGATTTTCATCAGTGTGTTAAGTGTATTAAAATGTCGTCTTTCACATTGATTCAGAATCGTCCACCGCAAAAAAGTTCCCTTTTGAGTTATCGTTGAATGAACAAAGTTGTCTCTTTCTTGTTTCAAGTGTTCAACTATGGACCCATGGCTAAAACTCAAGTTTTAAAAACTTTTCGAAATCTGAATTTGGACTTTCTTTAGTGTATTAAGTGTTTCAAAATGCCGTCTTTCACGTAGATTCGTAATCATCAAAAGCAAATAAGTTAGTTTTTAGATACCTTTGATTGAACAAGGTTCTGTCTTTCTTGTTTCAAGTGTTCTACTATGGACCCATGGCTAAAACTCAAGTTTTAAAAACTTCCCGAAATCTAAATCTGGACTTTCATTAGTGTATTAAGTGTATCAAAATGTCATCTTTCACATAGATTCGGAATTGTCAACTGCAAAAAAGTCAATTTTGAGATATCGTTGATTGAACAAAGTTGTCTCCTTGTTTCAAGTGTTCTACTATGGACCCATGGGTAAAACTCAAGTTTTAAAAAAGTTCTCGGAATCCGAATTTGGACATTCGTTTGTGTATTAAGTGTATCAAAATGTCGTCTTTCACATTGATTCGGAATCGTCAACCGTAGAAAAAGTCAGTTTTGAGATATCGTTGAATGAACATAGTTGTCTCTTTCTTGTTTCAAGTGTTTAACTATGGACCCATGGCTAAAACTCAAGTTTTAAAGACTTCCCGAAATCCGAATTTGGACTTTTATTAGCGTATTAAGTGTATTAAAATGTCGTCTTTCACATTGATTCTGAATCGTCGACCGAAAAAAAGTCAGTTTTGAGATATCGTTGAATGAACAAAGTTGTCTCTTTCTTGTTTCAAGTGTTCAACTATGGACCCATGGCCAAAACTCAAGTTTTAAAGACTGCCCGAAATCTGAATTTGGACCTTCATCAGTGTATTAAGTGTATTAAAATGTCGTCTTTCACATTGATTCGGAATCGTCAACCGCAAAAAAAGACAGTTTTGAGTTATCGTTGAATGAACAAAGTTGTCTCTTTCTTGTTTCAAGTGTTCAACTATGGACCCATGGCTAAAACTCAAGTTTTAAGAACCTCCCAAAATCTGAATTTGGACTTTATTTAGTGTATTAAGTGTTTCAAAATGTGATCTTTCACGTAGATTTGGAACCGTCAAAAGCAAATAAGTCAGTTTTGAGATATCTTTGATAGAACAAAGTTCTGTCTTTCTTGTTTCAAGTGTTCTACTGTGCTCCCATGGCTAAAACTCAAGTTTTAAAAACTTCCCGAGAACTGAATCTGGACTTTCATTAGTGTATCAAAATGTCGTCTTTCACATAGATTCGGAATCGTCAATTGCAAAAAAGTCAATTTTGAGATATCGTTGATTGAACAAAGTTGTCTCCTTCTTGTTTCAAGTGTTCTACTATGGACCCATGGGTAAAACTGAAGTTTTAAAAACGTCCCAAAATCCGAATTTGGACTTTCACTAGTGTATTAAGTGTATCAAAATGTCGTCTTTCACATTGATTCGGAATCGTCAACTGCAAAAAAAGTCAGTTTTGAGATATCGTTTGAATGAAGAAAGTTGTCTCTTTCTTGTTTCAAGTGTTCAACAATGGACCCATGGCTAAAACTCAAGTTTTAAAGACTTCCTGAAATCCGAATTTTGACTTTCATTAGTGTATTAAGTGTATTAAAATGTCGTCTTTCACATTGATTCGGAATCGTCAACCGCAAAAAAAGTCAGTTTTGAGTTATCGTTGAATGAACAAAGTTGTCGCTTTCTTGTTTCAAGTGTTCTACATGGACCCATGGCTAAAACTCAAGTTTTAAAGACTTACCGAAATCCGAATTTGGACTTTCGTTAGTGTATTAAGTGTATCAAAATGTCGTCTTTCACATTGATTCGGAATCGTCAACCGCAGAAAAAGTCAGTTTTGTGATATCGTTGAATGAAGAATGTTGTCTCTTTCTTGTTTCAAGTGTTTAACTATGGACCCATGGCTAAAACTCAAGTTTTAAAGACTTCGCGAAATCCGAATTTGGATTTTATCAGTGTGTTAAGTGTATTAAAATGTCGTCTTTCACATTGATTCAGAATCGTCCACCGCAAAAAAGTTCCCTTTTGAGTTATCGTTGAATGAACAAAGTTGTCTCTTTCTTGTTTCAAGTGTTCAACTATGGACCCATGGCTAAAACTCAAGTTTTAAAAAGTTTTCGAAATCTGAATTTGGACTTTCTTTAGTGTATTAAGTGTTTCAAAATGCCGTCTTTCACGTAGATTCGTAATCATCAAAAGCAAATAAGTTAGTTTTTAGATACCTTTGATTGAACAAGGTTCTGTCTTTCTTGTTTCAAGTGTTCTACTATGGACCCATGGCTAAAACTCAAGTTTTAAAAACTTCCCGAAATCTAAATCTGGACTTTCATTAGTGTATTAAGTGTATCAAAATGTCATCTTTCACATCGATTCGGAATTGTCAACTGCAAAAAAGTCAATTTTGAGATATCGTTGATTGAACAAAGTTCTCCCCTTGTTTCAAGTGTTCTACTATGGACCCATGGGTAAAAATCAAGTTTTAAAAAAGTTCTCGGAATCTGAATTTGGACATTCGTTTGTGTATTAAGTGTATCAAAATGTCGTCTTTCACATTGATTCGGAATCGTCAACCGTAGAAAAAGTCAGTTTTGAGATATCGTTGAATGAACATAGTTGTCTCTTTCTTGTTTCAAGTGTTTAACTATGGACCCATGGCTAAAACTCAAGTTTTAAAGACTTCCCGAAATCCGAATTTAGACCTTCATCAGTGTATTAAGTGTATTAAAATGTCGTCTTTCACATTGATTCGGAATCGTCAACCGCAAAAAAAGTCAGTTTTGAGATATCGTTGAATGAACAAAGTTGTCTCTTTCTTGTTTCAAGTGTTTAACTATGAACCCATGGCTAAAACTCAAGTTTTAAAGACTTCCCGAAATCCGAATTTGGACTTTCATTAGCGTATTAAGTGTATTAAAATCTCATCTTTCACATTGATTCGGAATCGTCAACCGCAAAAAAAAGTCAGTTTTGAGTTATAGTTGAATGAACAAAGTTGTCTCTTTCTTGTTTCAAGTGTTCAACTATGGACCCATGGCTAAAACTCAAGTTTTAAAGACTTTCCAAAATCCGAATTTGGACTTTCATGAGTGTATTAAGTGTATTAAAATGTCGTCTTTCACATTGATTCGGAATCGTCAACCACAAAAAAAGTCAGTTTTGAGATATCATTGAATGAACAAAGTTGTCTCTTTCTTGTTTCAAGTGTTTAACTATGGACCCATGGCTAAAACTCAAGTTTTAAAGACTTCCCGAAATCTGAATTTGGACTTTCATCAGTGTATTAAGTGTATTAAAATGTCGTCTTTCACATTGATTCGGAATCGTCAACCGCAAAAAAACACAGTTTTGAGTTATCGTTGAATGAAAAAAGTTGCCTCTTTCTTGTTTCAAGTGTTCAACTATGGACCCATGGCTAAAACTCAAGTTTTAAAAACTTCTCGAAATCTGAATTTGAACTTTATTTAGTGTATTAAGTGTTTCAAAATGTCATCTTTCACGTAGATTCGGAGCCGTCAAAAGCAAATAAGTCAGTTTTGAGATATCTTTGATAGAACAAAATTCTGTCTTTCTTGTTTCAAGTGTTCTACTGTGCACCCATGGCTAAAACTCAAGTTTTAAAAACATCCCGAGATCTGAATCTGGACTTTCATTAGTGTATCAAAATGTCGTCTTTCACATAGATTCGGAATCGTCAACTACAAAAAAGTCAATTTTGAGATATCGTTGATTGAACAAAGTTGTCTCCTTCTTGTTTCAAGTGTTCTACTATGGACCCATGGGTAAAACTGAAGTTTTAAAAACGTCCCAAAATCTGAATTTGGACTTTCACTAGTGTATTAAGTGTATCAAAATGTCGTCTTTCACATTGATTCGGAATCGTCAACTGCAAAAAAAGTCAGTTTTGAGATATCGTTTGAATGAAGAAAGTTGTCTCTTTCTTGTTTCAAGTGTTCAACAATGGACCCATGGCTAAAACTCAAGTTTTAAAGACTTTCCGAAATTCGAATTTCAACTTTCATTAGTGTATTAAGTGTATTAAAATGTCGTCTTTCACAATGAGTCGAAATCGTCAACCACAAAAAAAGTCAATTTTGAGATATCGTTGAATGAACAAAGTTGTCTCTTTCTTTTTTCAAGTGTTTATCTACGGACCCATGGCTAAAACTCAAGTTTTAAAGACTTTTCGAAATCTGAATTTGGACTTTCATCAGTGTATTAAGTGTATTAAAATGTCGTCTTTCACATTGATTCAGAATCGTCCACTGCAAAAAACTTCCCTTTTGAGTTATCGTTGAATGAACAAAGTTGTCTTTTTCTTGTTTCAAGTGTTCAACTATGGACCCATGGCTAAAACTCATGTTTTAAAAACTTCTCAAAATATGAATTTGGGCTTTCTTTAGTGTATTAGGTGTTTCAAAATGTCGTCTTTCACGTAGATTCGGAATCATCAACAGCAAAAAAAGTCAGTTTTGTGATATCGTCGAATGAACAAAGTTGTATCTTTCTTGTTTAAAGTGTTTAACTACGGACCCATGGCTGAAACTCAAGTTTTAAAGACTTTTCGAAATCCGAATTTGGACTTTCATCAGTGTATTAAGTGTATTAAAATGTCGTCTTTCACATTGATTCGGAATCGTCCACCGCAAAAAAGTTCCCTTTTGAGTTATCGTTGAATGAACAAAGTTGTCTCTTTCTTGTTTCAAGTGTTCAACTATGGACCCATGGCTAAAACTCAAGTTTTAAAATCTTCTCGAAATATGAATTTGTACTTTCTTTAGTGTATTAAGTGTTTCAAAATGTCGTCTTTCACGTAGATTC
The DNA here is from genome assembly GCA_036245055.1 of Diospyros kaki. Lineage (NCBI taxonomy): Eukaryota > Viridiplantae > Streptophyta > Magnoliopsida > Ericales > Ebenaceae > Diospyros > Diospyros kaki. The sequence goes on along the minus strand of BSEG01000009.1, from coordinate 21,581,724 downwards.
GGAATCATCAAAAGCAAATAAGTCAGTTTTTAGATATCTTTGATTGAACAAAGTTCTGTCTTTCTTGTTTCAAGTGTTTAACTATGGACCATGGCTAAAACTCAAGTTTTAAAAACTTTTCGAAATCTGAATTTGGACTTTCTTTAGTGTATTAAGTGTTTCAAAATGCTGTCTTTCACGTAGATTCGTAATCATCAAAAGCAAATAAGTCAGTTTTAAGATATCGTTGATTGAACAAAGTTGTGTTCTTCTTGTTTGAAGTGTTCTACTATGGACCCATTGGTAAAACTCAAGTTTTAAAAACTTCCCGGAATCCGAATTGAGACTTTCGTTAGTGTATTAAGTGTATCAAAATGTCGTCTTTCACATGGATTCAGAATCGTCAACCGCAAAAAAAAGTCAGTTTTGAGTTATAGTTGAATGAACAAAGTTGTCTCTTTCTTGTTTCAAGTGTTTAACTATGAACCCATGGCTAAAACTCAAGTTTTAAAGACTTCCCGAAATCCGAATTTAGACTTTCATTAGTGTATTAAGTGTATTAAAATGTCATCTTTCACATTGATTCGGAATCGTCAAACGCAGAAAAAGTCAGTTTTGAGATATCGTTGAATGAACAAAGTTGTCTCTTTCTTGTTTCAAGTGTTTAACTATGAACCCATGGCTAAAACTCAAGTTTTAAAGACTTCCCGAAATCCGAATTTGGACTTTCAATAGCGTATTAAGTGTATTAAAATCTCATCTTTCTCATTGATTCGGAATCGTCAACCGCAAAAAAAGTCAGTTTTGAGTTATAGTTGAATGAACAAAGTTGTCTCTTTCTTGTTTCAAGTGTTCAACTATGGACCCATGGCTAAAATTCAAGTTTTAAAGACTTCCCGAAATCTGAATTTGGACTTTCATGAGTGTATTAAGTGTATTAAAATGTCGTCTTTCACATTGATTCGGAATCGTCAACCACAAAAAAAGTAAGTTTTGAGATATCGTTGAATGAACAAAGTTGTCTCTTTCTTGTTTCAAGTGTTTAACTATGGACCCATGGCTAAAACTCAAGTTTTAAAGACTTCCCGAAATCTGAATTTGGACTTTCATCAGTGTATTAAGTGTATTAAAATGTCATCTTTCACATTGATTCGGAATCGTCAACCGCAAAAAAGTTCCCTTTTGAGTTATCGTTGAATGAACAAAGTTGCCTCTTTCTTGTTTCAAGTGTTCAACTATGGACCCATGGCTAAAACTCAAGTTTTAAAAACTTCTCGAAATATGAATTTGTACTTTCTTTAGTGTATTAAGTGTTTCAAAATGTCGTCTTTCACGTAGATTCGGAATCATCAAAAGCAAATAAGTCAGTTTTTAGATATCTTTGATTGAACAAAGTTCTGTCTTTCTTGTTTCAAGTGTTTAACTATGGACCATGGCTAAAACTCAAGTTTTAAAAACTTTTCGAAATCTGAATTTGGACTTTCTTTAGTGTATTAAGTGTTTCAAAATGTTGTCTTTCACGTAGATTCATAATCATCAAAAGCAAATAAGCCAGTTTTAAGATATCGTTGATTGAACAAAGTTGTCTTCTTCTTGTTTGAAGTGTTCTACTATGGACCCATGGGTAAAACTCAAGTTTTTAAAACTTCCCGGAATCCGAATTGAGACTTTCGTTAGTGTATTAAGTGTATCAAAATGTCGTCTTTCACATGGATTCGGAATCGTCAACCGCAAAAAAAGTCAGTTTTGAGTTATAGTTGAATGAACAAAGTTGTCTCTTTCTTGTTTCAAGTGTTCAACTATGGACCCACGGCTAAAACTCAAGTTTTAAAGACATCCCAAAATCCGAATTTGGACTTTCGTTAGTGTATTAAGTGTATCAAAATGTCATCTTTCACATTGATTCGAGATCGTCAACCGCAAAAAAAGTCAATTTTGAGATATCGTTGAATGAACAAAGTTGTCTCTTTCTTGTTTCAAGTGTTTAACTATGGACCCATGGCTAAAACTCAAGTTTTAAAGACTTCCCGAAATCTGAATTTGGACTTTCATCAGTGTATTAAGTGTATTAAAATGTAGTCTTTCACATTGATTCAGAATCGTCCACCGCAAAAAACTTCCCTTTCGAGTTATCGTTGAATGAACAAAGTTGTCTCTTTCTTGTTTCAAGTGTTCAACTATGGACGCATGGCCAAAACTCAAGTTTTAAAAACTTCCAAAAATCTGAATTTGGGCTTTCTTTAGTGTATTAAGTGTTTCAAAATGCCGTCTTTCATGTAGATTCGTAATCATCAAAAGCAAATAAGTCAGTTTTTAGATATCTTTGATTGAACAAAGTTCTGTCTTTCTTGTTTCAAGTGTTCTACTATGGACCCATAGCTAAAACTCAGGTTTTAAAAACTTCCCGAAATCTAAATCTGGACTTTCATTAGGGTATTAAGTGTATCAAAATGTCGTCTTTCACATAGATTCAGAATCGTCAACTGCAAAAAAGTCAATTTTAAGATATCGTTGATTGAACAAAGTTGTCTCTTTCTTGTTTCAAGTGTTCTACTATGGACCCATGGGTAAAACTCAAGTTTTAAAAAAGTTCCCGGAATCCGAATTTGGACATTCGTTAGTGTATTAAGTGTATCAAAATGTCGTCTTTCACGTTGATTCGGAATCGTCAACCGCAATAAAAGTCAGTTTTGAGATATTGTTGAATGAACAAAGTTGTCTCTTTCTTGTTTCAAGTGTTTAACTATTGACCCATGGCTAAAACTCAAGCTTTAAAGACTTCCCGAAATCCAAATTTGGACTTTCGTTAGTGTATTAAGTGTATCAAAATGTCGTCATTCACATTTATTCGAAATCGTCAATCGCAAAAAAAGTCAGTTTTGATAAATCGTTGAATGAACGAAGTTGTCTTTTTCTTGTTTCAAGTGTTCTACTATAGACCCATGGCTAAAACTCAAGTTTTAAAGACTTCCCGAAATCCAAATTTAGACTTTCATTAGTGTATTAAGTGTATTAAAATGTCGTATTTCACATTGATTCGGAATCGTCAACCACAAAAAAAGTCAGTTTTGAGATATCGTTGAATGAACAAAGTTGTCTCTTTCTTGTTTCAAGTGTTTAACTATGGACCCATGGCTAAAACTCAAGTTTTAAAGACTTCCCGAAATCCGAATTTGGACTTTCATTAGTGTATTAAGTGTATTAAAATGTCGTCTTTCACATTGATTCAGAATCGTCAACCGCAAAAAAAGTCAGTTTTGAGTTATCGTTGAATGAACAAAGTTGTCTCTTTCTTGTTTCAAGTGTTTAACTATGGACCCATGGCTAAAACTCAAGTTTTAAAGACTTCCCGAAATCCGAATTTAGACTTTCATTAGTGTATTAAGTGTATTAAAATGTCATCTTTCACATTGATTCGGAATCGTCAACCGCAAAAAAAGTCAGTTTTGAGATATCGTTGAATGAACAATGTTGTCTCTTTCTTGTTTCAAGTGTTTAACTATGGACCCATGGCTAAAACTCAAGTTTTAAAGACTTCCCGAAATCCGAATTTAGACTTTCATTAGTGTATTAAGTGTATTAAAATGTCATCTTTCACATTGATTCGGAATCGTCAACCGCAAAAAAAGTCAGTTTTGAGATATCGTTGAATGAAAAAAGTTGTCTCTTTCTTGTTTCAAGTGTTTAACTATGAACCCATGGCTAAAACTCAAGTTTTAAAGACTTCCCGAAATCCGAATTTGGACTTTCATTAGCGTATTAAGTGTATTAAAATATCATCTTTCACATTGATTCGGAATCGTCAACCGCAAAAAAAGTCAGTTTTGAGTTATAGTTGAATGAACAAAGTTGTCTCTTTCTTGTTTCAAGTGTTCAACTATGGACCCATGGCTAAAACTCAAGTTTTAAAGACTTTCCGAAATTCGAATTTCAACTTTCATTGGTGTATTAAGTGTATTAAAATGTCGTCTTTCACAATGAGTCGAAATCGTCAACCACAAAAAAAGTCAATTTTGAGATATCGTTGAATGAACAAAGTTGTCTCTTTCTTTTTTCAAGTGTTTATCTACGGACCCATGGCTAAAACTCAAGTTTTAAAGGCTTTTCGAAATCTGAATTTGGACTTTCATCAGTGTATTAAGTGTATTAAAATGTCGTCTTTCACATTGATTCGGAATCGTCCACTGCAAAAAACTTCCCTTTTGAGTTATCGTTGAATGAACAAAGTTGTCTTTTTCTTGTTTCAAGTGTTCAACTATGGACCCATGGCTAAAACTCATGTTTTAAAAACTTCTCAAAATATGAATTTAGACTTTCTTTAGTGTATTAGGTGTTTCAAAATGTCGTCTTTCACGTAGATTCGGAATCATCAACAGCAAAAAAAGTCAGTTTTGTGATATCGTTGAATGAACAAAGTTGTCTCTTTCTTGTTTAAAGTGTTTAACTACGGACCCATGGCTGAAACTCAAGTTTTAAAGACTTTTCGAAATCCGAATTTGGACTTTCATCAGTGTATTAAGTGTATTAAAATGTCGTCTTTCACATTGATTCGGAATCGTCCACCGCAAAAAAGTTCCCTTTTGAGTTATCGTTGAATGAACAAAGTTGTCTCTTTCTTGTTTCAAGTGTTCAACTATGGACCCATGGCTAAAACTCAAGTTTTAAAAACTTCTCGAAATATGAATTTGTACTTTCTTTAGTGTATTAAGTGTTTCAAAATGTCGTCTTTCACGTAGATTCGGAATCATCAAAAGCAAATAAGTCAGTTTTTAGATATCTTTGATTGAACAAAGTTCTGTCTTTCTTGTTTCAAGTGTTTAACTATGGACCATGGCTAAAACTCAAGTTTTAAAAACTTTCCGAAATCTGAATTTGGACTTTCTTTAGTGTATTAAGTGTTTCAAAATGCTGTCTTTCACGTAGATTCGTAATCATCAAAAGCAAATAAGTCAGTTTTAAGATATCGTTGATTGAACAAAGTTGTCTTCTTCTTATTTGAAGTGTTCTACTATGGACCCATGGGTAAAACTCAAGTTTTAAAAACTTCCCGGAATCCGAATTGAGACTTTCGTTAGTGTATTAAGTGTATCAAAATGTCGTCTTTCACATGGATTTGGAATCGTCAACCACAAAAAAAGTCAGTTTTGAGATATCGTTGAATGAACAAAGTTGTCTCTTTCTTGTTTCAAGTGTTTAACTATCGACCCATGGCTAAAACTCAAGTTTTAAAGACTTCCCGAAATCTAAATTTGGACTTTCATCAGTGTATTAAGTGTATTAAAATGTCGTCTTTCACATTGATTCGGAATCGTCAACCGCAAAAAAAGACAGTTTTGAGTTATCGTTGAATGAACAAAGTTGTCTCTTTCTTGTTTCAAGTGTTCAACTATGGACCCATGGCTAAAACTCAAGTTTTAAAAACTTCTCGAAATCTGAATTTGAACTTTATTTAGTGTATTAAGTGTTTCAAAATGTCATCTTTCACGTAGATTTGGAGCCGTCAAAAGCAAATAAGTCAGTTTTGAGATATCTTTGATAGAACAAAGTTCTGTCTTTCTTGTTTCAAGTCTTCGACTGTGCACCCATGGCTAAAACTCAAGTTTTAAAAACATCCCGAGATCTGAATCTGGACTTTCATTAGTGTATCAAAATGTCGTCTTTCACATAGATTCGGAATCGTCAACTGCAAAAAAGTCAATTTTGAGATATCGTTGATTGAACAAAGTTGTCTCCTTCTTGTTTCAAGTGTTCTACTATGGACCCATGGGTAAAACTGAAGTTTTAAAAACGTCGCGAAATCCGAATTTGGATTTTCATCAATGTGTTAAGTGTATTAAAATGTCGTCTTTCACATTGATTCAGAATCGTCCACCGCAAAAAACTTCCCTTTCGAGTTATCGTTGAATGAACAAAGTTGTCTCTTTCTTGTTTCAAGTGTTCAACTATGGACGCATGGCCAAAACTCAAGTTTTAAAAACTTCCCAAAATCTGAATTTGGGCTTTCTTTAGTGTATTAAGTGTTTCAAAATGCCGTATTTCATGTAGATTCGTAATCATCAAAAGCAAATAAGTCAGTTTTTAGATATCTTTGATTGAACAAAGTTTTGTCTTTCTTGTTTCAAGTGTTCTACTATGGACCCATAGCTAAAACTGAAGTTTTAAAAACGTCCCAAAATCCGAATTTGGACTTTCACTAGTGTATTAAGTGTGTCAAAATGTCGTCTTTCACATTGATTCGGAATCGTCAACCGCAAAAAAAGTCAGTTTTGAGATACCGTTTGAATGAAGAAAGTTGTCTCTTTCTTGTTTCAAGTGTTCAACAATGGACCCATGGCTAAAACTCAAGTTTTAAAGACTTTCCGAAATTCGAATTTCGACTTTCATTAGTGTATTAAGTGTATTAAAATGTCGTCTTTCACAATGAGTCGAAATCGTCAACCACAAAAAAAGTCAATTTTGAGATATCATTGAATGAACAAAGTTGTCTCTTTCTTTTTTCAAGTGTTTATCTACGGACCCATGGCTAAAACTCAAGTTTTAAAGACTTTCCGAAATCTGAATTTGGACTTTCATCAGTGTATTAAGTGTATTAAAATGTCGTCTTTCACATTGATTCGGAATCGTCCACTGCAAAAAACTTCCCTTTTGAGTTATCGTTGAATGAACAAAGTTGTCTTTTTCTTGTTTCAAGTGTTCAACTATGGACCCATGGCTAAAACTCATGTTTTAAAAACTTCTCAAAATATGAATTTGGACTTTCTTTAGTGTATTAGGTGTTTCAAAATGTCGTCTTTCACGTAGATTCGGAATCATCAACAGCAAAAAAAGTCAGTTTTGTGATATCGTTGAATGAACAAAGTTGTATCTTTCTTGTTTAAAGTGTTTAACTACGGACCCAGGGCTGAAACTCAAGTTTTAAAGACTTTTCGAAATCCGAATTTGGACTTTCATCAGTGTATTAAGTGTATTAAAATGTCGTCTTTCACATTGATTCGGAATCGTCCACCGCAAAAAAGTTCCCTTTTGAGTTATCGTTGAATGAACAAAGTTGTCTCTTTCTTGTTTCAAGTGTTCAACTATGGACCCATGGCTAAAACTCAAGTTTTAAAAACTTCTCGAAATATGAATTTGTACTTTCTTTAGTGTATTAAGTGTTTCAAAATGTCGTCTTTCACGTAGATTCGGAATCATCAAAAGCAAATAAGTCAGTTTTTAGATATCTTTGATTGAACAAAGTTCTGTCTTTCTTGTTTCAAGTGTTTAACTATGGACCATGGCTAAAACTCAAGTTTTAAAAACTTTCCGAAATCTGAATTTGGACTTTCTTTAGTGTATTAAGTGTTTCAAAATGCTGTCTTTCACGTAGATTCGTAATCATCAAAAGCAAATAAGTCAGTTTTAAGATATCGTTGATTGAACAAAGTTGTCTTCTTCTTGTTTGAAGTGTTCTACTATGGACCCATGGGTAAAACTCAAGTTTTAAAAACTTCCCGAAATCCGAATTGAGACTTTCGTTAGTGTATTAAGTGTATCAAAATGTCGTCTTTCACATGGATTCGGAATCGTCAACCGCAAAAAAAGTCAGTTTTGAGTTATAGTTGAATGAACAAAGTTGTCTCTTTCTTGTTTCAAGTGTTCAACTATGGACCCACGGCTAAAACTCAAGTTTTAAAGACATCCCAAAATCCGAATTTGGACTTTCGTTAGTGTATTAAGTGTATCAAAATGTCGTCTTTCACATGGATTCGGAATCGTCAACCGCAAAAAAAGTCAGTTTTGAGTTATAGTTGAATGAACAAAGTTGTCTCTTTCTTGTTTCAAGTGTTCAACTATGGACCCACGGCTAAAACTCAAGTTTTAAAGACATCCCAAAATCCGAATTTGGACTTTCGTTAGTGTATTAAGTGTATCAAAATGTCGTCTTTCACATGGATTCGGAATCGTCAACCGCAAAAAAAGTCAGTTTTGAGTTATAGTTGAATGAACAAAGTTGTCTCTTTCTTGTTTCAAGTGTTCAACTATGGACCCATGGCTAAAACTCAAGTTTTAAAAACTTCTCGAAATATGAATTTGTACTTTCTTTAGTGTATTAAGTGTTTCAAAATATCGTCTTTCACGTAGATTCGGAATCTTCAAAAGCAAATAAGTCAGTTTTTAGATATCTTTGATTGAACAAAGTTCTGTCTTTCTTGTTTCAAGTGTTTAACTATGGACCATGGCTAAAACTCAAGTTTTAAAAACTTTCCGAAATCTGAATTTGTACTTTCTTTAGTGTATTAAGTGTTTCAAAATGCTGTCTTTCACGTAGATTCGTAATCATCAAAAGCAAATAAGTCAGTTTTAAGATATCGTTGATTGAACAAAGTTGTCTTCTTCTTATTTGAAGTGTTCTACTATGGACCCATGGGTAAAACTCAAGTTTTAAAAACTTCCCAGAATCCGAATTGAGACTTTCGTTAGTGTATTAAGTGTATCAAAATGTCGTCTTTCACATGGATTCAGAATCGTCAACCCCAAAAAAAGTCAGTTTTGAGATATCGTTGAATGAACAAAGTTGTCTCTTTCTTGTTTCAAGTGTTTAACTATGGACCCATGGCTAAAACTCAAGTTTTAAAGACTTCCCGAAATCTGAATTTGGACTTTCATCAGTGTATTAACTGTATTAAAATGTCGTCTTTCACATTGATTCGGAATCGTCAACCGCAAAAAAAGACAGTTTTGAGTTATCGTTGAATGAACAAAGTTGTCTCTTTCTTGTTTCAAGTGTTCAACTATGGACCCATGGCTAAAACTCAAGTTTTAAAAACTTCTCGAAATCTGAATTTGAACTTTATTTAGTGTATTAAGTGTTTCAAAATGTCATCTTTCACGTAGATTCGGAGCCGTCAAAAGCAAATAAGTCAGTTTTGAGATATCTTTGATAGAACAAAGTTCTGTCTTTCTTGTTTCAAGTCTTCTACTGTGCACCCATGGCTAAAACTCAAGTTTTAAAAACATCCCGAGATCTGAATCTGGACTTTCATTAGTGTATCAAAATGTCGTCTTTCACATAGATTCGGAATCGTCAACTGCAAAAAAGTCAATTTTGAGATATCGTTGATTGAACAAAGTTGTCTCCTTCTTGTTTCAAGTGTTCTACTATGGACCCATGGGTAAAACTGAAGTTTTAAAAACGTCCCAAAATCCGAATTTGGACTTTCACTAGTGTATTAAGTGTATCAAAATGTCGTCTTTCACATTGATTCGGAATCGTCAACCGCAAAAAAAGTCAGTTTTGAGATATCGTTTGAATGAAGAAAGTTGTCTCTTTCTTGTTTCAAGTGTTCAACAATGGACCCATGGCTAAAACTCAAGTTTTAAAGACTTTCCGAAATTCGAATTTCGACTTTCATTAGTGTATTAAGTGTATTAAAATGTCGTCTTTCTCAATGAGTCGAAATCGTCAACCACAAAAAAAGTCAATTTTGAGATATCGTTGAATGAACAAAGTTGTCTCTTTCTTTTTTCAAGTGTTTATCTACGGACCCATGGCTAAAACTCAAGTTTTAAAGACTTTCCGAAATCTGAATTTGGACTTTCATCAGTGTATTAAGTGTATTAAAATGTCGTCTTTCACATTGATTCGGAATCGTCCACTGCAAAAAACTTCCCTTTTGAGTTATCGTTGAATGAACAAAGTTGTCTTTTTCTTGTTTCAAGTGTTCAACTATGGACCCATGGCTAAAACTCATGTTTTAAAAACTTCTCAAAATATGAATTTGGACTTTCTTTAGTGTATTAGGTGTTTCAAAATGTCGTCTTTCACGTAGATTCGGAATCATCAACAGCAAAAAAAGTCAGTTTTGTGATATCGTTGAATGAACAAAGTTGTATCTTTCTTGTTTAAAATGTTTAACTACGGACCCAGGGCTGAAACTCAAGTTTTAAAGACTTTTCGAAATCCGAATTTGGACTTTCATCAGTGTATTAAGTGTATTAAAATGTCGTCTTTCACATTGATTCGGAATCGTCCACCGCAAAAAAGTTCCCTTTTGAGTTATCGTTGAATGAACAAAGTTGTCTCTTTCTTGTTTCAAGTGTTCAACTATGGACCCATGGCTAAAACCAAGTTTTAAAAACTTCTCGAAATATGAATTTGTACTTTCTTTAGTGTATTAAGTGTTTCAAAATGTCGTCTTTCACGTAGATTCGGAATCATCAAAAGCAAATAAGTCAGTTTTTAGATATCTTTGATTGAACAAAGTTCTGTCTCTCTTGTTTCAAGTGTTTAACTATGGACCATGGCTAAAACTCAAGTTTTAAAAAACTTTCCAAAATCTGAATTTGGACTTTCTTTAGTGTATTAAGTGTTTCAAAATGCTGTCTTTCACGTAGATTCGTAATCATCAAAAGCAAATAAGTCAGTTTTAAGATATCGTTGATTGAACAAAGTTGTCTTCTTCTTGTTTGAAGTGTTCTACTATGGACCCATGGGTAAAACTCAAGTTTTAAAAACTTCCCGGAATCCGAATTGAGACTTTCGTTAGTGTATTAAGTGTATCAAAATGTCGTCTTTCACATGGATTCGGAATCGTCAACCGCAAAAAAAGTCAGTTTTGAGTTATAGTTGAATGAACAAAGTTGTCTCTTTCTTGTTTCAAGTGTTCAACTATGGACCCACGGCTAAAACTCAAGTTTTAAAGACATCCCAAAATCCGAATTTGGACTTTCGTTAGTGTATTAAGTGTATCAAAATGTCGTCTTTCACATGGATTCGGAATCGTCAACCGCAAAAAAAGTCAGTTTTGAGTTATAGTTGAATGAACAAAGTTGTCTCTTTCTTGTTTCAAGTGTTCAACTATGGACCCACGGCTAAAACTCAAGTTTTAAAGACATCCCAAAATCCGAATTTGGACTTTCGTTAGTGTATTAAGTGTATCAAAATGTCGTCTTTCACATGGATTCGGAATCGTCAACCGCAAAAAAAGTCAGTTTTGAGTTATAGTTGAATGAACAAAGTTGTCTCTTTCTTGTTTCAAGTGTTCAACTATGGACCCATGGCTAAAACTCAAGTTTTAAAAACTTCTCGAAATATGAATTTGTACTTTCTTTAGTGTATTAAGTGTTTCAAAATGTCGTCTTTCACGTAGATTCGGAATCATCAAAAGCAAATAAGTCAGTTTTTAGATATCTTTGATTGAACAAAGTTCTGTCTTTCTTGTTTCAACTGTTTAACTATGGACCATGGCTAAAACTCAAGTTTTAAAAACTTTCCGAAATCTGAATTTGTACTTTCTTTAGTGTATTAAGTGTTTCAAAATGCTATCTTTCACGTAGATTTGTAATCATCAAAAGCAAATAAGTCAGTTTTAAGATATCGTTGATTGAACAAAGTTGTCTTCTTCTTATTTGAAGTGTCCTACTATGGACCCATGGGTAAAACTCAAGTTTTAAAAACTTCCCAGAATCCGAATTGAGACTTTCGTTAGTGTATTAAGTGTATCAAAATGTCGTCTTTCACATGGATTCGGAATCGTCAACCACAAAAAAAGTCAGTTTTGAGATATCGTTGAATGAACAAAGTTGTCTCTTTCTTGTTTCAAGTGTTTAACTATGGACCCATGGCTAAAACTCAAGTTTTAAAGACTTCCCGAAATCTGAATTTGGACTTTCATCAGTGTATTAAGTGTATTAAAATGTTGTCTTTCACGTAGATTCATAATCATCAAAAGCAAATAAGCCAGTTTTAAGATATCGTTGATTGAACAAAGTTGTCTTCTTCTTGTTTGAAGTGTTCTACTATGGACCCATGGGTAAAACTCAAGTTTTTAAAACTTCCCGGAATCCGAATTGAGACTTTCGTTAGTGTATTAAGTGTATCAAAATGTCGTCTTTCACATGGATTCGGAATCGTCAACCGCAAAAAAAGTCAGTTTTGAGTTATAGTTGAATGAACAAAGTTGTCTCTTTCTTGTTTCAAGTGTTCAACTATGGACCCACGGCTAAAACTCAAGTTTTAAAGACATCCCAAAATCCGAATTTGGACTTTCGTTAGTGTATTAAGTGTATCAAAATGTCATCTTTCACATTGATTCGAGATCGTCAACCGCAAAAAAAGTCAATTTTGAGATATCGTTGAATGAACAAAGTTGTCTCTTTCTTGTTTCAAGTGTTTAACTATGGACCCATGGCTAAAACTCAAGTTTTAAAGACTTCCCGAAATCTGAATTTGGACTTTCATCAGTGTATTAAGTGTATTAAAATGTAGTCTTTCACATTGATTCAGAATCGTCCACCGCAAAAAACTTCCCTTTCGAGTTATCGTTGAATGAACAAAGTTGTCTCTTTCTTGTTTCAAGTGTTCAACTATGGACGCATGGCCAAAACTCAAGTTTTAAAAACTTCCAAAAATCTGAATTTGGGCTTTCTTTAGTGTATTAAGTGTTTCAAAATGCCGTCTTTCATGTAGATTCGTAATCATCAAAAGCAAATAAGTCAGTTTTTAGATATCTTTGATTGAACAAAGTTCTGTCTTTCTTGTTTCAAGTGTTCTACTATGGACCCATAGCTAAAACTCAGGTTTTAAAAACTTCCCGAAATCTAAATCTGGACTTTCATTAGGGTATTAAGTGTATCAAAATGTCGTCTTTCACATAGATTCAGAATCGTCAACTGCAAAAAAGTCAATTTTAAGATATCGTTGATTGAACAAAGTTGTCTCTTTCTTGTTTCAAGTGTTCTACTATGGACCCATGGGTAAAACTCAAGTTTTAAAAAAGTTCCCGGAATCCGAATTTGGACATTCGTTAGTGTATTAAGTGTATCAAAATGTCGTCTTTCACGTTGATTCGGAATCGTCAACCGCAATAAAAGTCAGTTTTGAGATATTGTTGAATGAACAAAGTTGTCTCTTTCTTGTTTCAAGTGTTTAACTATTGACCCATGGCTAAAACTCAAGCTTTAAAGACTTCCCGAAATCCAAATTTGGACTTTCGTTAGTGTATTAAGTGTATCAAAATGTCGTCATTCACATTTATTCGAAATCGTCAATCGCAAAAAAAGTCAGTTTTGATAAATCGTTGAATGAACGAAGTTGTCTTTTTCTTGTTTCAAGTGTTCTACTATAGACCCATGGCTAAAACTCAAGTTTTAAAGACTTCCCGAAATCCAAATTTAGACTTTCATTAGTGTATTAAGTGTATTAAAATGTCGTATTTCACATTGATTCGGAATCGTCAACCACAAAAAAAGTCAGTTTTGAGATATCGTTGAATGAACAAAGTTGTCTCTTTCTTGTTTCAAGTGTTTAACTATGGACCCATGGCTAAAACTCAAGTTTTAAAGACTTCCCGAAATCCGAATTTAGACCTTCATCAGTGTATTAAGTGTATTAAAATGTCGTCTTTCACATTGATTCGGAATCGTCAACCGCAAAAAAAGTCAGTTTTGAGATATCGTTGAATGAACAAAGTTGTCTCTTTCTTGTTTCAAGTGTTTAACTATGAACCCATGGCTAAAACTCAAGTTTTAAAGACTTCCCGAAATCCGAATTTGGACTTTCATTAGCGTATTAAGTGTATTAAAATCTCATCTTTCACATTGATTCGGAATCGTCAACCGCAAAAAAAAGTCAGTTTTGAGTTATAGTTGAATGAACAAAGTTGTCTCTTTCTTGTTTCAAGTGTTCAACTATGGACCCATGGCTAAAACTCAAGTTTTAAAGACTTTCCAAAATCCGAATTTGGACTTTCATGAGTGTATTAAGTGTATTAAAATGTCGTCTTTCACATTGATTCGGAATCGTCAACCACAAAAAAAGTCAGTTTTGAGATATCATTGAATGAACAAAGTTGTCTCTTTCTTGTTTCAAGTGTTTAACTATGGACCCATGGCTAAAACTCAAGTTTTAAAGACTTCCCGAAATCTGAATTTGGACTTTCATCAGTGTATTAAGTGTATTAAAATGTCGTCTTTCACATTGATTCGGAATCGTCAACCGCAAAAAAACACAGTTTTGAGTTATCGTTGAATGAAAAAAGTTGCCTCTTTCTTGTTTCAAGTGTTCAACTATGGACCCATGGCTAAAACTCAAGTTTTAAAAACTTCTCGAAATCTGAATTTGAACTTTATTTAGTGTATTAAGTGTTTCAAAATGTCATCTTTCACGTAGATTCGGAGCCGTCAAAAGCAAATAAGTCAGTTTTGAGATATCTTTGATAGAACAAAATTCTGTCTTTCTTGTTTCAAGTGTTCTACTGTGCACCCATGGCTAAAACTCAAGTTTTAAAAACATCCCGAGATCTGAATCTGGACTTTCATTAGTGTATCAAAATGTCGTCTTTCACATAGATTCGGAATCGTCAACTACAAAAAAGTCAATTTTGAGATATCGTTGATTGAACAAAGTTGTCTCCTTCTTGTTTCAAGTGTTCTACTATGGACCCATGGGTAAAACTGAAGTTTTAAAAACGTCCCAAAATCTGAATTTGGACTTTCACTAGTGTATTAAGTGTATCAAAATGTCGTCTTTCACATTGATTCGGAATCGTCAACTGCAAAAAAAGTCAGTTTTGAGATATCGTTTGAATGAAGAAAGTTGTCTCTTTCTTGTTTCAAGTGTTCAACAATGGACCCATGGCTAAAACTCAAGTTTTAAAGACTTTCCGAAATTCGAATTTCAACTTTCATTAGTGTATTAAGTGTATTAAAATGTCGTCTTTCACAATGAGTCGAAATCGTCAACCACAAAAAAAGTCAATTTTGAGATATCGTTGAATGAACAAAGTTGTCTCTTTCTTTTTTCAAGTGTTTATCTACGGACCCATGGCTAAAACTCAAGTTTTAAAGACTTTTCGAAATCTGAATTTGGACTTTCATCAGTGTATTAAGTGTATTAAAATGTCGTCTTTCACATTGATTCAGAATCGTCCACTGCAAAAAACTTCCCTTTTGAGTTATCGTTGAATGAACAAAGTTGTCTTTTTCTTGTTTCAAGTGTTCAACTATGGACCCATGGCTAAAACTCATGTTTTAAAAACTTCTCAAAATATGAATTTGGGCTTTCTTTAGTGTATTAGGTGTTTCAAAATGTCGTCTTTCACGTAGATTCGGAATCATCAACAGCAAAAAAAGTCAGTTTTGTGATATCGTTGAATGAACAAAGTTGTATCTTTCTTGTTTAAAGTGTTTAACTACGGACCCATGGCTGAAACTCAAGTTTTAAAGACTTTTCGAAATCCGAATTTGGACTTTCATCAGTGTATTAAGTGTATTAAAATGTCGTCTTTCACATTGATTCGGAATCGTCCACCGCAAAAAAGTTCCCTTTTGAGTTATCGTTGAATGAACAAAGTTGTCTCTTTCTTGTTTCAAGTGTTCAACTATGGACCCATGGCTAAAACTCAAGTTTTAAAATCTTCTCGAAATATGAATTTGTACTTTCTTTAGTGTATTAAGTGTTTCAAAATGTCGTCTTTCACGTAGATTCGGAATCATCAAAAGCAAATAAGTCAGTTTTTAGATATCTTTGATTGAACAAAGTTCTGTCTTTCTTGTTTCAAGTGTTTAACTATGGACCATGGCTAAAACTCAAGTTTTAAAAACTTTTCGAAATCTGAATTTGGACTTTCTTTAGTGTATTAAGTGTTTCAAAGTGCTGTCTTTCACGTAGATTCGTAATCATCAAAAGCAAATAAGTCAGTTTTAAGATATCGTTGATTGAACAAAGTTGTGTTCTTCTTGTTTGAAGTGTTCTACTATGGACCCATTGGTAAAACTCAAGTTTTAAAAACTTCCCGGAATCCGAATTGAGACTTTCGTTAGTGTATTAAGTGTATCAAAATGTCGTCTTTCACATGGATTCAGAATCGTCAACCGCAAAAAAAAGTCAGTTTTGAGTTATAGTTGAATGAACAAAGTTGTCTCTTTCTTGTTTCAAGTGTTTAACTATGAACCCATGGCTAAAACTCAAGTTTTAAAGACTTCCCGAAATCCGAATTTAGACTTTCATTAGTGTATTAAGTGTATTAAAATGTCATCTTTCACATTGATTCGGAATCGTCAAACGCAGAAAAAGTCAGTTTTGAGATATCGTTGAATGAACAAAGTTGTCTCTTTCTTGTTTCAAGTGTTTAACTATGAACCCATGGCTAAAACTCAAGTTTTAAAGACTTCCCGAAATCCGAATTTGGACTTTCAATAGCGTATTAAGTGTATTAAAATCTCATCTTTCTCATTGATTCGGAATCGTCAACCGCAAAAAAAGTCAGTTTTGAGTTATAGTTGAATGAACAAAGTTGTCTCTTTCTTGTTTCAAGTGTTCAACTATGGACCCATGGCTAAAATTCAAGTTTTAAAGACTTCCCGAAATCTGAATTTGGACTTTCATGAGTGTATTAAGTGTATTAAAATGTCGTCTTTCACATTGATTCGGAATCGTCAACCACAAAAAAAGTAAGTTTTGAGATATCGTTGAATGAACAAAGTTGTCTCTTTCTTGTTTCAAGTGTTTAACTATGGACCCATGGCTAAAACTCAAGTTTTAAAGACTTCCCGAAATCTGAATTTGGACTTTCATCAGTGTATTAAGTGTATTAAAATGTCATCTTTCACATTGATTCGGAATCGTCAACCGCAAAAAAGTTCCCTTTTGAGTTATCGTTGAATGAACAAAGTTGCCTCTTTCTTGTTTCAAGTGTTCAACTATGGACCCATGGCTAAAACTCAAGTTTTAAAAACTTCTCGAAATATGAATTTGTACTTTCTTTAGTGTATTAAGTGTTTCAAAATGTCGTCTTTCACGTAGATTCGGAATCATCAAAAGCAAATAAGTCAGTTTTTAGATATCTTTGATTGAACAAAGTTCTGTCTTTCTTGTTTCAAGTGTTTAACTATGGACCATGGCTAAAACTCAAGTTTTAAAAACTTTTCGAAATCTGAATTTGGACTTTCTTTAGTGTATTAAGTGTTTCAAAATGTTGTCTTTCACGTAGATTCATAATCATCAAAAGCAAATAAGCCAGTTTTAAGATATCGTTGATTGAACAAAGTTGTCTTCTTCTTGTTTGAAGTGTTCTACTATGGACCCATGGGTAAAACTCAAGTTTTTAAAACTTCCCGGAATCCGAATTGAGACTTTCGTTAGTGTATTAAGTGTATCAAAATGTCGTCTTTCACATGGATTCGGAATCGTCAACCGCAAAAAAAGTCAGTTTTGAGTTATAGTTGAATGAACAAAGTTGTCTCTTTCTTGTTTCAAGTGTTCAACTATGGACCCACGGCTAAAACTCAAGTTTTAAAGACATCCCAAAATCCGAATTTGGACTTTCGTTAGTGTATTAAGTGTATCAAAATGTCATCTTTCACATTGATTCGAGATCGTCAACCGCAAAAAAAGTCAATTTTGAGATATCGTTGAATGAACAAAGTTGTCTCTTTCTTGTTTCAAGTGTTTAACTATGGACCCATGGCTAAAACTCAAGTTTTAAAGACTTCCCGAAATCTGAATTTGGACTTTCATCAGTGTATTAAGTGTATTAAAATGTAGTCTTTCACATTGATTCAGAATCGTCCACCGCAAAAAACTTCCCTTTCGAGTTATCGTTGAATGAACAAAGTTGTCTCTTTCTTGTTTCAAGTGTTCAACTATGGACGCATGGCCAAAACTCAAGTTTTAAAAACTTCCAAAAATCTGAATTTGGGCTTTCTTTAGTGTATTAAGTGTTTCAAAATGCCGTCTTTCATGTAGATTCGTAATCATCAAAAGCAAATAAGTCAGTTTTTAGATATCTTTGATTGAACAAAGTTCTGTCTTTCTTGTTTCAAGTGTTCTACTATGGACCCATAGCTAAAACTCAGGTTTTAAAAACTTCCCGAAATCTAAATCTGGACTTTCATTAGGGTATTAAGTGTATCAAAATGTCGTCTTTCACATAGATTCAGAATCGTCAACTGCAAAAAAGTCAATTTTAAGATATCGTTGATTGAACAAAGTTGTCTCTTTCTTGTTTCAAGTGTTCTACTATGGACCCATGGGTAAAACTCAAGTTTTAAAAAAGTTCCCGGAATCCGAATTTGGACATTCGTTAGTGTATTAAGTGTATCAAAATGTCGTCTTTCACGTTGATTCGGAATCGTCAACCGCAATAAAAGTCAGTTTTGAGATATTGTTGAATGAACAAAGTTGTCTCTTTCTTGTTTCAAGTGTTTAACTATTGACCCATGGCTAAAACTCAAGCTTTAAAGACTTCCCGAAATCCAAATTTGGACTTTCGTTAGTGTATTAAGTGTATCAAAATGTCGTCATTCACATTTATTCGAAATCGTCAATCGCAAAAAAAGTCAGTTTTGATAAATCGTTGAATGAACGAAGTTGTCTTTTTCTTGTTTCAAGTGTTCTACTATAGACCCATGGCTAAAACTCAAGTTTTAAAGACTTCCCGAAATCCAAATTTAGACTTTCATTAGTGTATTAAGTGTATTAAAATGTCGTATTTCACATTGATTCGGAATCGTCAACCACAAAAAAAGTCAGTTTTGAGATATCGTTGAATGAACAAAGTTGTCTCTTTCTTGTTTCAAGTGTTTAACTATGGACCCATGGCTAAAACTCAAGTTTTAAAGACTTCCCGAAATCCGAATTTGGACTTTCATTAGTGTATTAAGTGTATTAAAATGTCGTCTTTCACATTGATTCAGAATCGTCAACCGCAAAAAAAGTCAGTTTTGAGTTATCGTTGAATGAACAAAGTTGTCTCTTTCTTGTTTCAAGTGTTTAACTATGGACCCATGGCTAAAACTCAAGTTTTAAAGACTTCCCGAAATCCGAATTTAGACTTTCATTAGTGTATTAAGTGTATTAAAATGTCATCTTTCACATTGATTCGGAATCGTCAACCGCAAAAAAAGTCAGTTTTGAGATATCGTTGAATGAACAATGTTGTCTCTTTCTTGTTTCAAGTGTTTAACTATGGACCCATGGCTAAAACTCAAGTTTTAAAGACTTCCCGAAATCCGAATTTAGACTTTCATTAGTGTATTAAGTGTATTAAAATGTCATCTTTCACATTGATTCGGAATCGTCAACCGCAAAAAAAGTCAGTTTTGAGATATCGTTGAATGAAAAAAGTTGTCTCTTTCTTGTTTCAAGTGTTTAACTATGAACCCATGGCTAAAACTCAAGTTTTAAAGACTTCCCGAAATCCGAATTTGGACTTTCATTAGCGTATTAAGTGTATTAAAATATCATCTTTCACATTGATTCGGAATCGTCAACCGCAAAAAAAGTCAGTTTTGAGTTATAGTTGAATGAACAAAGTTGTCTCTTTCTTGTTTCAAGTGTTCAACTATGGACCCATGGCTAAAACTCAAGTTTTAAAGACTTTCCGAAATTCGAATTTCAACTTTCATTGGTGTATTAAGTGTATTAAAATGTCGTCTTTCACAATGAGTCGAAATCGTCAACCACAAAAAAAGTCAATTTTGAGATATCGTTGAATGAACAAAGTTGTCTCTTTCTTTTTTCAAGTGTTTATCTACGGACCCATGGCTAAAACTCAAGTTTTAAAGGCTTTTCGAAATCTGAATTTGGACTTTCATCAGTGTATTAAGTGTATTAAAATGTCGTCTTTCACATTGATTCGGAATCGTCCACTGCAAAAAACTTCCCTTTTGAGTTATCGTTGAATGAACAAAGTTGTCTTTTTCTTGTTTCAAGTGTTCAACTATGGACCCATGGCTAAAACTCATGTTTTAAAAACTTCTCAAAATATGAATTTAGACTTTCTTTAGTGTATTAGGTGTTTCAAAATGTCGTCTTTCACGTAGATTCGGAATCATCAACAGCAAAAAAAGTCAGTTTTGTGATATCGTTGAATGAACAAAGTTGTCTCTTTCTTGTTTAAAGTGTTTAACTACGGACCCATGGCTGAAACTCAAGTTTTAAAGACTTTTCGAAATCCGAATTTGGACTTTCATCAGTGTATTAAGTGTATTAAAATGTCGTCTTTCACATTGATTCGGAATCGTCCACCGCAAAAAAGTTCCCTTTTGAGTTATCGTTGAATGAACAAAGTTGTCTCTTTCTTGTTTCAAGTGTTCAACTATGGACCCATGGCTAAAACTCAAGTTTTAAAAACTTCTCGAAATATGAATTTGTACTTTCTTTAGTGTATTAAGTGTTTCAAAATGTCATCTTTCACGTAGATTCGGAATCATCAAAAGCAAATAAGTCAGTTTTTAGATATCTTTGATTGAACAAAGTTCTGTCTTTCTTGTTTCAAGTGTTTAACTATGGACCATGGCTAAAACTCAAGTTTTAAAAACTTTCCGAAATCTGAATTTGGACTTTCTTTAGTGTATTAAGTGTTTCAAAATGCTGTCTTTCACGTAGATTCGTAATCATCAAAAGCAAATAAGTCAGTTTTAAGATATCGTTGATTGAACAAAGTTGTCTTCTTCTTATTTGAAGTGTTCTACTATGGACCCATGGGTAAAACTCAAGTTTTAAAAACTTCCCGGAATCCGAATTGAGACTTTCGTTAGTGTATTAAGTGTATCAAAATGTCGTCTTTCACATGGATTTGGAATCGTCAACCACAAAAAAAGTCAGTTTTGAGATATCGTTGAATGAACAAAGTTGTCTCTTTCTTGTTTCAAGTGTTTAACTATCGACCCATGGCTAAAACTCAAGTTTTAAAGACTTCCCGAAATCTAAATTTGGACTTTCATCAGTGTATTAAGTGTATTAAAATGTCGTCTTTCACATTGATTCGGAATCGTCAACCGCAAAAAAAGACAGTTTTGAGTTATCGTTGAATGAACAAAGTTGTCTCTTTCTTGTTTCAAGTGTTCAACTATGGACCCATGGCTAAAACTCAAGTTTTAAAAACTTCTCGAAATCTGAATTTGAACTTTATTTAGTGTATTAAGTGTTTCAAAATGTCATCTTTCACGTAGATTTGGAGCCGTCAAAAGCAAATAAGTCAGTTTTGAGATATCTTTGATAGAACAAAGTTCTGTCTTTCTTGTTTCAAGTCTTCGACTGTGCACCCATGGCTAAAACTCAAGTTTTAAAAACATCCCGAGATCTGAATCTGGACTTTCATTAGTGTATCAAAATGTCGTCTTTCACATAGATTCGGAATCGTCAACTGCAAAAAAGTCAATTTTGAGATATCGTTGATTGAACAAAGTTGTCTCCTTCTTGTTTCAAGTGTTCTACTATGGACCCATGGGTAAAACTGAAGTTTTAAAAACGTCGCGAAATCCGAATTTGGATTTTCATCAATGTGTTAAGTGTATTAAAATGTCGTCTTTCACATTGATTCAGAATCGTCCACCGCAAAAAACTTCCCTTTCGAGTTATCGTTGAATGAACAAAGTTGTCTCTTTCTTGTTTCAAGTGTTCAACTATGGACGCATGGCCAAAACTCAAGTTTTAAAAACTTCCCAAAATCTGAATTTGGGCTTTCTTTAGTGTATTAAGTGTTTCAAAATGCCGTATTTCATGTAGATTCGTAATCATCAAAAGCAAATAAGTCAGTTTTTAGATATCTTTGATTGAACAAAGTTTTGTCTTTCTTGTTTCAAGTGTTCTACTATGGACCCATAGCTAAAACTGAAGTTTTAAAAACGTCCCAAAATCCGAATTTGGACTTTCACTAGTGTATTAAGTGTGTCAAAATGTCGTCTTTCACATTGATTCGGAATCGTCAACCGCAAAAAAAGTCAGTTTTGAGATACCGTTTGAATGAAGAAAGTTGTCTCTTTCTTGTTTCAAGTGTTCAACAATGGACCCATGGCTAAAACTCAAGTTTTAAAGACTTTCCGAAATTCGAATTTCGACTTTCATTAGTGTATTAAGTGTATTAAAATGTCGTCTTTCACAATGAGTCGAAATCGTCAACCACAAAAAAAGTCAATTTTGAGATATCATTGAATGAACAAAGTTGTCTCTTTCTTTTTTCAAGTGTTTATCTACGGACCCATGGCTAAAACTCAAGTTTTAAAGACTTTCCGAAATCTGAATTTGGACTTTCATCAGTGTATTAAGTGTATTAAAATGTCGTCTTTCACATTGATTCGGAATCGTCCACTGCAAAAAACTTCCCTTTTGAGTTATCGTTGAATGAACAAAGTTGTCTTTTTCTTGTTTCAAGTGTTCAACTATGGACCCATGGCTAAAACTCATGTTTTAAAAACTTCTCAAAATATGAATTTGGACTTTCTTTAGTGTATTAGGTGTTTCAAAATGTCGTCTTTCACGTAGATTCGGAATCATCAACAGCAAAAAAAGTCAGTTTTGTGATATCGTTGAATGAACAAAGTTGTATCTTTCTTGTTTAAAGTGTTTAACTACGGACCCAGGGCTGAAACTCAAGTTTTAAAGACTTTTCGAAATCCGAATTTGGACTTTCATCAGTGTATTAAGTGTATTAAAATGTCGTCTTTCACATTGATTCGGAATCGTCCACCGCAAAAAAGTTCCCTTTTGAGTTATCGTTGAATGAACAAAGTTGTCTCTTTCTTGTTTCAAGTGTTCAACTATGGACCCATGGCTAAAACTCAAGTTTTAAAAACTTCTCGAAATATGAATTTGTACTTTCTTTAGTGTATTAAGTGTTTCAAAATGTCGTCTTTCACGTAGATTCGGAATCATCAAAAGCAAATAAGTCAGTTTTTAGATATCTTTGATTGAACAAAGTTCTGTCTTTCTTGTTTCAAGTGTTTAACTATGGACCATGGCTAAAACTCAAGTTTTAAAAACTTTCCGAAATCTGAATTTGGACTTTCTTTAGTGTATTAAGTGTTTCAAAATGCTGTCTTTCACGTAGATTCGTAATCATCAAAAGCAAATAAGTCAGTTTTAAGATATCGTTGATTGAACAAAGTTGTCTTCTTCTTGTTTGAAGTGTTCTACTATGGACCCATGGGTAAAACTCAAGTTTTAAAAACTTCCCGAAATCCGAATTGAGACTTTCGTTAGTGTATTAAGTGTATCAAAATGTCGTCTTTCACATGGATTCGGAATCGTCAACCGCAAAAAAAGTCAGTTTTGAGTTATAGTTGAATGAACAAAGTTGTCTCTTTCTTGTTTCAAGTGTTCAACTATGGACCCACGGCTAAAACTCAAGTTTTAAAGACATCCCAAAATCCGAATTTGGACTTTCGTTAGTGTATTAAGTGTATCAAAATGTCGTCTTTCACATGGATTCGGAATCGTCAACCGCAAAAAAAGTCAGTTTTGAGTTATAGTTGAATGAACAAAGTTGTCTCTTTCTTGTTTCAAGTGTTCAACTATGGACCCACGGCTAAAACTCAAGTTTTAAAGACATCCCAAAATCCGAATTTGGACTTTCGTTAGTGTATTAAGTGTATCAAAATGTCGTCTTTCACATGGATTCGGAATCGTCAACCGCAAAAAAAGTCAGTTTTGAGTTATAGTTGAATGAACAAAGTTGTCTCTTTCTTGTTTCAAGTGTTCAACTATGGACCCATGGCTAAAACTCAAGTTTTAAAAACTTCTCGAAATATGAATTTGTACTTTCTTTAGTGTATTAAGTGTTTCAAAATATCGTCTTTCACGTAGATTCGGAATCTTCAAAAGCAAATAAGTCAGTTTTTAGATATCTTTGATTGAACAAAGTTCTGTCTTTCTTGTTTCAAGTGTTTAACTATGGACCATGGCTAAAACTCAAGTTTTAAAAACTTTCCGAAATCTGAATTTGTACTTTCTTTAGTGTATTAAGTGTTTCAAAATGCTGTCTTTCACGTAGATTCGTAATCATCAAAAGCAAATAAGTCAGTTTTAAGATATCGTTGATTGAACAAAGTTGTCTTCTTCTTATTTGAAGTGTTCTACTATGGACCCATGGGTAAAACTCAAGTTTTAAAAACTTCCCAGAATCCGAATTGAGACTTTCGTTAGTGTATTAAGTGTATCAAAATGTCGTCTTTCACATGGATTCAGAATCGTCAACCCCAAAAAAAGTCAGTTTTGAGATATCGTTGAATGAACAAAGTTGTCTCTTTCTTGTTTCAAGTGTTTAACTATGGACCCATGGCTAAAACTCAAGTTTTAAAGACTTCCCGAAATCTGAATTTGGACTTTCATCAGTGTATTAACTGTATTAAAATGTCGTCTTTCACATTGATTCGGAATCGTCAACCGCAAAAAAAGACAGTTTTGAGTTATCGTTGAATGAACAAAGTTGTCTCTTTCTTGTTTCAAGTGTTCAACTATGGACCCATGGCTAAAACTCAAGTTTTAAAAACTTCTCGAAATCTGAATTTGAACTTTATTTAGTGTATTAAGTGTTTCAAAATGTCATCTTTCACGTAGATTCGGAGCCGTCAAAAGCAAATAAGTCAGTTTTGAGATATCTTTGATAGAACAAAGTTCTGTCTTTCTTGTTTCAAGTCTTCTACTGTGCACCCATGGCTAAAACTCAAGTTTTAAAAACATCCCGAGATCTGAATCTGGACTTTCATTAGTGTATCAAAATGTCGTCTTTCACATAGATTCGGAATCGTCAACTGCAAAAAAGTCAATTTTGAGATATCGTTGATTGAACAAAGTTGTCTCCTTCTTGTTTCAAGTGTTCTACTATGGACCCATGGGTAAAACTGAAGTTTTAAAAACGTCCCAAAATCCGAATTTGGACTTTCACTAGTGTATTAAGTGTATCAAAATGTCGTCTTTCACATTGATTCGGAATCGTCAACCGCAAAAAAAGTCAGTTTTGAGATATCGTTTGAATGAAGAAAGTTGTCTCTTTCTTGTTTCAAGTGTTCAACAATGGACCCATGGCTAAAACTCAAGTTTTAAAGACTTTCCGAAATTCGAATTTCGACTTTCATTAGTGTATTAAGTGTATTAAAATGTCGTCTTTCTCAATGAGTCGAAATCGTCAACCACAAAAAAAGTCAATTTTGAGATATCGTTGAATGAACAAAGTTGTCTCTTTCTTTTTTCAAGTGTTTATCTACGGACCCATGGCTAAAACTCAAGTTTTAAAGACTTTCCGAAATCTGAATTTGGACTTTCATCAGTGTATTAAGTGTATTAAAATGTCGTCTTTCACATTGATTCGGAATCGTCCACTGCAAAAAACTTCCCTTTTGAGTTATCGTTGAATGAACAAAGTTGTCTTTTTCTTGTTTCAAGTGTTCAACTATGGACCCATGGCTAAAACTCATGTTTTAAAAACTTCTCAAAATATGAATTTGGACTTTCTTTAGTGTATTAGGTGTTTCAAAATGTCGTCTTTCACGTAGATTCGGAATCATCAACAGCAAAAAAAGTCAGTTTTGTGATATCGTTGAATGAACAAAGTTGTATCTTTCTTGTTTAAAATGTTTAACTACGGACCCAGGGCTGAAACTCAAGTTTTAAAGACTTTTCGAAATCCGAATTTGGACTTTCATCAGTGTATTAAGTGTATTAAAATGTCGTCTTTCACATTGATTCGGAATCGTCCACCGCAAAAAAGTTCCCTTTTGAGTTATCGTTGAATGAACAAAGTTGTCTCTTTCTTGTTTCAAGTGTTCAACTATGGACCCATGGCTAAAACCAAGTTTTAAAAACTTCTCGAAATATGAATTTGTACTTTCTTTAGTGTATTAAGTGTTTCAAAATGTCGTCTTTCACGTAGATTCGGAATCATCAAAAGCAAATAAGTCAGTTTTTAGATATCTTTGATTGAACAAAGTTCTGTCTCTCTTGTTTCAAGTGTTTAACTATGGACCATGGCTAAAACTCAAGTTTTAAAAAACTTTCCAAAATCTGAATTTGGACTTTCTTTAGTGTATTAAGTGTTTCAAAATGCTGTCTTTCACGTAGATTCGTAATCATCAAAAGCAAATAAGTCAGTTTTAAGATATCGTTGATTGAACAAAGTTGTCTTCTTCTTGTTTGAAGTGTTCTACTATGGACCCATGGGTAAAACTCAAGTTTTAAAAACTTCCCGGAATCCGAATTGAGACTTTCGTTAGTGTATTAAGTGTATCAAAATGTCGTCTTTCACATGGATTCGGAATCGTCAACCGCAAAAAAAGTCAGTTTTGAGTTATAGTTGAATGAACAAAGTTGTCTCTTTCTTGTTTCAAGTGTTCAACTATGGACCCACGGCTAAAACTCAAGTTTTAAAGACATCCCAAAATCCGAATTTGGACTTTCGTTAGTGTATTAAGTGTATCAAAATGTCGTCTTTCACATGGATTCGGAATCGTCAACCGCAAAAAAAGTCAGTTTTGAGTTATAGTTGAATGAACAAAGTTGTCTCTTTCTTGTTTCAAGTGTTCAACTATGGACCCACGGCTAAAACTCAAGTTTTAAAGACATCCCAAAATCCGAATTTGGACTTTCGTTAGTGTATTAAGTGTATCAAAATGTCGTCTTTCACATGGATTCGGAATCGTCAACCGCAAAAAAAGTCAGTTTTGAGTTATAGTTGAATGAACAAAGTTGTCTCTTTCTTGTTTCAAGTGTTCAACTATGGACCCATGGCTAAAACTCAAGTTTTAAAAACTTCTCGAAATATGAATTTGTACTTTCTTTAGTGTATTAAGTGTTTCAAAATGTCGTCTTTCACGTAGATTCGGAATCATCAAAAGCAAATAAGTCAGTTTTTAGATATCTTTGATTGAACAAAGTTCTGTCTTTCTTGTTTCAACTGTTTAACTATGGACCATGGCTAAAACTCAAGTTTTAAAAACTTTCCGAAATCTGAATTTGTACTTTCTTTAGTGTATTAAGTGTTTCAAAATGCTATCTTTCACGTAGATTTGTAATCATCAAAAGCAAATAAGTCAGTTTTAAGATATCGTTGATTGAACAAAGTTGTCTTCTTCTTATTTGAAGTGTCCTACTATGGACCCATGGGTAAAACTCAAGTTTTAAAAACTTCCCAGAATCCGAATTGAGACTTTCGTTAGTGTATTAAGTGTATCAAAATGTCGTCTTTCACATGGATTCGGAATCGTCAACCACAAAAAAAGTCAGTTTTGAGATATCGTTGAATGAACAAAGTTGTCTCTTTCTTGTTTCAAGTGTTTAACTATGGACCCATGGCTAAAACTCAAGTTTTAAAGACTTCCCGAAATCTGAATTTGGACTTTCATCAGTGTATTAAGTGTATTAAAATGTCGTCTTTCACATTGATTCGGAATCGTCAACCGCAAAAAAAGACAGTTTTGAGTTATCGTTGAATGAACAAAGTTGTCTCTTTCTTGTTTCAAGTGTTCAACTATGGACCCATGGCTAAAACTCAAGTTTTAAAAACTTCTCGAAATCTGAATTTGAACTTTATTTAGTGTATTAAGTGTTCAAAATGTCATCTTTCACGTAGATTCGGAGCCGTCAAAAGCAAATAAGTCAGTTTTGAGATATCTTTGATAGAACAAAGTTCTGTCTTTCTTGTTTCAAGTCTTCTACTGTGCACCCATGGCTAAAACTCAAGTTTTAAAAACATCCCGAGATCTGAATCTGGACTTTCATTAGTGTATCAAAATGTCGTCTTTCACATAGATTCGGAATCGTCAACTGCAAAAAAGTCAATTTTGAGATATCGTTGATTGAACAAAGTTGTCTCCTTCTTGTTTCAAGTGTTCTACTATGGACCCATGGGTAAAACTGAAGTTTTAAAAACGTCCCAAAATCCGAATTTGGACTTTCACTAGTGTATTAAGTGTATCAAAATGTCGTCTTTCACATTGATTCGGAATCGTCAACCGCAAAAAAAGTCAGTTTTGAGATATCGTTTGAATGAAGAAAGTTGTCTCTTTCTTGTTTCAAGTGTTCAACAATGGACCCATGGCTAAAACTCAAGTTTTAAAGACTTTCCGAAATTCGAATTTCGACTTTCATTAGTGTATTAAGTGTATTAAAATGTCGTCTTTCACAATGAGTCGAAATCGTCAACCACAAAAAAAGTCAATTTTGAGATATCGTTGAATGAACAAAGTTGTCTCTTTCTTTTTTCAAGTGTTTATCTACGGACCCATGGCTAAAACTCAAGTTTTAAAGACTTTCCGAAATCTGAATTTGGACTTTCATCAGTGTATTAAGTGTATTAAAATGTCGTCTTTCACATTGATTCGGAATCGTCCACTGCAAAAAACTTCCCTTTTGAGTTATCGTTGAATGAACAAAGTTGTCTTTTTCTTGTTTCAAGTGTTCAACTATGGACCCATGGCTAAAACTCATGTTTTAAAAACTTCTCAAAATATGAATTTGGACTTTCTTTAGTGTATTAGGTGTTTGAAAATGTCGTCTTTCACGTAGATTCGGAATCATCAACAGCAAAAAAAGTCAGTTTTGTGATATCGTTGAATGAACAAAGTTGTATCTTTCTTGTTTAAAGTGTTTAACTACGGACCCATGGCTGAAACTCAAGTTTTAAAGACTTTTCGAAATCCGAATTTGGACTTTCATCAGTGTATTAAGTGTATTAAAATGTCGTCTTTCACATTGATTCGGAATCCGCCCACCGCAAAAAAGTTCCCTTTTGAGTTATCGTTGAATGAACAAAGTTGTCTCTTTCTTGTTTCAAGTGTTCAACTATGGACCCATGGCTAAAACTCAAGTTTTAAAAACTTCTCGAAATATGAATTTGTACTTTCTTTAGTGTATTAAGTGTTTCAAAATGTCGTCTTTCACGTAGATTCGGAATCATCAAAAGCAAATAAGTCAGTTTTTAGATATCTTTGATTGAACAAAGTTCTGTCTTTCTTGTTTCAAGTGTTTAACTATGGACCATGGCTAAAACTCAAGTTTTAAAAACTTTCCGAAATCTGAATTTGGACTTTCTTTAGTGTATTAAGAGTTTCAAAATGCTGTCTTTCACGTAGATTCGTAATCATCAAAAGCAAATAAGTCAGTTTTAAGATATCGTTGATTGAACAAAGTTGTCTTCTTCTTGTTTGAAGTGTTCTACTATGGACCCATGGGTAAAACTCAAGTTTTAAAAACTTCCCGAAATCCGAATTGAGACTTTCGTTAGTGTATTAAGTGCATCAAAATGTCGTCTTTCACATGGATTCGGAATCGTCAACCGCAAAAAAAGTCAGTTTTGAGTTATAGTTGAATGAACAAAGTTGTCTCTTTCTTGTTTCAAGTGTTCAACTATGGACCCACGGCTAAAACTCAAGTTTTAAAGACATCCCAAAATCCGAATTTGGACTTTCGTTAGTGTATTAAGTGTATCAAAATGTCGTCTTTCACATGGATTTGGAATCGTCAACCGCAAAAAAAGTCAGTTTTGAGTTATAGTTGAATGAACAAAGTTGTCTCTTTCTTGTTTCAAGTGTTCAACTATGGACCCACGGCTAAAACTCAAGTTTTAAAGACATCCCAAAATCCGAATTTGGACTTTCGTTAGTGTATTAAGTGTATCAAAATGTCGTCTTTCACATGGATTCGGAATCGTCAACCGCAAAAAAAGTCAGTTTTGAGTTATAGTTGAATGAACAAAGTTGTCTCTTTCTTGTTTCAAGTGTTCAACTATGGACCCATGGCTAAAACTCAAGTTTTAAAAACTTCTCGAAATATGAATTTGTACTTTCTTTAGTGTATTAAGTGTTTCAAAATGTCGTCTTTCACGTAGATTCGGAATCATCAAAAGCAAATAAGTCAGTTTTTAGATATCTTTGATTGAACAAAGTTCTGTCTTTCTTGTTCCAAGTGTTTAACTATGGACCATGGCTAAAACTCAAGTTTTAAAAACTTTCCGAAATCTGAATTTGGACTTTCTTTAGTGTATTAAGTGTTTCAAAATGCTGTCTTTCACGTAGATTCGTAATCATCAAAAGCAAATAAGTCAGTTTTAAGATATCGTTGATTGAACAAAGTTGTCTTCTTCTTGTTTGAAGTGTTCTACTATGGACCCATGGGTAAAACTCAAGTTTTAAAAACTTCCCGGAATCCGAATTGAGACTTTCGTTAGTGTATTAAGTGTATCAAAATGTCGTCTTTCACATGGATTCGGAATCGTCAACCGCAAAAAAAGTCAGTTTTGAGTTATAGTTGAATGAACAAAGTTGTCTCTTTCTTGTTTCAAGTGTTCAACTATGGACCCACGGCTAAAACTCAAGTTTTAAAGACATCCCAAAATCCGAATTTGGACTTTCGTTAGTGTATTAAGTGTATCAAAATGTCATCTTTCACATTGATTCGAGATCGTCAACCGCAAAAAAAGTCAATTTTGAGATATCGTTGAATGAACAAAGTTGTCTCTTTCTTGTTTCAAGTGTTTAACTATGGACCCATGGCTAAAACTCAAGTTTTAAAGACTTCCCGAAATCTGAATTTGGACTTTCATCAGTGTATTAAGTGTATTAAAATGTAGTCTTTCACATTGATTCAGAATCGTCCACCGCAAAAAACTTCCCTTTCGAGTTATCGTTGAATGAACAAAGTTGTCTCTTTCTTGTTTCAAGTGTTCAACTATGGACCCATGGCTAAAACTCAAGTTTTAAAAACCTCCCAAAATCTGAATTTGGACTTTATTTAGTGTATTAAGTGTTTCAAAATGCCGTCTTTCATGTAGATTCGTAATCATCAAAAGCAAATAAGTCAGTTTTTAGATATCTTTGATTGAACAAAGTTCTGTCTTTCTTGTTTCAAGTGTTCTACTATGGACCCATAGCTAAAACTCAAGTTTTAAAAACTTCCCGAAATCTAAATCTGGACTTTCATTAGGGTATTAAGTGTATCAAAATGTCGTCTTTCACATAGATTCGGAATCGTCAACTGCAAAAAAGTCAATTTTAAGATATCGTTGATTGAACAAAGTTGTCTCTTTCTTGTTTCAAGTGTTCTACTATGGACCCATGGGTAAAACTCAAGTTTTAAAAAAGTTCCCGGAATCCGAATTTGGACATTCGTTAGTGTATTAAGTGTATCAAAATGTCGTCTTTCACGTTGATTCGGAATCGTCAACCGCAATAAAAGTCAGTTTTGAGATATTGTTGAATGAACAAAGTTGTCTCTTTCTTGTTTCAAGTGTTTAACTATTGACCCATGGCTAAAACTCAAGCTTTAAAGACTTCCCGAAATCCAAATTTGGACTTTCGTTAGTGTATTAAGTGTATCAAAATGTCGTCTTTCACATTTATTCGAAATCTTCAACCGCAAAAAAAGTCAGTTTTGATAAATCGTTGAATGAACAAAGTTGTCTTTTTCTTGTTTCAAGTGTTCTACTATAGACCCATGGCTAAAACTCAAGTTTTAAAGACTTCCCGAAATCCAAATTTAGACTTTCATTAGTGTATTAAGTGTATTAAAATGTCGTATTTCACATTGATTCGGAATCGTCAACCGCAAAAAAAGTCAGTTTTGAGATATCGTTGAATGAACAAAGTTGTCTCTTTCTTGTTTCAAGTGTTCTACTATGGACCCATGGGTAAAACTGAAGTTTTAAAAACGTCCCAAAATCCGAATTTGGACTTTCACTAGTGTATTAAGTGTATCAAAATGTCGTCTTTCACATTGATTCGGAATCGTCAACCGCAAAAAAAGTCAGTTTTGAGATATCGTTTGAATGAAGAAAGTTGTCTCTTTCTTGTTTCAAGTGTTCAACAATGGACCCATGGCTAAAACTCAAGTTTTAAAAACTTTCTGAAATTCGAATTTCGACTTTCATTAGTGTATTAAGTGTATTAAAATGTCGTCTTTCACAATGAGTCGAAATCGTCAACCACAAAAAAAGTCAATTTTGAGATATCGTTGAATGAACAAAGTTGTCTCTTTCTTGTTTCAAGTGTTCAACTATGGACCCATGGCTAAAACTCAAGTTTTAAAAACTTCTCGAAATATGAATTTGTACTTTCTTTAGTGTATTAAGTGTATCAAAATGTCATCTTTCACATTGATTCGGAATCGTCCACTGCAAAAAACTTCCCTTTTGAGTTATCGTTGAATGAACAAAGTTGTCTTTTTCTTGTTTCAAGTGTTCAACTATGGACCCATGGCTAAAACTCATGTTTTAAAAACTTCTCAAAATATGAATTTGGACTTTCGTTAGTGTATTAAGTGTATCAAAATGTCGTCTTTCACATTGATTCGAGATCGTCAACCGCAAAAAAAGTCAATTTTGAGATATCGTTGAATGAACAAAGTTGTCTCTTTCTTGTTTCAAGTGTTTAACTATGGACCCATGGCTAAAACTCAAGTTTTAAAGACTTCCCGAAATCTGAATTTGGACTTTCATCAGTGTATTAAGTGTATTAAAATGTAGTCTTTCACATTGATTCAGAATCGTCCACCGCAAAAAACTTCCCTTTCGAGTTATCGTTGAATGAACAAAGTTGTCTCTTTCTTGTTTCAAGTGTTCAACTATGGACGCATGGCCAAAACTCAAGTTTTAAAAACTTCCCAAAATCTGAATTTGGGCTTTCTTTAGTGTATTAAGTGTTTCAAAATGCCGTCTTTCATGTAGATTCGTAATCATCAAAAGCAAATAAGTCAGTTTTTAGATATCTTTGATTGAACAAAGTTCTGTCTTTCTTGTTTCAAGTGTTCTACTATGGACCCATAGCTAAAACTCAAGTTTTAAAAACTTCCCGAAATCTAAATCTGGACTTTCATTAGGGTATTAAGTGTATCAAAATGTCGTCTTTCACATAGATTCGGAATCGTCAACTGCAAAAAAGTCAATTTTAAGATATCGTTGATTGAACAAAGTTGTCTCTTTCTTGTTTCAAGTGTTCTACTATGGACCCATGGGTAAAACTCAAGTTTTAAAAAAGTTCCCGGAATCCGAATTTGGACATTCGTTAGTGTATTAAGTGTATCAAAATGTCGTCTTTCACGTTGATTTGGAATCGTCAACCGCAATAAAAGTCAGTTTTGAGATATTGTTGAATGAACAAAGTTGTCTCTTTCTTGTTTCAAGTGTTTAACTATTGACCCATGGCTAAAACTCAAGCTTTAAAGACTTCCCGAAATCCAAATTTGGACTTTCGTTAGTGTATTAAGTGTATCAAAATGTCGTCTTTCACATTTATTCGAAATCTTCAACCGCAAAAAAAGTCAGTTTTGATAAATCGTTGAATGAACAAAGTTGTCTTTTTCTTGTTTCAAGTGTTCTACTATAGACCCATGGCTAAAACTCAAGTTTTAAAGACTTCCCGAAATCCAAATTTAGACTTTCATTAGTGTATTAAGTGTATTAAAATGTCGTATTTCACATTGATTCGGAATCGTCAACCGCAAAAAAAGTCAGTTTTGAGATATCGTTGAATGAACAAAGTTGTCTCTTTCTTGTTTCAAGTGTTCTACTATGGACCCATGGGTAAAACTGAAGTTTTAAAAACGTCCCAAAATCCGAATTTGGACTTTCACTAGTGTATTAAGTGTATCAAAATGTCGTCTTTCACATTGATTCGGAATCGTCAACCGCAAAAAAAGTCAGTTTTGAGATATCGTTTGAATGAAGAAAGTTGTCTCTTTCTTGTTTCAAGTGTTCAACAATGGACCCATGGCTAAAACTCAAGTTTTAAAAACTTTCTGAAATTCGAATTTCGACTTTCATTAGTGTATTAAGTGTATTAAAATGTCGTCTTTCACAATGAGTCGAAATCGTCAACCACAAAAAAAGTCAATTTTGAGATATCGTTGAATGAACAAAGTTGTCTCTTTCTTTTTTCAAGTGTTTATCTACGGACCCATGGCTAAAACTCAAGTTTTAAAGACTTTCCGAAATCTGAATTTGGACTTTCATCAGTGTATTAAGTGTATTAAAATGTCGTCTTTCACATTGATTCGGAATCGTCAACCCCAAAAAAAGTCAGTTTTGAGATATCGTTGAATGAACAAAGTTGTCTCTTTCTTGTTTCAAGTGTTTAACTATGAACCCATGGCTAAAACTCAAGTTTTAAAGACTTCCCGAAATCCGAATTTGGACTTTCATTAGCGTATTAAGTGTATTAAAATCTCATCTTTCACATTGATTCGGAATCGTCAACCGCAAAAAAAGTCAGTTTTGAGTTATAGTTGAATGAACAAAGTTGTCTCTTTCTTGTTTCAAGTGTTCAACTATGGACCCATGGCTAAAACTCAAGTTTTAAAGACTTCCCGAAATCCGAATTTGGACTTTCATGAGTGTATTAAGTGTATTAAAATGTCGTCTTTCACATTGATTCGGAATCGTCAACCACAAAAAAAGTCAGTTTTGAGATATCGTTGAATGAACAAAGTTGTCTCTTTCTTGTTTCAAGTGTTTAACTATGGACCCATGGCTAAAACTCAAGTTTTAAAGACTTCCCGAAATCTGAATTTGGACTTTCATCAGTGTATTAAGTGTATTAAAATGTCGTCTTTCACATTGATTCGGAATCGTCAACCGCAAAAAAAGACAGTTTTGAGTTATCGTTGAATGAACAAAGTTGCCTCTTTCTTGTTTCAAGTGTTCAACTATGGACCCATGGCTAAAACTCAAGTTTTAAAAACTTCTCGAAATCTGAATTTGAACTTTATTTAGTGTATTAAGTGTTTCAAAATGTCATCTTTCACGTAGATTCGGAGCCGTCAAAAGCAAATAAGTCAGTTTTGAGATATCTTTGTTAGAACAAGGTTCTGTCTTTCTTGTTTCAAGTCTTCTACTGTGCACCCATGGCTAAAACTCAAGTTTTAAAAACATCCCGAGATCTGAATCTGGACTTTCATTAGTGTATCAAAATGTCGTCTTTCACATAGATTCGGAATCGTCAACTGCAAAAAAGTCAATTTTGAGATATCGTTGATTGAACAAAGTTGTCTCCTTGTTTCAAGTGTTCTACTATGGACCCATGGGTAAAACTGAAGTTTTAAAAACGTCCCAAAATCTGAATTTGGACTTTCACTAGTGTATTAAGTGTATCAAAATGTCGTCTTTCACAATGAGTCGAAATCGTCAACCACAAAAAAAGTCAATTTTGAGATATCGTTGAATGAACAAAGTTGTCTCTTTCTTTTTTCAAGTGTTTATCTACGGACCCATGGCTAAAACTCAAGTTTTAAAGACTTTTCGAAATCCGAATTTGGACTTTCATCAGTGTATTAAGTGTATTAAAATGTCATCTTTCACATTGATTCGGAATCGTCTACCGCAAAAAAGTTCCCTTTTGAGTTATCGTTGAATGAACAAAGTTGTCTCTTTCTTGTTTCAAGTGTTCAACTATGGACCCATGGCTAAAACTCAAGTTTTAAAAACTTCTCGAAATATGAATTTGTACTTTCTTTAGTGTATTAAGTGTTTCAAAATGTCGTCTTTCACGTAGATTCGGAATCATCAAAAGCAAATAAGTCAGTTTTTAGATATCTTTGATTGAACAAAGTTCTGTCTTTCTTGTTTCAAGTGTTTAACTATGGACCATGGCTAAAACTCAAGTTTTAAAAACTTTCCGAAATCTGAATTTGGACTTTCTTTAGTGTATTAAGTGTTTCAAAATGCTGTCTTTCACGTAGATTCGTAATCATCAAAAGCAAATAAGTCAGTTTTAAGATATCGTTGATTGAACAAAGTTGTCTTCTTCTTGTTTGAAGTGTTCTACTATGGACCCATGGGTAAAACTCAAGTTTTAAAAACTTCCCGAAATCCGAATTGAGACTTTCGTTAGTGTATTAAGTGTATCAAAATGTCGTCTTTCACATGGATTCGGAATCGTCAACCGCAAAAAAAGTCAGTTTTGAGTTATAGTTGAATGAACAAAGTTGTCTCTTTCTTGTTTCAAGTGTTCAACTATGGACCCACGGCTAAAACTCAAGTTTTAAAGACATCCCAAAATCCGAATTTGGACTTTCGTTAGTGTATTAAGTGTATCAAAATGTCGTCTTTCACATGGATTCGGAATCGTCAACCGCAAAAAAAGTCAGTTTTGAGTTATAGTTGAATGAACAAAGTTGTCTCTTTCTTGTTTCAAGTGTTCAACTATGGACCCACGGCTAAAACTCAAGTTTTAAAGACATCCCAAAATCCGAATTTGGACTTTCGTTAGTGTATTAAGTGTATCAAAATGTCGTCTTTCACATGGATTCGGAATCGTCAACCGCAAAAAAAGTCAGTTTTGAGTTATAGTTGAATGAACAAAGTTGTCTCTTTCTTGTTTCAAGTGTTCAACTATGGACCCATGGCTAAAACTCAAGTTTTAAAAACTTCTCGAAATATGAATTTGTACTTTCTTTAGTGTATTAAGTGTATCAAAATGTCATCTTTCACATTGATTCGGAATCGTCCACTGCAAAAAACTTCCCTTTTGAGTTATCGTTGAATGAACAAAGTTGTCTTTTTCTTGTTTCAAGTGTTCAACTATGGACCCATGGCTAAAACTCATGTTTTAAAAACTTCTCAAAATATGAATTTGGACTTTCGTTAGTGTATTAAGTGTATCAAAATGTCGTCTTTCACATTGATTCGAGATCGTCAACCGCAAAAAAAGTCAATTTTGAGATATCGTTGAATGAACAAAGTTGTCTCTTTCTTGTTTCAAGTGTTTAACTATGGACCCATGGCTAAAACTCAAGTTTTAAAGACTTCCCGAAATCTGAATTTGGACTTTCATCAGTGTATTAAGTGTATTAAAATGTAGTCTTTCACATTGATTCAGAATCGTCCACCGCAAAAAACTTCCCTTTCGAGTTATCGTTGAATGAACAAAGTTGTCTCTTTCTTGTTTCAAGTGTTCAACTATGGACGCATGGCCAAAACTCAAGTTTTAAAAACTTCCCAAAATCTGAATTTGGGCTTTCTTTAGTGTATTAAGTGTTTCAAAATGCCGTCTTTCATGTAGATTCGTAATCATCAAAAGCAAATAAGTCAGTTTTAGATATCTTTGATTGAACAAAGTTCTGTCTTTCTTGTTTCAAGTGTTCTACTATGGACCCATAGCTAAAACTCAAGTTTTAAAAACTTCCCGAAATCTAAATCTGGACTTTCATTAGGGTATTAAGTGTATCAAAATGTCGTCTTTCACATAGATTCGGAATCGTCAACTGCAAAAAAGTCAATTTTAAGATATCGTTGATTGAACAAAGTTGTCTCTTTCTTGTTTCAAGTGTTCTACTATGGACCCATGGGTAAAACTCAAGTTTTAAAAAAGTTCCCGGAATCCGAATTTGGACATTCGTTAGTGTATTAAGTGTATCAAAATGTCGTCTTTCACGTTGATTCGGAATCGTCAACCGCAATAAAAGTCAGTTTTGAGATATTGTTGAATGAACAAAGTTGTCTCTTTCTTGTTTCAAGTGTTTAACTATTGACCCATGGCTAAAACTCAAGCTTTAAAGACTTCCCGAAATCCAAATTTGGACTTTCGTTAGTGTATTAAGTGTATCAAAATGTCGTCTTTCACATTTATTCAAAATCGTCAACCGCAAAAAAAGTCAGTTTTGATAAATCGTTGAATGAACAAAGTTGTCTTTTTCTTGTTTCAAGTGTTCTACTATAGACCCATGGCTAAAACTCAAGTTTTAAAGACTTCCCGAAATCCAAATTTAGACTTTCATTAGTGTATTAAGTGTATTAAAATGTCGTATTTCACATTGATTCGGAATCGTCAACCGCAAAAAAAGTCAGTTTTGAGATATCGTTGAATGAACAAAGTTGTCTCTTTCTTGTTTCAAGTGTTCTACTATGGACCCATGGGTAAAACTGAAGTTTTAAAAACGTCCCAAAATCCGAATTTGGACTTTCACTAGTGTATTAAGTGTATCAAAATGTCGTCTTTCACATTGATTCGGAATCGTCAACCGCAAAAAAAGTCAGTTTTGAGATATCGTTTGAATGAAGAAAGTTGTCTCTTTCTTGTTTCAAGTGTTCAACAATGGACCCATGGCTAAAACTCAAGTTTTAAAAACTTTCCGAAATTCGAATTTCGACTTTCATTAGTGTATTAAGTGTATTAAAATGTCGTCTTTCACAATGAGTCGAAATCGTCAACCACAAAAAAAGTCAATTTTGAGATATCGTTGAATGAACAAAGTTGTCTCTTTCTTTTTTCAAGTGTTTATCTACGGACCCATGGCTAAAACTCAAGTTTTAAAGACTTTCCGAAATCTGAATTTGGACTTTCATCAGTGTATTAAGTGTATTAAAATGTCGTCTTTCACATTGATTCGGAATCGTCAACCCCAAAAAAAGTCAGTTTTGAGATATCGTTGAATGAACAAAGTTGTCTCTTTCTTGTTTCAAGTGTTTAACTATGAACCCATGGCTAAAACTCAAGTTTTAAAGACTTCCCGAAATCCGAATTTGGACTTTCATTAGCGTATTAAGTGTATTAAAATCTCATCTTTCACATTGATTCGGAATCGTCAACCGCAAAAAAAGTCAGTTTTGAGTTATAGTTGAATGAACAAAGTTGTCTCTTTCTTGTTTCAAGTGTTCAACTATGGACCCATGGCTAAAACTCAAGTTTTAAAGACTTCCCGAAATCCGAATTTGGACTTTCATGAGTGTATTAAGTGTATTAAAATGTCGTCTTTCACATAGATTCGGAATCGTCAACCACAAAAAAAGTCAGTTTTGAGATATCGTTGAATGAACAAAGTTGTCTCTTTCTTGTTTCAAGTGTTTAACTATGGACCCATGGCTAAAACTCAAGTTTTAAAGACTTCCCGAAATCTGAATTTGGACTTTCATCAGTGTATTAAGTGTATTAAAATGTCGTCTTTCACATTGATTCGGAATCGTCAACCGCAAAAAAAGACAGTTTTGAGTTATCGTTGAATGAACAAAGTTGCCTCTTTCTTGTTTCAAGTGTTCAACTATGGACCCATGGCTAAAACTCAAGTTTTAAAAACTTCTCGAAATCTGAATTTGAACTTTATTTAGTGTATTAAGTGTTTCAAAATGTCATCTTTCACGTAGATTCGGAGCCGTCAAAAGCAAATAAGTCAGTTTTGAGATATCTTTGTTAGAACAAAGTTCTGTCTTTCTTGTTTCAAGTTTTCTACTGTGCACCCATGGCTAAAACTCAAGTTTTAAAAACATCCCGAGATCTGAATCTGGACTTTCATTAGTGTATCAAAATGTCGTCTTTCACATAGATTCGGAATCGTCAACTGCAAAAAAGTCAATTTTGAGATATCGTTGATTGAACAAAGTTGTCTCCTTGTTTCAAGTGTTCTACTATGGACCCATGGGTAAAACTGAAGTTTTAAAAACGTCCCAAAATCTGAATTTGGACTTTCACTAGTGTATTAAGTGTATCAAAATGTCGTCTTTCACATTGATTCGGAATCGTCAACCGCAAAAAAAGTCAGTTTTGAGATATCGTTTGAATGAAGAAAGTTGTCTCTTTCTTGTTTCAAGTGTTCAACAATGGACCCATGGCTAAAACTCAAGTTTTAAAGACTTTCCGAAATTCGAATTTCGACTTTCATTAGTGTATTAAGTGTATTAAAATGTCGTCTTTCACAATGAGTCGAAATCGTCAACCACAAAAAAAGTTAATTTTGAGATATCGTTGAATGAACAAAGTTGTCTCTTTCTTTTTTCAAGTGTTTATCTACGGACCCATGGCTAAAACTCAAGTTTTAAAGACTTTCCGAAATCTGAATTTGGACTTTCATCAGTGTATTAAGTGTATTAAAATGTCGTCTTTCACATTGATTCGGAATCGTCCACTGCAAAAAACTTCCCTTTTGAGTTATCGTTGAATGAACAAAGTTGTCTTTTTCTTGTTTCAAGTGTTCAACTATGGACCCATGGCTAAAACTCATGTTTTAAAAACTTCTCAAAATATGAATTTGGACTTTCTTTAGTGTATTAGGTGTTTCAAAATGTCGTCTTTCACGTAGATTCGGAATCATCAACAGCAAAAAAAGTCAGTTTTGTGATATCGTTGAATGAACAAAGTTGTATCTTTCTTGTTTAAAGTGTTTAACTACGGACCCATGGCTGAAACTCAAGTTTTAAAGACTTTTCGAAATCCGAATTTGGACTTTCATCAGTGTATTAAGTGTATTAAAATGTCATCTTTCACATTGATTCGGAATCGTCTACCGCAAAAAAGTTCCCTTTTGAGTTATCGTTGAATGAACAAAGTTGTCTCTTTCTTGTTTCAAGTGTTCAACTATGGACCCATGGCTAAAACTCAAGTTTTAAAAACTTCTCGAAATATGAATTTGTACTTTCTTTAGTGTATTAAGTGTTTCAAAATGTCGTCTTTCACGTAGATTCGGAATCATCAAAAGCAAATAAGTCAGTTTTTAGATATCTTTGATTGAACAAAGTTCTGTCTTTCTTGTTTCAAGTGTTTAACTATGGACCATGGCTAAAACTCAAGTTTTAAAAACTTTCCGAAATCTGAATTTGGACTTTCTTTAGTGTATTAAGTGTTTCAAAATGCTGTCTTTCACGTAGATTCGTAATCATCAAAAGCAAATAAGTCAGTTTTAAGATATCGTTGATTGAACAAAGTTGTCTTCTTCTTGTTTGAAGTGTTCTACTATGGACCCATGGGTAAAACTCAAGTTTTAAAAACTTCCCGAAATCCGAATTGAGACTTTCGTTAGTGTATTAAGTGTATCAAAATGTCGTCTTTCACATGGATTCGGAATCGTCAACCGCAAAAAAAGTCAGTTTTGAGTTATAGTTGAATGAACAAAGTTGTCTCTTTCTTGTTTCAAGTGTTCAACTATGGACCCACGGCTAAAACTCAAGTTTTAAAGACATCCCAAAATCCGAATTTGGACTTTCGTTAGTGTATTAAGTGTATCAAAATGTCGTCTTTCACATGGATTCGGAATCGTCAACCGCAAAAAAAGTCAGTTTTGAGTTATAGTTGAATGAACAAAGTTGTCTCTTTCTTGTTTCAAGTGTTCAACTATGGACCCACGGCTAAAACTCAAGTTTTAAAGACATCCCAAAATCCGAATTTGGACTTTCGTTAGTGTATTAAGTGTATCAAAATGTCGTCTTTCACATGGATTCGGAATCGTCAACCGCAAAAAAAGTCAGTTTTGAGTTATAGTTGAATGAACAAAGTTGTCTCTTTCTTGTTTCAAGTGTTCAACTATGGACCCATGGCTAAAACTCAAGTTTTAAAAACTTCTCGAAATATGAATTTGTACTTTCTTTAGTGTATTAAGTGTATCAAAATGTCATCTTTCACATTGATTCGGAATCGTCCACTGCAAAAAACTTCCCTTTTGAGTTATCGTTGAATGAACAAAGTTGTCTTTTTCTTGTTTCAAGTGTTCAACTATGGACCCATGGCTAAAACTCATGTTTTAAAAACTTCTCAAAATATGAATTTGGACTTTCGTTAGTGTATTAAGTGTATCAAAATGTCGTCTTTCACATTGATTCGAGATCGTCAACCGCAAAAAAAGTCAATTTTGAGATATCGTTGAATGAACAAAGTTGTCTCTTTCTTGTTTCAAGTGTTTAACTATGGACCCATGGCTAAAACTCAAGTTTTAAAGACTTCCCGAAATCTGAATTTGGACTTTCATCAGTGTATTAAGTGTATTAAAATGTAGTCTTTCACATTGATTCAGAATCGTCCACCGCAAAAAACTTCCCTTTCGAGTTATCGTTGAATGAACAAAGTTGTCTCTTTCTTGTTTCAAGTGTTCAACTATGGACGCATGGCCAAAACTCAAGTTTTAAAAACTTCCCAAAATCTGAATTTGGGCTTTCTTTAGTGTATTAAGTGTTTCAAAATGCCGTCTTTCATGTAGATTCGTAATCATCAAAAGCAAATAAGTCAGTTTTTAGATATCTTTGATTGAACAAAGTTCTGTCTTTCTTGTTTCAAGTGTTCTACTATGGACCCATAGCTAAAACTCAAGTTTTAAAAACTTCCCGAAATCTAAATCTGGACTTTCATTAGGGTATTAAGTGTATCAAAATGTCGTCTTTCACATAGATTCGGAATCGTCAACTGCAAAAAAGTCAATTTTAAGATATCGTTGATTGAACAAAGTTGTCTCTTTCTTGTTTCAAGTGTTCTACTATGGACCCATGGGTAAAACTCAAGTTTTAAAAAAGTTCCCGGAATCCGAATTTGGACATTCGTTAGTGTATTAAGTGTATCAAAATGTCGTCTTTCACGTTGATTCGGAATCGTCAACCGCAATAAAAGTCAGTTTTGAGATATTGTTGAATGAACAAAGTTGTCTCTTTCTTGTTTCAAGTGTTTAACTATTGACCCATGGCTAAAACTCAAGCTTTAAAGACTTCCCGAAATCCAAATTTGGACTTTCGTTAGTGTATTAAGTGTATCAAAATGTCGTCTTTCACATTTATTCGAAATCGTCAACCGCAAAAAAAGTCAGTTTTGATAAATCGTTGAATGAACAAAGTTGTCTTTTTCTTGTTTCAAGTGTTCTACTATAGACCCATGGCTAAAACTCAAGTTTTAAAGACTTCCCGAAATCCAAATTTAGACTTTCATTAGTGTATTAAGTGTATTAAAATGTCGTATTTCACATTGATTCGGAATCGTCAACCGCAAAAAAAGTCAGTTTTGAGATATCGTTGAATGAACAAAGTTGTCTCTTTCTTGTTTCAAGTGTTCTACTATGGACCCATGGGTAAAACTGAAGTTTTAAAAACGTCCCAAAATCCGAATTTGGACTTTCACTAGTGTATTAAGTGTATCAAAATGTCGTCTTTCACATTGATTCGGAATCGTCAACCGCAAAAAAAGTCAGTTTTGAGATATCGTTTGAATGAAGAAAGTTGTCTCTTTCTTGTTTCAAGTGTTCAACAATGGACCCATGGCTAAAACTCAAGTTTTAAAAACTTTCCGAAATTCGAATTTCGACTTTCATTAGTGTATTAAGTGTATTAAAATGTCGTCTTTCACAATGAGTCGAAATCGTCAACCACAAAAAAAGTCAATTTTGAGATATCGTTGAATGAACAAAGTTGTCTCTTTCTTTTTTCAAGTGTTTATCTACGGACCCATGGCTAAAACTCAAGTTTTAAAGACTTTCCGAAATCTGAATTTGGACTTTCATCAGTGTATTAAGTGTATTAAAATGTCGTCTTTCACATTGATTCGGAATCGTCAACCCCAAAAAAAGTCACTTTTGAGATATCGTTGA
Organism: Diospyros kaki; assembly: GCA_036245055.1. Lineage (NCBI taxonomy): Eukaryota > Viridiplantae > Streptophyta > Magnoliopsida > Ericales > Ebenaceae > Diospyros > Diospyros kaki. The sequence goes on along the minus strand of BSEG01000009.1, from coordinate 21,538,733 downwards.
ATGAACAAAGTTGTCTCTTTCTTGTTTCAAGTGTTTAACTATGAACCCATGGCTAAAACTCAAGTTTTAAAGACTTCCCGAAATCCGAATTTGGACTTTCATTAGCGTATTAAGTGTATTAAAATCTCATCTTTCACATTGATTCGGAATCGTCAACCGCAAAAAAAGTCAGTTTTGAGTTATAGTTGAATGAACAAAGTTGTCTCTTTCTTGTTTCAAGTGTTCAACTATGGACCCATGGCTAAAACTCAAGTTTTAAAGACTTCCCGAAATCCGAATTTGGACTTTCATGAGTGTATTAAGTGTATTAAAATGTCGTCTTTCACATTGATTCGGAATCGTCAACCACAAAAAAAGTCAGTTTTGAGATATCGTTGAATGAACAAAGTTGTCTCTTTCTTGTTTCAAGTGTTTAACTATGGACCCATGGCTAAAACTCAAGTTTTAAAGACTTCCCGAAATCTGAATTTGGACTTTCATCAGTGTATTAAGTGTATTAAAATGTCGTCTTTCACATTGATTCGGAATCGTCAACCGCAAAAAAAGACAGTTTTGAGTTATCGTTGAATGAACAAAGTTGCCTCTTTCTTGTTTCAAGTGTTCAACTATGGACCCATGGCTAAAACTCAAGTTTTAAAAACTTCTCGAAATCTGAATTTGAACTTTATTTAGTGTATTAAGTGTTTCAAAATGTCATCTTTCACGTAGATTCGGAGCCGTCAAAAGCAAATAAGTCAGTTTTGAGATATCTTTGTTAGAACAAAGTTCTGTCTTTCTTGTTTCAAGTCTTCTACTGTGCACCCATGGCTAAAACTCAAGTTTTAAAAACATCCCGAGATCTGAATCTGGACTTTCATTAGTGTATCAAAATGTCGTCTTTCACATAGATTCGGAATCGTCAACTGCAAAAAAGTCAATTTTGAGATATCGTTGATTGAACAAAGTTGTCTCCTTGTTTCAAGTGTTCTACTATGGACCCATGGGTAAAACTGAAGTTTTAAAAACGTCCCAAAATCTGAATTTGGACTTTCACTAGTGTATTAAGTGTATCAAAATGTCGTCTTTCACATTGATTCGGAATCGTCAACCGCAAAAAAAGTCAGTTTTGAGATATCGTTTGAATGAAGAAAGTTGTCTCTTTCTTGTTTCAAGTGTTCAACAATGGACCCATGGCTAAAACTCAAGTTTTAAAGACTTTCCGAAATTCGAATTTCGACTTTCATTAGTGTATTAAGTGTATTAAAATGTCGTCTTTCACAATGAGTCGAAATCGTCAACCACAAAAAAAGTCAATTTTGAGATATCGTTGAATGAACAAAGTTGTCTCTTTCTTTTTTCAAGTGTTTATCTACGGACCCATGGCTAAAACTCAAGTTTTAAAGACTTTCCGAAATCTGAATTTGGACTTTCATCAGTGTATTAAGTGTATTAAAATGTCGTCTTTCACATTGATTCGGAATCGTCCACTGCAAAAAACTTCCCTTTTGAGTTATCGTTGAATGAACAAAGTTGTCTTTTTCTTGTTTCAAGTGTTCAACTATGGACCCATGGCTAAAACTCATGTTTTAAAAACTTCTCAAAATATGAATTTGGACTTTCTTTAGTGTATTAGGTGTTTCAAAATGTCGTCTTTCACGTAGATTCGGAATCATCAACAGCAAAAAAAGTCAGTTTTGTGATATCGTTGAATGAACAAAGTTGTATCTTTCTTGTTTAAAGTGTTTAACTACGGACCCATGGCTGAAACTCAAGTTTTAAAGACTTTTCGAAATCCGAATTTGGACTTTCATCAGTGTATTAAGTGTATTAAAATGTCATCTTTCACATTGATTCGGAATCGTCTACCGCAAAAAAGTTCCCTTTTGAGTTATCGTTGAATGAACAAAGTTGTCTCTTTCTTGTTTCAAGTGTTCAACTATGGACCCATGGCTAAAACTCAAGTTTTAAAAACTTCTCGAAATATGAATTTGTACTTTCTTTAGTGTATTAAGTGTTTCAAAATGTCGTCTTTCACGTAGATTCGGAATCATCAAAAGCAAATAAGTCAGTTTTTAGATATCTTTGATTGAACAAAGTTCTGTCTTTCTTGTTTCAAGTGTTTAACTATGGACCATGGCTAAAACTCAAGTTTTAAAAACTTTCCGAAATCTGAATTTGGACTTTCTTTAGTGTATTAAGTGTTTCAAAATGCTGTCTTTCACGTAGATTCGTAATCATCAAAAGCAAATAAGTCAGTTTTAAGATATCGTTGATTGAACAAAGTTGTCTTCTTCTTGTTTGAAGTGTTCTACTATGGACCCATGGGTAAAACTCAAGTTTTAAAAACTTCCCGAAATCCGAATTGAGACTTTCGTTAGTGTATTAAGTGTATCAAAATGTCGTCTTTCACATGGATTCGGAATCGTCAACCGCAAAAAAAGTCAGTTTTGAGTTATAGTTGAATGAACAAAGTTGTCTCTTTCTTGTTTCAAGTGTTCAACTATGGACCCACGGCTAAAACTCAAGTTTTAAAGACATCCCAAAATCCGAATTTGGACTTTCGTTAGTGTATTAAGTGTATCAAAATGTCGTCTTTCACATGGATTCGGAATCGTCAACCGCAAAAAAAGTCAGTTTTGAGTTATAGTTGAATGAACAAAGTTGTCTCTTTCTTGTTTCAAGTGTTCAACTATGGACCCACGGCTAAAACTCAAGTTTTAAAGACATCCCAAAATCCGAATTTGGACTTTCGTTAGTGTATTAAGTGTATCAAAATGTCGTCTTTCACATGGATTCGGAATCGTCAACCGCAAAAAAAGTCAGTTTTGAGTTATAGTTGAATGAACAAAGTTGTCTCTTTCTTGTTTCAAGTGTTCAACTATGGACCCATGGCTAAAACTCAAGTTTTAAAAACTTCTCGAAATATGAATTTGTACTTTCTTTAGTGTATTAAGTGTATCAAAATGTCATCTTTCACATTGATTCGGAATCGTCCACTGCAAAAAACTTCCCTTTTGAGTTATCGTTGAATGAACAAAGTTGTCTTTTTCTTGTTTCAAGTGTTCAACTATGGACCCATGGCTAAAACTCATGTTTTAAAAACTTCTCAAAATATGAATTTGGACTTTCGTTAGTGTATTAAGTGTATCAAAATGTCGTCTTTCACATTGATTCGAGATCGTCAACCGCAAAAAAAGTCAATTTTGAGATATCGTTGAATGAACAAAGTTGTCTCTTTCTTGTTTCAAGTGTTTAACTATGGACCCATGGCTAAAACTCAAGTTTTAAAGACTTCCCGAAATCTGAATTTGGACTTTCATCAGTGTATTAAGTGTATTAAAATGTAGTCTTTCACATTGATTCAGAATCGTCCACCGCAAAAAACTTCCCTTTCGAGTTATCGTTGAATGAACAAAGTTGTCTCTTTCTTGTTTCAAGTGTTCAACTATGGACGCATGGCCAAAACTCAAGTTTTAAAAACTTCCCAAAATCTGAATTTGGGCTTTCTTTAGTGTATTAAGTGTTTCAAAATGCCGTCTTTCATGTAGATTCGTAATCATCAAAAGCAAATAAGTCAGTTTTTAGATATCTTTGATTGAACAAAGTTCTGTCTTTCTTGTTTCAAGTGTTCTACTATGGACCCATAGCTAAAACTCAAGTTTTAAAAACTTCCCGAAATCTAAATCTGGACTTTCATTAGGGTATTAAGTGTATCAAAATGTCGTCTTTCACATAGATTCGGAATCGTCAACTGCAAAAAAGTCAATTTTAAGATATCGTTGATTGAACAAAGTTGTCTCTTTCTTGTTTCAAGTGTTCTACTATGGACCCATGGGTAAAACTCAAGTTTTAAAAAAGTTCCCGGAATCCGAATTTGGACATTCGTTAGTGTATTAAGTGTATCAAAATGTCGTCTTTCACGTTGATTCGGAATCGTCAACCGCAATAAAAGTCAGTTTTGAGATATTGTTGAATGAACAAAGTTGTCTCTTTCTTGTTTCAAGTGTTTAACTATTGACCCATGGCTAAAACTCAAGCTTTAAAGACTTCCCGAAATCCAAATTTGGACTTTCGTTAGTGTATTAAGTGTATCAAAATGTCGTCTTTCACATTTATTCGAAATCGTCAACCGCAAAAAAAGTCAGTTTTGATAAATCGTTGAATGAACAAAGTTGTCTTTTTCTTGTTTCAAGTGTTCTACTATAGACCCATGGCTAAAACTCAAGTTTTAAAGACTTCCCGAAATCCAAATTTAGACTTTCATTAGTGTATTAAGTGTATTAAAATGTCGTATTTCACATTGATTCGGAATCGTCAACCGCAAAAAAAGTCAGTTTTGAGATATCGTTGAATGAACAAAGTTGTCTCTTTCTTGTTTCAAGTGTTCTACTATGGACCCATGGGTAAAACTGAAGTTTTAAAAACGTCCCAAAATCCGAATTTGGACTTTCACTAGTGTATTAAGTGTATCAAAATGTCGTCTTTCACATTGATTCGGAATCGTCAACCGCAAAAAAAGTCAGTTTTGAGTTATCGTTGAATGAACAAAGTTGCCTCTTTCTTGTTTCAAGTGTTCAACTATGGACCCATGGCTAAAACTCAAGTTTTAAAAACTTCTCGAAATCTGAATTTGAACTTTATTTAGTGTATTAAGTGTTTCAAAATGTCATCTTTCACGTAGATTCGGAGCCGTCAAAAGCAAATAAGTCAGTTTTGAGATATCTTTGTTAGAACAAAGTTCTGTCTTTCTTGTTTCAAGTCTTCTACTGTGCACCCATGGCTAAAACTCAAGTTTTAAAAACATCCCGAGATCTGAATCTGGACTTTCATTAGTGTATCAAAATGTCGTCTTTCACATAGATTCGGAATCGTCAACTGCAAAAAAGTCAATTTTGAGATATCGTTGATTGAACAAAGTTGTCTCCTTGTTTCAAGTGTTCTACTATGGACCCATGGGTAAAACTGAAGTTTTAAAAACGTCCCAAAATCTGAATTTGGACTTTCACTAGTGTATTAAGTGTATCAAAATGTCGTCTTTCACATTGATTCGGAATCGTCAACCGCAAAAAAAGTCAGTTTTGAGATATCGTTTGAATGAAGAAAGTTGTCTCTTTCTTGTTTCAAGTGTTCAACAATGGACCCATGGCTAAAACTCAAGTTTTAAAGACTTTCCGAAATTCGAATTTCGACTTTCATTAGTGTATTAAGTGTATTAAAATGTCGTCTTTCACAATGAGTCGAAATCGTCAACCACAAAAAAAGTCAATTTTGAGATATCGTTGAATGAACAAAGTTGTCTCTTTCTTTTTTCAAGTGTTTATCTACGGACCCATGGCTAAAACTCAAGTTTTAAAGACTTTCCGAAATCTGAATTTGGACTTTCATCAGTGTATTAAGTGTATTAAAATGTCGTCTTTCACATTGATTCGGAATCGTCCACTGCAAAAAACTTCCCTTTTGAGTTATCGTTGAATGAACAAAGTTGTCTTTTTCTTGTTTCAAGTGTTCAACTATGGACCCATGGCTAAAACTCATGTTTTAAAAACTTCTCAAAATATGAATTTGGACTTTCTTTAGTGTATTAGGTGTTTCAAAATGTCGTCTTTCACGTAGATTCGGAATCATCAACAGCAAAAAAAGTCAGTTTTGTGATATCGTTGAATGAACAAAGTTGTATCTTTCTTGTTTAAAGTGTTTAACTACGGACCCATGGCTGAAACTCAAGTTTTAAAGACTTTTCGAAATCCGAATTTGGACTTTCATCAGTGTATTAAGTGTATTAAAATGTCATCTTTCACATTGATTCGGAATCGTCTACCGCAAAAAAGTTCCCTTTTGAGTTATCGTTGAATGAACAAAGTTGTCTCTTTCTTGTTTCAAGTGTTCAACTATGGACCCATGGCTAAAACTCAAGTTTTAAAAACTTCTCGAAATATGAATTTGTACTTTCTTTAGTGTATTAAGTGTTTCAAAATGTCGTCTTTCACGTAGATTCGGAATCATCAAAAGCAAATAAGTCAGTTTTTAGATATCTTTGATTGAACAAAGTTCTGTCTTTCTTGTTTCAAGTGTTTAACTATGGACCATGGCTAAAACTCAAGTTTTAAAAACTTTCCGAAATCTGAATTTGGACTTTCTTTAGTGTATTAAGTGTTTCAAAATGCTGTCTTTCACGTAGATTCGTAATCATCAAAAGCAAATAAGTCAGTTTTAAGATATCGTTGATTGAACAAAGTTGTCTTCTTCTTGTTTGAAGTGTTCTACTATGGACCCATGGGTAAAACTCAAGTTTTAAAAACTTCCCGAAATCCGAATTGAGACTTTCGTTAGTGTATTAAGTGTATCAAAATGTCGTCTTTCACATGGATTCGGAATCGTCAACCGCAAAAAAAGTCAGTTTTGAGTTATAGTTGAATGAACAAAGTTGTCTCTTTCTTGTTTCAAGTGTTCAACTATGGACCCACGGCTAAAACTCAAGTTTTAAAGACATCCCAAAATCCGAATTTGGACTTTCGTTAGTGTATTAAGTGTATCAAAATGTCGTCTTTCACATGGATTCGGAATCGTCAACCGCAAAAAAAGTCAGTTTTGAGTTATAGTTGAATGAACAAAGTTGTCTCTTTCTTGTTTCAAGTGTTCAACTATGGACCCACGGCTAAAACTCAAGTTTTAAAGACATCCCAAAATCCGAATTTGGACTTTCGTTAGTGTATTAAGTGTATCAAAATGTCGTCTTTCACATGGATTCGGAATCGTCAACTGCAAAAAAGTCAATTTTAAGATATCGTTGAATGAACAAAGTTGTCTCTTTCTTGTTTCAAGTGTTCAACTATGGACCCATGGCTAAAACTCAAGTTTTAAAAACTTCTCGAAATATGAATTTGTACTTTCTTTAGTGTATTAAGTGTATCAAAATGTCATCTTTCACATTGATTCGGAATCGTCCACTGCAAAAAACTTCCCTTTTGAGTTATCGTTGAATGAACAAAGTTGTCTTTTTCTTGTTTCAAGTGTTCAACTATGGACCCATGGCTAAAACTCATGTTTTAAAAACTTCTCAAAATATGAATTTGGACTTTCGTTAGTGTATTAAGTGTATCAAAATGTCGTCTTTCACATTGATTCGAGATCGTCAACCGCAAAAAAAGTCAATTTTGAGATATCGTTGAATGAACAAAGTTGTCTCTTTCTTGTTTCAAGTGTTTAACTATGGACCCATGGCTAAAACTCAAGTTTTAAAGACTTCCCGAAATCTGAATTTGGACTTTCATCAGTGTATTAAGTGTATTAAAATGTAGTCTTTCACATTGATTCAGAATCGTCCACCGCAAAAAACTTCCCTTTCGAGTTATCGTTGAATGAACAAAGTTGTCTCTTTCTTGTTTCAAGTGTTCAACTATGGACGCATGGCCAAAACTCAAGTTTTAAAAACTTCCCAAAATCTGAATTTGGGCTTTCTTTAGTGTATTAAGTGTTTCAAAATGCCGTCTTTCATGTAGATTCGTAATCATCAAAAGCAAATAAGTCAGTTTTTAGATATCTTTGATTGAACAAAGTTCTGTCTTTCTTGTTTCAAGTGTTCTACTATGGACCCATAGCTAAAACTCAAGTTTTAAAAACTTCCCGAAATCTAAATCTGGACTTTCATTAGGGTATTAAGTGTATCAAAATGTCGTCTTTCACATAGATTCGGAATCGTCAACTGCAAAAAAGTCAATTTTAAGATATCGTTGATTGAACAAAGTTGTCTCTTTCTTGTTTCAAGTGTTCTACTATGGACCCATGGGTAAAACTCAAGTTTTAAAAAAGTTCCCGGAATCCGAATTTGGACATTCGTTAGTGTATTAAGTGTATCAAAATGTCGTCTTTCACGTTGATTCGGAATCGTCAACCGCAATAAAAGTCAGTTTTGAGATATTGTTGAATGAACAAAGTTGTCTCTTTCTTGTTTCAAGTGTTTAACTATTGACCCATGGCTAAAACTCAAGCTTTAAAGACTTCCCGAAATCCAAATTTGGACTTTCGTTAGTGTATTAAGGGTATCAAAATGTCGTCTTTCACATTTATTCGAAATCGTCAACCGCAAAAAAAGTCAGTTTTGATAAATCGTTGAATGAACAAAGTTGTCTTTTTCTTGTTTCAAGTGTTCTACTATAGACCCATGGCTAAAACTCAAGTTTTAAAGACTTCCCGAAATCCAAATTTAGACTTTCATTAGTGTATTAAGTGTATTAAAATGTCGTATTTCACATTGATTCGGAATCGTCAACCGCAAAAAAAGTCAGTTTTGAGATATCGTTGAATGAACAAAGTTGTCTCTTTCTTGTTTCAAGTGTTCTACTATGGACCCATGGGTAAAACTGAAGTTTTAAAAACGTCCCAAAATCCGAATTTGGACTTTCACTAGTGTATTAAGTGTATCAAAATGTCGTCTTTCACATTGATTCGGAATCGTCAACCGCAAAAAAAGTCAGTTTTGAGATATCGTTTGAATGAAGAAAGTTGTCTCTTTCTTGTTTCAAGTGTTCAACAATGGACCCATGGCTAAAACTCAAGTTTTAAAAACTTTTCGAAATTCGAATTTCGACTTTCATTAGTGTATTAAGTGTATTAAAATGTCGTCTTTCTCAATGAGTCGAAATCGTCAACCACAAAAAAAGTCAATTTTGAGATATCGTTGAATGAACAAAGTTGTCTCTTTCTTTTTTCAAGTGTTTATCTACGGACCCATGGCTAAAACTCAAGTTTTAAAGACTTTCCGAAATCTGAATTTGGACTTTCATCAGTGTATTAAGTGTATTAAAATGTCGTCTTTCACATTGATTCGGAATCGTCAACCCCAAAAAAAGTCAGTTTTGAGATATCGTTGAATGAACAAAGTTGTCTCTTTCTTGTTTCAAGTGTTTAACTATGAACCCATGGCTAAAACTCAAGTTTTAAAGACTTCCCGAAATCCGAATTTGGACTTTCATTAGCGTATTAAGTGTATTAAAATCTCATCTTTCACATTGATTCGGAATCGTCAACCGCAAAAAAAGTCAGTTTTGAGTTATAGTTGAATGAACAAAGTTGTCTCTTTCTTGTTTCAAGTGTTCAACTATGGACCCATGGCTAAAACTCAAGTTTTAAAGACTTCCCGAAATCCGAATTTGGACTTTCATGAGTGTATTAAGTGTATTAAAATGTCGTCTTTCACATTGATTCGGAATCGTCAACCACAAAAAAAGTCAGTTTTGAGATATCGTTGAATGAACAAAGTTGTCTCTTTCTTGTTTCAAGTGTTTAACTATGGACCCATGGCTAAAACTCAAGTTTTAAAGACTTCCCGAAATCTGAATTTGGACTTTCATCAGTGTATTAAGTGTATTAAAATGTCGTCTTTCACATTGATTCGGAATCGTCCACTGCAAAAAACTTCCCTTTTGAGTTATCGTTGAATGAACAAAGTTGTCTTTTTCTTGTTTCAAGTGTTCAACTATGGACCCATGGCTAAAACTCATGTTTTAAAAACTTCTCAAAATATGAATTTGGACTTTCTTTAGTGTATTAGGTGTTTCAAAATGTCGTCTTTCACGTAGATTCGGAATCATCAACAGCAAAAAAAGTCAGTTTTGTGATATCGTTGAATGAACAAAGTTGTATCTTTCTTGTTTAAAGTGTTTAACTACGGACCCATGGCTGAAACTCAAGTTTTAAAGACTTTTCGAAATCCGAATTTGGACTTTCATCAGTGTATTAAGTGTATTAAAATGTCATCTTTCACATTGATTCGGAATCGTCTACCGCAAAAAAGTTCCCTTTTGAGTTATCGTTGAATGAACAAAGTTGTCTCTTTCTTGTTTCAAGTGTTCAACTATGGACCCATGGCTAAAACTCAAGTTTTAAAAACTTCTCGAAATATGAATTTGTACTTTCTTTAGTGTATTAAGTGTTTCAAAATGTCGTCTTTCACGTAGATTCGGAATCATCAAAAGCAAATAAGTCAGTTTTTAGATATCTTTGATTGAACAAAGTTCTGTCTTTCTTGTTTCAAGTGTTTAACTATGGACCATGGCTAAAACTCAAGTTTTAAAAACTTTCCGAAATCTGAATTTGGACTTTCTTTAGTGTATTAAGTGTTTCAAAATGCTGTCTTTCACGTAGATTCGTAATCATCAAAAGCAAATAAGTCAGTTTTAAGATATCGTTGATTGAACAAAGTTGTCTTCTTCTTGTTTGAAGTGTTCTACTATGGACCCATGGGTAAAACTCAAGTTTTAAAAACTTCCCGAAATCCGAATTTGGACATTCGTTAGTGTATTAAGTGTATCAAAATGTCGTCTTTCACATGGATTCGGAATCGTCAACCGCAAAAAAAGTCAGTTTTGAGTTATAGTTGAATGAACAAAGTTGTCTCTTTCTTGTTTCAAGTGTTCAACTATGGACCCACGGCTAAAACTCAAGTTTTAAAGACATCCCAAAATCCGAATTTGGACTTTCGTTAGTGTATTAAGTGTATCAAAATGTCGTCTTTCACATGGATTCGGAATCGTCAACCGCAAAAAAAGTCAGTTTTGAGTTATAGTTGAATGAACAAAGTTGTCTCTTTCTTGTTTCAAGTGTTCAACTATGGACCCACGGCTAAAACTCAAGTTTTAAAGACATCCCAAAATCCGAATTTGGACTTTCGTTAGTGTATTAAGTGTATCAAAATGTCGTCTTTCACATGGATTCGGAATCGTCAACTGCAAAAAAGTCAATTTTAAGATATCGTTGAATGAACAAAGTTGTCTCTTTCTTGTTTCAAGTGTTCAACTATGGACCCATGGCTAAAACTCAAGTTTTAAAAACTTCTCGAAATATGAATTTGTACTTTCTTTAGTGTATTAAGTGTATCAAAATGTCATCTTTCACATTGATTCGGAATCGTCCACTGCAAAAAACTTCCCTTTTGAGTTATCGTTGAATGAACAAAGTTGTCTTTTTCTTGTTTCAAGTGTTCAACTATGGACCCATGGCTAAAACTCATGTTTTAAAAACTTCTCAAAATATGAATTTGGACTTTCGTTAGTGTATTAAGTGTATCAAAATGTCGTCTTTCACATTGATTCGAGATCGTCAACCGCAAAAAAAGTCAATTTTGAGATATCGTTGAATGAACAAAGTTGTCTCTTTCTTGTTTCAAGTGTTTAACTATGGACCCATGGCTAAAACTCAAGTTTTAAAGACTTCCCGAAATCTGAATTTGGACTTTCATCAGTGTATTAAGTGTATTAAAATGTAGTCTTTCACATTGATTCAGAATCGTCCACCGCAAAAAACTTCCCTTTCGAGTTATCGTTGAATGAACAAAGTTGTCTCTTTCTTGTTTCAAGTGTTCAACTATGGACGCATGGCCAAAACTCAAGTTTTAAAAACTTCCCAAAATCTGAATTTGGGCTTTCTTTAGTGTATTAAGTGTTTCAAAATGCCGTCTTTCATGTAGATTCGTAATCATCAAAAGCAAATAAGTCAGTTTTTAGATATCTTTGATTGAACAAAGTTCTGTCTTTCTTGTTTCAAGTGTTCTACTATGGACCCATAGCTAAAACTCAAGTTTTAAAAACTTCCCGAAATCTAAATCTGGACTTTCATTAGGGTATTAAGTGTATCAAAATGTCGTCTTTCACATAGATTCGAAATCGTCAACTGCAAAAAAGTCAATTTTAAGATATCGTTGATTGAACAAAGTTGTCTCTTTCTTGTTTCAAGTGTTCTACTATGGACCCATGGGTAAAACTCAAGTTTTAAAAAAGTTCCCGGAATCCGAATTTGGACATTCGTTAGTGTATTAAGTGTATCTAAATGTCGTCTTTCACGTTGATTCGGAATCGTCAACCGCAATAAAAGTCAGTTTTGAGATATTGTTGAATGAACAAAGTTGTCTCTTTCTTGTTTCAAGTGTTTAACTATTGACCCATGGCTAAAACTCAAGCTTTAAAGACTTCCCGAAATCCAAATTTGGACTTTCGTTAGTGTATTAAGTGTATCAAAATGTCGTCTTTCACATTTATTCGAAATCGTCAACCGCAAAAAAAGTCAGTTTTGATAAATCGTTGAATGAACAAAGTTGTCTTTTTCTTGTTTCAAGTGTTCTACTATAGACCCATGGCTAAAACTCAAGTTTTAAAGACTTCCCGAAATCCAAATTTAGACTTTCATTAGTGTATTAAGTGTATTAAAATGTCGTATTTCACATTGATTCGGAATCGTCAACCGCAAAAAAAGTCAGTTTTGAGATATCGTTGAATGAACAAAGTTGTCTCTTTCTTGTTTCAAGTGTTCTACTATGGACCCATGGGTAAAACTGAAGTTTTAAAAACGTCCCAAAATCCGAATTTGGACTTTCACTAGTGTATTAAGTGTATCAAAATGTCGTCTTTCACATTGATTCGGAATCGTCAACCGCAAAAAAAGTCAGTTTTGAGATATCGTTTGAATGAAGAAAGTTGTCTCTTTCTTGTTTCAAGTGTTCAACAATGGACCCATGGCTAAAACTCAAGTTTTAAAAACTTTTCGAAATTCGAATTTCGACTTTCATTAGTGTATTAAGTGTATTAAAATGTCGTCTTTCTCAATGAGTCGAAATCGTCAACCACAAAAAAAGTCAATTTTGAGATATCGTTGAATGAACAAAGTTGTCTCTTTCTTTTTTCAAGTGTTTATCTACGGACCCATGGCTAAAACTCAAGTTTTAAAGACTTTCCGAAATCTGAATTTGGACTTTCATCAGTGTATTAAGTGTATTAAAATGTCGTCTTTCACATTGATTCGGAATCGTCAACCCCAAAAAAAGTCAGTTTTGAGATATCGTTGAATGAACAAAGTTGTCTCTTTCTTGTTTCAAGTGTTTAACTATGAACCCATGGCTAAAACTCAAGTTTTAAAGACTTCCCGAAATCCGAATTTGGACTTTCATTAGCGTATTAAGTGTATTAAAATCTCATCTTTCACATTGATTCGGAATCGTCAACCGCAAAAAAAGTCAGTTTTGAGTTATAGTTGAATGAACAAAGTTGTCTCTTTCTTGTTTCAAGTGTTCAACTATGGACCCATGGCTAAAACTCAAGTTTTAAAGACTTCCCGAAATCCGAATTTGGACTTTCATGAGTGTATTAAGTGTATTAAAATGTCGTCTTTCACATTGATTCGGAATCGTCAACCACAAAAAAAGTCAGTTTTGAGATATCGTTGAATGAACAAAGTTGTCTCTTTCTTGTTTCAAGTGTTTAACTATGGACCCATGGCTAAAACTCAAGTTTTAAAGACTTCCCGAAATCTGAATTTGGACTTTCATCAGTGTATTAAGTGTATTAAAATGTCGTCTTTCACATTGATTCGGAATCGTCAACCGCAAAAAAAGACAGTTTTGAGTTATCGTTGAATGAACAAAGTTGCCTCTTTCTTGTTTCAAGTGTTCAACTATGGACCCATGGCTAAAACTCAAGTTTTAAAAACTTCTCGAAATCTGAATTTGAACTTTATTTAGTGTATTAAGTGTTTCAAAATGTCATCTTTCACGTAGATTCGGAGCCGTCAAAAGCAAATAAGTCAGTTTTGAGATATCTTTGTTAGAACAAAGTTCTGTCTTTCTTGTTTCAAGTCTTCTACTGTGCACCCATGGCTAAAACTCAAGTTTTAAAAACATCCCGAGATCTGAATCTGGACTTTCATTAGTGTATCAAAATGTCGTCTTTCACATAGATTCGGAATCGTCAACTGCAAAAAAGTCAATTTTGAGATATCGTTGATTGAACAAAGTTGTCTCCTTGTTTCAAGTGTTCTACTATGGACCCATGGGTAAAACTGAAGTTTTAAAAACGTCCCAAAATCTGAATTTGGACTTTCACTAGTGTATTAAGTGTATCAAAATGTCGTCTTTCACATTGATTCGGAATCGTCAACCGCAAAAAAAGTCAGTTTTGAGATATCGTTTGAATGAAGAAAGTTGTCTCTTTCTTGTTTCAAGTGTTCAACAATGGACCCATGGCTAAAACTCAAGTTTTAAAGACTTTCCGAAATTCGAATTTCGACTTTCATTAGTGTATTAAGTGTATTTGTAACACCCGAAATTTTTCTTATTTCCTTTCTCGGTTCAAATATGTAATATCCAAAAATTGTGTAAAGGTTGGATGATGCAATAAAATGTTTCAAATTAAAGTATAAACATAAATGGTTTTAGGGCATTAAACCAAACCCGAGTGCAAATATCACAACTTGAAAAAGGGATAGCTTATTTCCAACAAAAAGAATGAATGCAATAATGATTCTTTATCCTAGAGGCCATGTGTTGGAGAGATAGGATTGGTTGGGAATTTATCCCTAAAGTCTTAAAGTGTTATAATTGTAATGATTGATTTTAGCCTCAAAAGTCTTAAGTGGCATGATTTGGAGGGCTATGAGTGGCTTGGAAGAGAAAAGATAAGGGTTTTGTGGGTTTCTATCCTAAAGCCACGTGAAGGGGAGGCTTGGTGGCTTAAGATTGGAAGGAAGTAAAGGTAAAGAAAAAGATAAAAATCAAAGAGTAAAAAGCAAGTTTGTAATGATGGATGTTATCCTAAAGTCTTTGTAATGATGAATTTTACACAAAAGTCTTGGAATGGATTAACTTGTAAAACTTGACTTGGAAGACTTAAATTAAGAATTGTATTGGCTTACAAAAAATGTAGAGATTCATCTTGGAGGCCACGTGAGGGTTTGGATTGGAAGAGAATAGAAGCTTGTAAAGGAAGCTAAAATCAAAGAAGGAAATATTCAAAGTTTGTAATGATTAGTCTTTATCCTAAAAGTCTAAAGTTGGAAGGTTAGGATTGGCTATGATTTAGCTTGCAAAGGAAGAAGATGGCAAGAGTTATCTTGAAGGAGTATTTGGTGACCTAGGATTGGAAGAAGAAGAAGCTTACATGGGAAGATTGAAGAAAAAGTCAAAGTTGTAATAATGACTAGGGTGGAAAAATGAGCAACTTGGAGGCCAAGTAAAATGTTGAGGATTTGGGCAAGAATTAAGGCCACGAGAAGCTAAGAAAAGAGGAAAGAAAGCAAGTGCAAGGAAAGAACAAAGAAAAAGCAAAGAAGAAAGGAAAAAGAGACTTGATCGGAAAGTGGACAGCCTCGAAGATCTGCCATAACAGTCTTCCAATCGGAGAGGTAAGTATGATTTCTTTCCATAATCATGTATAGGACTGAAATAGGAGTCCGTAGGTTCAAACGGAACTCAATTCGGAGTTAAAATGAGAAAGATATGGCAAAAATACTAAAGGGTGTCGAATCTGCCCCCAAGACGCGAAAATAGGCGCCACCTCTTCTTGGGGAGCGTGTGGGCGCGTGGAAGCCCCTTTTTCCATTATACTTCACATATGAACCCTTTATTTGATTTCCTACAATCCAATATAAGATTACATGAGTTTAAGTTCACGAAAATATGCATTTTGTCTACAGAAATACAAACTCGGTTAGGTGTGAAGCCTTAAACATCTAAATCTCATCCAAGCAAGTTGAGGTAAGTACACTATGAACTATTTATGATGTTTAAGCATGCCCATGAATTATGTTATGTGGTCCCTTATGATATGTTATGTTCACGCAAGTTTTGGGACCGGAGCTCGGTAGCGCTACGCATGAGGGTTCGTGCCCCCGTAGTTGGTGGAACCTCTCGTGTCTCCTCATGTTATGTTATGTTATGTCATGACTTGTTTAAATACATATGATAGTTCTCGTGTACTTACTGAGACTCGCAAGAATCTCATCCCTTATTTTTCCCCCAGGTGATTATGAATGAGGAGACTGGAGAACGGACGTGGAACATGGTGGCTCCTTTAAAAAGGATAAATCTAGTGACTATTTGAAGACAATTTTTAGTAGTCAAAACAATGTTTCTCTTTCTTGTATCGTTAAGATTTTCAATATTGTACTCTTATGATATATGTACACTTTTGCTAGACTGAACGTTCTTGAAGCTTATACAAGTTTATGAAAAGAGCTAAGTCTCATTTTAAATTCGGATTATGATATATGTACACTTTTGCTAGACTGAACGTTCTTGAAGCTTATACAAGTTTATGAAAAGAGCTAAGTCTCATTTTAAATTCGGATTTCTCAGTATGGATGCTATTATAAATGCTAGGTCTTTCTTTAAATTATTGAAGCCATGCTTTTAGTATCAAACTTTATATTTGCACGAAAAATACTCTGAATCTTATTATGTTCTAAACTTTGCTTAAGTTTATTAAAGTTTTGTTTCTCAAGTTTTCGTCTGCGTTAAACCTTGAAGTTCATAAGAGTATTATTATTATTATTATTATCATTATTCTTTTTAAGCATGTTGTAAGTTACGGGTGTCACATAGTGGTATCAGAGCAGGTTTACTTTCCTGTAGACTCAAATTATTTCAAAGGAAAATTTTTAGTTTTGGAAGGATTTGTAAGGAAATTCTTTTCATGAAAACCACCACGACCCGTCCAAGCTTCCAGTCTCCAGGTATGTTATAAGAATTGCTACGCTTATGAATACCATGTTTATACCCCATGGATTATTCTCATGAGAGCATTGTTCCATATGATTATGCAGTTATTCTCTCAAGCTATATCCATGAGCATATGTTGTTATATGTATGCACACGTATGAAGCTCATGTTGGAATAAGTATGTGAGAGATATGATTCTTATTTTCCATTCATTGGTATGCGATTCTTCCGCTAGTGATATTGCTTCTACCCCAAGAGATCATGATTATAGCATAAATACTTGTTTAAGAAGGGCTTGGTAGAATGAAAGCAATTAGGAATCAAGTCCATCAAGAAAAGCTTGCATAATGAATCCTAATTAAACATGAATCTATTGTTGAGTTTATTGATATGTGCGACCGTGCTAAGGGCTTTGTCAAAAAGACCTAAACTGTCTAAGGTGAGCTTGGGACTTAAGTGGTCCACGTGACCCCCTTCCTTACTTGGAAGCTCTTTAGTTGTGTGTTATACATGTTGGTAGATGAAACGATGGACTAACGAATCATAGTAATTCATGAGAAAAACCTCCATTGTCAGAGGATTTCTTGAACGTTTGGAACATGATCTCAAGAAAAATAGGTTTTGTTTAGAGACAAACTCAAATGGGGGCAATTTGGAAGTACTTATGAGAATGTGGATGGAGGCTAAGAAGAACTAGGGAATCAAGTATGGGTATCTGATTGTGGAATTAAGGATAATAAGCATTTCAAGGACAAGGATTGCTTAAGACTTAAGGGCGTGAAACTGAGCTATAACATAAGTCGTGATAAGCCTAAGACACAGCTAAGAAGGGGTTAGTGGAACATCCCTATGATAGGAGATTAGCCAAGCATGGTTGGAAATATAAAATTACTCCTCAAGTTGAACTAATGATATAAAGCTTGTGCATTCAGGATGAACGAAGTGAGATAAAGAGCTAAAGGTAGGAATTAGCTCCTAAGTGACCTTAGTGGGTTTGAGAATAAAAACAAGGTCTAGAGCACAGGCATGAGTATGAAGTGGAAAAAAAAAATCCCTGGCCGGATGAGTTGGAATCTAGAGGAGCCTGATTTCGAATGAATGGGTTAAGGATATAAGTAAAAGGACTATTGGCTAAGCTACCATTCATGGAGTAATGGATAAATCAGACCCTTATCCTAATACCTAAGGTTGAGCAGGACGACTAAGGTTGCAAGATTTTTGTTGGATAATGATGTCACATAATGAGGAGACCAAAGGTGTAAGGTGATATGATGGTCACCCTAGTATCAAAATGATTAGACATTTGGTGTCTAAGAATAAATTTGGTGGATATAAGGAAATTTGGTCAAAGTACTAGTGGTGGCAATAATAGGAATACAAGGCACCCACAACTATGATGGTTGAGGACCACAAAGAAAAAATGCAAGTAGACTTAGCATAAAGGTTAAGAAGATCAAAAGACTAAGAACTGCCCAACTGAGGATAATGATCCAAGCTAGCTACTTGACATCCCAATCAACTAACCTAGAGATTTTGAATTGAGGAATAATGAGATAACTTATGTGGGTAAAAGATCAAATGGGGGTTAATACCCAATAAGGAGGATATGACATTGGAACATAGCAATGAATCCTTGCAAAAAAAAAGGGAATGTTTAAACTCATAAGAGAAGAGGTAACAAGGTGTGCGACAACAAAGTCAAAGTTATGCACACAAAGGCCCGTATGGGTGGCAAGTCTTTTATAAACCACGTAATGGAAATAAATGAGCTCGGTGATTGTCTTGGACCATGGGATGATCATAAAGGCCTAGGCTCGCATTCTAAGGAACCAAACAATGAGGAAGGATTCGCTAACATGTTAAGCTTGTAAAAGATTCTTTGAGACTCCGAGGGATGATCTGGTGTATACCTCGTGAGTTCTCAAGTAGTAACAATTGTTTAGGCTCGATGGGGAATGATCTGGTGTATACTCCACGAGTATTCTTTGAGACTCTGGGGAATGATTTGGTGTATACCTCGTGAGTTCTCAGGAATTAGCTATCACAGGGAATGATCTGGTGTACACTCTGAATGGATGGCGTAGTGTTTCCCATGCTTATACATTCATAGAGGATTGTGTTTCAATGGAATTCGTAAAGAATTATGACTGCGAGATTCATTACCACCTGGGTAAGGTAAATGTGGTAGCTCAGGCTTTGGGTGGAAAGAAAATGGGCCAAAAAGTAGCCTTGACAACACAAAAACCTTTGTGGAAAGAATTTAAGTAGTTAAGCCTTGAGATAGTTGCTACACTGTCTAGTTCTAATGTGAGAATGGCAGCTTTGTCCATCCATCCGACCCTCCGTGATTGGATTAAGAGCCACCAGAAGGGAGATCAATATTTTGAGTATGTTAAGGTTGAAATAGGATTGATTGGAGGAATGACCCATAAAGTAAGTGTTAAGTTGAAAGATAATTATGAAACGAGATGCCAGAGACATGTAAGGATTGAGGAACCTCTAACTAGTTTGTGATAGACTGAGAATATGGCTGTGACATAAGTCTATAAGAGAATAAGGGTACACGATCTAATATAAATCCAGAATGTGAATGAAACTAGATGGACTACTAATAACCCTAGATGAATTTCGGTTGATATTGAAAATTCTAAGTAATGATGAAATATTTGGTTAACAGATCAAAGAACTTGTAAGGATAGCAATAAGAGCATGAGGTTCCATCATATGTATGGTAAGTTTAGAAATTGAATAAGATTGGATTCTAGTAAAGAAATCTGAAGTCTTATAAATAGTTAGGGCAAGGATGTACAATCTGGTTGAGTGTTGTCCTAGAAAAGAAAAATGGTGGATGAGCATGAAATCATTTGAGGATTGTTTTAGGGATCTTGAAGGAAAAAAAAAAAAAGCTATTTACAAACATGCAAGTAAATATATGGTTATTTGATAAATTTTTTGGGAAATATGGAATCTTTATTAACAGATATTTTACAAAAACTTGATGGATCTAGGTCTTAAGGATTTCGGGAGATTATTCTGTAAGTCAAATTATTTTATGAGAATTTTGGAATTCAGGGAGTGTATGCAACCAAGATCATGAGGACTCTAAGTCAATTCGAGGATCATAAGAGCATAATAAAATCCTAGAAAGACATTGTCTATAGGAAATTTTGGGATTCAAGAAATTATTTGAGTTGGAATGTTGGCATCACAATTTCTCATATGTATCTAAGGAAAATAGTCATTTGGTGTACATATGGACATTAAATAGATATGTAAATATTTGGAAGATTGATAATCAATATGTAGATATTTATGATTAAGGTGCTTTGGTCTTATTGATTGGTTATGAACATTTCGGGATTGTCCGGTTGTTTAATTATTTTACAATTTGGAAGATTTGTTGAATCAAAGTTACAAGTCTGAAAACGGATCAATTTGTACGACTATATGTCAAGGAGATAGTAAGACTTGCACGGTGTTCTAGTTTCCATTTCATCCGATAAGGACCCTAGGTATACATCGACCTTTTGGAAGAGCTTACACCATGCTATGGGCACCAAATTGAGTTTTACTATAGCTTTCCATCCTCAGATAGATGGACAATCTGAGAGAACAATTTAGACTTTAAAGGATATGCTTCGAAGTTGTGCTTTAGAGTTTGGTGGTCAATGGGAAAAGCATCAACCATTGGATATCCAGCCAGATCTGAAGTTTGAAGAGGCGCCAATACGTATTCTAGCTCAAGAGGTTCGAAAGCTTCGTAATAAAGAAATACCATTGGTCAAGGTGTTATGGCAACATCACTCAGTCGAAGAAGCAACTTGGGAACGTGAGGATGAGTTGTGGTCCAAATACCCCCAACTGTTTGATGACCTCAACTGAAGGAAATTTCGAGGACGAAATTTATTTTAAGAGAGGGAGAATGTAACACCCGAAATTTTTCTTATTTCCTTTCTCGGTTCAAATATGTAATATCCAAAAATTGTGTAAAGGTTGGATGATGCAATAAAATGTTTCAAATTAAAGTATAAACATAAATGGTTTTAGGGCATTAAACCAAACCCGAGTGCAAATATCACAACTTGAAAAAGGGATAGCTTATTTCCAACAAAAAGAATGAATGCAATAATGATTCTTTATCCTAGAGGCCATGTGTTGGAGAGATAGGATTGGTTGGGAATTTATCCCTAAAGTCTTAAAGTGTTATAATTGTAATGATTGATTTTAGCCTCAAAAGTCTTAAGTGGCATGATTTGGAGGGCTATGAGTGGCTTGGAAGAGAAAAGATAAGGGTTTTGTGGGTTTCTATCCTAAAGCCACGTGAAGGGGAGGCTTGGTGGCTTAAGATTGGAAGGAAGTAAAGGTAAAGAAAAAGATAAAAATCAAAGAGTAAAAAGCAAGTTTGTAATGATGGATGTTATCCTAAAGTCTTTGTAATGATGAATTTTACACAAAAGTCTTGGAATGGATTAACTTGTAAAACTTGACTTGGAAGACTTAAATTAAGAATTGTATTGGCTTACAAAAAATGTAGAGATTCATCTTGGAGGCCACGTGAGGGTTTGGATTGGAAGAGAATAGAAGCTTGTAAAGGAAGCTAAAATCAAAGAAGGAAATATTCAAAGTTTGTAATGATTAGTCTTTATCCTAAAAGTCTAAAGTTGGAAGGTTAGGATTGGCTATGATTTAGCTTGCAAAGGAAGAAGATGGCAAGAGTTATCTTGAAGGAGTATTTGGTGACCTAGGATTGGAAGAAGAAGAAGCTTACATGGGAAGATTGAAGAAAAAGTCAAAGTTGTAATAATGACTAGGGTGGAAAAATGAGCAACTTGGAGGCCAAGTAAAATGTTGAGGATTTGGGCAAGAATTAAGGCCACGAGAAGCTAAGAAAAGAGGAAAGAAAGCAAGTGCAAGGAAAGAACAAAGAAAAAGCAAAGAAGAAAGGAAAAAGAGACTTGATCGGAAAGTGGACAGCCTCGAAGATCTGCCATAACAGTCTTCCAATCGGAGAGGTAAGTATGATTTCTTTCCATAATCATGTATAGGACTGAAATAGGAGTCCGTAGGTTCAAACGGAACTCAATTCGGAGTTAAAATGAGAAAGATATGGCAAAAATACTAAAGGGTGTCGAATCTGCCCCCAAGACGCGAAAATAGGCGCCACCTCTTCTTGGGGAGCGTGTGGGCGCGTGGAAGCCCCTTTTTCCATTATACTTCACATATGAACCCTTTATTTGATTTCCTACAATCCAATATAAGATTACATGAGTTTAAGTTCACAAAAATATGCATTTTGTCTACAGAAATACAAACTCGGTTAGGTGTGAAGCCTTAAACATCTAAATCTCATCCAAGCAAGTTGAGGTAAGTACACTATGAACTATTTATGATGTTTAAGCATGCCCATGAATTATGTTATGTGGTCCCTTATGATATGTTATGTTCACGCAAGTTTTGGGACCGGAGCTCGGTAGCGCTACGCATGAGGGTTCGTGCCCCCGTAGTTGGTGGAACCTCTCGTGTCTCCTCATGTTATGTTATGTTATGTCATGACTTGTTTAAATACATATGATAGTTCTCGTGTACTTACTGAGACTCGCAAGAATCTCATCCCTTATTTTTCCCCCAGGTGATTATGAATGAGGAGACTGGAGAACGGACGTGGAACATGGTGGCTCCTTTAAAAAGGATAAATCTAGTGACTATTTGAAGACAATTTTTAGTAGTCAAAACAATGTTTCTCTTTCTTGTATCGTTAAGATTTTCAATATTGTACTCTTATGATATATGTACACTTTTGCTAGACTGAACGTTCTTGAAGCTTATACAAGTTTATGAAAAGAGCTAAGTCTCATTTTAAATTCGGATTATGATATATGTACACTTTTGCTAGACTGAACGTTCTTGAAGCTTATACAAGTTTATGAAAAGAGCTAAGTCTCATTTTAAATTCGGATTTCTCAGTATGGATGCTATTATAAATGCTAGGTCTTTCTTTAAATTATTGAAGCCATGCTTTTAGTATCAAACTTTATATTTGCACGAAAAATACTCTGAATCTTATTATGTTCTAAACTTTGCTTAAGTTTATTAAAGTTTTGTTTCTCAAGTTTTCGTCTGCGTTAAACCTTGAAGTTCATAAGAGTATTATTATTATTATTATTATCATTATTCTTTTTAAGCATGTTGTAAGTTACGGGTGTCACAGTATTAAAATGTCGTCTTTCACAATGAGTCGAAATCGTCAACCACAAAAAAAGTCAATTTTGAGATATCGTTGAATGAACAAAGTTGTCTCTTTCTTTTTTCAAGTGTTTATCTACGGACCCATGGCTAAAACTCAAGTTTTAAAGACTTTCCGAAATCTGAATTTGGACTTTCATCAGTGTATTAAGTGTATTAAAATGTCGTCTTTCACATTGATTCGGAATCGTCCACTGCAAAAAACTTCCCTTTTGAGTTATCGTTGAATGAACAAAGTTGTCTTTTTCTTGTTTCAAGTGTTCAACTATGGACCCATGGCTAAAACTCATGTTTTAAAAACTTCTCAAAATATGAATTTGGACTTTCTTTAGTGTATTAGGTGTTTCAAAATGTCGTCTTTCACGTAGATTCGGAATCATCAACAGCAAAAAAAGTCAGTTTTGTGATATCGTTGAATGAACAAAGTTGTATCTTTCTTGTTTAAAGTGTTTAACTACGGACCCATGGCTGAAACTCAAGTTTTAAAGACTTTTCGAAATCCGAATTTGGACTTTCATCAGTGTATTAAGTGTATTAAAATGTCATCTTTCACATTGATTCGGAATCGTCTACCGCAAAAAAGTTCCCTTTTGAGTTATCGTTGAATGAACAAAGTTGTCTCTTTCTTGTTTCAAGTGTTCAACTATGGACCCATGGCTAAAACTCAAGTTTTAAAAACTTCTCGAAATATGAATTTGTACTTTCTTTAGTGTATTAAGTGTTTCAAAATGTCGTCTTTCACGTAGATTCGGAATCATCAAAAGCAAATAAGTCAGTTTTTAGATATCTTTGATTGAACAAAGTTCTGTCTTTCTTGTTTCAAGTGTTTAACTATGGACCATGGCTAAAACTCAAGTTTTAAAAACTTTCCGAAATCTGAATTTGGACTTTCTTTAGTGTATTAAGTGTTTCAAAATGCTGTCTTTCACGTAGATTCGTAATCATCAAAAGCAAATAAGTCAGTTTTAAGATATCGTTGATTGAACAAAGTTGTCTTCTTCTTGTTTGAAGTGTTCTACTATGGACCCATGGGTAAAACTCAAGTTTTAAAAACTTCCCGAAATCCGAATTGAGACTTTCGTTAGTGTATTAAGTGTATCAAAATGTCGTCTTTCACATGGATTCGGAATCGTCAACCGCAAAAAAAGTCAGTTTTGAGTTATAGTTGAATGAACAAAGTTGTCTCTTTCTTGTTTCAAGTGTTCAACTATGGACCCACGGCTAAAACTCAAGTTTTAAAGACATCCCAAAATCTGAATTTGGACTTTCGTTAGTGTATTAAGTGTATCAAAATGTCGTCTTTCACATGGATTCGGAATCGTCAACCGCAAAAAAAGTCAGTTTTGAGTTATAGTTGAATGAACAAAGTTGTCTCTTTCTTGTTTCAAGTGTTCAACTATGGACCCACGGCTAAAACTCAAGTTTTAAAGACATCCCAAAATCCGAATTTGGACTTTCGTTAGTGTATTAAGTGTATCAAAATGTCGTCTTTCACATGGATTCAGAATCGTCAACCGCAAAAAAAGTCAGTTTTGAGTTATAGTTGAATGAACAAAGTTGTCTCTTTCTTGTTTCAAGTGTTCAACTATGGACCCATGGCTAAAACTCAAGTTTTAAAAACTTCTCGAAATATGAATTTGTACTTTCTTTAGTGTATTAAGTGTATCAAAATGTCATCTTTCACATTGATTCGGAATCGTCCACTGCAAAAAACTTCCCTTTTGAGTTATCGTTGAATGAACAAAGTTGTCTTTTTCTTGTTTCAAGTGTTCAACTATGGACCCATGGCTAAAACTCATGTTTTAAAAACTTCTCAAAATATGAATTTGGACTTTCGTTAGTGTATTAAGTGTATCAAAATGTCGTCTTTCACATTGATTCGAGATCGTCAACCGCAAAAAAAGTCAATTTTGAGATATCGTTGAATGAACAAAGTTGTCTCTTTCTTGTTTCAAGTGTTTAACTATGGACCCATGGCTAAAACTCAAGTTTTAAAGACTTCCCGAAATCTGAATTTGGACTTTCATCAGTGTATTAAGTGTATTAAAATGTAGTCTTTCACATTGATTCAGAATCGTCCACCGCAAAAAACTTCCCTTTCGAGTTATCGTTGAATGAACAAAGTTGTCTCTTTCTTGTTTCAAGTGTTCAACTATGGACGCATGGCCAAAACTCAAGTTTTAAAAACTTCCCAAAATCTGAATTTGGGCTTTCTTTAGTGTATTAAGTGTTTCAAAATGCCGTCTTTCATGTAGATTCGTAATCATCAAAAGCAAATAAGTCAGTTTTTAGATATCTTTGATTGAACAAAGTTCTGTCTTTCTTGTTTCAAGTGTTCTACTATGGACCCATAGCTAAAACTCAAGTTTTAAAAACTTCCCGAAATCTAAATCTGGACTTTCATTAGGGTATTAAGTGTATCAAAATGTCGTCTTTCACATAGATTCGAAATCGTCAACTGCAAAAAAGTCAATTTTAAGATATCGTTGATTGAACAAAGTTGTCTCTTTCTTGTTTCAAGTGTTCTACTATGGACCCATGGGTAAAACTCAAGTTTTAAAAAAGTTCCCGGAATCCGAATTTGGACATTCGTTAGTGTATTAAGTGTATCTAAATGTCGTCTTTCACGTTGATTCGGAATCGTCAACCGCAATAAAAGTCAGTTTTGAGATATTGTTGAATGAACAAAGTTGTCTCTTTCTTGTTTCAAGTGTTTAACTATTGACCCATGGCTAAAACTCAAGCTTTAAAGACTTCCCGAAATCCAAATTTGGACTTTCGTTAGTGTATTAAGTGTATCAAAATGTCGTCTTTCACATTTATTCGAAATCGTCAACCGCAAAAAAAGTCAGTTTTGATAAATCGTTGAATGAACAAAGTTGTCTTTTTCTTGTTTCAAGTGTTCTACTATAGACCCATGGCTAAAACTCAAGTTTTAAAGACTTCCCGAAATCCAAATTTAGACTTTCATTAGTGTATTAAGTGTATTAAAATGTCGTATTTCACATTGATTCGGAATCGTCAACCGCAAAAAAAGTCAGTTTTGAGATATCGTTGAATGAACAAAGTTGTCTCTTTCTTGTTTCAAGTGTTCTACTATGGACCCATGGGTAAAACTGAAGTTTTAAAAACGTCCCAAAATCCGAATTTGGACTTTCACTAGTGTATTAAGTGTATCAAAATGTCGTCTTTCACATTGATTCGGAATCGTCAACCGCAAAAAAAGTCAGTTTTGAGATATCGTTTGAATGAAGAAAGTTGTCTCTTTCTTGTTTCAAGTGTTCAACAATGGACCCATGGCTAAAACTCAAGTTTTAAAAACTTTTCGAAATTCGAATTTCGACTTTCATTAGTGTATTAAGTGTATTAAAATGTCGTCTTTCTCAATGAGTCGAAATCGTCAACCACAAAAAAAGTCAATTTTGAGATATCGTTGAATGAACAAAGTTGTCTCTTTCTTTTTTCAAGTGTTTATCTACGGACCCATGGCTAAAACTCAAGTTTTAAAGACTTTCCGAAATCTGAATTTGGACTTTCATCAGTGTATTAAGTGTATTAAAATGTCGTCTTTCACATTGATTCGGAATCGTCAACCCCAAAAAAAGTCAGTTTTGAGATATCGTTGAATGAACAAAGTTGTCTCTTTCTTGTTTCAAGTGTTTAACTATGAACCCATGGCTAAAACTCAAGTTTTAAAGACTTCCCGAAATCCGAATTTGGACTTTCATTAGCGTATTAAGTGTATTAAAATCTCATCTTTCACATTGATTCGGAATCGTCAACCGCAAAAAAAGTCAGTTTTGAGTTATAGTTGAATGAACAAAGTTGTCTCTTTCTTGTTTCAAGTGTTCAACTATGGACCCATGGCTAAAACTCAAGTTTTAAAGACTTCCCGAAATCCGAATTTGGACTTTCATGAGTGTATTAAGTGTATTAAAATGTCGTCTTTCACATTGATTCGGAATCGTCAACCACAAAAAAAGTCAGTTTTGAGATATCGTTGAATGAACAAAGTTGTCTCTTTCTTGTTTCAAGTGTTTAACTATGGACCCATGGCTAAAACTCAAGTTTTAAAGACTTCCCGAAATCTGAATTTGGACTTTCATCAGTGTATTAAGTGTATTAAAATGTCGTCTTTCACATTGATTCGGAATCGTCAACCGCAAAAAAAGACAGTTTTGAGTTATCGTTGAATGAACAAAGTTGCCTCTTTCTTGTTTCAAGTGTTCAACTATGGACCCATGGCTAAAACTCAAGTTTTAAAAACTTCTCGAAATCTGAATTTGAACTTTATTTAGTGTATTAAGTGTTTCAAAATGTCATCTTTCACGTAGATTCGGAGCCGTCAAAAGCAAATAAGTCAGTTTTGAGATATCTTTGTTAGAACAAAGTTCTGTCTTTCTTGTTTCAAGTCTTCTACTGTGCACCCATGGCTAAAACTCAAGTTTTAAAAACATCCCGAGATCTGAATCTGGACTTTCATTAGTGTATCAAAATGTCGTCTTTCACATAGATTCGGAATCGTCAACTGCAAAAAAGTCAATTTTGAGATATCGTTGATTGAACAAAGTTGTCTCCTTGTTTCAAGTGTTCTACTATGGACCCATGGGTAAAACTGAAGTTTTAAAAACGTCCCAAAATCTGAATTTGGACTTTCACTAGTGTATTAAGTGTATCAAAATGTCGTCTTTCACATTGATTCGGAATCGTCAACCGCAAAAAAAGTCAGTTTTGAGATATCGTTTGAATGAAGAAAGTTGTCTCTTTCTTGTTTCAAGTGTTCAACAATGGACCCATGGCTAAAACTCAAGTTTTAAAGACTTTCCGAAATTCGAATTTCGACTTTCATTAGTGTATTAAGTGTATTAAAATGTCGTCTTTCACAATGAGTCGAAATCGTCAACCACAAAAAAAGTCAATTTTGAGATATCGTTGAATGAACAAAGTTGTCTCTTTCTTTTTTCAAGTGTTTATCTACGGACCCATGGCTAAAACTCAAGTTTTAAAGACTTTCCGAAATCTGAATTTGGACTTTCATCAGTGTATTAAGTGTATTAAAATGTCGTCTTTCACATTGATTCGGAATCGTCCACTGCAAAAAACTTCCCTTTTGAGTTATCGTTGAATGAACGAAGTTGTCTTTTTCTTGTTTCAAGTGTTCAACTATGGACCCATGGCTAAAACTCATGTTTTAAAAACTTCTCAAAATATGAATTTGGACTTTCTTTAGTGTATTAGGTGTTTCAAAATGTCGTCTTTCACGTAGATTCGGAATCATCAACAGCAAAAAAAGTCAGTTTTGTGATATCGTTGAATGAACAAAGTTGTATCTTTCTTGTTTAAAGTGTTTAATTACGGACCCATGGCTGAAACTCAAGTTTTAAAGACTTTTCGAAATCCGAATTTGGACTTTCATCAGTGTATTAAGTGTATTAAAATGTCATCTTTCACATTGATTCGGAATCGTCTACCGCAAAAAAGTTCCCTTTTGAGTTATCGTTGAATGAACAAAGTTGTCTCTTTCTTGTTTCAAGTGTTCAACTATGGACCCATGGCTAAAACTCAAGTTTTAAAAACTTCTCGAAATATGAATTTGTACTTTCTTTAGTGTATTAAGTGTTTCAAAATGTCGTCTTTCACGTAGATTCGGAATCATCAAAAGCAAATAAGTCAGTTTTTAGATATCTTTGATTGAACAAAGTTCTGTCTTTCTTGTTTCAAGTGTTTAACTATGGACCATGGCTAAAACTCAAGTTTTAAAAACTTTCCGAAATCTGAATTTGGACTTTCTTTAGTGTATTAAGTGTTTCAAAATGCTGTCTTTCACGTAGATTCGTAATCATCAAAAGCAAATAAGTCAGTTTTAAGATATCGTTGATTGAACAAAGTTGTCTTCTTCTTGTTTGAAGTGTTCTACTATGGACCCATGGGTAAAACTCAAGTTTTAAAAACTTCCCGAAATCCGAATTGAGACTTTCGTTAGTGTATTAAGTGTATCAAAATGTCGTCTTTCACATGGATTCGGAATCGTCAACCGCAAAAAAAGTCAGTTTTGAGTTATAGTTGAATGAACAAAGTTGTCTCTTTCTTGTTTCAAGTGTTCAACTATGGACCCACGGCTAAAACTCAAGTTTTAAAGACATCCCAAAATCTGAATTTGGACTTTCGTTAGTGTATTAAGTGTATCAAAATGTCGTCTTTCACATGGATTCGGAATCGTCAACCGCAAAAAAAGTCAGTTTTGAGTTATAGTTGAATGAACAAAGTTGTCTCTTTCTTGTTTCAAGTGTTCAACTATGGACCCACGGCTAAAACTCAAGTTTTAAAGACATCCCAAAATCCGAATTTGGACTTTCGTTAGTGTATTAAGTGTATCAAAATGTCGTCTTTCACATGGATTCGGAATCGTCAACCGCAAAAAAAGTCAGTTTTGAGTTATAGTTGAATGAACAAAGTTGTCTCTTTCTTGTTTCAAGTGTTCAACTATGGACCCATGGCTAAAACTCAAGTTTTAAAAACTTCTCGAAATATGAATTTGTACTTTCTTTAGTGTATTAAGTGTATCAAAATGTCATCTTTCACATTGATTCGGAATCGTCCACTGCAAAAAACTTCCCTTTTGAGTTATCGTTGAATGAACAAAGTTGTCTTTTTCTTGTTTCAAGTGTTCAACTATGGACCCATGGCTAAAACTCATGTTTTAAAAACTTCTCAAAATATGAATTTGGACTTTCGTTAGTGTATTAAGTGTATCAAAATGTCGTCTTTCACATTGATTCGAGATCGTCAACCGCAAAAAAAGTCAATTTTGAGATATCGTTGAATGAACAAAGTTGTCTCTTTCTTGTTTCAAGTGTTTAACTATGGACCCATGGCTAAAACTCAAGTTTTAAAGACTTCCCGAAATCTGAATTTGGACTTTCATCAGTGTATTAAGTGTATTAAAATGTAGTCTTTCACATTGATTCAGAATCGTCCACCGCAAAAAACTTCCCTTTCGAGTTATCGTTGAATGAACAAAGTTGTCTCTTTCTTGTTTCAAGTGTTCAACTATGGACGCATGGCCAAAACTCAAGTTTTAAAAACTTCCCAAAATCTGAATTTGGGCTTTCTTTAGTGTATTAAGTGTTTCAAAATGCCGTCTTTCATGTAGATTCGTAATCATCAAAAGCAAATAAGTCAGTTTTTAGATATCTTTGATTGAACAAAGTTCTGTCTTTCTTGTTTCAAGTGTTCTACTATGGACCCATAGCTAAAACTCAAGTTTTAAAAACTTCCCGAAATCTAAATCTGGACTTTCATTAGGGTATTAAGTGTATCAAAATGTCGTCTTTCACATAGATTCGGAATCGTCAACTGCAAAAAAGTCAATTTTAAGATATCGTTGATTGAACAAAGTTGTCTCTTTCTTGTTTCAAGTGTTCTACTATGGACCCATGGGTAAAACTCAAGTTTTAAAAAAGTTCCCGGAATCCGAATTTGGACATTCGTTAGTGTATTAAGTGTATCAAAATGTCGTCTTTCACGTTGATTCGGAATCGTCAACCGCAATAAAAGTCAGTTTTGAGATATTGTTGAATGAACAAAGTTGTCTCTTTCTTGTTTCAAGTGTTTAACTATTGACCCATGGCTAAAACTCAAGCTTTAAAGACTTCCCGAAATCCAAATTTGGACTTTCGTTAGTGTATTAAGTGTATCAAAATGTCGTCTTTCACATTTATTCGAAATCGTCAACCGCAAAAAAAGTCAGTTTTGATAAATCGTTGAATGAACAAAGTTGTCTTTTTCTTGTTTCAAGTGTTCTACTATAGACCCATGGCTAAAACTCAAGTTTTAAAGACTTCCCGAAATCCAAATTTAGACTTTCATTACTGTATTAAGTGTATTAAAATGTCGTATTTCACATTGATTCGGAATCGTCAACCGCAAAAAAAGTCAGTTTTGAGATATCGTTGAATGAACAAAGTTGTCTCTTTCTTGTTTCAAGTGTTTAACTATGGACCCATGGCTAAAACTCAAGTTTTAAAGACTTCCCGAAATCCGAATTTGGACTTTCATTAGTGTATTAAGTGTATTAAAATATCGTCTTTCACATTGATTCGGAATCGTCAACCGCAAAAAAAGTCAGTTTTGAGTTATCGTTGAATGAACAAAGTTGTCTCTTTCTTGTTTCAAGTGTTTAACTATGGACCCATGGCTAAAACTCAAGTTTTAAAGACTTCCCGAAATCCGAATTTAGACTTTCATTACTGTATTAAGTGTATTAAAATGTCATCTTTCACATTGATTCGGAATCGTCAACCGCAAAAAAAGTCAGTTTTGAGATATCGTTGAATGAACAAAGTTGTCTCTTTCTTGTTTCAAGTGTTTAACTATAGACCCATGGCTAAAACTCAAGTTTTAAAGACTTCCCGAAATCCGAATTTAGACTTTCATTAGTGTATTAAGTGTATTAAAATGTCATCTTTCACATTGATTCGGAATCGTCAACCGCAAAAAAAGTCAGTTTTGAGATATCGTTGAATGAAAAAAGTTGTCTCTTTCTTGTTTCAAGTGTTTAACTATGAACCCATGGCTAAAACTCAAGTTTTAAAGACTTCCCGAAATCCGAATTTGGACTTTCATTAGCGTATTAAGTGTATTAAAATCTCATCTTTCACATTGATTCGGAATCGTCAACCGCAAAAAAAGTTAGTTTTGAGTTAAAGTTGAATGAACAAAGTTGTCTCTTTCTTGTTTCAAGTGTTCAACTATGGACCCATGGCTAAAACTCAAGTTTTAAAGACTTCCCGAAATCTGAATTTGGACTTTCATGAGTGTATTAAGTGTATTAAAATGTCGTCTTTCACATTGATTCGGAATCGTCAACCACAAAAAAAGTCAATTTTGAGATATCGTTGAATGAACAAAGTTGTCTCTTTCTTGTTTCAAGTGTTTAACTATGGACCCATGGCTAAAACTCAAGTTTTAAAGACTTCCCGAAATCTGAATTTGGACTTTCATCAGTGTATTAAGTGTATTAAAATGTCGTCTTTCACATTGATTCGGAATCGTCAACCGCAAAAAAAGACAGTTTTGAGTTATCGTTGAATGAACAAAGTTGCCTCTTTCTTGTTTCAAGTGTTCAACTATGGACCCATGGCTAAAACTCAAGTTTTAAAAACTTCTCGAAATCTGAATTTGAACTTTATTTAGTGTATTAAGTGTTTCAAAATGTCATCTTTCACGTAGATTCGGAGCCGTCAAAAGCAAATAAGTCAGTTTTGAGATATCTTTGATAGAACAAAGTTCTGTCTTTCTTGTTTCAAGTCTTCTACTGTGCACCCATGGCTAAAACTCAAGTTTTAAAAACATACCGAGATCTGAATCTGGACTTTCATTAGTGTATCAAAATGTCGTCTTTCACATAGATTCGGAATCGTCAACTGCAAAAAAGTCAATTTTGAGATATCGTTGATTGAACAAAGTTGTCTCCTTGTTTCAAGTGTTCTACTATGGACCCATGGGTAAAACTGAAGTTTTAAAAACGTCCCAAAATCCGAATTTGGACTTTCACTAGTGTATTAAGTGTATCAAAATGTCGTCTTTCACATTGATTCGGAATCGTCAACCGCAAAAAAAGTCAGTTTTGAGATATCGTTTGAATGAAGAAAGTTGTCTCTTTCTTGTTTCAAGTGTTCAACAATGGACCCATGGCTAAAACTCAAGTTTTAAAGACTTTCCGAAATTCGAATTTCGACTTTCATTAGTGTATTAAGTGTATTAAAATGTCCTCTTTCACAATGAGTCGAAATCGTCAACCACAAAAAAAGTCAATTTTGAGATATCGTTGAATGAACAAAGTTGTCTCTTTCTTTTTTCAAGTGTTTATCTACGGACCCATGGCTAAAACTCAAGTTTTAAAGACTTTCCGAAATCTGAATTTGGACTTTCATCAGTGTATTAAGTGTATTAAAATGTCGTCTTTCACATTGATTCGGAATCGTCCACTGCAAAAAACTTCCCTTTTGAGTTATCGTTGAATGAACAAAGTTGTCTTTTTCTTGTTTCAAGTGTTCAACTATGGACCCATGGCTAAAACTCATGTTTTAAAAACTTCTCAAAATATGAATTTGGACTTTCTTTAGTGTATTAGGTGTTTCAAAATGTCGTCTTTCACGTAGATTCGGAATCATCAACAGCAAAAGGTCCTTGAAATTGGAGTTTTCCCTATGGACCCATTGGCTTCACACACTACACAATGCACCTCTACCTCATTGACAACCTTCATTTTTTTCATCTCCAATTCTTCCATTTTCTTTGTCAACAGAGCTAATCTAGCACTGATGTCATCAGTTTCATTTAATTGGAGTTTTCCCTTTGGTTGTGGATTGTATTGGTCTCTCAAATCTCCCATGGTTAATGGCCCAACTTCCCAATTTCTAGAGTTTTCAGCTACATGGTCAAAGTATGCAACAGCCTCTTCAGGAGTTTTTTCATAAAAGTCACCATTACACATGGTGGACACCAGCATTTTCAAATTAGGAGTTAAGGCATTAAAGAAGAAACTAACTACCCGCCATTGTTCAAAGGCATGGTGTGGGCAAGAATGCAAAAGGTCCTTGAAACGTTCCCAAGTTTGAGCGAATGTTTCATTTGGTTTACAAACGAAATTCATCATTTGCCTTTGGAGTGATGCTGTTCTATTAGCTGGGAAGTATTTTTTTAGAAATTTTGTTTGCATCTCCCTCCAAGTTCCTATTGATCTGGGCTCTAGAGTTCCTAACCACATTTTTGCCTTATCCTTGAGTGAGAACGGGAAGAGTTTTAGTCTAACAGTGTCCTCATGTATATTTTGATCCCCACAGGTACCACATACCTCTTCAAAATCCCTCATGTGTGTATATGGATTTTCAGAATCCATACCATGAAATGTGGGGAGCATTTGTATGGTACCTGGTTTAAGGACAAATCGATGATGGTTTATTGGTAGAATTATGCAAGAAGGAGTGATTTGCCTTGGAGGGTGCAGATAATCCCTGAGGGGTTTAATCTCACCATCCAAGGGATCATGTTCTCCATGATCACTCCCATGAGCAGATGGGTTTTCATTTTGTTGAGACATTATGGTTTGTAAACGTGATATTTCAGTCTCTGATAAAGAATCTATAGAATGGTTTGACTCAGTTTGATGGGTTAAGATTCTACCAGATCTAAGTCTCATACAATTTGAACAATATGCAAATAGTTAAGAAAACACAATATTAAGAACAAAATTACCCGTGGAGTGAATTTTTTTTTTTTTTTTCTTCTGTTGCACCTCCCCGGCAACGGCGCCAAAATTTGGCTGCACTCCTCACCCTACAATTTAAAAGCCTTAATCAGTTTAGATGTTCAGTGTTGAAATCGTGAGGAGGTTTAAACTCACCAGTGTATGAGTGTAATGTTGGATCCTAATGATGGTAAATATATCCCAAGAGGGGGGGTGAATTGGGATTATGTAGATTTTCGATAATTTAAAACTTTGATTGTTGGAAGAATACAAGGTTTCGAAATATAGAGCATATGTTTCGAAATATAGCTTTCTGTTGAGTAGGTTTCGAAACCTACTATATATGTTTCGAAATATAGCTTACTGTTTTACAAGTTTCGAAATATGAAATGTATGTTTCGAAATCTACTTCACTGTTTTGCTTAGATTGAAATCTTTTGACTTGTTTTTCAAACTAATGATCTTTGGTAAAGATGATACACATAAATAAGAGTATACCAAAGATATTTGTTTATCAAAGATATGTTTTATATGTATGTGTATAAGTTTATACTTAAGAAAACTATTTTAGCCTTTGATAACAAATCTAATGAAAGCATGTGCAATAATGAAATGCGAAAGTTAAAGAACACTTGCACACAAGATTTATAGTGGTTCGGCACTCGCCTACTCCACTACCTTCAAGCTTACCCACTTGAAGGATTTGCAATCCCAATCACTTTTACTAGTGA
This sequence comes from Diospyros kaki, assembly GCA_036245055.1. NCBI lineage: Eukaryota > Viridiplantae > Streptophyta > Magnoliopsida > Ericales > Ebenaceae > Diospyros > Diospyros kaki. The sequence goes on along the minus strand of BSEG01000009.1, from coordinate 21,504,049 downwards.
TCACCACAATAAGGGTTTTACAACGGTTCACCCAAAAACCTTACAATGTGAGTTTTTACGGGCTCAACTCAAACCTAGCACCAAGTGAGTTTTAGGCTCAACTCAAACCTTACACCAAGTGAGTTTTAGGGCTAAACTCAAACCACAATGAGTTTTAGGCTCAACTCAAACCTTTACACCACAATTGAGTTTTAGGCTAAACTCAAACCTTACAATATTCAAGATAATAAAATTTATCTTTACAACCCAAAGGAATGTATAGCAATGAATATCTTACCAATGTGGTTGTACAAACCTCTTAACTTGAGGTGAGGAGAGCTGGAGGATGAGACTCTTTGTTTGCACTTGCTTCTCCTTTTTCACATCACAATGCACACCAATGAATGAATGGATCTTCTTGAGAGCTTCTCAAACGAATTTAGATCATTTGTGCTTGTGTGTGTGTCTCTAGTGTGTGTTCTCTCTTTGTATCTTGTTCTTGCTCAATCTTCTAGTTCTTGTCTTCAAATACCTGCTATTTATACCAAGAAACAGAAATCTGGCCGTTTATAGCCGTTAGAGACAAGACAGCAAAGTAGGTTTCGAAACATGCAAAGTGTGTTTCGAAACATCACATAAATAGACCAAGGTTTCGAAACATGATCCTCAGGTTTCGAAACATGTAAGCTTCCAGCTGGACAAAACACTTAGAGACAGCAGACAAGTGGGAGACAAACTCTTCAGCCCACTTTGAATAAAATATAAACACTCACATTCAAATTTGAATTTGAATCTCTTAAGCATGGAGAGTGCATTAAATAAATGAAAGAGAAGCATTTTAATAAATACAAAGTTGCAAAACAAATGCATCTCGGTTTTCAAATAAATCTGCTGACAGAATGTCAGAGGTTTCGAAACATGACATGATAGGTTTCGAAACATTCCTCTCTGGAGATGAGGTTTCGAAACATGATGCATAAAGGTTTCGAAACATGCCTCTCTGGCAATGAGGTTTCGAAACATGATATGGAGGTTTCGAAACATAGTCCGAAACCTGTTTTGAAAACACATGCAATTCATAGATGTTTCGAAATAGCATACATGAAAACATTGAAAACCATTTCAAAGGGATTTCGAAACATGCATAGAAACATGACACAGTTTCAGAAATATTTGCTTGACAGCACAATCCACAGCATGTTTACATCACAGGTTATTTCCATTTCTTTAGTTTAAGTAAATGTCCACATTTTAATTTATTTATATTTTACCTCCATTTACTTTAATACATAAATGTAAATAACGAAGTACCCCCTATTTGGATTCAATAAAAATACTTAGAAAATCAAAATCCAAATATATAAGAAAGTAGATTTTGGGTTTTAGTACAAACTCAAGTTTTAACAATAAACCCACCTCCAAAATATATACTTTCTATTTAATGAAAAATTCATTAAAAATCGTTTTAGCACTAATGAATGATAGATATCAAATTACCGGGAGTTTGTTTTCTAAAAAGAAAACTATTTCTTATACTTCTCCTTATAAGGTGCTAATCTCCCAGACTTAGCCAAAAACAGGGTTTTCAGTTTCAGACAATGAAACTTGATATTGAAATTGATATATGTTGAAAACCACATACTTGACTCATGACTTAGGGATTAAACCAATATATGTTTTTCATCATTAAAACTATTGTACAAAAAAGTACAACAACATTCTCCCCCTTTTTGATGATGACAAAACCTTAAATCAATTTCATATATCCTTTTCCCTAAAATCATATATCTATCTCTCCCTTTTTCTAAACACTTTTGATTTAACATATATCTCTCCCCCTTTTTGTCATATATCAAAAAGGTGTATCTTTAAAAAATAATCTCCTTGTTAAACCAAAAAATAATTTCTCTCCCTTTTTAACTCTCCCCCAATGATAGTTTTAAAAAACTAGAGATAGCTCCCCCTTAAGATGACATTATTAATATCAAAAAAAATTTTTGAGCACATGCCATATACATAAAACTTTTTTCATGAGATGCCAAGATTTAAAAGTTTTCATACCAAATTGCATACTCATGATCATATCAGAGCCAATCTATATCTTTCCAATAATCACTCATTTTTAAGCAATCAAAGCACTAGATCAATTGCATAGCCATTTATCATAGAAGAGGCATATACATTTAAATGATCAATATAGGAGTGACATATATCATTTCAAGCAAATAGAAAGACTCTCTTTTTGAAAAACTCCCCCTTAAACTTATACGGGAGGTTTTGGCCATAGAGACATTTTTAAAAAAAAGAAATTATCTTATTTCAAATGTTTTTCACAAGGATAGCACATATCAACGGCCAAGTAATTTGAGGAATGAACCACATGAGTTTACTTTCCATATATTCAAAAAATAAGTGGTCATCCGAAAGTACAAAAACTAAACAAGTTATGGCAGATTTAATGCAAGACACATTAAGGATAGGCTTTAAGAACATACAATTGTCTTTTGGTAATCATAGCCATACTTGTAATCACATAGGATCAATATATAAAGATAACTTTAAGAGGCAAGATGATCCTTTAACTAGATTATAAAAATAAAGCGTTATTTCTCACTTAAGTATTCATTCATCAAAAATAAGCAAGCTATTTCATATAAGAAAGAATAGCATTTTTAAATGATTCAAGACATGAATACTATATGCCTTCAATAAACTTTTAAAAGATCTAAGATCTTGATGGCATGGTCCTTTGATTTTACCAATGATAGATTTGAGAGAAGTGAAAGGTCTAAACTTCTTTGAATCAAAGGTTTCGAAACTTAGATCAATGTGTTTCGAAATAGGATTTTCTGGAGAACATGTTTCGAAACTTGGAACAACATGTTTCGAAATAACACTTTCTGGAAATTGTGTTTCGAAATAGGATGTTATGATGTTTCGAAACTTCTTTATACAAAAGCACTTGAACTCAACGATTGACTGGGATTTATCTAAAGTTTGATTTCCAATAGATTTGGACATGATACCAATTGATACCAATTCTTTACAATTGATATTTTCTTTTTGAGCAAGATCCCTTATGAATAGAAGATTAATATTAATAAGTTGAGTCATGAAATCCAGAATTTTGATATAGCTATAGCATTTGTATTTGATTGGAATATTGTGGGGATTTATGCCATAGACTTGATGTTCCATCCATAGGATTTGAGAAACTACATATTCACCTTTAGTGAACGAGAATGGAATGGACTTTTGTTTTCTTCTAAACAGAGACACTAGAAAATTTCTTATAACTTGACATGGATCTCTAGTGTTCTTTTTAGCCATTTTGCCTTCAAGATGGGAATTTTTTGGATTGGATTGAGATTTAGCACATAGGCAACCATGTTGCAAATTTAGCAAACATGATGTTCATCCTACTAGCTATCAAGTAGCAAAGATCCAATTATATTTCTATATAGCTCTTTTTCCACCATTTGGCTTTTCTCAGAATTGTCTAGGCTTGATGAACTACTCCTTTGAGAGGCTACTGATTTGCCTAAGATTTCTTAAGAAGATGTAATTTTTGAAGAAATATATAGATTCATTTATCTTCTTGCCTAGATTGCAAACTTAGAAAAGTTTTTAACTTTCTCATTATGCTCATTTCCTATTTCCCTTTTGCATTAGATTGACAAAATAATTCCATAGGGATTTGTTTGAGGATTCAAGTAAAATGTTATCTACATAGATAATTTGTAGATTTATAAATGTCCTTGCTATGAGGCTTAGAGGCAATGATATGTCTTATTTGACCTCTTTTAGATTCTTCCTCTAGAATAATTGATAGGACTTTAATATTATGACTTAGGGGCTTATTTTAACCAATATAGTGCCTTGATGAGATTGAGCACATGATTCTCATATTGAGGATTCTTAAGATTTGGAGTTTGTTCCACATACACTTCCTCATTTATAATCACTTAAAGTGGCACTCTTGACATTCTCATGATGAGCTTAAAGGATTTGTAGCATGCTAATGCCAACAACATTCTTATGGTTTCTAGACTTGCTATGGGAGCCTAGCTAATCCTTTCTTCTTTGACTATGCCCTTAAGCTACTAATCTAGCTATTCCTCTTTCATCTATTTTGTTCCTAAACACCCATTTGGTTCAAATGGTTGGGTGCTCTTTAGGATTTGGAGCTAATTTCCACAAGAAGGGGTGAATTTAGAAAAATAAAAGTTTTCCCCCTTTTAAACACTTTTCAAAAATGTGGGTGAATTTAGAAAAATAAAAGTTTTCCCCTTTTTAAACACTTTTTCAAAAAATGTAAGGATGTCACCGATGAAGGCAACGGCTTTGTTAAACCTCAAGACCTTGAAATGGCACGATGAGGTATCAACCGTGTAAAGACAATCCCTTTTTGCAAATTGATAATCCTAGATTTGAATTGCAAAGATAAGTTTTGAACTATAGACAAGAAGTTTTTGAAATAGAAGTTGATGTTTCCATTTTAGATAAGAAGATTGCAAATTGACATTCACTTCTAAAGGATTCACTTGTCTTAATAATTTTTGAAAGGATCTCCAATCATATTGTTACTCTACATGAGGTTTTCTCTCTTGGAACGAATGGTTCTTTCTCTTTATGGGTTATTAGACATTTAAGCATGTTTTCACTTGATAGATTCGACTCTTTTTAATCTAATGAGAATTTTTCATTCATTCTTACAATCTTCTATAGGTTTAGGAGCTTTGACACGAATATCATCAATTATAACTTATAGGGGTTTTCTCTTAAGATAGACATCATGGAATCCCTATTTAACCTATAGCATGAGGTGTTAATGGCTTAGATCAAATGATTTTTGATACATAAAATAATTCTAGCCATTTCTTATAAAGATCTATCTTTCTTTTCAACTACCTCATTTTGTTAGAGATGTTCTAGTACTTAAAACATTATGATTAAAATCATTTTTCTCACAATAGTGCTTGAATTGTTCATTTCAAATTTCCTATCATGATCACCTCTAATTTTTGAAAATGCTTATATCTTTGTCTTTTTGAGTTCTTTCACAAGATATTTCAAGTGGTTTGAATGACACTTTTAGATACAAGACATATTACCCAAGATTACCTAGAATAGTCATCTATAATGACAAGGATATAATGTTTTCCACTTTAGGCTTTTGGGTTCTCATAGGTCCAAAGAGATCTAAATAGATTAAGATTAGAGACCTAGAGGTTGAGATTATTTGAAGGCTTAAATGATATACTTATTTGTTAGCCTTTCAATGATGCCTCACAAATATTTTTCATATTTAAGCTTTAGGCAATTTCTCAACATGATCATGTTTGGATAGATTAAGAAGCATATTCATATTTGCATGACTTAGTCCATTATGCCATAAATAAATATTTGAGAGATGATTGATACTAGGCATTTGTTTTGAACTAGATAAGAATAAGTCTATGCACAGATTCTATCCTAATTTTTATGATCTTCATTTCATTTGTGACAAGATACTTCACATGAATTAGCATTTAAGCATACTTATATCTCTTATCACATAATTGATTTATGCTAGTTAGGTCATGCATAGGAGCATTTATCAAGATAGCACTTTCTAGCATATATCAACAAACTTCATTTTTCCCTTATTCAATGCACATATCAAAACACAGTAGAGTGCAAGCTTATCATTCATTTATCATTAAAAAACTAATAAGCATAGGGAGTTAAGGGATAGAAACATACCACCAAGATTTTGATTAATAAAATCTTTCTTACACTTGGTTGGCAAATGAGGAGTGGTCTTCTTGTTCACTTCCTCTTTCCTCATGCTTGACTCATCCATAGAGATTTTCTCTTTGAAGTTCATTTGGATGTCAAGCAGCCTACAAAAACACTATCCACAAGCTTTTGGTGCCCAAACCACTTTGGGTTCACCATTGTTAGCATAGAGCTCCTCCTTAGGAACCCAAATTTGTTTAAGCTTATGTGGTAGTTTTGTTATGAAACCTTTATGTTTAAAATGATACCAATGACTAGGATGTGACTCAAAGGAATTTCGTTTGAAAGTTGTTTTCCTTTTATCCTTATGCACATTTCTCTTAAAATGATCATTTTTAGGTTTCAAAACATATTTGGATCCTTGGGGTTTAATATGGGAAGTATTAGACACTTTAGTTCCCTTAGGAATCCATTTCATTTTTGGACCACTAGATGATTTCCTCCTAAAAGGACAACTAGATGCAATGTGGCCAAATTTACAACAATGAAAGCATTTAATATCATGAGAGGTGTGTATAGATGAGCTTTTAAAATTTGCTCTATGACTATGAAAGTTTTTAACACCTTTGTCATGATTACAAGAATTTGAAATCTTCCTATTTGAAATAGGTTTCTCATTTAAAGTAACATTAGGGGATTTCAATTGATTTTCTTTTAAATCGTTTTCCATTGAAAGTTCATTATTGGAAGCAAGCAAATATTCATTTTTAGATTTTAAAGCTTCCAACTCATTAGATAGAAAATCTAATTTCTTTTGAAGAGTTTTGTTTTTCAAACACATTTTTTCAAAATTGACATATAACTCATTAAATGCATTTAACAACTCTTCATTTGAGCAAGCATCATGATCATCATATATATCATTTGAAGAACTAGATTCATGATCACTTTCAATATTGACAACAAGAGTAGAAGTAGAGGTTACCTCCTCTTTTTCATTTACCATTAAGCACTCATTTGAGCTTTCCTCACTAGAGACGTGGGAATTTCTTTCCTCCTCTATTTGTTGATGATTCAAGGTGTTTTCAATCTGTAAACTTTCATCAACATGCTCACAAGATTGATTAGAAAGATATAAAGAATCAAGAGTATTCAATATATCTTTAGCATTAATGCACTTAGACACTTTAGCGTAGATATCATCACTTAATGCATGGTGTAAGATATGCATGGCTCTAATGTTTAAGAGAAAGTTCTTTTTGTCATGATCATCCCATTCAAGTTTTGGTTTTGAAACAAAACCATTTTTCACAATATTCCACAAATAAGAATCAATAGATGTCATGAAAAATGAAATTCTAATTCTCCAATGTTCATAGTATGAGCCATCAAAATAAGGTGCTACATCAATAGGATAACCTTCCTTAAAAGCCATGGACCTCTCCTTAGGTTGTTAGACCTTGAGGGAGTTAGGCTCTGATACCAATTGTTGGATCCTAATGATGGTAAATATATCCCAAGAGGGGGGGTGAATTGGGATTATGTAGATTTTCGATAATTTAAAACTTTGATTGTTGGAAGAATACAAGGTTTCGAAATATAGAGCATATGTTTCGAAATATAGCTTTCTGTTGAGTAGGTTTCGAAACCTACTATATATGTTTCGAAATATAGCTTACTGTTTTACAAGTTTCGAAATATGAAATGTATGTTTCGAAATCTACTTCACTGTTTTGCTTAGATTGAAATCTTTTGACTTGTTTTTCAAACTAATGATCTTTGGTAAAGATGATACACATAAATAAGAGTATACCAAAGATATTTGTTTATCAAAGATATGTTTTATATGTATGTGTATAAGTTTATACTTAAGAAAACTATTTTAGCCTTTGATAACAAATCTAATGAAAGCATGTGCAATAATGAAATGCGAAAGTTAAAGAACACTTGCACACAAGATTTATAGTGGTTCGGCACTCGCCTACTCCACTACCTTCAAGCTTACCCACTTGAAGGATTTGCAATCCCAATCACTTTTACTAGTGATCACCACAATAAGGGTTTTACAACGGTTCACCCAAAAACCTTACAATGTGAGTTTTTACGGGCTCAACTCAAACCTAGCACCAAGTGAGTTTTAGGCTCAACTCAAACCTTACACCAAGTGAGTTTTAGGGCTAAACTCAAACCACAATGAGTTTTAGGCTCAACTCAAACCTTTACACCACAATTGAGTTTTAGGCTAAACTCAAACCTTACAATATTCAAGATAATAAAATTTATCTTTACAACCCAAAGGAATGTATAGCAATGAATATCTTACCAATGTGGTTGTACAAACCTCTTAACTTGAGGTGAGGAGAGCTGGAGGATGAGACTCTTTGTTTGCACTTGCTTCTCCTTTTTCACATCACAATGCACACCAATGAATGAATGGATCTTCTTGAGAGCTTCTCAAACGAATTTAGATCATTTGTGCTTGTGTGTGTGTCTCTAGTGTGTGTTCTCTCTTTGTATCTTGTTCTTGCTCAATCTTCTAGTTCTTGTCTTCAAATACCTGCTATTTATACCAAGAAACAGAAATCTGGCCGTTTATAGCCGTTAGAGACAAGACAGCAAAGTAGGTTTCGAAACATGCAAAGTGTGTTTCGAAACATCACATAAATAGACCAAGGTTTCGAAACATGATCCTCAGGTTTCGAAACATGTAAGCTTCCAGCTGGACAAAACACTTAGAGACAGCAGACAAGTGGGAGACAAACTCTTCAGCCCACTTTGAATAAAATATAAACACTCACATTCAAATTTGAATTTGAATCTCTTAAGCATGGAGAGTGCATTAAATAAATGAAAGAGAAGCATTTTAATAAATACAAAGTTGCAAAACAAATGCATCTCGGTTTTCAAATAAATCTGCTGACAGAATGTCAGAGGTTTCGAAACATGACATGATAGGTTTCGAAACATTCCTCTCTGGAGATGAGGTTTCGAAACATGATGCATAAAGGTTTCGAAACATGCCTCTCTGGCAATGAGGTTTCGAAACATGATATGGAGGTTTCGAAACATAGTCCGAAACCTGTTTTGAAAACACATGCAATTCATAGATGTTTCGAAATAGCATACATGAAAACATTGAAAACCATTTCAAAGGGATTTCGAAACATGCATAGAAACATGACACAGTTTCAGAAATATTTGCTTGACAGCACAATCCACAGCATGTTTACATCACAGGTTATTTCCATTTCTTTAGTTTAAGTAAATGTCCACATTTTAATTTATTTATATTTTACCTCCATTTACTTTAATACATAAATGTAAATAACGAAGTACCCCCTATTTGGATTCAATAAAAATACTTAGAAAATCAAAATCCAAATATATAAGAAAGTAGATTTTGGGTTTTAGTACAAACTCAAGTTTTAACAATAAACCCACCTCCAAAATATATACTTTCTATTTAATGAAAAATTCATTAAAAATCGTTTTAGCACTAATGAATGATAGATATCAAATTACCGGGAGTTTGTTTTCTAAAAAGAAAACTATTTCTTATACTTCTCCTTATAAGGTGCTAATCTCCCAGACTTAGCCAAAAACAGGGTTTTCAGTTTCAGACAATGAAACTTGATATTGAAATTGATATATGTTGAAAACCACATACTTGACTCATGACTTAGGGATTAAACCAATATATGTTTTTCATCATTAAAACTATTGTACAAAAAAGTACAACAACATGTAATTGTAGCACAAATATAAATTCCGGACAAGTCCGGGTCGATTCACTGGGAGGTTTATTTAACAAAAGAATGGTTCATTCGGGTTGATTTCTCCAAAGAGAGCGAAGTTTTCTTGATTGTGAAAAGGGTTTTTTTTGGAATATTAAAAAGGTCTTGGGTTCAGGCGAGTTCAGAATCAATGCCTAATAAATCTCTTATAGCATTTTAAACAGCAACATTAATCTGAAATAAACAGAGGATCGTTTGGGAGTGATAATTCAAAATACGAATGATTCTTAGCTAAGCAACCCTCATACATGATATGATGGTTCTAGGTTAAGACGTCACTGTAAATTGTATTATACTACAGACTATGATTTGATCGTCTGAGCTTGGGTATATCTCATCTCCAATTCTAGCAACTCTCATACATGGCATGAGAGTTCTAAGTTAGGATGATGACCCAATCCAGACTCACAAAACCATTTACACACTCAACTCGAGTTTAACTCAGATAAATTTTGCATTCATCGAGATTTGGCTTATCTTGAAATTCAAGAACATTGGACACTGTCCTCGCCTTAACCCAAGATTAGGTTTAGCTACTCATTTCTATTTAAGAATTAATTGGTAGAAATTTAAATGACGGGAATTAAAAGACAATATTTAAAAGATAATTTTTTAACCGACCATATAGGCGGTATATAATTGAAAGACAATAATTGAAAGACTATTTTTTTAACCGACCATATAGGCGGTATATAATTGAAAGACAATAATTGAAATTGCAGGAATTTAAAGACAGAAATTAACCGACCATTTAGGCGGTGAATAATAAAATAAAAATAAACAACATGAGAATTTAAATAAGAAAGAGAAGAAGTAAGATTTGCAAGAGAAAATAAGAGAGAGAATAAGAGAGAACAAAAGTGATTAAAACAACTAAACTTTCATTCAAGAATAATCCTCCCTTACAAATGCATCTAAGTGCTCTATTTATAGGCTAAAGGATGTAATGGTAACCACTTAATTATATAATTTAATAATACAAAATATCTAATTGATGATGTAAGCAATGATGTCATTCCAACCCATGATGTAAGTGATGATGTCATCTCAACCATGATGTAAGCAATGATGTCATCTCAACCATGATGTAAGCGATGATGTCATCTCAACCATGATGTAAGCGATGATGTCATCCTATCCCATGATGTAAGTGATGATGTCATCCTATCCCATGATGATGTCATCCTATCTCATGATGTAAGTGATGATGTCATCCATTTGTGGGACTTGGGCTTTTCATATTTTTGGGCTTTGGCCTTCTTTGTGTTGGGCTTGAGCTTGGGCTTGGGCCTTCTTTGTGTTGGATTCTATTTGATTGTTGGGCCAAATGCACTTTGAAACATCCTCTAGACATCATACTTAGCCCATGATTTTGAGCAACAATAATGGGTAATCCAACATCTTCGATTTATGCCCCTAATTAATTGTAGAAGACAGCTTCCTTGCTTCATCCTGTAATAATATATAATGCAAATAATTATTTATTTTAAGCATAATTATAAAGTCAAAATAGGGATATAATTCATTAAGATTTAGGAAATATTAACCCCTAATCATACCCCCCAACTTGAATATTGCTAGTCCCTTAGCAATCAGATTATACACCAGCCATGATCTAATCGCAATACTTGCATGAATATAAAAATTTCAAATTCGAAACCAAAATGCGTAGAGTAGAACATTCAGAACAAATTGAACATTAAAAATTAGATTTATGGTTAAAGGTCATACAATCTTAGGAATGGCAATTAGGATGATAAATACACATATTTACTCCCTCGAAGTTTTGACTTTAAACCTTACTATGGATTTTTCCTCTAATAAAACGATTCCTCAGGTGTACACACAATGGGTGCACCGTTATAAGAGTAAATGTAAAACAAGTTCAAACTCGGTGTCATCCCAAATACAAAGAACGTTTTTTTCATGAAAGAACAGGGAAATTAACATAGCTTCATGACTAGAATAATGCCTTAGATAAATAACTTCTGAATTTAAACATAATTCCCTACTCCGAACTTGAATCTTGAGATCACATGATTTATAGCATCAAGAGGGACCAAACAGGGTTGTAATGGGGCTATGAGGTTAATACGGGTTATCAAAGAAAAGGGTAAAGTGTGCAAATGGTGTGTCAGGGTTTTTTTTTTTTTTTTTTTTTTTTTTTTTTTTTACACTAATCTCAAACTGGATATAATATTTTCTTCAGCATTTATTTTGAAACACTTATGCTGAATAACTAAGAGAACTTCCCCGTTTTTTTTTTTTTTTTTTTTTTTCTTCTTTTTTTTTTTTGTTTATTTTTTTTATAAAAATACCGAGATAAACTGATTTCTGGAAACACACCAGGTTGGACAAAATTCATATGGTTATGGGTTAAACGAGAGTAACGAAAGAAGTTGTACTACAATTGGCTCAATGAGCTAGCAAGGGAGGTTAATGTAAAGAAAGAAAAGGTTAATAGGCCCAAAATGAAAGAAATGATCCCTCTATCATGCTTCTACAAACGATGTTACTCTGTCATCTAATTCGGAATTTGAAACCAGCTAAACTCATCCGCTATTATACTAGACATTCAAAGCAAATTAATGTTTTGAAGCTATTGAAAATATGAGATAAACAATAAAGCGCATTTAGAGTACGTGTTATTTCACTCAGAATTAGCAATTATTAGGCTCAAACACTCACTCGGGTAATAGTCTCTACTTCTGTTGAGGGATCATACAGTGTGCTAATCAGCTAATTACCATTGCCTTTGACTTTATGACCGATAAACCAATTTCTAATTATTGAACACCCGATGCATGCAAATCACCTATTCTAATTCCATACATATACGTTTTCAAATAAGAAATTAATGCATTCATGATTCATATTGCAAGTTCAACTGGCTATCAGTGTATAATTCCAAAGCTTTAGGGATAGCATTACTTAAAGTACACACATTTTTTTTTTTAAATTCACACAAAACTACAAGCACACAATTGCAAATTCACAGTTAAACATAGACCAGATAATTCATAAATATACCTTACTCCCCCCAACTTGAATTACAGTAATAAAATAGGGTTGTTAGGAATACCTGCAACTCCATAAGTCCATAGATTTACTGTGAACTGCTAAAACTCAAACAAACAAATGAGCATACTATATATATATATTTATATTTTCACACCAAAATAAAAATTTCATGGAAGTCATAAGATAAACAAAATGCGTCTCAAGAGTACAAAAAGTACTCCTTACTCAGCCATCTTATCATAGACTCGCCTAACAACATTCCACAGTTTTTTTTTTTTTTTTTTTTGAAACAACTAAAGAAATTTTGTACAAGTCATAGGAGATGCGTCTCAAGAGTACAAAAAGTACTCCTTACTCAGCCATCTTATCATAGACTTGCCTTACAGGGATAAATCTAAATTAATCGAACCTTTTTGCCGCTTGTTTTTTATTGCCTTAGACCAATCTATCCGAGGCTCATAAGGATCGTACTGTGGAACATAAGCATGTAATTTTTCTAACAGTTTATCAATGGTGGATGCAGAAATAAGAATATTTCTTGCTGAAGGAGAAATGAACTTTTGTTCCACAGCCTGATCAATAAAAGAGAGCAACCCATCAAAAAAATGATTAACATTTAAAAGTCCAATGGGTTTGGTATGGAGATTACTCTTGGCCCAGGAGGTTATACAAAAGATTTCTTCAAGTGTTCCAAAACCTCCTGGTAAAGCAATGAAAGCGTCTGACTGATAAATCTTACAAGCCATGCGCTCAGACATAGAAGTTGTTTCTATAAGTTGACCGCGTGTAATCCCAGAAATACGTGGTTCAGCCAAAGGGATTGGCATTACACCTACCACATCTGATTTTCCAAAAAGTGCAGATTGTGAAACATAACCATTCAATCCACGACTTCCCCCTCCATATACCAAATTAATCTTTTTCTCTCCTAATTTTTGGCCTAGTTCGCTTGCTGCAAGTGCGTAACAAATATTACTCCCAAGTTGAGAGCCACAAAGTACACATATGGTTTTGATTCGACGAACTAACTGGCCTTCCATGTTTGTTCCTTTTGTATGCCCTGGAAAGAGGTTTGGCGATCAAAAGTAGCCATACAACATTTCAACAAGAAATAAATTCAAACAAAAATCATGCGTATGTACAAGTAGTTGTGATTGTGGCTCACATCTTCCTCTGGTTTTACGTCCAGTAACGGCTTAAACACTTTCTATGAAGTGGGGATAGGCTTCCCATCCAATCTTCTTATAGATTGGCAAACAGGGTCGTTTTTAGTCAGATTCCCAAGACTATAGCGTTGACTGTCACTTATGAACTGAGACCACAAAGCAAGAAGTTCTCTTTGCACTATTCCACATGGATGCGTCTCAAGAGTCAATCGGATATCATCCAAAGACTCCTTACTCAGTCCATCCTTAATGAAACTAATTTTATCTTCTCGATTTATGGATGTAAACCCCACAGATTTGCATCGAGTGTTACATGTCCATCGAGCACACTTGTGACAACCATTCACTCTTTTAGCTCTTCGTTTCTTTGCAAAACTACTCTTCCCTAAGCCTGGGAAGTGCTTAAAACTAGGTGAAGTTTCGCCAGCTAATCGAACTTTTGCTTCGATCAGCCAACGAACATCTTCAGGGACACTATTACGCATCAAAACTTTAAGTCTTTCACACCTACCATCATAAATTTTTTTTAAATAATTCATTGGGAGAGATGGATAGTACTTGCGAATTTTTGAAAGCTTAAGATCCATTTTTTTTTTTTTTGAAATTAAAAGACAACTATAATAAGAGAAGAGTAGAAACTATAAATCTTACAAAATGAACGAGAATACCTGATCGAAGAACAACACGAAGGAGAGGAGACTGAGCTTGCTTGCAGAAGTCTGGTTTGGCTCATGCAAATATGGAGTCTCTTATAGAACAATGGGTGTCACTATTCTATACTTGGCTCGAGGCACGCCATAATTGTAGGGTTAGGCGCGTCTCTTTTTTCAACGCTTGGTGCCTCCTTTTTCAACATTTGGCAGTGTGCCTCTTTCTTTATAGGACAGTGTGATTGCACTGCCCGAGAATGGCCACCACCAGCGCCAATTCTGTCTCTCTCAAAATTTTTTTTTTTTTTTATATATATATATATATTTTTGTTTTTTGTTTTTTTTTTGTTTTTTATTTTGAAATATATATATATTTTTTTAGTTTTTATTATATTGTTTTTTTTATTTTTATATATATATATATTTTTGGGTTAGTTAAATTTTTTAGGTGCTTAATAAAATCATATATATACCACACAAAACATTATTATTGAGTCAAACAAAATTATTTGCACAATAGATCAAATTCAAACACCAATAAATTCCTAAGTACACCTTACCCCCCAACTTGAATTGCGCATTGTCCTCAATCGGCAATAAAAGGATAGAAGATAGGCATACCTGGTGATCTTCAATGCATGAACTCGTATGCAAAATTTTTATTTAGACTGCACACAGAGAAACACTATTTAAGTAATGCAGAAAAGAAATAAATTTTAATATACCTTTTTTTTTATTATTATTATTATTATTATTTTTAAATCTAGAAACATCCATTTAACCTAAATGGAAAGGTGGTCTTTTAACGTCAGATTCCCAGACGAATGTGTTTCTAAAGGTCACTCAACCACTGATGGTGGATCACCCAACTCCACCATCTCTTCATTTCCTTCAACAACATCTTTCTCAGCTATGCCTAGATATGGTTTCAGCCTTTGACCATTCACTTTAAAACATTGTCCAGACTCTTTGATTTCAATTTCTATTGCCCCATATTCTGATATGGTCTTGATTGTATAGGGTCCTGTCCATTTTGATCTCAACTTCCCTGGGAACAAATAAAGCCTTGAGTTGTAGAGAAGCACCTGCTGACCAACATGAAAAATTTTTCTGTTGATGTGTTGGTCATGCAACTTTTTCATATGCAACTTAGACAATTTGGCATTTTCAAATGCCTCATCCCTAAGTTCTTCGAGTTCATTAAGTTGCAATTTCCTATTGAGGCTCACTTCTGTTGATTCCTCATTAATCTTCCTAACGGCCCAGTAGGCTTTGTGCTCTATTTCAACTGGCAAATGACATGGCTTGCCATATACCAACCTGTAGGGAGACATGCCTAGAATGGTCTTGTAAGCAGTTCTATAGGCCCAAAGTGCATCAATCAACCTCAAGGACCAATCCTTGCGATTAGAATTGACTGTTTTCTCTAAAATCCTTTTTATCTCCCTATTGGCCAATTCAGCTTGGCCATTGGTTTGAGGGTGATATGGGGTTGCAACTTTGTGGACTACTCCATATTTTCTCATTAATTCAGCCACTGGTTTGTTGCAGAAATGAGAACCTCCATCACTTATGATGGCCCTAGGCATTCCAAACCTACTAAAAATATTTTCTTTCAAAAACTTCATTACAACCCGATGATCGTTTGTTCTTGTTGGGATTGCTTCTACCCACTTGGACACATAGTCAACAGCTAACAAGATGTACTCGTGTCCACCTGAATTAACAAATGGTCCCATGAAGTCTATTCCCCAACAATCAAAAATTTCTAACACCTGAATGGGTTGTAAGGGCATCATATTCCTCTTGGTTAGGCTTCCTAGCCTTTGGCATCTATCACATGAGCTACAGAACTGATGCACATCTCTAAACATGGTAGGCCAAAAGAATCCACTTTGTAAGATCTTGGCTAATGTTTTTCTTGTGGAGAAATGACCTCCACAAGCAAGAGTATGACAAAAATTCAAAACACTCTGTTGCTCATGCTCGGGGATGCACCTTCTTAAAATTTGGTCAGCACAATACTTAAACAAGTAAGGGTCATCCCAAAAATAAGTCCTAACCTTCCTAAAGAATTTTTGTTTATCTAGCTTGGTCCAATGATTTGGAATTAGACCTGTGGCTAGATAGTTGGCCAGATCTGCATACCATGGTGTAACAGAGGTTGAGGTATCATTGATAAGGAAGAGTTGTTCATCTGGAAAGGAGTCCCTGATTGGTTCCTTGTCTAGATTAAGGTCTTGGCATGGAAGTCTAGACAAATGGTCTGCCACCACATTTTCTACTCCTTTTTTATCTTTGATTTCTATGTTGAATTCTTGGAGTAACAAAATCCACCTAATAAGACGCGGTTTGGCATCTTGTTTGGTGAGCAAGTATTTCAAAGCAGCATGGTCAGTGAAAACAATGACTAATGACCCCACCAGATATGATCTGAACTTCTCTAATGCAAAAACTACTGCCAATAGTTCCTTCTCAGTTGTTGTGTAATTCTTTTGGGCTTCATTGAGGGTTTTACTGGCATAGTAGATGACATAAGGTTTTTTATCTTTTCTTTGCCCTAAGACTGCTCCTACAGCATAATCACTTGCATCACACATGAGTTCAAAGGGTAATGACCAATCTGGTGGTTGAATAATGGGAGCTGAGATGAGAGCATTTCTTAACCTCTCAAAAGAGGTTTGACAAGATGATGTCCACTCAAATGGGACATCCTGGGAGAGCAAATTACACAGAGGCCGGGCTATGCTGCTAAAAGAAGCTATGAATCTCCTATAAAACCCAGCATGCCCGAGGAAAGACCTGATGTCTTTAACACTCTTAGGGACTGGCAGTTTTTGGATGGCTTCTACTTTGGCTTTGTCCACCTCCATTCCCTTAGCAGAGACAATATGCCCTAGGACTATACCTTGTTTGACCATGAAATGACATTTTTCCCAATTAAGCACAAGGTGGGATTCTTCACAACGAGCTAGAACTCTCTCTAAATTCTCTAGACATGCCTCAAAACTAGCTCCATAGACAGAGAAATCATCCATAAAAACCTCCACAATGTGTTCTGTCATCTCACTAAAAATACTCATTACACACCTTTGAAAGGTGGCAGGGGCATTGCATAGTCCAAAAGGCATACGTCTATAGGCAAATGTCCCAAATGGACATGTGAAAGTGGTCTTTTCCTGGTCCTCTAGGGCAATGTCAATCTGGTTATATCCTGAATAACCATCAAGGAAACAATAGAATGCTTGCCCAGCTATTCTTTCAAGGACTTGGTCCAAGAATGGCAATGGAAAATGGTCTTTTCTAGTCATTGCATTGAGTTTTCTGTAATCGATACACACTCTCCATCCGGTTTGGATGCGAGTAGGGATCAACTCATTCTTGTCATTTCTCACCACTGTGACTCCAGACCTTTTTGGGACCACTTGAGTGGGGCTGACCCACTTTGAATCAGAGATGGGGTATATAATACCCGCATCTAGCAACTTTAGCACTTCTTTCCTAACCACCTCTTTCATGTTAGGATTGAGTCTCCTCTGCATTTGCCTAATAGGTTTAGCATCCTCCTCTAGAAATATCCTATGAGTGCAAGTCAAAGGACTAATTCCATGCAAGTCTGAGATGGTCCAACCTAAGGCTTTTTTATGAGCTCTCAGAATGTTTATCAGTTGAATTTCCTGTTGGGATGTCAAACTTGAAGAGATGACTACGGGGAGTGTGTTCTCATCACCTAGAAATGCATATTTTAACTCACTTGGCAAAGGTTTCATTTCAGGTGTGGGTGAGGTATTATCAGATTGTGACTCCGCATTGTTCAGAGAACCCAATGGTTCTGATTTGGGAATCCATTGAGCCATAGGCATTGCTTCTTCCTCCCTAGTGTTCTCTAATTCTTTTAACTCTCTCTCGTCTTGATCTTTTTCCATAGATTTGTTCAAAAATTCTTTTGCAAAATAGTCCTCAGCTAATGTTTGAACCAAATCTACTTCCTCCACCTCATTCTCAGCTATGTGTTGTTTGGAAACTCTAAAGATATTCATCTCTACAGTCATGTTTCCAAATGATAACTTAAGTATTCCATTCCTACAATTAATTATGGCATTTGACGTTGCTAGGAATGGTCTACCAAGAATGACTGGAACAGGGGGTTGAGGGCCTTGATGGGGTTGTGTGTCCAAGACTATAAAGTCAACAGGGAAGTAAAATTTGTCCACCTGCACTAATACATCCTCCACTATCCCCCTAGGGACTTTGATTGACCTATCAGCAAGCTGTAGGGTAACTCTTGTTGGCTTGAGTTCTCCTAAGCCCAGTTGCTGATATACACTATAAGGAAGCAAGTTGACACTTGCTCCTAAATCTAAGAGTGCTTGGTCCACCCTCTGGCTTCCAATTATGCAAGAAATGGTTGGGCTACCAGGGTCTTTGTACTTAGGAGGTGTTTTAAGTTGCAGGATGGAACTCACCTGTTCAGTCAAGAATGCTTTCTCCTTGATGTTGATCTTTCTTTTAACAGTACACAAGTCTTTTAAGAATTTTGCATAAGATGGTGTTTGTTTGATTGCATCAAGTAGAGGAATGTTAATCCTCACCTGCTTGAACACTTCATAAATATCAGCATTTTGTTTTTCCCTCTTTGTTTGAGAAAGTCTTTGAGGGAATGGTGGTGCAGGGTTGTTCTTGAATTCTACCACCTTATTTTTTTCTTTATCTTCCTTTTTTTTGTTTTCAAGTTTTTCCTCCAAAGCTGGAGCATTGTCATTTTTTTTATTTTCATTTTGTTCTTCTTCTTGTGCATCAGGTTGGTTTGTCCTAGGGTCATCTGGTTTGTCAATTATTTTTCCATTCCTAAGGACAGTGACTGCTTGCACCTGCTCATGATTATTGTTCCCACTATTTGATGATTCCACTTGATTTGTTTGCCTCACGGGGTTGGGATTTGGTTGAGAAGGGAATTTCCCAGGTTCTCTCACAGTCAAAGTTTGAGTTAGCTTGGTTAGCTGACTCCTCATATCCTCAATTGCCCTATTTGTTTGCTCTTGGAATTTTGCTACCTGAGCATTGTTCCCCATCTGCCCTTGCATAAATTGTTGTAGAGTATCCTCTAGGGATCTCTTATGCGGTGGCTGATATGAGCTAGATGGTCCTTGGTTAGGCTGGTAGGGCTGTGGCTGAGGTTGTGGCTGTGGTTGTGAGGGAAATGGTTGGTGTGGCTGAGGTGCTGAGTCATTTCTCCAAGAGAAATTTGGGTGGTTCCTGGAATTTGGATGGTAGGTGTTTGAGTTTGGGTTGTACCCTTGATAATTTCCACCCTGGTTCTGGTTTTGGTATATCCTACCCTCTGTTTGTCTTGGTTGTGAGTTTGAAGTTTGGCCATACAACACTTCTTTGAAAGCAGGGAGAGTTGGACACTCTTCTGTTCTATGGCTATTGGCTTCACACACTACACAATGCACCTCTACCTCATTGACAACCTTCATTTTTTTCATCTCCAATTCTTCCATTTTCTTTGTCAACAGAGCTAATCTAGCACTGATGTCATCAGTTTCATTTAATTGGAGTTTTCCCTTTGGTTGTGGATTGTATTGGTCTCTCAAATCTCCCATGGTTAATGGCCCAACTTCCCAATTTCTAGAGTTTTCAGCTACATGGTCAAAGTATGCAACAGCCTCTTCAGGAGTTTTTTCATAAAAGTCACCATTACACATGGTGGACACCAGCATTTTCAAATTAGGAGTTAAGGCATTAAAGAAGAAACTAACTACCCGCCATTGTTCAAAGGCATGGTGTGGGCAAGAATGCAAAAGGTCCTTGAAACGTTCCCAAGTTTGAGCGAATGTTTCATTTGGTTTACAAACGAAATTCATCATTTGCCTTTGGAGTGATGCTGTTCTATTAGCTGGGAAGTATTTTTTTAGAAATTTTGTTTGCATCTCCCTCCAAGTTCCTATTGATCTGGGCTCTAGAGTTCCTAACCACATTTTTGCCTTATCCTTGAGTGAGAACGGGAAGAGTTTTAGTCTAACAGTGTCCTCATGTATATTTTGATCCCCACAGGTACCACATACCTCTTCAAAATCCCTCATGTGTGTATATGGATTTTCAGAATCCATACCATGAAATGTGGGGAGCATTTGTATGGTACCTGGTTTAAGGACAAATCGATGATGGTTTATTGGTAGAATTATGCAAGAAGGAGTGATTTGCCTTGGAGGGTGCAGATAATCCCTGAGGGGTTTAATCTCACCATCCAAGGGATCATGTTCTCCATGATCACTCCCATGAGCAGATGGGTTTTCATTTTGTTGAGACATTATGGTTTGTAAACGTGATATTTCAGTCTCTGATAAAGAATCTATAGAATGGTTTGACTCAGTTTGATGGGTTAAGATTCTACCAGATCTAAGTCTCATACAATTTGAACAATATGCAAATAGTTAAGAAAACACAATATTAAGAACAAAATTACCCGTGGAGTGAATTTTTTTTTTTTTTTTTCTTCTGTTGCACCTCCCCGGCAACGGCGCCAAAATTTGGCTGCACTCCTCACCCTACAATTTAAAAGCCTTAATCAGTTTAGATGTTCAGTGTTGAAATCGTGAGGAGGTTTAAACTCACCAGTGTATGAGTGTAATTGTAGCACAAATATAAATTCCGGACAAGTCCGGGTCGATTCACTGGGAGGTTTATTTAACAAAAGAATGGTTCATTCGGGTTGATTTCTCCAAAGAGAGCGAAGTTTTCTTGATTGTGAAAAGGGTTTTTTTTGGAATATTAAAAAGGTCTTGGGTTCAGGCGAGTTCAGAATCAATGCCTAATAAATCTCTTATAGCATTTTAAACAGCAACATTAATCTGAAATAAACAGAGGATCGTTTGGGAGTGATAATTCAAAATACGAATGATTCTTAGCTAAGCAACCCTCATACATGATATGATGGTTCTAGGTTAAGACGTCACTGTAAATTGTATTATACTACAGACTATGATTTGATCGTCTGAGCTTGGGTATATCTCATCTCCAATTCTAGCAACTCTCATACATGGCATGAGAGTTCTAAGTTAGGATGATGACCCAATCCAGACTCACAAAACCATTTACACACTCAACTCGAGTTTAACTCAGATAAATTTTGCATTCATCGAGATTTGGCTTATCTTGAAATTCAAGAACATTGGACACTGTCCTCGCCTTAACCCAAGATTAGGTTTAGCTACTCATTTCTATTTAAGAATTAATTGGTAGAAATTTAAATGACGGGAATTAAAAGACAATATTTAAAAGATAATTTTTTAACCGACCATATAGGCGGTATATAATTGAAAGACAATAATTGAAAGACTATTTTTTTAACCGACCATATAGGCGGTATATAATTGAAAGACAATAATTGAAATTGCAGGAATTTAAAGACAGAAATTAACCGACCATTTAGGCGGTGAATAATAAAATAAAAATAAACGACATGAGAATTTAAATAAGAAAGAGAAGAAGTAAGATTTGCAAGAGAAAATAAGAGAGAGAATAAGAGAGAACAAAAGTGATTAAAACAACTAAACTTTCATTCAAGAATAATCCTCCCTTACAAATGCATCTAAGTGCTCTATTTATAGGCTAAAGGATGTAATGGTAACCACTTAATTATATAATTTAATAATACAAAATATCTAATTGATGATGTAAGCAATGATGTCATTCCAACCCATGATGTAAGTGATGATGTCATCTCAACCATGATGTAAGCAATGATGTCATCTCAACCATGATGTAAGCGATGATGTCATCTCAACCATGATGTAAGCGATGATGTCATCCTATCCCATGATGTAAGTGATGATGTCATCCTATCCCATGATGATGTCATCCTATCTCATGATGTAAGTGATGATGTCATCCATTTGTGGGACTTGGGCTTTTCATATTTTTGGGCTTTGGCCTTCTTTGTGTTGGGCTTGAGCTTGGGCTTGGGCCTTCTTTGTGTTGGATTCTATTTGATTGTTGGGCCAAATGCACTTTGAAACATCCTCTAGACATCATACTTAGCCCATGATTTTGAGCAACAATAATGGGTAATCCAACATCTTCGATTTATGCCCCTAATTAATTGTAGAAGACAGCTTCCTTGCTTCATCCTGTAATAATATATAATGCAAATAATTATTTATTTTAAGCATAATTATAAAGTCAAAATAGGGATATAATTCATTAAGATTTAGGAAATATTAACCCCTAATCAGTGTTCTACTATGGACCCATGGGTAAAACTCAAGTTTTAAAAACTTCCCGGAATCCGAATTGAGACTTTCGTTAGTGTATTAAGTGTATCAAAATGTCGTCTTTCACATGGATTCGGAATCGTCAACCGCAAAAAAAGTCAGTTTTGAGTTATAGTTGAATGAACAAAGTTGTCTCTTTCTTGTTTCAAGTGTTCAACTATGGACCCACGGCTAAAACTCAAGTTTTAAAGACATCCCAAAATCCGAATTTGGACTTTCGTTAGTGTATTAAGTGTATCAAAATGTCATCTTTCACATTGATTCGAGATCGTCAACTGCAAAAAAAGTCAATTTTGAGATATCGTTGAATGAACAAAGTTGTCTCTTTCTTGTTTCAAGTGTTTAACTATGGACCCATGGCTAAAACTCAAGTTTTAAAGACTTCCCGAAATCTGAATTTGGACTTTCATCAGTGTATTAAGTGTATTAAAATGTAGTCTTTCACATTGATTCAGAATCGTCCACCGCAAAAAACTTCCCTTTCGAGTTATCGTTGAATGAACAAAGTTGTCTCTTTCTTGTTTCAAGTGTTCAACTATGGACGCATGGCCAAAACTCAAGTTTTAAAAACTTCCCAAAATCTGAATTTGGGCTTTCTTTAGTGTATTAAGTGTTTCAAAATGCCGTCTTTCATGTAGATTCGTAATCATCAAAAGCAAATAAGTCAGTTTTTAGATATCTTTGATTGAACACAGTTCTGTCTTTCTTGTTTCAAGTGTTCTACTATGGACCCATAGCTAAAACTCAAGTTTTAAAAACTTCCCGAAATCTAAATCTGGACTTTCATTAGGGTATTAAGTGTATCAAAATGTCGTCTTTCACATAGATTCGGAATCGTCAACTGCAAAAAAGTCAATTTTAAGATATCGTTGATTGAACAAAGTTGTCTCTTTCTTGTTTCAAGTGTTCTACTATGGACCCATGGGTAAAACTCAAGTTTTAAAAAAGTTCCCGGAATCCGAATTTGGACATTCGTTAGTGTATTAAGTGTATCAAAATGTCGTCTTTCACGTTGATTCGGAATCGTCAACCGCAATAAAAGTCAGTTTTGAGATATTGTTGAATGAACAAAGTTGTCTCTTTCTTGTTTCAAGTGTTTAACTATTGACCCATGGCTAAAACTCAAGCTTTAAAGACTTCCCGAAATCCAAATTTGGACTTTCGTTAGTGTATTAAGTGTATCAAAATGTCGTCTTTCACATTTATTCGAAATCGTCAACCGCAAAAAAAGTCAGTTTTGATAAATCGTTGAATGAACAAAGTTGTCTTTTTCTTGTTTCAAGTGTTCTACTATAGACCCATGGCTAAAACACAAGTTTTAAAGACTTCCCGAAATGCAAATTTAGACTTTCATTAGTGTATTAAGTGTATTAAAATGTCGTATTTCACATTGATTCGGAATCGTCAACCGCAAAAAAAGTCTGTTTTGAGATATCGTTGAATGAACAAAGTTGTCTCTTTCTTGTTTCAAGTGTTTAACTATGGACCCATGGCTAAAACTCAAGTTTTAAAGACTTCCCGAAATCCGAATTTGGACTTTCATTAGTGTATTAAGTGTATTAAAATGTCGTCTTTCACATTGATTCGGAATCGTCAACCGCAAAAGAAGTCAGTTTTGAGTTATCGTTGAATGAACAAAGTTGTCTCTTTCTTGTTTCAAGTGTTTAACTATGGACCCATGGCTAAAACTCAAGTTTTAAAAACTTCCCGAAATCCGAATTTAGACTTTCATTAGTGTATTAAGTGTATTAAAATGTCATCTTTCACATTGATTCGGAATCGTCAACCGCATAAAAAGTCAGTTTTGAGATATCGTTGAATGAACAAAGTTGTCTCTTTCTTGTTTCAAGTGTTTAACTATGGACCCATGGCTAAAACTCAAGTTTTAAAGACTTCCCGAAATCCGAATTTAGACTTTCATTAGTGTATTAAGTGTATTAAAATGTCATCTTTCACATTGATTCGGAATCGTCAACCGCAAAAAAAGTCCGTTTTGAGATATCGTTGAATGAACAAAGTTGTCTATTTCTTGTTTCAAGTGTTTAACTATGAACCCATGGCTAAAACTCAAGTTTTAAAGACTTCCCGAAATCTGAATTTGGACCTTCATTAGCGTATTAAGTGTATTAATATCTCATCTTTCACATTGATTCGGAATCGTCAACCGCAAAAAAAGTCAGTTTTGAGATATCGTTGAATGAACAAAGTTGTCTCTTTCTTGTTTCAAGTGTTTAACTATGAACCCATGGCTAAAACTCAAGTTTTAAAGACTTCCCGAAATCTGAATTTGGACTTTCATTAGCGTATTAAGTGTATTAATATCTCATCTTTCACATTGATTCGGAATCGTTAACCGCAAAAAAAGTCAGTTTTGAGTTATAGTTGAATGAACAAAGTTGTCTCTTTCTTGTTTCAAGTGTTCAACTATGGACCCATGGCTAAAACTCAAGTTTTAAAGACTTCCCGAAATCTGAATTTGGACTTTCATCAGTGTATTAAGTGTATTAAAATGTCGTCTTTCACATTGATTCGGAATCGTCAACCGCAAAAAAAGACAGTTTTGAGTTATCGTTGAATGAACAAAGTTGCCTCTTTCTTGTTTCAAGTTTTCAACTATGGACCCATGGCTAAAACTCAAGTTTTAAAAACTTCTCGAAATCTTAATTTGAACTTTATTTAGTGTATTAAGTGTTTCAAAATGTCATCTTTCACGTAGATTCGGAGCCGTCAAAAGCAAATAAGTCAGTTTTGAGATATCTTTGATAGAACAAAGTTCTGTCTTTCTTGTTTCAAGTGTTCTACTGTGCACCCATGGCTAAAACTCAAGTTTTAAAAACATCCCGAGATCTGAATCTGGACTTTCATTAGTGTATCAAAATGTCGTCTTTCACATAGATTCAGAATCGTCAACTGCAAAAAAGTCAATTTTCAGATATCGTTGATTGAACAAAGTTGTCTCCTTCTTGTTTCAAGTGTTCTACTATGGACCCATGGGTAAAACTGAAGTTTTAAAAACGTCCCAAAATCCGAATTTGGACTTTCACTAGTGTATTAAGTGTATCAAAATGTCGTCTTTCACATTGATTCGGAATCGTCAACCACAAAAAAAGTCAGTTTTGAGATATCGTTGAATGAACAAAGTTGTCTCTTTCTTGTTTCAAGTGTTTAACTATGAACCCATGGCTAAAACTCAAGTTTTAAAGACTTCCCCAAATCCGAATTTGGACTTTCATTAGCGTATTAAGTGTATTAAAATCTCATCTTTCACATTGATTCGGAATCATCAACCGCAAAAAAAGTCAGTTTTGAGTTATAGTTGAATGAACAAAGTTGTCTCTTTCTTGTTTCAAGTGTTCAACTATGGACCCATGGCTAAAACTCAAGTTTTTAAGACTTCCCGAAATCCGAATTTGGACTTTCATCAGTGTATTAAGTGTATTAAAATGTCGTCTTTCACATTGATTCGGAATCGTCCACTGCAAAAAACTTCCCTTTTGAGTTATCGTTGAATGAACAAAGTTGTCTTTTTCTTGTTTCAAGTGTTCAACTATGGACCCATGGCTAAAACTCATGTTTTAAAAACTTCTCAAAATATGAATTTGGACTTTCTTTAGTGTATTAGGTGTTTCAAAATGTCGTCTTTCACGTAGATTCGGAATCATCAACAGCAAAAAAAGTCAGTTTTGTGATATCGTTGAATGAACAAAGTTGTATCTTTCTTGTTTAAAGTGTTTAACTACGGACCCATGGCTGAAACTCAAGTTTTAAAGACTTTTCGAAATCCGAATTTGGACTTTCATCAGTGTATTAAGTGTATTAAAATGTCATCTTTCACATTGATTCGGAATCGTCCACCACAAAAAAGTTCCCTTTTGAGTTATCGTTGAATGAACAAAGTTGTCTCTTTCTTGTTTCAAGTGTTCAACTATGGACCCATGGCTAAAACTCAAGTTTTAAAAACTTTTCGAAATCTGAATTTGGACTTTCTTTAGTGTATTAAGTGTTTCAAAATGCTGTCTTTCACGTAGATTCGTAATCATCAAAAGCAAATAAGTCAGTTTTAAGATATCGTTGATTGAACAAAGTTGTCTTCTTCTTATTTGAAGTGTTCTACTATGGACCCATGGGTAAAACTCAAGTTTTAAAAACTTCCCGGAATCCGAATTGAGACTTTCGTTAGTGTATTAAGTGTATCAAAATGTCGTCTTTCACATGGATTCGGAATCGTCAACCACAAAAAAATTCAGTTTTGAGATATCGTTGAATGAACAAAGTTGTCTCTTTCTTGTTTCAAGTGTTTAACTATGGACCCATGGCTAAAAATCAAGTTTTAAAGACTTCCCGAAATCTGAATTTGGACTTTCATCAGTGTATTAAGTGTATTAAAATGTCGTCTTTCACATTGATTCGGAATCGTCAACCGCAAAAAAAGACAGTTTTGAGTTATCGTTGAATGAACAAAGTTGTCTCTTTCTTGTTTCAAGTGTTCAACTATGGACCCATGGCTAAAACTCAAGTTTTAAAAACTTCTCGAAATCTGAATTTGAACTTTATTTAGTGTATTAAGTGTTTCAAAATGTCATCTTTCACGTAGATTCGGAGCCGTCAAAAGCAAATAAGTCAGTTTTGAGATATCTTTGATAGAACAAAGTTCTGTCTTTCTTGTTTCAAGTCTTCTACTGTGCACCCATGGCTAAAACTCAAGTTTTAAAAACATCCCGAGATCTGAATCTGGACTTTCATTAGTGTATCAAAATGTCGTCTTTCACATAGATTCGGAATCGTCAACTGCAAAAAAGTCAATTTTGAGATATCGTTGATTGAACAAAGTTGTCTCCTTCTTGTTTCAAGTGTTCTACTATGGACCCATGGGTAAAACTGAAGTTTTAAAAACGTCCCAAAATCCGAATTTGGACTTTCACTAGTGTATTAAGTGTATCAAAATGTCGTCTTTCACATTGATTCGGAATCGTCAACCGCAAAAAAAGTCAGTTTTGAGATATCGTTTGAATGACGAAAGTTGTCTCTTTCTTGTTTCAAGTGTTCAACAATGGACCCATGGCTAAAACTCAAGTTTTAAAGACTTTCCGAAATTCGAATTTTGACTTTCATTAGTGTATTAAGTGTATTAAAATGTCGTCTTTCACAATGAGTCGAAATCGTCAACCACAAAAAAAGTCAATTTTGAGATATCGTTGAATGAACAAAGTTGTCTCTTTCTTTTTTCAAGTGTTTATCTACGGACCCATGGCTAAAACTCAAGTTTTAAAGACTTTCTGAAATCTGAATTTGGACTTTCATCAGTGTATTAAGTGTATTAAAATGTCGTCTTTCACATTGATTCGGAATCGTCCACTGCAAAAAACTTCCCTTTTGAGTTATCGTTGAATGAACAAAGTTGTCTTTTTCTTGTTTCAAGTGTTCAACTATGGACCCATGGCTAAAACTCATGTTTTAAAAACTTCTCAAAATATGAATTTGGACTTTCTTTAGTGTATTAGGTGTTTCAAAATGTCGTCTTTCACGTAGATTCGGAATCATCAACAGCAAAAAAAGTGAGTTTTGTGATATCGTTGAATGAACAAAGTTGTATCTTTCTTGTTTAAAGTGTTTAACTACGGACTCATGGCTGAAACTCAAGTTTTAAAGACTTTTCGAAATCCGAATTTGGACTTTCATCAGTGTATTAAGTGTATTAAAATGTCGTCTTTCACATTGATTCGGAATCGTCCACCGCAAAAAAGTTCCCTTTTGAGTTATCGTTGAATGAACAAAGTTGTCTCTTTCTTGTTTCAAGTGTTCAACTATGGACCCATGGCTAAAACTCAAGTTTTAAAAACTTCTCGAAATATGAATTTGTACTTTCTTTAGTGTATTAAGTGTTTCAAAATGTCGTCTTTCACGTAGATTCGGAATCATCAAAAGCAAATAAGTCAGTTTTTAGATATCTTTGATTGAACAAAGTTTTGTCTTTCTTGTTTCAAGTGTTTAACTACGGACCATGGCTAAAACTCAAGTTTTAAAAACTTTCTGAAATCTGAATTTGGACTTTCTTTAGTGTATTAAGTGTTTCAAAATGCTGTCTTTCACGTAGATTCGTAATCATCAAAAGCAAATAAGTCAGTTTTAAGATATCGTTGATTGAACAAAGTTGTCTTCTTCTTGTTTGAAGTGTTCTACTATGGACCCATGGGTAAAACTCAAGTTTTAAAAACTTCCCGGAATCCGAATTGAGACTTTCGTTAGTGTATTAAGTGTATCAAAATGTCGTCTTTCACATGGATTCGGAATCGTCAACCGCAAAAAAAGTCAGTTTTGAGTTATAGTTGAATGAACAAAGTTGTCTCTTTCTTGTTTCAAGTGTTCAACTATGGACCCACGGCTAAAACTCAAGTTTTAAAGACATCCCAAAATCCGAATTTGGACTTTCGTTAGTGTATTAAGTGTATCAAAATGTCATCTTTCACATTGATTCGAGATCGTCAACCGCAAAAAAAGTCAATTTTGAGATATCGTTGAATGAACAAAGTTGTCTCTTTCTTGTTTCAAGTGTTTAACTATGGACCCATGGCTAAAACTCAAGTTTTAAAGACTTCCCGAAATCTGAATTTGGACTTTCATCAGTGTATTAAGTGTATTAAAATGTAGTCTTTCACATTGATTCAGAATCGTCCACCGCAAAAAACTTCCCTTTCGAGTTATCGTTGAATGAACAAAGTTGTCTCTTTCTTGTTTCAAGTGTTCAACTATGGACGCATGGCCAAAACTCAAGTTTTAAAAACTTCCCAAAATCTGAATTTGGGCTTTCTTTAGTGTATTAAGTGTTTCAAAATGCCGTCTTTCATGTAGATTCGTAATCATCAAAAGCAAATCAGTCAGTTTTTAGATATCTTTGATTGAACAAAGTTCTGTCTTTCTTGTTTCAAGTGTTCTACTATGGACCCATAGCTAAAACTCAAGTTTTAAAAACTTCCCGAAATCTAAATCTGGACTTTCATTAGGGTATTAAGTGTATCAAAATGTCGTCTTTCACATAGATTCGGAATCGTCAACTGCAAAAAAGTCAATTTTAAGATATCGTTGATTGAACAAAGTTGTCTCTTTCTTGTTTCAAGTGTTCGACTATGGACCCATGGGTAAAACTCAAGTTTTAAAAAAGTTCCCGGAATCCGAATTTGGACATTCGTTAGTGCATTAAGTGTATCAAAATGTCGTCTTTCACGTTGATTCGGAATCGTCAACCGCAATAAAAGTCAGTTTTGAGATATTGTTGAATGAACAAACTTGTCTCTTTCTTGTTTCAAGTGTTTAACTATTGACCCATGGCTAAAACTCAAGCTTTAAAGACTTCCCGAAATCCAAATTTGGACTTTCGTTAGTGTATTAAGTGTATCAAAATGTCGTCTTTCACATTTATTCGAAATCGTCAACCGCAAAAAAAGTCAGTTTTGATAAATCGTTGAATGAACAAAGTTGTCTTTTTCTTGTTTCAAGTGTTCTACTATAGACCCATGGCTAAAACTCAAGTTTTAAAGACTTCCCGAAATCCAAATTTAGACTTTCATTAGTGTATTAAGTGTATTAAAATGTCGTATTTCACATTGATTCGGAATCGTCAACCGCAAAAAAAGTCTGTTTTGAGATATCGTTGAATGAACAAAGTTGTCTCTTTCTTGTTTCAAGTGTTTAACTATGGACCCATGGCTAAAACTCAAGTTTTAAAGACTTCCCGAAATCCGAATTTGGACTTTCATTAGTGTATTAAGTGTATTAAAATGTCGTCTTTCACATTGATTCGGAATCGTCAACCGCAAAAAAAGTTAGTTTTGAGTTATCGTTGAATGAACAAAGTTGTCTCTTTCTTGTTTCAAGTGTTTAACTATGGACCCATGGCTAAAACTCAAGTTTTAAAAACTTCCCGAAATCCGAATTTAGACTTTCATTAGTGTATTAAGTGTATTAAAATGTCATCTTTCACATTGATTCGGAATCGTCAACCGCAAAAAAAGTCAGTTTTGAGATATCGTTGAATGAACAAAGTTGTCTCTTTCTTGTTTCAAGTGTTTAACTATGGACCCATGGCTAAAACTCAAGTTTTAAAGACTTCCCGAAATCCGAATTTAGACATTCATTAGTGTATTAAGTGTATTAAAATGTCATCTTTCACATTGATTCGGAATCGTCAACCGCAAAAAAAGTCAGTTTTGAGATATCGTTGAATGAACAAAGTTGTCTCTTTCTTGTTTCAAGTGTTTAACTATGAACCCATGGCTAAAACTCAAGTTTTAAAGACTTCCCAAAATCCGAATTTGGACTTTCATTAGCGTATTAAGTGTATTAAAATCTCATCTTTCACATTGATTCGGAATCGTCAACCGTAAAAAAAGTCAGTTTTGAGTTATAGTTGAATGAACAAAGTTGTCTCTTTCTTGTTTCAAGTGTTCAACTATGGACCCATGGCTAAAACTCAAGTTTTAAAGACTTCCCGAAATCCGAATTTGGACTTTCATGAGTGTATTAAGTGTATTAAAATGTCGTTTTTCACATTGATTCGGAATCGTCAACCACAAAAAAAGTCAGTTTTGAGATATCGTTGAATGAACAAAGTTGTCTCTTTCTTGTTTCAAGTGTTTAACTATGGACCCATGGCTAAAACTCAAGTTTTAAAGACTTCCCGAAATCTGAATTTGGACTTTCATCAGTGTATTAAGTGTATTAAAATGTCGTCTTTCACATTGATTCGGAATCGTCAACCGCAAAAAAAGACAGTTTTGAGTTATCGTTGAATGAACAAAGTTGCCTCTTTCTTGTTTCAAGTGTTCAACTATGGACCCATGGCTAAAACTCAAGTTTTAAAAACTTCTCGAAATCTAAATTTGAACTTTATTTAGTGTATTAAGTGTTTCAAAATGTCATCTTTCACGTAGATTCGGAGCCGTCAAAAGCAAATAAGTCAGTTTTGAGATATCTTTGATAGAACAAAGTTCTGTCTTTCTTGTTTCAAGTCTTCTACTGTGCACCCATGGCTAAAACTCAAGTTTTAAAAACATCCCGAGATCTGAATCTGGACTTTCATTAGTGTATCAAAATGTCGTCTTTCACATAGATTCAGAATCGTCAACTGCAAAAAATCAATTTTGAGATATCGCTGATTGAACAAAGTTGTCTCCTTCTTGTTTCAAGTGTTCTACTATGGACCCATGGGTAAAACTGAAGTTTTAAAAACGTCCCAAAATCCGAATTTGGACTTTCACTAGTGTATTAAGTGTATCAAAATGTCGTCTTTCACATTGCTTCGGAATCGTCAACCGCAAAAAAAGTCAGTTTTGAGATATCGTTTGAATGAAGAAAGTTGTCTCTTTCTTGTTTCAAGTGTTCAACAATGGACCCATGGCTAAAACTCAAGTTTTAAAGACTTTCCGAAATTCGAATTTCGACTTTCATTAGTGTATTAAGTGTATTAAAATGTCGTCTTTCACAATGAGTCGAAATCGTCAACCACAAAAAAAGTCAATTTTGAGATATCGTTGAATGAACAAAGTTGTCTCTTTCTTTTTTCAAGTGTTTATCTACGGACCCATGGCTAAAACTCAAGTTTTAAAGACTTTCCGAAATCTGAATTTGGACTTTGATCAGTGTATTAAGTGTATTAAAATGTCGTCTTTCACATTGATTCGGAATCGTCCACTGCAAAAAACTTCCCTTTTGAGTTATCGTTGAATGAACAAAGTTGTCTTTTTCTTGTTTCAAGTGTTCAATTATGGACCCATGGCTAAAACTCATGTTTTAAAAACTTCTCAAAATATGAATTTGGACTTTCTTTAGTGTATTAGGTGTTTCAAAATTTCGTCTTTCACGTAGATTCGGAATCATCAACAGCAAAAAAAGTCAGTTTTGTGATATCGTTGAATGAACAAAGTTGTATCTTTCTTGTTTAAAGTGTTTAACTACGGACCCATGGCTGAAACTCAAGTTTTAAAGACTTTTCGAAATCCGAATTTGGACTTTCATCAGTGTATTAAGTGTATTAAAAAGTCGTCTTTCACATTGATTCGGAATCGTCCACCGCAAAAAAGTTCCCTTTTGAGTTATCGTTGAATGAACAAAGTTGTCTCTTTCTTGTTTCAAGTGTTCAACTATGGACCCATGGCTAAAACTCAAGTTTTAGAAACTTCTCGAAATATGAATTTGTACTTTCTTTAGTGTATTAAGTGTTTCAAAATGTCGTCTTTCACGTAGATTCGGAATCATCAAAAGCAAATAAGTCAGTTTTTAGATATCTTTGATTGAACAAAGTTCTGTCTTTCTTGTTTCAAGTGTTTAACTATGGACCATGGCTAAAACTCAAGTTTTAAAAACTTTTCGAAATCTGAATTTGGACTTTCTTTAGTGTATTAAGTGTTTCAAAATGCTGTCTTTCACGTAGATTCGTAATCATCAAAAGCAAATAAGTCAGTTTTAAGATATCCTTGATTGAAGAAAGTTGTCTTCTTCTTATTTGAAGTGTTCTACTATGGACCCATGGGTAAAACTCAAGTTTTAAAAACTTCCCGGAATCCGAATTGAGACTTTCGTTAGTGTATTAAGTGTATCAAAATGTCGTCTTTCACATGGATTCGGAATCGTCAACCACAAAAAAATTCAGTTTTGAGATATCGTTGAATGAACAAAGTTGTCTCTTTCTTGTTTCAAGTGTTTAACTATGGACCCATGGCTAAAACTCAAGTTTTAAAGACTTCCCGAAATCTGAATTTGAACTTTCATCAGTGTATTAAGTGTATTAAAATGTCGTCTTTCACATTGATTCGGAATCGTCAACCGCAAAAAAAGACAGTTTTGAGTTATCGTTGAATGAACAAAGTTGTCTCTTTCTTATTTCAAGTGTTCAACTATGGACCCATGGCTAAAACTCAAGTTTTAAAAACTTCTCGAAATCTGAATTTGAACTTTATTTAGTGTATTAAGTGTTTCAAAATGTCATCTTTCACGTAGATTCGGAGCCGTCAAAAGCAAATAAGTCAGTTTTGAGATATCTTTGATAGAACAAAGTTCTGTCTTTCTTGTTTCAAGTCTTCTACTGTGCACCCATGGCTAAAACTCAAGTTTTAAAAACATCCCGAGATCTGAATCTGGACTTTCATTAGTGTATCAAAATGTCGTCTTTCACATAGATTCGGAATCGTCAACTGCAAAAAAGTCAATTTTGAGATATCGTTGATTGAACAAAGTTGTCTTCTTCTTGTTTCAAGTGTTCTACTATGGACCCATGGGTAAAACTGAAGTTTTAAAAACGTCCCAAAATCCGAATTTGGACTTTCACTAGTGTATTAAGTGTATCAAAATGTCGTCTTTCACATTGATTCGGAATCGTCAACCGCAAAAAAAGTCAGTTTTGAGAT
Organism: Diospyros kaki; assembly: GCA_036245055.1. Taxonomy (NCBI): domain Eukaryota; kingdom Viridiplantae; phylum Streptophyta; class Magnoliopsida; order Ericales; family Ebenaceae; genus Diospyros; species Diospyros kaki. Next base: position 21,470,043 of record BSEG01000009.1, on the reverse strand, counting down.
ATCGTTTGAATGAAGAAAGTTGTCTCTTTCTTGTTTCAAGTGTTCAACAATGGACCCATGGCTAAAACTCAGGTTTTAAAGACTTTCCGAAATTCGAATTTCGACTTTCATTAGTGTATTAAGTGTATTAAAATGTCATCTTTCACAATGAGTCGAAATCGTCAACCACAAAAAAAGTCAATTTTGAGATATCGTTGAATGAACAAAGTTGTCTCTTTCTTTTTTCAAGTGTTTATCTACGGACCCATGGCTAAAACTCAAGTTTTAAAGACTTTCCGAAATCTGAATTTGGACTTTCATCAGTGTATTAAGTGTATTAAAATGTCGTCTTTCACATTGATTCGGAATCGTCCACTGCAAAAAACTTCCCTTTTGAGTTATCGTTGAATGAACAAAGTTGTCTTTTTCTTGTTTCAAGTGTTCAACTATGGACCCATGGCTAAAACTCATGTTTTAAAAACTTCTCAAAATATGAATTTGGACTTTCTTTAGTGTATTAGGTGTTTCAAAATGTCGTCTTTCACGTAGATTCGGAATCATCAACAGCAAAAAAAGTCAGTTTTGTGATATCGTTGAATGAACAAAGTTGTATCTTTCTTGTTTAAAGTGTTTAACTACGGACCCATGGCTGAAACTCAAGTTTTAAAGACTTTTCGAAATCCGAATTTAGACTTTCATCAGTGTATTAAGTGTATTAAAAAGTCGTCTTTCACATTGATTCGGAATCGTCCACCGCAAAAAAGTTCCCTTTTGAGTTATCGTTAAATGAACAAAGTTGTCTCTTTCTTGTTTCAAGTGTTCAACTATGGACCCATGGCTAAAACTCAAGTTTTAAAAACTTCTCGAAATATGAATTTGTACTTTCTTTAGTGTATTAAGTGTTTCAAAATGTCGTCTTTCACGTAGATTCGGAATCATCAAAAGCAAATAAGTCAGTTTTTAGATATCTTTGATTGAACAAAGTTCTGTCTTTCTTGTTTCAAGTGTTTAACTATGGACCATGGCTAAAACTCAAGTTTTAAAAACTTTTCGAAATCTGAATTTGGACTTTCTTTAGTGTATTAAGTGTTTCAAAATGCTGTCTTTCACGTAGATTCGTAATCATCAAAAGCAAATAAGTCAGTTTTAAGATATCGTTGATTGAACAAAGTTGTCTTCTTCTTATTTGAAGTGTTCTACTATGGACCCATGGGTAAAACTCAAGTTTTAAAAACTTCCCGGAATCCGAATTGAGACTTTCGTTAGTGTATTAAGTGTATCAAAATGTCGTCTTTCACATGGATTCGGAATCGTCAACCACAAAAAAATTCAGTTTTGAGATATCGTTGAATGAACAAAGTTGTCTCTTTCTTGTTTCAAGTGTTTAACTATGGACCCATGGCTAAAACTCAAGTTTTAAAGACTTCCCGAAATCTGAATTTGGACTTTCATCAGTGTATTAAGTGTATTAAAATGTCGTCTTTCACATTGATTCGGAATCGTCAACCGCAAAAAAAGACAGTTTTGAGTTATCGTTGAATGAACAAAGTTGTCTCTTTCTTGTTTCAAGTGTTCAACTATGGACCCATGGCTAAAACTCAAGTTTTAAAAACTTCTCGAAATCTGAATTTGAACTTTATTTAGTGTATTAAGTGTTTCAAAATGTCATCTTTCACGTAGATTCGGAGCCGTCAAAAGCAAATAAGTCAGTTTTGAGATATCTTTGATAGAACAAAGTTCTGTCTTTCTTGTTTCAAGTCTTCTACTGTGCACCCATGGCTAAAACTCAAGTTTTAAAAACATCCCGAGATCTGAATCTGGACTTTCATTAGTGTATCAAAATGTCGTCTTTCACATAGATTCGGAATCGTCAACTGCAAAAAAGTCAATTTTGAGATATCGTTGATTGAACAAAGTTGTCTCCTTCTTGTTTCAAGTGTTCTACTATGGACCCATGGGTAAAACTGAAGTTTTAAAAACGTCCCAAAATCCGAATTTGGACTTTCACTAGTGTATTAAGTGTATCAAAATGTCGTCTTTCACATTGATTCGGAATCGTCAACCGCAAAAAAAGTCAGTTTTGAGATATCGTTTGAATGACGAAAGTTGTCTCTTTCTTGTTTCAAGTGTTCAACAATGGACCCATGGCTAAAACTCAAGTTTTAAAGACTTTCCGAAATTCGAATTTTGACTTTCATTAGTGTATTAAGTGTATTAAAATGTCGTCTTTCACAATGAGTCGAAATCGTCAACCACAAAAAAAGTCAATTTTGAGATATCGTTGAATGAACAAAGTTGTCTCTTTCTTTTTTCAAGTGTTTATCTACGGACCCATGGCTAAAACTCAAGTTTTAAAGACTTTCTGAAATCTGAATTTGGACTTTCATCAGTGTATTAAGTGTATTAAAATGTCGTCTTTCACATTGATTCGGAATCGTCCACTGCAAAAAACTTCCCTTTTGAGTTATCGTTGAATGAACAAAGTTGTCTTTTTCTTGTTTCAAGTGTGTTCAACTATGGACCCATGGCTAAAACTCATGTTTTAAAAACTTCTCAAAATATGAATTTGGACTTTCTTTAGTGTATTAGGTGTTTCAAAATGTCGTCTTTCACGTAGATTCGGAATCATCAACAGCAAAAAAAGTGAGTTTTGTGATATCGTTGAATGAACAAAGTTGTATCTTTCTTGTTTAAAGTGTTTAACTACGGACCCATGGCTGAAACTCAAGTTTTAAAGACTTTTCGAAATCCGAATTTGGACTTTCATCAGTGTATTAAGTGTATTAAAATGTCGTCTTTCACATTGATTCGGAATCGTCCACCGCAAAAAAGTTCCCTTTTGAGTTATCGTTGAATGAACAAAGTTGTCTCTTTCTTGTTTCAAGTGTTCAACTATGGACCCATGGCTAAAACTCAAGTTTTAAAAACTTCTCGAAATATGAATTTGTACTTTCTTTAGTGTATTAAGTGTTTCAAAATGTCGTCTTTCACGTAGATTCGGAATCATCAAAAGCAAATAAGTCAGTTTTTAGATATCTTTGATTGAACAAAGTTCTGTCTTTCTTGTTTCAAGTGTTTAACTATGGACCATGGCTAAAACTCAAGTTTTAAAAACTTTCCGAAATCTGAATTTGGACTTTCTTTAGTGTATTAAGTGTTTCAAAATGCTGTCTTTCACGTAGATTCGTAATCATCAAAAGCAAATAAGTCAGTTTTAAGATATCGTTGATTGAACAAAGTTGTCTTCTTCTTGTTTGAAGTGTTCTACTATGGACCCATGGGTAAAACTCAAGTTTTAAAAACTTCCCGGAATCCGAATTGAGACTTTCGTTAGTGTATTAAGTGTATCAAAATGTCGTCTTTCACATGGATTCGGAATCGTCAACCGCAAAAAAAGTCAGTTTTGAGTTATAGTTGAATGAACAAAGTTGTCTCTTTCTTGTTTCAAGTGTTCAACTATGGACCCACGGCTAAAACTCAAGTTTTAAAGACATCCCAAAATCCGAATTTGGACTTTCGTTAGTGTATTAAGTGTATCAAAATGTCATCTTTCACATTGATTCGAGATCGTCAACCGCAAAAAAAGTCAATTTTGAGATATCGTTGAATGAACAAAGTTGTCTCTTTCTTGTTTCAAGTGTTTAACTATGGACCCATGGCTAAAACTCAAGTTTTAAAGACTTCCCGAAATCTGAATTTGGACTTTCATCAGTGTATTAAGTGTATTAAAATGTAGTCTTTCACATTGATTCAGAATCGTCCACCGCAAAAAACTTCCCTTTCGAGTTATCGTTGAATGAACAAAGTTGTCTCTTTCTTGTTTCAAGTGTTCAACTATGGACGCATGGCCAAAACTCAAGTTTTAAAAACTTCCCAAAATCTGAATTTGGGCTTTCTTTAGTGTATTAAGTGTTTCAAAATGCCGTCTTTCATGTAGATTCGTAATCATCAAAAGCAAATCAGTCAGTTTTTAGATATCTTTGATTGAACAAAGTTCTGTCTTTCTTGTTTCAAGTGTTCTACTATGGACCCATAGCTAAAACTCAAGTTTTAAAAACTTCCCGAAATCTAAATCTGGACTTTCATTAGGGTATTAAGTGTATCAAAATGTCGTCTTTCACATAGATTCGGAATCGTCAACTGCAAAAAAGTCAATTTTAAGATATCGTTGATTGAACAAAGTTGTCTCTTTCTTGTTTCAAGTGTTCGACTATGGACCCATGGGTAAAACTCAAGTTTTTAAAAAGTTCCCGGAATCCGAATTTGGACATTCGTTAGTGCATTAAGTGTATCAAAATGTCGTCTTTCACGTTGATTCGGAATCGTCAACCGCAATAAAAGTTAGTTTTGAGATATTGTTGAATGAACAAACTTGTCTCTTTCTTGTTTCAAGTGTTTAACTATTGACCCATGGCTAAAACTCAAGCTTTAAAGACTTCCCGAAATCCAAATTTGGACTTTCGTTAGTGTATTAAGTGTATCAAAATGTCGTCTTTCACATTTATTTGAAATCGTCAACCGCAAAAAAAGTCAGTTTTGATAAATCGTTGAATGAACAAAGTTGTCTTTTTCTTGTTTCAAGTGTTCTACTATAGACCCATGGCTAAAACTCAAGTTTTAAAGACTTCCCGAAATCCAAATTTAGACTTTCATTAGTGTATTAAGTGTATTAAAATGTCGTATTTCACATTGATTCGGAATCGTCAACCGCAAAAAAAGTCTGTTTTGAGATATCGTTGAATGAACAAAGTTGTCTCTTTCTTGTTTCAAGTGTTTAACTATGGACCCATGGCTAAAACTCAAGTTTTAAAGACTTCCCGAAATCCGAATTTGGACTTTCATTAGTGTATTAAGTGTATTAAAATGTCGTCTTTCACATTGATTCGGAATCGTCAACCGCAAAAAAAGTTAGTTTTGAGTTATCGTTGAATGAACAAAGTTGTCTCTTTCTTGTTTCAAGTGTTTAACTATGGACCCATGGCTAAAACTCAAGTTTTAAAAACTTCCCGAAATCCGAATTTAGACTTTCATTAGTGTATTAAGTGTATTAAAATGTCATCTTTCACATTGATTCGGAATCGTCAACCGCAAAAAAAGTCAGTTTTGAGATATCGTTGAATGAACAAAGTTGTCTCTTTCTTGTTTCAAGTGTTTAACTATGGACCCATGGCTAAAACTCAAGTTTTAAAGACTTCCCGAAATCCGAATTTAGACTTTCATTAGTGTATTAAGTGTATTAAAATGTCATCTTTCACATTGATTCGGAATCGTCAACCGCAAAAAAAGTCAGTTTTGAGATATCGTTGAATGAACAAAGTTGTCTCTTTCTTGTTTCAAGTGTTTAACTATGAACCCATGGCTAAAACTCAAGTTTTAAAGACTTCCCAAAATCCGAATTTGGACTTTCATTAGCGTATTAAGTGTATTAAAATCTCATCTTTCACATTGATTCGGAATCGTCAACCGTAAAAAAAGTCAGTTTTGAGTTATAGTTGAATGAACAAAGTTGTCTCTTTCTTGTTTCAAGTGTTCAACTATGGACCCATGGCTAAAACTCAAGTTTTAAAGACTTCCCGAAATCCGAATTTGGACTTTCATGAGTGTATTAAGTGTATTAAAATGTCGTTTTTCACATTGATTCGGAATCGTCAACCACAAAAAAAGTCAGTTTTGAGATATCGTTGAATGAACAAAGTTGTCTCTTTCTTGTTTCAAGTGTTTAACTATGGACCCATGGCTAAAACTCAAGTTTTAAAGACTTCCCGAAATCTGAATTTGGACTTTCATCAGTGTATTAAGTGTATTAAAATGTCGTCTTTCACATTGATTCGGAATCGTCAACCGCAAAAAAAGACAGTTTTGAGTTATCGTTGAATGAACAAAGTTGCCTCTTTCTTGTTTCAAGTGTTCAACTATGGACCCATGGCTAAAACTCAAGTTTTAAAAACTTCTCGAAATCTAAATTTGAACTTTATTTAGTGTATTAAGTGTTTCAAAATGTCATCTTTCACGTAGATTCGGAGCCGTCAAAAGCAAATAAGTCAGTTTTGAGATATCTTTGATAGAACAAAGTTCTGTCTTTCTTGTTTCAAGTCTTCTACTGTGCACCCATGGCTAAAACTCAAGTTTTAAAAACATCCCGAGATCTGAATCTGGACTTTCATTAGTGTATCAAAATGTCGTCTTTCACATAGATTCAGAATCGTCAACTGCAAAAAATCAATTTTGAGATATCGCTGATTGAACAAAGTTGTCTCCTTCTTGTTTCAAGTGTTCTACTATGGACCCATGGGTAAAACTGAAGTTTTAAAAACGTCCCAAAATCCGAATTTGGACTTTCACTAGTGTATTAAGTGTATCAAAATGTCGTCTTTCACATTGATTCGGAATCGTCAACCGCAAAAAAAGTCAGTTTTGAGATATCGTTTGAATGAAGAAAGTTGTCTCTTTCTTGTTTCAAGTGTTCAACAATGGACCCATGGCTAAAACTCAAGTTTTAAAGACTTTCCGAAATTCGAATTTCGACTTTCATTAGTGTATTAAGTGTATTAAAATGTCGTCTTTCACAATGAGTCGAAATCGTCAACCACAAAAAAAGTCAATTTTGAGATATCGTTGAATGAACAAAGTTGTCTCTTTCTTTTTTCAAGTGTTTATCTACGGACCCATGGCTAAAACTCAAGTTTTAAAGACTTTCCGAAATCTGAATTTGGACTTTGATCAGTGTATTAAGTGTATTAAAATGTCGTCTTTCACATTGATTCGGAATCGTCCACTGCAAAAAACTTCCCTTTTGAGTTATCGTTGAATGAACAAAGTTGTCTTTTTCTTGTTTCAAGTGTTCAATTATGGACCCATGGCTAAAACTCATGTTTTAAAAACTTCTCAAAATATGAATTTGGACTTTCTTTAGTGTATTAGGTGTTTCAAAATTTCGTCTTTCACGTAGATTCGGAATCATCAACAGCAAAAAAAGTCAGTTTTGTGATATCGTTGAATGAACAAAGTTGTATCTTTCTTGTTTAAAGTGTTTAACTACGGACCCATGGCTGAAACTCAAGTTTTAAAGACTTTTCGAAATCCGAATTTGGACTTTCATCAGTGTATTAAGTGTATTAAAAAGTCGTCTTTCACATTGATTCGGAATCGTCCACCGCAAAAAAGTTCCCTTTTGAGTTATCGTTGAATGAACAAAGTTGTCTCTTTCTTGTTTCAAGTGTTCAACTATGGACCCATGGCTAAAACTCAAGTTTTAGAAACTTCTCGAAATATGAATTTGTACTTTCTTTAGTGTATTAAGTGTTTCAAAATGTCGTCTTTCACGTAGATTCGGAATCATCAAAAGCAAATAAGTCAGTTTTTAGATATCTTTGATTGAACAAAGTTCTGTCTTTCTTGTTTCAAGTGTTTAACTATGGACCATGGCTAAAACTCAAGTTTTAAAAACTTTTCGAAATCTGAATTTGGACTTTCTTTAGTGTATTAAGTGTTTCAAAATGCTGTCTTTCACGTAGATTCGTAATCATCAAAAGCAAATAAGTCAGTTTTAAGATATCCTTGATTGAACAAAGTTGTCTTCTTCTTATTTGAAGTGTTCTACTATGGACCCATGGGTAAAACTCAAGTTTTAAAAACTTCCCGGAATCCGAATTGAGACTTTCGTTAGTGTATTAAGTGTATCAAAATGTCGTCTTTCACATGGATTCGGAATCGTCAACCACAAAAAAATTCAGTTTTGAGATATCGTTGAATGAACAAAGTTGTCTCTTTCTTGTTTCAAGTGTTTAACTATGGACCCATGGCTAAAACTCAAGTTTTAAAGACTTCCCGAAATCTGAATTTGGACTTTCATCAGTGTATTAAGTGTATTAAAATGTCGTCTTTCACATTGATTCGGAATCGTCAACCGCAAAAAAAGACAGTTTTGAGTTATCGTTGAATGAACAAAGTTGTCTCTTTCTTGTTTCAAGTGTTCAACTATGGACCCATGGCTAAAACTCAAGTTTTAAAAACTTCTCGAAATCTGAATTTGAACTTTATTTAGTGTATTAAGTGTTTCAAAATGTCATCTTTCACGTAGATTCGGAGCCGTCAAAAGCAAATAAGTCAGTTTTGAGATATCTTTGATAGAACAAAGTTCTGTCTTTCTTGTTTCAAGTCTTCTACTGTGCACCCATGGCTAAAACTCAAGTTTTAAAAACATCCCGAGATCTGAATCTGGACTTTCATTAGTGTATCAAAATGTCGTCTTTCACATAGATTCGGAATCGTCAACTGCAAAAAAGTCAATTTTGAGATATCGTTGATTGAACAAAGTTGTCTCCTTCCTGTTTCAAGTGTTCTACTATGGACCCATGGGTAAAACTGAAGTTTTAAAAACGTCCCAAAATCCGAATTTGGACTTTCACTAGTGTATTAAGTGTATCAAAATGTCGTCTTTCACATTGATTCGGAATCGTCAACCGCAAAAAAAGTCAGTTTTGAGATATCGTTTGAATGACGAAAGTTGTCTCTTTCTTGTTTCAAGTGTTCAACAATGGACCCATGGCTAAAACTCAAGTTTTAAAGACTTTCCGAAATTCGAATTTTGACTTTCATTAGTGTATTAAGTGTATTAAAATGTCGTCTTTCACAATGAGTCGAAATCGTCAACCACAAAAAAAGTCAATTTTGAGATATCGTTGAATGAACAAAGTTGTCTCTTTCTTTTTTCAAGTGTTTATCTACGGACCCATGGCTAAAACTCAAGTTTTAAAGACTTTCTGAAATCTGAATTTGGACTTTCATCAGTGTATTAAGTGTATTAAAATGTCGTCTTTCACATTGATTCGGAATCGTCCACTGCAAAAAACTTCCCTTTTGAGTTATCGTTGAATGAACAAAGTTGTCTTTTTCTTGTTTCAAGTGTTCAACTATGGACCCATGGCTAAAACTCATGTTTTAAAAACTTCTCAAAATATGAATTTGGACTTTCTTTAGTGTATTAGGTGTTTCAAAATGTCGTCTTTCACGTAGATTCGGAATCATCAACAGCAAAAAAAGTCAGTTTTGTGATATCGTTGAATGAACAAAGTTGTATCTTTCTTGTTTAAAGTGTTTAACTACGGACCCATGGCTGAAACTCAAGTTTTAAAGACTTTTCGAAATCCGAATTTGGACTTTCATCAGTGTATTAAGTGTATTAAAAAGTCGTCTTTCACATTGATTCGGAATCGTCCACCGCAAAAAAGTTCCCTTTTGAGTTATCGTTGAATGAACAAAGTTGTCTCTTTCTTGTTTCAAGTGTTCAACTATGGACCCATGGCTAAAACTCAAGTTTTAAAAACTTCTCGAAATATGAATTTGTACTTTCTTTAGTGTATTAAGTGTTTCAAAATGTCGTCTTTCACGTAGATTCGGAATCATCAAAAGCAAATAAGTCAGTTTTTAGATATCTTTGATTGAACAAAGTTCTGTCTTTCTTGTTTCAAGTGTTTAACTATGGACCATGGCTAAAACTCAAGTTTTAAAAACTTTCCGAAATCTGAATTTGGACTTTCTTTAGTGTATTAAGTGTTTCAAAATGCTGTCTTTCACGTAGATTCGTAATCATCAAAAGCAAATAAGTCAGTTTTAAGATATCGTTGATTGAACAAAGTTGTCTTCTTCTTGTTTGAAGTGTTCTACTATGGACCCATGGGTAAAACTCAAGTTTTAAAAACTTCCCGGAATCCGAATTGAGACTTTCGTTAGTGTATTAAGTGTATCAAAATGTCGTCTTTCACATGGATTCGGAATCGTCAACCGCAAAAAAAGTCAGTTTTGAGTTATAGTTGAATGAACAAAGTTGTCTCTTTCTTGTTTCAAGTGTTCAACTATGGACCCACGGCTAAAACTCAAGTTTTAAAGACATCCCAAAATCCGAATTTGGACTTTCGTTAGTGTATTAAGTGTATCAAAATGTCATCTTTCACATTGATTCGAGATCGTCAACCGCAAAAAAAGTCAATTTTGAGATATCGTTGAATGAACAAAGTTGTCTCTTTCTTGTTTCAAGTGTTTAACTATGGACCCATGGCTAAAACTCAAGTTTTAAAGACTTCCCGAAATCTGAATTTGGACTTTCATCAGTGTATTAAGTGTATTAAAATGTAGTCTTTCACATTGATTCAGAATCGTCCACCGCAAAAAACTTCCCTTTCGAGTTATCGTTGAATGAACAAAGTTGTCTCTTTCTTGTTTCAAGTGTTCAACTATGGACGCATGGCCAAAACTCAAGTTTTAAAAACTTCCCAAAATCTGAATTTGGGCTTTCTTTAGTGTATTAAGTGTTTCAAAATGCCGTCTTTCATGTAGATTCGTAATCATCAAAAGCAAATCAGTCAGTTTTTAGATATCTTTGATTGAACAAAGTTCTGTCTTTCTTGTTTCAAGTGTTCTACTATGGACCCATAGCTAAAACTCAAGTTTTAAAAACTTCCCGAAATCTAAATCTGGACTTTCATTAGGGTATTAAGTGTATCAAAATGTCGTCTTTCACATAGATTCGGAATCGTCAACTGCAAAAAAGTCAATTTTAAGATATCGTTGATTGAACAAAGTTGTCTCTTTCTTGTTTCAAGTGTTCTACTATGGACCCATGGGTAAAACTCAAGTTTTAAAAAAGTTCCCGGAATCCGAATTTGGACATTCGTTAGTGTATTAAGTGTATCAAAATGTCGTCTTTCACGTTGATTCGGAATCGTCAACCGCAATAAAAGTCAGTTTTGAGATATTGTTGAATGAACAAAGTTGTCTCTTTCTTGTTTCAAGTGTTTAACTATTGACCCATGGCTAAAACTCAAGCTTTAAAGACTTCCCGAAATCCAAATTTGGACTTTCGTTAGTGTATTAAGTGTATCAAAATGTCGTCTTTCACATTTATTCGAAATCGTCAACCGCAAAAAAAGTCAGTTTTGATAAATCGTTGAATGAACAAAGTTGTCTTTTTCTTGTTTCAAGTGTTCTACTATAGACCCATGGCTAAAACTCAAGTTTTAAAGACTTCCCGAAATCCAAATTTAGACTTTCATTAGTGTATTAAGTGTATTAAAATGTCGTATTTCACATTGATTCGGAATCGTCAACCGCAAAAAAAGTCTGTTTTGAGATATCGTTGAATGAACAAAGTTGTCTCTTTCTTGTTTCAAGTGTTTAACTATGGACCCATGGCTAAAACTCAAGTTTTAAAGACTTCCCGAAATCCGAATTTGGACTTTCATTAGTGTATTAAGTGTATTAAAATGTCGTCTTTCACATTGATTCGGAATCGTCAACCGCAAAAAAAGTTAGTTTTGAGTTATCGTTGAATGAACAAAGTTGTCTCTTTCTTGTTTCAAGTGTTTAACTATGGACCCATGGCTAAAACTCAAGTTTTAAAAACTTCCCGAAATCCGAATTTAGACTTTCATTAGTGTATTAAGTGTATTAAAATGTCATCTTTCACATTGATTCGGAATCGTCAACCGCAAAAAAAGTCAGTTTTGAGATATCGTTGAATGAACAAAGTTGTCTCTTTCTTGTTTCAAGTGTTTAACTATGGACCCATGGCTAAAACTCAAGTTTTAAAGACTTCCCGAAATCCGAATTTAGACTTTCATTAGTGTATTAAGTGTATTAAAATGTCATCTTTCACATTGATTCAGAATCGTCAACCGCAAAAAAAGTCAGTTTTGAGATATCGTTGAATGAACAAAGTTGTCTCTTTCTTGTTTCAAGTGTTTAACTATGAACCCATGGCTAAAACTCAAGTTTTAAAGACTTCCCAAAATCCGAATTTGGACTTTCATTAGTGTATTAAGTGTATTAAAATGTCGTCTTTCACATTGATTCGGAATCGTCAACCGCAAAAAAAGTCAGTTTTGAGTTATCGTTGAATGAACAAAGTTGTCTCTTTCTTGTTTCAAGTGTTTAACTATGGACCCATGGCTAAAACTCAAGTTTTAAAGACTTCCCGAAATCCGAATTTGGACTTTCATTAGTGTATTAAGTGTATTAAAATGTCGTCTTTCACATTGATTCGGAATCGTCAACCGCAAAAAAAGTCAGTTTTGAGTTATCGTTGAATGAACAAAGTTGTCTCTTTCTTGTTTCAAGTGTTTAACTATGGACCCATGGCTAAAACTCAAGTTTTAAAAACTTCCCGAAATCCGAATTTAGACTTTCATTAGTGTATTAAGTGTATTAAAATGTCATCTTTCACATTGATTCGGAATCGTCAACCGCAAAAAAAGTCAGTTTTGAGATATCGTTGAATGAACAAAGTTGTCTCTTTCTTGTTTCAAGTGTTTAACTATGGACCCATGGCTAAAACTCAAGTTTTAAAGACTTCCCGAAATCCGAATTTAGACTTTCATTAGTGTATTAAGTGTATTAAAATGTCATCTTTCATATTGATTCGGAATCGTCAACCGCAAAAAAAGTCAGTTTTGAGATATCGTTGAATGAACAAAGTTGTCTCTTTCTTGTTTCAAGTGTTTAACTATGAACCCATGGCTAAAACTCAAGTTTTAAAGACTTCCCAAAATCCGAATTTGGACTTTCATTAGCGTATTAAGTGTATTAAAATCTCATCTTTCACATTGATTCGGAATCGTCAACCGCAAAAAAAGTTAGTTTTGAGTTATCGTTGAATGAACAAAGTTGTCTCTTTCTTGTTTCAAGTGTTTAACTATGGACCCATGGCTAAAACTCAAGTTTTAAAAACTTCCCGAAATCCGAATTTAGACTTTCTTTAGTGTATTAGGTGTTTCAAAATGTCGTCTTTCACGTAGATTCGGAATCATCAACAGCAAAAAAAGTCAGTTTTGTGATATCGTTGAATGAACAAAGTTGTATCTTTCTTGTTTAAAGTGTTTAACTACGGACCCATGGCTGAAACTCAAGTTTTAAAGACTTTTCGAAATCCGAATTTGGACTTTCATCAGTGTATTAAGTGTATTAAAATGTCATCTTTCACATTGATTCGGAATCGTCCACCACAAAAAAGTTCCCTTTTGAGTTATCGTTGAATGAACAAAGTTGTCTCTTTCTTGTTTCAAGTGTTCAACTATGGACCCATGGCTAAAACTCAAGTTTTAAAAACTTTTCGAAATCTGAATTTGGACTTTCTTTAGTGTATTAAGTGTTTCAAAATGCTGTCTTTCACGTAGATTCGTAATCATCAAAAGCAAATAAGTCAGTTTTAAGATATCGTTGATTGAACAAAGTTGTCTTCTTCTTATTTGAAGTGTTCTACTATGGACCCATGGGTAAAACTCAAGTTTTAAAAACTTCCCGGAATCCGAATTGAGACTTTCGTTAGTGTATTAAGTGTATCAAAATGTCGTCTTTCACATGGATTCGGAATCGTCAACCACAAAAAAATTCAGTTTTGAGATATCGTTGAATGAACAAAGTTGTCTCTTTCTTGTTTCAAGTGTTTAACTATGGACCCATGGCTAAAACTCAAGTTTTAAAGACTTCCCGAAATCTGAATTTGAACTTTCATCAGTGTATTAAGTGTATTAAAATGTCGTCTTTCACATTGATTCGGAATCGTCAACCGCAAAAAAAGACAGTTTTGAGTTATCGTTGAATGAACAAAGTTGTCTCTTTCTTATTTCAAGTGTTCAACTATGGACCCATGGCTAAAACTCAAGTTTTAAAAACTTCTCGAAATCTGAATTTGAACTTTATTTAGTGTATTAAGTGTTTCAAAATGTCATCTTTCACGTAGATTCGGAGCCGTCAAAAGCAAATAAGTCAGTTTTGAGATATCTTTGATAGAACAAAGTTCTGTCTTTCTTGTTTCAAGTCTTCTACTGTGCACCCATGGCTAAAACTCAAGTTTTAAAAACATCCCGAGATCTGAATCTGGACTTTCATTAGTGTATCAAAATGTCGTCTTTCACATAGATTCGGAATCGTCAACTGCAAAAAAGTCAATTTTGAGATATCGTTGATTGAACAAAGTTGTCTTCTTCTTGTTTCAAATGTTCTACTATGGACCCATGGGTAAAACTGAAGTTTTAAAAACGTCCCAAAATCCGAATTTGGACTTTCACTAGTGTATTAAGTGTATCAAAATGTCGTCTTTCACATTGATTCGGAATCGTCAACCGCAAAAAAAGTCAGTTTTGAGATATCGTTTGAATGAAGAAAGTTGTCTCTTTCTTGTTTCAAGTGTTCAACAATGGACGCATGGCTAAAACTCAGGTTTTAAAGACTTTCCGAAATTCGAATTTCGACTTTCATTAGTGTATTAAGTGTATTAAAATGTCATCTTTCACAATGAGTCGAAATCGTCAACCACAAAAAAAGTCAATTTTGAGATATCGTTGAATGAACAAAGTTGTCTCTTTCTTTTTTCAAGTGTTTATCTACGGACCCATGGCTAAAACTCAAGTTTTAAAGACTTTCCGAAATCTGAATTTGGACTTTCATCAGTGTATTAAGTGTATTAAAATGTCGTCTTTCACATTGATTCGGAATCGTCCACTGCAAAAAACTTCCCTTTTGAGTTATCGTTGAATGAACAAAGTTGTCTTTTTCTTGTTTCAAGTGTTCAACTATGGACCCATGGCTAAAACTCATGTTTTAAAAACTTCTCAAAATATGAATTTGGACTTTCTTTAGTGTATTAGGTGTTTCAAAATGTCGTCTTTCACGTAGATTCGGAATCATTAACAGCAAAAAAAGTCAGTTTTGTGATATCGTTGAATGAACAAAGTTGTATCTTTCTTGTTTAAAGTGTTTAACTACGGACCCATGGCTGAAACTCAAGTTTTAAAGACTTTTCGAAATCCGAATTTGGACTTTCATCAGTGTATTAAGTGTATTAAAAAGTCGTCTTTCACATTGATTCGGAATCGTCCACCGCAAAAAAGTTCCCTTTTGAGTTATCGTTAAATGAACAAAGTTGTCTCTTTCTTGTTTCAAGTGTTCAACTATGGACCCATGGCTAAAACTCAAGTTTTAAAAACTTCTCGAAATATGAATTTGTACTTTCTTTAGTGTATTAAGTGTTTCAAAATGTCGTCTTTCACGTAGATTCGGAATCATCAAAAGCAAATAAGTCAGTTTTTAGATATCTTTGATTGAACAAAGTTCTGTCTTTCTTGTTTCAAGTGTTTAACTATGGACCATGGCTAAAACTCAAGTTTTAAAAACTTTTCGAAATCTGAATTTGGACTTTCTTTAGTGTATTAAGTGTTTCAAAATGCTGTCTTTCACGTAGATTCGTAATCATCAAAAGCAAATAAGTCAGTTTTAAGATATCGTTGATTGAACAAAGTTGTCTTCTTCTTATTTGAAGTGTTCTACTATGGACCCATGGGTAAAACTCAAGTTTTAAAAACTTCCCGGAATCCGAATTGAGACTTTCGTTAGTGTATTAAGTGTATCAAAATGTCGTCTTTCACATGGATTCGGAATCGTCAACCACAAAAAAATTCAGTTTTGAGTTATCGTTGAATGAACAAAGTTGTCTCTTTCTTGTTTCAAGTGTTCAACTATGGACCCATGGCTAAAACTCAAGTTTTAAAAACTTTTCGAAATCTGAATTTGGACTTTCTTTAGTGTATTAAGTGTTTCAAAATGCTGTCTTTCACGTAGATTCGTAATCATCAAAAGCAAATAAGTCAGTTTTAAGATATCGTTGATTGAACAAAGTTGTCTTCTTCTTATTTGAAGTGTTCTACTATGGACCCATGGGTAAAACTCAAGTTTTAAAAACTTCCCGGAATCCGAATTGAGACTTTCGTTAGTGTATTAAGTGTATCAAAATGTCGTCTTTCACATGGATTCGGAATCGTCAACCACAAAAAAATTCAGTTTTGAGATATCGTTGAATGAACAAAGTTGTCTCTTTCTTGTTTCAAGTGTTTAACTATGGACCCATGGCTAAAACTCAAGTTTTAAAGACTTCCCGAAATCTGAATTTGAACTTTCATCAGTGTATTAAGTGTATTAAAATGTCGTCTTTCACATTGATTCGGAATCGTCAACCGCAAAAAAAGACAGTTTTGAGTTATCGTTGAATGAACAAAGTTGTCTCTTTCTTATTTCAAGTGTTCAACTATGGACCCATGGCTAAAACTCAAGTTTTAAAAACTTCTCGAAATCTGAATTTGAACTTTATTTAGTGTATTAAGTGTTTCAAAATGTCATCTTTCACGTAGATTCGGAGCCGTCAAAAGCAAATAAGTCAGTTTTGAGATATCTTTGATAGAACAAAGTTCTGTCTTTCTTGTTTCAAGTCTTCTACTGTGCACCCATGGCTAAAACTCAAGTTTTAAAAACATCCCGAGATCTGAATCTGGACTTTCATTAGTGTATCAAAATGTCGTCTTTCACATAGATTCGGAATCGTCAACTGCAAAAAAGTCAATTTTGAGATATCGTTGATTGAACAAAGTTGTCTTCTTCTTGTTTCAAATGTTCTACTATGGACCCATGGGTAAAACTGAAGTTTTAAAAACGTCCCAAAATCCGAATTTGGACTTTCACTAGTGTATTAAGTGTATCAAAATGTCGTCTTTCACATTGATTCGGAATCGTCAACCGCAAAAAAAGTCAGTTTTGAGATATCGTTTGAATGAAGAAAGTTGTCTCTTTCTTGTTTCAAGTGTTCAACAATGGACCCATGGCTAAAACTCAGGTTTTAAAGACTTTCCGAAATTCGAATTTCGACTTTCATTAGTGTATTAAGTGTATTAAAATGTCATCTTTCACAATGAGTCGAAATCGTCAACCACAAAAAAAGTCAATTTTGAGATATCGTTGAATGAACAAAGTTGTCTCTTTCTTTTTTCAAGTGTTTATCTACGGACCCATGGCTAAAACTCAAGTTTTAAAGACTTTCCGAAATCTGAATTTGGACTTTCATCAGTGTATTAAGTGTATTAAAATGTCGTCTTTCACATTGATTCGGAATCGTCCACTGCAAAAAACTTCCCTTTTGAGTTATCGTTGAATGAACAAAGTTGTCTTTTTCTTGTTTCAAGTGTTCAACTATGGACCCATGGCTAAAACTCATGTTTTAAAAACTTCTCAAAATATGAATTTGGACTTTCTTTAGTGTATTAGGTGTTTCAAAATGTCGTCTTTCACGTAGATTCGGAATCATCAACAGCAAAAAAAGTCAGTTTTGTGATATCGTTGAATGAACAAAGTTGTATCTTTCTTGTTTAAAGTGTTTAACTACGGACCCATGGCTGAAACTCAAGTTTTAAAGACTTTTCGAAATCCGAATTTGGACTTTCATCAGTGTATTAAGTGTATTAAAAAGTCGTCTTTCACATTGATTCGGAATCGTCCACCGCAAAAAAGTTCCCTTTTGAGTTATCGTTAAATGAACAAAGTTGTCTCTTTCTTGTTTCAAGTGTTCAACTATGGACCCATGGCTAAAACTCAAGTTTTAAAAACTTCTCGAAATATGAATTTGTACTTTCTTTAGTGTATTAAGTGTTTCAAAATGTCGTCTTTCACGTAGATTCGGAATCATCAAAAGCAAATAAGTCAGTTTTTAGATATCTTTGATTGAACAAAGTTCTGTCTTTCTTGTTTCAAGTGTTTAACTATGGACCATGGCTAAAACTCAAGTTTTAAAAACTTTTCGAAATCTGAATTTGGACTTTCTTTAGTGTATTAAGTGTTTCAAAATGCTGTCTTTCACGTAGATTCGTAATCATCAAAAGCAAATAAGTCAGTTTTAAGATATCGTTGATTGAACAAAGTTGTCTTCTTCTTATTTGAAGTGTTCTACTATGGACCCATGGGTAAAACTCAAGTTTTAAAAACTTCCCGGAATCCGAATTGAGACTTTCGTTAGTGTATTAAGTGTATCAAAATGTCGTCTTTCACATGGATTCGGAATCGTCAACCACAAAAAAATTCAGTTTTGAGATATCGTTGAATGAACAAAGTTGTCTCTTTCTTGTTTCAAGTGTTTAACTATGGACCCATGGCTAAAACTCAAGTTTTAAAGACTTCCCGAAATCTGAATTTGGACTTTCATCAGTGTATTAAGTGTATTAAAATGTCGTCTTTCACATTGATTCGGAATCGTCAACCGCAAAAAAAGACAGTTTTGAGTTATCGTTGAATGAACAAAGTTGTCTCTTTCTTGTTTCAAGTGTTCAACTATGGACCCATGGCTAAAACTCAAGTTTTAAAAACTTCTCGAAATCTGAATTTGAACTTTATTTAGTGTATTAAGTGTTTCAAAATGTCATCTTTCACGTAGATTCGGAGCCGTCAAAAGCAAATAAGTCAGTTTTGAGATATCTTTGATAGAACAAAGTTCTGTCTTTCTTGTTTCAAGTCTTCTACTGTGCACCCATGGCTAAAACTCAAGTTTTAAAAACATCCCGAGATCTGAATCTGGACTTTCATTAGTGTATCAAAATGTCGTCTTTCACATAGATTCGGAATCGTCAACTGCAAAAAAGTCAATTTTGAGATATCGTTGATTGAACAAAGTTGTCTCCTTCTTGTTTCAAGTGTTCTACTATGGACCCATGGGTAAAACTGAAGTTTTAAAAACGTCCCAAAATCCGAATTTGGACTTTCACTAGTGTATTAAGTGTATCAAAATGTCGTCTTTCACATTGATTCGGAATCGTCAACCGCAAAAAAAGTCAGTTTTGAGATATCGTTTGAATGACGAAAGTTGTCTCTTTCTTGTTTCAAGTGTTCAACAATGGACCCATGGCTAAAACTCAAGTTTTAAAGACTTTCCGAAATTCGAATTTTGACTTTCATTAGTGTATTAAGTGTATTAAAATGTCGTCTTTCACAATGAGTCGAAATCGTCAACCACAAAAAAAGTCAATTTTGAGATATCGTTGAATGAACAAAGTTGTCTCTTTCTTTTTTCAAGTGTTTATCTACGGACCCATGGCTAAAACTCAAGTTTTAAAGACTTTCTGAAATCTGAATTTGGACTTTCATCAGTGTATTAAGTGTATTAAAATGTCGTCTTTCACATTGATTCGGAATCGTCCACTGCAAAAAACTTCCCTTTTGAGTTATCGTTGAATGAACAAAGTTGTCTTTTTCTTGTTTCAAGTGTTCAACTATGGACCCATGGCTAAAACTCATGTTTTAAAAACTTCTCAAAATATGAATTTGGACTTTCTTTAGTGTATTAGGTGTTTCAAAATGTCGTCTTTCACGTAGATTCGGAATCATCAACAGCAAAAAAAGTGAGTTTTGTGATATCGTTGAATGAACAAAGTTGTATCTTTCTTGTTTAAAGTGTTTAACTACGGACCCATGGCTGAAACTCAAGTTTTAAAGACTTTTCGAAATCCGAATTTGGACTTTCATCAGTGTATTAAGTGTATTAAAATGTCGTCTTTCACATTGATTCGGAATCGTCCACCGCAAAAAAGTTCCCTTTTGAGTTATCGTTGAATGAACAAAGTTGTCTCTTTCTTGTTTCAAGTGTTCAACTATGGACCCATGGCTAAAACTCAAGTTTTAAAAACTTCTCGAAATATGAATTTGTACTTTCTTTAGTGTATTAAGTGTTTCAAAATGTCGTCTTTCACGTAGATTCGGAATCATCAAAAGCAAATAAGTCAGTTTTTAGATATCTTTGATTGAACAAAGTTCTGTCTTTCTTGTTTCAAGTGTTTAACTATGGACCATGGCTAAAACTCAAGTTTTAAAAACTTTCCGAAATCTGAATTTGGACTTTCTTTAGTGTATTAAGTGTTTCAAAATGCTGTCTTTCACGTAGATTCGTAATCATCAAAAGCAAATAAGTCAGTTTTAAGATATCGTTGATTGAACAAAGTTGTCTTCTTCTTGTTTGAAGTGTTCTACTATGGACCCATGGGTAAAACTCAAGTTTTAAAAACTTCCTGGAATCCGAATTGAGACTTTCGTTAGTGTATTAAGTGTATCAAAATGTCGTCTTTCACATGGATTCGGAATCGTCAACCGCAAAAAAAGTCAGTTTTGAGTTATAGTTGAATGAACAAAGTTGTCTCTTTCTTGTTTCAAGTGTTCAACTATGGACCCACGGCTAAAACTCAAGTTTTAAAGACATCCCAAAATCCGAATTTGGACTTTCGTTAGTGTATTAAGTGTATCAAAATGTCATCTTTCACATTGATTCGAGATCGTCAACCGCAAAAAAAGTCAATTTTGAGATATCGTTGAATGAACAAAGTTGTCTCTTTCTTGTTTCAAGTGTTTAACTATGGACCCATGGCTAAAACTCAAGTTTTAAAGACTTCCCGAAATCTGAATTTGGACTTTCATCAGTGTATTAAGTGTATTAAAATGTAGTCTTTCACATTGATTCAGAATCGTCCACCGCAAAAAACTTCCCTTTCGAGTTATCGTTGAATGAACAAAGTTGTCTCTTTCTTGTTTCAAGTGTTCAACTATGGACGCATGGCCAAAACTCAAGTTTTAAAAACTTCCCAAAATCTGAATTTGGGCTTTCTTTAGTGTATTAAGTGTTTCAAAATGCCGTCTTTCATGTAGATTCGTAATCATCAAAAGCAAATCAGTCAGTTTTTAGATATCTTTGATTGAACAAAGTTCTGTCTTTCTTGTTTCAAGTGTTCTACTATGGACCCATAGCTAAAACTCAAGTTTTAAAAACTTCCCGAAATCTAAATCTGGACTTTCATTAGGGTATTAAGTGTATCAAAATGTCGTCTTTCACATAGATTCGGAATCGTCAACTGCAAAAAAGTCAATTTTAAGATATCGTTGATTGAACAAAGTTGTCTCTTTCTTGTTTCAAGTGTTCGACTATGGACCCATGGGTAAAACTCAAGTTTTAAAAAAGTTCCCGAAATCCGAATTTGGACATTCGTTAGTGCATTAAGTGTATCAAAATGTCGTCTTTCACGTTGATTCGGAACCGTCAACCGCAATAAAAGTCAGTTTTGAGATATTGTTGAATGAACAAACTTGTCTCTTTCTTGTTTCAAGTGTTTAACTATTGACCCATGGCTAAAACTCAAGCTTTAAAGACTTCCCGAAATCCAAATTTGGACTTTCGTTAGTGTATTAAGTGTATCAAAATGTCGTCTTTCACATTTATTCGAAATCGTCAACCGCAAAAAAAGTCAGTTTTGATAAATCGTTGAATGAACAAAGTTGTCTTTTTCTTGTTTCAAGTGTTCTACTATAGACCCATGGCTAAAACTCAAGTTTTAAAGACTTCCCGAAATCCAAATTTAGACTTTCATTAGTGTATTAAGTGTATTAAAATGTCGTATTTCACATTGATTCGGAATCGTCAACCGCAAAAAAAGTCTGTTTTGAGATATCGTTGAATGAACAAAGTTGTCTCTTTCTTGTTTCAAGTGTTTAACTATGGACCCATGGCTAAAACTCAAGTTTTAAAGACTTCCCGAAATCCGAATTTGGACTTTCATTAGTGTATTAAGTGTATTAAAATGTCATCTTTCACATTGATTCGGAATCGTCAACCGCAAAAAAAGTTAGTTTTGAGTTATCGTTGAATGAACAAAGTTGTCTCTTTCTTGTTTCAAGTGTTTAACTATGGACCCATGGCTAAAACTCAAGTTTTAAAAACTTCCCGAAATCCGAATTTAGACTTTCATTAGTGTATTAAGTGTATTAAAATGTCATCTTTCACATTGATTCGGAATCGTCAACCGCAAAAAAAGTCAGTTTTGAGATATCGTTGAATGAACAAAGTTGTCTCTTTCTTGTTTCAAGTGTTTAACTATGGACCCATGGCTAAAACTCAAGTTTTAAAGACTTCCCGAAATCCGAATTTAGACTTTCATTAGTGTATTAAGTGTATTAAAATGTCATCTTTCACATTGATTCGGAATCGTCAACCGCAAAAAAAGTCAGTTTTGAGATATCGTTGAATGAACAAAGTTGTCTCTTTCTTGTTTCAAGTGTTTAACTATGAACCCATGGCTAAAACTCAAGTTTTAAAGACTTCCCAAAATCCGAATTTGGACTTTCATTAGCGTATTAAGTGTATTAAAATCTCATCTTTCACATTGATTCGGAATCGTCAACCGTAAAAAAAGTCAGTTTTGAGTTATAGTTGAATGAACAAAGTTGTCTCTTTCTTGTTTCAAGTGTTCAACTATGGACCCATGGCTAAAACTCAAGTTTTAAAGACTTCCCGAAATCCGAATTTGGACTTTCATGAGTGTATTAAGTGTATTAAAATGTCGTTTTTCACATTGATTCGGAATCGTCAACCACAAAAAAAGTCAGTTTTGAGATATCGTTGAATGAACAAAGTTGTCTCTTTCTTGTTTCAAGTGTTTAACTATGGACCCATGGCTAAAACTCAAGTTTTAAAGACTTCCCGAAATCTGAATTTGGACTTTCATCAGTGTATTAAGTGTATTAAAATGTCGTCTTTCACATTGATTCGGAATCGTCAACCGCAAAAAAAGACAGTTTTGAGTTATCGTTGAATGAACAAAGTTGCCTCTTTCTTGTTTCAAGTGTTCAACTATGGACCCATGGCTAAAACTCAAGTTTTAAAAACTTCTCGAAATCTAAATTTGAACTTTATTTAGTGTATTAAGTGTTTCAAAATGCCATCTTTCACGTAGATTCGGAGCCGTCAAAAGCAAATAAGTTAGTTTTGAGATATCTTTGATAGAACAAAGTTCTGTCTTTCTTGTTTCAAGTCTTCTACTGTGCACCCATGGCTAAAACTCAAGTTTTAAAAACATCCCGAGATCTGAATCTGGACTTTCATTAGTGTATCAAAATGTCGTCTTTCACATAGATTCAGAATCGTCAACTGCAAAAAATCAATTTTGAGATATCGCTGATTGAACAAAGTTGTCTCCTTCTTGTTTCAAGTGTTCTACTATGGACCCATGGGTAAAACTGAAGTTTTAAAAACGTCCCAAAATCCGAATTTGGACTTTCACTAGTGTATTAAGTGTATCAAAATGTCGTCTTTCACATTGATTCGGAATCGTCAACCGCAAAAAAAGTCAGTTTTGAGATATCGTTTGAATGAAGAAAGTTGTCTCTTTCTTGTTTCAAGTGTTCAACAATGGACCCATGGCTAAAACTCAAGTTTTAAAGACTTTCCGAAATTCGAATTTCGACTTTCATTAGTGTATTAAGTGTATTAAAATGTCGTCTTTCACAATGAGTCGAAATCGTCAACCACAAAAAAAGTCAATTTTGAGATATCGTTGAATGAACAAAGTTGTCTCTTTCTTTTTTCAAGTGTTTATCTACGGACCCATGGCTAAAACTCAAGTTTTAAAGACTTTCCGAAATCTGAATTTGGACTTTGATCAGTGTATTAAGTGTATTAAAATGTCGTCTTTCACATTGATTCGGAATCGTCCACTGCAAAAAACTTCCCTTTTGAGTTATCGTTGAATGAACAAAGTTGTCTTTTTCTTGTTTCAAGTGTTCAATTATGGACCCATGGCTAAAACTCATGTTTTAAAAACTTCTCAAAATATGAATTTGGACTTTCTTTAGTGTATTAGGTGTTTCAAAATTTCGTCTTTCACGTAGATTCGGAATCATCAGCAGCAAAAAAAGTCAGTTTTGTGATATCGTTGAATGAACAAAGTTGTATCTTTCTTGTTTAAAGTGTTTAACTACGGACCCATGGCTGAAACTCAAGTTTTAAAGACTTTTCGAAATCCGAATTTGGACTTTCATCAGTGTATTAAGTGTATTAAAAAGTCGTCTTTCACATTGATTCGGAATCGTCCACCGCAAAAAAGTTCCCTTTTGAGTTATCGTTGAATGAACAAAGTTGTCTCTTTCTTGTTTCAAGTGTTCAACTATGGACCCATGGCTAAAACTCAAGTTTTAGAAACTTCTCGAAATATGAATTTGTACTTTCTTTAGTGTATTAAGTGTTTCAAAATGTCGTCTTTCACGTAGATTCGGAATCATCAAAAGCAAATAAGTCAGTTTTTAGATATCTTTGATTGAACAAAGTTCTGTCTTTCTTGTTTCAAGTGTTTAACTATGGACCATGGCTAAAACTCAAGTTTTAAAAACTTTTCGAAATCTGAATTTGGACTTTCTTTAGTGTATTAAGTGTTTCAAAATGCTGTCTTTCACGTAGATTCGTAATCATCAAAAGCAAATAAGTCAGTTTTAAGATATCCTTGATTGAACAAAGTTGTCTTCTTCTTATTTGAAGTGTTCTACTATGGACCCATGGGTAAAACTCAAGTTTTAAAAACTTCCCGGAATCCGAATTGAGACTTTCGTTAGTGTATTAAGTGTATCAAAATGTCGTCTTTCACATGGATTCGGAATCGTCAACCACAAAAAAATTCAGTTTTGAGATATCGTTGAATGAACAAAGTTGTCTCTTTCTTGTTTCAAGTGTTTAACTATGGACCCATGGCTAAAACTCAAGTTTTAAAGACTTCCCGAAATCTGAATTTGGACTTTCATCAGTGTATTAAGTGTATTAAAATGTCGTCTTTCACATTGATTCGGAATCGTCAACCGCAAAAAAAGACAGTTTTGAGTTATCGTTGAATGAACAAAGTTGTCTCTTTCTTGTTTCAAGTGTTCAACTATGGACCCATGGCTAAAACTCAAGTTTTAAAAACTTCTCGAAATCTGAATTTGAACTTTATTTAGTGTATTAAGTGTTTCAAAATGTCATCTTTCACGTAGATTCGGAGCCGTCAAAAGCAAATAAGTCAGTTTTGAGATATCTTTGATAGAACAAAGTTCTGTCTTTCTTGTTTCAAGTCTTCTACTGTGCACCCATGGCTAAAACTCAAGTTTTAAAAACATCCCGAGATCTGAATCTGGACTTTCATTAGTGTATCAAAATGTCGTCTTTCACATAGATTCGGAATCGTCAACTGCAAAAAAGTCAATTTTGAGATATCGTTGATTGAACAAAGTTGTCTCCTTCTTGTTTCAAGTGTTCTACTATGGACCCATGGGTAAAACTGAAGTTTTAAAAACGTCCCAAAATCCGAATTTGGACTTTCACTAGTGTATTAAGTGCATCAAAATGTCGTCTTTCACATTGATTCGGAATCGTCAACCGCAAAAAAAGTCAGTTTTGAGATATCGTTTGAATGACGAAAGTTGTCTCTTTCTTGTTTCAAGTGTTCAACAATGGACCCATGGCTAAAACTCAAGTTTTAAAGACTTTCCGAAATTCGAATTTTGACTTTCATTAGTGTATTAAGTGTATTAAAATGTCGTCTTTCACAATGAGTCGAAATCGTCAACCACAAAAAAAGTCAATTTTGAGATATCGTTGAATGAACAAAGTTGTCTCTTTCTTTTTTCAAGTGTTTATCTACGGACCCATGGCTAAAACTCAAGTTTTAAAGACTTTCTGAAATCTGAATTTGGACTTTCATCAGTGTATTAAGTGTATTAAAATGTCGTCTTTCACATTGATTCGGAATCGTCCACTGCAAAAAACTTCCCTTTTGAGTTATCGTTGAATGAACAAAGTTGTCTTTTTCTTGTTTCAAGTGTTCAACTATGGACCCATGGCTAAAACTCATGTTTTAAAAACTTCTCAAAATATGAATTTGGACTTTCTTTAGTGTATTAGGTGTTTCAAAATGTCGTCTTTCACGTAGATTCGGAATCATCAACAGCAAAAAAAGTCAGTTTTGTGATATCGTTGAATGAACAAAGTTGTATCTTTCTTGTTTAAAGTGTTTAACTACGGACCCATGGCTGAAACTCAAGTTTTAAAGACTTTTCGAAATCCGAATTTGGACTTTCATCAGTGTATTAAGTGTATTAAAATGTCGTCTTTCACATTGATTCGGAATCGTCCACCGCAAAAAAGTTCCCTTTTGAGTTATCGTTGAATGAACAAAGTTGTCTCTTTCTTGTTTCAAGTGTTCAACTATGGACCCATGGCTAAAACTCAAGTTTTAAAAACTTCTCGAAATATGAATTTGTACTTTCTTTAGTGTATTAAGTGTTTCAAAATGTCGTCTTTCACGTAGATTCGGAATCATCAAAAGCAAATAAGTCAGTTTTTAGATATCTTTGATTGAACAAAGTTCTGTCTTTCTTGTTTCAAGTGTTTAACTATGGACCATGGCTAAAACTCAAGTTTTAAAAACTTTCCGAAATCTGAATTTGGACTTTCTTTAGTGTATTAAGTGTTTCAAAATGCTGTCTTTCACGTAGATTCATAATCATCAAAAGCAAATAAGTCAGTTTTAAGATATCGTTGATTGAACAAAGTTGTCTTCTTCTTGTTTGAAGTGTTCTACTATGGACCCATGGGTAAAACTCAAGTTTTAAAAACTTCCCGGAATCCGAATTGAGACTTTCGTTAGTGTATTAAGTGTATCAAAATGTCGTCTTTCACATGGATTCGGAATCGTCAACCGCAAAAAAAGTCAGTTTTGAGTTATAGTTGAATGAACAAAGTTGTCTCTTTCTTGTTTCAAGTGTTCAACTATGGACCCACGGCTAAAACTCAAGTTTTAAAGACATCCCAAAATCCGAATTTGGACTTTCGTTAGTGTATTAAGTGTATCAAAATGTCATCTTTCACAATGATTCGAGATCGTCAACCGCAAAAAAAGTCAATTTTGAGATATCGTTGAATGAACAAAGTTGTCTCTTTCTTGTTTCAAGTGTTTAACTATGGACCCATGGCTAAAACTCAAGTTTTAAAGACTTCCCGAAATCTGAATTTGGACTTTCATCAGTGTATTAAGTGTATTAAAATGTAGTCTTTCACATTGATTCAGAATCGTCCACCGCAAAAAACTTCCCTTTTGAGTTATCGTTGAATGAACAAAGTTGTCTCTTTCTTGTTTCAAGTGTTCAACTATGGACGCATGGCCAAAACTCAAGTTTTAAAAACTTCCCAAAATCTGAATTTGGGCTTTCTTTAGTGTATTAAGTGTTTCAAAATGCCGTCTTTCATGTAGATTCGTAATCATCAAAAGCAAATCAGTCAGTTTTTAGATATCTTTGATTGAACAAAGTTCTGTCTTTCTTGTTTCAAGTGTTCTACTATGGACCCATAGCTAAAACTCAAGTTTTAAAAACTTCCCGAAATCTAAATCTGGACTTTCATTAGGGTATTAAGTGTATCAAAATGTCGTCTTTCACATAGATTCGGAATCGTCAACTGCAAAAAAGTCAATTTTAAGATATCGTTGATTGAACAAAGTTGTCTCTTTCTTGTTTCAAGTGTTCGACTATGGACCCATGGGTAAAACTCAAGTTTTAAAAAAGTTCCCGGAATCCGAATTTGGACATTCGTTAGTGTATTAAGTGTATCAAAATGTCGTCTTTCACGTTGATTCGGAATCGTCAACCGCAATAAAAGTCAGTTTTGAGATATTGTTGAATGAACAAAGTTGTCTCTTTCTTGTTTCAAGTGTTTAACTATTGACCCATGGCTAAAACTCAAGCTTTAAAGACTTCCCGAAATCCAAATTTGGACTTTCGTTAGTGTATTAAGTGTATCAAAATGTCGTCTTTCACATTTATTCGAAATCGTCAACCGCAAAAAAAGTCAGTTTTGATAAATCGTTGAATGAACAAAGTTGTCTTTTTCTTGTTTCAAGTGTTCTACTATAGACCCATGGCTAAAACTCAAGTTTTAAAGACTTCCCGAAATCCAAATTTAGACTTTCATTAGTGTATTAAGTGTATTAAAATGTCGTATTTCACATTGATTCGGAATCGTCAACCGCAAAAAAAGTCTGTTTTGAGATATCGTTGAATGAACAAAGTTGTCTCTTTCTTGTTTCAAGTGTTTAACTATGGACCCATGGCTAAAACTCAAGTTTTAAAGACTTCCCGAAATCCGAATTTGGACTTTCATTAGTGTATTAAGTGTATTAAAATGTCGTCTTTCACATTGATTCGGAATCGTCAACCGCAAAAAAAGTTAGTTTTGAGTTATCGTTGAATGAACAAAGTTGTCTCTTTCTTGTTTCAAGTGTTTAACTATGGACCCATGGCTAAAACTCAAGTTTTAAAAACTTCCCGAAATCCGAATTTAGACTTTCATTAGTGTATTAAGTGTATTAAAATGTCATCTTTCACATTGATTCGGAATCGTCAACCGCAAAAAAAGTCAGTTTTGAGATATCGTTGAATGAACAAAGTTGTCTCTTTCTTGTTTCAAGTGTTTAACTATGGACCCATGGCTAAAACTCAAGTTTTAAAGACTTCCCGAAATCCGAATTTAGACTTTCATTAGTGTATTAAGTGTATTAAAATGTCATCTTTCACATTGATTCGGAATCGTCAACCGCAAAAAAAGTCAGTTTTGAGATATCGTTGAATGAACAAAGTTGTCTCTTTCTTGTTTCAAGTGTTTAACTATGAACCCATGGCTAAAACTCAAGTTTTAAAGACTTCCCAAAATCCGAATTTGGACTTTCATTAGTGTATTAAGTGTATTAAAATGTCGTCTTTCACATTGATTCGGAATCGTCAACCGCAAAAAAAGTCAGTTTTGAGTTATCGTTGAATGAACAAAGTTGTCTCTTTCTTGTTTCAAGTGTTTAACTATGGACCCATGGCTAAAACTCAAGTTTTAAAGACTTCCCGAAATCCGAATTTGGACTTTCATTAGTGTATTAAGTGTATTAAAATGTCGTCTTTCACATTGATTCGGAATCGTCAACCGCAAAAAAAGTCAGTTTTGAGTTATCGTTGAATGAACAAAGTTGTCTCTTTCTTGTTTCAAGTGTTTAACTATGGACCCATGGCTAAAACTCAAGTTTTAAAAACTTCCCGAAATCCGAATTTAGACTTTCATTAGTGTATTAAGTGTATTAAAATGTCATCTTTCACATTGATTCGGTATCGTCAACCGCAAAAAAAGTCAGTTTTGAGATATCGTTGAATGAACAAAGTTGTCTCTTTCTTGTTTCAAGTGTTTAACTATGGACCCATGGCTAAAACTCAAGTTTTAAAGACTTCCCGAAATCCGAATTTAGACTTTCATTAGTGTATTAAGTGTATTAAAATGTCATCTTTCATATTGATTCGGAATCGTCAACCGCAAAAAAAGTCAGTTTTGAGATATCGTTGAATGAACAAAGTTGTCTCTTTCTTGTTTCAAGTGTTTAACTATGAACCCATGGCTAAAACTCAAGTTTTAAAGACTTCCCAAAATCCGAATTTGGACTTTCATTAGCGTATTAAGTGTATTAAAATCTCATCTTTCACATTGATTCGGAATCGTCAACCGCAAAAAAAGTCAGTTTTGAGTTATAGTTGAATGAACAAAGTTGTCTCTTTCTTGTTTCAAGTGTTCAACTATGGACCCATGGCTAAAACTCAAGTTTTAAAGACTTCCCGAAATCCGAATTTGGACTTTCATGAGTGTATTAAGTGTATTAAAATGTCATCTTTCACATTGATTCGGAATCATCAACCACAAAAAAAGTCAGTTTTGAGATATCGTTGAATGAACAAAGTTGTCTCTTTCTTGTTTCAAGTGTTTAACTATGGACCCATGGCTAAAACTCAAGTTTTAAAGACTTCCCAAAATCTGAATTTGGACTTTCATCAGTGTATTAAGTGTATTAAAATGTCGTCTTTCACATTGATTCGGAATCGTCAACCGCAAAAAAAGACAGTTTTGAGTTATCGTTGAATGAACAAAGTTGCCTCTTTCTTGTTTCAAGTGTTCAACTATGGACCCATGGCTAAAACTCAAGTTTTAAAAACTTCTCGAAATCTAAATTTGAACTTTATTTAGTGTATTAAGTGTTTCAAAATGTCATCTTTCACGTAGATTCGGAGCCGTCAAAAGCAAATAAGTCAGTTTTGAGATATCTTTGATAGAACAAAGTTCTGTCTTTCTTGTTTCAAGTCTTCTACTGTGCACCCATGGCTAAAACTCAAGTTTTAAAAACATCCCGAGATCTGAATCTGGACTTTCATTAGTGTATCAAAATGTCGTCTTTCACATAGATTCAGAATCGTCAACTGCAAAAAATCAATTTTGAGATATCGCTGATTGAACAAAGTTGTCTCCTTCTTGTTTCAAGTGTTCTACTATGGACCCATGGGTAAAACTGAAGTTTTAAAAACGTCCCAAAATCCGAATTTGGACTTTCACTAGTGTATTAAGTGTATCAAAATGTCGTCTTTCACATTGATTCGGAATCGTCAACCGCAAAAAAAGTCAGTTTTGAGATATCGTTGAATGAACAAAGTTGTCTCTTTCTTGTTTCAAGTGTTTAACTATGAACCCATGGCTAAAACTCAAGTTTTAAAGACTTCCCAAAATCCGAATTTGGACTTTCATTAGCGTATTAAGTGTATTAAAATCTCATCTTTCACATTGATTCGGAATCGTCAACCGCAAAAAAAGTCAGTTTTGAGTTATAGTTGAATGAACAAAGTTGTCTCTTTCTTGTTTCAAGTGTTCAACTATGGACCCATGGCTAAAACTCAAGTTTTAAAGACTTCCCGAAATCCGAATTTGGACTTTCATGAGTGTATTAAGTGTATTAAAATGTCATCTTTCACATTGATTCGGAATCGTCAACCACAAAAAAAGTCAGTTTTGAGATATCGTTGAATGAACAAAGTTGTCTCTTTCTTGTTTCAAGTGTTTAACTATGGACCCATGGCTAAAACTCAAGTTTTAAAGACTTCCCGAAATCTGAATTTGGACTTTCATCAGTGTATTAAGTGTATTAAAATGTAGTCTTTCACATTGATTCAGAATCGTCCACCGCAAAAAACTTCCCTTTCGAGTTATCGTTGAATGAACAAAGTTGTCTCTTTCTTGTTTCAAGTGTTCAACTATGGACGCATGGCCAAAACTCAAGTTTTAAAAACTTCCCAAAATCTGAATTTGGGCTTTCTTTAGTGTATTAAGTGTTTCAAAATGCCGTCTTTCATGTAGATTCGTAATCATCAAAAGCAAATCAGTCAGTTTTTAGATATCTTTGATTGAACAAAGTTCTGTCTTTCTTGTTTCAAGTGTTCTACTATGGACCCATAGCTAAAACTCAAGTTTTAAAAACTTCCCGAAATCTAAATCTGGACTTTCATTAGGGTATTAAGTGTATCAAAATGTCGTCTTTCACATAGATACGGAATCGTCAACTGCAAAAAAGTCAATTTTAAGATATCGTTGATTGAACAAAGTTGTCTCTTTCTTGTTTCAAGTGTTCGACTATGGACCCATGGGTAAAACTCAAGTTTTAAAAAAGTTCCCGAAATCCGAATTTGGACATTCGTTAGTGTATTAAGTGTATCAAAATGTCGTCTTTCACGTTGATTCGGAATCGTCAACCGCAATAAAAGTCAGTTTTGAGATATTGTTGAATGAACAAAGTTGTCTCTTTCTTGTTTCAAGTGTTTAACTATTGACCCATGGCTAAAACTCAAGCTTTAAAGACTTCCCGAAATCCAAATTTGGACTTTCGTTAGTGTATTAAGTGTATCAAAATGTCGTCTTTCACATTTATTCGAAATCGTCAACCGCAAAAAAAGTCAGTTTTGATAAATCGTTGAATGAACAAAGTTGTCTTTTTCTTGTTTCAAGTGTTCTACTATAGACCCATGGCTAAAACTCAAGTTTTAAAGACTTCCCGAAATCCAAATTTAGACTTTCATTAGTGTATTAAGTGTATTAAAATGTCGTATTTCACATTGATTCGGAATCGTCAACCGCAAAAAAAAGTCTGTTTTGAGATATCGTTGAATGAACAAAGTTGTCTCTTTCTTGTTTCAAGTGTTTAACTATGGACCCATGGCTAAAACTCAAGTTTTAAAGACTTCCCGAAATCCGAATTTGGACTTTCATTAGTGTATTAAGTGTATTAAAATGTCGTCTTTCACATTGATTCGGAATCGTCAACCGCAAAAAAAGTCAGTTTTGAGTTATCGTTGAATGAACAAAGTTGTCTCTTTCTTGTTTCAAGTGTTTAACTATGGACCCATGGCTAAAACTCAAGTTTTAAAAACTTCCCGAAATCCGAATTTAGACTTTCATTAGTGTATTAAGTGTATTAAAATGTCATCTTTCACATTGATTCGGAATCGTCAACCGCAAAAAAAGTCAGTTTTGAGATATCGTTGAATGAACAAAGTTGTCTCTTTCTTGTTTCAAGTGTTTAACTATGGACCCATGGCTAAAACTCAAGTTTTAAAGACTTCCCGAAATCCGAATTTAGACTTTCATTAGTGTATTAAGTGTATTAAAATGTCATCTTTCATATTGATTCGGAATCGTCAACCGCAAAAAAAGTCAGTTTTGAGATATCGTTGAATGAACAAAGTTGTCTCTTTCTTGTTTCAAGTGTTTAACTATGAACCCATGGCTAAAACTCAAGTTTTAAAGACTTCCCAAAATCCGAATTTGGACTTTCATTAGCGTATTAAGTGTATTAAAATCTCATCTTTCACATTGATTCGGAATCGTCAACCGCAAAAAAAGTCAGTTTTGAGTTATAGTTGAATGAACAAAGTTGTCTCTTTCTTGTTTCAAGTGTTCAACTATGGACCCATGGCTAAAACTCAAGTTTTAAAGACTTCCCGAAATCCGAATTTGGACTTTCATGAGTGTATTAAGTGTATTAAAATGTCGTCTTTCACATTGATTCGGAATCGTCAACCACAAAAAAAGTCAGTTTTGAGATATCGTTGAATGAACAAAGTTGTCTCTTTCTTGTTTCAAGTGTTTAACTATGGACCCATGGCTAAAACTCAAGTTTTAAAGACTTCCCGAAATCTGAATTTGGACTTTCATCAGTGTATTAAGTGTATTAAAATGTAGTCTTTCACATTGATTCAGAATCGTCCACCGCAAAAAACTTCCCTTTCGAGTTATCGTTGAATGAACAAAGTTGTCTCTTTCTTGTTTCAAGTGTTCAACTATGGACGCATGGCCAAAACTCAAGTTTTAAAAACTTCCCAAAATCTGAATTTGGGCTTTCTTTAGTGTATTAAGTGTTTCAAAATGCCGTCTTTCATGTAGATTCGTAATCATCAAAAGCAAATCAGTCAGTTTTTAGATATCTTTGATTGAACAAAGTTCTGTCTTTCTTGTTTCAAGTGTTCTACTATGGACCCATAGCTAAAACTCAAGTTTTAAAAACTTCCCGAAATCTAAATCTGGACTTTCATTAGGGTATTAAGTGTATCAAAATGTCGTCTTTCACATAGATTCGGAATCGTCAACTGCAAAAAAGTCAATTTTAAGATATCGTTGATTGAACAAAGTTGTCTCTTTCTTGTTTCAAGTGTTCGACTATGGACCCATGGGTAAAACTCAAGTTTTAAAAAAGTTCCCGGAATCCGAATTTGGACATTCGTTAGTGTATTAAGTGTATCAAAATGTCGTCTTTCACGTTGATTCGGAATCGTCAACCGCAATAAAAGTCAGTTTTGAGATATTGTTGAATGAACAAAGTTGTCTCTTTCTTGTTTCAAGTGTTTAACTATTGACCCATGGCTAAAACTCAAGCTTTAAAGACTTCCCGAAATCCAAATTTGGACTTTCGTTAGTGTATTAAGTGTATCAAAATGTCGTCTTTCACATTTATTCGAAATCGTCAACCGCAAAAAAAGTCAGTTTTGATAAATCGTTGAATGAACAAAGTTGTCTTTTTCTTGTTTCAAGTGTTCTACTATAGACCCATGGCTAAAACTCAAGTTTTAAAGACTTCCCGAAATCCAAATTTAGACTTTCATTAGTGTATTAAGTGTAT
Source organism: Diospyros kaki (assembly GCA_036245055.1). Classification (NCBI taxonomy): domain Eukaryota; kingdom Viridiplantae; phylum Streptophyta; class Magnoliopsida; order Ericales; family Ebenaceae; genus Diospyros; species Diospyros kaki. Next base: position 21,436,399 of record BSEG01000009.1, on the reverse strand, counting down.
TAAAATGTCGTATTTCACATTGATTCGGAATCGTCAACCGCAAAAAAAAGTCTGTTTTGAGATATCGTTGAATGAACAAAGTTGTCTCTTTCTTGTTTCAAGTGTTTAACTATGGACCCATGGCTAAAACTCAAGTTTTAAAGACTTCCCGAAATCCGAATTTGGACTTTCATTAGTGTATTAAGTGTATTAAAATGTCGTCTTTCACATTGATTCGGAATCGTCAACCGCAAAAAAAGTCAGTTTTGAGTTATCGTTGAATGAACAAAGTTGTCTCTTTCTTGTTTCAAGTGTTTAACTATGGACCCATGGCTAAAACTCAAGTTTTAAAAACTTCCCGAAATCCGAATTTAGACTTTCATTAGTGTATTAAGTGTATTAAAATGTCATCTTTCACATTGATTCGGAATCGTCAACCGCAAAAAAAGTCAGTTTTGAGATATCGTTGAATGAACAAAGTTGTCTCTTTCTTGTTTCAAGTGTTTAACTATGGACCCATGGCTAAAACTCAAGTTTTAAAGACTTCCCGAAATCCGAATTTAGACTTTCATTAGTGTATTAAGTGTATTAAAATGTCATCTTTCATATTGATTCGGAATCGTCAACCGCAAAAAAAGTCAGTTTTGAGATATCGTTGAATGAACAAAGTTGTCTCTTTCTTGTTTCAAGTGTTTAACTATGAACCCATGGCTAAAACTCAAGTTTTAAAGACTTCCCAAAATCCGAATTTGGACTTTCATTAGCGTATTAAGTGTATTAAAATCTCATCTTTCACATTGATTCGGAATCGTCAACCGCAAAAAAAGTCAGTTTTGAGTTATAGTTGAATGAACAAAGTTGTCTCTTTCTTGTTTCAAGTGTTCAACTATGGACCCATGGCTAAAACTCAAGTTTTAAAGACTTCCCGAAATCCGAATTTGGACTTTCATGAGTGTATTAAGTGTATTAAAATGTCGTCTTTCACATTGATTCGGAATCGTCAACCACAAAAAAAGTCAGTTTTGAGATATCGTTGAATGAACAAAGTTGTCTCTTTCTTGTTTCAAGTGTTTAACTATGGACCCATGGCTAAAACTCAAGTTTTAAAGACTTCCCGAAATCTGAATTTGGACTTTCATCAGTGTATTAAGTGTATTAAAATGTAGTCTTTCACATTGATTCAGAATCGTCCACCGCAAAAAACTTCCCTTTCGAGTTATCGTTGAATGAACAAAGTTGTCTCTTTCTTGTTTCAAGTGTTCAACTATGGACGCATGGCCAAAACTCAAGTTTTAAAAACTTCCCAAAATCTGAATTTGGGCTTTCTTTAGTGTATTAAGTGTTTCAAAATGCCGTCTTTCATGTAGATTCGTAATCATCAAAAGCAAATCAGTCAGTTTTTAGATATCTTTGATTGAACAAAGTTCTGTCTTTCTTGTTTCAAGTGTTCTACTATGGACCCATAGCTAAAACTCAAGTTTTAAAAACTTCCCGAAATCTAAATCTGGACTTTCATTAGGGTATTAAGTGTATCAAAATGTCGTCTTTCACATAGATTCGGAATCGTCAACTGCAAAAAAGTCAATTTTAAGATATCGTTGATTGAACAAAGTTGTCTCTTTCTTGTTTCAAGTGTTCGACTATGGACCCATGGGTAAAACTCAAGTTTTAAAAAAGTTCCCGGAATCCGAATTTGGACATTCGTTAGTGTATTAAGTGTATCAAAATGTCATCTTTCACGTTGATTCGGAATCGTCAACCGCAATAAAAGTCAGTTTTGAGATATTGTTGAATGAACAAAGTTGTCTCTTTCTTGTTTCAAGTGTTTAACTATTGACCCATGGCTAAAACTCAAGCTTTAAAGACTTCCCGAAATCCAAATTTGGACTTTCGTTAGTGTATTAAGTGTATCAAAATGTCGTCTTTCACATTTATTCGAAATCGTCAACCGCAAAAAAAGTCAGTTTTGATAAATCGTTGAATGAACAAAGTTGTCTTTTTCTTGTTTCAAGTGTTCTACTATAGACCCATGGCTAAAACTCAAGTTTTAAAGACTTCCCGAAATCCAAATTTAGACTTTCATTAGTGTATTAAGTGTATTAAAATGTCGTATTTCACATTGATTCGGAATCGTCAACCGCAAAAAAAAGTCTGTTTTGAGATATCGTTGAATGAACAAAGTTGTCTCTTTCTTGTTTCAAGTGTTTAACTATGGACCCATGGCTAAAACTCAAGTTTTAAAGACTTCCCGAAATCCGAATTTGGACTTTCATTAGTGTATTAAGTGTATTAAAATGTCGTCTTTCACATTGATTCGGAATCGTCAACCGCAAAAAAAGTCAGTTTTGAGTTATCGTTGAATGAACAAAGTTGTCTCTTTCTTGTTTCAAGTGTTTAACTATGGACCCATGGCTAAAACTCAAGTTTTAAAAACTTCCCGAAATCCGAATTTAGACTTTCATTAGTGTATTAAGTGTATTAAAATGTCATCTTTCACATTGATTCGGAATCGTCAACCGCAAAAAAAGTCAGTTTTGAGATATCGTTGAATGAACAAAGTTGTCTCTTTCTTGTTTCAAGTGTTTAACTATGGACCCATGGCTAAAACTCAAGTTTTAAAGACTTCCCGAAATCCGAATTTAGACTTTCATTAGTGTATTAAGTGTATTAAAATGTCATCTTTCATATTGATTCGGAATCGTCAACCGCAAAAAAAGTCAGTTTTGAGATATCGTTGAATGAACAAAGTTGTCTCTTTCTTGTTTCAAGTGTTTAACTATGAACCCATGGCTAAAACTCAAGTTTTAAAGACTTCCCAAAATCCGAATTTGGACTTTCATTAGCGTATTAAGTGTATTAAAATCTCATCTTTCACATTGATTCGGAATCGTCAACCGCAAAAAAAGTCAGTTTTGAGTTATAGTTGAATGAACAAAGTTGTCTCTTTCTTGTTTCAAGTGTTCAACTATGGACCCATGGCTAAAACTCAAGTTTTAAAGACTTCCCGAAATCCGAATTTGGACTTTCATGAGTGTATTAAGTGTATTAAAATGTCGTCTTTCACATTGATTCGGAATCGTCAACCACAAAAAAAGTCAGTTTTGAGATATCGTTGAATGAACAAAGTTGTCTCTTTCTTGTTTCAAGTGTTTAACTATGGACCCATGGCTAAAACTCAAGTTTTAAAGACTTCCCAAAATCTGAATTTGGACTTTCATCAGTGTATTAAGTGTATTAAAATGTCGTCTTTCACATTGATTCGGAATCGTCAACCGCAAAAAAAGACAGTTTTGAGTTATCGTTGAATGAACAAAGTTGCCTCTTTCTTGTTTCAAGTGTTCAACTATGGACCCATGGCTAAAACTCAAGTTTTAAAAACTTCTCGAAATCTAAATTTGAACTTTATTTAGTGTATTAAGTGTTTCAAAATGTCATCTTTCACGTAGATTCGGAGCCGTCAAAAGCAAATAAGTCAGTTTTGAGATATATCTTTGATAGAACAAAGTTCTGTCTTTCTTGTTTCAAGTCTTCTACTGTGCACCCATGGCTAAAACTCAAGTTTTAAAAACATCCCGAGATCTGAATCTGGACTTTCATTAGTGTATCAAAATGTCGTCTTTCACATAGATTCAGAATCGTCAACTGCAAAAAATCAATTTTGAGATATCGCTGATTGAACAAAGTTGTCTCCTTCTTGTTTCAAGTGTTCTACTATGGACCCATGGGTAAAACTGAAGTTTTAAAAACGTCCCAAAATCCGAATTTGGACTTTCACTAGTGTATTAAGTGTATCAAAATGTCGTCTTTCACATTGATTCGGAATCGTCAACCGCAAAAAAAGTCAGTTTTGAGATATCGTTGAATGAACAAAGTTGTCTCTTTCTTGTTTCAAGTGTTTAACTATGAACCCATGGCTAAAACTCAAGTTTTAAAGACTTCCCAAAATCCGAATTTGGACTTTCATTAGCGTATTAAGTGTATTAAAATCTCATCTTTCACATTGATTCGGAATCGTCAACCGCAAAAAAAGTCAGTTTTGAGTTATAGTTGAATGAACAAAGTTGTCTCTTTCTTGTTTCAAGTGTTCAACTATGGACCCATGGCTAAAACTCAAGTTTTAAAGACTTCCCGAAATCCAAATTTGGACTTTCATGAGTGTATTAAGTGTATTAAAATGCCATCTTTCACATTGATTCGGAATCGTCAACCACAAAAAAAGTCAGTTTTGAGATATCGTTGAATGAACAAAGTTGTCTCTTTCTTGTTTCAAGTGTTTAACTATGGACCCATGGCTAAAACTCAAGTTTTAAAGACTTCCCGAAATCTGAATTTGGACTTTCATCAGTGTATTAAGTGTATTAAAATGTAGTCTTTCACATTGATTCAGAATCGTCCACCGCAAAAAACTTCCCTTTCGAGTTATCGTTGAATGAACAAAGTTGTCTCTTTCTTGTTTCAAGTGTTCAACTATGGACGCATGGCCAAAACTCAAGTTTTAAAAACTTCCCAAAATCTGAATTTGGGCTTTCTTTAGTGTATTAAGTGTTTCAAAATGCCGTCTTTCATGTAGATTCGTAATCATCAAAAGCAAATCAGTCAGTTTTTAGATATCTTTGATTGAACAAAGTTCTGTCTTTCTTGTTTCAAGTGTTCTACTATGGACCCATAGCTAAAACTCAAGTTTTAAAAACTTCCCGAAATCTAAATCTGGACTTTCATTAGGGTATTAAGTGTATCAAAATGTCGTCTTTCACATAGATTCGGAATCGTCAACTGCAAAAAAGTCAATTTTAAGATATCGTTGATTGAACAAAGTTGTCTCTTTCTTGTTTCAAGTGTTCGACTATGGACCCATGGGTAAAACTCAAGTTTTAAAAAAGTTCCCGGAATCCGAATTTGGACATTCGTTAGTGTATTAAGTGTATCAAAATGTCGTCTTTCACGTTGATTCGGAATCGTCAACCGCAATAAAAGTCAGTTTTGAGATATTGTTGAATGAACAAAGTTGTCTCTTTCTTGTTTCAAGTGTTTAACTATTGACCCATGGCTAAAACTCAAGCTTTAAAGACTTCCCGAAATCCAAATTTGGACTTTCGTTAGTGTATTAAGTGTATCAAAATGTCGTCTTTCACATTTATTCGAAATCGTCAACCGCAAAAAAAGTCAGTTTTGATAAATCGTTGAATGAACAAAGTTGTCTTTTTCTTGTTTCAAGTGTTCTACTATAGACCCATGGCTAAAACTCAAGTTTTAAAGACTTCCCGAAATCCAAATTTAGACTTTCATTAGTGTATTAAGTGTATTAAAATGTCGTATTTCACATTGATTCGGAATCGTCAACCGCAAAAAAAAGTCTGTTTTGAGATATCGTTGAATGAACAAAGTTGTCTCTTTCTTGTTTCAAGTGTTTAACTATGGACCCATGGCTAAAACTCAAGTTTTAAAGACTTCCCGAAATCCGAATTTGGACTTTCATTAGTGTATTAAGTGTATTAAAATGTCGTCTTTCACATTGATTCGGAATCGTCAACCGCAAAAAAAGTCAGTTTTGAGTTATCGTTGAATGAACAAAGTTGTCTCTTTCTTGTTTCAAGTGTTTAACTATGGACCCATGGCTAAAACTCAAGTTTTAAAAACTTCCCGAAATCCGAATTTAGACTTTCATTAGTGTATTAAGTGTTTTAAAATGTCATCTTTCACATTGATTCGGAATCGTCAACCGCAAAAAAAGTCAGTTTTGAGATATCGTTGAATGAACAAAGTTGTCTCTTTCTTGTTTCAAGTGTTTAACTATGGACCCATGGCTAAAACTCAAGTTTTAAAGACTTCCCGAAATCCGAATTTGGACTTTCATGAGTGTATTAAGTGTATTAAAATGTCGTCTTTCACATTGATTCGGAATCGTCAACCACAAAAAAAGTCAGTTTTGAGATATCGTTGAATGAACAAAGTTGTCTCTTTCTTGTTTCAAGTGTTTAACTATGGACCCATGGCTAAAACTCAAGTTTTAAAGACTTCCCAAAATCTGAATTTGGACTTTCATCAGTGTATTAAGTGTATTAAAATGTCATCTTTCACATTGATTCGGAATCGTCAACCGCAAAAAAAGACAGTTTTGAGTTATCGTTGAATGAACAAAGTTGCCTCTTTCTTGTTTCAAGTGTTCAACTATGGACCCATGGCTAAAACTCAAGTTTTAAAAACTTCTCGAAATCTAAATTTGAACTTTATTTAGTGTATTAAGTGTTTCAAAATGTCATCTTTCACGTAGATTCGGAGCCGTCAAAAGCAAATAAGTCAGTTTTGAGATATCTTTGATAGAACAAAGTTCTGTCTTTCTTGTTTCAAGTCTTCTACTGTGCACCCATGGCTAAAACTCAAGTTTTAAAAACATCCCGAGATCTGAATCTGGACTTTCATTAGTGTATCAAAATGTCGTCTTTCACATAGATTCAGAATCGTCAACTGCAAAAAATCAATTTTGAGATATCGCTGATTGAACAAAGTTGTCTCCTTCTTGTTTCAAGTGTTCTACTATGGACCCATGGGTAAAACTGAAGTTTTAAAAACGTCCCAAAATCCGAATTTGGACTTTCACTAGTGTATTAAGTGTATCAAAATGTCGTCTTTCACATTGATTCGGAATCGTCAACCGCAAAAAAAGTCAGTTTTGAGATATCGTTTGAATGAAGAAAGTTGTCTCTTTCTTGTTTCAAGTGTTCAACAATGGACCCATGGCTAAAACTCAAGTTTTAAAGACTTTCCGAAATTCGAATTTCGACTTTCATTAGTGTATTAAGTGTATTAAAATGTCGTCTTTCACAATGAGTCGAAATCGTCAACCACAAAAAAAGTCAATTTTGAGATATCGTTGAATGAACAAAGTTGTCTCTTTCTTTTTTCAAGTGTTTATCTACGGACCCATGGCTAAAACTCAAGTTTTAAAGACTTTCCGAAATCTGAATTTGGACTTTCATCAGTGTATTAAGTGTATTAAAATGTCGTCTTTCACATTGATTCGGAATCGTCCACTGCAAAAAACTTCCCTTTTGAGTTATCGTTGAATGAACAAAGTTGTCTTTTTCTTGTTTCAAGTGTTCAACTATGGACCCATTGCTAAAACTCATGTTTTAAAAACTTCTCAAAATATGAATTTGGACTTTCTTTAGTGTATTAGGTGTTTCAAAATGTCGTCTTTCACGTAGATTCAGAATCATCAACAGCAAAAAAAGTCAGTTTTGTGATATCGTTGAATGAACAAAGTTGTATCTTTCTTGTTTAAAGTGTTTAACTACGTACCCATGGCTGAAACTCAAGTTTTAAAGACTTTTCGAAATCCGAATTTGGACTTTCATCAGTGTATTAAGTGTATTAAAATGTCGTCTTTCACATTGATTCAGAATCGTCCACCGCAAAAAAGTTCCCTTTTGAGTTATCGTTGAATGAACAAAGTTGTCTCTTTCTTGTTTCAAGTGTTCAACTATGGACCCATGGCTAAAACTCAAGTTTTAAAAACTTCTCGAAATATGAATTTATACTTTCTTTAGTGTATTAAGTGTTTCAAAATGTCGTCTTTCACGTAGATTCGGAATCATCAAAAGCAAATAAGTCAGTTTTTAGATATCTTTGATTGAACAAAGTTCTGTCTTTCTTGTTTCAAGTGTTTAACTATGGACCATGGCTAAAACTCAAGTTTTAAAAACTTTTCGAAATCTGAATTTGGACTTTCTTTAGTGTATTAAGTGTTTCAAAATGCTGTCTTTCACGTAGATTCGTAATCATCAAAAGCAAATAAGTCAGTTTTAAGATATCGTTGATTGAACAAAGTTGTCTTCTTCTTATTTGAAGTGTTCTACTATGGACCCATGGGTAAAACTCAAGTTTTAAAAACTTCCCGGAATCCGAATTGAGACTTTCGTTAGTGTATTAAGTGTATCAAAATGTCGTCTTTCACATGGACTCGGAATCGTCAACCACAAAAAAAGTCAGTTTTGAGATATCGTTGAATGAACAAAGTTGTCTCTTTCTTGTTTCAAGTGTTTAACTATGGACCCATGGCTAAAACTCAAGTTTTAAAGACTTCCCGAAATCTGAATTTGGACTTTCATCAGTGTATTAAGTGTATTAAAATGTCGTCTTTCACATTGATTCGGAATCGTCAACCGCAAAAAAAGACAGTTTTGAGTTATCGTTGAATGAACAAAGTTGTCTCTTTCTTGTTTCAAGTGTTCAACTATGGACCCATGGCTAAAACTCAAGTTTTAAAAACTTCTCGAAATCTGAATTTGAACTTTATTTAGTGTATTAAGTGTTTCAAAATGTCATCTTTCACGTAGATTCGGAGCCGTCAAAAGCAAATAAGTCAGTTTTGAGATATCTTTGATAGAACAAAGTTCTGTCTTTCTTGTTTCAAGTCTTCTACTGTGCACCCATGGCTAAAACTCAAGTTTTAAAAACATCCCGAGATCTGAATCTGGACTTTCATTAGTGTATCAAAATGTCGTCTTTCACATAGATTCGGAATCGTCAACTGCAAAAAAGTCAATTTTGAGATATCGTTGATTGAACAAAGTTGTCTCCTTCTTGTTTCAAGTGTTCTACTATGGACCCATGGGTAAAACTGAAGTTTTAAAAACGTCCCAAAATCCGAATTTGGACTTTCACTAGTGTATTAAGTGTATCAAAATGTCGTCTTTCACATTGATTCGGAATCGTCAACCGCAAAAAAAGTCAGTTTTGAGATATCGTTTGAATGAAGAAAGTTGTCTCTTTCTTGTTTCAAGTGTTCAACAATGGACCCATGGCTAAAACTCAAGTTTTAAAGACTTTCCGAAATTCGAATTTCGACTTTCATTAGTGTATTAAGTGTATTAAAATGTCGTCTTTCACAATGAGTCGAAATCGTCAACCCCAAAAAAAGTCAATTTTGAGATATCGTTGAATGAACAAAGTTGTCTCTTTCTTTTTTCAAGTGTTTATCTACGGACCCATGGCTAAAACTCAAGTTTTAAAGACTTTCCGAAATCTGAATTTGGACTTTCATCAGTGTATTAAGTGTATTAAAATGTCGTCTTTCACATTGATTCGGAATCGTCCACTGCAAAAAACTTCCCTTTTGAGTTATCGTTGAATGAACAAAGTTGTCTTTTTCTTGTTTCAAGTGTTCAACTATGGACCCATGGCTAAAACTCATGTTTTAAAAACTTCTCAAAATATGAATTTGGACTTTCTTTAGTGTATTAGGTGTTTCAAAATGTCGTCTTTCACGTAGATTCGGAATCATCAACAGCAAAAAAATTCAGTTTTGTGATATCGTTGAATGAACAAAGTTGTATCTTTCTTGTTTAAAGTGTTTAACTACGGACCCATGGCTGAAACTCAAGTTTTAAAGACTTTTCGAAATCCGAATTTGGACTTTCATCAGTGTATTAAGTGTATTAAAATGTCGTCTTTCACATTGATTCGGAATCGTCCACCGCAAAAAAGTTCCCTTTTGAGTTATCGTTGAATGAACAAAGTTGTCTCTTTCTTGTTTCAAGTGTTCAACTATGGACCCATGGCTAAAACTCAAGTTTTAAAAACTTCTCGAAATATGAATTTGTACTTTCTTTAGTGTATTAAGTGTTTCAAAATGTCGTCTTTCACGTAGATTCGGAATCATCAAAAGCAAATAAGTCAGTTTTTAGATATCTTTGATTGAACAAAGTTCTGTCTTTCTTGTTTCAAGTGTTTAACTATGGACCATGGCTAAAACTCAAGTTTTAAAAACTTTCCGAAATCTGAATTTGGACTTTCTTTAGTGTATTAAGTGTTTCAAAATGCTGTCTTTCACGTAGATTCGTAATCATCAAAAGCAAATAAGTCAGTTTTAAGATATCGTTGATTGAACAAAGTTGTCTTCTTCTTGTTTGAAGTGTTCTACTATGGACCCATGGGTAAAACTCAAGTTTTAAAAACTTCCCGGAATCCGAATTGACACTTTCGTTAGTGTATTAAGTGTATCAAAATGTCGTCTTTCACATGGATTCGGAATCGTCAACCGCAAAAAAAGTCAGTTTTGAGTTATAGTTGAATGAACAAAGTTGTCTCTTTCTTGTTTCAAGTGTTCAACTATGGACCCACGGCTAAAACTCAAGTTTTAAAGACATCCCAAAATCCGAATTTGGACTTTCGTTAGTGTATTAAGTGTATCAAAATGTCATCTTTCACATTGATTCGAGATCATCAACCGCAAAAAAAGTCAATTTTGAGATATCGTTGAATGAACAAAGTTGTCTCTTTCTTGTTTCAAGTGTTTAACTATGGACCCATGGCTAAAACTCAAGTTTTAAAGACTTCCCGAAATCTGAATTTGGACTTTCATCAGTGTATTAAGTGTATTAAAATGTAGTCTTTCACATTGATTCAGAATCGTCCACCGCAAAAAACTTCCCTTTCGAGTTATCGTTGAATGAACAAAGTTGTCTCTTTCTTGTTTCAAGTGTTCAACTATGGACGCATGGCCAAAACTCAAGTTTTAAAAACTTCCCAAAATCTGAATTTGGGCTTTCTTTAGTGTATTAAGTGTTTCAAAATGCCGTCTTTCATGTAGATTCGTAATCATCAAAAGCAAATAAGTCAGTTTTTAGATATCTTTGATTGAACAAAGTTCTGTCTTTCTTGTTTCAAGTGTTCTACTATGGACCCATAGCTAAAACTCAAGTTTTAAAAACTTCCCGAAATCTAAATCTGGACTTTCATTAGGGTATTAAGTGTATCAAAATGTCGTCTTTCACATAGATTCGGAATCGTCAACTGCAAAAAAGTCAATTTTAAGATATCGTTGATTGAACAAAGTTGTCTCTTTCTTGTTTCAACTGTTCTACTATGGACCCATGGGTAAAACTCAAGTTTTAAAAAAGTTCCCGGAATCCGAATTTGGACATTCGTTAGTGTATTAAGTGTATCAAAATGTCGTCTTTCACGTTGATTCGGAATCGTCAACCGCAATAAAAGTCAGTTTTGAGATATTGTTGAATGAACAAAGTTGTCTCTTTCTTGTTTCAAGTGTTTAACTATTGACCCATGGCTAAAACTCAAGCTTTAAAGACTTCCCGAAATCCAAATTTGGACTTTCGTTAGTGTATTAAGTGTATTAAAATGTCGTCTTTCACATTGATTCGGAATCGTCAACCGCAAAAAAAGTCAGTTTTGAGTTATCGTTGAATGAACAAAGTTGTCTCTTTCTTGTTTCAAGTGTTTAACTATGGACCCATGGCTAAAACTCAAGTTTTAAAAACTTCCCGAAATCCGAATTTAGACTTTCATTAGTGTATTAAGTGTATTAAAATGTCATCTTTCACATTGATTCGGAATCGTCAACCGCAAAAAAAGTCAGTTTTGAGATATCGTTGAATGAACAAAGTTGTCTCTTTCTTGTTTCAAGTGTTTAACTATGGACCCATGGCTAAAACTCAAGTTTTAAAGACTTCCCAAAATCCGAATTTAGACTTTCATTAGTGTATTAAGTGTATTAAAATGTCATCTTTCACATTGATTCGGAATCGTCAACCGCAAAAAAAGTCAGTTTTGAGATATCGTTGAATGAACAAAGTTGTCTCTTTCTTGTTTCAAGTGTTTAACTATGAACCCATGGCTAAAACTCAAGTTTTAAAGACTTCCCGAAATCCGAATTTGGACTTTCATTAGCGTATTAAGTGTATTAAAATCTCATCTTTCACATTGATTCGGAATCGTCAACCGCAAAAAAAGTCAGTTTTGAGTTATAGTTGAATGAACAAAGTTGTCTCTTTCTTGTTTCAAGTGTTCAACTATGGACCCATGGCTAAAACTCAAGTTTTAAAGACTTCCCGAAATCCGAATTTGGACTTTTATGAGTGTATTAAGGGTATTAAAATGTCGTCTTTCACATTGATTCGGAATCGTCAACCACAAAAAAAGTCAGTTTTGAGATATCGTTGAATGAACAAACTTGTCTCTTTCTTGTTTCAAGTGTTTAACTATGGACCCATGGCTAAAACTCAAGTTTTAAAGACTTCCCGAAATCTGAATTTGGACTTTCATCAGTGTATTAAGTGTATTAAAATGTCGTCTTTCACATTGATTCGGAATCGTCAACCGCAAAAAAAGACAGTTTTGAGTTATCGTTGAATGAACAAAGTTGTCTCTTTCTTGTTTCAAGTGTTCAACTATGGACCCATGGCTAAAACTCAAGTTTTAAAAACTTCCCAAAATCTGAATTTGAACTTTATTTAGTGTATTAAGTGTTTCAAAATGTCATCTTTCACGTAGATTCGGAGCCGTCAAAAGCAAATAAGTCAGTTTTGAGATATCTTTGATAGAACAAAGTTCTGTCTTTCTTGTTTCAAGTCTTCTACTGTGCACCCATGGCTAAAACTCAAGTTTTAAAAACATCCCGAGATCTGAATCTGGACTTTCATTAGTGTATCAAAATGTCGTCTTTCACATAGATTCGGAATCGTCAACTGCAAAAAAGTCAATTTTGAGATATCGTTGATTGAACAAAGTTGTCTCCTTCTTGTTTCAAGTGTTCTACTATGGACCCATGGGTAAAACTGAAGTTTTAAAAACGTCCCAAAATCCGAATTTGGACTTTCACTAGTGTATTAAGTGTATCAAAATGTCGTCTTTCACATTGATTCGGAATCGTCAACCGCAAAAAAAGTCAGTTTTGAGATATCGTTTGAATGAGGAAAGTTGTCTCTTTCTTGTTTCAAGTGTTCAACAATGGACCCATGGCTAAAACTCAAGTTTTAAAGACTTTCCGAAATTCGAATTTCGACTTTCATTAGTGTATTAAGTGTATTAAAATGTCGTCTTTCACAATGAGTCGAAATCGTCAACCCCAAAAAAAGTCAATTTTGAGATATCGTTGAATGAACAAAGTTGTCTCTTTCTTTTTTCAAGTGTTTATCTACGGACCCATGGCTAAAACTCAAGTTTTAAAGACTTTCCGAAATCTGAATTTGGACTTTCATCAGTGTATTAAGTGTATTAAAATGTCGTCTTTCACATTGATTCGGAATCGTCCACTGCAAAAAACTTCCATTTTGAGTTATCGTTGAATGAACAAAGTTGTCTTTTTCTTGTTTCAAGTGTTCAACTATGGACCCATGGCTAAAACTCATGATTTAAAAACTTCTCAAAATATGAATTTGGACTTTCTTTAGTGTATTAGGTGTTTCAAAATGTCGTCTTTCACGTAGATTCGGAATCATCAACAGCAAAAAAATTCAGTTTTGTGATATCGTTGAATGAACAAAGTTGTATCTTTCTTGTTTAAAGTGTTTAACTACGGACCCATGGCTGAAACTCAAGTTTTAAAGACTTTTCGAAATCCGAATTTGGACTTTCATCAGTGTATTAAGTGTATTAAAATGTCGTCTTTCACATTGATTCGGAATCGTCCACCGCAAAAAAGTTCCCTTTTGAGTTATCGTTGAATGAACAAAGTTGTCTCTTTCTTGTTTCAAGTGTTCAACTATGGACCCATGGCTAAAACTCAAGTTTTAAAAACTTCTCGAAATATGAATTTGTACTTTCTTTAGTGTATTAAGTGTTTCAAAATGTCGTCTTTCACGTAGATTCGGAATCATCAAAAGCAAATAAGTCAGTTTTTAGATATCTTTGATTGAACAAAGTTCTGTCTTTCTTGTTTCAAGTGTTTAACTATGGACCATGGCTAAAACTCAAGTTTTAAAAACTTTCCGAAATCTGAATTTGGACTTTCTTTAGTGTATTAAGTGTTTCAAAATGCTGTCTTTCACGTAGATTCGTAATCATCAAAAGCAAATAAGTCAGTTTTAAGATATCGTTGATTGAACAAAGTTGTCTTCTTCTTGTTTGAAGTGTTCTACTATGGACCCATGGGTAAAACTCAAGTTTTAAAAACTTCCCGGAATCCGAATTGAGACTTTCGTTAGTGTATTAAGTGTATCAAAATGTCGTCTTTCACATGGATTCGGAATCGTCAACCGCAAAAAAAGTCAGTTTTGAGTTATAGTTGAATGAACAAAGTTGTCTCTTTCTTGTTTCAAGTGTTCAACTATGGACCCACGGCTAAAACTCAAGTTTTAAAGACATCCCAAAATCCGAATTTGGACTTTCGTTAGTGTATTAAGTGTATCAAAATGTCATCTTTCACATTGATTCGAGATCATCAACCGCAAAAAAAGTCAATTTTGAGATATCGTTGAATGAACAAAGTTGTCTCTTTCTTGTTTCAAGTGTTTAACTATGGACCCATGGCTAAAACTCAAGTTTTAAAGACTTCCCGAAATCTGAATTTGGACTTTCATCAGTGTATTAAGTGTATTAAAATGTAGTCTTTCACATTGATTCAGAATCGTCCACCGCAAAAAACTTCCCTTTCGAGTTATCGTTGAATGAACAAAGTTGTCTCTTTCTTGTTTCAAGTGTTCAACTATGGACGCATGGCCAAAACTCAAGTTTTAAAAACTTCCCAAAATCTGAATTTGGGCTTTCTTTAGTGTATTAAGTGTTTCAAAATGCCGTCTTTCATGTAGATTCGTAATCATCAAAAGCAAATAAGTCAGTTTTTAGATATCTTTGATTGAACAAAGTTCTGTCTTTCTTGTTTCAAGTGTTCTACTATGGACCCATAGCTAAAACTCAAGTTTTTAAAACTTCCCGAAATCTAAATCTGGACTTTCATTAGGGTATTAAGTGTATCAAAATGTCGTCTTTCACATAGATTCGGAATCGTCAACTGCAAAAAAGTCAATTTTAAGATATCGTTGATTGAACAAAGTTGTCTCTTTCTTGTTTCAACTGTTCTACTATGGACCCATGGGTAAAACTCAAGTTTTAAAAAAGTTCCCGGAATCCGAATTTGGACATTCGTTAGTGTATTAAGTGTATCAAAATGTCGTCTTTCACGTTGATTCGGAATCGTCAACCGCAATAAAAGTCAGTTTTGAGATATTGTTGAATGAACAAAGTTGTCTCTTTCTTGTTTCAAGTGTTTAACTATTGACCCATGGCTAAAACTCAAGCTTTAAAGACTTCCCGAAATCCAAATTTGGACTTTCGTTAGTGTATTAAGTGTATTAAAATGTCGTCTTTCACATTGATTCGGAATCGTCAACCGCAAAAAAAGTCAGTTTTGAGTTATCGTTGAATGAACAAAGTTGTCTCTTTCTTGTTTCAAGTGTTTAACTATGGACCCATGGCTAAAACTCAAGTTTTAAAAACTTCCCGAAATCCGAATTTAGACTTTCATTAGTGTATTAAGTGTATTAAAATGTCATCTTTCACATTGATTCGGAATCGTCAACCGCAAAAAAAGTCAGTTTTGAGATATCGTTGAATGAACAAAGTTGTCTCTTTCTTGTTTCAAGTGTTTAACTATGGACCCATGGCTAAAACTCAAGTTTTAAAGACTTCCCAAAATCCGAATTTAGACTTTCATTAGTGTATTAAGTGTATTAAAATGTCATCTTTCACAATGATTCGGAATCGTCAACCGCAAAAAAAGTCAGTTTTGAGATATCGTTGAATGAACAAAGTTGTCTCTTTCTTGTTTCAAGTGTTTAACTATGAACCCATGGCTAAAACTCAAGTTTTAAAGACTTCCCGAAATCCGAATTTGGACTTTCATTAGCGTATTAAGTGTATTAAAATCTCATCTTTCACATTGATTCGGAATCGTCAACCGCAAAAAAAGTCAGTTTTGAGTTATAGTTGAATGAACAAAGTTGTCTCTTTCTTGTTTCAAGTGTTCAACTCTGGACCCATGGCTAAAACTCAAGTTTTAAAGACTTCCCGAAATCCGAATTTGGACTTTTATGAGTGTATTAAGGGTATTAAAATGTCGTCTTTCACATTGATTCGGAATCGTCAACCACAAAAAAAGTCAGTTTTGAGATATCGTTGAATGAACAAAGTTGTCTCTTTCTTGTTTCAAGTGTTTAACTATGGACCCATGGCTAAAACTCAAGTTTTAAAGACTTCCCGAAATCTGAATTTGGACTTTCATCAGTGTATTAAGTGTATTAAAATGTCGTCTTTCACATTGATTCGGAATCGTCAACCGCAAAAAAAGACAGTTTTGAGTTATCGTTGAATGAACAAAGTTGTCTCTTTCTTGTTTCAAGTGTTCAACTATGGACCCATGGCTAAAACTCAAGTTTTAAAAACTTCTCGAAATCTGAATTTGAACTTTATTTAGTGTATTAAGTGTTTCAAAATGTCATCTTTCACGTAGATTCGGAGCCGTCAAAAGCAAATAACTCAGTTTTGAGATATCTTTGATAGAACAAAGTTCTGTCTTTCTTGTTTCAAGTCTTCTACTGTGCACCCATGGCTAAAACTCAAGTTTTAAAAACATCCCGAGATCTGAATCTGGACTTTCATTAGTGTATCAAAATGTCGTCTTTCACATAGATTCGGAATTGTCAACTGCAAAAAAGTCAATTTTGAGATATCGTTGATTGAACAAAGTTGTCTCCTTGTTTCAAGTGTTCTACTATGGACCCATGGGTAAAAATGAAGTTTTAAAAACGTCCCAAAATCCAAATTTGGACTTTCACTAGTGTATTAAGTGTATCAAAATGTCGTCTTTCACATTGATTCGAAATCGTCAACCGCAAAAAAAGTCAGTTTTGAGATATCGTTTGAATGAAGAAAGTTGTCTCTTTCTTGTTTCAAGTGTTCAACAATGGACCCATGGCTAAAACTCAAGTTTTAAAGACTTTCCGAAATTCGAATTTCGACTTTCATTAGTGTATTAAGTGTATTAAAATGTCGTCTTTCACAATGAGTCGAAATCGTCAACCCCAAAAAAAGTCAATTTTGAGATATCGTTGAATGAACAAAGTTGTCTCTTTCTTTTTTCAAGTGTTTATCTACGGACCCATGGCTAAAACTCAAGTTTTAAAGACTTTCCGAAATCTGAATTTGGACTTTCATCAGTGTATTAAGTGTATTAAAATGTCGTCTTTCACATTGATTCGGAATCGTCCACTGCAAAAAACTTCCCTTTTGAGTTATCGTTGAATGAACAAAGTTGTCTTTTTCTTGTTTCAAGTGTTCAACTAGGGACCCATGGCTAAAACTCATGTTTTAAAAACTTCTCAAAATATGAATTTGGACTTTCTTTAGTGTATTAGGTGTTTCAAAATGTCGTCTTTCACGTAGATTCGGAATCATCAACAGCAAAAAAATTCAGTTTTGTGATATCGTTGAATGAACAAAGTTGTATCTTTCTTGTTTAAAGTGTTTAACTACGGACCCATGGCTGAAACTCAAGTTTTAAAGACTTTTCGAAATCCGAATTTGGACTTTCATCAGTGTATTAAGTGTATTAAAATGTCGTCTTTCACATTGATTCGGAATCGTCCACCGCAAAAAAGTTCCCTTTTGAGTTATCGTTGAATGAACAAAGTTGTCTCTTTCTTGTTTCAAGTGTTCAACTATGGACCCATGGCTAAAACTCAAGTTTTAAAAACTTCTCGAAATATGAATTTGTACTTTCTTTAGTGTATTAAGTGTTTCAAAATGTCGTCTTTCACGTAGATTCGGAATCATCAAAAGCAAATAAGTCAGTTTTTAGATATCTTTGATTGAACAAAGTTCTGTCTTTCTTGTTTCAAGTGTTTAACTATGGACCATGGCTAAAACTCAAGTTTTAAAAACTTTTCGAAATCTGAATTTGGACTTTCTTTAGTGTATTAAGTGTTTCAAAATGATGTCTTTCACGTAGATTCGTAATGATCAAAAGCAAATAAGTCAGTTTTAAGATATCGTTGATTGAACAAAGTTGTCTTCTTCTTGTTTGAAGTGTTCTACTATGGACCCATGGGTAAAACTCAAGTTTTAAAAACTTCCCGGAATCCGAATTGAGACTTTCGTTAGTGTATTAAGTGTATCAAAATGTCGTCTTTCACATGGATTCGGAATCGTCAACCGCAAAAAAAGTCAGTTTTGAGTTATAGTTGAATGAACAAAGTTGTCTCTTTCTTGTTTCAAGTGTTCAACTATGGACCCACGGCTAAAACTCAAGTTTTAAAGACATCCCAAAATCCGAATTTGGACTTTCGTTAGTGTATTAAGTGTATCAAAATGTCATCTTTCACATTGATTCGAGATCGTCAACCGCAAAAAAAGTCAATTTTGAGATATCGTTGAATGAACAAAGTTGTCTCTTTCTTGTTTCAAGTGTTTAACTTTGGACCCATGGCTAAAACTCAAGTTTTAAAGACTTCCCGAAATCTGAATTTGGACTTTCATCAATGTATTAAGTGTATTAAAATGTAGTCTTTCACATTGATTCAGAATCGTCCACCGCAAAAAACTTCCCTTTCGAGTTATCGTTGAATGAACAAAGTTGTCTCTTTCTTGTTTCAAGTGTTCAACTATGGACGCATGGCCAAAACTCAAGTTTTAAAAACTTCCCAAAATCTGAATTTGGGCTTTCTTTAGTGTATTAAGTGTTTCAAAATGCCGTCTTTCATGTAGATTCGTAATCATCAAAAGCAAATAAGTCAGTTTTTAGATATCTTTGATTAAACAAAGTTCTATCTTTCTTGTTTCAAGTGTTCTACTATGGACCCATAGCTAAAACTCAAGTTTTAAAAACTTCCCGAAATCTAAATCTGGACTTTCATTAGGGTATTAAGTGTATCAAAATGTCGTCTTTCACATAGATTCGGAATCGTCAACTGCAAAAAAGTCAATTTTAAGATATCGTTGATTGAACAAAGTTATCTCTTTCTTGTTTCAAGTGTTCTACTATGGACCCATGGGTAAAACTCAAGTTTTAAAAAAGTTCCCGGAATCCGAATTTGGACATTCGTTAGTGTATTAAGTGTATCAAAATGTCGTCTTTCACGTTGATTCGGAATCGTCAACCGCAATAAAAGTCAGTTTTGAGATATTGTTGAATGAACAAAGTTGTCTCTTTCTTGTTTCAAGTGTTTAACTATTGACCCATGGCTAAAACTCAAGCTTTAAAGACTTCCCGAAATCCAAATTTGGACTTTCGTTAGTGTATTAAGTGTATCAAAATGTCGTCTTTCACATTTATTCGAAATCGTCAACCGCAAAAAAAGTCAGTTTTGATAAATCGTTGAATGAACAAAGTTGTCTTTTTCTTGTTTCAAGTGTTCAACTATAGACCCATGGCTAAAACTCAAGTTTTAAAGACTTCCCGAAATCCAAATTTAGACTTTCATTACTGTATTAAGTGTATTAAAATGTCATCTTTCACATTGATTCGGAATCGTCAACCACAAAAAAAGTCAGTTTTGAGATATCGTTGAATGAACAAAGTTGTCTCTTTCTTGTTTCAAGTGTTTAACTATGGACCCATGGCTAAAACTCAAGTTTTAAAGACTTCCCGAAATCTGAATTTGGACTTTCATCAGTGTATTAAGTGTATTAAAATGTCGTCTTTCACATTGATTCGGAATCGTCAACCGCAAAAAAGACAGTTTTGAGTTATCGTTGAATGAACAAAGTTGTCTCTTTCTTGTTTCAAGTGTTCAACTATGGACCCATGGCTAAAACTCAAGTTTTAAAAACTTCTCGAAATCTGAATTTGAACTTTATTTAGTGTATTAAGTGTTTCAAAATGTCATCTTTCACGTAGATTCGGAGCCGTCAAAAGCAAATAACTCAGTTTTGAGATATCTTTGATAGAACAAAGTTCTGTCTTTCTTGTTTCAAGTCTTCTACTGTGCACCCATGGCTAAAACTCAAGTTTTAAAAACATCCCGAGATCTGAATCTGGACTTTCATTAGTGTATCAAAATGTCGTCTTTCACATAGATTCGGAATTGTCAACTGCAAAAAAGTCAATTTTGAGATATCGTTGATTGAACAAAGTTGTCTCCTTGTTTCAAGTGTTCTACTATGGACCCATGGGTAAAAATGAAGTTTTAAAAACGTCCCAAAATCCAAATTTGGACTTTCACTAGTGTATTAAGTGTATCAAAATGTCGTCTTTCACATTGATTCGAAATCGTCAACCGCAAAAAAAGTCAGTTTTGAGATATCGTTTGAATGAAGAAAGTTGTCTCTTTCTTGTTTCAAGTGTTCAACAATGGACCCATGGCTAAAACTCAAGTTTTAAAGACTTTCCGAAATTCGAATTTCGACTTTCATTAGTGTATTAAGTGTATTAAAATGTCGTCTTTCACAATGAGTCGAAATCGTCAACCCCAAAAAAAGTCAATTTTGAGATATCGTTGAATGAACAAAGTTGTCTCTTTCTTTTTTCAAGTGTTTATCTACGGACCCATGGCTAAAACTCAAGTTTTAAAGACTTTCCGAAATCTGAATTTGGACTTTCATCAGTGTATTAAGTGTATTAAAATGTCGTCTTTCACATTGATTCGGAATCGTCCACTGCAAAAAACTTCCCTTTTGAGTTATCGTTGAATGAACAAAGTTGTCTTTTTCTTGTTTCAAGTGTTCAACTAGGGACCCATGGCTAAAACTCATGTTTTAAAAACTTCTCAAAATATGAATTTGGACTTTCTTTAGTGTATTAGGTGTTTCAAAATGTCGTCTTTCACGTAGATTCGGAATCATCAACAGCAAAAAAATTCAGTTTTGTGATATCGTTGAATGAACAAAGTTGTATCTTTCTTGTTTAAAGTGTTTAACTACGGACCCATGGCTGAAACTCAAGTTTTAAAGACTTTTCGAAATCCGAATTTGGACTTTCATCAGTGTATTAAGTGTATTAAAATGTCGTCTTTCACATTGATTCGGAATCGTCCACCGCAAAAAAGTTCCCTTTTGAGTTATCGTTGAATGAACAAAGTTGTCTCTTTCTTGTTTCAAGTGTTCAACTATGGACCCATGGCTAAAACTCAAGTTTTAAAAACTTCTCGAAATATGAATTTGTACTTTCTTTAGTGTATTAAGTGTTTCAAAATGTCGTCTTTCACGTAGATTCGGAATCATCAAAAGCAAATAAGTCAGTTTTTAGATATCTTTGATTGAACAAAGTTCTGTCTTTCTTGTTTCAAGTGTTTAACTATGGACCATGGCTAAAACTCAAGTTTTAAAAACTTTTCGAAATCTGAATTTGGACTTTCTTTAGTGTATTAAGTGTTTCAAAATGCTGTCTTTCACGTAGATTCGTAATGATCAAAAGCAAATAAGTCAGTTTTAAGATATCGTTGATTGAACAAAGTTGTCTTCTTCTTGTTTGAAGTGTTCTACTATGGACCCATGGGTAAAACTCAAGTTTTAAAAACTTCCCGGAATCCGAATTGAGACTTTCGTTAGTGTATTAAGTGTATCAAAATGTCGTCTTTCACATGGATTCGGAATCGTCAACCGCAAAAAAAGTCAGTTTTGAGTTATAGTTGAATGAACAAAGTTGTCTCTTTCTTGTTTCAAGTGTTCAACTATGGACCCACGGCTAAAACTCAAGTTTTAAAGACATCCCAAAATCCGAATTTGGACTTTCGTTAGTGTATTAAGTGTATCAAAATGTCATCTTTCACATTGATTCGAGATCGTCAACCGCAAAAAAAGTCAATTTTGAGATATCGTTGAATGAACAAAGTTGTCTCTTTCTTGTTTCAAGTGTTTAACTTTGGACCCATGGCTAAAACTCAAGTTTTAAAGACTTCCCGAAATCTGAATTTGGACTTTCATCAATGTATTAAGTGTATTAAAATGTAGTCTTTCACATTGATTCAGAATCGTCCACCGCAAAAAACTTCCCTTTCGAGTTATCGTTGAATGAACAAAGTTGTCTCTTTCTTGTTTCAAGTGTTCAACTATGGACGCATGGCCAAAACTCAAGTTTTAAAAACTTCCCAAAATCTGAATTTGGGCTTTCTTTAGTGTATTAAGTGTTTCAAAATGCCGTCTTTCATGTAGATTCGTAATCATCAAAAGCAAATAAGTCAGTTTTTAGATATCTTTGATTAAACAAAGTTCTATCTTTCTTGTTTCAAGTGTTCTACTATGGACCCATAGCTAAAACTCAAGTTTTAAAAACTTCCCGAAATCTAAATCTGGACTTTCATTAGGGTATTAAGTGTATCAAAATGTCGTCTTTCACATAGATTCGGAATCGTCAACTGCAAAAAAGTCAATTTTAAGATATCGTTGATTGAACAAAGTTATCTCTTTCTTGTTTCAAGTGTTCTACTATGGACCCATGGGTAAAACTCAAGTTTTAAAAAAGTTCCCGGAATCCGAATTTGGACATTCGTTAGTGTATTAAGTGTATCAAAATGTCGTCTTTCACGTTGATTCGGAATCGTCAACCGCAATAAAAGTCAGTTTTGAGATATTGTTGAATGAACAAAGTTGTCTCTTTCTTGTTTCAAGTGTTTAACTATTGACCCATGGCTAAAACTCAAGCTTTAAAGACTTCCCGAAATCCAAATTTGGACTTTCGTTAGTGTATTAAGTGTATCAAAATGTCGTCTTTCACATTTATTCGAAATCGTCAACCGCAAAAAAAGTCAGTTTTGATAAATCGTTGAATGAACAAAGTTGTCTTTTTCTTGTTTCAAGTGTTCAACTATAGACCCATGGCTAAAACTCAAGTTTTAAAGACTTCCCGAAATCCAAATTTAGACTTTCATTACTGTATTAAGTGTATTAAAATGTCATATTTCACATTGATTCGGAATCGTCAACCGCAAAAAAAGTCTGTTTTGAGATATCGTTGAATGAACAAAGTTGTCTCTTTCTTGTTTCAAGTGTTTAACTATGGACCCATGGCTAAAACTCAAGTTTTAAAGACTTCCCGAAATTCGAATTTGGACTTTCATTAGTGTATTAAGTGTATTAAAATGTCGTCTTTCACATTGATTCGGAATCGTCAACCGCAAAAAAAGTCAGTTTTGAGTTAACGTTGAACGAACAAAGTTGTCTCTTTCTTGTTTCAAGTGTTTAACTATGGACCCATGGCTAAAACTCAAGTTTTAAAAACTTCCCGAAATCCGAATTTAGACTTTCATTAGTGTATTAAGTGTATTAAAATGTCATCTTTCACATTGATTCGGAATCGTCAACCGCAAAAAAAGTCAGTTTTGAGATATCGTTGAATGAACAAAGTTGTCTCTTTCTTGTTTCAAGTGTTTAACTATGGACCCATGGCTAAAACTCAAGTTTTAAAGACTTCCCGAAATCCGAATTTAGACTTTCATTAGTGTATTAAGTGTATTAAAATGCCATCTTTCACATTGATTCGGAATCGTCAACCGCAAAAAAAGTCAGTTTTGAGATATCGTTGAATGAACAAAGTTGTCTCTTTCTTGTTTCAAGTGTTTAACTATGAACCCATGGCTAAAACTCAAGTTTTAAAGACTTCCCGAAATCCGAATTTGGACTTTCATTAGCGTATTAAGTGTATTAAAATCTCATCTTTCACATTGATTCGGAATCGTCATTCGCAAAAAAAGTCAGTTTTGAGATATCGTTGAATGAACAAAGTTGTCTCTTTCTTGTTTCAAGTGTTTAACTATGAACCCATGGCTAAAACTCAAGTTTTAAAGACTTCCCGAAATCCGAATTTGGACTTTCATTAGCGTATTAAGTGTATTAATATCTCATCTTTCACATTGATTCGGAATCGTCAACCGCAAAAAAAGTCAGTTTTGAGTTATAGTTGAATGAACAAAGTTGTCTCTTTCTTGTTTCAAGTGTTCAACTATGGACCCATGGCTAAAACTCAAGTTTTAAAGACTTCCCGAAATCCGAATTTGGACTTTCATGAGTGTATTAAGTGTATTAAAATGTCGTCTTTCACATTGATTCGGAATCGTCAACCACAAAAAAAGTCAGTTTTGAGATATCGTTGAATGAACAAAGTTGTCTCTTTCTTGTTTCAAGTGTTTAACTATGGACCCATGGCTAAAACTCAAGTTTTAAAGACTTCCCGAAATCTGAATTTGGACTTTCGTCAGTGTATTAAGTGTATTAAAATGTCGTCTTTCACATTGATTCGGAATCGTCAACCGCAAAAAAAGACAGTTTTGAGTTATCGTTGAATGAACAAAGTTGCCTCTTTCTTGTTTCAAGTTTTCAACTATGGACCCATGGCTAAAACTCAAGTTTTAAAAACTTCTCGAAATCTGAATTTGAACTTTATTTAGTGTATTAAGTGTTTCAAAATGTCATCTTTCACGTAGATTCGGAGCCGTCAAAAGCAAATAAGTCAGTTTTGAGATAACTTTGATAGAACAAAGTTCTGTCTTTCTTGTTTCAAGTGTTCTACTGTGCACCCATGGCTAAAACTCAAGTTTTAAAAACATCCCGAGATCTGAATCTGGACTTTCATTAGTGTATCAAAATGTCGTCTTTCACATAGATTCAGAATCGTCAACTGCAAAAAAGTCAATTTTGAGATATCGTTGATTGAACAAAGTTGTCTCCTTCTTGTTTCAAGTGTTCTACTATGGACCCATGGGTAAAACTGAAGTTTTAAAAACGTCCCAAAATCCGAATTTGGACTTTCACTAGTGTATTAAGTGTATCAAAATGTCGTCTTTCACATTGATTCGGAATCGTCAACCGCAAAAAAAGTCAGTTTTGAGATATCGTTTGAATGTAGAAAGTTGTCTCTTTCTTGTTTCAAGTGTTCAACAATGGACCCATGGCTAAAACTCAAGTTTTAAAGACTTTCCAAAATTCGAATTTCGACTTTCATTAGTGTATTAAGTGTATTAAAATGTCGTCTTTCACAATGAGTCGAAATCGTCAACCACAAAAAAAGTCAATTTTGAGATATCGTTGAATGAACAAAGTTGTCTCTTTCTTTTTTCAAGTGTTTATCTACGGACCCATGGCTAAAACTCAAGTTTTAAAGACTTTCCGAAATCTGAATTTGGACTTTCATCAGTGAATTAACTGTATTAAAATGTCGTCTTTCACATTGATTCGGAATCGTCCACTGCAAAAAACTTCCCTTTTGAGTTATCGTTGAATGAACAAAGTTGTCTTTTTCTTGTTTCAAGTGTTCAACTATGGACCCATGGCTAAAACTCATGTTTTAAAAACTTCTCAAAATATGAATTTGGACTTTCTTTAGTGTATTAGGTGTTTCAAAATGTCGTCTTTCACGTAGATTCGGAATCATCAACAGCAAAAAAAGTCAGTTTTGTGATATCGTTGAATGAACAAAGTTGTATCTTTCTTGTTTAAAGTGTTTAACTACGGACCCATGGCTGAAACTCAAGTTTTAAAGACTTTTCGAAATCCGAATTTGGACTTTCATCAGTGTATTAAGTGTATTAAAATGTCATCTTTCACATTGATTCGGAATCGTCCACCGCAAAAAAGTTCCCTTTTGAGTTATCGTTGAATGAACAAAGTTGTCTCTTTCTTGTTTCAAGTGTTCAACTATGGACCCATGGCTAAAACTCAAGTTTTAAAAACTTCTCGAAATATGAATTTGTACTTTCTTTAGTGTATTAAGTGTTTCAAAATGTCGTCTTTCACGTAGATTCGGAATCATCAAAAGCAAATAAGTCAGTTTTTAGATATCGTTGATTGAACAAAGTTCTGTCTTTCTTGTTTCAAGTGTTTAACTATGGACCATGGCTAAAACTCAAGTTTTAAAAACTTTCCGAAATCTGAATTTGGACTTTCTTTAGTGTATTAAGTGTTTCAAAATGCTGTCTTTCACGTAGATTCGTAATCATCAAAAGCAAATAAGTCAGTTTTAAGATATCGTTGATTGAACAAAGTTGTCTTCTTCTTGTTTGAAGTGTTCTACTATGGACCCATGGGTAAAACTCAAGTTTTAAAAACTTCCCGGAATCCGAATTGAGACTTTCGTTAGTGTATTAAGTGTATCAAAATGTCGTCTTTCACATGGATTCGGAATCGTCAACCGCAAAAAAAGTCAGTTTTGAGTTATAGTTGAATGAACAAAGTTGTCTCTTTCTTGTTTCAAGTGTTCAACTATGGACCCACGGCTAAAACTCAAGTTTTAAAGACATCCCAAAATCCGAATTTGGACTTTCGTTAGTGTATTAAGTGTATCAAAATGTCATCTTTCACATTGATTCGAGATCGTCAACCGCAAAAAAAGTCAATTTTGAGATATCGTTGAATGAACAAAGTTGTCTCTTTCTTGTTTCAAGTGTTTAACTATGGACCCATGGCTAAAACTCAAGTTTTAAAGACTTCCCGAAATCCGAATTTGGACTTTTATGAGTGTATTAAGGGTATTAAAATGTCGTCTTTCACATTGATTCGGAATCGTCAACCACAAAAAAAGTCAGTTTTGAGATATCGTTGAATGAACAAAGTTGTCTCTTTCTTGTTTCAAGTGTTTAACTATGGACCCATGGCTAAAACTCAAGTTTTAAAGACTTCCCGAAATCCGAATTTAGACTTTCATTAGTGTATTAAGTGTATTAAAATGCCATCTTTCACATTGATTCGGAATCGTCAACCGCAAAAAAAGTCAGTTTTGAGATATCGTTGAATGAACAAAGTTGTCTCTTTCTTGTTTCAAGTGTTTAACTATGAACCCATGGCTAAAACTCAAGTTTTAAAGACTTCCCGAAATCCGAATTTGGACTTTCATTAGCGTATTAAGTGTATTAAAATCTCATCTTTCACATTGATTCGGAATCGTCATTCGCAAAAAAAGTCAGTTTTGAGATATCGTTGAATGAACAAAGTTGTCTCTTTCTTGTTTCAAGTGTTTAACTATGAACCCATGGCTAAAACTCAAGTTTTAAAGACTTCCCGAAATCCGAATTTGGACTTTCATTAGCGTATTAAGTGTATTAATATCTCATCTTTCACATTGATTCGGAATCGTCAACCGCAAAAAAAGTCAGTTTTGAGTTATAGTTGAATGAACAAAGTTGTCTCTTTCTTGTTTCAAGTGTTCAACTATGGACCCATGGCTAAAACTCAAGTTTTAAAGACTTCCCGAAATCCGAATTTGGACTTTCATGAGTGTATTAAGTGTATTAAAATGTCGTCTTTCACATTGATTCGGAATCGTCAACCACAAAAAAAGTCAGTTTTGAGATATCGTTGAATGAACAAAGTTGTCTCTTTCTTGTTTCAAGTGTTTAACTATGGACCCATGGCTAAAACTCAAGTTTTAAAGACTTCCCGAAATCTGAATTTGGACTTTCGTCAGTGTATTAAGTGTATTAAAATGTCGTCTTTCACATTGATTCGGAATCGTCAACCGCAAAAAAAGACAGTTTTGAGTTATCGTTGAATGAACAAAGTTGCCTCTTTCTTGTTTCAAGTTTTCAACTATGGACCCATGGCTAAAACTCAAGTTTTAAAAACTTCTCGAAATCTGAATTTGAACTTTATTTAGTGTATTAAGTGTTTCAAAATGTCATCTTTCACGTAGATTCGGAGCCGTCAAAAGCAAATAAGTCAGTTTTGAGATAACTTTGATAGAACAAAGTTCTGTCTTTCTTGTTTCAAGTGTTCTACTGTGCACCCATGGCTAAAACTCATGTTTTAAAAACATCCCGAGATCTGAATCTGGACTTTCATTAGTGTATCAAAATGTCGTCTTTCACATAGATTCAGAATCGTCAACTGCAAAAAAGTCAATTTTGAGATATCGTTGATTGAACAAAGTTGTCTCCTTCTTGTTTCAAGTGTTCTACTATGGACCCATGGGTAAAACTGAAGTTTTAAAAACGTCCCAAAATCCGAATTTGGACTTTCACTAGTGTATTAAGTGTATCAAAATGTCGTCTTTCACATTGATTCGGAATCGTCAACCGCAAAAAAAGTCAGTTTTGAGATATCGTTTGAATGTAGAAAGTTGTCTCTTTCTTGTTTCAAGTGTTCAAGAATGGACCCATGGCTAAAACTCAAGTTTTAAAGACTTTCCAAAATTCGAATTTCGACTTTCATTAGTGTATTAAGTGTATTAAAATGTCGTCTTTCACAATGAGTCGAAATCGTCAACCACAAAAAAAGTCAATTTTGAGATATCGTTGAATGAACAAAGTTGTCTCTTTCTTTTTTCAAGTGTTTATCTACGGACCCATGGCTAAAACTCAAGTTTTAAAGACTTTCCGAAATCTGAATTTGGACTTTCATCAGTGAATTAACTGTATTAAAATGTCGTCTTTCACATTGATTCGGAATCGTCCACTGCAAAAAACTTCCCTTTTGAGTTATCGTTGAATGAACAAAGTTGTCTTTTTCTTGTTTCAAGTGTTCAACTATGGACCCATGGTTAAACTCATGTTTTAAAAACTTCTCAAAATATGAATTTGGACTTTCTTTAGTGTATTAGGTGTTTCAAAATGTCGTCTTTCACGTAGATTCGGAATCATCAACAGCAAAAAAAGTCAGTTTTGTGATATCGTTGAATGAACAAAGTTGTATCTTTCTTGTTTAAAGTGTTTAACTACGGACCCATGGCTGAAACTCAAGTTTTAAAGACTTTTCGAAATCCGAATTTGGACTTTCATCAGTGTATTAAGTGTATTAAAATGTCATCTTTCACATTGATTCGGAATCGTCCACCGCAAAAAAGTTCCCTTTTGAGTTATCGTTGAATGAACAAAGTTGTCTCTTTCTTGTTTCAAGTGTTCAACTATGGACCCATGGCTAAAACTCAAGTTTTAAAAACTTCTCGAAATATGAATTTGTACTTTCTTTAGTGTATTAAGTGTTTCAAAATGTCGTCTTTCACGTAGATTCGGAATCATCAAAAGCAAATAAGTCAGTTTTTAGATATCGTTGATTGAACAAAGTTCTGTCTTTCTTGTTTCAAGTGTTTAACTATGGACCATGGCTAAAACTCAAGTTTTAAAAACTTTCTGAAATCTGAATTTGGACTTTCTTTAGTGTATTAAGTGTTTCAAAATGCTGTCTTTCACGTAGATTCGTAATCATCAAAAGCAAATAAGTCAGTTTTAAGATATCGTTGATTGAACAAAGTTGTCTTCTTCTTGTTTGAAGTGTTCTACTATGGACCCATGGGTAAAACTCAAGTTTTAAAAACTTCCCGGAATCCGAATTGAGACTTTCGTTAGTGTATTAAGTGTATCAAAATGTCGTCTTTCACATGGATTCGGAATCGTCAACCGCAAAAAAAGTCAGTTTTGAGTTATAGTTGAATGAACAAAGTTGTCTCTTTCTTGTTTCAAGTGTTCAACTATGGACCCACGGCTAAAACTCAAGTTTTAAAGACATCCCAAAATCCGAATTTGGACTTTCGTTAGTGTATTAAGTGTATCAAAATGTCATCTTTCACATTGATTCGAGATCGTCAACCGCAAAAAAAGTCAATTTTGAGATATCGTTGAATGAACAAAGTTGTCTCTTTCTTGTTTCAAGTGTTTAACTATGGACCCATGGCTAAAACTCAAGTTTTAAAGACTTCCCGAAATCTGAATTTGGACTTTCATCAGTGTATTAAGTGTATTAAAATGTCGTCTTTCACATTGATTCGGAATCGTCAACCGCAAAAAAAGACAGTTTTGAGTTATCGTTGAATGAACAAAGTTGCCTCTTTCTTGTTTCAAGTGTTCAACTATGGACCCATGGCTAAAACTCAAGTTTTAAAAACTTCTCGAAATCTGAATTTGAACTTTATTTAGTGTATTAAGTGTTTCAAAATGTCATCTTTCACGTAGATTCGGAGCCGTCAAAAGCAAATAAGTCAGTTTTGAGATATCTTTGATAGAACAAAGTTCTGTCTTTCTTGTTTCAAGTGTTCTACTGTGCACCCATGGCTAAAACTCAAGTTTTAAAAACATCCCGAGATCTGAATCTGGACTTTCATTAGTGTATCAAAATGTCGTCTTTCACATAGATTCGGAATCGTCAACTGCAAAAAAGTCAATTTTGAGATATCGTTGATTGAACAAAGTTGTCTCCTTCTTGTTTCAAGTGTTCTACTATGGACCCATGGGTAAAACTGAAGTTTTAAAAACATCCCAAAATCCGAATTTGGACTTTCACTAGTGTATTAAGTGTATCAAAATGTCGTCTTTCACATTGATTCGGAATCGTCAACCGCAAAAAAAGTCAGTTTTGAGATATCGTTTGAATGTAGAAAGTTGTCTCTTTCTTGTTTCAAGTGTTCAACAATGGACCCATGGCTAAAACTCAAGTTTTAAAGACTTTCCGAAATTCGAATTTCGACTTTCATTAGTGTATTAAGTGTATTAAAATGTCGTCTTTCACAATGAGTCGAAATCGTCAACCACAAAAAAAGTCAATTTTGAGATATCGTTGAATGAACAAAGTTGTCTCTTTCTTTTTTCAAGTGTTTATCTACGGACCCATGGCTAAAACTCAAGTTTTAAAGACTTTTCGAAATCTGAATTTGGACTTTCATCAGTGTATTAAGTGTATTAAAATGTCGTCTTTCACATTGATTCGGAATCGTTCACTGCAAAAAACTTCCCTTTCGAGTTATCGTTGAATGAACAAAGTTGTCTTTTTCTTGTTTCAAGTGTTCAACTATGGACCCATGGCTAAAACTCATGTTTTAAAAACTTCTCAAAATATGAATTTGGACTTTCTTTAGTGTATTAGGTGTTTCAAAATGTCGTCTTTCACGTAGATTCGGAATCATCAACAGCAAAAAAAGTCAGTTTTGTGATATTGTTGAATGAACAAAGTTGTATCTTTCTTGTTTAAAGTGTTTAACTACGGACCCATGGCTGAAACTCAAGTTTTAAAGACTTTTAGAAATCTGAATTTGGACTTTCATCAGTGTATTAAGTGTATTAAAATGTCGTATTTCACATTGATTCGGAATCGTCCACCGCAAAAAAGTTCCCTTTTGAGTTATCGTTGAATGAACAAAGTTGTCTCTTTCTTGTTTCAAGTGTTCAACTATGGACCCATGGCTAAAACTCAAGTTTTAAAAACTTCTCGAAATATGAATTTGTACTTTCTTTAGTGTATTAAGTGTTTCAAAATGTTGTCTTTCACGTAGATTCGTAATCATCAAAAGCAAATAAGTCAGTTTTAAGATATCGTTGATTGAACAAAGTTGTCTTCTTCTTGTTTGAAGTGTTCTACTATGGACCCATGGGTAAAACTCAAGTTTTAAAAACTTCCCGGAATCCGAATTGAGACTTTCGTTAGTGTATTAAGTGTATCAAAATGTCGTCTTTCACATGGATTCGGAATCGTCAACCGCAAAAAAAGTCAGTTTTGAGTTATAGTTGAATGAACAAAGTTGTCTCTTTCTTGTTTCAAGTGTTCAACTATGGACCCACGGCTAAAACTCAAGTTTTAAAGACATCCCAAAATCCGAATTTGGACTTTCGTTAGTGTATTAAGTGTATCAAAATGTCATCTTTCACATTGATTTGAGATCGTCAACCGCAAAAAAAGTCAATTTTGAGATATCGTTGAATGAACAAAGTTGTCTCTTTCTTGTTTCAAGTGTTTAACTATGGACCCATGGCTAAAACTCAAGTTTTAAAGACTTCCTGAAATCTGAATTTGGACTTTCATCAGTGTATTAAGTGTATTAAAATGTAGTCTTTCACATTGATTCAGAATCGTCCACCGCAAAAAACTTCCCTTTCGAGTTATCGTTGAATGAACAAAGTTGTCTCTTTCTTGTTTCAAGTGTTCAACTATGGACGCATGGCCAAAACTCAAGTTTTAAAAACTTCCCAAAATCTGAATTTGGGCTTTCTTTAGTGTATTAAGTGTTTCAAAATGCCGTCTTTCATGTAGATTCGTAATCATCAAAAGCAAATAAGTCAGTTTTTAGATATCTTTGATTGAACAAAGTTCTGTCTTTCTTGTTTCAAGTGTTCTACTATGGACCCATAGCTAAAACTCAAGTTTTAAAAACTTCCCGAAATCTAAATCTGGACTTTCATTAGGGTATTAAGTGTATCAAAATGTCGTCTTTCACATAGATTCGGAATCGTCAACTGCAAAAAAGTCAATTTTAAGATATCGTTGATTGAACAAAGTTGTCTCTTTCTTGTTTCAAGTGTTCTACTATGGACCCATGGGTAAAACTCAAGTTTTAAAGACTTCCCGAAATCCGAATTTGGACATTCGTTAGTGTATTAAGTGTATCAAAATGTCGTCTTTCACGTTGATTCGGAATCGTCAACCGCAAAAAAAGTCAGTTTTGATAAATCGTTGAATGAACAAAGTTGTCTTTTTCTTGTTTCAAGTGTTCTACTATAGACCCATGGCTAAAACTCAAGTTTTAAAGACTTCCCGAAATCCAAATTTGGACTTTCATTAGTGTATTAAGTGTATTAAAATGTCGTATTTCACATTGATTCGGAATCGTCAACCGCAAAAAACGTCAGTTTTGAGATATCGTTGAATGAACAAAGTTGTCTCTTTCTTGTTTCAAGTGTTTAACTATGGACCCATGGCTAAAACTCAAGTTTTAAAGATTTCCCGAAATCCGAATTTGGACTTTCATTAGTGTATTAAGTGTATTAAAATGTCGTCTTTCACATTGATTCGGAATTCGTCAACCGAAAAAAAAGTCAGTTTTGAGTTATCGTTGAATGAACAAAGTTGTCTCTTTCTTGTTTCAAGTGTTTAACTATGGACCCATGGCTAAAACTCAAGTTTTAAAAACATCCCAAAATCCGAATTTAGACTTTCATTAGTGTATTAAGTGTATTAAAATGTCATCTTTCACATTGATTCGGAATCGTCAACCGCAAAAAAAGTCAGTTTTGAGATATCGTTGAATGAACAAAGTTGTCTCTTTCTTGTTTCAAGTGTTTAACTATGGACCCATGGCTAAAACTCAAGTTTTAAAGACTTCCCGAAATCCGAATTTAGACTTTCATTAGTGTATTAAGTGTATTAAAATGTCATCTTTCACAATGAGTCGAAATCGTCAACCACAAAAAAAGTCAATTTTGAGATATCGTTGAATGAACAAAGTTGTCTCTTTCTTTTTTCAAGTGTTTATCTACGGACCCATGGCTAAAACTCAAGTTTTAAAGACTTTCTGAAATCTGAATTTGGACTTTCATCAGTGTATTAAGTGTATTAAAATGTCGTCTTTCACATTGATTCGGAATCGTCCACTGCAAAAAACTTCCCTTTTGAGTTATCGTTGAATGAACAAAGTTGTCTTTTTCTTGTTTCAAGTGTTCAACTATGGACCCATGGCTAAAACTCATGTTTTAAAAACTTCTCAAAATATGAATTTGGACTTTCTTTAGTGTATTAGGTGTTTCAAAATGTCGTCTTTCACGTAGATTCGGAATCATCAACAGCAAAAAAAGTCAGTTTTGTGATATCGTTGAATGAACAAAGTTGTATCTTTCTTGTTTAAAGTGTTTAACTACGGACCCATGGCTGAAACTCAAGTTTTAAAGACTTTTCGAAATCCGAATTTGGACTTTCATCAGTGTATTAAGTGTATTAAAATGTCATCTTTCACATTGATTCGGAATCGTCCACCGCAAAAAAGTTCCCATTTGAGTTATCGTTGAATGAACAAAGTTGTCTCTTTCTTGTTTCAAGTGTTCAACTATGGACCCATGGCTAAAACTCAAGTTTTAAAAACTTCTCGAAATATGAATTTGTACTTTCTTTAGTGTATTAAGTGTTTCAAAATGTCGTCTTTCACGTAGATTCGGAATCATCAAAAGCAAATAAGTCAGTTTTTAGATATCTTTGATTGAACAAAGTTCTGTCTTTCTTGTTTCAAGTGTTTAACTATGGACCATGGCTAAAACTCAAGTTTTAAAAACTTTCCGAAATCTGAATTTGGACTTTCTTTAGTGTATTAAGTGTTTCAAAATGCTGTCTTTCACGTAGATTCGTAATCATCAAAAGCAAATAAGTCAGTTTTAAGATATCGTTGATTGAACAAAGTTGTCTTCTTCTTGTTTGAAGTGTTCTACTATGGACCCATGGGTAAAACTCAAGTTTTAAAAACTTCCCGGAATCCGAATTGAGACTTTCGTTAGTGTATTAAGTGTATCAAAATGTCGTCTTTCACATGGATTCGGAATCGTCAACCGCAAAAAAAGTCAGTTTTGAGTTATAGTTGAATGAACAAAGTTGTCTCTTTCTTGTTTCAAGTGTTCAACTATGGACCCACGGCTAAAACTCAAGTTTTAAAGACATCCCAAAATCCGAATTTGGACTTTCGTTAGTGTATTAAGTGTATCAAAATGTCATCTTTCACATTGATTCGAGATCGTCAACCGCAAAAAAAGTCAATTTTGAGATATCGTTGAATGAACAAAGTTGTCTCTTTCTTGTTTCAAGTGTTTAACTTTGGACCCATGGCTAAAACTCAAGTTTTAAAGACTTCCCGAAATCTGAATTTGGACTTTCATCAGTGTATTAAGTGTATTAAAATGTCGTCTTTCACATTGATTCGGAATCGTCAACCGCAAAAAAAGACAGTTTTGAGTTATCGTTGAATGAACAAAGTTGCCTCTTTCTTGTTTCAAGTGTTCAACTATGGACCCATGGCTAAAACTCAAGTTTTAAAAACTTCTCGAAATCTGAATTTGAACTTTATTTAGTGTATTAAGTGTTTCAAAATGTCATCTTTCACGTAGATTCGGAGCCGTCAAAAGCAAATAAGTCAGTTTTGAGATATCTTTGATAGAACAAAGTTCTATCTTTCTTGTTTCAAGTGTTCTACTGTGCACCCATGGCTAAAACTCAAGTTTTAAAAACATCCCGAGATCTGAATCTGGACTTTCATTAGTGTATCAAAATGTCGTCTTTCACATAGATTCGGAATCGTCAACTGCAAAAAAGTCAATTTTGAGATATCGGTGATTGAACAAAGTTGTCTCCTTCTTGTTTCAAGTGTTCTACTATGGACCCATGGGTAAAACTGAAATTTTAAAAACATCCCAAAATCCGAATTTGGACTTTCACTAGTGTATTAAGTGTATCAAAATGTCGTCTTTCACATTGACTCGGAATCGTCAACCGCAAAAAAAGTCAGTTTTGAGATATCGTTTGAATGTAGAAAGTTGTCTCTTTCTTGTTTCAAGTGTTCAACAATGGACCCATGGCTAAAACTCAAGTTTTAAAGACTTTCCGAAATTCGAATTTCGACTTTCATCAGTGTATTAAGTGTATTAAAATGTCGTCTTTCACATTGATTCGGAATCGTCCACTGCAAAAAACTTCCCCTTTGAGTTATCGTTGAATGAACAAAGTTGTCTTTTTCTTGTTTCAAGTGTTCAACTATGGACCCATGGCTAAAATTCATGTTTTAAAAACTTCTCAAAATATGAATTTGGACTTTCTTTAGTGTATTAGGTGTTTCAAAATGTCGTCTTTCACGTAGATTCGGAATCATCAACAGCAAAAAAAGTCAGTTTTGTGATATCGTTGAATGAACAAAGTTGTATCTTTCTTGTTTAAAGTGTTTAACTACGGACCCATGGCTGAAACTTAAGTTTTAAAGACTTTTCGAAATCTGAATTTGGACTTTCATCAGTGTATTAAGTGTATTAAAATGTCGTCTTTCACATTGATTCGAATCGTCCACCACAAAAAAGTTCCCTTTTGAGTTATCGTTGAATGAACAAAGTTGTCTCTTTCTTGTTTCAAGTGTTCAACTATGGACCCATGGCTAAAACTCAAGTTTTAAAAACTTCTCGAAATATGAATTTGTACTTTCTTTAGTGTATTAAGTGTTTCAAAATGTCGTCTTTCACGTAGATTCGGAATCATCAAAAGCAAATAAGTCAGTTTTTAGATATCTTTGATTGAACAAAGTTCTGTCTTTCTTGTTTCAAGTGTTTAACTATGGACCATGGCTAAAACTCAAGTTTTAAAAACTTTCCGAAATCTGAATTTGGACTTTCTTTAGTGTATTAAGTGTTTCAAAATGCTGTCTTTCACGTAGATTCGTAATCATCAAAAGCAAATAAGTCAGTTTTAAGATATCGTTGATTGAACAAAGTTGTCTTCTTCTTGTTTGAAGTGTTCTACTATGGACCCATGGCTAAAACTCATGTTTTAAAGACTTCCTGAAATCTGAATTTGAACTTTCATCAGTGTATTAAGTGTATTAAAATGTAGTCTTTCACATTGATTCAGAATCGTCCACCGCAAAAAACTTCCCTTTCGAGTTATCGTTGAATGAACAAAGTTGTCTCTTTCTTGTTTCAAGTGTTCAACTATGGACGCATGGCCAAAACTCAAGTTTTAAAAACTTCCCAAAATCTGAATTTGGGCTTTCTTTAGTGTATTAAGTGTTTCAAAATGCCGTCTTTCATGTAGATTCGTAATCATCAAAAGCAAATAAGTCAGTTTTTAGATATCTTTGATTGAACAAAGTTCTGTCTTTCTTGTTTCAAGTGTTCTACTATGGACCCATAGCTAAAACTCAAGTTTTAAAAACTTCCCGAAATCTAAATCTGGACTTTCATTAGGGTATTAAGTGTATCAAAATGTCGTCTTTCACATAGATTCGGAATCGTCAACTGCAAAAAAGTCAATTTTAAGATATCGTTGATTGAACAAAGTTGTCTCTTTCTTGTTTCAAGTGTTCTACTATGGACCCATGGGTAAAACTCAAGTTTTAAAAAAGTTCCCGGAATCCGAATTTGGACATTCGTTAGTGTATTAAGTGTATCAAAATGTCGACTTTCACGTTGATTCGGAATCGTCAACCGCAATAAAAGTAAGTTTTGAGATATTGTTGAATGAACAAAGTTGTCTCTTTCTTGTTTCAAGTGTTTAACTATTGACCCATGGCTAAAACTCAAGCTTTAAAGACTTCCCGAAATCCAAATTTGGACTTTCGTTAGTGTATTAAGTGTATCAAAATGTCGTCTTTCACATTTATTCGAAATCGTCAACCGAAAAAAAAGTCAGTTTTGATAAATCGTTGAATGAACAAAGTTGTCTTTTTCTTGTTTCAAGTGTTCTACTATAGACCCATGGCTAAAACTCAAGTTTTAAAGACTTCCCGGAATCCGAATTGAGACTTTCGTTAGTGTATTAAGTGTATTAAAATGTCGTATTTCACATTGATTCGGAATCGTCAACCGCAAAAAAAGTCAGTTTTGAGATATCGTTGAATGAACAAAGTTGTCTCTTTCTTGTTTCAAGTGTTTAACTATGGACCCATGGCTAAAACTCAAGTTTTAAAGACTTCCCGAAATCCGAATTTGGACTTTCGTTAGTGTATTAAGTGTATTAAAATGTCATCTTTCACATTGATTCGGAATCGTCAACCGCAAAAAAAGTCAGTTTTGAGATATCGTTGAATGAACAAAGTTGTCTCTTTCTTGTTTCAAGTGTTTAACTATGAACCCATGGCTAAAACTCAAGTTTTAAAGACTTCCCGAAATCCGAATTTGGACTTTCATTAGCGTATTAAGTGTATTAAAATCTCATCTTTCACATTGATTCGGAATCGACAACCGCAAAAAAAGTCAGTTTTGAGTTATAGTTGAATGAACAAAGTTGTCTCTTTCTTGTTTCAAGTGTTCAACTATGGACCCATGGCTAAAACTCAAGTTTTAAAAACTTCCCGAAATCCGAATTTGGACTTTCATGAGTGTATTAAGTGTATTAAAATGTCGTCTTTCACATTGATTCGGAATCGTCAACCACAAAAAAAGTCAGTTTTGAGATATCGTTGAATGAACAAAGTTGTCTCTTTCTTGTTTCAAGTGTTTAACTTTGGACCCATGGCTAAAACTCAAGTTTTAAAGACTTCCCGAAATCTGAATTTGGACTTTCATCAGTGTATTAAGTGTATTAAAATGTCGTCTTTCACATTGATTCGGAATCGTCAACCGCAAAAAAAGACAGTTTTGAGTTATCGTTGAATGAACAAAGTTGCCTCTTTCTTGTTTCAAGTGTTCAACTATGGACCCATGGCTAAAACTCAAGTTTTAAAAACTTCTCGAAATCTGAATTTGAACTTTATTTAGTGTATTAAGTGTTTCAAAATGTCATCTTTCACGTAGATTCGGAGCCGTCAAAAGCAAATAAGTCAGTTTTGAGATATCTTTGATAGAACAAAGTTCTGTCTTTCTTGTTTCAAGTGTTCTACTGTGCACCCATGGCTAAAACTCAAGTTTTAAAAACATCCCGAGATCTGAATCTGGACTTTCATTAGTGTATCAAAATGTCGTCTTTCACATAGATTCAGAATCGTCAACTGCAAAAAAGTTAATTTTGAGATATCGTTGATTGAACAAAGTTGTCTCCTTCTTGTTTCAAGTGTTCTACTATGGACCCATGGGTAAAACTGAAGTTTTAAAAACGTCCCAAAATCCGAATTTGGACTTTCACTAGTGTATTAAGTGTATCAAAATGTCGTCTTTCACATTGATTCGGAATCGTCAACCGCAAAAAAAGTCAGTTTTGAGATATCGTTTGAATGTAGAAAGTTGTCTCTTTCTTGTTTCAAGTGTTCAACAATGGACCCATGGCTAAAAGTCAAGTTTTAAAGACTTTCCAAAATTCGAATTTCGACTTTCATTAGTGTATTAAGTGTATTAAAATGTCGTCTTTCACAATGAGTCGAAATCGTCAACCACAAAAAAAGTCAATTTTGAGATATCGTTGAATGAACAAAGTTGTCTCTTTCTTTTTTCAAGTGTTTATCTACGGACCCATGGCTAAAACTCAAGTTTTAAAGACTTTCCGAAATCTGAATTTGGACTTTCATCAGTGTATTAACTGTATTAAAATGTCGTCTTTCACATTGATTCGGAATCGTCCACTGCAAAAAACTTCCCTTTTGAGTTATCGTTGAATGAACAAAGTTGTCTTTTTCTTGTTTCAAGTGTTCAACTATGGACCCATGGCTAAAACTCATGTTTTAAAAACTTCTCAAAATATGAATTTGGACTTTCTTTAGTGTATTAGGTGTTTCAAAATGTCGTCTTTCACGTAGATTCGGAATCATCAACAGCAAAAAAAGTCAGTTTTGTGATATCGTTGAATGAACAAAGTTGTATCTTTCTTGTTTAAAGTGTTTAACTACGGACCCATGGCTGAAACTCAAGTTTTAAAGACTTTTCGAAATACGAATTTGGAATTTCATCAGTGTATTAAGTGTATTAAAATGTCGTCTTTCACATTGATTCGGAATCGTCCACCGCAAAAAAGTTCCTTTTTGAGTTATCGTTGAATGAACAAAGTTGTCTCTTTGTTGTTTCAAGTGTTCAACTATGGACCCATGGCTAAAACTCAAGTTTTAAAAACTTCTCGAAATATGAATTTGTACTTTCTTTAGTGTATTAAGTGTTTGAAAATGTCGTCTTTCACGTAGATTCGGAATCATCATATGCAAATAAGTCAGTTTTTAGATATCTTTGATTGAACAAAGTTCTGTCTTTCTTGTTTCAAGTGTTTAACTATGGACCATGGCTAAAACTCAAGTTTTAAAAACTTTCCGAAATCTGAATTTGGACTTTCTTTAGTGTATTAAGTGTTTCAAAATGCTGTCTTTCACGTAGATTCGTAATCATCAAAAGCAAATAAGTCAGTTTTAAGATATCGTTGATTGAACAAAGTTGTCTTCTTCTTGTTTGAAGTGTTCTACTATGGACCCATGGGTAAAACTCAAGTTTTAAAAACTTCCCGGAATCCGAATTGAGACTTTCGTTAGTGTATTAAGTGTATCAAAATGTCGTCTTTCACATGGATTCGGAATCGTCAACCGCAAAAAAAGTCAGTTTTGAGTTATAGTTGAATGAACAAAGTTGTCTCTTTCTTGTTTCAAGTGTTCAACTATGGACCCACGGCTAAAACTCAAGTTTTAAAGACATCCCAAAATCCGAATTTGGACTTTCGTTAGTGTATTAAGTGTATCAAAATGTCATCTTTCACATTGATTCGAGATCGTCAACCGCAAAAAAAGTCAATTTTGAGATATCGTTGAATGAACAAAGTTGTCTCTTTCTTGTTTCAAGTGTTTAACTATGGACCCATGGCTAAAACTCAAGTTTTAAAGACTTCCCGAAATCTGAATTTGGACTTTCATCAGTGTATTAAGTGTATTAAAATGTCGTCTTTCACATTGATTCGGAATCGTCAACCGCAAAAAAAGACAGTTTTGAGTTATCGTTGAATGAACAAAGTTGCCTCTTTCTTGTTTCAAGTGTTCAACTATGGACCCATGGCTAAAACTCAAGTTTTAAAAACTTCTCGAAATCTGAATTTGAACTTTATTTAGTGTATTAAGTGTTTCAAAATGTCATCTTTCACGTAGATTCGAAGCCGTCAAAAGCAAATAAGTCAGTTTTGAAATATCTTTGATAGAACAAAGTTCTGTCTTTCTTGTTTCAAGTGTTCTACTGTGCACCCATGGCTAAAACTCAAGTTTTAAAAACATCCCGAGATCTGAATCTGGACTTTCATTAGTGTATCAAAATGTCGTCTTTCACATAGATTCAGAATCGTCAACTGCAAAAAAGTCAATTTTGAGATATCGTTGATTGAACAAAGTTGTCTCCTTCTTGTTTCAAGTGTTCTACTATTGACCCATGGGTAAAACTGAAGTTTTAAAAACATCCCAAAATCCGAATTTGGACTTTCACTAGTGTATTAAGTGTATCGAAATGTCGTCTTTCACATTGATTCGGAATCGTCAACCGCAAAAAAAGTCAGTTTTGAGATATCGTTTGAATGAAGAAAGTTGTCTCTTTCTTGTTTCAAGTGTTCAACAATGGACCCATGGCTAAAACTCAAGTTTTAAAGACTTTCTGAAATTCGAATTTCGACTTTCATTAGTGTATTAAGTGTATTAAAATGTCGTCTTTCACAATGAGTCGAAATCGTCAACCACAAAAAAAGTCAATTTTGAGATATCGTTGAATGAACAAAGTTGTCTCTTTCTTTTTTCAAGTGTTTATCTACGGACCCATGGCTAAAACTCAAGTTTTAAAGACTTTTCGAAATCTGAATTTGGACTTTCATCAGTGTATTAAGTGTATCAAAATGTCGTCTTTCACATAGATTCGGAATCGTCAACTGCAAAAAAGTCAATTTTAAGATATCGTTGATTGAACAAAGTTGTCTCTTTCTTGTTTCAAGTGTTCTACTATGGACCCATGGGTAAAACTCAAGTTTTAAAAAAGTTCCCGGAATCCGAATTTGGACATTCGTTAGTGTATTAAGTGTATCAAAATGTCGTCTTTCACGTTGATTCGGAATCGTCAACCGCAATAAAAGTCAGTTTTGAGATATTGTTGAATGAACAAAGTTGTCTCTTTCTTGTTTCAAGTGTTTAACTATTGACCCATGGCTAAAACTCAAGCTTTAAAGACTTCCCGAAATCCAAATTTGGACTTTCGTTAGTGTATTAAGTGTATCAAAATGTCGTCTTTCACATTTATTCGAAATCGTCAACCGCAAAAAAAGTCAGTTTTGATAAATCGTTGAATGAACAAAGTTGTCTTTTTCTTGTTTCAAGTGTTCTACTATAGACCCATGGCTAAAACTCAAGTTTTAAAGACTTCCCGAAATCCAAATTTAGACTTTCATTAGTGTATTAAGTGTATTAAAATGTCGTATTTCACATTGATTCGGAATCGTCAACCGCAAAAAAAGTCAGTTTTGAGATATCGTTGAATGAACAAAGTTGTCTCTTTCTTGTTTCAAGTGTTTAACTATGAACCCATGGCTAAAACTCAAGTTTTAAAGACTTCCCGAAATCCGAATTTGGACTTTCATTAGCGTATTAAGTGTATTAAAATCTCATCTTTCACATTGATTCGGAATCGTCAACCGCAAAAAAAGTCAGTTTTGAGTTATAGTTGAATGAACAAAGTTGTCTCTTTCTTGTTTCAAGTGTTCAACTATGGACCCATGGCTAAAACTCAAGTTTTAAAAACTTCCCGAAATCCGAATTTGGACTTTCATGAGTGTATTAAGTGTATTAAAATGTCGTCTTTCACATTGATTCGGAATCGTCAACCACAAAAAAAGTCAGTTTTGAGATATCGTTTGAATGTAGAAAGTTGTCTCTTTCTTGTTTCAAGTGTTCAACAATGGACCCATGGCTAAAAGTCAAGTTTTAAAGACTTTCCAAAATTCGAATTTCGACTTTCATTAGTGTATTAAGTGTATTAAAATGTCGTCTTTCACAATGAGTCGAAATCGTCAACCACAAAAAAAGTCAATTTTGAGATATCGTTGAATGAACAAAGTTGTCTCTTTCTTTTTTCAAGTGTTTATCTACGGACCCATGGCTAAAACTCAAGTTTTAAAGACTTTCCGAAATCTGAATTTGGACTTTCATCAGTGTATTAACTGTATTAAAATGTCATCTTTCACATTGATTCGGAATCGTCCACTGCAAAAAACTTCCCTTTTGAGTTATCGTTGAATGAACAAAGTTGTCTTTTTCTTGTTTCAAGTGTTCAACTATGGACCCATGGCTAAAACTCATGTTTTAAAAACTTCTCAAAATATGAATTTGGACTTTCTTTAGTGTATTAGGTGTTTCAAAATGTCGTCTTTCACGTAGATTCGGAATCATCAACAGCAAAAAAAGTCAGTTTTGTGATATCGTTGAATGAACAAAGTTGTATCTTTCTTGTTTAAAGTGTTTAACTACGGACCCATGGCTGAAACTCAAGTTTTAAAGACTTTTCGAAATACGAATTTGGACTTTCATCAGTGTATTAAGTGTATTAAAATGTCGTCTTTCACATTGATTCGGAATCGTCCACCGCAAAAAAGTTCCTTTTTGAGTTATCGTTGAATGAACAAAGTTGTCACTTTCTTGTTTCAAGTGTTCAACTATGGACCCATGGCTAAAACTCAAGTTTTAAAAACTTCTCGAAATATGAATTTGTACTTTCTTTAGTGTATTAAGTGTTTCAAAATGTCGTCTTTCACGTAGATTCGGAATCATCATATGCAAATAAGTCAGTTTTTAGATATCTTTGATTGAACAAAGTTCTGTCTTTCTTGTTTCAAGTGTTTAACTATGGACCATGGCTAAAACTCAAGTTTTAAAAACTTTCCGAAATCTGAATTTGGACTTTCTTTAGTGTATTAAGTGTTTCAAAATGCTGTCTTTCACGTAGATTCGTAATCATCAAAAGCAAATAAGTCAGTTTTAAGATATCGTTGATTGAACAAAGTTGTTTTCTTCTTGTTTGAAGTGTTCTACTATGGACCCATGGGTAAAACTCAAGTTTTAAAAACTTCCCGGAATCCGAATTGAGACTTTCGTTAGTGTATTAAGTGTATCAAAATGTCGTCTTTCACATGGATTCGGAATCGTCAACCGCAAAAAAAGTCAGTTTTGAGTTATAGTTGAATGAACAAAGTTGTCTCTTTCTTGTTTCAAGTGTTCAACTATGGACCCACGGCTAAAACTCAAGTTTTAAAGACATCCCAAAATCCGAATTTGGACTTTCGTTAGTGTATTAAGTGTATCAAAATGTCATCTTTCACATTGATTCGAGATCGTCAACCGCAAAAAAAGTCAATTTTGAGATATCGTTGAATGAACAAAGTTGTCTCTTTCTTGTTTCAAGTGTTTAACTATGGACCCATGGCTAAAACACAAGTTTTAAAGACTTCCCGAAATCTGAATTTGGACTTTCATCAGTGTATTAAGTGTATTAAAATGTCGTCTTTCACATTGATTCGGAATCGTCAACCGCAAAAAAAGACAGTTTTGAGTTATCGTTGAATGAACAAAGTTGCCTCTTTCTTGTTTCAAGTGTTCAACTATGGACCCATGGCTAAAACTCAAGTTTTAAAAACTTCTTGAAATCTGAATTTGAACTTTATTTAGTGTATTAAGTGTTTCAAAATGTCATCTTTCACGTAGATTCGAAGCCGTCAAAAGCAAATAAGTCAGTTTTGAAATATCTTTGATAGAACAAAGTTCTGTCTTTCTTGTTTCAAGTGTTCTACTGTGCACCCATGGCTAAAACTCAAGTTTTAAAAACATCCCGAGATCTGAATCTGGACTTTCATTAGTGTATCAAAATGTCGTCTTTCACATAGATTCAGAATCGTCAACTGCAAAAAAGTCAATTTTGAGATATCGTTGATTGAACAAAGTTGTCTCCTTCTTGTTTCAAGTGTTCTACTATTGACCCATGGGTAAAACTGAAGTTTTAAAAACATCCCAAAATCCGAATTTGGACTTTCACTAGTGTATTAAGTGTATCGAAATGTCGTCTTTCACATTGATTCGGAATCGTCAACCGCAAAAAAAGTCAGTTTTGAGATATCGTTTGAATGAAGAAAGTTGTCTCTTTCTTG
The DNA here is from genome assembly GCA_036245055.1 of Diospyros kaki. Lineage (NCBI taxonomy): Eukaryota > Viridiplantae > Streptophyta > Magnoliopsida > Ericales > Ebenaceae > Diospyros > Diospyros kaki. The sequence goes on along the minus strand of BSEG01000009.1, from coordinate 21,392,257 downwards.
TTTCAAGTGTTCAACAATGGACCCATGGCTAAAACTCAAGTTTTAAAGACTTTCCGAAATTCGAATTTCGACTTTCATTAGTGTATTAAGTGTATTAAAATGTCGTCTTTCACAATGAGTCGAAATCGTCAACCACAAAAAAAGTCAATTTTGAGATATCGTTGAATGAACAAAGTTGTCTCTTTCTTTTTTCAAGTGTTTATCTACGGACCCATGGCTAAAACTCAAGTTTTAAAGACTTTTCGAAATCTGAATTTGGACTTTCATCAGTGTATTAAGTGTATTAAAATGTCGTCTTTCACATTGATTCGGAATCGTCCACTGCAAAAAACTTCCCTTTTGAGTTATCGTTGAATGAACAAAGTTGTCTTTTTCTTGTTTCAAGTGTTCAACTATGGACCCATGGCTAAAACTCATGTTTTAAAAACTTCTCAAAATATGAATTTGGACTTTCTTTAGTGTATTAGGTGTTTCAAAATGTCGTCTTTCACGAAGATTCGGAATCATCAACAGCAAAAAAAGTCAGTTTTGTGATATCGTTGAATGAACAAAGTTGTATCTTTCTTGTTTAAAGTGTTTAACTACGGACCCATGGCTGAAACTCAAGTTTTAAAGACTTTTCGAAATACGAATTTGGACTTTCATCAGTGTATTAAGTGTATTAAAATGTCGTCTTTCACATTGATTCGGAATCGTCCACCGCAAAAAAGTTCCCTTTTGAGTTATCGTTGAATGAACAAAGTTGTCTCTTTCTTGTTTCAAGTGTTCAACTATGGACCCATGGCTAAAACTCAAGTTTTAAAAACTTCTCGAAATATGAATTTGTACTTTCTTTAGTGTATTAAGTGTTTCAAAATGTCGTCTTTCACGTAGATTCGGAATCATCAAAAGCAAATAAGTCAGTTTTTAGATATCTTTGATTGAACAAAGTTCTGTCTTTCTTGTTTCAAGTGTTTAACTATGGACCATGGCTAAAACTCAAGTTTTAAAAACTTTTCGAAATCTGAATTTGGACTTTCTTTAGTGTATTAAGTGTTTCAAAATGCTGTCTTTCACGTAGATTCGTAATCATCAAAAGCAAATAAGTCAGTTTAAAGATATCGTTGATTGAACAAAGTTGTCTTCTTCTTGTTTGAAGTGTTCTACTATGGACCCATGGGTAAAACTCAAGTTTTAAAAACTTCCCGGAATCCGAATTGAGACTTTCGTTAGTGTATTAAGTGTATCAAAATGTCGTCTTTCACATGGATTCGGAATCGTCAACCGCAAAAAAAGTCAGTTTTGAGTTATAGTTGAATGAACAAAGTTGTCTCTTTCTTGTTTCAAGTGTTCAACTATGGACCCACGGCTAAAACTCAAGTTTTAAAGACATCCCAAAATCCGAATTTGGACTTTCGTTAGTGTATTAAGTGTATCAAAATGTCATCTTTCACATTGATTCGAGATCGTCAACCGCAAAAAAAGTCAATTTTGAGATATCGTTGAAAGAACAAAGTTGTCTCTTTCTTGTTTCGAGTGTTTAACTATGGACCCATGGCTAAAACTCAAGTTTTAAAGACTTCCCGAAATCTGAATTTGGACTTTCATCAGTGTATTAAGTGTATTAAAATGTAGTCTTTCACATTGATTCAGAATCGTCCACCGCAAAAAACTTCCCTTTCGAGTTATCGTTGAATGAACAAAGTTGTCTCTTTCTTGTTTCAAGTGTTCAACTATGGACGCATGGCAAAACTCAAGTTTTAAAAACTCCCCAAAATCTGAATTTGGGCTTTCTTTAGTGTATTAAGTGTTTCAAAATGCCGTCTTTCATGTAGATTCGTAATCATCAAAAGCAAATAAGTCAATTTTTAGATATCTTTGATTGAACAAAGTTCTGTCTTTCTCGTTTCAAGTGTTCTACTATGGACCCATAGCTAAAACTCAAGTTTTAAAAACTTCCCGAAATCTAAATCTGGACTTTCATTACGGTATTAAGTGTATCAAAATGTCGTCTTTCACATAGATTCGGAATCGTCAACTGCAAAAAAGTCAATTTTAAGATATCGTTGATTGAACAAAGTTGTCTCTTTCTTGTTTCAAGTGTTCTACTATGGACCCATGGGTAAAACTCAAGTTTTAAAAAAGTTCCCGGAATCCGAATTTGGACATTCGTTAGTGTATTAAGTGTATCAAAATGTCGTCTTTCACGTTGATTCGGAATCGTCAACCGCAATAAAAGTCAGTTTTGAGATATTGCTGAATGAACAAAGTTGTCTCTTTCTTGTTTCAAGTGTTTAACTATTGACCCATGGCTAAAACTCAAGCTTTAAAGACTTCCCGAAATCCAAATTTGGACTTTCGTTAGTGTATTAAGTGTATCAAAATGTCGTCTTTCACATTTATTCGAAATCGTCAACCGCAAAAAAAGTCAGTTTTGATAAATCGTTGAATGAACAAAGTTGTCTTTTTCTTGTTTCAAGTGTTCTACTATAGACCCATGGCTAAAACTCAAGTTTTAAAGACTTCCCGAAATCCAAATTTAGACTTTCATTAGTGTATTAAGTGTATTAAAATGTCGTATTTCACATTGATTCGGAATCGTCAACCGCAAAAAAAGTCAGTTTTGAGATATCGTTGAATGAACAAAGTTGTCTCTTTCTTGTTTCAAGTGTTTAACTATGGACCCATGGCTAAAACTCAAGTTTTAAAGACTTCCCGAAATCCGAATTTGGACTTTCATTAGTGTATTAAGTGTATTAAAATGTCGTCTTTCACATTGATTCGGAATCGTCAACAGCAAAAAAAGTCAGTTTTGAGTTATCGTTGAATGAACAAAGTTGTCTCTTTCTTGTTTCAAGTGTTTAACTATGGACCCATGGCTAAAACTCAAGTTTTAAAGACTTCCCGAAATCTGAATTTAGACTTTCATTAGTGTATTAAGTGTATTAAAATGTCATCTTTCACATTGATTCGTAATCGTCAACCGCAAAAAAAGTCAGTTTTGAGATATCGTTGAATGAACAAAGTTGTCTCTTTCTTGTTTCAACTGTTTAACTATGGATCCATGGCTAAAACTCAAGTTTTAAAGACTTCCCGAAATCTGAATTTAGACTTTCATTAGTGTATTAAGTGTATTAAAATGTCATCTTTCACATTGATTCGGAATCGTCAACCGCAAAAAAAGTCAGTTTTGAGATATCGTTGAATGAACAAAGTTGTCTCTTTCTTGTTTCAAGTGTTTAACTATGAACCCATGGCTAAAACTCAAGTTTTAAAGACTTCCCGAAATCCGAATTTGGACTTTCATTAGCGTATTAAGTGTATTAAAATCTCATCTTTCACATTGATTCGGTATCGTCAACCGCAAAAAAAGTCAGTTTTGAGTTACAGTTGAATGAACAAAGTTGTCTCTTTCTTGTTTCAAGTGTTCAACTATGAACCCATGGCTAAAACTCAAGTTTTAAAGACTTCCCGAAATCCGAATTTGGACTTTCATGAGTGTATTAAGTGTATTAAAATGTCGTCTTTCACATTGATTCGGAATCGTCAACCGCAAAAAAAGACAGTTTTGAGTTATCGTTGAATGAACAAAGTTGCCTCTTTCTTGTTTCAAGTGTTCAACTATGGACCCATGGCTAAAACTCAAGTTTTAAAAACTTCTCGAAATCTGAATTTGAACTTTATTTAGTGTATTAAGTGTTTCAAAATGTCATCTTTCACGTAGATTCGGAGCCGTCAAAAGCAAATAAGTCAGTTTTGAGATATCTTTGATAGAACAAAGTTCTGTCTTTCTTGTTTCAAGTGTTCTACTGTGCACCCATGGCTAAAACTCAAGTTTTAAAAACATCCCGAGAACTGAATCTGGACTTTCATTAGTGTATCAAAATGTCGTCTTTCACTTAGATTCAGAATCGTCAACTGCAAAAAAGTCAATTTTGAGATATCGTTGATTGAACAAAGTTGTCTCCTTCTTGTTTCAAGTGTTCTACTATGGACCCATGGGTAAAACTGAAGTTTTAAAAACGTCCCAAAATCCGAATTTGGACTTTCACTAGTGTATTAAGTGTATCAAAATGTCGTCTTTCACATTGATTCGGAATCGTCAACCGCAAAAAAAGTCAGTTTTGAGATATCGTTTGAATGAAGAAAGTTGTCTCTTTCTTGTTTCAAGTGTTCAACAATGGACCCATGGCTAAAACTCAAGTTTTAAAGACTTTCCGAAATTCGAATTTTGACTTTCATTAGTGTGTTAAGTGTATTAAAATGTCGTCTTTCACAATAAGTCGAAATCGTCAACCACAAAGAAAGTCAATTTTGAGATATCGTTGAATGAACAAAGTTGTCTCTTTCTTGTTTCAAGTGTTTAACTATGAACCCATGGCTAAAACTCAAGTTTTAAAGACATCCCGAAATCCGAATTTGGACTTTCATTAGCGTATTAAGTGTATTAAAATCTCATCTTTCACATTGATTCGGAATCGTCAACCGCAAAAAAAGTCAGTTTTGAGTTATAGTTGAATGAACAAAGTTGTCTCTTTCTTGTTTCAAGTGTTCAACTATGGACCCATGGCTAAAACTCAAGTTTTAAAGACTTCCCGAAATCCGAATTTGGACTTTCATGAGTGTATTAAGTGTATTAAAATGTCGTCTTTCACATTGATTCGGAATCGTCAACCACAAAAAAAGTCAGTTTTGAGATATCGTTTGAATGTAGAAAGTTGTCTCTTTCTTGTTTCAAGTGTTCAACAATGGACCCATGGCTAAAAGTCAAGTTTTAAAGACTTTCCAAAATTCGAATTTCGACTTTCATTAGTGTATTAAGTGTATTAAAATGTCATCTTTCACATTGATTCGGAATCGTCAACCACAAAAAAAATCAGTTTTGAGATATCGTTGAATGAACAAAGTTGTCTCTTTCTTGTTTCAAGTGTTTAACTATGGACCCATGGCTAAAACTCAAGTTTTAAAGACCTCCCGAAATCTGAATTTGGACTTTCATCAGTGTATTAAGTGTATTAAAATGTCGTCTTTCACATTGATTCGGAATCGTCAACCGCAAAAAAAGACAGTTTTGAGTTATAGTTGAATGAACAAAGTTGCCTCTTTCTTGTTTCAAGTGTTCAACTATGGACCCATGGCTAAAACTCAAGTTTTAAAAACTTCTCGAAATCTGAATTTGAACTTTATTTAGTGTATTAAGTGTTTCAAAATGTCATCTTTCACGTAGATTCGGAGCCGTCAAAAGTAAATAAGTCAGTTTTGAGATATCTTTGATAGAACAAAGTTCTGTCTTTCTTGTTTCAAGTGTTCTACTGTGCACCCATGGCTAAAACTCAAGTTTTAAAAACATCCCGAGATCTGAATCTGGACTTTCATTAGTGTATCAAAATGTCGTCTTTCACTTAGATTCGGAATCGTCAACTGCAAAAAAGTAAATTTTGAGATATCGTTGATTGAACAAAGTTGTCTCCATCTTATTTCAAGTGTTCTACTATGGACCCATGGGTAAAACTGAAGTTTTAAAAACGTCCCAAAATCCGAATTTGGACTTTCACTAGTGTATTAAGTGTATCAAAATGTCGTCTTTCACATTGATTCGGAATCGTCAACCGCAAAAAAAGTCAGTTTTGAGATATCGTTTGAATGAAGAAAGTTGTCTCTTTCTTGTTTCAAGTGTTCAACAATGGACCCATGGCTAAAACTCAAGTTTTAAAGACTTTCCGAAATTCGAATTTTGACTTTCATTAGTGTATTAAGTGTATTAAAATGTCGTCTTTCACAATGAGTCGAAATCGTCAACCACAAAGAAAGTCAATTTTGAGATATCGTTGAATGAACAAAGTTGTCTCTTTCTTGTTTCAAGTGTTTAACTATGAACCCATGGCTAAAACTCAAGTTTTAAAGACTTCCCGAAATCCGAATTTGGACTTTCATTAGCGTATTAAGTGTATTAAAATCTCATCTTTCACATTGATTCGGAATCGTCAACCGCAAAAAAAGTCAGTTTTGAGTTATAGTTGAATGAACAAAGTTGTCTCTTTCTTGTTTCAAGTGTTCAACTATGGACCCATGGCTAAAACTCAAGTTTTAAAGACTTCTCGAAATCCGAATTTGGACTTTCATGAGTGTATTAAGTGTATTAAAATGTCGTCTTTCACATTGATTCGGAATCGTCAACCACAAAAAAAGTCAGTTTTGAGATATCGTTGAATGAACAAAGTTGTCTCTTTCTTGTTTCAAGTGTTCAACAATGGACCCATGGCTAAAAGTCAAGTTTTAAAGACTTTCCAAAATTCGAATTTCGACTTTCATTAGTGTATTAAGTGTATTAAAATGTCATCTTTCACATTGATTCGGAATCGTCAACCACAAAAAAAATCAGTTTTGAGATATCGTTGAATGAACAAAGTTGTCTCTTTCTTGTTTCAAGTGTTTAACTATGGACCCATGGCTAAAACTCAAGTTTTAAAGACCTCCCGAAATCTGAATTTGGACTTTCATCAGTGTATTAAGTGTATTAAAATGTCGTCTTTCACATTGATTCGGAATCGTCAACCGCAAAAAAAGACAGTTTTGAGTTATAGTTGAATGAACAAAGTTGCCTCTTTCTTGTTTCAAGTGTTCAACTATGGACCCATGGCTAAAACTCAAGTTTTAAAAACTTCTCGAAATCTGAATTTGAACTTTATTTAGTGTATTAAGTGTTTCAAAATGTCATCTTTCACGTAGATTCGGAGCCGTCAAAAGTAAATAAGTCAGTTTTGAGATATCTTTGATAGAACAAAGTTCTGTCTTTCTTGTTTCAAGTGTTCTACTGTGCACCCATGGCTAAAACTCAAGTTTTAAAAACATCCCGAGATCTGAATCTGGACTTTCATTAGTGTATCAAAATGTCGTCTTTCACTTAGATTCGGAATCGTCAACTGCAAAAAAGTAAATTTTGAGATATCGTTGATTGAACAAAGTTGTCTCCATCTTATTTCAAGTGTTCTACTATGGACCCATGGGTAAAACTGAAGTTTTAAAAACGTCCCAAAATCCGAATTTGGACTTTCACTAGTGTATTAAGTGTATCAAAATGTCGTCTTTCACATTGATTCGGAATCGTCAACCGCAAAAAAAGTCAGTTTTGAGATATCGTTTGAATGAAGAAAGTTGTCTCTTTCTTGTTTCAAGTGTTCAACAATGGACCCATGGCTAAAACTCAAGTTTTAAAGACTTTCCGAAATTCGAATTTTGACTTTCATTAGTGTATTACGTGTATTAAAATGTCGTCTTTCACAATGAGTCGAAATCGTCAACCACAAAGAAAGTCAATTTTGAGATATCGTTGAATGAACAAAGTTGTCTCTTTCTTGTTTCAAGTGTTTAACTATGAACCCATGGCTAAAACTCAAGTTTTAAAGACTTCCCGAAATCCGAATTTGGACTTTCATTAGCGTATTAAGTGTATTAAAATCTCATCTTTCACATTGATTCGGAATCGTCAACCGCAAAAAAAGTCAGTTTTGAGTTATAGTTGAATGAACAAAGTTGTCTCTTTCTTGTTTCAAGTGTTCAACTATGGACCCATGGCTAAAACTCAAGTTTTAAAGACTTCTCGAAATCCGAATTTGGACTTTCATGAGTGTATTAAGTGTATTAAAATGTCGTCTTTCACATTGATTCGGAATCGTCAACCACAAAAAAAGTCAGTTTTGAGATATCGTTGAATGAACAAAGTTGTCTCTTTCTTGTTTCAAGTGTTTAACTATGGACCCATGGCTAAAACTCAAGTTTTAAAGACTTCCCGAAATCTGAATTTGGACTTTCATCAGTGTATTAAGTGTATTAAAATGTCGTCTTTCACATTGATTCGGAATCGTCAACCGCAAAAAAAGACAGTTTTGAGTTATCGTTGAATGAACAAAGTTGCCTCTTTCTTGTTTCAAGTGTTCAACTATGGACCCATGGCTAAAACTCAAGTTTTAAAAACTTCTCGAAATCTGAATTTGAACTTTATTTAGTGTATTAAGTGTTTCAAAATGTCATCTTTCACGTAGATTCGGAGCCGTCAAAAGCAAATAAGTCAGTTTTGAGATATCTTTGATAGAACAAAGTTCTGTCTTTCTTGTTTCAAGTGTTCTACTGTGCACCCATGGCTAAAACTCAAGTTTTAAAAACATCCCGAGATCTGAATCTGGACTTTCATTAGTGTATTAAGTGTATTAAAATGTCGTCTTTCACATTGATTCGGAATCGTCAACCACAAAAAAAGTCAGTTTTAAAATATCGTTGAATGAACAAAGTTGTCTCTTTCTTGTTTCAAGTGTTTAACTATGGACCCATGGCTAAAACTCAAGTTTTAAAGACTTCCCGAAATCCGAATTTAGACTTTCATTAGTGTATTAAGTGTATTAAAATGTCATCTTTCACATTGATTCGGAATCGTGAACCGCAAAAAAAGTCAGTTTTGAGATATCGTTGAATGAACAAAGTTGTCTCTTTCTTGTTTCAAGTGTTTAACTGTGGACCCATGGCTAAAACTCAAGTTTTAAAGACTTCCCGAAATCCGAATTTGGACATTCATGAGTGTATTAAGTGTATTAAAATGTCGTCTTTCACATTGATTCGGAATCGTCAACCACAAAAAAAGTCAGTTTTGAGATATCGTTGAATGAACAAAGTTGTCTCTTTCTTGTTTCAAGTGTTTAACTATGGACCCATGGCTAAAACTCAAGTTTTAAAGACTTCCCGAAATCTGAATTTGGACTTTCATCAGTGTATTAAGTGTATTAAAATGTCGTCTTTCACATCGATTCGGAATCGTCAACCGCAAAAAAAGACAGTTTTGAGTTATCGTTGAATGAACAAAGTTGCCTCTTTCTTGTTTCAAGTGTTCAACTATGGACCCATGGCTAAAACTCAAGTTTTAAAAACTTCTCGAAATCTGAATTTGAATTTTATTTAGTGTATTAAGTGTTTCAAAATGTCATCTTTCACGTAGATTCGGAGCCGTCAAAAGCAAATAAGTCAGTTTTGAGATATCTTTGATAGAACAAAGTTCTGTCTTTCTTGTTTCAAGTCTTCTACTGTGCACCCATGGCTAAAACTCAAGTTTTAAAAACATCCCGAGATCTGAATCTGGACTTTCATTAGTGTATCAAAATGTCGTCTTTCACATAGATTCGGAATCGTCAACTGCAAAAAAGTCAATTTTGAGATATCGTTGATTGAACAAAGTTGTCTCCTTCTTGTTTCAAGTGTTCTACTATGGACCCATGGGTAAAACTGAAGTTTTAAAAACGTCCCAAAATCCGAATTTGGACTTTCACTAGTGTATTAAGTGTATCAAAATGTCGTCTTTCGCATTGATTCAGAATCGTCAACCGCAAAAAAAGTCAGTTTTGAGATATCGTTTGAATGAAGAAAGTTGTCTCTTTCTTGTTTCAAGTGTTCAACAATGGACCCATGGCTAAAACTCAAGTTTTAAAGACTTTCCGAAATTCGAATTTCGACTTTCATTAGTGTATTAAGTGTATTAAAATGTCATCTTTCACAATGAGTCGAAATCGTCAACCACAAAAAAAGTCAATTTTGAGATATCGTTGAATGAACAAAGTTGTCTCTTTCTTTTTTCAAGTGTTTATCTACGGACCCATGGCTAAAACTCAAGTTTTAAAGACTTTTCGAAATCTGAATTTGGACTTTAATCAGTGTATTAAGTGTATTAAAATGTCGTCTTTCACATTGATTCGGAATCGTCCACTGCAAAAAACTTCCCTTTTGAGTTATCGTTGAATGAACAAAGTTGTCTTTTTCTTGTTTCAAGTGTTCAACTATGGACCCATGGCTAAAACTCATGTTTTAAAAACTTCTCAAAATATGAATTTGGACTTTCTTTAGTGTTTTAGGTGTTTCAAAATGTCGTCTTTCACGTAGATTCGGAATCATCAACAGCAAAAAAAGTCAGTTTTGTGATATCGTTGAATGAACAAAGTTGTATCTTTCTTGTTTAAAGTGTTTAACTACGGACCCATGGCTGAAACTCAAGTTTTAAAGACTTTTCGAAATCCGAATTTGGACTTCCATCAGTGTATTAAGTGTATTAAAATGTCGTCTTTCACATTGATTCGGAATCGTCCACCGCAAAAAAGTTCCCTTTTGAGTTATCGTTGAATGAACAAAGTTGTCTCTTTCTTATTTCAAGTGTTCAACTATGGACCCATGGCTAAAACTCAAGTTTTAAAAACTTCTCGAAATATGAATTTGTACTTTCTTTAGTGTATTAAGTGTTTCAAAATGTCGTCTTTCACGTAGATTCGGAATCATCAAAAGCAAATAAGTCAGTTTTTAGATATCTTTGATTGAACAAAGTTCTGTCTTTCTTGTTTCAAGTGTTTAACTATGGACCATGGCTAAAACTCAAGTTTTAAAAACTTTCCGAAATCTGAATTTGGACTTTCTTTAGTGTATTAAGTGTTTCAAAATGCTGTCTTTCACGTAGATTCGTAATCATCAAAAGCAAATAAGTCAGTTTTAAGATATCGTTGATTGAACAAAGTTGTCTTCTTCTTGTTCGAAGTGTTCTACTATGGACCCATGGGTAAAACTCAAGTTTTAAAAACTTCCCGGAATCCGAATTGAGACTTTCGTTAGTGTATTAAGTGTATCAAAATGTCGTCTTTCACATGGATTCGGAATCGTCAACCGCAAAAAAAGTCAGTTTTGAGTTATAGTTGAATGAACAAAGTTGTCTCTTTCTTGTTTCAAGTGTTCAACTATGGACCCATGGCTAAAACTCAAGTTTTAAAGACTTCCCGAAATCCGAATTTGGACTTTCATGAGTGTATTAAGTGTATTAAAATGTCGTCTTTCACATTGATTCGGAATCGTCAACCACAAAAAAAGTCAGTTTTGAGATATCGTTGAATGAACAAAGTTGTCTCTTTCTTGTTTCAAGTGTTTAACTATGGACCCATGGCTAAAACTCAAGTTTTAAAGACTTCCCGAAATCTGAATTTGGACTTTCATTAGTGTATTAAGTGTATTAAAATGTCGTCTTTCACATTGATTCGGAATCGTCAACCGCAAAAAAAGACAGTTTTGAGTTATCGTTGAATGAACAAAGTTGCCTCTTTCTTGTTTCAAGTGTTCAACTATGGACCCATGGCTAAAACTCAAGTTTTAAAAACTTCTCGAAATCTGAATTTAAACTTTATTTAGTGTATTAAGTGTTTCAAAATGTCATCTTTCACGTAGATTCGGAGCCGTCAAAAGCAAATAAGTCAGTTTTGAGATATCTTTGATAGAACAAAGTTCTGTCTTTCTTGTTTCAAGTGTTCTACTGTGCACCCATGGCTAAAACTCAAGTTTTAAAAACATCCCGAGATCTGAATCTGGACTTTCATGAGTGTATTAAGTGTATTAAAATGTCGTCTTTCACATTGATTCGGAATCGTCAACCACAAAAAAAGTCAGTTTTAAAATATCGTTGAATGAACAAAGTTGTCTCTTTCTTGTTTCAAGTGTTTAACTATGGACCCATGGCTAAAACTCAAGTTTTAAAGACTTCCCGAAATCCGAATTTGGACTTTCATTAGTGTATTAAGTGTATTAAAATGTCGTCTTTCACATTGATTCGGAATCGTCAACCGCAAAAAAAGTCAGTTTTGAGTTATCGTTGAATGAACAAAGTTGTCTCTTTCTTGTTTCAAGTGTTTAACTATGGACCCATGGCTAAAACTCAAGTTTTAAAGACTTCCCGAAATCCGAATTTGGACTTTCATGAGTGTATTAAGTGTATTAAAATGTCGTCTTTCACATTGATTCGGAATCGTCAACCACAAAAAAAGTCAGTTTTGAGATATCGTTGAATGAACAAAGTTGTCTCTTTCTTGTTTCAAGTGTTTAACTATGGACCCATGGCTAAAACTCAAGTTTTAAAGACTTCCCGAAATCCGAATTTGGACTTTCATTAGTGTATTAAGTGTATTAAAATGTCGTCTTTCACATTGATTCGGAATCGTCAACCGCAAAAAAAGTCAGTTTTGAGTTATCGTTGAATGAACAAAGTTGTCTCTTTCTTGTTTCAAGTGTTTAACTATGGACCCATGGCTAAAACTCAAGTTTTAAAGACTTCCCGAAATCCGAATTTTGACTTTCATTAGTGTATTAAGTGTATTAAAATGTCATCTTTCACATTGATTCGGAATCGTCAACCGCAAAAAAAGTCAGTTTTGAGATATCGTTGAATGAACAAAGTTGTCTCTTTCTTGTTTCAAGTGTTCAACTATGGACCCATGGCTAAAACTCAAGTTTTAAAGACTTCCTGAAATCCGAATTTGGACTTTCATGAGTGTATTAAGTGTATTAAAATGTCGTCTTTCACATTGATTCGGAATCGTCAACCACAAAAAAAGTCAGTTTTGAGATATCGTTGAATGAACAAAGTTGTCTCTTTCTTGTTTCAAGTGTTTAACTATGGACCCATGGCTAAACCTCAAGTTTTAAAGACTTCCCGAAATCTGAATTTGGACTTTCATCAGTGTATTAAGTGTATTAAAATGTCGTCTTTCACATTGATTCGGAATCGTCAACCGCAAAAAAAGACAGTTTTGAGTTATCGTTGAATGAACAAAGTTGCCTCTTTCTTGTTTCAAGTGTTCAACTATGGACCCATGGCTAAAACTCAAGTTTTAAAAACTTCTCGAAATCTGAATTTGAACTTTATTTAGTGTATTAAGTGTTTCAAAATGTCATCTTTCACGTAGATTCGGAGCCGTCAAAAGCAAATAAGTCAGTTTTGAGATATCTTTGATAGAACAAAGTTCTGTCTTTCTTGTTTCAAGTGTTCTACTGTGCACCCATGGCTAAAACTCAAGTTTTAAAAACATCCCGAGATCTGAATCTGGACTTTCATTAGTGTATTAAGTGTATTAAAATGTCGTCTTTCACATTGATTCGGAATCGTCAACCACAAAAAAAGTCAGTTTTAAAATATCGTTGAATGAACAAAGTTGTCTCTTTCTTGTTTCAAGTGTTTAACTATGGACCCATGGCTAAAACTCAAGTTTTAAAGACTTCCCGAAATCCGAATTTAGACTTTCATTAGTGTATTAAGTGTATTAAAATGTCATCTTTCACATTGATTCGGAATCGTGAACCGCAAAAAAAGTCAGTTTTGAGATATCGTTGAATGAACAAAGTTGTCTCTTTCTTGTTTCAAGTGTTTAACTGTGGACCCATGGCTAAAACTCAAGTTTTAAAGACTTCCCGAAATCCGAATTTGGACATTCATGAGTGTATTAAGTGTATTAAAATGTCGTCTTTCACATTGATTCGGAATCGTCAACCACAAAAAAAGTCAGTTTTGAGATATCGTTGAATGAACAAAGTTGTCTCTTTCTTGTTTCAAGTGTTTAACTATGGACCCATGGCTAAAACTCAAGTTTTAAAGACTTCCCGAAATCTGAATTTGGACTTTCATCAGTGTATTAAGTGTATTAAAATGTCGTCTTTCACATCGATTCGGAATCGTCAACCGCAAAAAAAGACAGTTTTGAGTTATCGTTGAATGAACAAAGTTGCCTCTTTCTTGTTTCAAGTGTTCAACTATGGACCCATGGCTAAAACTCAAGTTTTAAAAACTTCTCGAAATCTGAATTTGAACTTTATTTAGTGTATTAAGTGTTTCAAAATGTCATCTTTCACGTAGATTCGGAGCCGTCAAAAGCAAATAAGTCAGTTTTGAGATATCTTTGATAGAACAAAGTTCTGTCTTTCTTGTTTCAAGTCTTCTACTGTGCACCCATGGCTAAAACTCAAGTTTTAAAAACATCCCGAGATCTGAATCTGGACTTTCATTAGTGTATCAAAATGTCGTCTTTCACATAGATTCGGAATCGTCAACTGCAAAAAAGTCAATTTTGAGATATCGTTGATTGAACAAAGTTGTCTCCTTCTTGTTTCAAGTGTTCTACTATGGACCCATGGGTAAAACTGAAGTTTTAAAAACGTCCCAAAATCCGAATTTGGACTTTCACTAGTGTATTAAGTGTATCAAAATGTCGTCTTTCGCATTGATTCAGAATCGTCAACCGCAAAAAAAGTCAGTTTTGAGATATCGTTTGAATGAAGAAAGTTGTCTCTTTCTTGTTTCAAGTGTTCAACAATGGACCCATGGCTAAAACTCAAGTTTTAAAGACTTTCCGAAATTCGAATTTCGACTTTCATTAGTGTATTAAGTGTATTAAAATGTCATCTTTCACAATGAGTCGAAATCGTCAACCACAAAAAAAGTCAATTTTGAGATATCGTTGAATGAACAAAGTTGTCTCTTTCTTTTTTCAAGTGTTTATCTACGGACCCATGGCTAAAACTCAAGTTTTAAAGACTTTTCGAAATCTGAATTTGGACTTTAATCAGTGTATTAAGTGTATTAAAATGTCGTCTTTCACATTGATTCGGAATCGTCCACTGCAAAAAACTTCCCTTTTGAGTTATCGTTGAATGAACAAAGTTGTCTTTTTCTTGTTTCAAGTGTTCAACTATGGACCCATGGCTAAAACTCATGTTTTAAAAACTTCTCAAAATATGAATTTGGACTTTCTTTAGTGTTTTAGGTGTTTCAAAATGTCGTCTTTCACGTAGATTCGGAATCATCAACAGCAAAAAAAGTCAGTTTTGTGATATCGTTGAATGAACAAAGTTGTATCTTTCTTGTTTAAAGTGTTTAACTACGGACCCATGGCTGAAACTCAAGTTTTAAAGACTTTTCGAAATCCGAATTTGGACTTTCATCAGTGTATTAAGTGTATTAAAATGTCGTCTTTCACATTGATTCGGAATCGTCCACCGCAAAAAAGTTCCCTTTTGAGTTATCGTTGAATGAACAAAGTTGTCTCTTTCTTATTTCAAGTGTTCAACTATGGACCCATGGCTAAAACTCAAGTTTTAAAAACTTCTCGAAATATGAATTTGTACTTTCTTTAGTGTATTAAGTGTTTCAAAATGTCGTCTTTCACGTAGATTCGGAATCATCAAAAGCAAATAAGTCAGTTTTTAGATATCTTTGATTGAACAAAGTTCTGTCTTTCTTGTTTCAAGTGTTTAACTATGGACCATGGCTAAAACTCAAGTTTTAAAAACTTTCCGAAATCTGAATTTGGACTTTCTTTAGTGTATTAAGTGTTTCAAAATGCTGTCTTTCACGTAGATTCGTAATCATCAAAAGCAAATAAGTCAGTTTTAAGATATCGTTGATTGAACAAAGTTGTCTTCTTCTTGTTCGAAGTGTTCTACTATGGACCCATGGGTAAAACTCAAGTTTTAAAAACTTCCCGGAATCCGAATTGAGACTTTCGTTAGTGTATTAAGTGTATCAAAATGTCGTCTTTCACATGGATTCGGAATCGTCAACCGCAAAAAAAGTCAGTTTTGAGTTATAGTTGAATGAACAAAGTTGTCTCTTTCTTGTTTCAAGTGTTCAACTATGGACCCATGGCTAAAACTCAAGTTTTAAAGACTTCCCGAAATCCGAATTTGGACTTTCATGAGTGTATTAAGTGTATTAAAATGTCGTCTTTCACATTGATTCGGAATCGTCAACCACAAAAAAAGTCAGTTTTGAGATATCGTTGAATGAACAAAGTTGTCTCTTTCTTGTTTCAAGTGTTTAACTATGGACCCATGGCTAAAACTCAAGTTTTAAAGACTTCCCGAAATCTGAATTTGGACTTTCATTAGTGTATTAAGTGTATTAAAATGTCGTCTTTCACATTGATTCGGAATCGTCAACCGCAAAAAAAGACAGTTTTGAGTTATCGTTGAATGAACAAAGTTGCCTCTTTCTTGTTTCAAGTGTTCAACTATGGACCCATGGCTAAAACTCAAGTTTTAAAAACTTCTCGAAATCTGAATTTAAACTTTATTTAGTGTATTAAGTGTTTCAAAATGTCATCTTTCACGTAGATTCGGAGCCGTCAAAAGCAAATAAGTCAGTTTTGAGATATCTTTGATAGAACAAAGTTCTGTCTTTCTTGTTTCAAGTGTTCTACTGTGCACCCATGGCTAAAACTCAAGTTTTAAAAACATCCCGAGATCTGAATCTGGACTTTCATGAGTGTATTAAGTGTATTAAAATGTCGTCTTTCACATTGATTCAGAATCGTCAACCACAAAAAAAGTCAGTTTTAAAATATCGTTGAATGAACAAAGTTGTCTCTTTCTTGTTTCAAGTGTTTAACTATGGACCCATGGCTAAAACTCAAGTTTTAAAGACTTCCCAAAATCCGAATTTGGACTTTCATTAGTGTATTAAGTGTATTAAAATGTCGTCTTTCACATTGATTCGGAATCGTCAACCGCAAAAAAAGTCAGTTTTGAGTTATCGTTGAATGAACAAAGTTGTCTCTTTCTTGTTTCAAGTGTTTAACTATGGACCCATGGCTAAAACTCAAGTTTTAAAGACTTCCCGAAATCCGAATTTGGACTTTCATGAGTGTATTAAGTGTATTAAAATGTCGTCTTTCACATTGATTCGGAATCGTCAACCACAAAAAAAGTCAGTTTTGAGATATCGTTGAATGAACAAAGTTGTCTCTTTCTTGTTTCAAGTGTTTAACTATGGACCCATGGCTAAAACTCAAGTTTTAAAGACTTCCCGAAATCCGAATTTGGACTTTCATTAGTGTATTAAGTGTATTAAAATGTCGTCTTTCACATTGATTCGGAATCGTCAACCGCAAAAAAAGTCAGTTTTGAGTTATCGTTGAATGAACAAAGTTGTCTCTTTCTTGTTTCAAGTGTTTAACTATGGACCCATGGCTAAAACTCAAGTTTTAAAGACTTCCCGAAATCCGAATTTTGACTTTCATTAGTGTATTAAGTGTATTAAAATGTCATCTTTCACATTGATTCGGAATCGTCAACCGCAAAAAAAGTCAGTTTTGAGATATCGTTGAATGAACAAAGTTGTCTCTTTCTTGTTTCAAGTGTTCAACTATGGACCCATGGCTAAAACTCAAGTTTTAAAGACTTCCCGAAATCCGAATTTGGACTTTCATGAGTGTATTAAGTGTATTAAAATGTCGTCTTTCACATTGATTCGGAATCGTCAACCACAAAAAAAGTCAGTTTTGAGATATCGTTGAATGAACAAAGTTGTCTCTTTCTTGTTTCAAGTGTTTAACTATGGACCCATGGCTAAACCTCAAGTTTTAAAGACTTCCCGAAATCTGAATTTGGACTTTCATCAGTGTATTAAGTGTATTAAAATGTCGTCTTTCACATTGATTCGGAATCGTCAACCGCAAAAAAAGACAGTTTTGAGTTATCGTTGAATGAACAAAGTTGCCTCTTTCTTGTTTCAAGTGTTCAACTATGGACCCATGGCTAAAACTCAAGTTTTAAAAACTTCTCGAAATCTGAATTTGAACTTTATTTAGTGTATTAAGTGTTTCAAAATGTCATCTTTCACGTAGATTCGGAGCCGTCAAAAGCAAATAAGTCAGTTTTGAGATATCTTTGATAGAACAAAGTTCTGTCTTTCTTGTTTCAAGTGTTCTACTGTGCACCCATGGCTAAAACTCAAGTTTTAAAAACATCCCGAGATCTGAATCTGGACTTTCATTAGTGTATCAAAATGTCGTCTTTCACTTAGATTCGGAATCGTCAACTGCAAAAAAGTCAATTTTGAGATATCGTTGATTGAACAAAGTTGTCTCTTTCTTGTTTCAAGTGTTCAACTATGGACCCATGGCTAAAACTCAAGTTTTAAAGACTTCCCGAAATCCGAATTTGGACTTTCATGAGTGTATTAAGTGTATTAAAATGTCGTCTTTCACATTGATTCGGAATCGTCAACCACAAAAAAAGTCAGTTTTGAGATATCGTTGAATGAACAAAGTTGTCTCTTTCTTGTTTCAAGTGTTTAACTATGGACCCATGGCTAAAACTCAAGTTTTAAAGACTTCCCGAAATCTGAATTTGGACTTTCATTAGTGTATTAAGTGTATTAAAATGTCGTCTTTCACATTGATTCGGAATCGTCAACCGCAAAAAAAGACAGTTTTGAGTTATCGTTGAATGAACAAAGTTGCCTCTTTCTTGTTTCAAGTGTTCAACTATGGACCCATGGCTAAAACTCAAGTTTTAAAAACTTCTCGAAATCTGAATTTAAACTTTATTTAGTGTATTAAGTGTTTCAAAATGTCATCTTTCACGTAGATTCGGAGCCGTCAAAAGCAAATAAGTCAGTTTTGAGATATCTTTGATAGAACAAAGTTCTGTCTTTCTTGTTTCAAGTGTTCTACTGTGCACCCATGGCTAAAACTCAAGTTTTAAAAACATCCCGAGATCTGAATCTGGACTTTCATGAGTGTATTAAGTGTATTAAAATGTCGTCTTTCACATTGATTCAGAATCGTCAACCACAAAAAAAGTCAGTTTTAAAATATCGTTGAATGAACAAAGTTGTCTCTTTCTTGTTTCAAGTGTTTAACTATGGACCCATGGCTAAAACTCAAGTTTTAAAGACTTCCCAAAATCCGAATTTGGACTTTCATTAGTGTATTAAGTGTATTAAAATGTCGTCTTTCACATTGATTCGGAATCGTCAACCGCAAAAAAAGTCAGTTTTGAGTTATCGTTGAATGAACAAAGTTGTCTCTTTCTTGTTTCAAGTGTTTAACTATGGACCCATGGCTAAAACTCAAGTTTTAAAGACTTCCCGAAATCCGAATTTGGACTTTCATGAGTGTATTAAGTGTATTAAAATGTCGTCTTTCACATTGATTCGGAATCGTCAACCACAAAAAAAGTCAGTTTTGAGATATCGTTGAATGAACAAAGTTGTCTCTTTCTTGTTTCAAGTGTTTAACTATGGACCCATGGCTAAAACTCAAGTTTTAAAGACTTCCCGAAATCCGAATTTGGACTTTCATTAGTGTATTAAGTGTATTAAAATGTCGTCTTTCACATTGATTCGGAATCGTCAACCGCAAAAAAAGTCAGTTTTGAGTTATCGTTGAATGAACAAAGTTGTCTCTTTCTTGTTTCAAGTGTTTAACTATGGACCCATGGCTAAAACTCAAGTTTTAAAGACTTCCCGAAATCCGAATTTTGACTTTCATTAGTGTATTAAGTGTATTAAAATGTCATCTTTCACATTGATTCGGAATCGTCAACCGCAAAAAAAGTCAGTTTTGAGATATCGTTGAATGAACAAAGTTGTCTCTTTCTTGTTTCAAGTGTTCAACTATGGACCCATGGCTAAAACTCAAGTTTTAAAGACTTCCCGAAATCCGAATTTGGACTTTCATGAGTGTATTAAGTGTATTAAAATGTCGTCTTTCACATTGATTCGGAATCGTCAACCACAAAAAAAGTCAGTTTTGAGATATCGTTGAATGAACAAAGTTGTCTCTTTCTTGTTTCAAGTGTTTAACTATGGACCCATGGCTAAACCTCAAGTTTTAAAGACTTCCCGAAATCTGAATTTGGACTTTCATCAGTGTATTAAGTGTATTAAAATGTCGTCTTTCACATTGATTCGGAATCGTCAACCGCAAAAAAAGACAGTTTTGAGTTATCGTTGAATGAACAAAGTTGCCTCTTTCTTGTTTCAAGTGTTCAACTATGGACCCATGGCTAAAACTCAAGTTTTAAAAACTTCTCGAAATCTGAATTTGAACTTTATTTAGTGTATTAAGTGTTTCAAAATGTCATCTTTCACGTAGATTCGGAGCCGTCAAAAGCAAATAAGTCAGTTTTGAGATATCTTTGATAGAACAAAGTTCTGTCTTTCTTGTTTCAAGTGTTCTACTGTGCACCCATGGCTAAAACTCAAGTTTTAAAAACATCCCGAGATCTGAATCTGGACTTTCATTAGTGTATCAAAATGTCGTCTTTCACTTAGATTCGGAATCGTCAACTGCAAAAAAGTCAATTTTGAGATATCGTTGATTGAACAAAGTTGTCTCCTTCTTGTTTCAAGTGTTCTACTATGGACCCATGGGTAAAACTGAAGTTTTAAAAACGTCCTAAATCCGAATTTGGACTTTCACTAGTGTACTAAATGTATCAAAATGTCGTCTTTCACATTGATTCGGAATCGTCAACCGCAAAAAAAGTCAGTTTTGAGATATCGTTTGAATGAAGAAAGTTGTCTCTTTCTTGTTTCAAGTGTTCAACAATGGACCCATGGCTAAAACTCAAGTTTTAAAGACTTTCCGAAATTCGAATTTTGACTTTCATTAGTGTATTAAGTGTATTAAAATGTCGTCTTTCACAATGAGTCGAAATCGTCAACCACAAAAAAAGTGAATTTTGAGATATCGTTGAATGAACAAAGTTGTCTCTTTCTTTTTTCAAGTGTTTATCTACGGACCCATGGCTAAAACTCAAGTTTTAAAGACTTTCCGAAATCTGAATTTGGACTTTCATCAGTGTATTAAGTGTATTAAAATGTCGTCTTTCACATTGATTCGGAATCGTCCACTGCAAAAAACTTCCCTTTTCAGTTATCGTTGAATGAACAAAGTTGTCTTTTTCTTGTTTCAAGTGTTCAACAATGGACCCATGGCTAAAACTCATGTTTTAAAAACTTCTCAAAATATGAATTTGGACTTTCTTTAGTGTATTAGGCGTTTCAAAATGTCGTCTTTCACATAGATTCGGAATCATCAACAGCAAAAAAAGTCAGTTTTGTGATATCGTTGAATGAACAAAGTTGTATCTTTCTTGTTTAAAGTGTTTAACTACGGACCCATGGCTGAAACTCAAGTTTTAAAGACTTTTCGAAATCTGAATTTGGACTTTCATCAGTGTATTAAGTGTATTAAAATGTCGTCTTTCACATTGATTCGGAATCGTCCACCGCAAAAAAGTTCCCTTTTGAGTTATCGTTGAATGAACAAAGTTGTCTCTTTCTTGTTTCAAGTGTTCAACTATGGACCCATGGCTAAAACACAAGTATTAAAAACTTCTCGAAATATGAATTTGTACTTTCTTTAGTGTATTAAGTGTTTCAAAATGCTGTCTTTCACGTAGATTCGTAATCATCAAAAGCAAATAAGTCAGTTTAAAGATATCGTTGATTGAACAAAGTTGTCTTCTTCTTGTTTGAAGTGTTCTACTATGGACCGATGGGTAAAACTCAAGTTTTAAAAACTTCTCGGAATCCGAATTGAGACTTTCGTTAGTGTATTAAGTGTATCAAAATGTCGTCTTTCTCATGGATTCGGAATCGTCAACCGCAAAAAAAGTCAGTTTTGAGTTATAGTTGAATGAACAAAGTTGTCTCTTTCTTGTTTCAAGTGTTCAACTATGGACCCAAAGCTAAAACTCAAGTTTTAAAGACATCCCAAAATCCGAATTTGGACTTTCGTTAGTGTATTAAGTGTATCAAAATGTCATCTTTCACATTGATTCGAGATCGTCAACCGCAAAAAAAGTCAATTTTGAGATATCGTTGAATGAACAAAGTTGTCTCTTTCTTGTTTCAAGTGTTTAACTATGGACCCATGGCTAAAACTCAAGTTTTAAAGACTTCCCGAAATCTGAATTTGGACTTTCAGCAGTGTATTAAGTGTATTAAAATGTAGTCTTTCACATTGATTCAGAATCGTCCACCGCAAAAAACTTCCCTTTCGAGTTATCGTTGAATGAACAAAGTTGTCTCTTTCTTGTTTCAAGTGTTCAACTATGGACGCATGGCCAAAACTCAAGTTTTAAAAACTTCCCAAAATCTGAATTTGGGCTTTCTTTAGTGTATTAAGTGTTTCAAAATGCCGTCTTTCATGTAGATTCGTAATCATCAAAAGCAAATAAGTCAGTTTTTATATATCTTTGATTGAACAAAGTTCTGTCTTTCTTGTTTCAAGTGTTCTACTATGGACCCATAGCTAAAACTCAAGTTTTAAAAACTTCCCGAAATCTAAATCTGGACTTTCATTAGGGTATTAAGTGTATCAAAATGTCGTCTTTCACATAGATTCGGAATCGTCAACTGCAAAAAAATCAATTTTAAGATATCGTTGATTGAACAAAGTTGTCTCTTTCTTGTTTCAAGTGTTCTACTATGGACCCATGGGTAAAACTCAAGTTTTAAAAAAGTTCCCGGAATCCGAATTTGGACATTTGTTAGTGTATTAAGTGTATCAAAATGTCGTCTTTCACGTTGATTCGGAATCGTAACCGCAATAAAAGTCGGTTTTGAGATATTGTTGAATGAACAAAGTTGTCTCTTTCTTGTTTCAAGTGTTTAACTATTGACCCATGGCTAAAACTCAAGCTTTAAAGACTTCCCAAAATCCGAATTTGGACTTTTTTTAGTGTATTAAGTGTATCAAAATGTCGTCTTTCACATTTATTCGAAATCGTCAACCGCAAAAAAAGTCAGTTTTGATAAATCGTTGAATGAACAAAGTTGTCTTTTTCTTGTTTCAAGTGTTCTACTATAGACCCATGGCTAAAACTCAAGTTTTAAAGACTACCCGAAATCCAAATTTAGACTTTCATTAGTGTATTAAGTGTATTAAAATGTCGTATTTCACATTGATTCGGAATCGTCAACCGCAAAAAAAGTCTGTTTTGAGATATCGTTGAATGAACAAAGTTGTCTCTTTCTTGTATCAAGTGTTTAACTATGGACCCATGGCTAAAACTCAAGTTTTAAAGACTTCCCGAAATCCGAATTTGGACTTTCATTAGTGTATTAAGTGTATTAAAATGTCGTCTTTCACATTGATTCGGAATCGTCAACCGCAAAAAAAGTCAGTTTTGAGTTATCGTTGAATGAACAAAGTTGTCTCTTTCTTGTTTCAAGTGTTTAACTATGGACCCATGGCTAAAACTCAAGTTTTAAAGACTTCCCGAAATCCGAATTTTGACTTTCATTAGTGTATTAAGTGTATTAAAATGTCATCTTTCACATTGATTCGGAATCGTCAACCGCAAAAAAAGTCAGTTTTGAGATATCGTTGAATGAACAAAGTTGTCTCTTTCTTGTTTCAAGTGTCCAACTATGGACCCATGGCTAAAACTCAAGTTTTAAAGACTTCCCGAAATCCGAATTTGGACTTTCATGAGTGTATTAAGTGTATTAAAATGTCGTCTTTCACATTGATTCGGAATCGTCAACCACAAAAAAAGTCAGTTTTGAGATATCGTTGAATGAACAAAGTTGTCTCTTTCTTGTTTCAAGTGTTTAACTATGGACCCATGGCTAAACCTCAAGTTTTAAAGACTTCCCGAAATCTGAATTTGGACTTTCATCAGTGTATTAAGTGTATTAAAATGTCGTCTTTCACATTGATTCGGAATCGTCAACCGCAAAAAAAGACAGTTTTGAGTTATCGTTGAATGAACAAAGTTGCCTCTTTCTTGTTTCAAGTGTTCAACTATGGACCCATGGCTAAAACTCAAGTTTTAAAAACTTCTCGAAATCTGAATTTGAACTTTATTTAGTGTATTAAGTGTTTCAAAATGTCATCTTTCACGTAGATTCGGAGCCGTCAAAAGCAAATAAGTCAGTTTTGAGATATCTTTGATAGAACAAAGTTCTGTCTTTCTTGTTTCAAGTGTTCTACTGTGCACCCATGGCTAAAACTCAAGTTTTAAAAACATCCCGAGATCTGAATCTGGACTTTCATTAGTGTATCAAAATGTCGTCTTTCACTTAGATTCGGAATCGTCAACTGCAAAAAAGTCAATTTTGAGATATCGTTGATTGAACAAAGTTGTCTCCTTCTTGTTTCAAGTGTTCTACTATGGACCCATGGGTAAAACTGAAGTTTTAAAAACGTCCCAAAATCCGAATTTGGACTTTCACTAGTGTACTAAATGTATCAAAATGTCGTCTTTCACATTGATTCGGAATCGTCAACCGCAAAAAAAGTCAGTTTTGAGATATCGTTTGAATGAAGAAAGTTGTCTCTTTCTTGTTTCAAGTGTTCAACAATGGACCCATGGCTAAAACTCAAGTTTTAAAGACTTTCCGAAATTCGAATTTTGACTTTCATTAGTGTATTAAGTGTATTAAAATGTCGTCTTTCACAATGAGTCGAAATCGTCAACCACAAAAAAAGTGAATTTTGAGATATCGTTGAATGAACAAAGTTGTCTCTTTCTTTTTTCAAGTGTTTATCTACGGACCCATGGCTAAAACTCAAGTTTTAAAGACTTTTCGAAATCTGAATTTGGACTTTCATCAGTGTATTAAGTGTATTAAAATGTCGTCTTTCACATTGATTCGGAATCGTCCACTGCAAAAAACTTCCCTTTTCAGTTATCGTTGAATGAACAAAGTTGTCTTTTTCTTGTTTCAAGTGTTCAACAATGGACCCATGGCTAAAACTCATGTTTTAAAAACTTCTCAAAATATGAATTTGGACTTTCTTTAGTGTATTAGGTGTTTCAAAATGTCGTCTTTCACATAGATTCGGAATCATCAACAGCAAAAAAAGTCAGTTTTGTGATATCGTTGAATGAACAAAGTTGTATCTTTCTTGTTTAAAGTGTTTAACTACGGACCCATGGCTGAAACTCAAGTTTTAAAGACTTTTCGAAATCTGAATTTGGACTTTCATCAGTGTATTAAGTGTATTAAAATGTCGTCTTTCACATTGATTCGGAATCGTCCACCGCAAAAAAGTTCCCTTTTGAGTTATCGTTGAATGAACAAAGTTGTCTCTTTCTTGTTTCAAGTGTTCAACTATGGACCCATGGCTAAAACACAAGTATTAAAAACTTCTCGAAATATGAATTTGTACTTTCTTTAGTGTATTAAGTGTTTCAAAATGCTGTCTTTCACGTAGATTCGTAATCATCAAAAGCAAATAAGTCAGTTTAAAGATATCGTTGATTGAACAAAGTTGTCTTCTTCTTGTTTGAAGTGTTCTACTATGGACCGATGGGTAAAACTCAAGTTTTAAAAACTTCTCGGAATCCGAATTGAGACTTTCGTTAGTGTATTAAGTGTATCAAAATGTCGTCTTTCTCATGGATTCGGAATCGTCAACCGCAAAAAAAGTCAGTTTTGAGTTATAGTTGAATGAACAAAGTTGTCTCTTTCTTGTTTCAAGTGTTCAACTATGGACCCAAAGCTAAAACTCAAGTTTTAAAGACATCCCAAAATCCGAATTTGGACTTTCGTTAGTGTATTAAGTGTATCAAAATGTCATCTTTCACATTGATTCGAGATCGTCAACCGCAAAAAAAGTCAATTTTGAGATATCGTTGAATGAACAAAGTTGTCTCTTTCTTGTTTCAAGTGTTTAACTATGGACCCATGGCTAAAACTCAAGTTTTAAAGACTTCCCGAAATCTGAATTTGGACTTTCATCAGTGTATTAAAATGTCGTCTTTCACATTGATTCGGAATTGTCAACCGCAAAAAAAGACAGTTTTGAGTTATCGTTGAATGAACAAAGTTGCCTCTTTCTTGTTTCAAGTGTTCAACTATGGACCCATGGCTAAAACTCAAGTTTTAAAAACTTCTCGAAATCTGAATTTGAACTTTATTTAGTGTATTAAGTGTTTCAAAATGTCATCTTTCACGTAGATTCGGAGCCGTCAAAAGCAAATAAGTCAGTTTTGAGATATCTTTGATAGAACAAAGTTCTGTCTTTCTTGTTTCAAGTGTTCTACTGTGCACCCATGGCTAAAACTCAAGTTTTAAAAACATCCCGAGATCTGAATCTGGACTTTCATTAGTGTATCAAAATGTCGTCTTTCACTTAGATTCGGAATCGTCAACTGCAAAAAAGTCAATTTTGAGATATCGTTGATTGAACAAAGTTGTCTCCTTCTTGTTTCAAGTGTTCTACTATGGACCCATGGGTAAAACTGAAGTTTTAAAAACGTCCCAAATTCCGAATTTGGACTTTCACTAGTGTATTAAGTGTATCAAAATGTCGTCTTTCACATTGATTCGGAATCGTCAACCGCAAAAAAAGTCAATTTTGAGATATCGTTTGAATGAAGAAAGTTGTCTCTTTCTTGTTTCAAGTGTTCAACAATGGACCCATGGCTAAAACTCAAGTTTTAAAGACTTTCCGAAATTCGAATTTCGACTTTCATTAGTGTATTAAGTGTATTAAAATGTCGTCTTTCACAATGAGTCGAAATCGGAAACCACAAAAAAAGTGAATTTTGAGATATCGTTGAATGAACAAAGTTGTCTCTTTCTTTTTTCAAGTGTTTATCTACGGACCCATGGCTAAAACTCAAGTTTTAAAGACTTTTCGAAATCTGAATTTGGACTTTCATCAGTGTATTAAGTGTATTAAAATGTCGTCTTTCACATTGATTCGGAATCGTCCACTGCAAAAAACTTCCCTTTTGAGTTATCGTTGAATGAACAAAGTTGTCTTTTTCTTGTTTCAAGTGTTCAACTATGGACCCATGGCTAAAACTCATGTTTTAAAAACTTCTCAAAATATGAATTTGGACTTTCTTTAGTGTATTAAGTGTTTCAAAATGTCGTCTTTCACGTAGATTCGAAATCATCAAAAGCAAATAAGTCAGTTTTTAGATATCTTTGATTGAACAAAGTTCTGTCTTTCTTGTTTCAAGTGTTTAACTATGGACCATGGCTAAAACTCAAGTTTTAAAAACTTTCCGAAATCTGAATTTGGACTTTCTTTAGTGTATTAAGTGTTTCAAAATGCTGTCTTTCACGTAGATTCGTAATCATCAAAAGCAAATAAGTCAGTTTAAAGATATCGTTGATTGAACAAAGTTGTCTTCTTCTTGTTTGAAGTGTTCTACTATGGACCCATGGGTAAAACTCAAGTTTTAAAAACTTCCCGGAATCCGAATTGAGACTTTCGTTAGTGTATTATGTGTATCAAAATGTCGTCTTTCACATGGATTCGGAATCGTCAACCGCAAAAAAAGTCAGTTTTGAGTTATAGTTGAATGGACAAAGTTGTCTCTTTCTTGTTTCAAGTGTTCAACTATGGACCCACGGCTAAAACTCAAGTTTTAAAGACATCCCAAAATCTGAATTTGGACTTTCGTTAGTGTATTAAGTGTATCAAAATGTCATCTTTCACATTGATTCGAGATCGTCAACCGCAAAAAAAGTCAATTTTGAGATATCGTTGAATGAACAAAGTTGTCTCTTTCTTGTTTCAAGTGTTTAACTATGGACCCATGGCTAAAACTCAAGTTTTAAAGACTTCCCAAAATCTGAATTTGGACTTTCATCAGTGTATTAAGTGTATTAAAATGTAGTCTTTCACATTGATTCAGAATCGTCCACCGCAAAAAACTTCCCTTTCGAGTTATCGTTGAATGAACAAAGTTGTCTCTTTCTTGTTTCAAGTGTTCAACTATGGACGCATGGCCAAAACTCAAGTTTTAAAAACTTCCCAAAATCTGAATTTGGGCTTTCTTTAGTGTATTAAGTGTTTCAAAATGCCGTCTTTCATGTAGATTCGTAATCATCAAAAGCAAATAAGTCAGTTTTTAGATATCTTTGATTGAACAAAGTTCTGTCTTTCTTGTTTCAAGTGTTCTACTATGGACCCATAGCTAAAACTCAAGTTTTAAAAACTTCCCGAAATCTAAATCTGGACTTTCATTAGGGTATTAAGTGTATCAAAATGTCGTCTTTCACATAGATTCGGAATCGTCAACTGCAAAAAAGTCAATTTTAAGATATCGTTGATTGAACAAAGTTGTCTCTTTCTTGTTTCAAGTGTTCTACTATGGACCCATGGGTAAAACTCAAGTTTTAAAAAAGTTCCCGGAATCCGAATTTGGACATTCGTTAGTGTATTAAGTGTATCAAAATGTCGTCTTTCACGTTGATTCGGAATCGTCAACCGCAATAAAAGTCAGTTTTGAGATATTGTTGAATGAACAAAGTTGTCTCTTTCTTGTTTCAAGTGTTTAACTATTGACCCATGGCTAAAACTCAAGCTTTAAAGACTTCCCGAAATCCAAATTTGGACTTTCGTTAGTGTATTAAGTGTATCAAAATGTCGTCTTTCACATTTATTCGAAATCGTCAACCGCAAAAAAAGTCAGTTTTGATAAATCGTTGAATGAACAAAGTTGTCTTTTTCTTGTTTCAAGTGTTCTACTATAGACCCATGGCTAAAACTCAAGTTTTAAAGACTACCCGAAATCCAAATTTAGACTTTCATTAGTGTATTAAGTGTATTAAAATGTCGTATTTCACATTGATTCGGAATCGTCAACCGCAAAAAAAGTCTGTTTTGAGATATCGTTGAATGAACAAAGTTGTCTCTTTCTTGTTTCAAGTGTTTAACTATGGACCCATGGCTAAAACTCAAGTTTTAAAGACTTTCCGAAATTCGAATTTCGACTTTCATTAGTGTATTAAGTGTATTAAAATGTCGTCTTTCACAATGAGTCGAAAACGTCAACCACAAAAAAAGTGAATTTTGAGATATCGTTGAATGAACAAAGTTGTCTCTTTCTTTTTTCAAGTGTTTATCTACGGACCCATGGCTAAAACTCAAGTTTTAAAGACTTTCCGAAATTTGAATTTGGACTTTCATCAGTGTATTAAGTGTATTAAAATGTCGTCTTTCACATTGATTCGGAATCGTCCACTGCAAAAAACTTCCCTTTTGAGTTATCGTTGAATGAACAAAGTTGTCTTTTTCTTGTTTCAAGTGTTCAACTATGGACCCATGGCTAAAACTCATGTTTTAAAAACTTCTCAAAATATGAATTTGGACTTTCTTTAGTGTATTAGGTGTTTCAAAATGTCGTCTTTCACGTAGATTCGGAATCATCAACAGCAAAAAAAGTCAGTTTTGTGATATCGTTGAATGAACAAAGTTGTATCTTTCTTGTTTAAAGTGTTTAACTACGGACCCATGGCTGAAACTCAAGTTTTAAAGACTTTTCGAAATTCGAATTTGGACTTTCATCAGTGTATTAAGTGTATTAAAATGTCGTCTTTTACATTGATTCGGAATCGTCCACCGCAAAAAAGTTCCCTTTTGAGTTATCGTTGAATGAACAAAGTTGTCTCTTTCTTGTTTCAAGTGTTCAACTATGGACCCATGGCTAAAACTCAAGTTTTAAAAACTTCTCGAAATATGAATTTGTACTTTCTTTAGTGTATTAAGTGTTTCAAAATGTCGTCTTTCACGTAGATTCGGAATCATCAAAAGCAAATAAGTCAGTTTTTAGATATCTTTGATTGAACAAAGTTCTGTCTTTCTTGTTTCAAGTGTTTAACTATGGACCATGGTTAAAACTCAAGTTTTAAAAACTTTCTGAAATCTGAATTTGGACTTTCTTTAGTGTATTAAGTGTTTCAAAATGCTGTCTTTCACGTAGATTCGTAATCATCAAAAGCAAATAAGTCAGTTTAAAGATATCGTTGATTGAACAAAGTTGTCTTCTTCTTGTTTGAAGTGTTCTACTATGGACCCATGGGTAAAACTCAAGTTTTAAAAACTTCCCGGAATCCGAATTGAGACTTTCGTTAGTGTATTATGTGTATCAAAATGTCGTCTTTCACATGGATTCAGAATCGTCAACCGCAAAAAAAGTCAGTTTTGAGTTATAGTTGAATGAACAAAGTTGTCTCTTTCTTGTTTCAAGTGTTCAACTATGGACCCACGGCTAAAACTCAAGTTTTAAAGACATCCCAAAATCCGAATTTGGACTTTCGTTAGTGTATTAAGTGTATCAAAATGTCATCTTTCACATTGATTCGAGATCGTCAACCGCAAAAAAAGTCAATTTTGAGATATCGTTTAATGAACAAAGTTGTCTCTTTCTTGTTTCAAGTGTTTAACTATGGACCCACGGCTAAAACTCAAGTTTTAAAGACATCCCAAAATCCGAATTTGGACTTTCGTTAGTGTATTAAGTGTATCAAAATGTCATCTTTCACATTGATTCGAGATCGTCAACCGCAAAAAAAGTCAATTTTGAGATATCGTTGAATGAACAAAGTTGTCTCTTTCTTGTTTCAAGTGTTTAACTATGGACCCATGGCTAAAACTCAAGTTTTAAAGACTTCCCAAAATCTGAATTTGGACTTTCATCAGTGTATTAAGTGTATTAAAATGTAGTCTTTCACATTGATTCAGAATCGTCCACCGCAAAAAACTTCCCTTTCGAGTTATCGTTGAATGAACAAAGTTGTCTCTTTCTTGTTTCAAGTGTTCAACTATGGACGCATGGCCAAAACTCAAGTTTTAAAAACTTCCCAAAATCTGAATTTGGGCTTTCTTTAGTGTATTAAGTGTTTCAAAATGCCGTCTTTCATGTAGATTCGTAATCATCAAAAGCAAATAAGTCAGTTTTTAGATATCTTTGATTGAACAAAGTTCTGTCTTTCTTGTTTCAAGTGTTCTACTATGGACCCATAGCTAAAACTCAAGTTTTAAAAACTTCCCGAAATCTAAATCTGGACTTTCATTAGGGTATTAAGTGTATCAAAATGTCGTCTTTCACATAGATTCGGAATCGTCAACTGCAAAAAAGTCAATTTTAAGATATCGTTGATTGAACAAAGTTGTCTCTTTCTTGTTTCAAGTGTTCTACTATGGACCCATGGGTAAAACTCAAGTTTTAAAAAAGTTCCCGGAATCCGAATTTGGACATTCGTTAGTGTATTAAGTGTATCAAAATGTCGTCTTTCACGTTGATTCGGAATCGTCAACCGCAATAAAAGTCAGTTTTGAGATATTGTTGAATGAACAAAGTTGTCTCTTTCTTGTTTCAAGTGTTTAACTATTGACCCATGGCTAAAACTCAAGCTTTAAAGACTTCCCGAAATCCAAATTTGGACTTTCGTTAGTGTATTAAGTGTATCAAAATGTCGTCTTTCACATTTATTCGAAATCGTCAACCGCAAAAAAAGTCAGTTTTGATAAATCGTTGAATGAACAAAGTTGTCTTTTTCTTGTTTCAAGTGTTCTACTATAGACCCATGGCTAAAACTCAAGTTTTAAAGACTACCCGAAATCCAAATTTAGACTTTCATTAGTGTATTAAGTGTATTAAAATGTCGTATTTCACATTGATTCGGAATCGTCAACCGCAAAAAAAGTCTGTTTTGAGATATCGTTGAATGAACAAAGTTGTCTCTTTCTTGTTTCAAGTGTTTAACTATGGACCCATGGCTAAAACTCAAGTTTTAAAGACTTTCCGAAATTCGAATTTCGACTTTCATTAGTGTATTAAGTGTATTAAAATGTCGTCTTTCACAATGAGTCGAAAACGTCAACCACAAAAAAAGTGAATTTTGAGATATCGTTGAATGAACAAAGTTGTCTCTTTCTTTTTTCAAGTGTTTATCTACGGACCCATGGCTAAAACTCAAGTTTTAAAGACTTTCCGAAATTTGAATTTGGACTTTCATCAGTGTATTAAGTGTATTAAAATGTCGTCTTTCACATTGATTCGGAATCGTCCACTGCAAAAAACTTCCCTTTTGAGTTATCGTTGAATGAACAAAGTTGTCTTTTTCTTGTTTCAAGTGTTCAACTATGGACCCATGGCTAAAACTCATGTTTTAAAAACTTCTCAAAATATGAATTTGGACTTTCTTTAGTGTATTAGGTGTTTCAAAATGTCGTCTTTCACGTAGATTCGGAATCATCAACAGCAAAAAAAGTCAGTTTTGTGATATCGTTGAATGAACAAAGTTGTATCTTTCTTGTTTAAAGTGTTTAACTACGGACCCATGGCTGAAACTCAAGTTTTAAAGACTTTTCGAAATTCGAATTTGGACTTTCATCAGTGTATTAAGTGTATTAAAATGTCGTCTTTTACATTGATTCGGAATCGTCCACCGCAAAAAAGTTCCCTTTTGAGTTATCGTTGAATGAACAAAGTTGTCTCTTTCTTGTTTCAAGTGTTCAACTATGGACCCATGGCTAAAACTCAAGTTTTAAAAACTTCTCGAAATATGAATTTGTACTTTCTTTAGTGTATTAAGTGTTTCAAAATGTCGTCTTTCACGTAGATTCGGAATCATCAAAAGCAAATAAGTCAGTTTTTAGATATCTTTGATTGAACAAAGTTCTGTCTTTCTTGTTTCAAGTGTTTAACTATGGACCATGGTTAAAACTCAAGTTTTAAAAACTTTCTGAAATCTGAATTTGGACTTTCTTTAGTGTATTAAGTGTTTCAAAATGCTGTCTTTCACGTAGATTCGTAATCATCAAAAGCAAATAAGTCAGTTTAAAGATATCGTTGATTGAACAAAGTTGTCTTCTTCTTGTTTGAAGTGTTCTACTATGGACCCATGGGTAAAACTCAAGTTTTAAAAACTTCCCGGAATCCGAATTGAGACTTTCGTTAGTGTATTATGTGTATCAAAATGTCGTCTTTCACATGGATTCGGAATCGTCAACCGCAAAAAAAGTCAGTTTTGAGTTATAGTTGAATGAACAAAGTTGTCTCTTTCTTGTTTCAAGTGTTCAACTATGGACCCACGGCTAAAACTCAAGTTTTAAAGACATCCCAAAATCCGAATTTGGACTTTCGTTAGTGTATTAAGTGTATCAAAATGTCATCTTTCACATTGATTCGAGATCGTCAACCGCAAAAAAAGTCAATTTTGAGATATCGTTTAATGAACAAAGTTGTCTCTTTCTTGTTTCAAGTGTTTAACTATGGACCCATGGCTAAAACTCAAGTTTTAAAGACTTCCCGAAATCTGAATTTGGACTTTCATCAGTGTATTAAGTGTATTAAAATGTAGTCTTTCACATTGATTCAGAATCGTCCACCGCAAAAAACTTCCCTTTCGAGTTATCGTTGAATGAACAAAGTTGTCTCTTTCTTGTTTCAAGTGTTCAACTATGGACGCATGGCCAAAACTCAAGTTTTAAAAACTTCCCAAAATCTGAATTTGGGCTTTCTTTAGTGTATTAAGTGCTTCAAAATGCCGTCTTTCATGTAGATTCGTAATCATCAAAAGCAAATAAGTCAGTTTTTATATATCTTTGATTGAACAAAGTTCTGTCTTTCTTGTTTCAAGTGTTCTACTATGGACCCATAGCTAAAACTCAAGTTTTAAAAACTTCCCGAAATCTAAATCTGGACTTTCATTAGGGTATTAAGTGTATCAAAATGTCGTCTTTCACATAGATTCGGAATCGTCAACTGCAAAAAAGTCAATTTTAAGATATCGTTGATTGAACAAAGTTGTCTCTTTCTTGTTTCAAGTGTTCTACTATGGACCCATGGGTAAAACTCAAGTTTTAAAAAAGTTCCCGGAATCCGAATTTGGACATTCGTTAGTGTATTAAGTGTATCAAAATGTCGTCTTTTACGTTGATTCGGAATCGTCAACCGCAATAAAAGTCAGTTTTGAGATATTGTTGAATGAACAAAGTTGTCTCTTTCTTGTTTCAAGTGTTTAACTATTGACCCATGGCTAAAACTCAAGCTTTAAAGACTTCCCGAAATCCAAATTTGGACTTTCGTTAGTGTATTAAGTGTATCAAAATGTCGTCTTTCACATTTATTCGAAATCGTCAACCGCAAAAAAAGTCAGTTTTGATAAATCGTTGAATGAACAAAGTTGTCTTTTTCTTGTTTCAAGTGTTCTACTATAGACCCATGGCTAAAACTCAAGTTTTAAAGACTACCCGAAATCCAAATTTAGACTTTCATTAGTGTATTAAGTGTATTAAAATGTCGTATTTCACATTGATTCGGAATCGTCAACCGCAAAAAAAGTCTGTTTTGAGATATCGTTGAATGAACAAAGTTGTCTCTTTCTTGTTTCAAGTGTTTAACTATGGACCCATGGCTAAAACTCAAGTTTTAAAAACTTCTCGAAATCTGAATTTGAACTTTATTTAGTGTATTAAGTGTTTCAAAATGTCATCTTTCACGTAGATTCGGAGCCGTCAAAAGCAAATAAGTCAGTTTTGAGATATCTTTGATAGAACAAAGTTCTGTCTTTCTTGTTTCAAGTGTTCTACTGTGCACCCATGGCTAAAACTCAAGTTTTAAAAACATCCCGAGATCTGAATCTGGACTTTCATGAGTGTATTAAGTGTATTAAAATGTCGTCTTTCACATTGATTCGGAATCGTCAACCACAAAAAAAGTCAGTTTTAAAATATCGTTGAATGAACAAAGTTGTCTCTTTCTTGTTTCAAGTGTTTAACTATGGACCCATGGCTAAAACTCAAGTTTTAAAGACTTCCCGAAATCCAAATTTAGACTTTCATTAGTGTATTAAGTGTATTAAAATGTCATCTTTCACATTGATTCGGAATCGTGAACCGCAAAAAAAGTCAGTTTTGAGATATCGTTGAATGAACAAAGTTGTCTCTTTCTTGTTTCAAGTGTTTAACTGTGGACCCATGGCTAAAACTCAAGTTTTAAAGACTTCCCGAAATCCGAATTTGGACATTCATGAGTGTATTAAGTGTATTAAAATGTCGTCTTTCACATTGATTCGGAATCGTCAACCACAAAAAAAGTCAGTTTTGAGATATCGTTGAATGAACAAAGTTGTCTCTTTCTTGTTTCAAGTGTTTAACTATGGACCCATGGCTAAAACTCAAGTTTTAAAGACTTCCCGAAATCTGAATTTGGACTTTCATCAGTGTATTAAGTGTATTAAAATGTCGTCTTTCACATCGATTCGGAATCGTCAACCGCAAAAAAAGACAGTTTTGAGTTATCGTTGAATGAACAAAGTTGCCTCTTTCTTGTTTCAAGTGTTCAACTATGGACCCATGGCTAAAACTCAAGTTTTAAAAACTTCTCGAAATCTGAATTTGAACTTTATTTAGTGTATTAAGTGTTTCAAAATGTCATCTTTCACGTAGATTCGGAGCCGTCAAAAGCAAATAAGTCAGTTTTGAGATATCTTTGATAGAACAAAGTTCTGTCTTTCTTGTTTCAAGTCTTCTCCTGTGCACCCATGGCTAAAACTCAAGTTTTAAAAACATCCCGAGATCTGAATCTGGACTTTATTAGTGTATCAAAATGTCGTCTTTCACATAGATTCGGAATCGTCAACTGCAAAAAAGTCAATTTTGAGATATCGTTGATTGAACAAAGTTGTCTCCTTCTTGTTTCAAGTGTTCTACTATGGACCCATGGGTAAAACTGAAGTTTTAAAAACGTCCCAAAATCCGAATTTGGACTTTCACTAGTGTATTAAGTGTATCAAAATGTCGTCTTTCGCATTGATTCAGAATCGTCAACCGCAAAAAAAGTCAGTTTTGAGATATCGTTTGAATGAAGAAAGTTGTCTCTTTCTTGTTTCAAGTGTTCAACAATGGACCCATGGCTAAAACTCAAGTTTTAAAGACTTTCCGAAATTCGAATTTCGACTTTCATTAGTGTATTAAGTGTATTAAAATGTCATCTTTCACAATGAGTCGAAATCGTCAACCACAAAAAAAGTCAATTTTGAGATATCGTTGAATGAACAAAGTTGTCTCTTTCTTTTTTCAAGTGTTTATCTACGGACCCATGGCTAAAACTCAAGTTTTAAAGACTTTTCGAAATCTGAATTTGGACTTTAATCAGTGTATTAAGTGTATTAAAATGTCATCTTTCACATTGATTCGGAATCGTCCACTGCAAAAAACTTCCCTTTTGAGTTATCGTTGAATGAACAAAGTTGTCTTTTTCTTGTTTCAAGTGTTCAACTATGGACCCATGGCTAAAACTCATGTTTTAAAAACTTCTCAAAATATGAATTTGGACTTTCTTTAGTGTTTTAGGTGTTTCAAAATGTCGTCTTTCACGTAGATTCGGAATCATCAACAGCAAAAAAAGTCAGTTTTGTGATATCGTTGAATGAACAAAGTTGTATCTTTCTTGTTTAAAGTGTTTAACTACGGACCCATGGCTGAAACTCAAGTTTTAAAGACTTTTCGAAATCCGAATTTGGACTTTCATCAGTGTATTAAGTGTATTAAAATGTCGTCTTTCACATTGATTCGGAATCGTCCACCGCAAAAAAGTTCCCTTTTGAGTTATCGTTGAATGAACAAAGTTGTCTCTTTCTTCTTTCAAGTGTTCAACTATGGACCCATGGCTAAAACTCAAGTTTTAAAAACTTCTCGAAATATGAATTTGTACTTTCTTTAGTGTATTAAGTGTTTCAAAATGTCGTCTTTCACGTAGATTCGGAATCATCAAAAGCAAATAAGTCAGTTTTTAGATATCTTTGATTGAACAAAGTTCTGTCTTTCTTGTTTCAAGTGTTTAACTATGGACCATGGCTAAAACTCAAGTTTTAAAAACTTTCCGAAATCTGAATTTGGACTTTCTTTAGTGTATTAAGTGTTTCAAAATGCTGTCTTTCACGTAGATTCGTAATCATCAAAAGCAAATAAGTCAGTTTTAAGATATCGTTGATTGAACAAAGTTGTCTTCTTCTTGTTCGAAGTGTTCTACTATGGACCCATGGGTAAAACTCAAGTTTTAAAAACTTCCCGGAATCCGAATTGAGACTTTCGTTAGTGTATTAAGTGTATCAAAATGTCGTCTTTCACATGGATTCGGAATCGTCAACCGCAAAAAAAGTCAGTTTTGAGTTATAGTTGAATGAACAAAGTTGTCTCTTTCTTGTTTCAAGTGTTCAACTATGGACCCATGGCTAAAACTCAAGTTTTAAAGACTTCCCGAAATCCGAATTTGGACTTTCATGAGTGTATTAAGTGTATTAAAATGTCGTCTTTCACATTGATTCGGAATCGTCAACCACAAAAAAAGTCAGTTTTGAGATATCGTTGAATGAACAAAGTTGTCTCTTTCTTGTTTCAAGTGTTTAACTATGGACCCATGGCTAAAACTCAAGTTTTAAAGACTTCCCGAAATCTGAATTTGGACTTTCATTAGTGTATTAAGTGTATTAAAATGTCGTCTTTCACATTGATTCGGAATCGTCAACCGCAAAAAAAGACAGTTTTGAGTTATCGTTGAATGAACAAAGTTGCCTCTTTCTTGTTTCAAGTGTTCAACTATGGACCCATGGCTAAAACTCAAGTTTTAAAAACTTCTCGAAATCTGAATTTAAACTTTATTTAGTGTATTAAGTGTTTCAAAATGTCATCTTTCACGTAGATTCGGAGCCGTCAAAAGCAAATATGTCAGTTTTGAGATATCTTTGATAGAACAAAGTTCTGTCTTTCTTGTTTCAAGTGTTCTACTGTGCACCCATGGCTAAAACTCAAGTTTTAAAAACATCCCGAGATCTGAATCTGGACTTTCATGAGTGTATTAAGTGTATTAAAATGTCGTCTTTCACATTGATTCGGAATCGTCAACCACAAAAAAAGTCAGTTTTAAAATATCGTTGAATGAACAAAGTTGTCTCTTTCTTGTTTCAAGTGTTTAACTATGGACCCATGGCTAAAACTCAAGTTTTAAAGACTTCCCGAAATCCGAATTTGGACTTTCATTAGTGTATTAAGTGTATTAAAATGTCGTCTTTCACATTGATTCGGAATCGTCAACCGCAAAAAAAGTCAGTTTTGAGTTATCGTTGAATGAACAAAGTTGTCTCTTTCTTGTTTCAAGTGTTTAACTATGGACCCATGGCTAAAACTCAAGTTTTAAAGACTTCCCGAAATCCGAATTTGGACTTTCATGAGTGTATTAAGTGTATTAAAATGTCGTCTTTCACATTGATTCGGAATCGTCAACCACAAAAAAAGTCAGTTTTGAGATATCGTTGAATGAACAAAGTTGTCTCTTTCTTGTTTCAAGTGTTTAACTATGGACCCATGGCTAAAACTCAAGTTTTAAAGACTTCCCGAAATCCGAATTTGGACTTTCATTAGTGTATTAAGTGTATTAAAATGTCGTCTTTCACATTGATTCGGAATCGTCAACCGCAAAAAAAGTCAGTTTTGAGTTATCGTTGAATGAACAAAGTTGTCTCTTTCTTGTTTCAAGTGTTTAACTATGGACCCATGGCTAAAACTCAAGTTTTAAAGACTTCCCGAAATCCGAATTTTGACTTTCATTAGTGTATTAAGTGTATTAAAATGTCATCTTTCACATTGATTCGGAATCGTCAACCGCAAAAAAAGTCAGTTTTGAGATATCGTTGAATGAACAAAGTTGTCTCTTTCTTGTTTCAAGTGTTCAACTATGGACCCATGGCTAAAACTCAAGTTTTAAAGACTTCCCGAAATCCGAATTTGGACTTTCATGAGTGTATTAAGTGTATTAAAATGTCGTCTTTCACATTGATTCGGAATCGTCAACCACAAAAAAAGTCAGTTTTGAGATATCGTTGAATGAACAAAGTTGTCTCTTTCTTGTTTCAAGTGTTTAACTATGGACCCATGGCTAAACCTCAAGTTTTAAAGACTTCCCGAAATCTGAATTTGGACTTTCATCAGTGTATTAAGTGTATTAAAATGTCGTCTTTCACATTGATTCGGAATCGTCAACCGCAAAAAAAGACAGTTTTGAGTTATCGTTGAATGAACAAAGTTGCCTCTTTCTTGTTTCAAGTGTTCAACTATGGACCCATGGCTAAAACTCAAGTTTTAAAAACTTCTCGAAATCTGAATTTGAACTTTATTTAGTGTATTAAGTGTTTCAAAATGTCATCTTTCACGTAGATTCGGAGCCGTCAAAAGCAAATAAGTCAGTTTTGAGATATCTTTGATAGAACAAAGTTCTGTCTTTCTTGTTTCAAGTGTTCTACTGTGCACCCATGGCTAAAACTCAAGTTTTAAAAACATCCCGAGATCTGAATCTGGACTTTCATTAGTGTATCAAAATGTCGTCTTTCACTTAGATTCGGAATCGTCAACTGCAAAAAAGTCAATTTTGAGATATCGTTGATTGAACAAAGTTGTCTCCTTCTTGTTTCAAGTGTTCTACTATGGACCCATGGGTAAAACTGAAGTTTTAAAAACGTCCCAAAATCCGAATTTGGACTTTCACTAGTGTACTAAATGTATCAAAATGTCGTCTTTCACATTGATTCGGAATCGTCAACCGCAAAAAAAGTCAGTTTTGAGATATCGTTTGAATGAAGAAAGTTGTCTCTTTCTTGTTTCAAGTGTTCAACAATGGACCCATGGCTAAAACTCAAGTTTTAAAGACTTTCCGAAATTCGAATTTTGACTTTCATTAGTGTATTAAGTGTATTAAAATGTCGTCTTTCACAATGAGTCGAAATCGTCAACCACAAAAAAAGTGAATTTTGAGATATCGTTGAATGAACAAAGTTGTCTCTTTCTTTTTTCAAGTGTTTATCTACGGACCCATGGCTAAAACTCAAGTTTTAAAGACTTTCCGAAATCTGAATTTGGACTTTCATCAGTGTATTAAGTGTATTAAAATGTCGTCTTTCACATTGATTCGGAATCGTCCACTGCAAAAAACTTCCCTTTTCAGTTATCGTTGAATGAACAAAGTTGTCTTTTTCTTGTTTCAAGTGTTCAACAATGGACCCATGGCTAAAACTCATGTTTTAAAAACTTCTCAAAATATGAATTTGGACTTTCTTTAGTGTATTAGGTGTTTCAAAATGTCGTCTTTCACATAGATTCGGAATCATCAACAGCAAAAAAAGTCAGTTTTGTGATATCGTTGAATGAACAAAGTTGTATCTTTCTTGTTTAAAGTGTTTAACTACGGACCCATGGCTGAAACTCAAGTTTTAAAGACTTTTCGAAATCTGAATTTGGACTTTCATCAGTGTATTAAGTGTATTAAAATGTCGTCTTTCACATTGATTCGGAATCGTCCACCGCAAAAAAGTTCCCTTTTGAGTTATCGTTGAATGAACAAAGTTGTCTCTTTCTTGTTTCAAGTGTTCAACTATGGACCCATGGCTAAAACACAAGTATTAAAAACTTCTCGAAATATGAATTTGTACTTTCTTTAGTGTATTAAGTGTTTCAAAATGCTGTCTTTCACGTAGATTCGTAATCATCAAAAGCAAATAAGTCAGTTTAAAGATATCGTTGATTGAACAAAGTTGTCTTCTTCTTGTTTGAAGTGTTCTACTATGGACGGATGGGTAAAACTCAAGTTTTAAAAACTTCTCGGAATCCGAATTGAGACTTTCGTTAGTGTATTAAGTGTATCAAAATGTCGTCTTTCTCATGGATTCAGAATCGTCAACCGCAAAAAAAGTCAGTTTTGAGTTATAGTTGAATGAACAAAGTTGTCTCTTTCTTGTTTCAAGTGTTCAACTATGGACCCAAAGCTAAAACTCAAGTTTTAAAGACATCCCAAAATCCGAATTTGGACTTTCGTTAGTGTATTAAGTGTATCAAAATGTCATCTTTCACATTGATTCGAGATCGTCAACCGCAAAAAAAGTCAATTTTGAGATATCGTTGAATGAACAAAGTTGTCTCTTTCTTGTTTCAAGTGTTTAACTATGGACCCATGGCTAAAACTCAAGTTTTAAAGACTTCCCGAAATCTGAATTTGGACTTTCATCAGTGTATTAAGTGTATTAAAATGTAGTCTTTCACATTGATTCAGAATCGTCCACCGCAAAAAACTTCCCTTTCGAGTTATCGTTGAATGAACAAAGTTGTCTCTTTCTTGTTTCAAGTGTTCAACTATGGACGCATGGCCAAAACTCAAGTTTTAAAAACTTCCCAAAATCTGAATTTGGGCTTTCTTTAGTGTATTAAGTGTTTCAAAATGCCGTCTTTCATGTAGATTCGTAATCATCAAAAGCAAATAAGTCAGTTTTTATATATCTTTGATTGAACAAAGTTCTGTCTTTCTTGTTTCAAGTGTTCTACTATGGACCCATAGCTAAAACTCAAGTTTTAAAAACTTCCCGAAATCTAAATCTGGACTTTCATTAGGGTATTAAGTGTATCAAAATGTCGTCTTTCACATAGATTCGGAATCGTCAACTGCAAAAAAGTCAATTTTAAGATATCGTTGATTGAACAAAGTTGTCTCTTTCTTGTTTCAAGTGTTCTACTATGGACCCATGGGTAAAACTCAAGTTTTAAAAAAGTTCCCGGAATCCGAATTTGGACATTTGTTAGTGTATTAAGTGTATCAAAATGTCGTCTTTCACGTTGATTCGGAATCGTAACCGCAATAAAAGTCAGTTTTGAGATATTGTTGAATGAACAAAGTTGTCTCTTTCTTGTTTCAAGTGTTTAACTATTGACCCATGGCTAAAACTCAAGCTTTAAAGACTTCCCAAAATCCGAATTTGGACTTTTTTTAGTGTATTAAGTGTATCAAAATGTCGTCTTTCACATTTATTCGAAATCGTCAACCGCAAAAAAAGTCAGTTTTGATAAATCGTTGAATGAACAAAGTTGTCTTTTTCTTGTTTCAAGTGTTCTACTATAGACCCATGGCTAAAACTCAAGTTTTAAAGACTACCCGAAATCCAAATTTAGACTTTCATTAGTGTATTAAGTGTATTAAAATGTCGTATTTCACATTGATTCGGAATCGTCAACCGCAAAAAAAGTCTGTTTTGAGATATCGTTGAATGAACAAAGTTGTCTCTTTCTTGTATCAAGTGTTTAACTATGGACCCATGGCTAAAACTCAAGTTTTAAAGACTTCCCGAAATCCGAATTTGGACTTTCATTAGTGTATTAAGTGTATTAAAATGTCGTCTTTCACATTGATTCGGAATCGTCAACCGCAAAAAAAGTCAGTTTTGAGTTATCGTTGAATGAACAAAGTTGTCTCTTTCTTGTTTCAAGTGTTTAACTATGGACCCATGGCTAAAACTCAAGTTTTAAAGACTTCCCGAAATCCGAATTTTGACTTTCATTAGTGTATTAAGTGTATTAAAATGTCATCTTTCACATTGATTCGGAATCGTCAACCGCAAAAAAAGTCAGTTTTGAGATATCGTTGAATGAACAAAGTTGTCTCTTTCTTGTTTCAAGTGTTCAACTATGGACCCATGGCTAAAACTCAAGTTTTAAAGACTTCCCGAAATCCGAATTTGGACTTTCATGAGTGTATTAAGTGTATTAAAATGTCGTCTTTCACATTGATTCGGAATCGTCAACCACAAAAAAAGTCAGTTTTGAGATATCGTTGAATGAACAAAGTTGTCTCTTTCTTGTTTCAAGTGTTTAACTATGGACCCATGGCTAAACCTCAAGTTTTAAAGACTTCCCGAAATCTGAATTTGGACTTTCATCAGTGTATTAAGTGTATTAAAATGTCGTCTTTCACATTGATTCGGAATCGTCAACCGCAAAAAAAGACAGTTTTGAGTTATCGTTGAATGAACAAAGTTGCCTCTTTCTTGTTTCAAGTGTTCAACTATGGACCCATGGCTAAAACTCAAGTTTTAAAAACTTCTCGAAATCTGAATTTGAACTTTATTTAGTGTATTAAGTGTTTCAAAATGTCATCTTTCACGTAGATTCGGAGCCGTCAAAAGCAAATAAGTCAGTTTTGAGATATCTTTGATAGAACAAAGTTCTGTCTTTCTTGTTTCAAGTGTTCTACTGTGCACCCATGGCTAAAACTCAAGTTTTAAAAACATCCCGAGATC
This sequence comes from Diospyros kaki, assembly GCA_036245055.1. Lineage (NCBI taxonomy): Eukaryota > Viridiplantae > Streptophyta > Magnoliopsida > Ericales > Ebenaceae > Diospyros > Diospyros kaki. The sequence goes on along the minus strand of BSEG01000009.1, from coordinate 21,349,833 downwards.
TGAATCTGGACTTTCATTAGTGTATCAAAATGTCGTCTTTCACTTAGATTCGGAATCGTCAACTGCAAAAAAGTCAATTTTGAGATATCGTTGATTGAACAAAGTTGTCTCCTTCTTGTTTCAAGTGTTCTACTATGGACCCATGGGTAAAACTGAAGTTTTAAAAACGTCCCAAAATCCGAATTTGGACTTTCACTAGTGTATTAAGTGTATCAAAATGTCGTCTTTCACATTGATTCGGAATCGTCAACCGCAAAAAAAGTCAGTTTTGAGATATCGTTTGAATGAAGAAAGTTGTCTCTTTCTTGTTTCAAGTGTTCAACAATGGACCCATGGCTAAAACTCAAGTTTTAAAGACTTTCCGAAATTCGAATTTTGACTTTCATTAGTGTATTAAGTGTATTAAAATGTCGTCTTTCAAAATGAGTCGAAATCGTCAACCACAAAAAAAGTGAATTTTGAGATATCGTTGAATGAACAAAGTTGTCTCTTTCTTTTTTCAAGTGTTTATCTACGGACCCATGGCTAAAACTCAAGTTTTAAAGACTTTTCGAAATCTGAATTTGGACTTTCATCAGTGTATTAAGTGTATTAAAATGTCGTCTTTCACATTGATTCGGAATCGTCCACTGCAAAAAACTTCCCTTTTGAGTTATCGTTGAATGAACAAAGTTGTCTTTTTCTCGTTTCAAGTGTTCAACTATGGACCCATGGCTAAAACTCATGTTTTAAAAACTTCTCAAAATATGAATTTGGACTTTCTTTAGTGTATTAGGTGTTTCAAAATGTCGTCTTTCACGTAGATTCGGAATCATCAACAGCAAAAAAAGTCAGTTTTGTGATATCGTTGAATGAACAAAGTTGTATCTTTCTTGTTTAAAGTCTTTAACTACGGACCCATGGCTGAAACTCAAGTTTTAAAGACTTTTCGAAATCCGAATTTGGACTTTCATCAGTGTATTAAGTGTATTAAAATGTCGTCTTTCACATTGATTCGGAATCGTCCACCGTAAAAAAGTTCCCTTTTGAGTTATCGTTGAATGAACAAAGTTGTCTCTTTCTTGTTTCAAGTGTTCAACTATGGACCCATGGCTAAAACTCAAGTTTTAAAAACTTCTCGAAATATGAATTTGTACTTTCTTTAGTGTATTAAGTGTTTCAAAATGTCGTCTTTCACGTAGATTCGAAATCATCAAAAGCAAATAAGTCAGTTTTTAGATATCTTTGATTGAACAAAGTTCTGTCTTTCTTGTTTCAAGTGTTTAACTATGGACCATGGCTAAAACTCAAGTTTTAAAAACTTTCCGAAATCTGAATTTGGACTTTCTTTAGTGTATTAAGTGTTTCAAAATGCTGTCTTTCACGTAGATTCGTAATCATCAAAAGCAAATAAGTCAGTTTTAAGATATCGTTGATTGAACAAAGTTGTCTTCTTCTTGTTTGAAGTGTTCTACTATGGACCCATGGGTAAAACTCAAGTTTTAAAAACTTCTCGGAATCCGAATTGAGACTTTCGTTAGTGTATTAAGTGTATCAAAATGTCGTCTTTCACATGGATTCGGAATCGTCAACCGCAAAAAAAGTCAGTTTTGAGTTATAGTTGAATGAACAAAGTTGTCTCTTTCTTGTTTCAAGTGTTCAACTATGGACCCACGGCTAAAACTCAAGTTTTAAAGACATCCCAAAATTCGAATTTGGACTTTCGTTAGTGTATTAAGTGTATCAAAATGTCATCTTTCACATTGATTCGAGATCGTCAACCGCAAAAAAAGTCAATTTTGAGATATCGTTGAATGAACAAAGTTGTCTCTTTCTTGTTTCAAGTGTTTAACTATGGACCCATGGCTAAAACTCAAGTTTTAAAGACTTCCCGAAATCTGAATTTGGACTTTCATCAGTGTATTAAGTGTATTAAAATGTAGTCTTTCACATTGATTTAGAATCGTCCACCGCAAAAAACTTCCCTTTCGAGTTATCGTTGAATGAACAAAGTTGTCTCTTTCTTGTTTCAAGTGTTCAACTATGGACGCATGGCCAAAACTCAAGTTTTAAAAACTTCCCAAAATCTGAATTTGGGCTTTCTTTAGTGTATTAAGTGTTTCAAAATGCCGTCTTTCATGTAGATTCGTAATCATCAAAAGCAAATAAGTCAGTTTTTAGATATCTTTGATTGAACAAAGTTCTGTCTTTCTTGTTTCAAGTGTTCAACTATGGACCCATAGCTAAAACTCAAGTTTTAAAAACTTCCCGAAATCTAAATCTGGACTTTCATTAGGGTATTAAGTGTATCAAAATGTCGTCTTTCACATAGATTCGGAATCGTCAACTGCAAAAAAGTCAATTTTAAGATATCGCTGATTGAACAAAGTTGTCTCTTTCTTGTTTCAAGTGTTCTACTATGGACCCATGGGTAAAACTCAAGTTTTAAAAAAGTTCCCGGAATCCGAATTTGGACATTCGTTAGTGTATTAAGTGTATCAAAATGTCGTTTTTCACGTTGATTCGGAATCGTCAACCGCAATAAAAGTCAGTTTTGAGATATTGTTGAATGAACAAAGTTGTCTCTTTCTTGTTTCAAGTGTTTAACTATTGACCCATGGCTAAAACTCAAGCTTTAAAGACTTCCCGAAATCCAAATTTGGACTTTCGTTAGTGTATTAAGTGTATCAAAATGTCGTCTTTCACATTTATTCGAAATCGTCAACCGCAAAAAAAGTCAGTTTTGATAAATCGTTGCATGAACAAAGTTGTCTTTTTCTTGTTTCAAGTGTTCTACTATAGACCCATGGCTAAAACTCAAGTTTTAAAGACTTCCCGAAATCCAAATTTAGACTTTCATTAGTGTATTAAGTGTATTAAAATGTCGTATTTCACATTGATTCGGAATCGTCAACCGCAAAAAAAGTCTGTTTTGAGATATCGTTGAATGAACAAAGTTGTCTCTTTCTTGTTTCAAGTGTTTAACTATGGACCCATGGCTAAAACTCAAGTTTTAAAGACTTCCCGAAATCCGAATTTGGACTTTCATTAGTGTATTAAGTGTATTAAAATGTCGTCTTTCACATTGATTCGGAATCGCCAACCGCAAAAAAAGTCAGTTTTGAGTTATCGTTGAATGAACAAAGTTGTCTCTTTCTTGTTTCAAGTGTTTAACTATGGACCCATGGCTAAAACTCAAGTTTTAAAGACTTCCCGAAATCCGAATTTAGACTTTCATTAGTGTATTAAGTGTATTAAAATGTCATCTTTCACATTGATTCGGAATCGTCAACCGCAAAAAAAGTCAGTTTTGAGATATCGTTGAATGAAAAAAGTTGTCTCTTTCTTGTTTCAAGTGTTTAACTATGAACCCATGGCTAAAACTCAAGTTTTAAAGACTTCCCGAAATCCGAATTTGGACTTTCATTAGCGTATTAAGTGTATTAAAATCACATCTTTCACATTGATTCGGAATCGTCAACCGCAAAAAAAGTCAGTTTTGAGTTATAGTTGAATGAACAAAGTTGTCTCTTTCTTGTTTCAAGTGTTCAACTATGGACCCATGGCTAAAACTCAAGTTTTAAAAACTTCCCGAAATCCGAATTTGGACTTTCATGAGTGTATTAAGTGTAATAAAATGTCGTCTTTCACATTGATTCAGAATCGTCAACCACAAAAAAAGTCAGTTTTGAGATATCGTTGAATGAACAAAGTTGTCTCTTTCTTGTTTCAAGTGTTTAACTATGGACCCATGGCTAAAACTCAAGTTTTAAAGACTTCCCGAAATCTGAATTTGGACTTTCATCAGTGTATTAAGTGTATTAAAATGTCGTCTTTCACATTGATTCGGAATCGTCAACCGCAAAAAAAGACAGTTTTGAGTTATCGTTGAATGAACAAAGTTGCCTCTTTCTTGTTTCAAGTGTTCAACTATGGACCCATGGCTAAAACTCAAGTTTTAAAAACTTCTCGAAATCTGAATTTGAACTTTATTTAGTGTATTAAGTGTTTCAAAATGTCATCTTTCACGTAGATTCGGAGCCGTCAAAAGCAAATAAGTCAGTTTTGAGATATCTTTGATAGAACAAAGTTCTGTCTTTCTTGTTTCAAGTCTTCTACTGTGCACCCATGGCTAAAACTCAAGTTTTAAAAACATCCCGAGATCTGAATCTGGACTTTCATTAGTGTATCAAAATGTCATCTTTCACATAGATTCGGAATCGTCAACTGCAAAAAAGTCAATTTTGAGATATCGTTGATTGAACAAAGTTGTCTCCTTCTTGTTTCAAGTGTTCTACTATGGACCCATGGGTAAAACTGAAGTTTTAAAAACGTCCCAAAATCCGAATTTGGACTTTCACTAGTGTATTAAGTGTATCAAAATGTCGTCTTTCACATTGATTCGGAATCGTCAACCGCAAAAAAAGTCAGTTTTGAGATATCGTTTGAATGAAGAAAGTTGTCTCTTTCTTGTTTCAAGTGTTCAACAATGGACCCATGGCTAAAACTCAAGTTTTAAAGACTTTCCGAAATTCGAATTTCGACTTTCATTAGTGTATTAAGTGTATTAAAATGTCGTCTTTCACAATGAGTCGAAATCATCAACCACAAAAAAAGTCAATTTTGAGATATCGTTGAATGAACAAAGTTGTCTCTTTCTTTTTTCAAGTGTTTATCTACGGACCCATGGCTAAAACTCAAGTTTTAAAGACTTTCCGAAATCTGAATTTGGACTTTCATCAGTGTATTAAGTGTATTAAAATGTCGTCTTTCACATTGATTCGGAATCGTCCACTGCAAAAAACTTCCCTTTTTGAGTTATCGTTGAATGAACAAAGTTGTCTTTTTCTTGTTTCAAGTGTTCAACTATGGACCCATGGCTAAAACTCATGTTTTAAAAACTTCTCAAAATATGAATTTGGACTTTCTTTAGTGTATTAGGTGTTTCAAAATGTCATCTTTCACGTAGATTCGGAATCATCAACAGCAAAAAAAGTCAGTTTTGTGATATCGTTGAATGAACAAAGTTGTATCTTTCTTGTTTAAAGTGTTTAACTACGGACCCATGGCTGAAACTCAAGTTTTAAAGACTTTTCGAAATCCGAATTTGGACTTTCATCAGTGTATTAAGTGTATTAAAATGTCGTCTTTCACATTGATTCGGAATCGTCCACCGCAAAAAAGTTCCCTTTTGAGTTATCGTTGAATGAACAAAGTTGTCTCTTTCTTATTTCAAGTGTTCAACTATGGACCCATGGCTAAAACTCAAGTTTTAAAAACTTCTCGAAATATGAATTTGTACTTTCTTTAGTGTATTAAGTGTTTCAAAATGTCGTCTTTCACGTAGATTCGGAATCATCAAAAGCAAATAAGTCAGTTTTTAGATATCTTTGATTGAACAAAGTTCTGTCTTTCTTGTTTCAAGTGTTTAACTATGGACCATGGCTAAAACTCAAGTTTTAAAAACTTTCCGAAATCTGAATTTGGACTTTCTTTAGTGTATTAAGTGTTTCAAAATGCTGTCTTTCACGTAGATTCGTAATCATCAAAAGCAAATAAGTCAGTTTTAAGATATCGTTGATTGAACAAAGTTGTCTTCTTCTTGTTTCAAGTGTTCTACTATTGACCCATGGGTAAAACTCAAGTTTTAAAAACTTCCCAGAATCCGAATTGAGACTTTCGTTAGTGTATTAAGTGTATCAAAATGTCGTCTTTCACATGGATTCGGAATCGTCAACCGCAAAAAAAGTCAGTTTTGAGTTATAGTTGAATGAACAAAGTTGTCTCTTTCTTGTTTCAAGTGTTCAACTATGGACCCACGGCTAAAACTCAAGTTTTAAAGACATCCCAAAATCCGAATTTGGACTTTCGTTAGTGTATTAAGTGTATCAAAATGTCATCTTTCACATTGATTCGAGATCGTCAACCGTAAAAAAAGTCAATTTTGAGATATCGTTGAATGAACAAAGTTGTCTCTTTCTTGTTTCAAGTGTTCAACTATGGACCCACGGCTAAAACTCAAGTTTTAAAGACATCCCAAAATCCGAATTTGGACTTTCATTAGTGTATTAAGTGTATCAAAATGTCGTCTTTCACGTTGATTCAGAATCGTCAACCGCAATAAAAGTCAATTTTGAGATATCGTTGAATGAACAAAGTTGTCTCTTTCTTGTTTCAAGTGTTTAACTATGGACCCATAGCTAAAACTCAAGTTTTAAAAACTTCCCGAAATCTAAATCTGGACTTTCATTAGGGTGTTAAGTGTATCAAAATGTCGTCTTTCACATGGATTCGGAATCGTCAACCGCAAAAAAAGTCAGTTTTGAGATATTGTTGAATGAACAAAGTTGTCTCTTTCTTGTTTCAAGTGTTTAACTATTGACCCATGGCTAAAACTCAAGCTTTAAAGACTTCCCGAAATCCAAATTTGGACTTTCGTTAGTGTATTAAGTGTATCAAAATGTCGTCTTTCACATTTATTCGAAATCGTCAACCGCAAAAAAAGTCAGTTTTGATAAATCGTTGAATGAACAAAGTTGTCTTTTTCTTGTTTCAAGTGTTCTACTATAGACCCATGGCTAAAACTCAAGTTTTAAAGACTTCCCGAAATCCAAATTTAGACTTTCATTAGTGTATTAAGTGTATTAAAATGTCGTATTTCACATTGATTCGGAATCGTCAACCGCAAAAAAAGTCAGTTTTGAGATATCGTTGAATGAACAAAGTTGTCTCTTTCTTGTTTCAAGTGTTTAACTATGGACCCATGGCTAAAACTCAAGTTTTAAAGACTTCCCGAAATCCGAATTTGGACTTTCATTAGCGTATTAAGTGTATTAAAATCTCATCTTTCACATTGATTCGGAATCGTCAACCGCAAAAAAAGTCAGTTTTGAGTTATCGTTGAATGAACAAAGTTGTCTCTTTCTTGTTTCAAGTGTTTAACTATGGCCCCATGGCTAAAACTCAAGTTTTAAAGACTTCCCGAAATCCGAATTTAGACTTTCATTAGTGTATTAAGTGTATTAAAATGTCATCTTTCACATTGATTCGGAATCGTCAACCGCAAAAAAAGTCAGTTTTGAGATATCGTTGAATGAACAAAGTTGTCTCTTTCTTGTTTCAAGTGTTTAACTATGAACCCATGGCTAAAACTCAAGTTTTAAAGACTTCCCGAAATCCGAATTTGGACTTTCATTAGCGTATTAAGTGTATTAAAATCTCATCTTTCACATTGATTCGGAATCGTCCTCCGCAAAAAAAGTTAGTTTTGAGTTATAGTTGAATGAACAAAGTTGTCTCTTTCTTGTTTCAAGTGTTCAACTATGGACCCATGGCTAAAACTCAAGTTTTAAAGACTTCCCGAAATCCGAATTCGGACTTTCATGAGTGTATTAAGTGTATTAAAATGTCATCTTTCACATTGATTCGGAATCGTCAACCACAAAAAAAGTCAGTTTTGAGATATCGTTGAATGAACAAAGTTGTCTCTTTCTTGTTTCAAGTGTTTAACTATGGACCCATGGCTAAAACTCAAGTTTCAAAGACTTCCCGAAATCTGAATTTGGACTTTCATCAGTGTATTAAGTGTATTAAAATGTCGTCTTTCACATTGATTCGAAATCGTCAACCGCAAAAAAAGACAGTTTTGATTTATCGTTGAATGAACAAAGTTGCCTCTTTCTTGTTTCAAGTGTTCAACTATGGACCCATGGCTAAAACTCAAGTTTTAAAAACATCTCGAAATCTGAATTTGAACTTTATTTAGTGTATTAAGTGTTTCAAAATGTCATCTTTCACGTAGATTCGGAGCCGTCAAAAGCAAATAAGTCAGTTTTGAGATATCTTTGATAGAACAAAGTTCTGTCTTTCTTGTTTCAAGTCTTCTACTGTGCACCCATGGCTAAAACTCAAGTTTTAAAAACATCCCGAGATCTGAATCTGGACTTTCATTAGTGTATCAAAATGTCGTCTTTCACATAGATTCGGAATCGTCAACTGCAAAAAAGTCAATTTTGAGATATCGTTGATTGAACAAAGTTGTCTCCTTCTTGTTTCAAGTGTTATACTATGGACCCATGGGTAAAACTGAAGTTTTAAAAACGTCCCAAAATCCGAATTTGAACTTTCACTAGTGTATTACGTGTATCAAAATGTCGTCTTTCACATTGATTCGGAATCGTCAACCGCAAAAAAAAGTCAGTTTTGAGATATCGTTTGAATGAAGAAAGTTGTCTCTTTCTTGTTTCAAGTGTTCAACAATGGACCCATGGCTAAAACTCAAGTTTTAAAGACTTTCCGAAATTCGAATTTCGACTTTCATTAGTGTATTAAGTGTATTAAAATGTCGTCTTTCACAATGAGTCGAAATCGTCAACCACAAAAAAAGTCAATTTTGAGATATCGTTGAATGAACAAAGTTGTCTTTTTCTTGTTTCAAGTGTTCAACTATGGACCCATGGCTAAAACTCATGTTTTAAAAACTTCTCAAAATATGAATTTGGACTTTCTTTAGTGTATTAGGTGTTTCAAAATGTCGTCTTTCACGTAGATTCGGAATCATCAACAGCAAAAAAAGTCAGTTTTGTGATATCGTTGAATGAACAAAGTTGTATCTTTCTTGTTTAAAGTGTTTAACTACGGACCCATGGCTGAAACTCAAGTTTTAAAGACTTTTCGAAATCCGAATTTGGACTTTCATCAGTGTATTAAGTGTATTAAAATGGCGTCTTTCACATTGATTCGGAATCGTCCACCGCAAAAAAGTTCCCTTTTGAGTTATCGTTGAATGAACAAAGTTGTCTCTTTCTTGTTTCAAGTGTTCAACTATGGACCCATGGCTAAAACTCAAGTTTTAAAAACTTCTCGAAATATGAATTTGTACTTTCTTTAGTGTATTAAGTGTTTCAAAATGTCGTCTTTCACGTAGATTCGGAATCATCAAAAGCAAATAAGTCAGTTTTTAGATATCTTTGATTGAACAAAGTTCTGTCTTTCTTGTTTCAAGTGTTTAACTATGGACCATGGCTAAAACTCAAGTTTTAAAAACTTTTCGAAATCTGAATTTGGACTTTCTTTAGTGTATTAAGTGTTTCAAAATGCTGTCTTTCACGTAGATTCGTAATCATCAAAAGCAAATAAGTCAGTTTTAAGATATCGTTGATTGAACAAAGTTGTCTTCTTCTTGTTTGAAGTGTTCTACTATGGACCCATGGGTAAAACTCAAGTTTTAAAAACTTCCCGGAATCCAAATTGAGACTTTCGTTAGTGTATTAAGTGTATCAAAATGTCGTCTTTCACATGGATTCGGAATCGTCAACCGCAAAAAAAGTCAGTTTTGAGTTATAGTTGAATCAACAAAGTTGTCTCTTTCTTGTTTCAAGTGTTCAACTATGGACCCACGGCTAAAACTCAAGTTTTAAAGACATCCCAAAATCCGAATTTGGACTTTCGTTAGTGTATTAAGTGTATCAAAATGTCATCTTTCACATTGATTCGAGATCGTCAACCGCAAAAAAAGTCAATTTTGAGATATCGTTGAATGAACAAAGTTGTCTCTTTCTTGTTTCAAGTGTTTAACTATGGACCCATGGCTAAAACTCAAGTTTTAAAGACTTCCCGAAATTCGAATTTAGACTTTCATTAGTGTATTAAGTGTATTAAAATGTCATCTTTCACATTGATTCGGAATCGTCAACCGCAAAAAAAGTCAGTTTTGAGATATCGTTGAATGAACAAAGTTGTCTCTTTCTTGTTTCAAGTGTTTAACTATGGACCCATGGCTAAAACTCAAGTTTCAAAGACTTCCCGAAATCCGAATTTGGACTTTCATTAGCGTATTAAGTGTATTAAAATCACATCTTTCACATTGATTCGGAATCGTCAACCGCAAAAAAAGTTAGTTTTGAGTTATAGTTGAATGAACAAAGTTGTCTCTTTCTTGTTTCAAGTGTTCAACTATGGACCCATGGCTAAAACTCAAGTTTTAAAGACTTCCCGAAATCCGAATTTGGACTTTCATGAGTGTATTAAGTGTATTAAAATGTCATCTTTCACATTGATTCGGAATCGTCAACCACAAAAAAAGTCAGTTTTGAGATATCGTTGAATGAACAAAGTTGTCTCTTTCTTGTTTCAAGTGTTTAACTATGGACCCATGGCTAAAACTCAAGTTTTAAAGACTTCCCGAAATCTGAATTTGGACTTTCATCAGTGTATTGATTCGGAATCGTCAACCGCAAAAAAAGACAGTTTTGATTTATCGTTGAATGAACAAAGTTGCCTCTTTCTTGTTTCAAGTGTTCAACTATGGACCCATGGCTAAAACTCATGTTTTAAAAACTTCTCGAAATTTGAATTTGAATTTTATTTAGTGTATTAAGTGTTTCAAAATGTCATCTTTCACGTAGATTCGGAGCCGTCAAAAGCAAATAAGTCAGTTTTGAGATATCTTTGATAGAACAAAGTTCTGTCTTTCTTGTTTCAAGTCTTCTACTGTGCACCCATGGCTAAAACTCAAGTTTTAAAAACATCCCGAGATCTGAATCTGGACTTTCATTAGTGTATCAAAATGTCGTCTTTCACATAGATTCGGAATCGTCAACTGCAAAAAAGTCAATTTTGAGATATCGTTGATTGAACAAAGTTGTCTCCTTCTTGTTTCAAGTGTTATACTATGGACCCATGGGTAAAACTGAAGTTTTAAAAACGTCCCAAAATCCGAATTTGGACTTTCACTAGTGTATTAAGTGTATCAAAATGTCGTCTTTCACATTGATTCGGAATCGTCAACCGCAAAAAAAGTCAATTTTGAGATATCGTTTGAATGAAGAAAGTTGTCTCTTTCTTGTTTCAAGTGTTCAACAATGGACCCATGGCTAAAACTCAAGTTTTAAAGACTTTCCGAAATTCGAATTTCGACTTTCATTAGTGTATTAAGTGTATTAAAATGTCGTCTTTCACAATGAGTCGAAATCGTCAACCACAAAAAAAGTCAATTTTGAGATATCGTTCAATGAACAAAGTTGTCTCTTTCTTTTTTCAAGTGTTTATCTACGGACCCATGGCTAAAACTCAAGTTTTAAAGACTTTCCGAAATCTGAATTTGGACTTTCATCAGTGTATTAAGTGTATTAAAATGTTGTCTTTCACATTGATTCGGAATTGTCCACTGCAAAAAACTTCCCTTTTGAGTTATCGTTGAATGAACAAAGTTGTCTTTTTCTTGTTTCAAGTGTTCAACTATGGACCCATGGCTAAAACTCATGTTTTAAAAACTTCTCAAAATATGAATTTGGACTTTCTTTAGTGTATTAGGTGTTTCAAAATGTCGTCTTTCACGTAGATTCGGAATCATCAACAGCAAAAAAAGTCAGTTTTGTGATATCGTTGAATGAACAAAGTTGTATCTTTCTTGTTTAAAGTGTTTAACTACGGACCCATGGCTGAAACTCAAGTTTTAAAGACTTTTCGAAATCCGAATTTGGACTTTCATCAGTGTATTAAGTGTATTAAAATGTCGTCTTTCACATTGATTCGGAATCGTCCACCGCAAAAAAGTTCCCTTTTGAGTTATCGTTGAATGAACAAAGTTGTCTCTTTCTTGTTTCAAGTGTTCAACTATGGACCCATGGCTAAAACTGAAGTTTTAAAAACTTCTCGAAATATGAATTTGTACTTTCTTTAGTGTATTAAGTGTTTCAAAATGTCGTCTTTCACGTAGATTCGGAATCATCAAAAGCAAATAAGTCAGTTTTTAGATATCTTTGATTGAACAAAGTTCTGTCTTTCTTGTTTCAAGTGTTTAACTATGGACCATGGCTAAAACTCAAGTTTTAAAAACTTTCCGAAATCTGAATTTGGACTTTCTTTAGTGTATTAAGTGTTTCAAAATGCTGTCTTTCACGTAGATTCGTAATCATCAAAAGCAAATAAGTCAGTTTTAAGATATCGTTGATTGAACAAAGTTGTCTTCTTCTTGTTTGAAGTGTTCTACTATGGACCCATGGGTAAAACTCAAGTTTTAAAAACTTCCCGGAATCCGAATTGAGACTTTCGTTAGTGTATTAAGTGTATCAAAATGTCGTCTTTCACATGGATTCGGAATCGTCAACCGCAAAAAAAGTCAGTTTTGAGTTATAGTTGAATGAACAAAGTTGTCTCTTTCTTGTTCCAAGTGTTCAACTATGGACCCACGGCTAAAACTCAAGTTTTAAAGACATCCCAAAATCCGAATTTGGACTTTCGTTAGTGTATTAAGTGTATCAAAATGTCATCTTTCACATTGATTCGAGATCGTCAACCGCAAAAAAAGTCAATTTTGAGATATCGTTGAATGAACAAAGTTGTCTCTTTCTTGTTTCAAGTGTTTAACTAGGGACCCATGGCTAAAACTCAAGTTTTAAAGACTTCCCGAAATCTGAATTTGGACTTTCATCAGTGTATTAAGTGTATTAAAATGTAGTCTTTCACATTGATTCAAAATCGTCCACCGCAAAAAACTTCCCTTTCGAGTTATTGTTGAATGAACAAAGTTGTCTCTTTCTTGTTTCAAGTGTTCAACTATGGACGCATGGCCAAAACTCAAGTTTTAAAAACTTCCCAAAATCTGAATTTGGGCTTTCTTTAGTGTATTAAGTGTTTCAAAATGCCGTCTTTCATGTAGATTCGTAATCATCAAAAGCAAATAAGTCAGTTTTTGGATATCTTTGATTGAAAAAAGTTCTGTCTTTCTTGTTTCAAGTGTTCTACTATGGACCCATAGCTAAAACTCAAGTTTTAAAAACTTCCCGAAATCTAAATCTGGACTTTCATTAGGGTATTAAGTGTATCAAAATGTCGTCTTTCACATAGATTCGGAATCGTCAACTGCAAAAAAGTCAATTTTAAGATATCGTTGATTGAACAAAGTTGTCTCTTTCTTATTTCAAGTGTTCTACTATGGACCCATGGGTAAAACTCAAGTTTTAAAAAAGTTCTCGGAATCCGAATTTGGACATTCGTTAGTGTATTAAGTGTATCAAAATGTCGTCTTTCTCGTTGATACGGAATCGTCAACCGCAATAAAAGTCAGTTTTGAGATATTGTTGAATGAACAAAGTTGTCTCTTTCTTGGTTCAAGTGTTTAACTATTGACCCATGGCTAAAACTCAAGCTTTAAAGACTTCCCGAAATCCAAATGTGGACTTTCGTTAGTGTATTAAGTGTATCAAAATGTCGTCTTTCACATTTATTCGAAATCGTCAACCGCAAAAAAAGTCAGTTTTGAGAAATCGTTGAATGAACAAAGTTGTCTTTTTCTTGTTTCAAGTGTTCTACTATAGACCCATGGCTAAAACTCAAGTTTTAAAGACTTCCCGAAATCCAAATTTAGACTTTCATTAGTGTATTAAGTGTATTAAAATGTCGTATTTCACATTGATTCGGAATCGTCAACCGCAAAAAAAGTCAGTTTTGAGATATCGTTGAATGAACAAAGTTGTCTCTTTCTTGTTTCAAGTGTTTAACTATGGACCCATGGCTAAAACTCAAGTTTTAAAGACTTCCAGAAATCCGAATTTGGACTTTCATTAGCGTATTAAGTGTATTAAAATCTCATCTTTCACATTGATTCGGAATCGTCAACCGCAAAAAAAGTTAGTTTTGAGATATCGTTGAATGAACAAAGTTGTCTCTTTCTTGTTTCAAGTGTTTAACTATGGACCCATGGCTAAAACTCAAGTTTTAAAGACTTCCCGAAATCTGAATTTGGACTTTCATTAGCGTATTAAGTGTATGAAAATCTCATCTTTCACATTGATTCGGAATCGTCAACCGCAAAAAAAGTTAGTTTTGAGTTATAGTTGAATGAACAAAGTTGTCTCTTTCTTGTTTCATGTGTTCAACTATGGACCCATGGCTAAAACTCAAGTTTTAAAGACTTCCCGAAATCCGAATTTGAACTTTATTTAGTGTATTAAGTGTTTCAAAATGTCATCTTTCACGTAGATTCGGAGCCGTCAAAAGCAAATAAGTCAGTTTTGAGATATCTTTGATAGAACAAAGTTCTGTCTTTCTTGTTTCAAGTCTTCTACTGTGCACCCATGGCTAAAACTCAAGTTTTAAAAACATCCCGAGATCTGAATCTGGACTTTCATTAGTGTATCAAAATGTCGTCTTTCACATAGATTCGGAATCGTCAACTGCAAAAAAGTCAATTTTGAGATATCGTTGATTGAACAAAGTTGTCTCCTTCTTGTTTCAAGTGTTATACTATGGACCCATGGGTAAAACTGAAGTTTTAAAAACGTCCCAAAATCCGAATTTGGACTTTCACTAGTGTATTAAGTGTATCAAAATGTCGTCTTTCACATTGATTCGGAATCGTCAACCGCAAAAAAAGTCAGTTTTGAGATATCGTTTGAATGAAGAAAGTTGTCTCTTTCTTGTTTCAAGTGTTCAACAATGGACCCATGGCTAAAACTCAAGTTTTAAAGACTTTCCGAAATTCGAATTTCGACTTTCATTAGTGTATTAAGTGTATTAAAATGTCGTCTTTCACAATGAGTCGAAATCGTCAACCACAAAAAAAGTCAATTTTGAGATATCGTTGAATGAACAAAGTTGTCTCTTTCTTTTTTCAAGTGTTTATCTACGGACCCATGGCTAAAACTCAAGTTTTAAAGACTTTCCGAAATCTGAATTTGGACTTTCATCAGTGTATTAAGTGTATTAAAATGTCGTCTTTCACATTGATTCGGAATCGTCCACTGCAAAAAACTTCCCTTTTGAGTTATCGTTGAATGAACAAAGTTGTCTTTTTCTTGTTTCAAGTGTTCAACTATGGACCCATGGCTAAAACTCATGTTTTAAAAACTTCTCAAAATATGAATTTGGACTTTCTTTAGTGTATTAGGTGTTTCAAAATGTCGTCTTTCACGTAGATTCGGAATCATCAACAGCAAAAAAAGTCAGTTTTGTGATATCGTTGAATGAACAAAGTTGTATCTTTCTTGTTTAAAGTGTTTAACTACGGACCCATGGCTGAAACTCAAGTTTTGAAGACTTTTCGAAATCTGAATTTGGACTTTCATCAGTGTATTAAGTGTATTAAAATGTCGTCTTTCACATTGATTCGGAATCGTCCACCGCAAAAAAGTTCCCTTTTGAGTTATCGTTGAATGAACAAAGTTGTCTCTTTCTTGTTTCAAGTGTTCAACTATGGACCCATGGCTAAAACTCAAGTTTTAAAAACTTCTCGAAATATGAATTTGTACTTTCTTTAGTGTATTAAGTGTTTCAAAATGTCGTCTTTCACGTAGATTCGGAATCATCAAAAGCAAATAAGTCAGTTTTTAGATATCTTTGATTGAACAAAGTTCTGTCTTTCTTGTTTCAAGTGTTTAACTATGGACCATGGCTAAAACTCAAGTTTTAAAAACTTTCCGAAATCTGAATTTGGACTTTCTTTAGTGTATTAAGTGTTTCAAAATGCTGTCTTTCACGTAGATTCGTAATCATCAAAAGCAAATAAGTCAGTTTTAAGATATCGTTGATTGAACAAAGTTGTCTTCTTCTTGTTTGAAGTGTTCTACTATGGACCCATGGGTAAAACTCAAGTTTTAAAAACTTCCCGGAATCCGAATTGAGACTTTCGTTAGTGTATTAAGTGTATCAAAATGTCGTCTTTCACATGGATTCGGAATCGTCAACCGCAAAAAAAGTCAGTTTTGAGTTATAGTTGAATGAACAAAGTTGTCTCTTTCTTGTTTCAAGTGTTCAACTATGGACCCACGGCTAAAACTCAAGTTTTAAAGACATCCCAAAATCCGAATTTGGACTTTCGTTAGTGTATTAAGTGTATCAAAATGTCATCTTTCACATTGATTCGAGATCGTCAACCGCAAAAAAAGTCAATTTTGAGATATCGTTGAATGAACAAAGTTGTCTCTTTCTTGTTTCAAGTGTTTAACTATGGACCCATGGCTAAAACTCAAGTTTTAAAGACTTCCCGAAATCTGAATTTGGACTTTCATCAGTGTATTAAGTGTATTAAAATGTAGTCTTTCACATTGATTCAAAATCATCCACCGCAAAAAACTTCCCTTTCGAGTTATCGTTGAATGAACAAAGTTGTCTCTTTCTTGTTTCAAGTGTTCAACTATGGACGCATGGCCAAAACTCAAGTTTTAAAAACTTCCCAAAATCTGAATTTGGGCTTTCTTTAGTGTATTAAGTGTTTCAAAATGCCGTCTTTCATGTAGATTCGTAATCATCAAAAGCAAATAAGTCAGTTTTTATATATCTTTGATTGAACAAAGTTCTGTCTTTCTTGTTTCAAGTGTTCTACTATGGACCCATAGCTAAAACTCAAGTTTTAAAAACTTCCCGAAATCTAAATCTGGACTTTCATTAGGGTATTAAGTGTATCAAAATGTCGTCTTTCACATAGATTCGAAATCGTCAACTGCAAAAAAGTCAATTTTAAGATATCGTTGATTGAACAAAGTTGTCTCTTTCTTGTTTCAAGTGTTCTACTATGGACCCATGGGTAAAACTCAAGTTTTAAAAAAGTTCCCGGAATCCGAATTTGGACATTCGTTAGTGTATTAAGTGTATCAAAATGTCGTCTTTCACGTTGATACGGAATCGTCAACCGCAATAAAAGTCAGTTTTGAGATATTGTTGAATGAACAAAGTTGTCTCTTTCTTGTTTCAAGTGTTTAACTATTGACCCATGGCTAAAACTCAAGTTTTAAAAACTTCCTGAAATCCGAATTTAGACTTTCATTAGTGTATTAAGTGTATTAAAATGTCATCTTTCACATTGATTCGGAATCGTCAACCACAAAAAAAGACAGTTTTGAGTTATCGTTGAATGAACAAAGTTGCCTCTTTCTTGTTTCAAGTGTTCAACTATGGACCCATGGCTAAAACTCAAGTTTTAAAAAACTTCCCGAAATCTGAATTTGAACTTTTTTTAGTGTATTAAGTGTTTCAAAATGTCATCTTTCACGTAGATTCGGAGCCGTCAAAAGCAAATAAGTCAGTTTTGAGATATCTTTGATTGAACAAAGTTCTGTCTTTCTTGTTTCAAGTGTTCTACTGTGCACCCATGGCTAAAACTCAAGTTGAATGAACAAAGTTGTCTCTTTCTTGTTTCAAGTGTTCAACTATGGACCCATGGCTAAAACTCAAGTTTTAAAAACTTCTCGAAATATGAATTTGGACTTTCTTTAGTGTATTAGGGGTTTCAAAATGTCGTCTTTCACGTAGATTCGGAATCATCAACAGCAAAAAAAGTCAGTTTTGTGATATCGTTGAATGAACAAAGTTGTATCTTTCTTGTTTCAAGTGTTTAACTACAGACCCATGGCTAAAACTCAAGTTTTAAAGACTTTTCGAAATCCGAATTTGGACTTTCATCATTGTATTAAGTGTATTAAAATGTCGTCTTTCACATTGATTCGGAATCGTCCACCGCAAAAAAGTTCCCTTTTGAGTTATCGTTGAATGAACAAAGTTGTATCTTTCTTGTTTCAAGTGTTCAACTATGGACCCATGGCTAAAACTCAAGTTTTAAAAACTTCTCGAAATATGAATTTGTACTTTCTTTAGTGTATTAAGTGTTTCAAAATGTCATCTTTCACGTAGATTCGGAATCATCAAAAGCAAATAAGTCAGTTTTTAGATATCTTTGATTGAACAAAGTTCTGTCTTTCTTGTTTCAAGTGTTTAACTATGGACCATGGCTAAAACTCAAGTTTTAAAAACTTTCCGAAATCTGAATTTGGACTTTCTTTAGTGTATTAAGTGTTTCAAAATGCTGTCTTTCACGTAGATTCGTAATCATCAAAAGCAAATAAGTCAGTTTTAAGATATCGTTGATTGAACAAAGTTGTCTTCTTCTTGTTTGAAGTGTTCTACTATGGACCCATGGGTAAAACTCAAGTTTTAAAAACTTCCCGGAATCTGAATTGAGACTTTCGTTAGTGTATTAAGTGTATCAAAATGTCGTCTTTCACATGGATTCGGAATCGTCAACCGCAAAAAAAGTCAGTTTTGAGTTATAGTTGAATGAACAAAGTTGTCTCTTTCTTGTTTCAAGTGTTCAACTATGGACCCACGGCTAAAACTCAAGTTTTAAAGACATCCCAAAATCCGAATTTGGACTTTCGTTAGTGTATTAAGTGTATCAAAATGTCATCTTTCACATTGATTCGAGATCGTCAACCGCAAAAAAAGTCAATTTTGAGATATCGTTGAATGAACAAAGTTGTCTCTTTCTTGTTTCAAGTGTTTAACTATGGACCCATGGCTAAAACTCAAGTTTTAAAGACTTCCCGAAATCTGAATTTGGACTTTCATCAGTGTATTAAGTGTATTAAAATGTAGTCTTTCACATTGATTCAAAATCGTCCACCGCAAAAAACTTCCCTTTCGAGTTATCGTTGAATGAACAAAGTTGTCTCTTTCTTGTTTCAAGTGTTCAACTATGGACGCATGGCCAAAACTCAAGTTTTAAAAACTTCCCAAAATCTGAATTTGGGCTTTCTTTAGTGTATTAAGTGTTTCAAAATGCCGTCTTTCATGTAGATTCGTAATCATCAAAAGCAAATAAGTCAGTTTTTATATATCTTTGATTGAACAAAGTTCTGTCTTTCTTGTTTCAAGTGTTCTACTATGGACCCATAGCTAAAACTCAAGTTTTAAAAACTTCCCGAAATCTAAATCTGGACTTTCATTAGGGTATTAAGTGTATCAAAATGTCGTCTTTCACATAGATTCGGAATCGTCAACTGCAAAAAAGTCAATTTTAAGATATCGTTGATTGAACAAAGTTGTCTCTTTCTTGTTTCAAGTGTTCTACTATGGACCCATGGGTAAAACTCAAGTTTTAAAAAAGTTCCCGGAATCCGAATTTGGACATTTGTTAGTGTATTAAGTGTATCAAAATGTCGTCTTTCACGTTGATACGGAATCGTCAACCGCAATAAAAGTCAGTTTTGAGATATTGTTGAATGAACAAAGTTGTCTCTTTCTTGTTTCAAGTGTTTAACTATTGACCCATGGCTAAAACTCAAGTTTTAAAAACTTCCTGAAATCCGAATTTAGACTTTCATTAGTGTATTAAGTGTATTAAAATGTCATCTTTCACATTGATTCGGAATCGTCAACCACAAAAAAAGACAGTTTTGAGTTATCGTTGAATGAGCAAAGTTGCCTCTTTCTTGTTTCAAGTGTTCAACTATGGACCCATGGCTAAAACTCAAGTTTTAAAAAACTTCCCGAAATCTGAATTTGAACTTTTTTTAGTGTATTAAGTGTTTCAAAATGTCATCTTTCACGTAGATTCGGAGCCGTCAAAAGCAAATAAGTCAGTTTTGAGATATCTTTGATAGAACAAAGTTCTGTCTTTCTTGTTTCAAGTATTCTACTGTGCACCCATGGCTAAAACTCAAGTTGAATGAACAAAGTTGTCTCTTTCTTGTTTCAAGTGTTCAACTATGGACCCATGGCTAAAACTCAAGTTTTAAAAACTTCTCGAAATATGAATTTGGACTTTCTTTAGTGTATTAGGTGTTTCAAAATGTCGTCTTTCACATAGATTCGGAATCATCAACAGCAAAAAAAGTCAGTTTTGTGATATCGTTGAATGAACAAAGTTGTATCTTTCTTGTTTCAAGTGTTTAACTACAGACCCATGGCTAAAACTCAAGTTTTAAAGACTTTTCGAAATCCGAATTTGGACTTTCATCATTGTATTAAGTGTATTAAAATGTCGTCTTTCACATTGATTCGGAATCGTCCACCGCAAAAAAGTTCCCTTTTGAGTTATCGTTGAATGAACAAAGTTGTATCTTTCTTGTTTCAAGTGTTCAACTATGGACCCATGGCTAAAACTCAAGTTTTAAAAACTTCTCGAAATATGAATTTGTACTTTCTTTAGTGTATTAAGTGTTTCAAAATGTCATCTTTCACGTAGATTCGGAATCATCAAAAGAAAATAAGTCAGTTTTTAGATATCTTTGATTGAACAAAGTTCTGTCTTTCTTGTTTCAAGTGTTTAACTATGGACCATGGCTAAAACTCAAGTTTTAAAAACTTTCCGAAATCTGATTTTGGACTTTCTTTAGTGTATTAAGTGTTTCAAAATGCTGTCTTTCACGTAGATTCGTAATCAACAAAAGCAAATAAGTCAGTTTTAAGATATCGTTGATTGAACAAAGTTGTCTTCTTCTTATTTGAAGTGTTCTACTATGGACCCATGGGTAAAACTCAAGTTTTAAAAACTTCCCGGAATCCGAATTGAGACTTTCGTTAGTGTATTAAGTGTATCAAAATGTCGTCTTTCACATGGATTCGGAATCGTCAACCGCAAAAAAAGTCAGTTTTGAGATATCGTTGAATGAACAAAGTTGTCTCTTTCTTGTTTCAAGTGTTTAACTATGGACCATGGCTAAAACTCAAGTTTTAAAGACATCCCGAAATCCGAATTTGGACTTTCGTTAGTGTATTAAGTGTATCAAAATGTCATCTTTCACATTGATTCGAGATCGTCAACCGCAAAAAAAGTCAGTTTTGAGATATCGTTGAATGAACAAAGTTGTCTCTTTCTTGTTTCAAGTGTTTAACTATGGACCCATGGCTAAAGCTCAAGTTTTAAAGACTTCCCGAAATCTGAATTTGGACTTTCATCAGTGTATTAAGTGTATTAAAATGTAGTCTTTCACATTGATTCAGAATTGTCCACCGCAAAAAACTTCCCTTTCGAGTTATCGTTGAATGAACGAAGTTGTCACTTTCTTGTTTCAAGTGTTTAACTATGGACCCATGGCTAAAACTCAAGTTTTAAAGACTTCTCGAAATCCGAATTTGGACTTTCATTAGTGTATTAAGTGTATTAAAATGTCGTCTTTCACATTGATTCGGAATCGTCAACCGCAAAAAAAGTCAGTTTTGAGATATCGTTTGAATGAAGAAAGTTGTCTCTTTCTTGTTTCGAGTGTTCAACAATGGACCCATGGCTAAAACTCAAGTTTTAAAGACTTTCCGAAATCCGAATTTCGACTTTCATTAGTGTATTAAGTGTATTAAAATGTCGTCTTTCACAGTGAGTCGGAATCGTCAACCACAAAAAAAGTCAATTTTGAGGTATCGTTGAATGAACAAAGTTGTCTCTTTCTTTTTTCAAGTGTTTATCTATGGACCCATGGCTAAAACTCAAGTTTTAAAGACTTTCCGAAATCCGAATTTGGACTTTCATCAGTGTATTAAGTGCATTAAAATGTCGTCTTTCACATTGATTCGGAATCGTCCACTGCAAAAAACTTCCCTTTTGAGTTATCGTTGAATGAACAAAGTTGTCTCTTTCTTGTTTCAAGTGTTCAACTATGGACCCATGGCTAAAACTCAAGTTTTAAAAACTTCTCGAAATATGAATTTGGACTTTCTTTAGTGTATTAGGTGTTTCAAAATGTCGTCTTTCACGTAGATTCGGAATCATCAACAGCAAAAAAAGTCAGTTTTGTGATATCGTTGAATGAACAAAGTTGTATCTTTCTTGTTTCAAGTGTTTAACTACGGACCCATGGCTAAAACTCAAGTTTTAAAGACTTTTCGAAATCCGAATTTGGACTTTCATCATTGTATTAAGTGTATTAAAATGTCGTCTTTCACATTGATTCGGAATCGTCCACCGCAAAAAAGTTCCCTTTTGAGTTATCGTTGAATGATCAAAGTTGTATCTTTCTTGTTTCAAGTGTTCAACTATGGACCCATGGCTAAAACTCAAGTTTTAAAAACGTCTCGAAATATGAATTTGTACTTTCTTTAGTGTATTAAGTGTTTCAAAATGTCATCTTTCACATAGATTCGGAATCATCAAAAGCAAATAAGTCAGTTTTTAGATATCTTTGATTGAACAAAGTTCTGTCTTTCTTGTTTCAAGTGTTTAACTATGGACCATGGCTAAAACTCAAGTTTTAAAAACTTTCTGAAATCTGAATTTGGACTTTCTTTAGTGTATTAAGTGTTTCAAAATGCTGTCTTTCACGTAGATTCGTAATCAACAAAAGCAAATAAGTCAGTTTTAAGATATCGTTGATTGAACAAAGTTGTCTTCTTCTTATTTGAAGTGTTCTACTATGGACCCATGGGTAAAACTCAAGTTTTAAAAACTTCCCGGAATTCGAATTGAGACTTTCGTTAGTGTATTAAGTGTATCAAAATGTCGTCTTTCACATGGATTCGGAATCGTCAACCGCAAAAAAAGTCAGTTTTGAGATATCGTTGAACGAACAAAGTTGTCTCTTTCTTGTTTCAAGTGTTTAACTATGGACCCATGGCTAAAACTCAAGTTTTAAAGACTTCCCGAAATCTGAATTTGGACTTTCATCAGTGTATTAAGTGTATTAAAATGTAGTCTTTCACATTGATTCAGAATCGTCCACCGCAAAAAACTTCCCTTTCGAGTTATCGTTGAATGAACGAAGTTGTCTCTTTCTTGTTTCAAGTGTTCAACTATGGACGCATGGCCAAAACTCAAGTTTTAAAAACTTTCCAAAATCTGAATTTGGGCTTTCTTTAGTGTATTAAGTGTTTCAAAATGCCGTCTTTCATGTAGATTCGTAATCATCAAAAGCAAATAAGTCAGTTTTTAGATATCTTTGATTGAACAAAGTTCTGTCTTTCTTGTTTCAAGTGTTCTACTATGGACCCATGTCTAAAACTCAAGTTTTAAAAACTTCCCGAAATCTAAATCTGGACTTTTGTTAGTGTATTAAGTGTATCAAAATGTCGTCTTTCACATTTATTCAAAATCGTCAACCGCAAAAAAAGTCAGTTTTGAGAAATCGTTGAATGAACAAAGTTGTCTCTTTCTTGTTTCAAGTGTTCTACTATGGACCCATGGGTACAACTCAAGTTTTAAAAAAGTTCCCGAAATCCAAATTTGGACTTTTGTTAGTGTATTAAGTGTATCAAAATGTCGTCTTTCACATTCATTCGAAATCGTCAACCGCAAAAAAAGTCAGTTTTGAGAAATCGTTGAATGAACAAAGTTGTCTCTTTCTTGTTTCAAGTGTTCTACTATAGACCCATGGCTAAAACTCAAGTTTTAAAGACTTCCCGAAATCCAAATTTAGACTTTCATTAGTGTATTAAGTGTATTAAAATGTCGTATTTCACATTGATTTGGAATCGTCAACCGCAAAAAAAGTCAGTTCTGAGATATCGTTGAATGAACAAAGTTGTCTCTTTCTTGTTTCAAGTGTTCAACTATGGACCCATGGCTAAAACTCAAGTTTTAAAGACTTCCCGAAATCCGAATTTGGACTTTCATCAGTGTATTAAGTGCATTAAAATGTCGTCTTTCACATTGATTCGGAATCGTCCACTGCAAAAAACTTCCCTTTTGAGTTATCGTTGAATGAACAAAGTTGTCTCTTTCTTGTTTCAAGTGTTCAACTATGGACCCATGGCTAAAACTCAAGTTTTAAAAACTTCTCGAAATATGAATTTGGACTTTCTTTAGTGTATTAGGTGTTTCAAAATGTCGTCTTTCACGTAGATTCGGAATCATCAACAGCAAAAAAAGTCAGTTTTGTGATATCGTTGAATGAACAAAGTTGTATCTTTCTTGTTTCAAGTGTTTAACTACGGACCCATGGCTAAAACTCAAGTTTTAAAGACTTTTCGAAATCCGAATTTGGACTTTCATCATTGTATTAAGTGTATTAAAATGTCGTCTTTCACATTGATTCGGAATCGTCCACCGCAAAAAAGTTCCCTTTTGAGTTATCGTTGAATGATCAAAGTTGTATCTTTCTTGTTTCAAGTGTTCAACTATGGACCCATGGCTAAAACTCAAGTTTTAAAAACTTCTCGAAATATGAATTTGTACTTTCTTTAGTGTATTAAGTGTTTCAAAATGTCATCTTTCACGTAGATTCGGAATCATCAAAAGCAAATAAGTCAGTTTTTAGATATCTTTGATTGAACAAAGTTCTGTCTTTCTTGTTTCAAGTGTTTAACTATGGACCATGGCTAAAACTCAAGTTTTAAAAACTTTCTGAAATCTGAATTTGGACTTTCTTTAGTGTATTAAGTGTTTCAAAATGCTGTCTTTCACGTAGATTCGTAATCAACAAAAGCAAATAAGTCAGTTTTAAGATATCGTTGATTGAACAAAGTTATCTTCTTCTTATTTGAAGTGTTCTACTATGGACCCATGGGTAAAACTCAAGTTTTAAAAACTTCCCGGAATCCGAATTGAGAGTTTCGTTAGTGTATTAAGTGTATCAAAATGTCGTCTTTCACATGGATTCGGAATCGTCAACCGCAAAAAAAGTCAGTTTTGAGATATCGTTGAACGAACAAAGTTGTCTCTTTCTTGTTTCAAGTGTTTAACTATGGACCCATGGCTAAAACTCAAGTTTTAAAGACTTCCCGAAATCTGAATTTGGACTTTCATCAGTGTATTAAGTGTATTAAAATGTAGTCTTTCACATTGATTCAGAATCGTCCACCGCAAAAAACTTCCCTTTCGAGTTATCGTTGAATGAACGAAGTTGTCTCTTTCTTGTTTCAAGTGTTCAACTATGGACGCATGACCAAAACTCAAGTTTTAAAAACTTTCCAAAATCTGAATTTGGGCTTTCTTTAGTGTATTAAGTGTTTCAAAATGCCGTCTTTCATGTAGATTCGTAATCATCAAAAGCAAATAAGTCAGTTTTTAGATATCTTTGATTGAACAAAATTCTGTCTTTCTTGTTTCAAGTGTTCTACTATGGACCCATGTCTAAAACTCAAGTTTTAAAAACTTCCCGAAATCTAAATCTGGACTTTTGTTAGTGTATTAAGTGTATCAAAATGTCGTCTTTCACATTTATTCGAAATCGTCAACCGCAAAAAAAGTCAATTTTGAGAAATCGTTGAATGAACAAAGTTGTCTCTTTCTTGTTTCAAGTGTTCTACTATGGACCCATGGGTACAACTCAAGTTTTAAAAAAGTTCCCGAAATCCAAATTTGGACTTTTGTTAGTGTATTAAGTGTATCAAAATGTCGTCTTTCACATTTATTCGAAATCGTCAACCGCAAAAAAAGTCAGTTTTGAGAAATCGTTGAATGAACAAAGTTGTCTCTTTCTTGTTTCAAGTGTTCTACTATAGACCCATGGCTAAAACTCAAGTTTTAAAGACTTCCCGAAATCCAAATTTAGACTTTCATTAGTGTATTAAGTGTATTAAAATGTCGTATTTCACATTGATTTGGAATCGTCAACCGCAAAAAAAGTCAGTTCTGAGATATCGTTGAATGAACAAAGTTGTCTCTTTCTTGTTTCAAGTGTTCAACTATGGACCCATGGCTAAAACTCAAGTTTTAAAGACTTCCCAAAATCCGAATTTGGACTTTCATTTGTGTATTAAGTGTATTAAAATGTCGTCTTTCACATTGATTCGGAATCGTCAACCGCAAAAAAAGTCAGTTTTGAGATATCGTTGAATGAACAAAGTTGTCTCTTTCTTGTTTCAAGTGTTCAACTATGGACCCATGGCTAAAACTCAAGTTTTAAAAACTTCCCAAAATCTGAATTTGGACTTTATTTAGTGTATTAAGTGTTTCAAAATGTCATCTTTTACGTAGATTCGGAACCGTCAAAAGCAAATAAGTCAGTTTTGAGATATCTTTGATAGAACAAAGTTCTGTCTTTCTTGTTTCAATTGTTCTACTGTGCACCCATGGCTAAAACTCAAGTTTTAAAAACTTTTCGAGATCTGAATCTGGACTTTCATTAGTGTATTAAGTGTATCAAAATGTCGTCTTTCACATAGATTCGGAATCGTCAACTGCAAAAAATTCAATTTTGAGATATCGTTGATTTAACAAAGTTGTCTCCTTCTTGTTTCAAGTGTTCTACTATGGACCCATGGGTAAAACTCAAGTTTTAAAAATGTCCCGAAATCCGAATTTGGACTTTCACTAGTGTATTAAGTGTATCAAAATGTCGTCTTTCACATTGATTCGGAATCGTCAACCACAAAAAAAGTCAGTTTTGAGATATCGTTGAATGAAGAAAGTTGTCTCTTTCTTGTTTCAAGTGTTCAACATTGGACCCATGGCTAAAACTCAAGTTTTAAAGACTTTCCGAAATTCGAATTTGGATTTTTCATTAGTGTATTAAGTGCCTTAAAATGTCGTCTTTCACATTGATTCGGAATCGTCAACCGCAAAAAAAGTCAGTTTTGAGATTTCGTTGAATGAACAAAGTTGTCTCTTTCTTTTTTCAAGTGTTTAACTATGGACCCATGGCTAAAACTCAAGTTTTAAAGACTTTCCGAAATCCGAATTTGGACTTTCATCAGTGTATTAAGTGTATTAAAATGTCGTCTTTCACATTGATTCGGAATCGTCCACTACAAAAAACTACCCTTTGGAGTTATCGTTGAATAAGCAAAGTTGTCTCTTTCTTGTTTCAAGTGTTCAACTATGGACCCATGGCTAAAACACAAGTTTTAAAAACTTCTCGAAATATGAATTTGGACTTTCTTTAGTGTATTAAGTTTTTCATAATGTGGTCTTTCACGTAGATTCGGAATCATCAAAACCAAATAAGTCAGTTTTTAGATATCTTTGATTGAACAAAGTTCTATCTTTCTTGTTTCAAGTGTTCTACTATGGACCCATGGATAAAACTCAAGTTTTAAAAACTTCTCGAAATCTGAATCTGGACTTTCATTAGTGTATTAAGTGTGTCAAAATGTCATCTTTCACATAGATTCGGAATCGTCAACTGCAAAAAAGTCAATTTTAAGATATCGTTGATTGAACAAAGTTGTCTCCTTCTTGTTTCAAGTGTTCTACTATGGACCATGGCTAAAACTCAAGTTTTAGAGACATCCCGAAATCCGAATTTTGACTTTCGTTAGTGTATTAAGTGTATCAAAATGTCATCTTTCACATTGATTCGAGATCGTCAACCGCAAAAGAAGTCAGTTTTGAGATATCGTTGAATGAACAAAGTTGTCTCTTTCTTGTTTCAAGTGTTTAACTTTGGACCCATGGCTAAAACTCAAGTTTTAAAGACTTCCCGAAATCTGAATTTGGACTTTCATCAGTGTATTAAGTGTATTAAAATGTAGTCTTTCACATTGATTCAGAATCGTCCACCGCAAAAAACTTCCCTTTCGAGTTATCGTTGAATGAACGAAGTTATCTCTTTCTTGTTTCAAGTGTTCAACTATGGACCCATGGCGAAAACTCAAGTTTTAAAAACTTCCCAAAATCTAAATTTGGGCTTTCTTTAGTGTATTAAGTGTTTCAAAATGCCGTCTTTCACGTAGATTCGTAATCATCAAAAGCAAATAAGTCAATTTTTAGATATCTTTGATTGAACAAAGTTCTGTCTTTCTTGTTTCAAGTGTTCTACTATGGACCCATGGCTAAAACTCAAGTTTTAAAAACTTCCTGAAATCTAAATCTGGACTTTCATTAGGGTATTAAGTGTATCAAAATGTCGTCTTTCACATAGATTCGGAATCGTCAACTGCAAAAAAGTCAATTTTAAGATATCGTTGATTGAACAAAGTTATCTCTTTCTTGTTTCAAGTGTTCTACTATGGACCCATGGGTAAAACTCAAGTTTTAAAAAAGTTCCTGGAATCCGAATTTGGACATTCGTTAGTGTATTAAGTGTATCAAAATGTCGTCTTTCACGTTGATTCGGAATCGTCAACCGCAATAAAAGTCAGTTTTGAGTTATCGTTGAATGAACAAAGTTGTCTCTTTCTTGTTTCAAGTGTTTAACTATGGACCCATGGCTAAAACTCAAGTTTTAAAGACTTCCCGAAATCCAAATTTAGACTTTCATTAGTGTATTAAGTGTATTAAAATGTCGTCTTTCACATTGATTTGGAATTGTCAACCGCAAAAAAAGACAGTTTTGAGTTATCGTTGAATGAACAAAGTTGCCTGTTTCTTATTTCAAGTGTTCAACTATGGACCCATGGCTAAAACTCAAGTTTTAAAAACTTCCCGAAATCTGAATTTGAACTTTATTTAGTGTATTAAGTGTTTCAAAATGTCATCTTTCACGTAGATTCGGAGCCGTCAAAAGCAAATAAGTCAGTTTTGAGATATCTTTGATAGAACAAAGTTCTGTCTCTCTTGTTTCAAGTGTGCTACTGTGCACCCATGGCTAAAACTCAAGTTTTAAAAACTTCTCGAGATCTGAATCTGGACTTTCATTAGTGTATCAAAATGTCGTCTTTCACATTTATTCGAAATCGTCAACCGCAAAAAAAGTCAGTTTTGAGAAATCGTTGAATGAACAAAGTTGTCTTTTTCTTGTTTCAAGTGTTCTACTATAGACCCATGGCTAAAACTCAAGTTTTAAAGACTTCCTGAAATCCGAATTTTGACTTTCATTAGTGTATTAAGTGTATTAAAATGTCGTCTTTCACATTGATTCGGAATCGTCAACCCCAAAAAAAAGTCAGTTTTGAGATATCGTTTGAATGAAGAAAGTTGTCTCTTTCTTGTTTCAAGTGTTCAACAATGGACCCATGGCTAAAACTCAAGTTTTAAAGACTTTCCGAAATCCGAATTTCGACTTTCATTAGTGTATTAAGTGTATTAAAATGTCGTCTTTCACAGTGAGTCGGAATCGTCAACCACAAAAAAAGTCAATTTTGAGATATCGTTGAATGAACAAAGTTGTCTCTTTGTTTTTTCAAGTGTTTATCTACGGACCCATGGCTAAAACTCAAGTTTTAAAGACTTTCCGAAATCCGAATTTGGACTTTCATGAGTGTATTAAGTGTATTAAAATGTCGTCTTTCACATTGATTCGGAATCGTCCACTGCAAAAACCTCCCTTTTGAGTTATCGTTGAATGAACAAAGTTGTCTCTTTCTTGTTTCAAGTGTTCAACTATGGACCCATGGCTAAAACTCAAGTTTTAAAAACTTCTCGAAATATGAATTTGGACTTTCTTTAGTGTATTAGGTGTTTCAAAATGTCATATTTCACGTAGATTCGGAATCATTAACAGCAAAAAAAGTCAGTTTTCTGATATCGTTGAATGAACAAAGTTGTATCTTCCTTGTTTCAAGTGTTTAACTACGGACCCATGGCTAAAACTCAAGTTTTAAAGACTTTTCGAAATCCGAATTTGGACTTTCATAAGTGTATTAAGTGTATTAAATTGTCGTCTTTCACATTGATTCAGAATCGTCCACCGCAAAAAAGTTCCCTTTTGAGTTATCGTTGAATGAACAAAGTTGTCTCTTTCTTGTTTCAAGTGTTCAACTATGGACCCATGGCTAAAACTCAAGTTTTAAAAACTTCTCGAAATATGAATTTTTACTTTCTTTAGTGTATTAAGTGTTTCAAAATGTCGTCTTTCACGTAGATTCGAAATCATCAAAAGCAAATAAGTCAGTTTTTAGATATCTTTGATTGAACAAAGTTCTGTCTTTCTTGTTTCAAGTGTTTAACTATGGACCATGGCTAAAACTCAAGTTTTAAAAACTTTCTGAAATCTGAATTTGGACTTTCTTTAGTGTATTAAGTGTTTCAAAATGCTGTCTTTCACGTAGATTCGTAATCATCAAAAGCAAATAAGTCAGTTTTAAGATATCGTTGATTGAACAAAGTTGTCTTCTTCTTGTTTGAAGTGTTCTACTATGGACCCATGGGTAAAACTCAAGTTTTAAAAACTTCCCGGAATCCGAATTGAGACTTTCGTTAGTGTATTAAGTGTATCAAAATGTCGTCTTTCACATGGATTCGGAATCGTCAACCGCAAAAAAAGTCAGTTTTGAGATATCGTTGAATGAACAAAGTTGTCTCTTTCTTGTTTCAAGTGTTTAACTATGGACCATGGCAAAAACTCAAGTTTTAAAGACATCCCGAAATCCGAATTTGGACTTTCGTTAGTGTATTAAGTGTATCAAAATGTCATCTTTCACATTGATTCGAGATCGTCAACCGCAGAAAAAGTCAGTTTTGAGATATCGTTGAATGAACAAAGTTGTCTCTTTCTTGTTTCAAGTGTTTAACTATGGACCCATGGCTAAAACTCAAGTTTTAAAGACTTCCCGAAATCTGAATTTGGACTTTCATCAGTGTATTAAGTGTATTAAAATGTAGTCTTTCACATTGATTCAGAATTGTCCACCGCAAAAAACGTCCCTTTCGAGTTATCGTTGAATGAACGAAGTTGTCTCTTTCTTGTTTCAAGTGTTCAACTATGGACGCATGGCCAAAACTCAAGTTTTAAAAACTTCCCAAAATCTGAATTTGGGCTTTCTTTGGTGTATTAAGTGTTTCAAAATGTCGTCTTTCATGTAGATTCGTAATCATCAAAAGCAAATAAGTCAGTTTTTAGATATCTTTGATTGAACAAAGTTCTGTCTTTCTTGTTTCAAGTGTTCTACTATGGAACCATGTCTAAAACTCAAGTTTTAAAAACTTCCCGAAATCTAAATCTGGACTTTCATTAGGGTATTAAGTGTATCAAAATGTCGTCTTTCACATAGATTCGGAATCGTCAACTGCAAAAAAGTCAATTTTAAGATATCGTTGATTGAACAAAGTTGTCTCTTTCTTGTTTCAAGTGTTCTACTATGGACCCATGGGTACAACTCAAGTTTTAAAAAAGTTCCCGAAATCCAAATTTGGACTTTCGTTAGTATATTAAGTGTATCAAAATGTCGTCTTTCACATTTATTCGAAATCGTCAACCGCAAAAAAAGTCAGTTTTGATAAATCGTTGAATGAACAAAGTTGTCTCTTTCTTGTTTCAAGTGTTCTACTATAGACCCATGGCTAAAACTCAAGTTTTAAAGACTTCCCGAAATCCAAATTTAGACTTTCATTAGTGTATTAAGTGTATTAAAATGTCGTATTTCACATTGATTTGGAATCGTCAACCGCAAAAAAAGTCAGTTCTGAGATATCGTTGAATGAACGAAGTTGTTTCTTTCTTGTTTCAAGTGTTTAACTATGAACCCATGGCTAAAACTCAAGTTTTAAAGACTTAACGAAATCCGAATTTGGACTTTCATTAGTGTATTAAGTGTATTAAAATGTCATCTTTCACATTGATTCGGAATCGTCAACCGCAAAAAAAGTCCGTTTTGAGTTATCGTTGAATGAACAAAGTTGTCTCTTTCTTGTTTCAAGTGTTTAACTATGGACCCATGGCTAAAACTCAAGTTTTAAAGACTTCCCGAAATCCGAATTTGGACTTTCATTAGTGTATTAAGTGTATTAAAATTTCGTCTTTCGCATTGATTCGGAATCGTCAACCGCAAAAAAAGTCAGTTTTGAGTTATCGTTGAATGAACAAAGTTGTCTCTTTCTTGTTTCAAGTGTTCAACTATGGACCCATGGCTAAAACTCAAGTTTTAAAGACTTTTCGAAATCCGAATTTGGACTTTCATCAGTGTATTAAGTGTATTAAATTGTCATCTTTCACATTGATTCGGAATCGTCCACCGCAAAAAAGTTCCCTTTTGAGTTATCGTTGAATGAACAAAGTTGTCTCTTTCTTGTTTCAAGTGTTCAACTATGGACCCATGGCTAAAACTCAAGTTTTAAAAACTTCTCGAATTATGAATTTGTACTTTCTTTAGTGTATTAAGTGTTTCAAAATGTCGTCTTTCACGTAGATTCGAAATCATCAAAAGCAAATAAGTCAGTTTTTAGATATCTTTGATTGAACAAAGTTCTATCTTTCTTGTTTCAATTGTTCTACTGTGCACCCATGGCTAAAACTCATGTTTTAAAAACTTTTCGAGATCTGAATCTGGACTTTCATTAGTGTATTAAGTGTATCAAAATGTCGTCTTTCACATAGATTCGGAATCGTCAACTGCAAAAAATTCAATTTTGAGATATCGTTGATTTAACAAAGTTGTCTCCTTCTTGTTTCAAGTGTTCTACTATGGACCCATGGGTAAAACTCAAGTTTTAAAAATGTCCCGAAATCTGAATTTGGACTTTCACTAGTGTATTAAGTGTATCAAAATGTCGTCTTTCACATTGATTCGGAATCGTCAACCGCAAAAAAAGTCAGTTTTGAGATATCGTTGAATGAAGAAAGTTGTCTCTTTCTTGTTTCAAGTGTTCAACATTGGACCCATGGCTAAAACTCAAGTTTTAAAGACTTCCCGAAATCCGAATTTGGATTTTTCATTAGTGTATTAAGTGCCTTAAAATGTCGTCTTTCATATTGATTCGGAATCGTCAACCGCAAAAAAAGTCAGTTTTGAGATTTCGTTGAATGAACAAAGTTGTCTCTTTCTTTTTTCAAGTGTTTAACTATGGACCCATGGCTAAAACTCAAGTTTTAAAGACTTTCCAAAATCCGAATTTGGACTTTCATCAGTGTATTAAGTGTATTAAAATGTCGTCTTTCACATTGATTCGGAATCGTCCACTACAAAAAACTGCCCTTTTGAGTTATCGTTGAATAAGCAAAGTTGTCTCTTTCTTGTTTCAAGTGTTCAACTATGGACCCATGGCTAAAACACAAGTTTTAAAAACTTCTCGAAATATGAATTTGGACTTTCTTTAGTGTATTAAGTTTTTCAAAATGTCGTCTTTCACGTAGATTCGGAATCATCAAAACCAAATAAGTCAGTTTTTAGATATCTTTGATTGAACAAAGTTCTATCTTTCTTGTTTCAAGTGTTCTACTATGGACCCATGGATAAAACTCAAGTTTTAAAAACTTCTCGAAATCTGAATCTGGACTTTCATTAGTGTATTAAGTGTGTCAAAATGTCATCTTTCACATAGATTCGGAATCGTCAACTGCAAAAAAGTCAATTTTAAGATATCGTTGATTGAACAAAGTTGTCTCCTTCTTGTTTCAAGTGTTCTACTATGGACCATGGATAAAACTCAAGTTTTAGAGACATCCCGAAATCCGAATTTTGACTTTCGTTAGTGTATTAAGTGTATCAAAATGTCATCTTTCACATTGATTCGAGATCGTCAACCGCAAAAAAAGTCAGTTTTGAGATATCGTTGAATGAACAAAGTTGTCTCTTTCTTGTTTCAAGTGTTTAACTATGGACCCATGGCTAAAACTCAAGTTTTAAAGACTTCCCGAAATCTGAATTTGGACTTTCATCAGTGTATTAAGTGTATTAAAATGTAGTCTTTCACATTGATTCAGAATCGTCCACCGCAAAAAACTTCCCTTTCGAGTTATCGTTGAATGAACGAAGTTATCTCTTTCTTGTTTCAAGTGTTCAACTATGGACCCATGGCCAAAACTCAAGTTTTAAAACCTTCCCAAAATCTGAATTTGGGCTTTCTTTAGTGTATTAAGTGTTTCAAAATGCCGTCTTTCACGTAGATTCGTAATCATCAAAAGCAAATAAGTCAATTTTTAGATATCTTTGATTGAACAAAGTTCTGTCTTTCTTGTTTCAAGTGTTCTACTATGGCTCCATGGGTTAAACTCAAGTTTTAAAAACTTCCCGAAATCTAAATCTGGACTTTCATTAGGGTATTAAGTGTATCAAAATGTCGTCTTTCACATAGATTCGGAATCGTCAACTGCAAAAAAGTCAATTTTAAGATATCGTTGATTGAACAAAGTTATCTCTTTCTTGTTTAGAGTGTTCTACTATGGACCCATGGGTAAAACTCAAGTTTTAAAAAAGTTCCCGGAATCCGAATTTGGACATTCGTTAGTGTATTAAGTGTATCAAAATGTCGTCTTTCACGTTGATTCGGAATCGTCAACCGCAATAAAAGTCAGTTTTGAGTTATCGTTGAATGAACAAAGTTGTCTCTTTCTTGTTTCAAGTGTTTAACTATGGACCCATGGCTAAAACTCAAGTTTTAAAGACTTCCTGAAATCCGAATTTAGACTTTCATTAGTGTATTAAGTGTATTAAAATGTCGTCTTTCACATTGATTTGGAATCGTCAACCGCAAAAAAAGACAGTTTTGAGTTATCATTGAATGAACAAAGTTGCCTGTTTCTTATTTCAAGTGTTCAACTATGGACCCATGGCTAAAACTCAAGTTTAAAAAACTTCCCGAAATCTGAATTTGAACTTTATTTAGTGTATTAAGTGTTTCAAAATGTCATCTTTCACGTAGATTCGGAGCCGTCAAAAGCAAATAAGTCAGTTTTGAGATATCTTTGATAGAACAAAGTTCTGTCTCTCTTGTTTCAAGTGTTCTACTGTGCACCCATGGCTAAAACTGAAGTTTTAAAAACTTCTCGAGATCTGAATCTGGACTTTCATTAGTGTATCAAAATGTCGTCTTTCACATTTATTCGAAATCGTCAACCGCAAAAAAAGTCAGTTTTGAGAAATCGTTGAATGAACAAAGTTGTCTTTTTCTTGTTTCAAGTGTTCTACTATAGACCCATGGCTAAAACTCAAGTTTTAAAGACTTCCTGAAATCCGAATTTTGACTTTCATTAGTGTATTAAGTGTATTAAAATGTCGTCTTTCACATTGATTCGGAATCGTCAACCCCAAAAAAAAGTCAGTTTTGAGATATCGTTTGAATGAAGAAAGTTGTCTCTTTCTTGTTTCAAGTGTTCAACAATGGACCCATGGCTAAAACTCAAGTTTTAAAGACTTTCCGAATTCCGAATTTCGACTTTCATTAGTGTATTAAGTGTATTAAAATGTCGTCTTTCACAGTGAGTCGGAATCGTCAACCACAAAAAAAGTCAATTTTGAGATATCGTTGAATGAACAAAGTTGTCTCTTTGTTTTTTCAAGTGTTTATCTACGGACCCATGGCTAAAACTCAAGTTTTAAAGACTTTCCGAAATCCGAATTTGGACTTTCATGTGTGTATTAAGTGTATTAAAATGTCGTCTTTCACATTGATTCGGAATCGTCCACTGCAAAAACCTCCCTTTTGAGTTATCGTTGAATGAACAAAGTTGTCTCTTTCTTGTTTCAAGTGTTCAACTATGGACCCATGGCTAAAACTCAAGTTTTAAAAACTTCTCGAAATATGAATTTGGACTTTCTTTAGTGTATTAGGTGTTTCAAAATGTCATCTTTCACGTAGATTCGGAATCATTAACAGCAAAAAAAGTCAGTTTTGTGATATCGTTGAATGAACAAAGTTGTATCTTCCTTGTTTCAAGTGTTTAACTACGGACCCATGGCTAAAACTCAAGTTTTAAAGACTTTTCGAAATCCGAATTTGGACTTTCATCAGTGTATTAAGTGTATTAAATTGTCGTCTTTCACATTGATTCGGAATCGTCCACCGCAAAAAAGTTCCCTTTTGAGTTATCGTTGAATGAACAAAGTTGTCTCTTTCTTGTTTCAAGTGTTCAACTATGGACCCATGGCGAAAACACAAGTTTTAAAAACTTCTCGAAATATGAATTTGGACTTTCTTTAGTGTATTAAGTTTTTCAAAATGTCGTCTTTCACGTAGATTCGGAATCATCAAAACCAAATAAGTCAGTTTTTAGATATCTTTGATTGAACAAAGTTCTATCTTTCTTGTTTCAAGTGTTCTACTATGGACCCATGGATAAAACTCAAGTTTTAAAAACTTCTCGAAATCTGAATCTGGACTTTCATTAGTGTATTAAGTGTGTCAAAATGTCATCTTTCACATAGATTCGGAATCGTCAACTACAAAAAAGTCAATTTTAAGATATCGTTGATTGAACAAAGTTATCTCTTTCTTGTTTAGAGTGTTCTACTATGGACCCATGGGTAAAACTCAAGTTTTAAAAAAGTTCCCGGAATCCGAATTTGGACATTCGTTAGTGTATTAAGTGTATCAAAATGTCGTCTTTCACGTTGATTCGGAATCGTCAACCGCAATAAAAGTCAGTTTTGAGTTATCGTTGAATGAACAAAGTTGTCTCTTTCTTGTTTCAAGTGTTTAACTATGGACCCATGGCTAAAACTCAAGTTTTAAAGACTTCCCGAAATCCGAATTTAGACTTTCATTAGTGTATTAAGTGTATTAAAATGTCGTCTTTCACATTGATTTGGAATCGTCAACCGCAAAAAAAGACAGTTTTGAGTTATCATTGAATGAACAAAGTTGCCTGTTTCTTATTTCAAGTGTTCAACTATGGACCCATGGCTAAAACTCAAGTTTAAAAAACTTCCCGAAATCTGAATTTGAACTTTATTTAGTGTATTAAGTGTTTCAAAATGTCATCTTTCACGTAGATTCGGAGCCGTCAAAAGCAAATAAGTCAGTTTTGAGATATCTTTGATAGAACAAAGTTCTGTCTCTCTTGTTTCAAGTGTTCTACTGTGCACCCATGGCTAAAACTCAAGTTTTAAAAACTTCTCGAGATCTGAATCTGGACTTTCATTAGTGTATCAAAATGTCGTCTTTCACATTTATTCGAAATCGTCAACCGCAAAAAAAGTCAGTTTTGAGAAATCGTTGAATGAACAAAGTTGTCTTTTTCTTGTTTCAAGTGTTCTACTATAGACCCATGGCTAAAACTCAAGTTTTAAAGACTTCCTGAAATCCGAATTTTGACTTTCATTAGTGTATTAAGTGTATTAAAATGTCGTCTTTCACATTGATTCGGAATCGTCAACCCCAAAAAAAAGTCAGTTTTGAGATATCGTTTGAATGAAGAAAGTTGTCTCTTTCTTGTTTCAAGTGTTCAACAATGGACCCATGGCTAAAACTCAAGTTTTAAAGACTTTCCGAATTCCGAATTTCGACTTTCATTAGTGTATTAAGTGTATTAAAATGTCGTCTTTCACAGTGAGTCGGAATCGTCAACCACAAAAAAAGTCAATTTTGAGATATCGTTGAATGAACAAAGTTGTCTCTTTGTTTTTTCAAGTGTTTATCTACGGACCCATGGCTAAAACTCAAGTTTTAAAGACTTTCCGAAATCCGAATTTGGACTTTCATGTGTGTATTAAGTGTATTAAAATGTCGTCTTTCACATTGATTCGGAATCGTCCACTGCAAAAACCTCCCTTTTGAGTTATCGTTGAATGAACAAAGTTGTCTCTTTCTTGTTTCAAGTGTTCAACTATGGACCCATGGCTAAAACTCAAGTTTTAAAAACTTCTCGAAATATGAATTTGGACTTTCTTTAGTGTATTAGGTGTTTCAAAATGTCATCTTTCACGTAGATTCGGAATCATTAACAGCAAAAAAAGTCAGTTTTGTGATATCGTTGAATGAACAAAGTTGTATCTTCCTTGTTTCAAGTGTTTAACTACGGACCCATGGCTAAAACTCAAGTTTTAAAGACTTTTCGAAATCCGAATTTGGACTTTCATCAGTGTATTAAGTGTATTAAATTGTCGTCTTTCACATTGATTCGGAATCGTCCACCGCAAAAAAGTTCCCTTTTGAGTTATCGTTGAATGAACAAAGTTGTCTCTTTCTTGTTTCAAGTGTTCAACTATGGACCCATGGCTAAAACACAAGTTTTAAAAACTTCTCGAAATATGAATTTGGACTTTCTTTAGTGTATTAAGTTTTTCAAAATGTCGTCTTTCACGTAGATTCGGAATCATCAAAACCAAATAAGTCAGTTTTTAGATATCTTTGATTGAACAAAGTTCTATCTTTCTTGTTTCAAGTGTTCTACTATGGACCCATGGATAAAACTCAAGTTTTAAAAACTTCTCGAAATCTGAATCTGGACTTTCATTAGTGTATTAAGTGTGTCAAAATGTCATCTTTCACATAGATTCGGAATCGTCAACTGCAAAAAAGTCAATTTTAAGATATCGTTGATTGAACAAAGTTGTCTCCTTCTTGTTTCAAGTGTTCTACTATGGACCATGGATAAAACTCAAGTTTTAGAGACATCCCGAAATCCGAATTTTGACTTTTGTTAGTGTATTAAGTGTATCAAAATGTCATCTTTCACATTGATTCGAGATCGTCAACCGCAAAAAAAGTCAGTTTTGAGATATCGTTGAATGAACAAAGTTGTCTCTTTCTTGTTTCAAGTGTTTAACTATGGACCCATGGCTAAAACTCAAGTTTTAAAGACTTCCCGAAATCTGAATTTGGACTTTCATCAGTGTATTAAGTGTATTAAAATGTAGTCTTTCACATTGATTCAGAATCGTCCACCGCAAAAAACTTCCCTTTCGAGTTATCGTTGAATGAACGAAGTTATCTCTTTCTTGTTTCAAGTGTTCAACTATGGACCCATGGCCAAAACTCAAGTTTTAAAACCTTCCCAAAATCTGAATTTGGGCTTTCTTTAGTGTATTAAGTGTTTCAAAATGCCGTCTTTCACGTAGATTCGTAATCATCAAAAGCAAATAAGTCAATTTTTAGATATCTTTGATTGAACAAAGTTCTGTCTTTCTTGTTTCAAGTGTTCTACTATGGCTCCATGGCTAAAACTCAAGTTTTAAAAACTTCCCGAAATCTAAATCTGGACTTTCATTAGGGTATTAAGTGTATCAAAATGTCGTCTTTCACATAGATTCGGAATCGTCAACTGCAAAAAAGTCAATTTTAAGATATCGTTGATTGAACAAAGTTATCTCTTTCTTGTTTAGAGTGTTCTACTATGGACCCATGGGTAAAACTCAAGTTTTAAAAAAGTTCCCGGAATCCGAATTTGGACATTCGTTAGTGTATTAAGTGTATCAAAATGTCGTCTTTCACGTTGATTCGGAATCGTCAACCGCAATAAAAGTCAGTTTTGAGTTATCGTTGAATGAACAAAGTTGTCTCTTTCTTGTTTCAAGTGTTTAACTATGGACCCATGGCTAAAACTCAAGTTTTAAAGACTTCCCGAAATCCGAATTTAGACTTTCATTAGTGTATTAAGTGTATTAAAATGTCGTCTTTCACATTGATTTGGAATCGTCAACCGCAAAAAAAGACAGTTTTGAGTTATCATTGAATGAACAAAGTTGCCTGTTTCTTATTTCAAGTGTTCAACTATGGACCCATGGCTAAAACTCAAGTTTAAAAAACTTCCTGAAATCTGAATTTGAACTTTATTTAGTGTATTAAGTGTTTCAAAATGTCATCTTTCACGTAGATTCGGAGCCGTCAAAAGCAAATAAGTCAGTTTTGAGATATCTTTGATAGAACAAAGTTCTGTCTCTCTTGTTTCAAGTGTTCTACTGTGCACCCATGGCTAAAACTCAAGTTTTAAAAACTTCTCGAGATCTGAATCTGGACTTTCATTAGTGTATCAAAATGTCGTCTTTCACATTTATTCGAAATCGTCAACCGCAAAAAAAGTCAGTTTTGAGAAATCGTTGAATGAACAAAGTTGTCTTTTTCTTGTTTCAAGTGTTCTACTATAGACCCATGGCTAAAACTCAAGTTTTAAAGACTTCCTGAAATCCGAATTTTGACTTTCATTAGTTTATTAAGTGTATTAAAATGTCGTCTTTCACATTGATTCGGAATCGTCAACCCCAAAAAAAAGTCAGTTTTGAGATATCGTTTGAATGAAGAAAGTTGTCTCTTTCTTGTTTCAAGTGTTCAACAATGGACCCATGGCTAAAACTCAAGTTTTAAAGACTTTCCGAATTCCGAATTTCGACTTTCATTAGTGTATTAAGTGTATTAAAATGTCGTCTTTCACAGTGAGTCGGAATCGTCAACCACAAAAAAAGTCAATTTTGAGATATCGTTGAATGAACAAAGTTGTCTCTTTGTTTTTTCAAGTGTTTATCTACGGACCCATGGCTAAAACTCAAGTTTTAAAGACTTTCCGAAATCCGAATTTGGACTTTCATGTGTGTATTAAGTGTATTAAAATGTCGTCTTTCACATTGATTCGGAATCGTCCACTGCAAAAACCTCCCTTTTGAGTTATCGTTGAATGAACAAAGTTGTCTCTTTCTTGTTTCAAGTGTTCAACTATGGACCCATGGCTAAAACTCAAGTTTTAAAAACTTCTCGAAATATGAATTTGGACTTTCTTTAGTGTATTAGGTGTTTCAAAATGTCATCTTTCACGTAGATTCGGAATCATTAACAGCAAAAAAAGTCAGTTTTGTGATATCGTTGAATGAACAAAGTTGTATCTTCCCTGTTTCAAGTGTTTAACTACGGACCCATGGCTAAAACTCAAGTTTTAAAGACTTTTCGAAATCCGAATTTGGACTTTCATCAGTGTATTAAGTGTATTAAATTGTCGTCTTTCACATTGATTCGGAATCGTCCACCGCAAAAAAGTTCCCTTTTGAGTTATCGTTGAATGAACAAAGTTGTCTCTTTCTTGTTTCAAGTGTTCAACTATGGACCCATGGCTAAAACTCAAGTTTTAAAAACTTCTCGAAATATGAATTTGTACTTTCTTTAGTGTATTAAGTGTTTCAAAATGTCGTCTTTCACGTAGATTCGAAATCATCAAAAGCAAATAAGTCAGTTTTTAGATATCTTTGATTGAACAAAGTTCTGTCTTTCTTGTTTCAAGTGTTTAACTATGGACCATGGCCAAAACTCAAGTTTTAAAAACTTTCTGAAATCTGAATTTGGACTTTCTTTAGTGTATTAAGTGTTTCAAAATGTTGTCTTTCACGTAGATTCGTAATCATCAAAAGCAAATAAGTCAGTTTTAAGATATCGTTGATTGAACAAAGTTGTCTTCTTCTTGTTTGAAGTGTTCTACTATGGACCCATGGGTAAAACTCAAGTTTTAAAAACTTCCCGGAATCCAAATTGAGACTTTCGTTAGTGTATTAAGTGTATCAAAACGTCATCTTTCA
Source organism: Diospyros kaki (assembly GCA_036245055.1). Classification (NCBI taxonomy): domain Eukaryota; kingdom Viridiplantae; phylum Streptophyta; class Magnoliopsida; order Ericales; family Ebenaceae; genus Diospyros; species Diospyros kaki. The sequence continues at coordinate 21,309,177 of BSEG01000009.1, read as the reverse complement.
CATGGATTCGGAATCGTCAACCGCAAAAAAAGTCAGTTTTGAGATATCGTTGAATGAACAAAGTTGTCTCTTTCTTGTTTCAAGTGTTTAACTATGGACCATGGCTAAAACTCAAGTTTTAAAGACATCCCGAAATCCGAATTTGGACTTTCGTTAGTGTATTAAGTGTATCAAAATGTCATCTTTCACATTGATTCGAGATCGTCAACCGCAAAAAAAGTCAGTTTTGAGATATCGTTGAATGAACAAAGTTGTCTCTTTCTTGTTTCAAGTGTTTAACTATGGACCCATGGCTAAAACTCAAGTTTTAAAGACTTCCCGAAATCTGAATTTGGACTTTCATCAGTGTATTAAGTGTATTAAAATGTAGTCTTTCACATTGATTCAGAATTGTCCACCGCAAAAAACTTCCCTTTCGAGTTATCGTTGAATGAACGAAGTTGTCTCTTTCTTGTTTCAAGTGTTCAACTATGGACGCATGGCCAAAACTCAAGTTTTAAAAACTTCCCAAAATCTGAATTTGGGCTTTCTTTAGTGTATTAAGTGTTTCAAAATGCCGTCTTTCATGTAGATTCGTAATCATCAAAAGCAAATAAGTCAGTTTTTAGATATCTTTGATTGAACAAAGTTCTGTCTTTCTTGTTTCAAGTGTTCTACTATGAACCCATGTCTAAAACTCAAGTTTTAAAAACTTCCCGAAATCTAAATCTGGACTTTCATTAGGGTATTAAGTGTATCAAAATGTCGTCTTTCACATAGATTCGGAATCGTCAACTGCAAAAAAGTCAATTTTAAGATATCGTTGATTGAACAAAGTTGTCTCTTTCTTGTTTCAAGTGTTCTACTATGGACCCATGGGTAAAACTCAAGTTTTAAAAATGTCCCGAAATCCGAATTTGGACTTTCACTAGTGTATTAAGTGTATCAAAATGTCGTCTTTCACATTGATTCGGAATCGTCAACCGCAAAAAAAGTCAGTTTTGAGATATCGTTGAATGAAGAAAGTTGTCTCTTTCTTGTTTCAAGTGTTCAACATTGGACCCATGGCTAAAACTCAAGTTTTAAAGACTTCCCGAAATCAAAATTTGGATTTTTCATTAGTGTATTAAGTGCCTTAAAATGTCGTCTTTCACATTGATTCGGAATCGTCAACCGCAAAAAAAGTCAGTTTTGAGATTTCGTTGAATGAACAAAGTTGTCTCTTTCTTTTTTCAAGTGTTTAACTATGGACCCATGGCTAAAACTCAAGTTTTAAAGACTTTCCGAAATTCGAATTTCGACTTTCATTAGTGTATTAAGTGTATTAAAATGTCGTCTTTCACAGTGAGTCGGAATCGTCAACCACAAAAAAAGTCAGTTTTGAGTTATCGTTGAATGAACAAAGTTGTCTCTTTCTTGTTTCAAGTGTTCAACTATGGACCCATGGCTAAAACTCAAGTTTTAAAGACTTTTCGAAATCCGAATTTGGACTTTCATCAGTGTATTAAGTGTATTAAATTGTCGTCTTTCACATTGATTCGGAATCGTCCACCGCAAAAAAGTTCCCTTTTGAGTTATCGTTGAATCAACAAAGTTGTCTCTTTCTTGTTTCAAGTGTTCAACTATGGACCCATGGCTAAAACTCAAGTTTTAAAAACTTCTCGAAATATGAATTTGTACTTTCTTTAGTGTATTAAGTGTTTCAAAATTTCGTCTTTCACGTAGATTCGAAATCATCAAAAGCAAATAAGTCAGTTTTTAGATATCTTTGATTGAACAAAGTTCTATCTTTCTTGTTTCAATTGTTCTACTGTGCACCCATGGCTAAAACTCATGTTTTAAAAACTTTCCGAGATCTGAATCTGGACTTTCATTAGTGTATTAAGTGTATCAAAATGTCGTCTTTCACATAGATTCGGAATCGTCAACTGCAAAAAATTCAATTTTGAGATATCGTTGATTTAACAAAGTTGTCTCCTTCTTGTTTCAAGTGTTCTACTATGGACCCATGGGTAAAACTCAAGTTTTAAAAATGTCCCGAAATCCGAATTTGGACTTTCACTAGTGTATTAAGTGTATCAAAATGTCGTCTTTCACATTGATTCGGAATCGTCAACCGCAAAAAAAGTCAGTTTTGAGATATCGTTGAATGAAGAAAGTTGTCTCTTTCTTGTTTCAAGTGTTCAACATTGGACCCATGGCTAAAACTCAAGTTTTAAAGACTTCCCGAAATCCGAATTTGGATTTTTCATTAGTGTATTAAGTGCCTTAAAATGTCGTCTTTCATATTGATTCGGAATCGTCAACCGCAAAAAAAGTCAGTTTTGAGATTTCGTTGAATGAACAAAGTTGTCTCTTTCTTTTTTCAAGTGTTTAACTATGGACCCATGGCTAAAACTCAAGTTTTAAAGACTTTCCGAAATCCGAATTTGGACTTTCATCAGTGTATTAAGTGTATTAAAATGTCGTCTTTCACATTGATTCGGAATCGTCCACTACAAAAAACTGCCCTTTTGAGTTATCGTTGAATAAGCAAAGTTGTCTCTTTCTTGTTTCAAGTGTTCAACTATGGACCCATGGCTAAAACACAAGTTTTAAAAACTTCTCGAAATATGAATTTGGACTTTCTTTAGTGTATTAAGTTTTTCAAAATGTCGTCTTTCACGTAGATTCGGAATCATCAAAACCAAATAAGTCAGTTTTTAGATATCTTTGATTGAACAAAGTTCTATCTTTCTTGTTTCAAGTGTTCTACTATGGACCCATGGATAAAACTCAAGTTTTAAAAACTTCTCGAAATCTGAATCTGGACTTTCATTAGTGTATTAAGTGTGTCAAAATGTCATCTTTCACATAGATTCGGAATCGTCAACTGCAAAAAAGTCAATTTTAAGATATCGTTGATTGAACAAAGTTGTCTCCTTCTTGTTTCAAGTGTTCTACTATGGACCATGGATAAAACTCAAGTTTTAGAGACATCCCGAAATCCGAATTTTGACTTTTGTTAGTGTATTAAGTGTATCAAAATGTCATCTTTCACATTGATTCGAGATCGTCAACCGCAAAAAAAGTCAGTTTTGAGATATCGTTGAATGAACAAAGTTGTCTCTTTCTTGTTTCAAGTGTTTAACTATGGACCCATGGCTAAAACTCAAGTTTTAAAGACTTCCCGAAATCTGAATTTGGACTTTCATCAGTGTATTAAGTGTATTAAAATGTAGTCTTTCACATTGATTCAGAATCGTCCACCGCAAAAAACTTCCCTTTCGAGTTATCGTTGAATGAACGAAGTTATCTCTTTCTTGTTTCAAGTGTTCAACTATGGACCCATGGCCAAAACTCAAGTTTTAAAACCTTCCCAAAATCTGAATTTGGGCTTTCTTTAGTGTATTAAGTGTTTCAAAATGCCGTCTTTCACGTAGATTCGTAATCATCAAAAGCAAATAAGTCAATTTTTAGATATCTTTGATTGAACAAAGTTCTGTCTTTCTTGTTTCAAGTGTTCTACTATGGCTCCATGGCTAAAACTCAAGTTTTAAAAACTTCCCGAAATCTAAATCTGGACTTTCATTAGGGTATTAAGTGTATCAAAATGTCGTCTTTCACATAGATTCGGAATCGTCAACTGCAAAAAAGTCAATTTTAAGATATCGTTGATTGAACAAAGTTATCTCTTTCTTGTTTAGAGTGTTCTACTATGGACCCATGGGTAAAACTCAAGTTTTAAAAAAGTTCCCGGAATCCGAATTTGGACATTCGTTAGTGTATTAAGTGTATCAAAATGTCGTCTTTCACGTTGATTCGGAATCGTCAACCGCAATAAAAGTCAGTTTTGAGTTATCGTTGAATGAACAAAGTTGTCTCTTTCTTGTTTCAAGTGTTTAACTATGGACCCATGGCTAAAACTCAAGTTTTAAAGACTTCCCGAAATCCGAATTTAGACTTTCATTAGTGTATTAAGTGTATTAAAATGTCGTCTTTCACATTGATTTGGAATCGTCAACCGCAAAAAAAGACAGTTTTGAGTTATCATTGAATGAACAAAGTTGCCTGTTTCTTATTTCAAGTGTTCAACTATGGACCCATGGCTAAAACTCAAGTTTAAAAAACTTCCCGAAATCTGAATTTGAACTTTATTTAGTGTATTAAGTGTTTCAAAATGTCATCTTTCACGTAGATTCGGAGCCGTCAAAAGCAAATAAGTCAGTTTTGAGATATCTTTGATAGAACAAAGTTCTGTCTCTCTTGTTTCAAGTGTTCTACTGTGCACCCATGGCTAAAACTCAAGTTTTAAAAACTTCTCGAGATCTGAATCTGGACTTTCATTAGTGTATCAAAATGTCGTCTTTCACATTTATTCGAAATCGTCAACCGCAAAAAAAGTCAGTTTTGAGAAATCATTGAATGAACAAAGTTGTCTTTTTCTTGTTTCAAGTGTTCTACTATAGACCCATGGCTAAAACTCAAGTTTTAAAGACTTCCTGAAATCCGAATTTTGACTTTCATTAGTGTATTAAGTGTATTAAAATGTCGTCTTTCACATTGATTCGGAATCGTCAACCCCAAAAAAAAGTCAGTTTTGAGATATCGTTTGAATGAAGAAAGTTGTCTCTTTCTTGTTTCAAGTGTTCAACAATGGACCCATGGCTAAAACTCAAGTTTTAAAGACTTTCCGAATTCCGAATTTCGACTTTCATTAGTGTATTAAGTGTATTAAAATGTCGTCTTTCACAGTGAGTTGGAATCGTCAACCACAAAAAAAGTCAATTTTGAGATATCGTTGAATGAACAAAGTTGTCTCTTTGTTTTTTCAAGTGTTTATCTACGGACCCATGGCTAAAACTCAAGTTTTAAAGACTTTCCGAAATCCGAATTTGGACTTTCATGTGTGTATTAAGTGTATTAAAATGTCGTCTTTCACATTGATTCGAAATCGTCCACTGCAAAAACCTCCCTTTTGAGTTATCGTTGAATGAACAAAGTTGTCTCTTTCTTGTTTCAAGTGTTCAACTATGGACCCATGGCTAAAACTCAAGTTTTAAAAACTTCTCGAAATATGAATTTGGACTTTCTTTAGTGTATTAGGTGTTTCAAAATGTCATCTTTCACGTAGATTCGGAATCATTAACAGCAAAAAAAGTCAGTTTTGTGATATCGTTGAATGAACAAAGTTGTATCTTCCTTGTTTCAAGTGTTTAACTACGGACCCATGGCTAAAACTCAAGTTTTAAAGACTTTTCGAAATCCGAATTTGGACTTTCATCAGTGTATTAAGTGTATTAAATTGTCGTCTTTCACATTGATTCGGAATCGTCCACCGCAAAAAAGTTCCCTTTTGAGTTATCGTTGAATGAACAAAGTTGTCTCTTTCTTGTTTCAAGTGTTCAACTATGGACCCATGGCTAAAACTCAAGTTTTAAAAACTTCTCGAAATATGAATTTGTACTTTCTTTAGTGTATTAAGTGTTTCAAAATGTCGTCTTTCACGTAGATTCGAAATCATCAAAAGCAAATAAGTCAGTTTTTAGATATCTTTGATTGAACAAAGTTCTATCTTTCTTGTTTCAATTGTTCTACTGTGCACCCATGGCTAAAACTCAAGTTTTAAAAACTTTCCGAGATCTGAATCTGGACTTTCATTAGTGTATTAAGTGTATCAAAATGTCGTCTTTCACATAGATTCGGAATCGTCAACTGCAAAAAATTCAATTTTGAGATATCGTTGATTTAACAAAGTTGTCTCCTTCTTGTTTCAAGTGTTCTACTATGGACCCATGGGTAAAACTCAAGTTTTAAAAATGTCCCGAAATTCGAATTTGGACTTTCACTAGTGTATTAAGTGTATCAAAATGTCGTCTTTCACATTGATTCGGAATCGTCAACCGCAAAAAAGGTCAGTTTTGAGATATCGTTGAATGAAGAAAGTTGTCTCTTTCTTGTTTCAAGTGTTCAACATTGGACCCATGGCTAAAACTCAAGTTTTAAAGACTTCCCGAAATCCGAATTTGGATTTTTCATTAGTGTATTAAGTGCCTTAAAATGTCGTCTTTCATATTGATTCGGAATCGTCAACCGCAAAAAAAGTCAGTTTTGAGATTTCGTTGAATGAACAAAGTTGTCTCTTTCTTTTTTTCAAGTGTTTAACTATGGACCCATGGCTAAAACTCAAGTTTTAAAGACTTTCCGAAATCCGAATTTGGACTTTCATCAGTGTATTAAGTGTATTAAAATGTCGTCTTTCACATTGATTCGGAATCGTCCACTACAAAAAACTGCCCTTTTGAGTTATCGTTGAATAAGCAAAGTTGTCTCTTTCTTGTTTCAAGTGTTCAACTATGGACCCATGGCTAAAACACAAGTTTTAAAAACTTCTCGAAATATGAATTTGGACTTTCTTTAGTGTATTAAGTTTTTCAAAATGTCGTCTTTCACGTAGATTCGGAATCATCAAAACCAAATAAGTCAGTTTTTAGATATCTTTGATTGAACAAAGTTCTATCTTTCTTGTTTCAAGTGTTCTACTATGGACCCATGGATAAAACTCAAGTTTTAAAAACTTCTCGAAATCTGAATCTGGACTTTCATTAGTGTATTAAGTGTGTCAAAATGTCATCTTTCACATAGATTCGGAATCGTCAACTGCAAAAAAGTCAATTTTAAGATATCGTTGATTGAACAAAGTTGTCTCCTTCTTGTTTCAAGTGTTCTACTATGGACCATGGATAAAACTCAAGTTTTAGAGACATCCCGAAATCCGAATTTTGACTTTCGTTAGTGTATTAAGTGTATCAAAATGTCATCTTTCACATTGATTCGAGATCGTCAACCGCAAAAAAAGTCAGTTTTGAGATATCGTTGAATGAACAAAGTTGTCTCTTTCTTGTTTCAAGTGTTTAACTATGGACCCATGGCTAAAACTCAAGTTTTAAAGACTTCCCGAAATCTGAATTTGGACTTTCATCAGTGTATTAAGTGTATTAAAATGTAGTCTTTCACATTGATTCAGAATCGTCCACCGCAAAAAACTTCCCTTTCGAGTTATCGTTGAATGAACGAAGTTATCTCTTTCTTGTTTCAAGTGTTCAACTATGGACCCATGGCCAAAACTCAAGTTTTAAAACCTTCCCAAAATCTGAATTTGGGCTTTCTTTAGTGTATTAAGTGTTTCAAAATGCCGTCTTTCACGTAGATTCGTAATCATCAAAAGCAAATAAGTCAATTTTTAGATATCTTTGATTGAACAAAGTTCTGTCTTTCTTGTTTCAAGTGTTCTACTATGGCTCCATGGCTAAAACTCAAGTTTTAAAAACTTCCCGAAATCTAAATCTGGACTTTCATTAGGGTATTAAGTGTATCAAAATGTCGTCTTTCACATAGATTCGGAATCGTCAACTGCAAAAAAGTCAATTTTAAGATATCGTTGATTGAACAAAGTTATCTCTTTCTTGTTTAGAGTGTTCTACTATGGACCCATGGGTAAAACTCAAGTTTTAAAAAAGTTCCCGGAATCCGAATTTGGACATTCGTTAGTGTATTAAGTGTATCAAAATGTCGTCTTTCACGTTGATTCGGAATCGTCAACCGCAATAAAAGTCAGTTTTGAGTTATCGTTGAATGAACAAAGTTGTCTCTTTCTTGTTTCAAGTGTTTAACTATGGACCCATGGCTAAAACTCAAGTTTTAAAGACTTCTCGAAATCCGAATTTAGACTTTCATTAGTGTATTAAGTGTATTAAAATGTCGTCTTTCACATTGATTTGGAATCGTCAACCGCAAAAAAAGACAGTTTTGAGTTATCATTGAATGAACAAAGTTGCCTGTTTCTTATTTCAAGTGTTCAACTATGGACCCATGGCTAAAACTCAAGTTTAAAAACCTTCCCGAAATCTGAATTTGAACTTTATTTAGTGTATTAAGTGTTTCAAAATGTCATCTTTCACGTAGATTCGGAGCCGTCAAAAGCAAATAAGTCAGTTTTGAGATATCTTTGATAGAACAAAGTTCTGTCTCTCTTGTTTCAAGTGTTCTACTGTGCACCCATGGCTAAAACTCAAGTTTTAAAAACTTCTCGAGATCTGAATCTGGACTTTCATTAGTGTATCAAAATGTCGTCTTTCACATTTATTCGAAATCGTCAACCGCAAAAAAAGTCAGTTTTGAGAAATCGTTGAATGAACAAAGTTGTCTTTTTCTTGTTTCAAGTGTTCTACTATAGACCCATGGCTAAAACTCAAGTTTTAAAGACTTCCTGAAATCCGAATTTTGACTTTCATTAGTTTATTAAGTGTATTAAAATGTCGTCTTTCACATTGATTCGGAATCGTCAACCCCAAAAAAAAGTCAGTTTTGAGATATCGTTTGAATGAAGAAAGTTGTCTCTTTCTTGTTTCAAGTGTTCAACAATGGACCCATGGCTAAAACTCAAGTTTTAAAGACTTTCCGAAATCCGAATTTCGACTTTCATTAGTGTATTAAGTGTATTAAAATGTCGTCTTTCACAGTGAGTCGGAATCGTCAACCACAAAAAAAGTCAATTTTGAGATATCGTTGAATGAACAAAGTTGTCTCTTTGTTTTTTCAAGTGTTTATCTACGGACCCATGGCTAAAACTCAAGTTTTAAAGACTTTCCGAAATCCGAATTTGGACTTTCATGTGTGTATTAAGTGTATTAAAATGTCGTCTTTCACATTGATTCGGAATCGGCCACTGCAAAAACCTCCCTTTTGAGTTATCGTTGAATGAACAAAGTTGTCTCTTTCTTGTTTCAAGTGTTCAACTATGGACCCATGGCTAAAACTCAAGTTTTAAAAACTTCTCGAAATATGAATTTGGACTTTCTTTAGTGTATTAGGTGTTTCAAAATGTCATCTTTCACGTAGATTCGGAATCATTAATAGCAAAAAAAGTCAGTTTTGTGATATCGTTGAATGAACCAAGTTGTATCTTTCTTGTTTCAAGTGTTTAACTACGGACCCATGGCTAAAACTCAAGTTTTAAAGACTTTTCGAAATCCAAATTTGGACTTTCATCAGTGTATTAAGTGTATTAAATTGTCGTCTTTCACATTGATTTGGAATCGTCCACCGCAAAAAAGTTCCTTTTTGAGTTATCGTTGAATGAACAAAGTTGTCTCTTTCTTGTTTCAAGTGTTCAACTATGGACCCATGGCTAAAACTCAAGTTTTAAAAACTTCTCGAAATATGAATTTGTACTTTCTTTAGTGTATTAAGTGTTTCAAAATGTCGTCTTTCACGTAGATTCGAAATCATCAAAAGCAAATAAGTCAGTTTTTAGATATCTTTGATTGAACAAAGTTCTGTCTTTCTTGTTTCAAGTGTTTAACTATGGACCATGGCTAAAACTCAAGTTTTAAAAACCTTCCGAAATCTGAATTTGGAATTTCTTTAGTGTATTAAGTGTTTCAAAATGCTGTCTTTCACGTAGATTCGTAATCATCAAAAGCAAATAAGTCAGTTTTAAGATATCGTTGATTGAACAAAGTTGTCTTCTTCTTGTTTGAAGTGTTCTACTATGGACCCATGGGTAAAACTCAAGTTTTAAAAACTTCCCGGAATCCGAATTGAGACTTTCGTTAGTGTATTAAGTGTATCAAAATGTCGTCTTTCACATGGATTCGGAATCGTCAACCGCAAAAAAAGTCAGTTTTGAGATATCGTTGAATGAACAAAGTTGTCTCTTTCTTGTTTCAAGTGTTTAACTATGGACCATGGCTAAAACTCAAGTTTTAAAGACATCCCGAAATCCGAATTTGGACTTTCGTTAGTGTATTAAGTGTATCAAAATGTCATCTTTCACATTGATTCGAGATCGTCAACCGCAAAAAAAGTCAGTTTTGAGATATCGTTGAATGAACAAAGTTGTCTCTTTCTTGTTTCAAGTGTTTAACTATGGACCCATGGCTAAAACTCAAGTTTTAAAGACTTCCCGAAATCCGAATTTAGACTTTCATTAGTGTATTAAGTGTATTAAAATGTCGTCTTTCACATTGATTTGGAATCGTCAACCGCAAAAAAAGACAGTTTTGAGTTATCATTGAATGAACAAAGTTGCCTGTTTCTTATTTCAAGTGTTCAACTATGGACCCATGGCTAAAACTCAAGTTTAAAAACCTTCCCGAAATCTGAATTTGAACTTTATTTAGTGTATTAAGTGTTTCAAAATGTCATCTTTCACGTAGATTCGGAGCCGTCAAAAGCAAATAAGTCAGTTTTGAGATATCTTTGATAGAACAAAGTTCTGTCTCTCTTGTTTCAAGTGTTCTACTGTGCACCCATGGCTAAAACTCAAGTTTTAAAAACTTCTCGAGATCTGAATCTGGACTTTCATTAGTGTATCAAAATGTCGTCTTTCACATTTATTCGAAATCGTCAACTGCAAAAAAAGTCAGTTTTGAGAAATCGTTGAATGAACAAAGTTGTCTTTTTCTTGTTTCAAGTGTTCTACTATAGACCCATGGCTAAAACTCAAGTTTTAAAGACTTCCTGAAATCCGAATTTTGACTTTCATTAGTTTATTAAGTGTATTAAAATGTCGTCTTTCACATTGATTCGGAATCGTCAACCCCAAAAAAAAGTCAGTTTTGAGATATCGTTTGAATGAAGAAAGTTGTCTCTTTCTTGTTTCAAGTGTTCAACAATGGACCCATGGCTAAAACTCAAGTTTTAAAGACTTTCCGAAATCCGAATTTCGACTTTCATTAGTGTATTAAGTGTATTAAAATGTCGTCTTTCACAGTGAGTCGGAATCGTCAACCACAAAAAAAGTCAATTTTGAGATATCGTTGAATGAACAAAGTTGTCTCTTTGTTTTTTCAAGTGTTTATCTACGGACCCATGGCTAAAACTCAAGTTTTAAAGACTTTCCGAAATCCGAATTTGGACTTTCATGTGTGTATTAAGTGTATTAAAATGTCGTCTTTCACATTGATTCAGAATCGGCCACTGCAAAAACCTCCCTTTTGAGTTATCGTTGAATGAACAAAGTTGTCTCTTTCTTGTTTCAAGTGTTCAACTATGGACCCATGGCTAAAACTCAAGTTTTAAAAACTTCTCGAAATATGAATTTGGACTTTCTTTAGTGTATTAGGTGTTTCAAAATGTCATCTTTCACGTAGATTCGGAATCATTAATAGCAAAAAAAGTCAGTTTTGTGATATCGTTGAATGAACCAAGTTGTATCTTTCTTGTTTCAAGTGTTTAACTACGGACCCATGGCTAAAACTCAAGTTTTAAAGACTTTTCGAAATCCAAATTTGGACTTTCATCAGTGTATTAAGTGTATTAAATTGTCGTCTTTCACATTGATTTGGAATCGTCCACCGCAAAAAAGTTCCTTTTTGAGTTATCGTTGAATGAACAAAGTTGTCTCTTTCTTGTTTCAAGTGTTCAACTATGGACCCATGGCTAAAACTCAAGTTTTAAAAACTTCTCGAAATATGAATTTGTACTTTCTTTAGTGTATTAAGTGTTTCAAAATGTCGTCTTTCACGTAGATTCGAAATCATCAAAAGCAAATAAGTCAGTTTTTAGATATCTTTGATTGAACAAAGTTCTGTCTTTCTTGTTTCAAGTGTTTAACTATGGACCATGGCTAAAACTCAAGTTTTAAAAACCTTCCGAAATCTGAATTTGGAATTTCTTTAGTGTATTAAGTGTTTCAAAATGCTGTCTTTCACGTAGATTCGTAATCATCAAAAGCAAATAAGTCAGTTTTAAGATATCGTTGATTGAACAAAGTTGTCTTCTTCTTGTTTGAAGTGTTCTACTATGGACCCATGGGTAAAACTCAAGTTTTAAAAACTTCCCGGAATCCGAATTGAGACTTTCGTTAGTGTATTAAGTGTATCAAAATGTCGTCTTTCACATGGATTCGGAATCGTCAACCGCAAAAAAAGTCAGTTTTGAGATATCGTTGAATGAACAAAGTTGTCTCTTTCTTGTTTCAAGTGTTTAACTATGGACCATGGCTAAAACTCAAGTTTTAAAGACATCCCGAAATCCGAATTTGGACTTTCGTTAGTGTATTAAGTGTATCAAAATGTCATCTTTCACATTGATTCGAGATCGTCAACCGCAAAAAAAGTCAGTTTTGAGATATCGTTGAATGAACAAAGTTGTCTCTTTCTTGTTTCAAGTGTTTAACTATGGACCCATGGCTAAAACTCAAGTTTTAAAGACTTCCCGAAATCCGAATTTAGACTTTCATTAGTGTATTAAGTGTATTAAAATGTCGTCTTTCACATTGATTTGGAATCGTCAACCGCAAAAAAAGACAGTTTTGAGTTATCATTGAATGAACAAAGTTGCCTGTTTCTTATTTCAAGTGTTCAACTATGGACCCATGGCTAAAACTCAAGTTTAAAAACCTTCCCGAAATCTGAATTTGAACTTTATTTAGTGTATTAAGTGTTTCAAAATGTCATCTTTCACGTAGATTCGGAGCCGTCAAAAGCAAATAAGTCAGTTTTGAGATATCTTTGATAGAACAAAGTTCTGTCTCTCTTGTTTCAAGTGTTCTACTGTGCACCCATGGCTAAAACTCAAGTTTTAAAAACTTCTCGAGATCTGAATCTGGACTTTCATTAGTGTATCAAAATGTCGTCTTTCACATTTATTCGAAATCGTCAACTGCAAAAAAAGTCAGTTTTGAGAAATCGTTGAATGAACAAAGTTGTCTTTTTCTTGTTTCAAGTGTTCTACTATAGACCCATGGCTAAAACTCAAGTTTTAAAGACTTCCTGAAATCCGAATTTTGACTTTCATTAGTTTATTAAGTGTATTAAAATGTCGTCTTTCACATTGATTCGGAATCGTCAACCCCAAAAAAAAGTCAGTTTTGAGATATCGTTTGAATGAAGAAAGTTGTCTCTTTCTTGTTTCAAGTGTTCAACAATGGACCCATGGCTAAAACTCAAGTTTTAAAGACTTTCCGAAATCCGAATTTCGACTTTCATTAGTGTATTAAGTGTATTAAAATGTCGTCTTTCACAGTGAGTCGGAATCGTCAACCACAAAAAAAGTCAATTTTGAGATATCGTTGAATGAACAAAGTTGTCTCTTTGTTTTTTCAAGTGTTTATCTACGGACCCATGGCTAAAACTCAAGTTTTAAAGACTTTCCGAAATCCGAATTTGGACTTTCATGTGTGTATTAAGTGTATTAAAATGTCGTCTTTCACATTGATTCAGAATCGGCCACTGCAAAAACCTCCCTTTTGAGTTATCGTTGAATGAACAAAGTTGTCTCTTTCTTGTTTCAAGTGTTCAACTATGGACCCATGGCTAAAACTCAAGTTTTAAAAACTTCTCGAAATATGAATTTGGACTTTCTTTAGTGTATTAGGTGTTTCAAAATGTCATCTTTCACGTAGATTCGGAATCATTAATAGCAAAAAAAGTCAGTTTTGTGATATCGTTGAATGAACCAAGTTGTATCTTTCTTGTTTCAAGTGTTTAACTACGGACCCATGGCTAAAACTCAAGTTTTAAAGACTTTTCGAAATCCAAATTTGGACTTTCATCAGTGTATTAAGTGTATTAAATTGTCGTCTTTCACATTGATTTGGAATCGTCCACCGCAAAAAAGTTCCTTTTTGAGTTATCGTTGAATGAACAAAGTTGTCTCTTTCTTGTTTCAAGTGTTCAACTATGGACCCATGGCTAAAACTCAAGTTTTAAAAACTTCTCGAAATATGAATTTGTACTTTCTTTAGTGTATTAAGTGTTTCAAAATGTCGTCTTTCACGTAGATTCGAAATCATCAAAAGCAAATAAGTCAGTTTTTAGATATCTTTGATTGAACAAAGTTCTGTCTTTCTTGTTTCAAGTGTTTAACTATGGACCATGGCTAAAACTCAAGTTTTAAAAACCTTCCGAAATCTGAATTTGGAATTTCTTTAGTGTATTAAGTGTTTCAAAATGCTGTCTTTCACGTAGATTCGTAATCATCAAAAGCAAATAAGTCAGTTTTAAGATATCGTTGATTGAACAAAGTTGTCTTCTTCTTGTTTGAAGTGTTCTACTATGGACCCATGGGTAAAACTCAAGTTTTAAAAACTTCCCGGAATCCGAATTGAGACTTTCGTTAGTGTATTAAGTGTATCAAAATGTCGTCTTTCACATGGATTCGGAATCGTCAACCGCAAAAAAAGTCAGTTTTGAGATATCGTTGAATGAACAAAGTTGTCTCTTTCTTGTTTCAAGTGTTTAACTATGGACCATGGCTAAAACTCAAGTTTTAAAGACATCCCGAAATCCGAATTTGGACTTTCGTTAGTGTATTAAGTGTATCAAAATGTCATCTTTCACATTGATTCGAGATCGTCAACCGCAAAAAAAGTCAGTTTTGAGATATCGTTGAATGAACAAAGTTGTCTCTTTCTTGTTTCAAGTGTTTAACTATGGACCCATGGCTAAAACTCAAGTTTTAAAGACTTCCCGAAATCTGAATTTGGACTTTCATCAGTGTATTAAGTGTATTAAAATGTAGTCTTTCACATTGATTCAGAATTGTCCACCGCAAAAAACTTCCCTTTCGAGTTATCGTTGAATGAACGAAGTTGTCTCTTTCTTGTTTCAAGTGTTCAACTATGGACGCATGGCCAAAACTCAAGTTTTAAAAACTTCCCAAAATCTGAATATAGGCTGTCTTTAGTGTATTAAGTGTTTCAAAATGCCGTCTTTCATGTAGATTCGTAATCATCAAAAGCAAATAAGTCAGTTTTTAGATATCTTTGATTGAACAAAGTTCTGTCTTTCTTGTTTCAAGTGTTCTACTATGGACCCATGTCTAAAACTCAAGTTTTAAAAACTTCCCGAAATCTAAATCTGGACTTTCATTAGGGTATTAAGTGTATCAAAATGTCGTCTTTCACATAGATTCGGAATCGTCAACTGCAAAAAAGTCAATTTTAAGATATCGTTGATTGAACAAAGTTGTCTCTTTCTTGTTTCAAGTGTTCTACTATGGACCCATGGGTACAACTCAAGTTTTAAAAAAGTTCCCGAAATCCAAATTTGGACTTTCGTTAGTGTATTAAGTGTATTAAAATGTCGTATTTCACATTGATTTGGAATCGTCAACCGCAAAAAAAGTCAATTCTGAGATATCGTTGAATGAACGAAGTTGTTTCTTTCTTGTTTCAAGTGTTTAACTATGAACCCATGGCTAAAACTCAAGTTTTAAAGACTTAACGAAATCCGAATTTGGACTTTCATTAGTGTATTAAGTGTATTAAAATGTCGTCTTTCACATTGATTCGGAATCGTCAACCGCAAAAAAAGTCAGTTTTGAGTTATCGTTGAATGAACAAAGTTGTCTCTTTCTTGTTTCAAGTGTTTAACTATGGACCCATGGCTAAAACTCAAGTTTTAAAGACTTCCCGAAATCCGAATTTGGACTTTCAGTAGTGTATTAAGTGTATTAAAATTTCATCTTTCGCATTGATTCGGAATCGTCAATCGCAAAAAAAGTCAGTTTTGAGTTATCGTTGAATGAACAAAGTTGTCTCTTTCTTGTTTCAAGTGTTCAACTATGGACCCATGGATAAAACTCAAGTTTTAAAGACTTCCCGAAATCCGAATTTGGACTTTCATTTGTGTATTAAGTGTATTAAAATGTCGTCTTTCACATTGATTCGGAATCGTCAACCGCAAAAAAAGTCAGTTTTTAGATATCGTTGAATGAACAAAGTTGTCTCTTTCTTGTTTCAAGTGTTCAACTATGGACCCATGGCTAAAATCAAGTTTTAAAAACTTCCCAAAATCTGAATTTGGACTTTATTTAGTGTATTAAGTGTTTCAAAATGTCATCTTTTACGTAGATTCGGAACCGTCAAAAGCAAATAAGTCAGTTTTGAGATATCTTTGATAGAACAAAGTTCTGTCTTTCTTGTTTCAATTGTTCTACTGTGCACCCATGGCTAAAACTCAAGTTTTAAAAACTTCCCGAGATCTGAATCTGGAATTTCATTAGTGTATTAAGTGTATCAAAATGTCGTCTTTCACATAGATTCGGAATCGTCAACTGCAAAAAAGTCAATTTTGAGATATCGTTGATTGAACAAAGTTGTCTCCTTCTTGTTTCAAGTGTTATACTATGGACCCATGGGTAAAACTGAAGTTTTAAAAACGTCCCAAAATCCGAATTTGGACTTTCACTAGTGTATTAAGTGTATCAAAATGTCGTCTTTCACATTGATTCGGAATCGTCAACCGCAAAAAAAGTCAGTTTTGAGATATCGTTTGAATGAAGAAAGTTGTCTCTTTCTTGTTTCAAGTGTTCAACAATGGACCCATGGCTAAAACTCAAGTTTTAAAGACTTTCCGAAATTCGAATTTCGACTTTCATTAGTGTATTAAGTGTATTAAAATGTCGTCTTTCACAATGAGTCGAAATCGTCAACCACAAAAAAAGTCAATTTTGAGATATCGTTCAATGAACAAAGTTGTCTCTTTCTTTTTTCAAGTGTTTATCTACGGACCCATGGCTAAAACTCAAGTTTTAAAGACTTTCCGAAATCTGAATTTGGACTTTCATCAGTGTATTAAGTGTATTAAAATGTTGTCTTTCACATTGATTCGGAATTGTCCACTGCAAAAAACTTCCCTTTTGAGTTATCGTTGAATGAACAAAGTTGTCTTTTTCTTGTTTCAAGTGTTCAACTATGGACCCATGGCTAAAACTCATGTTTTAAAAACTTCTCAAAATATGAATTTGGACTTTCTTTAGTGTATTAGGTGTTTCAAAATGTCGTCTTTCACGTAGATTCGGAATCATCAACAGCAAAAAAAGTCAGTTTTGTGATATCGTTGAATGAACAAAGTTGTATCTTTCTTGTTTAAAGTGTTTAACTACGGACCCATGGCTGAAACTCAAGTTTTAAAGACTTTTCGAAATCCGAATTTGGACTTTCATCAGTGTATTAAGTGTATTAAAATGTCGTCTTTCACATTGATTCGGAATCGTCCACCGCAAAAAAGTTCCCTTTTGAGTTATCGTTGAATGAACAAAGTTGTCTCTTTCTTGTTTCAAGTGTTCAACTATGGACCCATGGCTAAAACTGAAGTTTTAAAAACTTCTCGAAATATGAATTTGTACTTTCTTTAGTGTATTAAGTGTTTCAAAATGTCGTCTTTCACGTAGATTCGGAATCATCAAAAGCAAATAAGTCAGTTTTTAGATATCTTTGATTGAACAAAGTTCTGTCTTTCTTGTTTCAAGTGTTTAACTATGGACCATGGCTAAAACTCAAGTTTTAAAAACTTTCCGAAATCTGAATTTGGACTTTCTTTAGTGTATTAAGTGTTTCAAAATGCTGTCTTTCACGTAGATTCGTAATCATCAAAAGCAAATAAGTCAGTTTTAAGATATCGTTGATTGAACAAAGTTGTCTTCTTCTTGTTTGAAGTGTTCTACTATGGACCCATGGGTAAAACTCAAGTTTTAAAAACTTCCCGGAATCTGAATTGAGACTTTCGTTAGTGTATTAAGTGTATCAAAATGTCGTCTTTCACATGGATTCGGAATCGTCAACCGCAAAAAAAGTCAGTTTTGAGTTATAGTTGAATGAACAAAGTTGTCTCTTTCTTGTTCCAAGTGTTCAACTATGGACCCACGGCTAAAACTCAAGTTTTAAAGACATCCCAAAATCCGAATTTGGACTTTCGTTAGTGTATTAAGTGTATCAAAATGTCATCTTTCACATTGATTCGAGATCGTCAACCGCAAAAAAAGTCAATTTTGAGATATCGTTGAATGAACAAAGTTGTCTCTTTCTTGTTTCAAGTGTTTAACTATGGACCCATGGCTAAAACTCAAGTTTTAAAGACTTCCCGAAATCTGAATTTGGACTTTCATCAGTGTATTAAGTGTATTAAAATGTAGTCTTTCACATTGATTCAAAATCGTCCACCGCAAAAAACTTCCCTTTCGAGTTATTGTTGAATGAACAAAGTTGTCTCTTTCTTGTTTCAAGTGTTCAACTATGGACGCATGGCCAAAACTCAAGTTTTAAAAACTTCCCAAAATCTGAATTTGGGCTTTCTTTAGTGTATTAAGTGTTTCAAAATGCCGTCTTTCATGTAGATTCGTAATCATCAAAAGCAAATAAGTCAGTTTTTGGATATCTTTGATTGAAAAAAGTTCTGTCTTTCTTGTTTCAAGTGTTCTACTATGGACCCATAGCTAAAACTCAAGTTTTAAAAACTTCCCGAAATCTAAATCTGGACTTTCATTAGGGTATTAAGTGTATCAAAATGTCGTCTTTCACATAGATTCGGAATCGTCAACTGCAAAAAAGTCAATTTTAAGATATCGTTGATTGAACAAAGTTGTCTCTTTCTTATTTCAAGTGTTCTACTATGGACCCATGGGTAAAACTCAAGTTTTAAAAAAGTTCTCGGAATCCGAATTTGGACATTCGTTAGTGTATTAAGTGTATCAAAATGTCGTCTTTCTCGTTGATACGGAATCGTCAACCGCAATAAAAGTCAGTTTTGAGATATTGTTGAATGAACAAAGTTGTCTCTTTCTTGTTTCAAGTGTTTAACTATTGACCCATGGCTAAAACTCAAGCTTTAAAGACTTCCCGAAATCCAAATGTGGACTTTCGTTAGTGTATTAAGTGTATCAAAATGTCGTCTTTCACATTTATTCGAAATCGTCAACCGCAAAAAAAGTCAGTTTTGAGAAATCGTTGAATGAACAAAGTTGTCTTTTTCTTGTTTCAAGTGTTCTACTATAGACCCATGGCTAAAACTCAAGTTTTAAAGACTTCCCGAAATCCAAATTTAGACTTTCATTAGTGTATTAAGTGTATTAAAATGTCGTATTTCACATTGATTCGGAATCGTCAACCGCAAAAAAAGTCAGTTTTGAGATATCGTTGAATGATCAAAGTTGTCTCTTTCTTGTTTCAAGTGTTTAACTATGGACCCATGGCTAAAACTCAAGTTTTAAAGACTTCCCGAAATCCGAATTTGGACTTTCATTAGCGTATTAAGTGTATTAAAATCTCATCTTTCACATTGATTCGGAATCGTCAACCGCAAAAAAAGTTAGTTTTGAGATATCGTTGAATGAACAAAGTTGTCTCTTTCTTGTTTCAAGTGTTTAACTATGGACCCATGGCTAAAACTCAAGTTTTAAAGACTTCCCGAAATCCGAATTTGGACTTTCATTAGCGTATTAAGTGTATGAAAATCTCATCTTTCACATTGATTCGGAATCGTCAACCGCAAAAAAAGTTAGTTTTGAGTTATAGTTGAATGAACAAAGTTGTCTCTTTCTTGTTTCATGTGTTCAACTATGGACCCATGGCTAAAACTCAAGTTTTAAAGACTTCCCGAAATCCGAATTTGGACTTTCATTAGTGTATTAAGTGTATTAAAATGTCGTCTTTCACATTGATTCGGAATCGTCAACCACAAAAAAAGTCAGTTTTGAGATATCGTTGAATGAACAAAGTTGTCTCTTTCTTGTTTCAAGTGTTTAACTATGGACCCATGGCTAAAACTCAAGTTTTAAAGACTTCCCGAAATCTGAATTTGGACTTTCATCAGTGTATTAAGTGTATTAAAATGTCGTCTTTCACATTGATTCGGAATCGTCAACCGCAAAAAAAGACAGTTTTGAGTTATCGTTGAATGAACAAAGTTGCCTCTTTCTTGTTTCAAGTGTTCAACTATGGACCCATGGCTAAAACTCAAGTTTTAAAAACTTCTCGAAATCTGAATTTGAACTTTATTTAGTGTATTAAGTGTTTCAAAATGTCATCTTTCACGTAGATTCGGAGCCGTCAAAAGCAAATAAGTCAGTTTTGAGATATCTTTGATAGAACAAAGTTCTGTCTTTCTTGTTTCAAGTCTTCTACTGTGCACCCATGGCTAAAACTCAAGTTTTAAAAACATCCCGAGATCTGAATCTGGACTTTCATTAGTGTATCAAAATGTCGTCTTTCACATAGATTCGGAATCGTCAACTGCAAAAAAGTCAATTTTGAGATATCGTTGATTGAACAAAGTTGTCTCCTTCTTGTTTCAAGTGTTATACTATGGACCCATGGGTAAAACTGAAGTTTTAAAAACGTCCCAAAATCCGAATTTGGACTTTCACTAGTGTATTAAGTGTATCAAAATGTCGTCTTTCACATTGATTCGGAATCGTCAACCGCAAAAAAATTCAGTTTTGAGATATCGTTTGAATGAAGAAAGTTGTCTCTTTCTTGTTTCAAGTGTTCAACAATGGACCCATGGCTAAAACTCAAGTTTTAAAGACTTTCCGAAATTCGAATTTCGACTTTCATTAGTGTATTAAGTGTATTAAAATGTCGTCTTTCACAATGAGTCGAAATCGTCAACCACAAAAAAAGTCAATTTTGAGATATCGTTGAATGAACAAAGTTGTCTCTTTCTTTTTTCAAGTGTTTATCTACGGACCCATGGCTAAAACTCAAGTTTTAAAGACTTTCCGAAATCTGAATTTGGACTTTCATCAGTGTATTAAGTGTATTAAAATGTCATCTTTCACATTGATTCGGAATCGTCCACTGCAAAAAACTTCCCTTTTGAGTTATCGTTGAATGAACAAAGTTGTCTTTTTCTTGTTTCAAGTGTTCAACTATGGACCCATGGCTAAAACTCATGTTTTAAAAACTTCTCAAAATATGAATTTGGACTTTCTTTAGTGTATTAGGTGTTTCAAAATGTCGTCTTTCACGTAGATTCGGAATCATCAACAGCAAAAAAAGTCAGTTTTGTGATATCGTTGAATGAACAAAGTTGTATCTTTCTTGTTTAAAGTGTTTAACTACGGACCCATGGCTGAAACTCAAGTTTTAAAGACTTTTCGAAATCCGAATTTGGACTTTCATCAGTGTATTAAGTGTATTAAAATGTCGTCTTTCACATTGATTCGGAATCGTCCACCGCAAAAAAGTTCCCTTTTGAGTTATCGTTGAATGAACAAAGTTGTCTCTTTCTTGTTTCAAGTGTTCAACTATGGACCCATGGCTAAAACTCAAGTTTTAAAAACTTCTCGAAATATGAATTTGTACTTTCTTTAGTGTATTAAGTGTTTCAAAATGTCATCTTTCACGTAGATTCGGAATCATCAAAAGCAAATAAGTCAGTTTTTAGATATCTTTGATTGAACAAAGTTCTGTCTTTCTTGTTTCAAGTGTTTAACTATGGACCATGGCTAAAACTCAAGTTTTAAAAACTTTCCGAAATCTGAATTTGGACTTTCTTTAGTGTATTAAGTGTTTCAAAATGCTGTCTTTCATGTAGATTCGTAATCATCAAAAGCAAATAAGTCAGTTTTAAGATATCGTTGATTGAACAAAGTTGTCTTCTTCTTGTTTGAAGTGTTCTACTATGGACCCATGGGTAAAACTCAAGTTTTAAAAACTTCCCGGAATCCGAATTGAGACTTTCGTTAGTGTATTAAGTGTATCAAAATGTCGTCTTTCACATGGATTCGGAATCGTCAACCGCAAAAAAAGTCAGTTTTGAGTTATAGTTGAATGAACAAAGTTGTCTCTTTCTTGTTCCAAGTGTTCAACTATGGACCCACGGCTAAAACTCAAGTTTTAAAGACATCCCAAAATCCAAATTTGGACTTTCGTTAGTGTATTAAGTGTATCAAAATGTCATCTTTCACATTGATTCGAGATCGTCAACCGCAAAAAAAGTCAATTTTGAGATATCGTTGAATGAACAAAGTTGTCTCTTTCTTGTTTCAAGTGTTTAACTATGGACCCATGGCTAAAACTCAAGTTTTAAAGACTTCCCGAAATCTGAATTTGGACTTTCATCAGTGTATTAAGTGTATTAAAATGTAGTCTTTCACATTGATTCAGAATCGTCCAGCGCAAAAAACTTCCCTTTCGAGTTATCGTTGAATGAACAAAGTTGTCTCTTTCTTGTTTCAAGTGTTCAACTATGGACGCATGGCCAAAACTCAAGTTTTAAAAACTTCCCAAAATCTGAATTTGGGCTTTCTTTAGTGTATTAAGTGTTTCAAAATGCCGTCTTTCATGTAGATTCGTAATCATCAAAAGCAAATAAGTCAGTTTTTATATATCTTTGATTGAACAAAGTTCTGTCTTTCTTGTTTCAAGTGTTCTACTATGGACCCATAGCTAAAACTCAAGTTTTAAAAACTTCCCGAAATCTAAATCTGGACTTTCATTAGGGTATTAAGTGTATCAAAATGTCGTCTTTCACATAGATTCGGAATCGTCAACTGCAAAAAAGTCAATTTTAAGATATCGTTGATTGAACAAAGTTGTCTCTTTCTTATTTCAAGTGTTCTACTATGGACCCATGGGTAAAACTCAAGTTTTAAAAAAGTTCTCGGAATCCGAATTTGGACATTCGTTAGTGTATTAAGTGTATCAAAATGTCGTCTTTCACGTTGATACGGAATCGTCAACCGCAATAAAAGTCAGTTTTGAGATATTGTTGAATGAACAAAGTTGTTTCTTTCTTGTTTCAAGTGTTTAACTATTGACCCATGGCTAAAACTCAAGCTTTAAAGACTTCCCGAAATCCAAATTTGGACTTTCGTTAGTGTATTAAGTGTATCAAAATGTCGTCTTTCACATTTATTCGAAATCGTCAACCGCAAAAAAAGTCAGTTTTGAGAAATCGTTGAATGAACAAAGTTGTCTTTTTCTTGTTTCAAGTGTTCTACTATAGACCCATGGCTAAAACTCAAGTTTTAAAGACTTCCCGAAATCCAAATTTAGACTTTCATTAGTGTATTAAGTGTATTAAAATGTCGTATTTCACATTGATTCGGAATCGTCAACCGCAAAAAAAGTCAGTTTTGAGATATCGTTGAATGAACAAAGTTGTCTCTTTCTTGTTTCAAGTGTTTAACTATGGACCCATGGCTAAAACTCAAGTTTTAAAGACTTCCCGAAATCCGAATTTGGACTTTCATTAGCGTATTAAGTGTATTAAAATCTCATCTTTCACATGGATTCGGAATCGTCAACCGCAAAAAAAGTCAGTTTTGAGTTATAGTTGAATGAACAAAGTTGTCTCTTTCTTGTTCCAAGTGTTCAACTATGGACCCACGGCTAAAACTCAAGTTTTAAAGACATCCCAAAATCCAAATTTGGACTTTCGTTAGTGTATTAAGTGTATCAAAATGTCATCTTTCACATTGATTCGAGATCGTCAACCGCAAAAAAAGTCAATTTTGAGATATCGTTGAATGAACAAAGTTGTCTCTTTCTTGTTTCAAGTGTTTAACTATGGACCCATGGCTAAAACTCAAGTTTTAAAGACTTCCCGAAATCTGAATTTGGACTTTCATCAGTGTATTAAGTGTATTAAAATGTAGTCTTTCACATTGATTCAGAATCGTCCACCGCAAAAAACTTCCCTTTCGAGTTATCGTTGAATGAACAAAGTTGTCTCTTTCTTGTTTCAAGTGTTCAACTATGGACGCATGGCCAAAACTCAAGTTTTAAAAACTTCCCAAAATCTGAATTTGGGCTTTCTTTAGTGTATTAAGTGTTTCAAAATGCCGTCTTTCATGTAGATTCGTAATCATCAAAAGCAAATAAGTCAGTTTTTATATATCTTTAATTGAACAAAGTTCTGTCTTTCTTGTTTCAAGTGTTCTACTATGGACCCATAGCTAAAACTCAAGTTTTAAAAACTTCCCGAAATCTAAATCTGGACTTTCATTAGGGTATTAAGTGTATCAAAATGTCGTCTTTCACATAGATTCGGAATCGTCAACTGCAAAAAAGTCAATTTTAAGATATCGTTGATTGAACAAAGTTGTCTCTTTCTTATTTCAAGTGTTCTACTATGGACCCATGGGTAAAACTCAAGTTTTAAAAAAGTTCTCGGAATCCGAATTTGGACATTCGTTAGTGTATTAAGTGTATCAAAATGTCGTCTTTCACGTTGATACGGAATCGTCAACCGCAATAAAAGTCAGTTTTGAGATATTGTTGAATGAACAAAGTTGTCTCTTTCTTGTTTCAAGTGTTTAACTATTGACCCATGGCTAAAACTCAAGCTTTAAAGACTTCCCGAAATCCAAATTTGGACTTTCGTTAGTGTATTAAGTGTATCAAAATGTCGTCTTTCACATTTATTCGAAATCGTCAACCGCAAAAAAAGTCAGTTTTGAGAAATCGTTGAATGAACAAAGTTGTCTTTTTCTTGTTTCAAGTGTTCTACTATAGACCCATGGCTAAAACTCAAGTTTTAAAGACTTCCCGAAATCCAAATTTAGACTTTCATTAGTGTATTAAGTGTATTAAAATGTCGTATTTCACATTGATTCGGAATCGTCAACCGCAAAAAAAGTCAGTTTTGAGATATCGTTGAATGAACAAAGTTGTCTCTTTCTTGTTTCAAGTGTTTAACTATGGACCCATGGCTAAAACTCAAGTTTTAAAGACTTCCAGAAATCCGAATTTGGACTTTCATTAGCGTATTAAGTGTATTAAAATCTCATCTTTCACATGGATTCGGAATCGTCAACCGCAAAAAAAGTCAGTTTTGACTTATAGTTGAATGAACAAAGTTGTCTCTTTCTTGTTCCAAGTGTTCAACTATGGACCCACGGCTAAAACTCAAGTTTTAAAGACATCCCAAAATCCAAATTTGGACTTTCGTTAGTGTATTAAGTGTATCAAAATGTCATCTTTCACATTGATTCGAGATCGTCAACCGCAAAAAAAGTCAATTTTGAGATATCGTTGAATGAACAAAGTTGTCTCTTTCTTGTTTCAAGTGTTGAACTATGGACCCATGGCTAAAACTCAAGTTTTAAAGACTTCCCGAAATCTGAATTTGGACTTTCATCAGTGTATTAAGTGTATTAAAATGTCGTCTTTCACATTGATTCGGAATCGTCAACCACAAAAAAAGTCAGTTTTGAGATATCGTTGAATGAACAAAGTTGTCTCTTTCTTGTTTCAAGTGTTTAACTATGGACCCATGGCTAAAACTCAAGTTTTAAAGACTTCCCGAAATCTGAATTTGGACTTTCATCAGTGTATTAAGTGTATTAAAATGTCGTCTTTCACATTGATTCGGAATCGTCAACCGCAAAAAAAGACAGTTTTGAGTTATCGTTGAATGAACAAAGTTGCCTCTTTCTTGTTTCAAGTGTTCAACTATGGACCCATGGCTAAAACTCAAGTTTTAAAAACTTCTCGAAATCTGAATTTGAACTTTATTTAGTGTATTAAGTGTTTCAAAATGTCATCTTTCACGTAGATTCGGAGCCGTCAAAAGCAAATAAGTCAGTTTTGAGATATCTTTGATAGAACAAAGTTCTGTCTTTCTTGTTTCAAGTCTTCTACTGTGCACCCATGGCTAAAACTCAAGTTTTAAAAACATCCCGAGATCTGAATCTGGACTTTCATTAGTGTATCAAAATGTCGTCTTTCACATAGATTCGGAATCGTCAACTGCAAAAAAGTCAATTTTGAGATATCGTTGATTGAACAAAGTTGTCTCCTTCTTGTTTCAAGTGTTATACTATGGACCCATGGGTAAAACTGAAGTTTTAAAAACGTCCCAAAATCCGAATTTGGACTTTCACTAGTGTATTAAGTGTATCAAAATGTCGTCTTTCACATTGATTCGGAATCGTCAACCGCAAAAAAAGTCTGTTTTGAGATATCGTTTGAATGAAGAAAGTTGTCTCTTTCTTTTTTCAAGTGTTCAACAATGGACCCATGGCTAAAACTCAAGTTTTAAAGACTTTCCGAAATTCGAATTTCGACTTTCATTAGTGTATTAAGTGTATTAAAATGTCGTCTTTCACAATGAGTCGAAATCGTCAACCACAAAAAAAGTCAATTTTGAGATATCGTTGAATGAACAAAGTTGTCTCTTTCCGAAATCTGAATTTGGACTTTCATCAGTGTATTAAGTGTATTAAAATGTCGTCTTTCACATTGATTCGGAATCGTCCACTGCAAAAAACTTCCCTTTTGAGTTATCGTTGAATGAACAAAGTTGTCTTTTTCTTGTTTCAAGTGTTCAACTATGGACCCATGGCTAAAACTCATGTTTTAAAAACTTCTCAAAATATGAATTTGGACTTTCTTTAGTGTATTAGGTGTTTCAAAATGTCGTCTTTCACGTAGATTCGGAATCATCAACAGCAAAAAAAGTCAGTTTTGTGATATCGTTGAATGAACAAAGTTGTATCTTTCTTGTTTAAAGTGTTTAACTACGGACCCATGGCTGAAACTCAAGTTTTAAAGACTTTCCGAAATCTGAATTTGGACTTTCTTTAGTGTATTAAGTGTTTCAAAATGCTGTCTTTCACGTAGATTCGTAATCATCAAAAGCAAATAAGTCAGTTTTAAGATATCGTTGATTGAACAAAGTTGTCTTCTTCTTGTTTGAAGTGTTCTACTATGGACCCATGGGTAAAACTCAAGTTTTAAAAACTTCCCGGAATCTGAATTGAGACTTTCGTTAGTGTATTAAGTGTATCAAAATGTCGTCTTTCACATGGATTCGGAATCGTCAACCGCAAAAAAAGTCAGTTTTGAGTTATAGTTGAATGAACAAAGTTGTCTCTTTCTTGTTTCAAGTGTTCAACTATGGACCCACGGCTAAAACTCAAGTTTTAAAGACATCCCAAAATCCGAATTTGGACTTTCGTTAGTGTATTAAGTGTATCAAAATGTCATCTTTCACATTGATTCGAGATCGTCAACCGCAAAAAAAGTCAATTTTGAGATATCGTTGAATGAACAAAGTTGTCTCTTTCTTGTTTCAAGTGTTTAACTATGGACCCATGGCTAAAACTCAAGTTTTAAAGACTTCCCGAAATCTGAATTTGGACTTTCATCAGTGTATTAAGTGTATTAAAATGTAGTCTTTCACATTGATTCAAAATCGTCCACCGCAAAAAACTTCCCTTTCGAGTTATCGTTGAATGAACAAAGTTGTCTCTTTCTTGTTTCAAGTGTTCAACTATGGACGCATGGCCAAAACTCAAGTTTTAAAAACTTCCCAAAATCTGAATTTGGGCTTTCTTTAGTGTATTAAGTGTTTCAAAATGCCGTCTTTCATGTAGATTCGTAATCATCAAAAGCAAATAAGTCAGTTTTTATATATCTTTGATTGAACAAAGTTTTGTCTTTCTTGTTTCAAGTGTTCTACTATGGACCCATAGCTAAAACTCAAGTTTTAAAAACTTCCCGAAATCTAAATCTGGACTTTCATTAGGGTATTAAGTGTATCAAAATGTCGTCTTTCACATAGATTCGGAATCGTCAACTGCAAAAAAGTCAATTTTAAGATATCGTTGATTGAACAAAGTTGTCTCTTTCTTGTTTCAAGTGTTCTACTATGGACCCATGGGTAAAACTCAAGTTTTAAAAAAGTTCCCGGAATCCGAATTTGGACATTTGTTAGTGTATTAAGTGTATCAAAATGTCGTCTTTCACGTTGATACGGAATCGTCAACCGCAATAAAAGTCAGTTTTGAGATATTGTTGAATGAACAAAGTTGTCTCTTTCTTGTTTCAAGTGTTTAACTATTGACCCATGGCTAAAACTCAAGTTTTAAAAACTTCCTGAAATCCGAATTTAGACTTTCATTAGTGTATTAAGTGTATTAAAATGTCATCTTTCACATTGATTCGGAATCGTCAACCACAAAAAAAGACAGTTTTGAGTTATCGTTGAATGAGCAAAGTTGCCTCTTTCTTGTTTCAAGTGTTCAACTATGGACCCATGGCTAAAACTCAAGTTTTAAAAAACTTCCCGAAATCTGAATTTGAACTTTTTTTAGTGTATTAAGTGTTTCAAAATGTCATCTTTCACGTAGATTCGGAGCCGTCAAAAGCAAATAAGTCAGTTTTGAGATATCTTTGATAGAACAAAGTTCTGTCTTTCTTGTTTCAAGTATTCTACTGTGCACCCATGGCTAAAACTCAAGTTGAATGAACAAAGTTGTCTCTTTCTTGTTTCAAGTGTTCAACTATGGACCCATGGCTAAAACTCAAGTTTTAAAAACTTCTCGAAATATGAATTTGGACTTTCTTTAGTGTATTAGGTGTTTCAAAATGTCGTCTTTCACATAGATTCGGAATCATCAACAGCAAAAAAAGTCAGTTTTGTGATATCGTTGAATGAACAAAGTTGTATCTTTCTTGTTTCAAGTGTTTAACTACAGACCCATGGCTAAAACTCAAGTTTTAAAGACTTTTCGAAATCCGAATTTGGACTTTCATCATTGTATTAAGTGTATTAAAATGTCGTCTTTCACATTGATTCGGAATCGTCCACCGCAAAAAAGTTCCCTTTTGAGTTATCGTTGAATGAACAAAGTTGTATCTTTCTTGTTTCAAGTGTTCAACTATGGACCCATGGCTAAAACTCAAGTTTTAAAAACTTCTCGAAATATGAATTTGTACTTTCTTTAGTGTATTAAGTGTTTCAAAATGTCATCTTTCACGTAGATTCGGAATCATCAAAAGAAAATAAGTCAGTTTTTAGATATCTTTGATTGAACAAAGTTCTGTCTTTCTTGTTTCAAGTGTTTAACTATGGACCATGGCTAAAACTCAAGTTTTAAAAACTTTCCGAAATCTGATTTTGGACTTTCTTTAGTGTATTAAGTGTTTCAAAATGCTGTCTTTCACGTAGATTCGTAATCAACAAAAGCAAATAAGTCAGTTTTAAGATATCGTTGATTGAACAAAGTTGTCTTCTTCTTATTTGAAGTGTTCTACTATGGACCCATGGGTAAAACTCAAGTTTTAAAAACTTCCCGGAATCCGAATTGAGACTTTCGTTAGTGTATTAAGTGTATCAAAATGTCGTCTTTCACATGGATTCGGAATCGTCAACCGCAAAAAAAGTCAGTTTTGAGATATCGTTGAATGAACAAAGTTGTCTCTTTCTTGTTTCAAGTGTTTAACTATGGACCATGGCTAAAACTCAAGTTTTAAAGACATCCCGAAATCCGAATTTGGACTTTCGTTAGTGTATTAAGTGTATCAAAATGTCATCTTTCACATTGATTCGAGATCGTCAACCGCAAAAAAAGTCAGTTTTGAGATATCGTTGAATGAACAAAGTTGTCTCTTTCTTGTTTCAAGTGTTTAACTATGGACCCATGGCTAAAGCTCAAGTTTTAAAGACTTCCCGAAATCTGAATTTGGACTTTCATCAGTGTATTAAGTGTATTAAAATGTAGTCTTTCACATTGATTCAGAATTGTCCACCGCAAAAAACTTCCCTTTCGAGTTATCGTTGAATGAACGAAGTTGTCACTTTCTTGTTTCAAGTGTTTAACTATGGACCCATGGCTAAAACTCAAGTTTTAAAGACTTCTCGAAATCCGAATTTGGACTTTCATTAGTGTATTAAGTGTATTAAAATGTCGTCTTTCACATTGATTCGGAATCGTCAACCGCAAAAAAAGTCAGTTTTGAGATATCGTTTGAATGAAGAAAGTTGTCTCTTTCATGTTTCGAGTGTTCAACAATGGACCCATGGCTAAAACTCAAGTTTTAAAGACTTTCCGAAATCCGAATTTCGACTTTCATTAGTGTATTAAGTGTATTAAAATGTCGTCTTTCACAGTGAGTCGGAATCGTCAACCACAAAAAAAGTCAATTTTGAGGTATCGTTGAATGAACAAAGTTGTCTCTTTCTTTTTTCAAGTGTTTATCTATGGACCCATGGCTAAAACTCAAGTTTTAAAGACTTTCCGAAATCCGAATTTGGACTTTCATCAGTGTATTAAGTGCATTAAAATGTCGTCTTTCACATTGATTCGGAATCGTCCACTGCAAAAAACTTCCCTTTTGAGTTATCGTTGAATGAACAAAGTTGTCTCTTTCTTGTTTCAAGTGTTCAACTATGGACCCATGGCTAAAACTCAAGTTTTAAAAACTTCTCGAAATATGAATTTGGACTTTCTTTAGTGTATTAGGTGTTTCAAAATGTCGTCTTTCACGTAGATTCGGAATCATCAACAGCAAAAAAAGTCAGTTTTGTGATATCGTTGAATGAACAAAGTTGTATCTTTCTTGTTTCAAGTGTTTAACTACGGACCCATGGCTAAAACTCAAGTTTTAAAGACTTTTCGAAATCCGAATTTGGACTTTCATCATTGTATTAAGTGTATTAAAATGTCGTCTTTCACATTGATTCGGAATCGTCCACCGCAAAAAAGTTCCCTTTTGAGTTATCGTTGAATGATCAAAGTTGTATCTTTCTTGTTTCAAGTGTTCAACTATGGACCCATGGCTAAAACTCAAGTTTTAAAAACGTCTCGAAATATGAATTTGTACTTTCTTTAGTGTATTAAGTGTTTCAAAATGTCATCTTTCACATAGATTCGGAATCATCAAAAGCAAATAAGTCAGTTTTTAGATATCTTTGATTGAACAAAGTTCTGTCTTTCTTGTTTCAAGTGTTTAACTATGGACCATGGCTAAAACTCAAGTTTTAAAAACTTTCTGAAATCTGAATTTGGACTTTCTTTAGTGTATTAAGTGTTTCAAAATGCTGTCTTTCACGTAGATTCGTAATCAACAAAAGCAAATAAGTCAGTTTTAAGATATCGTTGATTGAACAAAGTTGTCTTCTTCTTATTTGAAGTGTTCTACTATGGACCCATGGGTAAAACTCAAGTTTTAAAAACTTCCCGGAATTCGAATTGAGACTTTCGTTAGTGTATTAAGTGTATCAAAATGTCGTCTTTCACATGGATTCGGAATCGTCAACCGCAAAAAAAGTCAGTTTTGAGATATCGTTGAACGAACAAAGTTGTCTCTTTCTTGTTTCAAGTGTTTAACTATGGACCCATGGCTAAAACTCAAGTTTTAAAGACTTCCCGAAATCTGAATTTGGACTTTCATCAGTGTATTAAGTGTATTAAAATGTAGTCTTTCACATTGATTCAGAATCGTCCACCGCAAAAAACTTCCCTTTCGAGTTATCGTTGAATGAACGAAGTTGTCTCTTTCTTGTTTCAAGTGTTCAACTATGGACGCATGGCCAAAACTCAAGTTTTAAAAACTTTCCAAAATCTGAATTTGGGCTTTCTTTAGTGTATTAAGTGTTTCAAAATGCCGTCTTTCATGTAGATTCGTAATCATCAAAAGCAAATAAGTCAGTTTTTAGATATCTTTGATTGAACAAAGTTCTGTCTTTCTTGTTTCAAGTGTTCTACTATGGACCCATGTCTAAAACTCAAGTTTTAAAAACTTCCCGAAATCTAAATCTGGACTTTTGTTAGTGTATTAAGTGTATCAAAATGTCGTCTTTCACATTTATTCGAAATCGTCAACCGCAAAAAAAGTCAGTTTTGAGAAATCGTTGAATGAACAAAGTTGTCTCTTTCTTGTTTCAAGTGTTCTACTATGGACCCATGGGTACAACTCAAGTTTTAAAAAAGTTCCCGAAATCCAAATTTGGACTTTTGTTAGTGTATTAAGTGTATCAAAATGTCGTCTTTCACATTCATTCGAAATCGTCAACCGCAAAAAAAGTCAGTTTTGAGAAATCGTTGAATGAACAAAGTTGTCTCTTTCTTGTTTCAAGTGTTCTACTATAGACCCATGGCTAAAACTCAAGTTTTAAAGACTTCCCGAAATCCAAATTTAGACTTTCATTAGTGTATTAAGTGTATTAAAATGTCGTATTTCACATTGATTTGGAATCGTCAACCGCAAAAAAAGTCAGTTCTGAGATATCGTTGAATGAACAAAGTTGTCTCTTTCTTGTTTCAAGTGTTCAACTATGGACCCATGGCTAAAACTCAAGTTTTAAAGACTTCCCGAAATCCGAATTTGGACTTTCATCAGTGTATTAAGTGCATTAAAATGTCGTCTTTCACATTGATTCGGAATCGTCCACTGCAAAAAACTTCCCTTTTGAGTTATCGTTGAATGAACAAAGTTGTCTCTTTCTTGTTTCAAGTGTTCAACTATGGACCCATGGCTAAAACTCAAGTTTTAAAAACTTCTCGAAATATGAATTTGGACTTTCTTTAGTGTATTAGGTGTTTCAAAATGTCGTCTTTCACGTAGATTCGGAATCATCAACAGCAAAAAAAGTCAGTTTTGTGATATCGTTGAATGAACAAAGTTGTATCTTTCTTGTTTCAAGTGTTTAACTACGGACCCATGGCTAAAACTCAAGTTTTAAAGACTTTTCGAAATCCGAATTTGGACTTTCATCATTGTATTAAGTGTATTAAAATGTCGTCTTTCACATTGATTCGGAATCGTCCACCGCAAAAAAGTTCCCTTTTGAGTTATCGTTGAATGATCAAAGTTGTATCTTTCTTGTTTCAAGTGTTCAACTATGGACCCATGGCTAAAACTCAAGTTTTAAAAACTTCTCGAAATATGAATTTGTACTTTCTTTAGTGTATTAAGTGTTTCAAAATGTCATCTTTCACGTAGATTCGGAATCATCAAAAGCAAATAAGTCAGTTTTTAGATATCTTTGATTGAACAAAGTTCTGTCTTTCTTGTTTCAAGTGTTTAACTATGGACCATGGCTAAAACTCAAGTTTTAAAAACTTTCTGAAATCTGAATTTGGACTTTCTTTAGTGTATTAAGTGTTTCAAAATGCTGTCTTTCACGTAGATTCGTAATCAACAAAAGCAAATAAGTCAGTTTTAAGATATCGTTGATTGAACAAAGTTATCTTCTTCTTATTTGAAGTGTTCTACTATGGACCCATGGGTAAAACTCAAGTTTTAAAAACTTCCCGGAATCCGAATTGAGACTTTCGTTAGTGTATTAAGTGTATCAAAATGTCGTCTTTCACATGGATTCGGAATCGTCAACCGCAAAAAAAGTCAGTTTTGAGATATCGTTGAACGAACAAAGTTGTCTCTTTCTTGTTTCAAGTGTTTAACTATGGACCCATGGCTAAAACTCAAGTTTTAAAGACTTCCCGAAATCTGAATTTGGACTTTCATCAGTGTATTAAGTGTATTAAAATGTAGTCTTTCACATTGATTCAGAATCGTCCACCGCAAAAAACTTCCCTTTCGAGTTATCGTTGAATGAACGAAGTTGTCTCTTTCTTGTTTCAAGTGTTCAACTATGGACGCATGACCAAAACTCAAGTTTTAAAAACTTTCCAAAATATGAATTTGGGCTTTCTTTAGTGTATTAAGTGTTTCAAAATGCCGTCTTTCATGTAGATTCGTAATCATCAAAAGCAAATAAGTCAGTTTTTAGATATCTTTGATTGAACAAAATTCTGTCTTTCTTGTTTCAAGTGTTCTACTATGGACCCATGTCTAAAACTCAAGTTTTAAAAACTTCCCGAAATCTAAATCTGGACTTTTGTTAGTGTATTAAGTGTATCAAAATGTCGTCTTTCACATTTATTCGAAATCGTCAACCGCAAAAAAAGTCAGTTTTGAGAAATCGTTGAATGAACAAAGTTGTCTCTTTCTTGTTTCAAGTGTTCTACTATGGACCCATGGGTACAACTCAAGTTTTAAAAAAGTTCCCGAAATCCAAATTTGGACTTTTGTTAGTGTATTAAGTGTATCAAAATGTCGTCTTTCACATTTATTCGAAATCGTCAACCGCAAAAAAAGTCAGTTTTGAGAAATCGTTGAATGAACAAAGTTGTCTCTTTCTTGTTTCAAGTGTTCTACTATAGACCCATGGCTAAAACTCAAGTTTTAAAGACTTCCCGAAATCCAAATTTAGACTTTCATTAGTGTATTAAGTGTATTAAAATGTCGTATTTCACATTGATTTGGAATCGTCAATCGCAAAAAAAGTCAGTTCTGAGATATCGTTGAATGAACAAAGTTGTCTCTTTCTTGTTTCAAGTGTTCAACTATGGACCCATGGCTAAAACTCAAGTTTTAAAGACTTCCCGAAATCCGAATTTGGACTTTCATTTGTGTATTAAGTGTATTAAAATGTCGTCTTTCACATTGATTCGGAATCGTCAACCGCAAAAAAAGTCAGTTTTGAGATATCGTTGAATGAACAAAGTTGTCTCTTTCTTGTTTCAAGTGTTCAACTATGGACCCATGGCTAAAACTCAAGTTTTAAAAACTTCCCAAAATCTGAATTTGGACTTTATTTAGTGTATTAAGTGTTTCAAAATGTCATCTTTTACGTAGATTCGGAACCGTCAAAAGCAAATAAGTCAGTTTTGAGATATCTTTGATAGAACAAAGTTCTGTCTTTCTTGTTTCAATTGTTCTACTGTGCACCCATGGCTAAAACTCAAGTTTTAAAAACTTTTCGAGATCTGAATCTGGACTTTCATTAGTGTATTAAGTGTATCAAAATGTCGTCTTTCACATAGATTCGGAATCGTCAACTGCAAAAAATTCAATTTTGAGATATCGTTGATTTAACAAAGTTGTCTCCTTCTTGTTTCAAGTGTTCTACTATGGACCCATGGGTAAAACTCAAGTTTTAAAAATGTCCCGAAATCCGAATTTGGACTTTCACTAGTGTATTAAGTGTATCAAAATGTCGTCTTTCACATTGATTCGGAATCGTCAACCCCAAAAAAAGTCAGTTTTGAGATATCGTTGAATGAAGAAAGTTGTCTCTTTCTTGTTTCAAGTGTTCAACATTGGACCCATGGCTAAAACTCAAGTTTTAAAGACTTTCCGAAATTCGAATTTGGATTTTTCATTAGTGTATTAAGTGCCTTAAAATGTCGTCTTTCACATTGATTCGGAATCGTCAACCGCAAAAAAAGTCAGTTTTGAGATTTCGTTGAATGAACAAAGTTGTCTCTTTCTTTTTTCAAGTGTTTAACTATGGACCCATGGCTAAAACTCAAGTTTTAAAGACTTTCCGAAATCCGAATTTGGACTTTCATCAGTGTATTAAGTGTATTAAAATGTCGTCTTTCACATTGATTCGGAATCGTCCACTACAAAAAACTACCCTTTGGAGTTATCGTTGAATAAGCAAAGTTGTCTCTTTCTTGTTTCAAGTGTTCAACTATGGACCCATGGCTAAAACACAAGTTTTAAAAACTTCTCGAAATATGAATTTGGACTTTCTTTAGTGTATTAAGTTTTTCATAATGTGGTCTTTCACGTAGATTCGGAATCATCAAAACCAAATAAGTCAGTTTTTAGATATCTTTGATTGAACAAAGTTCTATCTTTCTTGTTTCAAGTGTTCTACTATGGACCCATGGATAAAACTCAAGTTTTAAAAACTTCTCGAAATCTGAATCTGGACTTTCATTAGTGTATTAAGTGTGTCAAAATGTCATCTTTCACATAGATTCGGAATCGTCAACTGCAAAAAAGTCAATTTTAAGATATCGTTGATTGAACAAAGTTGTCTCCTTCTTGTTTCAAGTGTTCTACTATGGACCATGGCTAAAACTCAAGTTTTAGAGACATCCCGAAATCCGAATTTTGACTTTCGTTAGTGTATTAAGTGTATCAAAATGTCATCTTTCACATTGATTCGAGATCGTCAACCGCAAAAGAAGTCAGTTTTGAGATATCGTTGAATGAACAAAGTTGTCTCTTTCTTGTTTCAAGTGTTTAACTATGGACCCATGGCTAAAACTCAAGTTTTAAAGACTTCCCGAAATCTGAATTTGGACTTTCATCAGTGTATTAAGTGTATTAAAATGTAGTCTTTCACATTGATTCAGAATCGTCCACCGCAAAAAACTTCCCTTTCGAGTTATCGTTGAATGAACGAAGTTATCTCTTTCTTGTTTCAAGTGTTCAACTATGGACCCATGGCCAAAACTCAAGTTTTAAAAACTTCCCAAAATCTAAATTTGGGCTTTCTTTAGTGTATTAAGTGTTTCAAAATGCCGTCTTTCACGTAGATTCGTAATCATCAAAAGCAAATAAGTCAATTTCTAGATATCTTTGATTGAACAAAGTTCTGTCTTTCTTGTTTCAAGTGTTCTACTATGGACCCATGGCTAAAACTCAAGTTTTAAAAACTTCCTGAAATCTAAATCTGGACTTTCATTAGGGTATTAAGTGTATCAAAATGTCGTCTTTCACATAGATTCGGAATCGTCAACTGCAAAAAAGTCAATTTTAAGATATCGTTGATTGAACAAAGTTATCTCTTTCTTGTTTCAAGTGTTCTACTATGGACCCATGGGTAAAACTCAAGTTTTAAAAAAGTTCCTGGAATCCGAATTTGGACATTCGTTAGTGTATTAAGTGTATCAAAATGTCGTCTTTCACGTTGATTCGGAATCGTCAACCGCAATAAAAGTCAGTTTTGAGTTATCGTTGAATGAACAAAGTTGTCTCTTTCTTGTTTCAAGTGTTTAACTATGGACCCATGGCTAAAACTCAAGTTTTAAAGACTTCCCGAAATCCAAATTTAGACTTTCATTAGTGTATTAAGTGTATTAAAATGTCGTCTTTCACATTGATTTGGAATTGTCAACCGCAAAAAAAGACAGTTTTGAGTTATCGTTGAATGAACAAAGTTGCCTGTTTCTTATTTCAAGTGTTCAACTATGGACCCATGGCTAAAACTCAAGTTTTAAAAACTTCCCGAAATCTGAATTTGAACTTTATTTAGTGTATTAAGTGTTTCAAAATGTCATCTTTCACGTAGATTCGGAGCCGTCAAAAGCAAATAAGTCAGTTTTGAGATATCTTTGATAGAACAAAGTTCTGTCTCTCTTGTTTCAAGTGTTCTACTGTGCACCCATGGCTAAAACTCAAGTTTTAAAAACTTCTCGAGATCTGAATCTGGACTTTCATTAGTGTATCAAAATGTCGTCTTTCACATTTATTCGAAATCGTCAACCGCAAAAAAAGTCAGTTTTGAGAAATCGTTGAATGAACAAAGTTGTCTTTTTCTTGTTTCAAGTGTTCTACTATAGACCCATGGCTAAAACTCAAGTTTTAAAGACTTCCTGAAATCCGAATTTTGACTTTCATTAGTGTATTAAGTGTATTAAAATGTCGTCTTTCACATTGATTCGGAATCGTCAACCCCAAAAAAAAGTCAGTTTTGAGATATCGTTTGAATGAAGAAAGTTGTCTCTTTCTTGTTTCAAGTGTTCAACAATGGACCCATGGCTAAAACTCAAGTTTTAAAGACTTTCCGAAATCCGAATTTCGACTTTCATTAGTGTATTAAGTGTATTAAAATGTCGTCTTTCACAGTGAGTCGGAATCGTCAACCACAAAAAAAGTCAATTTTGAGATATCGTTGAATGAACAAAGTTGTCTCTTTGTTTTTTCAAGTGTTTATCTACGGACCCATGGCTAAAACTCAAGTTTTAAAGACTTTCCGAAATCCGAATTTGGACTTTCATGAGTGTATTAAGTGTATTAAAATGTCGTCTTTCACATTGATTCGGAATCGTCCACTGCAAAAACCTCCCTTTTGAGTTATCGTTGAATGAACAAAGTTGTCTCTTTCTTGTTTCAAGTGTTCAACTATGGACCCATGGCTAAAACTCAAGTTTTAAAAACTTCTCGAAATATGAATTTGGACTTTCTTTAGTGTATTAGGTGTTTCAAAATGTCATATTTCACGTAGATTCGGAATCATTAACAGCAAAAAAAGTCAGTTTTCTGATATCGTTGAATGAACAAAGTTGTATCTTCCTTGTTTCAAGTGTTTAACTACGGACCCATGGCTAAAACTCAAGTTTTAAAGACTTTTCGAAATCCGAATTTGGACTTTCATCAGTGTATTAAGTGTATTAAATTGTCGTCTTTCACATTGATTCAGAATCGTCCACCGCAAAAAAGTTCCCTTTTGAGTTATCGTTGAATGAACAAAGTTGTCTCTTTCTTGTTTCAAGTGTTCAACTATGGACCCATGGCTAAAACTCAAGTTTTAAAAACTTCTCGAAATATGAATTTTTACTTTCTTTAGTGTATTAAGTGTTTCAAAATGTCGTCTTTCACGTAGATTCGAAATCATCAAAAGCAAATAAGTCAGTTTTTAGATATCTTTGATTGAACAAAGTTCTGTCTTTCTTGTTTCAAGTGTTTAACTATGGACCATGGCTAAAACTCAAGTTTTAAAAACTTTCTGAAATCTGAATTTGGACTTTCTTTAGTGTATTAAGTGTTTCAAAATGCTGTCTTTCACGTAGATTCGTAAT
Source organism: Diospyros kaki (assembly GCA_036245055.1). Classification (NCBI taxonomy): domain Eukaryota; kingdom Viridiplantae; phylum Streptophyta; class Magnoliopsida; order Ericales; family Ebenaceae; genus Diospyros; species Diospyros kaki. The sequence goes on along the minus strand of BSEG01000009.1, from coordinate 21,271,092 downwards.
CATCAAAAGCAAATAAGTCAGTTTTAAGATATCGTTGATTGAACAAAGTTGTCTTCTTCTTGTTTGAAGTGTTCTACTATGGACCCATGGGTAAAACTCAAGTTTTAAAAACTTCCCGGAATCCGAATTGAGACTTTCGTTAGTGTATTAAGTGTATCAAAATGTCGTCTTTCACATGGATTCGGAATCGTCAACCGCAAAAAAAGTCAGTTTTGAGATATCGTTGAATGAACAAAGTTGTCTCTTTCTTGTTTCAAGTGTTTAACTATGGACCATGGCAAAAACTCAAGTTTTAAAGACATCCCGAAATCCGAATTTGGACTTTCGTTAGTGTATTAAGTGTATCAAAATGTCATCTTTCACATTGATTCGAGATCGTCAACCGCAGAAAAAGTCAGTTTTGAGATATCGTTGAATGAACAAAGTTGTCTCTTTCTTGTTTCAAGTGTTTAACTATGGACCCATGGCTAAAACTCAAGTTTTAAAGACTTCCCGAAATCTGAATTTGGACTTTCATCAGTGTATTAAGTGTATTAAAATGTAGTCTTTCACATTGATTCAGAATTGTCCACCGCAAAAAACGTCCCTTTCGAGTTATCGTTGAATGAACGAAGTTGTCTCTTTCTTGTTTCAAGTGTTCAACTATGGACGCATGGCCAAAACTCAAGTTTTAAAAACTTCCCAAAATCTGAATTTGGGCTTTCTTTGGTGTATTAAGTGTTTCAAAATGCCGTCTTTCATGTAGATTCGTAATCATCAAAAGCAAATAAGTCAGTTTTTAGATATCTTTGATTGAACAAAGTTCTGTCTTTCTTGTTTCAAGTGTTCTACTATGGACCCATGGCTAAAACTCAAGTTTTAAAGACTTTTCGAAATCCGAATTTGGACTTTCATCAGTGTATTAAGTGTATTAAATTGTCGTCTTTCACATTGATTCGGAATCGTCCACCGCAAAAAAGTTCCCTTTTGAGTTATCGTTGAATGAACAAAGTTGTCTCTTTCTTGTTTCAAGTGTTCAACTATGGACCCATGGCTAAAACTCAAGTTTTAAAAACTTCTCGAATTATGAATTTGTACTTTCTTTAGTGTATTAAGTGTTTCAAAATGTCGTCTTTCACGTAGATTCGAAATCATCAAAAGCAAATAAGTCAGTTTTTAGATATCTTTGATTGAACAAAGTTCTATCTTTCTTGTTTCAATTGTTCTACTGTGCACCCATGGCTAAAACTCATGTTTTAAAAACTTTTCGAGATCTGAATCTGGACTTTCATTAGTGTATTAAGTGTATCAAAATGTCGTCTTTCACATAGATTCGGAATCGTCAACTGCAAAAAATTCAATTTTGAGATATCGTTGATTTAACAAAGTTGTCTCCTTCTTGTTTCAAGTGTTCTACTATGGACCCATGGGTAAAACTCAAGTTTTAAAAATGTCCCGAAATCTGAATTTGGACTTTCACTAGTGTATTAAGTGTATCAAAATGTCGTCTTTCACATTGATTCGGAATCGTCAACCGCAAAAAAAGTCAGTTTTGAGATATCGTTGAATGAAGAAAGTTGTCTCTTTCTTGTTTCAAGTGTTCAACATTGGACCCATGGCTAAAACTCAAGTTTTAAAGACTTCCCGAAATCCGAATTTGGATTTTTCATTAGTGTATTAAGTGCCTTAAAATGTCGTCTTTCATATTGATTCGGAATCGTCAACCGCAAAAAAAGTCAGTTTTGAGATTTCGTTGAATGAACAAAGTTGTCTCTTTCTTTTTTCAAGTGTTTAACTATGGACCCATGGCTAAAACTCAAGTTTTAAAGACTTTCCGAAATCTGAATTTGGACTTTCATCAGTGTATTAAGTGTATTAAAATGTCGTCTTTCACATTGATTCGGAATCGTCCACTACAAAAAACTGCCCTTTTGAGTTATCGTTGAATAAGCAAAGTTGTCTCTTTCTTGTTTCAAGTGTTCAACTATGGACCCATGGCTAAAACACAAGTTTTAAAAACTTCTCGAAATATGAATTTGGACTTTCTTTAGTGTATTAAGTTTTTCAAAATGTCGTCTTTCACGTAGATTCGGAATCATCAAAACCAAATAAGTCAGTTTTTAGATATCTTTGATTGAACAAAGTTCTATCTTTCTTGTTTCAAGTGTTCTACTATGGACCCATGGATAAAACTCAAGTTTTAAAAACTTCTCGAAATCTGAATCTGGACTTTCATTAGTGTATTAAGTGTGTCAAAATGTCATCTTTCACATAGATTCGGAATCGTCAACTGCAAAAAAGTTAATTTTAAGATATCGTTGATTGAACAAAGTTGTCTCCTTCTTGTTTCAAGTGTTCTACTATGGACCATGGATAAAACTCAAGTTTTAGAGACATCCCGAAATCCGAATTTTGACTTTCGTTAGTGTATTAAGTGTATCAAAATGTCATCTTTCACATTGATTCGAGATCGTCAACCGCAAAAAAAGTCAGTTTTGAGATATCGTTGAATGAACAAAGTTGTCTCTTTCTTGTTTCAAGTGTTTAACTATGGACCCATGGCTAAAACTCAAGTTTTAAAGACTTCCCGAAATCTGAATTTGGACTTTCATCAGTGTATTAAGTGTATTAAAATGTAGTCTTTCACATTGATTCAGAATCGTCCACCGCAAAAAACTTCCCTTTCGAGTTATCGTTGAATGAACGAAGTTATCTCTTTCTTGTTTCAAGTGTTCAACTATGGACCCATGGCCAAAACTCAAGTTTTAAAACCTTCCCAAAATCTGAATTTGGGCTTTCTTTAGTGTATTAAGTGTTTCAAAATGCCGTCTTTCACGTAGATTCGTAATCATCAAAAGCAAATAAGTCAATTTTTAGATATCTTTGATTGAACAAAGTTCTGTCTTTCTTGTTTCAAGTGTTCTACTATGGCTCCATGGGTTAAACTCAAGTTTTAAAAACTTCCCGAAATCTAAATCTGGACTTTCATTAGGGTATTAAGTGTATCAAAATGTCGTCTTTCACATAGATTCGGAATCGTCAACTGCAAAAAAGTCAATTTTAAGATATCGTTGATTGAACAAAGTTATCTCTTTCTTGTTTAGAGTGTTCTACTATGGACCCATGGGTAAAACTCAAGTTTTAAAAAAGTTCCCGGAATCCGAATTTGGACATTCGTTAGTGTATTAAGTGTATCAAAATGTCGTCTTTCACGTTGATTCGGAATCGTCAACCGCAATAAAAGTCAGTTTTGAGTTATCGTTGAATGAACAAAGTTGTCTCTTTCTTGTTTCAAGTGTTTAACTATGGACCCATGGCTAAAACTCAAGTTTTAAAGACTTCCCGAAATCCGAATTTAGACTTTCATTAGTGTATTAAGTGTATTAAAATGTCGTCTTTCACATTGATTTGGAATCGTCAACCGCAAAAAAAGACAGTTTTGAGTTATCATTGAATGAACAAAGTTGCCTGTTTCTTATTTCAAGTGTTCAACTATGGACCCATGGCTAAAACTCAAGTTTAAAAAACTTCCCGAAATCTGAATTTGAACTTTATTTAGTGTATTAAGTGTTTCAAAATGTCATCTTTCACGTAGATTCGGAGCCGTCAAAAGCAAATAAGTCAGTTTTGAGATATCTTTGATAGAACAAAGTTCTGTCTCTCTTGTTTCAAGTGTTCTACTGTGCACCCATGGCTAAAACTCAAGTTTTAAAAACTTCTCGAGATCTGAATCTGGACTTTCATTAGTGTATCAAAATGTCGTCTTTCACATTTATTCGAAATCGTCAACCGCAAAAAAAGTCAGTTTTGAGAAATCGTTGAATGAACAAAGTTGTCTTTTTCTTGTTTCAAGTGTTCTACTATAGACCCATGGCTAAAACTCAAGTTTTAAAGACTTCCTGAAATCCGAATTTTGACTTTCATTAGTGTATTAAGTGTATTAAAATGTCGTCTTTCACATTGATTCGGAATCGTCAACCCCAAAAAAAAGTCAGTTTTGAGATATCGTTTGAATGAAGAAAGTTGTCTCTTTCTTGTTTCAAGTGTTCAACAATGGACCCATGGCTAAAACTCAAGTTTTAAAGACTTTCCGAATTCCGAATTTCGACTTTCATTAGTGTATTAAGTGTATTAAAATGTCGTCTTTCACAGTGAGTCGGAATCGTCAACCACAAAAAAAGTCAATTTTGAGATATCGTTGAATGAACAAAGTTGTCTCTTTGTTTTTTCAAGTGTTTATCTACGGACCCATGGCTAAAACTCAAGTTTTAAAGACTTTCCGAAATCCGAATTTGGACTTTCATGTGTGTATTAAGTGTATTAAAATGTCGTCTTTCACATTGATTCGGAATCGTCCACTGCAAAAACCTCCCTTTTGAGTTATCGTTGAATGAACAAAGTTGTCTCTTTCTTGTTTCAAGTGTTCAACTATGGACCCATGGCTAAAACTCAAGTTTTAAAAACTTCTCGAAATATGAATTTGGACTTTCTTTAGTGTATTAGGTGTTTCAAAATGTCATCTTTCACGTAGATTCGGAATCATTAACAGCAAAAAAAGTCAGTTTTGTGATATCGTTGAATGAACAAAGTTGTATCTTCCTTGTTTCAAGTGTTTAACTACGGACCCATGGCTAAAACTCAAGTTTTAAAGACTTTTCGAAATCCGAATTTGGACTTTCATCAGTGTATTAAGTGTATTAAATTGTCGTCTTTCACATTGATTCGGAATCGTCCACCGCAAAAAAGTTCCCTTTTGAGTTATCGTTGAATGAACAAAGTTGTCTCTTTCTTGTTTCAAGTGTTCAACTATGGACCCATGGCGAAAACACAAGTTTTAAAAACTTCTCGAAATATGAATTTGGACTTTCTTTAGTGTATTAAGTTTTTCAAAATGTCGTCTTTCACGTAGATTCGGAATCATCAAAACCAAATAAGTCAGTTTTTAGATATCTTTGATTGAACAAAGTTCTATCTTTCTTGTTTCAAGTGTTCTACTATGGACCCATGGATAAAACTCAAGTTTTAAAAACTTCTCGAAATCTGAATCTGGACTTTCATTAGTGTATTAAGTGTGTCAAAATGTCATCTTTCACATAGATTCGGAATCGTCAACTGCAAAAAAGTCAATTTTAAGATATCGTTGATTGAACAAAGTTATCTCTTTCTTGTTTAGAGTGTTCTACTATGGACCCATGGGTAAAACTCAAGTTTTAAAAAAGTTCCCGGAATCCGAATTTGGACATTCGTTAGTGTATTAAGTGTATCAAAATGTCGTCTTTCACGTTGATTCGGAATCGTCAACCGCAATAAAAGTCAGTTTTGAGTTATCGTTGAATGAACAAAGTTGTCTCTTTCTTGTTTCAAGTGTTTAACTATGGACCCATGGCTAAAACTCAAGTTTTAAAGACTTCCCGAAATCCGAATTTAGACTTTCATTAGTGTATTAAGTGTATTAAAATGTCGTCTTTCACATTGATTTGGAATCGTCAACCGCAAAAAAAGACAGTTTTGAGTTATCATTGAATGAACAAAGTTGCCTGTTTCTTATTTCAAGTGTTCAACTATGGACCCATGGCTAAAACTCAAGTTTAAAAAACTTCTCGAAATCTGAATTTGAACTTTATTTAGTGTATTAAGTGTTTCAAAATGTCATCTTTCACGTAGATTCGGAGCCGTCAAAAGCAAATAAGTCAGTTTTGAGATATCTTTGATAGAACAAAGTTCTGTCTCTCTTGTTTCAAGTGTTCTACTGTGCACCCATGGCTAAAACTCAAGTTTTAAAAACTTCTCGAGATCTGAATCTGGACTTTCATTAGTGTATCAAAATGTCGTCTTTCACATTTATTCGAAATCGTCAACCGCAAAAAAAGTCAGTTTTGAGAAATCGTTGAATGAACAAAGTTGTCTTTTTCTTGTTTCAAGTGTTCTACTATAGACCCATGGCTAAAACTCAAGTTTTAAAGACTTCCTGAAATCCGAATTTTGACTTTCATTAGTGTATTAAGTGTATTAAAATGTCGTCTTTCACATTGATTCGGAATCGTCAACCCCAAAAAAAAGTCAGTTTTGAGATATCGTTTGAATGAAGAAAGTTGTCTCTTTCTTGTTTCAAGTGTTCAACAATGGACCCATGGCTAAAACTCAAGTTTTAAAGACTTTCCGAATTCCGAATTTCGACTTTCATTAGTGTATTAAGTGTATTAAAATGTCGTCTTTCACAGTGAGTCGGAATCGTCAACCACAAAAAAAGTCAATTTTGAGATATCGTTGAATGAACAAAGTTGTCTCTTTGTTTTTTCAAGTGTTTATCTACGGACCCATGGCTAAAACTCAAGTTTTAAAGACTTTCCGAAATCCGAATTTGGACTTTCATGTGTGTATTAAGTGTATTAAAATGTCGTCTTTCACATTGATTCGGAATCGTCCACTGCAAAAACCTCCCTTTTGAGTTATCGTTGAATGAACAAAGTTGTCTCTTTCTTGTTTCAAGTGTTCAACTATGGACCCATGGCTAAAACTCAAGTTTTAAAAACTTCTCGAAATATGAATTTGGACTTTCTTTAGTGTATTAGGTGTTTCAAAATGTCATCTTTCACGTAGATTCGGAATCATTAACAGCAAAAAAAGTCAGTTTTGTGATATCGTTGAATGAACAAAGTTGTATCTTCCTTGTTTCAAGTGTTTAACTACGGACCCATGGCTAAAACTCAAGTTTTAAAGACTTTTCGAAATCCGAATTTGGACTTTCATCAGTGTATTAAGTGTATTAAATTGTCGTCTTTCACATTGATTCGGAATCGTCCACCGCAAAAAAGTTCCCTTTTGAGTTATCGTTGAATGAACAAAGTTGTCTCTTTCTTGTTTCAAGTGTTCAACTATGGACCCATGGCTAAAACACAAGTTTTAAAAACTTCTCGAAATATGAATTTGGACTTTCTTTAGTGTATTAAGTTTTTCAAAATGTCATCTTTCACGTAGATTCGGAATCATCAAAACCAAATAAGTCAGTTTTTAGATATCTTTGATTGAACAAAGTTCTATCTTTCTTGTTTCAAGTGTTCTACTATGGACCCATGGATAAAACTCAAGTTTTAAAAACTTCTCGAAATCTGAATCTGGACTTTCATTAGTGTATTAAGTGTGTCAAAATGTCATCTTTCACATAGATTCGGAATCGTCAACTGCAAAAAAGTCAATTTTAAGATATCGTTGATTGAACAAAGTTGTCTCCTTCTTGTTTCAAGTGTTCTACTATGGACCATGGATAAAACTCAAGTTTTAGAGACATCCCGAAATCCGAATTTTGACTTTCGTTAGTGTATTAAGTGTATCAAAATGTCATCTTTCACATTGATTCGAGATCGTCAACCGCAAAAAAAGTCAGTTTTGAGATATCGTTGAATGAACAAAGTTGTCTCTTTCTTGTTTCAAGTGTTTAACTATGGACCCATGGCTAAAACTCAAGTTTTAAAGACTTCCCGAAATCTGAATTTGGACTTTCATCAGTGTATTAAGTGTATTAAAATGTAGTCTTTCACATTGATTCAGAATCGTCCACCGCAAAAAACTTCCCTTTCGAGTTATCGTTGAATGAACGAAGTTATCTCTTTCTTGTTTCAAGTGTTCAACTATGGACCCATGGCCAAAACTCAAGTTTTAAAACCTTCCCAAAATCTGAATTTGGGCTTTCTTTAGTGTATTAAGTGTTTCAAAATGCCGTCTTTCACGTAGATTCGTAATCATCAAAAGCAAATAAGTCAATTTTTAGATATCTTTGATTGAACAAAGTTCTGTCTTTCTTGTTTCAAGTGTTCTACTATGGCTCCATGGCTAAAACTCAAGTTTTAAAAACTTCCCGAAATCTAAATCTGGACTTTCATTAGGGTATTAAGTGTATCAAAATGTCGTCTTTCACATAGATTCGGAATCGTCAACTGCAAAAAAGTCAATTTTAAGATATCGTTGATTGAACAAAGTTATCTCTTTCTTGTTTAGAGTGTTCTACTATGGACCCATGGGTAAAACTCAAGTTTTAAAAAAGTTCCCGGAATCCGAATTTGGACATTCGTTAGTGTATTAAGTGTATCAAAATGTCATCTTTCACGTTGATTCGGAATCGTCAACCGCAATAAAAGTCAGTTTTGAGTTATCGTTGAATGAACAAAGTTGTCTCTTTCTTGTTTCAAGTGTTTAACTATGGACCCATGGCTAAAACTCAAGTTTTAAAGACTTCCCGAAATCCGAATTTAGACTTTCATTAGTGTATTAAGTGTATTAAAATGTCGTCTTTCACATTGATTTGGAATCGTCAACCGCAAAAAAAGACAGTTTTGAGTTATCATTGAATGAACAAAGTTGCCTGTTTCTTATTTCAAGTGTTCAACTATGGACCCATGGCTAAAACTCAAGTTTAAAAAACTTCCTGAAATCTGAATTTGAACTTTATTTAGTGTATTAAGTGTTTCAAAATGTCATCTTTCACGTAGATTCGGAGCCGTCAAAAGCAAATAAGTCAGTTTTGAGATATCTTTGATAGAACAAAGTTCTGTCTCTCTTGTTTCAAGTGTTCTACTGTGCACCCATGGCTAAAACTCAAGTTTTAAAAACTTCTCGAGATCTGAATCTGGACTTTCATTAGTGTATCAAAATGTCGTCTTTCACATTTATTCGAAATCGTCAACCGCAAAAAAAGTCAGTTTTGAGAAATCGTTGAATGAACAAAGTTGTCTTTTTCTTGTTTCAAGTGTTCTACTATAGACCCATGGCTAAAACTCAAGTTTTAAAGACTTCCTGAAATCCGAATTTTGACTTTCATTAGTTTATTAAGTGTATTAAAATGTCGTCTTTCACATTGATTCGGAATCGTCAACCCCAAAAAAAAGTCAGTTTTGAGATATCGTTTGAATGAAGAAAGTTGTCTCTTTCTTGTTTCAAGTGTTCAACAATGGACCCATGGCTAAAACTCAAGTTTTAAAGACTTTCCGAATTCCGAATTTCAACTTTCATTAGTGTATTAAGTGTATTAAAATGTCGTCTTTCACAGTGAGTCGGAATCGTCAACCACAAAAAAAGTCAATTTTGAGATATCGTTGAATGAACAAAGTTGTCTCTTTGTTTTTTCAAGTGTTTATCTACGGACCCATGGCTAAAACTCAAGTTTTAAAGACTTTCCGAAATCCGAATTTGGACTTTCATGTGTGTATTAAGTGTATTAAAATGTCGTCTTTCACATTGATTCGGAATCGTCCACTGCAAAAACCTCCCTTTTGAGTTATCGTTGAATGAACAAAGTTGTCTCTTTCTTGTTTCAAGTGTTCAACTATGGACCCATGGCTAAAACTCAAGTTTTAAAAACTTCTCGAAATATGAATTTGGACTTTCTTTAGTGTATTAGGTGTTTCAAAATGTCATCTTTCACGTAGATTCGGAATCATTAACAGCAAAAAAAGTCAGTTTTGTGATATCGTTGAATGAACAAAGTTGTATCTTCCTTGTTTCAAGTGTTTAACTACGGACCCATGGCTAAAACTCAAGTTTTAAAGACTTTTCGAAATCCGAATTTGGACTTTCATCAGTGTATTAAGTGTATTAAATTGTCGTCTTTCACATTGATTCGGAATCGTCCACCGCAAAAAAGTTCCCTTTTGAGTTATCGTTGAATGAACAAAGTTGTCTCTTTCTTGTTTCAAGTGTTCAACTATGGACCCATGGCTAAAACTCAAGTTTTAAAAACTTCTCGAAATATGAATTTGTACTTTCTTTAGTGTATTAAGTGTTTCAAAATGTCGTCTTTCACGTAGATTCGAAATCATCAAAAGCAAATAAGTCAGTTTTTAGATATCTTTGATTGAACAAAGTTCTGTCTTTCTTGTTTCAAGTGTTTAACTATGGACCATGGCCAAAACTCAAGTTTTAAAAACTTTCTGAAATCTGAATTTGGACTTTCTTTAGTGTATTAAGTGTTTCAAAATGTTGTCTTTCACGTAGATTCGTAATCATCAAAAGCAAATAAGTCAGTTTTAAGATATCGTTGATTGAACAAAGTTGTCTTCTTCTTGTTTGAAGTGTTCTACTATGGACCCATGGGTAAAACTCAAGTTTTAAAAACTTCCCGGAATCCAAATTGAGACTTTCGTTAGTGTATTAAGTGTATCAAAACGTCATCTTTCACATGGATTCGGAATCGTCAACCGCAAAAAAAGTCAGTTTTGAGATATCGTTGAATGAACAAAGTTGTCTCTTTCTTGTTTCAAGTGTTTAACTATGGACCATGGCTAAAACTCAAGTTTTAAAGACATCCCGAAATCCGAATTTGGACTTTCGTTAGTGTATTAAGTGTATCAAAATGTCATCTTTCACATTGATTCGAGATCGTCAACCGCAAAAAAAGTCAGTTTTGAGATATCGTTGAATGAACAAAGTTGTCTCTTTCTTGTTTCAAGTGTTTAACTATGGACCCATGGCTAAAACTCAAGTTTTAAAGACTTCCCGAAATCTGAATTTGGACTTTCATCAGTGTATTAAGTGTATTAAAATGTAGTCTTTCACATTGATTCAGAATTGTCCACCGCAAAAAACTTCCCTTTCGAGTTATCGTTGAATGAACGAAGTTGTCTCTTTCTTGTTTCAAGTGTTCAACTATGGACGCATGGCCAAAACTCAAGTTTTAAAAACTTCCCAAAATCTGAATTTGGGCTTTCTTTAGTGTATTAAGTGTTTCAAAATGCCGTCTTTCATGTAGATTCGTAATCATCAAAAGCAAATAAGTCAGTTTTTAGATATCTTTGATTGAACAAAGTTCTGTCTTTCTTGTTTCAAGTGTTCTACTATGGACCCATGTCTAAAACTCAAGTTTTAAAAACTTCCCGAAATCTAAATCTGGACTTTCATTAGGGTATTAAGTGTATCAAAATGTCGTCTTTCACATAGATTCGGAATCGTCAACTGCAAAAAAGTCAATTTTAAGATATCGTTGATTGAACAAAGTTGTCTCTTTCTTGTTTCAAGTGTTCTACTATGGACCCATGGGTAAAACTCAAGTTTTAAAAATGTCCCGAAATCCGAATTTGGACTTTCACTAGTGTATTAAGTGTATCAAAATGTCGCCTTTCACATTGATTCGGAATCGTCAACTGCAAAAAAAGTCAGTTTTGAGATATCGTTGAATGAAGAAAGTTGTCTCTTTCTTGTTTCAAGTGTTCAACATTGGACCCATGGCTAAAACTCAAGTTTTAAAGACTTCCCGAAATCAAAATTTGGATTTTTCATTAGTGTATTAAGTGCCTTAAAATGTCGTCTTTCACATTGATTCGGAATCGTCAACCGCAAAAAAAGTCAGTTTTGAGATTTCGTTGAATGAACAAAGTTGTCTCTTTCTTTTTTCAAGTGTTTAACTATGGACCCATGGCTAAAACTCAAGTTTTAAAGACTTTCCGAAATCCGAATTTCGACTTTCATTAGTGTATTAAGTGTATTAAAATGTCGTCTTTCACAGTGAGTCGGAATCGTCAACCACAAAAAAAGTCAGTTTTCAGTTATCGTTGAATGAACAAAGTTGTCTCTTTCTTGTTTCAAGTTTTCAACTATGGACCCATGGCTAAAACTCAAGTTTTAAAGACTTTTCGAAATCCGAATTTGGACTTTCATCAGTGTATTAAGTGTATTAAATTGTCGTCTTTCACATTGATTCGGAATCGTCCACCGCAAAAAAGTTCCCTTTTGAGTTATCGTTGAATCAACAAAGTTGTCTCTTTCTTGTTTCAAGTGTTCAACTATGGACCCATGGCTAAAACTCAAGTTTTAAAAACTTCTCGAAATATGAATTTGTACTTTCTTTAGTGTATTAAGTGTTTCAAAATGTCGTCTTTCACGTAGATTCGAAATCATCAAAAGCAAATAAGTCAGTTTTTAGATATCTTTGATTGAACAAAGTTCTATCTTTCTTGTTTCAATTGTTCTACTGTGCACCCATGGCTAAAACTCATGTTTTAAAAACTTTCCGAGATCTGAATCTGGACTTTCATTAGTGTATTAAGTGTATCAAAATGTCGTCTTTCACATAGATTCGGAATCGTCAACTGCAAAAAATTCAATTTTGAGATATCGTTGATTTAACAAAGTTGTCTCCTTCTTGTTTCAAGTGTTCTACTATGGACCCATGGGTAAAACTCAAGTTTTAAAAATGTCCCGAAATCCGAATTTGGACTTTCACTAGTGTATTAAGTGTATCAAAATGTCGTCTTTCACATTGATTCGGAATCGTCAACCGCAAAAAAAGTCAGTTTTGAGATATCGTTGAATGAAGAAAGTTGTCTCTTTCTTGTTTCAAGTGTTCAACATTGGACCCATGGCTAAAACTCAAGTTTTAAAGACTTCCCGAAATCCGAATTTGGATTTTTCATTAGTGTATTAAGTGCCTTAAAATGTCGTCTTTCATATTGATTCGGAATCGTCAACCGCAAAAAAAGTCAGTTTTGAGATTTCGTTGAATGAACAAAGTTGTCTCTTTCTTTTTTCAAGTGTTTAACTATGGACCCATGGCTAAAACTCAAGTTTTAAAGACTTTCCGAAATCCGAATTTGGACTTTCATCAGTGTATTAAGTGTATTAAAATGTCGTCTTTCACATTGATTCGGAATCGTCCACTACAAAAAACTGCCCTTTTGAGTTATCGTTGAATAAGCAAAGTTGTCTCTTTCTTGTTTCAAGTGTTCAACTATGGACCCATGGCTAAAACACAAGTTTTAAAAACTTCTCGAAATATGAATTTGGACTTTCTTTAGTGTATTAAGTTTTTCAAAATGTCGTCTTTCACGTAGATTCGGAATCATCAAAACCAAATAAGTCAGTTTTTAGATATCTTTGATTGAACAAAGTTCTATCTTTCTTGTTTCAAGTGTTCTACTATGGACCCATGGATAAAACTCAAGTTTTAAAAACTTCTCGAAATCTGAATCTGGACTTTCATTAGTGTATTAAGTGTGTCAAAATGTCATCTTTCACATAGATTCGGAATCGTCAACTGCAAAAAAGTCAATTTTAAGATATCGTTGATTGAACAAAGTTGTCTCCTTCTTGTTTCAAGTGTTCTACTATGGACCATGGATAAAACTCAAGTTTTAGAGACATCCCGAAATCCGAATTTTGACTTTTGTTAGTGTATTAAGTGTATCAAAATGTCATCTTTCACATTGATTCGAGATCGTCAACCGCAAAAAAAGTCAGTTTTGAGATATCGTTGAATGAACAAAGTTGTCTCTTTCTTGTTTCAAGTGTTTAACTATGGACCCATGGCTAAAACTCAAGTTTTAAAGACTTCCCGAAATCTGAATTTGGACTTTCATCAGTGTATTAAGTGTATTAAAATGTAGTCTTTCACATTGATTCAGAATCGTCCACCGCAAAAAACTTCCCTTTCGAGTTATCGTTGAATGAACGAAGTTATCTCTTTCTTGTTTCAAGTGTTCAACTATGGACCCATGGCCAAAACTCAAGTTTTAAAACCTTCCCAAAATCTGAATTTGGGCTTTCTTTAGTGTATTAAGTGTTTCAAAATGCCGTCTTTCACGTAGATTCGTAATCATCAAAAGCAAATAAGTCAATTTTTAGATATCTTTGATTGAACAAAGTTCTGTCTTTCTTGTTTCAAGTGTTCTACTATGGCTCCATGGCTAAAACTCAAGTTTTAAAAACTTCCCGAAATCTAAATCTGGACTTTCATTAGGGTATTAAGTGTATCAAAATGTCGTCTTTCACATAGATTCGGAATCGTCAACTGCAAAAAAGTCAATTTTAAGATATCGTTGATTGAACAAAGTTATCTCTTTCTTGTTTAGAGTGTTCTACTATGGACCCATGGGTAAAACTCAAGTTTTAAAAAAGTTCCCGGAATCCGAATTTGGACATTCGTTAGTGTATTAAGTGTATCAAAATGTCGTCTTTCACGTTGATTCGGAATCGTCAACCGCAATAAAAGTCAGTTTTGAGTTATCGTTGAATGAACAAAGTTGTCTCTTTCTTGTTTCAAGTGTTTAACTATGGACCCATGGCTAAAACTCAAGTTTTAAAGACTTCCCGAAATCCGAATTTAGACTTTCATTAGTGTATTAAGTGTATTAAAATGTCGTCTTTCACATTGATTTGGAATCGTCAACCGCAAAAAAAGACAGTTTTGAGTTATCATTGAATGAACAAAGTTGCCTGTTTCTTATTTCAAGTGTTCAACTATGGACCCATGGCTAAAACTCAAGTTTAAAAAACTTCCCGAAATCTGAATTTGAACTTTATTTAGTGTATTAAGTGTTTCAAAATGTTATCTTTCACGTAGATTCGGAGCCGTCAAAAGCAAATAAGTCAGTTTTGAGATATCTTTGATAGAACAAAGTTCTGTCTCTCTTGTTTCAAGTGTTCTACTGTGCACCCATGGCTAAAACTCAAGTTTTAAAAACTTCTCGAGATCTGAATCTGGACTTTCATTAGTGTATCAAAATGTCGTCTTTCACATTTATTCGAAATCGTCAACCGCAAAAAAAGTCAGTTTTGAGAAATCATTGAATGAACAAAGTTGTCTTTTTCTTGTTTCAAGTGTTCTACTATAGACCCATGGCTAAAACTCAAGTTTTAAAGACTTCCTGAAATCCGAATTTTGACTTTCATTAGTGTATTAAGTGTATTAAAATGTCGTCTTTCACATTGATTCGGAATCGTCAACCCCAAAAAAAAGTCAGTTTTGAGATATCGTTTGAATGAAGAAAGTTGTCTCTTTCTTGTTTCAAGTGTTCAACAATGGACCCATGGCTAAAACTCAAGTTTTAAAGACTTTCCGAATTCCGAATTTCGACTTTCATTAGTGTATTAAGTGTATTAAAATGTCATCTTTCACAGTGAGTCGGAATCGTCAACCACAAAAAAAGTCAATTTTGAGATATCGTTGAATGAACAAAGTTGTCTCTTTGTTTTTTCAAGTGTTTATCTACGGACCCATGGCTAAAACTCAAGTTTTAAAGACTTTCCGAAATCCGAATTTGGACTTTCATGTGTGTATTAAGTGTATTAAAATGTCGTCTTTCACATTGATTCGGAATCGTCCACTGCAAAAACCTCCCTTTTGAGTTATCGTTGAATGAACAAAGTTGTCTCTTTCTTGTTTCAAGTGTTCAACTATGGACCCATGGCTAAAACTCAAGTTTTAAAAACTTCTCGAAATATGAATTTGGACTTTCTTTAGTGTATTAGGTGTTTCAAAATGTCATCTTTCACGTAGATTCGGAATCATTAACAGCAAAAAAAGTCAGTTTTGTGATATCGTTGAATGAACAAAGTTGTATCTTCCTTGTTTCAAGTGTTTAACTACGGACCCATGGCTAAAACTCAAGTTTTAAAGACTTTTCGAAATCCGAATTTGGACTTTCATCAGTGTATTAAGTGTATTAAATTGTCGTCTTTCACATTGATTCGGAATCGTCCACCGCAAAAAAGTTCCCTTTTGAGTTATCGTTGAATGAACAAAGTTGTCTCTTTCTTGTTTCAAGTGTTCAACTATGGACCCATGGCTAAAACTCAAGTTTTAAAAACTTCTCGAAATATGAATTTGTACTTTCTTTAGTGTATTAAGTGTTTCAAAATGTCGTCTTTCACGTAGATTCGAAATCATCAAAAGCAAATAAGTCAGTTTTTAGATATCTTTGATTGAACAAAGTTCTATCTTTCTTGTTTCAATTGTTCTACTGTGCACCCATGGCTAAAACTCAAGTTTTAAAAACTTTCCGAGATCTGAATCTGGACTTTCATTAGTGTATTAAGTGTATCAAAATGTCGTCTTTCACATAGATTCGGAATCGTCAACTGCAAAAAATTCAATTTTGAGATATCGTTGATTTAACAAAGTTGTCTCCTTCTTGTTTCAAGTGTTCTACTATGGACCCATGGGTAAAACTCAAGTTTTAAAAATGTCCCGAAATCCGAATTTGGACTTTCACTAGTGTATTAAGTGTATCAAAATGTCGTCTTTCACATTGATTCGGAATCGTCAACCGCAAAAAAGGTCAGTTTTGAGATATCGTTGAATGAAGAAAGTTGTCTCTTTCTTGTTTCAAGTGTTCAACATTG
This sequence comes from Diospyros kaki, assembly GCA_036245055.1. Classification (NCBI taxonomy): domain Eukaryota; kingdom Viridiplantae; phylum Streptophyta; class Magnoliopsida; order Ericales; family Ebenaceae; genus Diospyros; species Diospyros kaki. Next base: position 21,255,006 of record BSEG01000009.1, on the reverse strand, counting down.
GACCCATGGCTAAAACTCAAGTTTTAAAGACTTCCCGAAATCCGAATTTGGATTTTTCATTAGTGTATTAAGTGCCTTAAAATGTCGTCTTTCATATTGATTCGGAATCGTCAACCGCAAAAAAAGTCAGTTTTGAGATTTCGTTGAATGAACAAAGTTGTCTCTTTCTTTTTTTCAAGTGTTTAACTATGGACCCATGGCTAAAACTCAAGTTTTAAAGACTTTCCGAAATCCGAATTTGGACTTTCATCAGTGTATTAAGTGTATTAAAATGTCGTCTTTCACATTGATTCGGAATCGTCCACTACAAAAAACTGCCCTTTTGAGTTATCGTTGAATAAGCAAAGTTGTCTCTTTCTTGTTTCAAGTGTTCAACTATGGACCCATGGCTAAAACACAAGTTTTAAAAACTTCTCGAAATATGAATTTGGACTTTCTTTAGTGTATTAAGTTTTTCAAAATGTCGTCTTTCACGTAGATTCGGAATCATCAAAACCAAATAAGTCAGTTTTTAGATATCTTTGATTGAACAAAGTTCTATCTTTCTTGTTTCAAGTGTTCTACTATGGACCCATGGATAAAACTCAAGTTTTAAAAACTTCTCGAAATCTGAATCTGGACTTTCATTAGTGTATTAAGTGTGTCAAAATGTCATCTTTCACATAGATTCGGAATCGTCAACTGCAAAAAAGTCAATTTTAAGATATCGTTGATTGAACAAAGTTGTCTCCTTCTTGTTTCAAGTGTTCTACTATGGACCATGGATAAAACTCAAGTTTTAGAGACATCCCGAAATCCGAATTTTGACTTTCGTTAGTGTATTAAGTGTATCAAAATGTCATCTTTCACATTGATTCGAGATCGTCAACCGCAAAAAAAGTCAGTTTTGAGATATCGTTGAATGAACAAAGTTGTCTCTTTCTTGTTTCAAGTGTTTAACTATGGACCCATGGCTAAAACTCAAGTTTTAAAGACTTCCCGAAATCTGAATTTGGACTTTCATCAGTGTATTAAGTGTATTAAAATGTAGTCTTTCACATTGATTCAGAATCGTCCACCGCAAAAAACTTCCCTTTCGAGTTATCGTTGAATGAACGAAGTTATCTCTTTCTTGTTTCAAGTGTTCAACTATGGACCCATGGCCAAAACTCAAGTTTTAAAACCTTCCCAAAATCTGAATTTGGGCTTTCTTTAGTGTATTAAGTGTTTCAAAATGCCGTCTTTCACGTAGATTCGTAATCATCAAAAGCAAATAAGTCAATTTTTAGATATCTTTGATTGAACAAAGTTCTGTCTTTCTTGTTTCAAGTGTTCTACTATGGCTCCATGGCTAAAACTCAAGTTTTAAAAACTTCCCGAAATCTAAATCTGGACTTTCATTAGGGTATTAAGTGTATCAAAATGTCGTCTTTCACATAGATTCGGAATCGTCAACTGCAAAAAAGTCAATTTTAAGATATCGTTGATTGAACAAAGTTGTCTTCTTCTTGTTTGAAGTGTTCTACTATGGACCCATGGGTAAAACTCAAGTTTTAAAAACTTCCCGGAATCCGAATTGAGACTTTCGTTAGTGTATTAAGTGTATCAAAATGTCGTCTTTCACATGGATTCGGAATCGTCAACCGCAAAAAAAGTCAGTTTTGAGATATCGTTGAATGAACAAAGTTGTCTCTTTCTTGTTTCAAGTGTTTAACTATGGACCATGGCTAAAACTCAAGTTTTAAAGACATCCCGAAATCCGAATTTGGACTTTCGTTAGTGTATTAAGTGTATCAAAATGTCATCTTTCACATTGATTCGAGATCGTCAACCGCAAAAAAAGTCAGTTTTGAGATATCGTTGAATGAACAAAGTTGTCTCTTTCTTGTTTCAAGTGTTTAACTATGGACCCATGGCTAAAACTCAAGTTTTAAAGACTTCCCGAAATCCGAATTTAGACTTTCATTAGTGTATTAAGTGTATTAAAATGTCGTCTTTCACATTTATTTGGAATCGTCAACCGCAAAAAAAGACAGTTTTGAGTTATCATTGAATGAACAAAGTTGCCTGTTTCTTATTTCAAGTGTTCAACTATGGACCCATGGCTAAAACTCAAGTTTAAAAACCTTCCCGAAATCTGAATTTGAACTTTATTTAGTGTATTAAGTGTTTCAAAATGTCATCTTTCACGTAGATTCGGAGCCGTCAAAAGCAAATAAGTCAGTTTTGAGATATCTTTGATAGAACAAAGTTCTGTCTCTCTTGTTTCAAGTGTTCTACTGTGCACCCATGGCTAAAACTCAAGTTTTAAAAACTTCTCGAGATCTGAATCTGGACTTTCATTAGTGTATCAAAATGTCGTCTTTCACATTTATTCGAAATCGTCAACTGCAAAAAAAGTCAGTTTTGAGAAATCGTTGAATGAACAAAGTTGTCTTTTTCTTGTTTCAAGTGTTCTACTATAGACCCATGGCTAAAACTCAAGTTTTAAAGACTTCCTGAAATCCGAATTTTGACTTTCATTAGTTTATTAAGTGTATTAAAATGTCGTCTTTCACATTGATTCGGAATCGTCAACCCCAAAAAAAAGTCAGTTTTGAGATATCGTTTGAATGAAGAAAGTTGTCTCTTTCTTGTTTCAAGTGTTCAACAATGGACCCATGGCTAAAACTCAAGTTTTAAAGACTTTCCGAAATCCGAATTTCGACTTTCATTAGTGTATTAAGTGTATTAAAATGTCGTCTTTCACAGTGAGTCGGAATCGTCAACCACAAAAAAAGTCAATTTTGAGATATCGTTGAATGAACAAAGTTGTCTCTTTGTTTTTTCAAGTGTTTATCTACGGACCCATGGCTAAAACTCAAGTTTTAAAGACTTTCCGAAATCCGAATTTGGACTTTCATGTGTGTATTAAGTGTATTAAAATGTCGTCTTTCACATTGATTCGGAATCGGCCACTGCAAAAACCTCCCTTTTGAGTTATCGTTGAATGAACAAAGTTGTCTCTTTCTTGTTTCAAGTGTTCAACTATGGACCCATGGCTAAAACTCAAGTTTTAAAAACTTCTCGAAATATGAATTTGGACTTTCTTTAGTGTATTAGGTGTTTCAAAATGTCATCTTTCACGTAGATTCGGAATCATTAATAGCAAAAAAAGTCAGTTTTGTGATATCGTTGAATGAACCAAGTTGTATCTTTCTTGTTTCAAGTGTTTAACTACGGACCCATGGCTAAAACTCAAGTTTTAAAGACTTTTCGAAATCCAAATTTGGACTTTCATCAGTGTATTAAGTGTATTAAATTGTCGTCTTTCACATTGATTTGGAATCGTCCACCGCAAAAAAGTTCCTTTTTGAGTTATCGTTGAATGAACAAAGTTGTCTCTTTCTTGTTTCAAGTGTTCAACTATGGACCCATGGCTAAAACTCAAGTTTTAAAAACTTCTCGAAATATGAATTTGTACTTTCTTTAGTGTATTAAGTGTTTCAAAATGTCGTCTTTCACGTAGATTCGAAATCATCAAAAGCAAATAAGTCAGTTTTTAGATATCTTTGATTGAACAAAGTTCTGTCTTTCTTGTTTCAAGTGTTTAACTATGGACCATGGCTAAAACTCAAGTTTTAAAAACCTTCCGAAATCTGAATTTGGAATTTCTTTAGTGTATTAAGTGTTTCAAAATGCTGTCTTTCACGTAGATTCGTAATCATCAAAAGCAAATAAGTCAGTTTTAAGATATCGTTGATTGAACAAAGTTGTCTTCTTCTTGTTTGAAGTGTTCTACTATGGACCCATGGGTAAAACTCAAGTTTTAAAAACTTCCCGGAATCCGAATTGAGACTTTCGTTAGTGTATTAAGTGTATCAAAATGTCGTCTTTCACATGGATTCGGAATCGTCAACCGCAAAAAAAGTCAGTTTTGAGATATCGTTGAATGAACAAAGTTGTCTCTTTCTTGTTTCAAGTGTTTAACTATGGACCATGGCTAAAACTCAAGTTTTAAAGACATCCCGAAATCCGAATTTGGACTTTCGTTAGTGTATTAAGTGTATCAAAATGTCATCTTTCACATTGATTCGAGATCGTCAACCGCAAAAAAAGTCAGTTTTGAGATATCGTTGAATGAACAAAGTTGTCTCTTTCTTGTTTCAAGTGTTTAACTATGGACCCATGGCTAAAACTCAAGTTTTAAAGACTTCCCGAAATCTGAATTTGGACTTTCATCAGTGTATTAAGTGTATTAAAATGTAGTCTTTCACATTGATTCAGAATTGTCCACCGCAAAAAACTTCCCTTTCGAGTTATCGTTGAATGAACGAAGTTGTCTCTTTCTTGTTTCAAGTGTTCAACTATGGACGCATGGCCAAAACTCAAGTTTTAAAAACTTCCCAAAATCTGAATTTAGGCTGTCTTTAGTGTATTAAGTGTTTCAAAATGCCGTCTTTCATGTAGATTCGTAATCATCAAAAGCAAATAAGTCAGTTTTTAGATATCTTTGATTGAACAAAGTTCTGTCTTTCTTGTTTCAAGTGTTCTACTATGGACCCATGTCTAAAACTCAAGTTTTAAAAACTTCCCAAAATCTAAATCTGGACTTTCATTAGGGTATTAAGTGTATCAAAATGTCGTCTTTCACATAGATTCGGAATCGTCAACTGCAAAAAAGTCAATTTTAAGATATCGTTGATTGAACAAAGTTGTCTCTTTCTTGTTTCAAGTGTTCTACTATGGACCCATGGGTACAACTCAAGTTTTAAAAAAGTTCCCAAAATCCAAATTTGGACTTTCGTTAGTGTATTAAGTGTATTAAAATGTCGTATTTCACATTGATTTGGAATCGTCAACCGCAAAAAAAGTCAATTCTGAGATATCGTTGAATGAACGAAGTTGTTTCTTTCTTGTTTCAAGTGTTTAACTATGAACCCATGGCTAAAACTCAAGTTTTAAAGACTTAACGAAATCCGAATTTGGACTTTCATTAGTGTATTAAGTGTATTAAAATGTCGTCTTTCACATTGATTCGGAATCGTCAACCGCAAAAAAAGTCAGTTTTGAGTTATCGTTGAATGAACAAAGTTGTCTCTTTCTTGTTTCAAGTGTTCAACTATGGACCCATGGCTAAAACTCAAGTTTTAAAGACTTCCCGAAATCCGAATTTGGACTTTCATTTGTGTATTAAGTGTATTAAAATGTCGTCTTTCACATTGATTCGGAATCGTCAACCGCAAAAAAAGTCAGTTTTTAGATATCGTTGAATGAACAAAGTTGTCTCTTTCTTGTTTCAAGTGTTCAACTATGGACCCATGGCTAAAATCAAGTTTTAAAAACTTCCCAAAATCTGAATTTGGACTTTATTTAGTGTATTAAGTGTTTCAAAATGTCATCTTTTACGTAGATTCGGAACCGTCAAAAGCAAATAAGTCAGTTTTGAGATATCTTTGATAGAACAAAGTTCTGTCTTTCTTGTTTCAATTGTTCTACTGTGCACCCATGGCTAAAACTCAAGTTTTAAAAACTTCCCGAGATCTGAATCTGGAATTTCATTAGTGTATTAAGTGTATCAAAATGTCGTCTTTCACATAGATTCGGAATCGTCAACTGCAAAAAATTCAATTTTGAGATATCGTTGATTTAACAAAGTTGTCTCCTTCTTGTTTCAAGTGTTCTACTATGGACCCATGGGTAAAACTCAAGTTTTAAAAATGTCCCGAAATCCGAATTTGGACTTTCACTAGTGTATTAAGTGTATCAAAATGTCGTCTTTCACATTGATTCGGAATCGTCAACCGCAAAAAAAGTCAGTTTTGAGATATCGTTGAATGAAGAAAGTTGTCTCTTTCTTGTTTCAAGTGTTCAACATTGGACCCATGGCTAAAACTCAAGTTTTAAAGACTTCCCGAAATCCGAATTTGGATTTTTCATTAGTGTATTAAGTGCCTTAAAATGTCGTCTTTCACATTGATTCGGAATCGTCAACCGCAAAAAAAGTCAGTTTTGAGATTTCGTTGAATGAACAAAGTTGTCTCTTTCTTTTTTCAAGTGTTTAACTATGGACCCATGGCTAAAACTCAAGTTTTAAAGACTTTCCAAAATCCGAATTTGGACTTTCATCAGTGTATTAAGTGTATTAAAATGTCGTCTTTCACATTGATTTGGAATCGTCCACTACAAAAAACTGCCCTTTTGAGTTATCGTTGAATAAGCAAAGTTGTCTCTTTCTTGTTTCAAGTGTTCAACTATGGACCCATGGCTAAAACACAAGTTTTAAAAACTTCTCGAAATATGAATTTGGACTTTCTTTAGTGTATTAAGTTTTTCAAAATGTCGTCTTTCACGTAGATTCGGAATCATCAAAACCAAATAAGTCAGTTTTTAGATATCTTTGATTGAACAAAGTTCTATCTTTCTTGTTTCAAGTGTTCTACTATGGACCCATGGATAAAACTCAAGTTTTAAAAACTTCTCGAAATCTGAATCTGGACTTTCATTAGTGTATTAAGTGTATCAAAATGTCATCTTTCACATAGATTCGGAATCGTCAACTGCAAAAAAGTCAATTTTAAGATATCGTTGATTGAACAAAGTTGTCTCCTTCTTGTTTCAAGTGTTCTACTATGGACCATGGCTAAAACTCAAGTTTTAGAGACATCCCGAAATCCGAATTTTGACTTTCGTTAGTGTATTAAGTGTATCAAAATGTCATCTTTCACATTGATTCGTGATTGTCAACCGCAAAAAAAGTCAGTTTTGAGATATCGTTGAATGAACAAAGTTGTCTCTTTCTTGTTTCAAGTGTTTAACTATGGACCCATGGCTAAAACTCAAGTTTTAAAGACTTCCCGAAATCTGAATTTGGACTTTCATCAGTGTATTAAGTGTATTAAAATGTAGTCTTTCACATTGATTCAGAATCGTCCACCGCAAAAAACTTCCCTTTCGAGTTATCGTTGAATGAACGAAGTTGTCTCTTTCTTGTTTCAAGTGTTCAACTATGGACCCATGGCCAAAACTCAAGTTTTAAAAACTTCTCGAAATATGAATTTGGACTTTCTTTAGTGTATTAAGTTTTTCAAAATGTCGTCTTTCACGTAGATTCGTAATCATCAAAAGCAAATAAGTCAATTTTTAGATATCTTTGATTGAACAAAGTTCTGTCTTTCTTGTTTCAAGTGTTCTACTCTGGACCCATGGCTAAAACTCAAGTTTTAAAAACTTCCCGAAATCTAAATCTGGACTTTCATTAGGGTATTAAGTGTATCAAAATGTCGTCTTTCACATAGATTCGGAATCGTCAACTGCAAAAAAGTCAATTTTAAGATATCGTTGATTGAACAAAGTTGTCTCTTTCTTGTTTCAAGTGTTCTACTATGGACCCATGGCTAAAACTCAAGTTTTAAAGACTTCCCGAAATCCGAATTTAGACTTTCATTAGTGTATTAAGTGTATTAAAATGTCATCTTTCACATTGATTTGGAATCGTCAACCGCAAAAAAAGACAGTTTTGAGTTATCGTTGAATGAACAAAGTTGTCTCTTTCTTGTTTCAAGTGTTCAACTATGGACCCATGGCTAAAACTCAAGTTTTAAAAACTTCTCGAAATATGAATTTGGACTTTCTTTAGTGTATTACGTGTTTCAAAATGTCATCTTTCACGTAGATTCGGAATCATTAACAGCAAAAAAAGTCAGTTTTGTGATATCGTTGAATGAACCAAGTTGTATCTTTCTTGTTTCAAGTGTTTAACTACGGACCCATGGCTAAAACTCAAGTTTTAAAGACTTTTCAAAATCCGAATTTGGACTTTCATCAGTGTATTAAGTGTATTAAATTGTCGTCTTTCACATTGATTCGGAATCGTCCACCGCAAAAAAGTTCCCTTTTGAGTTATCGTTGAATGAACAAAGTTGTCTCTTTCTTGTTTCAAGTGTTCAACTATGGACCCATGGCTAAAACTCAAGTTTTAAAAACTTCTCGAAATATGAATTTGTACTTTCTTTAGTGTATTAAGTGTTTCAAAATGTCGTCTTTCACGTAGATTCGAAATCATCAAAAGCAAATAAGTCAGTTTTTAGATATCTTTGATTGAACAAAGTTCTGTCTTTCTTGTTTCAAGTGTTTAACTATGGACCATGGCTAAAACTCAAGTTTTAAAAACCTTCCGAAATCTGAATTTGGACTTTCTTTAGGGTATTAAGTGTTTCAAAATGCTGTCTTTCACGTAGATTCGTAATCATCAAAAGCAAATAAGTCAGTTTTAAGATATCGTTGATTGAACAAAGTTGTCTTCTTCTTGTTTGAAGTGTTCTACTATGGACCCATGGGTGAAACTCAAGTTTTAAAAACTTCCCGGAATCCGAATTGAGACTTTCGTTAGTGTATTAAGTGTATCAAAATGTCGTCTTTCACATGGATTCGGAATCGTCAACTGCAAAAAAAGTCAGTTTTGAGATATCGTTGAATGAACAAAGTTGTCTCTTTCTTGTTTCAAGTGTTTAACTATGGACCCATGGCTAAAACTCAAGTTTTAAAGACTTCCCGAAATCTGAATTTGGACTTTCATCAGTGTATTAAGTGTATTAAAATGTAGTCTTTCACATTGATTCAGAATCGTCCACCGCAAAAAACTTCCCTTTCGAGTTATCGTTGAATGAACGAAGTTATCTCTTTCTTGTTTCAAGTGTTCAACTATGGACCCATGGCCAAAACTCAAGTTTTAAAACCTTCCCAAAATCTGAATTTGGGCTTTCTTTAGTGTATTAAGTGTTTCAAAATGCCGTCTTTCACGTAGATTCGTAATCATCAAAAGCAAATAAGTCAATTTTTAGATATCTTTGATTGAACAAAGTTCTGTCTTTCTTGTTTCAAGTGTTCTACTATGGCTCCATGGCTAAAACTCAAGTTTTAAAAACTTCCCGAAATCTAAATCTGGACTTTCATTAGGGTATTAAGTGTATCAAAATGTCGTCTTTCACATAGATTCGGAATCGTCAACTGCAAAAAAGTCAATTTTAAGATATCGTTGATTGAACAAAGTTATCTCTTTCTTGTTTAGAGTGTTCTACTATGGACCCATGGGTAAAACTCAAGTTTTAAAAAAGTTCCCGGAATCCGAATTTGGACATTCGTTAGTGTATTAAGTGTATCAAAATGTCGTCTTTCACGTTGATTCGGAATCGTCAACCGCAATAAAAGTCAGTTTTGAGTTATCGTTGAATGAACAAAGTTGTCTCTTTCTTGTTTCAAGTGTTTAACTATGGACCCATGGCTAAAACTCAAGTTTTAAAGACTTCCCGAAATCCGAATTTAGACTTTCATTAGTGTATTAAGTGTATTAAAATGTCGTCTTTCACATTGATTTGGAATCGTCAACCGCAAAAAAAGACAGTTTTGAGTTATCATTGAATGAACAAAGTTGCCTGTTTCTTATTTCAAGTGTTCAACTATGGACCCATGGCTAAAACTCAAGTTTAAAAACCTTCCCGAAATCTGAATTTGAACTTTATTTAGTGTATTAAGTGTTTCAAAATGTCATCTTTCACGTAGATTCGGAGCCGTCAAAAGCAAATAAGTCAGTTTTGAGATATCTTTGATAGAACAAAGTTCTGTCTCTCTTGTTTCAAGTGTTCTACTGTGCACCCATGGCTAAAACTCAAGTTTTAAAAACTTCTCGAGATCTGAATCTGGACTTTCATTAGTGTATCAAAATGTCGTCTTTCACATTTATTCGAAATCGTCAACCGCAAAAAAAGTCAGTTTTGAGAAATCGTTGAATGAACAAAGTTGTCTTTTTCTTGTTTCAAGTGTTCTACTATAGACCCATGGCTAAAACTCAAGTTTTAAAGACTTCCTGAAATCCGAATTTTGACTTTCATTAGTTTATTAAGTGTATTAAAATGTCGTCTTTCACATTGATTCGGAATCGTCAACCCCAAAAAAAAGTCAGTTTTGAGATATCGTTTGAATGAAGAAAGTTGTCTCTTTCTTGTTTCAAGTGTTCAACAATGGACCCATGGCTAAAACTCAAGTTTTAAAGACTTTCCGAAATCCGAATTTCGACTTTCATTAGTGTATTAAGTGTATTAAAATGTCGTCTTTCACAGTGAGTCGGAATCGTCAACCACAAAAAAAGTCAATTTTGAGATATCGTTGAATGAACAAAGTTGTCTCTTTGTTTTTTCAAGTGTTTATCTACGGACCCATGGCTAAAACTCAAGTTTTAAAGACTTTCTGAAATCCGAATTTGGACTTTCATGTGTGTATTAAGTGTATTAAAATGTCGTCTTTCACATTGATTCGGAATCGGCCACTGCAAAAACCTCCCTTTTGAGTTATCGTTGAATGAACAAAGTTGTCTCTTTCTTGTTTCAAGTGTTCAACTATGGACCCATGGCTAAAACTCAAGTTTTAAAAACTTCTCGAAATATGAATTTGGACTTTCTTTAGTGTATTAGGTGTTTCAAAATGTCATCTTTCACGTAGATTCGGAATCATTAATAGCAAAAAAAGTCAGTTTTGTGATATCGTTGAATGAACCAAGTTGTATCTTTCTTGTTTCAAGTGTTTAACTACGGACCCATGGCTAAAACTCAAGTTTTAAAGACTTTTCGAAATCCAAATTTGGACTTTCATCAGTGTATTAAGTGTATTAAATTGTCGTCTTTCACATTGATTTGGAATCGTCCACCGCAAAAAAGTTCCTTTTTGAGTTATCGTTGAATGAACAAAGTTGTCTCTTTCTTGTTTCAAGTGTTCAACTATGGACCCATGGCTAAAACTCAAGTTTTAAAAACTTCTCGAAATATGAATTTGTACTTTCTTTAGTGTATTAAGTGTTTCAAAATGTCGTCTTTCACGTAGATTCGAAATCATCAAAAGCAAATAAGTCAGTTTTTAGATATCTTTGATTGAACAAAGTTCTGTCTTTCTTGTTTCAAGTGTTTAACTATGGACCATGGCTAAAACTCAAGTTTTAAAAACCTTCCGAAATCTGAATTTGGAATTTCTTTAGTGTATTAAGTGTTTCAAAATGCTGTCTTTCACGTAGATTCGTAATCATCAAAAGCAAATAAGTCAGTTTTAAGATATCGTTGATTGAACAAAGTTGTCTTCTTCTTGTTTGAAGTGTTCTACTATGGACCCATGGGTAAAACTCAAGTTTTAAAAACTTCCCGGAATCCGAATTGAGACTTTCGTTAGTGTATTAAGTGTATCAAAATGTCGTCTTTCACATGGATTCGGAATCGTCAACCGCAAAAAAAGTCAGTTTTGAGATATCGTTGAATGAACAAAGTTGTCTCTTTCTTTTTTCAAGTGTTTAACTATGGACCATGGCTAAAACTCAAGTTTTAAAGACATCCCGAAATCCGAATTTGGACTTTCGTTAGTGTATTAAGTGTATCAAAATGTCATCTTTCACATTGATTCGAGATCGTCAACCGCAAAAAAAGTCAGTTTTGAGATATCGTTGAATGAACAAAGTTGTCTCTTTCTTGTTTCAAGTGTTTAACTATGGACCCATGGCTAAAACTCAAGTTTTAAAGACTTCCCGAAATCCGAATTTAGACTTTCATTAGTGTATTAAGTGTATTAAAATGTCGTCTTTCACATTGATTTGGAACCGTCAACCGCAAAAAAAGACAGTTTTGAGTTATCATTGAATGAACAAAGTTGCCTGTTTCTTATTTCAAGTGTTCAACTATGGACCCATGGCTAAAACTCAAGTTTAAAAACCTTCCCGAAATCTGAATTTGAACTTTATTTAGTGTATTAAGTGTTTCAAAATGTCATCTTTCACGTAGATTCGGAGCCGTCAAAAGCAAATAAGTCAGTTTTGAGATATCTTTGATAGAACAAAGTTCTGTCTCTCTTGTTTCAAGTGTTCTACTGTGCACCCATGGCTAAAACTCAAGTTTTAAAAACTTCTCGAGATCTGAATCTGGACTTTCATTAGTGTATCAAAATGTCGTCTTTCACATTTATTCGAAATCGTCAACTGCAAAAAAAGTCAGTTTTGAGAAATCGTTGAATGAACAAAGTTGTCTTTTTCTTGTTTCAAGTGTTCTACTATAGACCCATGGCTAAAACTCAAGTTTTAAAGACTTCCTGAAATCCGAATTTTGACTTTCATTAGTTTATTAAGTGTATTAAAATGTCGTCTTTCACATTGATTCGGAATCGTCAACCCCAAAAAAAAGTCAGTTTTGAGATATCGTTTGAATGAAGAAAGTTGTCTCTTTCTTGTTTCAAGTGTTCAACAATGGACCCATGGCTAAAACTCAAGTTTTAAAGACTTTCCGAAATCCGAATTTCGACTTTCATTAGTGTATTAAGTGTATTAAAATGTCGTCTTTCACAGTGAGTCGGAATCGTCAACCACAAAAAAAGTCAATTTTGAGATATCGTTGAATGAACAAAGTTGTCTCTTTGTTTTTTCAAGTGTTTATCTACGGACCCATGGCTAAAACTCAAGTTTTAAAGACTTTCCGAAATCCGAATTTGGACTTTCATGTGTGTATTAAGTGTATTAAAATGTCGTCTTTCACATTGATTCGGAATCGGCCACTGCAAAAACCTCCCTTTTGAGTTATCGTTGAATGAACAAAGTTGTCTCTTTCTTGTTTCAAGTGTTCAACTATGGACCCATGGCTAAAACTCAAGTTTTAAAAACTTCTCGAAATATGAATTTGGACTTTCTTTAGTGTATTAGGTGTTTCAAAATGTCATCTTTCACGTAGATTCGGAATCATTAATAGCAAAAAAAGTCAGTTTTGTGATATCGTTGAATGAACCAAGTTGTATCTTTCTTGTTTCAAGTGTTTAACTACGGACCCATGGCTAAAACTCAAGTTTTAAAGACTTTTCGAAATCCAAATTTGGACTTTCATCAGTGTATTAAGTGTATTAAATTGTCGTCTTTCACATTGATTTGGAATCGTCCACCGCAAAAAAGTTCCTTTTTGAGTTATCGTTGAATGAACAAAGTTGTCTCTTTCTTGTTTCAAGTGTTCAACTATGGACCCATGGCTAAAACTCAAGTTTTAAAAACTTCTCGAAATATGAATTTGTACTTTCTTTAGTGTATTAAGTGTTTCAAAATGTCGTCTTTCACGTAGATTCGAAATCATCAAAAGCAAATAAGTCAGTTTTTAGATATCTTTGATTGAACAAAGTTCTGTCTTTCTTGTTTCAAGTGTTTAACTATGGACCATGGCTAAAACTCAAGTTTTAAAAACCTTCCGAAATCTGAATTTGGAATTTCTTTAGTGTATTAAGTGTTTCAAAATGCTGTCTTTCACGTAGATTCGTAATCATCAAAAGCAAATAAGTCAGTTTTAAGATATCGTTGATTGAACAAAGTTGTCTTCTTCTTGTTTGAAGTGTTCTACTATGGACCCATGGGTAAAACTCAAGTTTTAAAAACTTCCCGGAATCCGAATTGAGACTTTCGTTAGTGTATTAAGTGTATCAAAATGTCGTCTTTCACATGGATTCGGAATCGTCAACCGCAAAAAAAGTCAGTTTTGAGATATCGTTGAATGAACAAAGTTGTCTCTTTCTTGTTTCAAGTGTTTAACTATGGACCATGGCTAAAACTCAAGTTTTAAAGACATCCCGAAATCCGAATTTGGACTTTCGTTAGTGTATTAAGTGTATCAAAATGTCATCTTTCACATTGATTCGAGATCGTCAACCGCAAAAAAAGTCAGTTTTGTGATATCGTTGAATGAACAAAGTTGTCTCTTTCTTGTTTCAAGTGTTTAACTATGGACCCATGGCTAAAACTCAAGTTTTAAAGACTTCCCGAAATCTGAATTTGGACTTTCATCAGTGTATTAAGTGTATTAAAATGTAGTCTTTCACATTGATTCAGAATTGTCCACCGCAAAAAACTTCCCTTTCGAGTTATCGTTGAATGAACGAAGTTGTCTCTTTCTTGTTTCAAGTGTTCAACTATGGACGCATGGCCAAAACTCAAGTTTTAAAAACTTCCCAAAATCTGAATTTAGGCTGTCTTTAGTGTATTAAGTGTTTCAAAATGCCGTCTTTCATGTAGATTCGTAATCATCAAAAGCAAATAAGTCAGTTTTTAGATATCTTTGATTGAACAAAGTTCTGTCTTTCTTGTTTCAAGTGTTCTACTATGGACCCATGTCTAAAACTCAAGTTTTAAAAACTTCCCGAAATCTAAATCTGGACTTTCATTAGGGTATTAAGTGTATCAAAATGTCGTCTTTCACATAGATTCGGAATCGTCAACTGCAAAAAAGTCAATTTTAAGATATCGTTGATTGAACAAAGTTGTCTCTTTCTTGTTTCAAGTGTTCTACTATGGACCCATGGGTACAACTCAAGTTTTAAAAAAGTTCCCGAAATCCAAATTTGGACTTTCGTTAGTGTATTAAGTGTATTAAAATGTCGTATTTCACATTGATTTGGAATCGTCAACCGCAAAAAAAGTCAATTCTGAGATATCGTTGAATGAACGAAGTTGTTTCTTTCTTGTTTCAAGTGTTTAACTATGAACCCATGGCTAAAACTCAAGTTTTAAAGACTTAACGAAATCCGAATTTGGACTTTCATTAGTGTATTAAGTGTATTAAAATGTCGTCTTTCACATTGATTCGGAATCGTCAACCGCAAAAAAAGTCAGTTTTGAGTTATCGTTGAATGAACAAAGTTGTCTCTTTCTTGTTTCAAGTGTTTAACTATGGACCCATGGCTAAAACTCAAGTTTTAAAGACTTCCCGAAATCCGAATTTGGACTTTCAGTAGTGTATTAAGTGTATTAAAATTTCATCTTTCGCATTGATTCGGAATCGTCAATCGCAAAAAAAGTCAGTTTTGAGTTATCGTTGAATGAACAAAGTTGTCTCTTTCTTGTTTCAAGTGTTCAACTATGGACCCATGGATAAAACTCAAGTTTTAAAGACTTCCCGAAATCCGAATTTGGACTTTCATTTGTGTATTAAGTGTATTAAAATGTCGTCTTTCACATTGATTCGGAATCGTGAACCGCAAAAAAAGTCAGTTTTTAGATATCGTTGAATGAACAAAGTTGTCTCTTTCTTGTTTCAAGTGTTCAACTATGGACCCATGGCTAAAATCAAGTTTTAAAAACTTCCCAAAATCTGAATTTGGACTTTATTTAGTGTATTAAGTGTTTCAAAATGTCATCTTTTACGTAGATTCGGAACCGTCAAAAGCAAATAAGTCAGTTTTGAGATATCTTTGATAGAACAAAGTTCTGTCTTTCTTGTTTCAATTGTTCTACTGTGCACCCATGGCTAAAACTCAAGTTTTAAAAACTTCCCGAGATCTGAATCTGGAATTTCATTAGTGTATTAAGTGTATCAAAATGTCGTCTTTCACATAGATTCGGAATCGTCAACTGCAAAAAATTCAATTTTGTGATATCGTTGATTTAACAAAGTTGTCTCCTTCTTGTTTCAAGTGTTCTACTATGGACCCATGGGTAAAACTCAAGTTTTAAAAATGTCCCGAAATCCGAATTTGGACTTTCACTAGTGTATTAAGTGTATCAAAATGTCGTCTTTCACATTGATTCGGAATCGTCAACCGCAAAAAAAGTCAGTTTTGAGATATCGTTGAATGAAGAAAGTTGTCTCTTTCTTGTTTCAAGTGTTCAACATTGGACCCATGGCTAAAACTCAAGTTTTAAAGACTTCCCGAAATCCGAATTTGGATTTTTCATTAGTGTATTAAGTGCCTTAAAATGTCGTCTTTCACATTGATTCGGAATCGTCAACCGCAAAAAAAGTCAGTTTTGAGATTTCGTTGAATGAACAAAGTTGTCTCTTTCTTTTTTCAAGTGTTTAACTATGGACCCACGGCTAAAACTCAAGTTTTAAAGACTTTCCAAAATCCGAATTTGGACTTTCATCAGTGTATTAAGTGTATTAAAATGTCGTCTTTCACATTGATTCGGAATCGTCCACTACAAAAAACTGCCCTTTTGAGTTATCGTTGAATAAGCAAAGTTGTCTCTTTCTTGTTTCAAGTGTTCAACTATGGACCCATGGCTAAAACACAAGTTTTAAAAACTTCTCGAAATATGAATTTGGACTTTCTTTAGTGTATTAAGTTTTTCAAAATGTCGTCTTTCACGTAGATTCGGAATCATCAAAACCAAATAAGTCAGTTTTTAGATATCTTTGATTGAACAAAGTTCTATCTTTCTTGTTTCAAGTGTTCTACTATGGACCCATGGATAAAACTCAAGTTTTAAAAACTTCTCGAAATCTGAATCTGGACTTTCATTAGTGTATTAAGTGTATCAAAATGTCATCTTTCACATAGATTCGGAATCGTCAACTGCAAAAAAGTCAATTTTAAGATATCGTTGATTGAACAAAGTTGTCTCCTTCTTGTTTCAAGTGTTCTACTATGGACCATGGCTAAAACTCAAGTTTTAGAGACATCCCGAAATCCGAATTTTGACTTTCGTTAGTGTATTAAGTGTATCAAAATGTCATCTTTCACATTGATTCGTGATTGTCAACCGCAAAAAAAGTCAGTTTTGAGATATCGTTGAATGAACAAAGTTGTCTCTTTCTTGTTTCAAGTGTTTAACTATGGACCCATGGCTAAAACTCAAGTTTTAAAGACTTCCCGAAATCTGAATTTGGACTTTCATCAGTGTATTAAGTGTATTAAAATGTAGTCTTTCACATTGATTCAGAATCGTCCACCGCAAAAAACTTCCCTTTCGAGTTATCGTTGAATGAACGAAGTTGTCTCTTTCTTGTTTCAAGTGTTCAACTATGGACCCATGGCCAAAACTCAAGTTTTAAAAACTTCTCGAAATATGAATTTGGACTTTCTTTAGTGTATTAAGTTTTTCAAAATGTCGTCTTTCACGTAGATTCGTAATCATCAAAAGCAAATAAGTCAATTTTTAGATATCTTTGATTGAACAAAGTTCTGTCTTTCTTGTTTCAAGTGTTCTACTCTGGACCCATGGCTAAAACTCAAGTTTTAAAAACTTCCCGAAATCTAAATCTGGACTTTCATTAGGGTATTAAGTGTATCAAAATGTCGTCTTTCACATAGATTCGGAATCGTCAACTGCAAAAAAGTCAATTTTAAGATATCGTTGATTGAACAAAGTTGTCTCTTTCTTGTTTCAAGTGTTCTACTATGGACCCATGGCTAAAACTCAAGTTTTAAAGACTTCCCGAAATCCGAATTTAGACTTTCATTAGTGTATTAAGTGTATTAAAATGTCATCTTTCACATTGATTTGGAATCGTCAACCGCAAAAAAAGACAGTTTTGAGTTATCGTTGAATGAACAAAGTTGTCTCTTTCTTGTTTCAAGTGTTCAACTATGGACCCATGGCTAAAACTCAAGTTTTAAAAACTTCTCGAAATATGAATTTGGACTTTCTTTAGTGTATTACGTGTTTCAAAATGTCATCTTTCACGTAGATTCGGAATCATTAACAGCAAAAAAAGTCAGTTTTGTGATATCGTTGAATGAACCAAGTTGTATCTTTCTTGTTTCAAGTGTTTAACTACGGACCCATGGCTAAAACTCAAGTTTTAAAGACTTTTCAAAATCCGAATTTGGACTTTCATCAGTGTATTAAGTGTATTAAATTGTCGTCTTTCACATTGATTCGGAATCGTCCACCGCAAAAAAGTTCCCTTTTGAGTTATCGTTGAATGAACAAAGTTGTCTCTTTCTTGTTTCAAGTGTTCAACTATGGACCCATGGCTAAAACTCAAGTTTTAAAAACTTCTCGAAATATGAATTTGTACTTTCTTTAGTGTATTAAGTGTTTCAAAATGTCGTCTTTCACGTAGATTCGAAATCATCAAAAGCAAATAAGTCAGTTTTTAGATATCTTTGATTGAACAAAGTTCTGTCTTTCTTGTTTCAAGTGTTTAACTATGGACCATGGCTAAAACTCAAGTTTTAAAAACCTTCCGAAATCTGAATTTGGACTTTCTTTAGGGTATTAAGTGTTTCAAAATGCTGTCTTTCACGTAGATTCGTAATCATCAAAAGCAAATAAGTCAGTTTTAAGATATCGTTGATTGAACAAAGTTGTCTTCTTCTTGTTTGAAGTGTTCTACTATGGACCCATGGGTGAAACTCAAGTTTTAAAAACTTCCCGGAATCCGAATTGAGACTTTCGTTAGTGTATTAAGTGTATCAAAATGTCGTCTTTCACATGGATTCGGAATCGTCAACTGCAAAAAAAGTCAGTTTTGAGATATCGTTGAATGAACAAAGTTGTCTCTTTCTTGTTTCAAGTGTTTAACTATGGACCATGGCTAAAACTCAAGTTTTAAAGACATCCCGAAATCCGAATTTGGACTTTCGTTAGTGTATTAAGTGTATCAAAATGTCATCTTTCACATTGATTCGAGATTGTCAACCGCAAAAAAAGTCAGTTTTGAGATATCGTTGAATGAACAAAGTTGTCTCTTTCTTGTTTCAAGTGTTTAACTATGGACCCATGGCTAAAACTCAAGTTTTAAAGACTTCCCGAAATCTGAATTTGGACTTTCATCAGTGTATTAAGTGTATTAAAATGTAGTCTTTCACATTGATTCAGAATTGTCCACCGCAAAAAACTTCCCTTTCGAGTTATCGTTGAATGAACGAAGTTGTCTCTTTCTTGTTTCAAGTGTTCAACTATGGACGCATGGCCAAAACTCAAGTTTTAAAAACTTCCCAAAATCTGAATTTGGGCTGTCTTTAGTGTATTAAGTGTTTCAAAATGCCGTCTTTCATGTAGATTCGTAATCATCAAAAGCAAATAAGTCAGTTTTTAGATATCTTTGATTGAACAAAGTTCTGTCTTTCTTGTTTCAAGTGTTCTACTATGGACCCATGTCTAAAACTCAAGTTTTAAAAACTTCCCGAAATCTAAATCTGGACTTTCATTAGGGTATTAAGTGTATCAAAATGTCGTCTTTCACATAGATTCGGAATCGTCAACTGCAAAAAAGTCAATTTTAAGATATCGTTGATTGAACAAAGTTGTCTCTTTCTTGTTTCAAGTGTTCTACTATGGACCCATGGGTACAACTCAAGTTTTAAAAAAGTTCCCGAAATCCAAATTTGGACTTTCGTTAGTGTATTAAGTGTATCAAAATGTCGTCTTTCACATTTATTCGAAATCGTCAACCGCAAAAAAAGTCAGTTTTGAGAAATCGTTGAATGAACAAAGTTGTCTCTTTCTTGTTTCAAGTGTTCTACTATAGACCCATGGCTAAAACTCAAGTTTTAAAGACTTCCGAAATCCAAATTTAGACTTTCATTAGTGTATTAAGTGTATTAAAATGTCGTATTTCACATTGATTTGGAATCGTCAACCGCAAAAAAAGTCAGTTCTGAGATATCGTTGAATGAACGAAGTTGTTTTTTTCTTGTTTCAAGTGTTTAACTATGAACCCATGGCTAAAACTCAAGTTTTAAAAACTTCCCGGAATCTGAATTGAGACTTTCGTTAGTGTATTAAGTGTATCAAAATGTCGTCTTTCACATGGATTCGGAATTGTCAACCGCAAAAAAAGTCAGTTTTGAGATATCGTTGAATGAACAAAGTTGTCTCTTTCTTGTTTCAAGTGTTTAACTATGGACCATGGCTAAAACTCAAGTTTTAAAGACATCCCGAAATCCGAATTTGGACTTTCGTTAGTGTATTAAGTGTATCAAAATGTCATCTTTCACATTGATTCGAGATCGTCAACCGCAAAAAAAGTCAGTTTTGAGATATCGTTGAATGAACAAAGTTGTCTCTTTCTTGTTTCAAGTGTTTAACTATGGACCCATGGCTAAAACTCAAGTTTTAAAGACTTCCCGAAATCTGAATTTGGACTTTCATCAGTGTATTAAGTGTATTAAAATGTAGTGTTTCACATTGATTCAGAATTGTCCACCGCAAAAAACTTCCCTTTCGAGTTATCGTTGAATGAACGAAGTTGTCTCTTTCTTGTTTCAAGTGTTCAACTATGGACGCATGGCCAAAACTCAAGTTTTAAAAACTTCCCGAAATCCGAATTTGGACTTTCATTTGTGTATTAAGTGTATTAAAATGTCGTCTTTCACATTGATTCGGAATCGTCAACCGCAAATAAGTCAGTTTTGAGATATCTTTGATAGAACAAAGTTCTGTCTTTCTTGTTTCAATTGTTCTACTGTGCACCCATGGCTAAAACTCAAGTTTTAAAAACTTCCCGAGATCTGAATCTGGACTTTCATTAGTGTATTAAGTGTATCAAAATGTCGTCTTTCACATAGATTCGGAATCGTCAACTGCAAAAAATTCAATTTTGAGATATCGTTGATTTAACAAAGTTGTCTCCTTCTTGTTTCAAGTGTTCTACTATGGACCCATGGGTAAAACTCAAGTTTTAAAAATGTCCCGAAATCCGAATTTGGACTTTCACTAGTGTATTAAGTGTATCAAAATGTCGTCTTTCACATTGATTCGGAATCGTCAACCGCAAAAAAAGTCAGTTTTGAGATATCGTTGAATGAAGAAAGTTGTCTCTTTCTTGTTTCAAATGTTCAACATTGGACCCATGGCTAAAACTCAAGTTTTAAAGACTTCCTGAAATCCGAATTTGGATTTTTCATTAGTGTATTAAGTGCCTTAAAATGTCGTCTTTCACATTGATTCGGAATCGTCAACCGCAAAAAAAGTCAGTTTTGAGATTTCGTTGAATGAACAAAGTTGTCTCTTTCTTTTTTCAAGTGTTTAACTATGGACCATGGCTAAAACTCAAGTTTTAAAGACATCCCGAAATCCGAATTTGGACTTTCGTTAGTGTATTAAGTGTATCAAAATGTCATCTTTCACATTGATTCGAGATCGTCAACCGCAAAAAAAGTCAGTTTTGAGATATCGTTGAATGAACAAAGTTGTCTTTTTCTTGTTTCAAGTGTTTAACTATGGACCCATGGCTAAAACTCAAGTTTTAAAGACTTCCCGAAATCTGAATTTGGACTTTCATCAGTGTATTAAGTGTATTAAAATGTAGTGTTTCACATTGATTCAGAATTGTCCACCGCAAAAAACTTCCCTTTCGAGTTATCGTTGAATGAACGAAGTTGTCTCTTTCTTGTTTCAAGTGTTCAACTATGGACGCATGGCCAAAACTCAAGTTTTAAAAACTTCCCAAAATCTGAATTTGGGCTTTCTTTAGTGTATTAAGTGTTTCAAAATGCCGTCTTTCATGTAGATTCGTAATCATCAAAAGCAAATAAGTCAGTTTTTAGATATCTTTGATTGAACAAAGTTCTGTCTTTCTTGTTTCAAGTGTTCTACTATGGACCCATGTCTAAAACTCAAGTTTTAAAAACTTCCCGAAATCTAAATCTGGACTTTCATTAGGGTATTAAGTGTATCAAAATGTCGTCTTTCACATAGATTCGGAATCGTCAACTGCAAAAAAGTCAATTTTAAGATATCGTTGATTGAACAAAGTTGTCTCTTTCTTGTTTCAAGTGTTCTACTATGGACCCATGGGTACAACTCAAGTTTTAAAAAAGTTCCCGAAATCCAAATTTGGACTTTCGTTAGTGTATTAAGTGTATCAAAATGTCGTCTTTCACATTTATTCGAAATCGTCAACCGCAAAAAAAGTCAGTTTTGAGAAATCGTTGAATGAACAAAGTTGTCTCTTTCTTGTTTCAAGTGTTCTACTATAGACCCATGGCTAAAACTCAAGTTTTAAAGACTTCCCGAAATCCAAATTTAGACTTTCATTAGTGTATTAAGTGTATTAAAATGTCGAATTTCACATTGATTTGGAATCGTCAACCGCAAAAAAAGTCAGTTCTGAGATATCGTTGAATGAACGAAGTTGTTTCTTTCTTGTTTCAAGTGTTTAACTATGAACCCATGGCTAAAACTCAAGTTTTAAAGACTTAACGAAATCCGAATTTGGACTTTCATTAGTGTATTAAGTGTATTAAAATGTCGTCTTTCACATTGATTCGGAATCGTCAACCGCAAAAAAAGTCAGTTTTGAGTTATCGTTGAATGAACAAAGTTGTCTCTTTCTTGTTTCAAGTGTTTAACTATGGACCCATGGCTAAAACTCAAGTTTTAAAGACTTCCTGAAATCCGAATTTGGACTCTCATTAGTGTATTAAGTGTATTAAAATTTCGTCTTTCGCATTGATTCGGAATCGTCAACCGCAAAAAAAGTCAGTTTTGAGTTATCGTTGAAAGAACAAAGTTGTCTCTTTCTTGTTTCAAGTGTTCAACTATGGACCCATGGCTAAAACTCAAGTTTTAAAGACTTCCCGAAATCCGAATTTGGACTTTCATTTGTGTATTAAGTGTATTAAAATGTCGTCTTTCACATTGATTCGGAATCGTCAACCGCAAATAAATCAGTTTTGAGATATCTTTGATAGAACAAAGTTCTGTCTTTCTTGTTTCAATTGTTCTACTGTGCACCCATGGCTAAAACTCAAGTTTTAAAAACTTCCCGAGATCTGAATCTGGACTTTCATTAGTGTATTAAGTGTATCAAAATGTCGTCTTTCACATAGATTCGGAATCGTCAACTGCAAAAAATTCAATTTTGAGATATCGTTGATTTAACAAAGTTGTCTCCTTCTTGTTTCAAGTGTTCTACTATGGAACCATGGGTAAAACTCAAGTTTTAAAAATGTCCCGAAATCCGAATTTGGACTTTCACTAGTGTATTAAGTGTATCAAAATGTCGTCTTTCACATTGATTCGGAATCGTCAACCGCAAAAAAAGTCAGTTTTGAGATATCGTTGAATGAAGAAAGTTGTCTCTTTCTTGTTTCAAATGTTCAACATTGGACCCATGGCTAAAACTCAAGTTTTAAAGACTTCCCGAAATCCGAATTTGGATTTTTCATTAGTGTATTAAGTGCCTTAAAATGTCGTCTTTCACATTGATTCGGAATCGTCAACCGCAAAAAAAGTCAGTTTTGAGATTTCGTTGAATGAACAAAGTTGTCTCTTTCTTTTTTCAAGTGTTTAACTATGGACCCATGGCTAAAACTCAAGTTTTAAAGACTTTCCGAAATCCGAATTTGGACTTTCATCAGTGTATTAAGTGTATTAAAATGTCGTCTTTCACATTGATTCGGAATCGTCCACTACAAAAAACTGCCCTTTTGAGTTATCGTTGAATAAGCAAAGTTGTCTCTTTCTTGTTTCAAGTGTTCAACTATGGACCCATGGCTAAAACACAAGTTTTAAAAACTTCTCGAAACATGAATTTGGACTTTCTTTAGTGTATTAAGTTTTTCAAAATGTCGTCTTTCACGTAGATTCGGAATCATCAAAACCAAATAAGTCAGTTTTTAGATATCTTTGATTGAACAAAGTTCTATCTTTCTTGTTTCAAGTGTTCTACTATGGACCCATGGATAAAACTCAAGTTTTAAAAACTTCTCGAAATCTGAATCTGGACTTTCATTAGTGTATTAAGTGTATCAAAATGTCATCTTTCACATAGATTCGGAATCGTCAACTGCAAAAAAGTCAATTTTAAGATATCGTTGATTGAACAAAGTTGTCTCCTTCTTGTTTCAAGTGTTCTACTATGGACCATGGCTAAAACTCAAGTTTTAGAGACATCCCGAAATTCGAATTTTGACTTTCGTTAGTGTATTAAGTGTATCAAAATGTCATCTTTCACATTGATTCGAGATCGTCAACCGCAAAAAAAGTCAGTTTTGAGATATCGTTGAATGAACAAAGTTGTCTCTTTCTTGTTTCAAGTGTTTAACTATGGACCCATGGCTAAAACTCAAGTTTTAAAGACTTCCCGAAATCTGAATTTGGACTTTCATCAGTGTATTAAGTGTATTAAAATGTAGTCTTTCACATTGATTCAGAATCGTCTACCGCAAAAAACTTCCCTTTCGAGTTATCGTTGAATGAACGAAGTTGTCTCTTTCTTGTTTCAAGTGTTCAACTATGGACCCATGGCCAAAACTCAAGTTTTAAAAACTTCCCAAAATCTGAATTTGGGCTTTCTTTAGTGTATTAAGTGTTTCAAAATGCCGTCTTTCACGTAGATTCGTAATCATCAAAAGCAAATAAGTCAATTTTTAGATATCTTTGATTGAACAAAGTTCTGTCTTTCTTGTTTCAAGTGTTCTACTATGGACCCATGGCTAAAACTCAAGTTTTAAAAACTTCCCGAAATCTAAATCTGGACTTTCATTAGGGTATTAAGTGTATCAAAATGTCGTCTTTCACATAGATTCGGAATCGTCAACTGCAAAAAAGTCAATTTTAAGATATCGTTGATTGAACAAAGTTGTCTCTTTCTTGTTTCAAGTGTTCTACTATGGACCCATGGGTAAAACTCAAGTTTTAAAAAAGTTCCCGGAATCCGAATTTGGACATTCGTTAGTGTATTAAGTGTATCAAAATGTCGTCTTTCACGTTGATTCTGAATCGTCAACCGCAATAAAAGTCAGTTTTGAGTTATCGTTGAATGAACAAAGTTGTCTCTTTCTTGTTTCAAGTGTTTAACTATGGACCCATGGCTAAAACTCAAGTTTTAAAGACTTCCCGAAATCCGAATTTAGACTTTCATTAGTGTATTAAGTGTATTAAAATGTCATCTTTCACATTGATTTGGAATCGTCAACCGCAAAAAAAGACAGTTTTGAGTTATCGTTGAATGAACAAAGTTGCCTGTTTCTTATTTCAAGTGTTCAACTATGGACCCATGGCTAAAACTCAAGTTTTAAAAACTTCCCGAAATCTGAATTTGAACTTTATTTAGTGTATTAAGTGTTTCAAAATGTCATCTTTCACGTAGATTCGGAGCCGTCAAAAGCAAATAAGTCAGTTTTGAGATATCTTTGATAGAACAAAGTTCTGTCTCTCTTGTTTTAAGTGTTCTACTGTGCACCCATGGCTAAAACTCAAGTTTTAAAAACTTCTCGAGATCTGAATCTGGACTTTCATTAGTGTATCAAAATGTCGTCTTTCACATTTATTCGAAATCGTCAACCGCAAAAAAACTCAGTTTTGAGAAATCGTTGAATGAACAAAGTTGTCTTTTTCTTGTTTCAAGTGTTCTACTATAGACCCATGGCTAAAACTCAAGTTTTAAAGACTTCCCGAAATCCGAATTGAGACTTTCGTTAGTGTATTAAGTGTATCAAAATGTCGTCTTTCACATGGATTCGAAATCGTCAACCGCAAAAAAAGTCAGTTTTGAGAAATCGTTGAATGAACAAAGTTGTCTTTTTCTTGTTTCAAGTGTTCTACTATAGACCCATGGCTAAAACTCAACTTTTAAAGACTTCCTGAAATCCGAATTTTGACTTTCATTAGTGTATTAAGTGTATTAAAATGTCGTCTTTCACATTGATTCGGAATCGTCAACCCCAAAAAAAAGTCAGTTTTGAGATATCGTTTGAATGAAGAAAGTTGTCTCTTTCTTGTTTCAAGTGTTCAACAATGGACCCATGGCTAAAACTCAAGTTTTAAAGACTTTCCGAAATCCGAATTTCGACTTTCATTAGTGTATTAAGTGTATTAAAATGTCGTCTTTCACAGTGAGTCGGAATCGTCAACCACAAAAAAAGTCAATTTTGAGATATCGTTGAATGAACAAAGTTGTCTCTTTGTTTTTTCAAGTGTTTATCTACGGACCCATGGCTAAAACTCAAGTTTTAAAGACTTTCCGAAATCCGAATTTGGACTTTCATGAGTGTATTAAGTGTATTAAAATGTCGTCTTTCACATTGATTCGGAATCGTCCACTGCAAAAACCTCCCTTTTGAGTTATCGTTGAATGAACAAAGTTGTCTCTTTCTTGTTTCAAGTGTTCAACTATGGACCCATGGCTAAAACTCAAGTTTTAAAAACTTCTCGAAATATGAATTTGGACTTTCTTTAGTGTATTAGGTGTTTCAAAATGTCATCTTTCACGTAGATTCGGAATCATTAACAGCAAAAAAAGTCAGTTTTGTGATATCGTTGAATGAACAAAGTTGTATCTTTCTTGTTTCAAGTGTTTAACTACGGACCCATGGCTAAAACTCAAGTTTTAAAGACTTTTCGAAACCCGAATTTGGACTTTCATCAGTGTATTAAGTGTATTAAATTGTCGTCTTTCACATTGATTCGGAATCGTCCACCGCAAAAAAGTTCCCTTTTGAGTTATCGTTGAATGAACAAAGTTGTCTCTTTCTTGTTTCAAGTGTTCAACTATGGACCCATGGCTAAAACTCAAGTTTTAAAAACTTCTCGAAATATGAATTTGTACTTTCTTTAGTGTATTATGTGTTTCAAAATGTCGTCTTTCACGTAGATTCGAAATCATCAAAAGCAAATAAGTCAGTTTTTAGATATCTTTGATTGAACAAAGTTCTGTCTTTCTTGTTTCAAGTGTTTAACTATGGACCATGGCTAAAACTCAAGTTTTAAAAACCTTTCGAAATCTGAATTTGGACTTTCTTTAGTGTATTAAGTGTTTCAAAATGCTGTCTTTCACGTAGATTCGTAATCATCAAAAGCAAATAAGTCAGTTTTAAGATATCGTTGATTGAACAAAGTTGTCTTCTTCTTGTTTGAAGTGTTCTACTATGGACCCATGGGTAAAACTCAAGTTTTAAAAACTTCCCGGAATCTGAATTGAGACTTTCGTTAGTGTATTAAGTGTATCAAAATGTCGTCTTTCACATGGATTCGGAATCGTCAACCGCAAAAAAAGTCAGTTTTGAGATATCGTTGAATGAACAAAGTTGTCTCTTTCTTGTTTCAAGTGTTTAACTATGGACCATGGCTAAAACTCAAGTTTTAAAGACATCCCGAAATCCGAATTTGGACTTTCGTTAGTGTATTAAGTGTATCAAAATGTCATCTTTCACATTGATTCGAGATCGTCAACCGCAAAAAAAGTCAGTTTTGAGATATCGTTGAATGAACAAAGTTGTCTCTTTCTTGTTTCAAGTGTTTAACTATGGACCCATGGCTAAAACTCAAGTTTTAAAGACTTCCCGAAATCTGAATTTGGACTTTCATCAGTGTATTAAGTGTATTAAAATGTAGTGTTTCACATTGATTCAGAATTGTCCACCGCAAAAAACTTCCCTTTCGAGTTATCGTTGAATGAACGAAGTTGTCTCTTTCTTGTTTCAAGTGTTCAACTATGGACGCATGGCCAAAACTCAAGTTTTAAAAACTTCCCGAAATCCGAATTTGGACTTTCATTTGTGTATTAAGTGTATTAAAATGTCGTCTTTCACATTGATTCGGAATCGTCAACCGCAAATAAGTCAGTTTTGAGATATCTTTGATAGAACAAAGTTCTGTCTTTCTTGTTTCAATTGTTCTACTGTGCACCCATGGCTAAAACTCAAGTTTTAAAAACTTCCCGAGATCTGAATCTGGACTTTCATTAGTGTATTAAGTGTATCAAAATGTCGTCTTTCACATAGATTCGGAATCGTCAACTGCAAAAAATTCAATTTTGAGATATCGTTGATTTAACAAAGTTGTCTCCTTCTTGTTTCAAGTGTTCTACTATGGACCCATGGGTAAAACTCAAGTTTTAAAAATGTCCCGAAATCCGAATTTGGACTTTCACTAGTGTATTAAGTGTATCAAAATGTCGTCTTTCACATTGATTCGGAATCGTCAACCGCAAAAAAAGTCAGTTTTGAGATATCGTTGAATGAAGAAAGTTGTCTCTTTCTTGTTTCAAATGTTCAACATTGGACCCATGGCTAAAACTCAAGTTTTAAAGACTTCCTGAAATCCGAATTTGGATTTTTCATTAGTGTATTAAGTGCCTTAAAATGTCGTCTTTCACATTGATTCGGAATCGTCAACCGCAAAAAAAGTCAGTTTTGAGATTTCGTTGAATGAACAAAGTTGTCTCTTTCTTTTTTCAAGTGTTTAACTATGGACCATGGCTAAAACTCAAGTTTTAAAGACATCCCGAAATCCGAATTTGGACTTTTGTTAGTGTATTAAGTGTATCAAAATGTCATCTTTCACATTGATTCGAGATCGTCAACCGCAAAAAAAGTCAGTTTTGAGATATCGTTGAATGAACAAAGTTGTCTCTTTCTTGTTTCAAGTGTTTAACTATGGACCCATGGCTAAAACTCAAGTTTTAAAGACTTCCCGAAATCTGAATTTGGACTTTCATCAGTGTATTAAGT
Organism: Diospyros kaki; assembly: GCA_036245055.1. Lineage (NCBI taxonomy): Eukaryota > Viridiplantae > Streptophyta > Magnoliopsida > Ericales > Ebenaceae > Diospyros > Diospyros kaki. The sequence goes on along the minus strand of BSEG01000009.1, from coordinate 21,226,866 downwards.
GTATTAAAATGTAGTGTTTCACATTGATTCAGAATTGTCCACCGCAAAAAACTTCCCTTTCGAGTTATCGTTGAATGAACGAAGTTGTCTCTTTCTTGTTTCAAGTGTTCAACTATGGACGCATGGCCAAAACTCAAGTTTTAAAAACTTCCCAAAATCTGAATTTGGGCTTTCTTTAGTGTATTAAGTGTTTCAAAATGCCGTCTTTCATGTAGATTCGTAATCATCAAAAGCAAATAAGTCAGTTTTTAGATATCTTTGATTGAACAAAGTTCTGTCTTTCTTGTTTCAAGTGTTCTACTATGGACCCATGTCTAAAACTCAAGTTTTAAAAACTTCCCGAAATCTAAATCTGGACTTTCATTAGGGTATTAAGTGTATCAAAATGTCGTCTTTCACATAGATTCGGAATCGTCAACTGCAAAAAAGTCAATTTTAAGATATCGTTGATTGAACAAAGTTGTCTCTTTCTTGTTTCAAGTGTTCTACTATGGACCCATGGGTACAACTCAAGTTTTAAAAAAGTTCCCGAAATCCAAATTTGGACTTTCGTTAGTGTATTAAGTGTATCAAAATGTCGTCTTTCACATTTATTCGAAATCGTCAACCGCAAAAAAAGTCAGTTTTGAGAAATCGTTGAATGAACAAAGTTGTCTCTTTCTTGTTTCAAGTGTTCTACTATAGACCCATGGCTAAAACTCAAGTTTTAAAGACTTCCCGAAATCCAAATTTAGACTTTCATTAGTGTATTAAGTGTATTAAAATGTCGAATTTCACATTGATTTGGAATCGTCAACCGCAAAAAAAGTCAGTTCTGAGATATCGTTGAATGAACGAAGTTGTTTCTTTCTTGTTTCAAGTGTTTAACTATGAACGCATGGCTAAAACTCAAGTTTTAAAGACTTAACGAAATCCGAATTTGGACTTTCATTAGTGTATTAAGTGTATTAAAATGTCGTCTTTCACATTGATTCGGAATCGTCAACCGCAAAAAAAGTCAGTTTTGAGTTATCGTTGAATGAACAAAGTTGTCTCTTTCTTGTTTCAAGTGTTTAACTATGGACCCATGGCTAAAACTCAAGTTTTAAAGACTTCCCGAAATCCGAATTTGGACTCTCATTAGTGTATTAAGTGTATTAAAATTTCGTCTTTCGCATTGATTCGGAATCGTCAACCGCAAAAAAAGTCAGTTTTGAGTTATCGTTGAAAGAACAAAGTTGTCTCTTTCTTGTTTCAAGTGTTCAACTATGGACCCATGGCTAAAACTCAAGTTTTAAAGACTTCCCGAAATCCGAATTTGGACTTTCATTTGTGTATTAAGTGTATTAAAATGTCGTCTTTCACATTGATTCGGAATCGTCAACCGCAAATAAGTCAGTTTTGAGATATCTTTGATAGAACAAAGTTCTGTCTTTCTTGTTTCAATTGTTCTACTGTGCACCCATGGCTAAAACTCAAGTTTTAAAAACTTCCCGAGATCTGAATCTGGACTTTCATTAGTGTATTAAGTGTATCAAAATGTCGTCTTTCACATAGATTCGGAATCGTCAACTGCAAAAAATTCAATTTTGAGATATCGTTGATTTAACAAAGTTGTCTCCTTCTTGTTTCAAGTGTTCTACTATGGACCCATGGGTAAAACTCAAGTTTTAAAAATGTCCCGAAATCCGAATTTGGACTTTCACTAGTGTATTAAGTGTATCAAAATGTCGTCTTTCACATTGATTCGGAATCGTCAACCGCAAAAAAAGTCAGTTTTGAGATATCGTTGAATGAAGAAAGTTGTCTCTTTCTTGTTTCAAATGTTCAACATTGGACCCATGGCTAAAACTCAAGTTTTAAAGACTTCCCGAAATCCGAATTTGGATTTTTCATTAGTGTATTAAGTGCCTTAAAATGTCGTCTTTCACATTGATTCGGAATCGTCAACCGCAAAAAAAGTCAGTTTTGAGATTTCGTTGAATGAACAAAGTTGTCTCTTTCTTTTTTCAAGTGTTTAACTATGGACCCATGGCTAAAACTCAAGTTTTAAAGACTTTCCGAAATCCGAATTTGGACTTTCATCAGTGTATTAAGTGTATTAAAATGTCGTCTTTCACATTGATTCGGAATCGTCCACTACAAAAAACTGCCCTTTTGAGTTATCGTTGAATAAGCAAAGTTGTCTCTTTCTTGTTTCAAGTGTTCAACTATGGACCCATGGCTAAAACACAAGTTTTAAAAACTTCTCGAAACATGAATTTGGACTTTCTTTAGTGTATTAAGTTTTTCAAAATGTCGTCTTTCACGTAGATTCGGAATCATCAAAACCAAATAAGTCAGTTTTTAGATATCTTTGATTGAACAAAGTTCTATCTTTCTTGTTTCAAGTGTTCTACTATGGACCCATGGATAAAACTCAAGTTTTAAAAACTTCTCGAAATCTGAATCTGGACTTTCATTAGTGTATTAAGTGTATCAAAATGTCATCTTTCACATAGATTCGGAATCGTCAACTGCAAAAAAGTCAATTTTAAGATATCGTTGATTGAACAAAGTTGTCTCCTTCTTGTTTCAAGTGTTCTACTATGGACCATGGCTAAAACTCAAGTTTTAGAGACATCCCGAAATTCGAATTTTGACTTTCGTTAGTGTATTAAGTGTATCAAAATGTCATCTTTCACATTGATTCGAGATCGTCAACCGCAAAAAAAGTCAGTTTTGAGATATCGTTGAATGAACAAAGTTGTCTCTTTCTTGTTTCAAGTGTTTAACTATGGACCCATGGCTAAAACTCAAGTTTTAAAGACTTCCCGAAATCTGAATTTGGACTTTCATCAGTGTATTAAGTGTATTAAAATGTAGTCTTTCACATTGATTCAGAATCGTCTACCGCAAAAAACTTCCCTTTCGAGTTATCGTTGAATGAACGAAGTTGTCTCTTTCTTGTTTCAAGTGTTCAACTATGGACCCATGGCCAAAACTCAAGTTTTAAAAACTTCCCAAAATCTGAATTTGGGCTTTCTTTAGTGTATTAAGTGTTTCAAAATGCCGTCTTTCACGTAGATTCGTAATCATCAAAAGCAAATAAGTCAATTTTTAGATATCTTTGATTGAACAAAGTTCTGTCTTTCTTGTTTCAAGTGTTCTACTATGGACCCATGGCTAAAACTCAAGTTTTAAAAACTTCCCGAAATCTAAATCTGGACTTTCATTAGGGTATTAAGTGTATCAAAATGTCGTCTTTCACATAGATTCGGAATCGTCAACTGCAAAAAAGTCAATTTTAAGATATCGTTGATTGAACAAAGTTGTCTCTTTCTTGTTTCAAGTGTTCTACTATGGACCCATGGGTAAAACTCAAGTTTTAAAAAAGTTCCCGGAATCCGAATTTGGACATTCGTTAGTGTATTAAGTGTATCAAAATGTCGTCTTTCACGTTGATTCTGAATCGTCAACCGCAATAAAAGTCAGTTTTGAGTTATCGTTGAATGAACAAAGTTGTCTCTTTCTTGTTTCAAGTGTTTAACTATGGACCCATGGCTAAAACTCAAGTTTTAAAGACTTCCCGAAATCCGAATTTAGACTTTCATTAGTGTATTAAGTGTATTAAAATGTCATCTTTCACATTGATTTGGAATCGTCAACCGCAAAAAAAGACAGTTTTGAGTTATCGTTGAATGAACAAAGTTGCCTGTTTCTTATTTCAAGTGTTCAACTATGGACCCATGGCTAAAACTCAAGTTTTAAAAACTTCCCGAAATCTGAATTTGAACTTTATTTAGTGTATTAAGTGTTTCAAAATGTCATCTTTCACGTAGATTCGGAGCCGTCAAAAGCAAATAAGTCAGTTTTGAGATATCTTTGATAGAACAAAGTTCTGTCTCTCTTGTTTCAAGTGTTCTACTGTGCACCCATGGCTAAAACTCAAGTTTTAAAAACTTCTCGAGATCTGAATCTGGACTTTCATTAGTGTATCAAAATGTCGTCTTTCACATTTATTCGAAATCGTCAACCGCAAAAAAAGTCAGTTTTGAGAAATCGTTGAATGAACAAAGTTGTCTTTTTCTTGTTTCAAGTGTTCTACTATAGACCCATGGCTAAAACTCAACTTTTAAAGACTTCCTGAAATCCGAATTTTGACTTTCATTAGTGTATTAAGTGTATTAAAATGTCGTCTTTCACATTGATTCGGAATCGTCAACCCCAAAAAAAAGTCAGTTTTGAGATATCGTTTGAATGAAGAAAGTTGTCTCTTTCTTGTTTCAAGTGTTCAACAATGGACCCATGGCTAAAACTCAAGTTTTAAAGACTTTCCGAAATCCGAATTTCGACTTTCATTAGTGTATTAAGTGTATTAAAATGTCGTCTTTCACAGTGAGTCGGAATCGTCAACCACAAAAAAAGTCAATTTTGAGATATCGTTGAATGAACAAAGTTGTCTCTTTGTTTTTTCAAGTGTTTATCTACGGACCCATGGCTAAAACTCAAGTTTTAAAGACTTTTCGAAATCCGAATTTGGACTTTCATGAGTGTATTAAGTGTATTAAAATGTCGTCTTTCACATTGATTCGGAATCGTCCACTGCAAAAACCTCCCTTTTGAGTTATCGTTGAATGAACAAAGTTGTCTCTTTTTTGTTTCAAGTGTTCAACTATGGACCCATGGCTAAAACTCAAGTTTTAAAAACTTCTCGAAATATGAATTTGGACTTTCTTTAGTGTATTAGGTGTTTCAAAATGTCATCTTTCACGTAGATTCGGAATCATTAACAGCAAAAAAAGTCAATTTTGTGATATCGTTGAATGAACAAAGTTGTATCTTTCTTGTTTCAAGTGTTTAACTACGGACCCATGGCTAAAACTCAAGTTTTAAAGACTTTTCGAAATCCGAATTTGGACTTTCATCAGTGTATTAAGTGTATTAAATTGTCGTCTTTCACATTGATTCGGAATCGTCCACCGCAAAAAAGTTCCCTTTTGAGTTATCGTTGAATGAACAAAGTTGTCTCTTTCTTGTTTCAAGTGTTCAACTATGGACCCATGGCTAAAACTCAAGTTTTAAAAACTTCTCGAAATATGAATTTGTACTTTCATTAGTGTATTATGTGTTTCAAAATGTCGTCTTTCACGTAGATTCGAAATCATCAAAAGCAAATAAGTCAGTTTTTAGATATCTTTGATTGAACAAAGTTCTGTCTTTCTTGTTTCAAGTGTTTAACTATGGACCATGGCTAAAACTCAAGTTTTAAAAACCTTCCGAAATCTGAATTTGGACTTTCTTTAGTGTATTAAGTGTTTCAAAATGTTGTCTTTCACGTAGATTCGTAATCATCAAAAGCAAATAAGTCAGTTTTAAGATATCGTTGATTGAACAAAGTTGTCTTCTTCTTGTTTGAAGTGTTCTACTATGGACCCATGGGTAAAACTCAAGTTTTAAAAACTTCCCGGAATCCGAATTGAGACTTTCGTTAGTGTATTAAGTGTATCAAAATGTCGTATTTCACATGGATTCGGAATCGTCAACCGCAAAAAAAGTCAGTTTTGAGATATCGTTGAATGAACAAAGTTGTCTCTTTCTTGTTTCAAGTGTTTAACTATGGACCATGGCTAAAACTCAAGTTTTAAAGACATCCTGAAATCCGAATTTGGACTTTCGTTAGTGTATTAAGTGTATCAAAATGTCATCTTTCACATTGATTCGAGATCGTCAACCGCAAAAAAAGTCAGTTTTGAGATATCGTTGAATGAACAAAGTTGTCTCTTTCTTGTTTCAAGTGTTTAACTATGGACCCATGGCTAAAACTCAAGTTTTAAAGACTTCCCGAAATCTGAATTTGGACTTTCATCAGTGTATTAAGTGTATTAAAATGTAGTCTTTCACATTGATTCAGAATTGTCCACCGCAAAAAACTTCCCTTTCGAGTTATCGTTGAATGAACGAAGTTGTCTCTTTCTTGTTTCAAGTGTTCAACTATGGACGCATGGCCAAAACTCAAGTTTTAAAAACTTCCCAAAATCTGAATTTGGGCTTTCTTTAGTGTATTAAGTGTTTCAAAATGCCGTCTTTCATGTAGATTCGTAATCATCAAAAGCAAATAAGTCAGTTTTTAGATATCTTTGATTGAACAAAGTTCTGTCTTTCTTGTTTCAAGTGTTCTACTATGGACCCATGTCTAAAACTCAAGTTTTAAAAACTTCCCGAAATCTAAATCTGGACATTCATTAGGGTATTAAGTGTATCAAAATGTCGTCTTTCACATAGATTCGGAATCGTCAACTGCAAAAAAGTCAATTTTAAGATATCGTTGATTGAACAAAGTTGTCTCTTTCTCGTTTCAAGTGTTCTACTATGGACCCATGGGTACAACTCAAGTTTTAAAAAAGTTCCCGAAATCCAAATTTGGACTTTCGTTAGTGTATTAAGTGTATCAAAATGTCGTCTTTCACATTTATTCGAAATCGTCAACCGCAAAAAAAGTCAGTTTTGAGAAATCGTTGAATGAACAAAGTTGTCTCTTTCTTGTTTCAAGTGTTCTACTATAGACCCATGGCTAAAACTCAAGTTTTAAAGACTTCCCGAAATCCAAATTTAGACTTTCATTAGTGTATTAAGTGTATTAAAATGTCGTATTTCACATTGATTTGGAATCGTCAATCGCAAAAAAAGTCAGTTCTGAGATATCGTTGAATGAACGAAGTTGTTTCTTTCTTGTTTCAAGTGTTTAACTATGAACCCATGGCTAAAACTCAAGTTTTAAAGACTTAACGAAATCCGAATTTGGACTTTCATTAGTGTATTAAGTGTATTAAAATGTCGTCTTTCACATTGATTCGGAATCGTCAACCGCAAAAAAAGTCAGTTTTGAGTTATCGTTGAATGAACAAAGTTGTCTCTTTCTTGTTTCAAGTGTTTAACTATGGACCCATGGCTAAAACTCAAGTCTTAAAGACTTCCCGAAATCTGAATTTGGACTTTCATTAGTGTATTAAGTGTATTAAAATTTCGTCTTTCGCATTGATTCGGAATCGTCAACCGCAAAAAAAGTCAGTTTTGAGTTATCGTTGAATGAACAAAGTTGTCTCTTTCTTGTTTCAAGTGTTCAACTATGGACCCATGGCTAAAACTCAAGTTTTAAAGACTTCCCGAAATCCGAATTTGGACTTTCATTTGTGTATTAAGTGTAATAAAATGTCGTCTTTCACATTGATTCGGAATCGTCAACCGCAAAAAAAGTCAGTTTTTGGATATCGTTGAATGAACAAAGTTGTCTCTTTCTTGTTTCAAGTGTTCAACTATGGACCCATGGCTAAAACTCAAGTTTTAAAAACTTCCCAAAATCTGAATTTGGACTTTATTTAGTGTATTAAGTGTTTCAAAATGTCATCTTTTACGTAGATTCGGAACCGTCAAAAGCAAATAAGTCAGTTTTGAGATATCTTTGATAGAACAAAGTTCTGTCTTTCTTGTTTCAATTGTTCTACTGTGCACCCATGGCTAAAACTCAAGTTTTAAAAACTTCCCGAGATCTGAATCTGGACTTTCATTAGTGTATTAAGTGTATCAAAATGTCGTCTTTCACATAGATTCAGAATCGTCAACTGCAAAAAATTCAATTTTGAGATATCGTTGATTTAACAAAGTTGTCTCCTTCTTGTTTCAAGTGTTCTACTATGGACCCATGGGTAAAACTCAAGTTTTAAAAATGTCCCGAAATCCGAATTTGGACTTTCACTAGTGTATTAAGTGTATCAAAATGTCGTCTTTCACATTGATTCGGAATCGTCAACCGCAAAAAAAGTCAGTTTTGAGATATCGTTGAATGAAGAAAGTTGTCTCTTTCTTGTTTCAAGTGTTCAACATTGGACCCATGGCTAAAACTCAAGTTTTAAAGACTTCCCGAAATCCGAATTTGGATTTTTCATTAGTGTATTAAGTGCCTTAAAATGTCGTCTTTCTCATTGATTCGGAATCGTCAACCGCAAAAAAAGTCAGTTTTGAGATTTCGTTGAATGAACAAAGTTGTCTCTTTCTTTTTTCAAGTGTTTAACTATGGACCCATGGCTAAAACTCAAGTTTTAAAGACTTTCCGAAATCCGAATTTGGACTTTCATCAGTGTATTAAGTGTATTAAAATGTCATCTTTCACATTGATTCGGAATCGTCCACTACAAAAAACTGCCCTTTTGAGTTATCGTTGAATAAGCAAAGTTGTCTCTTTCTTGTTTCAAGTGTTCAACTATGGACCCATGGCTAAAACACAAGTTTTAAAAACTTCTCGAAATATGAATTTGGACTTTCTTTAGTGTATTAAGTTTTTCAAAATGTCGTCTGTCACGTAGATTCGGAATCATCAAAACCAAATAAGTCAGTTTTTAGATATCTTTGATTGAACAAAGTTCTATCTTTCTTGTTTCAAGTGTTCTACTATGGACCCATGGATAAAACTCAAGTTTTAAAAACTTCTCGAAATCTGAATCTGGACTTTCATTAGTGTATTAAGTGTATCAAAATGTCATCTTTCACATAGATTCGGAATCGTCAACTGCAAAAAAGTCAATTTTAAGATATCGTTGATTGAACAAAGTTGTCTCCTTCTTGTTTCAAGTGTTCTACTATGGACCATGGCTAAAACTCAAGTTTTAGAGACATCCCGAAATCCGAATTTTGACTGTCGTTAGTGTATTAAGTGTATCAAAATGTCATCTTTCACATTGATTCGAGATCGTCAACCGCAAAAAAAGTCAGTTTTGAGATATCGTTGAATGAACAAAGTTGTCTCTTTCTTGTTTCAAGTGTTTAACTATGGACCCATGGCTAAAACTCAAGTTTTAAAGACTTCCCGAAATCCGAATTTGGACTTTCATCAGTGTATTAAGTGTATTAAAATGTAGTCTTTCACATTGATTCAGAATCATCCACCGCAAAAAACTTCCCTTTCGAGTTATCGTTGAATGAACGAAGTTGTCTCTTTCTTGTTTCAAGTGTTCAACTATGGACCCATGGCCAAAACTCAAGTTTTAAAAACTTCCCAAAATCTGAATTTGTGCTTTCTTTAGTGTATTAAGTGTTTCAAAATGCCGTCTTTCACGTAGATTCGTAATCATCAAAAGCAAATAAGTCAATTTTTAGATATCTTTGATTGAACAAAGTTCTGTCTTTCTTGTTTCAAGTGTTCTACTATGGACCCATGGCTAAAACTCAAGTTTTAAAAACTTCCCGAAATCTAAATCTGGACTTTCATAAGGGTATTAAGTGTATCAAAATATCGTCTTTCACATAGATTCGGAATCGTCAACTGCAAAAAAGTCAATTTTAAGATATCGTTGATTGAACAAAGTTGTCTCTTTCTTGTTTCAAGTGTTCTACAATGGACCCATGGGTAAAACTCAAGTTTTAAAAAAGTTTCCGGAATCCGAATTTGGACATTCGTTAGTGTATTAAGTGTATCAAAATGTCGTCTTTCACGTTGATTCGGAATCCTCAACCGCAATAAAAGTCAGTTTTGAGTTATCGTTGAATGAACAAAGTTGTCTCTTTCTTGTTTCAAGTGTTTAACTATGGACCCATGGCTAAAATTCAAGTTTTAAAGACTTCCCGAAATCCGAATTTAGACTTTCATTAGTGTATTAAGTGTATTAAAATGTCGTCTTTCACATTGATTTGGAATCGTCAACCGCAAAAAAAGACAGTTTTGAGTTATCGTTGAATGAACAAAGTTGCCTGTTTCTTATTTCAAGTGTTCAACTATGGACCCATGGCTAAAACTCAAGTTTTAAAAACTTCCCGAAATCTGAATTTGAACTTTATTTAGTGTATTAAGTGTTTCAAAATGTCATCTTTCACGTAGATTCGGAGCCGTCAAAAGCAAATAAGTCAGTTTTGAGATATCTTTGATAGAACAAAGTTCTGTCTTTCTTGTTTCAAGTGTTCTACTGTGCACCCATGGCTAAAACTCAAGTTTTAAAAACTTCTCGAGATCTGAATCTGGACTTTCATTAGTGTATCAAAATGTCGTCTTTCACATTTATTCGAAATCGTCAACCGCAAAAAAAGTCAGTTTTGAGAAATCGTTGAATGAACAAAGTTGTCTTTTTCTTGTTTCAAGTGTTCTACTATAGACCCATGGCTAAAACTCAAGTTTTAAAGACTTCCTGAAATCCGAATTTTGACTTTCATTAGTGTATTAAGTGTATTAAAATGTCGTCTTTCACATTGATTCGGAATCGTCAACCCCAAAAAAAAGTCTGTTTTGAGATATCGTTTGAATGAAGAAAGTTGTCTCTTTCTTGTTTCAAGTGTTCAACAATGGACCCATGGCTAAAACTCAAGTTTTAAAGACTTTCCGAAATCCGAATTTCGACTTTCATTAGTGTATTAAGTGTATTAAAATGTCGTCTTTCACAGTGAGTCGGAATCGTCAACCACAAAAAAAGTCAATTTTGAGATATCGTTGAATGAACAAAGTTGTCTCTTTGTTTTTTCAAGTGTTTATCTACGGACCCATGGCTAAAACTTAAGTTTTAAAGACTTTCCGAAATCCGAATTTGGACTTTCATGAGTGTATTAAGTGTATTAAAATGTCGTCTTTCACATTGATTCGGAATCGTCCACTGCAAAAACCTCCCTTTTGAGTTATCGTTGAATGAACAAAGTTGTCTCTTTCTTGTTTCAAGTGTTCAACTATGGACCCATGGCTAAAACTCAAGTTTTAAAAACTTCTCGAAATATGAATTTGGACTTTCTTTAGTGTATTAGGTGTTTCAAAATGTCATCTTTCACGTAGATTCGGAATCATTAACAGCAAAAAAAGTCAGTTTTGTGATATCGTTGAATGAACAAAGTTGTATCTTTCTTGTTTCAAGTGTTTAACTACGGACCCATGGCTAAAACTCAAGTTTTAAAGACTTTTCGAAATTCGAATTTGGACTTTCATCAGTGTATTAAGTGTATTAAATTGTCGTCTTTCACATTGATTCGGAATCGTCCACCGCAAAAAAGTTCCCTTTTTAGTTATCGTTGAATGAACAAAGTTGTCTCTTTCTTGTTTCAAGTGTTCAACTATGGACCCATGGCTAAAACTCAAGTTTTAAAAACTTCTCGAAATATGAATTTGTACTTTCTTTAGTGTATTAAGTGTTTCAAAATGTCGTCTTTCACGTAGATTCGAAATCATCAAAAGCAAATAAGTCAGTTTTTAGATATCTTTGATTGAACAAAGTTCTGTCTTTCTTGTTTCAAGTGTTTAACTATGGACCATGGCTAAAACTCAAGTTTTAAAAACTTTCCGAAATTTGAATTTGGACTTTCTTTAGTGTATTAAGTGTTTCAAAATGCTGTCTTTCACGAAGATTCGTAATCATCAAAAGCAAATAAGTCAGTTTTAAGATATCGTTGATTGAACAAAGTTGTCTTCTTCTTGTTTGAAGTGTTCTACTATGGACCCATGGGTAAAACTCAAGTTTTAAAAACTTCCCGGAATCCGAATTGAGACTTTCGTTAGTGTATTAAGTGTATCAAATTGTCGTCTTTCACATGGATTCGGAATCGTCAACCGCAAAAAAAGTCAGTTTTGAGATATCGTTGAATGAACAAAGTTGTCTCTTTCTTGTTTCAAGTTTTTAACTATGGACCATGGCTAAAACTCAAGTTTTAAAGACATCCCGAAATCCGAATTTGGACTTTCGTTAGTGTATTAAGTGTATCAAAATGTCATCTTTCACATTGATTCGAGATCGTCAACCGCAAAAAAAGTCAGTTTTGAGATATCGTTGAATGAACAAAGTTGTCTCTTTCTTGTTTCAAGTGTTTAACTATGGACCCATGGCTAAAACTCAAGTTTTAAAGACTTCCCGAAATCTGAATTTGGACTTTCATTAGTGTATTAAGTGTATTAAAATGTAGTCTTTCACATTGATTCAGAATCGTCCACCGCAAAAAACTTCCCTTTCGAGTTATCGTTGAATGAACAAAGTTGTCTCTTTCTTGTTTCAAGTGTTCAACTATGGACGCATGGCCAAAACTCAAGTTTTAAAAACTTCCCAAAATCTGAATTTGGGCTTTCTTTAGTGTATTAAGTGTTTCAAAATGCCGTCTTTCATGTAGATTCGTAATCATCAAAAGCAAATAAGTCAGTTTTTAGATATCTTTGATTGAACAAAGTTCTGTCTTTCTTGTTTCAAGTGTTCTACTATGGACCCATGTCTAAAACTCAAGTTTTAAAAACTTCCCGAAATCTAAATCTGGACTTTCATTAGGGTATTAAGTGTATCAAAATGTCGTCTTTCACATAGATTCGGAATCGTCAACTGCAAAAAAGTCAATTTTAAGATATCGTTGATTGAACAAAGTTGTCTCTTTCTTGTTTCAAGTGTTCTACTATGGACCCATGGGTACAACTCAAGTTTTAAAAAAGTTCCCGAAATCCAAATTTGGACTTTCGTTAGTGTATTAAGTGTATCAAAATGTCGTCTTTCACATTTATTCGAAATCGTCAATCGCAAAAAAAGTCAGTTTTGAGAAATCGTTGAATGAACAAAGTTGTCTCTTTCTTGTTTCAAGTGTTCTACTATAGACCCATGGCTAAAACTCAAGTTTTAAAGACTTCCCGAAATCCAAATTTAGACTTTCATTAGTGTATTAAGTGTATTAAAATGTCGTATTTCACATTGATTTGGAATCGTCAACCGCAAAAAAAGTCAGTTCTGAGATATCGTTGAATGAACGAAGTTGTTTCTTTCTTGTTTCAAGTGTTTAACTATGAACCCATGGCTAAAACTCAAGTTTTAAAGACTTAACGAAATCCGAATTTGGACTTTCATTAGTGTATTAAGTGTATTAAAATGTCGTCTTTCACATTGATTCGGAATCGTCAACCGCAAAAAAAGTCAGTTTTGAGTTATCGTTGAATGAACAAAGTTGTCTCTTTCTTGTTTCAAGTGTTTAACTATGGACCCATGGCTAAAACTCAAGTTTTAAAGACTTCCCGAAATCCGAATTTGGACTTTCATTAGTGTATTAAGTGTATTAAAATTTCGTCTTTCGCATTGATTCGGAATCGTCAACCGCAAAAAAAGTCAGTTTTGAGTTATCGTTGAATGAACAAAGTTGTCTCTTTCTTGTTTCAAGTGTTCAACTATGGACCCATGGCTAAAACTCAAGTTTTAAAGACTTCCCGAAATCCGAATTTGGACTTTCATTTGTGTATTAAGTGTATTAAAATGTCGTCTTTCACATTGATTCGGAATCGTCAACCGCAAAAAAAGTCAGTTTTTAGATATCGTTGAATGAACAAAGTTGTCTCTTTCTTGTTTCAAGTGTTCAACTATGGACCCATGGCTAAAACTCAAGTTTTAAAAACTTCCCAAAATCTGAATTTGGACTTTATTTAGTGTATTAAGTGTTTCAAAATGTCATCTTTTACGTAGATTCGGAACCGTCAAAAGCAAATAAGTCAGTTTTGACATATCTTTGATAGAACAAAGTTCTGTCTTTCTTGTTTCAATTGTTCTACTGTGCACCCATGGCTAAAACTCAAGTTTTAAAAACTTCCCGAGATCTGAATCTGGACTTTCATTAGTGTATTAAGTGTATCAAAATGTCGTCTTTCACATAGATTCGGAATCGTCAACTGCAAAAAATTCAATTTTGAGATATCGTTGATTTAACAAAGTTGTCTCCTTCTTGTTTCAAGTGTTCTACTATGGACCCATGGGTAAAACTCAAGTTTTAAAAATGTCCCGAAATCCGAATTTGGACTTTCACTAGTGTATTAAGTGTATCAAAATGTCGTCTTTCACATTGATTCAGAATCGTCAACCGCAAAAAAAGTCAGTTTTGAGATATCTTTGAATGAAGAAAGTTGTCTCTTTCTTGTTTCAAGTGTTCAACATTGGACCCATGGCTAAAACTCAAGTTTTAAAGACTTCCCGAAATCCGAATTTGGATTTTTCATTAGTGTATTAAGTGCCTTAAAATGTCGTCTTTCACATTGATTCGAAATCGTCAACCGCAAAAAAAGTCAGTTTTGAGATTTCGTTGAATGAACAAAGTTGTCTCTTTCTTTTTTCAAGTGTTTAACTATGGACCCATGGCTAAAACTCAAGTTTTAAAGACTTTCCGAAATCCGAATTTGGACTTTCATCAGTGCATTAAGTGTATTAAAATGTCGTCTTTCACATTGATTCGGAATCGTCCACTACAAAAAACTGCCCTTTTGAGTTATCGTTGAATAAGCAAAGTTGTCTCTTTCTTGTTTCAAGTGTTCAACTATGGACCCATAGCTAAAACACAAGTTTTAAAAACTTCTCGAAATATGAATTTGGACTTTCTTTAGTGTATTAAGTTTTTCAAAATGTCGTCTGTCACGTAGATTCGGAATCATCAAAACCAAATAAGTCAGTTTTTAGATATCTTTGATTGAACAAAGTTCTATCTTTCTTGTTTCAAGTGTTCTACTATGGACCCATGGATAAAACTCAAGTTTTAAAAACTTCTCGAAATCTGAATCTGGACTTTCATTAGTGTATTAAGTGTATCAAAATGTCATCTTTCACATAGATTCGGAATCGTCAACTGCAAAAAAGTCAATTTTAAGATATCGTTGATTGAACAAAGTTGTCTCCTTCTTGTTTCAAGTGTTCTACTATGGACCATGGCTAAAACTCAAGTTTTAGAGACATCCCGAAATCCGAATTTTGACTGTCGTTAGTGTATTAAGTGTATCAAAATGTCATCTTTCACATTGATTCGAGATCGTCAACCGCAAAAAAAGTCAGTTTTGAGATATCGTTGAATGAACAAAGTTGTCTCTTTCTTGTTTCAAGTGTTTAACTATGGACCCATGGCTAAAACTCAAGTTTTAAAGACTTCCCGAAATCTGAATTTGGACTTTCATCAGTGTATTAAGTGTATTAAAATGTAGTCTTTCACATTGATTCAGAATCATCCACCGCAAAAAACTTCCCTTTCGAGTTATCGTTGAATGAACGAAGTTGTCTCTTTCTTGTTTCAAGTGTTCAACTATGGACCCATGGCCAAAACTCAAGTTTTAAAAACTTCCCAAAATCTGAATTTGGGCTTTCTTTTGTGTATTAAGTGTTTCAAAATGCCGTCTTTCACGTAGATTCGTAATCATCAAAAGCAAATAAGTCAATTTTTAGATATCTTTGATTGAACAAAGTTCTGTCTTTCTTGTTTCAAGTGTTCTACTATGGACCCATGGCTAAAACTCAAGTTTTAAAAACTTCCCGAAATCTAAATCTGGACTTTCATTAGGGTATTAAGTGTATCAAAATGTCGTCTTTCACATAGATTCGGAATCGTCAACTGCAAAAAAGTCAATTTTAAGATATCGTTGATTGAACAAAGTTGTCTCTTTCTTGTTTCAAGTGTTCTACTATGGACCCATGGGTAAAACTCAAGTTTTAAAAAAGTTCCCGGAATCCGAATTTGGACATTCGTTAGTGTATTAAGTGTATCAAAATGTCGTCTTTCACGTTGATTCGGAATCGTCAACCGCAATAAAAGTCAGTTTTGAGTTATCGTTGAATGAACAAAGTTGTCTCTTTCTTGTTTCAAGTGTTTAACTATGGACCCATGGCTAAAACTCAAGTTTTAAAGACTTCCCGAAATCCGAATTTAGACTTTCATTAGTGTATTAAGTGTATTAAAATGTCGTCTTTCACATTGATTTGGAATCGTCAACCGCAAAAAAAGACAGTTTTGAGTTATCGTTGAATGAACAAAGTTGCCTGTTTCTTATTTCAAGTGTTCAACTATGGACCCATGGCTAAAACTCAAGTTTTAAAAACTTCCCGAAATCTGAATTTGAACTTTATTTAGTGTATTAAGTGTTTCAAAATGTCATCTTTCACGTAGATTCGGAGCCGTCAAAAGCAAATAAGTCAGTTTTGAGATATCTTTGATAGAACAAAGTTCTGTCTTTCTTGTTTCAAGTGTTCTACTGTGCACCCATGGCTAAAACTCAAGTTTTAAAAACTTCTCGAGATCTGAATCTGGACTTTCATTAGTGTATCAAAATGTCGTCTTTCACAATTATTCAAAATCGTCAACCGCAAAAAAAGTCAGTTTTGAGAAATCGTTGAATGAACAAAGTTGTCTTTTTCTTGTTTCAAGTGTTCTACTATAGACCCATGGCTAAAACTCAAGTTTTAAAGACTTTCCGAAATCCGAATTTTGACTTTCATTAGTGTATTAAGTGTATTAAAATGTCGTCTTTCACATTGATTCGGAATCGTCAACCCCAAAAAAAAGTCAGTTTTGAGATATCGTTTGAATGAAGAAAGTTGTCTCTTTCTTGTTTCAAGTGTTCAACAATGGACCCATGGCTAAAACTCAAGTTTTAAAGACTTTCCGAAATCCGAATTTCGACTTTCATTAGTGTATTAAGTGTATTAAAATGTCGTCTTTCACATTGATTCAGAATCGTCAACCGCAAAAAAAGTCAGTTTTGAGTTATCGTTGAATGAACAAAGTTGTCTCTTTCTTGTTTCAAGTGTTTAACTATGGACCCATGGCTAAAACTCAAGTTTTAAAGACTTCTCGAAATCCGAATTTGGACTTTCATTAGTGTATTAAGTGTATTAAAATTTCGTCTTTCGCATTGATTCGGAATCGTCAACCGCAAAAAAAGTCAGTTTTGAGTTATCGTTGAATGAACAAAGTTGTCTCTTTCTTGTTTCAAGTGTTCAACTATGGACCCATGGCTAAAACTCAAGTTTTAAAGACTTCCCGAAATCCGAATTTGGACTTTCATTTGTGTATTAAGTGTATTAAAATGTCATCTTTCACATTGATTCGGAATCGTCAACCGCAAAAAAAGTAAGTTTTTAGATATCGTTGAATGAACAAAGTTGTCTCTTTCTTGTTTCAAGTGTTCAACTATGGACCCATGGCTAAAACTCAAGTTTTAAAAACTTCCCAAAATCTGAATTTGGACTTTATTTAGTGTATTAAGTGTTTCAAAATGTCATCTTTTACGTAGATTCGGAACCGTCAAAAGCAAATAAGTCAGTTTTGAGATATCTTTGATAGAACAAAGTTCTGTCTTTCTTGTTTCAATTGTTCTACTGTGTACCCATGGCTAAAACTCAAGTTTTAAAAACTTCCCGAGATCTGAATCTGGACTTTCATTAGTGTATTAAGTGTATCAAAATGTCGTCTTTCGCATAGATTCGGAATCGTCAACTGCAAAAAATTCAATTTTGAGATATCGTTGATTTAACAAAGTTGTCTCCTTCTTGTTTCAAGTTTTCTACTATGGACCCATGGGTAAAACTCAAGTTTTAAAAATGTCCCGAAATCCGAATTTGGACTTTCACTAGTGTATTAAGTGTATCAAAATGTCGTCTTTCACATTGATTCGGAATCGTCAACCGCAAAAAAAGTCAGTTTTGAGATATCGTTGAATGAAGAAAGTTGTCTCTTTCTTGTTTCAAGTGTTCAACATTGGACCCATGGCTAAAACTCAAGTTTTAAAGACTTCCCGAAATCCGAATTTGGATTTTTCATTAGTGTATTAAGTGCCTTAAAATGTCGTCTTTCACATTGATTCGGAATCGTCAACCGCAAAAAAAGTCAGTTTTGAGATTTCGTTGAATGAACAAAGTTGTCTCTTTCTTTTTTCAAGTGTTTAACTATGGACCCATGGCTAAAACTCAAGTTTTAAAAACTTCCCGAGATCTGAATCTGGACTTTCATTAGTGTATTAAGTGTATCAAAATGTCGTCTTTCGCATAGATTCGGAATCGTCAACTGCAAAAAATTCAATTTTGAGATATCGTTGATTTAACAAAGTTGTCTCCTTCTTGTTTCAAGTGTTCTACTATGGACCCATGGGTAAAACTCAAGTTTTAAAAATGTCCCGAAATCCGAATTTGGACTTTCACTAGTGTATTAAGTGTATCAAAATGTCGTCTTTCACATTGATTCGGAATCGTCAACCGCAAAAAAAGTCAGTTTTGAGATATCGTTGAATGAAGAAAGTTGTCTCTTTCTTGTTTCAAGTGTTCAACATTGGACCCATGGCTAAAACTCAAGTTTTAAAGACTTCCCGAAATCCGAATTTGGATTTTTCATTAGTGTATTAAGTGCCTTAAAATGTCGTCTTTCACATTGATTCGGAATCGTCAACCGCAAAAAAAGTCAGTTTTGAGATTTCGTTGAATGAACAAAGTTGTCTCTTTCTTTTTTCAAGTGTTTAACTATGGACCCATGGCTAAAACTCAAGTTTTAAAGACTTTCCGAAATCCGAATTTGGACTTTCATCAGTGTATTAAGTGTATTAAAATGTCGTCTTTCACATTGATTCGGAATCGTCCACTACAAAAAACTGCCCTTTTGAGTTATCGTTGAATAAGCAAAGTTGTCTCTTTCTTGTTTCAAGTGTTCAACTATGGACCCATGGCTAAAACACAAGTTTTAAAAACTTCTCGAAATATGAATTTGGACTTTCTTTAGTGTATTAAGTTTTTCAAAATGTCGTCTTTCACGTAGATTCGGAATCATCAAAACCAAATAAGTCAGTTTTTAGATATCTTTGATTGAACAAAGTTCTATCTTTCTTGTTTCAAGTGTTCTACTATGGACCCATGGATAAAACTCAAGTTTTAAAAACTTCTCGAATTCTGAATCTGGACTTTCATTAGTGTATTAAGTGTATCAAAATGTCATCTTTCACATAGATTCGGAATCGTCAACTGCAAAAAAGTCAATTTTAAGATATCGTTGATTGAACAAAGTTGTCTCCTTCTTGTTTCAAGTGTTCTACTATGGACCATGGCTAAAACTCAAGTTTTAGAGACATCCCGAAATCCAAATTTTGACTTTCGTTAGTGTATTAAGTGTATCAAAATGTCATCTTTCACATTGTTTCGAGATCGTCAACCGCAAAAAAAGTCAGTTTTGAGATATCGTTGAATGAACAAAGTTGTCTCTTTCTTGTTTCAAGTGTTTAACTATGGACCCATGGCTAAAACTCAAGTTTTAAAGACTTCCCGAAATCTGAATTTGGACTTTCATCAGTGTATTAAGTGTATTAAAATGTAGTCTTTCACATTGATTCAGAATCATCCACCGCAAAAAACTTCCCTTTCGAGTTATCGTTGAATGAACGAAGTTGTCTCTTTCTTGTTTCAAGTGTTCAACTATGGACCCATGGCCAAAACTCAAGTTTTAAAAACTTCCCAAAATCTGAATTTGGGCTTTCTTTAGTGTATTAAGTGTTTCAAAATGCCGTCTTTCACGTAGATTCGTAATCATCAAAAGCAAATAAGTCAATTTTTAGATATCTTTGATTGAACAAAGTTCTGTCGTTCTTGTTTCAAGTGTTCTACTATGGACCCATGGCTAAAACTCAAGTTTTAAAAACTTCCCGAAATCTAAATCTGGACTTTCATTAGGGTATTAAGTGTATCAAAATGTCGTCTTTCACATAGATTCAGAATCGTCAACTGCAAAAAAGTCAATTTTAAGATATCGTTGATTGAACAAAGTTGTCTCTTTCTTGTTTCAAGTGTTCTACTATGGACCCATGGGTACAACTCAAGTTTTAAAAAAGTTCCCGAAATCCAAATTTGGACTTTCGTTAGTGTATTAAGTGTATCAAAATGTCGTCTTTCACATTTATTCGAAATCGTCAACCGCAAAAAAAGTCAGTTTTGAGAAATCGTTGAATGAACAAAGTTGTCTCTTTCTTGTTTCAAGTGTTCTACTATAGACCCATGGCTAAAACTCAAGTTTTAAAGACTTCCCGAAATCCAAATTTAGACTTTCATTAGTGTATTAAGTGTATTAAAATGTCGTATTTCACATTGATTTGGAATCGTCAACCGCAAAAAAAGTCAGTTCTGAGATATCGTTGAATGAACGAAGTTGTTTCTTTCTTGTTTCAAGTGTTTAACTATGGACCCATGGCTAAAACTCAAGTTTTAAAGACTTAACGAAATCCGAATTTGGACTTTCATTAGTGTATTAAGTGTATTAAAATGTCGTCTTTCACATTGATTCGGAATCGTCAACCGCAAAAAAAGTCAGTTTTGAGTTATCGTTGAATGAACAAAGTTGTCTCTTTCTTGTTTCAAGTGTTTAACTATGGACCCATGGCTAAAACTCAAGTTTTAAAGACTTCCCGAAATCCGAATTTGGACTTTCATTAGTGTATTAAGTGTATTAAAATTTCGTCTTTCGCATTGATTCGGAATCGTCAACCGCAAAAAAAGTCAGTTTTGAGTTATCGTTGAATGAACAAAGTTGTCTCTTTCTTGTTTCAAGTGTTCAACTATGGACCCATGGCTAAAACTCAAGTTTTAAAGACTTCCCGAAATCCGAATTTGGACTTTCATTTGTGTATTAAGTGTATTAAAATGTCGTCTTTCACATTGATTCGGAATCGTCAACCGCAAAAAAAGTCAGTTTTTAGATATCGTTGAATGAACAAAGTTGTCTCTTTCTTGTTTCAAGTGTTCAACTATGGACCCATGGCTAAAACTCAAGTTTTAAAAACTTCCCAAAATCTGAATTTGGACTTTATTTAGTGTATTAAGTGTTTCAAAATGTCATCTTTTACGTAGATTCGGAACCGTCAAAAGCAAATAAGTCAGTTTTGAGATATCTTTGATAGAACAAAGTTCTGTCTTTCTTGTTTCAATTGTTCTACTGTGCACCCATGGCTAAAACTCAAGTTTTAAAAACTTCCCGAGATCTGAATCTGGACTTTCATTAGTGTATTAAGTGTATCAAAATGTCGTCTTTCACATAGATTCAGAATCGTCAACTGCAAAAAATTCAATTTTGAGATATCGTTGATTTAACAAAGTTGTCTCCTTCTTGTTTCAAGTGTTCTACTATGGACCCATGGGTAAAACTCAAGTTTTAAAAATGTCCCGAAATCCGAATTTGGACTTTCACTAGTGTATTAAGTGTATCAAAATGTCGTCTTTCACATTGATTCGGAATCGTCAACCGCAAAAAAAGTCAGTTTTGAGATATCGTTGAATGAAGAAAGTTGTCTCTTTCTTGTTTCAGGTGTTCAACATTGGACCCATGGCTAAAACTCAAGTTTTAAAGACTTCCCGAAATCCGAATTTGGATTTTTCATTAGTGTATTAAGTGCCTTAAAATGTCGTCTTTCACATTGATTCGGAATCGTCAACCGCAAAAAAAGTCAGTTTTGAGATTTCGTTGAATGAACAAAGTTGTCTCTTTCTTTTTTCAAGTGTTTAACTATGGACCCATGGCTAAAACTCAAGTTTTAAAGACTTTCCAAAATCCGAATTTGGACTTTCATCAGTGTATTAAGTGTATTAAAATGTCGTCTTTCACATTGATTCGGAATCGTCCACTACAAAAAACTGCCCTTTTGAGTTATCGTTGAATAAGCAAAGTTGTCTCTTTCTTGTTTCAAGTGTTCAACTATGGACCCATGGCTAAAACACAAGTTTTAAAAACTTCTCGAAATATGAATTTGAACTTTCTTTAGTGTATTAAGTTTTTCAAAATGTCATCAGTCACGTAGATTCGGAATCATCAAAACCAAATAAGTCAGTTTTTAGATATCTTTGATTGAACAAAGTTCTATCTTTCTTGTTTCAAGTGTTCTACAATGGACCCATGGATAAAACTCAAGTTTTAAAAACTTCTCGAAATCTGAATCTGGACTTTCATTAGTGTATTAAGTGTATCAAAATGTCATCTTTCACATAGATTCGGAATCGTCAACTGCAAAAAAGTCAATTTTAAGATATCGTTGATTGAACAAAGTTGTCTCCTTCTTGTTTCAAGTGTTCTACTATGGACCATGGCTAAAACTCAAGTTTTAGAGACATCCCGAAATCCGAATTTTGACTGTCGTTAGTGTATTAAGTGTATCAAAATGTCATCTTTCACATTGATTCGAGATCATCAACCACAAAAAAAGTCAGTTTTGAGATATCGTTGAATGAACAAAGTTGTCTCTTTCTTGTTTCAAGTGTTTAACTATGGACCCATGGCTAAAACTCAAGTTTTAAAGACTTCCCGAAATCTGAATTTGGACTTTCATCAGTGTATTAAGTGTATTAAAATGTAGTCCTTCACATTGATTCAGAATCATCCACCGCAAAAAACTTCCCTTTCGAGTTATCGTTGAATGAACGAAGTTGTCTCTTTCTTGTTTCAAGTGTTCAACTATGGACCCATGGCCAAAACTCAAGTTTTAAAAACTTCCCAAAATCTGAATTTGTGCTTTCTTTAGTGTATTAAGTGTTTCAAAATGCCGTCTTTCACCTAGATTCGTAATCATCAAAAGCAAATAAGTCAATTTTTAGATATCTTTGATTGAACAAAGTTTTGTCTTTCTTGTTTCAAGTGTTCTACTATGGACCCATGGCTAAAACTCAAGTTTTAAAAACTTCCCGAAATCTAAATCTGGACTTTCATAAGGGTATTAAGTGTATCAAAATATCGTCTTTCACATAGATTCGGAATCGTCAACTGCAAAAAAGTCAATTTTAAGATATCGTTGATTGAACAAAGTTGTCTCTTTCTTGTTTCAAGTGTTCTACAATGGACCCATGGGTAAAACTCAAGTTTTAAAAAAGTTTCCGGAATCCGAATTTGGACATTCGTTAGTGTATTAAGTGTATCAAAATGTCGTCTTTCACGTTGATTCGGAATCGTCAACCGGAATAAAAGTCAGTTTTGAGTTATCGTTGAATGAACAAAGTTGTCTCTTTCTTGTTTCAAGTGTTTAACTATGGACCCATGGCTAAAACTCAAGTTTTAAAGACTTCCCGAAATCCGAATTTAGACTTTCATTAGTGTATTAAGTGTATTAAATTGTCGTCTTACACATTGATTTGGAATCGTCAACCGCAAAAAAAGACAGTTTTGAGTTATCGTTGAATGAACAAAGTTGCCTGTTTCTTATTTCAAGTGTTCAACTATGGACCCATGGCTAAAACTCAAGTTTTAAAAACTTCCCGAAATCTGAATTTGAACTTTATTTAGTGTATTAAGTGTTTCAAAATGTCATCTTTCACGTAGATTCGGAGCCGTCAAAAGCAAATAAGTGAGTTTTGAGATATCTTTGATAGAACAAATTCTGTCTTTCTTGTTTCAAGTGTTCTACTGTGCACCCATGGCTAAAACTCAAGTTTTAAAAACTTCTCGAGATCTGAATCTGGACTTTCATTAGTGTATCAAAATGTCGTCTTTCACATTTATTCGAAATCGTCAACCGCAAAAAAAGTCAGTTTTGAGAAATCGTTGAATGAACAAAGTTATCTTTTTCTTGTTTCAAGTGTTCTACTATAGACCCATGGCTAAAACTCAAGTTTTAAAGACTTCCTGAAATCCGAATTTTGACTTTCATTAGTGTATTAAGTGTATTAAAATGTCATCTTTCACATTGATTCGGAATCGTCAACCCCAAAAAAAAGTCAGTTTTGAGATATCGTTTGAATGAAGAAAGTTGTCTCTTTCTTGTTTCAAGTGTTCAACAATGGACCCATGGCTAAAACTCAAGTTTTAAAGACTTTCCGAAATCCGAATTTCGACTTTCATTAGTGTATTAAGTGTATTAAAATGTCGTCTTTCACAGTGAGTCGGAATCGTCAACCACAAAAAAAGTCAATTTTGAGATATCGTTGAATGAACAAAGTTGTCTCTTTGTTTTTTCAAGTGTTTATCTACGGACCCTTGGCTAAAACTCAAGTTTTAAAGACTTTCCGAAATCCGAATTTGGACTTTCATGAGTGTATTAAGTGTATTAAAATGTCGTCTTTCACATTGATTCGGAATCGTCCACTGCAAAAACCTCCCTTCTGAGTTATCGTTGAATGAACAAAGTTGTCTCTTTCTTGTTTCAAGTGTTCAACTATGGACCCATGGCTAAAACTCAAGTTTTAAAAACTTCTCGAAATATGAATTTGGACTTTCTTTAGTGTATTAGGTGTTTCAAAATGTCATCTTTCACGTAGATTCGGAATCATTAACAGCAAAAAAAGTCAGTTTTGTGATATCGTTGAATGAACAAAGTTGTATCTTTATTGTTTCAAGTGTTTAACTACGGACCCATGGCTAAAACTCAAGTTTTAAAGACTTTTCGAAATCCGAATTTGGACTTTCATCAGTGTATTAAGTGTATTAAATTGTCGTCTTTCACATTGATTCGGAATCGTCCACCGCAAAAAAGTTCCCTTTTGAGTTATCGTTGAATGAACAAAGTTGTCTCTTTCTTGTTTCAAGTGTTCAACTATGGACCCATGGCTAAAACTCAAGTTTTAAAAACTTCTCGAAATATGAATTTGTACTTTCTTTAGTGTATTAAGTGTTTCAAAATGTCGTCTTTCACGTAGATTCGAAATCATCAAAAGCAAATAAGTCAGTTTTTAGATATCTTTGATTGAACAAAGTTCTGTCTTTCTTGTTTCAAGTGTTTAACTATGGACCATGGCTAAAACTCAAGTTTTAAAAACTTTCCGAAATTTGAATTTGGACTTTCTTTAGTGTATTAAGTGTTTCAAAATGCTGTCTTTCACGAAGATTCGTAATCATCAAAAGCAAATAAGTCAGTTTTAAGATATCGTTGATTGAACAAAGTTGTCTTCTTCTTGTTTGAAGTGTTCTACTATGGACCCATGGGTAAAACTCAAGTTTTAAAAACTTCCCGGAATCCGAATTGAGACTTTCGTTAGTGTATTAAGTGTATCAAAATGTCGTCTTTCACATGGATTCGGAATCGTCAACCGCAAAAAAAGTCAGTTTTGAGATATCGTTGAATGAACAAAGTTGTCTCTTTCTTGTTTCAAGTTTTTAACTATGGACCATGGCTAAAACTCAAGTTTTAAAGACATCCCGAAATCCGAATTTGGACTTTCGTTAGTGTATTAAGTGTATCAAAATGTCATCTTTCACATTGATTCGAGATCGTCAACCGCAAAAAAAGTCAGTTTTGAGATATCGTTGAATGAACAAAGTTGTCTCTTTCTTGTTTCAAGTGTTTAACTATGGACCCATGGCTGAAACTCAAGTTTTAAAGACTTCCCGAAATCTGAATTTGGACTTTCATTAGTGTATTAAGTGTATTAAAATGTAGTCTTTCACATTGATTCAGAATCGTCCACCGCAAAAAACTTCCCTTTCGAGTTATCGTTGAATGAACAAAGTTGTCTCTTTCTTGTTTCAAGTGTTCAACTATGGACGCATGGCCAAAACTCAAGTTTTAAAAACTTCCCAAAATCTGAATTTGGGCTTTCTTTAGTGTATTAAGTGTTTCAAAATGCCGTCTTTCATGTAGATTCGTAATCATCAAAAGCAAATAAGTCAGTTTTTAGATATCTTTGATTGAACAAAGTTCTGTCTTTCTTGTTTCAAGTGTTCTACTATGGACCCATGTCTAAAACTCAAGTTTTAAAAACTTCCCGAAATCTAAATCTGGACTTTCATTAGGGTATTAAGTGTATCAAAATGTCGTCTTTCACATAGATTCGGAATCGTCAACTGCAAAAAAGTCAATTTTAAGATATCGTTGATTGAACAAAGTTGTCTCTTTCTTGTTTCAAGTGTTCTACTACGGACCCATGGGTAAAACTCAAGTTTTAAAAAAGTTCCCGGAATCCGAATTTGGACATTCGTTAGTGTATTAAGTGTATCAAAATGTCGTCTTTCACGTTGATTCGGAATCGTCAACCGCAATAAAAGTCAGTTTTGAGTTATCGTTGAATGAACAAAGTTGTCTCTTTCTTGTTTCAAGTGTTTAACTATGGACCCATGGCTAAAACTCATGTTTTAAAGACTGCCCGAAATCCGAATTTGGACTTTCGTTAGTGTATTAAGTGCATCAAAATGTCATCTTTCACATTGATTCGGAATCGTTAACCGCAAAAACAGTCAGTTTTGAGATATCGTTGAATGAACAAAGTTGTCTCCTTCTTGTTTCAAGTGTTCTACTATGGACCATGGCTAAAACTCAAGTTTTAGAGACATCCCGAAATCCGAATTTTGACTTTCGTTAGTGTATTAAGTGTATCAAAATGTCATCTTTCACATTGATTCGAGATCGTCAACCGCAAAAAAAGTCAGTTTTGAGATATCGTTGAATGAACAAAGTTGTCTCTTTCTTGTTTCAAGTGTTTAACTATGGACCCATGGCTAAAACTCAAGTTTTAAAGACTTCCCGAAATCTGAATTTGGACTTTCATCAGTGTATTAAGTGTATTAAAATGTAGTCTTTCACATTGATTCAGAATCATCCACCGCAAAAAACTTCCCTTTCGAGTTATCGTTGAATGAACGAAGTTGTCTCTTTCTTGTTTCAAGTGTTCAACTATGGACCCATGGCCAAAACTCAAGTTTTAAAAACTTCCCAAAATCTGAATTTGGGCTTTCTTTAGTGTATTAAGTGTTTCAAAATGCCGTCTTTCACGTAGATTCGTAATCATCAAAAGCAAATAAGTCAATTTTTAGATATCTTTGATTGAACAAAGTTCTGTCTTTCTTGTTTCAAGTGTTCTACTATGGACCCATGGCTAAAACTCAAGTTTTAAAAACTTCCCGAAATCTAAATCTGGACTTTCATTAGGGTATTAAGTGTATCAAAATGTCGTCTTTCACATAGATTCGGAATCGTCAACTGCAAAAAAGTCAATTTTAAGATATCGTTGATTGAACAAAGTTGTCTCTTTCTTGTTTCAAGTGTTCTACTATGGACCCATGGGTACAACTCAAGTTTTAAAAAAGTTCCCGAAATCCAAATTTGGACTTTCGTTAGTGTATTAAGTGTATCAAAATGTCGTCTTTCACATTTATTCGAAATCGTCAACCGCAAAAAAAGTCAGTTTTGAGAAATCGTTGAATGAACAAAGTTGTCTCTTTCTTGTTTCAAGTGTTCTACTATAGACCCATGGCTAAAACTCAAGTTTTAAAGACTTCCCGAAATCCAAATTTAGACTTTCATTAGTGTATTAAGTGTATTAAAATGTCGTATTTCACATTGATTTGGAATCGTCAACCGCAAAAAAAGTCAGTTCTGAGATATCGTTGAATGAACGAAGTTGTTTCTTTCTTGTTTCAAGTGTTTAACTATGGACCCATGGCTAAAACTCAAGTTTTAAAGACTTAACGAAATCCGAATTTGGACTTTCATTAGTGTATTAAGTGTATTAAAATGTCGTCTTTCACATTGATTCGGAATCGTCAACCGCAAAAAAAGTCAGTTTTGAGTTATCGTTGAATGAACAAAGTTGTCTCTTTCTTGTTTCAAGTGTTTAACTATGGACCCATGGCTAAAACTCAAGTTTTAAAGACTTCCCGAAATCCGAATTTGGACTTTCATTAGTGTATTAAGTGTATTAAAATTTCGTCTTTCGCATTGATTCGGAATCGTCAACCGCAAAAAAAGTCAGTTTTGAGTTATCGTTGAATGAACAAAGTTGTCTCTTTCTTGTTTCAAGTGTTCAACTATGGACCCATGGCTAAAACTCAAGTTTTAAAGACTTCCCGAAATCCGAATTTGGACTTTCATTTGTGTATTAAGTGTATTAAAATGTCGTCTTTCACATTGATTCGGAATCGTCAACCGCAAAAAAAGTCAGTTTTTAGATATCGTTGAATGAACAAAGTTGTCTCTTTCTTGTTTCAAGTGTTCAACTATAGACCCATGGCTAAAACTCAAGTTTTAAAAACTTCCCAAAATCTGAATTTGGACTTTATTTAGTGTATTAAGTGTTTCAAAATGTCATCTTTTACGTAGATTCGGAACCGTCAAAAGCAAATAAGTCAGTTTTGAGATATCTTTGATAGAACAAAGTTCTGTCTTTCTTGTTTCAATTGTTCTACTGTGCACCCATGGCTAAAACTCAAGTTTTAAAAACTTCCCGAGATCTGAATCTGGACTTTCATTAGTGTATTAAGTGTATCAAAATGTCGTCTTTCACATAGATTCAGAATCGTCAACTGCAAAAAATTCAATTTTGAGATATCGTTGATTTAACGAAGTTGTCTCCTTCTTGTTTCAAGTGTTCTACTATGGACCCATGGGTAAAACTCAAGTTTTAAAAATGTCCCGAAATCCGAATTTGGACTTTCACTAGTGTATTAAGTGTATCAAAATGTCGTCTTTCACATTGATTCGGAATCGTCAACCGCAAAAAAAGTCAGTTTTCAGATATCGTTGAATGAAGAAAGTTGTCTCTTTCTTGTTTCAGGTGTTCAACATTGGACCCATGGCTAAAACTCAAGTTTTAAAGACTTCCCGAAATCCGAATTTGGATTTTTCATTAGTGTATTAAGTGCCTTAAAATGTCGTCTTTCACATTGATTCGGAATCGTCAACCGCAAAAAAAGTCAGTTTTGAGATTTCGTTGAATGAACAAAGTTGTCTCTTTCTTTTTTCAAGTGTTTAACTATGGACCCATGGCTAAAACTCAAGTTTTAAAGACTTTCCGAAATCCGAATTTGGACTTTCATCAGTGTATTAAGTGTATTAAAATGTCGTCTTTCACATTGATTCAGAATCGTCCACTACAAAAAACTGCCCTTTTGAGTTATCGTTGAATAAGCAAAGTTGTCTCTTTCTTGTTTCAAGTGTTCAACTATGGACCCATGGCTAAAACACAAGTTTTAAAAACTTCTCGAAATATGAATTTGAACTTTCTTTAGTGTATTAAGTTTTTCAAAATGTCATCAGTCACGTAGATTCGGAATCATCAAAACCAAATAAGTCAGTTTTTAGATATCTTTGATTGAACAAAGTTCTATCTTTCTTGTTTCAAGTGTTCTACAATGGACCCATGGATAAAACTCAAGTTTTAAAAACTTCTCGAAATCTGAATCTGGACTTTCATTAGTGTATTAAGTGTATCAAAATGTCATCTTTCACATAGATTCGGAATCGTCAACTGCAAAAAAGTCAATTTTAAGATATCGTTGATTGAACAAAGTTGTCTCCTTCTTGTTTCAAGTGTTCTACTATGGACCATGGCTAAAACTCAAGTTTTAGAGACATCCCGAAATCTGAATTTTGACTGTCGTTAGTGTATTAAGTGTATCAAAATGTCATCTTTCACATTGATTCGAGATCATCAACCGCAAAAAAAGTCAGTTTTGAGATATCGTTGAATGAACAAAGTTGTCTCTTTCTTGTTTCAAGTGTTTAACTATGGACCCATGGCTAAAACTCAAGTTTTAAAGACTTCCCGAAATCTGAATTTGGACTTTCATCAGTGTATTAAGTGTATTAAAATGTAGTCTTTCACATTCATTCAGAATCATCCACCGCAAAAAACTTCCCTTTCGAGTTATCGTTGAATGAACGAAGTTGTCTCTTTCTTGTTTCAAGTGTTCAACTATGGACCCATGGCCAAAACTCAAGTTTTAAAAACTTCCCAAAATCTGAATTTGGGCTTTCTTTAGCGTATTAAGCGTTTCAAAATGCCGTCTTTCACGTAGATTCGTAATCATCAAAAGCAAATAAGTCAATTTTTAGATATCTTTGATTGAACAAAGTTCTGTCTTTCTTGTTTCAAGTGTTCTACTATGGACCCATGGCTAAAACTCAAGTTTTAAAAACTTCCCGAAATCCGAATTTCGACTTTCATTAGTGTATTAAGTGTATTAAAATGTCGTCTTTCACAGTGAGTCGGAATCGTCAACCACAAAAAAAGTCAATTTTGAGATATCGTTGAATGAACAAAGTTGTCTCTTTGTTTTTTCAAGTGTTTATCTACGGACCCTTGGCTAAAACTCAAGTTTTAAAGACTTTCCGAAATCCGAATTTGGACTTTCATGAGTGTATTAAGTGTATTAAAATGTCATCTTTCACATTGATTCGGAATCGTCCACTGCAAAAACCTCCCTTTTGAGTTATCGTTGAATGAACAAAGTTGTCTCTTTCTTGTTTCAAGTGTTCAACTATGGACCCATGGCTAAAACTCAAGTTTTAAAAACTTCTCGAAATATGAATTTGGACTTTCTTTAGTGTATTAGGTGTTTCAAAATGTCATCTTTCACGTAGATTCGGAATCATTAACAGCAAAAAAAGTCAGTTTTGTGATATCGTTGAATGAACAAAGTTGTATCTTTCTTGTTTCAAGTGTTTAACTACGGACCCATGGCTAAAACTCAAGTTTTAAAGACTTTTCGAAATCCGAATTTGGACTTTCGTCAGTGTATTAAGTGTATTAAATTGTCGTCTTTCACATTGATTCGGAATCGTCCACCGCAAAAAAGTTCCCTTTTGAGTTATCGTTGAATGAACAAAGTTGTCTCTTTCTTGTTTCAAGTGTTCAACTATGGACCCATGGCTAAAACTCAAGTTTTAAAAACTTCTCGAAATATGAATTTGTACTTTCTTTAGTGTATTAAGTGTTTCAAAATGTCGTCTTTCACGTAGATTCGAAATCATCAAAAGCAAATAAGTCAGTTTTTAGATATCTTTGATTGAACAAAGTTCTGTCTTTCTTGTTTCAAGTGTTTAACTAAGGACCATGGCTAAAACTCAAGTTTTAAAAACTTTCCGAAATTTGAATTTGGACTTTCTTTAGTGTATTAAGTGTTTCAAAATGC
The DNA here is from genome assembly GCA_036245055.1 of Diospyros kaki. Lineage (NCBI taxonomy): Eukaryota > Viridiplantae > Streptophyta > Magnoliopsida > Ericales > Ebenaceae > Diospyros > Diospyros kaki. The sequence goes on along the minus strand of BSEG01000009.1, from coordinate 21,196,323 downwards.
TGTCTTTCACGAAGATTCGTAATCATCAAAAGCAAATAAGTCAGTTTTAAGATATCGTTGATTGAACAAAGTTGTCTTCTTCTTGTTTGAAGTGTTCTACTATGGACCCATGGGTAAAACTCAAGTTTTAAAAACTTCCCGGAATCCGAATTGAGACTTTCGTTAGTGTATTAAGTGTATCAAAATGTCGTCTTTCACATGGATTCGGAATCGTCAACCGCAAAAAAAGTCAGTTTTGAGATATCGTTGAATGAACAAAGTTGTCTCTTTCTTGTTTCAAGTTTTTAACTATGGACCATGGCTAAAACTCAAGTTTTAAAGACATCCCGAAATCCGAATTTGGACTTTCGTTAGTGTATTAAGTGTATCAAAATGTCATCTTTCACATTGATTCGAGATCGTCAACCGCAAAAAAAGTCAGTTTTGAGATATCGTTGAATGAACAAAGTTGTCTCTTTCTTGTTTCAAGTGTTTAACTATGGACCCATGGCTAAAACTCAAGTTTTAAAGACTTCCCGAAATCTGAATTTGGACTTTCATTAGTGTATTAAGTGTATTAAAATGTAGTCTTTCACATTGATTCAGAATCGTCCACCGCAAAAAACTTCCCTTTCGAGTTATCGTTGAATGAACAAAGTTGTCTCTTTCTTGTTTCAAGTGTTCAACTATGGACGCATGGCCAAAACTCAAGTTTTAAAAACTTCCCAAAATCTGAATTTGGGCTTTCTTTAGTGTATTAAGTGTTTCAAAATGCCGTCTTTCATGTAGATTCGTAATCATCAAAAGCAAATAAGTCAGTTTTTAGATATCTTTGATTGAACAAAGTTCTGTCTTTCTTGTTTCAAGTGTTCTACTATGGACCCATGTCTAAAACTCAAGTTTTAAAAACTTCCCGAAATCTAAATCTGGACTTTCATTAGGGTTTTAAGTGTAAGAAAATGTCGTCTTTCACATAGATTCGGAATCGTCAACTGCAAAAAAGTCAATTTTAAGATATCGTTGATTGAACAAAGTTGTCTCTTTCTTGTTTCAAGTGTTCTACTATGGACCCATGGGTACAACTCAAGTTTTAAAAAAGTTCCCGAAATCCAAATCTGGACTTTCGTTAGTGTATTAAGTGTATCAAAATGTCGTCTTTCACATTTATTCGAAATCGTCAATCGCAAAAAAAGTCAGTTTTGAGAAATCGTTGAATGAACAAAGTTGTCTCTTTCTTGTTTCAAGTGTTCTACTATAGACCCATGGCTCAAACTCAAGTTTTAAAGACTTCCCGAAATCCAAATTTAGACTTTCATTAGTGTATTAAGTGTATTAAAATGTCGTATTTCACATTGATTTGGAATCGTCAACCGCAAAAAAAGTCAGTTATGAGATATCGTTGAATGAACGAAGTTGTTTCTTTCTTGTTTCAAGTGTTTAACTATGAACCCATGGCTAAAACTCAAGTTTTAAAGACTTAACGAAATCCAAATTTGGACTTTCATTAGTGTATTAAGTGTATTAAAATGTCGTCTTTCACATTGATTCGGAATCGTCAACCGCAAAAAAAGTCAGTTTTGAGTTATCGTTGAATGAACAAAGTTGTCTCTTTCTTGTTTCAAGTGTTTAACTATGGACCCATGGCTAAAACTCAAGTTTTAAAGACTTCCCGAAATCCGAATTTGGACTTTCATTAGTGTATTAAGTGTATTAAAATTTCGTCTTTCGCATTGATTCGGAATCGTCAACCGCAAAAAAAGTCAGTTTTGAGTTATCGTTGAATGAACAAAGTTGTCTCTTTCTTGTTTCAAGTGTTCAACTATGGACCCATGGCTAAAACTCAAGTTTTAAAGACTTCCCGAAATCCGAATTTGGACTTTCATTTGTGTATTAAGTGTATTAAAATGTCGTCTTTCACATTGATTCGGAATCGTCAACAGCAAAAAAAGTCAGTTTTTAGATATCGTTGAATGAACAAAGTTGTCTCTTTCTTGTTTCAAGTGTTCAACTATGGACCCATGGCTAAAACTCAAGTTTTAAAAACTTCCCAAAATCTGAATTTGGACTTTATTTAGTGTATTAAGTGTTTCAAAATGTCAACTTTTACGTAGATTCGGAACCGTCAAAAGCAAATAAGTCAGTTTTGAGATATCTTTGATAGAACAAAGTTCTGTCTTTCTTGTTTCACTTGTTCTACTGTGCACCCATGGCTAAAACTCAAGTTTTAAAAACTTCCCGAGATCTGAATCTGGACTTTCATTAGTGTATTAAGTGTATCAAAATGTCGTCTTTCACATAGATTCGGAATCGTCAACTGCAAAAAATTCAATTTTGAGATATCGTTGATTTAACAAAGTTGTCTCCTTCTTGTTTCAAGTGTTCTACTATGGACCCATGGGTAAAACTCAAGTTTTAAAAATGTCCCGAAATCCGAATTTGGACTTTCACTAGTGTATTAAGTGTATCAAAATGTCGTCTTTCACATTGATTCGGAATCGTCAACCGCAAAAAAAGTCAGTTTTGAGATATCGTTGAATGAAGAAAGTTGTCTCTTTCTTGTTTCAAGTGTTCAACATTGGACCCATGGCTAAAACTCAAGTTTTAAAGACTTCCCGAAATCCGAATTTGGATTTTTCATTAGTGTATTAAGTGCCTTAAAATGTCGTCTTTCACATTGATTCGGAATCGTCAACCGCAAAAAAAGTCAGTTTTGAGATTTCGTTGAATGAACAAAGTTGTCTCTTTCTTTTTTCAAGTGTTTAACTATGGACCCATGGCTAAAACTCAAGTTTTAAAGACTTTCCGAAATCCGAATTTGGACTTTCATCAGTGTATTAAGTGTATTAAAATGTCGTCTTTCACATTGATTCGGAATCGTCCACTACAAAAAACTGCCCTTTTGAGTTATCGTTGAATAAGCAAAGTTGTCTCTTTCTTGTTTCAAGTGTTCAACTATGGACCCATGGCTAAAACACAAGTTTTAAAAACTTCTCGAAATATGAATTTGGACTTTCTTTAGTGTATTAAGTTTTTCAAAATGTCGTCTTTCACGTAGATTCGGAATCATCAAAACCAAATAAGTCAGTTTTTAGATATCTTTGATTGAACAAAGTTCTATCTTTCTTGTTTCAAGTGTTCTACTATGGACCCATGGATAAAACTCAAGTTTTAAAAACTTCTCGAAATCTGAATCTGGACTTTCATTAGTGTATTAAGTGTATCAAAATGTCATCTTTCACATAGATTCGGAATCGTCAACTGCAAAAAAGTCAATTTTAAGATATCGTTGATTGAACAAAGTTGTCTCCTTCTTGTTTCAAGTGTTCTACTATGGACCATGGCTAAAACTCAAGTTTTAGAGACATCCCGAAATCCGAATTTTGACTGTCGTTAGTGTATTAAGTGTATCAAAATGTCATCTTTCACATTGATTCGAGATCGTCAACCGCAAAAAAAATCAGTTTTGAGATATCGTTGAATGAACAAAGTTGTCTCTTTCTTGTTTCAAGTGTTTAACTATGGACCCATGGCTAAAACTCAAGTTTTAAAGACTTCCCGAAATCTGAATTTGGACTTTCATCAGTGTATTAAGTGTATTAAAATGTAGTCTTTCACATTGATTCAGAATCATCCACCGCAAAAAACTTCCCTTTCGAGTTATCGTTGAATGAACGAAGTTGTCTCTTTCTTGTTTCAAGTGTTCAACTATGGACCCATGGCCAAAACTCAAGTTTTAAAAACTTCCCAAAATCTGAATTTGGGCTTTCTTTAGTGTATTAAGCGTTTCAAAATGCCGTCTTTCACGTAGATTCGTAATCATCAAAAGCAAATAAGTCAATTTTTAGATATCTTTGATTGAACAAAGTTCTGTCTTTCTTGTTTCAAGTGTTCTACTATGGACCCATGGCTAAAACTCAAGTTTTAAAAACTTCCCGAAATCTAAATCTGGACTTTCATTAGGGTATTAAGTGTATCAAAATGTCGTCTTTCACATAGATTCGGAATCGTCAACTGCAAAAAAGTCAATTTTAAGATATCGTTGATTGAACAAAGTTATCTCTTTCTTGTTTCAAGTGTTCTACTATGGACCCATGGGTAAAACTCAAGTTTTAAAAAAGTTCCCGGAATCCGAATTTGGACATTCGTTAGTGTATTAAGTGTATCAAAATGTCGTCTTTCACGTTGATTCGGAATCGTCAACCGCAATAAAAGTCAGTTTTGAGTTATCGTTGAATGAACAAAGTTGTCTCTTTCTTGTTTCAAGTGTTTAACTATGGACCCATGGCTAAAACTCAAGTTTTAAAAACTTCCCGAAATCCGAATTTAGACTTTCATTAGTGTATTAAGTGTATTAAAATGTCGTCTTTCACATTGATTTGGAATCGTCAACCGCAAAAAAAGACAGTTTTGAGTTATCGTTGAATGAACAAAGTTGCCTGTTTCTTATTTCAAGTGTTCAACTATGGACCCATGGCTAAAACTCAAGTTTTAAAAACTTCCCGAAATCTGAATTTGAACTTTATTTAGTGTATTAAGTGTTTCAAAATGTCATCTTTCACGTAGATTCGGAGCCGTCAAAAGCAAATAAGTGAGTTTTGAGATATCTTTGATAGAACAAAGTTCTGTCTTTCTTGTTTCAAGTGTTCTACTGTGCACCCATGGCTAAAACTCAAGTTTTAAAAACTTCTCGAGATCTGAATCTGGACTTTCATTAGTGTATCAAAATGTCGTCTTTCACATTTATTCGAAATCGTCAACCGCAAAAAAAGTCAGTTTTGAGAAATCGTTGAATGAACAAAGTTGTCTTTTTCTTGTTTCAAGTGTTCTACTATAGACCCATGGCTAAAACTCAAGTTTTAAAGACTTCCTGAAATATGAATTTTGACTTTCATTAGTGTATTAAGTGTATTAAAATGTCGTCTTTCACATTGATTCGGAATCGTAAACCCCAAAAAAAAGTCAGTTTTGAGATATCGTTTGAATGAAGAAAGTTGTCTCTTTCTTGTTTCAAGTGTTCAACAATGGACCCATGGCTAAAACTCAAGTTTTAAAGACTTTCCGAAATCCGAATTTCGACTTTCATTAGTGTATTAAGTGTATTAAAATGTCGTCTTTCACATTGATTCAGAATCGTCAACTGCAAAAAAGTCAATTTTAAGATATCGTTGATTGAACAAAGTTGTCTCCTTCTTGTTTCAAGTGTTCTACTATGGACCATGGCTAAAACTCAAGTTTTAGAGACATCCCGAAATCCGAATTTTGACTGTCGTTAGTGTATTAAGTGTATCAAAATGTCATCTTTCACATTGATTCGAGATCGTCAACCGCAAAAAAAGTCAGTTTTGAGATATCGTTGAATGAACAAAGTTGTCTCTTTCTTGTTTCAAGTGTTTAACTATGGACCCACGGCTAAAACTCAAGTTTTAAAGACTTCCCGAAATCTGAATTTGGACTTTCATCAGTGTATTAAGTGTATTAAAATGTAGTCTTTCACATTGATTCAGAATCATCCACCGCAAAAAACTTCCCTTTCGAGTTATCGTTGAATGAACGAAGTTGTCTCTTTCTTGTTTCAAGTGTTCAACTATGGACCCATGGCCAAAACTCAAGTTTTAAAAACTTCCCAAAATCTGAATTTGGGCTTTCTTTAGTGTATTAAGTGTTTCAAAATGCCGTCTTTCACGTAGATTCGTAATCATCAAAAGCAAATAAGTCAATTTTTAGATATCTTTGATTGAACAAAGTTCTGTCTTTCTTGTTTCAAGTGTTCTACTATGGACCCATGGCTAAAACTCAAGTTTTAAAAACTTCCCGAAATCTAAATCTGGACTTTCATTAGGGTATTAAGTGTATCAAAATGTCGTCTTTCACATAGATTCGGAATCGTCAACTGCAAAAAAGTCAATTTTAAGATATCGTTGATTGAACAAAGTTGTCTCTTTCTTGTTTCAAGTGTTCTACTATGGACCCATGGGTAAAACTCAAGTTTTAAAAAAGTTCCCGGAATCCGAATTTGGACATTCGTTAGTGTCTTAAGTGTATCAAAATGTCGTCTTTCACGTTGATTCGGAATCGTCAACCGCAATAAAAGTCAGTTTTGAGTTATCGTTGAATGGACAAAGTTGTCTCTTTCTTGTTTCAAGTGTTTAACTATGGACCCATGGCTAAAACTCAAGTTTTAAAGACTTCCCGAAATCCGAATTTAGACTTTCATTAGTGTATTAAGTGTATTAAAATGTCGTCTTTCACATTGATTTGGAATCGTCAACCGCAAAAAAAGACAGTTTTGAGATATCGTTGAATGAACAAAGTTGTCTCTTTCTTGTTTCAAGTTTTTAACTATGGACCATGGCTAAAACTCAAGTTTTAAAGACATCCCGAAATCCGAATTTGGACTTTCTTCAGTGTATTAAGTGTATTAAAATGTCGTCTTTCACATTGATTCGGAATCGTCAACCGCAAAAAAAGACAGTTTTGAGTTATCGTTGAATGAACAAAGTTGCCTCTTTCTTGTTTCAAGTGTTCAACTATGGACCCATGGCTAAAACTCAAGTTTTAAAGACTTTCCGAAATCCGAATTTCGACTTTCATTAGTGTATTAAGTGTATTAAAATGTCGTCTTTCACAGTGAGTCGGAATCGTCAACCACAAAAAAAGTCAATTTTGAGATATCGTTGAATGAACAAAGTTGTCTCTTTGTTTTTTCAAGTGTTTATCTACGGACCCATGGCTAAAACTCAAGTTTTAAAGACTTTCCGAAATCCGAATTTGGACTTTCATGAGTGTATTAAGTGTATTAAAATGTCGTCTTTCACATTGATTCGGAATCGTCCACTGCAAAAACCTCCCTTTTGAGTTATCGTTGAATGAACAAAGTTGTCTCTTTCTTGTTTCAAGTATTCAACTATGGACCCATGGCTAAAACTCAAGTTTTAAAAACTTCTCGAAATATGAATTTGGACTTTCTTTAGTGTATTAGGTGTTTCAAAATGTCATCTTTCACGTAGATTCGGAATCATTAACAGCAAAAAAGGTCAGTTTTGTGATATCGTTGAATGAACAAAGTTGTATCTTCCTTGTTTCAAGTGTTTAACTACGGACCCATGGCTAAAACTCAAGTTTTAAAGACTTTTTGAAATCCGAATTTGGACTTTCATCAGTGTATTAAGTGTATTAAATTGTCGTCTTTCACATTGATTCGGAATCGTCCACCGCAAAAAAGTTCCCTTTTGAGTCATCGTTGAATGAACAAAGTTGTCTCTTTCTTGTTTCAAGTGTTCAACTATGGACCCATGGCTAAAACTCAAGTTTTAAAAAATTCTCGAAATATGAATTTGTACTTTCTTTAGTGTATTAAGTGTTTCAAAATGTCGTCTTTCACGTAGATTCGAAATCATCAAAAGCAAATAAGTCAGTTTTTAGATATCTTTGATTGAACAAAGTTCTGTCTTTCTTGTTTCAAGTGTTTAACTATGGACCATGGCTAAAACTCAAGTTTTAAAAACTTTCCGAAATCTGAATTTGGACTTTCTTTAGTGTATTAAGTGTTTCAAAATGCTGTCTTTCACGTAGATTCGTAATCATCAAAAGCAAATAAGTCAGTTTTAAGATATCGTTGATTGAACAAAGTTGTCTTTTTCTTGTTTGAAGTGTTCTACTATGGACCCATGGGTAAAACTCAAGTTTTAAAAACTTCCCGGAATCCGAATTGAGACTTTCGTTAGTGTATTAAGTGTATCAAAATGTCGTCTTTCACATGGATTCGGAATCGTCAACCGCAAAAAAAGTCAGTTTTGAGATATCGTTGAATGAACAAAGTTATCTCTTTCTTGTTTCAAGTGTTTAACTATGGACCATGGCTAAAACTCAAGTTTTAAAGACATCCCGAAATCCGAATTTGGACTTTCGTTAGTGTATTAAGTGTATCAAAATGTCATCTTTCACATTGATTCGAGATCGTCAACCGCAAAAAAAGTCAGTTTTGAGATATCGTTGAATGAACAAAGTTGTCTCTTTCTTGTTGCAAGTGTTTAACTATGGACCCATGGCTAAAACTCAAGTTTTAAAGACTTCCCGAAATCTGAATTTGGACTTTCATCAGTGTATTAAGTGTATTAAAATGTAGTCTTTCACATTGATTCAGAATTGTCCACCGCAAAAAACTTCCCTTTCGAGTTATCGTTGAATGAACGAAGTTGTCTCTTTCTTGTTTCAAGTGTTCAACTATGGACGCATGGCCAAAACTCAAGTTTTAAAAACTTCCCAAAATCTGACTTTGGGCTTTCTTTAGTGTATTAAGTGTTTCAAAATGCCGTCTTTCATGTAGATTCGTAATCATCAAAAGCAAATAAGTCAGTTTTTAGATATCTTTGATTGAACAAAGTTCTGTCTTTCTTGTTTCAAGTGTTCTACTATGGACCCATGTCTAAAACTCAAGTTTTAAAAACTTCCCGAAATCTAAATCTGGACTTTCATTAGGGTATTAAGTGTATCAAAATGTCGTCTTTCACATAGATTCGGAATCGTCAACTGCAAAAAAGTCAATTTTAAGATATCGTTGATTGAACAAAGTTGTCTCTTTCTTGTTTCAAGTGTTCTACTATGGACCCATGGGTAAAACTCAAGTTTTAAAAAAGTTCCCGGAATCCGAATTTGGACATTCGTTAGTGTATTAAGTGTATCAAAATGTCGTCTTTCACGTTGATTCGGAATCGTCAACCGCAATAAAAGTCAGTTTTGAGTTATCGTTGAATGAACAAAGTTGTCTCTTTCTTGTTTCAAGTGTTTAACTATGGACCCATGGCTAAAACTCAAGTTTTAAAGACTTCCCGAAATCCGAATTTAGACTTTCATTAGTGTATTAAGTGTATTAAAATGTCGTCTTTCACATTGATTTGGAATCGTCAACCACAAAAAAAGACAGTTTTGAGTTATCGTTGAATGAACAAAGTTGCCTGTTTCTTATTTCAAGTGTTCAACTATGGACCCATGGCTAAAACTCAAGTTTTAAAAACTTTCCGAAATCTAAATTTGAACTTTATTTAGTGTATTAAGTGTTTCAAAATGTCATCTTTCACGTAGATTCGGAGCCGTCAAAAGCAAATAAGTCAGTTTTGAGATATCTTTGATAGAACAAAGTTCTGTCTTTCTTGTTTCAAGTGTTCTACTGTGCACCCATGGCCAAAACTCAAGTTTTAAAAACTTCTCGAGATCTGAATCTGGACTTTCATTAGTGTATCAAAATGTCGTCTTTCACATTGATTCGGAATCGTCAACCGCAAAAAAAGACAGTTTTGAGTTATCGTTGAATGAACAAAGTTGCCTCTTTCTTGTTTCAAGTGTTCAACTATGGACCCATGGCTAAAACTCAAGTTTTAAAGACTTTCCGAAATCCGAATTTCGACTTTCATTAGTGTATTAAGTGTATTAAAATGTCGTCTTTCACAGTGAGTCGGAATCGTCAACCACAAAAAAAGTCAATTTTGAGATATCGTTGAATGAACAAAGTTGTCTCTTTGTTTTTTCAAGTGTTTATCTACGGACCCATGGCTAAAACTCAAGTTTTAAAGACTTTCCGAAATCCGAATTTGGACTTTCATGAGTGTATTAAGTGTATTAAAATGTCGTCTTTCACATTGATTCGGAATCGTCCACTGCAAAAACCTCCCTTTTGAGTTATCGTTGAATGAACAAAGTTGTCTCTTTCTTGTTTCAAGTGTTCAACTATGGACCCATGGCTAAAACTCAAGTTTTAAAAACTTCTCGAAATATGAATTTGGACTTTCTTTAGTGTATTAGGTGTTTCAAAATGTCATCTTTCACGTAGATTCGGAATCATTAACAGCAAAAAAAGTCAGTTTTGTGATATCGTTGAATGAACAAAGTTGTATCTTCCTTGTTTCAAGTGTTTAACTACGGACCCATGGCTAAAACTCAAGTTTTAAAGACTTTTTGAAATCCGAATTTGGACTTTCATCAGTGTATTAAGTGTATTAAATTGTCGTCTTTCACATTGATTCGGAATCGTCCACCGCAAAAAAGTTCCCTTTTGAGTTATCGTTGAATGAACAAAGTTGTCTCTTTCTTGTTTCAAGTGTTCAACTATGGACGCATGGCCAAAACTCAAGTTTTAAAAACTTCCCAAAATCTGAATTTGGGCTTTCTTTAGTGTATTAAGTGTTTCAAAATGCCGTCTTTCATGTAGATTCGTAATCATCAAAAGCAAATAAGTCAGTTTTTAGATATCTTTGATTGAACAAAGTTCTGTCTTTCTTGTTTCAAGTGTTCTACTATGGACCCATGTCTAAAACTCAAGTTTTAAAAACTTCCCGAAATCTAAATCTGGACTTTCATTAGGGTATTAAGTGTATCAAAATGTCATCTTTCACATAGATTCGGAATCGTCAACTGCAAAAAAGTCAATTTTAAGATATCGTTGATTGAACAAAGTTGTCTCTTTCTTGTTTCAAGTGTTCTACTATGGACCCATGGGTAAAACTCAAGTTTTAAAAAAGTTCCCAGAATCCGAATTTGGACATTCGTTAGTGTATTAAGTGTATCAAAATGTCGTCTTTCACGTTGATTCGGAATCGTCAACCGCAATAAAAGTCAGTTTTGAGTTATCGTTGAATGAACAAAGTTGTCTCTTTCTTGTTTCAAGTGTTTAACTATGGACCCATGGCTAAAACTCAAGTTTTAAAGACTTCCCGAAATCCGAATTTAGACTTTCATTAGTGTATTAAGTGTATTAAAATGTCGTCTTTCACATTGATTTGGAATCGTCAACCACAAAAAAAGACAGTTTTGAGTTATCGTTGAATGAACAAAGTTGCCTGTTTCTTATTTCAAGTGTTCAACTATGGACCCATGGCTAAAACTCAAGTTTTAAAAACTTCCCGAAATCTGAATTTGAACTTTATTTAGTGTATTAAGTGTTTCAAAATGTCATCTTTCACGTAGATTCGGAGCCGTCAAAAGCAAATAAGTCAGTTTTGAGATATCTTTGATAGAACAAAGTTCTGTCTTTCTTGTTTCAAGTGTTCTACTGTGCACCCATGGCTAAAACTCAAGTTTTAAAAACTTCTCGAGATCTGAATCTGGACTTTCATTAGTGTATCAAAATGTCGTCTTTCACATTGATTCGGAATCGTCAACCGCAAAAAAAGACAGTTTTGAGTTATCGTTGAATGAACAAAGTTGCCTCTTTCTTGTTTCAAGTGTTCAACTATGGACCCATGGCTAAAACTCAAGTTTTAAAGACTTTCCGAAATCCGAATTTCGACTTTCATTAGTGTATTAAGTGTATTAAAATGTCGTCTTTCACAGTGAGTCGGAATCGTCAACCACAAAAAAAGTCAATTTTGAGATATCGTTGAATGAACAAAGTTGTCTCTTTGTTTTTTCAAGTGTTTATCTACGGACCCATGGCTAAAACTCAAGTTTTAAAGACTTTCCGAAATCCGAATTTGGACTGTCATGAGTGTATTAAGTGTATTAAAATGTCGTCTTTCACATTGATTCGGAATCGTCCACTGCAAAAACCTCCCTTTTGAGTTATCGTTGAATGAACAAAGTTGTCTCTTTCTTGTTTCAAGTGTTCAACTATGGACCCATGGCTAAAACTCAAGTTTTAAAAACTTCTCGAAATATGAATTTGGACTTTCTTTAGTGTATTAGGTGTTTCAAAATGTCATCTTTCACGTAGATTCGGAATCATTAACAGCAAAAAAAGTCAGTTTTGTGATATCGTTGAATGAACAAAGTTGTATCTTCCTTGTTTCAAGTGTTTAACTACGGACCCATGGCTAAAACTCAAATTTTAAAGACTTTTTGAAATCCGAATTTGGACTTTCATCAGTGTATTAAGTGTATTAAATTGTCGTCTTTCACATTGATTCGGAATCGTCCACCGCAAAAAAGTTCCCTTTTGAGTTATCGTTGAATGAACAAAGTTGTCTCTTTCTTGTTTCAAGTGTTCAACTATGGACCCATGGCTAAAACTCAAGTTTTAAAAACTTCTCGAAATATGAATTTGTACTTTCTTTAGTGTATTAAGTGTTTCAAAATGTCGTCTTTCACGTAGATTCGAAATCATCAAAAGCAAATAAGTCAGTTTTTAGATATCTTTGATTGAACAAAGTTCTGTCTTTCTTGTTTCAAGTGTTTAACTATGGACCATGGCTAAAACTCAAGTTTTAAAAACTTTCCGAAATCTGAATTTGGACTTTCTTTAGTGTATTAAGTGTTTCAAAATGCTGTCTTTCACGTAGATTCGTAATCATCAAAAGCAAATAAGTCAATTTTTAGATATCTTTGATTGAACAAAGTTCTGTCTTTCTTGTTTCAAGTGTTCTACTATGGACCCATGGCTAAAACTCAAGTTTTAAAAACTTCCCGAAATCTAAATCTGGACTTTCATTAGGGTATTAAGTGTATCAAAATGTCGTCTTTCACATAGATTCGGAATCGTCAACTGCAAAAAAGTCAATTTTAAGATATCGTTGATTGAACAAAGTTGTCTCTTTCTTGTTTCAAGTGTTCTACTATGGACCCATGGGTAAAACTCAAGTTTTAAAAAAGTTCCCGGAATCCGAATTTGGACATTCGTTAGTGTATTAAGTGTATCAAAATGTCGTCTGTCACGTTGATTCGGAATCGTCAACCGCAATAAAAGTCAGTTTTGAGTTATCGTTGAATGAACAAAGTTGTCTCTTTCTTGTTTCAAGTGTTTAACTATGGACCCATGGCTAAAACTCAAGTTTTAAAGACTTCCCGAAATCCGAATTTAGACTTTCATTAGTGTATTAAGTGTATTAAAATGTCGTCTTTCACATTGATTTGGAATCGTCAACCGCAAAAAAAGACAGTTTTGAGTTATCGTTGAATGAACAAAGTTGCCTGTTTCTTATTTCAAGTGTTCAACTATGGACCCATGGCTAAAACTCAAGTTTTAAAAACTTCCCGAAATCTGAATTTGAACTTTATTTAGTGTATTAAGTGTTTCAAAATGTCATCTTTCACGTAGATTCGGAGCCGTCAAAAGCAAATAAGTCAGTTTTGAGATATCTTTGATAGAACAAAGTTCTGTCTTTCTTGTTTCAAGTGTTCTACTGTGCACCCATGGCTAAAACTCAAGTTTTAAAAACTTCTCGAGATCTGAATCTGGACTTTCATTAGTGTATCAAAATGTCGTCTTTCACATTTATTCGAAATCGTCAACCGCAAAAAAAGTCAGTTTTGAGAAATCGTTGAATGAACAAAGTTGTCTTTTTCTTGTTTCAAGTGTTCTACTATAGACCCATGGCTAAAACTCAAGTTTTAAAGACTTCCTGAAATCCGAATTTTGACTTTCATTAGTGTATTAAGTGTATTAAAATGTCGTCTTTCACATTGATTCGGAATCGTCAACCCCAAAAAAAAGTCAGTTTTGAGATATCGTTTGAATGAAGAAAGTTGTGTCTTTCTTGTTTCAAGTGTTCAACAATGGACCCATGGCTAAAACTCAAGTTTTAAAGACTTTCCGAAATCCGAATTTCGACTTTCATTAGTGTATTAAGTGTATTAAAATGTCGTCTTTCACAGTGAGTCGGAATCGTCAACCACAAAAAAAGTCAATTTTGAGATATCGTTGAATGAACAAAGTTGTCTCTTTGTTTTTTCAAGTGTTTATCTACGGACCCATGGCTAAAACTCAAGTTTTAAAGACTTTCCGAAATCCGAATTTGGACTTTCATGAGTGTATTAAGTGTATTAAAATGTCGTCTTTCACATTGATTCGGAATCGTCCACTGCAAAAACCTCCCTTTTGAGTTATCGTTGAATGAACAAAGTTGTCTCTTTCTTGTTTCAAGTGTTCAACTATGGACCCATGGCTAAAACTCAAGTTTTAAAAACTTCTCGAAATATGAATTTGGACTTTCTTTAGTGTATTAGGTGTTTCAAAATGTCATCTTTCACGTAGATTCGGAATCATTAACAGCAAAAAAAGTCAGTTTTGTGATATCGTTGAATGAACAAAGTTGTATCTTTCTTGTTTCAAGTGTTTAACTACGGACCCATGGCTAAAACTCAAGTTTTAAAGACTTTTCGAAATCCGAATTTGGACTTTCATCAGTGTATTAAGTGTATTAAATTGTCGTCTTTCACATTGATTCGGAATCGTCCACCGCAAAAAAGTTCCCTTTTGAGTTATCGTTGAATGAACAAAGTTGTCGCTTTCTTGTTTCAAGTGCTCAACTATGGACCCATGGCTAAAACTCAAGTTTTAAAAACTTCTCGAAATATGAATTTGTACTTTCTTTAGTGTATTAAGTGTTTCAAAATGTCGTCTTTCACGTAGATTCGAAATCATCAAAAGCAAATAAGTCAGTTTTTAGATATCTTTGATTGAACAAAGTTCTGTCTTTCTTGTTTCAAGTGTTTAACTATGGACCATGGCTAAAACTCAAGTTTTAAAAACTTTCCGAAATCTGAATTTGGACTTTCTTTAGTGTATTAAGTGTTTCAAAATGCTGTCTTTCACGAAGATTCGTAATCATCAAAAGCAAATAAGTCAGTTTTAAGATATCGTTGATTGAACAAAGTTGTCTTCTTCTTGTTTGAAGTGTTCTACTATGGACCCATGGGTAAAACTCAAGTTTTAAAAACTTCCCGGAATCCGAATTGAGACTTTCGTTAGTGTATTAAGTGTATCAAAATGTCGTCTTTCACATGGATTTGGAATCGTCAACCGCAAAAAAAGTCAGTTTTGAGATATCGTTGAATGAACAAAGTTGTCTCTTTCTTGTTTCAAGTTTTTAACTATGGACCATGGCTAAAACTCAAGTTTTAAAGACATCCCGAAATCCGAATTTGGACTTTCGTTAGTGTATTAAGTGTATCAAAATGTCATCTTTCACATTGATTCGAGATCGTCAACCGCAAAAAAAGTCAGTTTTGAGATATCGTTGAATGAACAAAGTTGTCTCTTTCTTGTTTCAAGTGTTTAACTATGGACCCATGGCTAAAACTCAAGTTTTAAAGACTTCCCGAAATCTGAATTTGGACTTTCATCAGTGTATTAAGTGTATTAAAATGTAGTCTTTCACATTGATTCAGAATTGTCCACCGCAAAAAACTTCCCTTTCGAGTTATCGTTGAATGAACGAAGTTGTCTCTTTCTTGTTTCAAGTGTTCAACTATGGACGCATGGCCAAAACTCAAGTTTTAAAAACTTCCCAAAATCTGAATTTGGGCTTTCTTTAGTGTATTAAGTGTTTCAAAATGCCGTCTTTCATGTAGATTCGTAATCATCAAAAGCAAATAAGTCAGTTTTTAGATATCTTTGATTGAACAAAGTTCTGTCTTTCTTGTTTCAAGTGTTCTACTATGGACCCATGTCTAAAACTCAAGTTTTAAAAACTTCCCGAAATCTAAATCTGGACTTTCATTAGGGTATTAAGTGTATCAAAATGTCGTCTTTCACATAGATTCGGAATCGTCAACTGCAAAAAAGTCAATTTTAAGATATCGTTGATTGAACAAAGTTGTCTCTTTCTTGTTTCAAGTGTTCTACTACGGACCCATGGGTAAAACTCAAGTTTTAAAAAAGTTCCCGGAATCCGAATTTGGACATTCGTTAGTGTATTAAGTGTATCAAAATGTCGTCTTTCACGTTGATTCGGAATCGTCAACCGCAATAAAAGTCAGTTTTGAGTTATCGTTGAATGAACAAAGTTGTCTCTTTCTTGTTTCAAGTGTTTAACTATGGACCCATGGCTAAAACTCAAGTTTTAAAGACTTCCCGAAATCCGAATTTAGACTTTCATTAGTGTATTAAGTGTATTAAAATGTCGTCTTTCACATTGATTTGGAATCGTCAACCGCAAAAAAAGACAGTTTTGAGTTATCGTTGAATGAACAAAGTTGCCTGTTTCTTATTTCAAGTGTTCAACTATGGACCCATGGCTAAAACTCAAGTTTTAAAAACTTCCCGAAATCTGAATTTGAACTTTATTTAGTGTATTAAGTGTTTCAAAATGTCATCTTTCACGTAGATTCGGAGCCGTCAAAAGCAAATAAGTCAGTTTTGAGATATCTTTGATAGAACAAAGTTCTGTCTTTCTTGTTTCAAGTGTTCTACTGTGCACCCATGGCTAAAACTCAAGTTTTAAAAACTTCTCGAGATCTGAATCTGGACATTCATTAGTGTATCAAAATGTCGTCTTTCACATTTATTCGAAATCGTCAACCGCAAAAAAAGTCAGTTTTGAGAAATCGTTGAATGAACAAAGTTGTCTTTTTCTTGTTTCAAGTGTTCTACTATAGACCCATGGCTAAAACTCAAGTTTTAAAGACTTCCTGAAATCCGAATTTTGACTTTCATTAGTGTATTAAGTGTATTAAAATGTCGTCTTTCACATTGATTCGGAATCGTCAACCCCAAAAAAAATTCAGTTTTGAGATATCGTTTGAATGAAGAAAGTTGTCTCTTTCTTGTTTCAAGTGTTCAACAATGGACCCATGGCTAAAACTCAAGTTTTAAAGACTTTCCGAAATCCGAATTTCGACTTTCATTAGTGTATTAAGTGTATTAAAATGTCGTCTTTCACAGTGAGTCGGAATCGTCAACCACAAAAAAAGTCAATTCTGAGATATCGTTGAATGAACAAAGTTGTCTCTTTGTTTTTTCAAGTGTTTATCTATGGACCCATGGCTAAAACTCAAGTTTTAAAGACTTTTCGAAATCTGAATTTGGACTTTCATGAGTGTATTAAGTGTATTAAAATGTCGTCTTTCACATTGATTCGGAATCGTCCACTGCAAAAACCTCCCTTTTGAGTTATCGTTGAATGAACAAAGTTGTCTCTTTCTTGTTTCAAGTGTTCAACTATGGACCCATGGCTAAAACTCAAGTTTTAAAAACTTCTCGAAATATGAATTTGGACTTTCTTTAGTGTATTAGGTGTTTCAAAATGTCATCTTTCACGTAGATTCGGAATCATTAACAGCAAAAAAAGTCAGTTTTGTGATATCGTTGAATGAACAAAGTTGTATCTTTCTTGTTTCAAGTGTTTAACTACGGACCCATGGCTAAAACTCAAGTTTTAAAGACTTTTTGAAATCCAAATTTGGACTTTCATCAGTGTATTAAGTGTATTAAATTGTCGTCTTTCACATTGATTCGGAATCGTCCACCGCAAAAAAGTTCCCTTTTGAGTTATCGTTGAATGAACAAAGTTGTCTCTTTCTTGTTTCAAGTGTTCAACTATGGACCCATGGCTAAAACTCAAGTTTTAAAAACTTCTCGAAATATGAATTTGTACTTTCTTTAGTGTATTAAGTGTTTCAAAATGTCGTCTTTCACGTAGATTCGAAATCATCAAAAGCAAATAAGTCAGTTTTTAGATATCTTTGATTGAACAAAGTTCTGTCTTTCTTGTTTCAAGTGTTCAACTATGGACCCATGGCCAAAACTCAAGTTTTAAAAACTTCCCAAAATCTGAATTTGGGCTTTCTTTAGTGTATTAAGTGTTTCAAAATGCCGTCTTTCACGTAGATTCGTAATCATCAAAAGCAAATAAGTCAATTTTTAGATATCTTTGATTGAACAAAGTTCTGTCTTTCTTGTTTCAAGTGTTCTACTATGGACCCATGGCTAAAACTCAAGTTTTAAAAACTTCCCGAAATCTAAATCTGGACTTTCATTAGGGTATTAAGTGTATCAAAATGTCGTCTTTCACATAGATTCGGAATCGTCAACTGCAAAAAAGTCAATTTTAAGATATCGTTGATTGAACAAAGTTGTCTCTTTCTTGTTTCAAGTGTTCTACTATGGACCCATGGGTAAAACTCAAGTTTTAAAAAAGTTCCTGGAATCCAAATTTGGACATTCGTTAGTGTATTAAGTGTATCAAAATGTCGTCTTTCACGTTGATTCGGAATCGTAAACCGCAATAAAAGTCAGTTTTGAGTTATCGTTGAATGAACAAAGTTGTCTCTTTCTTGTTTCAAGTGTTTAACTATGGACCCATGGCTAAAACTCAAGTTTTAAAGACTTCCCGAAATCCGAATTTAGACTTTCATTAGTGTATTAAGTGTATTAAAATGTCGTCTTTCACATTGATTTGGAATCGTCAACCACAAAAAAAGACAGTTTTGAGTTATCGTTGAATGAACAAAGTTGCCTGTTTCTTATTTCAAGTGTTCAACTATGGACCCATGGCTAAAACTCAAGTTTTAAAAACTTTCTGAAATCTAAATTTGAACTTTATTTAGTGTATTAAGTGTTTCAAAATGTCATCTTTCACGTAGATTCGGAGCCGTCAAAAGCAAATAAGTCAGTTTTGAGATATCTTTGATAGAACAAAGTTCTGTCTTTCTTGTTTCAAGTGTTCTACTGTGCACCCATGGCCAAAACTCAAGTTTTAAAAACTTCTCGAGATCTGAATCTGGACTTTCATTAGTGTATCAAAATGTCGTCTTTCACATTGATTCGGAATCGTCAACCGCAAAAAAAGACAGTTTTGAGTTATCGTTGAATGAACAAAGTTGCCTCTTTCTTGTTTCAAGTGTTCAACTATGGACCCATGGCTAAAACTCAAGTTTTAAAGACTTTCCGAAATCCGAATTTCGACTTTCATTAGTGTATTAAGTGTATTAAAATGTCGTCTTTCACAGTGAGTCGGAATCGTCAACCACAAAAAAAGTCAATTTTGAGATATCGTTGAATGAACAAAGTTGTCTCATTGTTTTTTCAAGTGTTTATCTACGGACCCATGGCTAAAACTCAAGTTTTAAAGACTTTCCGAAATCCGAATTTGGACTTTCATGAGTGTATTAAGTGTATTAAAATGTCGTCTTTCACATTGATTCGGAATCGTCCACTGCAAAAACCTCCCTTTTGAGTTATCGTTGAATGAACAAAGTTGTCTCTTTCTTGTTTCAAGTGTTCAACTATGGACCCATGGCTAAAACTCAAGTTTTAAAAACTTCTCGAAATATGAATTTGGACTTTCTTTAGTGTATTAGGTGTTTCAAAATGTCATCTTTCACGTAGATTCGGAATCATTAACAGCAAAAAAAGTCAGTTTTGTGATATCGTTGAATGAACAAAGTTGTATCTTCCTTGTTTCAAGTGTTTAACTACGGACCCATGGCTAAAACTCAAGTTTTAAAGACTTTTTGAAATCCGAATTTGGACTTTCATCAGTGTATTAAGTGTATTAAATTGTCGTCTTTCACATTGATTCGGAATCGTCCACCGCAAAAAAGTTCCCTTTTGAGTTATCGTTGAATGAACAAAGTTGTCTCTTTCTTGTTTCAAGTGTTCAACTATGGACGCATGGCCAAAACTCAAGTTTTAAAAACTTCCCAAAATCTGAATTTGGGCTTTCTTTAGTGTATTAAGTGTTTCAAAATGCCGTCTTTCATGTAGATTCGTAATCATCAAAAGCAAATAAGTCAGTTTTTAGATATCTTTGATTGAACAAAGTTCTGTCTTTCTTGTTTCAAGTGTTCTACTATGGACCCATGTCTAAAACTCAAGTTTTAAAAACTTCCCGAAATCTAAATCTGGACTTTCATTAGGGTATTAAGTGTATCAAAATGTCGTCTTTCACATAGATTCGGAATCGTCAACTGCAAAAAAGTCAATTTTAAGATATCGTTGATTGAACAAAGTTGTCTCTTTCTTGTTTCAAGTGTTCTACTATGGACCCATGGGTAAAACTCAAGTTTTAAAAAAGTTCCCGGAATCCGAATTTGGACATTCGTTAGTGTATTAAGTGTATCAAAATGTCGTCTTTCACGTTGATTCGGAATCGTCAACCGCAATAAAAGTCAGTTTTGAGTTATCGTTGAATGAACAAAGTTGTCTCTTTCTTGTTTCAAGTGTTTAACTATGGACCCATGGCTAAAACTCAAGTTTTAAAGACTTCCCGAAATCCGAATTTAGACTTTCATTAGTGTATTAAGTGTATTAAAATGTCGTCTTTCACATTGATTTGGAATCGTCAACCACAAAAAAAGACAGTTTTGAGTTATCGTTGAATGAACAAAGTTGCCTGTTTCTTATTTCAAGTGTTCAACTATGGACCAATGGCTAAAACTCAAGTTTTAAAAACTTCCCGAAATCTGAATTTGAACTTTATTTAGTGTATTAAGTGTTTCAAAATGTCATCTTTCACGTAGATTCGGAGCCGTCAAAAGCAAATAAGTCAGTTTTGAGATATCTTTGATAGAACAAAGTTCTGTCTTTCTTGTTTCAAGTGTTCTACTGTGCACCCATGGCTAAAACTCAAGTTTTAAAAACTTCTCGAGATCTGAATCTGGACTTTCATTAGTGTATCAAAATGTCGTCTTTCACATTGATTCGGAATCGTCAACCGCAAAAAAAGACAGTTTTGAGTTATCGTTGAATGAACAAAGTTGCCTCTTTCTTGTTTCAAGTGTTCAACTATGGACCCATGGCTAAAACTCAAGTTTTAAAGACTTTCCGAAATCCGAATTTCGACTTTCATTAGTGTATTAAGTGTTTTAAAATGTCGTCTTTCACAGTGAGTCGGAATCGTCAACCACAAAAAAAGTCAATTTTGAGATATCGTTGAATGAACAAAGTTGTCTCATTGTTTTTTCAAGTGTTTATCTACGGACCCATGGCTAAAACTCAAGTTTTAAAGACTTTCCGAAATCCGAATTTGGACTTTCATGAGTGTATTAAGTGTATTAAAATGTCGTCTTTCACATTGATTCGGAATCGTCCACTGCAAAAACCTCCCTTTTGAGTTATCGTTGAATGAACAAAGTTGTCTCTTTCTTGTTTCAAGTGTTCAACTATGGACCCATGGCTAAAACTCAAGTTTTAAAAACTTCTCGAAATATGAATTTGGACTTTCTTTAGTGTATTAGGTGTTTCAAAATGTCATCTTTCACGTAGATTCGGAATCATTAACAGCAAAAAAAGTCAGTTTTGTGATATCGTTGAATGAACAAAGTTGTATCTTCCTTGTTTCAAGTGTTTAACTACGGACCCATGGCTAAAACTCAAGTTTTAAAGACTTTTTGAAATCCGAATTTGGACTTTCATCAGTGTATTAAGTGTATTAAATTGTTGTCTTTCACATTGATTCGGAATCGTCCACCGCAAAAAAGTTCCCTTTTGAGTTATCGTTGAATGAACAAAGTTGTCTCTTTCTTGTTTCAAGTGTTCAACTATGGACGCATGGCCAAAACTCAAGTTTTAAAAACTTCCCAAAATCTGAATTTGGGCTTTCTTTAGTGTATTAAGTGTTTCAAAATGCCGTCTTTCATGTAGATTCGTAATCATCAAAAGCAAATAAGTCAGTTTTTAGATATCTTTGATTGAACAAAGTTCTGTCTTTCTTGTTTCAAGTGTTCTACTATGGACCCATGTCTAAAACTCAAGTTTTAAAAACTTCCCGAAATCTAAATCTGGACTTTCATTAGGGTATTAAGTGTATCAAAATGTCGTCTTTCACATAGATTCGGAATCGTCAACTGCAAAAAAGTCAATTTTAAGATATCGTTGATTGAACAAAGTTGTCTCTTTCTTGTTTCAAGTGTTCTACTATGGACCCATGGGTAAAACTCAAGTTTTAAAAAAGTTCCCGGAATCCGAATTTGGACATTCGTTAGTGTATTAAGTGTATCAAAATGTCGTCTTTCACGTTGATTCGGAATCGTCAACCGCAATAAAAGTCAGTTTTGAGTTATCGTTGAATGAACAAAGTTGTCTCTTTCTTGTTTCAAGTGTTTAACTATGGACCCATGGCTAAAACTCAAGTTTTAAAGACTTCCCGAAATCCGAATTTAGACTTTCATTAGTGTATTAAGTGTATTAAAATGTCGTCTTTCACATTGATTTGGAATCGTCAACCACAAAAAAAGACAGTTTTGAGTTATCGTTGAATGAACAAAGTTGCCTGTTTCTTATTTCAAGTGTTCAACTATGGACCCATGGCTAAAACTCAAGTTTTAAAAACTTCCCGAAATCTGAATTTGAACTTTATTTAGTGTATTAAGTGTTTCAAAATGTCATCTTTCACGTAGATTCGGAGCCGTCAAAAGCAAATAAGTCAGTTTTGAGATATCTTTGATAGAACAAAGTTCTGTCTTTCTTGTTTCAAGTGTTCTACTGTGCACCCATGGCTAAAACTCAAGTTTTAAAAACTTCTCGAGATCTGAATCTGGACTTTCATTAGTGTATCAAAATGTCGTCTTTCACATTGATTCGGAATCGTCAACCGCAAAAAAAGACAGTTTTGAGTTATCGTTGAATGAACAAAGTTGCCTCTTTCTTGTTTCAAGTGTTCAACTATGGACCCATGGCTAAAACTCAAGTTTTAAAGACTTTCCGAAATCCGAATTTCGACTTTCATTAGTGTATTAAGTGTTTTAAAATGTCGTCTTTCACAGTGAGTCGGAATCGTCAACCACAAAAAAAGTCAATTTTGAGATATCGTTGAATGAACAAAGTTGTCTCATTGTTTTTTCAAGTGTTTATCTACGGACCCATGGCTAAAACTCAAGTTTTAAAGACTTTCCGAAATCCGAATTTGGACTTTCATGAGTGTATTAAGTGTATTAAAATGTCGTCTTTCACATTGATTCGGAATCGTCCACTGCAAAAACCTCCCTTTTGAGTTATCGTTGAATGAACAAAGTTGTCTCTTTCTTGTTTCAAGTGTTCAACTATGGACCCATGGCTAAAACTCAAGTTTTAAAAACTTCTCGAAATATGAATTTGGACTTTCTTTAGTGTATTAGGTGTTTCAAAATGTCATCTTTCACGTAGATTCGGAATCATTAACAGCAAAAAAAGTCAGTTTTGTGATATCGTTGAATGAACAAAGTTGTATCTTCCTTGTTTCAAGTGTTTAACTACGGACCCATGGCTAAAACTCAAGTTTTAAAGACTTTTTGAAATCCGAATTTGGACTTTCATCAGTGTATTAAGTGTATTAAATTGTCGTCTTTCACATTGATTCGGAATCGTCCACCGCAAAAAAGTTCCCTTTTGAGTTATCGTTGAATGAACAAAGTTGTCTCTTTCTTGTTTCAAGTGTTCAACTATGGACGCATGGCCAAAACTCAAGTTTTAAAAACTTCTCGAAATCTGAATTTGGGCTTTCTTTAGTGTATTAAGTGTTTCAAAATGCCGTCTTTCATGTAGATTCGTAATCATCAAAAGCAAATAAGTCAGTTTTTAGATATCTTTGATTGAACAAAGTTCTGTCTTTCTTGTTTCAAGTGTTCTACTATGGACCCATGTCTAAAACTCAAGTTTTAAAAACTTCCCGAAATCTAAATCTGGACTTTCATTAGGGTATTAAGTGTATCAAAATGTCGTCTTTCACATAGATTCGGAATCGTCAACTGCAAAAAAGTCAATTTTAAGATATCGTTGATTGAACAAAGTTGTCTCTTTCTTGTTTCAAGTGTTCTACTATGGACCCATGGGTAAAACTCAAGTTTTAAAAAAGTTCCCGGAATCCGAATTTGGACATTCGTTAGTGTATTAAGTGTATCAAAATGTCGTCTTTCACGTTGATTCGGAATCGTCAACCGCAATAAAAGTCAGTTTTGAGTTATCGTTGAATGAACAAAGTTGTCTCTTTCTTGTTTCAAGTGTTTAACTATGGACCCATGGCTAAAACTCAAGTTTTAAAGACTTCCCGAAATCCGAATTTAGACTTTCATTAGTGTATTAAGTGTATTAAAATGTCGTCTTTCACATTGATTTGGAATCGTCAACCACAAAAAAAGACAGTTTTGAGTTATCGTTGAATGAACAAAGTTGCCTGTTTCTTATTTCAAGTGTTCAACTATGGACCCATGGCTAAAACTCAAGTTTTAAAAACTTCCCGAAATCTGAATTTGAACTTTATTTAGTGTATTAAGTGTTTCAAAATGTCATCTTTCACGTAGATTCGGAGCCGTCAAAAGCAAATAAGTCAGTTTTGAGATATCTTTGATAGAACAAAGTTCTGTCTTTCTTGTTTCAAGTGTTCTACTGTGCACCCATGGCTAAAACTCAAGTTTTAAAAACTTCTCGAGATCTGAATCTGGACTTTCATTAGTGTATCAAAATGTCGTCTTTCACATTGATTCGGAATCGTCAACCGCAAAAAAAGACAGTTTTGAGTTATCGTTGAATGAACAAAGTTGCCTCTTTCTTGTTTCAAGTGTTCAACTATGGACCCATGGCTAAAACTCAAGTTTTAAAGACTTTCCGAAATCCGAATTTCGACTTTCATTAGTGTATTAAGTGTATTAAAATGTCGTCTTTCACAGTGAGTCGGAATCGTCAACCACAAAAAAAGTCAATTTTGAGATATCGTTGAATGAACAAAGTTGTCTCTTTGTTTTTTCAAGTGTTTATCTACGGACCCATGGCTAAAACTCAAGTTTTAAAGACTTTCCGAAATCCAAATTTGGACTTTCATGAGTGTATTAAGTGTATTAAAATGTCGTCTTTCACATTGATTCGGAATCGTCCACTGCAAAAACCTCCCTTTTGAGTTATCGTTGAATGAACAAAGTTGTCTCTTTCTTGTTTCAAGTGTTCAACTATGGACCCATGGCTAAAACTCAAGTTTTAAAAACTTCTCGAAATATGAATTTGGACTTTCTTTAGTGTATTAGGTGTTTCAAAATGTCATCTTTCACGTAGATTCGGAATCATTAACAGCAAAAAAAGTCAGTTTTGTGATATCGTTGAATGAACAAAGTTGTATCTTCCTTGTTTCAAGTGTTTAACTACGGACCCATGGCTAAAACTCAAATTTTAAAGACTTTTTGAAATCCGAATTTGGACTTTCATCAGTGTATTAAGTGTATTAAATTGTCGTCTTTCACATTGATTCGGAATCGTCCACCGCAAAAAAGTTCCCTTTTGAGTTATCGTTGAATGAACAAAGTTGTCTCTTTCTTGTTTCAAGTGTTCAACTATGGACCCATGGCTAAAACTCAAGTTTTAAAAACTTCTCGAAATATGAATTTGTACTTTCTTTAGTGTATTAAGTGTTTCAAAATGTCGTCTTTCACGTAGATTCGAAATCATCAAAAGCAAATAAGTCAGTTTTTAGATATCTTTGATTGAACAAAGTTCTGTCTTTCTTGTTTCAAGTGTTTAACTATGGACCATGGCTAAAACTCAAGTTTTAAAAACGTTCCGAAATCTGAATTTGGACTTTCTTTAGTGTATTAAGTGTTTCAAAATGCTGTCTTTCACGTAGATTCGTAATCATCAAAAGCAAATAAGTCAATTTTTAGATATCTTTGATTGAACAAAGTTCTGTCTTTCTTGTTTCAAGTGTTCTACTATGGACCCATGGCTAAAACTCAAGTTTTAAAAACTTCCCGAAATCTAAATCTGGACTTTCATTAGGGTATTAAGTGTATCAAAATGTCGTCTTTCACATAGATTCGGAATCGTCAACTGCAAAAAAGTCAATTTTAAGATATCGTTGATTGAACAAAGTTGTCTCTTTCTTGTTTCAAGTGTTCTACTATGGACCCATGGGTAAAACTCAAGTTTTAAAAAAGTTCCCGGAATCCGAATTTGGACATTCGTTAGTGTATTAAGTGTATCAAAATGTCGTCTTTCACGTTGATTCGGAATCGTCAACCGCAATAAAAGTCAGTTTTGAGTTATCGTTGAATGAACAAAGTTGTCTCTTTCTTGTTTCAAGTGTTTAACTATGGACCCATGGCTAAAACTCAAGTTTTAAAGACTTCCCGAAATCCGAATTTAGACTTTCATTAGTGTATTAAGTGTATTAAAATGTCGTCTTTCACATTGATTTGGAATCGTCAACCGCAAAAAAAGACAGTTTTGAGTTATCGTTGAATGAACAAAGTTGCCTGTTTCTTATTTCAAGTGTTCAACTATGGACCCATGGCTAAAACTCAAGTTTTAAAAACTTCCCGAAATCTGAATTTGAACTTTATTTAGTGTATTAAGTGTTTCAAAATGTCATCTTTCACGTAGATTCGGAGCCGTCAAAAGCAAATAAGTCAGTTTTGAGATATCTTTGATAGAACAAAGTTCTGTCTTTCTTGTTTCAAGTGTTCTACTGTGCACCCATGGCTAAAACTCAAGTTTTAAAAACTTCTCGAGATCTGAATCTGGACTTTCATTAGTGTATCAAAATGTCGTCTTTCACATTTATTCGAAATCGTCAACCGCAAAAAAAGTCAGTTTTGAGAAATCGTTGAATGAACAAAGTTGTCTTTTTCTTGTTTCAAGTGTTCTACTATAGACCCATGGCTAAACCTCAAGTTTTAAAGACTTCCTGAAATCCGAATTTTGACTTTCATTAGTGTATTAAGTGTATTAAAATGTCGTCTTTCACATTGATTCGGAATCGTCAACCCCAAAAAAAAGTCAGTTTTGAGATATCGTTTGAATGAAGAAAGTTGTGTCTTTCTTGTTTCAAGTGTTCAACAATGGACCCATGGCTAAAACTCAAGTTTTAAAGACTTTCCGAAATCCGAATTTCGACTTTCATTAGTGTATTAAGTGTATTAAAATGTCGTCTTTCACAGTGAGTCGGAATCGTCAACCACAAAAAAAGTCAATTTTGAGATATCGTTGAATGAACAAAGTTGTCTCTTTGTTTTTTCAAGTGTTTATCTACGGACCCATGGCTAAAACTCAAGTTTTAAAGACTTTCCGAAATCCGAATTTGGACTTTCATGAGTGTATTAAGTGTATTAAAATGTCGTCTTTCACATTGATTCGGAATCGTCCACTGCAAAAACCTCCCTTTTGAGTTATCGTTGAATGAACAAAGTTGTCTCTTTCTTGTTTCAAGTGTTCAACTATGGACCCATGGCTAAAACTCAAGTTTTAAAAACTTCTCGAAATATGAATTTGGACTTTCTTTAGTGTATTAGGTGTTTCAAAATGTCATCTTTCACGTAGATTCGGAATCATTAACAGCAAAAAAAGTCAGTTTTGTGATATCGTTGAATGAACAAAGTTGTATCTTTCTTGTTTCAAGTGTTTAACTACGGACCCATGGCTAAAACTCAAGTTTTAAAGACTTTTCGAAATCCGAATTTGGACTTTCATCAGTGTATTAAGTGTATTAAATTGTCGTCTTTCACATTGATTCGGAATCGTCCACCGCAAAAAAGTTCCCTTTTGAGTTATCGTTGAATGAACAAAGTTGTCGCTTTCTTGTTTCAAGTGCTCAACTATGGACCCATGGCTAAAACTCAAGTTTTAAAAACTTCTCGAAATATGAATTTGTACTTTCTTTAGTGTATTAAGTGTTTCAAAATGTCGTCTTTCACGTAGATTCGAAATCATCAAAAGCAAATAAGTCAGTTTTTAGATATCTTTGATTGAACAAAGTTCTGTCTTTCTTGTTTCAAGTGTTTAACTATGGACCATGGCGAAAACTCAAGTTTTAAAAACTTTCCGAAATCTGAATTTGGACTTTCTTTAGTGTATTAAGTGTTTCAAAATGCTGTCTTTCACGAAGATTCGTAATCATCAAAAGCAAATAAGTCAGTTTTAAGATATCGTTGATTGAACAAAGTTGTCTTCTTCTTGTTTGAAGTGTTCTACTATGGACCCATGGGTAAAACTCAAGTTTTAAAAACTTCCCGGAATCCGAATTGAGACTTTCGTTAGTGTATTAAGTGTATCAAAATGTCGTCTTTCACATGGATTTGGAATCGTCAACCGCAAAAAAAGTCAGTTTTGAGATATCGTTGAATGAACAAAGTTGTCTCTTTCTTGTTTCAGGTTTTTAACTATGGACCATGGCTAAAACTCAAGTTTTAAAGACATCCCGAAATCCGAATTTGGACTTTCGTTAGTGTATTAAGTGTATCAAAATGTCATCTTTCACATTGATTCGAGATCGTCAACCGCAAAAAAAGTCAGTTTTGAGATATCGTTGAATGAACAAAGTTGTCTCTTTCTTGTTTCAAGTGTTTAACTATGGACCCATGGCTAAAACTC
Organism: Diospyros kaki; assembly: GCA_036245055.1. Lineage (NCBI taxonomy): Eukaryota > Viridiplantae > Streptophyta > Magnoliopsida > Ericales > Ebenaceae > Diospyros > Diospyros kaki. The sequence goes on along the minus strand of BSEG01000009.1, from coordinate 21,168,368 downwards.
AAGTTTTAAAGACTTCCCGAAATCTGAATTTGGACTTTCATCAGTGTATTAAGTGTATTAAAATGTAGTCTTTCACATTGATTCAGAATTGTCCACCGCAAAAAACTTCCCTTTCGAGTTATCGTTGAATGAACGAAGTTGTCTCTTTCTTGTTTCAAGTGTTCAACTATGGACGCATGGCCAAAACTCAAGTTTTAAAAACTTCCCAAAATCTGAATTTGGGCTTTCTTTAGTGTATTAAGTGTTTCAAAATGCCGTCTTTCATGTAGATTCGTAATCATCAAAAGCAAATAAGTCAGTTTTTAGATATCTTTGATTGAACAAAGTTCTGTCTTTCTTGTTTCAAGTGTTCTACTATGGACCCATGTCTAAAACTCAAGTTTTAAAAACTTCCCGAAATCTAAATCTGGACTTTCATTAGGGTATTAAGTGTATCAAAATGTCGTCTTTCACATAGATTCGGAATCGTCAACTGCAAAAAAGTCAATTTTAAGATATCGTTGATTGAACAAAGTTGTCTCTTTCTTGTTTCAAGTGTTCTACTACGGACCCATGGGTAAAACTCAAGTTTTAAAAAAGTTCCCGGAATCCGAATTTGGACATTCGTTAGTGTATTAAGTGTATCAAAATGTCGTCTTTCACGTTGATTCGGAATCGTCAACCGCAATAAAAGTCAGTTTTGAGTTATCGTTGAATGAACAAAGTTGTCTCTTTCTTGTTTCAAGTGTTTAACTATGGACCCATGGCTAAAACTCAAGTTTTAAAGACTTCCCGAAATCCGAATTTAGACTTTCATTAGTGTATTAAGTGTATTAAAATGTCGTCTTTCACATTGATTTGGAATCGTCAACCGCAAAAAAAGACAGTTTTGAGTTATCGTTGAATGAACAAAGTTGCCTGTTTCTTATTTCAAGTGTTCAACTATGGACCCATGGCTAAAACTCAAGTTTTAAAAACTTCCCGAAATCTGAATTTGAACTTTATTTAGTGTATTAAGTGTTTCAAAATGTCATCTTTCACGTAGATTCGGAGCCGTCAAAAGCAAATAAGTCAGTTTTGAGATATCTTTGATAGAACAAAGTTCTGTCTTTCTTGTTTCAAGTGTTCTACTGTGCACCCATGGCTAAAACTCAAGTTTTAAAAACTTCTCGAGATCTGAATCTGGACATTCATTAGTGTATCAAAATGTCGTCTTTCACATTTATTCGAAATCGTCAACCGCAAAAAAAGTCAGTTTTGAGAAATCGTTGAATGAACAAAGTTGTCTTTTTCTTGTTTCAAGTGTTCTACTATAGACCCATGGCTAAAACTCAAGTTTTAAAGACTTCCTGAAATCCGAATTTTGACTTTCATTAGTGTATTAAGTGTATTAAAATGTCGTCTTTCACATTGATTCGGAATCGTCAACCCCAAAAAAAATTCAGTTTTGAGATATCGTTTGAATGAAGAAAGTTGTCTCTTTCTTGTTTCAAGTGTTCAACAATGGACCCATGGCTAAAACTCAAGTTTTAAAGACTTTCCGAAATCCGAATTTCGACTTTCATTAGTGTATTAAGTGTATTAAAATGTCGTCTTTCACAGTGAGTCGGAATCGTCAACCACAAAAAAAGTCAATTCTGAGATATCGTTGAATGAACAAAGTTGTCTCTTTGTTTTTTCAAGTGTTTATCTATGGACCCATGGCTAAAACTCAAGTTTTAAAGACTTTTCGAAATCTGAATTTGGACTTTCATGAGTGTATTAAGTGTATTAAAATGTCGTCTTTCACATTGATTCGGAATCGTCCACTGCAAAAACCTCCCTTTTGAGTTATCGTTGAATGAACAAAGTTGTCTCTTTCTTGTTTCAAGTGTTCAACTATGGACCCATGGCTAAAACTCAAGTTTTAAAAACTTCTCGAAATATGAATTTGGACTTTCTTTAGTGTATTAGGTGTTTCAAAATGTCATCTTTCACGTAGATTCGGAATCATTAACAGCAAAAAAAGTCAGTTTTGTGATATCGTTGAATGAACAAAGTTGTATCTTTCTTGTTTCAAGTGTTTAACTACGGACCCATGGCTAAAACTCAAGTTTTAAAGACTTTTTGAAATCCAAATTTGGACTTTCATCAGTGTATTAAGTGTATTAAATTGTCGTCTTTCACATTGATTCGGAATCGTCCACCGCAAAAAAGTTCCCTTTTGAGTTATCGTTGAATGAACAAAGTTGTCTCTTTCTTGTTTCAAGTGTTCAACTATGGACCCATGGCTAAAACTCAAGTTTTAAAAACTTCTCGAAATATGAATTTGTACTTTCTTTAGTGTATTAAGTGTTTCAAAATGTCGTCTTTCACGTAGATTCGAAATCATCAAAAGCAAATAAGTCAGTTTTTAGATATCTTTGATTGAACAAAGTTCTGTCTTTCTTGTTTCAAGTGTTCAACTATGGACCCATGGCCAAAACTCAAGTTTTAAAAACTTCCCAAAATCTGAATTTGGGCTTTCTTTAGTGTATTAAGTGTTTCAAAATGCCGTCTTTCACGTAGATTCGTAATCATCAAAAGCAAATAAGTCAATTTTTAGATATCTTTGATTGAACAAAGTTCTGTCTTTCTTGTTTCAAGTGTTCTACTATGGACCCATGGCTAAAACTCAAGTTTTAAAAACTTCCCGAAATCTAAATCTGGACTTTCATTAGGGTATTAAGTGTATCAAAATGTCGTCTTTCACATAGATTCGGAATCGTCAACTGCAAAAAAGTCAATTTTAAGATATCGTTGATTGAACAAAGTTGTCTCTTTCTTGTTTCAAGTGTTCTACTATGGACCCATGGGTAAAACTCAAGTTTTAAAAAAGTTCCTGGAATCCAAATTTGGACATTCGTTAGTGTATTAAGTGTATCAAAATGTCGTCTTTCACGTTGATTCGGAATCGTAAACCGCAATAAAAGTCAGTTTTGAGTTATCGTTGAATGAACAAAGTTGTCTCTTTCTTGTTTCAAGTGTTTAACTATGGACCCATGGCTAAAACTCAAGTTTTAAAGACTTCCCGAAATCCGAATTTAGACTTTCATTAGTGTATTAAGTGTATTAAAATGTTGTCTTTCACATTGATTTGGAATCGTCAACCGCAAAAAAAGACAGTTTTGAGTTATCGTTGAATGAACAAAGTTGCCTGTTTCTTATTTCAAGTGTTCAACTATGGACCCATGGCTAAAACTCAAGTTTTAAAAACTTCCCGAAATCTGAATTTGAACTTTATTTAGTATATTAAGTGTTTCAAAATGTCATCTTTCACGTAGATTCGGAGCCGTCAAAAGCAAATAAGTCAGTTTTGAGATATCTTTGATAGAACAAAGTTCTGTCTTTCTTGTTTCAATTGTTCTACTGTGCACCCATGGCTAAAACTCAAGTTTTAAAAACTTCTCGAGATCTGAATCTGGACTTTCATTAGTGTATCAAAATGTCGTCTTTCACATTTATTCGAAATCGTCAACCGCAAAAAAAGTCAGTTTTGAGAAATCGTTGAATGAACAAAGTTGTCTTTTTCTTGTTTCAAGTGTTCTACTATAGACCCATGGCTAAAACTCAAGTTTTAAAGACTTCCCGAAATCCGAATTTAGACTTTCCTTAGTGTATTAAGTGTATTAAAATGTCGTCTTTCACATTGATTTGGAATCGTCAACCGCAAAAAAAGACAGTTTTGAGTTATCGTTGAATGAACAAAGTTGCCTGTTTCTTATTTCAAGTGTTCAACTATGGACCCATGGCTAAAACTCAAGTTTTAAAAACTTCCCGAAATCTGAATTTGAACTTTATTTAGTGTATTAAGTGTTTCAAAATGTCATCTTTCACGTAGATTCGGAGCCGTCAAAAGCAAATAAGTCAGTTTTGAGATATCTTTGATAGAACAAAGTTCTGTCTTTCTTGTTTCAAGTGTTCTACTGTGCACCCATGGCTAAAACTCAAGTTTTAAAAACTTCTCGAGATCTGAATCTGGACATTCATTAGTGTATCAAAATGTCGTCTTTCACATTTATTCGAAATCGTCAACCGCAAAAAAAGTCAGTTTTGAGAAATCGTTGAATGAACAAAGTTGTCTTTTTCTTGTTTCAAGTGTTCTACTATAGACCCATGGCTAAAACTCAAGTTTTAAAGACTTCCTGAAATCCGAATTTTGACTTTCATTAGTGTATTAAGTGTATTAAAATGTCGTCTTTCACATTGATTCGGAATCGTCAACCCCAAAAAAAATTCAGTTTTGAGATATCGTTTGAATGAAGAAAGTTGTCTCTTTCTTGTTTCAAGTGTTCAACAATGGACCCATGGCTAAAACTCAAGTTTTAAAGACTTTCCGAAATCCGAATTTCGACTTTCATTAGTGTATTAAGTGTATTAAAATGTCGTCTTTCACAGTGAGTCGGAATCGTCAACCACAAAAAAAGTCAATTCTGAGATATCGTTGAATGAACAAAGTTGTCTCTTTGTTTTTTCAAGTGTTTATCTATGGACCCATGGCTAAAACTCAAGTTTTAAAGACTTTTCGAAATCTGAATTTGGACTTTCATGAGTGTATTAAGTGTATTAAAATGTCGTCTTTCACATTGATTCGGAATCGTCCACTGCAAAAACCTCCCTTTTGAGTTATCGTTGAATGAACAAAGTTGTCTCTTTCTTGTTTCAAGTGTTCAACTATGGACCCATGGCTAAAACTCAAGTTTTAAAAACTTCTCGAAATATGAATTTGGACTTTCTTTAGTGTATTAGGTGTTTCAAAATGTCATCTTTCACGTAGATTCGGAATCATTAACAGCAAAAAAAGTCAGTTTTGTGATATCGTTGAATGAACAAAGTTGTATCTTTCTTGTTTCAAGTGTTTAACTACGGACCCATGGCTAAAACTCAAGTTTTAAAGACTTTTTGAAATCCAAATTTGGACTTTCATCAGTGTATTAAGTGTATTAAATTGTCGTCTTTCACATTGATTCGGAATCGTCCACCGCAAAAAAGTTCCCTTTTGAGTTATCGTTGAATGAACAAAGTTGTCTCTTTCTTGTTTCAAGTGTTCAACTATGGACCCATGGCTAAAACTCAAGTTTTAAAAACTTCTCGAAATATGAATTTGTACTTTCTTTAGTGTATTAAGTGTTTCAAAATGTCGTCTTTCACGTAGATTCGAAATCATCAAAAGCAAATAAGTCAGTTTTTAGATATCTTTGATTGAACAAAGTTCTGTCTTTCTTGTTTCAAGTGTTCAACTATGGACCCATGGCCAAAACTCAAGTTTTAAAAACTTCCCAAAATCTGAATTTGGGCTTTCTTTAGTGTATTAAGTGTTTCAAAATGCCGTCTTTCACGTAGATTCGTAATCATCAAAAGCAAATAAGTCAATTTTTAGATATCTTTGATTGAACAAAGTTCTGTCTTTCTTGTTTCAAGTGTTCTACTATGGACCCATGGCTAAAACTCAAGTTTTAAAAACTTCCCGAAATCTAAATCTGGACTTTCATTAGGGTATTAAGTGTATCAAAATGTCGTCTTTCACATAGATTCGGAATCGTCAACTGCAAAAAAGTCAATTTTAAGATATCGTTGATTGAACAAAGTTGTCTCTTTCTTGTTTCAAGTGTTCTACTATGGACCCATGGGTAAAACTCAAGTTTTAAAAAAGTTCCTGGAATCCAAATTTGGACATTCGTTAGTGTATTAAGTGTATCAAAATGTCGTCTTTCACGTTGATTCGGAATCGTAAACCGCAATAAAAGTCAGTTTTGAGTTATCGTTGAATGAACAAAGTTGTCTCTTTCTTGTTTCAAGTGTTTAACTATGGACCCATGGCTAAAACTCAAGTTTTAAAGACTTCCCGAAATCCGAATTTAGACTTTCATTAGTGTATTAAGTGTATTAAAATGTTGTCTTTCACATTGATTTGGAATCGTCAACCGCAAAAAAAGACAGTTTTGAGTTATCGTTGAATGAACAAAGTTGCCTGTTTCTTATTTCAAGTGTTCAACTATGGACCCATGGCTAAAACTCAAGTTTTAAAAACTTCCCGAAATCTGAATTTGAACTTTATTTAGTATATTAAGTGTTTCAAAATGTCATCTTTCACGTAGATTCGGAGCCGTCAAAAGCAAATAAGTCAGTTTTGAGATATCTTTGATAGAACAAAGTTCTGTCTTTCTTGTTTCAATTGTTCTACTGTGCACCCATGGCTAAAACTCAAGTTTTAAAAACTTCTCGAGATCTGAATCTGGACTTTCATTAGTGTATCAAAATGTCGTCTTTCACATTTATTCGAAATCGTCAACCGCAAAAAAAGTCAGTTTTGAGAAATCGTTGAATGAACAAAGTTGTCTTTTTCTTGTTTCAAGTGTTCTACTATAGACCCATGGCTAAAACTCAAGTTTTAAAGACTTCCTGAAATCCGAATTTTGACTTTCATTAGTGTATTAAGTGTATTAAAATGTCGTCTTTCACATTGATTCGGAATCGTCAACCCCAAAAAAAAGTCAGTTTTGAGATATCGTTTGAATGAAGAAAGTTGTCTCTTTCTTGTTTCAAGTGTTCAACTATGGACGCATGGCCAAAACTCAAGTTTTAAAAACTTCCCAAAATCTGAATTTGGGCTTTCTTTAGTGTATTAAGTGTTTCAAAATGCCGTCTTTCATGTAGATTCGTAATCATCAAAAGCAAATAAGTCAGTTTTTAGATATCTTTGATTGAACAAAGTTCTGTCTTTCTTGTTTCAAGTGTTCTACTATGGACCATGTCTAAAACTCAAGTTTTAAAAACTTCCCGAAATCTAAATCTGGACTTTCATTAGGGTATTAAGTGTATCAAAATGTCGTCTTTCACATAGATTCGGAATCGTCAACTGCAAAAAAGTCAATTTTAAGATATCGTTGATTGAACAAAGTTGTCTCTTTCTTGTTTCAAGTGTTCTACTACGGACCCATGGGTAAAACTCAAGTTTTAAAAAAGTTCCCGGAATCCGAATTTGGACATTCGTTAGTGTATTAAGTGTATCAAAATGTCGTCTTTCACGTTGATTCGGAATCGTCAACCGCAATAAAAGTCAGTTTTGAGTTATCGTTGAATGAAGAAAGTTGTCTCTTTCTTGTTTCAAGTGTTTAACTATGGACCCATGGCTAAAACTCAAGTTTTAAAGACTTCCCGAAATCCGAATTTAGACTTTCATTAGTGTATTAAGTGTATTAAAATGTCGTCTTTCACATTGATTTGGAATCGTCAACCGCAAAAAAAGACAGTTTTGAGTTATCGTTGAATGAACAAAGTTGCCTGTTTCTTATTTCAAGTGTTCAACTATGGACCCATGGCTAAAACTCAAGTTTTAAAAACTTCCCGAAATCTTAATTTGAACTTTATTTAGTGTATTAAGTGTTTCAAAATGTCATCTTTCACGTAGATTCGGAGCCGTCAAAAGCAAATAAGTCAGTTTTGAGATATCTTTGATAAAACAAAGTTCTGTCTTTCTTGTTTCAAGTGTTCTACTGTGCACCGATGGCTAAAACTCAAGTTTTAAAAACTTCTCGAGATCTGAATCTGGACATTCATTAGTGTATCAAAATGTCGTCTTTCACATTTATTCGAAATCGTCAACCGCAAAAAAAGTCAGTTTTGAGAAATCGTTGAATGAACAAAGTTGTCTTTTTCTTGTTTCAAGTGTTCTACTATAGACCCGTGGCTAAAACTCAAGTTTTAAAGACTTCCTGAAATCCGAATTTTGACTTTCATTAGTGTATTAAGTGTATTAAAATGTCGTCTTTCACATTGATTCGGAATCGTCAACCCCAAAAAAAAGTCAGTTTTGAGATATCGTTTGAATGAAGAAAGTTGTCTGTTTCTTGTTTCAAGTGTTCAACAATGGACCCATGGCTAAAACTCAAGTTTTAAAGACTTTCTGAAATCCGAATTTCGACTTTCATTAGTGTATTAAGTGTATTAAAATGTCGTCTTTCACAGTGAGTCGGAATCGTCAACCACAAAAAAAGTCAATTTTGAGATATCGTTGAATGAACAAAGTTGTCTCTTTGTTTTTTCAAGTGTTTATCTACGGACCCATGGCTAAAACTCAAGTTTTAAAGACTTTCCGAAATCCGAATTTAGACTTTCATGAGTGTATTAAGTGTATTAAAATGTCGTCTTTCACATTGATTCGGAATCGTCCACTGCAAAAACCTCCCTTTTGAGTTATCGTTGAATGAACAAAGTTGTCTCTTTCTTGTTTCAAGTGTTCAACTATGGACCCATGGCTAAAACTCAAGTTTTAAAAACTTCTCGAAATATGAATTTGGACTTTCTTTAGTGTATTAGGTGTTTCAAAATGTCATCTTTCACGTAGATTCGGAATCATTAACAGCAAAAAAAGTCAGTTTTGTGATATCGTTGAATGAACAAAGTTGTATCTTTCTTGTTTCAAGTGTTTAACTACGGACTCATGGCTAAAACTGAAGTTTTAAAGACTTTTCGAAATCCGAATTTGGACTTTCATCAGTGTATTAAGTGTATTAAATTGTCGTCTTTCACATTGATTCGGAATCGTCCACCGCAAAAAAGTTCCCTTTTGAGTTATCGTTGAATGAACAAAGTTGTCTCTTTCTTGTTTCAAGTGTTCAACTATGGACCCATGGCTAAAACTCAAGTTTTAAAAACTTCTCGAAATATGAATTTGTACTTTCTTTAGTGTATTAAGTGTTTCAAAATGTCGTCTTTCACGTAGATTCGAAATCATCAAAAGCAAATAAGTCAGTTTTTAGATATCTTTGATTGAACAAAGTTCTGTCTTTCTTGTTTCAAGTGTTTAACTATGGACCATGGCTAAAACTCAAGTTTTAAAAACTTTCCGAAATCTGAATTTGGACTTTCTTTAGTGTATTAAGTGTTTCAAAATGCTGTCTTTCACGAAGATTCGTAATCATCAAAAGCAAATAAGTCAGTTTTAAGATATCGTCGATTGAACAAAGTTGTCTTCTTCTTGTTTGAAGTGTTCTACTATGGACCCATGGGTAAAACTCAAGTTTTAAAAACTTCCCGGAATCCAAATTGAGACTTTCGTTAGTGTATTAAGTGTATCAAAATGTCGTCTTTCACACGGATTCGGAATCGTCAACCACAAAAAAAGTCAGTTTTGAGATATCGTTGAATGAACAAAGTTGTCTCTTTCTTGTTTCAAGTGTTTCACTATGGACCCATGGCTAAAACTCAAGTTTTAAAGACATCCCGAAATCCGAATTTGGACTTTCGTTAGTGTATTAAGTGTATCAAAATGTCATCTTTCACATTGATTCGAGATCGTCAACCGCAAAAAAAGTCAGTTTTGAGATATCGTTGAATGAACAAAGTTGTCTCTTTCTTGTTTCAAGTGTTTAACTATGGACCCATGGCTAAAACTCAAGTTTTAAAGACTTCCCGAAATCTGAATTTGGACTTTCATCAGTGTATTAAGTGTATTAAAATGTCGTCTTTCACATTGATTCGGAATCGTCAACCGCAAAAAAAGTCAGTTTTGAGATATCGTTGAATGAACAAAGTTGTCTCTTTCTTGTTTCAAGTTTTTAACTATGGACCATGGCTAAAACTCAAGTTTTAAAGACATCCCGAAATCCGAATTTGGACTTTCGTTAGTGTATTAAGTGTATCAAAATGTCATCTTTCACATTGATTCGAGATCGTCAACCGCAAAAAAAGTCAGTTTTGAGATATCGTTGAATGAACAAAGTTGTCTCTTTCTTGTTTCAAGTGTTTAACTATGGACCCATGGCTAAAACTCAAGTTTTAAAGACTTCCCGAAATCTGAATTTGGATTTTCATCAGTGTATTAAGTGTATTAAAATGTCGTCTTTCACATTGATTCGGAATCGTCAACCGCAAAAAAAGACAGTTTTGAGTTATCGTTGAATGAACAAAGTTGCCTCTTTCTTGTTTCAAGTGTTCAACTATGGACCCATGGCTAAAACTCAAGTTTTAAAGACTTTCCGAAATCCGAATTTTGACTTTCATTAGTGTATTAAGTGTATTAAAATGTCGTCTTTCACAGTGAGTCGGAATCGTCAACCACAAAAAAAGTCAATTTTGAGATATCGTTGAATGAACAAAGTTGTCTCTTTGTTTTTTCAAGTGTTTATCTACGGACCCATGGCTAAAACTCAAGTTTTAAAGACTTTCCGAAATCTGAATTTGGCCTTTCATGAGTGTATTAAGTGTATTAAAATGTCGTCTTTCACATTGATTCGGAATCGTCCACTGCAAAAACCTCCCTTTTGAGTTATCGTTGAATGAACAAAGTTGTCTCTTTCTTGTTTCAAGTGTTCAACTATGGACCCATGGCTAAAACTCAAGTTTTAAAAACTTCTCGAAATATGAATTTGGACTTTCTTTAGTGTATTAGGTGTTTCAAAATGTCATCTTTCACGTAGATTCGGAATCATTAACAGCAAAAAAAGTCAATTTTGTGATATCGTTGAATGAACAAAGTTGTATCTTTCTTGTTTCAAGTGTTTAACTACGGACCCATGGCTAAAACTCAAGTTTTAAAGACTTTTCAAAATCCGAATTTGGACTTTCATCAGTGTATTAAGTGTATTAAATTGTCGTCTTTCACATTGATTCGGAATCGTCCACCGCAAAAAAGTTCCCTTTTGAGTTATCGTTGAATGAACAAAGTTGTCGCTTTCTTGTTTCAAGTGCTCAACTATGGACCCATGGCTAAAACTCAAGTTTTAAAAACTTCTCGAAATATGAATTTGTACTTTCTTTAGTGTATTAAGTGTTTCAAAATGTCGTCTTTCACGTAGATTCGAAATCATCAAAAGCAAATAAGTCAGTTTTTAGATATCTTTGATTGAACAAAGTTCTGTCTTTCTTGTTTCAAGTGTTCAACTATGGACCCATGGCCAAAACTCAAGTTTTAAAAACTTCCCAAAATCTGAATTTGGGCTTTCTTTAGTGTATTAAGTGTTTCAAAATGCCGTCTTTCACGTAGATTCGTAATCATCAAAAGCAAATAAGTCAATTTTTAGATATCTTTAATTGAACAAAGTTCTGTCTTTCTTGTTTCAAGTGTTCTACTATGGACCCATGGCTAAAACTCAAGTTTTAAAAACTTCCCGAAATCTAAATCTGGACTTTCATTAGGGTAGTAAGTGTATCAAAATGTCGTCTTTCACATAGATTCGGAATCGTCAACTGCAAAAAAGTCAATTTTAAGATATCGTTGATTGAACAAAGTTGTCTCTTTCTTGTTTCAAGTGTTCTACTATGGACCCATGGGTAAAACTCAAGTTTTTAAAAAGTTCCCGGAATCCGAATTTGGACATTCGTTAGTGTATTAAGTGTATCAAAATGTCGTCTTTCACGTTGATTCGGAATCGTAAACCGCAATAAAAGTCAGTTTTGAGTTATCGTTGAATGAACAAAGTTGTCTCTTTCTTGTTTCAAGTGTTTAACTATGGACCCATGGCTAAAACTCAAGTTTTAAAGACTTCCCGAAATCCGAATTTAGACTTTCATTAGTGTATTAAGTGTATTAAAATGTCGTCTTTCACATTGATTTGGAATCGTCAACCGCAAAAAAAGACAGTTTTGAGTTATCGTTGAATGAACAAAGTTGCCTGTTTCTTATTTCAAGTGTTCAACTATGGACCCATGGCTAAAACTCAAGTTTTAAAAACTTCCCGAAATCTGAATTTGAACTTTATTTAGTGTATTAAGTGTTTCAAAATGTCATCTTTCACGTAGATTCGGAGCCGTCAAAAGCAAATAAGTCAGTTTTGAGATATCTTTGATAGAACAAAGTTCTGTCTTTCTTGTTTCAATTGTTCTACTGTGCACCCATGGCTAAAACTCAAGTTTTAAAAACTTCTCGAGATCTGAATCTGGACATTCATTACTGTATCAAAATGTCGTCTGTCACATTTATTCGAAATCGTCAACCACAAAAAAAGTCAGTTTTGAGAAATCGTTGAATGAACAAAGTTGTCTTTTTCTTGTTTCAAGTGTTCTACTATAGACCCATGGCTAAAACTCAAGTTTTAAAGACTTCCTGAAATCCGAATTTTGACTTTCATTAGTGTATTAAGTGTATTAAAATGTCGTCTTTCACATTGATTCGGAATCGTCAACCCCAAAAAAAAGTCAGTTTTGAGATATCCTTTGAATGAAGAAAGTTGTCTCTTTCTTGTTTCAAGTGTTCAACAATGGACCCATGGCTAAAACTCAAGTTTTAAAGACTTTCTGAAATCCGAATTTCGACTTTCATTAGTGTATTAAGTGTATTAAAATGTCGTCTTTCACAGTGAGTCGGAATCGTCAACCACAAAAAAAGTCAATTTTGAGATATCGTTGAATGAACAAAGTTGTCTCTTTGTTTTTTCAAGTGTTTATCTACGGACCCATGGCTAAAACTCAAGTTTTAAAGACTTTCCGAAATCCGAATTTGGACTTTCATGAGTGTATTAAGTGTATTAAAATGTCGTCTTTCACATTGATTCGGAATCGTCCACTGCAAAAACCTCCCTTTTCAGTTATCGTTGAATGAACAAAGTTGTCTCTTTCTTGTTTCAAGTGTTCAACTATGGACCCATGGCTAAAACTCAAGTTTTAAAAACTTCTCGAAATATGAATTTGGACTTTCTTTAGTGTATTAGGTGTTTCAAAATGTCATCTTTCACGTAGATTCGGAATCATTAACAGCAAAAAAAGTCAGTTTTGTGATATCGTTGAATGAACAAAGTTGTATCTTTCTTGTTTCAAGTGTTTAACTACGGACCCATGGCTAAAACTCAAGTTTTAAAGAGTTTTTGAAATCCGAATTTGGACTTTCATCAGTGTATTAAGTGTATTAAATTGTCGTCTTTCACATTGATTCGGAATCGTCCACCGCAAAAAAGTTCCCTTTTGTGTTATCGTTGAATGAACAAAGTTGTCGCTTTCTTGTTTCAAGTGCTCAACTATGGACCCATGGCTAAAACTCAAGTTTTAAAAACTTCTCGAAATATGAATTTGTACTTTCTTTAGTGTATTAAGTGTTTCAAAATGTCGTCTTTCACGTAGATTCGAAATCATCAAAAGCAAATAAGTCAGTTTTTAGATATCTTTGATTGAACAAAGTTCTGTCTTTCTTGTTTCAAGTGTTTAACTATGGACCATGGCTAAAACTCAAGTTTTAAAAACTTTCCGAAATCTGAATTTGGACTTTCTTTAGTGTATTAAGTGTTCCAAAATGCTGTCTTTCACGAAGATTCGTAATCATCAAAAGCAAATAAGTCAGTTTTAAGATATCGTTGATTGAACAAAGTTGTCTTCTTCTTGTTTGAAGTGTTCTACTATGGACCCATGGGTAAAACTCAAGTTTTAAAAACTTCCCGGAATCCGAATTGAGACTTTCGTTAGTGTATTAAGTGTATCAAAATGTCGTCTTTCACATGGATTCGGAATCGTCAACCGCAAAAAAAGTCAGTTTTGAGATATCGTTGAATGAACAAAGTTGTCTCTTTCTTGTTTCAAGTTTTTAACTATGGACCATGGCTAAAACTCAAGTTTTAAAGACATCCCGAAATCCGAATTTGGACTTTCGTTAGTGTATTAAGTGTATCAAAATGTCATCTTTCACATTGATTCGGAATCGTCAACCGCAAAAAAAGTCAGTTTTGAGATATCGTTGAATGAACAAAGTTGTCTCTTTCTTGTTTCAAGTGTTTAACTATGGACCCATGGCTAAAACTCAAGTTTTAAAGACTTCCCGAAATCTGAATTTGGACTTTCATCAGTGTATTAAGTGTATTAAAATGTAGTCTTTCACATTGATTCAGAATTGTCCACCGCAAAAAACTTCCCTTTCGAGTTATCGTTGAATGAACGAAGTTGTCTCTTTCTTGTTTCAAGTGTTCAACTATGGACGCATGGCCAAAACTCAAGTTTTAAAAACTTCCCAAAATCTGAATTTGGGCTTTCTTTAGTGTATTAAGTGTTTCAAAATGCCGTCTTTCATGTAGATTCGTAATCATCAAAAGCAAATAAGTCAGTTTTTAGATATCTTTGATTGAACAAAGTTCTGTCTTTCTTGTTTCAAGTGTTCTACTATGGACCCATGTCTAAAACTCAAGTTTTAAAAACTTCCCGAAATCTAAATCTGGACTTTCATTAGGGTATTAAGTGTATCAAAATGTCGTCTTTCACATAGATTCGGAATCGTCAACTGCAAAAAAGTCAATTTTAAGATATCGTTGATTGAACAAAGTTGTCTCTTTCTTGTTTCAAGTGTTCTACTACGGACCCATGGGTAAAACTCAAGTTTTAAAAAAGTTCCCGGAATCCGAATTTGGACATTCGTTAGTGTATTAAGTGTATCAAAATGTCGTCTTTCACGTTGATTCGGAATCGTCAACCGCAATAAAAGTCAGTTTTGAGTTATCGTTGAATGAACAAAGTTGTCTCTTTCTTGTTTCAAGTGTTTAACTATGGACCCATGGCTAAAACTCAAGTTTTAAAGACTTCCCGAAATCCGAATTTAGACTTTCATTAGTGTATTAAGTGTATTAAAATGTCGTCTTTCACATTGATTTGGAATCGTCAACCGCAAAAAAAGACAGTTTTGAGTTATCGTTGAATGAACAAAGTTGCCTGTTTCTTATTTCAAGTGTTCAACTATGGACCCATGGCTAAAACTCAAGTTTTAAAAACTTCCCGAAATCTGAATTTGAACTTTATTTAGTGTATTAAGTGTTTCAAAATGTCATCTTTCACGTAGATTCGGAGCCGTCAAAAGCAAATAAGTCAGTTTTGAGATATCTTTGATAAAACAAAGTTCTGTCTTTCTTGTTTCAAGTGTTCTACTGTGCACCCATGGCTAAAACTCAAGTTTTAAAAACTTCTCGAGATCTGAATCTGGACATTCATTAGTGTATCAAAATGTCGTCTTTCACATTTATTCGAAATCGTCAACCGCAAAAAAAGTCAGTTTTGAGAAATCGTTGAATGAACAAAGTTGTCTTTTTCTTGTTTCAAGTGTTCTACTATAGACCCATGGCTAAAACTCAAGTTTTAAAGACTTCCTGAAATCCGAATTTTGACTTTCATTAGTGTATTAAGTGTATTAAAATGTCGTCTCTCACATTGATTCAGAATCGTCAACTGCAAAAAATTCAATTTTGAGATATCGTTGATTTAACAAAGTTGTCTCCTTCTTGTTTCAAGTGTTCTACTATGGACCCATGGGTAAAACTCAAGTTTTAAAAATGTCCCGAAATCCGAATTTGGACTTTCACTAGTGTATTAAGTGTATCAAAATGTCGTCTTTCACATTGATTCGGAATCGTCAACCGCAAAAAAAGTCAGTTTTGAGATATCGTTGAATGAAGAAAGTTGTCTCTTTCTTGTTTCAAGTGTTCAACATTGGACCCATGGCTAAAACTCAAGTTTTAAAGACTTCCCGAAATCCGAATTTAGACTTTCATTAGTGTATTAAGTGCCTTAAAATGTCGTCTTTCACATTGATTCGGAATCGTCAACCGCAAAAAAAGTTAGTTTTGAGATTTCGTTGAATGAACAAAGTTGTCTCTTTCTTTTTTCAAGTGTTTAACTATGGACCCATGGCTAAAACTCAAGTTTTAAAAACTTCCCGAAATCTTAATTTGAACTTTATTTAGTGTATTAAGTGTTTCAAAATGTCATCTTTCACGTAGATTCGGAGCCGTCAAAAGCAAATAAGTCAGTTTTGAGATATCTTTGATAGAACAAAGTTCTGTCTTTCTTGTTTCAAGTGTTCTACTGTGCACCCATGGCTAAAACTCAAGTTTTAAAAACTTCTCGAGATCTGAATCTGGACATTTATTAGTGTATCAAAATGTCGTCTTTCACATTTATTCGAAATCGTCAACCGCAAAAAAAGTCAGTTTTGAGAAATCGTTGAATGAACAAAGTTGTCTTTTTCTTGTTTCAAGTGTTCTACTATAGACCCATGGCTAAAACTCAAGTTTTAAAGACTTCCTGAAATCCGAATTTTGACTTTCATTAGTGTATTAAGTGTATTAAAATGTCGTCTTTCACATTGATTCGGAATCGTCAACCCCAAAAAAAAGTCAGTTTTGAGATATCGTTTGAATGAAGAAAGTTGTCTCTTTCTTGTTTCAAGTGTTCAACAATGGACCCATGGCTAAAACTCAAGTTTTAAAGACTTTCCGAAATCCGAATTTCGACTTTCATTAGTGTATTAAGTGTATTAAAATGTCGTCTTTCACAGTGAGTCGGAATCGTCAACCACAAAAAAAGTCAATTTTGAGATATCGTTGAATGAACAAAGTTGTCTCTTTGTTTTTTCAAGTGTTTATCTACGGACCCATGGCTAAAACTCAAGTTTTAAAGACTTTCCGAAATCCGAATTTGGACTTTCATGAGTGTATTAAGTGTATTAAAATGTCGTCTTTCACATTGATTCGGAATCGTCCACTGCAAAAACCTCCCTTTTGAGTTATCGTTGAATGAACAAAGTTGTCTCTTTCTTGTTTCAAGTGTTCAACTATGGACCCATGGCTAAAACTCAAGTTTTAAAAACTTCTCGAAATATGAATTTGGACTTTCTTTAGTGTATTAGGTGTTTCAAAATGTCATCTTTCACGTAGATTCGGAATCATTAACAGCAAAAAAAGTCAGTTTTGTGATATCGTTGAATGAACAAAGTTGTATCTTCCTTGTTTCAAGTGTTTAACTACGGACCCATGGCTAAAACTCAAGTTTTAAAGACTTTTCGAAATCCGAATTTGGACTTTCATCAGTGTATTAAGTGTATTAAAATGTCGTCTTTCACATTGATTCGGAATCGTCCACCGCAAAAAAGTTCCCTTTTGAGTTATCGTTGAATGAACAAAGTTGTCTCTTTCTTGTTTCAAGTGTTCAACTATGGACCCATGGCTAAAACTCAAGTTTTAAAAACTTCTCGAAATATGAATTTGTACTTTCTTTAGTGTATTAAGTGTTTCAAAATGTCGTCTTTCACGTAGATTCAAAATCATCAAAAGCAAATAAGTCAGTTTTTAGATATCTTTGATTGAACAAAGTTCTGTCTTTCTTGTTTCAAGTGTTTAACTATGGACCATGGCTAAAACTCAAGTTTTAAAAACTTTTCGAAATCTGAATTTGGACTTTCTTTAGTGTATTAAGTGTTTCAAAATGCTGTCTTTCACGAAGATTCGTAATCATCAAAAGCAAATAAGTCAGTTTTAAGATATCGTTGATTGAACAAAGTTGTCTTCTTCTTGTTTGAAGTGTTCTACTATGGACCCATGGGTAAAACTCAAGTTTTAAAAACTTCCCGGAATCCAAATTGAGACTTTCGTTAGTGTATTAAGTGTATCAAAATGTCGTCTTTCACACGGATTCGGAATCGTCAACCACAAAAAAAGTCAGTTTTGAGATATCGTTGAATGAACACAGTTGTCTCTTTCTTGTTTCAAGTGTTTAACTATGGACCCATGGCTAAAACTCAAGTTTTAAAGACTTCCCGAAATCTGAATTTGGACTTTCATCAGTGTATTAAGTGTATTAAAATGTCGTCTTTCACATTGATTCGGAATCGTCAACCGCAAAAAAAGTCAGTTTTGAGATATCGTTGAATGAACAAAGTTGTCTCTTTCTTGTTTCAAGTTTTTAACTATGGACCATGGCTAAAACTCAAGTTTTAAAGACATCCCGAAATCCGAATTTGGACTTTCGTTAGTGTATTAAGTGTATCAAAATGTCATCTTTCACATTGATTCGAGATCGTCAACCGCAAAAAAAGTCAGTTTTGAGATATCGTTGAATGAACAAAGTTGTCTCTTTCTTGTTTCAAGTGTTTAACTATGGACCCATGGCTAAAACTCAAGTTTTAAAGACTTCTCGAAATCTGAATTTGGACTTTCATCAGTGTATTAAGTGTATTAAAATGTCGTCTTTCACATTGATTCGGAATCGTCAACCGCAAAAAATGACAGTTTTGAGTTATCGTTGAATGAACAAAGTTGCCTCTTTCTTGTTTCAAGTGTTCAACTATGGACCCATGGCTAAAACTCAAGTTTTAAAGACTTTCCGAAATCCGAATTTTGACTTTCATTAGTGTATTAAGTGTATTAAAATGTCGTCTTTCACAGTGAGTCGGAATCGTCAACCACAAAAAAAGTCAATTTTGAGATATCGTTGAATGAACAAAGTTGTCTCTTTGTTTTTTCAAGTGTTTATCTACGGACCCATGGCTAAAACTCAAGTTTTAAAGACTTTCCGAAATCTGAATTTGGGCTTTCATGAGTGTATTAAGTGTATTAAAATGTCGTCTTTCACATTGATTCGGAATCGTCCACTGTAAAAACCTCCCTTTTGAGTTATCGTTGAATGAACAAAGTTGTCTCTTTCTTGTTTCAAGTGTTCAACTATGGACCCATGGCTAAAACTCAAGTTTTAAAAACTTCTCGAAATATGAATTTGGACTTTCTTTAGTGTATTAGGTGTTTCAAAATGTCATCTTTCACGTAGATTCGGAATCATTAACAGCAAAAAAAGTCAGTTTTGTGATATCGTTGAATGAACAAAGTTGTATCTTTCTTGTTTCAAGTGTTTAACTACGGACCCATGGCTAAAACTCAAGTTTTAAAGACTTTTCGAAATCCGAATTTGGACTTTCATCAGTGTATTAAGTGTATTAAATTGTCGTCTTTCACATTGATTCGGAATCGTCCACCGCAAAAAAGTTCCCTTTTGAGTTATCGTTGAATGAACAAAGTTGTCGCTTTCTTGTTTCAAGTGCTCAACTATGGACCCATGGCTAAAACTCAAGTTTTAAAAACTTCTCGAAATATGAATTTGTACTTTCTTTAGTGTATTAAGTGTTTCAAAATGTCGTCTTTCACGTAGATTCGAAATCATCAAAAGCAAATAAGTCAGTTTTTAGATATCTTTGATTGAACAAAGTTCTGTCTTTCTTGTTTCAAGTGTTTAACTATGGACCATGGCTAAAACTCAAGTTTTAAAAACTTTCCGAAATCTGAATTTGGACTTTCTTTAGTGTATTAAGTGTTTCAAAATGCTGTCTTTCACGAAGATTCGTAATCATCAAAAGCAAATAAGTCAGTTTTAAGATATCGTTGATTGAACAAAGTTGTCTTCTTCTTGTTTGAAGTGTTCTACTATGGACCCATGGGTAAAACTCAAGTTTTAAAAACTTCCCGGAATCCGAATTGAGACTTTCGTTAGTGTATTAAGTGTATCAAAATGTCGTCTTTCACATGGATTCGGAATCGTCAACCGCAAAAAAAGTCAGTTTTGAGATATCGTTGAATGAACAAAGTTGTCTCTTTCTTGTTTCAAGTTTTTAACTATGGACCATGGCTAAAACTCAAGTTTTAAACACATCCCGAAATCCGAATTTGGACTTTCGTTAGGGTATTAAGTGTATCAAAATGTCATCTTTCACATTGATTCGAGATCGTCAACCGCAAAAAAAGTCAGTTTTGAGATATCGTTGAATGAACAAAGTTGTCTCTTTCTTGTTTCAAGTGTTTAACTATGGACCCATGGCTAAAACTCAAGTTTTAAAGACTTCCCGAAATCTGAATTTGGACTTTCATCAGTGTATTAAGTGTATTAAAATGTCGTCTTTCACATTTATTCGGAATCGTCAACCGCAAAAAAAGACAGTTTTGAGTTATCGTTGAATGAACAAAGTTGCCTCTTTCTTGTTTCAAGTGTTCAACTATGGACCCATGGCTAAAACTCAAGTTTTAAAGACTTTCTGAAATCCGAATTTCGACTTTCATTAGTGTATTAAGTGTATTAAAATGTCGTCTTTCACAGTGAGTCGGAATCGTCAACCACAAAAAAAGTCAATTTTGAGATATCGTTGAATGAACAAAGTTGTCTTTTTGTTTTTTCAAGTGTTTATCTACGGACCCATGGCTAAAACTCAAGTTTTAAAGACTTTTCGAAATCCGAATTTGGACTTTCATGAGTGTATTAAGTGTATTAAAATGTCGTCTTTCACATTGATTCGGAATCGTCCACTGCAAAAACCTCCCTTTTGAGTTATCGTTGAATGAACAAAGTTGTTTCTTTCTTGTTTCAAGTGTTCAACTATGGACCCATGGCTAAAACTCAAGTTTTAAAAACTTCTCGAAATATGAATTTGGACTTTCTTTAGTGTATTAGGTGTTTCAAAATGTCATCTTTCACGTAGATTCGGAATCATTAACAGCAAAAAAAGTCAGTTTTGTGATATCGTTGAATGAACAAAGTTGTATCTTCCTTGTTTCAAGTGTTTAACTACGGACCCATGGCTAAAACTCAAGTTTTAAAGACTTTTTGAAATCCGAAT
Source organism: Diospyros kaki (assembly GCA_036245055.1). NCBI lineage: Eukaryota > Viridiplantae > Streptophyta > Magnoliopsida > Ericales > Ebenaceae > Diospyros > Diospyros kaki. Next base: position 21,148,030 of record BSEG01000009.1, on the reverse strand, counting down.
TTGGACTTTCATCAGTGTATTAAGTGTATTAAATTGTCGTCTTTCACATTGATTCGGAATCGTCCACCGCAAAAAAGTTCCCTTTTGAGTTATCGTTGAATGAACAAAGTTGTCTCTTTCTTGTTTCAAGTGTTCAACTATGGACCCATGGCTAAAACTCAAGTTTTAAAAACTTCTCGAAATATGAATTTGTACTTTCTTTAGTGTATTAAGTGTTTCAAAATGTCGTCTTTCACGTAGATTCGAAATCATCAAAAGCAATTAAGTCAGTTTTTAGATATCTTTGATTGAACAAAGTTCTGTCTTTCTTGTTTCAAGTGTTTAACTATGGACCATGGCTAAAACTCAAGTTTTAAAAACTTTCCGAAATCTGAATTTGGACTTTCTTTAGTGTATTAAGTGTTTCAAAATGCTGTCTTTCACGAAGATTCGTAATCATCAAAAGCAAATAAGTCAGTTTTAAGATATCGTTGATTGAACAAAGTTGTCTTCTTCTTGTTTGAAGTGTTCTACTATGGACCCATGGGTAAAACTCAAGTTTTAAAAACTTCCCGGAATCCGAATTGAGACTTTCGTTAGTGTATTAAGTGTATCAAAATGTCGTCTTTCACATGGATTCGGAATCGTCAACCGCAAAAAAAGTCAGTTTTGAGATATCGTTGAATGAACAAAGTTGTCTCTTTCTTGTTTCAAGTTTTTAACTATGGACCATGGCTAAAACTCAAGTTTTAAACACATCCCGAAATCCGAATTTGGACTTTCGTTAGGGTATTAAGTGTATCAAAATGTCATCTTTCACATTGATTCGAGATCGTCAACCGCAAAAAAAGTCAGTTTTGAGATATCGTTGAATGAACAAAGTTGTCTCTTTCTTGTTTCAAGTGTTTAACTATGGACCCATGGCTAAAACTCAAGTTTTAAAGACTTCCCGAAATCTGAATTTGGACTTTCATCAGTGTATTAAGTGTATTAAAATGTCGTCTTTCACATTTATTCGGAATCGTCAACCGCAAAAAAAGACAGTTTTGAGTTATCGTTGAATGAACAAAGTTGCCTCTTTCTTGTTTCAAGTGTTCAACTATGGACCCATGGCTAAAACTCAAGTTTTAAAGACTTTCTGAAATCCGAATTTCGACTTTCATTAGTGTATTAAGTGTATTAAAATGTCGTCTTTCACAGTGAGTCGGAATCGTCAACCACAAAAAAAGTCAATTTTGAGATATCGTTGAATGAACAAAGTTGTCTTTTTGTTTTTTCAAGTGTTTATCTACGGACCCATGGCTAAAACTCAAGTTTTAAAGACTTTTCGAAATCCGAATTTGGACTTTCATGAGTGTATTAAGTGTATTAAAATGTCGTCTTTCACATTGATTCGGAATCGTCCACTGCAAAAACCTCCCTTTTGAGTTATCGTTGAATGAACAAAGTTGTTTCTTTCTTGTTTCAAGTGTTCAACTATGGACCCATGGCTAAAACTCAAGTTTTAAAAACTTCTCGAAATATGAATTTGGACTTTCTTTAGTGTATTAGGTGTTTCAAAATGTCATCTTTCACGTAGATTCGGAATCATTAACAGCAAAAAAAGTCAGTTTTGTGATATCGTTGAATGAACAAAGTTGTATCTTCCTTGTTTCAAGTGTTTAACTACGGACCCATGGCTAAAACTCAAGTTTTAAAGACTTTTTGAAATCCGAATTTGGACTTTCATCAGTGTATTAAGTGTATTAAATTGTCGTCTTTCACATTGATTCGGAATCGTCCACCGCAAAAAAGTTCCCTTTTGAGTTATCGTTGAATGAACAAAGTTGTCTCTTTCTTGTTTCAAGTGTTCAACTATGGACCCATGGCTAAAACTCAAGTTTTAAAAACTTCTCGAAATATGAATTTGTACTTTCTTTAGTGTATTAAGTGTTTCAAAATGTCGTCTTTCACGTAGATTCGAAATCATCAAAAGCAATTAAGTCAGTTTTTAGATATCTTTGATTGAACAAAGTTCTGTCTTTCTTGTTTCAAGTGTTTAACTATGGACCATGGCTAAAACTCAAGTTTTATAAACTTTCCGAAATCTGAATTTGGACTTTCTTTAGTGTATTAAGTGTTTCAAAATGCTGTCTTTCACGTAGATTCGTAATCATCAAAAGCAAATAAGTCAGTTTTAAGATATCGTTGATTGAACAAAGTTGTCTTCTTCTTGTTTGAAGTGTTCTACTATGGACCCATGGGTAAAACTCAAGTTTTAAAAACTTCCCGGAATCCGAATTGAGACTTTCGTTAGTGTATTAAGTGTATCAAAATGTCATCTTTCACATGGATTCGGAATCCTCAACCGCAAAAAACGTCAGTTTTGAGATATCGTTGAATGAACAAAGTTGTCTCTTTCTTGTTTCAAGTGTTTAACTATGGACCATGGCTAAAACTCAAGTTTTAAAGACATCCCGAAATCCGAATTTGGACTTTCGTTAGTGTATTAAGTGTATCAAAATGTCATCTTTCACATTGATTCGAGATCGTCAACCGCAAAAAAAGTCAGTTTTGAGATATCGTTGAATGAACAAAGTTGTCTCTTTCTTGTTTCAAGTGTTTAACTACGGACCCATGGCTAAAACTCAAGTTTTAAAGACTTTTCGAAATCCGAATTTGGACTTTCATCAGTGTATTAAGTGTATTAAATTGTCGTCTTTCACATTGATTCGGAATCGTCCACCGCAAAAAAGTTCCCTTTTGAGTTATCGTTGAATGAACAAAGTTGTCTCTTTCTTGTTTCAAGTGTTCAACTATGGACCCATGGCTAAAACTCAATTTTTAAAAACTTCTCGAAATATGAATTTGTACTTTCTTTAGTGTATTAAGTGTTTCAAAATGTCGTCTTTCATGTAGATTCGAAATCATCAAAAGCAAATAAGTCAGTTTTTAGATATCTTTGATTGAACAAAGTTCTGTCTTTCTTGTTTCAAGTGTTTAACTATGGACCATGGCTAAAACTCAAGTTTTAAAAACTTTCCGAAATCTGAATTTGGACTTTCTTTAGTGTATTAAGTGTTTTAAAATGCTGTCTTTCACGAAGATTCGTAATCATCAAAAGCAAATAAGTCAGTTTTAAGATATCGTTGATTGAACAAAGTTGTCTTCTTCTTGTTTGAAGTGTTCTACTATGGACCCATGGGTAAAACTCAAGTTTTAAAAACTTCCCGGAATCCGAATTGAGACTTTCGTTAGTGTATTAAGTGTATCAAAATGTCGTCTTTCACACGGATTCGGAATCGTCAACCACAAAAAAAGTCAGTTTTGAGATATCGTTGAATGAACAAAGTTGTCTCTTTCTTGTTTCAAGTGTTTAACTATGGACCCATGGCTAAAACTCAAGTTTTAAAGACTTCCCGAAATCTGAATTTGGACTTTCATCAGTGTATTAAGTGTATTAAAATGTCGTCTTTCACATTGATTCGGAATCGTCAACCGCAAAAAAAGTCAGTTTTGAGATATCGTTGAATGAACAAAGTTGTCTCTTTCTTGTTTCAAGTTTTTAACTATGGACCATGGCTAAAACTCAAGTTTTAAAGACATCCCAAAATCCGAATTTGGACTTTCGTTAGTGTATTAAGTGTATGAAAATGTCATCTTTCACATTGATTCGAGATCGTCAACCGCAAAAAAAGTCAGTTTTGAGATATCGTTGAATGAACAAAGTTGTCTCTTTCTTGTTTCAAGTGTTTAACTATGGACCCATGGCTAAAACTCAAGTTTTAAAGACTTCTCGAAATCTGAATTTGGACTTTCATCAGTGTATTAAGTGTATTAAAATGTCCTCTTTCACATTGATTCGGAATCGTCAACCGCAAAAAAAGACAGTTTTGAGTTATAGTTGAATGAACAAAGTTGCCTCTTTCTTGTTTCAAGTGTTCAACTATGGACCCATGGCTAAAACTCAAGTTTTAAAGACTTTCCGAAATCCGAATTTCGACTTTCATTAGTGTATTAAGTGTATTAAATTGTCGTCTTTCACAGTGAGTCGGAATCGTCAACCACAAAAAAAGTCAATTTTGAGATATCGTTGAATGAACAAAGTTGTCTCTTTGTTTTTTCAAGTGTTTATCTACGGACCCATGGCTAAAACTCAAGTTTTAAAGACTTTCCGAAATCTGAATTTGGACTTTCATGAGTGTATTAAGTGCATTAAAATGTCGTCTTTCACATTGATTCGGAATCGTCCACTGCAAAAACCTCCCTTTTGAGTTATCGTTGAATGAACAAAGTTGTCTCTTTCTTGTTTCAAGTGTTCAACTATGGACCCATGGCTAAAACTCAAGTTTTAAAAACTTCTCGAAATATGAATTTGGACTTTCTTTAGTGTATTAGGTGTTTCAAAATGTCATCTTTCACGTAGATTCGGAATCATTAACAGCAAAAAAAGTCAGTTTTGTGATATCGTTGAATGAACAAAGTTGTATCTTCCTTGTTTCAAGTGTTTAACTACGGACCCATGGCTAAAACTCAAGTTTTAAAGACTTTTCGAAATCCGAATTTGGACTTTCATCAGTGTATTAAGTGTATTAAATTGTCGTCTTTCACATTGATTCGGAATCGTCCACCGCAAAAAAGTTCCCTTTTGAGTTATCGTTGAATGAACAAAGTTGTCTCTTTCTTGTTTCAAGTGTTCAACTATGGACCCATGGCTAAAACTCAAGTTTTTAAAACTTCTCGAAATATGAATTTGTACTTTCTTTAGTGTATTAAGTGTTTCAAAATGTCGTCTTTCACGTAGATTCGAAATCATCAAAAGCAAATAAGTCAGTTTTTAGATATCTTTGATTGAACAAAGTTCTGTCTTTCTTGTTTCATGTGTTTAACTATGGACCATGGCTAAAACTCAAGTTTTAAAAACTTTTCGAAATCTGAATTTGGACTTTCTTTAGTGTATTAAGTGTTTCAAAATGCTGTCTTTCACGTAGTTTCGTAATCATCAAAAGCAAATAAGTCAGTTTTAAGATATCGTTGATTGAACAAAGTTGTCTTCTTCTTGTTTGAAGTGTTCTACTATGGACCCATGGGTAAAACTCAAGTTTTAAAAACTTCCCGGAATCCGAATTGAGACTTTCGTTAGTGTATTAAGTGTATCAAAATGTCGTCTTTCACATGGATTCGGAATCGTCAACCGCAAAAAAAGTCAGTTTTGAGATATCGTTGAATGAACAAAGTTGTCTCTTTCTTGTTTCAAGTGTTTAACTATGGACCATGGCTAAAACTCAAGTTTTAAAGACATCCCGAAATCCGAATTTGGACTTTCGTTAGTGTATTAAGTGTATCAAAATGTCATCTTTCACATTGATTCGAGATCGTCAACCGCAAAAAAAGTCAGTTTTGAGATATCGTTGAATGAACAAAGTTGTCTCTTTCTTGTTTCAAGTGTTTAACTATGGACCCATGGCTAAAACTCAAGTTTTAAAGACTTCCCGAAATCTGAATTTGGACTTTCATCAGTGTATTAAGTGTATTAAAATGTAGTCTTTCACATTGATTCAGAATTGTCCACCGCAAAAAACTTCCCTTTCGAGTTATCGTTGAATGAACGAAGTTGTCTCTTTCTTGTTTCAAGTGTTCAACTATGGACGCATGGCCAAAACTCAAGTTTTAAAAACTTCCCAAAATCTGAATTTGGGCTTTCTTTAGTGTATTAAGTGTTTCAAAATGCCATCTTTCATGTAGATTCGTAATCATCAAAAGCAAATAAGTCAGTTTTTAGATATCTTTGATTGAACAAAGTTCTGTCTTTCTTGTTTCAAGTGTTCTACTATGGACCCATGTCTAAAACTCAAGTTTTAAAAACTTCCCGAAATCTAAATCTGGACTTTCATTAGGGTATTAAGTGTATCAAAATGTCGTCTTTCACATAGATTCGGAATCGTCAACTGCAAAAAAGTCAATTTTAAGATATCGTTGATTGAACAAAGTTGTCTCTTTCTTGTTTCAAGTGTTCTACTACGGACCCATGGGTAAAACTCAAGTTTTAAAAAAGTTCCCGGAATCCGAATTTGGACATTCGTTAGTGTATTAAGTGTATCAAAATGTCGTCTTTCACGTTGATTCGGAATCGTCAACCGCAATAAAAGTCAGTTTTGAGTTATCGTTGAATGAACAAAGTTGTCTCTTTCTTGTTTCAAGTGTTTAACTATGGACCCATGGCTAAAACTCAAGTTTTAAAGACTTCCCGAAATCCGAATTTAGACTTTCCTTAGTGTATTAAGTGTATTAAAATGTCGTCTTTCACATTGATTTGGAATCGTCAACCGCAAAAAAAGACAGTTTTGAGTTATCGTTGAATGAACAAAGTTGCCTGTTTCTTATTTCAAGTGTTCAACTATGGACCCATGGCTAAAACTCAAGTTTTAAAAACTTCCCGAAATCTGAATTTGAACTTTATTTAGTGTATTAAGTGTTTCAAAATGTCATCTTTCACGTAGATTCGGAGCCGTCAAAAGCAAATAAGTCAGTTTTAAGATATCTTTGATAGAACAAAGTTCTGTCTTTCTTGTTTCAAGTGTTCTACTGTGCACCCATGGCTAAAACTCAAGTTTTAAAAACTTCTCGAGATCTGAATCTGGACTTTCATTAGTGTATCAAAATGTCGTCTTTCACATTTATTCGAAATTGTCAACCGCAAAAAAAGTCAGTTTTGAGAAATCGTTGAATGAACAAAGTTGTCTTTTTCTTGTTTCAAGTGTTCTACTATAGACCCATGCCTAAAACTCAAGTTTTAAAGACTTCCTGAAATCCGAATTTTGACTTTCATTAGTGTATTAAGTGTATTAAAATGTCGTCTTTCACATTGATTCGGAATCGTCAACCCCAAAAAGAAGTCAGTTTTGAGATATCGTTTGAATGAAGAAAGTTGTCTCTTTCTTGTTTCAAGTGTTCAACAATGGACCCATGGCTAAAACTCAAGTTTTAAAGACTTTCCGAAATCCGAATTTCGACTTTCATTAGTGTATTAAGTGTATTAAAATGTCGTCTTTCACAGTGAGTCGGAATCGTCAACCACAAAAAAAGTCAATTTTGAGATATCGTTGAATGAACAAAGTTGTCTCTTTGTTTTTTCAAGTGTTTATCTACGGACCCATGGCTAAAACTCAAGTTTTAAAGACTTTCCGAAATCCGAATTTGGACTTTCATGAGTGTATTAAGTGTATTAAAATGTCGTCTTTCACATTGATTCGGAATCGTCCACTGCAAAAACCTCCCTTTTGAGTTATCGTTGAATGAACAAAGTTGTCTCTTTCTTGTTTCAAGTGTTCAACTATGGACCCATGGCTAAAACTCAAGTTTTAAAAACTTCTCGAAATATGAATTTGGACTTTCTTTAGTGTATTAGGTGTTTCAAAATGTCATCTTTCACGTAGATTCGGAATCATTAACAGCAAAAAAAGTCAGTTTTGTGATATCGTTGAATGAACAAAGTTGTATTTTTCTTGTTTCAAGTGTTTAACTACGGACCCATGGCTAAAACTCAAGTTTTAAAGACTTTTCGAAATCCGAATTTGGACTTTCATCAGTGTATTAAGTGTATTAAATTGTCGTCTTTCACATTGATTCGGAATCGTCCACCGCAAAAAAGTTCCCTTTTGAGTTATCGTTGAATGAACAAAGTTGTCTCTTTCTTGTTTCAAGTGTTCAACTATGGACCCATGGCTAAAACTCAATTTTTAAAAACTTCTCGAAATATGAATTTGTACTTTCTTTAGTGTATTAAGTGTTTCAAAATGTCGTCTTTCATGTAGATTCGAAATCATCAAAAGCAAATAAGTCAGTTTTTAGATATCTTTGATTGAACAAAGTTCTGTCTTTCTTGTTTCAAGTGTTTAACTATGGACCATGGCTAAAACTCAAGTTTTAAAAACTTTCCGAAATCTGAATTTGGACTTTCTTTAGTGTATTAAGTGTTTCAAAATGCTGTCTTTCACGAAGATTCGTAATCATCAAAAGCAAATAAGTCAGTTTTAAGATATCGTTGATTGAACAAAGTTGTTTTCTTCTTGTTTGAAGTGTTCTACTATGGACCCATGGGTAAAACTCAAGTTTTAAAAACTTCCCGGAATCCGAATTGAGACTTTCGTTAGTGTATTAAGTGTATCAAAATGTCGTCTTTCACACGGATTCGGAATCGTCAACCACAAAAAAAGTCAGTTTTGAGATATCGTTGAATGAACAAAGTTGTCTCTTTCTTGTTTCAAGTGTTTAACTATGGACCCATGGCTAAAACTCAAGTTTTAAAGACTTCCCGAAATCTGAATTTGGACTTTCATCAGTGTATTAAGTGTATTAAAATGTCGTCTTTCACATTGATTCGGAATCGTCAACCGCAAAAAAAGTCAGTTTTGAGATATCGTTGAATGAACAAAGTTGTCTCTTTCTTGTTTCAAGTTTTTAACTATGGACCATGGCTAAAACTCAAGTTTTAAAGACATCCCGAAATCCGAATTTGGACTTTCGTTAGTGTATTAAGTGTATCAAAATGTCATCTTTCACATTGATTCGAGATCGTCAACCGCAAAAAAAGTCAGTTTTGAGATATCGTTGAATGAACAAAGTTGTCTCTTTCTTGTTTCAAGTGTTTAACTATGGACCCATGGCTAAAACTCAAGTTTTAAAGACTTCTCGAAATCTGAATTTGGACTTTCATCAGTGTATTAAGTGTATTAAAATGTCCTCTTTCACATTGATTCGGAATCGTCAACCGCAAAAAAAGACAGTTTTGAGTTATAGTTGAATGAACAAAGTTGCCTCTTTCTTGTTTCAAGTGTTCAACTATGGACCCATGGCTAAAACTCAAGTTTTAAAGACTTTCCGAAATCCGAATTTCGACTTTCATTAGTGTATTAAGTGTATTAAATTGTCGTCTTTCACAGTGAGTCGGAATCGTCAACCACAAAAAAAGTCAATTTTGAGATATCGTTGAATGAACAAAGTTGTCTCTTTGTTTTTTCAAGTGTTTATCTACGGACCCATGGCTAAAACTCAAGTTTTAAAGACTTTCCGAAATCTGAATTTGGACTTTCATGAGTGTATTAAGTGCATTAAAATGTCGTCTTTCACATTGATTCGGAATCGTCCACTGCAAAAACCTCCCTTTTGAGTTATCGTTGAATGAACAAAGTTGTCTCTTTCTTGTTTCAAGTGTTCAACTATGGACCCATGGCTAAAACTCAAGTTTTAAAAACTTCTCGAAATATGAATTTGGACTTTCTTTAGTGTATTAGGTGTTTCAAAATGTCATCTTTCACGTAGATTCGGAATCATTAACAGCAAAAAAAGTCAGTTTTGTGATATCGTTGAATGAACAAAGTTGTATCTTTCTTGTTTCAAGTGTTTAACTACGGACCCATGGCTAAAACTCAAGTTTTAAAGACTTTTCGAAATCCGAATTTGGACTTTCATCAGTGTATTAAGTGTATTAAATTGTCGTCTTTCACATTGATTCGGAATCGTCCACCGCAAAAAAGTTCCCTTTTGAGTTATCGTTGAATGAACAAATTTGTCTCTTTCTTGTTTCAAGTGTTCAACTATGGACCCATGGCTAAAACTCAATTTTTAAAAACTTCTCGAAATATGTATTTGTACTTTCTTTAGTGTATTAAGTGTTTCAAAATGTCGTCTTTCATGTAGATTCGAAATCATCAAAAGCAAATAAGTCAGTTTTTAGATATCTTTGATTGTACAAAGTTCTGTCTTTCTTGTTTCAAGTGTTTAACTATGGACCATGGCTAAAACTCAAGTTTTAAAAACTTTCCGAAATCTGAATTTGGACTTTCTTTAGTGTATTAAGTGTTTCAAAATGCTGTCTTTCACGAAGATTCGTAATCATCAAAAGAAAATAAGTCAGTTTTAAGATATCGTTGATTGAACAAAGTTGTCTTCTTCTTGTTTGAAGTGTTCTACTATGGACCCATGGGTAAAACTCAAGTTTTAAAAACTTCCCGGAATCCGAATTGAGACTTTCGTTAGTGTATTAAGTGTATCAAAATGTCGTCTTTCACACGGATTCGGAATCGTCAACCACAAAAAAAGTCAGTTTTGAGATATCGTTGAATGAACAAAGTTGTCTCTTTCTTGTTTCAAGTGTTTAACTATGGACCCATGGCTAAAACTCAAGTTTTAAAGACTTCCCGAAATCTGAATTTGGACTTTCATCAGTGTATTAAGTGTATTAAAATGTCGTCTTTCACATTGATTCGGAATCGTCAACCGCAAAAAAAGTCAGTTTTGAGATATCGTTGAATGAACAAAGTTGTCTCTTTCTTGTTTCAAGTTTTTAACTATGGACCATGGCTAAAACTCAAGTTTTAAAGACATCCCAAAATCCGAATTTGGACTTTCGTTAGTGTATTAAGTGTATCAAAATGTCATCTTTCACATTGATTCGAGATCGTCAACCGCAAAAAAAGTCAGTTTTGAGATATCGTTGAATGAACAAAGTTGTCTCTTTCTTGTTTCAAGTGTTTAACTATGGACCCATGGCTAAAACTCAAGTTTTAAAGACTTCTCGAAATCTGAATTTGGACTTTCATCAGTGTATTAAGTGTATTAAAATGTCCTCTTTCACATTGATTCGGAATCGTCAACCGCAAAAAAAGACAGTTTTGAGTTATAGTTGAATGAACAAAGTTGCCTCTTTCTTGTTTCAAGTGTTCAACTATGGACCCATGGCTAAAACTCAAGTTTTAAAGACTTTCCGAAATCCGAATTTCGACTTTCATTAGTGTATTAAGTGTATTAAATTGTCGTCTTTCACAGTGAGTCGGAATCGTCAACCACAAAAAAAGTCAATTTTGAGATATCGTTGAATGAACAAAGTTGTCTCTTTGTTTTTTCAAGTGTTTATCTACGGACCCATGGCTAAAACTCAAGTTTTAAAGACTTTCCGAAATCTGAATTTGGACTTTCATGAGTGTATTAAGTGCATTAAAATGTCGTCTTTCACATTGATTCGGAATCGTCCACTGCAAAAACCTCCCTTTTGAGTTATCGTTGAATGAACAAAGTTGTCTCTTTCTTGTTTCAAGTGTTCAACTATGGACCCATGGCTAAAACTCAAGTTTTAAAAACTTCTCGAAATATGAATTTGGACTTTCTTTAGTGTATTAGGTGTTTCAAAATGTCATCTTTCACGTAGATTCACAATCATTAACAGCAAAAAAAGTCAGTTTTGTGATATCGTTGAATGAACAAAGTTGTATCTTCCTTGTTTCAAGTGTTTAACTACGGACCCATGGCTAAAACTCAAGTTTTAAAGACTTTTCGAAATCCGAATTTGGACTTTCATCAGTGTATTAAGTGTATTAAATTGTCGTCTTTCACATTGATTCGGAATCGTCCTCCGCAAAAAAGTTCCCTTTTGAGTTATCGTTGAATGAACAAAGTTGTCTCTTTCTTGTTTCAAGTGTTCAACTATGGACCCATGGCTAAAACTCAAGTTTTTAAAACTTCTCGAAATATGAATTTGTACTTTCTTTAGTGTATTAAGTGTTTCAAAATGTCGTCTTTCACGTAGATTCGAAATCATCAAAAGCAAATAAGTCAGTTTTTAGATATCTTTGATTGAACAAAGTTCTGTCTTTCTTGTTTCATGTGTTTAACTATGGACCATGGCTAAAACTCAAGTTTTAAAAACTTTCCGAAATCTGAATTTGGACTTTCTTTAGTGTATTAAGTGTTTCAAAATGCTGTCTTTCACGAAGATTCGTAATCATCAAAAGCAAATAAGTCAGTTTTAAGATATCGTTGATTGAACAAAGTTGTTTTCTTCTTGTTTGAAGTGTTCTACTATGGACCCATGGGTAAAACTCAAGTTTTAAAAACTTCCCGGAATCCGAATTGAGACTTTCGTTAGTGTATTAAGTGTATCAAAATGTCGTCTTTCACACGGATTCGGAATCGTCAACCACAAAAAAAGTCAGTTTTGAGATATCGTTGAATGAACAAAGTTGTCTCTTTCTTGTTTCAAGTGTTTAACTATGGACCCATGGCTAAAACTCAAGTTTTAAAGACTTCCCGAAATCTGAATTTGGACTTTCATCAGTGTATTAAGTGTATTAAAATGTCGTCTTTCACATTGATTCGGAATCGTCAACCGCAAAAAAAGTCAGTTTTGAGATATCGTTGAATGAACAAAGTTGTCTCTTTCTTGTTTCAAGTTTTTAACTATGGACCATGGCTAAAACTCAAGTTTTAAAGACATCCCGAAATCCGAATTTGGACTTTCGTTAGTGTATTAAGTGTATCAAAATGTCATCTTTCACATTGATTCGAGATCGTCAACCGCAAAAAAAGTCAGTTTTGAGATATCGTTGAATGAACAAAGTTGTCTCTTTCTTGTTTCAAGTGTTTAACTATGGACCCATGGCTAAAACTCAAGTTTTAAAGACTTCTCGAAATCTGAATTTGGACTTTCATCAGTGTATTAAGTGTATTAAAATGTCCTCTTTCACATTGATTCGGAATCGTCAACCGCAAAAAAAGACAGTTTTGAGTTATAGTTGAATGAACAAAGTTGCCTCTTTCTTGTTTCAAGTGTTCAACTATGGACCCATGGCTAAAACTCAAGTTTTAAAGACTTTCCGAAATCCGAATTTCGACTTTCATTAGTGTATTAAGTGTATTAAATTGTCGTCTTTCACAGTGAGTCGGAATCGTCAACCACAAAAAAAGTCAATTTTGAGATATCGTTGAATGAACAAAGTTGTCTCTTTGTTTTTTCAAGTGTTTATCTACGGACCCATGGCTAAAACTCAAGTTTTAAAGACTTTCCGAAATCTGAATTTGGACTTTCATGAGTGTATTAAGTGCATTAAAATGTCGTCTTTCACATTGATTCGGAATCGTCCACTGCAAAAACCTCCCTTTTGAGTTATCGTTGAATGAACAAAGTTGTCTCTTTCTTGTTTCAAGTGTTCAACTATGGACCCATGGCTAAAACTCAAGTTTTAAAAACTTCTCGAAATATGAATTTGGACTTTCTTTAGTGTATTAGGTGTTTCAAAATGTCATCTTTCACGTAGATTCGGAATCATTAACAGCAAAAAAAGTCAGTTTTGTGATATCGTTGAATGAACAAAGTTGTATCTTTCTTGTTTCAAGTGTTTAACTACGGACCCATGGCTAAAACTCAAGTTTTAAAGACTTTTCGAAATCCGAATTTGGACTTGCATCAGTGTATTAAGTGTATTAAATTGTCGTCTTTCACATTGATTCGGAATCGTCCACCGCAAAAAAGTTCCCTTTTGAGTTATCGTTGAATGAACAAATTTGTCTCTTTCTTGTTTCAAGTGTTCAACTATGGACCCATGGCTAAAACTCAATTTTTAAAAACTTCTCGAAATATGTATTTGTACTTTCTTTAGTGTATTAAGTGTTTCAAAATGTCGTCTTTCATGTAGATTCGAAATCATCAAAAGCAAATAAGTCAGTTTTTAGATATCTTTGATTGTACAAAGTTCTGTCTTTCTTGTTTCAAGTGTTTAACTATGGACCATGGCTAAAACTCAAGTTTTAAAAACTTTCCGAAATCTGAATTTGGACTTTCTTTAGTGTATTAAGTGTTTCAAAATGCTGTCTTTCACGAAGATTCGTAATCATCAAAAGAAAATAAGTCAGTTTTAAGATATCGTTGATTGAACAAAGTTGTCTTCTTCTTGTTTGAAGTGTTCTACTATGGACCCATGGGTAAAACTCAAGTTTTAAAAACTTCCCGGAATCCGAATTGAGACTTTCGTTAGTGTATTAAGTGTATCAAAATGTCGTCTTTCACACGGATTCGGAATCGTCAACCACAAAAAAAGTCAGTTTTGAGATATCGTTGAATGAACAAAGTTGTCTCTTTCTTGTTTCAAGTGTTTAACTATGGACCCATGGCTAAAACTCAAGTTTTAAAGACTTCCCGAAATCTGAATTTGGACTTTCATCAGTGTATTAAGTGTATTAAAATGTCGTCTTTCACATTGATTCGGAATCGTCAACCGCAAAAAAAGTCAGTTTTGAGATATCGTTGAATGAACAAAGTTGTCTCTTTCTTGTTTCAAGTTTTTAACTATGGACCATGGCTAAAACTCAAGTTTTAAAGACATCCCAAAATCCGAATTTGGACTTTCGTTAGTGTATTAAGTGTATCAAAATGTCATCTTTCACATTGATTCGAGATCGTCAACCGCAAAAAAAGTCAGTTTTGAGATATCGTTGAATGAACAAAGTTGTCTCTTTCTTGTTTCAAGTGTTTAACTATGGACCCATGGCTAAAACTCAAGTTTTAAAGACTTCTCGAAATCTGAATTTGGACTTTCATCAGTGTATTAAGTGTATTAAAATGTCCTCTTTCACATTGATTCGGAATCGTCAACCGCAAAAAAAGACAGTTTTGAGTTATAGTTGAATGAACAAAGTTGCCTCTTTCTTGTTTCAAGTGTTCAACTATGGACCCATGGCTAAAACTCAAGTTTTAAAGACTTTCCGAAATCCGAATTTCGACTTTCATTAGTGTATTAAGTGTATTAAATTGTCGTCTTTCACAGTGAGTCGGAATCGTCAACCACAAAAAAAGTCAATTTTGAGATATCGTTGAATGAACAAAGTTGTCTCTTTGTTTTTTCAAGTGTTTATCTACGGACCCATGGCTAAAACTCAAGTTTTAAAGACTTTCCGAAATCTGAATTTGGACTTTCATGAGTGTATTAAGTGCATTAAAATGTCGTCTTTCACATTGATTCGGAATCGTCCACTGCAAAAACCTCCCTTTTGAGTTATCGTTGAATGAACAAAGTTGTCTCTTTCTTGTTTCAAGTGTTCAACTATGGACCCATGGCTAAAACTCAAGTTTTAAAAACTTCTCGAAATATGAATTTGGACTTTCTTTAGTGTATTAGGTGTTTCAAAATGTCATCTTTCACGTAGATTCACAATCATTAACAGCAAAAAAAGTCAGTTTTGTGATATCGTTGAATGAACAAAGTTGTATCTTCCTTGTTTCAAGTGTTTAACTACGGACCCATGGCTAAAACTCAAGTTTTAAAGACTTTTCGAAATCCGAATTTGGACTTTCATCAGTGTATTAAGTGTATTAAATTGTCGTCTTTCACATTGATTCGGAATCGTCCTCCGCAAAAAAGTTCCCTTTTGAGTTATCGTTGAATGAACAAAGTTGTCTCTTTCTTGTTTCAAGTGTTCAACTATGGACCCATGGCTAAAACTCAAGTTTTTAAAACTTCTCGAAATATGAATTTGTACTTTCTTTAGTGTATTAAGTGTTTCAAAATGTCGTCTTTCACGTAGATTCGAAATCATCAAAAGCAAATAAGTCAGTTTTTAGATATCTTTGATTGAACAAAGTTCTGTCTTTCTTGTTTCATGTGTTTAACTATGGACCATGGCTAAAACTCAAGTTTTAAAAACTTTCCGAAATCTGAATTTGGACTTTCTTTAGTGTATTAAGTGTTTCAAAATGCTGTCTTTCACGTAGTTTCGTAATCATCAAAAGCAAATAAGTCAGTTTTAAGATATCGTTGATTGAACAAAGTTGTCTTCTTCTTGTTTGAAGTGTTCTACTATGGACCCATGGGTAAAACTCAAGTTTTAAAAACTTCCCGGAATCCGAATTGAGACTTTCGTTAGTGTATTAAGTGTATCAAAATGTTGTCTTTCACATGGATTCGGAATCGTCAACCGCAAAAAAAGTCAGTTTTGAGATATCGTTGAATGAACAAAGTTGTCTCTTTCTTGTTTCAAGTGTTTAACTATGGACCATGGCTAAAACTCAAGTTTTAAAGACATCCCGAAATCCGAATTTGGACTTTCGTTAGTGTATTAAGTGTATCAAAATGTCATCTTTCACATTGATTCGAGATTGTCAACCGCAAAAAAAGTCAGTTTTGAGATATCGTTGAATGAACAAAGTTGTCTCTTTCTTGTTTCAAGTGTTTAACTATGGACCCATGGCTAAAACTCAAGTTTTAAAGACTTCCCGAAATCTGAATTTGGACTTTCATCAGTGTATTAAGTGTATTAAAATGTAGTCTTTCACATTGATTCAGAATTGTCCACCGCAAAAAACTTCCCTTTCGAGTTATCGTTGAATGAACGAAGTTGTCTCTTTCTTGTTTCAAGTGTTCAACTATGGACGCATGGCCAAAACTCAAGTTTTAAAAACTTCCCAAAATCTGAATTTGGGCTTTCTTTAGTGTATTAAGTGTTTCAAAATGCCATCTTTCATGTAGATTCGTAATCATCAAAAGCAAATAAGTCAGTTTTTAGATATCTTTGATTGAACAAAGTTCTGTCTTTCTTGTTTCAAGTGTTCTACTATGGACCCATGTCTAAAACTCAAGTTTTAAAAACTTCCCGAAATCTAAATCTGGACTTTCATTAGGGTATTAAGTGTATCAAAATGTCGTCTTTCACATAGATTCGGAATCGTCAACTGCAAAAAAGTCAATTTTAAGATATCGTTGATTGAACAAAGTTGTCTCTTTCTTGTTTCAAGTGTTCTACTACGGACCCATGGGTAAAACTCAAGTTTTAAAAAAGTTCCCGGAATCCGAATTTGGACATTCGTTAGTGTATTAAGTGTATCAAAATGTCGTCTTTCACGTTGATTCGGAATCGTCAACCGCAATAAAAGTCAGTTTTGAGTTATCGTTGAATGAACAAAGTTGTCTCTTTCTTGTTTCAAGTGTTTAACTATGGACCCATGGCTAAAACTCAAGTTTTAAAGACTTCCCGAAATCCGAATTTAGACTTTCCTTAGTGTATTAAGTGTATTAAAATGTCGTCTTTCACATTGATTTGGAATCGTCAACCGCAAAAAAAGACAGTTTTGAGTTATCGTTGAATGAACAAAGTTGCCTGTTTCTTATTTCAAGTGTTCAACTATGGACCCATGGCTAAAACTCAAGTTTTAAAAACTTCCCGAAATCTGAATTTGAACTTTATTTAGTGTATTAAGTGTTTCAAAATGTCATCTTTCACGTAGATTCGGAGCCGTCAAAAGCAAATAAGTCAGTTTTGAGATATCTTTGATAGAACAAAGTTCTGTCTTTCTTGTTTCAAGTGTTCTACTGTGCACCCATGGCTAAAACTCAAGTTTTAAAAACTTCTCGAGATCTGAATCTGGACTTTCATTAGTGTATCAAAATGTCGTCTTTCACATTTATTCGAAATTGTCAACCGCAAAAAAAGTCAGTTTTGAGAAATCGTTGAATGAATAAAGTTGTCTTTTTCTTGTTTCAAGTGTTCTACTATAGACCCATGCCTAAAACTCAAGTTTTAAAGACTTCCTGAAATCCGAATTTTGACTTTCATTAGTGTATTAAGTGTATTAAAATGTCGTCTTTCACATTGATTCGGAATCGTCAACCCCAAAAAGAAGTCAGTTTTGAGATATCGTTTGAATGAAGAAAGTTGTCTCTTTCTTGTTTCAAGTGTTCAACAATGGACCCATGGCTAAAACTCAAGTTTTAAAGACTTTCCGAAATCCGAATTTCGACTTTCATTAGTGTATTAAGTGTATTAAAATGTCGTCTTTCACAGTGAGTCGGAATCGTCAACCACAAAAAAAGTCAATTTTGAGATATCGTTGAATGAACAAAGTTGTCTCTTTGTTTTTTCAAGTGTTTATCTACGGACCCATGGCTAAAACTCAAGTTTTAAAGACTTTCCGAAATCCGAATTTGGACTTTCATGAGTGTATTAAGTGTATTAAAATGTCGTCTTTCACATTGATTCGGAATTGTCCACTGCAAAAACCTCCCTTTTGAGTTATCGTTGAATGAACAAAGTTGTCTCTTTCTTGTTTCAAGTGTTCAACTATGGACCCATGGCTAAAACTCAAGTTTTAAAAACTTCTCGAAATATGAATTTGGACTTTCTTTAGTGTATTAAGTGTTTCAAAATGTCGTCTTTCATGTAGATTCGAAATCATCAAAAGCAAATAAGTCAGTTTTTAGATATCTTTGATTGAACAAAGTTCTGTCTTTCTTGTTTCAAGTGTTTAACTATGGACCATGGCTAAAACTCAAGTTTTAAAAACTTTCCGAAATCTGAATTTGGACTTTCTTTAGTGTATTAAGTGTTTCAAAATGCTGTCTTTCACGAAGATTCGTAATCATCAAAAGCAAATAAGTCAGTTTTAAGATATCGTTGATTGAACAAAGTTGTTTTCTTCTTGTTTGAAGTGTTCTACTATGGACCCATGGGTAAAACTCAAGTTTTAAAAACTTCCCGGAATCCGAATTGAGACTTTCGTTAGTGTATTAAGTGTATCAAAATGTCGTCTTTCACACGGATTCGGAATCGTCAACCACAAAAAAAGTCAGTTTTGAGATATCGTTGAATGAACAAAGTTGTCTCTTTCTTGTTTCAAGTGTTTAACTATGGACCCATGGCTAAAACTCAAGTTTTAAAGACTTCCCGAAATCTGAATTTGGACTTTCATCAGTGTATTAAGTGTATTAAAATGTCGTCTTTCACATTGATTCGGAATCGTCAACCGCAAAAAAAGTCAGTTTTGAGATATCGTTGAATGAACAAAGTTGTCTCTTTCTTGTTTCAAGTTTTTAACTATGGACCATGGCTAACACTCAAGTTTTAAAGACATCCCGAAATCCGAATTTGGACTTTCGTTAGTGTATTAAGTGTATCAAAATGTCATCTTTCACATTGATTCGAGATCGTCAACCGCAAAAAAAGTCAGTTTTGAGATATCGTTGAATGAACAAAGTTGTCTCTTTCTTGTTTCAAGTGTTTAACTATGGACCCATGGCTAAAACTCAAGTTTTAAAGACTTCTCGAAATCTGAATTTGGACTTTCATCAGTGTATTAAGTGTATTAAAATGTCCTCTTTCACATTGATTCGGAATCGTCAACCGCAAAAAAAGACAGTTTTGAGTTATAGTTGAATGAACAAAGTTGCCTCTTTCTTGTTTCAAGTGTTCAACTATGGACCCATGGCTAAAACTCAAGTTTTAAAGACTTTCCGAAATCCGAATTTTGACTTTCATTAGTGTATTAAGTGTATTAAATTGTCGTCTTTCACAGTGAGTCGGAATCGTCAACCACAAAAAAAGTCAGTTTTGAGATATCGTTGAATGAACAAAGTTGTCTCTTTGTTTTTTCAAGTGTTTATCTACGGACCCATGGCTAAAACTCAAGTTTTAAAGACTTTCCGAAATCTGAATTTGGACTTTCATGAGTGTATTAAGTGCATTAAAATGTCGTCTTTCACATTGATTCGGAATCGTCCACTGCAAAAACCTCCCTTTTGAGTTATCGTTGAATGAACAAAGTTGTCTCTTTCTTGTTTCAAGTGTTCAACTATGGACCCATGGCTAAAACTCAAGTTTTAAAAACTTCTCGAAATATGAATTTGGACTTTCTTTAGTGTATTAGGTGTTTCAAAATGTCATCTTTCACGTAGATTCGGAATCATTAACAGCAAAAAAAGTCAGTTTTGTGATATCGTTGAATGAACAAAGTTGTATCTTTCTTGTTTCAAGTGTTTAACTACGGACCCATGGCTAAAACTCAAGTTTTAAAGACTTTTCGAAATCCGAATTTGGACTTTCATCAGTGTATTAAGTGTATTAAATTGTCGTCTTTCACATTGATTCGGAATCGTCCACCGCAAAAAAGTTCCCTTTTGAGTTATCGTTGAATGAACAAATTTGTCTCTTTCTTGTTTCAAGTGTTCAACGATGGACCCATGGCTAAAACTCAATTTTTAAAAACTTCTCGAAATATGAATTTGTACTTTCTTTAGTGTATTAAGTGTTTCAAAATGTCGTCTTTCATGTAGATTCGAAATCATCAAAAGCAAATAAGTCAGTTTTTAGATATCTTTGATTGAACAAAGTTCTGTCTTTCTTGTTTCAAGTGTTTAACTATGGACCATGGCTAAAACTCAAGTTTTAAAAACTTTCCGAAATCTGAATTTGGACTTTCTTTAGTGTATTAAGTGTTTCAAAATGCTGTCTTTCACGAAGATTCGTAATCATCAAAAGCAAATAAGTCAGTTTTAAGATATCGTTGATTGAACAAAGTTGTCTTCTTCTTGTTTGAAGTGTTCTACTATGGACCCATGGGTAAAACTCAAGTTTTAAAAACTTCCCGGAATCCGAATTGAGACTTTCGTTAGTGTATTAAGTGTATCAAAATGTCGTCTTTCACACGGATTCGGAATCGTCAACCACAAAAAAAGTCAGTTTTGAGATATCGTTGAATGAACAAAGTTGTCTCTTTCTTGTTTCAAGTGTTTAACTATGGACCCATGGCTAAAACTCAAGTTTTAAAGACTTCCCGAAATCTGAATTTGGACTTTCATCAGTGTATTAAGTGTATTAAAATGTCGTCTTTCACATTGATTCGGAATCGTCAACCGCAAAAAAAGTCAGTTTTGAGATATCGTTGAATGAACAAAGTTGTCTCTTTCTTGTTTCAAGTTTTTAACTATGGACCATGGCTAAAACTCAAGTTTTAAAGACATCCCAAAATCCGAATTTGGACTTTCGTTAGTGTATTAAGTGTATCAAAATGTCATCTTTCACATTGATTCGAGATCGTCAACCGCAAAAAAAGTCAATTTTGAGATATCGTTGAATGAACAAAGTTGTCTCTTTCTTGTTTCAAGTGTTTAACTATGGACCCATGGCTAAAACTCAAGTTTTAAAGACTTCTCGAAATCTGAATTTGGACTTTCATCAGTGTATTAAGTGTATTAAAATGTCCTCTTTCACATTGATTCGGAATCGTCAACCGCAAAAAAAGACAGTTTTGAGTTATAGTTGAATGAACAAAGTTGCCTCTTTCTTGTTTCAAGTGTTCAACTATGGACCCATGGCTAAAACTCAAGTTTTAAAGACTTTCCGAAATCCGAATTTCGACTTTCATTAGTGTATTAAGTGTATTAAATTGTCGTCTTTCACAGTGAGTCGGAATCGTCAACCACAAAAAAAGTCAATTTTGAGATATCGTTGAATGAACAAAGTTGTCTCTTTGTTTTTTCAAGTGTTTATCTACGGACCCATGGCTAAAACTCAAGTTTTAAAGACTTTCCGAAATCTGAATTTGGACTTTCATGAGTGTATTAAGTGCATTAAAATGTCGTCTTTCACATTGATTCGGAATCGTCCACTGCAAAAACCTCCCTTTTGAGTTATCGTTGAATGAACAAAGTTGTCTCTTTCTTGTTTCAAGTGTTCAACTATGGACCCATGGCTAAAACTCAAGTTTTAAAAACTTCTCGAAATATGAATTTGGACTTTCTTTAGTGTATTAGGTGTTTCAAAATGTCATCTTTCACGTAGATTCGGAATCATTAACAGCAAAAAAAGTCAGTTTTGTGATATCGTTGAATGAACAAAGTTGTATCTTCCTTGTTTCAAGTGTTTAACTACGGACCCATGGCTAAAACTCAAGTTTTAAAGACTTTTCGAAATCCGAATTTGGACTTTCATCAGTGTATTAAGTGTATTAAATTGTCGTCTTTCACATTGATTCGGAATCGTCCACCGCAAAAAAGTTCCCTTTTGAGTTATCGTTGAATGAACAAAGTTGTCTCTTTCTTGTTTCAAGTGTTCAACTATGGACCCATGGCTAAAACTCAAGTTTTTAAAACTTCTCGAAATATGAATTTGTACTTTCTTTAGTGTATTAAGTGTTTCAAAATGTCGTCTTTCACGTAGATTCGAAATCATCAAAAGCAAATAAGTCAGTTTTTAGATATCTTTGATTGAACAAAGTTCTGTCTTTCTTGTTTCATGTGTTTAACTATGGACCATGGCTAAAACTCAAGTTTTAAAAACTTTCCGAAATCTGAATTTGGACTTTCTTTAGTGTATTAAGTGTTTCAAAATGCTGTCTTTCACGTAGTTTCGTAATCATCAAAAGCAAATAAGTCAGTTTTAAGATATCGTTGATTGAACAAAGTTGTCTTCTTCTTGTTTGAAGTGTTCTACTATGGACCCATGGGTAAAACTCAAGTTTTAAAAACTTCCCGGAATCCGAATTGAGACTTTCGTTAGTGTATTAAGTGTATCAAAATGTTGTCTTTCACATGGATTCGGAATCGTCAACCGCAAAAAAAGTCAGTTTTGAGATATCGTTGAATGAACAAAGTTGTCTCTTTCTTGTTTCAAGTGTTTAACTATGGACCATGGCTAAAACTCAAGTTTTAAAGACATCCCGAAATCCGAATTTGGACTTTCGTTAGTGTATTAAGTGTATCAAAATGTCATCTTTCACATTGATTCGAGATTGTCAACCGCAAAAAAAGTCAGTTTTGAGATATCGTTGAATGAACAAAGTTGTCTCTTTCTTGTTTCAAGTGTTTAACTATGGACCCATGGCTAAAACTCAAGTTTTAAAGACTTCCCGAAATCTGAATTTGGACTTTCATCAGTGTATTAAGTGTATTAAAATGTAGTCTTTCACATTGATTCAGAATTGTCCACCGCAAAAAACTTCCCTTTCGAGTTATCGTTGAATGAACGAAGTTGTCTCTTTCTTGTTTCAAGTGTTCAACTATGGACGCATGGCCAAAACTCAAGTTTTAAAAACTTCCCAAAATCTGAATTTGGGCTTTCTTTAGTGTATTAAGTGTTTCAAAATGCCATCTTTCATGTAGATTCGTAATCATCAAAAGCAAATAAGTCAGTTTTTAGATATCTTTGATTGAACAAAGTTCTGTCTTTCTTGTTTCAAGTGTTCTACTATGGACCCATGTCTAAAACTCAAGTTTTAAAAACTTCCCGAAATCTAAATCTGGACTTTCATTAGGGTATTAAGTGTATCAAAATGTCGTCTTTCACATAGATTCGGAATCGTCAACTGCAAAAAAGTCAATTTTAAGATATCGTTGATTGAACAAAGTTGTCTCTTTCTTGTTTCAAGTGTTCTACTACGGACCCATGGGTAAAACTCAAGTTTTAAAAAAGTTCCCGGAATCCGAATTTGGACATTCGTTAGTGTATTAAGTGTATCAAAATGTCGTCTTTCACGTTGATTCGGAATCGTCAACCGCAATAAAAGTCAGTTTTGAGTTATCGTTGAATGAACAAAGTTGTCTCTTTCTTGTTTCAAGTGTTTAACTATGGACCCATGGCTAAAACTCAAGTTTTAAAGACTTCCCGAAATCCGAATTTAGACTTTCCTTAGTGTATTAAGTGTATTAAAATGTCGTCTTTCACATTGATTTGGAATCGTCAACCGCAAAAAAAGACAGTTTTGAGTTATCGTTGAATGAACAAAGTTGCCTGTTTCTTATTTCAAGTGTTCAACTATGGACCCATGGCTAAAACTCAAGTTTTAAAAACTTCCCGAAATCTGAATTTGAACTTTATTTAGTGTATTAAGTGTTTCAAAATGTCATCTTTCACGTAGATTCGGAGCCGTCAAAAGCAAATAAGTCAGTTTTGAGATATCTTTGATAGAACAAAGTTCTGTCTTTCTTGTTTCAAGTGTTCTACTGTGCACCCATGGCTAAAACTCAAGTTTTAAAAACTTCTCGAGATCTGAATCTGGACTTTCATTAGTGTATCAAAATGTCGTCTTTCACATTTATTCGAAATTGTCAACCGCAAAAAAAGTCAGTTTTGAGAAATCGTTGAATGAACAAAGTTGTCTTTTTCTTGTTTCAAGTGTTCTACTATAGACCCATGCCTAAAACTCAAGTTTTAAAGACTTCCTGAAATCCGAATTTTGACTTTCATTAGTGTATTAAGTGTATTAAAATGTCGTCTTTCACATTGATTCGGAATCGTCAACCCCAAAAAGAAGTCAGTTTTGAGATATCGTTTGAATGAAGAAAGTTGTCTCTTTCTTGTTTCAAGTGTTCAACAATGGACCCATGGCTAAAACTCAAGTTTTAAAGACTTTCCGAAATCCGAATTTCGACTTTCATTAGTGTATTAAGTGTATTAAAATGTCGTCTTTCACAGTGAGTCGGAATCGTCAACCACAAAAAAAGTCAATTTTGAGATATCGTTGAATGAACAAAGTTGTCTCTTTGTTTTTTCAAGTGTTTATCTACGGACCCATGGCTAAAACTCAAGTTCTAAAGACTTTCCGAAATCCGAATTTGGACTTTCATGAGTGTATTAAGTGTATTAAAATGTCGTCTTTCACATTGATTCGGAATTGTCCACTGCAAAAACCTCCCTTTTGAGTTATCGTTGAATGAACAAAGTTGTCTCTTTCTTGTTTCAAGTGTTCAACTATGGACCCATGGCTAAAACTCAAGTTTTAAAGACTTCCCGAAATCTGAATTTGGACTTTCATCAGTGTATTAAGTGTATTAAAATGTCGTCTTTCACATTGATTCGGAATCGTCAACCGCAAAAAAAGTCAGTTTTGAGATATCGTTGAATGAACAAAGTTGTCTCTTTCTTGTTTCAAGTTTTTAACTATGGACCATGGCTAAAACTCAAGTTTTAAAGACATCCCGAAATCCGAATTTGGACTTTCGTTAGTGTATTAAGTGTATCAAAATGTCATCTTTCACATTGATTCGAGATCGTCAACCGCAAAAAAAGTCAGTTTTGAGATATCGTTGAATGAACAAAGTTGTCTCTTTCTTGTTTCAAGTGTTTAACTATGGACCCATGGCTAAAACTCAAGTTTTAAAGACTTCTCGAAATCTGAATTTGGACTTTCATCAGTGTATTAAGTGTATTAAAATGTCCTCTTTCACATTGATTCGGAATCGTCAACCGCAAAAAAAGACAGTTTTGAGTTATAGTTGAATGAACAAAGTTGCCTCTTTCTTGTTTCAAGTGTTCAACTATGGACCCATGGCTAAAACTCAAGTTTTAAAGACTTTCCGAAATCCGAATTTCGACTTTCATTAGTGTATTAAGTGTATTAAATTGTCGTCTTTCACAGTGAGTCGGAATCGTCAACCACAAAAAAAGTCAGTTTTGAGATATCGTTGAATGAACAAAGTTGTCTCTTTGTTTTTTCAAGTGTTTATCTACGGACCCATGGCTAAAACTCAAGTTTTAAAGACTTTCCGAAATCTGAATTTGGACTTTCATGAGTGTATTAAGTGCATTAAAATGTCGTCTTTCACATTGATTCGGAATCGTCCACTGCAAAAACCTCCCTTTTGAGTTATCGTTGAATGAACAAAGTTGTCTCTTTCTTGTTTCAAGTGTTCAACTATGGACCCATGGCTAAAACTCAAGTTTTAAAAACTTCTCGAAATATGAATTTGGACTTTCTTTAGTGTATTAGGTGTTTCAAAATGTCATCTTTCACGTAGATTCGGAATCATTAACAGCAAAAAAAGTCAGTTTTGTGATATCGTTGAATGAACAAAGTTGTATCTTTCTTGTTTCAAGTGTTTAACTACGGACCCATGGCTAAAACTCAAGTTTTAAAGACTTTTCGAAATCCGAATTTGGACTTTCATCAGTGTATTAAGTGTATTAAATTGTCGTCTTTCACATTGATTCGGAATCGTCCACCGCAAAAAAGTTCCCTTTTGAGTTATCGTTGAATGAACAAATTTGTCTCTTTCTTGTTTCAAGTGTTCAACTATGGACCCATGGCTAAAACTCAATTTTTAAAAACTTCTCGAAATATGAATTTGTACTTTCTTTAGTGTATTAAGTGTTTCAAAATGTCGTCTTTCATGTAGATTCGAAATCATCAAAAGCAAATAAGTCAGTTTTTAGATATCTTTGATTGAACAAAGTTCTGTCTTTCTTGTTTCAAGTGTTTAACTATGGACCATGGCTAAAACTCAAGTTTTAAAAACTTTCCGAAATCTGAATTTGGACTTTCTTTAGTGTATTAAGTGTTTCAAAATGCTGTCTTTCACGAAGATTCGTAATCATCAAAAGCAAATAAGTCAGTTTTAAGATATCGTTGATTGAACAAAGTTGTCTTCTTCTTGTTTGAAGTGTTCTACTATGGACCCATGGGTAAAACTCAAGTTTTAAAAACTTCCCGGAATCCGAATTGAGACTTTCGTTAGTGTATTAAGTGTATCAAAATGTCGTCTTTCACACGGATTCGGAATCGTCAACCACAAAAAAAGTCAGTTTTGAGATATCGTTGAATGAACAAAGTTGTCTCTTTCTTGTTTCAAGTGTTTAACTATGGACCCATGGCTAAAACTCAAGTTTTAAAGACTTCCCGAAATCTGAATTTGGACTTTCATCAGTGTATTAAGTGTATTAAAATGTCGTCTTTCACATTGATTCGGAATCGTCAACCGCAAAAAAAGTCAGTTTTGAGATATCGTTGAATGAACAAAGTTGTCTCTTTCTTGTTTCAAGTTTTTAACTATGGACCATGGCTAAAACTCAAGTTTTAAAGACATCCCAAAATCCGAATTTGGACTTTCGTTAGTGTATTAAGTGTATCAAAATGTCATCTTTCACATTGATTCGAGATCGTCAACCGCAAAAAAAGTCAGTTTTGAGATATCGTTGAATGAACAAAGTTGTCTCTTTCTTGTTTCAAGTGTTTAACTATGGACCCATGGCTAAAACTCAAGTTTTAAAGACTTCTCGAAATCTGAATTTGGACTTTCATCAGTGTATTAAGTGTATTAAAATGTCCTCTTTCACATTGATTCGGAATCGTCAACCGCAAAAAAAGACAGTTTTGAGTTATAGTTGAATGAACAAAGTTGCCTCTTTCTTGTTTCAAGTGTTCAACTATGGACCCATGGCTAAAACTCAAGTTTTAAAGACTTTCCGAAATCCGAATTTCGACTTTCATTAGTGTATTAAGTGTATTAAATTGTCGTCTTTCACAGTGAGTCGGAATCGTCAACCACAAAAAAAGTCAATTTTGAGATATCGTTGAATGAACAAAGTTGTCTCTTTGTTTTTTCAAGTGTTTATCTACGGACCCATGGCTAAAACTCAAGTTTTAAAGACTTTCCGAAATCTGAATTTGGACTTTCATGAGTGTATTAAGTGCATTAAAATGTCGTCTTTCACATTGATTCGGAATCGTCCACTGCAAAAACCTCCCTTTTGAGTTATCGTTGAATGAACAAAGTTGTCTCTTTCTTGTTTCAAGTGTTCAACTATGGACCCATGGCTAAAACTCAAGTTTTAAAAACTTCTCGAAATATGAATTTGGACTTTCTTTAGTGTATTAGGTGTTTCAAAATGTCATCTTTCACGTAGATTCGGAATCATTAACAGCAAAAAAAGTCAGTTTTGTGATATCGTTGAATGAACAAAGTTGTATCTTCCTTGTTTCAAGTGTTTAACTACGGACCCATGGCTAAAACTCAAGTTTTAAAGACTTTTCGAAATCCGAATTTGGACTTTCATCAGTGTATTAAGTGTATTAAATTGTCGTCTTTCACATTGATTCGGAATCGTCCACCGCAAAAAAGTTCCCTTTTGAGTTATCGTTGAATGAACAAAGTTGTCTCTTTCTTGTTTCAAGTGTTCAACTATGGACCCATGGCTAAAACTCAATTTTTAAAAACTTCTCGAAATATGAATTTGTACTTTCTTTAGTGTATTAAGTGTTTCAAAATGTCGTCTTTCATGTAGATTCGAAATCATCAAAAGCAAATAAGTCAGTTTTTAGATATCTTTGATTGAACAAAGTTCTGTCTTTCTTGTTTCAAGTGTTTAACTATGGACCATGGCTAAAACTCAAGTTTTAAAAACTTTCCGAAATCTGAATTTGGACTTTCTTTAGTGTATTAAGTGTTTCAAAATGCTGTCTTTCACGAAGATTCGTAATCATCAAAAGCAAATAAGTCAGTTTTAAGATATCGTTGATTGAACAAAGTTGTCTTCTTCTTGTTTGAAGTGTTCTACTATGGACCCATGGGTAAAACTCAAGTTTTAAAAACTTCCCGGAATCCGAATTGAGACTTTCGTTAGTGTATTAAGTGTATCAAAATGTCGTCTTTCACACGGATTCGGAATCGTCAACCACAAAAAAAGTCAGTTTTGAGATATCGTTGAATGAACAAAGTTGTCTCTTTCTTGTTTCAAGTGTTTAACTATGGACCCATGGCTAAAACTCAAGTTTTAAAGACTTCCCGAAATCTGAATTTGGACTTTCATCAGTGTATTAAGTGTATTAAAATGTCGTCTTTCACATTGATTCGGAATCGTCAACCGCAAAAAAAGTCAGTTTTGAGATATCGTTGAATGAACAAAGTTGTCTCTTTCTTGTTTCAAGTTTTTAACTATGGACCATGGCTAAAACTCAAGTTTTAAAGACATCCCAAAATCCGAATTTGGACTTTCGTTAGTGTATTAAGTGTATCAAAATGTCATCTTTCACAATGATTCGAGATCGTCAACCGCAAAAAAAGTCAGTTTTGAGATATCGTTGAATGAACAAAGTTGTCTCTTTCTTGTTTCAAGTGTTTAACTATGGACCCATGGCTAAAACTCAAGTTTTAAAGACTTCTCGAAATCTGAATTTGGACTTTCATCAGTGTATTAAGTGTATTAAAATGTCCTCTTTCACATTGATTCGGAATCGTCAACCGCAAAAAAAGACAGTTTTGAGTTATAGTTGAATGAACAAAGTTGCCTCTTTCTTGTTTCAAGTGTTCAACTATGGACCCATGGCTAAAACTCAAGTTTTAAAGACTTTCCGAAATCCGAATTTCGACTTTCATTAGTGTATTAAGTGTATTAAATTGTCGTCTTTCACAGTGAGTCGGAATCGTCAACCACAAAAAAAGTCAATTTTAAGATATCGTTGAATGAACAAAGTTGTCTCTTTGTTTTTTCAAGTGTTTATCTACGGACCCATGGCTAAAACTCAAGTTTTAAAGACTTTCCGAAATCTGAATTTGGACTTTCATGAGTGTATTAAGTGCATTAAAATGTCGTCTTTCACATTGATTCGGAATCGTCCACTGCAAAAACCTCCCTTTTGAGTTATCGTTGAATGAACAAAGTTGTCTCTTTCTTGTTTCAAGTGTTCAACTATGGACCCATGGCTAAAACTCAAGTTTTAAAAACTTCTCGAAATATGAATTTGGACTTTCTTTAGTGTATTAGGTGTTTCAAAATGTCATCTTTCACGTAGATTCGGAATCATTAACAGCAAAAAAAGTCAGTTTTGTGATATCGTTGAATGAACAAAGTTGTATCTTCCTTGTTTCAAGTGTTTAACTACGGACCCATGGCTAAAACTCAAGTTTTAAAGACTTTTCGAAATCCGAATTTGGACTTTCATCAGTGTATTAAGTGTATTAAATTGTCGTCTTTCACATTGATTCGGAATCGTCCACCGCAAAAAAGTTCCCTTTTGAGTTATCGTTGAATGAACAAAGTTGTCTCTTTCTTGTTTCAAGTGTTCAACTATGGACCCATGGCTAAAACTCAAGTTTTTAAAACTTCTCGAAATATGAATTTGTACTTTCTTTAGTGTATTAAGTGTTTCAAAATGTCGTCTTTCACGTAGATTCGAAATCATCAAAAGCAAATAAGTCAGTTTTTAGATATCTTTGATTGAACAAAGTTCTGTCTTTCTTGTTTCATGTGTTTAACTATGGACCATGGCTAAAACTCAAGTTTTAAAAACTTTCCGAAATCTGAATTTGGACTTTCTTTAGTGTATTAAGTGTTTCAAAATGCTGTCTTTCACGTAGTTTCGTAATCATCAAAAGCAAATAAGTCAGTTTTAAGATATCGTTGATTGAACAAAGTTGTCTTCTTCTTGTTTGAAGTGTTCTACTATGGACCCATGGGTAAAACTCAAGTTTTAAAAACTTCCCGGAATCCGAATTGAGACTTTCGTTAGTGTATTAAGTGTATCAAAATGTTGTCTTTCACATGGATTCAGAATCGTCAACCGCAAAAAAAGTCAGTTTTGAGATATCGTTGAATGAACAAAGTTGTCTCTTTCTTGTTTCAAGTGTTTAACTATGGACCATGGCTAAAACTCAAGTTTTAAAGACATCCCGAAATCCGAATTTGGACTTTCGTTAGTGTATTAAGTGTATCAAAATGTCATCTTTCACATTGATTCGAGATCGTCAACCGCAAAAAAAGTCAGTTTTGAGATATCGTTGAATGAACAAAGTTGTCTCTTTCTTGTTTCAAGTGTTTAACTATGGACCCATGGCTAAAACTCAAGTTTTAAAGACTTCCCGAAATCTGAATTTGGACTTTCATCAGTGTATTAAGTGTATTAAAATGTAGTCTTTCACATTGATTCAGAATTGTCCACCGCAAAAAACTTCCCTTTCGAGTTATCGTTGAATGAACGAAGTTGTCTCTTTCTTGTTTCAAGTGTTCAACTATGGACGCATGGCCAAAACTCAAGTTTTAAAAACTTCCCAAAATCTGAATTTGGGCTTTCTTTAGTGTATTAAGTGTTTCAAAATGCCATCTTTCATGTAGATTCGTAATCATCAAAAGCAAATAAGTCAGTTTTTAGATATCTTTGATTGAACAAAGTTCTGTCTTTCTTGTTTCAAGTGTTCTACTATGGACCCATGTCTAAAACTCAAGTTTTAAAAACTTCCCGAAATCTAAATCTGGACTTTCATTAGGGTATTAAGTGTATCAAAATGTCGTCTTTCACATAGATTCGGAATCGTCAACTGCAAAAAAGTCAATTTTAAGATATCGTTGATTGAACAAAGTTGTCTCTTTCTTGTTTCAAGTGTTCTACTACGGACCCATGGGTAAAACTCAAGTTTTAAAAAAGTTCCCGGAATCCGAATTTGGACATTCGTTAGTGTATTAAGTGTATCAAAATGTCGTCTTTCACGTTGATTCGGAATCGTCAACCGCAATAAAAGTCAGTTTTGAGTTATCGTTGAATGAACAAAGTTGTCTCTTTCTTGTTTCAAGTGTTTAACTATGGACCCATGGCTAAAACTCAAGTTTTAAAGACTTCCCGAAATCCGAATTTAGACTTTCCTTAGTGTATTAAGTGTATTAAAATGTCGTCTTTCACATTGATTTGGAATCGTCAACCGCAAAAAAAGACAGTTTTGAGTTATCGTTGAATGAACAAAGTTGCCTGTTTCTTATTTCAAGTCTTCAACTATGGACCCATGGCTAAAACTCAAGTTTTAAAAACTTCCCGAAATCTGAATTTGAACTTTATTTAGTGTATTAAGTGTTTCAAAATGTCATCTTTCACGTAGATTCGGAGCCGTCAAAAGCAAATAAGTCAGTTTTGAGATATCTTTGATAGAACAAAGTTCTGTCTTTCTTGTTTCAAGTGTTCTACTGTGCACCCATGGCTAAAACTCAAGTTTTAAAAACTTCTCGAGATCTGAATCTGGACTTTCATTAGTGTATCAAAATGTCGTCTTTCACATTTATTCGAAATTGTCAACCGCAAAAAAAGTCAGTTTTGAGAAATCGTTGAATGAACAAAGTTGTCTTTTTCTTGTTTCAAGTGTTCTACTATAGACCCATGCCTAAAACTCAAGTTTTAAAGACTTCCTGAAATCCGAATTTTGACTTTCATTAGTGTATTAAGTGTATTAAAATGTCGTCTTTCACATTGATTCGGAATCGTCAACCCCAAAAAGAAGTCAGTTTTGAGATATCGTTTGAATGAAGAAAGTTGTCTCTTTCTTGTTTCAAGTGTTCAACAATGGACCCATGGCTAAAACTCAAGTTTTAAAGACTTTCCGAAATCCGAATTTCGACTTTCATTAGTGTATTAAGTGTATTAAAATGTCGTCTTTCACAGTGAGTCGGAATCGTCAACCACAAAAAAAGTCAATTTTGAGATATCGTTGAATGAACAAAGTTGTCTCTTTGTTTTTTCAAGTGTTTATCTACGGACGCATGGCTAAAACTCAAGTTTTAAAGACTTTCCGAAATCCGAATTTGGACTTTCATGAGTGTATTAAGTGTATTAAAATGTCGTCTTTCACATTGATTCGGAATCGTCCACTGCAAAAACCTCCCTTTTGAGTTATCGTTGAATGAACAAAGTTGTCTCTTTCTTGTTTCAAGTGTTCAACTATGGACCCATGGCTAAAACTCAAGTTTTAAAAACTTCTCGAAATATGAATTTGGACTTTCTTTAGTGTATTAGGTGTTTCAAAATGTCATCTTTCACGTAGATTCGGAATCATTAACAGCAAAAAAAGTCAGTTTTGTGATATCGTTGAATGAACAAAGTTGTATCTTTCTTGTTTCAAGTGTTTAACTACGGACCCATGGCTAAAACTCAAGTTTTAAAGACTTTTCGAAATCCGAATTTGGACTTTCATCAGTGTATTAAGTGTATTAAATTGTCGTCTTTCACATTGATTCGGAATCGTCCACCGCAAAAAAGTTCCCTTTTGAGTTATCGTTGAATGAACAAAGTTGTCTCTTTCTTGTTTCAAGTGTTCAACTATGGACCCATGGCTAAAACTCAATTTTTAAAAACTTCTCGAAATATGAATTTGTACTTTCTTTAGTGTATTAAGTGTTTCAAAATGTCGTCTTTCATGTAGATTCGAAATCATCAAAAGCAAATAAGTCAGTTTTTAGATATCTTTGATTGAACAAAGTTCTGTCTTTCTTGTTTCAAGTGTTTAACTATGGACCATGGCTAAAACTCAAGTTTTAAAAACTTTCCGAAATCTGAATTTGGACTTTCTTTAGTGTATTAAGTGTTTCAAAATGCTGTCTTTCACGAAGATTCGTAATCATCAAAAGCAAATAAGTCAGTTTTAAGATATCGTTGATTGAACAAAGTTGTTTTCTTCTTGTTTGAAGTGTTCTACTATGGACCCATGGGTAAAACTCAAGTTTTAAAAACTTCCCGGAATCCGAATTGAGACTTTCGTTAGTGTATTAAGTGTATCAAAATGTCGTCTTTCACACGGATTCGGAATCGTCAACCACAAAAAAAGTCAGTTTTGAGATATCGTTGAATGAACAAAGTTGTCTCTTTCTTGTTTCAAGTGTTTAACTATGGACCCATGGCTAAAACTCAAGTTTTAAAGACTTCCCGAAATCTGAATTTGGACTTTCATCAGTGTATTAAGTGTATTAAAATGTCGTCTTTCACATTGATTCGGAATCGTCAACCGCAAAAAAAGTCAGTTTTGAGATATCGTTGAATGAACAAAGTTGTCTCTTTCTTGTTTCAAGTTTTTAACTATGGACCATGGCTAAAACTCAAGTTTTAAAGACATCCCGAAATCCGAATTTGGACTTTCGTTAGTGTATTAAGTGTATCAAAATGTCATCTTTCACATTGATTCGAGATCGTCAACCGCAAAAAAAGTCAGTTTTGAGATATCGTTGAATGAACAAAGTTGTCTCTTTCTTGTTTCAAGTGTTTAACTATGGACCCATGGCTAAAACTCAAGTTTTAAAGACTTCTCGAAATCTGAATTTGGACTTTCATCAGTGTATTAAGTGTATTAAAATGTCCTCTTTCACATTGATTCGGAATCGTCAACCGCAAAAAAAGACAGTTTTGAGTTATCGTTGAATGAACAAAGTTGCCTCTTTCTTGTTTCAAGTGTTCAACTATGGACCCATGGCTAAAACTCAAGTTTTAAAGACTTTCCGAAATCCGAATTTCGACTTTCATTAGTGTATTAAGTGTATTAAAATGTCGTCTTTCACAGTGAGTCGGAATCGTCAACCACAAAAAAAGTCAATTTTGAGATATCGTTGAATGAACAAAGTTGTCTCTATGTTTTTTCAAGTGTTTATCTACGGACCCATGGCTAAAACTCAAGTTTTAAAGACTTTCCGAAATCTGAATTTGGACTTTCATGAGTGTATTAAGTGCATTAAAATGTCGTCTTTCACATTGATTCGGAATCGTCCACCGCAAAAAAGTTCCCTTTTGAGTTATCGTTGAATGAACAAAGTTGTCTCTTTCTTGTTTCAAGCGTTCAACTATGGACCCATGGCTAAAACTCAAGTTTTAAAAACTTCTCGAAATATGAATTTGTACTTTCTTTAGTGTATTAAGTGTTTCAAAATGTCGTCTTTCACGTAGATTCGAAATCATCAAAAGCAAATAAGTCAGTTTTTAGATATCTTTGATTGAACAAAGTTCTGTCTTTCTTGTTTCAAGTGTTTAACTATGGACCATGGCTAAAACTCAAGTTTTAAAAACTTTCCGAAATCTGAATTTGGACTTTCTTTAGTGTATTAAGTGTTTCAAAATGCTGTCTTTCACGTAGTTTCGTAATCATCAAAAGCAAATAAGTCAGTTTTAAGATATCGTTGATTGAACAAAGTTGTCTTCTTCTTGTTTGAAGTGTTCTACTATGGACCCATGGGTAAAACTCAAGTTTTAAAAACTTCCCGGAATCCGAATTGAGACTTTCGTTAGTGTATTAAGTGTATCAAAATGTCGTCTTTCACATGGATTCGGAATCGTCAACCGCAAAAAAAGTCAGTTTTGTGATATCGTTGAATGAACAAAGTTGTATCTTTCTTGTTTCAAGTGTTTAACTACGGACCCATGGCTAAAACTCAAGTTTTAAAGACATTTCGAAATCCGAATTTGGACTTTCATCAGTGTATTAAGTGTATTAAATTGTCGTCTTTCACATTGATTCGGAATCGTCCATCGCAAAAAAGTTCCCTTTTGAGTTATCGTTGAATGAACAAAGTTGTCTCTTTCTTGTTTCAAGTGTTCAACTATGGACCCATGGCTAAAACTCAAGTTTTAAAAACTTCTCGAAATATGAATTTGTACTTTCTTTAGTGTATTAAGTGTTTCAAAATGTCATCTTTCACGTAGATTCGAAATCATCAAAAGCAAATAAGTCAGTTTTTAGATATCTTTGATTGAACAAAGTTCTGTCTTTCTTGTTTCAAGTGTTTAACTATGGACCATGGCTAAAACTCAAGTTTTAAAAACTTTCTGAAATCTGAATTTGGACTTTCTTTAGTGTATTAAGTGTTTCAAAATGCTGTCTTTCACGAAGATTCGTAATCATCAAAAGCAAATAAGTCAGTTTTAAGATATCGTTGATTGAACAAAGTTGTCTTCTTCTTGTTTGAAGTGTTCTACTATGGACCCATGGGTAAAACTCAAGTTTTAAAAACTTCCCGGAATCCGAATTGAGACTTTCGTTAGTGTATTAAGTGTATCAAAATGTCGTCTTTCACATGGATTCGGAATCGTCAACCGCAAAAAAAGTCAGTTTTGAGATATCGTTGAATGAACAAAGTTGTCTCTTTCTTGTTTCAAGTTTTTAACTATGGACCATGGCTAAAACTCAAGTTTTAAAGACATCCCGAAATCCGAATTTGGACTTTCGTTAGTGTATTAAGTGTATCAAAATGTCATCTTTCACATTGATTCGGAATCGTCAACCCCAAAAAGAAGTCAGTTTTGAGATATCGTTTGAATGAAGAAAGTTGTCTCTTTCTTGTTTCAAGTGTTCAACAATGGACCCATGGCTAAAACTCAAGTTTTAAAGACTTTCCGAAATCCGAATTTTGACTTTCATTAGTGTATTAAGTGTATTAAAATGTCGTCTTTCACAGTGAGTCGGAATCGTCAACCACAAAAAAAGTCAATTTTGAGATATCGTTGAATAACCAAAGTTGTCTCTTTGTTTTTTCAAGTGTTTATCTACGGACCCATGGCTAAAACTCAAGTTTTAAAGACTTTCCGAAATCCGAATTTGGACTTTCATGAGTGTATTAAGTGTATTAAAATGTCGTCTTTCACATTGATTCGGAATCGTCCACTGCAAAAACCTCCCTTTTGAGTTATCGTTGAATGAACAAAGTTGTCTCTTTCTTGTTTCAAGTGTTCAACTATGGACCCATGGCTAAAACTCAAGTTTTAAAAACTTCTCGAAATATGAATTTGGACTTTCTTTAGTGTATTAGGTGTTTCAAAATGTCATCTTTCACGTAGATTCGGAATCATTAACAGCAAAAAAAGTCAGTTTTGTGATATCGTTGAATGAACAAAGTTGTATCTTTCTTGTTTCAAGTGTTTAACTACGGACCCATGGCTAAAACTCAAGTTTTAAAGACTTTTTGAAATCCGAATTTGGACTTTCATCAGTGTATTAAGTGTATTAAATTGTCGTCTTTCACATTGATTCGGAATCGTCCACCGCAAAAAAGTTCCCTTTTGAGTTATCGTTGAATGAACAAAGTTGTCTCTTTCTTGTTTCAAGTGTTCAACTATGGACCCATGGCTAAAACTCAAGTTTTAAAAACTTCTCGAAATATGAATTTGTACTTTCTTTAGTGTATTAAGTGTTTCAAAATGTCGTCTTTCACGTAGATTCGAAATCATCAAAAGCAAATAAGTCAGTTTTTAGATATCTTTAATTGAACAAAGTTCTGTCTTTCTTGTTTCAAGTGTTTAACTATGGACCATGGCTAAAACTCAAGTTTTAAAAACTTTCCGAAATCTGAATTTGGACTTTCTTTAGTGTATTAAGTGTTTCAAAATGCTGTCTTTCACGAAGATTCGTAATCATCAAAAGCAAATAAGTCAGTTTTAAGATATCGTTGATTGAACAAAGTTGTCTTCTTCTTGTTTGAAGTGTTCTACTATGGACCCATGGGTAAAACTCAAGTTTTAAAAACTTTCCAGAATCCGAATTGAGACTTTCGTTAGTGTATTAAGTGTATCAAAATGTCGTCTTTCACATGGATTCGGAATCGTCAACCGCAAAAAAAGTCAGTTTTGAGATATCGTTGAATGAACAAAGTTGTCTCTTTCTTGTTTCAAGTGTTCAACTATGGACCCATGGCTAAAACTCAAGTTTTAAAAACTTCTCGAAATATGAATTTGTACTTTCTTTAGTGTATTAAGTGTTTCAAAATGTCATCTTTCACGTAGATTCGAAATCATCAAAAGCAAATAAGTCAGTTTTTAGATATCTTTGATTGAACAAAGTTCTGTCTTTCTTGTTTCAAGTGTTTAACTATGGACCATGGCTAAAACTCAAGTTTTAAAAACTTTCTGAAATCTGAATTTGGACTTTCTTTAGTGTATTAAGTGTTTCAAAATGCTGTCTTTCACGAAGATTCGTAATCATCAAAAGCAAATAAGTCAGTTTTAAGATATCGTTGATTGAACAAAGTTGTCTTCTTTTTGTTTGAAGTGTTCTACTATGGACCCATGGGTAAAACTCAAGTTTTAAAAACTTCCCGGAATCCGAATTGAGACTTTCGTTAGTGTATTAAGTGTATCAAAATGTCGTCTTTCACATGGATTCGGAATCGTCAACCGCAAAAAAAGTCAGTTTTGAGATATCGTTGAATGAACAAAGTTGTCTCTTTCTTGTTTCAAGTTTTTAACTATGGACCATGGCTAAAACTCAAGTTTTAAAGACATCCCGAAATCCGAATTTGGACTTTCGTTAGTGTATTAAGTGTATCAAAATGTCATCTTTCACATTGATTCGGAATCGTCAACCCCAAAAAGAAGTCAGTTTTGAGATATCGTTTGAATGAAGAAAGTTGTCTCTTTCTTGTTTCAAGTGTTCAACAATGGACCCATGGCTAAAACTCAAGTTTTAAAGACTTTCCGAAATCCGAATTTTGACTTTCATTAGTGTATTAAGTGTATTAAAATGTCGTCTTTCACAGTGAGTCGGAATCGTCAACCACAAAAAAAGTCAATTTTGAGATATCGTTGAATAACCAAAGTTGTCTCTTTGTTTTTTCAAGTGTTTATCTACGGACCCATGGCTAAAACTCAAGTTTTAAAGACTTTCCGAAATCCGAATTTGGACTTTCATGAGTGTATTAAGTGTATTAAAATGTCGTCTTTCACATTGATTCGGAATCGTCCACTGCAAAAACCTCCCTTTTGAGTTATCGTTGAATGAACAAAGTTGTCTCTTTCTTGTTTCAAGTGTTCAACTATGGACCCATGGCTAAAACTCAAGTTTTAAAAACTTCTCGAAATATGAATTTGGACTTTCTTTAGTGTATTAGGTGTTTCAAAATGTCATCTTTCACGTAGATTCGGAATCATTAACAGCAAAAAAAGTCAGTTTTGTGATATCGTTGAATGAACAAAGTTGTATCTTTCTTGTTTCAAGTGTTTAACTACGGACCCATGGCTAAAACTCAAGTTTTAAAGACTTTTTGAAATCCGAATTTGGACTTTCATCAGTGTATTAAGTGTATTAAATTGTCGTCTTTCACATTGATTCGGAATCGTCCACCGCAAAAAAGTTCCCTTTTGAGTTATCGTTGAATGAACAAAGTTGTCTCTTTCTTGTTTCAAGTGTTCAACTATGGACCCATGGCTAAAACTCAAGTTTTAAAAACTTCTCGAAATATGAATTTGTACTTTCTTTAGTGTATTAAGTGTTTCAAAATGTCGTCTTTCACGTAGATTCGAAATCATCAAAAGCAAATAAGTCAGTTTTTAGATATCTTTAATTGAACAAAGTTCTGTCTTTCTTGTTTCAAGTGTTTAACTATGGACCATGGCTAAAACTCAAGTTTTAAAAACTTTCCGAAATCTGAATTTGGACTTTCTTTAGTGTATTAAGTGTTTCAAAATGCTGTCTTTCACGAAGATTCGTAATCATCAAAAGCAAATAAGTCAGTTTTAAGATATCGTTGATTGAACAAAGTTGTCTTCTTCTTGTTTGAAGTGTTCTACTATGGACCCATGGGTAAAACTCAAGTTTTAAAAACTTTCCAGAATCCGAATTGAGACTTTCGTTAGTGTATTAAGTGTATCAAAATGTCGTCTTTCACATGGATTCGGAATCGTCAACCGCAAAAAAAGTCAGTTTTGAGATATCATTGAATGAACAAAGTTGTCTCTTTCTTGTTTCAAGTTTTTAACTATGGACCATGGCTAAAACTCAAGTTTTAAAGACATCCCGAAATCCGAATTTGGACTTTCGTTAGTGTATTAAGTGTATCAAAATGTCATCTTTCACATTGATTCGAGATCGTCAACCGCAAAAAAAGTCAGTTTTGAGATATCGTTGAATGAACAAAGTTGTCTCTTTCTTGTTTCAAGTGTTTAACTATGGAGCCATGGCTAAAACTCAAGTTTTAAAGACTTCCCGAAATCTGAATTTGGACTTTCATTAGTGTATTAAGTGTATTAAAATGTAGTCTTTCACATTGATTCAGAATCGTCCACCGCAAAAAACATCCCTTTCGAGTTATCGTTGAATGAACAAAGTTGTCTCTTTCTTGTTTCAAGTGTTCAACTATGGACGCATGGCCAAAACTCAAGTTTTAAAAACTTCCCAAAATCTGAATTTGGGCTTTCTTTAGTGTATTAAGTGTTTCAAAATGCCGTCTTTCATGTAGATTCGTAATCATCAAAAGCAAATAAGTCAGTTTTTAGATATCTTTGATTGAACAAAGTTCTGTCTTTCTTGTTTCAAGTGTTCTACTATGGACACATGTCTAAAACTCAAGTTTTAAAAACTTCCCGAAATCTAAATCTGGACTTTCATTAGGGTATTAAGTGTATCAAAATGTCGTCTTTCACATAGATTCGGAATCGTCAACTGCAAAAAAGTCAATTTTAAGATATCGTTGATTGAACAAAGTTGTCTATTTCTTGTTTCAAGTGTTCTACTATGGACCCATGGGTACAACTCAAGTTTTAAAAAAGTTCCCGAAATCCAAATTTGGACTTTCGTTAGTGTATTAAGTGTATCAAAATGTCGTCTTTCACATTTATTCGAAATCGTCAACCGCAAAAAAAGTCAGTTTTGAGAAATCGTTGAATGAACAAAGTTGTCTCTTTCTTGTTTCAAGTGTTCTACTATAGACCCATGGCTAAAACTCAAGTTTTAAAGACTTCCCGAAATCCAAATTTAGACTTTCATTAGTGTATTAAGTGTATTAAAATGTCGTATTTCACATTGATTTGGAATCGTCAACCGCAAAAAAAGTCAGTTCTGAGATATCGTTGAATGAACGAAGTTGTTTCTTTCTTGTTTCAAGTGTTTAACTATGAACCCATGGCTAAAACTCAAGTTTTAAAGACTTAACGAAATCCGAATTTGGACTTTCATTAGTGTATTAAGTGTATTAAAATGTCGTCTTTCACATTGATTCGGATTCGTCAACCGTAAAAGAAGTCAGTTTTGAGTTATCGTTGAATGAACGAAGTTGTTTCTTTCTTGTTTCAAGTGTTTAACTATGGACCCATGGCTAAAACTCAAGTTTTAAAGACTTCCCGAAATCCGAATTTGGACTTTCATTAGTGTATTAAGTGTATTAAAATTTCATCTTTCGCATTGATTCGGAATCGTCAACCGCAAAAAAAGTCAGTTTTGAGTTATCGTTGAATGAACAAAGTTGTCTCTTTCTTGTTTCAAGTGTTCAACTATGGACCCATGGCTAAAACTCAAGTTTTAAAGACTTCCCGAAATCCGAATTTGGACTTTCATTTGTGTATTAAGTGTATTAAAATGTCGTCTTTCACATTGATTCGGAATCGTCAACCGCAAAAAAAGTCAGTTTTTAGATATCGTTGAATGAACAAAGTTGTCTCTTTCTTGTTTCAAGTGTTCAACTATGGACCCTTGGCTAAAACTCAAGTTTTAAAAACTTCCCAAAATCTGAATTTGGACTTTATTTAGTGTATTAAGTGTTTCAAAATGTCATCTTTTACGTAGATTCGGAACCGTCAAAAGCAAATAAGTCAGTTTTGAGATATCTTTGATAGAACAAAGTTCTGTCTTTCTTGTTTCAATTGTTCTACTGTGGACCCATGGCTAAAACTCAAGTTTTAAAAACTTTCCGAGATCTGAATCTGGACTTTCATTAGTGTATTAAGTGTATCAAAATGTCGTCTTTCACATAGATTCAGAATCGTCAACTGCAAAAAATTCAATTTTGAGATATCGTTGATTTAACAAAGTTGTCTCCTTCTTGTTTCAAGTGTTCTACTATGGACCCATGGGTAAAACTCAAGTTTTAAAAATGTCCCGAAATCCGAATTTGGACTTTCACTAGTGTATTAAGTGTATCAAAATGTCGTCTTTCACATTGATTCGGAATCGTCAACCGCAAAAAAAGTCAGTTTTGAGATATCGTTGAATGAAGAAAGTTGTCTCTTTCTTGTTTCAAGTGTTCAACATTGGACCCATGGCTAAAACTCAAGTTTTAAAGACTTCCCGAAATCCGAATTTAGACTTTCATTAGTGTATTAAGTGCCTTAAAATGTCGTCTTTCACATTGATTCGGAATCGTCAACCGCAAAAAAAGTTAGTTTTGAGATTTCGTTGAATGAACAAAGTTGTCTCTTTCTTTTTTCAAGTGTTTAACTATGGACCCATGGCTAAAACTCAAGTTTTAAAAACTTCCCGAAATCTTAATTTGAACTTTATTTAGTGTATTAAGTGTTTCAAAATGTCATCTTTCACGTAGATTCGGAGCCGTCAAAAGCAAATAAGTCAGTTTTGAGATATCTTTGATAGAACAAAGTTCTGTCTTTCTTGTTTCAAGTGTTCTACTGTGCACCCATGGCTAAAACTCAAGTTTTAAAAACTTCTCGAGATCTGAATCTGGACATTCATTAGTGTATCAAAATGTCGTCTTTCACATTTATTCGAAATCGTCAACCGCAAAAAAAGTCAGTTTTGAGAAATCGTTGAATGAACAAAGTTGTCTTTTTCTTGTTTCAAGTGTTCTACTATAGACCCATGGCTAAAACTCAAGTTTTAAAGACTTCCTGAAATCCGAATTTTGACTTTCATTAGTGTATTAAGTGTATTAAAATGTCGTCTTTCACATTGATTCGGAATCGTCAACCCCAAAAAAAAGTCAGTTTTGAGATATCGTTTGAATGAAGAAAGTTGTCTCTTTCTTGTTTCAAGTGTTCAACAATGGACCCATGGCTAAAACTCAAGTTTTAAAGACTTTCCGAAATCCGAATTTCGACTTTCATTAGTGTATTAAGTGTATTAAAATGTCGTCTTTCACAGTGAGTCGGAATCGTCAACCACAAAAAAAGTCAATTTTGAGATATCGTTGAATGAACAAAGTTGTCTCTTTGTTTTTTCAAGTGTTTATCTACGGACCCATGGCTAAAACTCAAGTTTTAAAGACTTTCCGAAATCCGAATTTGGACTTTCATGAGTGTATTAAGTGTATTAAAATGTCGTCTTTCACATTGATTCGGAATCGTCCACTGCAAAAACCTCCCTTTTGAGTTATCGTTGAATGAACAAAGTTGTCTCTTTCTTGTTTCAAGTGTTCAACTATGGACCCATGGCTAAAACTCAAGTTTTAAAAACTTCTCGAAATATGAATTTGGACTTTCTTTAGTGTATTAGGTGTTTCAAAATGTCATCTTTCACGTAGATTCGGAATCATTAACAGCAAAAAAAGTCAGTTTTGTGATATCGTTGAATGAACAAAGTTGTATCTTTCTTGTTTCAAGTGTTTAACTACGGACCCATGGCTAAAACTCAAGTTTTAAAGACTTCCCGAAATCCAAATTTGGACTTTCGTTAGTGTATTAAGTGTATCAAAATGACGTCTTTCACATTTATTCGAAATCGTCAACCGCAAAAAAAGTCAGTTTTGAGAAATCGTTGAATGAACAAAGTTGTCTCTTTCTTGTTTCAAGTGTTCTACTATAGACCCATGGCTAAAACTCAAGTTTTAAAGACTTCCCGAAATCCAAATTTAGACTTTCATTAGTGTATTAAGTGTATTAAAATGTCGTATTTCACATTGATTCGGAATCGTCAACCGCAAAAAAAGTCAGTTCTGAGATATCGTTGAATGAACGAAGTTGTTTCTTTCTTGTTTCAAGTGTTTAACTATGAACCCATGGCTAAAACTCAAGTTTTAAAGACTTAACGAAATCCGAATTTGGACTTTCATTAGTGTATTAAGTGTATTAAAATGTCGTCTTTCACATTGATTCGGAATCGTCAACCGCAAAAAAAGTCAGTTTTGAGTTATCGTTGAATGAACAAAGTTGTCTCTTTCTTGTTTCAAGTGTTCAACTATGGACCCATGGCTAAAACTCAAGTTTTAAAGACTTCTCGAAATCCGAATTTGGACTTTCATTTGTGTATTAAGTGTATTAAAATGTCGTCTTTCACATTGATTCGAAATCGTCAACCGCAAAAAAAGTCAGTTTTGAGATATCGTTGAATGAACAAAGTTGTCTCTTTCTTGTTTCAAGTGTTCAACCATGGACCCATGGCTAAAACTCAAGTTTTAAAAACTTCCCAAAATCTGAATTTGGACTTTATTTAGTGTATTAAGTGTTTCAAAATGTCATCTTTTATGTAGATTCGGAACCGTCAAAGCAAATAAGTCAGTTTTGAGATATCTTTGATAGAACAAAGTTCTGTCTTTCTTGTTTCAATTGTTCTACTGTGCACCCATGGCTAAAACTCAAGTTTTAAAAACTTCCCGAGATCTGAATCTGGACTTTCATTAGTGTATTAAGTGTATCAAAATGTCGTCTTTCACATAGATTCGAAATCGTCAACTGCAAAAAAGTCAATTTTGAGATATCGTTGATTTAACAAAGTTGTCTCCTTCTTTTTTCAAGTGTTCTACTATGGACCCATGGGTAAAACTCAAGTTTTAAAAATGTCCCGAAATCCGAATTTGGACTTTCACTAGTGTATTAAGTGTATCAAAATGTCGTCTTTCACATTGATTCGGAATCGTCAACCGTAAAAAAAGTCAGTTTTGAGATATCGTTGAATGAAGAAAGTTGTCTCTTTCTTGTTTCAAGTGTTCAACATTGGACCCATGGCTAAAACTCAAGTTTTAAAGACTTCCCGAAATCCGAATTTGGGTTTTTCATTAGTGTATTAAGTGTATTAAAATGTCATCTTTCACATTGATTCGGAATCGTCAACCGCAAAAAAGGTCAGTTGTGAGATTTCGTTGAATGAACAAAGTTGTCTCTTTCTTTTTTCAAGTGTTTAACTATGGACCCAAGGCTAAAACTCAAGTTTTAAAGACTTTCCGAAATCCGAATTTGGACTTTCATCAGTGTATTAAGTGTATTAAAATGTCGTCTTTCACATTGATTCGGAATCGTCAACCGCAAAAAAAGTCAATTTTGAGATATCGTTGAATGAACAAAGTTGTCTCTTTCTTTTTTCAAGTGTTTATCTACGGACCTATGGCTAAAACTCAAGTTTTAAAGACTTTCCAAAATCCGAATTTGGACTTTCATCAGTGTATTAAGTGTATTAAAATGTCGTCTTTCACATTGATTCGGAATCGTCCACTGCAAAAAACTTCACTTTTGAGTTATCGTTGAATGATCAAAGTTGTCTCTTTCTTGTTTCAAGTGTTCAACTATGGACCCATGGCTAAAACTCAAGTTTTAAAAACTTCTCGAAATATGAATTTGGACTTTCTTTAGTGTATTAGGTGTTTCAAAATGTCATCTTTCACGTAGATTCGGAATCATCAACAGCAAAAAAAGTCAGTTTTGTGATATCGTTGAATGAACAAAGTTGTATCTTTCT
Organism: Diospyros kaki; assembly: GCA_036245055.1. Classification (NCBI taxonomy): domain Eukaryota; kingdom Viridiplantae; phylum Streptophyta; class Magnoliopsida; order Ericales; family Ebenaceae; genus Diospyros; species Diospyros kaki. The sequence goes on along the minus strand of BSEG01000009.1, from coordinate 21,103,640 downwards.
TGTTTCAAGTGTTTAACTACGGACCCATGGCTAAAACTCAAGTTTTAAAGACTTTTCGAAATCCAAATTTGGACTTTCATCAGTGTATTAAGTGTATTAAAATGTCGTCTTTCACATTGATTCGGAATCGTCCACCGCAAAAAAGTTCCCTTTCGAGTTATCGTTGAATGAACGAAGTTGTCTCTTTCTTGTTTCAAGTGTTCAACTATGGACCCATGGCCAAAACTCAGGTTTTAAAAACTTCCCAAAATCTGAATTTGGGCTTTCTTTAGTGTATTAAGTGTTTCAAAATGCCGTCTTTCACGTAGATTCGTAATCATCAAAAGCAAATAAGTCAATTTTTAGATATCTTTGATTGAACAAAGTTCTGTCTTTCTTATTTCAAGTGTTCTACTATGGACCCATGGCTAAAACTCAAGTTTTAAAAACTTCCCGAAATCTAAATCTAGACTTTCATTAGGGTATTAAGTGTATCAAAATGTCGTCTTTCACATAGATTCGGAATCGTCAACTGCAAAAAAGTCAATTTTAGGATATCGTTTATTGAACAAAGTTGTCTTTTTCTTGTTTCAAGTGTTCTACTATGGACCCATGGGTAAAACTCAAGTTTTAAAAAAGTTCCCGGAATCCGAATTTGGACATTCGTTAGTGTATTAAGTGTATCAAAATGTCGTCTTTCACGTTGATTCGGAATCGTCAACCGCAATAAAAGTCAGTTTTGAGTTATCGTTGAATGAACAAAGTTGTCTCTTTCTTGTTTCAAGTGTTTAACTATGGACCCATGGCTAAAACTCAAGTTTTAAAGACTTCCCGAAATCCAAATTTAGACTTTCATTAGTGTATTAAGTGTATTAAAATGTCGTCTTTCACATTGATTCGGAATCGTCAACTGCAAAAAAAGTCAGTTTTGAGATATCGTTGAATGAACAAAGTTGTCTCTTTCTTGTTTCAAGTGTTTAACTATGGACCATGGCTAAAACAGAAGTTTTAAAGACATCCCGAAATCTGAATTTGGACTTTCGTTAGTGTATTAAGTGTATCAAAATGTCATCTTTCACATTGATTCGAGATCGTCAACTGCAAAAAAAGTCAATTTTGAGATATCGTTGAATGAACAAAGTTGTCTCTTTCTTGTTTCAAGTGTTTAACTATGGACCCATGGCTAAAACTCAAGTTTTAAAGACTTCCCAAAATCTGAATTTGGACTTTCATCAGTGTATTAAGTGTATTAAAATGTAGTCTTTCACATTGATTCAGAATCGTCCACCGCAAAAAACTTCCCTTTCGAGTTATCGTTGAATGAACAAAGTTGTCTCTTTCTTGTTTCAAGTGTTCAACTATGGACGCATGGCCAAAACTCAAGTTTTAAAAACTTCCCAAAATCTGAATTTGGGCTTTCTTTAGTGTATTAAGTGTTTCAAAATGCCGTCTTTCATGTAGATTCGTAATCATCAAAAGCAAATAAGTCAGTTTTTAGATATCTTTGATTGAACAAAGTTCTGTCTTTCTTGTTTCAACTGTTCTACTATGGACCCATGGCTAAAACTCAAGTTTTAAAAACTTCCCGAAATCTAAATCTGGACTTTCATTAGGGTATTAAGTGTATCAAAATGTCGTCTTTCACATAGATTCGGAATCGTCAACTGCAAAAAAGTCAATTTTAAGATATCGTTGATTGAACAAAGTTGTCTCTTTCTTGTTTCAAGTGTTCTACTATGGACCCATGGGTAAAACTCAAGTTTTAAAAAAGTTCCCCGAATCCGAATTTCGACATTCGTTAGTGTATTAAGTGTATCAAAATGTCATCTTTCACGTTGATTCGGAATCGTCAACCGCAATAAAAGTCAGTTTTGAGATATTGTTGAATAAACAAAGTTGTCTCTTTCTTGTTTCAAGTGTTTAACTATTGACCCATGGCTAAAACTCAAGCTTTAAAGACTTCCCGAAATCCAAATTTAGACTTTCGTTAGTGTATTAAGTGTATCAAAATGTCGTCTTTCACATTTATTCGAAATTGTCAACCGCAAAAAAAGTCAGTTTTGAGAAATCGTTGAATGAACAAAGTTGTCTCTTTCTTGTTTCAAGTGTTTAACTATGGACCCATGGCTAAAACTCAAGTTTTAAAGATTTCCCGAAATCCGAATTTGGACTTTCATTAGTGTATTAAGTGTATTAAAATGTCGTCTTTCACATTGATTCGGAATCGTCAACCGCAAAAAAAGTCAGTTTTGAGTTATCGTTGAATGAACAAAGTTGTCTCTTTCTTGTTTCAAGTGTTTAACTATGGACCCATGGCTAAAACTCAAGTTTTAAAGACTTCCCGAAATCCGAATTTAGACTTTCATTAGTGTATTAAGTGTATTAAAATGTCATCTTTCACATTGATTCGGAATCGTCAACCGCAAAAAAAGTCAGTTTTGAGATATCGTTGAATGAACAAAGTTGTCACTTTCTTGTTTCAAGTGTTTAACTATGGACCCATGGCTAAAACTCAAGTTTTAAAGACTTCTCGAAATCCGAATTTGGACTTTCATCAGTGTATTAAGTGTATTAAAATGTAGTCTTTCACATTGATTCAGAATCGTCCACCGCAAAAAACTTCCCTTTCGAGTTATCGTTGAATGAACAAAGTTGTCTCTTTCTTGTTTCAAGTGTTCAACTATGGACGCATGGCCAAAACTCAAGTTTTAAAAACTTCCCAAAATCTGAATTTGGGCTTTCTTTAGTGTATTAAGTGTTTCAAAATGCCGTCTTTCATGTAGATTCGTAATCATCAAAAGCAAATAAGTCAGTTTTTAGATATCTTTGATTGAACAAAGTTCTGTCTTTCTTGTTTCAACTGTTCTACTATGGACCCATGGCTAAAACTCAAGTTTTAAAAACTTCCCGAAATCTAAATCTGGACTTTCATTAGGGTATTAAGTGTATCAAAATGTCGTCTTTCACATAGATTCGGAATCGTCAACTGCAAAAAAGTCAATTTTAAGATATCGTTGATTGAACAAAGTTGTCTCTTTCTTGTTTCAAGTGTTCTACTATGGACCCATGGGTAAAACTCAAGTTTTAAAAAAGTTCCCCGAATCCGAATTTCGACATTCGTTAGTGTATTAAGTGTATCAAAATGTCATCTTTCACGTTGATTCGGAATCGTCAACCGCAATAAAAGTCAGTTTTGAGATATTGTTGAATAAACAAAGTTGTCTCTTTCTTGTTTCAAGTGTTTAACTATTGACCCATGGCTAAAACTCAAGCTTTAAAGACTTCCCGAAATCCAAATTTAGACTTTCGTTAGTGTATTAAGTGTATCAAAATGTCGTCTTTCACATTTATTCGAAATTGTCAACCGCAAAAAAAGTCAGTTTTGAGAAATCGTTGAATGAACAAAGTTGTCTCTTTCTTGTTTCAAGTGTTTAACTATGGACCCATGGCTAAAACTCAAGTTTTAAAGATTTCCCGAAATCCGAATTTGGACTTTCATTAGTGTATTAAGTGTATTAAAATGTCGTCTTTCACATTGATTCGGAATCGTCAACCGCAAAAAAAGTCAGTTTTGAGTTATCGTTGAATGAACAAAGTTGTCTCTTTCTTGTTTCAAGTGTTTAACTATGGACCCATGGCTAAAACTCAAGTTTTAAAGACTTCCCGAAATCCGAATTTTGACTTTCATTAGTGTATTAAGTGTATTAAAATGTCATCTTTCACATTGATTCGGAATCGTCAACCGCAAAAAAAGTCAGTTTTGAGATATCGTTGAATGAACAAAGTTGTCACTTTCTTGTTTCAAGTGTTTAACTATGGACCCATGGCTAAAACTCAAGTTTTAAAGACTTCTCGAAATCCGAATTTGGACTTTCATCAGTGTATTAAGTGTATTAAAATGTAGTCTTTCACATTGATTCAGAATCGTCCACCGCAAAAAACTTCCCTTTCGAGTTATCGTTGAATGAACAAAGTTGTCTCTTTCTTGTTTCAAGTGTTCAACTATGGACGCATGGCCAAAACTCAAGTTTTAAAAACTTCCCAAAATCTGAATTTGGGCTTTCTTTAGTGTATTAAGTGTTTCAAAATGCCGTCTTTCATGTAGATTCGTAATCATCAAAAGCAAATAAGTCAGTTTTTAGATATCTTTGATTGAACAAAGTTCTGTCTTTCTTGTTTCAACTGTTCTACTATGGACCCATGGCTAAAACTCAAGTTTTAAAAACTTCCCGAAATCTAAATCTGGACTTTCATTAGGGTATTAAGTGTATCAAAATGTCGTCTTTCACATAGATTCGGAATCGTCAACTGCAAAAAAGTCAATTTTAAGATATCGTTGATTGAACAAAGTTGTCTCTTTCTTGTTTCAAGTGTTCTACTATGGACCCATGGGTAAAACTCAAGTTTTAAAAAAGTTCCCAGAATCCGAATTTCGACATTCGTTAGTGTATTAAGTGTACCAAAATGTCCTCTTTCACGTTGATTCGGAATCGTCAACCGCAATAAAAGTCAGTTTTGAGATATTGTTGAATAAACAAAGTTGTCTCTTTCTTGTTTCAAGTGTTTAACTATTGACCCATGGCTAAAACTCAAGCTTTAAAGACTTCCCGAAATCCAAATTTGGACTTTCGTTAGTGTATTAAGTGTATCAAAATGTCGTCTTTCACATTTATTCGAAATTGTCAGCCGCAAAAAAAGTCAGTTTTGAGAAATCGTTGAATGAACAAAGTTGTCTCTTTCTTGTTTCAAGTGTTTAACTATGGACCCTTGGCTAAAACTCAAGTTTTAAAGATTTCCCGAAATCCGAATTTGGACTTTCATTAGTGTATTAGGTGTATTAAAATGTCGTCTTTCACATTGATTCGGAATCGTCAACCGCAAAAAAAGTCAGTTTTGAGTTATCGTTGAATGAACAAAGTTGTCTCTTTCTTTTTTCAAGTGTTTAACTATGGAGCCATGGCTAAAACTCAAGTTTTAAAGACTTCCCGAAATCCGAATTTAGACTTTCATTAGTGTATTAAGTGTATTAAAATGTCATCTTTCACATTGATTCGGAATCGTCAACCGCAAAAAAAGTCAGTTTTAAGATATCGTTGAATGAACAAAGTTGTCTCTTTCTTGTTTCAAGTGTTTAACTATGGACCCATGGCTAAAACTCAAGTTTTAAAGACTTCTCGAAATCCGAATTTGGACTTTCATTAGTGTATTAAGTGTATTAAAATGTCATCTTTCACATTGATTCGGAATCGTCAACCGCAAAAAAAGTTAGTTTTGAGATATCGTTGAATGAACAAAGTTGTCACTTTCTTGTTTCAAGTGTTTAACTATGGACCCATGGCTAAAAGTCAAGTTTTAAAGACTTCTCGAAATCCGAATTTGGACTTTCATTAGCGTATTAAGTGTATTAAAATTTCACCTTTCACATTGATTGGGAATTGTCAACCGCAAAAAAAGTCAGTTTTGAGTTATAGTTGAATGAACAAAGTTGTCTCTTTCTTGTTTCAACTGTTCAACTATGGACCCATGGCTAAAACTCAAGTTTTAAAGACTTCCCGAAATCCGAATTTGGACTTTCATGAGTGTATTAAGTGTATTAAAATGTCGTCTTTCACATTGATTCGGAATCGTCAACCACAAAAAAAGTCAGTTTTGAGATATCGTTGAATGAACAAAGTTGTCTCTTTCTTGTTTCAAGTGTTTAACTATGGACCCATGGCTAAAACTCAAGCTTTAAAGACTTCCCGAAATCCAAATTTGGACTTTCGTTAGTGTATTAAGTGTATCAAAATGTCGTCTTTCACATTCATTCGAAATCGTCAACCGCAAAAAAAGTCAGTTTTGAGAAATCGTTGAATGAACAAAGTTGTCTCTTTCTTGTTTCAAGTGTTCTACTATAGACCCATGGCTAAAACTCAAGTTTTAAAGACTTCCCGAAATCCAAATTTAGACTTTCATTAGTGTATTAAGTGTATTAAAATGTCGTATTTCACATTGATTCGGAATCGTCAACCGCAAAAAAAGTCAGTTCTGAGATATCGTTGAATGAACGAAGTTGTTTCTTTCTTGTTTCAAGTGTTTAACTATGAACCCATGGCTAAAACTCAAGTTTTAAAGACTTAACGAAATCCGAATTTGGACTTTCATTAGTGTATTAAGTGTATTAAAATGTCGTCTTTCACATTGATTCGGAATCGTCAACCACAAAAAAAGTCAGTTTTGAGTTATCGTTGAATGAACAAAGTTGTCTCTTTCTTGTTTCAAGTGTTCAACTATGGACCCATGGCTAAAACTCAAGTTTTAAAGACTTCTCGAAATCCGAATTTGGACTTTCATTTGTGTATTAAGTGTATTAAAATGTCGTCTTTCACATTGATTCGGAATCGTCAACCGCAAAAAAAGTCAGTTTTGAGATATCGTTGAATAAACAAAGTTGTCTCTTTCTTGTTTCAAGTGTTCAACCATGGACCCATGGCTAAAACTCAAGTTTTAAAAACTTCCCAAAATCTGAATTTGGACTTTATTTAGTGTATTAAGTGTTTCAAAATGTCATCTTTTATGTAGATTCGGAACCGTCAAAGCAAATAAGTCAGTTTTGAGATATCTTTGATAGAACAAAGTTCTGTCTTTCTTGTTTCAATTGTTCTACTGTGCACCCATGGCTAAAACTCAAGTTTTAAAAACTTCCCGAGATCTGAATCTAGACTTTCATTAGTGTATTAAGTGTATCAAAATGTTGTCTTTCACATAGATTCGAAATCGTCAACTGTAAAAAAGTCAATTTTGAGATATCGTTGATTTAACAAAGTTGTCTCCTTCTTTTTTCAAGTGTTCTACTATGGACCCATGGGTAAAACTCAAGTTTTAAAAATGTCCCGAAATCCGAATTTGGACTTTCACTAGTGTATTAAGTGTATCAAAATGTCGTCTTTCACATTGATTCGGAATCGTCAACCGCAAAAAAAGTCAGTTTTGAGATATCGTTGAATGAAGAAAGTTGTCTCTTTCTTGTTTCAAGTGTTCAACATTGGACCCATGGCTAAAACTCAAGTTTTAAAGACTTCCCGAAATCCGAATTTGGGTTTTTCATTAGTGTATTAAGTGTATTAAAATGTCGTCTTTCACATTGATTCGGAATCGTCAACCGCAAAAAAAGTCAGTTGTGAGATTTCGTTGAATGAACAAAGTTGTCTCTTTCTTTTTTCAAGTGTTTAACTATGGACCCATGGCTAAAACTCAAGTTTTAAAGACTTTCCGAAATCCGAATTTGGACTTTCATCAGTGTATTAAGTGTATTAAAATGTCGTCTTTCACATTGATTCGGAATCGTCCACTACAAAAAACTGCCCTTTTGAGTTATCATTGAATAAGCAATGTTGTCTCTTTCTTGTTTCAAGTGTTCAACTATGGACCCATGGCTAAAACACAAGTTTTAAAAACTTCTCGAAATATGAATTTGGACTTTCTTTAGTGTATTAAGTTTTTCAAAATGTCGTCTTTCACGTAGATTCGGAATCATCAAAACCAAATAAGTCAGTTTTTAGATATCTTTGATTGAACAAAGTTCTATCTTTCTTGTTTCAAGTGTTCTACTATGGACCCATGGATAAAACTCAAGTTTTAAAAACTTCTCGAAATCTGAATCTGGACTTTCATTAGTGTATTAAGTGTGTCAAAATGTCATCTTTCACATAGATTCGGAATTGTCAACTGCAAAAAAGTCAATTTTAAGATATCGTTGATTGAACAAAGTTGTCTCCTTCTTGTTTCAAGTGTTCTACTATGGACCATGGCTAAAACTCAAGTTTTAGAGACATCCCGAAATCCGAATTTGGACTTTCGTTAGTGTATTAAGTGTATCAAAATGTCATCTTTCACATTGATTCGAGATCGTCAACCGCAAAAAAAGTCAGTTTTGAGATATCGTTGAATGAACAAAGTTGTCTCTTTCTTGTTTCAAGTGTTTAACTATGGACCCATGGCTAAAACTCAAGTTTTAAAGACTTCCCGAAATCTGAATTTGGACTTTCATCAGTGTATTAAGTGTATTAAAATGTCGTCTTTCACATTGATTCGGAATCGTCCACCGCAAAAAACTTCCCTTTCGAGTTATCGTTGAATGAACGAAGTTGTCTCTTTCTTGTTTCAAGTGTTCAACTATGGACGCATGGCCAAAACTCAAGTTTTAAAAACTTCCCAAAATCTGAATTTGGGATTTCTTTAGTGTATTAAGTGTTTCAAAATGCCGTCTTTCATGTAGATTCGTAATCATCAAAAGCAAATAAGTCAGTTTTTAGATATCTTTGATTGAACAAAGTTCTGTCTTTCGTGTTTCAACTGTTCTACTATGGACCCATGGCTAAGACTCAAGTTTTAAAAACTTCCCGAAATCTAAATCTGGACTTTCATTAGGGTATTAAGTGTATCAAAATGTCGTCTTTCACATAGATTTGGAATCGTCAACTGCAAAAAAGTCAATTTTAAGATATCGTTGATTGAACAAAGTTGTCTCTTTCTTGTTTCAAGTGTTCTGCTATGGACCCATGGGTAAAACTCAAGTTTTAAAAAAGTTACCAGAATCCGAATTACGACATTCGTTAGTGTATTAAGTGTATCAAAATGTCGTCTTTCACGTTGATTCGGAATCGTCAACCGCAATAAAAGTCAGTTTTGAGATATTGTTGAATAAACAAAGTTGTCTCTTTCTTGTTTCAAGTGTTTAACTATTGACCCATGGCTAAAACTCAAGCTTTAAAGACTTCCCGAAATCCAAATTTGGACTTTCGTTAGTGTATTAAGTGTATCAAAATGTCGTCTTTCACATTTATTCGAAATCGTTAACCGCAAGAAAAGTCAGTTTTGAGAAATCGTTGAATGAACAAAGTTGTCTCTTTCTTGTTTCAAGTGTTTAACTATGGACCCATGGCTAAAACTCAAGTTTTAAAGATTTCCCGAAATCCGAATTTGGACTTTCATTAGTGTATTAAGTGTATTAAAATGTCGTCTTTCACATTGATTCGGAATCGTCAACCGCAAAAAAAGTCAGTTTTGAGTTATCGTTGAATGAACAAAGTTGTCTCTTTCTTGTTTCAAGTGTTTAGCTATGGACCCATGGCTAAAACTCAAGTTTTAAAGACTTCTCGAAATCCGAATTTAGACTTTCATTAGTGTATTAAGTGTATTAAAATGTCATCTTTCACATTGATTCGGAATCGTCAACCGCAAAAAAAGTCAGTTGTGAGATTTCGTTGAATGAACAAAGTTGTCTCTTTCTTTTTTCAAGTGTTTAACTATGGACCCATGGCTAAAACTCAAGTTTTAAAGACTTTCCGAAATCCGAATTTGGACTTTCATCAGTGTATTAAGTGTATTAAAATGTCGTCTTTCACATTGATTCGGAATCGTCCACTACAAAAAACTGCCCTTTTGAGTTATCATTGAATAAGCAATGTTGTCTCTTTCTTGTTTCAAGTGTTCAACTATGGACCCATGGCTAAAACACAAGTTTTAAAAACTTCTCGAAATATGAATTTGGACTTTCTTTAGTGTATTAAGTTTTTCAAAATGTCGTCTTTCACGTAGATTCGGAATCATCAAAACCAAATAAGTCAGTTTTTAGATATCTTTGATTGAACAAAGTTCTATCTTTCTTGTTTCAAGTGTTCTACTATGGACCCATGGATAAAACTCAAGTTTTAAAAACTTCTCGAAATCTGAATCTGGACTTTCATTAGTGTATTAAGTGTGTCAAAATGTCATCTTTCACATAGATTCGGAATTGTCAACTGCAAAAAAGTCAATTTTAAGATATCGTTGATTGAACAAAGTTGTCTCCTTCTTGTTTCAAGTGTTCTACTATGGACCATGGCTAAAACTCAAGTTTTAGAGACATCCCGAAATCCGAATTTGGACTTTCGTTAGTGTATTAAGTGTATCAAAATGTCATCTTTCACATTGATTCGAGATCGTCAACCGCAAAAAAAGTCAGTTTTGAGATATCGTTGAATGAACAAAGTTGTCTCTTTCTTGTTTCAAGTGTTTAACTATGGACCCATGGCTAAAACTCAAGTTTTAAAGACTTCCCGAAATCTGAATTTGGACTTTCATCAGTGTATTAAGTGTATTAAAATGTCGTCTTTCACATTGATTCGGAATCGTCCACCGCAAAAAACTTCCCTTTCGAGTTATCGTTGAATGAACGAAGTTGTCTCTTTCTTGTTTCAAGTGTTCAACTATGGACGCATGGCCAAAACTCAAGTTTTAAAAACTTCCCAAAATCTGAATTTGGGATTTCTTTAGTGTATTAAGTGTTTCAAAATGCCGTCTTTCATGTAGATTCGTAATCATCAAAAGCAAATAAGTCAGTTTTTAGATATCTTTGATTGAACAAAGTTCTGTCTTTCTTGTTTCAACTGTTCTACTATGGACCCATGGCTAAGACTCAAGTTTTAAAAACTTCCCGAAATCTAAATCTGGACTTTCATTAGGGTATTAAGTGTATCAAAATGTCGTCTTTCACATAGATTCGGAATCGTCAACTGCAAAAAAGTCAATTTTAAGATATCGTTGATTGAACAAAGTTGTCTCTTTCTTGTTTCAAGTGTTCTGCTATGGACCCATGGGTAAAACTCAAGTTTTAAAAAAGTTACCAGAATCCGAATTACGACATTCGTTAGTGTATTAAGTGTATCAAAATGTCGTCTTTCACGTTGATTCGGAATCGTCAACCGCAATAAAAGTCAGTTTTGAGATATTGTTGAATAAACAAAGTTGTCTCTTTCTTGTTTCAAGTGTTTAACTATTGACCCATGGCTAAAACTCAAGCTTTAAAGACTTCCCGAAATCCAAATTTGGACTTTCGTTAGTGTATTAAGTGTATCAAAATGTCGTCTTTCACATTTATTCGAAATCGTTAACCGCAAGAAAAGTCAGTTTTGAGAAATCGTTGAATGAACAAAGTTGTCTCTTTCTTGTTTCAAGTGTTTAACTATGGACCCATGGCTAAAACTCAAGTTTTAAAGATTTCCCGAAATCCGAATTTGGACTTTCATTAGTGTATTAAGTGTATTAAAATGTCGTCTTTCACATTGATTCGGAATCGTCAACCGCAAAAAAAGTCAGTTTTGAGTTATCGTTGAATGAACAAAGTTGTCTCTTTCTTGTTTCAAGTGTTTAGCTATGGACCCATGGCTAAAACTCAAGTTTTAAAGACTTCCCGAAATCCGAATTTAGACTTTCATTAGTGTATTAAGTGTATTAAAATGTCATCTTTCACATTGATTCGGAATCGTCAACCGCAAAAAAAGTCAGTTTTGAGATATCGTTGAATGAACAAAGTTGTCACTTTCTTGTTTCAAGTGTTTAACTATGGACCCATGGCTAAAACTCAAGTTTTAAAGACTTCTCGAAATCCAAATTTGGACTTTCATTAGTGTATTAAGTGTATTAAAATGTCATCTTTCACATTGATTCGGAATCGTCAACCGCAAAAAAAGTCAGTTTTGAGATATCGTTGAATGAACAAAGTTTTCACTTTCTTGTTTCAAGTGTTTAACTATGGACCCATGGCTAAAACTCAAGTTTTAAAGACTTCTCGAAATCCGAATTTGGACTTTCATTAGCGTATTAAGTGTATTAAAATTTCATCTTTCACATTGATTGGGAATTGTCAACCGCAAAAAAAGTCAGTTTTGAGTTATAGTTGAATGAACAAAGTTGTCTCTTTCTTGTTTCAACTGTTCAACTATGGACCCATGGCTAAAACTCAAGTTTTAAAGACTTCCCGAAATCCGAATTTGGACTTTCATGAGTGTATTAAGTGTATTAAAATGTCGTCTTTCACATTGATTCGGAATCGTCAACCACAAAAAAAGTCAGTTTTGAGATATCGTTGAATGAACAAAGTTGTCTCTTTCTTGTTTCAAGTGTTTAACTATGGACCCATGGCTAAAACTCAAGTTTTAAAGACTTCCCGAAATCTGAATTTGGACTTTCATCAGTGTATTAAGTGTATTAAAATGTCATCTTTCACATTGATTTGGAATCGTCAACCGCAAAAAAAGACAGTTTTGAGTTATCGTTGAATGAACAAAGTTGCATCTTTCTTGTTTCAAGTTTTCAACTATGGACCCATGGCTAAAACTCAAGTTTTAAAAAACTTCTCGAAATCTGAATTTGATCTTTATTTAGTGTATTAAGTGTTTCAAAATGTCATCTTTCACGTAGATTCAGAGCCGTCAAAAGCAAATAAGTCAGTTTTGAGATATCTTTGATAAAACAAAGTTCTGTCTTTCTTGTTTCAAGTGTTCTACTGTGCACCCATGGCTAAAACTCAAGTTTTAAAAACTTCCTGAGATCTGAATCTGGACTTTCATTAGTCTATCAAAATGTCGTCTTTCACATAGATTCGGAATCGTCAACTGCAAAAAAGTCAATTTTGAGATATCGTTGATTGAATAAAGTTGTCTCCTTCTTGTTTCAAATGTTCTACTATGGACCCATGGGTAAAACTGAAGTTTTAAAAATGTCCCAAAATCCGAATTTGGACTTTCACTAGTGTATTAAGTGTATCAAAATGTCGTCTTTCACATTGATTCGGAATCGTCAACCACAAAAAAAGTCAATTTTGAGATATCGTTGAATGAACAAAGTTGTCTCTTTCTTTTGTCAAGTGTTTATCTACGGACCCATGGCTAAAACTCAAGTTTTAAAGACTTTCCGAAATCCGAATTTGGACTTTCATCAGTGTGTTAAGTGTATTAAAATGTCGTCTTTCACATTGATTCGGAATCGTCCACTGCAAAAAACTTCCCTTTTGAGTTATCGTTGAATGAACAAAGTTGTCTCTTTCTTGTTTCAAGTGTTCAACTATGGACCCATGGCTAAAACTCAAGTTTTAAAAACTTCTCGAAATATGAATTTGGACTTTCTTTAGTGTATTAGGTGTTTCAAAATGTCGTCTTTCACGTAGATTCGGAATCATCAACAGCAAAAAAAGTCAGTTTTGTGATATCGTTGAATGAACAAAGTTGTATCTTTCTTGTTTCAAGTGTTTAACTACGGACCCATGGCTAAAACTCAAGTTTTAAAGACTTTTCGAAATCCGAATTTGGACTTTCATCAGTGTATTAAGTGTATTAAAATGTCGTCTTTCACATTGATTTGGAATCGTCCACCGCAAAAAAGTTCCCTTTTGAGTTATCGTTGAATGAACAAAGTTGTCTCTTTCTTGTTTCAAGTGTTCAACTATGGACCCATGGCTAAAACTCAAGTTTTAAAAACTTCTCGAAATATGAATTTGTACTTTCTTTAGTGTATTAATTGTTTCAAAATGTCGTCTTTCACGTAGATTCGGAATCATCAAAAGCAAATAAGTTAGTTTTTAGATATCTTTGATTGAACAAAGTTCTGTCTTTCTTGTTTCAAGTGTTTAACTATGGACCATGGCTAAAACTCAAGTTTTAAAAACTTTCCGAAATCTGAATTTGGACTTTCTTTAGTGTATTAAGTGTTTCAAAATGCTGTCTTTCACGTAGATTCGTAATCATTAAAAGCAAATAAGTCAGTTTTAAGATATCGTTGATTGAACAAAGTTGTCTTCTTCTTGTTTGAAGTGTTCTACTATGGACCCATGGGTAAAACTCAAGTTTTAAAAACTTCCCGGAATCTGAATTGAGACTTTCGTTAGTGTATTAAGTGTATCAAAATGTCATCTTTCACATGGATTTGGAATCGTCAACCGCAAAAAAAGTCAGTTTTGAGATATCGTTGAATGAACAAAGTTGTCTCTCTCTTGTTTCAAGTGTTTAACTATGGACCATGGCTAAAACTCAAGTTTTAAAGACATCCCGAAATCCGAATTTGGACTTTCGTTAGTGTATTAAGTGTATCAAAATGTCATCTTTCACATTGACTCGAGATCGTCAACCGCAAAAAAAGTCAGTTTTGAGATATCGTTGAATGAACAAAGTTGTCTCTTTCTTGTTTCAAGTGTTTAACTATGGACCCATGGCTAAAACTCAAGTTTTAAAGACTTCCCGAAATCCGAATTTGGACTTTCATTTGTGTATTAAGTGTATTAAAATGTCGTCTTTCACATTGATTCGGAATCGTCAACCGCAAAAAAAGTCAGTTTTGAGTTATCGTTGAATGAACAAAATTGTCTCTTTCTTGTTTCAAGTGTTTAACTATGGACCCATGGCTAAAACTCAAGTTTTAAAGACTTCCCGAAATCCGAATTTAGACTTTCATTAGTGTATTAAGTGTATTAAAATGTCATCTTTCACATTGATTCGGAATCGTCAACCGCAAAAAAAGTCAGTTTTGAGATATCGTTGAATGAACAAAGTTGTCTCTTTCTTGTTTCAAGTGTTTAACTATTGACCCATGGCTAAAACTCAAGCTTTAAAGACTTCCCGAAATCCAAATTTGGACTTTCGTTAGGGTATTAAGTGTATCAAAATGTCGTCTTTCACATTTATTCGAAATCGTCAACCGCAAAAAAAGTCAGTTTTGATAAATCGTTGAATGAACAAAGTTGTCTTTTTCTTGTTTCAAGTGTGCTACTATAGACCCATGGCTAAAACTCAAGTTTTAAAGACTTCCCGAAATCCAAATTTAGACTTTCATTAGTGTATTATGTGTATTAAAATGTCGTATTTCACATTGATTCGGAATCGTCAACCGCAAAAAAAGTCAGTTTTGAGATATCGTTGAATGAACAAAGTTGTCTCTTTCTTGTTTCAAGTGTTTAACTATGGACCCATGGCTAAAACTCAAGTTTTAAAGACTTCCCGAAATCTGAATTTGGACTTTCATCAGTGTATTAAGTGTATTAAAATGTCATCTTTCACATTGATTTGGAATCGTCAACCGCAAAAAAAGACAGTTTTGAGTTATCGTTGAATGAACAAAGTTGCCTCTTTCTTGTTTCAAGTTTTCAACTATGGACCCATGGCTAAAACTCAAGTTTTAAAAAACTTCTCGAAATCTGAATTTGATCTTTATTTAGTGTATTAAGTGTTTCAAAATGTCATCTTTCACGTAGATTCAGAGCCGTCAAAAGCAAATAAGTCAGTTTTGAGATATCTTTGATAAAACAAAGTTCTGTCTTTCTTGTTTCAAGTGTTCTACTGTGCACCCATGGCTAAAACTCAAGTTTTAAAAACTTCCTGAGATCTGAATCTGGACTTTCATTAGTCTATCAAAATGTCGTCTTTCACATAGATTCGGAATCGTCAACTGCAAAAAAGTCAATTTTGAGATATCGTTGATTGAATAAAGTTGTCTCCTTCTTGTTTCAAATGTTCTACTATGGACCCATGGGTAAAACTGAAGTTTTAAAAATGTCCCAAAATCCGAATTTGGACTTTCACTAGTGTATTAAGTGTATCAAAATGTCGTCTTTCACATTGATTCGGAATCGTCAACCACAAAAAAAGTCAATTTTGAGATATCGTTGAATGAACAAAGTTGTCTCTTTCTTTTGTCAAGTGTTTATCTACGGACCCATGGCTAAAACTCAAGTTTTAAAGACTTTCCGAAATCCGAATTTGGACTTTCATCAGTGTGTTAAGTGTATTAAAATGTCGTCTTTCACATTGATTCGGAATCGTCCACTGCAAAAAACTTCCCTTTTGAGTTATCGTTGAATGAACAAAGTTGTCTCTTTCTTGTTTCAAGTGTTCAACTATGGACCCATGGCTAAAACTCAAGTTTTAAAAACTTCTCGAAATATGAATTTGGACTTTCTTTAGTGTATTAGGTGTTTCAAAATGTCGTCTTTCACGTAGATTCGGAATCATCAACAGCAAAAAAAGTCAGTTTTGTGATATCGTTGAATGAACAAAGTTGTATCTTTCTTGTTTCAAGTGTTTAACTACGGACCCATGGCTAAAACTCAAGTTTTAAAGACTTTTCGAAATCCGAATTTGGACTTTCATCAGTGTATTAAGTGTATTAAAATGTCGTCTTTCACATTGATTTGGAATCGTCCACCGCAAAAAAGTTCCCTTTTGAGTTATCGTTGAATGAACAAAGTTGTCTCTTTCTTGTTTCAAGTGTTCAACTATGGACCCATGGCTAAAACTCAAGTTTTAAAAACTTCTCGAAATATGAATTTGTACTTTCTTTAGTGTATTAATTGTTTCAAAATGTCGTCTTTCACGTAGATTCGGAATCATCAAAAGCAAATAAGTTAGTTTTTAGATATCTTTGATTGAACAAAGTTCTGTCTTTCTTGTTTCAAGTGTTTAACTATGGACCATGGCTAAAACTCAAGTTTTAAAAACTTTCCGAAATCTGAATTTGGACTTTCTTTAGTGTATTAAGTGTTTCAAAATGCTGTCTTTCACGTAGATTCGTAATCATTAAAAGCAAATAAGTCAGTTTTAAGATATCGTTGATTGAACAAAGTTGTCTTCTTCTTGTTTGAAGTGTTCTACTATGGACCCATGGGTAAAACTCAAGTTTTAAAAACTTCCCGGAATCTGAATTGAGACTTTCGTTAGTGTATTAAGTGTATCAAAATGTCATCTTTCACATGGATTTGGAATCGTCAACCGCAAAAAAAGTCAGTTTTGAGATATCGTTGAATGAACAAAGTTGTCTCTCTCTTGTTTCAAGTGTTTAACTATGGACCATGGCTAAAACTCAAGTTTTAAAGACATCCCGAAATCCGAATTTGGACTTTCGTTAGTGTATTAAGTGTATCAAAATGTCATCTTTCACATTGACTCGAGATCGTCAACCGCAAAAAAAGTCAGTTTTGAGATATCGTTGAATGAACAAAGTTGTCTCTTTCTTGTTTCAAGTGTTTAACTATGGACCCATGGCTAAAACTCAAGTTTTAAAGACTTCCCGAAATCCGAATTTGGACTTTCATTAGTGTATTAAGTGTATTAAAATGTCGTCTTTCACATTGATTCGGAATCGTCAACCGCAAAAAAAGTCAGTTTTGAGTTATCGTTGAATGAACAAAATTGTCTCTTTCTTGTTTCAAGTGTTTAACTATGGACCCATGGCTAAAACTCAAGTTTTAAAGACTTCCCGAAATCCGAATTTAGACTTTCATTAGTGTATTAAGTGTATTAAAATGTCATCTTTCACATTGATTCGGAATCGTCAACCGCAAAAAAAGTCAGTTTTGAGATATCGTTGAATGAACAAAGTTGTCTCTTTCTTGTTTCAAGTGTTTAACTATTGACCCATGGCTAAAACTCAAGCTTTAAAGACTTCCCGAAATCCAAATTTGGACTTTCGTTAGGGTATTAAGTGTATCAAAATGTCGTCTTTCACATTTATTCGAAATCGTCAACCGCAAAAAAAGTCAGTTTTGATAAATCGTTGAATGAACAAAGTTGTCTTTTTCTTGTTTCAAGTGTGCTACTATAGACCCATGGCTAAAACTCAAGTTTTAAAGACTTCCCGAAATCCAAATTTAGACTTTCATTAGTGTATTATGTGTATTAAAATGTCGTATTTCACATTGATTCGGAATCGTCAACCGCAAAAAAAGTCAGTTTTGAGATATCGTTGAATGAACAAAGTTGTCTCTTTCTTGTTTCAAGTGTTTAACTATGGACCCATGGCTAAAACTCAAGTTTTAAAGACTTCCCGAAATCTGAATTTGGACTTTCATCAGTGTATTAAGTGTATTAAAATGTCGTCTTTCACATTGATTCGGAATCGTCAACCGCAAAAAAAGACAGTTTTGAGTTATCGTTGAATGAACAAAGTTGCCTCTTTCTTGTTTCAAGTGTTCAACTATGGACCCATGGCTAAAACTCAAGTTTTAAAAACTTCTCGAAATCTGAATTTGAACTTTATTTAGTGTATTAAGTGTTTCAAAATGTCATCTTTCACGTAGATTCGGAGCCGTCAAAAGCAAATAAGTCAGTTTTGAGATATCTTTGATAGAACAAAGTTCTGTCTTTCTTGTTTCAAGTGTTCTACTGTGCACCCATGGCTAAAACTCAAGTTTTAAAAACATCCCGAGATCTGAATCTGGACTTTCATTAGTGTATCAAAATGTCGTCTTTCACATAGATTCGGAATCGTCAACTGCAAAAAAGTCAATTTTGAGATATCGTTGATTGAACAAAGTTGTCTCCTTCTTGTTTCAAGTGTTCTACTATGGACCCATGGGTAAAACTGAAGTTTTAAAAACGTCCCACAATCCGAATTTGGACTTTCACTAGTGTATTAAGTGTATCAAAATGTCGTCTTTCACATTGATTCGGAATCGTCAACCGCAAAAAAAGTCAGTTTTGAGATATCGTTTGAATGAAGAAAGTTGTCTCTTTCTTGTTTCAAGTGTTCAACAATGGACCCATGGCTAAAACTCAAGTTTTAAAGACTTTCCGAAATTCGAATTTCGACTTTCATTAATGTATTAAGTGTATTAAAATGTCGTCTTTCACAATGAGTCGAAATCGTCAACCACAAAAAAAGTCAATTTTGAGATATCGTTGAATGAACAAAGTTGTCTCTTTCTTTTTTCAAGTGTTTATCTACGGACCCATGGCTAAAACTCAAGTTTTAAAGACTTTCCGAAATCTGAATTTGGACTTTCATCAGTGTATTAAGTGTATTAAAATGTCGTCTTTCACATTGATTCGGAATCGTCCACTGCAAAAAACTTCCCTTTTGAGTTATCGTTGAATGAACAAAGTTGTCTTTTTCTTGTTTCAAGTGTTCAACTATGGACCCATGGCTAAAACTCATGTTTTAAAAACTTCTCAAAATATGAATTTGGACTTTCTTTAGTGTATTAGGTGTTTCAAAATGTCGTCTTTCACGTAGGTTCGGAATCATCAACAGCAAAAAAAGTCAGTTTTGTGATATCGTTGAATGAACAAAGTTGTATCTTTCTTGTTTAAAGTGTTTAACTACGGACCCATGGCTGAAACTCAAGTTTTAAAGACTTTTCGAAATCCGAATTTGGACTTTCATCAGTGTATTAAGTGTATTAAAATGTCGTCTTTCACATTGATTCGGAATCGTCCACCGCAAAAAAGTTCCCTTTTGAGTTATCGTTGAATGAACAAAGTTGTCTCTTTCTTGTTTCAAGTGTTCAACTATGGACCCATGGCTAAAACTCAAGTTTTAAAAACTTCTCGAAATATGAATTTGTACTTTCTTTAGTGTATTAAGTGTTTCAAAATGTCGTCTTTCACGTAGATTCGGAATCATCAAAAGCAAATAAGTCAGTTTTTAGATATCTTTGATTGAACAAAGTTCTGTCTTTCTTGTTTCAAGTGTTTAACTATGGACCATGGCTAAAACTCAAGTTTTAAAAACTTTCCGAAATCTGAATTTGGACTTTCTTTAGTGTATTAAGTGTTTCAAAATGCTGTCTTTCACGTAGATTCGTAATCATCAAAAGCAAATAAGTCAGTTTTAAGATATCATTGATTGAACAAAGTTGTCTTCTTCTTGTTTGAAGTGTTCTACTATGGACCCATGGGTAAAACTCAAGTTTTAAAAACTTCCCGGAATCCGAATTGAGACTTTCGTTAGTGTATTAAGTGTATCAAAATGTCGTCTTTCACATGGATTCGGAATCGTCAACCGCAAAAAAAGTCAGTTTTGAGTTATAGTTGAATGAACAAAGTTGTCTCTTTCTTGTTTCAAGTGTTCAACTATGGACCCACGGCTAAAACTCAAGTTTTAAAGACATCCCAAAATTCGAATTTGGACTTTCGTTAGTGTATTAAGTGTATCAAAATGTCATCTTTCACATTGATTCGAGATCGTCAACCGCAAAAAAAGTCAATTTTGAGATATCGTTGAATGAACAAAGTTGTCTCTTTCTTGTTTCAAGTGTTTAACTATGGACCCATGGCTAAAACTCAAGTTTTAAAGACTTCCCGAAATCTGAATTTGGACTTTCATCAGTGTATTAAGTGTATTAAAATGTAGTCTTTCACATTGATTCAGAATCGTCCACCGCAAAAAACTTCCCTTTCGAGTTATCGTTGAATGAACAAAGTTGTCTCTTTCTTGTTTCAAGTGTTCAACTATGGACGCATGGCCAAAACTCAAGTTTTAAAAACTTCCCAAAATCTGAATTTGGGCTTTCTTTAGTGTATTAAGTGTTTCAAAATGCCGTCTTTCATGTAGATTCGTAATCATCAAAAGCAAATAAGTCAGTTTTTAGATATCTTTGATTGAACAAAGTTCTGTCTTTCTTGTTTCAAGTGTTCTACTATGGACCCATAGCTAAAACTCAAGTTTTAAAAACTTCCCGAAATCTAAATCTGGACTTTCATTAGGGTATTAAGTGTATCAAAATGTCATCTTTCACATAGATTCGGAATCGTCAACTGCAAAAAATTCAATTTTAAGATATCGTTGATTGAACAAAGTTGTCTCTTTCTTGTTTCAAGTGTTCTACTATGGACCCATGGGTAAAACTCAAGTTTTAAAAAAGTTCCCGGAATCCGAATTTGGACATTCGTTAGTGTATTAAGTGCATCAAAATGTCGTCTTTCACGTTGATTCGGAATCGTCAACCGCAATAAAAGTCAGTTTTGAGATATTGTTGAATGAACAAAGTTGTCTCTTTCTTGTTTCAAGTGTTTAACTATTGACCCATGGCTAAAACTCAAGCTTTAAAGACTTCCCGAAATCCAAATTTGGACTTTCGTTAGTGTATTAAGTGTATCAAAATGTCGTCTTTCACATTTATTCGAAATCGTCAACCGCAAAAAAAGTCAGTTTTGATAAATCGTTGAATGAACAAAGTTGTCTTTTTCTTGTTTCAAGTGTTCTACTATGACCCATGGCTAAAACTCAAGTTTTAAAGACTTCCCGAAATCCAAATTTAGACTTTCATTAGTGTATTAAGTGTATTAAAATGTCGTATTTCACAGTGATTCGGAATCGTCAACCGCAAAAAAAGTCAGTTTTGAGATATCGTTGAATGAACAAAGTTGTCTCTTTCTTGTTTCAAGTGTTTAACTATGGACCCATGGCTAAAACTCAAGTTTTAAAGACTTCCCGAAATCCGAATTTGGACTTTCATTAGTGTATTAAAATGTCGTCTTTCACATTGATTCGGAATCGTCAACCGCAAAAAAAGTCAGTTTTGAGTTATCGTTGAATGAACAAAGTTGTCTCTTTCTTGTTTGAAGTGTTTAACTATGGACCCATGGCTAAAACTCAAGTTTTAAAAACTTCCCGAAATCCGAATTTAGACTTTCATTAGTGTATTAAGTGTATTAAAATGTCATCTTTCACATTGATTCGGAATCGTCAACCGCAAAAAAAGTCAGTTTTGAGATATCGTTGAATGAACAAAGTTGTCTCTTTCTTGTTTCAAGTGTTTAACTATGAACCCATGGCTAAAACTCAAGTTTTAAAGACTTCCCGAAATCCGAATTTGGACTTTCATTAGCGTATTAAGTGTATTAAAATCTCATCTTTCACATTGATTCGGAATCGTCAACCGCAAAAAAAGTCAGTTTTGAGTTATAGTTGAATGAACAAAGTTGTCTCTTTCTTGTTTCAAGTGTTCAACTATGGACCCATGGCTAAAACTCAAGTTTTAAAAACTTCTCGAAATCTGAATTTGAACTTTATTTAGTGTATTAAGTGTTTCAAAATGTCATCTTTCACGTAGATTCGGAGCCGTCAAAAGCAAATAAGTCAGTTTTGAGATATCTTTGATAGAACAAAGTTCTGTCTTTCTTGTTTCAAGTGTTCTACTGTGCACCCATGGCTAAAACTCAAGTTTTAAAAACATCCCGAGATCTGAATCTGGACTTTCATTAGTGTATCAAAATGTCGTCTTTCACATAGATTCGGAATCGTCAACTGCAAAAAAGTCAATTTTGAGATATCGTTGATTGAACAAAGTTGTCTCCTTCTTGTTTCAAGTGTTCTACTATGGACCCATGCGTAAAACTGAAGTTTTAAAAACGTCCCACAATCCAAATTTGGACTTTCACTAGTGTATTAAGTGTATCAAAATGTCGTCTTTCACATTGATTCGGAATCGTCAACCGCAAAAAAAGTCAGTTTTGAGATATCGTTTGAATGAAGAAAGTTGTCTCTTTCTTGTTTCAAGTGTTCAACAATGGACCCATGGCTAAAACTCAAGTTTTAAAGACTTTCCGAAATTCGAATTTTGACTTTCATTAATGTATTAAGTGTATTAAAATGTCGTCTTTCACAATGAGTCGAAATCGTCAACCACAAAAAAAGTCAATTTTGAGATATCGTTGAATGAACAAAGTTGTCTCTTTCTTTTTTCAAGTGTTTATCTACGGACCCATGGCTAAAACTCAAGTTTTAAAGACTTTCCGAAATCTGAATTTGGACTTTCATCAGTGTATTAAGTGTATTAAAATGTCGTCTTTCACATTGATTCGGAATCGTCCACTGCAAAAAACTTCCCTTTTGAGTTATCGTTGAATGAACAAAGTTGTCTTTTTCTTGTTTCAAGTGTTCAACTATGGACCCATGGCTAAAACTCATGTTTTAAAAACTTCTCAAAATATGAATTTGGACTTTCTTTAGTGTATTAGGTGTTTCAAAATGTCGTCTTTCACGTAGGTTCGGAATCATCAACAGCAAAAAAAGTCAGTTTTGTGATATCGTTGAATGAACAAAGTTGTATCTTTCTTGTTTAAAGTGTTTAACTACGGACCCATGGCTGAAACTCAAGTTTTAAAGACTTTTCGAAATCCGAATTTGGACTTTCATCAGTGTATTAAGTGTATTAAAATGTCGTCTTTCACATTGATTCGGAATCGTCCACCGCAAAAAAGTTCCCTTTTGAGTTATCGTTGAATGAACAAAGTTGTCTCTTTCTTGTTTCAAGTGTTCAACTATGGACCCATGGCTAAAACTCAAGTTTTAAAAACTTCTCGAAATATGAATTTGTACTTTCTTTAGTGTATTAAGTGTTTCAAAATGTCGTCTTTCACGTAGATTCGGAATCATCAAAAGCAAATAAGTCACTTTTTAGATATCTTTGATTGAACAAAGTTCTGTCTTTCTTGTTTCAAGTGTTTAACTATGGACCATGGCTAAAACTCAAGTTTTAAAAACTTTCCGAAATCTGAATTTGGACTTTCTTTAGTGTATTAAGTGTTTCAAAATGCTGTCTTTCACGTAGATTCGTAATCATCAAAAGCAAATAAGTCAGTTTTAAGATATCATTGATTGAACAAAGTTGTCTTCTTCTTGTTTGAAGTGTTCTACTATGGACCCATGGGTAAAACTCAAGTTTTAAAAACTTCCCGGAATCCGAATTGAGACTTTCGTTAGTGTATTAAGTGTATCAAAATGTCGTCTTTCACATGGATTCGGAATCGTCAACCGCAAAAAAAGTCAGTTTTGAGTTATAGTTGAATGAACAAAGTTGTCTCTTTCTTGTTTCAAGTGTTCAACTATGGACCCACGGCTAAAACTCAAGTTTTAAAGACATCCCAAAATCCGAATTTGGACTTTCGTTAGTGTATTAAGTGTATCAAAATGTCATCTTTCACATTGATTCGAGATCGTCAACCGCAAAAAAAGTCAATTTTGAGATATCGTTGAATGAACAAAGTTGTCTCTTTCTTGTTTCAAGTGTTTAACTATGGACCCATGGCTAAAACTCAAGTTTTAAAGACTTCCCGAAATCTGAATTTGGACTTTCATCAGTGTATTAAGTGTATTAAAATGTAGTCTTTCACATTGATTCAGAATCGTCCACCGCAAAAAACTTCCCTTTCGAGTTATCGTTGAATGAACAAAGTTGTCTCTTTCTTGTTTCAAGTGTTCAACTATGGACGCATGGCCAAAACTCAAGTTTTAAAAACTTCCCAAAATCTGAATTTGGGCTTTCTTTAGTGTATTAAGTGTTTCAAAATGCCGTCTTTCATGTAGATTCGTAATCATCAAAAGCAAATAAGTCAGTTTTTAGATATCTTTGATTGAACAAAGTTCTGTCTTTCTTGTTTCAAGTGTTCTACTATGGACCCATAGCTAAAACTCAAGTTTTAAAAACTTCCCGAAATCTAAATCTGGACTTTCATTAGGGTATTAAGTGTATCAAAATGTCATCTTTCACATAGATTCGGAATCGTCAACTGCAAAAAATTCAATTTTAAGATATCGTTGATTGAACAAAGTTGTCTCTTTCTTGTTTCAAGTGTTCTACTATGGACCCATGGGTAAAACTCAAGTTTTAAAAAAGTTCCCGGAATCCGAATTTGGACATTCGTTAGTGTATTAAGTGTATCAAAATGTCGTCTTTCACGTTGATTCGGAATCGTCAACCGCAATAAAAGTCAGTTTTGAGATATTGTTGAATGAACAAAGTTGTCTCTTTCTTGTTTCAAGTGTTTAACTATTGACCCATGGCTAAAACTCAAGCTTTAAAGACTTCCCGAAATCCAAATTTGGACTTTCGTTAGTGTATTAAGTGTATCAAAATGTCGTCTTTCACATTTATTCGAAATCGTCAACCGCAAAAAAAGTCAGTTTTGATAAATCGTTGAATGAACAAAGTTGTCTTTTTCTTGTTTCAAGTGTTCTACTATAGACCCATGGCTAAAACTCAAGTTTTAAAGACTTCCCGAAATCCAAATTTAGACTTTCATTAGTGTATTAAGTGTATTAAAATGTCGTATTTCACATTGATTCGGAATCGTCAACCGCAAAAAAAGTCAGTTTTGAGATATCGTTGAATGAACAAAGTTGTCTCTTTCTTGTTTCAAGTGTTTAACTATGGACCCATGGCTAAAACTCAAGTTTTAAAGACTTCCCGAAATCCGAATTTGGACTTTCATTAGTGTATTAAAATGTCGTCTTTCACATTGATTCAGAATCGTCAACCGCAAAAAAAGTCAGTTTTGAGTTATCGTTGAATGAACAAAGTTGTCTCTTT
Source organism: Diospyros kaki (assembly GCA_036245055.1). NCBI lineage: Eukaryota > Viridiplantae > Streptophyta > Magnoliopsida > Ericales > Ebenaceae > Diospyros > Diospyros kaki. The sequence goes on along the minus strand of BSEG01000009.1, from coordinate 21,078,784 downwards.
CTTGTTTCAAGTGTTTAACTATGGACCCATGGCTAAAACTCAAGTTTTAAAAACTTCCCGAAATCCGAATTTAGACTTTCATTAGTGTATTAAGTGTATTAAAGTGTCATCTTTCACATTGATTCGGAATCGTCAACCGCAAAAAAAGTCAGTTTTGAGATATCGTTAAATGAACAAAGTTGTCTCTTTCTTGTTTCAAGTGTTTAACTATGAACCCATGGCTAAAACTCAAGTTTTAAAGACTTCCCGAAATCCGAATTTGGACTTTCATTAGCGTATTAAGTGTATTAAAATCTCATCTTTCACATTGATTCGGAATCGTCAACCGCAAAAAAAGTCAGTTTTGAGTTATAGTTGAATGAACAAAGTTGTCTCTTTCTTGTTTCAAGTGTTCAACTATGGACCCATGGCTAAAACTCAAGTTTTAAAGACTTCCCGAAATCCGAATTTGGACTTTCATGAGTGTATTAAGTGTATTAAAATGTCGTCTTTCACATTGATTCGGAATCGTCAACCACAAAAAAAGTCAGTTTTGAGATATCGTTGAATGAACAAAGTTGTCTCTTTCTTGTTTCAAGTGTTTAACTATGGACCCATGGCTAAAACTCAAGTTTTAAAGACTTCCCGAAATCTGAATTTGGACTTTCATCAGTGTATTAAGTGTATTAAAATGTCGTCTTTCACATTGATTCGGAATCGTCAACCGCAAAAAAAGACAGTTTTGAGTTATCGTTGAATGAACAAAGTTGCCTCTTTCTTGTTTCATGTGTTCAACTATGGACCCATGGCTAAAACTCAAGTTTTAAAAACTTATCGAAATCTGAATTTGAACTTTATTTAGTGTATTAAGTGTTTCAAAATGTCATCTTTCACGTAGATTCGGAGCCGTCAAAAGCAAATAAGTCAGTTTTGAGATATCTTTGATAGAACAAAGTTCTGTCTTTCTTGTTTCAAGTGTTCTACTGTGCACCCATGGCTAAAACTCAAGTTTTAAAAACATCCCGAGATCTGAATCTGGACTTTCATTAGTGTATCAAAATGTCGTCTTTCACATAGATTCGGAATCGTCAACTGCAAAAAAGTCAATTTTGAGATATCGTTGATTGAACAAAGTTGTCTCCTTCTTGTTTCAAGTGTTCTACTATGGACCCATGGGTAAAACTGAAGTTTTAAAAACGTCCCAAAATCCGAATTTGGACTTTCACTAGTGTATTAAGTGTATCAAAATGTCGTCTTTCACATTGATTCGGAATCGTCAACCGCAAAAAAAGTCAGTTTTGAGATATCGTTTGAATGAAGAAAGTTGTCTCTTTCTTGTTTCAAGTGTTCAACAATGGACCCATGGCTAAAACTCAAGTTTTAAAGACTTTCCGAAATTCGAATTTCGACTTTCATTAGTGTATTAAGTGTATTAAAATGTCGTCTTTCACAATGAGTCGAAATCGTCAACCACAAAAAAAGTCAATTTTGAGATATCGTTGAATGAACAAAGTTGTCTCTTTCTTTTTTCAAGTGTTTATCTACGGACCCATGGCTAAAACTCAAGTTTTAAAGACTTTTCGAAATCTGAATTTGGACTTTCATCAGTGTATTAAGTGTATTAAAATGTCGTCTTTCACATTGATTCGGAATCGTCCACTGCAAAAAACTTCCCTTTTGAGTTATCGTTGAATGAACAAAGTTGTCTTTTTCTTGTTTCAAGTGTTCAACTATGGACCCATGGCTAAAACTCATGTTTTAAAAACTTCTCAAAATATGAATTTGGACTTTCTTTAGTGTATTAGGTGTTTCAAAATGTCGTCTTTCACGTAGATTCGGAATCATCAACAGCAAAAAAAGTCAGTTTTGTGATATCGTTGAATGAACAAAGTTGTATCTTTCTTGTTTAAAGTGTTTAACTACGGACCCATGGCTGAAACTCAAGTTTTAAAGACTTTTCGAAATCCGAATTTGGACTTTCATCAGTGTATTAAGTGTATTAAAATGTCGTCTTTCACATTGATTCGGAATCGTCCACCGCAAAAAAGTTTCCTTTTGAGTTATCGTTGAATGAACAAAGTTGTCTCTTTCTTGTTTCAAGTGTTCAACTATGGACCCATGGCTAAAACTCAAGTTTTAAAAACTTCTCGAAATATGAATTTGTACTTTCTTTAGTGTATTAAGTGTTTCAAAATGTCGTCTTTCACGTAGATTCGGAATCATCAAAAGCAAAGAAGTCAGTTTTTAGATATCTTTGATTGAACAAAGTTCTGTCTTTCTTGTTTCAAGTGTTTAACTATGGACCATGGCTAAAACTCAAGTTTTAAAAACTTTCTGAAATCTGAATTTGGACTTTCTTTAGTGTATTAAGTGTTTCAAAATGCTGTCTTTCACGTAGATTCGTAATCATCAAAAGCAAATAAGTCAGTTTTAAGATATCGTTGATTGAACAAAGTTGTCTTCTTCTTGTTTGAAGTGTTCTACTATGGACCCATGGGTAAAACTCAAGTTTTAAAAACTTCCCGGAATCCGAATTGAGACTTTCGTTAGTGTATTAAGTGTATCAAAATGTCATCTTTCACATGGATTCGGAATCGTCAACCGCAAAAAAAGTCAGTTTTGAGTTATAGTTGAATGAACAAAGTTGTCTCTTTCTTGTTTCAAGTGTTCAACTATGGACCCACGGCTAAAACTCAAGTTTTAAAGACATCCCAAAATCCGAATTTGGACTTTCGTTAGTGTATTAAGTGTATCAAAATGTCATCTTTCACATTGATTCGAGATCGTCAACCGCAAAAAAAGTCAATTTTGAGATATCGTTGAATGAACAAAGTTGTCTCTTTCTTGTTTCAAGTGTTTAACTATGGACCCATTGCTAAAACTCAAGTTTTAAAGACTTCCCGAAATCTGAATTTGGACTTTCATCAGTGTATTAAGTGTATTAAAATGTAGTCTTTCACATTGATTCAGAATCGTCCACCGCAAAAAACTTCCCTTTCGAGTTATCGTTGAATGAACAAAGTTGTCTCTTTCGTGTTTCAAGTGTTCAACTATGGACGCATGGCCAAAACTCAAGTTTTAAAAACTTCCCAAAATCTGAATTTGGGCTTTCTTTAGTGTATTAAGTGTTTCAAAATGCCGTCTTTCATGTAGATTCGTAATCATCAAAAGCAAATAAGTCAGTTTTTAGATATCTTTGATTGAACAAAGTTCTGTCTTTCTTGTTTCAACTGTTCTACTATGGACCCATAGCTAAAACTCAAGTTTAAAAACTTCCCGAAATCTAAATCTGGACTTTCATTAGGGGATTAAGTGTATCAAAATGTCGTCTTTCACATAGATTCGGAATCGTCAACTGCAAAAAAGTCAATTTTAAGATATCGTTGATTGAACAAAGTTGTCTCTTTCTTGTTTCAAGTGTTCTACTATGGACCCATGGGTAAAACTCAAGTTTTAAAAAAGTTCCCGGAATCCGAATTTGGACATTCGTTAGTGTATTAAGTGTATCAAAATGTCGTCTTTCACGTTGATTCGGAATCGTCAACCGCAATAAAAGTCAGTTTTGAGATATTGTTGAATGAACAAAGTTGTCTCTTTCTTGTTTCAAGTGTTTAACTATTGACCCATGGCTAAAACTCAAGCTTTAAAGACTTCCCGAAATCCAAATTTGGACTTTCGTTAGTGTATTAAGTGTATCAAAATGTCGTCTTTCACATTTATTCGAAATCGTCAACCGCAAAAAAAGTCAGTTTTGATAAATCGTTGAATGAACAAAGTTGTCTTTTTCTTGTTTCAAGTGTTCTACTATGACCCATGGCTAAAACTCAAGTTTTAAAGACTTCCCGAAATCCAAATTTAGACTTTCATTAGTGTATTAAGTGTATTAAAATGTCATCTTTCACATTGATTCGGAATCGTCAACCGCAAAAAAAGTCAGTTTTGAGATATCGTTGAATGAACAAAGTTGTCTCTTTCTTGTTTCAAGTGTTTAACTATGGACCCATGGCTAAAACTCAAGTTTTAAAGACTTCCTGAAATCCGAATTTAGACTTTCATTAGTGTATTAAGTGTATTAAAATGTCATCTTTCACATTGATTCGGAATCGTCAACCGCAAAAAAAGTCAGTTTTGAGATATCGTTGAATGAACAAAGTTGTCTCTTTCTTGTTTCAAGTGTTTAACTATGAACCCATGGCTAAAACTCAAGTTTTAAAGACTTCCCGAAATCCGAATTTGGACTTTCATTAGCGTATTAAGTGTATTAAAATCTCATCTTTCACATTGATTCGGAATCGTCAACCGCAAAAAAAGTCAGTTTTGAGTTATAGTTGAATGAACAAAGTTGTCTCTTTCTTGTTTCAAGTGTTCAACTATGGACCCATGGCTAAAACTCAAGTTTTAAAGACTTCCCGAAATCCGAATTTGGACTTTCATGAGTGTATTAAGTGTATTAAAATGTCGTCTTTCACATTGATTCGGAATCGTCAACCACAAAAAAAGTCAGTTTTGAGATATCGTTGAATGAACAAAGTTGTCTCTTTCTTGTTTCAAGTGTTTAACTATTGACCCATGGCTAAAACTCAAGTTTTAAAGACTTCCCGAAATCTGAATTTGGACTTTCATCAGTGTATTAAGTGTATTAAAATGTCGTCTTTCACATTGATTCGGAATCGTCAACCGCAAAAAAAGACAGTTTTGAGTTATCGTTGAATGAACAAAGTTGCCTCTTTCTTGTTTCAAGTGTTCAACTATGGACCCATGGCTAAAACTCAAGTTTTAAAAACTTCTCGAAATCTGAATTTGAACTTTATTTAGTGTATTAAGTGTTTCAAAATGTCATCTTTCACGTAGATTCAGAGCCGTCAAAAGCAAATAATTCAGTTTTGAGATATCTTTGATAGAACAAAGTTCTGTCTTTCTTGTTTCAAGTGTTCTACTGTGCACCCATGGCTAAAACTCAAGTTTTAAAAACATCCCGAGCTCTGAATCTGGACTTTCATTAGTGTATCAAAATGTCGTCTTTCACATAGATTCGGAATCGTCAACTGCAAAAAAGTCAATTTTGAGAAATCGTTGATTGAACAAAGTTGTCTCCTTCTTGTTTCAAGTGTTCTACTATGGACCCATGGGTAAAACTGAAGTTTTAAAAACGTCCCAAAATCCGAATTTGGACTTTCACTAGTGTATTAAGTGTATCAAAATGTCGTCTTTCACATTGATTCGGAATCGTCAACCGCAAAAAAAGTCAGTTTTGACATATCGTTTGAATGAAGAAAGTTGTCTCTTTCTTGTTTCAAGTGTTCAACAATGGACCCATGGCTAAAACTCAAGTTTTAAAGACTTTCCGAAATTCGAATTTCGACTTTCATTAGTGTATTAAGTGTATTAAAATGTCGTCTTTCACAATGAGTCGAAATCGTCAACCACAAAAAAAGTCAATTTTGAGATATCGTTGAATGAACAAAGTTGTCTCTTTCTTTTTTCAAGTGTTTATCTACAGACCCATGGCTAAAACTCAAGTTTTAAAGACTTTCCGAAATCTGAATTTGGACTTTCATCAGTGTATTAAGTGTATTAAAATGTCGTCTTTCACATTGATTCGGAATCGTCCACTGCAAAAAACTTCCCTTTTGAGTTATCGTTGAATGAACAAAGTTGTCTTTTTCTTGTTTCAAGTGTTCAACTATGGACCCATGGCTAAAACTCATGTTTTAAAAACTTCTCAAAATATGAATTTGGACTTTCTTTAGTGTATTAGGTGTTTCAAAATGTCGTCTTTCACGTAGATTCGGAATCATCAACAGCAAAAAAAGTCAGTTTTGTGATATCGTTGAATGAACAAAGTTGTATCTTTCTTGTTTAAAGTGTTTAACTACGGACCCATGGCTGAAACTCAAGTTTTAAAGACTTTTCGAAATCCGAATTTGGACTTTCATCAGTGTATTAAGTGTATTAAAATGTCGTCTTTCACATTGATTCGGAATCGTCCACCGCAAAAAAGTTCCCTTTTGAGTTATCGTTGAATGAAAAAAAGTTGTCTCTTTCTTGTTTCAAGTGTTCAACTATGGACCCATGGCTAAAACTCAAGTTTTAAAAACTTCTCGAAATATGAATTTGTACTTTCTTTAGTGTATTAAGTGTTTCAAAATGTCGTCTTTCACGTAGATTCGGAATCATCAAAAGCAAATAAGTCAGTTTTTAGATATCTTTGATTGAACAAAGTTCTGTCTTTCTTGTTTCAAGTGTTTAACTATGGACCATGGCTAAAACTCAAGTTTTAAAAACTTTCCGAAATCTGAATTTGGACTTTCTTTAGTGTATTAAGTGTTTCAAAATGCTGTCTTTCACGTAGATTCGTAATCATCAAAAGCAAATAAGTCAGTTTTAAGATATCGTTGATTGAACAAAGTTGTCTTCTTCTTGTTTGAAGTGTTCTACTATGGACCCATGGGTAAAACTCAAGTTTTAAAAACTTCCCGGAATCCGAATTGAGACTTTCGTTAGTGTATTAAGTGTATCAAAATGTCGTCTTTCACATGGATTCGGAATCGTCAACCGCAAAAAAAGTCAGTTTTGAGTTATAGTTGAATGAACAAAGTTGTCTCTTTCTTGTTTCAAGTGTTCAACTATGGACCCACGGCTAAAACTCAAGTTTTAAAGACATCCCAAAATCCGAATTTGGACTTTCGTTAGTGTATTAAGTGTATCAAAATGTCATCTTTCACATTGATTCGAGATCGTCAACCGCAAAAAAAGTCAATTTTGAGATATCGTTGAATGAACAAAGTTGTCTCTTTCTTGTTTCAAGTGTTTAACTATGGACCCATGGCTAAAACTCAAGTTTTAAAGACTTCCCGAAATCTGAATTTGGACTTTCATCAGTGTATTAAGTGTATTAAAATGTAGTCTTTCACATTGATTCAGAATCGTCCACCGCAAAAAACTTCCCTTTCGAGTTATCGTTGAATGAACAAAGTTGTCTCTTTCTTGTTTCAAGTGTTCAACTATGGACGCATGGCCAAAACTCAAGTTTTAAAAACTTCCCAAAATCTGAATTTGGGCTTTCTTTAGTGTATTAAGTGTTTCAAAATGCCGTCTTTCATGTAGATTCGTAATCATCAAAAGCAAATAAGTCAGTTTTTAGATATCTTTGATTGAACAAAGTTCTGTCTTTCTTGTTTCAAGTGTTCTACTATGGACCCATAGCTAAAACTCAAGTTTTAAAAACTTCCCGAAATCTAAATCTGGACTTTCATTAGGGTATTAAGTGTATCAAAATGTCGTCTTTCACATAGATTCGGAATCGTCAACTGCAAAAAAGTCAATTTTAAGATATCGTTGATTGAACAAAGTTGTCTCTTTCTTGTTTCAAGTGTTCTACTATGGACCCATGGGTAAAACTCAAGTTTTAAAAAAGTTCCCGGAATCCGAATTTGGACATTCGTTAGTGTATTAAGTGTATCAAAATGTCGTCTTTCACGTTGATTCGGAATCGTCAACCGCAATAAAAGTCAGTTTTGAGATATTGTTGAATGAACAAAGTTGTCTCTTTGTTGTTTCAAGTGTTTAACTATTGACCCATGGCTAAAACTCAAGCTTTAAAGACTTCCCGAAATCCAAATTTGGACTTTCGTTAGTGTATTAAGTGTATCAAAATGTCGTCTTTCACATTTATTCGAAATCGTCAACCACAAAAAAAGTCAGTTTTGATAAATCGTTGAATGAACAAAGTTGTCATTTTCTTGTTTCAAGTGTTCTACTATAGACCCATGGCTAAAACTCATGTTTTAAAGACTTCCCGAAATCCAAATTTAGACTTTCATTAGTGTATTAAGTGTATTAAAATGTCGTATTTCACATTGATTCGGAATCGTCAACCGCAAAAAAAGTCAGTTTTGAGATATCGTTGAATGAACAAAGTTGTCTCTTTCTTGTTTCAAGTGTTTAACTATGGACCCATGGCTAAAACTCAAGTTTTAAAGACTTCCCGAAATCCGAATTTGGACTTTCATTAGTGTATTAAAATGTCGTCTTTCACATTGATTCAGAATCGTCAACCGCAAAAAAAGTCAGTTTTGAGTTATCGTTGAATGAACAAAGTTGTCTCTTTCTTGTTTCAAGTGTTTAACTATGGACCCATGGCTAAAACTCAAGTTTTAAAAACTTCCCGAAATCCGAATTTAGACTTTCATTAGTGTATTAAGTGTATTAAAGTGTCATCTTTCACATTGATTCGGAATCGTCAACCGCAAAAAAAGTCAGTTTTGAGATATCGTTAAATGAACAAAGTTGTCTCTTTCTTGTTTCAAGTGTTTAACTATGAACCCATGGCTAAAACTCAAGTTTTAAAGACTTCCCGAAATCCGAATTTGGACTTTCATTAGCGTATTAAGTGTATTAAAATCTCATCTTTCACATTGATTCGGAATCGTCAACCGCAAAAAAAGTCAGTTTTGAGTTATAGTTGAATGAACAAAGTTGTCTCTTTCTTGTTTCAAGTGTTCAACTATGGACCCATGGCTAAAACTCAAGTTTTAAAGACTTCCCGAAATCCGAATTTGGACTTTCATGAGTGTATTAAGTGTATTAAAATGTCGTCTTTCACATTGATTCGGAATCGTCAACCACAAAAAAAGTCAGTTTTGAGATATCGTTGAATGAACAAAGTTGTCTCTTTCTTGTTTCAAGTGTTTAACTATGGACCCATGGCTAAAACTCAAGTTTTAAAGACTTCCCGAAATCTGAATTTGGACTTTCATCAGTGTATTAAGTGTATTAAAATGTCGTCTTTCACATTGATTCGGAATCGTCAACCGCAAAAAAAGACAGTTTTGAGTTATCGTTGAATGAACAAAGTTGCCTCTTTCTTGTTTCATGTGTTCAACTATGGACCCATGGCTAAAACTCAAGTTTTAAAAACTTATCGAAATCTGAATTTGAACTTTATTTAGTGTATTAAGTGTTTCAAAATGTCATCTTTCACGTAGATTCGGAGCCGTCAAAAGCAAATAAGTCAGTTTTGAGATATCTTTGATAGAACAAAGTTCTGTCTTTCTTGTTTCAAGTGTTCTACTGTGCACCCATGGCTAAAACTCAAGTTTTAAAAACATCCCGAGATCTGAATCTGGACTTTCATTAGTGTATCAAAATGTCGTCTTTCACATAGATTCGGAATCGTCAACTGCAAAAAAGTCAATTTTGAGATATCGTTGATTGAACAAAGTTGTCTCCTTCTTGTTTCAAGTGTTCTACTATGGACCCATGGGTAAAACTGAAGTTTTAAAAACGTCCCAAAATCCGAATTTGGACTTTCACTAGTGTATTAAGTGTATCAAAATGTCGTCTTTCACATTGATTCGGAATCGTCAACCGCAAAAAAAGTCAGTTTTGAGATATCGTTTGAATGAAGAAAGTTGTCTCTTTCTTGTTTCAAGTGTTCAACAATGGACCCATGGCTAAAACTCAAGTTTTAAAGACTTTCCGAAATTCGAATTTCGACTTTCATTAGTGTATTAAGTGTATTAAAATGTCGTCTTTCACAATGAGTCGAAATCGTCAACCACAAAAAAAGTCAATTTTGAGATATCGTTGAATGAACAAAGTTGTCTCTTTCTTTTTTCAAGTGTTTATCTACGGACCCATGGCTAAAACTCAAGTTTTAAAGACTTTTCGAAATCTGAATTTGGACTTTCATCAGTGTATTAAGTGTATTAAAATGTCGTCTTTCACATTGATTCGGAATCGTCCACTGCAAAAAACTTCCCTTTTGAGTTATCGTTGAATGAACAAAGTTGTCTTTTTCTTGTTTCAAGTGTTCAACTATGGACCCATGGCTAAAACTCATGTTTTAAAAACTTCTCAAAATATGAATTTGGACTTTCTTTAGTGTATTAGGTGTTTCAAAATGTCGTCTTTCACGTAGATTCGGAATCATCAACAGCAAAAAAAGTCAGTTTTGTGATATCGTTGAATGAACAAAGTTGTATCTTTCTTGTTTAAAGTGTTTAACTACGGACCCATGGCTGAAACTCAAGTTTTAAAGACTTTTCGAAATCCGAATTTGGACTTTCATCAGTGTATTAAGTGTATTAAAATGTCGTCTTTCACATTGATTCGGAATCGTCCACCGCAAAAAAGTTTCCTTTTGAGTTATCGTTGAATGAACAAAGTTGTCTCTTTCTTGTTTCAAGTGTTCAACTATGGACCCATGGCTAAAACTCAAGTTTTAAAAACTTCTCGAAATATGAATTTGTACTTTCTTTAGTGTATTAAGTGTTTCAAAATGTCGTCTTTCACGTAGATTCGGAATCATCAAAAGCAAAGAAGTCAGTTTTTAGATATCTTTGATTGAACAAAGTTCTGTCTTTCTTGTTTCAAGTGTTTAACTATGGACCATGGCTAAAACTCAAGTTTTAAAAACTTTCTGAAATCTGAATTTGGACTTTCTTTAGTGTATTAAGTGTTTCAAAATGCTGTCTTTCACGTAGATTCGTAATCATCAAAAGCAAATAAGTCAGTTTTAAGATATCGTTGATTGAACAAAGTTGTCTTCTTCTTGTTTGAAGTGTTCTACTATGGACCCATGGGTAAAACTCAAGTTTTAAAAACTTCCCGGAATCCGAATTGAGACTTTCGTTAGTGTATTAAGTGTATCAAAATGTCATCTTTCACATGGATTCGGAATCGTCAACCGCAAAAAAAGTCAGTTTTGAGTTATAGTTGAATGAACAAAGTTGTCTCTTTCTTGTTTCAAGTGTTCAACTATGGACCCACGGCTAAAACTCAAGTTTTAAAGACATCCCAAAATCCGAATTTGGACTTTCGTTAGTGTATTAAGTGTATCAAAATGTCATCTTTCACATTGATTCGAGATCGTCAACCGCAAAAAAAGTCAATTTTGAGATATCGTTGAATGAACAAAGTTGTCTCTTTCTTGTTTCAAGTGTTTAACTATGGACCCATTGCTAAAACTCAAGTTTTAAAGACTTCCCGAAATCTGAATTTGGACTTTCATCAGTGTATTAAGTGTATTAAAATGTAGTCTTTCACATTGATTCAGAATCGTCCACCGCAAAAAACTTCCCTTTCGAGTTATCGTTGAATGAACAAAGTTGTCTCTTTCGTGTTTCAAGTGTTCAACTATGGACGCATGGCCAAAACTCAAGTTTTAAAAACTTCCCAAAATCTGAATTTGGGCTTTCTTTAGTGTATTAAGTGTTTCAAAATGCCGTCTTTCATGTAGATTCGTAATCATCAAAAGCAAATAAGTCAGTTTTTAGATATCTTTGATTGAACAAAGTTCTGTCTTTCTTGTTTCAACTGTTCTACTATGGACCCATAGCTAAAACTCAAGTTTAAAAACTTCCCGAAATCTAAATCTGGACTTTCATTAGGGGATTAAGTGTATCAAAATGTCGTCTTTCACATAGATTCGGAATCGTCAACTGCAAAAAAGTCAATTTTAAGATATCGTTGATTGAACAAAGTTGTCTCTTTCTTGTTTCAAGTGTTCTACTATGGACCCATGGGTAAAACTCAAGTTTTAAAAAAGTTCCCGGAATCCGAATTTGGACATTCGTTAGTGTATTAAGTGTATCAAAATGTCGTCTTTCACGTTGATTCGGAATCGTCAACCGCAATAAAAGTCAGTTTTGAGATATTGTTGAATGAACAAAGTTGTCTCTTTCTTGTTTCAAGTGTTTAACTATTGACCCATGGCTAAAACTCAAGCTTTAAAGACTTCCCGAAATCCAAATTTGGACTTTCGTTAGTGTATTAAGTGTATCAAAATGTCGTCTTTCACATTTATTCGAAATCGTCAACCGCAAAAAAAGTCAGTTTTGATAAATCGTTGAATGAACAAAGTTGTCTTTTTCTTGTTTCAAGTGTTCTACTATGACCCATGGCTAAAACTCAAGTTTTAAAGACTTCCCGAAATCCAAATTTAGACTTTCATTAGTGTATTAAGTGTATTAAAATGTCATCTTTCACATTGATTCGGAATCGTCAACCGCAAAAAAAGTCAGTTTTGAGATATCGTTGAATGAACAAAGTTGTCTCTTTCTTGTTTCAAGTGTTTAACTATGGACCCATGGCTAAAACTCAAGTTTTAAAGACTTCCTGAAATCCGAATTTAGACTTTCATTAGTGTATTAAGTGTATTAAAATGTCATCTTTCACATTGATTCGGAATCGTCAACCGCAAAAAAAGTCAGTTTTGAGATATCGTTGAATGAACAAAGTTGTCTCTTTCTTGTTTCAAGTGTTTAACTATGAACCCATGGCTAAAACTCAAGTTTTAAAGACTTCCCGAAATCCGAATTTGGACTTTCATTAGCGTATTAAGTGTATTAAAATCTCATCTTTCACATTGATTCGGAATCGTCAACCGCAAAAAAAGTCAGTTTTGAGTTATAGTTGAATGAACAAAGTTGTCTCTTTCTTGTTTCAAGTGTTCAACTATGGACCCATGGCTAAAACTCAAGTTTTAAAGACTTCCCGAAATCCGAATTTGGACTTTCATGAGTGTATTAAGTGTATTAAAATGTCGTCTTTCACATTGATTCGGAATCGTCAACCACAAAAAAAGTCAGTTTTGAGATATCGTTGAATGAACAAAGTTGTCTCTTTCTTGTTTCAAGTGTTTAACTATTGACCCATGGCTAAAACTCAAGTTTTAAAGACTTCCCGAAATCTGAATTTGGACTTTCATCAGTGTATTAAGTGTATTAAAATGTCGTCTTTCACATTGATTCGGAATCGTCAACCGCAAAAAAAGACAGTTTTAAGTTATCGTTGAATGAACAAAGTTGCCTCTTTCTTGTTTCAAGTGTTCAACTATGGACCCATGGCTAAAACTCAAGTTTTAAAAACTTCTCGAAATCTGAATTTGAACTTTATTTAGTGTATTAAGTGTTTCAAAATGTCATCTTTCACGTAGATTCAGAGCCGTCAAAAGCAAATAATTCAGTTTTGAGATATCTTTGATAGAACAAAGTTCTGTCTTTCTTGTTTCAAGTGTTCTACTGTGCACCCATGGCTAAAACTCAAGTTTTAAAAACATCCCGAGCTCTGAATCTGGACTTTCATTAGTGTATCAAAATGTCGTCTTTCACATAGATTCGGAATCGTCAACTGCAAAAAAGTCAATTTTGAGAAATCGTTGATTGAACAAAGTTGTCTCCTTCTTGTTTCAAGTGTTCTACTATGGACCCATGGGTAAAACTGAAGTTTTAAAAACGTCCCAAAATCCGAATTTGGACTTTCACTAGTGTATTAAGTGTATCAAAATGTCGTCTTTCACATTGATTCGGAATCGTCAACCGCAAAAAAAGTCAGTTTTGACATATCGTTTGAATGAAGAAAGTTGTCTCTTTCTTGTTTCAAGTGTTCAACAATGGACCCATGGCTAAAACTCAAGTTTTAAAGACTTTCCGAAATTCGAATTTCGACTTTCATTAGTGTATTAAGTGTATTAAAATGTCGTCTTTCACAATGAGTCGAAATCGTCAACCACAAAAAAAGTCAATTTTGAGATATCGTTGAATGAACAAAGTTGTCTCTTTCTTTTTTCAAGTGTTTATCTACAGACCCATGGCTAAAACTCAAGTTTTAAAGACTTTCCGAAATCTGAATTTGGACTTTCATCAGTGTATTAAGTGTATTAAAATGTCGTCTTTCACATTGATTCGGAATCGTCCACTGCAAAAAACTTCCCTTTTGAGTTATCGTTGAATGAACAAAGTTGTCTTTTTCTTGTTTCAAGTGTTCAACTATGGACCCATGGCTAAAACTCATGTTTTAAAAACTTCTCAAAATATGAATTTGGACTTTCTTTAGTGTATTAGGTGTTTCAAAATGTCGTCTTTCACGTAGATTCGGAATCATCAACAGCAAAAAAAGTCAGTTTTGTGATATCGTTGAATGAACAAAGTTGTATCTTTCTTGTTTAAAGTGTTTAACTACGGACCCATGGCTGAAACTCAAGTTTTAAAGACTTTTCGAAATCCGAATTTGGACTTTCATCAGTGTATTAAGTGTATTAAAATGTCGTCTTTCACATTGATTCGGAATCGTCCACCGCAAAAAAGTTCCCTTTTGAGTTATCGTTGAATGAAAAAAAGTTGTCTCTTTCTTGTTTCAAGTGTTCAACTATGGACCCATGGCTAAAACTCAAGTTTTAAAAACTTCTCGAAATATGAATTTGTACTTTCTTTAGTGTATTAAGTGTTTCAAAATGTCGTCTTTCACGTAGATTCGGAATCATCAAAAGCAAATAAGTCAGTTTTTAGATATCTTTGATTGAACAAAGTTCTGTCTTTCTTGTTTCAAGTGTTTAACTATGGACCATGGCTAAAACTCAAGTTTTAAAAACTTTCCGAAATCTGAATTTGGACTTTCTTTAGTGTATTAAGTGTTTCAAAATGCTGTCTTTCACGTAGATTCGTAATCATCAAAAGCAAATAAGTCAGTTTTAAGATATCGTTGATTGAACAAAGTTGTCTTCTTCTTGTTTGAAGTGTTCTACTATGGACCCATGGGTAAAACTCAAGTTTTAAAAACTTCCCGGAATCCGAATTGAGACTTTCGTTAGTGTATTAAGTGTATCAAAATGTCGTCTTTCACATGGATTCGGAATCGTCAACCGCAAAAAAAGTCAGTTTTGAGTTATAGTTGAATGAACAAAGTTGTCTCTTTCTTGTTTCAAGTGTTCAACTATGGACCCACGGCTAAAACTCAAGTTTTAAAGACATCCCAAAATCCGAATTTGGACTTTCGTTAGTGTATTAAGTGTATCAAAATGTCATCTTTCACATTGATTCGAGATCGTCAACCGCAAAAAAAGTCAATTTTGAGATATCGTTGAATGAACAAAGTTGTCTCTTTCTTGTTTCAAGTGTTTAACTATGGACCCATGGCTAAAACTCAAGTTTTAAAGACTTCCCGAAATCTGAATTTGGACTTTCATCAGTGTATTAAGTGTATTAAAATGTAGTCTTTCACATTGATTCAGAATCGTCCACCGCAAAAAACTTCCCTTTCGAGTTATCGTTGAATGAACAAAGTTGTCTCTTTCTTGTTTCAAGTGTTCAACTATGGACGCATGGCCAAAACTCAAGTTTTAAAAACTTCCCAAAATCTGAATTTGGGCTTTCTTTAGTGTATTAAGTGTTTCAAAATGCCGTCTTTCATGTAGATTCGTAATCATCAAAAGCAAATAAGTCAGTTTTTAGATATCTTTGATTGAACAAAGTTCTGTCTTTCTTGTTTCAAGTGTTCTACTATGGACCCATAGCTAAAACTCAAGTTTTAAAAACTTCCCGAAATCTAAATCTGGACTTTCATTAGGGTATTAAGTGTATCAAAATGTCGTCTTTCACATAGATTCGGAATCGTCAACTGCAAAAAAGTCAATTTTAAGATATCGTTGATTGAACAAAGTTGTCTCTTTCTTGTTTCAAGTGTTCTACTATGGACCCATGGGTAAAACTCAAGTTTTAAAAAAGTTCCCGGAATCCGAATTTGGACATTCGTTAGTGTATTAAGTGTATCAAAATGTCGTCTTTCACGTTGATTCGGAATCGTCAACCGCAATAAAAGTCAGTTTTGAGATATTGTTGAATGAACAAAGTTGTCTCTTTGTTGTTTCAAGTGTTTAACTATTGACCCATGGCTAAAACTCAAGCTTTAAAGACTTCCCGAAATCCAAATTTGGACTTTCGTTAGTGTATTAAGTGTATCAAAATGTCGTCTTTCACATTTATTCGAAATCGTCAACCACAAAAAAAGTCAGTTTTGATAAATCGTTGAATGAACAAAGTTGTCATTTTCTTGTTTCAAGTGTTCTACTATAGACCCATGGCTAAAACTCATGTTTTAAAGACTTCCCGAAATCCAAATTTAGACTTTCATTAGTGTATTAAGTGTATTAAAATGTCGTATTTCACATTGATTCGGAATCGTCAACCGCAAAAAAAGTCAGTTTTGAGATATCGTTGAATGAACAAAGTTGTCTCTTTCTTGTTTCAAGTGTTTAACTATGGACCCATGGCTAAAACTCAAGTTTTAAAGACTTCCCGAAATCCGAATTTGGACTTTCATTAGTGTATTAAAATGTCGTCTTTCACATTGATTCAGAATCGTCAACCGCAAAAAAAGTCAGTTTTGAGTTATCGTTGAATGAACAAAGTTGTCTCTTTCTTGTTTCAAGTGTTTAACTATGGACCCATGGCTAAAACTCAAGTTTTAAAAACTTCCCGAAATCCGAATTTAGACTTTCATTAGTGTATTAAGTGTATTAAAGTGTCATCTTTCACATTGATTCGGAATCGTCAACCGCAAAAAAAGTCAGTTTTGAGATATCGTTGAATGAACAAAGTTGTCTCTTTCTTGTTTCAAGTGTTTAACTATGAACCCATGGCTAAAACTCAAGTTTTAAAGACTTCCCGAAATCCGAATTTGGACTTTCATTAGCGTATTAAGTGTATTAAAATCTCATCTTTCACATTGATTCGGAATCGTCAACCGCAAAAAAAGTCAGTTTTGAGTTATAGTTGAATGAACAAAGTTGTCTCTTTCTTGTTTCAAGTGTTCAACTATGGACCCATGGCTAAAACTCAAGTTTTAAAGACTTCCCGAAATCCGAATTTGGACTTTCATGAGTGTATTAAGTGTATTAAAATGTCATCTTTCACATTGATTCGGAATCGTCAACCACAAAAAAAGTCAGTTTTGAGATATCGTTGAATGAACAAAGTTGTCTCTTTCCTGTTTCAAGTGTTTAACTATGGACCCATGGCTAAAACTCAAGTTTTAAAGACTTCCCGAAATCTGAATTTGGACTTTCATCAGTGTATTAAGTGTATTAAAATGTCGTCTTTCACATTGATTCGGAATCGTCAACCGCAAAAAAAGACAGTTTTGAGTTATCGTTGAATGAACAAAGTTGCCTCTTTCTTGTTTCAAGTGTTCAACTATGGACCCATGGCTAAAACTCAAGTTTTAAAAACTTATCGAAATCTGAATTTGAACTTTATTTAGTGTATTAAGTGTTTCAAAATGTCATCTTTCACGTAGATTCGGAGCCGTCAAAAGCAAATAAGTCAGTTTTGAGATATCTTTGATAGAACAAAGTTCTGTCTTTCTTGTTTCAAGTGTTCTACTGTGCACCCATGGCTAAAACTCAAGTTTTAAAAACATCCCAAGATCTGAATCTGGACTTTCATTAGTGTATCAAAATGTCGTCTTTCACATAGATTCGGAATCGTCAACTGCAAAAAAGTCAATTTTGAGATATCGTTGATTGAACAAAGTTGTCTCCTTCTTGTTTCAAGTGTTCTACTATGGACCCATGGGTAAAACTGAAGTTTTAAAAACGTCCCAAAATCCGAATTTGGACTTTCACTAGTGTATTAAGTGTATCAAAATGTCGTCTTTCACATTGATTCGGAATCGTCAACCGCAAAAAAAGTCAGTTTTGAGATATCGTTTGAATGAAGAAAGTTGTCTCTTTCTTGTTTCAAGTGTTCAACAATGGACCCATGGCTAAAACTCAAGTTTTAAAGACTTTCCGAAATTCGAATTTCGACTTTCATTAGTGTATTAAGTGTATTAAAATGTCGTCTTTCACAATGAGTCGAAATCGTCAACCACAAAAAAAGTCAATTTTGAGATATCGTTGAATGAACAAAGTTGTCTCTTTCTTTTTTCAAGTGTTTATCTACGGACCCATGGCTAAAACTCAAGTTTTAAAGACTTTTCGAAATCTGAATTTGGACTTTCATCAGTGTATTAAGTGTATTAAAATGTCGTCTTTCACATTGATTCGGAATCGTCCACTGCAAAAAACTTCCCTTTTGAGTTATCGTTGAATGAACAAAGTTGTCTTTTTCTTGTTTCAAGTGTTCAACTATGGACCCATGGCTAAAACTCATGTTTTAAAAACTTCTCAAAATATGAATTTGGACTTTCTTTAGTGTATTAGGTGTTTCAAAATGTCGTCTTTCACGTAGATTCGGAATCATCAACAGCAAAAAAAGTCAGTTTTGTGATATCGTTGAATGAACAAAGTTGTTTCTTTCTTGTTTAAAGTGTTTAACTACGGACCCATGGCTGAAACTCAAGTTTTAAAGACTTTTCGAAATCCGAATTTGGACTTTCATCAGTGTATTAAGTGTATTAAAATGTCGTCTTTCACATTGATTCGGAATCGTCCACCGCAAAAAAGTTTCCTTTTGAGTTATCGTTGAATGAACAAAGTTGTCTCTTTCTTGTTTCAAGTGTTCAACTATGGACCCATGGCTAAAACTCAAGTTTTAAAAACTTCTCGAAATATGAATTTGTACTTTCTTTAGTGTATTAAGTGTTTCAAAATGTCGTCTTTCACGTAGATTCGGAATCATCAAAAGCAAAGAAGTCAGTTTTTAGATATCTTTGATTGAACAAAGTTCTGTCTTTCTTGTTTCAAGTGTTTAACTATGGACCATGGCTAAAACTCAAGTTTTAAAAACTTTCCGAAATCTGAATTTGGACTTTCTTTAGTGTATTAAGTGTTTCAAAATGCTGTCTTTCACGTAGATTCGTAATCATCAAAAGCAAATAAGTCAGTTTTAAGATATCGTTGATTGAACAAAGTTGTCTTCTTCTTGTTTGAAGTGTTCTACTATGGACCCATGGGTAAAACTCAAGTTTTAAAAACTTCCCGGAATCCGAATTGAGACTTTCGTTAGTGTATTAAGTGTATCAAAATGTCGTCTTTCACATGGATTCAGAATCGTCAACCGCAAAAAAAGTCAGTTTTGAGTTATAGTTGAATGAACAAAGTTGTCTCTTTCTTGTTTCAAGTGTTCAACTATGGACCCACGGCTAAAACTCAAGTTTTAAAGACATCCCAAAATCCGAATTTGGACTTTCGTTAGTGTATTAAGTGTATCAAAATGTCATCTTTCACATTGATTCGAGATCGTCAACCGCAAAAAAAGTCAATTTTGAGATATCGTTGAATGAACAAAGTTGTCTCTTTCTTGTTTCAAGTGTTTAACTATGGACCCATTGCTAAAACTCAAGTTTTAAAGACTTCCCGAAATCTGAATTTGGACTTTCATCAGTGTATTAAGTGTATTAAAATGTAGTCTTTCACATTGATTCAGAATCGTCCACCGCAAAAAACTTCCCTTTCGAGTTATCGTTGAATGAACAAAGTTGTCTCTTTCGTGTTTCAAGTGTTCAACTATGGACGCATGGCCAAAACTCAAGTTTTAAAAACTTCCCAAAATCTGAATTTGGGCTTTCTTTAGTGTATTAAGTGTTTCAAAATGCCGTCTTTCATGTAGATTCGTAATCATCAAAAGCAAATAAGTCAGTTTTTAGATATCTTTGATTGAACAAAGTTCTGTCTTTCTTGTTTCAACTGTTCTACTATGGACCCATAGCTAAAACTCAAGTTTAAAAACTTCCCGAAATCTAAATCTGGACTTTCATTAGGGGATTAAGTGTATCAAAATGTCGTCTTTCACATAGATTCGGAATCGTCAACTGCAAAAAAGTCAATTTTAAGATATCGTTGATTGAACAAAGTTGTCTCTTTCTTGTTTCAAGTGTTCTACTATGGACCCATGGGTAAAACTCAAGTTTTAAAAAAGTTCCCGGAATCCGAATTTGGACATTCGTTAGTGTATTAAGTGTATCAAAATGTCGTCTTTCACGTTGATTCGGAATCGTCAACCGCAATAAAAGTCAGTTTTGAGATATTGTTGAATGAACAAAGTTGTCTCTTTCTTGTTTCAAGTGTTTAACTATTGACCCATGGCTAAAACTCAAGCTTTAAAGACTTCCCGAAATCCAAATTTGGACTTTCGTTAGTGTATTAAGTGTATCAAAATGTCGTCTTTCACATTTATTCGAAATCGTCAACCGCAAAAAAAGTCAGTTTTGATAAATCGTTGAATGAACAAAGTTGTCTTTTTCTTGTTTCAAGTGTTCTACTATGACCCATGGCTAAAACTCAAGTTTTAAAGACTTCCCGAAATCCAAATTTAGACTTTCATTAGTGTATTAAGTGTATTAAAATGTCGTATTTCACAGTGATTCGGAATCGTCAACCGCAAAAAAAGTCAGTTTTGAGATATCGTTGAATGAACAAAGTTGTCTCTTTCTTGTTTCAAGTGTTTAACTATGGACCCATGGCTAAAACTCAAGTTTTAAAGACTTCCCGAAATCCGAATTTGGACTTTCATTAGTGTATTAAAATGTCGTCTTTCACATTGATTCGGAATCGTCAACCGCAAAAAAAGTCAGTTTTGAGTTATCGTTGAATGAACAAAGTTGTCTCTTTCTTGTTTCAAGTGTTTAACTATGGACCCATGGCTAAAACTCAAGTTTTAAAAACTTCCCGAAATCCGAATTTAGACTTTCATTAGTGTATTAAGTGTATTAAAATGTCATCTTTCACATTGATTCGGAATCGTCAACCGCAAAAAAAGTCAGTTTTGAGATATCGTATAATGAACAAAGTTGTCTCTTTCTTGTTTCAAGTGTTTAACTATGGACCCATGGCTAAAACTCAAGTTTTAAAGACTTCCCGAAATCCGAATTTAGACTTTCATTAGTGTATTAAGTGTATTAAAATGTCATCTTTCACATTGATTCGGAATCGTCAACCGCAAAAAAAGTCAGTTTTGAGATATCGTTGAATGAACAAAGTTGTCTCTTTCTTGTTTCAAGTGTTTAACTATGAACCCATGGCTAAAACTCAAGTTTTAAAGACTTCCCGAAATCCGAATTTGGACTTTCATTAGCGTATTAAGTGTATTAAAATCTCATCTTTCACATTGATTCGGAATCGTCAACCGCAAAAAAAGTCAGTTTTGAGTTATAGTTGAATGAACAAAGTTGTCTCTTTCTTGTTTCAAGTGTTCAACTATGGACCCATGGCTAAAACTCAAGTTTTAAAGACTTCCCGAAATCCGAATTTGGACTTTCATGAGTGTATTAAGTGTATTAAAATGTCGTCTTTCACATTGATTCGGAATCGTCAACCACAAAAAAAGTCAGTTTTGAGATATCGTTGAATGAACAAAGTTGTCTCTTTCTTGTTTCAAGTGTTTAACTATGGACCCATGGCTAAAACTCAAGTATTAAAGACTTCCCGAAATCTGAATTTGGACTTTCATCAGTGTATTAAGTGTATTAAAATGTCGTCTTTCACATTGATTCGGAATCGTCAACCGCAAAAAAAGACAGTTTTGAGTTATCGTTGAATGAACAAAGTTGCCTCTTTCTTGTTTCAAGTGTTCAACTATGGACCCATGGCTAAAACTCAAGTTTTAAAAACTTCTCGAAATCTGAATTTGAACTTTATTTAGTGTATTAAGTGTTTCAAAATGTCATCTTTCACGTAGATTCGGAGCCGTCAAAAGCAAATAAGTCAGTTTTGAGATATCTTTGATAGAACAAAGTTCTGTCTTTCTTGTTTCAAGTGTTCTACTGTGCACCCATGGCTAAAACTCAAGTTTTAAAAACATCCCGAGATCTGAATCTGGACTTTCATTAGTGTATCAAAATGTCGTCTTTCACATAGATTCGGAATCGTCAACTGCAAAAAAGTCAATTTTGAGATATCGTTGATTGAACAAAGTTGTCTCCTTCTTGTTTCAAGTGTTCTACTATGGACCCATGGGTAAAACTGAAGTTTTAAAAACGTCCCACAATCCGAATTTGGACTTTCACTAGTGTATTAAGTGTATCAAAATGTCGTCTTTCACATTGATTCGGAATCGTCAACCGCAAAAAAAGTCAGTTTTGAGATATCGTTTGAATGAAGAAAGTTGTCTCTTTCTTGTTTCAAGTGTTCAACAATGGACCCATGGCTAAAACTCAAGTTTTAAAGACTTTCCGAAATTCGAATTTCGACTTTCATTAATGTATTAAGTGTATTAAAATGTCGTCTTTCACAATGAGTCGAAATCGTCAACCACAAAAAAAGTCAATTTTGAGATATCGTTGAATGAACAAAGTTGTCTCTTTCTTTTTTCAAGTGTTTATCTACGGACCCATGGCTAAAACTCAAGTTTTAAAGACTTTCTGAAATCTGAATTTGGACTTTCATCAGTGTATTAAGTGTATTAAAATGTCGTCTTTCACATTGATTCGGAATCGTCCACTGCAAAAAACTTCCCTTTTGAGTTATCGTTGAATGAACAAAGTTGTCTTTTTCTTGTTTCAAGTGTTCAACTATGGACCCATGGCTAAAACTCATGTTTTAAAAACTTCTCAAAATATGAATTTGGACTTTCTTTAGTGTATTAGGTGTTTCAAAATGTCGTCTTTCACGTAGGTTCGGAATCATCAACAGCAAAAAAAGTCAGTTTTGTGATATCGTTGAATGAACAAAGTTGTATCTTTCTTGTTTAAAGTGTTTAACTACGGACCCATGGCTGAAACTCAAGTTTTAAAGACTTTTCGAAATCCGAATTTGGACTTTCATCAGTGTATTAAGTGTATTAAAATGTCGTCTTTCACATTGATTCGGAATCGTCCACCGCAAAAAAGTTCCCTTTTGAGTTATCGTTGAATGAACAAAGTTGTCTCTTTCTTGTTTCAAGTGTTCAACTATGGACCCATGGCTAAAACTCAAGTTTTAAAAACTTCTCGAAATATGAATTTGTACTTTCTTTAGTGTATTAAGTGTTTCAAAATGTCGTCTTTCACGTAGATTCGGAATCATCAAAAGCAAATAAGTCAGTTTTTAGATATCTTTGATTGAACAAAGTTCTGTCTTTCTTGTTTCAAGTGTTTAACTATGGACCATGGCTAAAACTCAAGTTTTAAAAACTTTCCGAAATCTGAATTTGGACTTTCTTTAGTGTATTAAGTGTTTCAAAATGCTGTCTTTCACGTAGATTCGTAATCATCAAAAGCAAATAAGTCAGTTTTAAGATATCGTTGATTGAACAAAGTTGTCTTCTTCTTGTTTGAAGTGTTCTACTATGGACCCATGGGTAAAACTCAAGTTTTAAAAACTTCCCGGAATCCGAATTGAGACTTTCGTTAGTGTATTAAGTGTATCAAAATGTCGTCTTTCACATGGATTCGGAATCGTCAACCGCAAAAAAAGTCAGTTTTGAGTTATAGTTGAATG
Source organism: Diospyros kaki (assembly GCA_036245055.1). Taxonomy (NCBI): domain Eukaryota; kingdom Viridiplantae; phylum Streptophyta; class Magnoliopsida; order Ericales; family Ebenaceae; genus Diospyros; species Diospyros kaki. Next base: position 21,055,668 of record BSEG01000009.1, on the reverse strand, counting down.
AACAAAGTTGTCTCTTTCTTGTTTCAAGTGTTCAACTATGGACCCACGGCTAAAACTCAAGTTTTAAAGACATCCCAAAATCCGAATTTGGACTTTCGTTAGTGTATTAAGTGTATCAAAATGTCATCTTTCACATTGATTCGAGATCGTCAACCGCAAAAAAAGTCAATTTTGAGATATCGTTGAATGAACAAAGTTGTCTCTTTCTTGTTTCAAGTGTTTAACTATGGACCCATTGCTAAAACTCAAGTTTTAAAGACTTCCCGAAATCTGAATTTGGACTTTCATCAGTGTATTAAGTGTATTAAAATGTAGTCTTTCACATTGATTCAGAATCGTCCACCGCAAAAAACTTCCCTTTCGAGTTATCGTTGAATGAACAAAGTTGTCTCTTTCGTGTTTCAAGTGTTCAACTATGGACGCATGGCCAAAACTCAAGTTTTAAAAACTTCCCAAAATCTGAATTTGGGCTTTCTTTAGTGTATTAAGTGTTTCAAAATGCCGTCTTTCATGTAGATTCGTAATCATCAAAAGCAAATAAGTCAGTTTTTAGATATCTTTGATTGAACAAAGTTCTGTCTTTCTTGTTTCAACTGTTCTACTATGGACCCATAGCTAAAACTCAAGTTTAAAAACTTCCCGAAATCTAAATCTGGACTTTCATTAGGGGATTAAGTGTATCAAAATGTCGTCTTTCACATAGATTCGGAATCGTCAACTGCAAAAAAGTCAATTTTAAGATATCGTTGATTGAACAAAGTTGTCTCTTTCTTGTTTCAAGTGTTCTACTATGGACCCATGGGTAAAACTCAAGTTTTAAAAAAGTTCCCGGAATCCGAATTTGGACATTCGTTAGTGTATTAAGTGTATCAAAATGTCGTCTTTCACGTTGATTCGGAATCGTCAACCGCAATAAAAGTCAGTTTTGAGATATTGTTGAATGAACAAAGTTGTCTCTTTCTTGTTTCAAGTGTTTAACTATTGACCCATGGCTAAAACTCAAGCTTTAAAGACTTCCCGAAATCCAAATTTGGACTTTCGTTAGTGTATTAAGTGTATCAAAATGTCGTCTTTCACATTTATTCGAAATCGTCAACCGCAAAAAAAGTCAGTTTTGATAAATCGTTGAATGAACAAAGTTGTCTTTTTCTTGTTTCAAGTGTTCTACTATGACCCATGGCTAAAACTCAAGTTTTAAAGACTTCCCGAAATCCAAATTTAGACTTTCATTAGTGTATTAAGTGTATTAAAATGTCGTATTTCACAGTGATTCGGAATCGTCAACCGCAAAAAAAGTCAGTTTTGAGATATCGTTGAATGAACAAAGTTGTCTCTTTCTTGTTTCAAGTGTTTAACTATGGACCCATGGCTAAAACTCAAGTTTTAAAGACTTCCCGAAATCCGAATTTGGACTTTCATTAGTGTATTAAAATGTCGTCTTTCACATTGATTCGGAATCGTCAACCGCAAAAAAAGTCAGTTTTGAGTTATCGTTGAATGAACAAAGTTGTCTCTTTCTTGTTTCAAGTGTTTAACTATGGACCCATGGCTAAAACTCAAGTTTTAAAAACTTCCCGAAATCCGAATTTAGACTTTCATTAGTGTATTAAGTGTATTAAAATGTCATCTTTCACATTGATTCGGAATCGTCAACCGCAAAAAAAGTCAGTTTTGAGATATCGTATAATGAACAAAGTTGTCTCTTTCTTGTTTCAAGTGTTTAACTATGGACCCATGGCTAAAACTCAAGTTTTAAAGACTTCCCGAAATCCGAATTTAGACTTTCATTAGTGTATTAAGTGTATTAAAATGTCATCTTTCACATTGATTCGGAATCGTCAACCGCAAAAAAAGTCAGTTTTGAGATATCGTTGAATGAACAAAGTTGTCTCTTTCTTGTTTCAAGTGTTTAACTATGAACCCATGGCTAAAACTCAAGTTTTAAAGACTTCCCGAAATCCGAATTTGGACTTTCATTAGCGTATTAAGTGTATTAAAATCTCATCTTTCACATTGATTCGGAATCGTCAACCGCAAAAAAAGTCAGTTTTGAGTTATAGTTGAATGAACAAAGTTGTCTCTTTCTTGTTTCAAGTGTTCAACTATGGACCCATGGCTAAAACTCAAGTTTTAAAGACTTCCCGAAATCCGAATTTGGACTTTCATGAGTGTATTAAGTGTATTAAAATGTCGTCTTTCACATTGATTCGGAATCGTCAACCACAAAAAAAGTCAGTTTTGAGATATCGTTGAATGAACAAAGTTGTCTCTTTCTTGTTTCAAGTGTTTAACTATGGACCCATGGCTAAAACTCAAGTATTAAAGACTTCCCGAAATCTGAATTTGGACTTTCATCAGTGTATTAAGTGTATTAAAATGTCGTCTTTCACATTGATTCGGAATCGTCAACCGCAAAAAAAGACAGTTTTGAGTTATCGTTGAATGAACAAAGTTGCCTCTTTCTTGTTTCAAGTGTTCAACTATGGACCCATGGCTAAAACTCAAGTTTTAAAAACTTCTCGAAATCTGAATTTGAACTTTATTTAGTGTATTAAGTGTTTCAAAATGTCATCTTTCACGTAGATTCGGAGCCGTCAAAAGCAAATAAGTCAGTTTTGAGATATCTTTGATAGAACAAAGTTCTGTCTTTCTTGTTTCAAGTGTTCTACTGTGCACCCATGGCTAAAACTCAAGTTTTAAAAACATCCCGAGATCTGAATCTGGACTTTCATTAGTGTATCAAAATGTCGTCTTTCACATAGATTCGGAATCGTCAACTGCAAAAAAGTCAATTTTGAGATATCGTTGATTGAACAAAGTTGTCTCCTTCTTGTTTCAAGTGTTCTACTATGGACCCATGGGTAAAACTGAAGTTTTAAAAACGTCCCACAATCCGAATTTGGACTTTCACTAGTGTATTAAGTGTATCAAAATGTCGTCTTTCACATTGATTCGGAATCGTCAACCGCAAAAAAAGTCAGTTTTGAGATATCGTTTGAATGAAGAAAGTTGTCTCTTTCTTGTTTCAAGTGTTCAACAATGGACCCATGGCTAAAACTCAAGTTTTAAAGACTTTCCGAAATTCGAATTTCGACTTTCATTAATGTATTAAGTGTATTAAAATGTCGTCTTTCACAATGAGTCGAAATCGTCAACCACAAAAAAAGTCAATTTTGAGATATCGTTGAATGAACAAAGTTGTCTCTTTCTTTTTTCAAGTGTTTATCTACGGACCCATGGCTAAAACTCAAGTTTTAAAGACTTTCTGAAATCTGAATTTGGACTTTCATCAGTGTATTAAGTGTATTAAAATGTCGTCTTTCACATTGATTCGGAATCGTCCACTGCAAAAAACTTCCCTTTTGAGTTATCGTTGAATGAACAAAGTTGTCTTTTTCTTGTTTCAAGTGTTCAACTATGGACCCATGGCTAAAACTCATGTTTTAAAAACTTCTCAAAATATGAATTTGGACTTTCTTTAGTGTATTAGGTGTTTCAAAATGTCGTCTTTCACGTAGGTTCGGAATCATCAACAGCAAAAAAAGTCAGTTTTGTGATATCGTTGAATGAACAAAGTTGTATCTTTCTTGTTTAAAGTGTTTAACTACGGACCCATGGCTGAAACTCAAGTTTTAAAGACTTTTCGAAATCCGAATTTGGACTTTCATCAGTGTATTAAGTGTATTAAAATGTCGTCTTTCACATTGATTCGGAATCGTCCACCGCAAAAAAGTTCCCTTTTGAGTTATCGTTGAATGAACAAAGTTGTCTCTTTCTTGTTTCAAGTGTTCAACTATGGACCCATGGCTAAAACTCAAGTTTTAAAAACTTCTCGAAATATGAATTTGTACTTTCTTTAGTGTATTAAGTGTTTCAAAATGTCGTCTTTCACGTAGATTCGGAATCATCAAAAGCAAATAAGTCAGTTTTTAGATATCTTTGATTGAACAAAGTTCTGTCTTTCTTGTTTCAAGTGTTTAACTATGGACCATGGCTAAAACTCAAGTTTTAAAAACTTTCCGAAATCTGAATTTGGACTTTCTTTAGTGTATTAAGTGTTTCAAAATGCTGTCTTTCACGTAGATTCGTAATCATCAAAAGCAAATAAGTCAGTTTTAAGATATCGTTGATTGAACAAAGTTGTCTTCTTCTTGTTTGAAGTGTTCTACTATGGACCCATGGGTAAAACTCAAGTTTTAAAAACTTCCCGGAATCCGAATTGAGACTTTCGTTAGTGTATTAAGTGTATCAAAATGTCGTCTTTCACATGGATTCGGAATCGTCAACCGCAAAAAAAGTCAGTTTTGAGTTATAGTTGAATGAACAAAGTTGTCTCTTTCTTGTTTCAAGTGTTCAACTATGGACCCACGGCTAAAACTCAAGTTTTAAAGACATCCCAAAATCCGAATTTGGACTTTCGTTAGTGTATTAAGTGTATCAAAATGTCATCTTTCACATTGATTCGAGATCGTCAACCGCAAAAAAAGTCAATTTTGAGATATCGTTGAATGAACAAAGTTGTCTCTTTCTTGTTTCAAGTGTTTAACTATGGACCCATGGCTAAAACTCAAGTTTTAAAGACTTCCCGAAATCTGAATTTGGACTTTCATCAGTGTATTAAGTGTATTAAAATGTAGTCTTTCACATTGATTCAGAATCGTCCACAGCAAAAAACTTCCCTTTCGAGTTATCGTTGAATGAACAAAGTTGTCTCTTTCTTGTTTCAAGTGTTCAACTATGGACGCATGGCCAAAACTCAAGTTTTAAAAACTTCCCAAAATCTGAATTTGGGCTTTCTTTAGTGTATTAAGTGTTTCAAAATGCCGTCTTTCATGTAGATTCGTAATCATCAAAAGCAAATAAGTCAGTTTTTAGATATCTTTGATTGAACAAAGTTCTGTCTTTCTTGTTTCAAGTGTTCTACTATGGACCCATAGCTAAAACTCAAGTTTTAAAAACTTCCCGAAATCTAAATCTGGACTTTCATTAGGGTATTAAGTGTATCAAAATGTCGTCTTTCACATAGATTCGGAATCGTCAACTGCAAAAAAGTCAATTTTAAGATATCGTTGATTGAACAAAGTTGTCTCTTTCTTGTTTCAAGTGTTCTACTATGGACCCATGGGTAAAACTCAAGTTTTAAAAAAGTTCCCGGAATCCGAATTTGGACATTCGTTAGTGTATTAAGTGTATCAAAATGTCGTCTTTCACGTTGATTCGGAATCGTCAACCGCAATAAAAGTCAGTTTTGAGATATTGTTGAATGAACAAAGTTGTCTCTTTCTTGTTTCAAGTGTTTAACTATTGACCCATGGCTAAAACTCAAGCTTTAAAGACTTCCCGAAATCCAAATTTGGACTTTCGTTAGTGTATTAAGTGTATCAAAATGTCGTCTTTCACATTTATTCGAAATCGTCAACCGCAAAAAAAGTCAGTTTTGATAAATCGTTGAATGAACAAAGTTGTCTTTTTCTTGTTTCAAGTGTTCTACTATAGACCCATGGCTAAAACTCAAGTTTTAAAGACTTCCCGAAATCCAAATTTAGACTTTCATTAGTGTATTAAGTGTATTAAAATGTCGTATTTCACATTGATTCGGAATCGTCAACCGCAAAAAAAGTCAGTTTTGAGATATCGTTGAATGAACAAAGTTGTCTCTTTCTTGTTTCAAGTGTTTAACTATGGACCCATGGCTAAAACTCAAGTTTTAAAGACTTCCCGAAATCCGAATTTGGACTTTCATTAGTGTATTAAAATGTCGTCTTTCACATTGATTCAGAATCGTCAACCGCAAAAAAAGTCAGTTTTGAGTTATCGTTGAATGAACAAAGTTGTCTCTTTCTTGTTTCAAGTGTTTAACTATGGACCCATGGCTAAAACTCAAGTTTTAAAAACTTCCCGAAATCCGAATTTAGACTTTCATTAGTGTATTAAGTGTATTAAAGTGTCATCTTTCACATTGATTCGGAATCGTCAACCGCAAAAAAAGTCAGTTTTGAGATATCGTTGAATGAACAAAGTTGTCTCTTTCTTGTTTCAAGTGTTTAACTATGAACCCATGGCTAAAACTCAAGTTTTAAAGACTTCCCGAAATCCGAATTTGGACTTTCATTAGCGTATTAAGTGTATTAAAATCTCATCTTTCACATTGATTCGGAATCGTCAACCGCAAAAAAAGTCAGTTTTGAGTTATAGTTGAATGAACAAAGTTGTCTCTTTCTTGTTTCAAGTGTTCAACTATGGACCCATGGCTAAAACTCAAGTTTTAAAGACTTCCCGAAATCCGAATTTGGACTTTCATGAGTGTATTAAGTGTATTAAAATGTCATCTTTCACATTGATTCGGAATCGTCAACCACAAAAAAAGTCAGTTTTGAGATATCGTTGAATGAACAAAGTTGTCTCTTTCTTGTTTCAAGTGTTTAACTATGGACCCATGGCTAAAACTCAAGTTTTAAAGACTTCCCGAAATCTGAATTTGGACTTTCATCAGTGTATTAAGTGTATTAAAATGTCGTCTTTCACATTGATTCGGAATCGTCAACCGCAAAAAAAGACAGTTTTGAGTTATCGTTGAATGAACAAAGTTGCCTCTTTCTTGTTTCAAGTGTTCAACTATGGACCCATGGCTAAAACTCAAGTTTTAAAAACTTATCGAAATCTGAATTTGAACTTTATTTAGTGTATTAAGTGTTTCAAAATGTCATCTTTCACGTAGATTCGGAGCCGTCAAAAGCAAATAAGTCAGTTTTGAGATATCTTTGATAGAACAAAGTTCTGTCTTTCTTGTTTCAAGTGTTCTACTGTGCACCCATGGCTAAAACTCAAGTTTTAAAAACATCCCGAGATCTGAATCTGGACTTTCATTAGTGTATCAAAATGTCGTCTTTCACATAGATTCGGAATCGTCAACAGCAAAAAAGTCAATTTTGAGATATCGTTGATTGAACAAAGTTGTCTCCTTCTTGTTTCAAGTGTTCTACTATGGACCCATGGGTAAAACTGAAGTTTTAAAAACGTCCCAAAATCCGAATTTGGACTTTCACTAGTGTATTAAGTGTATCAAAATGTCGTCTTTCACATTGATTCGGAATCGTCAACCGCAAAAAAAGTCAGTTTTGAGATATCGTTTGAATGAAGAAAGTTGTCTCTTTCTTGTTTCAAGTGTTCAACAATGGACCCATGGCTAAAACTCAAGTTTTAAAGACTTTCCGAAATTCGAATTTCGACTTTCATTAGTGTATTAAGTGTATTAAAATGTCGTCTTTCACAATGAGTCGAAATCGTCAACCACAAAAAAAGTCAATTTTGAGATATCGTTGAATGAACAAAGTTGTCTCTTTCTTTTTTCAAGTATTTATCTACGGACCCATGGCTAAAACTCAAGTTTTAAAGACTTTTCGAAATCTGAATTTGGACTTTCATCAGTGTATTAAGTGTATTAAAATGTCGTCTTTCACATTGATTCGGAATCGTCCACTGCAAAAAACTTCCCTTTTGAGTTATCGTTGAATGAACAAAGTTGTCTTTTTCTTGTTTCAAGTGTTCAACTATGGACCCATGGCTAAAACTCATGTTTTAAAAACTTCTCAAAATATGAATTTGGACTTTCTTTAGTGTATTAGGTGTTTCAAAATGTCGTCTTTCACGTAGATTCGGAATCATCAACAGCAAAAAAAGTCAGTTTTGTGATATCGTTGAATGAACAAAGTTGTTTCTTTCTTGTTTAAAGTGTTTAACTACGGACCCATGGCTGAAACTCAAGTTTTAAAGACTTTTCGAAATCCGAATTTGGACTTTCATCAGTGTATTAAGTGTATTAAAATGTCGTCTTTCACATTGATTCGGAATCGTCCACCGCAAAAAAGTTTCCTTTTGAGTTATCGTTGAATGAACAAAGTTGTCTCTTTCTTGTTTCAAGTGTTCAACTATGGACCCATGGCTAAAACTCAAGTTTTAAAAACTTCTCGAAATATGAATTTGTACTTTCTTTAGTGTATTAAGTGTTTCAAAATGTCGTCTTTCACGTAGATTCGGAATCATCAAAAGCAAAGAAGTCAGTTTTTAGATATCTTTGATTGAACAAAGTTCTGTCTTTCTTGTTTCAAGTGTTTAACTATGGACCATGGCTAAAACTCAAGTTTTAAAAACTTTCCGAAATCTGAATTTGGACTTTCTTTAGTGTATTAAGTGTTTCAAAATGCTGTCTTTCACGTAGATTCGTAATCATCAAAAGCAAATAAGTCAGTTTTAAGATATCGTTGATTGAACAAAGTTGTCTTCTTCTTGTTTGAAGTGTTCTACTATGGACCCATGGGTAAAACTCAAGTTTTAAAAACTTCCCGGAATCCGAATTGAGACTTTCGTTAGTGTATTAAGTGTATCAAAATGTCGTCTTTCACATGGATTCGGAATCGTCAACCGCAAAAAAAGTCAGTTTTGAGTTATAGTTGAATGAACAAAGTTGTCTCTTTCTTGTTTCAAGTGTTCAACTATGGACCCACGGCTAAAACTCAAGTTTTAAAGACATCCCAAAATCCGAATTTGGACTTTCGTTAGTGTATTAAGTGTATCAAAATGTCATCTTTCACATTGATTCGAGATCGTCAACCGCAAAAAAAGTCAATTTTGAGATATCGTTGAATGAACAAAGTTGTCTCTTTCTTGTTTCAAGTGTTTAACTATGGACCCATTGCTAAAACTCAAGTTTTAAAGACTTCCCGAAATCTGAATTTGGACTTTCATCAGTGTATTAAGTGTATTAAAATGTAGTCTTTCACATTGATTCAGAATCGTCCACCGCAAAAAACTTCCCTTTCGAGTTATCGTTGAATGAACAAAGTTGTCTCTTTCGTGTTTCAAGTGTTCAACTATGGACGCATGGCCAAAACTCAAGTTTTAAAAACTTCCCAAAATCTGAATTTGGGCTTTCTTTAGTGTATTAAGTGTTTCAAAATGCCGTCTTTCATGTAGATTCGTAATCATCAAAAGCAAATAAGTCAGTTTTTAGATATCTTTGATTGAACAAAGTTCTGTCTTTCTTGTTTCAACTGTTCTACTATGGACCCATAGCTAAAACTCAAGTTTAAAAACTTCCCGAAATCTAAATCTGGACTTTCATTAGGGGATTAAGTGTATCAAAATGTCGTCTTTCACATAGATTCGGAATCGTCAACTGCAAAAAAGTCAATTTTAAGATATCGTTGATTGAACAAAGTTGTCTCTTTCTTGTTTCAAGTGTTCTACTATGGACCCATGGGTAAAACTCAAGTTTTAAAAAAGTTCCCGGAATCCGAATTTGGACATTCGTTAGTGTATTAAGTGTATCAAAATGTCGTCTTTCACGTTGATTCGGAATCGTCAACCGCAATAAAAGTCAGTTTTGAGATATTGTTGAATGAACAAAGTTGTCTCTTTCTTGTTTCAAGTGTTTAACTATTGACCCATGGCTAAAACTCAAGCTTTAAAGACTTCCCAAAATCCAAATTTGGACTTTCGTTAGTGTATTAAGTGTATCAAAATGTCGTCTTTCACATTTATTCGAAATCGTCAACCGCAAAAAAAGTCAGTTTTTGATAAATCGTTGAATGAACAAAGTTGTCTTTTTCTTGTTTCAAGTGTTCTACTATGACCCATGGCTAAAACTCAAGTTTTAAAGACTTCCCGAAATCCAAATTTAGACTTTCATTAGTGTATTAAGTGTATTAAAATGTCGTATTTCACAGTGATTCGGAATCGTCAACCGCAAAAAAAGTCAGTTTTGAGATATCGTTGAATGAACAAAGTTGTCTCTTTCTTGTTTCAAGTGTTTAACTATGGACCCATGGCTAAAACTCAAGTTTTAAAGACTTCCCGAAATCCGAATTTGGACTTTCATTAGTGTATTAAAATGTCGTCTTTCACATTGATTCGGAATCGTCAACCGCAAAAAAAGTCAGTTTTGAGATATCGTTGAATGAACAAAGTTGTCTCTTTCTTGTTTCAAGTGTTTAACTATGAACCCATGGCTAAAACTCAAGTTTTAAAGACTTCCCGAAATCCGAATTTGGACATTCATTAGCGTATTAAGTGTATTAAAATCTCATCTTTCACATTGATTCGGAATCGTCAACCGCAAAAAAAGTCAGTTTTGAGTTATAGTTGAATGAACAAAGTTGTCTCTTTCTTGTTTCAAGTGTTCAACTATGGACCCATGGCTAAAACTCAAGTTTTAAAGACTTCCCGAAATTCGAATTTGGACTTTCACTAGTGTATTAAGTGTATCAAAATGTCGTCTTTCACATTGATTCGGAATCGTCAACCGCAAAAAAAGTCAGTTTTGAGATATCGTTGAATGAACAGAGTTGTCTCTTTCTTGTTTCAAGTGTTTAACTACGGACCCATGGCTAAAACTCAAGTTTTAAAGACTTCCCGAAATCCGAATTTAGACTTTCATTAGTGTATTAAGTGTATTAAAATGTCATCTTTCACATTGATTCGGAATCGTCAACCGCAAAAAAAGTCAGTTTTGAGTTATAGTTGAATGAACAAAGTTGTCTCTTTCTTGTTTCAAGTGTTCAACTATGGACCCATGGCTAAAACTCAAGTTTTAAAGACTTCCCGAAATCCGAATTTGGACTTTCATGAGTGTATTAAGTGTATTAAAATGTCGTCTTTCACATTGATTCGGAATCGTCAACCACAAAAAAAGTCAGTTTTGAGATATCGTTGAATGAACAAAGTTGTCTCTTTCTTGTTTCAAGTGTTTAACTATGGACCCATGGCTAAAACTCAAGTATTAAAGACTTCCCGAAATCTGAATTTGGACTTTCATCAGTGTATTAAGTGTATTAAAATGTCGTCTTTCACATTGATTCGGAATCGTCAACCGCAAAAAAAGACAGTTTTGAGTTATCGTTGAATGAACAAAGTTGCCTCTTTCTTGTTTCAAGTGTTCAACTATGGACCCATGGCTAAAACTCAAGTTTTAAAAACTTCTCGAAATCTGAATTTGAACTTTATTTAGTGTATTAAGTGTTTCAAAATGTCATCTTTCACGTAGATTCGGAGCCGTCAAAAGCAAATAAGTCAGTTTTGAGATATCTTTGATAGAACAAAGTTCTGTCTTTCTTGTTTCAAGTGTTCTACTGTGCACCCATGGCTAAAACTCAAGTTTTAAAAACATCCCGAGATCTGAATCTGGACTTTCATTAGTGTATCAAAATGTCGTCTTTCACATAGATTCGGAATCGTCAACTGCAAAAAAGTCAATTTTGAGATATCGTTGATTGAACAAATTTGTCTCCTTCTTGTTTCAAGTGTTCTACTATGGACCCATGGGTAAAACTGAAGTTTTAAAAACGTCCCACAATCCGAATTTGGACTTTCACTAGTGTATTAAGTGTATCAAAATGTCGTCTTTCACATTGATTCGGAATCGTCAACCGCAAAAAAAGTCAGTTTTGAGATATCGTTTGAATGAAGAAAGTTGTCTCTTTCTTGTTTCAAGTGTTCAACAATGGACCCATGGCTAAAACTCAAGTTTTAAAGACTTTCCGAAATTCGAATTTCGACTTTCATTAATGTATTAAGTGTATTAAAATGTCGTCTTTCACAATGAGTCGAAATCGTCAACCACAAAAAAAGTCAATTTTGAGATATCGTTGAATGAACAAAGTTGTCTCTTTCTTTTTTCAAGTGTTTATCTACGGACCCATGGCTAAAACTCAAGTTTTAAAGACTTTCCGAAATCTGAATTTGGACTTTCATCAGTGTATTAAGTGTATTAAAATGTCGTCTTTCACATTGATTCGGAATCGTCCACTGCAAAAAACTTCCCTTTTGAGTTATCGTTGAATGAACAAAGTTGTCTTTTTCTTGTTTCAAGTGTTCAACTATGGACCCATGGCTAAAACTCATGTTTTAAAAACTTCTCAAAATATGAATTTGGACTTTCTTTAGTGTATTAGGTGTTTCAAAATGTCGTCTTTCACGTAGGTTCGGAATCATCAACAGCAAAAAAAGTCAGTTTTGTGATATCGTTGAATGAACAAAGTTGTATCTTTCTTGTTTAAAGTGTTTAACTACGGACCCATGGCTGAAACTCAAGTTTTAAAGACTTTTCGAAATCCGAATTTGGACTTTCATCAGTGTATTAAGTGTATTAAAATGTCGTCTTTCACATTGATTCGGAATCGTCCACCGCAAAAAAGTTCCCTTTTGAGTTATCGTTGAATGAACAAAGTTGTCTCTTTCTTGTTTCAAGTGTTCAACTATGGACCCATGGCTAAAACTCAAGTTTTAAAAACTTCTCGAAATATGAATTTGTACTTTCTTTAGTGTATTAAGTGTTTCAAAATGTCGTCTTTCACGTAGATTCGGAATCATCAAAAGCAAATAAGTCAGTTTTTAGATATCTTTGATTGAACAAAGTTCTGTCTTTCTTGTTTCAAGTGTTTAACTATGGACCATGGCTAAAACTCAAGTTTTAAAAACTTTCCGAAATCTGAATTTGGACTTTCTTTAGTGTATTAAGTGTTTCAAAATGCTGTCTTTCACGTAGATTCGTAATCATCAAAAGCAAATAAGTCAGTTTTAAGATATCGTTGATTGAACAAAGTTGTCTTCTTCTTGTTTGAAGTGTTCTACTATGGACCCATGGGTAAAACTCAAGTTTTAAAAACTTCCCGGAATCCGAATTGAGACTTTCGTTAGTGTATTAAGTGTATCAAAATGTCGTCTTTCACATGGATTCGGAATCGTCAACCGCATAAAAAGTCAGTTTTGAGTTATAGTTGAATGAACAAAGTTGTCTCTTTCTTGTTTCAAGTGTTCAACTATGGACCCACGGCTAAAACTCAAGTTTTAAAGACATCCCAAAATCCGAATTTGGACTTTCGTTAGTGTATTAAGTGTATTGATAGCATGCATATTTATGCTATATTTTGGCATTTCACCTCATTCTTATTACACAATTTGAAGTAATTTTGCTGATCTTTCATTGTTTCTATTTTATGATACTTCAAATTGTCCTTACACTATTTTCTATCTTGCTGTTTATGCATTTATACAGGCAAGCAAGCGTACTTTAATGACATTCTGGTATCAACCTACATTATTGCATCAATGGTTTGCGAAATGGAAACTGAAAATGTAGAAGAAATGGACATTGAAGTTGTCTCTTCAATGTGGCCTGAAGATATGAATGAAGCTGGGAAACAATTCAATATAGAAATGATGTGGCTGTTCAAAACAAAGGACTAAAGATAAATGCCGAGTATGATACTGTTGTATACTGGAAACAGCGGGCCATGCATTTAGAGAAATTGTTGGAGGCTAGCATCCAAGGAGCATTTGGGCTGCTCAATTATACTGTTTTGGGCTGCATTTGGGCTGCTCGTTTTTGTTGTCTTGGGCTCATATATGTTGGGCTAGGCTAGGCCCAACCCTAGCCTTCCTAGGTCTTCATCTCTTAGCCATGTATTTAAGACTTCTTAGCACTTATTTTCCTGGATATAGAGAGAGGAGATAGAGAGGAGAATTCTGGCCGTTTTTCTGATTGTAGCATTTTTCTGTTTTCTCCATTTTGTTTCCATTTTGTCTTCCTTGTTGCAATGAAAGGCTAAGGCTATTATAACCGGTTGTGTAATCTTGAACCCATGTGGAATCTGAGTCCCGAATGAACTACAAGAACCTGGTTTGTTGTTTTAATCTTATTCATTTCCATTTGGTTTAGTTTGAACAGATTTTGGAATGCATGAAGTTCATGGCAGGTTTGTGTGAATTTACATGGATTCATTTTCTGTTAAATGCTTAAGAGAATACAGTGTTGTAATCGATTGGTATAACATCTTGGAAATGAATATGATATGCTTGAATGGTTGTTCTTGCATAGCTCCGGATGGGTTGAATAGAGAGTGAATGGTTGCATTTTGTTTATAAGAGATTTCTTTATTCATTTTGCTTTTCCAATCATTCTAATCCTTGGACGGTTGTTGGGGATGCTTTGAGTTAGATATCCAGAGATTATAACATCTAACCAACCAAGATCTATAGGTTGGACAAGGAAGATTTCATATAGGGGATAAATACACAACTGGTTGCTCTCCATTTACTGATTTTCATCTATATTTGTGTTTCTGTTTTGTTATTTAGATTTCTGTCAAAACCCCCCCCCAACCGTTGTGTTGCTTATATTGGTTCTCATTTTTGGTAGAAGAAGATAAGGCTCCTTGTGAGAGACGACCTAGGGTGCACTTTGCTGCAAACTAGAGAAGGATAAAACAATTCTGGAGTGGTTCGACAACTGCTCGACCAGAATTTTGGCGCCGTTGCCGGGGAGCCAAGTTTTTCTTCTAAAAACATAGAGGACCGACCCTATTTTCTGTTTGTTTTGTTCTCTTGTTTGAGTGTTTCGTTTGTGTTGTGATTTTGGTGATAAGGTTATCAGTTGTTGCTCACAAACTTGAAGAACCATTCTGTTCTGTTCTTGAGATAAACTGATAGCAAGCAGCAACAGAAAAGCCTTATTTGTCTTTTCGATTTTCTTTTTGTGTGTGTATTTTTCTTTTCTGTTTTCTCATCTCTAGATCCATTTTTGAACAAAGAAGTGGCTGTTGGAGAGGGCTGCACGACCTGCAATTTGAAAAGAAACCCTGCAGCAACTGGAAAAGCAAAAAAAAAAAAAAAAAAAAAAAAAACAAAATACTTTCAGTCTTTCTCTTTTCAGTATCACTACTTTTCTTTTCAGTATCACTACCTTGTGTCCTTGTGTTCTTTTCAGAATCACTACCTCTTGTTCTTGTATTGTCTTCACAGCAAGCTCACAGCAAGCTCACAGCAAGCAAGTAGACCATCCAAAAAAAAAAAAAAAAAATCGAAAAGGGGCTGCAGCAGATCAGATCAGGGCTCCACTTTTCTGCCTTTTACAGCAAAATCACTTGACCAAGAGCATATTCTGTTTTTCCTTTTCACTTTTTCATTTTATTCTCTCTCTTTTAACATTCCTTTTAAGTCTTTCCCTTCTCCACTAACCCTCCTTTTCGTTTGGCAGAGAAAGGCACCAGCTGCTGCAACCAAGAGAAGATCAGATTTGGCAGCCTCCCATTTGACAGCAGCTTTGACCTCTTCCATGACAGATAGCAAGATTTAAGGATTGAGCTCGAGATACCGGTTCTACCCTCTTGCTTTCTCATCCTTACTTGATATTCTTTCAATCTCATATGCTTCCCTTGATGTTTTCTTGCATATAGAGTGGTTTTTGAAGCAAAATAGGAGGCGGTTTGAAAAAAAAATCAGTTTTGCTGGTTACTGTTCACAGCTTCCAACTTGCTCCGATTGAGCTGATTTTTGGTGTCCAAAGAAATGGGGGTGTGGTGAGCAAGACTCACAGCTTTGCCGTGACATGTGGCCTTTTTTGGCCAAATTCGAACGTTTAGACCACTTTTTGGGCCATTTTGTGTTTTTCAGTGGCTAATTTTGTGTGGTTTTTAGTGTTTTTAGGTTCCTCAGTGTTTTTGTGTTGAAATTTTGTGAAAAAAATTGCATAAAAAAAATCATCTAAGGGCTTTTTGTTTGATATGTTTTGTGTTTTTATGTTTTTGTGTTTCTGTTTTTGAGTTTTTGTGTTTTTGAGTTCTTGTTTTGCATAGGCCATTTTGTGTTCTGTTTTTGTGCTAATCTCTAGTGCATGACCAGATCCTCTAAAGAAAAATTACTTGATTTGGATCTTGAATTAGAGAACACTCTTAGAAGGCAAGCTAGAGAGCTTAGGTCTCGGAATAGGATTGACCCTAATAGTGTTTCTAATACTTCATCCGAACCTGTTCCAGAATTCATCAATATGGCAGATAATGTTAATGGAAATAATGGTAATGGAAATGGTAATGGAAATGGAAACAATGGTAATGGCAATAATGGAAATCATGGTCATTTGGATGGTAGAACCATTAGAGAGCTGGCTGCACCTGATGTGCATTATCAGCCCCTATGTATTCAATACCCACAATTGGATGCTAACTTTGAACTAAAATCTGGACTGATCCATTTGTTGCCAAAGTTTCATGGTCTTGCAGGAGAGGATCCGCACAAGCATATGAAAGAGTTCCATGTTGTTTGCTCAACCATGCGGCCACAAGGAGTAGATGAAGAGCAAATCAAGCTGAGAGCCTTCCCATTCTCACTTGATGGATCAGCTAAGGATTGGTTGTATTACCTGCCACCAGCTGCCATTACCAGTTGGGATGGATTGAAAAGGATCTTCTTGGAAAAATTCTTCCCAGCCTCCAGAACAGCATCAATAAGGAAAGAAATTTGTGGTATAAGGCAGATAAGTGGTGAGACTTTACATGAGTATTGGGAGAGATTCAAGAAGTTGTGTTCCAGCTGTCCTCACCATCAGATAAGTGACCAACTCCTAATTCAATATTTCTATGAAGGTCTAATCCCCATGGACAGATACTTGGTAGATGCTGCAAGTGGAGGAGCATTGGCAGAGAAAACCCCAGCAGCTGCACAAGAACTGATATCAAAGATGGCACAAAATGCCCAGCAATTTGGCACCAGAATTAACACTCCTGCAAAAGCCATCAATGAAGTCAGTGTGGCTGCCACTATGGACCAGCAGAGGATAGAAAACAAGCTTGAGGAATTAGCTTCCATGGTCAGGCAGTTGGCATTAGAGAGAAAGCAACCCCAACAGCAGCTTTGTGGCATTTGCTCCTTGCCATCCCATATAACAGACCAATGCCCACAGTTGCAAGAGAATAATGAGACATGTGCAGGCATCTTTCCTGGTAGACCATTCCAGCACCAGCAGCACAACCAACCACTACCTCCAAACAGATATGATCCATTTTCCTCCACCTACAATCCAGGTTGGAGAGACCATCCGAACCTCAGATATGGCAACCCTTCCAATCAACATGTGCAGCAGCAGCCATACCAGAATCAACCATTTCAGCAGAGGTTCCACCCTTCAAATTCCAGCAACCATGCTCCACCACCAAGACAGAATCAAGCCATGCAACAAGCACCACCATTACCCAAGTCAGAACCTAGCCTGGATGATCTTGTTAAACAACTAGCAGCCAATACACTCCAATTCCAGCAAAAAACAGAAACCACAATTCAAAATTTGGAGACCCAAATAGGCCAGCTAGCCACAAACATCAATGAGTTAAGGAGTCAAGGTTCGGGACAGCTTCCTTCACAACCAGTTGCCAATCCGAGGGGTAATGTCAGTGCCATCATGCTTCGAAGTGGGAAAGAAGTAATCATTCCAACCCTTCCACCATCATCAAACATGGAGCAGCATGTAAAGGAGCAGCATGTAGAGACTAGCAAAGAGCAGCAACCCTCCTCAATCCAAGAAGCCAAGCAGCCAAACTCTAGCTATCAAGAACAAGGAGAAGGAGAGTCTTCCAACAAACAGCCCCTGCCATTCCCACATCGAGCAACTCAAAATAAGAAAAGAGCAGAAGTAGAATTAGATAAAGAGATCTTGGAGACATTCCAGAAAGTGGAAATCAATATACCCCTCCTTGAAGCCATCAGACAGATTCCAAAGTATGCAAAATTTCTCAAAGATTTGTGTACTCACAAGAGGAAGCTTAAGGGGAATGAGAAGGTCAACCTTGGGAGGAATGTTTCAGCTCTTATCCAACCTGTCATGCCAGCAAAGTGTAAAGATCCAGGGACGTTCTCCATTCCTTGTACTATAGGAGACATGCAATTTAGCAATGCTTTACTAGATTTAGGTGCATCCATTAATGTTATGCCTAACTCTATTTATGCTTCATTGCAGTGTGGTCCTTTGAAGCCAACAGGAGTGGTTGTCCAATTGGCCAATAGAAGTACTGCACACCCCACTGGAGTCCTAGAAGATGTGCTGGTTAAGGTTAAGGACTTAATCTTTCCAGCTGATTTTTATGTTTTGAATATGGAAGATGATAGCACACTTGAGCATGCACCCTTGATACTAGGGAGACCATTCTTAAAAACTGCTAGAACTATAATCAATGTGCATGAGGGTACACTTTCCATGGAATTTGCTGGTAACACAATTAACTTCAAGATACTTGATGCCATGAAATTCCCTACTGAGGATCATTCCACTTTTCAAGTAAATAGAGTTGACCTGTTAGTGAATGAAGCATGTTTTGAGTCTTCTGATTTAATTGATAAACTCCCCACTGTGCATGAGTTCCCAGATACGATTATTTGCACTGATTGTAGTGATGGAGAGAGTCAATGTGCTGCATGCTTAGAGATTGCTGAATTTTTGCATAGGCATGAGTTTGATTTTGATGATAACATTTCCCAAGTGGAAGATAGTGTTGCTGACCTTGTTGAGCAGGTTGATAGTGCTTTGGAGTTAGATTTGCAGTCAAATAGATCAGCCCCCTCCTTGCAGCAGCCACCCACCATTCAGTGCAAGCCTTTGCCTCAGCACCTCAAGTATGCATTCTTGGAGAAAGATGAGAAGCTGCCAGTCATCATTGCAAACAACTTGCAGCCTGACCAAGAGAGAAAGTTGTTGGACGTGCTGAAAAAGAATAAGAAAGCAATTGGGTGGACTTTAGCGGACATAACTGGAATCAGCCCATCTGTTTGCATGCACCGTATCTTATTAGAGGAAGGAGCAAAACCAGCAAGGCAGCCTCAAAGAAGACTTAACCCAACCATCCTTGATGTGGTAAAACAGGAGGTAAGTAAATTACTTGCAGCTGGTATTATTTACCCTATTTCTGACAGCAAGTGGGTGAGTCCTGTGCAGGTTGTTCCAAAAAAGACGGGCATCACGGTGGTTCCAAATGAGCAGAATGAGCTTATCCCCATGAGAGTGCAGAACAGCTGGAGAGTTTGCATTGATTATAGAAAGTTGAACCAAGCAACCAGAAAGGATCATTTTCCCCTCCCATTCATTGATCAGATGTTGGAGAGATTGGCTGGTAAGTCACACTATTGTTTCCTTGACGGTTTTTCTGGATACTTTCAGATTTGCATAGCCCCAGAGGATCAAGAGAAGACCACCTTCACCTGCCCCTTTGGCACATTCGCTTATAGAAGAATGCCTTTCGGTCTATGTAATGCTCCAGGTACCTTTCAGCGATGCATGGTAAGTATATTTTCAGATTTTCTAGAGCATTGCATGGAAGTGTTTATGGATGATTTTTCAGTTTATGGCACTTCTTTTGATGATTGCTTGGTTAGCTTGGGAAGAGTCTTAGAGAGATGCATTGAAAAGAACCTTGTTTTAAATTTTGAAAAATGTCATTTCATGGTAGAACAAGGAATTGTTTTAGGGCATGTTCTGTCTAAGAAGGGTATAGAAGTGGATCGGTCTAAGGTTGAAATTATTGCTTCATTGCCTTACCCTACCTCTGTGAAGGAGGTGCGTTCTTTCCTTGGCCATGCAGGATTTTACAGGAGGTTCATCAAGGACTTCAGCAAGATTGCACTTCCACTTTCCCACCTTCTCCAGAAAGAAGTAACCTTCCACTTTGATGAGCAGTGCAAGCAGGCATTTGAGGAACTGAAGAGTCGATTGATTTCTCCACCCATCATACAGCCGCCTGACTGGGAGTTGCCCTTCGAGTTGATGTGCGACGCCTCCAACTTTGCAGTGGGCGCCGTCCTTTCCCAGCGTGTGGAGAAGAAATCTCATGTCATAGCCTACGCTTCGCGTACATTGGATGCGGCACAGTCTAATTATACCACTACGGAAAAAGAGCTCTTGTCTATTGTTTTTGCATTGGATAAATTTAGATCCTATTTACTTGGTTCTAAAGTTATTGTCTTTTCTGACCATGCAGCTCTTAGGTACCTCTTGAAGAAACCTGATGCCAAACCTCGTTTGATAAGGTGGATGCTCTTGCTCCAAGAATTTGACATTGAGATCAAGGATAAAAGTGGAGTAGAGAACTTGGTAGCCGACCACCTCAGTCGCATTCCTTCCACCTCAGATCCATCTGTCATGGACTCCCAGCCTATCAGGGATGATTTCCCAGATGAGTTATTATACCACATTCATGGTGTTGAGCCCTGGTATGCTGATTTGGTAAATTATTTAGTTGCTTCTGAATTACCTGCATATTTTAAGAAGGAACAGCTAAATAAATTTAAGAGTCAGGCTCGTTATTATGTGTGGGATGATCCCTATCTGTGGCGCATGTGTAGTGACCAGGTCATCAGGAGATGTGTGCCTGACCATGAGTTTGCATCTGTCTTAAATTTTTGTCACACACTTGCATGTGGTGGTCACTTTGGTCCCCAACGTACAGCTAGGAAAGTCCTAGATTCTGTATTATATTGGCCTTCACTCTTTAAGGATTCATATGAGTTCTGTAAGAATTGCACACGTTGCCAACACACAGGCACTATATCACGTAGGAATGAAATGCCTCAAAAACCCCTATTGTTTTGTGAAATCTTTGATGTTTGGGGCATTGACTTCATGGGTCCATTTCCTGTGTCATTTGGTTATGTGTACATTCTGTTAGCTGTGGATTATGTTTCTAAGTGGGTGGAAGCTAAAGCCACCAGGACTGATGATGCTTCTGTGGTTGCAGATTTTGTTCGTTCTCACATCTTTTGCAGGTTTGGCATGCCCAGGGCCATCATCAGCGACCAAGGATCCCACTTTTGCAATAGAAAGATAGACACCCTATTTCGTAAGTATGGGGTAATACACAAAGTGGCGACTCCTTATCATCCACAGACTAATGGGCAAGCTGAAGTATCAAATAGGGAGATCAAGCAGATTTTGGAGAAGACTGTCCAGCCCAATAGGAAAGACTGGAGCATGAGATTAGAAGATGCACTATGGGCCTACCGCACCGCCTACAAAACCCCCATTGGCATGTCCCCCTACAGGTTAGTTTTTGGAAAAGCATGTCACTTGCCGGTGGAAGTGGAGCATAAGGCATATTGGGCGGTGAAGCAATGCAATATGGACATCAGTCAAGCGGGGTCCCAAAGAAAGCTCCAACTTCAAGAGCTTGAGGAGATTAGGATGGAAGCATATGAGAACTCACGCATCTACAAGGAGAAGACCAAGGCTGTGCATGACAAGCATATTGTGAGGAAGACATTCGAAGTTGGCCAGAAAGTTCTGCTATACAATTCCCGTCTCAAGTTGATGCCCGGTAAGTTACGTTCCCGTTGGACTGGTCCTTTCATAGTTATTCATGTTTTTCCCTTTGGTGCAGTTGCAATCAAGGATGAGTCCAATGCAAAGCAATTCACAGTGAACGGGCAGCGACTTAAGCCATTCTACGAGAGCTTTCAGGAGCATGTTGTGGAGGAGCTGCATCTCCTCAACGCCACCTCCATTTGATACATCAGGCTGTTTCTCTCTCCCTAATATTTTACATTTACTTGTCCTATTCTTAATTGGAATTGCATGTTTACATTGAGGGCAATGTAAAGTCTAAGTATGGGGGGGTAGCATTCTTATTTTTGCAGCATTTTTCTTTATCTTTTCATATTTCTTTTTCCTTGGGTCTAGTTGAGTCAGTTTTGTGTGGAAATGCAAGTTAAGCAATTAAGTCTAAAAGAACCCAGCATGATTAGAACTTCAATCTTATCTTCCTTGATTTCGAGTGACTTGGCAATGAGTTTGATTTGATAGATTGATTGGGTAGTCTACAGCCGTGAGGATTTTGAGCCTATTGTCTTTCTTGTGTGTGCATTCACCTATCATGATCTCCACTCTAGAACTTGTTTTGATTCTTGGTTGAGGCTATATTTGTTCATGCATGACTCAAATATGATTAAGGCATTCTTTCTTGTCCCCATTTGGCCATTTTGTTATTATAATCTAAAAAAAAAAAAAAAAAAATATTGATGAGTACCTTTCGCTCGCCACTTAGAGCCATCATTCTTACCCTTCATTTTCATACACCCTTTTGGACCTTCCAACCTTAGGAAGAGGAATATTAAGTGCATTCTAGAGAGAGAGATTGAATTCATCAAGCAAGACATAAGGCCAAAGGCCATTTGCATCCATGAAAAAAAAAAAAAAAAAAAAAAAGAAAAAGAAAAAGAAAAGTAAACAAAGGATAGAATGGTGAGAAAGAGCGTAAAACGCACTCACCTTCTCTTTCCAAAAAAAAAAAAATTGATGAGAAAAAGAAGAAAGCAACCAAATAAAGATGCAATGTTTTTCTTAATGCTTGGGAATTCTATCTCTCGATCTTAGAGTTGCATGAAATGTTTTCTCGACCTAAGGCATGTTTTCCTTCATTGTGGTCTTTCCATTTCTTTCTTCCCCACATTACAACCCTGAATAAGTCCTTTTGATTTGTGGCATGCATGTAACATGAATAGTGGAGATTGAGAAGATAAACAAGCTTATGGTAGTGGAATTGTGATTAGGTGAATTTGAGCGAAACAGTCACCACCACCTCTTGAGAGATTTTTGAGCATACACTTGTCCTGTGAGAGACTTCTACTTTTGATTTGTCTTATTGAATGAATTGCCATATCACTTGTTTTCTTGGAAGTAGAGGAAAGATGATCTTTGAATGATGAATTCTTGAAGACTTACCTTGCATCTGATTTGTGTTTTTCCACGTTTTTATTTTTGAGTCATAGAGTCTAGTGTTTTGCCCAGGAGTGCAAAAGTATAAGTATGGGGGAGTTGATAGCATGCATATTTATGCTATATTTTGGCATTTCACCTCATTCTTATTACACAATTTGAAGTAATTTTGCTGATCTTTCATTGTTTCTATTTTATGATACTTCAAATTGTCCTTACACTATTTTCTATCTTGCTGTTTATGCATTTATACAGGCAAGCAAGCGTACTTTAATGACATTCTGGTATCAACCTACATTATTGCATCAATGGTTTGCGAAATGGAAACTGAAAATGTAGAAGAAATGGACATTGAAGTTGTCTCTTCAATGTGGCCTGAAGATATGAATGAAGCTGGGAAACAATTCAATATAGAAATGATGTGGCTGTTCAAAACAAAGGACTAAAGATAAATGCCGAGTATGATACTGTTGTATACTGGAAACAGCGGGCCATGCATTTAGAGAAATTGTTGGAGGCTAGCATCCAAGGAGCATTTGGGCTGCTCAATTATACTGTTTTGGGCTGCATTTGGGCTGCTCGTTT
The DNA here is from genome assembly GCA_036245055.1 of Diospyros kaki. Lineage (NCBI taxonomy): Eukaryota > Viridiplantae > Streptophyta > Magnoliopsida > Ericales > Ebenaceae > Diospyros > Diospyros kaki. The sequence continues at coordinate 21,032,561 of BSEG01000009.1, read as the reverse complement.
TTGTTGTCTTGGGCTCATATATGTTGGGCTAGGCTAGGCCCAACCCTAGCCTTCCTAGGTCTTCATCTCTTAGCCATGTATTTAAGACTTCTTAGCACTTATTTTCCTGGATATAGAGAGAGGAGATAGAGAGGAGAATTCTGGCCGTTTTTCTGATTGTAGCATTTTTTTGTTTTCTCCATTTTGTTTCCATTTTGTCTTCCTTGTTGCAATGAAAGGCTAAGGCTATTATAACCGGTTGTGTAATCTTGAACCCATGTGGAATCTGAGTCCCGAATGAACTACAAGAACCTGGTTTGTTGTTTTAATCTTATTCATTTCCATTTGGTTTAGTTTGAACAGATTTTGGAATGCATGAAGTTCATGGCAGGTTTGTGTGAATTTACATGGATTCATTTTCTGTTAAATGCTTAAGAGAATACAGTGTTGTAATCGATTGGTATAACATCTTGGAAATGAATATGATATGCTTGAATGGTTGTTCTTGCATAGCTCCGGATGGGTTGAATAGAGAGTGAATGGTTGCATTTTGTTTATAAGAGATTTCTTTATTCATTTTGCTTTTCCAATCATTCTAATCCTTGGACGGTTGTTGGGGATGCTTTGAGTTAGATATCCAGAGATTATAACATCTAACCAACCAAGATCTATAGGTTGGACAAGGAAGATTTCATATAGGGGATAAATACACAACTGGTTGCTCTCCATTTACTGATTTTCATCTATATTTGTGTTTCTGTTTTGTTATTTAGATTTCTGTCAAAACCCCCCCCCAACCGTTGTGTTGCTTATATTGGTTCTCATTTTTGGTAGAAGAAGATAAGGCTCCTTGTGAGAGACGACCTAGGGTGCACTTTGCTGCAAACTAGAGAAGGATAAAACAATTCTGGAGTGGTTCGACAACTGCTCGACCATGTATCAAAATGTCATCTTTCACATTGATTCGAGATCGTCAACCGCAAAAAAAGTCAATTTTGAGATATCGTTGAATGAACAAAGTTGTCTCTTTCTTGTTTCAAGTGTTTAACTATGGACCCATGGCTAAAACTCAAGTTTTAAAGACTTCCCGAAATCTGAATTTGGACTTTCATCAGTGTATTAAGTGTATTAAAATGTAGTCTTTCACATTGATTCAGAATCGTCCACCGCAAAAAACTTCCCTTTCGAGTTATCGTTGAATGAACAAAGTTGTCTCTTTCTTGTTTCAAGTGTTCAACTATGGACGCATGGCCAAAACTCAAGTTTTAAAAACTTCCCAAAATCTGAATTTGGGCTTTCTTTAGTGTATTAAGTGTTTCAAAATGCCGTCTTTCATGTAGATTCGTAATCATCAAAAGCAAATAAGTCAGTTTTTAGATATCTTTGATTGAACAAAGTTCTGTCTTTCTTGTTTCAAGTGTTCTACTATGGACCCATAGCTAAAACTCAAGTTTTAAAAACTTCCCGAAATCTAAATCTGGACTTTCATTAGGGTATTAAGTGTATCAAAATGTCGTCTTTCACATAGATTCGGAATCGTCAACTGCAAAAAAGTCAATTTTAAGATATCGTTGATTGAACAAAGTTGTCTCTTTCTTGTTTCAAGTGTTCTACTATGGACCCAAGGGTAAAACTCAAGTTTTAAAAAAGTTCCCAGAATCCGAATTTGGACATTCGTTAGTGTATTAAGTGTATCAAAATGTCGTCTTTCACGTTGATTCGGAATCGTCAACCGCAATAAAAGTCAGTTTTGAGATATTGTTGAATGAACAAAGTTGTCTCTTTCTTGTTTCAAGTGTTTAACTAATGACCCTTGGCTAAAACTCAAGCTTTAAAGACTTCCCGAAATCCAAATTTGGACTTTCGTTAGTGTATTAAGTGTATCAAAATGTCGTCTTTCACATTTATTCGAAATCGTCAACCGCAAAAAAAGTCAGTTTTGATAAATCGTTGAATGAACAAAGTTGTCTTTTTCTTGTTTCAAGTGTTCTACTATAGACCCATGGCTAAAACTCAAGTTTTAAAGACTTCCCGAAATCCAAATTTAGACTTTCATTAGTGTATTAAGTGTATTAAAATGTCGTATTTCACATTGATTCGGAATCGTCAATCGCAAAAAAAGTCAGTTTTGAGATATCGTTGAATGAACAAAGTTGTCTCTTTCTTGTTTCAAGTGTTTAACTATGGACCCATGGCTAAAACTCAAGTTTTAAAGACTTCCCGAAATCCGAATTTGGACTTTCATTAGTGTATTAAGTGTATTAAAATGTCGTCTTTCACATTGATTCGGAATCGTCAACCGCAAAAAAAGTCAGTTTTGAGTTATCGTTGAATGAACAAAGTTGTCTCTTTCTTGTTTCAAGTGTTTAACAATGGACCCATGGCTAAAACTCAAGTTTTAAAAACTTCCCGAAATCCGAATTTAGACTTTCATTAGTGTATTAAGTGTATTAAAATGTCATCTTTCACATTGATTCGGAATCGTCAACCGCAAAAAAAGTCAGTTTTGAGATATCGTTGAATGAACAAAGTTGTCTCTTTCTTGTTTCAAGTGTTTAACTATGGACCCATGGCTAAAACTCAAGTTTTAAAGACTTCCCGAAATCCGAATTTAGACTTTCATTAGTGTATTAAGTGTATTAAAATGTCATCTTTCACATTGATTCGGAATCGTCAACCGCAAAAAAAGTCAGTTTTGAGATATCCTTGAATGAACAAAGTTGTCTCTTTCTTGTTTCAAGTGTTTAACTATGAACCCATGGCTAAAACTCAAGTTTTAAAGACTTCCCGAAATCTGAATTTGGACTTTCATTAGCATATTAAGTGTATTAAAATCTCATCTTTCACATTGATTCGGAATCGTCAACCGCAAAAAAAGTCAGTTTTGAGTTATAGTTGTATGAACAAAGTTGACTCTTTCTTGTTTCAAGTGTTCAACTATGGACCCATGGCTAAAACTCAAGTTTTAAAGACTTCCCGAAATCCGAATTTGGACTTTCATGAGTGTATTAAGTGTATTAAAATGTCGTCTTTCACATTGATTCGGAATCGTCAACCGCAAAAAAAGTCAGTTTTGAGTTATCGTTGAATGAACAAAGTTGTCTCTTTCTTGTTTCAAGTGTTTAACAATGGACCCATGGCTAAAACTCAAGTTTTAAAAACTTCCCGAAATCCGAATTTAGACTTTCATTAGTGTATTAAGTGTATTAAAATGTCATCTTTCACATTGATTCGGAATCGTCAACCGCAAAAAAAGTCAGTTTTGAGATATCGTTGAATGAACAAAGTTGTCTCTTCTTGTTTCAAGTGTTTAACTATGGACCCATGGCTAAAACTCAAGTTTTAAAGACTTCCCGAAATCCAAATTTAGACTTTCATTAGTGTATTAAGTGTATTAAAATGTCATCTTTCACATTGATTCGGAATCGTCAACCGCAAAAAAAGTCAGTTTTGAGATATCGTTGAATGAACAAAGTTGTCTCTTTCTTGTTTCAAGTGTTTAACTATGAACCCATGGCTAAAACTCAAGTTTTAAAGACTTCCCGAAATCCGAATTTGGACTTTCATTAGCGTATTAAGTGTATTAAAATCTCATCTTTCACATTGATTCGGAATCGTCAACCGCAAAAAAAGTCAGTTTTGAGTTATAGTTGAATGAACAAAGTTGTCTCTTTCTTGTTTCAAGTGTTCAACTATGGACCCATGGCTAAAACTCAAGTTTTAAAGACTTCCCGAAATCCGAATTTGGACTTTCATGAGTGTATTAAGTGTATTAAAATGTCGTCTTTCACATTGATTCGGAATCGTCAACCACAAAAAAAGTCAGTTTTCAGATATCGTTGAATGAACAAAGTTGTCTCTTTCTTGTTTCAAGTGTTTAACTATGGACCCATGGCTAAAACTCAAGTTTTAAAGACTTCTCGAAATCTGAATTTGGACTTTCATCAGTGTATTAAGTGTATTAAAATGTCGTCTTTCACATTGATTCAGAATCGTCAACCGCAAAAAAAGACAGTTTTGAGTTATCGTTGAATGAACAAAGTTGCCTCTTTCTTGTTTCAAGTGTTCAACTATGGACCCATGGCTAAAACTCAAGTTTTAAAAACTTCTCGAAATCTGACTTTGAACTTTATTTAGTGTATTAAGTGTTTCAAAATGTCATCTTTCACGTAGATTCGGAGCCGTCAAAAGAAAATAAGTCAGTTTTGAGATATCTTTGATAGAACAAAGTTCTGTCTTTCTTGTTTCAAGTGTTCTACTGTGCACCCATGGCTAAAACTCAAGTTTTAAAAACATCCCGAGATCTGAATCTGGACTTTCATTAGTGTATCAAAATGTCATCTTTCACATAGATTTGGAATCGTCAACTGCAAAAAAGTCAATTTTGAGATATCGTTGATTGAACAAACTTGTCTCCTTCTTGTTTCAAGTGTTCTACTATGGACCCATGGGTAAAACTGAAGTTCTAAAAACGTCCCAAAATTCAAATTTGGACTTTCACTAGTGTATTAAGTGTATCAAAATGTCGTCTTTCACATTGATTCGGAATCGTCAACCGCAAAAAAAGTCAGTTTTGAGATATCGTTGAATGAACAAAGTTGTCTCTTTCTTGTTTCAAGTGTTTAACTATGGACCCATGGGTAAAACTGAAGTTCTAAAAACGTCCCAAAATTCGAATTTGGACTTTCACTAGTGTATTAAGTGTATCAAAATGTCGTCTTTCACATTGATTCGGAATCGTCAACCGCAAAAAAAGTCAGTTTTGAGATATCGTTGAATGAACAAAGTTGTCTCTTTCTTGTTTCAAGTGTTTAACTATGGACCCATGGCTAAAACTCAAGTTTTAAAGACTTCCCGAAATCCGAATTTGGACTTTCATTAGTGTATTAAGTGTATTAAAATGTCGTCTTTCACATTGATTCGGAATCGTCAACCGCAAAAAAAGTCAGTTTTGAGTTATCGTTGAATGAACAAAGTTATCTCTTTCTTGTTTCAAGTGTTTAACAATGGACCCATGGCTAAAACTCAAGTTTTAAAAACTTCCCGAAATCCGAATTTAGACTTTCATTAGTGTATTAAGTGTATTAAAATGTCATCTTTCACATTGATTCGGAATCGTCAACCGCAAAAAAAGTCAGTTTTGAGATATCGTTGAATGAACAAAGTTGTCTCTTTCTTGTTTCAAGTGTTTAACTATGAACCCATGGCTAAAACTCAAGTTTTAAAGACTTCCCGAAATCCGAATTTGGACATTCATTAGCGTATTAAGTGTATTAAAATCTCATCTTTCACATTGATTCGGAATCGTCAACCGCAAAAAAAGTCAGTTTTGAGTTATAGTTGAATGAACAAAGTTGTCTCTTTCTTGTTTCAAGTGTTCAACTATGGACCCATGGCTAAAACTCAAGTTTTAAAGACTTCCCGAAATTCGAATTTGGACTTTCACTAGTGTATTAAGTGTATCAAAATGTCGTCTTTCACATTGATTCGGAATCGTCAACCGCAAAAAAAGTCAGTTTTGAGATATCGTTGAATGAACAGAGTTGTCTCTTTCTTGTTTCAAGTGTTTAACTACGGACCCATGGCTAAAACTCAAGTTTTAAAGACTTCCCGAAATCCGAATTTAGACTTTCATTAGTGTATTAAGTGTATTAAAATGTCATCTTTCACATTGATTCGGAATCGTCAACCGCAAAAAAAGTCAGTTTTGAGATATCGTTGAATGAACAAAGTTGTCTCTTTCTTGTTTCAAGTGTTTAACTATGAACCCATGGCTAAAACTCAAGTTTTAAAGACTTCCCGAAATCCGAATTTGGACATTCATTAGCGTATTAAGTGTATTAAAATCTCATCTTTCACATTGATTCGGAATCGTCAACCGCAAAAAAAGTCAGTTTTGAGTTATAGTTGAATGAACAAAGTTGTCTCTTTCTTGTTTCAAGTGTTCAACTATGGACCCATGGCTAAAACTCAAGTTTTAAAGACTTCCCGAAATCCGAATTTTGACTTTCATGAGTGTATTAAGTGTATTAAAATGTCGTCTTTCACATTGATTCGGAATCGTCAACCACAAAAAAAGTCAGTTTTGAGATATCGTTGAATGAACAAAGTTGTCTCTTTCTTGTTTCAAGTGTTTAACTATGGACCCATGGCTAAAACTCAAGTTTTAAAGACTTCCCGAAATCCGAATTTGGACATTCATTAGCGTATTAAGTGTATTAAAATCTCATCTTTCACATTGATTCGGAATCGTCAACCGCAAAAAAAGTCAGTTTTGAGTTATAGTTGAATGAACAAAGTTGTCTCTTTCTTGTTTCAAGTGTTCAACTATGGACCCATGGCTAAAACTCAAGTTTTAAAGACTTCCCGAAATCCGAATTTTGACTTTCATGAGTGTATTAAGTGTATTAAAATGTCGTCTTTCACATTGATTCGGAATCGTCAACCACAAAAAAAGTCAGTTTTGAGATATCGTTGAATGAACAAAGTTGTCTCTTTCTTGTTTCAAGTGTTTAACTATGGACCCATGGCTAAAACTCAAGTTTTAAAGACTTCCCGAAATCTGAATTTGGACTTTCATCAGTGTATTAAGTGTATTAAAATGTCGTCTTTCACATTGATTCAGAATCGTCAACCGCAAAAAAAGACAGTTTTGAGTTATCGTTGAATGAACAAAGTTGCCTCTTTCTTGTTTCAAGTGTTCAACTATGGACCCATGGCTAAAACTCAAGTTTTAAAAACTTCTCGAAATCTGAATTTGAACTTTATTTAGTGTATTAAGTGTTTCAAAATGTCATCTTTCACGTAGATTCGGAGCCGTCAAAAGTAAATAAGTCAGTTTTGAGATATCTTTGATAGAACAAAGTTTTGTCTTTCTTGTTTCAAGTGTTCTACTGTGCACCCATGGCTAAAACTCAAGTTTTAAAAACATCCCGAGATCTGAATCTGGACTTTCATTAGTGTATCAAAATGTCGTCTTTCACATAGATTCGGAATCGTCAACTGCAAAAAAGTCAGTTTTGAGATATCGTTTGAATGAAGAAAGTTGTCTCTTTCTTGTTTCAAGTGTTCAACAATGGACCCATGGCTAAAACTCAAGTTTTAAAGACTTTCCGAAATTCGAATTTCGACTTTCATTAGTGTATTAAGTGTATTAAAATGTCGTCTTTCACAATGAGTCGAAATCGTCAACCACAAAAAAAGTCAATTTTGAGATATCGTTGAATGAACAAAGTTGTCTCTTTCTTTTTTCAAGTGTTTATCTATGGACCCATGGCTAAAACTCAAGTTTTAAAGACTTTCCGAAATCTGAATTTGGACTTTCATCAGTGTATTAAGTGTATTAAAATGTCGTCTTTCACATTGATTCGGAATCGTCCACTGCAAAAAACTTCCCTTTTGAGTTATCGTTGAATGAACAAAGTTGTCTTTTTCTTGTTTCAAGTGTTCAACTATGGACCCATGGCTAAAACTCATGTTTTAAAAACTTCTCAAAATATGAATTTGGACTTTCTTTAGTGTATTAGGTGTTTCAAAATGTCGTCTTTCACGTAGATTTGGAATCATCAACAGCAAAAAAAGTCAGTTTTGTGATATCGTTGAATGAACAAAGTTGTTTCTTTCTTGTTTAAAGTGTTTAACTACGGACCCATGGCTGAAACTCAAGTTTTAAAGACTTTTCGAAATCCGAATTTGGACTTTCATCAGTGTATTAAGTGTATTAAAATGTCGTCTTTCACATTGATTCGGAATCGTCCACCGCAAAAAAGTTTCCTTTTGAGTTATCGTTGAATGAACAAAGTTGTCTCTTTCTTGTTTCAAGTGTTCAACTATGGACCCATGGCTAAAACTCAAGTTTTAAAAACTTCTCGAAATATGAATTTGTACTTTCTTTAGTGTATTAAGTGTTTCAAAATGTCGTCTTTCACGTAGATTCGGAATCATCAAAAGCAAATAAGTCAGTTTTTAGATATCTTTGATTGAACAAAGTTCTGTCTTTCTTGTTTCAAGTGTTTAACTATGGACCATGGCTAAAACTCAAGTTTTAAAAACTTTCCGAAATCTGAATTTGGACTTTCTTTAGTGTATTAAGTGTTTCAAAATGCTGTCTTTCACGTAGATTCGTAATCATCAAAAGCAAATAAGTCAGTTTTAAGATATCGTTGATTGAACAAAGTTGTCTTCTTCTTGTTTGAAGTGTTCTACTATGGACCCATGGGTAAAACTCAAGTTTTAAAAACTTCCCGGAATCCGAATTGAGACTTTCGTTAGTGTATTAAGTGTATCAAAATGTCATCTTTCACATGGATTCGGAATCGTCAACCGCAAAAAAAGTCAGTTTTGAGTTATAGTTGAATGAACAAAGTTGTCTCTTTCTTGTTTCAAGTGTTCAACTATGGACCCACGGCTAAAACTCAAGTTTTAAAGACATCCCAAAATCCGAATTTGGACTTTCGTTAGTGTATTAAGTGTATCAAAATGTCATCTTTCACATTGATTCGAGATCGTCAACCGCAAAAAAAGTCAATTTTGAGATATCGTTGAATGAACAAAGTTGTCTCTTTCTTGTTTCAAGTGTTTAACTATGGACCCATGGCTAAAACTCAAGTTTTAAAGACTTCCCGAAATCTGAATTTGGACTTTCATCAGTGTATTAAGTGTATTAAAATGTAGTCTTTCACATTGATTCAGAATCGTCCACCGCAAAAAACATCCCTTTCGAGTTATCGTTGAATGAACAAAGTTGTCTCTTTCTTGTTTCAAGTGTTCAACTATGGACGCATGGCCAAAACTCAAGTTTTAAAAACTTCCCAAAATCTGAATTTGGGCTTTCTTTAGTGTTTTAAGTGTTTCAAAATGCCGTCTTTCATGTAGATTCGTAATCATCAAAAGCAAATAAGTCAGTTTTTAGATATCTTTGATTGAACAAAGTTCTGTCTTTCTTGTTTCAAGTGTTCTACTATGGACCCATAGCTAAAACTCAAGTTTTAAAAACTTCCCGAAATCTAAATCTGGACTTTCATTAGGGTATTAAGTGTATCAAAATGTCGTCTTTCACATAGATTCGGAATCGTCAACTGCAAAAAAGTCAATTTTAAGATATCGTTGATTGAACAAAGTTGTCTCTTTCTTGTTTCAAGTGTTCTACTATGGACCCATGGGTAAAACTCAAGTTTTAAAAAAGTTCCCGGAATCCGAATTTGGACATTCGTTAGTGTATTAAGTGTATCAAAATGTCATCTTTCACGTTGATTCGGAATCGTCAACCGCAATAAAAGTCAGTTTTGAGATATTGTTGAATGAACAAAGTTGTCTCTTTCTTGTTTCAAGTGTTTAACTATTGACCCATGGCTAAAACTCAAGCTTTAAAGACTTCCCGAAATCCAAATTTTGGACTTTCGTTAGTGTATTAAGTGTATCAAAATGTCGTCTTTCACATTTATTCGAAATCGTCAACCTCAAAAAAAGTCAGTTTTGATAAATCGTTGAATGAAAAAAGTTGTCTTTTTCTTGTTTCAAGTGTTCTACTATAGACCCATGGCTAAAACTCAAGTTTTAAAGACTTCCCGAAATCCAAATTTAGACTTTCATTAGTGTATTAAGTGTATTAAAATGTCGTATTTCACATTGATTCGGAATCGTCAATCGCAAAAAAAGTCAGTTTTGAGATATCGTTGAATGAACAAAGTTGTCTCTTTCTTGTTTCAAGTGTTTAATTATGGACCCATGGCTAAAACTCAAGTTTTAAAGACTTCCCGAAATCCGAATTTGGACTTTCATTAGTGTATTAAGTGTATTAAAATGTCGTCTTTCACATTGATTCGGAATCGTCAACCGCAAAAAAAGTAAGTTTTGAGTTATCGTTGAATGAACAAAGTTGTCTCTTTCTTGTTTCAAGTGTTTAATAATGGACCCATGGCTAAAACTCAAGTTTTAAAAACTTCCCGAAATCCGAATTTAGACTTTCATTAGTGTATTAAGTGTATTAAAATGTCATCTTTCACATTGATTCGGAATCGTCAACCGCAAAAAAAGTCAGTTTTGAGATATCCTTGAATGAACAAAGTTGTCTCTTTCTTGTTTCAAGTGTTTAACTATGAACCCATGGCTAAAACTCAAGTTTTAAAGACTTCCCGAAATCCGAATTTGGACTTTCATTAGCATATTAAGTGTATTAAAATCTCATCTTTCACATTGATTCGGAATCGTCAACCGCAAAAAAAGTCAGTTTTGAGTTATAGTTGTATGAACAAAGTTGTCTCTTTCTTGTTTCAAGTGTTCAACTATGGACCCATGGCTAAAACTCAAGTTTTAAAGACTTCCCGAAATCCGAATTTGGACTTTCATGAGTGTATTAAGTGTATTAAAATGTCGTCTTTCACATTGATTCGGAATCGTCAACCGCAAAAATAGTCAGTTTTGAGTTATCGTTGAATGAACAAAGTTGTCTCTTTCTTGTTTCAAGTGTTTAACAATGGACCCATGGCTAAAACTCAAGTTTTAAAAACTTCCCGAAATCCGAATTTAGACTTTCATTAGTGTATTAAGTGTATTAAAATGTCATCTTTCACATTGATTCGGAATCGTCAACCGCAAAAAAAGTCAGTTTTGAGATATCGTTGAATGAACAAAGTTGTCTCTTTCTTGTTTCAAGTGTTTAACTATGGACCCATGGCTAAAACTCAAGTTTTAAAGACTTCCCGAAATCCGAATTTAGACTTTCATTAGTGTATTAAGTGTATTAAAATGTCATCTTTCACATTGATTCGGAATCGTCAACCGCAAAAAAAGTCAGTTTTGAGATATCGTTGAATGAACAAAGTTGTCTCTTTCTTGTTTCAAGTGTTTAACTATGAACCCATGGCTAAAACTCAAGTTTTAAAGACTTCCCGAAATCCGAATTTGGACTTTCATTAGCGTATTAAGTGTATTAAAATCTCATCTTTCACATTGATTCGGAATCGTCAACCGCAAAAAAAGTCAGTTTTGAGTTATAGTTGAATGAACAAAGTTGTCTCTTTCTTGTTTCAAGTGTTCAACTATGGACCCATGGCTAAAACTCAAGTTTTAAAGACTTCCCGAAATCCGAATTTGGACTTTCATGAGTGTATTAAGTGTATTAAAATGTCGTCTTTCACATTGATTCGGAATCGTCAACCACAAAAAAAGTCAGTTTTGAGATATCGTTGAATGAACAAAGTTGTCTCTTTCTTGTTTCAAGTGTTTAACTATGGACCCATGGCTAAAACTCAAGTTTTAAAGACTTCTCGAAATCTGAATTTGGACTTTCATCAGTGTATTAAGTGTATTAAAATGTCGTCTTTCACATTGATTCAGAATCGTCAACCGCAAAAAAAGACAGTTTTGAGTTATCGTTGAATGAACAAAGTTGCCTCTTTCTTGTTTCAAGTGTTCAACTATGGACCCATGGCTAAAACTCAAGTTTTAAAAACTTCTCGAAATCTGACTTTGAACTTTATTTAGTGTATTAAGTGTTTCAAAATGTCATCTTTCACGTAGATTCGGAGCCGTCAAAAGAAAATAAGTCAGTTTTGAGATATCTTTGATAGAACAAAGTTCTGTCTTTCTTGTTTCAAGTGTTCTACTGTGCACCCATGGCTAAAACTCAAGTTTTAAAAACATCCCGAGATCTGAATCTGGACTTTCATTAGTGTATCAAAATGTCATCTTTCACATAGATTTGGAATCGTCAACTGCAAAAAAGTCAATTTTGAGATATCGTTGATTGAACAAACTTCTCTCCTTCTTGTTTCAAGTGTTCTACTATGGACCCATGGGTAAAACTGAAGTTCTAAAAACGTCCCAAAATTCAAATTTGGACTTTCACTAGTGTATTAAGTGTATCAAAATGTCGTCTTTCACATTGATTCGGAATCGTCAACCGCAAAAAAAGTCAGTTTTGAGATATCGTTGAATGAACAAAGTTGTCTCTTTCTTGTTTCAAGTGTTTAACTATGGACCCATGGGTAAAACTGAAGTTCTAAAAACGTCCCAAAATTCGAATTTCGACTTTCACTAGTGTATTAAGTGTATCAAAATGTCATCTTTCACATTGATTCGGAATCGTCAACCGCAAAAAAAGTCAGTTTTGAGATATCGTTGAATGAACAAAGTTGTCTCTTTCTTGTTTCAAGTGTTTAACTATGGACCCATGGCTAAAACTCAAGTTTTAAAGACTTCCCGAAATCCGAATTTGGACTTTCATTAGTGTATTAAGTGTATTAAAATGTCGTCTTTCACATTGATTCGGAATCGTCAACCGCAAAAAAAGTCAGTTTTGAGTTATCGTTGAATGAACAAAGTTGTCTCTTTCTTGTTTCAAGTGTTTAACAATGGACCCATGGCTAAAACTCAAGTTTTAAAAACTTCCCGAAATCCGAATTTAGACTTTCATTAGTGTATTAAGTGTATTAAAATGTCATCTTTCACATTGATTCGGAATCGTCAACCGCAAAAAAAGTCAGTTTTGAGATATCGTTGAATGAACAGAGTTGTCTCTTTCTTGTTTCAAGTGTTTAACTACGGACCCATGGCTAAAACTCAAGTTTTAAAGACTTCCCGAAATCCGAATTTAGACTTTCATTAGTGTATTAAGTGTATTAAAATGTCATCTTTCACATTGATTCGGAATCGTCAACCGCAAAAAAAGTCAGTTTTGAGATATCGTTGAATGAACAAAGTTGTCTCTTTCTTGTTTCAAGTGTTTAACTATGAACCCATGGCTAAAACTCAAGTTTTAAAGACTTCCCGAAATCCGAATTTGGACTTTCATTAGCGTATTAAGTGTATTAAAATCTCATCTTTCACATTGATTCGGAATCGTCAACCGCAAAAAAAGTCAGTTTTGAGTTATAGTTGAATGAACAAAGTTGTCTCTTTCTTGTTTCAAGTGTTCAACTATGGACCCATGGCTAAAACTCAAGTTTTAAAGACTTCCCGAAATCCGAATTTTGACTTTCATGAGTGTATTAAGTGTATTAAAATGTCGTCTTTCACATTGATTCGGAATCGTCAACCACAAAAAAAGTCAGTTTTGAGATATCGTTGAATGAACAAAGTTGTCTCTTTCTTGTTTCAAGTGTTTAACTATGGACCCATGGCTAAAACTCAAGTTTTAAAGACTTCCCGAAATCTGAATTTGGACTTTCATCAGTGTATTAAGTGTATTAAAATGTCGTCTTTCACATTGATTCAGAATCGTCAACCGCAAAAAAAGACAGTTTTGAGTTATCGTTGAATGAACAAAGTTGCCTCTTTCTTGTTTCAAGTGTTCAACTATGGACCCATGGCTAAAACTCAAGTTTTAAAAACTTCTCGAAATCTGAATTTGAACTTTATTTAGTGTATTAAGTGTTTCAAAATGTCATCTTTCACGTAGATTCGGAGCCGTCAAAAGTAAATAAGTCAGTTTTGAGATATCTTTGATAGAACAAAGTTCTGTCTTTCTTGTTTCAAGTGTTCTACTGTGCACCCATGGCTAAAACTCAAGTTTTAAAAACATCCCGAGATCTGAATCTGGACTTTCATTAGTGTATCAAAATGTCGTCTTTCACATAGATTCGGAATCGTCAACTGCAAAAAAGTCAATTTTGAGATATCGTTGATTGAACAAAGTTGTCTCCTTCTTGTTTCAAGTGTTCTACTATGGACCCATGGGTAAAACTGAAGTTTTAAAAACGTCCCAAAATCCGAATTTGGACTTTCACTAGTGTAGTAAGTGTATCAAAATGTCGTCTTTCACATTGATTCGGAATCGTCAACAGCAAAAAAAGTCAGTTTTGAGATATCGTTTGAATGAAGAAAGTTGTCTCTTTCTTGTTTCAAGTGTTCAACAATGGACCCATGGCTAAAACACAAGTTTTAAAGACTTTCCGAAATTCGAATTTCGACTTTCATTAGTGTATTAAGTGTATTAAAATGTCGTCTTTCACAATGAGTCGAAATCGTCAACCACAAAAAAAGTCAATTTTGAGATATCGTTGAATGAACAAAGTTGTCTCTTTCTTTTTTCAAGTGTTTATCTACGGACCCATGGCTAAAACTCAAGTTTTAAAGACTTTCCGAAATCTGAATTTGGACTTTCATCAGTGTATTAAGTGTATTAAAATGTCGTCTTTAACATTGATTCGGAATCGTCCACTGCAAAAAACTTCCCTTTTGAGTTATCGTTGAATGAACAAAGTTGTCTTTTTCTTGTTTCAAGTGTTCAACTATGGACCCATGGCTAAAACTCATGTTTTAAAAACTTCTCAAAATATGAATTTGGACTTTCTTTAGTGTATTAGGTGTTTCAAAATGTCGTCTTTCACGTAGATTTGGAATCATCAACAGCAAAAAAAGTCAGTTTTGTGATATCGTTGAATGAACAAAGTTGTATCTTTCTTGTTTAAAGTGTTTAACTACGGACCCATGGCTGAAACTCAAGTTTTAAAGACTTTTCGAAATCCGAATTTGGACTTTCATCAGTGTATTAAGTGTATTAAAATGTCGTCTTTCACATTGATTCGGAATCGTCCACCGCAAAAAAGTTCCCTTTTGAGTTATCGTTGAATGAACAAAGTTGTCTCTTTCTTGTTTCAAGTGTTCAACTATGGACCCATGGCTAAAACTCAAGTTTTAAAAACTTCTCGAAATATGAATTTGTACTTTCTTTAGTGTATTAAGTGTTTCAAAATGTCGTCTTTCACGTAGATTCGGAATCATCAAAAGCAAATAAGTCAGTTTTTAGATATCTTTGATTGAACAAAGTTCTGTCTTTCTTGTTTCAAGTGTTTAACTATGGACCATGGCTAAAACTCAAGTTTTAAAAACTTTCCGAAATCTGAATTTGGACTTTCTTTAGTGTATTAAGTGTTTCAAAATGCTGTCTTTCACGTAGATTCGTAATCATCAAAAGCAAATAAGTCAGTTTTAAGATATCGTTGATTGAACAAAGTTGTCTTCTTCTTGTTTGAAGTGTTCTACTAGGGACCCATGGGTAAAACTCAAGTTTTAAAAACTTCCCGGAATCCGAATTGAGACTTTCGTTAGTGTATTAAGTGTATCAAAATGTCGTCTTTCACATGGATTCGGAATCGTCAACCGCAAAAAA
The DNA here is from genome assembly GCA_036245055.1 of Diospyros kaki. Lineage (NCBI taxonomy): Eukaryota > Viridiplantae > Streptophyta > Magnoliopsida > Ericales > Ebenaceae > Diospyros > Diospyros kaki. The sequence continues at coordinate 21,017,470 of BSEG01000009.1, read as the reverse complement.
AGTCAGTTTTGAGTTATAGTTGAATGAACAAAGTTGTCTCTTTCTTGTTTCAAGTGTTCAACTATGGACCCACGGCTAAAACTCAAGTTTTAAAGACATCCCAAAATCCGAATTTGGACTTTCGTTAGTGTATTAAGTGTATCAAAATGTCATCTTTCACATTGATTCGAGATCGTCAACCGCAAAAAAAGTCAATTTTGAGATATCGTTGAATGAACAAAGTTGTCTCTTTCTTGTTTCATGTGTTTAACTATGGACCCATGGCTAAAACTCAAGTTTTAAAGACTTCCCGAAATCTGAATTTGGACTTTCATCAGTGTATTAAGTGTATTAAAATGTAGTCTTTCACATTGATTCAGAATCGTCCACCGCAAAAAACTTCCCTTTCGAGTTATCGTTGAATGAACAAAGTTGTCTCTTTCTTGTTTCAAGTGTTCAACTATGGACGCATGGCCAAAACTCAAGTTTTAAAAACTTCCCAAAATCTGAATTTGGGCTTTCTTTAGTGTATTAAGTGTTTCAAAATGCCGTCTTTCATGTAGATTCGTAATCATCAAAAGCAAATAAGTCAATTTTTAGATATCGTTGAATGAACAAAGTTCTGTCTTTCTTGTTTCAAGTGTTCTACTATGGACCCATAGCTAAAACTCAAGTTTTAAAAACTTCCCGAAATCTAAATCTGGACTTTCATTAGGGTATTAAGTGTATCAAAATGTCGTCTTTCACATAGATTCGGAATCGTCAACTGCAAAAAAGTCAATTTTAAGATATCGTTGATTGAACAAAGTTGTCTCTTTCTTGTTTCAAGTGTTCTACTATGGACCCATGGGTAAAACTCAAGTTTTAAAAAAGTTCCCGGAATCCGAATTTGGACATTCGTTAGTGTATTAAGTGTATCAAAATGTCGTCTTTCACGTTGATTCGAAATCGTCAACCGCAATAAAAGTCAGTTTTGAGATATTGTTGAATGAACAAAGTTGTCTCTTTCTTGTTTCAAGTGTTTAACTATTGACCCATGGCTAAAACTCAAGCTTTAAAGACTTCCCGAAATCCAAATTTGGACTTTCGTTAGTGTATTAAGTGTATCAAAATGTCGTCTTTCACATTTATTCGAAATCGTCAACCGCAAAAAAAGTCAGTTTTGATAAATCGTTGAATGAACAAAGTTGTCTTTTTCTTGTTTCAAGTGTTCTACTATAGACCCATGGCTAAAACTCAAGTTTTAAAGACTTCTCGAAATCCAAATTTAGACTTTCATTAGTGTATTAAGTGTATTAAAATGTCGTATTTCACATTGATTCGGAATCGTCAACCGCAAAAAAAGTCAGTTTTGAGATATCGTTGAATGAACAAAGTTGTCTCTTTCTTGTTTCAAGTGTTTAACTATGGACCCATGGCTAAAACTCAAGTTTTAAAGACTTCCCGAAATCCGAATTTGGACTTTCATTAGTGTATTAAGTGTATTAAAATGTCGTCTTTCACATTGATTTGGAATCGTCAACCGCAAAAAAAGTCAGTTTCGAGTTACCGTTGAATGAACAAAGTTGTCTCTTTCTTGTTTCAAGTGTTTAACTATGGACCCATGGCTAAAACTCAAGTTTTAAAAACTTCCCGAAATCCGAATTTAGACTTTCATTAGTGTATTAAGTGTATTAAAATGTCATCTTTCACATTGATTCGGAATCGTCACCGCAAAAAAAGTCAGTTTTGAGATATCGTTGAACGAACAAAGTTGTCTCTTTCTTGTTTCAAGTGTTTAACTATGGACCCATGGCTAAAACTCAAGTTTTAAAGACTTCCCGAAATCCGAATTTGGACTTTCATTAGCGTATTAAGTGTATTAAAATCTCATCTTTCACATTGATTCGGAATCGTCAACCGCAAAAAAAGTCAGTTTTGAGTTATAGTTGAATGAACAAAGTTGTCTCTTTCTTGTTTCAAGTGTTCAACTATGGACCCATGGCTAAAACTCAAGTTTTAAAGACTTCCCGAAATCCGAATTTGGACTTTCATTAGTGTATTAAGTGTATTAAAATGTCGTCTTTCACATTGATTTGGAATCGTCAACCGCAAAAAAAGTCAGTTTCGAGTTACCGTTGAATGAACAAAGTTGTCTCTTTCTTGTTTCAAGTGTTTAACTATGGACCCATGGCTAAAACTCAAGTTTTAAAAACTTCCCGAAATCCGAATTTAGACTTTCATTAGTGTATTAAGTGTATTAAAATGTCATCTTTCACATTGATTCGGAATCGTCAACCGCAAAAAAAGTCAGTTTTGAGATATCGTTGAATGAACAAAGTTGTCTCTTTCTTGTTTCAAGTGTTTAACTATGAACCCATGGCTAAAACTCAAGTTTTAAAGACTTCCCGAAATCCGAATTTGGACTTTCATTAGCGTATTAAGTGTATTAAAATCTCATCTTTCACATTGATTCGGAATCGTCAACCGCAAAAAAAGTCAGTTTTGAGTTATAGTTGAATGAACAAAGTTGTCTCTTTCTTGTTTCAAGTGTTCAACTATGGACCCATGGCTAAAACTCAAGTTTTAAAGACTTCCCGAAATCCGAATTTGGACTTTCATGAGTGTATTAAGTGTATTAAAATGTCGTCTTTCACATTGATTCGGAATCGTCAACCACAAAAAAAGTCAGTTTTGAGATATCGTTGAATGAACAAAGTTGTCTCTTTCTTGTTTCAAGTGTTTAACTATGGACCCATGGCTAAAACTCAAGTTTTAAAGACTTCCCGAAATCTGAATTTGGACTTTCATTAGTGTATCAAAATGTCGTCTTTCACATAGATTCGGAATCATCAACTGCAAAAAAGTCAATTTTGAGATATCGTTGATTGAACAAAGTTGTCTCCTTCTTGTTTCAAGTGTTCTACTATGGACCCATGGGTAAAACTGAAGTTTTAAAAACGTCCCAAAATCCGAATTTGGACTTTCACTAGTGTATTAAGTGTATCAAAATGTCGTCTTTCACATTGATTCGGAATCGTCAACCGCAAAAAAAGTCAGTTTTGAGATATCGTTTGAATGAAGAAAGTTGTCTTTTTCTTGTTTCAAGTGTTCAACAATGGACCCATGGCTAAAACTCAAGTTTTAAAGACTTTCTGAAATTCGAATTTCGACTTTCATTAGTGTATTAAGTGTATTAAAATGTCGTCTTTCACAATGAGTCGTAATCGTCAACCACAAAAAAAGTCAATTTTGAGATATCGTTGAATGAACAAAGTTGTCTCTTTCTTTTTTCAAGTGTTTATCTACGGACCCATGGCTAAAACTCAAGTTTTAAAGACTTTCCGAAATCTGAATTTGGACTTTCATCAGTGTATTAAGTGTATTAAAATGTCGTCTTTCACATTGATTCGGAATCGTCAACCGCAAAAAAAGACAGTTTTGAGTTATCGTTGAATGAACAAAGTTGCCTCTTTCTTGTTTCAAGTGTTCAACTATGGACCCATGGCTAAAACTCAAGTTTTAAAGACTTTCCGAAATTCGAATTTCGACTTTCATTAGTGTATTAAGTGTATTAAAATGTCGTCTTTCACAATGAGTCGAAATCGTCAACCACAAAAAAAGTCAATTTTGAGATATCGTTGAATGAACAAAGTTGTCTCTTTCTTTTTTCAAGTGTTTATCTACGGACCCATGGCTAAAACTCAAGTTTTAAAGACTTTCCGAAATCTGAATTTGGACTTTCATCAGTGCATTAAGTGTATTAAAATGTCGTCTTTCACATTGATTCGGAATCGTCCACTGCAAAAAACTTCCCTTTTGAGTTATCGTTGAATGAACAAAGTTGTCTTTTTCTTGTTTCAAGTGTTCAACTATGGACCCATGGCTAAAACTCATGTTTTAAAAACTTCTCAAAATATGAATTTGGACTTTCTTTAGTGTATTAGGTGTTTCAAAATGTCGTCTTTCACGTAGATTCGGAATCATCAACAGCAAAAAAAGTCAGTTTTGTGATATCGTTGAATGAACAAAGTTGTATCTTTCTTGTTTAAAGTGTTTAACTACGGACCCATGGCTGAAACTCAAGTTTTAAAGACTTTTCGAAATCCGAATTTGGACTTTCATCAGTGTATTAAGTGTATTAAAATGTCGTCTTTCACATTGATTCGGAATCGTCCACCGCAAAAAAAGTTCCCTTTTGAGTTATCGTTGAATGAACAAAGTTGTCTCTTTCTTGTTTCAAGTGTTCAACTATGGACCCATGGCTAAAACTCAAGTTTTAAAAACTTCTCGAAATATGAATTTGTACTTTCTTTAGTGTATTAAGTGTTTCAAAATGTCGTCTTTCACGTAGATTCGGAATCATCAAAAGCAAATAAGTCAGTTTTTAGATATCTTTGATTGAACAAAGTTTTGTCTTTCTTGTTTCAAGTGTTTAACTATGGACCATGGCTAAAACTCAAGTTTTAAAAACTTTCCGAAATCTGAATTTGGACTTTCTTTAGTGTATTAAGTGTTTCAAAATGCTGTCTTTCACGTAGATTCGTAACCATCAAAAGCAAATAAGTCAGTTTTAAGATATCGTTGATTGAACAAAGTTGTCTTCTTCTTGTTTGAAGTGTTCTACTAGGGACCCATGGGTAAAACTCAAGTTTTAAAAACTTCCCGGAATCCGAATTGAGACTTTCGTTAGTGTATTAAGTGTATCAAAATGTCGTCTTTCACATGGATTCGGAATCGTCAACCGCAAAAAAAGTCAGTTTTGAGTTATAGTTGAATGAACAAAGTTGTCTCTTTCTTGTTTCAAGTGTTCAACTATGGACCCACGGCTAAAACTCAAGTTTTAAAGACATCCCAAAATCCGAATTTGGACTTTCGTTAGTGTATTAAGTGTATCAAAATGTCATCTTTCACATTGATTCGAGATCGTCAACCGCAAAAAAAGTCAATTTTGAGATATCGTTGAATGAACAAAGTTGTCTCTTTCTTGTTTCATGTGTTTAACTATGGACCCATGGCTAAAACTCAAGTTTTAAAGACTTCCCGAAATCTGAATTTGGACTTTCATCAGTGTATTAAGTGTATTAAAATGTAGTCTTTCACATTGATTCAGAATCGTCCACCGCAAAAAACTTCCCTTTCGAGTTATCGTTGAATGAACAAAGTTGTCTCTTTCTTGTTTCAAGTGTTCAACTATGGACGCATGGCCAAAACTCAAGTTTTAAAAACTTCCCAAAATCTGAATTTGGGCTTTCTTTAGTGTATTAAGTGTTTCAAAATGCCGTCTTTCATGTAGATTCGTAATCATCAAAAGCAAATAAGTCAATTTTTAGATATCTTTGATTGAACAAAGTTCTGTCTTTCTTGTTTCAAGTGTTCTACTATGGACCCATAGCTAAAACTCAAGTTTTAAAAACTTCCCGAAATCTAAATCTGGACTTTCATTAGGGTATTAAGTGTATCAAAATGTCGTCTTTAACATAGATTCGGAATCGTCAACTGCAAAAAAGTCAATTTTAAGATATCGTTGATTGAACAAAGTTGTCTCTTTCTTGTTTCAAGTGTTCTACTATGGACCCATGGGTAAAACTCAAGTTTTAAAAAAGTTCCCGGAATCCGAATTTGGACATTCGTTAGTGTATTAAGTGTATCAAAATGTCGTCTTTCACGTTGATTCGAAATCGTCAACCGCAATAAAAGTCAGTTTTGAGATATTGTTGAATGAACAAAGTTGTCTCTTTCTTGTTTCAAGTGTTTAACTATTGACCCATGGCTAAAACTCAAGCTTTAAAGACTTCCCGAAATCCAAATTTGGACTTTCGTTAGTGTATTAAGTGTATCAAAATGTCGTCTTTCACATTTATTCGAAATCGTCAACCGCAAAAAAAGTCAGTTTTGATAAATCGTTGAATGAACAAAGTTGTCTTTTTCTTGTTTCAAGTGTTCTACTATAGACCCATGGCTAAAACTCAAGTTTTAAAGACTTCTCGAAATCCAAATTTAGACTTTCATTAGTGTATTAAGTGTATTAAAATGTCGTATTTCACATTGATTCGGAATCGTCAACCGCAAAAAAAGTCAGTTTTGAGATATCGTTGAATGAACAAAGTTGTCTCTTTCTTGTTTCAAGTGTTTAACTATGGACCCATGGCTAAAACTCAAGTTTTAAAGACTTCCCGAAATCCGAATTTGGACTTTCATTAGTGTATTAAGTGTATTAAAATGTCGTCTTTCACATTGATTTGGAATCGTCAACCGCAAAAAAAGTCAGTTTCGAGTTACCGTTGAATGAACAAAGTTGTCTCTTTCTTGTTTCAAGTGTTTAACTATGGACCCATGGCTAAAACTCAAGTTTTAAAAACTTCCCGAAATCCGAATTTAGACTTTCATTAGTGTATTAAGTGTATTAAAATGTCATCTTTCACATTGATTCGGAATCGTCACCGCAAAAAAAGTCAGTTTTGAGATATCGTTGAACGAACAAAGTTGTCTCTTTCTTGTTTCAAGTGTTTAACTATGGACCCATGGCTAAAACTCAAGTTTTAAAGACTTCCCGAAATCCGAATTTAGACTTTCATTAGTGTATTAAGTGTATTAAAATGTCATCTTTCACATTGATTCGGAATCGTCAACCGCAAAAAAAGTCAGTTTTGAGATATCGTTGAATGAACAAAGTTGTCTCTTTCTTGTTTCAAGTGTTTAACTATGAACCCATGGCTAAAACTCAAGTTTTAAAGACTTCCCGAAATCCGAATTTGGACTTTCATTAGCGTATTAAGTGTATTAAAATCTCATCTTTCACATTGATTCGGAATCGTCAACCGCAAAAAAAGTCAGTTTTGAGTTATAGTTGAATGAACAAAGTTGTCTCTTTCTTGTTTCAAGTGTTCAACTATGGACCCATGGCTAAAACTCAAGTTTTAAAGACTTCCCGAAATCCGAATTTGGACTTTCATGAGTGTATTAAGTGTATTAAAATGTCGTCTTTCACATTGATTCGGAATCGTCAACCACAAAAAAAGTCAGTTTTGAGATATCGTTGAATGAACAAAGTTGTCTCTTTCTTGTTTCAAGTGTTTAACTATGGACCCATGGCTAAAACTCAAGTTTTAAAGACTTCCCGAAATCTGAATTTGGACTTTCATCAGTGTATTAAGTGTATTAAAATGTCGTCTTTCACATTGATTCAGAATCGTCAACCGCAAAAAAAGACAGTTTTGAGTTATCGTTGAATGAACAAAGTTGCCTCTTTCTTGTTTCAAGTGTTCAACTATGGACCCATGGCTAAAACGCAAGTTTTAAAAACTTCTCGAAATCTGAATTTGAACTTTATTTAGTGTATTAAGTGTTTCAAAATGTCATCTTTCACGTAGATTCGGAGCCGTCAAAAGCAAATAAGTCAGTTTTGAGATATCTTTGATAGAACAAAGTTCTGTCTTTCTTGTTTCAAGTGTTCTACTGTGCACCCATGGCTAAAACTCAAGTTTTAAAAACATCCCGAGATCTGAATCTGGACTTTCATTAGTGTATCAAAATGTCGTCTTTCACATAGATTCGGAATCATCAACTGCAAAAAAGTCAATTTTGAGATATCGTTGATTGAACAAAGTTGTCTCCTTCTTGTTTCAAGTGTTCTACTATGGACCCATGGGTAAAACTGAAGTTTTAAAAACGTCCCAAAATCCGAATTTGGACTTTCACTAGTGTATTAAGTGTATCAAAATGTCGTCTTTCACATTGATTCGGAATCGTCAACCGCAAAAAAAGTCAGTTTTGAGATATCGTTTGAATGAAGAAAGTTGTCTCTTTCTTGTTTCAAGTGTTCAACAATGGACCCATGGCTAAAACTCAAGTTTTAAAGACTTTCTGAAATTCGAATTTCGACTTTCATTAGTGTATTAAGTGTATTAAAATGTCGTCTTTCACAATGAGTCGTAATCGTCAACCACAAAAAAAGTCAATTTTGAGATATCGTTGAATGAACAAAGTTGTCTCTTTCTTTTTTCAAGTGTTTATCTACGGACCCATGGCTAAAACTCAAGTTTTAAAGACTTTCCGAAATCTGAATTTGGACTTTCATCAGTGTATTAAGTGTATTAAAATGTCGTCTTTCACATTGATTCGGAATCGTCAACCGCAAAAAAAGACAGTTTTGAGTTATCGTTGAATGAACAAAGTTGCCTCTTTCTTGTTTCAAGTGTTCAACTATGGACCCATGGCTAAAACTCAAGTTTTAAAAACTTCTCGAAATCTGAATTTGAACTTTATTTAGTGTATTAAGTGTTTCAAAATGTCATCTTTCACGTAGATTCGGAGCCGTCAAAAGTAAATAAGTCAGTTTTGAGATATCTTTGATAGAACAAAGTTCTGTCTTTCTTGTTTCAAGTGTTCTACTGTGCACCCATGGCTAAAACTCAAGTTTTAAAAACATCCCGAGATCTGAATCTGGACTTTCATTAGTGTATCAAAATGTCGTCTTTCACATAGATTCGGAATCGTCAACTGCAAAAAAGTCAATTTTGAGATATCGTTGATTGAACAAAGTTGTCTCCTTCTTGTTTCAAGTGTTCTACTATGGACCCATGGGTAAAACTGAAGTTTTAAAAACGTCCCAAAATCCGAATTTGGACTTTCACTAGTGTAGTAAGTGTATCAAAATGTCGTCTTTCACATTGATTCGGAATCGTCAACAGCAAAAAAAGTCAGTTTTGAGATATCGTTTGAATGAAGAAAGTTGTCTCTTTCTTGTTTCAAGTGTTCAACAATGGACCCATGGCTAAAACTCAAGTTTTAAAGACTTTCCGAAATTCGAATTTCGACTTTCATTAGTGTATTAAGTGTATTAAAATGTCGTCTTTCACAATGAGTCGAAATCGTCAACCACAAAAAAAGTCAATTTTGAGATATCGTTGAATGAACAAAGTTGTCTCTTTCTTTTTTCAAGTGTTTATCTACGGACCCATGGCTAAAACTCAAGTTTTAAAGACTTTCCGAAATCTGAATTTGGACTTTCATCAGTGCATTAAGTGTATTAAAATGTCGTCTTTCACATTGATTCGGAATCGTCCACTGCAAAAAACTTCCCTTTTGAGTTATCGTTGAATGAACAAAGTTGTCTTTTTCTTGTTTCAAGTGTTCAACTATGGACCCATGGCTAAAACTCATGTTTTAAAAACTTCTCAAAATATGAATTTGGACTTTCTTTAGTGTATTAGGTGTTTCAAAATGTCGTCTTTCACGTAGATTCGGAATCATCAACAGCAAAAAAAGTCAGTTTTGTGATATCGTTGAATGAACAAAGTTGTATCTTTCTTGTTTAAAGTGTTTAACTACGGACCCATGGCTGAAACTCAAGTTTTAAAGACTTTTCGAAATCCGAATTTGGACTTTCATCAGTGTATTAAGTGTATTAAAATGTCGTCTTTCACATTGATTCGGAATCGTCCACCGCAAAAAAGTTCCCTTTTGAGTTATCGTTGAATGAACAAAGTTGTCTCTTTCTTGTTTCAAGTGTTCAACTATGGACCCATGGCTAAAACTCAAGTTTTAAAAACTTCTCGAAATATGAATTTGTACTTTCTTTAGTGTATTAAGTGTTTCAAAATGTCGTCTTTCACGTAGATTCGGAATCATCAAAAGCAAATAAGTCAGTTTTTAGATATCTTTGATTGAACAAACTTCTGTCTTTCTTGTTTCAAGTGTTTAACTATGGACCATGGCTAAAACTCAAGTTTTAAAAACTTTCCGAAATCTGAATTTGGACTTTCTTTAGTGTATTAAGTGTTTCAAAATGCTGTCTTTCACGTAGATTCGTAATCATCAAAAGCAAATAAGTCAGTTTTAAGATATCGTTGATTGAACAAAGTTGTCTTCTTCTTGTTTGAAGTGTTCTACTATGGACCCATGGGTAAAACTCAAGTTTTAAAAACTTCCCGGAATCCGAATTGAGACTTTCGTTAGTGTATTAAGTGTATCAAAATGTCGTCTTTCACATGGATTCGGAATCGTCAACCGCAAAAAAAGTCAGTTTTGAGTTATAGTTGAATGAACAAAGTTGTCTCTTTCTTGTTTCAAGTGTTCAACTATGGACCCACGGCTAAAACTCAAATTTTAAAGACATCCCAAAATCCGAATTTGGACTTTCGTTAGTGTATTAAGTGTATCAAAATGTCATCTTTCACATTGATTCGAGATCGTCAACCGCAAAAAAAGTCAATTTTGAGATATCGTTGAATGAACAAAGTTGTCTCTTTCTTGTTTCAAGTGTTTAACTATGGACCCATGGCTAAAACTCAAGTTTTAAAGACTTCCCGAAATCTGAATTTGGACTTTCATCAGTGTATTAAGTGTATTAAAATGTAGTCTTTCACATTGATTCAGAATCGTCCACCGCAAAAAACTTCCCTTTCGAGTTATCGTTGAATGAACAAAGTTGTCTCTTTCTTGTTTCAAGTGTTCAACTATGGACGCATGGCCAAAACTCAAGTTTTAAAAACTTCCCAAAATCTGAATTTGGGCTTTCTTTAGTGTATTAAGTGTTTCAAAATGCCGTCTTTCATGTAGATTCGTAATCATCAAAAGCAAATAAGTCAGTTTTTAGATATCTTTGATTGAACAAAGTTCTGTCTTTCTTGTTTCAAGTGTTCTACTATGGACCCATAGCTAAAACTCAAGTTTTAAAAACTTCCCGAAATCTAAATCTGGACTTTCATTAGGGTATTAAGTGTATCAAAATGTCGTCTTTCACATAGATTCGGAATCGTCAACTGCAAAAAAGTCAATTTTAAGATATCGTTGATTGAACAAAGTTGTCTCTTTCTTGTTTCAAGTGTTCTACTATGGACCCATGGGTAAAACTCAAGTTTTAAAAAAGTTCCCGGAATCCGAATTTGGACATTCGTTAGTGTATTAAGTGTATCAAAATGTCGTCTTTCACGTTGATTTGGAATCGTCAACCGCAATAAAAGTCAGTTTTGAGATATTGTTGAATGAACAAAGTTGTCTCTTTCTTGTTTCAAGTGTTTAACTATTGACCCATGGCTAAAACTCAAGCTTTAAAGACTTCCCGAAATCCAAATTTGGACTTTCGTTAGTGTATTAAGTGTATCAAAATGTCGTCTTTCACATTTATTCGAAATCGTCAACCGCAAAAAAAGTCAGTTTTGATAAATCGTTGAATGAACAAAGTTGTCTTTTTCTTGTTTCAAGTGTTCTACTATAGACCCATGGCTAAAACTCAAGTTTTAAAGACTTCCCGAAATCCAAATTTAGACTTTCATTAGTGTATTAAGTGTATTAAAATGTCGTATTTCACATTGATTCGGAATCGTCAACCGCAAAAAAAGTCAGTTTTGAGATATCGTTGAATGAACAAAGTTGTCTCTTTCTTGTTTCAAGTGTTTAACTATGGACCCATGGCTAGAACTCAAGTTTTAAAGACTTCCCGAAATCCGAATTTGGACTTTCATTAGTGTATTAAGTGTATTAAAATGTCGTCTTTCACATTGATTCGGAATCGTCAACCGCAAAAAAAGTCAGTTTTGAGTTATCGTTGAATGAACAAAGTTGTCTCTTTCTTGTTTCAAGTGTTTAACAATGGACCCATGGCTAAAACTCAAGTTTTAAAAACTTCCCGAAATCCGAATTTAGACTTTCATTAGTGTATTAAGTGTATTAAAATGTCATCTTTCACATTGATTCGGAATCGTCACCGCAAAAAAAGTCAGTTTTGAGATATCGTTGAATGAACAAAGTTGTCTCTTTCTTGTTTCAAGTGTTTAACTATGGACCCATGGCTAAAACTCAAGTTTTAAAGACTTCCCGAAATCCGAATTTAGACTTTCATTAGTGTATTAAGTGTATTAAAATGTCATCTTTCACATTGATTCGGAATCGTCAACCGGAAAAAAAGTCAGTTTTGAGATATCGTTGAATGAACAAAGTTGTCTCTTTCTTGTTTCAAGTGTTTAACTATGAACCCATGGCTAAAACTCAAGTTTTAAAGACTTCCCGAAATCCGAATTTGGACTTTCATTAGCGTATTAAGTGTATTAAAATCTCATCTTTCACATTGATTCGGAATCGTCAACCGCAAAAAAAGTCAGTTTTGAGTTATAGTTGAATGAACAAAGTTGTCTCTTTCTTGTTTCAAGTGTTCAACTATGGACCCATGGCTAAAACTCAAGTTTTAAAGACTTCCCGAAATCCGAATTTGGACTTTCATGAGTGTATTAAGTGTATTAAAATGTCGTCTTTCACATTGATTCGGAATCGTCAACCACAAAAAAAGTCAGTTTTGAGATATCGTTGAATGAACAAAGTTGTCTCTTTCTTGTTTCAAGTGTTTAACTATGGACCCATGGCTAAAACTCAAGTATTAAAGACTTCCCGAAATCTGAATTTGGACTTTCATCAGTGTATTAAAATGTCGTCTTTCACATTGATTCGGAATCGTCAACCGCAAAAAAAGACAGTTTTGAGTTATCGTTGAATGAACAAAGTTGCCTCTTTCTTGTTTCAAGTGTTCAACTATGGACCCATGGCTAAAACTCAAGTTTTAAAAACTTCTCGAAATCTGAATTTGAACTTTATTTAGTGTATTAAGTGTTTCAAAATGTCATCTTTCACGTAGATTCGGAGCCGTCAAAAGCAAATAAGTCAGTTTTGAGATATCTTTGATAGAACAAAGTTCTGTCTTTCTTGTTTCAAGTGTTCTACTGTGCACCCATGGCTAAAACTCAAGTTTTAAAAACATCCCGAGATCTGAATCTGGACTTTCATTAGTGTATCAAAATGTCGTCTTTCACATAGATTCGGAATCGTCAACTGCAAAAAAGTCAATTTTGAGATATCGTTGATTGAACAAAGTTGTCTCCTTCTTGTTTCAAGTGTTCTACTATGGACCCATGGGTAAAACTGAAGTTTTAAAAACGTCCCACAATCTGAATTTGGACTTTCACTAGTGTATTAAGTGTATCAAAATGTCGTCTTTCACATTGATTCGGAATCGTCAACCGCAAAAAAAGTCAGTTTTGAGATATCGTTGAATGAACAAAGTTGTCTCTTTCTTGTTTCAAGTGTTTAACTATGGACCCATGGCTAAAACTCAAGTTTTAAAAACTTCCCGAAATCCGAATTTAGACTTTCATTAGTGTATTAAGTGTATTAAAGTGTCATCTTTCACATTGATTCAGAATCGTCAACCGCAAAAAAAGTCAGTTTTGAGATATCGTTGAATGAACAAAGTTGTCTCTTTCTTGTTTCAAGTGTTTAACTATGAACCCATGGCTAAAACTCAAGTTTTAAAGACTTCCCGAAATCCGAATTTGGACTTTCATTAGCGTATTAAGTGTATTAAAATCTCATCTTTCACATTGATTCGGAATCATCAACCACAAAAAAAGTCAGTTTTGAGATATCGTTGAATGAACAAAGTTGTCTCTTTCTTGTTTCAAGTGTTTAACTATGGACCCATGGCTAAAACTCAAGTTTTAAAGACTTCCCGAAATCTGAATTTGGACTTTCATCAGTGTATTAAGTGTATTAAAATGTCGTCTTTCACATTGATTCGGAATCGTCAACCGCAAAAAAAGACAGTTTTGAGTTATCGTTGAATGAACAAAGTTGCCTCTTTCTTGTTTCAAGTGTTCAACTATGGACCCATGGCTAAAACTCAAGTTTTAAAAACTTATCGAAATCTGAATTTGAACTTTATTTAGTGTATTAAGTGTTTCAAAATGTCATCTTTCACGTAGATTCGGAGCCGTCAAAAGCAAATAAGTCAGTTTTGAGATATCTTTGATAGAACAAAGTTCTGTCTTTCTTGTTTCAAGTGTTCTACTGTGCACCCATGGCTAAAACTCAAGTTTTAAAAACATCCCGAGATCTGAATCTGGACTTTCATTAGTGTATCAAAATGTCGTCTTTCACATAGATTCGGAATCGTCAACTGCAAAAAAGTCAATTTTGAGATATCGTTGATTGAACAAAGTTGTCTCCTTCTTGTTTCAAGTGTTCTACTATGGACCCATGGGTAAAACTGAAGTTTTAAAAACGTCCCAAAATCCGAATTTGGACTTTCACTAGTGTATTAAGTGTATCAAAATGTCGTCTTTCACATTGATTCGGAATCGTCAACCGCAAAAAAAGTCAGTTTTGAGATATCGTTTGAATGAAGAAAGTTGTCTCTTTCTTGTTTCAAGTGTTCAACAATGGACCCATGGCTAAAACTCAAGTTTTAAAGACTTTCCGAAATTCGAATTTCGACTTTCATTAGTGTATTAAGTGTATTAAAATGTCGTCTTTCACAATGAGTCGAAATCGTCAACCACAAAAAAAGTCAATTTTGAGATATCGTTGAATGAACAAAGTTGTCTCTTTCTTTTTTCAAGTGTTTATCTACGGACCCATGGCTAAAACTCAAGTTTTAAAGACTTTTCGAAATCTGAATTTGGACTTTCATCAGTGTATTAAGTGTATTAAAATGTCGTCTTTCACATTGATTCGGAATCGTCCACTGCAAAAAACTTCCCTTTTGAGTTATCGTTGAATGAACAAAGTTGTCTTTTTCTTGTTTCAAGTGTTCAACTATGGACCCATGGCTAAAACTCATGTTTTAAAAACTTCTCAAAATATGAATTTGGACTTTCTTTAGTGTATTAGGTGTTTCAAAATGTCGTCTTTCACGTAGATTCGGAATCATCAACAGCAAAAAAAGTCAGTTTTGTGATATCGTTGAATGAACAAAGTTGTTTCTTTCTTGTTTAAAGTGTTTAACTACGGACCCATGGCTGAAACTCAAGTTTTAAAGACTTTTCGAAATCCGAATTTGGACTTTCATCAGTGTATTAAGTGTATTAAAATGTCGTCTTTCACATTGATTCGGAATCGTCCACCGCAAAAAAGTTTCCTTTTGAGTTATCGTTGAATGAACAAAGTTGTCTCTTTCTTGTTTCAAGTGTTCAACTATGGACCCATGGCTAAAACTCAAGTTTTAAAAACTTCTCGAAATATGAATTTGTACTTTCTTTAGTGTATTAAGTGTTTCAAAATGTCGTCTTTCACGTAGATTCGGAATCATCAAAAGCAAAGAAGTCAGTTTTTAGATATCTTTGATTGAACAAAGTTCTGTCTTTCTTGTTTCAAGTGTTTAACTATGGACCATGGCTAAAACTCAAGTTTTAAAAACTTTCCGAAATCTGAATTTGGACTTTCTTTAGTGTATTAAGTGTTTCAAAATGCTGTCTTTCACGTAGATTCGTAATCATCAAAAGCAAATAAGTCAGTTTTAAGATATCGTTGATTGAACAAAGTTGTCTTCTTCTTGTTTGAAGTGTTCTACTATGGACCCATGGGTAAAACTCAAGTTTTAAAAACTTCCCGGAATCCGAATTGAGACTTTCGTTAGTGTATTAAGTGTATCAAAATGTCGTCTTTCACATGGATTCGGAATCGTCAACCGCAAAAAAAGTCAGTTTTGAGTTATAGTTGAATGAACAAAGTTGTCTCTTTCTTGTTTCAAGTGTTCAACTATGGACCCACGGCTAAAACTCAAGTTTTAAAGACATCCCAAAATCCGAATTTGGACTTTCGTTAGTGTATTAAGTGTATCAAAATGTCATCTTTCACATTGATTCGAGATCGTCAACCGCAAAAAAAGTCAATTTTGAGATATCGTTGAATGAACAAAGTTGTCTCTTTCTTGTTTCAAGTGTTTAACTATGGACCCATTGCTAAAACTCAAGTTTTAAAGACTTCCCGAAATCTGAATTTGGACTTTCATCAGTGTATTAAGTGTATTAAAATGTAGTCTTTCACATTGATTCAGAATCGTCCACCGCAAAAAACTTCCCTTTCGAGTTATCGTTGAATGAACAAAGTTGTCTCTTTCGTGTTTCAAGTGTTCAACTATGGACGCATGGCCAAAACTCAAGTTTTAAAAACTTCCCAAAATCTGAATTTGGGCTTTCTTTAGTGTATTAAGTGTTTCAAAATGCCGTCTTTCATGTAGATTCGTAATCATCAAAAGCAAATAAGTCAGTTTTTAGATATCTTTGATTGAACAAAGTTCTGTCTTTCTTGTTTCAACTGTTCTACTATGGACCCATAGCTAAAACTCAAGTTTAAAAACTTCCCGAAATCTAAATCTGGACTTTCATTAGGGGATTAAGTGTATCAAAATGTCGTCTTTCACATAGATTCGGAATCGTCAACTGCAAAAAAGTCAATTTTAAGATATCGTTGATTGAACAAAGTTGTCTCTTTCTTGTTTCAAGTGTTCTACTATGGACCCATGGGTAAAACTCAAGTTTTAAAAAAGTTCCCGGAATCCGAATTTGGACATTCGTTAGTGTATTAAGTGTATCAAAATGTCGTCTTTCACGTTGATTCGGAATCGTCAACCGCAATAAAAGTCAGTTTTGAGATATTGTTGAATGAACAAAGTTGTCTCTTTCTTGTTTCAAGTGTTTAACTATTGACCCATGGCTAAAACTCAAGCTTTAAAGACTTCCCGAAATCCAAATTTGGACTTTCGTTAGTGTATTAAGTGTATCAAAATGTCGTCTTTCACATTTATTCGAAATCGTCAACCGCAAAAAAAGTCAGTTTTGATAAATCGTTGAATGAACAAAGTTGTCTTTTTCTTGTTTCAAGTGTTCTACTATGACCCATGGCTAAAACTCAAGTTTTAAAGACTTCCCGAAATCCAAATTTAGACTTTCATTAGTGTATTAAGTGTATTAAAATGTCGTATTTCACAGTGATTCGGAATCGTCAACCGCAAAAAAAGTCAGTTTTGAGATATCGTTGAATGAACAAAGTTGTCTCTTTCTTGTTTCAAGTGTTTAACTATGGACCCATGGCTAAAACTCAAGTTTTAAAGACTTCCCGAAATCTGAATTTGGACTTTCATTAGTGTATTAAAATGTCGTCTTTCACATTGATTCGGAATCGTCAACCGCAAAAAAAGTCAGTTTTGAGTTATCGTTGAATGAACAAAGTTGTCTCTTTCTTGTTTCAAGTGTTTAACTATGGACCCATGGCTAAAACTCAAGTTTTAAAAACTTCCCGAAATCCGAATTTAGACTTTCATTAGTGTATTAAGTGTATTAAAATGTCATCTTTCACATTGATTCGGAATCGTCAACCGCAAAAAAAGTCAGTTTTGAGATATCGTTGAATGAACAAAGTTGTCTCTTTCTTGTTTCAAGTGTTTAACTATGGACCCATGGCTAAAACTCAAGTTTTAAAGACTTCCCGAAATCCGAATTTAGACTTTCATTAGTGTATTAAGTGTATTAAAATGTCATCTTTCACATTGATTCGGAATCGTCAACCGCAAAAAAAGTCAGTTTTGAGATATCGTTGAATGAACAAAGTTGTCTCTTTCTTGTTTCAAGTGTTTAACTATGAACCCATGGCTAAAACTAAAGTTTTAAAGACTTCCCGAAATCTGAATTTGGACTTTCATTAGCGTATTAAGTGTATTAAAATCTCATCTTTCACATTGATTCGGAATCGTCAACCGCAAAAAAAGTCAGTTTTGAGTTATAGTTGAATGAACAAAGTTGTCTCTTTCCTGTTTCAAGTGTTCAACTATGGACCCATGGCTAAAACTCAAGTTTTAAAGACTTCCCGAAATCCGAATTTGGACTTTCATGAGTGTATTAAGTGTATTAAAATGTCGTCTTTCACATTGATTCGGAATCGTCAACCACAAAAAAAGTCAGTTTTGAGATATCGTTGAATGAACAAAGTTGTCTCTTTCTTGTTTCAAGTGTTTAACTATTGACCCATGGCTAAAACTCAAGTTTTAAAGACTTCCCGAAATCTGAATTTGGACTTTCATCAGTGTATTAAGTGTATTAAAATGTCGTCTTTCACATTGATTCGGAATCGTCAACCGCAAAAAAAGACAGTTTTGAGTTATCGTTGAATGAACAAAGTTGCCTCTTTCTTGTTTCAAGTGTTCAACTATGGACCCATGGCTAAAACTCAAGTTTTAAAAACTTCTCGAAATCTGAATTTGAACTTTATTTAGTGTATTAAGTGTTTCAAAATGTCATCTTTCACGTAGATTCAGAGCCGTCAAAAGCAAATAATTCAGTTTTGAGATATATCTTTGATAGAACAAAGTTCTGTCTTTCTTGTTTCAAGTGTTCTACTGTGCACCCATGGCTAAAACTCAAGTTTTAAAAACATCCCGAGATCTGAATCTGGACTTTCATTAGTGTATCAAAATGTCGTCTTTCACATAGATTCGGAATCGTCAACTGCAAAAAAGTCAATTTTGAGATATCGTTGATTGAACAAAGTTGTCTCCTTCTTGTTTCAAGTGTTCTACTATGGACCCATGGGTAAAACTGAAGTTTTAAAAACGTCCCAAAATCTGAATTTGGACTTTCACTAGTGTATTAAGTGTATCAAAATGTCGTCTTTCACATTGATTCGGAATCGTCAACCGCAAAAAAAGTCAGTTTTGAGATATCGTTTGAATGAAGAAAGTTGTCTCTTTCTTGTTTCAAGTGTTCAACAATGGACCCATGGCTAAAACTCAAGTTTTAAAGACTTTCCGAAATTCGAATTTCGACTTTCATTAGTGTATTAAGTGTATTAAAATGTCGTCTTTCACAATGAGTCGAAATCGTCAACCACAAAAAAAGTCAATTTTGAGATATCGTTGAATGAACAAAGTTGTCTCTTTCTTTTTTCAAGTGTTTATCTACAGACCCATGGCTAAAACTCAAGTTTTAAAGACTTTCCGAAATCTGAATTTGGACTTTCATCAGTGTATTAAGTGTATTAAAATGTCGTCTTTCACATTGATTCGGAATCGTCCACTGCAAAAAACTTCCCTTTTGAGTTATCGTTGAATGAACAAAGTTGTCTCTTTCTTGTTTCAAGTGTTTAACTATGGACCCATTGCTAAAACTCAAGTTTTAAAGACTTCCCGAAATCTGAATTTGGACTTTCATCAGTGTATTAAGTGTATTAAAATGTAGTCTTTCACATTGATTCAGAATCGTCCACCGCAAAAAACTTCCCTTTCGAGTTATCGTTGAATGAACAAAGTTGTCTCTTTCGTGTTTCAAGTGTTCAACTATGGACGCATGGCCAAAACTCAAGTTTTAAAAACTTCCCAAAATCTGAATTTGGGCTTTCTTTAGTGTATTAAGTGTTTCAAAATGCCGTCTTTCATGTAGATTCGTAATCATCAAAAGCAAATAAGTCAGTTTTTAGATATCTTTGATTGAACAAAGTTCTGTCTTTCTTGTTTCAACTGTTCTACTATGGACCCATAGCTAAAACTCAAGTTTAAAAACTTCCCGAAATCTAAATCTGGACTTTCATTAGGGGATTAAGTGTATCAAAATGTCGTCTTTCACATAGATTCGGAATCGTCAACTGCAAAAAAGTTAATTTTAAGATATCGTTGATTGAACAAAGTTGTCTCTTTCTTGTTTCAAGTGTTCTACTATGGACCCATGGGTAAAACTCAAGTTTTAAAAAAGTTCCCGGAATCCGAATTTGGACATTCGTTAGTGTATTAAGTGTATCAAAATGTCGTCTTTCACGTTGATTCGGAATCGTCAACCGCAATAAAAGTCAGTTTTGAGATATTGTTGAATGAACAAAGTTGTCTCTTTCTTGTTTCAAGTGTTTAACTATTGACCCATGGCTAAAACTCAAGCTTTAAAGACTTCCCGAAATCCAAATTTGGACTTTCGTTAGTGTATTAAGTGTATCAAAATGTCATCTTTCACATTTATTCGAAATCGTCAACCGCAAAAAAAGTCAGTTTTGATAAATCGTTGAATGAACAAAGTTGTCTTTTTCTTGTTTCAAGTGTTCTACTATGACCCATGGCTAAAACTCAAGTTTTAAAGACTTCCCGAAATCCAAATTTAGACTTTCATTAGTGTATTAAGTGTATTAAAATGTCGTATTTCACAGTGATTCGGAATCGTCAACCGCAAAAAAAGTCAGTTTTGAGATATCGTTGAATGAACAAAGTTGTCTCTTTCTTGTTTCAAGTGTTTAACTATGGACCCATGGCTAAAACTCAAGTTTTAAAGACTTCCCGAAATCTGAATTTGGACTTTCATTAGTGTATTAAAATGTCGTCTTTCACATTGATTCGGAATCGTCAACCGCAAAAAAAGTCAGTTTTGAGTTATCGTTGAATGAACAAAGTTGTCTCTTTCTTGTTTCAAGTGTTTAACTATGGACCCATGGCTAAAACTCAAGTTTTAAAAACTTCCCGAAATCCGAATTTAGACTTTCATTAGTGTATTAAGTGTATTAAAATGTCATCTTTCACATTGATTCGGAATCGTCAACCGCAAAAAAAGTCAGTTTTGAGATATCGTTGAATGAACAAAGTTGTCTCTTTCTTGTTTCAAGTGTTTAACTATGGACCCATGGCTAAAACTCAAGTTTTAAAGACTTCCCGAAATCCGAATTTAGACTTTCATTAGTGTATTAAGTGTATTAAAATGTCATCTTTCACATTGATTCGGAATCGTCAACCGCAAAAAAAGTCAGTTTTGAGATATCGTTGAATGAACAAAGTTGTCTCTTTCTTGTTTCAAGTGTTTAACTATGAACCCATGGCTAAAACTCAAGTTTTAAAGACTTCCCGAAATCCGAATTTGGACTTTCATTAGCGTATTAAGTGTATTAAAATCTCATCTTTCACATTGATTCGGAATCGTCAACCGCAAAAAAAGTCAGTTTTGAGTTATAGTTGAATGAACAAAGTTGTCTCTTTCCTGTTTCAAGTGTTCAACTATGGACCCATGGCTAAAACTCAAGTTTTAAAGACTTCCCGAAATCCGAATTTGGACTTTCATGAGTGTATTAAGTGTATTAAAATGTCGTCTTTCACATTGATTCGGAATCGTCAACCACAAAAAAAGTCAGTTTTGAGATATCGTTGAATGAACAAAGTTGTCTCTTTCTTGTTTCAAGTGTTTAACTATTGACCCATGGCTAAAACTCAAGTTTTAAAGACTTCCCGAAATCTGAATTTGGACTTTCATCAGTGTATTAAGTGTATTAAAATGTCGTCTTTCACATTGATTCGGAATCGTCAACCGCAAAAAAAGACAGTTTTGAGTTATCGTTAAATGAACAAAGTTGCCTCTTTCTTGTTTCAAGTGTTCAACTATGGACCCATGGCTAAAACTCAAGTTTTAAAAACTTCTCGAAATCTGAATTTGAACTTTATTTAGTGTATTAAGTGTTTCAAAATGTCATCTTTCACGTAGATTCAGAGCCGTCAAAAGCAAATAATTCAGTTTTGAGATATATCTTTGATAGAACAAAGTTCTGTCTTTCTTGTTTCAAGTGTTCTACTGTGCACCCATGGCTAAAACTCAAGTTTTAAAAACATCCCGAGATCTGAATCTGGACTTTCATTAGTGTATCAAAATGTCGTCTTTCACATAGATTCGGAATCGTCAACTGCAAAAAAGTCAATTTTGAGATATCGTTGATTGAACAAAGTTGTCTCCTTCTTGTTTCAAGTGTTCTACTATGGACCCATGGGTAAAACTGAAGTTTTAAAAACGTCCCAAAATCTGAATTTGGACTTTCACTAGTGTATTAAGTGTATCAAAATGTCGTCTTTCACATTGATTCGGAATCGTCAACCGCAAAAAAAGTCAGTTTTGAGATATCGTTTGAATGAAGAAAGTTGTCTCTTTCTTGTTTCAAGTGTTCAACAATGGACCCATGGCTAAAACTCAAGTTTTAAAGACTTTCCGAAATTCGAATTTCGACTTTCATTAGTGTATTAAGTGTATTAAAATGTCGTCTTTCACAATGAGTCGAAATCGTCAACCACAAAAAAAGTCAATTTTGAGATATCGTTGAATGAACAAAGTTGTCTCTTTCTTTTTTCAAGTGTTTATCTACAGACCCATGGCTAAAACTCAAGTTTTAAAGACTTTCCGAAATCTGAATTTGGACTTTCATCAGTGTATTAAGTGTATTAAAATGTCGTCTTTCACATTGATTCGGAATCGTCCACTGCAAAAAACTTCCCTTTTGAGTTATCGTTGAATGAACAAAGTTGTCTTTTTCTTGTTTCAAGTGTTCAACTATGGACCCATGGCTAAAACTCATGTTTTAAAAACTTCTCAAAATATGAATTTGGACTTTCTTTAGTGTATTAGGTGTTTCAAAATGTCGTCTTTCACGTAGATTCGGAATCATCAACAGCAAAAAAAGTCAGTTTTGTGATATCGTTGAATGAACAAAGTTGTATCTTTCTTGTTTAAAGTGTTTAACTACGGACCCATGGCTGAAACTCAAGTTTTAAAGACTTTTCGAAATCCGAATTTGGACTTTCATCAGTGTATTAAGTGTATTAAAATGTCGTCTTTCACATTGATTCGGAATCGTCCACCGCAAAAAAGTTCCCTTTTGAGTTATCGTTGAATGAACAAAGTTGTCTCTTTCTTGTTTCAAGTGTTCAACTATGGACCCATGGCTAAAACTCAAGTTTTAAAAACTTCTCGAAATATGAATTTGTACTTTCTTTAGTGTATTAAGTGTTTCAAAATGTCGTCTTTCACGTAGATTCGGAATCATCAAAAGCAAATAAGTCAGTTTTTAGATATCTTTGATTGAACAAAGTTCTGTCTTTCTTGTTTCAAGTGTTTAACTATGGACCATGGCTAAAACTCAAGTTTTAAAAACTTTCCGAAATCTGAATTTGGACTTTCTTTAGTGTATTAAGTGTTTCAAAATGCTGTCTTTCACGTAGATTCGTAATCATCAAAAGCAAATAAGTCAGTTTTAAGATATCGTTGATTGAACAAAGTTGTCTTCTTCTTGTTTGAAGTGTTCTACTATGGACCCATGGGTAAAACTCAAGTTTTAAAAACTTCCCGGAATCCGAATTGAGACTTTCGTTAGTGTATTAAGTGTATCAAAATGTCGTCTTTCACATGGATTCGGAATCGTCAACCGCAAAAAAAGTCAGTTTTGAGTTATAGTTGAATGAACAAAGTTGTCTCTTTCTTGTTTCAAGTGTTCAACTATGGACCCACGGCTAAAACTCAAGTTTTAAAGACATCCCAAAATCCGAATTTGGACTTTCGTTAGTGTATTAAGTGTATCAAAATGTCATCTTTCACATTGATTCGAGATCGTCAACCGCAAAAAAAGTCAATTTTGAGATATCGTTGAATGAACAAAGTTGTCTCTTTCTTGTTTCAAGTGTTTAACTATGGACCCATGGCTAAAACTCAAGTTTTAAAGACTTCCCGAAATCTGAATTTGGACTTTCATCAGTGTATTAAGTGTATTAAAATGTAGTCTTTCACATTCATTCAGAATCGTCCACCGCAAAAAACTTCCCTTTCGAGTTATCGTTGAATGAACAAAGTTGTCTCTTTCTTGTTTCAAGTGTTCTACTATGGACCCATAGCTAAAACTCAAGTTTTAAAAACTTCCCGAAATCTAAATCTGGACTTTCATTAGGGTATTAAGTGTATCAAAATGTCGTCTTTCACATAGATTCGGAATCGTCAACTGCAAAAAAGTCAATTTTAAGATATCGTTGATTGAACAAAGTTGTCTCTTTCTTGTTTCAAGTGTTCTACTATGGACCCATGGGTAAAACTCAAGTTTTAAAAAAGTTCCCGGAATCCGAATTTGGACATTCGTTAGTGTATTAAGTGTATCAAAATGTCGTCTTTCACGTTGATTCGGAATCGTCAACCGCAATAAAAGTCAGTTTTGAGATATTGTTGAATGAACAAAGTTGTCTCTTTCTTGTTTCAAGTGTTTAACTATTGACCCATGGCTAAAACTCAAGCTTTAAAGACTTCCCGAAATCCAAATTTGGACTTTCGTTAGTGTATTAAGTGTATCAAAATGTCGTCTTTCACATTTATTCGAAATCGTCAACCGCAAAAAAAGTCAGTTTTGATAAATCGTTGAATGAACAAAGTTGTCTTTTTCTTGTTTCAAGTGTTCTACTATAGACCCATGGCTAAAACTCAAGTTTTAAAGACTTCCCGAAATCCAAATTTAGACTTTCATTAGTGTATTAAGTGTATTAAAATGTCGTATTTCACATTGATTCGGAATCGTCAATCGCAAAAAAAGTCAGTTTTGAGATATCGTTGAATGAACAAAGTTGTCTCTTTCTTGTTTCAAGTGTTTAACTATGGACCCATGGCTAAAACTCAAGTTTTAAAGACTTCCCGAAATCCGAATTTGGACTTTCATTAGTGTATTAAGTGTATTAAAATGTCGTCTTTCACATTGATTCGGAATCGTCAACCGCAAAAAAAGTCAGTTTTGAGTTATCGTTGAATGAACAAAGTTGTCTCTTTCTTGTTTCAAGTGTTTAACAATGGACCCATGGCTAAAACTCAAGTTTTAAAAACTTCCCGAAATCCGAATTTAGACTTTCATTAGTGTATTAAGTGTATTAAAATGTCATCTTTCACATTGATTCGGAATCGTCAACCGCAAAAAAAGTCAGTTTTGAGATATCGTTGAATGAACAAAGTTGTCTCTTTCTTGTTTCAAGTGTTTAACTATGGACCCATGGCTAAAACTCAAGTTTTAAAGACTTCCCGAAATCCGAATTTAGACTTTCATTAGTGTATTAAGTGTATTAAAATGTCATCTTTCACATTGATTCGGAATCGTCAACCGCAAAAAAAGTCAGTTTTGAGATATCGTTGAATGAACAAAGTTGTCTCTTTCTTGTTTCAAGTGTTTAACTATGAACCCATGGCTAAAACTCAAGTTTTAAAGACTTCCCGAAATCCGAATTTGGACTTTCATTAGCGTATTAAGTGTATTAAAATCTCATCTTTCACATTGATTCGGAATCGTCAACCGCAAAAAAAGTCAGTTTTGAGTTATAGTTGAATGAACAAAGTTGTCTCTTTCTTGTTTCAAGTGTTCAACTATGGACCCATGGCTAAAACTCAAGTTTTAAAGACTTCCCGAAATCCGAATTTGGACTTTCATGAGTGTATTAAGTGTATTAAAATGTCGTCTTTCACATTGATTCGGAATCGTCAACCACAAAAAAAGTCAGTTTTGAGATATCGTTGAATGAACAAAGTTGTCTCTTTCTTGTTTCAAGTGTTTAACTATGGACCCATGGCTAAAACTCAAGTTTTAAAGACTTCTCGAAATCTGAATTTGACTTTCATCAGTGTATTAAGTGTATTAAAATGTCGTCTTTCACATTGATTCAGAATCGTCAACCGCAAAAAAAGACAGTTTTGAGTTATCGTTGAATGAACAAAGTTGCCTCTTTCTTGTTTCAAGTGTTCAACTATGGACCCATGGCTAAAACTCAAGTTTTAAAAACTTCTCGAAATCTGACTTTGAACTTTATTTAGTGTATTAAGTGTTTCAAAATGTCATCTTTCACGTAGATTCGGAGCCGTCAAAAGAAAATAAGTCAGTTTTGTGATATCTTTGATAGAACAAAGTTCTGTCTTTCTTGTTTCAAGTGTTCTACTGTGCACCCATGGCTAAAACTCAAGTTTTAAAAACATCCCGAGATCTGAATCTGGACTTTCATTAGTGTATCAAAATGTCATCTTTCACATAGATTCGGAATCGTCAACTGCAAAAAAGTCAATTTTGAGATATCGTTGATTGAACAAACTTGTCTCCTTCTTGTTTCAAGTGTTCTACTATGGACCCATGGGTAAAACTGAAGTTCTAAAAACGTCCCAAAATTCGAATTTGGACTTTCACTAGTGTATTAAGTGTATCAAAATGTCGTCTTTCACATTGATTCGGAATCGTTAACCGCAAAAAAAGTCAGTTTTGAGATATCGTTGAATGAACAAAGTTGTCTCTTTCTTGTTTCAAGTGTTTAACTATGGACCCATGGCTAAAACTCAAGTTTTAAAGACTTCCCGAAATCCGAATTTGGACTTTCATTAGTGTATTAAGTGTATTATAATGTCGTCTTTCACATTGATTCGGAATCGTCAACCGCAAAAAAAGTCAGTTTTGAGATATCGTTGAATGAACAAAGTTGTCTCTTTCTTGTTTCAAGTGTTTAACTATGAACCCATGGCTAAAACTCAAGTTTTAAAGACTTCCCGAAATCCGAATTTGGACTTTCATTAGCGTATTAAGTGTATTAAAATCTCATCTTTCACATTGATTCGGAATCGTCAACCGCAAAAAAAGTCAGTTTTGAGTTATAGTTGAATGAACAAAGTTGTCTCTTTCTTGTTTCAAGTGTTCAACTATGGACCCATGGCTAAAACTCAAGTTTTAAAGACTTCCCGAAATCCGAATTTTGACTTTCATGAGTGTATTAAGTGTATTAAAATGTCATCTTTCACATTGATTCGGAATCGTCAACCACAAAAAAAGTCAGTTTTGAGATATCGTTGAATGAACAAAGTTGTCTCTTTCTTGTTTCAAGTGTTTAACTATGGACCCATGGCTAAAACTCAAGTTTTAAAGACTTCCCGAAATCTGAATTTGGACTTTCATCAGTGTATTAAGTGTATTAAAATGTCGTCTTTCACATTGATTCAGAATCGTCAACCTCAAAAAAAGACAGTTTTGAGTTATCGTTGAATGAACAAAGTTGCCTCTTTCTTGTTTCAAGTGTTCAACTATGGACCCATGGCTAAAACTCAAGTTTTAAAAACTTCTCGAAATCTGAATTTGAACTTTATTTAGTGTATTAAGTGTTTCAAAATGTCATCTTTCACGTAGATTCGGAGCCGTCAAAAGTAAATAAGTCAGTTTTGAGATATCTTTGATAGAACAAAGTTCTGTCTTTCTTGTTTCAAGTGTTCTACTGTGCACCCATGGCTAAAACTCAAGTTTTAAAAACATCCCGAGATCTGAATCTGGACTTTCATTAGTGTATCAAAATGTCGTCTTTCACATAGATTCGGAATCGTCAACTGCAAAAAAGTCAATTTTGAGATATCGTTGATTGAACAAAGTTGTCTCCTTCTTGTTTCAAGTGTTCTACTATGGACCCATGGGTAAAACTGAAGTTTTAAAAACGTCCCAAAATCCGAATTTGGACTTTCACTAGTGTAGTAAGTGTATCAAAATGTCGTCTTTCACATTGATTCGGAATCGTCAACAGCAAAAAAAGTCAGTTTTGAGATATCGTTTGAATGAAGAAAGTTGTCTCTTTCTTGTTTCAAGTGTTCAACAATGGACCCATGGCTAAAACTCAAGTTTTAAATACTTTCCGAAATTCGAATTTCGACTTTCATTAGTGTATTAAGTGTATTAAAATGTCGTCTTTCACAATGAGTCGAAATCGTCAACCACAAAAAAAGTCAATTTTGAGATATCGTTGAATGAACAAAGTTGTCTCTTTCTTTTTTCAAGTGTTTATCTACGGACCCATGGCTAAAACTCAAGTTTTAAAGACTTTCCGAAATCTGAATTTGGACTTTCATCAGTGTATTAAGTGTATTAAAATGTCGTCTTTCACATTGATTCGGAATCGTCCACTGCAAAAAACTTCCCTTTTGAGTTATCGTTGAATGAACAAAGTTGTCTTTTTCTTGTTTCAAGTGTTCAACTATGGACCCATGGCTAAAACTCATGTTTTAAAAACTTCTCAAAATATGAATTTGGACTTTCTTTAGTGTATTAGGTGTTTCAAAATGTCGTCTTTCACGTAGATTTGGAATCATCAACAGCAAAAAAAGTCAGTTTTGTGATATCGTTGAATGAACAAAGTTGTATCTTTCTTGTTTAAAGTGTTTAACTACGGACCCATGGCTGAAACTCAAGTTTTAAAGACTTTTCGAAATCCGAATTTGGACTTTCATCAGTGTATTAAGTGTATTAAAATGTCGTCTTTCACATTGATTCGGAATCGTCCACCGCAAAAAAGTTCCCTTTTGAGTTATCGTTGAATGAACAAAGTTGTCTCTTTCTTGTTTCAAGTGTTCAACTATGGACCCATGGCTAAAACTCAAGTTTTAAAAACTTCTCGAAATATGAATTTGTACTTTCTTTAGTGTATTAAGTGTTTCAAAATGTCGTCTTTCACGTAGATTCGGAATCATCAAAAGCAAATAAGTCAGTTTTTAGATATCTTTGATTGAACAAAGTTCTGTCTTTCTTGTTTCAAGTGTTTAACTATGGACCATGGCTAAAACTCAAGTTTTAAAAACTTTCCGAAATCTGAATTTGGACTTTCTTTAGTGTATTAAGTGTTTCAAAATGCTGTCTTTCACGTAGATTCGTAATCATCAAAAGCAAATAAGTCAGTTTTAAGATATCGTTGATTGAACAAAGTTGTCTTCTTCTTGTTTGAAGTGTTCTACTAGGGACCCATGGGTAAAACTCAAGTTTTAAAAACTTCCCGGAATCCGAATTGAGACTTTCGTTAGTGTATTAAGTGTATCAAAATGTCGTCTTTCACATGGATTCGGAATCGTCAACCGCAAAAAAAGTCAGTTTTGAGTTATAGTTGAATGAACAAAGTTGTCTCTTTCTTGTTTCAAGTGTTCAACTATGGACCCACGGCTAAAACTCAAGTTTTAAAGACATCCCAAAATCCGAATTTGGACTTTCGTTAGTGTATTAAGTGTATCAAAATGTCATCTTTCACATTGATTCGAGATCGTCAACCGCAAAAAAAGTCAATTTTGAGATATCGTTGAATGAACAAAGTTGTCTCTTTCTTGTTTCAAGTGTTTAACTATGGACCCATGGCTAAAACTCAAGTTTTAAAGACTTCCCGAAATCTGAATTTGGACTTTCATCAGTGTATTAAGTGTATTAAAATGTAGTCATTCACATTGATTCAGAATCGTCCACCGCAAAAAACTTCCCTTTCGAGTTATCGTTGAATGAACAAAGTTGTCTCTTTCTTGTTTCAAGTGTTCAACTATGGACGCATGGCCAAAACTCAAGTTTTAAAAACTTCCCAAAATCTGAATTTGGGCTTTCTTTAGTGTATTAAGTGTTTCAAAATGCCGTCTTTCATGTAGATTCGTAATCATCAAAAGCAAATAAGTCAATTTTTAGATATCTTTGATTGAACAAAGTTCTGTCTTTCTTGTTTCAAGTGTTCTACTATGGACCCATAGCTAAAACTCAAGTTTTAAAAACTTCCCGAAATCTAAATCTGGACTTTCATTAGGGTATTAAGTGTATCAAAATGTCGTCTTTCACATAGATTCGGAATCGTCAACTGCAAAAAAGTCAATTTTAAGATATCGTTGATTGAACAAAGTTATCTCTTTCTTGTTTCAAGTGTTCTACTATGGACCCATGGGTAAAACTCAAGTTTTAAAAAAGTTCCCGGAATCCGAATTTGGACATTCGTTAGTGTATTAAGTGTATCAAAATGTCGTCTTTCACGTTGATTCGAAATCGTCAACCGCAATAAAAGTCAGTTTTGAGATATTGTTGAATGAACAAAGTTGTCTCTTTCTTGTTTCAAGTGTTTAACTATTGACCCATGGCTAAAACTCAAGCTTTAAAGACTTCCCGAAATCCAAATTTGGACTTTCGTTAGTGTATTAAGTGTATCAAAATGTCGTCTTTCACATTTATTCGAAATCGTCAACCGCAAAAAAAGTCAGTTTTGATAAATCGTTGAATGA
The DNA here is from genome assembly GCA_036245055.1 of Diospyros kaki. Classification (NCBI taxonomy): domain Eukaryota; kingdom Viridiplantae; phylum Streptophyta; class Magnoliopsida; order Ericales; family Ebenaceae; genus Diospyros; species Diospyros kaki. The sequence continues at coordinate 20,987,912 of BSEG01000009.1, read as the reverse complement.
ACAAAGTTGTCTTTTTCTTGTTTCAAGTGTTCTACTATAGACCCATGGCTAAAACTCAAGTTTTAAAGACTTCTCGAAATCCAAATTTAGACTTTCATTAGTGTATTAAGTGTATTAAAATGTCGTATTTCACATTGATTCGGAATCGTCAACCGCAAAAAAAGTCAGTTTTGAGATATCGTTGAATGAACAAAGTTGTCTCTTTCTTGTTTCAAGTGTTTAACTATGGACCCATGGCTAAAACTCAAGTTTTAAAGACTTCCCGAAATCCGAATTTGGACTTTCATTAGTGTATTAAGTGTATTAAAATGTCGTCTTTCACATTGATTTGGAATCGTCAACCGCAAAAAAAGTCAGTTTCGAGTTATCGTTGAATGAACAAAGTTGTCTCTTTCTTGTTTCAAGTGTTTAACTATGGACCCATGGCTAAAACTCAAGTTTTAAAAACTTCCCGAAATCCGAATTTAGACTTTCATTAGTGTATTAAGTGTATTAAAATGTCATCTTTCACATTGATTCGGAATCGTCAACCGCAAAAAAAGTCAGTTTTGAGATATCGTTGAACGAACAAAGTTGTCTCTTTCTTGTTTCAAGTGTTTAACTATGGACCCATGGCTAAAACTCAAGTTTTAAAAACTTCCCGAAATCCGAATTTAGACTTTCATTAGTGTATTAAGTGTATTAAAATGTCATCTTTCACATTGATTCGGAATCGTCAACCGCAAAAAAAGTCAGTTTTGAGATATCGTTGAATGAACAAAGTTGTCTCTTTCTTGTTTCAAGTGTTTAACTATGAACCCATGGCTAAAACTCAAGTTTTAAAGACTTCCCGAAATCCGAATTTGGACTTTCATTAGCGTATTAAGTGTATTAAAATCTCATCTTTCACATTGATTCGGAATCGTCAACCGCAAAAAAAGTCAGTTTTGAGTTATAGTTGAATGAACAAAGTTGTCTCTTTCTTGTTTCAAGTGTTCAACTATGGACCCATGGCTAAAACTCAAGTTTTAAAGACTTCCCGAAATCCGAATTTGGACTTTCATGAGTGTATTAAGTGTATTAAAATGTCGTCTTTCACATTGATTCGGAATCGTCAACCACAAAAAAAGTCAGTTTTGAGATATCGTTGAATGAACAAAGTTGTCTCTTTCTTGTTTCAAGTGTTTAACTATGGACCCATGGCTAAAACTCAAGTTTTAAAGACTTCCCGAAATCTGAATTTGGACTTTCATCAGTGTATTAAGTGTATTAAAATGTCGTCTTTCACATTGATTCAGAATCGTCAACCGCAAAAAAAGACAGTTTTGAGTTATCGTTGAATGAACAAAGTTGCCTCTTTCTTGTTTCAAGTGTTCAACTATGGACCCATGGCTAAAACTCAAGTTTTAAAAACTTCTCGAAATCTGAATTTGAACTTTATTTAGTGTATTAAGTGTTTCAAAATGTCATCTTTCACGTAGATTCGGAGCCGTCAAAAGCAAATAAGTCAGTTTTGAGATATCTTTGATAGAACAAAGTTCTGTCTTTCTTGTTTCAAGTGTTCTACTGTGCACCCATGGCTAAAACTCAAGTTTTAAAAACATCCCGAGATCTGAATCTGGACTTTCATTAGTGTATCAAAATGTCGTCTTTCACATAGATTCGGAATCATCAACTGCAAAAAAGTCAATTTTGAGATATCGTTGATTGAACAAAATTGTCTCCTTCTTGTTTCAAGTGTTCTACTATGGACCCATGGGTAAAACTGAAGTTTTAAAAACGTCCCAAAATCCGAATTTGGACTTTCACTAGTGTATTAAGTGTATCAAAATGTCGTCTTTCACATTGATTCGGAATCGTCAACCGCAAAAAAAGTCAGTTTTGAGATATCGTTTGAATGAAGAAAGTTGTCTCTTTCTTGTTTCAAGTGTTCAACAATGGACCCATGGCTAAAACTCAAGTTTTAAAGACTTTCTGAAATTCGAATTTCGACTTTCATTAGTGTATTAAGTGTATTAAAATGTCGTCTTTCACAATGAGTCGTAATCGTCAACCACAAAAAAAGTCAATTTTGAGATATCGTTGAATGAACAAAGTTGTCTCTTTCTTTTTTCAAGTGTTTATCTACGGACCCATGGCTAAAACTCAAGTTTTAAAGACTTTCCGAAATCTGAATTTGGACTTTCATCAGTGTATTAAGTGTATTAAAATGTCGTCTTTCACATTGATTCGGAATCGTCCACTGCAAAAAAACTTCCCTTTTGAGTTATCGTTGAATGAACAAAGTTGCCTTTTTCTTGTTTCAAGTGTTCAACTATGGACCCATGGCTAAAACTCATGTTTTAAAAACTTCTCAAAATATGAATTTGGACTTTCTTTAGTGTATTAGGTGTTTCAAAATGTCGTCTTTCACGTAGATTCGGAATCATCAACAGCAAAAAAAGTCAGTTTTGTGATATCGTTGAATGAACAAAGTTGTATCTTTCTTGTTTAAAGTGTTTAACTACGGACCCATGGCTGAAACTCAAGTTTTAAAGACTTTTCGAAATCCGAATTTGGACTTTCATCAGTGTATTAAGTGTATTAAAATGTCGTCTTTCACACTGATTCGGAATCGTCCACCGCAAAAAAGTTCCCTTTTGAGTTATCGTTGAATGAACAAAGTTGTCTCTTTCTTGTTTCAAGTGTTCAACTATGGACCCATGGCTAAAACTCAAGTTTTAAAGACTTCCCGAAATCCGAATTTGGACTTTCATGAGTGTATTAAGTGTATTAAAATGTCGTCTTTCACATTGATTCGGAATCGTCAACCACAAAAAAAGTCAGTTTTGAGATATCGTTGAATGAACAAAGTTGTATCTTTCTTGTTTAAAGTGTTTAACTACGGACCCATGGCTGAAACTCAAGTTTTAAAGACTTTTCGAAATCCGAATTTGGACTTTCATCAGTGTATTAAGTGTATTAAAATGTCGTCTTTCACATTGATTCGGAATCGTCCACCGCAAAAAAGTTCCCTTTTGAGTTATCGTTGAATGAACAAAGTTGTCTCTTTTTTGTTTCAAGTGTTCAACTATGGACCCATGGCTAAAACTCAAGTTTTAAAAACTTCTCGAAATATGAATTTGTACTTTCTTTAGTGTATTAAGTGTTTCAAAATGTCGTCTTTCACGTAGATTCGGAATCATCAAAAGCAAATAAGTCAGTTTTTAGATATCTTTGATTGAACAAAGTTCTGTCTTTCTTGTTTCAAGTGTTTAACTATGGACCATGGCTAAAACTCAAGTTTTAAAAACTTTTCGAAATCTGAATTTGGACTTTCTTTAGTGTATTAAGTGTTTCAAAATGCTGTCTTTCACGTAGATTCATAATCATCAATAGCAAATAAGTCAGTTTTAAGATATCGTTGATTGAACAAAGTTGTCTTCTTCTTGTTTGAAGTGTTCTACTATGGACCCATGGGTAAAACTCAAGTTTTAAAAACTTCCCGGAATCCGAATTGAGACTTTCGTTAGTGTATTAAGTGTATCAAAATGTCGTCTTTCACATGGATTCGGAATCGTCAACCGCAAAAAAAAGTCAGTTTTGAGTTATAGTTGAATGAACAAAGTTGTCTCTTTCTTGTTTCAAGTGTTCAACTATGGACCCACGGCTAAAACTCAAGTTTTAAAGACATCCCAAAATCCGAATTTGGACTTTCGTTAGTGTATTAAGTGTATCAAAATGTCATCTTTCACATTGATTCGAGATCGTCAACCGCAAAAAAAGTCAGTTTTGAGATATCGTTGAATGAACAAAGTTGTCTCTTTCTTGTTTCAAGTGTTTAACTATGGACCCATGGCTAAAACTCAAGTTTTAAAGACTTCCCTAAATCTGAATTTGGACTTTCATCAGTGTATTAAGTGTATTAAAATGTAGTCTTTCACATTGATTCAGAATCGTCCACCATAAAAAACTTCCCTTTCGAGTTATCGTTGAATGAACAAAGTTGTCTCTTTCTTGTTTCAAGTGATCAACTATGGACGCATGGCCAAAACTCAAGTTTTAAAAACTTCCCAAAATCTGAATTTGGGCTTTCTTTAGTGTATTAAGTGTTTCAAAATGCCGTCTTTCATGTAGATTCGTAATCATCAAAAGCAAATAAGTCAGTTTTTAGATATCTTTGATTGAACAAACTTCTGTCTTTCTTGTTTCAAGTGTTCTGCTATGGACCCATAGCTAAATCTCAAGTTTTAAAAACTTCCCGAAATCTAAATCTGGACTTTAATTAGGGTATTAAGTGTATCAAAATGTCGTCTTTCACATAGATTCGGAATCGTCAACTGCAAAAAAAGTCAATTTTAAGATATCGTTGATTGAACAAAGTTGTCTCTTTCTTGTTTCAAGTGTTCTACTATGGACCCATGGGTAAAACTCAAGTTTTAAAAAAGTTCCCGGAATCCGAATTTGGACATTCGTTAGTGTATTAAGTGTATCAAAATGTCGTCTTTCACGTTGATACGGAATCGTCAACCGCAATAAAAGTCAGTTTTGAGATATTGTTGAATGAACAAAGTTGTCTCTTTCTTGTTTCAAGTGTTTAATTATTGACCCATGGCTAAAACTCAAGCTTTAAAGACTTCCCGAAATCCAAATTTGGACTTTCGTTAGTGTATTAAGTGTATCAAAATGTCGTCTTTCACATTTATTCGAAATCGTCAACCGCAAAAAAAGTCAGTTTTGAGAAATCGTTGAATGAACAAAGTTGTCTTTTTCTTGTTTCAAGTGTTCTACTTTAGACCCATGGCTAAAACTCAAGTTTTAAAGACTTCCCGAAATCCAAATTTAGACTTTCATTAGTGTATTAAGTGTATTAAAATGTCGTATTTCACATTGATTCGGAATCGTCAACCGCAAAAAAATGTCAGTTTTGAGATATCGTTGAATGAACAAAGTTGTCTCCTTCTTGTTTCAAGTGTTTAACTATGGACCCATGGCTAAAACTCAAGTTTTAAAGACTTCCCGAAATCCGAATTTGGACTTTCGTTAGTGTATTAAGTGTATTAAAATGCCGTCTTTCACATTGATTCGGAATCGTCAACCGTAAAAAAAGTCAGTTTTGAGTTATCGTTGAATGAACAAAGTTGTCTCTTTCTTGTTTCAAGTGTTTAACTATGGACCCATGGCTAAAACTCAAGTTTTAAAAACTTCCCGAAATCCGAATTTAGACTTTCATTAGTGTATTAAGTGTATTAAAATGTCATCTTTCACATTGATTTGGAATCGTCAACCGCAAAAAAAGTCAGTTTTGAGATATCGTTGAATGAACAAAGTTGTCACTTTCTTGTTTCAAGTGTTTAACTATGGACCCATGGCTAAAACTCAAGTTTTAAAAAACTTCCCGAAATCTGAATTTGCACTTTATTTTGTGTATTAAGTGTTTCAAAATGTCATCTTTCACATAGATTCGGAGCCGTCAAAAGCAAATAAGTCAGTTTTGAGATATCTTTAATAGAACAAAGTTCTGTCTTTCTTGTTTCAGGTGTTCTACTGTGCACCCATGGCTAAAACTCAAGTTTTAAAAACTTCCCGAGATCTGAATCTGGACTTTCATTAGTGTATCAAAATGTCCTCTTTCACATAGATTCGGAATCGTCAACTGCAAAAAAGTCAATTTTGAGATATCGTTGATTGAATAAAGTTGTCTCCTTCTTGTTTCAAGTGTTCTACTATGGACCCATGGGTAAAACTGAAGTTTTAAAAATGTCCCAAAATCTGAATTTGGACTTTCACTAGTGTATTAAGTGTATTAAAATGTCGTCTTTCACATTGATTCGGAATCGTCAACCGCAAAAAAAGTCAGTTTTGAGATATCGTTTCAATGAAGAAAGTTGTCTCTTTCTTGTTTCAAGTGTTCAACAATGGACCCATGGCTAAAACTCAAGTTTTAAAGACTTTCCGAAATCCGAATTTCGACTTTCATTAGTGTATTAAGTGTATTAAAATGTCGTCTTTCACAGTGAGTCGGAATCGTCAACCACAAAAAAAGTCAATTTTGAGATATCGTTGAATGAACAAAGTTGTCTCTTTCTTTTTTCAAGTGTTTATCTACGGACCCATGGCTAAAACTCAAGTTTTAAAGACTTTCCGAAATCCGAATTTGGACTTTCATCAGTGTATTAAGTGTATTAAAATGTCGTCTTTCACATTGATTCGGAATCGTCCACTGCAAAAAACTTCCCTTTTGAGTTATCGTTGAATGAACAAAGTTGTCTCTTTCTTGTTTCAAGTGTTCAACTATGGACCCATGGCTAAAACTCAAGTTTTAAAAACTTCTCGAAATATGAATTTGGACTTTCTTTAGTGTATTAGGTGTTTCAAAATGTCGTCTTTCACGTAGATTCAGAATCATCAGCAGCAAAAAAAGTCAGTTTTGTGATATCGTTGAATGAACAAAGTTGTATCTTTCTTGTTTCAAGTGTTTAACTACGGACCCATGGCTAAAACTCAAGTTTTAAAGACTTTTCGAAATCCGAATTTGGACTTTCATCATTGTATTAAGTGTATTAAAATGTCGTCTTTCACATTGATTCGGAATCGTCCACCGCAAAAAAGTTCCCTTTTGAGTTATCGTTGAATGAACAAAGTTGTATCTTTCTTGTTTCAAGTGTTCAACTATGGACCCATGGCTAAAACTCAAGTTTTAAAAACTTCTCGAAATATGAATTTGTACTTTCTTTAGTGTATTAAGTGTTTCAAAATGTCATCTTTCACGTAGATTCGGAATCATCAAAAGCAAATAAGTCAGTTTTTAGATATCTTTGATTGAACAAAGTTTTGTCTTTCTTGTTTCAAGTGTTTAACTATGGACCATGGCTAAAACTCAAGTTTGAAAAACTTTCCGAAATCTGAATTTGGACTTTCTTTAGTCTATTAAGTGTTTCAAAATGCTGTCTTTCACGTAGATTCGTAATCATCAAAAGCAAATAAGTCAGTGTTAAGATATCGTTGATTGAACAAAGTTGTCTTCTTCTTATTTGAAGTGTTCTACTATGGACCCATAGGTAAAACTCAAGTTTTAAAAACTTCCCGGAATCCGAATTGAGACTTTCGTTAGTGTATTAAGTGTATCAAAATGTCGTCTTTCACATGGATTCGGAATCGTCAACCGCAAAAAAAGTCAGTTTTGAGATATCGTTGAATGAACAAAGTTGTCTCTTTCTTGTTTCAAGTGTTTAACTATGGACCATGGCTAAAACTCAAGTTTTAAAGACTTCCCGAAATCCGAATTTGGACCTTCGTTAGTGTATTAAGTGTATCAAAATGTCATCTTTCACATTGATTCGAGATCGTCAACCGCAAAAAAAGTCAGTTTTGAGATATCGTTGAATGAACAAAGTTGTCTCTTTCTTGTTTCAAGTGTTTAACTATGGACCCATGGCTAAAACTCAAGTTTTAAAGACTTCCCGAAATCTGAATTTGGACTTTCATCAGTGTATTAAGTGTATTAAAATGTAGTCTTTCACATTGATTCAGAATCGTCCACCGCAAAAAACTTCCCTTTCGAGTTATCGTTGAATGAACAAAGTTGTCTCTTTCTTGTTTCAAGTGTTCAACTATGGACGCATGGCCAAAACTCAAGTTTTAAAAACTTTCCAAAATCTGAATTTGGGCTTTCTTTAGTGTATTAAGTGTTTCAAAATGCCGTCTTTCATGTAGATTCGTAATCATCAAAAGCAAATAAGTCAGTTTTTAGATATCTTTGATTGAACAAACTTCTGTCTTTCTTGTTTCAACTGTTCTACTATGGACCCATGGCTAAAACTCAAGTTTTAAAAACTTCCTGAAATCTAAATCTGGACTTTCATTAGGGTATTAAGTGTATCAAAATGTCGTCTTTCACATAGATTCGGAATCGTCAACTGCAAAAAAGTCAATTTTAAGATATCGTTGATTGAACAAAGTTGTCTCTTTCTTGTTTCAAGTGTTTAACTATTGACCCATGGCTAAAACTCAAGCTTTAAAGACTTCCCGAAATCCAAATTTGGACTTTTGTTAGTGTATTAAGTGTATCAAAATGTCGTCTTTCACATTTATTCGAAATCGTCAACCGCAAAAAAAGTCAGTTTTGAGAAATCGTTGAATGAACAAAGTTGTCTTTTTCTTGTTTGATGTGTTCTACTATATACCCATGGCTAAAACTCAAGTTTTAAAGACTTCCCGAAATCCAAATTTAGACTTTCATTAGTGTATTAAGTGTATTAAAATGTCGTATTTCACATTGATTCGGAATCGTCAACCGCAAAAAAAGTCAGTTTTGAGATATCGTTGAATGAACAAAGTTGTCTCCTTCTTGTTTCAAGTGTTTAACTATGGACCCATGGCTAAAACTCAAGTTTTAAAGACTTCCCGAAATCCGAATTTGGACTTTCATTAGTGTATTAAGTGTATTAAAATGCCGTCTTCCACATTGATTCGGAATCGTCAACCGCAAAAAAAGTCAGTTTTTAGTTATCGTTGGATGAACAAAGTTGTCTCTTTCTTGTTTCAAGTGTTTAACTATGGACCCATGGCTAAAACTCAAGTTTTAAAAACTTCCCGAAATCCGTATTTAGACTTTCATTAGTGTATTAAGTGTATTAAAATGTCATCTTTCACATTGATTTGGAATCGTCAACCGCAAAAAAAGTCAGTTTTGAGATATCGTTGAATGAACAAAGTTGTCACTTTCTTGTTTCAAGTGTTTAACTATGGACCCATGGCTAAAACTCAAGTTTTAAAGACTTCTCGAAATCCGAATTTGGACTTTCATTAGTGTATTAAGTGTATTAAAATGTCATCTTTCTCATTGATTCAGAATCTTCAACCGCAAAAAAAGTCAGTTTTGAGATATCGTTGAATGAACAAAGTTGTCACTTTCTTTTTTCAAGTGTTTAACTATGGACCCATGGCTAAAACTCAAGTTTTAAAGACTTCTCGAAATCCGAATTTGGACTTTCATTAGCGTATGAAGTGTATTAAAATTTCATCTTTCACATTGATTCGGAATCGTCAACCGCAAAAAAAGTCAGTTTTTAGTTGTAGTTGAATGAACAAAGTTGTCTCTTTCTTGTTTCAAGTGTTCAACTATGGACCCATGGCTAAAACTCAAGTTTTAAAGACTTCCCGAAATCCGAATTTGGACTTTCATGAGTGTATTAAGTGTATTAAAATGTCGTCTTTCACATTGATTCAGAATCGTCAACCACAAAAAAAGTCAGTTTTGAGATATCGTTGAATGAACAAAGTTGTCTCTTTCTTGTTTCAAGTGTTTAACTATGGACCCATGGCAAAAACTCAAGTTTTAACGACTTCCCGAAATCCGAATTTGGACTTTCATCAGTGTATTAAGTGTATTAAAATGTCGTCTTTCACATTGATTTGGAATCGTCAACCGCAAAAAAAGACAGTTTTGAGTTATCGTTGAATGAACAAAGTTGCCTCTTTCTTGTTTCAAGTGTTCAACTATGGACTCATGGCTAAAACTCAAGTTTTAAAAAACTTCCCGAAATCTGAATTTGCACTTTATTTAGTGTATTAAGTGTTTCAAAATGTCATCTTTCACGTAGATTCGGAGCCGTCAAAAGCAAATAAGTCAGTTTTGAGATATCTTTAATAGAACAAAGTTCTGTCTTTCTTGTTTCAGGTGTTCTACTGTGCACCCATGGCTAAAACTCAAGTTTTAAAAACTTCCCGAGATCTGAATCTGGACTTTCATTAGTGTATCAAAATGTCGTCTTTCACATAGATTCGGAATCGTCAACTGCAAAAAAGTCAATTTTGAGATATCGTTGATTGAATAAAGTTGTCTCCTTCTTGTTTCAAGTGTTCTACTATGGACCCATGGGTAAAACTGAAGTTTTAAAAATGTCACAAAATCCGAATTTGGACTTTCACTAGTGTATTAAGTGTATTAAAATTTCGTCTTTCACATTGATTCGGAATCGTCAACCGCAAAAAAAGTCAGTTTTGAGATATCGTTTCAATGAAGAAAGTTGTCTCTTTCTTGTTTCAAGTGTTCAACAATGGACCCATGGCTAAAACTCAAGTTTTAAAGACTTTCCGAAATCCGAATTTCGACTTTCATTAGTGTATTAAGTGTATTAAAATGTCGTCTTTCACAGTGAGTTGGAATCGTCAACCACAAAAAAAGTCAATTTTGAGATATCGTTGAATGAACAAAGTTGTCTCTTTCTTTTTTCAAGTGTTTATCTACGGACCCATGGCTAAAACTCAAGCTTTAAAGACTTCCCGAAATCCAAATTTAGACTTTCATTAGTGTATTAAGTGTATTAAAATGTCGTATTTCACATTGATTCGGAATCGTCAACCGCAAAAAAAGTCAGTTTTGAGATATCGTTGAATGAACAAAGTTGTCTCTTTCTTGTTTCAAGTGTTTAACTATGGACCCATGGCTAAAACTCAAGTTTTAAAGACCTCCCGAAATCCGAATTTGGACTTTCATTAGTGTATTAAGTGTATTAAAATGTCGTCTTTCACATTGATTCGGAATCGTCAACCGCAAAAAAAGTCAGTTTTGAGTTATCGTTGAATGAACAAAGTTGTCTCTTTCTTGTTTCAAGTGTTTAACTATGGACCCATGGCTAAAACTCAAGTTTTAAAGACTTCCCGAAATCCGAATTTGGACTTTCATCATTGTATTAAGTGTATTAAAATGTCGTCTTTCACATTGATTCGGAATCGTCCACCGCAAAAAAGTTCCCTTTTGAGTTATCGTTGAATGAACAAAGTTGTATCTTTCTTGTTTCAAGTGTTCAACTATGGACCCATGGCTAAAACTCAAGTTTTAAAAACTTCTCGAAATATGAATTTGTACTTTCTTTAGTGTATTAAGTGTTTCAAAATGTCATCTTTCACGTAGATTCGGAATCATCAAAAGCAAATAAGTCAGTTTTTAGATATCTTTGATTGAACAAAGTTCTGTCTTCCTTGTTTCAAGTGTTTAACTATGGACCATGGCTAAAACTCAAGTTTTAAAAACTTTCCGAAATCTGAATTTGGACTTTCTTTAGTGTATTAAGTGTTTCAAAATGCTGTCTTTCACGTAGATTCGTAATCATCAAAAGCAAATAAGTCAGTTTTAAGATATCGTTGATTGAACAAAGTTGTCTTCTTCTTATTTGAAGTGTTCTACTATGGACCCATGGGTAAAACTCAAGTTTTAAAAACTTCCCGGAATCCAAATTGAGACTTTCGTTAGTGTATTAAGTGTATCAAAATGTCGTCTTTCACATGGATTCGGAATCGTCAACCGCAAAAAAAGTCAGTTTTGAGATATCGTTGAATGAACAAAGTTGTCTCTTTCTTGTTTCAAGTGTTTAACTATGGACCATGGCTAAAACTCAAGTTTTAAAGACATCCCGAAATCCGAATTTGGACCTTCGTTAGTGTATTAAGTGTATCAAAATGTCATCTTTCACATTGATTCAAGATCGTCAACCGCAAAAAAAGTCAGTTTTGAGATATCGTTGAATGAACAAAGTTGTCTCTTTCTTGTTTCAAGTGTTTAACTATGGACCCATGGCTAAAACTCAAGTTTTAAAGACTTCCCGAAATCTGAATTTGGACTTTCATCAGTGTATTAAGTGTATTAAGTGTATTAAAATGTAGTCTTTCACATTGATTCAGAATTGTCCACTGCAAAAAACTTCCCTTTCGAGTTATCGTTGAATGAACGAAGTTGTCTCTTTCTTGCTTCAAGTGTTCAACTATGGACGCATGGCCAAAACTCAAGTTTTAAAAACTTCCCAAAATCTGAATTTGGGCTTTCTTTAGTGTATTAAGTGTTTCAAAATGCCGTCTTTCATGTAGATTTGTAATCATCAAAAGCAAATAAGTCAGTTTTTAGATATCTTAGACTGAACAAAGTTCTGTCTTTCTTGTTTCAATTGTTCTACTATGGACCCATGTCTAAAACTCAAGTTTTAAAAACTTCCCGAAATCTAAATCTGGACTTTCATTAGGGTATTAAGTGTATCAAAATGTCGTCTTTCACATAGATTCGGAATCGTCAACTGCAAAAAAGTCAATTTTAAGATATCGTTGACTGAACAAAGTTGTCTCTTTCTTGTTTCAAGTGTTCTACTATGGACCCATGGGTAAAACTCAAGTTTTAAAAAAGTTGCCGGAATCCGAATTTGGACATTCGTTAGTGTATTAAGTGTATCAAATTGTCGTCTTTCACGTTGATTCGGAATCGTCAACCGCAATAAAAGTCAGTTTTGAGATATTGTTGAATGAACAAAGTTGTCTCTTTCTTGTTTCAAGTGTTTAACTATTGACCCATGGCTAAAACTCAAGCTTTAAAGACTTCCCGAAATCCAAATTTGGACTTTCGTTAGTGTATTAAGTGTATCAAAATGTCGTCTTTCACATTTATTCGAAATCGTCAACCGCAAAAAAGTCAGTTTTGAGAAATCGTTGAATGAACAAAGTTGTCTCTTTCTTGTTTCAAGTGTTCTACTATAGACCCATGGCTAAAACTCAAGTTTTAAAGACTTCCCGAAATCAAAATTTAGACTTTCATTAGTGTATTAAGTGTATTAAAATGTCGTATTTCACATTGATTCGGAATCGTCAACCGCAAAAAAAGTCAGTTCTGAGATATCGTTGAATGAACGAAGTAGTTTCTTTCTGGTTTCAAGTGTTTAACTATGAAGCCATGGCTAAAACTCAAGTTTTAAAGACTTAACGAAATCCGAATTTGGACTTTCATTCGTGTATTAAGTGTATTAAAATGTCGTCTTTCACATTGATTCGGAATCGTGAACCGCAAAAAAAGTCAGTTTTGAGTTATCGTTGAATGAACAAAGTTGTCTCTTTCTTGTTTCAAGTGTTTAACTATGGACCCATGGCTAAAACTCAAGTTTTAAAGACTTCCCGAAATCCGAATTTGGACTTTCATTAGTGTATTAAGTGTATTAAAATGTCGTCTTTCACATTGATTCGGAATCGTCAACCGCAAAAAAAGTCAGTTTTGAGATATCGTTGAATGAACAAAGTTGTCTCTTTCTTGTTTCAAGTGTTCAACTATGGACCCATGGCTAAAACTCAAGTTTTAAAAACTTTCCAAAATCTGAATTTGGACTTTATTTAGTGTATTAAGTGTTTCAAAATGTCATCTTTTACGTAACCGTCAAAAGCAAATAAGTCAGTTTTGAGATATCTTTGATAGAACAAAGTTCTGTCTTTCTTGTTTCAATTGTTCTACTGTGCACCCATGGCTAAAACTCAAGTTTTAAAAACTTCCCGAGATCTGAATCTGGACTTTCATTAGTGTATTAAGTGTATTAAAATGTCATCTTTCACATTGATTTGGAATCGTCAACCGCAAAAAAAGACAGTTTTGAGTTATCGTTGAATGAACAAAGTTGCCTCTTTCTTGTTTCAAGTGTTCAACTATGGACCCATGGCTAAAACTCAAGTTTTAAAAAACTTCCCGAAATCTGAATTTGAACTTTATTTTGTGTATTAAGTGTTTCAAAATGTCATCTTTCACGTAGATTCGGAGCCGTCAAAAGCAAATAAGTCAGTTTTGAGATATCTTTGATAAAACAAAGTTCTGTCTTTCTTGTTTCAAGTGTTCTACTGTGCACCCATGGCTAAAACTCAAGTTTTAAAAACTTCCCGAGATCTGAATCTGGACTTTCATTAGTGTATCAAAATGTCGTCTTTCACATAGATTCGGAATCGTTAACTGCAAAAAAGTCAATTTTGAGATATCGTTGATTGAATAAAGTTGTCTCCTTCTTGTTTCAAATGTTCTACTATGGACCCATGGGTAAAACTGAAGTTTTAAAAATGTCCCAAAATCCGAATTTGGACTTTCACTAGTGTATTAAGTGTATCAAAATGTCGTCTTTCACATTGATTCGGAATCGTCAACCGCAAAAAAAGTCAGTTTTGAGATATCGTTTGAATGAAGAAAGTTGTCTCTTTCTTGTTTCAAGTGTTCAACAATGGACCCATGGCTAAAACTCAAGTTTTAAAGACTTTCCGAAATCCGAATTTGGACTTTCATCAGTGTGTTAAGTGTTTTAAAATGTCGTCTTTCACATTGATTCGGAATCGTCCACTGCAAAAAAGTTCCCTTTTGAGTTATCGTTGAATGAATAAAGTTGTCTCTTTCTTGTTTCAAGTGTTCAACTATGGACCCATGGCTAAAACTCAAGTTTTAAAAACTTCTCGAAATATGAATTTGGACCTTCTTTAGTGTATTAGGTGTTTCAAAATGTCGTCTTCCACGTAGATTTGGAATAATCAACAGCAAAAAAAGTCAGTTTTGTGATATCGTTGAATGAACAAAGTTGTATCTTTCTTGTTTCAAGTGTTTAACTACGGACCCATGGCTAAAACTCAAGTTTTAAAGACTTTTCGAAATCCGAATTTGGACTTTCATCAGTGTATTAAGTGTATTAAAATGTAGTCTTTCACATTGATTCAGAATCGTCCGCCGCAAAAAACTTCCCTTTCGAGTTATCGTTGAATGAACAAAGTTGTCTCTTTCTTGTTTCAAGTGTTCAACTATGGACGCATGGCCAAAACTCAAGTTTTAAAAACTTCCCAAAATCTGAATTTGGGCTTTCTTTAGTGTATTAAGTGTTTCAAAATGCCGTCTTTCATGTAGATTCGTAATCATCAAAAGCAAATAATTCAGTTTTTAGATATCGTTGAATGAACAAAGTTGTCTCTTTCTTGTTTCAAGTGTTTAACTATGGACCCAGGGCTAAAACTCAAGTTTTAAAGACTTCCCGAAATCCGAATTTGGACTTTCATCAGTGTATTAAGTGTATTAAAATGTCATCTTTCACATTGATTTGGAATCGTCAACCGCAAAAAAAGACAGTTTTGAGTTATCGTTGAATGAACAAAGTTGTCTCTTTCTTGTTTCAAGTGTTCTACTATGGACCCATGGGTAAAACTCAAGTTTTAAAAAAGTTCCCAGAATCCGAATTTGGACATTCGTTAGTGTATTAAGTGTATCAAAATGTCATCTTTCACGTTGATTCGGAATCGTCAACCGCAATAAAAGTCAATTTTGAGATATTGTTGAATAAACAAAGTTGTCTCTTTCTTGTTTCAAGTGTTTAACTATTGACCCATGGCTAAAACTCAAGCTTTAAAGACTTCTCGAAATCCAAATTTGGACTTTCGTTAGTGTATTAAGTGTATCAAAATGTCGTCTTTCACATTTATTCGAAATCGTCAACCACAAAAAAAGTCAGTTTTGAGAAATCGTTGAATGAACAAAGTTGTCTTTTTCTTGTTTCAAGTGTTCTACTATAGACCCATGGCTAAAACTCAAGTTTTAAAGACTTCCCGAAATCCAAATTTAGACTTTCATTAGTGTATTAAGTGTATTAAAATGTCGTATTTCACATTGATTCGGAATCGTCAACTGCAAAAAAAGTCAGTTTTGAGATATCGTTGAATGAACAAAGTTGTCTCTTTCTTGTTTCAAGTGTTTAACTATGGACCCATGGCTAAAACTCAAGTTTTAAAGACTTCCCGAAATCCAAATTTAGACTTTCATTAGTGTATTAAGTGTATTAAAATGTCGTCTTTCACATTGATTCGGAATCGTCAACCGCAAAAAAAGTCAGTTTTGAGTTATCGTTGAATGAACAAAGTTGTCTCTTTCTTGTTTCAAGTGTTTAACTATGGACCCATGGCTAAAACTCAAGTTTTAAAGACTTCCCGAAATCCGAATTTGGACTTTCATCATTGTATTAAGTGTATTAAAATGTCGTCTTTCACATTGATTCGGAATCGTCCACCGCAAAAAAGTTCCCTTTTGAGTTATCGTTGAATGAACAAAGTTGTATCTTTCTTGTTTCAAGTGTTCAACTATGGACCCATGGCTAAAACTCAAGTTTTAAAAACTTCTCGAAATATGAATTTGTACTTTCTTTAGTGTATTAAGTGTTTCAAAATGTCATCTTTCACGTAGATTCGGAATCATCAAAAGCAAATAAGTCAGTTTTTAGATATCTTTGATTGAACAAAGTTCTATCTTTCTTGTTTCAAGTGTTTAACTATGGACCATGGCTAAAACTCAAGTTTTAAAAACTTTCCGAAATCTGAATTTGGACTTTCTTGAGTGTATTAAGTGTTTCAAAATGCTGTCTTTCACGTAGATTCGTAATCATCAAAAGCAAATAAGTCAGTTTTAAGATATCGTTGATTGAACAAAGTTGTCTTCTTCTTATTTGAAGTGTTCTACTATGGACCCATGGGTAAAACTCAAGTTTTAAAAACTTCCCGGAATCCGAATTGAGACTTTCGTTAGTGTATTAAGTGTATCAAAATGTCGTCTTTCACATGGATTCGGAATCGTCAACCGCAAAAAAAGTCAGTTTTGAGATATCGTTGAATGAACAAAGTTGTCTCTTTCTTTTTTCAAGTGTTTAACTATGGACCATGGCTAAAACTCAAGTTTTAAAGACATCCCGAAATCCGAATTTGGACCTTCGTTAGTGTATTAAGTGTATCAAAATGTCATCTTTCACGTTGATTCGGAATCGTCAACCGCAATAAAAGTCAATTTTGAGATATTGTTGAATAAACAAAGTTGTCTCTTTCTTGTTTCAAGTGTTTAACTATTGACCCATGGCTAAAACTCAAGCTTTAAAGACTTCTCGAAATCCAAATTTGGACTTTCGTTAGTGTATTAAGTGTATCAAAATGTCGTCTTTCACATTTATTCGAAATCGTCAACCACAAAAAAAGTCAGTTTTGAGAAATCGTTGAATGAACAAAGTTGTCTTTTTCTTGTTTCAAGTGTTCTACTATAGACCCATGGCTAAAACTCAAGTTTTAAAGACTTCCCGAAATCCAAATTTAGACTTTCATTAGTGTATTAAGTGTATTAAAATGTCGTATTTCACATTGATTCGGAATCGTCAACTGCAAAAAAAGTCAGTTTTGAGATATCGTTGAATGAACAAAGTTGTCTCTTTCTTGTTTCAAGTGTTTAACTATGGACCCATGGCTAAAACTCAAGTTTTAAAGACTTCCCGAAATCCAAATTTAGACTTTCATTAGTGTATTAAGTGTATTAAAATGTCGTCTTTCACATTGATTCGGAATCGTCAACCGCAAAAAAAGTCAGTTTTGAGTTATCGTTGAATGAACAAAGTTGTCTCTTTCTTGTTTCAAGTGTTTAACTATGGACCCATGGCTAAAACTCAAGTTTTAAAGACTTCCCGAAATCCGAATTTGGACTTTCATCATTGTATTAAGTGTATTAAAATGTCGTCTTTCACATTGATTCGGAATCGTCCACCGCAAAAAAGTTCCCTTTTGAGTTATCGTTGAATGAACAAAGTTGTATCTTTCTTGTTTCAAGTGTTCAACTATGGACCCATGGCTAAAACTCAAGTTTTAAAAACTTCTCGAAATATGAATTTGTACTTTCTTTAGTGTATTAAGTGTTTCAAAATGTCATCTTTCACGTAGATTCGGAATCATCAAAAGCAAATAAGTCAGTTTTTAGATATCTTTGATTGAACAAAGTTCTATCTTTCTTGTTTCAAGTGTTTAACTATGGACCATGGCTAAAACTCAAGTTTTAAAAACTTTCCGAAATCTGAATTTGGACTTTCTTGAGTGTATTAAGTGTTTCAAAATGCTGTCTTTCACGTAGATTCGTAATCATCAAAAGCAAATAAGTCAGTTTTAAGATATCGTTGATTGAACAAAGTTGTCTTCTTCTTATTTGAAGTGTTCTACTATGGACCCATGGGTAAAACTCAAGTTTTAAAAACTTCCCGGAATCCGAATTGAGACTTTCGTTAGTGTATTAAGTGTATCAAAATGTCGTCTTTCACATGGATTCGGAATCGTCAACCGCAAAAAAAGTCAGTTTTGAGATATCGTTGAATGAACAAAGTTGTCTCTTTCTTTTTTCAAGTGTTTAACTATGGACCATGGCTAAAACTCAAGTTTTAAAGACATCCCGAAATCCGAATTTGGACCTTCGTTAGTGTATTAAGTGTATCAAAATGTCATCTTTCACATTGATTCGAGATCGTCAACCGCAAAAAAAGTCAGTTTTGAGATATCGTTGAATGAACAAAGTTGTCTCTTTCTTGTTTCAAGTGTTTAACTATGGACCCATGGCTAAAACTCAAGTTTTAAAGACTTCCCGAAATCTGAATTTGGACTTTCATCAGTGTATTAAGTGTATTAAAATGTAGTCTTTCACATTGATTCAGAATTGTCCACCGCAAAAAACTTCCCTATCGAGTTATCGTTGAATGAACGAAGTTGTCTCTTTCTTGTTTCAAGTGTTCAACTATGGACGCATGGCCAAAACTCAAGTTTTAAAAACTTCCCAAAATCTGAATTTGGGCTTTCTTTAGTGTATTAAGTGTTTCAAAATGCCGTCTTTCATGTAGATTTGTAATCATCAAAAGCAAATAAGTCAGTTTTTAGATATCTTAGATTGAACAAAGTTCTGTCTTTCTTGTTTCAATTGTTCTACTATGGACCCATGTCTAAAACTCAAGTTTTAAAAACTTCCCAAAATCTAAATCTGGACTTTCATTAGGGTATTAAGTGTATCAAAATGTCGTCTTTCACATAGATTCGGAATCGTCAACTGCAAAAAAGTTAATTTTAAGATATCGTTGATTGAACAAAGTTGTCTCTTTCTTGTTTCAAGTGTTCTACTATGGACCCATGGGTAAAACTCAAGTTTTAAAAAAGTTGCCGGAATCCGAATTTGGACATTCGTTAGTGTATTAAGTGTATCAAAATGGCGTCTTTCACGTTGATTCGGAATCGTCAACCGCAATAAAGTCAGTTTTGAGATATTGTTGAATGAACAAAGTTGTCTCTTTCTTGTTTCAAGTGTTTAACTATTGACCCATGGCTAAAACTCAAGCTTTAAAGACTTCCCGAAATCCAAATTTGGACTTTCGTTAGTGTATTAAGTGTATCAAAATGTCGTCTTTCACATTTATTCGAAATCGTCAACCGCAAAAAAAGTCAGTTTTGAGAAATCGTTGAATGAACAAAGTTGTCTCTTTCTTGTTTCAAGTGTTCTACTATAGACCCATGGCTAAAACTCAAGTTTTAAAGACTTCCCGAAATCCAAATTTAGACTTTCATTAGTGTATTAAGTGTATTAAAATGTCGTATTTCACATTGATTCGGAATCGTTAACCGCAAAAAAAGTCAGTTCTGAGATATCGTTGAATGAACGAAGTTGTTTCTTTCTTGTTTCAAGTGTTTAACTATGAAGCCATGGCTAAAACTCAAGTTTTAAAGACTTAATGAATTCCGAATTTGGGCTTTCATTAGTGTATTAAGTGTATTAAAATGTCGTCTTTCACATTGATTCGGAATCGTCAACCGCAAAAAAAGTCAGTTTTGAGTTATCGTTGAATGAACAAAGTTGTCTCTTTCTTGTTTCAAGTGTTTAACTATGGACCCATGGCTAAAACTCAAGTTTTAAAGACTTCCCGAAATCCGAATTTGGACTTTCATTAGTGTATTAAGTGTATTAAAATGTCGTCTTTCACATTGATTCGGAATCGTCAACTGCAAAAAAAGTCAGTTTTGAGATATCGTTGAATGAACAAAGTTGTCTCTTTCTTGTTTCAAGTGTTCAACTATGGACCCATGGCTAAAACTCAAGTTTTAAAAACTTCCCAAAATCTGAATTTGGACTTTATTTAGTGTATTAAGTGTTTCAAAATGTCATCTTTTACGTAACCGTCAAAAGCAAATAAGTCAGTTTTGAGATATCTTTGATAGAACAAAGTTCTGTCTTTCTTGTTTCAATTGTTCTACTGTGCACCCATGGCTAAAACTCAAGTTTTAAAAACTTCCCGAGATCTGAATCTGGACTTTCATTAGTGTATTAAGTGTATCAAAACGTCGTCTTTCACATAGATTCGGAATCGTCAACTGCAAAAAAGTCAATTTTGAGATATCGTTGATTGAACAAAGTTGTCTCCTTCTTGTTTCAAGTGTTCTACTATGGACCCATGGGTAAAACTGAAGTTTTAAAAATGTCCCGAAATCTGAATTTGGTCTTTCACTAGTGTATTAAGTGTATCAAAATGTCATCTTTCACATTGATTCGGAATCGTCAACCGCAAAAATAGTCAGTTTTGAGATATCGTTGAATGAAGAAAGTTGTCTCTTTCTTGTTTCAAGTGTTCAACATTGGACCCATGGCTAAAACTCAAGTTTTAAAGACTTCCCGAAATCCAAATTTGGATTTTTCATTAGTGTATTAAGTGTATTAAAATGTCGTCTTTCACATTGATTCGGAATCGTCAACCGCAAAAAAGTCAGTTTTGAGATTTCGTTGAATGAACAAAGTTGTCTCTTTCTTTTTTCAAGTGTTTAACTATGGACCCATGGCTAAAACTCAAGTTTTAAAGACTTTCCGAAATCTGAATTTGGACTTTCATCAGTGTATTAAGTGTATTAAAATGTCGTCTTTCACATTGATTCGGAATCGTCCACTACAAAAAACTGCCCTTTTGAGTTATCGTTGAATAAGCAAAGTTGTCTCTTTCTTGTTTCAAGTGTTCAACTATGGACCCATGGCTAAAACACAAGTTTTAAAACCTTCTCGAAATATGAATTTGGACTTTCTTTAGTGTATTAAGTTTTTCAAAATGTCGTCTTTCACGTAGATTCGGAATCATCAAAACCAAATAAGTCAGTTTTTAGATATCTTTGATTGAACAAAGTTCTATCTTTCTTGTTTCAAGTGTTCTACTATGGACCCATGGCTAAAACTCAAGTTTTAAAAACTTCTTGAAATCTGAATCTGGACTTTCATTAGTGTATTAAGTGTATCAAAATGTCATCTTTCACATAGATTAGGAATCGTCAACTGCAAAAAAGTCAATTTTAAGATATCGTTGATTGAACAAAGTTGTCTCCTTCTTGTTTCAAGTGTTCTACTATGGACCATGGCTAAAACTCAAGTTTTAGAGACATCCCGAAATCCGAATTTGGACTTTCGTTAGTGTATTAAGTGTATCAAAATGTCATCTTTCACATTGATTCGAGATCGTCAACCGCAAAAACAGTCAGTTTTGAGATATCGTTGAATGAACAAAGTTGTCTCTTTCTTGTTTCAAGTGTTTAACTATGGACCCATGGCTAAAACTCAAGTTTTAAAGACTTCCCGAAATCTGAATTTGGACTTTCATCAGTGTATTAAGTGTATTAAAATGTAGTCTTTCACATTGATTCAGAATTGTCCACCGCAAAAAACTTCCCTATCGAGTTATCATTGAATGAACGAAGTTGTCTCTTTCTTGTTTCAAGTGTTCAACTATGGACGCATGGCCAAAACTCAAGTTTTAAAAACTTCCCAAAATCTGAATTTGGGCTTTCTTTAGTGTATTAAGTGTTTCAAAATGCCGTCTTTCATGTAGATTTGTAATCATCAAAAGCAAATAAGTCAGTTTTTAGATATCTTAGATTGAACAAAGTTCTGTCTTTCTTGTTTCAATTGTTCTACTATGGACCCATGTCTAAAACTCAAGTTTTAAAAACTTCCCAAAATCTAAATCTGGACTTTCATTAGGGTATTAAGTGTATCAAAATGTCGTCTTTCACATAGATTCGGAATCGTCAACTGCAAAAAAGTTAATTTTAAGATATCGTTGATTGAACAAAGTTGTCTCTTTCTTGTTTCAAGTGTTCTACTATGGACCCATGGGTAAAACTCAAGTTTTAAAAAAGTTGCCGGAATCCGAATTTGGACATTCGTTAGTGTATTAAGTGTATCAAAATGGCGTCTTTCACGTTGATTCGGAATCGTCAACCGCAATAAAGTCAGTTTTGAGATATTGTTGAATGAACAAAGTTGTCTCTTTCTTGTTTCAAGTGTTTAACTATTGACCCATGGCTAAAACTCAAGCTTTAAAGACTTCCCGAAATCCAAATTTGGACTTTCGTTAGTGTATTAAGTGTATCAAAATGTCGTCTTTCACATTTATTCGAAATCGTCAACCGCAAAAAAGTCAGTTTTGAGAAATCGTTGAATGAACAAAGTTGTCTCTTTCTTGTTTCAAGTGTTTAACTATGGACCCATGGCTAAAACTCAAGTTTTAAAGACTTCCCGAAATCCGAATTTGGACTTTCATTAGTGTATTAAGTGTATTAAAATGTCGTCTTTCACATTGATTCGGAATCGTCAACTGCAAAAAAAGTCAGTTTTGAGATATCGTTGAATGAACAAAGTTGTCTCTTTCTTGTTTCAAGTGTTCAACTATGGACCCATGGCTAAAACTCAAGTTTTAAAAACTTCCCAAAATCTGAATTTGGACTTTATTTAGTGTATTAAGTGTTTCAAAATGTCATCTTTTACGTAACCGTCAAAAGCAAATAAGTCAGTTTTGAGATATCTTTGATAGAACAAAGTTCTGTCTTTCTTGTTTCAATTGTTCTACTGTGCACCCATGGCTAAAACTCAAGTTTTAAAAACTTCCCGAGATCTGAATCTGGACTTTCATTAGTGTATTAAGTGTATCAAAACGTCGTCTTTCACATAGATTCGGAATCGTCAACTGCAAAAAAGTCAATTTTGAGATATCGTTGATTGAACAAAGTTGTCTCCTTCTTGTTTCAAGTGTTCTACTATGGACCCATGGGTAAAACTGAAGTTTTAAAAATGTCCCGAAATCTGAATTTGGTCTTTCACTAGTGTATTAAGTGTATCAAAATGTCGTCTTTCACATTGATTCGGAATCGTCAACCGCAAAAATAGTCAGTTTTGAGATATCGTTGAATGAAGAAAGTTGTCTCTTTCTTGTTTCAAGTGTTCAACATTGGACCCATGGCTAAAACTCAAGTTTTAAAGACTTCCCGAAATCCAAATTTGGATTTTTCATTAGTGTATTAAGTGTATTAAAATGTCGTCTTTCACATTGATTCGGAATCGTCAACCGCAAAAAAAGTCAGTTTTGAGATTTCGTTGAATGAACAAAGTTGTCTCTTTCTTTTTTCAAGTGTTTAACTATGGACCCATGGCTAAAACTCAAGTTTTAAAGACTTTCCGAAATCTGAATTTGGACTTTCATCAGTGTATTAAGTGTATTAAAATGTCGTCTTTCACATTGATTCGGAATCGTCCACTACAAAAAACTGCCCTTTTGAGTTATCGTTGAATAAGCAAAGTTGTCTCTTTCTTGTTTCAAGTGTTCAACTATGGACCCATGGCTAAAACACAAGTTTTAAAACCTTCTCGAAATATGAATTTGGACTTTCTTTAGTGTATTAAGTTTTTCAAAATGTCGTCTTTCACGTAGATTCGGAATCATCAAAACCAAATAAGTCAGTTTTTAGATATCTTTGATTGAACAAAGTTCTATCTTTCTTGTTTCAAGTGTTCTACTATGGACCCATGGCTAAAACTCAAGTTTTAAAAACTTCTTGAAATCTGAATCTGGACTTTCATTAGTGTATTAAGTGTATCAAAATGTCATCTTTCACATAGATTAGGAATCGTCAACTGCAAAAAAGTCAATTTTAAGATATCGTTGATTGAACAAAGTTGTCTCCTTCTTGTTTCAAGTGTTCTACTATGGACCATGGCTAAAACTCAAGTTTTAGAGACATCCCGAAATCCGAATTTGGACTTTCGTTAGTGTATTAAGTGTATCAAAATGTCATCTTTCACATTGATTCGAGATCGTCAACCGCAAAAACAGTCAGTTTTGAGATATCGTTGAATGAACAAAGTTGTCTCTTTCTTGTTTCAAGTGTTTAACTATGGACCCATGGCTAAAACTCAAGTTTTAAAGACTTCCCGAAATCTGAATTTGGACTTTCATCAGTGTATTAAGTGTATTAAAATGTAGTCTTTCACATTGATTCAGAATCGTCCACCGCAAAAAACTTCCCTTTCGAGTTATCGTTGAATGAACGAAGTTCTCTCTTTCTTGTTTCAAGTGTTCAACTATGGACCCATGGCCAAAACTCAAGTTTTAAAAACTTCCCAAAATCTGAATTTGGGCTTTCTTTAGTGTATTAAGTGTTTCAAAATGCCGTCTTTCACGTAGATTCGTAATCATCAAAAGCAAATAAGTCAATTTTTAGATATCTTTGATTGAACAAAGTTCTGTCTTTCTTGTTTCAAGTGTTCTACTATGGACCCATGGCTAAAACTCAAGTTTTAAAAACTTCCCGAAATCTAAATCTAGACTTTCATTAGGGTATTAAGTGTATCAAAATGTCGTCTTTCACATAGATTCAGAATCGTCAACTGCAAAAAAGTCAATTTTAGTATATCGTTGATTGAACAAAGTTGTCTCTTTCTTGTTTCAAGTGTTCTACTATGGACCCATGGGTAAAACTCAAGTTTTAAAAATGTTCCCAGAATCCGAATTTGGACATTCGTTAGTGTATTAAGTGTATCAAAATGTCGTCTTTCACGTTGATTCGGAATCGTCAACCGCAAAAAAAGTCAGTTTTGAGTTATCGTTGAATGAACAAAGTTGTCTATTTCTTGTTTCAAGTGTATAACTATGGACCCATGGCTAAAACTCAAGTTTTAAAGACTTCCCGAAATCCAAATTTAGACTTTCATTAGTGTATTAAGTGTATTAAAATGTCGTCTTTCACATTGATTCGGAATCGTCAACTGCAAAAAAAGTCAGTTTTGAGATATCGTTGAATGAACAAAGTTGTCTCTTTCTTGTTTAAAGTGTTTAACTATGGACCATGGCTAAAACACAAGTTTTAAAGACTTCTCGAAATCCGAATTTGGACTTTCATTAGGGTATTAAGTGTATCAAAATGTCGTCTTTCACATTGATTCGGAATCGTCAACTGCAAAAAAAGTCAGTTTTGAGATATCGTTGAATGAACAAAGTTGTCTCTTTCTTGTTTCAAGTGTTCAACTATGGACCCATGGCTAAAACTCAAGTTTTAAAAACTTCCCAAAATCTGAATTTGGACTTTATTTAGTGTATTAAGTGTTTCAAAATGTCATCTTTTACGTAACCGTCAAAAGCAAATAAGTCAGTTTTGAGATATCTTTGATAGAACAAAGTTCTGTCTTTCTTGTTTCAATTGTTCTACTGTGCACCCATGGCTAAAACTCAAGTTTTAAAAACTTCCCGAGATCTGAATCTGGACTTTCATTAGTGTATTAAGTGTATCAAAACGTCGTCTTTCACATAGATTCGGAATCGTCAACTGCAAAAAAGTCAATTTTGAGATATCGTTGATTGAACAAAGTTGTCTCCTTCTTGTTTCAAGTGTTCTACTATGGACCCATGGGTAAAACTGAAGTTTTAAAAATGTCCCGAAATCTGAATTTGGTCTTTCACTAGTGTATTAAGTGTATCAAAATGTCGTCTTTCACATTGATTCGGAATCGTCAACCGCAAAAATAGTCAGTTTTGAGATATCATTGAATGAAGAAAGTTGTCTCTTTCTTGTTTCAAGTGTTCAACATTGGACCCATGGCTAAAACTCAAGTTTTAAAGACTTCCCGAAATCCAAATTTGGATTTTTCATTAGTGTATTAAGTGTATTAAAATGTCATCTTTCACATTGATTCGGAATCGTCAACCGCAAAAAAAGTCAGTTTTGAGATTTCGTTGAATGAACAAAGTTGTCTCTTTCTTTTTTCAAGTGTTTAACTATGGACCCATGGCTAAAACTCAAGTTTTAAAGACTTTCCGAAATCTGAATTTGGACTTTCATCAGTGTATTAAGTGTATTAAAATGTCGTCTTTCACATTGATTCGGAATCGTCCACTACAAAAAACTGCCCTTTTGAGTTATCGTTGAATAAGCAAAGTTGTCTCTTTCTTGTTTCAAGTGTTCAACTATGGACCCATGGCTAAAACACAAGTTTTAAAACCTTCTCGAAATATGAATTTGGACTTTCTTTAGTGTATTAAGTTTTTCAAAATGTCGTCTTTCACGTAGATTCGGAATCATCAAAACCAAATAAGTCAGTTTTTAGATATCTTTGATTGAACAAAGTTCTATCTTTCTTGTTTCAAGTGTTCTACTATGGACCCATGGCTAAAACTCAAGTTTTAAAAACTTCTTGAAATCTGAATCTGGACTTTCATTAGTGTATTAAGTGTATCAAAATGTCATCTTTCACATAGATTAGGAATCGTCAACTGCAAAAAAGTCAATTTTAAGATATCGTTGATTGAACAAAGTTGTCTCCTTCTTGTTTCAAGTGTTCTACTATGGACCATGGCTAAAACTCAAGTTTTAGAGACATCCCGAAATCCGAATTTGGACTTTCGTTAGTGTATTAAGTGTATCAAAATGTCATCTTTCACATTGATTCGAGATCGTCAACCGCAAAAACAGTCAGTTTTGAGATATCGTTGAATGAACAAAGTTGTCTCTTTCTTGTTTCAAGTGTTTAACTATGGACCCATGGCTAAAACTCAAGTTTTAAAGACTTCCCGAAATCTGAATTTGGACTTTCATCAGTGTATTAAATGTATTAAAATGTAGTCTTTCACATTGATTCAGAATCGTCCACCGCAAAAAACTTCCCTTTCGAGTTATCGTTGAATGAACGAAGTTATCTCTTTCTTGTTTCAAGTGTTCAACTATGGACCCATGGCCAAAACTCAAGTTTTAAAAACTTCCCAAAATCTGAATTTGGGCTTTCTTTAGTGTATTAAGTGTTTCAAAATGCCGTCTTTCACGTAGATTCGTAATCATCAAAAGCAAATAAGTCAATTTTTAGATATCTTTGATTGAACAAAGTTCTGTCTTTCTTGTTTCAAGTGTTCTACTATGGACCCATGGCTAAAACTCAAGTTTTAAAAACTTCCCGAAATCTAAATCTAGACTTTCATTAGGGTATTAAGTGTATCAAAATGTCGTCTTTCACATAGATTCAGAATCGTCAACTGCAAAAAAGTCAATTTTAGTATATCGTTGATTGAACAAAGTTGTCTCTTTCTTGTTTCAAGTGTTCTACTATGGACCCATGGGTAAAACTCAAGTTTTAAAAATGTTCCCAGAATCCGAATTTGGACATTCGTTAGTGTATTAAGTGTATCAAAATGTCGTCTTTCACGTTGATTCGGAATCGTCAACCGCAAAAAAAGTCAGTTTTGAGTTATCGTTGAATGAACAAAGTTGTCTATTTCTTGTTTCAAGTGTATAACTATGGACCCATGGCTAAAACTCAAGTTTTAAAGACTTCCCGAAATCCAAATTTAGACTTTCATTAGTGTATTAAGTGTATTAAAATGTCGTCTTTCACATTGATTCGGAATCGTCAACTGCAAAAAAAGTCAGTTTTGAGATATCGTTGAATGAACAAAGTTGTCTCTTTCTTGTTTAAAGTGTTTAACTATGGACCATGGCTAAAACACAAGTTTTAAAGACTTCTCGAAATCCGAATTTGGACTTTCATTAGGGTATTAAGTGTATCAAAATGTCGTCTTTCACATTGATTCGGAATCGTCAACTGCAAAAAAAGTCAGTTTTGAGATATCGTTGAATGAACAAAGTTGTCTCTTTCTTGTTTCAAGTGTTCAACTATGGACCCATGGCTAAAACTCAAGTTTTAAAAACTTCCCAAAATCTGAATTTGGACTTTATTTAGTGTATTAAGTGTTTCAAAATGTCATCTTTTACGTAACCGTCAAAAGCAAATAAGTCAGTTTTGAGATATCTTTGATAGAACAAAGTTCTGTCTTTCTTGTTTCAATTGTTCTACTGTGCACCCATGGCTAAAACTCAAGTTTTAAAAACTTCCCGAGATCTGAATCTGGACTTTCATTAGTGTATTAAGTGTATCAAAACGTCGTCTTTCACATAGATTCGGAATCGTCAACTGCAAAAAAGTCAATTTTGAGATATCGTTGATTGAACAAAGTTGTCTCCTTCTTGTTTCAAGTGTTCTACTATGGACCCATGGGTAAAACTGAAGTTTTAAAAATGTCCCGAAATCTGAATTTGGTCTTTCACTAGTGTATTAAGTGTATCAAAATGTCGTCTTTCACATTGATTCGGAATCGTCAACCGCAAAAATAGTCAGTTTTGAGATATCATTGAATGAAGAAAGTTGTCTCTTTCTTGTTTCAAGTGTTCAACATTGGACCCATGGCTAAAACTCAAGTTTTAAAGACTTCCCGAAATCCAAATTTGGATTTTTCATTAGTGTATTAAGTGTATTAAAATGTCATCTTTCACATTGATTCGGAATCGTCAACCGCAAAAAAAGTCAGTTTTGAGATTTCGTTGAATGAACAAAGTTGTCTCTTTCTTTTTTCAAGTGTTTAACTATGGACCCATGGCTAAAACTCAAGTTTTAAAGACTTTCCGAAATCTGAATTTGGACTTTCATCAGTGTATTAAGTGTATTAAAATGTCGTCTTTCACATTGATTCGGAATCGTCCACTACAAAAAACTGCCCTTTTGAGTTATCGTTGAATAAGCAAAGTTGTCTCTTTCTTGTTTCAAGTGTTCAACTATGGACCCATGGCTAAAACACAAGTTTTAAAACCTTCTCGAAATATGAATTTGGACTTTCTTTAGTGTATTAAGTTTTTCAAAATGTCGTCTTTCACGTAGATTCGGAATCATCAAAACCAAATAAGTCAGTTTTTAGATATCTTTGATTGAACAAAGTTCTATCTTTCTTGTTTCAAGTGTTCTACTATGGACCCATGGCTAAAACTCAAGTTTTAAAAACTTCTTGAAATCTGAATCTGGACTTTCATTAGTGTATTAAGTGTATCAAAATGTCATCTTTCACATAGATTAGGAATCGTCAACTGCAAAAAAGTCAATTTTAAGATATCGTTGATTGAACAAAGTTGTCTCCTTCTTGTTTCAAGTGTTCTACTATGGACCATGGCTAAAACTCAAGTTTTAGAGACATCCCGAAATCCGAATTTGGACTTTCGTTAGTGTATTAAGTGTATCAAAATGTCATCTTTCACATTGATTCGAGATCGTCAACCGCAAAAACAGTCAGTTTTGAGATATCGTTGAATGAACAAAGTTGTCTCTTTCTTGTTTCAAGTGTTTAACTATGGACCCATGGCTAAAACTCAAGTTTTAAAGACTTCCCGAAATCTGAATTTGGACTTTCATCAGTGTATTAAATGTATTAAAATGTAGTCTTTCACATTGATTCAGAATCGTCCACCGCAAAAAACTTCCCTTTCGAGTTATCGTTGAATGAACGAAGTTATCTCTTTCTTGTTTCAAGTGTTCAACTATGGACCCATGGCCAAAACTCAAGTTTTAAAAACTTCCCAAAATTTGAATTTGGGCTTTCTTTAGTGTATTAAGTGTTTCAAAATGCCGTCTTTCACGTAGATTCGTAATCATCAAAAGCAAATAAGTCAATTTTTAGATATCTTTGATTGAACAAAGTTCTGTCTTTCTTGTTTCAAGTGTTCTACTATGGACCCATGGCTAAAACTCAAGTTTTAAAAACTTCCCGAAATCTAAATCTAGACTTTCATTAGGGTATTAAGTGTATCAAAATGTCGTCTTTCACATAGATTCGGAATCGTCAACTGCAAAAAAGTCAATTTTAGTATATCGTTGATTGAACAAAGTTGTCTCTTTCTTGTTTCAAGTGTTCTACTATGGACCCATGGGTAAAACTCAAGTTTTAAAAATGTTCCCAGAATCCGAATTTGGACATTCGTTAGTGTATTAAGTGTATCAAAATGTCATCTTTCACGTTGATTCGGAATCGTCAACCGCAAAAAAAGTCAGTTTTGAGTTATCGTTGAATGAACAAAGTTGTCTATTTCTTGTTTCAAGTGTATAACTATGGACCCATGGCTAAAACTCAAGTTTTAAAGACTTCCCGAAATCCAAATTTAGACTTTCATTAGTGTATTAAGTGTATTAAAATGTCGTCTTTCACATTGATTCGGAATCGTCAACTGCAAAAAAAGTCAGTTTTGAGATATCGTTGAATGAACAAAGTTGTCTCTTTCTTGTTTAAAGTGTTTAACTATGGACCATGGCTAAAACACAAGTTTTAAAGACTTCTCGAAATCCGAATTTGGACTTTCATTAGGGTATTAAGTGTATCAAAATGTCGTCTTTCACATTGATTCGGAATCGTCAACTGCAAAAAAGTCAATTTTAAGATATCGTTGATTGAACAAAGTTGTCTCTTTCTTGTTTAAAGTGTTCTACTATGGACCCATGGGTAAAACTCAAGTTTTAAAAAAGTTCCCAGAATCTGAATTTGGACATTCGTTAGTGTATTAAGTGTATCAAAATGTCATCTTTCACGTTGATTCGGAATCGTCAACCGCAATAAAAATCAGTTTTGAGATATTGTTGAATAAACAAAGTTGTCTCTTTCTTGTTTCAAGTGTTTAACTATTGACCCACGGCTAAAACTCAAGCTTTAAAGACTTCCCGAAATCCAAATTTGGACTTTTGTTAGTGTATTAAGTGTATCAAAATGTCGTCTTTCACATTTCTTCGAAATCGTCAACCGCAAAAAAAGTCAGTTTTGAGAAATCGTTGAATGAACAAAGTTGTCTTTTTCTTGTTTCATGTGTTCTACTATAGACCCATGGCTAAAACTCAAGTTTTAAAGACTTCCCGAAATCCAAATTTAGACTTTCATTAGTGTATTAAGTGTATTAAAATGTCGTATTTCACATTGATTCGGAATCGTCAACCGCAAAAAAAGTCAGTTTTGAGATATCGTTGAATGAACAAAGTTGTCTCTTTCTTGTTTCAAGTGTTTAACTATGGACCCATGGCTAAAACTCAAGTTTTAAAGACTTCCCGAAATCCGAATTTGGACTTTCATTAGTGTATTAAGTGTATTAAAATGTCGTCTTTCACATTGATTCGGAATCGTCAACCGCAAAAAAAGTCAGTTTTGAGTTATCGTTGAATGAACAAAGTTGTCTCTTTCTTGTTTCAAGTGTTTAACTATGGACCCATGGCTAAAACTCAAGTTTTAAAGACTTCTCGAAATCCGAATTTAGACTTTCATTAGTGTATTAAGTGTATTAAAATGTCATCTTTCACATTGATTCGGAATCGTCAACCGCAAAAAAAGTCAGTTTTGAGATATCGTTGAATGAACAAAGTTGTCACTTTCTTGTTTCAAGTGTTTAACTATGGACCCATGGCTAAAACTCAAGTTTTAAAGACTTCTCGAAATCCGAATTTGGACTTTCATTAGTGTATTAAGTGTATTAAAATGTCATCTTTCACATTGATTCGGAATCGTCAACCGCAAAAAAAGTCAGTTTTGAGATATCGTTGAATGAACAAAGTTGTTACTTTCTTGTTTCAAGTGTTTAACTATGGACCCATGGCTAAAAACTCAAGTTTTAAAGACTTCTCGAAATCCGAATTTGGACTTTCATTAGCGTATTAAGTGTATTAAAATTTCATCTTTCACTTTGATTGGGAATTGTCAACCGCAAAAAAAGTCAGTTTTGAGTTATAGTTGAATGAACAAAGTTGTCTCTTTCTTGTTTCAACTGTTCAACTATGGACCCATGGCTAAAACTCAAGTTCTAAAGACTTCCCGAAATCCGAATTTGGACTTTCATGAGTGTATTAAGTGTATTAAAATGTCGTCTTTCACATTGATTCGGAATCGTCAACCACAAAAAAAGTCAGTTTTGAGATATCGTTGAATGAACAAAGTTGTCTCTTTCTTGTTTCAAGTGTTTAACTATGGACCCAGGGCTAAAACTCAAGTTTTAAAGACTTCCCAAAATCCGAATTTGGACTTTCATCAGTGTATTAAGTGTATTAAAATGTCATCTTTCACATTGATTTGGAATCGTCAACCGCAAAAAAAGACAGTTTTGAGTTATCGTTGAATGAACAAAGTTTCCTCTTTCTTGTTTCAAGTGTTCAACTATGGACCCATGGCTAAAACTCAAGTTTTAAAAAACTTCTCGAAATCTGAATTTGAACTTTATTTAGTGTATTAAGTGTTTCAAAATGTCATCTTTCACGTAGATTCGGAGCCGTCAAAAGCAAATAAGTCAGTTTTGAGTTATCGTTGATAAAACAAAGTTCTGTCTTTCTTGTTTCAAGTGTTCTACTGTGCACCCATGGCTAAAACTCAAGTTTTAAAAACTTCCCGAGATCTGAATCTAGACTTTCATTAGTGTATCAAAATGTCGTCTTTCACATAGATTCGGAATCGTCAACTGCAAAAAAGTCAATTTTGAGATATCGTTGATTGAATAAAGTTGTCTCCTTCTTGTTTCAAATGTTCTACTATGGACCATGGGTAAAACTGAAGTTTTAAAAATGTCCCAAAATCCGAATTTGGACGTTCACTAGTGTATTAAGTGTATAAAAATGTCGTCTTTCACATTGATTCGGAATCGTCAACCGCAAAAAAAGTCAGT
The DNA here is from genome assembly GCA_036245055.1 of Diospyros kaki. Taxonomy (NCBI): domain Eukaryota; kingdom Viridiplantae; phylum Streptophyta; class Magnoliopsida; order Ericales; family Ebenaceae; genus Diospyros; species Diospyros kaki. Next base: position 20,955,551 of record BSEG01000009.1, on the reverse strand, counting down.
TTTGAGATATCATTTGAATGAAGAAAGTTGTCTCTTTCTTGTTTCAAGTGTTCAACAATGGACCCATGGCTAAAACTCAAGTTTTAAAGGCTTTCCAAAATCCGAATTTCGACTTTCATTAGTGTATTAAGTGTATTAAAATGTCGTCTTTCACATTGAGTCGGAATCGTCAACCACAAAAAAAGTCAATTTTGAGATATCGTTGAATGAACAAAGTTGTCTCTTTCTTTTTTCAAGTGTTTATCTACGGACCCATGGCTAAAACTCAAGTTTTAAAGACTTCCCGAAATCCAAATTTAGACTTTCATTAGTGTATTAAGTGTATTAAAATGTCGTATTTCACATTGATTCGGAATCGTCAACCGCAAAAAAAGTCAGTTCTGAGATATCGTTGAATGAACGAAGTTGTTTTTTTCTTGTTTCAAGTGTTTAACTATGAACCCATGGCTAAAACTCAAGTTTTAAAGACTTAACGAAATCCGAATTTGGACTTTCATTAGTGTATTAAGTGTATTAAAATGTCGTCTTTCACATTGATTCGGAATTGTCAACCGCAAAAAAAGTCAGTTTGGAGTTATCGTTGAATGAACAAAGTTGTCTCTTTCTTGTTTCAAGTGTTCAACTATGGACCCATGGCTAAAACTCAAGTTTTAAAGACTTCCCGAAATTCGAATTTGGACTTTCATTTGTGTATTAAGTGTATTAAAATGTCGTCTTTCACATTGATTCGGAATCGTCAACCGCAAAAAAAGTCAGTTTTGAGATATCGTTGAATGAACAAAGTTGTCTCTTTCTTGTTTCAAGTGTTCAACTATGGACCCATGGCTAAAACTCAAGTTTTACAAACTTCCCAAAATCTGAATTTGGACTTTATTTAGTGTATTAAGTGTTTCAAAATGTCATCTTTTACGTAACCGTCAAAAGCAAATAAGTCAGTTTTGAGATATTTTTGATAGAACAAAGTTCTGTCTTTCTTGTTTCAATTGTTCTACTGTGAACCCATGGCTAAAACTCAAGTTTTAAAAACTTCCCGAGATCAGAATCTGGACTTTCATTAGTGTATTAAGTGTATCAAAATGTCATCTTTCACATAGATTCTGAATCGTCAACTGCAAAAAAGTCAATTTTGAGATATCGTTGATTTAACAAAGTTGTCTCCTTCTTGTTTCAAGTGTTCTACTATGGACCCATGGGTAAAACTGAAGTTTTAAAAATGTCCCGAAATCCGAATTTGGACTTTCACTAGTGTATTAAGTGTATTAAAATGTTGTCTTTCACATTGACTCGGAATCGTCAACCGCAAAAAAAGTCAGTTTTGAGATTTCGTTGAATGAACAAAGTTGTCTCTTTCTTTTTTCAAGTGTTTAACTATGGACCCATGGCTAAAACTCAAGTTTTAAAGACTTTCCGAAATCCGAATTTGGACTTTCATCAGTGTATTAAGTGTATTAAAATCTCGTCTTTCACATTGATTCGGAATCGTCCACTACAAAAAACTGCCCTTTTGAGTTATCGTTGAATAAGCAAAGTTGTCTCTTTCTTGTTTCAAGTGTTCAACTATGGACCCATGGCTAAAACACAAGTTTTAAAACCTTCTCGAAATATGAATTTGGACTTTCTTTAGTGTATTAAGTTTTTCAAAATGTCGTCTTTCACGTAGATTCGGAATCATCAAAACCAAATAAGTCAGTTTTTAGATATCTTTGATTGAACAAAGTTCTATCTTTCTTGTTTCAAGTGTTCTACTATGGACCCATAGCTAAAACTCAAGTTTTAAAGACTTCCCGAAATCTGAATTTGGACTTTCATCAGTGTATTAAGTGTATTAAAATGTAGTCTTTCACATTGATTCAGAATCGTCCACCGCAAAAAACTTCCCTTTCGAGTTATCGTTGAATGAACGAAGTTGTCTCTTTCTTGTTTCAAGTGTTCAACTATGGACCCATGGCCAAAACTCAAGTTTTAAAAACTTTCCAAAATCTGAATTTGGGCTTTCTTTAGTGTATTAAGTGTTTCAAAATGCTGTCTTTCACGTAGATTCGTAATCATCAAAAGCAAATAAGTCAATTTTTAGATATCTTTGATTGAACAAAGTTCTGTCTTTCTTGTTTCAAGTGTTCTACTATGGACCCATGGCTAAAACTCAAGTTTTAAAAACTTCCCGAAATCTAAATCTAGACTTTCATTAGGGTATTAAGTGTATCAAAATGTCGTCTTTCACACAGATTCAGAATCGTCAACTGCAAAAAAGTCAATTTTAGGATATCGTTGATTGAACAAAGTTGTCTCTTTCTTGTTTCAAGTGTTCTACTATGGACCCATGGGTAAAACTCAAGTTTTAAAAAAGTTCCCGGAATCCGAATTTGGACATTCGTTAGTGTATTAAGTGTATCAAAATGTAGTCTTTCACGTTGATTCGGAATCGTCAACCGCAATAAAAGTCAGTTTTGAGTTATCGTTGAATGAACAAAGTTGTCTCTTTCTTGTTTCAAGTGTTTAACTATGGACCCATGGCTAAAACTCAAGTTTTAAAGACTTCCCGAAATCCAAATTTAGACTTTCATTAGTGTATTAAGTGTATTAAAATGTCGTCTTTCACATTGATTCGGAATCGTCAACTGCAAAAAAAGTCAGTTTTGAGATATCGTTGAATGAACAAAGTTGTCTCTTTCTTGTTTCAAGTGTTTAACTATGGACCATGGCTAAAACACAAGTTTTAAAGACATCCCGAAATCTGAATTTGGACTTTCGTTAGTGTATTAAGTGTATCAAAATGTCATCTTTCACATTGATTCGAGATCGTCAACTGCAAAAAAAGTCAATTTTGAGATATCGTTGAATGAACAAAGTTGTCTCTTTCTTGTTTCAAGTGTTTAACTGTGGACCCATGGCTAAAACTCAAGTTTTAAAGACTTCCCGAAATCTGAATTTGGACTTTCATCAGTGTATTAAGTGTATTAAAATGTAGTCTTTCACATTGATTCAGAATCGTCCACCGCAAAAAACTTCCCTTTCGAGTTATCGTTGAATGAACAAAGTTGTCTCTTTCTTGTTTCAAGTGTTCAACTATGGACGCATGGCCAAAACTCAAGTTTTAAAAACTTCCCAAAATCTGAATTTGGGCTTTCTTTAGTGTATTAAGTGTTTCAAAATGCCGTCTTTCATGTAGATTCGTAATCATCAAAAGCAAATAAGTCAGTTTTTAGATATCTTTGATTGAACAAAGTTCTGTCTTTCTTGTTTCAAGTGTTCTACTATGGACCCATGGCTAAAACTCAAGTTTTAAAAACTTCACGAAATCTAAATCTGGACTTTCATTAGGGTATTAAGTGTATCAAAATGTCGTCTTTCACATAGATTCGGAATCGTCAACTGCAAAAAAGTCAATTTTAAGATATCGTTGATTGAACAAAGTTGTCTCTTTCTTGTTTCAAGTATTCTACTATGGACCCATGGGTAAAACTCAAGTTTTAAAAAAGTTCCCAGAATCCGAATTTGGACATTCGTTAGTGTATTAAGTGTATCAAAATGTCATCTTTCACGTTGATTCGGAATCGTCAACCGCAATAAAAGTCAGTTGTGAGATATTGTTGAATAAACAAAGTTGTCTCTTTCTTGTTTCAAGTGTTTAACTATTGACCCATGGCAAAAACTCAAGCTTTAAAGACTTCTCGAAATCCAAATTTGGACATTCGTTAGTGTATTAAGTGTATCAAAATGTCGTCTTTCACATTTATTCGAAATCGTCAACCGCAAAAAAATTCAGTTTTGAGAAATCGTTGAATGAACAAAGTTGTCTTTTTCTTGTTTCAAGTGTTCTACTATAGACCCATGGCTAAAACTCAAGTTTTAAAGACTTCCCGAAATCCGAATTTGGACTTTCATTAGTGTATTAAGTGTATTAAAATGTCGTCTTTCACATTGATTCGGAATCGTCAACCGCAAAAAAAGTCAGTTTTGAGTTATCGTTGAATGAACAAAGTTGTCTCTTTCTTGTTTCAAGTGTTTAACTATGGACCCATGGCTAAAACTCAAGTTTTAAAGACTTCCCGAAATCCGAATTTAGACTTTCATTAGTGTATTAAGTGTATTAAAATGTCATCTTTCACATTGATTCGGAATCGTCAACCGCAAAAAAAGTCAGTTTTGAGATATCGTTGAATGAACAAAGTTGTCACTTTCTTGTTTCAAGTGTTTAACTATGGACCCATGGCTAAAACTCAAGTTTTAAAGACTTCTCGAAATCCGAATTTGGACTTTCATTAGTGTATTAAGTGTATTAAAATGTCATCTTTCACATTGATTCGGAATCGTCAACCGCAAAAAAAGTCAGTTTTGAGATATCGTTGAATGAACAAAGTTGTCACTTTCTTGTTTCAAGTGTTTAACTATGGACCCATGGCTAAAACTCAAGTTTTAAAGACTTCTCGAAATCCGAATTAGGACTTTCATTAGCGTATTAAGTGTATTAAAATTTCATCTTTCACATTGATTGGGAATTGTCAACGCAAAAAAAGTCAGTTTTGAGTTATAGTTGAATGAACAAAGTTGTCTCTTTCTTGTTTCAACTGTTCAACTATGGACCCATGGCTAAAAGTCAAGTTTTAAAAAACTTCCCGAAATCTGAATTTGAACTTTATTTTGTGTATTAAGTGTTTCAAAATGTCATCTTTCACGTAGATTCGGACCCGTCAAAAGCAAATAAGTCAGTTTTGAGATATCTTTGATAAAACAAAGTTCTGTCTTTCTTGTTTCAAGTGTTCTACTGTGCACCCATGGCTAAAACTCAAGTTTTAAAAACTTCCCGAGATCTGAATCTGGACTTTCATTAGTGTATCAAAATGTCGTCTTTCACATAGATTCGGAATCGCCAACTGCAAAAAAGTCAATTTTGAGATATCGTTGATTGAATAACTTGTCTCCTTCTTGTTTCAAATGTTCTACTATGGACCCATGGGTAAAACTGAAGTTTTAAAAATGTCCCAAAATCCGAATTTGGACTTTCACTAGTGTATTAAGTGTATCAAAATGTCGTCTTTCACATTGATTCGGAATCGTCAACCGCAAAAAAAGTCAGTTTTGAGATATCGTTTGAATGAAGAAAGTTGTCTCTTTCTTGTTTCAAGTGTTCAACAATGGACCCATGGCTAAAACTCAAGTTTTAAAGACTTTCTGAAATCCGAATTTGGACTTTCATCAGTGTGTTAAGTGTATTAAAATGTCGTCTTTCACATTGATTCAGAATCGTCCACCGCAAAAAAGTTCCCTTTTGAGTTATCGTTGAATGAACAAAGTTGTCTCTTTCTTGTTTCAAGTGTTCAACTATGGACCCATGGCTAAAACTCAAGTTTTAAAGACTTCCCGAAATTCGAATTTGGACTTTCATTTGTGTATTAAGTGTATTAAAATGTCATCTTTCACATTGATTCGGAATCGTCAACCGCAAAAAAAGTCAGTTTTGAGATATCGTTGAATGAACAAAGTTGTCTCTTTCTTGTTTCAAGTGTTCAACTATGGACCCATGGCTAAAACTCAAGTTTTACAAACTTCCCAAAATCTGAATTTGGACTTTATTTATTGTATTAAGTGTTTCAAAATGTCATCTTTTACGTAACCGTCAAAAGCAAATAAGTCAGTTTTGAGATATCTTTGATAGAACAAAGTTCTGTCTTTCTTGTTTCAATTGTTCTACTGTGAACCCATGGCTAAAACTCAAGTTTTAAAAACTTCCCGAGATCAGAATCTGGACTTTCATTAGTGTATTAAGTGTATCAAAATGTCGTCTTTCACATAGATTCTGAATCGTCAACTGCAAAAAAGTCAATTTTGAGATATCGTTGATTTAACAAAGTTGTCTCCTTCTTGTTTCAAGTGTTCTACTATGGACCCATGGGTAAAACTGAAGTTTTAAAAATGTCCCGAAATCCGAATTTGGACTTTCACTAGTGTATTAAGTGTATTAAAATGTTGTCTTTCACATTGACTCGGAATCGTCAACCGCAAAAAAAGTCAGTTTTGAGATTTCGTTGAATGAACAAAGTTGTCTCTTTCTTTTTTCAAGTGTTTAACTATGGACCCATGGCTAAAACTCAAGTTTTAAAGACTTTCCGAAATCCGAATTTGGACTTTCATCAGTGTATTAAGTGTATTAAAATCTCGTCTTTCACATTGATTCGGAATCGTCCACTACAAAAAACTGCCCTTTTGAGTTATCGTTGAATAAGCAAAGTTGTCTCTTTCTTGTTTCAAGTGTTCAACTATGGACCCATGGCTAAAACACAAGTTTTAAAACCTTCTCGAAATATGAATTTGGACTTTCTTTAGTGTATTAAGTTTTTCAAAATGTCGTCTTTCACGTAGATTCGGAATCATCAAAACCAAATAAGTCAGTTTTTAGATATCTTTGATTGAACAAAGTTCTATCTTTCTTGTTTCAAGTGTTCTACTATGGACCCATAGCTAAAACTCAAGTTTTAAAGACTTCCCGAAATCTGAATTTGGACTTTCATCAGTGTATTAAGTGTATTAAAATGTAGTCTTTCACATTGATTCAGAATCGTCCACCGCAAAAAACTTCCCTTTCGAGTTATCGTTGAATGAACGAAGTTGTCTCTTTCTTGTTTCAAGTGTTCAACTATGGACCCATGGCCAAAACTCAAGTTTTAAAAACTTCCCAAAATCTGAATTTGGGCTTTCTTTAGTGTATTAAGTGTTTCAAAATGCTGTCTTTCACGTAGATTCGTAATCATCAAAAGCAAATAAGTCAATTTTTAGATATCTTTGATTGAACAAAGTTCTGTCTTTCTTGTTTCAAGTGTTCTACTATGGACCCATGGCTAAAACTCAAGTTTTAAAATTTCCCGAAATCTAAATCTAGACTTTCATTAGGGTATTAAGTGTATCAAAATGTCGTCTTTCACACAGATTCAGAATCGTCAACTGCAAAAAAGTCAATTTTAGGATATCGTTGATTGAACAAAGTTGTCTCTTTCTTGTTTCAAGTGTTCTACTATGGACCCATGGGTAAAACTCAAGTTTTAAAAAAGTTCCCGGAATCCGAATTTGGACATTCGTTAGTGTATTAAGTGTATCAAAATGTAGTCTTTCACGTTGATTCGGAATCGTCAACCGCAATAAAAGTCAGTTTTGAGTTATCGTTGAATGAACAAAGTTGTCTCTTTCTTGTTTCAAGTGTTTAACTATGGACCCATGGCTAAAACTCAAGTTTTAAAGACTTCCCGAAATCCAAATTTAGACTTTCATTAGTGTATTAAGTGTATTAAAATGTCGTCTTTCACATTGATTCGGAATCGTCAACTGCAAAAAAAGTCAGTTTTGAGATATCGTTGAATGAACAAAGTTGTCTCTTTCTTGTTTCAAGTGTTTAACTATGGACCATGGCTAAAACACAAGTTTTAAAGACATCCCGAAATCTGAATTTGGACTTTCGTTAGTGTATTAAGTGTATCAAAATGTCATCTTTCACATTGATTCGAGATCGTCAACTGCAAAAAAAGTCAATTTTGAGATATCGTTGAATGAACAAAGTTGTCTCTTTCTTGTTTCAAGTGTTTAACTGTGGACCCATGGCTAAAACTCAAGTTTTAAAGACTTCCCGAAATCTGAATTTGGACTTTCATCAGTGTATTAAGTGTATTAAAATGTAGTCTTTCACATTGATTCAGAATCGTCCACCGCAAAAAACTTCCCTTTCGAGTTATCGTTGAATGAACAAAGTTGTCTCTTTCTTGTTTCAAGTGTTCAACTATGGACGCATGGCCAAAACTCAAGTTTTAAAAACTTCCCAAAATCTGAATTTGGGCTTTCTTTAGTGTATTAAGTGTTTCAAAATGCCGTCTTTCATGTAGATTCGTAATCATCAAAAGCAAATAAGTCAGTTTTTAGATATCTTTGATTGAACAAAGTTCTGTCTTTCTTGTTTCAAGTGTTCTACTATGGACCCATGGCTAAAACTCAAGTTTTAAAAACTTCACGAAATCTAAATCTGGACTTTCATTAGGGTATTAAGTGTATCAAAATGTCGTCTTTCACATAGATTCGGAATCGTCAACTGCAAAAAAGTCAATTTTAAGATATCGTTGATTGAACAAAGTTGTCTCTTTCTTGTTTCAAGTATTCTACTATGGACCCATGGGTAAAACTCAAGTTTTAAAAAAGTTCCCAGAATCCGAATTTGGACATTCGTTAGTGTATTAAGTGTATCAAAATGTCATCTTTCACGTTGATTCGGAATCGTCAACCGCAATAAAAGTCAGTTGTGAGATATTGTTGAATAAACAAAGTTGTCTCTTTCTTGTTTCAAGTGTTTAACTATTGACCCATGGCAAAAACTCAAGCTTTAAAGACTTCTCGAAATCCAAATTTGGACATTCGTTAGTGTATTAAGTGTATCAAAATGTCGTCTTTCACATTTATTCGAAATCGTCAACCGCAAAAAAATTCAGTTTTGAGAAATCGTTGAATGAACAAAGTTGTCTTTTTCTTGTTTCAAGTGTTCTACTATAGACCCATGGCTAAAACTCAAGTTTTAAAGACTTCCCGAAATCCGAATTTGGACTTTCATTAGTGTATTAAGTGTATTAAAATGTCGTCTTTCACATTGATTCGGAATCGTCAACCGCAAAAAAAGTCAGTTTTGAGTTATCGTTGAATGAACAAAGTTGTCTCTTTCTTGTTTCAAGTGTTTAACTATGGACCCATGGCTAAAACTCAAGTTTTAAAGACTTCCCGAAATCCGAATTTAGACTTTCATTAGTGTATTAAGTGTATTAAAATGTCATCTTTCACATTGATTCGGAATCGTCAACCGCAAAAAAAGTCAGTTTTGAGATATCGTTGAATGAACAAAGTTGTCACTTTCTTGTTTCAAGTGTTTAACTATGGACCCATGGCTAAAACTCAAGTTTTAAAGACTTCTCGAAATCCGAATTTGGACTTTCATTAGTGTATTAAGTGTATTAAAATGTCATCTTTCACATTGATTCGGAATCGTCAACCGCAAAAAAAGTCAGTTTTGAGATATCGTTGAATGAACAAAGTTGTCACTTTCTTGTTTCAAGTGTTTAACTATGGACCCATGGCTAAAACTCAAGTTTTAAAGACTTCTCGAAATCCGAATTAGGACTTTCATTAGCGTATTAAGTGTATTAAAATTTCATCTTTCACATTGATTGGGAATTGTCAACGCAAAAAAAGTCAGTTTTGAGTTATAGTTGAATGAACAAAGTTGTCTCTTTCTTGTTTCAACTGTTCAACTATGGACCCATGGCTAAAAGTCAAGTTTTAAAAAACTTCCCGAAATCTGAATTTGAACTTTATTTTGTGTATTAAGTGTTTCAAAATGTCATCTTTCACGTAGATTCGGACCCGTCAAAAGCAAATAAGTCAGTTTTGAGATATCTTTGATAAAACAAAGTTCTGTCTTTCTTGTTTCAAGTGTTCTACTGTGCACCCATGGCTAAAACTCAAGTTTTAAAAACTTCCCGAGATCTGAATCTGGACTTTCATTAGTGTATCAAAATGTCGTCTTTCACATAGATTCGGAATCGCCAACTGCAAAAAAGTCAATTTTGAGATATCGTTGATTGAATAACTTGTCTCCTTCTTGTTTCAAATGTTCTACTATGGACCCATGGGTAAAACTGAAGTTTTAAAAATGTCCCAAAATCCGAATTTGGACTTTCACTAGTGTATTAAGTGTATCAAAATGTCGTCTTTCACATTGATTCGGAATCGTCAACCGCAAAAAAAGTCAGTTTTGAGATATCGTTTGAATGAAGAAAGTTGTCTCTTTCTTGTTTCAAGTGTTCAACAATGGACCCATGGCTAAAACTCAAGTTTTAAAGACTTTCCGAAATCCGAATTTGGACTTTCATCAGTGTGTTAAGTGTATTAAAATGTCGTCTTTCACATTGATTCGGAATCGTCCACTGCAAAAAAGTTCCCTTTTGAGTTATCGTTGAATGAATAAAGTTGTCTCTTTCTTGTTTCAAGTGTTCAACTATGGACCCATGGCTAAAACTCAAGTTTTAAAAACTTCTCGAAATATGAATTTGGACTTTCTTTAGTGTATTAGGTGTTTCAAAATGTCGTCTTCCACGTAGATTTGGAATCATCAACAGCAAAAAAAGTCAGTTTTGTGATATCGTTGAATGAACAAAGTTGTATCTTTCTTGTTTCAAGTGTTTAACTACGGACCCATGGCTAAAACTCAAGTTTTAAAGACTTTTCGAAATCCGAATTTGGACTTTCATCAGTGTATTAAGTGTATTAAAATGTAGTCTTTCACATTGATTTAGAATCGTCCACCGCAAAAAACTTCCCTTTCGAGTTATCGTTGAATGAACAAAGTTGTCTCTTTCTTGTTTCAAGTGTTCAACTATGGACGCATGGCCAAAACTCAAGTTTTAAAAACTTCCCAAAATCTGAATTTGGGCTTTCTTTAGTGTATTAAGTGTTTCAAAATGCCGTCTTTCATGTAGATTCGTAATCATCAAAAGCAAATAAGTCAGTTTTTAGATATCTTTGATTGAACAAAGTTCTGTCTTTCTTGTTTCAAGTGTTCTACTATGGACCCATGGCTAAAACTCAAGTTTTAAAAACTTCCCGAAATCTAAATCTGGACTTTCATTACGGTATTAAGTGTATCAAAATGTCGTCTTTCACATAGATTCGGAATCGTCAACTGCAAAAAAGTCAATTTTAAGATATCGTTGATTGAACAAAGTTGTCTCTTTCTTGTTTCAAGTGTTCTACTATGGACCCATGGGTAAAACTCAAGTGTTAAAAAAGTTCCCAGAATCCGAATTTGGACATTCGTTAGTGTATTAAGTGTATCAAAATGTCATCTTTCACGTTGATTCGGAATCGTCAACCGCAATAAAAGTCAGTTTTGAGATATTGTTGAATAAACAAAGTTGTCTCTTTCTTGTGTCAAGTGTTTAACTATTGACCCATGGCTAAAACTCAAGCTTTAAAGACTTCTCGAAATCCAAATTTGGACTTTCGTTAGTGTATTAAGTGTATCAAAATGTCGTCTTTCACATTGATTCGGAATCGTCAACCGCAAAAAAAGTCAGTTTTGAGATATCGTTGAATGAACAAAGTTGTCTTTTTCTTGTTTCAAGTGTTCTACTATAGACCCATGGCTAAAACTCAAGTTTTAAAGACTTCCCGAAATCCGAATTTAGACTTTCATTAGTGTATTAAGTGTATTAAAATGTCTTATTTCACATTGATTGGGAATCGTCAACCGCAAAAAAAGTCAATTTTGAGTTATCGTTGAATGAACAAAGTTGTCTCTTTCTTGTTTCAACTGTTCAACTATGGACCCATGGCTAAAAGTCAAGTTTTAAAGACTTCCCGTAATCCGAATTTGGACTTTCATTAGTGTATTAAGTGTATTAAAATGTCGTCTTTCACATTGATTCGGAATCGTCAACCGCAAAAAAAGTCAGTTTTGAGTTATCGTTGAATGAACAAAGTTGTCTCTTTCTTGTTTCAAGTGTTTAACTATGGACCCATGGCTAAAACTCAAGTTTTAAAGACTTCCCGAAATCCGAATTTAGACTTTCATTAGTGTATTAAGTGTATTAAAATGTCATCTTTCACATTGATTCGGAATCGTCAACCGCAAAAAAAGTCAGTTTTGAGATATCGTTGAATGAACAAAGTTGTCACTTTCTTGTTTCAAGTGTTTAACTATGGACCCATGGCTAAAACTCAAGTTTTAAAGACTTCTCGAAATCCGAATTTGGACTTTCATTAGTGTATTAAGTGTATTAAAATGTCATCTTTCACATTGATTCGGAATCGTCAACCGCAAAAAAAGTCAGTTTTGAGATATCGTTGAATGAACAAAGTTGTCACTTTCTTGTTTCAAGTGTTTAACTATGGACCCAAGGCTAAAACTCAAGTTTTAAAGACTTCTCGAAATCCGAATTAGGACTTTCATTAGCGTATTAAGTGTATTAAAATTTCATCTTTCACATTGATTGGGAATTGTCAACGCAAAAAAAGTCAGTTTTGAGTTATAGTTGAATGAACAAAGTTGTCTCTTTCTTGTTTCAACTGTTCAACTATGGACCCATGGCTAAAAGTCAAGTTTTAAAGACTTCCCGAAATCCGAATTTGGACTTTCATGAGTGTATTAAGTGTATTAAAATGTCGTCTTTCACATTGATTCGGAATCGTCAACCACAAAAAAAGTCAGTTTTGAGATATCGTTGAATGAACAAAGTTGTCTCTTTCTTGTTTCAAGTGTTTAACTATGGACCCATGGCTAAAACTCAAGTTTTAAAGACTTCCCGAAATCCGAATTTGGACTTCCATCAGTGTATTAAGTGTATTAAAATGTCATCTTTCACATTGATTTGGAATCGTCAACCGCAAAAAAAGACAGTTTTGAGTTATCGTTGAATGAACAAAGTTGCCTCTTTCTTGTTTCAAGTGTTCAACTATGGACCCATGGCTAAAACTCAAGTTTTAAAAAACTTCCCGAAATCTGAATTTGAACTTTATTTTGTGTATTAAGTGTTTCAAAATGTCATCTTTCACGTAGATTCGGACCCGTCAAAAGCAAATAAGTCAGTTTTGAGATATCTTTGATAAAACAAAGTTCTGTCTTTCTTGTTTCAAGTGTTCTACTGTGCACCCATGGCTAAAACTCAAGTTTTAAAAACTTCCCGAGATCTGAATCTGGACTTTCATTAGTGTATCAAAATGTCGTCTTTCACATAGATTCGGAATCGTCAACTGCAAAAAAGTCAATTTTGAGATATCGTTGATTCAATAAAGTTGTCTCCTTCTTGTTTCAAGTGTTCTACTATGGACCCATGGGTAAAACTGAAGTTTTAAAAATGTCCCAAAATCTGAATTTGGACTTTCACTAGTGTATTAAGTGTATCAAAATGTCGTCTTTCACATTGATTCGGAATCGTCAACCGCAAAAAAAGTCAGTTTTGAGATATCGTTTGAATGAAGAAAGTTGTCTCTTTCTTGTTTCAAGTGTTCAACAATGGACCCATGGCTAAAACTCAAGTTTTAAAGACTTTCCGAAATCCGAATTTGGACTTTCATCAGTGTGTTAAGTGTATTAAAATGTCGTCTTTCACATTGATTCGGAATCGTCAACCAGAAAAAAAGTCAGTTTTGAGATATCGTTGAATGAACAAAGTTGTCTCTTTCTTGTTTCAAGTGTTTAACTATGGACCCATGGCTAAAACTCAAGTTTTAAAGACTTCCCGAAATCCGAATTTGGACTTTCATCAGTGTATTAAGTGTATTAAAATGTCATCTTTCACATTGATTTGGAATCGTCAACCGCAAAAAAAGACAGTTTTGAGTTATCGTTGAATGAACAAAGTTGCCTCTTTCTTGTTTCAAGTGTTCAACTATGGACCCATGGCTAAAACTCAAGTTTTAAAAAACTTCCCGAAATCTGAATTTGAACTTTATTTTGTGTATTAAGTGTTTCAAAATGTCATCTTTCACGTAGATTCGGACCCGTCAAAAGCAAATAAGTCAGTTTTGAGATATCTTTGATAAAACAAAGTTCTGTCTTTCTTGTTTCAAGTGTTCTACTGTGCACCCATGGCTAAAACTCAAGTTTTAAAAACTTCCCGAGATCTGAATCTGGACTTTCATTAGTGTATCAAAATGTCGTCTTTCACATAGATTCGGAATCGCCAACTGCAAAAAAGTCAATTTTGAGATATCGTTGATTGAATAACTTGTCTCCTTCTTGTTTCAAATGTTCTACTATGGACCCATGGGTAAAACTGAAGTTTTAAAAATGTCCCAAAATCTGAATTTGGACTTTCACTAGTGTATTAAGTGTATCAAAATGTCGTCTTTCACATTGATTCGGAATCGTCAACCGCAAAAAAAGTCAGTTTTGAGATATCGTTTGAATGAAGAAAGTTGTCTCTTTCTTGTTTCAAGTGTTCAACAATGGACCCATGGCTAAAACTCAAGTTTTAAAGACTTTCCGAAATCCGAATTTGGACTTTCATCAGTGTGTTAAGTGTATTAAAATGTCGTCTTTCACATTGATTCGGAATCGTCAACCAGAAAAAAAGTCAGTTTTGAGATATCGTTGAATGAACAAAGTTGTCTCTTTCTTGTTTCAAGTGTTTAACTATGGACCCATGGCTAAAACTCAAGTTTTAAAGACTTCCCGAAATCCGAATTTGGACTTTCATCAGTGTATTAAGTGTATTAAAATGTCATCTTTCACATTGATTTGGAATCGTCAACCGCAAAAAAAGACAGTTTTGAGTTATCGTTGAATGAACAAACTTGCCTCTTTCTTGTTTCAAGTGTTCAACTATGGACCCATGGCTAAAACTCAAGTTTTAAAAAACTTCCCGAAATCTGAATTTGAACTTTATTTTGTGTATTAAGTGTTTCAAAATGTCATCTTTCACGTAGATTCGGACCCGTCAAAAGCAAATAAGTCAGTTTTGAGATATCTTTGATAAAACAAAGTTCTGTCTTTCTTGTTTCAAGTGTTCTACTGTGCACCCATGGCTAAAACTCAAGTTTTAAAAACTTCCCGAGATCTGAATCTGGACTTTCATTAGTGTATCAAAATGTCGTCTTTCACATAGATTCGGAATCGCCAACTGCAAAAAAGTCAATTTTGAGATATCGTTGATTGAATAACTTGTCTCCTTCTTGTTTCAAATGTTCTACTATGGACCCATGGGTAAAACTGAAGTTTTAAAAATGTCCCAAAATCCGAATTTGGACTTTCACTAGTGTATTAAGTGTATCAAAATGTCGTCTTTCACATTGATTCGGAATCGTCAACCGCAAAAAAAGTCAGTTTTGAGATATCGTTTGAATGAAGAAAGTTGTCTCTTTCTTGTTTCAAGTGTTCAACAATGGACCCATGGCTAAAACTCAAGTTTTAAAGACTTTCCGAAATCCGAATTTGGACTTTCATCAGTGTGTTAAGTGTATTAAAATGTCGTCTTTCACATTGATTCGGAATCGTCCACTGCAAAAAAGTTCCCTTTTGAGTTATCGTTGAATGAATAAAGTTGTCTCTTTCTTGTTTCAATGTTCAACTATGGACCCATGGCTAAAACTCAAGTTTTAAAAACTTCTCGAAATATGAATTTGGACTTTCTTTAGTGTATTAGGTGTTTCAAAATGTCGTCTTCCACGTAGATTTGGAATCATCAACAGCAAAAAAAGTCAGTTTTGTGATATCGTTGAATGAACAAAGTTGTATCTTTCTTGTTTCAAGTGTTTAACTACGGACCCATGGCTAAAACTCAAGTTTTAAAGACTTTTCGAAATCCGAATTTGGACTTTCATCAGTGTATTAAGTGTATTAAAATGTAGTCTTTCACATTGATTTAGAATCGTCCACCGCAAAAAACTTCCCTTTCGAGTTATCGTTGAATGAACAAAGTTGTCTCTTTCTTGTTTCAAGTGTTCAACTATGGACGCATGGCCAAAACTCAAGTTTTAAAAACTTCCCAAAATCTGAATTTGGGCTTTCTTTAGTGTATTAAGTGTTTCAAAATGCTGTCTTTCACGTAGATTCGTAATCATCAAAAGCAAATAAGTCAATTTTTAGATATCTTTGATTGAACAAAGTTCTGTCTTTCTTGTTTCAAGTGTTCTACTATGGACCCATGGCTAAAACTCAAGTTTTAAAAACTTCCCGAAATCTAAATCTAGACTTTCATTAGGGTATTAAGTGTATCAAAATGTCGTCTTTCACACAGATTCGGAATCGTCAACTGCAAAAAAGTCAATTTTAGGATATCGTTGATTGAACAAAGTTGTCTCTTTCTTGTTTCAAGTGTTCTACTATGGACCCATGGGTAAAACTCAAGTTTTAAAAAAGTTCCCGGAATCCGAATTTGGACATTCGTTAGTGTATTAAGTGTATCAAAATGTAGTCTTTCACGTTGATTCGGAATCGTCAACCGCAATAAAAGTCAGTTTTGAGTTATCGTTGAATGAACAAAGTTGTCTCTTTCTTGTTTCAAGTGTTTAACTATGGACCCATGGCTAAAACTCAAGTTTTAAAGACTTCCCGAAATCCAAATTTAGACTTTCATTAGTGTATTAAGTGTATTAAAATGTCGTCTTTCACATTGATTCGGAATCGTCAACTGCAAAAAAAGTCAGTTTTGAGATATCGTTGAATGAACAAAGTTGTCTCTTTCTTGTTTCAAGTGTTTAACTATGGACCATGGCTAAAACACAAGTTTTAAAGACATCCCGAAATCTGAATTTGGACTTTCGTTAGTGTATTAAGTGTATCAAAATGTCATCTTTCACATTGATTCGAGATCGTCAACTGCAAAAAAAGTCAATTTTGAGATATCGTTGAATGAACAAAGTTGTCTCTTTCTTGTTTCAAGTGTTTAACTGTGGACCCATGGCTAAAACTCAAGTTTTAAAGACTTCCCGAAATCTGAATTTGGACTTTCATCAGTATATTAAGTGTATTAAAATGTAGTCTTTCACATTGATTCAGAATCGTCCACCGCAAAAAACTTCCCTTTCGAGTTATCGTTGAATGAACAAAGTTGTCTCTTTCTTGTTTCAAGTGTTCAACTATGGACGCATGGCCAAAACTCAAGTTTTAAAAACTTCCCAAAATCTGAATTTGGGCTTTCTTTAGTGTATTAAGTGTTTCAAAATGCTGTCTTTCACGTAGATTCGTAATCATCAAAAGCAAATAAGTCAATTTTTAGATATCTTTGATTGAACAAAGTTCTGTCTTTCTTGTTTCAAGTGTTCTACTATGGACCCATGGCTAAAACTCAAGTTTTAAAAACTTCCCGAAATCTAAATCTGGACTTTCATTACGGTATTAAGTGTATCAAAATGTCGTCTTTCACATAGATTCGGAATCGTCAACTGCAAAAAAGTCAATTTTAAGATATCGTTGATTGAACAAAGTTGTCTCTTTCTTGTTTCAAGTGTTCTACTATGGACCCATGGGTAAAACTCAAGTGTTAAAAAAGTTCCCAGAATCCGAATTTGGACATTCGTTAGTGTATTAAGTGTATCAAAATGTCATCTTTCACGTTGATTCGGAATCGTCAACCGCAATAAAAGTCAGTTTTGAGATATTGTTGAATAAACAAAGTTGTCTCTTTCTTGTGTCAAGTGTTTAACTATTGACCCATGGCTAAAACTCAAGCTTTAAAGACTTCTCGAAATCCAAATTTGGACTTTCGTTAGTGTATTAAGTGTATCAAAATGTCGTCTTTCACATTGATTCGGAATCGTCAACCGCAAAAAAAGTCAGTTTTGAGATATCGTTGAATGAACAAAGTTGTCTTTTTCTTGTTTCAAGTGTTCTACTATAGACCCATGGCTAAAACTCAAGTTTTAAAGACTTCCCGAAATCCGAATTTAGACTTTCATTAGTGTATTAAGTGTATTAAAATGTCTTATTTCACATTGATTGGGAATCGTCAACCGCAAAAAAAGTCAATTTTGAGTTATCGTTGAATGAACAAAGTTGTCTCTTTCTTGTTTCAACCGTTCAACTATGGACCCATGGCTAAAAGTCAAGTTTTAAAGACTTCCCGTAATCCGAATTTGGACTTTCATTAGTGTATTAAGTGTATTAAAATGTCATCTTTCACATTGATTCGGAATCGTCAACCGCAAAAAAAGTCAGTTTTGAGTTATCGTTGAATGAACAAAGTTGTCTCTTTCTTGTTTCAAGTGTTTAACTATGGACCCATGGCTAAAACTCAAGTTTTAAAGACTTCCCGAAATCCGAATTTAGACTTTCATTAGTGTATTAAGTGTATTAAAATGTCATCTTTCACATTGATTCAGAATCGTCAACCGCAAAAAAAGTCAGTTTTGAGATATCGTTGAATGAACAAAGTTGTCACTTTCTTGTTTCAAGTGTTTAACTATGGACCCATGGCTAAAACTCAAGTTTTAAAGACTTCTCGAAATCCGAATTTGGACTTTCATTAGTGTATTAAGTGTATTAAAATGTCATCTTTCACATTGATTCGGAATCGTCAACCGCAAAAAAAGTCAGTTTTGAGATATCGTTGAATGAACAAAGTTGTCACTTTCTTGTTTCAAGTGTTTAACTATGGACCCAAGGCTAAAACTCAAGTTTTAAAGACTTCTCGAAATCCGAATTAGGACTTTCATTAGCGTATTAAGTGTATTAAAATTTCATCTTTCACATTGATTGGGAATTGTCAACGCAAAAAAAGTCAGTTTTGAGTTATAGTTGAATGAACAAAGTTGTCTCTTTCTTGTTTCAACTGTTCAACTATGGACCCATGGCTAAAAGTCAAGTTTTAAAGACTTCCCGAAATCCGAATTTGGACTTTCATGAGTGTATTAAGTGTATTAAAATGTCGTCTTTCACATTGATTCGGAATCGTCAACCACAAAAAAAGTCAGTTTTGAGATATCGTTGAATGAACAAAGTTGTCTCTTTCTTGTTTCAAGTGTTTAACTATGGACCCATGGCTAAAACTCAAGTTTTAAAGACTTCCCGAAATCCGAATTTGGACTTCCATCAGTGTATTAAGTGTATTAAAATGTCATCTTTCACATTGATTTGGAATCGTCAACCGCAAAAAAAGACAGTTTTGAGTTATCGTTGAATGAACCAAGTTGCCTCTTTCTTGTTTCAAGTGTTCAACTATGGACCCATGGCTAAAACTCAAGTTTTAAAAAACTTCCCGAAATCTGAATTTGAACTTTATTTTGTGTATTAAGTGTTTCAAAATGTCATCTTTCACGTAGATTCGGACCCGTCAAAAGCAAATAAGTCAGTTTTGAGATATCTTTGATAAAACAAAGTTCTGTCTTTCTTGTTTCAAGTGTTCTACTGTGCACCCATGGTTAAAACTCAAGTTTTAAAAACTTCCCGAGATCTGAATCTGGACTTTCATTAGTGTATCAAAATGTCGTCTTTCACATAGATTCGGAATCGTCAACTGCAAAAAAGTCAATTTTGAGATATCGTTGATTCAATAAAGTTGTCTCCTTCTTGTTTCAAGTGTTCTACTATGGACCCATGGGTAAAACTGAAGTTTTAAAAATGTCCCAAAATCTGAATTTGGACTTTCACTAGTGTATTAAGTGTATCAAAATGTCGTCTTTCACATTGATTCGGAATCGTCAACCGCAAAAAAAGTCAGTTTTGAGATATCGTTTGAATGAAGAAAGTTGTCTCTTTCTTGTTTCAAGTGTTCAACAATGGACCCATGGCTAAAACTCAAGTTTTAAAGACTTTCCGAAATCCGAATTTGGACTTTCATCAGTGTATTAAGTGTATTAAAATGTCATCTTTCACATTGATTCGGAATCGTCAACCGCAAAAAAAGTCAGTTTTGAGATATCGTTGAATGAACAAAGTTGTCACTTTCTTGTTTCAAGTGTTTAACTATGGACCCATGGCTAAAACTCAAGTTTTAAAGACTTCTCGAAATCCGAATTTGGACTTTCATTAGTGTATTAAGTGTATTAAAATGTCATCTTTCACATTGATTCGGAATCGTCAACCGCAAAAAAAGTCAGTTTTGAGATATCGTTGAATGAACAAAGTTGTCACTTTCTTGTTTCAAGTGTTTAACTATGGACCCAAGGCTAAAACTCAAGTTTTAAAGACTTCTCGAAATCCGAATTAGGACTTTCATTAGCGTATTAAGTGTATTAAAATTTCATCTTTCACATTGATTGGGAATTGTCAACGCAAAAAAAGTCAGTTTTGAGTTATAGTTGAATGAACAAAGTTGTCTCTTTCTTGTTTCAACTGTTCAACTATGGACCCATGGCTAAAAGTCAAGTTTTAAAGACTTCCCGAAATCCGAATTTGGACTTTCATGAGTGTATTAAGTGTATTAAAATGTCGTCTTTCACATTGATTCGGAATCGTCAACCACAAAAAAAGTCAGTTTTGAGATATCGTTGAATGAACAAAGTTGTCTCTTTCTTGTTTCAAGTGTTTAACTATGGACCCATGGCTAAAACTCAAGTTTTAAAGACTTCCCGAAATCCGAATTTGGACTTCCATCAGTGTATTAAGTGTATTAAAATGTCATCTTTCACATTGATTTGGAATCGTCAACCGCAAAAAAAGACAGTTTTGAGTTATCGTTGAATGAACAAAGTTGCCTCTTTCTTGTTTCAAGTGTTCAACTATGGACCCATGGCTAAAACTCAAGTTTTAAAAAACTTCCCGAAATCTGAATTTGAACTTTATTTTGTGTATTAAGTGTTTCAAAATGTCATCTTTCACGTAGATTCGGACCCGTCAAAAGCAAATAAGTCAGTTTTGAGATATCTTTGATAAAACAAAGTTCTGTCTTTCTTGTTTCAAGTGTTCTACTGTGCACCCATGGCTAAAACTCAAGTTTTAAAAACTTCCCGAGATCTGAATCTGGACTTTCATTAGTGTATCAAAATGTCGTCTTTCACATAGATTCGGAATCGTCAACTGCAAAAAAGTCAATTTTGAGATATCGTTGATTCAATAAAGTTGTCTCCTTCTTGTTTCAAGTGTTCTACTATGGACCCATGGGTAAAACTGAAGTTTTAAAAATGTCCCAAAATCTGAATTTGGACTTTCACTAGTGTATTAAGTGTATCAAAATGTCGTCTTTCACATTGATTCGGAATCGTCAACCGCAAAAAAAGTCAGTTTTGAGATATCGTTTGAATGAAGAAAGTTGTCTCTTTCTTGTTTCAAGTGTTCAACAATGGACCCATGGCTAAAACTCAAGTTTTAAAGACTTTTCGAAATCCGAATTTGGACTTTCATCAGTGTATTAAGTGTATTAAAATGTAGTCTTTCACATTGATTTAGAATCGTCCACCGCAAAAAACTTCCCTTTCGAGTTATCGTTGAATGAACAAAGTTGTCTCTTTCTTGTTTCAAGTGTTCAACTATGGACGCATGGCCAAAACTCAAGTTTTAAAAACTTCCCAAAATCTGAATTTGGGCTTTCTTTAGTGTATTAAGTGTTTCAAAATGCTGTCTTTCACGTAGATTCGTAATCATCAAAAGCAAATAAGTCAATTTTTAGATATCTTTGATTGAACAAAGTTCTGTCTTTCTTGTTTCAAGTGTTCTACTATGGACCCATGGCTAAAACTCAAGTTTTAAAAACTTCCCGAAATCTAAATCTAGACTTTCATTAGGGTATTAAGTGTATCAAAATGTCGTCTTTCACACAGATTCGGAATCGTCAACTGCAAAAAAGTCAATTTTAGGATATCGTTGATTGAACAAAGTTGTCTCTTTCTTGTTTCAAGTGTTCTACTATGGACCCATGGGTAAAACTCAAGTTTTAAAAAAGTTCCCGGAATCCGAATTTGGACATTCGTTAGTGTATTAAGTGTATCAAAATGTAGTCTTTCACGTTGATTCGGAATCGTCAACCGCAATAAAAGTCAGTTTTGAGTTATCGTTGAATGAACAAAGTTGTCTCTTTCTTGTTTCAAGTGTTTAACTATGGACCCATGGCTAAAACTCAAGTTTTAAAGACTTCCCGAAATCCAAATTTAGACTTTCATTAGTGTATTAAGTGTATTAAAATGTCGTCTTTCACATTGATTCGGAATCGTCAACTGCAAAAAAAGTCAGTTTTGAGATATCGTTGAATGAACAAAGTTGTCTCTTTCTTGTTTCAAGTGTTTAACTATGGACCATGGCTAAAACACAAGTTTTAAAGACATCCCGAAATCTGAATTTGGACTTTCGTTAGTGTATTAAGTGTATCAAAATGTCATCTTTCACATTGATTCGAGATCGTCAACTGCAAAAAAAGTCAATTTTGAGATATCGTTGAATGAACAAAGTTGTCTCTTTCTTGTTTCAAGTGTTTAACTGTGGACCCATGGCTAAAACTCAAGTTTTAAAGACTTCCCGAAATCTGAATTTGGACTTTCATCAGTATATTAAGTGTATTAAAATGTAGTCTTTCACATTGATTCAGAATCGTCCACCGCAAAAAACTTCCCTTTCGAGTTATCGTTGAATGAACAAAGTTGTCTCTTTCTTGTTTCAAGTGTTCAACTATGGACGCATGGCCAAAACTCAAGTTTTAAAAACTTCCCAAAATCTGAATTTGGGCTTTCTTTAGTGTATTAAGTGTTTCAAAATGCTGTCTTTCACGTAGATTCGTAATCATCAAAAGCAAATAAGTCAATTTTTAGATATCTTTGATTGAACAAAGTTCTGTCTTTCTTGTTTCAAGTGTTCTACTATGGACCCATGGCTAAAACTCAAGTTTTAAAAACTTCCCGAAATCTAAATCTGGACTTTCATTACGGTATTAAGTGTATCAAAATGTCGTCTTTCACATAGATTCGGAATCGTCAACTGCAAAAAAGTCAATTTTAAGATATCGTTGATTGAACAAAGTTGTCTCTTTCTTGTTTCAAGTGTTCTACTATGGACCCATGGGTAAAACTCAAGTGTTAAAAAAGTTCCCAGAATCCGAATTTGGACATTCGTTAGTGTATTAAGTGTATCAAAATGTCATCTTTCACGTTGATTCGGAATCGTCAACCGCAATAAAAGTCAGTTTTGAGATATTGTTGAATAAACAAAGTTGTCTCTTTCTTGTGTCAAGTGTTTAACTATTGACCCATGGCTAAAACTCAAGCTTTAAAGACTTCTCGAAATCCAAATTTGGACTTTCGTTAGTGTATTAAGTGTATCAAAATGTCGTCTTTCACATTGATTCGGAATCGTCAACCGCAAAAAAAGTCAGTTTTGAGATATCGTTGAATGAACAAAGTTGTCTTTTTCTTGTTTCAAGTGTTCTACTATAGACCCATGGCTAAAACTCAAGTTTTAAAGACTTCCCGAAATCCGAATTTAGACTTTCATTAGTGTATTAAGTGTATTAAAATGTCTTATTTCACATTGATTGGGAATCGTCAACCGCAAAAAAAGTCAATTTTGAGTTATCGTTGAATGAACAAAGTTGTCTCTTTCTTGTTTCAACCGTTCAACTATGGACCCATGGCTAAAAGTCAAGTTTTAAAGACTTCCCGTAATCCGAATTTGGACTTTCATTAGTGTATTAAGTGTATTAAAATGTCATCTTTCACATTGATTCGGAATCGTCAACCGCAAAAAAAGTCAGTTTTGAGTTATCGTTGAATGAACAAAGTTGTCTCTTTCTTGTTTCAAGTGTTTAACTATGGACCCATGGCTAAAACTCAAGTTTTAAAGACTTCCCGAAATCCGAATTTAGACTTTCATTAGTGTATTAAGTGTATTAAAATGTCATCTTTCACATTGATTCGGAATCGTCAACCGCAAAAAAAGTCAGTTTTGAGATATCGTTGAATGAACAAAGTTGTCACTTTCTTGTTTCAAGTGTTTAACTATGGACCCATGGCTAAAACTCAAGTTTTAAAGACTTCTCGAAATCCGAATTTGGACTTTCATTAGTGTATTAAGTGTATTAAAATGTCATCTTTCACATTGATTCGGAATCGTCAACCGCAAAAAAAGTCAGTTTTGAGATATCGTTGAATGAACAAAGTTGTCACTTTCTTGTTTCAAGTGTTTAACTATGGACCCAAGGCTAAAACTCAAGTTTTAAAGACTTCTCGAAATCCGAATTAGGACTTTCATTAGCGTATTAAGTGTATTAAAATTTCATCTTTCACATTGATTGGGAATTGTCAACGCAAAAAAAGTCAGTTTTGAGTTATAGTTGAATGAACAAAGTTGTCTCTTTCTTGTTTCAACTGTTCAACTATGGACCCATGGCTAAAAGTCAAGTTTTAAAGACTTCCCGAAATCCGAATTTGGACTTTCATGAGTGTATTAAGTGTATTAAAATGTCGTCTTTCACATTGATTCGGAATCGTCAACCACAAAAAAAGTCAGTTTTGAGATATCGTTGAATGAACAAAGTTGTCTCTTTCTTGTTTCAAGTGTTTAACTATGGACCCATGGCTAAAACTCAAGTTTTAAAGACTTCCCGAAATCCGAATTTGGACTTCCATCAGTGTATTAAGTGTATTAAAATGTCATCTTTCACATTGATTTGGAATCGTCAACCGCAAAAAAAGACAGTTTTGAGTTATCGTTGAATGAACCAAGTTGCCTCTTTCTTGTTTCAAGTGTTCAACTATGGACCCATGGCTAAAACTCAAGTTTTAAAAAACTTCCCGAAATCTGAATTTGAACTTTATTTTGTGTATTAAGTGTTTCAAAATGTCATCTTTCACGTAGATTCGGACCCGTCAAAAGCAAATAAGTCAGTTTTGAGATATCTTTGATAAAACAAAGTTCTGTCTTTCTTGTTTCAAGTGTTCTACTGTGCACCCATGGCTAAAACTCAAGTTTTAAAAACTTCCCGAGATCTGAATCTGGACTTTCATTAGTGTATCAAAATGTCGTCTTTCACATAGATTCGGAATCGTCAACTGCAAAAAAGTCAATTTTGAGATATCGTTGATTCAATAAAGTTGTCTCCTTCTTGTTTCAAGTGTTCTACTATGGACCCATGGGTAAAACTGAAGTTTTAAAAATGTCCCAAAATCTGAATTTGGACTTTCACTAGTGTATTAAGTGTATCAAAATGTCGTCTTTCACATTGATTCGGAATCGTCAACCGCAAAAAAAGTCAGTTTTGAGATATCGTTTGAATGAAGAAAGTTGTCTCTTTCTTGTTTCAAGTGTTCAACAATGGACCCATGGCTAAAACTCAAGTTTTAAAGACTTTCCGAAATCCGAATTTGGACTTTCATCAGTGTGTTAAGTGTATTAAAATGTCGTCTTTCACATTGATTCGGAATCGTCAACCAGAAAAAAAGTCAGTTTTGAGATATCGTTGAATGAACAAAGTTGTCTCTTTCTTGTTTCAAGTGTTTAACTATGGACCCATGGCTAAAACTCAAGTTTTAAAGACTTCCCGAAATCCGAATTTGGACTTTCATCAGTGTATTAAGTGTATTAAAATGTCATCTTTCACATTGATTTGGAATCGTCAACCGCAAAAAAAGACAGTTTTGAGTTATCGTTGAATGAACAAAGTTGCCTCTTTCTTGTTTCAAGTGTTCAACTATGGACCCATGGCTAAAACTCAAGTTTTAAAAAACTTCCCGAAATCTGAATTTGAACTTTATTTTGTGTATTAAGTGTTTCAAAATGTCATCTTTCACGTAGATTCGGACCCGTCAAAAGCAAATAAGTCAGTTTTGAGATATCTTTGATAAAACAAAGTTCTGTCTTTCTTGTTTCAAGTGTTCTACTGTGCACCCATGGCTAAAACTCAAGTTTTAAAAACTTCCCGAGATCTGAATCTGGACTTTCATTAGTGTATCAAAATGTCGTCTTTCACATAGATTCGGAATCGCCAACTGCAAAAAAGTCAATTTTGAGATATCGTTGATTGAATAACTTGTCTCCTTCTTGTTTCAAATGTTCTACTATGGACCCATGGGTAAAACTGAAGTTTTAAAAATGTCCCAAAATCCGAATTTGGACTTTCACTAGTGTATTAAGTGTATCAAAATGTCGTCTTTCACATTGATTCGGAATCGTCAACCGCAAAAAAAGTCAGTTTTGAGATATCGTTTGAATGAAGAAAGTTGTCTCTTTCTTGTTTCAAGTGTTCAACAATGGACCCATGGCTAAAACTCAAGTTTTAAAGACTTTCCGAAATCCGAATTTGGACTTTCATCAGTGTGTTAAGTGTATTAAAATGTCGTCTTTCACATTGATTCGGAATCGTCCACTGCAAAAAAGTTCCCTTTTGAGTTATCGTTGAATGAATAAAGTTGTCTCTTTCTTGTTTCAATGTTCAACTATGGACCCATGGCTAAAACTCAAGTTTTAAAAACTTCTCGAAATATGAATTTGGACTTTCTTTAGTGTATTAGGTGTTTCAAAATGTCGTCTTCCACGTAGATTTGGAATCATCAACAGCAAAAAAAGTCAGTTTTGTGATATCGTTGAATGAACAAAGTTGTATCTTTCTTGTTTCAAGTGTTTAACTACGGACCCATGGCTAAAACTCAAGTTTTAAAGACTTTTCGAAATCCGAATTTGGACTTTCATCAGTGTATTAAGTGTATTAAAATGTAGTCTTTCACATTGATTTAGAATCGTCCACCGCAAAAAACTTCCCTTTCGAGTTATCGTTGAATGAACAAAGTTGTCTCTTTCTTGTTTCAAGTGTTCAACTATGGACGCATGGCCAAAACTCAAGTTTTAAAAACTTCCCAAAATCTGAATTTGGGCTTTCTTTAGTGTATTAAGTGTTTCAAAATGCTGTCTTTCACGTAGATTCGTAATCATCAAAAGCAAATAAGTCAATTTTTAGATATCTTTGATTGAACAAAGTTCTGTCTTTCTTGTTTCAAGTGTTCTACTATGGACCCATGGATAAAACTCAAGTTTTAAAAACTTCCCGAAATCTAAATCTAGACTTTCATTAGGGTATTAAGTGTATCAAAATGTCGTCTTTCACACAGATTCGGAATCGTCAACTGCAAAAAAGTCAATTTTAGGATATCGTTGATTGAACAAAGTTGTCTCTTTCTTGTTTCAAGTGTTCTACTATGGACCCATGGGTAAAACTCAAGTTTTAAAAAAGTTCCCGGAATCCGAATTTGGACATTCGTTAGTGTATTAAGTGTATCAAAATGTAGTCTTTCACGTTGATTCGGAATCGTCAACCGCAATAAAAGTCAGTTTTGAGTTATCGTTGAATGAACAAAGTTGTCTCTTTCTTGTTTCAAGTGTTTAACTATGGACCCATGGCTAAAACTCAAGTTTTAAAGACTTCCCGAAATCCAAATTTAGACTTTCATTAGTGTATTAAGTGTATTAAAATGTCGTCTTTCACATTGATTCGGAATCGTCAACTGCAAAAAAAGTCAGTTTTGAGATATCGTTGAATGAACAAAGTTGTCTCTTTCTTGTTTCAAGTGTTTAACTATGGACCATGGCTAAAACACAAGTTTTAAAGACATCCCGAAATCTGAATTTGGACTTTCGTTAGTGTATTAAGTGTATCAAAATGTCATCTTTCACATTGATTCGAGATCGTCAACTGCAAAAAAAGTCAATTTTGAGATATCGTTGAATGAACAAAGTTGTCTCTTTCTTGTTTCAAGTGTTTAACTGTGGACCCATGGCTAAAACTCAAGTTTTAAAGACTTCCCGAAATCTGAATTTGGACTTTCATCAGTATATTAAGTGTATTAAAATGTAGTCTTTCACATTGATTCAGAATCGTCCACCGCAAAAAACTTCCCTTTCGAGTTATCGTTGAATGAACAAAGTTGTCTCTTTCTTGTTTCAAGTGTTCAACTATGGACGCATGGCCAAAACTCAAGTTTTAAAAACTTCCCAAAATCTGAATTTGGGCTTTCTTTAGTGTA
The DNA here is from genome assembly GCA_036245055.1 of Diospyros kaki. Lineage (NCBI taxonomy): Eukaryota > Viridiplantae > Streptophyta > Magnoliopsida > Ericales > Ebenaceae > Diospyros > Diospyros kaki. Next base: position 20,928,152 of record BSEG01000009.1, on the reverse strand, counting down.
TTAAGTGTTTCAAAATGCCGTCTTTCATGTAGATTCGTAATCATCAAAAGCAAATAAGTCAGTTTTTAGATATCTTTGATTGAACAAAGTTCTGTCTTTCTTGTTTCAAGTGTTCAACAATGGACCCATGGCTAAAACTCAAGTTTTAAAGACTTTCCGAAATCCGAATTTGGACTTTCATCAGTGTGTTAAGTGTATTAAAATGTCGTCTTTCACATTGATTCGGAATCGTCCACTGCAAAAAAGTTCCCTTTTGAGTTATCGTTGAATGAATAAAGTTGTCTCTTTCTTGTTTCAATGTTCAACTATGGACCCATGGCTAAAACTCAAGTTTTAAAAACTTCACGAAATCTAAATCTGGACTTTCATTAGGGTATTAAGTGTATCAAAATGTCGTCTTTCACATAGATTCGGAATCGTCAACTGCAAAAAAGTCAATTTTAAGATATCGTTGATTGAACAAAGTTGTCTCTTTCTTGTTTCAAGTATTCTACTATGGACCCATGGGTAAAACTCAAGTTTTAAAAAAGTTCCCAGAATCCGAATTTGGACATTCGTTAGTGTATTAAGTGTATCAAAATGTCATCTTTCACGTTGATTCGGAATCGTCAACCGCAATAAAAGTCAGTTGTGAGATATTGTTGAATAAACAAAGTTGTCTCTTTCTTGTTTCAAGTGTTTAACTATTGACCCATGGCAAAAACTCAAGCTTTAAAGACTTCTCGAAATCCAAATTTGGACATTCGTTAGTGTATTAAGTGTATCAAAATGTCGTCTTTCACATTTATTCGAAATCGTCAACCGCAAAAAAATTCTGTTTTGAGAAATCGTTGAATGAACAAAGTTGTCTTTTTCTTGTTTCAAGTGTTCTACTATAGACCCATGGCTAAAACTCAAGTTTTAAAGACTTCCCGAAATCCGAATTTGGACTTTCATTAGTGTATTAAGTGTATTAAAATGTCGTCTTTCACATTGATTCGGAATCATCAACCGCAAAAAAAGTCAGTTTTGAGTTATCGTTGAATGAACAAAGTTGTCTCTTTCTTGTTTCAAGTGTTTAACTATGGACCCATGGCTAAAACTCAAGTTTTAAAGACTTCCCGAAATCCGAATTTAGACTTTCATTAGTGTATTAAGTGTATTAAAATGTCATCTTTCACATTGATTCGGAATCGTCAACCGCAAAAAAAGTCAGTTTTGAGATATCGTTGAATGAACAAAGTTGTCACTTTCTTGTTTCAAGTGTTTAACTATGGACCCATGGCTAAAACTCAAGTTTTAAAGACTTCTCGAAATCCGAATTTGGACTTTCATTAGTGTATTAAGTGTATTAAAATGTCATCTTTCACATTGATTCGGAATCGTCAACCGCAAAAAAAGTCAGTTTTGAGATATCGTTGAATGAACAAAGTTGTCACTTTCTTGTTTCAAGTGTTTAACTATGGACCCATGGCTAAAACTCAAGTTTTAAAGACTTCTCGAAATCCGAATTAGGACTTTCATTAGCGTATTAAGTGTATTAAAATTTCATCTTTCACATTGATTGGGAATTGTCAACGCAAAAAAAGTCAGTTTTGAGTTATAGTTGAATGAACAAAGTTGTCTCTTTCTTGTTTCAACTGTTCAACTATGGACCCATGGCTAAAAGTCAAGTTTTAAAAAACTTCCCGAAATCTGAATTTGAACTTTATTTTGTGTATTAAGTGTTTCAAAATGTCATCTTTCACGTAGATTCGGACCCGTCAAAAGCAAATAAGTCAGTTTTGAGATATCTTTGATAAAACAAAGTTCTGTCTTTCTTGTTTCAAGTGTTCTACTGTGCACCCATGGCTAAAACTCAAGTTTTAAAAACTTCCCGAGATCTGAATCTGGACTTTCATTAGTGTATCAAAATGTCGTCTTTCACATAGATTCGGAATCGCCAACTGCAAAAAAGTCAATTTTGAGATATCGTTGATTGAATAACTTGTCTCCTTCTTGTTTCAAATGTTCTACTATGGACCCATGGGTAAAACTGAGGTTTTAAAAATGTCCCAAAATCCGAATTTGGACTTTCACTAGTGTATTAAGTGTATCAAAATGTCGTCTTTCACATTGATTCGGAATCGTCAACCGCAAAAAAAGTCAGTTTTGAGATATCGTTTGAATGAAGAAAGTTGTCTCTTTCTTGTTTCAAGTGTTCAACAATGGACCCATGGCTAAAACTCAAGTTTTAAAGACTTTCCGAAATCCGAATTTGGACTTTCATCAGTGTGTTAAGTGTATTAAAATGTCGTCTTTCACATTGATTCGGAATCGTCCACTGCAAAAAAGTTCCCTTTTGAGTTATCGTTGAATGAATAAAGTTGTCTCTTTCTTGTTTCAATGTTCAACTATGGACCCATGGCTAAAACTCAAGTTTTAAAAACTTCTCGAAATATGAATTTGGACTTTCTTTAGTGTATTAGGTGTTTCAAAATGTCGTCTTCCACGTAGATTTGGAATCATCAACAGCAAAAAAAGTCAGTTTTGTGATATCGTTGAATGAACAAAGTTGTATCTTTCTTGTTTCAAGTGTTTAACTACGGACCCATGGCTAAAACTCAAGTTTTAAAGACTTTTTGAAATCCGAATTTGGACTTTCATCAGTGTATTAAGTGTATTAAAATGTAGTCTTTCACATTGATTTAGAATCGTCCACCGCAAAAAACTTCCCTTTCGAGTTATCGTTGAATGAACAAAGTTGTCTCTTTCTTGTTTCAAGTGTTCAACTATGGACGCATGGCCAAAACTCAAGTTTTAAAAACTTCCCAAAATCTGAATTTGGGCTTTCTTTAGTGTATTAAGTGTTTCAAAATGCTGTCTTTCACGTAGATTCGTAATCATCAAAAGCAAATAAGTCAATTTTTAGATATCTTTGATTGAACAAAGTTCTGTCTTTCTTGTTTCAAGTGTTCTACTATGGACCCATGGATAAAACTCAAGTTTTAAAAACTTCCCGAAATCTAAATCTAGACTTTCATTAGGGTATTAAGTGTATCAAAATGTCGTCTTTCACACAGATTCGGAATCGTCAACTGCAAAAAAGTCAATTTTAGGATATCGTTGATTGAACAAAGTTGTCTCTTTCTTGTTTCAAGTGTTCTACTTTGGACCCATGGGTAAAACTCAAGTTTTAAAAAAGTTCCCGGAATCCGAATTTGGACATTCGTTAGTGTATTAAGTGTATCAAAATGTAGTCTTTCACGTTGATTCGGAATCGTCAACCGCAATAAAAGTCAGTTTTGAGTTATCGTTGAATGAACAAAGTTGTCTCTTTCTTGTTTCAAGTGTTTAACTATGGACCCATGGCTAAAACTCAAGTTTTAAAGACTTCCCGAAATCCAAATTTAGACTTTCATTAGTGTATTAAGTGTATTAAAATGTCGTCTTTCACATTGATTCGGAATCGTCAACTGCAAAAAAAGTCAGTTTTGAGATATCGTTGAATGAACAAAGTTGTCTCTTTCTTGTTTCAAGTGTTTAACTATGGACCATGGCTAAAACACAAGTTTTAAAGACATCCCGAAATCTGAATTTGGACTTTCGTTAGTGTATTAAGTGTATCAAAATGTCATCTTTCACATTGATTCGAGATCGTCAACTGCAAAAAAAGTCAATTTTGAGATATCGTTGAATGAACAAAGTTGTCTCTTTCTTGTTTCAAGTGTTTAACTGTGGACCCATGGCTAAAACTCAAGTTTTAAAGACTTCCCGAAATCTGAATTTGGACTTTCATCAGTATATTAAGTGTATTAAAATGTAGTCTTTCACATTGATTCAGAATCGTCCACCGCAAAAAACTTCCCTTTCGAGTTATCGTTGAATGAACAAAGTTGTCTCTTTCTTGTTTCAAGTGTTCAACTATGGACGCATGGCCAAAACTCAAGTTTTAAAAACTTCCCAAAATCTGAATTTGGGCTTTCTTTAGTGTATTAAGTGTTTCAAAATGCCGTCTTTCATGTAGATTCGTAATCATCAAAAGCAAATAAGTCAGTTTTTAGATATCTTTGATTGAACAAAGTTCTGTCTTTCTTGTTTCAAGTGTTCAACAATGGACCCATGGCTAAAACTCAAGTTTTAAAGACTTTCCGAAATCCGAATTTGGACTTTCATCAGTGTGTTAAGTGTATTAAAATGTCGTCTTTCACATTGATTCGGAATCGTCCACTGCAAAAAAGTTCCCTTTTGAGTTATCGTTGAATGAATAAAGTTGTCTCTTTCTTGTTTCAATGTTCAACTATGGACCCATGGCTAAAACTCAAGTTTTAAAAACTTCACGAAATCTAAATCTGGACTTTCATTAGGGTATTAAGTGTATCAAAATGTCGTCTTTCACATAGATTCGGAATCGTCAACTGCAAAAAAGTCAATTTTAAGATATCGTTGATTGAACAAAGTTGTCTCTTTCTTGTTTCAAGTATTCTACTATGGACCCATGGGTAAAACTCAAGTTTTAAAAAAGTTCCCAGAATCCGAATTTGGACATTCGTTAGTGTATTAAGTGTATCAAAATGTCATCTTTCACGTTGATTCGGAATCGTCAACCGCAATAAAAGTCAGTTGTGAGATATTGTTGAATAAACAAAGTTGTCTCTTTCTTGTTTCAAGTGTTTAACTATTGACCCATGGCAAAAACTCAAGCTTTAAAGACTTCTCGAAATCCAAATTTGGACATTCGTTAGTGTATTAAGTGTATCAAAATGTCGTCTTTCACATTTATTCGAAATCGTCAACCGCAAAAAAATTCTGTTTTGAGAAATCGTTGAATGAACAAAGTTGTCTTTTTCTTGTTTCAAGTGTTCTACTATAGACCCATGGCTAAAACTCAAGTTTTAAAGACTTCCCGAAATCCGAATTTGGACTTTCATTAGTGTATTAAGTGTATTAAAATGTCGTCTTTCACATTGATTCGGAATCGTCAACCGCAAAAAAAGTCAGTTTTGAGTTATCGTTGAATGAACAAAGTTGTCTCTTTCTTGTTTCAAGTGTTTAACTATGGACCCATGGCTAAAACTCAAGTTTTAAAGACTTCCCGAAATCCGAATTTAGACTTTCATTAGTGTATTAAGTGTATTAAAATGTCATCTTTCACATTGATTCGGAATCGTCAACCGCAAAAAAAGTCAGTTTTGAGATATCGTTGAATGAACAAAGTTGTCACTTTCTTGTTTCAAGTGTTTAACTATGGACCCATGGCTAAAACTCAAGTTTTAAAGACTTCTCGAAATCCGAATTTGGACTTTCATTAGTGTATTAAGTGTATTAAAATGTCATCTTTCACATTGATTCGGAATCGTCAACCGCAAAAAAAGTCAGTTTTGAGATATCGTTGAATGAACAAAGTTGTCACTTTCTTGTTTCAAGTGTTTAACTATGGACCCATGGCTAAAACTCAAGTTTTAAAGACTTCTCGAAATCCGAATTAGGACTTTCATTAGCGTATTAAGTGTATTAAAATTTCATCTTTCACATTGATTGGGAATTGTCAACGCAAAAAAAGTCAGTTTTGAGTTATAGTTGAATGAACAAAGTTGTCTCTTTCTTGTTTCAACTGTTCAACTATGGACCCATGGCTAAAAGTCAAGTTTTAAAAAACTTCCCGAAATCTGAATTTGAACTTTATTTTGTGTATTAAGTGTTTCAAAATGTCATCTTTCACGTAGATTCGGACCCGTCAAAAGCAAATAAGTCAGTTTTGAGATATCTTTGATAAAACAAAGTTCTGTCTTTCTTGTTTCAAGTGTTCTACTGTGCACCCATGGCTAAAACTCAAGTTTTAAAAACTTCCCGAGATCTGAATCTGGACTTTCATTAGTGTATCAAAATGTCGTCTTTCACATAGATTCGGAATCGCCAACTGCAAAAAAGTCAATTTTGAGATATCGTTGATTGAATAACTTGTCTCCTTCTTGTTTCAAATGTTCTACTATGGACCCATGGGTAAAACTGAAGTTTTAAAAATGTCCCAAAATCCGAATTTGGACTTTCACTAGTGTATTAAGTGTATCAAAATGTCGTCTTTCACATTGATTCGGAATCGTCAACCGCAAAAAAAGTCAGTTTTGAGATATCGTTTGAATGAAGAAAGTTGTCTCTTTCTTGTTTCAAGTGTTCAACAATGGACCCATGGCTAAAACTCAAGTTTTAAAGACTTTCCGAAATCCGAATTTGGACTTTCATCAGTGTGTTAAGTGTATTAAAATGTCGTCTTTCACATTCATTCGGAATCGTCCACTGCAAAAAAGTTCCCTTTTGAGTTATCGTTGAATGAATAAAGTTGTCTCTTTCTTGTTTCAAGTGTTCAACTATGGACCCATGGCTAAAACTCAAGTTTTAAAAACTTCTCGAAATATGAATTTGGACTTTCTTTAGTGTATTAGGTGTTTCAAAATGTCGTCTTCCACGTAGATTTGGAATCATCAACAGCAAAAAAAGTCAGTTTTGTGATATCGTTGAATGAACAAAGTTGTATCTTTCTTGTTTCAAGTGTTTAACTACGGACCCATGGCTAAAACTCAAGTTTTAAAGACTTTTCGAAATCCGAATTTGGACTTTCATCAGTGTATTAAGTGTATTAAAATGTAGTCTTTCACATTGATTTAGAATCGTCCACCGCAAAAAACTTCCCTTTCGAGTTATCGTTGAATGAACAAAGTTGTCTCTTTCTTGTTTCAAGTGTTCAACTATGGACGCATGGCCAAAACTCAAGTTTTAAAAACTTCCCAAAATCTGAATTTGGGCTTTCTTTAGTGTATTAAGTGTTTCAAAATGCCGACTTTCATGTAGATTCGTAATCATCAAAAGCAAATAAGTCAGTTTTTAGATATCTTTGATTGAACAAAGTTCTGTCTTTCTTGCTTCAAGTGTTCTACTATGGACCCATGGCTAAAACGCAAGTTTTAAAAACTTCCTGAAATCTAAATCTGGACTTTCATTACGGTATTAAGTGTATCAAAATGTCGTCTTTCACATAGATTCGGAATCGTCAACTGCAAAAAAGTCAATTTTAAGATATCGTTGATTGAACAAAGTTGTCTCTTTCTTGTTTCAAGTGTTCTACTATGGACCCATGGGTAAAACTCAAGTGTTAAAAAAGTTCCCAGAATCCGAATTTGGACATTCGTTAGTGTATTAAGTGTATCAAAATGTCATCTTTCACGTTGATTCGGAATCGTCAACCGCAATAAAAGTCAGTTTTGAGATATTGTTGAATAAACAAAGTTGTCTCTTTCTTGTGTCAAGTGTTTAACTATTGACCCATGGCTAAAACTCAAGCTTTAAAGACTTCTCGAAATCCAAATTTGGACTTTCGTTAGTGTATTAAGTGTATCAAAATGTCGTCTTTCACATTGATTCGGAATCGTCAACCGCAAAAAAAGTCAGTTTTGAGATATCGTTGAATGAACAAAGTTGTCTTTTTCTTGTTTCAAGTGTTCTACTATAGACCCATGGCTAAAACTCAAGTTTTAAAGACTTCCCGAAATCCGAATTTAGACTTTCATTAGTGTATTAAGTGTATTAAAATGTCTTATTTCACATTGATTGGGAATCGTCAACCGCAAAAAAAGTCAATTTTGAGTTATCGTTGAATGAACAAAGTTGTCTCTTTCTTGTTTCAACTGTTCAACTATGGACCCATGGCTAAAAGTCAAGTTTTAAAGACTTCCCGTAATCCGAATTTGGACTTTCATTAGTGTATTAAGTGTATTAAAATGTCGTCTTTCACATTGATTCGGAATCGTCAACCGCAAAAAAAGTCAGTTTTGAGTTATCGTTGAATGAACAAAGTTGTCTCTTTCTTGTTTCAAGTGTTTAACTATGGACCCATGGCTAAAACTCAAGTTTTAAAGACTTCCCGAAATCCGAATTTAGACTTTCATTAGTGTATTAAGTGTATTAAAATGTCATCTTTCACATTGATTCGGAATCGTCAACCGCAAAAAAAGTCAGTTTTGAGATATCGTTGAATGAACAAAGTTGTCACTTTCTTGTTTCAAGTGTTTAACTATGGACCCATGGCTAAAACTCAAGTTTTAAAGACTTCTCGAAATCCAAATTTGGACTTTCATTAGTGTATTAAGTGTATTAAAATGTCATCTTTCACATTGATTCGGAATCGTCAACCGCAAAAAAAGTCAGTTTTGAGATATCGTTGAATGAACAAAGTTGTCACTTTCTTGTTTCAAGTGTTTAACTATGGACCCAAGGCTAAAACTCAAGTTTTAAAGACTTCTCGAAATCCGAATTAGGACTTTCATTAGCGTATTAAGTGTATTAAAATTTCATCTTTCACATTGATTGGGAATTGTCAACGCAAAAAAAGTCAGTTTTGAGTTATAGTTGAATGAACAAAGTTGTCTCTTTCTTGTTTCAACTGTTCAACTATGGACCCATGGCTAAAAGTCAAGTTTTAAAGACTTCCCGAAATCCGAATTTGGACATTCATGAGTGTATTAAGTGTATTAAAATGTCGTCTTTCACATTGATTCGGAATCGTCAACCACAAAAAAAGTCAGTTTTGAGATATCGTTGAATGAACAAAGTTGTCTCTTTCTTGTTTCAAGTGTTTAACTATGGACCCATGGCTAAAACTCAAGTTTTAAAGACTTCCCGAAATCCGAATTTGGACTTCCATCAGTGTATTAAGTGTATTAAAATGTCATCTTTCACATTGATTTGGAATCGTCAACCGCAAAAAAAGACAGTTTTGAGTTATCGTTGAATGAACAAAGTTGCCTCTTTCTTGTTTCAAGTGTTCAACTATGGACCCATGGCTAAAACTCAAGTTTTAAAAAACTTCCCGAAATCTGAATTTGAACTTTATTTTGTGTATTAAGTGTTTCAAAATGTCATCTTTCACGTAGATTCGGACCCGTCAAAAGCAAATAAGTCAGTTTTGAGATATCTTTGATAAAACAAAGTTCTGTCTTTCTTGTTTCAAGTGTTCTACTGTGCACCCATGGCTAAAACTCAAGTTTTAAAAACTTCCCGAGATCTGAATCTGGACTTTCATTAGTGTATCAAAATGTCGTCTTTCACATAGATTCGGAATCGTCAACTGCAAAAAAGTCAATTTTGAGATATCGTTGATTCAATAAAGTTGTCTCCTTCTTGTTTCAAGTGTTCTACTATGGACCCATGGGTAAAACTGAAGTTTTAAAAATGTCCCAAAATCTGAATTTGGACTTTCACTAGTGTATTAAGTGTATCAAAATGTCGTCTTTCACATTGATTCGGAATCGTCAACCGCAAAAAAAGTCAGTTTTGAGATATCGTTTGAATGAAGAAAGTTGTCTCTTTCTTGTTTCAAGTGTTCAACAATGGACCCATGGCTAAAACTCAAGTTTTAAAGACTTTCTGAAATCCGAATTTGGACTTTCATCAGTGTGTTAAGTGTATTAAAATGTCGTCTTTCACATTGATTCGGAATCGTCAACCACAAAAAAAGTCAGTTTTGAGATATCGTTGAATGAACAAAGTTGTCTCTTTCTTGTTTCAAGTGTTTAACTATGGACCCATGGCTAAAACTCAAGTTTTAAAGACTTCCCGAAATCCGAATTTGGACTTTCATCAGTGTATTAAGTGTATTAAAATGTCATCTTTCACATTGATTTGGAATCGTCAACCGCAAAAAAAGACAGTTTTGAGTTATCGTTGAATGAACAAAGTTGCCTCTTTCTTGTTTCAAGTGTTCAACTATGGACCCATGGCTAAAACTCAAGTTTTAAAAAACTTCCCGAAATCTGAATTTGAACTTTATTTTGTGTATTAAGTGTTTCAAAATGTCATCTTTCACGTAGATTCGGACCCGTCAAAAGCAAATAAGTCAGTTTTGAGATATCTTTGATAAAACAAAGTTCTGTCTTTCCTGTTTCAAGTGTTCTACTGTGCACCCATGGCTAAAACTCAAGTTTTAAAAACTTCCCGAGATCTGAATCTGGACTTTCATTAGTGTATCAAAATGTCGTCTTTCACATAGATTCGGAATCGCCAACTGCAAAAAAGTCAATTTTGAGATATCGTTGATTGAATAACTTGTCTCCTTCTTGTTTCAAATGTTCTACTATGGACCCATGGGTAAAACTGAAGTTTTAAAAATGTCCCAAAATCCGAATTTGGACTTTCACTTGTGTATTAAGTGTATCAAAATGTCGTCTTTCACATTGATTCGGAATCGTCAACCGCAAAAAAAGTCAGTTTTGAGATATCGTTTGAATGAAGAAAGTTGTCTCTTTCTTGTTTCAAGTGTTCAACAATGGACCCATGGCTAAAACTCAAGTTTTAAAGACTTTCCGAAATCCGAATTTGGACTTTCATCAGTGTGTTAAGTGTATTAAAATGTCGTCTTTCACATTGATTCGGAATCGTCCACTGCAAAAAAGTTCCCTTTTGAGTTATCGTTGAATGAATAAAGTTGTCTCTTTCTTGTTTCAATGTTCAACTATGGACCCATGGCTAAAACTCAAGTTTTAAAAACTTCTCGAAATATGAATTTGGACTTTCTTTAGTGTATTAGGTGTTTCAAAATGTCGTCTTCCACGTAGATTTGGAATCATCAACAGCAAAAAAAGTCAGTTTTGTGATATCGTTGAATGAACAAAGTTGTCACTTTCTTGTTTCAAGTGTTTAACTATGGACCCAAGGCTAAAACTCAAGTTTTAAAGACTTCTCGAAATCCGAATTAGGACTTTCATTAGCGTATTAAGTGTATTAAAATTTCATCTTTCACATTGATTGGGAATTGTCAACGCAAAAAAAGTCAGTTTTGAGTTATAGTTGAATGAACAAAGTTGTCTCTTTCTTGTTTCAACTGTTCAACTATGGACCCATGGCTAAAAGTCAAGTTTTAAAGACTTCCCGAAATCCGAATTTGGACATTCATGAGTGTATTAAGTGTATTAAAATGTCGTCTTTCACATTGATTCGGAATCGTCAACCACAAAAAAAGTCAGTTTTGAGATATCGTTGAATGAACAAAGTTGTCTCTTTCTTGTTTCAAGTGTTTAACTATGGACCCATGGCTAAAACTCAAGTTTTAAAGACTTCCCGAAATCCGAATTTGGACTTCCATCAGTGTATTAAGTGTATTAAAATGTCATCTTTCACATTGATTTGGAATCGTCAACCGCAAAAAAAGACAGTTTTGAGTTATCGTTGAATGAACAAAGTTGCCTCTTTCTTGTTTCAAGTGTTCAACTATGGACCCATGGCTAAAACTCAAGTTTTAAAAAACTTCCCGAAATCTGAATTTGAACTTTATTTTGTGTATTAAGTGTTTCAAAATGTCATCTTTCACGTAGATTCGGACCCGTCAAAAGCAAATAAGTCAGTTTTGAGATATCTTTGATAAAACAAAGTTCTGTCTTTCTTGTTTCAAGTGTTCTACTGTGCACCCATGGCTAAAACTCAAGTTTTAAAAACTTCCCGAGATCTGAATCTGGACTTTCATTAGTGTATCAAAATGTCGTCTTTCACATAGATTCGGAATCGTCAACTGCAAAAAAGTCAATTTTGAGATATCGTTGATTCAATAAAGTTGTCTCCTTCTTGTTTCAAGTGTTCTACTATGGACCCATGGGTAAAACTGAAGTTTTAAAAATGTCCCAAAATCTGAATTTGGACTTTCACTAGTGTATTAAGTGTATCAAAATGTCGTCTTTCACATTGATTCGGAATCGTCAACCGCAAAAAAAGTCAGTTTTGAGATATCGTTTGAATGAAGAAAGTTGTCTCTTTCTTGTTTCAAGTGTTCAACAATGGACCCATGGGTAAAACTCAAGTTTTAAAGACTTTCTGAAATCCGAATTTGGACTTTCATCAGTGTGTTAAGTGTATTAAAATGTCGTCTTTCACATTGATTCGGAATCGTCAACCACAAAAAAAGTCAGTTTTGAGATATCGTTGAATGAACAAAGTTGTCTCTTTCTTGTTTCAAGTGTTTAACTATGGACCCATGGCTAAAGCTCAAGTTTTAAAGACTTCCCGAAATTCGAATTTGGACTTTCATCAGTGTATTAAGTGTATTAAAATGTCATCTTTCACATTGATTTGGAATCGTCAACCGCAAAAAAAGACAGTTTTGAGTTATCGTTGAATGAACAAAGTTGCCTCCTTCTTGTTTCAAGTGTTCAACTATGGACCCATGGCTAAAACTCAAGTTTTAAAAAACTTCCCGAAATCTGAATTTGAACTTTATTTTGTGTATTAAGTGTTTCAAAATGTCATCTTTCACGTAGATTCGGACCCGTCAAAAGCAAATAAGTCGGTTTTGAGATATCTTTGATAAAACAAAGTTCTGTCTTTCTTGTTTCAAGTGTTCTACTGTGCACCCATGGCTAAAACTCAAGTTTTAAAAACTTCCCGAGATCTGAATCTGGACTTTCATTAGTGTATCAAAATGTCGTCTTTCACATAGATTCGGAATCGCCAACTGCAAAAAAGTCAATTTTGAGATATCGTTGATTGAATAACTTGTCTCCTTCTTGTTTCAAATGTTCTACTATGGACCCATGGGTAAAACTGAAGTTTTAAAAATGTCCCAAAATCCGAATTTGGACTTTCACTAGTGTATTAAGTGTATCAAAATGTCGTCTTTCACATTGATTCGGAATCGTCAACCGCAAAAAAAGTCAGTTTTGAGATATCGTTTGAATGAAGAAAGTTGTCTCTTTCTTGTTTCAAGTGTTCAACAATGGACCCATGGCTAAAACTCAAGTTTTAAAGACTTTCCGAAATCCGAATTTGGACTTTCATCAGTGTGTTAAGTGTATTAAAATGTCGTCTTTCACATTCATTCGGAATCGTCCACTGCAAAAAAGTTCCCTTTTGAGTTATCGTTGAATGAATAAAGTTGTCTCTTTCTTGTTTCAATGTTCAACTATGGACCCATGGCTAAAACTCAAGTTTTAAAAACTTCTCGAAATATGAATTTGGACTTTCTTTAGTGTATTAGGTGTTTCAAAATGTCGTCTTCCACGTAGATTTGGAATCATCAACAGCAAAAAAAGTCAGTTTTGTGATATCGTTGAATGAACAAAGTTGTATCTTTCTTGTTTCAAGTGTTTAACTACGGACCCATGGCTAAAACTCAAGTTTTAAAGACTTTTTGAAATCCGAATTTGGACTTTCATCAGTGTATTAAGTGTATTAAAATGTAGTGTTTCACATTGATTTAGAATCGTCCACCGCAAAAAACTTCCCTTTCGAGTTATCGTTGAATGAACAAAGTTGTCTCTTTCTTGTTTCAAGTGTTCAACTATGGACGCATGGCCAAAACTCAAGTTTTAAAAACTTCCCAAAATCTGAATTTGGGCTTTCTTTAGTGTATTAAGTGTTTCAAAATGCCGTCTTTCATGTAGATTCGTAATCATCAAAAGCAAATAAGTCAGTTTTTAGATATCTTTGATTGAACAAAGTTCTGTCTTTCTTGTTTCAAGTGTTCTACTATGGACCCATGGCTAAAACTCAAGTTTTAAAAACTTCCCGAAATCTAAATCTGGACTTTCATTACGGTATTAAGTGTATCAAAATGTCGTCTTTCACATAGATTCGGAATCGTCAACTGCAAAAAAGTCAATTTTAAGATATCGTTGATTGAACAAAGTTGTCTCTTTCTTGTTTCAAGTGTTCTACTATGGACCCATGGGTAAAACTCAAGTGTTAAAAAAGTTCCCAGAATCCGAATTTGGACATTCGTTAGTGTATTAAGTGTATCAAAATGTCATCTTTCACGTTGATTCGGAATCGTCAACCGCAATAAAAGTCAGTTTTGAGATATTGTTGAATAAACAAAGTTGTCTCTTTCTTGTGTCAAGTGTTTAACTATTGACCCATGGCTAAAACTCAAGCTTTAAACACTTCTCGAAATCCAAATTTGGACTTTCGTTAGTGTATTAAGTGTATCAAAATGTCGTCTTTCACATTGATTCGGAATCGTCAACCGCAAAAAAAGTCAGTTTTGAGATATCGTTGAATGAACAAAGTTGTCTTTTTCTTGTTTCAAGTGTTCTACTATAGACCCATGGCTAAAACTCAAGTTTTAAAGACTTCCCGAAATCCGAATTTAGACTTTCATTAGTGTATTAAGTGTATTAAAATGTCTTATTTCACATTGATTGGGAATCGTCAACCGCAAAAAAAGTCAATTTTGAGTTATCGTTGAATGAACAAAGTTGTCTCTTTCTTGTTTCAACTGTTCAACTATGGACCCATGGCTAAAAGTCAAGTTTTAAAGACTTCCCGTAATCCGAATTTGGACTTTCATTAGTGTATTAAGTGTATTAAAATGTCGTCTTTCACATTGATTCGGAATCGTCAACCGCAAAAAAAGTCAGTTTTGAGTTATCGTTGAATGAACAAAGTTGTCTCTTTCTTGTTTCAAGTGTTTAACTATGGACCCATGGCTAAAACTCAAGTTTTAAAGACTTCCCGAAATCCGAATTTAGACTTTCATTAGTGTATTAAGTGTATTAAAATGTCATCTTTCACATTGATTCGGAATCGTCAACCGCAAAAAAAGTCAGTTTTGAGATATCGTTGAATGAACAAAGTTGTCACTTTCTTGTTTCAAGTGTTTAACTATGGACCCATGGCTAAAACTCAAGTTTTAAAGACTTCTCGAAATCCGAATTTGGACTTTCATTAGCGTATTAAGTGTATTAAAATTTCATCTTTCACATTGATTGGGAATTGTCAACGCAAAAAAAGTCAGTTTTGAGTTATAGTTGAATGAACAAAGTTGTCTCTTTCTTGTTTCAACTGTTCAACTATGGACCCATGGCTAAAAGTCAAGTTTTAAAGACTTCCCGAAATCCAAATTTGGACTTTCATGAGTGTATTAAGTGTATTAAAATGTCATCTTTCACATTGATTTGGAATCGTCAACCGCAAAAAAAGACTGTTTTGAGTTATCGTTGAATGAACAAAGTTGCCTCTTTCTTGTTTCAAGTGTTTAACTATGGACCCATGGCTAAAACTCAAGTTTTAAAGACTTCCCGAAATCCGAATTTGGACTTCCATCAGTGTATTAAGTGTATTAAAATGTCATCTTTCACATTGATTTGGAATCGTCAACCGCAAAAAAAGACAGTTTTGAGTTATCGTTGAATGAACAAAGTTGCCTCTTTCTTGTTTCAAGTGTTCAACTATGGACCCATGGCTAAAACTCAAGTTTTAAAAAACTTCCCGAAATCTGAATTTGAACTTTATTTTGTGTATTAAGTGTTTCAAAATGTCATCTTTCACGTAGATTCGGACCCGTCAAAAGCAAATAAGTCAGTTTTGAGATATCTTTGATAAAACAAAGTTCTGTCTTTCTTGTTTCAAGTGTTCTACTGTGCACCCATGGCTAAAACTCAAGTTTTAAAAACTTCCCGAGATCTGAATCTGGACTTTCATTAGTGTATCAAAATGTCGTCTTTCACATAGATTCGGAATCGTCAACTGCAAAAAAGTCAATTTTGAGATATCGTTGATTCAATAAAGTTGTCTCCTTCTTGTTTCAAGTGTTCTACTATGGACCCATGGGTAAAACTGAAGTTTTAAAAATGTCCCAAAATCTGAATTTGGACTTTCACTAGTGTATTAAGTGTATCAAAATGTCGTCTTTCACATTGATTCGGAATCGTCAACCGCAAAAAAAGTCAGTTTTGAGATATCGTTTGAATGAAGAAAGTTGTCTCTTTCTTGTTTCAAGTGTTCAACAGTGGACCCATGGCTAAAACTCAAGTTTTAAAGACTTTTCGAAATCCGAATTTGGACTTTCATCAGTGTGTTAAGTGTATTAAAATGTCGTCTTTCACATTGATTCGGAATCGTCCACTGCAAAAAAGTTCCCTTTTGAGTTATCGTTGAATGAATAAAGTTGTCTCTTTCTTGTTTCAAGTGTTCAACTATGGACCCATGGCTAAAACTCAAGTTTTAAAAACTTCTCGAAATATGAATTTGGACTTTCTTTAGTGTATTTGGTGTTTCAAAATGTCGTCTTCCACGTAGATTTGGAATCATCAACAGCAAAAAAAGTCAGTTTTGTGATATCGTTGAATGAACAAAGTTGTATCTTTCTTGTTTCAAGTGTTTAACTACGGACCCATGGCTAAAACTCAAGTTTTAAAGACTTTTCGAAATCCGAATTTGGACTTTCATCAGTGTATTAAGTGTATTAAAATGTAGTCTTTCACATTGATTCAGAATCGTCCACCGCAAAAAACTTCCCTTTCGAGTTATCGTTGAATGAACAAAGTTGTCTCTTTCTTGTGTCAAGTGTTCAACTATGGACGCATGGCCAAAACTCAAGTTTTAAAAACTTCCCAAAATCTGAATTTGGGCTTTCTTTAGTGTATTAAGTGTTTCAAAATGCCGTCTTTCATGTAGATTCGTAATCATCAAAAGCAAATAAGTCAGTTTTTAGATATCTTTGATTGAACAAAGTTTTGATTTTCTTGTTTCAAGTGTTCTACTATGGACCCATGGCTAAAACTCAAGTTTTAAAAACTTCCCGAAATCTAAATCTGGACTTTCATTAGGGTATTAAGTGTATCAAAATGTCGTCTTTCACATAGATTCGGAATCGTCAACTGCAAAAAAGTCAATTTTAAGATATCGTTGATTGAACAAAGTTGTCTCTTTCTTGTTTCAAGTGTTCTACTATGCACCCATGGGTAAAACTCAAGTTTTAAAAAAGTTCCCAGAATCCGAATTTGGACATTCGTTAGTGTATTAAGTGTATCAAAATGTCATCTTTCACGTTGATTCAGAATCGTCAACCGCAATAAAAGTCAGTTTTGAGATATTGTTGAATAAACAAAGTTGTCTCTTTCTTGTTTCAAGTGTTTAACTATTGACCCATGGCTAAAACTCAAGCTTTAAAGACTTCTCGAAATCCAAATTTGGACTTTCGTTAGTGTATTAAGTGTATAAAAATGTCGTCTTTCACATTGATTCGGAATCGTCAACCGCAAAAAAAGTCAGTTTTGAGTTATCGTTGAATGAACAAAGTTGTCTCTTTCTTGTTTCAAGTGTTTAACTATGGACCCATGGCTAAAACTCAAGTTTTAAAGACTTCCCGAAATCCGAATTTAGACTTTCATTAGTGTATTAAGTGTATTAAAATGTCATCTTTCACATTGATTCGGAATCGTCAACCGCAAAAAAAGTCAGTTTTGAGATATCGTTAAATGAACAAAGTTGTCACTTTCTTGTTTCAAGTGTTTAACTATGGACCCATGGCTAAAACTCAAGTTTTAAAGACTTCTCGAAATCCGAATTTGGACTTTCATTAGTGTATTAAGTGTATTAAAATGTCATCTTTCACATTGATTCGGAATCGTCAACCGCAAAAAAAGTCAGTTTTGAGATATCGTTGAATGAACAAAGTTGTCACTTTCTTGTTTCAAGTGTTTAACTATGGACCCATGGCTAAAACTCAAGTTTTAAAGACTTCCCGAAATCCGAATTTAGACTTTCAGTAGTGTATTAAGTGTATTAAAATGTCATCTTTCACATTGATTCGGAATCGTCAACCGCAAAAAAAGTCAGTTTTGAGATATCGTTGAATGAACAAAGTTGTCACTTTCTTGTTTCAAGTGTTCTACTATAGACCCATGGCTAAAACCCAAGTTTTAAAGACTTCCCGAAATCCAAATTTAGACTTTCATTAGTGTATTAAGTGTATTAAAATGTCGTATTTCACATTGATTCTGAATCGTCAACCGCAAAAAAAGTCAGTTTTGAGATATCGTTGAATGAACAAAGTTGTCTCTTTCTTGTTTCAAGTGTTTAACTATGGACTCATGGCTAAAACTCAAGTTTTAAAGACTTCCCGAAATCCGAAGTTGGACTTTCATTAGTGTATTAAGTGTATTAAAATGTCGTCTTTCACATTGATTCGGAATCGTCAACCGCAAAAAAAGTCAGTTTTGAGTTATCGTTGAATGAACAAAGTTGTCTCTTTCTTGTTTCAAGTGTTTAACTATGGACCCATGGCTAAAACTCAAGTTTTAAAGACTTCCCGAAATCCGAATTTAGACTTTCATTAGTGTATTAAGTGTATTAAAATGTCATCTTTCACATTGATTCGGAATCGTCAACCGCAAAAAAAGTCAGTTTTGAGATATCGTTAAATGAACAAAGTTGTCACTTTCTTGTTTCAAGTGTTTAACTATGGACCCATGGCTAAAACTCAAGTTTTAAAGACTTCTCGAAATCCGAATTTGGACTTTCATTAGTGTATTAAGTGTATTAAAATGTCATCTCTCACATTGATTCGGAATCGTCAACCGCAAAAAAAGTCAGTTTTGAGATATCGTTGAATGAACAAAGTTGTCACTTTCTTGTTTCAAGTGTTTAACTATGGACCCATGGCTAAAACTCAAGTTTTAAAGACTTCCCGAAATCCGAATTTAGACTTTCAGTAGTGTATTAAGTGTATTAAAATGTCATCTTTCACATTGATTCGGAATCGTCAACCGCAAAAAAAGTCAGTTTTGAGATATC
The DNA here is from genome assembly GCA_036245055.1 of Diospyros kaki. Taxonomy (NCBI): domain Eukaryota; kingdom Viridiplantae; phylum Streptophyta; class Magnoliopsida; order Ericales; family Ebenaceae; genus Diospyros; species Diospyros kaki. The sequence goes on along the minus strand of BSEG01000009.1, from coordinate 20,909,639 downwards.
GTTGAATGAACAAAGTTGTCACTTTCTTGTTTCAAGTGTTTAACTATGGACCCATGGCTAAAACTCAAGTTTTAAAGACTTCTCGAAATCCGAATTTGGACTTTCATCAGTGTATTAAGTGTATTAAAATGTCATCTTTCACATTGATTTGGAATCGTCAACCGCAAAAAAAGACAGTTTTGAGTTATCGTTGAATGAACAAAGTTGCCTCTTTCTTGTTTCAAGTGTTCAACTATGGACCCATGGCTAAAACTCAAGTTTTAAAAAACTTCCCGAAATCTGAATTTGAACTTTATTTTGTGTATTAAGTGTTTCAAAATGTCATCTTTCACGTAGATTCGGACCCGTCAAAAGCAAATAAGTCAGTTTTGAGATATCTTTGATAAAACAAAGTTCTGTCTTTCTTGTTTCAAGTGTTCTACTGTGCACCCATGGCTAAAACTCAAGTTTTAAAAACTTCCCGAGATCTGAATCTGGACTTTCATTAGTGTATCAAAATGTCGTCTTTCACATAGATTCGGAATCGTCAACTGCAAAAAAGTCAATTTTGAGATATCGTTGATTCAATAAAGTTGTCTCCTTCTTGTTTCAAATGTTCTACTATGGACCCATGGGTAAAACTGAAGTTTTAAAAATGTCCCAAAATCCGAATTTGGACTTTCACTAGTGTATTAAGTATATCAAAATGTCGTCTTTCACATTGATTCGGAATCGTCAACCGCAAAAAAAGTCAGTTTTGAGATATCGTTTGAATGAAGAAAGTTGTCTCTTTCTTGTTTCAAGTGTTCAACAGTGGACCCATGGCTAAAACTCAAGTTTTAAAGAGTTTCCGAAATCCGAATTTGGACTTTCATCAGTGTGTTAAGTGTATTAAAATGTCGTCTTTCACATTGATTCGGAATCGTCCACTGCAAAAAAGTTCTCTTTTGAGTTATCGTTGAATGAATAAAGTTGTCTCTTTCTTGTTTCAAGTGTTCAACTATGGACCCATGGCTAAAACTCAAGTTTTAAAAACTTCTCAAAATATGAATTTGGACTTTCTTTAGTGTATTAGGTGTTTCAAAATGTCGTCTTCCACGTAGATTTGGAATCATCAACAGCAAAAAAAGTCAGTTTTGTGATATCGTTGAATGAACAAAGTTGTATCTTTCTTGTTTCAAGTGTTTAACTACGGACCCATGGCTAAAACTCAAGTTTTAAAGACTTTTCGAAATCCGAATTTGGACTTTCATCAGTGTATTAAGTGTATTAAAATGTAGTCTTTCACATTGATTCAGAATCGTCCACCGCAAAAAACTTCCCTTTCGAGTTATCGTTGAATGAACAAAGTTGTCTCTTTCTTGTTTCAAGTGTTCAACTATGGACGCATGGCCAAAACTCAAGTTTTAAAAACTTCCCAAAATCTGAATTTGGGCTTTCTTTAGTGTATTAAGTGTTTCAAAATGCCGTCTTTCATGTAGATTCGTAATCATCAAAAGCAAATAAGTCAGTTTTTAGATATCTTTGATTGAACAAATTTTTGTCTTTCTTGTTTCAAGTGTTCTACTATGGACCCATGGCTAAAACTCAAGTTTTAAAAACTTCCCGAAATCTAAATCTGGACTTTCATTAGGGTATTAAGTGTATCAAAATTTCGTCTTTCACATAGATTCGGAATCGTCAACTGCAAAAAAGTCAATTTTAAGATATCGTTGATTGAACAAAGTTGTCTCTTTCTTGTTTCAAGTGTTCTACTATGCACCCATGGGTAAAACTCAAGTTTTAAAAAAGTTCCCAGAATCCGAATTTGAACATTCGTTAGTGTATTAAGTGTATCAAAATGTCATCTTTCACGTTGATTCGGAATCGTCAACCGCAATAAAAGTCAGTTTTGAGATATTGTTGAATAAACAAAGTTGTCTCTTTCTTGTTTCAAGTGTTTAACTATTGACCCATGGCTAAAACTCAAGCTTTAAAGACTTCTCGAAATCCAAATTTGGACTTTCGTTAGTGTATTAAGTGTATCAAAATGTCGTCTTTCACATTTATTCGAAATCGTCAACCGCAAAAAAAGTCAGTTTTGAGAAATCGTTGAATGAACAAAGTTGTCTTTTTCTTGTTTCAAGTGTTCTACTATAGACCCATGGCTAAAACTCAAGTTTTAAAGACTTCCCGAAATCCAAATTTAGACTTTCATTAGTGTATTAAGTGTATTAAAATGTCGTATTTCACATTGATTCGGAATCGTCAACCGCAAAAAAAGTCAGTTTTGAGATATCGTTGAATGAACAAAGTTGTCTCTTTCTTGTTTCAAGTGTTTAACTATGGACCTATGGCTAAAACTCAAGTTTTAAAGACTTCCCGAAATCCGAATTTGGACTTTCATTAGTGTATTAAGTGTATTAAAATGTCGTCTTTCACATTGATTCGGAATCGTCAACCGCAAAAAAAGTCAGTTTTGAGTTATCGTTGAATGAACAAAGTTGTCTCTTTCTTGTTTCAAGTGTTTAACTATGGACCCATGGCTAAAACTCAAGTTTTAAAGACTTCCCGAAATCCGAATTTAGACTTTCATTAGTGTATTAAGTGTATTAAAATGTCATCTTTCACATTGATTCGGAATCGTCAACCGCAAAAAAAGTCAGTTTTGAGATATCGTTGAATGAACAAAGTTGTCACTTTCTTGTTTCAAGTGTTTAACTATGGACCCATGGCTAAAACTCAAGTTTTAAAGACTTCTCGAAATCCGAATTTGGACTTTCATTAGTGTATTAAGTGTATTAAAATGTCATCTCTCACATTGATTCGGAATCGTCAACCGCAAAAAAAGTCAGTTTTGAGATATCGTTGAATGAACAAAGTTGTCACTTTCTTGTTTCAAGTGTTTAACTATGGACCCATGGCTAAAACTCAAGTTTTAAAGACTTCTCGAAATCCGAATTAGGACTTTCATTAGCGTATGAAGTGTATTAAAATTTCATCTTTCACATTGATTGGGAATTGTCAACGCAAAAAAAGTCAGTTTTGAGTTATAGTTGAATGAACAAAGTTGTCTCTTTCTTGTTTCAACTGTTCAACTATGGACCCATGGCTAAAAGTCAAGTTTTAAAGACTTCCCGAAATTCGAATTTGGACTTTCATGAGTGTATTAAGTGTATTAAAATGTCGTCTTTCACATTGATTCAGAATCGTCAACCACAAAAAAAGTCAGTTTTGAGATATCGTTGAATGAACAAAGTTGTCTCTTTCTTGTTTCAAGTGTTTAACTATGGACCCATGGCTAAAACTCAAGTTTTAAAGACTTCCCGAAATCCGAATTTGGACTTTCATCAGTGTATTAAGTGTATTAAAATGTCATCTTTCACATTGATTTGGAATCGTCAACCGCAAAAAAAGACAGTTTTGAGTTATCGTTGAATGAACAAAGTTGCCTCTTTCTTGTTTCAAGTGTTCAACTATGGACCCATGGCTAAAAGTCAAGTTTTAAAAAACTTCCCGAAATCTGAATTTGAACTTTATTTTGTGTATTAAGTGTTTCAAAATGTCATCTTTCACGTAGATTCGGAGCCGTCAAAAGCAAATAAGTCAGTTTTGAGATATCTTTGATAAAACAAAGTTCTGTCTTTCTTGTTTCAAGTGTTCTACTGTGCACCCATGGCTAAAACTCAAGTTTTAAAAACTTCCCGAGATCTGAATCTGGACTTTCATTAGTGTATCAAAATGTCGTCTTTCACATAGATTCGGAATCGTCAACTGCAAAAAAGTCAATTTTGAGATATCGTTGATTGAATAAAGTTGTCTCCTTCTTGTTTCAAATGTTCTACTATGAACCCATGGGTAAAACTGAAGTTTTAAAAATGTCCCAAAATCCGAATTTGGACTTTCACTAGTGTATTAAGTGTATCAAAATGTCGTCTTTCACATTGATTCGGAATCGTCAACCGCAAAAAAAGTCAGTTTTGAGATATCGTTTGAATGAAGAAAGTTGTCTCTTTCTTGTTTCAAGTGTTCAACAATGGACCCATGGCTAAAACTCAAGTTTTAAAGACTTTCCGAAATCCGAATTTGGACTTTCATCAGTGTGTTAAGTGTATTAAAATGTCGTCTTTCACATTGATTCGGAATCGTCCACTGCAAAAAAGTTCCCTTTTGAGTTATCGTTGAATGAATAAAGTTGTCTCTTTCTTGTTTCAAGTGTTCAACTATGGACCCATGGCTAAAACTCAAGTTTTAAAAACTTCTCGAAATATGAATTTGGACTTTCTTTAGTGTATTAGGTGTTTCAAAATGTCGTCTTCCACGTAGATTTGGAATCATCAACAGCAAAAAAAGTCAGTTTTGTGATATCGTTGAATGAACAAAGTTGTATCTTTCTTGTTTCAAGTGTTTAACTACGGACCCATGGCTAAAACTCAAGTTTTAAAGACTTTTCTAAATCCGAATTTGGACTTTCATCAGTGTATTAAGTGTATTAAAATGTAGTCTTTCACATTGATTCAGAATCGTCCACCGCAAAAAACTTCCCTTTCGAGTTATCGTTGAATGAACAAAGTTGTCTCTTTCTTGTTTCAAGTGTTCAACTATGGACGCATGGCCAAAACTCAAGTTTTAAAAACTTCCCAAAATCTGAATTTGGGCTTTCTTTAGTGTATTAAGTGTTTCAAAATGCCGTCTTTCATGTAGATTCGTAATCATCAAAAGCAAATAAGTCAGTTTTTAGATATCTTTGATTGAACAAAGTTCTGTCTTTCTTGTTTCAAGTGTTCTACTATGGACCAATGGCTAAAACTCAAGTTTTAAAAACTTCCCGAAATCTAAATCTGGACTTTCATTAGGGTATTAAGTGTATCAAAATGTCGTCTTTCACATAGATTCGGAATCGTCAACTGCAAAAAAGTCAATTTTAAGATATCGTTGATTGAACAAAGTTGTCTCTTTCTTGTTTCAAGTGTTCTACTATGCACCCATGGGTAAAACTCAAGTTTTAAAAAAGTTCCCAGAATCCGAATTTGGACATTCGTTAGTGTATTAAGTGTATAAAATGTCATCTTTCACGTTGATTCGGAATCGTCAACCGCAATAAAAGTCAGTTTTGAGATATTGTTGAATAAACAAAGTTGTCTCTTTCTTGTTTCAAGTGTTTAACTATTGACCCATGGCTAAAACTCAAGCTTTAAAGACTTCTCGAAATCCAAATTTGGACTTTCGTTAGTGTATTAAGTGTATCAAAATGTCGTCTTTCACATTTATTCGAAATCGTCAACCGCAAAAAAAGTCAGTTTTGAGAAATCGTTGAATGAACAAAGTTGTCTTTTTCTTGTTTCAAGTGTTCTACTATAGACCCATGGCTAAAACTCAAGTTTTAAAGACTTCCCGAAATCCAAATTTAGACTTTCATTAGTGTATTAAGTGTATTAAAATGTCGTATTTCACATTGATTCGGAATCGTCAACCGCAAAAAAAGTCAGTTTTGAGATATCGTTTGAATGAAGAAAGTTGTCTCTTTCCTGTTTCAAGTGTTCAACAATGGACCCATGGCTAAAACTCAAGTTTTAAAGACTTTCCGAAATCCGAATTTGGACTTTCATCAGTGTGTTAAGTGTATTAAAATGTCGTCTTTCACATTGATTCGGAATCGTCCACTGCAAAAAAGTTCCCTTTTGAGTTATCGTTGAATGAATAAAGTTGTCTCTTTCTTGTTTCAAGTGTTCAACTATGGAGCCATGGCTAAAACTCAAGTTTTAAAATCTTCTCGAAATATGAATTTGGACTTTCTTTAGTGTATTAGGTGTTTCAAAATGTCGTCTTCCACGTAGATTTGGAATCATCAACAGCAAAAGAAGTCAGTTTTGTGATATCGTTGAATGAACAAAGTTGTATCTTTCTTTTTTCAAGTGTTTAACTACGGACCCATGGCTAAAACTCAAGTTTTAAAGACTTTTCGAAATCCGAATTTGGACTTTCATCAGTGTATTAAGTGTATTAAAATGTCGTCTTTCACATTGATTCGGAATCGTCCACTGCAAAAAAGTTCCCTTTTGAGTTATCGTTGAATGAATAAAGTTGTCTCTTTCTTGTTTCAAGTGTTCAACTATGGAGCCATGGCTAAAACTCAAGTTTTAAAAACTTCTCGAAATCTGAATTTGTACTTTCTTTAGTGTATTAGGTGTTTCAAAATGACGTCTACCACGTAGATTCGGAATCATCAACAGCAAATAAGTCAGTTTTGTGATATCTTTGATTGAACAAAGTTCTGTCTTTCTTGTTTCAAGTGTTTAACTACGGACCCATGGCTAAAACTCAAGTTTTAAAGACTTTTCGAAATCCGAATTTGGACTTTCATCAGTGTATTAAGTGTTTCAAAATGTCGTCTTTCACATTGATTCGGAATCATCAAAAGCAAATAAGTCAGTTTTAAGATATCGTTGATTGAACAAAGTTGTCTTCTTCTTGTTTGAAGTGTTCTACTATGGACCCATGGGTAAAACTCAAGTTTTAAAAACTTCCCGGAATCCGAATTGAGACTTTCGTTAGTGTATTAAGTGTATCAAAATGTCATCTTTCACATGGATTCGGAATCGTCAACCGCAAAAAAAGTCAGTTTTGAGATATCGTTGAATGAACAAAGTTGTCTCTTTCTTGTTTCAAGTGTTTAACTATGGACCATGGCTAAAACTCAAGTTTTAACGACATCCCGAAATCCGAATTTGGACTTTCGTTAGTGTATTAAGTGTATTAAAATGTAGTCTTTCACATTGATTCAGAATCGTCCACCGCAAAAAACTTCCCTTTCGAGTTATCGTTGAATGAACGAAGTTGTCTCTTTCTTGTTTCAAGTGTTCAACTATGGACGCATGGCCAAAACTCAAGTTTTAAAAACTTCCCAAAATCTGAATTTGGGCTTTCTTTAGTGTATTAAGTGTTTCAAAATGCCGTCTTTCATGTAGATTCGTAATCATCAAAAGCAAATAAGTCAGTTTTTAGATATCTTTGATTGAACAAAGTTCTGTCTTTCTTGTTTCAAGTGTTCTACTATGGACCCATGTCTAAAACTCAAGTTTTAAAAACTTCCCGAAATCTAAATCTGGACTTTCATTAGGGTATTAAGTGTATCAAAATGTCGTCTTTCACATAGATTCGGAATCGTCAACTGCAAAAAAGTCAATTTTAAGATATCGTTGATTGAACAAAGTTGTCACTTTCTTGTTTCAAGTGTTTAACTATGGACCCATGGCTAAAACTCAAGTTTTAAAGACTTCCCGAAATCCGAATTTAGACTTTCAGTAGTGTATTAAGTGTATTAAAATGTCATCTTTCACATTGATTCGGAATCGTCAACCGCAAAAAAAGTCAGTTTTGAGATATCGTTGAATGAACAAAGTTGTCACTTTCTTGTTTCAAGTGTTTAACTATGGACCCATGGCTAAAACTCAAGTTTTAAAGACTTCTCGAAATCCGAATTTGGACTTTCATCAGTGTATTAAGTGTATTAAAATGTCATCTTTCACATTGATTTGGAATCGTCAACCGCAAAAAAAGACAGTTTTGAGTTATCGTTGAATGAACAAAGTTGCCTCTTTCTTGTTTCAAGTGTTCAACTATGGACCCATGGCTAAAACTCAAGTTTTAAAAAACTTCCCGAAATCTGAATTTGAACTTTATTTTGTGTATTAAGTGTTTCAAAATGTCATCTTTCACGTAGATTCGGAGCCGTCAAAAGCAAATAAGTCAGTTTTGAGATATCTTTGATAAAACAAAGTTCTGTCTTTCTTGTTTCAAGTGTTCTACTGTGCACCCATGGCTAAAACTCAAGTTTTAAAAACTTCCCGAGATCTGAATCTGGACTTTCATTAGTGTATCAAAATGTCGTCTTTCACATAGATTCGGAATCGTCAACCGCAAAAAAGTCAATTTTGAGATATCGTTGATTGAATAAAGTTGTCTCCTTCTTGTTTCAAATGTTCTACTATGGACCCATGGGTAAAACTGAAGTTTTAAAAATGTCCCAAAATCCGAATTTGGACTTTCACTAGTGTATTAAGTGTATCAAAATGTCGTCTTTCACATTGATTTGGAATCGTCAACCGCAAAAAAAGTCAGTTTTGAGATATCGTTTGAATGAAGAAAGTTGTCTCTTTCTTGTTTCAAGTGTTCAACAATGGACCCATGGCTAAAACTCAAGTTTTAAAGACTTTTCAAAATCCGAATTTGGACTTTCATCAGTGTGTTAAGTGTATTAAAATGTCGTCTTTCACATTGATTCGGAATCGTCCACCGCAAAAAACTTCCCTTTCGAGTTATCGTTGAATGAACGAAGTTGTCTCTTTCTTGTTTCAAGTGTTCAACTATGGACGCATGGCCAAAACTCAAGTTTTAAAAACTTCCCAAAATCTGAATTTGGGCTTTCTTTAGTGTATTAAGTGTTTCAAAATGCCGTCTTTCATGTAGATTCGTAATCATCAAAAGCAAATAAGTCAGTTTTTAGATATCTTTGATTGAACAAAGTTCTGTCTTTCTTGTTTCAAGTGTTCTACTATGGACCCATGTCTAAAACTCAAGTTTTAAAAACTTCCCGAAATCTAAATCTGGACTTTCATTAGGGTATTAAGTGTATCAAAATGTCGTCTTTCACATAGATTCGGAATCGTCAACTGCAAAAAAGTCAATTTTAAGATATCGTTGATTGAATAAAGTTGTCACTTTCTTGTTTCAAGTGTTTAACTATGGACCCATGGCTAAAACTCAAGTTTTAAAGACTTCCCGAAATCCGAATTTAGACTTTCAGTAGTGTATTAAGTGTATTAAAATGTCATCTTTCACATTGATTCGGAATCGTCAACCGCAAAAAAAGTCAGTTTTGAGATATCGTTGAATGAACAAAGTTGTCACTTTCTTGTTTCAAGTGTTTAACTATGGACCCATGGCTAAAACTCAAGTTTTAAAGACTTCTCGAAATCCGAATTTGGACTTTCATCAGTGTATTAAGTGTATTAAAATGTCATCTTTCACATTGATTTGGAATCGTCAACCGCAAAAAAAGACAGTTTTGAGTTATCGTTGAATGAACAAAGTTGCCTCTTTCTTGTTTCAAGTGTTCAACTATGGACCCATGGCTAAAACTCAAGTTTTAAAAAACTTCCCGAAATCTGAATTTGAACTTTATTTTGTGTATTAAGTGTTTCAAAATGTCATCTTTCACGTAGATTCGGAGCCGTCAAAAGCAAATAAGTCAGTTTTGAGATATCTTTGATAAAACAAAGTTCTGTCTTTCTTGTTTCAAGTGTTCTACTGTGCACCCATGGCTAAAACTCAAGTTTTAAAAACTTCCCGAGATCTGAATCTGGACTTTCATTAGTGTATCAAAATGTCGTCTTTCACATAGATTCGGAATCGTCAACTGCAAAAAAGTCAATTTTGAGATATCGTTGATTGAATAAAGTTGTCTCCTTCTTGTTTCAAATGTTCTACTATGGACCCATGGGTAAAACTGAAGTTTTAAAAATGTCCCAAAATCCGAATTTGGACTTTCACTAGTGTATTAAGTGTATCAAAATGTCGTCTTTCACATTGATTCGGAATCGTCAACCGCAAAAAAAGTCAGTTTTGAGATATCGTTTGAATGAAGAAAGTTGTCTCTTTCTTGTTTCAAGTGTTCAACAATGGACCCATGGCTAAAACTCAAGTTTTAAAGACTTTTCGAAATCCGAATTTGGACTTTCATCAGTGTGTTAAGTGTATTAAAATGTCGTCTTTCACATTGATTCGGAATCGTCCACTGCAAAAAGGTTCCCTTTTGAGTTATCGTTGAATGAATAAAGTTGTCTCTTTCTTGTTTCAAGTGTTCAACTATGGACCCATGGCTAAAACTCAAGTTTTAAAAACTTCTCGAAATATGAATTTGGACTTTCTTTAGTGTATTAGGTGTTTCAAAATGTCGTCTTCCACGTAGATTTGGAATCATCAACAGCAAAAAAAGTCAGTTTTGTGATATCGTTGAATGAACAAAGTTGTATCTTTCTTGTTTCAAGTGTTTAACTACGGACCCATGGCTAAAACTCAAGTTTTAAAGACTTTTCGAAATCCGAATTTGGACTTTCATCAGTGTATTAAGTGTATTAAAATGTAGTCTTTCACATTGATTCAGAATCGTCCACCGCAAAAAACTTCCCTTTCGAGTTATCGTTGAATGAACAAAGTTGTCTCTTTCTTGTTTCAAGTGTTCAACTATGGACGCATGGCCAAAACTCAAGTTTTAAAAACTTCCCAAAATCTGAATTTGGGCTTTCTTTAGTGTATTAAGTGTTTCAAAATGCCGTCTTTCATGTAGATTCGTAATCATCAAAAGCAAATAAGTCAGTTTTTAGATATCTTTGATTGAACAAAGTTCTGTCTTTCTTGTTTCAAGTGTTCTACTATGGACCAATGGCTAAAACTCAAGTTTTAAAAACTTCCCGAAATCTAAATCTGGACTTTCATTAGGGTATTAAGTGTATCAAAATGTCGTCTTTCACATAGATTCGGAATCGTCAACTGCAAAAAAGTCAATTTTAAGATATCGTTGATTGAACAAAGTTGTCTCTTTCTTGTTTCAAGTGTTCTACTATGGACCCATGGGTAAAACTCAAGTTTTAAAAAAGTTCCCAGAATCTGAATTTGGACATTCGTTAGTGTATTAAGTGTATCAAAATGTCATCTTTCACGTTGATTCGGAATCGTCAACCGTAATAAAAGTCAGTTTTGAGATATTGTTGAATAAACAAAGTTGTCTCTTTCTTGTTTCAAGTGTTTAACTATTGACCCATGGCTAAAACTCAAGCTTTAAAGACTTCTCGAAATCCAAATTTGGACTTTCGTTAGTGTATTAAGTGTATCAAAATGTCGTCTTTCACATTTATTCGAAATCGTCAACCGCAAAAAAAGTCAGTTTTGAGAAATCGTTGAATGAACAAAGTTGTCTTTTTCTTGTTTCAAGTGTTCTACTATAGACCCATGGCTAAAACTCAAGTTTTAAAGACTTCCCGAAATCCAAATTTAGACTTTCATTAGTGTATTAAGTGTATTAAAATGTCGTATTTCACATTGATTCCGAATCGTCAACCGCAAAAAAAGTCAGTTTTGAGATATCGTTTGAATGAAGAAAGTTGTCTCTTTCCTGTTTCAAGTGTTCAACAATGGACCCATGGCTAAAACTCAAGTTTTAAAGACTTTCCGAAATCCGAATTTGGACTTTCATCAGTGTGTTAAGTGTATTAAAATGTCGTCTTTCATATTGATTCGGAATCGTCCACTGCAAAAAAGTTCCCTTTTGAGTTATCGTTGAATGAATAAAGTTGTCTCTTTCTTGTTTCAAGTGTTCAACTATGGAGCCATGGCTAAAACTCAAGTTTTAAAAACTTCTCGAAATATGAATTTGGACTTTCTTTAGTGTATTAGGTGTTTCAAAATGTCGTCTTCCACGTAGATTTGGAATCATCAACAGCAAAAGAAGTCAGTTTTGTGATATCGTTGAATGAACAAAGTTGTATCTTTCTTTTTTCAAGTGTTTAACTACGGACCCATGGCTAAAACTCAAGTTTTAAAGACTTTTCGAAATCCGAATTTGGACTTTCATCAGTGTATTAAGTGTATTAAAATGTCGTCTTTCACATTGATTCGGAATCGTCCACCGCAAAAAACTTCCCTTTTGAGTTATCGTTGAATGAACAAAGTTGTCTCTTTCTTATTTCAAGTGTTCAACTATGGACCCATGGCTAAAACTCAAGTTTTAAAAACTTCTCGAAATCTGAATTTGTACTTTCTTTAGTGTATTAAGTGTTTCAAAATGTCGTCTTTCACGTAGATTCGGAATCATCAAAAGCAAATAAGTCAGATTTTAGATATCTTTGATTGAACAAAGTTCTGTCTTTCTTGTTTCAAGTGTTTAACTATGGACCATGGGTAAAACTCAAGTTTTAAAAACTTTCCGAAATCTGAATTTGGACTTTCTTTAGTGTATTAAGTGTTTCAAAATGCTGTCTTTCACGTAGATTCGTAATCATCAAAAGCAAATAAGTCAGTTTTAAGATATCGTTGATTGAACAAAGTTGTCTTCTTCTTGTTTGAAGTGTTCTACTATGGACCCATGGGTAAAACTCAAGTTTTAAAAACTTCCCGGAATCCGAATTGAGACTTTCGTTAGTGTATTAAGTGTAACAAAATGTCATCTTTCACATGGATTCGGAATCGTCAACCGCAAAAAAAGTCAGTTTTGAGATATCGTTGAATGAACAAAGTTGTCTCTTTCTTGTTTCAAGTGTTTAACTATGGACCATGGCTAAAACTCAAGTTTTAACGACATCCCGAAATCCGAATTTGGACTTTCGTTAGTGTATTAAGTGTATTAAAATGTAGTCTTTCACATTGATTCAGAATCGTCCACCGTAAAAAACTTCCCTTTCGAGTTATCGTTGAATGAACGAAGTTGTCTCTTTCTTGTTTCAAGTGTTCAACTATGGACGCATGGCCAAAACTCAAGTTTTAAAAACTTCCCAAAATCTGAATTTGGGCTTTCTTTAGTGTATTAAGTGTTTCAAAATGCCGTCTTTCATGTAGATTCGTAATCATCAAAAGCAAATAAGTCAGTTTTGAGATATCTTTGATTGAACAAAGTTCTGTCTTTCTTGTTTCAAGTGTTCTACTATGGACCCATGTCTAAAACTCAAGTTTTAAAAACTTCCCGAAATCTAAATCTGGACTTTCATTAGGGTATTAAGTGTATGAAAATGTCGTCTTTCACATAGATTCGGAATCGTCAACTGCAAAAAAGTCAATTTTAAGATATCGTTGATTGAACAAAGTTGTCTCTTTCTTGTTTCAAGTGTTCTACTATGGACCCATGGGTAAAACTCAAGTTTTAAAAAGTTCCCGGAATCCGAATTTGGACATTTGTTAGTGTATTAAGTGTATCAAAATGTCGTCTTTCACGTTGATTCGGAATCGTCAACCGCAATAAAAGTCAGTTTTGAGATATTGTTGAATGAACAAAGTTGTCTCTTTCTTGTTTCAAGTGTTTAACTATTGACCCATGGCTAAAACTCAAGCTTTAAAGACTTCCCGAAATCAAAATTTGGACTTTCGTTAGTGTATTAAGTGTATCAAAATGTCGTCTTTCACATTTATTCGAAATCGTCAACCGCAAAAAAAGTCAGTTTTGAGAAATCGTTGAATGAACAAAGTTGTCTTTTTCTTGTTTCAAGTGTTCTACTATAGACCCATTGCTAAAACTCAAGTTTTAAAGACTTCCCGAAATATAAATTTAGACATTCATTAGTGTATTAAGTGTATTAAAATGTCGTATTTCACATTGATTCGGAATCGTCAACCGCAAAAAAAGTCAGTTCTGAGATATCGTTGAATGAACGAAGTTGTTTTTTTCTTGTTTCAAGTGTTTAACTATGAACCCATGGCTAAAACTCAAGTTTTAAAGACTTAACGAAATCCGAATTTGGACTTTCATTAGTGTATTAAGTGTATTAAAATGTCGTCTTTCACATTGATTCGGAATCGTCAACCGCAAAAAAAGTCAGTTTTGAGTTATCGTTGAATGAACAAAGTTGTCTCTTTCTTGTTTCAAGTGTTTAACTATGGACCCATGGCTAAAACTCAAGTTTTAAAGACTTCCCGAAATCCGAATTTGGACTTTCCTTAGTGTATTAAGTGTATTAAAATTTCGTCTTTCGCATTGATTCGGAATTGTCAACCGCAAAAAAAGTCAGTTTTGAGTTATCGTTGAATGAACAAAGTTGTCTCTTTCTTGTTTCAAGTGTTCAACTATGGACCCATGGCTAAAACTCAAGTTTTAAAGACTTCCCGAAATCCGAATTTGGACTTTCATTTGTGTATTAAGTGTATTAAAATGTCGTCTTTCACATTGATTCGGAATCATCAACCGCAAAAAAAAATCAGTTTTGAGATATCGTTGAATGAACAAAGTTGTCTCTTTCTTGTTTGAAGTGTTCAACTATGGACCCATGGCTAAAACTCAAGTTTTAAAAACTTCCCAAAATCTGAATTTGGACTTTATTTAGTGTATTAAGTGTTTCAAAATGTCATCTTTTACGTAGATTCGGAACCGTCAAAAGCAAATAAGTCAGTTTTGAGATATCTTTGATAGAACAAAGTTCTGTCTTTCTTGTTTCAATTGTTCTACTGTGCACCTATGGCTAAAAATCAAGTTTTAAAAACTTCCCGAGATCTGAATCTGGACTTTCATTAGTGTATTAAGTGTATCAAAATGTCGTCTTTCACATAGATTCGGAATCGTCGACTGCAAAAAAGTCAATTTTGAGATATCGTTGATTTAACAAAGTTGTCTCTTTCTTGTTTCAAGTGTTCTACTATGGACCCATGGGTAAGACTGAAGTTTTAAAAATGTCCCAAAATCCGAATTTGGACTTTCACTAGTGTATTAAGTGTATCAAAATGTCGTCTTTCACATTGATTCGGAACCGTTAACCGCAAAAAAAGTCAGTTTTGAGATATCGTTGAATGAAGAAAGTTGTCTCTTTCTTGTTTCAAGTGTTCAAAATTGGACCCATGGCTAAAACTCAAGTTTTAAAGACTTCCCGAAATCCGAATTTGGACTTTCATTAGTGTATTAAGTGTATTAAAATGTCGTCTTTCACATTGATTCGGAATCGTCAACCGCAAAAAAAGTCAGTTTTGAGTTATCGTTGAATGAACAAAGTTGTCTCTTTCTTGTTTCAAGTGTTTAACTATGGACCCATGGCTAAAACTCAAGTTTTAAAGACTTCCCGAAATCCGAATTTAGACTTTCATTAGTGTATTAAGTGTATTAAAATGTCATCTTTCACATTGATTCGGAATCGTCAACCGCAAAAAAAGTCAGTTTTGAGATATCGTTGAATGAACAAAGTTGTCACTTTCTTGTTTCAAGTGTTTAACTATGGACCCATGGCTAAAACTCAAGTTTTAAAGACTTCTCGAAATCCAAATTTGGACTTTCATTAGTGTATTAAGTGTATTAAAATGTCATCTTTCACATTGATTCGGAATCGTCAACCGCAAAAAAAGTCAGTTTTGAGATATCGTTGAATGAACAAAGTTGTCACTTTCTTGTTTCAAGTGTTTAACTATGGACCCATGGCTAAAACTCAAGTTTTAAAGACTTCTCGAAATCCGAAT
Organism: Diospyros kaki; assembly: GCA_036245055.1. Lineage (NCBI taxonomy): Eukaryota > Viridiplantae > Streptophyta > Magnoliopsida > Ericales > Ebenaceae > Diospyros > Diospyros kaki. The sequence goes on along the minus strand of BSEG01000009.1, from coordinate 20,894,477 downwards.
TAGGACTTTCATTAGCGTATTAAGTGTATTAAAATTTCATCTTTCACATTGATTGGGAATTGTCAACGCAAAAAAAGTCAGTTTTGAGTTATAGTTGAATGAACAAAGTTGTCTCTTTCTTGTTTCAACTGTTCAACTATGGACCCATGGCTAAAACTCAAGTTTTAAAGACTTCCCGAAATCCGAATTTGGACTTTCATGAGTGTATTAAGTGTATTAAAATGTCGTCTTTCACATTGATTCGGAATCGTCAACCACAAAAAAAGTCAGTTTTGAGATATCGTTGAATGAACAAAGTTGTCTCTTTCTTGTTTCAAGTGTTTAACTATGGACCCATGGCTAAAACTCAAGTTTTAAAGACTTCTCGAAATCCGAATTTGGACTTTCATCAGTGTATTAAGTGTATTAAAATGTCATCTTTCACATTGATTTGGAATCGTCAACCGCAAAAAAAGACAGTTTTGAGTTATCGTTGAATGAACAAAGTTGCCTCTTTCTTGTTTCAAGTGTTCAACTATGGACCCATGGCTAAAACTCAAGTTTTAAAAAACTTCCCGAAATCTGAATTTGAACTTTATTTTGTGTATTAAGTGTTTCAAAATGTCATCTTTCACGTAGATTCGGAGCCGTCAAAAGCAAATAAGTCAGTTTTGAGATATCTTTGATAAAACAAAGTTTTGTCTTTCTTGTTTCAAGTGTTCTACTGTGCACCCATGGCTAAAACTCAAGTTTTAAAAACTTCCCGAGATCTGAATCTGGACTTTCATTAGTGTATCAAAATGTCGTCTTTCACATAGATTCGGAATCGTCAACTGCAAAAAAGTCAATTTTGAGATATCGTTGATTGAATAAAGTTGTCTCCTTCTTGTTTCAAATGTTCTACTATGGACCCATGGGTAAAACTGAAGTTTTAAAAATGTCCCAAAATCCGAATTTGGACTTTCACTAGTGTATTAAGTGTATCAAAATGTCGTCTTTCACATTGATTCGGAATCGTCAACCGCAAAAAAAGTCAGTTTTGAGATATCGTTTGAATGAAGAAAGTTGTCTCTTTCTTGTTTCAAGTGTTCAACAATGGACCCATGGCTAAAACTCAAGTTTTAAAGACTTTCCGAAATCCGAATTTGGACTTTCATCAGTGTGTTAAGTGTATTAAAATGTCGTCTTTCACATTGATTCGGAATCGTCCACTGCAAAAAAGTTCCCTTTTGAGTTATCGTTGAATGAATAAAGTTGTCTCTTTCTTGTTTCAAGTGTTCAACTATGGACCCATGGCTAAAACTCAAGTTTTAAAAACTTCTCGAATTACGAATTTGGACTTTCTTTAGTGTATTAGGTGTTTCAAAATGTCGTCTTCCACGTAGATTTGGAATCATCAACAGCAAAAGAAGTCAGTTTTGTGATATCGTTGAATGAACAAAGTTGTATCTTTCTTGTTTCAAGTGTTTAACTACGGACCCATGGCTAAAACTCAAGTTTTAAAGACTTTTCAAAATCCGAATTTGGACTTTCATCAGTGTATTAAGTGTATTAAAATGTCGTCTTTCACATTGATTCGGAATCGTCCACCGCAAAAAACTTCCCTTTTGAGTTATCGTTGAATGAACAAAGTTGTCTCTTTCTTATTTCAAGTGTTCAACTATGGACCCATGGCTAAAACTCAAGTTTTAAAAACTTCTCGAAATCTGAATTTGTACTTTCTTTAGTGTATTAAGTGTTTCAAAATGTCGTCTTTCACGTAGATTCGGAATCATCAAAAGCAAATAAGTCAGTTTTTAGATATCTTTGATTGAACAAAGTTCTGTCTTTCTTGTTTCAAGTGTTTAACTATGGACCATGGGTAAAACTCAAGTTTTAAAAACTTTCCGAAATCTGAATTTGGACTTTCTTTAGTGTATTAAGTGTTTCAAAATGCTGTCTTTCACGTAGATTCGTAATCATCAAAAGCAAATAAGTCAGTTTTAAGATATCGTTGATTGAACAAAGTTGTCTTCTTCTTGTTTGAAGTGTTCTACTATGGACCCATGGGTAAAACTCAAGTTTTAAAAACTTCCCGGAATCCGAATTGAGACTTTCGTTAGTGTATTAAGTGTATCAAAATGTCATCTTTCACATGGATTCGGAATCGTCAACCGCAAAAAAAGTCAGTTTTGAGATATCGTTGAATGAACAAAGTTGTCTCTTTCTTGTTTCAAGTGTTTAACTATGGACCATGGCTAAAACTCAAGTTTTAACGACATCCCGAAATCCGAATTTGGACTTTCGTTAGTGTATTAAGTGTATTAAAATGTAGTCTTTCACATTGATTCAGAATCGTCCACCGCAAAAAACTTCCCTTTCGAGTTATCGTTGAATGAACGAAGTTGTCTCTTTCTTGTTTCAAGTGTTCAACTATGGACGCATGGCCAAAACTCAAGTTTTAAAAACTTCCCAAAATCTGAATTTGGGCTTTCTTTAGTGTATTAAGTGTTTCAAAATGCCGTCTTTCATGTAGATTCGTAATCATCAAAAGCAAATAAGTCAGTTTTTAGATATCTTTGATTGAACAAAGTTCTGTCTTTCTTGTTTCAAGTGTTCTACTATGGACCCATGTCTAAAACTCAAGTTTTAAAAACTTCCCGAAATCTAAATCTGGACTTTCATTAGGGTATTAAGTGTATCAAAATGTCGTCTTTCACATAGATTCGGAATCGTCAACTGCAAAAAAGTCAATTTTAAGATATCGTTGATTGAACAAAGTTGTCTCTTTCTTGTTTCAAGTGTTCTACTATGGACCCACGGGTAAAACTCAAGTTTTAAAAAAGTTCCCGGAATCCGAATTTGGACATTTGTTAGTGTATTAAGTGTATCAAAATGTCGTCTTTCACGTTGATTCGGAATCGTCAACCGCAATAAAAGTCAGTTTTGAGATATTGTTGAATGAACAAAGTTGTCTCTTTCTTGTTTCAAGTGTTTAACTATTGACCCATGGCTAAAACTCAAGCTTTAAAGACTTCCCGAAATCAAAATTTGGACTTTCGTTAGTGTATTAAGTGTATCAAAATGTCGTCTTTCACATTTATTCGAAATCGTCAACCGCAAAAAAAGTCAGTTTTGAGTTATCGTTGAATGAACAAAGTTGTCTCTTTCTTGTTTCAAGTGTTCTACTATAGACCCATGGCTAAAACTCAAGTTTTAAAGACTTCCCGAAATCCAAATTTAGACATTCATTAGTGTATTAAGTGTATTAAAATGTCGTATTTCACATTGATTCGGAATCGTCAACCGCAAAAAAAGTCAGTTCTGAGATATCGTTGAATGAACGAAGTTGTTTTTTTCTTGTTTCAAGTGTTTAACTATGAACCCATGGCTAAAACTCAAGTTTTAAAGACTTAACGAAATCCGAATTTGGACTTTCCTTAGTGTATTAAGTGTATTAAAATTTCGTCTTTCGCATTGATTCGGAATTGTCAACCGCAAAAAAAGTCAGTTTTTAGTTATCGTTGAATGAACAAAGTTGTCTCTTTCTTGTTTCAAGTGTTCAACTATGGACCCATGGCTAAAACTCAAGTTTTAAAGACTTCCCGAAATCCGAATTTGGACTTTCATTTGTGTATTAAGTGTATTAAAATGTCGTCTTTCACATTGATTCGGAATCCTCAACCGCAAAAAAAATCAGTTTTGAGATATCGTTGAATGAACAAAGTTGTCTCTTTCTTGTTTCAAGTGTTTAACTATGGACCCATGGCTAAAACTCAAGTTTTAAAGACTTCTCGAAATCCGAATTTGGACTTTCATCAGTGTATTAAGTGTATTAAAATGTCATCTTTCACATTGATTTGGAATCGTCAACCGCAAAAAAAGACAGTTTTGAGTTATCGTTGAATGAACAAAGTTGCCTCTTTCTTGTTTCAAGTGTTCAACTATGGACCCATGGCTAAAACTCAAGTTTTAAAAAACTTCCCGAAATCTGAATTTGAACTTTATTTTGTGTATTAAGTGTTTCAAAATGTCATCTTTCACGTAGATTCGGAGCCGTCAAAAGCAAATAAGTCAGTTTTGAGATATCTTTGATAAAACAAAGTTCTGTCTTTCTTGTTTCAAGTGTTCTACTGTGCACCCATGGCTAAAACTCAAGTTTTAAAAACTTCCCGAGATCTGAATCTGGACTTTCATTAGTGTATCAAAATGTCGTCTTTCACATAGATTCGGAATCGTCAACTGCAAAAAAGTCAATTTTGAGATATCGTTGATTGAATAAAGTTGTCTCCTTCTTGTTTCAAATGTTCTACTATGGACCCATGGGTAAAACTGAAGTTTTAAAAATGTCCCAAAATCTGAATTTGGACTTTCACTAGTGTATTAAGTGTATCAAAATGTCGTCTTTCACATTGATTCGGAATCGTCAACCGCAAAAAAAGTCAGTTTTGAGATATCGTTTGAATGAAGAAAGTTGTCTCTTTCTTGTTTCAAGTGTTCAACAATGGACCCATGGCTAAAACTCAAGTTTTAAAGACTTTCCGAAATTCGAATTTGGACTTTCATCAGTGTGTTAAGTGTATTAAAATGTCGTCTTTCACATTGATTCGGAATCGTCCACTGCAAAAAAGTTCCCTTTTGAGTTATCGTTGAATGAATAAAGTTGTCTCTTTCTTGTTTCAAGTGTTCAACTATGGACCCATGGCTAAAACTCAAGTTTTAAAAACTTCTCGAATTATGAATTTGGACTTTCTTTAGTGTATTAGGTGTTTCAAAATGTCGTCTTCCACGTAGATTTGGAATCATCAACAGCAAAAGAAGTCAGTTTTGTGATATCGTTGAATGAACAAAGTTGTATCTTTCTTGTTTCAAGTGTTTAACTACGGACCCATGGCTAAAACTCAAGTTTTAAAGACTTTTCGAAATCCGAATTTGGACTTTCATCAGTGTATTAAGTGTATTAAAATGTCGTCTTTCACATTGATTCGGAATCGTCCACCGCAAAAAACTTCCCTTTTGAGTTATCGTTGAATGAACAAAGTTGTCTCTTTCTTATTTCAAGTGTTCAACTATGGACCCATGGCTAAAACTCAAGTTTTAAAAACTTCTCGAAATCTGAATTTGTACTTTCTTTAGTGTATTAAGTGTTTCAAAATGTCGTCTTTCACGTAGATTCGGAATCATCAAAAGCAAATAAGTCAGTTTTTAGATATCTTTGATTGAACAAAGTTCTGTCTTTCTTGTTTCAAGTGTTTAACTATGGACCATGGGTAAAACTCAAGTTTTAAAAACTTTCCGAAATCTGAATTTGGACTTTCTTTAGTGTATTAAGTGTTTCAAAATGCTGTCTTTCACGTAGATTCGTAATCATCAAAAGCAAATAAGTCAGTTTTAAGATATCGTTGATTGAACAAAGTTGTCTTCTTCTTGTTTGAAGTGTTCTACTATGGACCCATGGGTAAAACTCAAGTTTTAAAAACTTCCCGGAATCCGAATTGAGACTTTCGTTAGTGTATTAAGTGTATCAAAATGTCATCTTTCACATGGATTCGGAATCGTCAACCACAAAAAAAGTCAGTTTTGAGATATCGTTGAATGAACAAAGTTGTCTCTTTCTTGTTTCAAGTGTTTAACTATGGACCATGGCTAAAACTCAAGTTTTAACGACATCCCGAAATCCGAATTTGGACTTTCGTTAGTGTATTAAGTGTATTAAAATGTAGTCTTTCACATTGATTCAGAATCGTCCACCGCAAAAAACTTCCCTTTCGAGTTATCGTTGAATGAACGAAGTTGTCTCTTTCTTGTTTCAAGTGTTCAACTATGGACGCATGGCCAAAACTCAAGTTTTAAAAACTTCCCAAAATCTGAATTTGGGCTTTCTTTAGTGTATTAAGTGTTTCAAAATGCCGTCTTTCATGTAGATTCGTAATCATCAAAAGCAAATAAGTCAGTTTTTAGATATCTTTGATTGAACAAAGTTCTGTCTTTCTTGTTTCAAGTGTTCTACTATGGACCCATGTCTAAAACTCAAGTTTTAAAAACTTCCCGAAATCTAAATCTGGACTTTCATTAGGGTATTAAGTGTATCAAAATGTCGTCTTTCACATAGATTCGGAATCGTCAACTGCAAAAAAGTCAATTTTAAGATATCGTTGATTGAACAAAGTTGTCTCTTTCTTGTTTCAAGTGTTCTACTATGGACCCACGGGTAAAACTCAAGTTTTAAAAAAGTTCCCGGAATCCGAATTTGGACATTTGTTAGAGTATTAAGTGTATCAAAATGTCGTCTTTCACGTTGATTCGGAATCGTCAACCGCAATAAAAGTCAGTTTTGAGATATTGTTGAATGAACAAAGTTGTCTCTTTCTTGTTTCAAGTGTTTAACTATTGACCCATGGCTAAAACTCAAGCTTTAAAGACTTCCCGAAATCAAAATTTGGACTTTCGTTAGTGTATTAAGTGTATCAAAATGTCGTCTTTCACATTTATTCGAAATCGTCAACCGCAAAAAAAGTCAGTTTTGAGAAATCGTTGAATGAACAAAGTTGTCTCTTTCTTGTTTCAAGTGTTCTACTATAGACCCATGGCTAAAACTCAAGTTTTAAAGACTTCCCGAAATCCAAATTTAGACATTCATTAGTGTATTAAGTGTATTAAAATGTCGTATTTCACATTGATTCGGAATCGTCAACCGCAAAAAAAGTCAGTTCTGAGATATCGTTGAATGAACGAAGTTGTTTTTTTCTTGTTTCAAGTGTTTAACTATGAACCCATGGCTAAAACTCAAGTTTTAAAGACTTAACGAAATCCGAATTTGGACTTTCATTAGTGTATTAAGTGTATTAAAATGTCGTCTTTCACATTGATTCGGAATCGTCAACCGCAAAAAAAGTCAGTTTTGAGTTATCGTTGAATGAACAAAGTTGTCTCTTTCTTGTTTCAAGTGTTTAACTATGGACCCATGGCTAAAACTCAAGTTTTAAAGACTTCCCGAAATCCGAATTTGGACTTTCCTTAGTGTATTAAGTGTATTAAAATTTCGTCTTTCGCATTGATTCGGAATTGTCAACCGCAAAAAAAGTCAGTTTTGAGTTATCGTTGAATGAACAAAGTTGTCTCTTTCTTGTTTCAAGTGTTCAACTATGGACCCATGGCTAAAACTCAAGTTTTAAAGACTTCCCGAAATCCGAATTTGGACTTTCATTTGTGTATTAAGTGTATTAAAATGTCGTCTTTCACATTGATTCGGAATCCTCAACCGCAAAAAAAATCAGTTTTGAGATATCGTTGAATGAACAAAGTTGTCTCTTTCTTGTTTCAAGTGTTTAACTATGGACCCATGGCTAAAACTCAAGTTTTAAAGACTTCTCGAAATCAGAATTTGGACTTTCATCAGTGTATTAAGTGTATTAAAATGTCATCTTTCACATTGATTTGGAATCGTCAACCGCAAAAAAAGACAGTTTTGAGTTATCGTTGAATGAACAAAGTTGCCTCTTTCTTGTTTCAAGTGTTCAACTATGGACCCATGGCTAAAACTCAAGTTTTAAAAAACTTCCCGAAATCTGAATTTGAACTTTATTTTGTGTATTAAGTGTTTCAAAATGTCATCTTTCACGTAGATTCGGAGCCGTCAAAAGCAAATAAGTCAGTTTTGAGATATCTTTGATAAAACAAAGTTCTGTCTTTCTTGTTTCAAGTGTTCTACTGTGCACCCATGGCTAAAACTCAAGTTTTAAAAACTTCCCGAGATCTGAATCTGGACTTTCATTAGTGTATCAAAATGTCGTCTTACACATAGATTCGGAATCGTCAACTGCAAAAAAGTCAATTTTGAGATATCGTTGATTGAATAAAGTTGTCTCCTTCTTGTTTCAAATGTTCTACTATGGACCCATGGGTAAAACTGAAGTTTTAAAAATGTCCCAAAATCCGAATTTGGACTTTCACTAGTGTATTAAGTGTATCAAAATGTCGTCTTTCACATTGATTCGGAATCGTCAACCGCAAAAAAAGTCAGTTTTGAGATATCGTTTGAATGAAGAAAGTTGTCTCTTTCTTGTTTCAAGTGTTCAACAATGGACCCATGGCTAAAACTCAAGTTTTAAAGACTTTCCGAAATTCGAATTTGGACTTTCATCAGTGTGTTAAGTGTATTAAAATGTCGTCTTTCACATTGATTCGGAATCGTCCACTGCAAAAAAGTTCCCTTTTGAGTTATCGTTGAATGAATAAAGTTGTCTCTTTCTTGTTTCAAGTGTTCAACTATGGACCCATGGCTAAAACTCAAGTTTTAAAAACTTCTCGAATTATGAATTTGGACTTTCTTTAGTGTATTAGGTGTTTCAAAATGTCGTCTTCCACGTAGATTTGGAATCATCAACAGCAAAAGAAGTCAGTTTTGTGATATCGTTGAATGAACAAAGTTGTATCTTTCTTGTTTCAAGTGTTTAACTACGGACCCATGGCTAAAACTCAAGTTTTAAAGACTTTTCGAAATCCGAATTTGGACTTTCATCAGTGTATTAAGTGTATTAAAATGTCGTCTTTCACATTGATTCGGAATCGTCCACCGCAAAAAACTTCCCTTTTGAGTTATCGTTGAATGAACAAAGTTGTCTCTTTCTTATTTCAAGTGTTCAACTATGGACCCATGGCTAAAACTCAAGTTTTAAAAACTTCTCGAAATCTGAATTTGTACTTTCTTTAGTGTATTAAGTGTTTCAAAATGTCGTCTTTCACGTAGATTCGGAATCATCAAAAGCAAATAAGTCAGTTTTTAGATATCTTTGATTGAACAAAGTTCTGTCTTTCTTGTTTCAAGTGTTTAACTATGGACCATGGGTAAAACTCAAGTTTTAAAAACTTTCCGAAATCTGAATTTGGACTTTCTTTAGTGTATTAAGTGTTTCAAAATGCTGTCTTTCACGTAGATTCGTAATCATCAAAAGCAAATAAGTCAGTTTTAAGATATCGTTGATTGAACAAAGTTGTCTTCTTCTTGTTTGAAGTGTTCTACTATGGACCCATGGGTAAAACTCAAGTTTTAAAAACTTCCCGGAATCCGAATTGAGACTTTCGTTAGTGTATTAAGTGTATCAAAATGTCATCTTTCACATGGATTCGGAATCGTCAACCGCAAAAAAAGTCAGTTTTGAGATATCGTTGAATGAACAAAGTTGTCTCTTTCTTGTTTCAAGTGTTTAACTATGGACCATGGCTAAAACTCAAGTTTTAACGACATCCCGAAATCCGAATTTGGACTTTCGTTAGTGTATTAAGTGTATTAAAATGTAGTCTTTCACATTGATTCAGAATCGTCCACCGCAAAAAACTTCCCTTTCGAGTTATCGTTGAATGAACGAAGTTGTCTCTTTCTTGTTTCAAGTGTTCAACTATGGACGCATGGCCAAAACTCAAGTTTTAAAAACTTCCCAAAATCTGAATTTGGGCTTTCTTTAGTGTATTAAGTGTTTCAAAATGCCGTCTTTCATGTAGATTCGTAATCATCAAAAGCAAATAAGTCAGTTTTTAGATATCTTTGATTGAACAAAGTTCTGTCTTTCTTGTTTCAAGTGTTCTACTATGGACCCATGTCTAAAACTCAAGTTTTAAAAACTTCCCGAAATCTAAATCTGGACTTTCATTAGGGTATTAAGTGTATCAAAATGTCGTCTTTCACATAGATTCGGAATCGTCAACTGCAAAAAAGTCAATTTTAAGATATCGTTGATTGAACAAAGTTGTCTCTTTCTTGTTTCAAGTGTTCTACTATGGACCCACGGGTAAAACTCAAGTTTTAAAAAAGTTCCCGGAATCCGAATTTGGACATTTGTTAGTGTATTAAGTGTATCAAAATGTCGTCTTTCACGTTGATTCGGAATCGTCAACCGCAATAAAAGTCAGTTTTGAGATATTGTTGAATGAACAAAGTTGTCTCTTTCTTGTTTCAAGTGTTTAACTATTGACCCATGGCTAAAACTCAAGCTTTAAAGACTTCCCGAAATCAAAATTTGGACTTTCGTTAGTGTATTAAGTGTATCAAAATGTCGTCTTTCACATTTATTCGAAATCGTCAACCGCAAAAAAAGTCAGTTTTGAGAAATCGTTGAATGAACAAAGTTGTCTCTTTCTTGTTTCAAGTGTTCTACTATAGACCCATGGCTAAAACTCAAGTTTTAAAGACTTCCCGAAATCCAAATTTAGACATTCATTAGTGTATTAAGTGTATTAAAATGTCGTATTTCACATTGATTCGGAATCGTCAACCGCAAAAAAAGTCAGTTCTGAGATATCGTTGAATGAACGAAGTTGTTTTTTTCTTGTTTCAAGTGTTTAACTATGAACCCATGGCTAAAACTCAAGTTTTAAAGACTTAACGAAATCCGAATTTGGACTTTCATTAGTGTATTAAGTGTATTAAAATGTCGTCTTTCACATTGATTCGGAATCGTCAACCGCAAAAAAAGTCAGTTTTGAGTTATCGTTGAATGAACAAAGTTGTCTCTTTCTTGTTTCAAGTGTTTAACTATGGACCCATGGCTAAAACTCAAGTTTTAAAGACTTCCCGAAATCCGAATTTGGACTTTCCTTAGTGTATTAAGTGTATTAAAATTTCGTCTTTCGCATTGATTCGGAATTGTCAACCGCAAAAAAAGTCAGTTTTGAGTTATCGTTGAATGAACAAAGTTGTCTCTTTCTTGTTTCAAGTGTTCAACTATGGACCCATGGCTAAAACTCAAGTTTTAAAGACTTCCCGAAATCCGAATTTGGACTTTCATTTGTGTATTAAGTGTATTAAAATGTCGTCTTTCACATTGATTCGGAATCCTCAACCGCAAAAAAAATCAGTTTTGAGATATCGTTGAATGAACAAAGTTGTCTCTTTCTTGTTTCAAGTGTTCAACTATGGACCCATGGCTAAAACTCAAGTTTTAAAAACTTCCCAAAATCTGTATTTGGACTTTATTTAGTGTATTAAGTGTTTCAAAATGTCATCTTTTACGTAGATTCGGAACCGTCAAAAGCAAATAAGTCAGTTTTGAGATATCTTTGATAGAACAAAGTTCTGTCTTTCTTGTTTCAATTGTTCTACTGTGCACCTATGGCTAAAACTCAAGTTTTAAAAACTTCCCGAGATCTGAATCTTGACTTTCATTAGTGTATTAAGTGTATCAAAATGTCGTCTTTCACATAGATTCGGAATCGTCAACTGCAAAAAAGTCAATTTTGAGATATCGTTGATTTAACAAAGTTGTCTCTTTCTTGTTTCAAGTGTTCTACTATGGACCCATGGGTAAGACTGAAGTTTTAAAAATGTCCCGAAATCCGAATTTGGACTTTCACTAGTGTATTAAGTGTATCAAAATGTCGTCTTTCACATTGATTCGGAATCGTTAACCGCAAAAAAAGTCAGTTTTGAGATATCGTTGAATGAAGAAAGTTGTCTCTTTCTTGTTTCAAGTGTTCAACATTGGACCCATGGCTAAAACTCAAGTTTTAAAAAACTTCCCGAAATCTGAATTTGAACTTTATTTTGTGTATTAAGTGTTTCAAAATGTCATCTTTCACGTAGATTCGGAGCCGTCAAAAGCAAATAAGTCAGTTTTGAGATATCTTTGATAAAACAAAGTTCTGTCTTTCTTGTTTCAAGTGTTCTACTGTGCACCCATGGCTAAAACTCAAGTTTTAAAAATTTCCCGAGATCTGAATCTGGACTTTCATTAGTGTATCAAAATGTCGTCTTTCACATAGATTCGGAATCGTCAACTGCAAAAAAGTCAATTTTGAGATATCGTTGATTGAATAAAGTTGTCTCCTTCTTGTTTCAAATGTTCTACTATGGACCCATGGGTAAAACTGAAGTTTTAAAAATGTCCCAAAATCCGAATTTGGACTTTCACTAGTGTATTAAGTGTATCAAAATGTCGTCTTTCACATTGATTCGGAATCGTCAACCGCAAAAAAAGTCAGTTTTGAGATATCGTTTGAATGAAGAAAGTTGTCTCTTTCTTGTTTCAAGTGTTCAACAATGGACCCATGGCTAAAACTCAAGTTTTAAAGACTTTCCAAAATCCGAATTTGGACTTTCATCAGTGTGTTAAGTGTATTAAAATGTCGTCTTTCACATTGATTCGGAATCGTCCACTGCAAAAAAGTTCCCTTTTGAGTTATCGTTGAATGAATAAAGTTGTCTCTTTCTTGTTTCAAGTGTTCAACTATGGACCCATGGCTAAAACTCAAGTTTTAAAAACTTCTCGAAATATGAATTTGCACTTTCTTTAGTGTATTAAGTGTTTCAAAATGTCGTCTTTCACGTAGATTCGGAATCATCAAAAGCAAATAAGTCAGTTTTTAGATATCTTTGATTGAACAAAGTTCTGTCTTTCTTGTTTCAAGTGTTTAACTATGGACCATGGGTAAAACTCAAGTTTTAAAAACTTTTCGAAATCTGAATTTGGACTTTCTTTAGTGTATTAAGTGTTTCAAAATGCTGTCTTTCACGTAGATTCGTAATCATCAAAAGCAAATAAGTCAGTTTTAAGATATCGTTGATTGAACAAAGTTGTCTTCTTCTTGTTTGAAGTGTTCTACTGTGGACCCATGGGTAAAACTCAAGTTTTAAAAACTTCCCGGAATCCGAATTGAGACTTTCGTTAGTGTATTAAGTGTATCAAAATGTCATCTTTCACATGGATTCGGAATCGTCAACCGCAAAAAAAGTCAGTTTTGAGATATCGTTGAATGAACAAAGTTGTCTCTTTCTTGTTTCAAGTGTTTAACTATGGACCATGGCTAAAACTCAAGTTTTAACGACATCCCGAAATCCGAATTTGGACTTTCGTTAGTGTATTAAGTGTATCAAAATGTCATCTTTCACATTGATTCGAGATCGTCAACCGCAAAAAAAGTCAGTTTTGAGATATCGTTGAATGAACAAAGTTGTCTCTTTCTTGTTTCAAGTGTTTAACTTTGGACCCATGGCTAAAACTCAAGTTTTAAAGACTTCCCGAAATCTGAATTTGGACTTTCATCAGTGTATTAAGTGTATTAAAATGTAGTCTTTCACATTGATTCAGAATCGTCCACCGCAAAAAACTTCCCTTTCGAGTTATCGTTGAATGAACGAAGTTGTCTCTTTCTTGTTTCAAGTGTTCAACTATGGACGCATGGCCAAAACTCAAGTTTAAAAAACTTCCCAAAATCTGAATTTGGGCTTTCTTTAGTGTATTAAGTGTTTCAAAATGCCGTCTTTCATGTAGATTCGTAATCATCAAAAGCAAATAAGTCAGTTTTTAGATATCTTTGATTGAACAAAGTTCTGTCTTTCTTGTTTCAAGTGTTCTACTATGGACCCATGTCTAAAACTCAAGTTTTAAAAACTTCTCGAAATCTAAATCTGGACTTTCATTAGGGTATTAAGTGTATCAAAATGTCCTCTTTCACATAGATTCGGAATCGTCAACTGCAAAAAAGTCAATTTTAAGATATCGTTGATTGAACAAAGTTGTCTCTTTCTTGTTTCAAGTGTTCTACTATGGACCCATGGGTAAAACTCAAGTTTTAAAAAAGTTCTCGGAATCCGAATTTGGACATTTGTTAGTGTATTAAGTGTATCAAAATGTCGTCTTTCACGTTGATTCGGAATCGTCTACCGCAATAAAAGTCAGTTTTGAGATATTGTTGAATGAACAAAGTTGTCTGTTTCTTGTTTCAAGTGTTTAACTATTGACCCATGGCTAAAACTCAAGCTTTAAAGACTTCCCAAAATCAAAATTTGGATTTTCGTTAGTGTATTAAGTGTATCAAAATGTCGTCTGTCACATTTATTCGAAACCGTCAACCGCAAAAAAAGTCAGTTTTGAGAAATCGTTGAATGAACAAAGTTGTCTCTTTCTTGTTTCAAGTGTTCTACTATAGACCCATGGCTAAAACTCAAGTTTTAAAGACTTCCCGAAATCCAAATTTAGACATTCATTAGTGTATTAAGTGTATTAAAATGTCGTATTTCACATTGATTCGGAATCGTCAACCGCAAAAAAAGTCAGTTCTGAGATATCGTTGAATGAACGAAGTTGTTTTTTTCTTGTTTCAAGTGTTTAACTATGAACCCATGGCTAAAACTCAAGTTTTAAAGACTTAACGAAATCCGAATTTGGATTTTCATTAGTGTATTAAGTGTATTAAAATGTCGTCTTTCACATTGATTCGGAATCGTCAACCGCAAAAAAAGTCAGTTTTGAGTTATCGTTGAATGAACAAAGTTGTCTCTTTCTTGTTTCAAGTGTTTAACTATGGACCCATGGCTAAAACTCAAGTTTTAAAGACTTCCCGAAATCCGAATTTGGACTTTCCTTAGTGTATTAAGTGTATTAAAATTTCGTCTTTCGCATTGATTCGGAATTGTCAACCGCAAAAAAAGTCAGTTTTGAGTTATCGTTGAATGAACAAAGTTGTTTTTTTCTTTTTCAAGTGTTCAACTATGGACCCATGGCTAAAACTCAAGTTTTAAAGACTTCCCGAAATCCGAATTTGGACTTTCATTTGTGTATTAAGTGTATTAAAATGTCGTCTTTCACATTGATTCGGAATCATCAACCGCAAAAAAAGTCAGTTTTGAGATATCGTTGAATGAACAAAGTTGTCTCTTTCTTGTTTCAAGTGTTCAACTATGGACCCATGGCTAAAACTCAAGTTTTAAAAACTTCCCAAAATCTCAATTTGGACTTTATTTAGTGTATTAAGTGTTTCAAAATGTAATCTTTTACGTAGATTCGGAACCGTCAAAAGCAAATAAGTCAGTTTTGAGATATCTTTGATAGAACAAAGTTCTGTCTTTCTTGTTTCAATTGTTCTAGTGTGCACCTATGGCTAAAACTCAAGTTTTAAAAACTTCCCGAGATCTGAATCTGGACTTTCATTAGTGTATTAAGTGTATCAAAATGTCGTCTTTCACATAGATTCGGAATCGTCAACTGCAAAAAAGTCAATTTTGAGATATCGTTGATTTAACAAAGTTGTCTCTTTCTTGTTTCAAGTGTTCTACTATGGACCCATGGGTAAGACTGAAGTTTTAAAAATGTCCCGAAATCCGAATTTGGACTTTCACTAGTGTATTAAGTGTATCAAAATGTCGTCTTTCACATTGATTCGGAATCGTTAACCGCAAAAAAAGTCAGTTTTGAGATATCGTTGAATGAAGAAAGTTGTCTCTTTCTTGTTTCAAGTGTTCAACATTGGACCCATGGCTAAAACTCAAGTTTTAAAGACTTCCCGAAATCCGAATTTGGACTTTCATTAGTGTATTAAGTGTATTAAAATGTCGTCTTTCACATTGATTCGGAATCGTCAACCGCAAAAAAAGTCAGTTTTGAGTTATCGTTGAATGAACAAAGTTGTTTCTTTCTTGTTTCAAGTGTTTAACTATGGACCCATGGCTAAAACTCAAGTTTTAAAGACTTCCCGAAATCCGAATTTAGACTTTCATTAGTGTATTAAGTGTATTAAAATGTCATCTTTCACATTGATTCGGAATCGTCAACCGCAAAAAAAGTCAGTTTTGAGATATCGTTGAATGAACAAAGTTGTCACTTTCTTGTTTCAAGTGTTTAACTATGGACCCATGGCTAAAACTCAAGTTTTAAAGACTTCTCGAAATCTGAATTTGGACTTTCATTAGTGTATTAAGTGTATTAAAATGTCATCTTTCACATTGATTCGGAATCGTCAACCGCAAAAAAAGTCTGTTTGGAGATATCGTTGAATGAACAAAGTTGTCACTTTCTTGTTTCAAGTGTTTAACTATGGACCCATGGCTAAAACTCAAGTTTTAAAGACTTCTCGAAATCCGAATTAGGACTTTCATTAGCGTATTAAGTGTATTAAAATTTCATCTTTCACATTGATTGGGAATTGTCAACGCAAAAAAAGTCAGTTTTGAGTTATAGTTGAATGAACAAAGTTGTCTCTTTCTTGTTTCAACTGTTCAACTATGGACCCATGGCTAAAAGTCAAGTTTTAAAGACTTCCCGAAATCCGAATTTGGACTTTCATGAGTGTATTAAGTGTATTAAAATGTCGTCTTTCACATTGATTCGGAATCGTCAACCACAAAAAAAGTCAGTTTTGAGATATCGTTGAATGAACAAAGTTGTCTCTTTCTTGTTTCAAGTGTTTAACTATGGACCCATGGCTAAAACTCAAGTTTTAAAGACTTCCCGAAATCCGAATTTGGACTTTCATCAGTGTATTAAGTGTATTAAAATGTCATCTTTCACATTGATTTGGAATCGTTAACCGCAAAAAAAGACAGTTTTGAGTTATCGTTGAATGAACAAAGTTGCCTCTTTCTTGTTTCAAGTGTTCAACTATGGACCCATGGCTAAAACTCAAGTTTTAAAAAACTACCGAAATCTGAATTTGAACTTTATTTTGTGTATTAAGTGTTTCAAAATGTCATCTTTCACGTAGATTCGGAGCTGTCAAAAGCAAATAAGTCAGTTTTGAGATATTTTTGATAAAACAAAGTTCTGTCTTTCTTGTTTCAAGTGTTCTACTGTGCACCCATGGCTAAAACTCAAGTTTTAAAAACTTCCCGAGATCTGAATCTGGACTTTCATTAGTGTATCAAAATGTCGTCTTTCACATAGATTCGGAATCGTCAACTGCAAAAAAGTCAATTTTGAGATATCGTTGATTGAATAAAGTTGTCTCCTTCTTGTTTCAAATGTTCTACTATGGACCCATGGGTAAAACTGAAGTTTTAAAAATGTCCCAAAATCCGAATTTGGACTTTCACTAGTGTATTAAGTGTATCAAAATGTCGTCTTTCACATTGATTCGGAATCGTCAACCGCAAAAAAAGTCAGTTTTGAGATATCGTTTGAATGAAGAAAGTTGTCTCTTTCTTGTTTCAAGTGTTCAACAATGGACCCATGGCTAAAACTCAAGTTTTAAAGACTTTCCGAAATTCGAATTTGGACTTTCATCAGTGTGTTAAGTGTATTAAAATGTCGTCTTTCACATTGATTCGGAATCGTCCACTGCAAAAAAGTTCCCTTTTGAGTTATCGTTGAATGAATAAAGTTGTCTCTTTCTTGTTTCAAGTGTTCAACTATGGACCCATGGCTAAAACTCAAGTTTTAAAAACTTCTCGAAATATGAATTTGGACTTTCTTTAGTGTATTAGGTGTTTCAAAAAGTCGTCTTCCACGTAGATTTGGAATCATCAACAGCAAAAAAAGTCAGTTTTGTGATATCGTTGAATGAACAAAGTTGTATCTTTCTTGTTTCAAGTGTTTAACTACGGACCCATGGCTAAAACTCAAGTTTTAAAGACTTTTCTAAATCCGAATTTGAACTTTCATCAGTGTATTAAGTGTATTAAAATGTCGTCTTTCACATTGATTCGGAATCGTCCACCGCAAAAAAGTTCCCTTTTGAGTTATCGTTGAATGAACAAAGTTGTCTCTTTCTTATTTCAAGTGTTCAACTATGGACCCATGGCTAAAACTCAAGTTTTAAAAACTTCTCGAAATATGAATTTGTACTTTCTTTAGTGTATTAAGTGTTTCAAAATGTCGTCTTTCACGTAGATTCAGAATCATCAAAAGCAAATAAGTCAGTTTTTAGATATCTTTGATTGAACAAAGTTCTGTCTTTCTTGTTTCAAGTGTTTAACTATGGACCATGGCTAAAACTCAAGTTTTAAAAACTTTTCGAAATCTGAATTTGGACTTTCTTTAGTGTATTAAGTGTTTCAAAATGCTGTCTTTCACGTAGATTCGTAATCATCAAAAGCAAATAAGTCAGTTTTAAGATATCGTTGATTGAACAAAGTTGTCTTCTTCTTGTTTGAAGTGTTCTACTATGGACCCATGGGTAAAACTCAAGTTTTAAAAACTTCCCGGCATCCGAATTGAGACTTTCGTTAGTGTATTAAGTGTATCAAAATGTCATCTTTCACATGGATTCGGAATCGTCAACCGCAAAAAAAGTCAGTTTTGAGATATCGTTGAATGAACAAAGTTGTCTCTTTCTTGTTTCAAGTGTTTAACTATGGACCATGGCTAAAACTCAAGTTTTAAAGACATCCTGAAATCCGAATTTGGACTTTCGTTAGTGTATTAAGTGTATCAAAATGTCATCTTTCACATTGATTCGAGATCGTCAACCGCAAAAAAAGTCAGTTTTGAGATATCGTTGAATGAACAAAGTTGTCTCTTTCTTGTTTCAAGTGTTTAACTATGGACCCATGGCTAAAACTCAAGTTTTAAAGACTTCCCGAAATCTGAATTTGGACTTTCATCAGTGTATTAAGTGTATTAAAATGTAGTCTTTCACATTGATTCAGAATCGTCCACCGCAAAAAACTTCCCTTTCGAGTTATCGTTGAATGAACGAAGTTGTCTCTTTCTTGTTTCAAGTGTTCAACTATGGACGCATGGCCAAAACTCAAGTTTTAAAAACTTCCCAAAATCTGAATTTGGGCTTTCTTTAGTGTATTAAGTGTTTCAAAATGCCGTCTTTCATGTAGATTCGTAATCATCAAAAGCAAATAAGTCAGTTTTTAGATGTCTTTGATTGAACAAAGTTCTGTCTTTCTTGTTTCAAGTGTTCTACTATGGACCCATGTCTAAAACTCAAGTTTTAAAAACTTCCCGAAATCTAAATCTGGACTTTCATTAGGGTATTAAGTGTATCAAAATGTCCTCTTTCACATAGATTCGGAATCGTCAACTGCAAAAAAGTCAATTTTAAGATATCGTTGATTGAACAAAGTTGTCTCTTTCTTGTTTCAAGTGTTCTACTATGGACCCATGGGTAAAACTCAAGTTTTAAAAAAGTTCCCGGAATCCGAATTTGGACATTTGTTAGTGTATTAAGTGTATCAAAATGTCGTCTTTCACGTTGATTCGGAATCGTCAACCGCAATAAAAGTTAGTTTTGAGATATTGTTGAATGAACAAAGTTGTCTCTTTCTTGTTTCAAGTGTTTAACTATTGACCCATGGCTAAAACTCAAGCTTTAAAGACTTCCCGAAATCAAAATTTGGACTTTCGTTAGTGTATTAAGTGTATCAAAATGTCGTCTTTCACATTTATTCGAAATCGTCAACCGCAAAAAAAGTCAGTTTTGAGAAATCGTTGAATGAACAAAGTTGTCTCTTTCTTGTTTCAAGTGTTCTACTATAGACCCATGGCTAAAACTCAAGTTTTAAAGACTTCCCGAAATCCAAATTTAGACATTCATTAGTGTATTAAGTGTATTAAAATGTTGTATTTCACATTGATTCGGAATCGTCAACCGCAAAAAAAGTCAGTTCTGAGATATCGTTGAATGAACGAAGTTGTTTTTTTCTTGTTTCAAGTGTTTAACTATGAACCCATGGCTAAAACTCAAGTTTTAAAGACTTAACGAAATCCGAATTTGGACATTCATTAGTGTATTAAGTGTATTAAAATGTCGTCTTTCACATTGATTCGGAATCGTCAACCGCAAAAAAAGTCAGTTTTGAGTTATCGTTGAATGAACAAAGTTGTCTCTTTCTTGTTTCAAGTGTTTAACTATGGACCCATGGCTAAAACTCAAGTTTTAAAGACTTCCCGAAATCCGAATTTGGACTTTCCTTAGTGTATTAAGTGTATTAAAATTTCGTCTTTCGCATTGATTCGGAATTGTCAACCGCAAAAAAAGTTAATTTTGAGTTATCGTTGAATGAACAAAGTTGTCTCTTTCTTGTTTCAAGTGTTCAACTATGGACCCATGGCTAAAACTCAAGTTTTAAAGACTTCCCGAAATCCGAATTTGGACTTTCATTTGTGTATTAAGTGTATTAAAATGTCGTCTTTCACATTGATTCGGAATCGTCAACCGCAAAAAAAGTCAGGTTTGAGATATCGTTGAATGAACAAAGTTGTCTCTTTCTTGTTTCAAGTGTTCAACTATGGACCCATGGCTAAAACTCAAGTTTTAAAAACTTCCCAAAATCTGAATTTGGACTTTATTTAGTGTATTAAGTGTTTCAAAATGTCATCTTTTACGTAGATTCGGAACCGTCAAAAGCAAATAAGTCAGTTTTGAGATATCTTTGATACAACAAAGTTCTGTCTTTCTTGTTTCAATTGTTCTACTGTGCACCTATGGCTAAAACTCAAGTTTTAAAAACTTCCCGAGATCTGAATCTGGACTTTCATTAGTGTATTAAGTGTATCAAAATGTCGTCTTTCACATAGATTCAGAATCGTCAACTGTAAAAAAGTCAATTTTGAGATATCGTTGATTTAACAAAGTTGTCTCTTTCTTGTTTCAAGTGTTCTACTATGGACCCATGGGTAAGACTGAAGTTTTAAAAATGTCCCGAAATCTGAATTTGGACTTTCACTAGTGTATTAAGTGTATCAAAATGTCGTCTTTCACATTGATTCGGAATCGTTAACCGCAAAAAAAGTCAGTTTTGAGATATCGTTGAATGAAGAAAGTTGTCTCTTTCTTGTTTCAAGTGTTCAACATTGGACCCATGGCTAAAACTCAAGTTTTAAAGACTTCCCGAAATCCGAATTTGGACTTTCATTAGTGTATTAAGTGTATTAAAATGTCGTCTTTCACATTGATTCGGAATCGTCAACCGCAAAAAAAGTCAGTTTTGAGTTATCGTTGAATGAACAAAGTTGTCTCTTTCTTGTTTCAAGTGTTTAACTATGGACCCATGGCTAAAACTCAAGTTTTAAAGACTTCCCGAAATCCGAATTTAGACTTTCATTAGTGTATTAAGTGTATTAAAATGTCATCTTTCACATTGATTCGGAATCGTCAACCGCAAAAAAAGTCAGTTTTGAGATATCGTTGAATGAACAAAGTTGCCACTTTCTTGTTTCAAGTGTTTAACTATGGACCCATGGCTAAAACTCAAGTTTTAAAGACTTCTCGAAATCTGAATTTGGACTTTCATTAGTGTATTAAGTGTATTAAAATGTCATCTTTCACATTGATTCGGAATCGTCAACCGCAAAAAAAGTCAGTTTGGAGATATCGTTGAATGAACAAAGTTGTCACTTTTTTGTTTCAAGTGTTTAACTATGGACCCATGGCTAAAACTCAAGTTTTAAAGACTTCTCGAAATCCGAATTAGGACTTTCATTAGCGTATTAAGTGTATTAAAATTTCATCTTTCACATTGATTGGGAATTGTCAACGCAAAAAAAGTCAGTTTTGAGTTATAGTTGAATGAACAAAGTTGTCTCTTTCTTGTTTCAACTGTTCAACTATGGACCCATGGCTAAAAGTCAAGTTTTAAAGACTTCCCGAAATCCGAATTTGGACTTTCATGAGTGTATTAAGTGTATTAAAATGTCGTCTTTCACATTGATTCGGAATCGTCAACCACAAAAAAAGTCAGTTTTGAGATATCGTTGAATGAACAAAGTTGTCTCTTTCTTGTTTCAAGTGTTTAACTATGGACCCATGGCTAAAACTCAAGTTTTATAGACTTCCCGAAATCCGAATTTGGACTTTCATCAGTGTATTAAGTGTATTAAAATGTCATCTTTCACATTGATTTGGAATCGTTAACCGCAAAAAAAGACAGTTTTGAGTTATCGTTGAATGAACAAAGTTGCCTCTTTCTTGTTTCAAGTGTTCAACTATGGACCCATGGCTAAAACTCAAGTTTTAAAAAACTACCGAAATCTGAATTTGAACTTTATTTTGTGTATTAAGTGTTTCAAAATGTCATCTTTCACGTAGATTCGGAGCCGTCAAAAGCAAATAAGTCAGTTTTGAGATATTTTTGATAAAACAAAGTTCTGTCTTTCTTGTTTCAAGTGTTCTACTGTGCACCCATGGCTAAAACTCAAGTTTTAAAAACTTCCCGAGATCTGAATCTGGACTTTCATTAGTGTATCAAAATGTCGTCTTTCACATAGATTCGGAATCGTCAACTGCAAAAAAGTCAATTTTGAGATATCGTTGATTGAATAAAGTTGTCTCCTTCTTGTTTCAAATGTTCTACTATGGACCCATGGGTAAAACTGAAGTTTTAAAAATGTCCCAAAATCCGAATTTGGACTTTCACTAGTGTATTAAGTGTATCAAAATGTCGTCTTTCACATTGATTCGGAATCGTCAACCGCAAAAAAAGTCAGTTTTGAGATATCGTTTGAATGAAGAAAGTTGTCTCTTTCTTGTTTCAAGTGTTCAACAATGGACCCATGGCTAAAACTCAAGTTTTAAAGACTTTCCGAAATCCGAATTTGGACTTTCATCAGTGTGTTAAGTGTATTAAAATGTCGTCTTTCACATTGATTCGGAATCGTCCACTGCAAAAAAGTTCCCTTTTGAGTTATCGTTGAATGAATAAAGTTGTCTCTTTCTTGTTTCAAGTGTTCAACTATGGACCCATGGCTAAAACTCAAGTTTTAAAAACTTCTCGAAATATGAATTTGGACTTTCTTTAGTGTATTAGGTGTTTCAAAAAGTCGTCTTGCACGTAGATTTGGAATCATCAACAGCAAAAAAAGTCAGTTTTGTGATATCGTTGAATGAACAAAGTTGTATCTTTCTTGTTTCAAGTGTTTAACTACGGACCCATGGCTAAAACTCAAGTTTTAAAGACTTTTCTAAATCCGAATTTGGACTTTCATCAGTGTATTAAGTGTATTAAAATGTCGTCTTTCACATTGATTCGGAATCGTCCACCGCAAAAAAGTTCCCTTTTGAGTTATCGTTGAATGAACAAAGTTGTCTCTTTCTTATTTCAAGTGTTCAACTATGGACCCATGGCTAAAACTCAAGTTTTAAAAACTTCTCGAAATATGAATTTGTACTTTCTTTAGTGTATTAAGTGTTTCAAAATGTCGTCTTTCACGTAGATTCAGAATCATCAAAAGCAAATAAGTCAGTTTTTAGATATCTTTGATTGAACAAAGTTCTGTCTTTCTTGTTTCAAGTGTTTAACTATGGACCATGGCTAAAACTCAAGTTTTAAAAACTTTTCGAAATCTGAATTTGGACTTTCTTTAGTGTATTATGTGTTTCAAAATGCTGTCTTTCACGTAGATTCGTAATCATCAAAAGCAAATAAGTCAGTTTTAAGATATCGTTGATTGAACAAAGTTGTCTTCTTCTTGTTTGAAGTGTTCTACTATGGACCCATGGGTAAAACTCAAGTTTTAAAAACTTCCCGGCATCCGAATTGAGACTTTCGTTAGTGTATTAAGTGTATCAAAATGTCATCTTTCACATGGATTCGGAATCGTCAACCGCAAAAAAAGTCAGTTTTGAGATATCGTTGAATGAACAAAGTTGTCTCTTTCTTGTTTCAAGTGTTTAACTATGGACCATGGCTAAAACTCAAGTTTTAAAGACATCCCGAAATCCGAATTTGGACTTTCGTTAGTGTATTAAGTGTATCAAAATGTCATCTTTCACATTGATTCGAGATCGTCAACCGCAAAAAAAGTCAGTTTTGAGATATCGTTGAATGAACAAAGTTGTCTCTTTCTTGTTTCAAGTGTTTAACTATGGACCCATGGCTAAAACTCAAGTTTTAAAGACTTCCCGAAATCTGAATTTGGACTTTCATCAGTGTATTAAGTGTATTAAAATGTAGTCTTTCACATTGATTCAGAATCGTCCACCGCAAAAAACTTCCCTTTCGAGTTATCGTTGAATGAACGAAGTTGTCTCTTTCTTGTTTCAAGTGTTCAACTATGGACGCATGGCCAAAACTCAAGTTTTAAAAACTTCCCAAAATCTGAATTTGGGCTTTCTTTAGTGTATTAAGTGTTTCAAAATGCCGTCTTTCATGTAGATTCGTAATCATCAAAAGCAAATAAGTCAGTTTTTAGATGTCTTTGATTGAACAAAGTTCTGTCTTTCTTGTTTCAAGTGTTCTACTATGGACCCATGTCTAAAACTCAAGTTTTAAAAACTTCCCGAAATCTAAATCTGGACTTTCATTAGGGTATTAAGTGTATCAAAATGTCCTCTTTCACATAGATTCGGAATCGTCAACTGCAAAAAAGTCAATTTTAAGATATCGTTGATTGAACAAAGTTGTCTCTTTCTTGTTTCAAGTGTTCTACTATGGACCCATGGGTAAAACTCAAGTTTTAAAAAAGTTCCCGGAATCCGAATTTGGACATTTGTTAGTGTATTAAGTGTATCAAAATGTCGTCTTTCACGTTGATTCGGAATCGTCAACCGCAATAAAAGTC
Source organism: Diospyros kaki (assembly GCA_036245055.1). Lineage (NCBI taxonomy): Eukaryota > Viridiplantae > Streptophyta > Magnoliopsida > Ericales > Ebenaceae > Diospyros > Diospyros kaki. Next base: position 20,870,301 of record BSEG01000009.1, on the reverse strand, counting down.
AGTTTTGAGATATTGTTGAATGAACAAAGTTGTCTCTTTCTTGTTTCAAGTGTTTAACTATTGACCCATGGCTAAAACTCAAGCTTTAAAGACTTCCCGAAATCAAAATTTGGACTTTCGTTAGTGTATTAAGTGTATCAAAATGTCGTCTTTCACATTTATTCGAAATCGTCAACCGCAAAAAAAGTCAGTTTTGAGAATTCGTTGAATGAACAAAGTTGTCTCTTTCTTGTTTCAAGTGTTCTACTATAGACCCATGGCTAAAACTCAAGTTTTAAAGACTTCCCGAAATCCAAATTTAGACATTCATTAGTGTATTAAGTGTATTAAAATGTTGTATTTCACATTGATTCGGAATCGTCAACCGCAAAAAAAGTCAGTTCTGAGATATCGTTGAATGAACGAAGTTGTTTTTTTCTTGTTTCAAGTGTTTAACTATGAACCCATGGCTAAAACTCAAGTTTTAAAGACTTAACGAAATCCGAATTTGGACATTCATTAGTGTATTAAGTGTATTAAAATGTCGTCTTTCACATTGATTCGGAATCGTCAACCGCAAAAAAAGTCAGTTTTGAGTTATCGTTGAATGAACAAAGTTGTCTCTTTCTTGTTTCAAGTGTTTAACTATGGACCCATGGCTAAAACTCAAGTTTTAAAGACTTCCCGAAATCCGAATTTGGACTTTCCTTAGTGTATTAAGTGTATTAAAATTTCGTCTTTCGCATTGATTCGGAATTGTCAACCGCAAAAAAAGTTAATTTTGAGTTATCGTTGAATGAACAAAGTTGTCTCTTTCTTGTTTCAAGTGTTCAACTATGGACCCATGGCTAAAACTCAAGTTTTAAAGACTTCCCGAAATCCGAATTTGGACTTTCATTTGTGTATTAAGTGTATTAAAATGTCGTCTTTCACATTGATTCGGAATCGTCAACCGCAAAAAAAGTCAGTTTTGAGATATCGTTGAATGAACAAAGTTGTCTCTTTCTTGTTTCAGGTGTTCAACTATGGACCCATGGCTAAAACTCAAGTTTTAAAAACTTCCCAAAATCTGAATTTGGACTTTATTTAGTGTATTAAGTGTTTCAAAATGTCATCTTTTACGTAGATTCGGAACCGTCAAAAGCAAATAAGTCAGTTTTGAGATATCTTTGATACAACAAAGTTCTGTCTTTCTTGTTTCAATTGTTCTACTGTGCACCTATGGCTAAAACTCAAGTTTTAAAAACTTCCCGAGATCTGAATCTGGACTTTCATTAGTGTATTAAGTGTATCAAAATGTCGTCTTTCACATAGATTCAGAATCGTCAACTGCAAAAAAGTCAATTTTGAGATATCGTTGATTTAACAAAGTTGTCTCTTTCTTGTTTCAAGTGTTCTACTATGGACCCATGGGTAAGACTGAAGTTTTAAAAATGTCCCGAAATCCGAATTTGGACTTTCACTAGTGTATTAAGTGTATCAAAATGTCGTCTTTCACATTGATTCGGAATCGTTAACCGCAAAAAAAGTCAGTTTTGAGATATCGTTGAATGAAGAAAGTTGTCTCTTTCTTGTTTCAAGTGTTCAACATTGGACCCATGGCTAAAACTCAAGTTTTAAAGACTTCCCGAAATCCGAATTTGGACTTTCATTAGTGTATTAAGTGTATTAAAATGTCGTCTTTCACATTGATTCGGAATCGTCAACCGCAAAAAAAGTCAGTTTTGAGTTATCGTTGAATGAACAAAGTTGTCTCTTTCTTGTTTCAAGTGTTTAACTATGGACCCATGGCTAAAACTCAAGTTTTAAAGACTTCCCGAAATCCGAATTTAGACTTTCATTAGTGTATTAAGTGTATTAAAATGTCATCTTTCACATTGATTCGGAATCGTCAACCGCAAAAAAAGTCAGTTTTGAGATATCGTTGAATGAACAAAGTTGTCACTTTCTTGTTTCAAGTGTTTAACTATGGACCCATGGCTAAAACTCAAGTTTTAAAGACTTCTCGAAATCTGAATTTGGACTTTCATTAGTGTATTAAGTGTATTAAAATGTCATCTTTCACATTGATTCGGAATCGTCAACCGCAAAAAAAGTCAGTTTGGAGATATCGTTGAATGAACAAAGTTGTCACTTTCTTGTTTCAAGTGTTTAACTATGGACCCATGGCTAAAACTCAAGTTTTAAAGACTTCTCGAAATCCGAATTAGGACTTTCATTAGCGTATTAAGTGTATTAAAATTTCATCTTTCACATTGATTGGGAATTGTCAACGCAAAAAAAGTCAGTTTTGAGTTATAGTTGAATGAACAAAGTTGTCTCTTTCTTGTTTCAACTGTTCAACTATGGACCCAAGGCTAAAAGTCAAGTTTTAAAGACTTCCCGAAATCCGAATTTGGACTTTCATGAGTGTATTAAGTGTATTAAAATGTCGTCTTTCACATTGATTCGGAATCGTCAACCACAAAAAAAGTCAGTTTTGAGATATCGTTGAATGAACAAAGTTGTCTCTTTCTTGTTTCAAGTGTTTAACTATGGACCCATGGCTAAAACTCAAGTTTTAAAGACTTCCCGAAATCCGAATTTGGACTTTCATCAGTGTATTAAGTGTATTAAAATGTCATCTTTCACATTGATTTGGAATCGTCAACCGCAAAAAAAGACAGTTTTGAGTTATCGTTGAATGAACAAAGTTGCCTCTTTCTTGTTTCAAGTGTTCAACTATGGACCCATGGCTAAAACTCAAGTTTTAAAAAACTTCCCGAAATCTGAATTTGAACTTTATTTTGTGTATTAAGTGTTTCAAAATGTCATCTTTCACGTAGATTCGGAGCCGTCAAAAGCAAATAAGTCAGTTTTGAGATATCTTTGATAAAACAAAGTTCTGTCTTTCTTGTTTCAAGTGTTCTACTGTGCACCCATGGCTAAAACTCAAGTTTTAAAAACTTCCCGAGATCTGAATCTGGACTTTCATTAGTGTATCAAAATGTCGTCTTTCACATAGATTCGGAATCGTCAACTGCAAAAAAGTCAATTTTGAGATATCGTTGATTGAATAAAGTTGTCTCCTTCTTGTTTCAAATGTTCTACTATGGACCCATGGGTAAAACTGAAGTTTTAAAAATGTCCCAAAATCCGAATTTGGACTTTCACTAGTGTATTAAGTGTATCAAAATGTCGTCTTTCACATTGATTCGGAATCGTCAACCGCAAAAAAAGTCAGTTTTGAGATATCGTTTGAATGAAGAAAGTTGTCTCTTTCTTGTTTCAAGTGTTCAACAATGGACCCATGGCTAAAACTCAAGTTTTAAAGACTTTCCGAAATCCGAATTTGGACTTTCATCAGTGTGTTAAGTGTATTAAAATGTCGTCTTTCACATTGATTCGGAATCGTCCACTGCAAAAAAGTTCCCTTTTGAGTTATCGTTGAATGAATAAAGTTGTCTCTTTCTTGTTTCAAGTGTTCAACTATGGACCCATGGCTAAAACTCAAGTTTTAAAAACTACTCGAAATATGAATTTGGACTTTCTTTAGTGTATTAGGTGTTTCAAAATGTCGTCTTCCACGTAGATTTGGAATCATCAACAGCAAAAAAAGTCAGTTTTGTGATATCGTTGAATGAACAAAGTTGTATCTTTCTTGTTTCAAGTGTTTAACTACGGACCCATGGCTAAAACTCAAGTTTTAAAGACTTTTCTAAATCCGAATTTGGACTTTCATCAGTGTATTAAGTGTATTAAAATGTCGTCTTTCACATTGATTCGGAATCGTCCACCGCAAAAAAGTTCCCTTTTGAGTTATCGTTGAATGAACAAAGTTGTCTCTTTCTTATTTCAAGTGTTCAACTATGGACCCATGGCTAAAACTCAAGTTTTAAAAACTTCTCGAAATATGAATTTGTACTTTCTTTAGTGTATTAAGTGTTTCAAAATGTCGTCTTTCACGTAGATTCGGAATCATCAAAAGCAAATAAGTCAGTTTTTAGATATCTTTGATTGAACAAAGTTCTGTCTTTCTTGTTTCAAGTGTTTAACTATGGACCATGGCTAAAACTCAAGTTTTAAAAACTTTTCGAAATCTGAATTTGGACTTTCTTTAGTGTATTAAGTGTATCAAAATGCTATCTTTCACGTAGATTCGTAATCATCAAAAGCAAATAAGTCAGTTTTAAGATATCGTTGATTGAACAAAGTTGTCTTCTTCTTGTTTGAAGTGTTCTACTATGGACCCATGGGTAAAACTCAAGTTTTAAGAACTTCCCGGAATCCGAATTGAGGCTTTCGTTAGTGTATTAAGTGTATCAAAATGTCATCTTTTACATGGATTCGGAATCGTCAACCGCAAAAAAAGTCAGTTTTGAGATATCGTTGAATGAACAAAGTTGTCTCTTTCTTGTTTCAAGTGTTTAACTATGGACCATGGCTAAAACTCAAGTTTTAAAGACATCCCGAAATCCGAATTTGGACTTTCGTTAGTGTATTAAGTGTATCAAAATGTCATCTTTCACATTGATTCGAGATCGTCAACCGCAAAAAAAGTCAGTTTTGAGATATCGTTGAATGAACAAAGTTGTCTCTTTCTTGTTTCAAGTGTTTAACTATGGACCCATGGCTAAAACTCAAGTTTTAAAGACTTCCCGAAATCTGAATTTGGACTTTCATCAGTGTATTAAGTGTATTAAAATGTAGTCTTTCACATTGATTCAGAATCGTCAACCGCAAAAAACTTCCCTTTCGAGTTATCGTTGAATGAACGAAGTTGTCTCTTTCTTGTTTCAAGTGTTCAACTATGGACGCATGGCCAAAACTCAAGTTTTAAAAACTTTCCAAAATCTGAATTTGGGCTTTCTTTAGTGTATTAAGTGTTTCAAAATGCCGTCTTTCATGTAGATTCGTAATCATCAAAAGCAAATAAGTCAGTTTTTAGATATCTTTGATTGAACAAAGTTCTGTCTTTCTTGTTTCAAGTGTTCTACTATGGACCCATGTCTAAAACTCAAGTTTTAAAAACTTCCCGAAATCTAAATCTGGACTTTCATTAGGGTATTAAGTGTATCAAAATGTCCTCTTTCACATAGATTCGGAATCGCCAACTGCAAAAAAGTCAATTTTAAGATATCGTTGATTGAACAAAGTTGTCTCTTTCTTGTTTCAAGTGTTCTACTATGGACCCATGGGTAAAACTCAAGTTTTAAAAAAGTTCTCGGAATCCGAATTTGGACATTTGTTAGTGTATTAAGTGTATCAAAATGTCGTCTTTCACGTTGATTCGGAATCGTCAACCGCAATAAAAGTCAGTTTTGAGATATTGTTGAATGAACAAAGTTGTCTGTTTCTTGTTTCAAGTGTTTAACTATTGACCCATGGCTAAAACTCAAGCTTTAAAGACTTCCCGAAATCAAAATTTGGATTTTCGTTAGTGTATTAAGTGTATCAAAATGTCGTCTTTCACATTTATTCGAAACCGTCAACCGCAAAAAAAGTCAGTTTTGAGAAATCGTTAAATGAACAAAGTTGTCTCTTTCTTGTTTCAAGTGTTCTACTATAGACCCATGGCTAAAACTCAAGTTTTAAAGACTTCCCGAAATCCAAATTTAGACATTCATTAGTGTATTAAGTGTATTAAAATGTCGTATTTCACATTGATTCGGAATCGTCAACCGCAAAAAAAGTCAGTTCTGAGATATCGTTGAATGAACGAAGTTGTTTTTTTCTTGTTTCAAGTGTTTAACTATGAACCCATGGCTAAAACTCAAGTTTTAAAGACTTAACGAAATCCGAATTTGGATTTTCATTAGTGTATTAAGTGTATTAAAATGTCGTCTTTCACATTGATTCGGAATCGTCAACCGCAAAAAAAGTCAGTTTTGAGTTATCGTTGAATGAACAAAGTTGTCTCTTTCTTGTTTCAAGTGTTTAACTATGGACCCATGGCTAAAACTCAAGTTTTAAAGACTTCCCGAAATCCGAATTTGGACTTTCCTTAGTGTATTAAGTGTATTAAAATTTCGTCTTTCGCATTGATTCGGAATTGTCAACCGCAAAAAAAGTCAGTTTTGAGTTATCGTTGAATGAACAAAGTTGTTTTTTTCTTTTTCAAGTGTTCAACTATGGACCCATGGCTAAAACTCAAGTTTTAAAGACTTCCCGAAATCCGAATTTGGACTTTCATTTGTGTATTAAGTGTATTAAAATGTCGTCTTTCACATTGATTCGGAATCATCAACCGCAAAAAAAGTCAGTTTTGAGATATCGTTGAATGAACAAAGTTGTCTCTTTCTTGTTTCAAGTGTTCAACTATGGACCCATGGCTAAAACTCAAGTTTTAAAAACTTCCCAAAATCTCAATTTGGACTTTATTTAGTGTATTAAGTGTTTCAAAATGTAATCTTTTACGTAGATTCGGAACCGTCAAAAGCAAATAAGTCAGTTTTGAGATATCTTTGATAGAACAAAGTTCTGTCTTTCTTGTTTCAATTGTTCTACTGTGCACCTATGGCTAAAACTCAAGTTTTAAAAACTTCCCGAGATCTGAATCTGGACTTTCATTAGTGTATTAAGTGTATCAAAATGTCGCCTTTCACATAGATTCGGAATCGTCAACTGCAAAAAAGTCAATTTTGAGATATCGTTGATTTAACAAAGTTGTCTCTTTCTTGTTTCAAGTGTTCTACTATGGACCCATGGGTAAGACTGAAGTTTTAAAAATGTCCCGAAATCCGAATTTGGACTTTCACTAGTGTATTAAGTGTATCAAAATGTCGTCTTTCACATTGATTCGGAATCGTTAACCGCAAAAAAAGTCAGTTTTGAGATATCGTTGAATGAAGAAAGTTGTCTCTTTCTTGTTTCAAGTGTTCAACATTGGACCCATGGCTAAAACTCAAGTTTTAAAGACTTCCCGAAATCCGAATTTGGACTTTCATTAGTGTATTAAGTGTATTAAAATGTCGTCTTTCACATTGATTCGGAATCGTCAACCGCAAAAAAAGTCAGTTTTGAGTTATCGTTGAATGAACAAAGTTGTTTCTTTCTTGTTTCAAGTGTTTAACTATGGACCCATGGCTAAAACTCAAGTTTTAAAGACTTCCCGAAATCCGAATTTAGACTTTCATTAGTGTATTAAGTGTATTAAAATGTCATCTTTCACATTGATTCGGAATCGTCAACCGCAAAAAAAGTCAGTTTTGAGATATCATTGAATGAACAAAGTTGTCACTTTCTTGTTTCAAGTGTTTAACTATGGACCCATGGCTAAAACTCAAGTTTTAAAGACTTCTCGAAATCTGAATTTGGACTTTCATTAGTGTATTAAGTGTATTAAAATGTCATCTTTCACATTGATTCGGAATCGTCAACCGCAAAAAAAGTCAGTTTGGAGATATCGTTGAATGAACAAAGTTGTCACTTTCTTGTTTCAAGTGTTTAACTATGGACCCATGGCTAAAACTCAAGTTTTAAAGACTTCTCGAAATCCGAATTAGGACTTTCATTAGCGTATTAAGTGTATTAAAATTTCATCTTTCACATTGATTGGGAATTGTCAACGCAAAAAAAGTCAGTTTTGAGTTATAGTTGAATGAACAAAGTTGTCTCTTTCTTGTTTCAACTGTTCAACTATGGACCCATGGCTAAAAGTCAAGTTTTAAAGACTTCCCGAAATCCGAATTTGGACTTTCATGAGTGTATTAAGTGTATTAAAATGTCGTCTTTCACATTGATTCGGAATCGTCAACCACAAAAAAAGTCAGTTTTGAGATATCGTTGAATGAACAAAGTTGTCTCTTTCTTGTTTCAAGTGTTTAACTATGGACCCATGGCTAAAACTCAAGTTTTAAAGACTTCCCGAAATCCGAATTTGGACTTTCATCAGTGTATTAAGTGTATTAAAATGTCATCTTTCACATTGATTTGGAATCGTTAACCGCAAAAAAAGACAGTTTTGAGTTATCGTTGAATGAACAAAGTTGCCTCTTTCTTGTTTCAAGTGTTCAACTATGGACCCATGGCTAAAACTCAAGTTTTAAAAAACTACCGAAATCTGAATTTGAACTTTATTTTGTGTATTAAGTGTTTCAAAATGTCATCTTTCACGTAGATTCGGAGCTGTCAAAAGCAAATAAGTCAGTTTTGAGATATTTTTGATAAAACAAAGTTCTGTCTTTCTTGTTTCAAGTGTTCTACTGTGCACCCATGGCTAAAACTCAAGTTTTAAAAACTTCCCGAGATCTGAATCTGGACTTTCATTAGTGTATCAAAATGTCGTCTTTCACATAGATTCGGAATCGTCAACTGCAAAAAAGTCAATTTTGAGATATCGTTGATTGAATAAAGTTGTCTCCTTCTTGTTTCAAATGTTCTACTATGGACCCATGGGTAAAACTGAAGTTTTAAAAATGTCCCAAAATCCGAATTTGGACTTTCACTAGTGTATTAAGTGTATCAAAATGTCGTCTTTCACATTGATTCGGAATCGTCAACCGCAAAAAAAGTCAGTTTTGAGATATCGTTTGAATGAAGAAAGTTGTCTCTTTCTTGTTTCAAGTGTTCAACAATGGACCCATGGCTAAAACTCAAGTTTTAAAGACTTTCCGAAATCCGAATTTGGACTTTCATCAGTGTGTTAAGTGTATTAAAATGTCGTCTTTCACATTGATTCGGAATCGTCCACTGCAAAAAAGTTCCCTTTTGAGTTATCGTTGAATGAATAAAGTTGTCTCTTTCTTGTTTCAAGTGTTCAACTATGGACCCATGGCTAAAACTCAAGTTTTAAAAACTTCTCGAAATATGAATTTGGACTTTCTTTAGTGTATTAGGTGTTTCAAAAAGTCGTCTTCCACGTAGATTTGGAATCATCAACAGCAAAAAAAGTCAGTTTTGTGATATCGTTGAATGAACAAAGTTGTATCTTTCTTGTTTCAAGTGTTTAACTACGGACCCATGGCTAAAACTCAAGTTTTAAAGACTTTTCTAAATCCGAATTTGGACTTTCATCAGTGTATTAAGTGTATTAAAATGTCGTCTTTCACATTGATTCGGAATCGTCCACCGCAAAAAAGTTCCCTTTTGAGTTATCGTTGAATGAACAAAGTTGTCTCTTTCTTATTTCAAGTGTTCAACTATGGACCCATGGCTAAAACTCAAGTTTTAAAAACTTCTCGAAATATGAATTTGTACTTTCTTTAGTGTATTAAGTGTTTCAAAATGTCGTCTTTCACGTAGATTCAGAATCATCAAAAGCAAATAAGTCAGTTTTTAGATATCTTTGATTGAACAAAGTTCTGTCTTTCTTGTTTCAAGTGTTTAACTATGGACCATGGCTAAAACTCAAGTTTTAAAAACTTTTCGAAATCTGAATTTGGACTTTCTTTAGTGTATTAAGTGTTTCAAAATGCTGTCTTTCACGTAGATTCGTAATCATCAAAAGCAAATAAGTCAGTTTTAAGATATCGTTGATTGAACAAAGTTGTCTTCTTCTTGTTTGAAGTGTTCTACTATGGACCCATGGGTAAAACTCAAGTTTTAAAAACTTCCCGGCATCCGAATTGAGACTTTCGTTAGTGTATTAAGTGTATCAAAATGTCATCTTTCACATGGATTCGGAATCGTCAACCGCAAAAAAAGTCAGTTTTGAGATATCGTTGAATGAACAAAGTTGTCTCTTTCTTGTTTCAAGTGTTTAACTATGGACCATGGCTAAAACTCAAGTTTTAAAGACATCCCGAAATCCGAATTTGGACTTTCGTTAGTGTATTAAGTGTATCAAAATGTCATCTTTCACATTGATTCGAGATCGTCAACCGCAAAAAAAGTCAGTTTTGAGATATCGTTGAATGAACAAAGTTGTCTCTTTCTTGTTTCAAGTGTTTAACTATGGACCCATGGCTAAAACTCAAGTTTTAAAGACTTCCCGAAATCTGAATTTGGACTTTCATCAGTGTATTAAGTGTATTAAAATGTAGTCTTTCACATTGATTCAGAATCGTCCACCGCAAAAAACTTCCCTTTCGAGTTATCGTTGAATGAACGAAGTTGTCTCTTTCTTGTTTCAAGTGTTCAACTATGGACGCATGGCCAAAACTCAAGTTTTAAAAACTTCCCAAAATCTGAATTTGGGCTTTCTTTAGTGTATTAAGTGTTTCAAAATGCCGTCTTTCATGTAGATTCGTAATCATCAAAAGCAAATAAGTCAGTTTTTAGATGTCTTTGATTGAACAAAGTTCTGTCTTTCTTGTTTCAAGTGTTCTACTATGGACCCATGTCTAAAACTCAAGTTTTAAAAACTTCCCGAAATCTAAATCTGGACTTTCATTAGGGTATTAAGTGTATCAAAATGTCCTCTTTCACATAGATTCGGAATCGTCAACTGCAAAAAAGTCAATTTTAAGATATCGTTGATTGAACAAAGTTGTCTCTTTCTTGTTTCAAGTGTTCTACTATGGACCCATGGGTAAAACTCAAGTTTTAAAAAAGTTCCCGGAATCCGAATTTGGACATTTGTTAGTGTATTAAGTGTATCAAAATGTCGTCTTTCACGTTGATTCGGAATCGTCAACCGCAATAAAAGTCAGTTTTGAGATATTGTTGAATGAACAAAGTTGTCTCTTTCTTGTTTCAAGTGTTTAACTATTGACCCATGGCTAAAACTCAAGCTTTAAAGACTTCCCGAAATCAAAATTTGGACTTTCGTTAGTGTATTAAGTGTATCAAAATGTCGTCTTTCACATTTATTCGAAATCGTCAACCGCAAAAAAAGTCAGTTTTGAGAAATCGTTGAATGAACAAAGTTGTCTCTTTCTTGTTTCAAGTGTTCTACTATAGACCCATGGCTAAAACTCAAGTTTTAAAGACTTCCCGAAATCCAAATTTAGACATTCATTAGTGTATTAAGTGTATTAAAATGTTGTATTTCACATTGATTCGGAATCGTCAACCGCAAAAAAAGTCAGTTCTGAGATATCGTTGAATGAACGAAGTTGTTTTTTTCTTGTTTCAAGTGTTTAACTATGAACCCATGGCTAAAACTCAAGTTTTAAAGACTTAACGAAATCCGAATTTGGACATTCATTAGTGTATTAAGTGTATTAAAATGTCGTCTTTCACATTGATTCAGAATCGTCAACCGCAAAAAAAGTCAGTTTTGAGTTATCGTTGAATGAACAAAGTTGTCTCTTTCTTGTTTCAAGTGTTTAACTATGGACCCATGGCTAAAACTCAAGTTTTAAAGACTTCCCGAAATCCGAATTTGGACTTTCCTTAGTGTATTAAGTGTATTAAAATTTCGTCTTTCGCATTGATTCGGAATTGTCAACCGCAAAAAAAGTTAATTTTGAGTTATCGTTGAATGAACAAAGTTGTCTCTTTCTTGTTTCAAGTGTTCAACTATGGACCCATGGCTAAAACTCAAGTTTTAAAGACTTCCCGAAATCTGAATTTGGACTTTCATTTGTGTATTAAGTGTATTAAAATGTCGTCTTTCACATTGATTCGGAATCGTCAACCGCAAAAAAAGTCAGGTTTGAGATATCGTTGAATGAACAAAGTTGTCTCTTTCTTGTTTCAAGTGTTCAACTATGGACCCATGGCTAAAACTCAAGTTTTAAAAACTTCCCAAAATCTGAATTTGGACTTTATTTAGTGTATTAAGTGTTTCAAAATGTCATCTTTTACGTAGATTCGGAACCGTCAAAAGCAAATAAGTCAGTTTTGAGATATCTTTGATACAACAAAGTTCTGTCTTTCTTGTTTCAATTGTTCTACTGTGCACCTATGGCTAAAACTCAAGTTTTAAAAACTTCCCGAGATCTGAATCTGGACTTTCATTAGTGTATTAAGTGTATCAAAATGTCGTCTTTCACATAGATTCAGAATCGTCAACTGTAAAAAAGTCAATTTTGAGATATCGTTGATTTAACAAAGTTGTCTCTTTCTTGTTTCAAGTGTTCTACTATGGACCCATGGGTAAGACTGAAGTTTTAAAAATGTCCCGAAATCTGAATTTGGACTTTCACTAGTGTATTAAGTGTATCAAAATGTCGTCTTTCACATTGATTCGGAATCGTTAACCGCAAAAAAAGTCAGTTTTGAGATATCGTTGAATGAAGAAAGTTGTCTCTTTCTTGTTTCAAGTGTTCAACATTGGACCCATGGCTAAAACTCAAGTTTTAAAGACTTCCCGAAATCCGAATTTGGACTTTCATTAGTGTATTAAGTGTATTAAAATGTCGTCTTTCACATTGATTCGGAATCGTCAACCGCAAAAAAAGTCAGTTTTGAGTTATCGTTGAATGAACAAAGTTGTCTCTTTCTTGTTTCAAGTGTTTAACTATGGACCCATGGCTAAAACTCAAGTTTTAAAGACTTCCCGAAATCCGAATTTAGACTTTCATTAGTGTATTAAGTGTATTAAAATGTCATCTTTCACATTGATTCGGAATCGTCAACCGCAAAAAAAGTCAGTTTTGAGATATCGTTGAATGAACAAAGTTGCCACTTTCTTGTTTCAAGTGTTTAACTATGGACCCATGGCTAAAACTCAAGTTTTAAAGACTTCTCGAAATCTGAATTTGGACTTTCATTAGTGTATTAAGTGTATTAAAATGTCATCTTTCACATTGATTCGGAATCGTCAACCGCAAAAAAAGTCAGTTTGGAGATATCGTTGAATGAACAAAGTTGTCACTTTTTTGTTTCAAGTGTTTAACTATGGACCCATGGCTAAAACTCAAGTTTTAAAGACTTCTCGAAATCCGAATTAGGACTTTCATTAGCGTATTAAGTGTATTAAAATTTCATCTTTCACATTGATTGGGAATTGTCAACGCAAAAAAAGTCAGTTTTGAGTTATAGTTGAATGAACAAAGTTGTCTCTTTCTTGTTTCAACTGTTCAACTATGGACCCATGGCTAAAAGTCAAGTTTTAAAGACTTCCCGAAATCCGAATTTGGACTTTCATGAGTGTATTAAGTGTATTAAAATGTCGTCTTTCACATTGATTCGGAATCGTCAACCACAAAAAAAGTCAGTTTTGAGATATCGTTGAATGAACAAAGTTGTCTCTTTCTTGTTTCAAGTGTTTAACTATGGACCCATGGCTAAAACTCAAGTTTTAAAGACTTCCCGAAATCCGAATTTGGACTTTCATCAGTGTATTAAGTGTATTAAAATGTCATCTTTCACATTGATTTGGAATCGTTAACCGCAAAAAAAGACAGTTTTGAGTTATCGTTGAATGAACAAAGTTGCCTCTTTCTTGTTTCAAGTGTTCAACTATGGACCCATGGCTAAAACTCAAGTTTTAAAAAACTACCGAAATCTGAATTTGAACTTTATTTTGTGTATTAAGTGTTTCAAAATGTCATCTTTCACGTAGATTCGGAGCCGTCAAAAGCAAATAAGTCAGTTTTGAGATATTTTTGATAAAACAAAGTTCTGTCTTTCTTGTTTCAAGTGTTCTACTGTGCACCCATGGCTAAAACTCAAGTTTTAAAAACTTCCCGAGATCTGAATCTGGACTTTCATTAGTGTATCAAAATGTCGTCTTTCACATAGATTCGGAATCGTCAACTGCAAAAAAGTCAATTTTGAGATATCGTTGATTGAATAAAGTTGTCTCCTTCTTGTTTCAAATGTTCTACTATGGACCCATGGGTAAAACTGAAGTTTTAAAAATGTCCCAAAATCCGAATTTGGACTTTCACTAGTGTATTAAGTGTATCAAAATGTCGTCTTTCACATTGATTCGGAATCGTCAACCGCAAAAAAAGTCAGTTTTGAGATATCGTTTGAATGAAGAAAGTTGTCTCTTTCTTGTTTCAAGTGTTCAACAATGGACCCATGGCTAAAACTCAAGTTTTAAAGACTTTCCGAAATCCGAATTTGGACTTTCATCAGTGTGTTAAGTGTATTAAAATGTCGTCTTTCACATTGATTCGGAATCGTCCACTGCAAAAAAGTTCCCTTTTGAGTTATCGTTGAATGAATAAAGTTGTCTCTTTCTTGTTTCAAGTGTTCAACTATGGACCCATGGCTAAAACTCAAGTTTTAAAAACTTCTCGAAATATGAATTTGGACTTTCTTTAGTGTATTAGGTGTTTCAAAAAGTCGTCTTCCACGTAGATTTGGAATCATCAACAGCAAAAAAAGTCAGTTTTGTGATATCGTTGAATGAACAAAGTTGTATCTTTCTTGTTTCAAGTGTTTAACTACGGACCCATGGCTAAAACTCAAGTTTTAAAGACTTTTCTAAATCCGAATTTGGACTTTCATCAGTGTATTAAGTGTATTAAAATGTCGTCTTTCACATTGATTCGGAATCGTCCACCGCAAAAAAGTTCCCTTTTGAGTTATCGTTGAATGAACAAAGTTGTCTCTTTCTTATTTCAAGTGTTCAACTATGGACCCATGGCTAAAACTCAAGTTTTAAAAACTTCTCGAAATATGAATTTGTACTTTCTTTAGTGTATTAAGTGTTTCAAAATGTCGTCTTTCACGTAGATTCAGAATCATCAAAAGCAAATAAGTCAGTTTTTAGATATCTTTGATTGAACAAAGTTCTGTCTTTCTTGTTTCAAGTGTTTAACTATGGACCATGGCTAAAACTCAAGTTTTAAAAACTTTTCGAAATCTGAATTTGGACTTTCTTTAGTGTATTATGTGTTTCAAAATGCTGTCTTTCACGTAGATTCGTAATCATCAAAAGCAAATAAGTCAGTTTTAAGATATCGTTGATTGAACAAAGTTGTCTTCTTCTTGTTTGAAGTGTTCTACTATGGACCCATGGGTAAAACTCAAGTTTTAAAAACTTCCCGGCATCCGAATTGAGACTTTCGTTAGTGTATTAAGTGTATCAAAATGTCATCTTTCACATGGATTCGGAATCGTCAACCGCAAAAAAAGTCAGTTTTGAGATATCGTTGAATGAACAAAGTTGTCTCTTTCTTGTTTCAAGTGTTTAACTATGGACCATGGCTAAAACTCAAGTTTTAAAGACATCCCGAAATCCGAATTTGGACTTTCGTTAGTGTATTAAGTGTATCAAAATGTCATCTTTCACATTGATTCGAGATCGTCAACCGCAAAAAAAGTCAGTTTTGAGATATCGTTGAATGAACAAAGTTGTCTCTTTCTTGTTTCAAGTGTTTAACTATGGACCCATGGCTAAAACTCAAGTTTTAAAGACTTCCCGAAATCTGAATTTGGACTTTCATCAGTGTATTAAGTGTATTAAAATGTAGTCTTTCACATTGATTCAGAATCGTCCACCGCAAAAAACTTCCCTTTCGAGTTATCGTTGAATGAACGAAGTTGTCTCTTTCTTGTTTCAAGTGTTCAACTATGGACGCATGGCCAAAACTCAAGTTTTAAAAACTTCCCAAAATCTGAATTTGGGCTTTCTTTAGTGTATTAAGTGTTTCAAAATGCCGTCTTTCATGTAGATTCGTAATCATCAAAAGCAAATAAGTCAGTTTTTAGATGTCTTTGATTGAACAAAGTTCTGTCTTTCTTGTTTCAAGTGTTCTACTATGGACCCATGTCTAAAACTCAAGTTTTAAAAACTTCCCGAAATCTAAATCTGGACTTTCATTAGGGTATTAAGTGTATCAAAATGTCCTCTTTCACATAGATTCGGAATCGTCAACTGCAAAAAAGTCAATTTTAAGATATCGTTGATTGAACAAAGTTGTCTCTTTCTTGTTTCAAGTGTTCTACTATGGACCCATGGGTAAAACTCAAGTTTTAAAAAAGTTCCCGGAATCCGAATTTGGACATTTGTTAGTGTATTAAGTGTATCAAAATGTCGTCTTTCACGTTGATTCGGAATCGTCAACCGCAATAAAAGTCAGTTTTGAGATATTGTTGAATGAACAAAGTTGTCTCTTTCTTGTTTCAAGTGTTTAACTATTGACCCATGGCTAAAACTCAAGCTTTAAAGACTTCCCGAAATCAAAATTTGGACTTTCGTTAGTGTATTAAGTGTATCAAAATGTCGTCTTTCACATTTATTCGAAATCGTCAACCGCAAAAAAAGTCAGTTTTGAGAATTCGTTGAATGAACAAAGTTGTCTCTTTCTTGTTTCAAGTGTTCTACTATAGACCCATGGCTAAAACTCAAGTTTTAAAGACTTCCCGAAATCCAAATTTAGACATTCATTAGTGTATTAAGTGTATTAAAATGTTGTATTTCACATTGATTCGGAATCGTCAACCGCAAAAAAAGTCAGTTCTGAGATATCGTTGAATGAACGAAGTTGTTTTTTTCTTGTTTCAAGTGTTTAACTATGAACCCATGGCTAAAACTCAAGTTTTAAAGACTTAACGAAATCCGAATTTGGACATTCATTAGTGTATTAAGTGTATTAAAATGTCGTCTTTCACATTGATTCGGAATCGTCAACCGCAAAAAAAGTCAGTTTTGAGTTATCGTTGAATGAACAAAGTTGTCTCTTTCTTGTTTCAAGTGTTTAACTATGGACCCATGGCTAAAACTCAAGTTTTAAAGACTTCCCGAAATCCGAATTTGGACTTTCCTTAGTGTATTAAGTGTATTAAAATTTCGTCTTTCGCATTGATTCGGAATTGTCAACCGCAAAAAAAGTTAATTTTGAGTTATCGTTGAATGAACAAAGTTGTCTCTTTCTTGTTTCAAGTGTTCAACTATGGACCCATGGCTAAAACTCAAGTTTTAAAGACTTCCCGAAATCCGAATTTGGACTTTCATTTGTGTATTAAGTGTATTAAAATGTCGTCTTTCACATTGATTCGGAATCGTCAACCGCAAAAAAAGTCAGTTTTGAGATATCGTTGAATGAACAAAGTTGTCTCTTTCTTGTTTCAGGTGTTCAACTATGGACCCATGGCTAAAACTCAAGTTTTAAAAACTTCCCAAAATCTGAATTTGGACTTTATTTAGTGTATTAAGTGTTTCAAAATGTCATCTTTTACGTAGATTCGGAACCGTCAAAAGCAAATAAGTCAGTTTTGAGATATCTTTGATACAACAAAGTTCTGTCTTTCTTGTTTCAATTGTTCTACTGTGCACCTATGGCTAAAACTCAAGTTTTAAAAACTTCCCGAGATCTGAATCTGGACTTTCATTAGTGTATTAAGTGTATCAAAATGTCGTCTTTCACATAGATTCAGAATCGTCAACTGCAAAAAAGTCAATTTTGAGATATCGTTGATTTAACAAAGTTGTCTCTTTCTTGTTTCAAGTGTTCTACTATGGACCCATGGGTAAGACTGAAGTTTTAAAAATGTCCCGAAATCCGAATTTGGACTTTCACTAGTGTATTAAGTGTATCAAAATGTCGTCTTTCACATTGATTCGGAATCGTTAACCGCAAAAAAAGTCAGTTTTGAGATATCGTTGAATGAAGAAAGTTGTCTCTTTCTTGTTTCAAGTGTTCAACATTGGACCCATGGCTAAAACTCAAGTTTTAAAGACTTCCCGAAATCCGAATTTGGACTTTCATTAGTGTATTAAGTGTATTAAAATGTCGTCTTTCACATTGATTCGGAATCGTCAACCGCAAAAAAAGTCAGTTTTGAGTTATCGTTGAATGAACAAAGTTGTCTCTTTCTTGTTTCAAGTGTTTAACTATGGACCCATGGCTAAAACTCAAGTTTTAAAGACTTCCCGAAATCCGAATTTAGACTTTCATTAGTGTATTAAGTGTATTAAAATGTCATCTTTCACATTGATTCGGAATCGTCAACCGCAAAAAAAGTCAGTTTTGAGATATCGTTGAATGAACAAAGTTGTCACTTTCTTGTTTCAAGTGTTTAACTATGGACCCATGGCTAAAACTCAAGTTTTAAAGACTTCTCGAAATCTGAATTTGGACTTTCATTAGTGTATTAAGTGTATTAAAATGTCATCTTTCACATTGATTCGGAATCGTCAACCGCAAAAAAAGTCAGTTTGGAGATATCGTTGAATGAACAAAGTTGTCACTTTCTTGTTTCAAGTGTTTAACTATGGACCCATGGCTAAAACTCAAGTTTTAAAGACTTCTCGAAATCCGAATTAGGACTTTCATTAGCGTATTAAGTGTATTAAAATTTCATCTTTCACATTGATTGGGAATTGTCAACGCAAAAAAAGTCAGTTTTGAGTTATAGTTGAATGAACAAAGTTGTCTCTTTCTTGTTTCAACTGTTCAACTATGGACCCAAGGCTAAAAGTCAAGTTTTAAAGACTTCCCGAAATCCGAATTTGGACTTTCATGAGTGTATTAAGTGTATTAAAATGTCGTCTTTCACATTGATTCGGAATCGTCAACCACAAAAAAAGTCAGTTTTGAGATATCGTTGAATGAACAAAGTTGTCTCTTTCTTGTTTCAAGTGTTTAACTATGGACCCATGGCTAAAACTCAAGTTTTAAAGACTTCCCGAAATCCGAATTTGGACTTTCATCAGTGTATTAAGTGTATTAAAATGTCATCTTTCACATTGATTTGGAATCGTCAACCGCAAAAAAAGACAGTTTTGAGTTATCGTTGAATGAACAAAGTTGCCTCTTTCTTGTTTCAAGTGTTCAACTATGGACCCATGGCTAAAACTCAAGTTTTAAAAAACTTCCCGAAATCTGAATTTGAACTTTATTTTGTGTATTAAGTGTTTCAAAATGTCATCTTTCACGTAGATTCGGAGCCGTCAAAAGCAAATAAGTCAGTTTTGAGATATCTTTGATAAAACAAAGTTCTGTCTTTCTTGTTTCAAGTGTTCTACTGTGCACCCATGGCTAAAACTCAAGTTTTAAAAACTTCCCGAGATCTGAATCTGGACTTTCATTAGTGTATCAAAATGTCGTCTTTCACATAGATTCGGAATCGTCAACTGCAAAAAAGTCAATTTTGAGATATCGTTGATTGAATAAAGTTGTCTCCTTCTTGTTTCAAATGTTCTACTATGGACCCATGGGTAAAACTGAAGTTTTAAAAATGTCCCAAAATCCGAATTTGGACCTTCACTAGTGTATTAAGTGTATCAAAATGTCGTCTTTCACATTGATTCGGAATCGTCAACCGCAAAAAAAGTCAGTTTTGAGATATCGTTTGAATGAAGAAAGTTGTCTCTTTCTTGTTTCAAGTGTTCAACAATGGACCCATGGCTAAAACTCAAGTTTTAAAGACTTTCCGAAATCCGAATTTGGACTTTCATCAGTGTGTTAAGTGTATTAAAATGTCGTCTTTCACATTGATTCGGAATCGTCCACTGCAAAAAAGTTCCCTTTTGAGTTATCGTTGAATGAATAAAGTTGTCTCTTTCTTGTTTCAAGTGTTCAACTATGGACCCATGGCTAAAACTCAAGTTTTAAAAACTACTCGAAATATGAATTTGGACTTTCTTTAGTGTATTAGGTGTTTCAAAATGTCGTCTTCCACGTAGATTTGGAATCATCAACAGCAAAAAAAGTCAGTTTTGTGATATCGTTGAATGAACAAAGTTGTATCTTTCTTGTTTCAAGTGTTTAACTACGGACCCATGGCTAAAACTCAAGTTTTAAAGACTTTTCTAAATCCGAATTTGGACTTTCATCAGTGTATTAAGTGTATTAAAATGTCGTCTTTCACATTGATTCGGAATCGTCCACCGCAAAAAAGTTCCCTTTTGAGTTATCGTTGAATGAACAAAGTTGTCTCTTTCTTATTTCAAGTGTTCAACTATGGACCCATGGCTAAAACTCAAGTTTTAAAAACTTCTCGAAATATGAATTTGTACTTTCTTTAGTGTATTAAGTGTTTCAAAATGTCGTCTTTCACGTAGATTCGGAATCATCAAAAGCAAATAAGTCAGTTTTTAGATATCTTTGATTGAACAAAGTTCTGTCTTTCTTGTTTCAAGTGTTTAACTATGGACCATGGCTAAAACTCAAGTTTTAAAAACTTTTCGAAATCTGAATTTGGACTTTCTTTAGTGTATTAAGTGTATCAAAATGCTATCTTTCACGTAGATTCGTAATCATCAAAAGCAAATAAGTCAGTTTTAAGATATCGTTGATTGAACAAAGTTGTCTTCTTCTTGTTTGAAGTGTTCTACTATGGACCCATGGGTAAAACTCAAGTTTTAAGAACTTCCCGGAATCCGAATTGAGACTTTCGTTAGTGTATTAAGTGTATCAAAATGTCATCTTTTACATGGATTCGGAATCGTCAACCGCAAAAAAAGTCAGTTTTGAGATATCGTTGAATGAACAAAGTTGTCTCTTTCTTGTTTCAAGTGTTTAACTATGGACCATGGCTAAAACTCAAGTTTTAAAGACATCCCGAAATCCGAATTTGGACTTTCGTTAGTGTATTAAGTGTATCAAAATGTCATCTTTCACATTGATTCGAGATCGTCAACCGCAAAAAAAGTCAGTTTTGAGATATCGTTGAATGAACAAAGTTGTCTCTTTCTTGTTTCAAGTGTTTAACTATGGACCCATGGCTAAAACTCAAGTTTTAAAGACTTCCCGAAATCTGAATTTGGACTTTCATCAGTGTATTAAGTGTATTAAAATGTAGTCTTTCACATTGATTCAGAATCGTCAACCGCAAAAAACTTCCCTTTCGAGTTATCGTTGAATGAACGAAGTTGTCTCTTTCTTGTTTCAAGTGTTCAACTATGGACGCATGGCCAAAACTCAAGTTTTAAAAACTTTCCAAAATCTGAATTTGGGCTTTCTTTAGTGTATTAAGTGTTTCAAAATGCCGTCTTTCATGTAGATTCGTAATCATCAAAAGCAAATAAGTCAGTTTTTAGATATCTTTGATTGAACAAAGTTCTGTCTTTCTTGTTTCAAGTGTTCTACTATGGACCCATGTCTAAAACTCAAGTTTTAAAAACTTCCCGAAATCTAAATCTGGACTTTCATTAGGGTATTAAGTGTATCAAAATGTCCTCTTTCACATAGATTCGGAATCGCCAACTGCAAAAAAGTCAATTTTAAGATATCGTTGATTGAACAAAGTTGTCTCTTTCTTGTTTCAAGTGTTCTACTATGGACCCATGGGTAAAACTCAAGTTTTAAAAAAGTTCTCGGAATCCGAATTTGGACATTTGTTAGTGTATTAAGTGTATCAAAATGTCGTCTTTCACATTGATTTGGAATCGCCAACCGCAATAAAAGTCAGTTTTGAGATATTGTTGAATGAACAAAGTTGTCTCTTTCTTGTTTCAAGTGTTTAACTATTGACCCATGGCTAAAACTCAAGCTTTAAAGACTTCCCGAAATCAAAATTTGGACTTTCGTTAGTGTATTAAGTGTATCAAAATGTCGTCTTTCACATTTATTCGAAATCGTCAACCGCAAAAAAAGTCAGTTTTGAGAAATCGTTGAATGAACAAAGTTGTCTCTTTCTTGTTTCAAGTGTTCTACTATAGACCCATGGCTAAAACTCAAGTTTTAAAGACTTCCCGAAATCCAAATTTAGACATTCATTAGTGTATTAAGTGTATTAAAATGTCGTATTTCACATTGATTCAGAATCGTCAACCGCAAAAAAAGTCAGTTCTGAGATATCGTTGAATGAACGAAGTTGTTTTTTTCTTGTTTCAAGTGTTTAACTATGAACCCATGGCTAAAACTCAAGTTTTAAAGACTTCCCGAAATCCGAATTTGGACTTTCCTTAGTGTATTAAGTGTATTAAAATTTCGTCTTTCGCATTGATTCGGAATTGTCAACCGCAAAAAAAGTCAGTTTTGAGTTATCGTTGAATGAACAAAGTTGTCTCTTTCTTGTTTCAAGTGTTCAACTATGGACCCATGGCTAAAACTCAAGTTTTAAAGACTTCCCGAAATCCGAATTTGGACTTTCATTTGTGTATTAAGTGTATTAAAATGTCGTCTTTCACATTGATTCGGAATCGTCAACCGCAAAAAAAGTCAGTTTTGAGTTATCGTTGAATGAACAAAGTTGTCTCTTTCTTGTTTCAAGTGTTTAACTATGGACCCATGGCTAAAACTCAAGTTTTAAAGACTTCCCGAAATCCGAATTTGGACTTTCCTTAGTGTATTAAGTGTATTAAAATTTCGTCTTTCGCATTGATTCGGAATTGTCAACCGCAAAAAAAGTCAGTTTTGAGTTATCGTTGAATGAACAAAGTTGTCTCTTTCTTGTTTCAAGTGTTCAACTATGGACCCATGGCTAAAACTCAAGTTTTAAAGACTTCCCGAAATCCGAATTTGGACTTTCATTTGTGTATTAAGTGTATTAAAATGTCGTCTTTCACATTGATTCGGAATCGTCAACCGCAAAAAAAGTCAGTTTTGAGATATCGTTGAATGAACAAAGTTGTCTCTTTCTTGTTTCAGGTGTTCAACTATGGACCCATGGCTAAAACTCAAGTTTTAAAAACTTCCCAAAATCTGAATTTGGACTTTATTTAGTGTATTAAGTGTTTCAAAATGTCATCTTTTACGTAGATTCGGAACCGTCAAAAGCAAATAAGTCATTTTTGAGATATCTTTGATACAACAAAGTTCTGTCTTTCTTGTTTCAATTGTTCTACTGTGCACCTATGGCTAAAACTCAAGTTTTAAAAACTTCCCGAGATCTGAATCTGGACTTTCATTAGTGTATTAAGTGTATCAAAATGTCGTCTTTCACATAGATTCAGAATCGTCAACTGCAAAAAAGTCAATTTTGAGATATCGTTGATTTAACAAAGTTGTCTCTTTCTTGTTTCAAGTGTTCTACTATGGACCCATGGGTAAGACTGAAGTTTTAAAAATGTCCCGAAATCTGAATTTGGACTTTCACTAGTGTATTAAGTGTATCAAAATGTCGTCTTTCACATTGATTCGGAATCGTTAACCGCAAAAAAAGTCAGTTTTGAGATATCGTTGAATGAAGAAAGTTGTCTCTTTCTTGTTTCAAGTGTTCAACATTGGACCCATGGCTAAAACTCAAGTTTTAAAGACTTCCCGAAATCCGAATTTGGACTTTCATTAGTGTATTAAGTGTATTAAAATGTCGTCTTTCACATTGATTCGGAATCGTCAACCGCAAAAAAAGTCAGTTTTGAGTTATCGTTGAATGAACAAAGTTGTCTCTTTCTTGTTTCAAGTGTTTAACTATGGACCCATGGCTAAAACTCAAGTTTTAAAGACTTCCCGAAATCCGAATTTAGACTTTCATTAGTGTATTAAGTGTATTAAAATGTCATCTTTCACATTGATTCGGAATCGTCAACCGCAAAAAAAGTCAGTTTTGAGATATCGTTGAATGAACAAAGTTGCCACTTTCTTGTTTCAAGTGTTTAACTATGGACCCATGGCTAAAACTCAAGTTTTAAAGACTTCTCGAAATCTGAATTTGGACTTTCATTAGTGTATTAAGTGTATTAAAATGTCATCTTTCACATTGATTCGGAATCGTCAACCGCAAAAAAAGTCAGTTTGGAGATATCGTTGAATGAACAAAGTTGTCACTTTTTTGTTTCAAGTGTTTAACTATGGACCCATGGCTAAAACTCAAGTTTTAAAGACTTCTCGAAATCCGAATTAGGACTTTCATTAGCGTATTAAGTGTATTAAAATTTCATCTTTCACATTGATTGGGAATTGTCAACGCAAAAAAAGTCAGTTTTGAGTTATAGTTGAATGAACAAAGTTGTCTCTTTCTTGTTTCAACTGTTCAACTATGGACCCATGGCTAAAAGTCAAGTTTTAAAGACTTCCCGAAATCCGAATTTGGACTTTCATGAGTGTATTAAGTGTATTAAAATGTCGTCTTTCACATTGATTCGGAATCGTCAACCACAAAAAAAGTCAGTTTTGAGATATCGTTGAATGAACAAAGTTGTCTCTTTCTTGTTTCAAGTGTTTAACTATGGACCCATGGCTAAAACTCAAGTTTTAAAGACTTCCCGAAATCCGAATTTGGACTTTCATCAGTGTATTAAGTGTATTAAAATGTCATCTTTCACATTGATTTGGAATCGTTAACCGCAAAAAAAGACAGTTTTGAGTTATCGTTGAATGATCAAAGTTGCCTCTTTCTTGTTTCAAGTGTTCAACTATGGACCCATGGCTAAAATTCAAGTTTTAAAAAACTACCGAAATCTGAATTTGAACTTTATTTTGTGTATTAAGTGTTTCAAAATGTCATCTTTCACGTAGATTCGGAGCCGTCAAAAGCAAATAAGTCAGTTTTGAGATATTTTTGATAAAACAAAGTTCTGTCTTTCTTGTTTCAAGTGTTCTACTGTGCACCCATGGCTAAAACTCAAGTTTTAAAAACTTCCCGAGATCTGAATCTGGACTTTCATTAGTGTATCAAAATGTCGTCTTTCACATAGATTCGGAATCGTCAACTGCAAAAAAGTCAATTTTGAGATATCGTTGATTGAATAAAGTTGTCTCCTTCTTGTTTCAAATGTTCTACTATGGACCCATGGGTAAAACTGAAGTTTTAAAAATGTCCCAAAATCCGAATTTGGACTTTCACTAGTGTATTAAGTGTATCAAAATGTCGTCTTTCACATTGATTCGGAATCGTCAACCGCAAAAAAAGTCAGTTTTGAGATATCGTTTGAATGAAGAAAGTTGTCTCTTTCTTGTTTCAAGTGTTCAACAATGGACCCATGGCTAAAACTCAAGTTTTAAAGACTTTCCGAAATCCGAATTTGGACTTTCATCAGTGTGTTAAGTGTATTAAAATGTCGTCTTTCACATTGATTCGGAATCGTCCACTGCAAAAAAGTTCCCTTTTGAGTTATCGTTGAATGAATAAAGTTGTCTCTTTCTTGTTTCAAGTGTTCAACTATGGACCCATGGCTAAAACTCAAGTTTTAAAGACTTCTCGAAATATGAATTTGGACTTTCTTTAGTGTATTAGGTGTTTCAAAAAGTCGTCTTCCACGTAGATTTGGAATCATCAACAGCAAAAAAAGTCAGTTTTGTGATATCGTTGAATGAACAAAGTTGTATCTTTCTTGTTTCAAGTGTTTAACTACGGACCCATGGCTAAAACTCAAGTTTTAAAGACTTTTCTAAATCCGAATTTGGACTTTCATCAGTGTATTAAGTGTATTAAAATGTCGTCTTTCACATTGATTCGGAATCGTCCACCGCAAAAAAGTTCCCTTTTGAGTTATCGTTGAATGAACAAAGTTGTCTCTTTCTTATTTCAAGTGTTCAACTATGGACCCATGGCTAAAACTCAAGTTTTAAAAACTTCTCGAAATATGAATTTGTACTTTCTTTAGTGTATTAAGTGTTTCAAAATGTCGTCTTTCACGTAGATTCAGAATCATCAAAAGCAAATAAGTCAGTTTTTAGATATCTTTGATTGAACAAAGTTCTGTCTTTCTTGTTTCAAGTGTTTAACTATGGACCATGGCTAAAACTCAAGTTTTAAAAACTTTTCGAAATCTGAATTTGGACTTTCTTTAGTGTATTATGTGTTTCAAAATGCTGTCTTTCACGTAGATTCGTAATCATCAAAAGCAAATAAGTCAGTTTTAAGATATCGTTGATTGAACAAAGTTGTCTTCTTCTTGTTTGAAGTGTTCTACTATGGACCCATGGGTAAAACTCAAGTTTTAAAAACTTCCCGGCATCCGAATTGAGACTTTCGTTAGTGTATTAAGTGTATCAAAATGTCATCTTTCACATGGATTCGGAATCGTCAACCGCAAAAAAAGTCAGTTTTGAGATATCGTTGAATGAACAAAGTTGTCTCTTTCTTGTTTCAAGTGTTTAACTATGGACCATGGCTAAAACTCAAGTTTTAAAGACATCCCGAAATCCGAATTTGGACTTTCGTTAGTGTATTAAGTGTATCAAAATGTCATCTTTCACATTGATTCGAGATCGTCAACCGCAAAAAAAGTCAGTTTTGAGATATCGTTGAATGAACAAAGTTGTCTCTTTCTTGTTTCAAGTGTTTAACTATGGACCCATGGCTAAAACTCAAGTTTTAAAGACTTCCCGAAATCTGAATTTGGACTTTCATCAGTGTATTAAGTGTATTAAAATGTAGTCTTTCACATTGATTCAGAATCGTCCACCGCAAAAAACTTCCCTTTCGAGTTATCGTTGAATGAACGAAGTTGTCTCTTTCTTGTTTCAAGTGTTCAACTATGGACGCATGGCCAAAACTCAAGTTTTAAAAACTTCCCAAAATCTGAATTTGGGCTTTCTTTAGTGTATTAAGTGTTTCAAAATGCCGTCTTTCATGTAGATTCGTAATCATCAAAAGCAAATAAGTCAGTTTTTAGATGTCTTTGATTGAACAAAGTTCTGTCTTTCTTGTTTCAAGTGTTCTACTATGGACCCATGTCTAAAACTCAAGTTTTAAAAACTTCCCGAAATCTAAATCTGGACTTTCATTAGGGTATTAAGTGTATCAAAATGTCCTCTTTCACATAGATTCGGAATCGTCAACTGCAAAAAAGTCAATTTTAAGATATCGTTGATTGAACAAAGTTGTCTCTTTCTTGTTTCAAGTGTTCTACTATGGACCCATGGGTAAAACTCAAGTTTTAAAAAAGTTCCCGGAATCCGAATTTGGACATTTGTTAGTGTATTAAGTGTATCAAAATGTCGTCTTTCACGTTGATTCGGAATCGTCAACCGCAATAAAAGTCAGTTTTGAGATATTGTTGAATGAACAAAGTTGTCTCTTTCTTGTTTCAAGTGTTTAACTATTGACCCATGGCTAAAACTCAAGCTTTAAAGACTTCCCGAAATCAAAATTTGGACTTTCGTTAGTGTATTAAGTGTATCAAAATGTCGTCTTTCACATTTATTCGAAATCGTCAACCGCAAAAAAAGTCAGTTTTGAGAATTCGTTGAATGAACAAAGTTGTCTCTTTCTTGTTTCAAGTGTTCTACTATAGACCCATGGCTAAAACTCAAGTTTTAAAGACTTCCCGAAATCCAAATTTAGACATTCATTAGTGTATTAAGTGTATTAAAATGTTGTATTTCACATTGATTCGGAATCGTCAACCGCAAAAAAAGTCAGTTCTGAGATATCGTTGAATGAACGAAGTTGTTTTTTTCTTGTTTCAAGTGTTTAACTATGAACCCATGGCTAAAACTCAAGTTTTAAAGACTTAACGAAATCCGAATTTGGACATTCATTAGTGTATTAAGTGTATTAAAATGTCGTCTTTCACATTGATTCGGAATCGTCAACCGCAAAAAAAGTCAGTTTTGAGTTATCGTTGAATGAACAAAGTTGTCTCTTTCTTGTTTCAAGTGTTTAACTATGGACCCATGGCTAAAACTCAAGTTTTAAAGACTTCCCGAAATCCGAATTTGGACTTTCCTTAGTGTATTAAGTGTATTAAAATTTCGTCTTTCGCATTGATTCGGAATTGTCAACCGCAAAAAAAGTCAATTTTGAGTTATCGTTGAATGAACAAAGTTGTCTCTTTCTTGTTTCAAGTGTTCAACTATGGACCCATGGCTAAAACTCAAGTTTTAAAGACTTCCCGAAATCCGAATTTGGACTTTCATTTGTGTATTAAGTGTATTAAAATGTCGTCTTTCACATTGATTCGGAATCGTCAACCGCAAAAAAAGTCAGTTTTGAGATATCGTTGAATGAACAAAGTTGTCTCTTTCTTGTTTCAGGTGTTCAACTATGGACCCATGGCTAAAACTCAAGTTTTAAAAACTTCCCAAAATCTGAATTTGGACTTTATTTAGTGTATTAAGTGTTTCAAAATGTCATCTTTTACGTAGATTCGGAACCATCAAAAGCAAATAAGTCAGTTTTGAGATATCTTTGATAGAACAAAGTTCTGTCTTTCTTGTTTCAATTGTTCTACTGTGCACCTATGGCTAAAACTCAAGTTTTAAAAACTTCCCGAGATCTGAATCTGGACTTTCATTAGTGTATTAAGTGTATCAAAATGTCGTCTTTCACATAGATTCAGAATCGTCAACTGCAAAAAAGTCAATTTTGAGATATCGTTGATTTAACAAAGTTGTCTCTTTCTTGTTTCAAGTGTTCTACTATGGACCCATGGGTAAGACTGAAGTTTTAAAAATGTCCCGAAATCCGAATTTGGACTTTCACTAGTGTATTAAGTGTATCAAAATGTCGTCTTTCACATTGATTCGGAATCGTTAACCGCAAAAAAAGTCAGTTTTGAGATATCGTTGAATGAAGAAAGTTGTCTCTTTCTTGTTTCAAGTGTTCAACATTGGACCCATGGCTAAAACTCAAGTTTTAAAGACTTCCCGAAATCCGAATTTGGACTTTCATTAGTGTATTAAGTGTATTAAAATGTCGTCTTTCACATTGATTCGGAATCGTCAACCGCAAAAAAAGTCAGTTTTGAGTTATCGTTGAATGAACAAAGTTGTCTCTTTCTTGTTTCAAGTGTTTAACTATGGACCCATGGCTAAAACTCAAGTTTTAAAGACTTCCCGAAATCCGAATTTAGACTTTCATTAGTGTATTAAGTGTATTAAAATGTCATCTTTCACATTGATTCGGAATCGTCAACCGCAAAAAAAGTCAGTTTTGAGATATCGTTGAATGAACAAAGTTGTCACTTTCTTGTTTCAAGTGTTTAACTATGGACCCATGGCTAAAACTCAAGTTTTAAAGACTTCTCGAAATCTGAATTTGGACTTTCATTAGTGTATTAAGTGTATTAAAATGTCATCTTTCACATTGATTCGGAATCGTCAACCGCAAAAAAAGTCAGTTTGGAGATATCGTTGAATGAACAAAGTTGTCACTTTCTTGTTTCAAGTGTTTAACTATGGACCCATGGCTAAAACTCAAGTTTTAAAGACTTCTCGAAATCCGAATTAGGACTTTCATTAGCGTATTAAGTGTCTTAAAATTTCATCTTTCACATTGATTGGGAATTGTCAACGCAAAAAAAGTCAGTTTTGAGTTATAGTTGAATGAACAAAGTTGTCTCTTTCTTGTTTCAACTGTTCAACTATGGACCCAAGGCTAAAAGTCAAGTTTTAAAGACTTCCCGAAATCCGAATTTGGACTTTCATGAGTGTATTAAGTGTATTAAAATGTCGTCTTTCACATTGATTCGGAATCGTCAACCACAAAAAAAGTCAGTTTTGAGATATCGTTGAATGAACAAAGTTGTCTCTTTCTTGTTTCAAGTGTTTAACTATGGACCCATGGCTAAAACTCAAGTTTTAAAGACTTCCCGAAATCCGAATTTGGACTTTCATCAGTGTATTAAGTGTATTAAAATGTCATCTTTCACATTGATTTGGAATCGTCAACCGCAAAAAAAGACAGTTTTGAGTTATCGTTGAATGAACAAAGTTGCCTCTTTCTTGTTTCAAGTGTTCAACTATGGACCCATGGCTAAAACTCAAGTTTTAAAAAACTTCCCGAAATCTGAATTTGAACTTTATTTTGTGTATTAAGTGTTTCAAAATGTCATCTTTCACGTAGATTCGGAGCCGTCAAAAGCAAATAAGTCAGTTTTGAGATATCTTTGATAAAACAAAGTTCTGTCTTTCTTGTTTCAAGTGTTCTACTGTGCACCCATGGCTAAAACTCAAGTTTTAAAAACTTCCCGAGATCTGAATCTGGACTTTCATTAGTGTATCAAAATGTCGTCTTTCACATAGATTCGGAATCGTCAACTGCAAAAAAGTCAATTTTGAGATATCGTTGATTGAATAAAGTTGTCTCCTTCTTGTTTCAAATGTTCTACTATGGACCCATGGGTAAAACTGAAGTTTTAAAAATGTCCCAAAATCCGAATTTGGACTTTCACTAGTGTATTAAGTGTATCAAAATGTCGTCTTTCACATTGATTCGGAATCGTCAACCGCAAAAAAAGTCAGTTTTGAGATATCGTTTGAATGAAGAAAGTTGTCTCTTTCTTGTTTCAAGTGTTCAACAATGGACCCATGGCTAAAACTCAAGTTTTAAAGACTTTCCGAAATCCGAATTTGGACTTTCATCAGTGTGTTAAGTGTATTAAAATGTCGTCTTTCACATTGATTCGGAATCGTCCACTGCAAAAAAGTTCCCTTTTGAGTTATCGTTGAATGAATAAAGTTGTCTCTTTCTTGTTTCAAGTGTTCAACTATGGACCCATGGCTAAAACTCAAGTTTTAAAAACTACTCGAAATATGAATTTGGACTTTCTTTAGTGTATTAGGTGTTTCAAAATGTCGTCTTCCACGTAGATTTGGAATCATCAACAGCAAAAAAAGTCAGTTTTGTGATATCGTTGAATGAACAAAGTTGTATCTTTCTTGTTTCAAGTGTTTAACTACGGACCCATGGCTAAAACTCAAGTTTTAAAGACTTTTCTAAATCCGAATTTGGACTTTCATCAGTGTATTAAGTGTATTAAAATGTCGTCTTTCACATTGATTCGGAATCGTCCACCGCAAAAAAGTTCCCTTTTGAGTTATCGTTGAATGAACAAAGTTGTCTCTTTCTTATTTCAAGTGTTCAACTATGGACCCATGGCTAAAACTCAAGTTTTAAAAACTTCTCGAAATATGAATTTGTACTTTCTTTAGTGTATTAAGTGTTTCAAAATGTCGTCTTTCACGTAGATTCGGAATCATCAAAAGCAAATAAGTCAGTTTTTAGATATCTTTGATTGAACAAAGTTCTGTCTTTCTTGTTTCAAGTGTTTAACTATGGACCATGGCTAAAACTCAAGTTTTAAAAACTTTTCGAAATATGAATTTGGACTTTCTTTAGTGTATTAAGTGTATCAAAATGCTATCTTTCACGTAGATTCGTAATCATCAAAAGCAAATAAGTCAGTTTTAAGATATCGTTGATTGAACAAAGTTGTCTTCTTCTTGTTTGAAGTGTTCTACTATGGACCCATGGGTAAAACTCAAGTTTTAAGAACTTCCCGGAATCCGAATTGAGACTTTCGTTAGTGTATTAAGTGTATCAAAATGTCATCTTTTACATGGATTCGGAATCGTCAACCGCAAAAAAAGTCAGTTTTGAGATATCGTTGAATGAACAAAGTTGTCTCTTTCTTGTTTCAAGTGTTTAACTATGGACCATGGCTAAAACTCAAGTTTTAAAGACATCCCGAAATCCGAATTTGGACTTTCGTTAGTGTATTAAGTGTATCAAAATGTCATCTTTCACATTGATTCGAGATCGTCAACCGCAAAAAAAGTCAGTTTTGAGATATCGTTGAATGAACAAAGTTGTCTCTTTCTTGTTTCAAGTGTTTAACTATGGACCCATGGCTAAAACTCAAGTTTTAAAGACTTCCCGAAATCTGAATTTGGACTTTCATCAGTGTATTAAGTGTATTAAAATGTAGTCTTTCACATTGATTCAGAATCGTCAACCGCAAAAAACTTCCCTTTCGAGTTATCGTTGAATGAACGAAGTTGTCTCTTTCTTGTTTCAAGTGTTCAACTATGGACGCATGGCCAAAACTCAAGTTTTAAAAACTTTCCAAAATCTGAATTTGGGCTTTCTTTAGTGTATTAAGTGTTTCAAAATGCCGTCTTTCATGTAGATTCGTAATCATCAAAAGCAAATAAGTCAGTTTTTAGATATCTTTGATTGAACAAAGTTCTGTCTTTCTTGTTTCAAGTGTTCTACTATGGACCCATGTCTAAAACTCAAGTTTTAAAAACTTCCCGAAATCTAAATCTGGACTTTCATTAGGGTATTAAGTGTATCAAAATGTCCTCTTTCACATAGATTCGGAATCGCCAACTGCAAAAAAGTCAATTTTAAGATATCGTTGATTGAACAAAGTTGTCTCTTTCTTGTTTCAAGTGTTCTACTATGGACCCATGGGTAAAACTCAAGTTTTAAAAAAGTTCTCGGAATCCGAATTTGGACATTTGTTAGTGTATTAAGTGTATCAAAATGTCGTCTTTCACATTGATTTGGAATCGCCAACCGCAATAAAAGTCAGTTTTGAGATATTGTTGAATGAACAAAGTTGTCTCTTTCTTGTTTCAAGTGTTTAACTATTGACCCATGGCTAAAACTCAAGCTTTAAAGACTTCCCGAAATCAAAATTTGGACTTTCGTTAGTGTATTAAGTGTATCAAAATGTCGTCTTTCACATTTATTCGAAATCGTCAACCGCAAAAAAAGTCAGTTTTGAGAAATCGTTGAATGAACAAAGTTGTCTCTTTCTTGTTTCAAGTGTTCTACTATAGACCCATGGCTAAAACTCAAGTTTTAAAGACTTCCCGAAATCCAAATTTAGACATTCATTAGTGTATTAAGTGTATTAAAATGTCGTATTTCACATTGATTCAGAATCGTCAACCGCAAAAAAAGTCAGTTCTGAGATATCGTTGAATGAACGAAGTTGTTTTTTTCTTGTTTCAAGTGTTTAACTATGAACCCATGGCTAAAACTCAAGTTTTAAAGACTTAACGAAATCTGAATTTGGACTTTCATTAGTGTATTAAGTGTATTAAAATGTCGTCTTTCACATTGATTCGGAATCGTCAACCGCAAAAAAAGTCAGTTTTGAGTTATCGTTGAATGAACAAAGTTGTCTCTTTCTTGTTTCAAGTGTTTAACTATGGACCCATGGCTAAAACTCAAGTTTTAAAGACTTCCCGAAATCCGAATTTAGACTTTCCTTAGTGTATTAAGTGTATTAAAATTTCGTCTTTCGCATTGATTCGGAATTGTCAACCGCAAAAAAAGTCAGTTTTGAGTTATCGTTGAATGAACAAAGTTGTCTCTTTCTTGTTTCAAGTGTTCAACTATGGACCCATGGCTAAAACTCAAGTTTTAAAGACTTCCCGAAATCCGAATTTGGACTTTCATTTGTGTATTAAGTGTATTAAAATGTCGTCTTTCACATTGATTCGGAATCGTCAACCGCAAAAAAAGTCAGTTTTGAGATATCGTTGAATGAACAAAGTTGTCTCTTTCTTGTTTCAGGTGTTCAACTATGGACCCATGGCTAAAACTCAAGTTTTAAAAACTTCCCAAAATCTGAATTTGGACTTTATTTAGTGTATTAAGTGTTTCAAAATGTCATCTTTTACGTAGATTCGGAACCGTCAAAAGCAAATAAGTCAGTTTTGAGATATCTTTGATACAACAAAGTTCTGTCTTTCTTGTTTCAATTGTTCTACTGTGCACCTATGGCTAAAACTCAAGTTTTAAAAACTTCCCGAGATCTGAATCTGGACTTTCATTAGTGTATTAAGTGTATCAAAATGTCGTCTTTCACATAGATTCAGAATCGTCAACTGCAAAAAAGTCAATTTTGAGATATCGTTGATTTAACAAAGTTGTCTCTTTCTTGTTTCAAGTGTTCTACTATGGACCCATGGGTAAGACTGAAGTTTTAAAAATGTCCCGAAATCTGAATTTGGACTTTCACTAGTGTATTAAGTGTATCAAAATGTCGTCTTTCACATTGATTCAGAATCGTTAACCGCAAAAAAAGTCAGTTTTGAGATATCGTTGAATGAAGAAAGTTGTCTCTTTCTTGTTTCAAGTGTTCAACATTGGACCCATGGCTAAAACTCAAGTTTTAAAGACTTCCCGAAATCCGAATTTGGACTTTCATTAGTGTATTAAGTGTATTAAAATGTCGTCTTTCACATTGATTCGGAATCGTCAACCGCAAAAAAAGTCAGTTTTGAGTTATCGTTGAATGAACAAAGTTGTCTCTTTCTTGTTTCAAGTGTTTAACTATGGACCCATGGCTAAAACTCAAGTTTTAAAGACTTCCCGAAATCCGAATTTAGACTTTCATTAGTGTATTAAGTGTATTAAAATGTCATCTTTCACATTGATTCGGAATCGTCAACCGCAAAAAAAGTCAGTTTTGAGATATCGTTGAATGAACAAAGTTGCCACTTTCTTGTTTCAAGTGTTTAACTATGGACCCATGGCTAAAACTCAAGTTTTAAAGACTTCTCGAAATCTGAATTTGGACTTTCATTAGTGTATTAAGTGTATTAAAATGTCATCTTTCACATTGATTCGGAATCGTCAACCGCAAAAAAAGTCAGTTTGGAGATATCGTTGAATGAACAAAGTTGTCACTTTTTTGTTTCAAGAGTTTAACTATGGACCCATGGCTAAAACTCAAGTTTTAAAGACTTCTCGAAATCCGAATTAGGACTTTCATTAGCGTATTAAGTGTATTAAAATTTCATCTTTCACATTGATTGGGAATTGTCAACGCAAAAAAAGTCAGTTTTGAGTTATAGTTGAATGAACAAAGTTGTCTCTTTCTTGTTTCAACTGTTCAACTATGGACCCATGGCTAAAAGTCAAGTTTTAAAGACTTCCCGAAATCCGAATTTGGACTTTCATGAGTGTATTAAGTGTATTAAAATGTCGTCTTTCACATTGATTCGGAATCGTCAACCACAAAAAAAGTCAGTTTTGAGATATCGTTGAATGAACAAAGTTGTCTCTTTCTTGTTTCAAGTGTTTAACTATGGACCCATGGCTAAAACTCAAGTTTTAAAGACTTCCCGAAATCCGAATTTGGACTTTCATCAGTGTATTAAGTGTATTAAAATGTCATCTTTCACATTGATTTGGAATCGTTAACCGCAAAAAATGACAGTTTTGAGTTATCGTTGAATGATCAAAGTTGCCTCTTTCTTGTTTCAAGTGTTCAACTATGGACCCATGGCTAAAACTCAAGTTTTAAAAAACTACCGAAATCTGAATTTGAACTTTATTTTGTGTATTAAGTGTTTCAAAATGTCATCTTTCACGTAGATTCGGAGCCGTCAAAAGCAAATAAGTCAGTTTTGAGATATTTTTGATAAAACAAAGTTCTGTCTTTCTTGTTTCAAGTGTTCTACTGTGCACCCATGGCTAAAACTCAAGTTTTAAAAACTTCCCGAGATCTGAATCTGGACTTTCATTAGTGTATCAAAATGTCGTCTTTCACATAGATTCGGAATCGTCAACTGCAAAAAAGTCAATTTTGAGATATCGTTGATTGAATAAAGTTGTCTCCTTCTTGTTTCAAATGTTCTACTATGGACCCATCGGTAAAACTGAAGTTTTAAAAATGTCCCAAAATCCGAATTTGGACTTTCACTAGTGTATTAAGTGTATCAAAATGTCGTCTTTCACATTGATTCGGAATCGTCAACCGCAAAAAAAGTCAGTTTTGAGATATCGTTTGAATGAAGAAAGTTGTCTCTTTCTTGTTTCAAGTGTTCAACAATGGACCCATGGCTAAAACTCAAGTTTTAAAGACTTTCCGAAATCCGAATTTGGACTTTCATCAGTGTGTTAAGTGTATTAAAATGTCGTCTTTCACATTGATTCGGAATCGTCCACTGCAAAAAAGTTCCCTTTTGAGTTATCGTTGAATGAATAAAGTTGTCTCTTTCTTGTTTCAAGTGTTCAACTATGGACCCATGGCTAAAACTCAAGTTTTAAAGACTTCTCGAAATATGAATTTGGACTTTCTTTAGTGTATTAGGTGTTTCAAAAAGTCGTCTTCCACGTAGATTTGGAATCATCAACAGCAAAAAAAGTCAGTTTTGTGATATCGTTGAATGAACAAAGTTGTATCTTTCTTGTTTCAAGTGTTTAACTACGGACCCATGGCTAAAACTCAAGTTTTAAAGACTTTTCTAAATCCGAATTTGGACTTTCATCAGTGTATTAAGTGTATTAAAATGTCGTCTTTCACATTGATTCGGAATCGTCCACCGCAAAAAAGTTCCCTTTTGAGTTATCGTTGAATGAACAAAGTTGTCTCTTTCTTATTTCAAGTGTTCAACTATGGACCCATGGCTAAAACTCAAGTTTTAAAAACTTCTCGAAATATGAATTTGTACTTTCTTTAGTGTATTAAGTGTTTCAAAATGTCGTCTTTCACGTAGATTCAGAATCATCAAAAGCAAATAAGTCAGTTTTTAGATATCTTTGATTGAACAAAGTTCTGTCTTTCTTGTTTCAAGTGTTTAACTATGGACCATGGCTAAAACTCAAGTTTTAAAAACTTTTCGAAATCTGAATTTGGACTTTCTTTAGTGTATTATGTGTTTCAAAATGCTGTCTTTCACGTAGATTCGTAATCATCAAAAGCAAATAAGTCAGTTTTAAGATATCGTTGATTGAACAAAGTTGTCTTCTTCTTGTTTGAAGTGTTCTACTATGGACCCATGGGTAAAACTCAAGTTTTAAAAACTTCCCGGCATCCGAATTGAGACTTTCGTTAGTGTATTAAGTGTATCAAAATGTCATCTTTCACATGGATTCGGAATCGTCAACCGCAAAAAAAGTCAGTTTTGAGATATCGTTGAATGAACAAAGTTGTCTCTTTCTTGTTTCAAGTGTTTAACTATGGACCATGGCTAAAACTCAAGTTTTAAAGACATCCCGAAATCCGAATTTGGACTTTCGTTAGTGTATTAAGTGTATCAAAATGTCATCTTTCACATTGATTCGAGATCGTCAACCGCAAAAAAAGTCAGTTTTGAGATATCGTTGAATGAACAAAGTTGTCTCTTTCTTGTTTCAAGTGTTTAACTATGGACCCATGGCTAAAACTCAAGTTTTAAAGACTTCCCGAAATCTGAATTTGGACTTTCATCAGTGTATTAAGTGTATTAAAATGTAGTCTTTCACATTGATTCAGAATCGTCCACCGCAAAAAACTTCCCTTTCGAGTTATCGTTGAATGAACGAAGTTGTCTCTTTCTTGTTTCAAGTGTTCAACTATGGACGCATGGCCAAAACTCAAGTTTTAAAAACTTCCCAAAATCTGAATTTGGGCTTTCTTTAGTGTATTAAGTGTTTCAAAATGCCGTCTTTCATGTAGATTCGTAATCATCAAAAGCAAATAAGTCAGTTTTTAGATGTCTTTGATTGAACAAAGTTCTGTCTTTCTTGTTTCAAGTGTTCTACTATGGACCCAAGGGTAAAACTCAAGTTTTAAAAAAGTTCCCGGAATCCGAATTTGGACATTTGTTAGTGTATTAAGTGTATCAAAATGTCGTCTTTCACGTTGATTCGGAATCGTCAACCGCAATAAAAGTCAGTTTTGAGATATTGTTGAATGAACAAAGTTGTCTCTTTCTTGTTTCAAGTGTTTAACTATTGACCCATGGCTAAAACTCAAGCTTTAAAGACTTCCCGAAATCAAAATTTGGACTTTCGTTAGTGTATTAAGTGTATCAAAATGTCGTCTTTCACATTTATTCGAAATCGTCAACCGCAAAAAAAGTCAGTTTTGAGAATTCGTTGAATGAACAAAGTTGTCTCTTTCTTGTTTCAAGTGTTCTACTATAGACCCATGGCTAAAACTCAAGTTTTAAAGACTTCCCGAAATCCAAATTTAGACATTCATTAGTGTATTAAGTGTATTAAAATGTTGTATTTCACATTGATTCGGAATCGTCAACCGCAAAAAAAGTCAGTTCTGAGATATCGTTGAATGAACGAAGTTGTTTTTTTCTTGTTTCAAGTGTTTAACTATGAACCCATGGCTAAAACTCAAGTTTTAAAGACTTAACGAAATCCGAATTTGGACATTCATTAGTGTATTAAGTGTATTAAAATGTCGTCTTTCACATTGATTCGGAATCGTCAACCGCAAAAAAAGTCAGTTTTGAGTTATCGTTGAATGAACAAAGTTGTCTCTTTCTTGTTTCAAGTGTTTAACTATGGACCCATGGCTAAAACTCAAGTTTTAAAGACTTCCCGAAATCCGAATTTGGACTTTCCTTAGTGTATTAAGTGTATTAAAATTTCGTCTTTCGCATTGATTCGGAATTGTCAACCGCAAAAAAAGTCAATTTTGAGTTATCGTTGAATGAACAAAGTTGTCTCTTTCTGGTTTCAAGTGTTCAACTATGGACCCATGGCTAAAACTCAAGTTTTAAAGACTTCCCGAAATCCGAATTTGGACTTTCATTTGTGTATTAAGTGTATTAAAATGTCGTCTTTCACATTGATTCGGAATCGTCAACCGCAAAAAAAGTCAGTTTTGAGATATCGTTGAATGAACAAAGTTGTCTCTTTCTTGTTTCAGGTGTTCAACTATGGACCCATGGCTAAAACTCAAGTTTTAAAAACTTCCCAAAATCTGAATTTGGACTTTATTTAGTGTATTAAGTGTTTCAAAATGTCATCTTTTACGTAGATTCGGAACCGTCAAAAGCAAATAAGTCAGTTTTGAGATATCTTTGATAGAACAAAGTTCTGTCTTTCTTGTTTCAATTGTTCTACTGTGCACCTATGGCTAAAACTCAAGTTTTAAAAACTTCCCGAGATCTGAATCTGGACTTTCATTAGTGTATTAAGTGTATCAAAATGTCGTCTTTCACATAGATTCAGAATCGTCAACTGCAAAAAAGTCAATTTTGAGATATCGTTGATTTAACAAAGTTGTCTCTTTCTTGTTTCAAGTGTTCTACTATGGACCCATGGGTAAGACTGAAGTTTTAAAAATGTCCCGAAATCCGAATTTGGACTTTCACTAGTGTATTAAGTGTATCAAAATGTCGTCTTTCACATTGATTCGGAATCGTTAACCGCAAAAAAAGTCAGTTTTGAGATATCGTTGAATGAAGAAAGTTGTCTCTTTCTTGTTTCAAGTGTTCAACATTGGACCCATGGCTAAAACTCAAGTTTTAAAGACTTCCCGAAATCCGAATTTGGACTTTCATTAGTGTATTAAGTGTATTAAAATGTCGTCTTTCACATTGATTCGGAATCGTCAACCGCAAAAAAAGTCAGTTTTGAGTTATCGTTGAATGAACAAAGTTGTCTCTTTCTTGTTTCAAGTGTTTAACTATGGACCCATGGCTAAAACTCAAGTTTTAAAGACTTCCCGAAATCCGAATTTAGACTTTCATTAGTGTATTAAGTGTATTAAAATGTCATCTTTCACATTGATTCGGAATCGTCAACCGCAAAAAAAGTCAGTTTTGAGATATCGTTGAATGAACAAAGTTGTCACTTTCTTGTTTCAAGTGTTTAACTATGGACCCATGGCTAAAACTCAAGTTTTAAAGACTTCTCGAAATCTGAATTTGGACTTTCATTAGTGTATTAAGTGTATTAAAATGTCATCTTTCACATTGATTCGGAATCGTCAACCGCAAAAAAAGTCAGTTTGGAGATATCGTTGAATGAACAAAGTTGTCACTTTCTTGTTTCAAGTGTTTAACTATGGACCCATGGCTAAAACTCAAGTTTTAAAGACTTCTCGAAATCCGAATTAGGACTTTCATTAGCGTATTAAGTGTATTAAAATTTCATCTTTCACATTGATTGGGAATTGTCAACGCAAAAAAAGTCAGTTTTGAGTTATAGTTGAATGAACAAAGTTGACTCTTTCTTGTTTCAACTGTTCAACTATGGACCCAAGGCTAAAAGTCAAGTTTTAAAGACTTCCCGAAATCCGAATTTGGACTTTCATGAGTGTATTAAGTGTATTAAAATGTCGTCTTTCACATTGATTCGGAATCGTCAACCACAAAAAAAGTCAGTTTTGAGATATCGTTGAATGAACAAAGTTGTCTCTTTCTTGTTTCAAGTGTTTAACTATGGACCCATGGCTAAAACTCAAGTTTTAAAGACTTCCCGAAATCCGAATTTGGACTTTCATCAGTGTATTAAGTGTATTAAAATGTCATCTTTCACATTGATTTGGAATCGTCAACCGCAAAAAAAGACAGTTTTGAGTTATCGTTGAATGAACAAAGTTGCCTCTTTCTTGTTTCAAGTGTTCAACTATGGACCCATGGCTAAAACTCAAGTTTTAAAAAACTTCCCGAAATCTGAATTTGAACTTTATTTTGTGTATTAAGTGTTTCAAAATGTCATCTTTCACGTAGATTCGGAGCCGTCAAAAGCAAATAAGTCAGTTTTGAGATATCTTTGATAAAACAAAGTTCTGTCTTTCTTGTTTCAAGTGTTCTACTGTGCACCCATGGCTAAAACTCAAGTTTTAAAAACTTCCCGAGATCTGAATCTGGACTTTCATTAGTGTATCAAAATGTCGTCTTTCACATAGATTCGGAATCGTCAACTGCAAAAAAGTCAATTTTGAGATATCGTTGATTGAATAAAGTTGTCTCCTTCTTGTTTCAAATGTTCTACTATGGACCCATGGGTAAAACTGAAGTTTTAAAAATGTCCCAAAATCCGAATTTGGACTTTCACTAGTGTATTAAGTGTATCAAAATGTCGTCTTTCACATTGATTCGGAATCGTCAACCGCAAAAAAAGTCAGTTTTGAGATATCGTTTGAATGAAGAAAGTTGTCTCTTTCTTGTTTCAAGTGTTAAACAATGGACCCATGGCTAAAACTCAAGTTTTAAAGACTTTCCGAAATCCGAATTTGGACTTTCATCAGTGTGTTAAGTGTATTAAAATGTCGTCTTTCACATTGATTCGGAATCGTCCACTGCAAAAAAGTTCCCTTTTGAGTTATCGTTGAATGAATAAAGTTGTCTCTTTCTTGTTTCAAGTGTTCAACTATGGACCCATGGCTAAAACTCAAGTTTTAAAAACTACTCGAAATATGAATTTGGACTTTCTTTAGTGTATTAGGTGTTTCAAAATGTCGTCTTCCACGTAGATTTGGAATCATCAACAGCAAAAAAAGTCAGTTTTGTGATATCGTTGAATGAACAAAGTTGTATCTTTCTTGTTTCAAGTGTTTAACTACGGACCCATGGCTAAAACTCAAGTTTTAAAGACTTTTCTAAATCCGAATTTGGACTTTCATCAGTGTATTAAGTGTATTAAAATGTCGTCTTTCACATTGATTCGGAATCGTCCACCGCAAAAAAGTTCCCTTTTGAGTTATCGTTGAATGAACAAAGTTGTCTCTTTCTTATTTCAAGTGTTCAACTATGGACCCATGGCTAAAACTCAAGTTTTAAAAACTTCTCGAAATATGAATTTGTACTTTCTTTAGTGTATTAAGTGTTTCAAAATGTCGTCTTTCACGTAGATTCGGAATCATCAAAAGCAAATAAGTCAGTTTTTAGATATCTTTGATTGAACAAAGTTCTGTCTTTCTTGTTTCAAGTGTTTAACTATGGACCATGGCTAAAACTCAAGTTTTAAAAACTTTTCGAAATCTGAATTTGGACTTTCTTTAGTGTATTAAGTGTATCAAAATGCTATCTTTCACGTAGATTCGTAATCATCAAAAGCAAATAAGTCAGTTTTAAGATATCGTTGATTGAACAAAGTTGTCTTCTTCTTGTTTGAAGTGTTCTACTATGGACCCATGGGTAAAACTCAAGTTTTAAAAACTTCCCGGAATCCGAATTGAGACTTTCGTTAGTGTATTAAGTGTATCAAAATGTCATCTTTCACATGGATTCGGAATCGTCAACCGCAAAAAAAGTCAGTTTTGAGATATCGTTGAATGAACAAAGTTGTCTCTTTCTTGTTTCAAGTGTTTAACTATGGACCATGGCTAAAACTCAAGTTTTAAAGACATCCCGAAATCCGAATTTGGACTTTCGTTAGTGTATTAAGTGTATCAAAATGTCATCTTTCACATTGATTCGAGATCGTCAACCGCAAAAAAAGTCAGTTTTGAGATATCGTTGAATGAACAAAGTTGTCTCTTTCTTGTTTCAAGTGTTTAACTATGGACCCATGGCTAAAACTCAAGTTTTAAAGACTTCCCGAAATCTGAATTTGGACTTTCATCAGTGTATTAAGTGTATTAAAATGTAGTCTTTCACATTGATTCAGAATCGTCAACCGCAAAAAACTTCCCTTTCGAGTTATCGTTGAATGAACGAAGTTGTCTCTTTCTTGTTTCAAGTGTTCAACTATGGACGCATGGCCAAAACTCAAGTTTTAAAAACTTTCCAAAATCTGAATTTGGGCTTTCTTTAGTGTATTAAGTGTTTCAAAATGCCGTCTTTCATGTAGATTCGTAATCATCAAAAGCAAATAAGTCAGTTTTTAGATATCTTTGATTGAACAAAGTTCTGTCTTTCTTGTTTCAAGTGTTCTACTATGGACCCATGTCTAAAACTCAAGTTTTAAAAACTTCCCGAAATCTAAATCTGGACTTTCATTAGGGTATTAAGTGTATCAAAATGTCCTCTTTCACATAGATTCGGAATCGCCAACTGCAAAAAAGTCAATTTTAAGATATCGTTGATTGAACAAAGTTGTCTCTTTCTTGTTTCAAGTGTTCTACTATGGACCCATGGGTAAAACTCAAGTTTTAAAAAAGTTCTCGGAATCCGAATTTGGACATTTGTTAGTGTATTAAGTGTATCAAAATGTCGTCTTTCACATTGATTTGGAATCGCCAACCGCAATAAAAGTCAGTTTTGAGATATTGTTGAATGAACAAAGTTGTCTCTTTCTTGTTTCAAGTGTTTAACTATTGACCCATGGCTAAAACTCAAGCTTTAAAGACTTCCCGAAATCAAAATTTGGACTTTCGTTAGTGTATTAAGTGTATCAAAATGTCGTCTTTCACATTTATTCGAAATCGTCAACCGCAAAAAAAGTCAGTTTTGAGAAATCGTTGAATGAACAAAGTTGTCTCTTTCTTGTTTCAAGTGTTCTACTATAGACCCATGGCTAAAACTCAAGTTTTAAAGACTTCCCAAAATCCAAATTTAGACATTCATTAGTGTATTAAGTGTATTAAAATGTCGTATTTCACATTGATTCAGAATCGTCAACCGCAAAAAAAGTCAGTTCTGAGATATCGTTGAATGAACGAAGTTGTTTTTTTCTTGTTTCAAGTGTTTAACTATGAACCCATGGCTAAAACTCAAGTTTTAAAGACTTAACGAAATCTGAATTTGGACTTTCATTAGTGTATTAAGTGTATTAAAATGTCGTCTTTCACATTGATTCGGAATCGTCAACCGCAAAAAAAGTCAGTTTTGAGTTATCGTTGAATGAACAAAGTTGTCTCTTTCTTGTTTCAAGTGTTTAACTATGGACCCATGGCTAAAACTCAAGTTTTAAAGACTTCCCGAAATCCGAATTTGGACTTTCATTTGTGTATTAAGTGTATTAAAATGTCGTCTTTCACATTGATTCGGAATCGTCAACCGCAAAAAAAGTCAGTTTTGAGATATCGTTGAATGAACAAAGTTGTCTCTTTCTTGTTTCAAGTGTTCAACTATGGACCCATGGCTAAAACTCAAGTTTTAAAAACTTCCCAAAATCTGAATTTGGACTTTATTTAGTGTATTAAGTGTTTCAAAATGTCATCTTTTACGTAGATTCGGAACCGTCAAAAGCAAATAAGTCAGTTTTGAGATATCTTTGATAGAACAAAGTTCTGTCTTTCTTGTTTCAATTGTTCTACTGTGCACCTATGGCTAAAACTCAAGTTTTAAAAACTTCCCGATATCTGAATCTGGACTTTCATTAGTGTATTAAGTGTATCAAAATGTCGTCTTTCACATAGATTCGGAATCGTCAACTGCAAAAAAGTCAATTTTGAGATATCGTTGATTTAACAAAGTTGTCTCCTTCTTGTTTCAAGTGTTCTACTATGGACCCATGGGTAAGACTGAAGTTTTAAAAATGTCCCGAAATCCGAATTTGGACTTTCACTAGTGTATTAAGTGTATCAAAATGTCGTCTTTCACATTGATTCGGAATCGTTAACCGCAAAAAAAGTCAGTTTTGAGATATCGTTGAATGAAGAAAGTTGTCTCTTTCTTGTTTCAAGTGTTCAACATTGGACCCATGGCTAAAACTCAAGTTTTAAAGACTTCCCGAAATCCAAATTTGGATTTTTCATTAGTGTATTAAGTGTATTAAAATGTCGTCTTTCACATTGATTCGGAATCGTCAACCGCAAAAAAAGTCAGTTTTGAGATTTCGTTGAATGAACAAAGTTGTCTCCTTCTTTTGTCAAGTGTTTAACTATGGACCCTTGGCTAAAACTCAAGTTTTAAAGACTTTCCGAAATCCGAATTTGGACTTTCATCAGTGTATTAAGTGTACTAAAATCTCGTCTTTCACATTGATTCGGAATCGTCCACTACAAAAAACTGCCCTTTTGAGTTATCGTTGAATAAGCAAAGTTGTCTCTTTCTTGTTTCAAGTGTTCAACTATGGACCCATGGCTAAAACACAAGTTTTAAAACCTTCTCGAAATATGAATTTGGACTTTCTTTAGTGTATTAAGTTTTTCAAAATGTCGTCTTTCACGTAGATTCGGAATCATCAAAACCAAATAAGTCAGTTTTTAGATATCTTTGATTGAACAAAGTTCTATCTTTCTTGTTTCAAGTGTTCTACTATGGACCCATGGCTAAAACTCAAGTTTTAAAAACTTCTCGAAATCTGAATCTGGAATTTCATTAGTGTATTAAGTGTATCAAAATGTCATCTTTCACGTAGATTCGGAATCGTCAACTGCAAAAAAGTCAATTTTAAGATATCGTTGATTGAACAAAGTTGTCTCCTTCTTGTTTCAAGTGTTCTACTATGGACCATGTCTAAAACTCAAGTTTTAGAGACATCCCGAAATCCGAATTTGGACTTTCGTTAGTGTATTAAGTGTATCAAAATGTCTTCTTTCA
Source organism: Diospyros kaki (assembly GCA_036245055.1). Taxonomy (NCBI): domain Eukaryota; kingdom Viridiplantae; phylum Streptophyta; class Magnoliopsida; order Ericales; family Ebenaceae; genus Diospyros; species Diospyros kaki. The sequence continues at coordinate 20,825,875 of BSEG01000009.1, read as the reverse complement.
CATTGATTCGAGATCGTCAATCGCAAAAGAAGTCAGTTTTGAGATATCGTTGAATGAACAAGGTTGTCTCTTTCTTGTTTCAAGTGTTTAACTATGGACCCATGGCTAAAACTCAAGTTTTAAAGACTTCCCGAAATCTGAATTTGGACTTTCATCAGTGTATTAAGTGTATTAAAATGTAGTCTTTCACATTGATTCAGAATCGTCCACCGCAAAAAACTTCCCTTTCGAGTTATCGTTGAATGAACGAAGTTGTCTCTTTCTTGTTTCAAGTGTTCAACTATGGACGCATGGCCAAAACTCAAGTTTTAAAAACTTCCCAAAATCTGAATTTGGGCTTTCTTTAGTGTATTAAGTGTTTCAAAATGCCGTCTTTCATGTAGATTCGTAATCATCAAAAGCAAATAAGTCAGTTTTTAGATATCTTTGATTGAACAAAGTTCTGTCTTTCTTGTTTCAAGTGTTTAACTATGGACCATGGCTAAAACTCAAGTTTTAAAAACTTTCCGAAATCTGAATTTGGACTTTCTTTAGTGTATTAAGTGTTTCAAAATGCCGTCTTTCATGTAGATTCGTAATCATCAAAAGCAAATAAGTCAGTTTTTAGATATCTTTGATTGAACAAAGTTCTGTCTTTCTTGTTTCAAGTGTTCTACTATGGACCCATGTCTAAAACTCAAGTTTTAAAAACTTCCCGAAATCTAAATCTGGACTTTCATTAGGGTATTAAGTGTATCAAAATGTCGTCTTTCACATAGATTCGGAATCGTAAACTGCAAAAAAGTCAATTTTAAGATATCGTTGATTGAACAAAGTTGTCTCTTTCTTGTTTCAAGTGTTGTACTATGGACCCATGGGTAAAACTCAAGTTTTAAAAAAGTTCCCAGAATCCGAATTTGGACATTCGTTAGTGTATTAAGTGTATCAAAATGTCGTCTTTCACGTTGATTCAGAATCGTCAACCGCAATAAAAGTCAGTTTTGAGATATTGTTGAATGAACAAAGTTGTCTCTTTCTTGTTTCAAGTGTTAACTATTGACCCATGGCTAAAACTCAAGCTTTAAAGACTTCCCGAAATCCAAATTTGGACTTTCGTTAGTGTATTAAGTGTATCAAAATGTCGTCTTTCACATTTATTCGAAATCGTCAACCGCAAAAAAAGTCAGTTTTGAGAAATCGTTGAAGGAACAAAGTTGTCTCTTTCTTGTTTCAAGTGTTCTACTATAGACCCATGGCTAAAACTCAAGTTTTAAAGACTTCCCGAAATCCAAATTTAGACTTTCATTAGTGTATTAAGTGTATTAAAATGTCATATTTCACATTGATTCGGAATCGTCAACCGCAAAAAAAGTCAGTTTTGAGATATCGTTGAATGAACAAAGTTGTCTCTTTCTTGTTTCAAGTGTTTAACTATGGACCCATGGCGAATATTATCTAAATGGTTTCTCTCTCTACCCTTGAGAGATTTTGAAATTCTCGTGGCTACTCCGAAGAAAACTGCGCACATGGCGCTTTCCCGTCGGTCCCCACCGGCGAGATCACGCCCAAGAAGTCGGACTCCCTTAGGCCGAACTAATGGGGGCATTACTAAGCATATTAATAGGTCGTTAACTCTTAATCCAGCTGTTGCGAGCGAGATAGAAACGAGAAATGATAGCCTAATAGTGGATGGAAATGGAGGAAATGAAGCAGCAAGATCGGAAGCTAGTTCAGTGGACGAGTTTAATGGGTATGAAGCAAATGGCAAAGCGTTAGAACAAGAAGAAGGTAGCGGCCAGGTCTGGAAGGATAACGCTGCTTACTGTGAAGAAGATCGAATGATGATGGACGCTGGTGAAGACGACCAAGCACTGATGGCGGATGGAGAAGAAGACCAAGCGCTGATGGCGGCTGGGCAGGAGTTTTTTGCGGAAGAAGAAGATCTGTTGCTGATGGAGGAAGCGGACATGCTGCTCGCGGAAGCAACCGGACAAGGCGAAACCATTGGAGCATCTGGCGGCGACCATCCTCTAAGGATAGATCTGGATGACCCCTCGTCCTTCCCTCCCCTGAACGGAGGCCGAGTCCGAGGCCCCCTACTAAGTCCAGAGGGTGTTATTAAGGAGCGACCTTTGTTGATGAGTGCTGATACCACTGAGAGAGCTCGGCCATCTCCGCATGGTGGCGACGAACCTCAAGGTGGTGTGCGACAAGAAGCAAGGAAGCAAGGCACGAACCATCGGGATGAAAGGAGCTCCGGCCAGTTACCGGTCAATTCAAGCTTCGTCCATTCCGGGCAGCAGATGCAGAAGACATCGGCCCTGGTGCAACTAGCTGGTGACGAAGGAGTTTCTCTATTTAGCAAGGTCCAGGTCCCTTTCAATGGCGTCCACCAGGCTCCCACCCATTTTCAGCAAGGGTCCACCTCTCGAAGCAGTGTTCGGTCACATCAAATGCGGCGTGAGTTCAGAAGCAGCCATGAAGATGCAGGCCGACCGTTGGGCAAGGAGGTTGCTGGAAATTCTGGAAATGGTGGGCTGCACATGCGGGAGGCTTTGGCTCTCAATGGTGGCCGACACAGTCACGGCCCAAGTGGCCCACGATTTTCTGCCATGCACGATCAGATGCCAGCTAAACAGCGTGCCGCCTCCTTCAGCCGGGTGGGCCAGTCGACCCTTGGGCCTATTCGTGGCCCTCAGCAAATGTATCCGGGCCCTTCCTCCACTGATCAGCAGCGTATGGGTCTTGGGCAGCCTTTTAAAGCCCTCTTTTCCCAGCAATTGGGCCGAAATGGCCATGGCCCAGCTGGCCCAAAATCGCAAAGCAGGTTTCAACAGAAACAAGGGCAAGCCCAGCAGGTCTCAGGCCCATTCCAGCCCAAAAATCAGCCTATTGGGCAGGCCAAAAAATCGTGGGCAGATGTGGCGGAAGTTAAGGCCCATCGATCTCCTACAAGATTGGAATTTTTTCCGCCTACAGGTACGCAATCTGAAATCCCTCTTGTTAAATTACCTAGCGACGTTATTGATGAATGCACTGAATATTGGATGAATACTCTGGTTGGATATTTTATTGAAAAACGGTTGCCTTTTCCGGTAGTTCAAAATATTGCCAAGCATTTGTGGCAAAACCATGGTCTAATAGAGGTCCTCTCAAATAATAGTGGGTTTTATTTCTTTCGCTTTGATTCACAAGAAAATATGTTGAAGGTTTTTGATGAGAGGCCATATCATTTTGCGGGTCGTCCATTTATTATTAAATGTTGGGAACCAGGTATGAACTTAGCCAAGGATTCCCACTCTTCGATACCATTGTGGATTAAGATTCATAACCTGCCCCTAGAAGGCTGGTCATTAAAAGGAATTTCTATAATGGCAAGTCAAATAGGAAGACCGTTGTATGCTGACCCAATGACAGAGGATAGAACCAGATTAGGTTTTGCTAGGGTGTGTGTTGATGTCAAAGTCAGCTCTAAATTTCCTAAGTTTATTGATATAGACCAGGGATATGATGAAGCTACTGGGGAACGTCGCATATCTAGACTCCCGATTGAATATCAGTGGATTCCATCGATTTGTTCACATTGTAAGATTTTTGGTCACTCAGATTCCCGATGCCCAAAGAAACCCAAACCAAACCTAAATAATGTTGAAGGTAATGAGGAAGCCACTAAGGGAGATGGCTTCACTAGAGTGCAAAGTAAGAAAGGTAAGACTCAAGATAAGGGCAAGGAAGCCAGTTCATCATCCATGCCAATTGCCCCTAATTATGCTACTATGACTATGGCAGAGTGCCTTGAGTTCCATACCGTTACAGTCCCTTATGACCCTAAGGATATTGATGCTCGAATTAAAAATCAATTTTGTGCGCTTGCGGACGAAGATAAGGATGTTCCATCTCCTATGGAGTCAGATGGAGAGGTAGCAGAAGAAGATACTCAAGGTAATTTGAGTGAGCAAGGGGGTAGCGAGGAACAGATCTTAGAGCCCGAGCGAGCTGGGAGCACTAGCTCTGAGGGGCATCAATCCAAGACCAGAGCTCAGGCTAAGAGGGATAGGAAGAAGATGCGTGAGAATGGAGAGCAGACGCCAGGATCCGTGAGTTTGGATCCAACCCCTCAAGAGTGTTAATTATGCATATCGCTGCATGGAATGTAAGGGGCCTGAATCAAGCCCCTAAGCAATTTGAGGTGCGTTCCTTTATCTCTTCTCAGAAGTTAACGCTTGTTGCTCTTTTAGAGACTAGAGTCCAAGAGAGGCACGCTCCGGATGTCTCTCACAATGTCATGCCTTTCTGGAATTGGGATTTCAATTATGATAGTTGTGATGGGGGTCGCATCTGGATAGGTTATGACCCGAATGCCCTTAGTGTGCGGACCTTATTCAAGTCGGACCAAGTTATCCATGTCGAAGTGACGAGTTCGGAGATCCCTATTCCTATTATCCTGTCTTGCATTTATGCTAGGAATGAGGCGGTGGGCCAAGCCAGATTATGGAATTCCCTCACAAGCATCGGGACGTTACCTTCTTCTGACCCTTGGCTCCTTTTAGGGGATTTCAATGTCTGTCGCAATTGTTCAGAGATGAGAGGTGGCAACACTTCTTTCTCTTTGGGTATGCGTAGATTCAACGATTTCCTCTCTTGTGGCTCGCTTCAGGATTTGGCTTATAGTGGCCCTAAGTTAACGTGGACCAATAAGAGGTTTGGTGATGAATGTATTTTAAGGAAGCTTGACAGAGCCCTGGTTAATGATGACTGGCTTGTCCATTATCCGGATAGCAAGGCTCTCTTTTTTCAGCTAGGGATTTCTGACCATAGCCCTGTTGTGGTGGATTTGTTAGGTGATCTTCAACATAAGGGCAGCCCTTTTAGGTTCCTTAACCATCTTGTTGATCACCCTCTCTTCTTGGATAAAGTGGAAGCTAGTTGGGTTAGGCCTGTCCCTGGAGTTCCCATGTTTCAGGTTGTTCAAAAGCTCAAAGCAGTCAAGAATGCTATGAAGACTCTTAATAAGTCTAAGGGTCATGTTTCTGACCTGGTCTCGTCCCTTAGAAATCATCTTCTCAGTGTCCAACATCGGTTACAAGATAATCCCCATGACCCAGTCATTCACCAACAGGAGCTTGAGTTGAATAGGGACCTTTTAGTGGCCCTTGCGCAAGAGTCAGACCACTTTCGCCTTCGTGCTCGGATTAGGTGGTCAGCTGAGGGAGATAGATGCTCCCGTTTCTTCTTCCAGTCCATGCTTGCTAAGCGTAATAATCACCGTATTATGAACCTCTTGAGAGATGATGGTACCCTCACAGAGTCCAAAGAGGAGGTTGCTGACGTTTTAGTTTCCTACTTCCAAAATCTCTATGGGCAAAAGACTCGGAACTCGCCCCTCAACCCTTCTGATGTGGCCCCCTTCATTGATAAGCGTTTGGAGCAAAACCAAGGGGCTAGGCTTATTGGTGAGGTTTCAGCCGAGGAGGTTACGGCTGCCCTCTTCAGTATGGGTGATGATAAAGCCCCTGGGCCGGATGGTTTCACAGCCAAGTTCTTCAAAAAGTCTTGGGAGATTGTGGGGGCGGATGTGGTGAAGGCTATTCAAAGCTTTTTCGCCTCAGGTCGCCTCCTGGGCCAGGTCAATACAACCATTATTAGTCTCATTCCCAAGGTTCCTCACCCTGAGATGCCATCCCAATTTAGGCCTATCTCTTGTTGTAATGTATTATATAAAGTCATTACTAAAATCTTAGCTAATAGGATTAAGCCGGTGCTCTCTAGTTTGGTGGATGTTTCTCAAGCGGCATTTGTGCCTGGGCGTTCGATTAGGGATAATGTTCTGCTCGCCCAGGAGTTGGTTTTTCAATACCATCTTCACCAGGGGCCTCCCCGTTGTGCTATGAAAGTCGATTTGGCCAAGGCTTATGATACAGTTGAGTGGGATTTCCTTCTGATGACCCTTCAATTGATGAACTTCCCTCCTCAATTTTGTGACTAGATTCGAGAGTGCATCACGACCCCCCGTTATTCGGTTAAGATCAATGGTCAGTTACATGGTTTCTTTCCCGGGGGAAGGGGGCTGAGGCAAGGGGATCCCCTATCCCCTTACCTCTTTGTTCTAGTTATGCAAGTCCTGCAAGGGATTATCAAGCACCACTCGAGGGCCACAGATTTTCAATACCACTGGAAATGTGAGCAGACTAATCTGGTGATGCTCATGTTTGCGGACGATTTGCTCCTTTTCTCTCACGGTGACCCATCATCGGTCAGCATCTTGAAGTCTTGTCTGGAGAGTTTTTCCTCTTTGTCGGGCCTAATTGCCAATCCTTCCAAGAGCGATTGCTTCGTCGCTTGTAAGGACCCCTCCCTTCGCGAAGCTATTTATAGTGCCTCTGGGTTTCGTAGAGGAAGGCTGCCTATGCGTTATTTGGGGGTTCCTCTCCTCTCCTCTAAGCTCTCCTATGGAGACTGTCAGCCCGTTATTGATAGAGTGAGGAACAAAATTTGTGCCTGGCGTAGCAGGGCTCTCTCTTTTGGGGGCCGATTACAGTTAGCTCAGTCCGTCCTTTCTACTATTTACGTGTACTGGGCCTCGATATTTATCCTCCCAAAGAAGGTGATTAATGAAATAGAGCAACTTATTCGTAACTTCCTCTGGAGTGGTAATGTGGCGGACCCCCATAAAGCGAAAGTTGCTTGGCACGACATTTGTTGCCCGAAGAGGCAAGGTGGCCTCGGCCTCAAGCCTCTCTATGTGTGGAATCAATCCTTGGTAGCCAAGCTTATGTGGCGCCTGCTGTGTGAGGATAGGGAATCCTTATGGGTGCAGTGGGTGCACTCTTATCGGGTAAAAGGTACTTTTTTTTGGCTTCTTAAGATTCCGTATGCCTGCCCATGGTATTGGAGGAAGCTGCTCTTATTACGAGGAATCCTAAAGCCTTTTTTTGGGCGTAGGATAGGGGATGGTTGTAGCACGTTCTTTTGGTATGATCAGTGGCACCCGTTGGGTGTGCTTATTGATCGCTTCCCTCGCCAGTTACCTCGTCAATTAGGCATTCCTATCTTGGCTAAGGTTTCAGATTTCATTGAGGATGGTGCCTGGTCTAGGATGGAGACTCTTAGTTCTATATCCCCTAATTTTTGTGGGAGCCACCTTCCTAGGTTGCCTAGCCCTGGCCATCATGATGAGTCTTATTGGCTTCCAGCAGCAAACGGGCTTTTCTCAGTTAGGACTGCCTTCCAGGCTATTCAGACTCAACGCTCCCAGGTTCCTTGGTATCGTTTAGTTTGGTCGTCTATTAGTATCCCTTCCCACTCGTTTATCTTTTGGCTTGCAATTCGGGAACGTCTTTTTACTCTTGACCGTCTTAACCTATTTTTGTCTTTCCCGAATAGATGTTTTCTTTGCAAGGCGGATGCTGAAAGACATAGCCATCTTTTCTTCCAGTGTAGCTACTCACGAGAGGTGCTGTCCTTTTTTTGTAGATCGAAGAAATTCAGCTGGCCTTGGCGTAGGTGGGACACTGGAGTTCTTTGGGCCGCGGCTAGATGGAGCGGCAAGAGTCCTTGGCAGGTGGCAAACAGATTAGTGCTTCATGCTATGGTTTATTTCATTTGGAGGGAGCGCAACAACAGGTGCTTTCGTGATCAGGAGAGATCGGCTTCCCAGTTGGCGCATTTGATTCAGTGTGCTATATGGGCCCGGCTGACGACTATTCGCTTCAGGTCATCCCTTCAGAGTCAGGCTCTTCGTCACTTCTAGAGGCTTCCAAGACCAAACCTCTCTTTCTCGTTGACTGGCTTTTCTTTGGAGGCAGGTTGTTATGTCCATGGCGCCTAATCTATGGTGTTCAGCCCTCATGTGCTTGTGTTTCTTTCATGCCCTGCTCATCTGGGTTTGTTTGCTTACTAGTCGTTGCTCCGTCAGAGTTTGTTGTCGTTGCTTTGCCATTTCTAGATGGTTTCGTCTTTCGTCGGGCCAGATTTTCCATACTGTACATATGTTTTGTTTTCTTCATCTTTCGGCATTCTTCTCTTTTTGTTTCCTTTTTCTAGCTCAGAGAGTGATTTTTGATGTTTTGTCACCTCTGGTCTTTTGGTGGTCCGGGGTATGCCCTGGCCTTGGTTTGTAGCCGGTTGGCCTTTTCTTGTTTTATACATCTCTTATTTACAGAAAAAACTAGGGACCCATGGCTAAAACTCAAGTTTTAAAGACTTCCCGAAATCCGAATTTGGACTTTCATTAGTGTATTAAGTGTATTAAAATGTCGTCTTTCACATTGATTCGGAATCGTCAACCGCAAAAAAAGTCAGTTTTGAGTTATCGTTGAATGAACAAAGTTGTCTCTTTCTTGTTTCAAGTGTTTAACTATGGACCCATGGCTAAAACTCAAGTTTTAAAGACTTCCCGAAATCCGAATTTGGACTTTCATTAGTGTATTAAGTGTATTAAAATTTCGTCTTTCGCATTGATTCGGAATCGTCAACCGCAAAAAAAGTCAATTTTGAGTTATCGTTGAATGAACAAAGTTGTCTCTTTCTTGTTTCAAGTGTTCAACTATGGACCCATGGCTAAAACTCAAGTTTTAAAGACTTCCCGAAATCCGAATTTGGACTTTCATTTGTGTATTAAGTGTATTAAAATGTCGTCTTTCACATTGATTCGGAATCGTCAACCGCAAAAAAAGTCAGTTTTGAGATATCGTTGAATGAACAAAGTTGTCTCTTTCTTGTTTCAAGTGTTTAACTATGGACCCATGGCTAAAACTCAAGTTTTAAAAACTTCCCAAAATCTGAATTTGGACTTTATTTAGTGTATTAAGTGTTTCAAAATGTCATCTTTTACATAGATTCGGAACCGTCAAAAGCAAATAAGTCAGTTTTGAGATATCTTTGATAGAACAAAGTTCTATCTTTCTTGTTTCAATTGTTCTACTGTGCACCCATGGCAAAAACTCAAGTTTTAAAAACTTCCCGAGATCTGAATCTGGACCTTCATTAGTGTATTAAGTGTATCAAAATGTCGTCTTTCACATAGATTCGGAATCGTCAACTGCAAAAAAGTCAATTTTGAGATATCGTTGATTTAACAAAGTTGTCTCCTTCTTGTTTCAAGTGTTCTACTATGGACCCATGGGTAAAACTGAAGTTTTAAAAATGTCCCGAAATCTGAATTTGGACTTTCACTAGTGTATTAAGTTTATCAAAATGTCATCTTTCACATTGATTCGGAATCGTCAACCGCAAAAAAAGTCAGTTTTGAGATATCGTTGAATGAAGAAAGTTGTCTCTTTCTTGTTTCAAGTGTTCAACATTGGACCCATGGCTAAAACTCAAGTTTTAAAGACTTCCCGAAATCCAAATTTGGATTTTTCATTAGTGTATTAAGTGTATTAAAATGTCATCTTTCACATTGATTCGGAATCGTCAACCGCAAAAAAAGTCGGTTTTGAGATTTCGTTGAATGAACAAAGTTGTCTCTTTCTTTTTTCAAGTGTTTAACTATGGACCCATGGCTAAAACTCAAGTTTTAAAGACTTTCCGAAATCCGAATTTGGACTTTCATCAGTGTATTAAGTGTATTAAAATCTCGTCTTTCACATTGATTCGGAATCGTCCACTACAAAAAACTGCCCTTTTGAGTTATCGTTGAATAAGCAAAGTTGTCTCTTTCTTGTTTCAAGTGTTCAACTATGGACCCATGGCTAAAACACAAGTTTTAAAACCTTCTCGAAATATGAATTTGGACTTTCTTTAGTGTATTAAGTTTTTCAAAATGTCGTCTTTCACGTAGATTCGGAATCATCAAAACCAAATAAGTCAGTTTTTAGATATCTTTGATTGAACAAAGTTCTATCTTTCTTGTTTCAAGTGTTCTACTATGGACCCATGGCTAAAACTCAAGTTTTAAAAACTTCTCGAAATCTGAATCTGGACTTTCATTAGTGTATTAAGTGTATCAAAATGTCATCTTTCACATAGATTCGGAATCGTCAACTGCAAAAAAGTCAATTTTAAGATATCGTTGATTGAACAAAGTTGTCTCCTTCTTGTTTCAAGTGTTCTACTATGGACCATGGCTAAAACTCAAGTTTTAGAGACATCCCGAAATCCAAATTTGGACTTTCGTTAGTGTATTAAGTGTATCAAAATGTCATCTTTCACATTGATTCGAGATCGTCAATCGCAAAAAAAGTCAGTTTTGAGATATCATTGAATGAACAAAGTTGTCTCTTTCTTGTTTCAAGTGTTTAACTATGGACCCATGGCTAAAACTCAAGTTTTAAAGACTTCCCGAAATCTGAATTTGGACTTTCATCAGTGTATTAAGTGTATTAAAATGTAGTCTTTCACATTGATTCAGAATCGTCCACCGCAAAAAACTTCCCTTTCGAGTTATCGTTGAATGAACGAAGTTGTCTCTTTCTTGTTTCAAGTGTTCAACTATGGACCCATGACCAAAACTCAAGTTTTAAAAACTTCCCAAAATCTGAATTTGGGCTTTCTTTAGTGTATTAAGTGTTTCAAAATGTCATCTTTTACGTAGACTCGGAACCGTCAAAAGCAAATAAGTCAAATTTTGAGATATCTTTGATAGAACAAAGTTCTATCTTTCTTGTTTCAATTGTTCTACTGTGCACCCATGGCTAAAACTCAAGTTTTAAAAACTTCCCGAGATCTGAATCTGGACTTTCATTAGTGTATTAAGTGTATCAAAATGTCGTCTTTCACATAGATTCGGAATCGTCAACTGCAAAAAAGTCAATTTTGAGATATCGTTGATTTAACAAAGTTGTCTCCTTGTTTCAAGTGTTCTACTATGGACCCATGGGTAAAACTGAAGTTTTAAAAATGTCCCGAAATCTGAATTTGGACTTTCACTAGTGTATTAAGTGTATCAAAATGTCATCTTTCACATTGATTCAGAATCGTCAACCGCAAAAAAAGTCAGTTTTGAGATATCGTTGAATGAAGAAAGTTGTCTCTTTCTTGTTTCAAGTGTTCAACATTGGACCCATGGCTAAAACTCAAGTTTTAAAAACTTCTCGAAATCTGAATCTGGACTTTCATTAGTGTATTAAGTGTATCAAAATGTCATCTTTCACATAGATTCGGAATCGTCAACTGCAAAAAAGTCAATTTTAAGATATCGTTGATTGAACAAAGTTGTCTCCTTCTTGTTTCAAGTGTTCTACTATGGACCATGGCTAAAACTCAAGTTTTAGAGACATCCCGAAATCCAAATTTGGACTTTCGTTAGTGTATTAAGTGTATCAAAATGTCATCTTTCACATTGATTCGAGATCGTCAATCGCAAAAAAAGTCAGTTTTGAGATATCATTGAATGAACAAAGTTGTCTCTTTCTTGTTTCAAGTGTTTAACTATGGACCCATGGCTAAAACTCAAGTTTTAAAGACTTCCCGAAATCTGAATTTGGACTTTCATCAGTGTATTAAGTGTATTAAAATGTAGTCTTTCACATTGATTCAGAATCGTCCACCGCAAAAAACTTCCCTTTCGAGTTATCGTTGAATGAACGAAGTTGTCTCTTTCTTGTTTCAAGTGTTCAACTATGGACCCATGACCAAAACTCAAGTTTTAAAAACTTCCCAAAATCTGAATTTGGGCTTTCTTTAGTGTATTAAGTGTTTCAAAATGCCGTCTTTCACGTAGATTCGTAATCATCAAAAGCAAATAAGTCAATTTTTAGATATCTTTGATTGAACAAAGTTCTGTCTTTCTTGTTTCAAGTGTTCTACTATGGACCCATGGCTAAAACTCAAGTTTTAAAAACTTCCCAAAATCTAAATCTGGACTTTCATTAGGGTATTAAGTGTATCAAAATGTCGTCTTTCACATAGATTCGGAATCGTCAACTGCAAAAAAGTCAATTTTAAGATATCGTTGATTGAACAAAGTTGTCTCTTTCTTGTTTCAAGTGTTCTACTATGGACCCATGGGTAAAACTCAAGTTTTAAAAAAGTTCCCGGAATCCGAATTTGGACATTCGTTAGTGTATTAAGTGTATCAAAATGTCGTCTTTCACGTTGATTCGGAATCGTCAACCGCAAAAAAAGTCAGTTTTGAGATATCGTTGAATGAAGAAAGTTGTCTCTTTCTTGTTTCAAGTGTTCAACATTGGATCCATGGCTAAAACTCAAGTTTTAAAGACTTCCCGAAATCCAAATTTGGATTTTTCATTAGTGTATTAAGTGTATTAAAATGTCGTCTTTCACATTGATTCGGAATCGTCAACCGCAAAAAAAGTCAGTTTTGAGATTTCGTTGAATGAACAAAGTTGTCTCTTTCTTTTTTCAAGTGTTTAACTATGGACCCATGGCTAAAACTCAAGTTTTAAAGACTTTCCGAAATCCGAATTTGGACTTTCATCAGTGTATTAAGTGTATTAAAATCTCGTCTTTCACATTGATTCGGAATCGTCCACTACAAAAAACTGCCCTTTTGAGTTATCGTTGAATAAGCAAAGTTGTCTCTTTCTTGTTTCAAGTGTTCAACTATGGACCCATGGCTAAAACACAAGTTTTAAAACCTTCTCGAAATATGAATTTGGACTTTCTTTAGTGTATTAAGTTTTTCAAAATGTCGTCTTTCACGTAGATTCGGAATCATCAAAACCAAATAAGTCAGTTTTTAGATATCTTTGATTGAACAAAGTTCTATCTTTCTTGTTTCAAGTGTTCTACTATGGACCCATGGCTAAAACTCAAGTTTTAAAAACTTCTCGAAATCTGAATCTGGACTTTCATTAGTGTATTAAGTGTATCAAAATGTCATCTTTCACATAGATTCGGAATCGTCAACTGCAAAAAAGTCAATTTTAAGATATCGTTGATTGAACAAAGTTGTCTCCTTCTTGTTTCAAGTGTTCTACTATGGACCATGGCTAAAACTCAAGTTTTAGAGACATCCCGAAATCCGAATTTGGACTTTCGTTAGTGTATTAAGTGTATCAAAATGTCATCTTTCACATTGATTCGAGATCGTCAATCGCAAAAAAAGTCAGTTTTGAGATATCATTGAATGAACAAAGTTGTCTCTTTCTTGTTTCAAGTGTTTAACTATGGACCCATGGCTAAAACTCAAGTTTTAAAGACTTCCCGAAATCTGAATTTGGACTTTCATCAGTGTATTAAGTGTATTAAAATGTAGTCTTTCACATTGATTCAGAATCGTCCACCGCAAAAAGCTTCCCTTTCGAGTTATCGTTGAATGAACGAAGTTGTCTCTTTCTTGTTTCAAGTGTTCAACTATGGACCCATGACCAAAACTCAAGTTTTAAAAACTTCCCAAAATCTGAATTTGGGCTTTCTTTAGTGTATTAAGTGTTTCAAAATGTCATCTTTTACGTAGATTCGGAACCGTCAAAAGCAAATAAGTCAGTTTTGAGATATCTTTGATAGAACAAAGTTCTATCTTTCTTGTTTCAATTGTTCTACTGTGCACCCATGGCTAAAACTCAAGTTTTAAAAACTTCCCGAGATCTGAATCTGGACTTTCATTAGTGTATTAAGTGTATCAAAATGTCGTCTTTCACATAGATTCGGAATCGTCAACTGCAAAAAAGTCAATTTTGAGATATCGTTGATTTAACAAAGTTGTCTCCTTCTTGTTTCAAGTGTTCTACTATGGACCCATGGGTAAAACTGAAGTTTTAAAAATGTCCCGAAATCTGAATTTGGACTTTCACTAGTGTATTAAGTGTATCAAAATGTCATCTTTCACATTGATTCAGAATCGTCAACCGCAAAAAAAAGTCAGTTTTGAGATATCGTTGAATGAAGAAAGTTGTCTCTTTCTTGTTTCAAGTGTTCAACATTGGACCCATGGCTAAAACTCAAGTTTTAAAGACTTCCCGAAATCCAAATTTGGATTTTTCATTAGTGTATTAAGTGTATTAAAATGTCGTCTTTCACATTGATTCGGAATCGTCAACCGCTAAAAAAGTCAGTTTTGAGATTTCGTTGAATGAACAAAGTTGTCTCTTTCTTTTTTCAAGTGTTTAACTATGGACCCATGGCTAAAACTCAAGTTTTAAAGACTTTCCGAAATCCGAATTTGGACTTTCATCAGTGTATTAAGTGTATTAAAATCTCGTCTTTCACATTGATTCGGAATCGTCCACTACAAAAAACTGCCCTTTTGAGTTATCGTCGAATAAGCAAAGTTGTCTCTTTCTTGTTTCAAGTGTTCAACTATGGACCCATGGCTAAAACACAAGTTTTAAAACCTTCTCGAAATATGAATTTGGACTTTCTTTAGTGTATTAAGTTTTTCAAAATGTCGTCTTTCACGTAGATTCGGAATCATCAAAACCAAATAAGTCAGTTTTTAGATATCTTTGATTGAACAAAGTTCTATCTTTCTTGTTTCAAGTGTTCTACTATGGACCCATGGCTAAAACTCAAGTTTTAAAAACTTCTCGAAATCTGAATCTGGACTTTCATTAGTGTATTAAGTGTATCAAAATGTCATCTTTCACATAGATTCGGAATCGTCAACTGCAAAAAAGTCAATTTTAAGATATCGTTGATTGAACAAAGTTGTCTCCTTCTTGTTTCAAGTGTTCTACTATGGACCATGGCTAAAACTCAAGTTTTAGAGACATCCCGAAATCCGAATTTGGACTTTCGTTAGTGTATTAAGTGTATCAAAATGTCATCTTTCACATTGATTCGAGATTGTCAATCGCAAAAAAAGTCAGTTTTGAGATATCATTGAATGAACAAAGTTGTCTCTTTCTTGTTTCAAGTGTTTAACTATGGACCCATGGCTAAAACTCAAGTTTTAAAGACTTCCCGAAATCTGAATTTGGACTTTCATCAGTGTATTAAGTGTATTAAAATGTAGTCTTTCACATTGATTCAGAATCGTCCACCGCAAAAAACTTCCCTTTCGAGTTATCGTTGAATGAACGAAGTTGTCTCTTTCTTGTTTCAAGTGTTCAACTATGGACCCATGACCAAAACTCAAGTTTTAAAAACTTCCCAAAATCTGAATTTGGGCTTTCTTTAGTGTATTAAGTGTTTCAAAATGTCATCTTTTACGTAGATTCGGAACCGTCAAAAGCAAATAAGTCAGTTTTGAGATATCTTTGATAGAACAAAGTTCTATCTTTCTTGTTTCAATTGTTCTACTGTGCACCCATGGCTAAAACTCAAGTTTTAAAAACTTCCCGAGATCTGAATCTGGACTTTCATTAGTGTATTAAGTGTATCAAAATGTCGTCTTTCACATAGATTCGGAATCGTCAACTGCAAAAAAGTCAATTTTGAGATATCGTTGATTTAACAAAGTTGTCTCCTTCTTGTTTCAAGTGTTCTACTATGGACCCATGGGTAAAACTGAAGTTTTAAAAATGTCCCGAAATCTGAATTTGGACTTTCACTAGTGTATTAAGTGTATCAAAATGTCATCTTTCACATTGATTCGAGATCGTCAATCGCAAAAAAAGTCAGTTTTGAGATATCATTGAATGAACAAAGTTGTCTCTTTCTTGTTTCAAGTGTTTAACTATGGACCCATGGCTAAAACTCAAGTTTTAAAGACTTCCCAAAATCCAAATTTAGACTTTCATTAGTGTATTAAGTGTATTAAAATGTCGTATTTCACATTGATTCGGAATCGTCAACCGCAAAAAAAGTCAGTTTTGAGATATCGTTGAATGAACAAAGTTGTCTCTTTCTTGTTTCAAGTGTTTAACTATGGACCATGGCTAAAACACAAGTTTTAAAGACATCCCGAAATCCGAATTTGGACTTTCGTTAGTGTATTAAGTTTTTCAAAATGTCGTCTTTCACGTAGATTCGGAATCATCAAAACCAAATAAGTCAGTTTTTAGATATCTTTGATTGAACAAAGTTCTATCTTTCTTGTTTCAAGTGTTCTACTATGGACCCATGGCTAAAACTCAAGTTTTAAAAACTTCTCGAAATCTGAATCTGGACTTTCATTAGTGTATTAAGTGTATCAAAATGTCATCTTTCACATAGATTCGGAATCGTCAACTGCAAAAAAGTCAATTTTAAGATATCGTTGATTGAACAAAGTTGTCTCCTTCTTGTTTCAAGTGTTCTACTATGGACCATGGCTAAAACTCAAGTTTTAGAGACATCCCGAAATCCAAATTTGGACTTTCGTTAGTGTATTAAGTGTATCAAAATGTCATCTTTCACATTGATTCGAGATCGTCAATCGCAAAAAAAGTCAGTTTTGAGATATCATTGAATGAACAAAGTTGTCTCTTTCTTGTTTCAAGTGTTTAACTATGGACCCATGGCTAAAACTCAAGTTTTAAAGACTTCCCGAAATCTGAATTTGGACTTTCATCAGTGTATTAAGTGTATTAAAATGTAGTCTTTCACATTGATTCAGAATCGTCCACCGCAAAAAACTTCCCTTTCGAGTTATCGTTGAATGAACGAAGTTGTCTCTTTCTTGTTTCAAGTGTTCAACTATGGACCCATGACCAAAACTCAAGTTTTAAAAACTTCCCAAAATCTGAATTTGGGCTTTCTTTAGTGTATTAAGTGTTTCAAAATGCCGTCTTTCACGTAGATTCGTAATCATCAAAAGCAAATAAGTCAATTTTTAGATATCTTTGATTGAACAAAGTTCTGTCTTTCTTGTTTCAAGTGTTCTACTATGGACCCATGGCTAAAACTCAAGTTTTAAAAACTTCCCAAAATCTAAATCTGGACTTTCATTAGGGTATTAAGTGTATCAAAATGTCGTCTTTCACATAGATTCGGAATCGTCAACTGCAAAAAAGTCAATTTTAAGATATCGTTGATTGAACAAAGTTGTCTCTTTCTTGTTTCAAGTGTTCTACTATGGACCCATGGGTAAAACTCAAGTTTTAAAAAAGTTCCCGGAATCCGAATTTGGACATTCGTTAGTGTATTAAGTGTATCAAAATGTCGTCTTTCACGTTGATTCGGAATCGTCAACCGCAAAAAAAGTCAGTTTTGAGATATCGTTGAATGAAGAAAGTTGTCTCTTTCTTGTTTCAAGTGTTCAACATTGGATCCATGGCTAAAACTCAAGTTTTAAAGACTTCCCGAAATCCAAATTTGGATTTTTCATTAGTGTATTAAGTGTATTAAAATGTCGTCTTTCACATTGATTCGGAATCGTCAACCGCAAAAAAAGTCAGTTTTGAGATTTCGTTGAATGAACAAAGTTGTCTCTTTCTTTTTTCAAGTGTTTAACTATGGACCCATGGCTAAAACTCAAGTTTTAAAGACTTTCCGAAATCCGAATTTGGACTTTCATCAGTGTATTAAGTGTATTAAAATCTCGTCTTTCACATTGATTCGGAATCGTCCACTACAAAAAACTGCCCTTTTGAGTTATCGTTGAATAAGCAAAGTTGTCTCTTTCTTGTTTCAAGTGTTCAACTATGGACCCATGGCTAAAACACAAGTTTTAAAACCTTCTCGAAATATGAATTTGGACTTTCTTTAGTGTATTAAGTTTTTCAAAATGTCGTCTTTCACGTAGATTCGGAATCATCAAAACCAAATAAGTCAGTTTTTAGATATCTTTGATTGAACAAAGTTCTATCTTTCTTGTTTCAAGTGTTCTACTATGGACCCATGGCTAAAACTCAAGTTTTAAAAACTTCTCGAAATCTGAATCTGGACTTTCATTAGTGTATTAAGTGTATCAAAATGTCATCTTTCACATAGATTCGGAATCGTCAACTGCAAAAAAGTCAATTTTAAGATATCGTTGATTGAACAAAGTTGTCTCCTTCTTGTTTCAAGTGTTCTACTATGGACCATGGCTAAAACTCAAGTTTTAGAGACATCCCGAAATCCGAATTTGGACTTTCGTTAGTGTATTAAGTGTATCAAAATGTCATCTTTCACATTGATTCGAGATCGTCAATCGCAAAAAAAGTCAGTTTTGAGATATCATTGAATGAACAAAGTTGTCTCTTTCTTGTTTCAAGTGTTTAACTATGGACCCATGGCTAAAACTCAAGTTTTAAAGACTTCCCGAAATCTGAATTTGGACTTTCATCAGTGTATTAAGTGTATTAAAATGTAGTCTTTCACATTGATTCAGAATCGTCCACCGCAAAAAGCTTCCCTTTCGAGTTATCGTTGAATGAACGAAGTTGTCTCTTTCTTGTTTCAAGTGTTCAACTATGGACCCATGACCAAAACTCAAGTTTTAAAAACTTCCCAAAATCTGAATTTGGGCTTTCTTTAGTGTATTAAGTGTTTCAAAATGTCATCTTTTACGTAGATTCGGAACCGTCAAAAGCAAATAAGTCAGTTTTGAGATATCTTTGATAGAACAAAGTTCTATCTTTCTTGTTTCAATTGTTCTACTGTGCACCCATGGCTAAAACTCAAGTTTTAAAAACTTCCCGAGATCTGAATCTGGACTTTCATTAGTGTATTAAGTGTATCAAAATGTCGTCTTTCACATAGATTCGGAATCGTCAACTGCAAAAAAGTCAATTTTGAGATATCGTTGATTTAACAAAGTTGTCTCCTTCTTGTTTCAAGTGTTCTACTATGGACCCATGGGTAAAACTGAAGTTTTAAAAATGTCCCGAAATCTGAATTTGGACTTTCACTAGTGTATTAAGTGTATCAAAATGTCATCTTTCACATTGATTCAGAATCGTCAACCGCAAAAAAAAGTCAGTTTTGAGATATCGTTGAATGAAGAAAGTTGTCTCTTTCTTGTTTCAAGTGTTCAACATTGGACCCATGGCTAAAACTCAAGTTTTAAAGACTTCCCGAAATCCAAATTTGGATTTTTCATTAGTGTATTAAGTGTATTAAAATGTCGTCTTTCACATTGATTCGGAATCGTCAACCGCAAAAAAAGTCAGTTTTGAGATTTCGTTGAATGAACAAAGTTGTCTCTTTCTTTTTTCAAGTGTTTAACTATGGACCCATGGCTAAAACTCAAGTTTTAAAGACTTTCCGAAATCCGAATTTGGACTTTCATCAGTGTATTAAGTGTATTAAAATCTCGTCTTTCACATTGATTCGGAATCGTCCACTACAAAAAACTGCCCTTTTGAGTTATCGTCGAATAAGCAAAGTTGTCTCTTTCTTGTTTCAAGTGTTCAACTATGGACCCATGGCTAAAACACAAGTTTTAAAACCTTCTCGAAATATGAATTTGGACTTTCTTTAGTGTATTAAGTTTTTCAAAATGTCGTCTTTCACGTAGATTCGGAATCATCAAAACCAAATAAGTCAGTTTTTAGATATCTTTGATTGAACAAAGTTCTATCTTTCTTGTTTCAAGTGTTCTACTATGGACCCATGGCTAAAACTCAAGTTTTAAAAACTTCTCGAAATCTGAATCTGGACTTTCATTAGTGTATTAAGTGTATCAAAATGTCATCTTTCACATAGATTCGGAATCGTCAACTGCAAAAAAGTCAATTTTAAGATATCGTTGATTGAACAAAGTTGTCTCCTTCTTGTTTCAAGTGTTCTACTATGGACCATGGCTAAAACTCAAGTTTTAGAGACATCCCGAAATCCGAATTTGGACTTTCGTTAGTGTATTAAGTGTATCAAAATGTCATCTTTCACATTGATTCGAGATCGTCAATCGCAAAAAAAGTCAGTTTTGAGATATCATTGAATGAACAAAGTTGTCTCTTTCTTGTTTCAAGTGTTTAACTATGGACCCATGGCTAAAACTCAAGTTTTAAAGACTTCCCGAAATCTGAATTTGGACTTTCATCAGTGTATTAAGTGTATTAAAATGTAGTCTTTCACATTGATTCAGAATCGTCCACCGCAAAAAGCTTCCCTTTCGAGTTATCGTTGAATGAACGAAGTTGTCTCTTTCTTGTTTCAAGTGTTCAACTATGGACCCATGACCAAAACTCAAGTTTTAAAAACTTCCCAAAATCTGAATTTGGGCTTTCTTTAGTGTATTAAGTGTTTAAAAATGTCATCTTTTACGTAGATTCGGAACCGTCAAAAGCAAATAAGTCAGTTTTGAGATATCTTTGATAGAACAAAGTTCTATCTTTCTTGTTTCAATTGTTCTACTGTGCACCCATGGCTAAAACTCAAGTTTTAAAAACTTCCCGAGATCTGAATCTGGACTTTCATTAGTGTATTAAGTGTATCAAAATGTCGTCTTTCACATAGATTCGGAATCGTCAACTGCAAAAAAGTCAATTTTGAGATATCGTTGATTTAACAAAGTTGTCTCCTTCTTGTTTCAAGTGTTCTACTATGGACCCATGGGTAAAACTGAAGTTTTAAAAATGTCCCGAAATCTGAATTTGGACTTTCACTAGTGTATTAAGTGTATCAAAATGTCATCTTTCACATTGATTCAGAATCGTCAACCGCAAAAAAAAGTCAGTTTTGAGATATCGTTGAATGAAGAAAGTTGTCTCTTTCTTGTTTCAAGTGTTCAACATTGCACCCATGGCTAAAACTCAAGTTTTAAAGACTTCCCGAAATCCAAATTTGGATTTTTCATTAGTGTATTAAGTGTATTAAAATGTCGTCTTTCACATTGATTCGGAATCGTCAACCGCAAAAAAAGTCAGTTTTGAGATTTCGTTGAATGAACAAAGTTGTCTCTTTCTTTTTTCAAGTGTTTAACTATGGACCCATGGCTAAAACTCAAGTTTTAAAGACTTTCCGAAATCCGAATTTGGACTTTCATCAGTGTATTAAGTGTATTAAAATCTCGTCTTTCACATTGATTCGGAATCGTCCACTACAAAAAACTGCCCTTTTGAGTTATCGTCGAATAAGCAAAGTTGTCTCTTTCTTGTTTCAAGTGTTCAACTATGGACCCATGGCTAAAACACAAGTTTTAAAACCTTCTCGAAATATGAATTTGGACTTTCTTTAGTGTATTAAGTTTTTCAAAATGTCGTCTTTCACGTAGATTCGGAATCATCAAAACCAAATAAGTCAGTTTTTAGATATCTTTGATTGAACAAAGTTCTATCTTTCTTGTTTCAAGTGTTCTACTATGGACCCATGGCTAAAACTCAAGTTTTAAAAACTTCTCGAAATCTGAATCTGGACTTTCATTAGTGTATTAAGTGTATCAAAATGTCATCTTTCACATAGATTCGGAATCGTCAACTGCAAAAAAGTCAATTTTAAGATATCGTTGATTGAACAAAGTTGTCTCCTTCTTGTTTCAAGTGTTCTACTATGGACCATGGCTAAAACTCAAGTTTTAGAGACATCCCGAAATCCGAATTTGGACTTTCGTTAGTGTATTAAGTGTATCAAAATGTCATCTTTCACATTGATTCGAGATCGTCAATCGCAAAAAAAGTCAGTTTTGAGATATCATTGAATGAACAAAGTTGTCTCTTTCTTGTTTCAAGTGTTTAACTATGGACCCATGGCTAAAACTCAAGTTTTAAAGACTTCCCGAAATCTGAATTTGGACTTTCATCAGTGTATTAAGTGTATTAAAATGTAGTCTTTCACATTGATTCAGAATCGTCCACCGCAAAAAACTTCCCTTTCGAGTTATCGTTGAATGAACGAAGTTGTCTCTTTCTTGTTTCAAGTGTTCAACTATGGACCCATGACCAAAACTCAAGTTTTAAAAACTTCCCAAAATCTGAATTTGGGCTTTCTTTAGTGTATTAAGTGTTTCAAAATGTCATCTTTTACGTAGATTCGGAACCGTCAAAAGCAAATAAGTCAGTTTTGAGATATCTTTGATAGAACAAAGTTCTATCTTTCTTGTTTCAATTGTTCTACTGTGCACCCATGGCTAAAACTCAAGTTTTAAAAACTTCCCGAGATCTGAATCTGGACTTTCATTAGTGTATTAAGTGTATCAAAATGTCGTCTTTCACATAGATTCGGAATCGTCAACTGCAAAAAAGTCAATTTTGAGATATCGTTGATTTAACAAAGTTGTCTCCTTCTTGTTTCAAGTGTTCTACTATGGACCCATGGGTAAAACTGAAGTTTTAAAAATGTCCCGAAATCTGAATTTGGACTTTCACTAGTGTATTAAGTGTATCAAAATGTCATCTTTCACATTGATTCGAGATCGTCAATCGCAAAAAAAGTCAGTTTTGAGATATCATTGAATGAACAAAGTTGTCTCTTTCTTGTTTCAAGTGTTTAACTATGGACCCATGGCTAAAACTCAAGTTTTAAAGACTTCCCAAAATCCAAATTTAGACTTTCATTAGTGTATTAAGTGTATTAAAATGTCGTATTTCACATTGATTCGGAATCGTCAACCGCAAAAAAAGTCAGTTTTGAGATATCGTTGAATGAACAAAGTTGTCTCTTTCTTGTTTCAAGTGTTTAACTATGGACCATGGCTAAAACACAAGTTTTAAAGACATCCCGAAATCCGAATTTGGACTTTCGTTAGTGTATTAAGTTTTTCAAAATGTCGTCTTTCACGTAGATTCGGAATCATCAAAACCAAATAAGTCAGTTTTTAGATATCTTTGATTGAACAAAGTTCTATCTTTCTTGTTTCAAGTGTTCTACTATGGACCCATGGCTAAAACTCAAGTTTTAAAAACTTCTCGAAATCTGAATCTGGACTTTCATTAGTTTATTAAGTGTATCAAAATGTCATCTTTCACATAGATTCGGAATCGTCAACTGCAAAAAAGTCAATTTTAAGATATCATTGATTGAACAAAGTTGTCTCCTTCTTGTTTCAAGTGTTCTACTATGGACCATGGCTAAAACTCAAGTTTTAGAGACATCCCGAAATCCAAATTTGGACTTTCGTTACTGTATTAAGTGTATCAAAATGTCATCTTTCACATTGATTCGAGATCGTCAATCGCAAAAAAAGTCAGTTTTGAGATATCATTGAATGAACAAAGTTGTCTCTTTCTTGTTTCAAGTGTTTAACTATGGACCCATGGCTAAAACTCAAGTTTTAAAGACTTCCCGAAATCTGAATTTGGACTTTCATCAGTGTATTAAGTGTATTAAAATGTAGTCTTTCACATTGATTCAGAATCGTCCACCGCAAAAAGCTTCCCTTTCGAGTTATCGTTGAATGAACGAAGTTGTCTCTTTCTTGTTTCAAGTGTTCAACTATGGACCCATGACCAAAACTCAAGTTTTAAAAACTTCCCAAAATCTGAATTTGGGCTTTCTTTAGTGTATTAAGTGTTTCAAAATGTCATCTTTTACGTAGATTTGGAACCGTCAAAAGCAAATAAGTCAGTTTTGAGATATCTTTGATAGAACAAAGTTCTATCTTTCTTGTTTCAATTGTTCTACTGTGCACCCATGGCTAAAACTCAAGTTTTAAAAACTTCCCGAGATCTGAATCTGGACTTTCATTAGTGTATTAAGTGTATCAAAATGTCGTCTTTCACATAGATTCGGAATCGTCAACTGCAAAAAAGTCAATTTTGAGATATCGTTGATTTAACAAATTTGTCTTCTTCTTGTTTCAAGTGTTCTACTATGGACCCATGGGTAAAACTGAAGTTTTAAAAATGTCCCGAAATCTGAATTTGGACTTTCACTAGTGTATTAAGTGTATCAAAATGTCATCTTTCACATTGATTCAGAATCGTCAACCGCAAAAAAAAGTCAGTTTTGAGATATCGTTGAATGAAGAAAGTTGTCTCTTTCTTGTTTCAAGTGTTCAACATTGGACCCATGGCTAAAACTCAAGTTTTAAAGACTTCCCGAAATCCAAATTTGGATTTTTCATTAGTGTATTAAGTGTATTAAAATGTCGTCTTTCACATTGATTCGGAATCGTCAACCGCAAAAAAAGTCAGTTTTGAGATTTCGTTGAATGAACAAAGTTGTCTCTTTCTTTTTTCAAGTGTTTAACTATGGACCCATGGCTAAAACTCAAGTTTTAAAGACTTTCCGAAATCCGAATTTGGACTTTCATCAGTGTATTAAGTGTATTAAAATCTCGTCTTTCACATTGATTCGGAATCGTCCACTACAAAAAACTGCCCTTTTGAGTTATCGTCGAATAAGCAAAGTTGTCTCTTTCTTATTTCAAGTGTTCAACTATGGACCCATGGCTAAAACACAAGTTTTAAAACCTTCTCGAAATATGAATTTGGACTTTCTTTAGTGTATTAAGTTTTTCAAAATGTCGTCTTTCACGTAGATTCGGAATCATCAAAACCAAATAAGTCAGTTTTTAGATATCTTTGATTGAACAAAGTTCTATCTTTCTTGTTTCAAGTGTTCTACTATGGACCCATGGCTAAAACTCAAGTTTTAAAAACTTCTCGAAATCTGAATCTGGACTTTCATTAGTGTATTAAGTGTATCAAAATGTCATCTTTCACATAGATTCGGAATCGTCAACTGCAAAAAAGTCAATTTTAAGATATCGTTGATTGAACAAAGTTGTCTCCTTCTTGTTTCAAGTGTTCTACTATGGACCATGGCTAAAACTCAAGTTTTAGAGACATCCCAAAATCCGAATTTGGACTTTCGTTAGTGTATTAAGTGTATCAAAATGTCATCTTTCACATTGATTCGAGATCGTCAATCGCAAAAAAAGTCAGTTTTGAGATATCATTGAATGAACAAAGTTGTCTCTTTCTTGTTTCAAGTGTTTAACTATGGACCCATGGCTAAAACTCAAGTTTTAAAGACTTCACGAAATCTGAATTTGGACTTTCATCAGTGTATTAAGTGTATTAAAATGTAGTCTTTCACATTGATTCAGAATCGTCCACCGCAAAAAACTTCCCTTTCGAGTTATCGTTGAATGAACGAAGTTGTCTCTTTCTTGTTTCAAGTGTTCAACTATGGACCCATGACCAAAACTCAAGTTTTAAAAACTTCCCAAAATCTGAATTTGGGCTTTCTTTAGTGTATTAAGTGTTTCAAAATGTCATCTTTTACGTAGATTCGGAACCGTCAAAAGCAAATAAGTCAGTTTTGAGATATCTTTGATAGAACAAAGTTCTATCTTTCTTGTTTCAATTGTTCTACTGTGCACCCATGGCTAAAACTCAAGTTTTAAAAACTTCCCGAGATCTGAATCTGGACTTTCACTAGTGTATTAAGTGTATCAAAATGTCGTCTTTCACATAGATTCGGAATCGTCAACTGCAAAAAAGTCAATTTTGAGATATCGTTGATTCAATAAAGTTGTCTCCTTCTTGTTTCAAGTGTTCTACTATGGACCCATGGGTAAAACTGAAGTTTTAAAAATGTCCCAAAATCTGAATTTGGACTTTCACTAGTGTATTAAGTGTATCAAAATGTCGTCTTTCACATTGATTCGGAATCGTCAACCGCAAAAAAAGTCAGTTTTGAGATATCATTGAATGAACAAAGTTGTCTCTTTCTTGTTTCAAGTGTTTAACTATGGACCCATGGCTAAAACTCAAGTTTTAAAGACTTCCCGAAATCCAAATTTAGACTTTCATTAGTGTATTAAGTGTATTAAAATGTCGTATTTCACATTGATTCGGAATCGTCAACCGCAAAAAAAGTCAGTTTTGAGATATCGTTGAATGAACAAAGTTGTCTCTTTCTTGTTTCAAGTGTTTAACTATGGACCATGGCTAAAACACAAGTTTTAAAGACATCCCGAAATCCGAATTTGGACTTTAGTTAGTGTATTAAGTTTTTCAAAATGTCGTCTTTCACGTAGATTCGGAATCATCAAAACCAAATAAGTCAGTTTTTAGATATCTTTGATTGAACAAAGTTCTATCTTTCTTGTTTCAAGTGTTCTACTATGGACCCATGGCTAAAACTCAAGTTTTAAAAACTTCTCGAAATCTGAATCTGGACTTTCATTAGTGTATTAAGTGTATCAAAATGTCATCTTTCACATAGATTCGGAATCGTCAACTGCAAAAAAGTCAATTTTAAGATATCGTTGATTGAACAAAGTTGTCTCCTTCTTGTTTCAAGTGTTCTACTATGGACCATGGCTAAAACTCAAGTTTTAGAGACATCCCGAAATCCGAATTTGGACTTTCGTTAGTGTATTAAGTGTATCAAAATGTCATCTTTCACATTGATTCGAGATCGTCAATCGCAAAAAAAATCAGTTTTGAGATATCATTGAATGAACAAAGTTGTCTCTTTCTTGTTTCAAGTGTTTAACTATGGACCCATGGCTAAAACTCAAGTTTTAAAGACTTCCTGAAATCTGAATTTGGACTTTCATCAGTGTATTAAGTGTATTAAAATGTAGTCTTTCACATTGATTCAGAATCGTCCACCGCAAAAAACTTCCCTTTCGAGTTATCGTTGAATGAACGAAGTTGTCTCTTTCTTGTTTCAAGTGTTCAACTATGGACCCATGACCAAAACTCAAGTTTTAAAAACTTCCCAAAATCTAAATTTGGGCTTTCTTTAGTGTATTAAGTGTTTCAAAATGCCGTCTTTCACGTAGATTCGTAATCATCAAAAGCAAATAAGTCAATTTTTAGATATCTTTGATTGAACAAAGTTCTGTCTTTCTTGTTTCAAGTGTTCTACTATGGACCCACGGCTAAAACTCAAGTTTTAAAAACTTCCCAAAATCTAAATCTGGACTTTCATTAGGGTATTAAGTGTATCAAAATGTCGTCTTTCACATAGATTCGGAATCGTCAACAGCAAAAAAGTCAATTTTAAGATATCGTTGATTGAACAAAGTTGTCTCCTTCTTGTTTCAAGTGTTCTACTATGGACCCATGGGTAAAACTGAAGTTTTAAAAATGTCCCGAAATCTGAATTTGGACTTTCACTAGTGTATTAAGTGTATCAAAATGTCATCTTTCACATTGATTCAGAATCGTCAACCGCAAAAAAAGTCAGTTTTGAGATATCGTTGAATGAAGAAAGTTGTCTCTTTCTTGTTTCAAGTGTTCAACATTGCACCCATGGCTAAAACTCAAGTTTTAATGACTTCCCGAAATCCAAATTTTGAGTTTTCATTAGTGTATTAAGTGTATTAAAATGTCGTCTTTCACATTGATTCGGAATCGTCAACCGCAAAAAAAGTCAGTTTTGAGATTTCGTTGAATGAACAAAGTTGTCTCTTTCTTTTTTCAAGTGTTTAACTATGGACCCATGGCTAAAACTCAAGTTTTAAAGACTTTCCGAAATCCGAATTTGGACTTTCATCAGTGTATTAAGTGTATTAAAATCTCGTCTTTCACATTGATTCGGAATCGTCCACTACAAAAAACTGCCCTTTTGAGTTATCGTTGAATAAGCAAAGTTGTCTCTTTCTTGTTTCAAGTGTTCAACTATGGACCCATGGCTAAAACACAAGTTTTAAAACCTTCTCGAAATATGAATTTGGACTTTCTTTAGTGTATTAAGTTTTTCAAAATGTCGTCTTTCACGTAGATTCGGAATCATCAAAACCAAATAAGTCAGTTTTTAGATATCTTTGATTGAACAAAGTTCTATCTTTCTTGTTTCAAGTGTTCTACTATGGACCCATGGCTAAAACTCAAGTTTTAAAAACTTCTTGAAATCTGAATCTGGACTTTCATTAGTGTATTAAGTGTATCAAAATGTCATCTTTCACATAGATTCGGAATCGTCAACTGCAAAAAAGTCAATTTTAAGATATCGTTGATTGAACAAAGTTGTCTCCTTCTTGTTTCAAGTGTTCTACTATGGACCATGGCTAAAACTCAAGTTTTAGAGACATCCCGAAATCTGAATTTCGACTTTCGTTAGTGTATTAAGTGTATCAAAATGTCATCTTTCACATTGATTCGAGATCGTCAATCGCAAAAAAAGTCAGTTTTGAGATATCATTGAATGAACAAAGTTGTCTCTTTCTTGTTTCAAGTGTTTAACTATGGACCCATGGCTAAAACTCAAGTTTTAAAGACTTCCCGAAATCCAAATTTAGACTTTCATTAGTGTATTAAGTGTATTAAAATGTCGTATTTCACATTGATTCGGAATCGTCAACCGCAAAAAAAGTCAGTTTTGAGATATCGTTGAATGAACAAAGTTGTCTCTTTCTTGTTTCAAGTGTTTAACTATGGACCATGGCTAAAACACAAGTTTTAAAGACATCCCGAAATCCAAATTTGGACTTTCGTTAGTGTATTAAGTTTTTCAAAATGTCGTCTTTCACGTAGATTCGGAATCATCAAAACCAAATAAGTCAGTTTTTAGATATCTTTGATTGAACAAAGTTCTATCTTTCTTGTTTCAAGTGTTCTACTATGGACCCATGGCTAAAACTCAAGTTTTAAAAACTTCTCGAAATCTGAATCTGGACTTTCATTAGTGTATTAAGTGTATCAAAATGTCATCTTTCACATAGATTCGGAATCGTCAACTGCAAAAAAGTCAATTTTAAGATATCGTTGATTGAACAAAGTTGTCTCCTTCTTGTTTCAAGTGTTCTACTATGGACCATGGCTAAAACTCAAGTTTTAGAGACATCCCGAAATCCGAATTTGGACTTTCGTTAGTGTATTAAGTGTATCAAAATGTCATCTTTCACATTGATTCGAGATCGTCAATCGCAAAAAAAGTCAGTTTTGAGATATCATTGAATGAACAAAGTTGTCTCTTTCTTGTTTCAAGTGTTTAACTATGGACCCATGGCTAAAACTCAAGTTTTAAAGACTTCCCGAAATCTGAATTTGGACTTTCATCAGTGTATTAAGTGTATTAAAATGTAGTCTTTCACATTGATTCAGAATCGTCCACCGCAAAAAACTTCCCTTTCGAGTTATCGTTGAATGAACGAAGTTGTCTCTTTCTTGTTTCAAGTGTTCAACTATGGACCCATGACCAAAACTCAAGTTTTAAAAACTTCCCAAAATCTGAATTTGGGCTTTCTTTAGTGTATTAAGTGTTTCAAAATGCCGTCTTTCACGTAGATTCATAATCATCAAAAGCAAATAAGTCAATTTTTAGATATCTTTGATTGAACAAAGTTCTGTCTTTCTTGTTTCAAGTGTTCTACTATGGACCCATGGCTAAAACTCAAGTTTTAAAAACTTCCCGAAATCTAAATCTGGACTTTCATTAGGGTATTAAGTGTATCAAAATGTCGTCTTTCACATAGATTCGGAATCGTCAACTGCAAAAAAGTCAATTTTAAGATATCGTTGATTGAACAAAGTTGTCTCTTTCTTGTTTCAAGTGTTCTACTATGGACCCATGGGTAAAACTCAAGTTTTAAAAAAGTTCCCGGAATCCGAATTTGGACATTCGTTAGTGTATTAAGTGTATCAAAATGTCGTCTTTCACGTTGATTCGGAATCGTCAACCGCAAAAAAAGTCAGTTTTGAGATATCGTTGAATGAAGAAAGTTGTCTCTTTCTTGTTTCAAGTTTTCAACATTGGACCCATGGCTAAAACTCAAGTTTTAAAGACTTCCCGAAATCCAAATTTGGATTTTTCATTAGTCTATTAAGTGTATTAAAATGTCGTCTTTCACATTGATTCGGAATCGTCAACCGCAAAAAAAGTCAGTTTTGAGATTTCGTTGAATGAACAAAGTTGTCTCTTTCTTTTTTCAAGTGTTTAACTATGGACCCATGGCTAAAACTCAAGTTTTAAAGACTTTCCGAAATCCGAATTTGGACTTTCATCAGTGTATTAAGTGTATTAAAATCTCGTCTTTCACATTGATTCGGAATCGTCCACTACAAAAAACTGCCCTTTTGAGTTATCGTTGAATAAGCAAAGTTGTCTCTTTCTTGTTTCAAGTGTTCAACTATGGACCCATGGCTAAAACACAAGTTTTAAAACCTTCTCGAAATATGAATTTGGACTTTCTTTAGTGTATTAAGTTTTTCAAAATGTCGTCTTTCACGTAGATTCGGAATCATCAAAACCAAATAAGTCAGTTTTTAGATATCTTTGATTGAACAAAGTTCTATCTTTCTTGTTTCAAGTGTTCTACTATGGACCCATGGCTAAAACTCAAGTTTTAAAAACTTCTCGAAATCTGAATCTGGACTTTCATTAGTGTATTAAGTGTATCAAAATGTCATCTTTCACTTAGATTCGGAATCGTCAACTGCAAAAAAGTCAATTTTAAGATATCGTTGATTGAACAAAGTTGTCTCCTTCTTGTTTCAAGTGTTCTACTATGGACCATGGCTAAAACTCAAGTTTTAGAGACATCCCGAAATCCGAATTTGGACTTTCGTTAGTGTATTAAGTGTATCAAAATGTCATCTTTCACATTGATTCGAGATCGTCAATCGCAAAAAAAGTCAGTTTTGAGATATCATTGAATGAACAAAGTTGTCTCTTTCTTGTTTCAAGTGTTTAACTATGGACCCATGGCTAAAACTCAAGTTTTAAAGACTTCCCGAAATCTGAATTTGGACTTTCATCAGTGTATTAAGTGTAGTAAAATGTAGTCTTTCACATTGATTCAGAATCGTCCACCGCAAAAAACTTCCCTTCCGAGTTATCGTTGAATGAACGAAGTTGTCTCTTTCTTGTTTCAAGTGTTCAACTATGGACCCATGACCAAAACTCAAGTTTTAAAAACTTCCCAAAATCTGAATTTGGGCTTTCTTTAGTGTATTAAGTGTTTCAAAATGCCGTCTTTCACGTAGATTCGTAATCATCAAAAGCAAATAAGTCAATTTTTAGATATCTTTGATTGAACAAAGTTCTGTCTTTCTTGTTTCAAGTGTTCTACTATGGACCCATGGCTAAAACTCAAGTTTTAAAAACTTCCCGAAATCTAAATCTGGACTTTCATTAGGGTATTAAGTGTATCAAAATGTCGTCTTTCACATAGATTCGGAATCGTCAACTGCAAAAAAGTCAATTTTAAGATATCGTTGATTGAACAAAGTTGTCTCTTTCTTGTTTCAAGTGTTCTACTATGGACCCATGGGTAAAACTCAAGTTTTAAAAAAGTTCCCGGAATCCAAATTTGGACATTCGTTAGTGTATTAAGTGTATCAAAATGTCGTCTTTCACGTTGATTCGGAATCGTCAACCGCAATAAAAGTCAGTTTTGAGTTATCGTTGAATGAACAAAGTTGTCTCTTTCTTGTTTCAAGTGTTTAACTATGGACCCATGGCTAAAACTCAAGTTTTAAAGACTTCCCGAAATCCGAGTTTAGACTTTCATTAGTGTATTAAGTGTATTAAAATGTCGTCTTTCACATTGATTCGGAATCGTCAACCGCAAAAAAAGACAGTTTTGAGTTATCGTTGAATGAACAAAGTTGCCTGTTTCTTGTTTCAAGTGTTCAACTATGGACCCATGGCTAAAACTCAAGTTTTAAAAACTTTCCGAAATCTGAATTTGGACTTTCTTTAGTGTATTAAGTGTTTCAAAATGCTGTCTTTCACGTAGATTCGGAATCATCAAAAGCAAATAAGTCAATTTTGAGATATCTTTGATAGAACAAAGTTCTGTCTTTCTTGTTTCAAGTGTTCTACTGTGCACCCATGGCTAAAACTCAAGTTTTAAAAACTTCCCGAGATCTGAATCTGGACTTTCATTAGTGTATTAAGTGTATCAAAATGTCGTCTTTCACATAGATTCGGAATCGTCAACTGCAAAAAAGTCAATTTTGAGATATCGTTGATTGAACAAAGTTGTCTCCTTCTTGTTTCAAGTGTTCTACTATGGACCCATGGGTAAAACTGAAGTTTTAAAAATGTCCCAAAATCCGAATTTGGACTTTCACTAGTGTATTAAGTGTATCAAAATGTCGTCTTTCACGTTGATTCGGAATCGTCAACCGCAAAAAAAGTCAGTTTTGAGATATCGTTTGAATGAAGAAAGTTGTCTCTTTCTTGTTTCAAGTGTTCAACAATGGACCCATGGCTAAAACTCAAGTTTTAAAGACTTTCCGAAATCCGAATTTTGACTTTCATTAGTGTATTAAGTGTATTAAAATGTCGTCTTTCACAGTGAGTCAGAATCGTCAACCACAAAAAAAGTCAATTTTGAGATATCGTTGAATGAACAAAGTTGTCTCTTTCTTTTTCGAAGTGTTTATCTACGGACCCATGGCTAAAACTCAAGTTTTAAAGACTTTTCGAAATCTGAATTTGGACTTTCATCAGTGTATTAAGTGTATTAAAATGTCGTCTTTCACATTGATTCAGAATCGTCCACTGCAAAAAACTTCCCTTTTGAGTTATCGTTGAATGAACAAAGTTGTCTCTTTCTTGTTTCAAGTGTTCAACTATGGACCCATGGCTAAAACTCAAGTTTTAAAAACTTCTCGAAATATGAATTTGGACTTTCTTTAGTGTATTAGGTGTTTCAAAATGTCATCTTTCACGTAGATTCGGAATCATCAACAGCAAAAAAAGTCAGTTTTGTGATATCGTTGAATGAACAAAGTTGTATCTTTCTTGTTTCAAGTGTTTAACTACGGACCCATGGCTAAAACTCAAGTTTTAAAGACTTTTCGAAATCCGAATTTGGACTTTCATCAGTGTATTAAGTGTATTAAATTGTCGTCTTTCACATTGATTCGGAATCGTCCACCGCAAAAAAGTTCCCTTTTGAGTTATCATTGAATGAACAAATGATGTGAATCAGCTTGCTAAAGCCTCACGAGATCTGTTGAGCATTCATGGAGGCCCAATAAAAAGATTGCAAGATTTGGGCATGATTGATTGATTGCGAAGATTGCAAGATTTGGGAATGATTGATTGATTGGTTGATTGATTAACAAGATTGCCAGATTTGGGGTTGATTGGTTGGTTGATTGATTGACAAGATTACCAGATTTGAGGTTGATTGATTGATGGGTTGATTGATTGACAAGATTTCCAGATTTGGGGTTGATTGATTGATTGTTTGATTGATTGACAAGATTGCCAGATTGATTGGTTGATTGATTGATTGACAAGATTTACAAGATTTGGGGATGATTGATTGATTGACAAGATTTACAAGATTTGGGGATGATTGATTGATTGACAAGATTGATCCAAACTTCCCTTATTTCCTCCTTTGTTTTAAATCTTTTCTATTTTAGATAATTCTTATTTCTTTATCAGATTATGTTATTTCCTTCTTGTAATCAATTCCTACTATGCCTAGGATTTGATTTATTTCCTTCTAATTTAGAATTTGAGTTTGGCTATAAAAGCCAATGTAACCCGAGAAGAATTTAGTTTTTGATCAATATTATTTTGTGAGAGTTTTCTCTTTGGTTCTTCAACGAACTACTTTGAACTTATCAAGATTTTATCTTGTGGCGTTCATCCTTGACTTATCACTCACAACTCTTCTCATCTATCTTGAGTGTGGCGTCAACCCTATCTTCTTATACCTTTGGTTCTTATCTCTTTATAGATAACGGGTCAAGGTCCTTTGTTTTCTTTATTATGAATCTGTTTTAGAATGATCCTTGGAAAAGGAACCATTTTTGATCGTCGGGTCTCACCTTCCTTCGTGGGGTTCACATCAACAAAGTTGTCTCTTTCTTCTTTCAAGTGTTCAACTATGGACCCATGGCTAAAACTCAAGTTTTAAAAACTTCTCGAAATATGAATTTGTACTTTCTTTAGTGTATTAAGTGTTTCAAAATGTCGTCTTTCACGTAGATTCGGAATCATCAAAAGCAAATAAGTCAGTTTTTAGATATCTTTGATTGAACAAAGTTCTGTCTTTCTTGTTTCAAGTGTTTAACTATGGACCATGGCTAAAACTCAAGTTTTAAAAACTTTCCGAAATTTGAATTTGGACTTTCTTTAGTGTATTAAGTGTTTCAAAATGCTGTCTTTCACGTAGATTCGTAATCATCAAAAGCAAATAAGTCAGTTTTAAGATATCGTTGATTAAACAAAGTTGTCTTCTTCTTGTTTGAAGTGTTCTACTATGGACCCATGGGTAAAACTCAAGTTTTAAAAACTTCCCGGAATCCGAATTGAGACTTTCGTTAGTGTATTAAGTGTATCAAAATGTCGTCTTTCACATGGATTCGGAATCGTCAACCGCAAAAAAAGTCAGTTTTGAGATATCGTTGAATGAAGAAAGTTGTCTCTTTCTTGTTTCAAGTGTTTAACTATGGACCATGGCTAAAACACAAGTTTTAAAGACATCCCGAAATCCGAATTTGGACTTTCGTTAGTGAATTAAGTTTTTCAAAATGTCGTCTTTCACGTAGATTCGGAATCATCAAAACCAAATAAGTCAGTTTTTAGATATCTTTATTGAACAAAGTTCTATCTTTCTTGTTTCAAGTGTTCTACTATGGACCCACGGCTAAAACTCAAGTTTTAAAAACTTCTCGAAATCTGAATCTGGACTTTCATTAGTGTATTAAGTGTATCAAAATGTCATCTTTCACATAGATTCGGAATCGTCAACTGCAAAAAAGTCAATTTTAAGATATCGTTGATTGAACAAAGTTGTCGCCTTCTTGTTTCAAGTGTTCTACTATGGACCATGGCTAAAACTCAAGTTTTAGAGACATCCCGAAATCCAAATTTGGACTTTCGTTAGTGTATTAAGTGTATCAAAATGTCATCTTTCACATTGATTCGAGATCGTCAACCGCAAAAAAAGTCAGTTTTGAGATATCGTTGAATGAACAAAGTTGTCTCTTTCTTGTTTCAAGTGTTTAACTATGGACCCATGGCTAAAACTCAAGTTTTAAAGACTTCCCGAAATCCAAATTTAGACTTTCATTAGTGTATTAAGTGTATTAAAATGTCGTATTTCACATTGATTCGGAATCGTCAACCGCAAAAAAAGTCAGTTTTGAGATATCGTTGAATGAACAAAGTTGTCTCTTTCTTGTTTCAAGTGTTCAACTATGGACGCATGGCCAAAACTCAAGTTTTAAAAACTTCCCAAAATCTGAATTTGGGCTTTCTTTAGTGTATTAAGTGTTTCAAAATGCCGTCTTTCATGTAGATTCGTAATTATCAAAAGCAAATAAGTCAGTTTTTAGATATCTTTGATTGAACAAAGTTCTGTCTTTCTTGTTTCAAGTGTTCTACTATGGACCCATGTCTAAAACTCAAGTTTTAAAAACTTCCCGAAATCTAAATCTGGACTTTCATTAGGGTATTAAGTGTATCAAAATGTCGTCTTTCACATAGATTCGGAATCGTAAACTGCAAAAAAGTCAATTTTAAGATATCGTTGATTGAACAAAGTTGTCTCTTTCTTGTTTCAAGTGTTGTACTATGGACCCATGGGTAAAACTCAAGTTTTAAAAAAGTTCCCAGAATCTGAATTAGGACATTCGTTAGTGTATTAAGTGTATCAAAATGTCGTCTTTCACATTGATTCGGAATCGTCAACCGCAAAAAAAGTCAGTTTCGAGATATCGTTGAATGAACAAAGTTGTCACTTTCTTGTTTCAATTGTTTAACTATGGACCCATGGCTAAAACTCAAGTTTTAAAGACTTCTCGAAATCCGAATTTGGACTTTCATTAGCGTATTAAGTGTATTAAAATTTCATCTTTCACATTGATTCGGAATTGTTAACCGCAAAAAAAGTCAGCTTTGAGTTATAGTTGAATGAACAAAGTTGTCTCTTTCTTGTTTCAAGTGTTCAACTATGGACCCATGGCTAAAACTCAAGTTTTAAAGACTTCCCGAAATCCGAATTTGGACTTTCATGAGTGTATTAAGTGTATTAAAATGTCGTCTTTCACATTGATTCAGAATCGTCAACCACAAAAAAAGTCAGTTTTGTGATATCGTTGAATGAACAAAGTTTTATCTTTCTTGTTTCAAGTGTTTAACTACGGACCCATGGCTAAAACTCAAGTTTTAAATACTTTTTGAAATCCGAATTTGGACTTTCATCAGTGTATTAAGTGAGACTTTCGTTAGTGTATCAAAATGTCGTCTTTCACATTGATTCGGAATCGTCCACCGCAAAAAAGTTCCCTTTTGAGTTATCGTTGAATGAACAAAGTTGTCTCTTTCTTGTTTCAAGTGTTCAACTATGGACCCATGGCTAAAACTCAAGTTATAAAGACTTCCCGAAATTCGAATTTGGACTTTCATGAGTGTATTAAGTGTATTAAAATGTCGTATTTCACATTGATTCGGAATCGTCAACCGCAAAAAAAGTCCGTTCTGAGATATCGTTGAATGAACGAAGTTGTTTCTTTCTTGTTTCAAGTGTTTAACTATGGACCCATGGCTAAAACTCAAGTTTTAAAGTCTTCCCGAAATCCGAATTTGGACTTTCATCAGCGTATTAAGTGTATTAAAATGTCGTCTTTCACATTGATTCGGAATCGTCAACCGCAAAAAAAGACAGTTTTGAGTTATCGTTGAATGAACAAAGTTGCCTCTTTCTTGTTTCAAGTGTTCAACTATGGACCCATGGCTAAAACTCAAGTTTTAAAAAACTTCCCGAAATCTGAATTTGAACTTTATTTAGTGTATTAAGTGTTTCAAAATGTCATCTTTCACGTAGATTCGGAGCCGTCAAAAGCAAATAAGTCAGTTTTGAGATATCTTTGATAGAACGAAGTTCTGTCTTTCTTGTTTCAAGTGTTCTACTGTGCACCCATGGCTAAAACTCAAGTTTTAAAAACTTCCCGAGATCTGAATATGGACTTTCATTAGTGTGTCAAAATGTCGTCTTTAACATAGATTCGGAATCGTCAACTGCAAAAAAGTCAATTTTGAGATATCGTTGGTTGAATAAAGTTGTCTCCTTCTTGTTTCAAGTGTTCTACTATGGACCCATGGGTAAAACTGAAGTTTTAAAAATGTCCCAAAATCCGAATTTGGACTTTCACTAGTGTATTAAGTGTATCAAAATGTCGTCTTTCACATTGATTCGGAATCGTCAACCGCAAAAAAAGTCAGTTTTGAGATATCGTTTGAATGAAGAAAGTTGTCTCTTTCTTGTTTCAAGTGTTCAACAATGGACCCATGGCTAAAACTCAAGTTTTAAAGACTTTTCGAAATCCAAATTTCGACTTTCATTAGTGTATTAAGTGTATTAAAATGTCGTCTTTCACATTGAGTCGGAATCGTCAACCACAAAAGAAGTCAATTTTGAGATATCGTTGAATGAACAAAGTTGTCTCTTTCTTTTTTCAAGTGTTTATCTACGGACCCATGGCTAAAACTCAAGTTTTAAAGACTTTTCGAAATCCGAATTTGGACTTTCATCAGTGTATTAAGTGTATTAAAATGTCGTCTTTCACATTGATTCGGAATCGTCCACTGCAAAAAACTTCCCTTTTGAGTTATCGTTGAATGAACAAAGTTGTCTCTTTCTTGTTTCAAGTGTTCAACTATGGACCCATGGCTAAAACTCAAGTTTTAAAAACTTCTCGAAATATGAATTTGGACTTTCTTTAGTGTATTAGGTGTTTCAAAATGTCGTCTTTCACGTAGATTCGGAATCATCAACAGCAAAAAAAGTCAGTTTTGTGATATCGTTGAATGAACAAAGTTTTATCTTTCTTGTTTCAAGTGTTTAACTACGGACCCATGGCTAAAACTCAAGTTTTAAATACTTTTTGAAATCCGAATTTGGACTTTCATCAGTGTATTAAGTGAGACTTTCGTTAGTGTATCAAAATGTCGTCTTTCACATTGATTCGGAATCGTCCACCGCAAAAAAGTTCCCTTTTGAGTTATCGTTGAATGAACAAAGTTGTCTCTTTCTTGTTTCAAGTGTTCAACTATGGACCCATGGCTAAAACTCAAGTTTTAAAAACTTCTCGAAATATGAATTTGTACTTTCTTTAGTGTATTAAGTGTTTCAAAATGTCGTCTTTCACGTAGATTCGGAATCATCAAAAGCAAATAAGTCAGTTATTAGATATCTTTGATTGAACAAAGTTCTGTCTTTCTTGTTTCAAGTGTTTAACTATGGACCATGGCTAAAACTCAAGTTTTAAAAACTTTCCGAAATCTGAATTTGGACTTTCTTTAGTGTATTAAGTGTTTCAAAATGCTGTCTTTCACGTAGATTCGGAGCCGTCAAAAGCAAATAAGTCAGTTTTGAGATATCTTTGATAGAACAAAGTTCTGTCTTTCTTGTTTCAAGTGTTCTACTGTGCACCCATGGCTAAAACTCAAGTTTTCAAAACTTCCCGAGATCTGAATCTGGACTTTCATTAGTGTATCAAAATTTCGTCTTTCACATAGATTCGGAATCGTCAACTGCAAAAAAGTCAATTTTGAGATATCGTTGATTGAACAAAGTTGTCTCCTTCTTTTTTCAAGTGTTCTACTATGGACCATGGCTAAAACTCAAGTTTTAGAGACATCCCGAAATCCAAATTTGGACTTTCGTTAGTGTATTAAGTGTATCAAAATGTCATCTTTCACATTGATTCGAGATCGTCAACCGCAAAAAAAGTCAGTTTTGAGATATCGTTGAATGAACAAAGTTGTCTCTTTCTTGTTTCAAGTGTTTAACTATGGACCCATGGCTAAAACTCAAGTTTTAAAGACTTCCCGAAATCTGAATTTGGACTTTCATCAGTGTATTAAGTGTATTAAAATGTAGTCTTTCACATTGATTCAGAATCGTCCACCGCAAAAAACTTCCCTTTCGAGTTATCGTTGAATGAACGAAGTTGTCTCTTTCTTGTTTCAAGTGTTCAACTATGGACGCATGGCCAAAACTCAAGTTTTAAAAACTTCCCAAAATCTGAATTTGGGCTTTCTTTAGTGTATTAAGTGTTTCAAAATGCCGTCTTTCATGTAGATTCGTAATTATCAAAAGCAAAGAAGTCAGTTTTTAGATATCTTTGATTGAACAAAGTTCTGTCTTTCTTGTTTCAAGTGTTCTACTATGGACCCATGTCTAAAACTCAAGTTTTAAAAACTTCCCGAAATCTAAATCTGGACTTTCATTAGGGTATTAAGTGTATCAAAATGTCGTCTTTCACATAGATTCGGAATCGTAAACTGCAAAAAAGTCAATTTTAAGATATCGTTGATTGAACAAAGTTGTCTCTTTCTTGTTTCAAGTGTTGTACTATGGACCCATGGGTAAAACTCAAGTTTTAAAAAAGTTCCCAGAATCCGAATTAGGACATTCGTTAGTGTATTAAGTGTATCAAAATGTCGTCTTTCACATTGATTCGGAATCGTCAACGGCAAAAAAAGTCAGTTTCGAGATATCGTTGAATGAACAAAGTTGTCACTTTCTTGTTTCAATTGTTTAACTATGGACCCATGGCTAAAACTCAAGTTTTAAAGACTTCTCGAAATCCGAATTTGGACTTTCATTAGCGTATTAAGTGTATTAAAATTTCATCTTTCACATTGATTCGGAATTGTCAACCGCAAAAAAAGTCAGCTTTGAGTTATAGTTGAATGAACAAAGTTGTCTCTTTCTTGTTTCAAGTGTTCAACTATGGACCCATGGCTAAAACTCAAGTTTTAAAGACTTCCCGAAATCCGAATTTGGACTTTCATGAGTGTATTAAGTGTATTAAAATGTCGTCTTTCACATTGATTCAGAATCGTCAACCACAAAAAAAGTCAGTTTTGTGATATCGTTGAATGAACAAAGTTTTATCTTTCTTGTTTCAAGTGTTTAACTACGGACCCATGGCTAAAACTCAAGTTTTAAATACTTTTTGAAATCCGAATTTGGACTTTCATCAGTGTATTAAGTGAGACTTTCGTTAGTGTATCAAAATGTCGTCTTTCACATTGATTCGGAATCGTCCACCGCAAAAAAGTTCCCTTTTGAGTTATCGTTGAATGAACAAAGTTGTCTCTTTCTTGTTTCAAGTGTTCAACTATGGACCCATGGCTAAAACTCAAGTTATAAAGACTTCCCGAAATTCGAATTTGGACTTTCATGAGTGTATTAAGTGTATTAAAATGTCGTATTTCACATTGATTCGGAATCGTCAACCGCAAAAAAAGTCCGTTCTGAGATATCGTTGAATGAACGAAGTTGTTTCTTTCTTGTTTCAAGTGTTTAACTATGGACCCATGGCTAAAACTCAAGTTTTAAAGTCTTCCCGAAATCCGAATTTGGACTTTCATCAGCGTATTAAGTGTATTAAAATGTCGTCTTTCACATTGATTCGGAATCGTCAACCGCAAAAAAAGACAGTTTTGAGTTATCGTTGAATGAACAAAGTTGCCTCTTTCTTGTTTCAAGTGTTCAACTATGGACCCATGGCTAAAACTCAAGTTTTAAAAAACTTCCCGAAATCTGAATTTGAACTTTATTTAGTGTATTAAGTGTTTCAAAATGTCATCTTTCACGTAGATTCGGAGCCGTCAAAAGCAAATAAGTCAGTTTTGAGATATCTTTGATAGAACGAAGTTCTGTCTTTCTTGTTTCAAGTGTTCTACTGTGCACCCATGGCTAAAACTCAAGTTTTAAAAACTTCCCGAGATCTGAATATGGACTTTCATTAGTGTGTCAAAATGTCGTCTTTAACATAGATTCGGAATCGTCAACTGCAAAAAAGTCAATTTTGAGATATCGTTGGTTGAATAAAGTTGTCTCCTTCTTGTTTCAAGTGTTCTACTATGGACCCATGGGTAAAACTGAAGTTTTAAAAATGTCCCAAAATCCGAATTTGGACTTTCACTAGTGTATTAAGTGTATCAAAATGTCGTCTTTCACATTGATTCGGAATCGTCAACCGCAAAAAAAGTCAGTTTTGAGATATCGTTTGAATGAAGAAAGTTGTCTCTTTCTTGTTTCAAGTGTTCAACAATGGACCCATGGCTAAAACTCAAGTTTTAAAGACTTTTCGAAATCCAAATTTCGACTTTCATTAGTGTATTAAGTGTATTAAAATGTCGTCTTTCACATTGAGTCGGAATCGTCAACCACAAAAAAAGTCAATTTTGAGATATCGTTGAATGAACAAAGTTGTCTCTTTCTTTTTTCAAGTGTTTATCTACGGACCCATGGCTAAAACTCAAGTTTTAAAGACTTTTCGAAATCCGAATTTGGACTTTCATCAGTGTATTAAGTGTATTAAAATGTCGTCTTTCACATTGATTCGGAATCGTCCACTGCAAAAAACTTCCCTTTTGAGTTATCGTTGAATGAACAAAGTTGTCTCTTTCTTGTTTCAAGTGTTCAACTATGGACCCATGGCTAAAACTCAAGTTTTAAAAACTTCTCGAAATATGAATTTGGACTTTCTTTAGTGTATTAGGTGTTTCAAAATGTCGTCTTTCACGTAGATTCGGAATCATCAACAGCAAAAAAAGTCAGTTTTGTGATATCGTTGAATGAACAAAGTTTTATCTTTCTTGTTTCAAGTGTTTAACTACGGACCCATGGCTAAAACTCAAGTTTTAAATACTTTTTGAAATCCAAATTTGGACTTTCATCAGTGTATTAAGTGAGACTTTCGTTAGTGTATCAAAATGTCGTCTTTCACATTGATTCGGAATCGTCCACCGCAAAAAAGTTCCCTTTTGAGTTATCGTTGAATGAACAAAGTTGTCTCTTTCTTGTTTCAAGTGTTCAACTATGGACCCATGGCTAAAACTCAAGTTTTAAAAACTTCTCGAAATATGAATTTGTACTTTCTTTAGTGTATTAAGTGTTTCAAAATGTCGTCTTTCACGTAGATTCGGAATCATCAAAAGCAAATAAGTCAGTTATTAGATATCTTTGATTGAACAAAGTTCTGTCTTTCTTGTTTCAAGTGTTTAACTATGGACCATGGCTAAAACTCAAGTTTTAAAAACTTTCCGAAATCTGAATTTGGACTTTCTTTAGTGTATTAAGTGTTTCAAAATGCTGTCTTTCACGTAGATTCGGAGCCGTCAAAAGCGAATAAGTCAGTTTTGAGATATCTTTGATAGAACAAAGTTCTGTCTTTCTTGTTTCAAGTGTTCTACTGTGCACCCATGGCTAAAACTCAAGTTTTAAAAACTTCCCGAGATTTGAATCTGGACTTTCATTAGTGTATCAAAATTTCGTCTTTCACATAGATTCGGAATCGTCAACTGCAAAAAAGTTAATTTTGAGATATCGTTGATTGAACAAAGTTGTCTCCTTCTTTTTTCAAGTGTTCTACTATGGACCCATGGGTAAAACTGAAGTTTTAAAAATGTCCCAAAATCCGAATTTGGACTTTCACTAGTGTATTAAGTGCATCAAAATGTCGTCTTTCACATTGATTCGGAATCGTCAACCGCAAAAAAAGTCAATTTTAAGATATCGTTTGAATGAAGAAAGTTGTCTCTTTCTTGTTTCAAGTGTTCAACAATGGACCCATGGCTAAAACTCAAGTTTTAAAGACTTTCCGAAATCCGAATTTCGACTTTCATTAGTGTATTAAGTGTATTAAAATGTCGTCTTTCACAGTGAGTCGGAATCGTCAACCACAAAAAAAGTCAATTTTGAGATATCGTTGAATGAACAAAGTTGTCTCTTTATTTTTTCAAGTGTTTATCTACGGACCCATGGCTAAAACTCAAGTTTTAAAGACTTTCCGAAATCCGAATTTGGACTTTCATCAGTGTATTAAGTGTATTAAAATGTCGTCTTTCACATTGATTCGGAATTGTCCACTGCAAAAAACTTCCCTTTTGAGTTATCGTTGAATGAACAAAGTTGTCTCTTTCTTGTTTCAAGTGTTCAACTATGGACCCATGGCTAAAACACAAGTTTTAAAAACTTCTCGAAATATGAATTTGGACTTTCTTTAGTATATTAAGTTTTTCAAAATGTCGTCTTTCACGTAGATTCGG
Organism: Diospyros kaki; assembly: GCA_036245055.1. Lineage (NCBI taxonomy): Eukaryota > Viridiplantae > Streptophyta > Magnoliopsida > Ericales > Ebenaceae > Diospyros > Diospyros kaki. Next base: position 20,783,326 of record BSEG01000009.1, on the reverse strand, counting down.
AATCATCAAAAGCAAATAAGTCAGTTTTTAGATATCTTTGATTGAACAAAGTTCTGTCTTTCTTGTTTCAAGGGTTTAACTATGGACCATGGCTAAAACTCAAGTTTTAAAAACTTTCCGAAATCTGAATTTGGACTTTCTTTAGTGTATTAAGTGTTTCAAAATGTTGTCTTTCACGTAGATTCGTAATCATCAAAAGCAAATAAGTCAGTTTTAAGATATCGTTGATTGAACAAAGTTGTCATCTTCTTGTTTGAAGTGTTCTACTATGGACCCATGGGTAAACTCAAGTTTTAAAAACTTCCCGGAATCCAAATTGAGACTTTCGTTAGTGTATTAAGTGTATCAAAATGTCGTCTTTCACATTGATTCGGAATCGTCAACCGCAAAAAAAGTCAGTTTTGAGATATCGTTGAATGAACAAAGTTGTCTCTTTCTTTTTTCAAGTGTTTAACTATGGACCCATGGCTAAAACTCAAGTTTTAAAGACATTCCGAAATCCGAATTTGGACTTTCAACAGTGTATTAAGTGTATTAAAATGTCGTCTTTCACATTGATTCGGAATCGTCCACTACAAAAAACTGCCCTTTTGAGTTATCGTTGAATAAGCAAAGTTGTCTCTTTCTTGTTTCAAGTGTTCAACTATGGACCCATGGCTAAAACACAAGTTTTAAAAACTTCTCGAAATATGAATTTGGACTTTCTTTAGTATATTAAGTTTTTCAAAATGTCGTCTTTCACGTAGATTCGGAATCATCAAAACCAAATAAGTCAGTTTTTAGATATCTTTGATTGAACAAAGTTCTATCTTTCTTGTTTCAAGTGTTCTACTATGGACCCACGGCTAAAACTCAAGTTTTAAAAACTTCTCGAAATCTGAATCTGGACTTTCATTAGTGTATTAAGTGTATCAAAATGTCATCTTTCACATAGGTTCGGAATCGTCAACTGCAAAAAAGTCAATTTTAAGATAACGTTGATTGAACAAAGTTGTCTCCTTCTTGTTTCAAGTGTTCTACTATGGACCATGGCTAAAACTCAAGTTTTAGAGACATCCCGAAATCCGAATTTGGACTTTCGTTAGTGTATTAAGTGTATCAAAATGTTATCTTTCACATTGATTCGAGATCGTCAACCGCAAAAAAAGTCAGTTTTGAGATATCGTTGAATGAACAAAGTTGTCTCTTTCTTGTTTCTAGTGTTTAACTATGGACCCATGGCTAAAACTCAAGTTTTAAAGACTTCCCGAAATCTGATTTGGACTTTCATCAGTGTATTAAGTGTATTAAAATGTAGTCTTTCACATTGATTCAGAATCGTCCACCGCAAAAAACTTTCCTTTCGAGTTATCGTTGAATGAACGAAGTTGTCTCTTTCTTGTTTCAAGTGTTCAACTACGGACCCATGGCCAAAACTCAAGTTTTAAAAACTTCCCAAAATCTGAATTTGGGCTTTCTTTAGTGTATTAAGTGTTTCAAAATGCCGTCTTTCACATAGATTCGGAATCGTCAACTGCAAAAAAGTCAATTTTGATATATCGTTGATTTAACAAAGTTGTCTCCTTCTTGTTTCAAGTGTTCTACTATGGACCCATGGGTAAAACTCACGTTTTAAAAATGTCCCGAAATCTGAATTTGGACTTTCACTAGTGTATTAAGCGTATCAAAATGTCGTCTTTCACATTGATTCGGAATCGTCAACCGCAAAAAAAGGCAGTTTTGAGATATCGTTGAATGAAGAAAGTTGTCTCTTTCTTGTTTCAAGTGTTCAACAATAGACCCATGGCCAAAACTCAAGTTTTAAAGACTTCCCGAAATCCGAATTTGGATTTTTCATTAGTGTATTAAGTGTATTAAAATGTCGTCTTTCACATTGATTCGGAATCGTCAACCGCAAAAAAAGTCAGTTTTGAGATATCGTTGAATGAACAAAGTTGTCTCTTTCTTTTTTCAAGTGTTTAACTATGGACCCATGGCTAAAACTCAAGTTTTAAAGACTTTCCGAAATCCGAATTTGGACTTTCATCAGTGTATTAAGTGTATTAAAATCTCGTCTTTCACATTGATTCAGAATCGTCCACTACAAAAAACTGCCCATTTGAGTTATCGTTGAATAAGCAAAGTTGTCTCTTTCTTGTTTCAAGTGTTCAACTATGGACCCATGGCTAAAACACAAGTTTTAAAAACTTCTCGAAATATGAATTTGGACTTTCTTTAGTGTATTAAGTGTTTCAAAATGCCGTCTTTCACGTAGATTCGTAATCATCAAAAGCAAATAAGTCAGTTTTTAGATATCTTTGATTGAACAAAGTTCTGTCTTTCTTGTTTCAAGTGTTCTACTATGGACCCATGTCTAAAACCCAAGTTTTAAAAACTTCCCAAAATCTAAATCTGGACTTTCATTAGGGTATTAAGTGTATCAAAATGTCGTCTTTGACATAGATTCGGAATCGTCAACTGCAAAAAAGGTCAATTTTAAGATATCATTGATTGAACAAAGTTGTCTCTTTCTTGTTTCAAGTGTTCTACTATTGACCCATGGGTAAAACTCAAGTTTTAAAAAAGTTCCCGGAATCCGAATTTGGACATTCGTTAGTGTATTAAGTGTTCAAAATGTCGTCTTTCACGTTGATTCGGAATCGTCAACCGCAATAAAAAGTCAGTTTTGAGATATCGTTGAATGAACAAAGTTGTCTCTTTCTTGTTTCAAGTGTTCAACTATGGACCCATGGCTAAAACTCAAGTTTTAAAAACTTCCCAAAATCTGAATTTGGACTTTATTTAGTGTATTAAGTGTTTCAAAATGTCATCTTTTACGTAGATTCGGAACCGTCAAAAGCAAATAAGTCAGTTTTGAGATATCTTTGATAGAACAAAGTTCTGTCTTTCTTGTTTCAATTGTTCTACTGTGCACCCATGGCTAAAACTCAAGTTTTAAAAACTTCCCGAGATCTGAATCTGGACTTTCATTAGTGTATTAAGTGTATCAAAATGTCGTCTTTCACATAGATTCGGAATCGTCAACTGTAAAAAGTCAATTTTGATATATCGTTGATTTAACAAAGTTGTCTCCTTCTTGTTTCAAGTGTTCTACTATGGACCCATGGGTAAAACTCACGTTTTAAAAATGTCCCGAAATCTGAATTTGGACTTTCACTAGTGTATTAAGCGTATCAAAATGTTGTCTTTCACATTGATTCGGAATCGTCAACCGCAAAAAAAGGCAGTTTTGAGATATCGTTGAATGAAGAAAGTTGTCTCTTTCTTGTTTCAAGTGTTCAACAATGGACCCATGGCTAAAACTCAAGTTTTAAAGACTTCCCGAAATCCGAATTTGGATTTTTCATTAGTGTATTAAGTGTATTAAAATGTCGTCTTTCACATTGATTCGGAATCGTCAACCGCAAAAAAAGTCAGTTTTGAGATATCGTTGAATGAACAAAGTTGTCCCTTTCTTTTTTCAAGTGTTTAACTATGGACCCATGGCTAAAACTCAAGTTTTAAAGACTTTCCGAAATCCGAATTTGGACTTTCATCAGTGTATTAAGTGTATTAAAATCTCGTCTTTCACATTGATTCGGAATCGTCCACTATAAAAAACTGCCCTTTTGAGTTATCGTTGAATAAGCAAAGTTGTCTCTTTCTTGTTTCAAGTGTTCAACTATGGACCCATGGCTAAAACACAAGTTTTAAAACCTTCTCGAAATATGAATTTGGACATTCTTTAGTATATTAAGTTTTTCAAAATGTCGTCTTTCACGTAGATTCGGAATCATCAAAACCAAATAAGTCAGTTTTTAGATATCTTTGATTGAACAAAGTTCTATCTTTCTTGTTTCAAGTGTTCTACTATGGACCCATGGCTAAAACTCAAGTTTTAAAAACTTCTCGAAATCTGAATCTGGACTTTCATTAGTGTATTAAGTGTATCAAAATGTCATCTTTCACATAGATTCGGAATCGTCAACTGCAAAAAAGTCAATTTTAAGATATCGTTGATTGAACAAAGTTGTCTCCTTCTTGTTTCAAGTGTTCTACTATGGACCATGGCTAAAACTCAAGTTTTAGAGACATCCCGAAATCCAAATTTGGACTTTCGTTAGTGTATTAAGTGTATCAAAATGTCATCTTTCACATTGATTCGAGATCGTCAATCGCAAAAAAAGTCAGTTTTGAGATATCATTGAATGAACAAAGTTGTCTCTTTCTTGTTTCAAGTGTTTAACTATGGACCCATGGCTAAAACTCAAGTTTTAAAGACTTCCCGAAATCTGAATTTGGACTTTCATCAGTGTATTAAGTGTATTAAAATGTAGTCTTTCACATTGATTCAGAATCGTCCACCGCAAAAAACTTCCCTTTCGAGTTATCGTTGAATGAACGAAGTTGTCTCTTTCTTGTTTCAAGTGTTCAACTATGGACCCATGACCAAAACTCAAGTTTTAAAAACTTCCCAAAATCTGAATTTGGGCTTTCTTTAGTGTATTAAGTGTTTCAAAATGTCATCTTTTACGTAGACTCGGAACCGTCAAAAGCAAATAAGTCAAATTTTGAGATATCTTTGATAGAACAAAGTTCTATCTTTCTTGTTTCAATTGTTCTACTGTGCACCCATGGCTAAAACTCAAGTTTTAAAAACTTCCCGAGATCTGAATCTGGACTTTCATTAGTGTATTAAGTGTATCAAAATGTCGTCTTTCACATAGATTCGGAATCGTCAACTGCAAAAAAGTCAATTTTGAGATATCGTTGATTTAACAAAGTTGTCTCCTTCTTGTTTCAAGTGTTCTACTATGGACCCATGGGTAAAACTGAAGTTTTAAAAATGTCCCGAAATCTGAATTTGGACTTTCACTAGTGTATTAAGTGTATCAAAATGTCATCTTTCACATTGATTCAGAATCGTCAACCGCAAAAAAAGTCAGTTTTGAGATATCGTTGAATGAAGAAAGTTGTCTCTTTCTTGTTTCAAGTGTTCAACATTGGACCCATGGCTAAAACTCAAGTTTTAAAAACTTCTCGAAATCTGAATCTGGACTTTCATTAGTGTATTAAGTGTATCAAAATGTCATCTTTCACATAGATTCGGAATCGTCAACTGCAAAAAAGTCAATTTTAAGATATCGTTGATTGAACAAAGTTGTCTCCTTCTTGTTTCAAGTGTTCTACTATGGACCATGGCTAAAACTCAAGTTTTAGAGACATCCCGAAATCCAAATTTGGACTTTCGTTAGTGTATTAAGTGTATCAAAATGTCATCTTTCACATTGATTCGAGATCGTCAATCGCAAAAAAAGTCAGTTTTGAGATATCATTGAATGAACAAAGTTGTCTCTTTCTTGTTTCAAGTGTTTAACTATGGACCCATGGCTAAAACTCAAGTTTTAAAGACTTCCCGAAATCTGAATTTGGACTTTCATCAGTGTATTAAGTGTATTAAAATGTAGTCTTTCACATTGATTCAGAATCGTCCACCGCAAAAAACTTCCCTTTCGAGTTATCGTTGAATGAACGAAGTTGTCTCTTTCTTGTTTCAAGTGTTCAACTATGGACCCATGACCAAAACTCAAGTTTTAAAAACTTCCCAAAATCTGAATTTGGGCTTTCTTTAGTGTATTAAGTGTTTCAAAATGCCGTCTTTCACGTAGATTCGTAATCATCAAAAGCAAATAAGTCAATTTTTAGATATCTTTGATTGAACAAAGTTCTGTCTTTCTTGTTTCAAGTGTTCTACTATGGACCCATGGCTAAAACTCAAGTTTTAAAAACTTCCCAAAATCTAAATCTGGACTTTCATTAGGGTATTAAGTGTATCAAAATGTCGTCTTTCACATAGATTCGGAATCGTCAACTGCATAAAAGTCAATTTTAAGATATCGTTGATTGAACAAAGTTGTCTCTTTCTTGTTTCAAGTGTTCTACTATGGACCCATGGGTAAAACTCAAGTTTTAAAAAAGTTCCCGGAATCCGAATTTGGACATTCGTTAGTGTATTAAGTGTATCAAAATGTCGTCTTTCACGTTGATTCGGAATCGTCAACCGCAAAAAAAGTCAGTTTTGAGATATCGTTGAATGAAGAAAGTTGTCTCTTTCTTGTTTCAAGTGTTCAACATTGGACCCATGGCTAAAACTCAAGTTTTAAAGACTTCCCGAAATCCAAATTTGGATTTTTCATTAGTGTATTAAGTGTATTAAAATGTCGTCTTTCACATTGATTCGGAATCGTCAACCGCAAAAAAAGTCAGTTTTGAGATTTCGTTGAATGAACAAAGTTGTCTCTTTCTTTTTTCAAGTGTTTAACTATGGACCCATGGCTAAAACTCAAGTTTTAAAGACTTTCCGAAATCCGAATTTGGACTTTCATCAGTGTATTAAGTGTATTAAAATCTCGTCTTTCACATTGATTCGGAATCGTCCACTACAAAAAACTGCCCTTTTGAGTTATCGTTGAATAAGCAAAGTTGTCTCTTTCTTGTTTCAAGTGTTCAACTATGGACCCATGGCTAAAACACAAGTTTTAAAACCTTCTCGAAATATGAATTTGGACTTTCTTTAGTGTATTAAGTTTTTCAAAATGTCTTCTTTCACGTAGATTCGGAATCATCAAAACCAAATAAGTCAGTTTTTAGATATCATTGATTGAACAAAGTTCTATCTTTCTTGTTTCAAGTGTTCTACTATGGACCCATGGCTAAAACTCAAGTTTTAAAAACTTCTCGAAATCTGAATCTGGACTTTCATTAGTGTATTAAGTGTATCAAAATGTCATCTTTCACATAGATTCGGAATCGTCAACTGCAAAAAAGTCAATTTTAAGATATCGTTGATTGAACAAAGTTGTCTCCTTCTTGTTTGAAGTGTTCTACTATGGACCATGGCTAAAACTCAAGTTTTAGAGACATCCCGAAATCCGAATTTGGACTTTCGTTAGTGTATTAAGTGTATCAAAATGTCATCTTTCACATTGATTCGAGATCGTCAATCGCAAAAAAAGTCAGTTTTGAGATATCATTGAATGAACAAAGTTGTCTCTTTCTTGTTTCAAGTGTTTAACTATGGACCCATGGCTAAAACTCAAGTTTTAAAGACTTCCCGAAATCTGAATTTGGACTTTCATCAGTGTATTAAGTGTATTAAAATGTAGTCTTTCACATTGATTCAGAATCGTCCACCGCAAAAAGCTTCCCTTTCGAGTTATCGTTGAATGAACGAAGTTGTCTCTTTCTTGTTTCAAGTGTTCAACTATGGACCCATGACCAAAACTCAAGTGTTAAAAACTTCCCAAAATCTGAATTTGGGCTTTCTTTAGTGTATTAAGTGTTTCAAAATGTCATCTTTTACGTAGATTCGGAACCGTCAAAAGCAAATAAGTCAGTTTTGAGATATCTTTGATAGAACAAAGTTCTATCTTTCTTGTTTCAATTGTTCTACTGTGCACCCATGGCTAAAACTCAAGTTTTAAAAACTTCCCGAGATCTGAATCTGGACTTTCATTAGTGTATTAAGTGTATCAAAATGTCGTCTTTCACATAGATTCGGAATCGTCAACTGCAAAAAAGTCAATTTTGAGATATCGTTGATTTAACAAAGTTGTCTCCTTCTTGTTTCAAGTGTTCTACTATGGACCCATGGGTAAAACTGAAGTTTTAAAAATGTCCCGAAATCTGAATTTGGACTTTCACTAGTGTATTAAGTGTATCAAAATGTCATCTTTCACATTGATTCAGAATCGTCAACCGCAAAAAAAAGTCAGTTTTGAGATATCGTTGAATGAAGAAAGTTGTCTCTTTCTTGTTTCAAGTGTTCAACATTGGACCCATGGCTAAAACTCAAGTTTTAAAGACTTCCCGAAATCCAAATTTGGATTTTTCATTAGTGTATTAAGTGTATTAAAATGTCGTCTTTCACATTGATTCGGAATCGTCAACCGCAAAAAAAGTCAGTTTTGAGATTTCGTTGAATGAACAAAGTTGTCTCTTTCTTTTTTCAAGTGTTTAACTATGGACCCATGGCTAAAACTCAAGTTTTAAAGACTTTCCGAAATCCGAATTTGGACTTTCATCAGTGTATTAAGTGTATTAAAATCTCGTCTTTCACATTGATTCGGAATCGTCCACTACAAAAAACTGCCCTTTTGAGTTATCGTCGAATAAGCAAAGTTGTCTCTTTCTTGTTTCAAGTGTTCAACTATGGACCCATGGCTAAAACACAAGTTTTAAAACCTTCTCGAAATATGAATTTGGACTTTCTTTAGTGTATTAAGTTTTTCAAAATGTCGTCTTTCACGTAGATTCGGAATCATCAAAACCAAATAAGTCAGTTTTTAGATATCTTTGATTGAACAAAGTTCTATCTTTCTTGTTTCAAGTGTTCTACTATGGACCCATGGCTAAAACTCAAGTTTTAAAAACTTCTCGAAATCTGAATCTGGACTTTCATTAGTGTATTAAGTGTATCAAAATGTCATCTTTCACATAGATTCGGAATCGTCAACTGCAAAAAAGTCAATTTTAAGATATCGTTGATTGAACAAAGTTGTCTCCTTCTTGTTTCAAGTGTTCTACTATGGACCATGGCTAAAACTCAAGTTTTAGAGACATCCCGAAATCTGAATTTTGACTTTCGTTAGTGTATTAAGTGTATCAAAATGTCATCTTTCACATTGATTCGAGATCGTCAATCGCAAAAAAAGTCAGTTTTGAGATATCATTGAATGAACAAAGTTGTCTCTTTCTTGTTTCAAGTGTTTAACTATGGACCCATGGCTAAAACTCAAGTTTTAAAGACTTCCCGAAATCCAAATTTAGACTTTCATTAGTGTATTAAGTGTATTAAAATGTCGTATTTCACATTGATTCGGAATCGTCAACCGCAAAAAAAGTCAGTTTTGAGATATCGTTGAATGAACAAAGTTGTCTCTTTCTTGTTTCAAGTGTTTAACTATGGACCATGGCTAAAACACAAGTTTTAAAGACATCCCAAAATCCGAATTTGGACTTTCGTTAGTGTATTAAGTTTTTCAAAATGTCGTCTTTCACGTAGATTCGGAATCATCAAAACCAAATAAGTCAGTTTTTAGATATCTTTGATTGAACAAAGTTCTATCTTTCTTGTTTCAAGTGTTCTACTATGGACCCATGGCTAAAACTCAAGTTTTAAAAACTTCTCGAAATCTGAATCTGGACTTTCATTAGTGTATTAAGTGTATCAAAATGTCATCTTTCACATAGATTCGGAATCGTCAACTGCAAAAAAGTCAATTTTAAGATATCGTTGATTGAACAAAGTTGTCTCCTTCTTGTTTCAAGTGTTCTACTATGGACCATGGCTAAAACTCAAGTTTTAGAGACATCCCGAAATCCGAATTTGGACTTTCGTTAGTGTATTAAGTGTATCAAAATGTCATCTTTCACATTGATTCGAGATCGTCAATCGCAAAAAAAGTCAGTTTTGAGATATCATTGAATGAACAAAGTTGTCTCTTTCTTGTTTCAAGTGTTTAACTATGGACCCATGGCTAAAACTCAAGTTTTAAAGACTTCCCGAAATCTGAATTTGGACTTTCATCAGTGTATTAAGTGTATTAAAATGTAGTCTTTCACATTGATTCAGAATCGTCCACCGCAAAAAACTTCCCTTTCGAGTTATCGTTGAATGAACGAAGTTGTCTCTTTCTTGTTTCAAGTGTTCAACTATGGACCCATGACCAAAACTCAAGTTTTAAAAACTTCCCAAAATCTGAATTTGGGCTTTCTTTAGTGTATTAAGTGTTTCAAAATGCCGTCTTTCACGTAGATTCTTAATCATCAAAAGCAAATAAGTCAATTTTTAGATATCTTTGATTGAACAAAGTTCTGTCTTTCTTGTTTCAAGTGTTCTACTATGGACCCATGGCTAAAACTCAAGTTTTAAAAACTTCCCGAAATCTAAATCTGGACTTTCATTAGGGTATTAAGTGTATCAAAATGTCGTCTTTCACATAGATTCGGAATCGTCAACTGCAAAAAAGTCAATTTTAAGATATCGTTGATTGAACAAAGTTGTCTCTTTCTTGTTTCAAGTGTTCTACTATGGACCCATGGGTAAAACTCAAGTTTTAAAAAAGTTCCCGGAATCCGAATTTGGACATTCGTTAGTGTATTAAGTGTATCAAAATGTCGTCTTTCACGTTGATTCGGAATCGTCAACCGCAAAAAAAGTCAGTTTTGAGATATCGTTGAATGAAGAAAGTTGTCTCTTTCTTGTTTCAAGTGTTCAACATTGGACCCATGGCTAAAACTCAAGTTTTAAAGACTTCCCGAAATCCAAATTTGGATTTTTCATTAGTCTATTAAGTGTATTAAAATGTCGTCTTTCACATTGATTCGGAATCGTCAACCGCAAAAAAAGTCAGTTTTGAGATTTCGTTGAATGAACAAAGTTGTCTCTTTCTTTTTTCAAGTGTTTAACTATGGACCCATGGCTAAAACTCAAGTTTTAAAGACTTTCCGAAATCCGAATTTGGACTTTCATCAGTGTATTAAGTGTATTAAAATCTCGTCTTTCACATTGATTCGGAATCGTCCACTACAAAAAACTGCCCTTTTGAGTTATCGTTGAATAAGCAAAGTTCTCTCTTTCTTGTTTCAAGTGTTCAACTATGGACCCATGGCTAAAACACAAGTTTTAAAACCTTCTCGAAATATGAATTTGGACTTTCTTTAGTGTATTAAGTTTTTCAAAATGTCATCTTTCACGTAGATTCGGAATCATCAAAACCAAATAAGTCAGTTTTTAGATATCTTTGATTGAACAAAGTTCTATCTTTCTTGTTTCAAGTGTTCTACTATGGACCCATGGCTAAAACTCAAGTTTTAAAAACTTCTCGAAATCTGAATCTGGACTTTCATTAGTGTATTAAGTGTATCAAAATGTCATCTTTCACATAGATTCGGAATCGTCAACTGCAAAAAAGTCAATTTTAAGATATCGTTGATTGAACAAAGTTGTCTCCTTCTTGTTTCAAGTGTTCAACTATGGACCATGGCTAAAACTCAAGTTTTAGAGACATCCCGAAATCCGAATTTGGACTTTCGTTAGTGTATTAAGTGTATCAAAATGTCATCTTTCACATTGATTCGAGATCGTCAATCGCAAAAAAAGTCAGTTTTGAGATATCATTGAATGAACAAAGTTGTCTCTTTCTTGTTTCAAGTGTTTAACTATGGACCCATGGCTAAAACTCAAGTTTTAAAGACTTCCCGAAATCTGAATTTGGACTTTCATCAGTGTATTAAGTGTATTAAAATGTAGTCTTTCACATTGATTCAGAATCGTCCACCGCAAAAAACTTCCCTTCCGAGTTATCGTTGAATGAACGAAGTTGTCTCTTTCTTGTTTCAAGTGTTCAACTATGGACCCATGACCAAAACTCAAGTTTTAAAAACATCCCAAAATCTGAATTTGGGCTTTCTTTAGTGTATTAAGTGTTTCAAAATGCCGTCTTTCACGTAGATTCGTAATCATCAAAAGCAAATAAGTCAATTTTTAGATATCTTTGATTGAACAAAGTTCTGTCTTTCTTGTTTCAAGTGTTCTACTATGGACCCATGGCTAAAACTCAAGTTTTAAAAACTTCCCGAAATCTAAATCTGGACTTTCATTAGGGTATTAAGTGTATCAAAATGTCGTCTTTCACATAGATTCGGAATCGTCAACTGCAAAAAAGTCAATTTTAAGATATCGTTGATTGAACAAAGTTGTCTCTTTCTTGTTTCAAGTGTTCTACTATGGACCCATGGGTAAAACTCAAGTTTTAAAAAAGTTCCCGGAATCCAAATTTGGACATTCGTTAGTGTATTAAGTGTATCAAAATGTCGTCTTTCACGTTGATTCGGAATCGTCAACCGCAATAAAAGTCAGTTTTGAGTTATCGTTGAATGAACAAAGTTGTCTCTTTCTTGTTTCAAGTGTTTAACTATGGACCCATGGCTAAAACTCAAGTTTTAAAGACTTCCCGAAATCCGAATTTAGACTTTCATTAGTGTATTAAGTGTATTAAAATGTCGTCTTTCACATTGATTCGGAATCGTCAACCGCAAAAAAAGACAGTTTTGAGTTATCGTTGAATGAACAAAGTTGCCTGTTTCTTGTTTCAAGTGTTCAACTATGGACCCATGGCTAAAACTCAAGTTTTAAAAACTTTCCGAAATCTGAATTTGGACTTTCTTTAGTGTATTAAGTGTTTCAAAATGCTGTCTTTCACGTAGATTCGGAATCATCAAAAGCAAATAAGTCAATTTTGAGATATCTTTGATAGAACAAAGTTCTGTCTTTCTTGTTTCAAGTGTTCTACTGTGCACCCATGGCTAAAACTCAAGTTTTAAAAACTTCCCGAGATCTGAATCTGGACTTTCATTAGTGTATTAAGTGTATCAAAATGTCGTCTTTCACATAGATTCGGAATCGTCAACTGCAAAAAAGTCAATTTTGAGATATCGTTGATTGAACAAAGTTGTCTCCTTCTTGTTTCAAGTGTTCTACTATGGACCCATGGGTAAAACTGAAGTTTTAAAAATGTCCCAAAATCCGAATTTGGACTTTCACTAGTGTATTAAGTGTATCAAAATGTCGTCTTTCACGTTGATTCGGAATCGTCAACCGCAAAAAAAGTCAGTTTTGAGATATCGTTTGAATGAAGAAAGTTGTCTCTTTCTTGTTTCAAGTGTTCAACAATGGACCCATGGCTAAAACTCAAGTATTAAAGACTTTCCGAAATCCGAATTTTGACTTTCATTAGTGTATTAAGTGTATTAAAATGTCGTCTTTCACAGTGAGTCAGAATCGTCAACCACAAAAAAAGTCAATTTTGAGATATCGTTGAATGAACAAAGTTGTCTCTTTCTTTTTCGAAGTGTTTATCTACGGACCCATGGCTAAAACTCAAGTTTTAAAGACTTTTCGAAATCTGAATTTGGACTTTCATCAGTGTATTAAGTGTATTAAAATGTCGTCTTTCACATTGATTCGGAATCGTCCACTGCAAAAAACTTCCCTTTTGAGTTATCGTTGAATGAACAAAGTTGTCTCTTTCTTGTTTCAAGTGTTCAACTATGGACCCATGGCTAAAACTCAAGTTTTAGAAACTTCTCGAAATATGAATTTGGACTTTCTTTAGTGTATTAGGTGTTTCAAAATGTCATCTTTCACGTAGATTCGGAATCATCAACAGCAAAAAAAGTCAGTTTTGTGATATCGTTGAATGAACAAAGTTGTATCTTTCTTGTTTCAAGTGTTTAACTACGGACCCATGGCTAAAACTCAAGTTTTAAAGACTTTTCGAAATCCGAATTTGGACTTTCATCAGTGTATTAAGTGTATTAAATTGTCGTCTTTCACATTGATTCGGAATCGTCCACCGCAAAAAAGTTCCCTTTTGAGTTATCATTGAATGAACAAATGATGTGAATCAGCTTGCTAAAGCCTCACGAGATCTGTTGAGCATTCATGGAGGCCCAATAAAAAGATTGCAAGATTTGGGCATGATTGATTGATTGCGAAGATTGCAAGATTTGGGAATGATTGATTGATTGGTTGATTGATTAACAAGATTGCCAGATTTGGGGTTGATTGGTTGGTTGATTGATTGACAAGATTACCAGATTTGAGGTTGATTGATTGATGGGTTGATTGATTGACAAGATTTCCAGATTTGGGGTTGATTGATTGATTGTTTGATTGATTGACAAGATTGCCAGATTGATTGGTTGATTGATTGATTGACAAGATTTACAAGATTTGGGGATGATTGATTGATTGACAAGATTTACAAGATTTGGGGATGATTGATTGATTGACAAGATTGATCCAAACTTCCCTTATTTCCTCCTTTGTTTTAAATCTTTTCTATTTTAGATAATTCTTATTTCTTTATCAGATTATGTTATTTCCTTCTTGTAATCAATTCCTACTATGCCTAGGATTTGATTTATTTCCTTCTAATTTAGAATTTGAGTTTGGCTATAAAAGCCAATGTAACCCGAGAAGAATTTAGTTTTTGATCAATATTATTTTGTGAGAGTTTTCTCTTTGGTTCTTCAACGAACTACTTTGAACTTATCAAGATTTTATCTTGTGGCGTTCATCCTTGACTTATCACTCACAACTCTTCTCATCTATCTTGAGTGTGGCGTCAACCCTATCTTCTTATACCTTTGGTTCTTATCTCTTTATAGATAACGGGTCAAGGTCCTTTGTTTTCTTTATTATGAATCTGTTTTAGAATGATCCTTGGAAAAGGAACCATTTTTGATCGTCGGGTCTCACCTTCCTTCGTGGGGTTCACATCAACAAAGTTGTCTCTTTCTTCTTTCAAGTGTTCAACTATGGACCCATGGCTAAAACTCAAGTTTTAAAAACTTCTCGAAATATGAATTTGTACTTTCTTTAGTGTATTAAGTGTTTCAAAATGTCGTCTTTCACGTAGATTCGGAATCATCAAAAGCAAATAAGTCAGTTTTTAGATATCTTTGATTGAACAAAGTTCTGTCTTTCTTGTTTCAAGTGTTTAACTATGGACCATGGCTAAAACTCAAGTTTTAAAAACTTTCCGAAATTTGAATTTGGACTTTCTTTAGTGTATTAAGTGTTTCAAAATGCTGTCTTTCACGTAGATTCGTAATCATCAAAAGCAAATAAGTCAGTTTTAAGATATCGTTGATTAAACAAAGTTGTCTTCTTCTTGTTTGAAGTGTTCTACTATGGACCCATGGGTAAAACTCAAGTTTTAAAAACTTCCCGGAATCCGAATTGAGACTTTCGTTAGTGTATTAAGTGTATCAAAATGTCGTCTTTCACATGGATTCGGAATCGTCAACCGCAAAAAAAGTCAGTTTTGAGATATCGTTGAATGAACAAAGTTGTCTCTTTCTTGTTTCAAGTGTTTAACTATGGACCATGGCTAAAACACAAGTTTTAAAGACATCCCGAAATCCGAATTTGGACTTTCGTTAGTGAATTAAGTTTTTCAAAATGTCGTCTTTCACGTAGATTCGGAATCATCAAAACCAAATAAGTCAGTTTTTAGATATCTTTATTGAACAAAGTTCTATCTTTCTTGTTTCAAGTGTTCTACTATGGACCCACGGCTAAAACTCAAGTTTTAAAAACTTCTCGAAATCTGAATCTGGACTTTCATTAGTGTATTAAGTGTATCAAAATGTCATCTTTCACATAGATTCGGAATCGTCAACTGCAAAAAAGTCAATTTTAAGATATCGTTGATTGAACAAAGTTGTCGCCTTCTTGTTTCAAGTGTTCTACTATGGACCATGGCTAAAACTCAAGTTTTAGAGACATCCCGAAATCCAAATTTGGACTTTCGTTAGTGTATTAAGTGTATCAAAATGTCATCTTTCACATTGATTCGAGATCGTCAACCGCAAAAAAAGTCAGTTTTGAGATATCGTTGAATGAACAAAGTTGTCTCTTTCTTGTTTCAAGTGTTTAACTATGGACCCATGGCTAAAACTCAAGTTTTAAAGACTTCCCGAAATCCAAATTTAGACTTTCATTAGTGTATTAAGTGTATTAAAATGTCGTATTTCACATTGATTCGGAATCGTCAACCGCAAAAAAAGTCAGTTTTGAGATATCGTTGAATGAACAAAGTTGTCTCTTTCTTGTTTCAAGTGTTCAACTATGGACGCATGGCCAAAACTCAAGTTTTAAAAACTTCCCAAAATCTGAATTTGGGCTTTCTTTAGTGTATTAAGTGTTTCAAAATGCCGTCTTTCATGTAGATTCGTAATTATCAAAAGCAAATAAGTCAGTTTTTAGATATCTTTGATTGAACAAAGTTCTGTCTTTCTTGTTTCAAGTGTTCTACTATGGACCCATGTCTAAAACTCAAGTTTTAAAAACTTCCCGAAATCTAAATCTGGACTTTCATTAGGGTATTAAGTGTATCAAAATGTCGTCTTTCACATAGATTCGGAATCGTAAACTGCAAAAAAGTCAATTTTAAGATATCGTTGATTGAACAAAGTTGTCTCTTTCTTGTTTCAAGTGTTGTACTATGGACCCATGGGTAAAACTCAAGTTTTAAAAAAGTTCCCAGAATCCGAATTAGGACATTCGTTAGTGTATTAAGTGTATCAAAATGTCGTCTTTCACATTGATTCGGAATCGTCAACCGCAAAAAAAGTCAGTTTCGAGATATCGTTGAATGAACAAAGTTGTCACTTTCTTGTTTCAATTGTTTAACTATGGACCCATGGCTAAAACTCAAGTTTTAAAGACTTCTCGAAATCCGAATTTGGACTTTCATTAGCATATTAAGTGTATTAAAATTTCATCTTTCACATTGATTCGGAATTGTCAACCGCAAAAAAAGTCAGCTTTGAGTTATAGTTGAATGAACAATGTTGTCTCTTTCTTGTTTCAAGTGTTCAACTATGGACCCATGGCTAAAACTCAAGTTTTAAAGACTTCCCGAAATCCGAATTTGGACTTTCATGAGTGTATTAAGTGTATTAAAATGTCGTCTTTCACATTGATTCAGAATCGTCAACCACAAAAAAAGTCAGTTTTGTGATATCGTTGAATGAACAAAGTTTTATCTTTCTTGTTTCAAGTGTTTAACTACGGACCCATGGCTAAAACTCAAGTTTTAAATACTTTTTGAAATCCGAATTTGGACTTTCATCAGTGTATTAAGTGAGACTTTCGTTAGTGTATCAAAATGTCGTCTTTCACATTGATTCGGAATCGTCCACCGCAAAAAAGTTCCCTTTTGAGTTATCGTTGAATGAACAAAGTTGTCTCTTTCTTGTTTCAAGTGTTCAACTATGGACCCATGGCTAAAACTCAAGTTATAAAGACTTCCCGAAATTCGAATTTGGACTTTCATGAGTGTATTAAGTGTATTAAAATGTCGTATTTCACATTGATTCGGAATCGTCAACCGCAAAAAAAGTCCGTTCTGAGATATCGTTGAATGAACGAAGTTGTTTCTTTCTTGTTTCAAGTGTTTAACTATGGACCCATGGCTAAAACTCAAGTTTTAAAGTCTTCCCGAAATCCGAATTTGGACTTTCATCAGCGTATTAAGTGTATTAAAATGTCGTCTTTCACATTGATTCGGAATCGTCAACCGCAAAAAAAGACAGTTTTGAGTTATCGTTGAATGAACAAAGTTGCCTCTTTCTTGTTTCAAGTGTTCAACTATGGACCCATGGCTAAAACTCAAGTTTTAAAAAACTTCCCGAAATCTGAATTTGAACTTTATTTAGTGTATTAAGTGTTTCAAAATGTCATCTTTCACGTAGATTCGGAGCCGTCAAAAGCAAATAAGTCAGTTTTGAGATATCTTTGATAGAACGAAGTTCTGTCTTTCTTGTTTCAAGTGTTCTACTGTGCACCCATGGCTAAAACTCAAGTTTTAAAAACTTCCCGAGATCTGAATATGGACTTTCATTAGTGTGTCAAAATGTCGTCTTTAACATAGATTCGGAATCGTCAACTGCAAAAAAGTCAATTTTGAGATATCGTTGGTTGAATAAAGTTGTCTCCTTCTTGTTTCAAGTGTTCTACTATGGACCCATGGGTAAAACTGAAGTTTTAAAAATGTCCCAAAATCCGAATTTGGACTTTCACTAGTGTATTAAGTGTATCAAAATGTCATCTTTCACATTGATTCGGAATCGTCAACCGCAAAAAAAGTCAGTTTTGAGATATCGTTTGAATGAAGAAAGTTGTCTCTTTCTTGTTTCAAGTGTTCAACAATGGACCCATGGCTAAAACTCAAGTTTTAAAGACTTTTCGAAATCCAAATTTCGACTTTCATTAGTGTATTAAGTGTATTAAAATGTCGTCTTTCACATTGAGTCGGAATCGTCAACCACAAAAAAAGTCAATTTTGAGATATCGTTGAATGAACAAAGTTGTCTCTTTCTTTTTTCAAGTGTTTATCTACGGACCCATGGCTAAAACTCAAGTTTTAAAGACTTTTCGAAATCCGAATTTGGACTTTCATCAGTGTATTAAGTGTATTAAAATGTAGTCTTTCACATTGATTCGGAATCGTCCACTGCAAAAAACTTCCCTTTTCAGTTATCGTTGAATGAACAAAGTTGTCTCTTTCTTGTTTCAAGTGTTCAACTATGGACCCATGGCTAAAACTCAAGTTTTAAAAACTTCTCGAAATATGAATTTGGACTTTCTTTAGTGTATTAGGTGTTTCAAAATGTCGTCTTTCACGTAGATTCGGAATCATCAACAGCAAAAAAAGTCAGTTTTGTGATATCGTTGAATGAACAAAGTTTTATCTTTCTTGTTTCAAGTGTTTAACTACGGACCCATGGCTAAAACTCAAGTTTTAAATACTTTTTGAAATCCGAATTTGGACTTTCATCAGTGTATTAAGTGAGACTTTCGTTAGTGTATCAAAATGTCGTCTTTCACATTGATTCGGAATCGTCCACCGCAAAAAAGTTCCCTTTTGAGTTATCGTTGAATGAACAAAGTTGTCTCTTTCTTGTTTCAAGTGTTCAACTATGGACCCATGGCTAAAACTCAAGTTTTAAAAACTTCTCGAAATATGAATTTGCACTTTCTTTAGTGTATTAAGTGTTTCAAAATGTCGTCTTTCACGTAGATTCGGAATCATCAAAAGCAAATAAGTCAGTTATTAGATATCTTTGATTGAACAAAGTTCTGTTTTCTTGTTTCAAGTGTTTAACTATGGACCATGGCTAAAACTCAAGTTTTAAAAACTTTCCGAAATCTGAATTTGGACTTTCTTTAGTGTATTAAGTGTTTCAAAATGCTGTCTTTCACGTAGATTCGGAGCCGTCAAAAGCAAATAAGTCAGTTTTGAGATATCTTTGATAGAACAAAGTTCTGTCTTTCTTGTTTCAAGTGTTCTACTGTGCACCCATGGCTAAAACTCAAGTTTTAAAAACTTCCCGAGATCTGAATCTGGACTTTCATTAGTGTATCAAAATTTCGTCTTTCACATAGATTCGGAATCGTCAACTGCAAAAAAGTCAATTTTGAGATATCGTTGATTGAACAAAGTTGTCTCCTTCTTTTTTCAAGTGTTCTACTATGGACCATGGCTAAAACTCAAGTTTTAGAGACATCCCGAAATCCAAATTTGGACTTTCGTTAGTGTATTAAGTGTATCAAAATGTCATCTTTCACATTGATTCGATATCGTCAACCGCAAAAAAAGTCAGTTTTGAGATATCGTTGAATGAACAAAGTTGTCTCTTTCTTGTTTCAAGTGTTTAACTATGGACCCATGGCTAAAACTCAAGTTTTAAAGACTTCCCGAAATCTGAATTTGGACTTTCATCAGTGTATTAAGTGTATTAAAATGTAGTCTTTCACATTGATTCAGAATCGTCCACCGCAAAAAACTTCCCTTTCGAGTTATCGTTGAATGAACGAAGTTGTCTCTTTCTTGTTTCAAGTGTTCAACTATGGACGCATGGCCAAAACTCAAGTTTTAAAAACTTCCCAAAATCTGAATTTGGGCTTTCTTTAGTGTATTAAGTGTTTCAAAATGCCGTCTTTCATGTAGATTCGTAATTATCAAAAGCAAAGAAGTCAGTTTTTAGATATCTTTGATTGAACAAAGTTCTGTCTTTCTTGTTTCAAGTGTTCTACTATGGACCCATGTCTAAAACTCAAGTTTTAAAAACTTCCCGAAATCTAAATCTGGACTTTCATTAGGGTATTAAGTGTATCAAAATGTCGTCTTTCACATAGATTCGGAATCGTAAACTGCAAAAAAGTCAATTTTAAGATATCGTTGATTGAACAAAGTTGTCTCTTTCTTGTTTCAAGTGTTGTACTATGGACCCATGGGTAAAACTCAAGTTTTAAAAAAGTTCCCAGAATCCGAATTAGGACATTCGTTAGTGTATTAAGTGTATCAAAATGTCGTCTTTCACATTGATTCGGAATCGTCAACCGCAAAAAAAGTCAGTTTCGAGATATCGTTGAATGAACAAAGTTGTCACTTTCTTGTTTCAATTGTTTAACTATGGACCCATGGCTAAAACTCAAGTTTTAAAGACTTCTCGAAATCCGAATTTGGACTTTCATTAGCGTATTAAGTGTATTAAAATTTCATCTTTCACATTGATTCGGAATTGTCAACCGCAAAAAAAGTCAGCTTTGAGTTATAGTTGAATGAACAAAGTTGTCTCTTTCTTGTTTCAAGTGTTCAACTATGGACCCATGGCTAAAACTCAAGTTTTAAAGACTTCCCGAAATCCGAATTTGGACTTTCATGAGTGTATTAAGTGTATTAAAATGTCGTCTTTCACATTGATTCAGAATCGTCAACCACAAAAAAAGTCAGTTTTGTGATATCGTTGAATGAACAAAGTTTTATCTTTCTTGTTTCAAGTGTTTAACTACGGACCCATGGCTAAAACTCAAGTTTTAAATACTTTTTGAAATCCGAATTTGGACTTTCATCAGTGTATTAAGTGAGACTTTCGTTAGTGTATCAAAATGTCGTCTTTCACATTGATTCGGAATCGTCCACCGCAAAAAAGTTCCCTTTTGAGTTATCGTTGAATGAACAAAGTTGTCTCTTTCTTGTTTCAAGTGTTCAACTATGGACCCATGGCTAAAACTCAAGTTATAAAGACTTCCCGAAATTCGAATTTGGACTTTCATGAGTGTATTTAGTGTATTAAAATGTCGTATTTCACATTGATTCGGAATCGTCAACCGCAAAAAAAGTCCGTTCTGAGATATCGTTGAATGAACGAAGTTGTTTCTTTCTTGTTTCAAGTGTTTAACTATGGACCCATGGCTAAAACTCAAGTTTTAAAGTCTTCCCGAAATCCGAATTTGGACTTTCATCAGCGTATTAAGTGTATTAAAATGTCGTCTTTCACATTGATTCGGAATCGTCAACCGCAAAAAAAGACAGTTTTGAGTTATCGTTGAATGAACAAAGTTGCCTCTTTCTTGTTTCAAGTGTTCAACTATGGACCCATGGCTAAAACTCAAGTTTTAAAAAACTTCCCGAAATCTGAATTTGAACTTTATTTAGTGTATTAAGTGTTTCAAAATGTCATCTTTCACGTAGATTCGGAGCCGTCAAAAGCAAATAAGTCAGTTTTGAGATATCTTTGATAGAACGAAGTTCTGTCTTTCTTGTTTCAAGTGTTCTACTGTGCACCCATGGCTAAAACTCAAGTTTTAAAAACTTCCCGAGATCTGAATATGGACTTTCATTAGTGTGTCAAAATGTCGTCTTTAACATAGATTCGGAATCGTCAACTGCAAAAAAGTCAATTTTGAGATATCGTTGGTTGAATAAAGTTGTCTCCTTCTTGTTTCAAGTGTTCTACTATGGACCCATGGGTAAAACTGAAGTTTTAAAAATGTCCCAAAATCCGAATTTGGACTTTCACTAGTGTATTAAGTGTATCAAAATGTCGTCTTTCACATTGATTCGGAATCGTCAACCGCAAAAAAAGTCAGTTTTGAGATATCGTTTGAATGAAGAAAGTTGTCTCTTTCTTGTTTCAAGTGTTCAACAATGGACCCATGGCTAAAACTCAAGTTTTAAAGACTTTTCGAAATCCAAATTTCGACTTTCATTAGTGTATTAAGTGTATTAAAATGTCGTCTTTCACATTGAGTCGGAATCGTCAACCACAAAAAAAGTCAATTTTGAGATATCGTTGAATGAACAAAGTTGTCTCTTTCTTTTTTCAAGTGTTTATCTACGGACCCATGGCTAAAACTCAAGTTTTAAAGACTTTTCGAAATCCGAATTTGGACTTTCATCAGTGTATTAAGTGTATTAAAATGTCGTCTTTCACATTGATTCGGAATCGTCCACTGCAAAAAACTTCCCTTTTGAGTTATCGTTGAATGAACAAAGTTGTCTCTTTCTTGTTTCAAGTGTTCAACTATGGACCCATGGCTAAAACTCAAGTTTTAAAAACTTCTCGAAATATGAATTTGGACTTTCTTTAGTGTATTAGGTGTTTCAAAATGTCGTCTTTCACGTAGATTCGGAATCATCAACAGCAAAAAAAGTCAGTTTTGTGATATCGTTGAATGAACAAAGTTTTATCTTTCTTGTTTCAAGTGTTTAACTACGGACCCATGGCTAAAACTCAAGTTTTAAATACTTTTTGAAATCCGAATTTGGACTTTCATCAGTGTATTAAGTGAGACTTTCGTTAGTGTATCAAAATGTCGTCTTTCACATTGATTCGGAATCGTCCACCGCAAAAAAGTTCCCTTTTGAGTTATCGTTGAATGAACAAAGTTGTCTCTTTCTTGTTTCAAGTGTTCAACTATGGACCCATGGCTAAAACTCAAGTTTTAAAAACTTCTCGAAATATGAATTTGTACTTTCTTTAGTGTATTAAGTGTTTCAAAATGTCGTCTTTCACGTAGATTCGGAATCATCAAAAGCAAATAAGTCAGTTATTAGATATCTTTGATTGAACAAAGTTCTGTCTTTCTTGTTTCAAGTGTTTAACTATGGACCATGGCTAAAACTCAAGTTTTAAAAACTTTCCGAAATCTGAATTTGGACTTTCTTTAGTGTATTAAGTGTTTCAAAATGCTGTCTTTCACGTAGATTCGGAGCCGTCAAAAGCAAATAAGTCAGTTTTGAGATATCTTTGATTGAACAAAGTTCTGTCTTTCTTGTTTCAAGTGTTCTACTGTGCACCCATGGCTAAAACTCAAGTTTTAAAAACTTCCCGAGATTTGAATCTGGACTTTCATTAGTGTATCAAAATTTCGTCTTTCACATAGATTCGGAATCGTCAACTGCAAAAAAGTCAATTTTGAGATATCGTTGATTGAACAAAGTTGTCTCCTTCTTTTTTCAAGTGTTCTACTATGGACCCATGGGTAAAACTGAAGTTTTAAAAATGTCCCAAAATCCGAATTTGGACTTTCACTAGTGTATTAAGTGCATCAAAATGTCGTCTTTCACATTGATTCGGAATCGTCAACCGCAAAAAAAGTCAATTTTAAGATATCGTTTGAATGAAGAAAGTTGTCTCTTTCTTGTTTCAAGTGTTCAACAATGGACCCATGGCTAAAACTCAAGTTTTAAAGACTTTCCGAAATCCGAATTTCGACTTTCATTAGTGTATTAAGTGTATTAAAATGTCGTCTTTCACAGTGAGTCGGAATCGTCAACCACAAAAAAAGTCAATTTTGAGATATCGTTGAATGAACAAAGTTGTCTCTTTATTTTTTCAAGTGTTTATCTACGGACCCATGGCTAAAACTCAAGTTTTAAAGACTTTCCGAAATCCGAATTTGGACTTTCATCAGTGTATTAAGTGTATTAAAATGTCGTCTTTCACATTGATTCGGAATTGTCCACTGCAAAAAACTTCCCTTTTGAGTTATCGTTGAATGAACAAAGTTGTCTCTTTCTTGTTTCAAGTGTTCAACTATGGACCCATGGCTAAAACACAAGTTTTAAAAACTTCTCGAAATATGAATTTGGACTTTCTTTAGTATATTAAGTTTTTCAAAATGTCGTCTTTCACGTAGATTCGGAATCATCAAAAGCAAATAAGTCAGTTTTTAGATATCTTTGATTGAACAAAGTTCTGTCTTTCTTGTTTCAAGGGTTTAACTATGGACCATGGCTAAAACTCAAGTTTTAAAAACTTTCCGAAATCTGAATTTGGACTTTCTTTAGTGTATTAAGTGTTTCAAAATGTTGTCTTTCACGTAGATTCGTAATCATCAAAAGCAAATAAGTCAGTTTTAAGATATCGTTGATTGAACAAAGTTGTCATCTTCTTGTTTGAAGTGTTCTACTATGGACCCATGGGTAAACTCAAGTTTTAAAAACTTCCCGGAATCCAAATTGAGACTTTCGTTAGTGTATTAAGTGTATCAAAATGTCGTCTTTCACATTGATTCGGAATCGTCAACCGCAAAAAAAGTCAGTTTTGAGATATCGTTGAATGAACAAAGTTGTCTCTTTCTTTTTTCAAGTGTTTAACTATGGACCCATGGCTAAAACTCAAGTTTTAAAGACTTTCCGAAATACGAATTTGGACTTTCAACAGTGTATTAAGTGTATTAAAATGTCGTCTTTCACATTGATTCGGAATCGTCCACTACAAAAAACTGCCCTTTTGAGTTATCGTTGAATAAGCAAAGTTGTCTCTTTCTTGTTTCAAGTGTTCAACTATGCACCCATGGCTAAAACACAAGTTTTAAAAACTTCTCGAAATATGAATTTGGACTTTCTTTAGTATATTAAGTTTTTCAAAATGTCGTCTTTCACGTAGATTCGGAATCATCAAAACCAAATAAGTCAGTTTTTAGATATCTTTGATTGAACAAAGTTCTATCTTTCTTGTTTCAAGTGTTCTACTATGGACCCACGGCTAAAACTCAAGTTTTAAAAACTTCTCGAAATCTGAATCTGGACTTTCATTAGTGTATTAAGTGTATCAAAATGTCATCTTTCACATAGGTTCGGAATCGTCAACTGCAAAAAAGTCAATTTTAAGATAACGTTGATTGAACAAAGTTGTCTCCTTCTTGTTTCAAGTGTTCTACTATGGACCATGGCTAAAACTCAAGTTTTAGAGACATCCCGAAATCCGAATTTGGACTTTCGTTAGTGTATTAAGTGTATCAAAATGTTATCTTTCACATTGATTCGAGATCGTCAACCGCAAAAAAAGTCAGTTTTGAGATATCGTTGAATGAACAAAGTTGTCTCTTTCTTGTTTCTAGTGTTTAACTATGGACCCATGGCTAAAACTCAAGTTTTAAAGACTTCCCGAAATCTGATTTGGACTTTCATCAGTGTATTAAGTGTATTAAAATGTAGTCTTTCACATTGATTCAGAATCGTCCACCGCAAAAAACTTTCCTTTCGAGTTATCGTTGAATGAACGAAGTTGTCTCTTTCTTGTTTCAAGTGTTCAACTACGGACCCATGGCCAAAACTCAAGTTTTAAAAACTTCCCAAAATCTGAATTTGGGCTTTCTTTAGTGTATTAAGTGTTTCAAAATGCCGTCTTTCACATAGATTCGGAATCGTCAACTGCAAAAAAGTCAATTTTGATATATCGTTGATTTAACAAAGTTGTCTCCTTCTTGTTTCAAGTGTTCTACTATGGACCCATGGGTAAAACTCACGTTTTAAAAATGTCCCGAAATCTGAATTTGGACTTTCACTAGTGTATTAAGCGTATCAAAATGTCGTCTTTCACATTGATTCGGAATCGTCAACCGCAAAAAAAGGCAGTTTTGAGATATCGTTGAATGAAGAAAGTTGTCTCTTTCTTGTTTCAAGTGTTCAACAATAGACCCATGGCCAAAACTCAAGTTTTAAAGACTTCCCGAAATCCGAATTTGGATTTTTCATTAGTGTATTAAGTGTATTAAAATGTTGTCTTTCACATTGATTCGGAATCGTCAACCGCAAAAAAAGTCAGTTTTGAGATATCGTTGAATGAACAAAGTTGTCTCTTTCTTTTTTCAAGTGTTTAACTATGGACCCATGGCTAAAACTCAAGTTTTAAAGACTTTCTGAAATCCGAATTTGGACTTTCATCAGTGTATTAAGTGTATTAAAATGTCGTCTTTCACATTGATTCAGAATCGTCCACTACAAAGAACTGCCCATTTGAGTTATCGTTGAATAAGCAAAGTTGTCTCTTTCTTGTTTCAAGTGTTCAACTATGGACCCATGGCTAAAACACAAGTTTTAAAAACTTCTCGAAATATGAATTTGGACTTTCTTTAGTGTATTAAGTGTTTCAAAATGCCGTCTTTCACGTAGATTCGTAATCATCAAAAGCAAATAAGTCAGTTTTTAGATATCTTTGATTGAACAAAGTTCTGTCTTTCTTGTTTCAAGTGTTCTACTATGGACCCATGTCTAAAACCCAAGTTTTAAAAACTTCCCAAAATCTAAATCTGGACTTTCATTAGGGTATTAAGTGTATCAAAATGTCGTCTTTGACATAGATTCGGAATCGTCAACTGCAAAAAAGGTCAATTTTAAGATATCATTGATTGAACAAAGTTGTCTCTTTCTTGTTTCAAGTGTTCTACTATTGACCCATGGGTAAAACTCAAGTTTTAAAAAAGTTCCCGGAATCTGAATTTGGACATTCGTTAGTGTATTAAGTGTTCAAAATGTCGTCTTTCACGTTGATTCGGAATCGTCAACCGCAATAAAAAGTCAGTTTTGAGATATCGTTGAATGAACAAAGTTGTCTCTTTCTTGTTTCAAGTGTTCAACTATGGACCCATGGCTAAAACTCAAGTTTTAAAAACTTCCCAAAATCTGAATTTGGACTTTATTTAGTGTATTAAGTGTTTCAAAATGTCATCTTTTACGTAGATTCGGAACCGTCAAAAGCAAATAAGTCAGTTTTGAGATATCTTTGATAGAACAAAGTTCTGTCTTTCTTGTTTCAATTGTTCTACTGTGCACCCATGGCTAAAACTCAAGTTTTAAAAACTTCCCGAGATCTGAATCTGGACTTTCATTAGTGTATTAAGTGTATCAAAATGTCGTCTTTCACATAGATTCGGAATCGTCAACTGCAAAAAGTCAATTTTGATATATCATTGATTTAACAAAGTTGTCTCCTTCTTGTTTCAAGTGTTCTACTATGGACCCATGGGTAAAACTCACGTTTTAAAAATGTCCCGAAATCTGAATTTGGACTTTCACTAGTGTATTAAGCGTATCAAAATGTTGTCTTTCACATTGATTCGGAATCGTCAACCGCAAAAAAAGGCAGTTTTGAGATATCGTTGAATGAAGAAAGTTGTCTCTTTCTTGTTTCAAGTGTTCAACAATGGACCCATGGCTAAAACTCAAGTTTTAAAGACTTCCCGAAATCCGAATTTGGATTTTTCATTAGTGTATTAAGTGTATTAAAATGTCGTCTTTCACATTGATTCGGAATCGTCAACCGCAAAAAAAGTCAGTTTTGAGATATCGTTGAATGAACAAAGTTGTCCCTTTCTTTTTTCAAGTGTTTAACTATGGACCCATGGCTAAAACTCAAGTTTTAAAGACTTTCCGAAATCCGAATTTGGACTTTCATCAGTGTATTAAGTGTATTAAAATGTCGTCTTTCACATTGATTCGGAATCGTCCACTACAAAAAACTGCCCTTTTGAGTTATCGTTGAATAAGCAAAGTTGTCTATTTCTTGTTTCAAGTGTTCAACTATGGACCCATGGCTAAAACACAAGTTTTAAAAACTTCTCGAAATATGAATTTGGACTTTCTTTAGTATATTAAGTTTTTCAAAATGTCGTCTTTCACGTAGATTCGGAATCATCAAAACCAAATAAGTCAGTTTTTAGATATCTTTGATTGAACAAAGTTCTATCTTTCTTGTTTCAAGTGTTCTACTATGGACCCACGGCTAAAACTCAAGTTTTAAAAACTTCTCGAAATCTGAATCTGGACTTTCATTAGTGTATTAAGTGTATCAAAATGTCATCTTTCACATAGGTTCGGAATCGTCAACTGCAAAAAAGTCAATTTTAAGATATCGTTGATTGAACAAAAGTTGTCTCCTTCTTGTTTCAAGTGTTCTACTATGGACCATGGCTAAAACACAAGTTTTAGAGACATCCCGAAATCTGAATTTGGACTTTCGTTAGTGTATTAAATGTATCAAAATGTTATCTTTCACATTGATTCGAGATCGTCAACCGCAAAAAAAATCAGTTTTGAGATATCGTTGAATGAACAAAGTTGTCTCTTTCTTGTTTCTAGTGTTTAACTATGGACCCATGGCTAAAACTCAAGTTTTAAAGACTTCCCGAAATCTGATTTGGACTTTCATCAGTGTATTAAGTGTATTAAAATGTAGTCTTGCACATTGATTCAGAATCGTCCACCGCAAAAAACTTTCCTTTCGAGTTATCGTTGAATGAACGAAGTTGTCTCTTTCTTGTTTCAAGTGTTCAACTACGGACCCATGGCCAAAACTCAAGTTTTAAAAACTTCCCAAAATCTGAATTTGGGCTTTCTTTAGTGTATTAAGTGTTTCAAAATGCCGTCTTTCACGTAGATTCGTAATCATCAAAAGCAAATAAGTCAGTTTTTAGATATCTTTGATTGAACAAAGTTCTGTCTTTCTTGTTTCAAGTGTTCTACTATGGACCCATGTCTAGAACTCAAGTTTTAAAAACTTCCCAAAATCTAAATCTGGACTTTCATTAGGGTATTAAGTGTATCAAAATGTCGTCTTTGACATAGATTCGGAATCGTCAACTGCAAAAAAGTCAATTTTAAGATATCATTGATTGAACAAAGTTGTCTCTTTCTTGTTTCAAGTGTTCTACTATGGACCCATGGGTAAAACTCAAGTTTTAAAAAAGTTCCCGGAATCCGAATTTGGACATTCGTTAGTGTATTAAGTGTATCAAAATGTCGTCTTTCACGTTGATTCGGAATCGTCAACCACAATAAAAGTCAGTTTTGAGATATTGTTGAATGAACAAAGTTGCCTCTTTCTTGTTTCAAGTGTTTAACGACCCATGGCTAAAACTCAAGCTTTAAAGACTTCCCGAAATCCGAATTTGGACTTTCATTTGTGTATTAAGTTTATTAAAATGTCGTCTTTCACATTGATTCGGAATCGTCAACCGCAAAAAAAGCCAGTTTTGAGATATCGTTGAATGAACAAAGTTGTCTCTTTCTTGTTTCAAGTGTTCAACTATGGACCCATGGCTAAAACTCAAGTTTTAAAAACTTCCCAAAATCTGAATTTGGACTTTATTTAGTGTATTAAGTGTTTCAAAATGTCATCTTTTACGTAGATTCGGAACCGTGAAAAGCAAATAAGTCAGTTTTGAGATATCTTTGATAGAACAAAGTTCTGTCTTTCTTGTTTCAATTGTTATACTGTGCACCCATGGTTAAAACTCAAGTTTTAAAAACTTCCCGAGATCTGAATCTGGACTTTCATTAGTGTATTAAGTGTATCAAAATGTCGTCTTTCGCATAGATTCGGAATCGTCAACTGCAAAAAAGTCAATTTTGATATATCGTTGATTTAACAAAGTTGTCTCCTTGTTTCAAGTGTTCTACTATGGACCCATGGGTAAAACTCACGTTTTAAAAATGTCCCGAAATCTGAATTTGGACTTTCACTAGTGTATTAAGTGTATCAAAATGTCGTCTTTCACATTGATTCGGAATCGTCAACCGCAAAAAAAGGCAGTTTTGAGATATCGTTGAATGAAGAAAGTTGTCTCTTTCTTGTTTCAAGTGTTCAACAATGGACCCATGGCTAAAACTCAAGTTTTAAAGACTTCCCGAAATCCGAATTTGGATTTTTCATTAGTGTATTAAGTGTATTAAAATGTCGTCTTTCACATTGATTCGGAATCGTCAACCGCAAAAAAAGTCAGTTTTGAGATATCGTTGAATGAACAAAGTTGTCTCTTTCTTTTTTCAAGTGTTTAACTATGGACCCATGGCTAAAACTCAAGTTTTAAAGACTTTCCGAAATCCGAATTTGGACTTTCATCAGTGTATTAAGTGTATTAAAATGTCGTCTTTCACATTGATTCAGAATCGTCCACTACAAAAAACTGCCCATTTGAGTTATCGTTGAATAAGCAAAGTTGTCTCTTTCTTGTTTCAAGTGTTCAACTATGGACCCATGGCTAAAACACAAGTTTTAAAAACTTCTCGAAATATGAATTTGGACTTTCTTTAGTGTATTAAGTGTTTCAAAATGCCGTCTTTCACGTAGATTCGTAATCATCAAAAGCAAATAAGTCAGTTTTTAGATATCTTTGATTGAACAAAGTTCTGTCTTTCTTGTTTCAAGTGTTCTACTATGGACCCATGTCTAAAACCCAAGTTTTAAAAACTTCCCAAAATCTAAATCTGGACTTTCATTAGGGTATTAAGTGTATCAAAATGTCGTCTTTGACATAGATTCGGAATCGTCAACTGCAAAAAAGGTCAATTTTAAGATATCATTGATTGAACAAAGTTGTCTCTTTCTTGTTTCAAGTGTTCTACTATTGACCCATGGGTAAAACTCAAGTTTTAAAAAAGTTCCCGGAATCCGAATTTGGACATTCGTTAGTGTATTAAGTGTTCAAAATGTCGTCTTTCACGTTGATTCGGAATCGTCAACCGCAATAAAAAGTCAGTTTTGAGATATCGTTGAATGAACAAAGTTGTCTCTTTCTTGTTTCAAGTGTTCAACTATGGACCCATGGCTAAAACTCAAGTTTTAAAAACTTCCCAAAATCTGAATTTGGACTTTATTTAGTGTATTAAGTGTTTCAAAATGTCATCTTTTACGTAGATTCGGAACCGTCAAAAGCAAATAAGTCAGTTTTGAGATATCTTTGATAGAACAAAGTTCTGTCTTTCTTGTTTCAATTGTTCTACTGTGCACCCATGGCTAAAACTCAAGTTTTAAAAACTTCCCGAGATCTGAATCTGGACTTTCATTAGTGTATTAAGTGTATCAAAATGTCGTCTTTCACATAGATTCGGAATCGTCAACTGCAAAAAGTCAATTTTGATATATCGTTGATTTAACAAAGTTGTCTCCTTCTTGTTTCAAGTGTTCTACTATGGACCCATGGGTAAAACTCACGTTTTAAAAATGTCCCGAAATCTGAATTTGGACTTTCACTAGTGTATTAAGCGTATCAAAATGTTGTCTTTCACATTGATTCGGAATCGTCAACCGCAAAAAAAGGCAGTTTTGAGATATCGTTGAATGAAGAAAGTTGTCTCTTTCTTGTTTCAAGTGTTCAACAATGGACCCATGGCTAAAACTCAAGTTTTAAAGACTTCCCGAAATCCGAATTTGGATTTTTCATTAGTGTATTAAGTGTATTAAAATGTCGTCTTTCACATTGATTCGGAATCGTCAACCGCAAAAAAAGTCAGTTTTGAGATATCGTTGAATGAACAAAGTTGTCCCTTTCTTTTTTCAAGTGTTTAACTATGGACCCATGGCTAAAACTCAAGTTTTAAAGACTTTCCGAAATCCGAATTTGGACTTTCATCAGTGTATTAAGTGTATTAAAATGTCGTCTTTCACATTCATTCGGAATCGTCCACTACAAAAAACTGCCCTTTTGAGTTATCGTTGAATAAGCAAAGTTGTCTATTTCTTGTTTCAAGTGTTCAACTATGGACCCATGGCTAAAACACAAGTTTTAAAAACTTCTCGAAATATGAATTTGGACTTTCTTTAGTATATTAAGTTTTTCAAAATGTCGTCTTTCACGTAGATTCGGAATCATCAAAACCAAATAAGTCAGTTTTTAGATATCTTTGATTGAACAAAGTTCTATCTTTCTTGTTTCAAGTGTTCTACTATGGACCCACGGCTAAAACTCAAGTTTTAAAAACTTCTCGAAATCTGAATCTGGACTTTCATTAGTGTATTAAGTGTATCAAAATGTCATCTTTCACATAGGTTCGGAATCGTCAACTGCAAAAAAGTCAATTTTAAGATATCGTTGATTGAACAAAAGTTGTCTCCTTCTTGTTTCAAGTGTTCTACTATGGACCATGGCTAAAACTCAAGTTTTAGAGACATCCCGAAATCTGAATTTGGACTTTCGTTAGTGTATTAAGTGTATCAAAATGTTATCTTTCACATTGATTCGAGATCGTCAACCGCAAAAAAAATCAGTTTTGAGATATCGTTGAATGAACAAAGTTGTCTCTTTCTTGTTTCTAGTGTTTAACTATGGACCCATGGCTAAAACTCAAGTTTTAAAGACTTCCCGAAATCTGATTTGGACTTTCATCAGTGTATTAAGTGTATTAAAATGTAGTCTTGCACATTGATTCAGAATCGTCCACCGCAAAAAACTTTCCTTTCGAGTTATCGTTGAATGAACGAAGTTGTCTCTTTCTTGTTTCAAGTGTTCAACTACGGACCCATGGCCAAAACTCAAGTTTTAAAAACTTCCCAAAATCTGAATTTGGGCTTTCTTTAGTGTATTAAGTGTTTCAAAATGCCGTCTTTCACGTAGATTCGTAATCATCAAAAGCAAATAAGTCAGTTTTTAGATATCTTTGATTGAACAAAGTTCTGTCTTTCTTGTTTCAAGTGTTCTACTATGGACCCATGTCTAGAACTCAAGTTTTAAAAACTTCCCAAAATCTAAATCTGGACTTTCATTAGGGTATTAAGTGTATCAAAATGTCGTCTTTGACATAGATTCGGAATCGTCAACTGCAAAAAAGTCAATTTTAAGATATCATTGATTGAACAAAGTTGTCTCTTTCTTGTTTCAAGTGTTCTACTATGGACCCATGGGTAAAACTCAAGTTTTAAAAAAGTTCCCGGAATCCGAATTTGGACATTCGTTAGTGTATTAAGTGTATCAAAATGTCGTCTTTCACGTTGATTCGGAATCGTCAACCACAATAAAAGTCAGTTTTGAGATATTGTTGAATGAACAAAGTTGCCTCTTTCTTGTTTCAAGTGTTTAACGACCCATGGCTAAAACTCAAGCTTTAAAGACTTCCCGAAATCCGAATTTGGACTTTCATTTGTGTATTAAGTTTATTAAAATGTCGTCTTTCACATTGATTCGGAATCGTCAACCGCAAAAAAAGCCAGTTTTGAGATATCGTTGAATGAACAAAGTTGTCTCTTTCTTGTTTCAAGTGTTCAACTATGGACCCATGGCTAAAACTCAAGTTTTAAAAACTTCCCAAAATCTGAATTTGGACTTTATTTAGTGTATTAAGTGTTTCAAAATGTCATCTTTTACGTAGATTCGGAACCGTGAAAAGCAAATAAGTCAGTTTTGAGATATCTTTGATAGAACAAAGTTCTGTCTTTCTTGTTTCAATTGTTATACTGTGCACCCATGGTTAAAACTCAAGTTTTAAAAACTTCCCGAGATCTGAATCTGGACTTTCATTAGTGTATTAAGTGTATCAAAATGTCGTCTTTCGCATTGATTCGGAATCGTCAACCACAAAAAAAGTCAGTTTTGAGATATCGTTGAATGAACAAAGTTGTCTCTTTCTTTTTTCAAGTGTTTAACTATGGACCCATGGCTAAAACTCAAGTTTTAAAGACTTTCCGAAATCCGAATTTGGACTTTCATCAGTGTATTAAGTGTATTAAAATGTCGTCTTTCACATTGATTCGGAATCGTCCACTACAAAAAACTGCCCTTTTGAGTTATCGTTGAATAAGCAAAGTTGTCTCTTTCTTGTTTCAAGTGTTCAACTATGGACCCATGGCTAAAACACAAGTTTTAAAAACTTCTCGAAATATGAATTTGGACTTTCTTTAGTATATTAAGTTTTTCAAAATGTCGTCTTTCACGTAGATTCGGAATCATCAAAACCAAATAAGTCAGTTTTTAGATATCTTTGATTGAACAAAGTTCTATCTTTCTTGTTTCAAGTGTTCTACTATGGACCCAAGGCTAAAACTCAAGTTTTAAAAACTTCTCGAAATCTGAATCTGGACTTTCATTAGTGTATTAAGTGTATCAAAATGTCATCTTTCACATAGGTTCGGAATCGTCAACTGCAAAAAAGTCAATTTTAAGATATCGTTGATTGAACAAAGTTGTCTCCTTCTTGTTTCAAGTGTTCTACTATGGACCATGGCTAAAACTCAAGTTTTAGAGACATCCCGAAATCCGAATTTAGACTTTCGTTAGTGTATTAAGTGTATCAAAATGTTATCTTTCACATTGATTCGAGATCGTCAACCGCAAAAAAAGTCAGTTTTGAGATATCGTTGAATGAACAAAGTTGTCTCTTTCTTGTTTCTAGTGTTTAACTATGGACCCATGGCTAAAACTCAAGTTTTAAAGACTTCCCGAAATCTGATTTGGACTTTCATCAGTGTATTAAGTGTATTAAAATGTAGTCTTTCACATTGATTCAGAATCGTCCATCGCAAAAAACTTTACTTTCGAGTTATCGTTGAATGAACGAAGTTGTCTCTTTCTTGTTTCAAGTGTTCAACTACGGATCCATGGCCAAAACTCAAGTTTTAAAAACTTCCCAAAATCTGAATTTGGGCTTTCTTTATTGTATTAAGTGTTTCAAAATGCCGTCTTTCACGTAGATTCGTAATCATCAAAAGCAAATAAGTCAGTTTTTAGATATCTTTGATTGAACAAAGTTCTGTCTTTCTTGTTTCAAGTGTTCTACTATGGACCCATGTCTAAAACTCAAGTTTTAAAAACTTCCCAAAATCTAAATCTGGACTTTCATTAGGGTATTAAGTGTATCAAAATGTCGTCTTTGACATAGATTCGGAATTGTCAACTGCAAAAAAGTCAATTTTAAGATATCATTGATTGAACAAAGTTGTCTCTTTCTTGTTTCAAGTGTTCTACTATGGACCCATGGGTAAAACTCAAGTTTTAAAAAAGTTCCCGGAATCCGAATTTGGACATTCGTTAGTGTATTAAGTGTATCAAAATGTCGTCTTTCACGTTGATTCGGAATCGTCAACCGCAATAAAAAGTCAGTTTTGAGATATCGTTGAATGAACAAAGTTGTCTCTTTCTTGTTTCAAGTGTTCAACTATGGACCCATGGCTAAAACTCAAGTTTTAAAAACTTCCCAAAATCTGAATTTGGACTTTATTTAGTGTATTAAGTGTTTCAAAATGTCATCTTTTACGTAGATTCGGAACCGTCAAAAGCAAATAAGTCAGTCTTGAGATATCTTTGATAGAACAAAGTTCTGTCTTTCTTGTTTCAATTGTTCTACTGTGCACCCATGGCTAAAACTCAAGTTTTAAAAACTTCCCGAGATCTGAATCTGGACTTTCATTAGTGTATTAAGTGTATCAAAATGTCGTCTTTCACATAGATTCGGAATCGTCAACTGCAAAAAAGTCAATTTTGATATATCGTTGATTTAACAAAGTTGTCTCCTTGTTTCAAGTGTTCTACTATGGACCCATGGGTAAAACTCACGTTTTAAAAATGTCCCGAAATCTGAATTTGGACTTTCACTAGTGTATTAAGTGTATCAAAATGTCGTCTTTCACATTGATTCAGAATCGTCAACCGCAAAAAAAGGCAGTTTTGAGATATCGTTGAATGAAGAAAGTTGTCTCTTTCTTGTTTCAAGTGTTCAACAATGGACCCATGGCTAAAACTCAAGTTTTAAAGACTTCCCGAAATCCGAATTTGGATTTTTCATTAGTGTATTAAGTGTATTAAAATGTCGTCTTTCACATTGATTCGGAATCGTCAACCGCAAAAAAAGTCAGTTTTGAGATATCGTTGAATGAACAAAGTTGTCTCTTTCTTTTTTCAAGTGTTTAACTATGGACCCATGGCTAAAACTCAAGTTTTAAAGACTTTCCGAAATCCGAATTTGGACTTTCATCAGTGTATTAAGTGTATTAAAATGTCATCTTTCACATTGATTCGGAATCGTCCACTACAAAAAACTGCCCTTTTGAGTTATCGTTGAATAAGCAAAGTTGTCTCTTTCTTGTTTCAAGTGTTCAACTATGGACCCATGGCTAAAACACAAGTTTTAAAAACTTCTCGAAATATGAATTTGGACTTTCTTTAGTATATTAAGTTTTTCAAAATGTCGTCTTTCACGTAGATTCGGAATCATCAAAACCAAATAAGTCAGTTTTTAGATATCTTTGATTGAACAAAGTTCTATCTTTCTTGTTTCAAGTGTTCTACTATGGACCCAAGGCTAAAACTCAAGTTTTAAAAACTTCTCGAAATCTGAATCTGGACTTTCATTAGTGTATTAAGTGTATCAAAATGTCGTCTTTCACATAGGTTCGGAATCGTCAACTGCAAAAAAGTCAATTTTAAGATATCGTTGATTGAACAAAGTTGTCTCCTTCTTGTTTCAAGTGTTCTACTATGGACCATGGCTAAAACTCAAG
The DNA here is from genome assembly GCA_036245055.1 of Diospyros kaki. Taxonomy (NCBI): domain Eukaryota; kingdom Viridiplantae; phylum Streptophyta; class Magnoliopsida; order Ericales; family Ebenaceae; genus Diospyros; species Diospyros kaki. The sequence continues at coordinate 20,747,431 of BSEG01000009.1, read as the reverse complement.
TTTTAGAGACATCCCGAAATCCGAATTTAGACTTTCGTTAGTGTATTAAGTGTATCAAAATGTTATCTTTCACATTGATTCGAGATCGTCAACCGCAAAAAAAGTCAGTTTTGAGATATCGTTGAATGAACAAAGTTGTCTCTTTCTTGTTTCTAGTGTTTAACTATGGACCCATGGCTAAAACTCAAGTTTTAAAGACTTCCCGAAATCTGATTTGGACTTTCATCAGTGTATTAAGTGTATTAAAATGTAGTCTTTCACATTGATTCAGAATCGTCCATCGCAAAAAACTTTACTTTCGAGTTATCGTTGAATGAACGAAGTTGTCTCTTTCTTGTTTCAAGTGTTCAACTACGGATCCATGGCCAAAACTCAAGTTTTAAAAACTTCCCAAAATCTGAATTTGGGCTTTCTTTAGTGTATTAAGTGTTTCAAAATGCCGTCTTTCACGTAGATTCGTAATCATCAAAAGCAAATAAGTCAGTTTTTAGATATCTTTGATTGAACAAAGTTCTGTCTTTCTTGTTTCAAGTGTTCTACTATGGACCCATGTCTAAAACTCAAGTTTTAAAAACTTCCCAAAATCTAAATTTGGACTTTCATTAGGGTATTAAGTGTATCAAAATGTCGTCTTTGACATAGATTCGGAATCGTCAACTGCAAAAAAGTCAATTTTAAGATATCATTGATTGAACAAAGTTGTCTCTTTCTTGTTTCAAGTGTTCTACTATGGACCCATGGGTAAAACTCAAGTTTTAAAAAAGTTCCCGGAATCCGAATTTGGACATTCGTTAGTGTATTAAGTGTATCAAAATGTCGTCTTTCACGTTGATTCGGAATCGTCAACCGCAATAAAAAGTCAGTTTTGAGATATCGTTGAATGAACAAAGTTGTCTCTTTCTTGTTTCAAGTGTTCAACTATGGACCCATGGCTAAAACTCAAGTTTTAAAAACTTCCCAAAATCTGAATTTGGACTTTATTTAGTGTTTTAAGTGTTTCAAAATGTCATCTTTTACGTAGATTCGGAACCGTCAAAAGCAAATAAGTTAGTTTTGAGATATCTTTGATAGAACAAAGTTCTGTCTTTCTTGTTTCAATTGTTCTACTGTGCACCCATGGCTAAAACTCAAGTTTTAAAAACTTCCCGAGATCTGAATCTGGACTTTCATTAGTGTATTAAGTGTATCAAAATGTCGTCTTTCACATAGATTCGGAATCGTCAACTACAAAAAAGTCAATTTTGATATATCGTTGATTTAACAAAGTTGTCTCCTTGTTTCAAGTGTTCTACTATGGACCCATGGGTAAAACTCACGTTTTAAAAATGTCCCGAAATCTGAATTTGGACTTTCACTAGTGTATTAAGCGTATCAAAATGTCGTCTTTCACATTGATTCGGAATCGTCAACCGCAAAAAAAGGCAGTTTTGAGATATCGTTGAATGAAGAAAGTTGTCTCTTTCTTGTTTCAAGTGTTCAACAATGGACCCATGGCTAAAACTCAAGTTTTAAAGACTTCCCGAAATCCGAATTTGGATTTTTCATTAGTGTATTAAGTGTATTAAAATGTCGTCTTTCACATTGATTCGGAATCGTCAACCGCAAAAAAAGTCAGTTTTGAGATATCGTTGAATGAACAAAGTTGTCTCTTTCTTTTTTCAAGTGTTTAACTATGGACCCATGGCTAAAACTCAAGTTTTAAAGACTTTCCGAAATCCGAATTTGGACTTTCATCAGTGTATTAAGTGTATTAAAATGTCGTCTTTCACATTGATTCGGAATCGTCCACTACAAAAAACTGCCCTTTTGAGTTATCGTTGAATAAGCAAAGTTGTCTCTTTCTTGTTTCAAGTGTTCAACTATGGACCCATGGCTAAAACACAAGTTTTAAAAACTTCTCGAAATATGAATTTGGACTTTCTTTAGTATATTAAGTTTTTCAAAATGTCGTCTTTCACGTAGATTCGGAATCATCAAAACCAAATAAGTCAGTTTTTAGATATCTTTGATTGAACAAAGTTCTATCTTTCTTGTTTCAAGTGTTCTACTATGGACCCACGGCTAAAACTCAAGTTTTAAAAACTTCTCGAAATCTGAATCTGGACTTTCATTAGTGTATTAAGTGTATCAAAATGTCATCTTTCACATAGGTTCGGAATCGTCAACTGCAAAAAAGTCAATTTTAAGATATCGTTGATTGAACAAAGTTGTCTCCTTCTTGTTTCAAGTGTTCTACTATGGACCATGGCTAAAACTCAAGTTTTAGAGACATCCCGAAATCCGAATTTGGACTTTCGTTAGTGTATTAAGTGTATCAAAATGTTATCTTTCACATTGATTCGAGATCGTCAACCGCAAAAAAAGTCAGTTTTGAGATATCGTTGAATGAACAAAGTTGTCTCTTTCTTGTTTCTAGTGTTTAACTATGGACCCATGGCTAAAACTCAAGTTTTAAAGACTTCCCGAAATCTGATTTGGACTTTCATCAGTGTATTAAGTGTATTAAAATGTAGTCTTTCACATTGATTCAGAATCGTCCACCGCAAAAAACTTTCCTTTCGAGTTATCGTTGAATGAACGAAGTTGTCTCTTTCTTGTTTCAAGTGTTCAACTACGGACCCATGGCCAAAACTCAAGTTTTAAAAACTTCCCAAAATCTGAATTTGGGCTTTCTTTAGTGTATTAAGTGTTTCAAAATGCCGTCTTTCACGTAGATTCGTAATCATCAAAAGCAAATAAGTCAGTTTTTAGATATCTTTGATTGAACAAAGTTCTGTCTTTCTTGTTTCAAGTGTTCTACTATGGACCCATGTCTAAAACTCAAGTTTTAAAAACTTCCCAAAATCTAAATCTGGACTTTCATTAGGGTATTAAGTGTATCAAAATGTCGTCTTTGACATAGATTCGGAATCGTCAACTGCAAAAAAATCAATTTTAAGATATCATTGATTGAACAAAGTTGTCTCTTTCTTGTTTCAAGTGTTCTACTATGGACCCATGGGTAAAACTCAAGTTTTAAAAAAGTTCCCGGAATCCGAATTTGGACATTCGTTAGTGTATTAAGTGTATCAAAATGTCGTCTTTCACGTTGATTCGGAATCGTCAACCGCAATAAAAAGTCAGTTTTGAGATATCGTTGAATGAACAAAGTTGCCTCTTTCTTGTTTCAAGTGTTCAACTATGGACCCATGGCTAAAACTCAAGTTTTAAAAACTTCCCGAAATCTGAATTTGGACTTTATTTAGTGTATTAAGTGTTTCAAAATGTCATCTTTTACGTAGATTCGGAACCGTCAAAAGCAAATAAGTCAGTTTTGAGATATCTTTGATAGAACAAAGTTCTGTCTTTCTTGTTTCAATTGTTCTACTGTGCACCCATGGCTAAAACTCAAGTTTTAAAAACTTCCCGAGATCTGAATCTGGACTTTCATTAGTGTATTAAGTGTATCAAAATGTCGTCTTTCACATAGATTCGGAATCGTCAACTGCAAAAAAGTCAATTTTGATATATCGTTGATTTAACAAAGTTGTCTCCTTGTTTCAAGTGTTCTACTATGGACCCATGGGTAAAACTCACGTTCTAAAAATGTCCCGAAATCTGAATTTGGACTTTCACTAGTGTATTAAGTGTATCAAAATGTCGTCTTTCACATTGATTCGGAATCGTCAACCGCAAAAAAAGGCAGTTTTGAGATATCGTTGAATGAAGAAAGTTGTCTCTTTCTTGTTTCAAGTGTTCAACAATGGACCCATGGCTAAAACTCAAGTTTTAAAGACTTCCCGAAATCCGAATTTGGATTTTTCATTAGTGTATTAAGTGTATTAAAATGTCGTCTTTCACATTGATTCGGAATCGTCAACCGCAAAAAAAGTCAGTTTTGAGATATCGTTGAATGAACAAAGTTGTCTCTTTCTTTTTTCAAGTGTTTAACTATGGACCCATGGCTAAAACTCAAGTTTTAAAGACTTTCCGAAATCCGAATTTGGACTTTCATCAGTGTATTAAGTGTATTAAAATGTCGTCTTTCACATTGATTCGGAATCGTCCACTACAAAAAACTGCCCTTTTGAGTTATCGTTGAATAAGCAAAGTTGTCTCTTTCTTGTTTCAAGTGTTCAACTATGGACCCATGGCTAAAACACAAGTTTTAAAAACTTCTCGAAATATGAATTTGGACTTTCTTTAGTATATTAAGTTTTTCAAAATGTCGTCTTTCACGTAGATTCGGAATCATCAAAACCAAATAAGTCAGTTTTTAGATATCTTTGATTGAACAAAGTTCTATCTTTCTTGTTTCAAGTGTTCTACTATGGACCCAAGGCTAAAACTCAAGTTTTAAAAACTTCTCGAAATCTGAATCTGGACTTTCATTAGTGTATTAAGTGTATCAAAATGTCATCTTTCACATAGGTTCGGAATCGTCAACTGCAAAAAAGTCAATTTTAAGATATCGTTGATTGAACAAAGTTGTCTCCTTCTTGTTTCAAGTGTTCTACTATGGACCATGGCTAAAACTCAAGTTTTAGAGACATCCCGAAATCCGAATTTAGACTTTCGTTAGTGTATTAAGTGTATCAAAATGTTATCTTTCACATTGATTCGAGATCGTCAACCGCAAAAAAAGTCAGTTTTGAGATATCGTTGAATGAACAAAGTTGTCTCTTTCTTGTTTCTAGTGTTTAACTATGGACCCATGGCTAAAACTCAAGTTTTAAAGACTTCCCGAAATCTGATTTGGACTTTCATCAGTGTATTAAGTGTATTAAAATGTAGTCTTTCACATTGATTCAGAATCGTCCATCGCAAAAAACTTTACTTTCGAGTTATCGTTGAATGAACGAAGTTGTCTCTTTCTTGTTTCAAGTGTTCAACTACGGATCCATGGCCAAAACTCAAGTTTTAAAAACTTCCCAAAATCTGAATTTGGGCTTTCTTTAGTGTATTAAGTGTTTCAAAATGCCGTCTTTCACGTAGATTCGTAATCATCAAAAGCAAATAAGTCAGTTTTTAGATATCTTTGATTGAACAAAGTTCTGTCTTTCTTGTTTCAAGTGTTCTACTATGGACCCATGTCTAAAACTCAAGTTTTAAAAACTTCCCAAAATCTAAATTTGGACTTTCATTAGGGTATTAAGTGTATCAAAATGTCGTCTTTGACATAGATTCGGAATCGTCAACTGCAAAAAAGTCAATTTTAAGATATCATTGATTGAACAAAGTTGTCTCTTTCTTGTTTCAAGTGTTCTACTATGGACCCATGGGTAAAACTCAAGTTTTAAAAAAGTTCCCGGAATCCGAATTTGGACATTCGTTAGTGTATTAAGTGTATCAAAATGTCGTCTTTCACGTTGATTCGGAATCGTCAACCGCAATAAAAAGTCAGTTTTGAGATATCGTTGAATGAACAAAGTTGTCTCTTTCTTGTTTCAAGTGTTCAACTATGGACCCATGGCTAAAACTCAAGTTTTAAAAACTTCCCAAAATCTGAATTTGGACTTTATTTAGTGTATTAAGTGTTTCAAAATGTCATCTTTTACGTAGATTCGGAACCGTCAAAAGCAAATAAGTTAGTGTTGAGATATCTTTGATAGAACAAAGTTCTGTCTTTCTTGTTTCAATTGTTCTACTGTGCACCCATGGCTAAAACTCAAGTTTTAAAAACTTCCCGAGATCTGAATCTGGACTTTCATTAGTGTATTAAGTGTATCAAAATGTCGTCTTTCACATAGATTCGGAATCGTCAACTACAAAAAAGTCAATTTTGATATATCGTTGATTTAACAAAGTTGTCTCCTTGTTTCAAGTGTTCTACTATGGACCCATGGGTAAAACTCACGTTTTAAAAATGTCCCGAAATCTGAATTTGGACTTTCACTAGTGTATTAAGCGTATCAAAATGTCGTCTTTCACATTGATTCGGAATCGTCAACCGCAAAAAAAGGCAGTTTTGAGATATCGTTGAATGAAGAAAGTTGTCTCTTTCTTGTTTCAAGTGTTCAACAATGGACCCATGGCTAAAACTCAAGTTTTAAAGACTTCCCGAAATCCGAATTTGGATTTTTCATTAGTGTATTAAGTGTATTAAAATGTCATCTTTCACATTGATTCGGAATCGTCAACCGCAAAAAAAGTCAGTTTTGAGATATCGTTGAATGAACAAAGTTGTCTCTTTCTTTTTTCAAGTGTTTAACTATGGACCCATGGCTAAAACTCAAGTTTTAAAGACTTTCCGAAATCCGAATTTGGACTTTCATCAGTGTATTAAGTGTATTAAAATGTCGTCTTTCACATTGATTCGGAATCGTCCACTACAAAAAACTGCCCTTTTGAGTTATCGTTGAATAAGCAAAGTTGTCTCTTTCTTGTTTCAAGTGTTCAACTATGGACCCATGGCTAAAACACAAGTTTTAAAAACTTCTCGAAATATGAATTTGGACTTTCTTTAGTATATTAAGTTTTTCAAAATGTCGTCTTTCACGTAGATTCGGAATCATCAAAACCAAATAAGTCAGTTTTTAGATATCTTTGATTGAACAAAGTTCTATCTTTCTTGTTTCAAGTGTTCTACTATGGACCCACGGCTAAAACTCAAGTTTTAAAAACTTCTCGAAATCTGAATCTGGACTTTCATTAGTGTATTAAGTGTATCAAAATGTCATCTTTCACATAGGTTCGGAATCGTCAACTGCAAAAAAGTCAATTTTAAGATATCGTTGATTGAACAAAGTTGTCTCCTTCTTGTTTCAAGTGTTCTACTATGGACCATGGCTAAAACTCAAGTTTTAGAGACATCCCGAAATCCGAATTTGGACTTTCGTTAGTGTATTAAGTGTATCAAAATGTTATCTTTCACATTGATTCGAGATCGTCAACCGCAAAAAAAGTCAGTTTTGAGATATCGTTGAATGAACAAAGTTGTCTCTTTCTTGTTTCAAGTGTTCAACTATGGACCCATGGCTAAAACTCAAGTTTTAAAAACTTCCCAAAATCTGAATTTGGACTTTATTTAGTGTATTAAGTGTTTCAAAATGTCATCTTTTACGTAGATTCGGAACCGTCAAAAGCAAATAAGTTAGTGTTGAGATATCTTTGATAGAACAAAGTTCTGTCTTTCTTGTTTCAATTGTTCTACTGTGCACCCATGGCTAAAACTCAAGTTTTAAAAACTTCCCGAGATCTGAATCTGGACTTTCATTAGTGTATTAAGTGTATCAAAATGTCGTCTTTCACATAGATTCGGAATCGTCAACTACAAAAAAGTCAATTTTGATATATCGTTGATTTAACAAAGTTGTCTCCTTGTTTCAAGTGTTCTACTATGGACCCATGGGTAAAACTCACGTTTTAAAAATGTCCCGAAATCTGAATTTGGACTTTCACTAGTGTATTAAGCGTATCAAAATGTCGTCTTTCACATTGATTCGGAATCGTCAACCGCAAAAAAAGGCAGTTTTGAGATATCGTTGAATGAAGAAAGTTGTCTCTTTCTTGTTTCAAGTGTTCAACAATGGACCCATGGCTAAAACTCAAGTTTTAAAGACTTCCCGAAATCCGAATTTGGATTTTTCATTAGTGTATTAAGTGTATTAAAATGTCATCTTTCACATTGATTCGGAATCGTCAACCGCAAAAAAAGTCAGTTTTGAGATATCGTTGAATGAACAAAGTTGTCTCTTTCTTTTTTCAAGTGTTTAACTATGGACCCATGGCTAAAACTCAAGTTTTAAAGACTTTCCGAAATCCGAATTTGGACTTTCATCAGTGTATTAAGTGTATTAAAATGTCGTCTTTCACATTGATTCGGAATCGTCCACTACAAAAAACTGCCCTTTTGAGTTATCGTTGAATAAGCAAAGTTGTCTCTTTCTTGTTTCAAGTGTTCAACTATGGACCCATGGCTAAAACACAAGTTTTAAAAACTTCTCGAAATATGAATTTGGACTTTCTTTAGTATATTAAGTTTTTCAAAATGTCGTCTTTCACGTAGATTCGGAATCATCAAAACCAAATAAGTCAGTTTTTAGATATCTTTGATTGAACAAAGTTCTATCTTTCTTGTTTCAAGTGTTCTACTATGGACCCACGGCTAAAACTCAAGTTTTAAAAACTTCTCGAAATCTGAATCTGGACTTTCATTAGTGTATTAAGTGTATCAAAATGTCATCTTTCACATAGGTTCGGAATCGTCAACTGCAAAAAAGTCAATTTTAAGATATCGTTGATTGAACAAAGTTGTCTCCTTCTTGTTTCAAGTGTTCTACTATGGACCATGGCTAAAACTCAAGTTTTAGAGACATCCCGAAATCCGAATTTGGACTTTCGTTAGTGTATTAAGTGTATCAAAATGTTATCTTTCACATTGATTCGAGATCGTCAACCGCAAAAAAAGTCAGTTTTGAGATATCGTTGAATGAACAAAGTTGTCTCTTTCTTGTTTCTAGTGTTTAACTATGGACCCATGGCTAAAACTCAAGTTTTAAAGACTTCCCGAAATCTGATTTGGACTTTCATCAGTGTATTAAGTGTATTAAAATGTAGTCTTTCACATTGATTCAGAATCGTCCACCGCAAAAAACTTTCCTTTCGAGTTATCGTTGAATGAACGAAGTTGTCTCTTTCTTGTTTCAAGTGTTCAACTACGGACCCATGGCCAAAACTCAAGTTTTAAAAACTTCCCAAAATCTGAATTTGGGCTTTCTTTAGTGTATTAAGTGTTTCAAAATGCCGTCTTTCACGTAGATTCGTAATCATCAAAAGCAAATAAGTCAGTTTTTAGATATCTTTGATTGAACAAAGTTCTGTCTTTCTTGTTTCAAGTGTTCTACTATGGACCCATGTCTAAAACTCAAGTTTTAAAAACTTCCCAAAATCTAAATCTGGACTTTCATTAGGGTATTAAGTGTATCAAAATGTCGTCTTTGACATAGATTCGGAATCGTCAACTGCAAAAAAATCAATTTTAAGATATCATTGATTGAACAAAGTTGTCTCTTTCTTGTTTCAAGTGTTCTACTATGGACCCATGGGTAAAACTCAAGTTTTAAAAAAGTTCCCGGAATCCGAATTTGGACATTCGTTAGTGTATTAAGTGTATCAAAATGTCGTCTTTCACGTTGATTCGGAATCGTCAGCCGCAATAAAAAGTCAGTTTTGAGATATCGTTGAATGAACAAAGTTGCCTCTTTCTTGTTTCAAGTGTTCAACTATGGACCCATGGCTAAAACTCAAGTTTTAAAAACTTCCCGAAATCTGAATTTGGACTTTATTTAGTGTATTAAGTGTTTCAAAATGTCATCTTTTACGTAGATTCGGAACCGTCAAAAGCAAATAAGTCAGTTTTGAGATATCTTTGATAGAACAAAGTTCTGTCTTTCTTGTTTCAATTGTTCTACTGTGCACCCATGGCTAAAACTCAAGTTTTAAAAACTTCCCGAGATCTGAATCTGGACTTTCATTAGTGTATTAAGTGTATCAAAATGTCGTCTTTCACATAGATTCGGAATCGTCAACTGCAAAAAAGTCAATTTTGATATATCGTTGATTTAACAAAGTTGTCTCCTTGTTTCAAGTGTTCTACTATGGACCCATGGGTAAAACTCACGTTCTAAAAATGTCCCGAAATCTGAATTTGGACTTTCACTAGTGTATTAAGTGTATCAAAATGTCGTCTTTCACATTGATTCGGAATCGTCAACCGCAAAAAAAGGCAGTTTTGAGATATCGTTGAATGAAGAAAGTTGTCTCTTTCTTGTTTCAAGTGTTCAACAATGGACCCATGGCTAAAACTCAAGTTTTAAAGACTTCCCGAAATCCGAATTTGGATTTTTCATTAGTGTATTAAGTGTATTAAAATGTCGTCTTTCACATTGATTCGGAATCGTCAACCGCAAAAAAAGTCAGTTTTGAGATATCGTTGAATGAACAAAGTTGTCTCTTTCTTTTTTCAAGTGTTTAACTATGGACCCATGGCTAAAACTCAAGTTTTAAAGACTTTCCGAAATCCGAATTTGGACTTTCATCAGTGTATTAAGTGTATTAAAATGTCGTCTTTCACATTGATTCGGAATCGTCCACTACAAAAAACTGCCCTTTTGAGTTATCGTTGAATAAGCAAAGTTGTCTCTTTCTTGTTTCAAGTGTTCAACTATGGACCCATGGCTAAAACACAAGTTTTAAAAACTTCTCGAAATATGAATTTGGACTTTCTTTAGTATATTAAGTTTTTCAAAATGTCGTCTTTCACGTAGATTCGGAATCATCAAAACCAAATAAGTCAGTTTTTAGATATCTTTGATTGAACAAAGTTCTATCTTTCTTGTTTCAAGTGTTCTACTATGGACCCACGGCTAAAACTCAAGTTTTAAAAACTTCTCGAAATCTGAATCTGGACTTTCATTAGTGTATTAAGTGTATCAAAATGTCATCTTTCACATAGGTTCGGAATCGTCAACTGCAAAAAAGTCAATTTTAAGATATCGTTGATTGAACAAAGTTGTCTCCTTCTTGTTTCAAGTGTTCTACTATGGACCATGGCTAAAACTCAAGTTTTAGAGACATCCCGAAATCCGAATTTGGACTTTCGTTAGTGTATTAAGTGTATCAAAATGTTATCTTTCACATTGATTCGAGATCGTCAACCGCAAAAAAAGTCAGTTTTGAGATATCGTTGAATGAACAAAGTTGTCTCTTTCTTGTTTCTAGTGTTTAACTATGGACCCATGGCTAAAACTCAAGTTTTAAAGACTTCCCGAAATCTGATTTGGACTTTCATCAGTGTATTAAGTGTATTAAAATGTAGTCTTTCACATTGATTCAGAATCGTCCACCGCAAAAAACTTTCCTTTCGAGTTATCGTTGAATGAACGAAGTTGTCTCTTTCTTGTTTCAAGTGTTCAACTACGGACCCATGGCCAAAACTCAAGTTTTAAAAACTTCCCAAAATCTGAATTTGGGCTTTCTTTAGTGTATTAAGTGTTTCAAAATGCCGTCTTTCACGTAGATTCGTAATCATCAAAAGCAAATAAGTCAGTTTTTAGATATCTTTGATTGAACAAAGTTCTGTCTTTCTTGTTTCAAGTGTTCTACTATGGACCCATGTCTAAAACTCAAGTTTTAAAAACTTCCCAAAATCTAAATCTGGACTTTCATTAGGGTATTAAGTGTATCAAAATGTCGTCTTTGACATAGATTCGGAATCGTCAACTGCAAAAAAATCAATTTTAAGATATCATTGATTGAACAAAGTTGTCTCTTTCTTGTTTCAAGTGTTCTACTATGGACCCATGGGTAAAACTCAAGTTTTAAAAAAGTTCCCGGAATCCGAATTTGGACATTCGTTAGTGTATTAAGTGTATCAAAATGTCGTCTTTCACGTTGATTCGGAATCGTCAGCCGCAATAAAAAGTCAGTTTTGAGATATCGTTGAATGAACAAAGTTGCCTCTTTCTTGTTTCAAGTGTTCAACTATGGACCCATGGCTAAAACTCAAGTTTTAAAAACTTCCCGAAATCTGAATTTGGACTTTATTTAGTGTATTAAGTGTTTCAAAATGTCATCTTTTACGTAGATTCGGAACCGTCAAAAGCAAATAAGTCAGTTTTGAGATATCTTTGATAGAACAAAGTTCTGTCTTTCTTGTTTCAATTGTTCTACTGTGCACCCATGGCTAAAACTCAAGTTTTAAAAACTTCCCGAGATCTGAATCTGGACTTTCATTAGTGTATTAAGTGTATCAAAATGTCGTCTTTCACATAGATTCGGAATCGTCAACTGCAAAAAAGTCAATTTTGATATATCGTTGATTTAACAAAGTTGTCTCCTTGTTTCAAGTGTTCTACTATGGACCCATGGGTAAAACTCACGTTCTAAAAATGTCCCGAAATCTGAATTTGGACTTTCACTAGTGTATTAAGTGTATCAAAATGTCGTCTTTCACATTGATTCGGAATCGTCAACCGCAAAAAAAGGCAGTTTTGAGATATCGTTGAATGAAGAAAGTTGTCTCTTTCTTGTTTCAAGTGTTCAACAATGGACCCATGGCTAAAACTCAAGTTTTAAAGACTTCCCGAAATCCGAATTTGGATTTTTCATTAGTGTATTAAGTGTATTAAAATGTCGTCTTTCACATTGATTCGGAATCGTCAACCGCAAAAAAAGTCAGTTTTGAGATATCGTTGAATGAACAAAGTTGTCTCTTTCTTTTTTCAAGTGTTTAACTATGGACCCATGGCTAAAACTCAAGTTTTAAAGACTTTCCGAAATCCGAATTTGGACTTTCATCAGTGTATTAAGTGTATTAAAATGTCGTCTTTCACATTGATTCGGAATCGTCCACTACAAAAAACTGCCCTTTTGAGTTATCGTTGAATAAGCAAAGTTGTCTCTTTCTTGTTTCAAGTGTTCAACTATGGACCCATGGCTAAAACACAAGTTTTAAAAACTTCTCGAAATATGAATTTGGACTTTCTTTAGTATATTAAGTTTTTCAAAATGTCGTCTTTCACGTAGATTCGGAATCATCAAAACCAAATAAGTCAGTTTTTAGATATCTTTGATTGAACAAAGTTCTATCTTTCTTGTTTCAAGTGTTCTACTATGGACCCACGGCTAAAACTCAAGTTTTAAAAACTTCTCGAAATCTGAATCTGGACTTTCATTAGTGTATTAAGTGTATCAAAATGTCATCTTTCACATAGGTTCGGAATCGTCAACTGCAAAAAAGCCAATTTTAAGATATCGTTGATTGAACAAAGTTGTCTCCTTCTTGTTTCAAGTGTTCTACTATGGACCATGGCTAAAACTCAAGTTTTAGAGACATCCCGAAATCCGAATTTGGACTTTCGTTAGTGTATTAAGTGTATCAAAATGTTATCTTTCACATTGATTCGATATCGTCAACCGCAAAAAAAGTCAGTTTTGAGATATCGTTGAATGAACAAAGTTGTCTCTTTCTTGTTTCTAGTGTTTAACTATGGACCCATGGCTAAAACTCAAGTTTTAAAGACTTCCCGAAATCTGATTTGGACTTTCATCAGTGTATTAAGTGTATTAAAATGTAGTCTTTCACATTGATTCAGAATCGTCCACCGCAAAAAACTTTCCTTTCGAGTTATCGTTGAATGAACGAAGTTGTCTCTTTCTTGTTTCAAGTGTTCAACTACGGACCCATGGCCAAAACTCAAGTTTTAAAAACTTCCCAAAATCTGAATTTGGGCTTTCTTTAGTGTATTAAGTGTTTCAAAATGCCGTCTTTCACGTAGATTCGTAATCATCAAAAGCAAATAAGTCAGTTTTTAGATATCTTTGATTGAACAAAGTTCTGTCTTTCTTGTTTCAAGTGTTCTACTATGGACCCATGTCTAAAACTCAAGTTTTAAAAACTTCCCAAAATCTAAATCTGGACTTTCATTAGGGTATTAAGTGTATCAAAATGTCGTCTTTGACATAGATTCGGAATCGTCAACTGCAAAAAAGTCAATTTTAAGATATCATTGATTGAACAAAGTTGTCTCTTTCTTATTTCAAGTGTTCTACTATGGACCCATGGGTAAAACTCAAGTTTTAAAAAAGTTCCTGGAATCCGAATTTGGACATTCGTTAGTGTATTAAGTGTATCAAAATGTCGTCTTTCACGTTGATTCGGAATCGTCAACCGCAATAAAAGTCAGTTTTGAGATATTGTTGAATGAACAAAGTTGCCTCTTTCTTGTTTTAAGTGTTTAACTATTGACCCATGGGTAAAACTCAAGCTTTAAAGACTTCCCGAAATCCGAATTTGTACTTTCATTTGTGTATTAAGTTTATTAAAATGTCGTCTTTCACATTGATTCGGAATCGTCAACCGCAAAAAAAGTCAGTTTTGAGATATCGTTGAATGAACAAAGTTGTCTCTTTCTTGTTTCAAGTGTTCAACTATGGACCCATGGCTAAAACTCAAGTTTTAAAAACTTCCCAAAATCTGAATTTGGACTTTATTTAGTGTATTAAGTGTTTCAAAATGTCATCTTTTACGTAGATTCGGAACAGTCAAAAGCAAATAAGTCAGTTTTGAGATATCTTTGATAGAACAAAGTTCAGTGTTTCTTGTTTCAATTGTTCTACTGTGCACCCATGGCTAAAACTCAAGTTTTAAAAACTTCCCGAGATCTGAATCTGGACTTTCATTAGTGTATTAAGTGTATCAAAATGTCGTCTTTCACATAGATTCGGAATAGTCAACTGCAAAAAAGTCAATTTTGATATATCGTTGATTTAACAAAGTTGTCTCCTTCTTGTTTCAAGTGTTCTACTATGGACCCATGGGTAAAACTCACGTTTTAAAAATGTCCCGAAATCTGAATTTGGACTTTCACTTGTGTATTAAGCGTATCAAAATGTCGTCTTTCACATTGATTCGGAATCGTCAACCGCAAAAAAAGGCAGTTTTGAGATATCGTTGAATGAAGAAAGTTGTCTCTTTCTTGTTTCAAGTGTTCAACAATGGACCCATGGCTAAAACACAAGTTTTAAAGACTTCTCGAAATCCGAATTTGGATTTTTCATTAGTGTATTAAGTGTATTAAAATGTCGTCTTTCACATTGATTCGGAATCGTCAACCGTAAAAAAAGTCAGTTTTGAGATATCGTTGAATGAACAAAGTTGTCTCTTTCTTTTTTCAAGTGTTTAACTATGGACCCATGCCTAAAACTCAAGTTTTAAAGACTTTCCGAAATCCGAATTTGGACTTTCATCAGTGTATTAAGTGTATTAAAATGTCGTCTTTCACATTGATTCGGAATCGTCCACTACAAAAAACTGCCCATTTGAGTTATCGTTGAATAAGCAAAGTTGTCTCTTTCTTGTTTCAAGTGTTCAACTATGGACCCATGGCTAAAACACAAGTTTTAAAAACTTCTCGAAATATGAATTTGGACTTTCTTTAGTGTATTAAGTGTTTCAAAATGCCGTCTTTCACGTAGATTCGTAATCATCATAAGCAAATAAGTCAGTTTTTAGATATCTTTGATTGAACAAAGTTCTGTCTTTCTTGTTTCAAGTGTTCTACTATGGACCCATGTCTAAAACTCAACTTTTAAAAACTTCCCAAAATCTAAATCGGGACTTTCATTAGGGTATTAAGTGTATCAAAATGTCGTCTTTGACATAGATTCGGAATCGTCAACTGCAAAAAAGTCAATTTTAAGATATCATTGATTGAACAAAGTTGTCTCTTTCTTGTTTCAAGTGTTCTACTATTGACCCATGGGTAAAACTCAAGTTTTAAAAAAGTTCCCGGAATCCGAATTTGGACATTCGTTAGTGTATTAAGTGTATCAAAATGTCGTCTTTCACGTTGATTCGGAATCGTCAACCGCAATAAAAAGTCAGTTTTGAGATATCGTTGAATGAACAAAGTTGTCTCTTTCTTGTTTCAAGTGTTCAACTATGGACCCATGGCTAAAACTCAAGTTTTAAAAACTTCCCAAAATCTGAATTTGGACTTTATTTAGTGTATTAAGTGTTTCAAAATGTCATCTTTTACGTAGATTCGGAACCGTCAAAAGCAAATAAGTCAGTTTTGAGATATCTTTGATAGAACAAAGTTCTGTCTTTCTTGTTTCAATTGTTCTACTGTGCACCCATGGCTAAAACTCAAGTTTTAAAAACTTCCCGAGATCTGAATCTGGACTTTCATTAGTGTATTAAGTGTATCAAAATGTCGTCTTTCACATAGATTCGGAATCGTCAACTGCAAAAAAGTCAATTTTGATATATCGTTGATTTAACAAAGTTGTCTCCTTGTTTCAAGTGTTCTACTATGGACCCATGGGTAAAACTCACGTTTTAAAAATGTCCCGAAATCTGAATTTGGACTTTCACTAGTGTATTAAGTGTATCAAAATGTCGTCTTTCACATTGAGTCGGAATCGTCAACCGCAAAAAAAGGCAGTTTTGAGATATCGTTGAATGAAGAAAGTTGTCTCTTTCTTGTTTCAAGTGTTCAACAATGGACCCATGGCTAAAACTCAAGTTTTAAAGACTTCCCGAAATCCGAATTTGGATTTTTCATTAGTGTATTAAGTGTATTAAAATGTCGTCTTTCACATTG
Source organism: Diospyros kaki (assembly GCA_036245055.1). Taxonomy (NCBI): domain Eukaryota; kingdom Viridiplantae; phylum Streptophyta; class Magnoliopsida; order Ericales; family Ebenaceae; genus Diospyros; species Diospyros kaki. Next base: position 20,731,343 of record BSEG01000009.1, on the reverse strand, counting down.
ATTCGGAATCGTCAACCGCAAAAAAAGTCAGTTTTGAGATATCGTTGAATGAACAAAGTTGTCTCTTTCTTTTTTCAAGTGTTTAACTATGGACCCATGGCTAAAACTCAACTTTTAAAAACTTCCCAAAATCTAAATCTGGACTTTCATTAGGGTATTAAGTGTATCAAAATGTCGTCTTTGACATAGATTCGGAATCGTCAACTGCAAAAAAGTCAATTTTAAGATATCATTGATTGAACAAAGTTGTCTCTTTCTTGTTTCAAGTGTTCTACTATTGACCCATGGGTAAAACTCAAGTTTTAAAAAAGTTCCCGGAATCCGAATTTGGACATTCGTTAGTGTATTAAGTGTATCAAAATGTCGTCTTTCACGTTGATTCGGAATCGTCAACCGCAATAAAAAGTCAGTTTTGAGATATCGTTGAATGAACAAAGTTGTCTCTTTCTTGTTTCAAGTGTTCAACTATGGACCCATGGCTAAAACTCAAGTTTTAAAAACTTCCCAAAATCTGAATTTGGACTTTATTTAGTGTATTAAGTGTTTCAAAATGTCATCTTTTACGTAGATTCGGAACCGTCAAAAGCAAATAAGTCAGTTTTGAGATATCTTTGATTGAACAAAGTTCTGTCTTTCTTGTTTCAAGTGTTCTACTATGGACCCATGGCTAAAACTCAAGTTTTAAAAACTTCTCGAAATCTAAATCTGGACTTTCATTAGGGTATTAAGTGTATCAAAATGTCGTCTTTCACATAGATTCGGAATCGTCAACTGCAAAAAAGTCAGTTTTAATATATCGTTGATTGAACAAAGTTGTCTCTTTCTTGTTTCAAGTGTTCTACTATGGACCCATGGGTAAAACTCAAGTTTTAAAAAAGTTCCCGGAATCCGAATTTGGACATTCGTTAGTGTATTAAGTGTATCAAAATGTCGTCTTTCACGTTGATTCGGAATCGTCAACCGCAATAAAAGTCAGTTTTGAGATATTGTTGAATGAACAAAGTTGTCTCTTTCTTGTTTCAAGTGTTTAACTATTGACCCATGGCTAAAACTCAAGCTTTAAAGACTTCCCGAAATCCAAATTTGGACTTTCGTTAGTGTATTAAGTGTATCAAAATGTCGTCTTTCACATTTATTCGAAATCGTTAACCGCAAAAAAAGTCAGTTTTGAGAAATCGTTGAATCAACAAAGTTGTCTCTTTCTTGTTTCAAGTGTTCGACTATAGACCCATGGCTAAAACTCAAGTTTTAAAGACTTCCCGAAATCCAAATTTAGACTTTCATTAGTGTATTAAGTGTTTTAAAATGTCGTATTTCACATTGATTCGGAATCGTCAACCGCAAAAAAAGTCAGTTCTGAGATATCGTTGAATGAACGAAGTTGTTTCTTTCTTGTTTCAAGTGTTTAACTATGGACCCATGGCTAAAACTCAAGTTTTAAAGACTTCCCGAAATCCGAATTTGTACTTTCATTAGTGTATTAAGTGTATTAAAATGTCATCTTTCACATTGATTCGGAATCGTCAACCGCAAAAAAAGTCAGTTTTGAGTTATCGTTGAATGAACAAAGTTGTCTCTTTCTTGTTTCAAGTGTTTAACTATGGACCCATGGCTAAAACTCAAGTTTTAAAGACTTCCCGAAATCCGAATTTGGACTTTCATTAGTGTATTAAGTGTATTAAAATGTCGTCTTTCGCATTGATTCGGAATCGTCAACCGCAAAAAAAGTCAGTTTTGAGTTATCGTTGAATGAACAAAGTTGTCTCTTTCTTGTTTCAAGTATTCAACTATGGACCCATGGCTAAAACTCAAGTTTTAAAGACTTCCCGAAATCCGAATTTGGACTTTCATTTGTGTATTAAGTGTATTAAAATGTCGTCTTTCACATTGATTCGGAATCGTCAACCGCATAAAAAGTCAGTTTTGAGATATCGTTGAATGAACAAAGTTGTCTCTTTCTTTTTTCAAGTGTTTAACTATGGACCCATGGCTAAAACTCAAGTTTTAAAGACTTTCCGAAATCCGAATTTGGACTTTCATCAGTGTATTAAGTGTATTAAAATGTCGTCTTTTACATTGATTCGGAATCGTCCACTACAAAAAACTGCCCTTTTGAGTTATCGTTGAATAAGCAAAGTTGTCTCTTTCTTGTTTCAAGTGTTCAACTATGGACCCATGGCTAAAACACAAGTTTTAAAAACTTCTCGAAATATGAATTTGGTCTTTCTTTAGTGTATTAAGTTTTTCAAAATGTCGTCTTTCACGTAGATTCGGAATCTTCAAAACCAAATAAGTCAGTTTTTAGATATCTTTGATTGAACAAAGTTCTATCTTTCTTGTTTCAAGTGTTCTACTATGGACCCACGGCTAAAACTCAAGTTTTAAAAACTTCTCGAAATCTGAATCTGGACTTTCATTAGTGTATTAAGTGTATCAAAATGTCATCTTTCACATAGGTTCGGAATCGTCAACTGCAAAAAAGTCAATTTTAAGATATCGTTGATTGAACAAAGTTGTCTCCTTCTTGTTTCAAGTGTTCTACTATGGACCATGGCTAAAACTCAAGTTTTAGAGACATCCCGAAATCCGAATTTGGACTTTCGTTAGTGTATTAAGTGTATCAAAATGTCATCTTTCACATTGATTCGAGATCGTCAACCGCAAAAAAAGTCAGTTTTGAGATATCGTTGAATGAACAAAGTTGTCTCTTTCTTGTTTCTAGTGTTTAACTATGGACCCATGGCTAAAACTCAAGTTTTAAAGACTTCCCGAAATCTGATTTGGACTTTCATCAGTGTATTAAGTGTATTAAAATGTAGTCTTTCACATTGATTCAGAATCGTCCAGCGCAAAAAACTTTCCTTTCGAGTTATCGTTGAATGAACGAAGTTGTCTCTTTCTTGTTTCAAGTGTTCAACTACGGACCCATGGCCAAAACTCAAGTTTTAAAAACTTCCCAAAATCTGAATTTGGGCTTTCTTTAGTGTATTAAGTGTTTCAAAATGCCGTCTTTCATGTAGATTCGTAATCATCAAAAGCAAATAAGTCAGTTTTTAGATATCTTTGATTGAACAAAGTTCTGTCTTTCTTGTTTCAAGTGTTCTACTATGGACCCATGGCTAAAACTCAAGTTTTAAAAACTTCCCGAAATCTAAATCTGGACTTTCATTAGGGTATTAAGTGTATCAAAATGTCGTCTTTCACATAGATTCGGAATCGTCAACTGCAAAAAAGTCAATTTTAAGATATCATTGATTGAACAAAGTTGTCTCTTTCTTGTTTCAAGTGTTCTACTATGGACCCATGGGTAAAACTCAAGTTTTAAAAAAGTTCCCGGAATCTGAATTTGGACATTCGTTAGTGTATTAAGTGTATCAAAATGTCGTCTTTCACGTTGATTCGGAATCGTCAACCGCAATAAAAGTCAGTTTTGAGATATTGTTGAATGAACAAAGTTGCCTCTTTCTTGTTTCAAGTGTTTAACTATTGACCCATGGCTAAAACTCAAGCTTTAAAGACTTCCCGAAATCCAAATTTGGACTTTCGTTAGTGTATTAAGTGTATCAAAATGTCGTCTTTCACATTTATTCGAAATCGTCAACCGCAAAAAAAGTCAGTTTTGAGAAATCGTTGAATGAACAAAGTTGTTTCTTTCTTGTTTCAAGTGTTCTACTATAGACCCATGGCTAAAACTCAAGTTTTAAAGACTTCCAGAAATCCAAATTTAGACTTTCATTAGTGTATTAAGTGTATTAAAATGTCGTATTTCACATTGATTCGGAATCGTCAACCGCAAAAAAAGTCAGTTTTGAGATATCGTTGAATGAACAAAGTTGTCTCTTTCTTGTTTCAAGTGTTTAACTATGGACCCATGGCTAAAACTCAAGTTTTAAAGACTTCCCGAAATCCGAATTTGGACTTTCATTAGCGTATTAAGTGTATTAAAATTTCATCTTTCACATTGATTCGGAATCGTCAACCGCAAAAAAAGTCAGTTTTGAGTTATAGTTGAATGAACAAAGTTGTCTCTTTCTTGTTTCAAGTGTTCAACTATGCACCCATGGCTAAAACTCAAGTTTTAAAGACTTCCCGAAATCCGAATTTGGACTTTCATGAGTGTATTAAGTGTATTAAAATGTCGTCTTTCACATTGATTCGGAATCGTCAACCACAAAAAAAGTCAGTTTTGAGATATCGTTGATTGAACAAAGTTGTCTCTTTCTTGTTTCAAGTGTTCAACTATGGACCCATGGCCAAAACTCAAGTTTTAAAGACTGCCCGAAATCTGAATTTGGACTTTCATCAGTGTATTAAGTGTATTAAAATGTCATCATTCACATTGATTCGGAATCGTCAACCTTAAAAAAAGACAGTTTTGAGTTATTGTTGAATGAACAAAGTTGTCTCTTTCTTGTTTCAAGTGTTCAACCATGGACCCATGGCTAAAACTCAAGTTTTAAAAACTTCCCGAAATCCAAATTTAGACTTTCATTAGTGTATTAAGTGTTTTAAAATGTCGTATTTCACATTGATTCGGAATCGTCAACCGCAAAAAAAGTCAGTTCTGAGATATCGTTGAATGAACGAAGTTGTTTCTTTCTTGTTTCAAGTGTTTAACTATGGACCCATGGCTAAAACTCAAGTTTTAAAGACTTCCCGAAATCCGAATTTGTACTTTCATTAGTGTATTAAGTGTATTAAAATGTCGTCTTTCACATTGATTCGGAATCGTCAACCGCAAAAAAAGTCAGTTTTGAGTTATCGTTGAATGAACAAAGTTGTCTCTTTCTTGTTTCAAGTGTTTAACTATGGACCCATGGCTAAAACTCAAGTTTTAAAGACTTCCCGAAATCCGAATTTGGACTTTCATTAGTGTATTAAGTGTATTAAAATGTCGTCTTTCGCATTGATTCGGAATCGTCAACCGCAAAAAAAGTCAGTTTTGAGTTATCGTTGAATGAACAAAGTTGTCTCTTTCTTGTTTCAAGTATTCAACTATGGACCCATGGCTAAAACTCAAGTTTTAAAGACTTCCCGAAATCCGAATTTGGACTTTCATTTGTGTATTAAGTGTATTAAAATGTCGTCTTTCACATTGATTCGGAATCGTCAACCGCATAAAAAGTCAGTTTTGAGATATCGTTGAATGAACAAAGTTGTCTCTTTCTTTTTTCAAGTGTTTAACTATGGACCCATGGCTAAAACTCAAGTTTTAAAGACTTTCCGAAATCCGAATTTGGACTTTCATCAGTGTATTAAGTGTATTAAAATGTCGTCTTTTACATTGATTCGGAATCGTCCACTACAAAAAACTGCCCTTTTGAGTTATCGTTGAATAAGCAAAGTTGTCTCTTTCTTGTTTCAAGTGTTCAACTATGGACCCATGGCTAAAACACAAGTTTTAAAAACTTCTCGAAATATGAATTTGGTCTTTCTTTAGTGTATTAAGTTTTTCAAAATGTCGTCTTTCACGTAGATTCGGAATCTTCAAAACCAAATAAGTCAGTTTTTAGATATCTTTGATTGAACAAAGTTCTATGTTTCTTGTTTCAAGTGTTCTACTATGGACCCACGGCTAAAACTCAAGTTTTAAAAACTTCTCGAAATCTGAATCTGGACTTTCATTAGTGTATTAAGTGTATCAAAATGTCATCTTTCACATAGGTTCGGAATCGTCAACTGCAAAAAAGTCAATTTTAAGATATCGTTGATTGAACAAAGTTGTCTCCTTCTTGTTTCAAGTGTTCTACTATGGACCATGGCTAAAACTCAAGTTTTAGAGACATCCCGAAATCCGAATTTGGACTTTCGTTAGTGTATTAAGTGTATCAAAATGTCATCTTTCACATTGATTCGAGATCGTCAACCGCAAAAAAAGTCAGTTTTGAGATATCGTTGAATGAACAAAGTTGTCTCTTTCTTGTTTCTAGTGTTTAACTATGGACCCATGGCTAAAACTCAAGTTTTAAAGACTTCCCGAAATCTGATTTGGACTTTCATCAGTGTATTAAGTGTATTAAAATGTAGTCTTTCACATTGATTCAGAATCGTCCAGCGCAAAAAACTTTCCTTTCGAGTTATCGTTGAATGAACGAAGTTGTCTCTTTCTTGTTTCAAGTGTTCAACTACGGACCCATGGCCAAAACTCAAGTTTTAAAAACTTCCCAAAATCTGAATTTGGGCTTTCTTTAGTGTATTAAGTGTTTCAAAATGCCGTCTTTCATGTAGATTCGTAATCATCAAAAGCAAATAAGTCAGTTTTTAGATATCTTTGATTGAACAAAGTTCTGTCTTTCTTGTTTCAAGTGTTCTACTATGGACCCATGGCTAAAACTCAAGTTTTAAAAACTTCCCGAAATCTAAATCTGGACTTTCATTAGGGTATTAAGTGTATCAAAATGTCGTCTTTCACATAGATTCGGAATCGTCAACTGCAAAAAAGTCAATTTTAAGATATCATTGATTGAACAAAGTTGTCTCTTTCTTGTTTCAAGTGTTCTACTATGGACCCATGGGTAAAACTCAAGTTTTAAAAAAGTTCCCGGAATCTGAATTTGGACATTCGTTAGTGTATTAAGTGTATCAAAATGTCGTCTTTCACGTTGATTCGGAATCGTCAACCGCAATAAAAGTCAGTTTTGAGATATTGTTGAATGAACAAAGTTGCCTCTTTCTTGTTTCAAGTGTTTAACTATTGACCCATGGCTAAAACTCAAGCTTTAAAGACTTCCCGAAATCCAAATTTGGACTTTCGTTAGTGTATTAAGTGTATCAAAATGTCGTCTTTCACATTTATTCGAAATCGTCAACCGCAAAAAAAGTCAGTTTTGAGAAATCGTTGAATGAACAAAGTTGTTTCTTTCTTGTTTCAAGTGTTCTACTATAGACCCATGGCTAAAACTCAAGTTTTAAAGACTTCCAGAAATCCAAATTTAGACTTTCATTAGTGTATTAAGTGTATTAAAATGTCGTATTTCACATTGATTCGGAATCGTCAACCGCAAAAAAAGTCAGTTTTGAGATATCGTTGAATGAACAAAGTTGTCTCTTTCTTGTTTCAAGTGTTTAACTATGGACCCATGGCTAAAACTCAAGTTTTAAAGACTTCCCGAAATCCGAATTTGGACTTTCATTAGCGTATTAAGTGTATTAAAATTTCATCTTTCACATTGATTCGGAATCGTCAACCGCAAAAAAAGTCAGTTTTGAGTTATAGTTGAATGAACAAAGTTGTCTCTTTCTTGTTTCAAGTGTTCAACTATGCACCCATGGCTAAAACTCAAGTTTTAAAGACTTCCCGAAATCCGAATTTGGACTTTCATGAGTGTATTAAGTGTATTAAAATGTCGTCTTTCACATTGATTCGGAATCGTCAACCACAAAAAAAGTCAGTTTTGAGATATCGTTGATTGAACAAAGTTGTCTCTTTCTTGTTTCAAGTGTTTAACTATGGACCCATGGCCAAAACTCAAGTTTTAAAGACTGCCCGAAATCTGAATTTGGACTTTCATCAGTGTATTAAGTGTATTAAAATGTCATCTTTCACATTGATTCGGAATCGTCAACCGCAAAAAAAGACAGTTTTGAGTTATTGTTGAATGAACAAAGTTGTCTCTTTCTTGTTTCAAGTGTTCAACCATGGACCCATGGCTAAAACTCAAGTTTTAAAAACTTCCCAAAATCTGAATTTGGACTTTATTTAGTGTATTAAGTGTTTCAAAATGTGATCTTTCACGTAGATTCAGAACCGTCAAAAGCAAATAAGTCAGTTTTGAGATATCTTTGATAGAACAAAGTTCTGTCTTTCTTGTTTCAAGTGTTCTACTGTGCACCCATGGCTAAAACTCAAGTTTTAAAAACATCCCGAGATCTGAATCTGGACTTTCATTAGTGTATCAAAATGTCGTCTTTCACATAGATTCGGAATCGTCAACTGTAAAAAAGTCAATTTTGAGATATCGTTGATTGAACAAAGTTGTCTCCTTCTTATTTCAAGTGTTCTACTATGGACCCATGGGTAAAACTGAAGTTTTAAAAACGTCCCAAAATCCGAATTTGGACTTTCACTAGTGTATTAAATGTATCAAAATGTCGTCTTTCACATTGATTCGGAATCGTCAACCGCAAAAAAAGTCAGTTTTGAGATATCGTTTGAATGAAGAAAGTTGTCTCTTTCTTGTTTCAAGTGTTCAACAATGGACCCATGGCTAAAACTCAAGTTTTGAAGACTTTCCGAAATCCAAATTTGGACTTTCATTAGCGTATTAAGTGTATTAAAATTTCATCTTTCACATTGATTCGGAATCGTCAACCGCAAAAAAAGTCAGTTTTGAGTTATAGTTGAATGAACAAAGTTGTCTCTTTCTTGTTTCAAGTATTCAACTATGGACCCATGGCTAAAACTCAAGTTTTAAAGACTTCCCGAAATTTGAATTTGGACTTTCATGAGTGTATTAAGTGTATTAAAATGTCGTCTTTCACATTGATTCGGAATCGTCAACCACAAAAAAAGTCAGTTTTGAGATATCGTTGAATGAACAAAGTTGTCTCTTTCTTGTTTCAAGTGTTTAACTATGGACCCATGGCTAAAACTCAAGTTTTAAAAACTTCTCGAAATATGAATTTGGACTTTCTTTAGTGTTTTAGGTGTTTCAAAATGTCGTCTTTCACGTAGATTCGGAATCATCAACAGCAAAAAAAGTCAGTTTTGTGATATCGTTGAATGAACAAAGTTGTATCTTTCTTGTTTCAAGTGTTTAACTACGGACCCATGGCTAAAACTCAAGTTTTAAAAACTTCTCGAAATATGAATTTGTACTTTCTTTAGTGTATTAAGTGTTTCAAAATGTCGTCTTTCACGTAGATTCGGAATCATCAAAAGCAAATAAGTCAGTTTTAGATATCTTTGATTGAACAAAGTTCTGTCTTTCTTGTTTCAAGTGTTTAACTATGGACCATGGCTAAAACTCAAGTTTTAAAAACTTTTCGAAATCTGAATATGGACTTTCTTTAGTGTATTAAGTGTTTCAAAATGCTGTCTTTCACGTAGATTCGTAATCATCAAAAGCAAATAAGTCAGTTTTAAGATATCGTTGATTGAACAAAGTTGTCTTCTTCTTGTTTCAAGTGTTCTACTATGGACCCATGGGTAAAACTCAAGTTTTAAAAACTTCCCAGAATCTGAATTGAGACTTTCGTTAGTGTATTAAGTGTATCAAAATGTCATCTTTCACATGGATTCGGAATCGTCAACAGCAAAAAAAGTCAGTTTTGAGATATCGTTGAATGAACAAAGTTGTCTCTTTCTTGTTTCAAGTGCTTAACTATGGACCATGGCTAAAACTCAAGTTTTAAAGACATCCCGAAATCCGAATTTGGACTTTCGTTAGTGTATTAAGTGTATCAAAATGTCATCTTTCACATTGATTCGAGATCGTCAACCGCAAAAAAAGTTAGTTTTGAGATATCGTTGAATGAACAAAGTTGTCTCTTTCTTGTTTCAAGTGTTTAACTATGGACCCATGGCTAAAACTCAAGTTTTAAAGACTTCCCGAAATCTGAATTTGGACTTTCATCAGTGTATTAAGTGTATTAAAATGTAGTCTTTCACATTGATTCAGAATCGTCCACCGCAAAAAACTTCCCTTTCGAGTTATCGTTGAATGAACGAAGTTGTCTCTTTCTTGTTTCAAGTGTTCAACTATGGACCCATGGCCAAAACTCAAGTTTTAAAAACTTCCCAAAATCTGAATTTGGGCTTTCTTTAGTGTATTAAGTGTTTCAAAATGCCGTCTTTCACGTAGATTCGTAATCATCAAAAGCAAATAAGTCAGTTTTTAGATATCTTTGATTGAACAAAGTTCTGTCTTTTCTTGTTTCAAGTGTTCTACTATGGACCCATGGCTAAAACTCAAGTTTTAAAAACATCCCGAAATCTAAATCTGGACTTTCATTAGGGTATTAAGTGTATCAAAATGTCGTCTTTCACATAGAATCGAAATCGTCAACTGCAAAAAAGTCAATTTTAAGATATCATTGATTGAACAAAGTTGTCTCTTTCTTGTTTCAAGTGTTCTACTATAGACCCATGGGTAAAACTCAAGTTTTAAAAAAGTTCCCGGAATCCGAATTTGGACATTCGTTAGTGTATTAAGTGTATCAAAATGTCGTCTTTCACGTTGATTCGGAATCGTCAACCGCAATAAAAGTCAGTTTTGAGATATTGTTGAATGAACAAAGTTGTCTCTTTCTTGTTTCAAGTGTTTAACTATTGACCCATGGCTAAAACTCAAGCTTTAAAGACTTCCCGAAATCCAAATTTGGACTTTCGTTAGTGTATTAAGTGTATCAAAATGTCATCTTTCACATTTATTCGAAATCGTCAACCGCAAAAAAAGTCAGTTTTGAGAAATCGTTGAATCAACAAAGTTGTCTCTTTCTTGTTTCAAGTGTTCTACTATAGACCCATGGCTAAAACTCAAGTTTTAAAGACTTCCAGAAATCCAAATTTAGACTTTCATTAGTGTATTAAGTGTATTAAAATGTCGTATTTCACATTGATTCGGAATCGTCAACCGCAAAAAAAGTCAGTTCTGAGATATCGTTGAATGAACGAAGTTGTGTCTTTCTTGTTTCAAGTGTTTAACTATGGACCCATGGCTAAAACTCAAGTTTTAAAGACTTCCCGAAATCTGAATTTGGACTTTCATTAGTGTATTAAGTGTATTAAAATGTCGCCTTTCACATTGATTCGGAATCGTCAACCGCAAAAAAAGTCAGTTTTGAGATATCGTTTGAATGAAGAAAGTTGTCTCTTTCTTGTTTCAAGTGTTCACCAATGGACCCATGGCTAAAACTCAAGTTTTAAAGACTTTCCAAAATCCGAATTTCGACTTTCATTAGTGTATTAAGTGTATTAAAATGTCGTCTTTCACAGTGAGTCGGAATCGTGAACCACAAAAAAAGTCAATTTTGAGATATCGTTGAATGAACAAAGTTGTCTCTTTCTTTTTTCAAGTGTTTATCTACGGACCTATGGCTAAAACTCAAGTTTTAAAGACTTTCCAAAATCCGAATTTGGACTTTCATCAGTGTATTAAGTGTATTAAAATGTCGTCTTTCACATTGATTCGGAATCGTCCACTGCAAAAAACTTCCCTTTTGAGTTATCGTTGAATGAACAAAGTTGTCTCTTTCTTGTTTCAAGTGTTCAACTATGGACCCATGGCTAAAACTCAAGTTTTAAAAACTTCTCAAAATATGAATTTGGACTTTCTTTAGTGTATTAGGTGTTTCAAAATGTCATCTTTCACGTAGATTCGGAATCATCAACAGCAAAAAAAGTCAGTTTTGTGATATCGTTGAATGAACAAAGTTGTATCTTTCTTTTTTCAAGTGTTTAACTACGGACCCATGGCTATAACTCAAGTTTTAAAGACTTTTCGAAATCCGAATTTGGACTTTCATCAGTGTATTAAGTGTATTAAAATGTCGTCTTTCACATTGATTCGGAATCGTCCACCGCAAAAAAGTTCCCTTTTGAGTTATCGTTGAATGAACAAAGTTGTCTCTTTCTTGTTTCAAGTGTTCAACTATGGACCCATGGCTAAAACTCAAGTTTTAAAAACTTCTCGAAATATGAATTTGTACTTTCTTTAGTGTATTAAGTGTTTCAAAATGTCGTCTTTCACGTAGATTCGGAATCATCAAAAGCAAATAAGTCAGTTTTTAGATATCTTTGATTGAACAAAGTTCTGTCTTTCTTGTTTCAAGTGTTTAACTATGGACCATGGCTAAAACTCAAGTTTTAAAAACTTTCCGAAATCTGAATTTGGACTTTCTTTAGTGTATTAAGTGTTTCAAAATGTTGTCTTTCACAGAGATTCGGAATCGTCAACTGCAAAAAAGTCAATTTTAAGATATCGTTGATTGAACAAAGTTGTCTCCTTCTTGTTTCAAGTTTTCTACTATGGACCATGGCTAAAACTCAAGTTTTAAAGACATCCCGAAATCCAAATTTGGACTTTCGTTAGTGTATTAAGTGTATCAAAATGTCATCTTTCACATTGATTCGAGATCGTCAACCGCAAAAAAAGTCAATTTTGAGATATCGTTGAATGAACAAAGTTGTCTCTTTCTTGTTTCAAGTGTTTAACTATTGACCCATGGCTAAAACTCAAGCTTTAAAGACTTCCCGAAATCCAAATTTGGACTTTCGTTAGTGTATTAAGTGTATCAAAATGTCATCTTTCACATTTATTCGAAATCGTCAACCGCAAAAAAAGTCAGTTTTGAGAAATCGTTGAATCAACAAAGTTGTCTCTTTCTTGTTTCAAGTGTTCTACTATAGACCCATGGCTAAAACTCAAGTTTTAAAGACTTCCAGAAATCCAAATTTAGACTTTCATTAGTGTATTAAGTGTATTAAAATGTCGTATTTCACATTGATTCGGAATCGTCAACCGCAAAAAAAGTCAGTTCTGAGATATCGTTGAATGAACGAAGTTGTTTCTTTCTTGTTTCAAGTGTTTAACTATGGACCCATGGCTAAAACTCAAGTTTTAAAGACTTCCCGAAATCTGAATTTGGACTTTCATTAGTGTATTAAGTGTATTAAAATGTCGCCTTTCACATTGATTCGGAATCGTCAACCGCAAAAAAAGTCAGTTTTGAGATATCGTTTGAATGAAGAAAGTTGTCTCTTTCTTGTTTCAAGTGTTCACCAATGGACCCATGGCTAAAACTCAAGTTTTAAAGACTTTCCAAAATCCGAATTTCGACTTTCATTAGTGTATTAAGTGTATTAAAATGTCGTCTTTCACAGTGAGTCGGAATCGTGAACCACAAAAAAAGTCAATTTTGAGATATCGTTGAATGAACAAAGTTGTCTCTTTCTTTTTTCAAGTGTTTATCTACGGACCTATGGCTAAAACTCAAGTTTTAAAGACTTTCCAAAATCCGAATTTGGACTTTCATCAGTGTATTAAGTGTATTAAAATGTCGTCTTTCACATTGATTCGGAATCGTCCACTGCAAAAAACTTCCCTTTTGAGTTATCGTTGAGTGAACAAAGTTGTCTCTTTCTTGTTTCAAGTGTTCAACTATGGACCCATGGCTAAAACTCAAGTTTTAAAAACTTCTCAAAATATGAATTTGGACTTTCTTTAGTGTATTAGGTGTTTCAAAATGTCATCTTTCACGTAGATTCGGAATCATCAACAGCAAAAAAAGTCAGTTTTGTGATATCGTTGAATGAACAAAGTTGTCTCTTTCTTGTTTCAAGTGTTTAACTATGGACCCATGGCTAAAACTCAAGTTTTAAAGACTTCCCGAAATCTGAATTTGGACTTTCATCAGTGTATTAAGTGTATTAAAATGTAGTCTTTCACATTGATTCAGAATCGTCCACCGCAAAAAACTTCCCTTTCGAGTTATCGTTGAATGAACGAAGTTGTCTCTTTCTTGTTTCAAGTGTTCAACTATGGACCCATGGCCAAAACTCAAGTTTTAAAAACTTCCCAAAATCTGAATTTGGGCTTTCTTTAGTGTATTAAGTGTTTCAAAATGCCGTCTTTCATGTAGATTTGTAATCATCAAAAGCAAATAAGTCAGTTTTTAGATATCTTTGATTGAACAAAGTTGTCTCTTTCTTGTTTCAAGTGTTCTACTATGGACCCATGGGTAAAACTCAAGTTTTAAAAAAGTTCCCGGAATCCGAATTTGGACATTCGTTAGTGTATTAACTGTATCAAAATGTCGTCTTTCACGTTGATTCGGAATCGTCAACCGCAATAAAAGTCAGTTTTGAGATATTGTTGAATGAACAAAGTTGTCTCTTTCTTGTTTCAAGTGTTTAACTATTGACCCATGGCTAAAACTCAAGCTTTAAAGACTTCCCGAAATCCAAATTTGGACTTTCGTTAGTGTATTAAGTGTATCAAAATGTCGTCTTTCACATTTATTCGAAATCGTCAACCGCAAAAAAAGTCAGTTTTGAGAAATCTTTGAATCAACAAAGTTGTCTCTTTCTTGTTTCAAGTGTTCTACTATAGACCCATGGCTAAAACTCAAGTTTTAAAGACTTCCCGAAATCCAAATTTAGACTTTCATTAGTGTATTAAGTGTATTAAAATGTCGTATTTCACATTGATTCGGAATCGTCAACCGCAAAAAAAGTCAGTTTTGAGATATCGTTGATTGAACAAAGTTGTCTCTTTCTTGTTTCAAGTGTTCAACTATGGACCCATGGCCAAAACTCAAGTTTTAAAGACTGCCCGAAATCTGAATTTGGACTTTCATCAGTGTATTAAGTGTATTAAAATGTCGTGTTTCACATTGATTCGGAAACGTCAACCACAAAAAAAGACAGTTTTGAGTTATTGTTGAATGAACAAAGTTGTCTCTTTCTTGTTTCAAGTGTTCTACTGTGCACCCATGGCTAAAACTCAAGTTTTAAAAACGTCCCGAGATCTGAATCTGGACTTTCATTAGTGTATCAAAATGTCATCTTTCACATAGATTCGGAATCGTCAACTGCAAAAAAGTCAATTTTGAGATATCGTTGATTGAACAAAGTTGTCTCCTTCTTATTACAAGTGTTCTACTATGGACCCATGGGTAAAACTGAAGTTTTAAAAACGTCCCAAAATCTGAATTTGGACTTTCACTAGTGTATTAAATGTATCAAAATGTCGTCTTTCACATTGATTCGGAATCGTCAACCGCAAAAAAAGTCCGTTTTGAGATATCGTTTGAATGAAGAAAGTTGTCTCTTTCTTGTTTCAAGTGTTCAACAATGGACCCATGGCTAAAACTCAAGTTTTGAAGACTTTCCGAAATCCGAATTTGGACTTTCATTAGCGTATTAAGTGTATTAAAATTTCATCTTGCACATTGATTCAGAATCGTCAACCGCAAAAAAAGTCAGTTTTGAGTTATAGTTGAATGAACAAAGTTGTCTCTTTCTTGTTTCAAGTATTCAACTATGGACCCATGGCTAAAACTCAAGTTTTAAAGACTTCCCGAAATTCGAATTTGGACTTTCATGAGTGTATTAAGTGTATTAAAATGTCGTCTTTCACGTTGATTCGGAATCGTCAACCGCAATAAAAGTCAGTTTTGAGATATTGTTGAATGAACAAAGTTGTCTCTTTCTTGTTTCAAGTGTTTAACTATTGACCCATGGCTAAAACTCAAGCTTTAAAGACTTCCCGAAATCCAAATTTGGACTTTCGTTAGTGTATTAAGTGTATCAAAATGTCGTCTTTCACATTTATTCGAAATCGTCAACCGCAAAAAAAGTCAGTTTTGAGAAATCGTTGAATCAACAAAGTTGTCTCTTTCTTGTTTCAAGTGTTCTACTATAGACCCATGGCTAAAACTCAAGTTTTAAAGACTTCCCGAAATCCAAATTTAGACTTTCATTAGTGTATTAAGTGTATTAAAATGTCGTATTTCACATTGATTCGGAATCGTCAACCGCAAAAAAAGTCAGTTTTGAGATATCGTTGATTGAACAAAGTTGTCTCTTTCTTGTTTCAAGTGTTCAACTATGGACCCATGGCCAAAACTCAAGTTTTAAAGACTGCCCGAAATCTGAATTTGGACTTTCATCAGTGTATTAAGTGTATTAAAATGTCGTCTTTCACATTGATTCGGAAACGTCAACCACAAAAAAAGACAGTTTTGAGTTATTGTTGAATGAACAAAGTTGTCTCTTTCTTGTTTCAAGTGTTCTACTGTGCACCCATGGCTAAAACTCAAGTTTTAAAAACATCCCGAGATCTGAATCTGGACTTTCATTAGTGTATCAAAATGTCATCTTTCACATAGATTCGGAATCGTCAACTGCAAAAAAGTCAATTTTGAGATATCGTTGATTGAACAAAGTTGTCTCCTTCTTATTTCAAGTGTTCTACTATGGACCCATGGGTAAAACTGAAGTTTTAAAAACGTCCCAAAATCTGAATTTGGACTTTCACTAGTGTATTAAATGTATCAAAATGTCGTCTTTCACATTGATTCGGAATCGTCAACCGCAAAAAAAGTCCGTTTTGAGATATCGTTTGAATGAAGAAAGTTGTCTCTTTCTTGTTTGAAGTGTTCAACAATGGACCCATGGCTAAAACTCAAGTTTTGAAGACTTTCCGAAATCCGAATTTGGACTTTCATTAGCGTATTAAGTGTATTAAAATTTCATCTTTCACATTGATTCAGAATCGTCAACCGCAAAAAAAGTCAGTTTTGAGTTATAGTTGAATGAACAAAGTTGTCTCTTTCTTGTTTCAAGTATTCAACTATGGACCCATGGCTAAAACTCATGTTTTAAAGACTTCCCGAAATTCGAATTTGGACTTTCATGAGTGTATTAAGTGTATTAAAATGTCGCCTTTCACATTGATTCGGAATCGTCAACCGCAAAAAAAGTCAGTTTTGAGATATCGTTGAATGAACAAAGTTGTCTCTTTCTTGTTTCAAGTGTTTAACTATGGACCCATGGCTAAAACTCAAGTTTTAAAGACTTCCCGAAATCCGAATTTGGACTTTCATTAGTGTATTAAGTGTATTAAAATGTCGCCTTTCACATTGATTCGGAATCGTCAACCGCAAAAAAAGTCAGTTTTGAGATATCGTTTGAATGAAGAAAGTTGTCTCTTTCTTGTTTCAAGTGTTCACCAAAGGACCCATGGCTAAAACTCAAGTTTTAAAGACTTTCCGAAATCCGAATTTCGACTTTCATTAGTGTATTAAGTGTATTAAAATGTCGTCTTTCACAGTGAGTCAGAATCGTGAACCACAAAAAAAGTCAATTTTGAGATATCGTTGAATGAACAAAGTTGACTCTTTCTTTTTTCAAGTGTTTATCTACGGACCTATGGCTAAAACTCAAGTTTTAAAGACTTTCCAAAATCCGAATTTGGACTTTCATCAGTGTATTAAGTGTATTAAAATGTCGTCTTTCACATTGATTCGGAATCGTCCACTGCAAAAAACTTCCCTTTTGAGTTATCGTTGAATGAACAAAGTTGTCTCTTTCTTGTTTCAAGTGTTCAACTATGGACCCATGGCTAAAACTCAAGTTTTAAAAACTTCTCAAAATATGAATTTGGACTTTCTTTAGTGTATTAGGTGTTTCAAAATGTCATCTTTCACGTAGATTCGGAATCATTAACAGCAAAAAAAGTCAGTTTTGTGATATCGTTGAATGAACAAAGTTGTATCTTTCTTGTTTCAAGGGTTTAACTACGGACCCATGGCTATAACTCAAGTTTTAAAGACTTTTCGAAATCCGAATTTGGACTTTCATCAGTGTATTAAGTGTATTAAAATGTCGTCTTTCACATTGATTCGGAATCGTCCACCCCAAAAAAGTTCCCTTTTGAGTTATCGTTGAATGAACAAAGTTGTCTCTTTCTTGTTTCAAGTGTTCAACTATGCACCCATGGCTAAAACTCAAGTTTTAAAAACTTCTCGAAATATGAATTTGTACTTTCTTTAGTGTATTAAGTGTTTCAAAATGTCGTCTTTCACGTAGATTCGGAATCATCAAAAGCAAATAAGTCAGTTTTTAGATATCTTTGATTGAACAAAGTTCTGTCTTTCTTGTTTCAAGTGTTTAACTATGGACCATGGCTAAAACTCAAGTTTTAAAAACTTTCCGAAATCTGAATTTGGACTTTCTTTAGTGTATTAAGTGTTTCAAAATGCTGTCTTTCACATAGATTCGGAATCGTCAACTGCAAAAAAGTCAATTTTAAGATATCGTTGATTGAACAAAGTTGTCTCCTTGTTTCAAGTGTTCTACTATGGACTATGGCTAAAACTCAAGTTTTAAAGACATCCCGAAATCCAAATTTGGACTTTCGTTAGTGTATTAAGTGTATCAAAATGTCATCTTTCACATTGATTCGAGATGGTCAACCGCAAAAAAAGTCAATTTTGAGATATCGTTGAATGAACAAAGTTGTCTCTTTCTTGTTTCAAGTGTTTAACTATGGACCCATGGCTAAAACTCAAGTTTTAAAGACTTCCCGAAATCTGAATTTGGACTTTCATCAGTGTATTAAGTGTATTAAAATGTAGTCTTTCACATTGATTCAGAATCGTCCACCGCAAAAAACTTCCCTTTCGAGTTATCATTGAATGAACGAAGTTGTCTCTTTCTTGTTTCAAGTGTTCAACTATGGACCCATGGCCAAAACTCAAGTTTTAAAAACTTCCCAAAATCTGAATTTGGGCTTTCTTTAGTGTATTAAGTGTTTCAAAATGCCGTCTTTCATGTAGATTCGTAATCATCAAAAGCAAATAAGTCAGTTTTTAGATATCTTTGATTGAACAAAGTTCTGTCTTTCTTGTTTCAAGTGTTCTACTATGGACCCATGGCTAAAACTCAAGTTTTAAAAACTTCTCGAAATCTAAATCTGGACTTTCATTAGGGTATTAAGTGTATCAAAATGTCGTCTTTCACATAGATTCGGAATCGTCAACTGCAAAAAAGTCAGTTTTAAGATATCGTTGATTGAACAAAGTTGTCCCTTTCTTGTTTCAAGTGTTCTACTATGGACCCATGGGTAAAACTCAAGTTTTAAAAAAGTTCCCGGAATCCGAATTTGGACATTCGTTAGTGTATTAAGTGTATCAAAATGTCGTCTTTCACATTGATTCGGAATCGTCAACCGCAATAAAAGTCAGTTTTGAGATATTGTTGAATGAACAAAGTTGTCTCTTTCTTGTTTCAAGTGTTTAACTATTGACCCATGGCTAAAACTCAAGCTTTAAAGACTTCCCGAAATCCAAATTTGGACTTTCGTTAGTGTATTAAGTGTATCAAAATGTCGTCTTTCACATTTATTCGAAATCGTCAACCGCAAAAAAAGTCAGTTTTGAGAAATCGTTGAATCAACAAAGTTGTCTCTTTCTTGTTTCAAGTGTTCTACTATAGACCCATGGCTAAAACTCAAGTTTTAAAGACTTCCCGAAATCCAAATTTAGACTTTCATTAGTGTATTAAGTGTATTAAAATGTCGTATTTCACATTGATTCGGAATCGTCAACCGCAAAAAAAGTCAGTTTTGAGATATCGTTGATTGAACAAAGTTGTCTCTTTCTTGTTTCAAGTGTTCAACTATGGACCCATGGCCAAAACTCAAGTTTTAAAGACTGCCCGAAATCTGAATTTGGACTTTCATCAGTGTATTAAGTGTATTAAAATGTCGTCTTTCACATTGATTCGGAATCGTCAACCGCAAAAAAAGACAGTTTTGAGTTATTGTTGAATGAACAAAGTTGTCTCTTTCTTGTTTCAAGTGTTCAACTATGGACCCATGGCTAAAACTCAAGTTTTAAAAACTTCCCAAAATCTGAATTTGGACTTTATTTAGTGTATTAAGTGTTTCAAAATGTGATCTTTCACGTAGATTCAGAACCGTCAAAAGCAAATAAGTCAGTTTTGAGATATCTTTGATAGAACAAAGTTCTGTCTTTCTTGTTTCAAGTGTTCTACTGTGCACCCATGGCTAAAACTCAAGTTTTAAAAACATCCCGAGATCTGAATCTGGACTTTCATTAGTGTATCAAAATGTCGTCTTTCACATAGATTCGGAATCGTCGACTGCAAAAAAGTCAATTTTGAGATATCGTTGATTGAACAAAGTTGTCTCCTTCTTATTTCAAGTGTTCTACTATGGACCCATGGGTAAAACTGAAGTTTTAAAAGCGTCCCAAAATCCGAATTTGGACTTTCACTAGTGTATTAAATGTATCAAAATGTCATCTTTCACATTGATTCGGAATCGTCAACCGCAAAAAAAGTCCGTTTTGAGATATCGTTTGAATGAAGAAAGTTGTCTCTTTCTTGTTTCAAGTGTTCAACAATGGACCCATGGCTAAAACTCAAGTTTTGAAGACTTTCCGAAATCCGAATTTGGACTTTCATTAGCGTATTAAGTGTATTAAAATTTCATCTTTCACATTGATTCGGAATCGTCAACCGCAAAAAAAGTCAGTTTTGAGTTATAGTTGAATGAACAAAGTTGTCTGTTTCTTGTTTCAAGTATTCAACTATGGACCCATGGCTAAAACTCAAGTTTTAAAGACTTCCCGAAATTCGAATTTGGACTTTCATGAGTGTATTAAGTGTATTAAAATGTCGTCTTTCACATTGATTCGGAATCGTCAACCGCAAAAAAAGTTAGTTTTGAGATATCGTTGAATGAACAAAGTTGTCTCTTTCTTGTTTCAAGTGTTTAACTATGGACCCATGGCTAAAACTCAAGTTTTAAAGACTTCCCGAAATCCGAATTTGGACTTTCATTAGTGTATTAAGTGTATTAAAATGTCGCCTTTCACATTGTTTCGGAATCGTCAACCGCAAAAAAAGTCAGTTTTGAGATATCGTTTGAATGAAGAAAGTTGTCTCTTTCTTGTTTCAAGTGTTCACCAATGGACCCATGGCTAAAACTCAAGTTTTAAAGACTTTCCGAAATCCGAATTTCGACTTTCATTAGTGTATTAAGTGTATTAAAATGTCGTCTTTCACAGTGAGTCGGAATCGTGAACCACAAAAAAAGTCAATTTTGAGATATCGTTGAATGAACAAAGTTGTCTCTTTCTTTTTTCAAGTGTTTATCTACGGACCTATGGCTAAAACTCAAGTTTTAAAGACTTCCCGAAATTCGAATTTGGACTTTCATGAGTGTATTAAGTGTATTAAAATGTCGTCTTTCACATTGATTCGGAATCGTCAACTGCAAAAAAGTCAATTTTAAGATATCGTTGATTGAACAAAGTTGTCTCCTTCTTGTTTCAAGTGTTCTACTATGGACCATGGCTAAAACTCAAGTTTTAAAAAAGTTCCCGGAATCCGAATTTGGACATTCGTTAGTGTATTAAGTGTATCAAAATGTCGTCTTTCACGTTGATTCGGAATCGTCAACCGCAATAAAAGTCAGTTTTGAGATATTGTTGAATGAACAAAGTTGTCTCTTTCTTGTTTCAAGTGTTTAACTATTGACCCATGGCTAAAACTCAAGCTTTAAAGACTTCCCGAAATCTGAATTTGGACTTTCATCAGTGTATTATGTGTATTAAAATGTAGTCTTTCACATTGATTCAGAATCGTCCACCGCAAAAAACTTCCCTTTCGAGTTATCGTTGAATGAACGAAGTTGTCTCTTTCTTGTTTCAAGTGTTCAACTATGGACCCATGGCCAAAACTCAAGTTTTAAAAACTTCCCAAAATCTGAATTTGGGCTTTCTTTAGTGTATTAAGTGTTTCAAAATGCCGTCTTTCATGTAGATTCGTAATCATCAAAAGCAAATAAGTCAGTTTTTAGATATCTTTGATTGAACAAAGTTCTGTCTTTCTTGTTTCAAGTGTTCTACTATGGACCCATGGCTAAAACTCAAGTTTTAAAAACTTCTCGAAATCTAAATCTGGACTTTCATTAGGGTATTAAGTGTATCAAAATGTCGTCTTTCACATAGATTCGGAATCGTCAACCGCAAAAAAGTCAGTTTTAAGATATCGTTGATTGAACAAAGTTGTCTCTTTCTTGTTTCAAGTGTTCTACTATGGACCCATGGGTAAAACTCAAGTTTTAAAAAAGTTCCCGGAATCCAAATTTGGACATTCGTTAGTGTATTAAGTGTATCAAAATGTCGTCTTTCACGTTGATTCGGAATCGTCAACCGCAATAAAAGTCAGTTTTGAGATATTGTTGAATGAACAAAGTTGTCTCTTTCTTGTTTCAAGTGTTTAACTATAGACCCATGGCTAAAACTCAAGCTTTAAAGACTTCCCGAAATCCAAATTTGGACTTTCGTTAGTGTATTAAGTGTATCAAAATGTCGTCTTTCACATTTATTCGAAATCGTCAACCGCAAAAAAAGTCAGTTTTGAGAAATCGTTGAATCAACAAAGTTCTCTCTTTCTTGTTTCAAGTGTTCTACTATAGACCCATGGGTAAAACTCAAGTTTTAGAAAAGTTCCCGGAATCCGAATTTGGACATTCGTTAGTGTATTAAGTGTATCAAAATGTCGTCTTTCACGTTGATTCGGAATCGTCAACCGCAATAAAAGTCAGTTTTGAGATATTGTTGAATGAACAAAGTTGTCTCTTTCTTGTTTCAAGTGTTTAACTATTGACCCATGGCTAAAACTCAAGCTTTAAAGACTTCCCGAAATCCAAATTTGGACTTTCGTTAGTGTATTAAGTGTATCAAAATGTCATCTTTCACATTTATTCGAAATCGTCAACCGCAAAAAAAGTTAGTTTTGAGAAATCGTTGAATGAACAAAGTTGTCTCTTTCTTGTTTCAAGTGTTCTACTATAGACCCATGGCTAAAACTCAAGTTTTAAAGACTTCCCGAAATCCAAATTTAGACTTTCATTAGTGTATTAAGTGTATTAAAATGTCGTATTTCACATTGATTCGGAATCGTCAGCCGCAAAAAAAGTCAGTTTTGAGATATCGTTTGAATGAAGAAAGTTGTCTCTTTCTTGTTTCAAGTGTTTAACTATGGACCCATGGCTAAAACTCAAGTTTTAAAGACTTTCCGAAATCCGAATTTCGACTTTCATTAGTGTATTAAGTGTATTAAAATGTCGTCTTTCACAGTGAGTCGGAATCGTGAACCACAAAAAAAGTCAATTTTGAGATATCGTTGAATGAACAAAGTTGTCTCTTTCTTTTTTCAAGTGTTTATCTACGGACCTATGGCTAAAACTCAAGTTTTAAAGACTTCCCGAAATTCGAATTTGGACTTTCATGAGTGTATTAAGTGTATTAAAATGTCGTCTTTCACATTGATTCGGAATCGTCAACTGCAAAAAAGTCAATTTTAAGATATCGTTGATTGAACAAAGTTGTCTCCTTCTTGTTTCAAGTGTTCTACTATGGACCATGGCTAAAACTCAAGTTTTAAAAAAGTTCCCGGAATCCGAATTTGGACATTCGTTAGTGTATTAAGTGTATCAAAATGTCGTCTTTCACGTTGATTCGGAATCGTCAACCGCAATAAAAGTCAGTTTTGAGATATTGTTGAATGAACAAAGTTGTCTCTTTCTTGTTTCAAGTGTTTAACTATTGACCCATGGCTAAAACTCAAGCTTTAAAGACTTCCCGAAATCTGAATTTGGACTTTCATCAGTGTATTAAGTGTATTAAAATGTAGTCTTTCACATTGATTCAGAATCGTCCACCGCAAAAAACTTCCCTTTCGAGTTATCGTTGAATGAACGAAGTTGTCTCTTTCTTGTTTCAAGTGTTCAACTATGGACCCATGGCCAAAACTCAAGTTTTAAAAACTTCCCAAAATCTGAATTTGGGCTTTCTTTAGTGTATTAAGTGTTTCAAAATGCCGTCTTTCATGTAGATTCGTAATCATCAAAAGCAAATAAGTCAGTTTTTAGATATCTTTGATTGAACAAAGTTCTGTCTTTCTTGTTTCAAGTGTTCTACTATGGACCCATGGCTAAAACTCAAGTTTTAAAAACTTCTCGAAATCTAAATCTGGACTTTCATTAGGGTATTAAGTGTATCAAAATGTCGTCTTTCACATAGATTCGGAATCGTCAACTGCAAAAAAGTCAATTTTAAGATATCGTTGATTGAACAAAGTTGTCTCTTTCTTGTTTCAAGTGTTCTACTATGGACCCATGGGTAAAACTCAAGTTTTAAAAAAGTTCCCGGAATCCAAATTTGGACATTCGTTAGTGTATTAAGTGTATCAAAATGCCGTCTTTCACGTTGATTCGGAATCGTCAACCGCAATAAAAGTCAGTTTTGAGATATTGTTGAATGAACAAAGTTGTCTCTTTCTTGTTTCAAGTGTTTAACTATTGACCCATGGCTAAAACTCAAGCTTTAAAGACTTCCCGAAATCCAAATTTGGACTTTCGTTAGTGTATTAAGTGTATCAAAATGTCGTCATTCACATTTATTCGAAATCGTCAACCGCAAAAAAAGTCAGTTTTGAGAAATCGTTGAATCAACAAAGTTCTCTCTTTCTTGTTTCAAGTGTTCTACTATAGACCCATGGGTAAAACTCAAGTTTTAAAAAAGTTCCCGGAATCCGAATTTGGACATTCGTTAGTGTATTAAGTGTATCAAAATGTCGTCTTTCACGTTGATTCGGAATCGTCAACCGCAAAAAAAGTCAGTTTTGAGTTATCGTTGAATGAACAAAGTTGTCTCTTTCTTGTTTCAAGTGTTTAACTATGGACCCATGGCTAAAACTCAAGTTTTAAAGACTTCCCGAAATCCGAATTTGGACTTTCATTAGTGTATTAAGTGTATTAAAATGTCGTCTTTCGCATTGATTCGGAATCGTCAACCGCAAAAAAAGTCAGTTTTGAGTTATCGTTGAATGAACAAAGTTGTCTCTTTCTTGTTTCAAGTGTTCAACTATGGACCCATGGCTAAAACTCAAGTTTTAAAGACTTCCCGAAATCCGAATTTGGACTTTCATTTGTGTATTAAGTGTATTAAAATGTCGTCTTTCACATTGATTCGGAATCGTCAACCGCAAAAAAAGTCAGTTTTGAGATATCGTTGAATGAACAAAGTTGTCTCTTTCTTGTTTCAAGTGTTCAACTATGGACCCATGGCTAAAACTCAAGTTTTAAAAACTTCCCAAAATCTGAATTTGGACTTTATTTAGTGCATTAAGTGTTTCAAAATGTCATCTTTCACGTAGATTCAGAACCGTCAAAAGCAAATAAGTCAGTTTTGAGATATCTTTGATAGAACAAAGTTCTGTCTTTCTTGTTTCAATTGTTCTACTGTGCACCCATGGCTAAAACTCAAGTTTTAAAAACTTCCCGAGATCTGAATCTGGACTTTCATTAGTGTATTAAGTGTATCAAAATGTCGTCTTTCACATAGATTCAGAATCGTCAACTGCAAATAACTCAATTTTGAGATATCGTTGATTTAACAAAGTTGTCTCCTTGTTGTTTCAAGTGTTCTACTATGGACCCATGGGTAAAACTCACGTTTTAAAAATGTCCCGAAATCCGAATTTGGACTTTCACTAGTGTATTAAGTGTATCAAAATGTCGTCTTTCACATTGATTCGGAATCGTCAACTGCAAAAAAAGGCAGTTTTTAGATATCGTTGAATGAAGAAAGTTGTCTCTTTCTTGTTTCAAGTGTTCAACAATGGACCCATGGCTAAAACTCAAGTTTTAAAGACTTCCCGAAATCCGAATTTGGATTTTTCATTAGTGTATTAAGTGTATTAAAATGTCGTCTTTCACATTGATTCGGAATCGTCAACCGCAAAAAAAGTCAGTTTTGAGATATCGTTGAATGAACAAAGTTGTCTCTTTCTTTTTTCAAGTGTTTAACTATGGACCCATGGCTAAAACTCAAGTTTTAAAGACTTTCCGAAATCCGAATTTGGACTTTCATCAGTGTATTAAGTGTATTAAAATGTCGTCTTTCACATTGATTCGGAATCGTCCACTACAAAAAACTGCCCTTTTGAGTTATCGTTGAATAAGCAAAGTTGTCTCTTTCTTGTTTCAAGTGTTCAACTATGGACCCATGGCTAAAACACAAGTTTTAAAAACTTCTCGAAATATGAATTTGGACTTTCTTTAGTGTATTAAGTTTTTCAAAATGTCGTCTTTCACGTAGATTCGGAATCATCAAAACCAAATAAGTCAGTTTTTAGATATCTTTGATTGAACAAAGTTCTATCTTTCTTGTTTCAAGTGTTCTACTATGGACCCACGGCTAAAACTCAAGTTTTAAAAACTTCTCGAAATCTGAATCTGGACTTTCATTAGTGTATTAAGTGTATCAAAATGTCATCTTTCACATAGGTTCGGAATCGTCAACTGCAAAAAAGTCAATTTTAAGATGTCGTTGATTGAACAAATGTTCTCCTTCTTGTTTCATGTGTTCTACTATAGACCATGGCTAAAACTCAAGTTTTAGAGACATCCCGAAATCCGAATTTGGACTTTCGTTAGTGTATTAAGTGTATCAAAATGTCATCTTTCACATTGATTCGAGATCGTCAACCGCAAAAAAAGTCAGTTTTGAGATATCGTTGAATGAACAAAGTTGTCTCTTTCTTGTTTCTAGTGTTTAACTATGGACCCATGGCTAAAACTCAAGTTTTAAAGACTTCCCGAAATCTGATTTGGACTTTCATCAGTGTATTAAGTGTATTAAAATGTAGTCTTTCACATTGATTCAGAATCGTCCACCGCAAAAAACTTTCCTTTCGAGTTATCGTTGAATGAACGAAGTTGTCTCTTTCTTGTTTCAAGTGTTCAACTACGGACCCATGGCCAAAACTCAAGTTTTAAAAACTTCCCAAAATCTGAATTTGGGCTTTCTTTAGTGTATTAAGTGTTTCAAAATGCCGTCTTTCACGTAGATTCGTAATCATCAAAAGCAAATAAGTCATTTTTTAGATATCTTTGATTGAACAAAGTTCTGTCTTTCTTGTTTCAAGTGTTCTACTATGGACCCATGGCTAAAACTCAAGTTTTAAAAACTTCCCGAAATCTAAATCTGGACTTTCATTAGGGTATTAAGTGTATCAAAATGTCGTCTTTCACATAGATTCGGAATCGTCAACTGCAAAAAAGTCAATTTTAAGATATCATTGATTGAACAAAGTTGTCTCTTTCTTGTTTCAAGTGTTCCACTATGGACCCATGGGTAAAACTCAAGTTTTAAAAAAGTTCCCGGAATCTGAATTTGGACATTCGTTAGTGTATTAAGTGTATCAAAATGTCGTCTTTCACGTTGATTCGGAATCGTCAACCGCAATAAAAGTCAGTTTTGAGATATTGTTGAATGAACAAAGTTGCCTCTTTCTTGTTTCAAGTGTTTAACTATTGACCCATGGCTAAAACTCAAGCTTTAAAGACTTCCCGAAATCCAAATTTGGACTTTCGTTAGTGTATTAAGTGTATCAAAATGTCGTCTTTCACATTTATTCGAAATCGTCAACCGCAAAAAAAGTCAGTTTTGAGAAATCATTGAATGAACAAAGTTGTCTCTTTCTTGTTTCAAGTGTTCTACTATAGACCCATGGCTAAAACTCAAGTTTTAAAGACTTCTAGAAATCCAAATTTAGACTTTCATTAGTGTATTAAGTGTATTAAAATGTCGTATTTCACATTGATTCGGAATCGTCAACCGCAAAAAAAGTCAGTTTTGAGTTATAGTTGAATGAACAAAGTTGTCTCTTTCTTGTTTCAAGTATTCAACTATGGACCCATGGCTAAAACTCAAGTTTTAAAGACTTCCCGAAATCCGAATTCGGACTTTCATTAGTGTATTAAGTGTATTAAAATGTCGCCTTTCACATTGATTCGGAATCGTCAACCGCAAAAAAAGTCAGTTTTGAGATATCGTTTGAATGAAGAAAGTTGTCTCTTTCTTGTTTCAAGTGTTCACCAATGGACCCATGGCTAAAACTCAAGTTTTAAAGACTTTTCGAAATCTGAATTTCGACTTTCATTAGTGTATTAAGTGTATTAAAATGTCGCCTTTCACATTGATTCGGAATCGTCAACCGCAAAAAAAGTCAGTTTTGAGATATCGTTTGAATGAAGAAAGTTGTCTCTTTCTTGTTTCAAGTGTTCACCAATGGACCCATGGCTAAAACTCAAGTTTTAAAGACTTTCCGAAATCTGAATTTCGACTTTCATTAGTGTATTAAGTGTATTAAAATGTCGTCTTTCACAGTGAGTCGGAATCGTGAACCACAAAAAAAGTCAATTTTGAGATATCGTTGAATGAACAAAGTTGTCTCTTTCTTTTTTCAAGTGTTTATCTACGGACCTATGGCTAAAACTCAAGTTTTAAAGACTTCCCGAAATTCGAATTTGGACTTTCATGAGTGTATTAAGTGTATTAAAATGTCGTCTTTCACATTGATTCGGAATCGTCAACCGCAAAAAAAGTCAGTTTTGAGATATCGTTGAATGAACAAAGTTGTCTCTTTCTTGTTTCAAGTGTTTAACTATGGACCCATGGCTAAAACTCAAGTTTTAAAGACTTCCCGAAATCCGAATTTGGACTTTCATTAGTGTATTAAGTGTATTAAAATGTCGCCTTTCACATTGATTCGGAATCGTCAACCGCAAAAAAAGTCAGTTTTGAGATATCGTTTGAATGAAGAAAGTTGTCTCTTTCTTGTTTCAAGTGTTCACCAATGGACCCATGGCTAAAACTCAAGTTTTAAAGACTTTCCGAAATCTGAATTTCGACTTTCATTAGTGTATTAAGTGTATTAAAATGTCGTCTTTCACAGTGAGTCGGAATCGTGAACCACAAAAAAAGTCAATTTTGAGATATCGTTGAATGAACAAAGTTGTCTCTTTCTTTTTTCAAGTGTTTATCTACGGACCTATGGCTAAAACTCAAGTTTTAAAGACTTCCCGAAATTCGAATTTGGACTTTCATGAGTGTATTAAGTGTATTAAAATGTCGCCTTTCACATTGATTCGGAATCGTCAACCGCAAAAAAAGTCAGTTTTGAGATATCGTTTGAATGAAGAAAGTTGTCTCTTTCTTGTTTCAAGTGTTCACCAATGGACCCATGGCTAAAACACAAGTTTTAAAAACTTCTCGAAATATGAATTTGGACTTTCTTTAGTGTATTAAGTTTTTCAAAATGTCGTCTTTCACGTAGATTCGGAATCATCAAAACCAAATAAGTCAGTTTTTAGATATCTTTGATTGAACAAAGTTCTATCTTTCTTGTTTCAAGTGTTCTACTATGGACCCACGGCTAAAACTCAAGTTTTAAAAACTTCTCGAAATCTGAATCTGGACTTTCATTAGTGTATTAAGTGTATCAAAATGTCATCTTTCACATAGGTTCGGAATCGTCAACTGCAAAAAAGTCAATTTTAAGATATCGTTGATTGAACAAATGTTCTCCTTCTTGTTTCATGTGTTCTACTATGGACCATGGCTAAAACTCAAGTTTTAGAGACATCCCGAAATCCGAATTTGGACTTTCGTTAGTGTATTAAGTGTATCAAAATGTCATCTTTCACATTGATTCGAGATCGTCAACCGCAAAAAAAGTCAGTTTTGAGATATCGTTGAATGAACAAAGTTGTCTCTTTCTTGTTTCTAGTGTTTAACTATGGACCCATGGCTAAAACTCAAGTTTTAAAGACTTCCCGAAATCTGATTTGGACTTTCATCAGTGTATTAAGTGTATTAAAATGTAGTCTTTCACATTGATTCAGAATCGTCCACCGCAAAAAACTTTCCTTTCGAGTTATCGTTGAATGAACGAAGTTGTCTCTTTCTTGTTTCAAGTGTTCAACTACGGACCCATGGCCAAAACTCAAGTTTTAAAAACTTCCCAAAATCTGAATTTGGGCTTTCTTTAGTGTATTAAGTGTTTCAAAATGCCGTCTTTCACGTAGATTCGTAATCATCAAAAGCAAATAAGTCATTTTTTAGATATCTTTGATTGAACAAAGTTCTGTCTTTCTTGTTTCAAGTGTTCTACTATGGACCCATGGCTAAAACTCAAGTTTTAAAAACTTCCCGAAATCTAAATCTGGACTTTCATTAGGGTATTAAGTGTATCAAAATGTCGTCTTTCACATAGATTCGGAATCGTCAACTGCAAAAAAGTCAATTTTAAGATATCATTGATTGAACAAAGTTGTCTCTTTCTTGTTTCAAGTGTTCCACTATGGACCCATGGGTAAAACTCAAGTTTTAAAAAAGTTCCCGGAATCTGAATTTGGACATTCGTTAGTGTATTAAGTGTATCAAAATGTCGTCTTTCACGTTGATTCGGAATCGTCAACCGCAATAAAAGTCAGTTTTGAGATATTGTTGAATGAACAAAGTTGCCTCTTTCTTGTTTCAAGTGTTTAACTATTGACCCATGGCTAAAACTCAAGCTTTAAAGACTTCCCGAAATCCAAATTTGGACTTTCGTTAGTGTATTAAGTGTATCAAAATGTCGTCTTTCACATTTATTCGAAATCGTCAACCGCAAAAAAAGTCAGTTTTGAGAAATCATTGAATGAACAAAGTTGTCTCTTTCTTGTTTCAAGTGTTCTACTATAGACCCATGGCTAAAACTCAAGTTTTAAAGACTTCTAGAAATCCAAATTTAGACTTTCATTAGTGTATTAAGTGTATTAAAATGTCGTATTTCACATTGATTCGGAATCGTCAACCGCAAAAAAAGTCAGTTTTGAGTTATAGTTGAATGAACAAAGTTGTCTCTTTCTTGTTTCAAGTATTCAACTATGGACCCATGGCTAAAACTCAAGTTTTAAAGACTTCCCGAAATCCGAATTCGGACTTTCATTAGTGTATTAAGTGTATTAAAATGTCGCCTTTCACATTGATTCGGAATCGTCAACCGCAAAAAAAGTCAGTTTTGAGATATCGTTTGAATGAAGAAAGTTGTCTCTTTCTTGTTTCAAGTGTTCACCAATGGACCCATGGCTAAAACTCAAGTTTTAAAGACTTTTCGAAATCTGAATTTCGACTTTCATTAGTGTATTAAGTGTATTAAAATGTCGCCTTTCACATTGATTCGGAATCGTCAACCGCAAAAAAAGTCAGTTTTGAGATATCGTTTGAATGAAGAAAGTTGTCTCTTTCTTGTTTCAAGTGTTCACCAATGGACCCATGGCTAAAACTCAAGTTTTAAAGACTTTCCGAAATCTGAATTTCGACTTTCATTAGTGTATTAAGTGTATTAAAATGTCGTCTTTCACAGTGAGTCGGAATCGTGAACCACAAAAAAAGTCAATTTTGAGATATCGTTGAATGAACAAAGTTGTCTCTTTCTTTTTTCAAGTGTTTATCTACGGACCTATGGCTAAAACTCAAGTTTTAAAGACTTCCCGAAATTCGAATTTGGACTTTCATGAGTGTATTAAGTGTATTAAAATGTCGTCTTTCACATTGATTCGGAATCGTCAACCGCAAAAAAAGTCAGTTTTGAGATATCGTTGAATGAACAAAGTTGTCTCTTTCTTGTTTCAAGTGTTTAACTATGGACCCATGGCTAAAACTCAAGTTTTAAAGACTTCCCGAAATCCGAATTTGGACTTTCATTAGTGTATTAAGTGTATTAAAATGTCGCCTTTCACATTGATTCGGAATCGTCAACCGCAAAAAAAGTCAGTTTTGAGATATCGTTTGAATGAAGAAAGTTGTCTCTTTCTTGTTTCAAGTGTTCACCAATGGACCCATGGCTAAAACTCAAGTTTTAAAGACTTTCCGAAATCTGAATTTCGACTTTCATTAGTGTATTAAGTGTATTAAAATGTCGTCTTTCACAGTGAGTCGGAATCGTGAACCACAAAAAAAGTCAATTTTGAGATATCGTTGAATGAACAAAGTTGTCTCTTTCTTTTTTCAAGTGTTTATCTACGGACCTATGGCTAAAACTCAAGTTTTAAAGACTTCCCGAAATTCGAATTTGGACTTTCATGAGTGTATTAAGTGTATTAAAATGTCGCCTTTCACATTGATTCGGAATCGTCAACCGCAAAAAAAGTCAGTTTTGAGATATCGTTTGAATGAAGAAAGTTGTCTCTTTCTTGTTTCAAGTGTTCACCAATGGACCCATGGCTAAAACACAAGTTTTAAAAACTTCTCGAAATATGAATTTGGACTTTCTTTAGTGTATTAAGTTTTTCAAAATGTCGTCTTTCACGTAGATTCGGAATCATCAAAACCAAATAAGTCAGTTTTTAGATATCTTTGATTGAACAAAGTTCTATCTTTCTTGTTTCAAGTGTTCTACTATGGACCCACGGCTAAAACTCAAGTTTTAAAAACTTCTCGAAATCTGAATCTGGACTTTCATTAGTGTATTAAGTGTATCAAAATGTCATCTTTCACATAGGTTCGGAATCGTCAACTGCAAAAAAGTCAATTTTAAGATATCGTTGATTGAACAAATGTTCTCCTTCTTGTTTCATGTGTTCTACTATGGACCATGGCTAAAACTCAAGTTTTAGAGACATCCCGAAATCCGAATTTGGACTTTCGTTAGTGTATTAAGTGTATCAAAATGTCATCTTTCACATTGATTCGAGATCGTCAACCGCAAAAAAAGTCAGTTTTGAGATATCGTTGAATGAACAAAGTTGTCTCTTTCTTGTTTCTAGTGTTTAACTATGGACCCATGGCTAAAACTCAAGTTTTAAAGACTTCCCGAAATCTGATTTGGACTTTCATCAGTGTATTAAGTGTATTAAAATGTAGTCTTTCACATTGATTCAGAATCGTCCACCGCAAAAAACTTTCCTTTCGAGTTATCGTTGAATGAACGAAGTTGTCTCTTTCTTGTTTCAAGTGTTCAACTACGGACCCATGGCCAAAACTCAAGTTTTAAAAACTTCCCAAAATCTGAATTTGGGCTTTCTTTAGTGTATTAAGTGTTTCAAAATGCCGTCTTTCACGTAGATTCGTAATCATCAAAAGCAAATAAGTCATTTTTTAGATATCTTTGATTGAACAAAGTTCTGTCTTTCTTGTTTCAAGTGTTCTACTATGGACCCATGGCTAAAACTCAAGTTTTAAAAACTTCCCGAAATCTAAATCTGGACTTTCATTAGGGTATTAAGTGTATCAAAATGTCGTCTTTCACATAGATTCGGAATCGTCAACTGCAAAAAAGTCAATTTTAAGATATCATTGATTGAACAAAGTTGTCTCTTTCTTGTTTCAAGTGTTCCACTATGGACCCATGGGTAAAACTCAAGTTTTAAAAAAGTTCCCGGAATCTGAATTTGGACATTCGTTAGTGTATTAAGTGTATCAAAATGTCGTCTTTCACGTTGATTCGGAATCGTCAACCGCAATAAAAGTCAGTTTTGAGATATTGTTGAATGAACAAAGTTGCCTCTTTCTTGTTTCAAGTGTTTAACTATTGACCCATGGCTAAAACTCAAGCTTTAAAGACTTCCCGAAATCCAAATTTGGACTTTCGTTAGTGTATTAAGTGTATCAAAATGTCGTCTTTCACATTTATTCGAAATCGTCAACCGCAAAAAAAGTCAGTTTTGAGAAATCATTGAATGAACAAAGTTGTCTCTTTCTTGTTTCAAGTGTTCTACTATAGACCCATGGCTAAAACTCAAGTTTTAAAGACTTCTAGAAATCCAAATTTAGACTTTCATTAGTGTATTAAGTGTATTAAAATGTCGTATTTCACATTGATTCGGAATCGTCAACCGCAAAAAAAGTCAGTTTTGAGTTATAGTTGAATGAACAAAGTTGTCTCTTTCTTGTTTCAAGTATTCAACTATGGACCCATGGCTAAAACTCAAGTTTTAAAGACTTCCCGAAATCCGAATTCGGACTTTCATTAGTGTATTAAGTGTATTAAAATGTCGCCTTTCACATTGATTCGGAATCGTCAACCGCAAAAAAAGTCAGTTTTGAGATATCGTTTGAATGAAGAAAGTTGTCTCTTTCTTGTTTCAAGTGTTCACCAATGGACCCATGGCTAAAACTCAAGTTTTAAAGACTTTTCGAAATCTGAATTTCGACTTTCATTAGTGTATTAAGTGTATTAAAATGTCGCCTTTCACATTGATTCGGAATCGTCAACCGCAAAAAAAGTCAGTTTTGAGATATCGTTTGAATGAAGAAAGTTGTCTCTTTCTTGTTTCAAGTGTTCACCAATGGACCCATGGCTAAAACTCAAGTTTTAAAGACTTTCCGAAATCTGAATTTCGACTTTCATTAGTGTATTAAGTGTATTAAAATGTCGTCTTTCACAGTGAGTCGGAATCGTGAACCACAAAAAAAGTCAATTTTGAGATATCGTTGAATGAACAAAGTTGTCTCTTTCTTTTTTCAAGTGTTTATCTACGGACCTATGGCTAAAACTCAAGTTTTAAAGACTTCCCGAAATTCGAATTTGGACTTTCATGAGTGTATTAAGTGTATTAAAATGTCGTCTTTCACATTGATTCGGAATCGTCAACCGCAAAAAAAGTCAGTTTTGAGATATCGTTGAATGAACAAAGTTGTCTCTTTCTTGTTTCAAGTGTTTAACTATGGACCCATGGCTAAAACTCAAGTTTTAAAGACTTCCCGAAATCCGAATTTGGACTTTCATTAGTGTATTAAGTGTATTAAAATGTCGCCTTTCACATTGATTCGGAATCGTCAACCGCAAAAAAAGTCAGTTTTGAGATATCGTTTGAATGAAGAAAGTTGTCTCTTTCTTGTTTCAAGTGTTCACCAATGGACCCATGGCTAAAACTCAAGTTTTAAAGACTTTCCGAAATCTGAATTTCGACTTTCATTAGTGTATTAAGTGTATTAAAATGTCGTCTTTCACAGTGAGTCGGAATCGTGAACCACAAAAAAAGTCAATTTTGAGATATCGTTGAATGAACAAAGTTGTCTCTTTCTTTTTTCAAGTGTTTATCTACGGACCTATGGCTAAAACTCAAGTTTTAAAGACTTCCCGAAATTCGAATTTGGACTTTCATGAGTGTATTAAGTGTATTAAAATGTCGCCTTTCACATTGATTCGGAATCGTCAACCGCAAAAAAAGTCAGTTTTGAGATATCGTTTGAATGAAGAAAGTTGTCTCTTTCTTGTTTCAAGTGTTCACCAATGGACCCATGGCTAAAACACAAGTTTTAAAAACTTCTCGAAATATGAATTTGGACTTTCTTTAGTGTATTAAGTTTTTCAAAATGTCGTCTTTCACGTAGATTCGGAATCATCAAAACCAAATAAGTCAGTTTTTAGATATCTTTGATTGAACAAAGTTCTATCTTTCTTGTTTCAAGTGTTCTACTATGGACCCACGGCTAAAACTCAAGTTTTAAAAACTTCTCGAAATCTGAATCTGGACTTTCATTAGTGTATTAAGTGTATCAAAATGTCATCTTTCACATAGGTTCGGAATCGTCAACTGCAAAAAAGTCAATTTTAAGATATCGTTGATTGAACAAATGTTCTCCTTCTTGTTTCATGTGTTCTACTATGGACCATGGCTAAAACTCAAGTTTTAGAGACATCCCGAAATCCGAATTTGGACTTTCGTTAGTGTATTAAGTGTATCAAAATGTCATCTTTCACATTGATTCGAGATCGTCAACCGCAAAAAAAGTCAGTTTTGAGATATCGTTGAATGAACAAAGTTGTCTCTTTCTTGTTTCTAGTGTTTAACTATGGACCCATGGCTAAAACTCAAGTTTTAAAGACTTCCCGAAATCTGATTTGGACTTTCATCAGTGTATTAAGTGTATTAAAATGTAGTCTTTCACATTGATTCAGAATCGTCCACCGCAAAAAACTTTCCTTTCGAGTTATCGTTGAATGAACGAAGTTGTCTCTTTCTTGTTTCAAGTGTTCAACTACGGACCCATGGCCAAAACTCAAGTTTTAAAAACTTCCCAAAATCTGAATTTGGGCTTTCTTTAGTGTATTAAGTGTTTCAAAATGCCGTCTTTCACGTAGATTCGTAATCATCAAAAGCAAATAAGTCATTTTTTAGATATCTTTGATTGAACAAAGTTCTGTCTTTCTTGTTTCAAGTGTTCTACTATGGACCCATGGCTAAAACTCAAGTTTTAAAAACTTCCCGAAATCTAAATCTGGACTTTCATTAGGGTATTAAGTGTATCAAAATGTCGTCTTTCACATAGATTCGGAATCGTCAACTGCAAAAAAGTCAATTTTAAGATATCATTGATTGAACAAAGTTGTCTCTTTCTTGTTTCAAGTGTTCCACTATGGACCCATGGGTAAAACTCAAGTTTTAAAAAAGTTCCCGGAATCTGAATTTGGACATTCGTTAGTGTATTAAGTGTATCAAAATGTCGTCTTTCACGTTGATTCGGAATCGTCAACCGCAATAAAAGTCAGTTTTGAGATATTGTTGAATGAACAAAGTTGCCTCTTTCTTGTTTCAAGTGTTTAACTATTGACCCATGGCTAAAACTCAAGCTTTAAAGACTTCCCGAAATCCAAATTTGGACTTTCGTTAGTGTATTAAGTGTATCAAAATGTCGTCTTTCACATTTATTCGAAATCGTCAACCGCAAAAAAAGTCAGTTTTGAGAAATCATTGAATGAACAAAGTTGTCTCTTTCTTGTTTCAAGTGTTCTACTATACACCCATGGCTAAAACTCAAGTTTTAAAGACTTCCAGAAATCCAAATTTAGACTTTCATTAGTGTATTAAGTGTATTAAAATGTCGTATTTCACATTGATTCGGAATCGTCAACCGCAAAAAAAGTCAGTTTTGAGTTATAGTTGAATGAACAAAGTTGTCTCTTTCTTGTTTCAAGTATTCAACTATGGACCCATGGCTAAAACTCAAGTTTTAAAGACTTCCCGAAATCCGAATTTGGACTTTCATTAGTGTATTAAGTGTATTAAAATGTCGCCTTTCACATTGATTCGGAATCGTCAACCGCAAAAAAAGTCAGTTTTGAGATATCGTTTGAATGAAGAAAGTTGTCTCTTTCTTGTTTCAAGTGTTCACCAATGGACCCATGGCTAAAACTCAAGTTTTAAAGACTTTCCGAAATCTGAATTTCGACTTTCATTAGTGTATTAAGTGTATTAAAATGTCGCCTTTCACATTGATTCGGAATCGTCAACCGCAAAAAAAGTCAGTTTTGAGATATCGTTTGAATGAAGAAAGTTGTCTCTTTCTTGTTTCAAGTGTTCACCAATGGACCCATGGCTAAAACTCAAGTTTTAAAGACTTTCCGAAATCTGAATTTCGACTTTCATTAGTGTATTAAGTGTATTAAAATGTCGCCTTTCACATTGATTCGGAATCGTCAACCGCAAAAAAAGTCAGTTTTGAGATATCGTTGAATGAACAAAGTTGTCTCTTTCTTGTTTCAAGTGTTTAACTATGGACCCATGGCTAAAACTCAAGTTTTAAAGACTTCCCGAAATCCGAATTTGGACTTTCATTAGTGTATTAAGTGTATTAAAATGTCGCCTTTCACATTGATTCGGAATCGTCAACCGCAAAAAAAGTCAGTTTTGAGATATCGTTTGAATGAAGAAAGTTGTCTCTTTCTTGTTTCAAGTGTTCACCAATGGACCCATGGCTAAAACTCAAGTTTTAAAGACTTTCCGAAATCCGAATTTCGACTTTCATTAGTGTATTAAGTGTATTAAAATGTCGTCTTTCACAGTGAGTCAGAATCGTGAACCACAAAAAAAGTCAATTTTGAGATATCGTTGAATGAACAAAGTTGACTCTTTCTTTTTTCAAGTGTTTATCTACGGACCTATGGCTAAAACTCAAGTTTTAAAGACTTTCCAAAATCCGAATTTGGACTTTCATCAGTGTATTAAGTGTATTAAAATGTCGTCTTTCACATTGATTCGGAATCGTCCACTGCAAAAAACTTCCCTTTTGAGTTATCGTTGAATGAACAAAGTTGTCTCTTTCTTGTTTCAAGTGTTCAACTATGGACCCATGGCTAAAACTCAAGTTTTAAAAACTTCTCAAAATATGAATTTGGACTTTCTTTAGTGTATTAGGTGTTTCAAAATGTCATCTTTCACGTAGATTCGGAATCATCAACAGCAAAAAAAGTCAGTTTTGTGATATCGTTGAATGAACAAAGTTGTATCTTTCTTGTTTCAAGGGTTTAACTACGGACCCATGGCTATAACTCAAGTTTTAAAGACTTTTCGAAATCCGAATTTGGACTTTCATCAGTGTATTAAGTGTATTAAAATGTCGTCTTTCACATTGATTCGGAATCGTCCACCCCAAAAAAGTTCCCTTTTGAGTTATCGTTGAATGAACAAAGTTGTCTCTTTCTTGTTTCAAGTGTTCAACTATGCACCCATGGCTAAAACTCAAGTTTTAAAAACTTCTCGAAATATGAATTTGTACTTTCTTTAGTGTATTAAGTGTTTCAAAATGTCGTCTTTCACGTAGATTCGGAATCATCAAAAGCAAATAAGTCAGTTTTTAGATATCTTTGATTGAACAAAGTTCTGTCTTTCTTGTTTCAAGTGTTTAACTATGGACCATGGCTAAAACTCAAGTTTTAAAAACTTTCCGAAATCTGAATTTGGACTTTCTTTAGTGTATTAAGTGTTTCAAAATGCTGTCTTTCACATAGATTCGGAATCGTCAACTGCAAAAAAGTCAATTTTAAGATATCGTTGATTGAACAAAGTTGTCTCCTTGTTTCAAGTGTTCTACTATGGACTATGGCTAAAACTCAAGTTTTAAAGACATCCCGAAATCCAAATTTGGACTTTCGTTAGTGTATTAAGTGTATCAAAATGTCATCTTTCACATTGATTCGAGATGGTCAACCGCAAAAAAAGTCAATTTTGAGATATCGTTGAATGAACAAAGTTGTCTCTTTCTTGTTTCAAGTGTTTAACTATGGACCCATGGCTAAAACTCAAGTTTTAAAGACTTCCCGAAATCTGAATTTGGACTTTCATCAGTGTATTAAGTGTATTAAAATGTAGTCTTTCACATTGATTCAGAATCGTCCACCGCAAAAAACTTCCCTTTCGAGTTATCATTGAATGAACGAAGTTGTCTCTTTCTTGTTTCAAGTGTTCAACTATGGACCCATGGCCAAAACTCAAGTTTTAAAAACTTCCCAAAATCTGAATTTGGGCTTTCTTTAGTGTATTAAGTGTTTCAAAATGCCGTCTTTCATGTAGATTCGTAATCATCAAAAGCAAATAAGTCAGTTTTTAGATATCTTTGATTGAACAAAGTTCTGTCTTTCTTGTTTCAAGTGTTCTACTATGGACCCATGGCTAAAACTCAAGTTTTAAAAACTTCTCGAAATCTAAATCTGGACTTTCATTAGGGTATTAAGTGTATCAAAATGTCGTCTTTCACATAGATTCGGAATCGTCAACTGCAAAAAAGTCAGTTTTAAGATATCGTTGATTGAACAAAGTTGTCCCTTTCTTGTTTCAAGTGTTCTACTATGGACCCATGGGTAAAACTCAAGTTTTAAAAAAGTTCCCGGAATCCGAATTTGGACATTCGTTAGTGTATTAAGTGTATCAAAATGTCGTCTTTCACGTTGATTCGGAATCGTCAACCGCAATAAAAGTCAGTTTTGAGATATTGTTGAATGAACAAAGTTGTCTCTTTCTTGTTTCAAGTGTTTAACTATTGACCCATGGCTAAAACTCAAGCTTTAAAGACTTCCCGAAATCCAAATTTGGACTTTCGTTAGTGTATTAAGTGTATCAAAATGTCGTCTTTCACATTTATTCGGAATCGTCAACCGCAAAAAAAGTCAGTTTTGAGATATCGTTGATTGAACAAAGTTGTCTCTTTCTTGTTTCAAGTGTTCAACTATGGACCCATGGCCAAAACTCAAGTTTTAAAGACTGCCCGAAATCTGAATTTGGACTTTCATCAGTGTATTAAGTGTATTAAAATGTCGTCTTTCACATTGATTCGGAATCGTCAACCGCAAAAAAAGACAGTTTTGAGTTATTGTTGAATGAACAAAGTTGTCTCTTTCTTGTTTCAAGTGTTCAACTATGGACCCATGGCTAAAACTCAAGTTTTAAAAACTTCCCAAAATCTGAATTTGGACTTTATTTAGTGTATTAAGTGTTTCAAAATGTGATCTTTCACGTAGATTCAGAACCGTCAAAAGCAAATAAGTCAGTTTTGAGATATCTTTGATAGAACAAAGTTCTGTCTTTCTTGTTTCAAGTGTTCTACTGTGCACCCATGGCTAAAACTCAAGTTTTAAAAACATCCCGAGATCTGAATCTGGACTTTCATTAGTGTATCAAAATGTCGTCTTTCACATAGATTCGGAATCGTCAACTGCAAAAAAGTCAATTTTGAGATATCGTTGATTGAACAAAGTTGTCTCCTTCTTATTTCAAGTGTTCTACTATGGACCCATGGGTAAAACTGAAGTTTTAAAAACGTCCCAAAATCCGAATTTGGACTTTCACTAGTGTATTAAATGTATCAAAATGTCGTCTTTCACATTGATTCGGAATCGTCAACCGCAAAAAAAGTCCGTTTTGAGATATCGTTTGAATGAAGAAAGTTGTCTCTTTCTTGTTTCAAGTGTTCAACAATGGACCCATGGCTAAAACTCAAGTTTTGAAGACTTTCCGAAATCCGAATTTGGACTTTCATTAGCGTATTAAGTGTATTAAAATTTCATCTTTCACATTGATTCGGAATCGTCAACCGCAAAAAAAGTCAGTTTTGAGTTATAGTTGAATGAACAAAGTTGTCTGTTTCTTGTTTCAAGTATTCAACTATGGACCCATGGCTAAAACTCAAGTTTTAAAGACTTCCCGAAATTCGAATTTGGACTTTCATGAGTGTATTAAGTGTATTAAAATGTCGTCTTTCACATTGATTCGGAATCGTCAACCGCAAAAAAAGTCAGTTTTGAGATATCGTTGAATGAACAAAGTTGTCTCTTTCTTGTTTCAAGTGTTTAACTATGGACCCATGGCTAAAACTCAAGTTTTAAAGACTTCCCGAAATCCGAATTTGGACTTTCATTAGTGTATTAAGTGTATTAAAATGTCGCCTTTCACATTGTTTCGGAATCGTCAACCGCAAAAAAAGTCAGTTTTGAGATATCGTTTGAATGAAGAAAGTTGTCTCTTTCTTGTTTCAAGTGTTCACCAATGGACCCATGGCTAAAACTCAAGTTTTAAAGACTTTCCGAAATCCGAATTTCGACTTTCATTAGTGTATTAAGTGTATTAAAATGTCGTCTTTCACAGTGAGTCGGAATCGTGAACCACAAAAAAGTCAATTTTGAGATATCGTTGAATGAACAAAGTTGTCTCTTTCTTTTTTCAAGTGTTTATCTACGGACCTATGGCTAAAACTCAAGTTTTAAAGACTTCCCGAAATTCGAATTTGGACTTTCATGAGTGTATTAAGTGTATTAAAATGTCGTCTTTCACATTGATTCGGAATCGTCAACTGCAAAAAAGTCAATTTTAAGATATCGTTGATTGAACAAAGTTGTCTCCTTCTTGTTTCAAGTGTTCTACTATGGACCATGGCTAAAACTCAAGTTTTAAAAAAGTTCCCGGAATCCGAATTTGGACATTCGTTAGTGTATTAAGTGTATCAAAATGTCGTCTTTCACGTTGATTCGGAATCGTCAACCGCAATAAAAGTCAGTTTTGAGATATTGTTGAATGAACAAAGTTGTCTCTTTCTTGTTTCAAGTGTTTAACTATTGACCCATGGCTAAAACTCAAGCTTTAAAGACTTCCCGAAATCTGAATTTGGACTTTCATCAGTGTATTAAGTGTATTAAAATGTAGTCTTTCACATTGATTCAGAATCGTCCACCGCAAAAAACTTCCCTTTCGAGTTATCGTTGAATGAACGAAGTTGTCTCTTTCTTGTTTCAAGTGTTCAACTATGGACCCATGGCCAAAACTCAAGTTTTAAAAACTTCCCAAAATCTAAATTTGGGCTTTCTTTAGTGTATTAAGTGTTTCAAAATGCCGTCTTTCATGTAGATTCGTAATCATCAAAAGCAAATAAGTCAGTTTTTAGATATCTTTGATTGAACAAAGTTCTGTCTTTCTTGTTTCAAGTGTTCTACTATGGACCCATGGCTAAAACTCAAGTTTTAAAAACTTCTCGAAATCTAAATCTGGACTTTCATTAGGGTATTAAGTGTATCAAAATGTCGTCTTTCACATAGATTCGGAATCGTCAACTGCAAAAAAGTCAGTTTTAAGATATCGTTGATTGAACAAAGTTGTCTCTTTCTTGTTTCAAGTGTTCTACTATGGACCCATGGGTAAAACTCAAGTTTTAAAAGAGTTCCCGGAATCCAAATTTGGACATTCGTTAGTGTATTAAGTGTATCAAAATGTCGTCTTTCACGTTGATTCGGAATCGTCAACCGCAATAAAAGTCAGTTTTGAGATATTGTTGAATGAACAAAGTTGTCTCTTTCTTGTTTCAAGTGTTTAACTATTGACCCATGGCTAAAACTCAAGCTTTAAAGACTTCCCGAAATCCAAATTTGGACTTTCGTTAGTGTATTAAGTGTATCAAAATGTCGTCATTCACATTTATTCGAAATCGTCAACCGCAAAAAAAGTCAGTTTTGAGAAATCGTTGAATCAACAAAGTTCTCTCTTTCTTGTTTCAAGTGTTCTACTATAGACCCATGGGTAAAACTCAAGTTTTAAAAAAGTTCCCGGAATCTGAATTTGGACATTCGTTAGTGTATTAAGTGTATCAAAATGTCGTCTTTCACGTTGATTCGGAATCGTCAACCGCAATAAAAGTCAGTTTTGAGATATTGTTGAATGAACAAAGTTGTCTCTTTCTTGTTTCAAGTGTTTAACTATTGACCCATGGCTAAAACTCAAGCTTTAAAGACTTCCCGAAATCCAAATTTGGACTTTCGTTAGTGTATTAAGTGTATCAAAATGTCGTCTTTCACATTTATTCGAAATCGTCAACCGCAAAAAAAGTCAGTTTTGAGAAATCGTTGAATCAACAAAGTTGTCTCTTTCTTGTTTCAAGTGTTCTACTATAGACCCATGGCTAAAACTCAAGTTTTAAAGACTTCCCGAAATCCAAATTTAGACTTTCATTAGTGTATTAAGTGTATTAAAATGTCGTATTTCACATTGATTCGGAATCGTCAGCCGCAAAAAAAGTCAGTTCTGAGATATCGTTGAATGAACGAAGTTGTTTCTTTCTTGTTTCAAGTGTTTAACTATGGACCCATGGCTAAAACTCAAGTTTTAAAGACTTCCCGAAATCCGAATTTGTACTTTCATTAGTGTATTAAGTGTATTAAAATGTCGTCTTTCACATTGATTCGGAATCGTCAACCGCAAAAAAAGTCAGTTTTGAGTTATCGTTGAATGAACAAAGTTGTCTCTTTCTTGTTTCAAGTGTTTAACTATGGACCCATGGCTAAAACTCAAGTTTTAAAGACTTCCCGAAATCCGAATTTGGACTTTCATTAGTGTATTAAGTGTATTAAAATGTCGTCTTTCGCATTGATTCGGAATCGTCAACCGCAAAAAAAGTCAGTTTTGAGTTATCGTTGAATGAACAAAGTTGTCTCTTTCTTGTTTCAAGTGTTCAACTATGGACCCATGGCTAAAACTCAAGTTTTAAAGACTTCCCGAAATCCGAATTTGGACTTTCATTTGTGTATTAAGTGTATTAAAATGTCGTCTTTCACATTGATTCGGAATCGTCAACCGCAAAAAAAGTCAGTTTTGAGATATCGTTGAATGAACAAAGTTGTCTCTTTCTTGTTTCAAGTGTTCAACTATGGACCCATGGCTAAAACTCAAGTTTTAAAAACTTCCCAAAATCTGAATTTGGACTTTATTTAGTGCATTAAGTGTTTCAAAATGTCATCTTTCACGTAGATTCAGAACCGTCAAAAGCAAATAAGTCAGTTTTGAGATATCTTTGATAGAACAAAGTTTTGTCTTTCTTGTTTCAATTGTTCTACTGTGCACCCATGGCTAAAACTCAAGTTTTAAAAACTTCCCGAGATCTGAATCTAGACTTTCATTTGTGTATTAAGTGTATCAAAATGTCGTCTTTCACATAGATTCAGAATCGTCAACTGCAAATAACTCAATTTTGAGATATCGTTGATTTAACAAAGTTGTCTCCTTGTTGTTTCAAGTGTTCTACTATGGACCCATGGGTAAAACTCACGTTTTAAAAATGTCCCGAAATCCGAATTTGGACTTTCACTAGTGTATTAAGTGTATCAAAATGTCGTCTTTCACATTGATTCGGAATCGTCAACTGCAAAAAAAGGCAGTTTTTAGATATCGTTGAATGAAGAAAGTTGTCTCTTTCTTGTTTCAAGTGTTCAACAATGGACCCATGGCTAAAACTCAAGTTTTAAAGACTTCCCGAAATCCGAATTTGGATTTTTCATTAGTGTATTAAGTGTATTAAAATGTCGTCTTTCACATTGATTCGGACTCGTCAACCGCAAAAAAAGTCAGTTTTGAGATATCGTTGAATGAACAAAGTTGTCTCTTTCTTTTTTCAAGTGTTTAACTATGGACCCATGGCTAAAACTCAAGTTTTAAAGACTTTCCGAAATCCGAATTTGGACTTTCATCAGTGTATTAAGTGTATTAAAATGTCGTCTTTCACATTGATTCGGAATCGTCCACTACAAAAAACTGCCCTTTTGAGTTATCGTTGAATAAGCAAAGTTGTCTCTTTCTTGTTTCAAGTGTTCAACTATGGACCCATGGCTAAAACACAAGTTTTAAAAACTTCTCGAAATATGAATTTGGACTTTCTTTAGTGTATTAAGTTTTTCAAAATGTCGTCTTTCACGTAGATTCGGAATCATCAAAACCAAATAAGTCAGTTTTTAGATATCTTTGATTGAACAAAGTTCTATCTTTCTTGTTTCAAGTGTTCTACTATGGACCCACGGCTAAAACTCAAGTTTTAAAAACTTCTCGAAATCTGAATCTGGACTTTCATTAGTGTATTAAGTGTATCAAAATGTCATCTTTCACATAGGTTCGGAATCGTCAACTGCAAAAAAGTCAATTTTAAGATATCGTTGATTGAACAAATGTTCTCCTTCTTGTTTCATGTGTTCTACTATGGACCATGGCTAAAACTCAAGTTTTAGAGACATCCCGAAATCCGAATTTGGACTTTCGTTAGTGTATTAAGTGTATCAAAATGTCATCTTTCACATTGATTCGAGATCGTCAACCGCAAAAAAAGTCAGTTTTGAGATATCGTTGAATGAACAAAGTTGTCTCTTTCTTGTTTCTAGTGTTTAACTATGGACCCATGGCTAAAACTCAAGTTTTAAAGACTTCCCGAAATCTGATTTGGACTTTCATCAGTGTATTAAGTGTATTAAAATGTAGTCTTTCACATTGATTCAGAATCGTCCACCGCAAAAAACTTTCCTTTCGAGTTATCGTTGAATGAACGAAGTTGTCTCTTTCTTGTTTCAAGTGTTCAACTACGGACCCAT
The DNA here is from genome assembly GCA_036245055.1 of Diospyros kaki. NCBI lineage: Eukaryota > Viridiplantae > Streptophyta > Magnoliopsida > Ericales > Ebenaceae > Diospyros > Diospyros kaki. The sequence continues at coordinate 20,686,360 of BSEG01000009.1, read as the reverse complement.
GGCCAAAACTCAAGTTTTAAAAACTTCCCAAAATCTGAATTTGGGCTTTCTTTAGTGTATTAAGTGTTTCAAAATGCCGTCTTTCACGTAGATTCGTAATCATCAAAAGCAAATAAGTCATTTTTTAGATATCTTTGATTGAACAAAGTTCTGTCTTTCTTGTTTCAAGTGTTCTACTATGGACCCATGGCTAAAACTCAAGTTTTAAAAACTTCCCGAAATCTAAATCTGGACTTTCATTAGGGTATTAAGTGTATCAAAATGTCGTCTTTCACATAGATTCGGAATCGTCAACTGCAAAAAAGTCAATTTTAAGATATCATTGATTGAACAAAGTTGTCTCTTTCTTGTTTCAAGTGTTCCACTATGGACCCATGGGTAAAACTCAAGTTTTAAAAAAGTTCCCGGAATCTGAATTTGGACATTCGTTAGTGTATTAAGTGTATCAAAATGTCGTCTTTCACGTTGATTCGGAATCGTCAACCGCAATAAAAGTCAGTTTTGAGATATTGTTGAATGAACAAAGTTGCCTCTTTCTTGTTTCAAGTGTTTAACTATTGACCCATGGCTAAAACTCAAGCTTTAAAGATTTCCCGAAATCCAAATTTGGACTTTCGTTAGTGTATTAAGTGTATCAAAATGTCGTCTTTCACATTTATTCGAAATCGTCAACCGCAAAAAAAGTCAGTTTTGAGAAATCATTGAATGAACAAAGTTGTCTCTTTCTTGTTTCAAGTGTTCTACTATAGACCCATGGCTAAAACTCAAGTTTTAAAGACTTCTAGAAATCCAAATTTAGACTTTCATTAGTGTATTAAGTGTATTAAAATGTCGTATTTCACATTGATTCGGAATCGTCAACCGCAAAAAAAGTCAGTTTTGAGTTATAGTTGAATGAACAAAGTTGTCTCTTTCTTGTTTCAAGTATTCAACTATGGACCCATGGCTAAAACTCAAGTTTTAAAGACTTCCCGAAATCCGAATTCGGACTTTCATTAGTGTATTAAGTGTATTAAAATGTCGCCTTTCACATTGATTCGGAATCGTCAACCGCAAAAAAAGTCAGTTTTGAGATATCGTTTGAATGAAGAAAGTTGTCTCTTTCTTGTTTCAAGTGTTCACCAATGGACCCATGGCTAAAACTCAAGTTTTAAAGACTTTCCGAAATCTGAATTTCGACTTTCATTAGTGTATTAAGTGTATTAAAATGTCGCCTTTCACATTGATTCGGAATCGTCAACCGCAAAAAAAGTCAGTTTTGAAATATCGTTTGAATGAAGAAAGTTGTCTCTTTCTTGTTTCAAGTGTTCACCAATGGACCCATGGCTAAAACTCAAGTTTTAAAGACTTTCCGAAATCTGAATTTCGACTTTCATTAGTGTATTAAGTGTATTAAAATGTCGTCTTTCACAGTGAGTCGGAATCGTGAACCACAAAAAAAGTCAATTTTGAGATATCGTTGAATGAACAAAGTTGTCTCTTTCTTTTTTCAAGTGTTTATCTACGGACCTATGGCTAAAACTCAAGTTTTAAAGACTTCCCGAAATTCGAATTTGGACTTTCATGAGTGTATTAAGTGTATTAAAATGTCGTCTTTCACATTGATTCGGAATCGTCAACCGCAAAAAAAGTCAGTTTTGAGATATCGTTGAATGAACAAAGTTGTCTCTTTCTTGTTTCAAGTGTTTAACTATGGACCCATGGCTAAAACTCAAGTTTTAAAGACTTCCCGAAATCCGAATTTGGACTTTCATTAGTGTATTAAGTGTATTAAAATGTCGCCTTTCACATTGATTCGGAATCGTCAACCGCAAAAAAAGTCAGTTTTGAGATATCGTTTGAATGAAGAAAGTTGTCTCTTTCTTGTTTCAAGTGTTCACCAATGGACCCATGGCTAAAACTCAAGTTTTAAAGACTTTCCGAAATCTGAATTTCGACTTTCATTAGTGTATTAAGTGTATTAAAATGTCGTCTTTCACAGTGAGTCGGAATCGTGAACCACAAAAAAAGTCAATTTTGAGATATCGTTGAATGAACAAAGTTGTCTCTTTCTTTTTTCAAGTGTTTATCTACGGACCTATGGCTAAAACTCAAGTTTTAAAGACTTCCCGAAATTCGAATTTGGACTTTCATGAGTGTATTAAGTGTATTAAAATGTCGCCTTTCACATTGATTCGGAATCGTCAACCGCAAAAAAAGTCAGTTTTGAGATATCGTTTGAATGAAGAAAGTTGTCTCTTTCTTGTTTCAAGTGTTCACCAATGGACCCATGGCTAAAACTCAAGTTTTAAAGACTTTCCGAAATCTGAATTTCGACTTTCATTAGTGTATTAAGTGTATTAAAATGTCGTCTTTCACAGTGAGTCGGAATCGTGAACCACAAAAAAAGTCAATTTTGAGATATCGTTGAATGAACAAAGTTGTCTCTTTCTTTTTTCAAGTGTTTATCTACGGACCTATGGCTAAAACTCAAGTTTTAAAGACTTCCCGAAATTCGAATTTGGACTTTCATGAGTGTATTAAGTGTATTAAAATGTCGTCTTTCACATTGATTAGGAATCGTCAACTGCAAAAAAGTCAATTTTAAGATATCGTTGATTGAACAAAGTTGTCTCCTTCTTGTTTCCAGTGTTCTACTATGGACCATGGCTAAAACTCAAGTTTTAAAAAAGTTCCCGGAATCCGAATTTGGACATTCGTTAGTGTATTAAGTGTATCAAAATGTCGTCTTTCACGTTGATTCGGAATCGTCAACCGCAATAAAAGTCAGTTTTGAGATATTGTTGAATGAACAAAGTTGTCTCTTTCTTGTTTCAAGTGTTTAACTATTGACCCATGGCTAAAACTCAAGCTTTAAAGACTTCCCGAAATCCAAATTTGGACTTTCGTTAGTGTATTAAGTGTATCAAAATGTCGTCTTTCACATTTATTCGAAATCGTCAACAGCAAAAAAAGTCAGTTTTGAGAAATCGTTGAATCAACAAAGTTGTCTCTTTCTTGTTTCAAGTGTTCTACTATAGACCCATGGCTAAAACTCAAGTTTTAAAGACTTCCCGAAATCCAAATTTAGACTTTCATTAGTGTATTAAGTGTATTAAAATGTCGTATTTCACATTGATTCGGAATCGTCAGCCGCAAAAAAAGTCAGTTCTGAGATATCGTTGAATGAACGAAGTTGTTTCTTTCTTGTTTCAAGTGTTTAACTATGGACCCATGGCTAAAACTCAAGTTTTAAAGACTTCCCGAAATCCGAATTTGTACTTTCATTAGTGTATTAAGTGTATTAAAATGTCGTCTTTCACATTGATTCGGAATCGTCAACCGCAAAAAAAGTCAGTTTTGAGTTATCGTTGAATGAACAAAGTTGTCTCTTTCTTGTTTCAAGTGTTTAACTATGGACCCATGGCTAAAACTCAAGTTTTAAAGACTTCCCGAAATCCGAATTTGGACTTTCATTAGTGTATTAAGTGTATTAAAATGTCGTCTTTCGCATTGATTCGGAATCGTCAACCGCAAAAAAAGTCAGTTTTGAGTTATCGTTGAATGAACAAAGTTGTCTCTTTCTTGTTTCAAGTGTTCACCAATGGACCCATGGCTAAAACTCAAGTTTTAAAGACTTCCCGAAATCCGAATTTGGACTTTCATTAGTGTATTAAGTGTATTAAAATGTCGTCTTTCACATTGATTCGGAATCGTCAACCGCAAAAAAAGTCAGTTTTGAGTTATCGTTGAATGAACAAAGTTGTCTCTTTCTTGTTTCAAGTGTTTAACTATGGACCCATGGCTAAAACTCAAGTTTTAAAGACTTCCCGAAATCCGAATTTGGACTTTCATTAGTGTATTAAGTGTATTAAAATGTCGTCTTTCGCATTGATTCGGAATCGTCAACCGCAAAAAAAGTCAGTTTTGAGTTATCGTTGAATGAACAAAGTTGTCTCTTTCTTGTTTCAAGTGTTCAACTATGGACCCATGGCTAAAACTCAAGTTTTAAAAACTTCCCAAAATCTGAATTTGGACTTTATTTAGTGCATTAAGTGTTTCAAAATGTCATCTTTCACGTAGATTTAGAACCGTCAAAAGCAAATAAGTCAGTTTTGAGATATCTTTGATAGAACAAAGTTCTGTCTTTCTTGTTTCAATTGTTCTACTGTGCACCCATGGCTAAAACTCAAGTTTTAAAAACTTCCCGAGATCTGAATCTGGACTTTCATTAGTGTATTAAGTGTATCAAAATGTCGTCTTTCACATAGATTCGGAATCGTCAACTGCAAAAAACTCAATTTTGAGATATCGTTGATTTAACAAAGTTGTCTCCTTGTTGTTTCAAGTGTTCTACTACGGACCCATGGGTAAAACTCACGTTTTAAAAATGTCCCGAAATCCGAATTTGGACTTTCACTAGTGTATTAAGTGTATCAAAATGTCGTCTTTCACATTGATTCGGAATCGTCAACTGCAAAAAAAGGCAGTTTTTAGATATCGTTGAATGAAGAAAGTTGTCTCTTTCTTGTTTCAAGTGTTCAACAATGGACCCATGGCTAAAACTCAAGTTTTAAAGACTTCCCGAAATCCGAATTTGGATTTTTCATTAGTGTATTAAGTGTATTAAAATGTCGTCTTTCACATTGATTCGGAATCGTCAACCGCAAAAAAAGTCAGTTTTGAGATATCGTTTAATGAACAAAGTTGTCTCTTTCTTTTTTCAAGTGTTTAACTATGGACCCATGACTAAAACTCAAGTTTTAAAGACTTTCCGAAATCCGAATTTGGACTTTCATCAGTGTATTAAGTGTATTAAAATGTCGTCTTTCACATTGATTCGGAATCGTCCACTACAAAAAACTGCCCTTTTGAGTTATCGTTGAATAAGCAAAGTTGTCTCTTTCTTGTTTCAAGTGTTCAACTATGGACCCATGGCTAAAACACAAGTTTTAAAAACTTCTCGAAATATGAATTTGGACTTTCTTTAGTGTATTAAGTTTTTCAAAATGTCGTCTTTCACGTAGATTCGGAATCATCAAAACCAAATAAGTCAGTTTTTAGATATCTTTGATTGAACAAAGTTCTATCTTTCTTGTTTCAAGTGTTCTACTATGGACCCACGGCTAAAACTCAAGTTTTAAAAACTTCTCGAAATCTGAATCTGGACTTTCATTAGTGTATTAAGTGTATCAAAATGTCATCTTTCACATAGGTTCGGAATCGTCAACTGCAAAAAAGTCAATTTTAAGATATCGTTGATTGAACAAAGTTGTCTCCTTCTTGTTTCAAGTGTTCTACTATGGACCATGGCTAAAACTCAAGTTTTAGAGACATCCCGAAATCCGAATTTGGACTTTCGTTAGTGTATTAAGTGTATCAAAATGTCATCTTTCACATTGATTCGAGATCGTCAACCGCAAAAAAAGTCAGTTTTGAGATATCGTTGAATGAACAAAGTTGTCTCTTTCTTGTTTCTAGTGTTTAACTATGGACCCATGGCTAAAACTCAAGTTTTAAAGACTTCCCGAAATCTGATTTGGACTTTCATCAGTGTATTAAGTGTATTAAAATGTAGTCTTTCACATTGATTCAGAATCGTCCACCTCAAAAAACTTTCCTTTCGAGTTATCGTTGAATGAACGAAGTTGTCTCTTTCTTGTTTCAAGTGTTCAACTACGGACCCATGGCCAAAACTCAAGTTTTAAAAACTTCCCAAAATCTGAATTTGGGCTTTCTTTAGTGTATTAAGTGTTTCAAAATGCCGTCTTTCACGTAGATTCGTAATCATCAAAAGCAAATAAGTCATTTTTTAGATATCTTTGATTGAACAAAGTTCTGTCTTTCTTGTTTCAAGTGTTCTACTATGGACCCATGGCTAAAACTCAAGTTTTAAAAACTTCCCGAAATCTAAATCTGGACTTTCATTAGGGTATTAAGTGTATCAAAATGTCGTCTTTCACATAGATTCGGAATCGTCAACTGCAAAAAAGTCAGTTTTAAGATATCGTTGATTGAACAAAGTTGTCTCTTTCTTGTTTCAAGTGTTCTACTATGGACCCATGGGTAAAACTCAAGTTTTAAAAAAGTTCCCGGAATCCAAATTTGGACATTCGTTAGTGTATTAAGTGTATCAAAATGTCGTCTTTCACGTTGATTCGGAATCGTCAACCGCAATAAAAGTCAGTTTTGAGATATTGTTGAATGAACAAAGTTGTCTCTTTCTTGTTTCAAGTGTTTAACTATTGACCCATGGCTAAAACTCAAGCTTTAAAGACTTCCCGAAATCCAAATTTGGACTTTCGTTAGTGTATTAAGTGTATCAAAATGTCGTCATTCACATTTATTCGAAATCGTCAACCGCAAAAAAAGTCAGTTTTGAGAAATCGTTGAATCAACAAAGTTCTCTCTTTCTTGTTTCAAGTGTTCTACTATAGACCCATGGGTAAAACTCAAGTTTTAAAAAAGTTCCCGGAATCCGAATTTGGACATTCGTTAGTGTATTAAGTGTATCAAAATGTCGTCTTTCACGTTGATTCGGAATCGTCAACCGCAATAAAAGTCAGTTTTGAGATATTGTTGAATGAACAAAGTTGTCTCTTTCTTGTTTCAAGTGTTTAACTATTGACCCATGGCTAAAACTCAAGCTTTAAAGACTTCCCGAAATCCAAATTTGGACTTTCGTTAGTGTATTAAGTGTATCAAAATGTCGTCTTTCACATTTATTCGAAATCGTCAACCGCAAAAAAAGTCAGTTTTGAGAAATCGTTGAATCAACAAAGTTGTCTCTTTCTTGTTTCAAGTGTTCTACTATAGACCCATGGCTAAAACTCAAGTTTTAAAGACTTCCCGAAATCCAAATTTAGACTTTCATTAGTGTATTAAGTGTATTAAAATGTCGTATTTCACATTGATTCGGAATCGTCAGCCGCAAAAAAAGTCAGTTCTGAGATATCGTTGAATGAACGAAGTTGTTTCTTTCTTGTTTCAAGTGTTTAACTATGGACCCATGGCTAAAACTCAAGTTTTAAAGACTTCCCGAAATCCAAATTTGTACTTTCATTAGTGTATTAAGTGTATTAAAATGTCGTCTTTCACATTGATTCGGAATCGTCAACCGCAAAAAAAGTCAGTTTTGAGTTATCGTTGAATGAACAAAGTTGTCTCTTTCTTGTTTCAAGTGTTTAACTATGGACCCATGGCTAAAACTCAAGTTTTAAAGACTTCCCGAAATCCGAATTTGGACTTTCATTAGTGTATTAAGTGTATTAAAATGTCGTCTTTCGCATTGATTCGGAATCGTCAACCGCAAAAAAAGTCAGTTTTGAGTTATCGTTGAATGAACAAAGTTGTCTCTTTCTTGTTTCAAGTGTTCAACTATGGACCCATGGCTAAAACTCAAGTTTTAAAGACTTCCCGAAATCCGAATTTGGACTTTCATTTGTGTATTAAGTGTATTAAAATGTCGTCTTTCACATTGATTCGGAATCGTCAACCGCAAAAAAAGTCAGTTTTGAGATATCGTTGAATGAACAAAGTTGTCTCTTTCTTGTTTCAAGTGTTCAACTATGGACCCATGGCTAAAACTCAAGTTTTAAAAACTTCCCAAAATCTGAATTTGGACTTTATTTAGTGCATTAAGTGTTTCAAAATGTCATCTTTCACGTAGATTCAGAACCGTCAAAAGCAAATAAGTCAGTTTTGAGATATCTTTGATAGAACAAAGTTTTGTCTTTCTTGTTTCAATTGTTCTACTGTGCACCCATGGCTAAAACTCAAGTTTTAAAAACTTCCCGAGATCTGAATCTGGACTTTCATTAGTGTATTAAGTGTATCAAAATGTCGTCTTTCACATAGATTCAGAATCGTCAACTGCAAATAACTCAATTTTGAGATATCGTTGATTTAACAAAGTTGTCTCCTTGTTGTTTCAAGTGTTCTACTATGGACCCATGGGTAAAACTCACGTTTTAAAAATGTCCCGAAATCCGAATTTGGACTTTCACTAGTGTATTAAGTGTATCAAAATGTCGTCTTTCACATTGATTCGGAATCGTCAACTGCAAAAAAAGGCAGTTTTTAGATATCGTTGAATGAAGAAAGTTGTCTCTTTCTTGTTTCAAGTGTTCAACAATGGACCCATGGCTAAAACTCAAGTTTTAAAGACTTCCCGAAATCCGAATTTGGATTTTTCATTAGTGTATTAAGTGTATTAAAATGTCGTCTTTCACATTGATTCGGACTCGTCAACCGCAAAAAAAGTCAGTTTTGAGATATCGTTGAATGAACAAAGTTGTCTCTTTCTTTTTTCAAGTGTTTAACTATGGACCCATGGCTAAAACTCAAGTTTTAAAGACTTTCCGAAATCCGAATTTGGACTTTCATCAGTGTATTAAGTGTATTAAAATGTCGTCTTTCACATTGATTCGGAATCGTCCACTACAAAAAACTGCCCTTTTGAGTTATCGTTGAATAAGCAAAGTTGTCTCTTTCTTGTTTCAAGTGTTCAACTATGGACCCATGGCTAAAACACAAGTTTTAAAAACTTCTCGAAATATGAATTTGGACTTTCTTTAGTGTATTAAGTTTTTCAAAATGTCGTCTTTCACGTAGATTCGGAATCATCAAAACCAAATAAGTCAGTTTTTAGATATCTTTGATTGAACAAAGTTCTATCTTTCTTGTTTCAAGTGTTCTACTATGGACCCACGGCTAAAACTCAAGTTTTAAAAACTTCTCGAAATCTGAATCTGGACTTTCATTAGTGTATTAAGTGTATCAAAATGTCATCTTTCACATAGGTTCGGAATCGTCAACTGCAAAAAAGTCAATTTTAAGATATCGTTGATTGAACAAATGTTCTCCTTCTTGTTTCATGTGTTCTACTATGGACCATGGCTAAAACTCAAGTTTTAGAGACATCCCGAAATCCGAATTTGGACTTTCGTTAGTGTATTAAGTGTATCAAAATGTCATCTTTCACATTGATTCGAGATCGTCAACCGCAAAAAAAGTCAGTTTTGAGATATCGTTGAATGAACAAAGTTGTCTCTTTCTTGTTTCTAGTGTTTAACTATGGACCCATGGCTAAAACTCAAGTTTTAAAGACTTCCCGAAATCTGATTTGGACTTTCATCAGTGTATTAAGTGTATTAAAATGTAGTCTTTCACATTGATTCAGAATCGTCCACCGCAAAAAACTTTCCTTTCGAGTTATCGTTGAATGAACGAAGTTGTCTCTTTCTTGTTTCAAGTGTTCAACTACGGACCCATGGCCAAAACTCAAGTTTTAAAAACTTCCCAAAATCTGAATTTGGGCTTTCTTTAGTGTATTAAGTGTTTCAAAATGCCGTCTTTCACGTAGATTCGTAATCATCAAAAGCAAATAAGTCATTTTTTAGATATCTTTGATTGAACAAAGTTCTGTCTTTCTTGTTTCAAGTGTTCTACTATGGACCCATGGCTAAAACTCAAGTTTTAAAAACTTCCCGAAATCTAAATCTGGACTTTCATTAGGGTATTAAGTGTATCAAAATGTCGTCTTTCACATAGATTCGGAATCGTCAACTGCAAAAAAGTCAATTTTAAGATATCATTGATTGAACAAAGTTGTCTCTTTCTTGTTTCAAGTGTTCCACTATGGACCCATGGGTAAAACTCAAGTTTTAAAAAAGTTCCCAGAATCTGAATTTGGACATTCGTTAGTGTATTAAGTGTATCAAAATGTCGTCTTTCACGTTGATTCGGAATCGTCAACCGCAATAAAAGTCAGTTTTGAGATATTGTTGAATGAACAAAGTTGCCTCTTTCTTGTTTCAAGTGTTTAACTATTGACCCATGGCTAAAACTCAAGCTTTAAAGACTTCCCGAAATCCAAATTTGGACTTTCGTTAGTGTATTAAGTGTATCAAAATGTCGTCTTTCACATTTATTCGAAATCGTCAACCGCAAAAAAAGTCAGTTTTGAGAAATCATTGAATGAACAAAGTTGTCTCTTTCTTGTTTCAAGTGTTCTACTATAGACCCATGGCTAAAACTCAAGTTTTAAAGACTTCTAGAAATCCAAATTTAGACTTTCATTAGTGTATTAAGTGTATTAAAATGTCGTATTTCACATTGATTCGGAATCGTCAACCGCAAAAAAAGTCAGTTTTGAGTTATAGTTGAATGAACAAAGTTGTCTCTTTCTTGTTTCAAGTATTCAACTATGGACCCATGGCTAAAACTCAAGTTTTAAAGACTTCCCGAAATCCGAATTCGGACTTTCATTAGTGTATTAAGTGTATTAAAATGTCGCCTTTCACATTGATTCGGAATCGTCAACCGCAAAAAAAGTCAGTTTTGAGATATCGTTTGAATGAAGAAAGTTGTCTCTTTCTTGTTTCAAGTGTTCACCAATGGACCCATGGCTAAAACTCAAGTTTTAAAGACTTTCCGAAATCTGAATTTCGACTTTCATTAGTGTATTAAGTGTATTAAAATGTCGCCTTTCACATTGATTCGGAATCGTCAACCGCAAAAAAAGTCAGTTTTGAGATATCGTTTGAATGAAGAAAGTTGTCTCTTTCTTGTTTCAAGTGTTCACCAATGGACCCATGGCTAAAACTCAAGTTTTAAAGACTTTCCGAAATCTGAATTTCGACTTTCATTAGTGTATTAAGTGTATTAAAATGTCGTCTTTCACAGTGAGTCGGAATCGTGAACCACAAAAAAAGTCAATTTTGAGATATCGTTGAATGAACAAAGTTGTCTCTTTCTTTTTTCAAGTGTTTATCTACGGACCTATGGCTAAAACTCAAGTTTTAAAGACTTCCCGAAATTCGAATTTGGACTTTCATGAGTGTATTAAGTGTATTAAAATGTCGTCTTTCACATTGATTCGGAATCGTCAACCGCAAAAAAAGTCAGTTTTGAGATATCGTTGAATGAACAAAGTTGTCTCTTTCTTGTTTCAAGTGTTTAACTATGGACCCATGGCTAAAACTCAAGTTTTAAAGACTTCCCGAAATCCGAATTTGGACTTTCATTAGTGTATTAAGTGTATTAAAATGTCGCCTTTCACATTGATTCGGAATCGTCAACCGCAAAAAAAGTCAGTTTTGAGATATCGTTTGAATGAAGAAAGTTGTCTCTTTCTTGTTTCAAGTGTTCACCAATGGACCCATGGCTAAAACTCAAGTTTTAAAGACTTTCCGAAATCTGAATTTCGACTTTCATTAGTGTATTAAGTGTATTAAAATGTCGTCTTTCACAGTGAGTCGGAATCGTGAACCACAAAAAAAGTCAATTTTGAGATATCGTTGAATGAACAAAGTTGTCTCTTTCTTTTTTCAAGTGTTTATCTACGGACCTATGGCTAAAACTCAAGTTTTAAAGACTTCCCGAAATTCGAATTTGGACTTTCATGAGTGTATTAAGTGTATTAAAATGTCGCCTTTCACATTGATTCGGAATCGTCAACCGCAAAAAAAGTCAGTTTTGAGATATCGTTTGAATGAAGAAAGTTGTCTCTTTCTTGTTTCAAGTGTTCACCAATGGACCCATGGCTAAAACTCAAGTTTTAAAGACTTTCCGAAATCTGAATTTCGACTTTCATTAGTGTATTAAGTGTATTAAAATGTCGTCTTTCACAGTGAGTCGGAATCGTGAACCACAAAAAAAGTCAATTTTGAGATATCGTTGAATGAACAAAGTTGTCTCTTTCTTTTTTCAAGTGTTTATCTACGGACCTATGGCTAAAACTCAAGTTTTAAAGACTTCCCGAAATTCGAATTTGGACTTTCATGAGTGTATTAAGTGTATTAAAATGTCGTCTTTCACATTGATTAGGAATCGTCAACTGCAAAAAAGTCAATTTTAAGATATCGTTGATTGAACAAAGTTGTCTCCTTCTTGTTTCCAGTGTTCTACTATGGACCATGGCTAAAACTCAAGTTTTAAAAAAGTTCCCGGAATCCGAATTTGGACATTCGTTAGTGTATTAAGTGTATCAAAATGTCGTCTTTCACGTTGATTCGGAATCGTCAACCGCAATAAAAGTCAGTTTTGAGATATTGTTGAATGAACAAAGTTGTCTCTTTCTTGTTTCAAGTGTTTAACTATTGACCCATGGCTAAAACTCAAGCTTTAAAGACTTCCCGAAATCCAAATTTGGACTTTCGTTAGTGTATTAAGTGTATCAAAATGTCGTCTTTCACATTGATTCGGAATCGTCAACCGCAAAAAAAGTCAGTTTTGAGATATCGTTGAATGAACAAAGTTGTCTCTTTCTTGTTTCAAGTGTTTAACTATGGACCCATGGCTAAAACTCAAGTTTTAAAGACTTCCCGAAATCCGAATTTGGACTTTCATTAGTGTATTAAGTGTATTAAAATGTCGCCTTTCACATTGATTCGGAATCGTCAACCGCAAAAAAAGTCAGTTTTGAGATATCGTTTGAATGAAGAAAGTTGTCTCTTTCTTGTTTCAAGTGTTCACCAATGGACCCATGGCTAAAACTCAAGTTTTAAAGACTTTCCGAAATCTGAATTTCGACTTTCATTAGTGTATTAAGTGTATTAAAATGTCGTCTTTCACAGTGAGTCGGAATCGTGAACCACAAAAAAAGTCAATTTTGAGATATCGTTGAATGAACAAAGTTGTCTCTTTCTTTTTTCAAGTGTTTATCTACGGACCTATGGCTAAAACTCAAGTTTTAAAGACTTCCCGAAATTCGAATTTGGACTTTCATGAGTGTATTAAGTGTATTAAAATGTCGCCTTTCACATTGATTCGGAATCGTCAACCGCAAAAAAAGTCAGTTTTGAGATATCGTTTGAATGAAGAAAGTTGTCTCTTTCTTGTTTCAAGTGTTCACCAATGGACCCATGGCTAAAACTCAAGTTTTAAAGACTTTCCGAAATCTGAATTTCGACTTTCATTAGTGTATTAAGTGTATTAAAATGTCGTCTTTCACAGTGAGTCGGAATCGTGAACCACAAAAAAAGTCAATTTTGAGATATCGTTGAATGAACAAAGTTGTCTCTTTCTTTTTTCAAGTGTTTATCTACGGACCTATGGCTAAAACTCAAGTTTTAAAGACTTCCCGAAATTCGAATTTGGACTTTCATGAGTGTATTAAGTGTATTAAAATGTCGTCTTTCACATTGATTAGGAATCGTCAACTGCAAAAAAGTCAATTTTAAGATATCGTTGATTGAACAAAGTTGTCTCCTTCTTGTTTCCAGTGTTCTACTATGGACCATGGCTAAAACTCAAGTTTTAAAAAAGTTCCCGGAATCCGAATTTGGACATTCGTTAGTGTATTAAGTGTATCAAAATGTCGTCTTTCACGTTGATTCGGAATCGTCAACCGCAATAAAAGTCAGTTTTGAGATATTGTTGAATGAACAAAGTTGTCTCTTTCTTGTTTCAAGTGTTTAACTATTGACCCATGGCTAAAACTCAAGCTTTAAAGACTTCCCGAAATCCAAATTTGGACTTTCGTTAGTGTATTAAGTGTATCAAAATGTCGTCTTTCACATTTATTCGAAATCGTCAACAGCAAAAAAAGTCAGTTTTGAGAAATCGTTGAATCAACAAAGTTGTCTCTTTCTTGTTTCAAGTGTTCTACTATAGACCCATGGCTAAAACTCAAGTTTTAAAGACTTCCCGAAATCCAAATTTAGACTTTCATTAGTGTATTAAGTGTATTAAAATGTCGTATTTCACATTGATTCGGAATCGTCAGCCGCAAAAAAAGTCAGTTCTGAGATATCGTTGAATGAACGAAGTTGTTTCTTTCTTGTTTCAAGTGTTTAACTATGGACCCATGGCTAAAACTCAAGTTTTAAAGACTTCCTGAAATCCGAATTTGTACTTTCATTAGTGTATTAAGTGTATTAAAATGTCGTCTTTCACATTGATTCGGAATCGTCAACCGCAAAAAAAGTCAGTTTTGAGTTATCGTTGAATGAACAAAGTTGTCTCTTTCTTGTTTCAAGTGTTTAACTATGGACCCATGGCTAAAACTCAAGTTTTAAAGACTTCCCGAAATTCGAATTTGGACTTTCATTAGTGTATTAAGTGTATTAAAATGTCGTCTTTCGCATTGATTCGGAATCGTCAACCGCAAAAAAAGTCGGTTTTGAGTTATCGTTGAATGAACAAAGTTGTCTCTTTCTTGTTTCAAGTGTTCAACTATGGACCCATGGCTAAAACTCAAGTTTTAAAGACTTCCCGAAATCCGAATTTGGACTTTCATTAGTGTATTAAGTGTATTAAAATGTCGTCTTTCACATTGATTCGGAATCGTCAACCGCAAAAAAAGTCAGTTTTGAGTTATCGTTGAATGAACAAAGTTGTCTCTTTCTTGTTTCAAGTGTTTAACTATGGACCCATGGCTAAAACTCAAGTTTTAAAGACTTCCCGAAATCCGAATTTGGACTTTCATTAGTGTATTAAGTGTATTAAAATGTCGTCTTTCGCATTGATTCGGAATCGTCAACCGCAAAAAAAGTCAGTTTTGAGTTATCGTTGAATGAACAAAGTTGTCTCTTTCTTGTTTCAAGTGTTCAACTATGGACCCATGGCTAAAACTCAAGTTTTAAAAACTTCCCAAAATCTGAATTTGGACTTTATTTAGTGCATTAAGTGTTTCAAAATGTCATCTTTCACGTAGATTTAGAACCGTCAAAAGCAAATAAGTCAGTTTTGAGATATCTTTGATAGAACAAAGTTCTGTCTTTCTTGTTTCAATTGTTCTACTGTGCACCCATGGCTAAAACTCAAGTTTTAAAAACTTCCCGAGATCTGAATCTGGACTTTCATTAGTGTATTAAGTGTATCAAAATGTCGTCTTTCACATAGATTCGGAATCGTCAACTGCAAAAAACTCAATTTTGAGATATCGTTGATTTAACAAAGTTGTCTCCTTGTTGTTTCAAGTGTTCTACTACGGACCCATGGGTAAAACTCACGTTTTAAAAATGTCCCGAAATCCGAATTTGGACTTTCACTAGTGTATTAAGTGTATCAAAATGTCGTCTTTCACATTGATTCGGAATCGTCAACTGCAAAAAAAGGCAGTTTTTAGATATCGTTGAATGAAGAAAGTTGTCTCTTTCTTGTTTCAAGTGTTCAACAATGGACCCATGGCTAAAACTCAAGTTTTAAAGACTTCCCGAAATCCGAATTTGGATTTTTCATTAGTGTATTAAGTGTATTAAAATGTCGTCTTTCACATTGATTCGGAATCGTCAACCGCAAAAAAAGTCAGTTTTGAGATATCGTTTAATGAACAAAGTTGTCTCTTTCTTTTTTCAAGTGTTTAACTATGGACCCATGACTAAAACTCAAGTTTTAAAGACTTTCCGAAATCCGAATTTGGACTTTCATCAGTGTATTAAGTGTATTAAAATGTCGTCTTTCACATTGATTCGGAATCGTCCACTACAAAAAACTGCCCTTTTGAGTTATCGTTGAATAAGCAAAGTTGTCTCTTTCTTGTTTCAAGTGTTCAACTATGGACCCATGGCTAAAACACAAGTTTTAAAAACTTCTCGAAATATGAATTTGGACTTTCTTTAGTGTATTAAGTTTTTCAAAATGTCGTCTTTCACGTAGATTCGGAATCATCAAAACCAAATAAGTCAGTTTTTAGATATCTTTGATTGAACAAAGTTCTATCTTTCTTGTTTCAAGTGTTCTACTATGGACCCACGGCTAAAACTCAAGTTTTAAAAACTTCTCGAAATCTGAATCTGGACTTTCATTAGTGTATTAAGTGTATCAAAATGTCATCTTTCACATAGGTTCGGAATCGTCAACTGCAAAAAAGTCAATTTTAAGATATCGTTGATTGAACAAAGTTGTCTCCTTCTTGTTTCAAGTGTTCTACTATGGACCATGGCTAAAACTCAAGTTTTAGAGACATCCCGAAATCCGAATTTGGACTTTCGTTAGTGTATTAAGTGTATCAAAATGTCATCTTTCACATTGATTCGAGATCGTCAACCGCAAAAAAAGTCAGTTTTGAGATATCGTTGAATGAACAAAGTTGTCTCTTTCTTGTTTCTAGTGTTTAACTATGGACCCATGGCTAAAACTCAAGTTTTAAAGACTTCCCGAAATCTGATTTGGACTTTCATCAGTGTATTAAGTGTATTAAAATGTAGTCTTTCACATTGATTCAGAATCGTCCACCTCAAAAAACTTTCCTTTCGAGTTATCGTTGAATGAACGAAGTTGTCTCTTTCTTGTTTCAAGTGTTCAACTACGGACCCATGGCCAAAACTCAAGTTTTAAAAACTTCCCAAAATCTGAATTTGGGCTTTCTTTAGTGTATTAAGTGTTTCAAAATGCCGTCTTTCACGTAGATTCGTAATCATCAAAAGCAAATAAGTCATTTTTTAGATATCTTTGATTGAACAAAGTTCTGTCTTTCTTGTTTCAAGTGTTCTACTATGGACCCATGGCTAAAACTCAAGTTTTAAAAACTTCCCGAAATCTAAATCTGGACTTTCATTAGGGTATTAAGTGTATCAAAATGTCGTCTTTCACATAGATTCGGAATCGTCAACTGCAAAAAAGTCAGTTTTAAGATATCGTTGATTGAACAAAGTTGTCTCTTTCTTGTTTCAAGTGTTCTACTATGGACCCATGGGTAAAACTCAAGTTTTAAAAAAGTTCCCGGAATCCAAATTTGGACATTCGTTAGTGTATTAAGTGTATCAAAATGTCGTCTTTCACGTTGATTCGGAATCGTCAACCGCAATAAAAGTCAGTTTTGAGATATTGTTGAATGAACAAAGTTGTCTCTTTCTTGTTTCAAGTGTTTAACTATTGACCCATGGCTAAAACTCAAGCTTTAAAGACTTCCCGAAATCCAAATTTGGACTTTCGTTAGTGTATTAAGTGTATCAAAATGTCGTCATTCACATTTATTCGAAATCGTCAACCGCAAAAAAAGTCAGTTTTGAGAAATCGTTGAATCAACAAAGTTCTCTCTTTCTTGTTTCAAGTGTTCTACTATAGACCCATGGGTAAAACTCAAGTTTTAAAAAAGTTCCCGGAATCCGAATTTGGACATTCGTTAGTGTATTAAGTGTATCAAAATGTCGTCTTTCACGTTGATTCGGAATCGTCAACCGCAATAAAAGTCAGTTTTGAGATATTGTTGAATGAACAAAGTTGTCTCTTTCTTGTTTCAAGTGTTTAACTATTGACCCATGGCTAAAACTCAAGCTTTAAAGACTTCCCGAAATCCAAATTTGGACTTTCGTTAGTGTATTAAGTGTATCAAAATGTCGTCTTTCACATTTATTCGAAATCGTCAACCGCAAAAAAAGTCAGTTTTGAGAAATCGTTGAATCAACAAAGTTGTCTCTTTCTTGTTTCAAGTGTTCTACTATAGACCCATGGCTAAAACTCAAGTTTTAAAGACTTCCCGAAATCCAAATTTAGACTTTCATTAGTGTATTAAGTGTATTAAAATGTCATATTTCACATTGATTCGGAATCGTCAGCCGCAAAAAAAGTCAGTTCTGAGATATCGTTGAATGAACGAAGTTGTTTCTTTCTTGTTTCAAGTGTTTAACTATGGACCCATGGCTAAAACTCAAGTTTTAAAGACTTCCCGAAATCCAAATTTGTACTTTCATTAGTGTATTAAGTGTATTAAAATGTCGTCTTTCACATTGATTCGGAATCGTCAACCGCAAAAAAAGTCAGTTTTGAGTTATCGTTGAATGAACAAAGTTGTCTCTTTCTTGTTTCAAGTGTTTAACTATGGACCCATGGCTAAAACTCAAGTTTTAAAGACTTCCCGAAATCCGAATTTGGACTTTCATTAGTGTATTAAGTGTATTAAAATGTCGTCTTTCGCATTGATTCGGAATCGTCAACCGCAAAAAAAGTCAGTTTTGAGTTATCGTTGAATGAACAAAGTTGTCTCTTTCTTGTTTCAAGTGTTCAACTATGGACCCATGGCTAAAACTCAAGTTTTAAAGACTTCCCGAAATCCGAATTTGGACTTTCATTTGTGTATTAAGTGTATTAAAATGTCGTCTTTCACATTGATTCGGAATCGTCAACCGCAAAAAAAGTCAGTTTTGAGATATCGTTGAATGAACAAAGTTGTCTCTTTCTTGTTTCAAGTGTTCAACTATGGACCCATGGCTAAAACTCAAGTTTTAAAAACTTCCCAAAATCTGAATTTGGACTTTATTTAGTGCATTAAGTGTTTCAAAATGTCATCTTTCACGTAGATTCAGAACCGTCAAAAGCAAATAAGTCAGTTTTGAGATATCTTTGATAGAACAAAGTTTTGTCTTTCTTGTTTCAATTGTTCTACTGTGCACCCATGGCTAAAACTCAAGTTTTAAAAACTTCCCGAGATCTGAATCTGGACTTTCATTAGTGTATTAAGTGTATCAAAATGTCGTCTTTCACATAGATTCAGAATCGTCAACTGCAAATAACTCAATTTTGAGATATCGTTGATTTAACAAAGTTGTCTCCTTGTTGTTTCAAGTGTTCTACTATGGACCCATGGGTAAAACTCACGTTTTAAAAATGTCCCGAAATCCGAATTTGGACTTTCACTAGTGTATTAAGTGTATCAAAATGTCGTCTTTCACATTGATTCGGAATCGTCAACTGCAAAAAAAGGCAGTTTTTAGATATCGTTGAATGAAGAAAGTTGTCTCTTTCTTGTTTCAAGTGTTCAACAATGGACCCATGGCTAAAACTCAAGTTTTAAAGACTTCCCGAAATCCGAATTTGGATTTTTCATTAGTGTATTAAGTGTATTAAAATGTCGTCTTTCACATTGATTCGGACTCGTCAACCGCAAAAAAAGTCAGTTTTGAGATATCGTTGAATGAACAAAGTTGTCTCTTTCTTTTTTCAAGTGTTTAACTATGGACCCATGGCTAAAACTCAAGTTTTAAAGACTTTCCGAAATCCGAATTTGGACTTTCATCAGTGTATTAAGTGTATTAAAATGTCGTCTTTCACATTGATTCGGAATCGTCCACTACAAAAAACTGCCCTTTTGAGTTATCGTTGAATAAGCAAAGTTGTCTCTTTCTTGTTTCAAGTGTTCAACTATGGACCCATGGCTAAAACACAAGTTTTAAAAACTTCTCGAAATATGAATTTGGACTTTCTTTAGTGTATTAAGTTTTTCAAAATGTCGTCTTTCACGTAGATTCGGAATCATCAAAACCAAATAAGTCAGTTTTTAGATATCTTTGATTGAACAAAGTTCTATCTTTCTTGTTTCAAGTGTTCTACTATGGACCCACGGCTAAAACTCAAGTTTTAAAAACTTCTCGAAATCTGAATCTGGACTTTCATTAGTGTATTAAGTGTATCAAAATGTCATCTTTCACATAGGTTCGGAATCGTCAACTGCAAAAAAGTCAATTTTAAGATATCGTTGATTGAACAAATGTTCTCCTTCTTGTTTCATGTGTTCTACTATGGACCATGGCTAAAACTCAAGTTTTAGAGACATCCCGAAATCCGAATTTGGACTTTCGTTAGTGTATTAAGTGTATCAAAATGTCATCTTTCACATTGATTCGAGATCGTCAACCGCAAAAAAAGTCAGTTTTGAGATATCGTTGAATGAACAAAGTTGTCTCTTTCTTGTTTCTAGTGTTTAACTATGGACCCATGGCTAAAACTCAAGTTTTAAAGACTTCCCGAAATCTGATTTGGACTTTCATCAGTGTATTAAGTGTATTAAAATGTAGTCTTTCACATTGATTCAGAATCGTCCACCGCAAAAAACTTTCCTTTCGAGTTATCGTTGAATGAACGAAGTTGTCTCTTTCTTGTTTCAAGTGTTCAACTACGGACCCATGGCCAAAACTCAAGTTTTAAAAACTTCCCAAAATCTGAATTTGGGCTTTCTTTAGTGTATTAAGTGTTTCAAAATGCCGTCTTTCACGTAGATTCGTAATCATCAAAAGCAAATAAGTCATTTTTTAGATATCTTTGATTGAACAAAGTTCTGTCTTTCTTGTTTCAAGTGTTCTACTATGGACCCATGGCTAAAACTCAAGTTTTAAAAACTTCCCGAAATCTAAATCTGGACTTTCATTAGGGTATTAAGTGTATCAAAATGTCGTCTTTCACATAGATTCGGAATCGTCAACTGCAAAAAAGTCAATTTTAAGATATCATTGATTGAACAAAGTTGTCTCTTTCTTGTTTCAAGTGTTCCACTATGGACCCATGGGTAAAACTCAAGTTTTAAAAAAGTTCCCAGAATCTGAATTTGGACATTCGTTAGTGTATTAAGTGTATCAAAATGTCGTCTTTCACGTTGATTCGGAATCGTCAACCGCAATAAAAGTCAGTTTTGAGATATTGTTGAATGAACAAAGTTGCCTCTTTCTTGTTTCAAGTGTTTAACTATTGACCCATGGCTAAAACTCAAGCTTTAAAGACTTCCCGAAATCCAAATTTGGACTTTCGTTAGTGTATTAAGTGTATCAAAATGTCGTCTTTCACATTTATTCGAAATCGTCAACCGCAAAAAAAGTCAGTTTTGAGAAATCATTGAATGAACAAAGTTGTCTCTTTCTTGTTTCAAGTGTTCTACTATAGACCCATGGCTAAAACTCAAGTTTTAAAGACTTCTAGAAATCCAAATTTAGACTTTCATTAGTGTATTAAGTGTATTAAAATGTCGTATTTCACATTGATTCGGAATCGTCAACCGCAAAAAAAGTCAGTTTTGAGTTATAGTTGAATGAACAAAGTTGTCTCTTTCTTGTTTCAAGTATTCAACTATGGACCCATGGCTAAAACTCAAGTTTTAAAGACTTCCCGAAATCCGAATTCGGACTTTCATTAGTGTATTAAGTGTATTAAAATGTCGCCTTTCACATTGATTCGGAATCGTCAACCGCAAAAAAAGTCAGTTTTGAGATATCGTTTGAATGAAGAAAGTTGTCTCTTTCTTGTTTCAAGTGTTCACCAATGGACCCATGGCTAAAACTCAAGTTTTAAAGACTTTCCGAAATCTGAATTTCGACTTTCATTAGTGTATTAAGTGTATTAAAATGTCGCCTTTCACATTGATTCGGAATCGTCAACCGCAAAAAAAGTCAGTTTTGAGATATCGTTTGAATGAAGAAAGTTGTCTCTTTCTTGTTTCAAGTGTTCACCAATGGACCCATGGCTAAAACTCAAGTTTTAAAGACTTTCCGAAATCTGAATTTCGACTTTCATTAGTGTATTAAGTGTATTAAAATGTCGTCTTTCACAGTGAGTCGGAATCGTGAACCACAAAAAAAGTCAATTTTGAGATATCGTTGAATGAACAAAGTTGTCTCTTTCTTTTTTCAAGTGTTTATCTACGGACCTATGGCTAAAACTCAAGTTTTAAAGACTTCCCGAAATTCGAATTTGGACTTTCATGAGTGTATTAAGTGTATTAAAATGTCGTCTTTCACATTGATTCGGAATCGTCAACCGCAAAAAAAGTCAGTTTTGAGATATCGTTGAATGAACAAAGTTGTCTCTTTCTTGTTTCAAGTGTTTAACTATGGACCCATGGCTAAAACTCAAGTTTTAAAGACTTCCCGAAATCCGAATTTGGACTTTCATTAGTGTATTAAGTGTATTAAAATGTCGCCTTTCACATTGATTCGGAATCGTCAACCGCAAAAAAAGTCAGTTTTGAGATATCGTTTGAATGAAGAAAGTTGTCTCTTTCTTGTTTCAAGTGTTCACCAATGGACCCATGGCTAAAACTCAAGTTTTAAAGACTTTCCGAAATCTGAATTTCGACTTTCATTAGTGTATTAAGTGTATTAAAATGTCGTCTTTCACAGTGAGTCGGAATCGTGAACCACAAAAAAAGTCAATTTTGAGATATCGTTGAATGAACAAAGTTGTCTCTTTCTTTTTTCAAGTGTTTATCTACGGACCTATGGCTAAAACTCAAGTTTTAAAGACTTCCCGAAATTCGAATTTGGACTTTCATGAGTGTATTAAGTGTATTAAAATGTCGCCTTTCACATTGATTCGGAATCGTCAACCGCAAAAAAAGTCAGTTTTGAGATATCGTTTGAATGAAGAAAGTTGTCTCTTTCTTGTTTCAAGTGTTCACCAATGGACCCATGGCTAAAACTCAAGTTTTAAAGACTTTCCGAAATCTGAATTTCGACTTTCATTAGTGTATTAAGTGTATTAAAATGTCGTCTTTCACAGTGAGTCGGAATCGTGAACCACAAAAAAAGTCAATTTTGAGATATCGTTGAATGAACAAAGTTGTCTCTTTCTTTTTTCAAGTGTTTATCTACGGACCTATGGCTAAAACTCAAGTTTTAAAGACTTCCCGAAATTCGAATTTGGACTTTCATGAGTGTATTAAGTGTATTAAAATGTCGTCTTTCACATTGATTAGGAATCGTCAACTGCAAAAAAGTCAATTTTAAGATATCGTTGATTGAACAAAGTTGTCTCCTTCTTGTTTCCAGTGTTCTACTATGGACCATGGCTAAAACTCAAGTTTTAAAAAAGTTCCCGGAATCCGAATTTGGACATTCGTTAGTGTATTAAGTGTATCAAAATGTCGTCTTTCACGTTGATTCGGAATCGTCAACCGCAATAAAAGTCAGTTTTGAGATATTGTTGAATGAACAAAGTTGTCTCTTTCTTGTTTCAAGTGTTTAACTATTGACCCATGGCTAAAACTCAAGCTTTAAAGACTTCCCGAAATCCAAATTTGGACTTTCGTTAGTGTATTAAGTGTATCAAAATGTCGTCTTTCACATTGATTCGGAATCGTCAACCGCAAAAAAAGTCAGTTTTGAGATATCGTTGAATGAACAAAGTTGTCTCTTTCTTGTTTCAAGTGTTTAACTATGGACCCATGGCTAAAACTCAAGTTTTAAAGACTTCCCGAAATCCGAATTTGGACTTTCATTAGTGTATTAAGTGTATTAAAATGTCGCCTTTCACATTGATTCGGAATCGTCAACCGCAAAAAAAGTCAGTTTTGAGATATCGTTTGAATGAAGAAAGTTGTCTCTTTCTTGTTTCAAGTGTTCACCAATGGACCCATGGCTAAAACTCAAGTTTTAAAGACTTTCCGAAATCTGAATTTCGACTTTCATTAGTGTATTAAGTGTATTAAAATGTCGTCTTTCACAGTGAGTCGGAATCGTGAACCACAAAAAAGTCAATTTTGAGATATCGTTGAATGAACAAAGTTGTCTCTTTCTTTTTTCAAGTGTTTATCTACGGACCTATGGCTAAAACTCAAGTTTTAAAGACTTCCCGAAATTCGAATTTGGACTTTCATGAGTGTATTAAGTGTATTAAAATGTCGCCTTTCACATTGATTCGGAATCGTCAACCGCAAAAAAAGTCAGTTTTGAGATATCGTTTGAATGAAGAAAGTTGTCTCTTTCTTGTTTCAAGTGTTCACCAATGGACCCATGGCTAAAACTCAAGTTTTAAAGACTTTCCGAAATCTGAATTTCGACTTTCATTAGTGTATTAAGTGTATTAAAATGTCGTCTTTCACAGTGAGTCGGAATCGTGAACCACAAAAAAAGTCAATTTTGAGATATCGTTGAATGAACAAAGTTGTCTCTTTCTTTTTTCAAGTGTTTATCTACGGACCTATGGCTAAAACTCAAGTTTTAAAGACTTCCCGAAATTCGAATTTGGACTTTCATGAGTGTATTAAGTGTATTAAAATGTCGTCTTTCACATTGATTAGGAATCGTCAACTGCAAAAAAGTCAATTTTAAGATATCGTTGATTGAACAAAGTTGTCTCCTTCTTGTTTCCAGTGTTCTACTATGGACCATGGCTAAAACTCAAGTTTTAAAAAAGTTCCCGGAATCCGAATTTGGACATTCGTTAGTGTATTAAGTGTATCAAAATGTCGTCTTTCACGTTGATTCGGAATCGTCAACCGCAATAAAAGTCAGTTTTGAGATATTGTTGAATGAACAAAGTTGTCTCTTTCTTGTTTCAAGTGTTTAACTATTGACCCATGGCTAAAACTCAAGCTTTAAAGACTTCCCGAAATCCAAATTTGGACTTTCGTTAGTGTATTAAGTGTATCAAAATGTCGTCTTTCACATTTATTCGAAATCGTCAACAGCAAAAAAAGTCAGTTTTGAGAAATCGTTGAATCAACAAAGTTGTCTCTTTCTTGTTTCAAGTGTTCTACTATAGACCCATGGCTAAAACTCAAGTTTTAAAGACTTCCCGAAATCCAAATTTAGACTTTCATTAGTGTATTAAGTGTATTAAAATGTCGTATTTCACATTGATTCGGAATCGTCAGCCGCAAAAAAAGTCAGTTCTGAGATATCGTTGAATGAACGAAGTTGTTTCTTTCTTGTTTCAAGTGTTTAACTATGGACCCATGGCTAAAACTCAAGTTTTAAAGACTTCCTGAAATCCGAATTTGTACTTTCATTAGTGTATTAAGTGTATTAAAATGTCGTCTTTCACATTGATTCGGAATCGTCAACCGCAAAAAAAGTCAGTTTTGAGTTATCGTTGAATGAACAAAGTTGTCTCTTTCTTGTTTCAAGTGTTTAACTATGGACCCATGGCTAAAACTCAAGTTTTAAAGACTTCCCGAAATTCGAATTTGGACTTTCATTAGTGTATTAAGTGTATTAAAATGTCGTCTTTCGCATTGATTCGGAATCGTCAACCGCAAAAAAAGTCGGTTTTGAGTTATCGTTGAATGAACAAAGTTGTCTCTTTCTTGTTTCAAGTGTTCAACTATGGACCCATGGCTAAAACTCAAGTTTTAAAGACTTCCCGAAATCCGAATTTGGACTTTCATTAGTGTATTAAGTGTATTAAAATGTCGTCTTTCACATTGATTCGGAATCGTCAACCGCAAAAAAAGTCAGTTTTGAGTTATCGTTGAATGAACAAAGTTGTCTCTTTCTTGTTTCAAGTGTTTAACTATGGACCCATGGCTAAAACTCAAGTTTTAAAGACTTCCCGAAATCCGAATTTGGACTTTCATTAGTGTATTAAGTGTATTAAAATGTCGTCTTTCGCATTGATTCGGAATCGTCAACCGCAAAAAAAGTCAGTTTTGAGTTATCGTTGAATGAACAAAGTTGTCTCTTTCTTGTTTCAAGTGTTCAACTATGGACCCATGGCTAAAACTCAAGTTTTAAAAACTTCCCAAAATCTGAATTTGGACTTTATTTAGTGCATTAAGTGTTTCAAAATGTCATCTTTCACGTAGATTTAGAACCGTCAAAAGCAAATAAGTCAGTTTTGAGATATCTTTGATAGAACAAAGTTCTGTCTTTCTTGTTTCAATTGTTCTACTGTGCACCCATGGCTAAAACTCAAGTTTTAAAAACTTCCCGAGATCTGAATCTGGACTTTCATTAGTGTATTAAGTGTATCAAAATGTCGTCTTTCACATAGATTCGGAATCGTCAACTGCAAAAAACTCAATTTTGAGATATCGTTGATTTAACAAAGTTGTCTCCTTGTTGTTTCAAGTGTTCTACTACGGACCCATGGGTAAAACTCACGTTTTAAAAATGTCCCGAAATCCGAATTTGGACTTTCACTAGTGTATTAAGTGTATCAAAATGTCGTCTTTCACATTGATTCGGAATCGTCAACTGCAAAAAAAGGCAGTTTTTAGATATCGTTGAATGAAGAAAGTTGTCTCTTTCTTGTTTCAAGTGTTCAACAATGGACCCATGGCTAAAACTCAAGTTTTAAAGACTTCCCGAAATCCGAATTTGGATTTTTCATTAGTGTATTAAGTGTATTAAAATGTCGTCTTTCACATTGATTCGGAATCGTCAACCGCAAAAAAAGTCAGTTTTGAGATATCGTTTAATGAACAAAGTTGTCTCTTTCTTTTTTCAAGTGTTTAACTATGGACCCATGACTAAAACTCAAGTTTTAAAGACTTTCCGAAATCCGAATTTGGACTTTCATCAGTGTATTAAGTGTATTAAAATGTCGTCTTTCACATTGATTCGGAATCGTCCACTACAAAAAACTGCCCTTTTGAGTTATCGTTGAATAAGCAAAGTTGTCTCTTTCTTGTTTCAAGTGTTCAACTATGGACCCATGGCTAAAACACAAGTTTTAAAAACTTCTCGAAATATGAATTTGGACTTTCTTTAGTGTATTAAGTTTTTCAAAATGTCGTCTTTCACGTAGATTCGGAATCATCAAAACCAAATAAGTCAGTTTTTAGATATCTTTGATTGAACAAAGTTCTATCTTTCTTGTTTCAAGTGTTCTACTATGGACCCACGGCTAAAACTCAAGTTTTAAAAACTTCTCGAAATCTGAATCTGGACTTTCATTAGTGTATTAAGTGTATCAAAATGTCATCTTTCACATAGGTTCGGAATCGTCAACTGCAAAAAAGTCAATTTTAAGATATCGTTGATTGAACAAAGTTGTCTCCTTCTTGTTTCAAGTGTTCTACTATGGACCATGGCTAAAACTCAAGTTTTAGAGACATCCCGAAATCCGAATTTGGACTTTCGTTAGTGTATTAAGTGTATCAAAATGTCATCTTTCACATTGATTCGAGATCGTCAACCGCAAAAAAAGTCAGTTTTGAGATATCGTTGAATGAACAAAGTTGTCTCTTTCTTGTTTCTAGTGTTTAACTATGGACCCATGGCTAAAACTCAAGTTTTAAAGACTTCCCGAAATCTGATTTGGACTTTCATCAGTGTATTAAGTGTATTAAAATGTAGTCTTTCACATTGATTCAGAATCGTCCACCTCAAAAAACTTTCCTTTCGAGTTATCGTTGAATGAACGAAGTTGTCTCTTTCTTGTTTCAAGTGTTCAACTACGGACCCATGGCCAAAACTCAAGTTTTAAAAACTTCCCAAAATCTGAATTTGGGCTTTCTTTAGTGTATTAAGTGTTTCAAAATGCCGTCTTTCACGTAGATTCGTAATCATCAAAAGCAAATAAGTCATTTTTTAGATATCTTTGATTGAACAAAGTTCTGTCTTTCTTGTTTCAAGTGTTCTACTATGGACCCATGGCTAAAACTCAAGTTTTAAAAACTTCCCGAAATCTAAATCTGGACTTTCATTAGGGTATTAAGTGTATCAAAATGTCGTCTTTCACATAGATTCGGAATCGTCAACTGCAAAAAAGTCAGTTTTAAGATATCGTTGATTGAACAAAGTTGTCTCTTTCTTGTTTCAAGTGTTCTACTATGGACCCATGGGTAAAACTCAAGTTTTAAAAAAGTTCCCGGAATCCAAATTTGGACATTCGTTAGTGTATTAAGTGTATCAAAATGTCGTCTTTCACGTTGATTCGGAATCGTCAACCGCAATAAAAGTCAGTTTTGAGATATTGTTGAATGAACAAAGTTGTCTCTTTCTTGTTTCAAGTGTTTAACTATTGACCCATGGCTAAAACTCAAGCTTTAAAGACTTCCCGAAATCCAAATTTGGACTTTCGTTAGTGTATTAAGTGTATCAAAATGTCGTCATTCACATTTATTCGAAATCGTCAACCGCAAAAAAAGTCAGTTTTGAGAAATCGTTGAATCAACAAAGTTCTCTCTTTCTTGTTTCAAGTGTTCTACTATAGACCCATGGGTAAAACTCAAGTTTTAAAAAAGTTCCCGGAATCCGAATTTGGACATTCGTTAGTGTATTAAGTGTATCAAAATGTCGTCTTTCACGTTGATTCGGAATCGTCAACCGCAATAAAAGTCAGTTTTGAGATATTGTTGAATGAACAAAGTTGTCTCTTTCTTGTTTCAAGTGTTTAACTATTGACCCATGGCTAAAACTCAAGCTTTAAAGACTTCCCGAAATCCAAATTTGGACTTTCGTTAGTGTATTAAGTGTATCAAAATGTCGTCTTTCACATTTATTCGAAATCGTCAACCGCAAAAAAAGTCAGTTTTGAGAAATCGTTGAATCAACAAAGTTGTCTCTTTCTTGTTTCAAGTGTTCTACTATAGACCCATGGCTAAAACTCAAGTTTTAAAGACTTCCCGAAATCCAAATTTGGACTTTCATTAGTGTATTAAGTGTATTAAAATGTCGTCTTTCACATTGATTCGGAATCGTCAACCGCAAAAAAAGTCTGTTTTGAGTTATCGTTGAATGAACAAAGTTGTCTCTTTCTTGTTTCAAGTGTTTAACTATGGACCCATGGCTAAAACTCAAGTTTTAAAGACTTCCCGAAATCCGAATTTGGACTTTCATTAGTGTATTAAGTGTATTAAAATGTCGTCTTTCGCATTGATTCGGAATCGTCAACCGCAAAAAAAGTCAGTTTTGAGTTATCGTTGAATGAACAAAGTTGTCTCTTTCTTGTTTCAAGTGTTCAACTATGGACCCATGGCTAAAACTCAAGTTTTAAAAACTTCCCAAAATCTGAATTTGGACTTTATTTAGTGCATTAAGTGTTTCAAAATGTCATCTTTCACGTAGATTTAGAACCGTCAAAAGCAAATAAGTCAGTTTTGAGATATCTTTGATAGAACAAAGTTCTGTCTTTCTTGTTTCAATTGTTCTACTGTGCACCCATGGCTAAAACTCAAGTTTTAAAAACTTCCCGAGATCTGAATCTGGACTTTCATTAGTGTATTAAGTGTATCAAAATGTCGTCTTTCACATAGATTCGGAATCGTCAACTGCAAAAAACTCAATTTTGAGATATCGTTGATTTAACAAAGTTGTCTCCTTGTTGTTTCAAGTGTTCTACTACGGACCCATGGGTAAAACTCACGTTTTAAAAATGTCCCGAAATCCGAATTTGGACTTTCACTAGTGTATTAAGTGTATCAAAATGTCGTCTTTCACATTGATTCGGAATCGTCAACTGCAAAAAAAGGCAGTTTTTAGATATCGTTGAATGAAGAAAGTTGTCTCTTTCTTGTTTCAAGTGTTCAACAATGGACCCATGGCTAAAACTCAAGTTTTAAAGACTTCCCGAAATCCGAATTTGGATTTTTCATTAGTGTATTAAGTGTATTAAAATGTCGTCTTTCACATTGATTCGGAATCGTCAACCGCAAAAAAAGTCAGTTTTGAGATATCGTTTAATGAAAAAAGTTGTCTCTTTCTTTTTTCAAGTGTTTAACTATGGACCCATGACTAAAACTCAAGTTTTAAAGACTTTCCGAAATCCGAATTTGGACTTTCATCAGTGTATTAAGTGTATTAAAATGTCGTCTTTCACATTGATTCGGAATCGTCCACTACAAAAAACTGCCCTTTTGAGTTATCGTTGAATAAGCAAAGTTGTCTCTTTCTTGTTTCAAGTGTTCAACTATGGACCCATGGCTAAAACACAAGTTTTAAAAACTTCTCGAAATATGAATTTGGACTTTCTTTAGTGTATTAAGTTTTTCAAAATGTCGTCTTTCACGTAGATTCGGAATCATCAAAACCAAATAAGTCAGTTTTTAGATATCTTTGATTGAACAAAGTTCTATCTTTCTTGTTTCAAGTGTTCTACTATGGACCCACGGCTAAAACTCAAGTTTTAAAAACTTCTCGAAATCTGAATCTGGACTTTCATTAGTGTATTAAGTGTATCAAAATGTCATCTTTCACATAGGTTCGGAATCGTCAACTGCAAAAAAGTCAATTTTAAGATATCGTTGATTGAACAAAGTTGTCTCCTTCTTGTTTCAAGTGTTCTACTATGGACCATGGCTAAAACTCAAGTTTTAGAGACATCCCGAAATCCGAATTTGGACTTTCGTTAGTGTATTAAGTGTATCAAAATGTCATCTTTCACATTGATTCGAGATCGTCAACCGCAAAAAAAGTCAGTTTTGAGATATCGTTGAATGAACAAAGTTGTCTCTTTCTTGTTTCTAGTGTTTAACTATGGACCCATGGCTAAAACTCAAGTTTTAAAGACTTCCCGAAATCTGATTTGGACTTTCATCAGTGTATTAAGTGTATTAAAATGTAGTCTTTCACATTGATTCAGAATCGTCCACCTCAAAAAACTTTCCTTTCGAGTTATCGTTGAATGAACGAAGTTGTCTCTTTCTTGTTTCAAGTGT
This sequence comes from Diospyros kaki, assembly GCA_036245055.1. Classification (NCBI taxonomy): domain Eukaryota; kingdom Viridiplantae; phylum Streptophyta; class Magnoliopsida; order Ericales; family Ebenaceae; genus Diospyros; species Diospyros kaki. The sequence goes on along the minus strand of BSEG01000009.1, from coordinate 20,656,350 downwards.
TCAACTACGGACCCATGGCCAAAACTCAAGTTTTAAAAACTTCCCAAAATCTGAATTTGGGCTTTCTTTAGTGTATTAAGTGTTTCAAAATGCCGTCTTTCACGTAGATTCGTAATCATCAAAAGCAAATAAGTCATTTTTTAGATATCTTTGATTGAACAAAGTTCTGTCTTTCTTGTTTCAAGTGTTCTACTATGGACCCATGGCTAAAACTCAAGTTTTAAAAACTTCCCGAAATCTAAATCTGGACTTTCATTAGGGTATTAAGTGTATCAAAATGTCGTCTTTCACATAGATTCGGAATCGTCAACTGCAAAAAAGTCAGTTTTAAGATATCATTGATTGAACAAAGTTGTCTCTTTCTTGTTTCAAGTGTTCTACTATGGACCCATGGGTAAAACTCAAGTTTTAAAAAAGTTCCCGGAATCCAAATTTGGACATTCGTTAGTGTATTAAGTGTATCAAAATGTCGTCTTTCACGTTGATTCGGAATCGTCAACCGCAATAAAAGTCAGTTTTGAGATATTGTTGAATGAACAAAGTTGTCTCTTTCTTGTTTCAAGTGTTTAACTATTGACCCATGGCTAAAACTCAAGCTTTAAAGACTTCCCGAAATCCAAATTTGGACTTTCGTTAGTGTATTAAGTGTATCAAAATGTCGTCATTCACATTTATTCGAAATCGTCAACCGCAAAAAAAGTCAGTTTTGAGAAATCGTTGAATCAACAAAGTTCTCTCTTTCTTGTTTCAAGTGTTCTACTATAGACCCATGGGTAAAACTCAAGTTTTAAAAAAGTTCCCGGAATCCGAATTTGGACATTCGTTAGTGTATTAAGTGTATCAAAATGTCGTCTTTCACGTTGATTCGGAATCGTCAACCGCAATAAAAGTCAGTTTTGAGATATTGTTGAATGAACAAAGTTGTCTCTTTCTTGTTTCAAGTGTTTAACTATTGACCCATGGCTAAAACTCAAGCTTTAAAGACTTCCCGAAATCCAAATTTGGACTTTCGTTAGTGTATTAAGTGTATCAAAATGTCGTCTTTCACATTTATTCGAAATCGTCAACCGCAAAAAAAGTCAGTTTTGAGAAATCGTTGAATCAACAAAGTTGTCTCTTTCTTGTTTCAAGTGTTCTACTATAGACCCATGGCTAAAACTCAAGTTTTAAAGACTTCCCGAAATCCAAATTTAGACTTTCATTAGTGTATTAAGTGTATTAAAATGTCGTATTTCACATTGATTCGGAATCGTCAGCCGCAAAAAAAGTCAGTTCTGAGATATCGTTGAATGAACGAAGTTGTTTCTTTCTTGTTTCAAGTGTTTAACTATGGACCCATGGCTAAAACTCAAGTTTTAAAGACTTCCCGAAATCCGAATTTGTACTTTCATTAGTGTATTAAGTGTATTAAAATGTCGTCTTTCACATTGATTCGGAATCGTCAACCGCAAAAAAAGTCAGTTTTGAGTTATCGTTGAATGAACAAAGTTGTCTCTTTCTTGTTTCAAGTGTTTAACTATGGACCCATGGCTAAAACTCAAGTTTTAAAGACTTCCCGAAATCCGAATTTGGACTTTCATTAGTGTATTAAGTGTATTAAAATGTCGTCTTTCGCATTGATTCGGAATCGTCAACCGCAAAAAAAGTCAGTTTTGAGTTATCGTTGAATGAACAAAGTTGTCTCTTTCTTGTTTCAAGTGTTCAACTATGGACCCATGGCTAAAACTCAAGTTTTAAAGACTTCCCGAAATCCGAATTTGGACTTTCATTTGTGTATTAAGTGTATTAAAATGTCGTCTTTCACATTGATTCGGAATCGTCAACCGCAAAAAAAGTCAGTTTTGAGATATCGTTGAATGAACAAAGTTGTCTCTTTCTTGTTTCAAGTGTTCAACTATGGACCCATGGCTAAAACTCAAGTTTTAAAAACTTCCCAAAATCTGAATTTGGACTTTATTTAGTGCATTAAGTGTTTCAAAATGTCATCTTTCACGTAGATTCAGAACCGTCAAAAGCAAATAAGTCAGTTTTGAGATATCTTTGATAGAACAAAGTTTTGTCTTTCTTGTTTCAATTGTTCTACTGTGCACCCATGGCTAAAACTCAAGTTTTAAAAACTTCCCGAGATCTGAATCTGGACTTTCATTAGTGTATTAAGTGTATCAAAATGTCGTCTTTCACATAGATTCAGAATCGTCAACTGCAAATAACTCAATTTTGAGATATCGTTGATTTAACAAAGTTGTCTCCTTGTTGTTTCAAGTGTTCTACTATGGACCCATGGGTAAAACTCACGTTTTAAAAATGTCCCGAAATCCGAATTTGGACTTTCACTAGTGTATTAAGTGTATCAAAATGTCGTCTTTCGCATTGATTCGGAATCGTCAACTGCAAAAAAAGGCAGTTTTTAGATATCGTTGAATGAAGAAAGTTGTCTCTTTCTTGTTTCAAGTGTTCAACAATGGACCCATGGCTAAAACTCAAGTTTTAAAGACTTCCCGAAATCCGAATTTGGATTTTTCATTAGTGTATTAAGTGTATTAAAATGTCGTCTTTCACATTGATTCGGACTCGTCAACCGCAAAAAAAGTCAGTTTTGAGATATCGTTGAATGAACAAAGTTGTCTCTTTCTTTTTTCAAGTGTTTAACTATGGACCCATGGCTAAAACTCAAGTTTTAAAGACTTTCCGAAATCCGAATTTGGACTTTCATCAGTGTATTAAGTGTATTAAAATGTCGTCTTTCACATTGATTCGGAATCGTCCACTACAAAAAACTGCCCTTTTGAGTTATCGTTGAATAAGCAAAGTTGTCTCTTTCTTGTTTCAAGTGTTCAACTATGGACCCATGGCTAAAACACAAGTTTTAAAAACTTCTCGAAATATGAATTTGGACTTTCTTTAGTGTATTAAGTTTTTCAAAATGTCGTCTTTCACGTAGATTCGGAATCATCAAAACCAAATAAGTCAGTTTTTAGATATCTTTGATTGAACAAAGTTCTATCTTTCTTGTTTCAAGTGTTCTACTATGGACCCACGGCTAAAACTCAAGTTTTAAAAACTTCTCGAAATCTGAATCTGGACTTTCATTAGTGTATTAAGTGTATCAAAATGTCATCTTTCACATAGGTTCGGAATCGTCAACTGCAAAAAAGTCAATTTTAAGATATCGTTGATTGAACAAAGTTGTCTCCTTCTTGTTTCAAGTGTTCTACTATGGACCATGGCTAAAACTCAAGTTTTAGAGACATCCCGAAATCCGAATTTGGACTTTCGTTAGTGTATTAAGTGTATCAAAATGTCATCTTTCACATTGATTCGAGATCGTCAACCGCAAAAAAAGTCAGTTTTGAGATATCGTTGAATGAACAAAGTTGTCTCTTTCTTGTTTCTAGTGTTTAACTATGGACCCATGGCTAAAACTCAAGTTTTAAAGACTTCCCGAAATCTGATTTGGACTTTCATCAGTGTATTAAGTGTATTAAAATGTAGTCTTTCACATTGATTCAGAATCGTCCACCTCAAAAAACTTTCCTTTCGAGTTATCGTTGAATGAACGAAGTTGTCTCTTTCTTGTTTCAAGTGTTCAACTACGGACCCATGGCCAAAACTCAAGTTTTAAAAACTTCCCAAAATCTGAATTTGGGCTTTCTTTAGTGTATTAAGTGTTTCAAAATGCCGTCTTTCACGTAGATTCGTAATCATCAAAAGCAAATAAGTCATTTTTTAGATATCTTTGATTGAACAAAGTTCTGTCTTTCTTGTTTCAAGTGTTCTACTATGGACCCATGGCTAAAACTCAAGTTTTAAAAACTTCCCGAAATCTAAATCTGGACTTTCATTAGGGTATTAAGTGTATCAAAATGTCGTCTTTCACATAGATTCGGAATCGTCAACTGCAAAAAAGTCAGTTTTAAGATATCGTTGATTGAACAAAGTTGTCTCTTTCTTGTTTCAAGTGTTCTACTATGGACCCATGGGTAAAACTCAAGTTTTAAAAAAGTTCCCGGAATCCAAATTTGGACATTCGTTAGTGTATTAAGTGTATCAAAATGTCGTCTTTCACGTTGATTCGGAATCGTCAACCGCAATAAAAGTCAGTTTTGAGATATTGTTGAATGAACAAAGTTGTCTCTTTCTTGTTTCAAGTGTTTAACTATTGACCCATGGCTAAAACTCAAGCTTTAAAGACTTCCCGAAATCCAAATTTGGACTTTCGTTAGTGTATTAAGTGTATCAAAATGTCGTCATTCACATTTATTCGAAATCGTCAACCGCAAAAAAAGTCAGTTTTGAGAAATCGTTGAATCAACAAAGTTCTCTCTTTCTTGTTTCAAGTGTTCTACTATAGACCCATGGGTAAAACTCAAGTTTTAAAAAAGTTCCCGGAATCCGAATTTGGACATTCGTTAGTGTATTAAGTGTATCAAAATGTCGTCTTTCACGTTGATTCGGAATCGTCAACCGCAATAAAAGTCAGTTTTGAGATATTGTTGAATGAACAAAGTTGTCTCTTTCTTGTTTCAAGTGTTTAACTATTGACCCATGGCTAAAACTCAAGCTTTAAAGACTTCCCGAAATCCAAATTTGGACTTTCGTTAGTGTATTAAGTGTATCAAAATGTCGTCTTTCACATTTATTCGAAATCGTCAACCGCAAAAAAAGTCAGTTTTGAGAAATCGTTGAATCAACAAAGTTGTCTCTTTCTTGTTTCAAGTGTTCTACTATAGACCCATGGCTAAAACTCAAGTTTTAAAGACTTCTCGAAATCCAAATTTGGACTTTCATTAGTGTATTAAGTGTATTAAAATGTCGTCTTTCACATTGATTCGGAATCGTCAACCGCAAAAAAAGTCTGTTTTGAGTTATCGTTGAATGAACAAAGTTGTCTCTTTCTTGTTTCAAGTGTTTAACTATGGACCCATGGCTAAAACTCAAGTTTTAAAGACTTCCCGAAATCTGAATTTGGACTTTCATTAGTGTATTAAGTGTATTAAAATGTCGTCTTTCGCATTGATTCGGAATCGTCAACCGCAAAAAAAGTCAGTTTTGAGTTATCGTTGAATGAACAAAGTTGTCTCTTTCTTGTTTCAAGTGTTCAACTATGGACCCATGGCTAAAACTCAAGTTTTAAAAACTTCCCAAAATCTGAATTTGGACTTTATTTAGTGCATTAAGTGTTTCAAAATGTCATCTTTCACGTAGATTTAGAACCGTCAAAAGCAAATAAGTCAGTTTTGAGATATCTTTGATAGAACAAAGTTCTGTCTTTCTTGTTTCAATTGTTCTACTGTGCACCCATGGCTAAAACTCAAGTTTTAAAAACTTCCCGAGATCTGAATCTGGACTTTCATTAGTGTATTAAGTGTATCAAAATGTCGTCTTTCACATAGATTCGGAATCGTCAACTGCAAAAAACTCAATTTTGAGATATCGTTGATTTAACAAAGTTGTCTCCTTGTTGTTTCAAGTGTTCTACTACGGACCCATGGGTAAAACTCACGTTTTAAAAATGTCCCGAAATCCGAATTTGGACTTTCACTAGTGTATTAAGTGTATCAAAATGTCGTCTTTCACATTGATTCGGAATCGTCAACTGCAAAAAAAGGCAGTTTTTAGATATCGTTGAATGAAGAAAGTTGTCTCTTTCTTGTTTCAAGTGTTCAACAATGGACCCATGGCTAAAACTCAAGTTTTAAAGACTTCCCGAAATCCGAATTTGGATTTTTCATTAGTGTATTAAGTGTATTAAAATGTCGTCTTTCACATTGATTCGGAATCGTCAACCGCAAAAAAAGTCAGTTTTGAGATATCGTTTAATGAACAAAGTTGTCTCTTTCTTTTTTCAAGTGTTTAACTATGGACCCATGACTAAAACTCAAGTTTTAAAGACTTTCCGAAATCCGAATTTGGACTTTCATCAGTGTATTAAGTGTATTAAAATGTCGTCTTTCACATTGATTCGGAATCGTCCACTACAAAAAACTGCCCTTTTGAGTTATCGTTGAATAAGCAAAGTTGTCTCTTTCTTGTTTCAAGTGTTCAACTATGGACCCATGGCTAAAACACAAGTTTTAAAAACTTCTCGAAATATGAATTTGGACTTTCTTTAGTGTATTAAGTTTTTCAAAATGTCGTCTTTCACGTAGATTCGGAATCATCAAAACCAAATAAGTCAGTTTTTAGATATCTTTGATTGAACAAAGTTCTATCTTTCTTGTTTCAAGTGTTCTACTATGGACCCACGGCTAAAACTCAAGTTTTAAAAACTTCTCGAAATCTGAATCTGGACTTTCATTAGTGTATTAAGTGTATCAAAATGTCATCTTTCACATAGGTTCGGAATCGTCAACTGCAAAAAAGTCAATTTTAAGATATCGTTGATTGAACAAAGTTGTCTCCTTCTTGTTTCAAGTGTTCTACTATGGACCATGGCTAAAACTCAAGTTTTAGAGACATCCCGAAATCCGAATTTGGACTTTCGTTAGTGTATTAAGTGTATCAAAATGTCATCTTTCACATTGATTCGAGATCGTCAACCGCAAAAAAAGTCAGTTTTGAGATATCGTTGAATGAACAAAGTTGTCTCTTTCTTGTTTCTAGTGTTTAACTATGGACCCATGGCTAAAACTCAAGTTTTAAAGACTTCCCGAAATCTGATTTGGACTTTCATCAGTGTATTAAGTGTATTAAAATGTAGTCTTTCACATTGATTCAGAATCGTCCACCTCAAAAAACTTTCCTTTCGAGTTATCGTTGAATGAACGAAGTTGTCTCTTTCTTGTTTCAAGTGTTCAACTACGGACCCATGGCCAAAACTCAAGTTTTAAAAACTTCCCAAAATCTGAATTTGGGCTTTCTTTAGTGTATTAAGTGTTTCAAAATGCCGTCTTTCACGTAGATTCGTAATCATCAAAAGCAAATAAGTCATTTTTTAGATATCTTTGATTGAACAAAGTTCTGTCTTTCTTGTTTCAAGTGTTCTACTATGGACCCATGGCTAAAACTCAAGTTTTAAAAACTTCCCGAAATCTAAATCTGGACTTTCATTAGGGTATTAAGTGTATCAAAATGTCGTCTTTCACATAGATTCGGAATCGTCAACTGCAAAAAAGTCAGTTTTAAGATATCGTTGATTGAACAAAGTTGTCTCTTTCTTGTTTCAAGTGTTCTACTATGGACCCATGGGTAAAACTCAAGTTTTAAAAAAGTTCCCGGAATCCAAATTTGGACATTCGTTAGTGTATTAAGTGTATCAAAATGTCGTCTTTCACGTTGATTCGGAATCGTCAACCGCAATAAAAGTCAGTTTTGAGATATTGTTGAATGAACAAAGTTGTCTCTTTCTTGTTTCAAGTGTTTAACTATTGACCCATGGCTAAAACTCAAGCTTTAAAGACTTCCCGAAATCCAAATTTGGACTTTCGTTAGTGTATTAAGTGTATCAAAATGTCGTCATTCACATTTATTCGAAATCGTCAACCGCAAAAAAAGTCAGTTTTGAGAAATCGTTGAATCAACAAAGTTCTCTCTTTCTTGTTTCAAGTGTTCTACTATAGACCCATGGGTAAAACTCAAGTTTTAAAAAAGTTCCCGGAATCCGAATTTGGACATTCGTTAGTGTATTAAGTGTATCAAAATGTCGTCTTTCACGTTGATTCGGAATCGTCAACCGCAATAAAAGTCAGTTTTGAGATATTGTTGAATGAACAAAGTTGTCTCTTTCTTGTTTCAAGTGTTTAACTATTGACCCATGGCTAAAACTCAAGCTTTAAAGACTTCCCGAAATCCAAATTTGGACTTTCGTTAGTGTATTAAGTGTATCAAAATGTCGTCTTTCACATTTATTCGAAATCGTCAACCGCAAAAAAAGTCAGTTTTGAGAAATCGTTGAATCAACAAAGTTGTCTCTTTCTTGTTTCAAGTGTTCTACTATAGACCCATGGCTAAAACTCAAGTTTTAAAGACTTCCCGAAATCCAAATTTAGACTTTCATTAGTGTATTAAGTGTATTAAAATGTCGTATTTCACATTGATTCGGAATCGTCAGCCGCAAAAAAAGTCAGTTCTGAGATATCGTTGAATGAACGAAGTTGTTTCTTTCTTGTTTCAAGTGTTTAACTATGGACCCATGGCTAAAACTCAAGTTTTAAAGACTTCCCGAAATCCGAATTTGTACTTTCATTAGTGTATTAAGTGTATTAAAATGTCGTCTTTCACATTGATTCGGAATCGTCAACCGCAAAAAAAGTCAGTTTTGAGTTATCGTTGAATGAACAAAGTTGTCTCTTTCTTGTTTCAAGTGTTTAACTATGGACCCATGGCTAAAACTCAAGTTTTAAAGACTTCCCGAAATCCGAATTTGGACTTTCATTAGTGTATTAAGTGTATTAAAATGTCGTCTTTCGCATTGATTCGGAATCGTCAACCGCAAAAAAAGTCAGTTTTGAGTTATCGTTGAATGAACAAAGTTGTCTCTTTCTTGTTTCAAGTGTTCAACTATGGACCCATGGCTAAAACTCAAGTTTTAAAGACTTCCCGAAATCCGAATTTGGACTTTCATTTGTGTATTAAGTGTATTAAAATGTCGTCTTTCACATTGATTCGGAATCGTCAACCGCAAAAAAAGTCAGTTTTGAGATATCGTTGAATGAACAAAGTTGTCTCTTTCTTGTTTCAAGTGTTCAACTATGGACCCATGGCTAAAACTCAAGTTTTAAAAACTTCCCAAAATCTGAATTTGGACTTTATTTAGTGCATTAAGTGTTTCAAAATGTCATCTTTCACGTAGATTCAGAACCGTCAAAAGCAAATAAGTCAGTTTTGAGATATCTTTGATAGAACAAAGTTTTGTCTTTCTTGTTTCAATTGTTCTACTGTGCACCCATGGCTAAAACTCAAGTTTTAAAAACTTCCCGAGATCTGAATCTGGACTTTCATTAGTGTATTAAGTGTATCAAAATGTCGTCTTTCACATAGATTCAGAATCGTCAACTGCAAATAACTCAATTTTGAGATATCGTTGATTTAACAAAGTTGTCTCCTTGTTGTTTCAAGTGTTCTACTATGGACCCATGGGTAAAACTCACGTTTTAAAAATGTCCCGAAATCCGAATTTGGACTTTCACTAGTGTATTAAGTGTATCAAAATGTCGTCTTTCACATTGATTCGGAATCGTCAACTGCAAAAAAAGGCAGTTTTTAGATATCGTTGAATGAAGAAAGTTGTCTCTTTCTTGTTTCAAGTGTTCAACAATGGACCCATGGCTAAAACTCAAGTTTTAAAGACTTCCCGAAATCCGAATTTGGATTTTTCATTAGTGTATTAAGTGTATTAAAATGTCGTCTTTCACATTGATTCGGACTCGTCAACCGCAAAAAAAGTCAGTTTTGAGATATCGTTGAATGAACAAAGTTGTCTCTTTCTTTTTTCAAGTGTTTAACTATGGACCCATGGCTAAAACTCAAGTTTTAAAGACTTTCCGAAATCCGAATTTGGACTTTCATCAGTGTATTAAGTGTATTAAAATGTCGTCTTTCACATTGATTCGGAATCGTCCACTACAAAAAACTGCCCTTTTGAGTTATCGTTGAATAAGCAAAGTTGTCTCTTTCTTGTTTCAAGTGTTCAACTATGGACCCATGGCTAAAACACAAGTTTTAAAAACTTCTCGAAATATGAATTTGGACTTTCTTTAGTGTATTAAGTTTTTCAAAATGTCGTCTTTCACGTAGATTCGGAATCATCAAAACCAAATAAGTCAGTTTTTAGATATCTTTGATTGAACAAAGTTCTATCTTTCTTGTTTCAAGTGTTCTACTATGGACCCACGGCTAAAACTCAAGTTTTAAAAACTTCTCGAAATCTGAATCTGGACTTTCATTAGTGTATTAAGTGTATCAAAATGTCATCTTTCACATAGGTTCGGAATCGTCAACTGCAAAAAAGTCAATTTTAAGATATCGTTGATTGAACAAATGTTCTCCTTCTTGTTTCATGTGTTCTACTATGGACCATGGCTAAAACTCAAGTTTTAGAGACATCCCGAAATCCGAATTTGGACTTTCGTTAGTGTATTAAGTGTATCAAAATGTCATCTTTCACATTGATTCGAGATCGTCAACCGCAAAAAAAGTCAGTTTTGAGATATCGTTGAATGAACAAAGTTGTCTCTTTCTTGTTTCTAGTGTTTAACTATGGACCCATGGCTAAAACTCAAGTTTTAAAGACTTCCCGAAATCTGATTTGGACTTTCATCAGTGTATTAAGTGTATTAAAATGTAGTCTTTCACATTGATTCAGAATCGTCCACCGCAAAAAACTTTCCTTTCGAGTTATCGTTGAATGAACGAAGTTGTCTCTTTCTTGTTTCAAGTGTTCAACTACGGACCCATGGCCAAAACTCAAGTTTTAAAAACTTCCCAAAATCTGAATTTGGGCTTTCTTTAGTGTATTAAGTGTTTCAAAATGCCGTCTTTCACGTAGATTCGTAATCATCAAAAGCAAATAAGTCATTTTTTAGATATCTTTGATTGAACAAAGTTCTGTCTTTCTTGTTTCAAGTGTTCTACTATGGACCCATGGCTAAAACTCAAGTTTTAAAAACTTCCCGAAATCTAAATCTGGACTTTCATTAGGGTATTAAGTGTATCAAAATGTCGTCTTTCACATAGATTCGGAATCGTCAACTGCAAAAAAGTCAATTTTAAGATATCATTGATTGAACAAAGTTGTCTCTTTCTTGTTTCAAGTGTTCCACTATGGACCCATGGGTAAAACTCAAGTTTTAAAAAAGTTCCCGGAATCTGAATTTGGACATTCGTTAGTGTATTAAGTGTATCAAAATGTCGTCTTTCACGTTGATTCGGAATCGTCAACCGCAATAAAAGTCAGTTTTGAGATATTGTTGAATGAACAAAGTTGCCTCTTTCTTGTTTCAAGTGTTTAACTATTGACCCATGGCTAAAACTCAAGCTTTAAAGACTTCCCGAAATCCAAATTTGGACTTTCGTTAGTGTATTAAGTGTATCAAAATGTCGTCTTTCACATTTATTCGAAATCGTCAACCGCAAAAAAAGTCAGTTTTGAGAAATCATTGAATGAACAAAGTTGTCTCTTTCTTGTTTCAAGTGTTCTACTATAGACCCATGGCTAAAACTCAAGTTTTAAAGACTTCTAGAAATCCAAATTTAGACTTTCATTAGTGTATTAAGTGTATTAAAATGTCGTATTTCACATTGATTCGGAATCGTCAACCGCAAAAAAAGTCAGTTTTGAGTTATAGTTGAATGAACAAAGTTGTCTCTTTCTTGTTTCAAGTATTCAACTATGGACCCATGGCTAAAACTCAAGTTTTAAAGACTTCCCGAAATCCGAATTCGGACTTTCATTAGTGTATTAAGTGTATTAAAATGTCGCCTTTCACATTGATTCGGAATCGTCAACCGCAAAAAAAGTCAGTTTTGAGATATCGTTTGAATGAAGAAAGTTGTCTCTTTCTTGTTTCAAGTGTTCACCAATGGACCCATGGCTAAAACTCAAGTTTTAAAGACTTTCCGAAATCTGAATTTCGACTTTCATTAGTGTATTAAGTGTATTAAAATGTCGCCTTTCACATTGATTCGGAATCGTCAACCGCAAAAAAAGTCAGTTTTGAGATATCGTTTGAATGAAGAAAGTTGTCTCTTTCTTGTTTCAAGTGTTCACCAATGGACCCATGGCTAAAACTCAAGTTTTAAAGACTTTCCGAAATCTGAATTTCGACTTTCATTAGTGTATTAAGTGTATTAAAATGTCGTCTTTCACAGTGAGTCGGAATCGTGAACCACAAAAAAAGTCAATTTTGAGATATCGTTGAATGAACAAAGTTGTCTCTTTCTTTTTTCAAGTGTTTATCTACGGACCTATGGCTAAAACTCAAGTTTTAAAGACTTCCCGAAATTCGAATTTGGACTTTCATGAGTGTATTAAGTGTATTAAAATGTCGTCTTTCACATTGATTCGGAATCGTCAACCGCAAAAAAAGTCAGTTTTGAGATATCGTTGAATGAACAAAGTTGTCTCTTTCTTGTTTCAAGTGTTTAACTATGGACCCATGGCTAAAACTCAAGTTTTAAAGACTTCCCGAAATCCGAATTTGGACTTTCATTAGTGTATTAAGTGTATTAAAATGTCGCCTTTCACATTGATTCGGAATCGTCAACCGCAAAAAAAGTCAGTTTTGAGATATCGTTTGAATGAAGAAAGTTGTCTCTTTCTTGTTTCAAGTGTTCACCAATGGACCCATGGCTAAAACTCAAGTTTTAAAGACTTTCCGAAATCTGAATTTCGACTTTCATTAGTGTATTAAGTGTATTAAAATGTCGTCTTTCACAGTGAGTCGGAATCGTGAACCACAAAAAAAGTCAATTTTGAGATATCGTTGAATGAACAAAGTTGTCTCTTTCTTTTTTCAAGTGTTTATCTACGGACCTATGGCTAAAACTCAAGTTTTAAAGACTTCCCGAAATTCGAATTTGGACTTTCATGAGTGTATTAAGTGTATTAAAATGTCGCCTTTCACATTGATTCGGAATCGTCAACCGCAAAAAAAGTCAGTTTTGAGATATCGTTTGAATGAAGAAAGTTGTCTCTTTCTTGTTTCAAGTGTTCACCAATGGACCCATGGCTAAAACTCAAGTTTTAAAGACTTTCCGAAATCTGAATTTCGACTTTCATTAGTGTATTAAGTGTATTAAAATGTCGTCTTTCACAGTGAGTCGGAATCGTGAACCACAAAAAAAGTCAATTTTGAGATATCGTTGAATGAACAAAGTTGTCTCTTTCTTTTTTCAAGTGTTTATCTACGGACCTATGGCTAAAACTCAAGTTTTAAAGACTTCCCGAAATTCGAATTTGGACTTTCATGAGTGTATTAAGTGTATTAAAATGTCGTCTTTCACATTGATTAGGAATCGTCAACTGCAAAAAAGTCAATTTTAAGATATCGTTGATTGAACAAAGTTGTCTCCTTCTTGTTTCCAGTGTTCTACTATGGACCATGGCTAAAACTCAAGTTTTAAAAAAGTTCCCGGAATCCGAATTTGGACATTCGTTAGTGTATTAAGTGTATCAAAATGTCGTCTTTCACGTTGATTCGGAATCGTCAACCGCAATAAAAGTCAGTTTTGAGATATTGTTGAATGAACAAAGTTGTCTCTTTCTTGTTTCAAGTGTTTAACTATTGACCCATGGCTAAAACTCAAGCTTTAAAGACTTCCCGAAATCCAAATTTGGACTTTCGTTAGTGTATTAAGTGTATCAAAATGTCGTCTTTCACATTTATTCGAAATCGTCAACAGCAAAAAAAGTCAGTTTTGAGAAATCGTTGAATCAACAAAGTTGTCTCTTTCTTGTTTCAAGTGTTCTACTATAGACCCATGGCTAAAACTCAAGTTTTAAAGACTTCCCGAAATCCAAATTTAGACTTTCATTAGTGTATTAAGTGTATTAAAATGTCGTATTTCACATTGATTCGGAATCGTCAGCCGCAAAAAAAGTCAGTTCTGAGATATCGTTGAATGAACGAAGTTGTTTCTTTCTTGTTTCAAGTGTTTAACTATGGACCCATGGCTAAAACTCAAGTTTTAAAGACTTCCCGAAATCCGAATTTGTACTTTCATTAGTGTATTAAGTGTATTAAAATGTCGTCTTTCACATTGATTCGGAATCGTCAACCGCAAAAAAAGTCAGTTTTGAGTTATCGTTGAATGAACAAAGTTGTCTCTTTCTTGTTTCAAGTGTTTAACTATGGACCCATGGCTAAAACTCAAGTTTTAAAGACTTCCCGAAATCCGAATTTGGACTTTCATTAGTGTATTAAGTGTATTAAAATGTCGTCTTTCGTATTGATTCGGAATCGTCAACCGCAAAAAAAGTCAGTTTTGAGTTATCGTTGAATGAACAAAGTTGTCTCTTTCTTGTTTCAAGTGTTCAACTATGGACCCATGGCTAAAACTCAAGTTTTAAAGACTTCCCGAAATCCGAATTTGGACTTTCATTAGTGTATTAAGTGTATTAAAATGTCGTCTTTCACATTGATTCAGAATCGTCAACCGCAAAAAAAGTCAGTTTTGAGTTATCGTTGAATGAACAAAGTTGTCTCTTTCTTGTTTCAAGTGTTTAACTATGGACCCATGGCTAAAACTCAAGTTTTAAAGACTTCCCGAAATCCGAATTTGGACTTTCATTAGTGTATTAAGTGTATTAAAATGTCGTCTTTCGCATTGATTCGGAATCGTCAACCGCAAAAAAAGTCAGTTTTGAGTTATCGTTGAATGAACAAAGTTGTCTCTTTCTTGTTTCAAGTGTTCAACTATGGACCCATGGCTAAAACTCAAGTTTTAAAGACTTCCCGAAATCCGAATTTGGACTTTCATTAGTGTATTAAGTGTATTAAAATGTCGTCTTTCACATTGATTCGGAATCGTCAGCCGCAAAAAAAGTCAGTTCTGAGATATCGTTGAATGAACGAAGTTGTTTCTTTCTTGTTTCAAGTGTTTAACTATGGACCCATGGCTAAAACTCAAGTTTTAAAGACTTCCCGAAATCCGAATTTGTACTTTCATTAGTGTATTAAGTGTATTAAAATGTCGTCTTTCACATTGATTCGGAATCGTCAACCGCAAAAAAAGTCAGTTTTGAGTTATCGTTGAATGAACAAAGTTGTCTCTTTCTTGTTTCAAGTGTTTAACTATGGACCCATGGCTAAAACTCAAGTTTTAAAGACTTCCCGAAATCCAAATTTGGACTTTCATTAGTGTATTAAGTGTATTAAAATGTCGTCTTTCACATTGATTCGGAATCGTCAACCGCAAAAAAAGTCTGTTTTGAGTTATCGTTGAATGAACAAAGTTGTCTCTTTCTTGTTTCAAGTGTTTAACTATGGACCCATGGCTAAAACTCAAGTTTTAAAGACTTCCCGAAATCCGAATTTGGACTTTCATTAGTGTATTAAGTGTATTAAAATGTCGTCTTTCGCATTGATTCGGAATCGTCAACCGCAAAAAAAGTCAGTTTTGAGTTATCGTTGAATGAACAAAGTTGTCTCTTTCTTGTTTCAAGTGTTCAACTATGGACCCATGGCTAAAACTCAAGTTTTAAAAACTTCCCAAAATCTGAATTTGGACTTTATTTAGTGCATTAAGTGTTTCAAAATGTCATCTTTCACGTAGATTTAGAACCGTCAAAAGCAAATAAGTCAGTTTTGAGATATCTTTGATAGAACAAAGTTCTGTCTTTCTTGTTTCAATTGTTCTACTGTGCACCCATGGCTAAAACTCAAGTTTTAAAAACTTCCCGAGATCTGAATCTGGACTTTCATTAGTGTATTAAGTGTATCAAAATGTCGTCTTTCACATAGATTCGGAATCGTCAACTGCAAAAAACTCAATTTTGAGATATCGTTGATTTAACAAAGTTGTCTCCTTGTTGTTTCAAGTGTTCTACTACGGACCCATGGGTAAAACTCACGTTTTAAAAATGTCCCGAAATCCGAATTTGGACTTTCACTAGTGTATTAAGTGTATCAAAATGTCGTCTTTCACATTGATTCGGAATCGTCAACTGCAAAAAAAGGCAGTTTTTAGATATCGTTGAATGAAGAAAGTTGTCTCTTTCTTGTTTCAAGTGTTCAACAATGGACCCATGGCTAAAACTCAAGTTTTAAAGACTTCCCGAAATCCGAATTTGGATTTTTCATTAGTGTATTAAGTGTATTAAAATGTCGTCTTTCACATTGATTCGGAATCGTCAACCGCAAAAAAAGTCAGTTTTGAGATATCGTTTAATGAACAAAGTTGTCTCTTTCTTTTTTCAAGTGTTTAACTATGGACCCATGACTAAAACTCAAGTTTTAAAGACTTTCTGAAATCCGAATTTGGACTTTCATCAGTGTATTAAGTGTATTAAAATGTCGTCTTTCACATTGATTCGGAATCGTCCACTACAAAAAACTGCCCTTTTGAGTTATCGTTGAATAAGCAAAGTTGTCTCTTTCTTGTTTCAAGTGTTCAACTATGGACCCATGGCTAAAACACAAGTTTTAAAAACTTCTCGAAATATGAATTTGGACTTTCTTTAGTGTATTAAGTTTTTCAAAATGTCGTCTTTCACGTAGATTCGGAATCATCAAAACCAAATAAGTCAGTTTTTAGATATCTTTGATTGAACAAAGTTCTATCTTTCTTGTTTCAAGTGTTCTACTATGGACCCACGGCTAAAACTCAAGTTTTAAAAACTTCTCGAAATCTGAATCTGGACTTTCATTAGTGTATTAAGTGTATCAAAATGTCATCTTTCACATAGGTTCGGAATCGTCAACTGCAAAAAAGTCAATTTTAAGATATCGTTGATTGAACAAAGTTGTCTCCTTCTTGTTTCAAGTGTTCTACTATGGACCATGGCTAAAACTCAAGTTTTAGAGACATCCCGAAATCCGAATTTGGACTTTCGTTAGTGTATTAAGTGTATCAAAATGTCATCTTTCACATTGATTCGAGATCGTCAACCGCAAAAAAAGTCAGTTTTGAGATATCGTTGAATGAACAAAGTTGTCTCTTTCTTGTTTCTAGTGTTTAACTATGGACCCATGGCTAAAACTCAAGTTTTAAAGACTTCCCGAAATCTGATTTGGACTTTCATCAGTGTATTAAGTGTATTAAAATGTAGTCTTTCACATTGATTCAGAATCGTCCACCGCAAAAAACTTTCCTTTCGAGTTATCGTTGAATGAACGAAGTTGTCTCTTTCTTGTTTCAAGTGTTCAACTACGGACCCATGGCCAAAACTCAAGTTTTAAAAACTTCCCAAAATCTGAATTTGGGCTTTCTTTAGTGTATTAAGTGTTTCAAAATGCCGTCTTTCACGTAGATTCGTAATCATCAAAAGCAAATAAGTCATTTTTTAGATATCTTTGATTGAACAAAGTTCTGTCTTTCTTGTTTCAAGTGTTCTACTATGGACCCATGGCTAAAACTCAAGTTTTAAAAACTTCCCGAAATCTAAATCTGGACTTTCATTAGGGTATTAAGTGTATCAAAATGTCGTCTTTCACATAGATTCGGAATCGTCAACTGCAAAAAAGTCAATTTTAAGATATCATTGATTGAACAAAGTTGTCTCTTTCTTGTTTCAAGTGTTTAACTATTGACCCATGGCTAAAACTCAAGCTTTAAAGACTTCCCGAAATCCAAATTTGGACTTTCGTTAGTGTATTAAGTGTATCAAAATGTCGTCTTTCACATTTATTCGAAATCGTCAACCGCAAAAAAAGTCAGTTTTGAGAAATCGTTGAATCAACAAAGTTGTCTCTTTCTTGTTTCAAGTGTTCTACTATAGACCCATGGCTAAAACTCAAGTTTTAAAGACTTCCCGAAATCCAAATTTGGACTTTCATTAGTGTATTAAGTGTATTAAAATGTCGTCTTTCACATTGATTCGGAATCGTCAACCGCAAAAAAAGTCTGTTTTGAGTTATCGTTGAATGAACAAAGTTGTCTCTTTCTTGTTTCAAGTGTTTAACTATGGACCCATGGCTAAAACTCAAGTTTTAAAGACTTCCCGAAATCCGAATTTGGACTTTCATTAGTGTATTAAGTGTATTAAAATGTCGTCTTTCGCATTGATTCGGAATCGTCAACCGCAAAAAAAGTCAGTTTTGAGTTATCGTTGAATGAACAAAGTTGTCTCTTTCTTGTTTCAAGTGTTCAACTATGGACCCATGGCTAAAACTCAAGTTTTAAAAACTTCCCAAAATCTGAATTTGGACTTTATTTAGTGCATTAAGTGTTTCAAAATGTCATCTTTCACGTAGATTTAGAACCGTCAAAAGCAAATAAGTCAGTTTTGAGATATCTTTGATAGAACAAAGTTCTGTCTTTCTTGTTTCAATTGTTCTACTGTGCACCCATGGCTAAAACTCAAGTTTTAAAAACTTCCCGAGATCTGAATCTGGACTTTCATTAGTGTATTAAGTGTATCAAAATGTCGTCTTTCACATAGATTCGGAATCGTCAACTGCAAAAAACTCAATTTTGAGATATCGTTGATTTAACAAAGTTGTCTCCTTGTTGTTTCAAGTGTTCTACTACGGACCCATGGGTAAAACTCACGTTTTAAAAATGTCCCGAAATCCGAATTTGGACTTTCACTAGTGTATTAAGTGTATCAAAATGTCGTCTTTCACATTGATTCGGAATCGTCAACTGCAAAAAAAGGCAGTTTTTAGATATCGTTGAATGAAGAAAGTTGTCTCTTTCTTGTTTCAAGTGTTCAACAATGGACCCATGGCTAAAACTCAAGTTTTAAAGACTTCCCGAAATCCGAATTTGGATTTTTCATTAGTGTATTAAGTGTATTAAAATGTCGTCTTTCACATTGATTCGGAATCGTCAACCGCAAAAAAAGTCAGTTTTGAGATATCGTTTAATGAACAAAGTTGTCTCTTTCTTTTTTCAAGTGTTTAACTATGGACCCATGACTAAAACTCAAGTTTTAAAGACTTTCCGAAATCCGAATTTGGACTTTCATCAGTGTATTAAGTGTATTAAAATGTCGTCTTTCACATTGATTCGGAATCGTCCACTACAAAAAACTGCCCTTTTGAGTTATCGTTGAATAAGCAAAGTTGTCTCTTTCTTGTTTCAAGTGTTCAACTATGGACCCATGGCTAAAACACAAGTTTTAAAAACTTCTCGAAATATGAATTTGGACTTTCTTTAGTGTATTAAGTTTTTCAAAATGTCGTCTTTCACGTAGATTCGGAATCATCAAAACCAAATAAGTCAGTTTTTAGATATCTTTGATTGAACAAAGTTCTATCTTTCTTGTTTCAAGTGTTCTACTATGGACCCACGGCTAAAACTCAAGTTTTAAAAACTTCTCGAAATCTGAATCTGGACTTTCATTAGTGTATTAAGTGTATCAAAATGTCATCTTTCACATAGGTTCGGAATCGTCAACTGCAAAAAAGTCAATTTTAAGATATCGTTGATTGAACAAAGTTGTCTCCTTCTTGTTTCAAGTGTTCTACTATGGACCATGGCTAAAACTCAAGTTTTAGAGACATCCCGAAATCCGAATTTGGACTTTCGTTAGTGTATTAAGTGTATCAAAATGTCATCTTTCACATTGATTCGAGATCGTCAACCGCAAAAAAAGTCAGTTTTGAGATATCGTTGAATGAACAAAGTTGTCTCTTTCTTGTTTCTAGTGTTTAACTATGGACCCATGGCTAAAACTCAAGTTTTAAAGACTTCCCGAAATCTGATTTGGACTTTCATCAGTGTATTAAGTGTATTAAAATGTAGTCTTTCACATTGATTCAGAATCGTCCACCTCAAAAAACTTTCCTTTCGAGTTATCGTTGAATGAACGAAGTTGTCTCTTTCTTGTTTCAAGTGTTCAACTACGGACCCATGGCCAAAACTCAAGTTTTAAAAACTTCCCAAAATCTGAATTTGGGCTTTCTTTAGTGTATTAAGTGTTTCAAAATGCCGTCTTTCACGTAGATTCGTAATCATCAAAAGCAAATAAGTCATTTTTTAGATATCTTTGATTGAACAAAGTTCTGTCTTTCTTGTTTCAAGTGTTCTACTATGGACCCATGGCTAAAACTCAAGTTTTAAAAACTTCCCGAAATCTAAATCTGGACTTTCATTAGGGTATTAAGTGTATCAAAATGTCGTCTTTCACATAGATTCGGAATCGTCAACTGCAAAAAAGTCAGTTTTAAGATATCGTTGATTGAACAAAGTTGTCTCTTTCTTGTTTCAAGTGTTCTACTATGGACCCATGGGTAAAACTCAAGTTTTAAAAAAGTTCCCGGAATCCAAATTTGGACATTCGTTAGTGTATTAAGTGTATCAAAATGTCGTCTTTCACGTTGATTCGGAATCGTCAACCGCAATAAAAGTCAGTTTTGAGATATTGTTGAATGAACAAAGTTGTCTCTTTCTTGTTTCAAGTGTTTAACTATTGACCCATGGCTAAAACTCACGCTTTAAAGACTTCCCGAAATCCAAATTTGGACTTTCGTTAGTGTATTAAGTGTATCAAAATGTCGTCATTCACATTTATTCGAAATCGTCAACCGCAAAAAAAGTCAGTTTTGAGAAATCGTTGAATCAACAAAGTTCTCTCTTTCTTGTTTCAAGTGTTCTACTATAGACCCATGGGTAAAACTCAAGTTTTAAAAAAGTTCCCGGAATCCGAATTTGGACATTCGTTAGTGTATTAAGTGTATCAAAATGTCGTCTTTCACGTTGATTCGGAATCGTCAACCGCAATAAAAGTCAGTTTTGAGATATTGTTGAATGAACAAAGTTGTCTCTTTCTTGTTTCAAGTGTTTAACTATTGACCCATGGCTAAAACTCAAGCTTTAAAGACTTCCCGAAATCCAAATTTGGACTTTCGTTAGTGTATTAAGTGTATCAAAATGTCGTCTTTCACATTTATTCGAAATCGTCAACCGCAAAAAAAGTCAGTTTTGAGAAATCGTTGAATCAACAAAGTTGTCTCTTTCTTGTTTCAAGTGTTCTACTATAGACCCATGGCTAAAACTCAAGTTTTAAAGACTTCCCGAAATCCAAATTTAGACTTTCATTAGTGTATTAAGTGTATTAAAATGTCGTATTTCACATTGATTCGGAATCGTCAGCCGCAAAAAAAGTCAGTTCTGAGATATCGTTGAATGAACGAAGTTGTTTCTTTCTTGTTTCAAGTGTTTAACTATGGACCCATGGCTAAAACTCAAGTTTTAAAGACTTCCCGAAATCCGAATTTGTACTTTCATTAGTGTATTAAGTGTATTAAAATGTCGTCTTTCACATTGATTCGGAATCGTCAACCGCAAAAAAAGTCAGTTTTGAGTTATCGTTGAATGAACAAAGTTGTCTCTTTCTTGTTTCAAGTGTTTAACTATGGACCCATGGCTAAAACTCAAGTTTTAAAGACTTCCCGAAATCCGAATTTGGACTTTCATTAGTGTATTAAGTGTATTAAAATGTCGTCTTTCGCATTGATTCGGAATCGTCAACCGCAAAAAAAGTCAGTTTTGAGTTATCGTTGAATGAACAAAGTTGTCTCTTTCTTGTTTCAAGTGTTCAACTATGGACCCATGGCTAAAACTCAAGTTTTAAAGACTTCCCGAAATCCGAATTTGGACTTTCATTTGTGTATTAAGTGTATTAAAATGTCGTCTTTCACATTGATTCGGAATCGTCAACCGCAAAAAAAGTCAGTTTTGAGATATCGTTGAATGAACAAAGTTGTCTCTTTCTTGTTTCAAGTGTTCAACTATGGACCCATGGCTAAAACTCAAGTTTTAAAAACTTCCCAAAATCTGAATTTGGACTTTATTTAGTGCATTAAGTGTTTCAAAATGTCATCTTTCACGTAGATTCAGAACCGTCAAAAGCAAATAAGTCAGTTTTGAGATATCTTTGATAGAACAAAGTTTTGTCTTTCTTGTTTCAATTGTTCTACTGTGCACCCATGGCTAAAACTCAAGTTTTAAAAACTTCCCGAGATCTGAATCTGGACTTTCATTAGTGTATTAAGTGTATCAAAATGTCGTCTTTCACATAGATTCAGAATCGTCAACTGCAAATAACTCAATTTTGAGATATCGTTGATTTAACAAAGTTGTCTCCTTGTTGTTTCAAGTGTTCTACTATGGACCCATGGGTAAAACTCACGTTTTAAAAATGTCCCGAAATCCGAATTTGGACTTTCACTAGTGTATTAAGTGTATCAAAATGTCGTCTTTCACATTGATTCGGAATCGTCAACTGCAAAAAAAGGCAGTTTTTAGATATCGTTGAATGAAGAAAGTTGTCTCTTTCTTGTTTCAAGTGTTCAACAATGGACCCATGGCTAAAACTCAAGTTTTAAAGACTTCCTGAAATCCGAATTTGGATTTTTCATTAGTGTATTAAGTGTATTAAAATGTCGTCTTTCACATTGATTCGGACTCGTCAACCGCAAAAAAAGTCAGTTTTGAGATATCGTTGAATGAACAAAGTTGTCTCTTTCTTTTTTCAAGTGTTTAACTATGGACCCATGGCTAAAACTCAAGTTTTAAAGACTTTCCGAAATCCGAATTTGGACTTTCATCAGTGTATTAAGTGTATTAAAATGTCGTCTTTCACATTGATTCGGAATCGTCCACTACAAAAAACTGCCCTTTTGAGTTATCGTTGAATAAGCAAAGTTGTCTCTTTCTTGTTTCAAGTGTTCAACTATGGACCCATGGCTAAAACACAAGTTTTAAAAACTTCTCGAAATATGAATTTGGACTTTCTTTAGTGTATTAAGTTTTTCAAAATGTCGTCTTTCACGTAGATTCGGAATCATCAAAACCAAATAAGTCAGTTTTTAGATATCTTTGATTGAACAAAGTTCTATCTTTCTTGTTTCAAGTGTTCTACTATGGACCCACGGCTAAAACTCAAGTTTTAAAAACTTCTCGAAATCTGAATCTGGACTTTCATTAGTGTATTAAGTGTATCAAAATGTCATCTTTCACATAGGTTCGGAATCGTCAACTGCAAAAAAGTCAATTTTAAGATATCGTTGATTGAACAAATGTTCTCCTTCTTGTTTCATGTGTTCTACTATGGACCATGGCTAAAACTCAAGTTTTAGAGACATCCCGAAATCCGAATTTGGACTTTCGTTAGTGTATTAAGTGTATCAAAATGTCATCTTTCACATTGATTCGAGATCGTCAACCGCAAAAAAAGTCAGTTTTGAGATATCGTTGAATGAACAAAGTTGTCTCTTTCTTGTTTCTAGTGTTTAACTATGGACCCATGGCTAAAACTCAAGTTTTAAAGACTTCCCGAAATCTGATTTGGACTTTCATCAGTGTATTAAGTGTATTAAAATGTAGTCTTTCACATTGATTCAGAATCGTCCACCGCAAAAAACTTTCCTTTCGAGTTATCGTTGAATGAACGAAGTTGTCTCTTTCTTGTTTCAAGTGTTCAACTACGGACCCATGGCCAAAACTCAAGTTTTAAAAACTTCCCAAAATCTGAATTTGGGCTTTCTTTAGTGTATTAAGTGTTTCAAAATGCCGTCTTTCACGTAGATTCGTAATCATCAAAAGCAAATAAGTCATTTTTTAGATATCTTTGATTGAACAAAGTTCTGTCTTTCTTGTTTCAAGTGTTCTACTATGGACCCATGGCTAAAACTCAAGTTTTAAAAACTTCCCGAAATCTAAATCTGGACTTTCATTAGGGTATTAAGTGTATCAAAATGTCGTCTTTCACATAGATTCGGAATCGTCAACTGCAAAAAAGTCAATTTTAAGATATCATTGATTGAACAAAGTTGTCTCTTTCTTGTTTCAAGTGTTCCACTATGGACCCATGGGTAAAACTCAAGTTTTAAAAAAGTTCCCGGAATCTGAATTTGGACATTCGTTAGTGTATTAAGTGTATCAAAATGTCGTCTTTCACGTTGATTCGGAATCGTCAACCGCAATAAAAGTCAGTTTTGAGATATTGTTGAATGAACAAAGTTGCCTCTTTCTTGTTTCAAGTGTTTAACTATTGACCCATGGCTAAAACTCAAGCTTTAAAGACTTCCCGAAATCCAAATTTGGACTTTCGTTAGTGTATTAAGTGTATCAAAATGTCGTCTTTCACATTTATTCGAAATCGTCAACCGCAAAAAAAGTCAGTTTTGAGAAATCATTGAATG
Source organism: Diospyros kaki (assembly GCA_036245055.1). NCBI lineage: Eukaryota > Viridiplantae > Streptophyta > Magnoliopsida > Ericales > Ebenaceae > Diospyros > Diospyros kaki. The sequence continues at coordinate 20,632,600 of BSEG01000009.1, read as the reverse complement.
AACAAAGTTGTCTCTTTCTTGTTTCAAGTGTTCTACTATAGACCCATGGCTAAAACTCAAGTTTTAAAGACTTCTAGAAATCCAAATTTAGACTTTCATTAGTGTATTAAGTGTATTAAAATGTCGTATTTCACATTGATTCGGAATCGTCAACCGCAAAAAAAGTCAGTTTTGAGTTATAGTTGAATGAACAAAGTTGTCTCTTTCTTGTTTCAAGTATTCAACTATGGACCCATGGCTAAAACTCAAGTTTTAAAGACTTCCCGAAATCCGAATTCGGACTTTCATTAGTGTATTAAGTGTATTAAAATGTCGCCTTTCACATTGATTCGGAATCGTCAACCGCAAAAAAAGTCAGTTTTGAGATATCGTTTGAATGAAGAAAGTTGTCTCTTTCTTGTTTCAAGTGTTCACCAATGGACCCATGGCTAAAACTCAAGTTTTAAAGACTTTCCGAAATCTGAATTTCGACTTTCATTAGTGTATTAAGTGTATTAAAATGTCGCCTTTCACATTGATTCGGAATCGTCAACCGCAAAAAAAGTCAGTTTTGAGATATCGTTTGAATGAAGAAAGTTGTCTCTTTCTTGTTTCAAGTGTTCACCAATGGACCCATGGCTAAAACTCAAGTTTTAAAGACTTTCCGAAATCTGAATTTCGACTTTCATTAGTGTATTAAGTGTATTAAAATGTCGTCTTTCACAGTGAGTCGGAATCGTGAACCACAAAAAAAGTCAATTTTGAGATATCGTTGAATGAACAAAGTTGTCTCTTTCTTTTTTCAAGTGTTTATCTACGGACCTATGGCTAAAACTCAAGTTTTAAAGACTTCCCGAAATTCGAATTTGGACTTTCATGAGTGTATTAAGTGTATTAAAATGTCGTCTTTCACATTGATTCGAAATCGTCAACCGCAAAAAAAGTCAGTTTTGAGATATCGTTGAATGAACAAAGTTGTCTCTTTCTTGTTTCAAGTGTTTAACTATGGACCCATGGCTAAAACTCAAGTTTTAAAGACTTCCCGAAATCCGAATTTGGACTTTCATTAGTGTATTAAGTGTATTAAAATGTCGCCTTTCACATTGATTCGGAATCGTCAACCGCAAAAAAAGTCAGTTTTGAGATATCGTTTGAATGAAGAAAGTTGTCTCTTTCTTGTTTCAAGTGTTCACCAATGGACCCATGGCTAAAACTCAAGTTTTAAAGACTTTCCGAAATCTGAATTTCGACTTTCATTAGTGTATTAAGTGTATTAAAATGTCGTCTTTCACAGTGAGTCGGAATCGTGAACCACAAAAAAAGTCAATTTTGAGATATCGTTGAATGAACAAAGTTGTCTCTTTCTTTTTTCAAGTGTTTATCTACGGACCTATGGCTAAAACTCAAGTTTTAAAGACTTCCCGAAATTCGAATTTGGACTTTCATGAGTGTATTAAGTGTATTAAAATGTCGCCTTTCACATTGATTCGGAATCGTCAACCGCAAAAAAAGTCAGTTTTGAGATATCGTTTGAATGAAGAAAGTTGTCTCTTTCTTGTTTCAAGTGTTCACCAATGGACCCATGGCTAAAACTCAAGTTTTAAAGACTTTCCGAAATCTGAATTTCGACTTTCATTAGTGTATTAAGTGTATTAAAATGTCGTCTTTCACAGTGAGTCGGAATCGTGAACCACAAAAAAAGTCAATTTTGAGATATCGTTGAATGAACAAAGTTGTCTCTTTCTTTTTTCAAGTGTTTATCTACGGACCTATGGCTAAAACTCAAGTTTTAAAGACTTCCCGAAATTCGAATTTGGACTTTCATGAGTGTATTAAGTGTATTAAAATGTCGTCTTTCACATTGATTAGGAATCGTCAACTGCAAAAAAGTCAATTTTAAGATATCGTTGATTGAACAAAGTTGTCTCCTTCTTGTTTCCAGTGTTCTACTATGGACCATGGCTAAAACTCAAGTTTTAAAAAAGTTCCCGGAATCCGAATTTGGACATTCGTTAGTGTATTAAGTGTATCAAAATGTCGTCTTTCACGTTGATTCGGAATCGTCAACCGCAATAAAAGTCAGTTTTGAGATATTGTTGAATGAACAAAGTTGTCTCTTTCTTGTTTCAAGTGTTTAACTATTGACCCATGGCTAAAACTCAAGCTTTAAAGACTTCCCGAAATCCAAATTTGGACTTTCGTTAGTGTATTAAGTGTATCAAAATGTCGTCTTTCACATTTATTCGAAATCGTCAACAGCAAAAAAAGTCAGTTTTGAGAAATCGTTGAATCAACAAAGTTGTCTCTTTCTTGTTTCAAGTGTTCTACTATAGACCCATGGCTAAAACTCAAGTTTTAAAGACTTCCCGAAATCCAAATTTAGACTTTCATTAGTGTATTAAGTGTATTAAAATGTCGTATTTCACATTGATTCGGAATCGTCAGCCGCAAAAAAAGTCAGTTCTGAGATATCGTTGAATGAACGAAGTTGTTTCTTTCTTGTTTCAAGTGTTTAACTATGGACCCATGGCTAAAACTCAAGTTTTAAAGACTTCCCGAAATCCGAATTTGTACTTTCATTAGTGTATTAAGTGTATTAAAATGTCGTCTTTCACATTGATTCGGAATCGTCAACCGCAAAAAAAGTCAGTTTTGAGTTATCGTTGAATGAACAAAGTTGTCTCTTTCTTGTTTCAAGTGTTTAACTATGGACCCATGGCTAAAACTCAAGTTTTAAAGACTTCCCGAAATCCGAATTTGGACTTTCATTAGTGTATTAAGTGTATTAAAATGTCGTCTTTCGTATTGATTCGGAATCGTCAACCGCAAAAAAAGTCAGTTTTGAGTTATCGTTGAATGAACAAAGTTGTCTCTTTCTTGTTTCAAGTGTTCAACTATGGACCCATGGCTAAAACTCAAGTTTTAAAGACTTCCCGAAATCCGAATTTGGACTTTCATTAGTGTATTAAGTGTATTAAAATGTCGTCTTTCACATTGATTCGGAATCGTCAACCGCAAAAAAAGTCAGTTTTGAGTTATCGTTGAATGAACAAAGTTGTCTCTTTCTTGTTTCAAGTGTTTAACTATGGACCCATGGCTAAAACTCAAGTTTTAAAGACTTCCCGAAATCCGAATTTGGACTTTCATTAGTGTATTAAGTGTATTAAAATGTCGTCTTTCGCATTGATTCGGAATCGTCAACCGCAAAAAAAGTCAGTTTTGAGTTATCGTTGAATGAACAAAGTTGTCTCTTTCTTGTTTCAAGTGTTCAACTATGGACCCATGGCTAAAACTCAAGTTTTAAAAACTTCCCAAAATCTGAATTTGGACTTTATTTAGTGCATTAAGTGTTTCAAAATGTCATCTTTCACGTAGATTTAGAACCGTCAAAAGCAAATAAGTCAGTTTTGAGATATCTTTGATAGAACAAAGTTCTGTCTTTCTTGTTTCAATTGTTCTACTGTGCACCCATGGCTAAAACTCAAGTTTTAAAAACTTCCCGAGATCTGAATCTGGACTTTCATTAGTGTATTAAGTGTATCAAAATGTCGTCTTTCACATAGATTCGGAATCGTCAACTGCAAAAAACTCAATTTTGAGATATCGTTGATTTAACAAAGTTGTCTCCTTGTTGTTTCAAGTGTTCTACTACGGACCCATGGGTAAAACTCACGTTTTAAAAATGTCCCGAAATCCGAATTTGGACTTTCACTAGTGTATTAAGTGTATCAAAATGTCGTCTTTCACATTGATTCGGAATCGTCAACTGCAAAAAAAGGCAGTTTTTAGATATCGTTGAATGAAGAAAGTTGTCTCTTTCTTGTTTCAAGTGTTCAACAATGGACCCATGGCTAAAACTCAAGTTTTAAAGACTTCCCGAAATCCGAATTTGGATTTTTCATTAGTGTATTAAGTGTATTAAAATGTCGTCTTTCACATTGATTCGGAATCGTCAACCGCAAAAAAAGTCAGTTTTGAGATATCGTTTAATGAACAAAGTTGTCTCTTTCTTTTTTCAAGTGTTTAACTATGGACCCATGACTAAAACTCAAGTTTTAAAGACTTTCTGAAATCCGAATTTGGACTTTCATCAGTGTATTAAGTGTATTAAAATGTCGTCTTTCACATTGATTCGGAATCGTCCACTACAAAAAACTGCCCTTTTGAGTTATCGTTGAATAAGCAAAGTTGTCTCTTTCTTGTTTCAAGTGTTCAACTATGGACCCATGGCTAAAACACAAGTTTTAAAAACTTCTCGAAATATGAATTTGGACTTTCTTTAGTGTATTAAGTTTTTCAAAATGTCGTCTTTCACGTAGATTCGGAATCATCAAAACCAAATAAGTCAGTTTTTAGATATCTTTGATTGAACAAAGTTCTATCTTTCTTGTTTCAAGTGTTCTACTATGGACCCACGGCTAAAACTCAAGTTTTAAAAACTTCTCGAAATCTGAATCTGGACTTTCATTAGTGTATTAAGTGTATCAAAATGTCATCTTTCACATAGGTTCGGAATCGTCAACTGCAAAAAAGTCAATTTTAAGATATCGTTGATTGAACAAAGTTGTCTCCTTCTTGTTTCAAGTGTTCTACTATGGACCATGGCTAAAACTCAAGTTTTAGAGACATCCCGAAATCCGAATTTGGACTTTCGTTAGTGTATTAAGTGTATCAAAATGTCATCTTTCACATTGATTCGAGATCGTCAACCGCAAAAAAAGTCAGTTTTGAGATATCGTTGAATGAACAAAGTTGTCTCTTTCTTGTTTCTAGTGTTTAACTATGGACCCATGGCTAAAACTCAAGTTTTAAAGACTTCCCGAAATCTGATTTGGACTTTCATCAGTGTATTAAGTGTATTAAAATGTAGTCTTTCACATTGATTCAGAATCGTCCACCGCAAAAAACTTTCCTTTCGAGTTATCGTTGAATGAACGAAGTTGTCTCTTTCTTGTTTCAAGTGTTCAACTACGGACCCATGGCCAAAACTCAAGTTTTAAAAACTTCCCAAAATCTGAATTTGGGCTTTCTTTAGTGTATTAAGTGTTTCAAAATGCCGTCTTTCACGTAGATTCGTAATCATCAAAAGCAAATAAGTCATTTTTTAGATATCTTTGATTGAACAAAGTTCTGTCTTTCTTGTTTCAAGTGTTCTACTATGGACCCATGGCTAAAACTCAAGTTTTAAAAACTTCCCGAAATCTAAATCTGGACTTTCATTAGGGTATTAAGTGTATCAAAATGTCGTCTTTCACATAGATTCGGAATCGTCAACTGCAAAAAAGTCAATTTTAAGATATCATTGATTGAACAAAGTTGTCTCTTTCTTGTTTCAAGTGTTCTACTATGGACCCATGGGTAAAACTCAAGTTTTAAAAAAGTTCCCAGAATCCGAATTTGGACATTCGTTAGTGTATTAAGTGTATCAAAATGTCGTCTTTCACGTTGATTCGGAATCGTCAACCGCAATAAAAGTCAGTTTTGAGATATTGTTGAATGAACAAAGTTGTCTCTTTCTTGTTTCAAGTGTTCAACTATGGACCCATGGCTAAAACTCAAGTTTTAAAGACTTCCCGAAATCCGAATTTGGACTTTCATTAGTGTATTAAGTGTATTAAAATGTCGTCTTTCACATTGATTCGGAATCGTCAACCGCAAAAAAAGTCAGTTCTGAGATATCGTTGAATGAACGAAGTAGTTTCTTTCTTGTTTCAAGTGTTTAACTATGGACCCATGGCTAAAACTCAAGTTTTAAAGACTTCCCGAAATCCGAATTTGTACTTTCATTAGTGTATTAAGTGTATTAAAATGTCGTCTTTCACATTGATTCGGAATCGTCAACCGCAAAAAAAGTCAGTTTTGAGTTATCGTTGAATGAACAAAGTTGTCTCTTTCTTGTTTCAAGTGTTTAACTATGGACCCATGGCTAAAACTCAAGTTTTAAAGACTTCCCGAAATCCGAATTTGGACTTTCATTAGTGTATTAAGTGTATTAAAATGTCGTCTTTCACATTGATTCGGAATCGTCAACCGCAAAAAAAGTCAGTTTTGAGTTATCGTTGAATGAACAAAGTTGTCTCTTTCTTGTTTCAAGTGTTTAACTATGGACCCATGGCTAAAACTCAAGTTTTAAAGACTTCCCGAAATCCGAATTTGGACTTTCATTAGTGTATTAAGTGTATTAAAATGTCGTCTTTCGCATTGATTCGGAATCGTCAACCGCAAAAAAAGTCAGTTTTGAGTTATCGTTGAATGAACAAAGTTGTCTCTTTCTTGTTTCAAGTGTTCAACTATGGACCCATGGCTAAAACTGAAGTTTTAAAGACTTCCCGAAATCCGAATTTGGACTTTCATTAGTGTATTAAGTGTATTAAAATGTCGTCTTTCACATTGATTCGGAATCGTCAACCGCAAAAAAAGTCAGTTTTGAGTTATCGTTGAATGAACAAAGTTGTCTCTTTCTTGTTTCAAGTGTTTAACTATGGACCCATGGCTAAAACTCAAGTTTTAAAGACTTCCCGAAATCCGAATTTGGACTTTCATTAGTGTATTAAGTGTATTAAAATGTCGTCTTTCGCATTGATTCGGAATCGTCAACCGCAAAAAAAGTCAGTTTTGAGTTATCATTGAATGAACAAAGTTGTCTCTTTCTTGTTTCAAGTGTTCAACTATGGACCCATGGCTAAAACTCAAGTTTTAAAAACTTCCCAAAATCTGAATTTGGACTTTATTTAGTGCATTAAGTGTTTCAAAATGTCATCTTTCACGTAGATTCAGAACCGTCAAAAGCAAATAAGTCAGTTTTGAGATATCTTTGATAGAACAAAGTTCTGTCTTTCTTGTTTCAATTGTTCTACTGTGCACCCATGGCTAAAACTCAAGTTTTAAAAACTTCCCGAGATCTGAATCTGGACTTTCATTAGTGTATTAAGTGTATCAAAATGTCGTCTTTCACATAGATTCGGAATCGTCAACTGCAAAAAAGTCAATTTTGAGATATCGTTGATTTAACAAAGTTGTCTCCTTGTTGTTTCAAGTGTTCTACTATGGACCCATGGGTAAAACTCACGTTTTAAAAATGTCCCGAAATCCGAATTTGGACTTTCACTAGTGTATTAAGTGTATCAAAATGTCGTCTTTCACATTGATTCGGAATCGTCAACTGCAAAAAAAGGCAGTTTTTAGATATCGTTGAATGAAGAAAGTTGTCTCTTTCTTGTTTCAAGTGTTCAACAATAGACCCATGGCTAAAACTCAAGTTTTAAAGACTTCCCGAAATCCGAATTTGGATTTTTCATTAGTGTATTAAGTGTATTAAAATGTCGTCTTTCACATTGATTCGGAATCGTCAACCGCAAAAAAAGTCAGTTTTGAGATATCGTTGAGTGAACAAAGTTGTCTCTTTCTTTTTTCAAGTGTTTAACTATGGACCCATGGCTAAAACTCAAGTTTTAAAGACTTTCCGAAATCCGAATTTGGACTTTCATCAGTGTATTAAGTGTATTAAAATGTCGTCTTTCACATTGATTCGGAATCGTCCACTACAAAAAACTGCCCTTTTGAGTTATCGTTGAATAAGCAAAGTTGTCTCTTTCTTGTTTCAAGTGTTCAACTATGGACCCATGGCTAAAACACAAGTTTTAAAAACTTCTCGAAATATGAATTTGGACTTTCTTTAGTGTATTAAGTTTTTCAAAATGTCGTCTTTCACGTAGATTCGGAATCATCAAAACCAAATAAGTCAGTTTTTAGATATCTTTGATTGAACAAAGTTCTATCTTTCTTGTTTCAAGTGTTCTACTATGGACCCAAGGCTAAAACTCAAGTTTTAAAAACTTCTCGAAATCTGAATCTTGACTTTCATTAGTGTATTAAGTGTATCAAAATGTCATCTTTCACATAGGTTCGGAATCGTCAACTGCAAAAAAGTCAATTTTAAGATATCGTTGATTGAACAAAGTTGTCTCCTTCTTGTTTCAAGTGTTCTACTATGGACCATGGCTAAAACTCAAGTTTTAGAGACATCCCGAAATCCGAATTTGGACTTTCGTTAGTGTATTAAGTGTATCAAAATGTCATCTTTCACATTGATTCGAGATCGTCAACCGCAAAAAAAGTCAGTTTTGAGATATCGTTGAATGAACAAAGTTGTCTCTTTCTTGTTTCTAGTGTTTAACTATGGACCCATGGCTAAAACTCAAGTTTTAAAGACTTCCCGAAATCTGATTTGGACTTTCATCAGTGTATTAAGTGTATTAAAATGTAGTCTTTCACATTGATTCAGAATCGTCCACCGCAAAAAACTTTCCTTTCGAGTTATCGTTGAATGAACGAAGTTGTCTCTTTCTTGTTTCAAGTGTTCAACTACGGACCCATGGCCAAAACTCAAGTTTTAAAAACTTCCCAAAATCTGAATTTGGGCTTTCTTTAGTGTATTAAGTGTTTCAAAATGCCGTCTTTCACGTAGATTCGTAATCATCAAAAGCAAATAAGTCATTTTTTAGATATCTTTGATTGAACAAAGTTCTGTCTTTCTTGTTTCAAGTGTTCTACTATGGACCCATGGCTAAAACTCAAGTTTTAAAAACTTCCCGAAATCTAAATCTGGACTTTCATTAGGGTATTAAGTGTATCAAAATGTCGTCTTTCACATAGATTCGGAATCGTCAACTGCAAAAAAGTCAATTTTAAGATATCATTGATTGAACAAAGTTGTCTCTTTCTTGTTTCAAGTGTTCTACTATGGACCCATGGGTAAAACTCAAGTTTTAAAAAAGTTCCCGGAATCCGAATTTGGACATTCGTTAGTGTATTAAGTGTATCAAAATGTCGTCTTTCACGTTGATTCGGAATCGTCAACCGCAATAAAAGTCAGTTTTGAGATATTGTTGAATGAACAAAGTTGCCTCTTTCTTGTTTCAAGTGTTTAACTATTGACCCATGGCAAAAACTCAAGCTTTAAAGACTTCCCGAAATCCAAATTTGGACTTTCGTTAGTGTATTAAGTGTATCAAAATGTCGTCTTTCACATTTATTCGAAATCGTCAACCGCAAAAAAAGTCAGTTTTGAGAAATCGTTGAATGAACAAAGTTGTCTCTTTCTTGTTTCAAGTGTTCTACTATAGACCCATGGCTAAAACTCAAGTTTTAAAGACTTCCAGAAATCCAAATTTAGACTTTCATTAGTGTATTAAGTGTATTAAAATGTCGTATTTCACATTGATTCGGAATCGTCAACCGCAAAAAAAGTCAGTTTTGAGATATCGTTGAATGAACAAAGTTGTCTCTTTCTTGTTTCAAGTGTTTAACTATGGACCCATGGCTAAAACTCAAGTTTTAAAGACTTCCCGAAATCCGAATTTGGACTTTCATTAGCGTATTAAGTGTATTAAAATTTCATCTTTCACATTGATTCGGAATCGTCGACCGCAAAAAAAGTCAGTTTTGAGTTATAGTTGAATGAACAAAGTTGTCTCTTTCTTGTTTCAAGTGTTCAACTATGCACCCATGGCTAAAACTCAAGTTTTAAAGACTTCCCGAAATCCGAATTTGGACTTTCATGAGTGTATTAAGTGTATTAAAATGTCATCTTTCACATTGATTCGGAATCGTCAACCGCAAAAAAAGACAGTTTTGAGTTATTGTTGAATGAACAAAGTTGTCTCTTTCTTGTTTCAAGTGTTCAACTATGGACCCATGGCTAAAACTCAAGTTTTAAAAACTTCCCAAAATCTGAATTTGGACTTTATTTAGTGTATTAAGTGTTTCAAAATGTGATCTTTCACGTAGATTCAGAACCGTCAAAAGCAAATAAGTCAGTTTTGAGATATCTTTGATAGAACAAAGTTCTGTCTTTCTTGTTTCAAGTGTTCTACTGTGCACCCATGGCTAAAACTCAAGTTTTAAAAACATCCCGAGATCTGAATCTGGACTTTCATTAGTGTATCAAAATGTCATCTTTCACATAGATTCGGAATCGTCAACTGCAAAAAAGTCAATTTTGAGATATCGTTGATTGAACAAAGTTGTCTCCTTCTTATTTCAAGTGTTCTACTATGGACCCATGGGTAAAACTGAAGTTTTAAAAACGTCCCAAAATCCGAATTTGGACTTTCACTAGTGTATTAAATGTATCAAAATGTCGTCTTTCACATTGATTCGGAATCGTCAACCGCAAAACAAGTCAGTTTTGAGATATCGTTTGAATGAAGAAAGTTGTCTCTTTCTTGTTTCAAGTGTTCAACAATGGACCCATGGCTAAAACTCAAGTTTTAAAGACTTTCCGAAATCCGAATTTGGACTTTCATTAGCGTATTAAGTGTATTAAAATTTCATCTTTCACATTGATTCGGAATCGTCAATCGCAAAAAAAGTCAGTTTTGAGTTATAGTTGAATGAACAAAGTTGTCTCTTTCTTGTTTCAAGTATTCAACTATGGACCCATGGCTAAAACTCAAGTTTTAAAGACTTCCCGAAATTCGAATTTGGACTTTCATGAGTGTATTAAGTGTATTAAAATGTCATCTTTCACATTGATTCGGAATCGTCAACCACAAAAAAAGTCAGTTTTGAGATATCGTTGAATGAACAAAGTTGTCTCTTTCTTGTTTCAAGTGTTTAACTATGGACCCATGGCTAAAACTCAAGTTTTAAAAACTTCTCGAAATATGAATTTGGACTTTCTTTAGTGTATTAGGTGTTTCAAAATGTCGTCTTTCACATAGATTCGGAATCATCAACAGCAAAAAAAGTCAGTTTTGTGATATCGTTGAATGAACAAAGTTGTATCTTTCTTGTTTCAAGTGTTTAACTACGGACCCATGGCTAAAACTCAAGTTTTAAAAACTTCTCGAAATATGAATTTGTACTTTCTTTAGTGTATTAAGTGTTTCAAAATGTCGTCTTTCACGTAGATTCGGAATCATCAAAAGCAAATAAGTCAGTTTTAGATATCTTTGATTGAACAAAGTTCTATCTTTCTTGTTTCAAGTGTTCTACTATGGACCCACGGCTAAAACTCAAGTTTTAAAAACTTCTCGAAATCTGAATCTGGACTTTCATTAGTGTATTAAGTGTATCAAAATGTCATCTTTCACATAGGTTCGGAATCGTCAACTGCAAAAAAGTCAATTTTAAGATATCGTTGATTGAACAAAGTTGTCTCCTTCTTGTTTCAAGTGTTCTACTATGGACCATGGCTAAAACTCAAGTTTTAGAGACATCCCGAAATCCGAATTTGGACTTTCGTTAGTGTATTAAGTGTATCAAAATGTCATCTTTCACATTGATTCGAGATCGTCAACCGCAAAAAAAGTCAGTTTTGAGATATCGTTGAATGAACAAAGTTGTCTCTTTCTTGTTTCTAGTGTTTAACTATGGACCCATGGCTAAAACTCAAGTTTTAAAGACTTCCCGAAATCTGATTTGGACTTTCATCAGTGTATTAAGTGTATTAAAATGTAGTCTTTCACATTGATTCAGAATCGTCCACCGCAAAAAACTTTCCTTTCGAGTTATCGTTGAATGAACGAAGTTCTCTCTTTCTTGTTTCAAGTGTTCAACTACGGACCCATGGCCAAAACTCAAGTTTTAAAAACTTCCCAAAATCTGAATTTGGGCTTTCTTTAGTGTATTAAGTGTTTCAAAATGCCATCTTTCACGTAGATTCGTAATCATCAAAAGCAAATAAGTCATTTTTTAGATATCTTTGATTGAACAAAGTTCTGTCTTTCTTGTTTCAAGTGTTCTACTATGGACCCATGGCTAAAACTCAAGTTTTAAAAACTTCCCGAAATCTAAATCTGGACTTTCATTAGGGTATTAAGTGTATCAAAATGTCGTCTTTCACATAGATTCGGAATCGTCAACTGCAAAAAAAGTCAGTTTTGTGATATCGTTGAATGAACAAAGTTGTATCTTTCTTGTTTCAAGTGTTTAACTATGGACCCATGGCTAAAACTCAAGTTTTAAAGACTTCTCGAAATCCGAATTTGGACTTTCATTAGCGTATTAAGTGTATTAAAATTTCATCTTTCACATTGATTCGGAATCGTCGACCGCAAAAAAAGTCAGTTTTGAGTTATAGTTGAATGAACAAAGTTGTCTCTTTCTTGTTTCAAGTGTTCAACTATGCACCCATGGCTAAAACTCAAGTTTTAAAGACTTCCCGAAATCCGAATTTGGACTTTCATGAGTGTATTAAGTGTATTAAAATGTCATCTTTCACATTGATTCGGAATCGTCAACCGCAAAAAAAGACAGTTTTGAGTTATTGTTGAATGAACAAAGTTGTCTCTTTCTTGTTTCAAGTGTTCAACTATGGACCCATGGCTAAAACTCAAGTTTTAAAAACTTCCCAAAATCTGAATTTGGACTTTATTTAGTGTATTAAGTGTTTCAAAATGTGATCTTTCACGTAGATTCAGAACCGTCAAAAGCAAATAAGTCAGTTTTGAGATATCTTTGATAGAACAAAGTTCTGTCTTTCTTGTTTCAAGTGTTCTACTGTGCACCCATGGCTAAAACTCAAGTTTTAAAAACATCCCGAGATCTGAATCTGGACTTTCATTAGTGTATCAAAATGTCATCTTTCACATAGATTCGGAATCGTCAACTGCAAAAAAGTCAATTTTGAGATATCGTTGATTGAACAAAGTTGTCTCCTTCTTATTTCAAGTGTTCTACTATGGACCCATGGGTAAAACTGAAGTTTTAAAAACGTCCCAAAATCCGAATTTGGACTTTCACTAGTGTATTAAATGTATCAAAATGTCGTCTTTCACATTGATTCGGAATCGTCAACCGCAAAACAAGTCAGTTTTGAGATATCGTTTGAATGAAGAAAGTTGTCTCTTTCTTGTTTCAAGTGTTCAACAATGGACCCATGGCTAAAACTCAAGTTTTAAAGACTTTCCGAAATCCGAATTTGGACTTTCATTAGCGTATTAAGTGTATTAAAATTTCATCTTTCACATTGATTCGGAATCGTCAATCGCAAAAAAAGTCAGTTTTGAGTTATAGTTGAATGAACAAAGTTGTCTCTTTCTTGTTTCAAGTGTTCAACTATGCACCCATGGCTAAAACTCAAGTTTTAAAGACTTCCCGAAATCCGAATTTGGACTTTCATGAGTGTATTAAGTGTATTAAAATGTCATCTTTCACATTGATTCGGAATCGTCAACCGCAAAAAAAGACAGTTTTGAGTTATTGTTGAATGAACAAAGTTGTCTCTTTCTTGTTTCAAGTGTTCAACTATGGACCCATGGCTAAAACTCAAGTTTTAAAAACTTCCCAAAATCTGAATTTGGACTTTATTTAGTGTATTAAGTGTTTCAAAATGTGATCTTTCACGTAGATTCAGAACCGTCAAAAGCAAATAAGTCAGTTTTGAGATATCTTTGATAGAACAAAGTTCTGTCTTTCTTGTTTCAAGTGTTCTACTGTGCACCCATGGCTAAAACTCAAGTTTTAAAAACATCCCGAGATCTGAATCTGGACTTTCATTAGTGTATCAAAATGTCATCTTTCACATAGATTCGGAATCGTCAACTGCAAAAAAGTCAATTTTGAGATATCGTTGATTGAACAAAGTTGTCTCCTTCTTATTTCAAGTGTTCTACTATGGACCCATGGGTAAAACTGAAGTTTTAAAAACGTCCCAAAATCCGAATTTGGACTTTCACTAGTGTATTAAATGTATCAAAATGTCGTCTTTCACATTGATTCGGAATCGTCAACCGCAAAACAAGTCAGTTTTGAGTTATCGTTGAATGAACGAAGTTCTCTCTTTCTTGTTTCAAGTGTTCAACTACGGACCCATGGCCAAAACTCAAGTTTTAAAAACTTCCCAAAATCTGAATTTGGGCTTTCTTTAGTGTATTAAGTGTTTCAAAATGCCATCTTTCACGTAGATTCGTAATCATCAAAAGCAAATAAGTCATTTTTTAGATATCTTTGATTGAACAAAGTTCTGTCTTTCTTGTTTCAAGTGTTCTACTATGGACCCATGGCTAAAACTCAAGTTTTAAAAACTTCCCGAAATCTAAATCTGGACTTTCATTAGGGTATTAAGTGTATCAAAATGTCGTCTTTCACATAGATTCGGAATCGTCAACTGCAAAAAAGTCAATTTTAAGATATCATTGATTGAACAAAGTTGTCTCTTTCTTGTTTCAAGTGTTCTACTATGGACCCATGGGTAAAACTCAAGTTTTAAAAAAGTTCCCAGAATCCGAATTTGGACATTCGTTAGTGTGTTAAGTGTATCAAAATGTGGTCTTTCACGTTGATTCGGAATCGTCAACCGCAATAAAAGTCAGTTTTGAGATATTGTTGAATGAACAAAGTTGCCTCTTTCTTGTTTCAAGTGTTTAACTATTGACCCATGGCTAAAACTCAAGCTTTAAAGACTTCCCGAAATCCGAATTTGGACTTTCATTAGTGTATTAAGTGTATTAAAATGTCGCCTTTCACATTGATTCGGAATCGTCAACCGCAAAAAAAGTCAGTTTTGAGAAATCGTTTGAATGAAGAAAGTTGTCTCTTTCTTGTTTCAAGTGTTCACCAATGGACCCATGGCTAAAACTCAAGTTTTAAAGACTTTCCGAAATCCAAATTTAGACTTTCATTAGTGTATTAAGTGTATTAAAATGTCGTCTTTCACATTGATTCGGAATCGTGAACCACAAAAAAAGTCAATTTTGAGATATCGTTGAATGAACAAAGTTGTCTCTTTCTTTTTTCAAGTGTTTATCTACGGACCTATGGCTAAAACTCAAGTTTTAAAGACTTCCCGAAATTCGAATTTGGACTTTCATGAGTGTATTAAGTGTATTAAAATGTCGTCTTTCACATTGATTCGGAATCGTCAACCGCAAAAAAAGTCAGTTTTGAGAAATCGTTGAATGAACAAAGTTGTCTCTTTCTTGTTTCAAGTGTTCTACTATGGACCCATGGCTAAAACTCAAGTTTTAAAGACTTCCCGAAATCCAAATTTGGACTTTCATTAGTGTATTAAGTGTATTAAAATGTCGCCTTTCACATTGATTCGGAATCGTCAACCGCAAAAAAAGTCAGTTTTGAGATATCGTTTGAATGAAGAAAGTTGTCTCTTTCTTGTTTCAAGTGTTCACCAATGGACCCATGGCTAAAACTCAAGTTTTAAAGACTTTCCGAAATCTGAATTTCGACTTTCATTAGTGTATTAAGTGTATTAAAATGTCGTCTTTCACAGTGAGTCGGAATCGTGAACCACAAAAAAAGTCAATTTTGAGATATCGTTGAATGAACAAAGTTGTCTCTTTCTTTTTTCAAGTGTTTATCTACGGACCTATGGCTAAAACTCAAGTTTTAAAGACTTCCCGAAATTCGAATTTGGACTTTCATGAGTGTATTAAGTGTATTAAAATGTCGTCTTTCACATTGATTCGGAATCGTCAACTGCAAAAAAGTCAATTTTAAGATATCGTTGATTGAACAAAGTTGTCTCCTTCTTGTTTCCAGTGTTCTACTATGGACCATGGCTAAAACTCAAGTTTTAAAAAAGTTCCCGGAATCCGAATTTGGACATTCGTTAGTGTATTAAGTGTATCAAAATGTCGTCTTTCACGTTGATTCGGAATCGTCAACCGCAATAAAAGTCAGTTTTGAGATATTGTTGAATGAACAAAGTTGTCTCTTTCTTGTTTCAAGTGTTTAACTATTGACCCATGGCTAAAACTCAAGCTTTAAAGACTTCCCGAAATCTGAATTTGGACTTTCATCAGTGTATTAAGTGTATTAAAATGTAGTCTTTCACATTGATTCAGAATCGTCCACCGCAAAAAACTTCCCTTTCGAGTTATCGTTGAATGAACGAAGTTGTCTCTTTCTTGTTTCAAGTGTTCAACTATGGACCCATGGCCAAAACTCAAGTTTTAAAAACTTCCCAAAATCTGAATTTGGGCTTTCTTTAGTGTATTAAGTGTTTCAAAATGCCGTCTTTCATGTAGATTCGTAATCATCAAAAGCAAATAAGTCAGTTTTTAGATATCTTTGATTGAACAAAGTTCTGTCTTTCTTGTTTCAAGTGTTCTACTATGGACCCATGGCTAAAACTCAAGTTTTAAAAACTTCTCGAAATCTAAATCTGGACTTTCATTAGGGTATTAAGTGTATCAAAATGTCGTCTTTCACATAGATTCGGAATCGTCAACTGCAAAAAAGTCAGTTTTAAGATATCGTTGATTGAACAAAGTTGTCTCTTTCTTGTTTCAAGTGTTCTACTATGGACCCATGGGTAAAACTCAAGTTTTAAAAAAGTTCCCGGAATCCAAATTTGGACATTCGTTAGTGTATTAAGTGTATCAAAATGTCGTCTTTCACGTTGATTCGGAATCGTCAACCGCAATAAAAGTCAGTTTTGAGATATTGTTGAATGAACAAAGTTGTCTCTTTCTTGTTTCAAGTGTTTAACTATTGACCCATGGCTAAAACTCAAGCTTTAAAGACTTCCCGAAATCCAAATTTGGACTTTCGTTAGTGTATTAAGTGTATCAAAATGTCGTCTTTCACATTTATTCGAAATCGTCAACCGCAAAAAAAGTCAGTTTTGAGAAATCGTTGAATCAACAAAGTTGTCTCTTTCTTGTTTCAAGTGTTCTACTATAGACCCATGGGTAAAACTCAAGTTTTAAAAAAGTTCCCGGAATTCGAATTTGGACATTCGTTAGTGTATTAAGTGTATCAAAATGTCGTCTTTCACGTTGATTCGGAATCGTCAACCGCAATAAAAGTCAGTTTTGAGATATTGTTGAATGAACAAAGTTGTCTCTTTCTTGTTTCAAGTGTTTAACTATTGACCCATGGCTAAAACTCAAGCTTTAAAGACTTCCCGAAATACAAATTTGGACTTTCGTTAGTGTATTAAGTGTATCAAAATGTCGTCTTTCACATTTATTCGAAATCGTCAACCGCAAAAAAGTCAGTTTTGAGAAATCGTTGAATCAACAAAGTTGTCTCTTTCTTGTTTCAAGTGTTCTACTATAGACCCATGGCTAAAACTCAAGTTTTAAAGACTTCCCGAAATCCAAATTTAGACTTTCATTAGTGTATTAAGTGTATTAAAATGTCGTATTTCACATTGATTCGGAATCGTCAGCCGCAAAAAAAGTCAGTTCTGAGATATCGTTGAATGAACGAAGTTGTTTCTTTCTTGTTTCAAGTGTTTAACTACCCATGGCTAAAACTCAAGTTTTAAAGACTTCCCGAAATCCGAATTTGTACTTTCATTAGTGTATTAAGTGTATTAAAATGTCGTCTTTCACATTGATTCGGAATCGTCAACCGCAAAAAAAGTCAGTTTTGAGTTATCGTTGAATGAACAAAGTTGTCTCTTTCTTGTTTCAAGTGTTTAACTATGGACCCATGGCTAAAACTCAAGTTTTAAAGACTTCCCGAAATCCGAATTTGGACTTTCATTAGTGTATTAAGTGTATTAAAATGTCGTCTTTCACATTGATTCGGAATCGTCAACCGCAAAAAAAGTCAGTTTTGAGTTATCGTTGAATGAACAAAGTTGTCTCTTTCTTGTTTCAAGTGTTTAACTATGGACCCATGGCTAAAACTCAAGTTTTAAAGACTTCCCGAAATCCGAATTTGGACTTTCATTAGTGTATTAAGTGTATTAAAATGTCGTCTTTCGCATTGATTCGGAATCGTCAACCGCAAAAAAAGTCAGTTTTGAGTTATCGTTGAATGAACAAAGTTGTCTCTTTCTTGTTTCAAGTGTTCAACTATGGACCCATGGCTAAAACTCAAGTTTTAAAGACTTCCCGAAATCCGAATTTGGACTTTCA
Source organism: Diospyros kaki (assembly GCA_036245055.1). Classification (NCBI taxonomy): domain Eukaryota; kingdom Viridiplantae; phylum Streptophyta; class Magnoliopsida; order Ericales; family Ebenaceae; genus Diospyros; species Diospyros kaki. The sequence goes on along the minus strand of BSEG01000009.1, from coordinate 20,614,787 downwards.
TTAGTGTATTAAGTGTATTAAAATGTCGTCTTTCACATTGATTCGGAATCGTCAACCGCAAAAAAAGTCAGTTTTGAGTTATCGTTGAATGAACAAAGTTGTCTCTTTCTTGTTTCAAGTGTTTAACTATGGACCCATGGCTAAAACTCAAGTTTTAAAGACTTCCTGAAATCCGAATTTGGACTTTCATTAGTGTATTAAGTGTATTAAAATGTCGTCTTTCGCATTGATTCGGAATCGTCAACCGCAAAAAAAGTCAGTTTTGAGTTATCATTGAATGAACAAAGTTGTCTCTTTCTTGTTTCAAGTGTTCAACTATGGACCCATGGCTAAAACTCAAGTTTTAAAAACTTCCCAAAATTTGAATTTGGACTTTATTTAGTGCATTAAGTGTTTCAAAATGTCATCTTTCACGTAGATTCAGAACCGTCAAAAGCAAATAAGTCAGTTTTGAGATATCTTTGATAGAACAAAGTTCTGTCTTTCTTGTTTCAATTGTTCTACTGTGCACCCATGGCTAAAACTCAAGTTTTAAAAACTTCCCGAGATCTGAATCTGGACTTTCATTAGTGTATTAAGTGTATCAAAATGTCGTCTTTCACATAGATTCGGAATCGTCAACTGCAAAAAAGTCAATTTTGAGATATCGTTGATTTAACAAAGTTGTCTCCTTGTTGTTTCAAGTGTTCTACTATGGACCCATGGGTAAAACTCACGTTTTAAAAATGTCCCGAAATCCGAATTTGGACTTTCACTAGTGTATTAAGTGTATCAAAATGTCGTCTTTCACATTGATTCGGAATCGTCAACTGCAAAAAAAGGCAGTTTTTAGATATCGTTGAATGAAGAAAGTTGTCTCTTTCTTGTTTCAAGTGTTCAACAATAGACCCATGGCTAAAACTCAAGTTTTAAAGACTTCCCGAAATCCGAATTTGGATTTTTCATTAGTGTATTAAGTGTATTAAAATGTCGTCTTTCACATTGATTCGGAATCGTCAACCGCAAAAAAAGTCAGTTTTGAGATATCGTTGAATGAACAAAGTTGTCTCTTTCTTTTTTCAAGTGTTTAACTATGGACCCATGGCTAAAACTCAAGTTTTAAAGACTTTCCGAAATCCGAATTTGGACTTTCATCAGTGTATTAAGTGTATTAAAATGTCGTCTTTCACATTGATTCGGAATCGTCCACTACAAAAAACTGCCCTTTTGAGTTATCGTTGAATAAGCAAAGTTGTCTCTTTCTTGTTTCAAGTGTTCAACTATGGACCCATGGCTAAAACACAAGTTTTAAAAACTTCTCGAAATATGAATTTGGACTTTCTTTAGTGTATTAAGTTTTTCAAAATGTCGTCTTTCACGTAGATTCGGAATCATCAAAACCAAATAAGTCAGTTTTTAGATATCTTTGATTGAACAAAGTTCTATCTTTCTTGTTTCAAGTGTTCTACTATGGACCCAAGGCTAAAACTCAAGTTTTAAAAACTTCTCGAAATCTGAATCTTGACTTTCATTAGTGTATTAAGTGTATCAAAATGTCATCTTTCACATAGGTTCGGAATCGTCAACTGCAAAAAAGTCAATTTTAAGATATCGTTGATTGAACAAAGTTGTCTCCTTCTTGTTTCAAGTGTTCTACTATGGACCATGGCTAAAACTCAAGTTTTAGAGACATCCCGAAATCCGAATTTGGACTTTCGTTAGTGTATTAAGTGTATCAAAATGTCATCTTTCACATTGATTCGAGATCGTCAACCGCAAAAAAAGTCAGTTTTGAGATATCGTTGAATGAACAAAGTTGTCTCTTTCTTGTTTCTAGTGTTTAACTATGGACCCATGGCTAAAACTCAAGTTTTAAAGACTTCCCGAAATCTGATTTGGACTTTCATCAGTGTATTAAGTGTATTAAAATGTAGTCTTTCACATTGATTCAGAATCGTCCACTGCAAAAAACTTTCCTTTCGAGTTATCGTTGAATGAACGAAGTTGTCTCTTTCTTGTTTCAAGTGTTCAACTACGGACCCATGGCCAAAACTCAAGTTTTAAAAACTTCCCAAAATCTGAATTTGGGCTTTCTTTAGTGTATTAAGTGTTTCAAAATGTCGTCTTTCACGTAGATTCGTAATCATCAAAAGCAAATAAGTCATTTTTTAGATATCTTTGATTGAACAAAGTTCTGTCTTTCTTGTTTCAAGTGTTCTACTATGGACCCATGGCTAAAACTCAAGTTTTAAAAACTTCCCGAAATCTAAATCTGGACTTTCATTAGGGTATTAAGTGTATCAAAATGTCGTCTTTCACATAGATTCGGAATCGTCAACTGCAAAAAAAGTCAATTTTAAGATATCATTGATTGAACAAAGTTGTCTCTTTCTTGTTTCAAGTGTTCTACTATGGACCCATGGGTAAAACTCAAGTTTTAAAAAAGTTCCCGGAATCCGAATTTGGACATTCGTTAGTGTATTAAGTGTATCAAAATGTCGTCTTTCACGTTGATTCGGAATCGTCAACCGCAATAAAAGTCAGTTTTGAGATATTGTTGAATGAACAAAGTTGCCTCTTTCTTGTTTCAAGTGTTCTACTATAGACCCATGGCTAAAACTCAAGTTTTAAAGACTTCCAGAAATCCAAATTTAGACTTTCATTAGTGTATTAAGTGTATTAAAATGTCGTATTTCACATTGATTCGGAATCGTCAACCGCAAAAAAAGTCAGTTTTGAGATATCGTTGAATGAACAAAGTTGTCTCTTTCTTGTTTCAAGTGTTTAACTATGGACCCATGGCTAAAACTCAAGTTTTAAAGACTTCCCGAAATCCGAATTTGGACTTTCATTAGCGTATTAAGTGTATTAAAATTTCATCTTTCACATTGATTCGGAATCGTCGACCGCAAAAAAAGTCAGTTTTGAGTTATAGTTGAATGAACAAAGTTGTCTCTTTCTTGTTTCAAGTGTTCAACTATGCACCCATGGCTAAAACTCAAGTTTTAAAGACTTCCCGAAATCCGAATTTGGACTTTCATTAGTGTATTAAGTGTATTAAAATGTCGTCTTTCGTATTGATTCGGAATCGTCAACCGCAAAAAAAGTCAGTTTTGAGTTATCGTTGAATGAACAAAGTTGTCTCTTTCTTGTTTCAAGTGTTCAACTATGGACCCATGGCTAAAACTCAAGTTTTAAAGACTTCCCGAAATCCGAATTTGGACTTTCATTAGTGTATTAAGTGTATTAAAATGTCGTCTTTGGCATTGATTCGGAATCGTCAACCGCAAAAAAAGTCAGTTTTGAGTTATCGTTGAATGAACAAAGTTGTCTCTTTCTTGTTTCAAGTGTTTAACTATGGACCCATGGCTAAAACTCAAGTTTTAAAGACTTCCCGAAATCCGAATTTGGACTTTCATTAGTGTATTAAGTGTATTAAAATGTCGTCTTTCGCATTGATTCGGAATCGTCAACCGCAAAAAAAGTCAGTTTTGAGTTATCATTGAATGAACAAAGTTGTCTCTTTCTTGTTTCAAGTGTTCAACTATGGACCCATGGCTAAAACTCAAGTTTTAAAAACTTCCCAAAATCTGAATTTGGACTTTATTTAGTGCATTAAGTGTTTCAAAATGTCATCTTTCACGTAGATTCAGAACCGTCAAAAGCAAATAAGTCAGTTTTGAGATATCTTTGATAGAACAAAGTTCTGTCTTTCTTGTTTCAATTGTTCTACTGTGCACCCATGGCTAAAACTCAAGTTTTAAAAACTTCCCGAGATCTGAATCTGGACTTTCATTAGTGTATTAAGTGTATCAAAATGTCGTCTTTCACATAGATTCGGAATCGTCAACTGCAAAAAAGTCAATTTTGAGATATCGTTGATTTAACAAAGTTGTCTCTTTGTTGTTTCAAGTGTTCTACTATGGACCCATGGGTAAAACTCACGTTTTAAAAATGTCCCGAAATCCGAATTTGGACTTTCACTAGTGTATTAAGTGTATCAAAATGTCGTCTTTCACATTGATTCGGAATCGTCAACTGCAAAAAAAGGCAGTTTTTAGATATCGTTGAATGAAGAAAGTTGTCTCTTTCTTGTTTCAAGTGTTCAACAATAGACCCATGGCTAAAACTCAAGTTTTAAAGACTTCCCGAAATCCGAATTTGGATTTTTCATTAGTGTATTAAGTGTATTAAAATGTCGTCTTTCACATTGATTCGGAATCGTCAACCGCAAAAAAAGTCAGTTTTGAGATATCGTTGAATGAACAAAGTTGTCTCTTTCTTTTTTCAAGTGTTTAACTATGGACCCATGGCTAAAACTCAAGTTTTAAAGACTTTCCGAAATCCGAATTTGGACTTTCATCAGTGTATTAAGTGTATTAAAATGTCGTCTTTCACATTGATTCGGAATCGTCCACTACAAAAAACTGCCCTTTTGAGTTATCGTTGAATAAGCAAAGTTGTCTCTTTCTTGTTTCAAGTGTTCAACTATGGACCCATGGCTAAAACACAAGTTTTAAAAACTTCTCGAAATATGAATTTGGACTTTCTTTAGTGTATTAAGTTTTTCAAAATGTCGTCTTTCACGTAGATTCGGAATCATCAAAACCAAATAAGTCAGTTTTTAGATATCTTTGATTGAACAAAGTTCTATCTTTCTTGTTTCAAGTGTTCTACTATGGACCCAAGGCTAAAACTCAAGTTTTAAAAACTTCTCGAAATCTGAATCTTGACTTTCATTAGTGTATTAAGTGTATCAAAATGTCATCTTTCACATAGGTTCGGAATCGTCAACTGCAAAAAAGTCAATTTTAAGATATCGTTGATTGAACAAAGTTGTCTCCTTCTTGTTTCAAGTGTTCTACTATGGACCATGGCTAAAACTCAAGTTTTAGAGACATCCCGAAATCCGAATTTGGACTTTCGTTAGTGTATTAAGTGTATCAAAATGTCATCTTTCACATTGATTCGAGATCGTCAACCGCAAAAAAAGTCAGTTTTGAGATATCGTTGAATGAACAAAGTTGTCTCTTTCTTGTTTCTAGTGTTTAACTATGGACCCATGGCTAAAACTCAAGTTTTAAAGACTTCCCGAAATCTGATTTGGACTTTCATCAGTGTATTAAGTGTATTAAAATGTAGTCTTTCACATTGATTCAGAATCGTCCACTGCAAAAAACTTTCCTTTCGAGTTATCGTTGAATGAACGAAGTTGTCTCTTTCTTGTTTCAAGTGTTCAACTACGGACCCATGGCCAAAACTCAAGTTTTAAAAACTTCCCAAAATCTGAATTTGGGCTTTCTTTAGTGTATTAAGTGTTTCAAAATGTCGTCTTTCACGTAGATTCGTAATCATCAAAAGCAAATAAGTCATTTTTTAGATATCTTTGATTGAACAAAGTTCTGTCTTTCTTGTTTCAAGTGTTCTACTATGGACCCATGGCTAAAACTCAAGTTTTAAAAACTTCCCGAAATCCAAATCTGGACTTTCATTAGGGTATTAAGTGTATCAAAATGTCGTCTTTCACATAGATTCGGAATCGTCAACTGCAAAAAAGTCAATTTTAAGATATCATTGATTGAACAAAGTTGTCTCTTTCTTGTTTCAAGTGTTCTACTATGGACCCATGGGTAAAACTCAAGTTTTAAAAAAGTTCCCGGAATCTGAATTTGGACATTCGTTAGTGTATTAAGTGTATCAAAATGTCGTCTTTCACGTTGATTCGGAATCGTCAACCGCAATAAAAGTCAGTTTTGAGATATTGTTGAATGAACAAAGTTGCCTCTTTCTTGTTTCAAGTGTTCTACTATAGACCCATGGCTAAAACTCAAGTTTTAAAGACTTCCAGAAATCCAAATTTAGACTTTCATTAGTGTATTAAGTGTATTAAAATGTCGTATTTCACATTGATTCGGAATCGTCAACCGCAAAAAAAGTCAGTTTTGAGATATCGTTGAATGAACAAAGTTGTCTCTTTCTTGTTTCAAGTGTTTAACTATGGACCCATGGCTAAAACTCAAGTTTTAAAGACTTCTCGAAATCCGAATTTGGACTTTCATTAGCGTATTAAGTGTATTAAAATTTCATCTTTCACATTGATTCGGAATCGTCGACCGCAAAAAAAGTCAGTTTTGAGTTATAGTTGAATGAACAAAGTTGTCTCTTTCTTGTTTCAAGTGTTCAACTATGCACCCATGGCTAAAACTCAAGTTTTAAAGACTTCCCGAAATCCGAATTTGGACTTTCATGAGTGTATTAAGTGTATTAAAATGTCATCTTTCACATTGATTCGGAATCGTCAACCGCAAAAAAAGACAGTTTTGAGTTATTGTTGAATGAACAAAGTTGTCTCTTTCTTGTTTCAAGTGTTCAACTATGGACCCATGGCTAAAACTCAAGTTTTAAAAACTTCCCAAAATCTGAATTTGGACTTTATTTAGTGTATTAAGTGTTTCAAAATGTGATCTTTCACGTAGATTCAGAACCGTCAAAAGCAAATAAGTCAGTTTTGAGATATCTTTGATAGAACAAAGTTCTGTCTTTCTTGTTTCAAGTGTTCTACTGTGCACCCATGGCTAAAACTCAAGTTTTAAAAACATCCCGAGATCTGAATCTGGACTTTCATTAGTGTATCAAAATGTCATCTTTCACATAGATTCAGAATCGTCAACTGCAAAAAAGTCAATTTTGAGATATCGTTGATTGAACAAAGTTGTCTCCTTCTTATTTCAAGTGTTCTACTATGGACCCATGGGTAAAACTGAAGTTTTAAAAACGTCCCAAAATCCGAATTTGGACTTTCACTAGTGTATTAAATGTATCAAAATGTCGTCTTTCACATTGATTCGGAATCGTCAACCGCAAAACAAGTCAGTTTTGAGATATCGTTTGAATGAAGAAAGTTGTCTCTTTCTTGTTTCAAGTGTTCAACAATGGACCCATGGCTAAAACTCAAGTTTTAAAGACTTTCCGAAATCCGAATTTGGACTTTCATTAGCGTATTAAGTGTATTAAAATTTCATCTTTCACATTGATTCGGAATCGTCAATCGCAAAAAAAGTCAGTTTTGAGTTATAGTTGAATGAACAAAGTTGTCTCTTTCTTGTTTCAAGTATTCAACTATGGACCCATGGCTAAAACTCAAGTTTTAAAGACTTCCCGAAATTCGAATTTGGACTTTCATGAGTGTATTAAGTGTATTAAAATGTCATCTTTCACATTGATTCGGAATCGTCAACCACAAAAAAAGTCAGTTTTGAGATATCGTTGAATGAACAAAGTTGTCTCTTTCTTGTTTCAAGTGTTTAACTATGGACCCATGGCTAAAACTCAAGTTTTAAAAACTTCTCGAAATATGAATTTGGACTTTCTTTAGTGTATTAGGTGTTTCAAAATGTCATCTTTCACATAGATTCGGAATCATCAACAGCAAAAAAAGTCAGTTTTGTGATATCGTTGAATGAACAAAGTTGTATCTTTCTTGTTTCAAGTGTTTAACTACGGACCCATGGCTAAAACTCAAGTTTTAAAAACTTCTCGAAATATGAATTTGTACTTTCTTTAGTGTATTAAGTGTTTCAAAATGTCGTCTTTCACGTAGATTCGGAATCATCAAAAGCAAATAAGTCAGTTTTAGATATCTTTGATTGAACAAAGTTCTGTCTTTCTTGTTTCAAGTGTTTAACTATGGACCATGGCTAAAACTCAAGTTTTAAAAACTTTTCGAAATCTGAATATGGACTTTCTTTAGTGTATTAAGTGTTTCAAAATGCTGTCTTTCACGTAGATTCGTAATCATCAAAAGCAAATAAGTCAGTTTTAAGATATCGTTGATTGAACAAAGTTGTCTTCTTCTTGTTTCAAGTGTTCTACTATGGACCCATGGGTAAAACTCAAGTTTTAAAAACTTCCCGGAATCTGAATTGAGACTTTCGTTAGTGTATTAAGTGTATCAAAATGTCATCTTTCACATGGATTCGGAATCGTCAACAGCAAAAAAAGTCAGTTTTGAGATATCGTTGAATGAACAAAGTTGTCTCTTTCTTGTTTCAAGTGCTTAACTATGGACCATGGCTAAAACTCAAGTTTTAAAGACATCCCGAAATCCGAATTTGGACTTTCGTTAGTGTATTAAGTGTATCAAAATGTCCTCTTTCACATTGATTCGAGATCGTCAACTGCAAAAAAAGTTAGTTTTGAGATATCGTTGAATGAACAAAGTTGTCTCTTTCTTGTTTCAAGTGTTTAACTATGGACCCATGGCTAAAACTCAAGTTTTAAAGACTTCCCGAAATCTGAATTTGGACTTTCATCAGTGTATTAAGTGTATTAAAATGTAGTCTTTCACATTGATTCGGAATCGTCCACCGCAAAAAACTTCCCTTTCGAGTTATCGTTGAATGAACGAAGTTGTCTCTTTCTTGTTTCAAGTGTTCAACTATGGACCCATGGCCAAAACTCAAGTTTTAAAAACTTCCCAAAATCTGAATTTGGGCTTTCTTTAGTGTATTAAGTGTTTCAAAATGCCATCTTTCACGTAGATTCGTAATCATCAAAAGCAAATAAGTCAGTTTTTAGATATCTTTGATTGAACAAAGTTCTGTCTTTTCTTGTTTCAAGTGTTCTACTATGGACCCATGGCTAAAACTCAAGTTTTAAAAACATCCCGAAATCTAAATCTGGACTTTCATTAGGGTATTAAGTGTATCAAAATGTCGTCTTTCACATAGAATCGAAATCGTCAACTGCAAAAAAGTCAATTTTAAGATATCGTTGATTGAACAAAGTTGTCTCTTTCTTGTTTCAAGTGTTCTACTATGGACCCATGGGTAAAACTCAAGTTTTAAAAAAGTTCCCGGAATCCGAATTTGGACATTCGTTAGTGTATTAAGTGTATCAAAATGTCGTCTTTCACGTTGATTCGGAATCGTCAACCGCAATAAAAGTCAGTTTTGAGATATTGTTGAATGAACAAAGTTGTCTCTTTCTTGTTTCAAGTGTTTAACTATTGACCCATGGCTAAAACTCAAGCTTTAAAGACTTCCCGAAATCCAAATTTGGACTTTCGTTAGTGTATTAAGTGTATCAAAATGTCGTCTTTCACATTTATTCGAAATCGTCAACCGCAAAAAAAGTCAGTTTTGAGAAATCGTTGAATCAACAAAGTTGTCTCTTTCTTGTTTCAAGGGTTCGACTATAGACCCATGGCTAAAACTCAAGTTTTAAAGACTTCCCGAAATCCAAATTTAGACTTTCATTAGTGTATTAAGTGTATTAAAATGTCGTATTTCACATTGATTCGGAATCGTCAACCGCAAAAAAAGTCAGTTCTGAGATATCGTTGAATGAACGAAGTTGTTTCTTTCTTGTTTCAAGTGTTTAACTATGGACCCATGGCTAAAACTCAAGTTTTAAAGACTTCCCGAAATCCGAATTTGTACTTTCATTAGTGTATTAAGTGTATTAAAATGTCGTCTTTCACATTGATTCGGAATCGTCAACCGCAAAAAAAGTCAGTTTTGAGTTATCGTTGAATGAACAAAGTTGTCTCTTTCTTGTTTCAAGTGTTTAACTATGGACCCATGGCTAAAACTCAAGTTTTAAAGACTTCCCGAAATCTGAATTTGGACTTTCATCAGTGTATTAAGTGTATTAAAATGTAGTCTTTCACATTGATTCAGAATTGTCCACCGCAAAAAACTTCCCTTTCGAGTTATCGTTGAATGAACGAAGTTGTCTCTTTCTTGTTTCAAGTGTTCAACTATGGACCCATGGCCAAAACTCAAGTTTTAAAAACTTCCCAAAATCTGAATTTGGGCTTTCTTTAGTGTATTAAGTGTTTCAAAATGCCGTCTTTCATGTAGATTCGTAATCATCAAAAGCAAATAAGTCAGTTTTTAGATATCTTTGATTGAACAAAGTTCTGTCTTTCTTGTTTCAAGTGTTCTACTATGGACCCATGGCTAAAACTCAAGTTTTAAAAACTTCTCGAAATCTAAATCTGGACTTTCATTAGGGTATTAAGTGTATCAAAATGTCGTCTTTCACATAGATTCGGAATCGTCAACTGCAAAAAAGTCAGTTTTAAGATATCGTTGATTGAACAAAGTTGTCTCTTTCTTGTTTCAAGTGTTCTACTATGGACCCATGGGTAAAACTCAAGTTTTAAAAAAGTTCCCGGAATCCGAATTTGGACATTCGTTAGTGTATTAAGTGTATCAAAATGTCGTCTTTCACGTTGATTCGGAATCGTCAACCGCAATAAAAGTCAGTTTTGAGATATTGTTGAATGAACAAAGTTGTCTCTTTCTTGTTTCAAGTGTTTAACTATTGACCCATGGCTAAAACTCAAGCTTTAAAGACTTCCCGAAATCCAAATTTGGACTTTCGTTAGTGTATTAAGTGTATCAAAATGTCGTCTTTCACATTTATTCGAAATCGTCAACCGCAAAAAAAGTCAGTTTTGAGAAATCGTTGAATCAACAAAGTTGTCTCTTTCTTGTTTCAAGTGTTCGACTATAGACCCATGGCTAAAACTCAAGTTTTAAAGACTTCCCGAAATCCAAATTTAGACTTTCATTAGTGTATTAAGTGTATTAAAATGTCGTATTTCACATTGATTCGGAATCGTCAACCGCAAAAAAAGTCAGTTCTGAGATATCGTTGAATGAACGAAGTTGTTTCTTTCTTGTTTCAAGTGTTTAACTATGGACCCATGGCTAAAACTCAAGTTTTAAAGACTTCCCGAAATCCGAATTTGTACTTTCATTAGTGTATTAAGTGTATTAAAATGTCGTCTTTCACATTGATTCGGAATCGTCAACCGCAAAAAAAGTCAGTTTTGAGTTATCGTTGAATGAACAAAGTTGTCTCTTTCTTGTTTCAAGTGTTTAACTATGGACCCATGGCTAAAACTCAAGTTTTAAAGACTTCCCGAAATCCGAATTTGGACTTTCATTAGTGTATTAAGTGTATTAAAATGTCGTCTTTCGCATTGATTCGGAATCGTCAACCGCAAAAAAAGTCAGTTTTGAGTTATCGTTGAATGAACAAAGTTGTCTCTTTCTTGTTTCAAGTGTTCAACTATGGACCCATGGCTAAAACTCAAGTTTTAAAGACTTCCCGAAATCCGAATTTGGACTTTCATTTGTGTATTAAGTGTATTAAAATGTCGTCTTTCACATTGATTCGGAATCGTCAACCGCAAAAAAAGTCAGTTTTGAGATATCGTTGAATGAACAAAGTTGTCTCTTTCTTGTTTCAAGTGTTCAACTATGGACCCATGGCTAAAACTCAAGTTTTAAAAACTTCCCAAAATCTGAATTTGGACTTTATTTAGTGCATTAAGTGTTTCAAAATGTCATCTTTCACGTAGATTCAGAACCGTCAAAAGCAAATAAGTCAGTTTTGAGATATCTTTGATAGAACAAAGTTCTGTCTTTCTTGTTTCAAGTGTTCTACTGTGCACCCATGGCTAAAACTCAAGTTTTAAAAACTTCCCGAGATCTGAATCTGGACTTTCAATAGTGTATTAAGTGTATCAAAATGTCGTCTTTCACATAGATTCGGAATCGTCAACTGCAAAAAAGTCAATTTTGAGATATCGTTGATTTAACAAAGTTGTCTCCTTCTTGTTTCAAGTGTTCTACTATGGACCCATGGGTAAAACTCACGTTTTAAAAATGTCCCGAAATCCGAATTTGGACTTTCACTAGTGTATTAAGTGTATCAAAATGTCGTCTTTCACATTGATTCGGAATCGTCAACCGCAAAAAAAGGCAGTTTTTAGATATCGTTGAATGAAGAAAGTTGTCTCTTTCTTGTTTCAAGTGTTCAACAATGGACCCATGGCTAAAACTCAAGTTTTAAAGACATCCCGAAATCCGAATTTGGACTTTCGTTAGTGTATTAAGTGTATCAAAATGTCGTCTTTCACATAGAATCGAAATCGTCAACTGCAAAAAAGTCAATTTTAAGATATCGTTGATTGGAGAAAGTTGTCTCTTTCTTGTTTCAAGTGTTCTACTATGGACCCATGGGTAAAACTCAAGTTTTAAAAAAGTTCCCGGAATCCGAATTTGGACATTCGTTAGTGTATTAAGTGTATCAAAATGTCGTCTTTCACGTTGATTCGGAATCGTCAACCGCAATAAAAGTCAGTTTTGAGATATTGTTGAATGAACAAAGTTGTCTCTTTCTTGTTTCAAGTGTTTAACTATTGACCCATGGCTAAAACTCAAGCTTTAAAGACTTCCCGAAATCCAAATTTGGACTTTCGTTAGTGTATTAAGTGTATCAAAATGTCGTCTTTCACATTTATTCGAAATCGTCAACCGCAAAAAAAGTCAGTTTTGAGAAATCGTTGAATCAACAAAGTTGTCTCTTTCTTGTTTCAAGTGTTCGACTATAGACCCATGGCTAAAACTCAAGTTTTAAAGACTTCCCGAAATCCAAATTTAGACTTTCATTAGTGTATTAAGTGTATTAAAATGTCGTATTTCACATTGATTCGGAATCGTCAACCGCAAAAAAAGTCAGTTCTGAGATATCGTTGAATGAACGAAGTTGTTTCTTTCTTGTTTCAAGTGTTTAACTATGGACCCATGGCTAAAACTCAAGTTTTAAAGACTTCCCGAAATCCGAATTTGTACTTTCATTAGTGTATTAAGTGTATTAAAATGTCGTCTTTCACATTGATTCGGAATCGTCAACCGCAAAAAAAGTCAGTTTTGAGTTATCGTTGAATGAACAAAGTTGTCTCTTTCTTGTTTCAAGTGTTTAACTATGGACCCATGGCTAAAACTCAAGTTTTAAAGACTTCCCGAAATCCGAATTTGGACTTTCATTAGTGTATTAAGTGTATTAAAATGTCGTCTTTCGCATTGATTCGGAATCGTCAACCGCAAAAAAAGTCAGTTTTGAGTTATCGTTGAATGAACAAAGTTGTCTCTTTCTTGTTTCAAGTGTTCAACTATGGACCCATGGCTAAAACTCAAGTTTTAAAGACTTCCCGAAATCCGAATTTGGACTTTCATTTGTGTATTAAGTGTATTAAAATGTCGTCTTTCACATTGATTCGGAATCGTCAACCGCAAAAAAAGTCAGTTTTGAGATATCGTTGAATGAACAAAGTTGTCTCTTTCTTGTTTCAAGTGTTCAACTATGGACCCATGGCTAAAACTCAAGTTTTAAAAACTTCCCAAAATCTGAATTTGGACTTTATTTAGTGCATTAAGTGTTTCAAAATGCCATCTTTCACATAGATTCAGAACCGTCAAAAGCAAATAAGTCAGTTTTGAGATATCTTTGATAGAACAAAGTTCTGTCTTTCTTGTTTCAAGTGTTCTACTGTGCACCCATGGCTAAAACTCAAGTTTTAAAAACTTCCCGAGATCTGAATCTGGACTTTCAATAGTGTATTAAGTGTATCAAAATGTCGTCTTTCACATAGATTCGGAATCGTCAACTGCAAAAAAGTCAATTTTGAGATATCGTTGATTTAACAAAGTTGTCTCCTTCTTGTTTCAAGTGTTCTACTATGGACCCATGGGTAAAACTCACGTTTTAAAAATGTCCCGAAATCCGAATTTGGACTTTCACTAGTGTATTAAGTGTATCAAAATGTCATCTTTCACATTGATTCGAGATCGTCAACCGCAAAAAAAGTTAGTTTTGAGATATCGTTGAATGAACAAAGTTGTCTCTTTCTTGTTTCAAGTGTTTAACTATGGACCCATGGCTAAAACTCAAGTTTTAAAGACTTCCCGAAATCTGAATTTGGACTTTCATCAGTGTATTAAGTGTATTAAAATGTAGTCTTTCACATTGATTCGGAATCGTCCACCGCAAAAAACTTCCCTTTCGAGTTATCGTTGAATGAACGAAGTTGTCTCTTTCTTGTTTCAAGTGTTCAACTATGGACCCATGGCCAAAACTCAAGTTTTAAAAACTTCCCAAAATCTGAATTTGGGCTTTCTTTAGTGTATTAAGTGTTTCAAAATGCCGACTTTCACGTAGATTCGTAATCATCAAAAGCAAATAAGTCAGTTTTTAGATATCTTTGATTGAACAAAGTTCTGTCTTTTCTTGTTTCAAGTGTTCTACTATGGACCCATGGCTAAAACTCAAGTTTTAAAAACATCCCGAAATCTAAATCTGGACTTTCATTAGGGTATTAAGTGTATCAAAATGTCGTCTTTCACATAGAATCGAAATCGTCAACTGCAAAAAAGTCAATTTTAAGATATCGTTGATTGAACAAAGTTGTCTCTTTCTTGTTTCAAGTGTTCTACTATGGACCCATGGGTAAAACTCAAGTTTTAAAAAAGTTCCCGGAATCCGAATTTGGACATTCGTTAGTGTATTAAGTGTATCAAAATGTCGTCTTTCACGTTGATTCGGAATCGTCAACCGCAATAAAAGTCAGTTTTGAGATATTGTTGAATGAACAAAGTTGTCTCTTTCTTGTTTCAAGTGTTTAACTATTGACCCATGGCTAAAACTCAAGCTTTAAAGACTTCCCGAAATCCAAATTTGGACTTTCGTTAGTGTATTAAGTGTATCAAAATGTCGTCTTTCACATTTATTCGAAATCGTCAACCGCAAAAAAAGTCAGTTTTGAGAAATCGTTGTATCAACAAAGTTGTCTCTTTCTTGTTTGAAGTGTTTAACTATGGACCCATGGCTAAAACTCAAGTTTTAAAAACTTCCCGAAATCCAAATTTAGACTTTCATTAGTGTATTAAGTGTATTAAAATGTCGTATTTCACATTGATTCGGAATCGTCAACCGCAAAAAAAGTCAGTTCTGAGATATCGTTGAATGAACGAAGTTGTTTCTTTCTTGTTTCAAGTGTTTAACTATGGACCCATGGCTAAAACTCAAGTTTTAAAGACTTCCCGAAATTCGAATTTGGACTTTCATTAGTGTATTAAGTGTATTAAAATGTCGCCTTTCACATTGATTCGGAATCGTCAACCGCAAAAAAAGTCAGTTTTGAGATATCGTTTGAATGAAGAAAGTTGTCTCTTTCTTATTTCAAGTGTTCACCAATGGACCCATGGCTAAAACTCAAGTTTTAAAGACTTTTCGAAATCCGAATTTCGACTTTCATTAGTGTATTAAGTGTATTAAAATGTCGTCTTTCACAGTGAGTCGGAATCGTGAACCACAAAAAAAGTCAATTTTGAGATATCGTTGAATGAACAAAGTTGTCTCTTTCTTTTTTCAAGTGTTTATCTACGGACCTATGGCTAAAACTCAAGTTTTAAAGACTTTCCAAAATCCGAATTTGGACTTTCATCAGTGTATTAAGTGTATTAAAATGTCGTCTTTCACATTGATTCGGAATCGTCCACTGCAAAAAACTTCCCTTTTGAGTTATCGTTGAATGAACAAAGTTGTCTCTTTCTTGTTTCAAGTGTTCAACTATGGACCCATGGCTAAAACTCAAGTTTTAAAAACTTCTCAAAATATGAATTTGGACTTTCTTTAGTGTATTAGGTGTTTCAAAATGTCATCTTTCACGTAGATTCGAAATCATCAACAGCAAAAAAAGTCAGTTTTGTGATATCGTTGAATGAACAAAGTTGTATCTTTCTTGTTTCAAGTGTTTAACTACGGACCCATGGCTATAACTCAAGTTTTAAAGACTTTTCGAAATCCGAATTTGGACTTTCATCAGTGTAATAAGTGTATTAAAATGTCGTCTTTCACATTGATTCAGAATCGTCAACCGCAAAAAAAGTCAGTTTTGAGATATCGTTGAATGAACAAAGTTGTCTCTTTCTTGTTTCAAGTGTTCAACTATGGACCCATGGCTAAAACTCAAGTTTTAAAAACTTCCCAAAATCTGAATTTGGACTTTATTTAGTGCATTAAGTGTTTCAAAATGTCATCTTTCACGTAGATTCAGAACCGTCAAAAGCAAATAAGTCAGTTTTGAGATATCTTTGATAGAACAAAGTTCTGTCTTTCTTGTTTCAAGTGTTCTACTGTGCACCCATGGCTAAAACTCAAGTTTTAAAAACTTCCCGAGATCTGAATCTGGACTTTCATTAGTGTATTAAGTGTATTAAAATGTCGTCTTTCACATAGATTCGGAATGGTCAACTGCAAAAAAGTCAATTTTGAGATATCGTTGATTTAACAAAGTTGTCTCCTTCTTGTTTCAAGTGTTCTACTATGGACCCATGGGTAAAACTCACGTTTTAAAAATGTCCCGAAATCCGAATTTGGACTTTCACTAGTGTATTAAGTGTATCAAAATGTCGTCTTTCACATTGATTCGGAATCTTCAACCGCAAAAAAAGGCAGTTTTTAGATATCGTTGAATGAAGAAAGTTGTCTCTTTCTTGTTTCAAGTGTTCAACAATGGACCCATGGCTAAAACTCAAGTTTTAAAGACATCCCGAAATCCGAATTTGGACTTTCGTTAGTGTATTAAGTGTATCAAAATGTCATCTTTCACATTGATTCGAGATCGTCAACCGCAAAAAAAGTTAGTTTTGAGATATCGTTGAATGAACAAAGTTGTCTCTTTCTTGTTTCAAGTGTTTAACTATGGACCCATGGCTAAAACTCAAGTTTTAAAGACTTCCCGAAATTTGAATTTGGACTTTAATCAGTGTATTAAGTGTATTAAAATGTAGTCTTTCACATTGATTCGGAATCGTCCACCGCAAAAAACTTCCCTTTCGAGTTATCGTTGAATGAACGAAGTTGTCTCTTTCTTGTTTCAAGTGTTCAACTATGGACCCATGGCCAAAACTCAAGTTTTAAAAAAACTTCCCAAAATCTGAATTTGGGCTTTCTTTAGTGTATTAAGTGTTTCAAAATGCCGTCTTTCACGTAGATTCGTAATCATCAAAAGCAAATAAGTCAGTTTTTAGATATCTTTGATTGAACAAAGTTCTGTCTTTTCTTGTTTCAAGTGTTCTACTATGGACCCATGGCTAAAACTCAAGTTTTAAAAACATCCCGAAATCTAAATCTGGACTTTCATTAGGGTATTAAGTGTATCAAAATGTCGTCTTTCACATAGAATCGAAATCGTCAACTGCAAAAAAGTCAATTTTAAGATATCGTTGATTGGAGAAAGTTGTCTCTTTCTTGTTTCAAGTGTTCTACTATGGACCCATGGGTAAAACTCAAGTTTTAAAAAAGTTCCCGGAATCCGAATTTGGACATTCGTTAGTGTATTAAGTGTATCAAAATGTCGTCTTTCACGTTGATTCGGAATCGTCAACCGCAATAAAAGTCAGTTTTGAGATATTGTTGAATGAACAAAGTTGTCTCTTTCTTGTTTCAAGTGTTTAACTATTGACCCATGGCTAAAACTCAAGCTTTAAAGACTTCCCGAAATCCAAATTTGGACTTTCGTTAGTGTACTAAGTGTATCAAAATGTCGTCTTTCACATTTATTCGAAATCGTCAACCGCAAAAAAAGTCAGTTTTGAGAAATCGTTGTATCAACAAAGTTGTCTCTTTCTTGTTTGAAGTGTTTAACTATGGACCCATGGCTAAAACTCAAGTTTTAAAAACTTCCCGAAATCCAAATTTAGACTTTAATTAGTGTATTAAGTGTATTAAAATGTCGTATTTCACATTGATTCGGAATCGTCAACCGCAAAAAAAGTCAGTTTTGAGATATCGTTGAATGAACAAAGTTGTCTCTTTCTTGTTTCAAGTGTTTAACTATGGACCCATGGCTAAAACTCAAGTTTTAAAGACTTCCCGAAATCCGAATTTGGACTTTCATTAGCGTATTAAGTGTATTAAAATTTCATCTTTCACATTGATTCGGAATCGTCGACCGCAAAAAAAGTCAGTTTTGAGTTATAGTTGAATGAACAAAGTTGTCTCTTTCTTGTTTCAAGTGTTCAACTATGCACCCATGGCTAAAACTCAAGTTTTAAAGACTTCCCGAAATCCGAATTTGGACTTTCATGAGTGTATTAAGTGTATTAAAATGTCAACTTTCACATTGATTCGGAATCGTCAACCGCAAAAAAAGACAGTTTTGAGTTATTGTTGAATGAACAAAGTTGTCTCTTTCTTGTTTCAAGTGTTCAACTATGGACCCATGGCTAAAACTCAAGTTTTAAAAACTTCCCAAAATCTGAATTTGGACTTTATTTAGTGTATTAAGTGTTTCAAAATGTGATCTTTCACGTAGATTCAGAACCGTCAAAAGCAAATAAGTCAGTTTTGAGATATCTTTGATAGAACAAAGTTCTGTCTTTCTTGTTTCAAGTGTTCTACTGTGCACCCATGGCTAAAACTCAAGTTTTAAAAACATCCCGAGATCTGAATCTGGACTTTCATTAGTGTATCAAAATGTCATCTTTCACATAGATTCAGAATCGTCAACTGCAAAAAAGTCAATTTTGAGATATCGTTGATTGAACAAAGTTGTCTCCTTCTTATTTCAAGTGTTCTACTATGGACCCATGGGTAAAACTGAAGTTTTAAAAACGTCCCAAAATCCGAATTTGGACTTTCACTAGTGTATTAAATGTATCAAAATGTCGTCTTTCACATTGATTCGGAATCGTCAACCGCAAAACAAGTCAGTTTTGAGATATCGTTTGAATGAAGAAAGTTGTCTCTTTCTTGTTTCAAGTGTTCAACAATGGACCCATGGCTAAAACTCAAGTTTTAAAGACTTTCCGAAATCCGAATTTGGACTTTCATTAGCGTATTAAGTGTATTAAAATTTCATCTTTCACATTGATTCGGAATCGTCAATCGCAAAAAAAGTCAGTTTTGAGTTATAGTTGAATGAACAAAGTTGTCTCTTTCTTGTTTCAAGTATTCAACTATGGACCCATGGCTAAAACTCAAGTTTTAAAGACTTCCCGAAATTCGAATTTGGACTTTCATGAGTGTATTAAGTGTATTAAAATGTCATCTTTCACATTGATTCGGAATCGTCAACCACAAAAAAAGTCAGTTTTGAGATATCGTTGAATGAACAAAGTTGTCTCTTTCTTGTTTCAAGTGTTTAACTATGGACCCATGGCTAAAACTCAAGTTTTAAAAACTTCTCGAAATATGAATTTGGACTTTCTTTAGTGTATTAGGTGTTTCAAAATGTCATCTTTCACATAGATTCGGAATCATCAACAGCAAAAAAAGTCAGTTTTGTGATATCGTTGAATGAACAAAGTTGTATCTTTCTTGTTTCAAGTGTTTAACTACGGACCCATGGCTAAAACTCAAGTTTTAAAAACTTCTCGAAATATGAATTTGTACTTTCTTTAGTGTATTAAGTGTTTCAAAATGTCGTCTTTCACGTAGATTCGGAATCATCAAAAGCAAATAAGTCAGTTTTAGATATCTTTGATTGAACAAAGTTCTGTCTTTCTTGTTTCAAGTGTTTAACTATGGACCATGGCTAAAACTCAAGTTTTAAAAACTTTTCGAAATCTGAATATGGACTTTCTTTAGTGTATTAAGTGTTTCAAAATGCTGTCTTTCACGTAGATTCGTAATCATCAAAAGCAAATAAGTCAGTTTTAAGATATCGTTGATTGAACAAAGTTGTCTTCTTCTTGTTTCAAGTGTTCTACTATGGACCCATGGGTAAAACTCAAGTTTTAAAAACTTCCCGGAATCTGAATTGAGACTTTCGTTAGTGTATTAAGTGTATCAAAATGTCATCTTTCACATGGATTCGGAATCGTCAACAGCAAAAAAAGTCAGTTTTGAGATATCGTTGAATGAACAAAGTTGTCTCTTTCTTGTTTCAAGTGCTTAACTATGGACCATGGCTAAAACTCAAGTTTTAAAGACATCCCGAAATCCGAATTTGGACTTTCGTTAGTGTATTAAGTGTATCAAAATGTCATCTTTCACATTGATTCGAGATCGTCAACTGCAAAAAAAGTTAGTTTTGAGATATCGTTGAATGAACAAAGTTGTCTCTTTCTTGTTTCAAGTGTTTAACTATGGACCCATGGCTAAAACTCAAGTTTTAAAGACTTCCCGAAATCTGAATTTGGACTTTCATCAGTGTATTAAGTGTATTAAAATGTAGTCTTTCACATTGATTCGGAATCGTCCACCGCAAAAAACTTCCCTTTCGAGTTATCGTTGAATGAACGAAGTTGTCTCTTTCTTGTTTCAAGTGTTCAACTATGGACCCATGGCCAAAACTCAAGTTTTAAAAACTTCCCAAAATCTGAATTTGGGCTTTCTTTAGTGTATTAAGTGTTTCAAAATGCCATCTTTCACGTAGATTCGTAATCATCAAAAGCAAATAAGTCAGTTTTTAGATATCTTTGATTGAACAAAGTTCTGTCTTTTCTTGTTTCAAGTGTTCTACTATGGACCCATGGCTAAAACTCAAGTTTTAAAAACATCCCGAAATCTAAATCTGGACTTTCATTAGGGTATTAAGTGTATCAAAATGTCGTCTTTCACATAGAATCGAAATCGTCAACTGCAAAAAAGTCAATTTTAAGATATCGTTGATTGAACAAAGTTGTCTCTTTCTTGTTTCAAGTGTTCTACTATGGACCCATGGGTAAAACTCAAGTTTTAAAAAAGTTCCCGGAATCCGAATTTGGACATTCGTTAGTGTATTAAGTGTATCAAAATGTCGTCTTTCACGTTGATTCGGAATCGTCAACCGCAATAAAAGTCAGTTTTGAGATATTGTTGAATGAACAAAGTTGTCTCTTTCTTGTTTCAAGTGTTTAACTATTGACCCATGGCTAAAACTCAAGCTTTAAAGACTTCCCGAAATCCAAATTTGGACTTTCGTTAGTGTATTAAGTGTATCAAAATGTCGTCTTTCACATTTATTCGAAATCGTCAACCGCAAAAAAAGTCAGTTTTGAGAAATCGTTGAATCAACAAAGTTGTCTCTTTCTTGTTTCAAGGGTTCGACTATAGACCCATGGCTAAAACTCAAGTTTTAAAGACTTCCCGAAATCCAAATTTAAACTTTCATTAGTGTATTAAGTGTATTAAAATGTCGTATTTCACATTGATTCGGAATCGTCAACCGCAAAAAAAGTCAGTTCTGAGATATCGTTGAATGAACGAAGTTGTTTCTTTCTTGTTTCAAGTGTTTAACTATGGACCCATGGCTAAAACTCAAGTTTTAAAGACTTCCCGAAATCCGAATTTGTACTTTCATTAGTGTATTAAGTGTATTAAAATGTCGTCTTTCACATTGATTCGGAATCGTCAACCGCAAAAAAAGTCAGTTTTGAGTTATCGTTGAATGAACAAAGTTGTCTCTTTCTTGTTTCAAGTGTTTAACTATGGACCCATGGCTAAAACTCAAGTTTTAAAGACTTCCCGAAATCTGAATTTGGACTTTCATCAGTGTATTAAGTGTATTAAAATGTAGTCTTTCACATTGATTCAGAATTGTCCACCGCAAAAAACTTCCCTTTCGAGTTATCGTTGAATGAACGAAGTTGTCTCTTTCTTGTTTCAAGTGTTCAACTATGGACCCATGGCCAAAACTCAAGTTTTAAAAACTTCCCAAAATCTGAATTTGGGCTTTCTTTAGTGTATTAAGTGTTTCAAAATGCCGTCTTTCATGTAGATTCGTAATCATCAAAAGCAAATAAGTCAGTTTTTAGATATCTTTGATTGAACAAAGTTCTGTCTTTCTTGTTTCAAGTGTTCTACTATGGACCCATGGCTAAAACTCAAGTTTTAAAAACTTCTCGAAATCTAAATCTGGACTTTCATTAGGGTATTAAGTGTATCAAAATGTCGTCTTTCACATAGATTCGGAATCGTCAACTGCAAAAAAGTCAGTTTTAAGATATCGTTGATTGAACAAAGTTGTCTCTTTCTTGTTTCAAGTGTTCTACTATGGACCCATGGGTAAAACTCAAGTTTTAAAAAAGTTCCCGGAATCCGAATTTGGACATTCGTTAGTGTATTAAGTGTATCAAAATGTCGTCTTTCACGTTGATTCGGAATCGTCAACCGCAATAAAAGTCAGTTTTGAGATATTGTTGAATGAACAAAGTTGTCTCTTTCTTGTTTCAAGTGTTTAACTATTGACCCATGGCTAAAACTCAAGCTTTAAAGACTTCCCGAAATCCAAATTTGGACTTTCGTTAGTGTATTAAGTGTATCAAAATGTCGTCTTTCACATTTATTCGAAATCGTCAACCGCAAAAAAAGTCAGTTTTGAGAAATCGTTGAATCAACAAAGTTGTCTCTTTCTTGTTTCAAGTGTTCGACTATAGACCCATGGCTAAAACTCAAGTTTTAAAGACTTCCCGAAATCCAAATTTAGACTTTCATTAGTGTATTAAGTGTATTAAAATGTCGTATTTCACATTGATTCGGAATCGTCAACCGCAAAAAAAGTCAGTTCTGAGATATCGTTGAATGAACGAAGTTGTTTCTTTCTTGTTTCAAGTGTTTAACTATGGACCCATGGCTAAAACTCAAGTTTTAAAGACTTCCCGAAATCCGAATTTGTACTTTCATTAGTGTATTAAGTGTATTAAAATGTCGTCTTTCACATTGATTCGGAATCGTCAACCGCAAAAAAAGTCAGTTTTGAGTTATCGTTGAATGAACAAAGTTGTCTCTTTCTTGTTTCAAGTGTTTAACTATGGACCCATGGCTAAAACTCAAGTTTTAAAGACTTCCCGAAATCCGAATTTGGACTTTCATTAGTGTATTAAGTGTATTAAAATGTCGTCTTTGGCATTGATTCGGAATCGTCAACCGCAAAAAAAGTCAGTTTTGAGTTATCGTTGAATGAACAAAGTTGTCTCTTTCTTGTTTCAAGTGTTCAACTATGGACCCATGGCTAAAACTCAAGTTTTAAAGACTTCCCGAAATCCGAATTTGGACTTTCATTTGTGTATTAAGTGTATTAAAATGTCGTCTTTCACATTGATTCGGAATCGTCAACCGCAAAAAAAGTCAGTTTTGAGATATCGTTGAATGAACAAAGTTGTCTCTTTCTTGTTTCAAGTGTTCAACTATGGACCCATGGCTAAAACTCAAGTTTTAAAAACTTCCCAAAATCTGAATTTGGACTTTATTTAGTGCATTAAGTGTTTCAAAATGTCATCTTTCACGTAGATTCAGAACCGTCAAAAGCAAATAAGTCAGTTTTGAGATATCTTTGATAGAACAAAGTTCTGTCTTTCTTGTTTCAAGTGTTCTACTGTGCACCCATGGCTAAAACTCAAGTTTTAAAAACTTCCCGAGATCTGAATCTGGACTTTCAATAGTGTATTAAGTGTATCAAAATGTCGTCTTTCACATAGATTCGGAATCGTCAACTGCAAAAAAGTCAATTTTGAGATATCGTTGATTTAACAAAGTTGTCTCCTTCTTGTTTCAAGTGTTCTACTATGGACCCATGGGTAAAACTCACGTTTTAAAAATGTCCCGAAATCCGAATTTGGACTTTCACTAGTGTATTAAGTGTATCAAAATGTCGTCTTTCACATTGATTCGGAATCGTCAACCGCAAAAAAAGGCAGTTTTTAGATATCGTTGAATGAAGAAAGTTGTCTCTTTCTTGTTTCAAGTGTTCAACAATGGACCCATGGCTAAAACTCAAGTTTTAAAGACATCCCGAAATCCGAATTTGGACTTTCGTTAGTGTATTAAGTGTATCAAAATGTCGTCTTTCACATAGAATCGAAATCGTCAACTGCAAAAAAGTCAATTTTAAGATATCGTTGATTGGAGAAAGTTGTCTCTTTCTTGTTTCAAGTGTTCTACTATGGACCCATGGGTAAAACTCAAGTTTTAAAAAAGTTCCCGGAATCCGAATTTGGACATTCGTTAGTGTATTAAGTGTATCAAAATGTCGTCTTTCACGTTGATTCGGAATCGTCAACCGCAATAAAAGTCAGTTTTGAGATATTGTTGAATGAACAAAGTTGTCTCTTTCTTGTTTCAAGTGTTTAACTATTGACCCATGGCTAAAACTCAAGCTTTAAAGACTTCCCGAAATCCAAATTTGGACTTTCGTTAGTGTATTAAGTGTATCAAAATGTCGTCTTTCACATTTATTCGAAATCGTCAACCGCAAAAAAAGTCAGTTTTGAGAAATCGTTGAATCAACAAAGTTGTCTCTTTCTTGTTTCAAGTGTTCGACTATAGACCCATGGCTAAAACTCAAGTTTTAAAGACTTCCCGAAATCCAAATTTAGACTTTCATTAGTGTATTAAGTGTATTAAAATGTCGTATTTCACATTGATTCGGAATCGTCAACCGCAAAAAAAGTCAGTTCTGAGATATCGTTGAATGAACGAAGTTGTTTCTTTCTTGTTTCAAGTGTTTAACTATGGACCCATGGCTAAAACTCAAGTTTTAAAGACTTCCCGAAATCCGAATTTGTACTTTCATTAGTGTATTAAGTGTATTAAAATGTCGTCTTTCACATTGATTCGGAATCGTCAACCGCAAAAAAAGTCAGTTTTGAGTTATCGTTGAATGAACAAAGTTGTCTCTTTCTTGTTTCAAGTGTTTAACTATGGACCCATGGCTAAAACTCAAGTTTTAAAGACTTCCCGAAATCCGAATTTGGACTTTCATTAGTGTATTAAGTGTATTAAAATGTCGTCTTTCGCATTGATTCGGAATCGTCAACCGCAAAAAAAGTCAGTTTTGAGTTATCGTTGAATGAACAAAGTTGTCTCTTTCTTGTTTCAAGTGTTCAACTATGGACCCATGGCTAAAACTCAAGTTTTAAAGACTTCCCGAAATCCGAATTTGGACTTTCATTTGTGTATTAAGTGTATTAAAATGTCGTCTTTCACATTGATTCGGAATCGTCAACCGCAAAAAAAGTCAGTTTTGAGATATCGTTGAATGAACAAAGTTGTCTCTTTCTTGTTTCAAGTGTTCAACTATGGACCCATGGCTAAAACTCAAGTTTTAAAAACTTCCCAAAATCTGAATTTGGACTTTATTTAGTGCATTAAGTGTTTCAAAATGTCATCTTTCACATAGATTCAGAACCGTCAAAAGCAAATAAGTCAGTTTTGAGATATCTTTGATAGAACAAAGTTCTGTCTTTCTTGTTTCAAGTGTTCTACTGTGCACCCATGGCTAAAACTCAAGTTTTAAAAACTTCCCGAGATCTGAATCTGGACTTTCAATAGTGTATTAAGTGTATCAAAATGTCGTCTTTCACATAGATTCGGAATCGTCAACTGCAAAAAAGTCAATTTTGAGATATCGTTGATTTAACAAAGTTGTCTCCTTCTTGTTTCAAGTGTTCTACTATGGACCCATGGGTAAAACTCACGTTTTAAAAATGTCCCGAAATCCGAATTTGGACTTTCACTAGTGTATTAAGTGTATCAAAATGTCATCTTTCACATTGATTCGAGATCGTCAACCGCAAAAAAAGTTAGTTTTGAGATATCGTTGAATGAACAAAGTTGTCTCTTTCTTGTTTCAAGTGTTTAACTATGGACCCATGGCTAAAACTCAAGTTTTAAAGACTTCCCGAAATCTGAATTTGGACTTTCATCAGTGTATTAAGTGTATTAAAATGTAGTCTTTCACATTGATTCGGAATCGTCCACCGCAAAAAACTTCCCTTTCGAGTTATCGTTGAATGAACGAAGTTGTCTCTTTCTTGTTTCAAGTGTTCAACTATGGACCCATGGCCAAAACTCAAGTTTTAAAAACTTCCCAAAATCTGAATTTGGGCTTTCTTTAGTGTATTAAGTGTTTCAAAATGCCGTCTTTCACGTAGATTCGTAATCATCAAAAGCAAATAAGTCAGTTTTTAGATATCTTTGATTGAACAAAGTTCTGTCTTTTCTTGTTTCAAGTGTTCTACTATGGACCCATGGCTAAAACTCAAGTTTTAAAAACATCCCGAAATCTAAATCTGGACTTTCATTAGGGTATTAAGTGTATCAAAATGTCGTCTTTCACATAGAATCGAAATCGTCAACTGCAAAAAAGTCAATTTTAAGATATCGTTGATTGAACAAAGTTGTCTCTTTCTTGTTTCAAGTGTTCTACTATGGACCCATGGGTAAAACTCAAGTTTTAAAAAAGTTCCCGGAATCCGAATTTGGACATTCGTTAGTGTATTAAGTGTATCAAAATGTCGTCTTTCACGTTGATTCGGAATCGTCAACCGCAATAAAAGTCAGTTTTGAGATATTGTTGAATGAACAAAGTTGTCTCTTTCTTGTTTCAAGTGTTTAACTATTGACCCATGGCTAAAACTCAAGCTTTAAAGACTTCCCGAAATCCAAATTTGGACTTTCGTTAGTGTATTAAGTGTATCAAAATGTCGTCTTTCACATTTATTCGAAATCGTCAACCGCAAAAAAAGTCAGTTTTGAGAAATCGTTGTATCAACAAAGTTGTCTCTTTCTTGTTTGAAGTGTTTAACTATGGACCCATGGCTAAAACTCAAGTTTTAAAAACTTCCCAAAATCCAAATTTAGACTTTCATTAGTGTATTAAGTGTATTAAAATGTCGTATTTCACATTGATTCGGAATCGTCAACCGCAAAAAAAGTCAGTTCTGAGATATCGTTGAATGAACGAAGTTGTTTCTTTCTTGTTTCAAGTGTTTAACTATGGACCCATGGCTAAAACTCAAGTTTTAAAGACTTCCCGAAATTCGAATTTGGACTTTCATTAGTGTATTAAGTGTATTAAAATGTCGCCTTTCACATTGATTCGGAATCGTCAACCGCAAAAAAAGTCAGTTTTGAGATATCGTTTGAATGAAGAAAGTTGTCTCTTTCTTATTTCAAGTGTTCACCAATGGACCCATGGCTAAAACTCAAGTTTTAAAGACTTTTCGAAATCCGAATTTCGACTTTCATTAGTGTATTAAGTGTATTAAAATGTCGTCTTTCACAGTGAGTCGGAATCGTGAACCACAAAAAAAGTCAATTTTGAGATATCGTTGAATGAACAAAGTTGTCTCTTTCTTTTTTCAAGTGTTTATCTACGGACCTATGGCTAAAACTCAAGTTTTAAAGACTTTCCAAAATCCGAATTTGGACTTTCATCAGTGTATTAAGTGTATTAAAATGTCGTCTTTCACATTGATTCGGAATCGTCCACTGCAAAAAACTTCCCTTTTGAGTTATCGTTGAATGAACAAAGTTGTCTCTTTCTTGTTTCAAGTGTTCAACTATGGACCCATGGCTAAAACTCAAGTTTTAAAAACTTCTCAAAATATGAATTTGGACTTTCTTTAGTGTATTAGGTGTTTCAAAATGTCATCTTTCACGTAGATTCGGAATCATCAACAGCAAAAAAAGTCAGTTTTGTGATATCGTTGAATGAACAAAGTTGTATCTTTCTTGTTTCAAGTGTTTAACTACGGACCCATGGCTATAACTCAAGTTTTAAAGACTTTTCGAAATCCGAATTTGGACTTTCATCAGTGTAATAAGTGTATTAAAATGTCGTCTTTCACATTGATTCGGAATCGTCAACCGCAAAAAAAGTCAGTTTTGAGATATCGTTGAATGAACAAAGTTGTCTCTTTCTTGTTTCAAGTGTTCAACTATGGACCCATGGCTAAAACTCAAGTTTTAAAAACTTCCCAAAATCTGAATTTGGACTTTATTTAGTGCATTAAGTGTTTCAAAATGTCATCTTTCACGTAGATTCAGAACCGTCAAAAGCAAATAAGTCAGTTTTGAGATATCTTTGATAGAACAAAGTTCTGTCTTTCTTGTTTCAAGTGTTCTACTGTGCACCCATGGCTAAAACTCAAGTTTTAAAAACTTCCCGAGATCTGAATCTGGACTTTCATTAGTGTATTAAGTGTATTAAAATGTCGTCTTTCACATAGATTCGGAATGGTCAACTGCAAAAAAGTCAATTTTGAGATATCGTTGATTTAACAAAGTTGTCTCCTTCTTGTTTCAAGTGTTCTACTATGGACCCTTGGGTAAAACTCACGTTTTAAAAATGTCCCGAAATCCGAATTTGGACTTTCACTAGTGTATTAAGTGTATCAAAATGTCATCTTTCACATTGATTCGGAATCGTCAACCGCAAAAAAAGGCAGTTTTTAGATATCGTTGAATGAAGAAAGTTGTCTCTTTCTTGTTTCAAGTGTTCAACAATGGACCCATGGCTAAAACTCAAGTTTTAAAGACATCCCGAAATCCGAATTTGGACTTTCGTTAGTGTATTAAGTGTATCAAAATGTCATCTTTCACATTGATTCGAGATCGTCAACCGCAAAAAAAGTTAGTTTTGAGATATCGTTGAATGAACAAAGTTGTCTCTTTCTTGTTTCAAGTGTTTAACTATGGACCCATGGCTAAAACTCAAGTTTTAAAGACTTCCCGAAATTTGAATTTGGACTTTCATCAGTGTATTAAGTGTATTAAAATGTAGTCTTTCACATTGATTCGGAATCGTCCACCGCAAAAAACTTCCCTTTCGAGTTATCGTTGAATGAACGAAGTTGTCTCTTTCTTGTTTCAAGTGTTCAACTATGGACCCATGGCCAAAACTCAAGTTTTAAAAAAACTTCCCAAAATCTGAATTTGGGCTTTCTTTAGTGTATTAAGTGTTTCAAAATGCCGTCTTTCACGTAGATTCGTAATCATCAAAAGCAAATAAGTCAGTTTTTAGATATCTTTGATTGAACAAAGTTCTGTCTTTTCTTGTTTCAAGTGTTCTACTATGGACCCATGGCTAAAACTCAAGTTTTAAAAACATCCCGAAATCTAAATCTGGACTTTCATTAGGGTATTAAGTATATCAAAATGTCGTCTTTCACATAGAATCGAAATCGTCAACTGCAAAAAAGTCAATTTTAAGATATCGTTGATTGGAGAAAGTTGTCTCTTTCTTGTTTCAAGTGTTCTACTATGGACCCATGGGTAAAACTCAAGTTTTAAAAAAGTTCCCGGAATCCGAATTTGGACATTCGTTAGTGTATTAAGTGTATCAAAATGTCGTCTTTCACGTTGATTCGGAATCGTCAACCGCAATAAAAGTCAGTTTTGAGATATTGTTGAATGAACAAAGTTGTCTCTTTCTTGTTTCAAGTGTTTAACTATTGACCCATGGCTAAAACTCAAGCTTTAAAGACTTCCCGAAATCCAAATTTGGACTTTCGTTAGTGTACTAAGTGTATCAAAATGTCGTCTTTCACATTTATTCGAAATCGTCAACCGCAAAAAAAGTCAGTTTTGAGAAATCGTTGTATCAACAAAGTTGTCTCTTTCTTGTTTGAAGTGTTTAACTATGGACCCATGGCTAAAACTCAAGTTTTAAAAACTTCCCGAAATCCAAATTTAGACTTTAATTAGTGTATTAAGTGTATTAAAATGTCGTATTTCACATTGATTCGGAATCGTCAACCGCAAAAAAAGTCAGTTCTGAGATATCGTTGAATGAACGAAGTTGTTTCTTTCTTGTTTCAAGTGTTTAACTATGGACCCATGGCTAAAACTCAAGTTTTAAAGACTTCCCGAAATCCGAATTTGGACTTTCATTAGTGTATTAAGTGTATTAAAATGTCGCCTTTCACATTGATTCGGAATCGTCAACCGCAAAAAAAGTCAGTTTTGAGATATCGTTTGAATGAAGAAAGTTGTCTCTTTCTTGTTTCAAGTGTTCACCAATGGACCCATGGCTAAAACTCAAGTTTTAAAGACTTTCCGAAATCCGAATTTCGACTTTCATTAGTGTATTAAGTGTATTAAAATGTCGTCTTTCACAGTGAGTCGGAATCGTGAACCACAAAAAAAGTCAATTTTGAGATATCGTTGAATGAACAAAGTTGTCTCTTTCTTTTTTCAAGTGTTTATCTACGGACCTATGGCTAAAACTCAAGTTTTAAAGACTTTCCGAAATCCGAATTTGGACTTTCATCAGTGTATTAAGTGTATTAAAATGTCGTCTTTCACATTGATTCGGAATCGTCCACTGGAAAAAACTTCCCTTTTGCGTTATCGTTGAATGAACAAAGTTGTCTCTTTCTTGTTTCAAGTGTTCAACTATGGACCCATGGCTAAAACTCAAGTTTTAAAAACTTCTCAAAATATGAATTTGTACTTTCTTTAGTGTATTAAGTGTTTCAAAATGTCGTCTTTCACGTAGATTCGGAATCATCAAAAGCAAATAAGTCAGTTTTTAGATATCTTTGATTGAACAAAGTTCTGTCTTTCTTGTTTCAAGTGTTTAACTATGGACCATGGCTAAAACTCAAGTTTTAAAAACTTTCCGAAATCTGAATTTGGACTTTCTTTAGTGTATTAAGTGTTTCAAAATGCTGTCTTTCACATAGATTCGGAATCGTCAACTGCAAAAAAGTCAATTTTAAGATATCGTTGATTGAACAAAGTTGTCTCCTTCTCGTTTCAAGTGTTCTACTATGGACCATGGCTAAAACTCAAGTTTTAAAGACATCCCGAAATCAAAATTTGGACTTTCGTTAGTGTATTAAGTGTCTCAAAATGTCATCTTTCACATTGATTCGAGATCGTCAACCGCAAAAAAAGTCAATTTTGAGATATCGTTGAATGAACAAAGTTGTCTCTTTCTTGTTTCAAGTGTTTAACTATGGACCCATGGCTAAAACTCAAGTTTTAAAGACTTCCCGAAATCTGAATTTGGACTTTCATCAGTGTATTAAGTGTATTAAAATGTAGTCTTTCACATTGATTCAGAATCGTCCACCGCAAAAAACTTCCCTTTCGAGTTATCGTTGAATGAACGAAGTTGTCTCTTTCTTGTTTCAAGTGTTCAACTATGGACCCATGGCCAAAACTCAAGTTTTAAAAACTTCCCAAAATCTGAATTTGGGCTTTCTTTAGTGTATTAAGTGTTTCAAAATGCCGTCTTTCATGTAGATTCGTAATCATCAAAAGCAAATAAGTCAGTTTTTAGATATCTTTGATTGAACAAAGTTCTGTCTTTCTTGTTTCAAGTGTTCTACTATGGACCCATGGCTAAAACTCAAGTTTTAAAAACTTCTCGAAATCTAAATCTGGACTTTCATTAGGGTATTAAGTGTATCAAAATGTCGTCTTTCACATAGATTCGGAATCGTCAACTGCAAAAAAGTCAGTTTTAAGATATCTTTGATTGAACAAAGTTGTCTCTTTCTTGTTTCAAGTGTTCTACTATGGACCCATGGGTAAAACTCAAGTTTTAAAAAAGTTCCCGGAATCCGAATTTGGACATTCGTTAGTGTATTAAGTGTATCAAAATGTCGTCTTTCACGTTGATTCGGAATCGTCAACCGCAATAAAAGTCAGTTTTGAGATATTGTTGAATGAACAAAGTTGTCTCTTTCTTGTTTCAAGTGTTTAACTATTGACCCATGGCTAAAACTCAAGCTTTAAAGACTTCCCGAAATCCAAATTTGGACTTTCGTTAGTGTATTAAGTGTATCAAAATGTCGTCTTTCACATTTATTCGAAATAGTCAACCGCAAAAAAAGTCAGTTTTGAGAAATCGTTGAATCAACAAAGTTGTCTCTTTCTTGTTTCAAGTGTTCGACTATAGACCCATGGCTAAAACTCAAGTTTTAAAGACTTCCCGAAATCCAAATTTAGACTTTCATTAGTGTATTAACTGTATTAAAATGTCATATTTCACATTGATTCGGAATCGTCAACCGCAAAAAAAGTCAGTTCTGAGAAATCGTTGAATGAACGAAGTTGTTTCTTTCTTGTTTCAAGTGTTTAACTATGGACCCATGGCTAAAACTCAAGTTTTAAAGACTTCCCGAAATCCGAATTTGTACTTTCATTAGTGTATTAAGTGTATTAAAATGTCGTCTTTCGCATTGATTCGGAATCGTCAACCGCAAAAAAAGTCAGTTTTGAGATATCGTTGAATGAACAAAGTTGTCTCTTTCTTGTTTCAAGTGTTCAACTATGGACCCATGGCTAAAACTCAAGTTTTAAAGACTTCCCGAAATCCGAATTTGGACTTTCATTTGTGTATTAAGTGTATTAAAATGTCGTCTTTCACATTGATTCGGAATCGTCAACCGCAAAAAAAGTCAGTTTTGAGATATCGTTGAATGAACAAAGTTGTCTCTTTCTTGTTTCAAGTGTTCAACTATGGACCCATGGCTAAAACTCAAGTTTTAAAAACTTCCCAAAATATGAATTTGGACTTTATTTAGTGCATTAAGTGTTTCAAAATGTCATCTTTCACGTAGATTCAGAACCGTCAAAAGCAAATAAGTCAGTTTTGAGATATCTTTGATAGAACAAAGTTCTGTCTTTCTTGTTTCAATTGTTCTACTGTGCACCCATGGCTAAAACTCAAGTTTTAAAAACTTCCCGAGATCTAAATCTGGACTTTCATTAGTGTATTAAGTGTATCAAAATGTCGTCTTTCACATAGATTCGAAATCGTCAACTGCAAAAAAGTCAATTTTGAGATATCGTTGATTTAACAAAGTTGTCTCCTTCTTGTTTCAAGTGTTCTACTATGGACCCATGGGTAAAACTCACGTTTTAAAAATGTCCCGAAATCCGAATTTGGACTTTCACTAGTGTATTAAGTGTATCAAACTGTCGTCTTTCACATTGATTCGGAATCGTCAACCGCAAAGAAAGGCAGTTTTTAGATATCGTTGAATGAAGAAAGTTGTCTCTTTCTTGTTTCAAGTGTTCAACAATGGACCCATGGCTAAAACTCAAGTTTTAAAGACTTCCCGAAATCCGAATTTGGATTTTTCATTTGTGTATTAAGTGTATTAAAATGTCGTCTTTCACATTGATTCGGAATCGTCAACCGCAAAAAAAGTCAGTTTTGAGATATCGTTCAATGAACAAAGTTGTCTCTTTCTTTTTTCAAGTGTTTAACTATGGACCCATGGCTAAAACTCAAGTTTTAAAGACTTTCCGAAATCCGAATTTGGACTTTCATCAGTGTATTAAGTGTATTAAAATGTCGTCTTTCACATTGATTCGGAATCGTCCACTACAAAAAACTGCCCTTTTGAGTTATCGTTGAATAAGCAAAGTTGTCTCTTTCTTGTTTCAAGTGTTCAACTATGGACCCATGGCTAAAACACAAGTTTTAAAAACTTCTCGAAATATGAATTTGGACTTTCTTTAGTGTATTAAGTTTTTCAAAATGTCGTCTTTCACGTAGATTCGGAATCATCAAAACCAAATAAGTCAGTTTTTAGATATCTTTGATTGAACAAAGTTCTATCTTTCTTGTTTCAAGTGTTCTACTATGGACCCACGGCTAAAACTCAAGTTTTAAAAACTTCTCGAAATCTGAATCTGGACTTTCATTAGTGTATTAAGTGTATCAAAATGTCATCTTTCACATAGGTTCGGAATCGTCAACTGCAAAAAAGTCAATTTTAAGATATCGTTGATTGAACAAAGTTGTCTCCTTCTTGTTTCAAGTGTTCTACTATGGACCATGGCTAAAACTCAAGTTTTAGAGACATCCCGAAATCCGAATTTGGACTTTTGTTAGTGTATTAAGTGTATCAAAATGTCATCTTTCACATTGATTCGAGATCGTCAACCGCAAAAAAAGTCAGTTTTGAGATATCGTTGAATGAACAAAGTTGTCTCTTTCTTGTTTCTAGTGTTTAACTATGGACCCATGGCTAAAACTCAAGTTTTAAAGACTTCCCGAAATCTGATTTGGACTTTCATCAGTGTATTAAGTGTATTAAAATGTAGTCTTTCACATTGATTCAGAATCGTCCACCGCAAAAAACTTCCCTTTCGAGTTATCGTTGAATGAACGAAGTTGTCTCTTTCTTGTTTCAAGTGTTCAACTATGGACCCATGGCCAAAACTCAAGTTTTAAAAACTTCCCAAAATCTGAATTTGGGCTTTCTTTAGTGTATTAAGTGTTTCAAAATGCCGTCTTTCACTTAGATTCGTAATCATCAAAAGCAAATAAGTCAGTTTTTAGATATCTTTGATTGAACAAAGTTCTGTCTTTTCTTGTTTCAAGTGTTCTACTATGGACCCATGGCTAAAACTTAAGTTTTAAAAACATCCCGAAATCTAAATCTGGACATTCATTAGGGTATTAAGTGTATCAAAATGTCGTCTTTCACATAGAATCGAAATCGTCAACTGCAAAAAAGTCAATTTTAAGATATCGTTGATTGAACAAAGTTGTCTCTTTCTTGTTTCAAGTGTTCTACTATGGACCCATGGGTAAAACTCAAGTTTTAAAAAAGTTCCCGGAATCCGAATTTGGACATTCGTTAGTGTATTAAGTGTATCAAAATGTCGTCTTTCACGTTGATTCGGAATCGTCAACCGCAATAAAAGTCAGTTTTGAGATATTGTTGAATGAACAAAGTTGTCTCTTTCTTGTTTCAAGTGTTTAACTATTGACCCATGGCTAAAACTCAAGCTTTAAAGACTTCCCGAAATCCAAATTTGGACTTTCGTTAGTGTATTAAGTGTATCAAAATGTCGTCTTTCACATTTATTCGAAATCGTCAACCGCAAAAAAAGTCAGTTTTGAGAAATCGTTGAATCAACAAAGTTGTCTCTTTCTTGTTTCAAGTGTTCTACTATAGACCCATGGCTAAAACTCAAGTTTTAAAGACTTCCCGAAATCCAAATTTAGACTTTCATTAGTGTATTAAGTGTATTAAAATGTCGTATTTCACATTGATTCGGAATCGTCAACCGCAAAAAAAGTTAGTTCTGAGATATCGTTGAATGAACGAAGTTGTTTCTTTCTTGTTTCAAGTGTTTAACTATGGACCCATGGCTAAAGCTCAAGTTTTAAAGACTTCCCGAAATCCGAATTTGGACTTTCATTAGTGTATTAAGTGTATTAAAATGTCGCCTTTCACATTGATTCGGAATCGTCAACCGCAAAAAAATTCAGTTTTGAGATATCGTTGAATGAACAAAGTTGTCTCTTTCTTGTTTCAAGTGTTCACCAATGGACCCATGGCTAAAACTCAAGTTTTAAAGACTTTCCGAAATCCGAATTTCGACTTTCATTAGTGTATTAAGTGTATTAAAATGTCGTCTTTCACAGTGAGTCGGAATCGTGAACCACAAAAAAAGTCAATTTTGAGATATCGTTGAATGAACAAAGTTGTCTCTTTCTTTTTTCAAGTGTTTATCTACGGACCTATGGCTAAAACTCAAGTTTTAAAGACTTTTCAAAATCCGAATTTGGACTTTCATCAGTGTATTAAGTGTATTAAAATGTCGTCTTTCACATTGATTCAGAATCGTCCACTGCAAAAAACTTCCCTTTTGAGTTATCGTTGAATGAACAAAGTTGTCTCTTTCTTGTTTCAAGTGTTCAACTATGGACCCATGGCTAAAACTCAAGTTTTAAAAACTTCTCAAAATATGAATTTGGACTTTCTTTAGTGTATTAGGTGTTTCAAAATGTCATCTTTCACGTAGATTCGGAATCATCAACAGCAAAAAAAGTCAGTTTTGTGATATCGTTGAATGAACAAAGTTGTATCTTTCTTGTTTCAAGTGTTTAACTACGGACCCATGGCTATAACTCAAGTTTTAAAGACTTTTCGAAATCCGAATTTGGACTTTCATCAGTGTATTAAGTATATTAAAATGTCGTCTTTCACATTGATTCGGAATCGTCCACCCCAAAAAAGTTCCCTTTTGAGTTATCGTTGAATGAACAAAGTTGTCTCTTTCTTGTTTCAAGTGTTCAACTATGGACCCATGGCTAAAACTCAAGTTTTAAAAACTTCTCGAAATATGAATTTGTACTTTCTTTAGTGTATTAAGTGTTTCAAAATGTCGTCTTTCACGTAGATTCGGAATCATCAAAAGTAAATAAGTCAGTTTTTAGATATCTTTGATTGAACAAAGTTCTGTCTTTCTTGTTTCAAGTGTTTAACTATGGACCATGGCTAAAACTCAAGTTTTAAAAACTTTCCGAAATCTGAATTTGGACTTTCTTTAGTGTATTAAGTGTTTCAAAATGCTGTCTTTCACATAGATTCGGAATCGTCAACTGCAAAAAAGTCAATTTTGAGATATCGTTGATTGAACAAAGTTGTCTCCTTGTTTCAAGTGTTCTACTATGGACCATGGCTAAAACTCAAGTTTTAAAGACATCCCGAAATCCAAATTTGGACTTTCGTTAGTGTATTAAGTGTATCAAAATGTCATCTTTCACATTGATTCGAGATCGTCAACCGCAAAAAAAGTCAATTTTGAGATATCGTTGAATGAACAAAGTTGTCTCTTTCTTGTTTCAAGTGTTTAACTATGGACCCATGGCTAAAACTCAAGTTTTAAAGACTTCCCGAAATCTGAATTTGGACTTTCATCAGTGTATTAAGTGTATTAAAATGTAGTCTTTCACATTGATTCAGAATCGTCCACCGCAAAAAACTTCCCTTTCGAGTTATCGTTGAATGAACGAAGTTGTCTCTTTCTTGTTTCAAGTGTTCAACTATGGACCCATGGCTAAAACTCAAGTTTTAAAAACTTCCCAAAATCTGAATTTGGGCTTTCTTTAGTGTATTAAGTGTTTCAAAATGCCGTCTTTCATGTAGATTCGTAATCATCAAAAGCAAATAAGTCAGTTTTTAGATATCTTTGATTGAACAAAGTTCTGTCTTTCTTGTTTCAAGTGTTCTACTATGGACCCATGGCTAAAACTCAAGTTTTAAAAACTTCTCGAAATCTAAATCTGGACTTTCATTAGGGTATTAAGTGTATCAAAATGTCGTCTTTCACATAGATTCGGAATCGTCAACTGCAAAAAAGTCAGTTTTAAGATATCGTTGATTGAACAAAGTTGTCTCTTTCTTGTTTCAAGTGTTCTACTATGGACCCATGGGTAAAACTCAAGTTTTAAAAAAGTTCCCGGAATCCGAATTTGGACATTCGTTAGTGTATTAAGTGTATCAAAATGTCGTCTTTCACGTTGATTCGGAATCGTTAACCGCAATAAAAGTCAGTTTTGAGATATTGTTGAATGAACAAAGTTGTCTCTTTCTTGTTTCAAGTGTTTAACTATTGACCCATGGCTAAAACTCAAGCTTTAAAGACTTCCCGAAATCCAAATTTGGACTTTCGTTAGTGTATTAAGTGTATCAAAATGTCGTCTTTCACATTTATTCGAAATCGTGAACCGCAAAAAAAGTCAGTTTTGAGAAATCGTTGAATCAACAAAGTTGTCTCTTTCTTGTTTCAAGTGTTCGACTATAGACCCATGGCTAAAACTCAAGTTTTAAAGACTTCCCGAAATCCAAATTTAGACTTTCATTAGTGTATTAAGTGTATTAAAATGTCGTATTTCACATTGATTCGGAATCGTCAACCGCAAAAAAAGTCAGTTCTGAGATATCGTTGAATGAACGAAGTTGTTTCTTTCTTGTTTCAAGTGTTTAACTATGGACCCATGGCTAAAACTCAAGTTTTAAAGACTTCCCGAAATCCGAATTTGTACTTTCATTAGTGTATTAAGTGTATTAAAATGTCGTCTTTCACATTGATTCGGAATCGTCAACCGCAAAAAAAGTCAGTTTTGAGTTATAGTTGAATGAACAAAGTTGTCCCTTTCTTGTTTCAAGTGTTCAACTATGCACCCATGGCTAAAACTCAAGTTTTAAAGACTTCCCGAAATCCGAATTTGGACTTTCATGAGTGTATTAAGTGTATTAAAATGTCGTCTTTCACATTGATTCGGAATCGTCAACCACAAAAAAAGTCAATTTTGAGATATCGTTGAATGAACAAAGTTGTCTCTTTCTTTTTTCAAGTGTTTATCTACGGACCTATGGCTAAAACTCAAGTTTTAAAGACTTTCCAAAATCCGAATTTGGGCTTTCATCAGTGTATTAAGTGTATCAAAATGTCGTCTTTCACGTTGATTCGGAATCGTTAACCGCAATAAAAGTCAGTTTTGAGATATTGTTGAATGAACAAAGCTGTCTCTTTCTTGTTTCAAGTGTTTAACTATTGACCCATGGCTAAAACTCAAGCTTTAAAGACTTCCCGAAATCCAAATTTGGACTTTCGTTAGTGTATTAAGTGTATCAAAATGTCGTCTTTCACATTTATTCGAAATCGTCAACCGCAAAAAAAGTCAGTTTTGAGAAATCGTTGAATCAACAAAGTTGTCTCTTTCTTGTTTCAAGTGTTCTACTATAGACCCATGGCTAAAACTCAAGTTTTAAAGACTTCCCGAAATCCAAATTTAGACTTTCATTAGTGTATTAAGTGTATTAAAATGTCGTATTTCACATTGATTCGGAATCGTCAACCGCAAAAAAAGTCAGTTCTGAGATATCGTTGAATGAACGAAGTTGTTTCTTTCTTGTTTCAAGTGTTTAACTATGGACCCATGGCTAAAACTCAAGTTTTAAAGACTTCCCGAAATCCGAATTTGGACTTTCATTAGTGTATTAAGTGTATTAAAATGTCGCCTTTCACATTGATTCGGAATCGTCAACCGCAAAAAAAGTCAGTTTTGAGATATCGTTTGAATGAAGAAAGTTGTCTCTTTCTTGTTTCAAGTGTTCACCAATGGACCCATGGCTAAAACTCAAGTTTTAAAGACTTTCCGAAATCCGAATTTCGACTTTCATTAGTGTATTAAGTGTATTAAAATGTCGTCTTTCACAGTGAGTCGGAATCGTGAACCACAAAAAAAGTCAATTTTGAGATATCGTTGAATGAACAAAGTTGTCTCTTTCTTTTTTCAAGTGTTTATCTACGGACCTATGGCTAAAACTCAAGTTTTAAAGACTTTCCAAAATCCGAATTTGGGCTTTCATCAGTGTATTAAGTGTATTAAAATGTCGTCTTTCACATGGATTCGGAATCGTCCACTGCAAAAAACTTCCCTTTTGAGTTATCGTTGAATGAACAAAGTTGTCTCTTTCTTGTTTCAAGTGTTCAACTATGGACCCATGGCTAAAACTCAAGTTTTAAAAACTTCTCAAAATATGAATTTGGACTTTCTTTAGTGTATTAGGTGTTTCAAAATGTCATCTTTCACGTAGATTCGGAATCATCAACAGCAAAAAAAGTCAGTTTTGTGATATCGTTGAATGAACAAAGTTGTATCTTTCTTGTTTCAAGTGTTTAACTACGGACCCATGGCTATAACTCAAGTTTTAAAGACTTTTCGAAATCCGAATTTGGACTTTCATCAGTGTATTAAGTGTATTAAAATGTCGTCTTTCACATTGATTCGGAATCGTCCACCCCAAAAAAGTTCCCTTTTGAGTTATCGTTGAATGAACAAAGTTGTCTCTTTCTTGTTTCAAGTGTTCAACTATGGACCCATGGCTAAAACTCAAGTTTTAAAAACTTCTCGAAATATGAATTTGTACTTTCTTTAGTGTATTAAGTGTTTCAAAATGTCGTCTTTCACGTAGATTCGGAATCATCAAAAGCAAATAAGTCAGTTTTTAGATATCTTTGATTCAACAAAGTTCTGTCTTTCTTGTTTCAAGTGTTTAACTATGGACCATGGCTAAAACTCAAGTTTTAAAAACTTTCCGAAATCTGAATTTGGACTTTCTTTAGTGTATTAAGTGTTTCAAAATGCTGTCTTTCACATAGATTCGGAATCGTCAACTGCAAAAAAGTCAATTTTAAGATATCGTTGATTGAACAAAGTTGTCTCCTTGTTTCAAGTGTTCTACTATGGACCATGGCTAAAACTCAAGTTTTAAAGACATCCCGAAATCCAAATTTGGACTTTCGTTAGTGTATTAAGTGTATCAAAATGTCATCTTTCACATTGATTCGAGATCGTCAACCGCAAAAAAAGTCAATTTTGAGATATCGTTGAATGAACAAAGTTGTCTCTTTCTTGTTTCAAGTGTTTAACTATGGACCCATGGCTAAAACTCAAGTTTTAAAGACTTCCCGAAATCTGAATTTGGACTTTCATCAGTGTATTAAGTGTATTAAAATGTAGTCTTTCACATTGATTCAGAATCGTCCACCGCAAAAAACTTCCCTTTCGAGTTATCGTTGAATGAACGAAGTTGTCTCTTTCTTGTTTCAAGTGTTCAACTATGGACCCATGGCTAAAACTCAAGTTTTAAAAACTTCCCAAAATCTGAATTTGGGCTTTCTTTAGTGTATTAAGTGTTTCAAAATGCCGTCTTTCATGTAGATTCGTAATCATCAAAAGCAAATAAGTCAGTTTTTAGATATCTTTGATTGAACAAAGTTCTGTCTTTCTTGTTTCAAGTGTTCTACTATGGACCCATGGCTAAAACTCAAGTTTTAAAAACTTCTCGAAATCTAAATCTGGACTTTCATTAGGGTATTAAGTGTATCAAAATGTCGTCTTTCACATAGATTCGAAATCGTCAACTGCAAAAAAGTCAGTTTTAAGATATCGTTGATTGAACAAAGTTGTCTCTTTCTTGTTTCAAGTGTTCTACTATGGACCCATGGGTAAAACTCAAGTTTTAAAAAAGTTCCCGGAATCCGAATTTGGACATTCGTTAGTGTATTA
The DNA here is from genome assembly GCA_036245055.1 of Diospyros kaki. Lineage (NCBI taxonomy): Eukaryota > Viridiplantae > Streptophyta > Magnoliopsida > Ericales > Ebenaceae > Diospyros > Diospyros kaki. Next base: position 20,574,403 of record BSEG01000009.1, on the reverse strand, counting down.
AGTGTATCAAAATGTCGTCTTTCACGTTGATTCGGAATCGTTAACCGCAATAAAAGTCAGTTTTGAGATATTGTTGAATGAACAAAGTTGTCTCTTTCTTGTTTCAAGTGTTTAACTATTGACCCATGGCTAAAACTCAAGCTTTAAAGACTTCCCGAAATCCAAATTTGGACTTTCGTTAGTGTATTAAGTGTATCAAAATGTCGTCTTTCACATTTATTCGAAATCGTGAACCGCAAAAAAAGTCAGTTTTGAGAAATCGTTGAATCAACAAAGTTGTCTCTTTCTTGTTTCAAGTGTTCGACTATAGACCCATGGCTAAAACTCAAGTTTTAAAGACTTCCCGAAATCCAAATTTAGACTTTCATTAGTGTATTAAGTGTATTAAAATGTCGTATTTCACATTGATTCGGAATCGTCAACCGCAAAAAAAGTCAGTTCTGAGATATCGTTGAATGAACGAAGTTGTTTCTTTCTTGTTTCAAGTGTTTAACTATGGACCCATGGCTAAAACTCAAGTTTTAAAGACTTCCCGAAATCCAAATTTGTACTTTCATTAGTGTATTAAGTGTATTAAAATGTCGTCTTTCACATTGATTCGGAATCGTCAACCGCAAAAAAAGTCAGTTTTGAGTTATAGTTGAATGAACAAAGTTGTCCCTTTCTTGTTTCAAGTGTTCAACTATGCACCCATGGCTAAAACTCAAGTTTTAAAGACTTCCCGAAATCCGAATTTGGACTTTCATGAGTGTATTAAGTGTATTAAAATGTCGTCTTTCGCATTGATTCGGAATCGTCAACCACAAAAAAAGTCAATTTTGAGATATCGTTGAATGAACAAAGTTGTCTCTTTCTTTTTTCAAGTGTTTATCTACGGACCTATGGCTAAAACTCAAGTTTTAAAGACTTTCCAAAATCCGAATTTGGGCTTTCATCAGTGTATTAAGTGTATCAAAATGTCGTCTTTCACGTTGATTCGGAATCGTTAACCGCAATAAAAGTCAGTTTTGAGATATTGTTGAATGAACAAAGCTGTCTCTTTCTTGTTTCAAGTGTTTAACTATTGACCCATGGCTAAAACTCAAGCTTTAAAGACTTCCCGAAATCCAAATTTGGACTTTCGTTAGTGTATTAAGTGTATCAAAATGTCGTCTTTCACATTTATTCGAAATCGTCAACCGCAAAAAAAGTCAGTTTTGAGAAATCGTTGAATCAACAAAGTTGTCTCTTTCTTGTTTCAAGTGTTCTACTATAGACCCATGGCTAAAACTCAAGTTTTAAAGACTTCCCGAAATCCAAATTTAGACTTTCATTAGTGTATTAAGTGTATTAAAATGTCGTATTTCACATTGATTCGGAATCGTCAACCGCAAAAAAAGTCAGTTCTGAGATATCGTTGAATGAACGAAGTTGTTTCTTTCTTGTTTCAAGTGTTTAACTATGGACCCATGGCTAAAACTCAAGTTTTAAAGACTTCCCGAAATCCGAATTTGGACTTTCATTAGTGTATTAAGTGTATTAAAATGTCGCCTTTCACATTGATTCGGAATCGTCAACCGCAAAAAAAGTCAGTTTTGAGATATCGTTTGAATGAAGAAAGTTGTCTCTTTCTTGTTTCAAGTGTTCACCAATGGACCCATGGCTAAAACTCAAGTTTTAAAGACTTTCCGAAATCCGAATTTCGACTTTCATTAGTGTATTAAGTGTATTAAAATGTCGTCTTTCACAGTGAGTCGGAATCGTGAACCACAAAAAAAGTCAATTTTGAGATATCGTTGAATGAACAAAGTTGTCTCTTTCTTTTTTCAAGTGTTTATCTACGGACCTATGGCTAAAACTCAAGTTTTAAAGACTTTCCAAAATCCGAATTTGGGCTTTCATCAGTGTATTAAGTGTATTAAAATGTCGTCTTTCACATTGATTCGGAATCGTCCACTGCAAAAAACTTCCCTTTTGAGTTATCGTTGAATGAACAAAGTTGTCTCTTTCTTGTTTCAAGTGTTCAACTATGGACCCATGGCTAAAACTCAAGTTTTAAAAACTTCTCAAAATATGAATTTGGACTTTCTTTAGTGTATTAGGTGTTTCAAAATGTCATCTTTCACGTAGATTCGGAATCATCAACAGCAAAAAAAGTCAGTTTTGTGATATCGTTGAATGAACAAAGTTGTATCTTTCTTGTTTCAAGTGTTTAACTACGGACCCATGGCTATAACTCAAGTTTTAAAGACTTTTCGAAATCCGAATTTGGACTTTCATCAGTGTATTAAGTGTATTAAAATGTCGTCTTTCACATTGATTCGGAATCGTCCACCCCAAAAAAGTTCCCTTTTGAGTTATCGTTGAATGAACAAAGTTGTCTCTTTCTTGTTTCAAGTGTTCAACTATGGACCCATGGCTAAAACTCAAGTTTTAAAAACTTCTCGAAATATGAATTTGTACTTTCTTTAGTGTATTAAGTGTTTCAAAATGTCGTCTTTCACGTAGATTCGGAATCATCAAAAGCAAATAAGTCAGTTTTTAGATATCTTTGATTGAACAAAGTTCTGTCTTTCTTGTTTCAAGTGTTTAACTATGGACCATGGCTAAAACTCAAGTTTTAAAAACTTTCCGAAATCTGAATTTGGACTTTCTTTAGTGTATTAAGTGTTTCAAAATGCTGTCTTTCACATAGATTCGGAATCATCAACTGCAAAAAAGTCAATTTTAAGATATCGTTGATTGAACAAAGTTGTCTCCTTCTTGTTTCAAGTGTTCTACTATGGACCATGGCTAAAACTCAAGTTTTAAAGACATCCCGAAATCCGAATTTGGACTTTCGTTAGTGTATTAAGTCTATCAAAATGTCATCTTTCACATTGATTCGAGATCGTCAACCGCAAAAAAAGTCAATTTTGAGATATCGTTGAATGAACAAAGTTGTCTCTTTCTTGTTTCAAGTGTTTAACTATGGACCCATGGCTAAAACTCAAGTTTTAAAGACTTCCCGAAATCTGAATTTGGACTTTCATCAGTGTATTAAGTGTATTAAAATGTAGTCTTTCACATTGATTCAGAATCGTCCACCGCAAAAAACTTCCCTTTCGAGTTATCGTTGAATGAACGAAGTTGTCTCTTTCTTGTTTCAAGTGTTCAACTATGGACCCATGGCCAAAACTCAAGTTTTAAAAACTTCCCAAAATCTGAATTTGGGCTTTCTTTAGTGTATTAAGTGTTTCAAAATGCCGTCTTTCATGTAGATTCGTAATCATCAAAAGCAAATAAGTCAGTTTTTAGATATCTTTGATCGAACAAAGTTCTGTCTTTCTTGTTTCAAGTGTTCTACTATGGACCCATGGCTAAAACTCAAGTTTTAAAAACTTCTCGAAATCTAAATCTGGACTTTCATTAGGGTATTAAGTGTATCAAAATGTCGTCTTTCACATAGATTCGGAATCGTCAACTGCAAAAAAGTCAGTTTTAAGATATCGTTGATTGAACAAAGTTGTCTCTTTCTTGTTTCAAGTGTTCTACTATGGACCCATGGGTAAAACTCAAGTTTTAAAAAAGTTCCCGGAATCCGAATTTGGACATTCGTTAGTGTATTAAGTGTATCAAAATGTCGTCTTTCACGTTGATTCGGAATCGTTAACCGCAATAAAAGTCAGTTTTGAGATATTGTTGAATGAACAAAGTTGTCTCTTTCTTGTTTCAAGTGTTTAACTATTGACCCATGGCTAAAACTCAAGCTTTAAAGACTTCCCGAAATCCAAATTTGGACTTTCGTTAGTGTATTAAGTGTATCAAAATGTCGTCTTTCACATTTATTCGAAATCGTGAACCGCAAAAAAAGTCAGTTTTGAGAAATCGTTGAATCAACAAAGTTGTCTCTTTCTTGTTTCAAGTGTTCGACTATAGACCCATGGCTAAAACTCAAGTTTTAAAGACTTCCCGAAATCCAAATTTAGACTTTCATTAGTGTATTAAGTGTATTAAAATGTCGTATTTCACATTGATTCGGAATCGTCAACCGCAAAAAAAGTCAGTTCTGAGATATCGTTGAATGAACGAAGTTGTTTCTTTCTTGTTTCAAGTGTTTAACTATGGACCCATGGCTAAAACTCAAGTTTTAAAGACTTCCCGAAATCCGAATTTGTACTTTCATTAGTGTATTAAGTGTATTAAAATGTCGTCTTTCACATTGATTCGGAATCGTCAACCGCAAAAAAAGTCAGTTTTGAGTTATAGTTGAATGAACAAAGTTGTCCCTTTCTTGTTTCAAGTGTTCAACTATGCACCCATGGCTAAAACTCAAGTTTTAAAGACTTCCCGAAATCCGAATTTGGACTTTCATGAGTGTATTAAGTGTATTAAAATGTCGTCTTTCACATTGATTCGGAATCGTCAACCACAAAAAAAGTCAATTTTGAGATATCGTTGAATGAACAAAGTTGTCTCTTTCTTTTTTCAAGTGTTTATCTACGGACCTATGGCTAAAACTCAAGTTTTAAAGACTTTCCAAAATCCGAATTTGGGCTTTCATCAGTGTATTAAGTGTATCAAAATGTCGTCTTTCACGTTGATTCGGAATCGTTAACCGCAATAAAAGTCAGTTTTGAGATATTGTTGAATGAACAAAGTTGTCTCTTTCTTGTTTCAAGTGTTTAACTATTGACCCATGGCTAAAACTCAAGCTTTAAAGACTTCCCGAAATCCAAATTTGGACTTTCGTTAGTGTATTAAGTGTATCAAAATGTCGTCTTTCACATTTATTCGAAATCGTCAACCGCAAAAAAAGTCAGTTTTGAGAAATCGTTGAATCAACAAAGTTGTCTCTTTCTTGTTTCAAGTGTTCTACTATAGACCCATGGCTAAAACTCAAGTTTTAAAGACTTCCCGAAATCCAAATTTAGACTTTCATTAGTGTATTAAGTGTATTAAAATGTCGTATTTCACATTGATTCGGAATCGTCAACCGCAAAAAAAGTCAGTTCTGAGATATCGTTGAATGAACGAAGTTGTTTCTTTCTTGTTTCAAGTGTTTAACTATGGACCCATGGCTAAAACTCAAGTTTTAAAGACTTCCCGAAATCCGAATTTGGACTTTCATTAGTGTATTAAGTGTATTAAAATGTCGCCTTTCACATTGATTCGGAATCGTCAACCGCAAAAAAAGTCAGTTTTGAGATATCGTTTGAATGAAGAAAGTTGTCTCTTTCTTGTTTCAAGTGTTCACCAATGGACCCATGGCTAAAACTCAAGTTTTAAAGACTTTCCGAAATCCGAATTTCGACTTTCATTAGTGTATTAAGTGTATTAAAATGTCGTCTTTCACAGTGAGTCGGAATCGTGAACCACAAAAAAAGTCAATTTTGAGATATCGTTGAATGAACAAAGTTGTCTCTTTCTTTTTTCAAGTGTTTATCTACGGACCTATGGCTAAAACTCAAGTTTTAAAGACTTTCCAAAATCCGAATTTGGGCTTTCATCAGTGTATTAAGTGTATTAAAATGTCGTCTTTCACATTGATTCGGAATCGTCCACTGCAAAAAACTTCCCTTTTGAGTTATCGTTGAGTGAACAAAGTTGTCTCTTTCTTGTTTTAAGTGTTCAACTATGGACCCATGGCTAAAACGCAAGTTTTAAAAACTTCTCAAAATATGAATTTGGACTTTCTTTAGTGTATTAGGTGTTTCAAAATGTCATCTTTCACGTAGATTCGGAATCATCAACAGCAAAAAAAGTCAGTTTTGTGATATCGTTGAATGAACAAAGTTGTATCTTTCTTGTTTCAAGTGTTTAACTACGGACCCATGGCTATAACTCAAGTTTTAAAGACTTTTCGAAATCCGAATTTGGACTTTCATCAGTGTATTAAGTGTATTAAAATGTCGTCTTTCACATTGATTCGGAATCGTCCACCCCAAAAAAGTTCCCTTTTGAGTTATCGTTGAATGAACAAAGTTGTCTCTTTCTTGTTTCAAGTGTTCAACTATGGACCCATGGCTAAAACTCAAGTTTTAAAAACTTCTCGAAATATGAATTTGTACTTTCTTTAGTGTATTAAGTGTTTCAAAATGTCGTCTTTCACGTAGATTCGGAATCATCAAAAGCAAATAAGTCAGTTTTTAGATATCTTTGATTGAACAAAGTTCTGTCTTTCTTGTTTCAAGTGTTTAACTATGGACCATGGCTAAAACTCAAGTTTTAAAAACTTTCCGAAATCTGAATTTGGACTTTCTTTAGTGTATTAAGTGTTTCAAAATGCTGTCTTTCACATAGATTCGGAATCATCAACTGCAAAAAAGTCAATTTTAAGATATCGTTGATTGAACAAAGTTGTCTCCTTCTTGTTTCAAGTGTTCTACTATGGACCATGGCTAAAACTCAAGTTTTAAAGACATGCCGAAATCCGAATTTGGACTTTCGTTAGTGTATTAAGTCTATCAAAATGTCATCTTTCACATTGATTCGAGATCGTCAACCGCAAAAAAAGTCAATTTTGAGATATCGTTGAATGAACAAAGTTGTCTCTTTCTTGTTTCATGTGTTTAACTATGGACCCATGGCTAAAACTCAAGTTTTAAAGACTTCCCGAAATCTGAATTTGGACTTTCATCAGTGTATTAAGTGTATTAAAATGTAGTCTTTCACATTGATTCAGAATCGTCCACCGCAAAAAACTTCCCTTTCGAGTTATCGTTGAATGAACGAAGTTGTCTCTTTCTTGTTTCAAGTGTTCAACTATGGACCCATGGCCAAAACTCAAGTTTTAAAAACTTCCCAAAATCTGAATTTGGGCTTTCTTTAGTGTATTAAGTGTTTCAAAATGCCGTCTTTCATGTAGATTCGTAATCATCAAAAGCAAATAAGTCAGTTTTTAGATATCTTTGATTGAACAAAGTTCAGTCTTTCTTGTTTCAAGTGTTCTACTATGGACCCATGGCTAAAACTCAAGTTTTAAAAAAGTTCCCGGAATCCGAATTTGGACATTCGTTAGTGTATTAAGTGTATCAAAATGTCGTCTTTCACGTTGATTCGGAATCGTCAACCGCAATAAAAGTCAGTTTTGAGATATTGTTGAATGAACAAAGTTGTCTCTTTCTTGTTTCAAGTGTTTAACTATTGACCCATGGCTAAAACTCAAGCTTTAAAGACTTCCCGAAATCCAAATTTGGACTTTCGTTAGTGTATTAAGTGTATCAAAATGTCGTCTTTCACATTTATTCGAAATCGTCAACCGCAAAAAAAGTCAGTTTTGAGAAATCGTTGAATCAACAAAGTTGTCTCTTTCTTGTTTCAAGTGTTCGACTATAGACCCATGGCTAAAACTCAAGTTTTAAAGACTTCCCGAAATCCAAATTTAGACTTTCATTAGTGTATTAAGTGTATTAAAATGTCGTATTTCACATTGATTCGGAATCGTCAACCGCAAAAAAAGTCAGTTCTGAGATATCGTTGAATGAACGAAGTTGTTTCTTTCTTGTTTCAAGTGTTTAACTATGGACCCATGGCTAAAACTCAAGTTTTAAAGACTTCCCGAAATCCGAATTTGGACTTTCATTAGTGTATTAAGTGTATTAAAATGTCGTCTTTCGCATTGATTCGGAATCGTCAACCGCAAAAAAAGTCAGTTTTGAGTTATCGTTGAATGAACAAAGTTGTCTCTTTCTTGTTTCAAGTGTTCAACTATGGACCCATGGCTAAAACTCAAGTTTTAAAGACTTCCCGAAATCCAAATTTGGACTTTCATTTGTGTATTAAGTGTATTAAAATGTCGTCTTTCACATTGATTCGGAATCGTCAACCGCAAAAAAAGTCAGTTTTGAGATATCATTGAATGAACAAAGTTGTCTCTTTCTTGTTTCAAGTGTTCAACTATGGACCCATGGCTAAAACTCAAGTTTTAAAAACTTCCCAAAATCTGAATTTGGACTTTATTTAGTGCATTAAGTGTTTCAAAATGTCATCTTTCACGTAGATTCAGAACCGTCAAAAGCAAATAAGTCAGTTTTGAGATATCTTTGATAGAACAAAGTTCTGTCTTTCTTGTTTCAATTGTTCTACTGTGCACCCATGGCTAAAACTCAAGTTTTAAAAACTTCCCGAGATCTGAATCTGGACTTTCATTAGTGTATTAAGTGTATCAAAATGTCGTCTTTCACATAGATTCGGAATCGTCAACTGCAAAAAAGTCAATTTTGAGATATCGTTGATTTAACAAAGTTGTCTCCTTCTTGTTTCAAGTGTTCTACTATGGACCCATGGGTAAAACTCACGTTTTAAAAATGTCCCGAAATCCGAATTTGGACTTTCACTAGTGTATTAAGTGTATCAAAATGTCGTCTTTCACATTGATTCGGAATCGTCAACCGCAAGAAAAGGCAGTTTTTAGATATCGTTGAATGAAGAAAGTTGTCTCTTTCTTGTTTCAAGTGTTCAACAATGGACCCATGGCTAAAACTCAAGTTTTAAAGACATCCCGAAATCCGAATTTGGACTTTCGTTAGTGTATTAAGTGTATCAAAATGTCATCTTTCACATTGATTCGAGATCGTCAACTGCAAAAAAAGTTAGTTTTGAGATATCGTTGATTGAACAAAGTTGTCTTCTTCTTGTTTCAAGTGTTCTACTATGGACCCATGGGTAAAACTCAAGTTTTAAAAACTTCCCGGAATCTGAATTGAGACTTTCGTTAGTGTATTAAGTGTATCAAAATGTCATCTTTCACATGGATTCGGAATCGTCAACAGCAAAAAAAGTCAGTTTTGAGATATCGTTGAATGAACAAAGTTGTCTCTTTCTTGTTTTAAGTGCTTAACTATGGACCATGGCTAAAACTCAAGTTTTAAAGACATCCCGAAATCCGAATTTGGACTTTCGTTAGTGTATTAAGTGTATCAAAATGTCATCTTTCACATTGATTCGAGATCGTCAACTGCAAAAAAAGTTAGTTTTGAGATATCGTTGAATGAACAAAGTTGTCTCTTTCTTGTTTCAAGTGTTTAACTATGGACCCATGGCTAAAACTCAAGTTTTAAAGACTTCCCGAAATCTGAATTTGGACTTTCATCAGTGTATTAAGTGTATTAAAATGTAGTCTTTCACATTGATTCGGAATCGTCCACCGCAAAAAACTTCCCTTTCGAGTTATCGTTGAATGAACGAAGTTGTCTCTTTCTTGTTTCAAGTGTTCAACTATGGACCCATGGCCAAAACTCAAGTTTTAAAAACTTCCCAAAATCTGAATTTGGGCTTTCTTTAGTGTATTAAGTGTTTCAAAATGCCATCTTTCACGTAGATTCGTAATCATCAAAAGCAAATAAGTCAGTTTTTAGATATCTTTGATTGAACAAAGTTCTGTCTTTTCTTGTTTCAAGTGTTCTACTATGGACCCATGGCTAAAACTCAAGTTTTAAAAACATCCCGAAATCTAAATCTGGACTTTCATTAGGGTATTAAGTGTATCAAAATGTCGTCTTTCACATAGAATCGAAATCGTCAACTGCAAAAAAGTCAATTTTAAGATATCGTTGATTGAACAAAGTTGTCTCTTTCTTGTTTCAAGTGTTCTACTATGGACCCATGGGTAAAACTCAAGTTTTAAAAAAGTTCCCGGAATCCGAATTTGGACATTCGTTAGTGTATTAAGTGTATCAAAATGTCGTCTTTCACGTTGATTCGGAATCGTTAACCGCAATAAAAGTCAGTTTTGTGATATCGTTGAATGAACAAAGTTGTAACTTTCTTGTTTCAAGTGTTTAACTACGGACCCATGGCTATAACTCAAGTTTTAAAGACTTTTCGAAATCCGAATTTGGACTTTCATCAGTGTATTAAGTGTTTTAAAATGTCGTCTTTCACATTGATTCGGAATCGTCCACCGCAAAAAAGTTCCCTTTTGAGTTATCGTTGAATGAACAAAGTTGTCTCTTTCTTGTTTCAAGTGTTCAACTATGGACCCATGGCTAAAACTCAAGTTTTAAAAACTTCTCGAAATATGAATTTGTACTTTCTTTAGTGTATTAAGTGTTTCAAAATGTCGTCTTTCACGTAGATTCGGAATCATCAAAAGCAAATAAGTCAGTTTTTAGATATCTTTGATTGAACAAAGTTCTGTCTTTCTTGTTTCAAGTGTTTAACTATGGACCATGGCTAAAACTCAAGTTTTAAAAACTTTCCGAAATCTGAATTCGGACTTTCTTTAGTGTATTAAGTGTTTCAAAATGCTGTCTTTCACATAGATTCGGAATCGTCAACTGCAAAAAAGTCAATTTTAAGATATCGTTGATTGAACAAAGTTGTCTCCTTCTTGTTTCAAGTGTTCTACTATGGACCATGGCTAAAACTCAAGTTTTAAAGACATCCCGAAATCCAAATTTGGACTTTCGTTAGTGTATTAAGTGTATCAAAATGTCATCTTTCACATTGATTCGAGATCGTCAACCGCAAAAAAAGTCAATTCTGAGATATCGTTGAATGAACAAAGTTGTCTCTTTCTTGTTTCAAGTGTTTAACTATGGACCCATGGCTAAAACTCAAGTTTTAAAGACTTCCCGAAATCTGAATTTGGACTTTCATCAGTGTATTAAGTGTATTAAAATGTAGTCTTTCACATTGATTCAGAATCGTCCACCGCAAAAAACTTCCCTTTCGAGTTATCGTTGAATGAACGAAGTTGTCTCTTTCTTGTTTCAAGTGTTCAACTATGGACCCATGGCCAAAACTCAAGTTTTAAAAACTTCCCAAAATCTGAATTTGGGCTTTCTTTAGTGTATTAAGTGTTTCAAAATGTCGTCTTTCACGTAGATTCGGAATCATCAAAAGCAAATAAGTCAGTTTTAGATATCTTTGATTGAACAAAGTTCTGTCTTTCTTGTTTCAAGTGTTTAACTATGGACCATGGCTAAAACTCAAGTTTTAAAAACTTTTCGAAATCTGAATATGGACTTTCTTTAGTGTATTAAGTGTTTCAAAATGCTGTCTTTCACGTAGATTCGTAATCATCAAAAGCAAATAAGTCAGTTTTAAGATATCGTTGATTGAACAAAGTTGTCTTCTTCTTGTTTCAAGTGTTCTACTATGGACCCATGGGTAAAACTCAAGTTTTAAAAACTTCCCGGAATCTGAATTGAGACTTTCGTTAGTGTATTAAGTGTATCAAAATGTCCTCTTTCACATGGATTCGGAATCGTCAACAGCAAAAAAAGGCAGTTTTTAGATATCGTTGAATGAAGAATGTTGTCTCTTTCTTGTTTCAAGTGTTCAACAATGGACCCATGGCTAAAACTCAAGTTTTAAAGACATCCCGAAATCCAAATTTGGACTTTCGTTAGTGTATTAAGTGTATCAAAATGTCATCTTTCACATTGATTCGAGATCGTCAACCGCAAAAAAAGTTAGTTTTGAGATATCGTTGAATGAACAAAGTTCTCTCTTTCTTGTTTCAAGTGTTTAACTATGCACCCATGGCTAAAACTCAAGTTTTAAAGACTTCCCGAAATCTGAATTTGGACTTTCATCAGTGTATTAAGTGTATTAAAATGTAGTCTTTCACATTGATTCAGAATCGTCCACCGCAAAAAACTTCCCTTTCGAGTTATCGTTGAATGAACGAAGTTGTCTCTTTCTTGTTTCAAGTGTTCAACTATGGACCCATGGCCAAAACTCAAGTTTTAAAAACTTCCCAAAATCTGAATTTGGGCTTTCTTTAGTGTATTAAGTGTTTCAAAATGCCGTCTTTCACGTAGATTCGTAATCATCAAAAGCAAATAAGTCAGTTTTTAGATATCTTTGATTGAACAAAGTTCTGTCTTTTCTTGTTTCAAGTGTTCTACTATGGACCCATGGCTAAAACTCAAGTTTTAAAAACATCCCGAAATCTAAATCTGGACTTTCATTAGGGTATTAAGTGTATCAAAATGTCGTCTTTCACATAGAATCGAAATCGTCAACTGCAAAAAAGTCAATTTTAAGATATCGTTGATTGAACAAAGTTGTCTCTTTCTTGTTTCAAGTGTTCTACTATGGACCCATGGGTAAAACTCAAGTTTTAAAAAAGTTCCCGGAATCCGAATTTGGACATTCGTTAGTGTATTAAGTGTATCAAAATGTCGTCTTTCACGTTGATTCGGAATCGTTAACCGCAATAAAAGTCAGTTTTGTGATATCGTTGAATGAACAAAGTTGTAACTTTCTTGTTTCAAGTGTTTAACTACGGACCCATGGCTATAACTCAAGTTTTAAAGACTTTTCGAAATCCGAATTTGGACTTTCATCAGTGTATTAAGTGTTTTAAAATGTCGTCTTTCACATTGATTCGGAATCGTCCACCGCAAAAAAGTTCCCTTTTGAGTTATCGTTGAATGAACAAAGTTGTCTCTTTCTTGTTTCAAGTGTTCAACTATGGACCCATGGCTAAAACTCAAGTTTTAAAAACTTCTCGAAATATGAATTTGTACTTTCTTTAGTGTATTAAGTGTTTCAAAATGTCGTCTTTCACGTAGATTCGGAATCATCAAAAGCAAATAAGTCAGTTTTTAGATATCTTTGATTGAACAAAGTTCTGTCTTTCTTGTTTCAAGTGTTTAACTATGGACCATGGCTAAAACTCAAGTTTTAAAAACTTTCCGAAATCTGAATTCGGACTTTCTTTAGTGTATTAAGTGTTTCAAAATGCTGTCTTTCACATAGATTCGGAATCGTCAACTGCAAAAAAGTCAATTTTAAGATATCGTTGATTGAACAAAGTTGTCTCCTTCTTGTTTCAAGTGTTCTACTATGGACCATGGCTAAAACTCAAGTTTTAAAGACATCCCGAAATCCAAATTTGGACTTTCGTTAGTGTATTAAGTGTATCAAAATGTCATCTTTCACATTGATTCGAGATCGTCAACCGCAAAAAAAGTCAATTCTGAGATATCGTTGAATGAACAAAGTTGTCTCTTTCTTGTTTCAAGTGTTTAACTATGGACCCATGGCTAAAACTCAAGTTTTAAAGACTTCCCGAAATCTGAATTTGGACTTTCATCAGTGTATTAAGTGTATTAAAATGTAGTCTTTCACATTGATTCAGAATCGTCCACCGCAAAAAACTTCCCTTTCGAGTTATCGTTGAATGAACGAAGTTGTCTCTTTCTTGTTTCAAGTGTTCAACTATGGACCCATGGCCAAAACTCAAGTTTTAAAAACTTCCCAAAATCTGAATTTGGGCTTTCTTTAGTGTATTAAGTGTTTCAAAATGTCGTCTTTCACGTAGATTCGGAATCATCAAAAGCAAATAAGTCAGTTTTAGATATCTTTGATTGAACAAAGTTCTGTCTTTCTTGTTTCAAGTGTTTAACTATGGACCATGGCTAAAACTCAAGTTTTAAAAACTTTTCGAAATCTGAATATGGACTTTCTTTAGTGTATTAAGTGTTTCAAAATGCTGTCTTTCACGTAGATTCGTAATCATCAAAAGCAAATAAGTCAGTTTTAAGATATCGTTGATTGAACAAAGTTGTCTTCTTCTTGTTTCAAGTGTTCTACTATGGACCCATGGGTAAAACTCAAGTTTTAAAAACTTCCCGGAATCTGAATTGAGACTTTCGTTAGTGTATTAAGTGTATCAAAATGTCCTCTTTCACATGGATTCGGAATCGTCAACAGCAAAAAAAGGCAGTTTTTAGATATCGTTGAATGAAGAATGTTGTCTCTTTCTTGTTTCAAGTGTTCAACAATGGACCCATGGCTAAAACTCAAGTTTTAAAGACATCCCGAAATCCAAATTTGGACTTTCGTTAGTGTATTAAGTGTATCAAAATGTCATCTTTCACATTGATTCGAGATCGTCAACCGCAAAAAAAGTTAGTTTTGAGATATCGTTGAATGAACAAAGTTCTCTCTTTCTTGTTTCAAGTGTTTAACTATGCACCCATGGCTAAAACTCAAGTTTTAAAGACTTCCCGAAATCTGAATTTGGACTTTCATCAGTGTATTAAGTGTATTAAAATGTAGTCTTTCACATTGATTCAGAATCGTCCACCGCAAAAAACTTCCCTTTCGAGTTATCGTTGAATGAACGAAGTTGTCTCTTTCTTGTTTCAAGTGTTCAACTATGGACCCATGGCCAAAACTCAAGTTTTAAAAACTTCCCAAAATCTGAATTTGGGCTTTCTTTAGTGTATTAAGTGTTTCAAAATGCCGTCTTTCACGTAGATTCGTAATCATCAAAAGCAAATAAGTCAGTTTTTAGATATCTTTGATTGAACAAAGTTCTGTCTTTTCTTGTTTCAAGTGTTCTACTATAGACCCATGGCTAAAACTCAAGTTTTAAAAACATCCCGAAATCTAAATCTGGACTTTCATTAGGGTAATAAGTGTATCAAAATGTCGTCTTTCACATAGAATCGAAATCGTCAACTGCAAAAAAGTCAATTTTAAGATATCGTTGATTGAACAAAGTTGTCTCTTTCTTGTTTCAAGTGTTCTACTATGGACCCATGGGTAAAACTCAAGTTTTAAAAAAGTTCCCGGAATCTGAATTTGGACATTCGTTAGTGTATTAAGTGTATCAAAATGTCGTCTTTCACGTTGATTCGGAATCGTCAACCGCAATAAAAGTCAGTTTTGAGATATTGTTGAATGAACAAAGTTGTTTCTTTCTTGTTTCAAGTGTTTAACTATGGACCCATGGCTAAAACTCAAGTTTTAAAGATTTCCCGAAATCCGAATTTGGACTTTCATTAGTGTATTAAGTGTTTTAAAATGTCGCCTTTCACATTGATTCGGAATCGTCAACCGCAAAAAAAGTCAGTTTTGAGATATCGTTTGAATGAAGAAAGTTGTCTCTTTCTTGTTTCAAGTGTTCACCAATGGACCCATGGCTAAAACTCAAGTTTTAAAGACTTTCCGAAATCCGAATTTCGACTTTCATTAGTGTATTAAGTGTATCAAAATGTCGTCTTTCACGTTGATTCGGAATCGTCAACCGCAATAAAAGTCAGTTTTGAGATATTGTTGAATGAACAAAGTTGTCTCTTTCTTGTTTCAAGTGTTTAACTATTGACCCATGGCTAAAACTCAAGCTTTAAAGACTTCCCGAAATCCAAATATGGACTTTTGTTAGTGTATTAAGTGTATCAAAATGGCGTCTTTCACATTTATTCGAAATCGTCAACCGCAAAAAAAGTCAGTTTTGAGAAATTGTTGAATCAACAAAGTTGTCTCTTTCTTGTTTCAAGTGTTCTACTATAGACCCATGGCTAAAACTCAAGTTTTAAAGACTTCCCGAAATCCAAATTTAGTCTTTCATTAGTGTATTAAGTGTATTAAAATTTCGTATTTCACATTGATTCGGAATCGTCAACCGCAAAAAAAGTCAGTTCTGAGATATCGTTGAATGAACGAAGTTGTTTCTTTCTTGTTTCAAGTGTTTAACTATGGACCCATGGCTAAAACTCAAGTTTTAAAGACTTCCCGAAATCCGAATTTGGACTTTCATTAGTGTATTAAGTGTATTAAAATGTCGCCTTTCACATTGATTCGGAATCGTCAACCGCAAAAAAAGTCAGTTTTGAGATATCGTTTGAATGAAGAAAGTTGTCTCTTTCTTGTTTCAAGTGTTCACCAATGGACCCATGGCTAAAACTCAAGTTTTAAAGACTTTCCGAAATCCGAATTTCGACTTTCATTAGTGTATTAAGTGTATTAAAATGTCGTCTTTCACAGTGAGTCGGAATCGTGAACCACAAAAAAAGTCAATTTTGAGATATCGTTGAATGAACAAAGTTGTCTCTTTCTTTTTTCAAGTGTTTATCTACGGACCTATGGCTAAAACTCAAGTTTTAAAGACTTTCCAAAATCCGAATTTGGACTTTCATCAGTGTATTAAGTGTATTAAAATGTCGTCTTTCACATTGATTCGGAATCGTCCACTGCAAAAAACTTCCCTTTTGAGTTATCGTTGAGTGAACAAAGTTGTCTCTTTCTTGTTTTAAGTGTTCAACTATGGACCCATGGCTAAAACGCAAGTTTTAAAAACTTCTCAAAATATGAATTTGGACTTTCTTTAGTGTATTAGGTGTTTCAAAATGTCATCTTTCACGTAGATTCGGAATCATCAACAGCAAAAAAAGTCAGTTTTGTGATATCGTTGAATGAACAAAGTTGTATCTTTCTTGTTTCAAGTGTTTAACTACGGACCCATGGCTATAACTCAAGTTTTAAAGACTTTTCGAAATCCGAATTTGGACTTTCATCAGTGTATTAAGTGTATTAAAATGTCGTCTTTCACATTGATTCGGAATCGTCCACCCCAAAAAAGTTCCCTTTTGAGTTATCGTTGAATGAACAAAGTTGTCTCTTTCTTGTTTCAAGTGTTCAACTATGGACCCATGGCTAAAACTCAAGTTTTAAAAACTTCTCGAAATATGAATTTGTACTTTCTTTAGTGTATTAAGTGTTTCAAAATGTCGTCTTTCACGTAGATTCGGAATCATCAAAAGCAAATAAGTCAGTTTTTAGATATCTTTGATTGAACAAAGTTCTGTCTTTCTTGTTTCAAGTGTTTAACTATGGACCATGGCTAAAACTCAAGTTTTAAAAACTTTCCGAAATCTGAATTTGGACTTTCTTTAGTGTATTAAGTGTTTCAAAATGCTGTCTTTCACATAGATTCGGAATCATCAACTGCAAAAAAGTCAATTTTAAGATATCGTTGATTGAACAAAGTTGTCTCCTTCTTGTTTCAAGTGTTCTACTATGGACCATGGCTAAAACTCAAGTTTTAAAGACATGCCGAAATCCGAATTTGGACTTTCGTTAGTGTATTAAGTCTATCAAAATGTCATCTTTCACATTGATTCGAGATCGTCAACCGCAAAAAAAGTCAATTTTGAGATATCGTTGAATGAACAAAGTTGTCTCTTTCTTGTTTCATGTGTTTAACTATGGACCCATGGCTAAAACTCAAGTTTTAAAGACTTCCCGAAATCTGAATTTGGACTTTCATCAGTGTATTAAGTGTATTAAAATGTAGTCTTTCACATTGATTCAGAATCGTCCACCGCAAAAAACTTCCCTTTCGAGTTATCGTTGAATGAACGAAGTTGTCTCTTTCTTGTTTCAAGTGTTCAACTATGGACCCATGGCCAAAACTCAAGTTTTAAAAACTTCCCAAAATCTGAATTTGGGCTTTCTTTAGTGTATTAAGTGTTTCAAAATGCCGTCTTTCATGTAGATTCGTAATCATCAAAAGCAAATAAGTCAGTTTTTAGATATCTTTGATTGAACAAAGTTCAGTCTTTCTTGTTTCAAGTGTTCTACTATGGACCCATGGCTAAAACTCAAGTTTTAAAAAAGTTCCCGGAATCCGAATTTGGACATTCGTTAGTGTATTAAGTGTATCAAAATGTCGTCTTTCACGTTGATTCGGAATCGTCAACCGCAATAAAAGTCAGTTTTGAGATATTGTTGAATGAACAAAGTTGTCTCTTTCTTGTTTCAAGTGTTTAACTATTGACCCATGGCTAAAACTCAAGCTTTAAAGACTTCCCGAAATCCAAATTTGGACTTTCGTTAGTGTATTAATTGTATCAAAATGTCGTCTTTCACATTTATTCGAAATCGTCAACCGCAAAAAAAGTCAGTTTTGAGAAATCGTTGAATCAACAAAGTTGTCTCTTTCTTGTTTCAAGTGTTCGACTATAGACCCATGGCTAAAACTCAAGTTTTAAAGACTTCCCGAAATCCAAATTTAGACTTTCATTAGTGTATTAAGTGTATTAAAATGTCGTATTTCACATTGATTCGGAATCGTCAACCGCAAAAAAAGTCAGTTCTGAGATATCGTTGAATGAACGAAGTTGTTTCTTTCTTGTTTCAAGTGTTTAACTATGGACCCATGGCTAAAACTCAAGTTTTAAAGACTTCCCGAAATCCGAATTTGGACTTTCATTAGTGTATTAAGTGTATTAAAATGTCGTCTTTCGCATTGATTCGGAATCGTCAACCGCAAAAAAAGTCAGTTTTGAGTTATCGTTGAATGAACAAAGTTGTCTCTTTCTTGTTTCAAGTGTTCAACTATGGACCCATGGCTAAAACTCAAGTTTTAAAGACTTCCCGAAATCCGAATTTGGACTTTCATTTGTGTATTAAGTGTATTAAAATGTCGTCTTTCACATTGATTCGGAATCGTCAACCGCAAAAAAAGTCAGTTTTGAGATATCGTTGAATGAACAAAGTTGTCTCTTTCTTGTTTCAAGTGTTCAACTATGGACCCATGGCTAAAACTCAAGTTTTAAAAACTTCCCAAAATCTGAATTTGGACTTTATTTAGTGCATTAAGTGTTTCAAAATGTCATCTTTCACGTAGATTCAGAACCGTCAAAAGCAAATAAGTCAGTTTTGAGATATCTTTGATAGAACAAAGTTCTGTCTTTCTTGTTTCAATTGTTCTACCGTGCACCCATGGCTAAAACTCAAGTTTTAAAAACTTCCCGAGATCTGAATCTGGACTTTCATTAGTGTATTAAGTGTATCAAAATGTCGTCTTTCACATAGATTCGGAATCGTCAACTGCAAAAAAGTCAATTTTGAGATATCGTTGATTTAACAAAGTTGTCTCCTTCTTGTTTCAAGTGTTCTACTATGGACCCATGGGTAAAACTCACGTTTTAAAAATGTCCCGAAATCCGAATTTGGACTTTCACTAGTGTATTAAGTGTATCAAAATGTCGTCTTTCACATTGATTCGGAATCGTCAACCGCAAGAAAAGGCAGTTTTTAGATATCGTTGAATGAAGAAAGTTGTCTCTTTCTTGTTTCAAGTGTTCAACAATGGACCCATGGCTAAAACTCAAGTTTTAAAGACATCCCGAAATCCGAATTTGGACTTTCGTTAGTGTATTAAGTGTATCAAAATGTCATCTTTCACATTGATTCGAGATCGTCAACCGCAAAAAAAGTTAGTTTTGAGATATCGTTGAATGAACAAAGTTGTCTCTTTCTTGTTTCAAGTGTTTAACTATGGACCCATGGCTAAAACTCAAGTTTTAAAGACTTCCCGAAATCTGAATTTGGACTTTCATCAGTGTATTAAGTGTATTAAAATGTAGTCTTTCACATTGATTCAGAATCGTCCACCGCAAAAAACTTCCCTTTCGAGTTATCGTTGAATGAACGAAGTTGTCTCTTTCTTGTTTCAAGTGTTCAACTATGGACCCATGGCCAAAACTCAAGTTTTAAAAACTTCCCAAAATCTGAATTTGGGCTTTCTTTAGTGTATTAAGTGTTTCAAAATGCCGTCTTTCACGTAGATTCGTAATCATCAAAAGCAAATAAGTCAGTTTTTAGATATCTTTGATTGAACAAAGTTCTGTCTTTTCTTGTTTCAAGTGTTCTACTATGGACCCATGGCTAAAACTCAAGTTTTAAAAACATCCCAAAATCTAAATCTGGACTTTCATTAGGGTATTAAGTGTATCAAAATGTCGTCTTTCACATAGAATCGAAATCGTCAACTGCAAAAAAGTCAATTTTAAGATATCGTTGATTGAACAAAGTTGTCTCTTTCTTGTTTCAAGTGTTCTACTATGGACCCATGGGTAAAACTCAAGTTTTAAAAAAGTTCCCGGAATCCGAATTTGGACATTCGTTAGTGTATTAAGTGTATCAAAATGTCGTCTTTCACGTTGATTCGGAATCGTCAACCGCAATAAAAGTCAGTTTTGTGATATCGTTGAATGAACAAAGTTGTAACTTTCTTGTTTCAAGTGTTTAACTACGGACCCATGGCTATAACTCAAGTTTTAAAGACTTTTCGAAATCCGAATTTGGACTTTCATCAGTGTATTAAGTGTATTAAAATGTCGTCTTTCACATTGATTCGGAATCGTCCACCGCAAAAAAGTTCCCTTTTGAGTTATCGTTGAATGAACAAAGTTGTCTCTTTCTTGTTTCAAGTGTTCAACTATGGACCCATGGCTAAAACTCAAGTTTTAAAAACTTCTCGAAATATGAATTTGTACTTTCTTTAGTGTATTAAGTGTTTCAAAATGTCGTCTTTCACGTAGATTCGGAATCATCAAAAGCAAATAAGTCAGTTTTTAGATATCTTTGATTGAACAAAGTTCTGTCTTTCTTGTTTCAAGTGTTTAACTATGGACCATGGCTAAAACTCAAGTTTTAAAAACTTTCCGAAATCTGAATTCGGACTTTCTTTAGTGTATTAAGTGTTTCAAAATGCTGTCTTTCACATAGATTCGGAATCGTCAACTGCAAAAAAGTCAATTTTAAGATATCGTTGATTGAACAAAGTTGTCTCCTTCTTGTTTCAAGTGTTCTACTATGGACCATGGCTAAAACTCAAGTTTTAAAGACATCCCGAAATCCAAATTTGGACTTTCGTTAGTGTATTAAGTGTATCAAAATGTCATCTTTCACATTGATTCGAGATCGTCAACCGCAAAAAAAGTCAATTCTGAGATATCGTTGAATGAACAAAGTTGTCTCTTTCTTGTTTCAAGTGTTTAACTATGGACCCATGGCTAAAACTCAAGTTTTAAAGACTTCCCGAAATCTGAATTTGGACTTTCATCAGTGTATTAAGTGTATTAAAATGTAGTCTTTCACATTGATTCAGAATCGTCCACCGCAAAAAACTTCCCTTTCGAGTTATCGTTGAATGAACGAAGTTGTCTCTTTCTTGTTTCAAGTGTTCAACTATGGACCCATGGCCAAAACTCAAGTTTTAAAAACTTCCCAAAATCTGAATTTGGGCTTTCTTTAGTGTATTAAGTGTTTCAAAATGTCGTCTTTCACGTAGATTCGGAATCATCAAAAGCAAATAAGTCAGTTTTAGATATCTTTGATTGAACAAAGTTCTGTCTTTCTTGTTTCAAGTGTTTAACTATGGAC
The DNA here is from genome assembly GCA_036245055.1 of Diospyros kaki. Lineage (NCBI taxonomy): Eukaryota > Viridiplantae > Streptophyta > Magnoliopsida > Ericales > Ebenaceae > Diospyros > Diospyros kaki. Next base: position 20,553,526 of record BSEG01000009.1, on the reverse strand, counting down.
CATGGCTAAAACTCAAGTTTTAAAAACTTTTCGAAATCTGAATATGGACTTTCTTTAGTGTATTAAGTGTTTCAAAATGCTGTCTTTCACGTAGATTCGTAATCATCAAAAGCAAATAAGTCAGTTTTAAGATATCGTTGATTGAACAAAGTTGTCTTCTTCTTGTTTCAAGTGTTCTACTATGGACCCATGGGTAAAACTCAAGTTTTAAAAACTTCCCGGAATCTGAATTGAGACTTTCGTTAGTGTATTAAGTGTATCAAAATGTCCTCTTTCACATGGATTCGGAATCGTCAACAGCAAAAAAAGGCAGTTTTTAGATATCGTTGAATGAAGAATGTTGTCTCTTTCTTGTTTCAAGTGTTCAACAATGGACCCATGGCTAAAACTCAAGTTTTAAAGACATCCCGAAATCCAAATTTGGACTTTCGTTAGTGTATTAAGTGTATCAAAATGTCATCTTTCACATTGATTCGAGATCGTCAACCGCAAAAAAAGTTAGTTTTGAGATATCGTTGAATGAACAAAGTTCTCTCTTTCTTGTTTCAAGTGTTTAACTATGGACCCATGGCTAAAACTCAAGTTTTAAAGACTTCCCGAAATCTGAATTTGGACTTTCATCAGTGTATTAAGTGTATTAAAATGTAGTCTTTCACATTGATTCAGAATCGTCCACCCCAAAAAAGTTCCCTTTTGAGTTATCGTTGAATGAACAAAGTTGTCTCTTTCTTGTTTCAAGTGTTCAACTATGGACCCATGGCTAAAACTCAAGTTTTAAAAACTTCTCGAAATATGAATTTGTACTTTCTTTAGTGTATTAAGTGTTTCAAAATGTCATCTTTCACGTAGATTCGGAATCATCAAAAGCAAATAAGTCAGTTTTTAGATATCTTTGATTGAACAAAGTTCTGTCTTTCTTGTTTCAAGTGTTTAACTATGGACCATGGCTAAAACTCAAGTTTTAAAAACTTTCCGAAATCTGAATTTGGACTTTCTTTAGTGTATTAAGTGTTTCAAAATGCTGTCTTTCACATAGATTCAGAATCATCAACTGCAAAAAAGTCAATTTTAAGATATCGTTGATTGAACAAAGTTGTCTCCTTCTTGTTTCAAGTGTTCTACTATGGACCATGGCTAAAACTCAAGTTTTAAAGACATGCCGAAATCCGAATTTGGACTTTCGTTAGTGTATTAAGTCTATCAAAATGTCATCTTTCACATTGATTCGAGATCGTCAACCGCAAAAAAAGTCAATTTTGAGATATCGTTGAATGAACAAAGTTGTCTCTTTCTTGTTTCATGTGTTTAACTATGGACCCATGGCTAAAACTCAAGTTTTAAAGACTTCCCGAAATCTGAATTTGGACTTTCATCAGTGTATTAAGTGTATTAAAATGTAGTCTTTCACATTGATTCAGAATCGTCCACCGCAAAAAACTTCCCTTTCGAGTTATCGTTGAATGAACGAAGTTGTCTCTTTCTTGTTTCAAGTGTTCAACTATGGACCCATGGCCAAAACTCAAGTTTTAAAAACTTCCCAAAATCTGAATTTGGGCTTTCTTTAGTGTATTAAGTGTTTCAAAATGCCGTCTTTCACGTAGATTCGTAATCATCAAAAGCAAATAAGTCAGTTTTTAGATATCTTTGATTGAACAAAGTTCTGTCTTTTCTTGTTTCAAGTGTTCTACTATGGACCCATGGCTAAAACTCAAGTTTTAAATACATCCCGAAATCTAAATCTGGACTTTCATTAGGGTAATAAGTGTATCAAAATGTCGTCTTTCACATAGAATCGAAATCGTCAACTGCAAAAAAGTCAATTTTAAGATATCGTTGATTGAACAAAGTTGTCTCTTTCTTGTTTCAAGTGTTCTACTATGGACCCATGGGTAAAACTCAAGTTTTAAAAAAGTTCCCGGAATCCGAATTTGGACATTCGTTAGTGTATTAAGTGTATCAAAATGTCGTCTTTCACGTTGATTCGGAATCGTAAACCGCAATAAAAGTCAGTTTTGAGATATTGTTGAATGAACAAAGTTGTCTCTTTCTTGTTTCAAGTGTTTAACTATTGACCCATGGCTAAAACTCAAGCTTTAAAGACTTCCCGAAATCCAAATTTGGACTTTCGTTAGTGTATTAAGTGTATCAAAATGTCGTCTTTCACATTTATTCGAAATCGTCAACCGCAAAAAAAGTCAGTTTTGAGAAATCGTTGAATCAACAAAGTTGTCTCTTTCTTGTTTCAAGTGTTCTACTATAGACCCATGGCTAAAACTCAAGTTTTAAAGACTTCCCGAAATCCAAATTTAGACTTTCATTAGTGTATTAAGTGTATTAAAATGTCGTATTTCACATTGATTCGGAATCGTCAACCGCAAAAAAAGTCAGTTCTGAGATATCGTTGAATGAACGAAGTTGTTTCTTTCTTGTTTCAAGTGTTTAACTATGGACCCATGGCTAAAACTCAAGTTTTAAAGACTTCCCGAAATCCGAATTTGGACTTTCATTAGTGTATTAAGTGTATTAAAATGTCGCCTTTCACATTGATTCGGAATCGTCAACCGCAAAAAAAGTCAGTTTTGAGATATCGTTTGAATGAAGAAAGTTGTCTCTTTCTTGTTTCAAGTGTTCACCAATGGACCCATGGCTAAAACTCAAGTTTTAAAGACTTTCCGAAATCCAAATTTCGACTTTCATTAGTGTATTAAGTGTATTAAAATGTCGTCTTTCACAGTGAGTCGGAATCGTGAACCACAAAAAAAGTTAGTTTTGAGATATCGTTGAATGAACAAAGTTGTCTCTTTCTTGTTTCAAGTGTTTAACTATGGACCCATGGCTAAAACTCAAGTTTTAAAGACTTCCCGAAATCTGAATTTGGACTTTCATCAGTGTATTAAGTGTATTAAAATGTAGTCTTTCACATTGATTCAGAATCGTCCACTGCAAAAAACTTCCCTTTTGAGTTATCGTTGAATGAACAAAGTTGTCTCTTTCTTGTTTCAAGTGTTCAACTATGGACCCATGGCTAAAACTCAAGTTTTAAAAACTTCTCAAAATATGAATTTGGACTTTCTTTAGTGTATTAGGTGTTTCAAAATGTCATCTTTCACGTAGATTCGGAATCATCAACAGCAAAAAAAGTCAGTTTTGTGATATCGTTGAATGAACAAAGTTGTATCTTTCTTGTTTCAAGTGTTTAACTACGGACCCATGGCTATAACTCAAGTTTTAAAGACTTTTCGAAATCCGAATTTGGACTTTCATCAGTGTATTAAGTGTATTAAAATGTCGTCTTTCACATTGATTCGGAATCGTCCACCGCAAAAAAGTTCCCTTTTGAGTTATCGTTGAATGAACAAAGTTGTCTCTTTCTTGTTTCAAGTGTTCAACTATGGACCCATGGCTAAAACTCAAGTTTTAAAAACTTCTCGAAATATGAATTTGTACTTTCTTTAGTGTATTAAGTGTTTCAAAATGTCGTCTTTCACGTAGATTCGGAATCATCAAAAGCAAATAAGTCATTTTTTAGATATCTTTGATTGAACAAAGTTCTGTCTTTCTTGTTTCAAGTGTTTAACTATGGACCATGGCTAAAACTCAAGTTTTAAAAACTTTCCGAAATCTGAATTCGGACTTTCTTTAGTGTATTAAGTGTTTCAAAATGCTGTCTTTCACATAGATTCGGAATCGTCAACTGCAAAAAAGTCAATTTTAAGATATCGTTGATTGAACAAAGTTGTCTCCTTCTTGTTTCAAGTGTTCTACTATGGACCATGGCTAAAACTCAAGTTTTAAAGACATCCCGAAATCCAAATTTGGACTTTCGTTAGTGTATTAAGTGTATCAAAATGTCATCTTTCACATTGATTCGAGATCGTCAACCGCAAAAAAAGTCAATTCTGAGATATCGTTGAATGAACAAAGTTGTCTCTTTCTTGTTTCAAGTGTTTAACTATGGACCCATGGCTAAAACTCAAGTTTTAAAGACTTCCCGAAATCTGAATTTGGACTTTCATCAGTGTATTAAGTGTATTAAAATGTAGTCTTTCACATTGATTCAGAATCGTCCACCGCAAAAAACTTCCCTTTCGAGTTATCGTTGAATGAACGAAGTTGTCTCTTTCTTGTTTCAAGTGTTCAACTATGGACCCATGGCCAAAACTCAAGTTTTAAAAACTTCCCAAAATCTGAATTTGGGCTTTCTTTAGTGTATTAAGTGTTTCAAAATGTCATCTTTCACGTAGATTCGGAATCATCAAAAGCAAATAAGTCAGTTTTAGATATCTTTGATTGAAAAAAGTTCTGTCTTTCTTGTTTCAAGTGTTTAACTATGGACCATGGCTAAAACTCAAGTTTTAAAAACTTTTCGAAATCTGAATATGGACTTTCTTTAGTGTATTAAGTGTTTCAAAATGCTGTCTTTCACGTAGATTCGTAATCATCAAAAGCAAATAAGTCAGTTTTAAGATATCGTTGATTGAACAAAGTTGTCTTCTTCTTGTTTCAAGTGTTCTACTATGGACCCATGGGTAAAACTCAAGTTTTAAAAACTTCCCGGAATCTGAATTGAGACTTTCGTTAGTGTATTAAGTGTATCAAAATGTCCTCTTTCACATGGATTCGGAATCGTCAACAGCAAAAAAAGGCAGTTTTTAGATATCGTTGAATGAAGAATGTTGTCTCTTTCTTGTTTCAAGTGTTCAACAATGGACCCATGGCTAAAACTCAAGTTTTAAAGACATCCCGAAATCCGAATTTGGACTTTCGTTAGTGTATTAAGTGTATCAAAATGTCATCTTTCACATTGATTCGAGATCGTCAACCGCAAAAAAAGTTAGTTTTGAGATATCGTTGAATGAACAAAGTTCTCTCTTTCTTGTTTCAAGTGTTTAACTATGGACCCATGGCTAAAACTCAAGTTTTAAAGACTTCCCGAAATCTGAATTTGGACTTTCATCAGTGTATTAAGTGTATTAAAATGTAGTCTTTCACATTGATTCAGAATCGTCCACCGCAAAAAACTTCCCTTTCGAGTTATCGTTGAATGAACGAAGTTGTCTCTTTCTTGTTTCAAGTGTTCAACTATGGACCCATGGCCAAAACTCAAGTTTTAAAAACTTCCCAAAATCTGAATTTGGGCTTTCTTTAGTGTATTAAGTGTTTCAAAATGCCGTCTTTCACGTAGATTCGTAATCATCAAAAGCAAATAAGTCAGTTTTTAGATATCTTTGATTGAACAAAGTTCTGTCTTTTCTTGTTTCAAGTGTTCTACTATGGACCCATGGCTAAAACTCAAGTTTTAAAAACATCCCGAAATCTAAATCTGGACTTTCATTAGGGTAATAAGTGTATCAAAATGTCGTCTTTCACATAGAATCGAAATCGTCAACTGCAAAAAAGTCAATTTTAAGATATCGTTGATTGAACAAAGTTGTCTCTTTCTTGTTTCAAGTGTTCTACTATGGACCCATGGGTAAAACTCAAGTTTTAAAAAAGTTCCCGGAATCCGAATTTGGACATTCGTTAGTGCATTAAGTGTATCAAAATGTCGTCTTTCACGTTGATTCGGAATCGTCAACCGCAATAAAAGTCAGTTTTGAGATATTGTTGAATGAACAAAGTTGTCTCTTTCTTGTTTCAAGTGTTTAACTATTGACCCATGGCTAAAACTCAAGCTTTAAAGACTTCCCGAAATCCAAATTTGGACTTTCGTTAGTGTATTAAGTGTATCAAAATGTCGTCTTTCACATTTATTCGAAATCGTCAACCGCAAAAAAAGTCAGTTTTGAGAAATCGTTGAATCAACAAAGTTGTCTCTTTCTTGTTTCAAGTGTTCTACTATAGACCCATGGCTAAAACTCAAGTTTTAAAGACTTCCCGAAATCCAAATTTAGACTTTCATTAGTGTATTAAGTGTATTAAAATGTCGTATTTCACATTGATTCGGAATCGTCAACCGCAAAAAAAGTCAGTTCTGAGATATCGTTGAATGAACGAAGTTGTTTCTTTCTTGTTTCAAGTGTTTAACTATGGACCCATGGCTAAAACTCAAGTTTTAAAGACTTCCCGAAATCCGAATTTGGACTTTCATTAGTGTATTAAGTGTATTAAAATGTCGCCTTTCACATTGATTCGGAATCGTCAACCGCAAAAAAAGTCAGTTTTGAGATATCGTTTGAATGAAGAAAGTTGTCTCTTTCTTGTTTCAAGTGTTCACCAATGGACCCATGGCTAAAACACAAGTTTTAAAGACTTTCCGAAATCCGAATTTCGACTTTCATTAGTGTATTAAGTGTATTAAAATGTCGTCTTTCACAGTGAGTCGGAATCGTGAACCACAAAAAAAGTTAGTTTTGAGATATCGTTGAATGAACAAAGTTGTCTCTTTCTTGTTTCAAGTGTTTAACTATGGACCCATGGCTAAAACTCAAGTTTTAAAGACTTCCCGAAATCTGAATTTGGACTTTCATCAGTGTATTAAGTGTATTAAAATGTAGTCTTTCAGATTGATTCAGAATCGTCCACTGCAAAAAACTTCCCTTTTGAGTTATCGTTGAATGAACAAAGTTGTCTCTTTCTTGTTTCAAGTGTTCAACTATGGACCCATGGCTAAAACTCAAGTTTTAAAAACTTCTCAAAATATGAATTTGGACTTTCTTTAGTGTATTAGGTGTTTCAAAATGTCATCTTTCACGTAGATTCGGAATCATCAACAGCAAAAAAAGTCAGTTTTGTGATATCGTTGAATGAACAAAGTTGTATCTTTCTTGTTTCAAGTGTTTAACTACGGACCCATGGCTATAACTCAAGTTTTAAAGACTTTTCGAAATCCGAATTTGGACTTTCATCAGTGTATTAAGTGTATTAAAATGTCGTCTTTCACATTGATTCGGAATCGTCCACCGCAAAAAAGTTCCCTTTTGAGTTATCGTTGAATGAACAAAGTTGTCTCTTTCTTGTTTCAAGTGTTCAACTATGGACCCATGGCTAAAACTCAAGTTTTAAAAACTTCTCGAAATATGAATTTGTACTTTCTTTAGTGTATTAAGTGTTTCAAAATGTCGTCTTTCACGTAGATTCGGAATCATCAAAAGCAAATAAGTCAGTTTTTAGATATCTTTGATTGAACAAAGTTCTGTCTTTCTTGTTTCAAGTGTTTAACTATGGACCATGGCTAAAACTCAAGTTTTAAAAACTTTCCGAAATCTGAATTCGGACTTTCTTTAATGTATTAAGTGTTTCAAAATGCTGTCTTTCACATAGATTCGGAATCGTCAACTGCAAAAAAGTCAATTTTAAGATATCGTTGATTGAACAAAGTTGTCTCTTTCTTGTTTCAAGTTTTCTACTATGGACCATGGCTAAAACTCAAGTTTTAAAGACATCCCGAAATCCAAATTTGGACTTTCGTTAGTGTATTAAGTGTATCAAAATGTCATCTTTCACATTGATTCGAGATCGTCAACAGCAAAAAAAGTCAATTTTGAGATATCGTTGAATGAACAAAGTTGTCTCTTTCTTGTTTCAAGTGTTCTACTATGGACCCATGGCTAAAACTCAAGTTTTAAAGACTTCCCGAAATCCAAATTTAGACTTTCATTAGTGTATTAAGTGTATTAAAATGTCGTATTTCACATTGATTCGGAATCGTCAACCGCAAAAAAAGTCAGTTTTGAGATATCGTTGAATGAACAAAGTTGTCTCTTTCTTGTTTCAAGTGTTTATCTATGGACCCATGGCTAAAACTCAAGTTTTAAAGACTTCCCGAAATCCAAATTTAGACTTTCATTAGTGTATTAAGTGTATTAAAATGTCGTATTTCACATTGATTCGGAATCGTCAACCGCAAAAAAAGTCAGTTTTGAGATATCGTTGAATGAACAAAGTTGTCTCTTTCTTGTTTCAAGTGTTTAACTATGGACCCATGGCTAAAACTCAAGTTTTAAAGACTTCCCGAAATCTGAATTTGGACTTTCATCAGTGTATTAAGTGTATTAAAATGTAGTCTTTCACATTGATTCAGAATCGTCCACCGCAAAAAACTTCCCTTTCGAGTTATCGTTGAATGAACGAAGTTGTCTCTTTCTTGTTTCAAGTGTTCAACTATGGACCCATGGCCAAAACCCAAGTTTTAAAAACTTCCCAAAATCTGAATTTGGGCTTTCTTTACTGTATTAAGTGTTTCAAAATGTCGTCTTTGACGTAGATTCGGAATCATCAAAAGCAAATAAGTCAGTTTTAGATATCTTTGATTGAACAAAGTTCTGTCTTTCTTGTTTCAAGTGTTTAACTATGGACCATGGCTAAAACTCAAGTTTTAAAAACTTTTCGAAATCTGAATATGGACTTTCTTTAGTGTATTAAGTATTTCAAAATGCTGTCTTTCACGTAGATTCGTAATCATCAAAAGCAAATAAGTCAGTTTTAAGATATCGTTGATTGAACAAAGTTGTCTTCTTCTTGTTTCAAGTGTTCTACTATGGACCCATGGGTAAAACTCAAGTTTTAAAAACTTCCCGGAATCTGAATTGAGACTTTCGTTAGTGTATTAAGTGTATCAAAATGTCCTCTTTCACATGGATTCGGAATCGTCAACAGCAAAAAAAGTCAGTTTTGAGATATCGTTGAATGAACAAAGTTGTCTCTTTCTTGTTTCAAGTGCTTAACTATGGACCATGGCTAAAACTCAAGTTTTAAAGACATCCCGAAATCCGAATTTGGACTTTCGTTAGTGTATTAAGTGTATCAAAATGTCATCTTTCACATTGATTCGAGATCGTCAACCGCAAAAAAAGTTAGTTTTGAGATATCGTTGAATGAACAAAGTTGTCTCTTTCTTGTTTCAAGTGTTTAACTATGGACCCATGGCTAAAACTCAAGTTTTAAAGACTTCCCGAAATCTGAATTTGGACTTTCATCAGTGTATTAAGTGTATTAAAATGTAGTCTTTCACATTGATTCAGAATCGTCCACCGCAAAAAACTTCCCTTTCGAGTTATCGTTGAATGAACGAAGTTGTCTCTTTCTTGTTTCAAGTGTTCAACTATGGACCCATGGCCAAAACTCAAGTTTTAAAAACTTCCCAAAATCTGAATTTGGGCTTTCTTTAGTGTATTAAGTGTTTCAAAATGCCGTCTTTCACGTAGATTCGTAATCATCAAAAGCAAATAAGTCAGTTTTTAGATATCTTTGATTGAACAAAGTTCTGTCTTTTCTTGTTTCAAGTGTTCTACTATGGACCCATGGCTAAAACTCAAGTTTTAAAAACATCCCGAAATCTAAATCTGGACTTTCATTAGGGTAATAAGTGTATCAAAATGTCGTCTTTCACATAGAATCGAAATCGTCAACTGCAAAAAAGTCAATTTTAAGATATCGTTGATTGAACAAAGTTGTCTCTTTCTTGTTTCAAGTGTTCTACTATGGACCCATGGGTAAAACTCAAGTTTTAAAAAAGTTCCCGGAATCCGAATTTGGACATTCGTTAGTGTATTAAGTGTATCAAAATGTCGTCTTTCACGTTGATTCGGAATCGTCAACCGCAATAAAAGTCAGTTTTGAGATATTGTTGAATGAACAAAGTTGTCTCTTTCTTGTTTCAAGTGTTTAACTATTGACCCATGGCTAAAACTCAAGTTTTAAAGACTTCCCGAAATCCAAATTTGGACTTTCGTTAGTGTATTAAGTGTATCAAAATGTCGTCTTTCACATCTATTCGAAATCGTCAACCGCAAAAAAAGTCAGTTTTGAGAAATCGTTGAATCAACAAAGTTGTCTCTTTCTTGTTTCAAGTGTTCTACTATAGACCCATGGCTAAAACTCAAGTTTTAAAGACTTCCCGAAATCCAAATTTAGACTTTCATTAGTGTATTAAGTGTATTAAAATGTCGTATTTCACATTGATTCGGAATCGTCAACCGCAAAAAAAGTCAGTTCTGAGATATCGTTGAATGAACGAAGTTGTTTCTTTCTTGTTTCAAGTGTTTAACTATGGACTCATGGCTAAAACTCAAGTTTTAAAGACTTCCCGAAATCCGAATTTGGACTTTCATTAGTGTATTAAGTGTATTAAAATGTCGCCTTTCACATTGATTCGGAATCGTCAACCGCAAAAAAAGTCAGTTTTGAGATATCGTTTGAATGAAGAAAGTTGTCTCTTTCTTGTTTCAAGTGTTCACCAATGGACCCATGGCTAAAACTCAAGTTTTAAAGACTTTCCGAAATCCGAATTTCGACTTTCATTAGTGTATTAAGTGTATTAAAATGTCGTCTTTCACAGTGAGTCGGAATCGTGAACCACAAAAAAAGTCAATTTTGAGATATCGTTGAATGAACAAAGTTGTCTCTTTCTTTTTTCAAGTGTTTATCTACGGACCTATGGCTAAAACTCAAGTTTTAAAGACTTTCCAAAATCCGAATTTGGACTTTCATCAGTGTATTAAGTGTATTAAAATGTCGTCTTTCACATTGATTCAGAATCGTCCACTGCAAAAAACTTCCCTTTTGAGTTATCGTTGAATGAACAAAGTTGTCTCTTTCTTGTTTCAAGTGTTCAACTATGGACCCATGGCTAAAACTCAAGTTTTAAAAACTTCTCAAAATATGAATTTGGACTTTCTTTAGTGTATTAGGTGTTTCAAAATGTCATCTTTCACGTAGATTCGGAATCATCAACAGCAAAAAAAGTCAGTTTTGTGATATCGTTGAATGAACAAAGTTGTATCTTTCTTGTTTCAAGTGTTTAACTACGGACCCATGGCTATAACTCAAGTTTTAAAGACTTTTCGAAATCCGAATTTGGACTTTCATCAGTGTATTAAGTGTATTAAAATGTCGTCTTTCACATTGATTCGGAATCGTCCACCGCAAAAAAGTTTGCTTTTGAGTTATCGTTGAATGAACAAAGTTGTCTCTTTCTTGTTTCAAGTGTTCAACTATGGACCCATGGCTAAAACTCAAGTTTTAAAAACTTCTCGAAATATGAATTTGTACTTTCTTTAGTGTATTAAGTGTTTCAAAATGTCGTCTTTCACGTAGATTCGGAATCATCAAAAGCAAATAAGTCAGTTTTAGATATCTTTGATTGAACAAAGTTCTGTCTTTCTTGTTTCAAGTGTTTAACTATGGACCATGGCTAAAACTCAAGTTTTAAAAACTTTCCGAAATCTGAATTTGGACTTTCTTTAGTGTATTAAGTGTTTCAAAATGCTGTCTTTCACATAGATTCGGAATCGTCAACTGCAAAAAAGTCAATTTTAAGATATCGTTGATTGAACAAAGTTGTCTCCTTCTTGTTTCAAGTGTTCTACTATGGACCATGGCTAAAACTGAAGTTTTAAAGACATCCCGAAATCCAAATTTGGACTTTCGTTAGTGTATTAAGTGTATCAAAATGTCATCTTTCACATTGATTCGAGATCGTCAACCGCAAAAAAAGTCAATTTTGAGATATCGTTGAATGAACAAAGTTGTCTCTTTCTTGTTTCAAGTGTTTAACTATGGACCCATGGCTAAAACTCAAGTTTTAAAGACTTCCCGAAATCTGAATTTGGACTTTCATCAGTGTATTAAGTGTATTAAAATGTAGTCTTTCACATTGATTCAGAATCGTCCACCGCAAAAAACTTCCCTTTCGAGTTATCGTTGAATGAACGAAGTTGTCTCTTTCTTGTTTCAAGTGTTCAACTATGGACCCATGGCCAAAACTCAAGTTTTAAAAACTTCCCAAAATCTGAATTTGGGCTTTCTTTAGTGTATTAAGTGTTTCAAAATGCCATCTTTCATGTAGATTCGTAATCATCAAAAGCAAATAAGTCAGTTTTTAGATATCTTTGATTGAACAAAGTTCTGTCTTTCTTGTTTCAAGTGTTCTACTATGGACCCATGGCTAAAACTCAAGTTTTAAAAACTTCTCGAAATCTAAATCTGGACTTTCATTAGGGTATTAAGTGTATCAAAATGTCGTCTTTCACATAGATTCGGAATCGTCAACTGCAAAAAAGTCAGTTTTAAGATATCGTTGATTGAACAAAGTTGTCTCTTTCTTGTTTCAAGTGTTCTACTATGGACCCATGGGTAAAACTCAAGTTTTAAAAAAGTTCCCGGAATCCGAATTTGGACATTCGTTAGTGTATTAAGTGTATCAAAATGTCGTCTTTCACGTTGATTCGGAATCGTCAACCGCAACAAAAGTCAGTTTTGAGATATTGTTGAATGAACAAAGTTGTCTCTTTCTTGTTTCAAGTGTTTAACTATTGACCCATGGCTAAAACTCAAGCTTTAAAGACTTCCCGAAATCCAAATTTGGACTTTCGTTAGTGTATTAAGTGTATCAAAATGTCGTCTTTCACATTTATTCGAAATCGTTAACCGCAAAAAAAGTCAGTTTTGAGAAATCGTTGAATCAACAAAGTTGTCTCTTTCTTGTTTCAAGTGTTCGACTATAGACCCATGGCTAAAACTCAAGTTTTAAAGACTTCCCGAAATCCAAATTTAGACTTTCATTAGTGTATTAAGTGTATTAAAATGTCATATTTCACATTGATTCGGAATCGTCAACCGCAAAAAAAGTCAGTTCTGAGATATCGTTGAATGAACGAAGTTGTTTCTTTCTTGTTTCAAGTGTTTAACTATGGACCCATGGCTAAAACTCAAGTTTTAAAGACTTCCCGAAATCCGAATTTGTACTTTCATTAGTGTATTAAGTGTATTAAAATGTCGTCTTTCACATTGATTCGGAATCGTCAACCGCAAAAAAAGTCAGTTTTGAGTTATAGTTGAATGAACAAAGTTGTCTCTTTCTTGTTTCAAGTGTTCAACTATGCACCCATGGCTAAAACTCAAGATTTAAAGACTTCCCGAAATCCGAATTTGGACTTTCATGAGTGTATTAAGTGTATTAAAATGTCGTCTTTCACATTGATTCGGAATCGTCAACCACAAAAAAAGTCAGTTTTGAGATATCGTTGATTGAACAAAGTTGTCTCTTTCTTGTTTCAAGTGTTCAACTATGGACCCATGGCCAAAACTCAAGTTTTAAAGACTGCCCGAAATCTGAATTTGGACTTTCATCAGTGTATTAAGTGTATTAAAATGTCGTCTTTCACATTGATTCGGAATCGTCAACCGCAAAAAAAGACAGTTTTGAGTTATTGTTGAATGAACAAAGTTGTCTCTTTCTTGTTTCAAGTGTTCAACTATGGACCCATGGCTAAAACTCAAGTTTTAAAAACTTCCCAAAATCTGAATTTGGACTTTATTTAGTGTATTAAGTGTTTCAAAATGTGATCTTTCACGTAGATTCAGAACCGTCAAAAGCAAATAAGTCAGTTTTGAGATATCTTTGATAGAACAAAGTTCTGTCTTTCTTGTTTCAAGTGTTCTACTGTGCACCCATGGCTAAAACTCAAGTTTTAAAAACATTCCGAGATCTGAATCTGGACTTTCATTAGTGTATCAAAATGTCGTCTTTCACATAGATTCGGAATCGTCAACTGCAAAAAAATCAATTTTGAGATATCGTTGATTGAACAAAGTTGTCTCCTTCTTATTTCAAGTGTTCTACTATGGACCCATGGGTAAAACTGAAGTTTTAAAAACGTCCCAAAATCCGAATTTGGACTTTCACTAGTGTATTAAATGTATCAAAATGTCGTCTTTCACATTGATTCGGAATCGTCAACCGCAAAAAAAAGTCAGTTTTGAGATATCGTTTGAATGAAGAAAGTTGTCTCTTTCTTGTTTCAAGTGTTCAACAATGGACCCATGGCTAAAACTCAAGTTTTAAAGACTTTTCGAAATCCGAATTTGGACTTTCATTAGCGTATTAAGTGTATTAAAATTTCATCTTTCACATTGATTCGGAATCGTCAACCGCAAAAAAAGTCAGTTTTGAGTTATAGTTGAATGAACAAAGTTGTCTCTTTCTTGTTTCAAGTATTCAACTATGGACCCATGGCTAAAACTCAAGTTTTAAAGACTTCCCGAAATTCGAATTTGGACTTTCATGAGTGTATTAAGTGTATTAAAATGTCGTCTTTCACATTGATTCGGAATCGTCAACCACAAAAAAAGTCAGTTCTGAGATATCGTTGAATGAACAAAGTTGTCTCTTTCTTGTTTCAAGTGTTTAACTATGGACCCATGGCTAAAACTCAAGTTTTAAAAACTTCTCGAAATATGAATTTGGACTTTCTTTAGTGTATTAGGTGTTTCAAAATGTCGTCTTTCACGTAGATTCGGAATCATCAACAGCAAAAAAAGTCAGTTTTGTGATATCGTTGAATGAACAAAGTTGTATCTTTCTTGTTTCAAGTGTTTAACTACGGACCCATGGCTAAAACTCAAGTTTTAAAAACTTCTCGAAATATGAATTTGTACTTTCTTTAGTGTATTAAGTGTTTCAAAATGTCGTCTTTCACGTAGATTCGGAATCATCAAAAGCAAATAAGTCAGTTTTAGATATCTTTGATTGAACAAAGTTCTGTCTTTCTTGTTTCAATTGTTCTACTGTGCACCCATGGCTAAAACTCAAGTTTTAAAAACTTCCCGAGATCTGAATCTGGACTTTCATTAGTGTATTAAGTGTATCAAAATGTTGTCTTTCACATAGATTCGGAATCGTCAACTGCAAAAAAGTCAATTTTGAGATATCGTTGATTGAACAAAGTTGTCTCCTTCTTGTTTCAAGTGTTCTACTATGGACCCATGGGTAAAACTCACGTTTTAAAAATGTCCCGAAATCCGAATTTGGACTTTCACTAGTGTATTAAGTGTATCAAAATGTCGTCTTTCACATTGATTCGGAATCGTCAACCGCAAAAAAAGGCAGTTTTTAGATATCGTTGAATGAAGAATGTAGTCTCTTTCTTGTTTCAAGTGTTCAACAATGGACCCATGGCTAAAACTCAAGTTTTAAAGACATCCCGAAATCCGAATTTGGACTTTCGTTAGTGTATTAAGTGTATCAAAATGTCATCTTTCACATTGATTCGAGATCGTCAACCGCAAAAAAAGTTAGTTTTGAGATATCGTTGAATGAACAAAGTTGTCTCTTTCTTGTTTCAAGTGTTTAACTATGGACCCATGGCTAAAACTCAAGTTTTAAAGACTTCCCGAAATCTGAATTTGGACTTTCATCAGTGTATTAAGTGTATTAAAATGTAGTCTTTCACATTGATTCAGAATCGTCCACCGCAAAAAACTTCCCTTTCGAGTTATCGTTGAATGAACGAAGTTGTCTCTTTCTTGTTTCAAGTGTTCAACTATGGACCCATGGCCAAAACTCAAGTTTTAAAAACTTCCCAAAATCTGAATTTGGGCTTTCTTTAGTGTATTAAGTGTTTTAAAATGCCGTCTTTCACGTAGATTCGTAATCATCAAAAGCAAATAAGTCAGTTTTTAGATATCTTTGATTGAACAAAGTTCTGTCTTTTCTTGTTTCAAGTGTTCTACTATGGACCCATGGCTAAAACTCAAGTTTTAAAAACATCCCGAAATCTAAATCTGGACTTTCATTAGGGTAATAAGTGTATCAAAATGTCGTCTTTCACATAGAATCGAAATCGTCAACTGCAAAAAAGTCAATTTTAAGATATCGTTGATTGAACAAAGTTGTCTCTTTCTTGTTTCTAGTGTTCTACTATGGACCCATGGGTAAAACTCAAGTTTTAAAAAAGTTCCCGGAATCCGAATTTGGACATTCGTTAGTGTATTAAGTGTATCAAAATGTCGTCTTTCACGTTGATTCGGAATCGTCAACCGCAATAAAAGTCAGTTTTGAGATATTGTTGAATGAACAAAGTTGTCTCTTTCTTGTTTCAAGTGTTTAACTATTGACCCATGGCTAAAACTCAAGCTTTAAAGACTTCCCGAAATCCAAATTTGGACTTTCGTTAGTGTATTAAGTGTATCAAAATGTCGTCTTTCACATTTATTCGAAATCGTCAACCGCAAAAAAAGTCAGTTTTGAGAAATCGTTGAATCAACAAAGTTGTCTCTTTCTTGTTTCAAGTGTTCTACTATAGACCCATGGCTAAAACTCAAGTTTTAAAGACTTCCCGAAATCCAAATTTAGACTTTCATTAGTGTATTAAGTGTATTAAAATGTCGTATTTCACATTGATTCGGAATCGTCAACCGCAAAAAAAGTCCGTTCTGAGATATCGTTGAATGAACGAAGTTGTTTCTTTCTTGTTTCAAGTGTTTAACTATGGACCCATGGCTAAAACTCAAGTTTTAAAGACTTCCCGAAATCCGAATTTGGACTTTCATTAGTGTATTAAGTGTATTAAAATGTCACCTTTCACATTGATTCGGAATCGTCAACCGCAAAAAAAGTCAGTTTTGAGATATCGTTTGAATGAAGAAAGTTGTCTCTTTCTTGTTTCAAGTGTTCACCAATGGACCCATGGCTAAAACTCAAGTTTTAAAGACTTTCCGAAATCCGAATTTCGACTTTCATTAGTGTATTAAGTGTATTAAAATGTCGTCTTTCACAGTGAGTCGCAATCGTGAACCACAAAAAAAGTCAATTTTGAGATATCGTTGAATGAACAAAGTTGTCTCTTTCTTTTTTCAAGTGTTTATCTACGGACCTATGGCTAAAACTCAAGTTTTAAAGACTTTCCAAAATCCGAATTTGGACTTTCATCAGTGTATTAAGTGTATTAAAATGTCGTCTTTCACATTGATTCGGAATCGTCCACTGCAAAAAACTTCCCTTTTGAGTTATCGTTGAATGAACAAAGTTGTCTCTTTCTTGTTTCAAGTGTTCAACTATGGACCCATGGATAAAACTCAAGTTTTAAAACTTCTCAAAATATGAATTTGGACTTTCTTTAGTGTATTAGGTGTTTCAAAATGTCATCTTTCACGTAGATTCGGAATCATCAACAGAAAAAAAAGTCAGTTTTGTGATATCGTTGAATGAACAAAGTTGTATCTTTCTTGTTTCAAGTGTTTAACTACGGACCCGTGGCTATAACTCAAGTTTTAAAGACTTTTCGAAATCCGAATTTGGACTTTCATCAGTGTATTAAGTGTATTAAAATGTCGTCTTTCACATTGATTCGGAATCGTCCACCCCAAAAAAGTTCCCTTTTGAGTTATCGTTGAATGAACAAAGTTGTCTCTTTCTTGTTTCAAGTGTTCAACTATGGACCCATGGCTAAAACTCAAGTTTTAAAAACTTCTCGAAATATGAATTTGTACTTTCTTTAGTGTATTAAGTGTTTCAAAATGTCGTCTTTCACGTAGATTCGGAATCATCAAAAGCAAATAAGTCAGTTTTTAGATATCTTTGATTGAACAAAGTTCTGTCTTTCTTGTTTCAAGTGTTTAACTATGGACCATGGCTAAAACTCAAGTTTTAAAAACTTTCCGAAATCTGAATTTGGACTTTCTTTAGTGTATTAAGTGTTTCAAAATGCTGTCTTTCACATAGATTCGGAATCGTCAACTGCAAAAAAGTCAATTTTAAGATATCGTTGATTGAACAAAGTTGTCTCCTTCTTGTTTCAAGTGTTCTACTATGGACCATGGCTAAAACTCAAGTTTTAAAGACATCCTGAAATCCAAATTTGGACTTTCGTTAGTGTATTAAGTGTATCAAAATGTCATCTTTCACATTGATTCGAGATCGTCAACCGCAAAAAAAGTCAATTTTGAGATATCGTTGAATGAACAAAGTTGTCTCTTTCTTGTTTCAAGTGTTTAACTATGGACCCATGGCTAAAACTCAAGTTTTAAAGACTTCCCGAAATCTGAATTTGGACTTTCATCAGTGTATTAAGTGTATTAAAATGTAGTCTTTCACATTGATTCAGAATCGTCCACCGCAAAAATCTTCCCTTTCGAGTTATCGTTGAATGAACGAAGTTGTCTCTTTCTTGTTTCAAGTGTTCAACTATGGACCCATGGCCAAAACTCAAGTTTTAAAAACTTCCCAAAATCTGAATTTGGGCTTTCTTTAGTGTATTAAGTGTTTCAAAATGCCGTCTTTCATGTAGATTCGTAATCATCAAAAGCAAATAAGTCAGTTTTTAGATATCTTTGATTGAACAAAGTTCTGTCTTTCTTGTTTCAAGTGTTCTACTATGGACCCATGGCTAAAACTCAAGTTTTAAAAACTTCTCGAAATCTAAATCTGGACTTTCATTAGGGTATTAAGTGTATCAAAATGTCGTCTTTCACATAGATTCGGAATCGTCAACTGCAAAAAAGTCAGTTTTAAGATATCGTTGATTGAACAAAGTTGTCTCTTTCTTGTTTCAAGTGTTCTACTATGGACCCATGGGTAAAACTCAAGTTTTAAAAAAGTTCCCGGAATCCGAATTTGGACATTCGTTAGTGTATTAAGTGTATCAAAATGTCGTCTTTCACGTTGATTCGGAATCGTCAACCGCAATAAAAGTCAGTTTTGAGATATTGTTGAATGAACAAAGTTGTCTCTTTCTTGTTTCAAGTGTTTAACTATTGACCCATGGCTAAAACTCAAGCTTTAAAGACTTCCCGAAATCCAAATTTGGACTTTCGTTAGTGTATTAAGTGTATCAAAATGTCGTCTTTCACATTTATTCGAAATCGTCAACCGCAAAAAAAGTCAGTTTTGAGAAATCGTTGAATCAACAAAGTTGTCTCTTTCTTGTTTCAAGTGTTCGACTATAGACCCATGGCTAAAACTCAAGTTTTAAAGACTTCCCGAAATCCAAATTTAGACTTTCATTAGTGTATTAAGTGTATTAAAATGTCGTATTTCACATTGATTCGGAATCGTCAACCGCAAAAAAAGTCAGTTCTGAGATATCGTTGAATGAACGAAGTTGTTTCTTTCTTGTTTCAAGTGTTTAACTATGGACCCATGGCTAAAACTCAAGTTTTAAAGACTTCCCGAAATCCGAATTTGTACTTTCATTAGTGTATTAAGTGTATTAAAATGTCGTCTTTCACATTGATTCGGAATCGTCAACCGCAAAAAAAGTCAGTTTTGAGTTACCGTTGAATGAACAAAGTTGTCTCTTTCTTATTTCAAGTGTTTAACTATGGACCCATGGCTAAAACTCAAGTTTTAAAGACTTCCCGAAATCCGAATTTGGACTTTCATTAGTGTATTAAGTGTATTAAAATGTCGTCTTTCGCATTGATTCGGAATCGTCAACCGCAAAAAAAGTCAGTTTTGAGTTATCGTTGAATGAACAAAGTTGTCTCTTTCTTGTTTCAAGTGTTCAACTATGCACCCATGGCTAAAACTCAAGTTTTAAAGACTTCCCGAAATCCGAATTTGGACTTTCATTTGTGTATTAAGTGTATTAAAATGTCGTCTTTCACATTGATTCGGAATCGTCAACCGCAAAAAAAGTCAGTTTTGAGATATCGTTGAATGAACAAAGTTGTCTCTTTCTTGTTTCAAGTGTTCAACTATGGACCCATGGCTAAAACTCAAGTTTTAAAAACTTCCCAAAATCTGAATTTGGACTTTATTTAGTGCATTAAGTGTTTCAAAATGTCATCTTTCACGTAGATTCAGAACCGTCAAAAGCAAATAAGTCAGTTTTGAGATATCTTTGATAGAACAAAGTTCTGTCTTTCTTGTTTCAATTGTTCTACTGTGCACCCATGGCTAAAACTCAAGTTTTAAAAACTTCCCGAGATCTGAATCTGGACTTTCATTAGTGTATTAAGTGTATCAAAATGTCGTCTTTCACATAGATTCGGAATCGTCAACTGCAAAAAAGTCAATTTTGAGATATCGTTGATTTAACAAAGTTGTCTCCTTCTTGTTTCAAGTGTTCTACTATGGACCCATGGGTAAAACTCAGGTTTTAAAAATGTCCCGAAATCCGAATTTGGACTTTCACTAGTGTATTAAGTGTATCAAAATGTCGTCTTTCACATTGATTCGGAATCGTCAACAGCAAAAAAAGGCAGTTTTTAGATATCGTTGAATGAAGAATGTTGTCTCTTTCTTGTTTCAAGTGTTCAACAATGGACCCATGGCTAAAACTCAAGTTTTAAAGACATCCCGAAATCCGAATTTGGACTTTCGTTAGTGTATTAAGTGTATCAAAATGTCATCTTTCACATTGATTCGAGATCGTCAACCGCAAAAAAAGTTAGTTTTGAGATATCGTTGAATGAACAAAGTTGTCTCTTTCTTGTTTCAAGTGTTTAACTATGGACCCATGGCTAAAACTCAAGTTTTAAAGACTTCCCGAAATCTGAATTTGGACTTTCATCAGTGTATTAAGTGTATTAAAATGTAGTCTTTCACATTGATTCAGAATCGTCCACCGCAAAAAACTTCCCTTTCGAGTTATCGTTGAATGAACGAAGTCGTCTCTTTCTTGTTTCAAGTGTTCAACTATGGACCCATGGCCAAAACTCAAGTTTTAAAAACTTCCCAATATCTGAATTTGGGCTTTCTTTAGTGTATTAAGTGTTTCAAAATGCCGTCTTTCACGTAGATTCGTAATCATCAAAAGCAAATAAGTCAGTTTTTAGATATCTTTGATTGAACAAAGTTCTGTCTTTTCTTGTTTCAAGTGTTCTACTATGGACCCATGGCTAAAACTCAAGTTTTAAAAACATCCCGAAATCTAAATCTGGACTTTCATTAGGGTATTAAGTGTATCAAAATGTCGTCTTTCACATAGAATCGAAATCGTCAACTGCAAAAAAGTCAATTTTAAGATATCGTTGATTGAACAAAGTTGTCTCCTTCTTGTTTCAAGTGTTCTACTATGGACCATGGCTAAAACTCAAGTTTTAAAGACATCCCGAAATCCAAATTTGGACTTTCGTTAGTGTATTAAGTGTATCAAAATGTCATCTTTCACATTGATTCGAGATCGTAAACCGCAAAAAAAGTCAATTTTGAGATATCGTTGAATGAACAAAGTTGTCTCTTTCTTGTTTCAAGTGTGTAACTATGGACCCATGGCTAAAACTCAAGTTTTAAAGACTTCCCGAAATCTGAATTTGGACTTTCATCAGTGTATTAAGTGTATTAAAATGTAGTCTTTCACATTGATTCAGAATCGTCCACCGCAAAAAACTTCCCTTTCGAGTTATCGTTGAATGAACGAAGTTGTCTCTTTCTTGTTTCAAGTGTTCAACTATGGACCCATGGCAAAAACTCAAGTTTTAAAAACTTCCCAAAATCTGAATTTGGGCTTTCTTTAGTGTATTAAGTGTTTCAAAATGCCGTCTTTCATGTAGATTCGTAATCATCAAAAGCAAATAAGTCAGTTTTTAGATATCTTTGATTGAACAAAGTTCTGTCTTTCTTGTTTCAAGTGTTCTACTATGGACCCATGGCTAAAACTCAAGTTTTAAAAACTTCTCGAAATCTAAATCTGGACTTTCATTAGGGTATTAAGTGTATCAAAATGTCATCTTTCACATAGATTCGAAATCGTCAACTGCAAAAAAGTCAGTTTTAAGATATCGTTGATTGAACAAAGTTGTCTCTTTCTTGTTTCAAGTGTTCTACTATGGACCCATGGGTAAAACTCAAGTTTTAAAAAAGTTCCCGGAATCCGAATTTGGACATTCGTTAGTGTATTAAGTGTATCAAAATTTCGTCTTTCACGTTGATTCGGAATCGTCAACCGCAATAAAAGTCAGTTTTGAGATATTGTTGAATGAACAAAGTTGTCTCTTTCTTGTTTCAAGGGTTTAACTATTGACCCATGGCTAAAACTCAAGCTTTAAAGACTTCCCGAAATCCAAATTTGGACTTTCGTTAGTGTATTAAGTGTATCAAAATGTCGTCTTTCACATTTATTCGAAATCGTTAACCGCAAAAAAAGTCAGTTTTGAGAAATCGTTGAATCAACAAAGTTGTCTCTTTCTTGTTTCAAGTGTTCGACTATAGACCCATGGCTAAAACTCAAGTTTTAAAGACTTCCCGAAATCCAAATTTAGACTTTCATTA
This sequence comes from Diospyros kaki, assembly GCA_036245055.1. Lineage (NCBI taxonomy): Eukaryota > Viridiplantae > Streptophyta > Magnoliopsida > Ericales > Ebenaceae > Diospyros > Diospyros kaki. The sequence continues at coordinate 20,531,592 of BSEG01000009.1, read as the reverse complement.
GTGTATTAAGTGTATTAAAATGTCGTATTTCACATTGATTCGGAATCGTCAACCGCAAAAAAAGTCAGTTCTGAGATATCGTTGAATGAACGAAGTTGTTTCTTTCTTGTTTCAAGTGTTTAACTATGGACCCATGGCTAAAACTCAAGTTTTAAAGACTTCCCGAAATCCGAATTTGTACTTTCATTAGTGTATTAAGTGTATTAAAATGTCGTCTTTCACATTGATTCGGAATCGTCAACCGCAAAAAAAGTCAGTTTTGAGTTATAGTTGAATGAACAAAGTTGTCTCTTTCTTGTTTCAAGTGTTCAACTATGCACCCATGGCTAAAACTCAAGTTTTAAAGACTTCCTGAAATCCGAATTTGGACTTTCATTTGTGTATTAAGTGTATTAAAATGTCGTCTTTCACATTGATTCGGAATCGTCAACCGCAAAAAAAGTCAGTTTTGAGATATCGTTGAATGAACAAAGTTGTCTCTTTCTTGTTTCAAGTGTTCAACTATGGACCCATGGCTAAAACTCAAGTTTTAAAAACTTCCCAAAATCTGAATTTGGACTTTATTTAGTGCATTAAGTGTTTCAAAATGTCATCTTTCACGTAGATTCAGAACCGTCAAAAGCAAATAAGTCAGTTTTGAGATATCTTTGATAGAACAAAGTTCTGTCTTTCTTGTTTCTATTGTTCTACTGTGCACCCATGGCTAAAACTCAAGTTTTAAAAACTTCCCGAGATCTGAATCTGGACTTTCATTAGTGTATAAAGTGTATCAAAATGTCGTCTTTCACATAGATTCGGAATCGTCAACTGCAAAAAAGTCAATTTTGAGATATCGTTGATTTAACAAAGTTGTCTCCTTCTTGTTTCAAGTGTTCTACTATGGACCCATGGGTAAAACTCGCGTTTTAAAAATGTCCCGAAATCCGAATTTGGACTTTCACTAGTGTATTAAGTGTATCAAAATGTCGTCTTTCACATTGATTCGGAATCGTCAACCGCAAAAAAAGGCAGTTTTTAGATATCGTTGAATGAAGAATGTTGTCTCTTTCTTGTTTCAAGTGTTCAACAATGGACCCATGGCTAAAACTCAAGTTTTAAAGACATCCCGAAATCCGAATTTGGACTTTCGTTAGTGTATTAAGTGTATCAAAATGTCATCTTTCACATTGATTCGAGATCGTCAACCGCAAAAAAAGTTAGTTTTGAGATATCGTTGAATGAACAAAGTTGTCTCTTTCTTGTTTCAAGTGTTTAACTATGGACCCATGGCTAAAACTCAAGTTTTAAAGACTTCCCGAAATCTGAATTTGGACTTGCATCAGTGTATTAAGTGTATTAAAATGTAGTCTTTCACATTGATTCAGAATCATCCACCGCAAAAATCTTCCCTTTCGAGTTATCGTTGAATGAACGAAGTTGTCTCTTTCTTGTTTCAAGTGTTCAACTATGGACCCATGGCCAAAACTCAAGTTTTAAAAACTTCCCAAAATCTGAATTTGGGCTTTCTTTAGTGTATTAAGTGTTTCAAAATGCCGTCTTTCACGTAGATTCGTAATCATCAAAAGCAAATAAGTCAGTTTTTAGATATCTTTGATTGAACAAAGTTCTGTCTTTTCTTGTTTCAAGTGTTCTACTATGGACCCATGGCTAAAACTCAAGTTTTAAAAACATCCCGAAATCTAAATCTGGACTTTCATTAGGGTATTAAGTGTATCAAAATGTCGTCTTTCACATAGAATTGAAATCGTCAACTGCAAAAAAGTCAATTTTAAGATATCGTTGATTGAACAAAGTTGTCTCGTTCTTGTTTCAAGTGTTCTACTATGGACCCATGGGTAAAACTCAAGTTTTAAAAAAGTTCCCGGAATCCGAATTTGGACATTCGTTAGTGTATTAAGTGTATCAAAATGTCGTCTTTCACGTTGATTCGGAATCGTCAACCGCAATAAAAGTCAGTTTTGAGATATTGTTGAATGAACAAAGTTGTCTCTTTCTTGTTTCAAGTGTTTAACTATTGACCCATGGCTAAAACTCAAGCTTTAAAGACTTCCCGAAATCCAAATTTGGACTTTCGTTAGTGTATTAAGTGTATCAAAATGTCGTCTTTCACATTTATTCGAAATCGTCAACCGCAAAAAAAGTCAGTTTTGAGAAATCGTTGAATCAACAAAGTTGTCTCTTTCTTGTTTCAAGTGTTCTACTATAGACCCATGGCTAAAACTCAAGTTTTAAAGACTTCCCGAAATCCAAATTTAGACTTTCATTATTGTATTAAGTGTATTAAAATGTCGTATTTCACATTGATTCGGAATCGTCAACCGCAAAAAAAGTCAGTTCTGAGATATCGTTGAATGAACGAAGTTGTTTCTTTCTTGTTTCAAGTGTTTAACTATGGACCCATGGCTAAAACTCCAGTTTTAAAGACTTCCCGAAATCCGAATTTGGACTTTCATTAGTGTATTAAGAGTATTAAAATGTCGCCTTTCACATTGATTCGGAATCGTCAACCGCAAAAAAAGTCAGTTTTGAGATATCGTTTGAATGAAGAAAGTTGTCTCTTTCTTGTTTCAAGTGTTCACCAATGGACCCATGGCTAAAACTCAAGTTTTAAAGACTTTCCGAAATCCGAATTTCGACTTTCATTAGTGTATTAAGTGTATTAAAATGTCGTCTTTCACAGTGAGTCGGAATCGTGAACCACAAAAAAAGTCAATTTTGAGATATCGTTGAATGAACAAAGTTGTCTCTTTCTTTTTTCAAGTGTTTATCGACGGACCTATGGCTAAAAATCAAGTTTTAAAGACTTTCCAAAATCCGAATTTGGACTTTCATTAGTGTATTAAGTGTATTAAAATGTCGTCTTTCACATTGATTCGGAATCGTCCACTGCAAAAAACTTCCCTTTTGAGTTATCGTTGAATGAACAAAGTTGTCTCTTTCTTGTTTCAAGTGTTCAACTATGGACCCATGGCTAAAACTCAAGCTTTAAAAACTTCTCAAAATATGAATTTGGACTTTCTTTAGTGTATTAGGTGTTTCAAAATGTCATCTTTCACGTAGATTCGGAATCATCAACAGCAAAAAAAGTCAGTTTTGTGATATCGTTGAATGAACAAAGTTGTATCTTTCTTGTTTCAAGTGTTTAACTACGGACCCATGGCTATAACTCAAGTTTTAAAGACTTTTCGAAATCCGAATTTGGACTTTCATCAGTGTATTAAGTGTATTAAAATGTCGTCTTTCACATTGATTCGGAATCGTCCACCGCAAAAAAGTTCCCTTTTGAGTTATCGTTGAATGAACAAAGTTGTCTCTTTCTTGTTTCAAGTGTTCAACTATGGACCCATGGCTAAAACTCAAGTTTTAAAAACTTCTCGAAATATGAATTTGTACTTTCTTTAGTGTATTAAGTGTTTCAAAATGTCGTCTTTCACGTAGATTCGGAATCATCAAAAGCAAATAAGTCAGTTTTTAGATATCTTTGATTGAACAAAGTTCTGTCTTTCTTGTTTCAAGTGTTTAACTATGGACCATGGCTAAAACTCAAGTTTTAAAAACTTTCCGAAATCTGAATTTGGACTTTCTTTAGTGTATTAAGTGTTTCAAAATGCTGTCTTTCACATAGATTCGGAATCGTCAACTGCAAAAAAGTCAATTTTAAGATATCGTTGATTGAACAAAGTTGTCTCCTTCTTGTTTCAAGTGTTCTACTATGGACCATGGCTAAAACTCAAGTTTTAAAGACATCCCGAAATCCAAATTTGGACTTTCGTTAGTGTATTAAGTGTATCAAAATGTCATCTTTCACATTGATTCGAGATCGTCAACCGCAAAAAAAGTCAATTTTGAGATATCGTTGAATGAACAAAGTTGTCTCTTTCTTGTTTCAAGTGTTTAACTATGGACCCATGGCTAAAACTCAAGTTTTAAAGACTTCCCAAAATCTGAATTTGGAATTTCATCAGTGTATTAAGTGTATTAAAATGTAGTCTTTCACATTGATTCAGAATCGTCCACCGCAAAAAACTTCCCTTTCGAGTTATCGTTGAATGAACGAAGTTGTCTCTTTCTTGTTTCAAGTGTTCAACTATGGACCCATGGCCAAAACTCAAGTTTTAAAAACTTCCCAAAATCTGAATTTGGGCTTTCTTTAGTGTATTAAGTGTTTCAAAATGCCGTCTTTCATGTAGATTCGTAATCATCAAAAGCAAATAAGTCAGTTTTTAGATATCTTTGATTGAACAAAGTTCTGTCTTTCTTGTTTCAAGTGTTCTACTATGGACCCATGGCTAAAACTCAAGTTTTAAAAACTTCTCGAAATCTAAATCTGGACTTTCATTAGGGTATTAAGTGTATCAAAATGTCGTCTTTCACATAGATTCGGAATCGTCAACTGCAAAAAAGTCAGTTTTAAGATATCGTTGATTGAACAAAGTTGTCTCTTTCTTGTTTCAAGTGTTCTACTATGGACCCATGGGTAAAACTCAAGTTTTAAAAAAGTTCCCGGAATCCGAATTTGGACATTCGTTAGTGTATTAAGTGTATCAAAATGTCGTCTTTCACGTTGATTCGGAATCGTCAACCGCAATAAAAGTCAGTTTTGAGATATTGTTGAATGAACAAAGTTGTCTCTTTCTTGTTTCAAGTGTTTAACTATTGACCCATGGCTAAAACTCAAGCTTTAAAGACTTCCCGAAATCCAAATTTGGACTTTCGTTAGTGTATTAAGTGTATCAAAATGTCGTCTTTCACATTTATTCGAAATCGTCAACCGCAAAAAAAGTCAGTTTTGAGAAATCGTTGAATCAACAAAGTTGTCTCTTTCTTGTTTCAAGTGTTCTACTATAGACCCATGGCTAAAACTCAAGTTTTAAAGACTTCCCGAAATCCAAATTTAGACTTTCATTATTGTATTAAGTGTATTAAAATGTCGTATTTCACATTGATTCGGAATCGTCAACCGCAAAAAAAGTCAGTTCTGAGATATCGTTGAATGAACGAAGTTGTTTCTTTCTTGTTTCAAGTGTTTAACTATGGACCCATGGCTAAAACTCCAGTTTTAAAGACTTCCCGAAATCCGAATTTGGACTTTCATTAGTGTATTAAGAGTATTAAAATGTCGCCTTTCACATTGATTCGGAATCGTCAACCGCAAAAAAAGTCAGTTTTGAGATATCGTTTGAATGAAGAAAGTTGTCTCTTTCTTGTTTCAAGTGTTCACCAATGGACCCATGGCTAAAACTCAAGTTTTAAAGACTTTCCGAAATCCGAATTTCGACTTTCATTAGTGTATTAAGTGTATTAAAATGTCGTCTTTCACAGTGAGTCGGAATCGTGAACCACAAAAAAAGTCAATTTTGAGATATCGTTGAATGAACAAAGTTGTCTCTTTCTTTTTTCAAGTGTTTATCGACGGACCTATGGCTAAAAATCAAGTTTTAAAGACTTTCCAAAATCCGAATTTGGACTTTCATTAGTGTATTAAGTGTATTAAAATGTCGTCTTTCACATTGATTCGGAATCGTCCACTGCAAAAAACTTCCCTTTTGAGTTATCGTTGAATGAACAAAGTTGTCTCTTTCTTGTTTCAAGTGTTCAACTATGGACCCATGGCTAAAACTCAAGCTTTAAAAACTTCTCAAAATATGAATTTGGACTTTCTTTAGTGTATTAGGTGTTTCAAAATGTCATCTTTCACGTAGATTCGGAATCATCAACAGCAAAAAAAGTCAGTTTTGTGATATCGTTGAATGAACAAAGTTGTATCTTTCTTGTTTCAAGTGTTTAACTACGGACCCATGGCTATAACTCAAGTTTTAAAGACTTTTCGAAATCCGAATTTGGACTTTCATCAGTGTATTAAGTGTATTAAAATGTCGTCTTTCACATTGATTCGGAATCGTCCACCGCAAAAAAGTTCCCTTTTGAGTTATCGTTGAATGAACAAAGTTGTCTCTTTCTTGTTTCAAGTGTTCAACTATGGACCCATGGCTAAAACTCAAGTTTTAAAAACTTCTCGAAATATGAATTTGTACTTTCTTTAGTGTATTAAGTGTTTCAAAATGTCGTCTTTCACGTAGATTCGGAATCATCAAAAGCAAATAAGTCAGTTTTTAGATATCTTTGATTGAACAAAGTTCTGTCTTTCTTGTTTCAAGTGTTTAACTATGGACCATGGCTAAAACTCAAGTTTTAAAAACTTTCCGAAATCTGAATTTGGACTTTCTTTAGTGTATTAAGTGTTTCAAAATGCTGTCTTTCACATAGATTCGGAATCGTCAACTGCAAAAAAGTCAATTTTAAGATATCGTTGATTGAACAAAGTTGTCTCCTTCTTGTTTCAAGTGTTCTACTATGGACCATGGCTAAAACTCAAGTTTTAAAGACATCCCGAAATCCAAATTTGGACTTTCGTTAGTGTATTAAGTGTATCAAAATGTCATCTTTCACATTGATTCGAGATCGTCAACCGCAAAAAAAGTCAATTTTGAGATATCGTTGAATGAACAAAGTTGTCTCTTTCTTGTTTCAAGTGTTTAACTATGGACCCATGGCTAAAACTCAAGTTTTAAAGACTTCCCAAAATCTGAATTTGGAATTTCATCAGTGTATTAAGTGTATTAAAATGTAGTCTTTCACATTGATTCAGAATCGTCCACCGCAAAAAACTTCCCTTTCGAGTTATCGTTGAATGAACGAAGTTGTCTCTTTCTTGTTTCAAGTGTTCAACTATGGACCCATGGCCAAAACTCAAGTTTTAAAAACTTCCCAAAATCTGAATTTGGGCTTTCTTTAGTGTATTAAGTGTTTCAAAATGCCGTCTTTCATGTAGATTCGTAATCATCAAAAGCAAATAAGTCAGTTTTTAGATATCTTTGATTGAACAAAGTTCTGTCTTTCTTGTTTCAAGTGTTCTACTATGGACCCATGGCTAAAACTCAAGTTTTAAAAACTTCTCGAAATCTAAATCTGGACTTTCATTAGGGTATTAAGTGTATCAAAATGTCGTCTTTCACATAGATTCGGAATCGTCAACTGCAAAAAAGTCAGTTTTAAGATATCGTTGATTGAACAAAGTTGTCTCTTTCTTGTTTCAAGTGTTCTACTATGGACCCATGGGTAAAACTCAAGTTTTAAAAAAGTTCCCGGAATCCGAATTTGGACATTCGTTAGTGTATTAAGTGTATCAAAATGTCGTCTTTCACGTTGATTCGGAATCGTCAACCGCAATAAAAGTCAGTTTTGAGATATTGTTGAATGAACAAAGTTGTCTCTTTCTTGTTTCAAGTGTTTAACTATTGACCCATGGCTAAAACTCAAGCTTTAAAGACTTCCCGAAATCCAAATTTCGACTTTCGTTAGTGTATTAAGTGTATCAAAATGTCGTCTTTCACATTTATTCGAAATCGTTAACCGCAAAAAAAGTCAGTTTTGAGAAATCGTTGAATCAACAAAGTTGTCTCTTTCTTGTTTCAAGTGTTCGACTATAGACCCATGGCTAAAACTCAAGTTTTAAAGACTTCCCGAAATCCAAATTTAGACTTTCATTAGTGTATTAAGTGTATTAAAATGTCGTATTTCACATTGATTCGGAATCGTCAACCGCAAAAAAAGTCAGTTCTGAGATATCGTTGAATGAACGAAGTTGTTTCTTTCTTGTTTCAAGTGTTTAACTATGGACCCATGGCTAAAACTCAAGTTTTAAAGACTTCCCGAAATCCGAATTTGTACTTTCATTAGTGTATTAAGTGTATTAAAATGTCGTCTTTCACATTGATTCGGAATCGTCAACCGCAAAAAAAGTCAGTTTTGAGTTATAGTTGAATGAACAAAGTTGTCTCTTTCTTGTTTCAAGTGTTCAACTATGCACCCATGGCTAAAACTCAAGTTTTAAAGACTTCCCGAAATCCGAATTTGGACTTTCATTTGTGTATTAAGTGTATTAAAATGTCGTCTTTCACATTGATTCGGAATCGTCAACCGCAAGAAAAGTCAGTTTTGAGATATCGTTGAATGAACAAAGTTGTCTCTTTCTTGTTTCAAGTGTTCAACTATGGACCCATGGCTAAAACTCAAGTTTTAAAAACTTCCCAAAATCTGAATTTGGACTTTATTTAGTGCATTAAGTGTTTCAAAATGTCATCTTTCACGTAGATTCAGAACCGTCAAAAGCAAATAAGTCAGTTTTGAGATATCTTTGATAGAACAAAGTTCTGTCTTTCTTGTTTCAATTGTTCTACTGTGCACCCATGGCTAAAACTCAAGTTTTAAAAACTTCCCGAGATCTGAATCTGGACTTTCATTAGTGTATTAAGTGTATCAAAATGTCGTCTTTCACATAGATTCGGAATCGTCAACTGCAAAAAAGTCAATTTTGAGATATCGTTGATTTAACAAAGTTGTCTCCTTCTTGTTTCAAGTGTTCTACTATGGACCCATGGGTAAAACTCACGTTTTAAAAATGTCCCGAAATCCGAATTTGGACTTTCACTAGTGTATTAAGTGTATCAAAATGTCGTCTTTCACATTGATTCGGAATCGTCAACCGCAAAAAAAGGCAGTTTTTAGATATCGTTGAATGAAGAATGTTGTCTCTTTCTTGTTTCAAGTGTTCAACAATGGACCCATGGCTAAAACTCAAGTTTTAAAGACATCCCGAAATCCGAATTTGGACTTTCGTTAGTGTATTAAGTGTATCAAAATGTCATCTTTCACATTGATTCGAGATCGTCAACCGCAAAAAAAGTTAGTTTTGAGATATCGTTGAATGAACAAAGTTGTCTCTTTCTTGTTTCAAGTGTTTAACTATGGACCCATGGCTAAAACTCAAGTTTTAAAGACTTCCCGAAATCTGAATTTGGACTTTCATCAGTGTATTAAGTGTATTAAAATGTAGTCTTTCACATTGATTCAGAATCGTCCACCGCAAAAAACTTCCCTTTCGAGTTATCGTTGAATGAACGAAGTTGTCTCTTTCTTGTTTCAAGTGTTCAACTATGGACCCATGGCCAAAACTCAAGTTTTAAAAACTTCCCAAAATCTGAATTTGGGCTTTCTTTAGTGTATTAAGTGTTTCAAAATGCCGTCTTTCACGTAGATTCGTAATCATCAAAAGCAAATAAGTCAGTTTTTAGATATCTTTGATTGAACAAAGTTCTGTCTTTTCTTGTTTCAAGTGTTCTACTATGGACCCATGGCTAAAACTCAAGTTTTAAAAACATCCCGAAATCTAAATCTGGACTTTCATTAGGGTATTAAGTGTATCAAAATGTCGTCTTTCACATAGAATCGAAATCGTCAACTGCAAAAAAGTCAATTTTAAGATATCGTTGATTGAACAAAGTTGTCTCTTTCTTGTTTCATGTGTTCTACTATGGACCCATGGGTAAAACTCAAGTTTTAAAAAAGTTCCCGGAATCCGAATTTGGACATTCGTTAGTGTATTAAGTGTATCAAAATGTCGTCTTTCACGTTGATTCGGAATCGTCAACCGCAATAAAAGTCAGTTTTGAGATATTGTTGAATGAACAAAGTTGTCTCTTTCTTGTTTCAAGTGTTTAACTATTGACCCATGGCTAAAACTCAAGCTTTAAAGACTTCCCGAAATCCAAATTTGGACTTTCGTTAGTGTATTAAGTGTATCAAAATGTCGTCTTTTACATTTATTCGAAATCGTCAACCGCAAAAAAAGTCAGTTTTGAGAAATCGTTGAATCAACAAAGTTGTCTCTTTCTTGTTTCAAGTGTTCTACTATAGACCCATGGCTAAAACTCAAGTTTTAAAGACTTCCCGAAATCCAAATTTAGACTTTCATTAGTGTATTAAGTGTATTAAAATGTCGTATTTCACATTGATTCGGAATCGTCAACCGCAAAAAAAGTCAGTTCTGAGATATCGTTGAATGAACGAAGTTGTTTCTTTCTTGTTTCAAGTGTTTAACTATGGACCCATGGCTAAAACTCAAGTTTTAAAGACTTCCCGAAATCCGAATTTGGACTTTCATTAGTGTATTAAGAGTATTAAAATGTCGCCTTTCACATTGATTCGGAATCGTCAACCGCAAAAAAAGTCAGTTTTGAGATATCGTTTGAATGAAGAAAGTTGTCTCTTTCTTGTTTCAAGTGTTCACCAACGGATCCATGGCTAAAACTCAAGTTTTAAAGACTTTCCGAAATCCGAATTTCGACTTTCATTAGTGTATTAAGTCTATTAAAATGTCGTCTTTCACAGTGAGTCGGAATCGTGAACCACAAAAAAAGTCAATTTTGAGATATCGTTGAATGAACAAAGTTGTCTCTTTCTTTTTTCAAGTGTTTATCTACGGACCTATGGCTAAAACTCAAGTTTTAAAGACTTTCCAAAATCCGAATTTGGACTTTCATCAGTGTATTAAGTGTATTAAAATGTCGTCTTTCACATTGATTCGGAATCGTCCACTGCAAAAAACTTCCCTTTTGAGTTATCGTTGAATGAACAAAGTTGTCTCTTTCTTGTTTCAAGTGTTCAACTATGGACCCATGGCTAAAACTCAAGTTTTAAAAACTTCTCAAAATATGAATTTGAACTTTCTTTAGTGTATTAGGTGTTTCAAAATGTCATCTTTCACGTAGATTCGGAATCATCAACAGCAAAAAAAGTCAGTTTTGTGATATCGTTGAATGAACAAAGTTGTATCTTTCTTGTTTCAAGTGTTTAACTACGGACCCATGGCTATAACTCAAGTTTTAAAGACTTTTCGAAATCCGAATTCGGACTTTCATCAGTGTATTAAGTGTATTAAAATGTCGTCTTTCACATTGATTCGGAATCGTCCACCGCAAAAAAGTTCCCTTTTGAGTTATCGTTGAATGAACAAAGTTGTCTCTTTCTTGTTTCAAGTGTTCAACTATGGACCCATGGCTAAAACTCAAGTTTTAAAAACTTCTCGAAATATGAATTTGTACTTTCTTTAGTGTATTAAGTGTTTCAAAATGTCGTCTTTCACGTAGATTCAGAATCATCAAAAGCAAATAAGTCAGTTTTTAGATATCTTTGATTGAACAAAGTTCTGTCTTTCTTGTTTCAAGTGTTTAACTATGGACCATGGCTAAAACTCAAGTTTTAAAAACTTTCCGAAATCTGAATTTGGACTTTCTTTAGTGTATTAAGTGTTTCAAAATGCTGTCTTTCACATAGATTCGGAATCGTCAACTGCAAAAAAGTCAATTTTAAGATATCGTTGATTGAACAAAGTTGTCTCCTTCTTGTTTCAAGTGTTCTACTATGGACCATGGCTAAAACTCAAGTTTTAAAGACATCCCGAAATCCAAATTTGGACTTTCGTTAGTGTATTAAGTGTATCAAAATGTCATCTTTCACATTGATTCGAGATCGTCAACCGCAAAAAAAGTCAATTTTGAGATATCGTTGAATGAACAAAGTTGTCTCTTTCTTGTTTCAAGTGTTTAACTATGGACCCATGGCTAAAACTCAAGTTTTAAAGACTTCCTGAAATTTGAATTTGGACTTTCATCAGTGTATTAAGTGTATTAAAATGTAGTCTTTCACATTGATTCAGAATCGTCCACCGCAAAAAACTTCCCTTTCGAGTTATCGTTGAATGAACGAAGTTGTCTCTTTCTTGTTTCAAGTGTTCAACTATGGACCCATGGCCAAAACTCAAGTTTTAAAAACTTCCCAAAATCTGAATTTGGGCTTTCTTTAGTGTATTAAGTGTTTCAAAATGCCGTCTTTCATGTAGATTCGTAATCATCAAAAGCAAATAAGTCAGTTTTTAGATATCTTTGATTGAACAAAGTTCTGTCTTTCTTGTTTCAAGTGTTCTACTATGGACCCATGGCTAAAACTCAAGTTTTAAAAACTTCTCGAAATCTAAATCTGGACTTTCATTAGGGTATTAAGTGTATCAAAATGTCGTCTTTCACATAGATTCGGAATCGTCAACTGCAAAAAAGTCAGTTTTAAGATATCGTTGATTGAACAAAGTTGTCTCTTTCTTGTTTCAAGTGTTCTACTATGGACCCATGGGTAAAACTCAAGTTTTAAAAAAGTTCCCGGAATCTGAATTTGGACATTCGTTAGTGTATTAAGTGTATCAAAATGTCGTCTTTCACGTTGATTCGGAATCGTCAACCGCAATAAAAGTCAGTTTTGAGATATTGTTGAATGAACAAAGTTGTCTCTTTCTTGTTTCAAGTGTTTAACTATTGACCCATGGCTAAAACTCAAGCTTTAAAGACTTCCCGAAATCCAAATTTCGACTTTCGTTAGTGTATTAAGTGTATCAAAATGTCGTCTTTCACATTTATTCGAAATCGTTAACCGCAAAAAAAGTCAGTTTTGAGAAATCGTTGAATCAACAAAGTTGTCTCTTTCTTGTTTCAAGTGTTCGACTATAGACCCATGGCTAAAACTCAAGTTTTAAAAACTTCCCGAAATCCAAATTTAGACTTTCATTAGTGTATTAAGTGTATTAAAATGTCGTATTTCACATTGATTCGGAATCGTCAACCGCAAAAAAAGTCAGTTCTGAGATATCGTTGAATGAACGAAGTTGTTTCTTTCTTGTTTCAAGTGTTTAACTATGGACCCATGGCTAAAACTCAAGTTTTAAAGACTTCCCGAAATCCGAATTTGTACTTTCATTAGTGTATTAAGTGTATTAAAATGTCGTCATTCACATTGATTCGGAATCGTCAACCGCAAAAAAAGTCAGTTTTGAGTTATAGTTGAATGAACAAAGTTGTCTCTTTCTTGTTTCAAGTGTTCAACTATGCACCCATGGCTAAAACTCAAGTTTTAAAGACTTCCCGAAATCCGAATTTGGACTTTCATTTGTGTATTAAGTGTATTAAAATGTCGTCTTTCACATTGATTCGGAATCGTCAACCGCAAGAAAAGTCAGTTTTGAGATATCGTTGAATGAACAAAGTTGTCTCTTTCTTGTTTCAAGTGTTCAACTATGGACCCATGGCTAAAACTCAAGTTTTAAAAACTTCCCAAAATCTGAATTTGGACTTTATTTAGTGCATTAAGTGTTTCAAAATGTCATCTTTCACGTAGATTCAGAACCGTCAAAAGCAAATAAGTCAGTTTTGAGATATCTTTGATAGAACAAAGTTCTGTCTTTCTTGTTTCAATTGTTCTACTGTGCACCCATGGCTAAAACTCAAGTTTTAAAAACTTCCCGAGATCTGAATCTGGACTTTCATTAGTGTATTAAGTGTATCAAAATGTCGTCTTTCACATAGATTCGGAATCGTCAACTGCAAAAAAGTCAATTTTGAGATATCGTTGATTTAACAAAGTTGTCTCCTTCTTGTTTCAAGTGTTCTACTATGGACCCATGGGTAAAACTCACGTTTTAAAAATGTCCCGAAATCCGAATTTGGACTTTCACTAGTGTATTAAGTGTATCAAAATGTCGTCTTTCACATTGATTCGGAATCGTCAACCGCAAAAAAAGGCAGTTTTTAGATATCGTTGAATGAAGAATGTTGTCTCTTTCTTGTTTCAAGTGTTCAACAATGGACCCATGGCTAAAACTCAAGTTTTAAAGACATCCCGAAATCCGAATTTGGACTTTCGTTAGTGTATTAAGTGTATCAAAATGTCATCTTTCACATTGATTCGAGATCGTCAACCGCAAAAAAAGTTAGTTTTGAGATATCGTTGAATGAACAAAGTTGTCTCTTTCTTGTTTCAAGTGTTTAACTATGGACCCATGGCTAAAACTCAAGTTTTAAAGACTTCCCGAAATCTGAATTTGGACTTTCATCAGTGTATTAAGTGTATTAAAATGTAGTCTTTCACATTGATTCAGAATCGTCCACCGCAAAAAACTTCCCTTTCGAGTTATCGTTGAATGAACGAAGTTGTCTCTTTCTTGTTTCAAGTGTTCAACTATGGACCCATGGCCAAAACTCAAGTTTTAAAAACTTCCCAAAATCTGAATTTGGGCTTTCTTTAGTGTATTAAGTGTTTCAAAATGCCGTCTTTCACGTAGATTCGTAATCATCAAAAGCAAATAAGTCAGTTTTTAGATATCTTTGATTGAACAAAGTTCTGTCTTTTCTTGTTTCAAGTGTTCTACTATGGACCCATGGCTAAAACTCAAGTTTTAAAAACATCCCGAAATCTAAATCTGGACTTTCATTAGGGTATTAAGTGTATCAAAATGTCGTCTTTCACATAGAATCGAAATCGTCAACTGCAAAAAAGTCAATTTTAAGATATCGTTGATTGAACAAAGTTGTCTCTTTCTTGTTTCATGTGTTCTACTATGGACCCATGGGTAAAACTCAAGTTTTAAAAAAGTTCCCGGAATCCGAATTTGGACATTCGTTAGTGTATTAAGTGTATCAAAATGTCGTCTTTCACGTTGATTCGGAATCGTCAACCGCAATAAAAGTCAGTTTTGAGATATTGTTGAATGAACAAAGTTGTCTCTTTCTTGTTTCAAGTGTTTAACTATTGACCCATGGCTAAAACTCAAGCTTTAAAGACTTCCCGAAATCCAAATTTGGACTTTCGTTAGTGTATTAAGTGTATCAAAATGTCGTCTTTTACATTTATTCGAAATCGTCAACCGCAAAAAAAGTCAGTTTTGAGAAATCGTTGAATCAACAAAGTTGTCTCTTTCTTGTTTCAAGTGTTCTACTATAGACCCATGGCTAAAACTCAAGTTTTAAAGACTTCCCGAAATCCAAATTTAGACTTTCATTAGTGTATTAAGTGTATTAAAATGTCGTATTTCACATTGATTCGGAATCGTCAACCGCAAAAAAAGTCAGTTCTGAGATATCGTTGAATGAACGAAGTTGTTTCTTTCTTGTTTCAAGTGTTTAACTATGGACCCATGGCTAAAACTCAAGTTTTAAAGACTTCCCGAAATCCGAATTTGGACTTTCATTAGTGTATTAAGAGTATTAAAATGTCGCCTTTCACATTGATTCGGAATCGTCAACCGCAAAAAAAGTCAGTTTTGAGATATCGTTTGAATGAAGAAAGTTGTCTCTTTCTTGTTTCAAGTGTTCACCAACGGATCCATGGCTAAAACTCAAGTTTTAAAGACTTTCCGAAATCCGAATTTCGACTTTCATTAGTGTATTAAGTCTATTAAAATGTCGTCTTTCACAGTGAGTCGGAATCGTGAACCACAAAAAAAGTCAATTTTGAGATATCGTTGAATGAACAAAGTTGTCTCTTTCTTTTTTCAAGTGTTTATCTACGGACCTATGGCTAAAACTCAAGTTTTAAAGACTTTCCAAAATCCGAATTTGGACTTTCATCAGTGTATTAAGTGTATTAAAATGTCGTCTTTCACATTGATTCGGAATCGTCCACTGCAAAAAACTTCCCTTTTGAGTTATCGTTGAATGAACAAAGTTGTCTCTTTCTTGTTTCAAGTGTTCAACTATGGACCCATGGCTAAAACTCAAGTTTTAAAAACTTCTCAAAATATGAATTTGAACTTTCTTTAGTGTATTAGGTGTTTCAAAATGTCATCTTTCACGTAGATTCGGAATCATCAACAGCAAAAAAAGTCAGTTTTGTGATATCGTTGAATGAACAAAGTTGTATCTTTCTTGTTTCAAGTGTTTAACTACGGACCCATGGCTATAACTCAAGTTTTAAAGACTTTTCGAAATCCGAATTCGGACTTTCATCAGTGTATTAAGTGTATTAAAATGTCGTCTTTCACATTGATTCGGAATCGTCCACCGCAAAAAAGTTCCCTTTTGAGTTATCGTTGAATGAACAAAGTTGTCTCTTTCTTGTTTCAAGTGTTCAACTATGGACCCATGGCTAAAACTCAAGTTTTAAAAACTTCTCGAAATATGAATTTGTACTTTCTTTAGTGTATTAAGTGTTTCAAAATGTCGTCTTTCACGTAGATTCAGAATCATCAAAAGCAAATAAGTCAGTTTTTAGATATCTTTGATTGAACAAAGTTCTGTCTTTCTTGTTTCAAGTGTTTAACTATGGACCATGGCTAAAACTCAAGTTTTAAAAACTTTCCGAAATCTGAATTTGGACTTTCTTTAGTGTATTAAGTGTTTCAAAATGCTGTCTTTCACATAGATTCGGAATCGTCAACTGCAAAAAAGTCAATTTTAAGATATCGTTGATTGAACAAAGTTGTCTCCTTCTTGTTTCAAGTGTTCTACTATGGACCATGGCTAAAACTCAAGTTTTAAAGACATCCCGAAATCCAAATTTGGACTTTCGTTAGTGTATTAAGTGTATCAAAATGTCATCTTTCACATTGATTCGAGATCGTCAACCGCAAAAAAAGTCAATTTTGAGATATCGTTGAATGAACAAAGTTGTCTCTTTCTTGTTTCAAGTGTTTAACTATGGACCCATGGCTAAAACTCAAGTTTTAAAGACTTCCTGAAATTTGAATTTGGACTTTCATCAGTGTATTAAGTGTATTAAAATGTAGTCTTTCACATTGATTCAGAATCGTCCACCGCAAAAAACTTCCCTTTCGAGTTATCGTTGAATGAACGAAGTTGTCTCTTTCTTGTTTCAAGTGTTCAACTATGGACCCATGGCCAAAACTCAAGTTTTAAAAACTTCCCAAAATCTGAATTTGGGCTTTCTTTAGTGTATTAAGTGTTTCAAAATGCCGTCTTTCATGTAGATTCGTAATCATCAAAAGCAAATAAGTCAGTTTTTAGATATCTTTGATTGAACAAAGTTCTGTCTTTCTTGTTTCAAGTGTTCTACTATGGACCCATGGCTAAAACTCAAGTTTTAAAAACTTCTCGAAATCTAAATCTGGACTTTCATTAGGGTATTAAGTGTATCAAAATGTCGTCTTTCACATAGATTCGGAATCGTCAACTGCAAAAAAGTCAGTTTTAAGATATCGTTGATTGAACAAAGTTGTCTCTTTCTTGTTTCAAGTGTTCTACTATGGACCCATGGGTAAAACTCAAGTTTTAAAAAAGTTCCCGGAATCTGAATTTGGACATTCGTTAGTGTATTAAGTGTATCAAAATGTCGTCTTTCACGTTGATTCGGAATCGTCAACCGCAATAAAAGTCAGTTTTGAGATATTGTTGAATGAACAAAGTTGTCTCTTTCTTGTTTCAAGTGTTTAACTATTGACCCATGGCTAAAACTCAAGCTTTAAAGACTTCCCGAAATCCAAATTTCGACTTTCGTTAGTGTATTAAGTGTATCAAAATGTCGTCTTTCACATTTATTCGAAATCGTTAACCGCAAAAAAAGTCAGTTTTGAGAAATCGTTGAATCAACAAAGTTGTCTCTTTCTTGTTTCAAGTGTTCGACTATAGACCCATGGCTAAAACTCAAGTTTTAAAAACTTCCCGAAATCCAAATTTAGACTTTCATTAGTGTATTAAGTGTATTAAAATGTCGTCATTCACATTGATTCAGAATCGTCAACCGCAAAAAAAGTCAGTTTTGAGTTATAGTTGAATGAACAAAGTTGTCTCTTTCTTGTTTCAAGTGTTCAACTATGCACCCATGGCTAAAACTCAAGTTTTAAAGACTTCCCGAAATCCGAATTTGGACTTTCATTAGTGTATTAAGTGTATTAAAATGTCGTCTTTCGCATTGATTCGGAATCGTCAACCGCAAAAAAAGTCAGTTTTGAGTTATCGTTGAATGAACAAAGTTGTCTCTTTCTTGTTTCAAGTGTTCAACTATGGACCCATGGCTAAAACTCAAGTTTTAAAGACTTCCCGAAATCCGAATTTGGACTTTCATTTGTGTATTAAGTGTATTAGAATGTCGTCTTTCACATTGATTCGGAATCGTCAACCGCAAGAAAAGTCAGTTTTGAGATATCGTTGAATGAACAAAGTTGTCTCTTTCTTGTTTCAAGTGTTCAACTATGGACCCATGGCTAAAACTCAAGTTTTAAAAACTTCCCAAAATCTGAATTTGGACTTTATTTAGTGCATTAAGTGTTTCAAAATGTCATCTTTCACGTAGATTCAGAACCGTCAAAAGCAAATAAGTCAGTTTTGAGATATCTTTGATAGAACAAAGTTCTGTCTTTCTTGTTTCAATTGTTCTACTGTGCACCCATGGCTAAAACTCAAGTTTTAAAAACTTCCCGAGATCTGAATCTGGACTTTCATTAGTGTATTAAGTGTATCAAAATGTCGTCTTTCACATAGATTCGGAATCGTCAACTGCAAAAAAGTCAATTTTGAGATATCGTTGATTTAACAAAGTTGTCTCCTTCTTGTTTCAAGTGTTCTACTATGGACCCATGGGTAAAACTCACGTTTTAAAAATGTCCCGAAATCCGAATTTGGACTTTCACTAGTGTATTAAGTGTATCAAAATGTCGTCTTTCACATTGATTCGGAATCGTCAACCGCAAAAAAAGGCAGTTTTTAGATATCGTTGAATGAAGAATGTTGTCTCTTTCTTGTTTCAAGTGTTCAACAATGGACCCATGGCTAAAACTCAAGTTTTAAAGACATCCCGAAATCCGAATTTGGACTTTCGTTAGTGTATTAAGTGTATCAAAATGTCATCTTTCACATTGATTCGAGATCGTCAACCGCAAAAAAAGTTAGTTTTGAGATATCGTTGAATGAACAAAGTTGTCTCTTTCTTGTTTCAAGTGTTTAACTATGGACCCATGGCTAAAACTCAAGTTTTAAAGACTTCCCGAAATCTGAATTTGGACTTTCATCAGTGTATTAAGTGTATTAAAATGTAGTCTTTCACATTGATTCAGAATCGTCCACCGCAAAAAACTTCCCTTTCGAGTTATCGTTGAATGAACGAAGTTGTCTCTTTCTTGTTTCAAGTGTTCAACTATGGACCCATGGCCAAAACTCAAGTTTTAAAAACTTCCCAAAATCTGAATTTGGGCTTTCTTTAGTGTATTAAGTGTTTCAAAATGCCGTCTTTCACGTAGATTCGTAATCATCAAAAGCAAATAAGTCAGTTTTTAGATATCTTTGATTGAACAAAGTTCTGTCTTTTCTTGTTTCAAGTGTTCTACTATGGACCCATGGCTAAAACTCAAGTTTTAAAAACATCCCGAAATCTAAATCTGGACTTTCATTAGGGTATTAAGTGTATCAAAATGTCGTCTTTCACATAGAATCGAAATCGTCAACTGCAAAAAAGTCAATTTTAAGATATCGTTGATTGAACAAAGTTGTCTCTTTCTTGTTTCATGTGTTCTACTATGGACCCATGGGTAAAACTCAAGTTTTAAAAAAGTTCCCGGAATCCGAATTTGGACATTCGTTAGTGTATTAAGTGTATCAAAATGTCGTCTTTCACGTTGATTCGGAATCGTCAACCGCAATAAAAGTCAGTTTTGAGATATTGTTGAATGAACAAAGTTGTCTCTTTCTTGTTTCAAGTGTTTAACTATTGACCCATGGCTAAAACTCAAGCTTTAAAGACTTCCCGAAATCCAAATTTGGACTTTCGTTAGTGTATTAAGTGTATCAAAATGTCGTCTTTTACATTTATTCGAAATCGTCAACCGCAAAAAAAGTCAGTTTTGAGAAATCGTTGAATCAACAAAGTTGTCTCTTTCTTGTTTCAAGTGTTCTACTATAGACCCATGGCTAAAACTCAAGTTTTAAAGACTTCCCGAAATCCAAATTTAGACTTTCATTAGTGTATTAAGTGTATTAAAATGTCGTATTTCACATTGATTCGGAATCGTCAACCGCAAAAAAAGTCAGTTCTGAGATATCGTTGAATGAACGAAGTTGTTTCTTTCTTGTTTCAAGTGTTTAACTATGGACCCATGGCTAAAACTCAAGTTTTAAAGACTTCCCGAAATCCGAATTTGGACTTTCATTAGCGTATTAAGAGTATTAAAATGTCGCCTTTCACATTGATTCGGAATCGTCAACCGCAAAAAAAGTCAGTTTTGAGATATCGTTTGAATGAAGAAAGTTGTCTCTTTCTTGTTTCAAGTGTTCACCAACGGATCCATGGCTAAAACTCAAGTTTTAAAGACTTTCCGAAATCCGAATTTCGACTTTCATTAGTGTATTAAGTCTATTAAAATGTCGTCTTTCACAGTGAGTCGGAATCGTGAACCACAAAAAAAGTCAATTTTGAGATATCGTTGAATGAACAAAGTTGTCTCTTTCTTTTTTCAAGTGTTTATCTACGGACCTATGGCTAAAACTCAAGTTTTAAAGACTTTCCAAAATCCGAATTTGGACTTTCATCAGTGTATTAAGTGTATTAAAATGTCGTCTTTCACATTGATTCGGAATCGTCCACTGCAAAAAACTTCCCTTTTGAGTTATCGTTGAATGAACAAAGTTGTCTCTTTCTTGTTTCAAGTGTTCAACTATGGACCCATGGCTAAAACTCAAGTTTTAAAAACTTCTCAAAATATGAATTTGAACTTTCTTTAGTGTATTAGGTGTTTCAAAATGTCATCTTTCACGTAGATTCGGAATCATCAACAGCAAAAAAAGTCAGTTTTGTGATATCGTTGAATGAACAAAGTTGTATCTTTCTTGTTTCAAGTGTTTAACTACGGACCCATGGCTATAACTCAAGTTTTAAAGACTTTTCGAAATCCGAATTCGGACTTTCATCAGTGTATTAAGTGTATTAAAATGTCGTCTTTCACATTGATTCGGAATCGTCCACCGCAAAAAAGTTCCCTTTTGAGTTATCGTTGAATGAACAAAGTTGTCTCTTTCTTGTTTCAAGTGTTCAACTATGGACCCATGGCTAAAACTCAAGTTTTAAAAACTTCTCGAAATATGAATTTGTACTTTCTTTAGTGTATTAAGTGTTTCAAAATGTCGTCTTTCACGTAGATTCAGAATCATCAAAAGCAAATAAGTCAGTTTTTAGATATCTTTGATTGAACAAAGTTCTGTCTTTCTTGTTTCAAGTGTTTAACTATGGACCATGGCTAAAACTCAAGTTTTAAAAACTTTCCGAAATCTGAATTTGGACTTTCTTTAGTGTATTAAGTGTTTCAAAATGCTGTCTTTCACATAGATTCGGAATCGTCAACTGCAAAAAAGTCAATTTTAAGATATCGTTGATTGAACAAAGTTGTCTCCTTCTTGTTTCAAGTGTTCTACTATGGACCATGGCTAAAACTCAAGTTTTAAAGACATCCCGAAATCCAAATTTGGACTTTCGTTAGTGTATTAAGTGTATCAAAATGTCATCTTTCACATTGATTCGAGATCGTCAACCGCAAAAAAAGTCAATTTTGAGATATCGTTGAATGAACAAAGTTGTCTCTTTCTTGTTTCAAGTGTTTAACTATGGACCCATGGCTAAAACTCAAGTTTTAAAGACTTCCTGAAATTTGAATTTGGACTTTCATCAGTGTATTAAGTGTATTAAAATGTAGTCTTTCACATTGATTCAGAATCGTCCACCGCAAAAAACTTCCCTTTCGAGTTATCGTTGAATGAACGAAGTTGTCTCTTTCTTGTTTCAAGTGTTCAACTATGGACCCATGGCCAAAACTCAAGTTTTAAAAACTTCCCAAAATCTGAATTTGGGCTTTCTTTAGTGTATTAAGTGTTTCAAAATGCCGTCTTTCATGTAGATTCGTAATCATCAAAAGCAAATAAGTCAGTTTTTAGATATCTTTGATTGAACAAAGTTCTGTCTTTCTTGTTTCAAGTGTTCTACTATGGACCCATGGCTAAAACTCAAGTTTTAAAAACTTCTCGAAATCTAAATCTGGACTTTCATTAGGGTATTAAGTGTATCAAAATGTCGTCTTTCACATAGATTCGGAATCGTCAACTGCAAAAAAGTCAGTTTTAAGATATCGTTGATTGAACAAAGTTGTCTCTTTCTTGTTTCAAGTGTTCTACTATGGACCCATGGGTAAAACTCAAGTTTTAAAAAAGTTCCCGGAATCTGAATTTGGACATTCGTTAGTGTATTAAGTGTATCAAAATGTCGTCTTTCACGTTGATTCGGAATCGTCAACCGCAATAAAAGTCAGTTTTGAGATATTGTTGAATGAACAAAGTTGTCTCTTTCTTGTTTCAAGTGTTTAACTATTGACCCATGGCTAAAACTCAAGCTTTAAAGACTTCCCGAAATCCAAATTTCGACTTTCGTTAGTGTATTAAGTGTATCAAAATGTCGTCTTTCACATTTATTCGAAATCGTTAACCGCAAAAAAAGTCAGTTTTGAGAAATCGTTGAATCAACAAAGTTGTCTCTTTCTTGTTTCAAGTGTTCGACTATAGACCCATGGCTAAAACTCAAGTTTTAAAAACTTCCCGAAATCCAAATTTAGACTTTCATTAGTGTATTAAGTGTATTAAAATGTCGTATTTCACATTGATTCGGAATCGTCAACCGCAAAAAAA
Organism: Diospyros kaki; assembly: GCA_036245055.1. NCBI lineage: Eukaryota > Viridiplantae > Streptophyta > Magnoliopsida > Ericales > Ebenaceae > Diospyros > Diospyros kaki. The sequence goes on along the minus strand of BSEG01000009.1, from coordinate 20,509,255 downwards.
GTCAGTTCTGAGATATCGTTGAATGAACGAAGTTGTTTCTTTCTTGTTTCAAGTGTTTAACTATGGACCCATGGCTAAAACTCAAGTTTTAAAGACTTCCCGAAATCCGAATTTGTACTTTCATTAGTGTATTAAGTGTATTAAAATGTCGTCATTCACATTGATTCGGAATCGTCAACCGCAAAAAAAGTCAGTTTTGAGTTATAGTTGAATGAACAAAGTTGTCTCTTTCTTGTTTCAAGTGTTCAACTATGCACCCATGGCTAAAACTCAAGTTTTAAAGACTTCCCGAAATCCGAATTTGGACTTTCATTTGTGTATTAAGTGTATTAAAATGTCGTCTTTCACATTGATTCGGAATCGTCAACCGCAAAAAAAGTCAGTTTTGAGATATCGTTGAATGAACAAAGTTGTCTCTTTCTTGTTTCAAGTGTTCAACTATGGACCCATGGCTAAAACTCAAGTTTTAAAAACTTCCCAAAATCTGAATTTGGACTTTATTTAGTGCATTAAGTGTTTCAAAATGTCATCTTTCACGTAGATTCAGAACCGTCAAAAGCAAATAAGTCAGTTTTGAGATATCTATGATAGAACAAAGTTCTGTCTTTCTTGTTTCAATTGTTCTACTGTGCACCCATGGCTAAAACTCAAGTTTTAAAAACTTCCCGAGATCTGAATCTGGACTTTCATTAGTGTATTAAGTGTATCAAAATGTCGTCTTTCACATAGATTCGGAATCGTCAACTGCAAAAAAGTCAATTTTGAGATATCGTTGATTTAACAAAGTTGTCTCCTTCTTGTTTCAAGTGTTCTACTATAGACCCATGGGTAAAACTCACGTTTTAAAAATGTCCCGAAATCCGAATTTGGACTTTCACTAGTGTATTAAGTGTATCAAAATGTCGTCTTTCACATTGATTCGGAATCGTCAACCGCAAAAAAAGGCAGTTTTTAGATATCGTTGAATGAAGAATGTTGTCTCTTTCTTGTTTCAAGTGTTCAACAATGGACCCATGGCTAAAACTCAAGTTTTAAAGACATCCCGAAATCCGAATTTGGACTTTCGTTAGTGTATTAAGTGTATCAAAATGTCATCTTTCACATTGATTCGAGATCGTCAACCGCAAAAAAAGTTAGTTTTGAGATATCGTTGAATGAACAAAGTTGTCTCTTTCTTGTTTCAAGTGTTTAACTATGGACCCATGGCTAAAACTCAAGTTTTAAAGACTTCCCGAAATCTGAATTTGGACTTTCATCAGTGTATTAAGTGTATTAAAATGTAGTCTTTCACATTGATTCAGAATCGTCCACCGCAAAAAACTTCCCTTTCGAGTTATCGTTGAATGAACGAAGTTGTCTCTTTCTTGTTTCAAGTGTTCAACTATGGACCCATGGCCAAAACTCAAGTTTTAAAAACTTCCCAAAATCTGAATTTGGGCTTTCTTTAGTGTATTAAGTGTTTCAAAATGCCGTCTTTCACGTAGATTCGTAATCATCAAAAGCAAATAAGTCAGTTTTTAGATATCTTTGATTGAACAAAGTTCTGTCTTTTCTTGTTTCAAGTGTTCTACTATGAACCCATGGCTAAAACTCAAGTTTTAAAAACATCCCGAAATCTAAATCTGGACTTTCATTAGGGTATTAAGTGTATCAAAATGTCGTCTTTCACATAGAATCGAAATCGTCAACTGCAAAAAAGTCAATTTTAAGATATCGTTGATTGAACAAAGTTGTCTCTTTCTTGTTTCAAGTGTTCTACTATGGACCCATGGGTAAAACTCAAGTTTTAAAAAAGTTCCCGGAATCCAAATTTGGACATTCGTTAGTGTATTAAGTGTATCAAAATGTCGTCTTTCACGTTGATTCGGAATCGTCAACCGCAATAAAAGTCAGTTTTGAGATATTGTTGAATGAACAAAGTTGTCTCTTTCTTGTTTCAAGTGTTTAACTATTGACCCATGGCTAAAACTCAAGCTTTAAAGACTTCCCGAAATCCAAATTTGGACTTTCGTTAGTGTATTAAGTGTATCAAAATGTCGTCTTTCACATTTATTGGAAATCGTCAACCGCAAAAAAAGTCAGTTTTGAGAAATCGTTGAATCAACAATGTTGTCTCTTTCTTGTTTCAAGTGTTCTACTATAGACCCATGGCAAAAACTCAAGTTTTAAAGACTTCCCGAAATCCAAATTTAGACTTTCATTAGTGTATTAAGTGTATTAAAATGTCGTATTTCACATTGATTCGGAATCGTCAACCGCAAAAAAAGTCAGTTCTGAGATATCGTTGAATGAACGAAGTTGTTTCTTTCTTGTTTCAAGTGTTTAACTATGGACCCATGGCTAAAACTCAAGTTTTAAAGACTTCCCGAAATCTGAATTTGGACTTTCATTAGTGTATTAAGAGTATTAAAATGTCGCCTTTCACATTGATTCGGAATCGTCAACCGCAAAAAAAGTCAGTTTTGAGATATCGTTTGAATGAAGAAAGTTGTCTCTTTCTTGTTTCAAGTGTTCACCAATGGATCCATGGCTAAAACTCAAGTTTTAAAGACTTTCCGAAATCCGAATTTCGACTTTCATTAGTGTATTAAGTGTATTAAAATGTCGTCTTTCACAGTGAGTCGGAATCATGAACCACAAAAAAAGTCAATTTTGAGATATCGTTGAATGAACAAAGTTGTCTCTTTCTTTTTTCAAGTGTTTATCTACGGACCTATGGCTAAAACTCAAGTTTTAAAGACTTTCCAAAATCCGAATTTGGACTTTCATCAGTGTATTAAGTGTATTAAAATGTCGTCTTTCACATTGATTCGGAATCGTCCACTGCAAAAAACTTCCCTTTTGACTTATCGTTGAATGAAGAAAGTTGTCTCTTTCTTGTTTCAAGTGTTCAACAATGGACCCATGGCTAAAACTCAAGTTTTAAAGACTTCCCGAAATCCGAATTTGGATTTTTCATTAGTGTATTAAGTGTATTAAAATGTCGTCTTTCACATTGATTCGGAATCGTCAACCGCAAAAAAAGTCAGTTTTGAGATATCGTTGAATGAACAAAGTTGTCTCTTTCTTTTTTCAAGTGTTTAACTATGGACCCATGGCTAAAACTCAAGTTTTAAAGACTTTCCGAAATCCGAATTTGGATTTTCATCAGTGTATTAAGTGTATTAAAATGTCGTCTTTCACATTGATTCGGAATCGTCCACTACAAAAAACTGCCCTTTTGAGTTATCGTTGAATAAGCAAAGTTGTCTCTTTCTTGTTTCAAGTGTTCAACTATGGACCCATGGCTAAAACACAAGTTTCAAAAACTTCTCGAAATATGAATTTGGACTTTCTTTAGTGTATTAAGTTTTTCAAAATGTTGTCTTTCACGTAGATTCGGAATCATCAAAACCAAATAAGTCAGTTTTTAGATATCTTTGATTAAACAAAGTTCTATCTTTCTTGTTTCAAGTGTTCTACTATGGACCCACGGTTAAAACTCAAGTTTTAAAAACTTCTCGAAATCTGAATCTGGACTTTCATTAGTGTATTAAGTGTATCAAAATGTCATCTTTCACATAGGTTCGGAATCGTCAACTGCAAAAAAGTCAATTTTAAGATATCGTTGATTGAACAAAGTTGTCTCCTTGTTGTTTCAAATGTTCTACTATGGACCATGGCTAAAACTCAAGTTTTAGAGACATCCCGAAATCCGAATTTGGACTTTCGTTAGTGTATTAAGTGTATCAAAATGTCATCTTTCACATTGATTCGAGATCGTCAACCGCAAAAAAAGTCAGTTTTGAGATATCGTTGAATGAACAAAGTTGTCTCTTTCTTGTTTCTAGTGTTTAACTATGGACCCATGGCTAAAACTCAAGTTTTAAAGACTTCCCGAAATCTGATTTGGACTTTCATCAGTGTATTAAGTGTATTAAAATGTAGTCTTTCACATTGATTCAGAATCGTCCACCGCAAAAAACTTTCCTTTCGAGTTATCGTTGAATGAACGAAGTTGTCTCTTTCTTGTTTCAAGTGTTCAACTACGGACCCATGGCCAAAACTCAAGTTTTAAAAACTTCCCAAAATCTGAATTTGGGCTTTCTTTAGTGTATTAAGTGTTTCAAAATGCCGTCTTTCACGTAGATTCGTAATCATCAAAAGCAAATAAGTCAGTTTTTAGATATCTTTGATTGAACAAAGTTCTGTCTTTCTTGTTTCAAGTGTTCTACTATGGACCCATGGCTAAAACTCAAGTTTTAAAAACTTCCTGAAATCTAAATCTGGACTTTCATTAGGGTATTAAGTGTATCAAAATGTCGTCTTTCACATAGATTCGGAATCGTCAACTGCAAAAAAGTCAATTTTAAGATATCATTGATTCAACAAAGTTGTCTCTTTCTTGTTTCAAGTGTTCTACTATGGACCCATGGGTAAATATCAAGTTTTAAAAAAGTTCCCGGAATCTGAATTTGGACATTCGTTAGTGTATTAAGTGTATTAAAATGTAGTCTTTCACATTGATTCAGAATCGTCCACCGCAAAAAACTTCCCTTTCGAGTTATCGTTGAATGAACGAAGTTGTCTCTTTCTTGTTTCAAGTGTTCAACTATGGACCCATGGCTAAAACTCAAGTTTTAAAGACTTCCAGAAATCCAAATTTAGACTTTCATTAGTGTATTAAGTGTATTAAAATGTCGTATTTCACATTGATTCGGAATCGTCAACCGCAAAAAAAGTCAGTTTTGAGATATCGTTGAATGAACAAAGTTGTCTCTTTCTTGTTTCAAGTGTTTAACTATGGACCCATGGCTAAAACTCAAGTTTTAAAGACTTCCCGAAATCCGAATTTGGACTTTCATTAGCGTATTAAGTGTATTAAAATTTCATCTTTCACATTGATTCGGAATCGTCAACCACAAAAAAAGTCAGTTTTGAGTTATAGTTGAATGAACAAAGTTGTCTCTTTCTTGTTTCAAGTGTTCAACTATGCACCCATGGCTAAAACTCAAGTTTTAAAGACTTCCCGAAATCTGAATTTGGACTTTCATGAGTGTATTAAGTGTCTTAAAATGTCGTCTTTCACATTCATTCGGAATTGTCAACCACAAAAAAAGTCAGTTTTGAGATATCGTTGATTGAACAAAGTTGTCTCTTTCTTGTTTCAAGTGTTCAACTATGGACCCATGGCCAAAACTCAAGTTTTAAAGACTGCCCGAAATCTGAATTTGGACTTTCATCAGTGTATTAAGTGTATTAAAATGTCATCTTTCACATTGATTCGGAATTGTCAACCGCAAAAAAAGACAGTTTTGAGTTATTGTTGAATGAACAAGGTTGTCTCTTTCTTGTTTCAAGTGTTCAACTATGGACCCATGGCTAAAACTCAAGTTTTAAAAACTTCCCAAAATCTGGATTTGTTCTTTATTTAGTGTATTAAGTGTTTCAAAATGTGATCTTTCACGTAGATTCAGAACCGTCAAAAGCAAATAAGTCAGTTTTGAGATATCTTTGATAGAACAAAGTTCTGTCTTTCTTGTTTCAAGTGTTCTACTGTGCACCCATGGCTAAAACTCAAGTTTTAAAAACATCCCGAGATCTGAATCTGGACTTTCATTAGTGTATCAAAATGTCGTCTTTCACATAGATTCGGAATCGTCAACTGCAAAAAAGTCAATTTTGAGATATCGTTGATTAAACAAAGTTGTCTCCTTCTTATTTCTAGTGTTCTACTATGGACCCATGGGTAAAACTGAAGTTTTAAAAACGTCCCAAAATCCGAATTTGGACTTTCACTAGTGTATTAAATGTATCAAAATGTCGTCTTTCACATTGATTCGGAATCGTCAACCGCAAAAAAAGTCAGTTTTGAGATATCGTTTGAATGAAGAAAGTTGTCTCTTTCTTGTTTCAAGTGTTCAACCATGGACCCATGGCTAAAACTCAAGTTTTAAAGACTTTCCGAAATCCGAATTTGGACTTTCATTAGCGTATTAAGTGTATTAAAATTTCATCTTTCACATTGATTCGGAATCGTCAACCGCAAAAAAAGTCAGTTTTGAGTTATAGTTGAATGAACAAAGTTGTCTCTTTCTTGTTTCAAGTATTCAAGTATGGACCCATGGCTAAAACTCAAGTTTTAAAGACTTCCCGAAATTCGAATTTGGACTTTCATGAGTGTATTAAGTGTATTAAAATGTCGTCTTTCACATTGATTCGGAATCGTCAACCACAAAAAAAGTCAGTTTTGAGATATCGTTGAATGAACAAAGTTGTCTCTTTCTTGTTTCAAGTGTTTAACTATGGACCCATGGCTAAAACTCAAGTTTTAAAAACTTCTCGAAATATGAATTTGGACTTTCTTTAGTGTATTAGGTGTTTCAAAATGTCGTCTTTCACGTAGATTCGGAATCATCAACAGCAAAAAAAGTCAGTTTTCTGATATCGTTGAATGAACAAAGTTGTATCTTTCTTGTTTCAAGTGTTTAACTACGGACCCATGGCTAAAACTCAAGTTTTAAAAACTTCTCGAAATATGAATTTGTACTTTCTTTAGTGTATTAAGTGTTTCAAAATGTCGTCTTTCACGTAGATTCGGAATCATCAAAAGCAAATAAGTCAGTTTTAGATATCTTTGATTGAACAAAGTTCTGTCTTTCTTGTTTCAAGTGTTTAACTATGGACCATGGCTAAAACTCAAGTTTTAAAAACTTTTCGAAATCTGAATATGGACTTTCTTTAGTGTATTAAGTGTTTCAAAATGCTGTCTTTCACGTAGATTCGTAATCATCAAAAGCAAATAAGTCAGTTTTAAGATATCGTTGATTGAACAAAGTTGTCTTCTTCTTGTTTCAAGTGTTCTACTATGGACCCATGGGTAAAACTCAAGTTTTAAAAACTTCCCGGAATCTGAATTGAGACTTTCGTTAGTGTATTAAGTGTATCAAAATGTCATCTTTCACATGGATTCGGAATCGTCAACAGCAAAAAAAGTCAGTTTTGAGATATTGTTGAATGAACAAAGTTGTCTCTTTCTTGTTTCAAGTGCTTAACTATGGACCATGGCTAAAACTCAAGCTTTAAAGACATCCCGAAATCCGAATTTGGACTTTCGTTAGTGTATTAAGTGTATCAAAATGGCATCTTTCACATTGATTCGAGATCGTCAACCGCAAAAAAAGTCAGTTTTGAGATATGGTTGAATGAACAAAGTTGCCTCTTTCTTGTTTCAAGTGTTTAACTATGGACCCATGGCTAAAACTCAAGTTTTAAAGACTTCCCGAAATCTGAATTTGGACTTTCATCAGTGTATTAAGTGTATTAAAATGTAGTCTTTCACATTGATTCAGAATCGTCCACCGCAAAAAACTTCCCTTTCGAGTTATCGTTGAATGAACGAAGTTGTCTCTTTCTTGTTTCAAGTGTTCAACTATGGACCCATGGCCAAAACTCAAGTTTTAAAAACTTCCCAAAATCTGAATTTGGGCTTTCTTTAGTGTATTAAGTGTTTCAAAATGCCGTCTTTCACGTAGATTCGTAATCATCAAAAGCAAATAAGTCAGTTTTTAGATATCTTTGATTGAACAAAGTTCTGTCTTTTCTTGTTTCAAGTGTTCTACTATGGACCAATGGCTAAAACTCAAGTTTTAAAAACATCCCGAAATCTAAATTTCTACTTTCATTAGGGTATTAAGTGTATCAAAATGTCGTCTTTCACATAGAATCGAAATCGTCAACTGCCAAAAAGTCAATTTTAAGATATCGTTGATTGAACAAAGTTGTCTCTTTCTTGTTTCAAGTGTTCTACTATGGACCCATGGGTAAAACTCAAGTTTTAAAAAAGTTCCCGGAATCCGAATTTGGACATTCGTTAGTGTATTAAGTGTATCAAAATGTTGTCTTTCACGTTGATTCGGAATCGTCAACGGCAATAAAAGTCAGTTTTGAGATATTGTTGAATGAACAAAGTTGTCTCTTTCTTGTTTCAAGTGTTTAACTATTGACCCATGGCTAAAACTCAAGCTTAAAGACTTCCCGAAATCCAAATTTGGACTTTCGTTAGTGTATTAAGTGTATCAAAATGTCGTCTTTCACATTTATTTGAAATCGTCAACCGCAAAAAAAGTCAGTTTTGAGAAATCGTTGAATCAACAAAGTTGTCTCTTTCTTGTTTCAAGTGTTCTACTATAGACCCATGGCTAAAACTCAAGTTTTAAAGACTTCCCGAAATCCAAATTTAGACTTTCATTAGTGTATTAAGTGTATTAAAATGTCGTATTTCACATTGATTCGGAATCGTCAACCGCAAAAAAAGTCAGTTCTGAGATATCGTTGAATGAACGAAGTTGTTTCTTTCTTGTTTCAAGTGTTTAACTATGGACCCATGGCTAAAACTCAAGTTTTAAAGACTTCCCGAAATCTGAATTTGGACTTTCATTAGCGTATTAAGTGTATTAAAATGTCGCCTTTAACATTGATTCGGAATCGTCAACCGCAAAAAAAGTCAGTTTTGAGATATCGTTTGAATGAAGAAAGTTGTCTCTTTCTTGTTTCAAGTGTTCACCAATGGACCCATGGCTAAAACTCAAGTTTTAAAGACTTTCCGAAATCCGAATTTCGACTTTCATTAGTGTATTAAGTGTATTAAAATGTCTTCTTTCACAGTGAGTCGGAATCGTGAACCACAAAAAAAGTCAATTTTGAGATATCGTTGAATGAACAAAGTGTTCTCTTTCTTTTTTCAAGTGTTTATCTACGGACCTATGGCTAAAACTCAAGTTTTAAAGACTTTCCAAAATCCGAATTTGGACTTTCATCAGTGTATTAAGTGTATTAAAATGTCATCTTTCACATTGATTCGGAATCGTCCACTGCAAAAAACTTCCCTTTTGAGTTATCGTTGAATGAACAAAGTTGTCTCTTTCTTGTTTCAAGTGTTCAACTATGGACCCATGGCTAAAACTCAAGTTTTAAAAACTTCTCAAAATATGAATTTGGACTTTCTTTAGTGTATTAGGTGTTTCAAAATGTCATCTTTCACGTAGATTCGGAATCATCAACAGCAAAAAAAGTCAGTTTTGTGATATCGTTGAATGAACAAAGTTGTATCTTTCTTGTTTCAAGTGTTTAACTACGGACCCATGGCTATAACTCAAGTTTTAAAGACTTTTCGAAATCCGAATTTGGACTTTCATCAGTGTATTAAGTGTATTAAAATGTCGTCTTTCACATTGATTCGGAATCGTCCACCGCAAAAAAGTTCCCTTTTGAGTTATCGTTGAATGAACAAAGTTGTCTCTTTCTTGTTTCAAGTGTTCAACTATGGACCCATGGCTAAAACTCAAGTTTTAAAAACTTCTCGAAATATGAATTTGTACTTTCTTTAGTGTATTAAGTGTTTCAAAATGTCGTCTTTCACGTAGATTCGGAATCATCAAAAGCAAATAAGTCAGTTTTTAGATATCTTTGATTGAACAAAGTTCTGTCTTTCTTGTTTCAAGTATTTAACTATGGACCATGGCTAAAACTCAAGTTTTAAAAACTTTCCGAAATCTGAATTTGGACTTTCTTTAGTGTATTAAGTGTTTCAAAATGCTGTCTTTCACATAGATTCGGAATCGTCAACTGCAAAAAAGTCAATTTTAAGATATCGTTGATTGAACAAAGTTGTCTCCTTCTTGTTTCAAGTGTTCTACTATGGACCATGGCTAAAACTCAAGTTTTAAAGACATCCCGAAATCCAAATTTGGACTTTCGTTAGTGTATTAAGTGTATCAAAATGTCATCTTTCACATTGATTCGAGATCGTCAACCGCAAAAAAAGTCAATTTTGAGATATCGTTGAATGAACAAAGTTGTCTCTTTCTTGTTTCAAGTGTTTAACTATGGACCCATGGCTAAAACTCAAGTTTTAAAGACTTCCCGAAATCTGAATTTGGACTTTCATCAGTGTATTAAGTGTATTAAAATGTAGTCTTTCACATTGATTCAGAATCGTCCACCGCAAAAAACTTCCCTTTCGAGTTATCGTTGAATGAACGAAGTTGTCTCTTTCTTGTTTCAAGTGTTCAACTATGGACCCATGGCCAAAACTCAAGTTTTAAAAACTTCCCAAAATCTGAATTTGGGCTTTCTTTAGTGTATTAAGTGTTTCAAAATGCCGTCTTTCATGTAGATTCGTAATCATCAAAAGCAAATAAGTCAGTTTTTAGATATCTTTGATTGAACAAAGTTCTGTCTTTCTTGTTTCAAGTGTTCTACTATGGACCCATGGCTAAAACTCAAGTTTTAAAAACTTCTCGAAATCTAAATCTGGACTTTCATTAGGGTATTAAGTGTATCAAAATGTCGTCTTTCACATAGATTCGGAATCGTCAACTGCAAAAAAGTCAGTTTTAAGATATCGTTGATTGAACAAAGTTGTCTCTTTCTTGTTTCAAGTGTTCTACTATGGACCCATGGGTAAAACTCAAGTTTTAAAAAAGTTCCCGGAATCCGAATTTGGACATTCGTTAGTGTATTAAGTGTATCAAAATGTCGTCTTTCACGTTGATTCGGAATCGTCAACCGCAATAAAAGTCAGTTTTGAGATATTGTTGAATGAACAAAGTTGTCTCTTTCTTGTTTCAAGTGTTTAACTATTGACCCATGGCTAAAACTCAAGCTTTAAACACTTCCCGAAATCCAAATTTGGACTTTCGTTAGTGTATTAAGTGTATCAAAATGTCGTCTTCCACATTTATTCGAAATCGTCAACCGCAAAAAAAGTCAGTTTTGAGAAATCGTTGAATCAACAAAGTTGTCTCTTTCTTGTTTCAAGTGTTCTACTATAGACCCATGGCTAAAACTCAAGTTTTAAAGACTTCCCGAAATCCAAATTTAGACTTTCATTAGTGTATTAAGTGTATTAAAATGTCGTATTTCACATTGATTCGGAATCGTCAACCGCAAAAAAAGTCAGTTCTGAGATATCGTTGAATGAACGAAGTTGTTTCTTTCTTGTTTCAAGTGTTTAACTATGGACCCATGGCTAAAACTCAAGTTTTAAAGACTTCCCGAAATCCGAATTTGTACTTTCATTAGTGTATTAAGTGTATTAAAATGTCGTCTTTCACATTGATTCGGAATCGTCAACCGCAAAAAAAGTCAGTTTTGAGTTATCGTTGAATGAACAAAGTTGTCTCTTTCTTGTTTCAAGTGTTTAACTATGGACCCATGGCTAAAACTCAAGTTTTAAAGACTTCCCGAAATCCGAATTTGGACTTTCATTAGTGTATTAAGTGTATTAAAATGTCGTCTTTCGCATTGATTCGGAATCGTCAACCGCAAAAAAAGTCAGTTTTGAGTTATCGTTGAATGAACAAAGTTGTCTCTTTCTTGTTTCAAGTGTTCAACTATGGACCCATGGCTAAAACTCAAGTTTTAAAGACTTCCCGAAATCCGAATTTGGACTTTCATTTGTGTATTAAGTGTATTAAAATGTCGTCTTCCACATTGATTCAGAATCGTCAACCGCAAAAAAAGTCAGTTTTGAGATATCGTTGAATGAACAAAGTTGTCTCTTTCTTCTTTCAAGTGTTCAACTATGGACCCATGGCTAAAACTCAAGTTTTAAAAACTTCCCAAAATCTAAATTTGGACTTTATTTAGTGCATTAAGTGTTTCAAAATGTCATCTTTCACGTAGATTCAGAACCGTCAAAAGCAAATAAGTCAGTTTTGAGATATCTTTGATTGAACAAAGTTCTGTCTTTTCTTGTTTCAAGTGTTCTACTATGGACCAATGGCTAAAACTCAAGTTTTAAAAACATCCCGAAATCTAAATCTGGACTTTCATTAGGGTATTAAGTGTATCAAAATGTCGTCTTTCACATAGAATCGAAATCGTCAACTGCCAAAAAGTCAATTTTAAGATATCGTTGATTGAACAAAGTTGTCTCTTTCTTGTTTCAAGTGTTCTACTATGGACCCATGGGTAAAACTCAAGTTTTAAAAAAGTTCTCGGAATCCGAATTTGGACATTCGTTAGTGTATTAAGTGTATCAAAATGTTGTCTTTCACGTTGATTCGGAATCGTCAACGGCAATAAAAGTCAGTTTTGAGATATTGTTGAATGAACAAAGTTGTCTCTTTCTTGTTTCAAGTGTTTAACTATTGACCCATGGCTAAAACTCAAGCTTTAAAGACTTCCCGAAATCCAAATTTGGACTTTCGTTAGTGTATTAAGTGTATCAAAATGTCGTCTTTCACATTTATTCGAAATCGTCAACCGCAAAAAAAGTCAGTTTTGAGAAATCGTTGAATCAACAAAGTTGTCTCTTTCTTGTTTCAAGTGTTCTACTATAGACCCATGGCTAAAACTCAAGTTTTAAAGACTTCCCGAAATCCAAATTTAGACTTTCATTAGTGTATTAAGTGTATTAAAATGTCGTATTTCACATTGATTCGGAATCGTCAACCGTAAAAAAAGTCAGTTCTGAGATATCGTTGAATGAACGAAGTTGTTTCTTTCTTGTTTCAAGTGTTTAACTATGGACCCATGGCTAAAACTCAAGTTTTAAAGACTTCCCGAAATCTGAATTTGGAGTTTCATTAGCGTATTAAGTGTATTAAAATGTCGCCTTTAACATTGATTCGGAATCGTCAACCGCAAAAAAAGTCAGTTTTGAGATATCGTTTGAATGAAGAAAGTTGTCTCTTTCTTGTTTCAAGTGTTCACCAATGGACCCATGGCTAAAACTCAAGTTTTAAAGACTTTCCGAAATCCGAATTTCGACTTTCATTAGTGTATTAAGTGTATTAAAATGTCTTCTTTCACAGTGAGTCGGAATCGTGAACCACAAAAAAAGTCAATTTTGAGATATCGTTGAATGAACAAAGTGTTCTCTTTCTTTTTTCAAGTGTTTATCTACGGACCTATGGCTAAAACTCAAGTTTTAAAGACTTTCCAAAATCTGAATTTGGACTTTCATCAGTGTATTAAGTGTATTAAAATGTCGTCTTTCACATTGATTCGGAATCGTCCACTGCAAAAAACTTCCCTTTTGAGTTATCGTTGAATGAACAAAGTTGTCTCTTTCTTGTTTCAAGTGTTCAACTATGGACCCATGGCTAAAACTCAAGTTTTAAAAACTTCTCAAAATATGAATTTGGACTTTCTTTAGTGTATTAGGTGTTTCAAAATGTCATCTTTCACGTAGATTCGGAATCATCAACAGCAAAAAAAGTCAGTTTTGTGATATCGTTGAATGAACAAAGTTGTATCTTTCTTGTTTCAAGTGTTTAACTACGGACCCATGGCTAAAACTCAAGTTTTAAAGACTTTTCGAAATCCGAATTTGGACTTTCATCAGTGTATTAAGTGTATTAAAATGTCGTCTTTCACATTGATTCGGAATCGTCCACCGCAAAAAAGTTCCCTTTTGAGTTATCGTTGAATGAACAAAGTTGTCTCTTTCTTGTTTCAAGTGCTCAACTATGGACCCATGGCTAAAACTCAAGTTTTAAAAACTTCTCGAAATATGAATTTGTACTTTCTTTAGTGTATTAAGTGTTTCAAAATGTCGTCTTTCACGTAGATTCGGAATCATCAAAAGCAAATAAGTCAGTTTTTAGATATCTTTGATTGAACAAAGTTCTGTCTTTCTTGTTTCAAGTGTTTAACTATGGACCATGGCTAAAACTCAAGTTTTAAAAACTTTCCGAAATCTGAATTTGGACTTTCTTTAGTGTATTAAGTGTTTCAAAATGCTGTCTTTCACATAGATTCGGAATCGTCAACTGCAAAAAAGTCAATTTTAAGATATCGTTGATTGAACAAAGTTGTCTCCTTCTTGTTTCAAGTGTTCTACTATGGACCATGGCTAAAACTCAAGTTTTAAAGACATCCCGAAATCCAAATTTGGACTTTCGTTAGTGTATTAAGTGTATCAAAATGTCATCTTTCACATTGATTCGAGATCGTCAACCGCAAAAAAAGTCAATTTTGAGATATCGTTGAATGAACAAAGTTGTCTCTTTCTTGTTTCAAGTGTTTAACTATGGACCCATGGCTAAAACTCAAGTTTTAAAGACTTCCCGAAATCTGAATTTGGACTTTCATCAGTGTATTAAGTGTATTAAAATGTAGTCTTTCACATTGATTCAGAATCGTCCACCGCAAAAAACTTCCCTTTCGAGTTATCGTTGAATGAACGAAGTTGTCTCTTTCTTGTTTCAAGTGTTCAACTATGGACCCATGGCCAAAACTCAAGTTTTAAAAACTTCCCAAAATCTGAATTTGGGCTTTCTTTAGTGTATTAAGTGTTTCAAAATGCCGTCTTTCATGTAGATTCGTAATCATCAAAAGCAAATAAGTCAGTTTTTAGATATCTTTGATTGAACAAAGTTCTGTCTTTCTTGTTTCAAGTGTTCTACTATGGACCCATGGCTAAAACTCAAGTTTTAAAAACTTCTCGAAATCTAAATCTGGACTTTCATTAGGGTATTAAGTGTATCAAAATGTCGTCTTTCACATAGATTCGGAATCGTCAACTGCAAAAAAGTCAGTTTTAAGATATCGTTGATTGAACAAAGTTGTCTCTTTCTTGTTTCAAGTGTTCTACTATGGACCCATGGGTAAAACTCAAGTTTTAAAAAAGTTCCCGGAATCCGAATTTGGACATTCGTTAGTGTATTAAGTGTATCAAAATGTCGTCTTTCACGTTGATTCGGAATCGTCAACCGCAATAAAAGTCAGTTTTGAGATATTGTTGAATGAACAAAGTTGTCTCTTTCTTGTTTCAAGTGTTTAACTATTGACCCATGGCTAAAACTCAAGCTTTAAAGACTTCCCGAAATCCAAATTTGGACTTTCGTTAGTGTATTAAGTGTATCAAAATGTCGTCTTCCACATTTATTCGAAATCGTCAACCGCAAAAAAAGTCAGTTTTGAGAAATCGTTGAATCAACAAAGTTGTCTCTTTCTTGTTTCAAGTGTTCTACTATAGACCCATGGCTAAAACTCAAGTTTTAAAGACTTCCCGAAATCCAAATTTAGACTTTCATTAGTGTATTAAGTGTATTAAAATGTCGTATTTCACATTGATTCGGAATCGTCAACCGCAAAAAAAGTCAGTTCTGAGATATCGTTGAATGAACAAAGTTGTTTCTTTCTTGTTTCAAGTGTTTAACTATGGACCCATGGCTAAAACTCAAGTTTTAAAGACTTCCCGAAATCCGAATTTGTACTTTCATTAGTGTATTAAGTGTATTAAAATGTCGTCTTTCACATTGATTCGGAATCGTCAACCGCAAAAAAAGTCAGTTTTGAGTTATCGTTGAATGAACAAAGTTGTCTCTTTCTTGTTTCAAGTGTTTAACTATGGACCCATGGCTAAAACTCAAGTTTTAAAGACTTCCCGAAATCCGAATTTGGACTTTCATTAGTGTATTAAGTGTATTAAAATGTCGTCTTTCGCATTGATTCGGAATCGTCAACCGCAAAAAAAGTCAGTTTTGAGTTATCGTTGAATGAACAAAGTTGTCTCTTTCTTGTTTCAAGTGTTCAACTATGGACCCATGGCTAAAACTCAAGTTTTAAAGACTTCCCGAAATCCGAATTTGGACTTTCATTTGTGTATTAAGTGTATTAAAATGTCGTCTTCCACATTGATTCGGAATCGTCAACCGCAAAAAAAGTCAGTTTTGAGATATCGTTGAATGAACAAAGTTGTCTCTTTCTTCTTTCAAGTGTTCAACTATGGACCCATGGCTAAAACTCAAGTTTTAAAAACTTCCCAAAATCTAAATTTGGACTTTATTTAGTGCATTAAGTGTTTCAAAATGTCATCTTTCACGTAGATTCAGAACCGTCAAAAGCAAATAAGTCAGTTTTGAGATATCTTTGATAGAACAAAGTTCTGTCTTTCTTGTTTCAATTGTTCTACTGTGCACCCATGGCTAAAACTCAAGTTTTAAAAACTTCCCGAGATCTGAATCTGGACTTTCATTAGTGTATTAAGTGTATCAAAATGACGTCTTTCACATAGATTCGGAATCGTCAACTGCAAAAAAGTCAATTTTGAGATATCGTTGATTTAACAAAGTTGTCTCCTTCTTGTTTCAAGTGTTCTACTATGGACCCATGGGTAAAACTCACGTTTTAAAAATGTCCCGAAATCCGAATTTGGACTTTCACTAGTGTATTAAGTGTATCAAAATGTCGTCTTTCACATTGATTCGGAATCGTCAACCGCAAAAAAAGGCAGTTTTTAGATATCGTTGAATGAAGAAAGTTGTCTCTTTCTTGTTTCAAGTGTTCAACAATGGACCCATGGCTAAAACTCAAGTTTTAAAGACTTCCCGAAATCCGAATTTGGATTTTTCATTAGTGTATTAAGTGTATTAAAATGTCATCTTTCACATTGATTCAGAATCGTCAACCGCAAAAAAAGTCAGTTTTGAGATATCGTTGAATGAATAAAGTTGTCTCTTTCTTTTTTCAAGTGTTTAACTATGGACCCATGGCTAAAACTCAAGTTTTAAAGACTTTCCGAAATCCGAATTTGGACTTTCATCAGTGTATTAAGTGTATTAAAATGTCGTCTTTCACATTGATTCGGAATCGTCCACTACAAAAAACTGCCCTTTTGAGTTATCGTTGAATAAGCAAAGTTGTCTCTTTCTTGTTTCAAGTGTTCTACTATGGACCATGGCTAAAACTCAAGTTTTAGAGACATCCCGAAATCCGAATTTGGACTTTCGTTAGTGTATTAAGTGGATCAAAATGTCATCTTTCACATTGATTCGAGATCGTCAACCGCAAAAAAAGTCAGTTTTGAGATATCGTTGAATGAACAAAGTTGTCTCTTTCTTGTTTCTAGTGTTTAACTATGGACCCATGGCTAAAACTCAAGTTTTAAAGACTTCCCGAAATCTGATTTGGACTTTCATCAGTGTATTAAGTGTATTAAAATGTAGTCTTTCACATTGATTCAGAATCGTCCACCGCAAAAAACTTTCCTTTCGAGTTATCGTTGAATGAACGAAGTTGTCTCTTTCTTGTTTCAAGTGTTCAACTACGGACCCATGGCCAAAACTCAAGTTTTAAAAACTTCCCAAAATCTGAATTTGGGCTTTCTTTAGTGTATTAAGTGTTTCAAAATGCCGTCTTTCATGTAGATTCGTAATCATCAAAAGCAAATAAGTCAGTTTTTAGATATCTTCGATTGAACAAAGTTCTGTCTTTCTTGTTTCAAGTGTTCTACTATGGACCCATGGCTAAAACTCAAGTTTTAAAAACTTCCCGAAATCTAAATCTGGACTTTCATTAGGGTATTAAGTGTATCAAAATGTCATCTTTCACATAGATTCGGAATCGTCAACTGCAAAAAAGTCAATTTTAAGATATCATTGATTGAACAAAGTTGTCTCTTTCTTGTTTCAAGTGTTCTACTATGGACCCATGGGTAAAACTCAAGTTTTAAAAAAGTTCCCAGAATCCGAATTTGGACATTCGTTAGTGTATTAAGTGTATCAAAATGTCGTCTTTCACGTTGATTCGGAATCGTCAACCGCAATAAAAGTCTGTTTTGAGATATTGTTGAATGAACAAAGTTGCCTCTTTCTTGTTTCAAGTGTTTAACTATTGACCCATGGCTAAAACTCAAGCTTTAAAGACTTCCCGAAATCCAAATTTGGACTTTCGTTAGTGTATTAAGTGTATCAAAATGTCGTCTTTCACATTTATTCGAAATCGTCAACCGCAAAAAAAGTCAGTTTTGAGAAATCGTTGAATGAACAAAGTTGTCTCTTTCTTGTTTCAAGTGTTCTACTATAGACCCATGGCTAAAACTCAAGTTTTAAAGACTTCCAGAAATCCAAATTTAGACTTTCATTAGTGTATTAAGTGTATTAAAATGTCGTATTTCACATTGATTCGGAATCGTCAACCGCAAAAAAAGTCAGTTTTGAGATATCGTTGAATGAACAAAGTTGTCTCTTTCTTGTTTCAAGTGTTTAACTATGGACCCATGGCTAAAACTCAAGTTTTAAAGACTTCCCGAAATCCGAATTTGGACTTTCATTAGTGTATTAAGTGTATTAAAATGTCGTATTTCGCATTGATTCGGAATCGTCAACCGCAAAAAAAGTCAGTTCTGAGATATCGTTGAATGAACGAAGTTGTTTCTTTCTTGTTTCAAGTGTTTAACTATGGACCCATGGCTAAAACTCAAGTTTTAAAGACATCCCGAAATCCGAATTTGTATTTTCATTAGTGTATTAAGTGTATTAAAATGTCGTCTTTCACATTGATTCGGAATCGTCAACCGCAAAAAAAGTCAGTTTTGAGTTATCGTTGAATGAACAAAGTTGTCTCTTTCTTGTTTCAAGTGTTTAACTATGGACCCATGGCTAAAACTCAAGTTTTAAAGACTTCCCGAAATCCGAATTTGGACTTTCATTAGTGTATTAAGTGTATTAAAATGTCATCTTTCGCATTGATTCGGAATCGTCAACCGCAAAAAAAGTCAGTTTTGAGTTATCGTTGAATGAACAAAGTTGTCTCTTTCTTGTTTCAAGTGTTCAACTATGGACCCATGGCTAAAACTCAAGTTTTAAAGACTTCCCGAAATCCGAATTTGTACTTTCATTAGTGTATTAAGTGTATTAAAATGTCGTCTTTCACATTGATTCGGAATCGTCAACCGCAAAAAAAGTCAGTTTTGAGTTATCGTTGAATGAACAAAGTTGTCTCTTTCTTGTTTCAAGTGTTTAACTATGGACCCATGGCTAAAACTCAAGTTTTAAAGACTTCCCGAAATCCGAATTTGGACTTTCATTAGTGTATTAAGTGTATTAAAATGTCGTCTTTCGCATTGATTCGGAATCGTCAACCGCAAAAAAAGTCAGTTTTGAGTTATCGTTGAATGAACAAAGTTGTCTCTTTCTTGTTTCAAGTGTTCAACTATGGACCCATGGCTAAAACTCAAGTTTTAAAGACTTCCCGAAATCCGAATTTGGACTTTCATTTGTGTATTAAGTGTATTAAAATGTCGTCTTCCACATTGATTCGGAATCGTCAACCGCAAAAAAAGTCAGTTTTGAGATATCGTTGAATGAACAAAGTTGTCTCTTTCTTCTTTCAAGTGTTCAACTATGGACCCATGGCTAAAACTCAAGTTTTAAAAACTTCCCAAAATCTAAATTTGGACTTTATTTAGTGCATTAAGTGTTTCAAAATGTCATCTTTCACGTAGATTCAGAACCGTCAAAAGCAAATAAGTCAGTTTTGAGATATCTTTGATAGAACAAAGTTCTGTCTTTCTTGTTTCAATTGTTCTACTGTGCACCCATGGCTAAAACTCAAGTTTTAAAAACTTCCCGAGATCTGAATCTGGACTTTCATTAGTGTATTAAGTGTATCAAAATGACGTCTTTCACATAGATTCGGAATCGTCAACTGCAAAAAAGTCAATTTTGAGATATCGTTGATTTAACAAAGTTGTCTCCTTCTTGTTTCAAGTGTTCTACTATGGACCCATGGGTAAAACTCACGTTTTAAAAATGTCCCGAAATCCGAATTTGGACTTTCACTAGTGTATTAAGTGTATCAAAATGTCGTCTTTCACATTGATTCGGAATCGTCAACCGCAAAAAAAGGCAGTTTTTAGATATCGTTGAATGAAGAAAGTTGTCTCTTTCTTGTTTCAAGTGTTCAACAATGGACCCATGGCTAAAACTCAAGTTTTAAAGACTTCCCGAAATCCGAATTTGGATTTTTCATTAGTGTATTAAGTGTATTAAAATGTCATCTTTCACATTGATTCAGAATCGTCAACCGCAAAAAAAGTCAGTTTTGAGATATCGTTGAATGAACAAAGTTGTCTCTTTCTTTTTTCAAGTGTTTAACTATGGACCCATGGCTAAAACTCAAGTTTTAAAGACTTTCCGAAATCCGAATTTGGACTTTCATCAGTGTATTAAGTGTATTAAAATGTCGTCTTTCACATTGATTCGGAATCGTCCACTACAAAAAACTGCCCTTTTGAGTTATCGTTGAATAAGCAAAGTTGTCTCTTTCTTGTTTCAAGTGTTCTACTATGGACCATGGCTAAAACTCAAGTTTTAGAGACATCCCGAAATCCGAATTTGGACTTTCGTTAGTGTATTAAGTGGATCAAAATGTCATCTTTCACATTGATTCGAGATCGTCAACCGCAAAAAAAGTCAGTTTTGAGATATCGTTGAATGAACAAAGTTGTCTCTTTCTTGTTTCTAGTGTTTAACTATGGACCCATGGCTAAAACTCAAGTTTTAAAGACTTCCCGAAATCTGATTTGGACTTTCATCAGTGTATTAAGTGTATTAAAATGTAGTCTTTCACATTGATTCAGAATCGTCCACCGCAAAAAACTTTCCTTTCGAGTTATCGTTGAATGAACGAAGTTGTCTCTTTCTTGTTTCAAGTGTTCAACTACGGACCCATGGCCAAAACTCAAGTTTTAAAAACTTCCCAAAATCTGAATTTGGGCTTTCTTTAGTGTATTAAGTGTTTCAAAATGCCGTCTTTCATGTAGATTCGTAATCATCAAAAGCAAATAAGTCAGTTTTTAGATATCTTCGATTGAACAAAGTTCTGTCTTTCTTGTTTCAAGTGTTCTACTATGGACCCATGGCTAAAACTCAAGTTTTAAAAACTTCCCGAAATCTAAATCTGGACTTTCATTAGGGTATTAAGTGTATCAAAATGTCATCTTTCACATAGATTCGGAATCGTCAACTGCAAAAAAGTCAATTTTAAGATATCATTGATTGAACAAAGTTGTCTCTTTCTTGTTTCAAGTGTTCTACTATGGACCCATGGGTAAAACTCAAGTTTTAAAAAAGTTCCCAGAATCCGAATTTGGACATTCGTTAGTGTATTAAGTGTATCAAAATGTCGTCTTTCACGTTGATTCGGAATCGTCAACCGCAATAAAAGTCTGTTTTGAGATATTGTTGAATGAACAAAGTTGCCTCTTTCTTGTTTCAAGTGTTTAACTATTGACCCATGGCTAAAACTCAAGCTTTAAAGACTTCCCGAAATCCAAATTTGGACTTTCGTTAGTGTATTAAGTGTATCAAAATGTCGTCTTTCACATTTATTCGAAATCGTCAACCGCAAAAAAAGTCAGTTTTGAGAAATCGTTGAATGAACAAAGTTGTCTCTTTCTTGTTTCAAGTGTTCTACTATAGACCCATGGCTAAAACTCAAGTTTTAAAGACTTCCAGAAATCCAAATTTAGACTTTCATTAGTGTATTAAGTGTATTAAAATGTCGTATTTCACATTGATTCGGAATCGTCAACCGCAAAAAAAGTCAGTTTTGAGATATCGTTGAATGAACAAAGTTGTCTCTTTCTTGTTTCAAGTGTTTAACTATGGACCCATGGCTAAAACTCAAGTTTTAAAGACTTCCCGAAATCCGAATTTGGACTTTCATTAGTGTATTAAGTGTATTAAAATGTCGTATTTCGCATTGATTCGGAATCGTCAACCGCAAAAAAAGTCAGTTCTGAGATATCGTTGAATGAACGAAGTTGTTTCTTTCTTGTTTCAAGTGTTTAACTATGGACCCATGGCTAAAACTCAAGTTTTAAAGACATCCCGAAATCCGAATTTGTATTTTCATTAGTGTATTAAGTGTATTAAAATGTCGTCTTTCACATTGATTCGGAATCGTCAACCGCAAAAAAAGTCAGTTTTGAGTTATCGTTGAATGAACAAAGTTGTCTCTTTCTTGTTTCAAGTGTTTAACTATGGACCCATGGCTAAAACTCAAGTTTTAAAGACTTCCCGAAATCCGAATTTGGACTTTCATTAGTGTATTAAGTGTATTAAAATGTCATCTTTCGCATTGATTCGGAATCGGCAACCGCAAAAAAAGTCAGTTTTGAGTTATCGTTGAATGAACAAAGTTGTCTCTTTCTTGTTTCAAGTGTTCAACTATGGACCCATGGCTAAAACTCAAGTTTTAAAGACTTCCTGAAATCCGAATTTGGACTTTCATTTGTGTATTAAGTGTATTAAAATGTCGTCTTTCACATTGATTCGGAATCGTCAACTGCAAAAAAAGTCAGTTTTGAGATATCGTTGAATGAACAAAGTTGTCTCTTTCTTGTTTCAAGTGTTCAACTATGGACCCATGGCTAAAACTCAAGTTTTAAAAACTTCCCGAAATCTAAATTTGGACTTTATTTAGTGCATTAAGTGTTTCAAAATGTCATCTTTCACGTAGATTCAGAACCGTCAAAAGCAAATAAGTCAGTTTTGAGATATCTTTGATAGAACAAAGTTCTGTCTTTCTTGTTTCAATTGTTCTACTGTGCACCCATGGCTAAAACTCAAGTTTTAAAAACTTCCCGAGATCTGAATCTGGACTTTCATTAGTGTATTAAGTGTATCAAAATGTCGTCTTTCACATAGATTCGGAATCGTCAACTGCAAAAAAGTCAATTTTGAGATATCGTTGATTTAACAAAGTTGTCTCCTTCTTGTTTCAAGTGTTCTACTATGGACCCATGGGTAAAACTCACGTTTTAAAAATGTCCCGAAATCCGAATTTGGACTTTCACTAGTGTATTAAGTGTATCAAAATGTCGTCTTTCACATTGATTCGGAATCGTCAACCGCAAAAAAAGGCAGTTTTTAGATATCGTTGAATGAAGAAAGTTGTCTCTTTCTTGTTTCAAGTGTTCAACAATGGACCCATGGCTAAAACTCAAGTTTTAAAGACTTCCCGAAATCCGAATTTGGATTTTTCATTAGTGTATTAAGTGTATTAAAATGTCATCTTTCACATTGATTCGGAATCGTCAACCGCAAAAAAAGTCAGTTTTGAGATATCGTTGAATGAACAAAGTTGTCTCTTTCTTTTTTCAAGTGTTTAACTATGGACCCATGGCTAAAACTCAAGTTTTAAAGACTTTCCGAAATCCGAATTTGGACTTTCATCAGTGTATTAAGTGTATTAAAATGTCGTCTTTCACATTGATTCGGAATCGTCCACTACAAAAAACTGCCCTTTTGAGTTATCGTTGAATAAGCAAAGTTGTCTCTTTCTTGTTTCAAGTGTTCAACTATGGACCCATGGCTAAAACACAAGTTTTAAAAACTTCTCGAAATATGAATTTTGACTTTCTTTAGTGTATTAAGTTTTTCAAAATGTCGTCTTTCACGTAGATTCGGAATCATCAAAACCAAATAAGTCAGTTTTTAGATATCTTTGATTGAACAAAGTTCTATCTTTCTTGTTTCAAGTGTTCTACTATGGACCCACGGCTAAAACTCAAGTTTTAAAAACTTCTCGAAATCTGAATCTGGACTTTCATTAGTGTATTAAGTGTATCAAAATGTCATCTTTCACATAGGTTCGGAATCGTCAACTGCAAAAAAGTCAATTTTAAGATATCGTTGATTGAACAAAGTTGTCTCCTTCTTGTTTCAAATGTTCTACTATGGACCATGGCTAAAACTCAAGTTTTAGAGACATCCCGAAATCCGAATTTGGACTTTCGTTAGTGTATTAAGTGTATCAAAATGTCATCTTTCACATTGATTCGAGATCGTCAACCGCAAAAAAAGTCAGTTTTGAGATATCGTTGAATGAACAAAGTTGTCTCTTTCTTGTTTCTAGTGTTTAACTATGGACCCATGGCTAAAACTCAAGTTTTAAAGACTTCCCGAAATCTGATTTGGACTTTCATCAGTGTATTAAGTGTATTAAAATGTAGTCTTTCACATTGATTCAGAATCGTCCACCGCAAAAAACTTTCCTTTCGAGTTATCGTTGAATGAACGAAGTTGTCTCTTTCTTGTTTCAAGTGTTCAACTACGGACCCATGGCCAAAACTCAAGTTTTAAAAACTTCCCAAAATCTGAATTTGGGCTTTCTTTAGTGTATTAAGTGTTTCAAAATGCCGTCTTTCACGTAGATTCGTAATCATCAAAAGCAAATAAGTCAGTTTTTAGATATCTTTGATTGAACAAAGTTCTGTCTTTCTTGTTTCAAGTGTTCTACTATGGACCCATGGCTAAAACTCAAGTTTTAAAAACTTCCCGAAATCTAAATCTGGACTTTCATTAGGGTATTAAGTGTATCAAAATGTCGTCTTTCACATAGATTCGGAATCGTCAACTGCAAAAAAGTCAATTTTAAGATATCATTGATTGAACAAAGTTGTCTCTTTCTTGTTTCAAGTGTTCTACTATGGACCCATGGGTAAAACTCAAGTTTTAAAAAAGTTCCCGGAATCCGAATTTGGACATTCGTTAGTGTATTAAGTGTATCAAAATGTCGTCTTTCACGTTGATTCGGAATCGTCAACCATAATAAAAGTCTGTTTTGAGATATTGTTGAATGAACAAAGTTGCCTCTTTCTTGTTTCAAGTGTTTAACTATTGACCCATGGCTAAAACTCAAGCTTTAAAGACTTCCCGAAATCCAAATTTGGACTTTCGTTAGTGTATTAAGTGTATCAAAATGTCATCTTTCACATTTATTCGAAATCGTCAACCGCAAAAAAAGTCAGTTTTGAGAAATCGTTGAATGAACAAAGTTGTCTCTTTCTTGTTTCAAGTGTTCTACTATAGACCCATGGCTAAAACTCATGTTTTAAAGACTTCCAGAAATCCAAATTTAGACTTTCATTAGTGTATTAAGTGTATTAAAATGTCGTATTTCACATTGATTCGGAATCGTCAACCGCGAAAAAAGTCAGTTTTGAGATATCGTTGAATGAACAAAGTTGTCTCTTTCTTGTTTCAAATGTTTAACTATGGACCCATGGCTAAAACTCAAGTTTTAAAGACTTCCCGAAATCCGAATTTGGACTTTCATTAGCGTATTAAGTGTATTAAAATTTCATCTTTCACATTGATTCGGAATCGTCAACCGCAAAAAAAGTCAGTTTTGAGTTATAGTTGAATGAACAAAGTTGTCTCTTTCTTGTTTCAAGTGTTCAACTATGCACCCATGGCTAAAACTCAAGTTTTAAAGACTTCCCGAAATTCGAATTTGGACTTTCATGAGTGTATTAAGTGTATTAAAATGTCGTCTTTCACATTGATTCGGAATCGTCAACCACAAAAAAAGTCAGTTTTGAGATATCGTTGATTGAACAAAGTTGTCTCTTTCTTGTTTCAAGTGTTCAACTATGGACCCATGGCCAAAACTCAAGTTTTAAAGACTGCCCGAAATCTGAATTTGGACTTTCATCAGTGTATTAAGTGTATTAAAATGTCATCTTTCACATTGATTCGGAATCGTCAACCGCAAAAAAAGACAGTTTTGAGTTATTGTTGAATGAACAAAGTTGTCTCTTTCTTGTTTCAAGTGTTCAACTATGGACCCATGGCTAAAACTCAAGTTTTAAAAACTTCCCAAAATCTGAATTTGGACTTTATTTAGTGTATTAAGTGTTTCAAAATGTAATCTTTCACGTAGATTCAGAACCGTCAAAAGCAAATAAGTCAGTTTTGAGATATCTTTGATAGAACAAAGTTCTGTCTTTCTTGTTTCAAGTGTTCTACTGTGCACCCATGGCTAAAACTCAAGTTTTAAAAACATCCCGAGATCTGAATCTGGACTTTCATTAGTGTATCAAAATGTCGTCTTTCACATAGATTCGGAATCGTCAACTGCAAAAAAGTCAATTTTGAGATATCGTTGATTGAACAAAGTTGTCTCCTTCTTATTTCAAGTGTTCTACTATGGACCCATGGGTAAAACTGAAGTTTTAAAAACGTCCCAAAATCCGAATTTGGACTTTCACTAGTGTATTAAATGTATCAAAATGTCGTCTTTCACATTGATTCGGAATCGTCAACCGCAAAAAAAGTCAGTTTTGAGATATCGTTTGAATGAAGAAAGTTGTCTCTTTCTTGTTTCAAGTGTTCAACAATGGACCCATGGCTAAAACTCAAGTTTTAAAGACTTTCCGAAATCCGAATTTGGACTTTCATTAGCGTATTAAGTGTATTAAAATTTCATCTTTCACATTGATTCGGAATCGTCAACCGCAAAAAAAGTCAGTTTTGAGTTATAGTTGAATGAACAAAGTTGTCTCTTTCTTGTTTCAAGTATTCAACTATGGACCCATGGCTAAAACTCAAGTTTTAAAGACTTCCCGAAATTCGAATTTGGACTTTCATGAGTGTATTAAGTGTATTAAAATGTCGTCTTTCACATTGATTCGGAATCGTCAACCACAAAAAAAGTCAGTTTTGAGATATCGTTGAATGAACAAAGTTGTCTCTTTCTTGTTTCAAGTGTTTAACTATGGACCCATGGCTAAAACTCAAGTTTTAAAAACTTCTCGAAATATGAATTTGGACTTTCTTTAGTGTATTAGGTGTTTCAAAATGTCGTCTTTCACGTAGATTCGGAATCATCAACAGCAAAAAAAGTCAGTTTTGTGATATCGTTGAATGAACAAAGTTGTATCTTTCTTGTTTCAAGTGTTTAACTACGGACCCATGGCTAAAACTCAAGTTTTAAAAACTTCTCGAAATATGAATTTGTACTTTCTTTAGTGTATTAAGTGTTTCAAAATGTCGTCTTTCACGTAGATTCGGAATCATCAAAAGCAAATAAGTCAGTTTTAGATATCTTTGATTGAACAAAGTTCTGTCTTTCTTGTTTCAAGTGTTTAACTATGGACCATGGCTAAAACTCAAGTTTTAAAAACTTTTCGAAATCTGAATATGGACTTTCTGTAGTGTATTAAGTGTTTCAAAATGCTGTCTTTCACGTAGATTCGTAATCATCAAAAGCAAATAAGTCAGTTTTAAGATATCGTTGATTGAACAAAGTTGTCTTCTTCTTGTTTCAAGTGTTCTACTATGGACCCATGGGTAAAACTCAAGTTTTAAAAACTTCCCGGAATCTGAATTGAGACTTTCGTTAGTGTATTAGGTGTATCAAAATGTCATCTTTCACATGGATTCGGAATCGTCAACAGCAAAAAAAGTCAGTTTTGAGATATCGTTGAATGAACAAAGTTGTCTCTTTCTTGTTTCAAGTGCTTAACTATGCACCATGGCTAAAACTCAAGTTTTAAAGACATCTCGAAATCCGAATTTGGACTTTCGTTAGTGTATTAAGTGTATCAAAATGTCATCTTTCACATCGATTCGAGATCGTCAACCGCAAAAAAAGTCAGTTTTGAGATATCGTTGAATGAACAAAGTTGTCTCTTTCTTGTTTCAAGTGCTTAACTATGGACCATGGCTAAAACTCAAGTTTTAAAGACATCCCGAAATTTGAATTTGGACTTTCGTTAGTGTATTAAGTGTATCAAAATGTCATCTTTCACATTGATTCGAGATCGTCAACCGCAAAAAAAGTCAGTTTTGAGATATCGTTGAATGAACAAAGTTGTCTCTTTCTTGTTTCAAGTGTTTAACTATGGACCCATGGCTAAAACTCAAGTTTTAAAGACTTCCCGAAATCTGAATTTGGACTTTCATCAGTGTATTAAGTGTATTAAAATGTAGTCTTTCACATTGATTCAGAATCGTCCACCGCAAAAAACTTCCCTTTCGAGTTATCGTTGAATGAACGAAGTTGTCTCTTTCTTGTTTCAAGTGTTCAACTATGGGCCCATGGCCAAAACTCAAGTTTTAAAAACTTCCCAAAATCTGAATTTGGGCTTTCTGTAGTGTATTAAGTGTTTCAAAATGCCGTCTTTCACGTAGATTCGTAATCATCAAAAGCAAATAAGTCAGTTTTTAGATATCTTTGATTGAACAAAGTTCTGTCTTTTCTTGTTTCAAGTGTTCTACTATGGACCCATGGCTAAAACTCAAGTTTTAAAAACATCCCGAAATCTAAATCTGGACTTTCATTAGGGTATTAAGTGTATCAAAATGTCGTCTTTCACATAGAATCGAAATCGTCAACTGCAAAAAAGTCAATTTTAAGATATCGTTGATTGAATAAAGTTGTCTCTTTCTTGTTTCAAGTGTTCTACTATGGACCCATGGGTAAAACTCAAGTTTTAAAAAAGTTCCCGGAATCCGAATTTGGACATTCGTTAGTGTATTAAGTGTATCAAAATGTCGTCTTTCACGTTGATTCGAAATCGTCAACCGCAATAAAAGTCAGTTTTGAGATATTGTTGAATGAACAAAGTTGTCTCTTTCTTGTTTCAAGTGTTTTACTATTTACCCATGGCTAAAACTCAAGTTTTAAAGACTTCCCGAAATCCGAATTTGGACTTTCGTTAGTGTATTAAGTGTATCAAAATGTCGTCTTTCACATTTATTCGAAATCGTCAACCGCAAAAAAAGTCAGTTTTGAGAAATCGTTGAATGAACAAAGTTGTCTCTTTCTTGTTTCAAGTGTTCTACTATAGACCCATGGCTAAAACTCAAGTTTTAAAGACTTCCCGAAATCCAAATTTAGACTTTCATTAGTGTATTAAGTGTATTAAAATGTCGTATTTCACATTGATTCGGAATCGTCAACCGCAAAAAAAGTCAGTTTTGAGATATCGTTGAATGAACAAAGTTGTCTCTTTCTTGTTTCAAGTGTTTAACTATGGACCCATGGCTAAAACTCAAGTTTTAAAGACTTCCCGAAATCCGAATTTGGACTTTCATTAGCGTATTAAGTGTATTAAAATTTCATCTTTCACATTGATTCGGAATCGTCAACCGCAAAAAAAGTCAGTTTTGAGTTATAGTTGAATGAACAAAGTTGTCTCTTTCTTGTTTCAAGTGTTCAACTATGCACCCATGGCTAAAACTCAAGTTTTAAAGACTTCCCGAAATTCGAATTTGGACTTTCATGAGTGTATTAAGTGTATTAAAATGTCGTCTTTCACATTGATTCGGAATCGTCAACCACAAAAAAAGTCAGTTTTGAGATATCGTTGATTGAACAAAGTTGTCTCTTTCTTGTTTCAAGTGTTCAACTATGGACCCATGGCCAAAACTCAAGTTTTAAAGACTGCCCGAAATCTGAATTTGGACTTTCATCAGTGTATTAAGTGTATTAAAATGTCGTCTTTCACATTGATTCGGAATCGTCAACCGCAAAAAAAGACAGTTTTGAGTTATTGTTGAATGAACAAAGTTGTCTCTTTCTTGTTTCAAGTGTTCAACTATGGACCCATGGCTAAAACTCAAGTTTTAAAAACTTCCCAAAATCTGAATTTGGACTTTATTTAGTGTATTAAGTGTTTCAAAATGTGATCTTTCACGTAGATTCAGAACCGTCAAAAGCAAATAAGTCAGTTTTGAGATATCTTTGATAGAACAAAGTTCTGTCTTTCTTGTTTCAAGTGTTCTACTGTGCACCCATGGCTAAAACTCAAGTTTCAAAAACATCCCGAGATCTGAATCTGGACTTTCATTAGTGTATCAAAATGTCGTCTTTCACATAGATTCAGAATCGTCAACTGCAAAAAAGTCAATTTTGAGATATCGTTGATTGAACAAAGTTGTCTCCTTCTTATTTCAAGTGTTCTACTATGGACCCATGGGTAAAACTGAAGTTTTAAAAACGTCCCAAAATCCGAATTTGGACTTTCACTAGTGTATTAAATGTATCAAAATGTCGTCTTTCACATTGATTCGGAATCGTCAACCGCAAAAAAAGTTAGTTTTGAGATATCGTTTGAATGAAGAAAGTTGTCTCTTTCTTGTTTCAAGTGGTCAACAATGGACCCATGGCTAAAAGTCAAGTTTTAAAGACTTTCCGAAATCCGAATTTGGACTTTCATTAGCGTATTAAGTGTATTAAAATTTCATCTTTCACATTGATTCGGAATCGTCAACCGCAAAAAAAGTCAGTTTTGAGTTATAGTTGAATGAACAAAGTTGTCTCTTTCTTGTTTCAAGTATTCAACTATGGACCCATGGCTAAAACTCAAGTTTTAAAGACTTCCCGAAATTCGAATTTGGACTTTCATGAGTGTATTAAGTGTATTAAAATGTCGTCTTTCACATTGATTCGGAATCGTCAACCACAAAAAAAGTCAGTTTTGAGATATCGTTGAATGAACAAAGTTGTCTCTTTCTTGTTTCAAGTGTTTAACTATGGACCCATGGCTAAAACTCAAGTTTTAAAAACTTCTCGAAATATGAATTTGGACTTTCTTTAGTGTATTAGGTGTTTCAAAATGTCGTCTTTCACGTAGATTCGGAATCATCAACAGCAAAAAAAGTCAGTTTTGTGATATCGTTGAATGAACAAAGTTGTATATTTCTTGTTTCAAGTGTTTAACTACGGACCCATGGCTAAAACTCAAGTTTTAAAAACTTCTCGAAATATGAATTTGTACTTTCTTTAGTGTATTAAGTGTTTCAAAATGTCGTCTTTCACGTAGATTCGGAATCATCAAAAGCAAATAAGTCAGTTTTAGATATCTTTGATTGAACAAAGTTCTGTCTTTCTTGTTTCAAGTGTTTAACTATGGACCATGGCTAAAACTCAAGTTTTAAAAACTTTTCGAAATCTGAATATGGACTTTCTTTAGTGTATTAAGTGTTTCAAAATGCTGTCTTTCACGTAGATTCGTAATCATCAAAAGCAAATAAGTCAGTTTTAAGATATCGTTGATTGAACAAAGTTGTCTTCTTCTTGTTTCAAGTGTTCTACTATGGACCCATGGGTAAAACTCAAGTTTTAAAAACTTCCCGGAATCTGAATTGAGACTTTCGTTAGTGTATTAAGTGTATCAAAATGTCATCTTTCACATGGATTCGGAATCGTCAACAGCAAAAAAAGTCAGTTTTGAGTTATCGTTGAATGAACAAAGTTGTCTCTTTCTTGTTTCAAGTGTTTAACTATGGACCCATGGCTAAAACTCAAGTTTTAAAGACTTCCCGAAATCCGAATTTGGACTTTCATTAGTGTATTAAGTGTATTAAAATGTCGTCTTTCGCATTGATTCGGAATCGTCAACCGCAAAAAAAGTCAGTTTTGAGTTATCGTTGAATGAACAAAGTTGTCTCTTTCTTGTTTCAAGTGCTCAACTATGGACCCATGGCTAAAACTCAAGTTTTAAAGACTTCTCGAAATCCGAATTTGGACTTTCATTTGTGTATTAAGTGTATTAAAATGTCGTCTTCCACATTGATTCGGAATCGTCAACCGCAAAAAAAGTCAGTTTTGAGATATCGTTGAATGAACAAAGTTGTCTCTTTCTTGTTTCAAGTGTTCAACTATGGACCCATGGCTAAAACTCAAGTTTTAAAAACTTCCCAAAATCTGAATTTGGACTTTATTTAGTGCATTAAGTGTTTCAAAATGTCATCTTTCACGTAGATTCAGAACCGTCAAAAGCAAATAAGTCAGTTTTGAGATATCTTTGATAGAACAAAGTTCTGTCTTTCTTGTTTCAATTGTTCTACTGTGCACCCATGGCTAAAACTCAAGTTTTAAAAACTTCCCGAGATCTGAATCTGGACTTTCATTAGTGTATTAAGTGTATCAAAATGTCGTCTTTCACATAGATTCGGAATCGTCAACTGCAAAAAAGTCAATTTTGAGATATCGTTGATTTAACAAAGTTGTCTCCTTCTTGTTTCAAGTGTTCTACTATGGACCCATGGGTAAAACTCACGTTTTAAAAATGTCCCGAAATCCGAATTTGGACTTTCACTAGTGTATTAAGTGTATCAAAATGTCGTCTTTCACATTGATTCGGAATCGTCAACCGCAAAAAAAGGCAGTTTTTAGATATCGTTGAATGAAGAAAGTTGTCTCTTTCTTGTTTCAAGTGTTCAACAATGGACCCATGGCTAAAACTCAAGTTTTAAAGACATCCCGAAATCCGAATTTGGACTTTCGTTAGTGTATTAAGTGTATCAAAATGTCATCTTTCACATTGATTCGAGATCGTCAACCGCAAAAAAAGTTAGTTTTGAGATATCGTTGAATGAACAAAGTTGTCTCTTTCTTGTTTCAAGTGTTTAACTATGGACCCATGGCTAAAACTCAAGTTTTAAAGACTTCCCGAAATCTGAATTTGGACTTTCATCAGTGTATTAAGTGTATTAAAATGTAGTCTTTCACATTGATTCAGAATCGTCCACCGCAAAAAACTTCCCTTTCGAGTTATCGTTGAATGAACGAAGTTGTCTCTTTCTTGTTTCAAGTGTTCAACTATGGACCCATGGCCAAAACTCAAGTTTTAAAAACTTCCCAAAATCTGAATTTGGGCTTTCTTTAGTGTATTAAGTGTTTCAAAATGCCGTCTTTCACGTAGATTCGTAATCATCAAAAGCAAATAAGTCAGTTTTTAGATATCTTTGATTGAACAAAGTTCTGTCTTTTCTTGTTTCAAGTGTTCTACTATGGACCCATGGCTAAAACTCAAGTTTTAAAAACATCCCGAAATCTAAATCTGGACTTTCATTAGGGTATTAAGTGTATCAAAATGTCGTCTTTCACATAGAATCGAAATCGTCAACTGCAAAAAAGTCAATTTTAAGATATCGTTGATTGAACAAAGTTGTCTCTTTCTTGTTTCAACTGTTCTACTATGGACCGATGGGTAAAACTCAAGTTTTAAAAAAGTTCCCGGAATCCGAATTTGGACATTCGTTAGTGTATTAAGTGTATCAAAATGTCGTCTTTCACGTTGATTCGGAATCGTCAACCGCAATAAAAGTCAGTTTTGAGATATTGTTGAATGAACAAAGTTGTCTCTTTCTTGTTTCAAGTGTTTAACTATTGACCCATGGCTAAAACTCAAGCTTTAAAGACTTCCCGAAATCCAAATTTGGACTTTCGTTAGTGTATTAAGTGTATCAAAATGTTGTCTTTCACATTTATTCGAAATCGTCAACCGCAAAAAAAGTCAGTTTTGAGAAATCGTTGAATCAACAAAGTTGTCTCTTTCTTGTTTCAAGTGTTCTACTATAGACCCATGGCTAAAACTCAAGTTTTAAAGACTTCCCGAAATCCAAATTTAGACTTTCATTAGTGTATTAAGTGTATTAAAATGTCGTATTTCACATTGATTCGGAATCGTCAACCGCAAAAAAAGTCAGTTCTGAGATATCGTTGAATGAACGAAGTTGTTTCTTTCTTGTTTCAAGTGTTCACCAATGGACCCATGGCTAAAACTCAAGTTTTAAAGACTTTCCGAAATCCGAATTTCGACTTTCATTAGTGTATTAAGTGTATTAAAATGTCGTCTTTCACAGTGAGTCGGAATCGTGAACCACAAAAAAAGTCAATTTTGAGATATCGTTGAATGAACAAAGTTGTCTCTTTCTTTTTTCAAGTGTTTATCTACGGACCTATGGCTAAAACTCAAGTTTTAAAGACTTTCCAAAATCCGAATTTGGACTTTCATCAGTGTATTAAGTGTATTAAAATGTCGTCTTTCACATTGATTCGGAATCGTCCACTGCAAAAAACTTCCCTTTTGAGTTATCGTTGAATGAACAAAGTTGTCTCTTTCTTGTTTCAAGTGTTCAACTATGGACCCATGGCTAAAACTCAAGTTTTAAAAACTTCTCAAAATATGAATTTGGACTTTCTTTAGTGTATTAGGTGTTTCAAAATGTCATCTTTCACGTAGATTCGGAATCATCAACAGCAAAAAAAGTCAGTTTTGTGATATCGTTGAATGAACAAAGTTGTATCTTTCTTGTTTCAAGTGTTTAACTACGGACCCATGGCTATAACTCAAGTTTTAAAGACTTTTCGAAATCCGAATTTGGACTTTCATCAGTGTATTAAGTGTATTAAAATGTCGTCTTTCACATTGATTCGGAATCGTCCACCGCAAAAAAGTTCCCTTTTGAGTTATCGTTGAATGAACAAAGTTGTCTCTTTCTTGTTTCAAGTGCTCAACTATGGACCCATGGCTAAAACTCAAGTTTTAAAAACTTCTCGAAATATGAATTTGTACTTTCTTTAGTGTATTAAGTGTTTCAAAATGTCGTCTTTCACGTAGATTCGGAATCATCAAAAGCAAATAAGTCAGTTTTTAGATATCTTTGATTGAACAAAGTTCTGTCTTTCTTGTTTCAAGTGTTTAACTATGGACCATGGCTAAAACTCAAGTTTTAAAAACTTTCCGAAATCTGAATTTGGACTTTCTTTAGTGTATTAAGTGTTTCAAAATGCTGTCTTTCACATAGATTCGGAATCGTCAACTGCAAAAAAGTCAATTTTAAGATATCGTTGATTGAACAAAGTTGTCTCCTTCTTGTTTCAAGTGTTCTACTATGGACCATGGCTAAAACTCAAGTTTTAAAGACATCCCGAAATCCAAATTTGGACTTTCGTTAGTGTATTAAGTGTATCAAAATGTCATCTTTCACATTGATTCGAGATCGTCAACCGCAAAAAAAGTCAATTTTGAGATATCGTTGAATGAACAAAGTTGTCTCTTTCTTGTTTCAAGTGTTTAACTATGGACCCATGGCTAAAACTCAAGTTTTAAAGACTTCCCGAAATCTGAATTTGGACTTTCATCAGTGTATTAAGTGTATTAAAATGTAGTCTTTCACATTGATTCAGAATCGTCCACCGCAAAAAACTTCCCTTTCGAGTTATCGTTGAATGAACGAAGTTGTCTCTTTCTTGTTTCAAGTGTTCAACTATGGACCCATGGCCAAAACTCAAGTTTTAAAAACTTTCCAAAATCTGAATTTGGGCTTTCTTTAGTGTATTAAGTGTTTCAAAATGCCGTCTTTCATGTAGATTCGTAATCATCAAAAGCAAATAAGTCAGTTTTTAGATATCTTTGATTGAACAAAGTTCTGTCTTTCTTGTTTCAAGTGTTCTACTATGGACCCATGGCTAAAACTCAAGTTTTAAAAACTTCTCGAAATCTAAATCTGGACTTTCATTAGGGTATTAAGTGTATCAAAATGTCGTCTTTCACATAGATTCGGAATCGTCAACTGCAAAAAAGTCAGTTTTAAGATATCGTTGATTGAACAAAGTTGTCTCTTTCTTGTTTCAAGTGTTCTACTATGGACCCATGGGTAAAACTCAAGTTTTAAAAAAGTTCCCGGAATCCGAATTTGGACATTCGTTAGTGTATTAAGTGTATCAAAATGTCGTCTTTCACGTTGATTCGGAATCGTCAAACGCAATAAAAGTCAGTTTTGAGATATTGTTGAATGAACAAAGTTGTCTCTTTCTTGTTTCAAGTGTTTAACTATTGACCCATGGCTAAAACTCAAGCTTTAAAGACTTCCCGAAATCCAAATTTGGACTTTCGTTAGTGTATTAAGTGTATCAAAATGTCGTCTTTCACATTTATTCGAAATCGTCAACCGCAAAAAAAGTCAGTTTTGAGAAATCGTTGAATCAACAAAGTTGTCTCTTTCTTGTTTCAAGTGTTCTACTATAGACCCATGGCTAAAACTCAAGTTTTAAAGACTTCCCGAAATCCAAATTTAGACTTTCATTAGTGTATTAAGTGTATTAAAATGTCGTATTTCACATTGATTCGGAATCGTCAACCGCAAAAAAAGTCAGTTCTGAGATATCGTTGAATGAACGAAGTTGTTTCTTTCTTGTTTCAAGTGTTTAACTATGGACCCATGGCTAAAACTCAAGTTTTAAAGACTTCCCGAAATCCGAATTTGTACTTTCATTAGTGTATTAAGTGTATTAAAATGTCGTCTTTCACGTTGATTCGGAATCGTCAACCGCAAAAAAAGTCAGTTTTGAGTTATCGTTGAATGAACAAAGTTGTCTCTTTCTTGTTTCAAGTGTTTAACTATGGACCCATGGCTAAAACTCAAGTTTTAAAGACTTCCCGAAATCTGAATTTGGACTTTCATTAGTGTATTAAGTGTATTAAAATGTCGTCTTTCGCATTGATTCGGAATCGTCAACCGCAAAAAAAGTCAGTTTTGAGTTATCGTTGAATGAACAAAGTTGTCTCTTTCTTGTTTCAAGTGTTCAACTATGGACCCATGGCTAAAACTCAAGTTTTAAAGACTTCCCGAAATCTGAATTTGGACTTTCATTTGTGTATTAAGTGTATTAAAATGTCGTCTTCCACATTGATTCGGAATCGTCAACCGCAAAAAAAGTCAGTTTTGAGATATCGTTGAATGAACAAAGTTGTCTATTTCTTGTTTCAAGTGTTCAACTATGGACCCATGGCTAAAACTCAAGTTTTAAAAACTTCCCAAAATCTGAATTTGGACTTTATTTAGTGCATTAAGTGTTTCAAAATGTCATCTTTCACGTAGATTCAGAACCGTCAAAAGCAAATAAGTCAGTTTTGAGATATCTTTGATAGAACAAAGTTGTCTTTCTTGTTTCAATTGTTCTACTGTGCACCCATGGCTAAAACTCAAGTTTTAAAAACTTCCCGAGATCTGAATCTGGACTTTCATTAGTGTATTAAGTGTATCAAAATGTCGTCTTTCACATAGATTCGGAATCGTCAACTGCAAAAAAGTCAATTTTGAGATATCGTTGATTTAACAAAGTTGTCTCCTTCTTGTTTCAAGTGTTCTACTATGGACCCATGGGTAAAACTCACGTTTTAAAAATGTCCCGAAATCCGAATTTGGACTTTCACTAGTGTATTAAGTGTATCAAAATGTCGTCTTTCACATTGATTCGGAATCGTCAACCGCAAAAAAAGGCAGTTTTTAGATATCGTTGAATGAAGAAAGTTGTCTCTTTCTTGTTTCAAGTGTTCAACAATGGACCCATGGCTAAAACTCAAGTTTTAAAGACATCCCGAAATCCGAATTTGGACTTTCATTAGTGTATTAAGTGTATCAAAATGTCATCTTTCACATTGATTCGAGATCGTCAACCGCAAAAAAAGTTTGTTTTGAGATATCGTTGAATGAACAAAGTTGTCTCTTTCTTGTTTCAAGTGTTTAACTATGGACCCATGGCTAAAACTCAAGTTTTAAAGACTTCCCGAAATTTGAATTTGGACTTTCATCAGTGTATTAAGTGTATTAAAATGTAGTCTTTCACATTGATTCAGAATCGTCCACCGCAAAAAACTTCCCTTTCGAGTTATCGTTGAATGAACGAAGTTGTCTCTTTCTTGTTTCAAGTGTTCAACTATGGACCCATGGCCAAAACTCAAGTTTTAAAAACTTCCCAAAATCTGAATTTGGGCTTTCTTTAGTGTATTAAGTGTTTCAAAATGCCGTCTTTCACGTAGATTCGTAATCATCAAAAGCAAATAAGTCAGTTTTTAGATATCTTTGATTGAACAAAGTTCTGTCTTTTCTTGTTTCAAGTGTTCTACTATGGACCCATGGCTAAAACTCAAGTTTTAAAAACATCCCGAAATCTAAATCTGGACTTTCATTAGGGTATTAAGTGTATCAAAATGTCGTCTTTCACATAGAATCGAAATCGTCAACTGCAAAAAAGTCAATTTTAAGATATCGTTGATTGAACAAAGTTGTCTCTTTCTTGTTTCAACTGTTCTACTATGGACCCATGGGTAAAACTCAAGTTTTAAAAAAGTTCCCGGAATCCGAATTTGGACATTCGTTAGTGTATTAAGTGTATCAAAATGTCGTCTTTCACGTTGATTCGGAATCGTCAACCGCAATAAAAGTCAGTTTTGAGATATTGTTGAATGAACAAAGTTGTCTCTTTCTTGTTTCAAGTGTTTAACTATTGACCCATGGCTAAAACTCAAGCTTTAAAGACTTCCCGAAATCCGAATTTGGACTTTCATTAGCGTATTAAGTGTATTAAAATTTCATCTTTCACATTGATTCGGAATCGTCAACCGCAAAAAAAGTCAGTTTTGAGTTATAGTTGAATGAACAAAGTTGTCTCTTTCTTGTTTCAAGTGTTCAACTATGCACCCATGGCTAAAACTCAAGTTTTAAAGACTTCCCGAAATTCGAATTTGGACTTTCATGAGTGTATTAAGTGTATTAAAATGTCGTCTTTCACATTGATTCGGAATCGTCAACCACAAAAAAAGTCAGTTTTGAGATATCGTTGATTGAACAAAGTTGTCTCTTTCTTGTTTCAAGTGTTCAACTATGGACCCATGGCC
Source organism: Diospyros kaki (assembly GCA_036245055.1). Taxonomy (NCBI): domain Eukaryota; kingdom Viridiplantae; phylum Streptophyta; class Magnoliopsida; order Ericales; family Ebenaceae; genus Diospyros; species Diospyros kaki. Next base: position 20,471,274 of record BSEG01000009.1, on the reverse strand, counting down.
AAAACTCAAGTTTTAAAGACTGCCCGAAATCTGAATTTGGACTTTCATCAGTGTATTAAGTGTATTAAAATGTCGTCTTTCACATTGATTCGGAATCGTCAACCGCAAAAAAAGACAGTTTTGAGTTATTGTTGAATGAACAAAGTTGTCTCTTTCTTGTTTCAAGTGTTCAACTATGGACCCATGGCTAAAACTCAAGTTTTAAAAACTTCCCAAAATCTGAATTTGGACTTTATTTAGTGTATTAAGTGTTTCAAAATGTGATCTTTCACGTAGATTCAGAACCGTCAAAAGCAAATAAGTCAGTTTTGAGATATCTTTGATAGAACAAAGTTCTGTCTTTCTTGTTTCAAGTGTTCTACTGTGCACCCATGGCTAAAACTCAAGTTTTAAAAACATCCCGAGATCTGAATCTGGACTTTCATTAGTGTATCAAAATGTCGTCTTTCACATAGATTCAGAATCGTCAACTGCAAAAAAGTCAATTTTGAGATATCGTTGATTGAACAAAGTTGTCTCCTTCTTATTTCAAGTGTTCTACTATGGACCCATGGGTAAAACTGAAGTTTTAAAAACGTCCCAAAATCCGAATTTGGACTTTCACTAGTGTATTAAATGTATCAAAATGTCGTCTTTCACATTGATTCGGAATCGTCAACCGCAAAAAAAGTTAGTTTTGAGATATCGTTTGAATGAAGAAAGTTGTCTCTTTCTTGTTTCAAGTGTTCAACAATGGACCCATGGCTAAAACTCAAGTTTTAAAGACTTTCCGAAATCCGAATTTGGACTTTCATTAGCGTATTAAGTGTATTAAAATTTCATCTTTCACATTGATTCGGAATCGTCAACCGCAAAAAAAGTCAGTTTTGAGTTATAGTTGAATGAACAAAGTTGTCTCTTTCTTGTTTCAAGTATTCAACTATGGACCCATGGCTAAAACTCAAGTTTTAAAGACTTCCCGAAATTCGAATTTGGACTTTCATGAGTGTATTAAGTGTATTAAAATGTCGTCTTTCACATTGATTCGGAATCGTCAACCACAAAAAAAGTCAGTTTTGAGATATCGTTGAATGAACAAAGTTGTCTCTTTCTTGTTTCAAGTGTTTAACTATGGACCCATGGCTAAAACTCAAGTTTTAAAAACTTCTCGAAATATGAATTTGGACTTTCTTTAGTGTATTAGGTGTTTCAAAATGTCGTCTTTCACGTAGATTCGGAATCATCAACAGCAAAAAAAGTCAGTTTTGTGATATCGTTGAATGAACAAAGTTGTATATTTCTTGTTTCAAGTGTTTAACTACGGACCCATGGCTAAAACTCAAGTTTTAAAAACTTCTCGAAATATGAATTTGTACTTTCTTTAGTGTATTAAGTGTTTCAAAATGTCGTCTTTCACGTAGATTCGGAATCATCAAAAGCAAATAAGTCAGTTTTAGATATCTTTGATTGAACAAAGTTCTGTCTTTCTTGTTTCAAGTGTTTAACTATGGACCATGGCTAAAACTCAAGTTTTAAAAACTTTTCGAAATCTGAATATGGACTTTCTTTAGTGTATTAAGTGTTTCAAAATGCTGTCTTTCACGTAGATTCGTAATCATCAAAAGCAAATAAGTCAGTTTTAAGATATCGTTGATTGAACAAAGTTGTCTTCTTCTTGTTTCAAGTGTTTAACTATGGACCCATGGGTAAAACTCAAGTTTTAAAAACTTCCCGGAATCTGAATTGAGACTTTCGTTAGTGTATTAAGTGTATCAAAATGTCGTCTTCCACATTGATTCGGAATCGTCAACCGCAAAAAAAGTCAGTTTTGAGATATCGTTGAATGAACAAAGTTGTCTCTTTCTTGTTTCAAGTGTTCAACTATGGACCCATGGCTAAAACTCAAGTTTTAAAAACTTCCCAAAATCTGAATTTGGACTTTATTTAGTGCATTAAGTGTTTCAAAATGTCATCTTTCACGTAGATTCAGAACCGTCAAAAGCAAATAAGTCAGTTTTGAGATATCTTTGATAGAACAAAGTTCTGTCTTTCTTGTTTCAATTGTTCTACTGTGCACCCATGGCTAAAACTCAAGTTTTAAAAACTTCCCGAGATCTGAATCTGGACTTTCATTAGTGTATTAAGTGTATCAAAATGTCGTCTTTCACATAGATTCGGAATCGTCAACTGCAAAAAAGTCAATTTTGAGATATCGTTGATTTAACAAAGTTGTCTCCTTCTTGTTTCAAGTGTTCTACTATGGACCCATGGGTAAAACTCACGTTTTAAAAATGTCCCGAAATCCGAATTTGGACTTTCACTAGTGTATTAAGTGTATCAAAATGTCGTCTTTCACATTGATTCGTAATCGTCAACCGCAAAAAAAGACAGTTTTGAGTTATTGTTGAATGAACAAAGTTGTCTCTTTCTTGTTTCAAGTGTTCAACTATGGACCCATGGCTAAAACTCAAGTTTTAAAAACTTCCCAAAATCTGAATTTGGACTTTATTTAGTGTATTAAGTGTTTCAAAATGTGATCTTTCACGTAGATTCAGAACCGTCAAAAGCAAATAAGTCAGTTTTGAGATATCTTTGATAGAACAAAGTTCTGTCTTTCTTGTTTCAAGTGTTCTACTGTGCACCCATGGCTAAAACTCAAGTTTTAAAAACATCCCGAGATCTGAATCTGGACTTTCATTATTGTATCAAAATGTCGTCTTTCACATAGATTCAGAATCGTCAACTGCAAAAAAGTCAATTTTGAGATATCGTTGATTGAACAAAGTTGTCTCCTTCTTATTTCAAGTGTTCTACTATGGACCCATGGGTAAAACTGAAGTTTTAAAAACGTCCCAAAATCCGAATTTGGACTTTCACTAGTGTATTAAATGTATCAAAATGTCGTCTTTCACATTGATTCGGAATCGTCAACCGCAAAAAAAGTTAGTTTTGAGATATCGTTTGAATGAAGAAAGTTGTCTCTTTCTTGTTTCAAGTGTTCAACAATGGACCCATGGCTAAAACTCAAGTTTTAAAGACTTTCCGAAATCCGAATTTGGACTTTCATTAGCGTATTAAGTGTATTAAAATTTCATCTTTCACATTGATTCGGAATCGTCAACCGCAAAAAAAGTCAGTTTTGAGTTATAGTTGAATGAACAAAGTTGTCTCTTTCTTGTTTCAAGTATTCAACTATGGACCCATGGCTAAAACTCAAGTTTTAAAGACTTCCCGAAATTCGAATTTGGACTTTCATGAGTGTATTAAGTGTATTAAAATGTCGTCTTTCACATTGATTCGGAATCGTCAACCACAAAAAAAGTCAGTTTTGAGATATCGTTGAATGAACAAAGTTGTCTCTTTCTTGTTTCAAGTGTTTAACTATGGACCCATGGCTAAAACTCAAGTTTTAAAAACTTCTCGAAATATGAATTTGGACTTTCTTTAGTGTATTAGGTGTTTCAAAATGTCGTCTTTCACGTAGATTCGGAATCATCAACAGCAAAAAAAGTCAGTTTTGTGATATCGTTGAATGAACAAAGTTGTATATTTCTTGTTTCAAGTGTTTAACTACGGACCCATGGCTAAAACTCAAGTTTTAAAAACTTCTCGAAATATGAATTTGTACTTTCTTTAGTGTATTAAGTGTTTCAAAATGTCGTCTTTCACGTAGATTCGGAATCATCAAAAGCAAATAAGTCAGTTTTAGATATCTTTGATTGAACAAAGTTCTGTCTTTCTTGTTTCAAGTGTTTAACTATGGACCATGGCTAAAACTCAAGTTTTAAAAACTTTTCGAAATCTGAATATGGACTTTCTTTAGTGTATTAAGTGTTTCAAAATGCTGTCTTTCACGTAGATTCGTAATCATCAAAAGCAAATAAGTCAGTTTTAAGATATCGTTGATTGAACAAAGTTGTCTTCTTCTTGTTTCAAGTGTTTAACTATGGACCCATGGGTAAAACTCAAGTTTTAAAAACTTCCCGGAATCTGAATTGAGACTTTCGTTAGTGTATTAAGTGTATCAAAATGTCGTCTTCCACATTGATTCGGAATCGTCAACCGCAAAAAAAGTCAGTTTTGAGATATCGTTGAATGAACAAAGTTGTCTCTTTCTTGTTTCAAGTGTTCAACTATGGACCCATGGCTAAAACTCAAGTTTTAAAAACTTCCCAAAATCTGAATTTGGACTTTATTTAGTGCATTAAGTGTTTCAAAATGTCATCTTTCACGTAGATTCAGAACCGTCAAAAGCAAATAAGTCAGTTTTGAGATATCTTTGATAGAACAAAGTTCTGTCTTTCTTGTTTCAATTGTTCTACTGTGCACCCATGGCTAAAACTCAAGTTTTAAAAACTTCCCGAGATCTGAATCTGGACTTTCATTAGTGTATTAAGTGTATCAAAATGTCGTCTTTCACATAGATTCGGAATCGTCAACTGCAAAAAAGTCAATTTTGAGATATCGTTGATTTAACAAAGTTGTCTCCTTCTTGTTTCAAGTGTTCTACTATGGACCCATGGGTAAAACTCACGTTTTAAAAATGTCCCGAAATCCGAATTTGGACTTTCACTAGTGTATTAAGTGTATCAAAATGTCGTCTTTCACATTGATTCGTAATCGTCAACCGCAAAAAAAGGCAGTTTTTAGATATCGTTGAATGAAGAAAGTTGTCTCTTTCTTGTTTCAAGTGTTCAACAATGGACCCATGGCTAAAACTCAAGTTTTAAAGACATCCCGAAATCCGAATTTGGACTTTCGTTAGTGTATTAAGTGTATCAAAATGTCATCTTTCACATTGATTCGAGATCGTCAACCGCAAAAAAAGTTTGTTTTGAGATATCGTTGAATGAACAAAGTTGTCTCTTTCTTGTTTCAAGTGTTTAACTATGGACCCATGGCTAAAACTCAAGTTTTAAAGACTTCCCGAAATCTGAATTTGGACTTTCATCAGTGTATTAAGTGTATTAAAATGTAGTCTTTCACATTGATTCAGAATCGTCCACCGCAAAAAACTTCCCTTTCGAGTTATCGTTGAATGAACGAAGTTGTCTCTTTCTTGTTTCAAGTGTTCAACTATGGACCCATGGCCAAAACTCAAGTTTTAAAAACTTCCCAAAATCTGAATTTGGGCTTTCTTTAGTGTATTAAGTGTTTCAAAATGCCGTCTTTCACGTAGATTCGTAATCATCAAAAGCAAATAAGTCAGTTTTTAGATATCTTTGATTGAACAAAGTTCTGTCTTTTCTTGTTTCAAGTGTTCTACTATGGACCCATGGCTAAAACTCAAGTTTTAAAAACATCCCGAAATCTAAATCTGGACTTTCATTAGGGTATTAAGTGTATCAAAATGTCGTCTTTCACATAGAATCGAAATCATCAACTGCAAAAAAGTCAATTTTAAGATATCGTTGATTGAACAAAGTTGTCTCTTTCTTGTTTCAACTGTTCTACTATGGACCCATGGGTAAAACTCAAGTTTTAAAAAAGTTCCCGGAATCCGAATTTGGACATTCGTTAGTGTATTAAGTGTATCAAAATGTCGTCTTTCATGTTGATTCGGAATCGTCAACCGCAATAAAAGTCAGTTTTGAGATATTGTTGAATGAACAAAGTTGTCTCTTTCTTGTTTCAAGTGTTTAACTATTGACCCATGGCTAAAACTCAAGCTTTAAAGACTTCCCGAAATCCAAATTTGGACTTTCGTTAGTGTATTAAGTGTATCAAAATGTCGTCATTCACATTTATTCGAAATCGTCAACCGCAAAAAAAGTCAGTTTTGAGAAATCGTTGAATCAACAAAGTTGTCTCTTTCTTGTTTCAAGTGTTCTACTATAGACCCATGGCTAAAACTCAAGTTTTAAAGACTTCCCGAAATCCAAATTTAGACTTTCATTAGTGTATTAAGTGTATTAAAATGTCGTATTTCACATTGATTCGGAATCGTCAACCGCAAAAAAAGTCAGTTCTGAGATATCGTTGAATGAACGAAGTTGTTTCTTTCTTGTTTCAAGTGTTTAACTATGGACCCATGGCTAAAACTCAAGTTTTAAAGACTTCCCGAAATCTGAATTTGGACTTTCATCAGTGTATTAAGTGTATTAAAATGTCGTCTTTCACATTGATTCGGAATCGTCCACTGCAAAAAACTTCCCTTTTGAGTTATCGTTGAATGAACAAAGTTGTCTCTTTCTTGTTTCAAGTGTTCAACTATGGACCCATGGCTAAAACTCAAGTTTTAAAAACTTCTCAAAATATGAATTTGGACTTTCTTTAGTGTATTAGGTGTTTCAAAATGTCATCTTTCACGTAGATTCGGAATCATCAACAGCAAAAAAAGTCAGTTTTGTGATATCGTTGAATGAACAAAGTTGTATCTTTCTTGTTTCAAGTGTTTAACTACGGACCCATGGCTATAACTCAAGTTTTAAAGACTTTTCGAAATCCGAATTTGGACTTTCATCAGTGTATTAAGTGTATTAAAATGTCGTCTTTCACATTGATTCGGAATCGTCCACCGCAAAAAAGTTCCCTTTTGAGTTATCGTTGAATGAACAAAGTTGTCTCTTTCTTGTTTCAAGTGCTCAACTATGGACCCATGGCTAAAACTCAAGTTTTAAAAACTTCTCGAAATATGAATTTGTACTTTCTTTAGTGTATTAAGTGTTTCAAAATGTCGTCTTTCACGTAGATTCGGAATCATCAAAAGCAAATAAGTCAGTTTTTAGATATCTTTGATTGAACAAAGTTCTGTCTTTCTTGTTTCAAGTGTTTAACTATGGACCATGGCTAAAACTCAAGTTTTAAAAACTTTCCGAAATCTGAATTTGGACTTTCTTTAGTGTATTAAGTGTTTCAAAATGCTGTCTTTCACATAGATTCGGAATCGTCAACTGCAAAAAAGTCAATTTTAAGATATCGTTGATTGAACAAAGTTGTCTCCTTCTTGTTTCAAGTGTTCTACTATGGACCATGGCTAAAACTCAAGTTTTAAAGACATCCCGAAATCCAAATTTGGACTTTCGTTAGTGTATTAAGTGTATCAAAATGTCATCTTTCACATTGATTCGAGATCGTCAACCGCAAAAAAAGTCAATTTTGAGATATCGTTGAATGAACAAAGTTGTCTCTTTCTTGTTTCAAGTGTTTAACTATGGACCCATGGCTAAAACTCAAGTTTTAAAGACTTCCCGAAATCTGAATTTGGACTTTCATCAGTGTATTAAGTGTATTAAAATGTAGTCTTTCACATTGATTCAGAATCGTCCACCGCAAAAAACTTCCCTTTCGAGTTATCGTTGAATGAACGAAGTTGTCTCTTTCTTGTTTCAAGTGTTCAACTATGGACCCATGGCCAAAACTCAAGTTTTAAAAACTTCCCAAAATCTGAATTTGGGCTTTCTTTAGTGTATTAAGTGTTTCAAAATGCCGTCTTTCATGTAGATTCGTAATCATCAAAAGCAAATAAGTCAGTTTTTAGATATCTTTGATTGAACAAAGTTCTGTCTTTCTTGTTTCAAGTGTTCTACTATGGACCCATGGCTAAAACTCAAGTTTTAAAAACTTCTCGAAATCTAAATCTGGACTTTCATTAGGGTATTAAGTGTATCAAAATGTCGTCTTTCACATAGATTCGGAATCGTCAACTGCAAAAAAGTCAGTTTTAAGATATCGTTGATTGAACAAAGTTGTCTCTTTCTTGTTTCAAGTGTTCTACTATGGACCCATGGGTAAAACTCAAGTTTTAAAAAAGTTCCCGGAATCCGAATTTGGACATTCGTTAGTGTATTAAGTGTATCAAAATGTCGTCTTTCACGTTGATTCGGAATCGTCAACCGCAATAAAAGTCAGTTTTGAGATATTGTTGAATGAACAAAGTTGTCTCTTTCTTGTTTCAAGTGTTTAACTATTGACCCATGGCTAAAACTCAAGCTTTAAAGACTTCCCGAAATCCAAATTTGGACTTTCGTTAGTGTATTAAGTGTATCAAAATGTCGTCTTTCACATTTATTCGAAATCGTCAACCGCAAAAAAAGTCAGTTTTGAGAAATCGTTGAATCAACAAAGTTGTCTCTTTCTTGTTTCAAGTGTTCTACTATAGACCCATGGCTAAAACTCAAGTTTTAAAGACTTCCCGAAATCCAAATTTAGACTTTCATTAGTGTATTAAGTGTATTAAAATGTCGTATTTCACATTGATTCGGAATCGTCAACCGCAAAAAAAGTCAGTTCTGAGATATCGTTGAATGAACGAAGTTGTTTCTTTCTTGTTTCAAGTGTTTAACTATGGACCCATGGCTAAAACTCAAGTTTTAAAGACTTCCCGAAATCCGAATTTGTACTTTCATTAGTGTATTAAGTGTATTAAAATGTCGTCTTTCACATTGATTCGGAATCGTCAACCGCAAAAAAAGTCAGTTTTGAGTTATCGTTGAATGAACAAAGTTGTCTCTTTCTTGTTTCAAGTGTTTAACTATGGACCCATGGCTAAAACTCAAGTTTTAAAGACTTCCCGAAATCTGAATTTGGACTTTCATTAGTGTATTAAGTGTATTAAAATGTCGCCTTTCACATTGATTCGGAATCGTCAACTGCAAAAAAAGTCAGTTTTGAGATATCGTTTGAATGGAGAAAGTTGTCTCTTTCTTGTTTCAAGTGTTCACCAATGGACCCATGGCTAAAAGTCAAGTTTTAAAGACTTTCCGAAATCCGAATTTCGACTTTCATTAGTGTATTAAGTGTATTAAAATGTCGTCTTTCACAGTGAGTCGGAATCGTGAACCACAAAAAAAGTCAATTTTGAGATATCGTTGAATGAACAAAGTTGTCTCTTTGTTTTTTCAAGTGTTTATCTACGGACCTATGGCTAAAACTCAAGTTTTAAAGACTTTCCAAAATCCGAATTTGGACTTTCATCAGTGTATTAAGTGTATTAAAATGTCGTCTTTCACATTGATTCGGAATCGTCCACTGCAAAAAACTTCCCTTTTGAGTTATCGTTGAATGAACAAAGTTGTCTCTTTCTTGTTTCAAGTGTTCAACTATGGACCCATGGCTAAAACTCAAGTTTTAAAAACTTCTCAAAATATGAATTTGGACTTTCTTTAGTGTATTAGGTGTTTCAAAATGTCATCTTTCACGTAGATTCGGAATCATCAACAGCAAAAAAAGTCAGTTTTGTGATATCGTTGAATGAACAAAGTTGTATCTTTCTTGTTTCAAGTGTTTAACTACGGACCCATGGCTATAACTCAAGTTTTAAAGACTTTTCGAAATCCGAATTTGGACTTTCATCAGTGTATTAAGTGTATTAAAATGTCGTCTTTCACATTGATTCGGAATCGTCCACCGCAAAAAAGTTCCCTTTTGAGTTATCGTTGAATGAACAAAGTTGTCTCTTTCTTGTTTCAAGTGCTCAACTATGGACCCATGGCTAAAACTCAAGTTTTAAAAACTTCTCGAAATATGAATTTGTACTTTCTTTAGTGTATTAAGTGTTTCAAAATGTCGTCTTTCACGTAGATTCGGAATCATCAAAAGCAAATAAGTCAGTTTTTAGATATCTTTGATTGAACAAAGTTCTGTTTTTCTTGTTTCAAGTGTTTAACTATGGACCATGGCTAAAACTCAAGTTTTAAAAACTTTCCAAAATCTGAATTTGGACTTTCTTTAGTGTATTAAGTGTTTCAAAATGCTGTCTTTCACATAGATTCGGAATCGTCAACTGCAAAAAAGTCAATTTTAAGATATCGTTGATTGAACAAAGTTGTCTCCTTCTTGTTTCAAGTGTTCTACTATGGACCATGGCTAAAACTCAAGTTTTAAAGACATCCCGAAATCCAAATTTGGACTTTCGTTAGTGTATTAAGTGTATCAAAATGTCATCTTTCACATTGATTCGAGATCGTCAACCGCAAAAAAAGTCAATTTTGAGATATCGTTGAATGAACAAAGTTGTCTCTTTCTTGTTTCAAGTGTTTAACTATGGACCCATGGCTAAAACTCAAGTTTTAAAGACTTCCCGAAATCTGAATTTGGACTTTCATCAGTGTATTAAGTGTATTAAAATGTAGTCTTTCACATTGATTCAGAATCGTCCACCGCAAAAAACTTCCCTTTCGAGTTATCGTTGAATGAACGAAGTTGTCTCTTTCTTGTTTCAAGTGTTCAACTATGGACCCATGGCCAAGACTCAAGTTTTAAAAACTTCCCAAAATCTGAATTTGGGCTTTCTTTAGTGTATTAAGTGTTTCAAAATGCCGTCTTTCATGTAGATTCGTAATCATCAAAAGCAAATAAGTCAGTTTTTAGATATCTTTGATTGAACAAAGTTCTGTCTTTCTTGTTTCAAGTGTTCTACTATGGACCCATGGCTAAAACTCAAGTTTTAAAAACTTCTCGAAATCTAAATCTGGACTTTCATTAGGGTATTAAGTGTATCAAAATGTCGTCTTTCACATAGATTCGGAATCGTCAACTGCAAAAAAGTCAGTTTTAAGATATCGTTGATTGAACAAAGTTGTCTCTTTCTTGTTTCAACTGTTCTACTATGGACCCATGGGTAAAACTCAAGTTTTAAAAAAGTTCCCGGAATCCGAATTTGGACATTCGTTAGTGTATTAAGTGTATCAAAATGTCATCTTTCACGTTGATTCGGAATCGTCAACCGCAATAAAAGTCAGTTTTGAGATATTGTTGAATGAACAAAGTTGTCTCTTTCTTGTTTCAAGTGTTTAACTATTGACCCATGGCTAAAACTCAAGCTTTAAAGACTTCCCGAAATCCAAATTTGGACTTTCGTTAGTGTATTAAGTGTATCAAAATGTCGTCTTTCACATTTATTCGAAATCGTCAACCGCAAAAAAAGTCAGTTTTGAGAAATCGTTGAATCAACAAAGTTGTCTCTTTCTTGTTTCAAGTGTTCTACTATAGACCCATGGCTAAAACTCAAGTTTTAAAGACTTCCCGAAATCCAAATTTAGACTTTCATTAGTGTATTAAGTGTATTAAAATGTCGTATTTCACATTGATTCGGAATCGTCAACCGCAAAAAAAGTCAGTTCTGAGATATCGTTGAATGAACGAAGTTGTTTCTTTCTTGTTTCAAGTGTTTAACTATGGACCCATGGCTAAAACTCAAGTTTTAAAGACTTCCCGAAATCCGAATTTGTACTTTCATTAGTGTATTAAGTGTATTAAAATGTCGTCTTTCACATTGATTCGGAATCGTCAACCGCAAAAAAAGTCAGTTTTGAGTTATCGTTGAATGAACAAAGTTGTCTCTTTCTTGTTTCAAGTGTTTAACTATGGACCCATGGCTAAAACTCAAGTTTTAAAGACTTCCCGAAATCTGAATTTGGACTTTCATTAGTGTATTAAGTGTATTAAAATGTCGCCTTTCACATTGATTCGGAATCGTCAACTGCAAAAAAAGTCAGTTTTGAGATATCGTTTGAATGGAGAAAGTTGTCTCTTTCTTGTTTCAAGTGTTCACCAATGGACCCATGGCTAAAACTCAAGTTTTAAAGACTTTCCGAAATCCGAATTTCGACTTTCATTAGTGTATTAAGTGTATTAAAATGTCGTCTTTCACAGTGAGTCGGAATCGTGAACCACAAAAAAAGTCAATTTTGAGATATCGTTGAATGAACAAAGTTGTCTCTTTGTTTTTTCAAGTGTTTATCTACGGACCTATGGCTAAAACTCAAGTTTTAAAGACTTTCCAAAATCCGAATTTGGACTTTCATCAGTGTATTAAGTGTATTAAAATGTCGTCTTTCACATTGATTCGGAATCGTCCACTGCAAAAAACTTCCCTTTTGAGTTATCGTTGAATGAACAAAGTTGTCTCTTTCTTGTTTCAAGTGTTCAACTATGGACCCATGGCTAAAACTCAAGTTTTAAAAACTTCTCAAAATATGAATTTGGACTTTCTTTAGTGTATTAGGTGTTTCAAAATGTCATCTTTCACGTAGATTCGGAATCATCAACAGCAAAAAAAGTCAGTTTTGTGATATCGTTGAATGAACAAAGTTGTATCTTTCTTGTTTCAAGTGTTTAACTACGGACCCATGGCTATAACTCAAGTTTTAAAGACTTTTCGAAATCCGAATTTGGACTTTCATCAGTGTATTAAGTGTATTAAAATGTCGTCTTTCACATTGATTCGGAATCGTCCACCGCAAAAAAGTTCCCTTTTGAGTTATCGTTGAATGAACAAAGTTGTCTCTTTCTTGTTTCAAGTGCTCAACTATGGACCCATGGCTAAAACTCAAGTTTTAAAAACTTCTCGAAATATGAATTTGTACTTTCTTTAGTGTATTAAGTGTTTCAAAATGTCGTCTTTCACGTAGATTCGGAATCATCAAAAGCAAATAAGTCAGTTTTTAGATATCTTTGATTGAACAAAGTTCTGTTTTTCTTGTTTCAAGTGTTTAACTATGGACCATGGCTAAAACTCAAGTTTTAAAAACTTTCCGAAATCTGAATTTGGACTTTCTTTAGTGTATTAAGTGTTTCAAAATGCTGTCTTTCACATAGATTCGGAATCGTCAACTGCAAAAAAGTCAATTTTAAGATATCGTTGATTGAACAAAGTTGTCTCCTTCTTGTTTCAAGTGTTCTACTATGGACCATGGCTAAAACTCAAGTTTTAAAGACATCCCGAAATCCAAATTTGGACTTTCGTTAGTGTATTAAGTGTATCAAAATGTCATCTTTCACATTGATTCGAGATCGTCAACCGCAAAAAAAGTCAATTTTGAGATATCGTTGAATGAACAAAGTTGTCTCTTTCTTGTTTCAAGTGTTTAACTATGGACCCATGGCTAAAACTCAAGTTTTAAAGACTTCCCGAAATCTGAATTTGGACTTTCATCAGTGTATTAAGTGTATTAAAATGTAGTCTTTCACATTGATTCAGAATCGTCCACCGCAAAAAACTTCCCTTTCGAGTTATCGTTGAATGAACGAAGTTGTCTCTTTCTTGTTTCAAGTGTTCAACTATGGACCCATGGCCAAAACTCAAGTTTTAAAAACTTCCCAAAATCTGAATTTGGGCTTTCTTTAGTGTATTAAGTGTTTCAAAATGCCGTCTTTCATGTAGATTCGTAATCATCAAAAGCAAATAAGTCAGTTTTTAGATATCTTTGATTGAACAAAGTTCTGTCTTTCTTGTTTCAAGTGTTCTACTATGGACCCATGGCTAAAACTCAAGTTTTAAAAACTTCTCGAAATCTAAATCTGGACTTTCATTAGGGTATTAAGTGTATCAAAATGTCGTCTTTCACATAGATTCGGAATCGTCAACTGCAAAAAAGTCAGTTTTAAGATATCGTTGATTGAACAAAGTTGTCTCTTTCTTGTTTCAACTGTTCTACTATGGACCCATGGGTAAAACTCAAGTTTTAAAAAAGTTCCCGGAATCCGAATTTGGACATTCGTTAGTGTATTAAGTGTATCAAAATGTCATCTTTCACGTTGATTCGGAATCGTCAACCGCAATAAAAGTCAGTTTTGAGATATTGTTGAATGAACAAAGTTGTCTCTTTCTTGTTTCAAGTGTTTAACTATTGACCCATGGCTAAAACTCAAGCTTTAAAGACTTCCCGAAATCCAAATTTGGACTTTCGTTAGTGTATTAAGTGTATCAAAATGTCGTCTTTCACATTTATTCGAAATCGTCAACCGCAAAAAAAGTCAGTTTTGAGAAATCGTTGAATCAACAAAGTTGTCTCTTTCTTGTTTCAAGTGTTCTACTATAGACCCATGGCTAAAACTCAAGTTTTAAAGACTTCCCGAAATCCAAATTTAGACTTTCATTAGTGTATTAAGTGTATTAAAATGTCGTATTTCACATTGATTCGGAATCGTCAACCGCAAAAAAAGTCAGTTCTGAGATATCGTTGAATGAACGAAGTTGTTTCTTTCTTGTTTCAAGTGTTTAACTATGGACCCATGGCTAAAACTCAAGTTTTAAAGACTTCCCGAAATCCGAATTTGTACTTTCATTAGTGTATTAAGTGTATTAAAATGTCGTCTTTCACATTGATTCGGAATCGTCAACCGCAAAAAAAGTCAGTTTTGAGTTATCGTTGAATGAACAAAGTTGTCTCTTTCTTGTTTCAAGTGTTTAACTATGGACCCATGGCTAAAACTCAAGTTTTAAAGACTTCCCGAAATCTGAATTTGGACTTTCATTAGTGTATTAAGTGTATTAAAATGTCGCCTTTCACATTGATTCGGAATCGTCAACTGCAAAAAAAGTCAGTTTTGAGATATCGTTTGAATGGAGAAAGTTGTCTCTTTCTTGTTTCAAGTGTTCACCAATGGACCCATGGCTAAAACTCAAGTTTTAAAGACTTTCCGAAATCCGAATTTCGACTTTCATTAGTGTATTAAGTGTATTAAAATGTCGTCTTTCACAGTGAGTCGGAATCGTGAACCACAAAAAAAGTCAATTTTGAGATATCGTTGAATGAACAAAGTTGTCTCTTTCTTTTTTCAAGTGTTTATCTACGGACCTATGGCTAAAACTCAAGTTTTAAAGACTTTCCAAAATCCGAATTTGGACTTTCATCAGTGTATTAAGTGTATTAAAATGTCGTCTTTCACATTGATTCGGAATCGTCCACTGCAAAAAACTTCCCTTTTGAGTTATCGTTGAATGAACAAAGTTGTCTCTTTCTTGTTTCAAGTGTTCAACTATGGACCCATGGCTAAAACTCAAGTTTTAAAAACTTCTCAAAATATGAATTTGGACTTTCTTTAGTGTATTAGGTGTTTCAAAATGTCATCTTTCACGTAGATTCGGAATCATCAACAGCAAAAAAAGTCAGTTTTGTGATATCTTTGAATGAACAAAGTTGTATCTTTCTTGTTTCAAGTGTTTAAGTACGGACCCATGGCTATAACTCAAGTTTTAAAGACTTTTCGAAATCCGAATTTGGACTTTCATCAGTGTATTAAGTGTATTAAAATGTCGTCTTTCACATTGATTCGGAATCGTCCACCGCAAAAAAGTTCCCTTTTGAGTTATCGTTGAATGAACAAAGTTGTCTCTTTCTTGTTTCAAGTGCTCAACTATGGACAGATGGCTAAAACTCAAGTTTTAAAAACTTCTCGAAATATGAATTTGTACTTTCTTTAGTGTATTAAGTGTTTCAAAATGTCGTCTTTCACGTAGATTCGGAATCATCAAAAGCAAATAAGTCAGTTTTTAGATATCTTTGATTGAACAAAGTTCTGTCTTTCTTGTTTCAAGTGTTTAACTATGGACCATGGCTAAAACTCAAGTTTTAAAAACTTTCCGAAATCTGAATTTGGACTTTCTTTAGTGTATTAAGTGTTTCAAAATGCTGTCTTTCACATAGATTCGGAATCGTCAACTGCAAAAAAGTCAATTTTAAGATATCGTTGATTGAACAAAGTTGTCTCCTTCTTGTTTCAAGTGTTCTACTATGGACCATGGCTAAAACTCAAGTTTTAAAGACATCCCGAAATCCAAATTTGGACTTTCGTTAGTGTATTAAGTGTATCAAAATGTCATCTTTCACATTGATTCGAGATCGTCAACCGCAAAAAAAGTCAATTTTGAGATATCGTTGAATGAACAAAGTTGTCTCTTTCTTGTTTCAAGTGTTTAACTATGGACCCATGGCTAAAACTCAAGTTTTAAAGACTTCCCGAAATCTGAATTTGGACTTTCATCAGTGTATTAAGTGTATTAAAATGTAGTCTTTCACATTGATTCAGAATCGTCCACCGCAAAAAACTTCCCTTTCGAGTTATCGTTGAATGAACGAAGTTGTCTCTTTCTTGTTTCAAGTGTTCAACTATGGACCCATGGCCAAAACTCAAGTTTTAAAAACTTCCCAAAATCTGAATTTGGGCTTTCTTTAGTGTATTAAGTGTTTCAAAATGCCGTCTTTCATGTAGATTCGTAATCATCAAAAGCAAATAAGTCAGTTTTTAGATATCTTTGATTGAACAAAGTTCTGTCTTTCTTGTTTCAAGTGTTCTACTATGGACCCATGGCTAAAACTCAAGTTTTAAAAACTTCTCGAAATCTAAATCTGGACTTTCATTAGGGTATTAAGTGTATCAAAATGTCGTCTTTCACATAGATTCGGAATCGTCAACTGCAAAAAAGTCAGTTTTAAGATATCGTTGATTGAACAAAGTTGTCTCTTTCTTGTTTCAAGTGTTCTACTATGGACCCATGGGTAAAACTCAAGTTTTAAAAAAGTTCCCGGAATCCGAATTTGGACATTCGTTAGTGTATTAAGTGTATCAAAATGTCGTCTTTCACGTTGATTCGGAATCGTCAACCGCAATAAAAGTCAGTTTTGAGATATTGTTGAATGAACAAAGTTGTCTCTTTCTTGTTTCAAGTGTTTAACTATTGACCCATGGCTAAAACTCAAGCTTTAAAGACTTCCCGAAATCCAAATTTGGACTTTCGTTAGTGTATTAAGTGTATCAAAATGTCGTCTTTCACATTTATTCGAAATCGTCAACCGCAAAAAAAGTCAGTTTTGAGAAATCGTTGAATCAACAAAGTTGTCTCTTTCTTGTTTCAAGTGTTCTACTATAGACCCATGGCTAAAACTCAAGTTTTAAAGACTTCCCGAAATCCAAATTTAGACTTTCATTAGTGTATTAAGTGTATTAAAATGTCGTATTTCACATTGATTCGGAATCGTCAACCGCAAAAAAAGTCAGTTCTGAGATATCGTTGAATGAACGAAGTTGTTTCTTTCTTGTTTCAAGTGTTTAACTATGGACCCATGGCTAAAACTCAAGTTTTAAAGACTTCCCGAAATCCGAATTTGTACTTTCATTAGTGTATTAAGTGTATTAAAATGTCGTCTTTCACATTGATTCGGAATCGTCAACCGCAAAAAAAGTCAGTTTTGAGTTATCGTTGAATGAACAAAGTTGTCTCTTTCTTGTTTCAAGTGTTTAACTATGGACCCATGGCTAAAACTCAAGTTTTAAAGACTTCCCGAAATCTGAATTTGGACTTTCATTAGTGTATTAAGTGTATTAAAATGTCGTCTTTCGCATTGATTCGGAATCGTCAACCGCAAAAAAAGTCAGTTTTGAGTTATCGTTGAATGAACAAAGTTGTCTCTTTCTTGTTTCAAGTGTTCAACTATGGACCCATGGCTAAAACTCAAGTTTTAAAGACTTCCCAAAATCTGAATTTGGACTTTCATTTGTGTATTAAGTGTATTAAAATGTCGTCTTCCACATTGATTCGGAATCGTCAACCGCAAAAAAAGTCAGTTTTGAGATATCGTTGAATGAACAAAGTTGTCTATTTCTTGTTTCAAGTGTTCAACTATGGACCCATGGCTAAAACTCAAGTTTTAAAAACTTCCCAAAATCTGAATTTGGACTTTATTTAGTGCATTAAGTGTTTCAAAATGTCATCTTTCACGTAGATTCAGAACCGTCAAAAGCAAATAAGTCAGTTTTGAGATATCTTTGATAGAACAAAGTTGTCTTTCTTGTTTCAATTGTTCTACTGTGCACCCATGGCTAAAACTCAAGTTTTAAAAACTTCCCGAGATCTGAATCTGGACTTTCATTAGTGTATTAAGTGTATCAAAATGTCGTCTTTCACATAGATTTGGAATCGTCAACTGCAAAAAAGTCAATTTTGAGATATCGTTGATTTAACAAAGTTGTCTCCTTCTTGTTTCAAGTGTTCTACTATGGACCCATGGGTAAAACTCACGTTTTAAAAATGTCCCGAAATCCGAATTTGGACTTTCACTAGTGTATTAAGTGTATCAAAATGTCGTCGTTCACATTGATTCGGAATCGTCAACCACAAAAAAAGGCAGTTTTTAGATATCGTTGAATGAAGAAAGTTGTCTCTTTCTTGTTTCAAGTGTTCAACAATGGACCCATGGCTAAAACTCAAGTTTTAAAGACTTCCCGAAATCCGAATTTGGATTTTTCATTAGTGTATTAAGTGTATTAAAATGTTGTCTTTCACATTGATTCGGAATCGTCAACCGCAAAAAAAGTCAGGTTTGAGATATCGTTGAATGAACAAAGTTGTCTCTTTCTTTTTTCAAGTGTTTAACTATGGACCCATGGCTAAAACTCAAGTTTTAAAGACTTTCCGAAATCCGAATTTGGACTTTCATCAGTGTATTAAGTGTATTAAAATGTCGTCTTTCACATTGATTCGGAATCGTCCACTACAAAAAACTGCCCTTTTGAGTTATCGTTGAATAAGCAAAGTTGTCTCTTTCTTGTTTCAAGTGTTCTACTATGGACCATGGCTAAAACTCAAGTTTTAGAGACATCCCGAAATTCGAATTTGGACTTTCGTTAGTGTATTAAGTGTATCAAAATGTCATCTTTCACATTGATTCGAGATCGTCAACCGCAAAAAAAGTCAGTTTTGAGATATCGTTGAATGAACAAAGTTGTCTCTTTCTTGTTTCTAGTGTTTAACTATGGACCCATGGCTAAAACTCAAGTTTTAAAGACTTCCCGAAATCTGATTTGGACTTTCATCAGTGTATTAAGTGTATTAAAATGTAGTCTTTCACATTGATTCAGAATCGTCCATCGCAAAAAACTTTCCTTTCGAGTTATCGTTGAATGAACGAAGTTGTCTCTTTCTTGTTTCAAGTGTTCAACTACGGACCCATGGCCAAAACTCAAGTTTTAAAAACTTCCCAAAATCTGAATTTGGGCTTTCTTTAGTGTATTAAGTGTTTCAAAATGCCGTCTTTCACGTAGATTCGTAATCATCAAAAGCAAATAAGTCAGTTTTTAGATATCTTTGATTGAACAAAGTTCTGTCTTTCTTGTTTCAAGTGTTCTACTATGGACCCATGGCTAAAACTCAAGTTTTAAAAACTTCCCGAAATCTAAATCTGGACTTTCATTAGGGTATTAAGTGTATCAAAATGTCGTCTTTCACATAGATTCGGAATCGTCAACTGCAAAAATGTCAATTTTAAGATATCATTGCTTGAACAAAGTTGTCTCTTTCTTGTTTCAAGTGTTCTACTATGGACCCATGGGTAAAACTCAAGTTTTAAAAAAGTTCCCGGAATCCGAATTTGGACATTCGTTAGTGTATTAAGTGTATCAAAATGTCGTCTTTCACGTTGATTCGGAATCGTCAACCGCAATAAAAGTCTGTTTTGAGATATTGTTTAATGAACAAAGTTGCCTCTTTCTTGTTTCAAGTGTTTAACTATTGACCCATGGCTAAAACTCAAGCTTTAAAGACTTCCCGAAATCCAAATTTGGACTTTCGTTAGTGTATTAAGTGTATCAAAATGTCGTCTTTCACATTTATTCGAAATCGTCAACCGCAAAAAAAGTCAGTTTTGAGAAATCGTTGAATGAACAAAGTTGTCTCTTTCTTGTTTCAAGTGTTCTACTATAGACCCATGGCTAAAACTCAAGTTTTAAAGACTTCCCGAAATCCAAATTTAGACTTTCATTAGTGTATTAAGTGTATTAAAATGTCGTATTTCACATTGATTCGGAATCGTCAACCGCAAAAAAAGTCAGTTTTGAGATATCGTTGAATGAACAAAGTTGTCTCTTTCTTGTTTCAAGTGTTTAACTATGGACCCATGGCTAAAACTCAAGTTTTAAAGACTTCCTGAAATCCGAATTTGGACTTTCATTAGCGTATTAAGTGTATTAAAATTTCATCTTTCACATTGATTCGGAATCGTCAACCGCAAAAAAAGTCAGTTTTGAGTTATAGTTGAATAAACAAAGTTGTCTCTTTCTTGTTTCAAGTGTTCAACTATGCACCCATGGCTAAAACTCAAGTTTTAAAGACTTCCCGAAATTCGAATTTGGACTTTCATGAGTGTATTAAGTGTATTAAAATGTCATCTTTCACATTGATTCGGAATCGTCAACCACAAAAAAAGTCAGTTTTGAGATATCGTTGATTGAACAAAGTTGTCTCTTTCTTGTTTCAAGTGTTCAACTATGGACCCATGGCCAAAACTCAAGTTTTAAAGACTGCCCGAAATCTGAATTTGGACTTTCATCAGTGTATTAAGTGTATTAAAATGTCGACTTTCACATTGATTCGGAATCGTCAACCGCAAAAAAAGACAGTTTTGAATTATTGTTGAATGAACAAAGTTGTCTCTTTCTTGTTTCAAGTGTTCAACTATGGACCCATGGCTAAAACTCAAGTTTTAAAAACTTCCCAAAATCTGAATTTGGACTTTATTTAGTGTATTAAGTGTTTCAGAATGTGATCTTTCACGTAGATTCAGAACCGTCAAAAGCAAATAAGTCAGTTTTGAGATATCTTTGATAGAACAAAGTTCTGTCTTTCTTGTTTCAAGTGTTCTACTGTGCACCCATGGCTAAAACTCAAGTTTTAAAAACATCCCGAGATCTGAATCTGGACTTTCATTAGTGTATCAAAATGTCATCTTTCACATAGATTCGGAATCGTCAACTGCAAAAAAGTCAATTTTGAGATATCGTTGATTGAACAAAGTTGTCTCCTTCTTATTTCAAGTGTTCTACTATGGACCCATGGGTAAAACTGAAGTTTTAAAAACGTCCCAAAATCCGAATTTGGACTTTCACTAGTGTATTAAATGTATCAAAATGTCGTCTTTCACATTGATTCGGAATCGTCAACCGCAAAAAAAGTCAGTTTTGAGATATCGTTTGAATGAAGAAAGTTGTCTCTTTCTTGTTTCAAGTGTTCAACAATGGACCCATGGCTAAAACTCAAGTTTTAAAGACTTTCCGAAATCCGAATTTGGACTTTCATTAGCGTATTAAGTGTATTAAAATTTCATCTTTCTCATTGATTCGGAATCGTCAACCGCAAAAAAAGTCAGTTTTGAGTTATAGTTGAATGAACAAAGTTGTCTCTTTCTTGTTTCAAGTATTCAACTATGGACCCATGGCTAAAACTCAAGTTTTAAAGACTTCCCGAAATTCGAATTTGGACTTTCATGAGTGTATTAAGTGTATTAAAATGTCGTCTTTCACATTGATTCGGAATCGTCAACCGCAAAAAAAGTCAGTTCTGAGATATCGTTGAATGAACGAAGTTGTTTCTTTCTTGTTTCAAGTGTTTAACTATGGACCCATGGCTAAAACTCAAGTTTTAAAGACTTCCCGAAATCCGAATTTGTACTTTCATTAGTGTATTAAGTGTATTAAAATGTCGTCTTTCACATTGATTCGGAATCGTCAACCGCAAAAAAAGTCAGTTTTGAGTTATCGTTGAATGAACAAAGTTGTCTCTTTCTTGTTTCAAGTGTTTAACTATGGACCCATGGCTAAAACTCAAGTTTTAAAGACTTCCCGAAATCCGAATTTGGACTTTCATTAGTGTATTAAGTGTATTAAAATGTCGTCTTTCGCATTGATTCGGAATCGTCAACCGCAAAAAAAGTCAGTTTTGAGTTATCGTTGAATGAACAAAGTTGTCTCTTTCTTGTTTCAAGTGTTCAACTATGGACCCATGGCTAAAACTCAAGTTTTAAAGACTTCCCGAAATCCGAATTTGGACTTTCATTTGTGTATTAAGTGTATTAAAATGTCGTCTTTCACATTGATTCGGAATCGTCAACCGCAAAAAAAGTCAGTTTTGAGATATCGTTGAATGAACAAAGTTGTCTCTTTCTTGTTTCAAGTGTTCAACTATGGACCCATGGCTAAAACTCAAGTTTTAAAAACTTCCCAAAATCTGAATTTGGACTTTATTTAGTGCATTAAGTGTTTCAAAATGTCATCTTTCACGTAGATTCAGAACCGTCAAAAGCAAATAAGTCAGTTTTGAGATATCTTTGATAGAACAAAGTTCTGTCTTTCTTGTTTCAATTGTTCTACTGTGCACCCATGGCTAAAACTCAAGTTTTAAAAACTTCTCGAGATCTGAATCTGGACTTTCATTAGTGTATTAAGTGTATCAAAATGTCGTCTTTCACATTGATTCGGAATCGTCCACCGCAAAAAAGTTCCCTTTTGAGTTATCGTTGAATGAACAAAGTTGTCTCTTTCTTGTTTCAAGTGCTCAACTATGGACCCATGGCTAAAACTCAAGTTTTAAAAACTTCTCGAAATATGAATTTGTACTTTCTTTAGTGTATTAAGTGTTTCAAAATGTCGTCTTTCACATAGATTCGGAATCATCAAAAGCAAATAAGTCAGTTTTTAGATATCTTTGATTGAACAAAGTTCTGTCTTTCTTGTTTCAAGTGTTTAACTATGGACCATGGCTAAAACTCAAGTTTTAAAAACTTTCCGAAATCTGAATTTGGACTTTCTTTAGTGTATTAAGTGTTTCAAAATGCGGTCTTTCACATAGATTCGGAATCGTCAACTGCAAAAAAGTCAATTTTAAGATATCATTGATTGAACAAAGTTGTCTCCTTCTTGTTTCAAGTGTTCTACTATGGACCATGGCTAAAACTCAAGTTTTAAAGACATCCCGAAATCCAAATTTGGACTTTCGTTAGTGTATTAAGTGTATCAAAATGTCATCTTTCACATTGATTCGAGATCGTCAACCGCAAAAAAAGTCAATTTTGAGATATCGTTGAATGAACAAAGTTGTCTCTTTCTTGTTTCAAGTGTTTAACTATGGACCCATGGCTAAAACTCAAGTTTTAAAGACTTCCCGAAATCTGAATTTGGACTTTCATCAGTGTATTAAGTGTATTAAAATGTAGTCTTTCACATTGATTCAGAATCGTCCACCGCAAAAAACTTCCCTTTCGAGTTATCGTTGAATGAACGAAGTTGTCTCTTTCTTGTTTCAAGTGTTCAACTATGGACCCATGGCCAAAACTCAAGTTTTAAAAACTTCCCAAAATCTGAATTTGGGCTTTCTTTAGTGTATTAAGTGTTTCAAAATGCCGTCTTTCATGTAGATTCGTAACCATCAAAAGCAAATAAGTCAGTTTTTAGATATCTTTGATTGAACAAAGTTCTGTCTTTCTTGTTTCAAGTGTTCTACTATGGACCCATGGCTAAAACTCAAGTTTTAAAAACTTCTCGAAATCTAAATCTGGACTTTCATTAGGGTATTAAGTGTATCAAAATGTCGTCTTTCACATAGATTCGGAATCGTCAACTGCAAAAAAGTCAGTTTTAAGATATCGTTGATTGAACAAAGTTGTCTCTTTCTTGTTTCAAGTGTTCTACTATGGACCCATGGGTAAAACTCAAGTTTTAAAAAAGTTCCCGGAATCCGAATTTGGACATTTGTTAGTGTATTAAGTGTATCAAAATGTCGTCTTTCACGTTGATTGGGAATCGTCAACCGCAATAAAAGTCAGTTTTGAGATATTGTTGAATGAACAAAGTTGTCTCTTTCTTGTTTCAAGTGTTTAACTATTGACCCATGGCTAAAACTCAAGCTTTAAAGACTTCCCGAAATCCAAATTTGGACTTTCGTTAGTGTATTAAGTGTATCAAAATGTCGTCTTTCACATTTATTCGAAATCGTCAACCGCAAAAAAAGTCAGTTTTGAGAAATCGTTGAATCAACAAAGTTGTCTCTTTCTTGTTTCAAGTGTTCTACTATAGACCCATGGCTAAAACTCAAGTTTTAAAGACTTCCCGAAATCCAAATTTAGACTTTCATTAGTGTATTAAGTGTATTAAAATGTCGTATTTCACATTGATTCGGAATCGTCAACCGCAAAAAAAGTCAGTTCTGAGATATCGTTGAATGAACGAAGTTGTTTCTTTCTTGTTTCAAGTGTTTAACTATGGACCCATGGCTAAAACTCAAGTTTTAAAGACTTCCCGAAATCCGAATTTGTACTTTCATTAGTGTATTAAGTGTATTAAAATGTCGTCTTTCACATTGATTCGGAATCGTCAACCGCA
Organism: Diospyros kaki; assembly: GCA_036245055.1. NCBI lineage: Eukaryota > Viridiplantae > Streptophyta > Magnoliopsida > Ericales > Ebenaceae > Diospyros > Diospyros kaki. The sequence continues at coordinate 20,447,424 of BSEG01000009.1, read as the reverse complement.
AAAAAAGTCAGTTTTGAGTTATCGTTGAATGAACAAAGTTGTCTCTTTCTTGTTTCAAGTGTTTAACTATGGACCCATGGCTAAAACTCAAGTTTTAAAGACTTCCCGAAATCTGAATTTGGACTTTCATTAGTGTATTAAGTGTATTAAAATGTCGTCTTTCGCATTGATTCGGAATCGTCAACCGCAAAAAAAGTCAGTTTTGAGTTATCGTTGAATGAACAAAGTTGTCTCTTTCTTGTTTCAAGTGTTCAACTATGGACCCATGGCTAAAACTCAAGTTTTAAAGACTTCCCGAAATCCGAATTTGGACTTTCATTTGTGTATTAAGTGTATTAAAATGTCGTCTTTCACATTGATTCGGAATCGTCAACCGCAAAAAAAGTCAGTTTTGAGATATCGTTGAATGAACAAAGTTGTCTCTTTCTTGTTTCAAGTGTTCAACTATGGACCCATGGCTAAAACTCAAGTTTTAAAAACTTCCCAAAATCTGAATTTGGACTTTATTTAGTGCATTAAGTGTTTCAAAATGTCATCTTTCACGTAGATTCAGAACCGTCAAAAGCAAATAAGTCAGTTTTGAGATATCTTTGATAGAACAAAGTTCTGTCTTTCTTGTTTCAATTGTTCTACTGTGCACCCATGGCTAAAACTCAAGTTTTAAAAACTTCTCGAGATCTGAATCTGGACTTTCATTAGTGTATTAAGTGTATCAAAATGTCGTCTTTCACATTGATTCGGAATCGTCCACCGCAAAAAAGTTCCCTTTTGAGTTATCGTTGAATGAACAAAGTTGTCTCTTTCTTGTTTCAAGTGCTCAACTATGGACCCATGGCTAAAACTCAAGTTTTAAAAACTTCTCGAAATATGAATTTGTACTTTCTTTAGTGTATTAAGTGTTTCAAAATGTCGTCTTTCACGTAGATTCGGAATCATCAAAAGCAAATAAGTCAGTTTTTAGATATCTTTGATTGAACAAAGTTCTGTCTTTCTTGTTTCAAGTGTTTAACTATGGACCATGGCTAAAACTCAAGTTTTAAAAACTTTCCGAAATCTGAATTTGGACTTTCTTTAGTGTATTAAGTGTTTCAAAATGCTGTCTTTCACATAGATTCGGAATCGTCAACTGCAAAAAAGTCAATTTTAAGATATCATTGATTGAACAAAGTTGTCTCCTTCTTGTTTCAAGTGTTCTACTATGGACCATGGCTAAAACTCAAGTTTTAAAGACATCCCGAAATCCAAATTTGGACTTTCGTTAGTGTATTAAGTGTATCAAAATGTCATCTTTCACATTGATTCGAGATCGTCAACCGCAAAAAAAGTCAATTTTGAGATATCGTTGAATGAACAAAGTTGTCTCTTTCTTGTTTCAAGTGTTTAACTATGGACCCATGGCTAAAACTCAAGTTTTAAAGACTTCCCGAAATCTGAATTTGGACTTTCATCAGTGTATTAAGTGTATTAAAATGTAGTCTTTCACATTGATTCAGAATCGTCCACCGCAAAAAACTTCCCTTTCGAGTTATCGTTGAATGAACGAAGTTGTCTCTTTCTTGTTTCAAGTGTTCAACTATGGACCCATGGCCAAAACTCAAGTTTTAAAAACTTCCCAAAATCTGAATTTGGGCTTTCTTTAGTGTATTAAGTGTTTCAAAATGCCGTCTTTCATGTAGATTCGTAACCATCAAAAGCAAATAAGTCAGTTTTTAGATATCTTTGATTGAACAAAGTTCTGTCTTTCTTGTTTCAAGTGTTCTACTATGGACCCATGGCTAAAACTCAAGTTTTAAAAACTTCTCGAAATCTAAATCTGGACTTTCATTAGGGTATTAAGTGTATCAAAATGTCGTCTTTCACATAGATTCGGAATCGTCAACTGCAAAAAAGTCAGTTTTAAGATATCGTTGATTGAACAAAGTTGTCTCTTTCTTGTTTCAAGTGTTCTACTATGGACCCATGGGTAAAACTCAAGTTTTAAAAAAGTTCCCGGAATCCGAATTTGGACATTTGTTAGTGTATTAAGTGTATCAAAATGTCGTCTTTCACGTTGATTGGGAATCGTCAACCGCAATAAAAGTCAGTTTTGAGATATTGTTGAATGAACAAAGTTGTCTCTTTCTTGTTTCAAGTGTTTAACTATTGACCCATGGCTAAAACTCAAGCTTTAAAGACTTCCCGAAATCCAAATTTGGACTTTCGTTAGTGTATTAAGTGTATCAAAATGTCGTCTTTCACATTTATTCGAAATCGTCAACCGCAAAAAAAGTCAGTTTTGAGAAATCGTTGAATCAACAAAGTTGTCTCTTTCTTGTTTCAAGTGTTCTACTATAGACCCATGGCTAAAACTCAAGTTTTAAAGACTTCCCGAAATCCAAATTTAGACTTTCATTAGTGTATTAAGTGTATTAAAATGTCGTATTTCACATTGATTCGGAATCGTCAACCGCAAAAAAAGTCAGTTCTGAGATATCGTTGAATGAACGAAGTTGTTTCTTTCTTGTTTCAAGTGTTTAACTATGGACCCATGGCTAAAACTCAAGTTTTAAAGACTTCCCGAAATCCGAATTTGTACTTTCATTAGTGTATTAAGTGTATTAAAATGTCGTCTTTCACATTGATTCGGAATCGTCAACCGCAAAAAAAGTCAGTTTTGAGTTATCGTTGAATGAACAAAGTTGTCTCTTTCTTGTTTCAAGTGTTTAACTATGGACCCATGGCTAAAACTCAAGTTTTAAAGACTTCCCGAAATCTGAATTTGGACTTTCATTAGTGTATTAAGTGTATTAAAATGTCGTCTTTCGCATTGATTCGGAATCGTCAACCGCAAAAAAAGTCAGTTTTGAGTTATCGTTGAATGAACAAAGTTGTCTCTTTCTTGTTTCAAGTGTTCAACTATGGACCCATGGCTAAAACTCAAGTTTTAAAGACTTCCCGAAATCTGAATTTGGACTTTCATTTGTGTATTAAGTGTATTAAAATGTCGTCTTCCACATTGATTCGGAATCGTCAACCGCAAAAAAAGTCAGTTTTGAGATATCGTTGAATGAACAAAGTTGTCTATTTCTTGTTTCAAGTGTTCAACTATGGACCCATGGCTAAAACTCAAGTTTTAAAAACTTCCCAAAATCTGAATTTGGACTTTATTTAGTGCATTAAGTGTTTCAAAATGTCATCTTTCACGTAGATTCAGAACCGTCAAAAGCAAATAAGTCAGTTTTGAGATATCTTTGATAGAACAAAGTTGTCTTTCTTGTTTCAATTGTTCTACTGTGCACCCATGGCTAAAACTCAAGTTTTAAAAACTTCCCGAGATCTGAATCTGGACTTTCATTAGTGTATTAAGTGTATCAAAATGTCGTCTTTCACATAGATTCGGAATCGTCAACTGCAAAAAAGTCAATTTTGAGATATCGTTGATTTAACAAAGTTGTCTCCTTCTTGTTTCAAGTGTTCTACTATGGACCCATGGGTAAAACTCACGTTTTAAAAATGTCCCGAAATCCGAATTTGGACTTTCACTAGTGTATTAAGTGTATCAAAATGTCTTCTTTCACATTGATTCGGAATCGTCAACCGCAAAAAAAGGCAGTTTTTAGATATCGTTGAATGAAGAAAGTTGTCTCTTTCTTGTTTCAAGTGTTCAACAATGGACCCATGGCTAAAACTCAAGTTTTAAAGACTTCCCGAAATCCGAATTTGGATTTTTCATTAGTGTATTAAGTGTATTAAAATGTCATCTTTCACATTGATTCGGAATCGTCAACCGCAAAAAAAGTCAGTTTTGAGATATCGTTGAATGAACAAAGTTGTCTCTTTCTTTTTTCAAGTGTTTAACTATGGACCCATGGCTAAAACTCAAGTTTTAAAGACTTTCCGAAATCCGAATTTGGACTTTCATCAGTGTATTAAGTGTATTAAAATGTCGTCTTTCACATTGATTCGGAATCGTCCACTACAAAAAACTGCCCTTTTGAGTTATCGTTGAATAAGCAAAGTTGTCTCTTTCTTGTTTCAAGTGTTCTACTATGGACCATGGCTAAAACTCAAGTTTTAGAGACATCCCGAAATCCGAATTTGGACTTTCGTTAGTGTATTAAGTGTATCAAAATGTCATCTTTCACATTGATTCGAGATCGTCAACCGCAAAAAAAGTCAGTTTTGAGATATCGTTGAATGAACAAAGTTGTCTCTTTCTTGTTTCTAGTGTTTAACTATGGACCCATGGCTAAAACTCAAGTTTTAAAGACTTCCCGAAATCTGATTTGGACTTTCATCAGTGTATTAAGTGTATTAAAATGTAGTCTTTCACATTGATTCAGAATCGTCCACCGCAAAAAACTTTCCTTTCGAGTTATCGTTGATTGAACGAAGTTGTCTCTTTCTTGTTTCAAGTGTTCAACTACGGACCCATGGCCAAAACTCAAGTTTTAAAAACTTCCCAAAATCTGAATTTGGGCTTTCTTTAGTGTATTAAGTGTTTCAAAATGCCGTCTTTCACGTAGATTCGTAATCATCAAAAGCAAATAAGTCAGTTTTTAGATATCTTTGATTGAACAAAGTTCTGTCTTTCTTGTTTCAAGTGTTCTACTATGGACCCATGGCTAAAACTCAAGTTTTAAAAACTTCCCGAAATCTAAATCTGGACTTTCATTAGGGTATTAAGTGTATCAAAATGTCGTCTTTCACATAGATTCGGAATCGTCAACTGCAAAAAAGTCAATTTTAAGATATCATTGATTGAACAAAGTTGTCTCTTTCTTGTTTCAAGTGTTCTACTATGGACCCATGGGTAAAACTCAAGTTTTAAAAAAGTTCCCGGAATCCGAATTTGGACATTCGTTAGTGTATTAAGTGTATCAAAATGTCGTCTTTCACGTTGATTCGGAATCGTCAACCGCAATAAAAGTCTGTTTTGAGATATTGTTGAATGAACAAAGTTGCCTCTTTCTTGTTTCAAGTGTTTAACTATTGACCCATGGCTAAAACTCAAGCTTTAAAGACTTCCCGAAATCCAAATTTGGACTTTCGTTAGTGTATTAAGTGTATCAAAATGTCGTCTTTCACATTTATTCGAAATCGTCAACCGCAAAAAAAGTCAGTTTTGAGAAATCGTTGAATGAACAAAGTTGTCTCTTTCTTTTTTCAAGTGTTTAACTATGGACCCAAGGCTAAAACTCAAGTTTTAAAGACTTTCCGAAATCCGAATTTGGACTTTCATCAGTGTATTAAGTGTATTAAAATGTCGTCTTTCACATTGATTCGGAATCGTCCACTACAAAAAACTGCCCTTTTGAGTTATCGTTGAATAAGCAAAGTTGTCTCTTTCTTGTTTCAAGTGTTCTACTATGGACCATGGCTAAAACTCAAGTTTTAGAGACATCCCGAAATCCGAATTTGGACTTTCATTAGCGTATTAAGTGTATTAAAATTTCATCTTTCACATTGATTCGGAATCGTCAACCGCAAAAAAAGTCAGTTTTGAGTTATAGTTGAATGAACAAAGTTGTCTCTTTCTTGTTTCAAGTGTTCAACTATGCACCCATGGCTAAAACTCAAGTTTTAAAGACTTCCCGAAATTCGAATTTGGACTTTCATGAGTGTATTAAGTGTATTAAAATGTCGTCTTTCACATTGATTCGGAATCGTCAACCACAAAAAAAGTCAGTTTTGAGATATCGTTGATTGAACAAAGTTGTCTCTTTCTTGTTTCAAGTGTTCAACTATGGACCCATGGCTAAAACTCAAGCTTTAAAGACTTCCCGAAATCCAAATTTGGACTTTCGTTAGTGTATTAAGTGTATCAAAATGTCGTCATTCACATTTATTCGAAATCGTCAACCGCAAAAAAAGTCAGTTTTGAGAAATCGTTGAATCAACAAAGTTGTCTCTTTCTTGTTTCAAGTGTTCTACTATAGACCCATGGCTAAAACTCAAGTTTTAAAGACTTCCCGAAATCCAAATTTAGACTTTCATTAGTGTATTAAGTGTATTAAAATGTCGTATTTCACATTGATTCGGAATCGTCAACCGCAAAAAAAGTCAGTTCTGAGATATCGTTGAATGAACGAAGTTGTTTCTTTCTTGTTTCAAGTGTTTAACTATGGACCCATGGCTAAAACTCAAGTTTTAAAGACTTCCCGAAATCTGAATTTGGACTTTCATCAGTGTATTAAGTGTATTAAAATGTCGTCTTTCACATTGATTCGGAATCGTCCACTGCAAAAAACTTCCCTTTTGAGTTATCGTTGAATGAACAAAGTTGTCTCTTTCTTGTTTCAAGTGTTCAACTATGGACCCATGGCTAAAACTCAAGTTTTAAAAACTTCTCAAAATATGAATTTGGACTTTCTTTAGTGTATTAGGTGTTTCAAAATGTCATCTTTCACGTAGATTCGGAATCATCAACAGCAAAAAAAGTCAGTTTTGTGATATCGTTGAATGAACAAAGTTGTATCTTTCTTGTTTCAAGTGTTTAACTATGGACCCATGGCTATAACTCAAGTTTTAAAGACTTTTCGAAATCCAAATTTGGACTTTCATCAGTGTATTAAGTGTATTAAAATGTCGTCTTTCACATTGATTCGGAATCGTCCACCGCAAAAAAGTTCCCTTTTGAGTTATCGTTGAATGAACAAAGTTGTCTCTTTCTTGTTTCAAGTGCTCAACTATGGACCCATGGCTAAAACTCAAGTTTTAAAAACTTCTCGAAATATGAATTTGTACTTTCTTTAGTGTATTAAGTGTTTCAAAATGTCGTCTTTCACGTAGATTCGGAATCATCAAAAGCAAATAAGTCAGTTTTTAGATATCTTTGATTGAACAAAGTTCTGTCTTTCTTGTTTCAAGTGTTTAACTATGGACCATGGCTAAAACTCAAGTTTTAAAAACTTTCCGAAATCTGAATTTGGACTTTCTTTAGTGTATTAAGTGTTTCAAAATGCTGTCTTTCACATAGATTCGGAATCGTCAACTGCAAAAAAGTCAATTTTAAGATATCGTTGATTGAACAAAGTTGTCTCCTTCTTGTTTCAAGTGTTCTACTATGGACCATGGCTAAAACTCAAGTTTTAAAGACATCCCGAAATCCAAATTTGGACTTTCGTTAGTGTATTAAGTGTATCAAAATGTCATCTTTCACATTGATTCGAGATCGTCAACCGCAAAAAAAGTCAATTTTGAGATATCGTTGAATGAACAAAGTTGTCTCTTTCTTGTTTCAAGTGTTTAACTATGGACCCATGGCTAAAACTCAAGTTTTAAAGACTTCCCGAAATCTGAATTTGGACTTTCATCAGTGTATTAAGTGTATTAAAATGTAGTCTTTCACATTGATTCAGAATCGTCCACCGCAAAAAACTTCCCTTTCGAGTTATCGTTGAATGAACGAAGTTGTCTCTTTCTTGTTTCAAGTGTTCAACTATGGACCCATGGCCAAAACTCAAGTTTTAAAAACTTCCCAAAATCTGAATTTGGGCTTTCTTTAGTGTATTAAGTGTTTCAAAATGCCGTCTTTCATGTAGATTCGTAATCATCAAAAGCAAATAAGTCAGTTTTTAGATATCTTTGATTGAACAAAGTTCTGTCTTTCTTGTTTCAAGTGTTCTACTATGGACCCATGGCTAAAACTCAAGTTTTAAAAACTTCTCGAAATCTAAATCTGGACTTTCATTAGGGTATTAAGTGTATCAAAATGTCGTCTTTCACATAGATTCGGAATCGTCAACTGCAAAAAAGTCAGTTTTAAGATATCGTTGATTGAACAAAGTTGTCTCTTTCTTGTTTCAAGTGTTCTACTATGGACCCATGGGTAAAACTCAAGTTTTAAAAAAGTTCCCGGAATCCGAATTTGGACATTCGTTAGTGTATTAAGTGTATCAAAATGTCGTCTTTCACGTTGATTCGGAATCGTCAACCGCAATAAAAGTCAGTTTTGAGATATTGTTGAATGAACAAAGTTGTCTCTTTCTTGTTTCAAGTGTTTAACTATTGACCCATGGCTAAAACTCAAGCTTTAAAGACTTCCCGAAATCCAAATTTGGACTTTCGTTAGTGTATTAAGTGTATCAAAATGTCGTCTTTCACATTTATTCGAAATCGTCAACCGCAAAAAAAGTCAGTTTTGAGAAATCGTTGAATCAACAAAGTTGTCTCTTTCTTGTTTCAAGTGTTCTACTATAGACCCATGGCTAAAACTCAAGTTTTAAAGACTTCCCGAAATCCAAATTTAGACTTTCATTAGTGTATTAAGTGTATTAAAATGTCGTATTTCACATTGATTCGGAATCGTCAACCGCAAAAAAAGTCAGTTCTGAGATATCGTTGAATGAACGAAGTTGTTTCTTTCTTGTTTCAAGTGTTTAACTATGGACCCATGGCTAAAACTCAAGTTTTAAAGACTTCCCGAAATCCGAATTTGTACTTTCATTAGTGTATTAAGTGTATTAAAATGTCGTCTTTCACATTGATTCGGAATCGTCAACCGCAAAAAAAGTCAGTTTTGAGTTATCGTTGAATGAACAAAGTTGTCTCTTTCTTGTTTCAAGTGTTTAACTATGGACCCATGGCTAAAACTCAAGTTTTAAAGACTTCCCGAAATCTGAATTTGGACTTTCATTAGTGTATTAAGTGTATTAAAATGTCGCCTTTCACATTGATTCGGAATCGTCAACTGCAAAAAAAGTCAGTTTTGAGATATCGTTTGAATGGAGAAAGTTGTCTCTTTCTTGTTTCAAGTGTTCACCAATGGACCCATGGCTAAAAGTCAAGTTTTAAAGACTTTCCGAAATCCGAATTTCGACTTTCATTAGTGTATTAAGTGTATTAAAATGTCGTCTTTCACAGTGAGTCGGAATCGTGAACCACAAAAAAAGTCAATTTTGAGATATCGTTGAATGAACAAAGTTGTCTCTTTGTTTTTTCAAGTGTTTATCTACGGACCTATGGCTAAAACTCAAGTTTTAAAGACTTTCCAAAATCCGAATTTGGACTTTCATCAGTGTATTAAGTGTATTAAAATGTCGTCTTTCACATTGATTCGGAATCGTCCACTGCAAAAAACTTCCCTTTTGAGTTATCGTTGAATGAACAAAGTTGTCTCTTTCTTGTTTCAAGTGTTCAACTATGGACCCATGGCTAAAACTCAAGTTTTAAAAACTTCTCAAAATATGAATTTGGACTTTCTTTAGTGTATTAGGTGTTTCAAAATGTCATCTTTCACGTAGATTCGGAATCATCAACAGCAAAAAAAGTCAGTTTTGTGATATCGTTGAATGAACAAAGTTGTATCTTTCTTGTTTCAAGTGTTTAACTACGGACCCATGGCTATAACTCAAGTTTTAAAGACTTTTCGAAATCCGAATTTGGACTTTCATCAGTGTATTAAGTGTATTAAAATGTCGTCTTTCACATTGATTCGGAATCGTCCACCGCAAAAAAGTTCCCTTTTGAGTTATCGTTGAATGAACAAAGTTGTCTCTTTCTTGTTTCAAGTGCTCAACTATGGACCCATGGCTAAAACTCAAGTTTTAAAAACTTCTCGAAATATGAATTTGTACTTTCTTTAGTGTATTAAGTGTTTCAAAATGTCGTCTTTCACGTAGATTCGGAATCATCAAAAGCAAATAAGTCAGTTTTTAGATATCTTTGATTGAACAAAGTTCTGTTTTTCTTGTTTCAAGTGTTTAACTATGGACCATGGCTAAAACTCAAGTTTTAAAAACTTTCCAAAATCTGAATTTGGACTTTCTTTAGTGTATTAAGTGTTTCAAAATGCTGTCTTTCACATAGATTCGGAATCGTCAACTGCAAAAAAGTCAATTTTAAGATATCGTTGATTGAACAAAGTTGTCTCCTTCTTGTTTCAAGTGTTCTACTATGGACCATGGCTAAAACTCAAGTTTTAAAGACATCCCGAAATCCAAATTTGGACTTTCGTTAGTGTATTAAGTGTATCAAAATGTCATCTTTCACATTGATTCGAGATCGTCAACCGCAAAAAAAGTCAATTTTGAGATATCGTTGAATGAACAAAGTTGTCTCTTTCTTGTTTCAAGTGTTTAACTATGGACCCATGGCTAAAACTCAAGTTTTAAAGACTTCCCGAAATCTGAATTTGGACTTTCATCAGTGTATTAAGTGTATTAAAATGTAGTCTTTCACATTGATTCAGAATCGTCCACCGCAAAAAACTTCCCTTTCGAGTTATCGTTGAATGAACGAAGTTGTCTCTTTCTTGTTTCAAGTGTTCAACTATGGACCCATGGCCAAAACTCAAGTTTTAAAAACTTCCCAAAATCTGAATTTGGGCTTTCTTTAGTGTATTAAGTGTTTCAAAATGCCGTCTTTCATGTAGATTCGTAATCATCAAAAGCAAATAAGTCAGTTTTTAGATATCTTTGATTGAACAAAGTTCTGTCTTTCTTGTTTCAAGTGTTCTACTATGGACCCATGGCTAAAACTCAAGTTTTAAAAACTTCTCGAAATCTAAATCTGGACTTTCATTAGGGTATTAAGTGTATCAAAATGTCGTCTTTCACATAGATTCGGAATCGTCAACTGCAAAAAAGTCAGTTTTAAGATATCGTTGATTGAACAAAGTTGTCTCTTTCTTGTTTCAAGTGTTCTACTATGGACCCATGGGTAAAACTCAAGTTTTAAAAAAGTTCCCGGAATCCGAATTTGGACATTCGTTAGTGTATTAAGTGTATCAAAATGTCATCTTTCACGTTGATTCGGAATCGTCAACCGCAATAAAAGTCAGTTTTGAGATATTGTTGAATGAACAAAGTTGTCTCTTTCTTGTTTCAAGTGTTTAACTATTGACCCATGGCTAAAACTCAAGCTTTAAAGACTTCCCGAAATCCAAATTTGGACTTTCGTTAGTGTATTAAGTGTATCAAAATGTCGTCTTTCACATTTATTCGAAATCGTCAACCGCAAAAAAAGTCAGTTTTGAGAAATCGTTGAATCAACAAAGTTGTCTCTTTCTTGTTTCAAGTGTTCTACTATAGACCCATGGCTAAAACTCAAGTTTTAAAGACTTCCCGAAATCCAAATTTAGACTTTCATTAGTGTATTAAGTGTATTAAAATGTCGTATTTCACATTGATTCGGAATCGTCAACCGCAAAAAAAGTCAGTTCTGAGATATCGTTGAATGAACGAAGTTGTTTCTTTCTTGTTTCAAGTGTTTAACTATGGACCCATGGCTAAAACTCAAGTTTTAAAGACTTCCCGAAATCCGAATTTGTACTTTCATTAGTGTATTAAGTGTATTAAAATGTCGTCTTTCACATTGATTCGGAATCGTCAACCGCAAAAAAAGTCAGTTTTGAGTTATCGTTGAATGAACAAAGTTGTCTCTTTCTTGTTTCAAGTGTTTAACTATGGACCCATGGCTAAAACTCAAGTTTTAAAGACTTCCCGAAATCTGAATTTGGACTTTCATTAGTGTATTAAGTGTATTAAAATGTCGCCTTTCACATTGATTCGGAATCGTCAACTGCAAAAAAAGTCAGTTTTGAGATATCGTTTGAATGGAGAAAGTTGTCTCTTTCTTGTTTCAAGTGTTCACCAATGGACCCATGGCTAAAACTCAAGTTTTAAAGACTTTCCGAAATCCGAATTTCGACTTTCATTAGTGTATTAAGTGTATTAAAATGTCGTCTTTCACAGTGAGTCGGAATCGTGAACCACAAAAAAAGTCAATTTTGAGATATCGTTGAATGAACAAAGTTGTCTCTTTGTTTTTTCAAGTGTTTATCTACGGACCTATGGCTAAAACTCAAGTTTTAAAGACTTTCCAAAATCCGAATTTGGACTTTCATCAGTGTATTAAGTGTATTAAAATGTCGTCTTTCACATTGATTCGGAATCGTCCACTGCAAAAAACTTCCCTTTTGAGTTATCGTTGAATGAACAAAGTTGTCTCTTTCTTGTTTCAAGTGTTCAACTATGGACCCATGGCTAAAACTCAAGTTTTAAAAACTTCTCAAAATATGAATTTGGACTTTCTTTAGTGTATTAGGTGTTTCAAAATGTCATCTTTCACGTAGATTCGGAATCATCAACAGCAAAAAAAGTCAGTTTTGTGATATCGTTGAATGAACAAAGTTGTATCTTTCTTGTTTCAAGTGTTTAACTACGGACCCATGGCTATAACTCAAGTTTTAAAGACTTTTCGAAATCCGAATTTGGACTTTCATCAGTGTATTAAGTGTATTAAAATGTCGTCTTTCACATTGATTCGGAATCGTCCACCGCAAAAAAGTTCCCTTTTGAGTTATCGTTGAATGAACAAAGTTGTCTCTTTCTTGTTTCAAGTGCTCAACTATGGACCCATGGCTAAAACTCAAGTTTTAAAAACTTCTCGAAATATGAATTTGTACTTTCTTTAGTGTATTAAGTGTTTCAAAATGTCGTCTTTCACGTAGATTCGGAATCATCAAAAGCAAATAAGTCAGTTTTTAGATATCTTTGATTGAACAAAGTTCTGTTTTTCTTGTTTCAAGTGTTTAACTATGGACCATGGCTAAAACTCAAGTTTTAAAAACTTTCCGAAATCTGAATTTGGACTTTCTTTAGTGTATTAAGTGTTTCAAAATGCTGTCTTTCACATAGATTCGGAATCGTCAACTGCAAAAAAGTCAATTTTAAGATATCGTTGATTGAACAAAGTTGTCTCCTTCTTGTTTCAAGTGTTCTACTATGGACCATGGCTAAAACTCAAGTTTTAAAGACATCCCGAAATCCAAATTTGGACTTTCGTTAGTGTATTAAGTGTATCAAAATGTCATCTTTCACATTGATTCGAGATCGTCAACCGCAAAAAAAGTCAATTTTGAGATATCGTTGAATGAACAAAGTTGTCTCTTTCTTGTTTCAAGTGTTTAACTATGGACCCATGGCTAAAACTCAAGTTTTAAAGACTTCCCGAAATCTGAATTTGGACTTTCATCAGTGTATTAAGTGTATTAAAATGTAGTCTTTCACATTGATTCAGAATCGTCCACCGCAAAAAACTTCCCTTTCGAGTTATCGTTGAATGAACGAAGTTGTCTCTTTCTTGTTTCAAGTGTTCAACTATGGACCCATGGCCAAAACTCAAGTTTTAAAAACTTCCCAAAATCTGAATTTGGGCTTTCTTTAGTGTATTAAGTGTTTCAAAATGCCGTCTTTCATGTAGATTCGTAATCATCAAAAGCAAATAAGTCAGTTTTTAGATATCTTTGATTGAACAAAGTTCTGTCTTTCTTGTTTCAAGTGTTCTACTATGGACCCATGGCTAAAACTCAAGTTTTAAAAACTTCTCGAAATCTAAATCTGGACTTTCATTACGGTATTAAGTGTATCAAAATGTCGTCTTTCACATAGATTCGGAATCGTCAACTGCAAAAAAGTCAGTTTTAAGATATCGTTGATTGAACAAAGTTGTCTCTTTCTTGTTTCAACTGTTCTACTATGGACCCATGGGTAAAACTCAAGTTTTAAAAAAGTTCCCGGAATCCGAATTTGGACATTCGTTAGTGTATTAAGTGTATCAAAATGTCATCTTTCACGTTGATTCGGAATCGTCAACCGCAATAAAAGTCAGTTTTGAGATATTGTTGAATGAACAAAGTTGTCTCTTTCTTGTTTCAAGTGTTTAACTATTGACCCATGGCTAAAACTCAAGCTTTAAAGACTTCCCGAAATCCAAATTTGGACTTTCGTTAGTGTATTAAGTGTATCAAAATGTCGTCTTTCACATTTATTCGAAATCGTCAACCGCAAAAAAAGTCAGTTTTGAGAAATCGTTGAATCAACAAAGTTGTCTCTTTCTTGTTTCAAGTGTTCTACTATAGACCCATGGCTAAAACTCAAGTTTTAAAGACTTCCCGAAATCCAAATTTAGACTTTCATTAGTGTATTAAGTGTATTAAAATGTCGTATTTCACATTGATTCGGAATCGTCAACCGCAAAAAAAGTCAGTTCTGAGATATCGTTGAATGAACGAAGTTGTTTCTTTCTTGTTTCAAGTGTTTAACTATGGACCCATGGCTAAAACTCAAGTTTTAAAGACTTCCCGAAATCCGAATTTGTACTTTCATTAGTGTATTAAGTGTATTAAAATGTCGTCTTTCACATTGATTCGGAATCGTCAACCGCAAAAAAAGTCAGTTTTGAGTTATCGTTGAATGAACAAAGTTGTCTCTTTCTTGTTTCAAGTGTTTAACTATGGACCCATGGCTAAAACTCAAGTTTTAAAGACTTCCCGAAATCTGAATTTGGACTTTCATTAGTGTATTAAGTGTATTAAAATGTCGCCTTTCACATTGATTCGGAATCGTCAACTGCAAAAAAAGTCAGTTTTGAGATATCGTTTGAATGGAGAAAGTTGTCTCTTTCTTGTTTCAAGTGTTCACCAATGGACCCATGGCTAAAACTCAAGTTTTAAAGACTTTCCGAAATCCGAATTTCGACTTTCATTAGTGTATTAAGTGTATTAAAATGTCGTCTTTCACAGTGAGTCGGAATCGTGAACCACAAAAAAAGTCAATTTTGAGATATCGTTGAATGAACAAAGTTGTCTCTTTCTTTTTTCAAGTGTTTATCTACGGACCTATGGCTAAAACTCAAGTTTTAAAGACTTTCCAAAATCCGAATTTGGACTTTCATCAGTGTATTAAGTGTATTAAAATGTCGTCTTTCACATTGATTCGGAATCGTCCACTGCAAAAAACTTCCCTTTTGAGTTATCGTTGAATGAACAAAGTTGTCTCTTTCTTGTTTCAAGTGTTCAACTATGGACCCATGGCTAAAACTCAAGTTTTAAAAACTTCTCAAAATATGAATTTGGACTTTCTTTAGTGTATTAGGTGTTTCAAAATGTCATCTTTCACGTAGATTCGGAATCATCAACAGCAAAAAAAGTCAGTTTTGTGATATCTTTGAATGAACAAAGTTGTATCTTTCTTGTTTCAAGTGTTTAAGTACGGACCCATGGCTATAACTCAAGTTTTAAAGACTTTTCGAAATCCGAATTTGGACTTTCATCAGTGTATTAAGTGTATTAAAATGTCGTCTTTCACATTGATTCGGAATCGTCCACCGCAAAAAAGTTCCCTTTTGAGTTATCGTTGAATGAACAAAGTTGTCTCTTTCTTGTTTCAAGTGCTCAACTATGGACAGATGGCTAAAACTCAAGTTTTAAAAACTTCTCGAAATATGAATTTGTACTTTCTTTAGTGTATTAAGTGTTTCAAAATGTCGTCTTTCACGTAGATTCGGAATCATCAAAAGCAAATAAGTCAGTTTTTAGATATCTTTGATTGAACAAAGTTCTGTCTTTCTTGTTTCAAGTGTTTAACTATGGACCATGGCTAAAACTCAAGTTTTAAAAACTTTCCGAAATCTGAATTTGGACTTTCTTTAGTGTATTAAGTGTTTCAAAATGCTGTCTTTCACATAGATTCGGAATCGTCAACTGCAAAAAAGTCAATTTTAAGATATCGTTGATTGAACAAAGTTGTCTCCTTCTTGTTTCAAGTGTTCTACTATGGACCATGGCTAAAACTCAAGTTTTAAAGACATCCCGAAATCCAAATTTGGACTTTCGTTAGTGTATTAAGTGTATCAAAATGTCATCTTTCACATTGATTCGAGATCGTCAACCGCAAAAAAAGTCAATTTTGAGATATCGTTGAATGAACAAAGTTGTCTCTTTCTTGTTTCAAGTGTTTAACTATGGACCCATGGCTAAAACTCAAGTTTTAAAGACTTCCCGAAATCTGAATTTGGACTTTCATCAGTGTATTAAGTGTATTAAAATGTAGTCTTTCACATTGATTCAGAATCGTCCACCGCAAAAAACTTCCCTTTCGAGTTATCGTTGAATGAACGAAGTTGTCTCTTTCTTGTTTCAAGTGTTCAACTATGGACCCATGGCCAAAACTCAAGTTTTAAAAACTTCCCAAAATCTGAATTTGGGCTTTCTTTAGTGTATTAAGTGTTTCAAAATGCCGTCTTTCATGTAGATTCGTAATCATCAAAAGCAAATAAGTCAGTTTTTAGATATCTTTGATTGAACAAAGTTCTGTCTTTCTTGTTTCAAGTGTTCTACTATGGACCCATGGCTAAAACTCAAGTTTTAAAAACTTCTCGAAATCTAAATCTGGACTTTCATTAGGGTATTAAGTGTATCAAAATGTCGTCTTTCACATAGATTCGGAATCGTCAACTGCAAAAAAGTCAGTTTTAAGATATCGTTGATTGAACAAAGTTGTCTCTTTCTTGTTTCAAGTGTTCTACTATGGACCCATGGGTAAAACTCAAGTTTTAAAAAAGTTCCCGGAATCCGAATTTGGACATTCGTTAGTGTATTAAGTGTATCAAAATGTCGTCTTTCACGTTGATTCGGAATCGTCAACCGCAATAAAAGTCAGTTTTGAGATATTGTTGAATGAACAAAGTTGTCTCTTTCTTGTTTCAAGTGTTTAACTATTGACCCATGGCTAAAACTCAAGCTTTAAAGACTTCCCGAAATCCAAATTTGGACTTTCGTTAGTGTATTAAGTGTATCAAAATGTCGTCTTTCACATTTATTCGAAATCGTCAACCGCAAAAAAAGTCAGTTTTGAGAAATCGTTGAATCAACAAAGTTGTCTCTTTCTTGTTTCAAGTGTTCTACTATAGACCCATGGCTAAAACTCAAGTTTTAAAGACTTCCCGAAATCCAAATTTAGACTTTCATTAGTGTATTAAGTGTATTAAAATGTCGTATTTCACATTGATTCGGAATCGTCAACCGCAAAAAAAGTCAGTTCTGAGATATCGTTGAATGAACGAAGTTGTTTCTTTCTTGTTTCAAGTGTTTAACTATGGACCCATGGCTAAAACTCAAGTTTTAAAGACTTCCCGAAATCCGAATTTGTACTTTCATTAGTGTATTAAGTGTATTAAAATGTCGTCTTTCACATTGATTCGGAATCGTCAACCGCAAAAAAAGTCAGTTTTGAGTTATCGTTGAATGAACAAAGTTGTCTCTTTCTTGTTTCAAGTGTTTAACTATGGACCCATGGCTAAAACTCAAGTTTTAAAGACTTCCCGAAATCTGAATTTGGACTTTCATTAGTGTATTAAGTGTATTAAAATGTCGTCTTTCGCATTGATTCGGAATCGTCAACCGCAAAAAAAGTCAGTTTTGAGTTATCGTTGAATGAACAAAGTTGTCTCTTTCTTGTTTCAAGTGTTCAACTATGGACCCATGGCTAAAACTCAAGTTTTAAAGACTTCCCGAAATCTGAATTTGGACTTTCATTTGTGTATTAAGTGTATTAAAATGTCGTCTTCCACATTGATTCGGAATCGTCAACCGCAAAAAAAGTCAGTTTTGAGATATCGTTGAATGAACAAAGTTGTCTATTTCTTGTTTCAAGTGTTCAACTATGGACCCATGGCTAAAACTCAAGTTTTAAAAACTTCCCAAAATCTGAATTTGGACTTTATTTAGTGCATTAAGTGTTTCAAAATGTCATCTTTCACGTAGATTCAGAACCGTCAAAAGCAAATAAGTCAGTTTTGAGATATCTTTGATAGAACAAAGTTGTCTTTCTTGTTTCAATTGTTCTACTGTGCACCCATGGCTAAAACTCAAGTTTTAAAAACTTCCCGAGATCTGAATCTGGACTTTCATTAGTGTATTAAGTGTATCAAAATGTCGTCTTTCACATAGATTTGGAATCGTCAACTGCAAAAAAGTCAATTTTGAGATATCGTTGATTTAACAAAGTTGTCTCCTTCTTGTTTCAAGTGTTCTACTATGGACCCATGGGTAAAACTCACGTTTTAAAAATGTCCCGAAATCCGAATTTGGACTTTCACTAGTGTATTAAGTGTATCAAAATGTCGTCGTTCACATTGATTCGGAATCGTCAACCACAAAAAAAGGCAGTTTTTAGATATCGTTGAATGAAGAAAGTTGTCTCTTTCTTGTTTCAAGTGTTCAACAATGGACCCATGGCTAAAACTCAAGTTTTAAAGACTTCCCGAAATCCGAATTTGGATTTTTCATTAGTGTATTAAGTGTATTAAAATGTCGTCTTTCACATTGATTCGGAATCGTCAACCGCAAAAAAAGTCAGGTTTGAGATATCGTTGAATGAACAAAGTTGTCTCTTTCTTTTTTCAAGTGTTTAACTATGGACCCATGGCTAAAACTCAAGTTTTAAAGACTTTCCGAAATCCGAATTTGGACTTTCATCAGTGTATTAAGTGTATTAAAATGTCGTCTTTCACATTGATTCGGAATCGTCCACTACAAAAAACTGCCCTTTTGAGTTATCGTTGAATAAGCAAACTTGTCTCTTTCTTGTTTCAAGTGTTCTACTATGGACCATGGCTAAAACTCAAGTTTTAGAGACATCCCGAAATCCGAATTTGGACTTTCGTTAGTGTATTAAGTGTATCAAAATGTCATCTTTCACATTGATTCGAGATCGTCAACCGCAAAAAAAGTCAGTTTTGAGATATCGTTGAATGAACAAAGTTGTCTCTTTCTTGTTTCTAGTGTTTAACTATGGACCCATGGCTAAAACTCAAGTTTTAAAGACTTCCCGAAATCTGATTTGGACTTTCATCAGTGTATTAAGTGTATTAAAATGTAGTCTTTCACATTGATTCAGAATCGTCCATCGCAAAAAACTTTCCTTTCGAGTTATCGTTGAATGAACGAAGTTGTCTCTTTCTTGTTTCAAGTGTTCAACTACGGACCCATGGCCAAAACTCAAGTTTTAAAAACTTCCCAAAATCTGAATTTGGGCTTTCTTTAGTGTATTAAGTGTTTCAAAATGCCGTCTTTCACGTAGATTCGTAATCATCAAAAGCAAATAAGTCAGTTTTTAGATATCTTTGATTGAACAAAGTTCTGTCTTTCTTGTTTCAAGTGTTCTACTATGGACCCATGGCTAAAACTCAAGTTTTAAAAACTTCCCGAAATCTAAATCTGGACTTTCATTAGGGTATTAAGTGTATCAAAATGTCGTCTTTCACATAGATTCGGAATCGTCAACTGCAAAAATGTCAATTTTAAGATATCATTGATTGAACAAAGTTGTCTCTTTCTTGTTTCAAGTGTTCTACTATGGACCCATGGGTAAAACTCAAGTTTTAAAAAAGTTCCCGGAATCCGAATTTGGACATTCGTTAGTGTATTAAGTGTATCAAAATGTCGTCTTTCACGTTGATTCGGAATCGTCAACCGCAATAAAAGTCTGTTTTGAGATATTGTTGAATGAACAAAGTTGCCTCTTTCTTGTTTCAAGTGTTTAACTATTGACCCATGGCTAAAACTCAAGCTTTAAAGACTTCCCGAAATCCAAATTTGGACTTTCGTTAGTGTATTAAGTGTATCAAAATGTCGTCTTTCACATTTATTCGAAATCGTCAACCGCAAAAAAAGTCAGTTTTGAGAAATCGTTGAATGAACAAAGTTGTCTCTTTCTTGTTTCAAGTGTTCTACTATAGACCCATGGCTAAAACTCAAGTTTTAAAGACTTCCCGAAATCCAAATTTAGACTTTCATTAGTGTATTAAGTGTATTAAAATGTCGTATTTCACATTGATTCGGAATCGTCAACCGCAAAAAAAGTCAGTTTTGAGATATCGTTGAATGAACAAAGTTGTCTCTTTCTTGTTTCAAGTGTTTAACTATGGACCCATGGCTAAAACTCAAGTTTTAAAGACTTCCTGAAATCCGAATTTGGACTTTCATTAGCGTATTAAGTGTATTAAAATTTCATCTTTCACATTGATTCGGAATCGTCAACCGCAAAAAAAGTCAGTTTTGAGTTATAGTTGAATAAACAAAGTTGTCTCTTTCTTGTTTCAAGTGTTCAACTATGCACCCATGGCTAAAACTCAAGTTTTAAAGACTTCCCGAAATTCGAATTTGGACTTTCATGAGTGTATTAAGTGTATTAAAATGTCATCTTTCACATTGATTCGGAATCGTCAACCACAAAAAAAGTCAGTTTTGAGATATCGTTGATTGAACAAAGTTGTCTCTTTCTTGTTTCAAGTGTTCAACTATGGACCCATGGCCAAAACTCAAGTTTTAAAGACTGCCCGAAATCTGAATTTGGACTTTCATCAGTGTATTAAGTGTATTAAAATGTCGACTTTCACATTGATTCGGAATCGTCAACCGCAAAAAAAGACAGTTTTGAATTATTGTTGAATGAACAAAGTTGTCTCTTTCTTGTTTCAAGTGTTCAACTATGGACCCATGGCTAAAACTCAAGTTTTAAAAACTTCCCAAAATCTGAATTTGGACTTTATTTAGTGTATTAAGTGTTTCAGAATGTGATCTTTCACGTAGATTCAGAACCGTCAAAAGCAAATAAGTCAGTTTTGAGATATCTTTGATAGAACAAAGTTCTGTCTTTCTTGTTTCAAGTGTTCTACTGTGCACCCATGGCTAAAACTCAAGTTTTAAAAACATCCCGAGATCTGAATCTGGACTTTCATTAGTGTATCAAAATGTCGTCTTTCACATAGATTCGGAATCGTCAACTGCAAAAAAGTCAATTTTGAGATATCGTTGATTGAACAAAGTTGTCTCCTTCTTATTTCAAGTGTTCTACTATGGACCCATGGGTAAAACTGAAGTTTTAAAAACGTCCCAAAATCCGAATTTGGACTTTCACTAGTGTATTAAATGTATCAAAATGTCGTCTTTCACATTGATTCGGAATCGTCAACCGCAAAAAAAGTCAGTTTTGAGATATCGTTTGAATGAAGAAAGTTGTCTCTTTCTTGTTTCAAGTGTTCAACAATGGACCCATGGCTAAAACTCAAGTTTTAAAGACTTTCCGAAATCCGAATTTGGACTTTCATTAGCGTATTAAGTGTATTAAAATTTCATCTTTCTCATTGATTCGGAATCGTCAACCGCAAAAAAAGTCAGTTTTGAGTTATAGTTGAATGAACAAAGTTGTCTCTTTCTTGTTTCAAGTATTCAACTATGGACCCATGGCTAAAACTCAAGTTTTAAAGACTTCCCGAAATTCGAATTTGGACTTTCATGAGTGTATTAAGTGTATTAAAATGTCGTCTTTCACATTGATTCAGAATCGTCAACCGCAAAAAAAGTCAGTTCTGAGATATCGTTGAATGAACGAAGTTGTTTCTTTCTTGTTTCAAGTGTTTAACTATGGACCCATGGCTAAAACTCAAGTTTTAAAGACTTCCCGAAATCCGAATTTGTACTTTCATTAGTGTATTAAGTGTATTAAAATGTCGTCTTTCACATTGATTCGGAATCGTCAACCGCAAAAAAAGTCAGTTTTGAGTTATCGTTGAATGAACAAAGTTGTCTCTTTCTTGTTTCAAGTGTTTAACTATGGACCCATGGCTAAAACTCAAGTTTTAAAGACTTCCCGAAATCCGAATTTGGACTTTCATTAGTGTATTAAGTGTATTAAAATGTCGTCTTTCGCATTGATTCGGAATCGTCAACCGCAAAAAAAGTCAGTTTTGAGTTATCGTTGAATGAACAAAGTTGTCTCTTTCTTGTTTCAAGTGTTCAACTATGGACCCATGGCTAAAACTCAAGTTTTAAAGACTTCCCGAAATCCGAATTTGGACTTTCATTTGTGTATTAAGTGTATTAAAATGTCGTCTTTCACATTGATTCGGAATCGTCAACCGCAAAAAAAGTCAGTTTTGAGATATCGTTGAATGAACAAAGTTGTCTCTTTCTTGTTTCAAGTGTTCAACTATGGACCCATGGCTAAAACTCAAGTTTTAAAAACTTCCCAAAATCTGAATTTGGACTTTATTTAGTGCATTAAGTGTTTCAAAATGTCATCTTTCACGTAGATTCAGAACCGTCAAAAGCAAATAAGTCAGTTTTGAGATATCTTTGATAGAACAAAGTTCTGTCTTTCTTGTTTCAATTGTTCTACTGTGCACCCATGGCTAAAACTCAAGTTTTAAAAACTTCTCGAGATCTGAATCTGGACTTTCATTAGTGTATTAAGTGTATCAAAATGTCGTCTTTCACATTGATTCGGAATCGTCCACCGCAAAAAAGTTCCCTTTTGAGTTATCGTTGAATGAACAAAGTTGTCTCTTTCTTGTTTCAAGTGCTCAACTATGGACCCATGGCTAAAACTCAAGTTTTAAAAACTTCTCGAAATATGAATTTGTACTTTCTTTAGTGTATTAAGTGTTTCAAAATGTCGTCTTTCACATAGATTCGGAATCATCAAAAGCAAATAAGTCAGTTTTTAGATATCTTTGATTGAACAAAGTTCTGTCTTTCTTGTTTCAAGTGTTTAACTATGGACCATGGCTAAAACTCAAGTTTTAAAAACTTTCCGAAATCTGAATTTGGACTTTCTTTAGTGTATTAAGTGTTTCAAAATGCTGTCTTTCACATAGATTCGGAATCGTCAACTGCAAAAAAGTCAATTTTAAGATATCATTGATTGAACAAAGTTGTCTCCTTCTTGTTTCAAGTGTTCTACTATGGACCATGGCTAAAACTCAAGTTTTAAAGACATCCCGAAATCCAAATTTGGACTTTCGTTAGTGTATTAAGTGTATCAAAATGTCATCTTTCACATTGATTCGAGATCGTCAACCGCAAAAAAAGTCAATTTTGAGATATCGTTGAATGAACAAAGTTGTCTCTTTCTTGTTTCAAGTGTTTAACTATGGACCCATGGCTAAAACTCAAGTTTTAAAGACTTCCCGAAATCTGAATTTGGACTTTCATCAGTGTATTAAGTGTATTAAAATGTAGTCTTTCACATTGATTCAGAATCGTCCACCGCAAAAAACTTCCCTTTCGAGTTATCGTTGAATGAACGAAGTTGTCTCTTTCTTGTTTCAAGTGTTCAACTATGGACCCATGGCCAAAACTCAAGTTTTAAAAACTTCCCAAAATCTGAATTTGGGCTTTCTTTAGTGTATTAAGTGTTTCAAAATGCCGTCTTTCATGTAGATTCGTAACCATCAAAAGCAAATAAGTCAGTTTTTAGATATCTTTGATTGAACAAAGTTCTGTCTTTCTTGTTTCAAGTGTTCTACTATGGACCCATGGCTAAAACTCAAGTTTTAAAAACTTCTCGAAATCTAAATCTGGACTTTCATTAGGGTATTAAGTGTATCAAAATGTCGTCTTTCACATAGATTCGGAATCGTCAACTGCAAAAAAGTCAGTTTTAAGATATCGTTGATTGAACAAAGTTGTCTCTTTCTTGTTTCAAGTGTTCTACTATGGACCCATGGGTAAAACTCAAGTTTTAAAAAAGTTCCCGGAATCCGAATTTGGACATTTGTTAGTGTATTAAGTGTATCAAAATGTCGTCTTTCACGTTGATTGGGAATCGTCAACCGCAATAAAAGTCAGTTTTGAGATATTGTTGAATGAACAAAGTTGTCTCTTTCTTGTTTCAAGTGTTTAACTATTGACCCATGGCTAAAACTCAAGCTTTAAAGACTTCCCGAAATCCAAATTTGGACTTTCGTTAGTGTATTAAGTGTATCAAAATGTCGTCTTTCACATTTATTCGAAATCGTCAACCGCAAAAAAAGTCAGTTTTGAGAAATCGTTGAATCAACAAAGTTGTCTCTTTCTTGTTTCAAGTGTTCTACTATAGACCCATGGCTAAAACTCAAGTTTTAAAGACTTCCCGAAATCCAAATTTAGACTTTCATTAGTGTATTAAGTGTATTAAAATGTCGTATTTCACATTGATTCGGAATCGTCAACCGCAAAAAAAGTCAGTTCTGAGATATCGTTGAATGAACGAAGTTGTTTCTTTCTTGTTTCAAGTGTTTAACTATGGACCCATGGCTAAAACTCAAGTTTTAAAGACTTCCCGAAATCCGAATTTGTACTTTCATTAGTGTATTAAGTGTATTAAAATGTCGTCTTTCACATTGATTCGGAATCGTCAACCGCAAAAAAAGTCAGTTTTGAGTTATCGTTGAATGAACAAAGTTGTCTCTTTCTTGTTTCAAGTGTTTAACTATGGACCCATGGCTAAAACTCAAGTTTTAAAGACTTCCCGAAATCTGAATTTGGACTTTCATTAGTGTATTAAGTGTATTAAAATGTCGTCTTTCGCATTGATTCGGAATCGTCAACCGCAAAAAAAGTCAGTTTTGAGTTATCGTTGAATGAACAAAGTTGTCTCTTTCTTGTTTCAAGTGTTCAACTATGGACCCATGGCTAAAACTCAAGTTTTAAAGACTTCCCGAAATCCGAATTTGGACTTTCATTTGTGTATTAAGTGTATTAAAATGTCGTCTTTCACATTGATTCGGAATCGTCAACCGCAAAAAAAGTCAGTTTTGAGATATCGTTGAATGAACAAAGTTGTCTCTTTCTTGTTTCAAGTGTTCAACTATGGACCCATGGCTAAAACTCAAGTTTTAAAAACTTCCCAAAATCTGAATTTGGACTTTATTTAGTGCATTAAGTGTTTCAAAATGTCATCTTTCACGTAGATTCAGAACCGTCAAAAGCAAATAAGTCAGTTTTGAGATATCTTTGATAGAACAAAGTTCTGTCTTTCTTGTTTCAATTGTTCTACTGTGCACCCATGGCTAAAACTCAAGTTTTAAAAACTTCTCGAGATCTGAATCTGGACTTTCATTAGTGTATTAAGTGTATCAAAATGTCGTCTTTCACATTGATTCGGAATCGTCCACCGCAAAAAAGTTCCCTTTTGAGTTATCGTTGAATGAACAAAGTTGTCTCTTTCTTGTTTCAAGTGCTCAACTATGGACCCATGGCTAAAACTCAAGTTTTAAAAACTTCTCGAAATATGAATTTGTACTTTCTTTAGTGTATTAAGTGTTTCAAAATGTCGTCTTTCACGTAGATTCGGAATCATCAAAAGCAAATAAGTCAGTTTTTAGATATCTTTGATTGAACAAAGTTCTGTCTTTCTTGTTTCAAGTGTTTAACTATGGACCATGGCTAAAACTCAAGTTTTAAAAACTTTCCGAAATCTGAATTTGGACTTTCTTTAGTGTATTAAGTGTTTCAAAATGCTGTCTTTCACATAGATTCGGAATCGTCAACTGCAAAAAAGTCAATTTTAAGATATCATTGATTGAACAAAGTTGTCTCCTTCTTGTTTCAAGTGTTCTACTATGGACCATGGCTAAAACTCAAGTTTTAAAGACATCCCGAAATCCAAATTTGGACTTTCGTTAGTGTATTAAGTGTATCAAAATGTCATCTTTCACATTGATTCGAGATCGTCAACCGCAAAAAAAGTCAATTTTGAGATATCGTTGAATGAACAAAGTTGTCTCTTTCTTGTTTCAAGTGTTTAACTATGGACCCATGGCTAAAACTCAAGTTTTAAAGACTTCCCGAAATCTGAATTTGGACTTTCATCAGTGTATTAAGTGTATTAAAATGTAGTCTTTCACATTGATTCAGAATCGTCCACCGCAAAAAACTTCCCTTTCGAGTTATCGTTGAATGAACGAAGTTGTCTCTTTCTTGTTTCAAGTGTTCAACTATGGACCCATGGCCAAAACTCAAGTTTTAAAAACTTCCCAAAATCTGAATTTGGGCTTTCTTTAGTGTATTAAGTGTTTCAAAATGCCGTCTTTCATGTAGATTCGTAACCATCAAAAGCAAATAAGTCAGTTTTTAGATATCTTTGATTGAACAAAGTTCTGTCTTTCTTGTTTCAAGTGTTCTACTATGGACCCATGGCTAAAACTCAAGTTTTAAAAACTTCTCGAAATCTAAATCTGGACTTTCATTAGGGTATTAAGTGTATCAAAATGTCGTCTTTCACATAGATTCGGAATCGTCAACTGCAAAAAAGTCAGTTTTAAGATATCGTTGATTGAACAAAGTTGTCTCTTTCTTGTTTCAAGTGTTCTACTATGGACCCATGGGTAAAACTCAAGTTTTAAAAAAGTTCCCGGAATCCGAATTTGGACATTTGTTAGTGTATTAAGTGTATCAAAATGTCGTCTTTCACGTTGATTGGGAATCGTCAACCGCAATAAAAGTCAGTTTTGAGATATTGTTGAATGAACAAAGTTGTCTCTTTCTTGTTTCAAGTGTTTAACTATTGACCCATGGCTAAAACTCAAGCTTTAAAGACTTCCCGAAATCCAAATTTGGACTTTCGTTAGTGTATTAAGTGTATCAAAATGTCGTCTTTCACATTTATTCGAAATCGTCAACCGCAAAAAAAGTCAGTTTTGAGAAATCGTTGAATCAACAAAGTTGTCTCTTTCTTGTTTCAAGTGTTCTACTATAGACCCATGGCTAAAACTCAAGTTTTAAAGACTTCCCGAAATCCAAATTTAGACTTTCATTAGTGTATTAAGTGTATTAAAATGTCGTATTTCACATTGATTCGGAATCGTCAACCGCAAAAAAAGTCAGTTCTGAGATATCGTTGAATGAACGAAGTTGTTTCTTTCTTGTTTCAAGTGTTTAACTATGGACCCATGGCTAAAACTCAAGTTTTAAAGACTTCCCGAAATCCGAATTTGTACTTTCATTAGTGTATTAAGTGTATTAAAATGTCGTCTTTCACATTGATTCGGAATCGTCAACCGCAAAAAAAGTCAGTTTTGAGTTATCGTTGAATGAACAAAGTTGTCTCTTTCTTGTTTCAAGTGTTTAACTATGGACCCATGGCTAAAACTCAAGTTTTAAAGACTTCCCGAAATCTGAATTTGGACTTTCATTAGTGTATTAAGTGTATTAAAATGTCGTCTTTCGCATTGATTCGGAATCGTCAACCGCAAAAAAAGTCAGTTTTGAGTTATCGTTGAATGAACAAAGTTGTCTCTTTCTTGTTTCAAGTGTTCAACTATGGACCCATGGCTAAAACTCAAGTTTTAAAGACTTCCCGAAATCTGAATTTGGACTTTCATTTGTGTATTAAGTGTATTAAAATGTCGTCTTCCACATTGATTCGGAATCGTCAACCGCAAAAAAAGTCAGTTTTGAGATATCGTTGAATGAACAAAGTTGTCTATTTCTTGTTTCAAGTGTTCAACTATGGACCCATGGCTAAAACTCAAGTTTTAAAAACTTCCCAAAATCTGAATTTGGACTTTATTTAGTGCATTAAGTGTTTCAAAATGTCATCTTTCACGTAGATTCAGAACCGTCAAAAGCAAATAAGTCAGTTTTGAGATATCTTTGATAGAACAAAGTTGTCTTTCTTGTTTCAATTGTTCTACTGTGCACCCATGGCTAAAACTCAAGTTTTAAAAACTTCCCGAGATCTGAATCTGGACTTTCATTAGTGTATTAAGTGTATCAAAATGTCGTCTTTCACATAGATTCGGAATCGTCAACTGCAAAAAAGTCAATTTTGAGATATCGTTGATTTAACAAAGTTGTCTCCTTCTTGTTTCAAGTGTTCTACTATGGACCCATGGGTAAAACTCACGTTTTAAAAATGTCCCGAAATCCGAATTTGGACTTTCACTAGTGTATTAAGTGTATCAAAATGTCTTCTTTCACATTGATTCGGAATCGTCAACCGCAAAAAAAGGCAGTTTTTAGATATCGTTGAATGAAGAAAGTTGTCTCTTTCTTGTTTCAAGTGTTCAACAATGGACCCATGGCTAAAACTCAAGTTTTAAAGACTTCCCGAAATCCGAATTTGGATTTTTCATTAGTGTATTAAGTGTATTAAAATGTCATCTTTCACATTGATTCGGAATCGTCAACCGCAAAAAAAGTCAGTTTTGAGATATCGTTGAATGAACAAAGTTGTCTCTTTCTTTTTTCAAGTGTTTAACTATGGACCCATGGCTAAAACTCAAGTTTTAAAGACTTTCCGAAATCCGAATTTGGACTTTCATCAGTGTATTAAGTGTATTAAAATGTCGTCTTTCACATTGATTCGGAATCGTCCACTACAAAAAACTGCCCTTTTGAGTTATCGTTGAATAAGCAAAGTTGTCTCTTTCTTGTTTCAAGTGTTCTACTATGGACCATGGCTAAAACTCAAGTTTTAGAGACATCCCGAAATCCGAATTTGGACTTTCGTTAGTGTATTAAGTGTATCAAAATGTCATCTTTCACATTGATTCGAGATCGTCAACCGCAAAAAAAGTCAGTTTTGAGATATCGTTGAATGAACAAAGTTGTCTCTTTCTTGTTTCTAGTGTTTAACTATGGACCCATGGCTAAAACTCAAGTTTTAAAGACTTCCCGAAATCTGATTTGGACTTTCATCAGTGTATTAAGTGTATTAAAATGTAGTCTTTCACATTGATTCAGAATCGTCCACCGCAAAAAACTTTCCTTTCGAGTTATCGTTGATTGAACGAAGTTGTCTCTTTCTTGTTTCAAGTGTTCAACTACGGACCCATGGCCAAAACTCAAGTTTTAAAAACTTCCCAAAATCTGAATTTGGGCTTTCTTTA
Organism: Diospyros kaki; assembly: GCA_036245055.1. Lineage (NCBI taxonomy): Eukaryota > Viridiplantae > Streptophyta > Magnoliopsida > Ericales > Ebenaceae > Diospyros > Diospyros kaki. The sequence goes on along the minus strand of BSEG01000009.1, from coordinate 20,419,005 downwards.
GTGTATTAAGTGTTTCAAAATGCCGTCTTTCACGTAGATTCGTAATCATCAAAAGCAAATAAGTCAGTTTTTAGATATCTTTGATTGAACAAAGTTCTGTCTTTCTTGTTTCAAGTGTTCTACTATGGACCCATGGCTAAAACTCAAGTTTTAAAAACTTCCCGAAATCTAAATCTGGACTTTCATTAGGGTATTAAGTGTATCAAAATGTCGTCTTTCACATAGATTCGGAATCGTCAACTGCAAAAAAGTCAATTTTAAGATATCATTGATTGAACAAAGTTGTCTCTTTCTTGTTTCAAGTGTTCTACTATGGACCCATGGGTAAAACTCAAGTTTTAAAAAAGTTCCCGGAATCCGAATTTGGACATTCGTTAGTGTATTAAGTGTATCAAAATGTCGTCTTTCACGTTGATTCGGAATCGTCAACCGCAATAAAAGTCTGTTTTGAGATATTGTTGAATGAACAAAGTTGCCTATTTCTTGTTTCAAGTGTTTAACTATTGACCCATGGCTAAAACTCAAGCTTTAAAGACTTCCCGAAATCCAAATTTGGACTTTCGTTAGTGTATTAAGTGTATCAAAATGTCGTCTTTCACATTTATTCGAAATCGTCAACCGCAAAAAAAGTCAGTTTTGAGAAATCGTTGAATGAACAAAGTTGTCTCTTTCTTTTTTCAAGTGTTTAACTATGGACCCAAGGCTAAAACTCAAGTTTTAAAGACTTTCCGAAATCCGAATTTGGACTTTCATCAGTGTATTAAGTGTATTAAAATGTCGTCTTTCACATTGATTCGGAATCGTCCACTACAAAAAACTGCCCTTTTGAGTTATCGTTGAATAAGCAAAGTTGTCTCTTTCTTGTTTCAAGTGTTCTACTATGGACCATGGCTAAAACTCAAGTTTTAGAGACATCCCGAAATCCGAATTTGGACTTTCATTAGCGTATTAAGTGTATTAAAATTTCATCTTTCACATTGATTCGGAATCGTCAACCGCAAAAAAAGTCAGTTTTGAGTTATAGTTGAATGAACAAAGTTGTCTCTTTCTTGTTTCAAGTGTTCAACTATGCACCCATGGCTAAAACTCAAGTTTTAAAGACTTCCCGAAATTCGAATTTGGACTTTCATGAGTGTATTAAGTGTATTAAAATGTCGTCTTTCACATTGATTCGGAATCGTCAACCACAAAAAAAGTCAGTTTTGAGATATCGTTGATTGAACAAAGTTGTCTCTTTCTTGTTTCAAGTGTTCAACTATGGACACATGGCCAAAACTCAAGTTTTAAAGACTGCCCGAAATCTGAATTTGGACTTTCATCAGTGTATTAAGTGTATTAAAATGTCAACTTTCACATTGATTCGGAATCGTCAACCGCAAAAAAAGACAGTTTTGAATTATTGTTGAATGAACAAAGTTGTCTCTTTCTTGTTTCAAGTGTTCAACTATGGACCCATGGCTAAAACTCAAGTTTTAAAAACTTCCCAAAATCTGAATTTGGACTTTATTGAGTGTATTAAGTGTTTCAAAATGTGATCTTTCACGTAGATTCAGAACCGTCAAAAGCAAATAAGTCAGTTTTGAGATATCTTTGATAGAACAAAGTTCTGTCTTTCTTGTTTCAAGTGTTCTACTGTGCACCCATGGCTAAAACTCAAGTTTTAAAAACATCCCGAGATCTGAATCTGGACTTTCATTAGTGTATCAAAATGTCGTCTTTCACATAGATTCGGAATCGTCAACTGCAAAAAAGTCAATTTTGAGATATCGTTGATTGAACAAAGTTGTCTCCTTCTTATTTCAAGTGTTCTACTATGGACCCATGGGTAAAACTGAAGTTTTAAAAACGTCCCAAAATCCGAATTTGGACTTTCACTAGTGTATTAAATGTATCAAAATGTCGTCTTTCACATTGATTCGGAATCGTCAACCGCAAAAAAAGTCAGTTTTGAGATATCGTTTGAATGAAGAAAGTTGTCTCTTTCTTGTTTCAAGTGTTCAACAATGGACCCATGGCTAAAACTCAAGTTTTAAAGACTTTCCGAAATCCGAATTTGGACTTTCATTAGCGTATTAAGTGTATTAAAATTTCATCTTTCACATTGATTCGGAATCGTCAACCGCAAAAAAAGTCAGTTTTGAGTTATAGTTGAATGAACAAAGTTGTCTCTTTCTTGTTTCAAGTATTCAACTATGGACCCATGGCTAAAACTCAAGTTTTAAAGACTTCCCGAAATTCGAATTTGGAATTTCATGAGTGTATTAAGTGTATTAAAATGTCGTCTTTCACATTGATTCGGAATCGTCAACCGCAAAAAAAGTCAGTTCTGAGATATCGTTGAATGAACGAAGTTGTTTCTTTCTTGTTTCAAGTGTTTAACTATGGACCAATGGCTAAAACTCAAGTTTTAAAGACTTCCTGAAATCCGAATTTGTACTTTCATTAGTGTATTAAGTGTATTAAAATGTCCTCTTTCACATTGATTCGGAATCGTCAACCGCAAAAAAAGTCAGTTTTGAGTTATTGTTGAATGAACAAAGTTGTCTCTTTCTTGTTTCAAGTGTTTAACTATGGACCCATGGCTAAAACTCAAGTTTTAAAGACTTCCCGAAATCCGAATTTGGACTTTCATTAGTGTATTAAGTGTATTAAAATGTCGTATTTCACATTGATTCGGAATCGTCAACCGCAAAAAAAGTCAGTTCTGAGATATCGTTGAATGAACGAAGTTGTTTCTTTCTTGTTTCAAGTGTTTAACTATGGACCCATGGCTAAAACTCAAGTTTTAAAGACTTCTCGAAATCCGAATTTGTACTTTCATTAGTGTATTAAGTGTATTAAAATGTCGTCTTTCACATTGATTCGGAATCGTCAACCGCAAAAAAAGTCAGTTTTGAGTTATCGTTGAATGAACAAAGTTGTCTCTTTCTTGTTTCAAGTGTTTAACTATGGACCCATGGCTAAAACTCAAGTTTTAAAGACTTCCCGAAATCCGAATTTGGACTTTCATTAGTGTATTAAGTGTATTAAAATGTCGTCTTTCGCATTGATTCGGAATCGTCAACCGCAAAAAAAGTCAGTTTTGAGTTATCGTTGAATGAACAAAGTTGTCTCTTTCTTGTTTCAAGTGTTCAACTATGGACCCATGGCTAAAACTCAAGTTTTAAAGACTTCCCGAAATCCGAATTTGGACTTTCATTTGTGTATTAAGTGTATTAAAATGTCGTCTTTCACATTGATTCGGAATCGTCAACCGCAAAAAAAGTCAGTTTTGAGATATCGTTGAATGAACAAAGTTGTCTCTTTCTTGTTTCAAGTGTTCAACTATGGACCCATGGCTAAAACTCAAGTTTTAAAAACTTCCCAAAATCTGAATTTGGACTTTATTTAGTGCATTAAGTGTTTCAAAATGTCATCTTTCACGTAGATTCAGAACCGTCAAAAGCAAATAAGTCAGTTTTGAGATATCTTTGATAGAACAAAGTTCTGTCTTTCTTGTTTCAATTGTTCTACTGTGCACCGATGGCTAAAACTCAAGTTTTAAAAACTTCCCGAGATCTGAATCTGGACTTTCATTAGTGTATTAAGTGTATCAAAATGTCGTCTTTCACATAGATTTGTAATCGTCAACTGCAAAAAAGTCAATTTTGAGATATCGTTGATTTAACAAAGTTGTCTCCTTCTTGTTTCAAGTGTTCTACTATGGACCCATGGGTAAAACTCACGTTTTAAAAATGTCCCGAAATCTGAATTTGGACTTTCACTAGTGTATTAAGTGTATCAAAATGTCGTCTTTCACATTGATTCGGAATTGTCAACCGCAAAAAAAGGCAGTTTTTAGATATCGTTGAATGAAGAAAGTTGTCTCTTTCTTGTTTCAAGTGTTCAACAATGGACCCATGGCTAAAACTCAAGTTTTAAAGACTTCCCGAAATCCGAATTTGGATTTTTCATTAGTGTATTAAGTGTATTAAAATGTCGTCTTTCACATTGATTCGGAATCGTCAACCGCAAAAAAAGTCAGTTTTGAGATATCGTTGAATGAACAAAGTTGTCTCTTTCTTTTTTCAAGTGTTTAACTATGGACCCATGGCTAAAACTCAAGTTTTAAAGACTTTCCGAAATCCGAATTTGGACTTTCATCAGTGTATTAAGTGTATTAAAATGTCGTCTTTCACATTGATTCGGAATCGTCCACTACAAAAAACTGCCCTTTTGAGTTATCGTTGAATAAGCAAAGTTGTCTCTTTCTTGTTTCAAGTGTTCAACTATGGACCCATGGCTAAAACACAAGTTTTAAAAACTTCTCGAAATATGAATTTTGACTTTCTTTAGTGTATTAAGTTTTTCAAAATGTCGTCTTTCACGTAGATTCGGAATCATCAAAACCAAATAAGTCAGTTTTTAGATATCTTTGATTGAACAAAGTTCTATCTTTCTTGTTTCAAGTGTTCTACTATGGACACACGGCTAAAACTCAAGTTTTAAAAACTTCTCGAAATCTGAATCTGGACTTTCATTAGTGTATTAAGTGTATCAAAATGTCATCTTTCACATAGGTTCGGAATCGTCAACTGCAAAAAAGTCAATTTTAAGATATCGTTGATTGAACAAAGTTGTCTCCTTCTTGTTTCAAATGTTCTACTATGGACTATGGCTAAAACTCAAGTTTTAGAGACATCCCGAAATCCGAATTTGGACTTTCGTTAGTGTATTAAGTGTATCAAAATGTCTTCTTTCACATTGATTTGAGATCGTCAACCGCAAAAAAAGTCAGTTTTGAGATATCGTTGAATGAACAAAGTTGTCTCTTTCTTGTTTCTAGTGTTTAACTATGGACCCATGGCTAAAACTCAAGTTTTAAAGACTTCCCGAAATCTGATTTGGACTTTCATCAGTGTATTAAGTGTATTAAAATGTAGTCTTTCACATTGATTCAAAATCGTCCACCGCAAAAAACTTTCCTTTCGAGTTATCGTTGAATGAACGAAGTTGTCTCTTTCTTGTTACAAGTGTTCAACTACGGACCCATGGCCAAAACTCAAGTTTTAAAAACTTCCCAAAATCTGAATTTGGGCATTCTTTAGTGTATTAAGTGTTTCAAAATGTCGTCTTTCACGTAGATTCGTAATCATCAAAAGCAAATAAGTCAGTTTTTAGATATCTTTGATTGAACAAAGTTCTGTCTTTCTTGTTTCAAGTGTTCTACTATGGACCCATGGCTAAAACTCAAGTTTTAAAAACTTCTCGAAATCTAAATCTGGACTTTCATTAGGGTATTAAGTGTATCAAAATGTCGTCTTTCACATAGATTTGGAATCATCAACTGCAAAAAAGTCAATTTTAAGATATCATTGATTGAACAAAGTTGTCTCTTTCTTGTTTCAAGTGTTCTACTATGGACCCATGGGTAAAACTCAAGTTTTAAAAAAGTTCCCGGAATCCGAATTTGGACATTCGTTAGTGTATTAAGTGTATCAAAATGTCGTCTTTCACGTTGATTCGGAATCGTCAACCGCAATAAAAGTCTGTTTTGAGATATTGTTGAATGAACAAAGTTGCCTCTTTCTTGTTTCAAGTGTTTAACTATTGACCCATGGCTAAAACTCAAGCTTTAAAGACTTCCCGAAATCCAAATTTGGACTTTCGTTAGTGTATTAAGTGTATCAAAATGTCATCTTTCACATTTATTCGAAATCGTCAACCGCAAAAAAAGTCAGTTTTGAGAAATCGTTGAATGAACAAAGTTGTCTCTTTCTTGTTTCAAGTGTTTAACTATGGACCCATGGCTAAAACTCAAGTTTTAAAGACTTCCCGAAATCTGAATTTGGACTTTCATCAGTGTATTAAGTGTATTAAAATGTAGTCTTTCACATTGATTCAGAATCGTCCACCGCAAAAAACTTCCCTTTCGAGTTATCGTTGAATGAACGAAGTTGTCTCTTTCTTGTTTCAAGTGTTCAACTATGGACCCATGGCCAAAACTCAAGTTTTAAAAACTTCCCAAAATCAGAATTTGGGCTTTCTTTAGTGTATTAAGTGTTTCAAAATGCCATCTTTCACGTAGATTCGTAATCATCAAAAGCAAATAAGTCAGTTTTTAGATATCTTCGATTGAACAAAGTTCTGCCTTTTCTTGTTTCAAGTGTTCTACTATGGACCCATGGCTAAAACTCAAGTTTTAAAAACATCCCGAAATCTAAATCTGGACTTTCATTAGGGTATTAAGTGTATCAAAATGTCGTCTTTCACATAGAATCGAAATCGTCAACTGCAAAAAAGTCAGTTTTGAGATATTGTTGAATGAACAAAGTTGTCTCTTTCTTGTTTCAAGTGTTCTACTATTTACCCATGGCTAAAACTCAAGTTTTAAAGACTTCCTGAAATCCGAATTTGGACTTTCGTTAGTGTATTAAGTGTATCAAAATGTCGTCTTTCACATTTATTCGAAATCGTCAACCGCATAAAAAGTCAGTTTTGAGATATCGTTGAATCAACAAAGTTGTCTCTTTCTTGTTTCAAGTGTTTAACTATTGACCCATGGCTAAAACTCAAGCTTTAAAGACTTCCTGAAATCCAAATTTGGACTTTCGTTAGTGTATTAAGTGTATCAAAATGTCGTCTTTCACATTTATTCGAAATCGTCAACCGCAAAAAAAGTCAGTTTTGAGAAATCGTTGAATCAACAAAGTTGTCTCTTTCTTGTTACAAGTGTTCAACTACGGACCCATGGCCAAAACTCAAGTTTTAAAAACTTCCCAAAATCTGAATTTGGGCATTCTTTAGTGTATTAAGTGTTTCAAAATGTCGTCTTTCACGTAGATTCGTAATCATCAAAAGCAAATAAGTCAGTTTTTAGATATCTTTGATTGAACAAAGTTCTGTCTTTCTTGTTTCAAGTGTTCTACTATGGACCCATGGCTAAAACTCAAGTTTTAAAAACTTCCCGAAATCTAAATCTGGACTTTCATTAGGGTATTAAGTGTATCAAAATGTCGTCTTTCACATAGATTCGGAATCGTCAACTGCAAAAAAGTCAATTTTAAGATATCATTGATTGAACAAAGTTGTCTCTTTCTTGTTTCAAGTGTTCTACTATGGACCCATGGGTAAAACTCAAGTTTTAAAAAAGTTCCCGGAATCCGAATTTGGACATTCGTTAGTGTATTAAGTGTATCAAAATGTCGTCTTTCACGTTGATTCGGAATCGTCAACCGCAATAAAAGTCTGTTTTGAGATATTGTTGAATGAACAAAGTTGCCTCTTTCTTGTTTCAAGTGTTTAACTATTGACCCATGGCTAAAACTCAAGCTTTAAAGACTTCCCGAAATCCAAATTTGGACTTTCGTTAGTGTATTAAGTGTATCAAAATGTCATCTTTCACATTTATTCGAAATCGTCAACCGCAAAAAAAGTCAGTTTTGAGAAATCGTTGAATGAACAAAGTTGTCTCTTTCTTGTTTCAAGTGTTTAACTATGGACCCATGGCTAAAACTCAAGTTTTAAAGACTTCCCGAAATCTGAATTTGGACTTTCATCAGTGTATTAAGTGTATTAAAATGTAGTCTTTCACATTGATTCAGAATCGTCCACCGCAAAAAACTTCCCTTTCGAGTTATCGTTGAATGAACGAAGTTGTCTCTTTCTTGTTTCAAGTGTTCAACTATGGACCCATGGCCAAAACTCATGTTTTAAAAACTTCCCAAAATCAGAATTTGGGCTTTCTTTAGTGTATTAAGTGTTTCAAAATGCAATCTTTCACGTAGATTCGTAATCATCAAAAGCAAATAAGTCAGTTTTTAGATATCTTTGATTGAACAAAGTTCTGCCTTTTCTTGTTTCAAGTGTTCTACTATGGACCCATGGCTAAAACTCAAGTTTTAAAAACATCCCGAAATCTAAATCTGGACTTTCATTAGGGTATTAAGTGTATCAAAATGTCGTCTTTCACATAGAATCGAAATCGTCAACTGCAAAAAAGTCAGTTTTGAGATATTGTTGAATGAACAAAGTTGTCTCTTTCTTGTTTCAAGTGTTCTACTATTTACCCATGGCTAAAACTCAAGTTTTAAAGACTTCCTGAAATCCGAATTTGGACTTTCGTTAGTGTATTAAGTGTATCAAAATGTCGTCTTTCACATTTATTCGAAATCGTCAACCGCATAAAAAGTCAGTTTTGAGATATCGTTGAATCAACAAAGTTGTCTCTTTCTTGTTTCAAGTGTTTAACTATTGACCCATGGCTAAAACTCAAGCTTTAAAGACTTCCTGAAATCCAAATTTGGACTTTCGTTAGTGTATTAAGTGTATCAAAATGTCGTCTTTCACATTTATTCGAAATCGTCAACCGCAAAAAAAGTCAGTTTTGAGAAATCGTTGAATGAACAAAGTTGTCTCTTTCTTGTTTCAAGTGTTCTACTATAGACCCATGGCTAAAACTCAAGTTTTAAAGACTTCCCGAAATCCAAATTTAGACTTTCATTAGTGTATTAAGTGTATTAAAATGTCGTATTTCACATTGATTCGGAATCGTCAACCGCAAAAAAAGTTAGTTTTGAGATATCGTTGAATGAACAAAGTTGTCTCTTTCTTGTTTCAAGTGTTTAACTATGGACCCATGGGTAAAACTCAAGTTTTAAAGACTTCCCGAAATCCGAATTTGGACTTTCATTAGCGTATTAAGTGTATTAAAATTTCATCTTTCACATTGATTCGGAATCGTCAACCGCAAAAAAAGTCAGTTTTGAGTTATAGTTGAATGAACAAAGTTGTCTCTTTCTTGTTTCAAGTGTTCAACTATGCACCCATGGCTAAAACTCAAGTTTTAAAGACTTCCCGAAATTCGAATTTGGACTTTCATGAGTGTATTAAGTGTATTAAAATGTCGTCTTTCACATTGATTCGGAATCGTCAACCACAAAAAAAGTCAGTTTTGAGATATTGTTGATTGAACAAAGTTGTCTCTTTCTTGTTTCAAGTGTTCAACTATGGACCCATGGCCAAAACTCAAGTTTTAAAGACTGCCCGAAATCTGAATTTGGACTTTCATCAGTGTATTAAGTGTATTAAAATGTCGTCTTTCACATTGATTCGGAATCGTCAACCGCAAAAAAAGACAGTTTTGAGTTATTGTTGAATGAACAAAGTTGTCTCTTTCTTGTTTCAAGTGTTCAACTATGGACCCATGGCTAAAACTCAAGTTTTAAAAACTTCTCGAAATATGAATTTGTACTTTCTTTAGTGTATTAAGTGTTTCAAAATGTCGTCTTTCACGTAGATTCGGAATCATCAAAAGCAAATAAGTCAGTTTTAGATATCTTTGATTGAACAAAGTTCTGTCTTTCTTGTTTCAAGTGTTTAACTATGGACCATGGCTAAAACTCAAGTTTTAAAAACTTTTCGAAATGTGAATATGGACTTTCTTTAGTGTATTAAGTGTTTCAAAATGCTGTCTTTCACGTAGATTCGTAATCATCAAAAGCAAATAAGTCAGTTTTAAGATATCGTTGATTGAACAAAGTTGTCTTCTTCTTGTTTCAAGTGTTCTACTATGGACCCATGGGTAAAACTCAAGTTTTAAAAACTTCCCGGAATCTGAATTGAGACTTTCGTTAGTGTATTAAGTGTATCAAAATGTCATCTTTCACATGGATTCGGAATCGTCAACAGCAAAAAAAGTCAGTTTTGAGTTATCGTTGAATGAACAAAGTTGTCTCTTTCTTGTTTCAAGTGTTTAACTATGGACCCATGGCTAAAACTCAAGTTTTAAAGACTTCCCGAAATCCGAATTTGGACTTTCATTAGTGTATTAAGTGTATTAAAATGTCGTCTTTCGCATTGATTCGGAATCGTCAACCGCAAAAAAAGTCAGTTTTGAGTTATCGTTGAATGAACAAAGTTGTCTCTTTCTTGTTTCAAGTGTTCAACTATGGACCCATGGCTAAAACTCAAGTTTTAAAGACTTCCCGAAATCCGAATTTGGACTTTATTTAGTGTATTAAGTGTTTCAAAATGTGATCTTTCACGTAGATTCAGAACCGTCAAAAGCAAATAAGTCAGTTTTGAGATATCTTTGATAGAACAAAGTTCTGTCTTTCTTGTTTCAAGTGTTCTACTGTGCACCCATGGCTAAAACTCAAGTTTTAAAAACATCCCGAGATCTGAATCTGGACTTTCATTAGTGTATCAAAATGTCGTCTTTCACATAGATTCGGAATCGTCAACTGCAAAAAAGTCAATTTTGAGATATCGTTGATTGAACAAAGTTGTCTCCTTCTTATTTCAAGTGTTCTACTATGGACCCATGGCTAAAACTCAAGTTTTAAAAACTTCCCAAAATCTGAATTTGGACTTTATTTAGTGTATTAAGTGTTTCAAAATGTCGTCTTTCACGTAGATTCGGAATCATCAAAAGCAAATAAGTCAGTTTTAGATATCTTTGATTGAACAAAGTTCTGTCTTTCTTGTTTCAAGTGTTTAACTATGGACCATGGCTAAAACTCAAGTTTTAAAAACTTCCCGAGATCTGAATTTGGACTTTCACTAGTGTATTAAGTGTATCAAAATGTCGTCTTTCACATTGATTCGGAATCGTCAACCGCAAAAAAAGGCAGTTTTTAGATATCGTTGAATGAAGAAAGTTGTCTCTTTCGTGTTTCAAGTGTTCAACAATGGACCCATGGCTAAAACTCAAGTTTTAAAGACATCCCAAAATCCGAATTTGGACTTTCGTTAGTGTATTAAGTGTATCAAAATGTCATCTTTCACATTGATTCGGAATCGTCAACCGCAAAAAAAGTCAGTTCTGAGATATCGTTGAATGAACGAAGTTGTTTCTTTCTTGTTTCAAGTGTTTAACTATGGACCCATGGCTAAAACTCAAGTTTTAAAGACTTCCCGAAATCCGAATTTGGACTTTCATTAGTGTATTAAGTTTATTAAAATGTCGCCTTTCACATTGATTCGGAATCGTCAACCGCAAAAAAAGTCAGTTTTGAGATATCGTTTGAATGAAGAAAGTTGTCTCTTTCTTGTTTCAAGTGTTCACCAATGGACCCATGGCTAAAACTCAAGTTTTAAAGACTTTCTGAAATCCGAATTTCGACTTTCATTAGTGTATTAAGTGTATTAAAATGTCGTCTTTCACAGTGAGTCGGAATCGTGAACCACAAAAAAAGTCAATTTTGAGATATCGTTGAATGAACAAAGTTGTCTCTTTCTTTTTTCAAGTGTTTATCTACGGACCTATGGCTAAAACTCAAGTTTTAAAGACTTTCCAAAATCCGAATTTGGACTTTCATCAGTGTATTAAGTGTATTGAAATGTCGTCTTTCACATTGATTCGGAATCGTCCACTGCAAAAAACTTCCCTTTTGAGTTATCGTTGAATGAACAAAGTTGTCTCTTTCTTGTTTCAAGTGTTCAACTATGGACCCATGGCTAAAACTCAAGTTTTAAAAACTTCTCAAAATATGAATTTGGACTTTCTTTAGTGTATTAGGTGTTTCAAAATGTCATCTTTCACGTAGATTCGGAATCATCAACAGCAAAAAAAGTCAGTTTTGTGATATCGTTGAATGAACAAAGTTGTATCTTTCTTGTTTCAAGTGTTTAACTACGGACCCATGGCTATAACTCAAGTTTTAAAGACTTTTCGAAATCCGAATTTGGACTTTCAACAGTGTATTAAGTGTATTAAATTGTCGTCTTTCACATTGATTCGGAATCGTCCACCGCAAAAAAGTTCCCTTTTGAGTTATCGTTGAATGAACAAAGTTGTCTCTTTCTTGTTTCAAGTGTTCAACTATGGACCCATGGCTAAAACTCAAGTTTTAAAAACTTCTCGAAATATGAATTTGTACTTTCTTTAGTGTATTAAGTGTTTCAAAATGTCGTCTTTCACGTAGATTCGGAATCATCAAAAGCAAATAAGTCAGTTTTTAGATATCTTTGATTGAACAAAGTTCTGTCTTTCTTGTTTCAAGTGTTTAACTATGGACCATGATACCTTTGTTCAAAATGCTGTCTGTCACATAGATTCGGAATCGTCAACTGCAAAAAAGTCAATTTTAAGATATCGTTGATTGAACAAAGTTGTCTCCTTCTTGTTTCAAGTGTTCTACTATGGACCATGGCTAAAACTCAAGTTTTAAAGACAACCCGAAATCCAAATTTGGACTTTCGTTAGTGTATTAAGTGTATCAAAATGTCATCTTTCACATTGATTCGAGATCGTCAACCGCAAAAGAAGTCAATTTTGAGATATCGTTGAATGAACAAAGTTGTCTCTTTCTTGTTTCAAGTGTTTAACTATGGACCCATGGCTAAAACTCAAGTTTTAAAGACTTCCCGAAATCTGAATTTGGACTTTCATCAGTGTATTAAGTGTATTAAAATGTAGTCTTTCACATTGATTCAGAATCGTCCACCGCAAAAAACTTCCCTTTCGAGTTATCGTTGAATGAACGAAGTTGTCTCTTTCTTGTTTCAAGTGTTCAACTATGGACCCATGGCCAAAACTCAAGTTTTAAAAACTTCCCAAAATCTGAATTTGGGCTTTCTTTAGTGTATTAAGTGTTTCAAAATGTCGTCTTTCATGTAGATTCGTAATCATCAAAAGCAAATAAGTCAGTTTTTAGATATCTTTGATTGAACAAAGTTCTGTCTTTCTTGTTTCAAGTGTTCTACTATGGACCCATGGCTAAAACTCAAGTTTTAAAAACTTCTCGAAATCTAAATCTGGACTTTCATTAGGGTATTAAGTGTATCAAAATGTCGTCTTTCACATAGATTCGGAATCGTCAACTGCAAAAAAGTCAGTTTTAAGATATCGTTGATTGAACAAAGTTGTCTCTTTCTTGTTTCAAGTGTTCTACTATGGACCCATGGGTAAAACTCAAGTTTTAAAGACTTCCCGAAATCCGAATTTGGACTTTCATTAGCGTATTAAGTGTATTAAAATTTCATCTTTCACATTGATTCGGAATCGTCAACCGCAAAAAAAGTCAGTTTTGAGTTATAGTTGAATGAACAAAGTTGTCTCTTTCTTGTTTCAAGTGTTCAACTATGCACCCATGGCTAAAACTCAAGTTTTAAAGACTTCCCGAAATTCGAATTTGGACTTTCATGAGTGTATTAAGTGTATTAAAATGTCGTCTTTCACATTGATTCGGAATCGTCAACCACAAAAAAAGTCAGTTTTGAGATATTGTTGATTGAACAAAGTTGTCTCTTTCTTGTTTCAAGTGTTCAACTATGGACCCATGGCCAAAACTCAAGTTTTAAAGACTGCCCGAAATCTGAATTTGGACTTTCATCAGTGTATTAAGTGTATTAAAATGTCGTCTTTCACATTGATTCGGAATCGTCAACCGCAAAAAAAGACAGTTTTGAGTTATTGTTGAATGAACAAAGTTGTCTCTTTCTTGTTTCAAGTGTTCAACTATGGACCCATGGCTAAAACTCAAGTTTTAAAAACTTCCCAAAATCTGAATTTGGACTTTATTTAGTGTATTAAGTGTTTCAAAATGTGATCTTTCACGTAGATTCAGAACCGTCAAAAGCAAATAAGTCAGTTTTGAGATATCTTTGATAGAACAAAGTTCTGTCTTTCTTGTTTCAAGTGTTCTACTGTGCACCCATGGCTAAAACTCAAGTTTTAGAAACATCCCGAGATCTGAATCTGGACTTTCATTAGTGTATCAAAATGTCGTCTTTCACATAGATTCGGAATCGTCAACTGCAAAAAAGTCAATTTTGAGATATCGTTGATTGAACAAAGTTGTCTCCTTCTTATTTCAAGTGTTCTACTATGGACCCATGGCTAAAACTCAAGTTTTAAAAACTTCCCAAAATCTGAATTTGGACTTTATTTAGTGTATTAAGTGTTTCAAAATGTCGTCTTTCACGTAGATTCGGAATCATCAAAAGCAAATAAGTCAGTTTTAGATATCTTTGATTGAACAAAGTTCTGTCTTTCTTGTTTCAAGTGTTTAACTATGGACCATGGCTAAAACTCAAGTTTTAAAAACTTTTCGAAATGTGAATATGGACTTTCTTTAGTGTATTAAGTGTTTCAAAATGCTGTCTTTCACGTAGATTCGTAATCATCAAAAGCAAATAAGTCAGTTTTAAGATATCGTTGATTGAACAAAGTTGTCTTCTTCTTGTTTCAAGTGTTCTACTATGGACCCATGGGTAAAACTCAAGTTTTAAAAACTTCCCGGAATCTGAATTGAGACTTTCGTTAGTGTATTAAGTGTATCAAAATGTCATCTTTCACATGGATTCGGAATCGTCAACAGCAAAAAAAGTCAGTTTTGAGTTATCGTTGAATGAACAAAGTTGTCTCTTTCTTGTTTCAAGTGTTTAACTATGGACCCATGGCTAAAACTCAAGTTTTAAAGACTTCCCGAAATCCGAATTTGGACTTTCATTAGTGTATTAAGTGTATTAAAATGTCGTCTTTCGCATTGATTCGGAATCGTCAACCGCAAAAAAAGTCAGTTTTGAGTTATCGTTGAATGAACAAAGTTGTCTCTTTCTTGTTTCAAGTGTTCAACTATGGACCCATGGCTAAAACTCAAGTTTTAAAGACTTCCCGAAATCCGAATTTGGACTTTATTTAGTGTATTAAGTGTTTCAAAATGTGATCTTTCACGTAGATTCAGAACCGTCAAAAGCAAATAAGTCAGTTTTGAGATATCTTTGATAGAACAAAGTTCTGTCTTTCTTGTTTCAAGTGTTCTACTGTGCACCCATGGCTAAAACTCAAGTTTTAAAAACATCCCGAGATCTGAATCTGGACTTTCATTAGTGTATCAAAATGTCGTCTTTCACATAGATTCGGAATCGTCAACTGCAAAAAAGTCAATTTTGAGATATCGTTGATTGAACAAAGTTGTCTCCTTCTTATTTCAAGTGTTCTACTATGGACCCATGGCTAAAACTCAAGTTTTAAAAACTTCCCAAAATCTGAATTTGGACTTTATTTAGTGTATTAAGTGTTTCAAAATGTCGTCTTTCACGTAGATTCGGAATCATCAAAAGCAAATAAGTCAGTTTTAGATATCTTTGATTGAACAAAGTTCTGTCTTTCTTGTTTCAAGTGTTTAACTATGGACCATGGCTAAAACTCAAGTTTTAAAAACTTCCCGAGATCTGAATTTGGACTTTCACTAGTGTATTAAGTGTATCAAAATGTCGTCTTTCACATTGATTCGGAATCGTCAACCGCAAAAAAAGGCAGTTTTTAGATATCGTTGAATGAAGAAAGTTGTCTCTTTCGTGTTTCAAGTGTTCAACAATGGACCCATGGCTAAAACTCAAGTTTTAAAGACATCCCAAAATCCGAATTTGGACTTTCGTTAGTGTATTAAGTGTATCAAAATGTCATCTTTCACATTGATTCGGAATCGTCAACCGCAAAAAAAGTCAGTTCTGAGATATCGTTGAATGAACGAAGTTGTTTCTTTCTTGTTTCAAGTGTTTAACTATGGACCCATGGCTAAAACTCAAGTTTTAAAGACTTCCCGAAATCCGAATTTGAACTTTCATTAGTGTATTAAGTTTATTAAAATGTCGCCTTTCACATTGATTCGGAATCGTCAACCGCAAAAAAAGTCAGTTTTGAGATATCGTTTGAATGAAGAAAGTTGTCTCTTTCTTGTTTCAAGTGTTCACCAATGGACCCATGGCTAAAACTCAAGTTTTAAAGACTTTCTGAAATCCGAATTTCGACTTTCATTAGTGTATTAAGTGTATTAAAATGTCGTCTTTCACAGTGAGTCGGAATCGTGAACCACAAAAAAAGTCAATTTTGAGATATCGTTGAATGAACAAAGTTGTCTCTTTCTTTTTTCAAGTGTTTATCTACGGACCTATGGCTAAAACTCAAGTTTTAAAGACTTTCCAAAATCCGAATTTGGACTTTCATCAGTGTATTAAGTGTATTGAAATGTCGTCTTTCACATTGATTCGGAATCGTCCACTGCAAAAAACTTCCCTTTTGAGTTATCGTTGAATGAACAAAGTTGTCTCTTTCTTGTTTCAAGTGTTCAACTATGGACCCATGGCTAAAACTCAAGTTTTAAAAACTTCTCAAAATATGAATTTGGACTTTCTTTAGTGTATTAGGTGTTTCAAAATGTCATCTTTCACGTAGATTCGGAATCATCAACAGCAAAAAAAGTCAGTTTTGTGATATCGTTGAATGAACAAAGTTGTATCTTTCTTGTTTCAAGTGTTTAACTACGGACCCATGGCTATAACTCAAGTTTTAAAGACTTTTCGAAATCCGAATTTGGACTTTCAACAGTGTATTAAGTGTATTAAATTGTCGTCTTTCACATTGATTCGGAATCGTCCACCGCAAAAAAGTTCCCTTTTGAGTTATCGTTGAATGAACAAAGTTGTCTCTTTCTTGTTTCAAGTGTTCAACTATGGACCCATGGCTAAAACTCAAGTTTTAAAAACTTCTCGAAATATGAATTTGTACTTTCTTTAGTGTATTAAGTGTTTCAAAATGTCGTCTTTCACGTAGATTCGGAATCATCAAAAGCAAATAAGTCAGTTTTTAGATATCTTTGATTGAACAAAGTTCTGTCTTTCTTGTTTCAAGTGTTTAACTATGGACCATGATACCTTTGTTCAAAATGCTGTCTGTCACATAGATTCGGAATCGTCAACTGCAAAAAAGTCAATTTTAAGATATCGTTGATTGAACAAAGTTGTCTCCTTCTTGTTTCAAGTGTTCTACTATGGACCATGGCTAAAACTCAAGTTTTAAAGACAACCCGAAATCCAAATTTGGACTTTCGTTAGTGTATTAAGTGTATCAAAATGTCATCTTTCACATTGATTCGAGATCGTCAACCGCAAAAGAAGTCAATTTTGAGATATCGTTGAATGAACAAAGTTGTCTCTTTCTTGTTTCAAGTGTTTAACTATGGACCCATGGCTAAAACTCAAGTTTTAAAGACTTCCCGAAATCTGAATTTGGACTTTCATCAGTGTATTAAGTGTATTAAAATGTAGTCTTTCACATTGATTCAGAATCGTCCACCGCAAAAAACTTCCCTTTCGAGTTATCGTTGAATGAACGAAGTTGTCTCTTTCTTGTTTCAAGTGTTCAACTATGGACCCATGGCCAAAACTCAAGTTTTAAAAACTTCCCAAAATCTGAATTTGGGCTTTCTTTAGTGTATTAAGTGTTTCAAAATGTCGTCTTTCATGTAGATTCGTAATCATCAAAAGCAAATAAGTCAGTTTTTAGATATCTTTGATTGAACAAAGTTCTGTCTTTCTTGTTTCAAGTGTTCTACTATGGACCCATGGCTAAAACTCAAGTTTTAAAAACTTCTCGAAATCTAAATCTGGACTTTCATTAGGGTATTAAGTGTATCAAAATGTCGTCTTTCACATAGATTCGGAATCGTCAACTGCAAAAAAGTCAGTTTTAAGATATCGTTGATTGAACAAAGTTGTCTCTTTCTTGTTTCAAGTGTTCTACTATGGACCCATGGGTAAAACTCAAGTTTTAAAAAAGTTCCCGGAATCCGAATTTGGACATTCGTTAGTGTATTAAGTGTATCAAAATGTCGTCTTTCACGTTGATTCGGAATCGTCAACCGCAATAAAAGTCAGTTTTGAGATATTGTTGAATGAACAAAGTTGTCTCTTTCTTGTTTCAAGTGTTTAACTATTGACCCATGGCTAAAACTCAAGCTTTAAAGACTTCCCGAAATCCAAATATGGACTTTCGTTAGTGTATTAAGTGTATCAAAATGTCGTCTTTCACATTTATTCGAAATCGTCAACCGCAAAAAAAGTCAGTTTTGAGAAATCGTTGAATCAACAAAGTTGTCTCTTTCTTGTTTCAAGTGTTCGACTATAGACCCATGGCTAAAACTCAAGTTTTAAAGACTTCCCGAAATCCAAATTTAGACTTTCATTAGTGTATTAAGTGTATTAAAATGTCGTATTTCACATTGATTCGGAATCGTCAACCGCAAAAAAAGTCAGTTCTGAGATATCGTTGAATGAACGAAGTTGTTTCTTTCTTGTTTCAAGTGTTTAACTATGGACCCATGGCTAAAACTCAAGTTTTAAAGACTTCCCGAAATCCGAATTTGTACTTTCATTAGTGTATTAAGTGTATTAAAATGTCGTCTTTCACATTGATTCGGAATCGTCAACCGCAAAAAAAGTCAGTTTTGAGTTATCGTTGAATGAACAAAGTTGTCTCTTTCTTGTTTCAAGTGTTTAACTATGGACCCATGGCTAAAACTCAAGTTTTAAAGACTTCCCGAAATCCGAATTTGGACTTTCATTAGTGTATTAAGTGTATTAAAATGTCGTCTTTCGCATTGATTCGGAATCGTCAACCGCAAAAAAAGTCAGTTTTGAGTTATCGTTGAATGAACAAAGTTGTCTCTTTCTTGTTTCAAGTGTTCAACTATGGACCCATGGCTAAAACTCAAGTTTTAAAGACTTCCCGAAATCCGAATTTGGACTTTCATTTGTGTATTAAGTGTATTAAAATGTCGTCTTTCACATTGATTCGGAATCGTCAACCGCAAAAAAAGTCAGTTTTGAGATATCGTTGAATGAACAAAGTTGTCTCTTTCTTGTTTCAAGTGTTCAACTATGGACCCATGGCTAAAACTCAAGTTTTAAAAACTTCCCAAAATCTGAATTTGGACTTTATTTAGTGCATTAAGTGTTTCAAAATGTCATCTTTCACGTAGATTCAGAACCGTCAAAAGCAAATAAGTCAGTTTTGAGATATCTTTGATAGAACAAAGTTCTGTCTTTCTTGTTTCAATTGTTCTACTGTGCACCCATGGCTAAAACTCAAGTTTTAAAAACTTCCCGAGATCTGAATCTGGACTTTCATTAGTGTATTAAGTGTATCAAAATGTCGTCTTTCACATAGATTCGGAATCGTCAACTGCAAAAAAGTCAATTTTGAGATATCGTTGATTTAACAAAGTTGTCTCCTTCTTGTTTCAAGTGTTCTACTATGGACCCATGGGTAAAACTCACGTTTTAAAAATGTCCCGAAATCCGAATTTGGACTTTCACTAGTGTATTAAGTGTATCAAAATGTCGTCTTTCACATTGATTCGGAATCGTCAACCGCAAAAAAAGGCAGTTTTTAGATATCGTTGAATGAAGAAAGTTGTCTCTTTCTTGTTTCAAGTGTTCAACAATGGACCCATGGCTAAAACTCAAGTTTTAAAGACTTCCCGAAATCCGAATTTGGATTTTTCATTAGTGTATTAAGTGTATTAAAATGTCGTCTTTCACATTGATTCGGAATCGTCAACCGCAAAAAAAGTCAGTTTTGAGATATCGTTGAATGAACAAAGTTGTCTCTTTCTTTTTTCAAGTGTTTAACTATGGACCCATGGCTAAAACTCAAGTTTTAAAGACTTTCCGAAATCCGAATTTGGACTTTCATCAGTGTATTAAGTGTATTAAAATGTCGTCTTTCACATTGATTCGGAATCGTCCACTACAAAAAACTGCCCTTTTGAGTTATCGTTGAATAAGCAAAGTTGTCTCTTTCTTGTTTCAAGTGTTCAACTATGGACCCATGGCTAAAACACAAGTTTTAAAAACTTCTCGAAATATGAATTTGGACTTTCTTTAGTGTATTAAGTTTTTCAAAATGTCGTCTTTCACGTAGATTCGGAATCATCAAAACCAAATAAGTCAGTTTTTAGATATCTTTGATTGAACAAAGTTCTATCTTTCTTGTTTCAAGTGTTCTACTATGGACCCACGGCTAAAACTCAAGTTTTAAAAACTTCTTGAAATCTGAATCTGGACTTTCATTAGTGTATTAAGTGTATCAAAATGTCATCTTTCACATAGGTTCAGAATCGTCAACTGCAAAAAAGTCAATTTTAAGATATCGTTGATTGAACAAAGTTGTCTCCTTCTTGTTTCAAGTGTTCTACTATGGACCATGGCTAAAACTCAAGTTTTAGAGACATCCCGAAATCCGAATTTGGACTTTCGTTAGTGTATTAAGTGTATCAAAATGTCATCTTTCACATTGATTCGAGATCGTCAACCGCAAAAAAAGTAAGTTTTGAGATATCGTTGAATGAACAAAGTTGTCTCTTTCTTGTTTCTAGTGTTTAACTATGGACCCATGGCTAAAACTCAAGTTTTAAAGACTTCCCGAAATCTGATTTGGACTTTCATCAGTGTATTAAGTGTATTAAAATGTAGTCTTTCACATTGATTCAGAATCGTCCACCGCAAAAAACTTTCCTTTCGAGTTATCGTTGAATGAACGAAGTTGTCTCTTTCTTGTTTCAAGTGTTCAACTACGGACCCATGGCCAAAACTCAAGTTTTAAAAACTACCCAAAATCTGAATTTGGGCTTTCTTTAGTGTATTAAGTGTTTCAAAATGCCGTCTTTCACGTAGATTCGTAATCATCAAAAGAAAATAAGTCAGTTTTTAGATATCTTTGATTGAACAAAGTTCTGTCTTTCTTGTTTCAAGTGTTCTACTATGGACCCATGGCCAAAACTCAAGTTTTAAAAACTTCCCGAAATCTAAATCTGGACTTTCATTAGGGTATTAAGTGTATCAAAATGTCGTCTTTCACATAGATTCGGAATCGTCAACTGCAAAAAAGTCAATTTTAAGATATCATTGATTGAACAAAGTTGTCTCTTTCTTGTTTCAAGTGTTCTACTATGGACCCATGGGTAAAACTCAAGTTTTAAAAAAGTTCCCGGAATCCGAATTTGGACATTCGTTAGTGTATTAAGTGTATCAAAATGTCGTCTTTCACGTTGATTCGGAATCGTCAACCGCAATAAAAGTCAGTTTTTGAGATATTGTTGAATGAACAAAGTTGCCTCTTTCTTGTTTCAAGTGTTTAACTATTGACCCATGGCTAAAACTCAAGCTTTAAAGACTTCCCGAAATCCAAATTTGGACTTTCGTTAGTGTATTAAGTGTATCAAAATGTCGTCTTTCACATTTATTCGAAATCGTCAACCGCAAAAAAAGTCAGTTTTGAGAAATCGTTGAATGAACAAAGTTGTCTCTTTCTTGTTTCAAGTGTTCTACTATAGACCCATGGCTAAAACTCAAGTTTTAAAAAAGTTCTCAGAATCCGAATTTGGACATTCGTTAGTGTATTAAGTGTATCAAAATGTCGTCTTTAACGTTGATTCGGAATCGTCAACCGCAATAAAAGTCTGTTTTGAGATATTGTTGAATGAACAAAGTTGCCTCTTTCTTGTTTCAAGTGTTTAACTATTGACCCATGGCTAAAACTCAAGTTTTAAAAACTTCCCGAAATCTAAATCTGGACTTTCATTAGGGTATTAAGTGTATCAAAATGTCGTCTTTCACATAGATTCGGAATCGTCAACTGCAAAAAAGTCAATTTTAAGATATCGTTGATTGAACAAAGTTGTCTCCTTCTTGTTTCAAGTGTTCTACTATGGACCATGGCTAAAACTCAAGTTTTAGAGACATCCCGAAATCTGAATTTGGACTTTCGTTAGTGTATTAAGTGTATCAAAATGTCATCTTTCACATTGATTCGAGATCGTCAACCGCAAAAAAAGTCAGTTTTGAGATATCGTTGAATGAACAAAGTTGTCTCTTTCTTGTTTCTAGTGTTTAACTATGGACCCATGGCTAAAACTCAAGTTTTAAAGACTTCCCGAAATCTGATTTGGACTTTCATCAGTGTATTAAGTGTATTAAATTGTAGTCTTTCACATTGATTCAGAATCGTCCACCGCAAAAAACTTTCCTTTCGAGTTATCGTTGAATGAACGAAGTTGTCTCTTTCTTGTTTCAAGTGTTCAACTATGGACCCATGGCCAAAACTCAAGTTTTAAAAACTTCCCAAAATCTGAATTTGGGCTTTCTTTAGTGTATTAAGTGTTTCAAAATGCCGTCTTTCACGTAGATTCGTAATCATCAAAAGCAAATTAGTCAGTTTTTAGATATCTTTGATTGAACAAAGTTCTGTCTTTCTTGTTTCAAGTGTTCTACTATGGACCCATGGCTAAAACTCAAGTTTTAAAAACTTCCCGAAATCTAAATCTGGACTTTCATTAGGGTATTAAGTGTATCAAAATGTCGTCTTTCACATAAATTCGGAATCGTCAACTGCAAAAAAGTCAATTTTAAGATATCATTGATTGAACAAAGTTGTCTCTTTCTTGTTTCAAGTGTTCTACTATGGACCCATGGGTAAAACTCAAGTTTTAAAAAAGTTCTCGGAATCCGAATTTGGACTTTCATCAGTTTATTAAGTGTATTAAAATGTAGTCTTTCACATTGATTCAGAATCGTCCACCGCAAAAAACTTCCCTTTCGAGTTATCGTTGAATGAACGAAGTTGTCTCTTTCTTGTTTCAAGTGTTCAACTATGGACCCATGGCTAAAACTCAAGTTTTAAAGACTTCCAGAAATCCAAATTTAGACTTTCATTAGTGTATTAAGTGTATTAAAATGTCGTATTTCACATTGATTCGGAATCGTCAACCGCAAAAAAAGTCAGTTTTGAGATATCGTTGAATGAACAAAGTTGTCTCTTTCTTGTTTCAAGTGTTTAACTATGGACCCATGGCTAAAACTCAAGTTTTAAAGACTTCCCGAAATCCGAATTTGGACTTTCATTAGCGTATTAAGTGTATTAAAATTTCATCTTTCACATTGATTCGGAATCGTCAACCGCAAAAAAAGTCAGTTTTGAGTTATAGTTGAATGAACAAAGTTGTCTCTTTCTTGTTTCAAGTGTTCAACTATGCACCCATGGCTAAAACTCAAGTTTTAAAGACTTCCCGAAATCCGAATTTGGACTTTCATGAGTGTATTAAGTGTATTAAAATGTCGTCTTTCACATTGATTCGGAATTGTCAACCACAAAAAAAGTCAGTTTTGAGATATCGTTGATTGAACAAAGTTGTCTCTTTCTTGTTTCAAGTGTTCAACTATGGACCCATGGCCAAAACTCAAGTTTTAAAGACTGCCCGAAATCTGAATTTGGACTTTCATCAGTGTATTAAGTGTATTAAAATGTCGTCTTTCACATTGATTCGGAATCGTCAACCGCAAAAAAAGACAGTTTTGAGTTATTGTTGAATGAACAAAGTTGTCTCTTTCTTGTTTCAAGTGTTCAACTATGGACCCATGGCTAAAACTCAAGTTTTAAAAACTTCCCAAAATCTGAATTTGCACTTTATTTAGTGTATTAAGTGTTTCAAAATGTGATCTTTCACGTAGATTCAGAACCGTCAAAAGCAAATAAGTCAGTTTTGAGATATCTTTGATAGAACAAAGTTCTGTCTTTCTTGTTTCAAGTGTTCTACTGTGCACCCATGACTAAAACTCAAGTTTTAAAAACATCCCGAGATCTGAATCTGGACTTTCTTTAGTGTATCAAAATGTCGTCTTTCACATAGATTCGGAATCGTCAACTGCAAAAAAGTCAATTTTGAGATATCGTTGATTGAACAAAGTTGTCTCCTTCTTATTTCTAGTGTTCTACTATGGACCCATGGGTAAAACTGAAGTTTTAAAAACGTCCCAAAATCCGAATTTGGACTTTCACTAGTGTATTAAATGTATCAAAATGTCGTCTTTCACATTGATTCGGAATCGTCAACCGCAAAAAAAGTCAGTTTTGAGATATCGTTTGAATGAAGAAAGTTGTCTCTTTCTTGTTTCAAGTGTTCAACGATGGACCCATGGCTAAAACTCAAGTTTTAAAGACTTTCCGAAATCCGAATTTGGACTTTCATTAGCGTATTAAGTGTATTAAAATTTCATCTTTCACATTGATTCGGAATCGTCAACCGCAAAAAAAGTCAGTTTTGAGTTATAGTTGAATGAACAAAGTTGTCTCTTTCTTGTTTCAAGTATTCAAGTATGGACCCATGGCTAAAACTCAAGTTTTAAAGACTTCCCGAAATTCGAATTTGGACTTTCATGAGTGTATTAAGTGTATTAAAATGTCGTCTTTCAAATTGATTCGGAATCGTCAACCACAAAAAAAGTCAGTTTTGAGATATCGTTGAATGAACAAAGTTGTCTCTTTCTTGTTTCAAGTGTTTAACTATGGACCCATGGCTAAAACTCAAGTTTTAAAAACTTCTCGAAATATGAATTTGGACTTTCTTTAGTGTATTAGGTGTTTCAAAATGTCGTCTTTCACGTAGATTCGGAATCATCAACAGCAAAAAAAGTCAGTTTTCTGATATCGTTGAATGAACAAAGTTGTATCTTTCTTGTTTCAAGTGTTTAACTACGGACCCATGGCTAAAACTCAAGTTTTAAAAACTTCTCGAAATATGAATTTGTACTTTCTTTAGTGTATTAAGTGTTTCAAAATGTCGTCTTTCACGTAGATTCGGAATCATCAAAAGCAAATATGTCAGTTTTAGATATCTTTGATTGAACAAAGTTCTGTCTTTCTTGTTTCAAGTGTTTATCTATGGACCATGGCTAAAACTCAAGTTTTAAAAACTTTTCGAAATGTGAATATGGACTTTCTTTAGTGTATTAAGTGTTTCAAAATGTTGTCTTTCACGTAGATTCGTAATCATCAAAAGCAAATAAGTCAGTTTTAAGATATCGTTGATTGAACAAAGTTGTCTTCTTCTTGTTTCAAGTGTTCTACTATGGACCCATGGGTAAAACTCAAGTTTTAAAAACTTCCCGGAATCTGAATTGAGACTTTCGTTAGTGTATTAAGTGTATCAAAATGTCATCTTTCACATGGATTCGGAATCGTCAACAGCAAAAAAAGTCAGTTTTGAGATATCGTTGAATGAACAAAGTTGTCTCTTTCTTGTTTCAAGTGCTTAACTATGGACCATGGCTAAAACTCAAGTTTTAAAGACATCCCGAAATCCGAATTTGGACTTTCGTTAGTGTATTAAGTGTATCAAAATGGCATCTTTCACATTGATTCGAGATCGTCAACCGCAAAAAAAGTCAGTTTTGAGATATTGTTGAATGAACAAAGTTGCCTCTTTCTTGTTTCAAGTGTTTAACTATGGACCCATGGCTAAAACTCAAGTTTTAAAGACTTCCCGAAATCTGAATTTGGACTTTCATCAGTGTATTAAGTGTATTAAAATGTAGTCTTTCACATTGATTCAGAATCGTCCGCCGCAAAAAACTTCCCTTTCGAGTTATCGTTGAATGAACGAAGTTGTCTCTTTCTTGTTTCAAGTGTTCAACTATGGACCCATGGCCAAAACTCAAGTTTTAAAAACTTCCCAAAATCTGAATTTGGGCTTTCTTTAGTGTATTAAGTGTTTCAAAATGCCGTCTTTCACGTAGATTCGTAATCATCAAAAGCAAATAAGTCAGTTTTTAGATATCTTTGATTGAACAAAGTTCTGTCTTTTCTTGTTTCAAGTGTTCTACTATGGACCCATGGCTAAAACTCAAGTTTTAAAAACATCCCGAAATCTAAATCTGGACTTTCATTAGGGTATTAAGTGTATCAAAATGTCGTCTTTCACATAGAATCGAAATCGTCAACTGCCAAAAAGTCAATTTTAAGATATCGTTGATTGAACAAAGTTGTCTCTTTCTTGTTTCAAGTGTTCTACTATGGACCCATGGGTAAAACTCAAGTTTTAAAAAAGTTCCTGGAATCTGAATTTGGACATTCGTTAGTGTATTAAGTGTATCAAAATGTTGTCTTTCACGTTGATTCGGAATCGTCAACCGCAATAAAAGTCAGTTTTGAGATATTGTTGAATGAACAAAGTTGTCTCTTTCTTGTTTCAAGTGTTTAACTATTGACCCATGGCTAAAACTCAAGCTTTAAAGACTTCCCGAAATCCAAATTTGGACTTTCGTTAGTGTATTAAGTGTATCAAAATGTCGTCTTTCACATTTATTCGAAATCGTCAACCGCAAAAAAAGTCAGTTTTGAGAAATCGTTGAATCAACAAAGTTGTCTCTTTCTTGTTTCAAGTGTTCTACTATAGACCCATGGCTAAAATTCAAGTTTTAAAGACTTCCCGAAATCCAAATTTAGACTTTCATTAGTGTATTAAGTGTCTTAAAATGTCGTATTTCACATTGATTCGGAATCGTCAACCGCAAAAAAAGTCAGTTCTGAGATATCGTTGAATGAACAAAGTTGTTTCTTTCTTGTTTCGAGTGTTTAACTATGGACCCATGGCTAAAACTCAAGTTTTAAAGACTTCCCGAAATCCGAATTTGGACTTTCATTAGCGTATTAAGTGTATTAAAATGTCGCCTTTCACATTGATTCGGAATCGTCAACCGTAAAAAAAGTCAGTTTTGAGATATCGTTTGAATGAAGAAAGTTGTCTCTTTCTTGTTTCAAGTGTTCACCAATGGACCCATGGCTAAAACTCAAGTTTTAAAGACTTTCCGAAATCCGAATTTCGACTTTCATTAGTGTATTAAGTGTATTAAAATGTCGTCTTTCACAGTGAGTCGGAATCGTGAACCACAAAAAAAGTCAATTTTGAGATATCGTTGAATGAACAAAGTGTTCTCTTTCTTTTTTCAAGTGTTTATCTACGGACCTATGGCTAAAACTCAAGTTTTAAAGACTTTCCAAAATCCGAATTTGGACTTTCATCAGTGTATTAAGTGTATTAAAATGTCGTCTTTCACATTGATTCGGAATCGTCCACTGCAAAAAACTTCCCTTTTGAGTTATCGTTGAATGAACAAAGTTGTCTCTTTCTTGTTTCAAGTGTTCAACTATGGACCCATGGCTAAAACTCAAGTTTTAAAAACTTCTCAAAATATGAATTTGGACTTTCTTTAGTGTATTAGGTGTTTCAAAATGTCATCTTTCACGTAGATTCAGAATCATCAACAGCAAAAAAAGTCAGTTTTGTGATATCGTTGAATGAACAAAGTTGTATCTTTCTTGTTTCAAGTGTTTAACTACGGACCCATGGCTATAACTCAAGTTTTAAAGACTTTTCGAAATTCGAATTTGGACTTTCATCAGTGTATTAAGTGTATTAAAATGTCGTCTTTCACATTGATTCGGAATCGTCCACCGCAAAAAAGTTCCCTTTTGAGTTATCGTTGAATGAACAAAGTTGTCTCTTTCTTGTTTCAAGTGTTCAACTATGGACCCATGGCTAAAACTCAAGTTTTAAAAACTTCTCGAAATATGAATTTGTACTTTCTTTAGTGTATTAAGTGTTTCAAAATGTCGTCTTTCACGTAGATTCGGAATCATCAAAAGCAAATAAGTCAGTTTTTAGATATCTTTGATTGAACAAAGTTCTGTCTTTCTTGTTTCAAGTGTTTAACTATGGACCATGGCTAAAACTCAAGTTTTAAAAACTTTCCGAAATCTGAATTTGGACTTTCTTTAGTGTATTAAGTGTTTCAAAATGCTGTCTTTCACATAGATTCGGAATCGTCAACTGCAAAAAAGTCAATTTTAAGATATCGTTGATTGAACAAAGTTGTCTCCTTGTTTCAAGTGTTCTACTATGGACCATGGCTAAAGCTCAAGTTTTAAAGACATCCCGAAATCCAAATTTGGACTTTCGTTAGTGTATTAAGTGTATCAAAATGTCATCGTTCACATTGATTCGAGATCGTCAACCGCAAAAAAAGTCAATTTTGAGATATCGTTGAATGAACAAAGTTGTCTCTTTCTTGTTTCAAGTGTTTAACTATGGACCCATGGCTAAAACACAAGTTTTAAAGACTTCCCGAAATCTGAATTTGGACTTTCATCAGTGTATTAAGTGTATTAAAATGTAGTCTTTCACATTGATTCAGAATCGTCCACCGCAAAAAACTTCCCTTTCGAGTTATCGTTGAATGAACGAAGTGTCTCTTTCTTGTTTCAAGTGTTCAACTATGGACCCATGGCCAAAACTCAAGTTTTAAAAACTTCCCAAAATCTGAATTTGGGCTTTCTTTAGTGTATTAAGTGTTTCAAAATGCCATCTTTCACGTAGATTCGTAATCATCAAAAGCAAATAAGTCAGTTTTTAGATATCTTTGATTGAACAAAGTTCTGTCTTTCTTGTTTCAAGTGTTCTACTATGGACCCATGGCTAAAACTCAAGTTTTAAAAACTTCCCGAAATCTAAATCTGGACTTTCTTTAGGGTATTAAGTGTATCAAAATGTCGTCTTTCACATAGATTCGGAATCGTCAACTGCAAAAAAGTCAATTTTAAGATATCATTGATTGAACAAAGTTGTCTCTTTCTTGTTTCAAGTGTTCTACTATGGACCCATGGGTAAAACTCAAGTTTTAAAAAAGTTCCCGGAATCCGAATTTGGACATTCATTAGTGTATTAAGTGTATCAAAATGTCGTCTTTCACGTTGATTCGGAATCGTCAACCGCAATAAAAGTCTGTTTTGAGATATTGTTGAATGAACAAAGTTGCCTCTTTCTTGTTTCAAGTGTTTAACTATTGACCCATGGCTAAAACTCAAGCTTTAAAGACTTCCCGAAATCCAAATTTGGACTTTCGTTAGTGTATTAAGTGTATCAAAATGTCGTCTTTCACATTTATTCGAAATCGTCAACCGCAAAAAAAGTCAGTTTTGAGAAATCGTTGAGTGAACAAAGTTGTCTCTTTCTTGTTTCAAGTGTTCTACTATAGACCCATGGCTAAAACTCAAGTTTTAAAGACTTCCCGAAATCCGAATTTGGACTTTCATGAGTGTATTAAGTGTATTAAAATGTCGTCTTTCACATTGATTCGGAATCGTCAACCACAAAAAAAGTCAGTTTTGAGATATCGTTGATTGAACAAAGTTGTCTCTTTCTTGTTTCAAGTGTTCAACTATGGACCCATGGCCAAAACTCAAGTTTTAAAGACTGCCCGAAATCTGAATTTGGACTTTCATCAGTGTATTAAGTGTATTAAAATGTTGTCTTTCACATTGATTCGGAATCGTCAACCGCAAAAAAAGACAGTTTTGAGTTATTGTTGAATGAACAAAGTTGTCTCTTTCTTGTTTCAAGTGTTCAACTATGGACCCATGGCTAAAACTCAAGTTTTAAAAACTTCCCAAAATCTGAATTTGGACTTTATTTAGTGTATTATGTGTTTCAAAATGTGATCTTTCACGTAGATTCAGAACCGTCAAAAGCAAATAAGTCAGTTTTGAGATATCTTTGATAGAACAAAGTTCTGTCTTTCTTGTTTCAAGTGTTCTACTGTGCACCCATGGCTAAAACTCAAGTTTTAAAAACATCCCGAGATCTGAATCTGGACTTTCATTAGTGTATCAAAATGTCGTCTTTCACATAGATTCGGAATCGTCAACTGCAAAAAAGTCAATTTTGAGATATCATTGATTGAACAAAGTTGTCTCCTTCTTATTTCTAATGTTCTACTATGGACCCATGGGTAAAACTGAAGTTTTAAAAACGTCCCAAAATCTGAATTTGGACTTTCACTAGTGTATTAAATGTATCAAAATGTCGTCTTTCACATTGATTCGGAATCGTCAACCGCAAAAAAAGTCAGTTTTGAGATATCGTTTGAATGAAGAAAGTTGTCTCTTTCTTGTTTCAAGTGTTCAACAATGGACCCATGGCTAAAACTCAAGTTTTAAAGACTTTCCGAAATCCGAATTTGGACTTTCATTAGCGTATTAAGTGTATTAAAATTTCATCTTTCACATTGATTCGGAATCGTCAACCGCAAAAAAAGTCAGTTTTGAGTTATAGTTGAATGAACAAAGTTGTCTCTTTCTTGTTTCAAGTATTCAAGTATGGACCCATGGCTAAAACTCAAGTTTTAAAGACTTCCCGAAATTCGAATTTGGACTTTCATCAGTGTATTAAGTGTATTAAAATGTCGTCTTTCACATTGATTCGGAATCGTCAACCACAAAAAAAGTCAGTTTTGAGATATCGTTGAATGAACAAAGTTGTCTCTTTCTTGTTTCAAGTGTTTAACTATGGACCCATGGCTAAAACTCAAGTTTTAAAAACTTCTCGAAATATGAATTTGGACTTTCTTTAGTGTATTAGGTGTTTCAAAATGTCGTCTTTCACGTAGATTCGGAATCATCAACAGCAAAAAAAGTCAGTTTTCTGATATCGTTGAATGAACAAAGTTGTATCTTTCTTGTTTCAAGTGTTTAACTACGGACCCATGGCTAAAACTCAAGTTTTAAAAACTTCTCGAAATATGAATTTGTACTTTCTTTAGTGTATTAAGTGTTTCAAAATGTCGTCTTTCACGTAGATTCGGAATCATCAAAAGCAAATATGTCAGTTTTAGATATCTTTGATTGAACAAAGTTCTGTCTTTCTTGTTTCAAGTGTTTAACTATGGACCATGGCTAAAACTCAAGTTTTAAAAACTTTTCGAAATCTGAATATGGACTTTCTTTAGTGTATTAAGTGTTTCAAAATGCTGTCTTTCACGTAGATTCGTAATCATCAAAAGCAAATAAGTCAGTTTTAAGATATCGTTGATTGAACAAAGTTGTCTTCTTCTTGTTTCAAGTGTTCTACTATGGACCCATGGGTAAAACTCAAGTTTTAAAAACTTCCCGGAATCTGAATTGAGACTTTCGTTAGTGTATTAAGTGTATCAAAATGTCATCTTTCACATGGATTCGGAATCGTCAACAGCAAAAAAAGTCAGTTTTGAGATATCGTTGAATGAACAAAGTTGTCTCTTTCTTGTTTCAAGTGCTTAACTATGGACCATGGCTAAAACTCAAGTTTTAAAGACATCCCGAAATCCGAATTTGGACTTTCGTTAGTGTATTAAGTGTATCAAAATGGCATCTTTCACATTGATTCGAGATCGTCAACCGCAAAAAAAGTCAGTTTTGAGATATTGTTGAATGAACAAAGTTGCCTCTTTCTTGTTTCAAGTGTTTAACTATGGACCCATGGCTAAAACTCAAGTTTTAAAGACTTCCCGAAATCTGAATTTGGACTTTCATCAGTGTATTAAGTGTATTAAAATGTAGTCTTTCACATTGATTCAGAATCGTCCACCGCAAAAAACTTCCCTTTCGAGTTATCGTTGAATGAACGAAGTTGTCTCTTTCTTGTTTCAAGTGTTCAACTATGGACCCATGGCCAAAACTCAAGTTTTAAAAACTTCCCAAAATCTGAATTTGGGCTTTCTTTAGTGTATTAAGTGTTTCAAAATGCCGTCTTTCACGTAGATTCGTAATCATCAAAAGCAAATAAGTCAGTTTTTAGATATCTTTGATTGAACAAAGTTCTGTCTTTTCTTGTTTCAAGTGTTCTACTAAGGACCCATGGCTAAAACTCAAGTTTTAAAAACATCCCGAAATCTAAATCTGGACTTTCATTAGGGTATTAAGTGTATCAAAATGTCGTCTTTCACATAGAATCGAAATCGTCAACTGCCAAAAAGTCAATTTTAAGATATCGTTGATTGAACAAAGTTGTCTCTTTCTTGTTTCAAGTGTTCTACTATGGACCCATGGGTAAAACTCAAGTTTTAAAAAAGTTCCTGGAATCCGAATTTGGACATTCGTTAGTGTATTAAGTGTATCAAAATGTTGTCTTTCACGTTGATTCGGAATCGTCAACCGCAATAAAAGTCAGTTTTGAGATATTGTTGAATGAACAAAGTTGTCTCTTTCTTGTTTCAAGTGTTTAACTATTGACCCATGGCTAAAACTCAAGCTTTAAAGACTTCCCGAAATCCAAATTTGGACTTTCGTTAGTGTATTAAGTGTATCAAAATGTCGTCTTTCACATTTATTCGAAATCGTCAACCGCAAAAAAAGTCAGTTTTGAGAAATCGTTGAATCAACAAAGTTGTCTCTTTCTTGTTTCAAGTGTTCTACTATAGACCCATGGCTAAAACTCAAGTTTTAAAGACTTCCCGAAATCCAAATTTAGACTTTCATTAGTGTATTAAGTGTCTTAAAATGTCGTATTTCACATTGATTCGGAATCGTCAACCGCAAAAAAAGTCAGTTCTGAGATATCGTTGAATGAACGAAGTTGTTTCTTTCTTGTTTCAAGTGTTTAACTATGGACCCATGGCTAAAACTCAAGTTTTAAAGACTTCCCGAAATCCGAATTTGGACTTTCATTAGCGTATTAAGTGTATTAAAATGTCGCCTTTCACATTGATTCGGAATCGTCAACCGTAAAAAAAGTCAGTTTTGAGATATCGTTTGAATGAAGAAAGTTGTCTCTTTCTTGTTTCAAGTGTTCACCAATGGACCCATGGCTAAAACTCAAGTTTTAAAGACTTTCCGAAATCCGAATTTTGACTTTCATTAGTGTATTAAGTGTATTAAAATGTCGTCTTTCACAGTGAGTCGGAATCGTGAACCACAAAAAAAGTCAATTTTGAGATATCGTTGAATGAACAAAGTGTTCTCTTTCTTTTTTCAAGTGTTTATCTACGGACCTATGGCTAAAACTCAAGTTTTAAAGACTTTCCAAAATCCGAATTTGGACTTTCCAAACTCAAGTTTTAAAGACTTGATTGAACAAAGTTGTCTCTTTCTTGTTTCAAGTGTTCAACTATGCACCCATGGCTAAAACTCAAGTTTTAAAGACTTCCCGAAATTCGAATTTGGACTTTCATGAGTGTATTAAGTGTATTAAAATGTCGTCTTTCACATTGATTCGGAATCGTCCACTGCAAAAAACTTCCCTTTTGAGTTATCGTTGAATGAACAAAGTTGTCTCTTTCTTGTTTCAAGTGTTCAAGTATGGACCCATGGCTAAAACTCAAGTTTTAAAAACTTCTCAAAATATGAATTTGGACTTTCTTTAGTGTATTAGGTGTTTCAAAATGTCATCTTTCACGTAGATTCGGAATCATCAACAGCAAAAAAAGTCAGTTTTGTGATATCGTTGAATGAACAAAGTTGTATCTTTCTTGTTTCAAGTGTTTAACTACGGACCCATGGCTATAACTCAAGTTTTAAAGACTTTTCGAAATTCGAATTTGGACTTTCATCAGTGTATTAAGTGTATTAAAATGTCGTCTTTCACATTGATTCGGAATCGTCCACCGCAAAAAAGTTCCCTTTTGAGTTATCGTTGAATGAACAAAGTTGTCTCTTTCTTGTTTCAAGTGTTCAACTATGGACCCATGGCTAAAACTCAAGTTTTAAAAACTTCTCGAAATATGAATTTGTACTTTCTTTAGTGTATTAAGTGTTTCAAAATGTCGTCTTTCACGTAGATTCGGAATCATCAAAAGCAAATAAGTCAGTTTTTAGATATCTTTGATTGAACAAAGTTCTGTCTTTCTTGTTTCAAGTGTTTAACTATGGACCATGGCTAAAACTCAAGTTTTAAAAACTTTCCGAAATCTGAATTTGGACTTTCTTTAGTGTATTAAGCGTTTCAAAATGCTGTCTTTCACATAGATTCGGAATCGTCAACTGCAAAAAAGTCAATTTTAAGATATCGTTGATTGAACAAAGTTGTCTCCTTGTTTCAAGTGTTCTACTATGGACCATGGCTAAAACTCAAGTTTTAAAGACATCCCGAAATCCAAATTTGGACTTTCGTTAGTGTATTAAGTGTATCAAAATGTCATCTTTCACATTGATTCGAGATCGTCAACCGCAAAAAAAGTCAATTTTGAGATATCGTTGAATGAACAAAGTTGTCTCTTTCTTGTTTCAAGTGTTTAACTATGGACCCATGGCTAAAACTCAAGTTTTAAAGACTTCCCGAAATCTGAATTTGGACTTTCATCAGTGTATTAAGTGTATTAAAATGTAGTCTTTCACATTGATTCAGAATCGTCCACCGCAAAAAACTTCCCTTTCGAGTTATCGTTGAATGAACGAAGTTGTGTCTTTCTTGTTTCAAGTGTTCAACTATGGACCCATGGCCAAAACTCAAGTTTTAAAAACTTCCCAAAATCTGAATTTGGGCTTTCTTTAGTGTATTAAGTGTTTCAAAATGCCGTCTTTCACGTAGATTCGTAATCATCAAAAGCAAATAAGTCAGTTTTTAGATATCTTTGATTGAACAAAGTTCTGTCTTTCTTGTTTCAAGTGTTCTACTATGGACCCATGGCTAAAACTCAAGTTTTAAAAACTTCCCGAAATCTAAATCTGGACTTTCATTAGGGTATTAAGTGTATCAAAATGTCGTCTTTCACATAGATTCGGAATCGTCAACTGCAAAAAAGTCAATTTTAAGATATGATTGATTGAACAAAGTTGTCTCTTTCTTGTTTCAAGTGTTCTACTATGGACCCATGGGTAAAACTCGAGTTTTAAAAAAGTTCCCGGAATCCGAATTTGGACATTCGTTAGTGTATTAAGTGTATCAAAATGTCGTCTTTCACGTTGATTCGGAATCGTCAACCGCAATAAAAGTCTGTTTTGAGATATTGTTGAATGAACAAAGTTGCCTCTTTCTTGTTTCAAGTGTTTAACTATTGACCCATGGCTAAAACTCAAGCTTTAAAGACTTCCCGAAATCCAAATTTGGACTTTCGTTAGTGTATTAAGTGTATCAAAATGTCGTCTTTCACATTTATTCGAAATCGTCAACCGCAAAAAAAGTCAGTTTTGAGAAATCGTTGAATGAACAAAGTTGTCTCTTTCTTGTTTCAAGTGTTCTACTATAGACCCATGGCTAAAACTCAAGTTTTAAAGACTTCCAGAAATCCAAATTTAGACTTTCATTAGTGTATTAAGTGTATTAAAATGTCGTATTTCACATTGATTCGGAATCGTCAACCGCAAAAAAAGTCAGTTTTGAGATATCGTTGAATGAACAAAGTTGTCTCTTTCTTGTTTCAAGTGTTTAACTATGGACCCATGGCTAAAACTCAAGTTTTAAAGACTTCCCGAAATCCGAATTTGGACTTTCATTAGCGTATTAAGTGTATTAAAATTTCATCTTTCACATTGATTCGGAATCGTCAACAGCAAAAAAAGTCAGTTTTGAGTTATAGTTGAATGAACAAAGTTGTCTCTTTCTTGTTTCAAGTGTTCAACTATGCACCCATGGCTAAAACTCAAGTTTTAAAGACTTCCCGAAATTCGAATTTGGACTTTCATGAGTGTATTAAGTGTATTAAAATGTCGTCTTTCACATTGATTCGGAATCGTCAACCACAAAAAAAGTCAGTTTTGAGATATCGTTGATTGAACAAAGTTGTCTCTTTCTTGTTTCAAGTGTTCAACTATGGACCCATGGCCAAAACTCAAGTTTTAAAGACTGCCCGAAATCTGAATTTGGACTTTCATCAGTGTATTAAGTGTATTAAAATGTCGTCTTTCACATTGATTCGGAATCGTCAACCGCAAAAAAAGATAGTTTTGAGTTATTGTTGAATGAACAAAGTTGTCTCTTTCTTGTTTCAAGTGTTCAACTATGGACCCATGGCTAAAACTCAAGTTTTAAAAACTTCCCAAAATCTGAATTTGGACTTTATTTAGTGTATTAAGTGTTTCAAAATGTGATCTTTCACGTAGATTCAGAACCGTCAAAAGCAAATAAGTCAGTTTTGAGATATCTTTGATAGAACAAAGTTCTGTCTTTCTTGTTTCAAGTGTTCTACTGTGCACCCATGGCTAAAACTCAAGTTTTAAAAACATCCCGAGATCTGAATCTGGACTTTCATTAGTGTATCAAAATGTCGTCTTTCACATAGATTCGGAATCGTCAACTGCAAAAAAGTCAATTTTGAGATATCGTTGATTGAACAAAGTTGTCTCCTTCTTATTTCAAGTGTTCTACTATGGACCCATGGGTAAAACTGAAGTTTTAAAAACGTCCCAAAATCCGAATTTGGACTTTCACTAGCGTATTAAATGTATCAAAATGTCGTCTTTCACATTGATTCGGAATCGTCAACCGCAAAAAAAGTCAGTTTTGAGATATCGTTTGAATGAAGAAAGTTGTCTCTTTCTTGTTTCAAGTGTTCAACAATGGACCCATGGCTAAAACTCAAGTTTTAAAGACTTTCCGAAATCCGAATTTGGACTTTCATTAGCGTATTAACTGTATTAAAATTTCATCTTTCACATTGATTCGGAATCGTCAACCGCAAAAAAAGTCAGTTTTGAGTTATAGTTGAATGAACAAAGTTGTCTCTTTCTTGTTTCAAGTATTCAACTATGGACCCATGGCTAAAACTCAAGTTTTAAAGACTTCCCGAAATTCGAATTTGGACTTTCATGAGTGTATTAAGTGTATTAAAATGTCGTCTTTCACATTGATTCGGAATCGTCAACCACAAAAAAAGTCAGTTTTGAGATATCGTTGAATGAACAAAGTTGTCTCTTTCTTGTTTCAAGTGTTTAACTATGGACCCATGGCTAAAACTCAAGTTTTAAAGACATCCCGAAATCCGAATTTGGACTTTCGTTAGTGTATTAAGTGTATCAAAATGTCATCTTTCACATTGATTCGAGATCGTCAACCGCAAAAAAAGTCAGTTTTGAGATATCGTTGAAGGAACAAAGTTGTCTCTTTCTTGTTTCAAGTGCTTAACTATGGACCATGGCTAAAACTCAAGTTTTAAAGACATCCCGAAATCCGAATTTGGACTTTCGTTAGTGTATTAAGTGTATCAAAATGTCATCTTTCACATGGATTCGGAATCGTCAACAGCAAAAAAAGTCAGTTTTGAGATATCGTTGAATGAACAAAGTTGTCTCTTTCTTGTTTCAAGTGCTTAACTATGGACCATGGCTAAAACTCAAGTTTTAAAGACATCCCGAAATCCGAATTTGGACTTTCGTTAGTGTATTAAGTGTATCAAAATGTCATCTTTCACATTGATTCGAGATCGTCAACCGCAAAAAAAGTCAGTTTTGAGATATCGTTGAATGAACAAAGTTGTCTCTTTCTTGTTTCAAGTGCTTAACTATGGACCATGGCTAAAACTCAAGTTTTAAAGACATCCCGAAATCCGAATTTGGACTTTCGTTAGTGTATTAAGTGTATCAAAATGTCATCTTTCACATTGATTCAAGATCGTCAACCGCAAAAAAAGTCAGTTTTGAGATATCGTTGAATGAACAAAGTTGTCTCTTTCTTGTTTCAAGTGTTTAACTATGGACCCATGGCTAAAACTCAAGTTTTAAAGACTTCCTGAAATCTGAATTTGGACTTTCATCAGTGTATTAAGTGTATTAAAATGTAGTCTTTCACATTGATTCAGAATCATCCACCGCAAAAAACTTCCCTTTCGAGTTATCGTTGAATGAACGAAGTTGTCTCTTTCATGTTTCAAGTGTTCAACTATGGACCCATGGCCAAAACTCAAGTTTTAAAAACTTCCCAAAATCTGAATTTGGGCTTTCTTTAGTGTATTAAGTGTTTCAAAATGCCGTCTTTCACGTAGATTCGTAATCATCAAAAGCAAATAAGTCAGTTTTTAGATATCTTTGATTGAACAAAGTTCTGTCTTTTCTTGTTTCAAGTGTTCTACTATGGACCCATGGCTAAAACTCAAGTTTTAAAAACATCCCGAAATCTAAATCTGGACTTTCATTAGGGTATTAAGTGTATCAAAATGTTGTCTTGCACATAGAATCGAAATCGTCAACTGCAAAAAAGTCCATTTTAAGATATCGTTGATTGAACAAAGTTGTCTCTTTCTTGTTTCAAGTGTTCTACTATGGACCCATGGGTAAAACTCAAGTTTTAAAAAAGTTCCCGGAATCCGAATTTGGACATTCGTTAGTGTATTAAGTGTATCAAAATGTCGTCTTTCACGTTGATTCGGAATCGTCAACCGCAATAAAAGTCAGTTTTGAGATATTGTTGAATGAACAAAGTTGTCTCTTTCTTGTTTCAAGTGTTCTACTATTTACCCATGGCTAAAACTCAAGTTTTAAAGACTTCCCGAAATCCGAAGTTGGACTTTCGTTAGTGTATTAAGTGTATCAAAATGTCGTCTTTCACATTTATTCGAAATCGTCAACCGCAAAAAAAGTCAGTTTTGAGATATTGTTGAATCAACAAAGTTGCATCTTTCTTGTTTCAAGTGTTTAACTATTGACCCATGGCTAAAACTCAAGCTTTAAAGACTTCCTGAAATCCAAATTTGGACTTTCGTTAGTGTATTAAGTGTATCAAAATGTCGTCTTTCACATTTATTCGAAATCGTCAACCGCAAAAAAAGTCAGTTTTGAGAAATCGTTGAATGAACAAAGTTGTCTCTTTCTTGTTTCAAGTGTTCTACTATAGACCCATGGCTAAAACTCAAGTTTTAAAGATTTCCCGAAATCCAAATTTAGACTTTCATTAGTGTATTAAGTGTATTAAAATGTCGTATTTCAAATTGATTCGGAATCGTCAACCGCAAAAAAAGTCAGTTTTGAGATATCGTTGAATGAACAAAGTTGTCTCTTTCTTGTTTCAAGTGTTTAACTATGGACCCATGGCTAAAACTCAAGTTTTAAAGACTTCCCGAAATCCGAATTTGGACTTTCATTAGCGTATTAAGTGTATTAAAATTTCATCTTTCACATTGATTCGGAATCGTCAACCGCAAAAAAAGTCAGTTTTGAGTTATAGTTGATTGAACAAAGTTGTCTCTTTCTTGTTTCAAGTGTTCAACTATGCACCCATGGCTAAAACTCAAGTTTTAAAGACTTCCCGAAATTCGAATTTGGACTTTCATGAGTGTATTAAGTGTATTAAAATGTCGTCTTTCACATTGATTCGGAATCGTGAACCACAAAAAAAGTCAGTTTTGAGATATCGTTGATTGAACAAAGTTGTCTCTTTCTTGTTTCAAGTGTTCAACTATGGACCCATGGCCAAAACTCAAGTTTTAAAGACTGCCCGAAATCTGAATTTGGACTTTCATCAGTGTATTAAGTGTATTAAAATGTCGTCTTTCACATTGATTCGGAATCGTCAACCGCAAAAAAAGACAGTTTTGAGTTATTGTTGAATGAACAAAGTTGTCTCTTTCTTGTTTCAAGTGTTCAACTATGGACCCATGGCTAAAACTCAAGTTTTAAAAACTTCCCAAAATCTGAATTTGGACTTTATTTAGTGTATTAAGTGTTTCAAAATGTGATCTTTCACGTAGATTCAGAACCGTCAAAAGCAAATAAGTCAGTTTTGAGATATCTTTGATAGAACAAAGTTCTGTCTTTCTTGTTTCAAGTGTTCTACTGTGCACCCATGGCTAAAACTCAAGTTTTAAAAACATCCCGAGATTTGAATCTGGACTTTCATTAGTGTATCAAAATGTCGTCTTTCACATAGATTCGGAATCGTCAACTGCAAAAAAGTCAATTTTGAGATATCGTTGATTGAACAAAGTTGTCTCCTTCTTATTTCAAGTGTTCTACTATGGACCCATGGGTAAAACTGAAGTTTTAAAAACGTCCCAAAATCCGAATTTGGACTTTCACTAGTGTATTAAATGTATCAAAATGTCGTCTTTCACATTGATTCGGAACCGTAAACCGCAAAAAAAGTCAGTTTTGAGATATCGTTTGAATGAAGAAAGTTGTCTCTTTCTTGTTTCAAGTGTTCAACAATGGACCCATGGCTAAAACTCAAGTTTTAAAGACTTTCCGAAATCCGAATTTGGACTTTCATTAGCGTATTAAGTGTATTAAAATTTCATCTTTCACATTGATTCGGAATCGTCAACAGCAAAAAAAGTCAGTTTTGAGATATCGTTGAATGAACAAAGTTGTCTCTTTCTTGTTTCAAGTGCTTAACTATGGACCATGGCTAAAACTCAAGTTTTAAAGACATCCCGAAATCCGAATTTGGACTTTCGTTAGTGTATTAAGTGTATCAAAATGGCATCTTTCACATTGATTCGAGATCGTCAACCGCAAAAAAAGTCAGTTTTGAGATATTGTTGAATGAACAAAGTTGCCTCTTTCTTGTTTCAAGTGTTTAACTATGGACCCATGGCTAAAACTCAAGTTTTAAAGACTTCCCGAAATCTGAATTTGGACTTTCATCAGTGTATTAAGTGTATTAAAATGTAGTCTTTCACATTGATTCAGAATCGTCCGCCGCAAAAAACTTCCCTTTCGAGTTATCGTTGAATGAACGAAGTTGTCTCTTTCTTGTTTCAAGTGTTCAACTATGGACCCATGGCCAAAACTCAAGTTTTAAAAACTTCCCAAAATCTGAATTTGGGCTTTCTTTAGTGTATTAAGTGTTTCAAAATGCCGTCTTTCACGTAGATTCGTAATCATCAAAAGCAAATAAGTCAGTTTTTAGATATCTTTGATTGAACAAAGTTC
The DNA here is from genome assembly GCA_036245055.1 of Diospyros kaki. Lineage (NCBI taxonomy): Eukaryota > Viridiplantae > Streptophyta > Magnoliopsida > Ericales > Ebenaceae > Diospyros > Diospyros kaki. The sequence continues at coordinate 20,378,795 of BSEG01000009.1, read as the reverse complement.
TGTCTTTTCTTGTTTCAAGTGTTCTACTATGGACCCATGGCTAAAACTCAAGTTTTAAAAACATCCCGAAATCTAAATCTGGACTTTCATTAGGGTATTAAGTGTATCAAAATGTCGTCTTTCACATAGAATCGAAATCGTCAACTGCCAAAAAGTCAATTTTAAGATATCGTTGATTGAACAAAGTTGTCTCTTTCTTGTTTCAAGTGTTCTACTATGGACCCATGGGTAAAACTCAAGTTTTAAAAAAGTTCCTGGAATCTGAATTTGGACATTCGTTAGTGTATTAAGTGTATCAAAATGTTGTCTTTCACGTTGATTCGGAATCGTCAACCGCAATAAAAGTCAGTTTTGAGATATTGTTGAATGAACAAAGTTGTCTCTTTCTTGTTTCAAGTGTTTAACTATTGACCCATGGCTAAAACTCAAGCTTTAAAGACTTCCCGAAATCCAAATTTGGACTTTCGTTAGTGTATTAAGTGTATCAAAATGTCGTCTTTCACATTTATTCGAAATCGTCAACCGCAAAAAAAGTCAGTTTTGAGAAATCGTTGAATCAACAAAGTTGTCTCTTTCTTGTTTCAAGTGTTCTACTATAGACCCATGGCTAAAACTCAAGTTTTAAAGACTTCCCGAAATCCAAATTTAGACTTTCATTAGTGTATTAAGTGTCTTAAAATGTCGTATTTCACATTGATTCGGAATCGTCAACCGCAAAAAAAGTCAGTTCTGAGATATCGTTGAATGAACGAAGTTGTTTCTTTCTTGTTTCGAGTGTTTAACTATGGACCCATGGCTAAAACTCAAGTTTTAAAGACTTCCCGAAATCCGAATTTGGACTTTCATTAGCGTATTAAGTGTATTAAAATGTCGCCTTTCACATTGATTCGGAATCGTCAACCGCAAAAAAAGTCAGTTTTGAGATATCGTTTGAATGAAGAAAGTTGTCTCTTTCTTGTTTCAAGTGTTCACCAATGGACCCATGGCTAAAACTCAAGTTTTAAAGACTTTCCGAAATCCGAATTTCGACTTTCATTAGTGTATTAAGTGTATTAAAATGTCGTCTTTCACAGTGAGTCGGAATCGTGAACCACAAAAAAAGTCAATTTTGAGATATCGTTGAATGAACAAAGTGTTCTCTTTCTTTTTTCATGTGTTTATCTACGGACCTATGGCTAAAACTCAAGTTTTAAAGACTTTCCAAAATCCGAATTTGGACTTTCATCAGTGTATTAAGTGTATTAAAATGTCGTCTTTCACATTGATTCGGAATCGTCCACTGCAAAAAACTTCCCTTTTGAGTTATCGTTGAATGAACAAAGTTGTCTCTTTCTTGTTTCAAGTGTTCAACTATGGACCCATGGCTAAAACTCAAGTTTTAAAAACTTCTCAAAATATGAATTTGGACTTTCTTTAGTGTATTAGGTGTTTCAAAATGTCATCTTTCACGTAGATTCAGAATCATCAACAGCAAAAAAAGTCAGTTTTGTGATATCGTTGAATGAACAAAGTTGTATCTTTCTTGTTTCAAGTGTTTAACTACGGACCCATGGCTATAACTCAAGTTTTAAAGACTTTTCGAAATTCGAATTTGGACTTTCATCAGTGTATTAAGTGTATTAAAATGTCGTCTTTCACATTGATTCGGAATCGTCCACCGCAAAAAAGTTCCCTTTTGAGTTATCGTTGAATGAACAAAGTTGTCTCTTTCTTGTTTCAAGTGTTCAACTATGGACCCATGGCTAAAACTCAAGTTTTAAAAACTTCTCGAAATATGAATTTGTACTTTCTTTAGTGTATTAAGTGTTTCAAAATGTCGTCTTTCACGTAGATTCGGAATCATCAAAAGCAAATAAGTCAGTTTTTAGATATCTTTGATTGAACAAAGTTCTGTCTTTCTTGTTTCAAGTGTTTAACTATGGACCATGGCTAAAACTCAAGTTTTAAAAACTTTCCGAAATCTGAATTTGGACTTTCTTTAGTGTATTAAGTGTTTCAAAATGCTGTCTTTCACATAGATTCGGAATCGTCAACTGCAAAAAAGTCAATTTTAAGATATCGTTGATTGAACAAAGTTGTCTCCTTGTTTCAAGTGTTCTACTATGGACCATGGCTAAAGCTCAAGTTTTAAAGACATCCCGAAATCCAAATTTGGACTTTCGTTAGTGTATTAAGTGTATCAAAATGTCATCGTTCACATTGATTCGAGATCGTCAACCGCAAAAAAAGTCAATTTTGAGATATCGTTGAATGAACAAAGTTGTCTCTTTCTTGTTTCAAGTGTTTAACTATGGACCCATGGCTAAAACTCAAGTTTTAAAGACTTCCCGAAATCTGAATTTGGACTTTCATCAGTGTATTAAGTGTATTAAAATGTAGTCTTTCACATTGATTCAGAATCGTCCACCGCAAAAAACTTCCCTTTCGAGTTATCGTTGAATGAACGAAGTTGTGTCTTTCTTGTTTCAAGTGTTCAACTATGGACCCATGGCCAAAACTCAAGTTTTAAAAACTTTCCAAAATCTGAATTTGGGCTTTCTTTAGTGTATTAAGTGTTTCAAAATGCCGTCTTTCACGTAGATTCGTAATCATCAAAAGCAAATAAGTCAGTTTTTAGATATCTTTGATTGAACAAAGTTCTGTCTTTCTTGTTTCAAGTGTTCTACTATGGACCCATGGCTAAAACTCAAGTTTTAAAAACTTCCCGAAATCTAAATCTGGACTTTCTTTAGGGTATTAAGTGTATCAAAATGTCGTCTTTCACATAGATTCGGAATCGTCAACTGCAAAAAAGTCAATTTTAAGATATCATTGATTGAACAAAGTTGTCTCTTTCTTGTTTCAAGTGTTCTACTATGGACCCATGGGTAAAACTCAAGTTTTAAAAAAGTTCCCGGAATCCGAATTTGGACATTCATTAGTGTATTAAGTGTATCAAAATGTCGTCTTTCACGTTGATTCGGAATCGTCAACCGCAATAAAAGTCTGTTTTGAGATATTGTTGAATGAACAAAGTTGCCTCTTTCTTGTTTCAAGTGTTTAACTATTGACCCATGGCTAAAACTCAAGCTTTAAAGACTTCCCGAAATCCAAATTTGGACTTTCGTTAGTGTATTAAGTGTATCAAAATGTCGTCTTTCACATTTATTCGAAATCGTCAACCGCAAAAAAAGTCAGTTTTGAGAAATCGTTGAGTGAACAAAGTTGTCTCTTTCTTGTTTCAAGTGTTCTACTATAGACCCATGGCTAAAACTCAAGTTTTAAAGACTTCCCGAAATCCGAATTTGGACTTTCATGAGTGTATTAAGTGTATTAAAATGTCGTCTTTCACATTGATTCGGAATCGTCAACCACAAAAAAAGTCAGTTTTGAGATATCGTTGATTGAACAAAGTTGTCTCTTTCTTGTTTCAAGTGTTCAACTATGGACCCATGGCCAAAACTCAAGTTTTAAAGACTGCCCGAAATCTGAATTTGGACTTTCATCAGTGTATTAAGTGTATTAAAATGTTGTCTTTCACATTGATTCGGAATCGTCAACCGCAAAAAAAGACAGTTTTGAGTTATTGTTGAATGAACAAAGTTGTCTCTTTCTTGTTTCAAGTGTTCAACTATGGACCCATGGCTAAAACTCAAGTTTTAAAAACTTCCCAAAATCTGAATTTGGACTTTATTTAGTGTATTAAGTGTTTCAAAATGTGATCTTTCACGTAGATTCAGAACCGTCAAAAGCAAATAAGTCAGTTTTGAGATATCTTTGATAGAACAAAGTTCTGTCTTTCTTGTTTCAAGTGTTCTACTGTGCACCCATGGCTAAAACTCAAGTTTTAAAAACATCCCGAGATCTGAATCTGGACTTTCATTAGTGTATCAAAATGTCGTCTTTCACATAGATTCGGAATCGTCAACTGCAAAAAAGTCAATTTTGAGATATCATTGATTGAACAAAGTTGTCTCCTTCTTATTTCTAGTGTTCTACTATGGACCCATGGGTAAAACTGAAGTTTTAAAAACGTCCCAAAATCTGAATTTGGACTTTCACTAGTGTATTAAATGTATCAAAATGTAGTCTTTCACATTGATTCAGAATCGTCCACCGCAAAAAACTTCCCTTTCGAGTTATCGTTGAATGAACGAAGTGTCTCTTTCTTGTTTCAAGTGTTCAACTATGGACCCATGGCCAAAACTCAAGTTTTAAAAACTTTCCAAAATCTGAATTTGGGCTTTCTTTAGTGTATTAAGTGTTTCAAAATGCCGTCTTTCACGTAGATTCGTAATCATCAAAAGCAAATAAGTCAGTTTTTAGATATCTTTGATTGAACAAAGTTCTGTCTTTTCTTGTTTCAAGTGTTCTACTATGGACCCATGGCTAAAACTCAAGTTTTAAAAACATCCCGAAATCTAAATCTGGACTTTCATTAGGGTATTAAGTGTATCAAAATGTCGTCTTTCACATAGAATCGAAATCGTCAACTGCCAAAAAGTCAATTTTAAGATATCGTTGATTGAACAAAGTTGTCTCTTTCTTGTTTCAAGTGTTCTACTATGGACCCATGGGTAAAACTCAAGTTTTAAAAAAGTTCCTGGAATCTGAATTTGGACATTCGTTAGTGTATTAAGTGTATCAAAATGTTGTCTTTCACGTTGATTCGGAATCGTCAACCGCAATAAAAGTCAGTTTTGAGATATTGTTGAATGAACAAAGTTGTCTCTTTCTTGTTTCAAGTGTTTAACTATTGACCCATGGCTAAAACTCAAGCTTTAAAGACTTCCCGAAATCCAAATTTGGACTTTCGTTAGTGTATTAAGTGTATCAAAATGTCGTCTTTCACATTTATTCGAAATCGTCAACCGCAAAAAAAGTCAGTTTTGAGAAATCGTTGAATCAACAAAGTTGTCTCTTTCTTGTTTCAAGTGTTCTACTATAGACCCATGGCTAAAACTCAAGTTTTAAAGACTTCCCGAAATCCAAATTTAGACTTTCATTAGTGTATTAAGTGTCTTAAAATGTCGTATTTCACATTGATTCGGAATCGTCAACCGCAAAAAAAGTCAGTTCTGAGATATCGTTGAATGAACGAAGTTGTTTCTTTCTTGTTTCGAGTGTTTAACTATGGACCCATGGCTAAAACTCAAGTTTTAAAGACTTCCCGAAATCCGAATTTGGACTTTCATTAGCGTATTAAGTGTATTAAAATGTCGCCTTTCACATTGATTCGGAATCGTCAACCGCAAAAAAAGTCAGTTTTGAGATATCGTTTGAATGAAGAAAGTTGTCTCTTTCTTGTTTCAAGTGTTCACCAATGGACCCATGGCTAAAACTCAAGTTTTAAAGACTTTCCGAAATCCGAATTTCGACTTTCATTAGTGTATTAAGTGTATTAAAATGTCGTCTTTCACAGTGAGTCGGAATCGTGAACCACAAAAAAAGTCAATTTTGAGATATCGTTGAATGAACAAAGTGTTCTCTTTCTTTTTTCAAGTGTTTATCTACGGACCTATGGCTAAAACTCAAGTTTTAAAGACTTTCCAAAATCCGAATTTGGACTTTCATCAGTGTATTAAGTGTATTAAAATGTCGTCTTTCACATTGATTCGGAATCGTCCACTGCAAAAAACTTCCCTTTTGAGTTATCGTTGAATGAACAAAGTTGTCTCTTTCTTGTTTCAAGTGTTCAACTATGGACCCATGGCTAAAACTCAAGTTTTAAAAACTTCTCAAAATATGAATTTGGACTTTCTTTAGTGTATTAGGTGTTTCAAAATGTCATCTTTCACGTAGATTCAGAATCATCAACAGCAAAAAAAGTCAGTTTTGTGATATCGTTGAATGAACAAAGTTGTATCTTTCTTGTTTCAAGTGTTTAACTACGGACCCATGGCTATAACTCAAGTTTTAAAGACTTTTCGAAATTCGAATTTGGACTTTCATCAGTGTATTAAGTGTATTAAAATGTCGTCTTTCACATTGATTCGGAATCGTCCACCGCAAAAAAGTTCCCTTTTGAGTTATCGTTGAATGAACAAAGTTGTCTCTTTCTTGTTTCAAGTGTTCAACTATGGACCCATGGCTAAAACTCAAGTTTTAAAAACTTCTCGAAATATGAATTTGTACTTTCTTTAGTGTATTAAGTGTTTCAAAATGTCGTCTTTCACGTAGATTCGGAATCATCAAAAGCAAATAAGTCAGTTTTTAGATATCTTTGATTGAACAAAGTTCTGTCTTTCTTGTTTCAAGTGTTTAACTATGGACCATGGCTAAAACTCAAGTTTTAAAAACTTTCCGAAATCTGAATTTGGACTTTCTTTAGTGTATTAAGTGTTTCAAAATGCTGTGTTTCACATAGATTCGGAATCGTCAACTGCAAAAAAGTCAATTTTAAGATATCGTTGATTGAACAAAGTTGTCTCCTTGTTTCAAGTGTTCTACTATGGACCATGGCTAAAGCTCAAGTTTTAAAGACATCCCGAAATCCAAATTTGGACTTTCGTTAGTGTATTAAGTGTATCAAAATGTCATCGTTCACATTGATTCGAGATCGTCAACCGCAAAAAAAGTCAATTTTGAGATATCGTTGAATGAACAAAGTTGTCTCTTTCTTGTTTCAAGTGTTTAACTATGGACCCATGGCTAAAACTCAAGTTTTAAAGACTTCCCGAAATCTGAATTTGGACTTTCATCAGTGTATTAAGTGTATTAAAATGTAGTCTTTCACATTGATTCAGAATCGTCCACCGCAAAAAACTTCCCTTTCGAGTTATCGTTGAATGAACGAAGTGTCTCTTTCTTGTTTCAAGTGTTCAACTATGGACCCATGGCCAAAACTCAAGTTTTAAAAACTTTCCAAAATCTGAATTTGGGCTTTCTTTAGTGTATTAAGTGTTTCAAAATGCCGTCTTTCACGTAGATTCGTAATCATCAAAAGCAAATAAGTCAGTTTTTAGATATCTTTGATTGAACAAAGTTCTGTCTTTCTTGTTTCAAGTGTTCTACTATGGACCCATGGCTAAAACTCAAGTTTTAAAAACTTCCCGAAATCTAAATCTGGACTTTCTTTAGGGTATTAAGTGTATCAAAATGTCGTCTTTCACATAGATTCGGAATCGTCAACTGCAAAAAAGTCAATTTTAAGATATCATTGATTGAACAAAGTTGTCTCTTTCTTGTTTCAAGTGTTCTACTATGGACCCATGGGTAAAACTCAAGTTTTAAAAAAGTTCCCGGAATCCGAATTTGGACATTCATTAGTGTATTAAGTGTATCAAAATGTCGTCTTTCACGTTGATTCGGAATCGTCAACCGCAATAAAAGTCTGTTTTGAGATATTGTTGAATGAACAAAGTTGCCTCTTTCTTGTTTCAAGTGTTTAACTATTGACCCATGGCTAAAACTCAAGCTTTAAAGACTTCCCGAAATCCAAATTTGGACTTTCGTTAGTGTATTAAGTGTATCAAAATGTCGTCTTTCACATTTATTCGAAATCGTCAACCGCAAAAAAAGTCAGTTTTGAGAAATCGTTGAGTGAACAAAGTTGTCTCTTTCTTGTTTCAAGTGTTCTACTATAGACCCATGGCTAAAACTCAAGTTTTAAAGACTTCCCGAAATCCGAATTTGGACTTTCATGAGTGTATTAAGTGTATTAAAATGTCGTCTTTCACATTGATTCGGAATCGTCAACCACAAAAAAAGTCAGTTTTGAGATATCGTTGATTGAACAAAGTTGTCTCTTTCTTGTTTCAAGTGTTCAACTATGGACCCATGGCCAAAACTCAAGTTTTAAAGACTGCCCGAAATCTGAATTTGGACTTTCATCAGTGTATTAAGTGTATTAAAATGTTGTCTTTCACATTGATTCGGAATCGTCAACCGCAAAAAAAGACAGTTTTGAGTTATTGTTGAATGAACAAAGTTGTCTCTTTCTTGTTTCAAGTGTTCAACTATGGACCCATGGCTAAAACTCAAGTTTTAAAAACTTCCCAAAATCTGAATTTGGACTTTATTTAGTGTATTAAGTGTTTCAAAATGTGATCTTTCACGTAGATTCAGAACCGTCAAAAGCAAATAAGTCAGTTTTGAGATATCTTTGATAGAACAAAGTTCTGTCTTTCTTGTTTCAAGTGTTCTACTGTGCACCCATGGCTAAAACTCAAGTTTTAAAAACATCCCGAGATCTGAATCTGGACTTTCATTAGTGTATCAAAATGTCGTCTTTCACATAGATTCGGAATCGTCAACTGCAAAAAAGTCAATTTTGAGATATCATTGATTGAACAAAGTTGTCTCCTTCTTATTTCTAGTGTTCTACTATGGACCCATGGGTAAAACTGAAGTTTTAAAAACGTCCCAAAATCTGAATTTGGACTTTCACTAGTGTATTAAATGTATCAAAATGTAGTCTTTCACATTGATTCAGAATCGTCCACCGCAAAAAACTTCCCTTTCGAGTTATCGTTGAATGAACGAAGTGTCTCTTTCTTGTTTCAAGTGTTCAACTATGGACCCATGGCCAAAACTCAAGTTTTAAAAACTTTCCAAAATCTGAATTTGGGCTTTCTTTAGTGTATTAAGTGTTTCAAAATGCCGTCTTTCACGTAGATTCGTAATCATCAAAAGCAAATAAGTCAGTTTTTAGATATCTTTGATTGAACAAAGTTCTGTCTTTTCTTGTTTCAAGTGTTCTACTATGGACCCATGGCTAAAACTCAAGTTTTAAAAACATCCCGAAATCTAAATCTGGACTTTCATTAGGGTATTAAGTGTATCAAAATGTCGTCTTTCACATAGAATCGAAATCGTCAACTGCCAAAAAGTCAATTTTAAGATATCGTTGATTGAACAAAGTTGTCTCTTTCTTGTTTCAAGTGTTCTACTATGGACCCATGGGTAAAACTCAAGTTTTAAAAAAGTTCCTGGAATCTGAATTTGGACATTCGTTAGTGTATTAAGTGTATCAAAATGTTGTCTTTCACGTTGATTCGGAATCGTCAACCGCAATAAAAGTCAGTTTTGAGATATTGTTGAATGAACAAAGTTGTCTCTTTCTTGTTTCAAGTGTTTAACTATTGACCCATGGCTAAAACTCAAGCTTTAAAGACTTCCCGAAATCCAAATTTGGACTTTCGTTAGTGTATTAAGTGTATCAAAATGTCGTCTTTCACATTTATTCGAAATCGTCAACCGCAAAAAAAGTCAGTTTTGAGAAATCGTTGAATCAACAAAGTTGTCTCTTTCTTGTTTCAAGTGTTCTACTATAGACCCATGGCTAAAACTCAAGTTTTAAAGACTTCCCGAAATCCAAATTTAGACTTTCATTAGTGTATTAAGTGTCTTAAAATGTCGTATTTCACATTGATTCGGAATCGTCAACCGCAAAAAAAGTCAGTTCTGAGATATCGTTGAATGAACGAAGTTGTTTCTTTCTTGTTTCGAGTGTTTAACTATGGACCCATGGCTAAAACTCAAGTTTTAAAGACTTCCCGAAATCCGAATTTGGACTTTCATTAGCGTATTAAGTGTATTAAAATGTCGCCTTTCACATTGATTCGGAATCGTCAACCGCAAAAAAAGTCAGTTTTGAGATATCGTTTGAATGAAGAAAGTTGTCTCTTTCTTGTTTCAAGTGTTCACCAATGGACCCATGGCTAAAACTCAAGTTTTAAAGACTTTCCGAAATCCGAATTTCGACTTTCATTAGTGTATTAAGTGTATTAAAATGTCGTCTTTCACAGTGAGTCGGAATCGTGAACCACAAAAAAAGTCAATTTTGAGATATCGTTGAATGAACAAAGTGTTCTCTTTCTTTTTTCAAGTGTTTATCTACGGACCTATGGCTAAAACTCAAGTTTTAAAGACTTTCCAAAATCCGAATTTGGACTTTCATCAGTGTATTAAGTGTATTAAAATGTCGTCTTTCACATTGATTCGGAATCGTCCACTGCAAAAAACTTCCCTTTTGAGTTATCGTTGAATGAACAAAGTTGTCTCTTTCTTGTTTCAAGTGTTCAACTATGGACCCATGGCTAAAACTCAAGTTTTAAAAACTTCTCAAAATATGAATTTGGACTTTCTTTAGTGTATTAGGTGTTTCAAAATGTCATCTTTCACGTAGATTCAGAATCATCAACAGCAAAAAAAGTCAGTTTTGTGATATCGTTGAATGAACAAAGTTGTATCTTTCTTGTTTCAAGTGTTTAACTACGGACCCATGGCTATAACTCAAGTTTTAAAGACTTTTCGAAATTCGAATTTGGACTTTCATCAGTGTATTAAGTGTATTAAAATGTCGTCTTTCACATTGATTCGGAATCGTCCACCGCAAAAAAGTTCCCTTTTGAGTTATCGTTGAATGAACAAAGTTGTCTCTTTCTTGTTTCAAGTGTTCAACTATGGACCCATGGCTAAAACTCAAGTTTTAAAAACTTCTCGAAATATGAATTTGTACTTTCTTTAGTGTATTAAGTGTTTCAAAATGTCGTCTTTCACGTAGATTCGGAATCATCAAAAGCAAATAAGTCAGTTTTTAGATATCTTTGATTGAACAAAGTTCTGTCTTTCTTGTTTCAAGTGTTTAACTATGGACCATGGCTAAAACTCAAGTTTTAAAAACTTTCCGAAATCTGAATTTGGACTTTCTTTAGTGTATTAAGTGTTTCAAAATGCTGTGTTTCACATAGATTCGGAATCGTCAACTGCAAAAAAGTCAATTTTAAGATATCGTTGATTGAACAAAGTTGTCTCCTTGTTTCAAGTGTTCTACTATGGACCATGGCTAAAGCTCAAGTTTTAAAGACATCCCGAAATCCAAATTTGGACTTTCGTTAGTGTATTAAGTGTATCAAAATGTCATCGTTCACATTGATTCGAGATCGTCAACCGCAAAAAAAGTCAATTTTGAGATATCGTTGAATGAACAAAGTTGTCTCTTTCTTGTTTCAAGTGTTTAACTATGGACCCATGGCTAAAACTCAAGTTTTAAAGACTTCCCGAAATCTGAATTTGGACTTTCATCAGTGTATTAAGTGTATTAAAATGTAGTCTTTCACATTGATTCAGAATCGTCCACCGCAAAAAACTTCCCTTTCGAGTTATCGTTGAATGAACGAAGTGTCTCTTTCTTGTTTCAAGTGTTCAACTATGGACCCATGGCCAAAACTCAAGTTTTAAAAACTTTCCAAAATCTGAATTTGGGCTTTCTTTAGTGTATTAAGTGTTTCAAAATGCCGTCTTTCACGTAGATTCGTAATCATCAAAAGCAAATAAGTCAGTTTTTAGATATCTTTGATTGAACAAAGTTCTGTCTTTCTTGTTTCAAGTGTTCTACTATGGACCCATGGCTAAAACTCAAGTTTTAAAAACTTCCCGAAATCTAAATCTGGACTTTCTTTAGGGTATTAAGTGTATCAAAATGTCGTCTTTCACATAGATTCGGAATCGTCAACTGCAAAAAAGTCAATTTTAAGATATCATTGATTGAACAAAGTTGTCTCTTTCTTGTTTCAAGTGTTCTACTATGGACCCATGGGTAAAACTCAAGTTTTAAAAAAGTTCCCGGAATCCGAATTTGGACATTCATTAGTGTATTAAGTGTATCAAAATGTCGTCTTTCACGTTGATTCGGAATCGTCAACCGCAATAAAAGTCTGTTTTGAGATATTGTTGAATGAACAAAGTTGCCTCTTTCTTGTTTCAAGTGTTTAACTATTGACCCATGGCTAAAACTCAAGCTTTAAAGACTTCCCGAAATCCAAATTTGGACTTTCGTTAGTGTATTAAGTGTATCAAAATGTCGTCTTTCACATTTATTCGAAATCGTCAACCGCAAAAAAAGTCAGTTTTGAGAAATCGTTGAGTGAACAAAGTTGTCTCTTTCTTGTTTCAAGTGTTCTACTATAGACCCATGGCTAAAACTCAAGTTTTAAAGACTTCCCGAAATCCGAATTTGGACTTTCATGAGTGTATTAAGTGTATTAAAATGTCGTCTTTCACATTGATTCGGAATCGTCAACCACAAAAAAAGTCAGTTTTGAGATATCGTTGATTGAACAAAGTTGTCTCTTTCTTGTTTCAAGTGTTCAACTATGGACCCATGGCCAAAACTCAAGTTTTAAAGACTGCCCGAAATCTGAATTTGGACTTTCATCAGTGTATTAAGTGTATTAAAATGTTGTCTTTCACATTGATTCGGAATCGTCAACCGCAAAAAAAGACAGTTTTGAGTTATTGTTGAATGAACAAAGTTGTCTCTTTCTTGTTTCAAGTGTTCAACTATGGACCCATGGCTAAAACTCAAGTTTTAAAAACTTCCCAAAATCTGAATTTGGACTTTATTTAGTGTATTAAGTGTTTCAAAATGTGATCTTTCACGTAGATTCAGAACCGTCAAAAGCAAATAAGTCAGTTTTGAGATATCTTTGATAGAACAAAGTTCTGTCTTTCTTGTTTCAAGTGTTCTACTGTGCACCCATGGCTAAAACTCAAGTTTTAAAAACATCCCGAGATCTGAATCTGGACTTTCATTAGTGTATCAAAATGTCTTCTTTCACATAGATTCGGAATCGTCAACTGCAAAAAAGTCAATTTTGAGATATCATTGATTGAACAAAGTTGTCTCCTTCTTATTTCTAGTGTTCTACTATGGACCCATGGGTAAAACTGAAGTTTTAAAAACGTCCCAAAATCTGAATTTGGACTTTCACTAGTGTATTAAATGTATCAAAATGTCGTCTTTCACATTGATTCGGAATCGTCAACCGCAAAAAAAGTCAGTTTTGAGATATCGTTTGAATGAAGAAAGTTGTCTCTTTCTTGTTTCAAGTGTTCAACAATGGACCCATGGCTAAAACTCAAGTTTTAAAGACTTTCCGAAATCCGAATTTGGACTTTCATTAGCGTATTAAGTGTATTAAAATTTCATCTTTCACATTGATTCGGAATCGTCAACCGCAAAAAAAGTCAGTTTTGAGTTATAGTTGAATGAACAAAGTTGTCTCTTTCTTGTTTCAAGTATTCAAGTATGGACCCATGGCTAAAACTCAAGTTTTAAAGACTTCCCGAAATTCGAATTTGGACTTTCATCAGTGTATTAAGTGTATTAAAATGTCGTCTTTCACATTGATTCGGAATCGTCAACCACAAAAAAAGTCAGTTTTGAGATATCGTTGAATGAACAAAGTTGTCTCTTTCTTGTTTCAAGTGTTTAACTATGGACCCATGGCTAAAACTCAAGTTTTAAAAACTTCTCGAAATATGAATTTGGACTTTCTTTAGTGTATTAGGTGTTTCAAAATGTCGTCTTTCACGTAGATTCGGAATCATCAACAGCAAAAAAAGTCAGTTTTCTGATATCGTTGAATGAACAAAGTTGTATCTTTCTTGTTTCAAGTGTTTAACTACGGACCCATGGCTAAAACTCAAGTTTTAAAAACTTCTCGAAATATGAATTTGTACTTTCTTTAGTGTATTAAGTGTTTCAAAATGTCGTCTTTCACGTAGATTCGGAATCATCAAAAGCAAATATGTCAGTTTTAGATATCTTTGATTGAACAAAGTTCTGTCTTTCTTGTTTCAAGTGTTTAACTATGGACCATGGCTAAAACTCAAGTTTTAAAAACTTTTCGAAATCTGAATATGGACTTTCTTTAGTGTATTAAGTGTTTCAAAATGCTGTCTTTCACGTAGATTCGTAATCATCAAAAGCAAATAAGTCAGTTTTAAGATATCGTTGATTGAACAAAGTTGTCTTCTTCTTGTTTCAAGTGTTCTACTATGGACCCATGGGTAAAACTCAAGTTTTAAAAACTTCCCGGAATCTGAATTGAGACTTTCGTTAGTGTATTAAGTGTATCAAAATGTCATCTTTCACATGGATTCGGAATCGTCAACAGCAAAAAAAGTCAGTTTTGAGATATCGTTGAATGAACAAAGTTGTCTCTTTCTTGTTTCAAGTGCTTAACTATGGACCATGGCTAAAACTCAAGTTTTAAAGACATCCCGAAATCCGAATTTGGACTTTCGTTAGTGTATTAAGTGTATCAAAATGGCATCTTTCACATTGATTCGAGATCGTCAACCGCAAAAAAAGTCAGTTTTGAGATATTGTTGAATGAACAAAGTTGCCTCTTTCTTGTTTCAAGTGTTTAACTATGGACCCATGGCTAAAACTCAAGTTTTAAAGACTTCCCGAAATCTGAATTTGGACTTTCATCAGTGTATTAAGTGTATTAAAATGTAGTCTTTCACATTGATTCAGAATCGTCCACCGCAAAAAACTTCCCTTTCGAGTTATCGTTGAATGAACGAAGTTGTCTCTTTCTTGTTTCAAGTGTTCAACTATGGACCCATGGCCAAAACTCAAGTTTTAAAAACTTCCCAAAATCTGAATTTGGGCTTTCTTTAGTGTATTAAGTGTTTCAAAATGCCGTCTTTCACGTAGATTCGTAATCATCAAAAGCAAATAAGTCAGTTTTTAGATATCTTTGATTGAACAAAGTTCTGTCTTTTCTTGTTTCAAGTGTTCTACTATGGACCCATGGCTAAAACTCAAGTTTTAAAAACATCCCGAAATCTAAATCTGGACTTTCATTAGGGTATTAAGTGTATCAAAATGTCGTCTTTCACATAGAATCGAAATCGTCAACTGCCAAAAAGTCAATTTTAAGATATCGTTGATTGAACAAAGTTGTCTCTTTCTTGTTTCAAGTGTTCTACTATGGACCCATGGGTAAAACTCAAGTTTTAAAAAAGTTCCTGGAATCCGAATTTGGACATTCGTTAGTGTATTAAGTGTATCAAAATGTTGTCTTTCACGTTGATTCGGAATCGTCAACCGCAATAAAAGTCAGTTTTGAGATATTGTTGAATGAACAAAGTTGTCTCTTTCTTGTTTCAAGTGTTTAACTATTGACCCATGGCTAAAACTCAAGCTTTAAAGACTTCCCGAAATCCAAATTTGGACTTTCGTTAGTGTATTAAGTGTATCAAAATGTCGTCTTTCACATTTATTCGAAATCGTCAACCGCAAAAAAAGTCAGTTTTGAGAAATCGTTGAATCAACAAAGTTGTCTCTTTCTTGTTTCAAGTGTTCTACTATAGACCCATGGCTAAAACTCAAGTTTTAAAGACTTCCCGAAATCCAAATTTAGACTTTCATTAGTGTATTAAGTGTCTTAAAATGTCGTATTTCACATTGATTCGGAATCGTCAACCGCAAAAAAAGTCAGTTCTGAGATATCGTTGAATGAACGAAGTTGTTTCTTTCTTGTTTCAAGTGTTTAACTATGGACCCATGGCTAAAACTCAAGTTTTAAAGACTTCCCGAAATCCGAATTTGGACTTTCATTAGCGTATTAAGTGTATTAAAATGTCGCCTTTCACATTGATTCGGAATCGTCAACCGTAAAAAAAGTCAGTTTTGAGATATCGTTTGAATGAAGAAAGTTGTCTCTTTCTTGTTTCAAGTGTTCACCAATGGACCCATGGCTAAAACTCAAGTTTTAAAGACTTTCCGAAATCCGAATTTTGACTTTCATTAGTGTATTAAGTGTATTAAAATGTCGTCTTTCACAGTGAGTCGGAATCGTGAACCACAAAAAAAGTCAATTTTGAGATATCGTTGAATGAACAAAGTGTTCTCTTTCTTTTTTCAAGTGTTTATCTACGGACCTATGGCTAAAACTCAAGTTTTAAAGACTTTCCAAAATCCGAATTTGGACTTTCCAAACTCAAGTTTTAAAGACTTGATTGAACAAAGTTGTCTCTTTCTTGTTTCAAGTGTTCAACTATGCACCCATGGCTAAAACTCAAGTTTTAAAGACTTCCCGAAATTCGAATTTGGACTTTCATGAGTGTATTAAGTGTATTAAAATGTCGTCTTTCACATTGATTCGGAATCGTCCACTGCAAAAAACTTCCCTTTTGAGTTATCGTTGAATGAACAAAGTTGTCTCTTTCTTGTTTCAAGTGTTCAACTATGGACCCATGGCTAAAACTCAAGTTTTAAAAACTTCTCAAAATATGAATTTGGACTTTCTTTAGTGTATTAGGTGTTTCAAAATGTCATCTTTCACGTAGATTCGGAATCATCAACAGCAAAAAAAGTCAGTTTTGTGATATCGTTGAATGAACAAAGTTGTATCTTTCTTGTTTCAAGTGTTTAACTACGGACCCATGGCTATAACTCAAGTTTTAAAGACTTTTCGAAATTCGAATTTGGACTTTCATCAGTGTATTAAGTGTATTAAAATGTCGTCTTTCACATTGATTCGGAATCGTCCACCGCAAAAAAGTTCCCTTTTGAGTTATCGTTGAATGAACAAAGTTGTCTCTTTCTTGTTTCAAGTGTTCAACTATGGACCCATGGCTAAAACTCAAGTTTTAAAAACTTCTCGAAATATGAATTTGTACTTTCTTTAGTGTATTAAGTGTTTCAAAATGTCGTCTTTCACGTAGATTCGGAATCATCAAAAGCAAATAAGTCAGTTTTTAGATATCTTTGATTGAACAAAGTTCTGTCTTTCTTGTTTCAAGTGTTTAACTATGGACCATGGCTAAAACTCAAGTTTTAAAAACTTTTCGAAATCTGAATATGGACTTTCTTTAGTGTATTAAGTGTTTCAAAATGCTGTCTTTCACGTAGATTCGTAATCATCAAAAGCAAATAAGTCAGTTTTAAGATATCGTTGATTGAACAAAGTTGTCTTCTTCTTGTTTCAAGTGTTCTACTATGGACCCATGGGTAAAACTCAAGTTTTAAAAACTTCCCGGAATCTGAATTGAGACTTTCGTTAGTGTATTAAGTGTATCAAAATGTCATCTTTCACATGGATTCGGAATCGTCAACAGCAAAAAAAGTCAGTTTTGAGATATCGTTGAATGAACAAAGTTGTCTCTTTCTTGTTTCAAGTGCTTAACTATGGACCATGGCTAAAACTCAAGTTTTAAAGACATCCCGAAATCCGAATTTGGACTTTCGTTAGTGTATTAAGTGTATCAAAATGGCATCTTTCACATTGATTCGAGATCGTCAACCGCAAAAAAAGTCAGTTTTGAGATATTGTTGAATGAACAAAGTTGCCTCTTTCTTGTTTCAAGTGTTTAACTATGGACCCATGGCTAAAACTCAAGTTTTAAAGACTTCCCGAAATCTGAATTTGGACTTTCATCAGTGTATTAAGTGTATTAAAATGTAGTCTTTCACATTGATTCAGAATCGTCCACCGCAAAAAACTTCCCTTTCGAGTTATCGTTGAATGAACGAAGTTGTCTCTTTCTTGTTTCAAGTGTTCAACTATGGACCCATGGCCAAAACTCAAGTTTTAAAAACTTCCCAAAATCTGAATTTGGGCTTTCTTTAGTGTATTAAGTGTTTCAAAATGCCGTCTTTCACGTAGATTCGTAATCATCAAAAGCAAATAAGTCAGTTTTTAGATATCTTTGATTGAACAAAGTTCTGTCTTTTCTTGTTTCAAGTGTTCTACTATGGACCCATGGCTAAAACTCAAGTTTTAAAAACATCCCGAAATCTAAATCTGGACTTTCATTAGGGTATTAAGTGTATCAAAATGTCGTCTTTCACATAGAATCGAAATCGTCAACTGCCAAAAAGTCAATTTTAAGATATCGTTGATTGAACAAAGTTGTCTCTTTCTTGTTTCAAGTGTTCTACTATGGACCCATGGGTAAAACTCAAGTTTTAAAAAAGTTCCTGGAATCCGAATTTGGACATTCGTTAGTGTATTAAGTGTATCAAAATGTTGTCTTTCACGTTGATTCGGAATCGTCAACCGCAATAAAAGTCAGTTTTGAGATATTGTTGAATGAACAAAGTTGTCTCTTTCTTGTTTCAAGTGTTTAACTATTGACCCATGGCTAAAACTCAAGCTTTAAAGACTTCCCGAAATCCAAATTTGGACTTTCGTTAGTGTATTAAGTGTATCAAAATGTCGTCTTTCACATTTATTCGAAATCGTCAACCGCAAAAAAAGTCAGTTTTGAGAAATCGTTGAATCAACAAAGTTGTCTCTTTCTTGTTTCAAGTGTTCTACTATAGACCCATGGCTAAAACTCAAGTTTTAAAGACTTCCCGAAATCCAAATTTAGACTTTCATTAGTGTATTAAGTGTCTTAAAATGTCGTATTTCACATTGATTCGGAATCGTCAACCGCAAAAAAAGTCAGTTCTGAGATATCGTTGAATGAACGAAGTTGTTTCTTTCTTGTTTCAAGTGTTTAACTATGGACCCATGGCTAAAACTCAAGTTTTAAAGACTTCCCGAAATCCGAATTTGGACTTTCATTAGCGTATTAAGTGTATTAAAATGTCGCCTTTCACATTGATTCGGAATCGTCAACCGTAAAAAAAGTCAGTTTTGAGATATCGTTTGAATGAAGAAAGTTGTCTCTTTCTTGTTTCAAGTGTTCACCAATGGACCCATGGCTAAAACTCAAGTTTTAAAGACTTTCCGAAATCCGAATTTTGACTTTCATTAGTGTATTAAGTGTATTAAAATGTCGTCTTTCACAGTGAGTCGGAATCGTGAACCACAAAAAAAGTCAATTTTGAGATATCGTTGAATGAACAAAGTGTTCTCTTTCTTTTTTCAAGTGTTTATCTACGGACCTATGGCTAAAACTCAAGTTTTAAAGACTTTCCAAAATCCGAATTTGGACTTTCCAAACTCAAGTTTTAAAGACTTGATTGAACAAAGTTGTCTCTTTCTTGTTTCAAGTGTTCAACTATGCACCCATGGCTAAAACTCAAGTTTTAAAGACTTCCCGAAATTCGAATTTGGACTTTCATGAGTGTATTAAGTGTATTAAAATGTCGTCTTTCACATTTATTCGAAATCGTCAACCGCAAAAAAAGTCAGTTTTGAGAAATCGTTGAATGAACAAAGTTGTCTCTTTCTTGTTTCAAGTGTTCTACTATAGACCCATGGCTAAAACTCAAGTTTTAAAGACTTCCCGAAATCCAAATTTAGACTTTCATTAGTGTATTAAGTGTCTTAAAATGTCGTATTTCACATTGATTCGGAATCTCAACCGCAAAAAAAGTCAGTTCTGAGATATCGTTGAATGAACGAAGTTGTTTCTTTCTTGTTTCAAGTGTTTAACTATGGACCCATGGCTAAAACTCAAGTTTTAAAGACTTCCCGAAATCCGAATTTGGACTTTCATTAGCGTATTAAGTGTATTAAAATGTCGCCTTTCACATTGATTCGGAATCGTCAACCGTAAAAAAAGTCAGTTTTGAGATATCGTTTGAATGAAGAAAGTTGTCTCTTTCTTGTTTCAAGTGTTCACCAATGGACCCATGGCTAAAACTCAAGTTTTAAAGACTTTCCGAAATCCGAATTTTGACTTTCATTAGTGTATTAAGTGTATTAAAATGTCGTCTTTCACAGTGAGTCGGAATCGTGAACCACAAAAAAAGTCAATTTTGAGATATCGTTGAATGAACAAAGTGTTCTCTTTCTTTTTTCAAGTGTTTATCTACGGACCTATGGCTAAAACTCAAGTTTTAAAGACTTTCCAAAATCCGAATTTGGACTTTCCAAACTCAAGTTTTAAAGACTTGATTGAACAAAGTTGTCTCTTTCTTGTTTCAAGTGTTCAACTATGCACCCATGGCTAAAACTCAAGTTTTAAAGACTTCCCGAAATTCGAATTTGGACTTTCATGAGTGTATTAAGTGTATTAAAATGTCGTCTTTCACATTTATTCGAAATCGTCAACCGCAAAAAAAGTCAGTTTTGAGAAATCGTTGAATGAACAAAGTTGTCTCTTTCTTGTTTCAAGTGTTCTACTATAGACCCATGGCTAAAACTCAAGTTTTAAAGACTTCCAGAAATCCAAATTTAGACTTTCATTAGTGTATTAAGTGTATTAAAATGTCGTATTTCACATTGATTCGGAATCGTCAACCGCAACAAAAGTCAGTTTTGAGATATCGTTGAATGAACAAAGTTGTCTCTTTCTTGTTTCAAGTGTTTAACTATGGACCCATGGCTAAAACTCAAGTTTTAAAGACTTCCCGAAATCCGAATTTGGACTTTCATTAGCGTATTAAGTGTATTAAAATTTCATCTTTCACATTGATTCGGAATCGTCAACAGCAAAAAAAGTCAGTTTTGAGTTATAGTTGAATGAACAAAGTTGTCTCTTTCTTGTTTCAAGTGTTCAACTATGCACCCATGGCTAAAACTCAAGTTTTAAAGACTTCCCGAAATTCGAATTTGGACTTTCATGAGTGTATTAAGTGTATTAAAATGTCGTCTTTCACATTGATTCGGAATCGTCAACCACAAAAAAAGTCAGTTTTGAGATATCGTTGATTGAACAAAGTTGTCTCTTTCTTGTTTCAAGTGTTCAACTATGGACCCATGGCCAAAACTCAAGTTTTAAAGACTGCCCGAAATCTGAATTTGGACTTTCATCAGTGTATTAAGTGTATTAAAATGTCGTCTTTCACATTGATTCGGAATCGTCAACCGCAAAAAAAGACAGTTTTGAGTTATTGTTGAATGAACAAAATTGTCTCTTTCTTGTTTCAAGTGTTCAACTATGGACCCATGGCTAAAACTCAAGTTTTAAAAACTTCCCAAAATCTGAATTTGGACTTTATTTAGTGTATTAAGTGTTTCAAAATGTGATCTTTCACGTAGATTCAGAACCGTCAAAAGCAAATAAGTCAGTTTTGAGATATCTTTGATAGAACAAAGTTCTGTCTTTCTTGCTTCAAGTGTTCTACTGTGCACCCATGGCTAAAACTCAAGTTTTAAAAACATCCCGAGATCTGAATCTGGACTTTCATTAGTGTATCAAAATGTCGTCTTTCACATAGATTCGGAATCGTCAACTGCAAAAAAGTCAATTTTGAGATATCGTTGATTGAACAAAGTTGTCTCCTTCTTATTTCAAGTGTTCTACTATGGACCCATGGGTAAAACTGAAGTTTTAAAAACGTCCCAAAATCCGAATTTGGACTTTCACTAGCGTATTAAATGTATCAAAATGTCGTCTTTCACATTGATTCGGAATCGTCAACCGCAAAAAAAGTCAGTTTTGAGATATCGTTTGAATGAAGAAAGTTGTCTCTTTCTTGTTTCAAGTGTTCAACAATGGACCCATGGCTAAAACTCAAGTTTTAAAGACTTTCCGAAATCCGAATTTGGACTTTCATTAGCGTATTAACTGTATTAAAATTTCATCTTTCACATTGATTCGGAATCGTCAACCGCAAAAAAAGTCAGTTTTGAGTTATAGTTGAATGAACAAAGTTGTCTCTTTCTTGTTTCAAGTATTCAACTATGGACCCATGGCTAAAACTCAAGTTTTAAAGACTTCCCGAAATTCGAATTTGGACTTTCATGAGTGTATTAAGTGTATTAAAATGTCGCCTTTCACATTGATTCGGAATCGTCAACCACAAAAAAAGTCAGTTTTGAGATATCGTTGAATGAACAAAGTTGTCTCTTTCTTGTTTCAAGTGTTTAACTATGGACCCATGGCTAAAACTCAAGTTTTAAAGACATCCCGAAATCCGAATTTGGACTTTCGTTAGTGTATTAAGTGTATCAAAATGTCATCTTTCACATTGATTCGAGATCGTCCACCGCAAAAAAAGTCAGTTTTGAGATATCGTTGAAGGAACAAAGTTGTCTCTTTCTTGTTTCAAGTGCTTAACTATGGACCATGGCTAAAACTCAAGTTTTAAAGACATCCCGAAATCCGAATTTGGACTTTCGTTAGTGTATTAAGTGTATCAAAATGTCATCTTTCACATGGATTCGGAATCGTCAACAGCAAAAAAAGTCAGTTTTGAGATATCGTTGAATGAACAAAGTTGTCTCTTTCTTGTTTCAAGTGCTTAACTATGGACCATGGCTAAAACTCAAGTTTTAAAGACATCCCGAAATCCGAATTTGGACTTTCGTTAGTGTATTAAGTGTATCAAAATGTCATCTTTCACATTGATTCGAGATCGTCAACCGCAAAAAAAGTCAGTTTTGAGATATCGTTGAATGAACAAAGTTGTCTCTTTCTTGTTTCAAGTGCTTAACTATGGACCATGGCTAAAACTCAAGTTTTAAAGACATCCCGAAATCCGAATTTGGACTTTCGTTAGTGTATTAAGTGTATCAAAATGTCATCTTTCACATTGATTCAAGATCGTCAACCGCAAAAAAAGTCAGTTTTGAGATATCGTTGAATGAACAAAGTTGTCTCTTTCTTGTTTCAAGTGTTTAACTATGGACCCATGGCTAAAACTCAAGTTTTAAAGACTTCCTGAAATCTGAATTTGGACTTTCATCAGTGTATTAAGTGTATTAAAATGTAGTCTTTCACATTGATTCAGAATCGTCCACCGCAAAAAACTTCCCTTTCGAGTTATCGTTGAATGAACGAAGTTGTCTCTTTCATGTTTCAAGTGTTCAACTATGGACCCATGGCCAAAACTCAAGTTTTAAAAACTTCCCAAAATCTGAATTTGGGCTTTCTTTAGTGTATTAAGTGTTTCAAAATGCCGTCTTTCACGTAGATTCGTAATCATCAAAAGCAAATAAGTCAGTTTTTAGATATCTTTGATTGAACAAAGTTCTGTCTTTTCTTGTTTCAAGTGTTCTACTATGGACCCATGGCTAAAACTCAAGTTTTAAAAACATCCCGAAATCTAAATCTGGACTTTCATTAGGGTATTAAGTGTATCAAAATGTTGTCTTGCACATAGAATCGAAATCGTCAACTGCAAAAAAGTCAATTTTAAGATATCGTTGATTGAACAAAGTTGTCTCTTTCTTGTTTCAAGTGTTCTACTATGGACCCATGGGTAAAACTCAAGTATTAAAAAAGTTCCCGGAATCCGAATTTGGACATTCGTTAGTGTATTAAGTGTATCAAAATGTCGTCTTTCACGTTGATTCGGAATCGTCAACCGCAATAAAAGTCAGTTTTGAGATATTGTTGAATGAACAAAGTTGTCTCTTTCTTGTTTCAAGTGTTCTACTATTTACCCATGGCTAAAACTCAAGTTTTAAAGACTTCCCGAAATCCGAAGTTGGACTTTCGTTAGTGTATTAAGTGTATCAAAATGTCGTCTTTCACATTTATTCGAAATCGTCAACCGCAAAAAAAGTCAGTTTTGAGATATTGTTGAATCAACAAAGTTGCATCTTTCTTGTTTCAAGTGTTTAACTATTGACCCATGGCTAAAACTCAAGCTTTAAAGACTTCCTGAAATCCAAATTTGGACTTTCGTTAGTGTATTAAGTGTATCAAAATGTCGTCTTTCACATTTATTCGAAATCGTCAACCGCAAAAAAAGTCAGTTTTGAGAAATCGTTGAATGAACAAAGTTGTCTCTTTCTTGTTTCAAGTGTTCTACTATAGACCCATGGCTAAAACTCAAGTTTTAAAGATTTCCCGAAATCCAAATTTAGACTTTCATTAGTGTATTAAGTGTATTAAAATGTCGTATTTCAAATTGATTCGGAATCGTCAACCGCAAAAAAAGTCAGTTTTGAGATATCGTTGAATGAACAAAGTTGTCTCTTTCTTGTTTCAAGTGTTTAACTATGGACCCATGGCTAAAACTCAAGTTTTAAAGACTTCCCGAAATCCGAATTTGGACTTTCATTAGCGTATTAAGTGTATTAAAATTTCATCTTTCACATTGATTCGGAATCGTCAACCGCAAAAAAAGTCAGTTTTGAGTTATAGTTGATTGAACAAAGTTGTCTCTTTCTTGTTTCAAGTGTTCAACTATGCACCCATGGCTAAAACTCAAGTTTTAAAGACTTCCCGAAATTCGAATTTGGACTTTCATGAGTGTATTAAGTGTATTAAAATGTCGTCTTTCACATTGATTCGGAATCGTGAACCACAAAAAAAGTCAGTTTTGAGATATCGTTGATTGAACAAAGTTGTCTCTTTCTTGTTTCAAGTGTTCAACTATGGACCCATGGCCAAAACTCAAGTTTTAAAGACTGCCCGAAATCTGAATTTGGACTTTCATCAGTGTATTAAGTGTATTAAAATGTCGTCTTTCACATTGATTCGGAATCGTCAACCGCAAAAAAAGACAGTTTTGAGTTATTGTTGAATGAACAAAGTTGTCTCTTTCTTGTTTCAAGTGTTCAACTATGGACCCATGGCTAAAACTCAAGTTTTAAAAACTTCCCAAAATCTGAATTTGGACTTTGTTTAGTGTATTAAGTGTTTCAAAATGTGATCTTTCACGTAGATTCAGAACCGTCAAAAGCAAATAAGTCAGTTTTGAGATATCTTTGATAGAACAAAGTTCTGTCTTTCTTGTTTCAAGTGTTCTACTGTGCACCCATGGCTAAAACTCAAGTTTTAAAAACATCCCGAGATTTGAATCTGGACTTTCATTAGTGTATCAAAATGTCGTCTTTCACATAGATTCGGAATCGTCAACTGCAAAAAAGTCAATTTTGAGATATCGTTGATTGAACAAAGTTGTCTCCTTCTTATTTCAAGTGTTCTACTATGGACCCATGGGTAAAACTGAAGTTTTAAAAACGTCCCAAAATCCGAATTTGGACTTTCACTAGTGTATTAAATGTATCAAAATGTCGTCTTTCACATTGATTCGGAACCGTAAACCGCAAAAAAAGTCAGTTTTGAGATATCGTTTGAATGAAGAAAGTTGTCTCTTTCTTGTTTCAAGTGTTCAACAATGGACCCATGGCTAAAACTCAAGTTTTAAAGACTTTCCGAAATCCGAATTTGGACTTTCATTAGCGTATTAAGTGTATTAAAATTTCATCTTTCACATTGATTCGGAATCGTCAACCGCAAAAAAAGTCAGTTTTGAGTTATAGTTGAATGAACAAAGTTGTCTCTTTCTTGTTTCAAGTATTCAACTATGGACCCATGGCTAAAACTCAAGTTTTAAAGACTTCCCGAAATTCGAATTTGGACTTTCATGAGTGTATTAAGTGTATTAAAATGTCGTCTTTCACATTGATTCGGAATCGTCAACCACAAAAAAAGTCAGTTTTGAGATATCGTTGAATGAACAAAGTTGTCTCTTTCTTGTTTCAAGTGTTTAACTATGGACCCATGGCTAAAACTCAAGTTTTAAAAACTTCTCGAAATATGAATTTGGACTTTCTTTAGCGTATTAGGTGTTTCAAAATGTCGTCTTTCACGTAGATTCGGAGTCATCAACAGCAAAAAAAGTCAGTTTTGTGATATCGTTGAATGAACAAAGTTGTATCTTTCTTGTTTCAAGTGTTTAACTACGGACCCATGGCTAAAACTCAAGTTTTAAAAACTTCTCGAAATATGAATTTGTACTTTCTTTAGTGTATTAAGTGTTTCAAAATGTCGTCTTTCACGTAGATTCGGAATCATCAAAAGCAAATAAGTCAGTTTTAGATATCTTTGATTGAACAAAGTTCTGTCTTTCTTGTTTCAAGTGTTTAACTATGGACCATGGCTAAAACTCAAGTTTTAAAAACTTTTCGAAATCTGAATATGGACTTTCTTTAGTGTATTAAGTGTTTCAAAATGCTGTCTTTCACGTAGATTCGTAATCATCAAAAGCAAATAAGTCAGTTTTAAGATATCGTTGATTGAACAAAGTTGTCTTCTTCTTGTTTCAAGTGTTCTACTATGGACCCATGGGTAAAACTCAAGTTTTAAAAACTTCCCAGAATCTGAATTGAGACTTTCGTTAGTGTATTAAGTGTATCAAAATGTCATCTTTCACATGGATTCGGAATCGTCAACAGCAAAAAAAGTCAGTTTTGAGATATCGTTGAATGAACAAAGTTGTCTCTTTCTTGTTTCAAGTGCTTAACTATGGACCATGGCTAAAACTCAAGTTTTAAAGACATCCCGAAATCCGAATTTGGACTTTCGTTAGTGTATTAAGGGTATCAAAATGTCATCTTTCACATTGATTCGAGATCGTCAACCGCAAAAAAAGTCAGTTTTGAGAAATCGTTGAATGAACAAAGTTGTCTCTTTCTTGTTTCAAGTGTTTAACTATGGACCCATGGCTAAAACTCAAGTTTTAAAGACTTCCCGAAATCCGAATTTGGACTTTCATTAGTGTATTAAGTGTATTAAAATGTCGTCTTTCGCATTGATTCGGAATCGTCAACCGCTAAAAAAGTCAGTTTTGAGTTATCGTTGAATGAACAAAGTTGTCTCTTTCTTGTTTCAAGTGTTCAACTATGGACCCATGGCTAAAACTCAAGTTTTAAAGACTTCCTGAAATCCGAATTTGGACTTTCATTTGTGTATTAAGTGTATTAAAATGTCGTCTTTCACATTGATTCGGAATCGTCAACCGCAAAAAAAGTCAGTTTTGAGATATCGTAGAATCAACAAAGTTGTCTCTTTCTTGTTTCAAGTGTTCTACTATAGACCCATGGCTAAAACTCAAGTTTTAAAGACTTCCCGAAATCCAAATTTAGACTTTCATTAGTGTATTAAGTGTATTAAAATGTCGTATTTCACATTGATTCGGAATCGTCAACCGCAAAAAAAGTCAGTTCTGAGATATCGTTGAATGAACGAAGTTGTTTCTTTCTTGTTTCAAGTGTTTAACTATGGACCCATGGCTAAAACTCAAGTTTTAAAGACTTCCCGAAATCCGAATTTGTACTTTCATTAGTGTATTAAGTGTATTAAAATGTCGTCTTTCACATTGATTCGGAATCGTCAACCGCAAAAAAAGTCAGTTTTGAGTTATCGTTGAATGAACAAAGTTGTCTCTTTCTTGTTTCAAGTGTTTAACTATGGACCCATGGCTAAAACTCAAGTTTTAAAGACTTCCCGAAATCCGAATTTGGACTTTCATTAGTGTATTAAGTGTATTAAAATGTCGTCTTTCGCATTGATTCGGAATCGTCAACCGCAAAAAAAGTCAGTTTTGAGTTATCGTTGAATGAACAAAGTTGTCTCTTTCTTGTTTCAAGTGTTCAACTATGGACCCATGGCTAAAACTCAAGTTTTAAAGACTTCCCGAAATCCGAATTTGGACTTTCATTTGTGTATTAAGTGTATTAAAATGTCGTCTTCCACATTGATTCGGAATCGTCAACCGCAAAAAAAGTCAGTTTTGAGATATCGTTGAATGAACAAAGTTGTCTCTTTCTTGTTTCAAGTGTTCAACTATGGACCCATGGCTAAAACTCAAGTTTTATAAACTTCCCAAAATCTGAATTTGGACTTTATTTAGTGCATTAAGTGTTTCAAAATGTCATCTTTCACGTAGATTCAGAACCGTCAAAAGCAAATAAGTCAGTTTTGAGATATCTTTGATAGAACAAAGTTCTGTCTTTCTTCTTTCAATTGTTCTACTGTGCACCCAAGGCTAAAACTCAAGTTTTAAAAACTTCCCGAGATCTGAATCTGGACTTTCATTAGTGTATTAAGTGTATCAAAATGTCGTCTTTCACAAAGATTCGGAATCGTCAACTGCAAAAAAGTCAATTTTGAGATATCGTTGATTTAACAAAGTTGTCTCCTTCTTGTTTCAAGTGTTCTACTATGGACCCATGGGTAAAACTCACGTTTTAAAAATGTCCCGAAATCTGAATTTGGACTTTCACTAGTGTATTAAGTGTATCACAATGTCGTCTTTCACATTGATTCGGAATCGTCAACCGCAAAAAAAGGCAGTTTTTAGATATCGTTGAATGAAGAAAGTTGTCTCTTTCTTGTTTCAAGTGTTCAACAATGGACCCATGGCTAAAACTCAAGTTTTAAAGACTTCCCGAAATCCGAATTTGAATTTTTCATTAGTGTATTAAGTGTATTAAAATGTCGTCTTTCACATTGATTCGGAATCGTCAACCGCAAAAAAAGTCAGTTTTGAGATATCGTTGAATGAACAAAGTTGTCTCTTTCTTTTTTCAAGTGTTTAACTATGGACCCATGGCTAAAACTCAAGTTTTAAAGACTTTCCGAAATCCGAATTTGGACTTTCATCAGTGTATTAAGTGTATTAAAATGTCGTCTTTCACATTGATTCGGAATCGTCCACTACAAAAAACTGCCCTTTTGAGTTATCGTTGAATAAGCAAAGTTGTCTCTTTCTTGTTTCAAGTGTTCAACTATGGACCCATGGCTAAAACACAAGTTTTAAAAACTTCTCGAAATATGAATTTGGACTTTCTTTAGTGTATTAAGTTTTTCAAAATGTCGTCTTTCACGTAGATTCGGAATCATCAAAACCAAATAAGTCAGTTTTTAGATATCTTTGATTGAACAAAGTTCTATCTTTCTTGTTTCAAGTGTTCTACTATGGACCCACGGCTAAAACTCAAGTTTTAAAAACTTCTCCAAATCTGAATCTGGACTTTCATTAGTGTATTAAGTGTATCAAAATGTCATCTTTCACATAGGTTCGGAATCGTCAACTGCAAAAAAGTCAATTTTAAGATATCGTTGATTGAACAAAGTTGTCTCCTTCTTGTTTCAAGTGTTCTACTATGGACCATGGCTAAAACTCAAGTTTTAGAGACATCCCGAAATCCGAATTTGGACTTTCGTTAGTGTATTAAGTGTATCAAAATGTCATCTTTTACATTGATTCGAGATCGTCAACCGCAAAAAAAGTCAGTTTTGAGATATCGTTGAATGAACAAAGTTGTCTCTTTCTTGTTTCTAGTGTTTAACTATGGACCCATGGCTAAAACTCAAGTTTTAAAGACTTCCCGAAATCTGATTTGGACTTTCATCAGTGTATTAAGTGTATTAAAATGTAGTCTTTCACATTGATTCAGAATCGTCCACCGCAAAAAACTTTCCTTTCGAGTTATCGTTGAATGAACGAAGTTGTCTCTTTCTTGTTTCAAGTGTTCAACTACGGACCCATGGCCAAAACTCAAGTTTTAAAAACTTCCCAAAATCTGAATTTGGGCTTTCTTTAGTGTATTAAGTGTTTCAAAATGCCGTCTTTCACGTAGATTCGTAATCATCAAAAGCAAATAAGTCAGTTTTTAGATATCTTTGATTGAACAAAGTTCTGTCTTTCTTGTTTCAAGTGTTCTACTATGGACCCATGGCTAAAACTCAAGTTTTAAAAACATCCCGAAATCTAAATCTGGACTTTCATTAGGGTATTAAGTGTATCAAAATGTCGTCTTTCACATAGATCCGGAATCGTCAACTGCAAAAAAGTCAATTTTAAGATATCATTGATTGAACAAAGTTGTCTCTTTCTTGTTTCAAGTGTTCTACTATGGACCCATGGGTAAAACTCAAGTTTTAAAAAAGTTCCCGGAATCCGAATTTGGACATTCGTTAGTGTATTAAGTGTATCAAAATGTCGTCTTTCACGTTGATTCGGAATCGTCAACCGCAATAAAAGTCTGTTTTGAGATATTGTTGAATGAACAAAGTTGCCTCTTTCTTGTTTCAAGTGTTTAACTATTGACCCATGGCTAAAACTCAAGCTTTAAAGACTTCTCGAAATCCAAATTTGGACTTTCGTTAGTGTATTAAGTGTATCAAAATGTCGTCTTTCACATTTATTCGAAATCGTCAACTGCAATAAAAGTCAGTTTTGAGATATTGTTGAATGAACAAAGTTGCCTCTTTCTTGTTTCAAGTGTTTAACTATTGACCCATGGCTAAAACTCAAGCTTTAAAGACTTCCTGAAATCCAAATTTGGACTTTCGTTAGTGTATTAAGTGTATCAAAATGTCGTTTTTCACATTTATTCGAAATCGTCAACCGCAAAAAAAGTCAGTTTTGAGTTATAGTTGAATGAACAAAGTTGTCTCTTTCTTGTTTCAAGTGTTCAACTATGCACCCATGGCTAAAACTCAAGTTTTAAAGACTTCCCGAAATTCGAATTTGGACTTTCATGAGTGTATTAAGTGTATTAAAATGTCGTCTTTCACATTGATTCGGAATCGTCAACCACAAAAAAAGTCAGTTTTGAGATATCGTTGATTGAACAAAGTTGTCTCTTTCTTGTTTCAAGTGTTCAACTATGGACCCATGGCCAAAACTCAAGTTTTAAAGACTGCCCGAAATCTGAATTTGGACTTTCATCAGTGTATTAAGTGTATTAAAATGTCGTCTTTCACATTGATTCGGAATCGTCAACCGCAAAAAAAGACAGTTTTGAGTTATTGTTGAATGAACAAAGTTGTCTCTTTCTTGTTTCAAGTGTTCAACTATGGACCCATGGCTAAAACTCAAGTTTTAAAAACTTCCCAAAATCTGAATTTGGACTTTATTTAGTGTATTAAGTGTTTCAAAATGTGATCTTTCACGTAGATTCAGAACCGTCAAAAGCAAATAAGTCAGTTTTGAGATATCTTTGATAGAACAAAGTTCTGTCTTTCTTGTTTCAAGTGTTCTACTGTGCACCCATGGCTAAAACTCAAGTTTTAAAAACATCCCGAGATCTGAATCTGGACTTTCATTAGTGTATCAAAATGTCGTCTTTCACATAGATTCGGAATCGTCAACTGCAAAAAAGTCAATTTTGAGATATCGTTGATTGAACAAAGTTGTCTCCTTCTTATTTCAAGTGTTCTACTCTGGACCCATGGGTAAAACTGAAGTTTTAAAAACGTCCCAAAATCCGAATTTGGACTTTCACCAGTGTATTAAATGTATCAAAATGTCGTCTTTCACATTGATTCGGAATCGTCAACCGCAAAAAAAGTCAGTTTTGAGTTATAGTTGAATGAACAAAGTTGTCTCTTTCTTGTTTCAAGTATTCAACTATGGACCCATGGCTAAAACTCAAGTTTTAAAGACTTCCCGAAATTCGAATTTGGACTTTCATGAGTGTATTAAGTGTATTAAAATGTTGTCTTTCACATTGATTCGGAATCGTCAACCACAAAAAAAGTCAGTTTTGAGATATCGTTGAATGAACAAAGTTGTCTCTTTCTTGTTTCAAGTGTTTAACTATGGACCCATGGCTAAAACTCAAGTTTTAAAAACTTCTCGAAATATGAATTTAGACTTTCTTTAGTGTATTAGGTGTTTCAAAATGTCGTCTTTCACGTAGATTCGGAATCATCAACAGCAAAAAAAGTCAGTTTTGTGATATCGTTGAATGAACAAAGTTGTATCTTTCTTGTTTCAAGTGTTTAACTACGGACCCATGGCTAAAACTCAAGTTTTAAAAACTTCTCGAAATATGAATTTGTACTTTCTTTAGTGTATTAAGTGTTTCAAAATGTCGTCTTTCACGTAGATTCGGAATCATCAAAAGCAAATAAGTCAGTTTTAGATATCTTTGATTGAACAAAGTTTTGTCTTTCTTGTTTCAAGTGTTTAACTATGGACCATGGCTAAAACTCAAGTTTTAAAAACTTTTCGAAATCTGAATATGGACTTTCTTTAGTGTATTAAGTGTTTCAAAATGCTGTCTTTCACGTAGATTCGTAATCATCAAAAGCAAATAAGTCAGTTTTAAGATATCGTTGATTGAACAAAGTTGTCTTCTTCTTGTTTCAAGTGTTCTACTATGGACCCATGGGTAAAACTCAAGTTTTAAAAACTTCCCAGAATCTGAATTGAGACTTTCGTTAGTGTATTAAGTGTATCAAAATGTCATCTTTCACATGGATTCGGAATCGTCAACAGCAAAAAAAGTCAGTTTTGAGATATCGTTGAATGAACAAAGTTGTCTCTTTCTTGTTTCAAGTGCTTAACTATGGACCATGGCTAAAACTCAAGTTTTAAAGACATCCCGAAATCCGAATTTGGACTTTCGTTAGTGTATTAAGTGTATCAAAATGTCATCTTTCACATTGATTCGAGATCGTCAACCGCAAAAAAAGTCAGTTTTGAGATGTCGTTGAATGAACAAAGTTGTCTCTTTCTTGTTTCAAGTGCTTAACTATGGACCATGGCTAAAACTCAAGTTTTAAAGACATCCCGAAATCCGAATTTGGACTTTCGTTAGTGTATTAAGTGTATCAAAATGTCATCTTTCACATTGATTCGAGATCGTCAACCGCAAAAAAAGTCAGTTTTGAGATATCGTTGAATGAACAAAGTTGTCTCTTTCTTGTTTCAAGTGTTTAACTATGGACCCATGGCTAAAACTCAAGTTTTAAAGACTTCCCGAAATCTGAATTTGGACTTTCATCAGTGTATTAAGTGTATTAAAATGTAGTCTTTCACATTGATTCAGAATCGTCCACCGCAAAAAACTTCCCTTTCGAGTTATCGTTGAATGAACGAAGTTGTCTCTTTCTTGTTTCAAGTGT
The DNA here is from genome assembly GCA_036245055.1 of Diospyros kaki. Classification (NCBI taxonomy): domain Eukaryota; kingdom Viridiplantae; phylum Streptophyta; class Magnoliopsida; order Ericales; family Ebenaceae; genus Diospyros; species Diospyros kaki. The sequence goes on along the minus strand of BSEG01000009.1, from coordinate 20,346,575 downwards.
TCAACTATGGACCCATGGCCAAAACTCAAGTTTTAAAAACTTCCCAAAATCTGAATTTGGGCTTTCTTTAGTGTATTAAGTGTTTCAAAATGCCGTCTTTCACGTAGATTCGTAATCATCAAAAGCAAATAAGTCAGTTTTTAGATATCTTTGATTGAACAAAGTTCTGTCTTTTCTTGTTTCAAGTGTTCTACTATGGACCCATGGCTAAAACTCAAGTTTTAAAAACATCCCGAAATCTAAATCTGGACTTTCATTAGGGTATTAAGTGTATCAAAATGTCGTCTTTCACATAGAATCGAAATCGTCAACTGCATTAAAGTCAATTTTAAGATATCGTTGATTGAACAAAGTTGTCTCTTTCTTGTTTCAAGTGTTCTACTATGGACCCATGGGTAAAACTCAAGTTTAAAAAAAGTTCCCGGAATCCGAATTTGGACATTCGTTAGTGTATTAAGTGTATCAAAATGTCGTCTTTCACGTTGATTCGGAATCGTCAACCGCAATAAAAGTCAGTTTTGAGATATTGTTGAATGAACAAAGTTGTCTCTTTCTTGTTTCAAGTGTTCTACTATTTACCCATGGCTAAAACTCAAGTTTTAAAGACTTCCCGAAATCCGAATTTGGACTTTCGTTAGTGTATTAAGTGTATCAAAGTGTCGTCTTTCACAATTATTCGAAATCGTCAACTGCAAAAAAAGTCAGTTTTGAGAAATCGTTGAATGAACAAAGTTGTCTCTTTCTTGTTTCAAGTGTTCTACTATGGACCCATGGCTAAAACTCAAGTTTTAAAGACTTCCCGAAATCCAAATTTAGACTTTCATTAGTGTATTAACTGTATTAAAATGTCGTATTTCATATTGATTCGGAATCGTCAACCGCAAAAAAAGTCAGTTTTGAGATATCGTTGAATGAACAAAGTTGTCTCTTTCTTGTTTCAAGTGTTTAACTATGGACCCATGGCTAAAACTCAAGTTTTAAAGACTTCCCGAAATCCGAATTTGGACTTTCATTAGTGTATTAAGTGTATTAAAATGTCGCCTTTCACATTGATTCAGAATCGTCAACCGCAAAAAAAGTCAGTTTTGAGATATCGTTTGAATGAAGAAAGTTGTCTCTTTCTTGTTTCAAGTGTTCACCAATGGACCCATGGCTAAAACTCAAGTTTTAAAGACTTTCCGAAATCCGAATTTCGACTTTCATTAGTGTATTAAGTGTATTAAAATGTCGTCTTTCACAGTGAGTCGGAATCGAGAACCACAAAAAAAGTCAATTTTGAGATATCGTTGAATGAACAAAGTTGTCTCTTTCTTTTTTCAAGTGTTTATCTACGGACCTATGGCTAAAACTCAAGTTTTAAAGACTTTCCGAAATCCGAATTTGGACTTTCATCAGTGTATTAAGTGTATTAAAATGTCATCTTTCACATTGATTCGGAATCGTCCACTGCAAAAAACTTCCCTTTTGAGTTATCGTTGAATGAACAAAGTTGTCTCTTTCTTGTTTCAAGTGTTCAACTATGGACCCATGGCTAAAACTCAAGTTTTATAAACTTCTCAAAATATGAATTTGGACTTTCTTTAGTGTATTAGGTGTTTCAAAATGTCATCTTTCACGTAGATTCGGAATCATCAACAGCAAAAAAAATCAGTTTTGTGATATCGTTGAATGAACAAAGTTGTATCTTTCTTGTTTCAAGTGTTTAACTACGGACCCATGGCTATAACTCAAGTTTTAAAGACTTTTCGAAATCCGAATTTGGACTTTCATCAGTGTATTAAGTGTATTAAAATGTCGTCTTTCACATTGATTCGGAATCGTCCACCGCAAAAAAGTTCCCTTTTGAGTTATCGTTGAATGAACAAAGTTGTCTCTTTCTTGTTTCAAGTGTTCAACTATGGACCCATGGCTAAAACTCAAGTTTTAAAAACTTCTCGAAATATGAATTTGTACTTTCTTTAGTGTATTAAGTGTTTCAAAATGTCGTCTTTCACGTAGATTCGGAATCATCAAAAGCAAATAAGTCAGTTTTTAGATATCTTTGATTGAACAAAGTTCTGTCTTTCTTGTTTCAAGTGTTTAACCATGGACCATGGCTAAAACTCAAGTTTTAAAAACTTTCCGAAATCTGAATTTGGACTTTCTTTAGTGTATTAAGTGTTTCAAAATGCTGTCTTTCACATAGATTCGGAATCGTCAACTGCAAAAAAGTCAATTTTAAGATATCGTTAATTGAACAAAGTTGTCTCCTTCTTGTTTCAAGTGTTCTACTATGGACCATGGCTAAAACTCAAGTTTTAGAGACATCCCGAAATCCAAATTTGGACTTTCGTTAGTGTATTAAGTGTATCAAAATGTCATCTTTCACATTGATTCGAGATCGTCAACCGCAAAAAAAGTCAATTTTGAGATATCGTTGAATGAACAAAGTTGTCTCTTTCTTGTTTCTAGTGTTTAACTATGGACCCATGGCTAAAACTCAAGTTTTAAAGACTTCCCGAAATCTGAATTTGGACTTTCATCAGTGTATTAAGTGTATTAAAATGTAGTCTTTCACATTGATTCAGAATCGTCCACCGCAAAAAACTTCCCTTTCGAGTTATCGTTGAATGAACGAAGTTGTCTCTTTCTTGTTTCAAGTGTTCAACTATGGACCCATGGCCAAAACTCAAGTTTTAAAAACTTCCCAAAATCTGAATTTGGGCTTTCTTTAGTATATTAAGTGTTTCAAAATGCCGTCTTTCATGTAGATTCGTAATCATCAAAAGCAAATAAGTCAATTTTTAGATATCTTTGATTGAACAAAGTTCTGTCTTTCTTGTTTCAAGTGTTCTACTATGGACCCATGGCTAAAACTCAAGTTTTAAAATCTTCTCGAAATCTAAATCTGGACTTTCATTAGGGTATTAAGTGTATCAAAATGTCGTCTTTCACATAGATTCGGAATCGTCAACTGCAAAAAAGTCAGTTTTAAGATATCGTTGATTGAACAAAGTTGTCTCTTTCTTGTTTCAAGTGTTCTACTATGGACCCATGGGTAAAACTCAAGTTTTAAAAAAGTTCCCGGAATCCGAATTTGGACATTCGTTAGTGTATTAAGTGTATCAAAATGTCGTCTTTCACGTTGATTCGGAATCGTCAACCGCAATAAAAGTCAGTTTTGAGATATTGTTGAATGAACAAAGTTGTCTCTTTCTTGTTTCAAGTGTTTAACTATTGACCCATGGCTAAAACTCAAGCTTTAAAGACTTCCCGAAATCCAAATTTGGACATTCGTTAGTGTATTAAGTGTATCAAAATGTCGTCTTTCACATTTATTCGAAATCGTCAACCGCAAAAAAAGTCAGTTTTGAGAAATCGTTGAATCAACAAAGTTGTCTCTTTCTTGTTTCAAGTGTTCAACTATAGACCCATGGCTAAAACTCAAGTTTTAAAGACTTCCCGAAATCCAAATTTAGACTTTCATTAGTGTATTAAGTGTATTAAAATGTCGTATTTCACATTGATTCGGAATCGTCAACCGCAAAAAAAGTCAGTTCTGAGATATCGTTGAATGAACGAAGTTGTTTCTTTCTTGTTTCAAGTGTTTAACTATGGACCCATGGCTAAAACTCAAGTTTTAAAGACTTCCCGAAATCCGAATTTGTACTTTCATGAGTGTATTAAGTGTATTAAAATGTCGTCTTTCACATTGATTCGGAATCGTCAACCGCAAAAAAAGTCAGTTTTGAGTTATCGTTGAATGAACAAAGTTGTCTCTTTCTTGTTTCAAGTGTTTAACTATGGTCCCATGGCTAAAACTCAAGTTTTAAAGACTTCCCGAAATCCGAATTTGGACTTTCATTAGTGTATTAAGTGTATTAAAATGTCGTCTTTCACATTTATTCGAAATCGTCAACCGCAAAAAAAGTCAGTTTTTAGAAATCGTTGAATCAACAAAGTTGTCTCTTTCTTGTTTCAAGTGTTCTACTATAGACCCATGGCTAAAACTCAAGTTTTAAAGACTTCCCGAAATCCAAATTTAGACTTTCATTAGTGTATTAAGTGTATTAAAATGTCGTATTTCACATTGATTCGGAATCGTCAACCGCAAAAAAAGTCAGTTCTGAGATATCGTTGAATGAACGAAGTTGTTTCTTTCTTGTTTCAAGTGTTTAACTATGGACCCATGGCTAAAACTCAAGTTTTAAAGACTTCCCGAAATCCGAATTTGGACTTTCATTAGTGTATTAAGTGTATTAAAATGTCGTCTTTCGCATTGATTCGGAATCGTCAACCGCAAAAAAAGTCAGTTTTGAGATATCGTTGAATGAACAAAGTTGTCTCTTTCTTGTTTCAAGTGTTCAACTATGGACCCATGGCTAAAACTCAAGTTTTAAAGATTTCCCGAAATCCGAATTTGGACTTTCATTTGTGTATTAAGTGTATTAAAATGTCGTCTTTCACATTTATTCGGAATCGTCAACCGCAAAAAAAGTCAGTTTTGAGATATCGTTGAATGAACAAAGTTGTCTCTTTCTTGTTTCAAGTGTTCAACTATGGACCCATGGCTAAAACTCAAGTTTTGAAAACTTCCCAAAATCTGAATTTGGGCTTTATTTAGTGTATTAAGTGTTTCAAAATGTCATCTTTCACGTAGATTCAGAACCGTCAAAGCAAATAAGTCAGTTTTGAGATATCTTTGATAGAACAAAGTTCTGTCTTTCTTGTTTCAATTGTTCTACTGTGCACCCATGGCTAAAACTCAAGTTTTAAAAACTTCCCGAGATCTGAATCTGGACTTTCATTAGTGTATTATGTGTATCAAAATGTCGTCTTTCACATAGATTCGGAATCATCAACTGCAAAAAAGTCAATTTTGAGATATCGTTGATTTAACAAAGTTGTCTCCTTCTTGTTTCAAGTGTTCTACTATGGACCCATGGGTAAAACTCACGTTTTAAAAATGTCCCAAAATCCGAATTTGGACTTTCACTAGTGTATTAAGTGTATCAAAATGTCGTCTTTCACATTGATTCGGAATCGTCAACCGCAAAAAAAGTCAGTTTTGAGTTATCGTTGAATGAACAAAGTTGTCTCTTTCTTGTTTCAAGTGTTTAACTATGGACCCATGGCTAAAACTCAAGTTTTAAAGACTTCCCGAAATCCGAATTTGGACTTTCATTAGTGTATTAAGTGTTTTAAAATGTCGTCTTTCGCATTGATTCGGAATCGTCAACCGCTAAAAAAGTCAGTTTTGAGTTATCGTTGAATGAACAAAGTTGTCTCTTTCTTGTTTCAAGTGTTCAACTATGGACCCATGGCTAAAACTCAAGTTTTAAAGACTTCCTGAAATCCGAATTTGGACTTTCATTTGTGTATTAAGTGTATTAAAATGTCGTCTTTCACATTGATTCGGAATCGTCAACCGCAAAAAAAGTCAGTTTTGAGATATCGTTGAATCAACAAAGTTGTCTCTTTCTTGTTTCAAGTGTTCTACTATAGACCCATGGCTAAAACTCAAGTTTTAAAGACTTCCCGAAATCCAAATTTAGAGTTTCATTAGGGTATTAAGTGTATTAAAATGCCGTATTTCACATTGATTCGGAATCGTCAACCGCAAAAAAAGTCAGTTCTGAGATATCGTTGTATGAACGAAGTTGTTTCTTTCTTGTTTCAAGTGTTTAACTATGGACCCATGGCTAAAACTCAAGTTTTAAAGACTTCCCGAAATCCAAATTTGTACTTTCATTAGTGTATTAAGTGTATTAAAATGTCGTCTTTCACATTGATTCGGAAGCGTCAACCGCAAAAAAAGTCAGTTTTGAGTTATCGTTGAATGAACAAAGTTGTCTCTTTCTTGTTTCAAGTGTTCAACTATGGACCCATGGCCAAAACTCAAGTTTTAAAGACTGCCCGAAATCTGAATTTGGACTTTCATCAGTGTATTAAGTGTATTAAAATGTCGTCTTTCACATTGATTCGGAATCGTCAACCGCAAAAAAAGACAGTTTTGAGTTATTGTTGAATGAACAAAGTTGTCTCTTTCTTGTTTCAAGTGTTCAACTATGGACCCATGGCTAAAACTCAAGTTTTAAAAACTTCCCAAAATCTGAATTTGGACTTTATTTAGTGTATTAAGTGTTTCAAAATGTGATCTTTCACGTAGATTCAGAACCGTCAAAAGCAAATAAGTCAGTTTTGAGATATCTTTGATAGAACAAAGTTCTGTCTTTCTTGTTTCAGGTGTTCTACTGTGCACCCATGGCTAAAACTCAAGTTTTAAAAACATCCCGAGATTTGAATCTGGACTTTCATTAGTGTATCACAATGTCGTCTTTCACATAGATTCGGAATCGTCAACTGCAAAAAAGTCAATTTTGAGATATCGTTGATTGAACAAAGTTGTCTCCTTCTTATTTCAAGTGTTCTACTATGGACCCATGGGTAAAACTGAAGTTTTAAAAACGTCCCAAAATCCGAATTTGGACTTTCACTAGTGTATTAAATGTATCAAAATGTCGTCTTTCACATTGATTCGGAACCGTAAACCGCAAAAAAAGTCAGTTTTGAGATATCGTTTGAATGAAGAAAGTTGTCTCTTTCTTGTTTCAAGTGTTCAACAATGGACCCATGGCTAAAACTCAAGTTTTAAAGACTTTCCGAAATCCGAATTTGGACTTTCATTAGCGTATTAAGTGTATTAAAATTTCATCTTTCACATTGATTCGGAATCGTCAACCGCAAAAAAAGTCAGTTTTGAGTTATAGTTGAATGAACAAAGTTGTCTCTTTCTTGTTTCAAGTATTCAACTATGGACCCATGGCTAAAACTCAAGTTTTAAAGACTTCCCGAAATTCGAATTTGGACTTTCATGAGTGTATTAAGTGTATTAAAATGTCGTCTTTCACATTGATTCGGAATCGTCAACCACAAAAAAAGTCAGTTTTGAGATATCGTTGAATGAACAAAGTTGTCTCTTTCTTGTTTCAAGTGTTTAACTATGGACCCATGGCTAAAACTCAAGTTTTAAAAACTTCTCGAAATATGAATTTGGACTTTCTTTAGCGTATTAGGTGTTTCAAAATGTCGTCTTTCACGTAGATTCGGAGTCATCAACAGCAAAAAAAGTCAGTTTTGTGATATCGTTGAATGAACAAAGTTGTATCTTTCTTGTTTCAAGTGTTTAACTACGGACCCATGGCTAAAACTCAAGTTTTAAAAACTTCTCGAAATATGAATTTGTACTTTCTTTAGTGTATTAAGTGTTTCAAAATGTCGTCTTTCACGTAGATTCGGAATCATCAAAAGCAAATAAGTCAGTTTTAGATATCTTTGATTGAACAAAGTTCTGTCTTTCTTGTTTCAAGTGTTTAACTATGGACCATGGCTAAAACTCAAGTTTTAAAAACTTTTCGAAATCTGAATATGGACTTTCTTTAGTGTATTAAGTGTTTCAAAATGCTGTCTTTCACGTAGATTCGTAATCATCAAAAGCAAATAAGTCAGTTTTAAGATATCGTTGATTGAACAAAGTTGTCTTCTTCTTGTTTCAAGTGTTCTACTATGGACCCATGGGTAAAACTCAAGTTTTAAAAACTTCCCAGAATCTGAATTGAGACTTTCGTTAGTGTATTAAGTGTATCAAAATGTCATCTTTCACATGGATTCGGAATCGTCAACAGCAAAAAAAGTCAGTTTTGAGATATCGTTGAATGAACAAAGTTGTCTCTTTCTTGTTTCAAGTGCTTAACTATGGACCATGGCTAAAACTCAAGTTTTAAAGACATCCCGAAATCCGAATTTGGACTTTCGTTAGTGTATTAAGGGTATCAAAATGTCATCTTTCACATTGATTCGAGATCGTCAACCGCAAAAAAAGTCAGTTTTGAGAAATCGTTGAATGAACAAAGTTGTCTCTTTCTTGTTTCAAGTGTTTAACTATGGACCCATGGCTAAAACTCAAGTTTTAAAGACTTCCCGAAATCCGAATTTGGACTTTCATTAGTGTATTAAGTGTATTAAAATGTCGTCTTTCGCATTGATTCGGAATCGTCAACCGCTAAAAAAGTCAGTTTTGAGTTATCGTTGAATGAACAAAGTTGTCTCTTTCTTGTTTCAAGTGTTCAACTATGGACCCATGGCTAAAACTCAAGTTTTAAAGACTTCCTGAAATCCGAATTTGGACTTTCATTTGTGTATTAAGTGTATTAAAATGTCGTCTTTCACATTGATTCGGAATCGTCAACCGCAAAAAAAGTCAGTTTTGAGATATCGTAGAATCAACAAAGTTGTCTCTTTCTTGTTTCAAGTGTTCTACTATAGACCCATGGCTAAAACTCAAGTTTTAAAGACTTCCCGAAATCCAAATTTAGACTTTCATTAGTGTATTAAGTGTATTAAAATGTCGTATTTCACATTGATTCGGAATCGTCAACCGCAAAAAAAGTCAGTTCTGAGATATCGTTGAATGAACGAAGTTGTTTCTTTCTTGTTTCAAGTGTTTAACTATGGACCCATGGCTAAAACTCAAGTTTTAAAGACTTCCCGAAATCCGAATTTGTACTTTCATTAGTGTATTAAGTGTATTAAAATGTCGTCTTTCACATTGATTCGGAATCGTCAACCGCAAAAAAAGTCAGTTTTGAGTTATCGTTGAATGAACAAAGTTGTCTCTTTCTTGTTTCAAGTGTTTAACTATGGACCCATGGCTAAAACTCAAGTTTTAAAGACTTCCCGAAATCCGAATTTGGACTTTCATTAGTGTATTAAGTGTATTAAAATGTCGTCTTTCGCATTGATTCGGAATCGTCAACCGCAAAAAAAGTCAGTTTTGAGTTATCGTTGAATGAACAAAGTTGTCTCTTTCTTGTTTCAAGTGTTCAACTATGGACCCATGGCTAAAACTCAAGTTTTAAAGACTTCCCGAAATCCGAATTTGGACTTTCATTTGTGTATTAAGTGTATTAAAATGTCGTCTTCCACATTGATTCGGAATCGTCAACCGCAAAAAAAGTCAGTTTTGAGATATCGTTGAATGAACAAAGTTGTCTCTTTCTTGTTTCAAGTGTTCAACTATGGACCCATGGCTAAAACTCAAGTTTTATAAACTTCCCAAAATCTGAATTTGGACTTTATTTAGTGCATTAAGTGTTTCAAAATGTCATCTTTCACGTAGATTCAGAACCGTCAAAAGCAAATAAGTCAGTTTTGAGATATCTTTGATAGAACAAAGTTCTGTCTTTCTTGTTTCAATTGTTCTACTGTGCACCCAAGGCTAAAACTCAAGTTTTAAAAACTTCCCGAGATCTGAATCTGGACTTTCATTAGTGTATTAAGTGTATCAAAATGTCGTCTTTCACAAAGATTCGGAATCGTCAACTGCAAAAAAGTCAATTTTGAGATATCGTTGATTTAACAAAGTTGTCTCCTTCTTGTTTCAAGTGTTCTACTATGGACCCATGGGTAAAACTCACGTTTTAAAAATGTCCCGAAATCTGAATTTGGACTTTCACTAGTGTATTAAGTGTATCACAATGTCATCTTTCACATTGATTCGGAATCGTCAACCGCAAAAAAAGGCAGTTTTTAGATATCGTTGAATGAAGAAAGTTGTCTCTTTCTTGTTTCAAGTGTTCAACAATGGACCCATGGCTAAAACTCAAGTTTTAAAGACTTCCCGAAATCCGAATTTGAATTTTTCATTAGTGTATTAAGTGTATTAAAATGTCGTCTTTCACATTGATTCGGAATCGTCAACCGCAAAAAAAGTCAGTTTTGAGATATCGTTGAATGAACAAAGTTGTCTCTTTCTTTTTTCAAGTGTTTAACTATGTACCCATGGCTAAAACTCAAGTTTTAAAGACTTTCCGAAATCCGAATTTGGACTTTCATCAGTGTATTAAGTGTATTAAAATGTCGTCTTTCACATTGATTCGGAATCGTCCACTACAAAAAACTGCCCTTTTGAGTTATCGTTGAATAAGCAAAGTTGTCTCTTTCTTGTTTCAAGTGTTCAACTATGGACCCATGGCTAAAACACAAGTTTTAAAAACTTCTCGAAATATGAATTTGGACTTTCTTTAGTGTATTAAGTTTTTCAAAATGTCGTCTTTCACGTAGATTCGGAATCATCAAAACCAAATAAGTCAGTTTTTAGATATCTTTGATTGAACAAAGTTCTATCTTTCTTGTTTCAAGTGTTCTACTATGGACCCACGGCTAAAACTCAAGTTTTAAAAACTTCTCCAAATCTGAATCTGGACTTTCATTAGTGTATTAAGTGTATCAAAATGTCATCTTTCACATAGGTTCGGAATCGTCAACTGCAAAAAAGTCAATTTTAAGATATCGTTGATTGAACAAAGTTGTCTCCTTCTTGTTTCAAGTGTTCTACTATGGACCATGGCTAAAACTCAAGTTTTAGAGACATCCCGAAATCCGAATTTGGACTTTCGTTAGTGTATTAAGTGTATCAAAATGTCATCTTTTACATTGATTCGAGATCGTCAACCGCAAAAAAAGTCAGTTTTGAGATATCGTTGAATGAACAAAGTTGTCTCTTTCTTGTTTCTAGTGTTTAACTATGGACCCATGGCTAAAACTCAAGTTTTAAAGACTTCCCGAAATCTGATTTGGACTTTCATCAGTGTATTAAGTGTATTAAAATGTAGTCTTTCACATTGATTCAGAATCGTCCACCGCAAAAAACTTTCCTTTCGAGTTATCGTTGAATGAACGAAGTTGTCTCTTTCTTGTTTCAAGTGTTCAACTACGGACCCATGGCCAAAACTCAAGTTTTAAAAACTTCCCAAAATCTGAATTTGGGCTTTCTTTAGTGTATTAAGTGTTTCAAAATGCCGTCTTTCACGTAGATTCGTAATCATCAAAAGCAAATAAGTCAGTTTTTAGATATCTTTGATTGAACAAAGTTCTGTCTTTCTTGTTTCAAGTGTTCTACTATGGACCCATGGCTAAAACTCAAGTTTTAAAAACATCCCGAAATCTAAATCTGGACTTTCATTAGGGTATTAAGTGTATCAAAATGTCGTCTTTCACATAGATCCGGAATCGTCAACTGCAAAAAAGTCAATTTTAAGATATCATTGATTGAACAAAGTTGTCTCTTTCTTGTTTCAAGTGTTCTACTATGGACCCATGGGTAAAACTCAAGTTTTAAAAAAGTTCCTGGAATCCGAATTTGGACATTCGTTAGTGTATTAAGTGTATCAAAATGTCGTCTTTCACGTTGATTCGGAATCGTCAACCGCAATAAAAGTCTGTTTTGAGATATTGTTGAATGAACAAAGTTGCCTCTTTCTTGTTTCAAGTGTTTAACTATTGACCCATGGCTAAAACTCAAGCTTTAAAGACTTCTCGAAATCCAAATTTGGACTTTCGTTAGTGTATTAAGTGTATCAAAATGTCGTCTTTCACATTTATTCGAAATCGTCAACTGCAATAAAAGTCAGTTTTGAGATATTGTTGAATGAACAAAGTTGCCTCTTTCTTGTTTCAAGTGTTTAACTATTGACCCATGGCTAAAACTCAAGCTTTAAAGACTTCCTGAAATCCAAATTTGGACTTTCGTTAGTGTATTAAGTGTATCAAAATGTCGTTTTTCACATTTATTCGAAATCGTCAACCGCAAAAAAAGTCAGTTTTGAGTTATAGTTGAATGAACAAAGTTGTCTCTTTCTTGTTTCAAGTGTTCAACTATGCACCCATGGCTAAAACTCAAGTTTTAAAGACTTCCCGAAATTCAAATTTGGACTTTCATGAGTGTATTAAGTGTATTAAAATGTCGTCTTTCACATTGATTCGGAATCGTCAACCACAAAAAAAGTCAGTTTTGAGATATCGTTGATTGAACAAAGTTGTCTCTTTCTTGTTTCAAGTGTTCAACTATGGACCCATGGCCAAAACTCAAGTTTTAAAGACTGCCCGAAATCTGAATTTGGACTTTCATCAGTGTATTAAGTGTATTAAAATGTCGTCTTTCACATTGATTCGGAATCGTCAACCGCAAAAAAAGACAGTTTTGAGTTATTGTTGAATGAACAAAGTTGTCCCTTTCTTGTTTCAAGTGTTCAACTATGGACCCATGGCTAAAACTCAAGTTTTAAAAACTTCCCAAAATCTGAATTTGGACTTTATTTAGTGTATTAAGTGTTTCAAAATGTGATCTTTCACGTAGATTCAGAACCGTCAAAAGCAAATAAGTCAGTTTTGATATATCTTTGATAGAACAAAGTTCTGTCTTTCTTGTTTCAAGTGTTCTACTGTGCACCCATGGCTAAAACTCAAGTTTTAAAAACATCCCGAGATCTGAATCTGGACTTTCATTAGTGTATCAAAATGTCGTCTTTCACATAGATTCGGAATCGTCAACTGCAAAAAAGTCAATTTTGAGATATCGTTGATTGAACAAAGTTGTCTCCTTCTTATTTCAAGTGTTCTACTCTGGACCCATGGGTAAAACTGAAGTTTTAAAAACGTCCCAAAATCCGAATTTGGACTTTCACCAGTGTATTAAATGTATCAAAATGTCGTCTTTCACATTGATTCGGAATCGTCAACCGCAAAAAAAGTCAGTTTTGAGTTATAGTTGAATGAACAAAGTTGTCTCTTTCTTGTTTCAAGTATTCAACTATGGACCCATGGCTAAAACTCAAGTTTTAAAGACTTCCTGAAATTCGAATTTGGACTTTCATGAGTGTATTAAGTGTATTAAAATGTTGTCTTTCACATTGATTCGGAATCGTCAACCACAAAAAAAGTCAGTTTTGAGATATCGTTGAATGAACAAAGTTGTCTCTTTCTTGTTTCAAGTGTTTAACTATGGACCCATGGCTAAAACTCAAGTTTTAAAAACTTCTCGAAATATGAATTTGGACTTTCTTTAGTGTATTAGGTGTTTCAAAATGTCGTCTTTCACGTAGATTCGGAATCATCAACAGCAAAAAAAGTCAGTTTTGTGATATCGTTGAATGAACAAAGTTGTATCTTTCTTGTTTCAAGTGTTTAACTACGGACCCATGGCTAAAACTCAAGTTTTAAAAACTTCTCGAAATATGAATTTGTACTTTCTTTAGTGTATTAAGTGTTTCAAAATGTCGTCTTTCACGTAGATTCGGAATCATCAAAAGCAAATAAGTCAGTTTTAGATATCTTTGATTGAACAAAGTTTTGTCTTTCTTGTTTCAAGTGTTTAACTATGGACCATGGCTAAAACTCAAGTTTTAAAAACTTTTCGAAATTTGAATATGGACTTTCTTTAGTGTATTAAGTGTTTCAAAATGCTGTCTTTCACGTAGATTCGTAATCATCAAAAGCAAATAAGTCAGTTTTAAGATATCGTTGATTGAACAAAGTTGTCTTCTTCTTGTTTCAAGTGTTCTACTATGGACCCATGGGTAAAACTCAAGTTTTAAAAACTTCCCAGAATCTGAATTGAGACTTTCGTTAGTGTATTAAGTGTATCAAAATGTCATCTTTCACATGGATTCGGAATCGTCAACAACAAAAAAAGTCAGTTTTGAGATATCGTTGAATGAACAAAGTTGTCTCTTTCTTGTTTCAAGTGCTTAACTATGGACCATGGCTAAAACTCAAGTTTTAAAGACATCCCGAAATCCGAATTTGGACTTTCGTTAGTGTATTAAGTGTATCAAAATGTCATCTTTCACATTGATTCGAGATCGTCAACCGCAAAAAAAGTCAGTTTTGAGATGTCGTTGAATGAACAAAGTTGTCTCTTTCTTGTTTCAAGTGCTTAACTATGGACCATGGCTAAAACTCAAGTTTTAAAGACATCCCGAAATCCGAATTTGGACTTTCGTTAGTGTATTAAGTGTATCAAAATGTCATCTTTCACATTGATTCGAGATCGTCAACCGCAAAAAAAGTCAGTTTTGAGATATCGTTGAATGAACAAAGTTGTCTCTTTCTTGTTTCAAGTGTTTAACTATGGACCCATGGCTAAAACTCAAGTTTTAAAGACTTCCCGAAATCTGAATTTGGACTTTCATCAGTGTATTAAGTGTATTAAAATGTAGTCTTTCACATTGATTCAGAATCGTCCACCGCAAAAAACTTCCCTTTCGAGTTATCGTTGAATGAACGAAGTTGTCTCTTTCTTGTTTCAAGTGTTCAACTATGGACCCATGGCCAAAACTCAAGTTTTAAAAACTTCCCAAAATCTGAATTTGGGCTTTCTTTAGTATATTAAGTGTTTCAAAATGCCGTCTTTCACGTAGATTCGTAATCATCAAAAGCAAATAAGTCAGTTTTTAAATATCTTTGATTGAACAAAGTTCTGTCTTTTCTTGTTTCAAGTGTTCTACTATGGACCCATGGCTAAAACTCAAGTTTTAAAAACATCCCGAAATCTAAATCTGGACTTTCATTAGGGTATTAAGTGTATCAAAATGTCGTCTTTCACATAGAATCGAAATCGTCAACTGCATTAAAGTCAATTTTAAGATATCGTTGATTGAACAAAGTTGTCTCTTTCTTGTTTCAAGTGTTCTACTATGGACCCATGGGTAAAACTCAAGTTTAAAAAAAGTTCCCGGAATCCGAATTTGGACATTCGTTAGTGTATTAAGTGTATCAAAATGTCGTCTTTCACGTTGATTCGGAATCGTCAACCGCAATAAAAGTCAGTTTTGAGATATTGTTGAATGAACAAAGTTGTCTCTTTCTTGTTTCAAGTGTTCTACTATTTACCCATGGCTAAAACTCAAGTTTTAAAGACTTCCCGAAATCCGAATTTGGACTTTCGTTAGTGTATTAAGTGTATCAAAATGTCGTCTTTCACAATTATTCGAAATCGTCAACTGCAAAAAAAGTCAGTTTTGAGAAATCGTTGAATGAACAAAGTTGTCTCTTTCTTGTTTCAAGTGTTCTACTATGGACCCATGGCTAAAACTCAAGTTTTAAAGACTTCCCGAAATCCAAATTTAGACTTTCATTAGTGTATTAACTGTATTAAAATGTCGTATTTCATATTGATTCGGAATCGTCAACCGCAAAAAAAGTCAGTTTTGAGATATCGTTGAATGAACAAAGTTGTCTCTTTCTTGTTTCAAGTGTTTAACTATGGACCCATGGCTAAAACTCAAGTTTTAAAGACTTCCCGAAATCCGAATTTGGACTTTCATTAGTGTATTAAGTGTATTAAAATGTCGCCTTTCACATTGATTCAGAATCGTCAACCGCAAAAAAAGTCAGTTTTGAGATATCGTTTGAATGAAGAAAGTTGTCTCTTTCTTGTTTCAAGTGTTCACCAATGGACCCATGGCTAAAACTCAAGTTTTAAAGACTTTCCGAAATCCGAATTTCGACTTTCATTAGTGTATTAAGTGTATTAAAATGTCGTCTTTCACAGTGAGTCGGAATCGAGAACCACAAAAAAAGTCAATTTTGAGATATCGTTGAATGAACAAAGTTGTCTCTTTCTTTTTTCAAGTGTTTATCTACGGACCTATGGCTAAAACTCAAGTTTTAAAGACTTTCCGAAATCCGAATTTGGACTTTCATCAGTGTATTAAGTGTATTAAAATGTCATCTTTCACATTGATTCGGAATCGTCCACTGCAAAAAACTTCCCTTTTGAGTTATCGTTGAATGAACAAAGTTGTCTCTTTCTTGTTTCAAGTGTTCAACTATGGACCCATGGCTAAAACTCAAGTTTTATAAACTTCTCAAAATATGAATTTGGACTTTCTTTAGTGTATTAGGTGTTTCAAAATGTCATCTTTCACGTAGATTCGGAATCATCAACAGCAAAAAAAATCAGTTTTGTGATATCGTTGAATGAACAAAGTTGTATCTTTCTTGTTTCAAGTGTTTAACTACGGACCCATGGCTATAACTCAAGTTTTAAAGACTTTTCGAAATCCGAATTTGGACTTTCATCAGTGTATTAAGTGTATTAAAATGTCGTCTTTCACATTGATTCGGAATCGTCCACCGCAAAAAAGTTCCCTTTTGAGTTATCGTTGAATGAACAAAGTTGTCTCTTTCTTGTTTCAAGTGTTCAACTATGGACCCATGGCTAAAACTCAAGTTTTAAAAACTTCTCGAAATATGAATTTGTACTTTCTTTAGTGTATTAAGTGTTTCAAAATGTCGTCTTTCACGTAGATTCGGAATCATCAAAAGCAAATAAGTCAGTTTTTAGATATCTTTGATTGAACAAAGTTCTGTCTTTCTTGTTTCAAGTGTTTAACTATGGACCATGGCTAAAACTCAAGTTTTAAAAACTTTCCGAAATCTGAATTTGGACTTTCTTTAGTGTATTAAGTGTTTCAAAATGCTGTCTTTCACATAGATTCGGAATCGTCAACTGCAAAAAAGTCAATTTTAAGATATCGTTAATTGAACAAAGTTGTCTCCTTCTTGTTTCAAGTGTTCTACTATGGACCATGGCTAAAACTCAAGTTTTAGAGACATCCCGAAATCCAAATTTGGACTTTCGTTAGTGTATTAAGTGTATCAAAATGTCATCTTTCACATTGATTCGAGATCGTCAACCGCAAAAAAAGTCAATTTTGAGATATCGTTGAATGAACAAAGTTGTCTCTTTCTTGTTTCTAGTGTTTAACTATGGACCCATGGCTAAAACTCAAGTTTTAAAGACTTCCCGAAATCTGAATTTGGACTTTCATCAGTGTATTAAGTGTATTAAAATGTAGTCTTTCACATTGATTCAGAATCGTCCACCGCAAAAAACTTCCCTTTCGAGTTATCGTTGAATGAACGAAGTTGTCTCTTTCTTGTTTCAAGTGTTCAACTATGGACCCATGGCCAAAACTCAAGTTTTAAAAACTTCCCAAAATCTGAATTTGGGCTTTCTTTAGTATATTAAGTGTTTCAAAATGCCGTCTTTCATGTAGATTCGTAATCATCAAAAGCAAATAAGTCAGTTTTTAGATATCTTTGATTGAACAAAGTTCTGTCTTTCTTGTTTCAAGTGTTCTACTATGGACCCATGGCTAAAACTCAAGTTTTAAAATCTTCTCGAAATCTAAATCTGGACTTTCATTAGGGTATTAAGTGTATCAAAATGTCGTCTTTCACATAGATTCGGAATCGTCAACTGCAAAAAAGTCAGTTTTAAGATATCGTTGATTGAACAAAGTTGTCTCTTTCTTGTTTCAAGTGTTCTACTATGGACCCATGGGTAAAACTCAAGTTTTAAAAAAGTTCCCGGAATCCGAATTTGGACATTCGTTAGTGTATTAAGTGTATCAAAATGTCGTCTTTCACGTTGATTCGGAATCGTCAACCGCAATAAAAGTCAGTTTTGAGATATTGTTGAATGAACAAAGTTGTCTCTTTCTTGTTTCAAGTGTTTAACTATTGACCCATGGCTAAAACTCAAGCTTTAAAGACTTCCCGAAATCCAAATTTGGACATTCGTTAGTGTATTAAGTGTATCAAAATGTCGTCTTTCACATTTATTCGAAATCGTCAACCGCAAAAAAAGTCAGTTTTGAGAAATCGTTGAATCAACAAAGTTGTCTCTTTCTTGTTTCAAGTGTTCAACTATAGACCCATGGCTAAAACTCAAGTTTTAAAGACTTCCCGAAATCCAAATTTAGACTTTCATTAGTGTATTAAGTGTATTAAAATGTCGTATTTCACATTGATTCGGAATCGTCAACCGCAAAAAAAGTCAGTTCTGAGATATCGTTGAATGAACGAAGTTGTTTCTTTCTTGTTTCAAGTGTTTAACTATGGACCCATGGCTAAAACTCAAGTTTTAAAGACTTCCCGAAATCCGAATTTGTACTTTCATGAGTGTATTAAGTGTATTAAAATGTCGTCTTTCACATTGATTCGGAATCGTCAACCGCAAAAAAAGTCAGTTTTGAGTTATCGTTGAATGAACAAAGTTGTCTCTTTCTTGTTTCAAGTGTTTAACTATGGTCCCATGGCTAAAACTCAAGTTTTAAAGACTTCCCGAAATCCGAATTTGGACTTTCATTAGTGTATTAAGTGTATTAAAATGTCGTCTTTCACATTTATTCGAAATCGTCAACCGCAAAAAAAGTCAGTTTTTAGAAATCGTTGAATCAACAAAGTTGTCTCTTTCTTGTTTCAAGTGTTCTACTATAGACCCATGGCTAAAACTCAAGTTTTAAAGACTTCCCGAAATCCAAATTTAGACTTTCATTAGTGTATTAAGTGTATTAAAATGTCGTATTTCACATTGATTCGGAATCGTCAACCGCAAAAAAAGTCAGTTCTGAGATATCGTTGAATGAACGAAGTTGTTTCTTTCTTGTTTCAAGTGTTTAACTATGGACCCATGGCTAAAACTCAAGTTTTAAAGACTTCCCGAAATCCGAATTTGGACTTTCATTAGTGTATTAAGTGTATTAAAATGTCGTCTTTCGCATTGATTCGGAATCGTCAACCGCAAAAAAAGTCAGTTTTGAGATATCGTTGAATGAACAAAGTTGTCTCTTTCTTGTTTCAAGTGTTCAACTATGGACCCATGGCTAAAACTCAAGTTTTAAAGATTTCCCGAAATCCGAATTTGGACTTTCATTTGTGTATTAAGTGTATTAAAATGTCGTCTTTCACATTTATTCGGAATCGTCAACCGCAAAAAAAGTCAGTTTTGAGATATCGTTGAATGAACAAAGTTGTCTCTTTCTTGTTTCAAGTGTTCAACTATGGACCCATGGCTAAAACTCAAGTTTTGAAAACTTCCCAAAATCTGAATTTGGGCTTTATTTAGTGTATTAAGTGTTTCAAAATGTCATCTTTCACGTAGATTCAGAACCGTCAAAGCAAATAAGTCAGTTTTGAGATATCTTTGATAGAACAAAGTTCTGTCTTTCTTGTTTCAATTGTTCTACTGTGCACCCATGGCTAAAACTCAAGTTTTAAAAACTTCCCGAGATCTGAATCTGGACTTTCATTAGTGTATTATGTGTATCAAAATGTCGTCTTTCACATAGATTCGGAATCATCAACTGCAAAAAAGTCAATTTTGAGATATCGTTGATTTAACAAAGTTGTCTCCTTCTTGTTTCAAGTGTTCTACTATGGACCCATGGGTAAAACTCACGTTTTAAAAATGTCCCAAAATCCGAATTTGGACTTTCACTAGTGTATTAAGTGTATCAAAATGTCGTCTTTCACATTGATTCGGAATCGTCAACCGCAAAAAAAGTCAGTTTTGAGTTATCGTTGAATGAACAAAGTTGTCTCTTTCTTGTTTCAAGTGTTTAACTATGGACCCATGGCTAAAACTCAAGTTTTAAAGACTTCCCGAAATCCGAATTTGGACTTTCATTAGTGTATTAAGTGTTTTAAAATGTCGTCTTTCGCATTGATTCGGAATCGTCAACCGCTAAAAAAGTCAGTTTTGAGTTATCGTTGAATGAACAAAGTTGTCTCTTTCTTGTTTCAAGTGTTCAACTATGGACCCATGGCTAAAACTCAAGTTTTAAAGACTTCCTGAAATCCGAATTTGGACTTTCATTTGTGTATTAAGTGTATTAAAATGTCGTCTTTCACATTGATTCGGAATCGTCAACCGCAAAAAAAGTCAGTTTTGAGATATCGTTGAATCAACAAAGTTGTCTCTTTCTTGTTTCAAGTGTTCTACTATAGACCCATGGCTAAAACTCAAGTTTTAAAGACTTCCCGAAATCCAAATTTAGAGTTTCATTAGGGTATTAAGTGTATTAAAATGCCGTATTTCACATTGATTCGGAATCGTCAACCGCAAAAAAAGTCAGTTCTGAGATATCGTTGTATGAACGAAGTTGTTTCTTTCTTGTTTCAAGTGTTTAACTATGGACCCATGGCTAAAACTCAAGTTTTAAAGACTTCCCGAAATCCAAATTTGTACTTTCATTAGTGTATTAAGTGTATTAAAATGTCGTCTTTCACATTGATTCGGAAGCGTCAACCGCAAAAAAAGTCAGTTTTGAGTTATCGTTGAATGAACAAAGTTGTCTCTTTCTTGTTTCAAGTGTTTAACTATGGACCCATGGCTAAAACTCAAGTTTTAGAGACATCCCGAAATCTGAATTTGGACTTTCGTTAGTGTATTAAGTGTATCAAAATGTCATCTTTCACATTGATTCGAGATCGTCAACCGCAAAAAAAGTCAGTTTTGAGATATCGTTGAATGAATAAAGTTGTCTCTTTCTTGTTTCTAGAGTTTAACTATGGACCCATGGCTAAAACTCAAGTTTTAAAGACTTCCCGAAATCTGATTTGGACTTTCATCAGTGTATTAAGTGTATTAAAATGTAGTCTTTCACAATGATTCAGAATCGTCCACCGCAAAAAACTTTCCTTTCGAGTTATCGTTGAATGAACGAGGTTGTCTCTTTCTTGTTTCAAGTGTTCAACTACGGACCCATGGCCAAAACTCAAGTTTTAAAAACTTCCCAAAATCTGAATTTGGGCTTTCTTTAGTGTATTAAGTGTTTCAAAATGCCGTCTTTCACGTAGATTCGTAATCATCAAAAGCAAATAAGTCAGTTTTTAGATATCTTTGATTGAACAAAGTTCTGTCTTTCTTGTTTCAAGTGTTCTACTGTGGACCCATAGTAAAACTCAAGTTTTAAAAAAGTTCTCGGAATCCGAATTTGGACATTCGTTAGTGTATTAAGTGTATCAAAATGTCGTCTTTCACGTTGATTCGGAATCGTCAACCGCAATAAAAGTCAGTTTTGAGATATTGTTGAATGAACAAAGTTGCCTCTTTCTTGTTTCAAGTGTTTAACTATTGACCCATGGCTAAAACTCAAGCTTTAAAGACTTCCCGAAATCCAAATTTAGACTTTCGTTAGTGTATTAAGTGTATCAAAATGTCGTCTTTCACATTTATTCGAAATCGTCAACCGCAAAAAATGTTAGTTTTGAGAAATCGTTGAATGAACAAAGTTGTCTCTTTCTTGTTTCAAGTGTTTAACTATGGACCCATGGCTAAAACTCAAGTTTTAAAGACTTCCCGAAATCCGAATTTGTACTTTCATGAGTGTATTAAGTGTATTAAAATGTCATCTTTCACATTGATTCGGAATCGTCAACCGCAAAAAAAGTCAGTTTTGAGTTATCGTTGAATGAACAAAGTTGTCTCTTTCTTGTTTCAAGTGTTTAACTATGGTCCCATGGCTAAAACTCAAGTTTTAAAGACTTCCCGAAATCCGAATTTGGACTTTCATTAGTGTATTAAGTGTATTAAAATGTCGTCTTTCACATTTATTCGAAATCGTCAACCGCAAAAAAAGTCAGTTTTGAGAAATCGTTGAATCAACAAAGTTGTCTCTTTCTTGTTTCAAGTGTTCTACTATAGACCCATGGCTAAAACTCAAGTTTTAAAGACTTCCCGAAATCCAAATTTAGACTTTCATTAGTGTATTAAGTGTATTAAAATGTCGTATTTCACATTGATTCGGAATCGTCAACCGCAAAAAAAGTCAGTTCTGAGATATCGTTGAATGAACGAAGTTGTTTCTTTCTTGTTTCAAGTGTTTAACTATGGACCCATGGCTAAAACTCAAGTTTTAAAGACTTCCCGAAATCCGAATTTGGACTTTCATTAGTGTATTAAGTGTATTAAAATGTCGTCTTTCGCATTGATTCGGAATCGTCAACCGCAAAAAAAGTCAGTTTTGAGATATCGTTGAATGAACAAAGTTGTCTCTTTCTTGTTTCAAGTGTTCAACTATGGACCCATGGCTAAAACTCAAGTTTTAAAGATTTCCCGAAATCCGAATTTGGACTTTCATTTGTGTATTAAGTGTATTAAAATGTCGTCTTTCACATTTATTCGGAATCGTCAACCGCAAAAAAAGTCAGTTTTGAGATATCGTTGAATGAACAAAGTTGTCTCTTTCTTGTTTCAAGTGTTCAACTATGGACCCATGGCTAAAACTCAAGTTTTGAAAACTTCCCAAAATCTGAATTTGGGCTTTATTTAGTGTATTAAGTGTTTCAAAATGTCATCTTTCACGTAGATTCAGAACCGTCAAAGCAAATAAGTCAGTTTTGAGATATCTTTGATAGAACAAAGTTCTGTCTTTCTTGTTTCAATTGTTCTACTGTGCACCCATGGCTAAAACTCAAGTTTTAAAAACTTCCCGAGATCTGAATCTGGACTTTCATTAGTGTATTATGTGTATCAAAATGTCGTCTTTCACATAGATTCGGAATCATCAACTGCAAAAAAGTCAATTTTGAGATATCGTTGATTTAACAAAGTTGTCTCCTTCTTGTTTCAAGTGTTCTACTATGGACCCATGGGTAAAACTCACGTTTTAAAAATGTCCCAAAATCCGAATTTGGACTTTCACTAGTGTATTAAGTGTATCAAAATGTCGTCTTTCACATTGATTCGGAATCGTCAACCGCAAAAAAAGTCAGTTTTGAGTTATCGTTGAATGAACAAAGTTGTCTCTTTCTTGTTTCAAGTGTTTAACTATGGACCCATGGCTAAAACTCAAGTTTTAAAGACTTCCCGAAATCCGAATTTGGACTTTCATTAGTGTATTAAGTGTTTTAAAATGTCGTCTTTCGCATTGATTCGGAATCGTCAACCGCTAAAAAAGTCAGTTTTGAGTTATCGTTGAATGAACAAAGTTGTCTCTTTCTTGTTTCAAGTGTTCAACTATGGACCCATGGCTAAAACTCAAGTTTTAAAGACTTCCTGAAATCCGAATTTGGACTTTCATTTGTGTATTAAGTGTATTAAAATGTCGTCTTTCACATTGATTCGGAATCGTCAACCGCAAAAAAAGTCAGTTTTGAGATATCGTTGAATCAACAAAGTTGTCTCTTTCTTGTTTCAAGTGTTCTACTATAGACCCATGGCTAAAACTCAAGTTTTAAAGACTTCCCGAAATCCAAATTTAGAGTTTCATTAGGGTATTAAGTGTATTAAAATGCCGTATTTCACATTGATTCGGAATCGTCAACCGCAAAAAAAGTCAGTTCTGAGATATCGTTGTATGAACGAAGTTGTTTCTTTCTTGTTTCAAGTGTTTAACTATGGACCCATGGCTAAAACTCAAGTTTTAAAGACTTCCCGAAATCCAAATTTGTACTTTCATTAGTGTATTAAGTGTATTAAAATGTCGTCTTTCACATTGATTCGGAAGCGTCAACCGCAAAAAAAGTCAGTTTTGAGTTATCGTTGAATGAACAAAGTTGTCTCTTTCTTGTTTCAAGTGTTTAACTATGGACCCATGGCTAAAACTCAAGTTTTAGAGACATCCCGAAATCTGAATTTGGACTTTCGTTAGTGTATTAAGTGTATCAAAATGTCATCTTTCACATTGATTCGAGATCGTCAACCGCAAAAAAAGTCAGTTTTGAGATATCGTTGAATGAATAAAGTTGTCTCTTTCTTGTTTCTAGAGTTTAACTATGGACCCATGGCTAAAACTCAAGTTTTAAAGACTTCCCGAAATCTGATTTGGACTTTCATCAGTGTATTAAGTGTATTAAAATGTAGTCTTTCACAATGATTCAGAATCGTCCACCGCAAAAAACTTTCCTTTCGAGTTATCGTTGAATGAACGAGGTTGTCTCTTTCTTGTTTCAAGTGTTCAACTACGGACCCATGGCCAAAACTCAAGTTTTAAAAACTTCCCAAAATCTGAATTTGGGCTTTCTTTAGTGTATTAAGTGTTTCAAAATGCCGTCTTTCACGTAGATTCGTAATCATCAAAAGCAAATAAGTCAGTTTTTAGATATCTTTGATTGAACAAAGTTCTGTCTTTCTTGTTTCAAGTGTTCTACTGTGGACCCATAGTAAAACTCAAGTTTTAAAAAAGTTCTCGGAATCCGAATTTGGACATTCGTTAGTGTATTAAGTGTATCAAAATGTCGTCTTTCACGTTGATTCGGAATCGTCAACCGCAATAAAAGTCAGTTTTGAGATATTGTTGAATGAACAAAGTTGCCTCTTTCTTGTTTCAAGTGTTTAACTATTGACCCATGGCTAAAACTCAAGCTTTAAAGACTTCCCGAAATCCAAATTTAGACTTTCGTTAGTGTATTAAGTGTATCAAAATGTCGTCTTTCACATTTATTCGAAATCGTCAACCGCAAAAAATGTTAGTTTTGAGAAATCGTTGAATGAACAAAGTTGTCTCTTTCTTGTTTCAAGTGTTCTACTATAGACCCATGGCTAAAACTCAAGTTTTAAAGACTTCCAGAAATCCAAATTTAGACTTTCATTAGTGTATTAAGTGTATTAAAATGTCGTATTTCACATTGATTCGGAATCGTCAACCGCAAAAAAAGTCAGTTTTGAGATATCGTTGAATGAACAAAGTTGTCTCTTTCTTGTTCAAGTGTTTAACTATGGACCCATGGCTAAAACTCAAGTTTTAAAGACTTCCCGAAATCCGAATTTGGACTTTCATTAGCGTATTAAGTGTATTAAAATTTCATCTTTCACATTGATTCGGAATCGTCAACCGCAAAAAAAGTCAGTTTTGAGTTATAGTTGAATGAACAAAGTTGTCTCTTTCTTGTTTCGAGTGTTCAACTATGCACCCATGGCTAAAACTCAAGTTTTAAAGACTTCCCGAAATCCGAATTTGGACTTTCATGAGTGTATTAAGTGTATTAAAATGTCGTCTTTCACATTGATTCGGAATCGTCAACCACAAAAAAAGTCAGTTTTGAGATATCGTTGATTGAACAAAGTTGTCTCTTTCTTGTTTCAAGTGTTCAACTATGGACCCATGGCCAAAACTCAAGTTTTAAAGACTGCCCGAAATCTGAATTTGGACCTTCATCAGTGTATTAAGTGTATTAAAATGTCGTCTTTCACATTGATTCGGAATCGTCAACCGCAAAAAAGGACAGTTTTGAGTTATTGTTGAATGAACAAAGTTGTCTCTTTCTTGTTTCAAGTGTTCAACTATGGACCCATGGCTAAAACTCAAGTTTTAAAAACTTCCCAAAATCTGAATTTGGACTTTATTTAGTGTATTAAGTGTTTCAAAATGTGATCTTTCACGTAGATTCAGAACCGTTAAAAGCAAATAAGTCAGTTTTGAGATATCTTTGATAGAACAAAGTTCTGTCTTTCTTGTTTCAAGTGTTCTACTGTGCACCCATGGCTAAAACTCAAGTTTTAAAAACATCCCGAGATCTGAATCTGGACTTTCATTAGTGTATCAAAATGTCGTCTTTCACATAGATTCGGAATCGTCAACTGCAAAAAAGTCAATTTTGAGATATCGTTGATTGAACAAAGTTGTCTCCTTCTTATTTCACGTGTTCTACTATAGACCCATGGCTAAAACTCAAGTTTTAAAGACTTCCCGAAATCCGAATTTGGACTTTCACTAGTGTATTAAATGTATCAAAATGTCGTCTTTCACATTGATTCGGAATCGTCAACCGCAAAAAAAGTCAGTTTTGAGATATCGTTTGAATGAAGAAAGTTGTCTCTTTCTTGTTTCAAGTGTTCAACAATGGACACATGGCTAAAACTCAAGTTTTAAAGACTTTCCGAAATCCGAATTTGGACTTTCATTAGCGTATTAAGTGTATTAAAATTTCATCTTTCACATTGATTCGGAATCGTCAACCGCAAAAAAAGTCAGTTTTGAGTTATAGTTGAATGAACAAAGTTGTCTCTTTCTTGTTTCAAGTATTCAACTATGGACCCATGGCTAAAACTCAAGTTTTAAAGACTTCCCGAAATTCGAATTTGGACTTTCATGAGTGTATTAAGTGTATTAAAATGTCGTCTTTCACATTGATTCGGAATCGTCAACCACAAAAAAAGTCAGTTTTGAGATATCGTTGAATGAACAAAGTTGTCTCTTTCTTGTTTCAAGTGTTTAACTATGGACCCATGGCTAAAACTCAAGTTTTAAAAACTTCTCGAAATATGAATTTGGACTTTTTTTAGTGTATTAGGTGTTTCAAAATGTCGTCTTTCACGTAGATTCGAAATCATCAACAGCAAAAAAAGTCAGTTTTGTGATATCGTTGAATGAACAAAGTTGTATCTTTCTTGTTTCAAGTGTTTAACTACGGACCCATGGCTAAAACTCAAGTTTTAAAAACTTCTCGAAATATGAATTTGTACTTTCTTTAGTGTATTAAGTGTTTCAAAATGTCGTCTTTCACGTAGATTCGGAATCATCAAAAGCAAATAAGTCAGTTTTAGATATCTTTGATTGAACAAAGTTCTGTCTTTCTTGTTTCAAGTGTTTAACTATGGACCATGGCTAAAACTCAAGTTTTAAAAACTTTTCGAAATCTGAATATGGACTTTCTTTAGTGTATTAAGTGTTTCAAAATGCTGTCTTTCACGTAGATTCGTAATCATCAAAAGCAAATAAGTCAGTTTTAAGATATCGTTGATTGAACAAAGTTGTCTTCTTGTTTCAAGTGTTCTACTATGAACCCATGGGTAAAACTCAAGTTTTAAAAACTTCCCGGAATCTGAATTGAGACTTTCGTTAGTGTATTAAGGGTATCAAAATGTCATCTTTCA
Organism: Diospyros kaki; assembly: GCA_036245055.1. Taxonomy (NCBI): domain Eukaryota; kingdom Viridiplantae; phylum Streptophyta; class Magnoliopsida; order Ericales; family Ebenaceae; genus Diospyros; species Diospyros kaki. Next base: position 20,320,090 of record BSEG01000009.1, on the reverse strand, counting down.
CATGGATTCGGAATCGTCAACAGCAAAAAAAGTCAGTTTTGAGATATCGTTGAATGAACAAAGTTGTCTCTTTCTTGTTTCAAGTGCTTAACTATGGACCATGGCTAAAACTCAAGTTTTAAAGACATCCCGAAATCCGAATTTGGACTTTCGTTAGTGTATTAAGTGTATCAAAATGTCATCTTTCACATTGATTCGAGATCGTCAACCGCAAAAAAAGTCAGTTTTGAGATATCGTTGAATGAACAAAGTTGTCTCTTTCTTGTTTCAAGTGTTTAACTATGGACCCATGGCTAAAACTCAAGTTTTAAAGACTTCCCGAAATCTGAATTTGGACTTTCATCAGTGTATTAAGTGTATTAAAATGTAGTCTTTCACATTGATTCAGAATCGTCCACCGCAAAAAACTTCCCTTTCGAGTTATCGTTGAATGAACGAAGTTGTCTCTTTCTTGTTTCAAGTGTTCAACTATGGACCCATGGCCAAAACTCAAGTTTTAAAAACTTCCCAAAATCTGAATTTGGGCTTTCTTTAGTGTATTAAGTGTTTCAAAATGTCGTCTTTCACGTAGATTCGTAATCATCAAAAGCAAATAAGTCAGTTTTTAGATATCTTTGATTGAACAAAGTTCTGTCTTTCTTGTTTCAAGTGTTCTACTATGGACCCATGGCTAAAACTCAAGTTTTAAAAACTTCTCGAAATCTAAATCTGGACTTTCATTAGGGTATTAAGTGTATCAAAATGCCGTCTTTCACATAGATTCGGAATCGTCAACTGCAAAAAAGTCAATTTTAAGATATCGTTGATTGAACAAAGTTGTCTCCTTCTTGTTTCAAGTGTTCTACTATGGACCATGGCTAAAACTCAAGTTTTAGAGACATCCCGAAATCCAAATTTGGACTTTCGTTAGTGTATTAAGTGTATCAAAATGTCATCTTTCACATTGATTCGAGATCGTCAACCGCAAAAAAAGTCAATTTTGAGATATCGTTGAATGAACAAAGTTGTCTCTTTCTTGTTTCAGGTGTTTAACTATGGACGCATGGCTAAAACTCAAGTTTTAAAGACTTCCCGAAATCTGAATTTGGACTTTCATCAGTGTATTAAGTGTATTAAAATGTAGCCTTTCACATTGATTCAGAATCGTCCACCGCAAAAAACTTCCCTTTCGAGTTATCGTTGAATGAACGAAGTTGTCTCTTTCTTGTTTCAAGTGTTCAACTATGGTCCCATGGCCAAAACTCAAGTTTTAAAAACTTCCCAAAATCTGAATTTTTTGCTTTCTTTAGTGTATTAAGTGTTTCAAAATGCCGTCTTTCATGTAGATTCGTAATCATCAAAAGCAAATAAGTCAGTTTTTAGATATCGTTGATTGAACAAAGTTCTGTCTTTCTTGTTTCAAGTGTTCTACTATGGACCCATGGCTAAAACTCAAGTTTTAAAAACTTCTCGAAATCTAAATCTGGACTTTCATTAGGGTATTAAGTGTATCAAAATGTCGTCTTTCACATAGATTCGGAATCGTCAACTGCAAAAAAGTCAGTTTTAAGATATCGTTGATTGAACAAAGTTGTCTCTTTCTTTTTTCAAGTGTTCTACTATGGACCCATGGGTAAAACTCAAGTTTTAAAAAAGTTCCGGAATCCGAATTTGGACATTCGTTAGTGTATTAAGTGTATCAAAATGTCGTCTTTCACGTTGATTCGGAATCGTCAATCGCAATAAAAGTCAGTTTTGAGATATTGTTGAATGAACAAAGTTGTCTCTTTCTTGTTTCAAGTGTTTAACTATTGACCCATGGCTAAAACTCAAGCTTTAAAGACTTCCCGAAATCCGAATTTGGACTTTCGTTAGTGTATTAAGTGTATCAAAATGTCGTCTTTCACATTTATTCGAAATCGTCAAGCGCAAAAAAAGTCAGTTTTGAGAAATCGTTGAATCAACAAAGTTGTCTCTTTCTTGTTTCAAGTGTTCTACTATAGACCCATGGCTAAAACTCAAGTTTTAAAGACTTCCCGAAATCCAAATTTAGACTTTCATTAGTGTATTAAGTGTATTAAAATGTCGTATTTCACATTGATTCGGAATCGTCAACCGCAAAAAAAGTCAGTTCTGAGATATCGTTGAATGAACGAAGTTGTTTCTTTCTTGTTTCAAGTGTTTAACTATGGACCCATGGCTAAAACTCAAGTTTTAAAGACTTCTCGAAATCCGAATTTGTACTTTCATTAGTGTATTAAGTGTATTAAAATGTCGTCTTTCACATTGATTCGGAATCGTCAACCGCAAAAAAAGTCAGTTTTGAGTTATCGTTGAATGAACAAAGTTGTCTCTTTCTTGTTTCAAGTGTTTAACTATGGACCCATGGCTAAAACTCAAGTTTTAAAGACTTCCCGAAATCCGAATTTGGACTTTCATTAGTGTATTAAGTGTATTAAAATGTCGTCTTTCGCATTGATTCGGAATCGTCAACCGCAAAAAAAGTCAGTTTTGAGTTATCGTTGAATGAACAAAGTTGTCTCTTTCTTGTTTCAAGTGTTCATATGGACCCATGGCTAAAACTCAAGTTTTAAAGACTTCCCGAAATCCAAATTTGGACTTTCATTTGTGTATTAAGTGTATTAAAATGTCGTCTTTCACATTGATTCGGAATCGTCAACCGCAAAAAAAGTCAGCTTTGAGATATCGTTGAATGAACAAAGTTGTCTCTTTCTTGTTTCAAGTGTTCAACTATGGACCCATGGCTAAAACTCAAGTTTTAAAAACTTCCCAAAATCTGAATTTGGACTTTATTTAGTGTATTAAGTGTTTCAAAATGTCATCTTTCACGTAGATTCAGAACCGTCAAAGCAAATAAGTCAGTTTTGAGATATCTTTGATAGAACAAAGTTCTGTCTTTCTTGTTTCAATTGTTCTACTGTGCACCCATGGTTAAAACTCAAGTTTTAAAAACTTCCCGAGATCTGAATCTGGACTTTCATTAGTGTATTATGTGTATCAAAATGTCGTCTTTCACATAGATTCGGAATCATCAACTGCAAAAAGTCAATTTTGAGATATCGTTGATTTAACAAAGTTGTCTCCTTCTTGTTTCAAGTGTTCTACTATGGACCCATGGGTAAAACTCACGTTTTAAAAATGTCCCGAAATTCGAATGTGGACTTTCACTAGTGTATTAAGTGTATCAAAATGTCGTCTTTCACATTGATTCGAAATCGTCAACCGCAAAAAAAGTCAGTTTTGAGTCATCGTTGAATGAACAAAGTTGTCTCTTTCTTGTTTCAAGTGTTTAACTATGGACCCATGGCTAAAACTCAAGTTTTAAAGACTTCCCGAAATCCGAATTTGTACTTTCATTAGTGTATTAAGTGTATTAAAATGTCGTCTTTCACATTGATTCGGAATCGTCAACCGCAAAAAAAGTCAGTTTTGAGTTATCGTTGAATGAACAAAGTTGTCTCTTTCTTGTTTCAAGTGTTTAACTATGGACCCATGGCTAAAACTCAAGTTTTAAAGACTTCCCGAAATCCGAATTTGGACTTTCATTAGTGTATTAAGTGTATCAAAATGTCGTCTTTCGCATTGATTCGGAATCGTCAACCGCTAAAAAAGTCAGTTTTGAGTTATCGTTGAATGAACAAAGTTGTCTCTTTCTTGTTTCAAGTGTTCAACTATAGACCCATGGCTAAAACTCAAGTTTTAAAGACTTCCGGAAATCCGAATTTGGACTTTCATTTGTGTATTAAGTGTATTAAAATGTCGTCTTTCACATTGATTCGGAATCGTCAACCGAAAAAAAAGTCAGTTTTGAGATATCGTTGAATGAACAAAGTTGTCTCTTTCTTGTTTCAAGTGTTCTACTATAGACCCATGGCTAAAACTCAAGTTTTAAAGACTTCCCGAAATCCAAATTTAGAGTTTCATTAGTGTATTAAGTGTATTAAAATGTCGTATTTCACATTGATTCGGAATCGTCAACCGCAAAAAAAGTCAGTTCTGAGATATCGTTGAATGAACGAAGTTGTTTCTTTCTTGTTTCAAGTGTTTAACTATGGACCCATGGCTAAAACTCAAGTTTTAAAGACTTCCCGAAATCCGAATTTGTACTTTCATTAGTGTATTAAGTGTATTAAAATGTCGTCTTTCACATTGATTCGGAAGCGTCAACCGCAAAAAAAGTCAGTTTTGAGTTATCGTTGAATGAACAAAGTTATCTCTTTCTTGTTTCAAGTGTTTAACTATGGACCCATGGCTAAAACTCAAGTTTTAGAGACATCCCGAAATCTGAATTTGGACTTTCGTTAGTGTATTAAGTGTATCAAAATGTCATCTTTCACATTGATTCGAGATCGTCAACCGCAAAAAAAGTCAGTTTTGAGATATCGTTGAATGAACAAAGTTGTCTCTTTCTTGTTTCTAGTGTTTAACTATGGACCCATGGCTAAAACTCAAGTTTTAAAGACTTCCCGAAATCTGATTTGGACTTTCATCAGTGTATTAAGTGTATTAAAATGTAGTCTTTCACATTGATTCAGAATCGTCCACCGCAAAAAACTTTCCTTTCGAGTTATCGTTGAATGAACGAAGTTGTCTCTTTCTTGTTTCAAGTGTTCAACTACGGACCCATGGCCAAAACTCAAGTTTTAAAAACTTCCCAAAATCTGAATTTGGGCTTTCTTTAGTGTATTAAGTGTTTCAAAATGCCGTCTTTCACGTAGATTCGTAATCCTCAAAAGCAAATAAGTCAGTTTTTAGATATCTTTGATTGAACAAAGTTCTGTCTTTCTTGTTTCAAGTGTTCTACTATGGACCCATGGCTAAAACTCAAGTTTTAAAAACTTCCCGAAATCTAAATCTGGACTTTTATTAGGGTATTAAGTGTATCAAAATGTCGCCTTTCACATAGATTCGGAATCGTCAACTGCAAAAAAGTCAATTTTAAGATATCATTGATTGAACAAAGTTGTCTCTTTCTTGTTTCAAGTGTTCTACTATGGACCCATGGCTAAAACTCAAGTTTTAAAAACTTCTCGAAATATGAATTTGGACTTTCTTTAGTGTATTAGGTGTTTCAAAATGTCGTCTTTCACGTAGATTCGGAATCATCAACCGCAAAAAAAGTCATTTTTGAGATATCGTTTGAATGAAGAAAGTTGTCTCTTTCTTGTTTCAAGTGTTCACCAATGGACCCATGGCTAAAACTCAAGTTTTAAAGACTTTCTGAAATCCGAATTTTGACTTTCATTAGTGTATTAAGTGTATTAAAATGTCGTCTTTCACAGTGAGTCGGAATCGTGAACCACAAAAAAAGTCAATTTTGAGATATCGTTGAATGAACAAAGTTGTCTCTTTCTTTTTTCAAGTGTTTATCTACGGACCTATGGCTAAAACTCAAGTTTTAAAGACTTTCCAAAATCCGAATTTGGACTTTCATCAGTGTATTAAGTGTATTAAAATGTCGTATTTCACATTGATTCAGAATCGTCAACCGCAAAAAAAGTCAGTTCTGAGATATCGTTGAATGAACGAAGTTGTTTCTTTCTTGTTTCAAGTGTTTAACTATGGACCCATGGCTAAAACTCAAGTTTTAAAGACTTCCCGAAATTCGAATTTGTACTTTCATTAGTGTATTAAGTGTATTAAAATGTCGTCTTTCACATTGATTCGGAATCGTCAACCGCAAAAAAAGTCAGTTTTGAGTTATCGTTGAATGAACAAAGTTGTCTCTTTCTTGTTTCAAGTGTTTAACTATGGACCCATGGCTAAAACTCAAGTTTTAAAGACTTCCCGAAATCCGAATTTGGACTTTCATTTGTGTATTAAGTGTATTAAAATGTCGTATTTCACATTGATTCGGAATCGTCAACCGCAAAAAAAGTCAGTTCTGAGATATCGTTGAATGAACGAAGTTGTTTCTTTCTTGTTTCAAGTGTTTAACTATGGACCCATGGCTAAAACTCAAGTTTTAAAGACTTCCCGAAATCCGAATTTGTACTTTCATTAGTGTATTAAGTGTATTAAAATGTCGTCTTTCACATTGATTCGGAATCGTCAACCGCAAAAAAAGTCAGTTTTGAGTTATCGTTGAATGAACAAAGTTGTCTCTTTCTTGTTTCAAGTGTTTAACTATGGACCCATGGCTAAAACTCAAGTTTTAACGACTTCCCGAAATCTGAATTTGGACTTTCATTTGTGTATTAAGTGTATTAAAATGTCGTCTTTCACATTGATTCGGAATCGTCAACCGCTAAAAAAGTCAGTTTTGAGTTATCGTTGAATGAACAAAGTTGTCTCTTTCTTGTTTCAAGTGTTCAACTATGGACCCATGGCTAAAACTCAAGTTTTAAAGACTTCCCGAAATCCGAATTTGGACTTTCATTTGTGTATTAAGTGTATTAAAATGTCGTCTTTCACATTGATTCGGAATCGTCAACCGCAAAAAAAGTCAGTTTTGAGATATCGTTGAATGAACAAAGTTGTCTCTTTCTTGTTTCAAGTGTTCAACTATGGACCCATGGCTAAAACTCAAGTTTTAAAAACTTCCCAAAATCTGAATTTGGACTTTATTTAGTGTATTAAGTGTTTCAAAATGTCATCTTTCACGTAGATTCAGAACCGTCAAAGCAAATAAGTCAGTTTTGAGATATCTTTGATAGAACAAAGTTCTGTCTTTCTTGTTTCAATTGTTCTACTGTGCACCCATGGCTAAAACTCAAGTTTTAAAAACTTCCCGAGATCTGAATCTGGACTTTCATTAGTGTATTATGTGTATCAAAATGTCGTCTTTCACATAGATTCGGAATCATCAACTGCAAAAAAGTCAATTTTGAGATATCGTTGATTTAACAAAGTTGTCTCCTCCTTGTTTCAAGTGTTCTACTATGGACCCATGGGTAAAACTCACGTTTTAAAAATGTCCCGAAATCCGAATTTGGACTTTCACTAGTGTATTAAGTGTATCAAAATGTCGTCTTTCACATTGATTCGGAATCGTCAACCGCAAAAAAAGTCAGTTTTGAGATATCGTTTGAATGAAGAAAGTTGTCTCTTTCTTGTTTCAAGTGTTCACCAATGGACCCATGGCTAAAACTCAAGTTTTAAAGACTTTTTCGAAATCCGAATTTCGACTTTCATTAGTGTATTAAGTGTATTAAAATGTCGTCTTTCACAGTGAGTCAGAATCGTGAACCACAAAAAAAGTCAATTTTGAGATATCGTTGAATGAACAAAGTTGTCTCTTTCTTGTTTCAAGTGTTTAACTATGGACCCATGGCTAAAACTCAAGTTTTAAAGACTTCCTGAAATCCGAATTTGGACTTTCATTAGTGTATTAAGTGTATTAAAATGTCGTCTTTCGCATTGATTCGGAATCGTCAACCGCTAAAAAAGTCAGTTTTGAGTTATCGTTGAATGAACAAAGTTGTCTCTTTCTTGTTTCAAGTGTTCAACTATAGACCCATGGCTAAAACTCAAGTTTTAAAGACTTCCCGAAATCCGAATTTGGACTTTCATTTGTGTATTAAGTGTATTAAAATGTCGTCTTTCACATTGATTCGGAATCATCAACCGCAAAAAAAGTCAGTTTTGAGATATCGTTGAATGAACAAAGTTGTCTCTTTCTTGTTTCTAGTGTTTAACTATGGACCCATGGCTAAAACTCAAGTTTTAAAGACTTCCCGAAATCTGATTTGGACTTTCATCAGTGTATTAAGTGTATTAAAATTTAGTCTTTCACATTGATTCAGAATCGTCCACCGCAAAAAACTTTCCTTTCGAGTTATCGTTGAATGAACGAAGTTGTCTCTTTCTTGTTTCAAGTGTTCAACTACGGACCCATGGCCAAAACTCAAGTTTTAAAAACTTCCCAAAATCTGAATTTGGGCTTTCTTTAGTGTATTAAGTGTTTCAAAATGCCGTCTTTCACGTAGATTCGTAATCATCAAAAGCAAATAAGTCAGTTTTGAGATATCTTTGATAGAACAAAGTTCTGTCTTTCTTGTTTCAATTGTTCTACTGTGCACCCATGGCTAAAACTCAAGTTTTAAAAACTTCCCGAGATCTGAATCTGGACTTTCATTAGTGTATTATGTGTATCAAAATGTCGTCTTTCACATAGATTCGGAATCATCAACTGCAAAAAAGTCAATTTTGAGATATCGTTGATTTAACAAAGTTGTCTCCTCCTTGTTTCAAGTGTTCTACTATGGACCCATGGGTAAAACTCACGTTTTAAAAATGTCCCGAAATCCGAATTTGGACTTTCACTAGTGTATTAAGTGTATCAAAATGTCGTCTTTCACATTGATTCGGAATCGTCAACCGCAAAAAAAGTCAGTTTTGAGATATCGTTTGAATGAAGAAAGTTGTTTCTTTCTTGTTTCAAGTGTTTAACTATGGACCCATGGCTAAAACTCAAGTTTTAAAGACTTCCCGAAATCCAAATTTAGAGTTTCATTAGTGTATTAAGTGTATTAAAATGTCGTATTTCACATTGATTCGGAATCGTCAACCGCAAAAAAAGTCAGTTCTGAGATATCGTTGAATGAACGAAGTTGTTTCTTTCTTGTTTCAAGTGTTTAACTATGGACCCATGGCTAAAACTCAAGTTTTAAAGACTTCCCGAAATCCGAATTTGTACTTTCATTAGTGTATTAAGTGTATTAAAATGTCGTCTTTCACATTGATTCGGAAGCGTCAACCGCAAAAAAAGTCAGTTTTGAGTTATCGTTGAATGAACAAAGTTGTCTCTTTCTTGTTTCAAGTGTTTAACTATGGACCCATGGCTAAAACTCAAGTTTTAGAGACATCCCGAAATCTGAATTTGGACTTTCGTTAGTGTATTAAGTGTATCAAAATGTCATCTTTCACATTGATTCGAGATCGTCAACCGCAAAAAAAGTCAGTTTTGAGATATCGTTGAATGAACAAAGTTGTCTCTTTCTTGTTTCTAGTGTTTAACTATGGACCCATGGCTAAAACTCAAGTTTTAAAGACTTCCCGAAATCTGATTTGGACTTTCATCAGTGTATTAAGTGTATTAAAATGTAGTCTTTCACATTGATTCAGAATCGTCCACCGCAAAAAACTTTCCTTTCGAGTTATCGTTGAATGAACGAAGTTGTCTCTTTCTTGTTTCAAGTGTTCAACAACGGACCCATGGCCAAAACTCAAGTTTTAAAAACTTCCCAAAATCTGAATTTGGGCTTTCTTTAGTGTATTAAGTGTTTCAAAATGCCGTCTTTCACGTAGATTCGTAATCATCAAAAGCAAATAAGTCAGTTTTTAGATATCTTTGATTGAACAAAGTTCTGTCTTTCTTGTTTCAAGTGTTCTACTATGGACTCATGGCTAAAACTCAAGTTTTAAAAACTTCCCGAAATCTAAATCTGGACTTTCATTAGGGTATTAAGTGTATCAAAATGTCGTCTTTCACATAGATTCGGAATCGTCAACAGCAAAAAAGTAAATTTTAAGATATCATTGATTGAACAAAGTTGTCTCTTTCTTGTTTCAAGTGTTCTACTATGGACCCATGGGTAAAACTCAAGTTTTAAAAAAGTTCCCGGAATCCGAATTTGGACATTTGTTAGTGTATTAAGTGTATCAAAATGTCGTCTTACACGTTGATTCGGAATCGTCAACCGCAATAAAAGTCAGTTTTGAGATATTGTTGAATGAACAAAGTTGCCTCTTTCTTGTTTCAAGTGTTTAACTATTGACCCATGGCTAAAACTCAAGCTTTAAAGACTTCCCGAAATCCAAATTTGGACTTTCGTTAGTGTATTAAGTGTATCAAAATGTCGTCTTTCACATTTATTCGAAATCGTCAACCGCAAAAAAAGTTAGTTTTGAGAAATCGTTGAATGAACAAAGTTGTCTCTTTCTTGTTTCAAGTGTTCTACTATAGACCCATGGCTAAAACTCAAGTTTTAAAGACTTCAAGAAATCCAAATTTAGACTTTCATTAGTGTATTAAAATGTCGTATTTCACATTGATTCGGAATCGTCAACCGCAAAAAAAGTCAGTTTTGAGATATCGTTGAATGAACAAAGTTGTCTCTTTCTTGTTTCAAGTGTTTAACTATGGACCCATGGCTAAAACTCAACTTTTAAAGACTTCCCGAAATCCGAATTTGGACTTTCATTAGCGTATTAAGTGTATTAAAATTTCATCTTTCACATTGATTCGGAATCGTCAACCGCAAAAAAAGTCAGTTTTGAGTTATAGTTTAATGAACAAAGTTGTCTCTTTCTTGTTTCAAGTGTTCAACTATGGACCCATGGCTAAAACTCAAGTTTTAAAGACTTCCCGAAATCCGAATTTGGACTTTCATGAGTGTTTTAAGTGTATTAAAATGTCGTCTTTCACATTGATTCGGAATCGTCAACCGCAAAAAAAGTCAGTTTTGAGATATCGTTGAATGAACAAAGTTGTCTCTTTCTTGTTTCAAGTGCTTAACTATGGACCATGGCTAAAACTCAATTTTTAAAGACATCCCAAAATCCGAATTTGGACTTTCGTTAGTGTATTAAATGTATCAAAATGTCATCTTTCACATTGATTCGAGATCGTCAACCGCAAAAAAAGTCAGTTTTGAGATATCGTTGAATGAACAAAGTTGTCTCTTTCTTGTTTCAAGTGTTTAACTATGGACCCATGGCTAAAACTCAAGTTTTAAAGACTTCCCGAAATCTGAATTTGGACTTTCATCAGTGTATTAAGTGTATTAAAATGTAGTCTTTCACATTGATTCAGAATCGTCAACCGCAAAAAACTTCCCTTTCGAGTTATCGTTGAATGAACGAAGTTGTCTCTTTCTTGTTTCAAGTGTTCAACTATGGACCCATGGCCAAAACTCAAGTTTTAAAAACTTCCCAAAATCTGAATTTGGGCTTTCTTTAGTGTATTAAGTGTTTCAAAATGCCGTCTTTCACGTAGATTCGTAATCATCAAAAGCAAATAAGTCAGTTTTTAGATATCTTTGATTGAACAAAGTTCTGTCTTTTCTTGTTTCAAGTGTTCTACTATGGACCCATGGCTAAAACTCAAGTTTTAAAAACATCCCGAAATCTAAATCTGGACTTTCATTAGGGTATTAAGTGTATCAAAATGTCGTCTTTCACATAGATTCGAAATTGTCAACTGCAAAAAAGTCAATTTTAAGATATCGTTGATTGAACAAAGTTGTCTCTTTCTTGTTTCACGTGTTCTACTATGGACCCATGGGTAAAACTCAAGTTTTAAAAAAGTTCCCGGAATCCGAATTTGGACATTCGTTAGTGTATTAAGTGTATCAAAATGTCGTCTTTCATGTTGATTCAGAATCGTCAACCGCAATAAAAGTCAGTTTTGAGATATTGTTGAATGAACAAAGTTGTCTCTTTCTTGTTTCAAGTGTTCTACTATTTACCCATGGCTAAAACTCAAGTTTTAAAGACTTCCCGAAATCCGAATTTGGACTTTCGTTAGTGTATTAAGTGTATCAAAATGTCGTCTTTCACATTTATTTGAAATCGTCAACTGCAAAAAAAGTCAGTTTTGAGAAATCGTTGAATGAACAAAGTTGTCTCTTTCTTGTTTCAAGTGTTCTACTATGGACCCATGGCTATAACTCAAGTTTTAAAGACTTTTCGAAATCCGAATTTGGACTTTCATCAGTGTATTAAGTGTATTAAAATGTCGTCTTTCTGGTAGATTCGGAATCATCAACAGCAAAAAAAGTCAGTTTTGTGATGTCGTTGAATGAACAAAGTTGTATCTTTCTTGTTTCAAGTGTTTAACTACGGACCCATGGCTATAACTCAAGTTTTAAAGACTTTTCGAAATCCGAATTTGGACTTTCATCAGTGTATTAAGTGTATTAAAATGTCGTCTTTCACATTGATTCGGAATCGTCCACCGCAAAAAAGTTCCCTTTTTGAGTTATCGTTGAATGAACAAAGTTGTCTCTTTCTTGTTTCAAGTGTTCAACTATGGACCCATGGCTAAAACTCAAGTTTTAAAAACTTCTCGAAATATGAATTTGTACTTTCATTAGTGTATTAAGTGTTTCAAAATGTCGTCTTTCACGTAGATTCGGAATCATCAAAAGCAAATAAGTCAGTTTTTAGATATCTTTGATTGAACAAAGTTCTGTCTTTCTTGTTTCAAGTGTTTAACTATGGACCATGGCTAAAACTCAAGTTTTAAAAACTTTTCGAAATCTGAATTTGGACTTTCTTTAGTGTATTAAGTGTTTCAAAATGCTGTCTTTCACATAGATTCAGAATCGTCAACTGCAAAAAAGTCAATTTTAAGATATCGTTGATTGAACAAAGTTGTCTCCTTCTTGTTTCAAGTGTTCTACTATGGACGATGGCTAAAACTCAAGTTTTAGAGACATCCCGAAATCCAAATTTGGACTTTCGTTAGTGTATTAAGTGTATCAAAATGTCATCTTTCACATTGATTCGAGATCGTCAACCGCAAAAAAAGTCAATTTTGAGATATCGTTGAATGAACAAAGTTGTCTCTTTCTTGTTTCAAGTGTTCTACTATGGACCCATGGCTAAAACTCAAGTTTTAAAGACTTCCCGAAATCCAAATTTAGACTTTCATTAGTGTATTAAGTGTATTAAAATGTCGTATTTCACATTGATTCGGAATCGTCAACCGCAAAAAAAGTCAGTTTTGAGATATCGTTAAATGAACAAAGTTGTCACTTTCTTGTTTCAAGTGTTTAACTATGGACCCATGGCTAAAACTCAAGTTTTAAAGACTTCCCGAAATCCGAATTTGGACTTTCATTAGTGTATTAAGTGTATTAAAATGTCGCCTTTCACATTGATTCGGAATCGTCAACCGCAAAAAAAGTCAGTTTTGAGATATCATTTGAATGAAGAAAGTTGTCTCTTTCTTGTTTCAAGTGTTCACCAATGGACCCATGGCTAAAACTCAAGTTTTAAAGACTTTCCGAAATCCGAATTTTGACTTTCATTAGTGTATTAAGTGTATTAAAATGTCGTCTTTCACAGTGAGTCGGAATCGTGAACCACAAAAAAAGTCAATTTTGAGATATCGTTGAATGAACAAAGTTGTCTCTTTCTTTTTTCAAGTGTTTATCTACGGACCTATGGCTAAAACTCAAGTTTTAAAGACTTTCCAAAATCTGAATTTGGACTTTCATCAGTGTATTAAGTGTATTAAAATGTCGTCTTTCACATTGATTCGGAATCGTCCACTGCAAAAAACTTCCCTTTTGAGTTATCGTTGAATGAACAAAGTTGTCTCTTTCTTGTTTCAAGTGTTCAACTATGGACCCATGGCTATAACTCAAGTTTTAAAAAGTTCTCAAAATATGAATTTGGACTTTCTTTAGTGTATTAGGTGTTTCAAAATGTCATCTTTCTGGTAGATTCGGAATCATCAACAGCAAAAAAAGTCAGTTTTGTGATGTCGTTGAATGAACAAAGTTGTATCTTTCTTGTTTCAAGTGTTTAACTACGGACCCATGGCTATAACTCAAGTTTTAAAGACTTTTCGAAATCCGAATTTGGACTTTTATCAGTGTATTAACTGTATTAAAATGTCGTCTTTCACATTGATTCGGAATCGTCCACCGCAAAAAAGTTCCCTTTTGAGTTATCGTTGAATGAACAAAGTTGTCTCTTTCTTATTTCAAGTGTTCAACTATGGACCCATGGCTAAAACTCAAGTTTTAAAAACTTCTCGAAATATGAATTTGTACTTTCATTAGTGTATTAAGTGTTTCAAAATGTCGTCTTTCACGTAGATTCGGAATCATCAAAAGCAAATAAGTCAGTTTTTAGATATCTTTGATTGAACAAAGTTCTGTCTTTCTTGTTTCAAGTGTTTAACTATGGACCATGGCTAAAACTCAAGTTTTAAAAACTTTTCGAAATCTGAATTTGGACTTTCTTTAGTGTATTAAGTGTTTCAAAATGCTGTCTTTCACATAGATTCAGAATCGTCAACTGCAAAAAAGTCAATTTTAAGATATCGTTGATTGAACAAAGTTGTCTCCTTCTTGTTTCAAGTGTTCTACTATGGATGATGGCTAAAACTCAAGTTTTAGAGACATCCCGAAATCCAAATTTGGACTTTCGTTAGTGTATTAAGTGTATCAAAATGTCATCTTTCACATTGATTCGAGATCGTCAACCGCAAAAAAAGTCAATTTTGAGATATCGTTGAATGAACAAAGTTGTCTCTTTCTTGTTTCAAGTGTTTAACTATGGACCCATGGCTAAAACTCAAGTTTTAAAGACTTCCTGAAATCTGAATTTCGACTTTCATCAGTGTATTAAGTGTATTAAAATGTAGTCTTTCACATTGATTCAGAATCGTCCACCGCAAAAAACTTCCCTTTCGAGTTATCGTTGAATGAACGAAGTTGTCTCTTTCTTGTTTCAAGTGTTCAACTATGGACCCATGGCCAAAACTCAAGTTTTAAAAACTTCCCAAAATCTGAATTTGGGCTTTCTTTAGTGTATTAAGTGTTTCAAAATGTCGTCTTTCATGTAGATTCGTAATCATCAAAAGCAAATAAGTCAGTTTTTAGATATCTTAGATTGAACAAAGTTCTGTCTTTCTTGTTTCAAGTGTTCTACTATGGACCCATGGCTAAAACTCAAGTTTTAAAAACATCCCGAAATCTAAATCTGGACTTTCATTAGGGTATTAAGTGTATCAAAATGTCGTCTTTCACATAGATTCAGAATCGTCAACTGCAAAAAAGTCAGTTTTAAGATATCGTTGATTGAATAAAGTAGTCTCTTTCTTGTTTCAAGTGTTCTACTATGGACCCATGGGTAAAACTCAAGTTTTAAAAAAGTTCCCAGAATCCGAATTTGGACATTCGTTAGTGTATTAAGTGTATCAAAATGTCGTCTTTCACGTTGATTCGGAATCGTCAACCGCAATAAAAGTCAGTTTTGAGATATTGTTGAATGAACAAAGTTGCCTCTTTCTTGTTTCAAGTGTTTAACTATTGACCCATGGCTAAAACTCAAGCTTTAAAGACTTCCCGAAATCCAAATTTGGACTTTCGTTAGTGTATTAAGTGTATCAAAATGTCGTCTTTCACATTTATTCAAAATCGTCAACCGCAAAAAAAGTCAGTTTTGAGAAATCGTTGAATGAACAAAGTTGTCTCTTTCTTGTTTCAAGTGTTCTACTATAGACCCATGGCTAAAACTCAAGTTTTAAAGACTTCCCGAAATCCGAATTTGGACTTTCATGAGTGTATTAAGTGTATTAAAATGTCGTCTTTCACAGTGAGTCGGAATCGTCAACCACAAAAAAAGTCAATTTTGAGATATCATTGAATGAACAAAGTTGTCTCTTTCTTTTTTCAAGTGTTTATCTACGGACCTATGGCTAAAACTCAAGTTTTAAAGACTTTCCAAAATCTGAATTTGGACTTTCATCAGTGTATTAAGTGTATTAAAATGTCGTCTTTCACATTGATTCGGAATCGTCCACTGCAAAAAACTTCCCTTTTGAGTTATCGTTGAATGAACAAAGTTGTCTCTTTCTTGTTTCAAGTGCTTAACTATGGACCATGGCTAAAACTCAAGTTTTAAAGACATCCCGAAATCCGAATTTGGACTTTCGTTAGTGTATTAAGTGTATCAAAATGTCATCTTTCACATTGATTCGAGATCGTCAACCGCAAAAAAAGTCAGTTTTGAGATATCGTTGAATGAACAAAGTTGTCTCTTTCTTGTTTCAAGTGTTTAACTATGGACCCATGGCTAAAACTCAAGTTTTAAAGACTTCCCGAAATCTGAATTTGGACTTTCATCAGTGTATTAAGTGTATTAAAATGTAGTCTTTCACATTGATTCAGAATCGTCCACCGCAAAAAACTTCCCTTTCGAGTTATCGTTGAATGAACGAAGTTGTCTCTTTCTTGTTTCAAGTGTTCAACTATGGACCCATGGCCAAAACTCAAGTTTTAAAAACTTCCCAAAATCTGAATTTGGGCTTTCTTTAGTGTTTTAAGTGTTTCAAAATGCCGTCTTTCACGTAGATTCGTAATCATCAAAAGCAAATAAGTCAGTTTTTAGATATCTTTGATTGAACAAAGTTCTGTCTTTTCTTGTTTCAAGTGTTCTACTATGGACCCATGGCTAAAACTCAAGTTTTAAAAACATCCCGAAATCTAAATCTGGAATTTCATTAGGGTATTAAGTGTATCAAAATGTCGACTTTCACATAGATTCGAAATCGTCAACAGCAAAAAAGTCAATTTTAAGATATCGTTGATTGAACAAAGTTGTCTCTTTCTTGTTTCAAGTGTTCTACTATGGACCCATGGGTAAAACTCAAGTTTTAAAAAAGTTCCCGGAATCCGAATTTGGACATTCGTTAGTGTATTAAGTGTATCAAAATGTCGTCTTTCACGTTGATTCGGAATCGTCAACCGCAATAAAAGTCAGTTTTGAGATATTGTTGAATGAACAAAGTTGTCTCTTTCTTGTTTCAAGTGTTCTACTATTTACCCATGGCTAAAACTCAAGTTTTAAAGACTTCCCGAAATCCGAATTTGGACTTTCGTTAGTGTATTAAGTGTATCAAAATGTCGTCTTTCACATTTATTCGAAATCGTCAACTGCAAAAAAAGTCAGTTTTGAGAAATCATTGAATGAACAAAGTTGTCTCTTTCTTGTTTCAAGTGTTCTACTATGAACCCATGGCTAAAACTCAAGTTTTAAAGACTTCCCGAGATCCAAATTTAGACTTTCATTAGTGTATTAAGTGTATTAAAATGTCGTATTTCATATTGATTCGGAATCGTCAACCGCAAAAAAAGTCAGTTTTGAGATATCGTTGAATGAACAAAGTTGTCTCTTTCTTGTTTCAAGTGTTTAACTATGGACCCATGGCTAAAACTCAAGTTTTAAAGACTTCCCGAAATCCGAATTTGGACTTTCATTAGTGTATTAAGTGTATTAAAATGTCGCCTTTCACATTGATTCGGAATCGTCAACCGCAAAAAAAGTCAGTTTTGAGTTATCGTTGAATGAACAAAGTTGTCTCTTTCTTGTTTCAAGTGTTCACCAATGGACCCATGGCTAAAACTCAAGTTTTAAAGACTTTCCGAAATCCGAATTTCGACTTTCATTAGTGTATTAAGTGTATTAAAATGTCGTCTTTCACAGTGAGTCGGAATCGTGAACCACAAAAAAAGTCAATTTTGAGATATCGTTGAATGAACAAAGTTGTCTCTTTCTTTTTTCAAGTGTTTATCTACGGACCTATGGCTAAAACTCAAGTTTTAAAGACTTTCCAAAATTCGAATTTGGACTTTCATCAGTGTATTAAGTGTATTAAAATGTCGTCTTTCACATTGATTCGGAATCGTCCACTGCAAAAAACTTCCCTTTTGAGTTATCGTTGAATGAACAAAGTTGTCTCTTTCTTGTTTCAAGTGTTCAACTATGGACCCATGGCTAAAACTCAAGTTTTAAAAACTTCTCAAAATATGAATTTGGACTTTCTTTAGTGTATTAGGTGTTTCAAAATGTCATCTTTCACGTAGATTCGGAATCATCAACAACAAAAAAAGTCAGTTTTGTGATATCGTTGAATGAACAAAGTTGTATCTTTCTTGTTTCAAGTGTTTAACTACGGACCCATGGCTATAACTCAAGTTTTAAAGACTTTTCGAAATCCGAATTTGGACTTTCATCAGTGTATTAAGTGTATTAAAATGTCATCTTTCACATTGATTCGGAATCGTCCACCGCAAAAAAGTTCCCTTTTGAGTTATCGTTGAATGAACAAAGTTGTCTCTTTCTTGTTTCAAGTGTTCAACTATGGACCCATGGCTAAAACTCAAGTTTTAAAAACTTCTCGAAATATGAATTTGTACTTTCTTTAGTGTATTAAGTGTTTCAAAATGTCGTCTTTCACGTAGATTCGGAATCATCAAAAGCAAATAAGTCAGTTTTTAGATATCTTTGATTGAACAAAGTTCTGTCTTTCTTGTTTCAAGTGTTTAACTATGGACCATGGCTAAAACTCAAGTTTTAAAAACTTTCCGAAATCTGAATTTGGACTTTCTTTAGTGTATTAAGTGTTTCAAAATGCTGTCTTTCACATAGATTCGGAATCGTCAACTGCAAAAAAGTCAATTTTAAGATATCGTTGATTGAACAAAGTTGTCTCCTTCTTGTTTCAAGTGTTCTACTATGGACCATGGCTAAAACTCAAGTTTTAGAGACATCCCGAAATCCAAATTTGGACTTTCGTTAGTGTATTAAGTGTATCAAAATGTCATCTTTCACATTGATTCGAGATCGTCAACCGCAAAAAAAGTCAGTTTTGAGATATCGTTGAATGAACAAAGTTGTCTCTTTCTTGTTTCTAGTGTTTAACTATGGACCCATGGCTAAAACTCAAGTTTTAAAGACTTCCCGAAATCTGATTTGGACTTTCATCAGTGTATTAAGTGTATTAAAATTTAGTCTTTCACATTGATTCAGAATCGTCCACAGCAAAAAACTTTCCTTTCGAGTTATCGTTGAATGAACGAAGTTGTCTCTTTCTTGTTTCAAGTGTTCAACTACGGACCCATGGCCAAAACTCAAGTTTTAAAAACTTCCCAAAATCTGAATTTGGGCTTTCTTTAGTGTATTAAGTGTTTCAAAATGCCGTCTTTCACGTAGATTCGTAATCATCAAAAGCAAATAAGTCAGTTTTTAGATATCTTTGATTGAACAAAGTTCTGTCTTTCTTGTTTCAAGTGTTCTACTATGGACCCATGGCTAAAACTCAAGTTTTAAAAACTTCTCGAAATCTAAATCTGGACTTTCATTAGGGTATTAAGTGTATCAAAATGTCGTCTTTCACATAGATTCGGAATCGTCAAATGCAAAAAAGTCAATTTTAAGATATCATTGATTGAACAAAGTTGTCTCTTTCTTGTTTCAAGTGTTCTACTATGGACCCATGGGTAAAACTCAAGTTTTAAAAAAGTTCCCAGAATCCGAATTTGGACATTCGTTAGTGTATTAAGTGTATCAAAATGTCGTCTTTCACGTTGATTCGGAATCGTCAACCGCAATAAAAGTCAGTTTTGAGATATTGTTGAATGAACAAAGTTGCCTCTTTCTTGTTTCAAGTGTTTAACTATTGACCCATGGCTAAAACTCAAGCTTTAAAGACTTCCCGAAATCCAAATTTGGACTTTCGTTAGTGTATTAAGTGTATCAAAATGTCGTCTTTCACATTTATTCAAAATCGTCAACCGCAAAAAAAGTCAGTTTTGAGAAATCGTTGAATGAACAAAGTTGTCTCTTTCTTGTTTCAAGTGTTCTACTATAGACCCATGGCTAAAACTCAAGTTTTAAAGACTTCCCGAAATCCGAATTTGGACTTTCATGAGTGTATTAAGTGTATTAAAATGTCGTCTTTCACATTGATTCGGAATCGTCAACCACAAAAAAAGTCAGTTTTGAGATATCGTTGAATGAACAAAGTTGTCTCTTTCTTGTTTCAAGTGTTCAACTATGGACCCATGGCCAAAACTCAAGTTTTAAAGACTGCCCGAAATCTGAATTTGGACCTTCATCAGTGTATTAAGTGTATTAAAATGTCGTCTTTCACATTGATTCGGAATCGTCAACCGCAAAAAAAGACAGTTTTGAGTTATTGTTGAATGAACAAAGTTGTCTCTTTCTTGTTTCAAGTGTTTAACTATGGACCCATGGCTAAAACTCAAGTTTTAAAAACTTCTCGAAATATGAATTTGGACTTTCTTTAGTGTATTAGGTGTTTCAAAATGTCGTCTTTCACGTAGATTCGGAATCATCAACCGCAAAAAAAGTCAGTTTTGAGATATCGTTTGAATAAAGAAAGTTGTCTCTTTCTTGTTTCAAGTGTTCACCAATGGACCCATGGCTAAAACTCAAGTTTTAAAGACTTTCCGAAATCCGAATTTTGACTTTCATTAGTGTATTAAGTGTATTAAAATGTCATCTTTCACAGTGAGTCGGAATCGTGAACCACAAAAAAAGTCAATTTTGAGATATCATTGAATGAACAAAGTTGTCTCTTTCTTTTTTCAAGTGTTTATCTACGGACCTATGGCTAAAACTCAAGTTTTAAAGACTTTCCAAAATCCGAATTTGGACTTTCATCAGTGTATTAAGTGTATTAAAATGTCGTCTTTCACATTGATTCGGAATCGTCCACTGCAAAAAACTTCCCTTTTGAGTTATCGTTGAATGAACAAAGTTGTCTCTTTCTTGTTTCAAGTGCTTAACTATGGACCATGGCTAAAACTCAAGTTTTAAAGACATCCCGAAATCCGAATTTGGACTTTCGTTAGTGTATTAAGTGTATCAAAATGTCATCTTTCACATTGATTCGAGATCGTCAACCGCAAAAAAAGTCAGTTTTGAGATATCGTTGAATGAACAAAGTTGTCTCTTTCTTGTTTCAAGTGTTTAACTATGGACCCATGGCTAAAACTCAAGTTTTAAAGACTTCCCGAAATCTGAATTTGGACTTTCATCAGTGTATTAAGTGTATTAAAATGTAGTCTTTCACATTGATTCAGAATCGTCCACCGCAAAAAACTTCCCTTTCGAGTTATCGTTGAATGAACGAAGTTGTCTCTTTCTTGTTTCAAGTGTTCAACTATGGACCCATGGCCAAAACTCAAGTTTTAAAAACTTCCCAAAATCTGAATTTGGGCTTTCTTTAGTGTTTTAAGTGTTTCAAAATGCCGTCTTTCACGTAGATTCGTAATCATCAAAAGCAAATAAGTCAGTTTTTAGATATCTTTGATTGAACAAAGTTCTGTCTTTTCTTGTTTCAAGTGTTCTACTATGGACCCATGGCTAAAACTCAAGTTTTAAAAACATCCCGAAATCTAAATCTGGAATTTCATTAGGGTATTAAGTGTATCAAAATGTCGACTTTCACATAGATTCGAAATCGTCAACAGCAAAAAAGTCAATTTTAAGATATCGTTGATTGAACAAAGTTGTCTCTTTCTTGTTTCAAGTGTTCTACTATGGACCCATGGGTAAAACTCAAGTTTTAAAAAAGTTCCCGGAATCCGAATTTGGACATTCGTTAGTGTATTAAGTGTATCAAAATGTCGTCTTTCACGTTGATTCGGAATCGTCAACCGCAATAAAAGTCAGTTTTGAGATATTGTTGAATGAACAAAGTTGTCTCTTTCTTGTTTCAAGTGTTCTACTATTTACCCATGGCTAAAACTCAAGTTTTAAAGACTTCCCGAAATCCAAATTTGGACTTTCGTTAGTGTATTAAGTGTATCAAAATGTCGTCTTTCACATTTATTCGAAATCGTCAACTGCAAAAAAAGTCAGTTTTGAGAAATCGTTGAATGAACAAAGTTGTCTCTTTCTTGTTTCAAGTGTTCTACTATGAACCCATGGCTAAAACTCAAGTTTTAAAGACTTCCCGAGATCCAAATTTAGACTTTCATTAGTGTATTAAGTGTATTAAAATGTCGTATTTCATATTGATTCGGAATCGTCAACCGCAAAAAAAGTCAGTTTTGAGATATCGTTGAATGAACAAAGTTGTCTCTTTCTTGTTTCAAGTGTTTAACTATGGACCCATGGCTAAAACTCAAGTTTTAAAGACTTCCCGAAATCCGAATTTGGACTTTCATTAGTGTATTAAGTGTATTAAAATGTCGCCTTTCACATTGATTCGGAATCGTCAACCGCAAAAAAAGTCAGTTTTGAGTTATCGTTGAATGAACAAAGTTGTCTCTTTCTTGTTTCAAGTGTTCACCAATGGACCCATGGCTAAAACTCAAGTTTTAAAGACTTTCCGAAATCCGAATTTCGACTTTCATTAGTGTATTAAGTGTATTAAAATGTCGTCTTTCACAGTGAGTCGGAATCGTGAACCACAAAAAAAGTCAATTTTGAGATATCGTTGAATGAACAAAGTTGTCTCTTTCTTTTTTCAAGTGTTTATCTACGGACCTATGGCTAAAACTCAAGTTTTAAAGACTTTCCAAAATCCGAATTTGGACTTTCATCAGTGTATTAAGTGTATTAAAATGTCGTCTTTCACATTGATTCGGAATCGTCCACTGCAAAAAACTTCCCTTTTGAGTTATCGTTGAATGAACAAAGTTGTCTCTTTCTTGTTTCAAGTGTTCAACTATGGACCCATGGCTAAAACTCAAGTTTTAAAAACTTCTCAAAATATGAATTTGGACTTTCTTTAGTGTATTAGGTGTTTCAAAATGTCATCTTTCACGTAGATTCGGAATCATCAACAACAAAAAAAGTCAGTTTTGTGATATCGTTGAATGAACAAAGTTGTATCTTTCTTGTTTCAAGTGTTTAACTACGGACCCATGCCTATAACTCAAGTTTTAAAGACTTTTCGAAATCCGAATTTGAACTTTCATCAGTGTATTAAGTGTATTAAAATGTCATCTTTCACATTGATTCGGAATCGTCCACCGCAAAAAAGTTCCCTTTTGAGTTATCGTTGAATGAACAAAGTTGTCTCTTTCTTGTTTCAAGTGTTCAACTATGGACCCATGGCTAAAACTCAAGTTTTAAAAACTTCTCGAAATATGAATTTGTACTTTCTTTAGTGTATTAAGTGTTTCAAAATGTCGTCTTTCACGTAGATTCGGAATCATCAAAAGCAAATAAGTCAGTTTTTAGATATCTTTGATTGAACAAAGTTCTGTCTTTCTTGTTTCAAGTGTTTAACTATGGACCATGGCTAAAACTCAAGTTTTAAAAACTTTCCGAAATCTGAATTTGGACTTTCTTTAGTGTATTAAGTGTTTCAAAATGCTGTCTTTCACATAGATTCGGAATCGTCAACTGCAAAAAAGTCAATTTTAAGATATCGTTGATTGAACAAAGTTGTCTCCTTCTTGTTTCAAGTGTTCTACTATGGACCATGGCTAAAACTCAAGTTTTAGAGACATCCCGAAATCCAAATTTGGACTTTCGTTAGTGTATTAAGTGTATCAAAATGTCATCTTTCACATTGATTCGAGATCGTCAACCGCAAAAAAAGTCAGTTTTGAGATATCGTTGAATGAACAAAGTTGTCTCTTTCTTGTTTCTAGTGTTTAACTATGGACCCATGGCTAAAACTCAAGTTTTAAAGACTTCCCGAAATCTGATTTGGACTTTCATCAGTGTATTAAGTGTATTAAAATTTAGTCTTTCACATTGATTCAGAATCGTCCACAGCAAAAAACTTTCCTTTCGAGTTATCGTTGAATGAACGAAGTTGTCTCTTTCTTGTTTCAAGTGTTCAACTACGGACCCATGGCCAAAACTCAAGTTTTAAAAACTTCCCAAAATCTGAATTTGGGCTTTCTTTAGTGTATTAAGTGTTTCAAAATGCCGTCTTTCACGTAGATTCGTAATCATCAAAAGCAAATAAGTCAGTTTTTAGATATCTTTGATTGAACAAAGTTCTGTCTTTCTTGTTTCAAGTGTTCTACTATGGACCCATGGCTAAAACTCAAGTTTTAAAAACTTCTCGAAATCTAAATCTGGACTTTCATTAGGGTATTAAGTGTATCAAAATGTCGACTTTCACATAGATTCGAAATCGTCAACAGCAAAAAAGTCAATTTTAAGATATCGTTGATTGAACAAAGTTGTCTCTTTCTTGTTTCAAGTGTTCTACTATGGACCCATGGGTAAAACTCAAGTTTTAAAAAAGTTCCCGGAATCCGAATTTGGACATTCGTTAGTGTATTAAGTGTATCAAAATGTCGTCTTTCACGTTGATTCGGAATCGTCAACCGCAATAAAAGTCAGTTTTGAGATATTGTTGAATGAACAAAGTTGTCTCTTTCTTGTTTCAAGTGTTCTACTATTTACCCATGGCTAAAACTCAAGTTTTAAAGACTTCCCGAAATCCAAATTTGGACTTTCGTTAGTGTATTAAGTGTATCAAAATGTCGTCTTTCACATTTATTCGAAATCGTCAACTGCAAAAAAAGTCAGTTTTGAGAAATCGTTGAATGAACAAAGTTGTCTCTTTCTTGTTTCAAGTGTTCTACTATGAACCCATGGCTAAAACTCAAGTTTTAAAGACTTCCCGAGATCCAAATTTAGACTTTCATTAGTGTATTAAGTGTATTAAAATGTCGTATTTCATATTGATTCGGAATCGTCAACCGCAAAAAAAGTCAGTTTTGAGATATCGTTGAATGAACAAAGTTGTCTCTTTCTTGTTTCAAGTGTTTAACTATGGACCCATGGCTAAAACTCAAGTTTTAAAGACTTCCCGAAATCCGAATTTGGACTTTCATTAGTGTATTAAGTGTATTAAAATGTCGCCTTTCACATTGATTCGGAATCGTCAACCGCAAAAAAAGTCAGTTTTGAGTTATCGTTGAATGAACAAAGTTGTCTCTTTCTTGTTTCAAGTGTTCACCAATGGACCCATGGCTAAAACTCAAGTTTTAAAGACTTTCCGAAATCCGAATTTCGACTTTCATTAGTGTATTAAGTGTATTAAAATGTCGTCTTTCACAGTGAGTCGGAATCGTGAACCACAAAAAAAGTCAATTTTGAGATATCGTTGAATGAACAAAGTTGTCTCTTTCTTTTTTCAAGTGTTTATCTACGGACCTATGGCTAAAACTCAAGTTTTAAAGACTTTCCAAAATCCGAATTTGGACTTTCATCAGTGTATTAAGTGTATTAAAATGTCGTCTTTCACATTGATTCGGAATCGTCCACTGCAAAAAACTTCCCTTTTGAGTTATCGTTGAATGAACAAAGTTGTCTCTTTCTTGTTTCAAGTGTTCAACTATGGACCCATGGCTAAAACTCAAGTTTTAAAAACTTCTCAAAATATGAATTTGGACTTTCTTTAGTGTATTAGGTGTTTCAAAATGTCATCTTTCACGTAGATTCGGAATCATCAACAACAAAAAAAGTCAGTTTTGTGATATCGTTGAATGAACAAAGTTGTATCTTTCTTGTTTCAAGTGTTTAACTACGGACCCATGCCTATAACTCAAGTTTTAAAGACTTTTCGAAATCCGAATTTGGACTTTCATCAGTGTATTAAGTGTATTAAAATGTCATCTTTCACATTGATTCGGAATCGTCCACCGCAAAAAAGTTCCCTTTTGAGTTATCGTTGAATGAACAAAGTTGTCTCTTTCTTGTTTCAAGTGTTCAACTATGGACCCATGGCTAAAACTCAAGTTTTAAAAACTTCTCGAAATATGAATTTGTACTTTCTTTAGTGTATTAAGTGTTTCAAAATGTCGTCTTTCACGTAGATTCGGAATCATCAAAAGCAAATAAGTCAGTTTTTAGATATCTTTGATTGAACAAAGTTCTGTCTTTCTTGTTTCAAGTGTTTAACTATGGACCATGGCTAAAACTCAAGTTTTAAAAACTTTCCGAAATCTGAATTTGGACTTTCTTTAGTGTATTAAGTGTTTCAAAATGCTGTCTTTCACATAGATTCGGAATCGTCAACTGCAAAAAAGTCAATTTTAAGATATCGTTGATTGAACAAAGTTGTCTCCTTCTTGTTTCAAGTGTTCTACTATGGACCATGGCTAAAACTCAAGTTTTAGAGACATCCCGAAATCCAAATTTGGACTTTCGTTAGTGTATTAAGTGTATCAAAATGTCATCTTTCACATTGATTCGAGATCGTCAACCGCAAAAAAAGTCAGTTTTGAGATATCGTTGAATGAACAAAGTTGTCTCTTTCTTGTTTCTAGTGTTTAACTATGGACCCATGGCTAAAACTCAAGTTTTAAAGACTTCCCGAAATCTGATTTGGACTTTCATCAGTGTATTAAGTGTATTAAAATTTAGTCTTTCACATTGATTCAGAATCGTCCACAGCAAAAAACTTTCCTTTCGAGTTATCGTTGAATGAACGAAGTTGTCTCTTTCTTGTTTCAAGTGTTCAACTACGGACCCATGGCCAAAACTCAAGTTTTAAAAACTTCCCAAAATCTGAATTTGGGCTTTCTTTAGTGTATTAAGTGTTTCAAAATGCCGTCTTTCACGTAGATTCGTAATCATCAAAAGCAAATAAGTCAGTTTTTAGATATCTTTGATTGAACAAAGTTCTGTCTTTCTTGTTTCAAGTGTTCTACTATGGACCCATGGCTAAAACTCAAGTTTTAAAAACTTCTCGAAATCTAAATCTGGACTTTCATTAGGGTATTAAGTGTATCAAAATGTCGTCTTTCACATAGATTCGGAATCGTCAAATGCAAAAAAGTCAATTTTAAGATATCATTGATTGAACAAAGTTGTCTCTTTCTTGTTTCAAGTGTTCTACTATGGACCCATGGGTAAAACTCAAGTTTTAAAAAAGTTCCCAGAATCCGAATTTGGACATTCGTTAGTGTATTAAGTGTATCAAAATGTCGTCTTTCACGTTGATTCGGAATCGTCAACCGCAATAAAAGTCAGTTTTGAGATATTGTTGAATGAACAAAGTTGCCTCTTTCTTGTTTCAAGTGTTTAACTATTGACCCATGGCTAAAACTCAAGCTTTAAAGACTTCCCGAAATCCAAATTTGGACTTTCGTTAGTGTATTAAGTGTATCAAAATGTCGTCTTTCACATTTATTCAAAATCGTCAACCGCAAAAAAAGTCAGTTTTGAGAAATCGTTGAATGAACAAAGTTGTCTCTTTCTTGTTTCAAGTGTTCTACTATAGACCCATGGCTAAAACTCAAGTTTTAAAGACTTCCCGAAATCCAAATTTGGACTTTCATGAGTGTATTAAGTGTATTAAAATGTCGTCTTTCACATTGATTCGGAATCGTCAACCACAAAAAAAGTCAGTTTTGAGATATCGTTGAATGAACAAAGTTGTCTCTTTCTTGTTTCAAGTGTTCAACTATGGACCCATGGCCAAAACTCAAGTTTTAAAGACTGCCCGAAATCTGAATTTGGACCTTCATCAGTGTATTAAGTGTATTAAAATGTCGTCTTTCACATTGATTCGGAATCGTCAACCGCAAAAAAAGACAGTTTTGAGTTATTGTTGAATGAACAAAGTTGTCTCTTTCTTGTTTCAAGTGTTTAACTATGGACCCATGGCTAAAACTCAAGTTTTAAAAACTTCTCGAAATATGAATTTGGACTTTCTTTAGTGTATTAGGTGTTTCAAAATGTCGTCTTTCACGTAGATTCGGAATCATCAACCGCAAAAAAAGTCAGTTTTGAGATATCGGTTGGAGGAAGAAAGTTGTCTCTTTCTTGTTTCAAGTGTTCACCAATGGACCCATGGCTAAAACTCAAGTTTTAAAGACTTTCCGAAATCCGAATTTTGACTTTCATTAGTGTATTAAGTGTATTAAAATGTCGTCTTTCACAGTGAGTCGGAATCGTGAACCACAAAAAAAGTCAATTTTGAGATATCGTTGAATGAACAAAGTTGTCTCTTTCTTTTTTCAAGTGTTTATCTACGGACCTATGGCTAAAACTCAAGTTTTAAAGACTTTCCAAAATCCGAATTTGGACTTTCATCAGTGTATTAAGTGTATTAAAATGTCATCTTTCACATTGATTCGGAATCGTCCACTGCAAAAAACTTCCCTTTTGAGTTATCGTTGAATGAACAAAGTTGTCTCTTTCTTGTTTCAAGTGCTTAACTATGGACCATGGCTAAAACTCAAGTTTTAAAGACATCCCGAAATCCGAATTTGGACTTTCGTTAGTGTATTAAGTGTATCAAAATGTCATCTTTCACATTGACTCGAGATCGTCAACCGCAAAAAAAGTCAGTTTTGAGATATCGTTGAATGAACAAAGTTGTCTCTTTCTTGTTTCAAGTGTTTAACTATGGACCCATGGCTAAAACTCAAGTTTTAAAGACTTCCCGAAATCTGAATTTGGACTTTCATCAGTGTATTAAGTGTATTAAAATGTAGTCTTTCACATTGATTCAGAATCGTCCACCGCAAAAAACTTCCCTTTCGAGTTATCGTTGAATGAACGAAGTTGTCTCTTTCTTGTTTCAAGTGTTCAACTATGGACCCATGGCCAAAACTCAAGTTTTAAAAACTTCCCAAAATCTGAATTTGGGCTTTCTTTAGTGTTTTAAGTGTTTCAAAATGCCGTCTTTCACGTAGATTCGTAATCATCAAAAGCAAATAAGTCAGTTTTTAGATATCTTTGATTGAACAAAGTTCTGTCTCCTTCTTGTTTCAAGTGTTCTACTATGGACCCATGGCTAAAACTCAAGTTTTAAAAACATCCCGAAATCTAAATCTGGAATTTCATTAGGGTATTAAGTGTATCAAAATGTCGACTTTCACATAGATTCGAAATCGTCAACTGCAAAAAAGTCAATTTTAAGATATCGTTGATTGAACAAAGTTGTCTCTTTCTTGTTTCAAGTGTTCTACTATGGACCCATGGGTAAAACTCAAGTTTTAAAAAAGTTCCCGGAATCCGAATTTGGACATTCGTTAGTGTATTAAGTGTATCAAAATGTCGTCTTTCACGTTGATTCGGAATCGTCAACCGCAATAAAAGTCAGTTTTGAGATATTGTTGAATGAACAAAGTTGTCTCTTTCTTGTTTCAAGTGTTCTACTATTTACCCATGGCTAAAATTCAAGTTTTAAAGACTTCCCGAAATCCGAATTTGGACTTTCGTTAGTGTATTAAGTGTATCAAAATGTCGTCTTTCACATTTATTCGAAATCGTCAACTGCAAAAAAAGTCAGTTTTGAGAAATCGTTGAATGAACAAAGTTGTCTCTTTCTTGTTTCAAGTGTTCTACTATGAACCCATGGCTAAAACTCAAGTTTTAAAGACTTCCCGAGATCCAAATTTAGACTTTCATTAGTGTATTAAGTGTATTAAAATGTCGTATTTCATATTGATTCGGAATCGTCAACCGCAAAAAAAGTCAGTTTTGAGATATTGTTGAATGAACAAAGTTGTCTCTTTCTTGTTTCAAGTGTTTAACTATGGACCCATGGCTAAAACTCAAGTTTTAAAGACTTCCCGAAATCCGAATTTGGACTTTCATTAGTGTATTAAGTGTATTAAAATGTCGCCTTTCACATTGATTCGGAATCGTCAACCGCAAAAAAAGTCAGTTTTGAGTTATCGTTGAATGAACAAAGTTGTCTCTTTCTTGTTTCAAGTGTTCACCAATGGACCCATGGCTAAAACTCAAGTTTTAAAGACTTTCCGAAATCCGAATTTCGACTTTCATTAGTATATTAAGTGTATTAAAATGTCGTCTTTCACAGTGAGTCGGAATCGTGAACCACAAAAAAAGTCAATTTTGAGATATCGTTGAATGAACAAAGTTGTCTCTTTCTTTTTTCAAGTGTTTATCTACGGACCTATGGCTAAAACTCAAGTTTTAAAGACTTTCCAAAATCCGAATTTGGACTTTCATCAGTGTATTAAGTGTATTAAAATGTCGTCTTTCACATTGATTCGGAATCGTCCACTGCAAAAAACTTCCCTTTTGAGTTATCGTTGAATGAACAAAGTTGTCTCTTTCTTGTTTCAAGTGTTCAACTATGGACCCATGGCTAAAACTCAAGTTTTAAAATCTTCTCAAAATATGAATTTGGACTTTCTTTAGTGTATTAGGTGTTTAAAAATGTCATCTTTCACGTAGATTCGGAATCATCAACAACAAAAAAAGTCAGTTTTGTGATATCGTTGAATGAACAAAGTTGTATCTTTCTTGTTTCAAGTGTTTAATTACGGACCCATGGCTATAACTCAAGTTTTAAAGACTTTTCGAAATCCGAATTTGGACTTTCATCAGTGTATTAAGTGTATTAAAATGTCGTCTTTCACATTGATTCGGAATCGTCCACCGCAAAAAAGTTCCCTTTTGAGTTATCGTTGAATGAACAAAGTTGTCTCTTTCTTGTTTCAAGTGTTCAACTATGGACCCATGGCTAAAACTCAAGTTTTAAAAACTTCTCGAAATATGAATTTGTACTTTCTTTAGTGTATTAAGTGTTTCAAAATGTCGTCTTTCACATAGATTCGGAATCATCAAAAGCAAATAAGTCAGTTTTTAGATATCTTTGATTGAACAAAGTTCTGTCTTTCTTGTTTCAAGTGTTTAACTATGGACCATGGCTAAAACTCAAGTTTTAAAAACTTTCCGAAATCTGTATTTGGACTTTCTTTAGTGTATTAAGTGTTTCAAAATGCTGTCTTTCACATAGATTCGGAATCGTCAACTGCAAAAAAGTCAATTTTAAGATATCGTTGATTGAACAAAGTTGTCTCCTTCTTGTTTCAAGTGTTCTACTATGGACCATGGCTAAAACTCAAGTTTTAGAGACATCCCGAAATCCAAATTTGGACTTTCGTTAGTGTATTAAGTGTATCAAAATGTCATCTTTCACATTGATTCGAGATCGTCAACCGCAAAAAAAGTCAGTTTTGAGATATCGTTGAATGAACAAAGTTGTCTCTTTCTTGTTTCTAGTGTTTAACTATGGACCCATGGCTAAAACTCAAGTTTTAAAGACTTCCCGAAATCTGATTTGGACTTTCATCAGTGTATTAAGTGTATTAAAATTTAGTCTTTCACATTGATTCAGAATCGTCCACCGCAAAAAACTTTCCTTTCGAGTTATCGTCGAATGAACGAAGTTGTCTCTTTCTTGTTTCAAGTGTTCAACTACGGACCCATGGCCAAAACTCAAGTTTTAAAAACTTCCCAAAATCTGAATTTGGGCTTTCTTTAGTGTATTAAGTGTTTCAAAATGCCGTCTTTCACGTAGATTCGTAATCATCAAAAGCAAATAAGTCAGTTTTTAGATATCTTTGATTGAACAAAGTTCTGTCTTTCTTGTTTCAAGTGTTCTACTATGGACCCATGGCTAAAACTCAAGTTTTACAAACTTCTCGAAATCTAAATCTGGACTTTCATTAGGGTATTAAGTGTATCAAAATGTCGTCTTTCACATAGATTCGGAATCGTCAATTGCAAAAAAGTCAGTTTTAAGATATCGTTGATTGAACAAAGTTGTCTCTTTCTTTTTTCAAGTGTTCTACTATGGACCCATGGGTAAAACTCAAGTTTTAAAAAAGTTCCCGGAATCTGAATTTGGACATTCGTTAGTGTATTAAGTGTATCAAAATGTCGTCTTTCACGTTGATTCGGAATCGTCAACCGCAATAGAAGTCAGTTTTGAGATATTGTTGAATGAACAAAGTTGTCTCTTTCTTGTTTCAAGTGTTTAACTATTGACCCATGGCTAAAACTCAATCTTTAAAGACTTCCCGAAATCCAAATTTGGACTTTCGTTAGTGTATTAAGTGTATCAAAATGTCGTGTTTCACATTTATTCGAAATCGTCAACCGCAAAAAAAGTCAGTTTTGAGAAATCGTTGAATCAACAAAGTTGTCTCTTTCTTGTTTCAAGTGTTCTACTCTAGACCCATGGCTAAAACTCAAGTTTTAAAGACTTCCCGAAATCCAAATTTAGACTTTCATTAGTGAATTAAGTGTATTAAAATGTCGTATTTCACATTGATTCGGAATCGTCAACCGCAAAAAAAGTCAGTTCTGAGATATCGTTGAATGAACGAAGTTGTTTCTTTCTTGTTTCAAGTGTTTAACTATGGACCCATGGCTAAAACTAAAGTTTTAAAGACTTCCCGAAATCCGAATTTGTACTTTCATTAGTGTATTAAGTGTATTAAAATGTCGTCTTTCACATTGATTCGGAATCGTCAACCGCAAAAAAAGTCAGTTTTGAGTTATCGTTGAATGAACAAAGTTGTCTCTTTCTTGTTTCTCAAGTGTTTAACTATGGACCCATGGCTAAAACTCAAGTTTTAAAGACTTCCCGAAATCCGAATTTGGACTTTCATTAGTGTATTAAGTGTATTAAAATGTCGTCTTTCGCATTGATTCGGAATCGTCAACCGCAAAAAAAGTCAGTTTTGAGTTATCGTTGAATGAACAAAGTTGTCTCTTTCTTGTTTCAAGTGTTCAACTATGGACCCATGGCTAAAACTCAAGTTTTAAAGACTTCCCGAAATCCGAATTTGGACTTTCATTTGTGTATTAAGTGTATTAAAATGTCGTCTTTCACATTGATTCGGAATCGTCACCCGCAAAAAAAGTCAGTTTTGAGATATCGTTGAATGAACAAAGTTGTCTCTTTCTTGTTTCAAGTGTTCAACTATGGACCCATGGCTAAAACTCAAGTTTTAAAAACTTCCCAAAATCTGAATTTGGACTTTATTTAGTGTATTAAGTGTTTCAAAATGTCATCTTTCACGTAGATTCAGAACCGTCAAAGCAAATAAGTCAGTTTTGAGATATCTTTGATAGAACAAAGTTCTGTCTTTCTTGTTTCAATTGTTCTACTGTGCACCCATGGCTAAAACTCAAGTTTTAAAAACTTCCCGAGATCTGAATCTGGACTTTCATTAGTGTATTATGTGTATCAAAATGTCGTCTTTCACATAGATTCGGAATCATCAACTGCAAAAAAGTCAATTTTGAGATATCGTTGATTTAACAAAGTTGTCTCCTTCTTGTTTCAAGTGTTCTACTATGGACCCATGGGTAAAACTCACGTTTTAAAAATGTCCCGAAATCTGAATTTGGACTTTCACTAGTGTATTAAGTGTATCAAAATGTCGTCTTTCACATTGATTCGGAATCGTCAACCGCAAAAAAAGTCAGTTTTGAGTTATCGTTGAATGAACAAAGTTGTCTCTTTCTTGTTTCAAGTGTTTAACTATGGACCCATGGCTAAAACTCAAGTTTTAAAGACTTCCCGAAATCCGAATTTGGACTTTCATTAGTGTATTAAGTGTATTAAAATGTCATCTTTTGCATTGATTCGGAATCGTCAACCGCTAAAAAAGTCAGTTTTGAGTTATCGTTGAATGAACAAAGTTGTCTCTTTCTTGTTTCAAGTGTTCAACTATAGACCCATGGCTAAAACTCAAGTTTTAAAGACTTCCTGAAATCCGAATTTGGACTTTCATTTGTTTCTTAAGTGTATTAAAATGTCGTCTTTCACATTGATTCGGAATCGTCAACCGCAAAAAAAGTCAGTTTTGAGATATCGTTGAATGAACAAAGTTGTCTCTTTCTTGTTTCAAGTGTTCTACTATAGACCCATGGCTAAAACTCAAGTTTTAAAGACTTCCCGAAATCCAAATTTAGAGTTTCATTAGTGTATTAAGTGTATTAAAATGTCGTATTTCACATTGATTCGGAATCGTCAACCGCAAAAAAAGTCAGTTCTGAGATATCGTTGAATGAACGAAGTTGTTTCTTTCTTGTTTCAAGTGTTTAACTATGGACCCATGGCTAAAACTCAAGTTTTAAAGACTTCCCGAAATCCGAATTTGTACTTTCATTAGTGTATTAAGTGTATTAAAATGTCGTCTTTCACATTGATTCGGAAGCGTCAACCGCAAAAAAAGTCAGTTTTGAGTTATCGTTGAATGAACAAAGTTGTCTCTTTCTTGTTTCAAGTGTTTAACTATGGACCCATGGCTAAAACTCAAGTTTTAGAGACATCCCGAAATCTGAATTTGGACTTTCGTTAGTGTATTAAGTGTATCAAAATGTCATCTTTCACATTGATTCGAGATCGTCAACCGCAAAAAAAGTCAGTTTTGAGATATCGTTGAATGAACAAAGTTGTCTCTTTCTTGTTTCTAGTATTTAACTATGGACCCATGGCTAAAACTCAAGTTTTAAAGACTTCCCGAAATCTGATTTGGACTTTCATCAGTGTATTAAGTGTATTAAAATGTAGTCTTTCACATTGATTCAGAATCGTCCACCGCAAAAAACTTTCCTTTCGAGTTATCGTTGAATGAACGAAGTTGTCTCTTACTTGTTTCAAGTGTTCTACTATAGACCCATGGCTAAAACTCAAGTTTTAAAGACTTCCAGAAATCCAAATTTAGACTTTCATTAGTGTATTAAGTGTATTAAAATGTCGTATTTCACATTGATTCGGAATCGTCAACCGCAAAAAAAGTCAGTTTTGAGATATCGTTGAATGAACAAAGTTGTCTCTTTCTTGTTTCAAGTGTTTAACTATGGACCCATGGCTAAAACTCAACTTTTAAAGACTTCCCGAAATCCGAATTTGGACTTTCATTAGCGTATTAGGTGTATTAAAATTTCATCTATCACATTGATTCGGAATCGTCAACCGCAAAAAAAGTCAGTTTTGAGTTATAGTTTAATGAACAAAGTTGTCTCTTTCTTGTTTCAGGTGTTCAACTATGGACCCATGGCTAAAACTCAAGTTTTAAAGACTTCCCGAAATCCGAATTTGGACTTTCATGAGTGTATTAAGTGTATTAAAATGTCGTCTTTCACATTGATTCGGAATCGTCAACCACAAAAAAAGTCAGTTTTGAGATATCGTTGAATGAACAAAGTTGTCTCTTTCTTGTTTCAAGTGTTCAACTATGGACCCATGGCCAAAACTCAAGTTTTAAAGACTGCCCGAAATCTGAATTTGGACCTTCATCAGTGTATTAAGTGTATTAAAATGTCGTCTTTCACATTGATTCGGAATCGTCAACCGCAAAAAAAGACAGTTTTGAGTTATTGTTGAATGAACAAAGTTGTCTCTTTCTTGTTTCAAGTGTTTAACTATGGACCCATGGCTAAAACTCAAGTTTTAAAAACTTCTCGAAATATGAATTTGGACTTTCTTTAGTGTATTAGGTGTTTCAAAATGTCGTCTTTCACGTAGATTCGGAATCATCAACCGCAAAAAAAGTCAGTTTTGAGATATCGTTTGAATGAAGAAAGTTGTCTCTTTCTTGTTTCAAGTGTTCACCAATGGACCCATGGCTAAAACTCAAGTTTTAAAGACTTTCCGAAATCCGAATTTCGACTTTCATTAGTGTATTAAGTGTATTAAAATGTCGTCTTTCACAGTGAGTCGGAATCGTGAACCACAAAAAAAGTCAATTTTGAGATATCGTTGAATGAACAAAGTTGTCTCTTTCTTTTTTCAAGTGTTTATCTACGGACCTATGGCTAAAACTCAAGTTTTAAAGACTTTCCAAAATCCGAATTTGGACTTTCATCAGTGTATTAAGTGTATTAAAATGTCGTCTTTCACATTGATTCGGAATCGTCCACTGCAAAAAACTTCCCTTTTGAGTTATCGTTGAATGAACAAAGTTGTCTCTTTCTTGTTTCAAGTGTTCAACTATGGACCCATGGCCAAAACTCAAGTTTTAAAGACTGCCCGAAATCTGAATTTGGACCTTCATCAGTGTATTAAGTGTATTAAAATGTCGTCTTTCACATTGATTCGGAATCGTCAACCGCAAAAAAAGACAGTTTTGAGTTATTGTTGAATGAACAAAGTTGTCTCTTTCTTGTTTCAAGTGTTTAACTATGGACCCATGGCTAAAACTCAAGTTTTAAAGACTTCCCGAAATCTGAATTTAGACTTTCATTAGCGTATTAAGTGTATTAAAATTTCATCTTTCACATTGATTCGGAATCGTCAACCGCAAAAAAAGTCAGTTTTGAGTTATCGTTAAATGAACAAAGTTGTCACTTTCTTGTTTCAAGTGTTTAACTATGGACCCATGGCTAAAACTCAAGTTTTAAAGACTTCCCGAAATCCGAATTTGGACTTTCATTAGTGTATTAAGTGTATTAAAATGTCGCCTTTCACATTGATTCGGAATCTTCAACCGCAAAAAAAGTCAGTTTTGAGATATCGTTTGAATGAAGAAAGTTGTCTCTTTCTTGTTTCAAGTGTTCACCAATGGACCCATGGCTAAAACTCAAGTTTTAAAGACTTTCCGAAATCCGAATTTCGACTTTCATTAGTGTATTAAGTGTATTAAAATGTCGTCTTTCACATTGAGTCGGAATCGTGAACCACAAAAAAAGTCAATTTTGAGATATCGTTGAATGAACAAAGTTGTCTCTTTCTTTTTTCAAGTGTTTATCTACGGACCTATGGCTAAAACTCAAGTTTTAAAGACTTTCCAAAATCTGAATTTGGACTTTCATCAGTGTATTAAGTGTATTAAAATGTCGTCTTTCACATTGATTCGGAATCGTCCACTGCAAAAAACTTCCCTTTTGAGTTATCGTTGAATGAACAAAGTTGTCTCTTTCTTGTTTCAAGTGTTCAACTATGGACCCATGGCTAAAACTCAAGTTTTAAAAACTTCTCAAAATATGAATTTGGACTTTCTTTAGTGTATTAGGTGTTTCAAAATGTCATCTTTCTGGTAGATTCGGAATCATCAACAGCAAAAAAAGTCAGTTTTGTGATATCGTTGAATGAACAAAGTTGTCTCTTTCTTTTTTCAAGTGTTTATCTACGGACCTATGGCTAAAACTCAAGTTTTAAAGACTTTCCAAAATCCGAATTTGGACTTTCATCAGTGTATTAAGTGTATTAAAATGTCGTCTTTCACATTGATTCGGAATCGTCCACCGCAAAAAAGTTCCCTTTTGAGTTATCGTTGAATGAACAAAGTTGTCTCTTTCTTGTTTCAAGTGTTCAACTATGGACCCATGGCTAAAACTCAAGTTTTAAAAACCTCTCGAAATATGAATTTGTACTTTCATTAGTGTATTAAGTGTTTCAAAATGTCGTCTTTCACGTAGATTCGGAATCATCAAAAGCAAATAAGTCAGTTTTTAGATATCTTTGATTGAACAAAGTTCTGTCTTTCTTGTTTCAAGTGTTTAACTATGGACCATGGCTAAAACTCAAGTTTTAAAAACTTTCCGAAATCTGAATTTGGACTTTCTTTAGTGTATTAAGTGTTTCAAAATGCTGTCTTTCACATAGATTCAGAATCGTCAACTGCAAAAAAGTCAATTTTAAGATATCGTTGATTGAACAAAGTTGTCTCCTTCTTGTTTCAAGTGTTCTACTATGGACGATGGCTAAAACTCAAGTTTTAGAGACATCCCGAAATCCAAATTTGGACTTTCGTTAGTGTATTAAGTGTATCAAAATGTCATCTTTCACATTGATTCGAGATCGTCAACCGCAAAAAAAGTCAATTTTGAGATATCGTTGAATGAACAAAGTTGTCTCTTTCTTGTTTCAAGTGTTTAACTATGGACCCATGGCTAAAACTCAAGTTTTAAAGACTTCCCGAAATCTGAATTTGGACTTTCATCAGTGTATTAAGTGTATTAAAATGTAGTCTTTCACATTGATTCAGAATCGTCCACCGCAAAAAACTTCCCTTTCGAGTTATCGTTGAATGAACGAAGTTGTCTCTTTCTTGTTTCAAGTGTTCAACTATGGACCCATGGCCAAAACTCAAGTTTTAAAAACTTCCCAAAATCTGAATTTGGGCTTTCTTTAGTGTATTAAGTGTTTCAAAATGCCGTCTTTCATGTAGATTCGTAATCATCAAAAGCAAATAAGTCAGTTTTTAGATATCTTAGATTGAACAAAGTTCTGTCTTTCTTGTTTCAAGTGTTCTACTATGGACCCATGGCTAAAACTCAAGTTTTAAAAACTTCTCGAAATCTAAATCTGGACTTTCATTAGGGTATTAAGTGTATCAAAATGTCGTCTTTCACATAGATTCGGAATCGTCAACTGCAAAAAAGTCAGTTTTAAGATATCGTTGATTGAACAAAGTTGTCTCTTTCTTGTTTCAAGTGTTCTACTATGGACCCATGGGTAAAACTCAAGTTTTAAAAAAGTTCCCGGAATCCAAATTTGGACATTCGTTAGTGTATTAAGTGTATCAAAATGTCGTCTTTCACGTTGATTCGGAATCGTCAAACGCAATAAAAGTCAGTTTTGAGATATTGTTGAATGAACAAAGTTGTCTCTTTCTTGTTTCAAGTGTTTAACTATTGACCCATGGCTAAAAGTCAAGCTTTAAAGACTTCCTGAAATCCAAATTTGGACTTTCGTTAGTGTATTAAGTGTATCAAAATGTCGTCTTCAACATTTATTTGAAATCGTCAACCGCAAAAAATGTCAGTTTTGAGAAATCGTTGAATCAACAAAGTTGTCTCTTTCTTGTTTCAAGTGTTCTACTATAGACCCATGGCTAAAACTCAAGTTTTAAAGACTTCCCGAAATCCAAATTTAGACTTTCATTAGTGTATTAAGTGTATTAAAATGTCGTATTTCACATTGATTCGGAATCGTGAACCGCAAAAAAAGTCAGTTCTGAGATATCGTTGAATGAACGAAGTTGTTTCTTTCTTGTTTCAAGTGTTTAACTATGGACCCATGGCTAAAACTCAAGTTTTAAAGACTTCCCGAAATCCGAATTTGTACTTTCATTAGTGTATTAAGTGTATTAAAATGTCGTCTTTCACATTGATTCGGAATCGTCAACCGCAAAAAAAGTCTATTTTGAGTTATCGTTGAATGAACAAAGTTGTCTCTTTCTTGTTTCAAGTGTTTAACTATGGACCCATGGCTAAAACTCAAGTTTTAAAGACTTCCCGAAATCCAAATTTGGACTTTCGTTAGTGTATTAAGTGTATCAAAATGTCGTCTTTCACATTTATTCGAAATCGTCAACCGCAAAAAAAGTCAGTTTTGAGAAATCGTTGAATGAACAAAGTTGTCTCTTTCTTGTTTCAAGTGTTTAACTATGGACCCATGGCTAAAACTCAAGTTTTAGAGACATCCCGAAATCTGAATTTGGACTTTCGTTAGTGTATTAAGTGTATCAAAATGTCATCTTTCACATTGATTCGAGATCGTCAACCGCAAAAAAAGTCAGTTTTGAGATATCGTTGAATGAACAAAGTTGTCTCTTTCTTGTTTCTAGTGTTTAACTATGGACCCATGGCTAAAACTCAAGTTTTAAAGACTTCCCGAAATCTGATTTGGACTTTCATCAGTGTATTAAGTGTATTAAAATGTAGTCTTTCACATTGATTCAGAATCGTCCACCGCAAAAAACTTTCCTTTCGAGTTATCGTTGAATGAACGAAGTTGTCTCTTTCTTGTTTCAAGTGTTCAACTACGGACCCATGGCCAAAACTCAAGTTTTAAAAACTTCCCAAAATCTGAATTTGGGCTTTCTTTAGTGTATTAAGTGTTTCAAAATGCCGTCTTTCACGTAGATTCGTAATCATCAAAAGCAAATAAGTCAGTTTTTAGATATCTTTGATTGAACAAAGTTCTGTCTTTCTTGTTTCAAGTGTTCTACTATGGACCCATGGCTAAAACTCAAGTTTTACAAACTTCTCGAAATCTAAATCTGGACTTTCATTAGGGTATTAAGTGTATCAAAATGTCGTCCTTCACATAGATTCGGAATCGTCAACTGCAAAAAAGTCAGTTTTAAGATATCGTTGATTGAACAAAGTTGTCTCTTTCTTTTTTCAAGTGTTCTACTATGGACCCATGGGTAAAACTCAAGTTTTAAAAAAGTTCCCGGAATCCGAATTTGGACATTCGTTAGTGTATTAAGTGTATCAAAATGTCGTCTTTCACGTTGATTCGGAATCGTGAACCGCAATAAAAGTCAGTTTTGAGATATTGTTGAATGAACAAAGTTGTCTCTTTCTTGTTTCAAGTGTTTAACTATTGACCCATGGCTAAAACTCAAGCTTTAAAGACTTCCCGAAATCCAAATTTGGACTTTCGTTAGTGTATTAAGTGTATCAAAATGTCGTCTTTCACATTTATTCGAAATCGTCAACCGCAAAAAAAGTCAGTTTTGAGAAATCGTTGAATCAACAAAGTTGTCTCTTTCTTGTTTCAAGTGTTCTACTATAGACCCATGGCTAAAACTCAAGTTTTAAAGACTTCCCGAAATCCAAATTTAGACTTTCATTAGTGAATTAAGTGTATTAAAATGTCGTATTTCACATTGATTCGGAATCGTCAACCGCAAAAAAAGTCAGTTCTGAGATATCGTTGAATGAACGAAGTTGTTTCTTTCTTGTTTCAAGTGTTTAACTATGGACCCATGGCTAAAACTAAAGTTTTAAAGACTTCCCGAAATCCGAATTTGTACTTTCATTAGTGTATTAAGTGTATTAAAATGTCGTCTTTCACATTGATTCGGAATCGTCAACCGCAAAAAAAGTCAGTTTTGAGTTATCGTAGAATGAACAAAGTTGTCTCTTTCTTGTTTCTCAAGTGTTTAACTATGGACCCATGGCTAAAACTCAAGTTTTAAAGACTTCCCGAAATCCGAATTTGGACTTTCATTAGTGTATTAAGTGTATTAAAATGTCGTCTTTCGCATTGATTCGGAATCGTCAACCGCAAAAAAAGTCAGTTTTGAGTTATCGTTGAATGAACAAAGTTGTCTCTTTCTTGTTTCAAGTGTTCAACTATGGACCCATGGCTAAAACTCAAGTTTTAAAGACTTCCCGAAATCCGAATTTGGACTTTCATTTGTGTATTAAATGTATTAAAATGTCGTCTTTCACATTGATTCGGAATCGTCAACCGCAAAAAAAGTCAGTTTTGAGATATCGTTGAATGAACAAAGTTGTCTCTTTCTTGTTTCAAGTGTTTAACTATGGACCCATGGCTAAAACTCAAGTTTTAAAGACTTCCCGAAATCCAAATTTGGACTTTCGTTAGTGTATTAAGTGTATCAAAATGTCGTCTTTCACATTTATTCGAAATCGTCAACCGCAAAAAAAGTCAGTTTTGAGAAATCGTTGAATGAACAAAGTTGTCTCTTTCTTGTTTCAAGTGTTTAACTATGGACCCATGGCTAAAACTCAAGTTTTAGAGACATCCCGAATTCTGAATTTGGACTTTCGTTAGTGTATTAAGTGT
Source organism: Diospyros kaki (assembly GCA_036245055.1). Classification (NCBI taxonomy): domain Eukaryota; kingdom Viridiplantae; phylum Streptophyta; class Magnoliopsida; order Ericales; family Ebenaceae; genus Diospyros; species Diospyros kaki. Next base: position 20,279,349 of record BSEG01000009.1, on the reverse strand, counting down.
ATCAAAATGTCATCTTTCACATTGATTCGAGATCGTCAACCGCAAAAAAAGTCAGTTTTGAGATATCGTTGAATGAACAAAGTTGTCTCTTTCTTGTTTCTAGTGTTTAACTATGGACCCATGGCTAAAACTCAAGTTTTAAAGACTTCCCGAAATCTGATTTGGACTTTCATCAGTGTATTAAGTGTATTAAAATGTAGTCTTTCACATTGATTCAGAATCGTCCACCGCAAAAAACTTTCCTTTCGAGTTATCGTTGAATGAACGAAGTTGTCTCTTTCTTGTTTCAAGTGTTCAACTACGGACCCATGGCCAAAACTCAAGTTTTAAAAACTTCCCAAAATCTGAATTTGGGCTTTCTTTAGTGTATTAAGTGTTTCAAAATGCCGTCTTTCACGTAGATTCGTAATCATCAAAAGCAAATAAGTCAGTTTTTAGATATCTTTGATTGAACAAAATTCTGTCTTTCTTGTTTCAAGTGTTCTACTATGGACCCATGGCTAAAACTCAAGTTTTACAAACTTCTCGAAATCTAAATCTGGACTTTCATTAGGGTATTAAGTGTATCAAAATGTCGTCCTTCACATAGATTCGGAATCGTCAACTGCAAAAAAGTCAGTTTTAAGATATCGTAGATTGAACAAAGTTGTCTCTTTCTTTTTTCAAGTGTTCTACTATGGACCCATGGGTAAAACTCAAGTTTTAAAAAAGTTCCCGGAATCCGAATTTGGACATTCGTTAGTGTATTAAGTGTATCAAAATGTCGTCTTTCACGTTGATTCGGAATCGTCAACCGCAATAAAAGTCAGTTTTGAGATATTGTTGAATGAACAAAGTTGTCTCTTTCTTGTTTCAAGTGTTTAACTATTGACCCATGGCTAAAACTCAAGCTTTAAAGACTTCCCGAAATCCAAATTTGGACTTTCGTTAGTGTATTAAGTGTATCAAAATGTCGTCTTTCACATTTATTCGAAATCGTCAACCGCAAAAAAAGTCAGTTTTGAGAAATCGTTGAATCAACAAAGTTGTCTCTTTCTTGTTTCAAGTGTTCTACTATAGACCCATGGCTAAAACTCAAGTTTTAAAGACTTCCCGAAATCCAAATTTAGACTTTCATTAGTGAATTAAGTGTATTAAAATGTCGTATTTCACATTGATTCGGAATCGTGAACCGCAAAAAAAGTCAGTTCTGAGATATCGTTGAATGAACGAAGTTGTTTCTTTCTTGTTTCAAGTGTTTAACTATGGACCCATGGCTAAAACTCAAGTTTTAAAGACTTCCCGAAATCCGAATTTGTACTTTCATTAGTGTACTAAGTGTATTAAAATGTCGTCTTTCACATTGATTCGGAATCGTCAACCGCAAAAAAAGTCTGTTTTGAGTTATCGTTGAATGAATAAAGTTGTGTCTTTCTTGTTTCAAGTGTTTAACTATGGACCCATGGCTAAAACTCAAGTTTTAAAGACTTCCCGAAATCCAAATTTGGACTTTCGTTAGTGTATTAAGTGTATCAAAATGTCGTCTTTCACATTTATTCGAAATCGTCAACCGCAAAAAAAGTCAGTTTTGAGAAATCGTTGAATGAACAAAGTTGTCTCTTTCTTGTTTCAAGTGTTTAACTATGGACCCATGGCTAAAACTCAAGTTTTAGAGACATCCCGAAATCTGAATTTGGACTTTCGTTAGTGTATTAAGTGTATCAAAATGTCATCTTTCACATTGATTCGAGATCGTCAACCGCAAAAAAAGTCAGTTTTGAGATATCGTTGAATGAACAAAGTTGTCTCTTTCTTGTTTCTAGTGTTTAACTATGGACCCATGGCTAAAACTCAAGTTTTAAAGACTTCCCGAAATCTGATTTGGACTTTCATCAGTGTATTAAGTGTATTAACATGTAGTCTTTCACATTGATTCAGAATCGTCCACCGCAAAAAACTTTCCTTTCGAGTTATCGTTGAATGAACGAAGTTGTCTCTTTCTTGTTTCAAGTGTTCAACTACGGACCCATGGCCAAAACTCAAGTTTTAAAAACTTCCCAAAATCTGAATTTGGGCTTTCTTTAGTGTATTAAGTGTTTCAAAATGCCGTCTTTCACGTAGATTCGTAATCATCAAAAGCAAATAAGTCAGTTTTTAGATATCTTTGATTGAACAAAGTTCTGTCTTTCTTGTTTCAAGTGTTCTACTATGGACCCATGGCTAAAACTCAAGTTTTACAAACTTCTCGAAATCTAAATCTGGACTTTCATTAGGGTATTAAGTGTATCAAAATGTCGTCCTTCACATAGATTCGGAATCGTCAACTGCAAAAAAGTCAGTTTTAAGATATCGTTGATTGAACAAAGTTGTCTCTTTCTTTTTTCAAGTGTTCTACTATGGACCCATGGGTAAAACTCAAGTTTTAAAAAAGTTCCCGGAATCCGAATTTGGACATTCGTTAGTGTATTAAGTGTATCAAAATGTCGTCTTTCACGTTGATTCGGAATCGTGAACCGCAATAAAAGTCAGTTTTGAGATATTGTTGAATGAACAAAGTTGTCTCTTTCTTGTTTCAAGTGTTTAACTATTGACCCATGGCTAAAACTCAAGCTTTAAAGACTTCCCGAAATCCAAATTTGGACTTTCGTTAGTGTATTAAGTGTATCAAAATGTCGTCTTTCACATTTATTCGAAATCGTCAACCGCAAAAAAAGTCAGTTTTGAGAAATCGTTGAATCAACAAAGTTGTCTCTTTCTTGTTTCAAGTGTTCTACTATAGACCCATGGCTAAAACTCAAGTTTTAAAGACTTCCCGAAATCCAAATTTAGACTTTCATTAGTGAATTAAGTGTATTAAAATGTCGTATTTCACATTGATTCGGAATCGTGAACCGCAAAAAAAGTCAGTTCTGAGATATCGTTGAATGAACGAAGTTGTTTCTTTCTTGTTTCAAGTGTTTAACTATGGACCCATGGCTAAAACTAAAGTTTTAAAGACTTCCCGAAATCCGAATTTGTACTTTCATTAGTGTATTAAGTGTATTAAAATGTCGTCTTTCACATTGATTCGGAATCGTCAACCGCAAAAAAAGTCAGTTTTGAGTTATCGTTGAATGAACAAAGTTGTCTCTTTCTTGTTTCTCAAGTGTTTAACTATGGACCCATGGCTAAAACTCAAGTTTTAAAGACTTCCCGAAATCCGAATTTGGACTTTCATTAGTGTATTAAGTGTATTAAAATGTCGTCTTTCGCATTGATTCGGAATCGTCAACCGCAAAAAAAGTCAGTTTTGAGTTATCGTTGAATGAACAAAGTTGTCTCTTTCTTGTTTCAAGTGTTCAACTATGGACCCATGGCTAAAACTCAAGTTTTAAAGACTTCCCGAAATCCGAATTTGGACTTTCATTTGTGTATTAAGTGTATTAAAATGTCGTCTTTCACATTGATTCGGAATCGTCAACCGCAAAAAAAGTCAGTTTTGAGATATCGTTGAATGAACAAAGTTGTCTCTTTCTTGTTTCAAGTGTTTAACTATGGACCCATGGCTAAAACTCAAGTTTTAAAGACTTCCCGAAATCCAAATTTGGACTTTCGTTAGTGTATTAAGTGTATCAAAATGTCGTCTTTCACATTTATTCGAAATCGTCAACCGCAAAAAAAGTCAGTTTTGAGAAATCGTTGAATGAACAAAGTTGTCTCTTTCTTGTTTCAAGTGTTTAACTATGGACCCATGGCTAAAACTCAAGTTTTAGAGACATCCCGAAATCTGAATTTGGACTTTCGTTAGTGTATTAAGTGTATCAAAATGTCATCTTTCACATTGATTCGAGATCGTCAACCGCAAAAAAAGTCAGTTTTGAGATATCGTTGAATGAACAAAGTTGTCTCTTTCTTGTTTCTAGTGTTTAACTATGGACCCATGGCTAAAACTCAAGTTTTAAAGACTTCCCGAAATCTGATTTGGACTTTCATCAGTGTATTAAGTGTATTAAAATGTAGTCTTTCACATTGATTCAGAATCGTCCACCGCAAAAAACTTTCCTTTCGAGTTATCGTTGAATGAACGAAGTTGTCTCTTTCTTGTTTCAAGTGTTCAACTACGGACCCATGGCCAAAACTCAAGTTTTAAAAACTTCCCAAAATCTGAATTTGGGCTTTCTTTAGTGTATTAAGTGTTTCAAAATGCCGTCTTTCACGTAGATTCGTAATCATCAAAAGCAAATAAGTCAGTTTTTAGATATCTTTGATTGAACAAAATTCTGTCTTTCTTGTTTCAAGTGTTCTACTATGGACCCATGGCTAAAACTCAAGTTTTACAAACTTCTCGAAATCTAAATCTGGACTTTCATTAGGGTATTAAGTGTATCAAAATGTCGTCCTTCACATAGATTCGGAATCGTCAACTGCAAAAAAGTCAGTTTTAAGATATCGTAGATTGAACAAAGTTGTCTCTTTCTTTTTTCAAGTGTTCTACTATGGACCCATGGGTAAAACTCAAGTTTTAAAAAAGTTCCCGGAATCCGAATTTGGACATTCGTTAGTGTATTAAGTGTATCAAAATGTCGTCTTTCACGTTGATTCGGAATCGTCAACCGCAATAAAAGTCAGTTTTGAGATATTGTTGAATGAACAAAGTTGTCTCTTTCTTGTTTCAAGTGTTTAACTATTGACCCATGGCTAAAACTCAAGCTTTAAAGACTTCCCGAAATCCAAATTTGGACTTTCGTTAGTGTATTAAGTGTATCAAAATGTCGTCTTTCACATTTATTCGAAATCGTCAACCGCAAAAAAAGTCAGTTTTGAGAAATCGTTGAATCAACAAAGTTGTCTCTTTCTTGTTTCAAGTGTTCTACTATAGACCCATGGCTAAAACTCAAGTTTTAAAGACTTCCCGAAATCCAAATTTAGACTTTCATTAGTGAATTAAGTGTATTAAAATGTCGTATTTCACATTGATTCGGAATCGTGAACCGCAAAAAAAGTCAGTTCTGAGATATCGTTGAATGAACGAAGTTGTTTCTTTCTTGTTTCAAGTGTTTAACTATGGACCCATGGCTAAAACTCAAGTTTTAAAGACTTCCCGAAATCCGAATTTGTACTTTCATTAGTGTACTAAGTGTATTAAAATGTCGTCTTTCACATTGATTCGGAATCGTCAACCGCAAAAAAAGTCTGTTTTGAGTTATCGTTGAATGAATAAAGTTGTCTCTTTCTTGTTTCAAGTGTTTAACTATGGACCCATGGCTAAAACTCAAGTTTTAAAGACTTCCCGAAATCCAAATTTGGACTTTCGTTAGTGTATTAAGTGTATCAAAATGTCGTCTTTCACATTTATTCGAAATCGTCAACCGCAAAAAAAGTCAGTTTTGAGAAATCGTTGAATGAACAAAGTTGTCTCTTTCTTGTTTCAAGTGTTTAACTATGGACCCATGGCTAAAACTCAAGTTTTAGAGACATCCCGAAATCTGAATTTGGACTTTCGTTAGTGTATTAAGTGTATCAAAATGTCATCTTTCACATTGATTCGAGATCGTCAACCGCAAAAAAAGTCAGTTTTGAGATATCGTTGAATGAACAAAGTTGTCTCTTTCTTGTTTCTAGTGTTTAACTATGGACCCATGGCTAAAACTCAAGTTTTAAAGACTTCCCGAAATCTGATTTGGACTTTCATCAGTGTATTAAGTGTATTAACATGTAGTCTTTCACATTGATTCAGAATCGTCCACCGCAAAAAACTTTCCTTTCGAGTTATCGTTGAATGAACGAAGTTGTCTCTTTCTTGTTTCAAGTGTTCAACTACGGACCCATGGCCAAAACTCAAGTTTTAAAAACTTCCCAAAATCTGAATTTGGGCTTTCTTTAGTGTATTAAGTGTTTCAAAATGCCGTCTTTCACGTAGATTCGTAATCATCAAAAGCAAATAAGTCAGTTTTTAGATATCTTTGATTGAACAAAGTTCTGTCTTTCTTGTTTCAAGTGTTCTACTATGGACCCATGGCTAAAACTCAAGTTTTACAAACTTCTCGAAATCTAAATCTGGACTTTCATTAGGGTATTAAGTGTATCAAAATGTCGTCCTTCACATAGATTCGGAATCGTCAACTGCAAAAAAGTCAGTTTTAAGATATCGTTGATTGAACAAAGTTGTCTCTTTCTTTTTTCAAGTGTTCTACTATGGACCCATGGGTAAAACTCAAGTTTTAAAAAAGTTCCCGGAATCCGAATTTGGACATTCGTTAGTGTATTAAGTGTATCAAAATGTCGTCTTTCACGTTGATTCGGAATCGTGAACCGCAATAAAAGTCAGTTTTGAGATATTGTTGAATGAACAAAGTTGTCTCTTTCTTGTTTCAAGTGTTTAACTATTGACCCATGGCTAAAACTCAAGCTTTAAAGACTTCCCGAAATCCAAATTTGGACTTTCGTTAGTGTATTAAGTGTATCAAAATGTCGTCTTTCACATTTATTCGAAATCGTCAACCGCAAAAAAAGTCAGTTTTGAGAAATCGTTGAATCAACAAAGTTGTCTCTTTCTTGTTTCAAGTGTTTAACTATGGACCCATGGCTAAAACTCAAGTTTTAGAGACATCCCGAAATCTGAATTTGGACTTTCGTTAGTGTATTAAGTGTATCAAAATGTCATCTTTCACATTGATTCGAGATCGTCAACCGCAAAAAAAGTCAGTTTTGAGATATCGTTGAATGAACAAAGTTGTCTCTTTCTTGTTTCTAGTGTTTAACTATGGACCCATGGCTAAAACTCAAGTTTTAAAGACTTCCCGAAATCTGATTTGGACTTTCATCAGTGTATTAAGTGTATTAACATGTAGTCTTTCACATTGATTCAGAATCGTCCACCGCAAAAAACTTTCCTTTCGAGTTATCGTTGAATGAACGAAGTTGTCTCTTTCTTGTTTCAAGTGTTCAACTACGGACCCATGGCCAAAACTCAAGTTTTAAAAACTTCCCAAAATCTGAATTTGGGCTTTCTTTAGTGTATTAAGTGTTTCAAAATGCCGTCTTTCACGTAGATTCGTAATCATCAAAAGCAAATAAGTCAGTTTTTAGATATCTTTGATTGAACAAAGTTCTGTCTTTCTTGTTTCAAGTGTTCTACTATGGACCCATGGCTAAAACTCAAGTTTTACAAACTTCTCGAAATCTAAATCTGGACTTTCATTAGGGTATTAAGTGTATCAAAATGTCGTCCTTCACATAGATTCGGAATCGTCAACTGCAAAAAAGTCAGTTTTAAGATATCGTTGATTGAACAAAGTTGTCTCTTTCTTTTTTCAAGTGTTCTACTATGGACCCATGGGTAAAACTCAAGTTTTAAAAAAGTTCCCGGAATCCGAATTTGGACATTCGTTAGTGTATTAAGTGTATCAAAATGTCGTCTTTCACGTTGATTCGGAATCGTGAACCGCAATAAAAGTCAGTTTTGAGATATTGTTGAATGAACAAAGTTGTCTCTTTCTTGTTTCAAGTGTTTAACTATTGACCCATGGCTAAAACTCAAGCTTTAAAGACTTCCCGAAATCCAAATTTGGACTTTCGTTAGTGTATTAAGTGTATCAAAATGTCGTCTTTCACATTTATTCGAAATCGTCAACCGCAAAAAAAGTCAGTTTTGAGAAATCGTTGAATCAACAAAGTTGTCTCTTTCTTGTTTCAAGTGTTCTACTATAGACCCATGGCTAAAACTCAAGTTTTAAAGACTTCCCGAAATCCAAATTTAGACTTTCATTAGTGAATTAAGTGTATTAAAATGTCGTATTTCACATTGATTCGGAATCGTGAACCGCAAAAAAAGTCAGTTCTGAGATATCGTTGAATGAACGAAGTTGTTTCTTTCTTGTTTCAAGTGTTTAACTATGGACCCATGGCTAAAACTAAAGTTTTAAAGACTTCCCGAAATCCGAATTTGTACTTTCATTAGTGTATTAAGTGTATTAAAATGTCGTCTTTCACATTGATTCGGAATCGTCAACCGCAAAAAAAGTCAGTTTTGAGTTATCGTTGAATGAACAAAGTTGTCTCTTTCTTGTTTCTCAAGTGTTTAACTATGGACCCATGGCTAAAACTCAAGTTTTAAAGACTTCCCGAAATCCGAATTTGGACTTTCATTAGTGTATTAAGTGTATTAAAATGTCGTCTTTCGCATTGATTCGGAATCGTCAACCGCAAAAAAAGTCAGTTTTGAGTTATCGTTGAATGAACAAAGTTGTCTCTTTCTTGTTTCAAGTGTTCAACTATGGACCCATGGCTAAAACTCAAGTTTTAAAGACTTCCCGAAATCCGAATTTGGACTTTCATTTGTGTATTAAGTGTATTAAAATGTCGTCTTTCACATTGATTCGGAATCGTCAACCGCAAAAAAAGTCAGTTTTGAGATATCGTTGAATGAACAAAGTTGTCTCTTTCTTGTTTCAAGTGTTTAACTATGGACCCATGGCTAAAACTCAAGTTTTAAAGACTTCCCGAAATCCAAATTTGGACTTTCGTTAGTGTATTAAGTGTATCAAAATGTCGTCTTTCACATTTATTCGAAATCGTCAACCGCAAAAAAAGTCAGTTTTGAGAAATCGTTGAATGAACAAAGTTGTCTCTTTCTTGTTTCAAGTGTTTAACTATGGACCCATGGCTAAAACTCAAGTTTTAGAGACATCCCGAAATCTGAATTTGGACTTTCGTTAGTGTATTAAGTGTATCAAAATGTCATCTTTCACATTGATTCGAGATCGTCAACCGCAAAAAAAGTCAGTTTTGAGATATCGTTGAATGAACAAAGTTGTCTCTTTCTTGTTTCTAGTGTTTAACTATGGACCCATGGCTAAAACTCAAGTTTTAAAGACTTCCCGAAATCTGATTTGGACTTTCATCAGTGTATTAAGTGTATTAAAATGTAGTCTTTCACATTGATTCAGAATCGTCCACCGCAAAAAACTTTCCTTTCGAGTTATCGTTGAATGAACGAAGTTGTCTCTTTCTTGTTTCAAGTGTTCAACTACGGACCCATGGCCAAAACTCAAGTTTTAAAAACTTCCCAAAATCTGAATTTGGGCTTTCTTTAGTGTATTAAGTGTTTCAAAATGCCGTCTTTCACGTAGATTCGTAATCATCAAAAGCAAATAAGTCAGTTTTTAGATATCTTTGATTGAACAAAATTCTGTCTTTCTTGTTTCAAGTGTTCTACTATGGACCCATGGCTAAAACTCAAGTTTTACAAACTTCTCGAAATCTAAATCTGGACTTTCATTAGGGTATTAAGTGTATCAAAATGTCGTCCTTCACATAGATTCGGAATCGTCAACTGCAAAAAAGTCAGTTTTAAGATATCGTAGATTGAACAAAGTTGTCTCTTTCTTTTTTCAAGTGTTCTACTATGGACCCATGGGTAAAACTCAAGTTTTAAAAAAGTTCCCGGAATCCGAATTTGGACATTCGTTAGTGTATTAAGTGTATCAAAATGTCGTCTTTCACGTTGATTCGGAATCGTCAACCGCAATAAAAGTCAGTTTTGAGATATTGTTGAATGAACAAAGTTGTCTCTTTCTTGTTTCAAGTGTTTAACTATTGACCCATGGCTAAAACTCAAGCTTTAAAGACTTCCCGAAATCCAAATTTGGACTTTCGTTAGTGTATTAAGTGTATCAAAATGTCGTCTTTCACATTTATTCGAAATCGTCAACCGCAAAAAAAGTCAGTTTTGAGAAATCGTTGAATCAACAAAGTTGTCTCTTTCTTGTTTCAAGTGTTCTACTATAGACCCATGGCTAAAACTCAAGTTTTAAAGACTTCCCGAAATCCAAATTTAGACTTTCATTAGTGAATTAAGTGTATTAAAATGTCGTATTTCACATTGATTCGGAATCGTGAACCGCAAAAAAAGTCAGTTCTGAGATATCGTTGAATGAACGAAGTTGTTTCTTTCTTGTTTCAAGTGTTTAACTATGGACCCATGGCTAAAACTCAAGTTTTAAAGACTTCCCGAAATCCGAATTTGTACTTTCATTAGTGTACTAAGTGTATTAAAATGTCGTCTTTCACATTGATTCGGAATCGTCAACCGCAAAAAAAGTCTGTTTTGAGTTATCGTTGAATGAATAAAGTTGTCTCTTTCTTGTTTCAAGTGTTTAACTATGGACCCATGGCTAAAACTCAAGTTTTAAAGACTTCCCGAAATCCAAATTTGGACTTTCGTTAGTGTATTAAGTGTATCAAAATGTCGTCTTTCACATTTATTCGAAATCGTCAACCGCAAAAAAAGTCAGTTTTGAGAAATCGTTGAATGAACAAAGTTGTCTCTTTCTTGTTTCAAGTGTTTAACTATGGACCCATGGCTAAAACTCAAGTTTTAGAGACATCCCGAAATCTGAATTTGGACTTTCGTTAGTGTATTAAGTGTATCAAAATGTCATCTTTCACATTGATTCGAGATCGTCAACCGCAAAAAAAGTCAGTTTTGAGATATCGTTGAATGAACAAAGTTGTCTCTTTCTTGTTTCTAGTGTTTAACTATGGACCCATGGCTAAAACTCAAGTTTTAAAGACTTCCCGAAATCTGATTTGGACTTTCATCAGTGTATTAAGTGTATTAACATGTAGTCTTTCACATTGATTCAGAATCGTCCACCGCAAAAAACTTTCCTTTCGAGTTATCGTTGAATGAACGAAGTTGTCTCTTTCTTGTTTCAAGTGTTCAACTACGGACCCATGGCCAAAACTCAAGTTTTAAAAACTTCCCAAAATCTGAATTTGGGCTTTCTTTAGTGTATTAAGTGTTTCAAAATGCCGTCTTTCACGTAGATTCGTAATCATCAAAAGCAAATAAGTCAGTTTTTAGATATCTTTGATTGAACAAAGTTCTGTCTTTCTTGTTTCAAGTGTTCTACTATGGACCCATGGCTAAAACTCAAGTTTTAAAAACTTCTCGAAATCTAAATCTGGACTTTCATTAGGGTATTAAGTGTATCAAAATGTCGTCCTTCACATAGATTCGGAATCGTCAACTGCAAAAAAGTCAGTTTTAAGATATCGTTGATTGAACAAAGTTGTCTCTTTCTTTTTTCAAGTGTTCTACTATGGACCCATGGGTAAAACTCAAGTTTTAAAAAAGTTCCCGGAATCCGAATTTGGACATTCGTTAGTGTATTAAGTGTATCAAAATGTCGTCTTTCACGTTGATTCGGAATCGTGAACCGCAATAAAAGTCAGTTTTGAGATATTGTTGAATGAACAAAGTTGTCTCTTTCTTGTTTCAAGTGTTTAACTATTGACCCATGGCTAAAACTCAAGCTTTAAAGACTTCCCGAAATCCAAATTTGGACTTTCGTTAGTGTATTAAGTGTATCAAAATGTCGTCTTTCACATTTATTCGAAATCGTCAACCGCAAAAAAAGTCAGTTTTGAGAAATCGTTGAATCAACAAAGTTGTCTCTTTCTTGTTTCAAGTGTTCTACTATAGACCCATGGCTAAAACTCAAGTTTTAAAGACTTCCCGAAATCCAAATTTAGACTTTCATTAGTGAATTAAGTGTATTAAAATGTCGTATTTCACATTGATTCGGAATCGTCAACCGCAAAAAAAGTCAGTTCTGAGATATCGTTGAATGAACGAAGTTGTTTCTTTCTTGTTTCAAGTGTTTAACTATGGACCCATGGCTAAAACTAAAGTTTTAAAGACTTCCCGAAATCCGAATTTGTACTTTCATTAGTGTATTAAGTGTATTAAAATGTCGTCTTTCACATTGATTCGGAATCGTCAACCGCAAAAAAAGTCAGTTTTGAGTTATCGTTGAATGAACAAAGTTGTCTCTTTCTTGTTTCTCAAGTGTTTAACTATGGACCCATGGCTAAAACTCAAGTTTTAAAGACTTCCCGAAATCCGAATTTGGACTTTCATTAGTGTATTAAGTGTATTAAAATGTCGTCTTTCGCATTGATTCGGAATCGTCAACCGCAAAAAAAGTCAGTTTTGAGTTATCGTTGAATGAACAAAGTTGTCTCTTTCTTGTTTCAAGTGTTCAACTATGGACCCATGGCTAAAACTCAAGTTTTAAAGACTTCCCGAAATCCGAATTTGGACTTTCATTTGTGTATTAAGTGTATTAAAATGTCGTCTTTCACATTGATTCGGAATCGTCAACCGCAAAAAAAGTCAGTTTTGAGATATCGTTGAATGAACAAAGTTGTCTCTTTCTTGTTTCAAGTGTTTAACTATGGACCCATGGCTAAAACTCAAGTTTTAAAGACTTCCCGAAATCCAAATTTGGACTTTCGTTAGTGTATTAAGTGTATCAAAATGTCGTCTTTCACATTTATTCGAAATCGTCAACCGCAAAAAAAGTCAGTTTTGAGAAATCGTTGAATGAACAAAGTTGTCTCTTTCTTGTTTCAAGTGTTTAACTATGGACCCATGGCTAAAACTCAAGTTTTAGAGACATCCCGAAATCTGAATTTGGACTTTCGTTAGTGTATTAAGTGTATCAAAATGTCATCTTTCACATTGATTCGAGATCGTCAACCGCAAAAAAAGTCAGTTTTGAGATATCGTTGAATGAACAAAGTTGTCTCTTTCTTGTTTCTAGTGTTTAACTATGGACCCATGGCTAAAACTCAAGTTTTAAAGACTTCCCGAAATCTGATTTGGACTTTCATCAGTGTATTAAGTGTATTAAAATGTAGTCTTTCACATTGATTCAGAATCGTCCACCGCAAAAAACTTTCCTTTCGAGTTATCGTTGAATGAACGAAGTTGTCTCTTTCTTGTTTCAAGTGTTCAACTACGGACCCATGGCCAAAACTCAAGTTTTAAAAACTTCCCAAAATCTGAATTTGGGCTTTCTTTAGTGTATTAAGTGTTTCAAAATGCCGTCTTTCACGTAGATTCGTAATCATCAAAAGCAAATAAGTCAGTTTTTAGATATCTTTGATTGAACAAAATTCTGTCTTTCTTGTTTCAAGTGTTCTACTATGGACCCATGGCTAAAACTCAAGTTTTACAAACTTCTCGAAATCTAAATCTGGACTTTCATTAGGGTATTAAGTGTATCAAAATGTCGTCCTTCACATAGATTCGGAATCGTCAACTGCAAAAAAGTCAGTTTTAAGATATTGTAGATTGAACAAAGTTGTCTCTTTCTTTTTTCAAGTGTTCTACTATGGACCCATGGGTAAAACTCAAGTTTTAAAAAAGTTCCCGGAATCCGAATTTGGACATTCGTTAGTGTATTAAGTGTATCAAAATGTCGTCTTTCACGTTGATTCGGAATCGTCAACCGCAATAAAAGTCAGTTTTGAGATATTGTTGAATGAACAAAGTTGTCTCTTTCTTGTTTCAAGTGTTTAACTATTGACCCATGGCTAAAACTCAAGCTTTAAAGACTTCCCGAAATCCAAATTTGGACTTTCGTTAGTGTATTAAGTGTATCAAAATGTCGTCTTTCACATTTATTCGAAATCGTCAACCGCAAAAAAAGTCAGTTTTGAGAAATCGTTGAATCAACAAAGTTGTCTCTTTCTTGTTTCAAGTGTTCTACTATAGACCCATGGCTAAAACTCAAGTTTTAAAGACTTCCCGAAATCCAAATTTAGACTTTCATTAGTGAATTAAGTGTATTAAAATGTCGTATTTCACATTGATTCGGAATCGTGAACCGCAAAAAAAGTCAGTTCTGAGATATCGTTGAATGAACGAAGTTGTTTCTTTCTTGTTTCAAGTGTTTAACTATGGACCCATGGCTAAAACTAAAGTTTTAAAGACTTCCCGAAATCCGAATTTGTACTTTCATTAGTGTATTAAGTGTATTAAAATGTCGTCTTTCACATTGATTCGGAATCGTCAACCGCAAAAAAAGTCAGTTTTGAGTTATCGTTGAATGAACAAAGTTGTCTCTTTCTTGTTTCTCAAGTGTTTAACTATGGACCCATGGCTAAAACTCAAGTTTTAAAGACTTCCCGAAATCCGAATTTGGACTTTCATTAGTGTATTAAGTGTATTAAAATGTCGTCTTTCGCATTGATTCGGAATCGTCAACCGCAAAAAAAGTCAGTTTTGAGTTATCGTTGAATGAACAAAGTTGTCTCTTTCTTGTTTCAAGTGTTCAACTATGGACCCATGGCTAAAACTCAAGTTTTAAAGACTTCCCGAAATCCGAATTTGGACTTTCATTTGTGTATTAAGTGTATTAAAATGTCGTCTTTCACATTGATTCGGAATCGTCAACCGCAAAAAAAGTCAGTTTTGAGATATCGTTGAATGAACAAAGTTGTCTCTTTCTTGTTTCAAGTGTTCAACTATGGACCCATGGCTAAAACTCAAGTTTTAAAAACTTCCCAAAATCTGAATTTGGACTTTATTTAGTGTATTAAGTGTTTCAAAATGTCATCTTTCACGTAGATTCAGAACCGTCAAAGCAAATAAGTCAGTTTTGAGATATCTTTGATAGAACAAAGTTCTGTCTTTCTTGTTTCAATTGTTCTACTGTGCACCCTTGGCTAAAACTCAAGTTTTAAAAACTTCCTGAGATCTGAATCTGGACTTTCATTAGTGTATTATGTGTATCAAAATGTCGTCTTTCACATAGATTCGGAATCATCAACTGCAAAAAAGTCAATTTTGAGATATCGTTGATTTAACAAAGTTGTCTCCTTCTTGTTTCAAGTGTTCTACTATGGACCCATGGGTAAAACTCACGTTTTAAAAATGTCCCGAAATCTGAATTTGGACTTTCACTAGTGTATTAAGTGTATCAAAATGTCGTCTTTCACATTGATTCGGAATCGTCAACCGCAAAAAAAGTCAGTTTTGAGTTATCGTTGAATGAACAAAGTTGTCTCTTTCTTGTTTCAAGTGTTTAACTATGGACCCATGGCTAAAACTCAAGTTTTAAAGACTTCCCGAAATCCGAATTTGGACTTTCATTAGTGTATTAAGTGTATTAAAATGTCATCTTTCGCATTGATTCGGAATCGTCAACCGCTAAAAAAGTCAGTTTTGAGTTATCGTTGAATGAACAAAGTTGTCTCTTTCTTGTTTCAAGTGTTCAACTATAGACCCATGGCTAAAACTCAAGTTTTAAAGACTTCCTGAAATCCGAATTTGGACTTTCATTTGTGTCTTAAGTGTATTAAAATGTCGTCTTTCACATTGATTCGGAATCGTCAACCGCAAAAAAAGTCAGTTTTGAGATATCGTTGAATGAACAAAGTTGTCTCTTTCTTGTTTCAAGTGTTCTACTATAGACCCATGGCTAAAACTCAAGTTTTAAAGACTTCCCGAAATCCAAATTTAGAGTTTCATTAGTGTATTAAGTGTATTAAAATGTCGTATTTCACATTGATTCGGAATCGTCAACCGCAAAAAAAGTCAGTTCTGAGATATCGTTGAATGAACGAAGTTGTTTCTTTCTTGTTTCAAGTGTTTAACTATGGACCCATGGCTAAAACTCAAGTTTTAAAGACTTCCCGAAATCCGAATTTGTACTTTCATTAGTGTATTAAGTGTATTAAAATGTCGTCTTTCACATTGATTCGGAAGCGTCAACCGCAAAAAAAGTCAGTTTTGAGTTATCGTTGAATGAACAAAGTTGTCTCTTTCTTGTTTCAAGTGTTTAACTATGGACCCATGGCTAAAACTCAAGTTTTAGAGACATCCCGAAATCTGAATTTGGACTTTCGTTAGTGTATTAAGTGTATCAAAATGTCATCTTTCACATTGATTCGAGATCGTCAACCGCAAAAAAAGTCAGTTTTGAGATATCGTTGAATGAACAAAGTTGTCTCTTTCTTGTTTCTAGTATTTAACTATGGACCCATGGCTAAAACTCAAGTTTTAAAGACTTCCCGAAATCTGATTTGGACTTTCATCAGTGTATTAAGTGTATTAAAATGTAGTCTTTCACATTGATTCAGAATCGTCCACCGCAAAAAACTTTCCTTTCGAGTTATCGTTGAATGAACGAAGTTGTCTCTTACTTGTTTCAAGTGTTCTACTATAGACCCATGGCTAAAACTCAAGTTTTAAAGACTTCCAGAAATCCAAATTTAGACTTTCATTAGTGTATTAAGTGTATTAAAATGTCGTATTTCACATTGATTCGGAATCGTCAACCGCAAAAAAAGTCAGTTTTGAGATATCGTTGAAAGAACAAAGTTGTCTCTTTCTTGTTTCAAGTGTTTAACTATGGACCCATGGCTAAAACTCAACTTTTAAAGACTTCCCGAAAGCCGAATTTGGACTTTCATTAGCGTATTAGGTGTATTAAAATTTCATCTATCACATTGATTCGGAATCGTCAACCGCAAAAAAAGTCAGTTTTGAGTTATAGTTTAATGAACAAAGTTGTCTCTTTCTTGTTTCAGGTGTTCAACTATGGACCCATGGCTAAAACTCAAGTTTTAAAGACTTCCCGAAATCCGAATTTGGACTTTCATGAGTGTATTAAGTGTATTAAAATGTCGTCTTTCACATTGATTCGGAATCGTCAACCACAAAAAAAGTCAGTTTTGAGATATCGTTGAATGAACAAAGTTGTCTCTTTCTTGTTTCAAGTGTTCAACTATGGACCCATGGCCAAAACTCAAGTTTTAAAGACTGCCCGAAATCTGAATTTGGACCTTCATTAGTGTATTAAGTGTATTAAAATGTCGTCTTTCACATTGATTCGGAATCGTCAACCGCAAAAAAAGACAGTTTTGAGTTATTGTTGAATGAACAAAGTTGTCTCTTTCTTGTTTCAAGTGTTTAACTATGGACCCATGGCTAAAACTCAAGTTTTAAAAACTTCTCGAAATATGAATTTGGACTTTCTTTAGTGTATTAGGTGTTTCAAAATGTCGTCTTTCACGTAGATTCGGAATCATCAACCGCAAAAAAAGTCAGTTTTGAGATATCGTTTGAATGAAGAAAGTTGTCTCTTTCTTGTTTCAAGTGTTCACCAATGGACCCATGGCTAAAACTCAAGTTTTAAAGACTTTCCGAAATCCGAATTTCGACTTTCATTAGTGTATTAAGTGTATTAAAATGTCGTCTTTCACAGTGAGTCGGAATCGTGAACCACAAAAAAAGTCAATTTTGAGATATCGTTGAATGAACAAAGTTGTCTCTTTCTTTTTTCAAGTGTTTATCTACGGACCTATGGCTAAAACTCAAGTTTTAAAGACTTTCCAAAATCCGAATTTGGACTTTCATCAGTGTATTAAGTGTATTAAAATGTCGTCTTTCACATTGATTCGGAATCGTCCACTGCAAAAAACTTCCCTTTTGAGTTATCGTTGAATGAACAAAGTTGTCTCTTTCTTGTTTCAAGTGTTCAACTATGGACCCATGGCCAAAACTCAAGTTTTAAAGACTGCCCGAAATCTGAATTTGGACCTTCATCAGTGTATTAAGTGTATTAAAATGTCGTCTTTCACATTGATTCGGAATCGCCAACCGCAAAAAAAGACAGTTTTGAGTTATTGTTGAATGAACAAAGTTGTCTCTTTCTTGTTTCAAGTGTTTAACTATGGACCCATGGCTAAAACTCAAGTTTTAAAGACTTCCCGAAATCCGAATTTGGACTTTCATTAGTGTATTAAGTGTATTAAAATGTCGCCTTTCACATTGATTCGGAATCTTCAACCGCAAAAAAAGTCAGTTTTGAGATATCGTTTGAATGAAGAAAGTTGTCTCTTTCTTGTTTCAAGTGTTCACCAATGGACCCATGGCTAAAACTCAAGTTTTAAAGACTTTCCGAAATCCGAATTTCGACTTTCATTAGTGTATTAAGTGTATTAAAATGTCGTCTTTCACATTGAGTCGGAATCGTGAACCACAAAAAAAGTCAATTTTGAGATATCGTTGAATGAACAAAGTTGTCTCTTTCTTTTTTCAAGTGTTTATCTACGGACCTATGGCTAAAACTCAAGTTTTAAAGACTTTCCAAAATCTGAATTTGGACTTTCATCAGTGTATTAAGTGTATTAAAATGTCGTCTTTCACATTGATTCGGAATCGTCCACTGCAAAAAACTTCCCTTTTGAGTTATCGTTGAATGAACAAAGTTGTCTCTTTCTTGTTTCAAGTGTTCAACTATGGACCCATGGCTAAAACTCAAGTTTTAAAAACTTCTCAAAATATGAATTTGGACTTTCTTTAGTGTATTAGGTGTTTCAAAAGTCATCTTTCTGGTAGATTCGGAATCATCAACAGCAAAAAAAGTCAGTTTTGTGATATCGTTGAATGAACAAAGTTGTCTCTTTCTTTTTTCAAGTGTTTATCTACGGACCTATGGCTAAAACTCAAGTTTTAAAGACTTTCCAAAATCCGAATTTGGACTTTCATCAGTGTATTAAGTGTATTAAAATGTCGTCTTTCACATTGATTCGGAATCGTCCACCGCAAAAAAGTTCCCTTTTGAGTTATCGTTGAATGAACAAAGTTGTCTCTTTCTTGTTTCAAGTGTTCAACTATGGACCCATGGCTAAAACTCAAGTTTTAAAAAACCTCTCGAAATATGAATTTGTACTTTCATTAGTGTATTAAGTGTTTCAAAATGTCGTCTTTCACGTAGATTCGGAATCATCAAAAGCAAATAAGTCAGTTTTTAGATATCTTTGATTGAACAAAGTTCTGTCTTTCTTGTTTCAAGTGTTTAACTATGGACCATGGCTAAAACTCAAGTTTTAAAAACTTTCCGAAATCTGAATTTGGACTTTCTTTAGTGTATTAAGTGTTTCAAAATGCTGTCTTTCACATAGATTCAGAATCGTCAACTGCAAAAAAGTCAATTTTAAGATATCGTTGATTGAACAAAGTTGTCTCCTTCTTGTTTCAAGTGTTCTACTATGGACGATGGCTAAAACTCAAGTTTTAGAGACATCCCGAAATCCAAATTTGGACTTTCGTTAGTGTATTAAGTGTATCAAAATGTCATCTTTCACATTGATTCGAGATCGTCAACCGCAAAAAAAGTCAATTTTGAGATATCGTTGAATGAACAAAGTTGTCTCTTTCTTGTTTCAAGTGTTTAACTATGGACCCATGGCTAAAACTCAAGTTTTAAAGACTTCCCGAAATCTGAATTTGGACTTTCATCAGTGTATTAAGTGTATTAAAATGTAGTCTTTCACATTGATTCAGAATCGTCCACCGCAAAAAACTTCCCTTTCGAGTTATCGTTGAATGAACGAAGTTGTCTCTTTCTTGTTTCAAGTGTTCAACTATGGACCCATGGCCAAAACTCAAGTTTTAAAAACTTGCCAAAATCTGAATTTGGGCTTTCTTTAGTGTATTAAGTGTTTCAAAATGCCGTCTTTCATGTAGATTCGTAATCATCAAAAGCAAATAAGTCAGTTTTTAGATATCTTAGATTGAACAAAGTTCTGTCTTTCTTGTTTCAAGTGTTCTACTATGGACCCATGGCTAAAACTCAAGTTTTAAAAACTTCTCGAAATCTAAATCTGGACTTTCATTAGGGTATTAAGTGTATCAAAATGTCGTCTTTCACATAGATTCGGAATCGTCAACTGCAAAAAAGTCAGTTTTAAGATATCGTTGATTGAACAAAGTTGTCTCTTTCTTGTTTCAAGTGTTCTACTATGGACCCATGGGTAAAACTCAAGTTTTAAAAAAGTTCCCAGAATCCAAATTTGGACATTCGTTAGTGTATTAAGTGTATCAAAATGTCGTCTTTCACGTTGATTCGGAATCGTCAAACGCAATAAAAGTCAGTTTTGAGATATTGTTGAATGAACAAAGTTGTCTCTTTCTTGTTTCAAGTGTTTAACTATTGACCCATGGCTAAAAGTCAAGCTTTAAAGACTTCCTGAAATCCAAATTTGGACTTTCGTTAGTGTATTAAGTGTATCAAAATGTCGTCTTTCACATTTATTTGAAATCGTCAACCGCAAAAAAAGTCAGTTTTGAGAAATCGTTGAATCAACAAAGTTGTCTCTTTCTTGTTTCAAGTGTTCTACTATAGACCCATGGCTAAAACTCAAGTTTTAAAGACTTCCCGAAATCTGAATTTGGACTTTCGTTAGTGTATTAAGTGTATCAAAATGTCGTCTTTCACATTTATTCGAAATCGTCAACTGCAAAAAAAGTCAGTTTTGAGAAATCGTTGAATAAACAAAGTTGTCTCTTTCTTGTTTCAAGTGTTCTACTATCGACCCATGGCTAAAACTCAAGTTTGAAAGACTTTCCGAAATCCGAATTTGGACTTTCATCAGTGTATTAAGTGTATTAAAATGTCGTCTTTCACATTGATTCGGAATCGTCCACTACAAAAAACTGCCCTTTTGAGTTATCGTTGAATAAGCAAAGTTGTCTCTTTCTTGTTTCAAGTGTTCAACTATGGACCCATGGCTAAAACACAAGTTTTAAAAACTTCTCGAAATATGAATTTGGACTTTCTTTAGTGTATTAAGTTTTTCAAAATGTCGTCTTTCACGTAGATTCGGAATCATCAAAACCAAATAAGTCAGTTTTTAGATATCTTTGATTGAACAAAGTTCTATCTTTCTTGTTTCAAGTGTTCTCCTATGGACCCACGGCTAAAACTCAAGTTTTAAAAACTTCTCGAAATCTGAATCTGGACTTTCATTAGTGTATTAAGTGTATCAAAATGTCATCTTTCACATAGGTTCGGAATCGTCAACTGCGAAAAAGTCAATTTTAAGATATCGTTGATTGAACAAAGTTGTCTCTTTCTTGTTTCAAGTATTCAACTATGGACCCATGGCTAAAACTCAAGTTTTAAAGACTTCCCGAAATTCGAATTTGAACTTTCATGAGTGTATTAAGTGTATTAAAATGTCGTCTTTCACATTGATTCGGAATCGTCAACCACAAAAAAAGTCAGTTTTGAGATATCGTTGAATGAACAAAGTTGTCTCTTTCTTGTTTCTAGTGTTTAACTATGGACCCATGGCTAAAACTCAAGTTTTAAAGACTTCCCGAAATCTGATTTGGACTTTCATCATTGTATTAAGTGTATTAAAATGTAGTCTTTCACATTGATTCAGAATCGTCCACCGCAAAAAACTTTCCTTTCGAGTTATCGTTGAATGAACGAAGTTGTCTCTTTCTTGTTTCAAGTGTTCAACTACGGACCCATGGCCAAAACTCTAGTTTTAAAAACTTCCCAAAATCTGAATTTGGGCTTTCTTTAGTGTATTAAGTGTTTCAAAATGCCATCTTTCACGTAGATTCGTAATCATCAAAAGCAAATAAGTCAGTTTTTAGATATCTTTGATTGAACAAAGTTCTGTCTTTCTTGTTTCAAGTGTTCTACTATGGACCCATGTCTAAAACTCAAGTTTTAAAAACTTCCTGAAATCTAAATCTGGACTTTCATTAGGGTATTAAGTGTATCAAAATGTCGTCTTTCACATAGATTCGGAATCGTCAACTGCAAAAAAGTCAATTTTAAGATATCATTGATTGAACAAAGTTGTCACTTTCTTGTTTCAAGTGTTCTACTATGGACCCATGGGTAAAACTCAAGTTTAAAAAAGTTCCCGGAATCCGAATTTGGACATTCGTTAGTGTATTAAGTGTATCAAAATGTCATCTTTCACGTTGATTCGGAATCGTCAACCGCAATAAAAGTCAGTTTTGAGATATTGTTGAATGAACAAAGTTGCCTCTTTCTTGTTTCAAGTGTTTAACTATTGACCCATGGCTAAAACTCAAGCTTTAAAGACTTCCCGAAATCCAAATTTGGACTTTCGTTAGTGTATTAAGTGTATCAAAATGTCGTCTTTCACATTTATTCGAAATCGTCAACCGCAAAAAAAGTCAGTTTTGAGAAATCGTTGAATGAACAAAGTTGTCTCTTTCTTGTTTCAAGTGTTCTACTATAGACCCATGGCTAAAACTCAAGTTTTAAAGACTTCCAGAAATCCAAATTTAGACTTTCATTAGTGTATTAAGTGTATTAAAATGTCGTATTTCACATTGATTCGGAATCGTCAACCGCAAAAAAAGTCAGTTTTGAGAAATCGTTGAATGAACAAAGTTGTCTCTTTCTTGTTTCAAGTGTTTAACTATGGACCCATGGCTAAAACTCAAGTTTTAGAGACATCCCGAAATCTGAATTTGGACTTTCGTTAGTGTATTAAGTGTATCAAAATGTCATCTTTCACATTGATTCGAGATCGTCAACCGCAAAAAAAGTCAGTTTTGAGATATCGTTGAATGAACAAAGTTGTCTCTTTCTTGTTTCTAGTGTTTAACTATGGACCCATGGCTAAAACTCAAGTTTTAAAGACTTCCCGAAATCTGATTTGGACTTTCATCAGTGTATTAAGTGTATTAAAATGTAGTCTTTCACATTGATTCAGTATCGTCCACCGCAAAAAACTTTCCTTTCGAGTTATCGTTGAATGAACGAAGTTGTCTCTTTCTTGTTTCAAGTGTTCAACTACGGACCCATGGCCAAAACTCAAGTTTTAAAAACTTCCCAAAATCTGAATTTGGGCTTTCTTTAGTGTATTAAGTGTTTCAAAATGCCGTCTTTCACGTAGATTCGTAATCATCAAAAGCAAATAAGTCAGTTTTTAGATATCTTTGATTGAACAAAGTTCTGTCTTTCTTGTTTCAAGTGTTCTACTATGGACCCATGGCTAAAACTCAAGTTTTACAAACTTCTCGAAATCTAAATCTGGACTTTCATTAGGGTATTAAGTGTATCAAAATGTCGTCCTTCACATAGATTCGGAATCGTCAACTGCAAAAAAGTCAGTTTTAAGATATCGTTGATTGAAAAAAGTTGTCTCTTTCTTTTTTCAAGTGTTCTACTATGGACCCATGGGTAAAACTCAAGTTTTAAAAAAGTTCTCGGAATCCGAATTTGGACATTCGTTAGTGTATTAAGTGTATCAAAATGTCGTCTTTCACGTTGATTCGGAATCGTCAACCGCAATAAAAGTCAGTTTTGAGATATTGTTGAATGAACAAAGTTGTCTCTTTCTTGTTTCAAGTGTTTAACTATTGACCCATGGCTAAAACTCAAGCTTTAAAGACTTCCCGAAATCCAAATTTGGACTTTCGTTAGTGTATTAAGTGTATCAAAATGTCGTCTTTCTCATTTATTCGAAATCGTCAACCGCAAAAAAAGTCAGTTTTGAGAAATCGTTGAATCAACAAAGTTGTCTCTTTCTTGTTTCAAGTGTTCTACTATAGACCCATGGCTAAAACTCAAGTTTTAAAGACTTCCCGAAATCCAAATTTAGACTTTCATTAGTGAATTAAGTGTATTAAAATGTCGTATTTCACATTGATTCGGAATCGTCAACCGCAAAAAAAGTCAGTTCTGAGATATCGTTGAATGAACGAAGTTGTTTCTTTCTTGTTTCAAGTGTTTAACTATGGACCCATGGCTAAAACTAAAGTTTTAAAGACTTCCCGAAATCCGAATTTGTACTTTCATTAGTGTATTAAGTGTATTAAAATGTCGTCTTTCACATTGATTCGGAATCGTCAACCGCAAAAAAAGTCAGTTTTGAGTTATCGTTGAATGAACAAAGTTGTCTCTTTCTTGTTTCTCAAGTGTTTAACTATGGACCCATGGCTAAAACTCAAGTTTTAAAGACTTCCCGAAATCCAAATTTGGACTTTCATTAGTGTATTAAGTGTATTAAAATGTCGTCTTTCGCATTGATTCGGAATCGTCAACCGCAAAAAAAGTCAGTTTTGAGTTATCGTTGAATGAACAAAGTTGTCTCTTTCTTGTTTCAAGTGTTCAACTATGGACCTATGGCTAAAACTCAAGTTTTAAAGACTTCCCGAAATCCGAATTTGGACTTTCATTTTTGTATTAAGTGTATTAAAATGTCGTCTTTCACATTGATTCGGAATCGTCAACCGCAAAAAAAGTCAGTTTTGAGATATCGTTGAATGAACAAAGTTGTCTCTTTCTTGTTTCAAGTGTTCAACTATGGACCCATGGCTAAAACTCAAGTTTTAAAAACTTCCCAAAATCTGAATTTGGACTTTATTTAGTGTATTAAGTGTTTCAAAATGTCATCTTTCACGTAGATTCAGAACCGTCAAAGCAAATAAGTCAGTTTTGAGATATCTTTGATAGAACAAAGTTCTGTCTTTCTTGTTTCAATTGTTCTACTGTGCACCCATGGCTAAAACTCAAGTTTTAAAAACTTCCCGAGATCTGAATCTGGACTTTCATTAGTGTATTATGTGTATCAAAATGTCGTCTTTCACATAGATTCGGAATCATCAACTGCAAAAAAGTCAATTTTGAGATATCGTTGATTTAACAAAGTTGTCTCCTTCTTGTTTCAAGTGTTCTACTATGGACCCATGGGAAAAACTCACGTTTTAAAAATGTCCCGAAATCTGAATTTGGACTTTCACTAGTGTATTAAGTGTATCAAAATGTCATCTTTCACATTGATTCGGAATCGTCAACCGCAAAAAAAGTCAGTTTTGAGTTATCGTTGAATGAACAAAGTTGTCTCTTTCTTGTTTCAAGTGTTTAACTATGGACCCATGGCTAAAACTCAAGTTTTAAAGACTTCCCGAAATCCGAATTTGGACTTTCATTAGTGTATTAAGTGTATTAAAATGTCGTCTTTCGCATTGATTCGGAATCGTCAACCGCTAAAAAAGTCAGTTTTGAGTTATCGTTGAATGAACAAAGTTGTCTCTTTCTTGTTTCAAGTGTTCAACTATAGACCCATGGCTAAAACTCAAGTTTTAAAGACTTCCTGAAATCCGAATTTGGACTTTCATTTGTGTCTTAAGTGTATTAAAATGTCGTCTTTCACATTGATTCGGAATCGTCAACCGCAAAAAAAGTCAGTTTTGAGATATCGTTGAATGAACAAAGTTGTCTCTTTCTTGTTTCAAGTGTTCTACTATAGACCCATGGCTAAAACTCAAGTTTTAAAGACTTCCCGAAATCCAAATTTAGAGTTTCATTAGTGTATTAAGTGTATTAAAATGTCGTATTTCACATTGATTCGGAATCGTCAACCGCAAAAAAAGTCAGTTCTGAGATATCGTTGAATGAACGAAGTTGTTTCTTTCTTGTTTCAAGTGTTTAACTATGGACCCATGGCTAAAACTCAAGTTTTAAAGACTTCCCGAAATCCGAATTTGTACTTTCATTAGTGTATTAAGTGTATTAAAATGTCGTCTTTCACATTGATTCGGAAGCGTCAACCGCAAAAAAAGTCAGTTTTGAGATATCGTTGAATGAACAAAGTTGTGTCTTTCTTTTTTCAAGTGTTTAACTATGGACCCATGGCTAAAACTCAACTTTTAAAGACTTCCCGAAATCCGAATTTGGACTTTCATTAGCGTATTATGTGTATTAAAATGTCGTATTTCACATTGATTCGAAATCGTCAACCGCAAAAAAAGTCAGTTTTGAGAAATCGTTGAATGAACAAAGTTGTGTCTTTCTTTTTTCAAGTGTTTAACTATGGACCCATGGCTAAAACTCAACTTTTAAAGACTTCCCGAAATCCGAATTTGGACTTTCATTAGTGTATTAAGTGTATTAAAATGTCGTATTTCACATTGATTCGGAATCGTCAACCGCAAAAAAAGTCAGTTTTGAGATATCGTTGAATGAACAAAGTTGTGTCTTTCTTTTTTCAAGTGTTTAACTATGGACCCATGGCTAAAACTCAACTTTTAAAGACTTCCCGAAATCCGAATTTGGACTTTTATTAGCGTATTAAGTGTATCAAAATGTCGTCTTTCACGTTGATTCGGAATCGTCAACCGCAATAAAAGTCAGTTTTGAGATATTGTTGAATGAACAAAGTTGCCTCTTTCTTGTTTCAAGTGTTTAACTATTGACCCATGGCTAAAACTCAAGCTTTAAAGACTTCCCGAAATCCAAATTTGGACTTTCATTAGTGTATTAAGTGTATCAAAATGTCGTCTTTCACATTTATTCGAAATCGTCAACCGCAAAAAAAGTCAGTTTTGAGAAATCGTTGAATGAACAAAGTTGTCTCTTTCTTGTTTCAAGTGTTCTACTATAGACCCATGGCTAAAACTCAAGTTTTAAAGACTTCCAGAAATCCAAATTTAGACTTTCATTAGTGTATTAAGTGTATTAAAATGTCGTATTTCACATTGATTCGGAATCGTCAACCGCAAAAAAAGTCAGTTTTGAGATATCGTTGAATGAACAAGGTTGTCTCTTTCTTGTTTCAAGTGTTTAACTATGGACCCATGGCTAAAACTCAAGTTTTAAAGACTTCCCGAAATCCGAATTTGGACTTTCATTAGTGTATTAAGTGTATTAAAATGTCGTCATTCGCATTGATTCGGAATCGTCAACCACAAAAAAAGTCAGTTTTGAGTTATCGTTGAATGAACAAAGTTGTCTCTTTCTTGTTTCAAGTGTTCAACTATGGACCCATGGCTAAAACTCAAGTTTTAAAGACTTCCTGAAATCCGAATTTGGACTTTCATTTGTGTATTAAGTGTATTAAAATGTCGTCTTTCAAATTGATTCGGAATCGTCAACCGCAAAAAAAGTCAGTTTTGAGATCTCGTTGAATGAACAAAGTTGTCTCTTTCTTGTTTCAAGTGTTCTACTATAGACCCATGGCTAAAACTCAAGTTTTAAAGACTTCCCGAAATCCAAATTTAGAGTTTCATTAGTGTATTAAGTGTATTAAAATGTCGTATTTCACATAGATTCGGAATCGTCAACCGCAAAAAAAGTCAGTTCTGAGATATCGTTGAATGAACGAAGTTGTTTCTTTCTTGTTGCAAGTGTTTAACTATGGACCCATGGCTAAAACTCAAGTTTTAAAGACTTCCCGAAATCCAAATTTGTACTTTCATTAGTGTATTAAGTGTATTAAAATGTCGTCTTTCACATTGATTCGGAAGCGTCAACCGCAAAAAAAGTCAGTTTTGAGTTATCGTTGAATGAACAAAGTTGTCTCTTTCTTGTTTCAAGTGTTTAACTATGGACCCATGGCTAAAACTCAAGTTTTAGAGACATCCCGAAATCTGAATTTGGACTTTCGTTAGTGTATTAAGTGTATCAAAATGTCATCTTTCACATTGATTCGAGATCGTCAACCGCAAAAAAAGTCAGTTTTGAGATATCGTTGAATGAACAAAGTTGTCTCTTTCTTGTTTCTAGTGTTTAACTATGGACCCATGGCTAAAACTCAAGTTTTAAAGACTTCCCGAAATCTGATTTGGACTTTCATCAGTGTATTAAGTGTATTAAAATTTAGTCTTTCACATTGATTCAGAATCGTCCACCGCAAAAAACTTTCCTTTCGAGTTATCGTTGAATGAACGAAGTTGTCTATTTCTTGTTTCAAGTGTTCAACTACGGACCCATGGCCAAAACTCAAGTTTTAAAAACTTCCCAAAATCAAAATTTGGGCTTTCTTTAGTGTATTAAGTGTTTCAAAATGCCGTCTTTCACGTAGATTCGTAATCATCAAAAGCAAATAAGTCAGTTTTTAGATATCTTTGATTGAACAAAGTTCTGTCTTTCTTGTTTCAAGTGTTCTACTATGGACCCATGGCTAAAACTCAAGTTTTAAAAACTTCTCGAAATCTAAATCCGGACTTTCATTAGGGCATTAAGTGTATCAAAATGTCGTCTTTCACATAGATTCGGAATCGTCAACTGCAAAAAAGTCAGTTTTAAGATATCGTTGATTGAACAAAGTTGTCTCTTTCTTGTTTCAAGTGTTCTACTATGGACCCATGGGTAAAACTCAAGTTTTAAAAAAGTTCCCGGAATCCAAATTTGGACATTCGTTAGTGTATTAAGTGTATCAAAATGTCGTCTTTCACGTTGATTCGGAATCGTCAACCGCAAAAAAAGTCAGTTTTGAGAAATCGTTGAATGAACAAAGTTGTCTCTTTCTTGTTTCAAGTGTTCTACTATAGACCCATGGCTAAAACTCAAGTTTTAAAGACTTCCAGAAATCCAAATTTAGACTTTCATTAGTGTATTAAGTGTATTAAAATGTCGTATTTCACATTGATTCGGAATCGTCAACCGTAAAAAAAGTCAGTTTTGAGATATCGTTGAATGAACGAAGTTGTCTCTTTCTTGTTTCAAGTGTTTAACTATGGACCCATGGCTAAAACTCAAGTTTTAAAGACTTCCCGAAATCCGAATTTGGACTTTCATTAGTGTATTAAGTGTATTAAAATGTCGTCTTTCGCATTGATTCGGAATCGTCAACCACAAAAAAAGTCAGTTTTGAGTTATCGTTGAATGAACAAAGTTGTCTCTTTCTTGTTTCAAGTGTTCAACTATGGACCCATGGCTAAAACTCAAGTTTTAAAGACTTCCTGAAATCCGAATTTGGACTTTCATTTGTGTATTAAGTGTATTAAAATGTCGTCTTTCACATTGATTCGGAATCGTCAACCGCAAAAAAAGTCAGTTTTGAGATCTCGTTGAATGAACAAAGTTGTCTCTTTCTTGTTTCAAGTGTTCTACTATAGACCCATGGCTAAAACTCAAGTTTTAAAGACTTCCCGAAATCCAAATTTAGAGTTTCATTAGTGTATTAAGTGTATTAAAATGTCGTATTTCACATAGATTCAGAATCGTCAACCGCAAAAAAAGTCAGTTCTGAGATATCGTTGAATGAACGAAGTTGTTTCTTTCTTGTTGCAAGTGTTTAACTATGGACCCATGGCTAAAACTCAAGTTTTAAAGACTTCCCGAAATCCGAATTTGTACTTTTATTAGTGTATTAAGTGTATTAAAATGTCGTCTTTCACATTGATTCGGAAGCGTCAACCGCAAAAAAAGTCAGTTTTGAGTTATCGTTGAATGAACAAAGTTGTCTCTTTCTTGTTTCAAGTGTTTAACTATGGACCCATGGCTAAAACTCAAGTTTTAGAGACATCCCGAAATCTGAATTTGGACTTTCGTTAGTGTATTAAGTGTATCAAAATGTCATCTTTCACATTGATTCGAGATCGTCAACCGCAAAAAAAGTCAGTTTTGAGATATCGTTGAATGAACAAAGTTGTCTCTTTCTTGTTTCTAGTGTTTAACTATGGACCCATGGCTAAAACTCAAGTTTTAAAGACTTCCCGAAATCTGATTTGGACTTTCATCAGTGTATTAAGTGTATTAAAATTTAGTCTTTCACATTGATTCAGAATCGTCCACCGCAAAAAACTTTCCTTTCGAGTTATCGTTGAATGAACGAAGTTGTCTATTTCTTGTTTCAAGTGTTCAACTACGGACCCATGGCCAAAACTCAAGTTTTAAAAACTTCCCAAAATCTGAATTTGGGCTTTCTTTAGTGTATTAAGTGTTTCAAAATGCCGTCTTTCACGTAGATTCGTAATCATCAAAAGCAAATAAGTCAGTTTTTAGATATCTTTGATTGAACAAAGTTCTGTCTTTCCTGTTTCAAGTGTTCTACTATGGACCCATGGCTAAAACTCAAGTTTTAAAAACTTCTCGAAATCTAAATCCGGACTTTCATTAGGGCATTAAGTGTATCAAAATGTCGTCTTTCACATAGATTCGGAATCGTCAACTGCAAAAAAGTCAGTTTTAAGATATCGTTGATTGAACAAAGTTGTCTCTTTCTTGTTTCAAGTGTTCTACTATGGACCCATGGGTAAAACTCAAGTTTTAAAAAAGTTCCCGGAATCCGAATTTGGACATTCGTTAGTGTATTAAGTGTATCAAAATGTCGTCTTTCACGTTGATTCAGAATCGTCAACCGCAAAAAAAGTCAGTTTTGAGAAATCGTTGAATGAACAAAGTTGTCTCTTTCTTGTTTCAAGTGTTCTACTATAGACCCATGGCTAAAACTCAAGTTTTAAAGACTTCCAGAAATCCAAATTTAGACTTTCATTAGTGTATTAAGTGTATTAAAATGTCGTATTTCACATTGATTCGGAATCGTCAACCGTAAAAAAAGTCAGTTTTGAGATATCGTTGAATGAACGAAGTTGTCTCTTTCTTGTTTCAAGTGTTTAACTATGGACCCATGGCTAAAACTCAACTTTTAAAGACTTCCCGAAATCCGAATTTGGACTTTCATTAGCGTATTAAGTGTATTAAAATTTCATCTTTCACATTGATTCGGAATCGTCAACCGCAAAAAAAGTCAGTTTTGAGTTATAGTTTAATGAACAAAGTTGTCTCTTTCTTGTTTCAAGTGTTCAACTATGGACCCATGGCTAAAACTCAAGTTTTAGAGACATCCCGAAATCTGAATTTGGACTTTCGTTAGTGTATTAAGTGTATCAAAATGTCATCTTTCACATTGATTCGAGATCGTCAACCGCAAAAAAAGTCAGTTTTGAGATATCGTTGAATGAACAAAGTTGTCTCTTTCTTGTTTCTAGTGTTTAACTATGGACCCATGGCTAAAACTCAAGTTTTAAAAACTTCTCGAAATCTAAATCTGGACTTTCATTAGGGTGTTAAGTGTATCAAAATGTCGTCTTTCACATAGATTCGGAATCGTCAAATGCAAAAAAGTCAATTTTAAGATATCATTGATTGAACAAAGTTGTCTCTTTCTTGTTTCAAGTGTTCTACTATGGACCCATGGGTAAAACTCAAGTTTTAAAAAAGTTCCCGGAATCCGAATTTGGACATTCGTTAGTGTATTAAGTGTATCAAAATGTCGTCTTTCACGTTGATTCGGAATCGTCAACCGCAATAAAAGTCAGTTTTGAGATATTGTTGAATGAACAAAGTTGCCTCTTTCTTGTTTCAAGTGTTTAACTATTGACCCATGGCTAAAACTCAAGCTTTAAAGACTTCCCGAAATCCAAATTTGGACTTTCGTTAGTGTATTAAGTGTATCAAAATGTCGTCTTTCACATTTATTCGAAATCGTCAACCGCAAAAAAAGTCAGTTTTGAGAAATCGTTGAATGAACAAAGTTGTCTCTTTCTTGTTTCAAGTGTTCTACTATAGACCCATGGCTAAAACTCAAGTTTTAAAGACTTCCCGAAATCCGAATTTGGACTTTCATGAGTGTATTAAGTGTATTAAAATGTCGTCTTTCACATTGATTCGGAATCGTCAACCACAAAAAAAGTCAGTTTTGAGATATCGTTGAATGAACAAAGTTGTCTCTTTCTTGTTTCAAGTGTTCAACTATGGACCCATGGCCAAAACTCAAGTTTTAAAGACTGCCCGAAATCTGAATTTGGACCTTCATCAGTGTATTAAGTGTATTAAAATGTCGTCTTTCACATTGATTCGGAATCGTCAACCGCAAAAAAAGACAGTTTTGAGTTATTGTTGAATGAACAAAGTTGTCTCTTTCTTGTTTCAAGTGTTTAACTATGGACCCATGGCTAAAACTCAAGTTTTAAAAACTTCTCAAAATATGAATTTGGACTTTCTTTAGTGTATTAGGTGTTTCAAAATGTCGTCTTTCACGTAGATTCGGAATCATCAACCGCAAAAAAAGTCAGTTTTGAGATATCGTTTGAATGAAGAAAGTTGTCTCTTTCTTGTTTCAAGTGTTCACCAATGGACCCATGGCTAAAACTCAAGTTTTAAAGACTTTTCGAAATCCGAATTTCGACTTTCATTAGTGTATTAAGTGTATTAAAATGTCGTCTTTCACAGTGAGTCGGAATCGTGAACCACAAAAAAAGTCAATTTTGAGATATCGTTGAATGAACAAAGTTGTCTCTTTCTTTTTTCAAGTGTTTATCTACGGACCTATGGCTAAAACTCAAGTTTTAAAGACTTTCCAAAATCCGAATTTGGACTTTCATCAGTGTATTAAGTGTATTAAAATGTCGTCTTTCACATTGATTCGGAATCGTCCACTGCAAAAAACTTCCCTTTTGAGTTATCGTTGAATGAACAAAGTTGTCTCTTTCTTGTTTCAAGTGCTTAACTATGGACCATGGCTAAAACTCAAGTTTTAAAGACATCCCGAAATCCAAATTTGGACTTTCGTTAGTGTATTAAGTGTATCAAAATGTCATCTTTCACATTGATTCGAGATCGTCAACCGCAAAAAAAGTCAGTTTTCAGATATCGTTGAATGAACAAAGTTGTCTCTTTCTTGTTTCAAGTGTTTAACTATGGACCCATGGCTAAAACTCAAGTTTTAAACACTTCCCGAAATCTGAATTTGGACTTTCATCTGTGTATTAAGTGTATTAAAATGTAGTCTTTCACATTGATTCAGAATCGTCCACCGCAAAAAACTTCCCTTTCGAGTTATCGTTGAATGAACGAAGTTGTCTCTTTCTTGTTTCAAGTGTTCAACTATGGACCCATGGCCAAAACTCAAGCTTTAAAAACTTCCCAAAATCTGAATTTGGGCTTTCTTTAGTGTATTAAGTGTTTCAAAATGCCGTCTTTCACGTAGATTCGTAATCATCAAAAGCAAATAAGTCAGTTTTTAGATATCTTTGATTGAACAAAGTTCTGTCTTTTCTTGTTTCAAGTGTTCTACTATGGACCCATGGCTAAAACTCAAGTTTTAAAAACATCCCGAAATCTAAATCTGGACTTTCATTAGGGTATTAAGTGTATCAAAATGTCGTCTTTCACATAGATTCGAAATCGTCAACTGCAAAAAAGTCAATTTTAAGATATCGTTGATTGAACAAAGTTGTCTCTTTCTTGTTTCAAGTGTTCTACTATGGACCCATGGGTAAAACTCAAGTTTTAAAAAAGTTCCCGGAATCCGAATTTGGACATTCGTTAGTGTATTAAGTGTATCAAAATGTCGTCTTTCACGTTGATTCGGAATCGTCAACCGCAATAAAAGTCAGTTTTGAGATATTGTTGAATGAACAAAGTTGTCTCTTTCTTGTTTCAAGTGTTCTACTATTTACCCATGGCTAAAACTCAAGTTTTAAAGACTTCCCGAAATCCAAATTTGGACTTTCGTTAGTGTATTAAGTGTATCAAAATGTCGTCTTTCACATTTATTCGAAATCGTCAACTGCAAAAAAAGTCAGTTTTGAGAAATCGTTGAATGAACAAAGTTGTCTCTTTCTTGTTTCAAGTGTTCTACTATGAACCCATGGCTAAAACTCAAGTTTTAAAGACTTCCCGAAATCCAAATTTAGACTTTCATTAGTGTATTAAGTGTATTAAAATGTCGTATTTCATATTGATTCGGAATCGTCAACCGCAAAAAAAGTCAGTTTTGAGATATCGTTGAATGAACAAAGTTGTCTCTTTCTTGTTTCAAGTGTTTAACTATGGACCCATGGCTAAAACTCAAGTTTTAAAGACTTCCCGAAATCCGAATTTGGACTTTCATTAGTGTATTAAGTGTATTAAAATGTCGCCTTTCACATTGATTCGGAATCGTCAACCGCAAAAAAAGTCAATTTTGAGATATCGTTGAATGAACAAAGTTGTCTCTTTCTTTTTTCAAGTGTTTATCTACGGACCTATGGCTAAAACTCAAGTTTAAAGACTTTCCAAAATCCGAATTTGGACTTTCATTAGTGTATTAAGTGTATTAAAATGTCATCTTTCACAGTGAGTCGGAATCGTGAACCACAAAAAAAGTCAATTTTGAGATATCGTTGAATGAACAAAGTTGTCTCTTTCTTTTTTCAAGTGTTTATCTACGGACCTATGGCTAAAACTCAAGTTTTAAAGACTTTCCAAAATCCGAATTTGGACTTTCATCAGTGTATTAAGTGTATTAAAATGTCGTCTTTCACATTGATTCGGAATCGTCCACTGCAAAAAACTTCCCTTTTGAGTTATCGTTGAATGAACAAAGTTGTCTCTTTCTTGTTTCAAGTGTTCAACTATGGACCCATGGCTAAAACTCAAGTTTTAAAAACTTCGCAAAATATGAATTTGGACTTTCTTTAGTGTATTAGGTGTTTCAAAATGTCATCTTTCACGTAGATTCGGAATCATCAACAACAAAAAAAGTCAGTTTTGTGATATCGTTGAATGAACAAAGTTGTATCTTTCTTGTTTCAAGTGTTTAACTACGGACCCATGGCTATAACTCAAGTTTTAAAGACTTTTCGAAATCCGAATTTGGACTTTCATCAGTGTATTAAGTGTATTAAAATGTCGTCTTTCACATTGATTCGGAATCGTCCACCGCAAAAAAGTTCCCTTTTGAGTTATCGTTGAATGAACAAAGTTGTCTCTTTCTTGTTTCAAGTGTTCAACTATGGACCCATGGCTAAAACTCAAGTTTTAAAAACTTCTCGAAATATGAATTTGTACTTTCTTTAGTGTATTAAGTGTTTCAAAATGTCGTCTTTCACGTAGATTCGGAATCATCAACAACAAAAAAAGTCAGTTTTGTGATATCGTTGAATGAACAAAGTTGTATCTTTCTTGTTTCAAGTGTTTAACTACGGACCCATGGCTATAACTCAAGTTTTAAAGACTTTTCGAAATCCGAATTTGGACTTTCATCAGTGTATTAAGTGTATTAAAATGTCGTCTTTCACATTGATTCGGAATCGTCCACCGCAAAAAAGTTCCCTTTTGAGTTATCGTTGAATGAACAAAGTTGTCTCTTTCTTGTTTCAAGTGTTCACCAATGGACCCATGGCTAAAACTCAAGTTTTAAAGACTTTCCGAAATCCGAATTTCGACTTTCATTAGTGTATTAAGTGTATTAAAATGTCATCTTTCACAGTGAGTCGGAATCGTGAACCACAAAAAAAGTCAATTTTGAGATATCGTTGAATGAACAAAGTTGTCTCTTTCTTTTTTCAAGTGTTTATCTACGGACCTATGGCTAAAACTCAAGTTTTAAAGACTTTCCAAAATCCGAATTTGGACTTTCATCAGTGTATTAAGTGTATTAAAATGTCGTCTTTCACATTGATTCGGAATCGTCCACTGCAAAAAACTTCCCTTTTGAGTTATCGTTGAATGAACAAAGTTGTCTCTTTCTTGTTTCAAGTGTTCAACTATGGACCCATGGCTAAAACTCAAGTTTTAAAAACTTCGCAAAATATGAATTTGGACTTTCTTTAGTGTATTAGGTGTTTCAAAATGTCATCTTTCACGTAGATTCGGAATCATCAACAACAAAAAAAGTCAGTTTTGTGATATCGTTGAATGAACAAAGTTGTATCTTTCTTGTTTCAAGTGTTTAACTACGGACCCATGGCTATAACTCAAGTTTTAAAGACTTTTCAAAATCCGAATTTGGACTTTCATCAGTGTATTAAGTGTATTAAAATGTCGTCTTTCACAATGATTCGGAATCGTCCACCGCAAAAAAGTTCCCTTTTGAGTTATCGTTGAATGAACAAAGTTGTCTCTTTCTTGTTTCAAGTGTTCAACTATGGACCCATGGCTAAAACTCAAGTTTTAAAAACTTCTCGAAATATGAATTTGTACTTTCTTTAGTGTATTAAGTGTTTCAAAATGTCGTCTTTCACGTAGATTCGGAATCATCAAAAGCAAATAAGTCAGTTTTTAGATATCTTTGATTGAACAAAGTTCTGTCTTTCTTGTTTCAAGTGTTTAACTATGGACCATGGCTAAAACTCAAGTTTTAAAAACTTTCCGAAATCTGAATTTGGACTTTCTTTAGTGTATTAATTGTTTCAAAATGCTGTCTTTCACATAGATTCGGCATCGTCAACTGCAAAAAAGTCAATTTTAAGATATCGTTGATTGAACAAAGTTGTCTCCTTCTTGTTTCAAGTGTTCTACTATGGACCATGGCTAAAACTCAAGTTTTAGAGACATCCCGAAATCCAAATTTGGACTTTCGTTAGTGTATTAAGTGTATCAAAATGTCATCTTTCACATTGATTCGAGATCGTCAACCGCAAAAAAAGTCAGTTTTGAGATATCGTTGAATGAACAAAGTTGTCTCTTTCTTGTTTCTAGTGTTTAACTATGGACCCATGGCTAAAACTCAAGTTTTAAAGACTTCCCGAAATCTGATTTGGACTTTCATCAGTGTATTAAGTGTATTAAAATTTAGTCTTTCACATTGATTCAGAATTGTCCACCGCAAAAAACTTTCCTTTCGAGTTATCGTTGAATGAACGAAGTTGTCTCTTTCTTGTTTCAAGTGTTCAACTACGGACCCATGGCCAAAACTCAAGTTTTAAAAACTTCCCAAAATCTGAATTTGGGCTTTCTTTAGTGTATTAAGTGTTTCAAAATGCCGTCTTTCACGTAGATTCGTAATCATCAAAAGTAAATAAGTCAGTTTTTAGATATCTTTGATTGAACAAAGTTCTGTCTTTCTTGTTTCAAGTGTTCTACTATGGACCCATGGCTAAAACTCAAGTTTTAAAAACTTCTCGAAATCTAAATCTGGACTTTCATTAGGGTATTAAGTGTATCAAAATGTCGTCTTTCACATAGATTCGGAATCGTCAAATGCAAAAAAGTCAATTTTAAGATATCATTGATTGAACAAAGTTGTCTCTTTCTTGTTTCAAGTGTTCTACTATGGACCCATGGGTAAAACTCAAGTTTTAAAAAAGTTCCCGGAATCCAAATTTGGACATTCGTTAGTGTATTAAGTGTATCAAAATGTCGTCTTTCACGTTGATTCGGAATCGTCAACCGCAATAAAAGTCAGTTTTGAGATATTGTTGAATGAACAAAGTTGCCTCTTTCTTGTTTCAAGTGTTTAACTATTGACCCATGGCTAAAACTCAAGCTTTAAAGACTTCCCGAAATCCAAATTTGGACTTTCGTTAGTGTATTAAGTGTATCAAAATGTCGTCTTTCACATTTATTCGAAATCGTCAACCGCAAAAAAAGTCAGTTTTGAGAAATCGTTGAATGAACAAAGTTGTCTCTTTCTTGTTTCAAGTGTTCTACTATAGACCCATGGCTAAAACTCAAGTTTTAAAGACTTCCAGAAATCCAAATTTAGACTTTCATTAGTGTATTAAGTGTATTAAAATGTCGTATTTCACATTGATTCGGAATCGTCAACCGCAAAAAAAGTCAGTTTTGAGATATCGTTGAATGAACAAAGTTGTGTCTTTCTTTTTTCAAGTGTTTAACTATGGACCCATGGCTAAAACTCAACTTTTAAAGACTTCCCGAAATCCGAATTTGGACTTTCATTAGCGTATTAAGTGTATTAAAATTTCATCTTTCACATTGATTCGGAATCGTCAATCGCAAAAAAAGTCAGTTTTGAGTTATAGTTTAATGAACAAAGTTGTCTATTTCTTGTTTCAAGTGTTCAACTATGGACCCATGGCTAAAACTCAAGTTTTAAAGACTTCCCGAAATCCGAATTTGGACTTTCATGAGTGTATTAAGTGTATTAAAATGTCGTCTTTCACATTGATTCGGAATCGTCAACCACAAAAAAAGTCAGTTTTGAGATATCGTTGAATGAACAAAGTTGTCTCTTTCTTGTTTCAAGTGTTCAACTATGGACCCATGGCCAAAACTCAAGTTTTAAAGACTTCCCGAAATCCGAATTTGGACTTTCATGAGTGTATTAAGTGTATTAAAATGTCGTCTTTCACATTGATTTGGAATCGTCAACCGCAAAAAAAGACAGTTTTGAGTTATTGTTGAATGAACAAAGTTGTCTCTTTCTTGTTTCAAGTGTTTAACTATGGACCCATGGCTAAAACTCAAGTTTTAAAAACTTCTCAAAATATGAATTTGGACTTTCTTTAGTGTATTAGGTGTTTCAAAATGTCGTCTTTCACGTAGATTCGGAATCATCAACCGCAAAAAAAGTCAGTTTTGAGATATCGTTTGAATGAAGAAAGTTGTCTCTTTCTTGTTTCAAGTGTTCACCAATGGACCCATGGCTAAAACTCAAGTTTTAAAGACTTTCCGAAATCCGAATTTCGACTTTCATTAGTGTATTAAGTGTATTAAAATGTCGTCTTTCATAGTGAGTCGGAATCGTGAACCACAAAAAAAGTCAATTTTGAGATATCGTTGAATGAACAAAGTTGTCTCTTTCTTTTTTCAAGTGTTTATCTACGGACCTATGGCTAAAACTCAAGTTTTAAAGACTTTCCAAAATCCGAATTTGGACTTTCATCAGTGTATTAAGTGTATTAAAATGTCGTCTTTCACATTGATTCGGAATCGTCCACTGCAAAAAACTTCCCTTTTGAGTTATCGTTGAATGAACAAAGTTGTCTCTTTCTTGTTTCAAGTGCTTAACTATGGACCATGGCTAAAACTCAAGTTTTAAAGACATCCCGAAATCCGAATTTGGACATTCGTTAGTGTATTAAGTGTATCAAAATGTCATCTTTCACATTGATTCGAGATCGTCAACCGCAAAAAAAGTCAGTTTTGAGATATCGTTGAATGAACAAAGTTGTCTCTTTCTTGTTTCAAGTGTTTAACTATGGACCCATGGCTAAAACTCAAGTTTTAAAGACTTCCCGAAATCTGAATTTGGACTTTCATCAGTGTATTAAGTGTATTAAAATGTAGTCTTTCACATTGATTCAGAATCGTCCACCGCAAAAAACTTCCCTTTCGAGTTATCGTTGAATGAACGAAGTTGTCTCTTTCTTGTTTCAAGTGTTCAACTATGGACCCATGGCCAAAACTCAAGTTTTAAAAACTTCCCAAAATCTGAATTTGGGCTTTCTTTAGTGTATTAAGTGTTTCAAAATGCCGTCTTTCACGTAGATTCGTAATCATCAAAAGCAAATAAGTCAGTTTTTAGATATCTTTGATTGAACAAAGTTCTGTCTTTTCTTGTTTCAAGTGTTCTACTATGGACCCTTGGCTAAAACTCAAGTTTTAAAAACATCCCGAAATCTAAATCTGGACTTTCATTAGGGTATTAAGTGTATCAAAATGTCGTCTTTCACATAGATTCGGAATCATCAACTGCAAAAAAGTCAATTTTAAGATATCTTTGATTGAACAAAGTTCTGTCTTTTCTTGTTTCAAGTGTTCTATTATGGACCCATGGCTAAAACTCAAGTTTTAAAAACATCCCGAAATCTAAATCTGGACTTTCATTAGGGTATTAAGTGTATCAAAATGTCATCTTTCACATAGATTCGAAATCGTCAACTGCAAAAAAGTCAATTTTAAGATATCGTTGATTGAACAAAGTTGTCTCTTTCTTGTTTCAAGTGTTCTACTATGGAGCCATGGGTAAAACTCAAGTTTTAAAAAAGTTCCCGGAATCCGAATTTGGACATTCGTTAGTGTATTAAGTGTATCAAAATGTCGTCTTTCACGTTGATTCGGAATCGTCAACCGCAATAAAAGTCAGTTTTGAGATATTGTTGAATGAACAAAGTTGTCTATTTCTTGTTTCAAGTGTTCTACTATTTACCCATGGCTAAAACTCAAGTTTTAAAGACTTCCCGAAATCCGAATTTGGACTTTCGTTAGTGTATTAAGTGTATCAAAATGTCGTCTTTCACATTTATTCGAAATCGTCAACTGCAAAAAAAGTCAGTTTTGAGAAATCGTTGAATGAACAAAGTTGTCTCTTTCTTGTTTCAAGTGTTCTACTATGAACCCATGGCTAAAACTCAAGTTTTAAAGACTTCCCGAAATCCAAATTTAGACTTTCATTAGTGTATTAAGTGTATTAAAATGTCGTATTTCATATTGATTCGGAATCGTCAACCGCAAAAAAAGTCAGTTTTGAGATATCGTTGAATGAACAAAGTTGTCTCTTTCTTGTTTCAAGTGTTTAACTATGGACCCATGGCTAAAACTCAAGTTTTAAAGACTTTCCAAAATCCGAATTTGGACTTTCATCAGTGTATTAAGTGTATTAAAATGTCGTCTTTCACATTGATTCGGAATCGTCCACTGCAAAAAACTTCCCTTTTGAGTTATCGTTGAATGAACAAAGTTGTCTCTTTCTTGTTTCAAGTGTTTAACTATGGACCCATGGCTAAAACTCAAGTTTTAAAGACTTCCCGAAATCCGAATTTGGACTTTCATTAGTGTATTAAGTGTATTAAAATGTCGCCTTTCACATTGATTCGAAATCATCAACCGCAAAAAAAGTCAGTTTTGAGTTATCGTTGAATGAACAAAGTTGTCTCTTTCTTGTTTCAAGTGTTCACCAATGGACCCATGGCTAAAACTCAAGTTTTAAAGACTTTCCGAAATCCGAATTTGGACTTTCATTAGTGTATTAAGTGTATTAAAATTTCGTCTTTCACAGTGAGTCGGAATCGTGAACCACAAAAAAAGTCAATTTTGAGATATCGTTGAATGAACAAAGTTGTCTCTTTCTTTTTTCAAGTGTTTATCTACGGACCTATGGCTAAAACTCAAGTTTTAAAGACTTTCCAAAATCCGAATTTGGACTTTCATCAGTGTATTAAGTGTATTAAAATGTCGTCTTTCACATTGATTCGGAATCGTCCACTGCAAAAAACTTCCCTTTTGAGTTATCGTTGAATGAACAAAGTTGTCTCTTTCTTGTTTCAAGTGTTCAACTATGGACCCATGGCTAAAACTCAAGTTTTAAAAACTTCGCAAAATATGAATTTGGACTTTCTTTAGTGTATTAGGTGTTTCAAAATGTCATCTTTCACGTAGATTCGGAATCATCAACAACAAAAAAAGTCAGTTTTGTGATATCGTTGAATGAACAAAGTTGTATCTTTCTTGTTTCAAGTGTTTAACTACGGACCCATGGCTATAACTCAAGTTTTAAAGACTTTTTGAAATCCGAATTTGGACTTTCATCAGTGTATTAAGTGTATTAAAATGTCGTCTTTCACATTGATTCGGAATCGTCCACCGCAAAAAAGTTCCCTTTTGAGTTATCGTTGAATGAACAAAGTTGTCTCTTTCTTGTTTCAAGTGTTCAACTATGGACCCATGGCTAAAACTCAAGTTTTAAAAACTTCTCGAAATATGAATTTGTACTTTCTTTAGTGTATTAAGTGTTTCAAAATGTCGTCTTTCACGTAGATTCGGAATCATCAAAAGCAAATAAGTCAGTTTTTAGATATCTTTGATTGAACAAAGTTCTGTCTTTCTTGTTTCAAGTGTTTAACTATGGACCATGGCTAAAACTCAAGTTTTAAAAACTTTCCGAAATCTGAATTTGGACTTTCTTTAGTGTATTAAGTGTTTCAAAATGCTGTCTTTCACATAGATTCGGAATCGTCAACTGCAAAAAAGTCAATTTTAAGATATCGTTGATTGAACAAAGTTGTCTCCTTCTTGTTTCAAGTGTTCTACTATGGACCATGGCTAAAACTCAAGTTTTAGAGACATCCCGAAATCCAAATTTGGACTTTCGTTAGTGTATTAAGTGTATCAAAATGTCATCTTTCACATTGATTCGAGATCGTCAACCGCAAAAAAAGTCAGTTTTGAGATATCGTTGAATGAACAAAGTTGTCTCTTTCTTGTTTCTAGTGTTTAACTATGGACCCATGGCTAAAACTCAAGTTTTAAAGACTTCCCGAAATCTGATTTGGACTTTCATCAGTGTATTAAGTGTATTAAAATTTAGTCTTTCACATTGATTCAGAATCGTCCACCGCAAAAAACTTTCCTTTCGAGTTATCGTTGAATGAACGAAGTTGTCTCTTTCTTGTTTCAATTGTTCAACTACGGACCCATGGCCAAAACTCAAGTTTTAAAAACTTCCCAAAATCTGAATTTGGGCTTTCTTTAGTGTATTAAGTGTTTCAAAATGCCGTCTTTCACATAGATTCGTAATCATCAAAAGCAAATAAGTCAGTTTTTAGATATCTTTGATTGAACAAAGTTCTGTCTTTCTTGTTTCAAGTGTTCTACTATGGACCCATGGCTAAAACTCAAGTTTTAAAAACTTCTCGAAATCTAAATCTGGACTTTCATTAGGGTATTAAGTGTATCAAAATGTCGTCTTTCACATAGATTCGGAATCGTCAACTGCAAAAAAGTCAGTTTTAAGATATCGTTGATTGAACAAAGTTGTCTCTTTCTTGTTTCAAGTGTTCTACTATGGACCCATGGGTAAAACTCAAGTTTTAAAAAAGTTCCCGGAATCCAAATTTGGACATTCGTTAGTGTATTAAGTGTATCAAAATGTCGTCTTTCACGTTGATTCGGAATCGTCAAACGCAATAAAAGTCAGTTTTGAGATATTGTTGAATGAACAAAGTTGTCTCTTTCTTGTTTCAAGTGTTTAACTATTGACCCATGGCTAAAAGTCAAGCTTTAAAGACTTCCTGAAATCCAAATTTGGACTTTCGTTAGTGTATTAAGTGTATCAAAATGTCGTCTTTCACATTTATTTGAAATCGTCAACCGCAAAAAAAGTCAGTTTTGAGAAATCGTTGAATCAACAAAGTTGTCTCTTTCTTGTTTCAAGTGTTCTACTATAGACCCATGGCTAAAACTCAAGTTTTAAAGACTTCCCGAAATCCAAATTTAGACTTTCATTAGTGTATTAAGTGTATTAAAATGTCGTATTTCACATTGATTCGGAATCGTGAACCGCAAAACAAGTCAGTTCTGAGATATCGTTGAATGAACGAAGTTGTTTCTTTCTTGTTTCAAGTGTTTAACTATGGACCCATGGCTAAAACTCAAGTTTTAAAGACTTCCCGAAATCCGAATTTGTACTTTCATTAGTGTATTAAGTGTATTAAAATGTCGTCTTTCACATTGATTCGGAATCGTCAACCGCAAAAAAAGTCTGTTTTGAGTTATCGTTGAATGAACAAAGTTGTCTCTTTCTTGTTTCAAGTGTTTAACTATGGACCCATGGCTAAAACTCAAGTTTTAAAGACTTCCCGAAATCCAAATTTGGACTTTCGTTAGTGTATTATGTAACACCCCGCTCCAACCGAGGGGCGTTAATATATGCGGAATAAACCATCATGAATTTCGGAGAAATATTTTTTTTCATAAATATGTAATAAAAGTGTCTGCTCGTGAATAGTGCACCAGGTAAGTTCCCAGGAAAGAGAGGTGGGTCACAAACGGACACACTTAAGTACCAAATCTTTCCTTAGCCAGAACTAGCCTAGACATGCACATTTCACCACATAACACTTAAATCCATAACTTCCCCGACAATTCCAATTACCTTCTCAGCATATCAAACTTAAAAACATCAAGCTAAGACAGGTAATATCTTTACACAATACAAATGCGGAAGCTAGATCGAAACCTGATGTAATACATAACCGAAATCATTTTATATATAACATCAAAACTGTATCATCATCTAACATCATCAAAATGAAGTACATATATTCTAAAACATATGCTACTATCCATCTACTAGTTGCCGTCAGTCCTCGGCAATTCCTTTCCCTTTAGAATAGCTGCTACCACCTGGAACGTTAGAATATTCCAGGGACCAAAGTCCAACATAAGATGATGAATCATCAAAGTGAGAGTTCAAAACGTTTTCATGAATGTATGCAAGATATGAAACAACACAATATCATGACAAAAACCCGACCCAAGAGAAACCCACCAAGCACTTAACCCTAACCGGGGAAAATGCAATCTCTCTAAAGGCAACACAACAACATCGACTCATTGGCACAACACAGTCCTGGCTTAAGAGGAAGCAACGTCAATGCATGAACCCGGGAACCACCCCGTCATCATTACGTTCCCACTCAGAAGCTTACGGAGCACACGTCACACTTAATCCTGGCCAAATGATGATCAACACTATCCACGTCCACCTTGGAAACAATACTACCGCGCAAGGAATCTGGGGTGGTGTCCACTCGCAGCCCCCTCTTGCCGGTCCGAGGTGGTGTACACTCGCAGCCCCGCCACTTGTCGACTCGCAAGGGTGGTGTCCACTCGCAGCCCCCGTCACAAGTGGGTAGTTTTCCCTTGGCACGTTTCCCTAGTGCTACCACTTCAAGTGCCACCTCATAAGTTGACATCCCAACCCAAAAACAAGCCAATGATCATGTGTAACAACATTTCATGTACATAATTTTATCACAAAAATTCAATGCACATGCATAAACCATTTCGGGACAAATCCCTATGAAACCAACCATAACAGGTACAAAACATTCACATGCAGCAAAACATTTGCATGGATTAAATCAAGTTTAAGAGAATGACTTGGAATAAACAATTTTTAGGGTCAGAACAGCTCACAAGTCAAAACAAAGTTGTATGCAAGTAGGAAAACTCACCTTTGACAAAATATCAGGATACCTCGAAAAATGCACACCGCCTCGGTTTGCGTGCCCAACCTCGATTTTCGTGCCAATCTCAAAATTTGCACCAATCACATCACTTTAATCCTCAAGGCACCCTAAACAACATATAATAATCAAAAACCTATTTTTCTCATAATTTCCTCATTTTCTCTATTTTCTTCCATTTTTGGCCTCTAAAAATCCAAATAAATCCCTCCAAAGCTATTTTCTCCAATCTTTCTTCACAACAAATCATAATAAGCTATGAACATCATAGGAAAAATACTGGACTTACCCGGATGGTACATTTTCACGCAAAATGAGGCACTTTGATTCTAGAACCGAGACCTAGAGAACTCCAAATTCAATTATTTTTCTACAAGAGCTAGAACTTGAATTTAGAGGAATTTAGAAATTTATTTCACATTTTTCTGACCTTGGACGCACCCTCACGCTCCTCTCAAAGTTTGCTCACGCGCCTCCACTCTCGGCGCGTGTACTACACGCGCTTCGTCTTCTTCCTCCAGCAGTTCGCCGGACAGCCGCGCCTCGCCTGGTTTAATCGCGATTTCTCCCTCCTCCGAACTCCGTTTGACCTCCCGTTTGAACCTATGACTTCCTCTCTTCATCCTCTACAAGACTATGGCTTCAAATCGGTCGATTGGAGCCATTTTTTGACTGCTCAACTCGATTTTCCGGCGAAGCTCGATTTTCCGTCGAAGCTTCATAACTCCCTCATCTTTCAACG
The DNA here is from genome assembly GCA_036245055.1 of Diospyros kaki. Lineage (NCBI taxonomy): Eukaryota > Viridiplantae > Streptophyta > Magnoliopsida > Ericales > Ebenaceae > Diospyros > Diospyros kaki. The sequence continues at coordinate 20,234,581 of BSEG01000009.1, read as the reverse complement.
AAAATTCCTCAAATTTCATAAGAATGATCCTCTGGACATGGGAAACAAAAGCCCCTTATCCTTTTCTCTCAATTTATTCAAGAATTTGCAGATCTAAGAAAACTAATTTTCCAAAGCTTTCGGCTATTGCTATTTATAGGCAACCTGAAGCTCCAAACGCTCAAGGCTTGCTAACCCGACCCCTTTGAGACTTCTACCTCCCCTGGATCGACCCAATTCCTGCAAAAACCGACCATAATCATCACTTTTGAAGCTCTCAAGATCCGACCGAAAACTTGGTCGGAAATCTATCAAATCCGACCACCACAAGCCCTATTGTCGACCCAAACCCGACCCAAAGTTATCCCCGACCCATTTGGCTCCATTCCCCATGGTCGGTAGGCGCTGTCGGCGACCAGAAGTTGCGGGTCGTCCATGGCAGAAGCTTCCAGCTTCAAAGTTTGGAAAATTGCACTTTCACCCCCTAATTTTGTCATTTTCACTTTGGCCATTTTCCACTAAGTCCTTGAACTTTCTAATATTGCCAATACCTCTCTTAAGTCATAAAAACATTCTTTCCTTCTTGGAAGATTCCAAAAACTCGCCATCTTGACCTCCCTCCGGCTAATTCAGTAAACTGCACTTTGGCCCGAAACTTTGTTTTAGCCCCAAATCCATTAGTTTCTTCCTGAAACCACTGAAGGGTTGTTCTACACATCAAATTTGAATACCCTCGGGGTTCCGTTGTCTTTCCGGAGGCCCCCTACAATAATTCGGTTTTACAGCCTATCCTAAAGTTGTATTTTTAGCTGTACCGAAAACTATTCCCAACCCAAATTCTTTCGATGCCATAAATCATATCTCAATTTACTCGACACTACCATATCATTTTCTTTAGGCATCTCGGCTCCAGGGTACTCCCGACAGTCGATTTGGTCTGATTCTCGGGCTATTCTGATAACTATTTTCCTCAAAATTTGATTTTTCTAATAAAATACTATTTCTTAAATAACCCAACGTTCTCGGGTATTACATTCTCCCCCCCTTAGGAAATTTCGTCCTCGAAATTTTTGCTCTCAATAAATCAAATTACTAATAACAACTCCCAATATTGAACAGACTTAAATACCTCAATCATAAATTATCACTAATCTTTTGACAAATCATCTCACGATCCAACGGCTCACATCCCTCGATAGCTTTTCTAATCATGATATCTAAAGATCCTCAAGACTGATATAAAAATTCCGAAAGCTAGACTTACCTCAATTCTGCAATCATTGGTTCCAAATTCCAAAAATCCTTAGAATCCTCGAAATCTCCAAATATATCCGGTTCCTGCAAAATAATGGTTAACACGAAATTCTAACAAACAACTTTCGAAGGTAACTCCAAATTCAGCTAGTCTCCAAAATAGTCACACGAACAATCCTGATACGAATCTTATAGTGACATGCTTCTCGAGCATTCACTATTTGAAAAGAACACCGTCCTAATCATTGCTAAACTCACTTAGAGGTAACCTTAACCTTGCTAACGATTTTCGGCTTCTACGTGATCGTCTTAAGGGCAACCTACCATCAAAATTTCTAATTTTCAAAAATCTCTACGAAGTTCAAGACTATACCTCGATCATATCATCTCTTAAATCGATGCTAAACCCAATGTACTTTCTCGAGGTAACTTTACCTCAATTCCAATTTCACCAATTTCGAGATCCTTATCTCACTATCCATCATTAAAGTCAAACATCGAAATCTCCAATTTATATTCTCCAAACATTGACCGAAATATCCTAAGTTTTCTCATTCCCTAGGATCCTCGATCTATACCGAGTTATTCTCAACTCGATCATTTGCAAATCCCACTAATACCATTGAGTCTCCAAACAAGGTCTTGCTAGGTCTCCAATAAACATTCGCTCCGGTATCAACTGTAACCGAGCTACTTAAATCTCCAAACAATTTTTCCCCTAATTCTCCAAATAGGGTTAGGCTCTAATATCAACTATATCAGAGTCTATTAAGACTTCCAAATAAATTTCAACTCTGATATCAACTGTACCAGAGTCTCTTAAAACTCCAAATCAGACTTTTCCTAAGTCTCTAAACTTTCAGCTCTGATACCAACTGTAACACCCCGCTCCAACCGAGGGGCGTTAATATATGCGGAATAAACCATCATGAATTTCGGAGAAATATTTTTTTTCATAAATATGTAATAAAAGTGTCTGCTCGTGAATAGTGCACCAGGTAAGTTCCCAGGAAAGAGAGGTGGGTCACAAACGGACACACTTAAGTACCAAATCTTTCCTTAGCCAGAACTAGCCTAGACATGCACATTTCACCACATAACACTTAAATCCATAACTTCCCCGACAATTCCAATTACCTTCTCAGCATATCAAACTTAAAAACATCAAGCTAAGACAGGTAATATCTTTACACAATACAAATGCGGAAGCTAGATCGAAACCTGATGTAATACATAACCGAAATCATTTTATATATAACATCAAAACTGTATCATCATCTAACATCATCAAAATGAAGTACATATATTCTAAAACATATGCTACTATCCATCTACTAGTTGCCGTCAGTCCTCGGCAATTCCTTTCCCTTTAGAATAGCTGCTACCACCTGGAACGTTAGAATATTCCAGGGACCAAAGTCCAACATAAGATGATGAATCATCAAAGTGAGAGTTCAAAACGTTTTCATGAATGTATGCAAGATATGAAACAACACAATATCATGACAAAAACCCGACCCAAGAGAAACCCACCAAGCACTTAACCCTAACCGGGGAAAATGCAATCTCTCTAAAGGCAACACAACAACATCGACTCATTGGCACAACACAGTCCTGGCTTAAGAGGAAGCAACGTCAATGCATGAACCCGGGAACCACCCCGTCATCATTACGTTCCCACTCAGAAGCTTACGGAGCACACGTCACACTTAATCCTGGCCAAATGATGATCAACACTATCCACGTCCACCTTGGAAACAATACTACCGCGCAAGGAATCTGGGGTGGTGTCCACTCGCAGCCCCCTCTTGCCGGTCCGAGGTGGTGTACACTCGCAGCCCCGCCACTTGTCGACTCGCAAGGGTGGTGTCCACTCGCAGCCCCCGTCACAAGTGGGTAGTTTTCCCTTGGCACGTTTCCCTAGTGCTACCACTTCAAGTGCCACCTCATAAGTTGACATCCCAACCCAAAAACAAGCCAATGATCATGTGTAACAACATTTCATGTACATAATTTTATCACAAAAATTCAATGCACATGCATAAACCATTTCGGGACAAATCCCTATGAAACCAACCATAACAGGTACAAAACATTCACATGCAGCAAAACATTTGCATGGATTAAATCAAGTTTAAGAGAATGACTTGGAATAAACAATTTTTAGGGTCAGAACAGCTCACAAGTCAAAACAAAGTTGTATGCAAGTAGGAAAACTCACCTTTGACAAAATATCAGGATACCTCGAAAAATGCACACCGCCTCGGTTTGCGTGCCCAACCTCGATTTTCGTGCCAATCTCAAAATTTGCACCAATCACATCACTTTAATCCTCAAGGCACCCTAAACAACATATAATAATCAAAAACCTATTTTTCTCATAATTTCCTCATTTTCTCTATTTTCTTCCATTTTTGGCCTCTAAAAATCCAAATAAATCCCTCCAAAGCTATTTTCTCCAATCTTTCTTCACAACAAATCATAATAAGCTATGAACATCATAGGAAAAATACTGGACTTACCCGGATGGTACATTTTCACGCAAAATGAGGCACTTTGATTCTAGAACCGAGACCTAGAGAACTCCAAATTCAATTATTTTTCTACAAGAGCTAGAACTTGAATTTAGAGGAATTTAGAAATTTATTTCACATTTTTCTGACCTTGGACGCACCCTCACGCTCCTCTCAAAGTTTGCTCACGCGCCTCCACTCTCGGCGCGTGTACTACACGCGCTTCGTCTTCTTCCTCCAGCAGTTCGCCGGACAGCCGCGCCTCGCCTGGTTTAATCGCGATTTCTCCCTCCTCCGAACTCCGTTTGACCTCCCGTTTGAACCTATGACTTCCTCTCTTCATCCTCTACAAGACTATGGCTTCAAATCGGTCGATTGGAGCCATTTTTTGACTGCTCAACTCGATTTTCCGGCGAAGCTCGATTTTCCGTCGAAGCTTCATAACTCCCTCATCTTTCAACGAAAATTCCTCAAATTTCATAAGAATGATCCTCTGGACATGGGAAACAAAAGCCCCTTATCCTTTTCTCTCAATTTATTCAAGAATTTGCAGATCTAAGAAAACTAATTTTCCAAAGCTTTCGGCTATTGCTATTTATAGGCAACCTGAAGCTCCAAACGCTCAAGGCTTGCTAACCCGACCCCTTTGAGACTTCTACCTCCCCTGGATCGACCCAATTCCTGCAAAAACCGACCATAATCATCACTTTTGAAGCTCTCAAGATCCGACCGAAAACTTGGTCGGAAATCTATCAAATCCGACCACCACAAGCCCTATTGTCGACCCAAACCCGACCCAAAGCTATCCCCGACCCATTTGGCTCCATTCCCCATGGTCGGTAGGCGCTGTCGGCGACCAGAAGTTGCGGGTCGTCCATGGCAGAAGCTTCCAGCTTCAAAGTTTGGAAAATTGCACTTTCACCCCCTAATTTTGTCATTTTCACTTTGGCCATTTTCCACTAAGTCCTTGAACTTTCTAATATTGCCAATACCTCTCTTAAGTCATAAAAACATTCTTTCCTTCTTGGAAGATTCCAAAAACTCGCCATCTTGACCTCCCTCCGGCTAATTCAGTAAACTGCACTTTGGCCCGAAACTTTGTTTTAGCCCCAAATCCATTAGTTTCTTCCTGAAACCACTGAAGGGTTGTTCTACACATCAAATTTGAATACCCTCGGGGTTCCGTTGTCTTTCCGGAGGCCCCCTACAATAATTCGGTTTTACAGCCTATCCTAAAGTTGTATTTTTAGCTGTACCGAAAACTATTCCCAACCCAAATTCTTTCGATGCCATAAATCATATCTCAATTTACTCGACACTACCATATCATTTTCTTTAGGCATCTCGGCTCCAGGGTACTCCCGACAGTCGATTTGGTCTGATTCTCGGGCTATTCTGATAACTATTTTCCTCAAAATTTGATTTTTCTAATAAAATACTATTTCTTAAATAACCCAACGTTCTCGGGTATTACATATTAAGTGTATCAAAATGTCGTCTTTCACATTTATTCGAAATCGTCAACCGCAAAAAAAGTCAGTTTTGAGAAATCGTTGAATGAACAAAGTTGTCTCTTTCTTGTTTCAAGTGTTTAACTATGGACCCATGGCTAAAACTCAAGTTTTAGAGACATCCCGAAATCTGAATTTGGACTTTCGTTAGTGTATTAAGTGTATCAAAATGTCATCTTTCACATTGATTCGAGATCGTCAACCGCAAAAAAAGTCAGTTTTGAGGTATCGTTGAATGAACAAAGTTGTCTCTTTCTTGTTTCTAGTGTTTAACTATGGACCCATGGCTAAAACTCAAGTTTTAAAGACTTCCCGAAATCTGATTTGGACTTTCATCAGTGTATTAAGTGTATTAAAATGTAGTCTTTCACATTGATTCAGAATCGTCCACCGCAAAAAACTTTCCTTTCGAGTTATCGTTGAATGAACGAAGTTGTCTCTTTCTTGTTTCAAGTGTTCAACTACGGACCCATGGCCAAAACTCAAGTTTTAAAAACTTCCAAAATCTGAATTTGGGCTTTCTTTAGTGTATTAAGTGTTTCAAAATGCCGTCTTTCACGTAGATTCGTAATCATCAAAAGCAAATAAGTCAGTTTTTAGATATCTTTGATTGAACAAAGTTCTGTCTTTCTTGTTTCAAGTGTTCTACTATGGACCCATGGCTAAAACTCAAGTTTTAAAAACTTCTCGAAATCTAAATCTGGACTTTCATTAGGGTATTAAGTGTATCAAAATGTCGTCTTTCACATAGATTCGGAATCGTCAAATGCAAAAAAGTCAATTTTAAGATATCATTGATTGAACAAAGTTGTCTCTTTCTTGTTTCAAGTGTTCTACTATGGACCCATGGGTAAAACTCAAGTTTTAAAAAAGTTCCCGGAATCCGAATTTGGACATTCGTTAGTGTATTAAGTGTATCAAAATGTCGTCTTTCACGTTGATTCGGAATCGTCAACCGCAATAAAAGTCAGTTTTGAGATATTGTTGAATGAACAAAGTTGCCTCTTTCTTGTTTCAAGTGTTTAACTATTGACCCATGGCTAAAACTCAAGCTTTAAAGACTTCCCGAAATCCAAATTTGGACTTTCGTTAGTGTATTAAGTGTATCAAAATGTCGTCTTTCACATTTATTCGAAATCGTCAACCGCAAAAAAAGTCAGTTTTGAGAAATCGTTGAATGAACAAAGTTGTCTCTTTCTTGTTTCAAGTGTTCTACTATAGACCCATGGCTAAAACTCAAGTTTTAAAGACTTCCAGAAATCCAAATTTAGACTTTCATTAGTGTATTAAGTGTATTAAAATGTCGTATTTCACATTGATTCGGAATCGTCAACCGCAAAAAAAGTCAGTTTTGAGATATCGTTGAATGAACAAAGTTGTGTCTTTCTTTTTTCAAGTGTTTAACTATGGACCCATGGCTAAAACTCAACTTTTAAAGACTTCCCGAAATCCGAATTTGGACTTTCATTAGCGTATTATGTGTATTAAAATGTCGTATTTCACATTGATTCGAAATCGTCAACCGCAAAAAAAGTCAGTTTTGAGATATTGTTGAATGAACAAAGTTGTGTCTTTCTTTTTTCAAGTGTTTAACTATGGACCCATGGCTAAAACTCAACTTTTAAAGACTTCCCGAAATCCGAATTTGGACTTTCATCAGTGTATTAAGTGTATCAAAATGTCATCTTTCACGTTGATTCGGAATCGTCAACCGCAATAAAAGTCAGTTTTGAGATATTGTTGAATGAACAAAGTTGCCTCTTTCTTGTTTCAAGTGTTTAACTATTGACCCATGGCTAAAACTCAAGCTTTAAAGACTTCCCGAAATCCAAATTTGGACTTTCATTAGTGTATTAAGTGTATCAAAATGTCGTCTTTCACATTTATTCGAAATCGTCAACCGCAAAAAAAGTCAGTTTTGAGAAATCGTTGAATGAACAAAGTTGTCTCTTTCTTGTTTCAAGTGTTCTACTATAGACCCATGGCTAAAACTCAAGTTTTAAAGACTTCCAGAAATCCAAATTTAGACTTTCATTAGTGTATTAAGTGTATTAAAATGTCGTATTTCACATTGATTCGGAATCGTCAACCGCAAAAAAAGTCAGTTTTGAGATATCGTTGAATGAACAAGGTTGTCTCTTTCTTGTTTCAAGTGTTTAACTATGGACCCATGGCTAAAACTCAAGTTTTAAAGACTTCCCGAAATCCGAATTTGGACTTTCATTAGTGTATTAAGTGTATTAAAATGTCGTCTTTCGCATTGATTCGGAATCGTCAACCACAAAAAAAGTCAGTTTTGAGTTATCGTTGAATGAACAAAGTTGTCTCTTTCTTGTTTCAAGTGTTCAACTATGGACCCATGGCTAAAACTCAAGTTTTAAAGACTTCCTGAAATCCGAATTTGGACTTTCATTTGTGTATTAAGTGTATTAAAATGTCGTCTTTCACATTGATTCGGAATCGTCAACCGCAAAAAAAGTCAGTTTTGAGATCTCGTTGAATGAACAAAGTTGTCTCTTTCTTGTTTCAAGTGTTCTACTATAGACCCATGGCTAAAACTCAAGTTTTAAAGACTTCCCGAAATCCAAATTTAGAGTTTCATTAGTGTATTAAGTGTATTAAAATGTCGTATTTCACATAGATTCGGAATCGTCAACCGCAAAAAAAGTCAGTTCTGAGATATCGTTGAATGAACGAAGTTGTTTCTTTCTTGTTGCAAGTGTTTAACTATGGACCCATGGCTAAAACTCAAGTTTTAAAGACTTCCCGAAATCCGAATTTGTACTTTCATTAGTGTATTAAGTGTATTAAAATGTCGTCTTTCACATTGATTCGGAAGCGTCAACCGCAAAAAAAGTCAGTTTTGAGTTATCGTTGAATGAACAAAGTTGTCTCTTTCTTGTTTCAAGTGTTTAACTATGGACCCATGGCTAAAACTCAAGTTTTAGAGACATCCCGAAATCTGAATTTGGACTTTCGTTAGTGTATTAAGTGTATCAAAATGTCATCTTTCACATTGATTCGAGATCGTCAACCGCAAAAAAAGTCAGTTTTGAGATATCGTTGAATGAACAAAGTTGTCTCTTTCTTGTTTCTAGTGTTTAACTATGGACCCATGGCTAAAACTCAAGTTTTAAAGACTTCCCGAAATCTGATTTGGACTTTCATCAGTGTATTAAGTGTATTAAAATTTAGTCTTTCACATTGATTCAGAATCGTCCACCGCAAAAAACTTTCCTTTCGAGTTATCGTTGAATGAACGAAGTTGTCTATTTCTTGTTTCAAGTGTTCAACTACGGACCCATGGCCAAAACTCAAGTTTTAAAAACTTCCCAAAATCTGAATTTGGGCTTTCTTTAGTGTATTAAGTGTTTCAAAATGCCGTCTTTCACGTAGATTCGTAATCATCAAAAGCAAATAAGTCAGTTTTTAGATATCTTTGATTGAACAAAGTTCTGTCTTTCTTGTTTCAAGTGTTCTACTATGGACCCATGGCTAAAACTCAAGTTTTAAAAACTTCTCGAAATCTAAATCCGGACTTTCATTAGGGTATTAAGTGTATCAAAATGTCGTCTTTCACATAGATTCGGAATCGTCAACTGCAAAAAAGTCAGTTTTAAGATATCGTTGATTGAACAAAGTTGTCTCTTTCTTGTTTCAAGTGTTCTACTATGGACCCATGGGTAAAACTCAAGTTTTAAAAAAGTTCCCGGAATCCGAATTTGGACATTCGTTAGTGTATTAAGTGTATCAAAATGTCGTCTTTCACGTTGATTCGGAATCGTCAACCGCAAAAAAAGTCAGTTTTGAGAAATCGTTGAATGAACAAAGTTGTCTCTTTCTTGTTTCAAGTGTTCTACTATAGACCCATGGCTAAAACTCAAGTTTTAAAGACTTCCAGAAATCCAAATTTAGACTTTCATTAGTGTATTAAGTGTATTAAAATGTCGTATTTCACATTGATTCGGAATCGTCAACCGTAAAAAAAGTCAGTTTTGAGATATCGTTGAATGAACGAAGTTGTCTCTTTCTTGTTTCAAGTGTTTAACTATGGACCCATGGCTAAAACTCAACTTTTAAAGACTTCCCGAAATCCGAATTTGGACTTTCATTAGCGTATTAAGTGTATTAAAATTTCATCTTTCACATTGATTCGGAATCGTCAACCGCAAAAAAAGTCAGTTTTGAGTTATAGTTTAATGAACAAAGTTGTCTCTTTCTTGTTTCAAGTGTTCAACTATGGACCCATGGCTAAAACTCAAGTTTTAGAGACATCCCGAAATCTGAATTTGGACTTTCGTTAGTGTATTAAGTGTATCAAAATGTCATCTTTCACATTGATTCGAGATCGTCAACCGCAAAAAAAGTCAGTTTTGAGATATCGTTGAATGAACAAAGTTGTCTCTTTCTTGTTTCTAGTGTTTAACTATGGACCCATGGCTAAAACTCAAGTTTTAAAAACTTCCCAAAATCTGAATTTGGGCTTTCTTTAGTGTATTAAGTGTTTCAAAATGCCGTCTTTCACGTAGATTCGTAATCATCAAAAGTAAATAAGTCAGTTTTTAGATATCTTTGATTGAACAAAGTTCTGTCTTTCTTGTTTCAAGTGTTCTACTATGGACCCATGGCTAAAACTCAAGTTTTAAAAACTTCTCGAAATCTAAATCTGGACTTTCATTAGGGTATTAAGTGTATCAAAATGTCGTCTTTCACATAGATTCAGAATCGTCAAATGCAAAAAAGTCAATTTTAAGATATCATTGATTGAACAAAGTTGTCTCTTTCTTGTTTCAAGTGTTCTACTATGGACCCATGGGTAAAACTCAAGTTTTAAAAAAGTTCCCGGAATCCGAATTTGGACATTCGTTAGTGTATTAAGTGTATCAAAATGTCGTCTTTCACGTTGATTCGGAATCGTCAACCGCAATAAAAGTCAGTTTTGAGATATTGTTGAATGAACAAAGTTGCCTCTTTCTTGTTTCAAGTGTTTAACTATTGACCCATGGCTAAAACTCAAGCTTTAAAGACTTCCCGAAATCCAAATTTGGACTTTCGTTAGTGTATTAAGTGTATCAAAATGTCGTCTTTCACATTTATTCGAAATCGTCAACCGCAAAAAAAGTCAGTTTTGAGAAATCGTTGAATGAACAAAGTTGTCTCTTTCTTGTTTCAAGTGTTCTACTATAGACCCATGGCTAAAACTCAAGTTTTAAAGACTTCCCAAAATCCGAATTTGGACTTTCATGAGTGTATTAAGTGTATTAAAATGTCGTCTTTCACATTGATTCGGAATCGTCAACCACAAAAAAAGTCAGTTTTGAGATATCGTTGAATGAACAAAGTTGTCTCTTTCTTGTTTCAAGTGTTCAACTATGGACCCATGGCCAAAACTCAAGTTTTAAAGACTGCCCGAAATCTGAATTTGGACCTTCATCAGTGTATTAAGTGTATTAAAATGTCGTCTTTCACATTGATTCGGAATCGTCAACCGCAAAAAAAGACAGTTTTGAGTTATTGTTGAATGAACAAAGTTGTCTCTTTCTTGTTTCAAGTGTTTAACTATGGACCCATGGCTAAAACTCAAGTTTTAAAAACTTCTCAAAATATGAATTTGGACTTTCTTTAGTGTATTAGGTGTTTCAAAATGTCGTCTTTCACGTAGATTCAGAATCATCAACCGCAAAAAAAGTCAGTTTTGAGATATCGTTTGAATGAAGAAAGTTGTCTCTTTCTTGTTTCAAGTGTTCACCAATGGACCCATGGCTAAAACTCAAGTTTTAAAGACTTTTCGAAATCCGAATTTCGACTTTCATTAGTGTATTAAGTGTATTAAAATGTCGTCTTTCACAGTGAGTCGGAATCGTGAACCACAAAAAAAGTCAATTTTGAGATATCGTTGAATGAACAAAGTTGTCTCTTTCTTTTTTCAAGTGTTTATCTACGGACCTATGGCTAAAACTCAAGTTTTAAAGACTTTCCAAAATCCGAATTTGGACTTTCATCAGTGTATTAAGTGTATTAAAATGTCGTCTTTCACATTGATTCGGAATCGTCCACTGCAAAAAACTTCCCTTTTGAGTTATCGTTGAATGAACAAAGTTGTCTCTTTCTTGTTTCAAGTGCTTAACTATGGACCATGGCTAAAACTCAAGTTTTAAAGACATCCCGAAATCCAAATTTGGACTTTCGTTAGTGTATTAAGTGTATCAAAATGTCATCTTTCACATTGATTCGAGATCGTCAACCGCAAAAAAAGTCAGTTTTCAGATATCGTTGAATGAACAAAGTTGTCTCTTTCTTGTTTCAAGTGTTTAACTATGGACCCATGGCTAAAACTCAAGTTTTAAAGACTTCCCGAAATCTGAATTTGGACTTTCATCAGTGTATTAAGTGTATTAAAATGTAGTCTTTCACATTGATTCAGAATCGTCCACCGCAAAAAACTTCCCTTTCGAGTTATCGTTGAATGAACGAAGTTGTCTCTTTCTTGTTTCAAGTGTTCAACTATGGACCCATGGCCAAAACTCAAGTTTTAAAAACTTCCCAAAATCTGAATTTGGGCTTTCTTTAGTGTATTAAGTGTTTCAAAATGCCGTCTTTCACGTAGATTCGTAATCATCAAAAGCAAATAAGTCAATTTTTAGATATCTTTGATTGAACAAAGTTCTGTCTTTTCTTGTTTCAAGTGTTCTACTATGGACCCATGGCTAAAACTCAAGTTTTAAAAACATCCCGAAATCTAAATCTGGACTTTCATTAGGGTATTAAGTGTATCAAAATGTCGTCTTTCACATAGATTCGAAATCGACAACTGCAAAAAAGTCAATTTTAAGATATCGTTGATTGAACAAAGTTGTCTCTTTCTTGTTTCAAGTGTTCTACTATGGACCCATGGGTAAAACTCAAGTTTTAAAAAAGTTCCCGGAATCCGAATTTGGACATTCGTTAGTGTATTAAGTGTATCAAAATGTCGTCTTTCACGTTGATTCGGAATCGTCAACCGCAATAAAAGTCAGTTTTGAGATATTGTTGAATGAACAAAGTTGTCTCTTTCTTGTTTCAAGTGTTCTACTATTTACCCATGGCTAAAACTCAAGTTTTAAAGACTTCCCGAAATCCAAATTTGGACTTTCGTTAGTGTATTAAGTGTATCAAAATGTCGTCTTTCACATTTATTCGAAATCGTCAACTGCAAAAAAAGTCAGTTTTGAGAAATCGTTGAATGAACAAAGTTGTCTCTTTCTTGTTTCAAGTGTTCTACTATGAACCCATGGCTAAAACTCAAGTTTTAAAGACTTCCCGAAATCCAAATTTAGACTTTCATTAGTGTATTAAGTGTATTAAAATGTCGTATTTCATATTGATTCGGAATCGTCAACCGCAAAAAAAGTCAGTTTTGAGATATCGTTGAATGAACAAAGTTGTCTCTTTCTTGTTTCAAGTGTTTAACTATGGACCCATGGCTAAAACTCAAGTTTTAAAGACTTCCCGAAATCCGAATTTGGACTTTCATTAGTGTATTAAGTGTATTAGAATGTCGCCTTTCACATTGATTCGGAATCGTCAACCGCAAAAAAAGTCAATTTTGAGATATCGTTGAATGAACAAAGTTGTCTCTTTCTTTTTTCAAGTGTTTATCTACGGACCTATGGCTAAAACTCAAGTTTAAAGACTTTCCAAAATCCGAATTTGGACTTTCATTAGTGTATTAAGTGTATTAAAATGTCATCTTTCACAGTGAGTCGGAATCGTGAACCACAAAAAAAGTCAATTTTGAGATATCGTTGAATGAACAAAGTTGTCTCTTTCTTTTTTCAAGTGTTTATCTACGGACCTATGGCTAAAACTCAAGTTTTAAAGACTTTCCAAAATCCGAATTTGGACTTTCATCAGTGTATTAAGTGTATTAAAATGTCGTCTTTCACATTGATTCGGAATCGTCCACTGCAAAAAACTTCCCTTTTGAGTTATCGTTGAATGAACAAAGTTGTCTCTTTCTTGTTTCAAGTGTTCAACTATGGACCCATGGCTAAAACTCAAGTTTTAAAAACTTCGCAAAATATGAATTTGGACTTTCTTTAGTGTATTAGGTGTTTCAAAATGTCATCTTTCACGTAGATTCGGAATCATCAACAACAAAAAAAGTCAGTTTTGTGATATCGTTGAATGAACAAAGTTGTATCTTTCTTGTTTCAAGTGTTTAACTACGGACCCATGGCTATAACTCAAGTTTTAAAGACTTTTCGAAATCCGAATTTGGACTTTCATCAGTGTATTAAGTGTATTAAAATGTCGTCTTTCACATTGATTCGGAATCGACCACCGCAAAAAAGTTCCCTTTTGAGTTATCGTTGAATGAACAAAGTTGTCTCTTTCTTGTTTCAAGTGTTCAACTATGGACCCATGGCTAAAACTCAAGTTTTAAAAACTTCTCGAAATATGAATTTGTACTTTCTTTAGTGTATTAAGTGTTTCAAAATGTCGTCTTTCACGTAGATTCGGAATCATCAACAACAAAAAAAGTCAGTTTTGTGATATCGTTGAATGAACAAAGTTGTATCTTTCTTGTTTCAAGTGTTTAACTACGGACCCATGGCTATAACTCAAGTTTTAAAGACTTTTCGAAATCCGAATTTGGACTTTCATCAGTGTATTAAGTGTATTAAAATGTCGTCTTTCACATTGATTCGGAATCGTCCACCGCAAAAAAGTTCCCTTTTGAGTTATCGTTGAATGAACAAAGTTGTCTCTTTCTTGTTTCAAGTGTTCACCAATGGACCCATGGCTAAAACTCAAGTTTTAAAGACTTTCCGAAATCCGAATTTCGACTTTCATTAGTGTATTAAGTGTATTAAAATGTCATCTTTCACAGTGAGTCGGAATCGTGAACCACAAAAAAAGTCAATTTTGAGATATCGTTGAATGAACAAAGTTGTCTCTTTCTTTTTTCAAGTGTTTATCTACGGACCTATGGCTAAAACTCAAGTTTTAAAGACTTTCCAAAATCCGAATTTGGACTTTCATCAGTGTATTAAGTGTATTAAAATGTCGTCTTTCACATTGATTCGGAATCGTCCACTGCAAAAAACTTCCCTTTTGAGTTATCGTTGAATGAACAAAGTTGTCTCTTTCTTGGTTCAAGTGTTCAACTATGGACCCATGGCTAAAACTCAAGTTTTAAAAACTTCGCAAAATATGAATTTGGACTTTCTTTAGTGTATTAGGTGTTTCAAAATGTCATCTTTCACGTAGATTCGGAATCATCAACAACAAAAAAAGTCAGTTTTGTGATATCGTTGAATGAACAAAGTTGTATCTTTCTTGTTTCAAGTGTTTAACTACGGACCCATGGCTATAACTCAAGTTTTAAAGACTTTTCGAAATCCGAATTTGGACTTTCATCAGTGTATTAAGTGTATTAAAATGTCGTCTTTCACATTGATTCGGAATCGTCCACCGCAAAAAAGTTCCCTTTTGAGTTATCGTTGAATGAACAAAGTTGTCTCTTTCTTGTTTCAAGTGTTCAACTATGGACCCATGGCTAAAACTCAAGTTTTAAAAACTTCTCGAAATATGAATTTGTACTTTCTTTAGTGTATTAAGTGTTTCAAAATGTCGTCTTTCACGTAGATTCGGAATCATCAAAAGCAAATAAGTCAGTTTTTAGATATCTTTGATTGAACAAAGTTCTGTCTTTCTTGTTTCAAGTGTTTAACTATGGACCATGGCTAAAACTCAAGTTTTAAAAACTTTCCGAAATCTGAATTTGGACTTTCTTTAGTGTATTAATTGTTTCAAAATGCTGTCTTTCACATAGATTCGGCATCGTCAACTGCAAAAAAGTCAATTTTAAGATATCGTTGATTGAACAAAGTTGTCTCCTTCTTGTTTCAAGTGTTCTACTATGGACCATGGCTAAAACTCAAGTTTTAGAGACATCCCGAAATCCAAATTTGGACTTTCGTTAGTGTATTAAGTGTATCAAAATGTCATCTTTCACATTGATTCGAGATCGTCAACCGCAAAAAAAGTCAGTTTTGAGATATCGTTGAATGAACAAAGTTGTCTCTTTCTTGTTTCTAGTGTTTAACTATGGACCCATGGCTAAAACTCAAGTTTTAAAGACTTCCCGAAATCTGATTTGGACTTTCATCAGTGTATTAAGTGTATTAAAATTTAGTCTTTCACATTGATTCAGAATCGTCCACCGCAAAAAACTTTCCTTTCGAGTTATCGTTGAATGAACGAAGTTGTCTCTTTCTTGTTTCAAGTGTTCAACTACGGACCCATGGCCAAAACTCAAGTTTTAAAAACTTCCCAAAATCTGAATTTGGGCTTTCTTTAGTGTATTAAGTGTTTCAAAATGCCGTCTTTCACGTAGATTCGTAATCATCAAAAGTAAATAAGTCAGTTTTTAGATATCTTTGATTGAACAAAGTTCTGTCTTTCTTGTTTCAAGTGTTCTACTATGGACCCATGGCTAAAACTCAAGTTTTAAAAACTTCTCGAAATCTAAATCTGGACTTTCATTAGGGTATTAAGTGTATCAAAATGTCGTCTTTCACATAGATTCGGAATCGTCAAATGCAAAAAAGTCAATTTTAAGATATCATTGATTGAACAAAGTTGTCTCTTTCTTGTTTCAAGTGTTCTACTATGGACCCATGGGTAAAACTCAAGTTTTAAAAAAGTTCCCGGAATCCGAATTTGGACATTCGTTAGTGTATTAAGTGTATCAAAATGTCGTCTTTCACGTTGATTCGGAATCGTCAACCGCAATAAAAGTCAGTTTTGAGATATTGTTGAATGAACAAAGTTGCCTCTTTCTTGTTTCAAGTGTTTAACTATTGACCCATGGCTAAAACTCAAGCTTTAAAGACTTCCCGAAATCCAAATTTGGACTTTCGTTAGTGTATTAAGTGTATCAAAATGTCGTCTTTCACATTTATTCGAAATCGTCAACCGCAAAAAAAGTCAGTTTTGAGAAATCGTTGAATGAACAAAGTTGTCTCTTTCTTGTTTCAAGTGTTCTACTATAGACCCATGGCTAAAACTCAAGTTTTAAAGACTTCCAGAAATCCAAATTTAGACTTTCATTAGTGTATTAAGTGTATTAAAATGTCGTATTTCACATTGATTCGGAATCGTCAACCGCAAAAAAAGTCAGTTTTGAGATATCGTTGAATGAACAAAGTTGTGTCTTTCTTTTTTCAAGTGTTTAACTATGGACCCATGGCTAAAACTCAACTTTTAAAGACTTCCCGAAATCCGAATTTGGACTTTCATTAGCGTATTAAGTGTATTAAAATTTCATCTTTCACATTGATTCGGAATCGTCAACCGCAAAAAAAGTCAGTTTTGAGTTATAGTTTAATGAACAAAGTTGTCTATTTCTTGTTTCAAGTGTTCAACTATGGACCCATGGCTAAAACTCAAGTTTTAAAGACTTCCCGAAATCCGAATTTGGACTTTCATGAGTGTATTAAGTGTATTAAAATGTCGTCTTTCACATTGATTCGGAATCGTCAACCACAAAAAAAGTCAGTTTTGAGATATCGTTGAATGAACAAAGTTGTCTCTTTCTTGTTTCAAGTGTTCAACTATGGACCCATGGCCAAAACTCAAGTTTTAAAGACTGCCCGAAATCTGAATTTGGACCTTCATCAGTGTATTAAGTGTATTAAAATGTCGTCTTTCACATTGATTCGGAATCGTCAACCGCAAAAAAAGACAGTTTTGAGTTATTGTTGAATGAACAAAGTTGTCTCTTTGTTCATTCAACCGCAAAAAAAGACAGTTTCAAGTGTTTAACTATGGACCCATGGCTAAAACTCAAGTTTTAAAAACTTCTCGAAATATGAATTTGGACTTTCTTTAGTGTATTAGGTGTTTCAAAATGTCGTCTTTCACGTAGATTCGGAATCATCAACCGCAAAAAAAGTCAGTTTTGAGATATCGTTTGAATGAAGAAAGTTGTCTCTTTCTTGTTTCAAGTGTTCACCAATGGACCCATGGCTAAAACTCAAGTTTTAAAGACTTTCCGAAATCCGAATTTCGACTTTCATTAGTGTATTAAGTGTATTAAAATGTCGTCTTTCAGAGTGAGTCGGAATCGTGAACCACAAAAAAAGTCAATTTTGAGATATCGTTGAATGAACAAAGTTGTCTCTTTCTTTTTTCAAGTGTTTATCTACGGACCTATGGCTAAAACTCAAGTTTTAAAGACTTTCCAAAATCCGAATTTGGACTTTCATCAGTGTATTAAGTGTATTAAAATGTCGTCTTTCACATTGATTCGGAATCGTCCACTGCAAAAAACTTCCCTTTTGAGTTATCGTTGAATGAACAAAGTTGTCTCTTTCTTGTTTCAAGTGCTTAACTATGGACCATGGCTAAAACTCAAGTTTTAAAGACATCCCGAAATCCAAATTTGGACTTTCGTTAGTGTATTAAGTGTATCAAAATGTCATCTTTCACATTGATTCGAGATCGTCAACCGCAAAAAAAGTCAGTTTTGAGATATCGTTGAATGAACAAAGTTGTCTCTTTCTTGTTTCAAGTGTTTAACTATGGACCCATGGCTAAAACTCAAGTTTTAAAGACTTCCCGAAATCTGAATTTGGACTTTCATCAGTGTATTAAGTGTATTAAAATGTAGTCTTTCACATTGATTCAGAATCGTCCACCGCAAAAAACTTCCCTTTCGAGTTATCGTTGAATGAACGAAGTTGTCTCTTTCTTGTTTCAAGTGTTCAACTATGGACCCATGGCCAAAACTCAAGTTTTAAAAACTTCCCAAAATCTGAATTTGGGCTTTCTTTAGTGTATTAAGTGTTTCAAAATGCCGTCTTTCACGTAGATTCGTATCATCAAAAGCAAATAAGTCAGTTTTTAGATATCTTTGATTGAACAAAGTTCTGTCTTTTCTTGTTTCAAGTGTTCTACTATGGACCCTTGGCTAAAACTCAAGTTTTAAAAACATCCCGAAATCTAAATCTGGACTTTCATTAGGGTATTAAGTGTATCAAAATGTCGTCTTTCACATAGATTCGGAATCATCAACTGCAAAAAAGTCAATTTTAAGATATCTTTGATTGAACAAAGTTCTGTCTTTTCTTGTTTCAAGTGTTCTATTATGGACCCATGGCTAAAACTCAAGTTTTAAAAACATCCCGAAATCTAAATCTGGACTTTCATTAGGGTATTAAGTGTATCAAAATGTCATCTTTCACATAGATTCGAAATCGTCAACTGCAAAAAAGTCAATTTTAAGATATCGTTGATTGAACAAAGTTGTCTCTTTCTTGTTTCAAGTGTTCTACTATGGACCCATGGGTAAAACTCAAGTTTTAAAAAAGTTCCCGGAATCCGAATTTGGACATTCGTTAGTGTATTAAGTGTATCAAAATGTCGTCTTTCACGTTGATTCGGAATCGTCAACCGCAATAAAAGTCAGTTTTGAGATATTGTTGAATGAACAAAGTTGTCTATTTCTTGTTTCAAGTGGTCTACTATTTACCCATGGCTAAAACTCAAGTTTTAAAGACTTCCCGAAATCCGAATTTGGACTTTCGTTAGTGTATTAAGTGTATCAAAATGTCGTCTTTCACATTTATTCGAAATCGTCAACTGCAAAAAAAGTCAGTTTTGAGAAATCGTTGAATGAACAAAGTTGTCTCTTTCTTGTTTCAAGTGTTCTACTATGAACCCATGGCTAAAACTCAAGTTTTAAAGACTTCCCGAAATCCAAATTTAGACTTTCATTAGTGTATTAAGTGTATTAAAATGTCGTATTTCATATTGATTCGGAATCGTCAACCGCAAAAAAAGTCAGTTTTGAGATATCGTTGAATGAACAAAGTTGTCTCTTTCTTGTTTCAAGTGTTTAACTATGGACCCATGGCTAAAACTCAAGTTTTAAAGACTTTCCAAAATCCGAATTTGGACTTTCATCAGTGTATTAAGTGTATTAAAATGTCGTCTTTCACATTGATTCGGAATCGTCCACTGCAAAAAACTTCCCTTTTGAGTTATCGTTGAATGAACAAAGTTGTCTCTTTCTTGTTTCAAGTGTTTAACTATGGACCCATGGCTAAAACTCAAGTTTTAAAGACTTCCCAAAATCCGAATTTGGACTTTCATTAGTGTATTAAGTGTATTAAAATGTCGCCTTTCACATTGATTCGGAATCATCAACCGCAAAAAAAGTCAGTTTTGAGTTATCGTTGAATGAACAAAGTTGTCTCTTTCTTGTTTCAAGTGTTCACCAATGGACCCATGGCTAAAACTCAAGTTTTAAAGACTTTCCGAAATCCGAATTTGGACTTTCATTAGTGTATTAAGTGTATTAAAATGTCGTCTTTCACAGTGAGTCGGAATCGTGAACCACAAAAAAAGTCAATTTTGAGATATCGTTGAATGAACAAAGTTGTCTCTTTCTTTTTTCAAGTGTTTATCTACGGACCTATGGCTAAAACTCAAGTTTTAAAGACTTTCCAAAATTCGAATTTGGACTTTCATCAGTGTATTAAGTGTATTAAAATGTCGTCTTTCACATTGATTAGGAATCGTCCACTGCAAAAAACTTCCCTTTTGAGTTATCGTTGAATGAACAAAGTTGTCTCTTTCTTGTTTCAAGTGTTCAACTATGGACCCATGGCTAAAACTCAAGTTTTAAAAACTTCTCGAAATATGAATTTGTACTTTCTTTAGTGTATTAAGTGTTTCAAAATGTCGTCTTTCACGTAGATTCGGAATCATCAAAAGCAAATAAGTCAGTTTTTAGATATCTTTGATTGAACAAAGTTCTGTCTTTCTTGTTTCAAGTGTTTAACTATGGACCATGGCTAAAACTCAAGTTTTAAAAACTTTCCGAAATCTGAATTTGGACTTTCTTTAGTGTATTAAGTGTTTCAAAATGCTGTCTTTCACATAGATTCGGAATCGTCAACTGCAAAAAAGTCAATTTTAAGATATCGTTGATTGAACAAAGTTGTCTCCTTCTTGTTTCAAGTGTTCTACTATGGACCATGGCTAAAACTCAAGTTTTAGAGACATCCCGAAATCCAAATTTGGACTTTCGTTAGTGTATTAAGTGTATCAAAATGTCATCTTTCACATTGATTCGAGATCGTCAACCGCAAAAAAAGTCAGTTTTGAGATATCGTTGAATGAACAAAGTTGTCTCTTTCTTGTTTCTAGTGTTTAACTATGGACCCATGGCTAAAACTCAAGTTTTAAAGACTTCCCGAAATCTGATTTGGACTTTCATCAGTGTATTAAGTGTATTAAAATTTAGTCTTTCACATTGATTCAGAATCGTCCACCGCAAAAAACTTTCCTTTCGAGTTATCGTTGAATGAACAAAGTTGTCTCTTTCTTGTTTCAAGTGTTCAACTATGGACCCATGGCTAAAACTCAAGTTTTAAAAACTTCTCGAAATATGAATTTGTACTTTCTTTAGTGTATTAAGTGTTTCAAAATGTCGTCTTTCACGTAGATTCGGAATCATCAACAACAAAAAAAGTCAGTTTTGTGATATCGTTGAATGAACAAAGTTGTATCTTTCTTGTTTCAAGTGTTTAACTACGGACCCATGGCTATAACTCAAGTTTTAAAGACTTTTCGAAATCCGAATT
Organism: Diospyros kaki; assembly: GCA_036245055.1. Lineage (NCBI taxonomy): Eukaryota > Viridiplantae > Streptophyta > Magnoliopsida > Ericales > Ebenaceae > Diospyros > Diospyros kaki. Next base: position 20,213,686 of record BSEG01000009.1, on the reverse strand, counting down.
TGGACTTTCATCAGTGTATTAAGTGTATTAAAATGTCGTCTTTCACATTGATTCGGAATCGTCCACCGCAAAAAAGTTCCCTTTTGAGTTATCGTTGAATGAACAAAGTTGTCTCTTTCTTGTTTCAAGTGTTCAACTATGGACCCATGGCTAAAACTCAAGTTTTAAAAACTTCTCGAAATATGAATTTGTACTTTCTTTAGTGTATTAAGTGTTTCAAAATGTCGTCTTTCACGTAGATTCGGAATCATCAAAAGCAAATAAGTCAGTTTTTAGATATCTTTGATTGAACAAAGTTCTGTCTTTCTTGTTTCAAGTGTTTAACTATGGACCATGGCTAAAACTCAAGTTTTAAAAACTTTCCGAAATCTGAATTTGGACTTTCTTTAGTGTATTAATTGTTTCAAAATGCTGTCTTTCACATAGATTCGGCATCGTCAACTGCAAAAAAGTCAATTTTAAGATATCGTTGATTGAACAAAGTTGTCTCCTTCTTGTTTCAAGTGTTCTACTATGGACCATGGCTAAAACTCAAGTTTTAGAGACATCCCGAAATCCAAATTTGGACTTTCGTTAGTGTATTAAGTGTATCAAAATGTCATCTTTCACATTGATTCGAGATCGTCAACCGCAAAAAAAGTCAGTTTTGAGATATCGTTGAATGAACAAAGTTGTCTCTTTCTTGTTTCTAGTGTTTAACTATGGACCCATGGCTAAAACTCAAGTTTTAAAGACTTCCCGAAATCTGATTTGGACTTTCATCAGTGTATTAAGTGTATTAAAATTTAGTCTTTCACATTGATTCAGAATCGTCCACCGCAAAAAACTTTCCTTTCGAGTTATCGTTGAATGAACGAAGTTGTCTCTTTCTTGTTTCAATTGTTCAACTACGGACCCATGGCCAAAACTCAAGTTTTAAAAACTTCCCAAAATCTGAATTTGGGCTTTCTTTAGTGTATTAAGTGTTTCAAAATGCCGTCTTTCACGTAGATTCGTAATCATCAAAAGCAAATAAGTCAGTTTTTAGATATCTTTGATTGAACAAAGTTCTGTCTTTCTTGTTTCAAGTGTTCTACTATGGACCCATGGCTAAAACTCAAGTTTTAAAAACTTCTCGAAATCTAAATCTGGACTTTCATTAGGGTATTAAGTGTATCAAAATGTCGTCTTTCACATAGATTCGGAATCGTCAAATGCAAAAAAGTCAATTTTAAGATATCATTGATTGAACAAAGTTGTCTCTTTCTTGTTTCAAGTGTTCTACTATGGACCCATGGGTAAAACTCAAGTTTTAAAAAAGTTCCCGGAATCCGAATTTGGACATTCGTTAGTGTATTAAGTGTATCAAAATGTCGTCTTTCACGTTGATTCGAAATCGTCAACCGCAATAAAAGTCAGTTTTGAGATATTGTTGAATGAACAAAGTTGCCTCTTTCTTGTTTCAAGTGTTTAACTATTGACCCATGGCTAAAACTCAAGCTTTAAAGACTTCCCGAAATCCAAATTTGGACTTTCGTTAGTGTATTAAGTGTATCAAAATGTCGTCTTTCACATTTATTCGAAATCGTCAACCGCAAAAAAAGTCAGTTTTGAGAAATCGTTGAATGAACAAAGTTGTCTCTTTCTTGTTTCAAGTGTTCTACTATAGACCCATGGCTAAAACTCAAGTTTTAAAGACTTCCCGAAATCCGAATTTGGACTTTCATGAGTGTATTAAGTGTATTAAAATGTCGTCTTTCACAATGATTCGGAATCGTCAACCACAAAAAAAGTCAGTTTTGAGATATCGTTGAATGAACAAAGTTGTCTCTTTCTTGTTTCAAGTGTTCAACTATGGACCCATGGCCAAAACTCAAGTTTTAAGGACTGCCCGAAATCTGAATTTGGACCTTCATCAGTGTATTAAGTGTATTAAAATGTCGTCTTTCACATTGATTCGGAATCGTCAACCGCAAAAAAAGACAGTTTTGAGTTATTGTTGAATGAACAAAGTTGTCTCTTTCTTGTTTCAAGTGTTTAACTATGGACCCATGGCTAAAACTCAAGTTTTAAAAACTTCTCGAAATATGAATTTGGACTTTATTTAGTGTATTAGGTGTTTCAAAATGTCGTCTTTCACGTAGATTCGGAATCATCAACCGCAAAAAAAGTCAGTTTTGAGATATCGTTTGAATGAAGAAAGTTGTCTCTTTCTTGTTTCAAGTGTTCACCAATGGACCCATGGCTAAAACTCAAGTTTTAAAGACTTTCCGAAATCCGAATTTCAACTTTCATTAGTGTATTAAGTGTCTTAAAATGTCGTCTTTCACAGTGAGTCGGAATCGTGAACCACAAAAAAAGTCAATTTTGAGATATCGTTGAATGAACAAAGTTGTCTCTTTCTTTTTTCAAGTGTTTATCTACGGACCTATGGCTAAAACTCAAGTTTTAAAAACTTTCCAAAATCCGAATTTGGACTTTCATCAGTGTATTAAGTGTATTAAAATGTCGTCTTTCACATTGATTCGGAATCGTCCACTGCAAAAAACTTCCCTTTTGAGTTATCGTTGAATGAACAAAGTTGTCTCTTTCTTGTTTCAAGTGCTTAACTATGGACCATGGCTAAAACTCAAGTTTTAAAGACATCCCGAAATCCGAATTTGGACTTTCGTTAGTGTATTAAGTGTATTAAAATGTCGTCTTTCACAGTGAGTCGGAATCGTGAACCACAAAAAAAGTCAATTTTGAGATATCGTTGAATGAACAAAGTTGTCTCTTTCTTGTTTCAAGTGTTCAACTATGGACCCATGGCCAAAACTCAAGTTTTAAGGACTGCCCGAAATCTGAATTTGGACCTTCATCAGTGTATTAAGTGTATTAAAATGTCGTCTTTCACATTGATTCGGAATCGTCAACCGCAAAAAAAGACAGTTTTGAGTTATTGTTGAATGAACAAAGTTGTCTCTTTCTTGTTTCAAGTGTTTAACTATGGACCCATGGCTAAAACTCAAGTTTTAAAAACTTCTCGAAATATGAATTTGGACTTTATTTAGTGTATTAGGTGTTTCAAAATGTCGTCTTTCACGTAGATTCGGAATCATCAACCGCAAAAAAAGTCAGTTTTGAGATATCGTTTGAATGAAGAAAGTTGTCTCTTTCTTGTTTCAAGTGTTCACCAATGGACCCATGGCTAAAACTCAAGTTTTAAAGACTTTCCGAAATCCGAATTTCAACTTTCATTAGTGTATTAAGTGTCTTAAAATGTCGTCTTTCACAGTGAGTCGGAATCGTGAACCACAAAAAAAGTCAATTTTGAGATATCGTTGAATGAACAAAGTTGTCTCTTTCTTTTTTCACGTGTTTATCTACGGACCTATGGCTAAAACTCAAGTTTTAAAGACTTTCCAAAATCCGAATTTGGACTTCATCAGTGTATTAAGTGTATTAAAATGTCGTCTTTCACATTGATTCGGAATCGTCCACTGCAAAAAACTTCCCTTTTGAGTTATCGTTGAATGAACAAAGTTGTCTCTTTCTTGTTTCAAGTGCTTAACTATGGACCATGGCTAAAACTCAAGTTTTAAAGACATCCCGAAATCCGAATTTGGACTTTCGTTAGTGTATTAAGTGTATTAAAATGTCGTCTTTCACAGTGAATCGGAATCGTGAACCACAAAAAAAGTCAATTTTGAGATATCGTTGAATGAACAAAGTTGTCTCTTTCTTTTTTCAAGTGTTTATCTACGGACCTATGGCTAAAACTCAAGTTTTAAAGACTTTCCAAAATCCGAATTTGGACTTTCATCAGTGTATTAAGTGTATTAAAATGTCGTCTTTCACATTGATTCGGAATCGTCCACTGCAAAAAACTTCCCTTTTGAGTTATCGTTGAATGAACAAAGTTGTCTCTTTCTTGTTTCAAGTGTTCAACTATGGACCCATGGCTAAAACTCAAGTTTTAAAGACTTCCCGAAATCCGAATTTGGACTTTCATTAGCGTATTAAGTGTATTAAAATTTCATCTTTCACATTGATTCGGAATCGTCAACCGCAAAAAAAGTCAGTTTTGAGTTATAGTTTAATGAACAAAGTTGTCTCTTTCTTGTTTCAAGTGTTCAACTATGGACCCATGGCTAAAACTCAAGTTTTAAAGACTTCCCGAAATCCGAATTTGGACTTTCATGAGTGTATTAAGTGTATTAAAATGTCGTCTTTCACATTGATTCGGAATCGTCAACCACAAAAAAAGTCAGTTTTGAGATATCGTTGAATGAACAAAGTTGTCTCTTTCTTGTTTCAAGTGTTCAACTATGGACCCATGGCCAAAACTCAAGTTTTAAAGACTGCCCGAAATCTGAATTTGGACCTTCATCAGTGTATTAAGTGTATTAAAATGTCATCTTTCACATTGATTCGGAATCGTCAACCGCAAAAAAAGACAGTTTTGAGTTATTGTTGAATGAACAAAGTTGTCTCTTTCTTGTTTCAAGTGTTTAACTATGGACCCATGGCTAAAACTCAAGTTTTAAAAACTTCTCGAAATATGAATTTGGACTTTCTTTAGTGTATTAGGTGTTTCAAAATGTCGTCTTTCACGTAGATTCGGAATCATCACAGCAAAAAAAGTCAGTTTTGTGATATCGTTGAATGAACAAAGTTGTATCTTTCTTGTTTCAAGTGTTTAACTACGGACCCATGGCTAAAACTCAAGTTTTATAAACTTCTCGAAATATGAATTTGTACTTTCTTTAGTGTATTAAGTGTTTCAAAATGTCGTCTTTCACGTAGATTCGGAATCATCAAAAGCAAATAAGTCAGTTTTAGATATCTTTGATTGAACAAAGTTCTGTCTTTCTTGTTTCAAGTGTTTAACTATGGACCATGGCTAAAACTCAAGTTTTAAAAACTTTTCGAAATCTGAATATGGACTTTCTTTAGTGTATTAAGTGTTTCAAAATGCTGTCTTTCACGTAGATTCGTAATCATCAAAAGCAAATAAGTCAGTTTTAAGATATCGTTGATTGAACAAAGTTGTCTTCTTCTTGTTTCAAGTGTTCTACTATGGACCCATGGGTAAAACTCAAGTTTTAAAAACTTCCCGGAATCTGAATTGAGACTTTCGTTAGTGTATTAAGTGTATCAAAATGTCGTCTTTCACATGGATTCGGAATCGTCAACCGCAAAAAAAGTCAGTTTTGAGATATCGTTGAATGAACAAAGTTGTCTCTTTCTTGTTTCAAGTGCTTAACTATGGACCATGGCTAAAACTCAAGTTTTAAAGACATCCCAAAATCCGAATTTGGACTTTCGTTAGTGTATTAAGTGTATCAAAATGTCATCTTTCACATTGATTCGAGATCGTCAACCGCAAAAAAAGTCAGTTTTGAGATATCGTTGAATGAACAAAGTTGTCTCTTTCTTGTTTCAAGTGTTTAACTATGGACCCATGGCTAAAACTCAAGTTTTAAAGACTTCCCGAAATCTGAATTTGGACTTTCATCAGTGTATTAAGTGTATTAAAATGTAGTCTTTCACATTGATTCAGAATCGTCCACCGCAAAAAACTTCCCTTTCGAGTTATCGTTGAATGAACGAAGTTGTCTCTTTCTTGTTTCAAGTGTTCAACTATGGACCCATGGCCAAAACTCAAGTTTTAAAAACTTCCCAAAATCTGAATTTGGGATTTCTTTAGTGTATTAAGTGTTTCAAAATGCCGTCTTTCACGTAGATTCGTAATCATCAAAAGCAAATAAGTCAGTTTTTAGATATCTTTGATTGAACAAAGTTCTGTCTTTTCTTGTTTCAAGTGTTCTACTATGGACCCTTGGCTAAAACTCAAGTTTTAAAAACATCCCGAAATCTAAATCTGGACTTTCATTAGGGTATTAAGTGTATCAAAATGTCGTCTTTCACATAGATTCGAAATTGTCAACTGCAAAAAAGTCAATTTTAAGATATCGTTGATTGAACAAAGTTGTCTCTTTCTTGTTTCACGTGTTCTACTATGGACCCATGGGTAAAACTCAAGTTTTAAAAAAGTTCCCGGAATCCGAATTTGGACATTCGTTAGTTTATTAAGTGTATCAAAATGTCGTCTTTCATGTTGATTCGGAATCGTCAACCGCAATAAAAGTCAGTTTTGAGATATTGTTGAATGAACAAAGTTGTCTCTTTCTTGTTTCAAGTGTTCTACTATTTACCCATGGCTAAAACTCAAGTTTTAAAGACTTCCCGAAATCCGAATTTGGACTTTCGTTAGTGTATTAAGTGTATCAAAATGTCGTCTTTCACATTTATTCGAAATCGTCAACTGCAAAAAAAGTCAGTTTTGAGAAATCGTTGAATGAACAAAGTTGTCTCTTTCTTGTTTCAAGTGTTCTACTATGGACCCATGGCTAAAACTCAAGTTTTAAAGACTTCCCGAAATCCAAATTTAGACTTTCATTAGTGTATTAAGTGTATTAAAATGTCGTATTTCACATTGATTCGGAATCGTCAACCGCAAAAAAAGTCAGTTTTGAGATATCGTTAAATGAACAAAGTTGTCACTTTCTTGTTTCAAGTGTTTAACTATGGACCCATGGCTAAAACTCAAGTTTTAAAGACTTCCCGAAATCCGAATTTGGACTTTCATTAGTGTATTAAGTGTATTAAAATGTCGCCTTTCACATTGATTCGGAATCGTCAACCGCAAAAAAAGTCAGTTTTGAGATATCGTTTGAATGAAGAAAGTTGTCTCTTTCTTGTTTCAAGTGTTCACCAATGGACCCATGGCTAAAACTCAAGTTTGAAACAAGAAAGAGACAACTTTGTTCATTCAACGATAACTCAAAAGGGAACTTTTTTGCGGTGGACGATTCCGAATCAATGTGAAAGACAACATTTTAATACACTTAATACACTGATGAAAGTCCAAATTCGGATTTCGAAAAGTCTTTAAAACTTGAGTTTTAGCCATGGGTCCGTAGTTAAACACTTGAAACAAGAAAGAGACAACTTTGTTCATTCAACGATAACTCAAAACTGACCTTTTTTGCGGTTGACGATTCCGAATCAATGCGAAAGACGACATTTTAATACACTTAATACACAAATGAAAGTCCAAATTCGGATTTCGGGAAGTCTTTAAAACTTGAGTTTTAGCCATGGGTCCATAGTTGAACACTTGAAACAAGAAAGAGACAACTTTGTTCATTCAACGATAACTCAAAACTGACCTTTTTTGCGGTTGACGATTCCGAATCAATGCGAAAGACGACATTTTAATACACTTAATACACTAATGAAAGTCCAAATTCGGATTTCGGGAAGTCTTTAAAACTTGAGTTTTAGCCATGGGTCCATAGTTAAACACTTGAAACAAGAAAGAGAGAACTTTGTTCATTCAACGATAACTCAAAACTGACTTTTTTTGCGGTTGACGATTCCGAATCAATGTGAAAGACGACATTTTAATACACTTAATACACTAATGAAAGTACAAATTCGGATTTCGGGAAGTCTTTAAAACTTGAGTTTTAGCCATGGGTCCATAGTTAAACACTTGAAACAAGAAAGAAACAACTTCGTTCATTCAACGATATCTCAGAACTGACTTTTTTTGCGGTTGACGATTCCGAATCAATGTGAAATACGACATTTTAATACACTTAATACACTAATGAAAGTCTAAATTTGGATTTCGGGAAGTCTTTAAAACTTGAGTTTTAGCCATGGGTCTATAGTAGAACACTTGAAACAAGAAAGAGACAACTTTGTTGATTCAACGATTTCTCAAAACTGACTTTTTTTGCGGTTGACGATTTCGAATAAATGTGAAAGACGACATTTTGATACACTTAATACACTAACGAAAGTCCAAATTTGGATTTCGGGAAGTCTTTAAAGCTTGAGTTTTAGCCATGGGTCAATAGTTAAACACTTGAAACAAGAAAGAGACAACTTTGTTCATTCAACAATATCTCAAAACTGACTTTTATTGCGGTTGACGATTCCGAATCAACGTGAAAGACGACATTTTGATACACTTAATACACTAACGAATGTCCAAATTCGGATTCCGGGAACTTTTTTAAAACTTGAGTTTTACCCATGGGTCCATAGTAGAACACTTGAAACAAGAAAGAGACAACTTTGTTCAATCAACGATATCTTAAAACTGACTTTTTTGCAGTTGACGATTCCGAATCTATGTGAAAGACGACATTTTGATACACTTAATACCCTAATGAAAGTCCAGATTTAGATTTCGAGAAGTTTTTAAAACTTGAGTTTTAGTCATGGGTCCATAGTAGAACACTTGAAACAAGAAAGACAGAACTTTGTTCAATCAAAGATATCTAAAAACTGACTTATTTGCTTTTGATGATTACGAATCTACATGAAAGACGGCATTTTGAAACACTTAATACACTAAAGAAATCCCAAATTCAGATTTTGGGAAGTTTTTAAAACTTGAGTTTTGGCCATGGGTCCATAGTTGAACACTTGAAACAAGAAAGAGACAACTTCGTTCATTCAACGATAACTCGAAAGGGAAGTTTTTTGCGGTGGACGATTCTGAATCAATGTGAAAGACTACATTTTAATACACTTAATACACTGATGAAAGTCCAAATTCAGATTTCGGGAAGTCTTTAAAACTTGAGTTTTAGCCATGGGTCCATAGTTAAACACTTGAAACAAGAAAGAGACAACTTTGTTCATTCAACGATATCTCAAAATTGACTTTTTTTGCGGTTGACGATCTCGAATCAATGTGAAAGATGACATTTTGATACACTTAATACACTAACGAAAGTCCAAATTTGGATTTCGGGATGTCTCTAAAACTTGAGTTTTAGCCATCGTCCATAGTAGAACAATTGAAACAAGGAGACAACTTTGTTCAATCAACGATATCTTAAAATTGACTTTTTTGCAGTTGACGATTCCAAATCTATGTGAAAGACAGCATTTTGAAACACTTAATACACTAAAGAAAGTCCAAATTCAGATTTCGGAAAGTTTTTAAAACTTGAGTTTTAGCCATGGTCCATAGTTAAACACTTGAAACAAGAAAGACAGAACTTTGTTCAATCAAAGATATCTAAAAACTGACTTATTTGCTTTTGATGATTCCGAATCTACGTGAAAGACGACATTTTGAAACACTTAATACACTAAAGAAAGTACAAATTCATATTTCGAGAAGTTTTTAAAACTTGAGTTTTAGCCATGGGTCCATAGTAGAACACTTGAAACAAGAAGAAGACAACTTTGTTCAATCAACGATATCTTAAAACTGACTTATTTGCTTTTGATGATTACGAATCTACGTGAAAGACAGCATTTTGAAACACTTAATACACTAAAGAAAGTCCATATTCAGATTTCGAAAAGTTTTTAAAACTTGAGTTTTAGCCATGGTCCATAGTTAAACACTTGAAACAAGAAAGACAGAACTTTGTTCAATCAAAGATATCTGAAAACTGACTTATTTGCTTTTGATGATTTCGAATCTACGTGAAAGACGACATTTTGAAACACTTAATACACTAAAGAAAGTACAAATTCATATTTCGAGAAGTTTTTAAAACTTGAGTTTTAGCCATGGGTCCATCGTTGAACACTTGAAACAAGAAAGAGACAACTTTGTTCATTCAACGATAACTCAAAAGGGAACTTTTTTGCGGTAGACGATTCCGAATCAATGTGAAAGACGACATTTTAATACACTTAATACACTGATGAAAGTCCAAATTCGGATTTCGAAAAGTCTTTAAAACTTGAGTTTTAGCCATGGGTCCGTAGTTAAACACTTGAAACAAGAAAGATACAACTTTGTTCATTCAACGATATCACAAAACTGACTTTTTTTGCTGTTGATGATTCCGAATCTACGTGAAAGACAACATTTTGAAACACCTAATACACTAAAGAAAGTCCAAATTCGTATTTCGAGAAGTTTTTGAAACTTGAGTTTTGGCCATGGGTCCATAGTTAAACACTTGAAACAAGAAAGAGATAACTTTGTTCATTCAAAGATATCTCAGAACTGACTTTTTTTGCGGTTGACGATTCCGAATCAATGTGAAATACGACATTTTAATACACTTAATACACTAATGAAAGTCTAAATTTGGATTTCGGGAAGTCTTTAAAACTTGAGTTTTAGCCATGGGTCTATAGTAGAACACTTGAAACAAGAAAGAGACAACTTTGTTGATTCAACGATTTCTCAAAACTGACTTTTTTTGCGGTTGACGATTTCGAATAAATGTGAAAGACGACATTTTGATACACTTAATACACTAACGAAAGTCCAAATTTGGATTTCGGGAAGTCTTTAAAGCTTGAGTTTTAGCCATGGGTCAATAGTTAAACACTTGAAACAAGAAAGAGACAACTTTGTTCATTCAACAATATCTCAAAACTGACTTTTATTGCGGTTGACGATTCCGAATCAACGTGAAAGACGACATTTTGATACACTTAATACACTAACGAATGTCCAAATTCGGATTCCGGGAACTTTTTTAAAACTTGAGTTTTACCCATGGGTCCATAGTAGAACACTTGAAACAAGAAAGAGACAACTTTGTTCAATCAACGATATCTTAAAACTGACTTTTTTGCAGTTGACGATTCCGAATCTATGTGAAAGACGACATTTTGATACACTTAATACCCTAATGAAAGTCCAGATTTAGATTTCGAGAAGTTTTTAAAACTTGAGTTTTAGTCATGGGTCCATAGTAGAACACTTGAAACAAGAAAGATAGAACTTTGTTCAATCAAAGATATCTAAAAACTGACTTATTTGCTTTTGATGATTACGAATCTACATGAAAGACGGCATTTTGAAACACTTAATACACTAAAGAAAGCCCAAATTCAGATTTTGGGAAGTTTTTAAAACTTGAGTTTTGGCCATGGGTCCATAGTTGAACACTTGAAACAAGAAAGAGACAACTTCGTTCATTCAACGATAACTCGAAAGGGAAGTTTTTTGCGGTGGACGATTCTGAATCAATGTGAAAGACTACATTTTAATACACTTAATACACTGATGAAAGTCCAAATTCAGATTTCGAGAAGTCTTTAAAACTTGAGTTTTAGCCATGGGTCCATAGTTAAACACTTGAAACAAGAAAGAGACAACTTTGTTCATTCAATGATATCTCAAAATTGACTTTTTTTGCGGTTGACGATCTCGAATCAATGTGAAAGATGACATTTTGATACACTTAGTACAGTAACGAAAGTCCAAATTTGGATTTCGGGATGTCTCTAAAACTTGAGTTTTAGCCATGGTCCATAGTAGAACACTTGAAACAAGAAGGAGACAACTTTGTTCAATCAACGATATCTTAAAATTGACTTTTTTGCAGTTGACGATTCCGAATCTATGTGAAAGACAGCATTTTGAAACACTTAATACACTAAAGAAAGTCCAAATTCAGATTTCGGAAAGTTTTTAAAACTTGAGTTTTAGCCATGGTCCATAGTTAAACACTTGAAACAAGAAAGACAGAACTTTGTTCAATCAAAGATATCTAAAAACTGACTTATTTGCTTTTGATGATTCCGAATCTACGTGAAAGACGACATTTTGAAACACTTAATACACTAAAGAAAGTACAAATTCATATTTCGAGAAGTTTTTAAAACTTGAGTTTTAGCCATGGGTCCATAGTAGAACACTTGAAACAAGAAGAAGACAACTTTGTTCAATCAACGATATCTTAAAACTGACTTATTTGCTTTTGATGATTACGAATCTACGTGAAAGACAGCATTTTGAAACACTTAATACACTAAAGAAAGTCCATATTCAGATTTCGAAAAGTTTTTAAAACTTGAGTTTTAGCCATGGTCCATAGTTAAACACTTGAAACAAGAAAGACAGAACTTTGTTCAATCAAAGATATCTAAAAACTGACTTATTTGCTTTTGATGATTTCGAATCTACGTGAAAGACGACATTTTGAAACACTTAATACACTAAAGAAAGTACAAATTCATATTTCGAGAAGTTTTTAAAACTTGAGTTTTAGCCATGGGTCCATCGTTGAACACTTGAAACAAGAAAGAGACAACTTTGTTCATTCAACGATAACTCAAAAGGGAACTTTTTTGCGGTGGACGATTCCGAATCAATGTGAAAGACAACATTTTAATACACTTAATACACTGATGAAAGTCCAAATTCGGATTTCGAAAAGTCTTTAAAACTTGAGTTTTAGCCATGGGTCCGTAGTTAAACACTTGAAACAAGAAAGAGACAACTTTGTTCATTCAACGATAACTCAAAACTGACCTTTTTTGCGGTTGACGATTCCGAATCAATGCGAAAGACGACATTTTAATACACTTAATACACTAATGAAAGTCCAAATTCGGATTTCGGGAAGTCTTTAAAACTTGAGTTTTAGCCATGGGTCCATAGTTAAACACTTGAAACAAGAAAGAGATAACTTTGTTCATTCAACGATAACTCAAAACTGACCTTTTTTGCGGTTGACGATTCCGAATCAATGCGAAAGATGACATTTTAATACACTTAATACACTAATGAAAGTCCAAATTCGGATTTCGGGAAGTCTTTAAAACTTGAGTTTTAGCCATGGGTCCATAGTTAAACACTTGAAACAAGAAAGAGACAACTTTGTTCATTCAACGATAACTCAAAACTGACTTTTTTTGCGGTTGACGATTCCGAATCAATGTGAAAGACGACATTTTAATACACTTAATACACTAATGAAAGTACAAATTCGGATTTCGGGAAGTCTTTAAAACTTGAGTTTTAGCCATGGGTCCATAGTTAAACACTTGAAACAAGAAAGAAACAACTTCGTTCATTCAACGATATCTCAGAACTGACTTTTTTTGCGGTTGACGATTCCGAATCAATGTGAAATACGACATTTTAATACACTTAATACACTAATGAAAGTCTAAATTTGGATTTCGGGAAGTCTTTAAAACTTGAGTTTTAGCCATGGGTCTATAGTAGAACACTTGAAACAAGAAAGAGACAACTTTGTTGATTCAACGATTTCTCAAAACTGACTTTTTTTGCGGTTGACGATTTCGAATAAATGTGAAAGACGACATTTTGATACACTTAATACACTAACGAAAGTCCAAATTTGGATTTCGGGAAGTCTTTAAAGCTTGAGTTTTAGCCATGGGTCAATAGTTAAACACTTGAAACAAGAAAGAGACAACTTTGTTCATTCAACAATATCTCAAAACTGACTTTTATTGCGGTTGACGATTCCGAATCAACGTGAAAGACGACATTTTGATACACTTAATACACTAACGAATGTCCAAATTCGGATTCCGGGAACTTTTTTAAAACTTGAGTTTTACCCATGGGTCCATAGTAGAACACTTGAAACAAGAAAGAGACAACTTTGTTCAATCAACGATATCTTAAAACTGACTTTTTTGCAGTTGACGATTCCGAATCTATGTGAAAGACGACATTTTGATACACTTAATACCCTAATGAAAGTCCAGATTTAGATTTCGAGAAGTTTTTAAAACTTGAGTTTTAGTCATGGGTCCATAGTAGAACACTTGAAACAAGAAAGACAGAACTTTGTTCAATCAAAGATATCTAAAAACTGACTTATTTGCTTTTGATGATTACGAATCTACATGAAAGACGGCATTTTGAAACACTTAATACACTAAAGAAAGCCCAAATTCAGATTTTGGGAAGTTTTTAAAACTTGAGTTTTGGCCATGGGTCCATAGTTGAACACTTGAAACAAGAAAGAGACAACTTCGTTCATTCAACGATAACTCGAAAGGGAAGTTTTTTGCGGTGGACGATTCTGAATCAATGTGAAAGACTACATTTTAATACACTTAATACACTGATGAAAGTCCAAATTCAGATTTCGGGAAGTCTTTAAAACTTGAGTTTTAGCCATGGGTCCATAGTTAAACACTTGAAACAAGAAAGAGACAACTTTGTTCATTCAACGATATCTCAAAATTGACTTTTTTTGCGGTTGACGATCTCGAATCAATGTGAAAGATGACATTTTGATACACTTAATACACTAACGAAAGTCCAAATTTGGATTTCGGGATGTCTCTAAAACTTGAGTTTTAGCCATCGTCCATAGTAGAACAATTGAAACAAGAAGGAGACAACTTTGTTCAATCAACGATATCTTAAAATTGACTTTTTTGCAGTTGACGATTCCGAATCTATGTGAAAGACAGCATTTTGAAACACTTAATACACTAAAGAAAGTCCAAATTCAGATTTCGGAAAGTTTTTAAAACTTGAGTTTTAGCCATGGTCCATAGTTAAACACTTGAAACAAGAAAGACAGAACTTTGTTCAATCAAAGATATCTAAAAACTGACTTATTTGCTTTTGATGATTCCGAATCTACGTGAAAGACGACATTTTGAAACACTTAATACACTAAAGAAAGTACAAATTCATATTTCGAGAAGTTTTTAAAACTTGAGTTTTAGCCATGGGTCCATAGTAGAACACTTGAAACAAGAAGAAGACAACTTTGTTCAATCAACGATATCTTAAAACTGACTTATTTGCTTTTGATGATTACGAATCTACGTGAAAGACAGCATTTTGAAACACTTAATACACTAAAGAAAGTCCATATTCAGATTTCGAAAAGTTTTTAAAACTTGAGTTTTAGCCATGGTCCATAGTTAAACACTTGAAACAAGAAAGACAGAACTTTGTTCAATCAAAGATATCTAAAAACTGACTTATTTGCTTTTGATGATTTCGAATCTACGTGAAAGACGACATTTTGTAACACTTAATACACTAAAGAAAGTACAAATTCATATTTCGAGAAGTTTTTAAAACTTGAGTTTTAGCCATGGGTCCATCGTTGAACACTTGAAACAAGAAAGAGACAACTTTGTTCATTCAACGATAACTCAAAAGGGAACTTTTTTGCGGTAGACGATTCCGAATCAATGTGAAAGACGACATTTTAATACACTTAATACACTGATGAAAGTCCAAATTCGGATTTCGAAAAGTCTTTAAAACTTGAGTTTTAGCCATGGGTCCGTAGTTAAACACTTGAAACAAGAAAGATACAACTTTGTTCATTCAACGATATCACAAAACTGACTTTTTTTGCTGTTGATGATTCCGAATCTACGTGAAAGACAACATTTTGAAACACCTAATACACTAAGGAAAGTCCAAATTCGTATTTCGAGAAGTTTTTGAAACTTGAGTTTTAGCCATGGGTCCATAGTTAAACACTTGAAACAAGAAAGAGACAACTTTGTTCATTCAAAGATATCTCAGAACTGACTTTTTTTGCGGTTGACGATTCCGAATCAATGTGAAATACGACATTTTAATACACTTAATACACTAATGAAAGTCTAAATTTGGATTTCGGGAAGTCTTTAAAACTTGAGTTTTAGCCATGGGTCTATAGTAGAACACTTGAAACAAGAAAGAGACAACTTTGTTGATTCAACGATTTCTCAAAACTGACTTTTTTTGCGGTTGACGATTTCGAATAAATGTGAAAGACGACATTTTGATACACTTAATACACTAACGAAAGTCCAAATTTGGATTTCGGGAAGTCTTTAAAGCTTGAGTTTTAGCCATGGGTCAATAGTTAAACACTTGAAACAAGAAAGAGACAACTTTGTTCATTCAACAATATCTCAAAACTGACTTTTATTGCGGTTGACGATTCCGAATCAACGTGAAAGACGGCATTTTGATACACTTAATACACTAACGAATGTCCAAATTCGGATTCCGGGAACTTTTTTAAAACTTGAGTTTTACCCATGGGTCCATAGTAGAACACTTGAAACAAGAAAGAGACAACTTTGTTCAATCAACGATATCTTAAAACTGACTTTTTTGCAGTTGACGATTCCGAATCTATGTGAAAGACGACATTTTGATACACTTAATACCCTAATGAAAGTCCAGATTTAGATTTCGAGAAGTTTTTAAAACTTGAGTTTTAGTCATGGGTCCATAGTAGAACACTTGAAACAAGAAAGACAGAACTTTGTTCAATCAAAGATATCTAAAAACTGACTTATTTGCTTTTGATGATTACGAATCTACATGAAAGACGGCATTTTGAAACACTTAATACACTAAAGAAAGCCCAAATTCAGATTTTGGGAAGTTTTTAAAACTTGAGTTTTGGCCATGGGTCCATAGTTGAACACTTGAAACAAGAAAGAGACAACTTCGTTCATTCAACGATAACTCGAAAGGGAAGTTTTTTGCGGTGGACGATTCTGAATCAATGTGAAAGACTACATTTTAATACACTTAATACACTGATGAAAGTCCAAATTCAGATTTCGAGAAGTCTTTAAAACTTGAGTTTTAGCCATGGGTCCATAGTTAAACACTTGAAACAAGAAAGAGACAACTTTGTTCATTCAACGATATCTCAAAATTGACTTTTTTTGCGGTTGACGATCTCGAATCAATGTGAAAGATGACATTTTGATACACTTAGTACAGTAACGAAAGTCCAAATTTGGATTTCGGGATGTCTCTAAAACTTGAGTTTTAGCCATGGTCCATAGTAGAACACTTGAAACAAGAAGGAGACAACTTTGTTCAATCAACGATATCTTAAAATTGACTTTTTTGCAGTTGACGATTCCGAATCTATGTGAAAGACAGCATTTTGAAACACTTAATACACTAAAGAAAGTCCAAATTCAGATTTCGGAAAGTTTTTAAAACTTGAGTTTTAGCCATGGTCCATAGTTAAACACTTGAAACAAGAAAGACAGAACTTTGTTCAATCAAAGATATCTAAAAACTGACTTATTTGCTTTTGATGATTCCGAATCTACGTGAAAGACGACATTTTGAAACACTTAATACACTAAAGAAAGTACAAATTCATATTTCGAGAAGTTTTTAAAACTTGAGTTTTAGCCATGGGTCCATAGTAGAACACTTGAAACAAGAAGAAGACAACTTTGTTCAATCAACGATATCTTAAAACTGACTTATTTGCTTTTGATGATTACGAATCTACGTGAAAGACAGCATTTTGAAACACTTAATACACTAAAGAAAGTCCATATTCAGATTTCGAAAAGTTTTTAAAACTTGAGTTTTAGCCATGGTCCATAGTTAAACACTTGAAACAAGAAAGACAGAACTTTGTTCAATCAAAGATATCTAAAAACTGACTTATTTGCTTTTGATGATTTCGAATCTACGTGAAAGACGACATTTTGAAACACTTAATACACTAAAGAAGGTACAAATTCATATTTCGAGAAGTTTTTAAAACTTGACTTTTAGCCATGGGTCCATCGTTGAACACTTGAAACAAGAAAGAGACAACTTTTTCATTCAACGATAACTCAAAAGGGAACTTTTTTGCGGTGGACGATTCCGAATCAATGTGAAAGACAACATTTTAATACACTTAATACACTGATGAAAGTCCAAATTCGGATTTCGAAAAGTCTTTAAAACTTGAGTTTTAGCCATGGGTCCGTAGTTAAACACTTGAAACAAGAAAGAGACAACTTTGTTCATTCAACGATAACTCAAAACTGACCTTTTTTGCGGTTGACGATTCCGAATCAATGCGAAAGACGACATTTTAATACACTTAATACACTAATGAAAGTCCAAATTCGGATTTCGGGAAGTCTTTAAAACTTGAGTTTTAGCCATGGGTCCATAGTTAAACACTTGAAACAAGAAAGAGACAACTTTGTTCATTCAACGATAACTCAAAACTGACTTTTTTTGCGGTTGACGATTCCGAATCAATGTGAAAGATGACATTTTAATACACTTAATACACTAATGAAAGTACAAATTCGGATTTCGGGAAGTCTTTAAAACTTGAGTTTTAGCCATGGGTCCAAAGTTAAACACTTGAAACAAGAAAGAAACAACTTCGTTCATTCAACGATATGTCAGAACTGACTTTTTTTGCGGTTGACGATTCCGAATCAATGTGAAATACGACATTTTAATACACTTAATACACTAATGAAAGTCTAAATTTGGATTTCGGGAAGTCTTTAAAACTTGAGTTTTAGCCATGGGTCTATAGTAGAACACTTGAAACAAGAAAGAGACAACTTTGTTGATTCAACGATTTCTCAAAACTGACTTTTTTTGCGGTTGACGATTTCGAATAAATGTGAAAGACGACATTTTGATACACTTAATACACTAACGAAAGTCCAAATTTGGATTTCGGGAAGTCTTTAAAGCTTGAGTTTTAGCCATGGGTCAATAGTTAAACACTTGAAATAAGAAAGAGACAACTTTGTTCATTCAACAATATCTCAAAACTGACTTTTATTGCGGTTGACGATTCCGAATCAACGTGAAAGACGACATTTTGATACACTTAATACACTAACGAATGTCCAAATTCGGATTCCGGGAACTTTTTTAAAACTTGAGTTTTACCCATGGGTCCATAGTAGAACACTTGAAACAAGAAAGAGACAACTTTGTTCAATCAACGATATCTTAAAACTGACTTTTTTGCAGTTGACGATTCCGAATCTATGTGAAAGACGACATTTTGATACACTTAATACCCTAATGAAAGTCCAGATTTAGATTTCGAGAAGTTTTTAAAACTTGAGTTTTAGTCATGGGTCCATAGTAGAACACTTGAAACAAGAAAGACAGAACTTTGTTCAATCAAAGATATCTAAAAACTGACTTATTTGCTTTTGATGATTACGAATCTACATGAAAGACGGCATTTTGAAACACTTAATACACTAAAGAAAGCCCAAATTCAGATTTTGGGAAGTTTTTAAAACTTGAGTTTTGGCCATGGGTCCATAGTTGAACACTTGAAACAAGAAAGAGACAACTTCGTTCATTCAACGATAACTCGAAAGGGAAGTTTTTTGCGGTGGACGATTCTGAATCAATGTGAAAGACTACATTTTAATACACTTAATACACTGATGAAAGTCCAAATTCAGATTTCGGGAAGTCTTTAAAACTTGAGTTTTAGCCATGGGTCCATAGTTAAACACTTGAAACAAGAAAGAGACAACTTTGTTCATTCAACGATATCTCAAAATTGACTTTTTTTGCGGTTGACGATCTCGAATCAATGTGAAAGATGACATTTTGATACACTTAGTACAGTAACGAAAGTCCAAATTTGGATTTTGGGATGTCTCTAAAACTTGAGTTTTAGCCATGGTCCATAGTAGAACACTTGAAACAAGAAGGAGACAACTTTGTTCAATCAACGATATCTTAAAATTGACTTTTTTGCAGTAGACGATTCCGAATCTATGTGAAAGACAGCATTTTGAAAGACTTAATACACTAAAGAAAGTCCAAATTCAGATTTCGGAAAGTTTTTAAAACTTGAGTTTTAGCCATGGTCCATAGTTAAACACTTGAAACAAGAAAGACAGAACTTTGTTCAATCAAAGATATCTAAAAACTGACTTATTTGCTTTTGATGATTCCGAATCTACGTGAAAGACGACATTTTGAAACACTTAATACACTAAAGAAAGTACAAATTCATATTTCGAGAAGTTTTTAAAACTTGAGTTTTAGCCATGGGTCCATAGTAGAACACTTGAAACAAGAAGAAGACAACTTTGTTCAATCAACGATATCTTAAAACTGACTTATTTGCTTTTGATGATTACGAATCTACGTGAAAGACAGCATTTTGAAACACTTAATACACTAAAGAAAGTCCATATTCAGATTTCGAAAAGTTTTTAAAACTTGAGTTTTAGCCATGGTCCATAGTTAAACACTTGAAACAAGAAAGACAGAACTTTGTTCAATCAAAGATATCTAAAAACTGACTTATTTGCTTTTGATGATTTCGAATCTACGTGAAAGACGACATTTTGAAACACTTAATACACTAAAGAAAGTACAAATTCATATTTCGAGAAGTTTTTAAAACTTGAGTTTTAGCCATGGGTCCATCGTTGAACACTTGAAACAAGAAAGAGACAACTTTGTTCATTCAACGATAACTCAAAAGGGAACTTTTTTGCGGTGGACGATTCCGAATCAATGTGAAAGACGACATTTTAATACACTTAATACACTGATGAAAGTCCAAATTCGGATTTCGAAAAGTCTTTAAAACTTGAGTTTTAGCCATGGGTCCGTAGTTAAACACTTGAAACAAGAAAGATACAACTTTGTTCATTCAACGATATCACAAAACTGACTTTTTTTGCTGTTGATGATTCCGAATCTACGTGAAAGACAACATTTTGAAACGCCTAATACACTAAAGAAAGTCCAAATTCATATTTCGAGAAGTTTTTAAAACTTGAGTTTTAGCCATGGGTCCATAGTTAAACACTTGAAACAAGAAAGAGACAACTTTGTTCATTCAACGATATCTCAAAACTGACTTTTTTTGCGGTTGATGATTCCGAATCAATGTGAAAGATGACATTTTAATACACTTAATACACTAATGAAAGTCCAAATTCAGATTTCGGGAAGTCTTTAAAACTTGAGTTTTAGCCATGGGTCCATAGTTAAACACTTGAAACAAGAAAGAGACAACTTTGTTCATTCAACGATAACTCAAAACTGACTTTTTTTGCGGTTGACGATTCCGAATCAATGTGAAAGACGACATTTTGATACACTTAATACACTAGTGAAAGTCCAAATTCGGATTTCGGGACATTTTTAAAACGTGAGTTTTACCCATGGGTCCATAGTAGAACACATGAAACAAGAAGGAGACAACTTTGTTAAATCAACGATATCTCAAAATTGACTTTTTTGCAGTTGACGATTCCGAATCTATGTGAAAGACGACATTTTGATACACTTAATACACAAATGAAAGTCCAAATTCGGATTTCGGGAAGTCTTTAAAACTTGAGTTTTAGCCATGGGTCCATAGTTGAACACTTGAAACAAGAAAGAGACAACTTTGTTCATTCAACGATAACTCAAAACTGACTTTTTTTGCGGTTGACGATTCCGAATCAATGCGAAAGACGACATTTTAATACACTTAATACACTAATGAAAGTCCAAATTCGGATTTCGGGAAGTCTTTAAAACTTGAGTTTTAGCCATGGGTCCATAGTTAAACACTTGAAACAAGAAAGAGACAACTTTGTTCATTCAACGATAACTCAAAACTGACTTTTTTGCGGTTGACGATTCCGAATCAATGTGAAAGACGACATTTTAATACACTTAATACACTAATGAAAGTACAAATTCGGATTTCGGGAAGTCTTTAAAACTTGAGTTTTAGCCATGGGTCCATAGTTAAACACTTGAAACAAGAAAGAAACAACTTCGTTCATTCAAAGATATCTCAGAACTCACTTTTTTTGCGGTTGACGATTCCGAATCAATGTGAAATACGACATTTTAATACACTTAATACACTAATGAAAGTCTAAATTTGGATTTCGGGAAGTCTTTAAAACTTGAGTTTTAGCCATGGGTCTATAGTAGAACACTTGAAACAAGAAAGAGACAACTTTGTTGATTCAACGATTTCTCAAAACTGACTTTTTTTGCGGTTGACGATTTCGAATAAATGTGAAAGACAACATTTTGATACACTTAATACCCTAACGAAAGTCCAAATTTGGATTTCGGGAAGTCTTTAAAGCTTGAGTTTTAGCCATGGGTCAATAGTTAAACACTTGAAACAAGAAAGAGACAACTTTGTTCATTCAACAATATCTCAAAACTGACTTTTATTGCGGTTGACGATTCCGAATCAACGTGAAAGACGACATTTTGATACACTTAATACACTAACGAATGTCCAAATTCGGATTCCGGGAACTTTTTTAAAACTTGAGTTTTACCCATGGGTCCATAGTAGAACACTTGAAACAAGAAAGAGACAACTTTGTTCAATCAACGATATCTTAAAACTGACTTTTTTGCAGTTGACGATTCCGAATCTATGTGAAAGACGACATTTTGATACACTTAATACCCTAATGAAAGTCCAGATTTAGATTTCGAGAAGTTTTTAAAACTTGAGTTTTAGTCATGGGTCCATAGTAGAACACTTGAAACAAGAAAGACAGAACTTTGTTCAATCAAAGATATCTAAAAACTGACTTATTTGCTTTTGATGATTACGAATCTACATGAAAGACGGCATTTTGAAACACTTAATACACTAAAGAAAGCCCAAATTCAGATTTTGGGAAGTTTTTAAAACTTGAGTTTTAGCCATGGTCCATAGTTAAACACTTGAAACAAGAAAGACAGAACTTTGTTCAATCAAAGATATCTAAAAACTGACTTATTTGCTTTTGATGATTACGAATCTACATGAAAGACGGCATTTTGAAACACTTAATACACTAAAGAAAGCCCAAATTCAGATTTTGGGAAGTTTTTAAAACTTGAGTTTTGGCCATGGGTCCATAGTTGAACACTTGAAACAAGAAAGAGACAACTTCGTTCATTCAACGATAACTCGAAAGGGAAGTTTTTTGCGGTGGACGATTCTGAATCAATGTGAAAGACTACATTTTAATACACTTAATACACTGATGAAAGTCCAAATTCAGATTTCGGGAAGTCTTTAAAACTTGAGTTTTAGCCATGGGTCCATAGTTAAACACTTGAAACAAGAAAGAGACAACTTTGTTCATTCAACGATATCTCAAAATTGACTTTTTTTGCGGTTGACGATCTCGAATCAATGTGAAAGATGACATTTTGATACACTTAGTACAGTAACGAAAGTCCAAATTTGGATTTCGGGATGTCTCTAAAACTTGAGTTTTAGCCATGGTCCATAGTAGAACACTTGAAACAAGAAGGAGACAACTTTGTTCAATCAACGATATCTTAAAATTGACTTTTTTGCAGTAGACGATTCCGAATCTATGTGAAAGACAGCATTTTGAAACACTTAATACACTAAAGAAAGTCCAAATTCAGATTTCGGAAAGTTTTTAAAACTTGAGTTTTAGCCATGGTCCATAGTTAAACACTTGAAACAAGAAAGACAGAACTTTGTTCAATCAAAGATATCTAAAAACTGACTTATTTGCTTTTGATGATTCCGAATCTACGTGAAAGACGACATTTTGAAACACTTAATACACTAAAGAAAGTACAAATTCATATTTCGAGAAGTTTTTAAAACTTGAGTTTTAGCCATGGGTCCATAGTAGAACACTTGAAACAAGAAGAAGACAACTTTGTTCAATCAACGATATCTTAAAACTGACTTATTTGCTTTTGATGATTACGAATCTACGTGAAAGACAGCATTTTGAAACACTTAATACACTAAAGAAAGTCC
Source organism: Diospyros kaki (assembly GCA_036245055.1). NCBI lineage: Eukaryota > Viridiplantae > Streptophyta > Magnoliopsida > Ericales > Ebenaceae > Diospyros > Diospyros kaki. Next base: position 20,190,404 of record BSEG01000009.1, on the reverse strand, counting down.
ATATTCAGATTTCGAAAAGTTTTTAAAACTTGAGTTTTAGCCATGGTCCATAGTTAAACACTTGAAACAAGAAAGACAGAACTTTGTTCAATCAAAGATATCTAAAAACTGACTTATTTGCTTTTGATGATTTCGAATCTACGTGAAAGACGACATTTTGAAACACTTAATACACTAAAGAAAGTACAAATTCATATTTCGAGAAGTTTTTAAAACTTGAGTTTTAGCCATGGGTCCATCGTTGAACACTTGAAACAAGAAAGAGACAACTTTGTTCATTCAACGATAACTCAAAAGGGAACTTTTTTGCGGTGGACGATTCCGAATCAATGTGAAAGACGACATTTTAATACACTTAATACACTGATGAAAGTCCAAATTCGGATTTCGAAAAGTCTTTAAAACTTGAGTTTTAGCCATGGGTCCGTAGTTAAACACTTGAAACAAGAAAGATACAACTTTGTTCATTCAACGATATCACAAAACTGACTTTTTTTGCTGTTGATGATTCCGAATCTACGTGAAAGACAACATTTTGAAACGCCTAATACACTAAAGAAAGTCCAAATTCATATTTCGAGAAGTTTTTAAAACTTGAGTTTTAGCCATGGGTCCATAGTTAAACACTTGAAACAAGAAAGAGACAACTTTGTTCATTCAACGATATCTCAAAACTGACTTTTTTTGCGGTTGATGATTCCGAATCAATGTGAAAGACGACATTTTAATACACTTAATACACTAATGAAAGTCCAAATTCAGATTTCGGGAAGTCTTTAAAACTTGAGTTTTAGCCATGGGTCCATAGTTAAACACTTGAAACAAGAAAGAGACAACTTTGTTCATTCAACGATAACTCAAAACTGACTTTTTTTGCGGTTGACGATTCCGAATCAATGTGAAAGACGACATTTTGATACACTTAATACACTAGTGAAAGTCCAAATTCGGATTTCGGGACATTTTTAAAACGTGAGTTTTACCCATGGGTCCATAGTAGAACACATGAAACAAGAAGGAGACAACTTTGTTAAATCAACGATATCTCAAAATTGACTTTTTTGCAGTTGACGATTCCGAATCTATGTGAAAGACGACATTTTGATACACTTAATACACAAATGAAAGTCCAAATTCGGATTTCGGGAAGTCTTTAAAACTTGAGTTTTAGCCATGGGTCCATAGTTGAACGCTTGAAACAAGAAAGAGACAACTTTGTTCATTCAACGATAACTCAAAACTGACTTTTTTTGCGGTTGACGATTCCGAATCAATGCGAAAGACGACATTTTAATACACTTAATACACTAATGAAAGTCCAAATTCGGATTTCGGGAAGTCTTTAAAACTTGAGTTTTAGCCATGGGTCCATAGTTAAACACTTGAAACAAGAAAGAGACAACTTTGTTCATTCAACGATAACTCAAAACTGACTTTTTTGCGGTTGACGATTCCGAATCAATGTGAAAGACGACATTTTAATACACTTAATACACTAATGAAAGTACAAATTCGGATTTCGGGAAGTCTTTAAAACTTGAGTTTTAGCCATGGGTCCATAGTTAAACACTTGAAACAAGAAAGAAACAACTTCGTTCATTCAAAGATATCTCAGAACTCACTTTTTTTGCGGTTGACGATTCCGAATCAATGTGAAATACGACATTTTAATACACTTAATACACTAATGAAAGTCTAAATTTGGATTTCGGGAAGTCTTTAAAACTTGAGTTTTAGCCATGGGTCTATAGTAGAACACTTGAAACAAGAAAGAGACAACTTTGTTGATTCAACGATTTCTCAAAACTGACTTTTTTTGCGGTTGACGATTTCGAATAAATGTGAAAGACGACATTTTGATACACTTAATACCCTAACGAAAGTCCAAATTTGGATTTCGGGAAGTCTTTAAAGCTTGAGTTTTAGCCATGGGTCAATAGTTAAACACTTGAAACAAGAAAGAGACAACTTTGTTCATTCAACAATATCTCAAAACTGACTTTTATTGCGGTTGACGATTCCGAATCAACGTGAAAGACGACATTTTGATACACTTAATACACTAACGAATGTCCAAATTCGGATTCCGGGAACTTTTTTAAAACTTGAGTTTTACCCATGGGTCCATAGTAGAACACTTGAAACAAGAAAGAGACAACTTTGTTCAATCAACGATATCTTAAAACTGACTTTTTTGCAGTTGACGATTCCGAATCTATGTGAAAGACGACATTTTGATACACTTAATACCCTAATGAAAGTCCAGATTTAGATTTCGAGAAGTTTTTAAAACTTGAGTTTTAGTCATGGGTCCATAGTAGAACACTTGAAACAAGAAAGACAGAACTTTGTTCAATCAAAGATATCTAAAAACTGACTTATTTGCTTTTGATGATTACGAATCTACATGAAAGACGGCATTTTGAAACACTTAATACACTAAAGAAAGCCCAAATTCAGATTTTGGGAAGTTTTTAAAACTTGAGTTTTAGCCATGGTCCATAGTTAAACACTTGAAACAAGAAAGACAGAACTTTGTTCAATCAAAGATATCTAAAAACTGACTTATTTGCTTTTGATGATTACGAATCTACATGAAAGACGGCATTTTGAAACACTTAATACACTAAAGAAAGCCCAAATTCAGATTTTGGGAAGTTTTTAAAACTTGAGTTTTGGCCATGGGTCCATAGTTGAACACTTGAAACAAGAAAGAGACAACTTCGTTCATTCAACGATAACTCGAAAGGGAAGTTTTTTGCGGTGGACGATTCTGAATCAATGTGAAAGACTACATTTTAATACACTTAATACACTGATGAAAGTCCAAATTCAGATTTCGGGAAGTCTTTAAAACTTGAGTTTTAGCCATGGGTCCATAGTTAAACACTTGAAACAAGAAAGAGACAACTTTGTTCATTCAACGATATCACAAAATTGACTTTTTTTGCGGTTGACGATCTCGAATCAATGTGAAAGATGACATTTTGATACACTTAGTACAGTAACGAAAGTCCAAATTTGGATTTCGGGATGTCTCTAAAACTTGAGTTTTAGCCATGGTCCATAGTAGAACACTTGAAACAAGAAGGAGACAACTTTGTTCAATCAACGATATCTTAAAATTGACTTTTTTGCAGTTGACGATTCCGAATCTATGTGAAAGACAGCATTTTGAAACACTTAATACACTAAAGAAAGTCCAAATTCAGATTTCGAAAAGTTTTTAAAACTTGAGTTTTAGCCATGGTCCATAGTTAAACACTTGAAACAAGAAAGACAGAACTTTGTTCAATCAAAGATATCTAAAAACTGACTTATTTGCTTTTGATGATTTCGAATCTACGTGAAAGACGACATTTTGAAACACTTAATACACTAAAGAAAGTACAAATTCATATTTCGAGAAGTTTTTAAAACTTGAGTTTTAGCCATGGGTCCATAGTAGAACACTTGAAACAAGAAGAAGACAACTTTATTCAATCAACGATATCTTAAAACTGACTTATTTGCTTTTGATGATTACGAATCTACGTGAAAGACAGCATTTTGAAACACTTAATACACTAAAGAAAGTCCATATTCAGATTTCGAAAAGTTTTTAAAACTTGAGTTTTAGCCATGGTCCATAGTTAAACACTTGAAACAAGAAAGACAGAACTTTGTTCAATCAAAGATATCTAAAAACTGACTTATTTGCTTTTGATGATTTCGAATCTACGTGAAAGACGACATTTTGAAACACTTAATACACTAAAGAAAGTACAAATTCATATTTCGAGAAGTTTTTAAAACTTGAGTTTTAGCCATGGGTCCATCGTTGAACACTTGAAACAAGAAAGAGACAACTTTGTTCATTCAACGATAACTCAAAAGGGAACTTTCTTGCGGTGGACGATTCCGAATCAATGTGAAAGACGACATTTTAATACACTTAATACACTGATGAAAGTCCAAATTCGGATTTCGAAAAGTTTTTAAAACTTGAGTTTTAGCCATGGGTCCATAGTTAAACACTTGAAACAAGAAAGAGACAACTTTGTTAATTCAACGATATCTCAAAACTGACTTTTTTTGCGGTTGATGATTCCGAATCAATGTGAAAGACGACATTTTAATACACTTAATACACTAATGAAAGTCCAAATTCGGATTTCGGGAAGTCTTTAAAACTTGAGTTTTAGCCATGGGTCCATAGTTAAACACTTGAAACAAGAAAGAGACAACTTTGTTCATTCAACGATAACTCAAAACTGACTTTTTTTGCGGTTGACGATTCCGAATCAATGTGAAAGACGACATTTTGATACACTTAATACACTACTGAAAGTCCAAATTCGAATTTCGGGACATTTTTAAAACGTGAGTTTTACCCATGGGTCCATAGTAGAACACTTGAAACAAGAAGGAGACAACTTTGTTAAATCAACGATATCTCAAAATTGACTTTTTTGCAGTTCACGATTCCGAATCTATGTGAAAGACGACATTTTGATACACTTAATACACAAATGAAAGTCCAAATTCGGATTTCAGGAAGTCTTTAAAACTTGAGTTTTAGCCATGGGTCCATAGTTGAACACTTGAAACAAGAAAGAGACAACTTTGTTCATTCAACGATAACTCAAAACTGACTTTTTTTGCGGTTGACGATTCCGAATCAATGCGAAAGACGACATTTTAATACACTTAATACACTAATGAAAGTCCAAATTCGGATTTCGGGAAGTCTTTAAAACTTGAGTTTTAGCCATGGGTCCATAGTTAAACACTTGAAACAAGAAAGAGACAACTTTGTTCATTCAACGATAACTCAAAACTGACTTTTTTTGCGGTTGACGATTCCGAATCAATGTGAAAGACGACATTTTAATACACTTAATACACTAATGAAAGTACAAATTCGGATTTCGGGAAGTCTTTAAAACTTGAGTTTTAGCCATGGGTCCATAGTTAAACACTTGAAACAAGAAAGAGACAACTTTGTTCATTCAACGATAACTCAAAACTGACTTTTTTTGCGATTGAAGATTCCGAATCAATGTGAAAGACGACATTTTAATACACTTAATACACTAATGAAAGTACAAATTCGGATTTCGGGAAGTCTCTAAAACTTGAGTTTTAGCCATGGTCCATAGTAGAACACTTGAAACAAGAAGGAGACAACTTTGTTCAATCAACGATATCTTAAAATTGACTTTTTTGCAGTTGACGATTCCGAATCTATGTGAACGACAGCATTTTGAAACACTTAATACACTAAAGAAAGTCCAAATTCAGATTTCGGAAAGTTTTTAAAACTTGAGTTTTAGCCATGGTCCATAGTTAAACACTTGAAACAAGAAAGACAGAACTTTGTTCAATCAAAGATATCTAAAAACTGACTTATTTGCTTTTGATGATTCCGAATCTACGTGAAAGATGACATTTTGAAGCACTTAATAAACTAAAGAAAGTACAAATTCATATTTCGAGAAGTTTTTAAAACTTGAGTTTTAGCCATGGGTCCATAGTAGAACACTTGAAACAAGAAGAAGACAACTTTGTTCAATCAACGATATCTTAAAACTGACTTATTTGCTTTTGATGATTACGAATCTACGTGAAAGACAGCATTTTGAAACACTTAATACACTAAAGAAAGTCCATATTCAGATTTCGAAAAGTTTTTAAAACTTGAGTTTTAGCCATGGTCCATAGTTAAACACTTGAAACAAGAAAGACAGAACTTTGTTCAATCAAAGATATCTAAAAACTGACTTATTTGCTTTTGATGATTTCGAATCTACGTGAAAGACGACATTTTGAAACACTTAATACACTAAAGAAAGTACAAATTCATATTTCGAGAAGTTTTTAAAACTTGAGTTTTAGCCATGGGTCCATCGTTGAACACTTGAAACAAGAAAGAGACAACTTTGTTCATTCAACGATAACTCAAAAGGGAACTTTTTTGCGGTGGACGATTCCGAATCAATGTGAAAGACGACATTTTAATACACTTAATACACTGATGAAAGTCCAAATTCGGATTTCGAAAAGTCTTTAAAACTTGAGTTTTAGCCATGGGTCCGTAGTTAAACACTTGAAACAAGAAAGATACAACTTTGTTCATTCAACGATATCACAAAACTGACTTTTTTTGCTGTTGATGATTCCGAATCTACGTGAAAGACAACATTTTGAAACACCTAATACACTAAAGAAAGTCCAAATTCATATTTCGAGAAGTTTTTAAAACTTGAGTTTTAGCCATGGGTCCATAGTTAAACACTTGAAACAAGAAAGAGACAACTTTGTTCATTCAACGATATCTCAAAACTGACTTTTTTTGCGGTTGATGATTCCGAATCAATGTGAAAGACGACATTTTAATACACTTAATACACTAATGAAAGTCCAAATTCGGATTTCGGGAAGTCTTTAAAACTTGAGTTTTAGCCATGGGTCCATAGTTAAACACTTGAAACAAGAAAGAGACAACTTTGTTCATTCAACGATAACTCAAAACTGACTTTTTTTGCGGTTGACGATTCCGAATCAATGTGAAAGACGACATTTTAATACACTTAATACACTAATGAAAGTACAAATTCGGATTTCGGGAAGTCTTTAAAACTTGAGTTTTAGCCATGGGTCCATAGTTAAACACTTGAAACAAGAAAGAAACAACTTCGTTCATTCAACGATATCTCAGAACTGACTTTTTTTGCGGTTGACGATTCCGAATCAATGTGACAGACGACATTTTAATACACTTAATACACTAATGAAAGTCTAAATTTGGATTTCGGGAAGTCTTTAAAACTTGAGTTTTAGCCATGGGTCTATAGTAGAACACTTGAAACAAGAAAGAGACAACTTTGTTGATTCAACGATTTCTCAAAACTGACTTTTTTTGCGGTTGACGATTTCGAATAAATGTGAAAGACGACATTTTGATACACTTAATACACTAACGAAAGTCCAAATTTGGATTTCGGGAAGTCTTTAAAGCTTGAGTTTTAGCCATGGGTCAATAGTTAAACACTTGAAACAAGAAAGAGACAACTTTGTTCATTCAACAATATCTCAAAACTGACTTTTATTGCGGTTGACGATTCCGAATCAACGTGAAAGACGACATTTTGATACACTTAATACACTAACGAATGTCCAAATTCGGATTCCGGGAACTTTTTTAAAACTTGAGTTTTACCCATGGGTCCATAGTAGAACACTTGAAACAAGAAAGAGACAACTTTGTTCAATCAACGATATCTTAAAACTGACTTTTTTGCAGTTGACGATTCCGAATCTATGTGAAAGACGACATTTTGATACACTTAATACCCTAATGAAAGTCCAGATTTAGATTTCGAGAAGTTTTTAAAACTTGAGTTTTAGTCATGGGTCCATAGTAGAACACTTGAAACAAGAAAGACAGAACTTTGTTCAATCAAAGATATCTAAAAACTGACTTATTTGCTTTTGATGATTACGAATCTACATGAAAGACGGCATTTTGAAACACTTAATACACTAAAGAAAGCCCAAATTCAGATTTTGGGAAGTTTTTAAAACTTGAGTTTTGGCCATGGGTCCATAGTTGAACACTTGAAACAAGAAAGAGACAACTTCGTTCATTCAACGATAACTCGAAAGGGAAGTTTTTTGCGGTGGACGATTCTGAATCAATGTGAAAGACTACATTTTAATACACTTAATACACTGATGAAAGTCCAAATTCAGATTTCGGGAAGTCTTTAAAACTTGAGTTTTAGCCATGGGTCCATAGTTAAACACTTGAAACAAGAAAGAGACAACTTTGTTCATTCAACGATATCTCAAAATTGACTTTTTTTGCGGTTGACGATCTCGAATCAATGTGAAAGATGACATTTTGATACACTTAGTACAGTAACGAAAGTCCAAATTTGGATTTCGGGATGTCTCTAAAACTTGAGTTTTAGCCATGGTCCATAGTAGAACACTTGAAACAAGAAGGAGACAACTTTGTTCAATCAACGATATCTTAAAATTAACTTTTTTGCAGTTGACGATTCCGAATCTATGTGAAAGACAGCATTTTGAAACACTTAATACACTAAAGAAAGTCCAAATTCAGATTTCGGAAAGTTTTTAAAACTTGAGTTTTAGCCATGGTCCATAGTTAAACACTTGAAACAAGAAAGACAGAACTTTGTTCAATCAAAGATATCTAAAAACTGACTTATTTGCTTTTGATGATTCCGAATCTACGTGAAAGACGACATTTTGAAACACTTAATACACTAAAGAAAGTACAAATTCATATTTCGAGAAGTTTTTAAAACTTGAGTTTTAGCCATGGGTCCATAGTAGAACACTTGAAACAAGAAGAAGACAACTTTGTTCAATCAACGATATCTTAAAACTGACTTATTTGCTTTTGATGATTACGAATCTACGTGAAAGACAGCATTTTGAAACACTTAATACACTAAAGAAAGTCCATATTCAGATTTCGAAAAGTTTTTAAAACTTGAGTTTTAGCCATGGTCCATAGTTAAACACTTGAAACAAGAAAGACAGAACTTTGTTCAATCAAAGATATCTAAAAACTGACTTATTTGCTTTTGATGATTTCGAATCTACGTGAAAGACGACATTTTGAAACACTTAATACACTAAAGAAAGTACAAATTCATATTTCGAGAAGTTTTTAAAACTTGAGTTTTAGCCATGGGTCCATCGTTGAACACTTGAAACAAGAAAGAGACAACTTTGTTCATTCAACGATAACTCAAAAGGGAACTTTTTTGCGGTGGACGATTCCGAATCAATGTGAAAGATGACATTTTAATACACTTAATACACTGATGAAAGTCCAAATTCGGATTTCGAAAAGTCTTTAAAACTTGAGTTTTAGCCATGGGTCCGTAGTTAAACACTTGAAACAAGAAAGATACAACTTTGTTCATTCAACGATATCACAAAACTGACTTTTTTTGCTGTTGATGATTCCGAATCTACGTGAAAGACAACATTTTGAAACACCTAATACACTAAAGAAAGTCCAAATTCATATTTCGAGAAGTTTTTAAAACTTGAGTTTTAGCCATGGGTCCATAGTTAAACACTTGAAACAAGAAAGAGACAACTTTGTTCATTCAACGATATCTCAAAACTGACTTTTTTTGCGGTTGATGATTCCGAATCAATGTGAAAGACGACATTTTAATACACTTAATACACTAATGAAAGTCCAAATTCGGATTTCGGGAAGTCTTTAAAACTTGAGTTTTAGCCATGGGTCCATAGTTAAACACTTGAAACAAGAAAGAGACAACTTTGTTCATTCAACGATAACTCAAAACTAACTTTTTTTGCGGTTGACGATTCCGAATCAATGTGAAAGACGACATTTTAATACACTTAATACACTAATGAAAGTACAAATTCGGATTTCGGGAAGTCTTTAAAACTTGAGTTTTAGCCATGGGTCCATAGTTAAACACTTGAAACAAGAAAGAAACAACTTCGTTCATTCAACGATATCTCAGAACTGACTTTTTTTGCGGTTGACGATTCCGAATCAATGTGACAGACGACATTTTAATACACTTAATACACTAATGAAAGTCTAAATTTGGATTTCGGGAAGTCTTTAAAACTTGAGTTTTAGCCATGGGTCTATAGTAGAACACTTGAAACAAGAAAGAGACAACTTTGTTGATTCAACGATTTCTCAAAACTGACTTTTTTTGCGGTTGACGATTTCGAATAAATGTGAAAGACGACATTTTGATACACTTAATACACTAACGAAAGTCCAAATTTGGATTTCGGGAAGTCTTTAAAGCTTGAGTTTTAGCCATGGGTCAATAGTTAAACACTTGAAACAAGAAAGAGACAACTTTGTTCATTCAACAATATCTCAAAACTGACTTTTATTGCGGTTGACGATTCCGAATCAACGTGAAAGACGACATTTTGATACACTTAATACACTAACGAATGTCCAAATTCGGATTCCGGGAACTTTTTTAAAACTTGAGTTTTACCCATGGGTCCATAGTAGAACACTTGAAACAAGAAAGAGACAACTTTGTTCAATCAACGATATCTTAAAACTGACTTTTTTGCAGTTGACGATTCCGAATCTATGTGAAAGACGACATTTTGATACACTTAATACCCTAATGAAAGTCCAGATTTAGATTTCGAGAAGTTTTTAAAACTTGAGTTTTAGTCATGGGTCCATAGTAGAACACTTGAAACAAGAAAGACAGAACTTTGTTCAATCAAAGATATCTAAAAACTGACTTATTTGCTTTTGATGATTACGAATCTACATGAAAGACGGCATTTTGAAACACTTAATACACTAAAGAAAGCCCAAATTCAGATTTTGGGAAGTTTTTAAAACTTGAGTTTTGGCCATGGGTCCATAGTTGAACACTTGAAACAAGAAAGAGACAACTTCGTTCATTCAACGATAACTCGAAAGGGAAGTTTTTTGCGGTGGACGATTCTGAATCAATGTGAAAGACTACATTTTAATACACTTAATACACTGATGAAAGTCCAAATTCAGATTTCGGGAAGTCTTTAAAACTTGAGTTTTAGCCATGGGTCCATAGTTAAACACTTGAAACAAGAAAGAGACAACTTTGTTCATTCAACGATATCTCAAAATTGACTTTTTTTGCGGTTGACGATCTCGAATCAATGTGAAAGATGACATTTTGATACACTTAGTACAGTAACGAAAGTCCAAATTTGGATTTCGGGATGTCTCTAAAACTTGAGTTTTAGCCATGGTCCATAGTAGAACACTTGAAACAAGAAGGAGACAACTTTGTTCAATCAACGATATCTTAAAATTGACTTTTTTGCAGTTGACGATTCCGAATCTATGTGAAAGACAGCATTTTGAAACACTTAATACACTAAAGAAAGTCCAAATTCAGATTTCGGAAAGTTTTTAAAACTTGAGTTTTAGCCATGGTCCATAGTTAAACACTTGAAACAAGAAAGACAGAACTTTGTTCAATCAAAGATATCTAAAAACTGACTTATTTGCTTTTGATGATTCCGAATCTACGTGAAAGACGACATTTTGAAACACTTAATACACTAAAGAAAGTACAAATTCATATTTCGAGAAGTTTTTAAAACTTGAGTTTTAGCCATGGGTCCATAGTAGAACACTTGAAACAAGAAGAAGACAACTTTGTTCAATCAACGATATCTTAAAACTGACTTATTTGCTTTTGATGATTACGAATCTACGTGAAAGACAGCATTTTGAAACACTTAATACACTAAAGAAAGTCCATATTCAGATTTCGAAAAGTTTTTAAAACTTGAGTTTTAGCCATGGTCCATAGTTAAACACTTGAAACAAGAAAGACAGAACTTTGTTCAATCAAAGATATCTAAAAACTGACTTATTTGCTTTTGATGATTTCGAATCTACGTGAAAGACGACATTTTGAAACACTTAATACACTAAAGAAAGTACAAATTCATATTTCGAGAAGTTTTTAAAACTTGAGTTTTAGCCATGGGTCCATCGTTGAACACTTGAAACAAGAAAGAGACAACTTTGTTCATTCAACGATAACTCAAAAGGGAACTTTTTTGCGGTGGACGATTCCGAATCAATGTGAAAAACGACATTTTAATACACTTAATACACTGATGAAAGTCCAAATTCGGATTTCGAAAAGTCTTTAAAACTTGAGTTTTAGCCATGGGTCCGTAGTTAAACACTTGAAACAAGAAAGATACAACTTTGTTCATTCAACGATATCACAAAACTGACTTTTTTTGCTGTTGATGATTCCGAATCTACGTGAAAGACAACATTTTGAAACACCTAATACACTAAAGAAAGTCCAAATTCATATTTCGAGAAGTTTTTAAAACTTGAGTTTTAGCCATGGGTCCATAGTTAAACACTTGAAACAAGAAAGAGACAACTTTGTTCATTCAACGATATCTCAAAACTGACTTTTTTTGCGGTTGATGATTCCGAATCAATGTGAAAGACGACATTTTAATACACTTAATACACTAATGAAAGTCCAAATTCGGATTTCGGGAAGTCTTTAAAACTTGAGTTTTAGCCATGGGTCCATAGTTAAACACTTGAAACAGGAAAGAGACAACTTTGTTCATTCAACGATAACTCAAAACTGACTTTTTTTGCGGTTGACGATTCCGAATCAATGTGAAAGACGACATTTTAATACACTTAATACACTAATGAAAGTACAAATTCGGATTTCGGGAAGTCTTTAAAACTTGAGTTTTAGCCATGGGTCCATAGTTAAACACTTGAAACAAGAAAGAGACAACTTTGTTCATTCAACGATATCTCAAAATTGACTTTTTTTGCGGTTGACGATCTCGAATCAATGTGAAAGATGACATTTTGATACACTTAGTACAGTAACGAAAGTCCAAATTTGGATTTCGGGATGTCTCTAAAACTTGAGTTTTAGCCATGGTCCATAGTAGAACACTTGAAACAAGAAGGAGACAACTTTGTTCAATCAACGATATCTTAAAATTGACTTTTTTGCAGTTGACAATTCCGAATCTATGTGAAAGACAGCATTTTGAAACACTTAATACACTAAAGAAAGTCCAAATTCAGATTTCGGAAAGTTTTTAAGACTTGAGTTTTAGCCATGGTCCATAGTTAAACACTTGAAACAAGAAAGACAGAACTTTGTTCAATCAAAGATATCTAAAAACTGACTTATTTGCTTTTGATGATTCTGAATCTACGTGAAAGACGACATTTTGAAACACTTAATACACTAAAGAAAGTACAAATTCATATTTCGAGAAGTTTTTAAAACTTGAGTTTTAGCCATGGGTCCATAGTAGAACACTTGAAACAAGAAGAAGACAACTTTGTTCAATCAACGATATCTTAAAACTGACTTATTTGCTTTTGATGATTACGAATCTACGTGAAAGACAGCATTTTGAAACACTTAATACACTAAAGAAAGTCCATATTCAGATTTCGAAAAGTTTTTAAAACTTGAGTTTTAGCCATGGTCCATAGTTAAACACTTGAAACAAGAAAGACAGAACTTTGTTCAATCAAAGATATCTAAAAACTGACTTATTTGCTTTTGATGATTTCGAATCTACGTGAAAGACGACATTTTGAAACACTTAATACACTAAAGAAAGTACAAATTCATATTTCGAGAAGTTTTTAAAACTTGAGTTTTAGCCATGGGTCCATCGTTGAACACTTGAAACAAGAAAGAGACAACTTTGTTCATTCAACGATAACTCAAAAGGGAACTTTTTTGCGGTGGACGATTCCGAATCAATGTGAAAGACGACATTTTAATACACTTAATACACTGATGAAAGTCCAAATTCGGATTTCGAAAAGTCTTTAAAACTTGAGTTTTAGCCATGGGTCCGTAGTTAAACACTTGAAACAAGAAAGATACAACTTTGTTCATTCAACGATATCACAAAACTGACTTTTTTTGCTGTTGATGATTCCGAATCTACGTGAAAGACAACATTTTGAAACACCTAATACACTAAAGAAAGTCCAAATTCATATTTCGAGAAGTTTTTAAAACTTGAGTTTTAGCCATGGGTCCATAGTTAAACACTTGAAACAAGAAAGAGACAACTTTGTTCATTCAACGATATCTCAAATCTGACTTTTTTTGCGGTTGATGATTCCGAATCAATGTGAAAGACGACATTTTAATACACTTAATACACTAATGAAAGTCCAAATTCGGATTTCGGGAAGTCTTTAAAACTTGAGTTTTAGCCATGGGTCCATAGTTAAACACTTGAAACAAGAAAGAGACAACTTTGTTCATTCAACGATAACTCAAAACTGACTTTTTTTGCGGTTGACGATTCCGAATCAATGTGAAAGAAGACATTTTAATACACTTAATACACTAATGAAAGCACAAATTCGGATTTCGGGAAGTCTTTAAAACTTGAGTTTTAGCCATGGGTCCATAGTTAAACACTTGAAACAAGAAAGAAACAACTTCGTTCATTCAACGATATCTCAGAACTGACTTTTTTTGCGGTTGACGATTCCGAATCAATGTGAAAGACGACATTTTAATACACTTAATACACTAATGAAAGTCTAAATTTGGATTTCGGGAAGTCTTTAAAACTTGAGTTTTAGCCATGGGTCTATAGTAGAACACTTGAAACAAGAAAGAGACAACTTTGTTGATTCAACGATTTCTCAAAACTGACTTTTTTTGCGGTTGACGATTTCGAATAAATGTGAAAGACGACATTTTGATACACTTAATACACTAACAAAAGTCCAAATTTGGATTTCGGGAAGTCTTTAAAGCTTGAGTTTTAGCCATGGGTCAATAGTTAAACACTTGAAACAAGAAAGAGACAACTTTGTTCATTCAACAATATCTCAAAACTGACTTTTATTGCGGTTGACGATTCCGAATCAACGTGAAAGACGACATTTTGATACACTTAATACACTAACGAATGTCCAAATTCGGATTCCGGGAACTTTTTTAAAACTTGAGTTTTACCCATGGGTCCATAGTAGAACACTTGAAACAAGAAAGAGACAACTTTGTTCAATCAACGATATCTTAAAACTGACTTTTTTGCAGTTGACGATTCCGAATCTATGTGAAAGACGACATTTTGATACACTTAATACCCTAATGAAAATCCAGATTTAGATTTCGAGAAGTTTTTAAAACTTGAGTTTTAGTCATGGGTCCATAGTAGAACACTTGAAACAAGAAAGACAGAACTTTGTTCAATCAAAGATATCTAAAAACTGACTTATTTGCTTTTGATGATTACGAATCTACATGAAAGACGGCATTTTGAAACACTTAATACACTAAAGAAAGCCCAAATTCAGATTTTGGGAAGTTTTTAAAACTTGAGTTTTGGCCATGGGTCCATAGTTGAACACTTGAAACAAGAAAGAGACAACTTCGTTCATTCAACGATAACTCGAAAGGGAAGTTTTTTGCGGTGGACGATTCTGAATCAATGTGAAAGACTACATTTTAATACACTTAATACACTGATGAAAGTCCAAA
The DNA here is from genome assembly GCA_036245055.1 of Diospyros kaki. Lineage (NCBI taxonomy): Eukaryota > Viridiplantae > Streptophyta > Magnoliopsida > Ericales > Ebenaceae > Diospyros > Diospyros kaki. The sequence continues at coordinate 20,175,327 of BSEG01000009.1, read as the reverse complement.
TTCAGATTTCGGGAAGTCTTTAAAACTTGAGTTTTAGCCATGGGTCCATAGTTAAACACTTGAAACAAGAAAGAGACAACTTTGTTCATTCAACGATATCACAAAATTGACTTTTTTTGCGGTTGACGATCTCGAATCAATGTGAAAGATGACATTTTGATACACTTAGTACAGTAACGAAAGTCCAAATTTGGATTTCGGGATGTCTCTAAAACTTGAGTTTTAGCCATGGTCCATAGTAGAACACTTGAAACAAGAAGGAGACAACTTTGTTCAATCAACGATATCTTAAAATTGACTTTTTTGCAGTTGACGATTCCGAATCTATGTGAAAGACAGCATTTTGAAACACTTAATACACTAAAGAAAGTCCAAATTCAGATTTCGAAAAGTTTTTAAAACTTGAGTTTTAGCCATGGTCCATAGTTAAACACTTGAAACAAGAAAGACAGAACTTTGTTCAATCAAAGATATCTAAAAACTGACTTATTTGCTTTTGATGATTTCGAATCTACGTGAAAGACGACATTTTGAAACACTTAATACACTAAAGAAAGTACAAATTCATATTTCGAGAAGTTTTTAAAACTTGAGTTTTAGCCATGGGTCCATAGTAGAACACTTGAAACAAGAAGAAGACAACTTTATTCAATCAACGATATCTTAAAACTGACTTATTTGCTTTTGATGATTACGAATCTACGTGAAAGACAGCATTTTGAAACACTTAATACACTAAAGAAAGTCCATATTCAGATTTCGAAAAGTTTTTAAAACTTGAGTTTTAGCCATGGTCCATAGTTAAACACTTGAAACAAGAAAGACAGAACTTTGTTCAATCAAAGATATCTAAAAACTGACTTATTTGCTTTTGATGATTTCGAATCTACGTGAAAGACGACATTTTGAAACACTTAATACACTAAAGAAAGTACAAATTCATATTTCGAGAAGTTTTTAAAACTTGAGTTTTAGCCATGGGTCCATCGTTGAACACTTGAAACAAGAAAGAGACAACTTTGTTCATTCAACGATAACTCAAAAGGGAACTTTCTTGCGGTGGACGATTCCGAATCAATGTGAAAGACGACATTTTAATACACTTAATACACTGATGAAAGTCCAAATTCGGATTTCGAAAAGTTTTTAAAACTTGAGTTTTAGCCATGGGTCCATAGTTAAACACTTGAAACAAGAAAGAGACAACTTTGTTAATTCAACGATATCTCAAAACTGACTTTTTTTGCGGTTGATGATTCCGAATCAATGTGAAAGACGACATTTTAATACACTTAATACACTAATGAAAGTCCAAATTCGGATTTCGGGAAGTCTTTAAAACTTGAGTTTTAGCCATGGGTCCATAGTTAAACACTTGAAACAAGAAAGAGACAACTTTGTTCATTCAACGATAACTCAAAACTGACTTTTTTTGCGGTTGACGATTCCGAATCAATGTGAAAGACGACATTTTGATACACTTAATACACTACTGAAAGTCCAAATTCGAATTTCGGGACATTTTTAAAACGTGAGTTTTACCCATGGGTCCATAGTAGAACACTTGAAACAAGAAGGAGACAACTTTGTTAAATCAACGATATCTCAAAATTGACTTTTTTGCAGTTCACGATTCCGAATCTATGTGAAAGACGACATTTTGATACACTTAATACACAAATGAAAGTCCAAATTCGGATTTCAGGAAGTCTTTAAAACTTGAGTTTTAGCCATGGGTCCATAGTTGAACACTTGAAACAAGAAAGAGACAACTTTGTTCATTCAACGATAACTCAAAACTGACTTTTTTTGCGGTTGACGATTCCGAATCAATGCGAAAGACGACATTTTAATACACTTAATACACTAATGAAAGTCCAAATTCGGATTTCGGGAAGTCTTTAAAACTTGAGTTTTAGCCATGGGTCCATAGTTAAACACTTGAAACAAGAAAGAGACAACTTTGTTCATTCAACGATAACTCAAAACTGACTTTTTTTGCGGTTGACGATTCCGAATCAATGTGAAAGACGACATTTTAATACACTTAATACACTAATGAAAGTACAAATTCGGATTTCGGGAAGTCTTTAAAACTTGAGTTTTAGCCATGGGTCCATAGTTAAACACTTGAAACAAGAAAGAGACAACTTTGTTCATTCAACGATAACTCAAAACTGACTTTTTTTGCGATTGAAGATTCCGAATCAATGTGAAAGACGACATTTTAATACACTTAATACACTAATGAAAGTACAAATTCGGATTTCGGGAAGTCTCTAAAACTTGAGTTTTAGCCATGGTCCATAGTAGAACACTTGAAACAAGAAGGAGACAACTTTGTTCAATCAACGATATCTTAAAATTGACTTTTTTGCAGTTGACGATTCCGAATCTATGTGAACGACAGCATTTTGAAACACTTAATACACTAAAGAAAGTCCAAATTCAGATTTCGGAAAGTTTTTAAAACTTGAGTTTTAGCCATGGTCCATAGTTAAACACTTGAAACAAGAAAGACAGAACTTTGTTCAATCAAAGATATCTAAAAACTGACTTATTTGCTTTTGATGATTCCGAATCTACGTGAAAGATGACATTTTGAAGCACTTAATAAACTAAAGAAAGTACAAATTCATATTTCGAGAAGTTTTTAAAACTTGAGTTTTAGCCATGGGTCCATAGTAGAACACTTGAAACAAGAAGAAGACAACTTTGTTCAATCAACGATATCTTAAAACTGACTTATTTGCTTTTGATGATTACGAATCTACGTGAAAGACAGCATTTTGAAACACTTAATACACTAAAGAAAGTCCATATTCAGATTTCGAAAAGTTTTTAAAACTTGAGTTTTAGCCATGGTCCATAGTTAAACACTTGAAACAAGAAAGACAGAACTTTGTTCAATCAAAGATATCTAAAAACTGACTTATTTGCTTTTGATGATTTCGAATCTACGTGAAAGACGACATTTTGAAACACTTAATACACTAAAGAAAGTACAAATTCATATTTCGAGAAGTTTTTAAAACTTGAGTTTTAGCCATGGGTCCATCGTTGAACACTTGAAACAAGAAAGAGACAACTTTGTTCATTCAACGATAACTCAAAAGGGAACTTTTTTGCGGTGGACGATTCCGAATCAATGTGAAAGACGACATTTTAATACACTTAATACACTGATGAAAGTCCAAATTCGGATTTCGAAAAGTCTTTAAAACTTGAGTTTTAGCCATGGGTCCGTAGTTAAACACTTGAAACAAGAAAGATACAACTTTGTTCATTCAACGATATCACAAAACTGACTTTTTTTGCTGTTGATGATTCCGAATCTACGTGAAAGACAACATTTTGAAACACCTAATACACTAAAGAAAGTCCAAATTCATATTTCGAGAAGTTTTTAAAACTTGAGTTTTAGCCATGGGTCCATAGTTAAACACTTGAAACAAGAAAGAGACAACTTTGTTCATTCAACGATATCTCAAAACTGACTTTTTTTGCGGTTGATGATTCCGAATCAATGTGAAAGACGACATTTTAATACACTTAATACACTAATGAAAGTCCAAATTCGGATTTCGGGAAGTCTTTAAAACTTGAGTTTTAGCCATGGGTCCATAGTTAAACACTTGAAACAAGAAAGAGACAACTTTGTTCATTCAACGATAACTCAAAACTGACTTTTTTTGCGGTTGACGATTCCGAATCAATGTGAAAGACGACATTTTAATACACTTAATACACTAATGAAAGTACAAATTCGGATTTCGGGAAGTCTTTAAAACTTGAGTTTTAGCCATGGGTCCATAGTTAAACACTTGAAACAAGAAAGAAACAACTTCGTTCATTCAACGATATCTCAGAACTGACTTTTTTTGCGGTTGACGATTCCGAATCAATGTGACAGACGACATTTTAATACACTTAATACACTAATGAAAGTCTAAATTTGGATTTCGGGAAGTCTTTAAAACTTGAGTTTTAGCCATGGGTCTATAGTAGAACACTTGAAACAAGAAAGAGACAACTTTGTTGATTCAACGATTTCTCAAAACTGACTTTTTTTGCGGTTGACGATTTCGAATAAATGTGAAAGACGACATTTTGATACACTTAATACACTAACGAAAGTCCAAATTTGGATTTCGGGAAGTCTTTAAAGCTTGAGTTTTAGCCATGGGTCAATAGTTAAACACTTGAAACAAGAAAGAGACAACTTTGTTCATTCAACAATATCTCAAAACTGACTTTTATTGCGGTTGACGATTCCGAATCAACGTGAAAGACGACATTTTGATACACTTAATACACTAACGAATGTCCAAATTCGGATTCCGGGAACTTTTTTAAAACTTGAGTTTTACCCATGGGTCCATAGTAGAACACTTGAAACAAGAAAGAGACAACTTTGTTCAATCAACGATATCTTAAAACTGACTTTTTTGCAGTTGACGATTCCGAATCTATGTGAAAGACGACATTTTGATACACTTAATACCCTAATGAAAGTCCAGATTTAGATTTCGAGAAGTTTTTAAAACTTGAGTTTTAGTCATGGGTCCATAGTAGAACACTTGAAACAAGAAAGACAGAACTTTGTTCAATCAAAGATATCTAAAAACTGACTTATTTGCTTTTGATGATTACGAATCTACATGAAAGACGGCATTTTGAAACACTTAATACACTAAAGAAAGCCCAAATTCAGATTTTGGGAAGTTTTTAAAACTTGAGTTTTGGCCATGGGTCCATAGTTGAACACTTGAAACAAGAAAGAGACAACTTCGTTCATTCAACGATAACTCGAAAGGGAAGTTTTTTGCGGTGGACGATTCTGAATCAATGTGAAAGACTACATTTTAATACACTTAATACACTGATGAAAGTCCAAATTCAGATTTCGGGAAGTCTTTAAAACTTGAGTTTTAGCCATGGGTCCATAGTTAAACACTTGAAACAAGAAAGAGACAACTTTGTTCATTCAACGATATCTCAAAATTGACTTTTTTTGCGGTTGACGATCTCGAATCAATGTGAAAGATGACATTTTGATACACTTAGTACAGTAACGAAAGTCCAAATTTGGATTTCGGGATGTCTCTAAAACTTGAGTTTTAGCCATGGTCCATAGTAGAACACTTGAAACAAGAAGGAGACAACTTTGTTCAATCAACGATATCTTAAAATTAACTTTTTTGCAGTTGACGATTCCGAATCTATGTGAAAGACAGCATTTTGAAACACTTAATACACTAAAGAAAGTCCAAATTCAGATTTCGGAAAGTTTTTAAAACTTGAGTTTTAGCCATGGTCCATAGTTAAACACTTGAAACAAGAAAGACAGAACTTTGTTCAATCAAAGATATCTAAAAACTGACTTATTTGCTTTTGATGATTCCGAATCTACGTGAAAGACGACATTTTGAAACACTTAATACACTAAAGAAAGTACAAATTCATATTTCGAGAAGTTTTTAAAACTTGAGTTTTAGCCATGGGTCCATAGTAGAACACTTGAAACAAGAAGAAGACAACTTTGTTCAATCAACGATATCTTAAAACTGACTTATTTGCTTTTGATGATTACGAATCTACGTGAAAGACAGCATTTTGAAACACTTAATACACTAAAGAAAGTCCATATTCAGATTTCGAAAAGTTTTTAAAACTTGAGTTTTAGCCATGGTCCATAGTTAAACACTTGAAACAAGAAAGACAGAACTTTGTTCAATCAAAGATATCTAAAAACTGACTTATTTGCTTTTGATGATTTCGAATCTACGTGAAAGACGACATTTTGAAACACTTAATACACTAAAGAAAGTACAAATTCATATTTCGAGAAGTTTTTAAAACTTGAGTTTTAGCCATGGGTCCATCGTTGAACACTTGAAACAAGAAAGAGACAACTTTGTTCATTCAACGATAACTCAAAAGGGAACTTTTTTGCGGTGGACGATTCCGAATCAATGTGAAAGATGACATTTTAATACACTTAATACACTGATGAAAGTCCAAATTCGGATTTCGAAAAGTCTTTAAAACTTGAGTTTTAGCCATGGGTCCGTAGTTAAACACTTGAAACAAGAAAGATACAACTTTGTTCATTCAACGATATCACAAAACTGACTTTTTTTGCTGTTGATGATTCCGAATCTACGTGAAAGACAACATTTTGAAACACCTAATACACTAAAGAAAGTCCAAATTCATATTTCGAGAAGTTTTTAAAACTTGAGTTTTAGCCATGGGTCCATAGTTAAACACTTGAAACAAGAAAGAGACAACTTTGTTCATTCAACGATATCTCAAAACTGACTTTTTTTGCGGTTGATGATTCCGAATCAATGTGAAAGACGACATTTTAATACACTTAATACACTAATGAAAGTCCAAATTCGGATTTCGGGAAGTCTTTAAAACTTGAGTTTTAGCCATGGGTCCATAGTTAAACACTTGAAACAAGAAAGAGACAACTTTGTTCATTCAACGATAACTCAAAACTAACTTTTTTTGCGGTTGACGATTCCGAATCAATGTGAAAGACGACATTTTAATACACTTAATACACTAATGAAAGTACAAATTCGGATTTCGGGAAGTCTTTAAAACTTGAGTTTTAGCCATGGGTCCATAGTTAAACACTTGAAACAAGAAAGAAACAACTTCGTTCATTCAACGATATCTCAGAACTGACTTTTTTTGCGGTTGACGATTCCGAATCAATGTGACAGACGACATTTTAATACACTTAATACACTAATGAAAGTCTAAATTTGGATTTCGGGAAGTCTTTAAAACTTGAGTTTTAGCCATGGGTCTATAGTAGAACACTTGAAACAAGAAAGAGACAACTTTGTTGATTCAACGATTTCTCAAAACTGACTTTTTTTGCGGTTGACGATTTCGAATAAATGTGAAAGACGACATTTTGATACACTTAATACACTAACGAAAGTCCAAATTTGGATTTCGGGAAGTCTTTAAAGCTTGAGTTTTAGCCATGGGTCAATAGTTAAACACTTGAAACAAGAAAGAGACAACTTTGTTCATTCAACAATATCTCAAAACTGACTTTTATTGCGGTTGACGATTCCGAATCAACGTGAAAGACGACATTTTGATACACTTAATACACTAACGAATGTCCAAATTCGGATTCCGGGAACTTTTTTAAAACTTGAGTTTTACCCATGGGTCCATAGTAGAACACTTGAAACAAGAAAGAGACAACTTTGTTCAATCAACGATATCTTAAAACTGACTTTTTTGCAGTTGACGATTCCGAATCTATGTGAAAGACGACATTTTGATACACTTAATACCCTAATGAAAGTCCAGATTTAGATTTCGAGAAGTTTTTAAAACTTGAGTTTTAGTCATGGGTCCATAGTAGAACACTTGAAACAAGAAAGACAGAACTTTGTTCAATCAAAGATATCTAAAAACTGACTTATTTGCTTTTGATGATTACGAATCTACATGAAAGACGGCATTTTGAAACACTTAATACACTAAAGAAAGCCCAAATTCAGATTTTGGGAAGTTTTTAAAACTTGAGTTTTGGCCATGGGTCCATAGTTGAACACTTGAAACAAGAAAGAGACAACTTCGTTCATTCAACGATAACTCGAAAGGGAAGTTTTTTGCGGTGGACGATTCTGAATCAATGTGAAAGACTACATTTTAATACACTTAATACACTGATGAAAGTCCAAATTCAGATTTCGGGAAGTCTTTAAAACTTGAGTTTTAGCCATGGGTCCATAGTTAAACACTTGAAACAAGAAAGAGACAACTTTGTTCATTCAACGATATCTCAAAATTGACTTTTTTTGCGGTTGACGATCTCGAATCAATGTGAAAGATGACATTTTGATACACTTAGTACAGTAACGAAAGTCCAAATTTGGATTTCGGGATGTCTCTAAAACTTGAGTTTTAGCCATGGTCCATAGTAGAACACTTGAAACAAGAAGGAGACAACTTTGTTCAATCAACGATATCTTAAAATTGACTTTTTTGCAGTTGACGATTCCGAATCTATGTGAAAGACAGCATTTTGAAACACTTAATACACTAAAGAAAGTCCAAATTCAGATTTCGGAAAGTTTTTAAAACTTGAGTTTTAGCCATGGTCCATAGTTAAACACTTGAAACAAGAAAGACAGAACTTTGTTCAATCAAAGATATCTAAAAACTGACTTATTTGCTTTTGATGATTCCGAATCTACGTGAAAGACGACATTTTGAAACACTTAATACACTAAAGAAAGTACAAATTCATATTTCGAGAAGTTTTTAAAACTTGAGTTTTAGCCATGGGTCCATAGTAGAACACTTGAAACAAGAAGAAGACAACTTTGTTCAATCAACGATATCTTAAAACTGACTTATTTGCTTTTGATGATTACGAATCTACGTGAAAGACAGCATTTTGAAACACTTAATACACTAAAGAAAGTCCATATTCAGATTTCGAAAAGTTTTTAAAACTTGAGTTTTAGCCATGGTCCATAGTTAAACACTTGAAACAAGAAAGACAGAACTTTGTTCAATCAAAGATATCTAAAAACTGACTTATTTGCTTTTGATGATTTCGAATCTACGTGAAAGACGACATTTTGAAACACTTAATACACTAAAGAAAGTACAAATTCATATTTCGAGAAGTTTTTAAAACTTGAGTTTTAGCCATGGGTCCATCGTTGAACACTTGAAACAAGAAAGAGACAACTTTGTTCATTCAACGATAACTCAAAAGGGAACTTTTTTGCGGTGGACGATTCCGAATCAATGTGAAAAACGACATTTTAATACACTTAATACACTGATGAAAGTCCAAATTCGGATTTCGAAAAGTCTTTAAAACTTGAGTTTTAGCCATGGGTCCGTAGTTAAACACTTGAAACAAGAAAGATACAACTTTGTTCATTCAACGATATCACAAAACTGACTTTTTTTGCTGTTGATGATTCCGAATCTACGTGAAAGACAACATTTTGAAACACCTAATACACTAAAGAAAGTCCAAATTCATATTTCGAGAAGTTTTTAAAACTTGAGTTTTAGCCATGGGTCCATAGTTAAACACTTGAAACAAGAAAGAGACAACTTTGTTCATTCAACGATATCTCAAAACTGACTTTTTTTGCGGTTGATGATTCCGAATCAATGTGAAAGACGACATTTTAATACACTTAATACACTAATGAAAGTCCAAATTCGGATTTCGGGAAGTCTTTAAAACTTGAGTTTTAGCCATGGGTCCATAGTTAAACACTTGAAACAGGAAAGAGACAACTTTGTTCATTCAACGATAACTCAAAACTGACTTTTTTTGCGGTTGACGATTCCGAATCAATGTGAAAGACGACATTTTAATACACTTAATACACTAATGAAAGTACAAATTCGGATTTCGGGAAGTCTTTAAAACTTGAGTTTTAGCCATGGGTCCATAGTTAAACACTTGAAACAAGAAAGAGACAACTTTGTTCATTCAACGATATCTCAAAATTGACTTTTTTTGCGGTTGACGATCTCGAATCAATGTGAAAGATGACATTTTGATACACTTAGTACAGTAACGAAAGTCCAAATTTGGATTTCGGGATGTCTCTAAAACTTGAGTTTTAGCCATGGTCCATAGTAGAACACTTGAAACAAGAAGGAGACAACTTTGTTCAATCAACGATATCTTAAAATTGACTTTTTTGCAGTTGACAATTCCGAATCTATGTGAAAGACAGCATTTTGAAACACTTAATACACTAAAGAAAGTCCAAATTCAGATTTCGGAAAGTTTTTAAGACTTGAGTTTTAGCCATGGTCCATAGTTAAACACTTGAAACAAGAAAGACAGAACTTTGTTCAATCAAAGATATCTAAAAACTGACTTATTTGCTTTTGATGATTCTGAATCTACGTGAAAGACGACATTTTGAAACACTTAATACACTAAAGAAAGTACAAATTCATATTTCGAGAAGTTTTTAAAACTTGAGTTTTAGCCATGGGTCCATAGTAGAACACTTGAAACAAGAAGAAGACAACTTTGTTCAATCAACGATATCTTAAAACTGACTTATTTGCTTTTGATGATTACGAATCTACGTGAAAGACAGCATTTTGAAACACTTAATACACTAAAGAAAGTCCATATTCAGATTTCGAAAAGTTTTTAAAACTTGAGTTTTAGCCATGGTCCATAGTTAAACACTTGAAACAAGAAAGACAGAACTTTGTTCAATCAAAGATATCTAAAAACTGACTTATTTGCTTTTGATGATTTCGAATCTACGTGAAAGACGACATTTTGAAACACTTAATACACTAAAGAAAGTACAAATTCATATTTCGAGAAGTTTTTAAAACTTGAGTTTTAGCCATGGGTCCATCGTTGAACACTTGAAACAAGAAAGAGACAACTTTGTTCATTCAACGATAACTCAAAAGGGAACTTTTTTGCGGTGGACGATTCCGAATCAATGTGAAAGACGACATTTTAATACACTTAATACACTGATGAAAGTCCAAATTCGGATTTCGAAAAGTCTTTAAAACTTGAGTTTTAGCCATGGGTCCGTAGTTAAACACTTGAAACAAGAAAGATACAACTTTGTTCATTCAACGATATCACAAAACTGACTTTTTTTGCTGTTGATGATTCCGAATCTACGTGAAAGACAACATTTTGAAACACCTAATACACTAAAGAAAGTCCAAATTCATATTTCGAGAAGTTTTTAAAACTTGAGTTTTAGCCATGGGTCCATAGTTAAACACTTGAAACAAGAAAGAGACAACTTTGTTCATTCAACGATATCTCAAATCTGACTTTTTTTGCGGTTGATGATTCCGAATCAATGTGAAAGACGACATTTTAATACACTTAATACACTAATGAAAGTCCAAATTCGGATTTCGGGAAGTCTTTAAAACTTGAGTTTTAGCCATGGGTCCATAGTTAAACACTTGAAACAAGAAAGAGACAACTTTGTTCATTCAACGATAACTCAAAACTGACTTTTTTTGCGGTTGACGATTCCGAATCAATGTGAAAGAAGACATTTTAATACACTTAATACACTAATGAAAGCACAAATTCGGATTTCGGGAAGTCTTTAAAACTTGAGTTTTAGCCATGGGTCCATAGTTAAACACTTGAAACAAGAAAGAAACAACTTCGTTCATTCAACGATATCTCAGAACTGACTTTTTTTGCGGTTGACGATTCCGAATCAATGTGAAAGACGACATTTTAATACACTTAATACACTAATGAAAGTCTAAATTTGGATTTCGGGAAGTCTTTAAAACTTGAGTTTTAGCCATGGGTCTATAGTAGAACACTTGAAACAAGAAAGAGACAACTTTGTTGATTCAACGATTTCTCAAAACTGACTTTTTTTGCGGTTGACGATTTCGAATAAATGTGAAAGACGACATTTTGATACACTTAATACACTAACAAAAGTCCAAATTTGGATTTCGGGAAGTCTTTAAAGCTTGAGTTTTAGCCATGGGTCAATAGTTAAACACTTGAAACAAGAAAGAGACAACTTTGTTCATTCAACAATATCTCAAAACTGACTTTTATTGCGGTTGACGATTCCGAATCAACGTGAAAGACGACATTTTGATACACTTAATACACTAACGAATGTCCAAATTCGGATTCCGGGAACTTTTTTAAAACTTGAGTTTTACCCATGGGTCCATAGTAGAACACTTGAAACAAGAAAGAGACAACTTTGTTCAATCAACGATATCTTAAAACTGACTTTTTTGCAGTTGACGATTCCGAATCTATGTGAAAGACGACATTTTGATACACTTAATACCCTAATGAAAATCCAGATTTAGATTTCGAGAAGTTTTTAAAACTTGAGTTTTAGTCATGGGTCCATAGTAGAACACTTGAAACAAGAAAGACAGAACTTTGTTCAATCAAAGATATCTAAAAACTGACTTATTTGCTTTTGATGATTACGAATCTACATGAAAGACGGCATTTTGAAACACTTAATACACTAAAGAAAGCCCAAATTCAGATTTGGGGAAGTTTTTAAAACTTGAGTTTTGGCCATGGGTCCATAGTTGAACACTTGAAACAAGAAAGAGACAACTTCGTTCATTCAACGATAACTCGAAAGGGAAGTTTTTTGCGGTGGACGATTCTGAATCAATGTGAAAGACTACATTTTAATACACTTAATACACTGATGAAAGTCCAAATTCAGATTTCGGGAAGTCTTTAAAACTTGAGTTTTAGCCATGGGTCCATAGTTAAACACTTGAAACAAGAAAGAGACAACTTTGTTCATTCAACGATATCTCAAAATTGACTTTTTTTGCGGTTGACGATCTCGAATCAATGTGAAAGATGACATTTTGATACACTTAGTACAGTAACGAAAGTCCAAATTTGGATTTCGGGATGTCTCTAAAACTTGAGTTTTAGCCATGGTCCATAGTAGAACACTTGAAACAAGAAGGAGACAACTTTGTTCAATCAACGATATCTTAAAATTGACTTTTTTGCAGTTGACGATTCCGAATCTATGTGAAAGACAGCATTTTGAAACACTTAATACACTAAAGAAAGTCCAAATTCAGATTTCGGAAAGTTTTTAAAACTTGAGTTTTAGCCATGGTCCATAGTTAAACACTTGAAACAAGAAAGACAGAACTTTGTTCAATCAAAGATATCTAAAAACTGACTTATTTGCTTTTGATGATTCCGAATCTACGTGAAAGACGACATTTTGAAACACTTAATACACTAAAGAAAGTACAAATTCATATTTCGAGAAGTTTTTAAAACTTGAGTTTTAGCCATGGGTCCATCGTTGAACACTTGAAACAAGAAAGAGACAACTTTGTTCATTCAACGATAACTCAAAAGGGAACTTTTTTGCGGTGGACGATTCCGAATCAATGTGAAAAACGACATTTTAATACACTTAATACACTGATGAAAGTCCAAATTCGGATTTCGAAAAGTCTTTAAAACTTGAGTTTTAGCCATGGGTCCGTAGTTAAACACTTGAAACAAGAAAGATACAACTTTGTTCATTCAACGATATCACAAAACTGACTTTTTTTGCTGTTGATGATTCCGAATCTACGTGAAAGACAACATTTTGAAACACCTAATACACTAAAGAAAGTCCAAATTCATATTTCGAGAAGTTTTTAAAACTTGAGTTTTAGCCATGGGTCCATAGTTAAACACTTGAAACAAGAAAGAGACAACTTTGTTCATTCAACGATATCTCAAAACTGACTTTTTTTGCGGTTGATGATTCCGAATCAATGTGAAAGACGACATTTTAATACACTTAATACACTAATGAAAGTCCAAATTCGGATTTCGGGAAGTCTTTAAAACTTGAGTTTTAGCCATGGGTCCATAGTTAAACACTTGAAACAGGAAAGAGACAACTTTGTTCATTCAACGATAACTCAAAACTGACTTTTTTTGCGGTTGACGATTCCGAATCAATGTGAAAGACGACATTTTAATACACTTAATACACTAATGAAAGTACAAATTCGGATTTCGGGAAGTCTTTAAAACTTGAGTTTTAGCCATGGGTCCATAGTTAAACACTTGAAACAAGAAAGAGACAACTTTGTTCATTCAACGATATCTCAAAATTGACTTTTTTTGCGGTTGACGATCTCGAATCAATGTGAAAGATGACATTTTGATACACTTCGTACAGTAACGAAAGTCCAAATTTGGATTTCGGGATGTCTCTAAAACTTGAGTTTTAGCCATGGTCCATAGTAGAACACTTGAAACAAGAAGGAGACAACTTTGTTCAATCAACGATATCTTAAAATTGACTTTTTTGCAGTTGACAATTCCGAATCTATGTGAAAGACAGCATTTTGAAACACTTAATACACTAAAGAAAGTCCAAATTCAGATTTCGGAAAGTTTTTAAGACTTGAGTTTTAGCCATGGTCCATAGTTAAACACTTGAAACAAGAAAGACAGAACTTTGTTCAATCAAAGATATCTAAAAACTGACTTATTTGCTTTTGATGATTCTGAATCTACGTGAAAGACGACATTTTGAAACACTTAATACACTAAAGAAAGTACAAATTCATATTTCGAGAAGTTTTTAAAACTTGAGTTTTAGCCATGGGTCCATAGTAGAACACTTGAAACAAGAAGAAGACAACTTTGTTCAATCAACGATATCTTAAAACTGACTTATTTGCTTTTGATGATTACGAATCTACGTGAAAGACAGCATTTTGAAACACTTAATACACTAAAGAAAGTCCATATTCAGATTTCGAAAAGTTTTTAAAACTTGAGTTTTAGCCATGGTCCATAGTTAAACACTTGAAACAAGAAAGACAGAACTTTGTTCAATCAAAGATATCTAAAAACTGACTTATTTGCTTTTGATGATTTCGAATCTACGTGAAAGACGACATTTTGAAACACTTAATACACTAAAGAAAGTACAAATTCATATTTCGAGAAGTTTTTAAAACTTGAGTTTTAGCCATGGGTCCATCGTTGAACACTTGAAACAAGAAAGAGACAACTTTGTTCATTCAACGATAACTCAAAAGGGAACTTTTTTGCGGTGGACGATTCCGAATCAATGTGAAAGACGACATTTTAATACACTTAATACACTGATGAAAGTCCAAATTCGGATTTCGAAAAGTCTTTAAAACTTGAGTTTTAGCCATGGGTCCGTAGTTAAACACTTGAAACAAGAAAGATACAACTTTGTTCATTCAACGATATCACAAAACTGACTTTTTTTGCTGTTGATGATTCCGAATCTACGTGAAAGACAACATTTTGAAACACCTAATACACTAAAGAAAGTCCAAATTCATATTTCGAGAAGTTTTTAAAACTTGAGTTTTAGCCATGGGTCCATAGTTAAACACTTGAAACAAGAAAGAGACAACTTTGTTCATTCAACGATATCTCAAATCTGACTTTTTTTGCGGTTGATGATTCCGAATCAATGTGAAAGACGACATTTTAATACACTTAATACACTAATGAAAGTCCAAATTCGGATTTCGGGAAGTCTTTAAAACTTGAGTTTTAGCCATGGGTCCATAGTTAAACACTTGAAACAAGAAAGAGACAACTTTGTTCATTCAACGATAACTCAAAACTGACTTTTTTTGCGGTTGACGATTCCGAATCAATGTGAAAGAAGACATTTTAATACACTTAATACACTAATGAAAGCACAAATTCGGATTTCGGGAAGTCTTTAAAACTTGAGTTTTAGCCATGGGTCCATAGTTAAACACTTGAAACAAGAAAGAAACAACTTCGTTCATTCAACGATATCTCAGAACTGACTTTTTTTGCGGTTGACGATTCCGAATCAATGTGAAAGACGACATTTTAATACACTTAATACACTAATGAAAGTCTAAATTTGGATTTCGGGAAGTCTTTAAAACTTGAGTTTTAGCCATGGGTCTATAGTAGAACACTTGAAACAAGAAAGAGACAACTTTGTTGATTCAACGATTTCTCAAAACTGACTTTTTTTGCGGTTGACGATTTCGAATAAATGTGAAAGACGACATTTTGATACACTTAATACACTAACGAAAGTCCAAATTTGGATTTCGGGAAGTCTTTAAAGCTTGAGTTTTAGCCATGGGTCAATAGTTAAACACTTGAAACAAGAAAGAGACAACTTTGTTCATTCAACAATATCTCAAAACTGACTTTTATTGCGGTTGACGATTCCGAATCAACGTGAAAGACGACATTTTGATACACTTAATACACTAACGAATGTCCAAATTCGGATTCCGGGAACTTTTTTAAAACTTGAGTTTTACCCATGGGTCCATAGTAGAACACTTGAAACAAGAAAGAGACAACTTTGTTCAATCAACGATATCTTAAAACTGACTTTTTTGCAGTTGACGATTCCGAATCTATGTGAAAGACGACATTTTGATACACTTAATACCCTAATGAAAATCCAGATTTAGATTTCGAGAAGTTTTTAAAACTTGAGTTTTAGTCATGGGTCCATAGTAGAACACTTGAAACAAGAAAGACAGAACTTTGTTCAATCAAAGATATCTAAAAACTGACTTATTTGCTTTTGATGATTACGAATCTACATGAAAGACGGCATTTTGAAACACTTAATACACTAAAGAAAGCCCAAATTCAGATTTGGGGAAGTTTTTAAAACTTGAGTTTTGGCCATGGGTCCATAGTTGAACACTTGAAACAAGAAAGAGACAACTTCGTTCATTCAACGATAACTCGAAAGGGAAGTTTTTTGCGGTGGACGATTCTGAATCAATGTGAAAGACTACATTTTAATACACTTAATACACTGATGAAAGTCCAAATTCAGATTTCGGGAAGTCTTTAAAACTTGAGTTTTAGCCATGGGTCCATAGTTAAACACTTGAAACAAGAAAGAGACAACTTTGTTCATTCAACGATATCTCAAAATTGACTTTTTTTGCGGTTGACGATCTCGAATCAATGTGAAAGATGACATTTTGATACACTTAGTACAGTAACGAAAGTCCAAATTTGGATTTCGGGATGTCTCTAAAACTTGAGTTTTAGCCATGGTCCATAGTAGAACACTTGAAACAAGAAGGAGACAACTTTGTTCAATCAACGATATCTTAAAATTGACTTTTTTGCAGTTGACGATTCCGAATCTATGTGAAAGACAGCATTTTGAAACACTTAATACACTAAAGAAAGTCCAAATTCAGATTTCGGAAAGTTTTTAAAACTTGAGTTTTAGCCATGGTCCATAGTTAAACACTTGAAACAAGAAAGACAGAACTTTGTTCAATCAAAGATATCTAAAAACTGACTTATTTGCTTTTGATGATTCCGAATCTACGTGAAAGACGACATTTTGAAACACTTAATACACTAAAGAAAGTACAAATTCATATTTCGAGAAGTTTTTAAAACTTGAGTTTTAGCCATGGGTCCATAGTAGAACACTTGAAACAAGAAGAAGACAACTTTGTTCAATCAACGATATCTTAAAACTGACTTATTTGCTTTTGATGATTACGAATCTACGTGAAAGACAGCATTTTGAAACACTTAATACACTAAAGAAAGTCCATATTCAGATTTCGAAAAGTTTTTAAAACTTGAGTTTTAGCCATGGTCCATAGTTAAACACTTGAAACAAGAAAGACAGAACTTTGTTCAATCAAAGATATCTAAAAACTGACTTATTTGCTTTTGATGATTTCGAATCTACGTGAAAGACGACATTTTGAAACACTTAATACACTAAAGAAAGTACAAATTCATATTTCGAGAAGTTTTTAAAACTTGAGTTTTAGCCATGGGTCCATCGTTGAACACTTGAAACAAGAAAGAGACAACTTTGTTCATTCAACGATAACTCAAAAGGGAACTTTTTTGCGGTGGACGATTCCGAATCAATGTGAAAGACGACATTTTAATACACTTAATACACTGATGAAAGTCCAAATTCGGATTTCGAAAAGTCTTTAAAACTTGAGTTTTAGCCATGGGTCCGTAGTTAAACACTTGAAACAAGAAAGATACAACTTTGTTCATTCAACGATATAACAAAACTGACTTTTTTTGCTGTTGATGATTCCGAATCTACGTGAAAGACAACATTTTGAAACACCTAATACACTAAAGAAAGTCCAAATTCATATTTCGAGAAGTTTTTAAAACTTGAGTTTTAGCCATGGGTCCATAGTTAAACACTTGAAACAAGAAAGAGACAACTTTGTTCATTCAACGATATCTCAAAACTGACTTTTTTTGCGGTTGATGATTCCGAATCAATGTGAAAGACGACATTTTAATACACTTAATACACTAATGAAAAATCCAAATTCGGATTTCGGGAAGTCTTTAAAACTTGAGTTTTAGCCATGGGTCCATTGTTGAACACTCGAAACAAGAAATAGACAACTTTCTTCATTCAACGATATCTAAAAACTGCCTTTTTTTGCGGTTGACGATTCCGAATCAATGTGAAAGACGACATTTTGATACACTTAATACACTAGTGAAAGTCCAAATTCGGATTTCGGGACATTTTTAAAACGTGAGTTTTACCCATGGGTCCATAGTAGAACACTTGAAACAAGAAGGAGACAACTTTGTTAAATCAACGATATCTCAAAATTGACTTTTTTGCAGTTGACGATTCCGAATCTATGTGAAAGACGACATTTTGAAACACTTAATACACTAAATAAAGTCCAGATTTAGATCTCGGGAAGTTTTTAAAACTTGAGTTTCAGCCATGGGTGCACAGTATGCACAGTAGAACAATTGAAACAAGAAAGACAGAACTTTGTTCAATCAAAGATATCTCAAAACTGACTTATTTGCTTTTGACGGTTCCGAATCAATGTGAAAGACGACATTTTAATACACTTAATACACAAATGAAAGTCCAAATTCGGATTTCGGGAAGTCTTTAAAACTTGAGTTTTAGCCATGGGTCCATAGTTGAACACTTGAAACAAGAAAGAGACAACTTTGTTCATTCAACGATAACTCAAAACTGACTTTTTTTGCGGTTGACGATTCCGAATCAATGCTAAAGACGACATTTTAATACACTTAATACACTAATGAAAGTCCAAATTCGGATTTCGGGAAGTCTTTAAAACTTGAGTTTTAGCCATGGGTCCATAGTTAAACACTTGAAACAAGAAAGAGACAACTTTGTTCATTCAACGATAACTCAAAACTGACTTTTTTTGCGGTTGACGATTCCGAATCAATGTGAAAGACGACATTTTGATACACTTAATACACTAGTGAAAGTCCAAATTCGGATTTCGGGACATTTTTAAAACGTGAGTTTTACCCATGGGTCCATAGTAGAACACTTGAAACAAGAAGGAGACAACTTTGTTAAATCAACGATATCTCAAAATTGACTTTTTTGCAGTTGACGATTCCGAATCTATGTGAAAGACGACATTTTGATACACTTAATACACAAATGAAAGTCCAAATTCGGATTTCGGGAAGTCTTTAAAACTTGAGTTTTAGCCATGGGTCCATAGTTGAACACTTGAAACAAGAAAGAGACAACTTTGTTCATTCAACGATAACTCAAAACTGACTTTTTTTGCGGTTGACGATTCCGAATCAATGCGAAAGACGACATTTTAATACACTTAATACACTAATGAAAGTCCAAATTCGGATTTCGGGAAGTCTTTAAAACTTGAGTTTTAGCCATGGGTCCATAGTTAAACACTTGAAACAAGAAAGAAACAACTTCGTTCATTCAACGATATCTCAGAACTGACTTTTTTTGCGGTTGACGATTCCGAATCAATGTGAAAGACGACATTTTAATACACTTAATACACTAATGAAAGTCTAAATTTGGATTTCGGGAAGTCTTTAAAACTTGAGTTTTAGCCATGGGTCTATAGTAGAACACTTGAAACAAGAAAGAGACAACTTTGTTGATTCAACGATTTCTCAAAACTGACTTTTTTTGCGGTTGACGATTTCGAATAAATGTGAAAGACGACATTTTGATACACTTAATACACTAACGAAAGTCCAAATTTGGATTTCGGGAAGTCTTTAAAGCTTGAGTTTTAGCCATGGGTCAATAGTTAAACACTTGAAACAAGAAAGAGACAACTTTGTTCATTCAACAATATCTCAAAACTGACTTTTATTGCGGTTGACGATTCCGAATCAACGTGAAAGACGACATTTTGATACACTTAATACACTAACGAATGTCCAAATTCGGATTCCGGGAACTTTTTTAAAACTTGAGTTTTACCCATGGGTCCATAGTAGAACACTTGAAACAAGAAAGAGACAACTTTGTTCAATCAACGATATCTTAAAACTGACTTTTTTGCAGTTGACGATTCCGAATCTATGTGAAAGACGACATTTTGATACACTTAATACCCTAATGAAAGTCCAGATTTAGATTTCGAGAAGTTTTTAAAACTTGAGTTTTAGCCATGGGTCCATAGTAGAACACTTGAAACAAGAAAGACAGAACTTTGTTCAATCAAAGATATCTAAAAACTGACTTATTTGCTTTTGATGATTACGAATCTACATGAAAGACGGCATTTTGAAACACTTAATACACTAAAGAAAGCCCAAATTCAGATTTTGGGAAGTTTTTAAAACTTGAGTTTTGGCCATGGGTCCATAGTTGAACACTTGAAACAAGAAAGAGACAACTTCGTTCATTCAACGATAACTCGAAAGGGAAGTTTTTTACGGTGGACGATTCTGAATCAATGTGAAAGACTACATTTTAATACACTTAATACACTGATGAAAGTCCAAATTCAGATTTCGGGAAGTCTTTAAAACTTGAGTTTTAGCCATGGGTCCATAGTTAAACACTTGAAACAAGAAAGAGACAACTTTGTTCATTCAACGATATCTCAAAATTGACTTTTTTTGCAGTTGACGATCTCGAATCAATGTGAAAGATGACATTTTGATACACTTAGTACAGTAACGAAAGTCCAAATTTGGATTTCGGGATGTCTCTAAAACTTGAGTTTTAGCCATAGTCCATAGTAGAACACTTGAAACAAGAAGGAGACAACTTTGTTCAATCAACGATATCTTAAAATTGACTTTTTTGCAGTTGACGATTCCGAATCTATGTGAAAGACAGCATTTTGAAACACTTAATACACTAAAGAAAGTCCAAATTCAGATTTCGGAAAGTTTTTAAAACTTGAGTTTTAGCCATGGTCCATAGTTAAACACTTGAAACAAGAAAGACAGAACTTTGTTCAATCAAAGATATCTAAAAACTGACTTATTTGCTTTTGATGATTTCGAATCTACGTGAAAGACGACATTTTGAAACACTTAATACACTAAAGAAAGTACAAATTCATATTTCGAGAAGTTTTTAAAACTTGAGTTTTAGCCATGGGTCCATAGTAGAACACTTGAAACAAGAAGAAGACAACTTTGTTCAATCAACGATATCTTAAAACTGACTTATTTGCTTTTGATGATTACGAATCTACGTGAAAGACAGCATTTTGAAACACTTAATACACTAAAGAAAGTCCATATTCAGATTTCGAAAAGTTTTTAAAACTTGAGTTTTAGCCATGGTCCATAGTTAAACACTTGAAACAAGAAAGACAGAACTTTGTTCAATCAAAGATATCTAAAAACTGACTTATTTGCTTTTGATGATTTCGAATCTACGTGAAAGACGACATTTTGAAACACTTAATACACTAAAGAAAGTACAAATTCATATTTCGAGAAGTTTTTAAAACTTGAGTTTTAGCCATGGGTCCATCGTTGAACACTTGAAACAAGAAAGAGACAACTTTGTTCATTCAACGATAACTCAAAAGGGAACTTTTTTGCGGTGGACGATTCCGAATCAATGTGAAAGACGACATTTTAATACACTTAATACACTGATGAAAGTCCAAATTCGGATTTCGAAAAGTCTTTAAAACTTGAGTTTTAGCCATGGGTCCGTAGTTAAACACTTGAAACAAGAAAGATACAACTTTGTTCATTCAACGATATCACAAAACTGACTTTTTTTGCTGTTGATGATTCCGAATCTACGTGAAAGACAACATTTTGAAACACCTAATACACTAAAGAAAGTCCAAATTCATATTTCGAGAAGTTTTTAAAACTTGAGTTTTAGCCATGGGTCCATAGTTAAACACTTGAAACAAGAAAGAGACAACTTTGTTCATTCAACGATATCTCAAAACTGACTTTTTTTGCGGTTGATGATTCCGAATCAATGTGAAAGACGACATTTTAATACACTTAATACACTAATGAAAGTCCAAATTCGGATTTCGGGAAGTCTTTAAAACTTGAGTTTTAGCCATGGGTCCATAGTTAAACACTTGAAACAAGAAAGAGACAACGTTGTTCATTCAACGATAACTCAAAACTGACTTTTTTTGCGGTTGACGATTCCGAATCAATGTGAAAGACGACATTTTGATACACTTAATACACTAGTGAAAGTCCAAATTCGGATTTCGGGACATTTTTAAAACGTGAGTTTTACCCATGGGTCCATAGTAGAACACTTGAAACAAGAAGGAGACAACTTTGTTAATTCAACGATATCTCAAAATTGACTTTTTTGCAGTTGACGATTCCGAATCTATGTGAAAGACGACATTTTGATACACTTAATACACAAATGAAAGTCCAAATTCGGATTTCGGGAAGTCTTTAAAACTTGAGTTTTAGCCATGGGTCCATAGTTGAACACTTGAAACAAGAAAGAGACAACTTTGTTCATTCAACGATAACTCAAAACTGACTTTTTTTGCGGTTGACGATTCCGAATCAATGCGAAAGACGACATTTTAATACACTTAATACACTAATGAAAGTCCAAATTCGGATTTCGGGAAGTCTTTAAAACTTGAGTTTTAGCCATGGGTCCATAGTTAAACACTTGAAACAAGAAAGAGACAACTTTGTTCATTCAACGATAACTCAAAACTGACTTTTTTTGCGGTTGACGATTCCGAA
Organism: Diospyros kaki; assembly: GCA_036245055.1. Classification (NCBI taxonomy): domain Eukaryota; kingdom Viridiplantae; phylum Streptophyta; class Magnoliopsida; order Ericales; family Ebenaceae; genus Diospyros; species Diospyros kaki. Next base: position 20,152,760 of record BSEG01000009.1, on the reverse strand, counting down.
TCAATGTGAAAGACGACATTTTAATACACTTAATACACTAATGAAAGTACAAATTCGGATTTCGGGAAGTCTTTAAAACTTGAGTTTTAGCCATGGGTCCATAGTTAAACACTTGAAACAAGAAAGAAACAACTTCGTTCATTCAAAGATATCTCAGAACTGACTTTTTTTGCGGTTGACGATTCCGAATCAATGTGAAATACGACATTTTAATACACTTAATACACTAATGAAAGTCTAAATTTGGATTTCGGGAAGTCTTTAAAACTTGAGTTTTAGCCATGGGTCTATAGTAGAACACTTGAAACAAGAAAGAGACAACTTTGTTGATTCAACGATTTCTCAAAACTGACTTTTTTTGCGGTTGACGATTTCGAATAAATGTGAAAGACGACATTTTGATACACTTAATACACTAACGAAAGTCCAAATTTGGATTTCGGGAAGTCTTTAAAGCTTGAGTTTTAGCCATGGGTCAATAGTTAAACACTTGAAACAAGAAAGAGACAACTTTGTTCATTGAACAATATCTCAAAACTGACTTTTATTGCGGTTGACGATTCCGAATCAACGTGAAAGACGACATTTTGATACACTTAATACACTAACGAATGTCCAAATTCGGATTCCGGGAACTTTTTTAAAACTTGAGTTTTACCCATGGGTCCATAGTAGAACACTTGAAACAAGAAAGAGACAACTTTGTTCAATCAACGATATCTTAAAACTGACTTTTTTGCAGTTGACGATTCCGAATCTATATGAAAGACGACATTTTGCTACACTTAATACCCTAATGAAAGTCCAGATTTAGATTTCGAGAAGTTTTTAAAACTTGAGTTTTAGTCATGGGTCCATAGTAGAACACTTGAAACAAGAAAGACAGAACTTTGTTCAATCAAAGATATCTAAAAACTGACTTATTTGCTTTTGATGATTACGAATCTACATGAAAGACGGCATTTTGAAACACTTAATACACTAAAGAAAGCCCAAATTCAGATTTTGGGAAGTTTTTAAAACTTGAGTTTTGGCCATGGGTCCATAGTTGAACACTTGAAACAAGAAACAGACAACTTCGTTCATTCAACGATAACTCGAAAGGGAAGTTTTTTGCGGTGGACGATTCTGAATCAATGTGAAAGACTACATTTTAATACACTTAATACACTGATGAAAGTCCAAATTCAGATTTCGGGAAGTCTTTAAAACTTGAGTTTTAGCCATGGGTCCATAGTTAAACACTTGAAACAAGAAAGAGACAACTTTGTTCATTCAACGATATCTCAAAATTGACTTTTTTTGCGGTTGACGATCTCGAATCAATGTGAAAGATGACATTTTGATACACTTAGTACAGTAACGAAAGTCCAAATTTGGATTTCGGGATGTCTCTAAAACTTGAGTTTTAGCCATGGTCCATAGTAGAACACTTGAAACAAGAAGGAGACAACTTTGTTCAATTAACGATATCTTAAAATTGATTTTTTTGCAGTTGACGATTCCGAATCTATGTGAAAGACAGCATTTTGAAACACTTAATACACTAAAGAAAGTCCAAATTCAGATTTCGGAAAGTTTTTAAAACTTGAGTTTTAGCCATGGTCCATAGTTAAACACTTGAAACAAGAAAGACAGAACTTTGTTCAATCAAAGATATCTAAAAACTGACTTATTTGCTTTTGATGATTCCGAATCTACGTGAAAGACGACATTTTGAAACACTTAATACACTAAAGAAAGTACAAATTCATATTTCGAGAAGTTTTTAAAACTTGAGTTTTAGCCATGGGTCCATAGTAGAACACTTGAAACAAGAAGAAGACAACTTTGTTCAATCAACGATATCTTAAAACTGACTTATTTGCTTTTGATGATTACGAATCTACGTGAAAGACAGCATTTTGAAACACTTAATACACTAAAGAAAGTCCATATTCAGATTTCGAAAAGTTTTTAAAACGTGAGTTTTAGCCATGGTCCATAGTTAAACACTTGAAACAAGAAAGACAGAACTTTGTTCAATCAAAGATATCTAAAAACTGACTTATTTGCTTTTGATGATTTCGAATCTACGTGAAAGACGACATTTTGAAACACTTAATACACTAAAGAAAGTACAAATTCATATTTCGAGAAGTTTTTAAAACTTGAGTTTTAGCCATGGGTCCATCGTTGAACACTTGAAACAAGAAAGAGACAACTTTGTTCATTCAACGATAACTCAAAAGGGAACTTTTTTGCGGTGGACGATTCCGAATCAATGTGAAAGACGACATTTTAATACACTTAATACACTGATGAAAGTCCAAATTCGGATTTCGAAAAGTCTTTAAAACTTGAGTTTTAGCCATGGGTCCGTAGTTAAACACTTGAAACAAGAAAGATACAACTTTGTTCATTCAACGATATCACAAAACTGACTTTTTTTGCTGTTGATGATTCCGAATCTACGTGAAAGACAACATTTTGAAACACCTAATACACTAAAGAAAGTCCAAATTCATATTTCGAGAAGTTTTTAAAACTTGAGTTTTAGCCATGGGTCCATAGTTAAACACTTGAAACAAGAAAGAGACAACTTTGTTCATTCAACGATATCTCAAAACTGACTTTTTTTGCGGTTGATGATTCCGAATCAATGTGAAAGACGACATTTTAATACACTTAATACACTAATGAAAAAACCAAATTCGGATTTCGGGAAGTCTTTAAAACTTGAGTTTTAGCCATGGGTCCATTGTTGAACACTTGAAACAAGAAATAGACAACTTTCTTCATTCAACGATATCTAAAAACTGCCTTTTTTTGCGGTTGACGATTCCGAATCAATGTGAAAGACGACATTTTGATACACTTAATACACTAGTGAAAGTCCAAATTCGGATTTCGGGACATTTTTAAAACGTGAGTTTTACCCATGGGTCCATAGTAGAACACTTGAAACAAGAAGGAGACAACTTTGTTAAATCAACGATATCTCAAAATTGACTTTTTTGCAGTTGACGATTCCGAATCTATGTGAAAGACGACATTTTGATACACATAATACACTAATGAAAGTCCAGATTCAGATCTCGGGAAGTTTTTAAAACTTGAGTTTTAGCCATGGGTGCACAGTAGAACAATTGAAACAAGAAAGACAGAACTTTGTTCTATCAAAGATATCTCAAAACTGACTTATTTGCTTTTGACGGTTCTGAATCTACGTGAAATATGACATTTTGAAACACTTAATACACTAAATAAAGTCCAAATTCAGATTTTGGGAAGTTTTTAAAACTTGAGTTTTAGCCATGGGTCCATAGTTGAACACTTGAAACAAGAAAGAGACAACTTTGTTCATTCAACGATATCTCAAAACTGACTTTTTTTGCGGTTGACGATTCCGAATCAATGTGAAAGACGACATTTTAATACACTTAATACACAAATGAAAGTCCAAATTCGGATTTCGGGAAGTCTTTAAAACTTGAGTTTTAGCCATGGGTCCATAGTTGAACACTTGAAACAAGAAAGAGACAACTTTGTTCATTCAACGATAACTCAAAACTGACTTTTTTTGCGGTTGACGATTCCGAATCAATGCGAAAGACGACATTTTAATACACTTAATACACTAATGAAAGTCCAAATTCGGATTTCGGGAAGTCTTTAAAACTTGAGTTTTAGCCATGGGTCCATAGTTAAACACTTGAAACAAGAAAGAGACAACTTTGTTCATTCAACGATAACTCAAAACTGACTTTTTTTGCGGTTGACGATTCCGAATCAATGTGAAAGACGACATTTTAATACACTTAATACACTAATGAAAGTACAAATTCGGATTTCGGGAAGTCTTTAAAACTTGAGTTTTAGCCATGGGTCCATAGTTAAACACTTGAAACAAGAAAGAAACAACTTCGTTCATTCAACGATATCTCAGAACTGACTTTTTTTGCGGTTGACGATTCCGAATCAATGTGAAATACGACATTTTAATACACTTAATACACTAATGAAAGTCTAAATTTGGATTTCGGGAAGTCTTTAAAACTTGAGTTTTAGCCATGGGTCTATAGTAGAACACTTGAAACAAGAAAGAGACAACTTTGTTGATTCAACGATTTCTCAAAACTGACTTTTTTTGCGGTTGACGATTTCGAATAAATGTGAAAGACGACATTTTGATACACTTAATACACTAACGAAAGTCCAAATTTGGATTTCGGGAAGTCTTTAAAACTTGAGTTTGAGCCATGGGTCCATTGTTGAACACTTGAAACAAGAAACAGACAACTTTCTTCATTCAACGATATCTAAAAACTGCCTTTTTTTGCGGTTGACGATTCCGAATCAATGTGAAAGACGACATTTTGATACACTTAATACACTAGTGAAAGTCCAAATTCGGATTTCGGGACATTTTTAAAACGTGAGTTTTACCCATGGGTCCATAGTAGAACACTTGAAACAAGAAGGAGACAACTTTGTTAAATCAACGATATCTCAAAATTGACTTTTTTGCAGTTGACGATTCCGAATCTATGTGAAAGACGACATTTTGATACACTTAATACACAAATGAAAGTCCAAATTCGGATTTCGGGAAGTCTTTAAAACTTGAGTTTTAGCCATGGGTCCATAGTTGAACACTTGAAACAAGAAAGAGACAACTTTGTTCATTCAACGATAACTCAAAACTGACTTTTTTTGCGGTTGACGATTCCGAATCAATGCGAAAGACGACATTTTAATACACTTAATACACTAATGAAAGTCCAAATTCGGATTTCGGGAAGTCTTTAAAACTTGAGTTTTAGCCATGGGTCCATAGTTAAACACTTGAAACAAGAAAGAGACAACTTTGTTCATTCAACGATAACTCAAAACTGACTTTTTTTGCGGTTGACGATTCCGAATCAATGTGAAAGACGACATTTTAATACACTTAATACACTAATGAAAGTACAAATTCGGATTTCGGGAAGTCTTTAAAACTTGAGTTTTAGCCATGGGTCCATAGTTAAACACTTGAAACAAGAAAGAAACAACTTCGTTCATTCAAAGATATCTCAGAACTGACTTTTTTTGCGGTTGACGATTCTGAATCAATGTGAAATACGACATTTTAATACACTTAATACACTAATGAAAGTCTAAATTTGGATTTCGGGAAGTCTTTAAAACTTGAGTTTTAGCCATGGGTCTATAGTAGAACACTTGAAACAAGAAAGAGACAACTTTGTTGATTCAACGATTTCTCAAAACTGACTTTTTTTGCGGTTGACGATTTCGAATAAATGTGAAAGACGACATTTTGATACACTTAATACACTAACGAAAGTCCAAATTTGGATTTCGGGAAGTCTTTAAAGCTTGAGTTTTAGCCATGGGTCAATAGTTAAACACTTGAAACAAGAAAGAGACAACTTTGTTCATTCAACAATATCTCAAAACTGACTTTTATTGCGGTTGACGATTCCGAATCAACGTGAAAGACGACATTTTGATACACTTAATACACTAACGAATGTCCAAATTCGGATTCCGGGAACTTTTTTAAAACTTGAGTTTTACCCATGGGTCCATAGTAGAACACTTGAAACAAGAAAGAGACAACTTTGTTCAATCAACGATATCTTAAAACTGACTTTTTTGCAGTTGACGATTCCGAATCTATGTGAAAGACGACATTTTGATACACTTAATACCCTAATGAAAGTCCAGATTTAGATTTCGAGAAGTTTTTAAAACTTGAGTTTTAGTCATGGGTCCATAGTAGAACACTTGAAACAAGAAAGACAGAACTTTGTTCAATCAAAGATATCTAAAAATTGACTTATTTGCTTTTGATGATTACGAATCTACATGAAAGACGGCATTTTGAAACACTTAATACACTAAAGAAAGCCCAAATTCAGATTTTGGGAAGTTTTTAAAACTTGAGTTTTGGCCATGGGTCCATAGTTGAACACTTGAAACAAGAAAGAGACAACTTCGTTCATTCAACGATAACTCGAAAGGGAAGTTTTTTGCGGTGGACGATTCTGAATCAATGTGAAAGACTACATTTTAATACACTTAATACACTGATGAAAGTCCAAATTCAGATTTCGGGAAGTCTTTAAAACTTGAGTTTTAGCCATGGGTCCATAGTTAAACACTTGAAACAAGAAAGAGACAACTTTGTTCATTCAACGATATCTCAAAATTGACTTTTTTTGCGGCTGACGATCTCGAATCAATGTGAAAGATGACATTTTGATACACTTAGTACAGTAACGAAAGTCCAAATTTGGATTTCGGGATGTCTCTAAAACTTGAGTTTTAGCCATGGTCCATAGTAGAACACTTGAAACAAGAAGGAGACAACTTTGTTCAATCAACGATATCTTAAAATTGACTTTTTTGCAGTTGACGATTCCGAATCTATGTGAAAGACAGCATTTTGAAACACTTAATACACTAAAGAAAGTCCAAATTCAGATTTCGGAAAGTTTTTAAAACTTGAGTTTTAGCCATGGTCCATAGTTAAACACTTGAAACAAGAAAGACAGAACTTTGTTCAATCAAAGATATCTAAAAACTGACTTATTTGCTTTTGATGATTCCGAATCTACGTGAAAGACGACATTTTGAAACACTTAATACACTAAAGAAAGTACAAATTCATATTTCGAGAAGTTTTTAAAACTTGAGTTTTAGCCATGGGTCCATAGTAGAACACTTGAAACAAGAAGAAGACAACTTTGTTCAATCAACGATATCTTAAAACTGACTTATTTGCTTTTGATGATTACGAATCTACGTGAAAGACAGCATTTTGAAACACTTAATACACTAAAGAAAGTCCATATTCAGATTTCGAAAAGTTTTTAAAACTTGAGTTTTAGCCATGGTCCATAGTTAAACACTTGAAACAAGAAAGACAGAACTTTGTTCAATCAAAGATATCTAAAAACTGACTTATTTGCTTTTGATGATTTCGAATCTACGTGAAAGACGACATTTTGAAACACTTAATACACTAAAGAAAGTACAAATTCTTATTTCGAGAAGTTTTTAAAACTTGAGTTTTAGCCATGGGTCCATCGTTGAACACTTGAAACAAGAAAGAGACAACTTTGTTCATTCAACGATAACTCAAAAGGGAACTTTTTTGCGGTGGACGATTCCGAATCAATGTGAAAGACGACATTTTAATACACTTAATACACTGATGAAAGTCCAAATTCGGATTTCGAAAAGTCTTTAAAACTTGAGTTTTAGCCATGGGTCCGTAGTTAAACACTTGAAACAAGAAAGATACAACTTTGTTCATTCAACGATATCACAAAACTGACTTTTTTTGCTGTTGATGATTCCGAATCTACGTGAAAGACAACATTTTGAAACACCTAATACACTAAAGAAAGTCCAAATTCATATTTCGAGAAGTTTTTAAAACTTGAGTTTTAGCCATGGGTCCATAGTTAAACACTTGAAACAAGAAAGAGACAACTTTGTTCATTCAACGATATCTCAAAACTGACTTTTTTTGCGGTTGATGATTCCGAATCAATGTGAAAGACGACATTTTAATACACTTAATACACTAATGAAAAATCCAAATTCGGATTTCGGGAAGTCTTTAAAACTTGAGTTTTAGCCATGGGTCCATTGTTGAACACTTGAAACAAGAAAGAGACAACTTTCTTCATTCAACGATATCTAAAAACTGCCTTTTTTTGCGGTTGACGATTCCGAATCAATGTGAAAGACGACATTTTGATACACTTAATACACTAGTGAAAGTCCAAATTCGGATTTCGGGACATTTTTAAAACGTGAGTTTTACCCATGGGTCCATAGTAGAACACTTGGAACAAGAAGGAGACAACTTTGTTAAATCAACGATATGTCAAAATTGACTTTTTTGCAGTTGACGATTCCGAATCTATGTGAAAGACGACATTTTGATACACATAATACACTAATGAAAGTCCAGATTCAGATCTCGGGAAGTTTTTAAAACTTGAGTTTTAGACATGGGTGCACAGTAGAACAATTGAAACAAGAAAGACAGAACTTTGTTCTATCAAAGATATCTCAAAACTGACTTATTTGCTTTTGACGGTTCTGAATCTAGGTGAAAGATGACATTTTGAAACACTTAATACACTAAATAAAGTCCAAATTCAGATTTTGGGAAGTTTTTAAAACTTGAGTTTTAGCCATGGGTCCATAGTTGAACACTTGAAACAAGAAAGAGACAACTTCGTTCATTCAACGATAACTCGAAAGGGAAGTTTTTTGCGGTGGACGATTCTGAATCAATGTGAAAGACTACATTTTAATACACTTAATACACTGATGAAAGTCCAAATTCAGATTTTGGGAAGTCTTTAAAACTTGAGTTTTTGCCATGGGTCCATAGTTAAACACTTGAAACAAGAAAGAGACAACTTTGTTCATTCAACGATATCTCAAAATTGACTTTTTTTGCGGTTGACGATCTCGAATCAATGTGAAAGATGACATTTTGATACACTTAGTACAGTAACGAAAGTCCAAATTTGGATTTCGGGATGTCTCTAAAACTTGAGTTTTAGCCATGGTCCATAGTAGAACACTTGAAACAAGAAGGAGACAACTTTGTTCAATCAACGATATCTTAAAATTGACTTTTTTGCAGTTGACGATTCCGAATCTATGTGAAAGACAGCATTTTGAAACACTTAATACACTAAAGAAAGTCCAAATTCAGATTTCGGAAAGTTTTTAAAACTTGAGTTTTAGCCATGGTCCATAGTTAAACACTTGAAACAAGAAAGACAGAACTTTGTTCAATCAAAGATATCTAAAAACTGACTTATTTGCTTTTGATGATTCCGAATCTACGTGAAAGACGACATTTTGAAACACTTAATACACTAAAGAAAGTACAAATTCATATTTCGAGAAGTTTTTAAAACTTGAGTTTTAGCCATGGGTCCATAGTAGAACACTTGAATCAAGAAGAAGACAACTTTGTTCAATCAACGATATCTTAAAACTGACTTATTTGCTTTTGATGATTACGAATCTACGTGAAAGACAGCATTTTGAAACACTTTATACACTAAAGAAAGTCCATATTCAGATTTCGAAAAGTTTTTAAAACTTGAGTTTTAGCCATGGTCCATAGTTAAACACTTGAAACAAGAAAGACAGAACTTTGTTCAATCAAAGATATCTAAAAACTGACTTATTTGCTTTTGATGATTTCGAATCTACGTGAAAGACGACATTTTGAAACACTTAATACACTAAAGAAAGTACAAATTCATATTTCGATAAGTTTTTAAAACTTGAGTTTTAGCCATGGGTCCATCGTTGAACACTTGAAACAAGAAAGAGACAACTTTGTTCATTCAACGATAACTCAAAAGGGAACTTTTTTGCGGTGGACGATTCCGAATCAATGTGAAAGACGACATTTTAATACACTTAATACACTGATGAAAGTCCAAATTCGGATTTCGAAAAGTCTTTAAAACTTGAGTTTTAGCCATGGGTCCGTAGTTAAACACTTGAAACAAGAAAGATACAACTTTGTTCATTCAACGATATCACAAAACTGACTTTTTTTGCTGTTGATGATTCCGAATCTACGTGAAAGACAACATTTTGAAACACCTAATACACTAAAGAAAGTCCAAATTCATATTTCGAGAAGTTTTTAAAACTTGAGTTTTAGCCATGGGTCCATAGTTAAACACTTGAAACAAGAAAGAGACAACTTTGTTCATTCAACGATATCTCAAAACTGACTTTTTTTGCGGTTGATGATTCCGAATCAATGTGAAAGACGACATTTTAATACACTTAATACACTAACGAAAGTCCAAATTTGGATTTCGGGAAGTCTTTAAAACTTGAGTTTTAGCCATGGGTCCATAGTTAAACACTTGAAACAAGAAAGAGACAACTTTGTTCATTCAACGATAACTCAAAACTGACTTTTTTTGCGGTTGACGATTCCGAATCAATGTGAAAGACGACATTTTGATACACTTAATACACTAGTGAAAGTCCAAATTCGGATTTCGGGACATTTTTAAAACGTGAGTTTTACCCATGGGTCCATAGTAGAACACTTGAAACAAGAAGGAGATAACTTTGTTAATTCAACGATATCTCAAAATTGACTTTTTTGCAGTTGACGATTCCGAATCTATGTGAAAGACGACATTTTGATACACTTAATACACAAATGAAAGTCCAAATTCGGATTTCGGGAAGTCTTTAAAACTTGAGTTTTAGCCATGGGTCCATAGTTGAACACTTGAAACAAGAAAGAGACAACTTTGTTCATTCAACGATAACTCAAAACTGACTTTTTTTGCGGTTGACGATTCCGAATCAATGCGAAAGACGACATTTTAATACACTTAATACACTAATGAAAGTCCAAATTCGGATTTCGGGAAGTCTTTAAAACTTGACTTTTAGCCATGGGTCCATAGTTAAACACTTGAAACAAGAAAGAGACAACTTTGTTCATTCAACGATAACTCAAAACTGACTTTTTTTGCGGTTGACGATTCCGAATCAATGTGAAAGACGACATTTTAATACACTTAATACACTAATGAAAGTACAAATTTGGATTTCGGGAAGTCTTTAAAACTTGAGTTTTAGCCATGGGTCCATAGTTAAACACTTGAAACAAGAAAGAAACAACTTCGTTCATTCAAAGATATCTCAGAACTGACTTTTTTTGCGGTTGACGATTCCGAATCAATGTGAAATACGACATTTTAATACACTTAATACACTAATGAAAGTCTAAATTTGGATTTCGGGAAGTCTTTAAAACTTGAGTTTTAGCCATGGGTCTATAGTAGAACACTTGAAACAAGAAAGAGACAACTTTGTTGATTCAACGATTTCTCAAAACTGAATTTTTTTGCGGTTGACGATTTCGAATAAATGTGAAAGACGACATTTTGATACACTTAATACACTAACGAAAGTCCAAATTTGGATTTCGGGAAGTCTTTAAAGCTTGAGTTTTAGCCATGGGTCAATAGTTAAACACTTGAAACAAGAAAGAGACAACTTTGTTCATTCAACAATATCTCAAAACTGACTTTTATTGCGGTTGACGATTCCGAATCAACGTGAAAGACGACATTTTGATACACTTAATACACTAACGAATGTCCAAATTCGGATTCCGGGAACTTTTTTAAAACTTGAGTTTTACCCATGGGTCCATAGTAGAACACTTGAAACAAGAAAGAGACAACTTTGTTCAATCAACGATATCTTAAAACTGACTTTTTTGCAGTTGACGATTCCGAATCTATGTGAAAGACGACATTTTGATACACTTAATACCCTAATGAAAGTCCAGATTTAGATTTCGAGAAGTTTTTAAAACTTGAGTTTTAGTCATGGGTCCATAGTAGAACACTTGAAACAAGAAAGACAGAACTTTGTTCAATCAAAGATATCTAAAAACTGACTTATTTGCTTTTGATGATTACGAATCTACATGAAAGACGGCATTTTGAAACACTTAATACACTAAAGAAAGCCCAAATTCAGATTTTGGGAAGTTTTTAAAACTTGAGTTTTGGCCATGGGTCCATAGTTGAACACTTGAAACAAGAAAGAGACAACTTCGTTCATTCAACGATAACTCGAAAGGGAAGTTTTTTGCGGTGGACGATTCTGAATCAATGTGAAAGACTACATTTTAATACACTTAATACACTGATGAAAGTCCAAATTCAGATTTTGGGAAGTCTTTAAAACTTGAGTTTTAGCCATGGGTCCATAGTTAAACACTTGAAACAAGAAAGAGACAACTTTGTTCATTCAACGATATCTCAAAATTGACTTTTTTTGCGGTTGACGATCTCGAATCAATGTGAAAGATGACATTTTGATACACTTAGTACAGTAACGAAAGTCCAAATTTGGATTTCGGGATGTCTCTAAAACTTGAGTTTTAGCCATGGTCCATAGTAGAACACTTGAAACAAGAAGGAGACAACTTTGTTCAATCAACGATATCTTAAAATTGACTTTTTTGCAGTTGACGATTCCGAATCTATGTGAAAGACAGCATTTTGAAACACTTAATACACTAAAGAAAGTCCAAATTCAGATTTCGGAAAGTTTTTAAAACTTGAGTTTTAGCCATGGTCCATAGTTAAACACTTGAAACAAGAAAGACAGAACTTTGTTCAATCAAAGATATCTAAAAACTGACTTATTTGCTTTTGATGATTCCGAATCTACGTGAAAGACGACATTTTGAAACACTTAATACACTAAAGAAAGTACAAATTCATATTTCGAGAAGTTTTTAAAACTTGAGTTTTAGCCATGGGTCCATAGTAGAACACTTGAAACAAGAAGAAGACAACTTTGTTCAATCAACGATATCTTAAAACTGACTTATTTGCTTTTGATGATTACGAATCTACGTGAAAGACAGCATTTTGAAACACTTAATACACTAAAGAAAGTCCATATTCAGATTTCGAAAAGTTTTTAAAACTTGAGTTTTAGCCATGGTCCATAGTTAAACACTTGAAACAAGAAAGACAGAACTTTGTTCAATCAAAGATATCTAAAAACTGACTTATTTGCTTTTGATGATTTCGAATCTACGTGAAAGACGACATTTTGAAACACTTAATACACTAAAGAAAGTACAAATTCATATTTCGAGAAGTTTTTAAAACTTGAGTTTTAGCCATGGGTCCATCGTTGAACACTTGAAACAAGAAAGAGACAACTTTGTTCATTCAACGATAACTCAAAAGGGAACTTTTTTGCGGTGGACGATTCCGAATCAATGTGAAAGACGACATTTTAATACACTTAATACACTGATGAAAGTCCAAATTCGGATTTCGAAAAGTCTTTAAAACTTGAGTTTTAGCCATGGGTCCGTAGTTAAACACTTGAAACAAGAAAGATACAACTTTGTTCATTCAACGATATCACAAAACTGACTTTTTTTGCTGTTGATGATTCCGAATCTACGTGAAAGACAACATTTTGAAACACCTAATACACTAAAGAAAGTCCAAATTCATATTTCGAGAAGTTTTTAAAACTTGAGTTTTAGCCATGGGTCCATAGTTAAACACTTGAAACAAGAAAGAGACAACTTTGTTCATTCAACGATATCTCAAAACTGACTTTTTTTGCGGTTGATGATTCCGAATCAATGTGAAAGACGACATTTTAATACACTTAATACACTAATGAAAAATCCAAATTCGGATTTCGGGAAGTCTTTAAAACTTGAGTTTTAGCCATGGGTCCATTGTTGAACACTTGAAACAAGAAAGCGACAACTTTCTTCATTCAACGATATCTAAAAACTGCCTTTTTTTGCGGTTGACGATTCCGAATCAATGTGAAAGACGACATTTTGATACACTTAATACACTAGTGAAAGTCCAAATTCGGATTTCGGGACATTTTTAAAACGTGAGTTTTACCCATGGGTCCATAGTAGAACACTTGAAACAAGAAGGAGACAACTTTGTTAAATCAACGATATCTCAAAATTGACTTTTTTGCAGTTGACGATTCCGAATCTATGTGAAAGATGACATTTTGATACACATAATACACTAATGAAAGTCCAGATTCAGATCTCGGGAAGTTTTTAAAACTTGAGTTTTAGCCATGGGTGCACAGTAGAACAATTGAAACAAGAAAGACATAACTTTGTTCTATCAAAGATATCTCAAAACTGACTTATTTGCTTTTGACGGTTCTGAATCTACGTGAAAGATGACATTTTGAAACACTTAATACACTAAATAAAGTCCAAATTCAGATTTTGGGAAGTTTTTAAAACTTGAGTTTTAGCCATGGGTCCATAGTTGAACACTTGAAACAAGAAAGAGACAACTTTGTTCATTCAACGATATCTCAAAACTGACTTTTTTTGCGGTTGACGATTCCGAATCAATGTGAAAGACGACATTTTAATACACTTAATACACAAATGAAAGTTCAAATTCGGATTTTGGGAAGTCTTTAAAACTTGAGTTTTAGCCATGGGTCCATAGTTGAACACTTGAAACAAGAAAGAGACAACTTTGTTCATTCAACGATAACTCAAAACTGACTTTTTTTGCGGTTGACGATTCCGAATCAATGCGAAAAATGACATTTTAATACACTTAATACACTAATGAAAGTCCAAATTCGGATTTCGGGAAGTTTTTAAAACTTGAGTTTTAGCCATGGGTGCACAGTAGAACAATTGAAACAAGAAAGACAGAACTTTGTTCTATCAAAGATATCTCAAAACTGACTTATTTGCTTTTGACGGTTCTGAATCTACGTGAAAGATGACATTTTGAAACACTTAATACACTAAATAAAGTCCAAATTCAGATTTTGGGAAGTTTTTAAAACTTGAGTTTTAGCCATGGGTCCATAGTTGAACACTTGAAACAAGAAAGAGACAACTTTGTTCATTCAACGATATCTCAAAACTGACTTTTTTTGCGGTTGACGATTCCGAATCAATGTGAAAGACGACATTTTAATACACTTAATACACAAATGAAAGTTCAAATTCGGATTTCGGGAAGTCTTTAAAACTTGAGTTTTAGCCATGGGTCCATAGTTGAACACTTGAAACAAGAAAGAGACAACTTTGTTCAATCAACGATATCTTAAAACTGACTTTTTTGCAGTTGACGATTCCGAATCTATGTGAAAGACGACATTTTGATACACTTAATACCCTAATGAAAGTCCAGATTTAGATTTCGAGAAGTTTTTAAAACTTGAGTTTTAGTCATGGGTCCATAGTAGAACACTTGAAACAAGAAAGACAGAACTTTGTTCAATCAAAGATATCTAAAAACTGACTTATTTGCTTTTGATGATTACGAATCTACATGAAAGACGGCATTTTGAAACACTTAATACACTAAAGAAAGCCCAAATTCAGATTTTGGGAAGTTTTTAAAACTTGAGTTTTAGCCATGGGTCCATTGTTGAACACTTGAAACAAGAAAGAGACAACTTTGTTCATTCAACGATATCTCAAAACTGACTTTTTTTGCGGTTGACGATCTCGAATCAATGTGAAAGATGACATTTTGATACACTTAATACACTAACGAAAGTCCAAATTCGGATTTCGGGATGTCTTTAAAACTTGAGTTTTAGCCATGGTCCATAGTTAAGCACTTGAAACAAGAAAGAGACAACTTTGTTCATTCAACGATATCTCAAAACTGACTTTTTTTGCGGTTGACGATTCCGAATCCATGTGAAAGATGACATTTTGATACACTTAATACACTAACTAAAGTCTCAATTCAGATTCCGGGAAGTTTTTAAAACTTGAGTTTTACCCATGGGTCCATAGTAGAACACTTGAAACAAGAAGAAGACAACTTTGTTCAATCAACGATATCTTAAAACTGACTTATTTGCTTTTGATGAATACGAATCTACGTGAAAGACAGCATTTTGAAACACTTAATACACTAAAGAAAGTCCATATTCAGATTTCGAAAAGTTTTTAAAACTTGAGTTTTAGCCATGGTCCATAGTTAAACACTTGAAACAAGAAAGACAGAACTTTGTTCAATCAAAGATATCTAAAAACTGACTTATTTGCTTTTGATGATTCCGAATTTACGTGAAAGACGACATTTTGAAACACTTAATACACTAAAGAAAGTACAAATTCATATTTCGAGAAGTTTTTAAAACTTGAGTTTTAGCCATGGGTCCATCGTTGAACACTTGAAACAAGAAAGAGACAACTTTGTTCATTCAACGATAACTCAAAAGGGAACTTTTTTGCGGTGGACGATTCCGAATCAATGTGGAAGACGACATTTTAATACACTTAATACACTGATGAAAGTCCAAATTCGGATTTCGAAAAGTCTTTAAAACTTGAGTTTTAGCCATGGGTCCGTAGTTAAACACTTGAAACAAGAAAGATACAACTTTGTTCATTCAACGATATCACAAAACTGACTTTTTTTGCTGTTGATGATTCCGAATCTACGTGAAAGACGACATTTTGAAACACCTAATACACTAAAGAAAGTCCAAATTCATATTTCGAGAAGTTTTTAAAACTTGAGTTTTAGCCATGGGTCCATAGTTAAACACTTGAAACAAGAAAGAGACAACTTTGTTTATTCAACGATATCTCAAAACTGACTTTTTTTGTGGTTGACGATTCCGAATCAATGTGAAAGACGACATTTTAATACACTTAATACACTCATGAAAGTCCAAATTCGAATTTCGGGAAGTCTTTAGAACTTGAGTTTTAGCCATGGGTCCGTAGTTGAATACTTGAAACAAGAAAGAGACAACTTTGTTCATTCAACTATAACTCAAATGTGACTTTTTTTGCGGTTGACGATTCCGAATCAATGTGAAAGATGAAATTTTAATACACTTAATACGCTAATGAAAGTCCAAATTCGGATTTTGGAAAGTCTTTAAAACTTGAGTTTTAGCCATGGGTCCATTGTTGAACACTTGAAACAAGAAAGAGACAACTTTCTTCATTCAAACGATATCTCAAAACTGACTTTTTTTGCGGTTGACGATTCCGAATCAATGTGAAAGACGACATTTTGATACACTTAATACACTAGTGAAAGTCCAAATTCTGATTTTGGGACGTTTTTAAAACTTCAGTTTTACCCATGGGTCCATAGTAGAACACTTGAAATAAGAAGGAGACAACTTTGTTCAATCAACGATATCTCAAAATTGACATTTTTGCAGTTGACGATTCCGAATCTATGTGAAAGACGACATTTTGATACACTAATGAAAGTCCAGATTCAGATCTCGAGACGTTTTTAAAACTTGAGTTTTAGCCATGGGTGCACAGTAGAACACTTGAAACAAGAAAGACAGAACTTTGTTCTATCAAAGATATCTCAAAACTGACTTATTTGCTTTTGGCGGTTCTGAATCTACGTGAAAGATCACATTTTGAAACACTTAATACACTAAATAAAGTCCAAATTCAGATTTTGGGAAGTTTTTAAAACTTGAGTTTTAGCCATGGGTCCATAGTTGAACACTTGAAACAAGAAAGAGACAACTTTGTTCATTCAACAATAACTCAAAACTGTCTTTTTTTGCGGTTGACAATTCCGAGTCAATGTGAAAGACGACATTTTAATACACTTAATACACTGATGAAGGTCCAAATTCAGATTTCGGGCAGTCTTTAAAACTTGAGTTTTGGCCATGGGTACATAGTTGAACACTTGAAACAAGAAAGAGACAACTTTGTTCATTCAACGATATCTCAAAACTGACTTTTTTTGCGGTTGACGATTCCGAATCAATGTGAAAGACGACATTTTAATACACTTAATACACAAATGAAAGTTCAAATTCGGATTTTGGGAAGTCTTTAAAACTTGAGTTTTAGCCATGGGTCCATAGTTGAACACTTGAAACAAGAAAGAGACAACTTTGTTCATTCAACGATAACTCAAAACTGACTTTTTTTGCGGTTGACGATTCCGAATCAATGCGAAAAATGACATTTTAATACACTTAATACACTAATGAAAGTCCAAATTCGGATTTCGGGAAGTTTTTAAAACTTGAGTTTTAGCCATGGGTGCACAGTAGAACAATTGAAACAAGAAAGACAGAACTTTGTTCTATCAAAGATATCTCAAAACTGACTTATTTGCTTTTGACGGTTCTGAATCTACGTGAAAGATGACATTTTGAAACACTTAATACACTAAATAAAGTCCAAATTCAGATTTTGGGAAGTTTTTAAAACTTGAGTTTTAGCCATGGGTCCATAGTTGAACACTTGAAACAAGAAAGAGACAACTTTGTTCATTCAACGATATCTCAAAACTGACTTTTTTTGCGGTTGACGATTCCGAATCAATGTGAAAGACGACATTTTAATACACTTAATACACAAATGAAAGTTCAAATTCGGATTTCGGGAAGTCTTTAAAACTTGAGTTTTAGCCATGGGTCCATAGTTGAACACTTGAAACAAGAAAGAGACAACTTTGTTCAATCAACGATATCTTAAAACTGACTTTTTTGCAGTTGACGATTCCGAATCTATGTGAAAGACGACATTTTGATACACTTAATACCCTAATGAAAGTCCAGATTTAGATTTCGAGAAGTTTTTAAAACTTGAGTTTTAGTCATGGGTCCATAGTAGAACACTTGAAACAAGAAAGACAGAACTTTGTTCAATCAAAGATATCTAAAAACTGACTTATTTGCTTTTGATGATTACGAATCTACATGAAAGACGGCATTTTGAAACACTTAATACACTAAAGAAAGCCCAAATTCAGATTTTGGGAAGTTTTTAAAACTTGAGTTTTAGCCATGGGTCCATTGTTGAACACTTGAAACAAGAAAGAGACAACTTTGTTCATTCAACGATATCTCAAAACTGACTTTTTTTGCGGTTGACGATCTCGAATCAATGTGAAAGATGACATTTTCATACACTTAATACACTAACGAAAGTCCAAATTCGGATTTCGGGATGTCTTTAAAACTTGAGTTTTAGCCATGGTCCATAGTTAAGCACTTGAAACAAGAAAGAGACAACTTTGTTCATTCAACGATATCTCAAAACTGACTTTTTTTGCGGTTGACGATTCCGAATCCATGTGAAAGATGACATTTTGATACACTTAATACACTAACTAAAGTCTCAATTTAGATTCCGGGAAGTTTTTAAAACTTGAGTTTTACCCATGGGTCCATAGTAGAACACTTGAAACAAGAAGAAGACAACTTTGTTCAATCAACGATATCTTAAAACTGACTTATTTGCTTTTGATGAAT
This sequence comes from Diospyros kaki, assembly GCA_036245055.1. NCBI lineage: Eukaryota > Viridiplantae > Streptophyta > Magnoliopsida > Ericales > Ebenaceae > Diospyros > Diospyros kaki. Next base: position 20,133,923 of record BSEG01000009.1, on the reverse strand, counting down.
ACGAATCTACGTGAAAGACAGCATTTTGAAACACTTAATACACTAAAGAAAGTCCATATTCAGATTTCGAAAAGTTTTTAAAACTTGAGTTTTAGCCATGGTCCATAGTTAAACACTTGAAACAAGAAAGACAGAACTTTGTTCAATCAAAGATATCTAAAAACTGACTTATTTGCTTTTGATGATTCCGAATTTACGTGAAAGACGACATTTTGAAACACTTAATACACTAAAGAAAGTACAAATTCATATTTCGAGAAGTTTTTAAAACTTGAGTTTTAGCCATGGGTCCATCGTTGAACACTTGAAACAAGAAAGAGACAACTTTGTTCATTCAACGATAACTCAAAAGGGAACTTTTTTGCGGTGGACGATTCCGAATCAATGTGAAAGACGACATTTTAATACACTTAATACACTGATGAAAGTCCAAATTCGGATTTCGAAAAGTCTTTAAAACTTGAGTTTTAGCCATGGGTCCGTAGTTAAACACTTGAAACAAGAAAGATACAACTTTGTTCATTCAACGATATCACAAAACTGACTTTTTTTGCTGTTGATGATTCCGAATCTACGTGAAAGACGACATTTTGAAACACCTAATACACTAAAGAAAGTCCAAATTCATATTTCGAGAAGTTTTTAAAACTTGAGTTTTAGCCATGGGTCCATAGTTAAACACTTGAAACAAGAAAGAGACAACTTTGTTTATTCAACGATATCTCAAAACTGACTTTTTTTGTGGTTCACGATTCCGACTCACTGTGAAAGACGACATTTTAATACACTTAATACACTAATGAAAGTCGAAATTCAGATTTCGAAAAGTCTTTAAAACTTGAGTTTTAGCCATGGGTCCATTGGTGAACACTTGAAACAAGAAAGAGACAACTTTCTTCATTCAAACGATATCTCAAAACTGACTTTTTTTGCGGTTGATGATTCCGAATCTACGTGAAAGACGACATTTTGAAACACCTAATACACTAAAGAAAGTCCAAATTCATACTTCGAGAAGTTTTTAAAACTTGAGTTTTAGCCATGGGTCCATAGTTAAACACTTGAAACAAGAAAGAGACAACTTTGTTCATTCAACAATAACTCAAAACTGTCTTTTTTTGCGGTTGACGATTCCGAATCAATGTGAAAGACGACATTTTAATACACTTAATACACTGATGAAGGTCCAAATTCAGATTTCAGGCAGTCTTTAAAACTTGAGTTTTGGCCATGGGTCCATAGTTGAACACTTGAAACAAGAAAGAGACAACTTTGTTCATTCAACGATATCTCAAAACTGACTTTTTTTGTGGTTGACGATTCCGAATCAATGTGAAAGACGACATTTTAATACACTTAATACACTCATGAAAGTCCAAATTCGGATTTCAGGAAGTCTTTAAAACTTGAGTTTTTGCCATGGGTCCATAGTTGAACACTTGAAACAAGAAAGAGACAACTTTGTTCATTAAACTATAACTCAAAACTGACTTTTTTTGCGGTTGACGATTCCGAATCAATGTGAAAGATGAAATTTTAATACACCTAATACGCTAATGAAAGTCCAAATTCGGATTTCGGGAAGTCTTTAAAAGTTGAGTTTTAGCCATGGGTCCATAGTTAAACACTTGAAACAAGAAAGAGACAACTTTGTTCATTCAACGATATCTCAAAACTGACTTTTTTTGCGGTTGACGATTCCGAATCAATGTGAAATACGACATTTTAATACACTTAATACACTAATGAAAGTCTAAATTTGGATTTCTGGAAGTCTTTAAAACTTGAGTTTTAGCCATGGGTCTATAGTAGAACACTTGAAACAAGAAAGAGACAACTTTGTTCATTCAACGATTTCTCAAAACTAACTTTTTTTGCTGTTGACGATTTCGAATAAATGTGAAAGACGACATTTTGATACACTTAATACACTAACGAAAGTCCAAAGTTGGATTTCGGGAAGTCTTTAAAGCTTGAGTTTTAGCCATGGGTCAATAGTTAAACACTTGAAACAAGAAAGAGGCAACTTTGTTCATTCAACAATATCTCAAAACTGACTTTTATTGCGGTTGACGATTCCGAATCAACGTGTAAGACGACATTTTGATACACTTAATACACTAACGAATGTCCAAATTCGGATTCCGGGAACTTTTTTAAAACTTGAGTTTTACCCATGGGTCCATAGTAGAACACTTGAAACAAGAAAGAGACAACTTTGTTCAATCAATGATATCTTAAAATTGACTTTTTTGCAGTTGACGATTCCGAATCTATGTGAAAGACGACATTTTGATACACTTAATACCCTAATGAAAGTCCAGATTTAGATTTTGGGAAGTTTTTAAAACTTGAGTTTTAGCCATGGGTCCATAGTAGAACACTTGAAACAAGAAAGACAGAACTTTGTTCAATCAAAGATATCTAAAAACTGACTTATTTGCTTTTGATGATTACGAATCTACGTGAAAGACGGCATTTTGAAACACTTAATACACTAAAGAAAGCCCAAATTCAAATTTTGGGAAGTTTTTAAAACTTGAGTTTTGGCCATGGGTCCGTAGTTGAACACTTGAAACAAGAAAGAGACAACTTCGTTCATTCAACGATAACTCGAAAGGAAAGTTTTTTGCGGTGGACGATTCTGAATCAATGTGAAAGACTACATTTTAATACACTTAATACACTGATGAAAGTCCAAATCAGATTTCGGGAAGTCTTTAAAACTTGAGTTTTAGCCATGGGTCCATAGTTAAACACTAGAAACAAGAAAGAGACAACTTTGTTCATTCAACGATATCTCAAAACTGACTTTTTTTGCGGTTGACGATCTCGAATCAATGTGAAAGATGACATTTTGATACACTTAATACACTAACGAAAGTCCAAATTCAGATTTCGGGATGTCTCTAAAACTTGAGTTTTAGCCATGGGTCCATTGTTAAACACTTGAAACAAGAAAGAGACAACTTTGTTCATTCAACGATAACTCAAAACTGACTTTTTTTGCGGTTGACGCTTCTGAATCAATGTGAAAGACGACATTTTAATACACTTAATACACTAATGAAAGTACAAATTCGGATTTCGGGAAGTCTTTAAAACTTGAGTTTTAGCCATGGGTCCGTAGTTAAACACTTGAAACAAGAAAGAAACAACTTCGTTCATTCAACGATATCTCAGAACTGACTTTTTTTGCGGTTGACGATTCCGAATCAATGTGAAATACGACATTTTAATACACTTAATACACTAATGAAACTCTAAATTTGGATTTCGGGAAGTCTTTAAAACTTGAGTTTTAGCCATGGGTCTATAGTAGAACACTTGAAACAAGAAAGAGACAACTTTGTTCATTCAACGATATCTCAAAACTGACTTTTTTTGCGGTTGACGATTCCGAATCAATGTGAAAGACGACATTTTAATACACTTAATACACAAATGAAAGTCCAAATTCGGATTTCAGGAGGTCTTTAAAACTTTAGTTTTAGCCATGGGTCTATAGTTGAACACTTGAAACAAGAAAGAGACAACTTTGTTCATTCAACGATAACTCAAAACTGACTTTTTTAGCGGTTGACGATTCCGAATCAATGCGAAAGACGACATTTTAATACACTTAATACACTAATGAAAGTCCAAATTCGGATTTCGGGAAGTCTTTAAAACTTGAGTTTTAGCCATGGGTCCATAGTTAAACACTTGAAACAAGAAAGAGACAACTTTGTTCATTCAACGATAACTCAAAACTGACTTTTTTTGCGGTTGACGATTCCGAATCAATGTGAAAGACGACATTTTAATACACTTAATACACAAATGAAAGTCCAAATTCGGATTTCGGGACATTTTTAAAACGTGAGTTTTACCCATGGGTCCATAGTAGAACACTTGAAACAAGAAGGAGACAACTTTGTTAAATCAACGATATCTCAAAATTGACTTTTTTTGCAGTTGATGATTCCGAATCTATGTGAAAGACGAGATTTTGATACACATAATACACTAATGAAAGTCCAGATTCAGATCTCGGGAAGTTTTTAAAACTTGAGTTTTAGCCATGGGTGCACAGTAGAACAATTAAAACAAGAAAGACAGAACTTTGTTCTATCAAAGATATCTCAAAACTGACTTATTTGCTTTGACGGTTCTGAATCTACGTGAAAGATGACATTTTGAAACACTTAATACACTAAATAAAGTCCAAATTCAGATTTTGGGAAGTTTTTAAAACTTGAGTTTTAGCCATGGGTCCATAGTTGAACACTTGAAACAAGAAAGAGACAACTTTGTTCATTCAACGATATCTCAAAACTGACTTTTTTTGCGGTTGACGATTCCGAATCAATGTGAAAGACGACATTTTAATACACTTAATACACAAATGAAAGTCCAAATTCGGATTTCGGGAAGTCTTTAAAACTTGAGTTTTAGCCATGGGTCCATAGTTGAACACTTGAAACAAGAAAGAGACAACTTTGTTCATTCAACGATAACTCAAAACTGACTTTTTTAGCGGTTGACGATTCCGAATCAATGCGAAAGACGACATTTTAATACACTTAATACACTAATGAAAGTCCAAATTCGGATTTCGGGAAGTCTTTAAAACTTGAGTTTTAGCCATGGGTCCATAGTTAAACACTTGAAATAAGAAAGAGACAACTTTGTTCATTCAACGATATCTCAAAACTGACTTTTTTTGCGGTTGACGATTCCGAATCAATATGAAATACGACATTTTAATACACTTAATACACTAATGAAAGTCTAAATTTAGATTTCGGGAAGTCTTTAAAACTTGAGTTTTAGCCATGGGTTCATAGTAGAACACTTGAAACAAGAAAGAGACAACTTTGTTCATTCAAGGATTTCTCAAAACTGACTTTTTTTACAGTTGACGATTTCGAATGAATGTGAAAGACGACATTTTGATACACTTAATACACTAACGAAAGTCCAAATTCGGATTTCGGGAAGTCTTTAAAACTTGAGTTTTAGCCATGGGTAAATAGTAGAACACTTGAAACAAGAAAGAGACAACTTTGTTCATTCAACAATATCTCAAAACTGACTTTTATTGCGGTTGACGATTCCGAATCAACGTGAAAGACGACATTTTGATACACTTAATACACTAACGAATGTCCAAATTCGGATTCCGGGAACTTTTTTAAAACTTGAGTTTTACCCATGGGTCCATAGTAGAACACTTGAAACAAGAAAGAGACAACTTTGTTCAATCAACGATATCTTAAAATTGACTTTTTTGTAGTTGACGATTTCGAATCTATGTGAAAGACGACATTTTGATACACTTAATACCCTAATGAAAGTCCAGATTTAGATTTCGGGATGTTTTTAAAACTTGAGTTTTAGCCATGGGTCCATAGTAGAACACTTGAAACAAGAAAAGACAGAACTTTGTTCAATCAAAGATATCTAAAAACTGACTTATTTGCTTTTGATGATTACGAATCTACGTGAAAGACGGTATTTTGAAACACTTAATACACTAAAGAAAGCCCAAATTCAGATTTTGGGAAGTTTTTAAAACTTGAGTTTTAGCCATGGTCCATAGTTAAACACTTGAAACAAGAAAGACAGAACTTTGTTCAATCAAAGATATCTAAAAACTGACTTATTTGCTTTTGATGATTCCGAATCTACGTGAAAGACGACATTTTGAAACACTTAATACACTAATGAAAGTACAAATTCATATTTCGAGAAGTTTTTAAAACTTGAGTTTTAGCCATGGGTCCATAGTTGAACACTTGAAACAAGAAAGAGACAACTTTGTTCATTCAACGATAACTCAAAAGGGAACTTTTTTGCAGTGGACGATTCCGAATCAATGTGAAAGACGACATTTTAATACACTTAATACACTGATGAAAGTCCAAATTCAGATTTTGGAAAGTCTTTAAAACTTGAGTTTTAGCCATAGGTCCGTAGATAAACACTTGAAAAAAGAAAGAGACAACTTTGTTCATTCAACGATATCTCAAAATTGACTTTTTTTGTGGTTCACGATTCCGACTCACTGTGAAAGACGGCATTTTAATACACTTAATACACTAATGAAAGTCGAAATTCGGATTTCAGAAAGTCTTTAAAACTTGAGTTTTAGCCATGGGTCCATTGGTGAACACTTGAAACAAGAAAGAGACAACTTTCTTCATTCAAACGATATCTCAAAACTGACTTTTTTTGCGGTTGACGATTCCGAATCAATGTGAAAGGCGACATTTTAATACACTTAATACACTAATGAAAGTCCAAATTCGAATTTCGGGAAGTCTTTAAAACTTGAGTTTTAGCCATGGGTCCATAGTTAAACACTTGAAACAAGAAAGAGACAACTTTGTTCATTTAACGATATCTCAAAACTGACTTTTTTTGCGGTTGACGATTCCGAATCAATGTGAAATACGACATTTTAATACACTTAATACACTAATGAAAGTCTAAATTTGGATTTCGGGAAGTCTTTAAAACTTGAGTTTTAGCCATGGGTCCATAGTAGAACACTTGAAACAAGAAAGAGACAACTTTGTTCATTCAACGATTTCTCAAAACTGACTTTTTTTGCAGTTGACGATTTCGAATAAATGTGAAAGACGACATTTTGATACACTTAATACACTAACGAAAGTCCAAATTCGGATTTCGGGAAGTCTTTAAAACTTGAGTTTTAGCCATGGGTAAATAAATAGTAGAACACTTGAAACAAGAAAGAGACAACTTTGTTCATTCAACAATATCTCAAAACTGACTTTTATTGCGGTTGACGATTCCGAATGAACATGAAAGACGACATTTTGATACACTTAATACACTAACGAATGTCCAAATTCGGATTCCGGGAACTTTTTTAAAACTTGAGTTTTACCCATGGGTCCATAGTAGAACACGTGAAACAAGAAAGAGACAACTTTGTTCAATCAACGATATCTTAAAATTGACTTTTTTGCAGTTGACAATTTCGAATCTATGTGAAAGACGACATTTTGATACACTTAATACCCTAATGAAAGTCCAGATTTAGATTTCGGGATGTTTTTAAAACTTGAGTTTTAGCCATGGGTCCATAGTACACTTGAAACAAGAAAAGACAGAACTTTGTTCAATCAAAGATATCTAAAAACTGACTTATTTGCTTTTGATGATTACGAATCTACGTGAAAGACGGCATTTTGAAACACTTAATACACTAAAGAAAGCCCAAATTCAGATTTTGGGAAGTTTTTAAAACTTGAGTTTTGGCCATGGGTCCGTAGTTGAACACTTGAAACAAGAAAGAGACAACTTAGTTCATTCAACGATAACTCGAAAGGGAAGTTTTTTGCGGTGGACGATTCTGAATCAATGTGAAAGACTACATTTTAATACACTTAATACACTGATGAAAGTCCAAATTCAGATTTCGGGAAGTCTTTAAAACTTGAGTTTTAGCCATGGGTCCATAGTTAAACACTTGAAACAAGAAAGAGACAACTTTGTTCATTCAACGATATCTCAAAACTGACTTTTTTTGCGGTTGACGATCTCGAATCAATGTGAAAGATGACATTTTGATACACTTAATACACTAACGAAAGTCCAAATTCGGATTTCGGGATGTCTTTAAAACTTGAGTTTTAGCCATGGTCCATAGTTAAGCACTTGAAACAAGAAAGAGACAACTTTGTTCATTCAACGATATCTCAAAACTGACTTTTTTTGCGGTTGACGATTCCGAATCCATGTGAAAGACGACATTTTGATACACTTAATACACTAACGAAAGTCTCAATTCAGATTCCGGGAAGTTTTTAAAACTTGAGTTTTACCCATGGGTCCATAGTAGAACACTTGAAACAAGAAGAAGACAACTTTGTTCAATCAACGATATCTTAAAACTGACTTATTTGCTTTTGATGATTACGAATCTACGTGAAAGACAGCATTTTGAAACACTTAATACACTAAAGAAAGTCCATATTCAGATTTCGAAAAGTTTTTAAAACTTGAGTTTTAGCCATGGTCCATAGTTAAACACTTGAAACAAGAAAGACAGAACTTTGTTCAATCAAAGATATCTAAAACTGACTTATTTGCTTTTGATGATTCCGAATCTACGTGAAAGACGACATTTTGAAACACTTAATTCACTAAAGAAAGTACAAATTCATATTTCGAGAAGTTTTTAAAACTTGAGTTTTAGCCATGGGTCCGTAGTTAAACACTTGAAACAAGAAAGATACAACTTTGCTCATTCAACGATATCACAAAACTGACTTTTTTTGCTGTGATGATTCCGAATCTACGTGAAAGACGACATTTTGCAACACCTAATACACTAAAGAAAGTCCAAATTCATATTTCGAGAAGTTTTTAAAACTTGAGTTTTAGCCATAGGTCCATAGTTAAACACTTTAAACAAGAAAGAGACAACTTTGTTCATTCAACAATAACTCAAAACTGTCTTTTTTTGCGGTTGACGATTCCGAATCAATGTGAAAGATGACATTTTAATACACTTAATACACTGATGAAGGTCCAAATTCAGATTTCGGGCAGTCTTTAAAACTTGAGTTTTGGCCATGGGTCCATAGTTGAACACTTGAAACAAGAAAGAGACAACTTTGTTCATTCAACGATATCTCAAAACTAACTTTTTTTGTGGTTGACGATTCCGAATCAATGTGAAAGACGACATTTTAATACACTTAATACACTCATGAAAGTCCAAATTCGGATTTCGGGAAGTCTTTAAAACTTGAGTTTTAGCCATGGGTCCATAGTTGAACACTTGAAACAAGAAAGAGACAACTTTGTTCATTAAACTATAACTCAAAACTGACTTTTTTTGCGGTTGACGATTCCGAATCAATGTGAAAGATGAAATTTTAATACACTTAATACGCTAATGTAAGTCCAAATTCGGATTTCGGGAAGTCTTTAAAACTTGAGTTTTAGCCATGGGTCCATAGTTGAACACTTGAAACAAGAAAGAGACAACTTTGTTCATTCAACGATAACGCAAAAGGGAAGTTTTTTGCAGTGGACGATTCCGAATCAATGTGAAAGACGACATTTTAATACACTTAATACACTGATGAAAGTCCAAATTCGGATTTTGGAAAGTCTTTAAAACTTGAGTTTTAGCCATAGGTCCGTATATAAACACTTGAAAAAAGAAAGAGACAACTTTGTTCATTCAACGATATCTCAAAATTGACTTTTTTTGTGGTTCACGATTCCGACTCACTGTGAAAGACGACATTTTAATACACTTAATACACTAATGAAAGTCGAAATTCAGATTTCGGAAAGTCTTTAAAACTTGAGTTTTAGCCATGGGTCCATTGGTGAACACTTGAAACAAGAAAGAGACAACTTTCTTCATTCAAACGATATCTCAAAACTGACTTTTTTTGCGGTTGATGATTCCGAATCTACGTGAAAGACGACATTTTGAAACACCTAATACACTAAAGAAAGTCCAAATTCATACTTCGAGAAGTTTTTAAAACTTGAGTTTTAGCCATGGGTCCATAGTTAAACACTTGAAACAAGAAAGAGACAACTTTGTTCATTCAACAATAACTCAAAACTGTCTTTTTTTGCGGTTGACGATTCCGAATCAATGTGAAAGACGACATTTTAATACACTTAATACACTGATGAAGGTCCAAATTCAGATTTCGGGCAGTCTTTAAAACTTGAGTTTTGGCCATGGGTCCATAGTTGAACACTTGAAACAAGAAAGAGACAACTTTGTTCATTCAACGATATCTCAAAACTGACTTTTTTTGTGGTTGACGATTCCGAATCAAAGTGAAAGACGACATTTTAATACACTTAATACACTCATGAAAGTCTAAATTCGGATTTCGGGAAGTCTTTAAAACTTGAGTTTTAGCCATGGGTCCATAGTTGAACACTTGAAACAAGAAAGAGACAACTTTGTTCATTAAACTATAACTCAAAACTGACTTTTTTTGCGGTTGACGATTCCGAATCAATGTGAAAGATGAAATTTTAATACACCTAATACGCTAATGAAAGTCCAAATTCGGATTTCGGGAAGTCTTTAAAAGTTGAGTTTTAGCCATGGGTCCATAGTTAAACACTTGAAACAAGAAAGAGACAACTTTGTTCATTCAACGATATCTCAAAACTGACTTTTTTTGCGGTTGACGATTCCGAATCAACGTGTAAGACGACATTTTGATACACTTAATACACTAACGAATGTCCAAATTCGGATTCCGGGAACTTTTTTAAAACTTGAGTTTTACCCATGGGTCCATAGTAGAACACTTGAAACAAGAAAGAGACAACTTTGTTCAATCAATGATATCTTAAAATTGACTTTTTTGCAGTTGACGATTCCGAATCTATGTGAAAAACGACATTTTGATACACTTAATACCCTAATGAAAGTCCAGATTTAGATTTCGGGAAGTTTTTAAAACTTGAGTTTTAGCCATGGGTCCATAGTAGAACACTTGAAACAAGAAAGACAAAACTTTGTTCAATCAAAGATATCTAAAAACTGACTTATTTGCTTTTGATGATTACGAATCTACGTGAAAGACGGCATTTTGAAACACTTAATACACTAAAGAAAGCCCAAATTCAGATTTTGGGAAGTTTTTAAAACTTGAGTTTTGGCCATGGGTCCGTAGTTGAACACTTGAAACAAGAAAGAGACAACTTCGTTCATTCAACGATAACTCGAAAGGAAAGTTTTTTGCGGTGGACGATTCTGAATCAATGTGAAAGACTACATTTTAATACACTTAATACACTGATGAAAGTCCAAATCAGATTTCGGGAAGTCTTTAAAACTTGAGTTTTAGCCATGGGTCCATAGTTAAACACTAGAAACAAGAAAGAGACAACTTTGTTCATTCAACGATATCTCAAAACTGACTTTTTTTGCGGTTGACGATCTCGAATCAATGTGAAAGATGACATTTTGATACACTTAATACACTAACGAAAGTCCAAATTCAGATTTCGGGATGTCTCTAAAACTTGAGTTTTAGCCATGGGTCCATAGTTAAACACTTGAAACAAGAAAGAGACAACTTTGTTCATTCAACGATAACTCAAAACTGACTTTTTTTGCGGTTGACGCTTCCGAATCAATGTGAAAGACGACATTTTAATACACTTAATACACTAATGAAAGTACAAATTCGGATTTCGGGAAGTCTTTAAAACTTGAGTTTTAGCCATGGGTCCATAGTTAAACACTTGAAACAAGAAAGAAACAACTTCGTTCATTCAACGATATCTCAGAACTGACTTTTTTTGCGGTTGACGATTCCGAATCAATGTGAAATACGACATTTTAATACGCTTAATACACTAATGAAACTCTAAATTTGGATTTCGGGAAGTCTTTAAAACTTGAGTTTTAGCCATGGGTCTATAGTAGAACACTTGAAACAAGAAAGAGACAACTTTGTTCATTCAACGATATCTCAAAACTGACTTTTTTTGCGGTTGACGATTCCGAATCAATGTGAAAGACGACATTTTAATACACTTAATACACAAATGAAAGTCCAAATTCGGATTTCAGGAGGTCTTTAAAACTTTAGTTTTAGCCATGGGTCTATAGTTGAACACTTGAAACAAGAAAGAGACAACTTTGTTCATTCAACGATAACTCAAAACTGACTTTTTTAGCGGTTGACGATTCCGAATCAATGCGAAAGACGACATTTTAATACACTTAATACACTAATGAAAGTCCAAATTCGGATTTCGGGAAGTCTTTAAAACTTGAGTTTTAGCCATGGGTCCATAGTTAAACACTTGAAACAAGAAAGAGACAACTTTGTTCATTCAACGATAACTCAAAACTGACTTTTTTTGCGGTTGACGATTCCGAATCAATGTGAAAGACGACATTTTGATACACTTAATACACTAGTGAAAGTCCAAATTCGGATTTCGGGACATTTTTAAAACGTGAGTTTTACCCATGGGTCCATAGTAGAACACTTGAAACAAGAAGGAGACAACTTTGTTAAATCAACGATATCTCAAAATTGACTTTTTTGCAGTTGATGATTCCGAATCTATGTGAAAGACGACATTTTGATACACATAATACACTAATGAAAGTCCAGATTCAGATCTCGGGAAGTTTTTAAAACTTGAGTTTTAGCCATGGGTGCACAGTAGAACAATTGAAACAAGAAAGACAGAACTTTGTTCTATCAAAGATATCTCAAAACTGACTTATTTGCTTTGACGGTTCTGCATCTACGTGAAAGATGACATTTTGAAACACTTAATACACTAAATAAAGTCCAAATTCAGATTTTGGGAAGTTTTTAAAACTTGTGTTTTAGCCATGGGTCCATAGTTGAACACTTGAAACAAGAAAGAGACAACTTTGTTCATTCAACGATATCTCAAAACTGACTTTTTTTTCGGTTGACGATTCCGAATCAATGTGAAAGACGACATTTTAATACACTTAACACACAAATGAAAGTCCAAATTCGGATATCGGGAAGTCTTTAAAACTTGAGTTTTAGCCATGGGTCCATAGTTGAACACTTGAAACAAGAAAGAGACAACTTTGTTCATTCAACGATAACTCAAAACTGACTTTTTTTGCGGTTGACGATTCCGAATCAATGCGAAAGACGACATTTTAATACACTTAATACACTAATGAAAGTCCAAATTCGGATTTCGGGAAGTCTTTAAAACTTGAGTTTTACCCATGGGTCCATAGTTAAACACTTGAAACAAGAAAGAGACAACTTTGTTCATTCAACGATAACTCAAAACTGACTTTTTTTGCGGTTGACGATTCCGAATCAATTTGAAAGACGACATTTTAATACACTTAATACACTAATGAAAGTACAAATTCGGATTTCGAGAAGTCTTTAAAACTTGAGTTTTAGCCATGGGTCCATAGTTAAACACTTGAAACAAGAAAGAAACAACTTCGTTCATTCAACGATATCTCAGAACTGACTTTTTTTGCGGTTGACGATTCCGAATCAATGTAAAATACGACATTTTAATACACTTAATACACTAATGAAAGTCTAAATTTGGATTTCGGGAAGTCTTTAAAACTTGAGTTTTAGCCATGGGTCTATAGTAGAACACTTGAAACAAGAAAGAGACAACTTTGTTGATTCAACGATTTCTCAAAACTGACTTTTTTTGCGGTTGACGATTTCGAATAAATGTGAAAGACGACATTTTGATACACTTAATACACTAACGAAAGTCCAAATTTGGATTTCGGGAAGTCTTTAAAGCTTGAGTTTTAGCCATGGGTCAATAGTTAAACACTTGAAACAAGAAAGAGACAACTTTGTTCATTCAACAATATCTCAAAACTGACTTTTATTGCGGTTGACGATTCCGAATCAACGTGAAAGACGACATTTTGATACACTTAATACACTAACGAATGTCCAAATTCGGATTCTGGGAACTTTTTTAAAACTTGAGTTTTACCCATGGGTCCATAGTAGAACACTTGAAAAAAGAAAGAGACAACTTTGTTCAATTAACGATATCTTAAAACTGACTTTTTTGCAGTTGACGATTCCGAATCTATGTGAAAGACGACATTTTGATACACTTAATACCCTAATGAAAGTCCAGATTTAGATTTCGAGAAGTTTTTAAAACTTGAGTTTTAGCCATGGGTCCATAGTAGAACACTTGAAACAAGAAAGACAGAACTTTGTTCAATCAAAGATATCTAAAAACTGACTTATTTGCTTTTGATGATTACGAATCTACATGAAACACGGCATTTTGAAACACTTAATACACTAAAGAAAGCCCAAATTCAGATTTTGGGAAGTTTTTAAAACTTGAGTTTTGGCCATGGGTCCATAGTTGAACACTTGAAACAAGAAAGAGACAACTTCGTTCATTCAACGATAACTCGAAAGGGAAGTTTTTTGCGGTGGACGATTCTGAATCAATGTGAAAGACTACATTTTAATACACTTAATACACTGATGAAAGTCCAAATTCAGATTTCGGGAAGTCTTTAAAACTTGAGTTTTAGCCATGGGTCCATAGTTAAACACTTGAAACAAGAAAGAGACAACTTTGTTCATTCAACGATATCTCAAAATTGACTTTTTTTGCGGTTGACGATATCGAATCAATGTGAAAGATGACATTTTGATACACTTAATACACTAACGAAAGTCCAAATTTGGATTTCGGGATGTCTCTAAAACTTGAGTTTTAGCCATGGTCCATAGTAGAACACTTGAAACAAGAAGGGGACAAGTTTGTTCAATCAACGATATCTTAAAATTGACTTTTTTGCAGTTGACGATTCCGAATCTATGTGAAAGACAGCATTTTGAAACACTTAATACACTAAAGAAAGTCCAAATTCAGATTTCGGAAAGTTTTTAAAACTTGAGTTTTAGCCATGGTCCATAGTTAAACACTTGAAACAAGAAAGACAGAACTTTGTTCAATCAAAGATATCTAAAAACTGACTTATTTGCTTTTGATGATTCCGAATCTACGTGAAAGACGACATTTTGAAACACTTAATACACTAAAGAAAGTACAAATTCATATTTCGAGAAGTTTTTAAAACTTGAGTTTTAGCCATGGGTCCATAGTAGAACACTTGAAACAAGAAGAAGACAACTTTGTTCAATCAACGATATCTTAAAACTGACTTATTTGCTTTTGATGATTACGAATCTACGTGAAAGACAGCATTTTGAAACACTTAATACACTAAAGAAAGTCCATATTCAGATTTCGAAAAGTTTTTAAAACTTGAGTTTTAGCCATGGTCCATAGTTAAACACTTGAAACAAGAAAGGCAGAACTTTGTTCAATCAAAGATATCTAAAAACTGACTTATTTGCTTTTGATGATTCCTAATCTACGTGAAAGACGACATTTTGAAACACTTAATACACTAAAGAAAGTACAAATTCATATTTCGAGAAGTTTTTAAAACTTGAGTTTTAGCCATGGGTCCATAGTTGAACACTTGAAACAAGAAAGAGACAACTTTGTTCATTCAACGATAACTCAAAAGGGAACTTTTTTGCGGTAGACGATTCCGAATCAATGTGAAAGACGACATTTTAATACACTTAATACACTGATGAAAGTCCAAATTCGGATTTCGAAAAGTCTTTAAAACTTGAGTTATAGCCATGGGTCCGTAGTTAAACACTTGAAACAAGAAAGATACAACTTTGTTCATTCAACGATATCACAAAACTGACTTTTTTTGTTGTTGATGATTCCGAATCTACGTGAAAGATGACATTTTGAAACACCTAATACACTAAAGAAAGTCCAAATTCATATTTTGAGAAGTTTTTAAAACTTGAGTTTTAGCCATGGGTCCATAGTTGAACACTTGAAACAAGAAAGAGACAACTTTGTTCATTCAACGATAACTCAAAAGGGAAGTTTTTTGCAGTGGACGATTCCGAATCAATGTGAAAGACGACATTTTAATACACTTAATACACTGATGAAAGTCCAAATTCGGATTTTGGAAAGTCTTTAAAACTTGAGTTTTAGCCATAGGTCCGTAGATAAACACTTGAAAAAAGAAAGAGACAACTTTGTTCATTCAACGATATCTCAAAATTGACTTTTTTTGTGGTTCACGATTCCGACTCACTGTGAAAGACGACATTTTAATACACTTAATACACTAATGAAAGTCGAAATTCGGATTTCGGAAAGTCTTTAAAACTTGAGTTTTAGCCATGGGTCCATTGGTGAACACTTGAAACAAGAAAGAGACAACTTTGTTCATTCAACGATAACTCAAAACTGACTTTTTTTGCGGTTGACGATTCCGAATCAATGTGAAAGGCGACATTTTAATACACTTAATACACTAATGAAAGTCCAAATTCGGATTTCGGGAAGTCTTTAAAACTTGAGTTTTAGCCATGGGTCCATAGTTGAACACTTGAAACAAGAAAGAGACAACTTTGTTCATTAAACTATAACTCAAAACTGACTTTTTTTGCGGTTGACGATTCCGAATCAATGTGAAAGATGAAATTTTAATACACTTAATACGCTAATGAAAGTCCAAATTCGGATTTCGGGAAGTCTTTAAAAGTTGAGTTTTAGCCATGGGTCCATAGTTAAACACTTGAAACAAGAAAGAGACAACTTTGTTCATTCAACGATAACTCAAAACTGACTTTTTTTGCGGTTGACGATTCCAAATCAATGTGAAAGGTGACATTTTAATACACTTAATACACTAATGAAAGTCCAAATTCGGATTTCGGGAAGTCTTTAAAACTTGAGTTTTAGCCATGGGTCCATAGTTAAACACTTGAAACAAGAAAGAGACAACTTTGTTCATTCAACGATATCTCAAAACTGACTTTTTTTGCGGTTGACGATTCCGAATCAATATGAAATACGACATTTTAATACACTTAATACACTAATGAAAGTCTAAATTTAGATTTCGGGAAGTCTTTAAAACTTGAGTTTTAGCCATGGGTTCATAGTAGAACACTTGAAACAAGAAAGAGACAACTTTGTTCATTCAACGATTTCTCAAAACTGACTTTTTTTGCAGTTGACGATTTCGAATAAATGTGAAAGATGACATTTTGATACACTTAATACACTAACGAAAGTCCAAATTCGGATTTCGGGAAGTCTTTAAAACTTGAGTTTTAGCCATGGGTAAATAGTAGAACACTTGAAACAAGAAAGAGACAACTTTGTTCATTCAACAATATCTCAAAACTGACTTTTATTGCGGTTGACGATTCCGAATCAACGTGAAAGACGACATTTTGATACACTTAATACACTAACGAATGTCCAAATTCGGATTCCGGGAACTTTTTTAAAACTTGAGTTTTACCCATGGGTCCATAGTAGAACACTTGAAACAAGAAAGAGACAACTATGTTCAATCAACGATATCTTAAAATTGACTTTTTTGTAGTTGACGATTTCGAATCTATGTGAAAGACGACATTTTGATACACTTAATACCCTAATGAAAGTCCAGATTTAGATTTCGGGATGTTTTTAAAACTTGAGTTTTAGCCATGGGTCCATAGTAGAACACTTGAAACAAGAAAAGACAGAACTTTGTTCAATCAAAGATATCTTAAAATTGACTTTTTTGCAGTTGATGATTCCGAATCTATGTGAAAGACGACATTTTGATACACTTAATACCCTAATGAAAGTCCAGATTTAGATTTCGGGATGTTTTTAAAACTTGAGTTTTAGCCATGGGTCCATAGTAGAACACTTGAAACAACAAAAGACAGAACTTTGTTCAATCAAAGATATCTAAAAACTGACTTATTTGCTTTTGATGATTATGAATCTACGTGAAAGACGACATTTTGAAACACTTAATACACTAAAGAAAGCCCAAATTCAGATTTTGGGAAGTTTTTAAAACTTGAGTTTTGGCCATGGGTCCATAGTTGAACACTTGAAACAAGAAAGAGACAACTTCGTTCATTCAACGATAACTCGAAAGGGAAGTTTTTTGCGGTGGACGATTCTGAATCAATGTGAAAGACTACATTTTAATACACTTAATACACTGATGAAAGTCCAAATTCAGATTTTGGGAAGTCTTTAAAACTTGAGTTTTAGCCATGGGTCCATAGTTAAACACTTGAAACAAGAAAGAGACAACTTTGTTCATTCAACGATATCTCAAAACTGACTTTTTTTGCGGTTGACGATCTCGAATCAATGTGAAAGATGACATTTTGATACACTTAATACACTAACGAAAGTCCAAATTCGGATTTCGGGATGTCTTTAAAACTTGAGTTTTAGCCATGGTCCATAGTTAAGTACTTGAAACAAGAAAGAGACAACTTTGTTCATTCAACGATAACTCAAAAGGGAAGTTTTTTGCAGTGGACGATTCCGAATCAATGTGAAAGACGACATTTTAATACACTTAATACACTAATGAAAGTCCAAATTCGGATTTTGGAAAGTCTTTAAAACTTGAGTTTTAGCCATAGGTCCGTAGATAAACACTTGAAAAAAGAAAGAGACAACTTTGTTCATTCAACGATATCTCAAAATTGACTTTTTTTGTGGTTCACGATTCCGACTCACTGTGAAAGACGACATTTTAATACACTTAATACACTAATGAAAGTCGAAATTCGGATTTCGGAAAGTCTTTAAAACTTGAGTTTTAGCCATGGGTCCATTGGTGAACACTTGAAACAAGAAAGAGACAACTTTCTTCATTCAAACGATATCTCAAAACTGACTTTTTTTGCGGTTGATGATTCCGAATCTACGTGAAAGACGACATTTTGAAAGACCTAATACACTAAAGAAAGTCCAAATTCATATTTCGAGAAGTTTTTAAAACTTGAGTTTTAGCCATGGGTCCATAGTTAAACACTTGAAACTGTCTTTTTTTGCGGTTGAATGAACAAAGAGACAACTTTGTTCATTCAACAATAACTCAAAACTGTCTTTTTTTGCGGTTGACGATTCCGAATAAATGTGAAAGACGACATTTTAATACACTTAATACACTGATGAAGGTCCAAATTCAGATTTCGGGCAGTCTTTAAAACTTGAGTTTTGGCCATGGGTCCATAGTTGAACACTTGAAACAAGAAAGAGACAACTTTGTTCATTCAACGATATCTCAAAACTGACTTTTTTTGTGGTTGACGATTCCGAATCAATGTGAAAGACGACATTTTAATACACTTAATACACTCATGAAAGTCCAAATTCGGATTTCGGGAAGTCTTTAAAACTTGAGTTTTAGCCATGGGTCCATAGTTGAACACTTGAAACAAGAAAGAGACAACTTTGTTCATTAAACTATAACTCAAAACTGACTTTTTTTGCGGTTGACGATTCCGAATCAATGTGAAAGATGAAATTTTAATACACTTAATACGCTAATGAAAGTCCAAATTCGGATTTCGGGAAGTCTTTAAAAGTTGAGTTTTAGCCATGGGTCCATAGTTAAACACTTGAAACAAGAAAGAGACAACTTTGTTCATTCAACGATATCTCAAAACTGACTTTTTTTGCGGTTGACGATTCCGAATCAATGTGAAAGATGAAATTTTAATACACTTAATACGCTAATGAAAGTCCAAATTCGGATTTCGGGAAGTCTTTAAAAGTTGAGTTTTAGCCATGGGTCCATAGTTAAACACTTGAAACAAGAAAGAGACAACTTTGTTCATTCAACGATAACTCAAAACTGACTTTTTTTGCGGTTGACGATTCCGAATCAATGTGAAAGGCGACATTTTAATACACTTAATACACTAATGAAAGTCCAAATTCGGATTTCGAGAAGTCTTTAAAACTTGAGTTTTAGCCATGGGTCCATAGTTGAACACTTGAAACAAGAAAGAGACAACTTTGTTCATTAAACTATAACTCAAAACTGACTTTTTTTGCGGTTGACGATTCCGAATCAATGTGAAAGATGAAATTTTAATACACTTAATACGCTAATGAAAGTCCAAATTCGGATTTCGGGAAGTCTTTAAAAGTTGAGTTTTAGCCATGGGTCCATAGTTAAACACTTGAAACAAGAAAGAGACAATTTTGTTCATTCAACAATAACTCAAAACTGACTTTTTTTGCGGTTGACGATTCCGAATCAATGTGAAAGGCGACATTTTAATACACTTAATACACTAATGAAAGTCCAAATTCGTATTTCGGGAAGTCTTTAAAACTTGAGTTTTAGCCATGGGTCCATAGTTAAACACTTGAAACAAGAAAGAGACAACTTTGTTCATTCAACGATATCTCAAAACTGACTTTTTTTGCGGTTGACGATTCCGAATCAATATGAAATACGACATTTTAATACACTTAATACACTAATGAAAGTCTAAATTTGGATTTCGGGAAGTCTTTAAAACTTGAGTTTTAGCCATGGGTTCATAGTAGAACACTTGAAACAAGAAAGAGACAACTTTGTTCATTCAACGATTTCTCAAAACTGACTTTTTTTGCAGTTGACGATTTCGAATAAATGTGAAAGACGACATTTTAATACACTTAATACACTAATGAAAGTACAAATTCGGATTTCGAGAAGTCTTTAAAACTTGAGTTTTAGCCATGGGTCCATAGTTAAACACTTGAAACAAGAAAGAAACAACTTCGTTCATTCAACGATATCTCAGAACTGACTTTTTTTGCGGTTGACGATTCCGAATCAATGTGAAATACGACATTTTAATACACTTAATACACTAATGAAAGTCTAAATTTGGATTTCGGGAAGTCTTTAAAACTTGAGTTTTAGCCATGGGTCTATAGTAGAACACTTGAAACAAGAAAGAGACAACTTTGTTGATTCAACGATTTCTCAAAACTGACTTTTTTTGCGGTTGACGATTTCGAATAAATGTGAAAGACGACATTTTGATACACTTAATACACTAACGAAAGTCCAAATTTGGATTTCGGGAAGTCTTTAAAGCTTGAGTTTTAGCCATGGGTCAATAGTTAAACACTTGAAACAAGAAAGAGACAACTTTGTTCATTCAACAATATCTCAAAACTGACTTTTATTGCGGTTGACGATTCCGAATCAACGTGAAAGACGACATTTTGATACACTTAATACACTAACGAATGTCCAAATTCGGATTCCGGGAACTTTTTTAAAACTTGAGTTTTACCCATGGGTCCATAGTAGAACACTTGAAAAAAGAAAGAGACAACTTTGTTCAATTAACGATATCTTAAAACTGACTTTTTTGCAGTTGACGATTCCGAATCTATGTGAAAGACGACATTTTGATACACTTAATACCCTAATGAAAGTCCAGATTTAGATTTCGAGAAGTTTTTAAAACTTGAGTTTTAGCCATGGGTCCATAGTAGAACACTTGAAACAAGAAAGACAGAACTTTGTTCAATCAAAGATATCTAAAAACTGACTTATTTGCTTTTGATGATTACGAATCTACATGAAACACGGCATTTTGAAACACTTAATACACTAAAGAAAGCCCAAATTCAGATTTTGGGAAGTTTTTAAAACTTGAGTTTTGGCCATGGGTCCATAGTTGAACACTTGAAACAAGAAAGAGACAACTTCGTTCATTCAACGATAACTCGAAAGGGAAGTTTTTTGCGGTGGACGATTCTGAATCAATGTGAAAGACTACATTTTAATACACTTAATACACTGATGAAAGTCCAAATTCAGATTTCGGGAAGCCTTTAAAACTTGAGTTTTAGCCATGGTCCATAGTTAAACACTTGAAACAAGAAAGACAGAACTTTGTTCAATCAAAGATATCTAAAAACTGACTTATTTGCTTTTGATGATTCCGAATCTACGTGAAAGACGACATTTTGAAACACTTAATACACTAAAGAAAGTACAAATTCATATTTCGAGAAGTTTTTAAAACTTGAGTTTTAGCCATGGGTCCATAGTAGAACACTTGAAACAAGAAGAAGACAACTTTGTTCAATCAACGATATCTTAAAACTGACTTATTTGCTTTTGATGATTACGAATCTACGTGAAAGACAACATTTTGAAACACTTAATACACTAAAGAAAGTCCATATTCAGATTTCGAAAAGTTTTTAAAACTTGAGTTTTAGCCATGGTCCATAGTTAAACACTTGAAACAAGAAAGACAGAACTTTGTTCAATCAAATATATCTAAAAACTGACTTATTTGCTTTTGATGATTCCGAATCTACGTGAAAGACGACATTTTGAAACACTTAATACACTAAAGAAAGTACAAATTCATATTTCGAGAAGTTTTTAAAACTTGAGTTTTAGCCATGGGTCCATAGTTGAACACTTGAAACAAGAAAGAGACAACTTTGTTCATTCAACGATAACTCAAAAGGGAACTTTTTTGCGGTAGACGATTCCGAATCAATGTGAAAGACGACATTTTAATACACTTAATACACTGATGAAAGTCCAAATTCGGATTTCGAAAAGTCTTTAAAACTTGAGTTATAGCCATGGGTCCGTAGTTAAACACTTGAAACAAGAAAGATACAACTTTGTTCATTCAACGATATCACAAAACTGACTTTTTTTGTTGTTGATGATTCCGAATCTACGTGAAAGATGACATTTTGAAACACCTAATACACTAAAGAAAGTCCAAATTCATATTTTGAGAAGTTTTTAAAACTTGAGTTTTAGCCATGGGTCCATAGTTGAACACTTGAAACAAGAAAGAGACAACTTTGTTCATTCAACGATAACTCAAAAGGGAAGTTTTTTGCAGTGGACGATTCCGAATCAATGTGAAAGACGACATTTTAATACACTTAATACACTGATGAAAGTCCAAATTCGGATTTTGGAAAGTCTTTAAAACTTGAGTTTTAGCCATAGGTCCGTAGATAAACACTTGAAAAAAGAAAGAGACAACTTTGTTCATTCAACGATATCTCAAAATTGACTTTTTTTGTGGTTCACGATTCCGACTCACTGTGAAAGACGACATTTTAATACACTTAATACACTAATGAAAGTCGAAATTCGGATTTCGGAAAGCCTTTAAAACTTGAGTTTTAGCCATGGGTCCATTGGTGAACACTTGAAACAAGAAAGAGACAACTTTGTTCATTCAACGATAACTCCAAACTGACTTTTTTTGCGGTTGACGATTCCGAATCAATGTGAAAGGCGACATTTTAATACACTTAATACACTAATGAAAGTCCAAATTCGGATTTCGGGAAGTCTTTAAAACTTGAGTTTTAGCCATGGGTCCATAGTTGAACACTTGAAACAAGAAAGAGACAACTTTGTTCATTAAACTATAACTCAAAACTGACTTTTTTTGCGGTTGACGATTCCGAATCAATGTGAAAGATGAAATTTTAATACACTTAATACGCTAATGAAAGTCCAAATTCGGATTTCGGGAAGTCTTTAAAAGTTGAGTTTTAGCCATGGGTCCATAGTTAAACACTTGAAACAAGAAAGAGACAACTTTGTTCATTCAACGATAACTCAAAACTGACTTTTTTTGCGGTTGACGATTCCGAATCAATGTGAAAGGCGACATTTTAATACACTTAATACACTAATGAAAGTCCAAATTCGGATTTCGGGAAGTCTTTAAAACTTGAGTTTTAGCCATGGGTCCATAGTTAAACACTTGAAACAAGAAAGAGACAACTTTGTTCATTCAACGATATCTCAAAACTGACTTTTTTTGCGGTTGACGATTCGGAATCAATGTGAAAGATGACATTTTGATACACTTAATACACTAACGAAAGTCCAAATTCGGATTTCGGGAAGTCTTTAAAACTTGAGTTTTAGCCATGGTCCATAGTTAAGGACTTGAAACAAGAAAGAGACAACTTTGTTCATTCAACGATAACTCAAAAGGGAAGTTTTTTGCAGTGGACGATTCCGAATCAATGTGAAAGATGACATTTTAATACACTTAATACAGTAATGAAAGTCCAAATTCGGATTTTGGGAAGTCTTTAAAACTTGAGTTTTAGCCATGGGTCCATAGTTAAACACTTGAAACAAGAAAGAGACAACTTTGTTCATTCAACGATATCTCAAAACTGACTTTTTTTGCGGTTGACGATTCCGAATCAATATGAAATACGACATTTTAATACACTTAATACACTAATGAAAGTCTAAATTTAGATTTCGGGAAGTCTTTAAAACTTGAGTTTTAGCCATGGGTTCATAGTAGAACACTTGAAACAAGAAAGAGACAACTTTGTTCATTCAACGATTTCTCAAAACTGACTTTTTTTGCAGTTGACGATTTCGAATAAATGTGAAAGACGACATTTTGATACACTTAATACACTAACGAAAGTCCAAATTCGGATTTCGGGAAGTCTTTAAAACTTGAGTTTTAGCCATGGGTAAATAGTAGAACACTTGAAACAAGAAAGAGACAACTTTGTTCATTCAACAATATCTCAAAACTGACTTTTATTGCGGTTGACGATTCCGAATCAACGTGAAAGACGACATTTTGATACACTTAATACACTAACGAATGTCCAAATTCGGATTCCGGGAACTTTTTTAAAACTTGAGTTTTACCCATGGGTCCATAGTAGAACACTTGAAACAAGAAAGAGACAACTATGTTCAATCAACGATATCTTAAAATTGACTTTTTTGTAGTTGACGATTTCGAATCTATGTGAAAGACGACATTTTGATACACTTAATACCCTAATGAAAGTCCAGATTTAGATTTCGGGATGTTTTTAAAACTTGAGTTTTAGCCATGGGTCCATAGTAGAACACTTGAAACAAGAAAAGACAGAACTTTGTTCAATCAAAGATATCTTAAAATTGACTTTTTTGCAGTTGATGATTCCGAATCTATGTGAAAGACGACATTTTGATACACTTAATACCCTAATGAAAGTCCAGATTTAGATTTCGGGATGTTTTTAAAACTTGAGTTTTAGCCATGGGTCCATTGGTGAACACTTGAAACAAGAAAGAGACAACTTTCTTCATTCAAACGATATCTCAAAACTGACTTTTTTTGCGGTTGATGATTCCGAATCTACGTGAAAGACGACATTTTGAAACACCTAATACACTAAAGAAAGTCCAAATTCATACTTCGAGAAGTTTTTAAAACTTGAGTTTTAGCCATGGG
The DNA here is from genome assembly GCA_036245055.1 of Diospyros kaki. Classification (NCBI taxonomy): domain Eukaryota; kingdom Viridiplantae; phylum Streptophyta; class Magnoliopsida; order Ericales; family Ebenaceae; genus Diospyros; species Diospyros kaki. Next base: position 20,109,258 of record BSEG01000009.1, on the reverse strand, counting down.
TCCATAGTTAAACACTTGAAACAAGAAAGAGACAACTTTGTTCATTCAACAATAACTCAAAACTGTCTTTTTTTGCGGTTGACGATTCCGAATCAATGTGAAAGACGACATTTTAATACACTTAATACACTGATGAAGGTCCAAATTCAGATTTCGGGCAGTCTTTAAAACTTGAGTTTTGGCCATGGGTCCATAGTTGAACACTTGAAACAAGAAAGAGACAACTTTGTTCATTCAACGATATCTCAAAACTGACTTTTTTTGTGGTTGACGATTCCGAATCAATGTGAAAGACGACATTTTAATACACTTAATACACTCATGAAAGTCTAAATTCGGATTTCGGGAAGTCTTTAAAACTTGAGTTTTAGCCATGGGTCCATAGTTGAACACTTGAAACAAGAAAAAGACAACTTTGTTCATTAAACTATAACTCAAAACTGACTTTTTTTGCGGTTGACGATTCCGAATCAATGTGAAAGATCAAATTTTAATACACCTAATACGCTAATGAAAGTCCAAATTCGGATTTCGGGAAGTCTTTAAAAGTTGAGTTTTAGCCATGGGTCCATAGTTAAACACTTGAAACAAGAAAGAGACAACTTTGTTCATTCAACGATATCTCAAAACTGACTTTTTTTGCGGTTGACGATTCCGAATCAATGTGAAATACGACATTTTAATACACTTAATACACTAATGAAAGTCTAAATTTGGATTTCTGGAAGTCTTTAAAACTTGAGTTTTAGCCATGGGTCTATAGTAGAACACTTGAAACAAGAAAGAGACAACTTTGTTCATTCAACGATTTCTCAAAACTAACTTTTTTTGCCGTTGACGATTTCGAATAAATGTGAAAGACGACATTTTGATACACTTAATACACTAACGAAAGTCCAAATTTGGATTTCGCGAAGTCTTTAAAGCTTGAGTTTTAGCCATGGGTCAATAGTTAAACACTTGAAACAAGAAAGAGGCAACTTTGTTCATTCAACAATATCTCAAAACTGACTTTTATTGCGGTTGACGATTCCGAATCAACGTGTAAGACGACATTTTGATACACTTAATACACTAACGAATGTCCAAATTCGGATTCCGGGAACTTTTTTAAAACTTGAGTTTTACCCATGGGTCCATAGTAGAACACTTGAAACAAGAAAGAGACAACTTTGTTCAATCAATGATATCTTAAAATTGACTTTTTTGCAGTTGACGATTCCGAATCTATGTGAAAAACGACATTTTGATACACTTAATACCCTAATGAAAGTCCAGATTTAGATTTCGGGAAGTTTTTAAAACTTGAGTTTTAGCCATGGGTCCATAGTAGAACACTTGAAACAAGAAAGACAAAACTTTGTTCAATCAAAGATATCTAAAAACTGACTTATTTGCTTTTGATGATTACGAATCTACGTGAAAGACGGCATTTTGAAACACTTAATACACTAAAGAAAGCCCAAATTCAGATTTTGGGAAGTTTTTAAAACTTGAGTTTTGGCCATGGGTCCGTAGTTGAACACTTGAAACAAGAAAGAGACAACTTCGTTCATTCAACGATAACTCGAAAGGAAAGTTTTTTGCGGTGGACGATTCTGAATCAATGTGAAAGACTACATTTTAATACACTTAATACACTGATGAAAGTCCAAATCAGATTTCGGGAAGTCTTTAAAACTTGAGTTTTAGCCATGGGTCCATAGTTAAACACTAGAAACAAGAAAGAGACAACTTTGTTCATTCAACGATATCTCAAAACTGACTTTTTTTGCGGTTGACGATCTCGAATCAATGTGAAAGATGACATTTTGATACACTTAATACACTAACGAAAGTCCAAATTCAGATTTCGGGATGTCTCTAAAACTTGAGTTTTAGCCATGGGTCCATAGTTAAACACTTGAAACAAGAAAGAGACAACTTTGTTCATTCAACGATAACTCAAAACTGACTTTTTTTGCGGTTGACGCTTCCGAATCAATGTGAAAGATGACATTTTAATACACTTAATACACTAATGAAAGTACAAATTCGGATTTCGGGAAGTCTTTAAAACTTGAGTTTTAGCCATGGGTCCATAGTTAAACACTTGAAACAAGAAAGAAACAACTTCGTTCATTCAACGATATCTCAGAACTGACTTTTTTTGCGGTTGACGATTCCGAATCAATGTGAAATACGACATTTTAATACACTTAATACACTAATGAAACTCTAAATTTGGATTTCGGGAAGTCTTTAAAACTTGAGTTTTAGCCATGGGTCTATAGTAGAACACTTGAAACAAGAAAGAGACAACTTTGTTCATTCAACGATATCTCAAAACTGACTTTTTTTGCGGTTGACGATTCCGAATCAATGTGAAAGACGACATTTTAATACACTTAATACACAAATGAAAGTCCAAATTCGGATTTCAGGAGGTCTTTAAAACTTTAGTTTTAGCCATGGGTCTATAGTTGAACACTTGAAACAAGAAAGAGACAACTTTGTTCATTCAACGATAACTCAAAACTGACTTTTTTAGCGGTTGACGATTCCGAATCAATGCGAAAGACGACATTTTAATACACTTAATACACTAATGAAAGTCCAAATTCGGATTTCGGGAAGTCTTTAAAACTTGAGTTTTAGCCATGGGTCCATAGTTAAACACTTGAAACAAGAAAGAGACAACTTTGTTCATTCAACGATAACTCAAAACTGACTTTTTTTGCGGTTGACGATTCCGAATCAATGTGAAAGACGACATTTTGATACACTTAATACACTAGTGAAAGTCCAAATTCGGATTTCGGGACATTTTTAAAACGTGAGTTTTACCCATGGGTCCATAGTAGAACACTTGAAACAAGAAGGAGACAACTTTGTTAAATCAACGATATCTCAAAATTGACTTTTTTGCAGTTGATGATTCCGAATCTATGTGAAAGACGACATTTTGATACACATAATACACTAATGAAAGTCCAGATTCAGATCTCGGGAAGTTTTTAAAACTTGAGTTTTAGCCATGGGTGCACAGTAGAACAATTGAAACAAGAAAGACAGAACTTTGTTCTATCAAAGATATCTCAAAACTGACTTATTTGCTTTGACGGTTCTGCATCTACGTGAAAGATGACATTTTGAAACACTTAATACACTAAATAAAGTCCAAATTCAGATTTTGGGAAGTTTTTAAAACTTGTGTTTTAGCCATGGGTCCATAGTTGAACACTTGAAACAAGAAAGAGACAACTTTGTTCATTCAACGATATCTCAAAACTGACTTTTTTTGCGGTTGACGATTCCGAATCAATGTGAAAGACGACATTTTAATACACTTAACACACAAATGAAAGTCCAAATTCGGATATCGGGAAGTCTTTAAAACTTGAGTTTTAGCCATGGGTCCATAGTTGAACACTTGAAACAAGAAAGAGACAACTTTGTTCATTCAACGATAACTCAAAACTGACTTTTTTTGCGGTTGACGATTCCGAATCAATGCGAAAGACGACATTTTAATACACTTAATACACTAATGAAAGTCCAAATTCGGATTTCGGGAAGTCTTTAAAACTTGAGTTTTACCCATGGGTCCATAGTTAAACACTTGAAACAAGAAAGAGACAACTTTGTTCATTCAACGATAACTCAAAACTGACTTTTTTTGCGGTTGACGATTCCGAATCAATTTGAAAGACGACATTTTAATACACTTAATACACTAATGAAAGTACAAATTCGGATTTCGAGAAGTCTTTAAAACTTGAGTTTTAGCCATGGGTCCATAGTTAAACACTTGAAACAAGAAAGAAACAACTTCGTTCATTCAACGATATCTCAGAACTGACTTTTTTTGCGGTTGACGATTCCGAATCAATGTAAAATACGACATTTTAATACACTTAATACACTAATGAAAGTCTAAATTTGGATTTCGGGAAGTCTTTAAAACTTGAGTTTTAGCCATGGGTCTATAGTAGAACACTTGAAACAAGAAAGAGACAACTTTGTTGATTCAACGATTTCTCAAAACTGACTTTTTTTGCGGTTGACGATTTCGAATAAATGTGAAAGACGACATTTTGATACACTTAATACACTAACGAAAGTCCAAATTTGGATTTCGGGAAGTCTTTAAAGCTTGAGTTTTAGCCATGGGTCAATAGTTAAACACTTGAAACAAGAAAGAGACAACTTTGTTCATTCAACAATATCTCAAAACTGACTTTTATTGCGGTTGACGATTCCGAATCAACGTGAAAGACGACATTTTGATACACTTAATACACTAACGAATGTCCAAATTCGGATTCTGGGAACTTTTTTAAAACTTGAGTTTTACCCATGGGTCCATAGTAGAACACTTGAAAAAAGAAAGAGACAACTTTGTTCAATTAACGATATCTTAAAACTGACTTTTTTGCAGTTGACGATTCCGAATCTATGTGAAAGACGACATTTTGATACACTTAATACCCTAATGAAAGTCCAGATTTAGATTTCGAGAAGTTTTTAAAACTTGAGTTTTAGCCATGGGTCCATAGTAGAACACTTGAAACAAGAAAGACAGAACTTTGTTCAATCAAAGATATCTAAAAACTGACTTATTTGCTTTTGATGATTACGAATCTACATGAAACACGGCATTTTGAAACACTTAATACACTAAAGAAAGCCCAAATTCAGATTTTGGGAAGTTTTTAAAACTTGAGTTTTGGCCATGGGTCCATAGTTGAACACTTGAAACAAGAAAGAGACAACTTCGTTCATTCAACGATAACTCGAAAGGGAAGTTTTTTGCGGTGGACGATTCTGAATCAATGTGAAAGACTACATTTTAATACACTTAATACACTGATGAAAGTCCAAATTCAGATTTCGGGAAGTCTTTAAAACTTGAGTTTTAGCCATGGGTCCATAGTTAAACACTTGAAACAAGAAAGAGACAACTTTGTTCATTCAACGATATCTCAAAATTGACTTTTTTTGCGGTTGACGATATCGAATCAATGTGAAAGATGACATTTTGATACACTTAATACACTAACGAAAGTCCAAATTTGGATTTCGGGATGTCTCTAAAACTTGAGTTTTAGCCATGGTCCATAGTAGAACACTTGAAACAAGAAGGGGACAAGTTTGTTCAATCAACGATATCTTAAAATTGACTTTTTTGCAGTTGACGATTCCGAATCTATGTGAAAGACAGCATTTTGAAACACTTAATACACTAAAGAAAGTCCAAATTCAGATTTCGGAAAGTTTTTAAAACTTGAGTTTTAGCCATGGTCCATAGTTAAACACTTGAAACAAGAAAGACAGAACTTTGTTCAATCAAAGATATCTAAAAACTGACTTATTTGCTTTTGATGATTCCGAATCTACGTGAAAGACGACATTTTGAAACACTTAATACACTAAAGAAAGTACAAATTCATATTTCGAGAAGTTTTTAAAACTTGAGTTTTAGCCATGGGTCCATAGTAGAACACTTGAAACAAGAAGAAGACAACTTTGTTCAATCAACGATATCTTAAAACTGACTTATTTGCTTTTGATGATTACGAATCTACGTGAAAGACAGCATTTTGAAACACTTAATACACTAAAGAAAGTCCATATTCAGATTTCGAAAAGTTTTTAAAACTTGAGTTTTAGCCATGGTCCATAGTTAAACACTTGAAACAAGAAAGGCAGAACTTTGTTCAATCAAAGATATCTAAAAACTGACTTATTTGCTTTTGATGATTCCTAATCTACGTGAAAGACGACATTTTGAAACACTTAATACACTAAAGAAAGTACAAATTCATATTTCGAGAAGTTTTTAAAACTTGAGTTTTAGCCATGGGTCCATAGTTGAACACTTGAAACAAGAAAGAGACAACTTTGTTCATTCAACGATAACTCAAAAGGGAACTTTTTTGCGGTAGACGATTCCGAATCAATGTGAAAGACGACATTTTAATACACTTAATACACTGATGAAAGTCCAAATTCGGATTTCGAAAAGTCTTTAAAACTTGAGTTATAGCCATGGGTCCGTAGTTAAACACTTGAAACAAGAAAGATACAACTTTGTTCATTCAACGATATCACAAAACTGACTTTTTTTGTTGTTGATGATTCCGAATCTACGTGAAAGATGACATTTTGAAACACCTAATACACTAAAGAAAGTCCAAATTCATATTTTGAGAAGTTTTTAAAACTTGAGTTTTAGCCATGGGTCCATAGTTGAACACTTGAAACAAGAAAGAGACAACTTTGTTCATTCAACGATAACTCAAAAGGGAAGTTTTTTGCAGTGGACGATTCCGAATCAATGTGAAAGACGACATTTTAATACACTTAATACACTGATGAAAGTCCAAATTCGGATTTTGGAAAGTCTTTAAAACTTGAGTTTTAGCCATAGGTCCGTAGATAAACACTTGAAAAAAGAAAGAGACAACTTTGTTCATTCAACGATATCTCAAAATTGACTTTTTTTGTGGTTCACGATTCCGACTCACTGTGAAAGACGACATTTTAATACACTTAATACACTAATGAAAGTCGAAATTCGGATTTCGGAAAGTCTTTAAAACTTGAGTTTTAGCCATGGGTCCATTGGTGAACACTTGAAACAAGAAAGAGACAACTTTGTTCATTCAACGATAACTCAAAACTGACTTTTTTTGCGGTTGACGATTCCGAATCAATGTGAAAGGCGACATTTTAATACACTTAATACACTAATGAAAGTCCAAATTCGGATTTCGGGAAGTCTTTAAAACTTGAGTTTTAGCCATGGGTCCATAGTTGAACACTTGAAACAAGAAAGAGACAACTTTGTTCATTAAACTATAACTCAAAACTGACTTTTTTTGCGGTTGACGATTCCGAATCAATGTGAAAGATGAAATTTTAATACACTTAATACGCTAATGAAAGTCCAAATTCGGATTTCGGGAAGTCTTTAAAAGTTGAGTTTTAGCCATGGGTCCATAGTTAAACACTTGAAACAAGAAAGAGACAACTTTGTTCATTCAACGATAACTCAAAACTGACTTTTTTTGCGGTTGACGATTCCAAATCAATGTGAAAGGCGACATTTTAATACACTTAATACACTAATGAAAGTCCAAATTCGGATTTCGGGAAGTCTTTAAAACTTGAGTTTTAGCCATGGGTCCATAGTTAAACACTTGAAACAAGAAAGAGACAACTTTGTTCATTCAACGATATCTCAAAACTGACTTTTTTTGCGGTTGACGATTCCGAATCAATATGAAATACGACATTTTAATACACTTAATACACTAATGAAAGTCTAAATTTAGATTTCGGGAAGTCTTTAAAACTTGAGTTTTAGCCATGGGTTCATAGTAGAACACTTGAAACAAGAAAGAGACAACTTTGTTCATTCAACGATTTCTCAAAATTGACTTTTTTTGCAGTTGACGATTTCGAATAAATGTGAAAGACGACATTTTGATACACTTAATACACTAACGAAAGTCCAAATTCGGATTTCGGGAAGTCTTTAAAACTTGAGTTTTAGCCATGGGTAAATAGTAGAACACTTGAAACAAGAAAGAGACAACTTTGTTCATTCAACAATATCTCAAAACTGACTTTTATTGCGGTTGACGATTCCGAATCAACGTGAAAGACGACATTTTGATACACTTAATACACTAACGAATGTCCAAATTCGGATTCCGGGAACTTTTTTAAAACTTGAGTTTTACCCATGGGTCCATAGTAGAACACTTGAAACAAGAAAGAGACAACTATGTTCAATCAACGATATCTTAAAATTGACTTTTTTGTAGTTGACGATTTCGAATCTATGTGAAAGACGACATTTTGATACACTTAATACCCTAATGAAAGTCCAGATTTAGATTTCGGGATGTTTTTAAAACTTGAGTTTTAGCCATGGGTCCATAGTAGAACACTTGAAACAAGAAAAGACAGAACTTTGTTCAATCAAAGATATCTTAAAATTGACTTTTTTGCAGTTGATGATTCCGAATCTATGTGAAAGACGACATTTTGATACACTTAATACCCTAATGAAAGTCCAGATTTAGATTTCGGGATGTTTTTAAAACTTGAGTTTTAGCCATGGGTCCATAGTAGAACACTTGAAACAACAAAAGACAGAACTTTGTTCAATCAAAGATATCTAAAAACTGACTTATTTGCTTTTGATGATTACGAATCTACGTGAAAGACGGCATTTTGAAACACTTAATACACTAAAGAAAGCCCAAATTCAGATTTTGGGAAGTTTTTAAAACTTGAGTTTTGGCCATGGGTCCATAGTTGAACACTTGAAACAAGAAAGAGACAACTTCGTTCATTCAACGATAACTCGAAAGGGAAGTTTTTTGCGGTGGACGATTCTGAATCAATGTGAAAGACTACATTTTAATACACTTAATACACTGATGAAAGTCCAAATTCAGATTTTGGGAAGTCTTTAAAACTTGAGTTTTAGCCATGGGTCCATAGTTAAACACTTGAAACAAGAAAGAGACAACTTTGTTCATTCAACGATATCTCAAAACTGACTTTTTTTGCGGTTGACGATCTCGAATCAATGTGAAAGATGACATTTTGATACACTTAATACACTAACGAAAGTCCAAATTCGGATTTCGGGATGTCTTTAAAACTTGAGTTTTAGCCATGGTCCATAGTTAAGCACTTGAAACAAGAAAGAGACAACTTTGTTCATTCAACGATAACTCAAAAGGGAAGTTTTTTGCAGTGGACGATTCCGAATCAATGTGAAAGACGACATTTTAATACACTTAATACACTGATGAAAGTCCAAATTCGGATTTTGGAAAGTCTTTAAAACTTGAGTTTTAGCCATAGGTCCGTAGATAAACACTTGAAAAAAGAAAGAGACAACTTTGTTCATTCAACGATATCTCCAAATTGACTTTTTTTGTGGTTCACGATTCCGACTCACTGTGAAAGACGACATTTTAATACACTTAATACACTAATGAAAGTCGAAATTCGGATTTCGGAAAGTCTTTAAAACTTGAGTTTTAGCCATGGGTCCATTGGTGAACACTTGAAATAAGAAAGAGACAACTTTCTTCATTCAAACGATATCTCAAAACTGACTTTTTTTGCGGTTGATGATTCCGAATCTACGTGAAAGACGACATTTTGAAACACCTAATACACTAAAGAAAGTCCAAATTCATATTTCGAGAAGTTTTTAAAACTTGAGTTTTAGCCATGGGTCCATAGTTAAACACTTGAAACTGTCTTTTTTTGCGGTTGAATGAACAAAGAGACAACTTTGTTTATTCAACAATAACTCAAAACTGTCTTTTTTTGCGGTTGACGATTCCGAATCAATGTGAAAGACGACATTTTAATACACTTAATACACTGATGAAGGTCCAAATTCAGATTTCGGGCAGTCTTTAAAACTTGAGTTTTGGCCATGGGTCCATAGTTGAACACTTGAAACAAGAAAGAGACAACTTTGTTCATTCAACGATATCTCAAAACTGACTTTTTTTGTGGTTGACGATTCCGAATCAATGTGAAAGACGACATTTTAATACACTTAATACACTCATGAAAGTCCAAATTCGGATTTCGGGAAGTCTTTAAAACTTGAGTTTTAGCCATGGGTCCATAGTTGAACACTTGAAACAAGAAAGAGACAACTTTGTTCATTAAACTATAACTCAAAACTGACTTTTTTTGCGGTTGACGATTCCGAATCAATGTGAAAGATGAAATTTTAATACACTTAATACGCTAATGAAAGTCCAAATTCGGATTTCGGGAAGTCTTTAAAAGTTGAGTTTTAGCCATGGGTCCATAGTTAAACACTTGAAACAAGAAAGAGACAACTTTGTTCATTCAACGATATCTCAAAACTGACTTTTTTTGCGGTTGACGATTCCGAATCAATGTGAAAGATGAAATTTTAATACACTTAATACGCTAATGAAAGTCCAAATTCGGATTTCGGGAAGTCTTTAAAAGTTGAGTTTTAGCCATGGGTCCATAGTTAAACACTTGAAACAAGAAAGAGACAACTTTGTTCATTAAACTATAACTCAAAACTGACTTTTTTTGCGGTTGACGATTCCGAATCAATGTGAAAGATGAAATTTTAATACACTTAATACGCTAATGAAAGTCCAAATTCGGATTTCGGGAAGTCTTTAAAAGTTGAGTTTTAGCCATGGGTCCATAGTTAAACACTTGAAACAAGAAAGAGACAACTTTGTTCATTCAACGATAACTCAAAACTGACTTTTTTTGCGGTTGACGATTCCGAATCAATGTGAAAGGCGACATTTTAATACACTTAATACACTAATGAAAGTCCAAATTCGGATTTCGAGAAGTCTTTAAAACTTGAGTTTTAGCCATGGGTCCATAGTTGAACACTTGAAACAAGAAAGAGACAACTTTGTTCATTAAACTATAACTCAAAACTGACTTTTTTTGCGGTTGACGATTCCGAATCAATGTGAAAGATGAAATTTTAATACACTTAATACGCTAATGAAAGTCCAAATTCGGATTTCGGGAAGTCTTTAAAAGTTGAGTTTTGGCCATGGGTCCATAGTTAAACACTTGAAACAAGAAAGAGACAATTTTGTTCATTCAACAATAACTCAAAACTGACTTTTTTTGCGGTTGACGATTCCGAATCAATGTGAAAGGCGACATTTTAATACACTTAATACACTAATGAAAGTCCAAATTCGGATTTCGGGAAGTCTTTAAAACTTGAGTTTTAGCCATGGGTCCATAGTTAAACACTTGAAACAAGAAAGAGACAACTTTGTTCATTCAACGATATCTCAAAACTGACTTTTTTTGCGGTTGACGATTCCGAATCAATATGAAATACGACATTTTAATACACTTAATACACTAATGAAAGTCTAAATTTGGATTTCGGGAAGTCTTTAAAACTTGAGTTTTAGCCATGGGTTCATAGTAGAACACTTGAAACAAGAAAGAGACAACTTTGTTCATTCAACGATTTCTCAAAACTGACTTTTTTTGCAGTTGACGATTTCGAATAAATGTGAAAGACGACATTTTAATACACTTAATACACTAATGAAAGTACAAATTCGGATTTCGAGAAGTCTTTAAAACTTGAGTTTTAGCCATGGGTCCATAGTTAAACACTTGAAACAAGAAAGAAACAACTTCGTTCATTCAACGATATCTCAGAACTGACTTTTTTTGCGGTTGACGATTCCGAATCAATGTGAAATACGACATTTTAATACACTTAATACACTAATGAAAGTCTAAATTTGGATTTCTGGAAGTCTTTAAAACTTGAGTTTTAGCCATGGGTCTATAGTAGAACACTTGAAACAAGAAAGAGACAACTTTGTTGATTCAACGATTTCTCAAAACTGACTTTTTTTGCGGTGGACGATTCTGAATCAATGTGAAAGACTACATTTTAATACACTTAATACACTGATGAAAGTCCAAATTCAGATTTCGGGAAGTCTTTAAAACTTGAGTTTTAGCCATGGGTCCATAGTTAAACACTTGAAACAAGAAAGAGACAACTTTGTTCATTCAACGATATCTCAAAATTGACTTTTTTTGCGGTTGACGATCTCGAATCAATGTGAAAGATGACATTTTGATACACTTAATACACTAACGAAAGTCCAAATTTGGATTTCGGGATGTCTCTAAAACTTGAGTTTTAGCCATGGTCCATAGTAGAACACTTGAAACAAGAAGGAGACAAGTTTGTTCAATCAACGATATCTTAAAATTGACTTTTTTGCAGTTGACGATTCCGAATCTATGTGAAAGACAGCATTTTGAAACACTTAATACACTAAAGAAAGTCCAAATTCAGATTTCGGAAAGTTTTTAAAACTTGAGTTTTAGCCATGGTCCATAGTTAAACACTTGAAACAAGAAAGACAGAACTTTGTTCAATCAAAGATATCTAAAAACTGACTTATTTGCTTTTGATGATTCCGAATCTACGTGAAAGACGACATTTTGAAACACTTAATACACTAAAGAAAGTACAAATTCATATTTCGAGAAGTTTTTAAAACTTGAGTTTTAGCCATGGGTCCATAGTAGAACACTTGAAACAAGAAGAAGACAACTTTGTTCAATCAACGATATCTTAAAACTGACTTATTTGCTTTTGATGATTACGAATCTACGTGAAAGACAACATTTTGAAACACTTAATACACTAAAGAAAGTCCATATTCAGATTTCGAAAAGTTTTTAAAACTTGAGTTTTAGCCATGGTCCATAGTTAAACACTTGAAACAAGAAAGACAGAACTTTGTTCAATCAAAGATATCTAAAAACTGACTTATTTGCTTTTGATGATTCCGAATCTACGTGAAAGACGACATTTTGAAACACTTAATACACTAAAGAAAGTACAAATTCATATTTCGAGAAGTTTTTAAAACTTGAGTTTTAGCCATGCGTCCATAGTTGAACACTTGAAACAAGAAAGAGACAACTTTGTTCATTCAACGATAACTCAAAAGGGAACTTTTTTGCGGTAGACGATTCCGAATCAATGTGAAAGATGACATTTTAATACACTTAATACACTGATGAAAGTCCAAATTCGGATTTCGAAAAGTCTTTAAAACTTGAGTTATAGCCATGGGTCCGTAGTTAAACACTTGAAACAAGAAAGATACAACTTTGTTCATTCAACGATATCACAAAACTGACTTTTTTTGTTGTTGATGATTCCGAATCTACGTGAAAGATGACATTTTGAAACACCTAATACACTAAAGAAAGTCCAAATTCATATTTTGAGAAGTTTTTAAAACTTGAGTTTTAGCCATGGGTCCATAGTTGAACACTTGAAACAAGAAAGAGACAACTTTGTTCATTCAACGATAACTCAAAAGGGAAGTTTTTTGCAGTGGACGATTCCGAATCAATGTGAAAGACGACATTTTAATACACTTAATACACTGATGAAAGTCCAAATTCGGATTTTGGAAAGTCTTTAAAACTTGAGTTTTAGCCATAGGTCCGTAGATAAACACTTGAAAAAAGAAAGAGACAACTTTGTTCATTCAACGATATCTCAAAATTGACTTTTTTTGTGGTTCACGATTCCGACTCACTGTGAAAGACGACATTTTAATACACTTAATACACTAATGAAAGTCGAAATTCGGATTTCGGAAAGTCTTTAAAACTTGAGTTGTAGCCATGGGTCCATTGGTGAACACTTGAAACAAGAAAGAGACAACTTTGTTCATTCAACGATAACTCCAAACTGACTTTTTTTGCGGTTGACGATTCCGAATCAATGTGAAAGGCGACATTTTAATACACTTAATACACTAATGAAAGTCCAAATTCGGATTTCGGGAAGTCTTTAAAACTTGAGTTTTAGCCATGGGTCCATATATGAACACTTGAAACAAGAAAGAGACAACTTTGTTCATTAAACTATAACTCAAAACTGACTTTTTTTGCGGTTGACGATTCCGAATCAATGTGAAAGATGAAATTTTAATACACTTAATACGCTAATGAAAGTCCAAATTCGGATTTCGGGAAGTCTTTAAAAGTTGAGTTTTAGCCATGGGTCCATAGTTAAACACTTGAAACAAGAAAGAGACAACTTTGTTCATTCAACGATAACTCAAAACTGACTTTTTTTGCGGTTGACGATTCCGAATCAATGTGAAAGGCGACATTTTAATACACTTAATACACTAATGAAAGTCCAAATTCGGATTTCGGGAAGTCTTTAAAACTTGAGTTTTAGCCATGGGTCCATAGTTAAACACTTGAAACAAGAAAGAGACAACTTTGTTCATTCAACGATATCTCAAAACTGACTTTTTTTGCGGTTGACGATTCGGAATCAATGTGAAAGATGACATTTTGATACACTTAATACACTAACGAAAGTCCAAATTCGGATTTCGGGATGTCTTTAAAACTTGAGTTTTAGCCATGGGTTCATAGTAGAACACTTGAAACAAGAAAGAGACAACTTTGTTCATTCAACGATAACTCAAAAGGGAAGTTTTTTGCAGTGGACGATTCCGAATCAATGTGAAAGACGACATTTTAATACACTTAATACACTGATGAAAGTCCAAATTCGGATTTTGGAAAGTCTTTAAAACTTGAGTTTTAGCCATAGGTCCGTAGATAAACACTTGAAAAAAGAAAGAGACAACTTTGTTCATTCAACGATAACTCAAAACTGACTTTTTTTGCGGTTGACGATTCCAAATCAATGTGAAAGGCGACATTTTAATACACTTAATACACTAATGAAAGTCCAAATTCGGATTTCGGGAAGTCTTTAAAACTTGAGTTTTAGCCATGGGTCCATAGTTAAACACTTGAAACAAGAAAGAGACAACTTTGTTCATTCAACGATATCTCAAAACTGACTTTTTTTGCGGTTGACGATTCCGAATCAATATGAAATACGACATTTTAATACACTTAATACACTAATGAAAGTCTAAATTTAGATTTCGGGAAGTCTTTAAAACTTGAGTTTTAGCCATGGGTTCATAGTAGAACACTTGAAACAAGAAAGAGACAACTTTGTTCATTCAACGATTTCTCAAAACTGACTTTTTTTGCAGTTGACGATTTCGAATAAATGTGAAAGACGACATTTTGATACACTTAATACACTAACGAAAGTCCAAATTCGGATTTCGGGAAGTCTTTAAAACTTGAGTTTTAGCCATGGGTAAATAGTAGAACACTTGAAACAAGAAAGAGACAACTTTGTTCATTCAACAATATCTCAAAACTGACTTTTATTGCGGTTGACGATTCCGAATCAACGTGAAAGACGACATTTTGATACACTTAATACACTAACGAATGTCCAAATTCGGATTCCGGGAACTTTTTTAAAACTTGAGTTTTACCCATGGGTCCATAGTAGAACACTTGAAACAAGAAAGAGACAACTATGTTCAATCAACGATATCTTAAAATTGACTTTTTTGTAGTTGACGATTTCGAATCTATGTGAAAGACGACATTTTGATACACTTAATACCCTAATGAAAGTCCAGATTTAGATTCCGGGATGTTTTTAAAACTTGAGTTTTAGCCATGGGTCCATAGTAGAACACTTGAAACAAGAAAAGACAGAACTTTGTTCAATCAAAGATATCTTAAAATTGACTTTTTTGCAGTTGATGATTCCGAATCTATGTGAAAGACGACATTTTGATACACTTAATACCCTAATGAAAGTCCAGATTTAGATTTCGGGATGTTTTTAAAACTTGAGTTTTAGCCATGGGTCCATAGTAGAACACTTGAAACAACAAAAGACAGAACTTTGTTCAATCAAAGATATCTAAAAACTGACTTATTTGCTTTTGATGATTACGAATCTACGTGAAAGACGGCATTTTGAAACACTTAATACACTAAAGAAAGCCCAAATTCAGATTTTGGGAAGTTTTTAAAACTTGAGTTTTGGCCATGGGTCCATAGTTGAACACTTGAAACAAGAAAGAGACAACTTCGTTCATTCAACGATAACTCGAAAGGGAAGTTTTTTGCGGTGGACGATTCTGAATCAATGTGAAAGACTACATTTTAATACACTTAATACACTGATGAAAGTCCAAATTCAGATTTTGGGAAGTCTTTAAAACTTGAGTTTTAGCCATGGGTCCATAGTTAAACACTTGAAACAAGAAAGAGACAACTTTGTTCATTCAACGATATCTCAAAACTGACTTTTTTTGCGGTTGACGATCTCGAATCAATGTGAAAGATGACATTTTGATACACTTAATACACTAACGAAAGTCCAAATTCGGATTTCGGGATGTCTTTAAAACTTGAGTTTTAGCCATGGTCCATAGTTAAGCACTTGAAACAAGAAAGAGACAACTTTGTTCATTCAACGATAACTCAAAAGGGAAGTTTTTTGCAGTGGACGATTCCGAATCAATGTGAAAGACGACATTTTAATACACTTAATACACTGATGAAAGTCCAAATTCGGATTTTGGAAAGTCTTTAAAACTTGAGTTTTAGCCATAGGTCCGTAGATAAACACTTGAAAAAAGAAAGAGACAACTTTGTTCATTCAACGATATCTCAAAATTGACTTTTTTTGTGGTTCACGATTCCGACTCACTGTGAAAGACGACATTTTAATACACTTAATACACTAATGAAAGTCGAAATTCGTATTTCGGAAAGTCTTTAAAACTTGAGTTTTAGCCATGGGTCCATTGGTGAACACTTGAAACAAGAAAGAGACAACTTTCTTCATTCAAACGATATCTCAAAACTGACTTTTTTTGCGGTTGATGATTCCGAATCTACGTGAAAGACGACATTTTGAAACACCTAATACACTAAAGAAAGTCCAAATTCATATTTCGAGAAGTTTTTAAAACTTGAGTTTTAGCCATGGGTCCATAGTTAAACACTTGAAACTGTCTTTTTTTGCGGTTGAATGAACAAAGAGACAACTTTGTTCATTCAACAATAACTCAAAAGTGTCTTTTTTTGCGGTTGACGATTCCGAATCAATGTGAAAGACGACATTTTAATACACTTAATACACTGATGAAGGTCCAAATTCAGATTTCGGGCAGTCTTTAAAACTTGAGTTTTGGCCATGGGTCCATAGTTGAACACTTGAAACAAGAAAGAGACAACTTTGTTCATTCAACGATATCTCAAAACTGACTTTTTTTGTGGTTGACGATTCCGAATCAATGTGAAAGACGACATTTTAATACACTTAATACACTCATGAAAGTCCAAATTCGGATTTCGGGAAGTCTTTAAAACTTGAGTTTTACCATGGGTCCATAGTTGAACACTTGAAACAAGAAAGAGACAACTTTGTTCATTAAACTATAACTCAAAACTGACTTTTTTTGCGGTTGACGATTCCGAATCAATGTGAAAGATGAAATTTTAATACACTTAATACGCTAATGAAAGTCCAAATTCGGATTTCAGGAAGTCTTTAAAAGTTGAGTTTTAGCCATGGGTCCATAGTTAAACACTTGAAACAAGAAAGAGACAACTTTGTTCATTCAACGATAACTCAAAACTGACTTTTTTTGCGGTTGACGATTCCGAATCAATGTGAAAGGCGACATTTTAATACACTTAATACACTAATGAAAGTCCAAATTCGGATTTCGAGAAGTCTTTAAAACTTGAGTTTTAGCCATGGGTCCATAGTTGAACACTTGAAACAAGAAAGAGACAACTTTGTTCATTAAACTATAACTCAAAACTGACTTTTTTTGCGGTTGACGATTCCGAATCAATGTGAAAGATGAAATTTTAATACACTTAATACGCTAATGAAAGTCCAAATTCGGATTTCGGGAAGTCTTTAAAAGTTGAGTTTTAGCCATGGGTCCATAGTTAAACACTTGAAACAAGAAAGAGACAATTTTGTTCATTCAACAATAACTCAAAACTGACTTTTTTTGCGGTTGACGATTCCGAATCAATGTGAAAGGCGACATTTTAATACACTTAATACACTAATGAAAGTCCAAATTCGGATTTCGGGAAGTCTTTAAAACTTGAGTTTTAGCCATGGGTCCATAGTTAAACACTTGAAACAAGAAAGAGACAACTTTGTTCATTCAACGATATCTCAAAACTGACTTTTTTTGCGGTTGACGATTCCGAATCAACGTGAAAGACGACATTTTGATACACTTAATACACTAACGAATGTCCAAATTCGGATTCCGGGAACTTTTTTAAAACTTAAGTTTTACCCATGGGTCCATAGTAGAACACTTGAAAAAAGAAAGAGACAACTTTGTTCAATTAACGATATCTTAAAACTGACTTTTTTGCAGTTGACGATTCCGAATCTATGTGAAAGACGACATTTTGAAACAAGAAAGAGACAACTTTCTTCATTCAAACGATATCTCAAAACTGACTTTTTTTGCGGTTGATGATTCCGAATCTACGTGAAAGACGACATTTTGAAACACCTAATACACTAAAGAAAGTCCAAATTCATATTTCGAGAAGTTTTTAAAACTTGAGTTTTAGCCATGGGTCCATAGTTAAACACTTGAAACTGTCTTTTTTTGCGGTTGAATGAACAAAGAGATAACTTTGTTCATTCAACAATAACTCAAAACTGTCTTTTTTTGCGGTTGACGATTCCGAATCAATGTGAAAGACGACATTTTAATACACTTAATACACTGATGAAGGTCCAAATTCAGATTTCGGGCAGTCTTTAAAACTTGAGTTTTGGCCATGGGTCCATAGTTGAACACTTGAAACAAGAAAGAGACAACTTTGTTCATTCAACGATATCTCAAAACTGACTTTTTTTGTGGTTGACGATTCCGAATCAATGTGAAAGACGACATTTTAATACACTTAATACACTCACGAAAGTCCAAATTCGGATTTCGGGAAGTCTTTAAAACTTGAGTTTTAGCCATGGGTCCATAGTTAAACACTTGAAACAAGAAAGAGACAACTTTGTTCATTAAAC
This sequence comes from Diospyros kaki, assembly GCA_036245055.1. NCBI lineage: Eukaryota > Viridiplantae > Streptophyta > Magnoliopsida > Ericales > Ebenaceae > Diospyros > Diospyros kaki. The sequence goes on along the minus strand of BSEG01000009.1, from coordinate 20,090,732 downwards.
TATAACTCAAAACTGACTTTTTTTGCGGTTGACGATTCCGAATCAATGTGAAAGATGAAATTTTAATACACTTAATACGCTAATGAAAGTCTAAATTCGGATTTCGGGAAGTCTTTAAAAGTTGAGTTTTAGCCATGGGTCCATAGTTAAACACTTGAAACAAGAAAGAGACAACTTTGTTCATTCAACGATATCTCAAAACTGACTTTTTTTGCGGTTGACGATTCCGAATCAATGTGAAAGATGAAATTTTAATACACTTAATACGCTAATGAAAGTCCAAATTCGGATTTCGGGAAGTCTTTAAAAGTTGAGTTTTAGCCATGGGTCCATAGTTAAACACTTGAAACAAGAAAGAGACAACTTTGTTCATTCAACGATAACTCAAAACTGACTTTTTTTGCGGTTGACGATTCCGAATCAATGTGAAAGGCGACATTTTAATACACTTAATACACTAATGAAAGTCCAAATTCGGATTTCGAGAAGTCTTTAAAACTTGAGTTTTAGCCATGGGTCCATAGTTGAACACTTGAAACAAGAAAGAGACAACTTTGTTCATTAAACTATAACTCAAAACTGACTTTTTTTGCGGTTGACGATTCCGAATCAATGTGAAAGATGAAATTTTAGTACACTTAATACGCTAATGAAAGTCCAAATTCGGATTTCGGGAAGTCTTTAAAACTTGAGTTTTAGCCATGGGTCCATAGTTAAACACTTGAAACAAGAAAGAGACAACTTTGTTCATTCAACGATATCTCAAAACTGACTTTTTTTGCGGTTGACGATTCGGAATCAATGTGAAAGATGACATTTTGATACACTTAATACACTAACGAAAGTCCAAATTCGGATTTCGGGATGTCTTTAAAACTTGAGTTTTAGCCATGGGTTCATAGTAGAACACTTGAAACAAGAAAGAGACAACTTTGTTCATTCAACGATAACTCAAAAGGGAAGTTTTTTGCAGTGGACGATTCCGAATCAATGTGAAAGACGACATTTTAATACACTTAATACACTGATGAAAGTCCAAATTCGGATTTTGGAAAGTCTTTAAAACTTGAGTTTTAGCCATAGGTCCGTAGATAAACACTTGAAAAAAGAAAGAGACAACTTTGTTCATTCAACGATAACTCAAAACTGACTTTTTTTGCGGTTGACGATTCCAAATCAATGTGAAAGGCGACATTTTAATACACTTAATACACTAATGAAAGTCCAAATTCGGATTTCGGGAAGTCTTTAAAACTTGAGTTTTAGCCATGGGTCCATAGTTAAACACTTGAAACAAGAAAGAGACAACTTTGTTCATTCAACGATATCTCAAAACTGACTTTTTTTGCGGTTGACGATTCCGAATCAATATGAAATACGACATTTTAATACACTTAATACACTAATGAAAGTCTAAATTTAGATTTCGGGAAGTCTTTAAAACTTGAGTTTTAGCCATGGGTTCATAGTAGAACACTTGAAACAAGAAAGAGACAACTTTGTTCATTCAACGATTTCTCAAAACTGACTTTTTTTGCAGTTGACGATTTCGAATAAATGTGAAAGACGACATTTTGATACACTTAATACACTAACGAAAGTCCAAATTCGGATTTCGGGAAGTCTTTAAAACTTGAGTTTTAGCCATGGGTAAATAGTAGAACACTTGAAACAAGAAAGAGACAACTTTGTTCATTCAACAATATCTCAAAACTGACTTTTATTGCGGTTGACGATTCCGAATCAACGTGAAAGACGACATTTTGATACACTTAATACACTAACGAATGTCCAAATTCGGATTCCGGGAACTTTTTTAAAACTTGAGTTTTACCCATGGGTCCATAGTAGAACACTTGAAACAAGAAAGAGACAACTATGTTCAATCAACGATATCTTAAAATTGACTTTTTTGTAGTTGACGATTTCGAATCTATGTGAAAGACGACATTTTGATACACTTAATACCCTAATGAAAGTCCAGATTTAGATTCCGGGATGTTTTTAAAACTTGAGTTTTAGCCATGGGTCCATAGTAGAACACTTGAAACAAGAAAAGACAGAACTTTGTTCAATCAAAGATATCTTAAAATTGACTTTTTTGCAGTTGATGATTCCGAATCTATGTGAAAGACGACATTTTGATACACTTAATACCCTAATGAAAGTCCAGATTTAGATTTCGGGATGTTTTTAAAACTTGAGTTTTAGCCATGGGTCCATAGTAGAACACTTGAAACAACAAAAGACAGAACTTTGTTCAATCAAAGATATCTAAAAACTGACTTATTTGCTTTTGATGATTACGAATCTACGTGAAAGACGGCATTTTGAAACACTTAATACACTAAAGAAAGCCCAAATTCAGATTTTGGGAAGTTTTTAAAACTTGAGTTTTGGCCATGGGTCCATAGTTGAACACTTGAAACAAGAAAGAGACAACTTCGTTCATTCAACGATAACTCGAAAGGGAAGTTTTTTGCGGTGGACGATTCTGAATCAATGTGAAAGACTACATTTTAATACACTTAATACACTGATGAAAGTCCAAATTCAGATTTTGGGAAGTCTTTAAAACTTGAGTTTTAGCCATGGGTCCATAGTTAAACACTTGAAACAAGAAAGAGACAACTTTGTTCATTCAACGATATCTCAAAACTGACTTTTTTTGCGGTTGACGATCTCGAATCAATGTGAAAGATGACATTTTGATACACTTAATACACTAACGAAAGTCCAAATTCGGATTTCGGGATGTCTTTAAAACTTGAGTTTTAGCCATGGTCCATAGTTAAGCACTTGAAACAAGAAAGAGACAACTTTGTTCATTCAACGATAACTCAAAAGGGAAGTTTTTTGCAGTGGACGATTCCGAATCAATGTGAAAGACGACATTTTAATACACTTAATACACTGATGAAAGTCCAAATTCGGATTTTGGAAAGTCTTTAAAACTTGAGTTTTAGCCATAGGTCCGTAGATAAACACTTGAAAAAAGAAAGAGACAACTTTGTTCATTCAACGATATCTCAAAATTGACTTTTTTTGTGGTTCACGATTCCGACTCACTGTGAAAGACGACATTTTAATACACTTAATACACTAATGAAAGTCGAAATTCGTATTTCGGAAAGTCTTTAAAACTTGAGTTTTAGCCATGGGTCCATTGGTGAACACTTGAAACAAGAAAGAGACAACTTTCTTCATTCAAACGATATCTCAAAACTGACTTTTTTTGCGGTTGATGATTCCGAATCTACGTGAAAGACGACATTTTGAAACACCTAATACACTAAAGAAAGTCCAAATTCATATTTCGAGAAGTTTTTAAAACTTGAGTTTTAGCCATGGGTCCATAGTTAAACACTTGAAACTGTCTTTTTTTGCGGTTGAATGAACAAAGAGACAACTTTGTTCATTCAACAATAACTCAAAAGTGTCTTTTTTTGCGGTTGACGATTCCGAATCAATGTGAAAGACGACATTTTAATACACTTAATACACTGATGAAGGTCCAAATTCAGATTTCGGGCAGTCTTTAAAACTTGAGTTTTGGCCATGGGTCCATAGTTGAACACTTGAAACAAGAAAGAGACAACTTTGTTCATTCAACGATATCTCAAAACTGACTTTTTTTGTGGTTGACGATTCCGAATCAATGTGAAAGACGACATTTTAATACACTTAATACACTCATGAAAGTCCAAATTCGGATTTCGGGAAGTCTTTAAAACTTGAGTTTTACCATGGGTCCATAGTTGAACACTTGAAACAAGAAAGAGACAACTTTGTTCATTAAACTATAACTCAAAACTGACTTTTTTTGCGGTTGACGATTCCGAATCAATGTGAAAGATGAAATTTTAATACACTTAATACGCTAATGAAAGTCCAAATTCGGATTTCAGGAAGTCTTTAAAAGTTGAGTTTTAGCCATGGGTCCATAGTTAAACACTTGAAACAAGAAAGAGACAACTTTGTTCATTCAACGATAACTCAAAACTGACTTTTTTTGCGGTTGACGATTCCGAATCAATGTGAAAGGCGACATTTTAATACACTTAATACACTAATGAAAGTCCAAATTCGGATTTCGAGAAGTCTTTAAAACTTGAGTTTTAGCCATGGGTCCATAGTTGAACACTTGAAACAAGAAAGAGACAACTTTGTTCATTAAACTATAACTCAAAACTGACTTTTTTTGCGGTTGACGATTCCGAATCAATGTGAAAGATGAAATTTTAATACACTTAATACGCTAATGAAAGTCCAAATTCGGATTTCGGGAAGTCTTTAAAAGTTGAGTTTTAGCCATGGGTCCATAGTTAAACACTTGAAACAAGAAAGAGACAATTTTGTTCATTCAACAATAACTCAAAACTGACTTTTTTTGCGGTTGACGATTCCGAATCAATGTGAAAGGCGACATTTTAATACACTTAATACACTAATGAAAGTCCAAATTCGGATTTCGGGAAGTCTTTAAAACTTGAGTTTTAGCCATGGGTCCATAGTTAAACACTTGAAACAAGAAAGAGACAACTTTGTTCATTCAACGATATCTCAAAACTGACTTTTTTTGCGGTTGACGATTCCGAATCAACGTGAAAGACGACATTTTGATACACTTAATACACTAACGAATGTCCAAATTCGGATTCCGGGAACTTTTTTAAAACTTAAGTTTTACCCATGGGTCCATAGTAGAACACTTGAAAAAAGAAAGAGACAACTTTGTTCAATTAACGATATCTTAAAACTGACTTTTTTGCAGTTGACGATTCCGAATCTATGTGAAAGACGACATTTTGAAACAAGAAAGAGACAACTTTCTTCATTCAAACGATATCTCAAAACTGACTTTTTTTGCGGTTGATGATTCCGAATCTACGTGAAAGACGACATTTTGAAACACCTAATACACTAAAGAAAGTCCAAATTCATATTTCGAGAAGTTTTTAAAACTTGAGTTTTAGCCATGGGTCCATAGTTAAACACTTGAAACTGTCTTTTTTTGCGGTTGAATGAACAAAGAGATAACTTTGTTCATTCAACAATAACTCAAAACTGTCTTTTTTTGCGGTTGACGATTCCGAATCAATGTGAAAGACGACATTTTAATACACTTAATACACTGATGAAGGTCCAAATTCAGATTTCGGGCAGTCTTTAAAACTTGAGTTTTGGCCATGGGTCCATAGTTGAACACTTGAAACAAGAAAGAGACAACTTTGTTCATTCAACGATATCTCAAAACTGACTTTTTTTGTGGTTGACGATTCCGAATCAATGTGAAAGACGACATTTTAATACACTTAATACACTCACGAAAGTCCAAATTCGGATTTCGGGAAGTCTTTAAAACTTGAGTTTTAGCCATGGGTCCATAGTTAAACACTTGAAACAAGAAAGAGACAACTTTGTTCATTAAACTATAACTCAAAACTGACTTTTTTTGCGGTTGACGATTCCGAATCAATGTGAAAGATGAAATTTTAATACACTTAATACGCTAATGAAAGTCTAAATTCGGATTTCGGGAAGTCTTTAAAAGTTGAGTTTTAGCCATGGGTCCATAGTTAAACACTTGAAACAAGAAAGAGACAACTTTGTTCATTCAACGATATCTCAAAACTGACTTTTTTTGCGGTTGACGATTCCGAATCAATGTGAAAGATGAAATTTTAATACACTTAATACGCTAATGAAAGTCCAAATTCGGATTTCGGGAAGTCTTTAAAAGTTGAGTTTTAGCCATGGGTCCATAGTTAAACACTTGAAACAAGAAAGAGACAACTTTGTTCATTCAACGATAACTCAAAACTGACTTTTTTTGCGGTTGACGATTCCGAATCAATGTGAAAGGCGACATTTTAATACACTTAATACACTAATGAAAGTCCAAATTCGGATTTCGAGAAGTCTTTAAAACTTGAGTTTTAGCCATGGGTCCATAGTTGAACACTTGAAACAAGAAAGAGACAACTTTGTTCATTAAACTATAACTCAAAACTGACTTTTTTTGCGGTTGACGATTCCGAATCAATGTGAAAGATGAAATTTTAGTACACTTAATACGCTAATGAAAGTCCAAATTCGGATTTCGGGAAGTCTTTAAAAGTTGAGTTTTAGCCATGGGTCCATAGTTAAACACTTGAAACAAGAAAGAGACAATTTTGTTCATTCAACAATAACTCAAAACTGACTTTTTTTGCGGTTGACGATTCCGAATCAATGTGAAAGGCGACATTTTAATACACTTAATACACTAATGAAAGTCCAAATTCGGATTTCGGGAAGTCTTTAAAACTTGAGTTTTAGCCATGGGTCCATAGTTAAACACTTGAAACAAGAAAGAGACAACTTTGTTCATTCAACGATATCTCAAAACTGACTTTTTTTGCGGTTGACGATTCCGAATCAATATGAAATACGACATTTTAATACACTTAATACACTAATGAAAGTCTAAATTTGGATTTCGGGAAGTCTTTAAAACTTGAGTTTTAGCCATGGGTTCATAGTAGAACACTTGAAACAAGAAAGAGACAACTTTGTTCATTCAACGATTTCTCAAAACTGACTTTTTTTGCAGTTGACGATTTCGAATAAATGTGAAAGACGACATTTTAATACACTTAATACACTAATGAAAGTACAAATTCGGATTTCGAGAAGTCTTTAAAACTTGAGTTTTAGCCATGGGTCCATAGTTAAACACTTGAAACAAGAAAGAAACAACTTCGTTCATTCAACGATATCTCAGAACTGACTTTTTTTGCGGTTGACGATTCCAAATCAATGTGAAATACGACATTTTAATACACTTAATACACTAATGAAAGTCTAAATTTGGATTTCGGGAAGTCTTTAAAACTTGAGTTTTAGCCATGGGTCTATAGTAGAACACTTGAAACAAGAAAGAGACAACTTTGTTGATTCAACAATTTCTCAAAACTGACTTTTTTTGCGGTTGACGATTTTGAATAAATGTGAAAGACGACATTTTGATACACTTAATACACTAACGAAAGTCCAAATTTGGATTTCGGGAAGTCTTTAAAGCTTGAGTTTTAGCCATGGGTCAGTAGTTAAACACTTGAAACAAGAAAGAGACAACTTTGTTCATTCAACAATATCTCAAAACTGACTTTTATTGCGGTTGACGATTCCGAATCAACGTGAAAGACGACATTTTGATACACTTAATACACTAACGAATGTCCAAATTCGGATTCCGGGAACTTTTTTAAAACTTGAGTTTTACCCATGGGTCCATAGTAGAACACTTGAAAAAAGAAAGAGACAACTTTGTTCAATTAACGATATCTTAAAACTGACTTTTTTGCAGTTGACGATTCCGAATCTATGTGAAAGACGACATTTTGATACACTTAATACCCTAATGAAAGTCCAGATTTAGATTTCGAGAAGTTTTTAAAACTTGAGTTTTAGCCATGGGTCCATAGTAGAACACTTGAAACAAGAAAGACAGAACTTTGTTCAATCAAAGATATCTAAAAACTGACTTCTTTGCTTTTGATGATTACGAATCTACATGAAACACGGCATTTTGAAACACTTAATACACTAAAGAAAGCCCAAATTCAGATTTTGGGAAGTTTTTAAAACTTGAGTTTTGGCCATGGGTCCATAGTTGAACACTTGAAACAAGAAAGAGACAAGTTCGTTCATTCAACGATAACTCGAAAGGGAAGTTTTTTGCGGTGGACGATTCTGAATCAATGTGAAAGACTACATTTTAATACACTTAATACACTGATGAAAGTCCAAATTCAGATTTCGGGAAGTCTTTAAAACTTGAGTTTTAGCCATGGGTCCATAGTTAAACACTTGAAACAAGAAAGAGACAACTTTGTTCATTCAACGATATCTCAAAATTGACTTTTTTTGCGGTTGACGATCTCGAATCAATGTGAAAGATGACATTTTGATACACTTAATACACTAACGAAAGTCCAAATTTGGATTTCGGGATGTCTCTAAAACTTGAGTTTTAGCCATGGTCCATAGTAGAACACTTGAAACAAGAAGGAGACAACTTTGTTCAATCAACGATATCTTAAAATTGACTTTTTTGCAGTTGACGATTCCGAATCTATGTGAAAGACAGCATTTTGAAACACTTAATACACTAAAGAAAGTCCAAATTCAGATTTCGGAAAGTTTTTAAAACTTGAGTTTTAGCCATGGTCCATAGTTAAACACTTGAAACAAGAAAGACAGAACTTTGTTCAATCAAAGATATCTAAAAACTGACTTATTTGCTTTTGATGATTCCGAATCTACGTGAAAGACGACATTTTGAAACACTTAATACACTAAAGAAAGTACAAATTCATATTTCGAGAAGTTTTTAAAACTTGAGTTTTAGCCATGGGTCCATAGTAGAACACTTGAAACAAGAAGAAGACAACTTTGTTCAATCAACGATATCTTAAAACTGACTTATTTGCTTTTGATGATTACAAATCTACGTGAAAGACAACATTTTGAAACACTTAATACACTAAAGAAAGTCCATATTCAGATTTCGAAAAGTTTTTAAAACTTGAGTTTTAGCCATGGTCCATAGTTAAACACTTGAAACAAGAAAGACAGAACTTTGTTCAATCAAAGATATCTAAAAACTGACTTATTTGCTTTTGATGATTCCGAATCTACGTGAAAGACGACATTTTGAAACACTTAATACACTAAAGAAAGTACAAATTCATATTTCGAGAAGTTTTTAAAACTTGAGTTTTAGCCATGGGTCCATAGTTGAACACTTGAAACAAGAAAGAGACAACTTTGTTCATTCAACGATAACTCAAAAGGGAACTTTTTTGCGGTAGACGATTCCGAATCAATGTGAAAGACGACATTTTAATACACTTAATACACTGATGAAAGTCCAAATTCGGATTTCGAAAAGTCTTTAAAACTTGAGTTATAGCCATGGGTCCGTAGTTAAACACTTGAAACAAGAAAGATACAACTTTGTTCATTCAACGATATCACAAAACTGACTTTTTTTGTTGTTGATGATTCCGAATCTACGTGAAAGATGACATTTTGAAACACCTAATACACTAAAGAAAGTCCAAATTCATATTTTGAGAAGTTTTTAAAACTTGGGTTTTAGCCATGGGTCCATAGTTAAACACTTGAAACAAGAAAGAGACAACTTTGTTCATTCAACGATAACTCAAAAGGGAAGTTTTTTGCAGTGGACGATTCCGAATCAATGTGAAAGATGACATTTTAATACACTTAATACACTGATGAAAGTCCAAATTCGGATTTTGGAAAGTCTTTAAAACTTGAGTTTTAGCCATAGGTCCGTAGATAAACACTTGAAAAAAGAAAGAGACAACTTTGTTCATTCAACGATATCTCAAAATTGACTTTTTTTGTGGTTCACGATTCCGACTCACTGTGAAAGACGACATTTTAATACACTTAATACACTAATGAAAGTCAAAATTCGGATTTCGGAAAGTCTTTAAAACTTGAGTTTTAGCCATGGGTCCATTGGTGAACACTTGAAACAAGAAAGAGACAACTTTGTTCATTCAACGATAACTCCAAACTGACTTTTTTTGCGGTTGACGATTCCGAATCAATGTGAAAGGCGACATTTTAATACACTTAATACACTAATGAAAGTCCAAATTCGGATTTCGGGAAGTCTTTAAAAGTTGAGTTTTAGCCATGGGTCCATAGTTGAACACTTGAAACAAGAAAGAGACAACTTTGTTCATTAAACTATAACTCAAAACTGACTTTTTTTGCGGTTGACGATTCCGAATCAATGTGAAAGATGAAATTTTAATACACTTAATACGCTAATGAAAGTCCAAATTCGGATTTCGGGAAGTCTTTAAAAGTTGAGTTTTAGCCATGGGTCCATAGTTAAACACTTGAAACAAGAAAGAGACAACTTTGTTCATTCAACGATAACTCAAAACTGACTTTTTTTGCGGTTGACGATTCCGAATCAATGTGAAAGGCGACATTTTAATACACTTAATACACTAATGAAAGTCCAAATTCGGATTTCGGGAAGTCTTTAAAACTTGAGTTTTAGCCATGGGTCCATAGTTAAACACTTGAAACAAGAAAGAGACAACTTTGTTCATTCAACGATATCTCAAAACTGACTTTTTTTGCGGTTGACGATTCCGAATCAATATGAAATACGACATTTTAATACACTTAATACACTAATGAAAGTCTAAATTTGGATTTCGGGAAGTCTTTAAAACTTGAGTTTTTGCCATGGGTTCATAGTAGAACACTTGAAACAAGAAAGAGACAACTTTGTTCATTCAACGATTTCTCAAAACTGACTTTTTTTGCAGTTGACGATTTCGAATAAATGTGAAAGACGACATTTTGATACACTTAATACACTAACGAAAGTCCAAATTCGGATTTCGGGAAGTCTTTAAAACTTGAGTTTTAGCCATGGGTAAATAGTAGAACACCTGAAACAAGAAAGAGACAACTTTGTTCATTCAACAATATCTCAAAACTGACTTTTATTGCGGTTGACGATTCCGAATCAACGTGAAAGACGACATTTTGATACACTTAATACACTAACGAATGTCCAAATTCGGATTCCGGGAACTTTTTTAAAACTTGAGTTTTACCCATGGGTCCATAGTAGAACACTTGAAACAAGAAAGAGACAACTTTGTTCAATCAACGATATCTTAAAATTGACTTTTTTGCAGTTGACGATTTCGAATCTATGTGAAAGACGACATTTTTATACACTTAATACCCTAATGAAAGTCAGATTTAGATTTCGGGATGTTTTTAAAACTTGAGTTTTAGCCATGGGTCCATAGTATAACACTTGAAACAAGAAAAGACAGAACTTTGTTCAATCAAAGATATCTTAAAATTGACTTTTTTGCAGTTGATGATTCCGAATCTATGTGAAAGACGACATTTTGATACACTTAATACCCTAATGAAAGTCCAGATTTAGATTTCGGGATGTTTTTAAAACTTGAGTTTTAGCCATGGGTCCATAGTAGAACACTTGAAACAACAAAAGACAGAACTTTGTTCAATCAAAGATATCTAAAAACTGACTTATTTGCTTTTGATGATTACGAATCTACGTGAAAGACGGCATTTTGAAACACTTAATACACTAAAGAAAGCCCAAATTCAGATTTTGGGAAGTTTTTAAAACTTGAGTTTTGGCCATGGGTCCATAGTTGAACACTTGAAACAAGAAAGAGACAACTTCGTTCATTCAACGATAACTCGAAAGGGAAGTTTTTTGCGGTGGACGATTCTGAATCAATGTGAAAGACTACATTTTAATACACTTAATACACTGATGAAAGTCCAAATTCAGATTTCGGGAAGTCTTTAAAACTTGAGTTTTAGCCATGGGTCCATAGTTAAACACTTGAAACAAGAAAGAGACAACTTTGTTCATTCAACGATATCTCAAAACTGAATTTTTTTGCGGTTGACGATCTCGAATCAATGTGAAAGATGACATTTTGATACACTTAATACACTAACGAAAGTCCAAATTCGGATTTCGGGATGTCTTTAAAACTTGAGTTTTAGCCATGGTCCATAGTTAAGCACTTGAAACAAGAAAGAGACAACTTTGTTCATTCAACGATAACTCAAAAGGGAAGTTTTTTGCAGTGGACGATTCCGAATCAATGTGAAAGACGACATTTTAATACACTTAATACACTGATGAAAGTCCAAATTCGGATTTTGGAAAGTCTTTAAAACTTGAGTTTTAGCCATAGGTCCGTAGATAAACACTTGAAAAAAGAAAGAGACAACTTTGTTCATTCAACGATATCTCAAAATTGACTTTTTTTGTGGTTCACGATTCCGACTCACTGTGAAAGACGACATTTTAATACACTTAATACACTAATGAAAGTCGAAATTCGGATTTCAGAAAGTCTTTAAAACTTGAGTTTTAGCCATGGGTCCATTGGTGAACACTTGAAACAAGAAAGAGACAACTTTCTTCATTCAAACGATATCTCAAAACTGACTTTTTTTGCGGTTGATGATTCCGAATCTACTTGAAAGACGACATTTTGAAACACCTAATACACTAAAGAAAGTCCAAATTCATATTTCGAGAAGTTTTTAAAACTTGAGTTTTAGCCATGGGTCCATAGTTAAACACTTGAAACTGTCTTTTTTTGCGGTTGAATGAACAAAGAGACAACTTTGTTCATTCAACAATAACTCAAAACTGTCTTTTTTTGCGGTTGACGATTCCGAATCAATGTGAAAGACGACATTTTAATACACTTAATACACTGATGAAGGTCCAAATTCAGATTTCGGGCAGTCTTTAAAACTTGAGTTTTAGCCATGGGTCCATAGTTGAACACTTGAAACAAGAAAGAGACAACTTTGTTCATTCAACGATATCTCAAAACTGACTTTTTTTGTGGTTGACGATTCCGAATCAATGTGAAAGACGACATTTTAATACACTTAATACACTCATGAAAGTCCAAATTCAGATTTCGGGAAGTCTTTAAAACTTGAGTTTTAGCCATGGGTCCATAGTTGAACACTTGAAACAAGAAAGAGACAACTTTGTTCATTAAACTATAACTCAAAACTGACTTTTTTTGCGGTTGACGATTCCGAATCAATGTGAAAGATGAAATTTTAATACACTTAATACGCTAATGAAAGTCCAAATTCAGATTTCGGGAAGTCTTTAAAACTTGAGTTTTAGCCATGGGTCTATAGTAGAACACTTGAAACAAGAAAGAGACAACTTTGTTCATTCAACGATTTCTCAAAACTGACTTTTTTTGCGGTTGACAATTTCGAATAAATGTGAAAGACGACATTTTGATACACTTAATACACTAACGAAAGTCCAAATTTGGATTTCGGGAAGTCTTTAAAGCTTGAGTTTTAGCCATGGGTCAATAGTTAAACACTTGAAACAAGAAAGAGGCAACTTTGTTCATTCAACAATATCTCAAAACTGACTTTTATTGCGGTTGACGATTCCGAATCAACGTGAAAGACGACATTTTGATACACTTAATACACTAACGAAGGTCCAAATTCGGATTCCGGGAACTTTTTTAAAACTTGAGTTTTACCCATGGGTCCATAGTAGAACACTTGAAACAAGAAAGAGACAACTTTGTTCAATCAATGATATCTTAAAATTGACTTTTTTGCATTTGACGATTCCGAATCTATGTGAAAGACGACATTTTGATACACTTAATACCCTAATGAAAGTCCAGATTTAGATTTCGAGAAGTTTTTAAAACTTGAGTTTTAGCCATGGGTCCATAGTAGAACACTTGAAACAAGAAAGACAGAACTTTGTTCAATCAAAGATATCTAAAAACTGACTTATTTGCTTTTGATGATTACGAATCTACGTGAAAGACGGCATTTTGAAACACTTAATACACTAAAGAAAGCCCAAATTCAGATTTTGGGAAGTTTTTAAAACTTGAGTTTTGGCCATGGGTCCGTAGTTGAACACTTGAAACAAGAAAGAGACAACTTCGTTCATTCAACGATAACTCGAAAGGAAAGTTTTTTGTGGTGGACGATTCTGAATCAATGTGAAAGACTAAATTTTAATACACTTAATACACTGATGAAAGTCCAAATCAGATTTCGGGAAGTCTTTAAAACTTGAGTTTTAGCCATGGGTCCATAGTTAAACACTAGAAACAAGAAAGAGACAACTTTGTTCATTCAACGATATCTCAAAACTGACTTTTTTTGCGGTTGACGATCTCGAATCAATGTGAAAGATGACATTTTGATACACTTAATACACTAACGAAAGTCCAAATTTGGATTTCGGGATGTCTCTAAAACTTGAGTTTTAGCCATGGTCCATAGTAGAACACTTGAAACAAGAAGGAGACAACTTTGTTCAATCAACGATATCTTAAAATTGACTTTTTTGCAGTTGACGATTCTGAATCTATGTGAAAGACAGCATTTTGAAACACTTAATACACTAAAGAAAGTCCAAATTCAGATTTCGGAAAGTTTTTAAAACTTGAGTTTTAGCCATGGTCCATAGTTAAACACTTGAAACAAGAAAGACAGAACTTTGTTCAATCAAAGATATCTAAAAACTGACTTATTTGCTTTTGATGATTCAGAATCTACGTGAAAGACGACATTTTGAAACACTTAATACACTAAAGAAAGTACAAATTCATATTTCGAGAAGTTTTTAAAACTTGAGTTTTAGCCATGGGTCCATAGTTGAACACTTGAAACAAGAAAGAGACAACTTTGTTCATTCAACGATAACTCAAAAGGGAACTTTTTTGCGGTGGACGATTCCGAATCAATGTGAAAGACGACATTTTAATACACTTAATACACTGATGAAAGTCCAAATTCGGATTTCGAAAAGTCTTTAAAACTTGAGTTATAGCCATGGGTCCGTAGTTAAACACTTGAAACAAGAAAGATACAACTTTGTTCATTCATCGATATCACAAAACTGACTTTTTTTGTTGTTGATGATTCCGAATCTACGTGAAAGATGACATTTTGAAACACCTAATACACTAAAGAAAGTCCAAATTCATATTTTGAGAAGTTTTTAAAACTTGAGTTTTAGCCATGGGTCCATAGTTGAACACTTGAAACAAGAAAGAGACAACTTTGTTCATTCAACGATAACTCAAAAGGGAAGTTTTTTGCAGTGGACGATTCCGAATCAATGTGAAAGACGACATTTTAATACACTTAATACACTGATGAAAGTCCAAATTCGGATTTTGGAAAGTCTTTAAAACTTGAGTTTTAGCCATAGGTCCGTAGATAAACACTTGAAAAAAGAAAGAGACAACTTTGTTCATTCAACGATATCTCAAAATTGACTTTTTTTGTGGTTCACGATTCCGACTCACTGTGAAAGACGACATTTTAATACACTTAATACACTAATGAAAGTCGAAATTCAGATTTCGGAAAGTCTTTAAAACTTGAGTTTTAGCCATGGGTCCATTGGTGAACACTTGAAACAAGAAAGAGACAACTTTGTTCATTCAACGATAACTCCAAACTGACTTTTTTTGCGGTTGACGATTCCGAATCAATGTGAAAGGCGACATTTTAATACACTTAATACACTAATGAAAGTCCAAATTCGGATTTCGGGAAGTCTTTAAAACTTGAGTTTTAGCCATGGGTCCATAGTTGAACACTTGAAACAAGAAAAAGACAACTTTGTTCATTAAACTATAACTCAAAACTGACTTTTTTTGCGGTTGACGATTCCGAATCAATGTGAAAGATGAAATTTTAATACACTTAATACGCTAATGAAAGTCCAAATTCGGATTTCGAGAAGTCTTTAAAAGTTGAGTTTTAGCCATGGGTCCATAGTTAAACACTTGAAACAAGAAAGAGACAATTTTGTTCATTCAACAATAACTCAAAACTGACTTTTTTTGCGGTTGACGATTCCGAATCAATGTGAAAGGCGACATTTTAATACACTTAATACGCTAATGAAAGTCCAAATTCGGATTTCGGGAAGTCTTTAAAAGTTGAGTTTTAGCCATGGGTCCATAGTTAAACACTTGAAACAAGAAAGAGACAACTTTGTTCATTCAACGATAACTCAAAACTGACTTTTTTTGCGGTTGACGATTCCGAATCAATGTGAAAGATGAAATTTTAATACACTTAATACGCTAATGAAAGTCCAAATTCAGATTTCGGGAAGTCTTTAAAAGTTGAGTTTTAGCCATGGGTCCATAGTTAAACACTTGAAACTGTCTTTTTTTGCGGTTGAATGAACAAAGAGACAACTTTGTTCATTCAACAATAACTCAAAACTGTCTTTTTTTGCGGTTGACGATTCCGAATCAATGTGAAAGACGACATTTTAATACACTTAATACACTGATGAAGGTCCAAATTCAGATTTCGGGCAGTCTTTAAAACTTGAGTTTTAGCCATGGGTCCATAGTTGAACACTTGAAACAAGAAAGAGACAACTTTGTTCATTCAACGATATCTCAAAACTGACTTTTTTTGTGGTTGACGATTCCGAATCAATGTGAAAGACGACATTTTAATACACTTAATACACTCATGAAAGTCCAAATTCGGATTTCGGGAAGTCTTTAAAACTTGAGTTTTAGCCATGGGTCCATAGTTGAACACTTGAAACAAGAAAGAGACAACTTTGTTCATTAAACTATAACTCAAAACTGACTTTTTTTGCGGTTGACGATTCCGAATCAATGTGAAAGATGAAATTTTAATACACTTAATACGCTAATGAAAGTCCAAATTCAGATTTCGGGAAGTCTTTAAAAGTTGAGTTTTAGCCATGGGTCCATAGTTAAACACTTGAAACAAGAAAGAGACAACTTTGTTCATTCAACGATATCTCAAAACTGACTTTTTTTGCGGTTGACGATTCCGAATCAATGTGAAATACGACATTTTAATACACTTAATACACTAATGAAAGTCTAAATTTGGATTTCTGGAAGTCTTTAAAACTTGAGTTTTAGCCATGGGTCTATAGTAGAACACTTGAAACAAGAAAGAGACAACTTTGTTCATTCAACGATTTCTCAAAACTGACTTTTTTTGCGGTTGACAATTTCGAATAAATGTGAAAGACGACATTTTGATACACTTAATACACTAACGAAAGTCCAAATTTGGATTTCGGGAAGTCTTTAAAGCTTGAGTTTTAACCATGGGTCAATAGTTAAACACTTGAAACAAGAAAGAGGCAACTTTGTTCATTCAACAATATCTCAAAACTGACTTTTATTGCGGTTGACGATTCCGAATCAACGTGAAAGACGACATTTTGATACACTTAATACACTAACGAAGGTCCAAATTCGAATTCCGGGAACTTTTTTAAAACTTGAGTTTTACCCATGGGTCCATAGTAGAACACTTGAAACAAGAAAGAGACAACTTTGTTCAATCAATGATATCTTAAAATTGACTTTTTTGCATTTGACGATTCCGAATCTATGTGAAAGACGACATTTTGATACACTTAATACCCTAATGAAAGTCCAGATTTAGATTTCGAGAAGTTTTTAAAACTTGAGTTTTAGCCATGGGTCCATAGTAGAACACTTGAAACAAGAAAGACAGAACTTTGTTCAATCAAAGATATCTAAAAACTGACTTATTTGCTTTTGATGATTACGAATCTACGTGAAAGACGGCATTTTGAAACACTTAATACACTAAAGAAAGCCCAAATTCAGATTTTGGGAAGTTTTTAAAACTTGAGTTTTGGCCATGGGTCCGTAGTTGAACACTTGAAACAAGAAAGAGACAACTTCGTTCATTCAACGATAACTCGAAAGGAAAGTTTTTTGTGGTGGACGATTCTGAATCAATGTGAAAGACTAAATTTTAATACACTTAATACACTAATGAAAGTCCAAATCAGATTTCGGGAAGTCTTTAAAACTTGAGTTTTAGCCATGGGTCCATAGTT
The DNA here is from genome assembly GCA_036245055.1 of Diospyros kaki. Lineage (NCBI taxonomy): Eukaryota > Viridiplantae > Streptophyta > Magnoliopsida > Ericales > Ebenaceae > Diospyros > Diospyros kaki. The sequence continues at coordinate 20,073,217 of BSEG01000009.1, read as the reverse complement.
AAACACTAGAAACAAGAAAGAGACAACTTTGTTCATTCAACGATATCTCAAAACTGACTTTTTTTGCGGTTGACGATCTCGAATCAATGTGAAAGATGACATTTTGATACACTTAATACACTAACGAAAGTCCAAATTCAGATTTCGGGATGTCTCTAAAACTTGAGTTTTAGCCATGGGTCCATAGTTAAACACTTGAAACAAGAAAGAGACAACTTTGTTCATTCAACGATAAGTCAAAAGGGAAGTTTTTTGCAGTGGACGATTCCGAATCAATGTGAAAGACGACATTTTAATACACTTAATACACTGATGAAAGTCCAAATTCGGATTTTGGAAAGTCTTTAAAACTTGAGTTTTAGCCATAGGTCCGTAGATAAACACTTGAAAAAAGAAAGAGACAACTTTGTTCATTCAACGATAACTCAAAACTGACTTTTTTTGCGGTTGACGATTCCGAATCAATGTGAAAGATGAAATTTTAATACACTTAATACGCTAATGAAAGTACAAATTCGGATTTCGGGAAGTCTTTAAAACTTGAGTTTTAGCCATGGGTCCATAGTTAAACACTTGAAACAAGAAAGAAACAACTTCGTTCATTCAACGATATCTCAGAACTGACTTTTTGCGGTTGACGATTTCGAATAAATGTGAAAGACGACATTTTGATACACTTAATACACTAACGAAAGTCCAAATTTGGATTTCGGGAAGTCTTTAAAACTTGAGTTTTAGCCATGGATCCATAGTTAAACACTTGAAACAAGAAAGAGACAACTTTGTTCATTCAACGATTTCTCAAAACTGACTTTTTTTGCGGTTGACGATTTCGAATAAATGTGAAAGACGACATTTTGATACACTTAATACACTAACGAAAGTCCAAATTTGGATTTCGGGAAGTCTTTAAAACTTGAGTTTTAGCCATGGGTCCATAGTTAAACACTTGAAACAAGAAAGAGACAACTTTGTTGATTCAACGATTTCTCAAAACTGACTTTTTTTGCGGTTGACGATTTCGAATAAATGTGAAAGACGACATTTTGATACACTTAATACACTAACGAAAGTCCAAATTTGGATTTCAGGAAGTCTTTAAAGCTTGAGTTTTAGCCATGGGTCAATAGTTAAACACTTGAAACAAGAAAGAGACAACTTTGTTCATTCAACAATATCTCAAAACTGACTTTTATTGCGTTTGACGATTCCGAATCAACGTGAAAGACGACATTTTGATACACTTAATACACTAACGAATGTCCAAATTCGAATTCCGGGAACTTTTTTAAAACTTGAGTTTTACCCATGGGTCCATAGTAGAACACTTGAAACAAGAAAGAGACAACTTTGTTCAATCAACGATATCTTAAAACTAACTTTTTTGCAGTTGACGATTCCGAATCTATGTGAAAGACGACATTTTGATACACTTAATACCCTAATGAAAGTCCAGATTTAGATTTCGAGAAGTTTTTAAAACTTGAGTTTTAGCCATGGGTCCATAGTAGAACACTTGAAACAAGAAAGACAGAACTTTGTTCAATCAAAGATATCTAAAAACTGACTTATTTGCTTTTGATGATTACGAATCTACGTGAAAGACGGCATTTTGAAACCCTTAATACACTAAAGAAAGCCCAAATTCAGATTTTGGGAAGTTTTTAAAACTTGAGTTTTGGCCATGGGTCCGTAGTTGAACACTTGAAACAAGAAAGAGACAACTTCGTTCATTCAACGATAACTCGAAAGGAAAGTTTTTTGCGGTGGACGATTCTGAATCAATGTGAAAGACTAAATTTTAATACACTTAATACACTGATGAAAGTCCAAATCAGATTTCGGGAAGTCTTTAAAACTTGAGTTTTAGCCATGGGTCCATAGTTAAACACTAGAAACAAGAAAGAGACAACTTTGTTCATTCAACGATATCTCAAAACTGACTTTTTTTGCGGTTGACGATCTCGAATCAATGTGAAAGATGACATTTTGATACACTTAATACACTAACGAAAGTCCAAATTTGGATTTCGGGATGTCTCTAAAACTTGAGTTTTAGCCATGGTCCATAGTAGAACACTTGAAACAAGAAGGAGACAACTTTGTTCAATCAACGATATCTTAAAATTGACTTTTTTGCAGTTGACGATTCCGAATCTATGTGAAAGACAGCATTTTGAAACACTTAATACACTAAAGAAAGTCCAAATTCAGATTTCGGAAAGTTTTTAAAACTTGAGTTTTAGCCATGGTCCATAGTTAAACACTTGAAACAAGAAAGACAGAACTTTGTTCAATCAAAGATATCTAAAAACTGACTTATTTGCTTTTGATGATTCCGAATCTACGTGAAAGACGACATTTTGAAACACTTAATACACTAAAGAAAGTACAAATTCATATTTCGAGAAGTTTTTAAAACTTGAGTTTTAGCCATGGGTCCATAGTTGAACACTTGAAACAAGAAAGAGACAACTTTGTTCATTCAACGATAACTCAAAAGGGAACTTTTTTGCGGTGGACGATTCCGAATCAATGTGAAAGACTACATTTTAATACACTTAATACACTGATGAAAGTCCAAATTCGGATTTCGAAAAGTCTTTAAAACTTGAGTTATAGCCATGGGTCCGTAGTTAAACACTTGAAACAAGAAAGATACAACTTTGTTCATTCAACGATATCACAAAACTGACTTTTTTTGTTGTTGATGATTCCGAATCTACGTGAAAGATGACATTTTGAAACACCTAATACACTAAAGAAAGTCCAAATTCATATTTTGAGAAGTTTTTAAAACTTGAGTTTTAGCCATGGGTCCATAGTTGAACACTTGAAACAAGAAAGAGACAACTTTGTTCATTCAACGATAACTCAAAAGGGAAGTTTTTTGCAGTGGACGATTCCGAATCAATGTGAAAGACGACATTTTAATACACTTAATACACTGATGAAAGTCCAAATTCGGATTTTGGAAAGTCTTTAAAACTTGAGTTTTAGCCATAGGTCCGTAGATAAACACTTGAAAAAAGAAAGAGACAACTTTGTTCATTCAACGATATCTCAAAATTGACTTTTTTTGTGGTTCACGATTCCGACTCACTGTGAAAGACGACATTTTAATACACTTAATACACTAATGAAAGTCGAAATTCAGATTTCGAAAAGTCTTTAAAACTTGAGTTTTAGCCATGGGTCCATTGGTGAACACTTGAAACAAGAAAGAGACAACTTTGTTCATTCAACGATAACTCAAAACTGACTTTTTTTGCAGTTGACGATTCCGAATCAATGTGAAAGGCGACATTTTAATACACTTAATACACTAATGAAAGTCCAAATTCGGATTTCGGGAAGTCTTTAAAACTTGAGTTTTAGCCATGGGTCCATAGTTAAACACTTGAAACAAGAAAGAGACAACTTTGTTCATTCAACGATATCTCAAAACTGACTTTTTTTGCGGTTGACGATTCCGAATCAATATGAAATACGACATTTTAATACACTTAATACACTAATGAAAGTCTAAATTTGGATTTCGGGAAGTCTTTAAAACTTGAGTTTTAGCCATGGGTTCATAGTAGAACACTTGAAACAAGAAAGAGACAACTTTGTTCATTCAACGATTTCTCAAAACTGACTTTTTTTGCAGTTGACGATTTCGAATAAATGTGAAAGACGACATTTTGATACACTTAATACACTAACGAAAGTCCAAATTCGGATTTCGGGAAGTCTTTAAAACTTGAGTTTTAGCCATGGGTAAATAGTAGAACACTTGAAACAAGAAAGAGACAACTTTGTTCATTCAACAATATCTCAAAACTGACTTTTATTGCGGTTGACGATTCCGAATCAACGTGAAAGACGACATTTTGATACACTTAATACACTAACGAATGTCCAAATTCGGATTCCGGGAACTTTTTTAAAACTTGAGTTTTACCCATGGGTCCATAGTAGAACACTTGAAACAAGAAAGAGACAACTTTGTTCAATCAACGATATCTTAAAATTGACTTTTTTGCAGTTGACGATTTCGAATCTATGTGAAAGACGACATTTTGATACACTTAATACCCTAATGAAAGTCCAGATTTAGATTTCGGGATGTTTTTAAAATTTGAGTTTTAGCCATGGGTCCATAGTAGAACACTTGAAACAAGAAAAGACAGAACTTTGTTCAATCAAAGATATCTTAAAATTGACTTTTTTGTAGGTGATGATTCCGAATCTATGTGAAAGACGACATTTTGATACACTTAATACCCTAATGAAAGTCCAGATTTAGATTTCGGGATGTTTTTAAAACTTGAGTTTTAGCCATGGGTCCATAGTAGAACACTTGAAACAAGAAAAGACAGAACTTTGTTCAATCAAAGATATCTAAAAACTGACTTATTTGCTTTTGATGATTACGAATCTACGTGAAAGACGGCATTTTTTATCACTTAATACACTAAAGAAAGCCCAAATTCAGATTTTGGGAAGTTTTTAAAACTTGAGTTTTGGCCATGGGTCCATAGTTGAACACTTGAAACAAGAAAGAGACAACTTCGTTCATTCAACGATAACTCGAAAGGGAAGTTTTTTGCGGTGGACGATTCTGAATCAATGTGAAAGACTACATTTTAGTACACTTAATACACTGATGAAAGTCCAAATTTAGATTTCGGGAAGTCTTTAAAACTTGAGTTTTAGCCATGGGTCCATAGTTAAACACTTGAAACAAGAAAGAGACAACTTTGTTCATTCAACGATATCTCAAAACTGACTTTTTTTGCGGTTGACGATCTCGAATCAATGTGAAAGATGACATTTTGATACACTTAATACACTAACGAAAGTCCAAATTCGGATTTCGGGATGTCTTTAAAACTTGAGTTTTAGCCATGGTCCATAGTTAAGCACTTGAAACAAGAAAGAGACAACTTTGTTCATTCAACGATAACTCAAAAGGGAAGTTTTTTTCAGTGGACGATTCCGAATCAATGTGAAAGACGACATTTTAATACACTTAATACACTGATGAAAGTCCAAATTCGGATTTTGGAAAGTCTTTAAAACTTGAGTTTTAGCCATAGGTCCGTAGATAAACACTTGAAAAAAGAAAGAGACAACTTTGTTCATTCAACGATATCTCAAAATTGACTTTTTTTGTGGTTCACGATTCCGACTCACTGTGAAAGACGACATTTTAATACACTTAATACACTAATGAAAGTCGAAATTCGGATTTCGGAAAGTCTTTAAAACTTGAGTTTTAGCCATGGGTCCATTGGTGAACACTTGAAACAAGAAAGAGACAACTTTCTTCATTCAAACGATATCTAAAAACTGACTTATTTGCTTTTGATGATTACGAATCTACGTGAAAGACGGCATTTTGAAACACTTAATACACTAAAGAAAGCCCAAATTCAGATTTTGGGAAGTTTTTAAAACTTGAGTTTTGGCCATGGGTCCGTAGTTGAACACTTGAAACAAGAAAGAGACAACTTCGTTCATTCAACGATAAATCGAAAGGAAAGTTTTTTGCGGTGGACGATTCTGAATCAATGTGAAAGACTAAATTTTAATACACTTAATACACTGATGAAAGTCCAAATCAGATTTCGGGAAGTCTTTAAAACTTGAGTTTTAGCCATGGGTCCATAGTTAAACACTAGAAACAAGAAAGAGACAACTTTGTTCATTCAACGATATCTCAAAACTGACTTTTTTTGTGGTTGACGATCTCGAATCAATGTGAAAGATGACATTTTGATACACTTAATACACTAACGAAAGTCCAAATTCAGATTTCGGGATGTCTCTAAAACTTGAGTTTTAGCCATGGGTCCATAGTTGAACACTTGAAACAAGAAAGAGACAACTTTGTTCATTAAACTATAACTCAAAACTGACTTTTTTTGCGGTTGACGATTCCGAATCAATGTGAAAGATGAAATTTTAATACACTTAATACGCTAATGAAAGTCCAAATTCGGATTTCGGGAAGTCTTTAAAAGTTGAGTTTTAGCCATGGGTCCATAGTTAAACACTTGAAACAAGAAAGAGACAACTTTGTTCATTCAACGATATCTCAAAACTGACTTTTTATGCGGTTGACGATTCCGAATCAATGTGAAATACGACATTTTAATACACTTAATACACTAATGAAAGTCTAAATTTGGATTTCTGGAAGTCTTTAAAATTTGAGTTTTAGCCATGGGTCTATAGTAGAACACTTGAAACAAGAAAGAGACAACTTTGTTCATTCAACGATTTCTCAAAACTGACTTTTTTTGCGGTTGACGATTTCGAATAAATGTGAAAGACGACATTTTCATACACTTAATACACTAACGAAAGTCCAAATTTGGATTTCGGGAAGTCTTTAAAGCTTGAGTTTTAGCCATGGGTCAATAGTTAAACACTTGAAACAAGAAAGAGGCAACTTTGTTCATTCAACAATATCTCAAAACTGACTTTTATTGTGGTTGACGATTCCGAATCAACGTGAAAGACGACATTTTGATACACTTAATACACCAACGAATGTCCAAATTCGGATTCCGGGAACTTTTTTAAAACTTGAGTTTTACCCATGGGTCCATAGTAGAACACTTGAAACAAGAAAGAGACAACTTTGTTCAATCAATGATATCTTAAAATTGACTTTTTTGCATTTGACGATTCCGAATCTATGTGAAAGACGACATTTTGATACACTTAATACCCTAATGAAAGTCCAGATTTAGATTTCGAGAAGTTTTTAAAACTTGAGTTTTAGCCATGGGTCCATAGTAGAACACTTGAAACAAGAAAGACAGAACTTTGTTCAATCAAAGATATCTAAAAACTGACTTATTTGCTTTTGATGATTACGAATCTACGTGAAAGACGGCATTTTGAAACACTTAATACACTAAAGAAAGCCCAAATTCAGATTTTGGGAAGTTTTTAAAACTTGAGTTTTGGCCATGGGTCCGTAGTTGAACACTTGAAACAAGAAAGAGACAACTTCGTTCATTCAACGATAACTCGAAAGGAAAGTTTTTTGCGGTGGACGATTCTGAATCAATGTGAAAGACTAAAATACACTTAATACACTGATGAAAGTCCAAATCAGATTTCGGGAAGTCTTTAAAACTTGAGTTTTAGCCATGGGTCCATAGTTAAACACTAGAAACAAGAAAGAGACAACTTTGTTCATTCAACGATATCTCAAAACTGACTTTTTTTGCGGTTGACGATCTCGAATCAATGTGAAAGATGACATTTTGATACACTTAATACACTAACGAAAGTCCAAATTCAGATTTCGGGATGTCTCTAAAACTTGAGTTTTAGCCATGGGTCCATAGTTAAACACTTGAAACAAGAAAGAGACAACTTTGTTCATTCAACGATAACTCAAAACTGACTTTTTTTGCGGTTGACGCTTCCGAATCAATGTGAAAGACGACATTTTAATACACTTAATACACTAATGAAAGTACAAATTCAGATTTCGGGAAGTCTTTAAAACTTGAGTTTTAGCCATGGGTCCATAGTTAAACACTTGAAACAAGAAAGAAACAACTTCGTTCATTCAACGATATCTCAGAACTGACTTTTTTTGCGGTTGACGATTCCGAATCAATGTGAAATATGACATTTTAATACACTTAATACACTAATGAAACTCTAAATTTGGATTTCGGGAAGTCTTTAAAACTTGAGTTTTAACCATGGGTCTATAGTAGAACACTTGAAACAAGAAAGAGACAACTTTGTTCATTCAACGAGATCTCAAAACTGACTTTTTTTGCGGTTGACGATTCCGAATCAATGTGAAAGACGACATTTTAATACACTTAATACACAAATGAAAGTCCAAATTCGGATTTCAGGAAGTCTTTAAAACTTGAGTTTTAGCCATGGGTCCATAGTTGAACACTTGAAACAAGAAAGAGACAACTTTGTTCATTCAACAATAACTCAAAACTGACTTTTTTTGTGGTTGACGATTCCGAATCAATGCGAAAGACGACATTTTAATACACTTAATACACTAATGAAAGTCCAAATTCGGATTTCGGGAAGTCTTTAAAACTTGAGTTTTAGCCATGGGTCCATAGTTAAACACTTGAAACAAGAAAGAGACAACCTTGTTCATTCAACGATATCTCAAAATTGACTTTTTTTGCGGTTGACGATTCCGAATCAATGTGAAATACGACATTTTAATACACTTAATACACTAATGAAAGTCTAAATTTGGATTTCTGGAAGTCTTTAAAACTTGAGTTTTAGCCATGGGTCTATAGTAGAACACTTGAAACAAGAAAGAGACAACTTTGTTCATTCAACGATTTCTCAAAACTGACTTTTTTTGCGGTTGACGATTTCGAATAAATGTGAAAGACGACATTTTGATACACTTAATACACTAACGAAAGTCCAAATTTGGATTTCGGGAAGTCTTTAAAGCTTGAGTTTTAGCCATGGGTCAATAGTTAAACACTTGAAACAAGAAAGAGGCAACTTTGTTCATTCAACAATATCTCAAAACTGACTTTTATTGCGGTTGACGATTCCGAATCAACGTGAAAGACGACATTTTGATACACTTAATACACTAACGAATGTCCAAATTCGGATTTCGGGAACTTTTTTAAAACTTGAGTTTTACCCATGGGTCCATAGTAGAACACTTGAAACAAGAAAGAGACAACTTTGTTCAATCAATGATATCTTAAAATTGACTTTTTTGCATTTGACGATTCCGAATCTATGTGAAAGACGACATTTTGATACACTTAATACCCTAATGAAAGTCCAGATTTAGATTTCGAGAAGTTTTTAGAACTTGAGTTTTAGCCATGGGTCCATAGTAGAACACTTGAAACAAGAAAGACAGAACTTTGTTCAATCAAAGATATCTAAAAACTGACTTATTTGCTTTTGATGATTACGAATCTACGTGAAAGACGGCATTTTGAAACACTTAATACACTAAAGAAAGCCCAAATTCAGATTTTGGAAGTTTTTAAAACTTGAGTTTTGGCCATGGGTCCGTAGTTGAACACTTGAAACAAGAAAGAGACAACTTCGTTCATTCAACGATAACTCGAAAGGAAAGTTTTTTGCGGTGGACGATTCTGAATCAATGTGAAAGACTACATTTTAATACACTTAATACACTGATGAAAGTCCAAATCAGATTTCGGGAAGTCTTTAAAACTTGAGTTTTATCCATGGGTCCATAGTTAAACACTAGAAACAAGAAAGAGACAACTTTGTTCATTCAACGATATCTCAAAACTGACTTTTTTTGCGGTTAACGATCTCGAATCAATGTGAAAGATGACATTTTGATACACTTAATACACTAACGAAAGTCCAAATTCAGATTTCGGGATGTCTCTAAAACTTGAGTTTTAGCCATGGGTCCATAGTTAAACACTTGAAACAAGAAAGAGACAACTTTGTTCATTCAACGATTTCTCAAAACTGACTTTTTTTGCGGTTGACGATTTCGAATAAATGTGAAAGACGACATTTTGATACACTTAATACACTAACGAAAGTCCAAATTTGGATTTCGGGAAGTCTTTAAAACTTGAGTTTTAGCCATGGGTCCATAGTTAAACACTTGAAACAAGAAAGAGACAACTTTGTTGATTCAACGATTTCTCAAAACTGACTTTTTTTGCGGTTGACGATTTCGAATAAATGTGAAAGACGACATTTTGATACACTTAATACACTAACGAAAGTCCAAATTTGGATTTCAGGAAGTCTTTAAAGCTTGAGTTTTAGCCATGGGTCAATAGTTAAACACATGAAACAAGAAAGAGACAACTTTGTTCATTCAACAATATCTCAAAACTGACTTTTATTGCGTTTGACGATTCCGAATCAACGTGAAAGACGACATTTTGATACACTTAATACACTAACGAATGTCCAAATTCGGATTCCGGGAACTTTTTTAAAACTTGAGTTTTACCCATGGGTCCATAGTAGAACACTTGAAACAAGAAAGAGACAACTTTGTTCAATCAACGATATCTTAAAACTGACTTTTTTGCAGTTGACGATTCCGAATCTATGTGAAAGACGACATTTTGATACACTTAATACCCTAATGAAAGTCCAGATTTAGATTTCGAGAAGTTTTTAAAACTTGAGTTTTAGCCATGGGTCCATAGTAGAACACTTGAAACAAGAAAGACAGAACTTTGTTCAATCAAAGATATCTAAAAACTGACTTATTTGCTTTTGATGATTACGAATCTACGTGAAAGACGGCATTTTGAAACACTTAATACACTAAAGAAAGCCCAAATTCAGATTTTGGGAAGTTTTTAAAACTTGAGTTTTGGCCATGGGTCCGTAGTTGAACACTTGAAACAAGAAAGAGACAACTTCGTTCATTCAACGATAACTCGAAAGGAAAGTTTTTTGCGGTGGACGATTCTGAATCAATGTGAAAGACTAAATTTTAATACACTTAATACACTGATGAAAGTCCAAATCAGATTTCGGGAAGTCTTTAAACTTGAGTTTTAGCCATGGGTCCATAGTTAAACACTAGAAACAAGAAAGAGACAACTTTGTTCATTCAACGATATCTCGAAACTGACTTTTTTTGCGGTTGACGATCTCGAATCAATGTGAAAGATGACATTTTGATACACTTAATACACTAACGAAAGTCCAAATTCAGATTTCGGGATGTCTCTAAAACTTGAGTTTTAGCCATGGGTCCATAGTTAAACACTTGAAACAAGAAAGAGACAACTTTGTTCATTCAACGATAACTCAAAACTGACTTTTTTTGCGGTTGACGCTTCCGAATCAATGTGAAAGACGACATTTTAATACACTTAATACACTAATGAAAGTACAAATTCGGATTTCGGGAAGTCTTTAAAACTTGAGTTTTAGCCATGGGTCCATAGTTAAACACTTGAAACAAGAAAGAAACAACTTCGTTCATTCAACGATATCTCAGAACTGACTTTTTTTGCGGTTGACAATTCTGAATCTATGTGAAATATGACATTTTAATACACTTAATACACTAATGAAACTCTAAATTTGGATTTCGGGAAGTCTTTAAAACTTGAGTTTTAGCCATGGGTCTATAGTAGAACACTTGAAACAAGAAAGAGACAACTTTGTTCATTCAACGAGATCTCAAAACTGACTTTTTTTGCGGTTGACGATTCCGAATCAATGTGAAAGACGACATTTTAATACACTTAATACACAAATGAAAGTCCAAATTCGGATTTCAGGAAGTCTTTAAAACTTGAGTTTTAGCCATGGGTCCATAGTTGAACACTTGAAACAAGAAAGAGACAACTTTGTTCATTCAACGATAACTCAAAACTGACTTTTTTTGTGGTTGACGATTCCGAATCAATGCGAAAGACGACATTTTAATACACTTAATACACTAATGAAAGTCCAAATTCGGATTTCGGGAAGTCTTTAAAACTTGAGTTTTAGCCATGGGTCCATAGTTAAACACTTGAAACAAGAAAGAGACAACCTTGTTCATTCAACGATATCTCAAAACTGACTTTTTTTGCGGTTGACGATTCCGAATCAATGTGAAATACGACATTTTAATACACTTAATACACTAATGAAAGTCTAAATTTGGATTTCTGGAAGTCTTTAAAACTTGAGTTTTAGCCATGGGTCTATAGTAGAACACTTGAAACAAGAAAGAGACAACTTTGTTCATTCAACGATTTCTCAAAACTGACTTTTTTTGCGGTTGACGATTTCGAATAAATGTGAAAGACGACATTTTGATACACTTAATACACTAACGAAAGTCCAAATTTGGATTTCGGGAAGTCTTTAAAGCTTGAGTTTTAGCCATGGGTCAATAGTTAAACACTTGAAACAAGAAAGAGGCAACTTTGTTCATTCAACAATATCTCAAAACTGACTTTTATTGCGGTTGACGATTCCGAATCAACGTGAAAGACGACATTTTGATACACTTAATACACTAACGAATGTCCAAATTCGGATTCCGGGAACTTTTTTAAAACTTGAGTTTTACCCATGGGTCCATAGTAGAACACTTGAAACAAGAAAGAGACAACTTTGTTCAATCAATGATATCTTAAAATTGACTTTTTTGCATTTGACGATACCGATTCTATGTGAAAGACGACATTTTGATACACTTAATACCTTAATGAAAGTCCAGATTTAGATTTCGAGAAGTTTTTAGAACTTGAGTTTTAGCCATGGGTCCATAGTAGAACACTTGAAACAAGAAAGACAGAACTTTGTTCAATCAAAGATATCTAAAAACTGACTTATTTGCTTTTGATGATTACGAATCTACGTGAAAGATGGCATTTTGAAACACTTAATACACTAAAGAAAGCCCAAATTCAGATTTTGGAAGTTTTTAAAACTTGAGTTTTGGCCATGGGTCCGTAGTTGAACACTTGAAACAAGAAAGAGACAACTTCGTTCATTCAACGATAACTCGAAAGGAAAGTTTTTTGCGGTGGACGATTCTGAATCAATGTGAAAGACTACATTTTAATACACTTAATACACTGATGAAAGTCCAAATCAGATTTCGGGAAGTCTTTAAAACTTGAGTTTTAGCCATGGGTCCATAGTTAAACACTAGAAACAAGAAAGAGACAACTTTGTTCATTCAACGATATCTCAAAACTGACTTTTTTTGCGGTTGACGATCTCGAATCAATGTGAAAGATGACATTTTGATACACTTAATACAATAACGAAAGTCCAAATTCAGATTTCGGGATGTCTCTAAAACTTGAGTTTTAGCCATGGGTCCATAGTTAAACACTTCAAACAAGAAAGAGACAACTTTGTTCATTCAACGATTTCTCAAAACTGACTTTTTTTGCGGTTGACGATTTCGAATAAATGTGAAAGACGACATTTTGATACACTTAATACACTAACGAAAGTCCAAATTTGGATTTCGGGAAGTCTTTAAAACTTGAGTTTTAGCCATTGGTCCATAGTTAAACACTTGAAACAAGAAAGAGACAACTTTGTTCATTCAACGATAACTCAAAACTGACTTTTTTTGCGGTTGACGATTCCGAATCAATGTGAAAGACGACATTTTAATACACTTAATACACTAATGAAAGTACAAATTCGGATTTCGGGAAGTCTTTAAAACTTGAGTTTTAGCCATGGGTCCATAGTTAAACACTTGAAACAAGAAAGAAACAACTTCGTTCATTCAACGATTTCTCAAAACTGACTTTTTTTGCGGTTCACGATTCCGAATCAATGTGAAATACGACATTTTAATACACTTAATACACTAATGAAAGTCTAAATTTGGATTTCGGGAAGTCTTTAAAACTTGAGTTTTAGCCATGGGTCTATAGTAGAACACTTGAAACAAGAAAGAGACAACTTTGTTGATTCAACGATTTCTCAAAACTGACTTTTTTTGCGGTTGACGATTTCGAATAAATGTGAAAGACGACATTTTGATACACTTAATACACTAACGAAAGTCCAAATTTGGATTTCAGGAAGTCTTTAAAGCTTGAGTTTTAGCCATGGGTCAATAGTTAAACACTTGAAACAAGAAAGAGACAACTTTGTTCATTCAACAATATCTCAAAACTGACTTTTATTGCGTTTGACGATTCCGAATCAACGTGAAAGACGACATTTTGATACACTTAATACACTAACGAATGTCCAAATTCGGATTCCGGGAACTTTTTTAAAACTTGAGTTTTACCCATGGGTCCATAGTAGAACACTTGAAACAAGAAAGAGACAACTTTGTTCAATCAACGATATCTTAAAACTGACTTTTTTGCAGTTGACGATTCCGAATCTATGTGAAAGACGACATTTTGATACACTTAATACCCTAATGAAAGTCCAGATTTAGATTTCGAGAAGTTTTTAAAACTTGAGTTTTAGCCATGGGTCCATAGTAGAACACTTGAAACAAGAAAGACAGAACTTTGTTCAATTTAAGATATCTAAAAACTGACTTATTTGCTTTTGATGATTACGAATCTACATGAAAGACGGCATTTTGAAACACTTAATACACTAAAGAAAGCCCAAATTCAGATTTTGGGAAGTTTTTAAAACTTGAGTTTTGGCCATGGGTCCGTAGTTGAACACTTGAAACAAGAAAGAGACAACTTCGTTCATTCAACGATAACTCGAAAGGGAAGTTTTTTGCGGTGGACGATTCTGAATCAATGTGAAAGACTACATTTTAATACACTTAATACACTGATGAAAGTCCAAATTCAGATTTCGGGAAGTCTTTAAAACTTGAGTTTTAGCCATGGGTCCATAGTTAAACACTTGAAACAAGAAAGAGACAACTTTGTTCATTCAACGATATCTCAAAATTGACTTTTTTTGCGGTTGACGATCTCGAATCAATGTGAAAGATGACATTTTGATACACTTAATACACTAACGAAAGTCCAAATTTGGATTTCGGGATGTCTCTAAAACTTGAGTTTTAGCCATCGTCCATAGTAGAACACTTGAAACAAGAAGGAGACAACTTTGTTCAATCAACGATATCTTAAAATTGACTTTTTTGCAGTTGACGATTCTGAATCTATGTGAAAGACAACATTTTGAAACACTTAATACACTAAAGAAAGTCCAAATTCAGATTTCGGAAAGTTTTTAAAACTTGAGTTTTAGCCATGGTCCATAGTTAAACACTTGAAACAAGAAAGACAGAACTTTGTTCAATCAAAGATATCTAAAAACTGACTTATTTGCTTTTGATGATTCCGAATCTACGTGAAAGACGACATTTTGAAACACTTAATACACTAATGAAAGTACAAATTCATATTTCGAGAAGTTTTTAAAACTTGAGTTTTAGCCATGGGTCCATAGTTGAACACTTGAAACAAGAAAGAGACAACTTTGTTCATTCAACGATAACTCAAAAGGGAACTTTTTTGCGGTGGACGATTCCGAATCAATGTGAAAGACGACATTTTAATACACTTAATACACTGATGAAAGTCCAAATTCGGGTTTCGAAAAGTCTTTAAAACTTGAGTTATAGCCATGGGTCCGTAGTTAAACACTTGAAACAAGAAAGATACAACTTTGTTCATTCAACGATATCACAAAACTGACTTTTTTTGCTGTTGATGATTCCGAATCTACCAGAAAGATGACATTTTGAAACACCTAATACACTAAAGAAAGTCCAAATTCATATTTTGAGAAGTTTTTAAAACTTGAGTTTTAGCCATGGGTCCATAGTTGAACACTTGAAACAAGAAAGAGACAACTTTGTTCATTCAACGATAACTCAAAAGGGAAGTTTTTTGCAGTGGACGATTCCGAATCAATGTGAAAGACGACATTTTAATACACTTAATACACTGATGAAAGTCCAAATTCAGATTTTGGAAAGTCTTTAAAACTTGAGTTTTAGCCATAGGTCCGTAGATAAACACTTGAAAAAAGAAAGAGACAACTTTGTTCATTCAACGATATCTCAAAATTGACTTTTTTTGTGGTTCACGATTCCGACTCACTGTGAAAGATGACATTTTAATACACTTAATACACTAATGAAAGTCGAAATTCGGATTTCGGAAAAAGTTTTAAAGACTTCCCGAAATCTGAATTTGGACTTTCATCAGTGTATTAAGTGTATTAAAATGTAGTCTTTCACATTGATTCAGAATCGTCCACCGCAAAAAACTTCCCTTTCGAGTTATCGTTGAATGAACGAAGTTGTCTCTTTCTTGTTTCAAGTGTTCAACTACGGACCCATGGCCAAAACTCAAGTTTTAAAAACTTCCCGAAATCCGAATTTGTACTTTCATTAGTGTATTAAGTGTATTAAAATGTCGTCTTTCACATTGATTCGGAATCGTCAACCGCAAAAAAAGTCAGTTTTGAGTTATCGTTGAATGAACAAAGTTGTCTCTTTCTTGTTTCAAGTGTTTAACTATGGACCCATGGCTAAAACTCAAGTTTTAAAGACTTCCCGAAATCCGAATTTGGACTTTCATTAGTGTATTAAGTGTATTAAAATGTCGTCTTTCGCATTGATTCGGAATCGTCAACCGCAAAAAAAGTCAGTTCTGAGTTATCGTTGAATGAACAAAGTTGTCTCTTTCTTGTTTCAAGTGTTCAACTATGGACCCATGGCTAAAACTCAAGTTTTAAAGACTTCCCGAAATCCGAATTTGGACTTTCATTTGTGTATTAAGTGTATTAAAATGTCGTCTTTCACATTGATTCGGAATCGTCAACCGCAAAAAAAGTCAGTTTTGAGTTATCGTTGAATGAACAAAGTTGTCTCTTTCTTGTTTCAAGTGTTTAACTATGGACCCATGGCTAAAACTCAAGTTTTAAAGACTTCCCGAAATCTGAATTTGGACTTTCATCAGTGTATTAAGTGTATTAAAATGTAGTCTTTCACATTGATTCAGAATCGTCCACTGCAAAAAACTTCCCTTTCGAGTTATCGTTGAATGAACGAAGTTGTCTCTTTCTTGTTTCAAGTGTTCAACTACGGACCCATGGCCAAAACTCAAGTTTTAAAAACTTCCCAAAATCTGAATTTGGGCTTTCTTTAGTGTATTAAGTGTTTCAAAATGCCGTCTTTCATGTAGATTCGTAATCATCAAAAGCAAATAAGTCAGTTTTTAGATATCTTTGCTTGAACAAAGTTCTGTCTTTCTTGTTTCAAGTGTTCTACTATGGACCCATGACTAAAACTCAAGTTTTAAAAACTTCCCGAGATCTGAATCTGGACTTTCATTAGTGTATTATGTGTATCAAAATGTCGTCTTTCACATAGATTCGGAATCGTCAACTGCAAAAAAGTCAATTTTGAGATATCGTTGATTTAACAAAGTTGTCTCCTTCTTGTTTCAAGTGTTCTACTATGGACCCATGGGTAAAACTCACGTTTTAAAAATGTCCCGAAATCCGAATTTGGACTTTCACTAGTGTATTAAGTGTATCAAAATGTCGTCTTTCACATTGATTCGGAATCGTCAACCGCAAAAAAAGGCAGTTTTTAGATATCGTTGAATGAAGAAAGTTGTCTCTTTCTTGTTTCAAGTGTTCAACAATGGACCCATGGCTAAAACTCAAGTTTTAAAGACTTCCCGAAATCCGAATTTGGATTTTTCATTAGTGTATTAAGTGTATTAAAATGTCGTCTTTCACATTGATTCGGAATCATCAACCGCAAAAAAAGTCAGTTTTGAGATATCGTTTAATGAACAAAGTTGTCTCTTTCTTTTTTCAAGTGTTTAACTATGGACCCATGGCTAAAACTCAAGTTTTAAATACTTTCCGAAATCCGAATTTGGACTTTCATCAGTGTATTAAGTGTATTAAAATGTCGTCTTTCACATTGATTCGGAATCGTCCACTACAAAAAACTGCCCTTTTGAGTTATCGTTGAATAAGCAAAGTTGTCTCTTTCTTGTTTCAAGTGTTCAACTATGGACCCATGGCTAAAACACAAGTTTTAAAAACTTCTCGAAATATGAATTTGGACTTTCTTTAGTGTATTAAGTTTTTCAAAATGTCGTCTTTCACGTAGATTCGGAATCATCAAAACCAAATAAGTCAGTTTTTAGATATCTTTGATTGAACAAAGTTCTATCTTTCTTGTTTCAAGTGTTCTACTATGAACCCACGGCTAAAACTCAAGTTTTAAAAACTTCTCGAAATCTGAATCTGGACTTTCATTAGTGTATTAAGTGTATCAAAATGTCATCTTTCACATAGGTTCGGAATCGTCAACTGCAAAAAAGTCAATTTTAAGATATCGTTGATTGAACAAAGTTGTCTCCTTCTTGTTTCAAGTGTTCTACTATGGACCATGGCTAAAACTCAAGTTTTAGAGACATCCCGAAATCCGAATTTGGACTTTCGTTAGTGTATTAAGTGTATCAAAATGTCATCTTTCACATTGATTCGAGATCGTCAACCGCAAAAAAAGTCACTTTTGAGATATCGTTGAATGAACAAAGTTGTCTCTTTCTTGTTTCTAGTGTTTAACTATGGACCCATGGCTAAAACTCAAGTTTTAAAGACTTCCCAAAATCTGATTTGGACTTTCATCAGTGTATTAAGTGTATTAAAATGTAGTCTTTCACATTGATTCAGAATAGTCCACCGCAAAAAACTTTCCTTTCGAGTTATCGTTGAATGAACGAAGTTGTCTCTTTCTTGTTTCAAGTGTTCAACTACGGACCCATGGCCAAAACTCAAGTTTTAAAAACTTCCCAAGATCTGAATTTGGGCTTTCTTTAGTGTATTAAGTGTTTCAAAATGCCGTCTTTCATGTAGATTCGTAATCTTCAAAAGCAAATAAGTCAGTTTTTAGATATCTTTGATTGAACAAAGTTCTGTCTTTCTTGTTTCAAGTGTTCTACTATGGACCCATGACTAAAACTCAAGTTTTAAGAACTTCTCGAAATCTAAATCTGGACTTTCATTAGGGTATTAAGTGTATCAAAATGTCGTCTTTCACATAGATTCGGAATCGTCAACTGCAAAAAAGTCAGTTTTAAGATATCGTTGATTGAACAAAGTTGTCTCTTTCTTGTTTCAAGTGTTCTACTATGGACCCATGGGTAAAACTCAAGTTTTAAAAAAGTTCCCGGAATCAGAATTTGGACATTCGTTAGTGTATTAAGTGTATCAAAATGTCGTCTTTCACGTTGATTCGGAATCGTCAACCGCAATAAAAGTCATTTTTGAGATATAGTTGAATGAACAAAGTTGTCTCTTTCTTGTTTCAAGTGTTTAACTATTGACCCATGGCTAAAACTCAAGCTTTAAAGACTTCCCGAAATCCAAATTTGGACTTTCGTTAGTGTATTAAGTGTATCAAAATGTCGTCTTTCACATTTATTCGAAATCGTCAACCGCAAAAAAAGTCAGTTTTGAGAAATCGTTGAATCAACAAAGTTGTCTCTTTCTTGTTTCAAGTGTTCTACTATAGACCCATGGCTAAAACTCAAGTTTTAAAGACTTCCCGAAATCCAAATTTAGACTTTTATTAGTGTATTAAGTGTATTAAAATGTCATATTTCACATTGATTCGGAATCGTCAACCGTAAAAAAAGTCAGTTCTGAGATATCGTTGAATGAACGAAGTTGTTTCTTTCTTGTTTCAAGTGTTTAACTATGGACCCATGGCTAAAACTCAAGTTTTAAAGACTTCTCGAAATCCGAATTTGTACTTTCATTAGTGTATTAAGTGCATTAAAATGTCGTCTTTCACATTGATTCGGAATCGTCAACCGCAAAAAAAGTCAGTTTTGAGTTATCGTTGAATGAACAAAGTTGTCTCTTTCTTGTTTCAAGTGTTTAACTATGGACCCATGGCTAAAACTCAAGTTTTAAAGACTTCCCGAAATCCGAATTTGGACTTTCATTAGTGTATTAAGTGTATTAAAATGTCGTCTTTCGCATTGATTCGGAATCGTCAACCGCAAAAAAAGTCAGTTCTGAGTTATCGTTGAATGAACAAAGTTGTCTCTTTCTTGTTTCAAGTGTTCAACTATGGACCCATGGCTAAAACTCAAGTTTTAAAGACTTCCCGAAATCCGAATTTGGACTTTCATTTGTGTATTAAGTGTATTAAAATGTCGTCTTTCACATTGATTCGGAATCGTCAACCGCAAAAAAAGTCAGTTTTGAGTTATCGTTGAATGAACAAAGTTGTCTCTTTCTTGTTTCAAGTGTTTAACTATGGACCCATGGCTAAAACTCAAGTTTTAAAGACTTCCCGAAATCTGAATTTGGACTTTCATCAGTGTATTAAGTGTATTAAAATGTAGTCTTTCACATTGATTCAGAATCGTCCACTGCAAAAAACTTCCCTTTCGAGTTATCGTTGAATGAACGAAGTTGTCTCTTTCTTGTTTCAAGTGTTCAACTACGGACCCATGGCCAAAACTCAAGTTTTAAAAACTTCCCAAAATCTGAATTTGGGCTTTCTTTAGTGTATTAAGTGTTTCAAAATGCCGTCTTTCATGTAGATTCGTAATCATCAAAAGCAAATAAGTCAGTTTTTAGATATCTTTGCTTGAACAAAGTTCTGTCTTTCTTGTTTCAAGTGTTCTACTATGGACCCATGACTAAAACTCAAGTTTTAAAAACTTCCCGAGATCTGAATCTGGACTTTCATTAGTGTATTATGTGTATCAAAATGTCGTCTTTCACATAGATTCGGAATCGTCAACTGCAAAAAAGTCAATTTTGAGATATCGTTGATTTAACAAAGTTGTCTCCTTCTTGTTTCAAGTGTTCTACTATGGACCCATGGGTAAAACTCACGTTTTAAAAATGTCCCGAAATCCGAATTTGGACTTTCACTAGTGTATTAAGTGTATCAAAATGTCGTCTTTCACATTGATTCGGAATCGTCAACCGCAAAAAAAGGCAGTTTTTAGATATCGTTGAATGAAGAAAGTTGTCTCTTTCTTGTTTCAAGTGTTCAACAATGGACCCATGGCTAAAACTCAAGTTTTAAAGACTTCCCGAAATCCGAATTTGGATTTTTCATTAGTGTATTAAGTGTATTAAAATGTCGTCTTTCACATTGATTCGGAATCATCAACCGCAAAAAAAGTCAGTTTTGAGATATCGTTGAATGAACAAAGTTGTCTCTTTCTTTTTTCAAGTGTTTAACTATGGACCCATGGCTAAAACTCAAGTTTTAAATACTTTCCGAAATCCGAATTTGGACTTTCATCAGTGTATTAAGTGTATTAAAATGTCGTCTTTCACATTGATTCGGAATCGTCAACCGCAAAAAAAGTCAGTTTTGAGTTATCGTTGAATGAACAAAGTTGTCTCTTTCTTGTTTCAAGTGTTTAACTATGGACCCATGGCTAAAACTCAAGTTTTAAAGACTTCCCGAAATCCGAATTTGGACTTTCATTAGTGTATTAAGTGTATTAAAATGTCGTCTTTCGCATTGATTCGGAATCGTCAACCGCAAAAAAAGTCAGTTTTGAGTTATCGTTGAATGAACAAAGTTGTCTCTTTCTTGTTTCAAGTGTTCAACTATGGACCCATGGCTAAAACTCAAGTTTTAAAGACTTCCCGAAATCCGAATTTGGACTTTCATTAGTGTATTAAGTGCATTAAAATGTCATCTTTCACATTGATTCGGAATCGTCAACCGCAAAAAAAGTCAGTTTTGAGTTATCGTTGAATGAACAAAGTTGTCTCTTTCTTGTTTCAAGTGTTTAACTATGGACCCATGGCTAAAACTCAAGTTTTAAAGACTTCCCGAAATCCGAATTTGGACTTTCATTAGTGTATTAAGTGTATTAAAATGTCGTCTTTCGCATTGATTCGGAATCGTCAACCGCAAAAAAAGTCAGTTTTGAGTTATCGTTGAATGAACAAAGTTGTCTCTTTCTTGTTTCAAGTGTTCAACTATGGACCCATGGCTAAAACTCAAGTTTTAAAGACTTCTCGAAATCCGAATTTGGACTTTCATTAGTGTATTAAGTGCATTAAAATGTCATCTTTCACATTGATTCGGAATCGTCAACCGCAAAAAAAGTCAGTTTTGAGTTATCGTTGAATGAACAAAGTTGTCTCTTTCTTGTTTCAAGTGTTTAACTATGGACCCATGGCTAAAACTCAAGTTTTAAAGACTTCCCGAAATCCGAATTTGGACTTTCATTAGTGTATTAAGTGTATTAAAATGTCGTCTTTCGCATTGATTCGGAATCGTCAACCGCAAAAAAAGTTAGTTTTGAGTTATCGTTGAATGAACAAAGTTGTCTCTTTCTTGTTTCAAGTGTTCAACTATGGACCCATGGCTAAAACTCAAGTTTTAAAGACTTCCCGAAATCCGAATTTGGACTTTCATTTGTGTATTAAGTGTATTAAAATGTCGTCTTTCACATTGATTCGGAATCGTCAACCGCAAAAAAAGTCAGTTTTGAGATATCGTTGAATGAACAAAGTTGTCTCTTTCTTGTTTCAAGTGTTCAACTATGGAACCATGGCTAAAACTCAAGTTTTAAAAACTTCCCAAAATCTGAATTTGGTCTTTATTTAGTGTATTAAGTGTTTCAAAATGTCATCTTTCACGTAGATTCAGAACCGTCAAAAGCAAATAAGTCAGTTTTGAGATATCTTTGATAGAACAAAGTTCTGTCTTTCTTGTTTCAATTGTTCTACTGTGCACCCATGGCTAAAACTCAAGTTTTAAAAACTTCCCGAGATCTGAATCTGGACTTTCATTAGTGTATTATGTGTATCAAAATGTCGTCTTTCACATAGATTCGGAATCGTCAACTGCAAAAAAGTCAATTTTGAGATATCGTTGATTTAACAAAGTTGTCTCCTTCTTGTTTCAAGTGTTCTACTATGGACCCATGGGTAAAACTCACGTTTTAAAAATGTCCCGAAATCCGAATTTGGACTTTCACTAGTGTATTAAGTGTATCAAAATGTCGTCTTTCACATTGATTCGGAATCGTCAACCGCAAAAAAAGGCAGTTTTTAGATATCGTTGAATGAAGAAAGTTGTCTCTTTCTTGTTTCAAGTGTTCAACAATGGACCCAAGGCTAAAACTCAAGTTTTAAAGACTTCCCGAAATCCGAATTTGGATTTTTCATTAGTGTATTAAGTGTATTAAAATGTCGTCATTCACATTGATTCGGAATCATCAACCGCAAAAAAAGTCAGTTTTGAGATATCGTTGAATGAACAAAGTTGTCTCTTTCTTGTTTCAAGTGTTCAACTATGGACCCATGGCTAAAACTCAAGTTTTAAAAACTTCTCGAAATATGAATTTGGACTTTCTTTAGTGTATTAGGTGTTTCAAAATGTTGTCTTTCACATAGATTCGGAATCATCAACAGCAAAAAAAGTCAGTTTTGTGATATCGTTGAATGAACAAAGTTGTATCTTTCTTGTTTCAAGTGTTTAACTACGGACCCATGGCTAAAACTCAAGTTTTAAAGACTTTTCGAAATCCGAATTTGGACTTTCATCAGTGTATTAAGTGTATTAAAATGTCGTCTTTCACATTGATTCGGAATCGTCCACCGCAAAAAAGTTCCCTTTTGAGTTATCGTTGAATGAACAAAGTTGTCTCTTTCTTGTTTCAAGTGTTCAACGATGGACCCATGGCTAAAACTCAAGTTTTAAAAACTTCTCGAAATATGAATTTGTACTTTCTTTAGTGTATTAAGTGTTTCAAAATGTCGTCTTTCACGTAGATTCGAAATCATCAAAAGCAAATAAGTCAGTTTTTAGATATCTTTGATTGAACAAAGTTCTGTCTTTCTTGTTTCAAGTGTTTAACTATGGACCATGGCTAAAACTCAAGTTTTAAAAACTTTTCGAAATCTGAATATGGCTTTCTTTAGTGTATTAAGTGTTTCAAAATGCTGTCTTTCACGTAGATTCGTAATCATCAAAAGCAAATAAGTCAGTTTTAAGATATCGTTGATTGAACAAAGTTGTCTTCTTCTTGTTTCAAGTGTTCTACTATGGACCCATGGCTAAAACTCAAGTTTTAAAAACTTCTCGAAATATGACTTTGTACTTTCTTTAGTGTATTAAGTGTTTCAAAATGTCGTCTTTCACGTAGATTCGGAATCATCAAAAGCAAATAAGTCAGTTTTTAGATATCTTTGATTGAACAAAGTTCTGTCTTTCTTGTTTCAAGTGTTTAACTATGGACCATGGCTAAAACTCAAGTTTTAAAAACTTTCCGAAATCTGAATTTGGACTTTCTTTAGTGTATTAAGTGTTTCAAAATGCTGTCTTTCACATAGATTCGGAATCGTCAACTGCAAAAAAGTCAATTTTAAGATATCGTTGATTGAACAAAGTTGTCTCCTTCTTGTTTCAAGTGTTCTACTATGGACCATGGCTAAAACTCAAGTTTTAGAGACATCCCGAAATCCAAATTTGGACTTTCGTTACTGTACTAAGTGTATCAAAATGTCATCTTTCACATTGATTCGAGATCGTCAACCGCAAAAAAAGTCAATTTTGAGATATCGTTGAATGAACAAAGTTGTCTCTTTCTTGTTTCAAGTGTTTAACTATGGACCCATGGCTAAAACTCAAGTTTTAAAGACTTCCCGAAATCTGAATTTGGACTTTCATCAGTGTATTAAGTGTATTAAAATGTAGTCTTTCACATTGATTCAGAATCGTCCACTGCAAAAAACTTCCCTTTCGAGTTATCGTTGAATGAACGAAGTTGTCTCTTTCTTGTTTCAAGTGTTCAACTACGGACCCATGGCCAAAACTCAAGTTTTAAAAACTTCCCAAAATCTGAATTTGGGCTTTCTTTAGTGTATTAAGTGTTTCAAAATGCCGTCTTTCATGTAGATTCGTAATCATCAAAAGCAAATAAGTCAGTTTTTAGATATCTTTGCTTGAACAAAGTTCTGTCTTTCTTGTTTCAAGTGTTCTACTATGGACCCATGACTAAAACTCAAGTTTTAAAAACTTCCCGAGATCTGAATCTGGACTTTCATTAGTGTATTATGTGTATCAAAATGTCGTCTTTCACATAGATTCGGAATCGTCAACTGCAAAA
Organism: Diospyros kaki; assembly: GCA_036245055.1. Lineage (NCBI taxonomy): Eukaryota > Viridiplantae > Streptophyta > Magnoliopsida > Ericales > Ebenaceae > Diospyros > Diospyros kaki. The sequence continues at coordinate 20,048,630 of BSEG01000009.1, read as the reverse complement.
AAGTCAATTTTGAGATATCGTTGATTGAACAAAGTTGTCTCCTTCTTGTTTCAAGTGTTCTACTATGGACCATGGCTAAAACTCAAGTTTTAGAGACATCCCGAAATCCAAATTTGGACTTTCGTTACTGTACTAAGTGTATCAAAATGTCATCTTTCACATTGATTCGAGATCGTCAACCGCAAAAAAAGTCAATTTTGAGATATCGTTGAATGAACAAAGTTGTCTCTTTCTTGTTTCAAGTGTTTAACTATGGACCCATGGCTAAAACTCAAGTTTTAAAGACTTCCCGAAATCTGAATTTGGACTTTCATCAGTGTATTAAGTGTATTAAAATGTAGTCTTTCACATTGATTCAGAATCGTCCACTGCAAAAAACTTCCCTTTCGAGTTATCGTTGAATGAACGAAGTTGTCTCTTTCTTGTTTCAAGTGTTCAACTACGGACCCATGGCCAAAACTCAAGTTTTAAAAACTTCCCAAAATCTGAATTTGGGCTTTCTTTAGTGTATTAAGTGTTTCAAAATGCCGTCTTTCATGTAGATTCGTAATCATCAAAAGCAAATAAGTCAGTTTTTAGATATCTTTGCTTGAACAAAGTTCTGTCTTTCTTGTTTCAAGTGTTCTACTATGGACCCATGACTAAAACTCAAGTTTTAAAAACTTCCCGAGATCTGAATCTGGACTTTCATTAGTGTATTATGTGTATCAAAATGTCGTCTTTCACATAGATTCGGAATCGTCAACTGCAAAAAAGTCAATTTTGAGATATCGTTGATTTAACAAAGTTGTCTCCTTCTTGTTTCAAGTGTTCTACTATGGACCCATGGGTAAAACTCACGTTTTAAAAATGTCCCGAAATCCGAATTTGGACTTTCACTAGTGTATTAAGTGTATCAAAATGTCGTCTTTCACATTGATTCGGAATCGTCAACCGCAAAAAAAGGCAGTTTTTAGATATCGTTGAATGAACAAAGTTGTCTCTTTCTTGTTTCAAGTGTTCAACAATGGACCCATGGCTAAAACTCAAGTTTTAAAGACTTCCCGAAATCCGAATTTGGATTTTTCATTAGTGTATTAAGTGTATTAAAATGTCGTCTTTCACATTGATTCGGAATCATCAACCGCAAAAAAAGTCAGTTTTGAGATATCGTTGAATGAACAAAGTTGTCTCTTTCTTTTTTCCAGTGTTTAACTATGGACCCATGGCTAAAACTCAAGTTTTAAATACTTTCCGAAATCCGAATTTGGACTTTCATCAGTGTATTAAGTGTATTAAAATGTCGTCTTTCACATTGATTCGGAATCGTCCACTACAAAAAACTGCCCTTTTGAGTTATCGTTGAATAAGCAAAGTTGTCTCTTTCTTGTTTCAAGTGTTCAACTATGGACCCATGGCTAAAACACAAGTTTTAAAAACTTCTCGAAATATGAATTTGGACTTTCTTTAGTGTATTAAGTTTTTCAAAATGTCGTCTTTCACGTAGATTCGGAATCATCAAAACCAAATAAGTCAGTTTTTAGATATCTTTGATTGAACAAAGTTCTATCTTTCTTGTTTCAAGTGTTCTACTATGAACCCACGGCTAAAACTCAAGTTTTAAAAACTTCTCGAAATCTGAATCTGGACTTTCATTAGTGTATTAAGTGTATCAAAATGTCATCTTTCACATAGGTTCGGAATCGTCAACTGCAAAAAAGTCAATTTTAAGATATCGTTGATTGAACAAAGTTGTCTCCTTCTTGTTTCAAGTGTTCTACTATGGACCATGGCTAAAACTCAAGTTTTAGAGACATCCCGAAATCCGAATTTGGACTTTCGTTAGTGTATTAAGTGTATCAAAATGTCATCTTTCACATTGATTCGAGATCGTCAACCGCAAAAAAAGTCACTTTTGAGATATCGTTGAATGAACAAAGTTGTCTCTTTCTTGTTTCTAGTGTTTAACTATGGACCCATGGCTAAAACTCAAGTTTTAAAGACTTCCCAAAATCTGATTTGGACTTTCATCAGTGTATTAAGTGTATTAAAATGTAGTCTTTCACATTGATTCAGAATCGTCCACCGCAAAAAACTTTCCTTTCGAGTTATCGTTGAATGAACGAAGTTGTCTCTTTCTTGTTTCAAGTGTTCAACTACGGACCCATGGCCAAAACTCAAGTTTTAAAAACTTCCCAAAATCTGAATTTGGGCTTTCTTTAGTGTATTAAGTGTTTCAAAATGCCGTCTTTCATGTAGATTCGTAATCTTCAAAAGCAAATAAGTCAGTTTTTAGATATCTTTGATTGAACAAAGTTCTGTCTTTCTTGTTTCAAGTGTTCTACTATGGACCCATGACTAAAACTCAAGTTTTAAAAACTTCTCGAAATCTAAATCTGGACTTTCATTAGGGTATTAAGTGTATCAAAATGTCGTCTTTCACATAGATTCGGAATCGTCAACTGCAAAAAAGTCAGTTTTAAGATATCGTTGATTGAACAAAGTTGTCTCTTTCTTGTTTCAAGTGTTCTACTATGGACCCATGGGTAAAACTCAAGTTTTAAAAAAGTTCCCGGAATCCGATTTTGGACATTCGTTAGTGTATTAAGTGTATCAAAATGTCGTCTTTCACGTTGATTCGGAATCGTCAACCGCAATAAAAGTCAGTTTTGAGATATAGTTGAATGAACAAAGTTGTCTCTTTCTTGTTTCAAGTGTTTAACTATTGACCCATGGCTAAAACTCAAGCTTTAAAGACTTCCCGAAATCCAAATTTGGACTTTCGTTAGTGTATTAAGTGTATCAAAATGTCGTCTTTCACATTTATTCGAAATCGTCAACCGCAAAAAAAGTCAGTTTTGAGAAATCGTTGAATCAACAAAGTTGTCTCTTTCTTGTTTCAAGTGTTCTACTATAGACCCATGGCTAAAACTCAAGTTTTAAAGACTTCCCGAAATCCAAATTTAGACTTTCATTAGTGTATTAAGTGTATTAAAATGTCATATTTCACATTGATTCGGAATCGTCAACCGCAAAGAAAGTCAGTTCTGAGATATCGTTGAATGAACGAAGTTGTTTCTTTCTTGTTTCAAGTGTTTAACTATGGACCCATGGCTAAAACTCAAGTTTTAAAGACTTCCCGAAATCCAAATTTGTACTTTCATTAGTGTATTAAGTGCATTAAAATGTCATCTTTCACATTGATTCGGAATCGTCAACCACAAAAAAAGTCAGTTTTGAGTTATCGTTGAATGAACAAAGTTGTCTCTTTCTTGTTTCAAGTGTTTAACTATGGACCCATGGCTAAAACTCAAGTTTTAAAGACTTCCCGAAATCCGAATTTGGACTTTCATTAGTGTATTAAGTGTATTAAAATGTCGTCTTTCGCATTGATTCGGAATCGTCAACCGCAAAAAAAGTCAGTTTTGAGTTATCGTTGAATGAACAAAGTTGTCTCTTTCTTGTTTCAAGTGTTCAACTATGGACCCATGGCTAAAACTCAAGTTTTAAAGCCTTCCCGAAATCCGAATTTGGACTTTCATTTGTGTATTAAGTGTATTAAAATGTCGTCTTTCACATTGATTCGGAATCGTCAACCGCAAAAAAAGTCAGTTTTGAGATATCGTTGAATGAACAAAGTTGTCTCTTTCTTGTTTCAAGTGTTCAACTATGGACCCATGGCTAAAACTCAAGTTTTAAAAACTTCCCAAAATCTGAATTTGGACTTTATTTAGTGTATTAAGTGTTTCAAAATGTCATCTTTCACGTAGATTCAGAACCGTCAAAAGCAAATAAGTCAGTTTTGAGATATCTTTGATAGAACAAAGTTCTGTCTTTCTTGTTTCAATTGTTCTACTGTGCACCCATGGCTAAAACTCAAGTTTTAAAAACTTCCCGAGATCTGAATCTGGACTTTCATTAGTGTATTATGTGTATCAAAATGTCGTCTTTCACATAGATTCGGAATCGTCAACTGCAAAAAAGTCAATTTTGAGATATCGTTGATTTAACAAAGTTGTCTCCTTCTTGTTTCAAGTGTTCTACTATGGACCCATGGGTAAAACTCACGTTTTAAAAATGTCCCGAAATCCAAATTTGGACTTTCACTAGTGTATTAAGTGTATCAAAATGTCGTCTTTCACATTGATTCGGAATCGTCAACCGCAAAAAAAGGCAGTTTTTAGATATCGTCGAATGAAGAAAGTTGTCTCTTTCTTGTTTCAAGTGTTCAACAATGGACCCATGGCTAAAACTCAAGTTTTAAAGACTTCCCGAAATCCGAATTTGGATTTTTCATTAGTGTATTAAGTGTATTAAAATGTCGTCTTTCACATTGATTCGGAATCATCAACCGCAAAAAAAGTCAGTTTTGAGATATCGTTGAATGAACAAAGTTGTCTCTTTCTTTTTTCAAGTGTTTAACTATGGACCCATGGCTAAAACTCAAGTTTTAAATACTTTCTGAAATCCGAATTTGGACTTTCATCAGTGTATTAAGTGTATTAAAATGTCGTCTTTCACATTGATTCGGAATCGTCCACTACAAAAAACTGCCCTTTTGAGTTATCGTTGAATAAGCAAAGTTGTCTCTTTCTTGTTTCAAGTGTTGAACTATGGACCCATGGCTAAAACACAAGTTTTAAAAACTTCTCGAAATATGAATTTGGACTTTCTTTAGTGTATTAAGTTTTTCAAAATGTCGTCTTTCACGTAGATTCGGAATCATCAAAACCAAATAAGTCAGTTTTTAGATATCTTTGATTGAACAAAGTTCTATCTTTCTTGTTTCAAGTGTTCTACTATGAACCCACGGCTAAGACTCAAGTTTTAAAAACTTCTCGAAATCTGAATCTGGACTTTCATTAGTGTATTAAGTGTATCAAAATGTCATCTTTCACATAGGTTCGGAATCGTCAACTGCAAAAAAGTCAATTTTAAGATATCGTTGATTGAACAAAGTTGTCTCCTTCTTGTTTCAAGTGTTCTACTATGGACCATGGCTAAAACTCAAGTTTTAGAGACATCCCGAAATCCGAATTTGGACTTTCGTTAGTGTATTAAGTGTATCAAAATGTCATCTTTCACATTGATTCGAGATCGTCAACCGCAAAAAAAGTCAGTTTTGAGATATCGTTGAATGAACAAAGTTGTCTCTTTCTTGTTTCTAGTGTTTAACTATGGACCCATGGCTAAAACTCAAGTTTTAAAGACTTCCCGAAATCTGATTTGGACTTTCATCAGTGTATTAAGTGTATTAAAATGTAGTCTTTCACATTGATTCAGAATCGTCCACCGCAAAAAACTTTCCTTTCGAGTTATCGTTGAATGAACGAAGTTGTCTCTTTCTTGTTTCAAGTGTTCAACTACGGACCCATGGCCAAAACTCAAGTTTTAAAAACTTCCCAAAATTTGAATTTGGGCTTTCTTTAGTGTATTAAGTGTTTCAAAATGCCGTCTTTCATGTAGATTCGTAATCATCAAAAGCAAATAAGTCAGTTTTTAGATATCTTTGATTGAACAAAGTTCTGTCTTTCTTGTTTCAAGTGTTCTACTATGGACCCATGACTAAAACTCAAGTTTTAAAAACTTCTCGAAATCTAAATCTGGACTTTCATTAGGGTATTAAGTGTATCAAAATGTCGTCTTTCACATAGATTCGGAATCGTCAACTGCAAAAAAGTCAGTTTTAAGATATCGTTGATTGAACAAAGTTGTCTCTTTCTTGTTTCAAGTGTTCTACTATGGACCCATGGGTAAAACTCAAGTTTTAAAAAAGTTCCCGGAATCCGAATTTGGACATTCGTTAGTGTATTAAGTGTATCAAAATGTCGTCTTTCACGTTGATTCGGAATCGTCAACCGCAATAAAAGTCAGTTTTGAGATATAGTTGAATGAACAAAGTTGTCTCTTTCTTGTTTCAAGTGTTTAACTATTGACCCATGGCTAAAACTCAAGCTTTAAAGACTTCCCGAAATCCAAATTTGGACTTTCGTTAGTGTATTAAGTGTATCAAAATGTCGTCTTTCACATTTATTCGAAATCGTCAACCGCAAAAAAAGTCAGTTTTGAGAAATCGTTGAATCAACAAAGTTGTCTCTTTCTTGTTTCAGGTGTTCTACTATAGACCCATGGCTAAAACTCAAGTTTTAAAGACTTCCCGAAATCCAAATTTAGACTTTCATTAGTGTATTAAGTGTATTAAAATGTCGTATTTCACATTGATTCGGAATCGTCAACCGCAAAAAAAGTCAGTTCTGAGATATCGTTGAATGAACGAAGTTGTTTCTTTCTTGTTTCAAGTGTTTAACTATGGACCCATGGCTAAAACTCAAGTTTTAAAGACTTCCCGAAATCCGAATTTGTACTTTCATTAGTGTATTAAGTGTATTAAAATGTCGTCTTTCACATTGATTCGGAATCGTCAACCGCAAAAAAAGTCAGTTTTGAGTTATCGTTGAATGAACAAAGTTGTCTCTTTCTTGTTTCAAGTGTTTAACTATGGACCCATGGCTAAAACTCAAGTTTTAAAGACTTCCCGAAATCTGAATTTGGACTTTCATTAGTGTATTAAGTGTATTAAAATGTCGTCTTTCGCATTGATTCAGAATCGTCAACCGCAAAAAAGTCAGTTTTGAGTTATCGTTGAATGAACAAAGTTGTCTCTTTCTTGTTTCAAGTGTTCAACTATGGACCCATGGCTAAAACTCAAGTTTTAAAGACTTCCCGAAATCTGAATTTGGACTTTCATTTGTGTATTAAGTGTATTAAAATGTCGTCTTTCACATTGATTCGGAATCGTCAACCGCAAAAAAAGTCAGTTTTGAGATATCGTTGAATGAACAAAGTTGTCTCTTTCTTGTTTCAAGTGTTCAACTATGGACCCATGGCTAAAACTCAAGTTTTAAAAACTTCCCAAAATCTGAATTTGGACTTTATTTAGTGTATTAAGTGTTTCAAAATGTCATCTTTCACGTAGATTCAGAACCGTCAAAAGCAAATAAGTCAGTTTTGAGATATCTTTGATAGAACAAAGTTCTGTCTTTCTTGTTTCAATTGTTCTACTGTGCACCCATGGCTAAAACTCAAGTTTTAAAAACTTCCCGAGATCTGAATCTGGACTTTCATTAGTGTATTATGTGTATCAAAATGTCGTCTTTCACATAGATTCGGAATCGTCAACTGCAAAAAAGTCAATTTTGAGATATCGTTGATTTAACAAAGTTGTCTCCTTCTTGTTTCAAGTGTTCTACTATGGACCCATGGGTAAAACTCACGTTTTAAAAATGTCCCGAAATCTGAATTTGGACTTTCACTAGTGTATTAAGTGTATCAAAATGTCGTCTTTCACATTGATTCGGAATCGTCAACCGCAAAAAAAGGCAGTTTTTAGATATCGTTGAATGAAGAAAGTTGTCTCTTTCTTGTTTCAAGTGTTCAACAATGGACCCATGGCTAAAACTCAAGTTTTAAAGACTTCCCGAAATCCGAATTTGGATTTTTCATTAGTGTATTAAGTGTATTAAAATGTCATCTTTCACATTGATTCGGAATCATCAACCGCAAAAAAAGTCAGTTTTGAGATATCGTTGAATGAACAAAGTTGTCTCTTTCTTTTTTCAAGTGTTTAACTATGGACCCATGGCTAAAACTCAAGTTTTAAATACTTTCCGAAATCCGAATTTGGACTTTCATCAGTGTATTAAGTGTATTAAAATGTCATCTTTCACATTGATTCGGAATCGTCCACTACAAAAAACTGCCCTTTTGAGTTAACGTTGAATAAGCAAAGTTGTCTCTTTCTTGTTTCAAGTGTTCAACTATGGACCCATGGCTAAAACACAAGTTTTAAAAACTTCTCGAAATATGAATTTGGACTTTCTTTAGTGTATTAAGTTTTTCAAAATGTCGTCTTTCACGTAGATTCGGAATCATCAAAACCAAATAAGTCAGTTTTTAGATATCTTTGATTGAACAAAGTTCTGTCTTTCTTGTTTCAAGTGTTCTACTATGGACCCATGACTAAAACTCAAGTTTTAAAAACTTCTCGAAATCTAAATCTGGACTTTCATTAGGGTATTAAGTGTATCAAAATGTCGTCTTTCACATAGATTCGGAATCGTCAACTGCAAAAAAGTCAGTTTTAAGATATCGTTGATTGAACAAAGTTGTCTCTTTCTTGTTTCAAGTGTTCTACTATGGACCCATCGGTAAAACTCAAGTTTTAAAAAAGTTCCCGGAATCCGAATTTGGACATTCGTTAGTGTATTAAGTGTATCAAAATGTCGTCTTTCACGTTGATTCGGAATCGTCAACCGCAATAAAAGTCAGTTTTGAGATATAGTTGAATGAACAAAGTTGTCTCTTTCTTGTTTCAAGTGTTTAACTATTGACCCATGGCTAAAACTCAAGCTTTAAAGACTTCCCGAAATCCAAATTTGGACTTTCGTTAGTGTATTAAGTGTATCAAAATGTCGTCTTTCACATTTATTCGAAATCGTCAACCGCAAAAAAAGTCAGTTTTGAGAAATCGTTGAATCAACAAAGTTGTCTCTTTCTTGTTTCAAGTGTTCTACTATAGACCCATGGCTAAAACTCAAGTTTTAAAGACTTCCCGAAATCCAAATTTAGACTTTCATTAGTGTATTAAGTGTATTAAAATGTCGTATTTCACATTGATTCGGAATCGTCAACCGCAAAAAAAGTCAGTTCTGAGATATCGTTGAATGAACGAAGTTGTTTCTTTCTTGTTTCAAGTGTTTAACTATGGACCCATGGCTAAAACTCAAGTTTTAAAGACTTCCCGAAATCCGAATTTGTACTTTCATTAGTGTATTAAGTGTATTAAAATGTCGTCTTTCACATTGATTCGGAATCGTCAACCGCAAAAAAAGTCAGTTTTGAGTTATCGTTGAATGAACAAAGTTGTCTCTTTCTTGTTTCAAGTGTTTAACTATGGACCCATGGCTAAAACTCAAGTTTTAAAGACTTCCCGAAATCCGAATTTGGACTTTCATTAGTGTTTTAAGTGTATTAAAATGTCGTCTTTCGCATTGATTCAGAATCGTCAACCGCAAAAAAAGTCAGTTTTGAGTTATCGTTGAATGAACAAAGTTGTCTCTTTCTTGTTTCAAGTGTTCAACTATGGACCCATGGCTAAAACTCAAGTTTTAAAGACTTCCCGAAATCCGAATTTGGACTTTCATTTGTGTATTAAGTGTATTAAAATGTCGTCTTTCACATTGATTCGGAATCGTCAACCGCAAAAAAAGTCAGTTTTGAGATATCGTTGAATGAACAAAGTTGTCTCTTTCTTGTTTCAAGTGTTCAACTATGGACCCATGGCTAAAACTCAAGTTTTAAAAACTTCCCAAAATCTGAATTTGGACTTTATTTAGTGTATTAAGTGTTTCAAAATGTCATCTTTCACGTAGATTCAGAACCGTCAAAAGCAAATAAGTCAGTTTTGAGATATCTTTGATAGAACAAAGTTCTGTCTTTCTTGTTTCAATTGTTCTACTGTGCACCCATGGCTAAAACTCAAGTTTTAAAAACTTCCCGAGATCTGAATCTGGACTTTCATTAGTGTATTATGTGTATCAAAATGTCGTCTTTCACATAGATTCGGAATCGTCAACTGCAAAAAAGTCAATTTTGAGATATCGTTGATTTAACAAAGTTGTCTCCTTCTTGTTTCAAGTGTTCTACTATGGACCCATGGGTAAAACTCACGTTTTAAAAATGTCCCGAAATCCGAATTTGGACTTTCACTAGTGTATTAAGTGTATCAAAATGTCGTCTTTCACATTGATTCGGAATCGTCAACCGCAAAAAAAGGCAGTTTTTAGATATCGTTGAATGAAGAAAGTTGTCTCTTTCTTGTTTCAAGTGTTCAACAATGGACCCATGGCTAAAACTCAAGTTTTAAAGACTTCCCGAAATCCGAATTTGGATTTTTCATTAGTGTATTAAGTGTATTAAAATGTCATCTTTCACATTGATTCGGAATCATCAACCGCAAAAAAAGTCAGTTTTGAGATATCGTTGAATGAACAAAGTTGTCTCTTTCTTTTTTCAAGTGTTTAACTATGGACCCATGGCTAAAACTCAAGTTTTAAATACTTTCCGAAATCCGAATTTGGACTTTCATCAGTGTATTAAGTGTATTAAAATGTCATCTTTCACATTGATTCGGAATCGTCCACTACAAAAAACTGCCCTTTTGAGTTATCGTTGAATAAGCAAAGTTGTCTCTTTCTTGTTTCAAGTGTTCAACTATGGACCCATGGCTAAAACACAAGTTTTTAAAACTTCTCGAAATATGAATTTGGACTTTCTTTAGTGTATTAAGTTTTTCAAAATGTCGTCTTTCACGTAGATTCGGAATCATCAAAACCAAATAAGTCAGTTTTTAGATATCTTTGATTGAACAAAGTTCTGTCTTTCTTGTTTCAAGTGTTCTACTATGGACCCATGACTAAAACTCAAGTTTTAAAAACTTCTCGAAATCTAAATCTGGACTTTCATTAGGGTATTAAGTGTATCAAAATGTCGTCTTTCACATAGATTCGGAATCGTCAACTGCAAAAAAGTCAGTTTTAAGATATCGTTGATTGAACAAAGTTGTCTCTTTCTTGTTTCAAGTGTTCTACTATGGACCCATCGGTAAAACTCAAGTTTTAAAAAAGTTCCCGGAATCCGAATTTGGACATTCGTTAGTGTATTAAGTGTATCAAAATGTCGTCTTTCACGTTGATTCGGAATCGTCAACCGCAATAAAAGTCAGTTTTGAGATATAGTTGAATGAACAAAGTTGTCTCTTTCTTGTTTCAAGTGTTTAACTATTGACCCATGGCTAAAACTCAAGCTTTAAAGACTTCCCGAAATCCAAATTTGGACTTTCGTTAGTGTATTAAGTGTATCAAAATGTCGTCTTTCACATTTATTCGAAATCGTCAACCGCAAAAAAAGTCAGTTTTGAGAAATCGTTGAATCAACAAAGTTGTCTCTTTCTTGTTTCAAGTGTTCTACTATAGACCCATGGCTAAAACTCAAGTTTTAAAGACTTCCCGAAATCCAAATTTAGACTTTCATTAGTGTATTAAGTGTATTAAAATGTCGTATTTCACATTGATTCGGAATCGTCAACCGCAAAAAAAGTCAGTTCTGAGATATCGTTGAATGAACGAAGTTGTTTCTTTCTTGTTTCAAGTGTTTAACTATGGACCCATGGCTAAAACTCAAGTTTTAAAGACTTCCCGAAATCTGAATTTGTACTTTCATTAGTGTATTAAGCGCATTAAAATGTCGTCTTTCACATTGATTCGGAATCGTCAACCGCAAAAAAAGTTAGTTTTGAGTTATCGTTGAATGAACAAAGTTGTCTCTTTCTTGTTTCAAGTGTTTAACTATGGACCCATGGCTAAAACTCAAGTTTTAAAGACTTTCCGAAATCCGAATTTGGACTTTCATTAGTGTATTAAGTGTATTAAAATGTCGTCTTTCGCATTGATTCGAAATCGTCAACCGCAAAAAAAGTCAGTTTTGAGTTATCGTTGAATGAACAAAGTTGTCTCTTTCTTGTTTCAAGTGTTCAACTATGGACCCATGGCTAAAACTCAAGTTTTAAAGACTTCCCGAAATCCGAATTTGGACTTTCATTTGTGTATTAAGTGTATTAAAATGTCGTCTTTCACATTGATTCGGAATCGTCAACCGCAAAAAAAGTCAGTTTTGAGATATCGTTGAATGAACAAAGTTGTCTCTTTCTTGTTTCAAGTGTTCAACTATGGACCCATGGCTAAAACTCAAGTTTTAAAAACTTCCCAAAATCTGAATTTGGACTTTATTTAGTGTATTAAGTGTTTCAAAATGTCATCTTTCACGTAGATTCAGAACCGTCAAAAGCAAATAAGTCAGTTTTGAGATATCTTTGATAGAACAAAGTTCTGTCTTTCTTGTTTCAAGTGTTCTACTATGGACCCATGACTAAAACTCAAGTTTTAAAAACTTCCCGAGATCTGAATCTGGACTTTCATTAGTGTATTATGTGTATCAAAATGTCGTCTTTCACATAGATTCGGAATCGTCAACTGCAAAAAAGTCAATTTTGAGATATCGTTGATTTAACAAAGTTGTCTCCTTCTTGTTTCAAGTGTTCTACTATGGACCCATGGGTAAAACTCACGTTTTAAAAATGTCCCGAAATCCGAATTTGGACTTTCACTAGTGTATTAAGTGTATCAAAATGTCGTCTTTCACATTGATTCGGAATCGTCAACCGCAAAAAAAGGCAGTTTTTAGATATCGTTGAATGAAGAAAGTTGTCTCTTTCTTGTTTCAAGTGTTCAACAATGGACCCATGGCTAAAACTCAAGTTTTAAAGACTTCCCGAAATCCGAATTTGGATTTTTCATTAGTGTATTAAGTGTATTAAAATGTCGTCTTTCACATTGATTCGGAATCATCAACCGCAAAAAAAGTCAGTTTTGAGATATCGTTGAATGAACAAAGTTGTCTCTTTCTTTTTTCAAGTGTTTAACTATGGACCCATGGCTAAAACTCAAGTTTTAAATACTTTCCGAAATCCGAATTTGGACTTTCATCAGTGTATTAAGTGTATTAAAATGTCGTCTTTCACATTGATTCGGAATCGTCCACTACAAAAAACTGCCCTTTTGAGTTATCGTTGAATAAGCAAAGTTGTCTCTTTCTTGTTTCAAGTGTTCAACTATGGACCCATGGCTAAAACACAAGTTTTAAAAACTTCTCGAAATATGAATTTGGACTTTCTTTAGTGTATTAAGTTTTTCAAAATGTCGTCTTTCACGTAGATTCGGAATCATCAAAACCAAATAAGTCAGTTTTTAGATATCTTTGATTGAACAAAGTTCTATCTTTCTTGTTTCAAGTGTTCTACTATGAACCCACGGCTAAAACTCAAGTTTTAAAAACTTCTCGAAATCTGAATCTGGACTTTCATTAGTGTATTAAGTGTATCAAAATGTCATCTTTCACATAGGTTCGGAATCGTCAATTGCAAAAAAGTCAATTTTAAGATATCGTTGATTGAACAAAGTTGTCTCCTTCTTGTTTCAAGTGTTCTACTATGGACCATGGCTAAAACTCAAGTTTTAGAGACATCCCGAAATCCGAATTTGGACTTTCGTTAGTGTATTAAGTGTATCAAAATGTCATCTTTCACATTGATTCGAGATCGTCAACCGCAAAAAAAGTCACTTTTGAGATATCGTTGAATGAACAAAGTTGTCTCTTTCTTGTTTCTAGTGTTTAACTATGGACCCATGGCTAAAACTCAAGTTTTAAAAACTTCCCAAAATCTGATTTGGACTTTCATCAGTGTATTAAGTGTATTAAAATGTAGCCTTTCACATTGATTCAGAATCGTCCACCGCAAAAAACTTTCCTTTCGAGTTATCGTTGAATGAACGAAGTTGTCTCTTTCTTGTTTCAAGTGTTCAACTACGGACCCATGGCCAAAACTCAAGTTTTAAAAACTTCCCAAAATCTGAATTTGGGCTTTCTTTAGTGTATTAAGTGTTTCAAAATGCCGTCTTTCATGTAGATTCGTAATCTTCAAAAGCAAATAAGTCAGTTTTTAGATATCTTTGATTGAACAAAGTTCTGTCTTTCTTGTTTCAAGTGTTCTACTATGGACCCATGACTAAAACTCAAGTTTTAAAAACTTCTCGAAATCTAAATCTGGACTTTCATTAGGGTATTAAGTGTATCAAAATGTCGTCTTTCACATAGATTCGGAATCGTCAACTGCAAAAAAGTCAGTTTTAAGATATCGTTGATTGAACAAAGTTGTCTCTTTCTTGTTTCAAGTGTTCTACTATGGACCCATGGGTAAAACTCAAGTTTTAAAAAAGTTCCCGGAATCCGAATTTGGACATTCGTTAGTGTATTAAGTGTATCAAAATGTCGTCTTTCACGTTGATTCGGAATCGTCAACCGCAATAAAAGTCAGTTTTGAGATATAGTTGAATGAACAAAGTTGTCTCTTTCTTGTTTCAAGTGTTTAACTATTGACCCATGGCTAAAACTCAAGCTTTAAAGACTTCCCGAAATCCAAATTTGGACTTTCGTTAGTGTATTAAGTGTATCAAAATGTCGTCTTTCACATTTATTCGAAATCGTCAACCGCAAAAAAAGTCAGTTTTGAGAAATCGTTGAATCAACAAAGTTGTCTCTTTCTTGTTTCAAGTGTTCTACTATAGACCCATGGCTAAAACTCAAGTTTTAAAGACTTCCCGAAATCCAAATTTAGACTTTCATTAGTGTATTAAGTGTATTAAAATGTCGTATTTCACATTGATTCAGAATCGTCAACCGCAAAAAAAGTCAGTTCTGAGATATCGTTGAATGAACGAAGTTGTTTCTTTCTTGTTTCAAGTGTTTAACTATGGACCCATGGCTAAAACTCAAGTTTTAAAGACTTCCCGAAATCCGAATTTGTACTTTCATTAGTGTATTAAGTGTATTAAAATGTCGTCTTTCACATTGATTCGGAATCGTCAACCGCAAAAAAAGTCAGTTTTGAGTTATCGTTGAATGAACAAAGTTGTCTCTTTCTTGTTTCAAGTGTTTAACTATGGACCCATGGCTAAAACTCAAGTTTTAAAGACTTCCCGAAATCCGAATTTGGACTTTCATTAGTGTATTAAGTGTATTAAAATGTCGTCTTTCGCATTGATTCAGAATCGTCAACCGCAAAAAAAGTCAGTTTTGAGTTATCGTTGAATGAACAAAGTTGTCTCTTTCTTGTTTCAAGTGTTCAACTATGGACCCATGGCTAAAACTCAAGTTTTAAAGACTTCCCGAAATCCGAATTTGGACTTTCATTTGTGTATTAAGTGTATTAAAATGTCGTCTTTCACATTGATTCGGAATCGTCAACCGCAAAAAAAGTCAGTTTTGAGATATCGTTGAATGAACAAAGTTGTCTCTTTCTTGTTTCAAGTGTTCAACTATGGACCCATGGCTAAAACTCAAGTTTTAAAAACTTCCCAAAATCTGAATTTGGACTTTATTTAGTGTATTAAGTGTTTCAAAATGTCATCTTTCACGTAGATTCAGAACCGTCAAAAGCAAATAAGTCAGTTTTGAGATATCTTTGATAGAACAAAGTTCTGTCTTTCTTGTTTCAATTGTTCTACTGTGCACCCATGGCTAAAACTCAAGTTTTAAAAACTTCCCGAGATCTGAATCTGGACTTTCATTAGTGTATTATGTGTATCAAAATGTCGTCTTTCACATAGATTCGGAATCGTCAACTGCAAAAAAGTCAATTTTGAGATATCGTTGATTTAACAAAGTTGTCTCCTTCTTGTTTCAAGTGTTCTACTATGGACCCATGGGTAAAACTCACGTTTTAAAAATGTCCCGAAATCCGAATTTGGACTTTCACTAGTGTATTAAGTGTATCAAAATGTCGTCTTTCACATTGATTCGGAATCGTCAACCGCAAAAAAAGGCAGTTTTTAGATATCGTTGAATGAAGAAAGTTGTCTCTTTCTTGTTTCAAGTGTTCAACAATGGACCCATGGCTAAAACTCAAGTTTTAAAGACTTCCCGAAATCCGAATTTGGATTTTTCATTAGTGTATTAAGTGTATTAAAATGTCGTCTTTCACATTGATTCGGAATCATCAACCGCAAAAAAAGTCAGTTTTGAGATATCGTTGAATGAACAAAGTTGTCTCTTTCTTTTTTCAAGTGTTTAACTATGGACCCATGGCTAAAACTCAAGTTTTAAATACTTTCCGAAATCCGAATTTGGACTTTCATCAGTGTATTAAGTGTATTAAAATGTCGTCTTTCACATTGATTCGGAATCGTCCACTACAAAAAACTGCCCTTTTGAGTTATCGTTGAATAAGCAAAGTTGTCTCTTTCTTGTTTCAAGTGTTCAACTATGGACCCATGGCTAAAACACAAGTTTTAAAAACTTCTCGAAATATGAATTTGGACTTTCTTTAGTGTATTAAGTTTTTCAAAATGTCGTCTTTCACGTAGATTCGGAATCATCAAAACCAAATAAGTCAGTTTTTAGATATCTTTGATTGAACAAAGTTCTATCTTTCTTGTTTCAAGTGTTCTACTATGAACCCACGGCTAAAACTCAAGTTTTAAAAACTTCTCGAAATCTGAATCTGGACTTTCATTAGTGTATTAAGTGTATCAAAATGTCATCTTTCACATAGGTTCGGAATCGTCAACTGCAAAAAAGTCAATTTTAAGATATCGTTGATTGAACAAAGTTGTCTCCTTCTTGTTTCAAGTGTTCTACTATGGACCATGGCTAAAACTCAAGTTTTAGAGACATCCCGAAATCCGAATTTGGACTTTCGTTAGTGTATTAAGTGTATCAAAATGTCATCTTTCACATTGATTCGAGATCGTCAACCGCAAAAAAAGTCACTTTTGAGATATCGTTGAATGAACAAAGTTGTCTCTTTCTTGTTTCTAGTGTTTAACTATGGACCAATGGCTAAAACTTAAGTTTTAAAGACTTCCCAAAATCTGATTTGGACTTTCATCAGTGTATTAAGTGTATTAAAATGTAGTCTTTCACATTGATTCAGAATCGTCCACCGCAAAAAACTTTCCTTTCGAGTTATCGTTGAATGAACGAAGTTGTCTCTTTCTTGTTTCAAGTGTTCAACTACGGACCCATGGCCAAAACTCAAGTTTTAAAAACTTCCCAAAATCTGAATTTCGGCTTTCTTTAGTGTATTAAGTGTTTCAAAATGCCGTCTTTCATGTAGATTCGTAATCTTCAAAAGCAAATAAGTCAGTTTTTAGATATCTTTGATTGAACAAAGTTCTGTCTTTCTTGTTTCAAGTGTTCTACTATGGACCCATGACAAAAACTCAAGTTTTAAAAACTTCTCGAAATCTAAATCTGGACTTTCATTAGGGTATTAAGTGTATCAAAATGTCGTCTTTCACATAGATTCGGAATCGTCAACTGCAAAAAAGTCAGTTTTAAGATATCGTTGATTGAACAAAGTTGTCTCTTTCTTGTTTCAAGTGTTCTACTATGGACCCATGGGTAAAACTCAAGTTTTAAAAAAGTTCCCGGAATCCGAATTTGGACATTCGTTAGTGTATTAAGTGTATCAAAATGTCGTCTTTCACGTTGATTCGGAATCGTCAACCGCAATAAAAGTCAGTTTTGAGATATAGTTGAATGAACAAAGTTGTCTCTTTCTTGTTTCAAGTGTTTAACTATTGACCCATGGCTAAAACTCAAGCTTTAAAGACTTCCCGAAATCCAAATTTGGACTTTCGTTAGTGTATTAAGTGTATCAAAATGTCGTCTTTCACATTTATTCGAAATCGTCAACCGCAAAAAAAGTCAGTTTTGAGAAATCGTTGAATCAACAAAGTTGTCTCTTTCTTGTTTCAAGTGTTCTACTATAGACCCATGGCTAAAACTCAAGTTTTAAAGACTTCCCGAAATCCAAATTTAGACTTTCATTAGTGTATTAAGTGTATTAAAATGTCGTATTTCACATTGATTCGGAATCGTCAACCGCAAAAAAAGTCAGTTCTGAGATATCGTTGAATGAACGAAGTTGTTTCTTTCTTGTTTCAAGTGTTTAACTATGGACCCATGGCTAAAACTCAAGTTTTAAAGACTTCCCGAAATCTGAATTTGTACTTTCATTAGTGTATTAAGTGCATTAAAATGTCGTCTTTCACATTGATTCGGAATTGTCAACCGCAAAAAAAGTCAGTTTTGAGTTATCGTTGAATGAACAAAGTTGTCTCTTTCTTGTTTCAAGTGTTTAACTATGGACCCATGGCTAAAACTCAAGTTTTAAAGACTTCCCGAAATCCGAATTTGGACTTTCATTAGTGTATTAAGTGTATTAAAATGTCGTCTTTCGCATTGATTCGGAATCGTCAACCGCAAAAAAAGTCAGTTTTGAGTTATCGTTGAATGAACAAAGTTGTCTCTTTCTTGTTTCAAGTGTTCAACTATGGACCCATGGCTAAAACTCAAGTTTTAAAGACTTCCCGAAATCCGAATTTGGACTTTCATTTGTGTATTAAGTGTATTAAAATGTCGTCTTTCACATTGATTCGGAATCGTCAACCGCAAAAAAAGTCAGTTTTGAGATATCGTTGAATGAACAAAGTTGTCTCTTTCTTGTTTCAAGTGTTCAACTATGGACCCATGGCTAAAACTCAAGTTTTAAAAACTTCCCAAAATCTGAATTTGGACTTTATTTAGTGTATTAAGTGTTTCAAAATGTCATCTTTCACGTAGATTCAGAACCGTCAAAAGCAAATAAGTCAGTTTTGAGATATCTTTGATAGAACAAAGTTCTGTCTTTCTTGTTTCAATTGTTCTACTGTGCACCCATGGCTAAAACTCAAGTTTTAAAAACTTCCCGAGATCTGAATCTGGACTTTCATTAGTGTATTATGTGTATCAAAATGTCGTCTTTCACATAGATTCGGAATCGTCAACTGCAAAAAATTCAATTTTGAGATATCGTTGATTTAACAAAGTTGTCTCCTTCTTGTTTCAAGTGTTCTACTATGGACCCATGGGTAAAACTCACGTTTTAAAAATGTCCCGAAATCCGAATTTGGACTTTCACTAGTGTATTAAGTGTATCAAAATGTCGTCTTTCACATTGATTCGGAATCGTCAACCGCAAAAAAAGGCAGTTTTTAGATATCGTTGAATGAAGAAAGTTGTCTCTTTCTTGTTTCAAGTGTTCAACAATGGACCCAAGGCTAAAACTCAAGTTTTAAAGACTTCCCGAAATCCGAATTTGGATTTTTCATTAGTGTATTAAGTGTATTAAAATGTCGTCTTTCACATTGATTCGGAATCATCAACCGCAAAAAAAGTCAGTTTTGAGATATCGTTGAATGAACAAAGTTGTTTCTTTCTTGTTTCAAGTGTTCAACTATGGACCCATGGCTAAAACTCAAGTTTTAAAAACTTCTCGAAATATGAATTTGGACTTTGTTTAGTGTATTAGGTGTTTCAAAATGTTGTCTTTCACGTAGATTCGGAATCATCAACAGCAAAAAAAGTCAGTTTTGTGATATCGTTGAATGAACAAAGTTGTATCTTTCTTGTTTCAAGTGTTTAACTACGGACCCATGGCTAAAACTCAAGTTTTAAAGACTTTTCGAAATCCGAATTTGGAGTTTCATCAGTGTATTAAGTGTATTAAAATGTCGTCTTTCACATTGATTCGGAATCGTCCACCGCAAAAAAGTTCCCTTTTGAGTTATCGTTGAATGAACAAAGTTGTCTCTTTCTTGTTTCAAGTGTTCAACGATGGACCCATGGCTAAAACTCAAGTTTTAAAAACTTCTCGAAATATGAATTTGTACTTTCTTTAGTGTATTAAGTGTTTCAAAATGTCGTCTTTCACGTAGATTCGAAATCATCAAAAGCAAATAAGTCAGTTTTTAGATATCTTTGATTGAACAAAGTTCTGTCTTTCTTGTTTCAAGTGTTTAACTATGGACCATGGCTAAAACTCAAGTTTTAAAAACTTTTCGAAATCTGAATATGGACTTTCTTTAGTGTATTAAGTGTTTCAAAATGCTGTCTTTCACGTAGATTCGTAATCATCAAAAGCAAATAAGTCAGTTTTAAGATATCGTTGATTGAACAAAGTTGTCTTCTTCTTGTTTCAAGTGTTCTACTATGGACCATGGCTAAAACTCAAGTTTTAAAAACTTTCCGAAATCTGAATTTGGACTTTCTTTAGTGTATTAAGTGTTTCAAAATGCTGTCTTTCACATAGATTCGGAATCGTCAACTGCAAAAAAGTCAATTTTAAGATATCGTTGATTGAACAAAGTTGTCTCCTTCTTCTTTCAAGTGTTCTACTATGGACCATGGC
The DNA here is from genome assembly GCA_036245055.1 of Diospyros kaki. Lineage (NCBI taxonomy): Eukaryota > Viridiplantae > Streptophyta > Magnoliopsida > Ericales > Ebenaceae > Diospyros > Diospyros kaki. Next base: position 20,028,745 of record BSEG01000009.1, on the reverse strand, counting down.
TAAAACTCAAGTTTTAGAGACATCCCGAAATCCAAATTTGGACTTTCGTTACTGTACTAAGTGTATCAAAATGTCATCTTTCACATTGATTCGAGATCGTCAACCGCAAAAAAAGTCAATTTTGAGATATCGTTGAATGAACAAAGTTGTCTCTTTCTTGTTTCAAGTGTTTAACTATGGACCCATGGCTAAAACTCAAGTTTTAAAGACTTCTCGAAATCTGAATTTGGACTTTCATCAATGTATTAAGTGTATTAAAATGTAGTCTTTCACATTGATTCAGAATCGTCCACCGCAAAAAACTTCCCTTTCGAGTTATCGTTGAATGAACGAAGTTGTCTCTTTCTTGTTTCAAGTGTTCAACTATGGACCCAAGGCCAAAACTCAAGTTTTAAAAACTTCCCAAAATCTGAATTTGGCCTTTCTTTAGTGTATTAAGTGTTTCAAAATGCCGTATTTCATGTAGATTCGTAATCATCAAAAGCAAATAAGTCAGTTTTTAGATATCTTTGATTGAACAAAGTTCTGTCTTTCTTGTTTCAAGTGTTCTACTATGGACCCATGACTAAAACTCAAGTTTTAAAAACTTCTCGAAATCTAAATCTGGACTTTCATTAGGGTATTAAGTGTATCAAAATGTCGTCTTTCACATAGATTCGGAATCGTCAACTGCAAAAAAGTCAGTTTTAAGATATCGTTGATTGAACAAAGTTGTCTCTTTCTTGTTTCAAGTGTTCTACTATGGACCCATGGGTAAAACTCAAGTTTTAAAAAAGTTCCCGGAATCCGAATTTGGACATTCGTTAGTGTATTAAGTGTATCAAAATGTCGTCTTTCACGTTGATTCAGAATCGTCAACCGCAATAAAAGTCAGTTTTGAGATATAGTTGAATGAACAAAGTTGTCTCTTTCTTGTTTCAAGTGTTTAACTATTGACCCATGGCTAAAACTCAAGCTTTAAAGACTTCCCGAAATCCAAATTTGGACTTTCGTTAGTGTATTAAGTGTATCAAAATGTCGTCTTTCACATTTATTCGAAATCGTCAACCGCAAAAAAAGTCAGTTTTGAGAAATCGTTGAATCAACAAAGTTGTCTCTTTCTTGTTTCAAGTGTTCTACTATAGACCCATGGCTAAAACTCAAGTTTTAAAGACTTCCCGAAATCCAAATTTAGACATTCATTAGTGTATTAAGTGTATTAAAATGTCGTATTTCACATTGATTCGGAATCGTCAACCGCAAAAAAAGTCAGTTCTGAGATATCGTTGAATGAACGAAGTTGTTTCTTTCTTGTTTCAAGTGTTTAACTATGGACCCATGGCTAAAACTCAAGTTTTAAAGACTTCCCGAAATCCGAATTTGTACTTTCATTAGTGTATTAAGTGTATTAAAATGTCGTCTTTCACATTGATTCGGAATCGTCAACCGCAAAAAAAGTCAGTTTTGAGTTATCGTTGAATGAACAAAGTTGTCTCTTTCTTGTTTCAAGTGTTTAACTATGGACCCATGGCTAAAACTCAAGTTTTAAAGACTTCCCGAAATCCGAATTTGGACTTTCATTAGTGTATTAAGTGTATTAAAATGTCGTCTTTCGCATTGATTCGGAATCGTCAACCGCAAAAAAAGTCAGTTTTGAGTTATCGTTGAATGAACAAAGTTGTCTCTTTCTTGTTTCAAGTGTTCAACTATGGACCCATGGCTAAAACTCAAGTTTTAAAGACTTCCCGAAATCCGAATTTGGACTTTCATTTGTGTATTAAGTGTATTAAAATGTTGTCTTTCACATTGATTCGGAATCGTCAACCGCAAAAAAAGTCAGTTTTGAGATATCGTTGAATGAACAAAGTTGTCTCTTTCTTGTTTCAAGTGTTCAACTATGGACCCATGGCTAAAACTCAAGTTTTAAAAACTTCCCAAAATCTGAATTTGGACTTTATTTAGTGTATTAAGTGTTTCAAAAAGTCATTTTTCACGTAGATTCAGAACCGTCAAAAGCAAATAAGTCAGTTTTGAGATATCTTTGATAGAACAAAGTTCTATCTTTCTTGTTTCAATTGTTCTACTTTGCACCCATGGCTAAAACTCAAGTTTTAAAAACTTCCCGAGATCTGAATCTGGACTTTCATTAGTGTATTATGTGTATCAAAATGTCGTCTTTCACATAGATTCGGAATCGTCAACTGCAAAAAAGTCAATTTTGAGATATCGTTGATTTAACAAAGTTGTCTCCTTCTTGTTTCAAGTGTTCTACTATGGACCCATGGGTAAAACTCACGTTTTAAAAATGTCCCGAAATCCGAATTTGGACTTTCACTAGTGTATTAAGTGTATCAAAATGTCGTCTTTCACATTGATTCGGAATCGTCAACCGCAAAAAAGGCAGTTTTTAGATATCGTTGAATGAAGAAAGTTGTCTCTTTCTTGTTTCAAGTGTTCAACAATGGACCCATGGCTAAAACTCAAGTTTTAAAGACTTCCCGAAATCCGAATTTGGATTTTTCATTAGTGTATTAAGTGTATTAAAATGTCGTCTTTCACATTGATTCGGAATCATCAACCGCAAAAAAAGTCAGTTTTGAGATATCGTTGAATGAACAAAGTTGTCTCTTTTTTGTTTCAAGTGTTTAACTATGGACCCATGGCTAAAACTCAAGTTTTAAAAACTTCTCGAAATATGAATTTGGACTTTCTTTAGTGTATTAGGTGTTTCAAAATGTTGTCTTTCACGTAGATTCAGAATCATCAACAGCAAAAAAAGTCAGTTTTGTGATATCGTTGAATGAACAAAGTTGTATCTTTCTTGTTTCAAGTGTTTAACTACGGACCCATGGCTAAAACTCAAGTTTTAAAGACTTTTCGAAATCCAAATTTGGACTTTCATCAGTGTATTAAGTGTATTAAAATGTCGTCTTTCACATTGATTCGGAATCGTCCACCGCAAAAAAGTTCCTTTTTGAGTTATTGTTGAATGAACAAAGTTGTCTCTTTCTTGTTTCAAGTGTTCAACGATGGACCCATGGCTAAAACTCAAGTTTTAAAAACTTCTCGAAATATGAATTTGTACTTTCTTTAGGGTATTAAGTGTTTCAAAATGTCGTCTTTCACGTAGATTCGAAATCATCAAAAGCAAATAAGTCAGTTTTTAGATATCTTTGATTGAACAAAGTTCTGTCTTTCTTGTTTCAAGTGTTTAACTATGGACCATGGCTAAAACTCAAGTTTTAAAAACTTTTCGAAATCTGAATATGGACTTTCTTTAGTGTATTAAGTGTTTCAAAATGCTGTCTTTCACGTAGATTCGTAATCATCAAAAGCAAATAAGTCAGTTTTAAGATATCGTTGATTGAACAAAGTTGTCTTCTTCTTGTTTCAAGTGTTCTACTATGGACCCATGGCTAAAACTCAAGTTTTAAAAACTTCTCGAAATATGAATTTGTACTTTCTTTAGTGTATTAAGTGTTTCAAAATGTCGTCTTTCACATAGATTCGGAATCATCAAAAGCAAATAAGTCAGTTTTTAGATATCTTTGATTGAACAAAGTTCTGTCTTTCTTGTTTCAATTGTTTAACTATGGACCATGGCTAAAACTCAAGTTTTAAAAACTTTCCGAAATCTGAATTTGGACTTTCTTTAGTGTATTAAGTGTTTCAAAATGCTGTCTTTCACATAGATTCAGAATCGTCAACTGCAAAAAAGTCAATTTTAAGATATCGTTGATTGAACAAAGTTGTCTCCTTCTTCTTTCAAGTGTTCTACTATGGACCATGGCTAAAACTCAAGTTTTAGAGACATCCCGAAATCCAAATTTGGACTTTCGTTACTGTACTAAGTGTATCAAAATGTCATCTTTCACATTGATTCGAGATCGTCAACCGCAAAAAAAGTCAATTTTGAGATATCGTTGAATGAACAAAGTTGTCTCTTTCTTGTTTCAAGTGTTTAACTATGGACCCATGGCTAAAACTCAAGTTTTAAAGACTTCTCGAAATCTGAATTTGGACTTTCATCAGTGTATTAAGTGTATTAAAATGTAGTCTTTCACATTGATTCAGAATCGTCCACCGCAAAAAACTTCCCTTTCGAGTTATCGTTGAATGAACGAAGTTGTCTCTTTCTTGTTTCAAGTGTTCAACTATGGACCCATGGCCAAAACTCAAGTTTTAAAAACTTCCCAAAATCTGAATTTGGGCTTTCTTTAGTGTATTAAGTGTTTCAAAATGCCGTCTTTCATGTAGATTCGTAATCATCAAAAGCAAATAAGTCAGTTTTTAGATATCTTTGATTGAACAAAGTTCTGTCTTTCTTGTTTCAAGTGTTCTACTATGGACCCATGACTAAAACTCAAGTTTTAAAAACTTCTCGAAATCTAAATCTGGACTTTCATTAGGGTATTAAGTGTATCAAAATGTCGTCTTTCACATAGATTCGGAATCGTCAACTGCAAAAAAGTCAGTTTTAAGATATCGTTGATTGAACAAAGTTGTCTCTTTCTTGTTTCAAGTGTTCTACTATGGACCCATGGGTAAAACTCAAGTTTTAAAAAAGTTCCCGGAATCCGAATTTGGACATTCGTTAGTGTATTAAGTGTATCAAAATGTCGTCTTTCACGTTGATTCGGAATCGTCAACCGCAATAAAAGTCAGTTTTGAGATATTGTTGAATGAACAAAGTTGTCTCTTTCTTGTTTCAAGTGTTTAACTATTGACCCATGGCTAAAACTCAAGCTTTAAAGACTTCCCGAAATCCAAATTTGGACTTTCGTTAGTGTATTAAGTGTATCAAAATGTCGTCTTTCACATTTATTCGAAATCGTCAACCGCAAAAAAAGTCAGTTTTGAGAAATCGTTGAATCAACAAAGTTGTCTCTTTCTTGTTTCAAGTGTTCTACTATAGACCCATGGCTAAAACTCAAGTTTTAAAGACTTCCCGAAATCCAAATTTAGACTTTCATTAGTGTATTAAGTGTATTAAAATGTCGTATTTCACATTGATTCGGAATCGTCAACCGCAAAAAAAGTCAGTTCTGAGATATCTTTGAATGAACGAAGTTGTCTCTTTCTTGTTTCAAGTGTTCAACTATGGACCCATGGCTAAAACTCAAGTTTTAAAGACTTCCCGAAATCCGAATTTGGACTTTCATTTGTGTATTAAGTGTATCAAAATGTCGTCTTTCACATTGATTCGGAATCGTCAACTGCAAAAAAGTCAATTTTGAGATATCGTTGATTTAACAAAGTTGTCTCCTTCTTGTTTCAAGTGTTCTACTATGGACCCATGGGTAAAACTCACGTTTTAAAAATGTCCCGAAATCCGAATTTGGACTTTCACTAGTGTATTAAGTGTATTAAAATGTCGTCTTTCGCATTGATTCGGAATCGTCAACCGCAAAAAAAGTCAGTTTTGAGTTATCGTTGAATGAACAAAGTTGTCTCTTTCTTGTTTCAAGTGTTCAACTATGGACCCATGGCTAAAACTCAAGTTTTAAAGACTTCCCGAAATCCGAATTTGGACTTTCATTTGTGTATTAAGTGTATTAAAATGTCGTCTTTCACATTGATTCGGAATCGTCAACCGCAAAAAAAGTCAGTTTTGAGATATCGTTGAATGAACAAAGTTGTCCCTTTCTTGTTTCAAGTGTTCAACTATGGACCCATGGCTAAAACTCAAGTTTTAAAAACTTCCCAAAATCTGAATTTGGACTTTATTTAGTGTATTAAGTGTTTCAAAAAGTCATCTTTCACGTAGATTCAGAACCGTCCAAAGCAAATAAGTCAGTTTTGAGATATCTTTGATAGAACAAAGTTCTGTCTTTCTTGTTTCAATTGTTCTACTTTGCACCCATGGCTAAAACTCAAGTTTTAAAAACTTCCCGAGATCTGAATCTGGACTTTCATTAGTGTATTATGTGTATCAAAATGTCGTCTTTCACATAGATTCGGAATCGTCAACTGCAAAAAAGTCAATTTTGAGATATCGTTGATTTAACAAAGTTGTCTCCTTCTTGTTTCAAGTGTTCTACTATGGACCCATGGGTAAAACTCACGTTTTAAAAATGTCCCGAAATCCGAATTTGGACTTTCACTAGTGTATTAAGTGTATCAAAATGTCGTCTTTCACATTGATTCGGAATCGTCAACCGCAAAAAAAGGCAGTTTTTAGATATCGTTGAATGAAGAAAGTTGTCTCTTTCTTGTTTCAAGTGTTCAACAATGGACCCATGGCTAAAACTCAAGTTTTAAAGACTTCCCGAAATCCGAATTTGGATTTTTCATTAGTGTATTAAGTGTATTAAAATGTCGTCTTTCACATTGATTCGGAATCATCAACCGCAAAAAAAGTCAGTTTTGAGATATCGTTGAATGAACAAAGTTGTCTCTTTTTTGTTTCAAGTGTTTAACTATGGACCCATGGCTAAAACTCAAGTTTTAAAAACTTCTCGAAATATGAATTTGGACTTTCTTTAGTGTATTAGGTGTTTCAAAATGTTGTCTTTCACGTAGATTCAGAATCATCAACAGCAAAAAAAGTCAGTTTTGTGATATCGTTGAATGAACAAAGTTGTATCTTTCTTGTTTCAAGTGTTTAACTACGGACCCATGGCTAAAACTCAAGTTTTAAAGACTTTTCGAAATCCGAATTTGGACTTTCATCAGTGTATTAAGTGTATTAAAATGTCGTCTTTCACATTGATTCGGAATCGTCCACCGCAAAAAAGTTCCCTTTTGAGTTATTGTTGAATGAACAAAGTTGTCTCTTTCTTGTTTCAAGTGTTCAACGATGGACCCATGGCTAAAACTCAAGTTTTAAAAACTTCTCGAAATATGAATTTGTACTTTCTTTAGTGTATTAAGTGTTTCAAAATGTCGTCTTTCACGTAGATTCGAAATCATCAAAAGCAAATAAGTCAGTTTTTAGATATCTTTGATTGAACAAAGTTCTGTCTTTCTTGTTTCAAGTGTTTAACTATGGACCATGGCTAAAACTCAAGTTTTAAAAACTTTTCGAAATCTGAATATGGACTTTCTTTAGTGTATTAAGTGTTTCAAAATGCTGTCTTTCACGTAGATTCGTAATCATCAAAAGCAAATAAGTCAGTTTTAAGATATCGTTGATTGAACAAAGTTGTCTTCTTCTTGTTTCAAGTGTTCTACTATGGACCCATGGCTAAAACTCAAGTTTTAAAAACTTCTCGAAATATGAATTTGTACTTTCTTTAGTGTATTAAGTGTTTCAAAATGTCGTCTTTCACATAGATTCGGAATCATCAAAAGCAAATAAGTCAGTTTTTAGATATCTTTGATTGAACAAAGTTCTGTCTTTCTTGTTTCAATTGTTTAACTATGGACCATGGCTAAAACTCAAGTTTTAAAAACTTTCCGAAATCTGAATTTGGACTTTCTTTAGTGTATTAAGTGTTTCAAAATGCTGTCTTTCACATAGATTCGGAATCGTCAACTGCAAAAAAGTCAATTTTAAGATATCGTTGATTGAACAAAGTTGTCTCCTTCTTCTTTCAAGTGTTCTACTATGGACCATGGCTAAAACTCAAGTTTTAGAGACATCCCGAAATCCAAATTTGGACTTTCGTTACTGTACTAAGTGTATCAAAATGTCATCTTTCACATTGATTCGAGATCGTCAACCGCAAAAAAAGTCAATTTTGAGATATCGTTGAATGAACAAAGTTGTCTCTTTCTTGTTTCAAGTGTTTAACTATGGACCCATGGCTAAAACTCAAGTTTTAAAGACTTCTCGAAATCTGAATTTGGACTTTCATCAATGTATTAAGTGTATTAAAATGTAGTCTTTCACATTGATTCAGAATCGTCCACCGCAAAAAACTTCCCTTTCGAGTTATCGTTGAATGAACGAAGTTGTCTCTTTCTTGTTTCAAGTGTTCAACTATGGACCCAAGGCCAAAACTCAAGTTTTAAAAACTTCCCAAAATCTGAATTTGGCCTTTCTTTAGTGTATTAAGTGTTTCAAAATGCCGTATTTCATGTAGATTCGTAATCATCAAAAGCAAATAAGTCAGTTTTTAGATATCTTTGATTGAACAAAGTTCTGTCTTTCTTGTTTCAAGTGTTCTACTATGGACCCATGACTAAAACTCAAGTTTTAAAAACTTCTCGAAATCTAAATCTGGACTTTCATTAGGGTATTAAGTGTATCAAAATGTCGTCTTTCACATAGATTCGGAATCGTCAACTGCAAAAAAGTCAGTTTTAAGATATCGTTGATTGAACAAAGTTGTCTCTTTCTTGTTTCAAGTGTTCTACTATGGACCCATGGGTAAAACTCAAGTTTTAAAAAAGTTCCCGGAATCCGAATTTGGACATTCGTTAGTGTATTAAGTGTATCAAAATGTCGTCTTTCACGTTGATTCAGAATCGTCAACCGCAATAAAAGTCAGTTTTGAGATATAGTTGAATGAACAAAGTTGTCTCTTTCTTGTTTCAAGTGTTTAACTATTGACCCATGGCTAAAACTCAAGCTTTAAAGACTTCCCGAAATCCAAATTTGGACTTTCGTTAGTGTATTAAGTGTATCAAAATGTCGTCTTTCACATTTATTCGAAATCGTCAACCGCAAAAAAAGTCAGTTTTGAGAAATCGTTGAATCAACAAAGTTGTCTCTTTCTTGTTTCAAGTGTTCTACTATAGACCCATGGCTAAAACTCAAGTTTTAAAGACTTCCCGAAATCCAAATTTAGACATTCATTAGTGTATTAAGTGTATTAAAATGTCGTATTTCACATTGATTCGGAATCGTCAACCGCAAAAAAAGTCAGTTCTGAGATATCGTTGAATGAACGAAGTTGTTTCTTTCTTGTTTCAAGTGTTTAACTATGGACCCATGGCTAAAACTCAAGTTTTAAAGACTTCCCGAAATCCGAATTTGTACTTTCATTAGTGTATTAAGTGTATTAAAATGTCGTCTTTCACATTGATTCGGAATCGTCAACCGCAAAAAAAGTCAGTTTTGAGTTATCGTTGAATGAACAAAGTTGTCTCTTTCTTGTTTCAAGTGTTTAACTATGGACCCATGGCTAAAACTCAAGTTTTAAAGACTTCCCGAAATCCGAATTTGGACTTTCATTAGTGTATTAAGTGTATTAAAATGTCGTCTTTCGCATTGATTCGGAATCGTCAACCGCAAAAAAAGTCAGTTTTGAGTTATCGTTGAATGAACAAAGTTGTCTCTTTCTTGTTTCAAGTGTTCAACTATGGACCCATGGCTAAAACTCAAGTTTTAAAGACTTCCCGAAATCCGAATTTGGACTTTCATTTGTGTATTAAGTGTATTAAAATGTTGTCTTTCACATTGATTCGGAATCGTCAACCGCAAAAAAAGTCAGTTTTGAGATATCGTTGAATGAACAAAGTTGTCTCTTTCTTGTTTCAAGTGTTCAACTATGGACCCATGGCTAAAACTCAAGTTTTAAAAACTTCCCAAAATCTGAATTTGGACTTTATTTAGTGTATTAAGTGTTTCAAAAAGTCATTTTTCACGTAGATTCAGAACCGTCAAAAGCAAATAAGTCAGTTTTGAGATATCTTTGATAGAACAAAGTTCTATCTTTCTTGTTTCAATTGTTCTACTTTGCACCCATGGCTAAAACTCAAGTTTTAAAAACTTCCCGAGATCTGAATCTGGACTTTCATTAGTGTATTATGTGTATCAAAATGTCGTCTTTCACATAGATTCGGAATCGTCAACTGCAAAAAAGTCAATTTTGAGATATCGTTGATTTAACAAAGTTGTCTCCTTCTTGTTTCAAGTGTTCTACTATGGACCCATGGGTAAAACTCACGTTTTAAAAATGTCCCGAAATCCGAATTTGGACTTTCACTAGTGTATTAAGTGTATCAAAATGTCGTCTTTCACATTGATTCGGAATCGTCAACCGCAAAAAAAGGCAGTTTTTAGATATCGTTGAATGAAGAAAGTTGTCTCTTTCTTGTTTCAAGTGTTCAACAATGGACCCATGGCTAAAACTCAAGTTTTAAAGACTTCCCGAAATCCGAATTTGGATTTTTCATTAGTGTATTAAGTGTATTAAAATGTCGTCTTTCACATTGATTCGGAATCATCAACCGCAAAAAAAGTCAGTTTTGAGATATCGTTGAATGAACAAAGTTGTCTCTTTTTTGTTTCAAGTGTTTAACTATGGACCCATGGCTAAAACTCAAGTTTTAAAAACTTCTCGAAATATGAATTTGGACTTTCTTTAGTGTATTAGGTGTTTCAAAATGTTGTCTTTCACGTAGATTCAGAATCATCAACAGCAAAAAAAGTCAGTTTTGTGATATCGTTGAATGAACAAAGTTGTATCTTTCTTGTTTCAAGTGTTTAACTACGGACCCATGGCTAAAACTCAAGTTTTAAAGACTTTTCGAAATCCGAATTTGGAGTTTCATCAGTGTATTAAGTGTATTAAAATGTCGTCTTTCACATTGATTCGGAATCGTCCACCGCAAAAAAGTTCCCTTTTGAGTTATCGTTGAATGAACAAAGTTGTCTCTTTCTTGTTTCAAGTGTTCAACGATGGACCCATGGCTAAAACTCAAGTTTTAAAAACTTCTCGAAATATGAATTTGTACTTTCTTTAGTGTATTAAGTGTTTCAAAATGTCGTCTTTCACGTAGATTCGAAATCATCAAAAGCAAATAAGTCAGTTTTTAGATATCTTTGATTGAACAAAGTTCTGTCTTTCTTGTTTCAAGTGTTTAACTATGGACCATGGCTAAAACTCAAGTTTTAAAAACTTTTCGAAATCTGAATATGGACTTTCTTTAGTGTATTAAGTGTTTCAAAATGCTGTCTTTCACGTAGATTCGTAATCATCAAAAGCAAATAAGTCAGTTTTAAGATATCGTTGATTGAACAAAGTTGTCTTCTTCTTGTTTCAAGTGTTCTACTATGGACCATGGCTAAAACTCAAGTTTTAAAAACTTTCCGAAATCTGAATTTGGACTTTCTTTAGTGTATTAAGTGTTTCAAAATGCTGTCTTTCACATAGATTCGGAATCGTCAACTGCAAAAAAGTCAATTTTAAGATATCGTTGATTGAACAAAGTTGTCTCCTTCTTCTTTCAAGTGTTCTACTATGGACCATGGCTAAAACTCAAGTTTTAGAGACATCCCGAAATCCAAATTTGGACTTTCGTTACTGTACTAAGTGTATCAAAATGTCATCTTTCACATTGATTCGAGATCGTCAACCGCAAAAAAAGTCAATTTTGAGATATCGTTGAATGAACAAAGTTGTCTCTTTCTTGTTTCAAGTGTTTAACTATGGACCCATGGCTAAAACTCAAGTTTTAAAGACTTCTCGAAATCTGAATTTGGACTTTCATCAATGTATTAAGTGTATTAAAATGTAGTCTTTCACATTGATTCAGAATCGTCCACCGCAAAAAACTTCCCTTTCGAGTTATCGTTGAATGAACGAAGTTGTCTCTTTCTTGTTTCAAGTGTTCAACTATGGACCCAAGGCCAAAACTCAAGTTTTAAAAACTTCCCAAAATCTGAATTTGGCCTTTCTTTAGTGTATTAAGTGTTTCAAAATGCCGTATTTCATGTAGATTCGTAATCATCAAAAGCAAATAAGTCAGTTTTTAGATATCTTTGATTGAACAAAGTTCTGTCTTTCTTGTTTCAAGTGTTCTACTATGGACCCATGACTAAAACTCAAGTTTTAAAAACTTCTCGAAATCTAAATCTGGACTTTCATTAGGGTATTAAGTGTATCAAAATGTCGTCTTTCACATAGATTCGGAATCGTCAACTGCAAAAAAGTCAGTTTTAAGATATCGTTGATTGAACAAAGTTGTCTCTTTCTTGTTTCAAGTGTTCTACTATGGACCCATGGGTAAAACTCAAGTTTTAAAAAAGTTCCCGGAATCCGAATTTGGACATTCGTTAGTGTATTAAGTGTATCAAAATGTCGTCTTTCACGTTGATTCAGAATCGTCAACCGCAATAAAAGTCAGTTTTGAGATATAGTTGAATGAACAAAGTTGTCTCTTTCTTGTTTCAAGTGTTTAACTATTGACCCATGGCTAAAACTCAAGCTTTAAAGACTTCCCGAAATCCAAATTTGGACTTTCGTTAGTGTATTAAGTGTATCAAAATGTCGTCTTTCACATTTATTCGAAATCGTCAACCGCAAAAAAAGTCAGTTTTGAGAAATCGTTGAATCAACAAAGTTGTCTCTTTCTTGTTTCAAGTGTTCTACTATAGACCCATGGCTAAAACTCAAGTTTTAAAGACTTCCCGAAATCCAAATTTAGACATTCATTAGTGTATTAAGTGTATTAAAATGTCGTATTTCACATTGATTCGGAATCGTCAACCGCAAAAAAAGTCAGTTCTGAGATATCGTTGAATGAACGAAGTTGTTTCTTTCTTGTTTCAAGTGTTTAACTATGGACCCATGGCTAAAACTCAAGTTTTAAAGACTTCCCGAAATCCGAATTTGTACTTTCATTAGTGTATTAAGTGTATTAAAATGTCGTCTTTCACATTGATTCGGAATCGTCAACCGCAAAAAAAGTCAGTTTTGAGTTATCGTTGAATGAACAAAGTTGTCTCTTTCTTGTTTCAAGTGTTTAACTATGGACCCATGGCTAAAACTCAAGTTTTAAAGACTTCCCGAAATCCGAATTTGGACTTTCATTAGTGTATTAAGTGTATTAAAATGTCGTCTTTCGCATTGATTCGGAATCGTCAACCGCAAAAAAAGTCAGTTTTGAGTTATCGTTGAATGAACAAAGTTGTCTCTTTCTTGTTTCAAGTGTTCAACTATGGACCCATGGCTAAAACTCAAGTTTTAAAGACTTCCCGAAATCCGAATTTGGACTTTCATTTGTGTATTAAGTGTATTAAAATGTTGTCTTTCACATTGATTCGGAATCGTCAACCGCAAAAAAAGTCAGTTTTGAGATATCGTTGAATGAACAAAGTTGTCTCTTTCTTGTTTCAAGTGTTCAACTATGGACCCATGGCTAAAACTCAAGTTTTAAAAACTTCCCAAAATCTGAATTTGGACTTTATTTAGTGTATTAAGTGTTTCAAAAAGTCATTTTTCACGTAGATTCAGAACCGTCAAAAGCAAATAAGTCAGTTTTGAGATATCTTTGATAGAACAAAGTTCTATCTTTCTTGTTTCAATTGTTCTACTTTGCACCCATGGCTAAAACTCAAGTTTTAAAAACTTCCCGAGATCTGAATCTGGACTTTCATTAGTGTATTATGTGTATCAAAATGTCGTCTTTCACATAGATTCAGAATCGTCAACTGCAAAAAAGTCAATTTTGAGATATCGTTGATTTAACAAAGTTGTCTCCTTCTTGTTTCAAGTGTTCTACTATGGACCCATGGGTAAAACTCACGTTTTAAAAATGTCCCGAAATCCGAATTTGGACTTTCACTAGTGTATTAAGTGTATCAAAATGTCGTCTTTCACATTGATTCGGAATCGTCAACCGCAAAAAAAGGCAGTTTTTAGATATCGTTGAATGAAGAAAGTTGTCTCTTTCTTGTTTCAAGTGTTCAACAATGGACCCATGGCTAAAACTCAAGTTTTAAAGACTTCCCGAAATCCGAATTTGGATTTTTCATTAGTGTATTAAGTGTATTAAAATGTCGTCTTTCACATTGATTCGGAATCATCAACCGCAAAAAAAGTCAGTTTTGAGATATCGTTGAATGAACAAAGTTGTCTCTTTTTTGTTTCAAGTGTTTAACTATGGACCCATGGCTAAAACTCAAGTTTTAAAAACTTCTCGAAATATGAATTTGGACTTTCTTTAGTGTATTAGGTGTTTCAAAATGTTGTCTTTCACGTAGATTCAGAATCATCAACAGCAAAAAAAGTCAGTTTTGTGATATCGTTGAATGAACAAAGTTGTATCTTTCTTGTTTCAAGTGTTTAACTACGGACCCATGGCTAAAACTCAAGTTTTAAAGACTTTTCGAAATCCAAATTTGGACTTTCATCAGTGTATTAAGTGTATTAAAATGTCGTCTTTCACATTGATTCGGAATCGTCCACCGCAAAAAAGTTCCTTTTTGAGTTATTGTTGAATGAACAAAGTTGTCTCTTTCTTGTTTCAAGTGTTCAACGATGGACCCATGGCTAAAACTCAAGTTTTAAAAACTTCTCGAAATATGAATTTGTACTTTCTTTAGGGTATTAAGTGTTTCAAAATGTCGTCTTTCACGTAGATTCGAAATCATCAAAAGCAAATAAGTCAGTTTTTAGATATCTTTGATTGAACAAAGTTCTGTCTTTCTTGTTTCAAGTGTTTAACTATGGACCATGGCTAAAACTCAAGTTTTAAAAACTTTTCGAAATCTGAATATGGACTTTCTTTAGTGTATTAAGTGTTTCAAAATGCTGTCTTTCACGTAGATTCGTAATCATCAAAAGCAAATAAGTCAGTTTTAAGATATCGTTGATTGAACAAAGTTGTCTTCTTCTTGTTTCAAGTGTTCTACTATGGACCCATGGCTAAAACTCAAGTTTTAAAAACTTCTCGAAATATGAATTTGTACTTTCTTTAGTGTATTAAGTGTTTCAAAATGTCGTCTTTCACATAGATTCGGAATCATCAAAAGCAAATAAGTCAGTTTTTAGATATCTTTGATTGAACAAAGTTCTGTCTTTCTTGTTTCAATTGTTTAACTATGGACCATGGCTAAAACTCAAGTTTTAAAAACTTTCCGAAATCTGAATTTGGACTTTCTTTAGTGTATTAAGTGTTTCAAAATGCTGTCTTTCACATAGATTCGGAATCGTCAACTGCAAAAAAGTCAATTTTAAGATATCGTTGATTGAACAAAGTTGTCTCCTTCTTCTTTCAAGTGTTCTACTATGGACCATGGCTAAAACTCAAGTTTTAGAGACATCCCGAAATCCAAATTTGGACTTTCGTTACTGTACTAAGTGTATCAAAATGTCATCTTTCACATTGATTCGAGATCGTCAACCGCAAAAAAAGTCAATTTTGAGATATCGTTGAATGAACAAAGTTGTCTCTTTCTTGTTTCAAGTGTTTAACTATGGACCCATGGCTAAAACTCAAGTTTTAAAGACTTCTCGAAATCTGAATTTGGACTTTCATCAGTGTATTAAGTGTATTAAAATGTAGTCTTTCACATTGATTCAGAATCGTCCACCGCAAAAAACTTCCCTTTCGAGTTATCGTTGAATGAACGAAGTTGTCTCTTTCTTGTTTCAAGTGTTCAACTATGGACCCATGGCCAAAACTCAAGTTTTAAAAACTTCCCAAAATCTGAATTTGGGCTTTCTTTAGTGTATTAAGTGTTTCAAAATGCCGTCTTTCATGTAGATTCGTAATCATCAAAAGCAAATAAGTCAGTTTTTAGATATCTTTGATTGAACAAAGTTCTGTCTTTCTTGTTTCAAGTGTTCTACTATGGACCCATGACTAAAACTCAAGTTTTAAAAACTTCTCGAAATCTAAATCTGGACTTTCATTAGGGTATTAAGTGTATCAAAATGTCGTCTTTCACATAGATTCGGAATCGTCAACTGCAAAAAAGTCAGTTTTAAGATATCGTTGATTGAACAAAGTTGTCTCTTTCTTGTTTCAAGTGTTCTACTATGGACCCATGGGTAAAACTCAAGTTTTAAAAAAGTTCCCGGAATCCGAATTTGGACATTCGTTAGTGTATTAAGTGTATCAAAATGTCGTCTTTCACGTTGATTCGGAATCGTCAACCGCAATAAAAGTCAGTTTTGAGATATTGTTGAATGAACAAAGTTGTCTCTTTCTTGTTTCAAGTGTTTAACTATTGACCCATGGCTAAAACTCAAGCTTTAAAGACTTCCCGAAATCCAAATTTGGACTTTCGTTAGTGTATTAAGTGTATCAAAATGTCGTCTTTCACATTTATTCGAAATCGTCAACCGCAAAAAAAGTCAGTTTTGAGAAATCGTTGAATCAACAAAGTTGTCTCTTTCTTGTTTCAAGTGTTCTACTATAGACCCATGGCTAAAACTCAAGTTTTAAAGACTTCCCGAAATCCAAATTTAGACTTTCATTAGTGTATTAAGTGTATTAAAATGTCGTATTTCACATTGATTCGGAATCGTCAACCGCAAAAAAAGTCAGTTCTGAGATATCTTTGAATGAACGAAGTTGTCTCTTTCTTGTTTCAAGTGTTCAACTATGGACCCATGGCTAAAACTCAAGTTTTAAAGACTTCCCGAAATCCGAATTTGGACTTTCATTTGTGTATTAAGTGTATCAAAATGTCGTCTTTCACATTGATTCGGAATCGTCAACTACAAAAAAGTCAATTTTGAGATATCGTTGATTTAACAAAGTTGTCTCCTTCTTGTTTCAAGTGTTCTACTATGGACCCATGGGTAAAACTCACGTTTTAAAAATGTCCCGAAATCCGAATTTGGACTTTCACTAGTGTATTAAGTGTATTAAAATGTCGTCTTTCGCATTGATTCGGAATCGTCAACCGCAAAAAAAGTCAATTTTGAGTTATCGTTGAATGAACAAAGTTGTCTCTTTCTTGTTTCAAGTGTTCAACTATGGACCCATGGCTAAAACTCAAGTTTTAAAGACTTCCCGAAATCCGAATTTGGACTTTCATTTGTGTATTAAGTGTATTAAAATGTCGTCTTTCACATTGATTCGGAATCGTCAACCGCAAAAAAAGTCAGTTTTGAGATATCGTTGAATGAACAAAGTTGTCCCTTTCTTGTTTCAAGTGTTCAACTATGGACCCATGGCTAAAACTCAAGTTTTAAAAACTTCCCAAAATCTGAATTTGGACTTTATTTAGTGTATTAAGTGTTTCAAAAAGTCATCTTTCACGTAGATTCAGAACCGTCAAAAGCAAATAAGTCAGTTTTGAGATATCTTTGATAGAACAAAGTTCTGTCTTTCTTGTTTCAATTGTTCTACTTTGCACCCATGGCTAAAACTCAAGTTTTAAAAACTTCCCGAGATCTGAATCTGGACTTTCATTAGTGTATTATGTGTATCAAAATGTCGTCTTTCACATAGATTCGGAATCGTCAACTGCAAAAAAGTCAATTTTGAGATATCGTTGATTTAACAAAGTTGTCTCCTTCTTGTTTCAAGTGTTCTACTATGGACCCATGGGTAAAACTCACGTTTTAAAAATGTCCCGAAATCCGAATTTGGACTTTCACTAGTGTATTAAGTGTATCAAAATGTCGTCTTTCACATTGATTCGGAATCGTCAACCGCAAAAAAAGGCAGTTTTTAGATATCGTTGAATGAAGAAAGTTGTCTCTTTCTTGTTTCAAGTGTTCAACAATGGACCCATGGCTAAAACTCAAGTTTTAAAGACTTCCCGAAATCCGAATTTGGATTTTTCATTAGTGTATTAAGTGTATTAAAATGTCGTCTTTCACATTGATTCGGAATCATCAACCGCAAAAAAAGTCAGTTTTGAGATATCGTTGAATGAACAAAGTTGTCTCTTTTTTGTTTCAAGTGTTTAACTATGGACCCATGGCTAAAACTCAAGTTTTAAAAACTTCTCGAAATATGAATTTGGACTTTCTTTAGTGTATTAGGTGTTTCAAAATGTTGTCTTTCACGTAGATTCAGAATCATCAACAGCAAAAAAAGTCAGTTTTGTGATATCGTTGAATGAACAAAGTTGTATCTTTCTTGTTTCAAGTGTTTAACTACGGACCCATGGCTAAAACTCAAGTTTTAAAGACTTTTCGAAATCCGAATTTGGACTTTCATCAGTGTATTAAGTGTATTAAAATGTCGTCTTTCACATTGATTCGGAATCGTCCACCGCAAAAAAGTTCCCTTTTGAGTTATTGTTGAATGAACAAAGTTGTCTCTTTCTTGTTTCAAGTGTTCAACGATGGACCCATGGCTAAAACTCAAGTTTTAAAAACTTCTCGAAATATGAATTTGTACTTTCTTTAGTGTATTAAGTGTTTCAAAATGTCGTCTTTCACGTAGATTCGAAATCATCAAAAGCAAATAAGTCAGTTTTTGGATATCTTTGATTGAACAAAGTTCTGTCTTTCTTGTTTCAAGTGTTTAACTATGGACCATGGCTAAAACTCAAGTTTTAAAAACTTTTCGAAATCTGAATATGGACTTTCTTTAGTGTATTAAGTGTTTCAAAATGCTGTCTTTCACGTAGATTCGTAATCATCAAAAGCAAATAAGTCAGTTTTAAGATATCGTTGATTGAACAAAGTTGTCTTCTTCTTGTTTCAAGTGTTCTACTATGGACCCATGGCTAAAACTCAAGTTTTAAAAACTTCTCGAAATATGAATTTGTACTTTCTTTAGTGTATTAAGTGTTTCAAAATGTCGTCTTTCACATAGATTCGGAATCATCAAAAGCAAATAAGTCAGTTTTTAGATATCTTTGATTGAACAAAGTTCTGTCCTTCTTGTTTCAATTGTTTAACTATGGACCATGGCTAAAACTCAAGTTTTAAAAACTTTCCGAAATCTGAATTTGGACTTTCTTTAGTGTATTAAGTGTTTCAAAATGCTGTCTTTCACATAGATTCGGAATCGTCAACTGCAAAAAAGTCAATTTTAAGATATCGTTGATTGAACAAAGTTGTCTCCTTCTTCTTTCAAGTGTTCTACTATGGACCATGGCTAAAACTCAAGTTTTAGAGACATCCCGAAATCCAAATTTGGACTTTCGTTACTGTACTAAGTGTATCAAAATGTCATCTTTCACATTGATTCGAGATCGTCAACCGCAAAAAAAGTCAATTTTGAGATATCGTTGAATGAACAAAGTTGTCTCTTTCTTGTTTCAAGTGTTTAACTATGGACCCATGGCTAAAACTCAAGTTTTAAAGACTTCTCGAAATCTGAATTTGGACTTTCATCAGTGTATTAAGTGTATTAAAATGTAGTCTTTCACATTGATTCAGAATCGTCCACCGCAAAAAACTTCCCTTTCGAGTTATCGTTGAATGAACGAAGTTGTCTCTTTCTTGTTTCAAGTGTTCAACTATGGACCCATGGCCAAAACTCAAGTTTTAAAAACTTCCCAAAATCTGAATTTGGGCTTTCTTTAGTGTATTAAGTGTTTCAAAATGCCGTCTTTCATGTAGATTCGTAATCATCAAAAGCAAATAAGTCAGTTTTTAGATATCTTTGATTGAACAAAGTTCTGTCTTTCTTGTTTCAAGTGTTCTACTATGGACCCATGACTAAAACTCAAGTTTTAAAAACTTCTCGAAATCTAAATCTGGACTTTCATTAGGGTATTAAGTGTATCAAAATGTCATCTTTCACATAGATTCGGAATCGTCAACTGCAAAAAAGTCAGTTTTAAGATATCGTTGATTGAACAAAGTTGTCTCTTTCTTGTTTCAAGTGTTCTACTATGGACCCATGGGTAAAACTCAAGTTTTAAAAAAGTTCCCGGAATCCGAATTTGGACATTCGTTAGTGTATTAAGTGTATCAAAATGTCGTCTTTCACGTTGATTCGGAATCGTCAACCGCAATAAAAGTCAGTTTTGAGATATTGTTGAATGAACAAAGTTGTCTCTTTCTTGTTTCAAGTGTTTAACTATTGACCCATGGCTAAAACTCAAGCTTTAAAGACTTCCCGAAATCCAAATTTGGACTTTCGTTAGTGTATTAAGTGTATCAAAATGTCGTCTTTCACATTTATTCGAAATCGTCAACCGCAAAAAAAGTCAGTTTTGAGAAATCGTTGAATCAACAAAGTTGTCTCTTTCTTGTTTCAAGTGTTCTACTATAGACCCATGGCTAAAACTCAAGTTTTAAAGACTTCCCGAAATCCAAATTTAGACTTTCATTAGTGTATTAAGTGTATTAAAATGTCGTATTTCACATTGATTCGGAATCGTCAAACGCAAAAAAAGTCAGTTCTGAGATATCTTTGAATGAACGAAGTTGTTTCTTTCTTGTTTCAAGTGTTTAACTATGGACCCATGGCTAAAACTCAAGTTTTAAAGACTTCCCGAAATCCGAATTTGTACTTTCATTAGTGTATTAAGTGTATTAAAATGTCGTCTTTCACATTGATTCGGAATCGTCAACCGCAAAAAAAGTCAGTTTTGAGTTATCGTTGAATGAACAAAGTTGTCTCTTTCTTGTTTCAAGTGTTTAACTATGGACCCATGGCTAAAACTCAAGTTTTAAAGACTTCCCGAAATCCGAATTTGGACTTTCATTAGTGTATTAAGTGTATTAAAATGTCGTCTTTCGCATTGATTTGGAATCGTCAACCGCAAAAAAAGTCAGTTTTGAGTTATCGTTGAATGAACAAAGTTGTCTCTTTCTTGTTTCAAGTGTTCAACTATGGACCCATGGCTAAAACTCAAGTTTTAAAGACTTCCCGAAATCCGAATTTGGACTTTCATTTGTGTATTAAGTGTATCAAAATGTCGTCTTTCACATAGATTCGGAATCGTCAACTGCAAAAAAGTCAATTTTGAGATATCGTTGATTTAACAAAGTTGTCTCCTTCTTGTTTCAAGTGTTCTACTATGGACCCATGGGTAAAACTCACGTTTTAAAAATGTCCCGAAATCCGAATTTGGACTTTCACTAGTATATTAAGTGTATTAAAATGTCGTCTTTCGCATTGATTCGGAATCGTCAACCGCAAAAAAAGTCAGTTTTGAGTTATCGTTGAATGAACAAAGTTGTCTCTTTCTTGTTTCAAGTGTTCAACTATGGACCCATGGCTAAAACTCAAGTTTTAAAGACTTCCCGAAATCCGAATTTGGACTTTCATTTGTGTATTAAGTGTATTAAAATGTCGTCTTTCACATTGATTCGGAATCGTCAACCGCAAAAAAAGTCAGTTTTGAGATATCGTTGAATGAACAAAGTTGTCTCTTTCTTGTTTCAAGTGTTCAACTATGGACCCATGGCTAAAACTCAAGTTTTAAAAACTTCCCAAAATCTGAATTTGGACTTTATTTAGTGTATTAAGTGTTTCAAAATGTCATCTTTCACGTAGATTCAGAACCGTCAAAAGCAAATAAGTCAGTTTTGAGATATCTTTGATAGAACAAAGTTCTGTCTTTCTTGTTTCAATTGTTCTACTGTGCACCCATGGCTAAAACTCAAGTTTTAAAAACTTCCCGAGATCTGAATCTGGACTTTCATTAGTGTATTATGTGTATCAAAATGTCGTCTTTCACATAGATTCGGAATCGTCAACTGCAAAAAAGTCAATTTTGAGATATCGTTGATTTAACAAAGTTGTCTCCTTCTTGTTTCAAGTGTTCTACTATGGACCCATGGGTAAAACTCACGTTTTAAAAATGTCCCGAAATCCGAATTTGGACTTTCACTAGTGTATTAAGTGTATCAAAATGTCGTCTTTCACATTGATTCGGAATCGTCAACCGCAAAAAAAGGCAGTTTTTAGATATCGTTGAATGAAGAAAGTTGTCTCTTTCTTGTTTCAAGTGTTCAACAATGGACCCATGGCTAAAACTCAAGTTTTAAAGACTTCCCGAAATCCGAATTTGGATTTTTCATTAGTGTATTAAGTGTATTAAAATGTCGTCTTTCACATTGATTCGGAATCATCAACCGCAAAAAAAGTCAGTTTTGAGATATCGTTGAATGAACAAAGTTGTCTCTTTCTTGTTTCAAGTGTTTAACTATGGACCCATGGCTAAAACTCAAGTTTTAAAAACTTCTCGAAATATGAATTTGGACTTTCTTTAGTGTATTAGGTGTTTCAAAATGTTGTCTTTCACGTAGATTCCGAATCATCAACAGCAAAAAAAGTCAGTTTTGGGATATCGTTGAATGAACAAAGTTGTATCTTTCTTGTTTCAAGTGTTTAACTACGGACCCATGGCTAAAACTCAAGTTTTAAAGACTTTTCGAAATCCGAATTTGGACTTTCATCAGTGTATTAAGTGTATTAAAATGTCGTCTTTCACATTGATTCGGAATCGTCCACCGCAAAAAAGTTCCCTTTTGAGTTATCGTTGAATGAACAAAGTTGTCTCTTTCTTGTTTCAAGTGTTCAACGATGGACCCATGGCTAAAACTCAAGTTTTAAAAACTTCTCGAAATATGAATTTGTACTTTCTTTAGTGTATTAAGTGTTTCAAAATGTCGTCTTTCACGTAGATTCGAAATCATCAAAAGCAAATAAGTCAGTTTTTAGATATCTTTGATTGAACAAAGTTCTGTCTTTCTTGTTTCAAGTGTTTAACTATGGACCCATGGCTAAAACTCAAGTTTTAAAGACTTCTCGAAATCTGAATTTGGACTTTCATCAGTGTATTAAGTGTATTAAAATGTAGTCTTTCACATTGATTCAGAATCGTCCACCGCAAAAAACTTCCCTTTCGAGTTATCGTTGAATGAACGAAGTTGTCTCTTTCTTGTTTCAAGTGTTCAACTATGGACCCATGGCCAAAACTCAAGTTTTAAAAACTTCCCAAAATCTGAATTTGGGCTTTCTTTAGTGTATTAAGTGTTTCAAAATGCCGTCTTTCATGTAGATTCGTAATCATGAAAAGCAAATAAGTCAGTTTTTAGATATCTTTGATTGAACAAAGTTCTGTCTTTCTTGTTTCAAGTGTTCTACTATGGACCCATGACTAAAACTCAAGTTTTAAAAACTTCTCGAAATCTAAATCTGGACTTTCATTAGGGTATTAAGTGTATCAAAATGTCGTCTTTCACATAGATTCGGAATCGTCAACTGCAAAAAAGTCAATTTTAAGATATCGTTGATTGAACAAAGTTGTCTCTTTCTTGTTTCAAGTGTTCTACTATGGACCCATGGGTAAAACTCAAGTTTTAAAAAAGTTCCCGGAATCCGAATTTGGACATTCGTTAGTGTATTAAGTGTATCAAAATGTCGTCTTTCACGTTGATTCGGAATCGTCAACCGCAATAAAAGTCAGTTTTGAGATATTGTTGAATGAACAAAGTTGTCTCTTTCTTGTTTCAAGTGTTTAACTATTGACCCATGGCTAAAACTCAAGCTTTAAAGACTTCCCGAAATCCAAATTTGGACTTTCGTTAGTGTATTAAGTGTATCAAAATGTCGTCTTTCACATTTATTCGAAATCGTCAACCGCAAAAAAAGTCAGTTTTGAGAAATCGTTGAATCAACAAAGTTGTCTCTTTCTTGTTTCAAGTGTTCTACTATAGACCCATGGCTAAAACTCAAGTTTTAAAGACTTCCCGAAATCCAAATTTAGACTTTCATTAGTGTATTAAGTGTATTAAAATGTCGTATTTCACATTGATTCGGAATCGTCAACCGCAAAAAAAGTCAGTTCTGAGATATCTTTGAATGAACGAAGTTGTCTCTTTCTTGTTTCAAGTGTTCAACTATGGACCCATGGCTAAAACTCAAGTTTTAAAGACTTCCCGAAATCCGAATTTGGACTTTCATTTGTGTATTAAGTGTATCAAAATGTCGTCTTTCACATAGATTCGGAATCGTCAACTGCAAAAAAGTCAATTTTGAGATATCGTTGATTTAACAAAGTTGTCTCCTTCTTGTTTCAAGTGTTCTACTATAGACCCATGGGTAAAACTCACGTTTTAAAAATGTCCCGAAATCCGAATTTGGACTTTCACTAGTGTATTAAGTGTATTAAAATGTCGTCTTTCGCATTGATTCGGAATCGTCAACCGCAAAAAAAGTCAGTTTTGAGTTATCGTTGAATGAACAAAGTTGTCTCTTTCTTGTTTCAAGTGTTCAACTATGGACCCATGGCTAAAACTCAAGTTTTAAAGACTTCCCGAAATCCGAATTTGGACTTTCATTTGTGTATTAAGTGTATTAAAATGTCGTCTTTCACATTGATTCGGAATCGTCAACCGCAAAAAAAGTCAGTTTTGAGATATCGTTGAATGAACAAAGTTGTCTCTTTCTTGTTTCAAGTGTTCAACTATGGACCCATGGCTAAAACTCAAGTTTTAAAAACTTCCCAAAATCTGAATTTGGACTTTATTTAGTGTATTAAGTGTTTCAAAAAGTCATCTTTCACGTAGATTCAGAACCGTCAAAAGCAAATAAGTCAGTTTTGAGATATCTTTGATAGAACAAAGTTCTGTCTTTCTTGTTTCAATTGTTCTACTTTGCACCCATGGCTAAAACTCAAGTTTTAAAAACTTCCCGAGATCTGAATCTGGACTTTCATTAGTGTATTATGTGTATCAAAATGTCGTCTTTCACATAGATTCGGAATCGTCAACTGCAAAAAAGTCAATTTTGAGATATCGTTGATTTAACAAAGTTGTCTCTTTCTTGTTTCAAGTGTTCAACTATGGACCCATGGCTAAAACTCAAGTTTTAAAGACTTCCCGAAATCCGAATTTGGACTTTCATTTTTGTATTAAGTGTATTAAAATGTCGTCTTTCACATTGATTCGGAATCGTCAACCGCAAAAAAAGTCAGTTTTGAGATATCGTTGAATGAACAAAGTTGTCTCTTTCTTGTTTCAAGTGTTCAACTATGGACCCATGGCTAAAACTCAAGTTTTAAAAACTTCCCAAAATCTGAATTTGGACTTTATTTAGTGTATTAAGTGTTTCAAAATGTCATCTTTCACGTAGATTCAGAACCGTCAAAAGCAAATAAGTCAGTTTTGAGATATCTTTGATAGAACAAAGTTCTGTCTTTCTTGTTTCAATTGTTCTACTGTGCACCCATGGCTAAAACTCAAGTTTTAAAAACTTCCCGAGATCTGAATCTGGACTTTCATTAGTGTATTATGTGTATCAAAATGTCGTCTTTCACATAGATTCGGAATCGTCAACTGCAAAAAAGTCAATTTTGAGATATCGTTGATTTAACAAAGTTGTCTCCTTCTTGTTTCAAGTGTTCTACTATGGACCCATGGGTAAAACTCACGTTTTAAAAATGTCCCGAAATCCGAATTTGGACTTTCACTAGTGTATTAAGTGTATCAAAATGTCGTCTTTCACATTGATTCGGAATCGTCAACCGCAAAAAAAGGCAGTTTTTAGATATCGTTGAATGAAGAAAGTTGTCTCTTTCTTGTTTCAAATGTTCAACAATGGACCCATGGCTAAAACTCAAGTTTTAAAGACTTCCCGAAATCCGAATTTGGATTTTTCATTAGTGTATTAAGTGTATTAAAATGTCGTCTTTCACATTGATTCGGAATCATCAACCGCAAAAAAAGTCAGTTTTGAGATATCGTTGAATGAACAAAGTTGTCTCTTTCTTGTTTCAAGTGTTTAACTATGGACCCATGGCTAAAACTCAAGTTTTAAAAACTTCTCGAAATATGAATTTGGACTTTCTTTAGTGTATTAGGTGTTTCAAAATGTTGTCTTTCACGTAGATTCGGAATCATCAACAGCAAAAAAAGTCAGTTTTGTGATATCGTTGAATGAACAAAGTTGTATCTTTCTTGTTTCAAGTGTTTAACTACGGACCCATGGCTAAAACTCAAGTTTTAAAGACTTTTCGAAATCCGAATTTGGAGTTTCATCAGTGTATTAAGTGTATTAAAATGTCGTCTTTCACATTGATTCGGAATCGTCCACCGCAAAAAAGTTCCCTTTTGAGTTATCGTTGAATGAACAAAGTTGTCTCTTTCTTGTTTCAAGTGTTCAACGATGGACCCATGGCTAAAACTCAAGTTTTAAAAACTTCTCGAAATATGAATTTGTACTTTCTTTAGTGTATTAAGTGTTTCAAAATGTCGTCTTTCACGTAGATTCGAAATCATCAAAAGCAAATAAGTCAGTTTTTAGATATCTTTCATTGAACAAAGTTCTGTCTTTCTTGTTTCAAGTGTTTAACTATGGACCATGGCTAAAACTCAAGTTTTAAAAACTTTTCGAAATCTGAATATGGACTTTCTTTAGTGTATTAAGTGTTTCAAAATGCTGTCTTTCACGTAGATTCGTAATCATCAAAAGCAAATAAGTCAGTTTTAAGATATCGTTGATTGAACAAAGTTGTCTTCTTCTTGTTTCAAGTGTTCTACTATGGACCATGGCTAAAACTCAAGTTTTAAAAACTTTCCGAAATCTGAATTTGGACTTTCTTTAGTGTATTAAGTGTTTCAAAATGCTGTCTTTCACATAGATTCGGAATCGTCAACTGCAAAAAAGTCAATTTTAAGATATCGTTGATTGAACAAAGTTGTCTCCTTCTTGTTTCAAGTGTTCTACTATGGACCATGGCTAAAACTCAAGTTTTAGAGACATCCCGAAATCCAAATTTGGACTTTCGTTACTGTACTAAGTGTATCAAAATGTCATCTTTCACATTGATTCGAGATCGTCAACCGCAAAAAAAGTCAATTTTGAGATATCGTTGAATGAACAAAGTTGTCTCTTTCTTGTTTCAAGTGTTTAACTATGGACCCATGGCTAAAACTCAAGTTTTAAAGACTTCCCGAAATCTGAATTTGGACTTTCATCAGTGTATTAAGTGTATTAAAATGTAGTCTTTCACATTGATTCAGAATCGTCCACCGCAAAAAACTTCCCTTTTGAGTTATCGTTGAATGAACGAAGTTGTCTCTTTCTTGTTTCAAGTGTTCAACTATGGACCCATGGCCAAAACTCAAGTTTTAAAAACTTCCCAAAATCTGAATTTGGGCTTTCTTTAGTGTATTAAGTGTTTCAAAATGCCGTCTTTCATGTAGATTCGTAATCATCAAAAGCAAATAAGTCAGTTTTTAGATATCTTTGATTGAACAAAGTTCTGTCTGTCTTGTTTCAAGTGTTCTACTATGGACCCATGACTAAAACTCAAGTTTTAAAAACTTCTCGAAATCTAAATCTGGACTTTCATTAGGGTATTAAGTGTATCAAAATGTCGTCTTTCACATAGATTCGGAATCGTCAACTGCAAAAAAGTCAGTTTTAAGATATCGTTGATTGAACAAAGTTGTCTCTTTCTTGTTTCAAGTGT
Organism: Diospyros kaki; assembly: GCA_036245055.1. Classification (NCBI taxonomy): domain Eukaryota; kingdom Viridiplantae; phylum Streptophyta; class Magnoliopsida; order Ericales; family Ebenaceae; genus Diospyros; species Diospyros kaki. The sequence goes on along the minus strand of BSEG01000009.1, from coordinate 20,001,801 downwards.
TCTACTATGGACCCATGGGTAAAACTCAAGTTTTAAAAAAGTTCCCGGAATCCGAATTTGGACATTCGTTAGTGTATTAAGTGTATCAAAATGTCGTCTTTCACGTTGATTCGGAATCGTCAACCGCAATAAAAGTCAGTTTTGAGATATAGTTGAATGAACAAAGTTGTCTCTTTCTTGTTTCAAGTGTTTAACTATTGACCCATGGCTAAAACTCAAGCTTTAAAGACTTCCCGAAATCCAAATTTGGACTTTCGTTAGTGTATTAAGTGTATCAAAATGTCGTCTTTCACATTTATTCGAAATCGTCAACCGCAAAAAAAGTCAGTTTTGAGAAATCGTTGAATCAACAAAGTTGTCTCTTTCTTGTTTCAAGTGTTCTACTATAGACCCATGGCTAAAACTCAAGTTTTAAAGACTTCCCGAAATCAAAATTTAGACTTTCATTAGTGTATTAAGTGTATTAAAATGTCGTATTTCACATTGATTCGGAATCGTCAACCGCAAAAAAAGTCAGTTCTGAGATATCGTTGAATGAACGAAGTTGTTTCTTTCTTGTTTCAAGTGTTTAACTATGGACCCATGGCTAAAACTCAAGTTTTAAAGACTTCCCGAAATCCGAATTTGTACTTTCATTAGTGTATTAAGTGTATTAAAATGTCGTCTTTCACATTGATTCGGAATCGTCAACCGCAAAAAAAGTCAGTTTTGAGTTATCGTTGAATGAACAAAGTTGTCTCTTTCTTGTTTCAAGTGTTTAACTATGGACCCATGGCTAAAATTCAAGTTTTAAAGACTTCCCGAAATCCGAATTTGGACTTTCATTAGTGTATTAAGTGTATTAAAATGTCGTCTTTCGCATTGATTCGGAATCGTCAACCGCAAAAAAAGTCAGTTTTGAGTTATCGTTGAATGAACAAAGTTGTCTCTTTCTTGTTTCAAGTGTTCAACTATGGACCCATGGCTAAAACTCAAGTTTTAAAGACTTCCCGAAATCCGAATTTGGACTTTCATTTGTGTATTAAGTGTATCAAAATGTCGTCTTTCACATAGATTCGGAATCGTCAACTGCAAAAAAGTCAATTTTGAGATATCGTTGAATGAACAAAGTTGTCTCCTTCTTGTTTCAAGTGTTCTACTATGGACCCATGGGTAAAACTCACGTTTTAAAATTGTCCCGAAATCCGAATTTGGACTTTCACTAGTGTATTAAGTGTATCAAAATGTCGTCTTTCACATTGATTCGGAATCGTCAATCGCAAAAAAAGGCAGTTTTTAGATATCGTTGAATGAAGAAAGTTGTCTATTTCTTGTTTCAAGTGTTCAACAATGGACCCATGGCTAAAACTCAAGTTTTAAAGACTTCCCGAAATCCGAATTGGGATTTTTCATTAGTGTATTAAGTGTATTAAAATGTCGTCTTTCACATTGATTCGGAATCATCAACCGCAAAAAAAGTCAGTTTTGAGATATCGTTGAATGAACAAAGTTGTCTCTTTCTTGTTTCAAGTGTTCAACTATGGACCCATGGCTAAAACTCAAGTTTTAAAAACTTCTCGAAATATGAATTTGGACTTTCTTTAGTGTATTAGGTGTTTCAAAATGTTGTCTTTCACGTAGATTCGGAATCATCAACAGCAAAAAAAGTCAGTTTTGTGATATCGTTGAGTGAACAAAGTTGTATCTTTCTTGTTTCAAGTGTTTAACTACGGACCCATGGCTAAAACTCAAGTTTTAAAGACTTTTCGAAATCCGAATTTGGACTTTCATCAGTGTATTAAGTGTATTAAAATGTCGTCTTTCACATTGATTCGGAATCGTCCACCGCAAAAAAGTTCCCTTTTGAGTTATCGTTGAATGAACAAAGTTGTCTCTTTCTTGTTTCAAGTGTTCAACGATGGACCCATGGCTAAAACTCAAGTTTTAAAAACTTCTCGAAATATGAATTTGTACTTTCTTTAGTGTATTAAGTGTTTCAAAATGTCGTCTTTCACGTAGATTCGAAATCATCAAAAGCAAATAAGTCAGTTTTTAGATATCTTTCATTGAACAAAGTTCTGTCTTTCTTGTTTCAAGTGTTTAACTATGGACCATGGCTAAAACTCAAGTTTTAAAAACTTTTCGAAATCTGAATATGGACTTTCTTTAGTGTATTAAGTGTTTCAAAATGCTGTCTTTCACGTAGATTCGTAATCATCAAAAGCAAATAAGTCAGTTTTAAGATATCGTTGATTGAACAAAGTTGTCTTCTTCTTGTTTCAAGTGTTCTACTATGGACCATGGCTAAAACTCAAGTTTTAAAAACTTTCCGAAATCTGAATTTGGACTTTCTTTAGTGTATTAAGTGTTTCAAAATGCTGTCTTTCACATAGATTCGGAATCGTCAACTGCAAAAAAGTCAATTTTAAGATATCGTTGATTGAACAAAATTGTCTCCTTCTTGTTTCAAGTGTTCTACTATGGACCATGGCTAAAACTCAAGTTTTAGAGACATCCCGAAATCCAAATTTGGACTTTCGTTACTGTACTAAGTGTATCAAAATGTCATCTTTCACATTGATTCGAGATCGTCAACCGCAAAAAAAGTCAATTTTGAGATATCGTTGAATGAACAAAGTTGTCTCTTTCTTGTTTCAAGTGTTTAACTATGGACCCATGGCTAAAACTCAAGTTTTAAAGACTTCTCGAAATCTGAATTTGGACTTTCATCAGTGTATTAAGTGTATTAAAATGTAGTCTTTCACATTGATTCAGAATCGTCCACCGCAAAAAACTTCCCTTTCGAGTTATCGTTGAATGAACGAAGTTGTCTCTTTCTTGTTTCAAGTGTTCAACTATGGACCCATGGCCAAAACTCAAGTTTTAAAAACTTCCCAAAATCTGAATTTGGGCTTTCTTTAGTGTATTAAGTGTTTCAAAATGCCGTCTTTCATGTAGATTCGTAATCATCAAAAGCAAATAAGTCAGTTTTTAGATATCTTTGATTGAACAAAGTTCTGTCTTTCTTGTTTCAAGTGTTCTACTATGGACCCATGACTAAAACTCAAGTTTTAAAAACTTCTCGAAATCTAAATCTGGACTTTCATTAGGGTATTAAGTGTATCAAAATGTCGTCTTTCACATAGATTCGGAATCGTCAACTGCAAAAAAGTCAGTTTTAAGATATCGTTGATTGAACAAAGTTGTCTCTTTCTTGTTTCAAGTGTTCTACTATGGACCCATGGGTAAAACTCAAGTTTTAAAAAAGTTCCCGGAATCCGAATTTGGACATTCGTTAGTGTATTAAGTGTATCAAAATGTCGTCTTTCACGTTGATTCGGAATCGTCAACCGCAATAAAAGTCAGTTTTGAGATATAGTTGAATGAACAAAGTTGTCTCTTTCTTGTTTCAAGTGTTTAACTATTGACCCATGGCTAAAACTCAAGCTTTAAAGACTTCCCGAAATCCAAATTTGGACTTTCGTTAGTGTATTAAGTGTATCAAAATGTCGTCTTTCACATTTATTCGAAATCGTCAACCGCAAAAAAAGTCAGTTTTGAGAAATCGTTGAATCAACAAAGTTGTCTCTTTCTTGTTTCAAGTGTTCTACTATAGACCCATGGCTAAAACTCAAGTTTTAAACACTTCCCGAAATCAAAATTTAGACTTTCATTAGTGTATTAAGTGTATTAAAATGTCGTATTTCACATTGATTCGGAATCGTCAACCGCAAAAAAAGTCAGTTCTGAGATATCGTTGAATGAACGAAGTTGTTTCTTTCTTGTTTCAAGTGTTTAACTATGGACCCATGGCTAAAACTCAAGTTTTAAAGACTTCCCGAAATCCGAATTTGTACTTTCATTAGTGTATTAAGTGTATTAAAATGTCGTCTTTCACATTGATTCGGAATCGTCAACCGCAAAAAAAGTCAGTTTTGAGTTATCGTTGAATGAACAAAGTTGTCTCTTTCTTGTTTCAAGTGTTTAACTATGGACCCATGGCTAAAACTCAAGTTTTAAAGACTTCCCGAAATCCGAATTTGGACTTTCATTAGTGTATTAAGTGTATTAAAATGTCGTCTTTCGCATTGATTCGGAATCGTCAACCGCAAAAAAAGTCAGTTTTGAGTTATCGTTGAATGAACAAAGTTGTCTCTTTCTTGTTTCAAGTGTTCAACTATGGACCCATGGCTAAAACTCAAGTTTTAAAGACTTCCCGAAATCCGAATTTGGACTTTCATTTGTGTATTAAGTGTATCAAAATGTCGTCTTTCACATAGATTCGGAATCGTCAACTGCAAAAAAGTCAATTTTGAGATATCGTTGAATGAACAAAGTTGTCTCCTTCTTGTTTCAAGTGTTCTACTATGGACCCATGGGTAAAACTCACGTTTTAAAAATGTCCCGAAATCCGAATTTGGACTTTCACTAGTGTATTAAGTGTATCAAAATGTCGTCTTTCACATTGATTCGGAATCGTCAACCGCAAAAAAAGGCAGTTTTTAGATATCGTTGAATGAAGAAAGTTGTCTATTTCTTGTTTCAAGTGTTCAACAATGGACCCATGGCTAAAACTCAAGTTTTAAAGACTTCCCGAAATCCGAATTGGGATTTTTCATTAGTGTATTAAGTGTATTAAAATGTCGTCTTTCACATTGATTCGGAATCATCAACCGCAAAAAAAGTCAGTTTTGAGATATCGTTGAATGAACAAAGTTGTCTCTTTCTTGTTTCAAGTGTTCAACTATGGACCCATGGCTAAAACTCAAGTTTTAAAAACTTCTCGAAATATGAATTTGGACTTTCTTTAGTGTATTAGGTGTTTCAAAATGTTGTCTTTCACGTAGATTCGGAATCATCAACAGCAAAAAAAGTCAGTTTTGTGATATCGTTGAGTGAACAAAGTTGTATCTTTCTTGTTTCAAGTGTTTAACTACGGACCCATGGCTAAAACTCAAGTTTTAAAGACTTTTCGAAATCCGAATTTGGACTTTCATCAGTGTATTAAGTGTATTAAAATGTCGTCTTTCACATTGATTCGGAATCGTCCACCGCAAAAAAGTTCCCTTTTGAGTTATCGTTGAATGAACAAAGTTGTCTCTTTCTTGTTTCAAGTGTTCAACGATGGACCCATGGCTAAAACTCAAGTTTTAAAAACTTCTCGAAATATGAATTTGTACTTTCTTTAGTGTATTAAGTGTTTCAAAATGTCGTCTTTCACGTAGATTTGAAATCATCAAAAGCAAATAAGTCAGTTTTTAGATATCTTTCATTGAACAAAGTTCTGTCTTTCTTGTTTCAAGTGTTTAACTATGGACCATGGCTAAAACTCAAGTTTTAAAAACTTTTCGAAATCTGAATATGGACTTTCTTTAGTGTATTAAGTGTTTCAAAATGCTGTCTTTCACGTAGATTCGTAATCATCAAAAGCAAATAAGTCAGTTTTAAGATATCGTTGATTGAACAAAGTTGTCTTCTTCTTGTTTCAAGTGTTCTACTATGGACCATGGCTAAAACTCAAGTTTTAAAAACTTTCCGAAATCTGAATTTGGACTTTCTTTAGTGTATTAAGTGTTTCAAAATGCTGTCTTTCACATAGATTCGGAATCGTCAACTGCAAAAAAGTCAATTTTAAGATATCGTTGATTGAACAAAGTTGTCTCCTTCTTGTTTCAAGTGTTCTACTATGGACCATGGCTAAAACTCAAGTTTTAGAGACATCCCGAAATCCAAATTTGGACTTTCGTTACTGTACTAAGTGTATCAAAATGTCATCTTTCACATTGATTCGAGATCGTCAACCGCAAAAAAAGTCAATTTTGAGATATCGTTGAATGAACAAAGTTGTCTCTTTCTTGTTTCAAGTGTTTAACTATGGACCCATGGCTAAAACTCAAGTTTTAAAGACTTCCCGAAATCTGAATTTGGACTTTCATCAGTGTATTAAGTGTATTAAAATGTAGTCTTTCACATTGATTCAGAATCGTCCACCGCAAAAAACTTCCCTTTCGAGTTATCGTTGAATGAACGAAGTTGTCTCTTTCTTGTTTCAAGTGTTTAACTATGGACCCATGGCTAAAACTCAAGTTTTAAAGACTTCCCGAAATCCGAATTTGGACTTTCATTAGTGTATTAAGTGTATTAAAATGTCGTCTTTCGCATTGATTCGGAATCGTCAACCGCAAAAAAAGTCAGTTTTGAGTTATCGTTGAATGAACAAAGTTGTCTCTTTCTTGTTTCAAGTGTTCAACTATGGACCCATGGCTAAAACTCAAGTTTTAAAGACTTCCCGAAATCCGAATTTGGACTTTCATTTGTGTATTAAGTGTATCAAAATGTCGTCTTTCACATAGATTCGGAATCGTCAACTGCAAAAAAGTCAATTTTGAGATATCGTTGAATGAACAAAGTTGTCTCCTTCTTGTTTCAAGTGTTCTACTATGGACCCATGGGTAAAACTCACGTTTTAAAAATGTCCCGAAATCCGAATTTGGACTTTCACTAGTGTATTAAGTGTATCAAAATGTCGTCTTTCACATTGATTCGGAATCGTCAACCGCAAAAAAAGGCAGTTTTTAGATATCGTTGAATGAAGAAAGTTGTCTATTTCTTGTTTCAAGTGTTCAACAATGGACCCATGGCTAAAACTCAAGTTTTAAAGACTTCCCGAAATCCGAATTTGGATTTTTCATTAGTGTATTAAGTGTATTAAAATGTCGTCTTTCACATTGATTCGGAATCATCAACCGCAAAAAAAGTCAGTTTTGACATATCGTTGAATGAACAAAGTTGTCTCTTTCTTGTTTCAAGTGTTCAACTATGGACCCATGGCTAAAACTCAAGTTTTAAAAACTTCTCGAAATATGAATTTGGACTTTCTTTAGTGTATTAGGTGTTTCAAAATGTTGTCTTTCACGTAGATTCGGAATCATCAACAGCAAAAAAAGTCAGTTTTGTGATATCGTTGAATGAACAAAGTTGTATCTTTCTTGTTAAAAGTGTTTAACTACGGACCCATGGCTAAAACTCAAGTTTTAAAGACTTTTTGAAATCCGAATTTGGACTTTCATCAGTGTATTAAGTGTATTAAAATGTCGTCTTTCACATTGATTCGGAATCGTCCACCGCAAAAAAGTTCCCTTTTGAGTTATCGTTGAATGAACAAAGTTGTCTCTTTCTTGTTTCAAGTGTTCAACGATGGACCCATGGCTAAAACTCAAGTTTTAAAAACTTCTCGAAATATGAATTTGTACTTTCTTTAGTGTATTAAGTGTTTCAAAATGTCGTCTTTCACGTAGATTCGAAATCATCAAAAGCAAATAAGTCAGTTTTTAGATATCTTTGATTGAACAAAGTTCTGTCTTTCTTGTTTCAAGTGTTCTACTATGGACCATGGCTAAAACTCAAGTTTTAGAGACATCCCGAAATCCAAATTTGGACTTTCGTTACTGTACTAAGTGTATCAAAATGTCATCTTTCACATTGATTCGAGATCGTCAACCGCAAAAAAAGTCAATTTTGAGATATCGTTGAATGAACAAAGTTGTCTCTTTCTTGTTTCAAGTGTTTAACTATGGATTCATGGCTAAAACTCAAGTTTTAAAGACTTCCCGAAATCTGAATTTGGACTTTCATCAGTGTATTAAGTGTATTAAAATGTAGTCTTTCACATTGATTCAGAATCGTCCACCGCAAAAAACTTCCCTTTCGAGTTATCGTTGAATGAACGAAGTTGTCTCTTTCTTGTTTCAAGTGTTCAACTATGGACCCATGGCCAAAACTCAAGTTTTAAAAACTTCCCAAAATCTGAATTTGGGCTTTCTTTAGTGTATTAAGTGTTTCAAAATGCCGTCTTTCATGTAGATTCGTAATCATCAAAAGCAAATAAGTCAGTTTTTAGATATCTTTGATTGAACAAAGTTCTGTCTTTCTTGTTTCAAGTGTTCTACTATGGACCCATGACTAAAACTCAAGTTTTAAAAACTTCTCGAAATCTAAATCTGGACTTTCATTAGGGTATTAAGTGTATCAAAATGTCGTCTTTCACATAGATTCGGAATCGTCAACTGCAAAAAAGTCAGTTTTAAGATATCGTTGATTGAACAAAGTTGTCTCTTTCTTGTTTCAAGTGTTCTACTATGGACCCATGGGTAAAACTCAAGTTTTAAAAAAGTTCCCGGAATCCGAATTTGGACATTCGTTAGTGTATTAAGTGTATCAAAATGTCGTCTTTCACGTTGATTCGGAATCGTCAACCGCAATAAAAGTCAGTTTTGAGATATTGTTGAATGAACAAAGTTGTCTCTTTCTTGTTTCAAGTGTTTAACTATTGACCCATGGCTAAAACTCAAGCTTTAAAGACTTCCCGAAATCCAAATTTGGACTTTCGTTAGTGTATTAAGTGTATCAAAATGTCGTCTTTCACATTTATTCGAAATCGTCAACCGCAAAAAAAGTCAGTTTTGAGAAATCGTTGAATCAACAAAGTTGTCTCTTTCTTGTTTCAAGTGTTCTACTATAGACCCATGGCTAAAACTCAAGTTTTAAAGACTTCCCGAAATCCAAATTTAGACTTTCATTAGTGTATTAAGTGTATTAAAATGTCGTATTTCACATTGATTCGGAATCGTCAACCGCAAAAAAAGTCAGTTCTGAGATATCTTTGAATGAACGAAGTTGTTTCTTTCTTGTTTCAAGTGTTTAACTATGGACCCATGGCTAAAACTCATGTTTTAAAGACTTCCCGAAATCCGAATTTGTACTTTCATTAGTGTATTAAGTGTATTAAAATATCGTCTTTCACATTGATTCGGAATCGTCAACCGCAAAAAAAGTCAGTTTTGAGTTATCGTTGAATGAACAAAGTTGTCTCTTTCTTGTTTCAAGTGTTTAACTATGGACCCATGGCTAAAACTCAAGTTTTAAAGACTTCCCGAAATCCGAATTTGGACTTTCATTAGTGTATTAAGTGTATTAAAATGTCGTCTTTCGCATTGATTCGGAATCGTCAACCGCAAAAAAAGTCAGTTTTGAGTTATCGTTGAATGAACAAAGTTGTCTCTTTCTTGTTTCAAGTGTTCAACTATGGACCCATGGCTAAAACTCAAGTTTTAAAGACTTCCCGAAATCCGAATTTGGACTTTCATTTGTGTATTAAGTGTATCAAAATGTCGTCTTTCACATAGATTCGGAATCGTCAACTGCAAAAAAGTCAATTTTGAGATATCGTTGATTTAACAAAGTTGTCTCCTTCTTGTTTCAAGTGTTCTACTATGGACCCATGGGTAAAACTCACGTTTTAAAAATGTCCCGAAATCCGAATTTGGACTTTCACTAGTGTATTAAGTGTATCAAAATGTCATCTTTCACATTGATTCGGAATCGTCAACCGCAAAAAAAGGCAGTTTTTAGATATCGTTGAATGAAGAAAGTTGTCTATTTCTTGTTTCAAGTGTTCAACAATGGACCCATGGCTAAAACTCAAGTTTTAAAGACTTCCCGAAATCCGAATTTGGATTTTTCATTAGTGTATTAAGTGTATTAAAATGTCGTCTTTCACATTGATTCGGAATCGTCAACCGCAAAAAAAGTCAGTTTTGAGTTATCGTTGAATGAACAAAGTTGTCTCTTTCTTGTTTCAAGTGTTCAACTATGGACCCATGGCTAAAACTCAAGTTTTAAAGACTTCCCGAAATCCGAATTTGTACTTTCATTAGTGTATTAAGTGTATCAAAATGTCGTCTTTCACATTGATTCGGAATCGTCAACCGCAAAAAAAGTCAGTTTTCAGTTATCGTTGAATGAACAAAGTTGTCTCTTTCTTGTTTCAAGTGTTTAACTATGGACCCATGGCTAAAACTCAAGTTTTAAAGACTTCCCGAAATCCGAATTTGGACTTTCATTAGTGTATTAAGTGTATTAAAATGTCGTCTTTCACATTGATTCGGAATCATCAACCGCAAAAAAAGTCAGTTTTGAGATATCGTTGAATGAACAAAGTTGTCTCTTTCTTGTTTCAAGTGTTTAACTATGGACCCATGGCTAAAACTCAAGTTTTAAAAACTTCTCGAAATATGAATTTGGACATTCTTTAGTGTATTAGGTGTATTAAAATGTCGTCTTTCACTTTGATTCGGAATCGTCAACCGCAAAAAAAGTCAGTTTTGAGTTATCGTTGAATGAACAAAGTTGTCTCTTTCTTGTTTCAAGTGTTTAACTATTGACCCATGGCTAAAACTCAAGCTTTAAAGACTTCCCGAAATCCAAATTTGGACTTTCATTAGTGTATTAAGTGTATCAAAATGTCGTCTTTCACATTTATTCGAAATCGTCAACCGCAAAAAAAGTCAGTTTTGAGAAATCGTTGAATCAACAAAGTTGTCTCTTTCTTGTTTCAAGTGTTCTACTATAGACCCATGGCTAAAACTCAAGTTTTAAAGACTTCCCGAAATCAAAATTTAGACTTTCATTAGTGTATTAAGTGTATTAAAATGTCGTATTTCACATTGATTCGGAATCGTCAACCGCAAAAAAGTCAGTTCTGAGATATCGTTGAATGAACGAAGTTGTTTCTTTCTTGTTTCAAGTGTTTAACTATGGACCCATGGCTAAAACTCAAGTTTTAAAGACTTCCCGAAATCCGAATTTGTACTTTCATTAGTGTATTAAGTGTATTAAAATGTCGTCTTTCACATTGATTCGGAATCGTCAACCGCAAAAAAAGTCAGTTTTGAGTTATCGTTGAATGAACAAAGTTGTCTCTTTCTTGTTTCAAGTGTTTAACTATGGACCCATGGCTAAAACTCAAGTTTTAAAGACTTCCCGAAATCCGAATTTGGACTTTCATTAGTGTATTAAGTGTATTAAAATGTCGTCTTTCGCATTGATTCGGAATCGTCAACCGCAAAAAAAGTCAGTTTTGAGTTATCGTTGAATGAACAAAGTTGTCTTTTTCTTGTTTCAAGTGTTCAACTATGGACCCATGGCTAAAACTCAAGTTTTAAAGACTTCCCGAAATCCGAATTTGGACTTTCATTTGTGTATTAAGTGTATCAAAATGTCGTCTTTCACATAGATTCGGAATCGTCAACTGCAAAAAAGTCAATTTTGAGATATCGTTGAATGAACAAAGTTGTCTCCTTCTTGTTTGAAGTGTTCTACTATGGACCCATGGGTAAAACTCACGTTTTAAAAATGTCCCGAAATCCGAATTTGGACTTTCACTAGTGTATTAAGTGTATCAAAATGTCGTCTTTCACATTGAGTCGGAATCGTCAACCGCAAAAAAAGGCAGTTTTTAGATATCGTTGAATGAAGAAAGTTGTCTATTTCTTGTTTCAAGTGTTCAACAATGGACCCATGGCTAAAACTCAAGTTTTAAAGACTTCCCGAAATCCGAATTTGGATTTTTCATTAGTGTATTAAGTGTATTAAAATGTCGTCTTTCACATTGATTCGGAATCATCAACCGCAAAAAAAGTCAGTTTTGAGATATCGTTGAATGAACAAAGTTGTCTCTTTCTTGTTTCAAGTGTTCAACTATGGACCCATGGCTAAAACTCAAGTTTTAAAAACTTCTCGAAATATGAATTTGGACTTTCTTTAGTGTATTAGGTGTTTCAAAATGTTGTCTTTCACGTAGATTCGGAATCATCAACAGCAAAAAAAGTCAGTTTTGTGATATCGTTGAATGAACAAAGTTGTATCTTTCTTGTTAAAAGTGTTTAACTACGGACCCATGGCTAAAACTCAAGTTTTAAAGACTTTTTGAAATCCGAATTTGGACTTTCATCAGTGTATTAAGTGTATTAAAATGTCGTCTTTCACATTGATTCGGAATCGTCCACCGCAAAAAAGTTCCCTTTTGAGTTATCTTTGAATGAACAAAGTTGTCTCTTTCTTGTTTCAAGTGTTCAACGATGGACCCATGGCTAAAACTCAAGTTTTAAAAACTTCTCGAAATATGAATTTGTACTTTCTTTAGTGTATTAAGTGTTTCAAAATGTCGTCTTTCACGTAGATTCGAAATCATCAAAAGCAAATAAGTCAGTTTTTAGATATCTTTGATTGAACAAAGTTCTGTCTTTCTTGTTTCAAGTGTTCTACTATGGACCATGGCTAAAACTCAAGTTTTAGAGACATCCCGAAATCCAAATTTGGACTTTCGTTACTGTACTAAGTGTATCAAAATGTCATCTTTCACATTGATTCGAGATCGTCAACCGCAAAAAAAGTCAATTTTGAGATATCGTTGAATGAACAAAGTTGTCTCTTTCTTGTTTCAAGTGTTTAACTATGGATTCATGGCTAAAACTCAAGTTTTAAAGACTTCCCGAAATCTGAATTTGGACTTTCATCAGTGTATTAAGTGTATTAAAATGTAGTCTTTCACATTGATTCAGAATCGTCCACCGCAAAAAACTTCCCTTTCGAGTTATCGTTGAATGAACGAAGTTGTCTCTTTCTTGTTTCAAGTGTTCAACTATGGACCCATGGCCAAAACTCAAGTTTTAAAAACTTCCCAAAATCTGAATTTGGGCTTTCTTTAGTGTATTAAGTGTTTCAAAATGCCGTCTTTCATGTAGATTCGTAATCATCAAAAGCAAATAAGTCAGTTTTTAGATATCTTTGATTGAACAAAGTTCTGTCTTTCTTGTTTCAAGTGTTCTACTATGGACCCATGACTAAAACTCAAGTTTTAAAAACTTCTCGAAATCTAAATCTGGACTTTCATTAGGGTATTAAGTGTATCAAAATGTCGTCTTTCACATAGATTCGGAATCGTCAACTGCAAAAAAGTCAGTTTTAAGATATCGTTGATTGAACAAAGTTGTCTCTTTCTTGTTTCAAGTGTTCTACTATGGACCCATGGGTAAAACTCAAGTTTTAAAAAAGTTCCCGGAATCCGAATTTGGACATTCGTTAGTGTATTAAGTGTATCAAAATGTCGTCTTTCACGTTGATTCGGAATCGTCAACCGCAATAAAAGTCAGTTTTGAGATATTGTTGAATGAACAAAGTTGTCTCTTTCTTGTTTCAAGTGTTTAACTATTGACCCATGGCTAAAACTCAAGCTTTAAAGACTTCCCGAAATCCAAATTTGGACTTTCGTTAGTGTATTAAGTGTATCAAAATGTCGTCTTTCACATTTATTCGAAATCGTCAACCGCAAAAAAAGTCAGTTTTGAGAAATCGTTGAATCAACAAAGTTGTCTCTTTCTTGTTTCAAGTGTTCTACTATAGACCCATGGCTAAAACTCAAGTTTTAAAGACTTCCCGAAATCCAAATTTAGACTTTCATTAGTGTATTAAGTGTATTAAAATGTCGTATTTCACATTGATTCGGAATCGTCAACCGCAAAAAAAGTCAGTTCTGAGATATCTTTGAATGAACGAAGTTGTTTCTTTCTTGTTTCAAGTGTTTAACTATGGACCCATGGCTAAAACTCATGTTTTAAAGACTTCCCGAAATCCGAATTTGTACTTTCATTAGTGTATTAAGTGTATTAAAATGTCGTCTTTCACATTGATTCGGAATCGTCAACCGCAAAAAAAGTCAGTTTTGAGTTATCGTTGAATGAACAAAGTTGTCTCTTTCTTGTTTCAAGTGTTTAACTATGGACCCATGGCTAAAACTCAAGTTTTAAAGACTTCCCGAAATCCGAATTTGGACTTTCATTAGTGTATTAAGTGTATTAAAATGTCGTCTTTCGCATTGATTCGGAATCGTCAACCGCAAAAAAAGTCAGTTTTGAGTTATCGTTGAATGAACAAAGTTGTCTCTTTCTTGTTTCAAGTGTTCAACTATGGACCCATGGCTAAAACTCAAGTTTTAAAGACTTCCCGAAATCCGAATTTGGACTTTCATTTGTGTATTAAGTGTATCAAAATGTCGTCTTTCACATAGATTCGGAATCGTCAACTGCAAAAAAGTCAATTTTGAGATATCGTTGATTTAACAAAGTTGTCTCCTTCTTGTTTCAAGTGTTCTACTATGGACCCATGGGTAAAACTCACGTTTTAAAAATGTCCCGAAATCCGAATTTGGACTTTCACTAGTGTATTAAGTGTATCAAAATGTCATCTTTCACATTGATTCGGAATCGTCAACCGCAAAAAAAGGCAGTTTTTAGATATCGTTGAATGAAGAAAGTTGTCTATTTCTTGTTTCAAGTGTTCAACAATGGACCCATGGCTAAAACTCAAGTTTTAAAGACTTCCCGAAATCCGAATTGGGATTTTTCATTAGTGTATTAAGTGTATTAAAATGTCGTCTTTCACATTGATTCGGAATCGTCAACCGCAAAAAAAGTCAGTTTTGAGTTATCGTTGAATGAACAAAGTTGTCTCTTTCTTGTTTCAAGTGTTCAACTATGGACCCATGGCTAAAACTCAAGTTTTAAAGACTTCCCGAAATCCGAATTTGTACTTTCATTAGTGTATTAAGTGTATCAAAATGTCGTCTTTCACATTGATTCGGAATCGTCAACCGCAAAAAAAGTCAGTTTTCAGTTATCGTTGAATGAACAAAGTTGTCTCTTTCTTGTTTCAAGTGTTTAACTATGGACCCATGGCTAAAACTCAAGTTTTAAAGACTTCCCGAAATCCGAATTTGGACTTTCATTAGTGTATTAAGTGTATTAAAATGTCGTCTTTCACATTGATTCGGAATCATCAACCGCAAAAAAAGTCAGTTTTGAGATATCGTTGAATGAACAAAGTTGTCTCTTTCTTGTTTCAAGTGTTTAACTATGGACCCATGGCTAAAACTCAAGTTTTAAAAACTTCTCGAAATATGAATTTGGACATTCTTTAGTGTATTAGGTGTATTAAAATGTCGTCTTTCACTTTGATTCGGAATCGTCAACCGCAAAAAAAGTCAGTTTTGAGTTATCGTTGAATGAACAAAGTTGTCTCTTTCTTGTTTCAAGTGTTTAACTATTGACCCATGGCTAAAACTCAAGCTTTAAAGACTTCCCGAAATCCAAATTTGGACTTTCATTAGTGTATTAAGTGTATCAAAATGTCGTCTTTCACATTTATTCGAAATCGTCAACCGCAAAAAAAGTCAGTTTTGAGAAATCGTTGAATCAACAAAGTTGTCTCTTTCTTGTTTCAAGTGTTCTACTATAGACCCATGGCTAAAACTCAAGTTTTAAAGACTTCCCGAAATCAAAATTTAGACTTTCATTAGTGTATTAAGTGTATTAAAATGTCGTATTTCACATTGATTCGGAATCGTCAACCGCAAAAAAGTCAGTTCTGAGATATCGTTGAATGAACGAAGTTGTTTCTTTCTTGTTTCAAGTGTTTAACTATGGACCCATGGCTAAAACTCAAGTTTTAAAGACTTCCCGAAATCCGAATTTGTACTTTCATTAGTGTATTAAGTGTATTAAAATGTCGTCTTTCACATTGATTCGGAATCGTCAACCGCAAAAAAAGTCAGTTTTGAGTTATCGTTGAATGAACAAAGTTGTCTCTTTCTTGTTTCAAGTGTTTAACTATGGACCCATGGCTAAAACTCAAGTTTTAAAGACTTCCCGAAATCCGAATTTGGACTTTCATTAGTGTATTAAGTGTATTAAAATGTCGTCTTTCGCATTGATTCGGAATCGTCAACCGCAAAAAAAGTCAGTTTTGAGTTATCGTTGAATGAACAAAGTTGTCTTTTTCTTGTTTCAAGTGTTCAACTATGGACCCATGGCTAAAACTCAAGTTTTAAAGACTTCCCGAAATCCGAATTTGGACTTTCATTTGTGTATTAAGTGTATCAAAATGTCGTCTTTCACATAGATTCGGAATCGTCAACTGCAAAAAAGTCAATTTTGAGATATCGTTGAATGAACAAAGTTGTCTCCTTCTTGTTTGAAGTGTTCTACTATGGACCCATGGGTAAAACTCACGTTTTAAAAATGTCCCGAAATCCGAATTTGGACTTTCACTAGTGTATTAAGTGTATCAAAATGTCGTCTTTCACATTGAGTCGGAATCGTCAACCGCAAAAAAAGGCAGTTTTTAGATATCGTTGAATGAAGAAAGTTGTCTATTTCTTGTTTCAAGTGTTCAACAATGGACCCATGGCTAAAACTCAAGTTTTAAAGACTTCCCGAAATCCGAATTTGGATTTTTCATTAGTGTATTAAGTGTATTAAAATGTCGTCTTTCACATTGATTCGGAATCATCAACCGCAAAAAAAGTCAGTTTTGAGATATCGTTGAATGAACAAAGTTGTCTCTTTCTTGTTTCAAGTGTTCAACTATGGACCCATGGCTAAAACTCAAGTTTTAAAAACTTCTCGAAATATGAATTTGGACTTTCTTTAGTGTATTAGGTGTTTCAAAATGTTGTCTTTCACGTAGATTCGGAATCATCAACAGCAAAAAAAGTCAGTTTTGTGATATCGTTGAATGAACAAAGTTGTATCTTTCTTGTTAAAAGTGTTTAACTACGGACCCATGGCTAAAACTCAAGTTTTAAAGACTTTTTGAAATCCGAATTTGGACTTTCATCAGTGTATTAAGTGTATTAAAATGTCGTCTTTCACATTGATTCGGAATCGTCCACCGCAAAAAAGTTCCCTTTTGAGTTATCGTTGAATGAACAAAGTTGTCTCTTTCTTGTTTCAAGTGTTCAACGATGGACCCATGGCTAAAACTCAAGTTTTAAAAACTTCTCGAAATATGAATTTGTACTTTCTTTAGTGTATTAAGTGTTTCAAAATGTCGTCTTTCACGTAGATTCGAAATCATCAAAAGCAAATAAGTCAGTTTTTAGATATCTTTGATTGAACAAAGTTCTGTCTTTCTTGTTTCAAGTGTTCTACTATGGACCATGGCTAAAACTCAAGTTTTAGAGACATCCCGAAATCCAAATTTGGACTTTCGTTACTGTACTAAGTGTATCAAAATGTCATCTTTCACATTGATTCGAGATCGTCAACCGCAAAAAAAGTCAATTTTGAGATATCGTTGAATGAACAAAGTTGTCTCTTTCTTGTTTCAAGTGTTTAACTATGGATTCATGGCTAAAACTCAAGTTTTAAAGACTTCCCGAAATCTGAATTTGGACTTTCATCAGTGTATTAAGTGTATTAAAATGTAGTCTTTCACATTGATTCAGAATCGTCCACCGCAAAAAACTTCCCTTTCGAGTTATCGTTGAATGAACGAAGTTGTCTCTTTCTTGTTTCAAGTGTTCAACTATGGACCCATGGCCAAAACTCAAGTTTTAAAAACTTCCCAAAATCTGAATTTGGGCTTTCTTTAGTGTATTAAGTGTTTCAAAATGCCGTCTTTCATGTAGATTCGTAATCATCAAAAGCAAATAAGTCAGTTTTTAGATATCCTTGATTGAACAAAGTTCTGTCTTTCTTGTTTCAAGTGTTCTACTATGGACCCATGACTAAAACTCAAGTTTTAAAAACTTCTCGAAATCTAAATCTGGACTTTCATTAGGGTATTAAGTGTATCAAAATGTCGTCTTTCACATAGATTCGGAATCGTCAACTGCAAAAAAGTCAGTTTTAAGATATCGTTGATTGAACAAAGTTGTCTCTTTCTTGTTTCAAGTGTTCTACTATGGACCCATGGGTAAAACTCAAGTTTTAAAAAAGTTCCCGGAATCCGAATTTGGACATTCGTTAGTGTATTAAGTGTATCAAAATGTCGTCTTTCACGTTGATTCGGAATCGTCAACCGCAATAAAAGTCAGTTTTGAGATATTGTTGAATGAACAAAGTTGTCTCTTTCTTGTTTCAAGTGTTTAACTATTGACCCATGGCTAAAACTCAAGCTTTAAAGACTTCCCGAAATCCAAATTTGGACTTTCGTTAGTGTATTAAGTGTATCAAAATGTCGTCTTTCACATTTATTCGAAATCGTCAACCGCAAAAAAAGTCAGTTTTGAGAAATCGTTGAATCAACAAAGTTGTCTCTTTCTTGTTTCAAGTGTTCTACTATAGACCCATGGCTAAAACTCAAGTTTTAAAGACTTCCCGAAATCCAAATTTAGACTTTCATTAGTGTATTAAGTGTATTAAAATGTCGTATTTCACATTGATTCAGAATCGTCAACCGCAAAAAAAGTCAGTTCTGAGATATCTTTGAATGAATGAAGTTGTTTCTTTCTTGTTTCAAGTGTTTAACTATGGACCCATGGCTAAAACTCATGTTTTAAAGACTTCCCGAAATCCGAATTTGTACTTTCATTAGTGTATTAAGTGTATTAAAATGTCGTCTTTCACATTGATTCGGAATCGTCAACCGCAAAAAAAGTCAGTTTTGAGTTATCGTTGAATGAACAAAGTTGTCTCTTTCTTGTTTCAAGTGTTTAACTATGGACCCATGGCTAAAACTCAAGTTTTAAAGACTTCCCGAAATCCGAATTTGGACTTTCATTAGTGTATTAAGTGTATTAAAATGTCGTCTTTCGCATTGATTCGGAATCGTCAACCGCAAAAAAAGTCAGTTTTGAGTTATCGTTGAATGAACAAAGTTGTCTCTTTCTTGTTTCAAGTGTTCAACTATGGACCCATGGCTAAAACTCAAGTTTTAAAGACTTCCCGAAATCCGAATTTGGACTTTCATTTGTGTATTAAGTGTATCAAAATGTCGTCTTTCACATAGATTCGGAATCGTCAACTGCAAAAAAGTCAATTTTGAGATATCGTTGATTTAACAAAGTTGTCTCCTTCTTGTTTCAAGTGTTCTACTATGGACCCATGGGTAAAACTCACGTTTTAAAAATGTCCCGAAATCCGAATTTGGACTTTCACTAGTGTATTAAGTGTATCAAAATGTCATCTTTCACATTGATTCGGAATCGTCAACCGCAAAAAAAGGCAGTTTTTAGATATCGTTGAATGAAGAAAGTTGTCTATTTCTTGTTTCAAGTGTTCAACAATGGACCCATGGCTAAAACTCAAGTTTTAAAGACTTCCCGAAATCCGAATTTGGATTTTTCATTAGTGTATTAAGTGTATTAAAATGTCGTCTTTCACATTGATTCGGAATCGTCAACCGCAAAAAAAGTCAGTTTTGAGTTATCGTTGAATGAACAAAGTTGTCTCTTTCTTGTTTCAAGTGTTCAACTATGGACCCATGGCTAAAACTCAAGTTTTAAAGACTTCCCGAAATCCGAATTTGTACTTTCATTAGTGTATTAAGTGTATCAAAATGTCGTCTTTCACATTGATTCGGAATCGTCAACCGCAAAAAAAGTCAGTTTTCAGTTATCGTTGAATGAACAAAGTTGTCTCTTTCTTGTTTCAAGTGTTTAACTATGGACCCATGGCTAAAACTCAAGTTTTAAAGACTTCCCGAAATCCGAATTTGGACTTTCATTAGTGTATTAAGTGTATTAAAATGTCGTCTTTCACATTGATTCGGAATCATCAACCGCAAAAAAAGTCAGTTTTGAGATATCGTTGAATGAACAAAGTTGTCTCTTTCTTGTTTCAAGTGTTTAACTATGGACCCATGGCTAAAACTCAAGTTTTAAAAACTTCTCGAAATATGAATTTGGACTTTCTTTAGTGTATTAGGTGTTTCAAAATGTTGTCTTTCACGTAGATTCGGAATCATCAACAGCAAAAAAAGTCAGTTTTGTGATATCGTTGAATGAACAAAGTTGTATCTTTCTTGTTTCAAGTGTTTAACTACGGACCCATGGCTAAAACTCAAGTTTTAAAGACTTTTCGAAATCCGAATTTGGACTTTCATCAGTGTATTAAGTGTATTAAAATGTCGTCTTTCACATTGATTCGGAATCGTCCACCACAAAAAAGTTCCCTTTTGAGTTATCGTTGAATGAACAAAGTTGTCTCTTTCTTGTTTCAAGTGTTCAACGATGGACCCATGGCTAAAACTCAAGTTTTAAAAACTTCTCGAAATATGAATTTGTACTTTCTTTAGTGTATTAAGTGTTTCAAAATGTCGTCTTTCACGTAGATTCGAAATCATCAAAAGCAAATAAGTCAGTTTTTAGATATCTTTGATTGAACAAAGTTCTGTCTTTCTTGTTTCAAGTGTTTAACTATGGACCATGGCTAAAACTCAAGTTTTAAAAACTTTTCGAAATCTGAATATGGACTTTCTTTAGTGTATTAAGTGTTTCAAAATGCTGTCTTTCACGTAGATTCGTAATCATCAAAAGCAAATAAGTCAGTTTTAAGATATCGTTGATTGAACAAAGTTGTCTTCTTCTTGTTTCAAGTGTTCTACTATGGACCCATGGCTAAAACTCAAGTTTTAAAAACTTCTCGAAATATGAATTTGTACTTTCTTTAGTGTATTAAGTGTTTCAAAATGTCGTCTTTCACGTAGATTCGGAATCATCAAAAGCAAATAAGTCAGTTTTTAGATATCTTTGATTGAACAAAGTTCGGTCTTTCTTGTTTCAAGTGTTTAACTATGGACCATGGCTAAAACTCAAGTTTTAAAAACTTTCCGAAATCTGAATTTGGACTTTCTTTAGTGTATTAAGTGTTTCAAAATGCTGTCTTTCACATAGATTCGGAATCGTCAACTGCAAAAAAGTCAATTTTAAGATATCGTTGATTGAACAAAGTTGTCTCCTTCTTGTTTCAAGTGTTCTACTATGGACCATGGCTAAAACTCAAGTTTTTGAGACATCCCGAAATCCAAATTTGGACTTTCGTTACTGTACTAAGTGTATCAAAATGTCATCTTTCACATTGATTCGAGATCGTCAACCGCAAAAAAAGTCAATTTTGAGATATCGTTGAATGAACAAAGTTGTCTCTTTCTTGTTTCAAGTGTTTAACTATGGATTCATGGCTAAAACTCAAGTTTTAAAGACTTCCCGAAATCTGAATTTGGACTTTCATCAGTGTATTAAGTGTATTAAAATGTAGTCTTTCACGTTGATTCAGAATCGTCCACCGCAAAAAACTTCCCTTTCGAGTTATCGTTGAATGAACGAAGTTGTCTCTTTCTTGTTTCAAGTGTTCAACTATGGACCCATGGCCAAAACTCAAGTTTTAAAAACTTCCCAAAATCTGAATTTGGGCTTTCTTTAGTGTATTAAGTGTTTCAAAATGCCGTCTTTCATGTAGATTTGTAATCATCAAAAGCAAATAAGTCAGTTTTTAGATATCTTTGATTGAACAAAGTTCTGTCTTTCTTGTTTCAAGTGTTCTACTATGGACCCATGACTAAAACACAAGTTTTAAAAACTTTTCGAAATCTGAATATGGACTTTCATTAGGGTATTAAGTGTATCAAAATGTCGTCTTTCACATAGATTCGGAATCGTCAACTGCAAAAAAGTCAGTTTTAAGATATCGTTGATTGAACAAAGTTGTCTCTTTCTTGTTTCAAGTGTTCTACTATGGACCCATGGGTAAAACTCAAGTTTTAAAAAAGTTCCCGGAATCCGAATTTGGACATTCGTTCGTGTATTAAGTGTATCAAAATGTCGTCTTTCACGTTGATTCGGAATCGTCAACCGCAATAAAAGTCAGTTTTGAGATATTGTTGAATGAACAAAGTTGTCTCTTTCTTGTTTCAAGTGTTTAACTATTGACCCATGGCTAAAACTCAAGCTTTAAAGACTTCCCGAAATCCAAATTTGGACTTTCGTTAGTGTATTAAGTGTATCAAAATGTCGTCTTTCACATTTATTCGAAATCGTCAACCGCAAAAAAAGTCAGTTTTGAGAAATCGTTGAATCAACAAAGTTGTCTCTTTCTTGTTTCAAGTGTTCTACTACAGACCCATGGCTAAAACTCAAGTTTTAAACACTTCCCGAAATCCAAATTTAGACTTTCATTAGTGTATTAAGTGTATTAAAATGTCGTATTTCACATTGATTCGGAATCGTCAACCGCAAAAAAAGTCAGTTCTGAGATATCTTTGAATGAACGAAGTTGTTTCTTTCTTGTTTCAAGTGTTTAACTATGGACCCATGGCTAAAACTCAAGTTTTAAAGACTTCCCGAAATCCGAATTTGTACTTTCATTAGTGTATTAAGTGTATTAAAATGTCGTCTTTCACATTGATTCGGAATCGTCAACCGCAAAAAAAGTCAGTTTTGAGTTATCGTTGAATGAACAAAGTTGTCTCTTTCTTGTTTCAAGTGTTTAACTATGGACCCATGGCTAAAACTCAAGTTTTAAAGACTTCCCGAAATCCGAATTTGGACTTTCATTAGTGTATTAAGTGTATTAAAATGTCGTCTTTCGCATTGATTCGGAATCGTCAACCGCAAAAAAAGTCAGTTTTGAGTTATCGTTGAATGAACAAAGTTGTCTCTTTCTTGTTTCAAGTGTTCAACTATGGACCCATGGCTAAAACTCAAGTTTTAAAGACTTCCCGAAATCCGAATTTGGACTTTCATTTGTGTATTAAGTGTATCAAAATGTCGTCTTTCACATAGATTCGGAATCGTCAACTGCAAAAAAGTCAATTTTGAGATATCGTTGATTTAACAAAGTTGTCTCCTTCTTGTTTGAAGTGTTCTACTATGGACCCATGGGTAAAACTCACGTTTTAAAAATGTCCCGAAATCCGAATTTGGACTTTCACTAGTGTATTAAGTGTATCAAAATGTCGTCTTTCACATTGATTCGGAATCGTCAACCGCAAAAAAAGGCAGTTTTTAGATATCGTTGAATGAAGAAAGTTGTCTATTTCTTGTTTCAAGTGTTCAACAACGGACCCATGGCTAAAACTCAAGTTTTAAAGACTTCCCGAAATCCGAATTTGGATTTTTCATTAGTGTATTAAGTGTATTAAAATGTCGTCTTTCACATTGATTCGGAATCGTCAACCGCAAAAAAAGTCAGTTTTGAGTTATCGTTGAATGAACAAAGTTGTCTCTTTCTTGTTTCAAGTGTTCAACTATGGACCCATGGCTAAAACTCAAGTTTTAAAGACTTCCCGAAATCCGAATTTGTACTTTCATTAGTGTATTAAGTGTATCAAAATGTCGTCTTTCACATTGATTCGGAATCGTCAACCGCAAAAAAAGTCAGTTTTCAGTTATCGTTGAATGAACAAAGTTGTCTCTTTCTTGTTTCAAGTGTTTAACTATGGACCCATGGCTAAAACTCAAGTTTTAAAGACTTCCCGAAATCCGAATTTGGACTTTCATTAGTGTATTAAGTGTATTAAAATGTCGTCTTTCACATTGATTCGGAAACATCAACCGCAAAAAAAGTCAGTTTTGAGATATCGTTGAATGAACAAAGTTGTCTCTTTCTTGTTTCAAGTGTTTAACTATGGACCCATGGCTAAAACTCAAGTTTTAAAAACTTCTCGAAATATGAATTTGGACTTTCTTTAGTGTATTAGGTGTATTAAAATGTCGTCTTTCACATTGATTCGGAATCGTCAACCGCAAAAAAAGTCAGTTTTGAGTTATCGTTAAATGAACAAAGTTGTCTCTTTCTTGTTTCAAGTGTTTAACTATTGACCCATGGCTAAAACTCAAGCTTTAAAGACTTCCCGAAATCCAAATTTGGACTTTCGTTAGTGTATTAAGTGTATCAAAATGTCGTCTTTCACATTTATTCGAAATCGTCAACCGCAAAAAAAGTCAGTTTTGAGAAATCGTTGAATCAACAAAGTTGTCTCTTTCTTGTTTCAAGTGTTCTACTATAGACCCATGGCTAAAACTCAAGTTTTAAAGACTTCCCGAAATCAAAATTTAGACTTTCATTAGTGTATTAAGTGTATTAAAATGTCGTATTTCACATTGATTCGGAATCGTCAACCGCAAAAAAAGTCAGTTCTGAGATATCTTTGAATGAACGAAGTTGTTTCTTTCTTGTTTCAAGTGTTTAACTATGGACCCATGGCTAAAACTCATGTTTTAAAGACTTCCCGAAATCCGAATTTGTACTTTCATTAGTGTATTAAGTGTATTAAAATGTCGTCTTTCACATTGATTCGGAATCGTCAACCGCAAAAAAAGTCAGTTTTGAGTTATCGTTGAATGAACAAAGTTGTCTCTTTCTTGTTTCAAGTGTTTAACTATGGACCCATGGCTAAAACTCAAGTTTTAAAGACTTCCCGAAATCCGAATTTGGACTTTCATTAGTGTATTAAGTGTATTAAAATGTCGTCTTTCGCATTGATTCGGAATCGTCAACCGCAAAAAAAGTCAGTTTTGAGTTATCGTTGAATGAACAAAGTTGTCTCTTTCTTGTTTCAAGTGTTCAACTATGGACCCATGGCTAAAACTCAAGTTTTAAAGACTTCCCGAAATCCGAATTTGGACTTTCATTTGTGTATTAAGTGTATCAAAATGTCGTCTTTCACATAGATTCGGAATCGTCAACTGCAAAAAAGTCAATTTTGAGATATCGTTGATTTAACAAAGTTGTCTCCTTCTTGTTTCAAGTGTTCTACTATGGACCCATGGGTAAAACTCACGTTTTAAAAATGTCCCGAAATCCGAATTTGGACTTTCACTAGTGTATTAAGTGTATCAAAATGTCATCTTTCACATTGATTCGGAATCGTCAACCGCAAAAAAAGGCAGTTTTTAGATATCGTTGAATGAAGAAAGTTGTCTATTTCTTGTTTCAAGTGTTCAACAATGGACCCATGGCTAAAACTCAAGTTTTAAAGACTTCCCGAAATCCGAATTTGGATTTTTCATTAGTGTATTAAGTGTATTAAAATGTCGTCTTTCACATTGATTCGGAATCGTCAACCGCAAAAAAAGTCAGTTTTGAGTTATCGTTGAATGAACAAAGTTGTCTCTTTCTTGTTTCAAGTGTTCAACTATGGACCCATGGCTAAAACTCAAGTTTTAAAGACTTCCCGAAATCCGAATTTGTACTTTCATTAGTGTATTAAGTGTATCAAAATGTCGTCTTTCACATTGATTCGGAATCGTCAACCGCAAAAAAAGTCAGTTTTCAGTTATCGTTGAATGAACAAAGTTGTCTCTTTCTTGTTTCAAGTGTTTAACTATGGACCCATGGCTAAAACTCAAGTTTTAAAGACTTCCCGAAATCCGAATTTGGACTTTCATTAGTGTATTAAGTGTATTAAAATGTCGTCTTTCACATTGATTCGGAATCATCAACCGCAAAAAAAGTCAGTTTTGAGATATCGTTGAATGAACAAAGTTGTCTCTTTCTTGTTTCAAGTGTTTAACTATGGACCCATGGCTAAAACTCAAGTTTTAAAAACTTCTCGAAATATGAATTTGGACATTCTTTAGTGTATTAGGTGTATTAAAATGTCGTCTTTCACTTTGATTCGGAATCGTCAACCGCAAAAAAAGTCAGTTTTGAGTTATCGTTGAATGAACAAAGTTGTCTCTTTCTTGTTTCAAGTGTTTAACTATTGACCCATGGCTAAAACTCAAGCTTTAAAGACTTCCCGAAATCCAAATTTGGACTTTCATTAGTGTATTAAGTGTATCAAAATGTCGTCTTTCACATTTATTCGAAATCGTCAACCGCAAAAAAAGTCAGTTTTGAGAAATCGTTGAATCAACAAAGTTGTCTCTTTCTTGTTTCAAGTGTTCTACTATAGACCCATGGCTAAAACTCAAGTTTTAAAGACTTCCCGAAATCAAAATTTAGACTTTCATTAGTGTATTAAGTGTATTAAAATGTCGTATTTCACATTGATTCGGAATCGTCAACCGCAAAAAAGTCAGTTCTGAGATATCGTTGAATGAACGAAGTTGTTTCTTTCTTGTTTCAAGTGTTTAACTATGGACCCATGGCTAAAACTCAAGTTTTAAAGACTTCCCGAAATCCGAATTTGTACTTTCATTAGTGTATTAAGTGTATTAAAATGTCGTCTTTCACATTGATTCGGAATCGTCAACCGCAAAAAAAGTCAGTTTTGAGTTATCGTTGAATGAACAAAGTTGTCTCTTTCTTGTTTCAAGTGTTTAACTATGGACCCATGGCTAAAACTCAAGTTTTAAAGACTTCCCGAAATCCGAATTTGGACTTTCATTAGTGTATTAAGTGTATTAAAATGTCGTCTTTCGCATTGATTCGGAATCGTCAACCGCAAAAAAAGTCAATTTTGAGTTATCGTTGAATGAACAAAGTTGTCTTTTTCTTGTTTCAAGTGTTCAACTATGGACCCATGGCTAAAACTCAAGTTTTAAAGACTTCCCGAAATCCGAATTTGGACTTTCATTTGTGTATTAAGTGTATCAAAATGTCGTCTTTCACATAGATTCGGAATCGTCAACTGCAAAAAAGTCAATTTTGAGATATCGTTGAATGAACAAAGTTGTCTCCTTCTTGTTTGAAGTGTTCTACTATGGACCCATGGGTAAAACTCACGTTTTAAAAATGTCCCGAAATCCGAATTTGGACTTTCACTAGTGTATTAAGTGTATCAAAATGTCGTCTTTCACATTGAGTCGGAATCGTCAACCGCAAAAAAAGGCAGTTTTTAGATATCGTTGAATGAAGAAAGTTGTCTATTTCTTGTTTCAAGTGTTCAACAATGGACCCATGGCTAAAACTCAAGTTTTAAAGACTTCCCGAAATCCGAATTTGGATTTTTCATTAGTGTATTAAGTGTATTAAAATGTCGTCTTTCACATTGATTCGGAATCATCAACCGCAAAAAAAGTCAGTTTTGAGATATCGTTGAATGAACAAAGTTGTCTCTTTCTTGTTTCAAGTGTTCAACTATGGACCCATGGCTAAAACTCAAGTTTTAAAAACTTCTCGAAATATGAATTTGGACTTTCTTTAGTGTATTAGGTGTTTCAAAATGTTGTCTTTCACGTAGATTCGGAATCATCAACAGCAAAAAAAGTCAGTTTTGTGATATCGTTGAATGAACAAAGTTGTATCTTTCTTGTTAAAAGTGTTTAACTACGGACCCATGGCTAAAACTCAAGTTTTAAAGACTTTTTGAAATCCGAATTTGGACTTTCATCAGTGTATTAAGTGTATTAAAATGTCGTCTTTCACATTGATTCGGAATCGTCCACCGCAAAAAAGTTCCCTTTTGAGTTATCGTTGAATGAACAAAGTTGTCTCTTTCTTGTTTCAAGTGTTCAACGATGGACCCATGGCTAAAACTCAAGTTTTAAAAACTTCTCGAAATATGAATTTGTACTTTCTTTAGTGTATTAAGTGTTTCAAAATGTCGTCTTTCACGTAGATTCGAAATCATCAAAAGCAAATAAGTCAGTTTTTAGATATCTTTGATTGAACAAAGTTCTGTCTTTCTTGTTTCAAGTGTTCTACTATGGACCATGGCTAAAACTCAAGTTTTAGAGACATCCCGAAATCCAAATTTGGACTTTCGTTACTGTACTAAGTGTATCAAAATGTCATCTTTCACATTGATTCGAGATCGTCAACCGCAAAAAAAGTCAATTTTGAGATATCGTTGAATGAACAAAGTTGTCTCTTTCTTGTTTCAAGTGTTTAACTATGGATTCATGGCTAAAACTCAAGTTTTAAAGACTTCCCGAAATCTGAATTTGGACTTTCATCAGTGTATTAAGTGTATTAAAATGTAGTCTTTCACATTGATTCAGAATCGTCCACCGCAAAAAACTTCCCTTTCGAGTTATCGTTGAATGAACGAAGTTGTCTCTTTCTTGTTTCAAGTGTTCAACTATGGACCCATGGCCAAAACTCAAGTTTTAAAAACTTCCCAAAATCTGAATTTGGGCTTTCTTTAGTGTATTAAGTGTTTCAAAATGCCGTCTTTCATGTAGATTCGTAATCATCAAAAGCAAATAAGTCAGTTTTTAGATATCTTTGATTGAACAAAGTTCTGTCTTTCTTGTTTCAAGTGTTCTACTATGGACCCATGACTAAAACTCAAGTTTTAAAAACTTCTCGAAATCTAAATCTGGACTTTCATTAGGGTATTAAGTGTATCAAAATGTCGTCTTTCACATAGATTCGGAATCGTCAACTGCAAAAAAGTCAGTTTTAAGATATCGTTGATTGAACAAAGTTGTCTCTTTCTTGTTTCAAGTGTTCTACTATGGACCCATGGGTAAAACTCAAGTTTTAAAAAAGTTCCCGGAATCCGAATTTGGACATTCGTTAGTGTATTAAGTGTATCAAAATGTCGTCTTTCACGTTGATTCGGAATCGTCAACCGCAATAAAAGTCAGTTTTGAGATATTGTTGAATGAACAAAGTTGTCTCTTTCTTGTTTCAAGTGTTTAACTATTGACCCATGGCTAAAACTCAAGCTTTAAAGACTTCCCGAAATCCAAATTTGGACTTTCGTTAGTGTATTAAGTGTATCAAAATGTCGTCTTTCACATTTATTCGAAATCGTCAACCGCAAAAAAAGTCAGTTTTGAGAAATCGTTGAATCAACAAAGTTGTCTCTTTCTTGTTTCAAGTGTTCTACTATAGACCCATGGCTAAAACTCAAGTTTTAAAGACTTCCCGAAATCCAAATTTAGACTTTCATTAGTGTATTAAGTGTATTAAAATGTCGTATTTCACATTGATTCGGAATCGTCAACCGCAAAAAAAGTCAGTTCTGAGATATCTTTGAATGAACGAAGTTGTTTCTTTCTTGTTTCAAGTGTTTAACTATGGACCCATGGCTAAAACTCATGTTTTAAAGACTTCCCGAAATCCGAATTTGTACTTTCATTAGTGTATTAAGTGTATTAAAATGTCGTCTTTCACATTGATTCGGAATCGTCAACCGCAAAAAAAGTCAGTTTTGAGTTATCGTTGAATGAACAAAGTTGTCTCTTTCTTGTTTCAAGTGTTTAACTATGGACCCATGGCTAAAACTCAAGTTTTAAAGACTTCCCGAAATCCGAATTTGGACTTTCATTAGTGTATTAAGTGTATTAAAATGTCGTCTTTCGCATTGATTCGGAATCGTCAACCGCAAAAAAAGTCAGTTTTGAGTTATCGTTGAATGAACAAAGTTGTCTCTTTCTTGTTTCAAGTGTTCAACTATGGACCCATGGCTAAAACTCAAGTTTTAAAGACTTCCCGAAATCCGAATTTGGACTTTCATTTGTGTATTAAGTGTATCAAAATGTCGTCTTTCACATAGATTCGGAATCGTCAACTGCAAAAAAGTCAATTTTGAGATATCGTTGATTTAACAAAGTTGTCTCCTTCTTGTTTCAAGTGTTCTACTATGGACCCATGGGTAAAACTCACGTTTTAAAAATGTCCCGAAATCCGAATTTGGACTTTCACTAGTGTATTAAGTGTATCAAAATGTCATCTTTCACATTGATTCGGAATCGTCAACCGCAAAAAAAGGCAGTTTTTAGATATCGTTGAATGAAGAAAGTTGTCTATTTCTTGTTTCAAGTGTTCAACAATGGACCCATGGCTAAAACTCAAGTTTTAAAGACTTCCCGAAATCCGAATTGGGATTTTTCATTAGTGTATTAAGTGTATTAAAATGTCGTCTTTCACATTGATTCGGAATCGTCAACCGCAAAAAAAGTCAGTTTTGAGTTATCGTTGAATGAACAAAGTTGTCTCTTTCTTGTTTCAAGTGTTCAACTATGGACCCATGGCTAAAACTCAAGTTTTAAAGACTTCCCGAAATCCGAATTTGTACTTTCATTAGTGTATTAAGTGTATCAAAATGTCGTCTTTCACATTGATTCGGAATCGTCAACTGCAAAAAAAGTCAGTTTTCAGTTATCGTTGAATGAACAAAGTTGTCTCTTTCTTGTTTCAAGTGTTTAACTATGGACCCATGGCTAAAACTCAAGTTTTAAAGACTTCCCGAAATCCGAATTTGGACTTTCATTAGTGTATTAAGTGTATTAAAATGTCGTCTTTCACATTGATTCGGAATCATCAACCGCAAAAAAAGTCAGTTTTGAGATATCGTTGAATGAACAAAGTTGTCTCTTTCTTGTTTCAAGTGTTTAACTATGGACCCATGGCTAAAACTCAAGTTTTAAAAACTTCTCGAAATATGAATTTGGACATTCTTTAGTGTATTAGGTGTATTAAAATGTCGTCTTTCACTTTGATTCGGAATCGTCAACCGCAAAAAAAGTCAGTTTTGAGTTATCGTTGAATGAACAAAGTTGTCTCTTTCTTGTTTCAAGTGTTTAACTATTGACCCATGGCTAAAACTCAAGCTTTAAAGACTTCCCGAAATCCAAATTTGGACTTTCATTAGTGTATTAAGTGTATCAAAATGTCGTCTTTCACATTTATTCGAAATCGTCAACCGCAAAAAAAGTCAGTTTTGAGAAATCGTTGAATCAACAAAGTTGTCTCTTTCTTGTTTCAAGTGTTCTACTATAGACCCATGGCTAAAACTCAAGTTTTAAAGACTTCCCGAAATCAAAATTTAGACTTTCATTAGTGTATTAAGTGTATTAAAATGTCGTATTTCACATTGATTCGGAATCGTCAACCGCAAAAAAGTCAGTTCTGAGATATCGTTGAATGAACGAAGTTGTTTCTTTCTTGTTTCAAGTGTTTAACTATGGACCCATGGCTAAAACTCAAGTTTTAAAGACTTCCCGAAATCCGAATTTGTACTTTCATTAGTGTATTAAGTGTATTAAAATGTCGTCTTTCACATTGATTCGGAATCGTCAACCGCAAAAAAAGTCAGTTTTGAGTTATCGTTGAATGAACAAAGTTGTCTCTTTCTTGTTTCAAGTGTTTAACTATGGACCCATGGCTAAAACTCAAGTTTTAAAGACTTCCCGAAATCCGAATTTGGACTTTCATTAGTGTATTAAGTGTATTAAAATGTCGTCTTTCGCATTGATTCGGAATCGTCAACCGCAAAAAAAGTCAGTTTTGAGTTATCGTTGAATGAACAAAGTTGTCTTTTTCTTGTTTCAAGTGTTCAACTATGGACCCATGGCTAAAACTCAAGTTTTAAAGACTTCCCGAAATCCGAATTTGGACTTTCATTTGTGTATTAAGTGTATCAAAATGTCGTCTTTCACATAGATTCGGAATCGTCAACTGCAAAAAAGTCAATTTTGAGATATCGTTGAATGAACAAAGTTGTCTCCTTCTTGTTTGAAGTGTTCTACTATGGACCCATGGGTAAAACTCACGTTTTAAAAATGTCCCGAAATCCGAATTTGGACTTTCACTAGTGTATTAAGTGTATCAAAATGTCGTCTTTCACATTGAGTCGGAATCGTCAACCGCAAAAAAAGGCAGTTTTTAGATATCGTTGAATGAAGAAAGTTGTCTATTTCTTGTTTCAAGTGTTCAACAATGGACCCATGGCTAAAACTCAAGTTTTAAAGACTTCCCGAAATCCGAATTTGGATTTTTCATTAGTGTATTAAGTGTATTAAAATGTCGTCTTTCACATTGATTCGGAATCATCAACCGCAAAAAAAGTCAGTTTTGAGATATCGTTGAATGAACAAAGTTGTCTCTTTCTTGTTTCAAGTGTTCAACTATGGACCCATGGCTAAAACTCAAGTTTTAAAAACTTCTCGAAATATGAATTTGGACTTTCTTTAGTGTATTAGGTGTTTCAAAATGTTGTCTTTCACGTAGATTCGGAATCATCAACAGCAAAAAAAGTCAGTTTTGTGATATCGTTGAATGAACAAAGTTGTATCTTTCTTGTTAAAAGTGTTTAACTACGGACCCATGGCTAAAACTCAAGTTTTAAAGACTTTTTGAAATCCGAATTTGGACTTTCATCAGTGTATTAAGTGTATTAAAATGTCGTCTTTCACATTGATTCGGAATCGTCCACCGCAAAAAAGTTCCCTTTTGAGTTATCGTTGAATGAACAAAGTTGTCTCTTTCTTGTTTCAAGTGTTCAACGATGGACCCATGGCTAAAACTCAAGTTTTAAAAACTTCTCGAAATATGAATTTGTACTTTCTTTAGTGTATTAAGTGTTTCAAAATGTCGTCTTTCACGTAGATTCGAAATCATCAAAAGCAAATAAGTCAGTTTTTAGATATCTTTGATTGAACAAAGTTCTGTCTTTCTTGTTTCAAGTGTTCTACTATGGACCATGGCTAAAACTCAAGTTTTAGAGACATCCCGAAATCCAAATTTGGACTTTCGTTACTGTACTAAGTGTATCAAAATGTCATCTTTCACATTGATTCGAGATCGTCAACCGCAAAAAAAGTCAATTTTGAGATATCGTTGAATGAACAAAGTTGTCTCTTTCTTGTTTCAAGTGTTTAACTATGGATTCATGGCTAAAACTCAAGTTTTAAAGACTTCCCGAAATCTGAATTTGGACTTTCATCAGTGTATTAAGTGTATTAAAATGTAGTCTTTCACATTGATTCAGAATCGTCCACCGCAAAAAACTTCCCTT
This sequence comes from Diospyros kaki, assembly GCA_036245055.1. Taxonomy (NCBI): domain Eukaryota; kingdom Viridiplantae; phylum Streptophyta; class Magnoliopsida; order Ericales; family Ebenaceae; genus Diospyros; species Diospyros kaki. Next base: position 19,969,569 of record BSEG01000009.1, on the reverse strand, counting down.
TCGAGTTATCGTTGAATGAACGAAGTTGTCTCTTTCTTGTTTCAAGTGTTCAACTATGGACCCATGGCCAAAACTCAAGTTTTAAAAACTTCCCAAAATCTGAATTTGGGCTTTCTTTAGTGTATTAAGTGTTTCAAAATGCCGTCTTTCATGTAGATTCGTAATCATCAAAAGCAAATAAGTCAGTTTTTAGATATCCTTGATTGAACAAAGTTCTGTCTTTCTTGTTTCAAGTGTTCTACTATGGACCCATGACTAAAACTCAAGTTTTAAAAACTTCTCGAAATCTAAATCTGGACTTTCATTAGGGTATTAAGTGTATCAAAATGTCGTCTTTCACATAGATTCGGAATCGTCAACTGCAAAAAAGTCAGTTTTAAGATATCGTTGATTGAACAAAGTTGTCTCTTTCTTGTTTCAAGTGTTCTACTATGGACCCATGGGTAAAACTCAAGTTTTAAAAAAGTTCCCGGAATCCGAATTTGGACATTCGTTAGTGTATTAAGTGTATCAAAATGTCGTCTTTCACGTTGATTCGGAATCGTCAACCGCAATAAAAGTCAGTTTTGAGATATTGTTGAATGAACAAAGTTGTCTCTTTCTTGTTTCAAGTGTTTAACTATTGACCCATGGCTAAAACTCAAGCTTTAAAGACTTCCCGAAATCCAAATTTGGACTTTCGTTAGTGTATTAAGTGTATCAAAATGTCGTCTTTCACATTTATTCGAAATCGTCAACCGCAAAAAAAGTCAGTTTTGAGAAATCGTTGAATCAACAAAGTTGTCTCTTTCTTGTTTCAAGTGTTCTACTATAGACCCATGGCTAAAACTCAAGTTTTAAAGACTTCCCGAAATCCAAATTTAGACTTTCATTAGTGTATTAAGTGTATTAAAATGTCGTATTTCACATTGATTCGGAATCGTCAACCGCAAAAAAAGTCAGTTCTGAGATATCTTTGAATGAATGAAGTTGTTTCTTTCTTGTTTCAAGTGTTTAACTATGGACCCATGGCTAAAACTCATGTTTTAAAGACTTCCCGAAATCCGAATTTGTACTTTCATTAGTGTATTAAGTGTATTAAAATGTCGTCTTTCACATTGATTCGGAATCGTCAACCGCAAAAAAAGTCAGTTTTGAGTTATCGTTGAATGAACAAAGTTGTCTCTTTCTTGTTTCAAGTGTTTAACTATGGACCCATGGCTAAAACTCAAGTTTTAAAGACTTCCCGAAATCCGAATTTGGACTTTCATTAGTGTATTAAGTGTATTAAAATGTCGTCTTTCGCATTGATTCGGAATCGTCAACCGCAAAAAAAGTCAGTTTTGAGTTATCGTTGAATGAACAAAGTTGTCTCTTTCTTGTTTCAAGTGTTCAACTATGGACCCATGGCTAAAACTCAAGTTTTAAAGACTTCCTGAAATCCGAATTTGGACTTTCATTTGTGTATTAAGTGTATCAAAATGTCGTCTTTCACATAGATTCGGAATCGTCAACTGCAAAAAAGTCAATTTTGAGATATCGTTGATTTAACAAAGTTGTCTCCTTCTTGTTTCAAGTGTTCTACTATGGACCCATGGGTAAAACTCACGTTTTAAAAATGTCCCGAAATCCGAATTTGGACTTTCACTAGTGTATTAAGTGTATCAAAATGTCATCTTTCACATTGATTCGGAATCGTCAACCGCAAAAAAAGGCAGTTTTTAGATATCGTTGAATGAAGAAAGTTGTCTATTTCTTGTTTCAAGTGTTCAACAATGGACCCATGGCTAAAACTCAAGTTTTAAAGACTTCCCGAAATCCGAATTTGGATTTTTCATTAGTGTATTAAGTGTATTAAAATGTCGTCTTTCACATTGATTCGGAATCGTCAACCGCAAAAAAAGTCAGTTTTGAGTTATCGTTGAATGAACAAAGTTGTCTCTTTCTTGTTTCAAGTGTTCAACTATGGACCCATGGCTAAAACTCAAGTTTTAAAGACTTCCCGAAATCCGAATTTGTACTTTCATTAGTGTATTAAGTGTATCAAAATGTCGTCTTTCACATTGATTCGGAATCGTCAACCGCAAAAAAAGTCAGTTTTCAGTTATCGTTGAATGAACAAAGTTGTCTCTTTCTTGTTTCAAGTGTTTAACTATGGACCCATGGCTAAAACTCAAGTTTTAAAGACTTCCCGAAATCCGAATTTGGACTTTCATTAGTGTATTAAGTGTATTAAAATGTCGTCTTTCACATTGATTCGGAATCATCAACCGCAAAAAAAGTCAGTTTTGAGATATCGTTGAATGAACAAAGTTGTCTCTTTCTTGTTTCAAGTGTTTAACTATGGACCCATGGCTAAAACTCAAGTTTTAAAAACTTCTCGAAATATGAATTTGGACTTTCTTTAGTGTATTAGGTGTTTCAAAATGTTGTCTTTCACGTAGATTCGGAATCATCAACAGCAAAAAAAGTCAGTTTTGTGATATCGTTGAATGAACAAAGTTGTATCTTTCTTGTTTCAAGTGTTTAACTACGGACCCATGGCTAAAACTCAAGTTTTAAAGACTTTTCGAAATCCGAATTTGGACTTTCATCAGTGTATTAAGTGTATTAAAATGTCGTCTTTCACATTGATTCGGAATCGTCCACCACAAAAAAGTTCCCTTTTGAGTTATCGTTGAATGAACAAAGTTGTCTCTTTCTTGTTTCAAGTGTTCAACGATGGACCCATGGCTAAAACTCAAGTTTTAAAAACTTCTCGAAATATGAATTTGTACTTTCTTTAGTGTATTAAGTGTTTCAAAATGTCGTCTTTCACGTAGATTCGAAATCATCAAAAGCAAATAAGTCAGTTTTTAGATATCTTTGATTGAACAAAGTTCTGTCTTTCTTGTTTCAAGTGTTTAACTATGGACCATGGCTAAAACTCAAGTTTTAAAAACTTTTCGAAATCTGAATATGGACTTTCTTTAGTGTATTAAGTGTTTCAAAATGCTGTCTTTCACGTAGATTCGTAATCATCAAAAGCAAATAAGTCAGTTTTAAGATATCGTTGATTGAACAAAGTTGTCTTCTTCTTGTTTCAAGTGTTCTACTATGGACCCATGGCTAAAACTCAAGTTTTAAAAACTTCTCGAAATATGAATTTGTACTTTCTTTAGTGTATTAAGTGTTTCAAAATGTCGTCTTTCACGTAGATTCGGAATCATCAAAAGCAAATAAGTCAGTTTTTAGATATCTTTGATTGAACAAAGTTCGGTCTTTCTTGTTTCAAGTGTTTAACTATGGACCATGGCTAAAACTCAAGTTTTAAAAACTTTCCGAAATCTGAATTTGGACTTTCTTTAGTGTATTAAGTGTTTCAAAATGCTGTCTTTCACATAGATTCGGAATCGTCAACTGCAAAAAAGTCAATTTTAAGATATCGTTGATTGAACAAAGTTGTCTCCTTCTTGTTTCAAGTGTTCTACTATGGACCATGGCTAAAACTCAAGTTTTTGAGACATCCCGAAATCCAAATTTGGACTTTCGTTACTGTACTAAGTGTATCAAAATGTCATCTTTCACATTGATTCGAGATCGTCAACCGCAAAAAAAGTCAATTTTGAGATATCGTTGAATGAACAAAGTTGTCTCTTTCTTGTTTCAAGTGTTTAACTATGGATTCATGGCTAAAACTCAAGTTTTAAAGACTTCCCGAAATCTGAATTTGGACTTTCATCAGTGTATTAAGTGTATTAAAATGTAGTCTTTCACGTTGATTCAGAATCGTCCACCGCAAAAAACTTCCCTTTCGAGTTATCGTTGAATGAACGAAGTTGTCTCTTTCTTGTTTCAAGTGTTCAACTATGGACCCATGGCCAAAACTCAAGTTTTAAAAACTTCCCAAAATCTGAATTTGGGCTTTCTTTAGTGTATTAAGTGTTTCAAAATGCCGTCTTTCATGTAGATTTGTAATCATCAAAAGCAAATAAGTCAGTTTTTAGATATCTTTGATTGAACAAAGTTCTGTCTTTCTTGTTTCAAGTGTTCTACTATGGACCCATGACTAAAACTCAAGTTTTAAAAACTTTTCGAAATCTGAATATGGACTTTCATTAGGGTATTAAGTGTATCAAAATGTCGTCTTTCACATAGATTCGGAATCGTCAACTGCAAAAAAGTCAGTTTTAAGATATCGTTGATTGAACAAAGTTGTCTCTTTCTTGTTTCAAGTGTTCTACTATGGACCCATGGGTAAAACTCAAGTTTTAAAAAAGTTCCCGGAATCCGAATTTGGACATTCGTTCGTGTATTAAGTGTATCAAAATGTCGTCTTTCACGTTGATTCGGAATCGTCAACCGCAATAAAAGTCAGTTTTGAGATATTGTTGAATGAACAAAGTTGTCTCTTTCTTGTTTCAAGTGTTTAACTATTGACCCATGGCTAAAACTCAAGCTTTAAAGACTTCCCGAAATCCAAATTTGGACTTTCGTTAGTGTATTAAGTGTATCAAAATGTCGTCTTTCACATTTATTCGAAATCGTCAACCGCAAAAAAAGTCAGTTTTGAGAAATCGTTGAATCAACAAAGTTGTCTCTTTCTTGTTTCAAGTGTTCTACTATAGACCCATGGCTAAAACTCAAGTTTTAAACACTTCCCGAAATCCAAATTTAGACTTTCATTAGTGTATTAAGTGTATTAAAATGTCGTATTTCACATTGATTCGGAATCGTCAACCGCAAAAAAAGTCAGTTCTGAGATATCTTTGAATGAACGAAGTTGTTTCTTTCTTGTTTCAAGTGTTTAACTATGGACCCATGGCTAAAACTCAAGTTTTAAAGACTTCCCGAAATCCGAATTTGTACTTTCATTAGTGTATTAAGTGTATTAAAATGTCGTCTTTCACATTGATTCGGAATCGTCAACCGCAAAAAAAGTCAGTTTTGAGTTATCGTTGAATGAACAAAGTTGTCTCTTTCTTGTTTCAAGTGTTTAACTATGGACCCATGGCTAAAACTCAAGTTTTAAAGACTTCCCGAAATCCGAATTTGGACTTTCATTAGTGTATTAAGTGTATTAAAATGTCGTCTTTCGCATTGATTCGGAATCGTCAACCGCAAAAAAAGTCAGTTTTGAGTTATCGTTGAATGAACAAAGTTGTCTCTTTCTTGTTTCAAGTGTTCAACTATGGACCCATGGCTAAAACTCAAGTTTTAAAGACTTCCCGAAATCCGAATTTGGACTTTCATTTGTGTATTAAGTGTATCAAAATGTCGTCTTTCACATAGATTCGGAATCGTCAACTGCAAAAAAGTCAATTTTGAGATATCGTTGATTTAACAAAGTTGTCTCCTTCTTGTTTGAAGTGTTCTACTATGGACCCATGGGTAAAACTCACGTTTTAAAAATGTCCCGAAATCCGAATTTGGACTTTCACTAGTGTATTAAGTGTATCAAAATGTCGTCTTTCACATTGATTCGGAATCGTCAACCGCAAAAAAAGGCAGTTTTTAGATATCGTTGAATGAAGAAAGTTGTCTATTTCTTGTTTCAAGTGTTCAACAACGGACCCATGGCTAAAACTCAAGTTTTAAAGACTTCCCGAAATCCGAATTTGGATTTTTCATTAGTGTATTAAGTGTATTAAAATGTCGTCTTTCACATTGATTCGGAATCGTCAACCGCAAAAAAAGTCAGTTTTGAGTTATCGTTGAATGAACAAAGTTGTCTCTTTCTTGTTTCAAGTGTTCAACTATGGACCCATGGCTAAAACTCAAGTTTTAAAGACTTCCCGAAATCCGAATTTGTACTTTCATTAGTGTATTAAGTGTATCAAAATGTCGTCTTTCACATTGATTCGGAATCGTCAACCGCAAAAAAAGTCAGTTTTCAGTTATCGTTGAATGAACAAAGTTGTCTCTTTCTTGTTTCAAGTGTTTAACTATGGACCCATGGCTAAAACTCAAGTTTTAAAGACTTCCCGAAATCCGAATTTGGACTTTCATTAGTGTATTAAGTGTATTAAAATGTCGTCTTTCACATTGATTCGGAAACATCAACCGCAAAAAAAGTCAGTTTTGAGATATCGTTGAATGAACAAAGTTGTCTCTTTCTTGTTTCAAGTGTTTAACTATGGACCCATGGCTAAAACTCAAGTTTTAAAAACTTCTCGAAATATGAATTTGGACTTTCTTTAGGGTATTAGGTGTATTAAAATGTCGTCTTTCACATTGATTCGGAATCGTCAACCGCAAAAAAAGTCAGTTTTGAGTTATCGTTAAATGAACAAAGTTGTCTCTTTCTTGTTTCAAGTGTTTAACTATTGACCCATGGCTAAAACTCAAGCTTTAAAGACTTCCCGAAATCCAAATTTGGACTTTCGTTAGTGTATTAAGTGTATCAAAATGTCGTCTTTCACATTTATTCGAAATCGTCAACCGCAAAAAAAGTCAGTTTTGAGAAATCGTTGAATCAACAAAGTTGTCTCTTTCTTGTTTCAAGTGTTCTACTATAGACCCATGGCTAAAACTCAAGTTTTAAAGACTTCCCGAAATCAAAATTTAGACTTTCATTAGTGTATTAAGTGTATTAAAATGTCGTATTTCACATTGATTCGGAATCGTCAACCGCAAAAAAAGTCAGTTCTGAGATATCGTTGAATGAACGAAGTTGTTTCTTTCTTGTTTCAAGTGTTTAACTATGGACCCATGGCTAAAACTCAAGTTTTAAAGACTTCTCGAAATCCGAATTTGTACTTTCATTAGTGTATTAAGTGTATTAAAATGTCGTCTTTCACATTGATTCGGAATCGTCAACCGCAAAAAAAAGTCAGTTTTGAGTTATCGTTGAATGAACAAAGTTGTCTCTTTCTTGTTTCAAGTGTTTAACTATGGACCCATGGCTAAAACTCAAGTTTTAAAGACTTCCCGAAATCCGAATTTGGACTTTCATTAGTGTATTAAGTGTATTAAAATGTCGTCTTTCGCATTGATTCGGAATCGTCAACCGCAAAAAAAGTCAGTTTTGAGTTATCGTTGAATGAACAAAGTTGTCTCTTTCTTGTTTCAAGTGTTCAACTATGGACCCATGGCTAAAACTCAAGTTTTAAAGACTTCCCGAAATCCGAATTTGGACTTTCATTTGTGTATTAAGTGTATCAAAATGTCGTCTTTCACATAGATTCGGAATCGTCAACTGCAAAAAAGTCAATTTTGAGATATCGTTGAAAGAACAAAGTTGTCTCCTTCTTGTTTGAAGTGTTCTACTATGGACCCATGGGTAAAACTCACATTTTAAAAATGTCCCGAAATCCGAATTTGGACTTTCACTAGTGTATTAAGTGTATCAAAATGTCGTCTTTCACATTGAGTCGGAATCGTCAACCGCAAAAAAAGGCAGTTTTTAGATATCGTTGAATGAAGAAAGTTGTCTATTTCTTGTTTCAAGTGTTCAACAATGGACCCATGGCTAAAACTCAAGTTTTAAAGACTTCCCGAAATCCGAATTTGGATTTTTCATTAGTGTATTAAGTGTATTAAAATGTCGTCTTTCACATTGATTCGGAATCATCAACCGCAAAAAAAGTCAGTTTTGAGATATCGTTGAATGAACAAAGTTGTCTCTTTCTTGTTTCAAGTGTTCAACTATGGACCCATGGCTAAAACTCAAGTTTTAAAAACTTCTCGAAATATGAATTTGGACTTTCTTTAGTGTATTAGGTGTTTCAAAATGTTGTCTTTCACGTAGATTCGGAATCATCAACAGCAAAAAAAGTCAGTTTTGTGATATCGTTGAATGAACAAAGTTGTATCTTTCTTGTTAAAAGTGTTTAACTACGGACCCATGGCTAAAACTCAAGTTTTAAAGACTTTTTGAAATCCGAATTTGGACTTTCATCAGTGTATTAAGTGTATTAAAATGTCGTCTTTCACATTGATTCGGAATCGTCCACCGCAAAAAAGTTCCCTTTTGAGTTATCGTTGAATGAACAAAGTTGTCTCTTTCTTGTTTCAAGTGTTCAACGATGGACCCATGGCTAAAACTCAAGTTTTAAAAACTTCTCGAAATATGAATTTGTACTTTCTTTAGTGTATTAAGTGTTTCAAAATGTCGTCTTTCACGTAGATTCGAAATCATCAAAAGCAAATAAGTCAGTTTTTAGATATCTTTGATTGAACAAAGTTCTGTCTTTCTTGTTTCAAGTGTTCTACTATGGACCATGGCTAAAACTCAAGTTTTAGAGACATCCCGAAATCCAAATTTGGACTTTCGTTACTGTACTAAGTGTATCAAAATGTCATCTTTCACATTGATTCGAGATCGTCAACCGCAAAAAAAGTCAATTTTGAGATATCGTTGAATGAACAAAGTTGTCTCTTTCTTGTTTCAAGTGTTTAACTATGGATTCATGGCTAAAACTCAAGTTTTAAAGACTTCCCGAAATCTGAATTTGGACTTTCATCAGTGTATTAAGTGTATTAAAATGTAGTCTTTCACATTGATTCAGAATCGTCCACCGCAAAAAACTTCCCTTTCGAGTTATCGTTGAATGAACGAAGTTGTCTCTTTCTTGTTTCAAGTGTTCAACTATGGACCCATGGCCAAAACTCAAGTTTTAAAAACTTCCCAAAATCTGAATTTGGGCTTTCTTTAGTGTATTAAGTGTTTCAAAATGCCGTCTTTCATGTAGATTCGTAATCATCAAAAGCAAATAAGTCAGTTTTTAGATATCTTTGATTGAACAAAGTTCTGTCTTTCTTGTTTCAAGTGTTCTACTATGGACCCATGACTAAAACTCAAGTTTTAAAAACTTCTCGGAATCTAAATCTGGACTTTCATTAGGGTATTAAGTGTATCAAAATGTCGTCTTTCACATAGATTCGGAATCGTCAACTGCAAAAAAGTCAGTTTTAAGATATCGTTGATTGAACAAAGTTGTCTCTTTCTTGTTTCAAGTGTTCTACTATGGACCCATGGGTAAAACTCAAGTTTTAAAAAAGTTCCCGGAATCCGAATTTGGACATTCGTTAGTGTATTAAGTGTATCAAAATGTCGTCTTTCACGTTGATTCGGAATCGTCAACCGCAATAAAAGTCAGTTTTGAGATATTGTTGAATGAACAAAGTTGTCTCTTTCTTGTTTCAAGTGTTTAACTATTGACCCATGGCTAAAACTCAAGCTTTAAAGACTTCCCGAAATCCAAATTTGGACTTTCGTTAGTGTATTAAGTGTATCAAAATGTCGTCTTTCACATTTATTCGAAATCGTCAACCGCAAAAAAAGTCAGTTTTGAGAAATCGTTGAATCAACAAAGTTGTCTCTTTCTTGTTTCAAGTGTTCTACTATAGACCCATGGCTAAAACTCAAGTTTTAAAGACTTCCCGAAATCCAAATTTAGACTTTCATTAGTGTATTAAGTGTATTAAAATGTCGTATTTCACATTGATTCGGAATCGTCAACCGCAAAAAAAGTCAGTTCTGAGATATCTTTGAATGAACGAAGTTGTTTCTTTCTTGTTTCAAGTGTTTAACTATGGACCCATGGCTAAAACTCATGTTTTAAAGACTTCCCGAAATCCGAATTTGTACTTTCATTAGTGTATTAAGTGTATTAAAATGTCGTCTTTCGCATTGATTCGGAATCGTCAACCGCAAAAAAAGGCAGTTTTTAGATATCGTTGAATGAAGAAAGTTGTCTATTTCTTGTTTCAAGTGTTCAACAATGGACCCATGGCTAAAACTCAAGTTTTAAAGACTTCCCGAAATCCGAATTTGGATTTTTCATTAGTGTATTAAGTGTATTAAAATGTCGTCTTTCACATTGATTCGGAATCGTCAACCGCAAAAAAAGTCAGTTTTGAGTTATCGTTGAATGAACAAAGTTGTCTCTTTCTTGTTTCAAGTGTTCAACTATGGACCCATGGCTAAAACTCAAGTTTTAAAGACTTCCCGAAATCCGAATTTGTACTTTCATTAGTGTATTAAGTGTATCAAAATGTCGTCTTTCACATTGATTCGGAATCGTCAACCGCAAAAAAAGTCAGTTTTCAGTTATCGTTGAATGAACAAAGTTGTCTCTTTCTTGTTTCAAGTGTTTAACTATGGACCCATGGCTAAAACTCAAGTTTTAAAGACTTCCCGAAATCCGAATTTGGACTTTCATTAGTGTATTAAGTGTATTAAAATGTCGTCTTTCACATTGATTCGGAATCATCAACCGCAAAAAAAGTCAGTTTTGAGATATCGTTGAATGAACAAAGTTGTCTCTTTCTTGTTTCAAGTGTTTAACTATGGACCCATGGCTAAAACTCAAGTTTTAAAAACTTCTCGAAATATGAATTTGGACTTTCTTTAGTGTATTAGGTGTTTCAAAATGTTGTCTTTCACGTAGATTCGGAATCATCAACAGCAAAAAAAGTCAGTTTTGTGATATCGTTGAATGAACAAAGTTGTATCTTTCTTGTTTCAAGTGTTTAACTACGGACCCATGGCTAAAACTCAAGTTTTAAAGACTTTTCGAAATCCGAATTTGGACTTTCATCAGTGTATTAATTGTATTAAAATGTCGTCTTTCACATTGATTCGGAATCGTCCACCACAAAAAAGTTCCCTTTTGAGTTATCGTTGAATGAACAAAGTTGTCTCTTTCTTGTTTCAAGTGTTCAACGATGGACCCATGGCTAAAACTCAAGTTTTAAAAACTTCTCGAAATATGAATTTGTACTTTCTTTAGTGTATTAAGTGTTTCAAAATGTCGTCTTTCATGTAGATTCGAAATCATCAAAAGCAAATAAGTCAGTTTTTAGATATCTTTGATTGAACAAAGTTCTGTCTTTCTTGTTTCAAGTGTTTAACTATGGACCATGGCTAAAACTCAAGTTTTAAAAACTTTTCGAAATCTGAATATGGACTTTCTTTAGTGTATTAAGTGTTTCAAAATGCTGTCTTTCACGTAGATTCGTAATCATCAAAAGCAAATAAGTCAGTTTTAAGATATCGTTGATTGAACAAAGTTGTCTTCTTCTTGTTTCAAGTGTTCTACTATGGACCCATGGCTAAAACTCAAGTTTTAAAAACTTCTCGAAATATGAATTTGTACTTTCTTTAGTGTATTAAGTGTTTCAAAATGTCGTCTTTCACGTAGATTCGGAATCATCAAAAGCAAATAAGTCAGTTTTTAGATATCTTTGATTGAACAAAGTTCGGTCTTTCTTGTTTCAAGTGTTTAACTATGGACCATGGCTAAAACTCAAGTTTTAAAAACTTTCCGAAATCTGAATTTGGACTTTCTTTAGTGTATTAAGTGTTTCAAAATGCTGTCTTTCACATAGATTCGGAATCGTCAACTGCAAAAAAGTCAATTTTAAGATATCGTTGATTGAACAAAGTTGTCTCCTTCTTGTTTCAAGTGTTCTACTATGGACCATGGCTAAAACTCAAGTTTTTGAGACATCCCGAAATCCAAATTTGGACTTTCGTTACTGTACTAAGTGTATCAAAATGTCATCTTTCACATTGATTCGAGATCGTCAACCGCAAAAAAAGTCAATTTTGAGATATCGTTGAATGAACAAAGTTGTCTCTTTCTTGTTTCAAGTGTTTAACTATGGATTCATGGCTAAAACTCAAGTTTTAAAGACTTCCCGAAATCTGAATTTGGACTTTCATCAGTGTATTAAGTGTATTAAAATGTAGTCTTTCACGTTGATTCAGAATCGTCCACCGCAAAAAACTTCCCTTTCGAGTTATCGTTGAATGAACGAAGTTGTCTCTTTCTTGTTTCAAGTGTTCAACTATGGACCCATGGCCAAAACTCAAGTTTTAAAAACTTCCCAAAATCTGAATTTGGGCTTTCTTTAGTGTATTAAGTGTTTCAAAATGCCGTCTTTCATGTAGATTCGTAATCATCAAAAGCAAATAAGTCAGTTTTTAGATATCTTTGATTGAACAAAGTTCTGTCTTTCTTGTTTCAAGTGTTCTACTATGGACCCATGACTAAAACTCAAGTTTTAAAAACTTTTCGAAATCTGAATATGGACTTTCATTAGGGTATTAAGTGTATCAAAATGTCGTCTTTCACATAGATTCGGAATCGTCAACTGCAAAAAAGTCAGTTTTAAGATATCGTTGATTGAACAAAGTTGTCTCTTTCTTGTTTCAAGTGTTCTACTATGGACCCATGGGTAAAACTCAAGTTTTAAAAAAGTTCCCGGAATCCGAATTTGGACATTCGTTCGTGTATTAAGTGTATCAAAATGTCGTCTTTCACGTTGATTCGGAATCGTCAACCGCAATAAAAGTCAGTTTTGAGATATTGTTGAATGAACAAAGTTGTCTCTTTCTTGTTTCAAGTGTTTAACTATTGACCCATGGCTAAAACTCAAGCTTTAAAGACTTCCCGAAATCCAAATTTGGACTTTCGTTAGTGTATTAAGTGTATCAAAATGTCGTCTTTCACATTTATTCGAAATCGTCAACCGCAAAAAAAGTCAGTTTTGAGAAATCGTTGAATCAACAAAGTTGTCTCTTTCTTGTTTCAAGTGTTCTACTATAGACCCATGGCTAAAACTCAAGTTTTAAAGACTTCCCGAAATCCAAATTTAGACTTTCATTAGTGTATTAAGTGTATTAAAATGTCGTATTTCACATTGATTCGGAATCGTCAACCGCAAAAAAAGTCAGTTCTGAGATATCTTTGAATGAACGAAGTTGTTTCTTTCTTGTTTCAAGTGTTTAACTATGGACCCATGGCTAAAACTCAAGTTTTAAAGACTTCCCGAAATCCGAATTTGTACTTTCATTAGTGTATTAAGTGTATTAAAATGTCGTCTTTCACATTGATTCGGAATCGTCAACCGCAAAAAAAGTCAGTTTTGAGTTATCGTTGAATGAACAAAGTTGTCTCTTTCTTGTTTCAAGTGTTTAACTATGGACCCATGGCTAAAACTCAAGTTTTAAAGACTTCCCGAAATCCGAATTTGGACTTTCATTAGTGTATTAAGTGTATTAAAATGTCGTCTTTCGCATTGATTCGGAATCGTCAACCGCAAAAAAAGTCAGTTTTGAGTTATCGTTGAATGAACAAAGTTGTCTCTTTCTTGTTTCAAGTGTTCAACTATGGACCCATGGCTAAAACTCAAGTTTTAAAGACTTCCCGAAATCCGAATTTGGACTTTCATTTGTGTATTAAGTGTATCAAAATGTCGTCTTTCACATAGATTCGGAATCGTCAACTGCAAAAAAGTCAATTTTGAGATATCGTTGATTTAACAAAGTTGTCTCCTTCTTGTTTCAAGTGTTCTACTATGGACCCATGGGTAAAACTCACGTTTTAAAAATGTCCCGAAATCCGAATTTGGACTTTCACTAGTGTATTAAGTGTATCAAAATGTCGTCTTTCACATTGATTCGGAATCGTCAACCGCAAAAAAAGGCAGTTTTTAGATATCGTTGAATGAAGAAAGTTGTCTATTTCTTGTTTCAAGTGTTCAACAATGGACCCATGGCTAAAACTCAAGTTTTAAAGACTTCCCGAAATCCGAATTTGGATTTTTCATTAGTGTATTAAGTGTATTAAAATGTCGTCTTTCACATTGATTCGGAATCGTCAACCGCAAAAAAAGTCAGTTTTGAGTTATCGTTGAATGAACAAAGTTGTCTCTTTCTTGTTTCAAGTGTTCAACTATGGACCCATGGCTAAAACTCAAGTTTTAAAGACTTCCCGAAATCCGAATTTGTACTTTCATTAGTGTATTAAGTGTATCAAAATGTCGTCTTTCACATTGATTCGGAATCGTCAACCGCAAAAAAAGTCAGTTTTCAGTTATCGTTGAATGAACAAAGTTGTCTCTTTCTTGTTTCAAGTGTTTAACTATGGACCCATGGCTAAAACTCAAGTTTTAAAGACTTCCCGAAATCCGAATTTGGACTTTCATTAGTGTATTAAGTGTATTAAAATGTCGTCTTTCACATTGATTCGGAAACATCAACCGCAAAAAAAGTCAGTTTTGAGATATCGTTGAATGAACAAAGTTGTCTCTTTCTTGTTTCAAGTGTTTAACTATGGACCCATGGCTAAAACTCAAGTTTTAAAAACTTCTCGAAATATGAATTTGGACTTTCTTTAGTGTATTAGGTGTATTAAAATGTCGTCTTTCACATTGATTCGGAATCGTCAACCGCAAAAAAAGTCAGTTTTGAGTTATCGTTGAATGAACAAAGTTGTCTCTTTCTTGTTTCAAGTGTTTAACTATTGACCCATGGCTAAAACTCAAGCTTTAAAGACTTCCCGAAATCCAAATTTGGACTTTCGTTAGTGTATTAAGTGTATCAAAATGTCGTCTTTCACATTTATTCGAAATCGTCAACCGCAAAAAAAGTCAGTTTTGAGAAATCGTTGAATCAACAAAGTTGTCTCTTTCTTGTTTCAAGTGTTCTACTATAGACCCATGGCTAAAACTCAAGTTTTAAAGACTTCCCGAAATCAAAATTTAGACTTTCATTAGTGTATTAAGTGTATTAAAATGTCGTATTTCACATTGATTCGGAATCGTCAACCGCAAAAAAAGTCAGTTCTGAGATATCGTTGAATGAACGAAGTTGTTTCTTTCTTGTTTCAAGTGTTTAACTATGGACCCATGGCTAAAACTCAAGTTTTAAAGACTTCCCGAAATTCGAATTTGTACTTTCATTAGTGTATTAAGTGTATTAAAATGTCGTCTTTCACATTGATTCGGAATCGTCAACCGCAAAAAAAAGTCAGTTTTGAGTTATCGCTGAATGAACAAAGTTGTCTCTTTCTTGTTTCAAGTGTTTAACTATGGACCCATGGCTAAAACTCAAGTTTTAAAGACTTCCCGAAATCCGAATTTGGACTTTCATTAGTGTATTAAGTGTATTAAAATGTCGTCTTTCGCATTGATTCGGAATCGTCAACCGCAAAAAAAGTCAGTTTTGAGTTATCGTTGAATGAACAAAGTTGTCTCTTTCTTGTTTCAAGTGTTCAACTATGGACCCATGGCTAAAACTCAAGTTTTAAAGACTTCCCGAAATCCGAATTTGGACTTTCATTTGTGTATTAAGTGTATCAAAATGTCGTCTTTCACATAGATTCGGAATCGTCAACTGCAAAAAAGTCAATTTTGAGATATCGTTGAATGAACAAAGTTGTCTCCTTCTTGTTTGAAGTGTTCTACTATGGACCCATGGGTAAAACTCACGTTTTAAAAATGTCCCGAAATCCGAATTTGGACTTTCACTAGTGTATTAAGTGTATCAAAATGTCGTCTTTCACATTGATTCGGAATCATCAACCGCAAAAAAAGTCAGTTTTGAGATATCGTTGAATGAACAAAGTTGTCTCTTTCTTGTTTCAAGTGTTCAACTATGGACCCATGGCTAAAACTCAAGTTTTAAAAACTTCTCGAAATATGAATTTGGACTTTCTTTAGTGTATTAGGTGTTTCAAAATGTTGTCTTTCACGTAGATTCGGAATCATCAACAGCAAAAAAAGTCAGTTTTGTGATATCGTTGAATGAACAAAGTTGTATCTTTCTTGTTAAAAGTGTTTAACTACGGACCCATGGCTAAAACTCAAGTTTTAAAGACTTTTTGAAATCCGAATTTGGACTTTCATCAGTGTATTAAGTGTATTAAAATGTCGTCTTTCACATTGATTCGGAATCGTCCACCGCAAAAAAGTTCCCTTTTGAGTTATCGTTGAATGAACAAAGTTGTCTCTTTCTTGTTTCAAGTGTTCAACGATGGACCCATGGCTAAAACTCAAGTTTTAAAAACTTCTCGAAATATGAATTTGTACTTTCTTTAGTGTATTAAGTGTTTCAAAATGTCGTCTTTCACGTAGATTCGAAATCATCAAAAGCAAATAAGTCAGTTTTTAGATATCTTTGATTGAACAAAGTTCTGTCTTTCTTGTTTCAAGTGTTCTACTATGGACCATGGCTAAAACTCAAGTTTTAGAGACATCCCGAAATCCAAATTTGGACTTTCGTTACTGTACTAAGTGTATCAAAATGTCATCTTTCACAGTGATTCGAGATCGTCAACCGCAAAAAAAGTCAATTTTGAGATATCGTTGAATGAACAAAGTTGTCTCTTTCTTGTTTCAAGTGTTTAACTATGGATTCATGGCTAAAACTCAAGTTTTAAAGACTTCCCGAAATCTGAATTTGGACTTTCATCAGTGTATTAAGTGTATTAAAATGTAGTCTTTCACATTGATTCAGAATCGTCCACCGCAAAAAACTTCCCTTTCGAGTTATCGTTGAATGAACGAAGTTGTCTCTTTCTTGTTTCAAGTGTTCAACTATGGACCCATGGCCAAAACTCAAGTTTTAAAAACTTCCCAAAATCTGAATTTGGGCTTTCTTTAGTGTATTAAGTGTTTCAAAATGCCGTCTTTCATGTAGATTCGTAATCATCAAAAGCAAATAAGTCAGTTTTTAGATATCTTTGATTGAACAAAGTTCTGTCTTTCTTGTTTCAAGTGTTCTACTATGGACCCATGACTAAAACTCAAGTTTTAAAAACTTCTCGAAATCTAAATCTGGACTTTCATTAGGGTATTAAGTGTATCAAAATGTCGTCTTTCACATAGATTCGGAATCGTCAACTGCAAAAAAGTCAGTTTTAAGATATCGTTGATTGAACAAAGTTGTCTCTTTCTTGTTTCAAGTGTTCTACTATGGACCCATGGGTAAAACTCAAGTTTTAAAAAAGTTCCCGGAATCCGAATTTGGACATTCGTTAGTGTATTAAGTGTATCAAAATGTCGTCTTTCACGTTGATTCGGAATCGTCAACCGCAATAAAAGTCAGTTTTGAGATATTGTTGAATGAACAAAGTTGTCTCTTTCTTGTTTCAAGTGTTTAACTATTGACCCATGGCTAAAACTCAAGCTTTAAAGACTTCCCGAAATCCAAATTTGGACTTTCGTTAGTGTATTAAGTGTATCAAAATGTCGTCTTCCACATTTATTCGAAATCGTCAACCGCAAAAAAAGTCAGTTTTGAGAAATCGTTGAATCAACAAAGTTGTCTCTTTCTTGTTTCAAGTGTTCTACTATAGACCCATGGCTAAAACTCAAGTTTTAAAGACTTCCCGAAATCCAAATTTAGACTTTCATTAGTGTATTAAGTGTATTAAAATGTCGTATTTCACATTGATTCGGAATCGTCAACCGCAAAAAAAGTCAGTTCTGAGATATCTTTGAATGAACGAAGTTGTTTCTTTCTTGTTTCAAGTGTTTAACTATGGACCCATGGCTAAAACTCATGTTTTAAAGACTTCCCGAAATCCGAATTTGTACTTTCATTAGTGTATTAAGTGTATTAAAATGTCGTCTTTCGCATTGATTCGGAATCGTCAACCGCAAAAAAAGGCAGTTTTTAGATATCGTTGAATGAAGAAAGTTGTCTATTTCTTGTTTCAAGTGTTCAACAATGGACCCATGGCTAAAACTCAAGTTTTAAAGACTTCCCGAAATCCGAATTTGGATTTTTCATTAGTGTATTAAGTGTATTAAAATGTCGTCTTTCACATTGATTCGGAATCGTCAACCGCAAAAAAAGTCAGTTTTGAGTTATCGTTGAATGAACAAAGTTGTCTCTTTCTTGTTTCAAGTGTTCAACTATGGACCCATGGCTAAAACTCAAGTTTTAAAGACTTCCCGAAATCCGAATTTGTACTTTCATTAGTGTATTAAGTGTATCAAAATGTCGTCTTTCACATTGATTCGGAATCGTCAACCGCAAAAAAAGTCAGTTTTCAGTTATCGTTGAATGAACAAAGTTGTCTCTTTCTTGTTTCAAGTGTTTAACTATGGACCCATGGCTAAAACTCAAGTTTTAAAGACTTCCCGAAATCCGAATTTGGACTTTCATTAGTGTATTAAGTGTATTAAAATGTCGTCTTTCACATTGATTCGGAATCATCAACCGCAAAAAAAGTCAGTTTTGAGATATCGTTGAATGAACAAAGTTGTCTCTTTCTTGTTTCAAGTGTTTAACTATGGACCCATGGCTAAAACTCAAGTTTTAAAAACTTCTCGAAATATGAATTTGGACTTTCTTTAGTGTATTAGGTGTTTCAAAATGTTGTCTTTCACGTAGATTCGGAATCATCAACAGCAAAAAAAGTCAGTTTTGTGATATCGTTGAATGAACAAAGTTGTATCTTTCTTGTTTCAAGTGTTTAACTACGGACCCATGGCTAAAACTCAAGTTTTAAAGACTTTTCGAAATCCGAATTTGGACTTTCATCAGTGTATTAAGTGTATTAAAATGTCGTCTTTCACATTGATTCGGAATCGTCCACCGCAAAAAAGTTCCCTTCTGAGTTATCGTTGAATGAACAAAGTTGTCTCTTTCTTGTTTCAAGTGTTCAACGATGGACCCAAGTCTAAAACTCAAGTTTTAAAAACTTCTCGAAATATGAATTTGTACTTTCTTTAGTGTATTAAGTGTTTCAAAATGTCGTCTTTCACGTAGATTCGAAATCATCAAAAGCAAATAAGTCAGTTTTTAGATATCTTTGATTGAACAAAGTTCTGTCTTTCTTGTTTCAAGTGTTTAACTATGGACCATGGCTAAAACTCAAGTTTTAAAAACTTTTCGAAATCTGAATATGGACTTTCTTTAGTGTATTAAGTGTTTCAAAATGCTGTCTTTCACGTAGATTCGTAATCATCAAAAGCAAATAAGTGAGTTTTAAGATATCGTTGATTGAACAAAGTTGTCTTCTTCTTGTTTCAAGTGTTCTACTATGGACCCATGGCTAAAACTCAAGTTTTAAAAACTTCTCGAAATATGAATTTGTACTTTCTTTAGTGTATTAAGTGTTTCAAAATGTCGTCTTTCACGTAGATTCGGAATCATCAAAAGCAAATAAGTCAGTTTTTAGATATCTTTGATTGAACAAAGTTCGGTCTTTCTTGTTTCAAGTGTTTAACTATGGACCATGGCTAAAACTCAAGTTTTAAAAACTTTCCGAAATCTGAATTTGGACTTTCTTTAGTGTATTAAGTGTTTCAAAATGCTGTCTTTCACATAGATTCGGAATCGTCAACTGCAAAAAAGTCAATTTTAAGATATCGTTGATTGAACAAAGTTGTCTCCTTCTTGTTTCAAGTGTTCTACTATGGACCATGGCTTAAACTCAAGTTTTTGAGACATCCCGAAATCCAAATTTGGACTTTCGTTACTGTACTAAGTGTATCAAAATGTCATCTTTCACATTGATTCGAGATCGTCAACCGCAAAAAAAGTCAATTTTGAGATATCGTTGAATGAACAAAGTTGTCTCTTTCTTGTTTCAAGTGTTTAACTATGGACCCATGGCTAAAACTCAAGTTTTAAAGACTTCCCGAAATCCGAATTTGGACTTTCATTAGTGTATTAAGTGTATTAAAATGTCGTCTTTCACATTGATTCGGAATCATCAACCGCAAAAAAAGTCAGTTTTGAGATATCGTTGAATGAACAAAGTTGTCTCTTTCTTGTTTCAAGTGTTTAACTATGGACCCATGGCTAAAACTCAAGTTTTAAAAACTTCTCGAAATATGAATTTGGACTTTCTTTAGTGTATTAGGTGTTTCAAAATGTTGTCTTTCACGTAGATTCGGAATCATCAACAGCAAAAAAAGTCAGTTTTGTGATATCGTTGAATGAACAAAGTTGTATCTTTCTTGTTTCAAGTGTTTAACTACGGACCCATGGCTAAAACTCAAGTTTTAAAGACTTTTCGAAATCCGAATTTGGACTTTCATCAGTGTATTAAGTGTATTAAAATGTCGTCTTTCACATTGATTCGGAATCGTCCACCGCAAAAAAGTTCCCTTTTGAGTTATCGTTGAATGAACAAAGTTGTCTCTTTCTTGTTTCAAGTGTTCAACGATGGACCCATGGCTAAAACTCAAGTTTTAAAAACTTCTCGAAATATGAATTTGTACTTTCTTTAGTGTATTAAGTGTTTCAAAATGTCGTCTTTCACGTAGATTCGAAATCATCAAAAGCAAATAAGTCAGTTTTTAGATATCTTTGATTGAACAAAGTTCTGTCTTTCTTGTTTCAAGTGTTTAACTATGGACCATGGCTAAAACTCAAGTTTTAAAAACTTTTCGAAATCTGAATATGGACTTTCTTTAGTGTATTAAGTGTTTCAAAATGCTGTCTTTCACGTAGATTCGTAATCATCAAAAGCAAATAAGTCAGTTTTAAGATATCGTTGATTGAACAAAGTTGTCTTCTTCTTGTTTCAAGTGTTCTACTATGGACCCATGGCTAAAACTCAAGTTTTAAAAACTTCTCGAAATATGAATTTGTACTTTCTTTAGTGTATTAAGTGTTTCAAAATGTCGTCTTTCACGTAGATTCGGAATCATCAAAAGCAAATAAGTCAGTTTTTAGATATCTTTGATTGAACAAAGTTCGGTCTTTCTTGTTTCAAGTGTTTAACTATGGACCATGGCTAAAACTCAAGTTTTAAAAACTTTCCGAAATCTGAATTTGGACTTTCTTTAGTGTATTAAGTGTTTCAAAATGCTGTCTTTCACATAGATTCGGAATCGTCAACTGCAAAAAAGTCAATTTTAAGATATCGTTGATTGAACAAAGTTGTCTCCTTCTTGTTTCAAGTGTTCTACTATGGACCATGGCTAAAACTCAAGTTTTTGAGACATCCCGAAATCCAAATTTGGACTTTCGTTACTGTACTAAGTGTATCAAAATGTCATCTTTCACATTGATTCGAGATCGTCAACCGCAAAAAAAGTCAATTTTGAGATATCGTTGAATGAACAAAGTTGTCTCTTTCTTGTTTCAAGTGTTTAACTATGGACCCATGGCTAAAACTCAAGTTTTAAAGACTTCCCGAAATCCGAATTTGGACTTTCATTAGTGTATTAAGTGTATTAAAATGTCGTCTTTCACATTGATTCGGAATCATCAACCGCAAAAAAAGTCAGTTTTGAGATATCGTTGAATGAACAAAGTTGTCTCTTTCTTGTTTCAAGTGTTTAACTATGGACCCATGGCTAAAACTCAAGTTTTAAAAACTTCTCGAAATATGAATTTGTACTTTCTTTAGTGTATTAGGAGTTTCAAAATGTTGTCTTTCACGTAGATTCGGAATCATCAACAGCAAAAAAAGTCAGTTTTGTGATATCGTTGAATGAACAAAGTTGTATCTTTCTTGTTTCAAGTGTTTAACTACGGACCCATGGCTAAAACTCAAGTTTTAAAGACTTTTCGAAATCCGAATTTGGACTTTCATCAGTGTATTAAGTGTATTAAAATGTCGTCTTTCACATTGATTCGGAATCGTCCACCGCAAAAAAGTTCCCTTTTGAGTTATCGTTGAATGAACAAAGTTGTCTCTTTCTTGTTTCAAGTGTTCAACGATGGACCCATGGCTAAAACTCAAGTTTTAAAAACTTCTCGAAATATGAATTTGTACTTTCTTTAGTGTATTAAGTGTTTCAAAATGTCGTCTTTCACGTAGATTCGAAATCATCAAAAGCAAATAAGTCAGTTTTTAGATATCTTTGATTGAACAAAGTTCTGTCTTTCTTGTTTCAAGTGTTCTACTATGGACCATGGCTAAAACTCAAGTTTTAGAGACATCCCGAAATCCAAATTTGGACTTTCGTTACTGTACTAAGTGTATCAAAATGTCATCTTTCACATTGATTCGAGATCGTCAACCGCAAAAAAAGTCAATTTTGAGATATCGTTGAATGAACAAAGTTGTCTCTTTCTTGTTTCAAGTGTTTAACTATGGATTCATGGCTAAAACTCAAGTTTTAAAGACTTCCCGAAATCTGAATTTGGACTTTCATCAGTGTATTAAGTGTATTAAAATGTAGTCTTTCACATTGATTCAGAATCGTCCACCGCAAAAAACTTCCCTTTCGAGTTATCGTTGAATGAACGAAGTTGTCTCTTTCTTGTTTCAAGTGTTCAACTATGGACCCATGGCCAAAACTCAAGTTTTAAAAACTTCCCAAAATCTGAATTTGGGCTTTCTTTAGTGTATTAAGTGTTTCAAAATGCCGTCTTTCATGTAGATTCGTAATCATCAAAAGCAAATAAGTCAGTTTTTAGATATCTTTGATTGAACAAAGTTCTGTCTTTCTTGTTTCAAGTGTTCTACTATGGACCCATGACTAAAACTCAAGTTTTAAAAACTTCTCGAAATCTAAATCTGGACTTTCATTAGGGTATTAAGTGTATCAAAATGTCGTCTTTCACATAGATTCGGAATCGTCAACTGCAAAAAAGTCAGTTTTAAGATATCGTTGATTGAACAAAGTTGTCTCTTTCTTGTTTCAAGTGTTCTACTATGGACCCATGGGTAAAACTCAAGTTTTAAAAAAGTTCCCGGAATCCGAATTTGGACATTCGTTAGTGTATTAAGTGTATCAAAATGTCGTCTTTCACGTTGATTCGGAATCGTCAACCGCAATAAAAGTCAGTTTTGAGATATTGTTGAATGAACAAAGTTGTCTCTTTCTTGTTTCAAGTGTTTAACTATTGACCCATGGCTAAAACTCAAGCTTTAAAGACTTCCCGAAATCCAAATTTGGACTTTCGTTAGTGTATTAAGTGTATCAAAATGTCGTCTTTCACATTTATTCGAAATCGTCAACCGCAAAAAAAGTCAGTTTTGAGAAATCGTTGAATCAACAAAGTTGTCTCTTTCTTGTTTCAAGTGTTCTACTATAGACCCATGGCTAAAACTCAAGTTTTAAAGACTTCCCGAAATCCAAATTTAGACTTTCATTAGTGTATTAAGTGTATTAAAATGTCGTATTTCACATTGATTCGGAATCGTCAACCGCAAAAAAAGTCAGTTCTGAGATATCTTTGAATGAACGAAGTTGTTTCTTTCTTGTTTCAAGTGTTTAACTATGGACCCATGGCTAAAACTCATGTTTTAAAGACTTCCCGAAATCCGAATTTGTACTTTCATTAGTGTATTAAGTGTATTAAAATGTCGTCTTTCGCATTGATTCGGAATCGTCAACCGCAAAAAAAGGCAGTTTTTAGATATCGTTGAATGAAGAAAGTTGTCTATTTCTTGTTTCAAGTGTTCAACAATGGACCCATGGCTAAAACTCAAGTTTTAAAGACTTCCCGAAATCCGAATTTGGATTTTTCATTAGTGTATTAAGTGTATTAAAATGTCGTCTTTCACATTGATTCGGAATCGTCAACCGCAAAAAAAGTCAGTTTTGAGTTATCGTTGAATGAACAAAGTTGTCTCTTTCTTGTTTCAAGTGTTCAACTATGGACCCATGGCTAAAACTCAAGTTTTAAAGACTTCCCGAAATCCGAATTTGTACTTTCATTAGTGTATTAAGTGTATCAAAATGTCGTCTTTCACATTGATTCGGAATCGTCAACTGCAAAAAAAGTCAGTTTTCAGTTATCGTTGAATGAACAAAGTTGTCTCTTTCTTGTTTCAAGTGTTTAACTATGGACCCATGGCTAAAACTCAAGTTTTAAAGACTTCCCGAAATCCGAATTTGGACTTTCATTAGTGTATTAAGTGTATTAAAATGTCGTCTTTCACATTGATTCGGAATCATCAACCGCAAAAAAAGTCAGTTTTGAGATATCGTTGAATGAACAAAGTTGTCTCTTTCTTGTTTCAAGTGTTTAACTATGGACCCATGGCTAAAACTCAAGTTTTAAAAACTTCTCGAAATATGAATTTGGACTTTCTTTAGTGTATTAGGTGTTTCAAAATGTTGTCTTTCACGTAGATTCGGAATCATCAACAGCAAAAAAAGTCAGTTTTGTGATATCGTTGAATGAACAAAGTTGTATCTTTCTTGTTTCAAGTGTTTAACTACGGACCCATGGCTAAAACTCAAGTTTTAAAGACTTTTCGAAATCCGAATTTGGACTTTCATCAGTGTATTAAGTGTATTAAAATGTCGTCTTTCACATTGATTCGGAATCGTCCACCGCAAAAAAGTTCCCTTCTGAGTTATCGTTGAATGAACAAAGTTGTCTCTTTCTTGTTTCAAGTGTTCAACGATGGACCCAAGGCTAAAACTCAAGTTTTAAAAACTTCTCGAAATATGAATTTGTACTTTCTTTAGTGTATTAAGTGTTTCAAAATGTCGTCTTTCACGTAGATTCGAAATCATCAAAAGCAAATAAGTCAGTTTTTAGATATCTTTGATTGAACAAAGTTCTGTCTTTCTTGTTTCAAGTGTTTAACTATGGACCATGGCTAAAACTCAAGTTTTAAAAACTTTTCGAAATCTGAATATGGACTTTCTTTAGTGTATTAAGTGTTTCAAAATGCTGTCTTTCACGTAGATTCGTAATCATCAAAAGCAAATAAGTGAGTTTTAAGATATCGTTGATTGAACAAAGTTGTCTTCTTCTTGTTTCAAGTGTTCTACTATGGACCCATGGCTAAAACTCAAGTTTTAAAAACTTCTCGAAATATGAATTTGTACTTTCTTTAGTGTATTAAGTGTTTCAAAATGTCGTCTTTCACGTAGATTCGGAATCATCAAAAGCAAATAAGTCAGTTTTTAGATATCTTTGATTGAACAAAGTTCGGTCTTTCTTGTTTCAAGTGTTTAACTATGGACCATGGCTAAAACTCAAGTTTTAAAAACTTTCCGAAATCTGAATTTGGACTTTCTTTAGTGTATTAAGTGTTTCAAAATGCTGTCTTTCACATAGATTCGGAATCGTCAACTGCAAAAAAGTCAATTTTAAGATATCGTTGATTGAACAAAGTTGTCTCCTTCTTGTTTCAAGTGTTCTACTATGGACCATGGCTTAAACTCAAGTTTTTGAGACATCCCGAAATCCAAATTTGGACTTTCGTTACTGTACTAAGTGTATCAAAATGTCATCTTTCACATTGATTCGAGATCGTCAACCGCAAAAAAAGTCAATTTTGAGATATCGTTGAATGAACAAAGTTGTCTCTTTCTTGTTTCAAGTGTTTAACTATGGACCCATGGCTAAAACTCAAGTTTTAAAGACTTCCCGAAATCCGAATTTGGACTTTCATTAGTGTATTAAGTGTATTA
Source organism: Diospyros kaki (assembly GCA_036245055.1). Classification (NCBI taxonomy): domain Eukaryota; kingdom Viridiplantae; phylum Streptophyta; class Magnoliopsida; order Ericales; family Ebenaceae; genus Diospyros; species Diospyros kaki. The sequence continues at coordinate 19,944,528 of BSEG01000009.1, read as the reverse complement.
AAATGTCGTCTTTCACATTGATTCGGAATCATCAACCGCAAAAAAAGTCAGTTTTGAGATATCGTTGAATGAACAAAGTTGTCTCTTTCTTGTTTCAAGTGTTTAACTATGGACCCATGGCTAAAACTCAAGTTTTAAAAACTTCTCGAAATATGAATTTGGACTTTCTTTAGTGTATTAGGTGTTTCAAAATGTTGTCTTTCACGTAGATTCGGAATCATCAACAGCAAAAAAAGTCAGTTTTGTGATATCGTTGAATGAACAAAGTTGTATCTTTCTTGTTTCAAGTGTTTAACTACGGACCCATGGCTAAAACTCAAGTTTTAAAGACTTTTCGAAATCCGAATTTGGACTTTCATCAGTGTATTAAGTGTATTAAAATGTCGTCTTTCACATTGATTCGGAATCGTCCACCGCAAAAAAGTTCCCTTTTGAGTTATCGTTGAATGAACAAAGTTGTCTCTTTCTTGTTTCAAGTGTTCAACGATGGACCCATGGCTAAAACTCAAGTTTTAAAAACTTCTCGAAATATGAATTTGTACTTTCTTTAGTGTATTAAGTGTTTCAAAATGTCGTCTTTCACGTAGATTCGAAATCATCAAAAGCAAATAAGTCAGTTTTTAGATATCTTTGATTGAACAAAGTTCTGTCTTTCTTGTTTCAAGTGTTTAACTATGGACCATGGCTAAAACTCAAGTTTTAAAAACTTTTCGAAATCTGAATATGGACTTTCTTTAGTGTATTAAGTGTTTCAAAATGCTGTCTTTCACGTAGATTCGTAATCATCAAAAGCAAATAAGTGAGTTTTAAGATATCGTTGATTGAACAAAGTTGTCTTCTTCTTGTTTCAAGTGTTCTACTATGGACCCATGGCTAAAACTCAAGTTTTAAAAACTTCTCGAAATATGAATTTGTACTTTCTTTAGTGTATTAAGTGTTTCAAAATGTCGTCTTTCACGTAGATTCGGAATCATCAAAAGCAAATAAGTCAGTTTTTAGATATCTTTGATTGAACAAAGTTCGGTCTTTCTTGTTTCAAGTGTTTAACTATGGACCATGGCTAAAACTCAAGTTTTAAAAACTTTCCGAAATCTGAATTTGGACTTTCTTTAGTGTATTAAGTGTTTCAAAATGCTGTCTTTCACATAGATTCGGAATCGTCAACTGCAAAAAAGTCAATTTTAAGATATCGTTGATTGAACAAAGTTGTCTCCTTCTTGTTTCAAGTGTTCTACTATGGACCATGGCTAAAACTCAAGTTTTTGAGACATCCCGAAATCCAAATTTGGACTTTCGTTACTGTACTAAGTGTATCAAAATGTCATCTTTCACATTGATTCGAGATCGTCAACCGCAAAAAAAGTCAATTTTGAGATATCGTTGAATGAACAAAGTTGTCTCTTTCTTGTTTCAAGTGTTTAACTATGGACCCATGGCTAAAACTCAAGTTTTAAAGACTTCCCGAAATCCGAATTTGGACTTTCATTAGTGTATTAAGTGTATTAAAATGTCGTCTTTCACATTGATTCGGAATCATCAACCGCAAAAAAAGTCAGTTTTGAGATATCGTTGAATGAACAAAGTTGTCTCTTTCTTGTTTCAAGTGTTTAACTATGGACCCATGGCTAAAACTCAAGTTTTAAAAACTTCTCGAAATATGAATTTGTACTTTCTTTAGTGTATTAGGTGTTTCAAAATGTTGTCTTTCACGTAGATTCGGAATCATCAACAGCAAAAAAAGTCAGTTTTGTGATATCGTTGAATGAACAAAGTTGTATCTTTCTTGTTTCAAGTGTTTAACTACGGACCCATGGCTAAAACTCAAGTTTTAAAGACTTTTCGAAATCCGAATTTGGACTTTCATCAGTGTATTAAGTGTATTAAAATGTCGTCTTTCACATTGATTCGGAATCGTCCACCGCAAAAAAGTTCCCTTTTGAGTTATCGTTGAATGAACAAAGTTGTCTCTTTCTTGTTTCAAGTGTTCAACGATGGACCCATGGCTAAAACTCAAGTTTTAAAAACTTCTCGAAATATGAATTTGTACTTTCTTTAGTGTATTAAGTGTTTCAAAATGTCGTCTTTCACGTAGATTCGAAATCATCAAAAGCAAATAAGTCAGTTTTTAGATATCTTTGATTGAACAAAGTTCTGTCTTTCTTGTTTCAAGTGTTCTACTATGGACCATGGCTAAAACTCAAGTTTTAGAGACATCCCGAAATCCAAATTTGGACTTTCGTTACTGTACTAAGTGTATCAAAATGTCATCTTTCACATTGATTCGAGATCGTCAACCGCAAAAAAAGTCAATTTTGAGATATCGTTGAATGAACAAAGTTGTCTCTTTCTTGTTTCAAGTGTTTAACTATGGATTCATGGCTAAAACTCAAGTTTTAAAGACTTCCCGAAATCTGAATTTGGACTTTCATCAGTGTATTAAGTGTATTAAAATGTAGTCTTTCACATTGATTCAGAATCGTCCACCGCAAAAAACTTCCCTTTCGAGTTATCGTTGAATGAACGAAGTTGTCTCTTTCTTGTTTCAAGTGTTCAACTGTGGACCCATGGCCAAAACTCAAGTTTTAAAAACTTCCCAAAATCTGAATTTGGGCTTTCTTTAGTGTATTAAGTGTTTCAAAATGCCGTCTTTCATGTAGATTCGTAATCATCAAAAGCAAATAAGTCAGTTTTTAGATATCTTTGATTGAACAAAGTTCTGTCTTTCTTGTTTCAAGTGTTCTACTATGGACCCATGACTAAAACTCAAGTTTTAAAAACTTCTCGAAATCTAAATCTAGACTTTCATTAGGGTATTAAGTGTATCAAAATATCGTCTTTCACATAGATTCGGAATCGTCAACTGCAAAAAAGTCAGTTTTAAGATATCGTTGATTGAACAAAGTTGTCTCTTTCTTGTTTCAAGTGTTCTACTATGGACCCATGGGTAAAACTCAAGTTTTAAAAAAGTTCCCGGAATCCGAATTTGGACATTCGTTAGTGTATTAAGTGTATCAAAATGTCGTCTTTCACGTTGATTCGGAATCGTCAACCGCAATAAAAGTCAGTTTTGAGATATTGTTGAATGAACAAAGTTGTCTCTTTCTTGTTTCAAGTGTTTAACTATTGACCCATGGCTAAAACTCAAGCTTTAAAGACTTCCCGAAATCCAAATTTGGACTTTCGTTAGTGTATTAAGTGTATCAAAATGTCGTCTTTCACATTTATTCGAAATCGTCAACCGCAAAAAAAGTCAGTTTTGAGAAATCGTTGAATCAACAAAGTTGTCTCTTTCTTGTTTCAAGTGTTCTACTATAGACCCATGGCTAAAACTCAAGTTTTAAAGACTTCCCGAAATCCAAATTTAGACTTTCATTAGTGTATTAAGTGTATTAAAATGTCGTATTTCACATTGATTCGGAATCGTCAACCGCAAAAAAAGTCAGTTCTGAGATATCTTTGAATGAACGAAGTTGTTTCTTTCTTGTTTCAAGTGTTTAACTATGGACCCATGGCTAAAACTCATGTTTTAAAGACTTCCCGAAATCCGAATTTGTACTTTCATTAGTGTATTAAGTGTATTAAAATGTCGTCTTTCGCATTGATTCGGAATCGTCAACCGCAAAAAAAGGCAGTTTTTAGATATCGTTGAATGAAGAAAGTTGTCTATTTCTTGTTTCAAGTGTTCAACAATGGACCCATGGCTAAAACTCAAGTTTTAAAGACTTCCCGAAATCCGAATTTGGATTTTTCATTAGTGTATTAAGTGTATTAAAATGTCGTCTTTCACATTGATTCGGAATCGTCAACCGCAAAAAAAGTCAGTTTTGAGTTATCGTTGAATGAACAAAGTTGTCTCTTTCTTGTTTCAAGTGTTCAACTATGGACCCATGGCTAAAACTCAAGTTTTAAAGACTTCCCGAAATCCGAATTTGTACTTTCATTAGTGTATTAAGTGTATCAAAATGTCGTCTTTCACATTGATTCGGAATCGTCAACCGCAAAAAAAGTCAGTTTTCAGTTATCGTTGAATGAACAAAGTTGTCTCTTTCTTGTTTCAAGTGTTTAACTATGGACCCATGGCTAAAACTCAAGTTTTAAAGACTTCCCGAAATCCGAATTTGGACTTTCATTAGTGTATTAAGTGTATTAAAATGTCGTCTTTCACATTGATTCGGAATCATCAACCGCAAAAAAAGTCAGTTTTGAGATATCGTTGAATGAACAAAGTTGTCTCTTTCTTGTTTCAAGTGTTTAACTATGGACCCATGGCTAAAACTCAAGTTTTAAAAACTTCTCGAAATATGAATTTGGACTTTCTTTAGTGTATTAGGTGTTTCAAAATGTTGTCTTTCACGTAGATTCGGAATCATCAACAGCAAAAAAAGTCAGTTTTGTGATATCGTTGAATGAACAAAGTTGTATCTTTCTTGTTTCAAGTGTTTAACTACGGACCCATGGCTAAAACTCAAGTTTTAAAGACTTTTCGAAATCCGAATTTGGACTTTCATCAGTGTATTAAGTGTATTAAAATGTCGTCTTTCACATTGATTCGGAATCGTCCACCGCAAAAAAGTTCCCTTCTGAGTTATCGTTGAATGAACAAAGTTGTCTCTTTCTTGTTTCAAGTGTTCAACGATGGACCCAAGGCTAAAACTCAAGTTTTAAAAACTTCTCGAAATATGAATTTGTACTTTCTTTAGTGTATTAAGTGTTTCAAAATGTCGTCTTTCACGTAGATTCGAAATCATCAAAAGCAAATAAGTCAGTTTTTAGATATCTTTGATTGAACAAAGTTCTGTCTTTCTTGTTTCAAGTGTTTAACTATGGACCATGGCTAAAACTCAAGTTTTAAAAACTTTTCGAAATCTGAATATGGACTTTCTTTAGTGTATTAAGTGTTTCAAAATGCTGTCTTTCACGTAGATTCGTAATCATCAAAAGCAAATAAGTGAGTTTTAAGATATCGTTGATTGAACAAAGTTGTCTTCTTCTTGTTTCAAGTGTTCTACTATGGACCCATGGCTAAAACTCAAGTTTTAAAAACTTCTCGAAATATGAATTTGTACTTTCTTTAGTGTATTAAGTGTTTCAAAATGTCGTCTTTCACGTAGATTCGGAATCATCAAAAGCAAATAAGTCAGTTTTTAGATATCTTTGATTGAACAAAGTTCGGTCTTTCTTGTTTCAAGTGTTTAACTATGGACCATGGCTAAAACTCAAGTTTTAAAAACTTTCCGAAATCTGAATTTGGACTTTCTTTAGTGTATTAAGTGTTTCAAAATGCTGTCTTTCACATAGATTCGGAATCGTCAACTGCAAAAAAGTCAATTTTAAGATATCGTTGATTGAACAAAGTTGTCTCCTTCTTGTTTCAAGTGTTCTACTATGGACCATGGCTTAAACTCAAGTTTTTGAGACATCCCGAAATCCAAATTTGGACTTTCGTTACTGTACTAAGTGTATCAAAATGTCATCTTTCACATTGATTCGAGATCGTCAACCGCAAAAAAAGTCAATTTTGAGATATCGTTGAATGAACAAAGTTGTCTCTTTCTTGTTTCAAGTGTTTAACTATGGACCCATGGCTAAAACTCAAGTTTTAAAGACTTCCCGAAATCCGAATTTGGACTTTCATTAGTGTATTAAGTGTATTAAAATGTCGTCTTTCACATTGATTCGGAATCATCAACCGCAAAAAAAGTCAGTTTTGAGATATCGTTGAATGAACAAAGTTGTCTCTTTCTTGTTTCAAGTGTTTAACTATGGACCCATGGCTAAAACTCAAGTTTTAAAAACTTCTCGAAATATGAATTTGGACTTTCTTTAGTGTATTAGGTGTTTCAAAATGTTGTCTTTCACGTAGATTCGGAATCATCAACAGCAAAAAAAGTCAGTTTTGTGATATCGTTGAATGAACAAAGTTGTATCTTTCTTGTTTCAAGTGTTTAACTACGGACCCATGGCTAAAACTCAAGTTTTAAAGACTTTTCGAAATCCGAATTTGGACTTTCATCAGTGTATTAAGTGTATTAAAATGTCGTCTTTCACATTGATTCGGAATCGTCCACCGCAAAAAAGTTCCCTTTTGAGTTATCGTTGAATGAACAAAGTTGTCTCTTTCTTGTTTCAAGTGTTCAACGATGGACCCATGGCTAAAACTCAAGTTTTAAAAACTTCTCGAAATATGAATTTGTACTTTCTTTAGTGTATTAAGTGTTTCAAAATGTCGTCTTTCACGTAGATTCGAAATCATCAAAAGCAAATAAGTCAGTTTTTAGATATCTTTGATTGAACAAAGTTCTGTCTTTCTTGTTTCAAGTGTTTAACTATGGACCATGGCTAAAACTCAAGTTTTAAAAACTTTTCGAAATCTGAATATGGACTTTCTTTAGTGTATTAAGTGTTTCAAAATGCTGTCTTTCACGTAGATTCGTAATCATCAAAAGCAAATAAGTCAGTTTTAAGATATCGTTGATTGAACAAAGTTGTCTTCTTCTTGTTTCAAGTGTTCTACTATGGACCCATGGCTAAAACTCAAGTTTTAAAAACTTCTCGAAATCTGAATTTGGACTTTCATCAGTGTATTAAGTGTATTAAAATGTAGTCTTTCACATTGATTCAGAATCGTCCACCGCAAAAAACTTCCCTTTCGAGTTATCGTTGAATGAACGAAGTTGTCTCTTTCTTGTTTCAAGTGTTCAACTATGGACCCATGGCCAAAACTCAAGTTTTAAAAACTTCCCAAAATCTGAATTTGGGCTTTCTTTAGTGTATTAAGTGTTTCAAAATGCCGTCTTTCATGTAGATTCGTAATCATCAAAAGCAAATAAGTCAGTTTTTAGATATCTTTGATTGAACAAAGTTCTGTCTTTCTTGTTTCAAGTGTTCTACTATGGACCCATGACTAAAACTCAAGTTTTAAAAACTTCTCGAAATCTAAATCTGGACTTTCATTAGGGTATTAAGTGTATCAAAATGTCGTCTTTCACATAGATTCGGAATCGTCAACTGCAAAAAAGTCAGTTTTAAGATATCGTTGATTGAACAAAGTTGTCTCTTTCTTGTTTCAAGTGTTCTACTATGGACCCATGGGTAAAACTCAAGTTTTAAAAAAGTTCCCGGAATCCGAATTTGGACATTCGTTAGTGTATTAAGTGTATCAAAATGTCGTCTTTCACGTTGATTCGGAATCGTCAACCGCAATAAAAGTCAGTTTTGAGATATTGTTGAATGAACAAAGTTGTCTCTTTCTTGTTTCAAGTGTTTAACTATTGACCCATGGCTAAAACTCAAGCTTTAAAGACTTCCCGAAATCCAAATTTGGACTTTCGTTAGTGTATTAAGTGTATCAAAATGTCGTCTTTCACATTTATTCGAAATCGTCAACCGCAAAAAAAGTCAGTTTTGAGAAATCGTTGAATCAACAAAGTTGTCTCTTTCTTGTTTCAAGTGTTCTACTATAGACCCATGGCTAAAACTCAAGTTTTAAAGACTTCCCGAAATCCAAATTTAGACTTTCATTAGTGTATTAAGTGTATTAAAATGTCGTATTTCACATTGATTCGGAATCGTCAACCGCAAAAAAAGTCAGTTCTGAGATATCTTTGAATGAACGAAGTTGTTTCTTTCTTGTTTCAAGTGTTTAACTATGGACCCATGGCTAAAACTCATGTTTTAAAGACTTCCCGAAATCCGAATTTGTACTTTCATTAGTGTATTAAGTGTATTAAAATGTCGTCTTTCGCATTGATTCGGAATCGTCAACCGCAAAAAAAGGCAGTTTTTAGATATCGTTGAATGAAGAAAGTTGTCTATTTCTTGTTTCAAGTGTTCAACAATGGACCCATGGCTAAAACTCAAGTTTTAAAGACTTCCCGAAATCCGAATTTGGATTTTTCATTAGTGTATTAAGTGTATTAAAATGTCGTCTTTCACATTGATTCGGAATCGTCAACCGCAAAAAAAGTCAGTTTTGAGTTATCGTTGAATGAACAAAGTTGTCTCTTTCTTGTTTCAAGTGTTCAACTATGGACCCATGGCTAAAACTCAAGTTTTAAAGACTTCCCGAAATCCGAATTTGTACTTTCATTAGTGTATTAAGTGTATCAAAATGTCGTCTTTCACATTGATTCGGAATCGTCAACTGCAAAAAAAGTCAGTTTTCAGTTATCGTTGAATGAACAAAGTTGTCTCTTTCTTGTTTCAAGTGTTTAACTATGGACCCATGGCTAAAACTCAAGTTTTAAAGACTTCCCGAAATCCGAATTTGGACTTTCATTAGTGTATTAAGTGTATTAAAATGTCGTCTTTCACATTGATTCGGAATCATCAACCGCAAAAAAAGTCAGTTTTGAGATATCGTTGAATGAACAAAGTTGTCTCTTTCTTGTTTCAAGTGTTTAACTATGGACCCATGGCTAAAACTCAAGTTTTAAAAACTTCTCGAAATATGAATTTGGACTTTCTTTAGTGTATTAGGTGTTTCAAAATGTTGTCTTTCACGTAGATTCGGAATCATCAACAGCAAAAAAAGTCAGTTTTGTGATATCGTTGAATGAACAAAGTTGTATCTTTCTTGTTTCAAGTGTTTAACTACGGACCCATGGCTAAAACTCAAGTTTTAAAGACTTTTCGAAATCCGAATTTGGACTTTCATCAGTGTATTAAGTGTATTAAAATGTCGTCTTTCACATTGATTCAGAATCGTCCACCGCAAAAAAGTTCCCTTCTGAGTTATCGTTGAATGAACAAAGTTGTCTCTTTCTTGTTTCAAGTGTTCAACGATGGACCCAAGGCTAAAACTCAAGTTTTAAAAACTTCTCGAAATATGAATTTGTACTTTCTTTAGTGTATTAAGTGTTTCAAAATGTCGTCTTTCACGTAGATTCGAAATCATCAAAAGCAAATAAGTCAGTTTTTAGATATCTTTGATTGAACAAAGTTCTGTCTTTCTTGTTTCAAGTGTTTAACTATGGACCATGGCTAAAACTCAAGTTTTAAAAACTTTTCGAAATCTGAATATGGACTTTCTTTAGTGTATTAAGTGTTTCAAAATGCTGTCTTTCACGTAGATTCGTAATCATCAAAAGCAAATAAGTGAGTTTTAAGATATCGTTGATTGAACAAAGTTGTCTTCTTCTTGTTTCAAGTGTTCTACTATGGACCCATGGCTAAAACTCAAGTTTTAAAAACTTCTCGAAATATGAATTTGTACTTTCTTTAGTGTATTAAGTGTTTCAAAATGTCGTCTTTCACGTAGATTCGGAATCATCAAAAGCAAATAAGTCAGTTTTTAGATATCTTTGATTGAACAAAGTTCGGTCTTTCTTGTTTCAAGTGTTTAACTATGGACCATGGCTAAAACTCAAGTTTTAAAAACTTTCCGAAATCTGAATTTGGACTTTCTTTAGTGTATTAAGTGTTTCAAAATGCTGTCTTTCACATAGATTCGGAATCGTCAACTGCAAAAAAGTCAATTTTAAGATATCGTTGATTGAACAAAGTTGTCTCCTTCTTGTTTCAAGTGTTCTACTATGGACCATGGCTTAAACTCAAGTTTTTGAGACATCCCGAAATCCAAATTTGGACTTTCGTTACTGTACTAAGTGTATCAAAATGTCATCTTTCACATTGATTCGAGATCGTCAACCGCAAAAAAAGTCAATTTTGAGATATCGTTGAATGAACAAAGTTGTCTCTTTCTTGTTTCAAGTGTTTAACTATGGACCCATGGCTAAAACTCAAGTTTTAAAGACTTCCCGAAATCCGAATTTGGACTTTCATTAGTGTATTAAGTGTATTAAAATGTCGTCTTTCACATTGATTCGGAATCATCAACCGCAAAAAAAGTCAGTTTTGAGATATCGTTGAATGAACAAAGTTGTCTCTTTCTTGTTTCAAGTGTTTAACTATGGACCCATGGCTAAAACTCAAGTTTTAAAAACTTCTCGAAATATGAATTTGGACTTTCTTTAGTGTATTAGGTGTTTCAAAATGTTGTCTTTCACGTAGATTCGGAATCATCAACAGCAAAAAAAGTCAGTTTTGTGATATCGTTGAATGAACAAAGTTGTATCTTTCTTGTTTCAAGTGTTTAACTACGGACCCATGGCTAAAACTCAAGTTTTAAAGACTTTTCGAAATCCGAATTTGGACTTTCATCAGTGTATTAAGTGTATTAAAATGTCGTCTTTCACATTGATTCGGAATCGTCCACCGCAAAAAAGTTCCCTTTTGAGTTATCGTTGAATGAACAAAGTTGTCTCTTTCTTGTTTCAAGTGTTCAACGATGGACCCATGGCTAAAACTCAAGTTTTAAAAACTTCTCGAAATATGAATTTGTACTTTCTTTAGTGTATTAAGTGTTTCAAAATGTCGTCTTTCACGTAGATTCGAAATCATCAAAAGCAAATAAGTCAGTTTTTAGATATCTTTGATTGAACAAAGTTCTGTCTTTCTTGTTTCAAGTGTTTAACTATGGACCATGGCTAAAACTCAAGTTTTAAAAACTTTTCGAAATCTGAATATGGACTTTCTTTAGTGTATTAAGTGTTTCAAAATGCTGTCTTTCATGTAGATTCGTAATCATCAAAAGCAAATAAGTCAGTTTTAAGATATCGTTGATTGAACAAAGTTGTCTTCTTCTTGTTTCAAGTGTTCTACTATGGACCCATGGCTAAAACTCAAGTTTTAAAAACTTCTCGAAATATGAATTTGTACTTTCTTTAGTGTATTAAGTGTTTCAAAATGTCGTCTTTCACGTAGATTCGGAATCATCAAAAGCAAATAAGTCAGTTTTTAGATATCTTTGATTGAACAAAGTTCGGTCTTTCTTGTTTCAAGTGTTTAACTATGGACCATGGCTAAAACTCAAGTTTTAAAAACTTTCCGAAATCTGAATTTGGACTTTCTTTAGTGTATTAAGTGTTTCAAAATGCTGTCTTTCACATAGATTCGGAATCGTCAACTGCAAAAAAGTCAATTTTAAGATATCGTTGATTGAACAAAGTTGTCTCCTTCTTGTTTCAAGTGTTCTACTATGGACCATGGCTAAAACTCAAGTTTTTGAGACATCCCGAAATCCAAATTTGGACTTTCGTTACTGTACTAAGTGTATCAAAATGTCATCTTTCACATTGATTCGAGATCGTCAACCGCAAAAAAAGTCAATTTTGAGATATCGTTGAATGAACAAAGTTGTCTCTTTCTTGTTTCAAGTGTTTAACTATGGACCCATGGCTAAAACTCAAGTTTTAAAGACTTCCCGAAATCCGAATTTGGACTTTCATTAGTGTATTAAGTGTATTAAAATGTCGTCTTTCACATTGATTCGGAATCATCAACCGCAAAAAAAGTCAGTTTTGAGATATCGTTGAATGAACAAAGTTGTCTCTTTCTTGTTTCAAGTGTTTAACTATGGACCCATGGCTAAAACTCAAGTTTTAAAAACTTCTCGAAATATGAATTTGTACTTTCTTTAGTGTATTAGGTGTTTCAAAATGTTGTCTTTCACGTAGATTCGGAATCATCAACAGCAAAAAAAGTCAGTTTTGTGATATCGTTGAATGAACAAAGTTGTATCTTTCTTGTTTCAAGTGTTTAACTACGGACCCATGGCTAAAACTCAAGTTTTAAAGACTTTTCGAAATCCGAATTTGGACTTTCATCAGTGTATTAAGTGTATTAAAATGTCGTCTTTCACATTGATTCGGAATCGTCCACCGCAAAAAAGTTCCCTTTTGAGTTATCGTTGAATGAACAAAGTTGTCTCTTTCTTGTTTCAAGTGTTCAACGATGGACCCATGGCTAAAACTCAAGTTTTAAAAACTTCTCGAAATATGAATTTGGACTTTCTTTAGTGTATTAGGTGTTTCAAAATGTTGTCTTTCACGTAGATTCGGAATCATCAACAGCAAAAAAAGTCAGTTTTGTGATATCGTTGAATGAACAAAGTTGTATCTTTCTTGTTTCAAGTGTTTAACTACGGACCCATGGCTAAAACTCAAGTTTTAAAGACTTTTCGAAATCCGAATTTGGACTTTCATCAGTGTATTAAGTGTATTAAAATGTCGTCTTTCACATTGATTCGGAATCGTCCACCGCAAAAAAGTTCCCTTTTGAGTTATCGTTGAATGAACAAAGTTGTCTCTTTCTTGTTTCAAGTGTTCAACGATGGACCCATGGCTAAAACTCAAGTTTTAAAAACTTCTCGAAATATGAATTTGTACTTTCTTTAGTGTATTAAGTGTTTCAAAATGTCGTCTTTCACGTAGATTCGAAATCATCAAAAGCAAATAAGTCAGTTTTTAGATATCTTTGATTGAACAAAGTTCTGTCTTTCTTGTTTCAAGTGTTTAACTATGGACCATGGCTAAAACTCAAGTTTTAAAAACTTTTCGAAATCTGAATATGGACTTTCTTTAGTGTATTAAGTGTTTCAAAATGCTGTCTTTCACGTAGATTCGTAATCATCAAAAGCAAATAAGTCAGTTTTAAGATATCGTTGATTGAACAAAGTTGTCTTCTTCTTGTTTCAAGTGTTCTACTATGGACCCATGGCTAAAACTCAAGTTTTAAAAACTTCTCGAAATATGAATTTGTACTTTCTTTAGTGTATTAAGTGTTTCAAAATGTCGTCTTTCACGTAGATTCGGAATCATCAAAAGCAAATAAGTCAGTTTTTAGATATCTTTGATTGAACAAAGTTCGGTCTTTCTTGTTTCAAGTGTTTAACTATGGACCATGGCTAAAACTCAAGTTTTAAAAACTTTCCGAAATCTGAATTTGGACTTTCTTTAGTGTATTAAGTGTTTCAAAATGCTGTCTTTCACATAGATTCGGAATCGTCAACTGCAAAAAAGTCAATTTTAAGATATCGTTGATTGAACAAAGTTGTCTCCTTCTTGTTTCAAGTGTTCTACTATGGACCATGGCTAAAACTCAAGTTTTTGAGACATCCCGAAATCCAAATTTGGACTTTCGTTACTGTACTAAGTGTATCAAAATGTCATCTTTCACATTGATTCGAGATCGTCAACCGCAAAAAAAGTCAATTTTGAGATATCGTTGAATGAACAAAGTTGTCTCTTTCTTGTTTCAAGTGTTTAACTATGGACCCATGGCTAAAACTCAAGTTTTAAAGACTTCCCGAAATCCGAATTTGGACTTTCATTAGTGTATTAAGTGTATTAAAATGTCGTCTTTCACATTGATTCGGAATCATCAACCGCAAAAAAAGTCAGTTTTGAGATATCGTTGAATGAACAAAGTTGTCTCTTTCTTGTTTCAAGTGTTTAACTATGGACCCATGGCTAAAACTCAAGTTTTAAAAACTTCTCGAAATATGAATTTGGACTTTCTTTAGTGTATTAAGTGTTTCAAAATGTCGTCTTTCACGTAGATTCGAAATCATCAAAAGCAAATAAGTCAGTTTTTAGATATCTTTGATTGAACAAAGTTGTCTCTTTCTTGTTTCAAGTGTTTAACTATGGACCCATGGCTAAAACTCAAGTTTTAAAGACTTCCCGAAATCCGAATTTGGACTTTCATTAGTGTATTAAGTGTATTAAAGTGTCGTCTTTCACATTGATTCGGAATCATCAACCGCAAAAAAAGTCAGTTTTGAGATATCGTTGAATGAACAAAGTTGTCTCTTTCTTGTTTCAAGTGTTTAACTATGGACCCATGGCTAAAACTCAAGTTTTAAAAACTTCTCGAAATATGAATTTGGACTTTCTTTAGTGTATTAGGTGTTTCAAAATGTTGTCTTTCACGTAGATTCGGAATCATCAACAGCAAAAAAAGTCAGTTTTGTGATATCGTTGAATGAACAAAGTTGTATCTTTCTTGTTTCAAGTGTTTAACTACGGACCCATGGCTAAAACTCAAGTTTTAAAGACTTTTCGAAATCCGAATTTGGACTTTCATCAGTGTATTAAGTGTATTAAAATGTCGTCTTTCACATTGATTCGGAATCGTCCACCGCAAAAAAGTTCCCTTTTGAGTTATCGTTGAATGAACAAAGTTGTCTCTTTCTTGTTTCAAGTGTTCAACGATGGACCCATGGCTAAAACTCAAGTTTTAAAAACTTCTCGAAATATGAATTTGTACTTTCTTTAGTGTATTAAGTGTTTCAAAATGTCGTCTTTCACGTAGATTCGAAATCATCAAAAGCAAATAAGTCAGTTTTTAGATATCTTTGATTGAACAAAGTTCTGTCTTTCTTGTTTCAAGTGTTTAACTATGGACCATGGCTAAAACTCAAGTTTTAAAAACTTTTCGAAATCTGAATATGGACTTTCTTTAGTGTATTAAGTGTTTCAAAATGCTGTCTTTCACGTAGATTCGTAATCATCAAAAGCAAATAAGTCAGTTTTAAGATATCGTTGATTGAACAAAGTTGTCTTCTTCTTGTTTCAAGTGTTCTACTATGGACCCATGGCTAAAACTCAAGTTTTAAAAACTTCTCGAAATATGAATTTGTACTTTCTTTAGTGTATTAAGTGTTTCAAAATGTCGTCTTTCACGTAGATTCGGAATCATCAAAAGCAAATAAGTCAGTTTTTAGATATCTTTGATTGAACAAAGTTCTGTCTTTCTTGTTTCAAGTGTTTAACTATGGACCATGGCTAAAACTCAAGTTTTAAAAACTTTCCGAAATCTGAATTTGGAATTTCTTTAGTGTATTAAGTGTTTCAAAATGCTGTCTTTCACATAGATTCGGAATCGTCAACTGCAAAAAAGTCAATTTTAAGATATCGTTGATTGAACAAAGTTGTCTCCTTCTTGTTTCAAGTGTTCTACTATGGACGATGGCTAAAACTCAAGTTTTAGAGACATCCCGAAATCCAAATTTGGACTTTCGTTAGTGTATTAAGTGTATCAAAATGTCATCTTTCACATTGATTCGAGATCGTCAACCGCAAAAAAAGTCAATTTTGAGATATCGTTGAATGAACAAAGTTGTCTCTTTCTTGTTTCAAGTGTTTAACTATGGACCCATGGCTAAAACTCAAGTTTTAAAGACTTCCCGAAATCTGAATTTGGACTTTCATCAGTGTATTAAGTGTATTAAAATGTAGTCTTTCACGTTGATTCAGAATCGTCCACCGCAAAAAACTTCCCTTTCGAGTTATCGTTGAATGAACGAAGTTGTCTCTTTCTTGTTTCAAGTGTTCAACTATGGACCCATGGCCAAAACTCAAGTTTTAAAAACTTCCCAAAATCTGAATTTGGGCTTTCTTTAGTGTATTAAGTGTTTCAAAATGCCGTCTTTCATGTAGATTCGTAATCATCAAAAGCAAATAAGTCAGTTTTTAGATATCTTTGATTGAACAAAGTTCTGTCTTTCTTGTTTCAAGTGTTCTACTATGGACCCATGACTAAAACTCAAGTTTTAAAAACTTCTCGAAATCTAAATCTGGACTTTCATTAGGGTATTAAGTGTATCAAAATGTCGTCTTTCACATAGATTCGGAATCGTCAACTGCAAAAAAGTCAGTTTTAAGATATCGTTGATTGAACAAAGTTGTCTCTTTCTTGTTTCAAGTGTTCTACTATGGACCCATGGGTAAAACTCAAGTTTTAAAAAAGTTCCCGGAATCTGAATTTGGACATTCGTTAGTGTATTAAGTGTATCAAAATGTCTTCTTTCACGTTGATTCGGAATCGTCAACCGCAATAAAAGTCAGTTTTGAGATATTGTTGAATGAACAAAGTTGTCTCTTTCTTGTTTCAAGTGTTTAACTATTGACCCATGGCTAAAACTCAAGCTTTAAAGACTTCCCGAAATCCAAATTTGGACTTTCGTTAGTGTATTAAGTGTATCAAAATGTCGTCTTTCACATTTATTCGAAATCGTCAACCGCAAAAAAAGTCAGTTTTGAGAAATCGTTGAATCAACAAAGTTGTCTCTTTCTTGTTTCAAGTGTTCTACTATAGACCCATGGCTAAAACTCAAGTTTTAAAGACTTCCCGAAATCCAAATTTAGACTTTCATTAGTGTATTAAGTGTATTAAAATGTCGTATTTCACATTGATTCGGAATCGTCAACCGCAAAAAAAGTCAGTTCTGAGATATCTTTGAATGAACAAAGTTGTCTCTTTCTTGTTTCAAGTGTTTAACTATGGACCCATGGCTAAAACTCAAGTTTTAAAAACTTCTCCAAATATGAATTTGGACTTTCTTTAGTGTATTAGGTGTTTCAAAATGTTGTCTTTCACGTAGATTCGGAATCATCAACAGCAAAAAAAGTCAGTTTTGTGATATCGTTGAATGAACAAAGTTGTATCTTTCTTGTTTCAAGTGTTTAACTACGGACCCATGGCTAAAACTCAAGTTTTAAAGACTTTTCGAAATCCGAATTTGGACTTTCATCAGTGTATTAAGTGTATTAAAATGTCGTCTTTCACATTGATTCGGAATCGTCCACCGCAAAAAAGTTCCCTTTTGAGTTATCGTTGAATGAACAAAGTTGTCTCTTTCTTGTTTCAAGTGTTCAACGATGGACCCATGGCTAAAACTCAAGTTTTAAAAACTTCTCGAAATATGAATTTGTACTTTCTTTAGTGTATTAAGTGTTTCAAAATGTCGTCTTTCACGTAGATTCGAAATCATCAAAAGCAAATAAGTCAGTTTTTAGATATCTTTGATTGAACAAAGTTCTGTCTTTCTTGTTTCAAGTGTTTAACTATGGACCATGGCTAAAACTCAAGTTTTAAAAACTTTTCGAAATCTGAATATGGACTTTCTTTAGTGTATTAAGTGTTTCAAAATGCTGTCTTTCACGTAGATTCGTAATCATCAAAAGCAAATAAGTCAGTTTTAAGATATCGTTGATTGAACAAAGTTGTCTTCTTCTTGTTTCAAGTGTTCTACTATGGACCCATGGCTAAAACTCAAGTTTTAAAAACTTCTCGAAATATGAATTTGTACTTTCTTTAGTGTATTAAGTGTTTCAAAATGTCGTCTTTCACGTAGATTCGGAATCATCAAAAGCAAATAAGTCAGTTTTTAGATATCTTTGATTGAACAAAGTTCGGTCTTTCTTGTTTCAAGTGTTTAACTATGGACCATGGCTAAAACTCAAGTTTTAAAAACTTTCCGAAATCTGAATTTGGACTTTCTTTAGTGTATTAAGTGTTTCAAAATGCTGTCTTTCACATAGATTCGGAATCGTCAACTGCAAAAAAGTCAATTTTAAGATATCGTTGATCGAACAAAGTTGTCTCCTTCTTGTTTCAAGTGTTCTACTATGGACCATGGCTAAAACTCAAGTTTTTGAGACATCCCGAAATCCAAATTTGGACTTTCGTTACTGTACTAAGTGTATCAAAATGTCATCTTTCACATTGATTCGAGATCGTCAACCGCAAAAAAAGTCAATTTTGAGATATCGTTGAATGAACAAAGTTGTCTCTTTCTTGTTTCAAGTGTTTAACTATGGACCCATGGCTAAAACTCAAGTTTTAAAGACTTCCCGAAATCCGAATTTGGACTTTCATTAGTGTATTAAGTGTATTAAAATGTCGTCTTTCACATTGATTCGGAATCATCAACCGCAAAAAAAGTCAGTTTTGAGATATCGTTGAATGAACAAAGTTGTCTCTTTCTTGTTTCAAGTGTTTAACTATGGACCCATGGCTAAAACTCAAGTTTTAAAAACTTCTCGAAATATGAATTTGGACTTTCTTTAGTGTATTAAGTGTTTCAAAATGTCGTCTTTCACGTAGATTTGAAATCATCAAAAGCAAATATGTCAGTTTTTAGATATCTTTGATTGAACAAAGTTGTCTCTTTCTTGTTTCAAGTGTTTAACTATGGACCCATGGCTAAAACTCAAGTTTTAAAGACTTCCCGAAATCCGAATTTGGACTTTCATTAGTGTATTAAGTGTATTAAAGTGTCGTCTTTCACATTGATTCGGAATCATCAACCGCAAAAAAGGTCAGTTTTGAGATATCGTTGAATGAACAAAGTTGTCTCTTTCTTGTTTCAAGTGTTTAACTATGGACCCATGGCTAAAACTCAAGTTTTAAAAACTTCTCGAAATATGAATTTGGACTTTCTTTAGTGTATTAGGTGTTTCAAAATGTTGTCTTTCACGTAGATTCGGAATCATCAACAGCAAAAAAAGTCAGTTTTGTGATATCGTTGAATGAACAAAGTTGTATCTTTCTTGTTTCAAGTGTTTAACTACGGACCCATGGCTAAAACTCAAGTTTTAAAGACTTTTCGAAATCCGAATTTGGACTTTCATCAGTGTATTAAGTGTATTAAAATGTCGTCTTTCACATTGATTCGGAATCGTCCACCGCAAAAAAGTTCCCTTTTGAGTTATCGTTGAATGAACAAAGTTGTCTCTTTCTTGTTTCAAGTGTTCAACGATGGACCCATGGCTAAAACTCAAGTTTTAAAAACTTCTCGAAATATGAATTTGTACTTTCTTTAGTGTATTAAGTGTTTCAAAATGTCGTCTTTCACGTAGATTCGAAATCATCAAAAGCAAATAAGTCAGTTTTTAGATATCTTTGATTGAACAAAGTTCTGTCTTTCTTGTTTCAAGTGTTTAACTATGGACCATGGCTAAAACTCAAGTTTTAAAAACTTTTCGAAATCTGAATATGGACTTTCTTTAGTGTATTAAGTGTTTCAAAATGCTGTCTTTCACGTAGATTCGTAATCATCAAAAGCAAATAAGTCAGTTTTAAGATATCGTTGATTGAACAAAGTTGTCTTCTTCTTGTTTCAAGTGTTCTACTATGGACCCATGGCTAAAACTCAAGTTTTAAAAACTTCTCGAAATATGAATTTGTACTTTCTTTAGTGTATTAAGTGTTTCAAAATGTCGTCTTTCACGTAGATTCGGAATCATCAAAAGCAAATAAGTCAGTTTTTAGATATCTTTGATTGAACAAAGTTCTGTCTTTCTTGTTTCAAGTGTTTAACTATGGACCATGGCTAAAACTCAAGTTTTAAAAACTTTCCGAAATCTGAATTTGGAATTTCTTTAGTGTATTAAGTGTTTCAAAATGCTGTCTTTCACATAGATTCGGAATCGTCAACTGCAAAAAAGTCAATTTTAAGATATCGTTGATTGAACAAAGTTGTCTCCTTCTTGTTTCAAGTGTTCTACTATGGACGATGGCTAAAACTCAAGTTTTAGAGACATCCCGAAATCCAAATTTGGACTTTCGTTAGTGTATTAAGTGTATCAAAATGTCATCTTTCACATTGATTCGAGATCGTCAACCGCAAAAAAAGTCAATTTTGAGATATCGTTGAATGAACAAAGTTGTCTCTTTCTTGTTTCAAGTGTTTAACTATGGACCCATGGCTAAAACTCAAGTTTTAAAGACTTCCCGAAATCTGAATTTGGACTTTCATCAGTGTATTAAGTGTATTAAAATGTAGTCTTTCACGTTGATTCAGAATCGTCCACCGCAAAAAACTTCCCTTTCGAGTTATCGTTGAATGAACGAAGTTGTCTCTTTCTTGTTTCAAGTGTTCAACTATGGACCCATGGCCAAAACTCAAGTTTTAAAAACTTCCCAAAATCTGAATTTGGGCTTTCTTTAGTGTATTAAGTGTTTCAAAATGCCGTCTTTCATGTAGATTCGTAATCATCAAAAGCAAATAAGTCAGTTTTTAGATATCTTTGATTGAACAAAGTTCTGTCTTTCTTGTTTCAAGTGTTCTACTATGGACCCATGACTAAAACTCAAGTTTTAAAAACTTCTCGAAATCTAAATCTGGACTTTCATTAGGGTATTAAGTGTATCAAAATGTCGTCTTTCACATAGATTCGGAATCGTCAACTGCAAAAAAGTCAGTTTTAAGATATCGTTGATTGAACAAAGTTGTCTCTTTCTTGTTTCAAGTGTTCTACTATGGACCCATGGGTAAAACTCAAGTTTTAAAAAAGTTCCCGGAATCCGAATTTGGACATTCGTTAGTGTATTAAGTGTATCAAAATGTCTTCTTTCACGTTGATTCGGAATCGTCAACCGCAATAAAAGTCAGTTTTGAGATATTGTTGAATGAACAAAGTTGTCTCTTTCTTGTTTCAAGTGTTTAACTATTGACCCATGGCTAAAACTCAAGCTTTAAAGACTTCCCGAAATCCAAATTTGGACTTTCGTTAGTGTATTAAGTGTATCAAAATGTCGTCTTTCACATTTATTCGAAATCGTCAACCGCAAAAAAAGTCAGTTTTGAGAAATCGTTGAATCAACAAAGTTGTCTCTTTCTTGTTTCAAGTGTTCTACTATAGACCCATGGCTAAAACTCAAGTTTTAAAGACTTCCCGAAATCCAAATTTAGACTTTCATTAGTGTATTAAGTGTATTAAAATGTCGTATTTCACATTGATTCGGAATCGTCAACCGCAAAAAAAGTCAGTTCTGAGATATCTTTGAATGAACAAAGTTGTCTCTTTCTTGTTTCAAGTGTTTAACTATGGACCCATGGCTAAAACTCAAGTTTTAAAAACTTCTCCAAATATGAATTTGGACTTTCTTTAGTGTATTAGGTGTTTCAAAATGTTGTCTTTCACGTAGATTCGGAATCATCAACAGCAAAAAAAGTCAGTTTTGTGATATCGTTGAATGAACAAAGTTGTATCTTTCTTGTTTCAAGTGTTTAACTACGGACCCATGGCTAAAACTCAAGTTTTAAAGACTTTTCGAAATCCGAATTTGGACTTTCATCAGTGTATTAAGTGTATTAAAATGTCGTCTTTCACATTGATTCGGAATCGTCTACCGCAAAAAAGTTCCCTTTTGAGTTATCGTTGAATGAACAAAGTTGTCTCTTTCTTGTTTCAAGTGTTCAACGATGGACCCATGGCTAAAACTCAAGTTTTAAAAACTTCTCGAAATATGAATTTGTACTTTCTTTAGTGTATTAAGTGTTTCAAAATGTCGTCTTTCACGTAGATTCGAAATCATCAAAAGCAAATAAGTCAGTTTTTAGATATCTTTGATTGAACAAAGTTCTGTCTTTCTTGTTTCAAGTGTTTAACTATGGACCATGGCTAAAACTCAAGTTTTAAAAACTTTTCGAAATCTGAATATGGACTTTCTTTAGTGTATTAGGTGTTTCAAAATGCTGTCTTTCACGTAGATTCGTAATCATCAAAAGCAAATAAGTCAGTTTTAAGATATCGTTGATTGAACAAAGTTGTCTTCTTCTTGTTTCAAGTGTTCTACTATGGACCCATGGCTAAAACTCAAGTTTTAAAAACTTCTCGAAATATGAATTTGTACTTTCTTTAGTGTATTAAGTGTTTCAAAATGTCGTCTTTCACGTAGATTCGGAATCATCAAAAGCAAATAAGTCAGTTTTTAGATATCTTTGATTGAACAAAGTTCTGTCTTTCTTGTTTCAAGTGTTTAACTATGGACCATGGCTAAAACTCAAGTTTTAAAAACTTTCCGAAATCTGAATTTGGACTTTCTTTAGTGTATTAAGTGTTTCAAAATGCTTTCTTTCACATAGATTCGGAATCGTCAACTGCAAAAAAGTCAATTTTAAGATATCGTTGATTGAACAAAGTTGTCTCCTTCTTGTTTCAAGTGTTCTACTATGGACCATGGCTAAAACTCAAGTTTTAAAGACTTCCCGAAATTCGAATTTGGACTTTCATTAGTGTATTAAGTGTATTAAAATGTCGTCTTTCGCATTGATTCGGAATCGTTAACCTCAAAAAAAGTCAGTTTTGAGTTATCGTTGAATGAACAAAGTTGTCTCTTTCTTGTTTCAAGTGTTCAACTATGGACCCATGGCTAAAACTCAAGTTTTAAAGACTTGCCGAAATCTGAATTTGGACTTTCATTTGTGTATTAAGTGTATTAAAATGTCGTCTTTCACATTGATTCGGAATCGTCAACCGCAAAAAAAGTCAGTTTTGAGATATCGTTGAATGAACAAAGTTGTCTCTTTCTTGTTTCAAGTGTTCAACTATGGACCCATGGCTAAAACTCAAGTTTTAGAAACTTCCCAAAATCTGAATTTGGACTTTATTTAGTGTATTAAGTGTTTCAAAATGTCATCTTTCACGTAGATTCAGAACCGTCAAAAGCAAATAAGTCAGTTTTGAGATATCTTTGATAGAACAAAGTTCTGTCTTTCTTGTTTCAATTGTTCTACTGTGCACCCATGGCTAAAACTCAAGTTTTAAAAACTTCCCGAGATCTGAATCTGGACTTTCATTAGTGTATTATGTGTATCAAAATGTCGTCTTTCACATAGATTCGGAATCGTCAACTGCAAAAAAGTCAATTTTGAGATATCGTTGATTTAACAAAGTTGTCTCCTTCTTGTTTCAAGTGTTCTACTATGGACCCATGGGTAAAACTCACGTTTTAAAAATGTCCCGAAATCCGAATTTGGACTTTCACTAGTGTATTAAGTGTATCAAAATGTCGTCTTTCACATTGATTCGGAATCGTCAACCGCAAAAAAAGGCAGTTTTTAGATATCGTTGAATGAAGAAAGTTGTCTCTTTCTTGTTTCAAGTGTTCAACAATGGACCCATGGCTAAAACTCAAGTTTTAAAGACTTCCCGAAATCCGAATTTGGATTTTTCATTAGTGTATTAAGTGTATTAAAATGTCGTCTTTCACATTGATTCGGAATCATCAACCGCAAAAAAAGTCAGTTTTGAGATATCGTTGAATGAACAAAGTTGTCTCTTTCTTTTTTCAAGTGTTTAACTATGGACCCATGGCTAAAACTCAAGTTTTAAATACTTTCCGAAATCCGAATTTGGACTTTCATCAGTGTATTAAGTGTATTAAAATGTCGTCTTTCACATTGATTCGGAATCGTCCACTACAAAAAACTGCCCTTTTGAGTTATCGTTGAATAAGCAAAGTTGTCTCTTTCTTGTTTCAAGTGTTCAACTATGGACCCATGGCTAAAACACAAGTTTTAAAAACTTCTCGAAATATGAATTTGGACTTTCTTTAGTGTATTAAGTTTTTCAAAATGTCGTCTTTCACGTAGATTCGGAATCATCAAAACCAAATAAGTCAGTTTTTAGATATCTTTGATTGAACAAAGTTCTATCTTTCTTGTTTCAAGTGTTCTACTATGAACCCACGGCTAAAACTCAAGTTTTAAAAACTTCTCGAAATCTGAATCTGGACTTTCGTTAGTGTATTAAGTGTATCAAAATGTCATCTTTCACATAGGTTCGGAATCGTCAACTGCAAAAAAGTCAATTTTAAGATATCGTTGATTGAACAAAGTTGTCTCCTTCTTGTTTCAAGTGTTCTACTATGGACCATGGCTAAAACTCAAGTTTTAGAGACATCCCGAAATCCGAATTCGGACTTTCGTTAGTGTATTAAGTGTATCAAAATGTCATCTTTCACATTGATTCGAGATCGTCAACCGCAAAAAAAGTCAGTTTTGAGATATCGTTGAATGAACAAAGTTGTCTCTTTCTTGTTTCTAGTGTTTAACTATGGACCCATGGCTAAAACTCAAGTTTTAAAGACTTCCCAAAATCTGATTTGGACTTTCATCAGTGTATTAAGTGTATTAAAATGTAGTCTTTCACATTGATTCAGAATCGTCCACCGCAAAAAACTTTCCTTTCGAGTTATCGTTGAATGAACGAAGTTGTCTCTTTCTTGTTTCAAGTGTTCAACTACGGACCCATGGCCAAAACTCAAGTTTTAAAAACTTCCCAAAATCTGAATTTGGGCTTTCTTTAGTGTATTAAGTGTTTCAAAATGCCGTCTTTCATGTAGATTCGTAATCATCAAAAGCAAATAAGTCAGTTTTTAGATATCTTTGATTGAACAAAGTTCTGTCTTTCTTGTTTCAAGTGTTCTACTATGGACCCATGACTAAAACTCAAGTTTTAAAAACTTCTCGAAATCTAAATCTGGACTTTCATTAGGGTATTAAGTGTATCAAAATGTCGTCTTTCACATAGATTCGGAATCGTCAACTGCAAAAAAGTCAGTTTTAAGATATCGTTGATTGAACAAAGTTGTCTCTTTCTTGTTTCAAGTGTTCTACTATGGACCCATGGGTAAAACTCAAGTTTTAAAAAAGTTCCCGGAATCCGAATTTGGACATTCGTTAGTGTATTAAGTGTATCAAAATGTCATCTTTCACGTTGATTCGGAATCGTCAACCGCAATAAAAGTCAGTTTTGAGATATAGTTGAATGAACAAAGTTGTCTCTTTCTTGTTTCAAGTGTTTAACTATTGACCCATGGCTAAAACTCTAGCTTTAAAGACTTCCCGAAATCCAAATTTGGACTTTCGTTAGTGTATTAAGTGTATCAAAATGTCGTCTTTCACATTTATTCGAAATCGTCAACCGCAAAAAAAGTCAGTTTTGAGAAATCGTTGAATCAACAAAGTTGTCTCTTTCTTGTTTCAAGTGTTCTACTATAAACCCATGGCTAAAACTCAAGTTTTAAAGACTTCCCGAAATCCAAATTTAGACTTTCATTAGTGTATTAAGTGTATTAAAATGTCGTATTTCACATTGATTCGGAATCGTCAACCGCAAAAAAAGTCAGTTCTGAGATATCGTTGAATGAACAAAGTTGTCTCTTTCTTGTTTCAAGTGTTTAACTATGGACCCATGGCTAAAACTCAAGTTTTAAAAACTTCTCGAAATATGAATTTGGACTTTCTTTAGTGTATTAGGTGTTTCAAAATGTTGTCTTTCGCGTAGATTCGGAATCATCAACAGCAAAAAAAGTCTGTTTTGTGATATCGTTGAATGAACAAAGTTGTATCTTTCTTGTTTCAAGTGTTTAACTACGGACCCATGGCTAAAACTCAAGTTTTAAAGACTTTTCGAAATCCGAATTTGGACTTTCATCAGTGTATTAAGTGTATTAAAATGTCGTCTTTCACATTGATTCGGAATCGTCCACCGCAAAAAAGTTCCCTTTTGAGTTATCGTTGAATGAACAAAGTTGTCTCTTTCTTGTTTCAAGTGTTCAACGATGGACCCATGGCTAAAACTCAAGTTTTAAAAACTTCTCGAAATATGAATTTGTACTTTCTTTAGTGTATTAAGTGTTTCAAAATGTCGTCTTTCACGTAGATTCGAAATCATCAAAAGCAAATAAGTCAGTTTTTAGATATCTTTGATTGAACAAAGTTCTGTCTTTCTTGTTTCAAGTGTTTAACTATGGACCATGGCTAAAACTCAAGTTTTAAAAACTTTTCGAAATCTGAATATGGACTTTCTTTAGTGTATTAAGTGTTTCAAAATGCTGTCTTTCACGTAGATTCGTAATCATCAAAAGCAAATAAGTCAGTTTTAAGATATCGTTGATTGAACAAAGTTGTCTTCTTCTTGTTTCAAGTGTTCTACTATGGACCCATGGCTAAAACTCAAGTTTTAAAAACTTCTCGAAATATGAATTTGTACTTTCTTTAGTGTATTAAGTGTTTCAAAATGTCGTCTTTCACGTAGATTCGGAATCATCAAAAGCAAATAAGTCAGTTTTTAGATATCTTTGATTGAACAAAGTTCTGTCTTTCTTGTTTCAAGTGTTTAACTATGGACCATGGCTAAAACTCAAGTTTTAAAAACTTTCCGAAATCTGAATTTGGACTTTCTTTAGTGTATTAAGTGTTTCAAAATGATGTCTTTCACATAGATTCGGAATCGTCAACTGCAAAAAAGTCAATTTTAAGATATCGTTGATTGAACAAAGTTGTCTCCTTCTTGTTTCAAGTGTTCTACTATGGACCATGGCTAAAACTCAAGTTTTTGAGACATCCCGAAATCCAAATTTGGACTTTCGTTACTGTACTAAGTGTATCAAAATGTCATCTTTCACATTGATTCGAGATCGTCAACCGCAAAAAAAGTCAATTTTGAGATATCGTTGAATGAACAAAGTTGTCTCTTTCTTGTTTCAAGTGTTTAACTATGGATTCATGGCTAAAACTCAAGTTTTAATGTGACACCCGTAACTTACAACATGCTTAAAAAGAATAATGATAATAATAATAATACTCTTATGAACTTCAAGGTTTAACGCAGACGAAAACTTGAGAAACAAAACTTTAATAAACTTAAGCAAAGTTTAGAACATAATAAGATTCAGAGTATTTTTCGTGTAAATATAAAGTTTGATACTAAAAGCATGGCTTCAATAATTTAAAGAAAGACCTAGCATTTATAATAGCATCCATACTGAGAAATCCGAATTTAAAATGAGACTTAGCTCTTTTCATAAACTTGTATAAGCTTCAAGAACGTTCGGTCTAGCAAAAGTGTACATATATCATAAGAGTACAATATTGAAAATCTTAACGATACAAGAAAGAGAAACATTGTTTTGACTACTAAAAATTGTCTTCAAATAGTCACTAGATTTATCCTTTTTAAAGGAGCCACCATGTTCCACGTCCGTTCTCCAGTCTCCTCATTCATAATCACCTGGGGGAAAAATAAGGGATGAGATTCTTGCGAGTCTCAGTAAGTACACGAGAACTATCATATGTATTTAAACAAGTCATGACATAACATAACATAACATGAGGAGACACGAGAGGTTCCACCAACTACGGGGGCACGAACCCTCATGCGTAGCGCTACCGAGCTCCGGTCCCAAAACTTGCGTGAATATAACATATCATAAGGGACCACATAACATAATTCATGGGCATGCTTAAACATCATAAATAGTTCATAGTGTACTTACCTCAACTTGCTTGGATGAGATTCGAATGTTTAAGGCTTCACACCTTATAGAGTTTGTATTTCTGTAGACAAAATGCATATTTTCGTGAACTAAAACTCATGTAATCTTATATTGAATCGTAGTCAATCAAGTAAGGGGTTCATATGTGAAATATAATGGAAAAAGGGGCTTCCACGCGCCCACACGCGCCCCAAGAAGAGGTGGCGCCTATTTTCGCGTCTTGGGGGCAGATTCGACACCCTTTAGTATTTTTGCCATATCTTTCTCATTTTAACTCCGAATTGAGTTCCGTTTGAACCTACGGACTCCTATTTCAGTCCTATACATGATTATGGAAAGAAATCATACTTACCTCTCCGATTGGAAGACTGTTATGGCAGATCTTCGAGGCTGTCCACTTTCCGATCAAGTCTCTTTTCCCTTTCTTCTTTGCTTTTTCTTTGTTCTTTCCTTGCACTTGCTTTCTTTCCTCTTTTCTTAGCTTCTCGTGGCCTTAATTCTTGCCCAAATCCTCAACATTTTACTTGGCCTCCAAGTTGCTCATTTTTCCACCCTAGTCATTATTACAACTTTGACTTTTTCTTCAATCTTCCCATGCAAGCTTCTTCTTCTTCCAATCCTAGGTCACCAAATACTCCTTCAAGATAATTCTTGCCATCTTCTTCCCTTGCAAGCTAAATTATAGCCAATCCCAACCTTCCAACTTTAGACTTTTAGGATAAAGACTAATCATTACAAACTTTGAATATTTCCTTCTTTGATTTTAGCTTCCTTTACAAGCTTCTATTCTTTTCCAATCCAAACCCTCACGTGGCCTCCAAGATGAATCTCTACATTTTTTGTAAGCCAATACAATTCTTAATTTAAGTCTTCCAAGTTAATCCATTCCAAGACTTTTGTGTAAAATTCATCATTACAAAGACTTTAGGATAACATCCATCATTACAAGCTTGCTTTTTACTCTTTGATTTTTATCTTTTCCTTTACCTTTACTTCCTTCCAATCTTAAGCCACCAAGCCTCCCCTTCACGTGGCTTTAGGATAGAAACCCACAAAACCCTTATCTTTTCTCTTCCAAGCCACTCATAGCCCTCCAAATCATGCCACTTAAGACTTTTGAGGCTAAAATCAATCATTACAATTATAACACTTTAAGACTTTAGGGATAAATTCCCAACCAATCCTATCTCTCCAACACATGGCCTCTAGGATAAAGATTCATTATTGCATTCATTCTTTTTGTTGGAAATAAGCTATCCCTTTTTCAAGTTGTGATATTTGCACTCGGGTTTGGTTTAATGCCCTAAAACCATTTATGTTTATACTTTAATTTGAAACATTTTATTGCATCATCCAACCTTTACACAATTTTTGGATATTACATATTTGAACCGAGAAAGGAAATAAGAAAAATTTCGGGTGTTACATTCTCCCCCTCTTAAAATAAATTTCGTCCTCGAAATTTCCTTCAGTTGAGGTCATCAAACAGTTGGGGGTATTTGGACCGCAACTCATCCTCACGTTCCCAAGTTGCTTCTTCGACTGAGTGATGTTGCCATAACACCTTGACCAATGGTATTTCTTTATTACGAAGCTTTCGAACCTCTTGAGCTAGAATACGTATTGGCGCCTCTTCAAACTTCAGATCTGGCTGGATATCCAATGGTTAATGCTTTTCCCATTGACCACCAAACTCTAAAGCACAACTTTGAAGCATATCCTCTAAAGTCTAAATTGTTCTCTCAGATTGTCCATCTATCTGAGGATGGAAAGCTATACTAAAACTCAATTTGGTGCCCATAGCATGGTGTAAGCTCTTCCAAAAGGTCGATGTAAACCTAGGGTCCTTATCGGATGAAATGGAAACTAGAACAGCGTGCAATCTTACTATCTCCTTGACATATAGTCGTACAAATTGATCCGTTTTCAGACTTGTAACTTTGATTCAACAAATCTTCCAAATTGTAAAATAATTAAACAACCGGACAATCCCGAAATGTTCATAACCAATCAATAAGACCAAAGCACCTTAATCATAAATATCTACATATTGATTATCAATCTTCCAAATATCTACATATCTATTTAATGTCCATATGTACACCAAATGACTATTTTCCTTAGATACATATGAGAAATTGTGATGCCAACATTCCAACTCAAATAATTTCTTGAATCCCAAAATTTCCTATAGACAATGTCTTTCTAGGATTTTATTATGCTCTTATGATCCTCGAATTGACTTAGAGTCCTCATGACCTTGGTTGCATACACTCCCTGAATTCCAAAATTCTCATAAAATAATTTGACTTACAGAATAATCTCCCGAAATCCTTAAGACCTAGATCCATCAAGTTTTTGTAAAATATCTGTTAATAAAGATTCCATATTTCCCAAAAAATTTATCAAATAACCATATATTTACTTGCATGTTTGTAAATAGCTTTTTTTTTTTCCTTCAAGATCCCTAAAACAATCCTCAAATGATTTCATGCTCATCCACCATTTTTCTTTTCTAGGACAACACTCAACCAGATTGTACATCCTTGCCCTAACTATTTATAAGACTTCAGATTTCTTTACTAGAATCCAATCTTATTCAATTTCTAAACTTACCATACATATGATGGAACCTCATGCTCTTATTGCTATCCTTACAAGTTCTTTGATCTGTTAACCAAATATTTCATCATTACTTAGAATTTTCAATATCAACCGAAATTCATCTAGGGTTATTAGTAGTCCATCTAGTTTCATTCTCATTCTGGATTTATATTAGATCGTGTACCCTTATTCTCTTATAGACTTATGTCACAGCCATATTCTCAGTCTATCACAAACTAGTTAGAGGTTCCTCAATCCTTACATGTCTCTGGCATCTCGTTTCATAATTATCTTTCAACTTAACACTTACTTTATGGGTCATTCCTCCAATCAATCCTATTTCAACCTTAACATACTCAAAATATTGATCTCCCTTCTGGTGGCTCTTAATCCAATCACGGAGGGTCGGATGGATGGACAAAGCTGCCATTCTCACATTAGAACTAGACAGTGTAGCAACTATCTCAAGGCTTAACTACTTAAATTCTTTCCACAAAGGTTTTTGTGTTGTCAAGGCTGCTTTTTGGCCCATTTTCTTTCCACCCAAAGCCTGAGCTACCACATTTACCTTACCCAGGTGGTAATGAATCTCGCAGTCATAATTCTTTACGAATTCCATTGAAACACAATCCTCTATGAATGTATAAGCATGGGAAACACTACGCCATCCATTCAGAGTGTACACCAGATCATTCCCTGTGATGGCTAATTCCTGAGAACTCACGAGGTATACACCAGATCATTCCCCAGAGTCTCAAAGAATACTCGTGGAGTATACACCAGATCATTCCCCATCGAGCCTAAACAATTGTTACTACTTGAGAACTCACGAGGTATACACCAGATCATCCCTCGGAGTCTCAAAGAATCTTTTACAAGCTTAACATGTTAGCGAATCCTTCCTCATTGTTTGGTTCCTTAGAATGCGAGCCTAGGCCTTTATGATCATCCCATGGTCCAAGACAATCACCGAGCTCATTTATTTCCATTACGTGGTTTATAAAAGACTTGCCACCCATACGGGCCTTTGTGTGCATAACTTTGACTTTGTTGTCGCACACCTTGTTACCTCTTCTCTTATGAGTTTAAACATTCCCTTTTTTTTGCAAGGATTCATTGCTATGTTCCAATGTCATATCCTCCTTATTGGGTATTAACCCCCATTTGATCTTTTACCCACATAAGTTATCTCATTATTCCTCAATTCAAAATCTCTAGGTTAGTTGATTGGGATGTCAAGTAGCTAGCTTGGATCATTATCCTCAGTTGGGCAGTTCTTAGTCTTTTGATCTTCTTAACCTTTATGCTAAGTCTACTTGCATTTTTTCTTTGTGGTCCTCAACCATCATAGTTGTGGGTGCCTTGTATTCCTATTATTGCCACCACTAGTACTTTGACCAAATTTCCTTATATCCACCAAATTTATTCTTAGACACCAAATGTCTAATCATTTTGATACTAGGGTGACCATCATATCACCTTACACCTTTGGTCTCCTCATTATGTGACATCATTATCCAACAAAAATCTTGCGACCTTAGTCGTCCTGCTCAACCTTAGGTATTAGGATAAGGGTCTGATTTATCCATTACTCCATGAATGGTAGCTTAGCCAATAGTCCTTTTACTTATATCCTTAACCCATTCATTCGAAATCAGGCTCCTCTAGATTCCAACTCATCCGGCCAGGGATTTTTTTTTTTCCACTTCATACTCATGCCTGTGCTCTAGACCTTGTTTTTATTCTCAAACCCACTAAGGTCACTTAGGAGCTAATTCCTACCTTTAGCTCTTTATCTCACTTCGTTCATCCTGAATGCACAAGCTTTATATCATTAGTTCAACTTGAGGAGTAATTTTATATTTCCAACCATGCTTGGCTAATCTCCTATCATAGGGATGTTCCACTAACCCCTTCTTAGCTGTGTCTTAGGCTTATCACGACTTATGTTATAGCTCAGTTTCACGCCCTTAAGTCTTAAGCAATCCTTGTCCTTGAAATGCTTATTATCCTTAATTCCACAATCAGATACCCATACTTGATTCCCTAGTTCTTCTTAGCCTCCATCCACATTCTCATAAGTACTTCCAAATTGCCCCCATTTGAGTTTGTCTCTAAACAAAACCTGTTTTTCTTGAGATCATGTTCCAAACGTTCAAGAAATCCTCTGACTATGGAGGTTTTTCTCATGAATTACTATGATTCGTTAGTCCATCGTTTCATCTACCAACATGTATAACACACAACTAAAGAGCTTCCAAGTAAGGAGGGGGGTCACGTGGACCACTTAAGTCCCAAGCTCACCTTAGACAGTTTAGGTCTTTTTGACAAAGCCCTTAGCGCGGTCGCACATATCAATAAACTCAACAATAGATTCATGTTTAATTAGGATTCATTATGCAAGCTTTTCTTGATGGACTTGATTCCTAATTGCTTTCATTCTACCAAGCCCTTCCTAAACAAGTATTTATGCTATAATCATGATCTCTTGGGGTAGAAGCAATATCACTAGCGGAAGAATCGCATACCAATGAATGGAAAATAAGAATCATATCTCTCACATACTTATTCCAACATGAGCTTCATACGTGTGCATACATATAACAACATATGCTCATGGATATAGCTTGAGAGAATAACTGCATAATCATATGGAACAATGCTCTCATGAGAATAATCCATGGGGTATAAACATGGTATTCATAAGCGTAGCAATTCTTATAACATACCTGGAGACTGGAAGCTTGGACGGGTCGTGGTGGTTTTCATGAAAAGAATTTCCTTACAAATCCTTCCAAAACTAAAAATTTTCCTTTGAAATAATTTGAGTCTACAGGAAAGTAAACCTGCTCTGATACCACTATGTGACACCCGTAACTTACAACATGCTTAAAAAGAATAATGATAATAATAATAATACTCTTATGAACTTCAAGGTTTAACGCAGACGAAAACTTGAGAAACAAAACTTTAATAAACTTAAGCAAAGTTTAGAACATAATAAGATTCAGAGTATTTTTCGTGTAAATATAAAGTTTGATACTAAAAGCATGGCTTCAATAATTTAAAGAAAGACCTAGCATTTATAATAGCATCCATACTGAGAAATCCGAATTTAAAATGAGACTTAGCTCTTTTCATAAACTTGTATAAGCTTCAAGAACGTTCGGTCTAGCAAAAGTGTACATATATCATAAGAGTACAATATTGAAAATCTTAACGATACAAGAAAGAGAAACATTGTTTTGACTACTAAAAATTGTCTTCAAATAGTCACTAGATTTATCCTTTTTAAAGGAGCCACCATGTTCCACGTCCGTTCTCCAGTCTCCTCATTCATAATCACCTGGGGGAAAAATAAGGGATGAGATTCTTGCGAGTCTCAGTAAGTACACGAGAACTATCATATGTATTTAAACAAGTCATGACATAACATAACATAACATGAGGAGACACGAGAGGTTCCACCAACTACGGGGGCACGAACCCTCATGCGTAGCGCTACCGAGCTCCGGTCCCAAAACTTGCGTGAATATAACATATCATAAGGGACCACATAACATAATTCATGGGCATGCTTAAACATCATAAATAGTTCATAGTGTACTTACCTCAACTTGCTTGGATGAGATTCGAATGTTTAAGGCTTCACACCTTATAGAGTTTGTATTTCTGTAGACAAAATGCATATTTTCGTGAACTAAAACTCATGTAATCTTATATTGAATCGTAGTCAATCAAGTAAGGGGTTCATATGTGAAATATAATGGAAAAAGGGGCTTCCACGCGCCCACACGCGCCCCAAGAAGAGGTGGCGCCTATTTTCGCGTCTTGGGGGCAGATTCGACACCCTTTAGTATTTTTGCCATATCTTTCTCATTTTAACTCCGAATTGAGTTCCGTTTGAACCTACGGACTCCTATTTCAGTCCTATACATGATTATGGAAAGAAATCATACTTACCTCTCCGATTGGAAGACTGTTATGGCAGATCTTCGAGGCTGTCCACTTTCCGATCAAGTCTCTTTTCCCTTTCTTCTTTGCTTTTTCTTTGTTCTTTCCTTGCACTTGCTTTCTTTCCTCTTTTCTTAGCTTCTCGTGGCCTTAATTCTTGCCCAAATCCTCAACATTTTACTTGGCCTCCAAGTTGCTCATTTTTCCACCCTAGTCATTATTACAACTTTGACTTTTTCTTCAATCTTCCCATGCAAGCTTCTTCTTCTTCCAATCCTAGGTCACCAAATACTCCTTCAAGATAATTCTTGCCATCTTCTTCCCTTGCAAGCTAAATTATAGCCAATCCCAACCTTCCAACTTTAGACTTTTAGGATAAAGACTAATCATTACAAACTTTGAATATTTCCTTCTTTGATTTTAGCTTCCTTTACAAGCTTCTATTCTTTTCCAATCCAAACCCTCACGTGGCCTCCAAGATGAATCTCTACATTTTTTGTAAGCCAATACAATTCTTAATTTAAGTCTTCCAAGTTAATCCATTCCAAGACTTTTGTGTAAAATTCATCATTACAAAGACTTTAGGATAACATCCATCATTACAAGCTTGCTTTTTACTCTTTGATTTTTATCTTTTCCTTTACCTTTACTTCCTTCCAATCTTAAGCCACCAAGCCTCCCCTTCACGTGGCTTTAGGATAGAAACCCACAAAACCCTTATCTTTTCTCTTCCAAGCCACTCATAGCCCTCCAAATCATGCCACTTAAGACTTTTGAGGCTAAAATCAATCATTACAATTATAACACTTTAAGACTTTAGGGATAAATTCCCAACCAATCCTATCTCTCCAACACATGGCCTCTAGGATAAAGATTCATTATTGCATTCATTCTTTTTGTTGGAAATAAGCTATCCCTTTTTCAAGTTGTGATATTTGCACTCGGGTTTGGTTTAATGCCCTAAAACCATTTATGTTTATACTTTAATTTGAAACATTTTATTGCATCATCCAACCTTTACACAATTTTTGGATATTACATATTTGAACCGAGAAAGGAAATAAGAAAAATTTCGGGTGTTACATTTAAAGACTTCCCAAAATCTGAATTTGGACTTTCATCAGTGTATTAAGTGTATTAAAATGTAGTCTTTCACCTTGATTCAGAATCGTCCACCGCAAAAAACTTCCCTTTCGAGTTATCGTTGAATGAACGAAGTTGTCTCTTTCTTGTTTCAAGTGTTCAACTATGGACCCATGGCCAAAACTCAAGTTTTAAAAACTTCCCAAAATCTGAATTTGGGCTTTCTTTAGTGTATTAAGTGTTTCAAAATGGCGTCTTTCATGTAGATTCGTAATCATCAAAAGCAAATAAGTCAGTTTTTAGATATCTTTGATTGAACAAAGTTCTGTCTTTCTTGTTTCAAGTGTTCTACTATGGACCCATGACTAAAACTCAAGTTTTAAAAACTTCTCGAAATCTAAATCTGGACTTTCATTAGGGTATTAAGGGTATCAAAAAGTCGTCTTTCACATAGATTCGGAATCGTCAACTGCAAAAAAGTCAGTTTTAAGATATCGTTGATTGAACAAAGTTGTCTCTTTCTTGTTTCAAGTGTTCTACTATGGACCCATGGGTAAAACTCAAGTTTTAAAAAAGTTCCCGGAATCCGAATTTGGACATTCGTTAGTGTATTAAGTGTATCAAAATGTCGTCTTTCACGTTGATTCGGAATCGTCAACCGCAATAAAAGTCAGTTTTGAGATATTGTTGAATGAACAAAGTTGTCTCTTTCTTGTTTCAAGTGTTTAACTATTGACCCATGGCTAAAACTCAAGCTTTAAAGACTTCCCGAAATCCAAATTTGGACTTTCGTTAGTGTATTAAGTGTATCAAAATGTCGTCTTTCACATTTATTCGAAATCGTCAACCGTAAAAAAAGTCAGTTTTGAGAAATCGTTGAATCAACAAAGTTGTCTCTTTCTTGTTTCAAGTGTTCTACTATAGACCCATGGCTAAAACTCAAGTTTTAAAGACTTCCCGAAATCCAAATTTAGACTTTCATTAGTGTATTAAGTGTATTAAAATGTCGTATTTCACATTGATTCGGAATCGTCAACCGCAAAAAAAGTCAGTTCTGAGATATCTTTGAATGAACGAAGTTGTTTCTTTCTTGTTTCAAGTGTTTAACTATGGACCCATGGCTAAAACTCAAGTTTTAAAGACTTCCCGAAATCCGAATTTGTACTTTCATTAGTGTATTAAGTGTATTAAAATGTCGTCTTTCACATTGATTCGGAATCGTCAACCGCAAAAAAAGTCAGTTTTGAGTTATCGTTGAATGAACAAAGTTGTCTCTTTCTTGTTTCAAGTGTTTAACTATGGACCCATGGCTAAAACTCAAGTTTTAAAGACTTCCCGAAATCCGAATTTGGACTTTCATTTGTGTATTAAGTGTATCAAAATGTCGTCTTTCACATAGATTCGGAATCGTCAACTGCAAAAAAGTCAATTTTGAGATATCGTTGATTTAACAAAGTTGTCTCCTTCTTGTTTCAAGTGTTCTACTATGGACCCATGGGTAAAACTCACATTTTAAAAATGTCCCGAAATCCGAATTTGGACTTTCACTAGTGTATTAAGTGTATCAAAATGTCGTCTTTCACATTGATTCGGAATCGTCAACCGCAAAAAAAGGCAGTTTTTAGATATCGTTGAATGAAGAAAGTTGTCTATTTCTTGTTTCAAGTGTTCAACAATGGACCCATGGCTAAAACTCAAGTTTTAAAGACTTCCCGAAATCCGAATTTGGATTTTTCATTAGTGTATTAAGTGTATTAAAATGTCGTCTTTCACATTGATTCGGAATCGTCAACCGCAAAAAAAGTCAGTTTTGAGTTATCGTTGAATGAACAAAGTTGTCTCTTTCTTGTTTCAAGTGTTCAACTATGGACCCATGGCTAAAACTCAAGTTTTAAAGACTTCCCGAAATCCGAATTTGTACTTTCATTAGTGTATTAAGTGTATCAAAATGTCGTCTTTCACATTGATTCGGAATCGTCAACCGCAAAAAAAGTCAGTTTTCAGTTATCGTTGAATGAACAAAGTTGTCTCTTTTTTGTTTCAAGTGTTTAACTATGGACCCATGGCTAAAACTCAGGTTTTAAAGACTTCCCGAAATCCGAATTTGGACTTTCATTAGTGTATTAAGTGTATTAAAATGTCGTCTTTCACATTGATTCGGAATCATCAACCGCAAAAAAAGTCAGTTTTGAGATATCGTTGAATGAACAAAGTTGTCTCTTTCTTGTTTCAAGTGTTTAACTATGGACCCATGGCTAAAACTCAAGTTTTAAAAACTTCTCGAAATATGAATTTGGACTTTCTTTAGTGTATTAGGTGTTTCAAAATGTTGTCTTTCACGTAGATTCGGAATCATCAACAGCAAAAAAAGTCAGTTTTGTGATATCGTTGAATGAACAAAGTTGTATCTTTCTTGTTTCAAGTGTTTAACTACGGACCCATGGCTAAAACTCAAGTTTTAAAGACTTTTCGAAATCCGAATTTGGACTTTCATCAGTGTATTAAGTGTATTAAAATGTCGTCTTTCACATTGATTCGGAATCGTCCACCGCAAAAAAGTTCCCTTTTGAGTTATCGTTGAATGAACAAAGTTGTCTCTTTCTTGTTTCAAGTGTTCAACGATGGACCCATGGCTAAAACTCAAGTTTTAAAAACTTCTCGAAATATGAATTTATACTTTCTTTAGTGTATTAAGTGTTTCAAAATGTCGTCTTTCACGTAGATTCGAAATCATCAAAAGCAAATAAGTCAGTTTTTAGATATCTTTGATTGAACAAAGTTCTGTCTTTCTTGTTTCAAGTGTTTAACTATGGACCATGGCTAAAACTCAAGTTTTAAAAACTTTTCGAAATCTGAATATGGACTTTCTTTAGTGTATTAAGTGTTTCAAAATGCTGTCTTTCACGTAGATTCGTAATCATCAAAAGCAAATAAGTCAGTTTTAAGATATCGTTGATTGAACAAAGTTGTCTTCTTCTTGTTTCAAGTGTTCTACTATGGACCCATGGCTAAAACTCAAGTTTTAAAAACTTCTCGAAATATGAATTTGTACTTTCTTTAGTGTATTAAGTGTTTCAAAATGTCGTCTTTCACGTAGATTCGGAATCATCAAAAGCAAATAAGTCAGTTTTTAGATATCTTTGATTGAACAAAGTTCTGTCTTTCTTGTTTCAAGTGTTTAACTATGGACCATGGCTAAAACTCAAGTTTTAAAAACTTTCCGAAATCTGAATTTGGACTTTCTTTAGTGTATTAAGTGTTTCAAAATGCTGTCTTTCACATAGATTCGGAATCGTCAACTGCAAAAAAGTCAATTTTAAGATATCGTTGATTGAACAAAGTTGTCTCCTTCTTGTTTCAAGTGTTCTACTATGGACGATGGCTAAAACTCAAGTTTTAGAGACATCCCGAAATCCAAATTTGGACTTTCGTTAGTGTATTAAGTGTATCAAAATGTCATCTTTCACATTGATTCGAGATCGTCAACCGCAAAAAAAGTCAATTTTGAGATATCGTTGAATGAACAAAGTTGTCTCTTTCTTGTTTCAAGTGTTTAACTATGGACCCATGGCTAAAACTCAAGTTTTAAAGACTTCCCGAAATCTGAATTTGGACTTTCATCAGTGTATTAAGTGTATTAAAATGTAGTCTTTCACGTTGATTCAGAATCGTCCACCGCAAAAAACTTCCCTTTCGAGTTATCGTTGAATGAACGAAGTTGTCTCTTTCTTGTTTCAAGTGTTCAACTATGGACCCATGGCCAAAACTCAAGTTTTAAAAACTTCCCAAAATCTGAATTTGGGCTTTCTTTAGTGTATTAAGTGTTTCAAAATGCCGTCTTTCATGTAGATTCGTAATCATCAAAAGCAAATAAGTCAGTTTTTAGATATCTTTGATTGAACAAAGTTCTGTCTTTCTTGTTTCAAGTGTTCTACTATGGACCCATGACTAAAACTCAAGTTTTAAAAACTTCTCGAAATCTAAATCTGGACTTTCATTAGGGTATTAAGTGTATCAAAATGTCGTCTTTCACATAGATTCGGAATCGTCAACTACAAAAAAGTCAGTTTTAAGATATCGTTGATTGAACAAAGTTGTCTCTTTCTTGTTTCAAGTGTTCTACTATGGACCCATGGGTAAAACTCAAGTTTTAAAAAAGTTCCCGGAATCCGAATTTGGACGTTCGTTAGTGTATTAAGTATCAAAATGTCTTCTTTCACGTTGATTCGGAATCGTCAACCGCAATAAAAGTCAGTTTTGAGATATTGTTGAATGAACAAAGTTGTCTCTTTCTTGTTTCAAGTGTTTAACTATTGACCCATGGCTAAAACTCAAGCTTTAAAGACTTCCCGAAATCCAAATTTGGACTTTCGTTAGTGTATTAAGTGTATCAAAATGTCGTCTTTCACATTTATTCGAAATCGTCAACCGCAAAAAAAGTCAGTTTTGAGAAATCGTTGAATCAACAAAGTTGTCTCTTTCTTGTTTCAAGTGTTCTACTATAGACCCATGGCTAAAACTCAAGTTTTAAAGACTTCCCGAAATCCAAATTTAGACTTTCATTAGTGTATTAAGTGTATTAAAATGTCGTATTTCACATTGATTCGGAATCGTCAACCGCAAAAAAAGTCAGTTCTAAGATATCTTTGAATGAACAAAGTTGTCTCTTTCTTGTTTCAAGTGTTTAACTATGGACCCATGGCTAAAACTCAAGTTTTAAAAACTTCTCCAAATATGAATTTGGACTTTCTTTAGTGTATTAGGTGTTTCAAAATGTTGTCTTTCACGTAGATTCGGAATCATCAACAGCAAAAAAAGTCAGTTTTGTGATATCGTTGAATGAACAAAGTTGTATCTTTCTTGTTTCAAGTGTTTAACTACGGACCCATGGCTAAAACTCAAGTTTTAAAGACTTTTCGAAATCCGAATTTGGACTTTCATCAGTGTATTAAGTGTATTAAAATGTCGACTTTCACATTGATTCGGAATCGTCTACCGCAAAAAAGTTCCCTTTTGAGTTATCGTTGAATGAACAAAGTTGTCTCTTTCTTGTTTCAAGTGTTCAACGATGGACCCATGGCTAAAACTCAAGTTTTAAAAACTTCTCGAAATATGAATTTGTACTTTCTTTAGTGTATTAAGTGTTTCAAAATGTCGTCTTTCACGTAGATTCGAAATCATCAAAAGCAAATAAGTCAGTTTTTAGATATCTTTGATTGAACAAAGTTCTGTCTTTCTTGTTTCAAGTGTTTAACTATGGACCATGGCTAAAACTCAAGTTTTAAAAACTTTTCGAAATCTGAATATGGACTTTCTTTAGTGTATTAGGTGTTTCAAAATGCTGTCTTTCACGTAGATTCGTAATCATCAAAAGCAAATAAGTCAGTTTTAAGATATCGTTGATTGAACAAAGTTGTCTTCTTCTTGTTTCAAGTGTTCTACTATGGACCCATGGCTAAAACTCAAGTTTTAAAAACTTCTCGAAATATGAATTTGTACTTTCTTTAGTGTATTAAGTGTTTCAAAATGTCGTCTTTCACGTAGATTCGGAATCATCAAAAGCAAATAAGTCAGTTTTTAGATATCTTTGATTGAACAAAGTTCTGTCTTTCTTGTTTCAAGTGTTTAACTATGGACCATGGCTAAAACTCAAGTTTTAAAAACTTTCCGAAATCTGAATTTGGACTTTCTTTAGTGTATTAAGTGTTTCAAAATGCTGTCTTTCACATAGATTCAGAATCGTCAACTGCAAAAAAGTCAATTTTAAGATATCGTTGATTGAACAAAGTTGTCTCCTTCTTGTTTCAAGTGTTCTACTATGGACCATGGCTAAAACTCAAGTTTTAAAGACTTCCCGAAATCCGAATTTGGACTTTCATTAGTGTATTAAGTGTATTAAAATGTCGTCTTTCGCATTGATTCGGAATCGTCAACCACAAAAAAAGTCAGTTTTGAGTTATCGTTGAATGAACAAAGTTGTCTCTTTCTTGTTTCAAGTGTTCAACTATGGACCCATGGCTAAAACTCAAGTTTTAAAGACTTGCCGAAATCTGAATTTGGACTTTCATTTGTGTATTAAGTGTATTAAAATGTCGTCTTTCACATTGATTCGGAATCGTCAACCGCAAAAAAAGTCAGTTTTGAGATATCGTTGAATGAACAAAGTTGTCTCTTTCTTG
This sequence comes from Diospyros kaki, assembly GCA_036245055.1. Lineage (NCBI taxonomy): Eukaryota > Viridiplantae > Streptophyta > Magnoliopsida > Ericales > Ebenaceae > Diospyros > Diospyros kaki. The sequence goes on along the minus strand of BSEG01000009.1, from coordinate 19,904,014 downwards.
TTTCAAGTGTTCAACTATGGACCCATGGCTAAAACTCAAGTTTTAAAAACTTCCCAAAATCTGAATTTGGACTTTATTTAGTGTATTAAGTGTTTCAAAATGTCATCTTTCACGTAGATTCAGAACCGTCAAAAGCAAATAAGTCAGTTTTGAGATATCTTTGATAGAACAAAGTTCTGTCTTTCTTGTTTCAATTGTTCTACTGTGCACCCATGGCTAAAACTCAAGTTTTAAAAACTTCCCGAGATCTGAATCTGGACTTTCATTAGTGTATTATGTGTATCAAAATGTCGTCTTTCACATAGATTCGGAATCGTCAACTGCAAAAAAGTCAATTTTGAGATATCGTTGATTTAACAAAGTTGTCTCCTTCTTGTTTCAAGTGTTCTACTATGGACCCATGGGTAAAACTCACGTTTTAAAAATGTCCCGAAATCCGAATTTGGACTTTCACTAGTGTATTAAGTGTATCAAAATGTCGTCTTTCACATTGATTCGGAATCGTCAACCGCAAAAAAAGGCAGTTTTTAGATATCGTTGAATGAAGAAAGTTGTCTCTTTCTTGTTTCAAGTGTTCAACAATGGACCCATGGCTAAAACTCAAGTTTTAAAGACTTCCCGAAATCCGAATTTGGATTTTTCATTAGTGTATTAAGTGTATTAAAATGTCGTCTTTCACATTGATTCGGAATCATCAACCGCAAAAAAAGTCAGTTTTGAGATATCGTTGAATGAACAAAGTTGTCTCTTTCTTTTTTCAAGTGTTTAACTATGGACCCATGGCTAAAACTCAAGTTTTAAATACTTTCCGAAATCCGAATTTGGACTTTCATCAGTGTATTAAGTGTATTAAAATGTCGTCTTTCACATTGATTCGGAATCGTCCACTACAAAAAACTGCCCTTTTGAGTTATCGTTGAATAAGCAAAGTTGTCTCTTTCTTGTTTCAAGTGTTCAACTATGGACCCATGGCTAAAACACAAGTTTTAAAAACTTCTCGAAATATGAATTTGGACTTTCTTTAGTGTATTAAGTTTTTCAAAATGTCGTCTTTCACGTAGATTCGGAATCATCAAAACCAAATAAGTCAGTTTTTAGATATCTTTGATTGAACAAAGTTCTATCTTTCTTGTTTCAAGTGTTCTACTATGAACCCACGGCTAAAACTCAAGTTTTAAAAACTTCTCGAAATCTGAATCTGGACTTTCATTAGTGTATTAAGTGTATCAAAATGTCATCTTTCACATAGGTTCGGAATCGTCAACTGCAAAAAAGTCAATTTTAAGATATCGTTGATTGAACAAAGTTGTCTCCTTCTTGTTTCAAGTGTTCTACTATGGACCATGGCTAAAACTCAAGTTTTAGAGACATCCCGAAATCCGAATTTGGACTTCGTTAGTGTATTAAGTGTATCAAAATGTCATCTTTCACATTGATTCGAGATCGTCAACCGCAAAAAAAGTCAGTTTTGAGATATCGTTGAATGAACAAAGTTGTCTCTTTCTTGTTTCTAGTGTTTAACTATGGACCCATGGCTAAAACTCAAGTTTTAAAGACTTCCCAAAATCTGATTTGGACTTTCATCAGTGTATTAAGTGTATTAAAATGTAGTCTTTCACATTGATTCAGAATCGTCCACCGCAAAAAACTTTCCTTTCGAGTTATCGTTGAATGAACGAAGTTGTCTCTTTCTTGTTTCAAGTGTTCAACTACGGACCCATGGCCAAAACTCAAGTTTTAAAAACTTCCCAAAATCTGAATTTGGGCTTTCTTTAGTGTATTAAGTGTTTCAAAATGCCGTCTTTCATGTAGATTCGTAATCATCAAAAGCAAATAAGTCAGTTTTTAGATATCTTTGATTGAACAAAGTTCTGTCTTTCTTGTTTCAAGTGTTCTACTATGGACCCATGACTAAAACTCAAGTTTTAAAAATTTCTCGAAATCTAAATCTGGACTTTCATTAGGGTATTAAGTGTATCAAAATGTCGTCTTTCACATAGATTCGGAATCGTCAACTGCAAAAAAGTCAGTTTTAAGATATCGTTGATTGAACAAAGTTGTCTCTTTCTTGTTTCAAGTGTTCTACTATGGACCCATGGGTAAAACTCAAGTTTTAAAAAAGTTCCCGGAATCCGAATTTGGACATTCGTTAGTGTATTAAGTGTATCAAAATGTCGTCTTTCACGTTGATTCGGAATCGTCAACCGCAATAAAAGTCAGTTTTGAGATATAGTTGAATGAACAAAGTTGTCTCTTTCTTGTTTCAAGTGTTTAACTATTGACCCATGGCTAAAACTCTAGCTTTAAAGACTTCCCGAAATCCAAATTTGGACTTTCGTTAGTGTATTAAGTGTATCAAAATGTCGTCTTTCACATTTATTCGAAATCGTCAACCGCAAAAAAAGTCAGTTTTGAGAAATCGTTGAATCAACAAAGTTGTCTCTTTCTTGTTTCAAGTGTTCTACTATAGACCCATGGCTAAAACTCAAGTTTTAAAGACTTCCCGAAATCCAAATTTAGACTTTCATTAGTGTATTAAGTGTATTAAAATGTCGTATTTCACATTGATTCGGAATCGTCAACCGCAAAAAAAGTCAGTTCTGAGATATCTTTGAATGAACAAAGTTGTCTCTTTCTTGTTTCAAGTGTTTAACTATGGACCCATGGCTAAAACTCAAGTTTTAAAGACTTCCCGAAATCCGAATTTGGACTTTCATTAGTGTATTAAGTGTATTAAAATGTCGTATTTCACATTGATTCGGAATCGTCAACCGCAAAAAAAGTCAGTTCTGAGATATCGTTGAATGAACAAAGTTGTCTCTTTCTTGTTTCAAGTGTTTAACTATGGACCCATGGCTAAAACTCAAGTTTTAAAAACTTCTCGAAATATGAATTTGGACTTTCTTTAGTGTATTAGGTGTTTCAAAATGTTGTCTTTCGCGTAGATTCGGAATCATCAACAGCAAAAAAAGTCAGTTTTGTGATATCGTTGAATGAACAAAGTTGTATCTTTCTTGTTTCAAGTGTTTAACTACGGACCCATGGCTAAAACTCAAGTTTTAAAGACTTTTCGAAATCCGAATTTGGACTTTCATCAGTGTATTAAGTGTATTAAAATGTCGTCTTTCACATTGATTCGGAATCGTCCATCGCAAAAAAGTTCCCTTATGAGTTATCGTTGAATGAACAAAGTTGTCTCTTTCTTGTTTCAAGTGTTCAACGATGGACCCATGGCTAAAACTCAAGTTTTAAAAACTTCTCGAAATATGAATTTGTACTTTCTTTAGTGTATTAAGTGTTTCAAAATGTCGTCTTTCACGTAGATTCGAAATCATCAAAAGCAAATAAGTCAGTTTTTAGATATCTTTGATTGAACAAAGTTCTGTCTTTCTTGTTTCAAGTGTTTAACTATGGACCATGGCTAAAACTCAAGTTTTAAAAACTTTTCGAAATCTGAATATGGACTTTCTTTAGTGTATTAAGTGTTTCAAAATGCTGTCTTTCACGTAGATTCGTAATCATCAAAAGCAAATAAGTCAGTTTTAAGATATCGTTGATTGAACAAAGTTGTCTTCTTCTTGTTTCAAGTGTTCTACTATGGACCCATGGCTAAAACTCAAGTTTTAAAAACTTCTCGAAATATGAATTTGTACTTTCTTTAGTGTATTAAGTGTTTCAAAATGTCGTCTTTCACGTAGATTCGGAATCATCAAAAGCAAATAAGTCAGTTTTTAGATATCTTTGATTGAACAAAGTTCTGTCTTTCTTGTTTCAAGTGTTTAACTATGGACCATGGCTAAAACTCAAGTTTTAAAAACTTTCCGAAATCTGAATTTGGACTTTCTTTAGTGTATTAAGTGTTTCAAAATGCTGTCTTTCACATAGATTCGGAATCGTCAACTGCAAAAAAGTCAATTTTAAGATATCGTTGATTGAACAAAGTTGTCTCCTTCTTGTTTCAAGTGTTCTACTATGGACCATGGCTAAAACTCAAGTTTTTGAGACATCCCGAAATCCAAATTTGGACTTTCGTTACTGTACTAAGTGTATCAAAATGTCATCTTTCACATTGATTCGAGATCGTCAACCGCAAAAAAAGTCAATTTTGAGATATCGTTGAATGAACAAAGTTGTCTCTTTCTTGTTTCAAGTGTTTAACTATGGATTCATGGCTAAAACTCAAGTTTTAAAGACTTCCCGAAATCTGAATTTGGACTTTCATCAGTGTATTAAGTGTATTAAAATGTAGTCTTTCACCTTGATTCAGAATCGTCCACCGCAAAAAACTTCCCTTTCGAGTTATCGTTGAATGAACGAAGTTGTCTCTTTCTTGTTTCAAGTGTTCAACTATGGACCCATGGCCAAAACTCAAGTTTTAAAAACTTCCCAAAATCTGAATTTGGGCTTTCTTTAGTGTATTAAGTGTTTCAAAATGCCGTCTTTCATGTAGATTCGTAATCATCAAAAGCAAATAAGTCAGTTTTTAGATATCTTTGATTGAACAAAGTTCTGTCTTTCTTGTTTCAAGTGTTCTACTATGGACCCATGACTAAAACTCAAGTTTTAAAAACTTCTCGAAATCTAAATCTGGACTTTCATTAGGGTATTAAGTGTATCAAAATGTCGTCTTTCACATAGATTCGGAATCGTCAACTGCAAAAAAGTCAGTTTTAAGATATCGTTGATTGAACAAAGTTGTCTCTTTCTTGTTTCAAGTGTTCTACTATGGAGCCATGGGTAAAACTCAAGTTTTAAAAAAGTTCCCGGAATCCGAATTTGGACATTCGTTAGTGTATTAAGTGTATCAAAATGTCGTCTTTCACGTTGATTCGGAATCGTCAACCGCAATAAAAGTCAGTTTTGAGATATTGTTGAATGAACAAAGTTGTCTCTTTCTTGTTTCAAGTGTTTAACTATTGACCCATGGCTAAAACTCAAGCTTTAAAGACTTCCCGAAATCCAAATTTGGACTTTCGTTAGTGTATTAAGTGTATCAAAATGTCGTCTTTCACATTTATTCGAAATCGTCAACCGCAAAAAAAGTCAGTTTTGAGAAATCGTTGAATCAACAAAGTTGTCTCTTTCTTGTTTCAAGTGTTCTACTATAGACCCATGGCTAAAACTCAAGTTTTAAAGACTTCCCGAAATCCAAATTTAGACTTTCATTAGTGTATTAAGTGTATTAAAATGTCGTATTTCACATTGATTCGGAATCGTCAACCGCAAAAAAAGTCAGTTCTGAGATATCTTTGAATGAACGAAGTTGTTTCTTTCTTGTTTCAAGTGTTTAACTATGGACCCATGGCTAAAACTCAAGTTTTAAAGACTTCCCGAAATCCGAATTTGTACTTTCATTAGTGTATTAAGTGTATTAAAATGTCGTCTTTCACATTGATTCGGAATCGTCAACCGCAAAAAAAGTCAGTTTTGAGTTATCGTTGAATGAACAAAGTTGTCTCTTTCTTGTTTCAAGTGTTTAACTATGGACCCATGGCTAAAACTCAAGTTTTAAAGACTTCCCGAAATCCGAATTTGGACTTTCATTAGTGTATTAAGTGTATTAAAATGTCATCTTTCGCATTGATTCAGAATCGTCAACCGCAAAAAAAGTCAGTTTTGAGTTATCGTTGAATGAACAAAGTTGTCTCTTTCTTGTTTCAAGTGTTCAACTATGGACCCATGGCTAAAACTCAAGTTTTAAAGACTTCCCGAAATCCGAATTTGGACTTTCATTTGTGTATTAAGTGTATCAAAATGTCGTCTTTCACATAGATTCGGAATCGTCAACTGCAAAAAAGTCAATTTTGAGATATCGTTGATTTAACAAAGTTGTCTCCTTCTTGTTTCAAGTGTTCTACTATGGACCCATGGGTAAAACTCACGTTTTAAAAATGTCCCGAAATCCGAATTTGGACTTTCACTAGTGTATTAAGTGTATCAAAATGTCGTCTTTCACATTGATTCGGAATCGTCAACCGCAAAAAAAGGCAGTTTTTAGATATCGTTGAATGAAGAAAGTTGTCTATTTCTTGTTTCAAGTGTTCAACAATGGACCCATGGCTAAAACTCAAGTTTTAAAGACTTCCCGAAATCCGAATTTGGATTTTTCATTAGTGTATTAAGTGTATTAAAATGTCGTCTTTCACATTGATTCGGAATCGTCAACCGCAAAAAAAGTCAGTTTTGAGTTATCGTTGAATGAACAAAGTTGTCTCTTTCTTGTTTCAAGTGTTCAACTATGGACCCATGGCTAAAACTCAAGTTTTAAAGACTTCCCGAAATCCGAATTTGTACTTTCATTAGTGTATTAAGTGTATCAAAATGTCGTCTTTCACATTGATTCGGAATCGTCAACCGCAAAAAAAGTCAGTTTTCAGTTATCGTTGAATGAACAAAGTTGTCTCTTTCTTGTTTCAAGTGTTTAACTATGGACCCATGGCTAAAACTCAAGTTTTAAAGACTTCCCGAAATCCGAATTTGGACTTTCATTAGTGTATTAAGTGTATTAAAATGTCGTCTTTCACATTGATTCGGAATCATCAACCGCAAAAAAAGTCAGTTTTGAGATATCGTTGAATGAACAAAGTTGTCTCTTTCTTGTTTCAAGTGTTTAACTATGGACCCATGGCTAAAACTCAAGTTTTAAAAACTTCTCGAAATATGAATTTGGACTTTCTTTAGTGTATTAGGTGTTTCAAAATGTTGTCTTTCACGTAGATTCAGAATCATCAACAGCAAAAAAAGTCAGTTTTGTGATATCGTTGAATGAACAAAGTTGTCTCTTTCTTGTTTCAAGTGTTTAACTATGGACCCATGGCTAAAACTCAAGTTTTAAAGACTTCCCGAAATCCGAATTTGGACTTTCATTAGTGTATTAAGTGTATTAAAATGTCGTCTTTCACATTGATTCGGAATCATCAACCGCAAAAAAAGTCAGTTTTGAGATATCGTTGAATGAACAAAGTTGTCTCTTTCTTGTTTCAAGTGTTTAACTATGGACCCATGGCTAAAACTCAAGTTTTAAAAACTTCTCGAAATATGAATTTGGACTTTCTTTAGTGTATTAGGTGTTTCAAAATGTTGTCTTTCACGTAGATTCGGAATCATCAACAGCAAAAAAAGTCAGTTTTGTGATATCGTTGAATGAACAAAGTTGTATCTTTCTTGTTTCAAGTGTTTAACTACGGACCCATGGCTAAAACTCAAGTTTTAAAGACTTTTCGAAATCCGAATTTGGACTTTCATCAGTGTATTAAGTGTATTAAAATGTCGTCTTTCACATTGATTCGGAATCGTCCACCGCAAAAAAGTTCCCTTTTGAGTTATCGTTGAATGAACAAAGTTGTCTCTTTCTTGTTTGAAGTGTTCAACGATGGACCCATGGCTAAAACTCAAGTTTTAAAAACTTCTCGAAATATGTATTTGTACTTTCTTTAGTGTATTAAGTGTTTCAAAATGTCGTCTTTCACGTAGAGTCGAAATCATCAAAAGCAAATAAGTCAGTTTTTAGATATCTTTGATTGAACAAAGTTCTGTCTTTCTTGTTTCAAGTGTTTAACTATGGACCATGGCTAAAACTCAAGTTTTAAAAACTTTTCGAAATCTGAATATGGACTTTCTTTAGTGTATTAAGTGTTTCAAAATGCTGTCTTTCACGTAGATTCGTAATCATCAAAAGCAAATAAGTCAGTTTTAAGATATCGTTGATTGAACAAAGTTGTCTTCTTCTTGTTTCAAGTGTTCTACTATGGACCCATGGCTAAAACTCAAGTTTTAAAAACTTCTCGAAATATGAATTTGTACTTTCTTTAGTGTATTAAGTGTTTCAAAATGTCGTCTTTCACGTAGATTCGGAATCATCAAAAGCAAATAAGTCAGTTTTTAGATATCTTTGATTGAACAAAGTTCTGTCTTTCTTGTTTCAAGTGTTTAACTGTGGACCATGGCTAAAACTCAAGTTTTAAAAACTTTTCGAAATCTGAATTTGGACTTTCTTTAGTGTATTAAGTGTTTCAAAATGCTGTCTTTCACATAGATTCGGAATCGTCAACTGCAAAAAAGTCAATTTTAAGATATCGTTGATTGAACAAAGTTGTCTCCTTCTTGTTTCAAGTGTTCTACTATGGACGATGGCTAAAACTCAAGTTTTAGAGACATCCCGAAATCCAAATTTGGACTTTCGTTAGTGTATTAAGTGTATCAAAATGTCATCTTTCACATTGATTCGAGATCGTCAACCGCAAAAAAAGTCAATTTTGAGATATCGTTGAATGAACAAAGTTGTCTCTTTCTTGTTTCAAGTGTTTAACTATGGACCCATGGCTAAAACTCAAGTTTTAAAGACTTCCCGAAATCTGAATTTGGACTTTCATCAGTGTATTAAGTGTATTAAAATGTAGTCTTTCACGTTGATTCAGAATCGTCCACCGCAAAAAACTTCCCTTTCGAGTTATCGTTGAATGAACGAAGTTGTCTCTTTCTTGTTTCAAGTGTTCAACTATGGACCCATGGCCAAAACTCAAGTTTTTAAAACTTCCCAAAATCTGAATTTGGGCTTTCTTTAGTGTATTAAGTGTTTCAAAATGCCGTCTTTCATGTAGATTCGTAATCATCAAAAGCAAATAAGTCAGTTTTTAGATATCTTTGATTGAACAAAGTTCTGTCTTTCTTGTTTCAAGTGTTCTACTATGGACCCATGACTAAAACTCAAGTTTTAAAAACTTCTCGAAATCTAAATCTGGACTTTCATTAGGGTATTAAGTGTATCAAAATGTCGTCTTTCACATAGATTCGGAATCGTCAACTGCAAAAAAGTCAGTTTTAAGATATCGTTGATTGAACAAAGTTGTCTCTTTCTTGTTTCAAGTGTTCTACTATGGACCCATGGGTAAAACTCAAGTTTTAAAAAAGTTCCCGGAATCCGAATTTGGACATTCGTTAGTGTATTAAGTGTATCAAAATGTCTTCTTTCACGTTGATTCGGAATCGTCAACCGCAATAAAAGTCAGTTTTGAGATATTGTTGAATGAACAAAGTTGTCTCTTTCTTGTTTCAAGTGTTTAACTATTGACCCATGGCTAAAACTCAAGCTTTAAAGACTTCCCGAAATCCAAATTTGGACTTTCGTTAGTGTATTAAGTGTATCAAAATGTCGTCTTTCACATTTATTCGAAATCGTCAACCGCAAAAAAAGTCAGTTTTGAGAAATCGTTGAATCAACAAAGTTGTCTCTTTCTTGTTTCAAGTGTTCTACTATAGACCCATGGCTAAAACTCAAGTTTTAAAGACTTCCCGAAATCCAAATTTAGACTTTCATTAGTGTATTAAGTGTATTAAAATGTCGTATTTCACATTGATTCGGAATCGTCAACCGCAAAAAAAGTCAGTTCTGAGATATCTTTGAATGAACAAAGTTGTCTCTTTCTTGTTTCAAGTGTTTAACTATGGACCCATGGCTAAAACTCAAGTTTTAAAAACTTCTCCAAATATGAATTTGGACTTTCTTTAGTGTATTAGGTGTTTCAAAATGTTGTCTTTCACGTAGATTCGGAATCATCAACAGCAAAAAAAGTCAGTTTTGTGATATCGTTGAATGAACAAAGTTGTATCTTTCTTGTTTCAAGTGTTTAACTACGGACCCATGGCTAAAACTCAAGTTTTAAAGACTTTTCGAAATCCGAATTTGGACTTTCATCAGTGTATTAAGTGTATTAAAATGTCGTCTTTCACATTGATTCGGAATCGTCTACCGCAAAAAAGTTCCCTTTTGAGTTATCGTTGAATGAACAAAGTTGTCTCTTTCTTGTTTCAAGTGTTCAACGATGGACCCATGGCTAAAACTCAAGTTTTAAAAACTTCTCGAAATATGAATTTGTACTTTCTTTAGTGTATTAAGTGTTTCAAAATGTCGTCTTTCACGTAGATTCGAAATCATCAAAAGCAAATAAGTCAGTTTTTAGATATCTTTGATTGAACAAAGTTCTGTCTTTCTTGTTTCAAGTGTTTAACTATGGACCATGGCTAAAACTCAAGTTTTAAAAACTTTTCGAAATCTGAATATGGACTTTCTTTAGTGTATTAGGTGTTTCAAAATGTTGTCTTTCACGTAGATTCGTAATCATCAAAAGCAAATAAGTCAGTTTTAAGATATCGTTGATTGAACAAAGTTGTCTTCTTCTTGTTTCAAGTGTTCTACTATGGACCCATGGCTAAAACTCAAGTTTTAAAAACTTCTCGAAATATGAATTTGTACTTTCTTTAGTGTATTAAGTGTTTCAAAATGTCGTCTTTCACGTAGATTCGGAATCATCAAAAGCAAATAAGTCAGTTTTTAGATATCTTTGATTGAACAAAGTTCTGTCTTTCTTGTTTCAAGTGTTTAACTATGGACCATGGCTAAAACTCAAGTTTTAAAAACTTTCCGAAATCTGAATTTGGACTTTCTTTAGTGTATTAAGTGTTTCAAAATGCTGTCTTTCACATAGATTCGGAATCGTCAACTGCAAAAAAGTCAATTTTAAGATATCGTTGATTGAACAAAGTTGTCTCCTTCTTGTTTCAAGTGTTCTACTATGGACCATGGCTAAAACTCAAGTTTTAAAGACTTCCCGAAATCCGAATTTGGACTTTCATTAGTGTATTAAGTGTATTAAAATGTCGTCTTTCGCATTGATTCAGAATCGTCAACCGCAAAAAAAGTCAGTTTTGAGTTATCGTTGAATGAACAAAGTTGTCTCTTTCTTGTTTCAAGTGTTCAACTATGGACCCATGGCTAAAACTCAAGTTTTAAAGACTTCCCGAAATCCGAATTTGGACTTTCATTTGTGTATTAAGTGTATTAAAATGTCGTCTTTCACATTGATTCGGAATCGTCAACCGCAAAAAAAGTCAGTTTTGAGATATCGTTGAATGAACGAAGTTGTCTCTTTCTTGTTTCAAGTGTTCAACTATGGACCCATGGCTAAAACTCAAGTTTTAAAAACTTCCCAAAATCTGAATTTGGACTTTATTTAGTGTATTAAGTGTTTCAAAATGTCATCTTTCACGTAGATTCAGAACCGTCAAAAGCAAATAAGTCAGTTTTGAGATATCTTTGATAGAACAAAGTTCTGTCTTTCTTGTTTCAATTGTTCTACTGTGCACCCATGGCTAAAACTCAAGTTTTAAAAACTTCCCGAGATCTGAATCTGGACTTTCATTAGTGTATTATGTGTATCAAAATGTCGTCTTTCACATAGATTCGGAATCGTCAACTGCAAAAAAGTCAATTTTGAGATATCGTTGATTTAACAAAGTTGTCTCCTTCTTGTTTCAAGTGTTCTACTATGGACCCATGGGTAAAACTCACGTTTTAAAAATGTCCCGAAATCCGAATTTGGACTTTCACTAGTGTATTAAGTGTATCAAAATGTCGTCTTTCACATTGATTCGGAATCGTCAACCGCAAAAAAAGGCAGTTTTTAGATATCGTTGAATGAAGAAAGTTGTCTCTTTCTTGTTTCAAGTGTTCAACAATGGACCCATGGCTAAAACTCAAGTTTTAAAGACTTCCCGAAATCCGAATTTGGATTTTTCATTAGTGTATTAAGTGTATTAAAATGTCGTCTTTCACATTGATTCGGAATCATCAACCGCAAAAAAAGTCAGTTTTGAGATATCGTTGAATGAACAAAGTTGTCTCTTTCTTTTTTCAAGTGTTTAACTATGGACCCATGGCTAAAACTCAAGTTTTAAAGACTTCCCGAAATCCGAATTTGGACTTTCACTAGTGTATTAAGTGTATCAAAATGTCGTCTTTCACATTGATTCGGAATCATCAACCGCAAAAAAAGTCAGTTTTGAGATATCGTTGAATGAACAAAGTTGTCTCTTTCTTGTTTCAAGTGTTTAACTATGGACCCATGGCTAAAACTCAAGTTTTAAAAACTTCTCGAAATATGAATTTGGACTTTCTTTAGTGTATTAGGTGTTTCAAAATGTTGTCTTTCACGTAGATTCGGAATCATCAACAGCAAAAAAAGTCAGTTTTGTGATATCGTTGAATGAACAAAGTTGTATCTTTCTTGTTTCAAGTGTTTAACTACGGACCCATGGCTAAAACTCAAGTTTTAAAGACTTTTCGAAATCCGAATTTGGACTTTCATCAGTGTATTAAGTGTATTAAAATGTCGTCTTTCACATTGATTCGGAATCGTCCACCGCAAAAAAGTTCCCTTTTGAGTTATCGTTGAATGAACAAAGTTGTCTCTTTCTTGTTTCAAGTGTTCAACGATGGACCCATGGCTAAAACTCAAGTTTTAAAAACTTCTCGAAATATGTATTTGTACTTTCTTTAGTGTATTAAGTGTTTCAAAATGTCGTCTTTCACGTAGATTCGAAATCATCAAAAGCAAATAAGTCAGTTTTTAGATATCTTTGATTGAACAAAGTTCTGTCTTTCTTGTTTCAAGTGTTTAACTATGGACCATGGCTAAAACTCAAGTTTTAAAAACTTTTCGAAATCTGAATATGGACTTTCTTTAGTGTATTAAGTGTTTCAAAATGCTGTCTTTCACGTAGATTCGTAATTATCAAAAGCAAATAAGTCAGTTTTAAGATATCGTTGATTGAACAAAGTTGTCTTCTTCTTGTTTCAAGTGTTCTACTATGGACCCATGGCTAAAACTCAAGTTTTAAAAACTTCTCGAAATATGAATTTGTACTTTCTTTAGTGTATTAAGTGTTTCAAAATGTCGTCTTTCACGTAGATTCGGAATCATCAAAAGCAAATAAGTCAGTTTTTAGATATCTTTGATTGAACAAAGTTCTGTCTTTCTTGTTTCAAGTGTTTAACTGTGGACCATGGCTAAAACTCAAGTTTTAAAAACTTTCTGAAATCTGAATTTGGACTTTCTTTAGTGTATTAAGTGTTTCAAAATGCTGTCTTTCACATAGATTCGGAATCGTCAACTGCAAAAAAGTCAATTTTAAGATATCGTTGATTGAACAAAGTTGTCTCCTTCTTGTTTCAAGTGTTCTACTATGGACGATGGCTAAAACTCAAGTTTTAGAGACATCCCGAAATCCAAATTTGGACTTTCGTTAGTGTATTAAGTGTATCAAAATGTCATCTTTCACATTGATTCGAGATCGTCAACCGCAAAAAAAGTCAATTTTGAGATATCGTTGAATGAACAAAGTTGTCTCTTTCTTGTTTCAAGTGTTTAACTATGGACCCATGGCTAAAACTCAAGTTTTAAAGACTTCCCGAAATCTGAATTTGGACTTTCATCAGTGTATTAAGTGTATTAAAATGTAGTCTTTCACGTTGATTCAGAATCGTCCACCACAAAAAACTTCCCTTTCGAGTTATCGTTGAATGAACGAAGTTGTCTCTTTCTTGTTTCAAGTGTTCAACTATGGACCCATGGCCAAAACTCAAGTTTTAAAAACTTCCCAAAATCTGAATTTGGGCTTTCTTTAGTGTATTAAGTGTTTCAAAATGCCGTCTTTCATGTAGATTCGTAATCATCAAAAGCAAATAAGTCAGTTTTTAGATATCTTTGATTGAACAAAGTTCTGTCTTTCTTGTTTCAAGTGTTCTACTATGGACCCATGACTAAAACTCAAGTTTTAAAAACTTCTCGAAATCTAAATCTGGACTTTCATTAGGGTATTAAGTGTATCAAAATGTCGTCTTTCACATAGATTCGGAATCGTCAACTGCAAAAAAGTCAGTTTTAAGATATCGTTGATTGAACAAAGTTGTCTCTTTCTTGTTTCAAGTGTTCTACTATGGACCCATGGGTAAAACTCAAGTTTTAAAAAAGTTCCCGGAATCCGAATTTGGACATTCGTTAGTGTATTAAGTGTATCAAAATGTCTTCTTTCACGTTGATTCGGAATCGTCAACCGCAATAAAAGTCAGTTTTGAGATATTGTTGAATGAACAAAGTTGTCTCTTTCTTGTTTCAAGTGTTTAACTATTGACCCATGGCTAAAACTCAAGCTTTAAAGACTTCCCGAAATCCAAATTTGGACTTTCGTTAGTGTATTAAGTGTATCAAAATGTCGTCTTTCACATTTATTCGAAATCGTCAACCGCAAAAAAAGTCAGTTTTGAGAAATCGTTGAATCAACAAAGTTGTCTCTTTCTTGTTTCAAGTGTTCTACTATAGACCCATGGCTAAAACTCAAGTTTTAAAGACTTCCCGAAATCCAAATTTAGACTTTCATTAGTGTATTAAGTGTATTAAAATGTCGTATTTCACATTGATTCGGAATCGTCAACCGCAAAAAAAGTCAGTTCTGAGATATCTTTGAATGAACAAAGTTGTCTCTTTCTTGTTTCAAGTGTTTAACTATGGACCCATGGCTAAAACTCAAGTTTTAAAAACTTCTCCAAATATGAATTTGGACTTTCTTTAGTGTATTAGGTGTTTCAAAATGTTGTCTTTCACGTAGATTCGGAATCATCAACAGCAAAAAAAGTCAGTTTTGTGATATCGTTGAATGAACAAAGTTGTATCTTTCTTGTTTCAAGTGTTTAACTACGGACCCATGGCTAAAACTCAAGTTTTAAAGACTTTTCGAAATCCGAATTTGGACTTTCATCAGTGTATTAAGTGTATTAAAATGTCGTCTTTCACATTGATTCGGAATCGTCTACCGCAAAAAAGTTCCCTTTTGAGTTATCGTTGAATGAACAAAGTTGTCTCTTTCTTGTTTCAAGTGTTCAACGATGGACCCATGGCTAAAACTCAAGTTTTAAAAACTTCTCGAAATATGAATTTGTACTTTCTTTAGTGTATTAAGTGTTTCAAAATGTCGTCTTTCACGTAGATTCGAAATCATCAAAAGCAAATAAGTCAGTTTTTAGATATCTTTGATTGAACAAAGTTCTGTCTTTCTTGTTTCAAGTGTTTAACTATGGACCATGGCTAAAACTCAAGTTTTAAAAACTTTTCGAAATCTGAATATGGACTTTCTTTAGTGTATTAGGTGTTTCAAAATGCTGTCTTTCACGTAGATTCGTAATCATCAAAAGCAAATAAGTCAGTTTTAAGATATCGTTGATTGAACAAAGTTGTCTTCTTCTTGTTTCAAGTGTTCTACTATGGACCCATGGCTAAAACTCAAGTTTTAAAAACTTCTCGAAATATGAATTTGTACTTTCTTTAGTGTATTAAGTGTTTCAAAATGTCGTCTTTCACGTAGATTCGGAATCATCAAAAGCAAATAAGTCAGTTTTTAGATATCTTTGATTGAACAAAGTTCTGTCTTTCTTGTTTCAAGTGTTTAACTATGGACCATGGCTAAAACTCAAGTTTTAAAAACTTTCCGAAATCTGAATTTGGACTTTCTTTAGTGTATTAAGTGTTTCAAAATGCTGTCTTTCACATAGATTCGGAATCGTCAACTGCAAAAAAGTCAATTTTAAGATATCGTTGATTGAACAAAGTTGTCTCCTTCTTGTTTCAAGTGTTCTACTATGGACCATGGCTAAAACTCAAGTTTTAAAGACTTCCCGAAATCCGAATTTGGACTTTCATTAGTGTATTAAGTGTATTAAAATGTCGTCTTTCGCATTGATTCGGAATCGTCAACCGCAAAAAAAGTCAGTTTTGAGATATCGTTGAATGAACGAAGTTGTCTCTTTCTTGTTTCAAGTGTTCAACTATGGACCCATGGCTAAAACTCAAGTTTTAAAGACTTCCCGAAATCCGAATTTGGACTTTCATTTGTGTATTAAGTGTATTAAAATGTCGTCTTTCACATTGATTCGGAATCGTCAACCGCAAAAAACTTCCCTTTCGAGTTATCGTTGAATGAACGAAGTTGTCTCTTTCTTGTTTCAAGTGTTCAACTATGGACCCATGGCCAAAACTCAAGTTTTAAAAACTTCCCAAAATCTGAATTTGGGCTTTCTTTAGTGTATTAAGTGTTTCAAAATGCCGTCTTTCATGTAGATTCGTAATCATCAAAAGCAAATAAGTCAGTTTTTAGATATCTTTGATTGAACAAAGTTCTGTCTTTCTTGTTTCAAGTGTTCTACTATGGACCCATGACTAAAACTCAAGTTTTAAAAACTTCTCGAAATCTAAATCTGGACTTTCATTAGGGTATTAAGTGTATCAAAATGTCGTCTTTCACATAGATTCGGAATCGTCAACTGCAAAAAAGTCAGTTTTAAGATATCGTTGATTGAACAAAGTTGTCTCTTTCTTGTTTCAAGTGTTCTACTATGGAGCCATGGGTAAAACTCAAGTTTTAAAAAAGTTCCCGGAATCCGAATTTGGACATTCGTTAGTGTATTAAGTGTATCAAAATGTCGTCTTTCACGTTGATTCGGAATCGTCAACCGCAATAAAAGTCAGTTTTGAGATATTGTTGAATGAACAAAGTTGTCTCTTTCTTGTTTCAAGTGTTTAACTATTGACCCATGGCTAAAACTCAAGCTTTAAAGACTTCCCGAAATCCAAATTTGGACTTTCGTTAGTGTATTAAGTGTATCAAAATGTCGTCTTTCACATTTATTCGAAATCGTCAACCGCAAAAAAAGTCAGTTTTGAGAAATCGTTGAATCAACAAAGTTGTCTCTTTCTTGTTTCAAGTGTTCTACTATAGACCCATGGCTAAAACTCAAGTTTTAAAGACTTCCCGAAATCCAAATTTAGACTTTCATTAGTGTATTAAGTGTATTAAAATGTCGTATTTCACATTGATTCGGAATCGTCAACCGCAAAAAAAGTCAGTTCTGAGATATCTTTGAATGAACGAAGTTGTTTCTTTCTTGTTTCAAGTGTTTAACTATGGACCCATGGCTAAAACTCAAGTTTTAAAGACTTCCCGAAATCCGAATTTGTACTTTCATTAGTGTATTAAGTGTATTAAAATGTCGTCTTTCACATTGATTCGGAATCGTCAACCGCAAAAAAAGTCAGTTTTGAGTTATCGTTGAATGAACAAAGTTGTCTCTTTCTTGTTTCAAGTGTTTAACTATGGACCCATGGCTAAAACTCAAGTTTTAAAGACTTCCCGAAATCCGAATTTGGACTTTCATTAGTGTATTAAGTGTATTAAAATGTCATCTTTCGCATTGATTCAGAATCGTCAACCGCAAAAAAAGTCAGTTTTGAGTTATCGTTGAATGAACAAAGTTGTCTCTTTCTTGTTTCAAGTGTTCAACTATGGACCCATGGCTAAAACTCAAGTTTTAAAGACTTCCCGAAATCCGAATTTGGACTTTCATTTGTGTATTAAGTGTATCAAAATGTCGTCTTTCACATAGATTCGGAATCGTCAACTGCAAAAAAGTCAATTTTGAGATATCGTTGATTTAACAAAGTTGTCTCCTTCTTGTTTCAAGTGTTCTACTATGGACCCATGGGTAAAACTCACGTTTTAAAAATGTCCCGAAATCCGAATTTGGACTTTCACTAGTGTATTAAGTGTATCAAAATGTCGTCTTTCACATTGATTCGGAATCGTCAACCGCAAAAAAAGGCAGTTTTTAGATATCGTTGAATGAAGAAAGTTGTCTATTTCTTGTTTCAAGTGTTCAACAATGGACCCATGGCTAAAACTCAAGTTTTAAAGACTTCCCGAAATCCGAATTTGGATTTTTCATTAGTGTATTAAGTGTATTAAAATGTCGTCTTTCACATTGATTCGGAATCGTCAACCGCAAAAAAAGTCAGTTTTGAGTTATCGTTGAATGAACAAAGTTGTCTCTTTCTTGTTTCAAGTGTTCAACTATGGACCCATGGCTAAAACTCAAGTTTTAAAGACTTCCCGAAATCCGAATTTGTACTTTCATTAGTGTATTAAGTGTATCAAAATGTCGTCTTTCACATTGATTCGGAATCGTCAACCGCAAAAAAAGTCAGTTTTCAGTTATCGTTGAATGAACAAAGTTGTCTCTTTCTTGTTTCAAGTGTTTAACTATGGACCCATGGCTAAAACTCAAGTTTTAAAGACTTCCCGAAATCCGAATTTGGACTTTCATTAGTGTATTAAGTGTATTAAAATGTCGTCTTTCACATTGATTCGGAATCATCAACCGCAAAAAAAGTCAGTTTTGAGATATCGTTGAATGAACAAAGTTGTCTCTTTCTTGTTTCAAGTGTTTAACTATGGACCCATGGCTAAAACTCAAGTTTTAAAAACTTCTCGAAATATGAATTTGGACTTTCTTTAGTGTATTAGGTGTTTCAAAATGTTGTCTTTCACGTAGATTCAGAATCATCAACAGCAAAAAAAGTCAGTTTTGTGATATCGTTGAATGAACAAAGTTGTCTCTTTCTTGTTTCAAGTGTTTAACTATGGACCCATGGCTAAAACTCAAGTTTTAAAGACTTCCCGAAATCCGAATTTGGACTTTCATTAGTGTATTAAGTGTATTAAAATGTCGTCTTTCACATTGATTCGGAATCATCAACCGCAAAAAAAGTCAGTTTTGAGATATCGTTGAATGAACAAAGTTGTCTCTTTCTTGTTTCAAGTGTTTAACTATGGACCCATGGCTAAAACTCAAGTTTTAAAAACTTCTCGAAATATGAATTTGGACTTTCTTTAGTGTATTAGGTGTTTCAAAATGTTGTCTTTCACGTAGATTCGGAATCATCAACAGCAAAAAAAGTCAGTTTTGTGATATCGTTGAATGAACAAAGTTGTATCTTTCTTGTTTCAAGTGTTTAACTACGGACCCATGGCTAAAACTCAAGTTTTAAAGACTTTTCGAAATCCGAATTTGGACTTTCATCAGTGTATTAAGTGTATTAAAATGTCGTCTTTCACATTGATTCGGAATCGTCCACCGCAAAAAAGTTCCCTTTTGAGTTATCGTTGAATGAACAAAGTTGTCTCTTTCTTGTTTGAAGTGTTCAACGATGGACCCATGGCTAAAACTCAAGTTTTAAAAACTTCTCGAAATATGTATTTGTACTTTCTTTAGTGTATTAAGTGTTTCAAAATGTCGTCTTTCACGTAGAGTCGAAATCATCAAAAGCAAATAAGTCAGTTTTTAGATATCTTTGATTGAACAAAGTTCTGTCTTTCTTGTTTCAAGTGTTTAACTATGGACCATGGCTAAAACTCAAGTTTTAAAAACTTTTCGAAATCTGAATATGGACTTTCTTTAGTGTATTAAGTGTTTCAAAATGCTGTCTTTCACGTAGATTCGTAATCATCAAAAGCAAATAAGTCAGTTTTAAGATATCGTTGATTGAACAAAGTTGTCTTCTTCTTGTTTCAAGTGTTCTACTATGGACCCATGGCTAAAACTCAAGTTTTAAAAACTTCTCGAAATATGAATTTGTACTTTCTTTAGTGTATTAAGTGTTTCAAAATGTCGTCTTTCACGTAGATTCGGAATCATCAAAAGCAAATAAGTCAGTTTTTAGATATCTTTGATTGAACAAAGTTCTGTCTTTCTTGTTTCAAGTGTTTAACTGTGGACCATGGCTAAAACTCAAGTTTTAAAAACTTTTCGAAATCTGAATTTGGACTTTCTTTAGTGTATTAAGTGTTTCAAAATGCTGTCTTTCACATAGATTCGGAATCGTCAACTGCAAAAAAGTCAATTTTAAGATATCGTTGATTGAACAAAGTTGTCTCCTTCTTGTTTCAAGTGTTCTACTATGGACGATGGCTAAAACTCAAGTTTTAGAGACATCCCGAAATCCAAATTTGGACTTTCGTTAGTGTATTAAGTGTATCAAAATGTCATCTTTCACATTGATTCGAGATCGTCAACCGCAAAAAAAGTCAATTTTGAGATATCGTTGAATGAACAAAGTTGTCTCTTTCTTGTTTCAAGTGTTTAACTATGGACCCATGGCTAAAACTCAAGTTTTAAAGACTTCCCGAAATCTGAATTTGGACTTTCATCAGTGTATTAAGTGTATTAAAATGTAGTCTTTCACGTTGATTCAGAATCGTCCACCGCAAAAAACTTCCCTTTCGAGTTATCGTTGAATGAACGAAGTTGTCTCTTTCTTGTTTCAAGTGTTCAACTATGGACCCATGGCCAAAACTCAAGTTTTTAAAACTTCCCAAAATCTGAATTTGGGCTTTCTTTAGTGTATTAAGTGTTTCAAAATGCCGTCTTTCATGTAGATTCGTAATCATCAAAAGCAAATAAGTCAGTTTTTAGATATCTTTGATTGAACAAAGTTCTGTCTTTCTTGTTTCAAGTGTTCTACTATGGACCCATGACTAAAACTCAAGTTTTAAAAACTTCTCGAAATCTAAATCTGGACTTTCATTAGGGTATTAAGTGTATCAAAATGTCGTCTTTCACATAGATTCGGAATCGTCAACTGCAAAAAAGTCAGTTTTAAGATATCGTTGATTGAACAAAGTTGTCTCTTTCTTGTTTCAAGTGTTCTACTATGGACCCATGGGTAAAACTCAAGTTTTAAAAAAGTTCCCGGAATCCGAATTTGGACATTCGTTAGTGTATTAAGTGTATCAAAATGTCTTCTTTCACGTTGATTCGGAATCGTCAACCGCAATAAAAGTCAGTTTTGAGATATTGTTGAATGAACAAAGTTGTCTCTTTCTTGTTTCAAGTGTTTAACTATTGACCCATGGCTAAAACTCAAGCTTTAAAGACTTCCCGAAATCCAAATTTGGACTTTCGTTAGTGTATTAAGTGTATCAAAATGTCGTCTTTCACATTTATTCGAAATCGTCAACCGCAAAAAAAGTCAGTTTTGAGAAATCGTTGAATCAACAAAGTTGTCTCTTTCTTGTTTCAAGTGTTCTACTATAGACCCATGGCTAAAACTCAAGTTTTAAAGACTTCCCGAAATCCAAATTTAGACTTTCATTAGTGTATTAAGTGTATTAAAATGTCGTATTTCACATTGATTCGGAATCGTCAACCGCAAAAAAAGTCAGTTCTGAGATATCTTTGAATGAACAAAGTTGTCTCTTTCTTGTTTCAAGTGTTTAACTATGGACCCATGGCTAAAACTCAAGTTTTAAAAACTTCTCCAAATATGAATTTGGACTTTCTTTAGTGTATTAGGTGTTTCAAAATGTTGTCTTTCACGTAGATTCGGAATCATCAACAGCAAAAAAAGTCAGTTTTGTGATATCGTTGAATGAACAAAGTTGTATCTTTCTTGTTTCAAGTGTTTAACTACGGACCCATGGCTAAAACTCAAGTTTTAAAGACTTTTCGAAATCCGAATTTGGACTTTCATCAGTGTATTAAGTGTATTAAAATGTCGTCTTTCACATTGATTCGGAATCGTCTACCGCAAAAAAGTTCCCTTTTGAGTTATCGTTGAATGAACAAAGTTGTCTCTTTCTTGTTTCAAGTGTTCAACGATGGACCCATGGCTAAAACTCAAGTTTTAAAAACTTCTCGAAATATGAATTTGTACTTTCTTTAGTGTATTAAGTGTTTCAAAATGTCGTCTTTCACGTAGATTCGAAATCATCAAAAGCAAATAAGTCAGTTTTTAGATATCTTTGATTGAACAAAGTTCTGTCTTTCTTGTTTCAAGTGTTTAACTATGGACCATGGCTAAAACTCAAGTTTTAAAAACTTTTCGAAATCTGAATATGGACTTTCTTTAGTGTATTAGGTGTTTCAAAATGTTGTCTTTCACGTAGATTCGTAATCATCAAAAGCAAATAAGTCAGTTTTAAGATATCGTTGATTGAACAAAGTTGTCTTCTTCTTGTTTCAAGTGTTCTACTATGGACCCATGGCTAAAACTCAAGTTTTAAAAACTTCTCGAAATATGAATTTGTACTTTCTTTAGTGTATTAAGTGTTTCAAAATGTCGTCTTTCACGTAGATTCGGAATCATCAAAAGCAAATAAGTCAGTTTTTAGATATCTTTGATTGAACAAAGTTCTGTCTTTCTTGTTTCAAGTGTTTAACTATGGACCATGGCTAAAACTCAAGTTTTAAAAACTTTCCGAAATCTGAATTTGGACTTTCTTTAGTGTATTAAGTGTTTCAAAATGCTGTCTTTCACATAGATTCGGAATCGTCAACTGCAAAAAAGTCAATTTTAAGATATCGTTGATTGAACAAAGTTGTCTCCTTCTTGTTTCAAGTGTTCTACTATGGACCATGGCTAAAACTCAAGTTTTAAAGACTTCCCGAAATCCGAATTTGGACTTTCATTAGTGTATTAAGTGTATTAAAATGTCGTCTTTCGCATTGATTCAGAATCGTCAACCGCAAAAAAAGTCAGTTTTGAGTTATCGTTGAATGAACAAAGTTGTCTCTTTCTTGTTTCAAGTGTTCAACTATGGACCCATGGCTAAAACTCAAGTTTTAAAGACTTCCCGAAATCCGAATTTGGACTTTCATTTGTGTATTAAGTGTATTAAAATGTCGTCTTTCACATTGATTCGGAATCGTCAACCGCAAAAAAAGTCAGTTTTGAGATATCGTTGAATGAACGAAGTTGTCTCTTTCTTGTTTCAAGTGTTCAACTATGGACCCATGGCTAAAACTCAAGTTTTAAAAACTTCCCAAAATCTGAATTTGGACTTTATTTAGTGTATTAAGTGTTTCAAAATGTCATCTTTCACGTAGATTCAGAACCGTCAAAAGCAAATAAGTCAGTTTTGAGATATCTTTGATAGAACAAAGTTCTGTCTTTCTTGTTTCAATTGTTCTACTGTGCACCCATGGCTAAAACTCAAGTTTTAAAAACTTCCCGAGATCTGAATCTGGACTTTCATTAGTGTATTATGTGTATCAAAATGTCGTCTTTCACATAGATTCGGAATCGTCAACTGCAAAAAAGTCAATTTTGAGATATCGTTGATTTAACAAAGTTGTCTCCTTCTTGTTTCAAGTGTTCTACTATGGACCCATGGGTAAAACTCACGTTTTAAAAATGTCCCGAAATCCGAATTTGGACTTTCACTAGTGTATTAAGTGTATCAAAATGTCGTCTTTCACATTGATTCGGAATCGTCAACCGCAAAAAAAGGCAGTTTTTAGATATCGTTGAATGAAGAAAGTTGTCTCTTTCTTGTTTCAAGTGTTCAACAATGGACCCATGGCTAAAACTCAAGTTTTAAAGACTTCCCGAAATCCGAATTTGGATTTTTCATTAGTGTATTAAGTGTATTAAAATGTCGTCTTTCACATTGATTCGGAATCATCAACCGCAAAAAAAGTCAGTTTTGAGATATCGTTGAATGAACAAAGTTGTCTCTTTCTTTTTTCAAGTGTTTAACTATGGACCCATGGCTAAAACTCAAGTTTTAAAGACTTCCCGAAATCCGAATTTGGACTTTCACTAGTGTATTAAGTGTATCAAAATGTCGTCTTTCACATTGATTCGGAATCATCAACCGCAAAAAAAGTCAGTTTTGAGATATCGTTGAATGAACAAAGTTGTCTCTTTCTTGTTTCAAGTGTTTAACTATGGACCCATGGCTAAAACTCAAGTTTTAAAAACTTCTCGAAATATGAATTTGGACTTTCTTTAGTGTATTAGGTGTTTCAAAATGTTGTCTTTCACGTAGATTCGGAATCATCAACAGCAAAAAAAGTCAGTTTTGTGATATCGTTGAATGAACAAAGTTGTATCTTTCTTGTTTCAAGTGTTTAACTACGGACCCATGGCTAAAACTCAAGTTTTAAAGACTTTTCGAAATCCGAATTTGGACTTTCATCAGTGTATTAAGTGTATTAAAATGTCGTCTTTCACATTGATTCGGAATCGTCCACCGCAAAAAAGTTCCCTTTTGAGTTATCGTTGAATGAACAAAGTTGTCTCTTTCTTGTTTCAAGTGTTCAACGATGGACCCATGGCTAAAACTCAAGTTTTAAAAACTTCTCGAAATATGTATTTGTACTTTCTTTAGTGTATTAAGTGTTTCAAAATGTCGTCTTTCACGTAGATTCGAAATCATCAAAAGCAAATAAGTCAGTTTTTAGATATCTTTGATTGAACAAAGTTCTGTCTTTCTTGTTTCAAGTGTTTAACTATGGACCATGGCTAAAACTCAAGTTTTAAAAACTTTTCGAAATCTGAATATGGACTTTCTTTAGTGTATTAAGTGTTTCAAAATGCTGTCTTTCACGTAGATTCGTAATTATCAAAAGCAAATAAGTCAGTTTTAAGATATCGTTGATTGAACAAAGTTGTCTTCTTCTTGTTTCAAGTGTTCTACTATGGACCCATGGCTAAAACTCAAGTTTTAAAAACTTCTCGAAATATGAATTTGTACTTTCTTTAGTGTATTAAGTGTTTCAAAATGTCGTCTTTCACGTAGATTCGGAATCATCAAAAGCAAATAAGTCAGTTTTTAGATATCTTTGATTGAACAAAGTTCTGTCTTTCTTGTTTCAAGTGTTTAACTGTGGACCATGGCTAAAACTCAAGTTTTAAAAACTTTCTGAAATCTGAATTTGGACTTTCTTTAGTGTATTAAGTGTTTCAAAATGCTGTCTTTCACATAGATTCGGAATCGTCAACTGCAAAAAAGTCAATTTTAAGATATCGTTGATTGAACAAAGTTGTCTCCTTCTTGTTTCAAGTGTTCTACTATGGACGATGGCTAAAACTCAAGTTTTAGAGACATCCCGAAATCCAAATTTGGACTTTCGTTAGTGTATTAAGTGTATCAAAATGTCATCTTTCACATTGATTCGAGATCGTCAACCGCAAAAAAAGTCAATTTTGAGATATCGTTGAATGAACAAAGTTGTCTCTTTCTTGTTTCAAGTGTTTAACTATGGACCCATGGCTAAAACTCAAGTTTTAAAGACTTCCCGAAATCTGAATTTGGACTTTCATCAGTGTATTAAGTGTATTAAAATGTAGTCTTTCACGTTGATTCAGAATCGTCCACCACAAAAAACTTCCCTTTCGAGTTATCGTTGAATGAACGAAGTTGTCTCTTTCTTGTTTCAAGTGTTCAACTATGGACCCATGGCCAAAACTCAAGTTTTAAAAACTTCCCAAAATCTGAATTTGGGCTTTCTTTAGTGTATTAAGTGTTTCAAAATGCCGTCTTTCATGTAGATTCGTAATCATCAAAAGCAAATAAGTCAGTTTTTAGATATCTTTGATTGAACAAAGTTCTGTCTTTCTTGTTTCAAGTGTTCTACTATGGACCCATGACTAAAACTCAAGTTTTAAAAACTTCTCGAAATCTAAATCTGGACTTTCATTAGGGTATTAAGTGTATCAAAATGTCGTCTTTCACATAGATTCGGAATCGTCAACTGCAAAAAAGTCAGTTTTAAGATATCGTTGATTGAACAAAGTTGTCTCTTTCTTGTTTCAAGTGTTCTACTATGGACCCATGGGTAAAACTCAAGTTTTAAAAAAGTTCCCGGAATCCGAATTTGGACATTCGTTAGTGTATTAAGTGTATCAAAATGTCTTCTTTCACGTTGATTCGGAATCGTCAACCGCAATAAAAGTCAGTTTTGAGATATTGTTGAATGAACAAAGTTGTCTCTTTCTTGTTTCAAGTGTTTAACTATTGACCCATGGCTAAAACTCAAGCTTTAAAGACTTCCCGAAATCCAAATTTGGACTTTCGTTAGTGTATTAAGTGTATCAAAATGTCGTCTTTCACATTTATTCGAAATCGTCAACCGCAAAAAAAGTCAGTTTTGAGAAATCGTTGAATCAACAAAGTTGTCTCTTTCTTGTTTCAAGTGTTCTACTATAGACCCATGGCTAAAACTCAAGTTTTAAAGACTTCCCGAAATCCAAATTTAGACTTTCATTAGTGTATTAAGTGTATTAAAATGTCGTATTTCACATTGATTCGGAATCGTCAACCGCAAAAAAAGTCAGTTCTGAGATATCTTTGAATGAACAAAGTTGTCTCTTTCTTGTTTCAAGTGTTTAACTATGGACCCATGGCTAAAACTCAAGTTTTAAAAACTTCTCCAAATATGAATTTGGACTTTCTTTAGTGTATTAGGTGTTTCAAAATGTTGTCTTTCACGTAGATTCGGAATCATCAACAGCAAAAAAAGTCAGTTTTGTGATATCGTTGAATGAACAAAGTTGTATCTTTCTTGTTTCAAGTGTTTAACTACGGACCCATGGCTAAAACTCAAGTTTTAAAGACTTTTCGAAATCCGAATTTGGACTTTCATCAGTGTATTAAGTGTATTAAAATGTCGTCTTTCACATTGATTCGGAATCGTCTACCGCAAAAAAGTTCCCTTTTGAGTTATCGTTGAATGAACAAAGTTGTCTCTTTCTTGTTTCAAGTGTTCAACGATGGACCCATGGCTAAAACTCAAGTTTTAAAAACTTCTCGAAATATGAATTTGTACTTTCTTTAGTGTATTAAGTGTTTCAAAATGTCGTCTTTCACGTAGATTCGAAATCATCAAAAGCAAATAAGTCAGTTTTTAGATATCTTTGATTGAACAAAGTTCTGTCTTTCTTGTTTCAAGTGTTTAACTATGGACCATGGCTAAAACTCAAGTTTTAAAAACTTTTCGAAATCTGAATATGGACTTTCTTTAGTGTATTAGGTGTTTCAAAATGCTGTCTTTCACGTAGATTCGTAATCATCAAAAGCAAATAAGTCAGTTTTAAGATATCGTTGATTGAACAAAGTTGTCTTCTTCTTGTTTCAAGTGTTCTACTATGGACCCATGGCTAAAACTCAAGTTTTAAAAACTTCTCGAAATATGAATTTGTACTTTCTTTAGTGTATTAAGTGTTTCAAAATGTCGTCTTTCACGTAGATTCGGAATCATCAAAAGCAAATAAGTCAGTTTTTAGATATCTTTGATTGAACAAAGTTCTGTCTTTCTTGTTTCAAGTGTTTAACTATGGACCATGGCTAAAACTCAAGTTTTAAAAACTTTCCGAAATCTGAATTTGGACTTTCTTTAGTGTATTAAGTGTTTCAAAATGCTGTCTTTCACATAGATTCGGAATCGTCAACTGCAAAAAAGTCAATTTTAAGATATCGTTGATTGAACAAAGTTGTCTCCTTCTTGTTTCAAGTGTTCTACTATGGACCATGGCTAAAACTCAAGTTTTAAAGACTTCCCGAAATCCGAATTTGGACTTTCATTAGTGTATTAAGTGTATTAAAATGTCGTCTTTCGCATTGATTCGGAATCGTCAACCGCAAAAAAAGTCAGTTTTGAGATATCGTTGAATGAACGAAGTTGTCTCTTTCTTGTTTCAAGTGTTCAACTATGGACCCATGGCTAAAACTCAAGTTTTAAAGACTTCCCGAAATCCGAATTTGGACTTTCATTTGTGTATTAAGTGTATTAAAATGTCGTCTTTCACATTGATTCGGAATCGTCAACCGCAAAAAAAGTCAGTTTTGAGATATCGTTGAATGAACGAAGTTGTCTCTTTCTTGTTTCAAGTGTTCAACTATGGACCCATGGCTAAAACTCAAGTTTTAAAAACTTCCCAAAATCTGAATTTGGACTTTATTTAGTGTATTAAGTGTTTCAAAATGTCATCTTTCACGTAGATTCAGAACCGTCAAAAGCAAATAAGTCAGTTTTGAGATATCTTTGATAGAACAAAGTTCTGTCTTTCTTGTTTCAATTGTTCTACTGTGCACCCATGGCTAAAACTCAAGTTTTAAAAACTTCCCGAGATCTGAATCTGGACTTTCATTAGTGTATTATGTGTATCAAAATGTCGTCTTTCACATAGATTCGGAATCGTCAACTGCAAAAAAGTCAATTTTGAGATATCGTTGATTTAACAAAGTTGTCTCCTTCTTGTTTCAAGTGTTCTACTATGGACCCATGGGTAAAACTCACGTTTTAAAAATGTCCCGAAATCCGAATTTGGACTTTCACTAGTGTATTAAGTGTATCAAAATGTCGTCTTTCACATTGATTCGGAATCGTCAACCGCAAAAAAAGGCAGTTTTTAGATATCGTTGAATGAAGAAAGTTGTCTCTTTCTTGTTTCAAGTGTTCAACAATGGACCCATGGCTAAAACTCAAGTTTTAAAGACTTCCCGAAATCCGAATTTGGATTTTTCATTAGTGTATTAAGTGTATTAAAATGTCGTCTTTCACATTGATTCGGAATCATCAACCGCAAAAAAAGTCAGTTTTGAGATATCGTTGAATGAACAAAGTTGTCTCTTTCTTTTTTCAAGTGTTTAACTATGGACCCATGGCTAAAACTCAAGTTTTAAATACTTTCCGAAATCCGAATTTGGACTTTCATCAGTGTATTAAGTGTATTAAAATGTCGTCTTTCAAATTGATTCGGAATCGTCCACTACAAAAAACTGCCCTTTTGAGTTATCGTTGAATAAGCAAAGTTGTCTCTTTCTTGTTTCAAGTGTTCAACTATGGACCCATGGCTAAAACACAAGTTTTAAAAACTTCTCGAAATATGAATTTGGACTTTCTTTAGTGTATTAAGTTTTTCAAAATGTCGTCTTTCACGTAGATTCGGAATCATCAAAACCAAATAAGTCAGTTTTTAGATATCTTTGATTGAACAAAGTTCTATCTTTCTTGTTTCAAGTGTTCTACTATGAACCCACGGCTAAAACTCAAGTTTTAAAAACTTCTCGAAATCTGAATCTGGACTTTCATTAGTGTATTAAGTGTATCAAAATGTCATCTTTCACATAGGTTCGGAATCGTCAACTGCAAAAAAGTCAATTTTAAGATATCGTTGATTGAACAAAGTTGTCTCCTTCTTGTTTCAAGTGTTCTACTATGGACCATGGCTAAAACTCAAGTTTTAGAGACATCCCGAAATCTGAATTTGGACTTTCGTTAGTGTATTAAGTGTATCAAAATGTCATCTTTCACATTGATTCGAGATCGTCAACCGCAAAAAAAGTCAGTTTTGAGATATCGTTGAATGAACAAAGTTGTCTCCTTCTTGTTTCTAGTGTTTAACTATGGACCCATGGCTAAAACTCAAGTTTTAAAGACTTCCCAAAATCTGATTTGGACTTTCATCAGTGTATTAAGTGTATTAAAATGTAGTCTTTCACATTGATTCAGAATCGTCCACCGCAAAAAACTTTCCTTTCGAGTTATCGTTGAATGAACGAAGTTGTCTCTTTCTTGTTTCAAGTGTTCAACTACGGACCCATGGCCAAAACTCAAGTTTTAAAAACTTCCCAAAATCTGAATTTGGGCTTTCTTTAGTGTATTAAGTGTTTCAAAATGCCGTCTTTCATGTAGATTCGTAATCATCAAAAGCAAATAAGTCAGTTTTTAGATATCTTTGATTGAACAAAGTTCTGTCTTTCTTGTTTCAAGTGTTCTACTATGGACCCATGACTAAAACTCAAGTTTTAAAAACTTCTCGAAATCTAAATCTGGACTTTCATTAGGGTATTAAGTGTATCAAAATGTCGTCTTTCACATAGATTCGAAATCGTCAACTGCAAAAAAGTCAGTTTTAAGATATCGTTGATTGAACAAAGTTGTCTCTTTCTTGTTTCAAGTGTTCTACTATGGACCCATGGGTAAAACTCAAGTTTTAAAAAAGTTCCCGGAATCCGAATTTGGACATTCGTTAGTGTATTAAGTGTATCAAAATGTCGTCTTTCACGTTGATTCGGAATCGTCAACCGCAATAAAAGTCAGTTTTGAGATATAGTTGAATGAACAAAGTTGTCTCTTTCTTGTTTCAAGTGTTTAACTATTGACCCATGGCTAAAACTCAAGCTTTAAAGACTTCCCGAAATCCAAATTTGGACTTTCGTTAGTGTATTAAGTGTATCAAAATGTCGTCTTTCACATTTATTCGAAATCGTCAACCGCAAAAAAAGTCAGTTTTGAGAAATCGTTGAATCAACAAAGTTGTCTCTTTCTTGTTTCAAGTGTTCTACTATAGACCCATGGCTAAAACTCAAGTTTTAAAGACTTCCCGAAATCCAAATTTAGACTTTCATTAGTGTATTAAGTGTATTAAAATGTCGTATTTCACATTGATTCGGAATCGTCAACCGTAAAAAAAGTCAGTTCTGAGATATCGTTGAATGAACGAAGTTGTTTCTTTCTTGTTTCAAGTGTTTAACTATGGACCCATGGCTAAAACTCAAGTTTTAAAGACTTCCCGAAATCCGAATTTGTACTTTCATTAGTGTATTAAGTGTATTAAAATGTCGTCTTTCACATTGATTCGGAATCGTCAACCGCAAAAAAAGTCAGTTTTGAGTTATCGTTGAATGAACAAAGTTGTCTCTTTCTTGTTTCAAGTGTTTAACTATGGACCCATGGCTAAAACTCAAGTTTTAAAGACTTCTCGAAATCCGAATTTGGACTTTCATTAGTGTATTAAGTGTATTAAAATGTCGCCTTTCGCATTGATTCGGAATCGTCAACCGCAAAAAAAGTCAGTTTTGAGTTATCGTTGAATGAACAAAGTTGTCTCTTTCTTGTTTCAAGTGTTCAACTATGGACCCATGGCTAAAACTCAAGTTTTAAAGACTTCCCGAAATCCGAATTTGGACTTTCATTTGTGTATTAAGTGTATTAAAATGTCGTCTTTCACATTGATTCGGAATCGTCAACCGCAAAAAAAGTCAGTTTTGAGATATCGTTGAATGAACAAAGTTGTCTCTTTCTTGTTTCAAGTGTTCAACTATGGACCCATGGCTAAAACTCAAGTTTTAAAAACTTCCCAAAATCTGAATTTGGACTTTATTTAGTGTATTAAGTGTTTCAAAATGTCATCTTTCACGTAGATTCAGAACCGTCAAAAGCAAATAAGTCAGTTTTGAGATATCTTTGATAGAACAAAGTTCTGTCTTTCTTGTTTCAATTGTTCTACTGTGCACCCATGGCTAAAACTCAAGTTTTAAAAACTTCCCGAGATCTGAATCTGGACTTTCATTAGTGTATTATGTGTATCAAAATGTCGTCTTTCACATAGATTCGGAATCGTCAACTGCAAAAAAGTCAATTTTGAGATATCGTTGATTTAACAAAGTTGTCTCCTTCTTGTTTCAAGTGTTCTACTATGGACCCATGGGTAAAACTCACGTTTTAAAAATGTCCCGAAATCCGAATTTGGACTTTCACTAGTGTATTAAGTGTATCAAAATGTCGTCTTTCACATTGATTCGGAATCGTCAACCGCAAAAAAAGGCAGTTTTTAGATATCGTTGAATGAAGAAAGTTGTCTCTTTCTTGTTTCAAGTGTTCAACAATGGACCCATGGTTAAAACTCAAGTTTTAAAGACTTCCCGAAATCCGAATTTGGATTTTTCATTAGTGTATTAAGTGTATTAAAATGTCGTCTTTCACATTGATTCGGAATCATCAACCGCAAAAAAAGTCAGTTTTGAGATATCGTTGAATGAACAAAGTTGTCTCTTTCTTTTTTCAAGTGTTTAACTATGGACCCATGGCTAAAACTCAAGTTTTAAATACTTTCCGAAATCCGAATTTGGACTTTCATCAGTGTATTAAGTGTATTAAAATGTCGTCTTTCACATTGATTCGGAATCGTCCACTACAAAAAACTGCCCTTTTGAGTTATCGTTGAATAAGCAAAGTTGTCTCTTTCTTGTTTCAAGTGTTCAACTATGGACCCATGGCTAAAACACAAGTTTTAAAAACTTCTCGAAATATGAATTTGGACTTTCTTTAGTGTATTAAGTTTTTCAAAATGTCGTCTTTCACGTAGATTCGGAATCATCAAAACCAAATAAGTCAGTTTTTAGATATCTTTGATTGAACAAAGTTCTATCTTTCTTGTTTCAAGTGTTCTACTATGAACCCACGGCTAAAACTCAAGTTTTAAAAACTTCTCGAAATCTGAATCTGGACTTTCATTAGTGTATTAAGTGTATCAAAATGTCATCTTTCACATAGGTTCGGAATCGTCAACTGCAAAAAAGTCAATTTT
The DNA here is from genome assembly GCA_036245055.1 of Diospyros kaki. NCBI lineage: Eukaryota > Viridiplantae > Streptophyta > Magnoliopsida > Ericales > Ebenaceae > Diospyros > Diospyros kaki. The sequence goes on along the minus strand of BSEG01000009.1, from coordinate 19,872,197 downwards.
AAGATATCGTTGATTGAACAAAGTTGTCTCCTTCTTGTTTCAAGTGTTCTACTATGGACCATGGCTAAAACTCAAGTTTTAGAGACATCCCGAAATCCGAATTTGGACTTTCGTTAGTGTATTAAGTGTATCAAAATGTCATCTTTCACATAGATTCGAGATCGTCAACCGCAAAAAAAGTCAGTTTTGAGATATCGTTGAATGAACAAAGTTGTCTCTTTCTTGTTTCTAGTGTTTAACTATGGACCCATGGCTAAAACTCAAGTTTTAAAGACTTCCCAAAATCTGATTTGGACTTTCATCAGTGTATTAAGTGTATTAAAATGTAGTCTTTCACATTGATTCAGAATCGTCCACCGCAAAAAACTTTCCTTTCGAGTTATCGTTGAATGATCGAAGTTGTCTCTTTCTTGTTTCAAGTGTTCAACTACGGACCCATGGCCAAAACTCAAGTTTTAAAAACTTCCCAAAATCTGAATTTGGGCTTTCTTTAGTGTATTAAGTGTTTCAAAATGCCGTCTTTCATGTAGATTCGTAATCATCAAAAGCAAATAAGTCAGTTTTTAGATATCTTTGATTGAACAAAGTTCTGTCTTTCTTGTTTCAAGTGTTCTACTATGGACCCATGACTAAAACTCAAGTTTTAAAAACTTCTCGAAATCTAAATCTGGACTTTCATTAGGGTATTAAGTGTATCAAAATGTCGTCTTTCACATAGATTCGGAATCGTCAACTGCAAAAAAGTCAGTTTTAAGATATCGTTGATTGAACAAAGTTGTCTCTTTCTTGTTTCAAGTGTTCTACTATGGACCCATGGGTAAAACTCAAGTTTTAAAAAAGTTCCCAGAATCCGAATTTGGACATTCGTTAGTGTATTAAGTGTATCAAAATGTCGTCTTTCACGTTGATTCGGAATCGTCAACCGCAATAAAAGTCAGTTTTGAGATATAGTTGAATGAACAAAGTTGTCTCTTTCTTGTTTCAAGTGTTTAACTATTGACCCATGGCTAAAACTCAAGCTTTAAAGACTTCCCGAAATCCAAATTTGGACTTTCGTTAGTGTATTAAGTGTATCAAAATGTCGTCTTTCACATTTATTCGAAATCGTCAACCGCAAAAAAAGTCAGTTTTGAGAAATCGTTGAATCAACAAAGTTGTCTCTTTCTTGTTTCAAGTGTTCTACTATAGACCCATGGCTAAAACTCAAGTTTTAAAGACTTCCCGAAATCCAAATTTAGACTTTCATTAGTGTATTAAGTGTATTAAAATGTCGTATTTCACATTGATTCGGAATCGTCAACCGCAAAAAAAGTCAGTTCTGAGATATCGTTGAATGAACGAAGTTGTTTCTTTCTTGTTTCAAGTGTTTAACTATGGACCCATGGCTAAAACTCAAGTCTTAAAGACTTCCCGAAATCCGAATTTGTACTTTCATTAGTGTATTAAGTGTATTAAAATGTCGTCTTTCACATTGATTCGGAATCGTCAACCGCAAAAAAAGTCAGTTTTGAGTTATCGTTGAATGAACAAAGTTGTCTCTTTCTTGTTTCAAGTGTTTAACTATGGACCCATGGCTAAAACTCAAGTTTTAAAAACTTCTCGAAATCTGAATCTGGACTTTCATTAGTGTATTAAGTGTATCAAAATGTCATCTTTCACATAGGTTCGGAATCGTCAACTGCAAAAAAGTCAATTTTAAGATATCGTTGATTGAACAAAGTTGTCTCCTTCTTGTTTCAAGTGTTCTACTATGGACCATGGCTAAAACTCAAGTTTTAGAGACATCCCGAAATCCGAATTTGGACTTTCGTTAGTGTATTAAGTGTATCAAAATGTCATCTTTCACATTGATTCGAGATCGTCAACCGCAAAAAAAGTCAGTTTTGAGATATCGTTGAATGAACAAAGTTGTCTCTTTCTTGTTTCTAGTGTTTAACTATGGACCCATGGCTAAAACTCAAGTTTTAAAGACTTCCCAAAATCTGATTTGGACTTTCATCAGTGTATTAAGTGTATTAAAATGTAGTCTTTCACATTGATTCAGAATCGTCCACCGCAAAAAACTTTCCTTTCGAGTTATCGTTGAATGAACGAAGTTGTCTCTTTCTTGTTTCAAGTGTTCAACTACGGACCCATGGATAAAACTCAAGTTTTAAAAACTTCCCAAAATCTGAATTTGGGCTTTCTTTAGTGTATTAAGTGTTTCAAAATGCCGTCTTTCATGTAGATTCGTAATCATCAAAAGCAAATAAGTCAGTTTTTAGATATCTTTGATTGAACAAAGTTCTGTCTTTCTTGTTTCAAGTGTTCTACTATGGACCCATGACTAAAACTCAAGTTTTAAAAACTTCTCGAAATCTAAATCTGGACTTTCATTAGGGTATTAAGTGTATCAAAATGTCGTCTTTCACATAGATTCGGAATCGTCAACTGCAAAAAAGTCAGTTTTAAGATATCGTTGATTGAACAAAGTTGTCTCTTTCTTGTTTCAAGTGTTCTACTATGGACCCATGGGTAAAACTCAAGTTTTAAAAAAGTTCCCGGAATCTGAATTTGGACATTCGTTAGTGTATTAAGTGTATCAAAATGTCGTCTTTCACGTTGATTCGGAATCGTCAACCGCAATAAAAGTCAGTTTTGAGATATAGTTGAATGAACAAAGTTGTCTCTTTCTTGTTTCAAGTGTTTAACTATTGACCCATGGCTAAAACTCAAGCTTTAAAGACTTCCCGAAATCCAAATTTGGACTTTCGTTTGTGTATTAAGTGTATCAAAATGTCGTCTTTCACATTTATTCGAAATCGTCAACCGCAAAAAAAGTCAGTTTTGAGAAATCGTTGAATCAACAAAGTTGTCTCTTTCTTGTTTCAAGTGTTCTACTATAGACCCATGGCTAAAACTCAAGTTTTAAAGACTTCCCGAAATCCAAATTTAGACTTTCATTAGTGTATTAAGTGTATTAAAATGTCGTATTTCACATTGATTCGGAATCGTCAACCGCAAAAAAAGTCAGTTCTGAGATATCGTTGAATGAACGAAGTTGTTTCTTTCTTGTTTCAAGTGTTTAACTATGGACCCATGGCTAAAACTCAAGTTTTAAAGACTTCCCGAAATCCGAATTTGTACTTTCATTAGTGTATTAAGTGTATTAAAATGTCGTCTTTCACATTGATTCGGAATCGTCAACCGCAAAAAAAGTCAGTTTTGAGTTATCGTTGAATGAACAAAGTTGTCTCTTTCTTGTTTCAAGTGTTTAACTATGGACCCATGGCTAAAACTCAAGTTTTAAAGACTTCCCGAAATCCGAATTTGGACTTTCATTAGTGTATTAAGTGTATTAAAATGTCGTCTTTCGCATTGATTCGGAATCGTCAACCGCAAAAAAAGTCAGTTTTGAGTTATCGTTGAATGAACAAAGTTGTCTCCTTCTTGTTTCAAGTGTTCAACTTTGGACCCATGGCTAAAACTCAAGTTTTAAAGACTTCCCGAAATCCGAATTTGGACTTTCATTTGTGTATTAAGTGTATTAAAATGTCGTCTTTCACATTGATTCGGAATCGTCAACCGCAAAAAAAGTCAGTTTTGAGATATCGTTGAATGAACAAAGTTGTCTCTTTCTTGTTTCAAGTGTTCAACTATGGACCCATGGCTAAAACTCAAGTTTTAAAAACTTCCCAAAATCTGAATTTGGACTTTATTTAGTGTATTAAGTGTTTCAAAATGTCATCTTTCACGTAGATTCAGAACCGTCAAAAGCAAATAAGTCAGTTTTGAGATATCTTTGATAGAACAAAGTTCTGTCTTTCTTGTTTCAATTGTTCTACTGTGCACCCATGGCTAAAACTCAAGTTTTAAAAACTTCCCGAGATCTGAATCTGGACTTTCATTAGTGTATTATGTGTATCAAAATGTCGTCTTTCACATAGATTCGGAATTGTCAACTGCAAAAAAGTCAATTTTGAGATATCGTTGATTTAACAAAGTTGTCTCCTTCTTGTTTCAAGTGTTCTACTATGGACCCATGGGTAAAACTCACGTTTTAAAAATGTCCCGAAATCCGAATTTGGACTTTCACTAGTGTATTAAGTGTATCAAAATGTCGTCTTTCACATTGATTCGGAATCGTCAACCGCAAAAAAGGCAGTTTTTAGATATCGTTGAATGAAGAAAGTTGTCTCTTTCTTGTTTCAAGTGTTCAACAATGGACCCATGGCTAAAACTCAAGTTTTAAAGACTTCCCGAAATCCGAATTTGGATTTTTCATTAGTGTATTAAGTGTATTAAAATGTCGTCTTTCACATTGATTCGGAATCATCAACCGCAAAAAAAGTCAGTTTTGAGATATCGTTGAATGAACAAAGTTGTCTCTTTCTTTTTTCAAGTGTTTAACTATGGACCCATGGCTAAAACTCAAGTTTTAAATACTTTCCGAAATCCGAATTTGGACTTTCATCAGTGTATTAAGTGTATTAAAATGTCGTCTTTCACATTGATTCGGAATCGTCCACTACAAAAAACTGCCCTTTTGAGTTATCGTTGAATAAGCAAAGTTGTCTCTTTCTTGTTTCAAGTGTTCAACTATGGACCCATGGCTAAAACACAAGTTTTAAAAACTTCTCGAAATATGAATTTGGACTTTCTTTAGTGTATTAAGTTTTTCAAAATGTCGTCTTTCACGTAGATTCGGAATCATCAAAACCAAATAAGTCAGTTTTTAGATATCTTTGATTGAACAAAGTTCTATCTTTCTTGTTTCAAGTGTTCTACTATGAACCCACGGCTAAAACTCAAGTTTTAAAAACTTCTCGAAATCTGAATCTGGACTTTCATTAGTGTATTAAGTGTATCAAAATGTCATCTTTCACATAGGTTCGGAATCGTCAACTGCAAAAAAGTCAATTTTAAGATATCGTTGATTGAACAAAGTTGTCTCCTTCTTGTTTCAAGTGTTCTACTATGGACCATGGCTAAAACTCAAGTTTTAGAGACATCCCGAAATCCGAATTTGGACTTTCGTTAGTGTATTAAGTGTATCAAAATGTCATCTTTCACATTGATTCGAGATCGTCAACCGCAAAAAAAGTCAGTTTTGAGATATCGTTGAATGAACAAAGTTGTCTCTTTCTTGTTTCTAGTGTTTAACTATGGACCCATGGCTAAAACTCAAGTTTTAAAGACTTCCCAAAATCTGATTTGGACTTTCATCAGTGTATTAAGTGTATTAAAATGTAGTCTTTCACATTGATTCAGAATCGTCCACCGCAAAAAACTTTCCTTTCGAGTTATCGTTGAATGAACGAAGTTGTCTCTTTCTTGTTTCAAGTGTTCAACTACGGACCCATGGCCAAAACTCAAGTTTTAAAAACTTCCCAAAATCTGAATTTGGGCTTTCTTTAGTGTATTAAGTGTTTCAAAATGCCGTCTTTCATGTAGATTCGTAATCATCAAAAGCAAATAAGTCAGTTTTTAGATATCTTTGATTGAACAAAGTTCTGTCTTTCTTGTTTCAAGTGTTCTACTATGGACCCATGACTAAAACTCAAGTTTTAAAAACTTCTCGAAATCTAAATCTGGACTTTCATTAGGGTATTAAGTGTATCAAAATGTCGTCTTTCACATAGATTCGAAATCGTCAACTGCAAAAAAGTCAGTTTTAAGATATCGTTGATTGAACAAAGTTGTCTCTTTCTTGTTTCAAGTGTTCTACTATGGACCCATGGGTAAAACTCAAGTTTTAAAAAAGTTCCCGGAATCCGAATTTGGACATTCGTTAGTGTATTAAGTGTATCAAAATGTCGTCTTTCACGTTGATTCGGAATCGTCAACCGCAATAAAAGTCAGTTTTGAGATATAGTTGAATGAACAAAGTTGTCTCTTTCTTGTTTCAAGTGTTTAACTATTGACCCATGGCTAAAACTCAAGCTTTAAAGACTTCCCGAAATCCAAATTTGGACTTTCGTTAGTGTATTAAGTGTATCAAAATGTCGTCTTTCACATTTATTCGAAATCGTCAACCGCAAAAAAAGTCAGTTTTGAGAAATCGTTGAATCAACAAAGTTGTCTCTTTCTTGTTTCAAGTGTTCTACTATAGACCCATGGCTAAAACTCAAGTTTTAAAGACTTCCCGAAATCCAAATTTAGACTTTCATTAGTGTATTAAGTGTATTAAAATGTCGTATTTCACATTGATTCGGAATCGTCAACCGCAAAAAAAGTCAGTTCTGAGATATCGTTGAATGAACGAAGTTGTTTCTTTCTTGTTTCAAGTGTTTAACTATGGACCCATGGCTAAAACTCAAGTTTTAAAGACTTCCCGAAATCCGAATTTGTACTTTCATTAGTGTATTAAGTGTATTAAAATGTCGTCTTTCACATTGATTCGGAATCGTCAACCGCAAAAAAAGTCAGTTTTGAGTTATCGTTGAATGAACAAAGTTGTCTCTTTCTTGTTTCAAGTGTTTAACTATGGACCCATGGCTAAAACTCAAGTTTTAAAGACTTCTCGAAATCCGAATTTGGACTTTCATTAGTGTATTAAGTGTATTAAAATGTCGCCTTTCGCATTGATTCGGAATCGTCAACCGCAAAAAAAGTCAGTTTTGAGTTATCGTTGAATGAACAAAGTTGTCTCTTTCTTGTTTCAAGTGTTCAACTATGGACCCATGGCTAAAACTCAAGTTTTAAAGACTTCCCGAAATCCGAATTTGGACTTTCATTTGTGTATTAAGTGTATTAAAATGTCGTCTTTCACATTGATTCGGAATCGTCAACCGCAAAAAAAGTCAGTTTTGAGATATCGTTGAATGAACAAAGTTGTCTCTTTCTTGTTTCAAGTGTTCAACTATGGACCCATGGCTAAAACTCAAGTTTTAAAAACTTCCCAAAATCTGAATTTGGACTTTATTTAGTGTATTAAGTGTTTCAAAATGTCATCTTTCACGTAGATTCAGAACCGTCAAAAGCAAATAAGTCAGTTTTGAGATATCTTTGATAGAACAAAGTTCTGTCTTTCTTGTTTCAATTGTTCTACTGTGCACCCATGGCTAAAACTCAAGTTTTAAAAACTTCCCGAGATCTGAATCTGGACTTTCATTAGTGTATTATGTGTATCAAAATGTCGTCTTTCACATAGATTCGGAATCGTCAACTGCAAAAAAGTCAATTTTGAGATATCGTTGATTTAACAAAGTTGTCTCCTTCTTGTTTCAAGTGTTCTACTATGGACCCATGGGTAAAACTCACGTTTTAAAAATGTCCCGAAATCCGAATTTGGACTTTCACTAGTGTATTAAGTGTATCAAAATGTCGTCTTTCACATTGATTCGGAATCGTCAACCGCAAAAAAAGGCAGTTTTTAGATATCGTTGAATGAAGAAAGTTGTCTCTTTCTTGTTTCAAGTGTTCAACAATGGACCCATGGTTAAAACTCAAGTTTTAAAGACTTCCCGAAATCCGAATTTGGATTTTTCATTAGTGTATTAAGTGTATTAAAATGTCGTCTTTCACATTGATTCGGAATCATCAACCGCAAAAAAAGTCAGTTTTGAGATATCGTTGAATGAACAAAGTTGTCTCTTTCTTTTTTCAAGTGTTTAACTATGGACCCATGGCTAAAACTCAAGTTTTAAATACTTTCCGAAATCCGAATTTGGACTTTCATCAGTGTATTAAGTGTATTAAAATGTCGTCTTTCACATTGATTCGGAATCGTCCACTACAAAAAACTGCCCTTTTGAGTTATCGTTGAATAAGCAAAGTTGTCTCTTTCTTGTTTCAAGTGTTCAACTATGGACCCATGGCTAAAACACAAGTTTTAAAAACTTCTCGAAATATGAATTTGGACTTTCTTTAGTGTATTAAGTTTTTCAAAATGTCGTCTTTCACGTAGATTCGGAATCATCAAAACCAAATAAGTCAGTTTTTAGATATCTTTGATTGAACAAAGTTCTATCTTTCTTGTTTCAAGTGTTCTACTATGAACCCACGGCTAAAACTCAAGTTTTAAAAACTTCTCGAAATCTGAATCTGGACTTTCATTAGTGTATTAAGTGTATCAAAATGTCATCTTTCACATAGGTTCGGAATCGTCAACTGCAAAAAAGTCAATTTTAAGATATCGTTGATTGAACAAAGTTGTCTCCTTCTTGTTTCAAGTGTTCTACTATGGACCATGGCTAAAACTCAAGTTTTAGAGACATCCCGAAATCCGAATTTGGACTTTCGTTAGTGTATTAAGTGTATCAAAATGTCATCTTTCACATAGATTCGAGATCGTCAACCGCAAAAAAAGTCAGTTTTGAGATATCGTTGAATGAACAAAGTTGTCTCTTTCTTGTTTCTAGTGTTTAACTATGGACCCATGGCTAAAACTCAAGTTTTAAAGACTTCCCAAAATCTGATTTGGACTTTCATCAGTGTATTAAGTGTATTAAAATGTAGTCTTTCACATTGATTCAGAATCGTCCACCGCAAAAAACTTTCCTTTCGAGTTATCGTTGAATGATCGAAGTTGTCTCTTTCTTGTTTCAAGTGTTCAACTACGGACCCATGGCCAAAACTCAAGTTTTAAAAACTTCCCAAAATCTGAATTTGGGCTTTCTTTAGTGTATTAAGTGTTTCAAAATGCCGTCTTTCATGTAGATTCGTAATCATCAAAAGCAAATAAGTCAGTTTTTAGATATCTTTGATTGAACAAAGTTCTGTCTTTCTTGTTTCAAGTGTTCTACTATGGACCCATGACTAAAACTCAAGTTTTAAAAACTTCTCGAAATCTAAATCTGGACTTTCATTAGGGTATTAAGTGTATCAAAATGTCGTCTTTCACATAGATTCGGAATCGTCAACTGCAAAAAAGTCAGTTTTAAGATATCGTTGATTGAACAAAGTTGTCTCTTTCTTGTTTCAAGTGTTCTACTATGGACCCATGGGTAAAACTCAAGTTTTAAAAAAGTTCCCGGAATCCGAATTTGGACATTCGTTAGTGTATTAAGTGTATCAAAATGTCGTCTTTCACGTTGATTCGGAATCGTCAACCGCAATAAAAGTCAGTTTTGAGATATAGTTGAATGAACAAAGTTGTCTCTTTCTTGTTTCAAGTGTTTAACTATTGACCCATGGCTAAAACTCAAGCTTTAAAGACTTCCCGAAATCCAAATTTGGACTTTCGTTAGTGTATTAAGTGTATCAAAATGTCGTCTTTCACATTTATTCGAAATCGTCAACCGCAAAAAAAGTCAGTTTTGAGAAATCGTTGAATCAACAAAGTTGTCTCTTTCTTGTTTCAAGTGTTCTACTATAGACCCATGGCTAAAACTCAAGTTTTAAAGACTTCCCGAAATCCAAATTTAGACTTTCATTAGTGTATTAAGTGTATTAAAATGTCGTATTTCACATTGATTCGGAATCGTCAACCGCAAAAAAAGTCAGTTCTGAGATATCGTTGAATGAACGAAGTTGTTTCTTTCTTGTTTCAAGTGTTTAACTATGGACCCATGGCTAAAACTCAAGTCTTAAAGACTTCCCGAAATCCGAATTTGTACTTTCATTAGTGTATTAAGTGTATTAAAATGTCGTCTTTCACATTGATTCGGAATCGTCAACCGCAAAAAAAGTCAGTTTTGAGTTATCGTTGAATGAACAAAGTTGTCTCTTTCTTGTTTCAAGTGTTTAACTATGGACCCATGGCTAAAACTCAAGTTTTAAAAACTTCTCGAAATCTGAATCTGGACTTTCATTAGTGTATTAAGTGTATCAAAATGTCATCTTTCACATAGGTTCGGAATCGTCAACTGCAAAAAAGTCAATTTTAAGATATCGTTGATTGAACAAAGTTGTCTCCTTCTTGTTTCAAGTGTTCTACTATGGACCATGGCTAAAACTCAAGTTTTAGAGACATCCCGAAATCCGAATTTGGACTTTCGTTAGTGTATTAAGTGTATCAAAATGTCATCTTTCACAATGATTCGAGATCGTCAACCGCAAAAAAAGTCAGTTTTGAGATATCGTTGAATGAACAAAGTTGTCTCTTTCTTGTTTCTAGTGTTTAACTATGGACCCATGGCTAAAACTCAAGTTTTAAAGACTTCCCAAAATCTGATTTGGACTTTCATCAGTGTATTAAGTGTATTAAAATGTAGTCTTTCACATTGATTCAGAATCGTCCACCGCAAAAAACTTTCCTTTCGAGTTATCGTTGAATGAACGAAGTTGTCTCTTTCTTGTTTCAAGTGTTCAACTACGGACCCATGGATAAAACTCAAGTTTTAAAAACTTCCCAAAATCTGAATTTGGGCTTTCTTTAGTGTATTAAGTGTTTCAAAATGCCATCTTTCATGTAGATTCGTAATCATCAAAAGCAAATAAGTCAGTTTTTAGATATCTTTGATTGAACAAAGTTCTGTCTTTCTTGTTTCAAGTGTTCTACTATGGACCCATGACTAAAACTCAAGTTTTAAAAACTTCTCGAAATCTAAATCTGGACTTTCATTAGGGTATTAAGTGTATCAAAATGTCGTCTTTCACATAGATTCGGAATCGTCAACTGCAAAAAAGTCAGTTTTAAGATATCGTTGATTGAACAAAGTTGTCTCTTTCTTGTTTCAAGTGTTCTACTATGGACCCATGGGTAAAACTCAAGTTTTAAAAAAGTTCCCGGAATCCGAATTTGGACATTCGTTAGTGTATTAAGTGTATCAAAATGTCATCTTTCACGTTGATTCGGAATCGTCAACCGCAATAAAAGTCAGTTTTGAGATATAGTTGAATGAACAAAGTTGTCTCTTTCTTGTTTCAAGTGTTTAACTATTGACCCATGGCTAAAACTCAAGCTTTAAAGACTTCCCGAAATCCAAATTTGGACTTTCGTTAGTGTATTAAGTGTATCAAAATGTCGTCTTTCACATTTATTCGAAATCGTCAACCGCAAAAAAAGTCAGTTTTGAGAAATCGTTGAATCAACAAAGTTGTCTCTTTCTTGTTTCAAGTGTTCTACTATAGACCCATGGCTAAAACTCAAGTTTTAAAGACTTCCCGAAATCCAAATTTAGACTTTCATTAGTGTATTAAGTGTATTAAAATGTCGTATTTCACATTGATTCGGAATCGTCAACCGCAAAAAAAGTCAGTTCTGAGATATCGTTGAATGAACGAAGTTGTTTCTTTCTTGTTTCAAGTGTTTAACTATGGACCCATGGCTAAAACTCAAGTTTTAAAGACTTCCCGAAATCCGAATTTGTACTTTCATTAGTGTATTAAGTGTATTAAAATGTCGTCTTTCACATTGATTCGGAATCGTCAACCGCAAAAAAAGTCAGTTTTGAGTTATCGTTGAATGAACAAAGTTGTCTCTTTCTTGTTTCAAGTGTTTAACTATGGACCCATGGCTAAAACTCAAGTTTTAAAGACTTCCCGAAATCCGAATTTGGACTTTCATTAGTGTATTAAGTGTATTAAAATGTCGTCTTTCGCATTGATTCGGAATCGTCAACCGCAAAAAAAGTCAGTTTTGAGTTATCGTTGAATGAACAAAGTTGTCTCCTTCTTGTTTCAAGTGTTCAACTTTGGACCCATGGCTAAAACTCAAGTTTTAAAGACTTCCCGAAATCCGAATTTGGACTTTCATTTGTGTATTAAGTGTATTAAAATGTCGTCTTTCACATTGATTCGGAATCGTCAACCGCAAAAAAAGTCAGTTTTGAGATATCGTTGAATGAACAAAGTTGTCTCTTTCTTGTTTCAAGTGTTCAACTATGGACCCATGGCTAAAACTCAAGTTTTAAAAACTTCCCAAAATCTGAATTTGGACTTTATTTAGTGTATTAAGTGTTTCAAAATGTCATCTTTCACGTAGATTCAGAACCGTCAAAAGCAAATAAGTCAGTTTTGAGATATCTTTGATAGAACAAAGTTCTGTCTTTCTTGTTTCAATTGTTCTACTGTGCACCCATGGCTAAAACTCAAGTTTTAAAAACTTCCCGAGATCTGAATCTGGACTTTCATTAGTGTATTATGTGTATCAAAATGTCGTCTTTCACATAGATTCGGAATCGTCAACTGCAAAAAAGTCAATTTTGAGATATCGTTGATTTAACAAAGTTGTCTCCTTCTTGTTTCAAGTGTTCTACTATGGACCCATGGGTAAAACTCACGTTTTAAAAATGTCCCGAAATCCGAATTTGGACTTTCACTAGTGTATTAAGTGTATCAAAATGTCGTCTTTCACATTGATTCGGAATCGTCAACCGCAAAAAAGGCAGTTTTTAGATATCGTTGAATGAAGAAAGTTGTCTCTTTCTTGTTTCAAGTGTTCAACAATGGACCCATGGCTAAAACTCAAGTTTTAAAGACTTCCCGAAATCCGAATTTGGATTTTTCATTAGTGTATTAAGTGTATTAAAATGTCGTCTTTCACATTGATTCGGAATCATCAACCGCAAAAAAAGTCAGTTTTGAGATATCGTTGAATGAACAAAGTTGTCTCTTTCTTTTTTCAAGTGTTTAACTATGGACCCATGGCTAAAACTCAAGTTTTAAATACTTTCCGAAATCCGAATTTGGACTTTCATCAGTGTATTAAGTGTATTAAAATGTCGTCTTTCACATTGATTCGGAATCGTCCACTACAAAAAACTGCCCTTTTGAGTTATCGTTGAATAAGCAAAGTTGTCTCTTTCTTGTTTCAAGTGTTCAACTATGGACCCATGGCTAAAACACAAGTTTTAAAAACTTCTCGAAATATGAATTTGGACTTTCTTTAGTGTATTAAGTTTTTCAAAATGTCGTCTTTCACGTAGATTCGGAATCATCAAAACCAAATAAGTCAGTTTTTAGATATCTTTGATTGAACAAAGTTCTATCTTTCTTGTTTCAAGTGTTCTACTATGAACCCACGGCTAAAACTCAAGTTTTAAAAACTTCTCGAAATCTGAATCTGGACTTTCATTAGTGTATTAAGTGTATCAAAATGTCATCTTTCACATAGGTTCGGAATCGTCAACTGCAAAAAAGTCAATTTTAAGATATCGTTGATTGAACAAAGTTGTCTCCTTCTTGTTTCAAGTGTTCTACTATGGACCATGGCTAAAACTCAAGTTTTAGAGACATCCCGAAATCCGAATTTGGACTTTCGTTAGTGTATTAAGTGTATCAAAATGTCATCTTTCACATTGATTCGAGATCGTCAACCGCAAAAAAAGTCAGTTTTGAGATATCGTTGAATGAACAAAGTTGTCTCTTTCTTGTTTCTAGTGTTTAACTATGGACCCATGGCTAAAACTCAAGTTTTAAAGACTTCCCAAAATCTGATTTGGACTTTCATCAGTGTATTAAGTGTATTAAAATGTAGTCTTTCACATTGATTCAGAATCGTCCACCGCAAAAAACTTTCCTTTCGAGTTATCGTTGAATGAACGAAGTTGTCTCTTTCTTGTTTCAAGTGTTCAACTACGGACCCATGGCCAAAACTCAAGTTTTAAAAACTTCCCAAAATCTGAATTTGGGCTTTCTTTAGTGTATTAAGTGTTTCAAAATGCCGTCTTTCATGTAGATTCGTAATCATCAAAAGCAAATAAGTCAGTTTTTAGATATCTTTGATTGAACAAAGTTCTGTCTTTCTTGTTTCAAGTGTTCTACTATGGACCCATGACTAAAACTCAAGTTTTAAAAACTTCTCGAAATCTAAATCTGGACTTTCATTAGGGTATTAAGTGTATCAAAATGTCGTCTTTCACATAGATTCGGAATCGTCAACTGCAAAAAAGTCAGTTTTAAGATATCGTTGATTGAACAAAGTTGTCTCTTTCTTGTTTCAAGTGTTCTACTATGGACCCATGGGTAAAACTCAAGTTTTAAAAAAGTTCCCGGAATCCGAATTTGGACATTCGTTAGTGTATTAAGTGTATCAAAATGTCGTCTTTCACGTTGATTCGGAATCGTCAACCGCAATAAAAGTCAGTTTTGAGATATAGTTGAATGAACAAAGTTGTCTCTTTCTTGTTTCAAGTGTTTAACTATTGACCCATGGCTAAAACTCAAGCTTTAAAGACTTCCCGAAATCCAAATTTGGACTTTCGTTAGTGTATTAAGTGTATCAAAATGTCGTCTTTCACATTTATTCGAAATCGTCAACCGCAAAAAAAGTCAGTTTTGAGAAATCGTTGAATCAACAAAGTTGTCTCTTTCTTGTTTCAAGTGTTCTACTATAGACCCATGGCTAAAACTCAAGTTTTAAAGACTTCCCGAAATCCAAATTTAGACTTTCATTAGTGTATTAAGTGTATTAAAATGTCGTATTTCACATTGATTCGGAATCGTCAACCGCAAAAAAAGTCAGTTCTGAGATATCGTTGAATGAACGAAGTTGTTTCTTTCTTGTTTCAAGTGTTTAACTATGGACCCATGGCTAAAACTCAAGTTTTAAAGACTTCCCGAAATCTGAATTTGTACTTTCATTAGTGTATTAAGTGTATTAAAATGTCGTCTTTCACATTGATTCGGAATCGTCAACCGCAAAAAAAGTCAGTTTTGAGTTATCGTTGAATGAACAAAGTTGTCTCTTTCTTGTTTCAAGTGTTTAACTATGGACCCATGGCTAAAACTCAAGTTTTAAAGACTTCCCGAAATCCGAATTTGGACTTTCATTAGTGTATTAAGTGTATTAAAATGTCGTCTTTCGCATTGATTCGGAATCGTCAACCGCAAAAAAAGTCAGTTTTGAGTTATCGTTGAATGAACAAAGTTGTCTCCTTCTTGTTTCAAGTGTTCAACTTTGGACCCATGGCTAAAACTCAAGTTTTAAAGACTTCCCGAAATCCGAATTTGGACTTTCATTTGTGTATTAAGTGTATTAAAATGTCGTCTTTCACATTGATTCGGAATCGTCAACCGCAAAAAAAGTCAGTTTTGAGATATCGTTGAATGAACAAAGTTGTCTCTTTCTTGTTTCAAGTGTTCAACTATGGACCCATGGCTAAAACTCAAGTTTTAAAAACTTCCCAAAATCTGAATTTGGACTTTATTTAGTGTATTAAGTGTTTCAAAATGTCATCTTTCACGTAGATTCAGAACCGTCAAAAGCAAATAAGTCAGTTTTGAGATATCTTTGATAGAACAAAGTTCTGTCTTTCTTGTTTCAATTGTTCTACTGTGCACCCATGGCTAAAACTCAAGTTTTAAAAACTTCCCGAGATCTGAATCTGGACTTTCATTAGTGTATTATGTGTATCAAAATGTCGTCTTTCACATAGATTCAGAATCGTCAACTGCAAAAAAGTCAATTTTGAGATATCGTTGATTTAACAAAGTTGTCTCCTTCTTGTTTCAAGTGTTCTACTATGGACCCATGGGTAAAACTCACGTTTTAAAAATGTCCCGAAATCCGAATTTGGACTTTCACTAGTGTATTAAGTGTATCAAAATGTCGTCTTTCACATTGATTCGGAATCGTCAACCGCAAAAAAGGCAGTTTTTAGATATCGTTGAATGAAGAAAGTTGTCTCTTTCTTGTTTCAAGTGTTCAACAATGGACCCATGGCTAAAACTCAAGTTTTAAAGACTTCCCGAAATCCGAATTTGGATTTTTCATTAGTGTATTAAGTGTATTAAAATGTCGTCTTTCACATTGATTCGGAATCATCAACCGCAAAAAAAGTCAGTTTTGAGATATCGTTGAATGAACAAAGTTGTCTCTTTCTTTTTTCAAGTGTTTAACTATGGACCCATGGCTAAAACTCAAGTTTTAAATACTTTCCGAAATCCGAATTTGGACTTTCATCAGTGTATTAAGTGTATGAAAGTGTCGTCTTTCACATTGATTCGGAATCGTCCACTACAAAAAACTGCCCTTTTGAGTTATCGTTGAATAAGCAAAGTTGTCTCTTTCTTGTTTCAAGTGTTCAACTATGGACCCATGGCTAAAACACAAGTTTTAAAAACTTCTCGAAATATGAATTTGGACTTTCTTTAGTGTATTAAGTTTTTCAAAATGTCGTCTTTCACGTAGATTCGGAATCATCAAAACCAAATAAGTCAGTTTTTAGATATCTTTGATTGAACAAAGTTCTATCTTTCTTGTTTCAAGTGTTCTACTATGAACCCACGGCTAAAACTCAAGTTTTAAAAACTTCTCGAAATCTGAATCTGGACTTTCATTAGTGTATTAAGTGTATCAAAATGTCATCTTTCACATAGGTTCGGAATCGTCAACTGCAAAAAAGTCAATTTTAAGATATCGTTGATTGAACAAAGTTGTCTCCTTCTTGTTTCAAGTGTTCTACTATGGACCATGGCTAAAACTCAAGTTTTAGAGACATCCCGAAATCCGAATTTGGACTTTCGTTAGTGTATTAAGTGTATCAAAATGTCATCTTTCACATTGATTCGAGATCGTCAACCGCAAAAAAAGTCAGTTTTGAGATATCGTTGAATGAACAAAGTTGTCTCTTTCTTGTTTCTAGTGTTTAACTATGGACCCATGGCTAAAACTCAAGTTTTAAAGACTTCCCAAAATCTGATTTGGACTTTCATCAGTGTATTAAGTGTATTAAAATGTAGTCTTTCACATTGATTCAGAATCGTCCACCGCAAAAAACTTTCCTTTCGAGTTATCGTTGAATGAACGAAGTTGTCTCTTTCTTGTTTCAAGTGTTCAACTACGGACCCATGGCCAAAACTCAAGTTTTAAAAACTTCCCAAAATCTGAATTTGGGCTTTCTTTAGTGTATTAAGTGTTTCAAAATGCCGTCTTTCATGTAGATTCGTAATCATCAAAAGCAAATAAGTCAGTTTTTAGATATCTTTGATTGAACAAAGTTCTGTCTTTCTTGTTTCAAGTGTTCTACTATGGACCCATGACTAAAACTCAAGTTTTAAAAACTTCTCGAAATCTAAATCTGGACTTTCATTAGGGTATTAAGTGTATCAAAATGTCGTCTTTCACATAGATTCGGAATCGTCAACTGCAAAAAAGTCAGTTTTAAGATATCGTTGATTGAACAAAGTTGTCTCTTTCTTGTTTCAAGTGTTCTACTATGGACCCATGGGTAAAACTCAAGTTTTAAAAAAGTTCCCGGAATCCGAATTTGGACATTCGTTAGTGTATTAAGTGTATCAAAATGTCTTCTTTCACGTTGATTCGGAATCGTCAACCGCAATAAAAGTCAGTTGTGAGATATTGTTGAATGAACAAAGTTGTCTCTTTCTTGTTTCAAGTGTTTAACTATTGACCCATGGCTAAAACTCAAGCTTTAAAGACTTCCCGAAATCCAAATTTGGACTTTCGTTAGTGTATTAAGTGTATCAAAATGTCGTCTTTCACATTTATTCGAAATCGTCAACCGCAAAAAAAGTCAGTTTTGAGAAATCGTTGAATCAACAAAGTTGTCTCTTTCTTGTTTCAAGTGTTCTACTATAGACCCATGGCTAAAACTCAAGTTTTAAAGACTTCCCGAAATCCAAATTTAGACTTTCATTAGTGTATTAAGTGTATTAAAATGTCGTATTTCACATTGATTCGGAATCGTCAACCGCAAAAGAAGTCAGTTCTGAGATATCTTTGAATGAACAAAGTTATCTCTTTCTTGTTTCAACTGTTTAACTATGGACCCATGGCTAAAACTCAAGTTTTAAAAACTTCTCCAAATATGAATTTGGACTTTCTTTAGTGTATTAGGTGTTTCAAAATGTTGTCTTTCACGTAGATTCGGAATCATCAACAGCAAAAAAAGTCAGTTTTGTGATATCGTTGAATGAACAAAGTTGTATCTTTCTTGTTTCAAGTGTTTAACTACGGACCCATGGCTAAAACTCAAGTTTTAAAGACTTTTCGAAATCCGAATTTGGACTTTCATCAGTGTATTAAGTGTATTAAAATGTCGTCTTTCACATTGATTCGGAATCGTCCACCGCAAAAAAGTTCCCTTTTGAGTTATCGTTGAATGAACAAAGTTGTCTCTTTCTTGTTTCAAGTGTTCAACGATGGACCCATGGCTAAAACTCAAGTTGTAAAAACTTCTCGAAATATGAATTTGTACTTTCTTTAGTGTATTAAGTGTTTCAAAATGTCGTCTTTCACATAGATTCGGAATCGTCAACTGCAAAAAAGTCAGTTTTAAGATATCGTTGATTGAACAAAGTTGTCTCTTTCTTGTTTCAAGTGTTCTACTATGGACCCATGGGTAAAACTCAAGTTTTAAAAAAGTTCCCGGAATCCGAATTTGGACATTCGTTAGTGTATTAAGTGTATCAAAATGTCGTCTTTCACGTTGATTCGGAATCGTCAACCGCAATAAAAGTCAGTTTTGAGATATAGTTGAATGAACAAAGTTGTCTCTTTCTTGTTTCAAGTGTTTAACTATTGACCCATGGCTAAAACTCAAGCTTTAAAGACTTCCCGAAATCCAAATTTGGACTTTCGTTAGTGTATTAAGTGTATCAAAATGTCGTCTTTCACATTTATTCGAAATCGTCAACCGCAAAAAAAGTCAGTTTTGAGAAATCGTTGAATCAACAAAGTTGTCTCTTTCTTGTTTCAAGTGTTCTACTATAGACCCATGGCTAAAACTCAAGTTTTAAAGACTTCCCGAAATCCAAATTTAGACTTTCATTAGTGTATTAAGTGTATTAAAATGTCGTATTTCACATTGATTCGGAATCGTCAACCGCAAAAAAAGTCAGTTCTGAGATATCGTTGAATGAACGAAGTTGTTTCTTTCTTGTTTCAAGTGTTTAACTATGGACCCATGGCTAAAACTCAAGTTTTAAAGACTTCCCGAAATCTGAATTTGTACTTTCATTAGTGTATTAAGTGTATTAAAATGTCGTCTTTCACATTGATTCGGAATCGTCAACCGCAAAAAAAGTCAGTTTTGAGTTATCGTTGAATGAACAAAGTTGTCTCTTTCTTGTTTCAAGTGTTTAACTATGGACCCATGGCTAAAACTCAAGTTTTAAAGACTTCCCGAAATCCGAATTTGGACTTTCATTAGTGTATTAAGTGTATTAAAATGTCGTCTTTCGCATTGATTCGGAATCGTCAACCGCAAAAAAAGTCAGTTTTGAGTTATCGTTGAATGAACAAAGTTGTCTCCTTCTTGTTTCAAGTGTTCAACTTTGGACCCATGGCTAAAACTCAAGTTTTAAAGACTTCCCGAAATCCGAATTTGGACTTTCATTTGTGTATTAAGTGTATTAAAATGTCGTCTTTCACATTGATTCGGAATCGTCAACCGCAAAAAAAGTCAGTTTTGAGATATCGTTGAATGAACAAAGTTGTCTCTTTCTTGTTTCAAGTGTTCAACTATGGACCCATGGCTAAAACTCAAGTTTTAAAAACTTCCCAAAATCTGAATTTGGACTTTATTTAGTGTATTAAGTGTTTCAAAATGTCATCTTTCACGTAGATTCAGAACCGTCAAAAGCAAATAAGTCAGTTTTGAGATATCTTTGATAGAACAAAGTTCTGTCTTTCTTGTTTCAATTGTTCTACTGTGCACCCATGGCTAAAACTCAAGTTTTAAAAACTTCCCGAGATCTGAATCTGGACTTTCATTAGTGTATTATGTGTATCAAAATGTCGTCTTTCACATAGATTCAGAATCGTCAACTGCAAAAAAGTCAATTTTGAGATATCGTTGATTTAACAAAGTTGTCTCCTTCTTGTTTCAAGTGTTCTACTATGGACCCATGGGTAAAACTCACGTTTTAAAAATGTCCCGAAATCCGAATTTGGACTTTCACTAGTGTATTAAGTGTATCAAAATGTCGTCTTTCACATTGATTCGGAATCGTCAACCGCAAAAAAGGCAGTTTTTAGATATCGTTGAATGAAGAAAGTTGTCTCTTTCTTGTTTCAAGTGTTCAACAATGGACCCATGGCTAAAACTCAAGTTTTAAAGACTTCCCGAAATCCGAATTTGGATTTTTCATTAGTGTATTAAGTGTATTAAAATGTCGTCTTTCACATTGATTCGGAATCATCAACCGCAAAAAAAGTCAGTTTTGAGATATCGTTGAATGAACAAAGTTGTCTCTTTCTTTTTTCAAGTGTTTAACTATGGACCCATGGCTAAAACTCAAGTTTTAAATACTTTCCGAAATCCGAATTTGGACTTTCATCAGTGTATTAAGTGTATGAAAGTGTCGTCTTTCACATTGATTCGGAATCGTCCACTACAAAAAACTGCCCTTTTGAGTTATCGTTGAATAAGCAAAGTTGTCTCTTTCTTGTTTCAAGTGTTCAACTATGGACCCATGGCTAAAACACAAGTTTTAAAAACTTCTCGAAATATGAATTTGGACTTTCTTTAGTGTATTAAGTTTTTCAAAATGTCGTCTTTCACGTAGATTCGGAATCATCAAAACCAAATAAGTCAGTTTTTAGATATCTTTGATTGAACAAAGTTCTATCTTTCTTGTTTCAAGTGTTCTACTATGAACCCACGGCTAAAACTCAAGTTTTAAAAACTTCTCGAAATCTGAATCTGGACTTTCATTAGTGTATTAAGTGTATCAAAATGTCATCTTTCACATAGGTTCGGAATCGTCAACTGCAAAAAAGTCAATTTTAAGATATCGTTGATTGAACAAAGTTGTCTCCTTCTTGTTTCAAGTGTTCTACTATGGACCATGGCTAAAACTCAAGTTTTAGAGACATCCCGAAATCCGAATTTGGACTTTCGTTAGTGTATTAAGTGTATCAAAATGTCATCTTTCACATTGATTCGAGATCGTCAACCGCAAAAAAAGTCAGTTTTGAGATATCGTTGAATGAACAAAGTTGTCTCTTTCTTGTTTCTAGTGTTTAACTATGGACCCATGGCTAAAACTCAAGTTTTAAAGACTTCCCAAAATCTGATTTGGACTTTCATCAGTGTATTAAGTGTATTAAAATGTAGTCTTTCACATTGATTCAGAATCGTCCACCGCAAAAAACTTTCCTTTCGAGTTATCGTTGAATGAACGAAGTTGTCTCTTTCTTGTTTCAAGTGTTCAACTACGGACCCATGGCCAAAACTCAAGTTTTAAAAACTTCCCAAAATCTGAATTTGGGCTTTCTTTAGTGTATTAAGTGTTTCAAAATGCCGTCTTTCATGTAGATTCGTAATCATCAAAAGCAAATAAGTCAGTTTTTAGATATCTTTGATTGAACAAAGTTCTGTCTTTCTTGTTTCAAGTGTTCTACTATGGACCCATGACTAAAACTCAAGTTTTAAAAACTTCTCGAAATCTAAATCTGGACTTTCATTAGGGTATTAAGTGTATCAAAATGTCGTCTTTCACATAGATTCGGAATCGTCAACTGCAAAAAAGTCAGTTTTAAGATATCGTTGATTGAACAAAGTTGTCTCTTTCTTGTTTCAAGTGTTCTACTATGGACCCATGGGTAAAACTCAAGTTTTAAAAAAGTTCCCGGAATCCGAATTTGGACATTCGTTAGTGTATTAAGTGTATCAAAATGTCTTCTTTCACGTTGATTCGGAATCGTCAACCGCAATAAAAGTCAGTTGTGAGATATTGTTGAATGAACAAAGTTGTCTCTTTCTTGTTTCAAGTGTTTAACTATTGACCCATGGCTAAAACTCAAGCTTTAAAGACTTCCCGAAATCCAAATTTGGACTTTCGTTAGTGTATTAAGTGTATCAAAATGTCGTCTTTCACATTTATTCGAAATCGTCAACCGCAAAAAAAGTCAGTTTTGAGAAATCGTTGAATCAACAAAGTTGTCTCTTTCTTGTTTCAAGTGTTCTACTATAGACCCATGGCTAAAACTCAAGTTTTAAAGACTTCCCGAAATCCAAATTTAGACTTTCATTAGTGTATTAAGTGTATTAAAATGTCGTATTTCACATTGATTCGGAATCGTCAACCGCAAAAGAAGTCAGTTCTGAGATATCTTTGAATGAACAAAGTTATCTCTTTCTTGTTTCAACTGTTTAACTATGGACCCATGGCTAAAACTCAAGTTTTAAAAACTTCTCCAAATATGAATTTGGACTTTCTTTAGTGTATTAGGTGTTTCAAAATGTTGTCTTTCACGTAGATTCGGAATCATCAACAGCAAAAAAAGTCAGTTTTGTGATATCGTTGAATGAACAAAGTTGTATCTTTCTTGTTTCAAGTGTTTAACTACGGACCCATGGCTAAAACTCAAGTTTTAAAGACTTTTCGAAATCCGAATTTGGACTTTCATCAGTGTATTAAGTGTATTAAAATGTCGTCTTTCACATTGATTCGGAATCGTCTACCGCAAAAAAGTTCCCTTTTGAGTTATCGTTGAATGAACAAAGTTGTCTCTTTCTTGTTTCAAGTGTTCAACGATGGACCCATGGGTAAAACTCAAGTTTTAAAAACTTCTCGAAATATGAATTTGTACTTTCTTTAGTGTATTAAGTGTTTCAAAATGTCGTCTTTCACGTAGATTCGAAATCATCAAAAGCAAATAAGTCAGTTTTTAGATATCTTTGATTGAACAAAGTTCTGTCTTTCTTGTTTCAAGTGTTTAACTATGGACCATGGCTAAAACTCAAGTTTTAAAAACTTTTCGAAATCTGAATATGGACTTTCTTTAGTGTATTAGGTGTTTCAAAATGCTGTCTTTCACGTAGATTCGTAATCATCAAAAGCAAATAAGTCAGTTTTAAGATATCGTTGATTGAACAAAGTTGTCTTCTTCTTGTTTCAAGTGTTCTACTATGGACCCATGGCTAAAACTCAGGTTTTAAAAACTTCTCGAAATATGAATTTGTACTTTCTTTAGTGTATTAAGTGTTTCAAAATGTCGTCTTTCACGTAGATTCGGAATCATCAAAAGCAAATAAGTCAGTTTTTAGATATCTTTGATTGAACAAAGTTCTGTCTTTCTTGTTTCAAGTGTTTAACTATGGACCATGGCTAAAACTCAAGTTTTAAAAACTTTCCGAAATCTGAATTTGGACTTTCTTTAGTGTATTAAGTGTTTCAAAATGCTGTCTTTCACATAGATTCGGAATCGTCAACTGCAAAAAAGTCAATTTTAAGATATCGTTGATTGAACAAAGTTGTCTCCTTCTTGTTTCAAGTGTTCTACTATGGACCATGGCTAAAACTCAAGTTTTAAAGACTTCCCGAAATCCGAATTTGGACTTTCATTAGTGTATTAAGTGTATTAAAATGTCGTCTTTCGCATTGATTCGGAATCGTCAACCGCAAAAAAAGTCAGTTTTGAGTTATCGTTGAATGAACAAAGTTGTCTCTTTCTTGTTTCAAGTGTTCAACTATGGACCCATGGCTAAAACTCAAGTTTTAAAGACTTCCCGAAATCCGAATTTGGACTTTCATTTGTGTATTAAGTGTATTAAAATGTCGTCTTTCACATTGATTCGGAATCGTCAACCGCAAAAAAAGTCAGTTTTGAGATATCGTTGAATGAACGAAGTTGTCTCTTTCTTGTTTCAAGTGTTCAACTATGGACCCATGGCTAAAACTCAAGTTTTAAAAACTTCCCAAAATCTGACTTTGGACTTTATTTAGTGTATTAAGTGTTTCAAAATGTCATCTTTCACGTAGATTCAGAACCGTCAAAAGCAAATAAGTCAGTTTTGAGATATCTTTGATAGAACAAAGTTCTGTCTTTCTTGTTTCAATTGTTCTACTGTGCACCCATGGCTAAAACTCAAGTTTTAAAAACTTCCCGAGATCTGAATCTGGACTTTCATTAGTGTATTATGTGTATCAAAATGTCGTCTTTCACATAGATTCGGAATCGTCAACTGCAAAAAAGTCAATTTTGAGATATCGTTGATTTAACAAAGTTGTCTCCTTCTTGTTTCAAGTGTTCTACTATGGACCCATGGGTAAAACTCACGTTTTAAAAATGTCCCGAAATCCGAATTTGGACTTTCACTAGTGTATTAAGTGTATCAAAATGTCGTCTTTCACATTGATTCGGAATCGTCAACCGCAAAAAAAGGCAGTTTTTAGATATCTTTGAATGAAGAAAGTTGTCTCTTTCTTGTTTCAAGTGTTCAACAATGGACCCATGGCTAAAACTCAAGTTTTAAAGACTTCCCGAAATCCGAATTTGGATTTTTCATTAGTGTATTAAGTGTATTAAAATGTCGTCTTTCACATTGATTCGGAATCATCAACCGCAAAAAAAGTCAGTTTTGAGATATCGTTGAATGAACAAAGTTGTCTCTTTCTTTTTTCAAGTGTTTAACTATGGACCCATGGCTAAAACTCAAGTTTTAAATACTTTCCGAAATCCGAATTTGGACTTTCATCAGTGTATTAAGTGTATTAAAATGTCGTCTTTCACATTGATTCGGAATCGTCCACTACAAAAAACTGCCCTTTTGAGTTATCGTTGAATAAGCAAAGTTGTCTCTTTCTTGTTTCAAGTGTTCAACTATGGACCCATGGCTAAAACACAAGTTTTAAAAACTTCTCGAAATATGAATTTGGACTTTCTTTAGTGTATTAAGTTTTTCAAAATGTCGTCTTTCACGTAGATTCGGAATCATCAAAACCAAATAAGTCAGTTTTTAGATATCTTTGATTGAACAAAGTTCTATCTTTCTTGTTTCAAGTGTTCTACTATGAACCCACGGCTAAAACTCAAGTTTTAAAAACTTCTCGAAATCTGAATCTGGACTTTCATTAGTGTATTAAGTGTATCAAAATGTCATCTTTCACATAGGTTCGGAATCGTCAACTGCAAAAAAGTCAATTTTAAGATATCGTTGATTGAACAAAGTTGTCTCCTTCTTGTTTCAAGTGTTCTACTATGGACCATGGCTAAAACTCAAGTTTTAGAGACATCCCGAAATCTGAATTTGGACTTTCGTTAGTGTATTAAGTGTATCAAAATGTCATCTTTCACATTGATTCGAGATCGTCAACCGCAAAAAAAGTCAGTTTTGAGATATCGTTGAATGAACAAAGTTGTCTCTTTCTTGTTTCTAGTGTTTAACTATGGACCCATGGCTAAAACTCAAGTTTTAAAGACTTCCCAAAATCTGATTTGGACTTTCATCAGTGTATTAAGTGTATTAAAATGTAGTCTTTCACATTGATTCAGAATCGTCCACCGCAAAAAACTTTCCTTTCGAGTTATCGTTGAATGAACGAAGTTGTCTCTTTCTTGTTTCAAGTGTTCAACTACGGACCCATGGCCAAAACTCAAGTTTTAAAAACTTCCCAAAATCTGAATTTGGGCTTTCTTTAGTGTATTAAGTGTTTCAAAATGCCGTCTTTCATGTAGATTCGTAATCATCAAAAGCAAATAAGTCAGTTTTTAGATATCTTTGATTGAACAAAGTTCTGTCTTTCTTGTTTCAAGTGTTCTACTATGGACCCATGACTAAAACTCAAGTTTTAAAAACTTCTCGAAATCTAAATCTGGACTTTCATTAGGGTATTAAGTGTATCAAAATGTCGTCTTTCACATAGATTCGAAATCGTCAACTGCAAAAAAGTCAGTTTTAAGATATCGTTGATTGAACAAAGTTGTCTCTTTCTTGTTTCAAGTGTTCTACTATGGACCCATGGGTAAAACTCAAGTTTTAAAAAAGTTCCCGGAATCCGAATTTGGACATTCGTTAGTGTATTAAGTGTATCAAAATGTCGTCTTTCACGTTGATTCGGAATCGTCAACCGCAATAAAAGTCAGTTTTGAGATATAGTTGAATGAACAAAGTTGTCTCTTTCTTGTTTCAAGTGTTTAACTATTGACCCATGGCTAAAACTCAAGCTTTAAAGACTTCCCGAAATCCAAATTTGGACTTTCGTTAGTGTATTAAGTGTATCAAAATGTCGTCTTTCACATTTATTCGAAATCGTCAACCGCAAAAAAAGTCAGTTTTGAGAAATCGTTGAATCAACAAAGTTGTCTCTTTCTTGTTTCAAGTGTTCTACTATAGACCCATGGCTAAAACTCAAGTTTTAAAGACTTCCCGAAATCCAAATTTAGACTTTCATTAGTGTATTAAGTGTATTAAAATGTCGTATTTCACATTGATTCGGAATCGTCAACCGCAAAAAAAGTCAGTTCTGAGATATCGTTGAATGAACGAAGTTGTTTCTTTCTTGTTTCAAGTGTTTAACTATGGACCCATGGCTAAAACTCAAGTTTTAAAGACTTCCCGAAATCCGAATTTGTACTTTCATTAGTGTATTAAGTGTATTAAAATGTCGTCTTTCACATTGATTCGGAATCGTCAACCGCAAAAAAAGTCAGTTTTGAGTTATCGTTGAATGAACAAAGTTGTCTCTTTCTTGTTTCAAGTCTTTAACTATGGACCCATGGCTAAAACTCAAGTTTTAAAGACTTCTCGAAATCCGAATTTGGACTTTCATTAGTGTATTAAGTGTATTAAAATGTCGCCTTTCGCATTGATTCGGAATCGTCAACCGCAAAAAAAGTCAGTTTTGAGTTATCGTTGAATGAACAAAGTTGTCTCTTTCTTGTTTCAAGTGTTCAACTATGGACCCATGGCTAAAACTCAAGTTTTAAAGACTTCCCGAAATCCGAATTTGGACTTTCATTTGTGTATTAAGTGTATTAAAATGTCGTCTTTCACATTGATTCGGAATCGTCAACCGCAAAAAAAGTCAGTTTTGAGATATCGTTGAATGAACAAAGTTGTCTCTTTCTTGTTTCAAGTGTTCAACTATGGACCCATGGCTAAAACTCAAGTTTTAAAAACTTCCCAAAATCTGAATTTGGACTTTATTTAGTGTATTAAGTGTTTCAAAATGTCATCTTTCACGTAGATTCAGAACCGTCAAAAGCAAATAAGTCAGTTTTGAGATATCTTTGATAGAACAAAGTTCTGTCTTTCTTGTTTCAATTGTTCTACTGTGCACCCATGGCTAAAACTCAAGTTTTAAAAACTTCCCGAGATCTGAATCTGGACTTTCATTAGTGTATTATGTGTATCAAAATGTCGTCTTTCACATAGATTCGGAATCGTCAACTGCAAAAAAGTCAATTTTGAGATATCGTTGATTTAACAAAGTTGTCTCCTTCTTGTTTCAAGTGTTCTACTATGGACCCATGGGTAAAACTCACGTTTTAAAAATGTCCCGAAATCCGAATTTGGACTTTCACTAGTGTATTAAGTGTATCAAAATGTCGTCTTTCACATTGATTCGGAATCGTCAACCGCAAAAAAAGGCAGTTTTTAGATATCGTTGAATGAAGAAAGTTGTCTCTTTCTTGTTTCAAGTGTTCAACAATGGACCCATGGTTAAAACTCAAGTTTTAAAGACTTCCCGAAATCCGAATTTGGATTTTTCATTAGTGTATTAAGTGTATTAAAATGTCGTCTTTCACATTGATTCGGAATCATCAACCGCAAAAAAAGTCAGTTTTGAGATATCGTTGAATGAACAAAGTTGTCTCTTTCTTTTTTCAAGTGTTTAACTATGGACCCATGGCTAAAACTCAAGTTTTAAATACTTTCCGAAATCCGAATTTGGACTTTCATCAGTGTATTAAGTGTATTAAAATGTCGTCTTTCACATTGATTCGGAATCGTCCACTACAAAAAACTGCCCTTTTGAGTTATCGTTGAATAAGCAAAGTTGTCTCTTTCTTGTTTCAAGTGTTCAACTATGGACCCATGGCTAAAACACAAGTTTTAAAAACTTCTCGAAATATGAATTTGGACTTTCTTTAGTGTATTAAGTTTTTCAAAATGTCGTCTTTCACGTAGATTCGGAATCATCAAAACCAAATAAGTCAGTTTTTAGATATCTTTGATTGAACAAAGTTCTATCTTTCTTGTTTCAAGTGTTCTACTATGAACCCACGGCTAAAACTCAAGTTTTAAAAACTTCTCGAAATCTGAATCTGGACTTTCATTAGTGTATTAAGTGTATCAAAATGTCATCTTTCACATAGGTTCGGAATCGTCAACTGCAAAAAAGTCAATTTTAAGATATCGTTGATTGAACAAAGTTGTCTCCTATTTTTTTCAAGTGTTCTACTATGGACCATGGCTAAAACTCAAGTTTTAGAGACATCCCGAAATCCGAATTTGGACTTTCGTTAGTGTATTAAGTGTATCAAAATGTCATCTTTCACATAGATTCGAGATCGTCAACCGCAAAAAAAGTCAGTTTTGAGATATCGTTGAATGAACAAAGTTGTCTCTTTCTTGTTTCTAGTGTTTAACTATGGACCCATGGCTAAAACTCAAGTTTTAAAGACTTCCCAAAATCTGATTTGGACTTTCATCAGTGTATTAAGTGTATTAAAATGTAGTCTTTCACATTGATTCAGAATCGTCCACCGCAAAAAACTTTCCTTTCGAGTTATCGTTGAATGATCGAAGTTGTCTCTTTCTTGTTTCAAGTGTTCAACTACGGACCCATGGCCAAAACTCAAGTTTTAAAAACTTCCCAAAATCTGAATTTGGGCTTTCTTTAGTGTATTAAGTGTTTCAAAATGCCGTCTTTCATGTAGATTCGTAATCATCAAAAGCAAATAAGTCAGTTTTTAGATATCTTTGATTGAACAAAGTTCTGTCTTTCTTGTTTCAAGTGTTCTACTATGGACCCATGACTAAAACTCAAGTTTTAAAAACTTCTCGAAATCTAAATCTGGACTTTCATTAGGGTATTAAGTGTATCAAAATGTCGTCTTTCACATAGATTCGGAATCGTCAACTGCAAAAAAGTCAGTTTTAAGATATCGTTGATTGAACAAAGTTGTCTCTTTCTTGTTTCAAGTGTTCTACTATGGACCCATGGGTAAAACTCAAGTTTTAAAAAAGTTCCCGGAATCCGAATTTGGACATTCGTTAGTGTATTAAGTGTATCAAAATGTCGTCTTTCACGTTGATTCGGAATCGTCAACCGCAATAAAAGTCAGTTTTGAGATATAGTTGAATGAACAAAGTTGTCTCTTTCTTGTTTCAAGTGTTTAACTATTGACCCATGGCTAAAACTCAAGCTTTAAAGACTTCCCGAAATCCAAATTTGGACTTTCGTTAGTGTATTAAGTGTATCAAAATGTCGTCTTTCACATTTATTCGAAATCGTCAACCGCAAAAAAAGTCAGTTTTGAGAAATCGTTGAATCAACAAAGTTGTCTCTTTCTTGTTTCAAGTGTTCTACTATAGACCCATGGCTAAAACTCAAGTTTTAAAGACTTCCCGAAATCCAAATTTAGACTTTCATTAGTGTATTAAGTGTATTAAAATGTCGTATTTCACATTGATTCGGAATCGTCAACCGATAAAAAAGTCAGTTCTGAGATATCGTTGAATGAACGAAGTTGTTTCTTTCTTGTTTCAAGTGTTTAACTATGGACCCATGGCTAAAACTCAAGTCTTAAAGACTTCCCGAAATCCGAATTTGTACTTTCATTAGTGTATTAAGTGTATTAAAATGTCGTCTTTCACATTGATTCGGAATCGTCAACCGCAAAAAAAGTCAGTTTTGAGTTATCGTTGAATGAACAAAGTTGTCTCTTTCTTGTTTCAAGTGTTCAACTATGGACCCATGGCTAAAACTCAAGTTTTAAAGACTTCCCGAAATCCGAATTTGGACTTTCATTTGTGTATTAAGTGTATTAAAATGTCGTCTTTCACATTGATTCGGAATCGTCAACCGCAAAAAAAGTCAGTTTTGAGATATTGTTGAATGAACAAAGTTGTCTCTTTCTTGTTTCAAGTGTTCAACTATGGACCCATGGCTAAAACTCAAGTTTTAAAAACTTCCCAAAATCTGAATTTGGACTTTATTTAGTGTATTAAGTGTTTCAAAATGTCATCTTTCACGTAGATTCAGAACCGTCAAAAGCAAATAAGTCAGTTTTGAGATATCTTTGATAGAACAAAGTTCTGTCTTTCTTGTTTCAATTGTTCTACTGTGCACCCATGGCTAAAACTCAAGTTTTAAAAACTTCCCGAGATCTGAATCTGGACTTTCATTAGTGTATTATGTGTATCAAAATGTCGTCTTTCACATAGATTCGGAATCGTCAACTGCAAAAAAGTCAATTTTGAGATATCGTTGATTTAACAAAGTTGTCTCCTTCTTGTTTCAAGTGTTCTACTATGGACCCATGGGTAAAACTCACGTTTTAAAAATGTCCCGAAATCCGAATTTGGACTTTCACTAGTGTATTAAGTGTATCAAAATGTCGTCTTTCACATTGATTCGGAATCGTCAACCGCAAAAAAAGGCAGTTTTTAGATATCGTTGAATGAAGAAAGTTGTCTCTTTCTTGTTTCAAGTGTTCAACAATGGACCCATGGCTAAAACTCAAGTTTTAAAGACTTCCCGAAATCCGAATTTGGATTTTTCATTAGTGTATTAAGTGTATTAAAATGTCGTCTTTCACATTGATTCGGAATCATCAACCGCAAAAAAAGTCAGTTTTGAGATATCGTTGAATGAACAAAGTTGTCTCTTTCTTTTTTCAAGTGTTTAACTATGGACCCATGGCTAAAACTCAAGTTTTAAATACTTTCCGAAATCCGAATTTGGACTTTCATCAGTGTATTAAGTGTATTAAAATGTCGTCTTTCACATTGATTCGGAATCGTCCACTACAAAAAACTGCCCTTTTGAGTTATCGTTGAATAAGAAAAGTTGTCTCTTTCTTGTTTCAAGTGTTCAACTATGGACCCATGGCTAAAACACAAGTTTTAAAAACTTCTCGAAATATGAATTTGGACTTTCTTTAGTGTATTAAGTTTTTCAAAATGTCGTCTTTCACGTAGATTCGGAATCATCAAAACCAAATAAGTCAGTTTTTAGATATCTTTGATTGAACAAAGTTCTATCTTTCTTGTTTCAAGTGTTCTACTATGAACCCACGGCTAAAACTCAAGTTTTAAAAACTTCTCGAAATCTGAATCTGGACTTTCATTAGTGTATTAAGTGTATCAAAATGTCATCTTTCACATAGGTTCGGAATCGTCAACTGCAAAAAAGTCAATTTTAAGATATCGTTGATTGAACAAAGTTGTCTCCTTCTTGTTTCAAGTGTTCTACTATGGACCATGGCTAAAACTCAAGTTTTAGAGACATCCCGAAATCCGAATTTGGACTTTCGTTAGTGTATTAAGTGTATCAAAATGTCATCTTTCACATTGATTCGAGATCGTCAACCGCAAAAAAAGTCAGTTTTGAGATATCGTTGAATGAACAAAGTTGTCTCTTTCTTGTTTCTAGTGTTTAACTATGGACCCATGGCTAAAACTCAAGTTTTAAAGACTTCCCAAAATCTGATTTGGACTTTCATCAGTGTATTAAGTGTATTAAAATGTAGTCTTTCACATTGATTCAGAATCGTCCACCGCAAAAAACTTTCCTTTCGAGTTATCGTTGAATGAACGAAGTTGTCTCTTTCTTGTTTCAAGTGTTCAACTACGGACCCATGGCCAAAACTCAAGTTTTAAAAACTTCCCAAAATCTGAATTTGGGCTTTCTTTAGTGTATTAAGTGTTTCAAAATGCCGTCTTTCATGTAGATTCGTAATCATCAAAAGCAAATAAGTCAGTTTTTAGATATCTTTGATTGAACAAAGTTCTGTCTTTCTTGTTTCAAGTGTTCTACTATGGACCCATGACTAAAACTCAAGTTTTAAAAACTTCTCGAAATCTAAATCTGGACTTTCATTAGGGTATTAAGTGTATCAAAATGTCGTCTTTCACATAGATTCGGAATCGTCAACTGCAAAAAAGTCAGTTTTAAGATATCGTTGATTGAACAAAGTTGTCTCTTTCTTGTTTCAAGTGCTCTACTATGGACCCATGGGTAAAACTCAAGTTTTAAAAAAGTTCCCGGAATCCAAATTTGGACATTCGTTAGTGTATTAAGTGTATCAAAATGTCGTCTTTCACGTTGATTCGGAATCGTCAACCGCAATAAAAGTCAGTTTTGAGATGTAGTTGAATGAACAAAGTTGTCTCTTTCTTGTTTCAAGTGTTTAACTATTGACCCATGGCTAAAACTCAAGCTTTAAAGACTTCCCGAAATCCAAATTTGGACTTTCGTTAGTGTATTAAGTGTATCAAAATGTCGTCTTTCACATTTATTCGAAATCGTCAACCGCAAAAAAAGTCAGTTTTGAGAAATCGTTGAATCAACAAAGTTGTCTCTTTCTTGTTTCAAGTGTTCTACTATAGACCCATGGCTAAAACTCAAGTTTTAAAGACTTCCCGAAATCCAAATTTAGACTTTCATTAGTGTATTAAGTGTATTAAAATGTCGTATTTCACATTGATTCGGAATCGTCAACCGCAAAAAAAGTCAGTTCTGAGATATCGTTGAATGAACGAAGTTGTTTCTTTCTTGTTTCAAGTGTTTAACTATGGACCCATGGCTAAAACTCAAGTTTTAAAGACTTCCCGAAATCCGAATTTGTACTTTCATTAGTGTATTAAGTGTATTAAAATGTCGTCTTTCGCATTGATTCGGAATCGTCAACCGCAAAAAAAGTCAGTTTTGAGTTATCGTTGAATGAACAAAGTTGTCTCCTTCTTGTTTCAAGTGTTCAACTTTGGACCCATGGCTAAAACTCAAGTTTTAAAGACTTCCCGAAATCCGAATTTGGACTTTCATTTTTGTATTAAGTGTATTAAAATGTCGTCTTTCACATTGATTCGGAATCGTCAACCGCAAAAAAAGTCAGTTTTGAGATATCGTTGAATGAACAAAGTTGTCTCTTTCTTGTTTCAAGTGTTCAACTATGGACCCATGGCTAAAACTCAAGTTTTAAAAACTTCCCAAAATCTGAATTTGGACTTTATTTAGTGTATTAAGTGTTTCAAAATGTCATCTTTCACGTAGATTCAGAACCGTCAAAAGCAAATAAGTCAGTTTTGAGATATCTTTGATAGAACAAAGTTCTGTCTTTCTTGTTTCAATTGTTCTACTGTGCACCCATGGCTAAAACTCAAGTTTTAAAAACTTCCCGAGATCTGAATCTGGACTTTCATTAGTGTATTATGTGTATCAAAATGTCGTCTTTCACATAGATTCGGAATCGTCAACTGCAAAAAAGTCAATTTTGAGATATCGTTGATTTAACAAAGTTGTCTCCTTCTTGTTTCAAGTGTTCTACTATGGACCCATGGGTAAAACTCACGTTTTAAAAATGTCCCGAAATCCGAATTTGGACTTTCACTAGTGTATTAAGTGTATCAAAATGTCGTCTTTCACATTGATTCGGAATCGTCAACCGCAAAAAAAGGCAGTTTTTAGATATCGTTGAATGAAGAAAGTTGTCTCTTTCTTGTTTCAAGTGTTCAACAATGGACCCATGGCTAAAACTCAAGTTTTAAAGACTTCCCGAAATCCGAATTTGGATTTTTCATTAGTGTATTAAGTGTATTAAAATGTCGTCTTTCACATTGATTCGGAATCATCAACCGCAAAAAAAGTCAGTTTTGAGATATCGTTGAATGAACAAAGTTGTCTCTTTCTTTTTTCAAGTGTTTAACTATGGACCCATGGCTAAAACTCAAGTTTTAAATACTTTCCGAAATCCGAATTTGGACTTTCATCAGTGTATTAAGTGTATTAAAATGTCGTCTTTCACATTGATTCGGAATCGTCCACTACAAAAAACTGCCCTTTTGAGTTATCGTTGAATAAGCAAAGTTGTCTCTTTCTTGTTTCAAGTGTTCAACTATGGACCCATGGCTAAAACACAAGTTTTAAAAACTTCTCGAAATATGAATTTGGACTTTCTTTAGTGTATTAAGTTTTTCAAAATGTCGTCTTTCACGTAGATTCGGAATCATCAAAACCAAATAAGTCAGTTTTTAGATATCTTTGATTGAACAAAGTTCTATCTTTCTTGTTTCAAGTGTTCTACTATGAACCCACGGCTAAAACTCAAGTTTTAAAAACTTCTCGAAATCTGAATCTGGACTTTCATTAGTGTATTAAGTGTATCAAAATGTCATCTTTCACATAGGTTCGGAATCGTCAACTGCAAAAAAGTCAATTTTAAGATATCGTTGATTGAACAAAGTTGTCTCCTTCTTGTTTCAAGTGTTCTACTATGGACCATGGCTAAAACTCAAGTTTTAGAGACATCCCGAAATCCGAATTTGGACTTTCGTTAGTGTATTAAGTGTATCAAAATGTCATCTTTCACATTGATTCGAGATCGTCAACCGCAAAAAAAGTCAGTTTTGAGATATCGTTGAATGAACAAAGTTGTCTCTTTCTTGTTTCTAGTGTTTAACTATGGACCCATGGCTAAAACTCAAGTTTTAAAGACTTCCCAAAATCTGATTTGGACTTTCATCAGTGTATTAAGTGTATTAAAATGTAGTCTTTCACATTGATTCAGAATCGTCCACCGCAAAAAACTTTCCTTTCGAGTTATCGTTGAATGAACGAAGTTGTCTCTTTCTTGTTTCAAGTGTTCAACTACGGACCCATGGCCAAAACTCAAGTTTTAAAAACTTCCCAAAATCTGAATTTGGGCTTTCTTTAGTGTATTAAGTGTTTCAAAATGCCGTCTTTCATGTAGATTCGTAATCATCAAAAGCAAATAAGTCAGTTTTTAGATATCTTTGATTGAACAAAGTTCTGTCTTTCTTGTTTCAAGTGTTCTACTATGGACCCATGACTAAAACTCAAGTTTTAAAAACTTCTCGAAATCTAAATCTGGACTTTCATTAGGGTATTAAGTGTATCAAAATGTCGTCTTTCAAATAGATTCAGAATCGTCAACTGCAAAAAAGTCAGTTTTAAGATATCGTTGATTGAACAAAGTTGTCTCTTTCTTGTTTCAAGTGTTCTACTATGGACCCATGGGTAAAACTCAAGTTTTAAAAAAGTTCCCGGAATCCGAATTTGGACATTCGTTAGTGTATTAAGTGTATCAAAATGTCGTCTTTCACGTTGATTCGGAATCGTCAACCGCAATAAAAGTCAGTTTTGAGATATAGTTGAATGAACAAAGTTGTCTCTTTCTTGTTTCAAGTGTTTAACTATTGACCCATGGCTAAAACTCAAGCTTTAAAGACTTCCCGAAATCCAAATTTGGACTTTCGTTAGTGTATTAAGTGTATCAAAATGTCGTCTTTCACATTTATTCGAAATCGTCAACCGCAAAAAAAGTCAGTTTTGAGAAATCGTTGAATCAATAAAGTTGTCTCTTTCTTGTTTCAAGTGTTCTACTATAGACCCATGGCTAAAACTCAAGTTTTAAAGACTTCCCGAAATCCAAATTTAGACTTTCATTAGTGTATTAAGTGTATTAAAATGTCGTATTTCACATTGATTCGGAATCGTCAACCGCAAAAAAAGTCAGTTCTGAGATATCGTTGAATGAACGAAGTTGTTTCTTTCTTGTTTCAAGTGTTTAACTATGGACCCATGGCTAAAACTCAAGTTTTAATGACTTCTCGAAATCCGAATTTGTACTTTCATTAGTGTATTAAGTGTATTAAAATATCGTCTTTCACATTGATTCGAAATCGTCAACCGCAAAAAAAGTCAGTTTTGAGTTATCGTTGAATGAACAAAGTTGTCTCTTTCTTGTTTCAAGTGTTTAACTATGGACCCATGGCTAAAACTCAAGTTTTAAAGACTTCCAGAAATCCGAATTTGGACTTTCATTAGTGTATTAAGTGTATTAAAATGTCGTCTTTCGCATTGATTCGGAATCGTCAACCGCAAAAAAAGTCAGTTTTGAGTTATCGTTGAATGAACAAAGTTGTCTCCTTCTTGTTTCAAGTGTTCTACTATGGACCCATGGGTAAAACTCACGTTTTAAAAATGTCCCGAAATCCGAATTTGGACTTTCACTAGTGTATTAAGTGTATTAAAATGTCGTCTTTCACATTGATTCGGAATCGTCAACCGCAAAAAAAGTCAGTTTTGAGTTATCGTTGAATGAACAAAGTTGTCTCTTTCTTGTTTCAAGTGTTCAACTACGGACCCATGGCTAAAACTCAAGTTTTAAAGACTTCCCGAAATCCGAATTTGGACTTTCATTTGTGTATTAAGTGTATTAAAATGTCGTCTTTCACATTGATTCGGAATCGTCAACCGCAAAAAAAGTCAGTTTTGAGATATCGTTGAATGAACAAAGTTGTCTCTTTCTTGTTTCAAGTGTTCAACTATGGACCCATGGCTAAAACTCAAGTTTTAAAAACTTCCCAAAATCTGAATTTGGACTTTATTTAGTGTATTAAGTGTTTCAAAATGTCATCTTTCACGTAGATTCAGAACCGTCAAAAGCAAATAAGTCAGTTTTTAGATATCTTTGATAAAACAAAGTTCTGTCTTTCTTGTTTCAATTGTTCTACTTTGCACCCATGGCTAAAACTCAAGTTTTAAAAACTTCCCGAGATCTGAATCTGGACTTTCATTAGTGTATTATGTGTATCAAAATGTCGTCTTTCACATAGATTCGGAATCGTCAACTGCAAAAAAGTCAATTTTGAGATATCGTTGATTTAACAAAGTTGTCTCCTTCTTGTTTCAAGTGTTCTACTATGGACCCATGGGTAAAACTCACGTTTTAAAAATGTCCCGAAATCCGAATTTGGACTTTCACTAGTGTATTAAGTGTATCAAAATGTCGTCTTTCACATTGATTTGGAATCGTCAACCGCAAAAAAAGGCAGTTTTTAGATATCGTTGAATGAAGAAAGTTGTCTCTTTCTTGTTTCAAGTGTTCAACAATGGACCCATGGCTAAAACTCAAGTTTTAAAGACTTCCCGAAATCCGAATTTGGATTTTTCATTAGTGTATTAAGTGTATTAAAATGTCGTCTTTCACATTGATTCGGAATCATCAACCGCAAAAAAAGTCAGTTTTGAGATATCGTTGAATGAACAAAGTTGTCTCTTTCTTTTTTCAAGTGTTTAACTATGGACCCATGGCTAAAACTCAAGTTTTAAATACTTTCCGAAATCCGAATTTGGACTTTCATCAGTGTATTAAGTGTATTAAAATGTCGTCTTTCACATTGATTCGGAATCGTCCACTACAAAAAACTGCCCTTTTGAGTTATCGTTGAATAAGCAAAGTTGTCTCTTTCTTGTTTCAAGTGTTCAACTATGGACCCATGGCTAAAACACAAGTTTTAAAAACTTCTCGAAATATTAATTTGGACTTTCTTTAGTGTATTAAGTTTTTCAAAATGTCGTCTTTCACGTAGATTCGGAATCATCAAAACCAAATAAGTCAGTTTTTAGATATCTTTGATTGAACAAAGTTCTATCTTTCTTGTTTCAAGTGTTCTACTATGAACCCACGGCTAAAACTCAAGTTTTAAAAACTTCTCGAAATCTGAATCTGGACTTTCATTAGTGTATTAAGTGTATCAAAATGTCATCTTTCACATAGGTTCGGAATCGTCAACTGCAAAAAAGTCAATTTTAAGATATCGTTGATTGAACAAAGTTGTCTCCTTCTTGTTTCAAGTGTTCTACTATGGACCATGGCTAAAACTCAAGTTTTAGAGACATCCCGAAATCCGAATTTGGACTTTCGTTAGTGTATTAAGTGTATCAAAATGTCATCTTTCACATTGATTCGAGATCGTCAACCGCAAAAAAAGTCAGTTTTGAGATATCGTTGAATGAACAAAGTTGTCTCTTTCTTGTTTCTAGTGTTTAACTATGGACCCATGGCTAAAACTCAAGTTTTAAAGACTTCCCAAAATCTGATTTGGACTTTCATCAGTGTATTAAGTGTATTAAAATGTAGTCTTTCACATTGATTCAGAATCGTCCACCGCAAAAAACTTTCCTTTCGAGTTATCGTTGATTGAACGAAGTTGTCTCTTTCTTGTTTCAAGTGTTCAACTACGGACCCATGGCCAAAACTCAAGTTTTAAAAACTTCCCAAAATCTGAATTTGGGCTTTCTTTAGTGTATTAAGTGTTTCAAAATGCCGTCTTTCATGTAGATTCGTAATCATCAAAAGCAAATAAGTCAGTTTTTAGATATCTTTGATTGAACAAAGTTCTGTCTTTCTTGTTTCAAGTGTTCTACTATGGACCCATGACTAAAACTCAAGTTTTAAAAACTTCTCGAAATCTAAATCTGGACTTTCATTAGGGTATTAAGTGTATCAAAATGTCGTCTTTCACATAGATTCGGAATCGTCAACTGCAAAAAAGTCAGTTTTAAGATATCGTTGATTGAACAAAGTTGTCTCTTTCTTGTTTCAAGTGTTCTACTATGGACCCATGGGTAAAACTCAAGTTTTAAAAAAGTTCCCGGAATCCGAATTTGGACATTCGTTAGTGTATTAAGTGTATCAAAATGTCGTCTTTCACGTTGATTCGGAATCGTCAACCGCAATAAAAGTCAGTTCTGAGATATAGTTGAATGAACAAAGTTGTCTCTTTCTTGTTTCAAGTGTTTAACTATTGACCCATGGCTAAAACTCAAGCTTTAAAGACTTCCCGAAATCCAAATTTGGACTTTCGTTAGTGTATTAAGTGTATCAAAATGTCGTCTTTCACATTTATTCGAAATCGTCAACCGCAAAAAAAGTCAGTTTTGAGAAATCGTTGAATCAACAAAGTTGTCTCTTTCTTGTTTCAAGTGTTCTACTATAGACCCATGGCTAAAACTCAAGTTTTAAAGACTTCCCGAAATCCAAATTTAGACTTTCATTAGTGTATTAAGTGTATTAAAATGTCGTATTTCACATTGATTCGGAATCGTCAACCGCAAAAAAAGTCAGTTCTGAGATATCGTTGAATGAACGAAGTTGTTTCTTTCTTGTTTCAAGTGTTTAACTATGGACCCATGGCTAAAACTCAAGTTTTAAAGACTTCCCGAAATCCGAATTTGTACTTTCATTAGTGTATTAAGTGTATTAAAATGTCGTCTTTCACATTGATTCGGAATCGTCAACCGCAAAAAAAGTCAGTTTTGAGTTATCGTTGAATGAACAAAGTTGTCTCTTTCTTGTTTCAAGTGTTCAACTATGGACCCATGGCTAAAACTCAAGTTTTAAAGACTTCCCGAAATCCGAATTTGGACTTTCATTTGTGTATTAAGTGTATTAAAATGTCGTCTTTCACATTGATTCGGAATCGTCAACCGCAAAAAAAGTCAGTTTTGAGATATTGTTGAATGAACAAAGTTGTCTCTTTCTTGTTTCAAGTGTTCAACTATGGACCCATGGCTAAAACTCAAGTTTTAAAAACTTTCCAAAATCTGAATTTGGACTTTATTTAGTGTATTAAGTGTTTCAAAATGTCATCTTTCACATAGATTCAGAACCGTCAAAAGCAAATAAGTCAGTTTTGAGATATCTTTGATAGAACAAAGTTCTGTCTTTCTTGTTTCAATTGTTCTACTGTGCACCCATGGCTAAAACTCAAGTTTTAAAAACTTCCCGAGATCTGAATCTGGACTTTCATTAGTGTATTATGTGTATCAAAATGTCGTCTTTCACATAGATTCGGAATCGTCAACTGCAAAAAAGTCAATTTTGAGATATCGTTGATTTAACAAAGTTGTCTCCTTCTTGTTTCAAGTGTTCTACTATGGACCCATGGGTAAAACTCACGTTTTAAAAATGTCCCGAAATCCGAATTTGGACTTTCACTAGTGTATTAAGTGTATCAAAATGTCGTCTTTCACATTGATTCGGAATCGTCAACCGCAAAAAAAGGAAGTTTTTAGATATCGTTGAATGAAGAAAGTTGTCTCTTTCTTGTTTCAAGTGTTCAACAATGGACCCATGGCTAAAACTCAAGTTTTAAAGACTTCCCGAAATCCGAATTTGGATTTTTCATTAGTGTATTAAGTGTATTAAAATGTCGTCTTTCACATTGATTCGGAATCATCAACCGCAAAAAAAGTCAGTTTTGA
Organism: Diospyros kaki; assembly: GCA_036245055.1. Taxonomy (NCBI): domain Eukaryota; kingdom Viridiplantae; phylum Streptophyta; class Magnoliopsida; order Ericales; family Ebenaceae; genus Diospyros; species Diospyros kaki. The sequence continues at coordinate 19,832,399 of BSEG01000009.1, read as the reverse complement.
GATATCGTTGAATGAACAAAGTTGTCTCTTTCTTTTTTCAAGTGTTTAACTATGGACCCATGGCTAAAACTCAAGTTTTAAATACTTTCCGAAATCCGAATTTGGACTTTCATCAGTGTATTAAGTGTATTAAAATGTCGTCTTTCACATTGATTCGGAATCGTCCACTACAAAAAACTGCCCTTTTGAGTTATCGTTGAATAAGCAAAGTTGTCTCTTTCTTGTTTCAAGTGTTCAACTATGGACCCATGGCTAAAACACAAGTTTTAAAAACTTCTCGAAATATTAATTTGGACTTTCTTTAGTGTATTAAGTTTTTCAAAATGTCGTCTTTCACGTAGATTCGGAATCATCAAAACCAAATAAGTCAGTTTTTAGATATCTTTGATTGAACAAAGTTCTATCTTTCTTGTTTCAAGTGTTCTACTATGAACCCACGGCTAAAACTCAAGTTTTAAAAACTTCTCGAAATCTGAATCTGGACTTTCATTAGTGTATTAAGTGTATCAAAATGTCATCTTTCACATAGGTTCGGAATCGTCAACTGCAAAAAAGTCAATTTTAAGATATCGTTGATTGAACAAAGTTGTCTCCTTCTTGTTTCAAGTGTTCTACTATGGACCATGGCTAAAACTCAAGTTTTAGAGACATCCCGAAATCCGAATTTGGACTTTCGTTAGTGTATTAAGTGTATCAAAATGTCATCTTTCATATTGATTCGAGATCGTCAACCGCAAAAAAAGTCAGTTTTGAGATATCGTTGAATGAACAAAGTTGTCTCTTTCTTGTTTCTAGTGTTTAACTATGGACCCATGGCTAAAACTCAAGTTTTAAAGACTTCCCAAAATCTGATTTGGACTTTCATCAGTGTATTAAGTGTATTAAAATGTAGTCTTTCACATTGATTCAGAATCGTCCACCGCAAAAAACTTTCCTTTCGAGTTATCGTTGATTGAACGAAGTTGTCTCTTTCTTGTTTCAAGTGTTCAACTACGGACCCATGGCCAAAACTCAAGTTTTAAAAACTTCCCAAAATCTGAATTTGGGCTTTCTTTAGTGTATTAAGTGTTTCAAAATGCCGTCTTTCATGTAGATTCGTAATCATCAAAAGCAAATAAGTCAGTTTTTAGATATCTTTGATTGAACAAAGTTCTGTCTTTCTTGTTTCAAGTGTTCTACTATGGACCCATGACTAAAACTCAAGTTTTAAAAACTTCTCGAAATCTAAATCTGGACTTTCATTAGGGTATTAAGTGTATCAAAATGTCGTCTTTCACATAGATTCGGAATCGTCAACTGCAAAAAAGTCAGTTTTAAGATATCATTGATTGAACAAAGTTGTCTCTTTCTTGTTTCAAGTGTTCTACTATGGACCCATGGGTAAAACTCAAGTTTTAAAAAAGTTCCCGGAATCCGAATTTGGACATTCGTTAGTGTATTAAGTGTATCAAAATGTCGTCTTTCACGTTGATTCGGAATCGTCAACCGCAATAAAAGTCAGTTCTGAGATATAGTTGAATGAACAAAGTTGTCTCTTTCTTGTTTCAAGTGTTTAACTATTGACCCATGGCTAAAACTCAAGCTTTAAAGACTTCCCGAAATCCAAATTTGGACTTTCGTTAGTGTATTAAGTGTATCAAAATGTCGTCTTTCACATTTATTCGAAATCGTCAACCGCAAAAAAAGTCAGTTTTGAGAAATCGTTGAATCAACAAAGTTGTCTCTTTCTTGTTTCAAGTGTTCTACTATAGACCCATGGCTAAAACTCAAGTTTTAAAGACTTCCCGAAATCCAAATTTAGACTTTCATTAGTGTATTAAGTGTATTAAAATGTCGTATTTCACATTGATTCGGAATCGTCAACCGCAAAAAAAGTCAGTTCTGAGATATCGTTGAATGAACGAAGTTGTTTCTTTCTTGTTTCAAGTGTTTAACTATGGACCCATGGCTAAAACTCAAGTTTTAAAGACTTCCCGAAATCCGAATTTGTACTTTCATTAGTGTATTAAGTGTATTAAAATGTCGTCTTTCACATTGATTCGGAATCGTCAACCGCAAAAAAAGTCAGTTTTGAGTTATCGTTGAATGAACAAAGTTGTCTCTTTCTTGTTTCAAGTGTTCAACTATGGACCCATGGCTAAAACTCAAGTTTTAAAGACTTCCCGAAATCCGAATTTGGACTTTCATTTGTGTATTAAGTGTATTAAAATGTCGTCTTTCACATTGATTCGGAATCGTCAACCGCAAAAAAAGTCAGTTTTGAGATATTGTTGAATGAACAAAGTTGTCTCTTTCTTGTTTCAAGTGTTCAACTATGGACCCATGGCTAAAACTCAAGTTTTAAAAACTTTCCAAAATCTGAATTTGGACTTTATTTAGTGTATTAAGTGTTTCAAAATGTCATCTTTCACATAGATTCAGAACCGTCAAAAGCAAATAAGTCAGTTTTGAGATATCTTTGATAGAACAAAGTTCTGTCTTTCTTGTTTCAATTGTTCTACTGTGCACCCATGGCTAAAACTCAAGTTTTAAAAACTTCCCGAGATCTGAATCTGGACTTTCATTAGTGTATTATGTGTATCAAAATGTCGTCTTTCACATAGATTCGGAATCGTCAACTGCAAAAAAGTCAATTTTGAGATATCGTTGATTTAACAAAGTTGTCTCCTTCTTGTTTCAAGTGTTCTACTATGGACCCATGGGTAAAACTCACGTTTTAAAAATGTCCCGAAATCCGAATTTGGACTTTCACTAGTGTATTAAGTGTATCAAAATGTCGTCTTTCACATTGATTCGGAATCGTCAACCGCAAAAAAAGGAAGTTTTTAGATATCGTTGAATGAAGAAAGTTGTCTCTTTCTTGTTTCAAGTGTTCAACAATGGACCCATGGCTAAAACTCAAGTTTTAAAGACTTCCCGAAATCCGAATTTGGATTTTTCATTAGTGTATTAAGTGTATTAAAATGTCGTCTTTCACATTGATTCGGAATCATCAACCGCAAAAAAAGTCAGTTTTGAGATATCGTTGAATGAACAAAGTTGTCTCTTTCTTTTTTCAAGTGTTTAACTATGGACCCATGGCTAAAACTCAAGTTTTAAATACTTTCCGAAATCCGAATTTGGACTTTCATCAGTGTATTAAGTGTATTAAAATGTCGTCTTTCACATTGATTCGGAATCGTCCACTACAAAAAACTGCCCTTTTGAGTTATCGTTGAATAAGCAAAGTTGTCTCTTTCTTGTTTCAAGTGTTCAACTATGGACCCATGGCTAAAACACAAGTTTTAAAAACTTCTCGAAATATGAATTTGGACTTTCTTTAGTGTATTAAGTTTTTCAAAATGTCGTCTTTCACGTAGATTCGGAATCATCAAAACCAAATAAGTCAGTTTTTAGATATCTTTGATTGAACAAAGTTCTATCTTTCTTGTTTCAAGTGTTCTACTATGAACCCACGGCTAAAACTCAAGTTTTAAAAACTTCTCGAAATCTGAATCTGGACTTTCATTAGTGTATTAAGTGTATCAAAATGTCATCTTTCACATAGGTTCGGAATCGTCAACTGCAAAAAAGTCAATTTTAAGATATCGTTGATTGAACAAAGTTGTCTCCTTCTTGTTTCAAGTGTTCTACTATGGACCATGGCTAAAACTCAAGTTTTAGAGACATCCCGAAATCCGAATTTGGACTTTCGTTAGTGTATTAAGTGTATCAAAATGTCATCTTTCACATTGATTCGAGATCGTCAACCGCAAAAAAAGTCAGTTTTGAGATATCGTTGAATGAACAAAGTTGTCTCTTTCTTGTTTCAAGTGTTCTACTATGGACCCATGGCTAAAACTCAAGTTTTAAAAAAGTTCCCGGAATCCGAATTTGGACATTCGTTAGTGTATTAAGTGTATCAAAATGTCGTCTTTCACGTTGATTCGGAATCGTCAACCGCAAAAAACTTTCCTTTCGAGTTATCGTTGATTGAACGAAGTTGTCTCTTTCTTGTTTCAAGTGTTCAACTACGGACCCATGGCCAAAACTCAAGTTTTAAAAACTTCCCAAAATCTGAATTTGGGCTTTCTTTAGTGTATTAAGTGTTTCAAAATGCCGTCTTTCATGTAGATTCGTAATCATCAAAAGCAAATAAGTCAGTTTTTAGATATCTTTGATTGAACAAAGTTCTGTCTTTCTTGTTTCAAGTGTTCTACTATGGACCCATGACTAAAACTCAAGTTTTAAAAACTTCTCGAAATCTAAATCTGGACTTTCATTAGGGTATTAAGTGTATCAAAATGTCGTCTTTCACATAGATTCGGAATCGTCAACTGCAAAAAAGTCAGTTTTAAGATATCGTTGATTGAACAAAGTTGTCTCTTTCTTGTTTCAAGTGTTCTACTATGGACCCATGGGTAAAACTCAAGTTTTAAAAAAGTTCCCGGAATCCGAATTTGGACATTCGTTAGTGTATTAAGTGTATCAAAATGTCGTCTTTCACGTTGATTCGGAATCGTCAACCGCAATAAAAGTCAGTTCTGAGATATAGTTGAATGAACAAAGTTGTCTCTTTCTTGTTTCAAGTGTTTAACTATTGACCCATGGCTAAAACTCAAGCTTTAAAGACTTCCCGAAATCCAAATTTGGACTTTCGTTAGTGTATTAAGTGTATCAAAATGTCGTCTTTCACATTTATTCGAAATCGTCAACCGCAAAAAAAGTCAGTTTTGAGAAATCGTTGAATCAACAAAGTTGTCTCTTTCTTGTTTCAAGTGTTCTACTATAGACCCATGGCTAAAACTCAAGTTTTAAAGACTTCCCGAAATCCAAATTTAGACTTTCATTAGTGTATTAAGTGTATTAAAATGTCGTATTTCACATTGATTCGGAATCGTCAACCGCAAAAAAAGTCAGTTCTGAGATATCGTTGAATGAACGAAGTTGTTTCTTTCTTGTTTCAAGTGTTTAACTATGGACCCATGGCTAAAACTCAAGTTTTAAAGACTTCCCGAAATCCGAATTTGTACTTTCATTAGTGTATTAAGTGTATTAAAATGTCGTCTTTCACATTGATTCGGAATCGTCAACCGCAAAAAAAGTCAGTTTTGAGTTATCGTTGAATGAACAAAGTTGTCTCTTTCTTGTTTCAAGTGTTCAACTATGGACCCATGGCTAAAACTCAAGTTTTAAAGACTTCCCGAAATCCGAATTTGGACTTTCATTTGTGTATTAAGTGTATTAAAATGTCGTCTTTCACATTGATTCGGAATCGTCAACCGCAAAAAAAGTCAGTTTTGAGATATTGTTGAATGAACAAAGTTGTCTCTTTCTTGTTTCAAGTGTTCAACTATGGACCCATGGCTAAAACTCAAGTTTTAAAAACTTTCCAAAATCTGAATTTGGACTTTATTTAGTGTATTAAGTGTTTCAAAATGTCATCTTTCACATAGATTCAGAACCGTCAAAAGCAAATAAGTCAGTTTTGAGATATCTTTGATAGAACAAAGTTCTGTCTTTCTTGTTTCAATTGTTCTACTGTGCACCCATGGCTAAAACTCAAGTTTTAAAAACTTCCCGAGATCTGAATCTGGACTTTCATTAGTGTATTATGTGTATCAAAATGTCGTCTTTCACATAGATTCGGAATCGTCAACTGCAAAAAAGTCAATTTTGAGATATCGTTGATTTAACAAAGTTGTCTCCTTCTTGTTTCAAGTGTTCTACTATGGACCCATGGGTAAAACTCACGTTTTAAAAATGTCCCGAAATCCGAATTTGGACTTTCACTAGTGTATTAAGTGTATCAAAATGTCGTCTTTCACATTGATTCGGAATCGTCAACCGCAAAAAAAGGAAGTTTTTAGATATCGTTGAATGAAGAAAGTTGTCTCTTTCTTGTTTCAAGTGTTCAACAATGGACCCATGGCTAAAACTCAAGTTTTAAAGACTTCCCGAAATCCGAATTTGGATTTTTCATTAGTGTATTAAGTGTATTAAAATGTCGTCTTTCACATTGATTCGGAATCATCAACCGCAAAAAAAGTCAGTTTTGAGATATCGTTGAATGAACAAAGTTGTCTCTTTCTTTTTTCAAGTGTTTAACTATGGACCCATGGCTAAAACTCAAGTTTTAAATACTTTCCGAAATCCGAATTTGGACTTTCATCAGTGTATTAAGTGTATTAAAATGTCGTCTTTCACATTGATTCGGAATCGTCCACTACAAAAAACTTCCCTTTTGAGTTATCGTTGAATAAGCAAAGTTGTCTCTTTCTTGTTTCAAGTGTTCAACTATGGACCCATGGCTAAAACACAAGTTTTAAAAACTTCTCGAAATATGAATTTGGACTTTCTTTAGTGTATTAAGTTTTTCAAAATGTCGTCTTTCACGTAGATTCGGAATCATCAAAACCAAATAAGTCAGTTTTTAGATATCTTTGATTGAACAAAGTTCTATCTTTCTTGTTTCAAGTGTTCTACTATGAACCCACGGCTAAAACTCAAGTTTTAAAAACTTCTCGAAATCTGAATCTGGACTTTCATTAGTGTATTAAGTGTATCAAAATGTCATCTTTCACATAGGTTCGGAATCGTCAACTGCAAAAAAGTCAATTTTAAGATATCGTTGATTGAACAAAGTTGTCTCCTTCTTGTTTCAAGTGTTCTACTATGGACCATGGCTAAAACTCAAGTTTTAGAGACATCCCGAAATCCGAATTTGGACTTTCGTTAGTGTATTAAGTGTATCAAAATGTCATCTTTCACATTGATTCGAGATCGTCAACCGCAAAAAAAGTCAGTTTTGAGATATCGTTGAATGAACAAAGTTGTCTCTTTCTTGTTTCTAGTGTTTAACTATGGACCCATGGCTAAAACTCAAGTTTTAAAGACTTCCCAAAATCTGATTTGGACTTTCATCAGTGTATTAAGTGTATTAAAATGTAGTCTTTCACATTGATTCAGAATCGTCCACCGCAAAAAACTTTCCTTTCGAGTTATCGTTGAATGAACGAAGTTGTCTCTTTCTTGTTTCAAGTGTTCAACTACGGACCCATGGCCAAAACTCAAGTTTTAAAAACTTCCCAAAATCTGAATTTGGGCTTTCTTTAGTGTATTAAGTGTTTCAAAATGCCGTCTTTCATGTAGATTCGTAATCATCAAAAGCAAATAAGTCAGTTTTTAGATATCTTTGATTGAACAAAGTTCTGTCTTTCTTGTTTCAAGTGTTCTACTATGGACCCATGACTAAAACTCAAGTTTTAAAAACTTCTCGAAATCTAAATCTGGACTTTCATTAGGGTATTAAGTGTATCAAAATGTCGTCTTTCACATAGATTCGGAATCGTCAACTGCAAAAAAGTCAGTTTTAAGATATCGTTGATTGAACAAAGTTGTCTCTTTCTTGTTTCAAGTGTTCTACTATGGACCCATGGGTAAAACTCAAGTTTTAAAAAAGTTCCCGGAATCCGAATTTGGACATTCGTTAGTGTATTAAGTGTATCAAAATGTCGTCTTTCACGTTGATTCGGAATCGTCAACCGCAATAAAAGTCAGTTCTGAGATATAGTTGAATGAACAAAGTTGTCTCTTTCTTGTTTCAAGTGTTTAACTATTGACCCATGGCTAAAACTCAAGCTTTAAAGACTTCCCGAAATCCAAATTTGGACTTTCGTTAGTGTATTAAGTGTATCAAAATGTCGTCTTTCACATTTATTCGAAATCGTCAACCGCAAAAAAAGTCAGTTTTGAGAAATCGTTGAATCAACAAAGTTGTCTCTTTCTTGTTTCAAGTGTTCTACTATAGACCCATGGCTAAAACTCAAGTTTTAAAGACTTCCCGAAATCCAAATTTAGACTTTCATTAGTGTATTAAGTGTATTAAAATGTCGTATTTCACATTGATTCGGAATCGTCAACCGCAAAAAAAGTCAGTTCTGAGATATCGTTGAATGAACGAAGTTGTTTCTTTCTTGTTTCAAGTGTTTAACTATGGACCCATGGCTAAAACTCAAGTTTTAAAGACTTCCCGAAATCCGAATTTGTACTTTCATTAGTGTATTAAGTGTATTAAAATGTCGTCTTTCACATTGATTCGGAATCGTCAACCGCAAAAAAAGTCAGTTTTGAGTTATCGTTGAATGAACAAAGTTGTCTCTTTCTTGTTTCAAGTGTTTAACTATGGACCCATGGCTAAAACTCAAGTTTTAAAGACTTCCCGAAATCCGAATTTGGACTTTCATTAGTGTATTAAGTGTATTAAAATGTCGTCTTTCGCATTGATTCGGAATCGTCAACCGCAAAAAAAGTCAGTTTTGAGTTATCGTTGAATGAACAAAGTTGTCTCTTTCTTGTTTCAAGTGTTCAACTATGGACCCGTGGCTAAAACTCAAGTTTTAAAGACTTCCCGAAATCTGAATTTGGACTTTCATTTGTGTATTAAGTGTATTAAAATGTCGTCTTTCACATTGATTCGGAATCGTCAACCGTAAAAAAAGTCAGTTTTGAGATATTGTTGAATGAACAAAGTTGTCTCTTTCTTATTTCAAGTGTTCAACTATGGACCCATGGCTAAAACTCAAGTTTTAAAAACTTCCCAAAATCTGAATTTGGACTTTATTTAGTGTATTAAGTGTTTCAAAATGTCATCTTTCACGTAGATTCAGAACCGTCAAAAGCAAATAAGTCAGTTTTGAGATATCTTTGATAGAACAAAGTTCTGTCTTTCTTGTTTCAATTGTTCTACTGTGCACCCATGGCTAAAACTCAAGTTTTAAAAACTTCCCGAGATCTGAATCTGGACTTTCATTAGTGTATTATGTGTATCAAAATGTCGTCTTTCACATAGATTCGGAATCGTCAACTGCAAAAAAGTCAATTTTGAGATATCGTTGATTTAACAAAGTTGTCTCCTTCTTGTTTCAAGTGTTCTACTATGGACCCATGGGTAAAACTCACGTTTTAAAAATGTCCCGAAATCCAAATTTGGACTTTCACTAGTGTATTAAGTGTATCAAAATGTCGTCTTTCACATTGATTCGGAATCGTCAACCGCAAAAAAAGGCAGTTTTTAGATATCGTTGAATGAAGAAAGTTGTCTCTTTCTTGTTTCAAGTGTTCAACAATGGACCCATGGCTAAAACTCAAGTTTTAAAGACTTCCCGAAATCCGAATTTGGATTTTTCATTAGTGTATTAAGTGTATTAAAATGTCGTCTTTCACATTGATTCGGAATCATCAACCGCAAAAAAAGTCAGTTTTGAGATATCGTTGAATGAACAAAGTTGTCTCTTTCTTTTTTCAAGTGTTTAACTATGGACCCATGGCTAAAACTCAAGTTTTAAATACTTTCTGAAATCCAAATTTGGACTTTCATCAGTGTATTAAGTGTATTAAAATGTCGTCTTTCACATTGATTCGGAATCGTCCACTACAAAAAACTGCCCTTTTGAGTTATCGTTGAATAAGCAAAGTTGTCTCTTTCTTGTTTCAAGTGTTCAACTATGGACCCATGGCTAAAACACAAGTTTTAAAAACTTCTCGAAATATGAATTTGGACTTTCTTTAGTGTATTAAGTTTTTCAAAATGTCGTCTTTCACGTAGATTCGGAATCATCAAAACCAAATAAGTCAGTTTTTAGATATCTTTGATTGAACAAAGTTCTATCTTTCTTGTTTCAAGTGTTCTACTATGAACCCACGGCTAAAACTCAAGTTTTAAAAACTTCTCGAAATCTGATTTGGACTTTCATCAGTGTATTAAGTGTATTAAAATGTAGTCTTTCACATTGATTCAGAATCTGAAAGATTTCTTATCGAACAATAGCGGAATAGAAATCTTACTTTGCTAGGATCAATTTGATGTAAAACACAACTCCACACCAAGGGTAATTTGATTACCAACTTAAAGAAGCAGCAACCAAAATACTTTCACAACCCAATGTGCCTTCTTTGCAAGTCTCTTATTCTTCTCTCTAGAAGAATACCTTTCAATCCTCTTCTCTTACCTTTACTTTGTAATATACAAATAAAGGGCTCACAAATTGATGCATTGGATGAAATGGGTGGTGGTCTATTTATAATTGAGTGCCACCCCTTCCCAAAGGACTTGTCCTTTTGGAGAAAGGGTGCTTGGAACCTTCCAAGTAACCACCCATAACCACCCTTAACCAACTTGGTGTAACCACCCATAATGGTGGCCTTTCATCCATAAGGAAGAGAGAGAGAGATTTATGTGTTGCCATGTGTCAGCATGTGGTTAAGTCACATGTCAATTGGCTAGTAGTCCATGTAAGCTGCCATGTCATCACCCGATGACATGTCACTGCCACCTCACTATCACTCAGCTAGTGTCACTACCCCGAGCTGGGTCCAACTACCTTGAGTTGACTTGAGCTAGAGTGAGCTAGGTGAGCTGGAGTTGAGCTGAAGTGAGTTAGCTTAAGCTACTGTGAGCTATTCCAAACTCAAGTTGAGCTATCTCTAGCTATCTCATGAGCACATTGCTGCTAAGCAATTCATGATCCATCTGATCAAGTTTAACTTGTGCGTACACAAGTATTCGCTCCAATTCCAACAGCTCCCACTCGCACATGGTAAACTTGAACCAATCATCAGTAACACATCAAGAACACATAAAACAAATGCAGACTCATACAAGGCATATGGGCCGTGACCCTTTAGCGAAAGTTGAGTTTTTCTTACTATGCAACTGTTAAGTTAGACATAGCAGATTTTCTCAAATCGATGTGACCTACCTACCTAAATAGATAGTCGTCAAAATGACTCCCACTGTCATTAGCATTAATGGTTATAACCATTAAGTTCGCCTGATACCTAAGACTTGTTGTTACGCAATGTTTGGCTACTTTCAATCCCTTTTGTGAGTTGAAACTAATTCAAACTCATGAACCGTACCAAACAACGAGTACTCATGCTTTAAACCGTTGTGCAGTGGAGTCTTGTTTCACTAAGAAACATATGATCCGGATCGATTCCACATACAAGCGACAGCGTATTCAAACAAAGTCTTTCCTTTTGAACTCACTATCTTACAACTACAAGTTATTTAATTGCCCAACAAAGAAACCGACAGACCGCATATTCTCATGGTCATAGGTTACCCATCAAAGCAACATAAATAACTCATAATCACAAAATAGTAGTCAATAGTCACTAAAGGCATACAAAAAATGAGAAGCTCACACAACATAAGAGATAGGGATCACTCTTAGTTACTTCTCGGCGGTCACTATATTAAATATACACACATGGTATGAGACATGTGCCACGGTATCACAAGCCACGTAAATGATTTACTACAAGAACCACCCAAATTCTCCCACTTAAATCATGTATAGTGGAATTCTACCAAGTGTACCCACTCAAAGAAATGGTCTCGTTCAACTTGGAGTGTATGTCAAGATTTGAATTATAAATACCGTGCAGACACTGACCAAAACACACATGTTATGGTCGAACTTCTTTAGGAAGTCCTATCTGGTTCATAGGTTGAGCAATAGATGTGGGGTACATATATGCTCGGTGAATCACACATCACCTCATCTTGAGGTTCTAACACAAAGAACTCATCAAGGCGACTATCATACTCAAGATCACATCCACAAAATAATGTGACTACCTCGAACAATCATCTCATGATTATGTTGGTATTTGAGTAAGTCTTATCCTTAGTTCACAAACTAAGGGCGGATTGCCCATGTGAGAGAGCCAATCCTCAACCTATACTTGACATATCCTTTAAGTGTTATGGAATATACTAATGGTAATGAAAAAAATACATCTACTCATTTCATTAATAAAACAACCTTGAATACAATATGGTTTGCATGTTACAAGGAAGTACAATCATATCCTACGCAACCCCATTGCTTGAACATGACGGACAAATAAATCAGGTGGTATAGGCTTAGTTAAAGGATCTGCCACCATAGCCGTCGTAGGTATATATTTCAAACAAACTTCCTTGGACTCAAGTGCATCTTTCACAAAATTATATTTTATCCCAATATGCTTGGTTTTCCCATGATACTTTGGATCTTTTGTATAAGCCAAAGCTGCTTGACTATCACAGCATATAGTGATAGGCTCATTCTTGCAAGGCATTATACTTAAATGGGAAATAAAACGACCAAGCCATATGGCTTCTTGTACTGCAGCAGCACTCGCCACAAACTCAGCCTCCATGGTGGATAAAGCTGTACAAGTTTGCTTCTTGCTACTCCAAGAAATAGCTCCACTGTTTAGCAGAAAAATATAACCCGATGTAGATTTGCATCTATCCTTATCACCTCCCCAATCAGCATCCGTGTATCCAACAAACTGTAAACTACCACCTTGGTAGCATAAACAATAATCTTTCGTACCTTTGAGGTAACGAAAAATCCTTTTGATACACTTCCAATGCTGACTTCCAGGGTTGGATTGATACCTGGCTAATAACCCAACAGCTTGACTTATATCAGGCCGTGTACACATCATGGCATACATTAGGCTCCCTATAGCACTTGAATATGGAACTTGTTCCATTTCATGTTTCTCTTGAGGGTTTTGTGGACACATTACCTCACTAATTTTGGAATTATGGGCAATCGGGGTATTCATTGGTTTAGCATCCTTCATATGGAAGCGTTCAAGAATCTTATCTATATAAGTTTCTTGAGATAGAGCTAACAACTTTGTAGCCCGATTCCTTAGAATCTGGACTCCAAGGATGTATGCAGCTTCTCCCATATCTTTCATTTCAAAGGTTGATGATAACCATCCTTTGATGACTTTCAAAAACCCTTTGTTATTACTTGCTAATAGAATGTCATCTACATATAGTGACATGATCACAAATTTGTCCTTGGAATGCAAGACATATACACAATGATCTTCATCCATCATTTTGAAACCATAACTCAAAATTGATTGATGGAATTTTAGGTACCACTGCCTAGAAGCTTGCTTCAGGCCGTATATCGACTTCATTAAGTGACATACCTTTTGTTCTTGACCATTTTCGACATAACCCGCTGGTTGTGTCATATAGATTTCTTCACTCAAATCACCATTGAGGAAGGCAGTCTTAACATCCATTTGATGTAATTCCAAGTCCATATGGGCTACTATTGCAAGTATTATCCTAATGGAGTTAAACCTGACAACAGGTGAGAAAGTGTCTTGATAATCAACACCTTCTACCTGTGTGTACCCTTTGGCAACCAATCGTGCCTTGTACCTATCAATGGAACCATCTGCTTTTCGCTTGATTCGAAAAACCCATTTGTTCCCAATTGCTTTCCTCCCTTGTGGAAGATCAACCAAGTCCCATACATGGTTATCCCTCATAGAATTTAGTTCTTCTTCCATAGCCATTTTCCACTTATCTGAATCAAGACTATTAAGTGCATCCTTAATAGTGCGAGGTTCATCATCCACCTCAGGTGAAACCATGTTCACTTCATCATTTAGAATCCACCACTTCTTTGGTCTTCTAAATATTCTTGAAGACCTACGCACACTAGGAGAAGCATCATGATGCACATCATCATCATGTTGTTCAGGAGGTTGATCATTTTCGACCAATTCTTGATGTTGATCTATTTGATCACTTTCTTGTGTGGGCATATCTTGATCAATATTTTGATCATTGTTAGTCACATCTTGACCAACTTCAGTTGGATGCTCAATGCTCCCACTCAACCCAACATTCCCAAACACTCCTTGTGGTGTAGGTATAGTTGATACATTGTGAGTATCAACTTGTGATTCAGACATTTCATAAAAGGAAACTCCTGTAGAAACATTCCCTTTTCTTGGAAACTCATTTTCCAAAAATACTACATCCCTTGAATCAAATTCAGGTCTTTTACTCCCTTCCTCTAAATAAGAAAACACATAGCCTTTAGAGTGTTCGCAGTACCTAAGGAAAACACATTTCTTTCCTTTTGGTCCTAACTTACCAAATTCAGATTTGGTGTTATGGACATAGGCTGCACAGCCCCAAGGCCTTAAATTGCTCAAATTTGGCCTCTTTTTAGTCCATAACTCATAAGGAGTAGAAGATACTGATTTGGAGGGCATTCGATTGAGCACATATGTTGCTGTTTGCAACGCATCTCCCCAATAAGACATATCTAAGTTGGCTTGAGCCATCATAGATCTCACCATGTCTAAGAGTGTGCGATTCTTCCTTTCGGCCACTCCGTTTTGTTGGGGTGTATCAGGAATAGTAAGCTGCCTTTCTATTCCTTTTTGCTCACAGAACCCCTTAAACAAATTAGACATATACTCACCTCCACGATCTGTCCTTAGACATTTGATCGTAGTGTTAAGTTGATTCTCAACCAATTGCACATATGCCAAGAAACAACTCATTGCTTCACTTTTAAACTTTAACAAGTACACATGTGTATAACGAGTATAGTCATTAGTGAATGTGAGGAAATATCTAAACCCTTGTCTAGATATCACATTCAAGGGACCACATATGTCAGAATGTACTAAAGCTAATGGAAACTGAACTCGGGACCCTTTCCCAAATGGTTTCCTACTCATCTTTCCAGCAAGGCAATATTCACATATAGGAAGAGATACATTTCTCAAAGAACCAAGTAAGCCTTCTTTGGCTAACCTTTTCATTCTTGATTCTCCTACATGCCCTAATCTTGAATGCCATAAACATTCATCTTGCCTTTCAGCTATAAGACAATGAGTGTTTAACTTTTTATTTGAAGAATTCAAAACAAAGAAACCATCATGTAAGAAACCAGAACAAACAAACTTTTTATTGGAAAATAAATCAACTTTATTTCCATGAAATGTTAATTCAAAACCAAGATCCAAAAGACAAGATACAGAAATCAAGTTTCTTCTAATCTGTGGTACATAAAGCACATCTACTAAATGGAGACAATGTCCATCCTTTATCGAAATTTCACAAATCCCGATTCCTTGTACTTCAAGTCGTGCATTATTTCCAACATATACCCACTTGGTATTTGGTGGAATCTTCCTGAAATGCATGAACAACTCACGATCTTTTACGATGTGACTGGTTGCTCCTGAATCCAGAACCCATCCTGAGTTAGAATCAACCATGAAAGTACATGATGCAACTAATGCATCAAACGTAAAAGGAGTAGAGTGTACGTTCAATATAGTGCAATCACGTGCACAATGACCCATTTGGCCACAGTTGAAGCACTTGATTTTCTTGGGATCATTTCCTTTCTTGGGATCTATCATGGTTTCGATGATCATTTCAAGGGTTTCTTGTTTAGGCCATATAGCATAGTTGTGATCATCAGCATTAGTCATCTACATGCACATGCACCCATTAGTAACTTGTCCACAACTTTTCATTCAAAGCATTATACTAAACAACCAATCAAATAACATACATACTCAATCCAAAAGTATGTTTTTATCATACAATCAAAACCTCATATGCATGCATGTGATCAGCGTGTTTAATATAATCCATGAATGATAATACAACCCCATTTTTTTTATATTTGCTGTAGATCCAAGGTATGATAATCAGTTATAACTGTAGATCAACACCGAGGATAATCAGCCTATTAAATCAAGCCGTAGACCCAAGGTATGATAATCAGTGGCAACTGTAGATCAATACCAAGGATAATCAGCCTATTGACTCAAGGGTCAATCACAACTTGCTGTAGATCCAAGGTATGATAATCAGTCGCAACTGTAGATCAATACCAAGGATAATCAGCCAATTCACTCAAGTCGGGTCTTACCGATACAAAGATCAGCCTAGCTCGTTCTTGAGTCCATTTTCTTTAAGCATGGATTTTCATCTTAAAAGGAACCAAATATATATGATACATCATAACAAAATAACATGTATCATAAAACTGAAACAATTTAGAATATTGCTTTAGTCATGGCCAAATAAGATGAAATAAAAGAAAAATAGAAGAGAGAGCAAAAGGCACAAAACCTGGCTCTGATACCACTGAAAGATTTCTTATCGAACAATAGCGGAATAGAAATCTTACTTTGCTAGGATCAATTTAATGTAAAACACAACTCCACACCAAGGGTAATTTGATTACCAACTTAAAGAAGCAGCAACCAAAATACTTTCACAACCCAATGTGCCTTCTTTGCAAGTCTCTTATTCTTCTCTCTAGAAGAATACCTTTCAATCCTCTTCTCTTACCTTTACTTTGTAATATACAAATAAAGGGCTCACAAATTGATGCATTGGATGAAATGGGTGGTGGTCTATTTATAATTGAGTGCCACCCCTTCCCAAAGGACTTGTCCTTTTGGAGAAAGGGTGCTTGGAACCTTCCAAGTAACCACCCATAACCACCCTTAACCAACTTGGTGTAACCACCCATAATGGTGGCCTTTCATCCATAAGGAAGAGAGAGAGAGATTTATGTGTTGCCATGTGTCAGCATGTGGTTAAGTCACATGTCAATTGGCTAGTAGTCCATGTAAGCTGCCATGTCATCACCCGATGACATGTCACTGCCACCTCACTATCACTCAGCTAGTGTCACTACCCCGAGCTGGGTCCAACTACCTTGAGTTGACTTGAGCTAGAGTGAGCTAGGTGAGCTGGAGTTGAGCTGAAGTGAGTTAGCTTAAGCTACTGTGAGCTATTCCAAACTCAAGTTGAGCTATCTCTAGCTATCTCATGAGCACATTGCTGCTAAGCAATTCATGATCCATCTGATCAAGTTTAACTTGTGCGTACACAAGTATTCGCTCCAATTCCAACAGAATCGTCCACCGCAAAAAACTTTCCTTTCGAGTTATCGTTGAATGAACGAAGTTGTCTCTTTCTTGTTTCAAGTGTTCAACTACGGACCCATGGCCAAAACTCAAGTTTTAAAAACTTCCCAAAATCTGAATTTGGGCTTTCTTTAGTGTATTAAGTGTTTCAAAATGCCGTCTTTCATGTAGATTCGTAATCATCAAAAGCAAATAAGTCAGTTTTTAGATATCTTTGATTGAACAAAGTTCTGTCTTTCTTGTTTCAAGTGTTCTACTATGGACCCATGACTAAAACTCAAGTTTTAAAAACTTCTCGAAATCTAAATCTGGACTTTCATTAGGGTATTAAGTGTATCAAAATGTCGTCTTTCACATAGATTCGGAATCGTCAACTGCAAAAAAGTCAGTTTTAAGATATCGTTGATTGAACAAAGTTGTCTCTTTCTTGTTTCAAGTGTTCTACTATGGACCCATGGGTAAAACTCAAGTTTTAAAAAAGTTCCCGGAATCCGAATTTGGACATTCGTTAGTGTATTAAGTGTATCAAAATGTCGTCTTTCACGTTGATTCGGAATCGTCAACCGCAATAAAAGTCAGTTTTGAGATATAGTTGAATGAACAAAGTTGTCTCTTTCTTGTTTCAAGTGTTTAACTATTGACCCATGGCTAAAACTCAAGCTTTAAAGACTTCCCGAAATCCAAATTTGGACTTTCGTTAGTGTATTAAGTGTATCAAAATGTCGTCTTTCACATTTATTCGAAATCGTCAACCGCAAAAAAAGTCAGTTTTGAGAAATCGTTGAATCAACAAAGTTGTCTCTTTCTTGTTTCAAGTGTTCTACTATAGACCCATGGCTAAAACTCAAGTTTTAAAGACTTCCCGAAATCCAAATTTAGACTTTCATTAGTGTATTAAGTGTATTAAAATGTCGTATTTCACATTGATTCGGAATCGTCAACCGCAAAAAAAGTCAGTTCTGAGATATCGTTGAATGAACGAAGTTGTTTCTTTCTTGTTTCAAGTGTTTAACTATGGACCCATGGCTAAAACTCAAGTTTTAAAGACTTCCCGAAATCCGAATTTGTACTTTCATTAGTGTATTAAGTGTATTAAAATGTCGTCTTTCACATTGATTCGGAATCGTCAACCGCAAAAAAAGTCAATTTTGAGTTATCGTTGAATGAACAAAGTTGTCTCTTTCTTGTTTCAAGTGTTTAACTATGGACCCATGGCTAAAACTCAAGTTTTAAAGACTTCCCGAAATCTGAATTTGGACTTTCATTAGTGTATTAAGTGTATTAAAATGTCGTCTTTCGCATTGATTCGGAATCGTCAACCGCAAAAAAAGTCAGTTTTGAGTTATCGTTGAATGAACAAAGTTGTCTCTTTCTTGTTTCAAGTGTTCAACTATGGACCCATGGCTAAAACTCAAGTTTTAAAGACTTCCCGAAATCCGAATTTGGACTTTCATTTGTGTATTAAGTGTATTAAAATGTCGTCTTTCACATTGATTCGGAATCGTCAACCGCAAAAAAAGTCAGTTTTGAGATATCGTTGAATGAACAAAGTTGTCTCTTTCTTGTTTCAAGTGTTCAACTATGGACCCATGGCTAAAACTCAAGTTTTAAAAACTTCCCAAAATCTGAATTTGGACTTTATTTAGTGTATTAAGTGTTTCAAAATGTCATCTTTCACGTAGATTCAGAACCGTCAAAAGCAAATAAGTCAGTTTTGAGATATCTTTGATAGAACAAAGTTCTGTCTTTCTTGTTTCAATTGTTCTACTGTGCACCCATGGCTAAAACTCAAGTTTTAAAAATTCCCCAGATCTGAATCTGGACTTTCATTAGTGTATTATGTGTATCAAAATGTCGTCTTTCACATAGATTCGGAATCGTCAACTGCAAAAAAGTCAATTTTGAGATATCGTTGATTTAACAAAGTTGTCTCCTTCTTGTTTCAAGTGTTCTACTATGGACCCATGGGTAAAACTCACGTTTTAAAAATGTCCCGAAATCCGAATTTGGACTTTCACTAGTGTATTAAGTGTATCAAAATGTCGTCTTTCACATTGATTCGGAATCGTCAACCGCAAAAAAAGGCAGTTTTTAGATATCGTTGAATGAAGAAAGTTGTCTCTTTCTTGTTTCAAGTGTTCAACAATGGACCCATGGCTAAAACTCAAGTTTTAAAGACTTCCCGAAATCCGAATTTGGATTTTTCATTAGTGTATTAAGTGTATTAAAATGTCGTCTTTCACATTGATTCGGAATCATCAACCGCAAAAAAAGTCAGTTTTGAGATATCGTTGAATGAACAAAGTTGTCTCTTTCTTTTTTCAAGTGTTTAACTATGGACCCATGGCTAAAACTCAAGTTTTAAATACTTTCCAAAATCCGAATTTGGACTTTCATCAGTGTATTAAGTGTATTAAAATGTCGTCTTTCACATTGATTCGGAATCGTCCACTACAAAAAACTGCCCTTTTGAGTTATCGTTGAATAAGCAAAGTTGTCTCTTTCTTGTTTCAAGTGTTCAACTATGGACCCATGGCTAAAACACAAGTTTTAAAAACTTCTCGAAGTATGAATTTGGACTTTCTTTAGTGTATTAAGTTTTTCAAAATGTCGTCTTTCACGTAGATTCGGAATCATCAAAACCAAATAAGTCAGTTTTTAGATATCTTTGATTGAACAAAGTTCTATCTTTCTTGTTTCAAGTGTTCTACTATGAACCCACGGCTAAAACTCAAGTTTTAAAAACTTCTCGAAATCTGAATCTGGACTTTCATTAGTGTATTAAGTGTATCAAAATGTCATCTTTCACATAGGTTCGGAATCGTCAACTGCAAAAAAGTCAATTTTAAGATATCGTTGATTGAACAAAGTTGTCTCCTTCTTGTTTCAAGTGTTCTACTATGGACCATGGCTAAAACTCAAGTTTTAGAGACATCCCGAAATCCGAATTTGGACTTTCGTTAGTGTATTAAGTGTATCAAAATGTCATCTTTCACATTGATTCGAGATCGTTAACCGCAAAAAAAGTCAGTTTTGAGATATCGTTGAATGAACAAAGTTGTCTCTTTCTTGTTTCTAGTGTTTAACTATGGACCCATGGCTAAAACTCAAGTTTTAAAGACTTCCCAAAATCTGATTTGGACTTTCATCAGTATATTAAGTGTATTAAAATGTAGTCTTTCACATTGATTCAGAATCGTCCACCGCAAAAAACTTTCCTTTCGAGTTATCGTTGAATGAACGAAGTTGTCTCTTTCTTGTTTCAAGTGTTCAACTACGGACCCATGGCCAAAACTCAAGTTTTAAAAACTTCCCAAAATCTGAATTTGGGCTTTCTTTAGTGTATTAAGTGTTTCAAAATGCCGTCTTTCATGTAGATTCGTAATCATCAAAAGCAAATAAGTCAGTTTTTAGATATCTTTGATTGAACAAAGTTCTGTCTTTCTTGTTTCAAGTGTTCTACTATGGACCCATGACTAAAACTCAAGTTTTAAAAACTTCTCGAAATCTAAATCTGGACTTTCATTAGGGTATTAAGTGTATCAAAATGTCGTCTTTCACATAGATTCGGAATCGTCAACTGCAAAAAAGTCAGTTTTAAGATATCGTTGATTGAACAAAGTTGTCTCTTTCTTGTTTCAAGTGTTCTACTATGGACCCATGGGTAAAACTGAAGTTTTAAAAAAGTTCCCGGAATCCGAATTTGGACATTAGTTAGTGTATTAAGTGTATCAAAATGTCGTCTTTCACGTTGATTCGGAATCGTCAACCGCAATAAAAGTCAGTTTTGAGATATAGTTGAATGAACAAAGTTGTCTCTTTCTTGTTTCAAGTGTTTAACTATTGAGCCATGGCTAAAACTCAAGCTTTAAAGACTTCCCGAAATCCAAATTTGGACTTTCGTTAGTGTATTAAGTGTATCAAAATGTCGTCTTTCACATTTATTCGAAATCGTCAACCGCAAAAAAAGTCAGTTTTGAGAAATCGTTGAATCAACAAAGTTGTCTCTTTCTTGTTTCAAGTGTTCTACTATAGACCCATGGCTAAAACTCAAGTTTTAAAGACTTTCCGAAATCCAAATTTAGACTTTCATTAGTGTATTAAGTGTATTAAAATGTCGTATTTCACATTGATTCGGAATCGTCAACCGCAAAAAAAGTCAGTTCTGAGATATCGTTGAATGAACGAAGTTGTTTCTTTCTTGTTTCAAGTGTTTAACTATGGACCCATGGCTAAAACTCAAGTTTTAAAGACTTCCCGAAATCCGAATTTGTACTTTCATTAGTGTATTAAGTGTATTAAAATGTCGTCTTTCACATTGATTCGGAATCGTCAACCGCAAAAAAAGTCAGTTTTGAGTTATCGTTGAATGAACAAAGTTGTCTCTTTCTTGTTTCAAGTGTTCAACTATGGACCCATGGCTAAAACTCAAGTTTTAAAGACTTCCCAAAATCCGAATTTGGACTTTCATTTGTGTATTAAGTGTATTAAAATGTCGTCTTTCACATTGATTCGGAATCGTCAACCGCAAAAAAAGTCAGTTTTGAGATATCGTTGAATGAACAAAGTTGTCTCTTTCTTGTTTCAAGTGTTCAACTATGGACCCATGGCTAAAACTCAAGTTTTAAAAACTTCCCAAAATCTGAATTTGGACTTTATTTAGTGTATTAAGTGTTTCAAAATGTCATCTTTCACGTAGATTCAGAACCGTCAAAAGCAAATAAGTCAGTTTTGAGATATCTTTGATAGAACAAAGTTCTGTCTTTCTTGTTTCAATTGTTCTACTGTGCACCCATGGCTAAAACTCAAGTTTTAAAAACTTCCCGAGATCTGAATCTGGACTTTCATTAGTGTATTATGTGTATCAAAATGTCGTCTTTCACATAGATTCGGAATCGTCAACTGCAAAAAAGTCAGTTTTGAGATATCGTTGAATGAACAAAGTTGTCTCTTTCTTGTTTCAAGTGTTCAACTATGGACCCATGGCTAAAACTCAAGTTTTAAAAACTTCCCAAAATCTGAATTTGGACTTTATTTAGTGTATTAAGTGTTTCAAAATGTCATCTTTCACGTAGATTCAGAACCGTCAAAAGCAAATAAGTCAGTTTTGAGATATCTTTGATAGAACAAAGTTCTGTCTTTCTTGTTTCAATTGTTCTACTGTGCACCCATGGCTAAAACTCAAGTTTTAAAAACTTCCCGAGATCTGAATCTGGACTTTCATTAGTGTATTATGTGTATCAAAATGTCGTCTTTCACATAGATTCGGAATCGTCAACTGCAAAAAAGTCAATTTTGAGATATCGTTGATTTAACAAAGTTGTCTCCTTTTTGTTTCAAGTGTTCTACTATGGACCCATGGGTAAAACTCACGTTTTAAAAATGTCCCGAAATCCGAATTTGGACTTTCACTAGTGTATTAAGTGTATCAAAATGTCGTCTTTCACATTGATTCGGAATCGTCAACTGCAAAAAAAGGCAGTTTTTAGATATCGTTGAATGAAGAAAGTTGTCTCTTTCTTGTTTCAAGTGTTCAACAATGGACCCATGGCTAAAACTCAAGTTTTAAAGACTTCCCGAAATCCGAATTTGGATTTTTCATTAGTGTATTAAGTGTATTAAAATGTCGTCTTTCACATTGATTCGGAATCATCAACCGCAAAAAAAGTCAGTTTTGAGATATCGTTGAATGAACAAAGTTGTCTCTTTCTTTTTTCAAGTGTTTAACTATGGACCCATGGCTAAAACTCAAGTTTTAAATACTTTCCGAAATCCGAATTTGGACTTTCATCAGTGTATTAAGTGTATTAAAATGTCGTCTTTCACATTGATTCGGAATCGTCCACTACAAAAAACTGCCCTTTTGAGTTATCGTTGAATAAGCAAAGTTGTCTCTTTCTTGTTTCAAGTGTTCAACTATGGAGCCATGGCTAAAACACAAGTTTTAAAAACTTCTCGAAATATGAATTTGGACTTTCTTTAGTGTATTAAGTTTTTCAAAATGTCGTCTTTCACGTAGATTCGGAATCATCAAAACCAAATAAGTCAGTTTTTAGATATCTTTGATTGAACAAAGTTCTATCTTTCTTGTTTCAAGTGTTCTACTATGAACCCACGGCTAAAACTCAAGTTTTAAAAACTTCTCGAAATCTGAATCTGGACTTTCATTAGTGTATTAAGTGTATCAAAATGTCATCTTTCACATAGGTTCGGAATCGTCAACTGCAAAAAAGTCAATTTTAAGATATCGTTGATTGAACAAAGTTGTCTCCTTCTTGTTTCAAGTGTTCTACTATGGACCATGGCTAAAACTCAAGTTTTAGAGACATCCCGAAATCCGAATTTGGACTTTCGTTAGTGTATTAAGTGTATCAAAATGTCATCTTTCACATTGATTCGAGATCGTCAACCGCAAAAAAAGTCAGTTTTGAGATATCGTTGAATGAACAAAGTTGTCTCTTTCTTGTTTCTAGTGTTTAACTATGGACCCATGGCTAAAACTCAAGTTTTAAAGACTTCCCAAAATCTGATTTGGACTTTCATCAGTGTATTAAGTGTATTAAAATGTAGTCTTTCACATTGATTCAGAATCGTCCACCGCAAAAAACTTTCCTTTCGAGTTATCGTTGAATGAACGAAGTTGTCTCTTTCTTGTTTCAAGTGTTCAACTACGGACCCATGGCCAAAACTCAAGTTTTAAAAACTTCCCAAAATCTGAATTTGGGCTTTCTTTAGTGTATTAAGTGTTTCAAAATGCCGTCTTTCATGTAGATTCGTAATCATCAAAAGCAAATAAGTCAGTTTTTAGATATCTTTGATTGAACAAAGTTCTGTCTTTCTTGTTTCAAGTGTTCTACTATGGACCCATGACTAAAACTCAAGTTTTAAAAACTTCTCGAAATCTAAATCTGGACTTTCATTAGGGTATTAAGTGTATCAAAATGTCGTCTTTCACATAGATTCGGAATCGTCAACTGCAAAAAAGTCAGTTTTAAGATATCGTTGATTGAACAAAGTTGTCTCTTTCTTGTTTCAAGTGTTCTACTATGGACCCATGGGTAAAACTCAAGTTTTAAAAAAGTTCCCGGAATCCGAATTTGGACATTCGTTAGTGTATTAAGTGTATCAAAATGTCGTCTTTCACGTTGATTCGGAATCGTCAACCGCAATAAAAGTCAGTTTTGAGATATAGTTGAATGAACAAAGTTGTCTCTTTCTTGTTTCAAGTGTTTAACTATTGACCCATGGCTAAAACTCAAGCTTTAAAGACTTCCCGAAATCCAAATTTGGACTTTCGTTAGTGTATTAAGTGTATCAAAATGTCGTCTTTCACATTTATTCGAAATCGTCAACCGCAAAAAAAGTCAGTTTTGAGAAATCGTTGAATCAACAAAGTTGTCTCTTTCTTGTTTCAAGTGTTCTACTATAGACCCACGGCTAAAACTCAAGTTTTAAAGACTTCGCGAAATCCAAATTTAGACTTTCATTAGTGTATTAAGTGTATTAAAATGTCGTATTTCACATTGATTCGGAATCGTCAACCGCAAAAAAAGTCAGTTCTGAGATATCGTTGAATGAACGAAGTTGTTTCTTTCTTGTTTCATGTGTTTACCTATGGACCCATGGCTAAAACTCAAGTTTTAAAGACTTCCCGAAATCCGAATTTGTACTTTCATTAGTGTATTAAGTGTATTAAAATGTCGTCTTTCACATTGATTCGGAATCGTCAACCGCAAAAAAAGTCAGTTTTGAGTTATCGTTGAATGAACAAAGTTGTCTCTTTCTTGTTTCAAGTGTTTAACTATGGACCCATGGCTAAAACTCAAGTTTTAAAGACTTCCCGAAATCCGAATTTGGACATTCATTAGTGTATTAAGTGTATTAAAATGTCGTCTTTCGCATTGATTCGGAATCGTCAACCGCAAAAAAAGTCAGTTTTGAGTTATCGTTGAATGAACAAAGTTGTCTCTTTCTTGTTTCAAGTGTTCAACTATGGACCCATGGCTAAAACTCAAGTTTTAAAGACTTCCCGAAATCCGAATTTGGACTTTCATTTGTGTATTAAGTGTATTAAAATGTCGTCTTTCACATTGATTCGGAATCGTCAACCGCAAAAAAAGTCAGTTTTGAGATATCGTTGAATGAACAAAGTTGTCTCTTTCTTGTTTCAAGTGTTCAACTATGGACCCATGGCTAAAACTCAAGTTTTAAAAACTTCCCAAAATCTGAATTTGGACTTTATTTAGTGTATTAAGTGTTTCAAAATGTCATCTTTCACGTAGATTCAGAACCGTCAAAAGCAAATAAGTCAGTTTTGAGATATCTTTGATAGAACAAAGTTCTGTCTTTCTTGTTTCAATTGTTCTACTGTGCACCCATGGCTAAAACTCAAGTTTTAAAAACTTCCCGAGATCTGAATCTGGACTTTCATTAGTGTATTATGTGTATCAAAATGTCGTCTTTCACATAGATTCGGAATCGTCAACTGCAAAAAAGTCAATTTTGAGATATCGTTGATTTAACAAAGTTGTCTCCTTCTTGTTTCAAGTGTTCTACTATGGACCCATGGGTAAAACTCACGTTTTAAAAATGTCCCGAAATCCGAATTTGGACTTTCACTAGTGTATTAAGTGTATCAAAATGTCGTATTTCACATTGATTCGGAATCGTCAACCGCAAAAAAAGGCAGTTTTTAGATATCGTTGAATGAAGAAAGTTGTCTCTTTCTTGTTTCAAGTGTTCAACAATGGACCCATGGCTAAAACTCAAGTTTTAAAGACTTCCCGAAATCCGAATTTGGATTTTTCATTAGTGTATTAAGTGTATTAAAATGTCGTCTTTCACATTGATTCGGAATCATCAACCGCAAAAAAAGTCAGTTTTGAGATATCGTTGAATGAACAAAGTTGTCTCTTTCTTTTTTCAAGTGTTTAACTATGGACCCATGGCTAAAACTCAAGTTTTAAATACTTTCCGAAATCCGAATTTGGACTTTCATCAGTGTATTAAGTGTATTAAAATGTCGTCTTTCACATTGATTCGGAATCGTCCACTACAAAAAACTGCCCTTTTGAGTTATCGTTGAATAAGCAAAGTTGTCTCTTTCTTGTTTCAAGTGTTCAACTATGGACCCATGGCTAAAACACAAGTTTTAAAAACTTCTCGAAATATGAATTTGGACTTTCTTTAGTGTATTAAGTTTTTCAAAATGTCGTCTTTCACGTAGATTCGGAATCATCAAAACCAAATAAGTCAGTTTTTAGATATCTTTGATTGAACAAAGTTCTATCTTTCTTGTTTCAAGTGTTCTACTATGAACCCACGGCTAAAACTCAAGTTTTAAAAACTTCTCGAAATCTGAATCTGGACTTTCATTAGTGTATTAAGTGTATCAAAATGTCATCTTTCACATAGGTTCGGAATCGTCAACTGCAAAAAAGTCAATTTTAAGATATCGTTGATTGAACAAAGTTGTCTCCTTCTTGTTTCAAGTGTTCTACTATGGACCATGGCTAAAACTCAAGTTTTAGAGACATCCTGAAATCCGAATTTGGACTTTCGTTAGTGTATTAAGTGTATCAAAATGTCATCTTTCACATTGATTCGAGATCGTCAACCGCAAAAAAAGTCAGTTTTGAGATATCGTTGAATGAACAAAGTTGTCTCTTTCTTGTTTCTAGTGTTTAACTTTGGACCCATGGCTAAAACTCAAGTTTTAAAGACTTCCCAAAATCTGATTTGGACTTTCATCAGTGTATTAAGTGTATTAAAATGTAGTCTTTCACATTGATTCAGAATCGTCCACCGCAAAAAACTTTCCTTTCGAGTTATCGTTGAATGAACGAAGTTGTCTCTTTCTTGTTTCAAGTGTTCAACTACGGACCCATGGCCAAAACTCAAGTTTTAAAAACTTCCAAAAATCTGAATTTGGGCTTTCTTTAGTGTATTAAGTGTTTCAAAATGCCGTCTTTCATGTAGATTCGTAATCATCAAAAGCAAATAAGTCAGTTTTTAGATATCTTTGATTGAACAAAGTTCTGTCTTTCTTGTTTCAAGTGTTCTACTATGGACCCATGACTAAAACTCAAGTTTTAAAAACTTCTCGAAATCTAAATCAGGACTTTCATTAGGGTATTAAGTGTATCAAAATGTCGTCTTTCACATAGATTCGGAATCGTCAACTGCAAAAAAGTCAGTTTTAAGATATCGTTGATTGAACAAAGTTGTCTCTTTCTTGTTTCAAGTGTTCTACTATGGACCCATGGGTAAAACTCAAGTTTTAAAAAAGTTCCCGGAATCCGAATTTGGACATTCGTTAGTGTATTAAGTGTATCAAAATGTCGTCTTTCACGTTGATTCGGAATCGTCAACCGCAATAAAAGTCAGTTTTGAGATATAGTTGAATGAACAAAGTTGTCTCTTTCTTGTTTCAAGTGTTTAACTATTGACCCATGGCTAAAACTCAAGCTTTAAAGACTTCCCGAAATCCAAATTTGGACTTTCGTTAGTGTATTAAGTGTATCAAAATGTCGTCTTTCACATTTATTCGAAATCGTCAACCTCAAAAAAAGTCAGTTTTGAGAAATCGTTGAATCAATAAAGTTGTCTCTTTCTTGTTTCAAGTGTTCTACTATAGACCCATGGCTAAAACTCAAGTTTTAAAGACTTCCCGAAATCCAAATTTAGACTTTCATTAGTGTATTAAGTGTATTAAAATGTCGTATTTCACATTGATTCGGAATCGTCAACCGCAAAAAAAGTCAGTTCTGAGATATCGTTGAATGAACGAAGTTGTTTCTTTCTTGTTTCAAGTGTTTAACTATGGACCCATGGCTAAAACTCAAGTTTTAAAGACTTCCCGAAATCCGAATTTGTACTTTCATTAGTGTATTAAGTGTATTAAAATGTCGTCTTTCACATTGATTCGGAATCGTCAACCGCAAAAAAAGTCAGTTTTGAGTTATCGTTGAATGAACAAAGTTGTCTCTTTCTTGTTTCAAGTGTTTAACTATGGACCCATGGCTAAAACTCAAGTTTTAAAGACTTCCCGAAATCCGAATTTGGACTTTCATTAGTGTATTAAGTGTATTAAAATGTCGTCTTTCGCATTGATTCGGAATCGTCAACCGCAAAAAAAGTCAGTTTTGAGTTATCGTTGAATGAACAAAGTTGTCTCTTTCTTGTTTCAAGTGTTCAACTATGGACCCATGGCTAAAACTCAAGTTTTAAAGACTTCCCGAAATCCGAATTTGGACTTTCATTTGTGTATTAAGTGTATTAAAATGTCGTCTTTCACATTGATTCGGAATCGTCAACCGCAAAAAAAGTCAGTTTTGAGATATTGTTGAATGAACAAAGTTGTCTCTTTCTTGTTTCAAGTGTTCAACTATGGACCCATGGCTAAAACTCAAGTTTTAAAAACTTCCCAAAATCTGAATTTGGACTTTATTTAGTGTATTAAGTGTTTCAAAATGTCATCTTTCACGTAGATTCAGAACCGTCAAAAGCAAATAAGTCAGTTTTGAGATATCTTTGATAGAACAAAGTTCTGTCTTTCTTGTTTCAATTGTTCTACTGTGCACCCATGGCTAAAATTCAAGTTTTAAAAACTTCCCGAGATCTGAATCTGGACTTTCATTAGTGTATTATGTGTATCAAAATGTCGTCTTTCACATAGATTCGGAATCGTCAACTGCAAAAAAGTCAATTTTGAGATATCTTTGATTTAACAAAGTTGTCTCCTTCTTGTTTCAAGTGTTCTACTATGGACCCATGGGTAAAACTCACGTTTTAAAAATGTCCCGAAATCCGAATTTGGACTTTCACTAGTGTATTAAGTGTATCAAAATGTCGTCTTTCACATTGATTCGGAATCGTCAACCGCAAAAAAAGGCAGTTTTTAGATATCGTTGAATGAAGAAAGTTGTCTCTTTCTTGTTTCAAGTGTTCAACAATGGACCCATGGCTAAAACTCAAGTTTTAAAGACTTCCCGAAATCCGAATTTGGATTTTTCATTAGTGTATTAAGTGTATTAAAATGTCGTCTTTCACATTGATTCGGAATCATCAACCGCAAAAAAAGTCAGTTTTGAGATATCGTTGAATGAACAAAGTTGTCTCTTTCTTTTTTCAAGTGTTTAACTATGGACCCATGGCTAAAACTCAAGTTTTAAATACTTTCCGAAATTCGAATTTGGACTTTCATCAGTGTATTAAGTGTATTAAAATGTCGTCTTTCACATTGATTCGGAATCGTCCACTACAAAAAACTGCCCTTTTGAGTTATCGTTGAATAAGCAAAGTTGTCTCTTTCTTGTTTCAAGTGTTCAACTATGGACCCATGGCTAAAACACAAGTTTTAAAAACTTCTCGAAATATGAATTTGGACTTTCTTTAGTGTATTAAGTTTTTCAAAATGTCGTCTTTCACGTAGATTCGGAATCATCAAAACCAAATAAGTCAGTTTTTAGATATCTTTGATTGAACAAAGTTCTATCTTTCTTGTTTCAAGTGTTCTACTATGAACCCACGGCTAAAACTCAAGTTTTAAAAACTTCTCGAAATCTGAATCTGGACTTTCATTAGTGTATTAAGTGTATCAAAATGTCATCTTTCACATAGGTTCGGAATCGTCAACTGCAAAAAAGTCAATTTTAAGATATCGTTGATTGAACAAAGTTGTCTCCTTCTTGTTTCAAGTGTTCTACTATGGACCATGGCTAAAACTCAAGTTTTAGAGACATCCCGAAATCCGAATTTGGACTTTCGTTAGTGTATGAAGTGTATCAAAATGTCATCTTTCACATTGATTCGAGATCGTCAACCGCAAAAAAAGTCAGTTTTGAGATATCGTTGAATGAACAAAGTTGTCTCTTTCTTGTTTCTAGTGTTTAACTATGGACCCATGGCTAAAACTCAAGTTTTAAAGACTTCCCAAAATCTGATTTGGACTTTCATCAGTGTATTAAGTGTATTAAAATGTAGTCTTTCACATTGATTCAGAATCGTCCACCGCAAAAAACTTTCCTTTCGAGTTATCGTTGAATGAACGAAGTTGTCTCTTTCTTGTTTCAAGTGTTCAACTACGGACCCATGGCTAAAACTCAAGTTTTAAAAACTTCCCAAAATCTGAATTTGGGCTTTCTTTAGTGTATTAAGTGTTTCAAAATGCCGTCTTTCATGTAGATTCGTAATCATCAAAAGCAAATAAGTCAGTTTTTAGATATCTTTGATTGAACAAAGTTCTGTCTTTCTTGTTTCAAGTGTTCTACTATGGACCCATGACTAAAACTCAAGTTTTAAAAACTTCTCGAAATCTAAATCTGGACTTTCATTAGGGTATTAAGTGTATCAAAATGTCGTCTTTCACATAGATTCGGAATCGTCAACTGCAAAAAAGTCAGTTTTAAGATATCGTTGATTGAACAAAGTTGTCTTTTTCTTGTTTCAAGTGTTCTACTATGGACCCATGGGTAAAACTCAAGTTTTAAAAAAGTTCCCGGAATCCAAATTTGGACATTCGTTAGTGTATTAAGTGTATCAAAATGTCGTCTTTCACGTTGATTCGGAATCGTCAACCGCAATAAAAGTCAGTTTTGAGATATAGTTGAATGAACAAAGTTGTCTCTTTCTTGTTTCAAGTGTTTAACTATTGACCCATGGCTAAAACTCAAGCTTTAAAGACTTCCCGAAATCCAAATTTGGACTTTCGTTAGTGTATTAAGTGTATCAAAATGTCGTCTTTCACATTTATTCGAAATCGTCAACCGCAAAAAAAGTCAGTTTTGAGAAATCGTTGAATCAACAAAGTTGTCTCTTTCTTGTTTCAAGTGTTCTACTATAGACCCATGGCTAAAACTCAAGTTTTAAAGACTTCCCGAAATCCAAATTTAGACTTTCATTAGTGTATTAAGTGTATTAAAATGTCGTATTTCACATTGATTCGGAATCGTCAACCGCAAAAAAAGTCAGTTCTGAGATATCGTTGAATGAACGAAGTTGTTTCTTTCTTGTTTCAAGTGTTTAACTATGGACCCATGGCTAAAACTCAAGTTTTAAAGACTTCCCGAAATCCGAATTTGTACTTTCATTAGTGTATTAAGTGTATTAAAATGTCGTCTTTCACATTGATTCGGAATCGTCAACCGCAAAAAAAGTCAGTTTTGAGTTATCGTTGAATGAACAAAGTTGTCTCTTTCTTGTTTCAAGTGTTCAACTATGGACCCATGGCTAAAACTCAAGTTTTAAAGACTTCCCGAAATCCGAATTTGGACTTTCATTTGTGTATTAAGTGTATTAAAATGTCGTCTTTCACATTGATTCGGAATCGTCAACCGCAAAAAAAGTCAGTTTTGAGATATTGTTGAATGAACAAAGTTGTCTCTTTCTTGTTTCAAGTGTTCAACTATGGACCCATGGCTAAAACTCAAGTTTTAAAAACTTCCCAAAATCTGAATTTGGACTTTATTTAGTGTATTAAGTGTTTCAAAATGTCATCTTTCACGTAGATTCAGAACCGTCAAAAGCAAATAAGTCAGTTTTGAGATATCTTTGATAGAACAAAGTTCTGTCTTTCTTGTTTCAATTGTTCTACTGTGCACCCATGGCTAAAACTCAAGTTTTAAAAACTTCCCGAGATCTGAATCTGGACTTTCATTAGTGTATTATGTGTATCAAAATGTCGTCTTTCACATAGATTCGGAATCGTCAACTGCAAAAAAGTCAATTTTGAGATATCGTTGATTTAACAAAGTTGTCTCCTTCTTGTTTCAAGTGTTCTACTATGGACCCATGGGTAAAACTCACGTTTTAAAAATGTCCCGAAATCCGAATTTGGACTTTCACTAGTGTATTAAGTGTATCAAAATGTCGTCTTTCACATTGATTCGGAATCGTCAACCGCAAAAAAAGGCAGTTTTTAGATATCGTTGAATGAAGAAAGTTGTCTCTTTCTTGTTTCAAGTGTTCAACAATGGACCCACGGCTAAAACTCAAGTTTTAAAGACTTCCCGAAATCCGAATTTGGATTTTTCATTAGTGTATTAAGTGTATTAAAATGTCGTCTTTCACATTGATTCGGAATCATCAACCGCAAAAAAAGTCAGTTTTGAGATATCGTTGAATGAACAAAGTTGTCTCTTTCTTTTTTCAAGTGTTTAACTATGGACCCATGGCTAAAACTCAAGTTTTAAATACTTTCCGAAATCCGAATTTGGACTTTCATCAGTGTATTAAGTGTATTAAAATGTCGACTTTCACATTGATTCGGAATCGTCCACTACAAAAAACTGCCCTTTTGAGTTATCGTTGAATAAGCAAAGTTGTCTCTTTCTTGTTTCAAGTGTTCAACTATGGACCCATGGCTAAAACACAAGTTTTAAAAACTTCTCGAAATATGAATTTGGACTTTCTTTAGTGTATTAAGTTTTTCAAAATGTCGTCTTTCACGTAGATTCGGAATCATCAAAACCAAATAAGTCAGTTTTTAGATATCTTTGATTGAACAAAGTTCTATCTTTCTTGTTTCAAGTGTTCTACTATGAACCCACGGCTAAAACTCAAGTTTTAAAAACTTCTCGAAATCTGAATCTGGACTTTCATTAGTGTATTAAGTGTATCAAAATGTCATCTTTCACATAGGTTCGGAATCGTCAACTGCAAAAAAGTCAATTTTAAGATATCGTTGATTGAACAAAGTTGTCTCCTTCTTGTTTCAAGTGTTCTACTATGGACCATGGCTAAAACTCAAGTTTTAGAGACATCCCGAAATCCGAATTTGGACTTTCGTTAGTGTATTAAGTGTATCAAAATGTCATCTTTCACATTGATTCGAGATCGTCAACCGCAAAAAAAGTCAGTTTTGAGATATCGTTGAATGAACAAAGTTGTCTCTTTCTTGTTTCTAGTGTTTAACTATGGACCCATGGCTAAAACTCAAGTTTTAAAGACTTCCCAAAATCTGATTTGGACTTTCATCAGTGTATTAAGTGTATTAAAATGTAGTCTTTCACATTGATTCAGAATCGTCCACCGCAAAAAACTTTCCTTTCGAGTTATCGTTGAATGAACGAAGTTGTCTCTTTCTTGTTTCAAGTGTTCAACTACGGACCCATGGCCAAAACTCAAGTTTTAAAAACTTCCCAAAATCTGAATTTGGGCTTTCTTTAGTGTATTAAGTGTTTCAAAATGCCGTCTTTCATGTAGATTCGTAATCATCAAAAGCAAATAAGTCAGTTTTTAGATATCTTTGATTGAACAAAGTTCTGTCTTTCTTGTTTCAAGTGTTCTACTATGGACCCATGACTAAAACTCAAGTTTTAAAAACTTCTCGAAATCTAAATCTGGACTTTCATTAGGGTATTAAGTGTATCAAAATGTCGTCTTTCACATAGATTCGAAATCGTCAACTGCAAAAAAGTCAGTTTTAAGATATCGTTGATTGAACAAAGTTGTCTCTTTCTTGTTTCAAGTGTTCTACTATGGACCCATGGGTAAAACTCAAGTTTTAAAAAAGTTCCCGGAATCCGAATTTGGACATTCGTTAGTGTATTAAGTGTATCAAAATGTCGTCTTTCACGTTGATTCGGAATCGTCAACCGCAATAAAAGTCAGTTTTGAGATATAGTTGAATGAACAAAGTTGTCTCTTTCTTGTTTCAAGTGTTTAACTATTGACCCATGGCTAAAACTCAAGCTTTAAAGACTTCCCGAAATCCAAATTTGGACTTTCGTTAGTGTATTAAGTGTATCAAAATGTCGTCTTTCACATTTATTCGAAATCGTCAACCGCAAAAAAAGTCAGTTTTGAGAAATCGTTGAATCAACAAAGTTGTCTCTTTCTTGTTTCAAGTGTTCTACTATAGACCCATGGCTAAAACTCAAGTTTTAAAGACTTCCCGAAATCCAAATTTAGACTTTCATTAGTGTATTAAGTGTATTAAAATGTCGTATTTCACATTGATTCGGAATCGTCAACCGTAAAAAAAGTCAGTTCTGAGATATCGTTGAATGAACGAAGTTGTTTCTTTCTTGTTTCAAGTGTTTAACTATGGACCCATGGCTAAAACTCAAGTTTTAAAGACTTCCCGAAATCCGAATTTGTACTTTCATTAGTGTATTAAGTGTATTAAAATGTCGTCTTTCACATTGATTCGGAATCGTCAACCGCAAAAAAAGTCAGTTTTGAGTTATCGTTGAATGAACAAAGTTGTCTCTTTCTTGTTTCAAGTGTTTAACTATGGACCCATGGCTAAAACTCAAGTTTTAAAGACTTCTCGAAATCCGAATTTGGACTTTCATTAGTGTATTAAGTGTATTAAAATGTCGCCTTTCGCATTGATTCGGAATCGTCAACCGCAAAAAAAGTCAGTTTTGAGTTATCGTTGAATGAACAAAGTTGTCTCTTTCTTGTTTCAAGTGTTCAACTATGGACCCATGGCTAAAACTCAAGTTTTAAAGACTTCCCGAAATCCGAATTTGGACTTTCATTTGTGTATTAAGTGTATTAAAATGTCGTCTTTCACATTGATTCGGAATCGTCAACCGCAAAAAAAGTCAGTTTTGAGATATCGTTGAATGAACAAAGTTGTCTCTTTCTTGTTTCAAGTGTTCAACTATGGACCCATGGCTAAAACTCAAGTTTTAAAAACTTCCCAAAATCTGAATTTGGACTTTATTTAGTGTATTAAGTGTTTCAAAATGTCATCTTTCACGTAGATTCAGAACCGTCAAAAGCAAATAAGTCAGTTTTGAGATATCTTTGATAGAACAAAGTTCTGTCTTTCTTGTTTCAATTGTTCTACTGTGCACCCATGGCTAAAACTCAAGTTTTAAAAACTTCCCGAGATCTGAATCTGGACTTTCATTAGTGTATTATGTGTATCAAAATGTCGTCTTTCACATAGATTCGGAATCGTCAACTGCAAAAAAGTCAATTTTGAGATATCGTTGATTTAACAAAGTTGTCTCCTTCTTGTTTCAAGTGTTCTACTATGGACCCATGGGTAAAACTCACGTTTTAAAAATGTCCCGAAATCCGAATTTGGACTTTCACTAGTGTATTAAGTGTATCAAAATGTCGTCTTTCACATTGATTCGGAATCGTCAACCGCAAAAAAAGGCAGTTTTTAGATATCGTTGAATGAAGAAAGTTGTCTCTTTCTTGTTTCAAGTGTTCAACAATGGACCCATGGTTAAAACTCAAGTTTTAAAGACTTCCCGAAATCCGAATTTGGATTTTTCATTAGTGTATTAAGTGTATTAAAATGTCGTCTTTCACATTGATTCGGAATCATCAACCGCAAAAAAAGTCAGTTTTGAGATATCGTTGAATGAACAAAGTTGTCTCTTTCTTTTTTCAAGTGTTTAACTATGGACCCATGGCTAAAACTCAAGTTTTAAATACTTTCCGAAATCCGAATTTGGACTTTCATCAGTGTATTAAGTGTATTAAAATGTCGTCTTTCACATTGATTCGGAATCGTCCACTACAAAAAACTGCCCTTTTGAGTTATCGTTGAATAAGCAAAGTTGTCTCTTTCTTGTTTCAAGTGTTCAACTATGGACCCATGGCTAAAACACAAGTTTTAAAAACTTCTCGAAATATGAATTTGGACTTTCTTTAGTGTATTAAGTTTTTCAAAATGTCGTCTTTCACGTAGATTCGGAATCATCAAAACCAAATAAGTCAGTTTTTAGATATCTTTGATTGAACAAAGTTCTATCTTTCTTGTTTCAAGTGTTCTACTATGAACCCACGGCTAAAACTCAAGTTTTAAAAACTTCTCGAAATCTGAATCTGGACTTTCATTAGTGTATTAAGTGTATCAAAATGTCATCTTTCACATAGGTTCGGAATCGTCAACTGCAAAAAAGTCAATTTTAAGATATCGTTGATTGAACAAAGTTGTCTCCTTCTTGTTTCAAGTGTTCTACTATGGACCATGGCTAAAACTCAAGTTTTAGAGACATCCCGAAATCCGAATTTGGACTTTCGTTAGTGTATTAAGTGTATCAAAATGTCATCTTTCACATAGATTCGAGATCGTCAACCGCAAAAAAAGTCAGTTTTGAGATATCGTTGAATGAACAAAGTTGTCTCTTTCTTGTTTCTAGTGTTTAACTATGGACCCATGGCTAAAACTCAAGTTTTAAAGACTTCCCAAAATCTGATTTGGACTTTCATCAGTGTATTAAGTGTATTAAAATGTAGTCTTTCACATTGATTCAGAATCGTCCACCGCAAAAAACTTTCCTTTCGAGTTATCGTTGAATGATCGAAGTTGTCTCTTTCTTGTTTCAAGTGTTCAACTACGGACCCATGGCCAAAACTCAAGTTTTAAAAACTTCCCAAAATCTGAATTTGGGCTTTCTTTAGTGTATTAAGTGTTTCAAAATGCCGTCTTTCATGTAGATTCGTAATCATCAAAAGCAAATAAGTCAGTTTTTAGATATCTTTGATTGAACAAAGTTCTGTCTTTCTTGTTTCAAGTGTTCTACTATGGACCCATGACTAAAACTCAAGTTTTAAAAACTTCTCGAAATCTAAATCTGGACTTTCATTAGGGTATTAAGTGTATCAAAATGTCGTCTTTCACATAGATTCGGAATCGTCAACTGCAAAAAAGTCAGTTTTAAGATATCGTTGATTGAACAAAGTTGTCTCTTTCTTGTTTCAAGTGTTCTACTATGGACCCATGGGTAAAACTCAAGTTTTAAAAAAGTTCCCAGAATCCGAATTTGGACATTCGTTAGTGTATTAAGTGTATCAAAATGTCGTCTTTCACGTTGATTCGGAATCGTCAACCGCAATAAAAGTCAGTTTTGAGATATAGTTGAATGAACAAAGTTGTCTCTTTCTTGTTTCAAGTGTTTAACTATTGACCCATGGCTAAAACTCAAGCTTTAAAGACTTCCCGAAATCCAAATTTGGACTTTCGTTAGTGTATTAAGTGTATCAAAATGTCGTCTTTCACATTTATTCGAAATCGTCAACCGCAAAAAAAGTCAGTTTTGAGAAATCGTTGAATCAACAAAGTTGTCTCTTTCTTGTTTCAAGTGTTCTACTATAGACCCATGGCTAAAACTCAAGTTTTAAAGACTTCCCGAAATCCAAATTTAGACTTTCATTAGTGTATTAAGTGTATTAAAATGTCGTATTTCACATTGATTCGGAATCGTCAACCGCAAAAAAAGTCAGTTCTGAGATATCGTTGAATGAACGAAGTTGTTTCTTTCTTGTTTCAAGTGTTTAACTATGGACCCATGGCTAAAACTCAAGTCTTAAAGACTTCCCGAAATCCGAATTTGTACTTTCATTAGTGTATTAAGTGTATTAAAATGTCGTCTTTCACATTGATTCGGAATCGTCAACCGCAAAAAAAGTCAGTTTTGAGTTATCGTTGAATGAACAAAGTTGTCTCTTTCTTGTTTCAAGTGTTTAACTATGGACCCATGGCTAAAACTCAAGTTTTAAAAACTTCTCGAAATCTGAATCTGGACTTTCATTAGTGTATTAAGTGTATCAAAATGTCATCTTTCACATAGGTTCGGAATCGTCAACTGCAAAAAAGTCAATTTTAAGATATCGTTGATTGAACAAAGTTGTCTCCTTCTTGTTTCAAGTGTTCTACTATGGACCATGGCTAAAACTCAAGTTTTAGAGACATCCCGAAATCCGAATTTGGACTTTCGTTAGTGTATTAAGTGTATCAAAATGTCATCTTTCACATTGATTCGAGATCGTCAACCGCAAAAAAAGTCAGTTTTGAGATATCGTTGAATGAACAAAGTTGTCTCTTTCTTGTTTCTAGTGTTTAACTATGGACCCATGGCTAAAACTCAAGTTTTAAAGACTTCCCAAAATCTGATTTGGACTTTCATCAGTGTATTAAGTGTATTAAAATGTAGTCTTTCACATTGATTCAGAATCGTCCACCGCAAAAAACTTTCCTTTCGAGTTATCGTTGAATGAACGAAGTTGTCTCTTTCTTGTTTCAAGTGTTCAACTACGGACCCATGGATAAAACTCAAGTTTTAAAAACTTCCCAAAATCTGAATTTGGGCTTTCTTTAGTGTATTAAGTGTTTCAAAATGCCGTCTTTCATGTAGATTCGTAATCATCAAAAGCAAAAAAAGTCAGTTTTGAGTTATCGTTGAATGAACAAAGTTGTCTCTTTCTTGTTTCAAGTGTTTAACTATGGACCCATGGCTAAAACTCAAGTTTTAAAGACTTCCCGAAATCCGAATTTGGACTTTCATTAGTGTATTAAGTGTATTAAAATGTCGTCTTTCGCATTGATTCGGAATCGTCAACCGCAAAAAAAGTCAGTTTTGAGTTATCGTTGAATGAACAAAGTTGTCTCCTTCTTGTTTCAAGTGTTCAACTTTGGACCCATGGCTAAAACTCAAGTTTTAAAGACTTCCCGAAATCCGAATTTGGACTTTCATTTGTGTATTAAGTGTATTAAAATGTCGTCTTTCACATTGATTCGGAATCGTCAACCGCAAAAAAAGTCAGTTTTGAGATATCGTTGAATGAACAAAGTTGTCTCTTTCTTGTTTCAAGTGTTCAACTATGGACCCATGGCTAAAACTCAAGTTTTAAAAACTTCCCAAAATCTGAATTTGGACTTTATTTAGTGTATTAAGTGTTTCAAAATGTCATCTTTCACGTAGATTCAGAACCGTCAAAAGCAAATAAGTCAGTTTTGAGATATCTTTGATAGAACAAAGTTCTGTCTTTCTTGTTTCAATTGTTCTACTGTGCACCCATGGCTAAAACTCAAGTTTTAAAAACTTCCCGAGATCTGAATCTGGACTTTCATTAGTGTATTATGTGTATCAAAATGTCGTCTTTCACATAGATTCGGAATTGTCAACTGCAAAAAAGTCAATTTTGAGATATCGTTGATTTAACAAAGTTGTCTCCTTCTTGTTTCAAGTGTTCTACTATGGACCCATGGGTAAAACTCACGTTTTAAAAATGTCTCGAAATCCGAATTTGGACTTTCACTAGTGTATTAAGTGTATCAAAATGTCGTCTTTCACATTGATTCGGAATCGTCAACCGCAAAAAAGGCAGTTTTTAGATATCGTTGAATGAAGAAAGTTGTCTCTTTCTTGTTTCAAGTGTTCAACAATGGACCCATGGCTAAAACTCAAGTTTTAAAGACTTCCCGAAATCCGAATTTGGATTTTTCATTAGTGTATTAAGTGTATTAAAATGTCGTCTTTCACATTGATTCGGAATCATCAACCGCAAAAAAAGTCAGTTTTGAGATATCGTTGAATGAACAAAGTTGTCTCTTTCTTTTTTCAAGTGTTTAACTATGGACCCATGGCTAAAACTCAAGTTTTAAATACTTTCCGAAATCCGAATTTGGACTTTCATCAGTGTATTAAGTGTATTAAAATGTCGTCTTTCACATTGATTCGGAATCGTCCACTACAAAAAACTGCCCTTTTGAGTTATCGTTGAATAAGCAAAGTTGTCTCTTTCTTGTTTCAAGTGTTCAACTATGGACCCATGGCTAAAACACAAGTTTTAAAAACTTCTCGAAATATGAATTTGGACTTTCTTTAGTGTATTAAGTTTTTCAAAATGTCGTCTTTCACGTAGATTCGGAATCATCAAAACCAAATAAGTCAGTTTTTAGATATCTTTGATTGAACAAAGTTCTATCTTTCTTGTTTCAAGTGTTCTACTATGAACCCACGGCTAAAACTCAAGTTTTAAAAACTTCTCGAAATCTGAATCTGGACTTTCATTAGTGTATTAAGTGTATCAAAATGTCATCTTTCACATAGGTTCGGAATCGTCAACTGCAAAAAAGTCAATTTTAAGATATCGTTGATTGAACAAAGTTGTCTCCTTCTTGTTTCAAGTGTTCTACTATGGACCATGGCTAAAACTCAAGTTTTAGAGACATCCCGAAATCCGAATTTGGACTTTCGTTAGTGTATTAAGTGTATCAAAATGTCATCTTTCACATTGATTCGAGATCGTCAACCGCAAAAAAAGTCAGTTTTGAGATATCGTTGAATGAACAAAGTTGTCTCTTTCTTGTTTCTAGTGTTTAACTATGGACCCATGGCTAAAACTCAAGTTTTAAAGACTTCCCAAAATCTGATTTGGACTTTCATCAGTGTATTAAGTGTATTAAAATGTAGTCTTTCACATTGATTCAGAATCGTCCACCGCAAAAAACTTTCCTTTCGAGTTATCGTTGAATGAACGAAGTTGTCTCTTTCTTGTTTCAAGTGTTCAACTACGGACCCATGGCCAAAACTCAAGTTTTAAAAACTTCCCAAAATCTGAATTTGGGCTTTCTTTAGTGTATTAAGTGTTTCAAAATGCCGTCTTTCATGTAGATTCGTAATCATCAAAAGCAAATAAGTCAGTTTTTAGATATCTTTGATTGAACAAAGTTCTGTCTTTCTTGTTTCAAGTGTTCTACTATGGACCCATGACTAAAACTCAAGTTTTAAAAACTTCTCGAAATCTAAATCTGGACTTTCATTAGGGTATTAAGTGTATCAAAATGTCGTCTTTCACATAGATTCGAAATCGTCAACTGCAAAAAAGTCAGTTTTAAGATATCGTTGATTGAACAAAGTTGTCTCTTTCTTGTTTCAAGTGTTCTACTATGGACCCATGGGTAAAACTCAAGTTTTAAAAAAGTTCCCGGAATCCGAATTTGGACATTCGTTAGTGTATTAAGTGTATCAAAATGTCGTCTTTCACGTTGATTCGGAATCGTCAACCGCAATAAAAGTCAGTTTTGAGATATAGTTGAATGAACAAAGTTGTCTCTTTCTTGTTTCAAGTGTTTAACTATTGACCCATGGCTAAAACTCAAGCTTTAAAGACTTCCCGAAATCCAAATTTGGACTTTCGTTAGTGTATTAAGTGTATCAAAATGTCGTCTTTCACATTTATTCGAAATCGTCAACCGCAAAAAAAGTCAGTTTTGAGAAATCGTTGAATCAACAAAGTTGTCTCTTTCTTGTTTCAAGTGTTCTACTATAGACCCATGGCTAAAACTCAAGTTTTAAAGACTTCCCGAAATCCAAATTTAGACTTTCATTAGTGTATTAAGTGTATTAAAATGTCGTATTTCACATTGATTCGGAATCGTCAACCGCAAAAAAAGTCAGTTCTGAGATATCGTTGAATGAACGAAGTTGTTTCTTTCTTGTTTCAAGTGTTTAACTATGGACCCATGGCTAAAACTCAAGTTTTAAAGACTTCCCGAAATCCGAATTTGTACTTTCATTAGTGTATTAAGTGTATTAAAATGTCGTCTTTCACATTGATTCAGAATCGTCAACCGCAAAAAAAGTCAGTTTTGAGTTATCGTTGAATGAACAAAGTTGTCTCTTTCTTGTTTCAAGTGTTTAACTATGGACCCATGGCTAAAACTCAAGTTTTAAAGACTTCTCGAAATCCGAATTTGGACTTTCATTAGTGTATTAAGTGTATTAAAATGTCGCCTTTCGCATTGATTCGGAATCGTCAACCGCAAAAAAAGTCAGTTTTGAGTTATCGTTGAATGAACAAAGTTGTCTCTTTCTTGTTTCAAGTGTTCAACTATGGACCCATGGCTAAAACTCAAGTTTTAAAGACTTCCCGAAATCCGAATTTGGACTTTCATTTGTGTATTAAGTGTATTAAAATGTCGTCTTTCACATTGATTCGGAATCGTCAACCGCAAAAAAAGTCAGTTTTGAGATATCGTTGAATGAACAAAGTTGTCTCTTTCTTGTTTCAAGTGTTCAACTATGGACCCATGGCTAAAACTCAAGTTTTAAAAACTTCCCAAAATCTGAATTTGGACTTTATTTAGTGTATTAAGTGTTTCAAAATGTCATCTTTCACGTAGATTCAGAACCGTCAAAAGCAAATAAGTCAGTTTTGAGATATCTTTGATAGAACAAAGTTCTGTCTTTCTTGTTTCAATTGTTCTACTGTGCACCCATGGCTAAAACTCAAGTTTTAAAAACTTCCCGAGATCTGAATCTGGACTTTCATTAGTGTATTATGTGTATCAAAATGTCGTCTTTCACATAGATTCGGAATCGTCAACTGCAAAAAAGTCAATTTTGAGATATCGTTGATTTAACAAAGTTGTCTCCTTCTTGTTTCAAGTGTTCTACTATGGACCCATGGGTAAAACTCACGTTTTAAAAATGTCCCGAAATCCGAATTTGGACTTTCACTAGTGTATTAAGTGTATCAAAATGTCGTCTTTCACATTGATTCGGAATCGTCAACCGCAAAAAAAGGCAGTTTTTAGATATCGTTGAATGAAGAAAGTTGTCTCTTTCTTGTTTCAAGTGTTCAACAATGGACCCATGGTTAAAACTCAAGTTTTAAAGACTTCCCGAAATCCGAATTTGGATTTTTCATTAGTGTATTAAGTGTATTAAAATGTCGTCTTTCACATTGATTCGGAATCATCAACCGCAAAAAAAGTCAGTTTTGAGATATCGTTGAATGAACAAAGTTGTCTCTTTCTTTTTTCAAGTGTTTAACTATGGACCCATGGCTAAAACTCAAGTTTTAAATACTTTCCGAAATCCGAATTTGGACTTTCATCAGTGTATTAAGTGTATTAAAATGTCGTCTTTCACATTGATTCGGAATCGTCCACTACAAAAAACTGCCCTTTTGAGTTATCGTTGAATAAGCAAAGTTGTCTCTTTCTTGTTTCAAGTGTTCAACTATGGACCCATGGCTAAAACACAAGTTTTAAAAACTTCTCGAAATATGAATTTGGACTTTCTTTAGTGTATTAAGTTTTTCAAAATGTCGTCTTTCACGTAGATTCGGAATCATCAAAACCAAATAAGTCAGTTTTTAGATATCTTTGATTGAACAAAGTTCTATCTTTCTTGTTTCAAGTGTTCTACTATGAACCCACGGCTAAAACTCAAGTTTTAAAAACTTCTCGAAATCTGAATCTGGACTTTCATTAGTGTATTAAGTGTATCAAAATGTCATCTTTCACATAGGTTCGGAATCGTCAACTGCAAAAAAGTCAATTTTAAGATATCGTTGATTGAACAAAGTTGTCTCCTTCTTGTTTCAAGTGTTCTACTATGGACCATGGCTAAAACTCAAGTTTTAGAGACATCCCGAAATCCGAATTTGGACTTTCGTTAGTGTATTAAGTGTATCAAAATGTCATCTTTCACATAGATTCGAGATCGTCAACCGCAAAAAAAGTCAGTTTTGAGATATCGTTGAATGAACAAAGTTGTCTCTTTCTTGTTTCTAGTGTTTAACTATGGACCCATGGCTAAAACTCAAGTTTTAAAGACTTCCCAAAATCTGATTTGGACTTTCATCAGTGTATTAAGTGTATTAAAATGTAGTCTTTCACATTGATTCAGAATCGTCCACCGCAAAAAACTTTCCTTTCGAGTTATCGTTGAATGATCGAAGTTGTCTCTTTCTTGTTTCAAGTGTTCAACTACGGACCCATGGCCAAAACTCAAGTTTTAAAAACTTCCCAAAATCTGAATTTGGGCTTTCTTTAGTGTATTAAGTGTTTCAAAATGCCGTCTTTCATGTAGATTCGTAATCATCAAAAGCAAATAAGTCAGTTTTTAGATATCTTTGATTGAACAAAGTTCTGTCTTTCTTGTTTCA
This sequence comes from Diospyros kaki, assembly GCA_036245055.1. NCBI lineage: Eukaryota > Viridiplantae > Streptophyta > Magnoliopsida > Ericales > Ebenaceae > Diospyros > Diospyros kaki. The sequence continues at coordinate 19,788,986 of BSEG01000009.1, read as the reverse complement.
AGTGTTCTACTATGGACCCATGACTAAAACTCAAGTTTTAAAAACTTCTCGAAATCTAAATCTGGACTTTCATTAGGGTATTAAGTGTATCAAAATGTCGTCTTTCACATAGATTCGGAATCGTCAACTGCAAAAAAGTCAGTTTTAAGATATCGTTGATTGAACAAAGTTGTCTCTTTCTTGTTTCAAGTGTTCTACTATGGACCCATGGGTAAAACTCAAGTTTTAAAAAAGTTCCCGGAATCCGAATTTGGACATTCGTTAGTGTATTAAGTGTATCAAAATGTCGTCTTTCACGTTGATTCGGAATCGTCAACCGCAATAAAAGTCAGTTTTGAGATATAGTTGAATGAACAAAGTTGTCTCTTTCTTGTTTCAAGTGTTTAACTATTGACCCATGGCTAAAACTCAAGCTTTAAAGACTTCCCGAAATCCAAATTTGGACTTTCGTTAGTGTATTAAGTGTATCAAAATGTCGTCTTTCACATTTATTCGAAATCGTCAACCGCAAAAAAAGTCAGTTTTGAGAAATCGTTGAATCAACAAAGTTGTCTCTTTCTTGTTTCAAGTGTTCTACTATAGACCCATGGCTAAAACTCAAGTTTTAAAGACTTCCCGAAATCCAAATTTAGACTTTCATTAGTGTATTAAGTGTATTAAAATGTCGTATTTCACATTGATTCGGAATCGTCAACCGCAAAAAAAGTCAGTTCTGAGATATCGTTGAATGAACGAAGTTGTTTCTTTCTTGTTTCAAGTGTTTAACTATGGACCCATGGCTAAAACTCAAGTCTTAAAGACTTCCCGAAATCCGAATTTGTACTTTCATTAGTGTATTAAGTGTATTAAAATGTCGTCTTTCACATTGATTCGGAATCGTCAACCGCAAAAAAAGTCAGTTTTGAGTTATCGTTGAATGAACAAAGTTGTCTCTTTCTTGTTTCAAGTGTTTAACTATGGACCCATGGCTAAAACTCAAGTTTTAAAAACTTCTCGAAATCTGAATCTGGACTTTCATTAGTGTATTAAGTGTATCAAAATGTCATCTTTCACATAGGTTCGGAATCGTCAACTGCAAAAAAGTCAATTTTAAGATATCGTTGATTGAACAAAGTTGTCTCCTTCTTGTTTCAAGTGTTCTACTATGGACCATGGCTAAAACTCAAGTTTTAGAGACATCCCGAAATCCGAATTTGGACTTTCGTTAGTGTATTAAGTGTATCAAAATGTCATCTTTCACATTGATTCGAGATCGTCAACCGCAAAAAAAGTCAGTTTTGAGATATCGTTGAATGAACAAAGTTGTCTCTTTCTTGTTTCTAGTGTTTAACTATGGACCCATGGCTAAAACTCAAGTTTTAAAGACTTCCCAAAATCTGATTTGGACTTTCATCAGTGTATTAAGTGTATTAAAATGTAGTCTTTCACATTGATTCAGAATCGTCCACCGCAAAAAACTTTCCTTTCGAGTTATCGTTGAATGAACGAAGTTGTCTCTTTCTTGTTTCAAGTGTTCAACTACGGACCCATGGATAAAACTCAAGTTTTAAAAACTTCCCAAAATCTGAATTTGGGCTTTCTTTAGTGTATTAAGTGTTTCAAAATGCCGTCTTTCATGTAGATTCGTAATCATCAAAAGCAAATAAGTCAGTTTTTAGATATCTTTGATTGAACAAAGTTCTGTCTTTCTTGTTTCAAGTGTTCTACTATGGACCCATGACTAAAACTCAAGTTTTAAAAACTTCTCGAAATCTAAATCTGGACTTTCATTAGGGTATTAAGTGTATCAAAATGTCGTCTTTCACATAGATTCGGAATCGTCAACTGCAAAAAAGTCAGTTTTAAGATATCGTTGATTGAACAAAGTTGTCTCTTTCTTGTTTCAAGTGTTCTACTATGGACCCATGGGTAAAACTCAAGTTTTAAAAAAGTTCCCGGAATCCGAATTTGGACATTCGTTAGTGTATTAAGTGTATCAAAATGTCGTCTTTCACGTTGATTCGGAATCGTCAACCGCAATAAAAGTCAGTTTTGAGATATAGTTGAATGAACAAAGTTGTCTCTTTCTTGTTTCAAGTGTTTAACTATTGACCCATGGCTAAAACTCAAGCTTTAAAGACTTCCCGAAATCCAAATTTGGACTTTCGTTAGTGTATTAAGTGTATCAAAATGTCGTCTTTCACATTTATTCGAAATCGTCAACCGCAAAAAAAGCCAGTTTTGAGAAATCGTTGAATCAACAAAGTTGTCTCTTTCTTGTTTCAAGTGTTCTACTATAGACCCATGGCTAAAACTCAAGTTTTAAAGACTTCCCGAAATCCAAATTTAGACTTTCATTAGTGTATTAAGTGTATTAAAATGTCGTATTTCACATTGATTCGGAATCGTCAACCGCAAAAAAAGTCAGTTCTGAGATATCGTTGAATGAACGAAGTTGTTTCTTTCTTGTTTCAAGTGTTTAACTATGGACCCATGGCTAAAACTCAAGTTTTAAAGACTTCCCGAAATCCGAATTTGTACTTTCATTAGTGTATTAAGTGTATTAAAATGTCGTCTTTCACATTGATTCGGAATCGTCAACCGCAAAAAAAGTCAGTTTTGAGTTATCGTTGAATGAACAAAGTTGTCTCTTTCTTGTTTCAAGTGTTTAACTATGGACCCATGGCTAAAACTCAAGTTTTAAAGACTTCCCGAAATCCGAATTTGGACTTTCATTAGTGTATTAAGTGTATTAAAATGTCGTCTTTCGCATTGATTCGGAATCGTCAACCGCAAAAAAAGTCAGTTTTGAGTTATCGTTGAATGAACAAAGTTGTCTCCTTCTTGTTTCAAGTGTTCAACTTTGGACCCATGGCTAAAACTCAAGTTTTAAAGACTTCCCGAAATCCGAATTTGGACTTTCATTTGTGTATTAAGTGTATTAAAATGTCGTCTTTCACATTGATTCGGAATCGTCAACCGCAAAAAAAGTCAGTTTTGAGATATCGTTGAATGAACAAAGTTGTCTCTTTCTTGTTTCAAGTGTTCAACTATGGACCCATGGCTAAAACTCAAGTTTTAAAAACTTCCCAAAATCTGAATTTGGACTTTATTTAGTGTATTAAGTGTTTCAAAATGTCATCTTTCACGTAGATTCAGAACCGTCAAAAGCAAATAAGTCAGTTTTGAGATATCTTTGATAGAACAAAGTTCTGTCTTTCTTGTTTCAATTGTTCTACTGTGCACCCATGGCTAAAACTCAAGTTTTAAAAACTTCCCGAGATCTGAATCTGGACTTTCATTAGTGTATTATGTGTATCAAAATGTCGTCTTTCACATAGATTCGGAATCGTCAACTGCAAAAAAGTCAATTTTGAGATATCGTTGATTTAACAAAGTTGTCTCCTTCTTGTTTCAAGTGTTCTACTATGGACCCATGGGTAAAACTCACGTTTTAAAAATGTCCCGAAATCCGAATTTGGACTTTCACTAGTGTATTAAGTGTATCAAAATGTCGTCTTTCACATTGATTCGGAATCGTCAACCGCAAAAAAGGCAGTTTTTAGATATCGTTGAATGAAGAAAGTTGTCTCTTTCTTGTTTCAAGTGTTCAACAATGGACCCATGGCTAAAACTCAAGTTTTAAAGACTTCCCGAAATCCGAATTTGGATTTTTCATTAGTGTATTAAGTGTATTAAAATGTCGTCTTTCACATTGATTCGGAATCATCAACCGCAAAAAAAGTCAGTTTTGAGATATCGTTGAATGAACAAAGTTGTCTCTTTCTTTTTTCAAGTGTTTAACTATGGACCCATGGCTAAAACTCAAGTTTTAAATACTTTCCGAAATCCGAATTTGGACTTTCATCAGTGTATTAAGTGTATTAAAATGTCGTCTTTCACATTGATTCGGAATCGTCCACTACAAAAAACTGCCCTTTTGAGTTATCGTTGAATAAGCAAAGTTGTCTCTTTCTTGTTTCAAGTGTTCAACTATGGACCCATGGCTAAAACACAAGTTTTAAAAACTTCTCGAAATATGAATTTGGACTTTCTTTAGTGTATTAAGTTTTTCAAAATGTCGTCTTTCACGTAGATTCGGAATCATCAAAACCAAATAAGTCAGTTTTTAGATATCTTTGATTGAACAAAGTTCTATCTTTCTTGTTTCAAGTGTTCTACTATGAACCCACGGCTAAAACTCAAGTTTTAAAAACTTCTCGAAATCTGAATCTGGACTTTCATTAGTGTATTAAGTGTATCAAAATGTCATCTTTCACATAGGTTCGGAATCGTCAACTGCAAAAAAGTCAATTTTAAGATATCGTTGATTGAACAAAGTTGTCTCCTTCTTGTTTCAAGTGTTCTACTATGGACCATGGCTAAAACTCAAGTTTTAGAGACATCCCGAAATCCGAATTTGGACTTTCGTTAGTGTATTAAGTGTATCAAAATGTCATCTTTCACATTGATTCGAGATCGTCAACCGCAAAAAAAGTCAGTTTTGAGATATCGTTGAATGAACAAAGTTGTCTCTTTCTTGTTTCTAGTGTTTAACTATGGACCCATGGCTAAAACTCAAGTTTTAAAGACTTCCCAAAATCTGATTTGGACTTTCATCAGTGTATTAAGTGTATTAAAATGTAGTCTTTCACATTGATTCAGAATCGTCCACCGCAAAAAACTTTCCTTTCGAGTTATCGTTGAATGAACGAAGTTGTCTCTTTCTTGTTTCAAGTGTTCAACTACGGACCCATGGCCAAAACTCAAGTTTTAAAAACTTCCCAAAATCTGAATTTGGGCTTTCTTTAGTGTATTAAGTGTTTCAAAATGCCGTCTTTCATGTAGATTCGTAATCATCAAAAGCAAATAAGTCAGTTTTTAGATATCTTTGATTGAACAAAGTTCTGTCTTTCTTGTTTCAAGTGTTCTACTATGGACCCATGACTAAAACTCAAGTTTTAAAAACTTCTCGAAATCTAAATCTGGACTTTCATTAGGGTATTAAGTGTATCAAAATGTCGTCTTTCACATAGATTCGGAATCGTCAACTGCAAAAAAGTCAGTTTTAAGATATCGTTGATTGAACAAAGTTGTCTCTTTCTTGTTTCAAGTGTTCTACTATGGACCCATGGGTAAAACTCAAGTTTTAAAAAAGTTCCCGGAATCCGAATTTGGACATTCGTTAGTGTATTAAGTGTATCAAAATGTCGTCTTTCACGTTGATTCGGAATCGTCAACCGCAATAAAAGTCAGTTTTGAGATATAGTTGAATGAACAAAGTTGTCTCTTTCTTGTTTCAAGTGTTTAACTATTGACCCATGGCTAAAACTCAAGCTTTAAAGACTTCCCGAAATCCAAATTTGGACTTTCGTTAGTGTATTAAGTGTATCAAAATGTCGTCTTTCACATTTATTCGAAATCGTCAACCGCAAAAAAAGTCAGTTTTGAGAAATCGTTGAATCAACAAAGTTGTCTCTTTCTTGTTTCAAGTGTTCTACTATAGACCCATGGCTAAAACTCAAGTTTTAAAGACTTCCCGAAATCCAAATTTAGACTTTCATTAGTGTATTAAGTGTATTAAAATGTCGTATTTCACATTGATTCGGAATCGTCAACCGCAAAAAAAGTCAGTTCTGAGATATCGTTGAATGAACGAAGTTGTTTCTTTCTTGTTTCAAGTGTTTAACTATGGACCCATGGCTAAAACTCAAGTTTTAAAGACTTCCCGAAATCCGAATTTGTACTTTCATTAGTGTATTAAGTGTATTAAAATGTCGTCTTTCACATTGATTCGGAATCGTCAACCGCAAAAAAAGTCAGTTTTGAGTTATCGTTGAATGAACAAAGTTGTCTCTTTCTTGTTTCAAGTGTTTAACTATGGACCCATGGCTAAAACTCAAGTTTTAAAGACTTCCCGAAATCCGAATTTGGACTTTCATTAGTGTATTAAGTGTATTAAAATGTCGTCTTTCGCATTGATTCGGAATCGTCAACCGCAAAAAAAGTCAGTTTTGAGTTATCGTTGAATGAACAAAGTTGTCTCCTTCTTGTTTCAAGTGTTCAACTTTGGACCCATGGCTAAAACTCAAGTTTTAAAGACTTCCCGAAATCCGAATTTGGACTTTCATTTGTGTATTAAGTGTATTAAAATGTCGTCTTTCACATTGATTCGGAATCGTCAACCGCAAAAAAAGTCAGTTTTGAGATATCGTTGAATGAACAAAGTTGTCTCTTTCTTGTTTCAAGTGTTCAACTATGGACCCATGGCTAAAACTCAAGTTTTAAAAACTTCCCAAAATCTGAATTTGGACTTTATTTAGTGTATTAAGTGTTTCAAAATGTCATCTTTCACGTAGATTCAGAACCGTCAAAAGCAAATAAGTCAGTTTTGAGATATCTTTGATAGAACAAAGTTCTGTCTTTCTTGTTTCAATTGTTCTACTGTGCACCCATGGCTAAAACTCAAGTTTTAAAAACTTCCCGAGATCTGAATCTGGACTTTCATTAGTGTATTATGTGTATCAAAATGTCGTCTTTCACATAGATTCGGAATCGTCAACTGCAAAAAAGTCAATTTTGAGATATCGTTGATTTAACAAAGTTGTCTCCTTCTTGTTTCAAGTGTTCTACTATGGACCCATGGGTAAAACTCACGTTTTAAAAATGTCCCGAAATCCGAATTTGGACTTTCACTAGTGTATTAAGTGTATCAAAATGTCGTCTTTCACATTGATTCGGAATCGTCAACCGCAAAAAAGGCAGTTTTTAGATATCGTTGAATGAAGAAAGTTGTCTCTTTCTTGTTTCAAGTGTTCAACAATGGACCCATGGCTAAAACTCAAGTTTTAAAGACTTCCCGAAATCCGAATTTGGATTTTTCATTAGTGTATTAAGTGTATTAAAATGTCGTCTTTCACATTGATTCGGAATCATCAACCGCAAAAAAAGTCAGTTTTGAGATATCGTTGAATGAACAAAGTTGTCTCTTTCTTTTTTCAAGTGTTTAACTATGGACCCATGGCTAAAACTCAAGTTTTAAATACTTTCCGAAATCCGAATTTGGACTTTCATCAGTGTATTAAGTGTATTAAAGTGTCGTCTTTCACATTGATTCGGAATCGTCCACTACAAAAAACTGCCCTTTTGAGTTATCGTTGAATAAGCAAAGTTGTCTCTTTCTTGTTTCAAGTGTTCAACTATGGACCCATGGCTAAAACACAAGTTTTAAAAACTTCTCGAAATATGAATTTGGACTTTCTTTAGTGTATTAAGTTTTTCAAAATGTCGTCTTTCACGTAGATTCGGAATCATCAAAACCAAATAAGTCAGTTTTTAGATATCTTTGATTGAACAAAGTTCTATCTTTCTTGTTTCAAGTGTTCTACTATGAACCCACGGCTAAAACTCAAGTTTTAAAAACTTCTCGAAATCTGAATCTGGACTTTCATTAGTGTATTAAGTGTATCAAAATGTCATCTTTCACATAGGTTCGGAATCGTCAACTGCAAAAAAGTCAATTTTAAGATATCGTTGATTGAACAAAGTTGTCTCCTTCTTGTTTCAAGTGTTCTACTATGGACCATGGCTAAAACTCAAGTTTTAGAGACATCCCGAAATCCGAATTTGGACTTTCGTTAGTGTATTAAGTGTATCAAAATGTCATCTTTCACATTGATTCGAGATCGTCAACCGCAAAAAAAGTCAGTTTTGAGATATCGTTGAATGAACAAAGTTGTCTCTTTCTTGTTTCTAGTGTTTAACTATGGACCCATGGCTAAAACTCAAGTTTTAAAGACTTCCCAAAATCTGATTTGGACTTTCATCAGTGTATTAAGTGTATTAAAATGTAGTCTTTCACATTGATTCAGAATCGTCCACCGCAAAAAACTTTCCTTTCGAGTTATCGTTGAATGAACGAAGTTGTCTCTTTCTTGTTTCAAGTGTTCAACTACGGACCCATGGCCAAAACTCAAGTTTTAAAAACTTCCCAAAATCTGAATTTGGGCTTTCTTTAGTGTATTAAGTGTTTCAAAATGCCGTCTTTCATGTAGATTCGTAATCATCAAAAGCAAATAAGTCAGTTTTTAGATATCTTTGATTGAACAAAGTTCTGTCTTTCTTGTTTCAAGTGTTCTACTATGGACCCATGACTAAAACTCAAGTTTTAAAAACTTCTCGAAATCTAAATCTGGACTTTCATTAGGGTATTAAGTGTATCAAAATGTCGTCTTTCACATAGATTCGGAATCGTCAACTGCAAAAAAGTCAGTTTTAAGATATCGTTGATTGAACAAAGTTGTCTCTTTCTTGTTTCAAGTGTTCTACTATGGACCCATGGGTAAAACTCAAGTTTTAAAAAAGTTCCCGGAATCCGAATTTGGACATTCGTTAGTGTATTAAGTGTATCAAAATGTCTTCTTTCACGTTGATTCGGAATCGTCAACCGCAATAAAAGTCAGTTGTGAGATATTGTTGAATGAACAAAGTTGTCTCTTTCTTGTTTCAAGTGTTTAACTATTGACCCATGGCTAAAACTCAAGCTTTAAAGACTTCCCGAAATCCAAATTTGGACTTTCGTTAGTGTATTAAGTGTATCAAAATGTCGTCTTTCACATTTATTCGAAATCGTCAACCGCAAAAAAAGTCAGTTTTGAGAAATCGTTGAATCAACAAAGTTGTCTCTTTCTTGTTTCAAGTGTTCTACTATAGACCCATGGCTAAAACTCAAGTTTTAAAGACTTCCCGAAATCCAAATTTAGACTTTCATTAGTGTATTAAGTGTATTAAAATGTCGTATTTCACATTGATTCGGAATCGTCAACCGCAAAAGAAGTCAGTTCTGAGATATCTTTGAATGAACAAAGTTATCTCTTTCTTGTTTCAACTGTTTAACTATGGACCCATGGCTAAAACTCAAGTTTTAAAAACTTCTCCAAATATGAATTTGGACTTTCTTTAGTGTATTAGGTGTTTCAAAATGTTGTCTTTCACGTAGATTCGGAATCATCAACAGCAAAAAAAGTCAGTTTTGTGATATCGTTGAATGAACAAAGTTGTATCTTTCTTGTTTCAAGTGTTTAACTACGGACCCATGGCTAAAACTCAAGTTTTAAAGACTTTTCGAAATCCGAATTTGGACTTTCATCAGTGTATTAAGTGTATTAAAATGTCGTCTTTCACATTGATTCGGAATCGTCTACCGCAAAAAAGTTCCCTTTTGAGTTATCGTTGAATGAACAAAGTTGTCTCTTTCTTGTTTCAAGTGTTCAACGATGGACCCATGGGTAAAACTCAAGTTTTAAAAACTTCTCGAAATATGAATTTGTACTTTCTTTAGTGTATTAAGTGTTTCAAAATGTCGTCTTTCACGTAGATTCGAAATCATCAAAAGCAAATAAGTCAGTTTTTAGATATCTTTGATTGAACAAAGTTCTGTCTTTCTTGTTTCAAGTGTTTAACTATGGACCATGGCTAAAACTCAAGTTTTAAAAACTTTTCGAAATCTGAATATGGACTTTCTTTAGTGTATTAGGTGTTTCAAAATGCTGTCTTTCACGTAGATTCGTAATCATCAAAAGCAAATAAGTCAGTTTTAAGATATCGTTGATTGAACAAAGTTGTCTTCTTCTTGTTTCAAGTGTTCTACTATGGACCCATGGCTAAAACTCAGGTTTTAAAAACTTCTCGAAATATGAATTTGTACTTTCTTTAGTGTATTAAGTGTTTCAAAATGTCGTCTTTCACGTAGATTCGGAATCATCAAAAGCAAATAAGTCAGTTTTTAGATATCTTTGATTGAACAAAGTTCTGTCTTTCTTGTTTCAAGTGTTTAACTATGGACCATGGCTAAAACTCAAGTTTTAAAAACTTTCCGAAATCTGAATTTGGACTTTCTTTAGTGTATTAAGTGTTTCAAAATGCTGTCTTTCACATAGATTCGGAATCGTCAACTGCAAAAAAGTCAATTTTAAGATATCGTTGATTGAACAAAGTTGTCTCCTTCTTGTTTCAAGTGTTCTACTATGGACCATGGCTAAAACTCAAGTTTTAAAGACTTCCCGAAATCCGAATTTGGACTTTCATTAGTGTATTAAGTGTATTAAAATGTCGTCTTTCGCATTGATTCGGAATCGTCAACCGCAAAAAAAGTCAGTTTTGAGTTATCGTTGAATGAACAAAGTTGTCTCTTTCTTGTTTCAAGTGTTCAACTATGGACCCATGGCTAAAACTCAAGTTTTAAAGACTTCCCGAAATCCGAATTTGGACTTTCATTTGTGTATTAAGTGTATTAAAATGTCGTCTTTCACATTGATTCGGAATCGTCAACCGCAAAAAAAGTCAGTTTTGAGATATCGTTGAATGAACGAAGTTGTCTCTTTCTTGTTTCAAGTGTTCAACTATGGACCCATGGCTAAAACTCAAGTTTTAAAAACTTCCCAAAATCTGACTTTGGACTTTATTTAGTGTATTAAGTGTTTCAAAATGTCATCTTTCACGTAGATTCAGAACCGTCAAAAGCAAATAAGTCAGTTTTGAGATATCTTTGATAGAACAAAGTTCTGTCTTTCTTGTTTCAATTGTTCTACTGTGCACCCATGGCTAAAACTCAAGTTTTAAAAACTTCCCGAGATCTGAATCTGGACTTTCATTAGTGTATTATGTGTATCAAAATGTCGTCTTTCACATAGATTCGGAATCGTCAACTGCAAAAAAGTCAATTTTGAGATATCGTTGATTTAACAAAGTTGTCTCCTTCTTGTTTCAAGTGTTCTACTATGGACCCATGGGTAAAACTCACGTTTTAAAAATGTCCCGAAATCCGAATTTGGACTTTCACTAGTGTATTAAGTGTATCAAAATGTCGTCTTTCACATTGATTCGGAATCGTCAACCGCAAAAAAAGGCAGTTTTTAGATATCTTTGAATGAAGAAAGTTGTCTCTTTCTTGTTTCAAGTGTTCAACAATGGACCCATGGCTAAAACTCAAGTTTTAAAGACTTCCCGAAATCCGAATTTGGATTTTTCATTAGTGTATTAAGTGTATTAAAATGTCGTCTTTCACATTGATTCGGAATCATCAACCGCAAAAAAAGTCAGTTTTGAGATATCGTTGAATGAACAAAGTTGTCTCTTTCTTTTTTCAAGTGTTTAACTATGGACCCATGGCTAAAACTCAAGTTTTAAATACTTTCCGAAATCCGAATTTGGACTTTCATCAGTGTATTAAGTGTATTAAAATGTCGTCTTTCACATTGATTCGGAATCGTCCACTACAAAAAACTGCCCTTTTGAGTTATCGTTGAATAAGCAAAGTTGTCTCTTTCTTGTTTCAAGTGTTCAACTATGGACCCATGGCTAAAACACAAGTTTTAAAAACTTCTCGAAATATGAATTTGGACTTTCTTTAGTGTATTAAGTTTTTCAAAATGTCGTCTTTCACGTAGATTCGGAATCATCAAAACCAAATAAGTCAGTTTTTAGATATCTTTGATTGAACAAAGTTCTATCTTTCTTGTTTCAAGTGTTCTACTATGAACCCACGGCTAAAACTCAAGTTTTAAAAACTTCTCGAAATCTGAATCTGGACTTTCATTAGTGTATTAAGTGTATCAAAATGTCATCTTTCACATAGGTTCGGAATCGTCAACTGCAAAAAAGTCAATTTTAAGATATCGTTGATTGAACAAAGTTGTCTCCTTCTTGTTTCAAGTGTTCTACTATGGACCATGGCTAAAACTCAAGTTTTAGAGACATCCCGAAATCTGAATTTGGACTTTCGTTAGTGTATTAAGTGTATCAAAATGTCATCTTTCACATTGATTCGAGATCGTCAACCGCAAAAAAAGTCAGTTTTGAGATATCGTTGAATGAACAAAGTTGTCTCTTTCTTGTTTCTAGTGTTTAACTATGGACCCATGGCTAAAACTCAAGTTTTAAAGACTTCCCAAAATCTGATTTGGACTTTCATCAGTGTATTAAGTGTATTAAAATGTAGTCTTTCACATTGATTCAGAATCGTCCACCGCAAAAAACTTTCCTTTCGAGTTATCGTTGAATGAACGAAGTTGTCTCTTTCTTGTTTCAAGTGTTCAACTACGGACCCATGGCCAAAACTCAAGTTTTAAAAACTTCCCAAAATCTGAATTTGGGCTTTCTTTAGTGTATTAAGTGTTTCAAAATGCCGTCTTTCATGTAGATTCGTAATCATCAAAAGCAAATAAGTCAGTTTTTAGATATCTTTGATTGAACAAAGTTCTGTCTTTCTTGTTTCAAGTGTTCTACTATGGACCCATGACTAAAACTCAAGTTTTAAAAACTTCTCGAAATCTAAATCTGGACTTTCATTAGGGTATTAAGTGTATCAAAATGTCGTCTTTCACATAGATTCGAAATCGTCAACTGCAAAAAAGTCAGTTTTAAGATATCGTTGATTGAACAAAGTTGTCTCTTTCTTGTTTCAAGTGTTCTACTATGGACCCATGGGTAAAACTCAAGTTTTAAAAAAGTTCCCGGAATCCGAATTTGGACATTCGTTAGTGTATTAAGTGTATCAAAATGTCGTCTTTCACGTTGATTCGGAATCGTCAACCGCAATAAAAGTCAGTTTTGAGATATAGTTGAATGAACAAAGTTGTCTCTTTCTTGTTTCAAGTGTTTAACTATTGACCCATGGCTAAAACTCAAGCTTTAAAGACTTCCCGAAATCCAAATTTGGACTTTCGTTAGTGTATTAAGTGTATCAAAATGTCGTCTTTCACATTTATTCGAAATCGTCAACCGCAAAAAAAGTCAGTTTTGAGAAATCGTTGAATCAACAAAGTTGTCTCTTTCTTGTTTCAAGTGTTCTACTATAGACCCATGGCTAAAACTCAAGTTTTAAAGACTTCCCGAAATCCAAATTTAGACTTTCATTAGTGTATTAAGTGTATTAAAATGTCGTATTTCACATTGATTCGGAATCGTCAACCGCAAAAAAAGTCAGTTCTGAGATATCGTTGAATGAACGAAGTTGTTTCTTTCTTGTTTCAAGTGTTTAACTATGGACCCATGGCTAAAACTCAAGTTTTAAAGACTTCCCGAAATCCGAATTTGTACTTTCATTAGTGTATTAAGTGTATTAAAATGTCGTCTTTCACATTGATTCGGAATCGTCAACCGCAAAAAAAGTCAGTTTTGAGTTATCGTTGAATGAACAAAGTTGTCTCTTTCTTGTTTCAAGTCTTTAACTATGGACCCATGGCTAAAACTCAAGTTTTAAAGACTTCTCGAAATCCGAATTTGGACTTTCATTAGTGTATTAAGTGTATTAAAATGTCGCCTTTCGCATTGATTCGGAATCGTCAACCGCAAAAAAAGTCAGTTTTGAGTTATCGTTGAATGAACAAAGTTGTCTCTTTCTTGTTTCAAGTGTTCAACTATGGACCCATGGCTAAAACTCAAGTTTTAAAGACTTCCCGAAATCCGAATTTGGACTTTCATTTGTGTATTAAGTGTATTAAAATGTCGTCTTTCACATTGATTCGGAATCGTCAACCGCAAAAAAAGTCAGTTTTGAGATATCGTTGAATGAACAAAGTTGTCTCTTTCTTGTTTCAAGTGTTCAACTATGGACCCATGGCTAAAACTCAAGTTTTAAAAACTTCCCAAAATCTGAATTTGGACTTTATTTAGTGTATTAAGTGTTTCAAAATGTCATCTTTCACGTAGATTCAGAACCGTCAAAAGCAAATAAGTCAGTTTTGAGATATCTTTGATAGAACAAAGTTCTGTCTTTCTTGTTTCAATTGTTCTACTGTGCACCCATGGCTAAAACTCAAGTTTTAAAAACTTCCCGAGATCTGAATCTGGACTTTCATTAGTGTATTATGTGTATCAAAATGTCGTCTTTCACATAGATTCGGAATCGTCAACTGCAAAAAAGTCAATTTTGAGATATCGTTGATTTAACAAAGTTGTCTCCTTCTTGTTTCAAGTGTTCTACTATGGACCCATGGGTAAAACTCACGTTTTAAAAATGTCCCGAAATCCGAATTTGGACTTTCACTAGTGTATTAAGTGTATCAAAATGTCGTCTTTCACATTGATTCGGAATCGTCAACCGCAAAAAAAGGCAGTTTTTAGATATCGTTGAATGAAGAAAGTTGTCTCTTTCTTGTTTCAAGTGTTCAACAATGGACCCATGGTTAAAACTCAAGTTTTAAAGACTTCCCGAAATCCGAATTTGGATTTTTCATTAGTGTATTAAGTGTATTAAAATGTCGTCTTTCACATTGATTCGGAATCATCAACCGCAAAAAAAGTCAGTTTTGAGATATCGTTGAATGAACAAAGTTGTCTCTTTCTTTTTTCAAGTGTTTAACTATGGACCCATGGCTAAAACTCAAGTTTTAAATACTTTCCGAAATCCGAATTTGGACTTTCATCAGTGTATTAAGTGTATTAAAATGTCGTCTTTCACATTGATTCGGAATCGTCCACTACAAAAAACTGCCCTTTTGAGTTATCGTTGAATAAGCAAAGTTGTCTCTTTCTTGTTTCAAGTGTTCAACTATGGACCCATGGCTAAAACACAAGTTTTAAAAACTTCTCGAAATATGAATTTGGACTTTCTTTAGTGTATTAAGTTTTTCAAAATGTCGTCTTTCACGTAGATTCGGAATCATCAAAACCAAATAAGTCAGTTTTTAGATATCTTTGATTGAACAAAGTTCTATCTTTCTTGTTTCAAGTGTTCTACTATGAACCCACGGCTAAAACTCAAGTTTTAAAAACTTCTCGAAATCTGAATCTGGACTTTCATTAGTGTATTAAGTGTATCAAAATGTCATCTTTCACATAGGTTCGGAATCGTCAACTGCAAAAAAGTCAATTTTAAGATATCGTTGATTGAACAAAGTTGTCTCCTATTTTTTTCAAGTGTTCTACTATGGACCATGGCTAAAACTCAAGTTTTAGAGACATCCCGAAATCCGAATTTGGACTTTCGTTAGTGTATTAAGTGTATCAAAATGTCATCTTTCACATAGATTCGAGATCGTCAACCGCAAAAAAAGTCAGTTTTGAGATATCGTTGAATGAACAAAGTTGTCTCTTTCTTGTTTCTAGTGTTTAACTATGGACCCATGGCTAAAACTCAAGTTTTAAAGACTTCCCAAAATCTGATTTGGACTTTCATCAGTGTATTAAGTGTATTAAAATGTAGTCTTTCACATTGATTCAGAATCGTCCACCGCAAAAAACTTTCCTTTCGAGTTATCGTTGAATGATCGAAGTTGTCTCTTTCTTGTTTCAAGTGTTCAACTACGGACCCATGGCCAAAACTCAAGTTTTAAAAACTTCCCAAAATCTGAATTTGGGCTTTCTTTAGTGTATTAAGTGTTTCAAAATGCCGTCTTTCATGTAGATTCGTAATCATCAAAAGCAAATAAGTCAGTTTTTAGATATCTTTGATTGAACAAAGTTCTGTCTTTCTTGTTTCAAGTGTTCTACTATGGACCCATGACTAAAACTCAAGTTTTAAAAACTTCTCGAAATCTAAATCTGGACTTTCATTAGGGTATTAAGTGTATCAAAATGTCGTCTTTCACATAGATTCGGAATCGTCAACTGCAAAAAAGTCAGTTTTAAGATATCGTTGATTGAACAAAGTTGTCTCTTTCTTGTTTCAAGTGTTCTACTATGGACCCATGGGTAAAACTCAAGTTTTAAAAAAGTTCCCGGAATCCGAATTTGGACATTCGTTAGTGTATTAAGTGTATCAAAATGTCGTCTTTCACGTTGATTCGGAATCGTCAACCGCAATAAAAGTCAGTTTTGAGATATAGTTGAATGAACAAAGTTGTCTCTTTCTTGTTTCAAGTGTTTAACTATTGACCCATGGCTAAAACTCAAGCTTTAAAGACTTCCCGAAATCCAAATTTGGACTTTCGTTAGTGTATTAAGTGTATCAAAATGTCGTCTTTCACATTTATTCGAAATCGTCAACCGCAAAAAAAGTCAGTTTTGAGAAATCGTTGAATCAACAAAGTTGTCTCTTTCTTGTTTCAAGTGTTCTACTATAGACCCATGGCTAAAACTCAAGTTTTAAAGACTTCCCGAAATCCAAATTTAGACTTTCATTAGTGTATTAAGTGTATTAAAATGTCGTATTTCACATTGATTCGGAATCGTCAACCGATAAAAAAGTCAGTTCTGAGATATCGTTGAATGAACGAAGTTGTTTCTTTCTTGTTTCAAGTGTTTAACTATGGACCCATGGCTAAAACTCAAGTCTTAAAGACTTCCCGAAATCTGAATTTGTACTTTCATTAGTGTATTAAGTGTATTAAAATGTCGTCTTTCACATTGATTCGGAATCGTCAACCGCAAAAAAAGTCAGTTTTGAGTTATCGTTGAATGAACAAAGTTGTCTCTTTCTTGTTTCAAGTGTTCAACTATGGACCCATGGCTAAAACTCAAGTTTTAAAGACTTCCCGAAATCCGAATTTGGACTTTCATTTGTGTATTAAGTGTATTAAAATGTCGTCTTTCACATTGATTCGGAATCGTCAACCGCAAAAAAAGTCAGTTTTGAGATATCGTTGAATGAACAAAGTTGTCTCTTTCTTGTTTCAAGTGTTCAACTATGGACCCATGGCTAAAACTCAAGTTTTAAAAACTTCCCAAAATCTGAATTTGGACTTTATTTAGTGTATTAAGTGTTTCAAAATGTCATCTTTCACGTAGATTCAGAACCGTCAAAAGCAAATAAGTCAGTTTTGAGATATCTTTGATAGAACAAAGTTCTGTCTTTCTTGTTTCAATTGTTCTACTGTGCACCCATGGCTAAAACTCAAGTTTTAAAAACTTCCCGAGATCTGAATCTGGACTTTCATTAGTGTATTATGTGTATCAAAATGTCGTCTTTCACATAGATTCGGAATCGTCAACTGCAAAAAAGTCAATTTTGAGATATCGTTGATTTAACAAAGTTGTCTCCTTCTTGTTTCAAGTGTTCTACTATGGACCCATGGGTAAAACTCACGTTTTAAAAATGTCCCGAAATCCGAATTTGGACTTTCACTAGTGTATTAAGTGTATCAAAATGTCGTCTTTCACATTGATTCGGAATCGTCAACCGCAAAAAAAGGCAGTTTTTAGATATCGTTGAATGAAGAAAGTTGTCTCTTTCTTGTTTCAAGTGTTCAACAATGGACCCATGGCTAAAACTCAAGTTTTAAAGACTTCCCGAAATCCGAATTTGGATTTTTCATTAGTGTATTAAGTGTATTAAAATGTCGTCTTTCACATTGATTCGGAATCATCAACCGCAAAAAAAGTCAGTTTTGAGATATCGTTGAATGAACAAAGTTGTCTCTTTCTTTTTTCAAGTGTTTAACTATGGACCCATGGCTAAAACTCAAGTTTTAAATACTTTCCGAAATCCGAATTTGGACTTTCATCAGTGTATTAAGTGTATTAAAATGTCGTCTTTCACATTGATTCGGAATCGTCCACTACAAAAAACTGCCCTTTTGAGTTATCGTTGAATAAGAAAAGTTGTCTCTTTCTTGTTTCAAGTGTTCAACTATGGACCCATGGCTAAAACACAAGTTTTAAAAACTTCTCGAAATATGAATTTGGACTTTCTTTAGTGTATTAAGTTTTTCAAAATGTCGTCTTTCACGTAGATTCGGAATCATCAAAACCAAATAAGTCAGTTTTTAGATATCTTTGATTGAACAAAGTTCTATCTTTCTTGTTTCAAGTGTTCTACTATGAACCCACGGCTAAAACTCAAGTTTTAAAAACTTCTCGAAATCTGAATCTGGACTTTCATTAGTGTATTAAGTGTATCAAAATGTCATCTTTCACATAGGTTCGGAATCGTCAACTGCAAAAAAGTCAATTTTAAGATATCGTTGATTGAACAAAGTTGTCTCCTTCTTGTTTCAAGTGTTCTACTATGGACCATGGCTAAAACTCAAGTTTTAGAGACATCCCGAAATCCGAATTTGGACTTTCGTTAGTGTATTAAGTGTATCAAAATGTCATCTTTCACATTGATTCGAGATCGTCAACCGCAAAAAAAGTCAGTTTTGAGATATCGTTGAATGAACAAAGTTGTCTCTTTCTTGTTTCTAGTGTTTAACTATGGACCCATGGCTAAAACTCAAGTTTTAAAGACTTCCCAAAATCTGATTTGGACTTTCATCAGTGTATTAAGTGTATTAAAATGTAGTCTTTCACATTGATTCAGAATCGTCCACCGCAAAAAACTTTCCTTTCGAGTTATCG
The DNA here is from genome assembly GCA_036245055.1 of Diospyros kaki. NCBI lineage: Eukaryota > Viridiplantae > Streptophyta > Magnoliopsida > Ericales > Ebenaceae > Diospyros > Diospyros kaki. The sequence goes on along the minus strand of BSEG01000009.1, from coordinate 19,770,728 downwards.
TTGAATGAACGAAGTTGTCTCTTTCTTGTTTCAAGTGTTCAACTACGGACCCATGGCCAAAACTCAAGTTTTAAAAACTTCCCAAAATCTGAATTTGGGCTTTCTTTAGTGTATTAAGTGTTTCAAAATGCCGTCTTTCATGTAGATTCGTAATCATCAAAAGCAAATAAGTCAGTTTTTAGATATCTTTGATTGAACAAAGTTCTGTCTTTCTTGTTTCAAGTGTTCTACTATGGACCCATGACTAAAACTCAAGTTTTAAAAACTTCTCGAAATCTAAATCTGGACTTTCATTAGGGTATTAAGTGTATCAAAATGTCGTCTTTCACATAGATTCGGAATCGTCAACTGCAAAAAAGTCAGTTTTAAGATATCGTTGATTGAACAAAGTTGTCTCTTTCTTGTTTCAAGTGCTCTACTATGGACCCATGGGTAAAACTCAAGTTTTAAAAAAGTTCCCGGAATCCAAATTTGGACATTCGTTAGTGTATTAAGTGTATCAAAATGTCGTCTTTCACGTTGATTCGGAATCGTCAACCGCAATAAAAGTCAGTTTTGAGATGTAGTTGAATGAACAAAGTTGTCTCTTTCTTGTTTCAAGTGTTTAACTATTGACCCATGGCTAAAACTCAAGCTTTAAAGACTTCCCGAAATCCAAATTTGGACTTTCGTTAGTGTATTAAGTGTATCAAAATGTCGTCTTTCACATTTATTCGAAATCGTCAACCGCAAAAAAAGTCAGTTTTGAGAAATCGTTGAATCAACAAAGTTGTCTCTTTCTTGTTTCAAGTGTTCTACTATAGACCCATGGCTAAAACTCAAGTTTTAAAGACTTCCCGAAATCCAAATTTAGACTTTCATTAGTGTATTAAGTGTATTAAAATGTCGTATTTCACATTGATTCGGAATCGTCAACCGCAAAAAAAGTCAGTTCTGAGATATCGTTGAATGAACGAAGTTGTTTCTTTCTTGTTTCAAGTGTTTAACTATGGACCCATGGCTAAAACTCAAGTTTTAAAGACTTCCCGAAATCCGAATTTGTACTTTCATTAGTGTATTAAGTGTATTAAAATGTCGTCTTTCGCATTGATTCGGAATCGTCAACCGCAAAAAAAGTCAGTTTTGAGTTATCGTTGAATGAACAAAGTTGTCTCCTTCTTGTTTCAAGTGTTCAACTTTGGACCCATGGCTAAAACTCAAGTTTTAAAGACTTCCCGAAATCTGAATTTGGACTTTCATTTTTGTATTAAGTGTATTAAAATGTCGTCTTTCACATTGATTCGGAATCGTCAACCGCAAAAAAAGTCAGTTTTGAGATATCGTTGAATGAACAAAGTTGTCTCTTTCTTGTTTCAAGTGTTCAACTATGGACCCATGGCTAAAACTCAAGTTTTAAAAACTTCCCAAAATCTGAATTTGGACTTTATTTAGTGTATTAAGTGTTTCAAAATGTCATCTTTCACGTAGATTCAGAACCGTCAAAAGCAAATAAGTCAGTTTTGAGATATCTTTGATAGAACAAAGTTCTGTCTTTCTTGTTTCAATTGTTCTACTGTGCACCCATGGCTAAAACTCAAGTTTTAAAAACTTCCCGAGATCTGAATCTGGACTTTCATTAGTGTATTATGTGTATCAAAATGTCGTCTTTCACATAGATTCGGAATCGTCAACTGCAAAAAAGTCAATTTTGAGATATCGTTGATTTAACAAAGTTGTCTCCTTCTTGTTTCAAGTGTTCTACTATGGACCCATGGGTAAAACTCACGTTTTAAAAATGTCCCGAAATCCGAATTTGGACTTTCACTAGTGTATTAAGTGTATCAAAATGTCGTCTTTCACATTGATTCGGAATCGTCAACCGCAAAAAAAGGCAGTTTTTAGATATCGTTGAATGAAGAAAGTTGTCTCTTTCTTGTTTCAAGTGTTCAACAATGGACCCATGGCTAAAACTCAAGTTTTAAAGACTTCCCGAAATCCGAATTTGGATTTTTCATTAGTGTATTAAGTGTATTAAAATGTCGTCTTTCACATTGATTCGGAATCATCAACCGCAAAAAAAGTCAGTTTTGAGATATCGTTGAATGAACAAAGTTGTCTCTTTCTTTTTTCAAGTGTTTAACTATGGACCCATGGCTAAAACTCAAGTTTTAAATACTTTCCGAAATCCGAATTTGGACTTTCATCAGTGTATTAAGTGTATTAAAATGTCGTCTTTCACATTGATTCGGAATCGTCCACTACAAAAAACTGCCCTTTTGAGTTATCGTTGAATAAGCAAAGTTGTCTCTTTCTTGTTTCAAGTGTTCAACTATGGACCCATGGCTAAAACACAAGTTTTAAAAACTTCTCGAAATATGAATTTGGACTTTCTTTAGTGTATTAAGTTTTTCAAAATGTCGTCTTTCACGTAGATTCGGAATCATCAAAACCAAATAAGTCAGTTTTTAGATATCTTTGATTGAACAAAGTTCTATCTTTCTTGTTTCAAGTGTTCTACTATGAACCCACGGCTAAAACTCAAGTTTTAAAAACTTCTCGAAATCTGAATCTGGACTTTCATTAGTGTATTAAGTGTATCAAAATGTCATCTTTCACATAGGTTCGGAATCGTCAACTGCAAAAAAGTCAATTTTAAGATATCGTTGATTGAACAAAGTTGTCTCCTTCTTGTTTCAAGTGTTCTACTATGGACCATGGCTAAAACTCAAGTTTTAGAGACATCCCGAAATCCGAATTTGGACTTTCGTTAGTGTATTAAGTGTATCAAAATGTCATCTTTCACATTGATTCGAGATCGTCAACCGCAAAAAAAGTCAGTTTTGAGATATCGTTGAATGAACAAAGTTGTCTCTTTCTTGTTTCTAGTGTTTAACTATGGACCCATGGCTAAAACTCAAGTTTTAAAGACTTCCCAAAATCTGATTTGGACTTTCATCAGTGTATTAAGTGTATTAAAATGTAGTCTTTCACATTGATTCAGAATCGTCCACCGCAAAAAACTTTCCTTTCGAGTTATCGTTGAATGAACGAAGTTGTCTCTTTCTTGTTTCAAGTGTTCAACTACGGACCCATGGCCAAAACTCAAGTTTTAAAAACTTCCCAAAATCTGAATTTGGGCTTTCTTTAGTGTATTAAGTGTTTCAAAATGCCGTCTTTCATGTAGATTCGTAATCATCAAAAGCAAATAAGTCAGTTTTTAGATATCTTTGATTGAACAAAGTTCTGTCTTTCTTGTTTCAAGTGTTCTACTATGGACCCATGACTAAAACTCAAGTTTTAAAAACTTCTCGAAATCTAAATCTGGACTTTCATTAGGGTATTAAGTGTATCAAAATGTCGTCTTTCAAATAGATTCAGAATCGTCAACTGCAAAAAAGTCAGTTTTAAGATATCGTTGATTGAACAAAGTTGTCTCTTTCTTGTTTCAAGTGTTCTACTATGGACCCATGGGTAAAACTCAAGTTTTAAAAAAGTTCCCGGAATCCGAATTTGGACATTCGTTAGTGTATTAAGTGTATCAAAATGTCGTCTTTCACGTTGATTCGGAATCGTCAACCGCAATAAAAGTCAGTTTTGAGATATAGTTGAATGAACAAAGTTGTCTCTTTCTTGTTTCAAGTGTTTAACTATTGACCCATGGCTAAAACTCAAGCTTTAAAGACTTCCCGAAATCCAAATTTGGACTTTCGTTAGTGTATTAAGTGTATCAAAATGTCGTCTTTCACATTTATTCGAAATCGTCAACCGCAAAAAAAGTCAGTTTTGAGAAATCGTTGAATCAATAAAGTTGTCTCTTTCTTGTTTCAAGTGTTCTACTATAGACCCATGGCTAAAACTCAAGTTTTAAAGACTTCCCGAAATCCAAATTTAGACTTTCATTAGTGTATTAAGTGTATTAAAATGTCGTATTTCACATTGATTCGGAATCGTCAACCGCAAAAAAAGTCAGTTCTGAGATATCGTTGAATGAACGAAGTTGTTTCTTTCTTGTTTCAAGTGTTTAACTATGGACCCATGGCTAAAACTCAAGTTTTAATGACTTCTCGAAATCCGAATTTGTACTTTCATTAGTGTATTAAGTGTATTAAAATATCGTCTTTCACATTGATTCGAAATCGTCAACCGCAAAAAAAGTCAGTTTTGAGTTATCGTTGAATGAACAAAGTTGTCTCTTTCTTGTTTCAAGTGTTTAACTATGGACCCATGGCTAAAACTCAAGTTTTAAAGACTTCCAGAAATCCGAATTTGGACTTTCATTAGTGTATTAAGTGTATTAAAATGTCGTCTTTCGCATTGATTCGGAATCGTCAACCGCAAAAAAAGTCAGTTTTGAGTTATCGTTGAATGAACAAAGTTGTCTCCTTCTTGTTTCAAGTGTTCTACTATGGACCCATGGGTAAAACTCACGTTTTAAAAATGTCCCGAAATCCGAATTTGGACTTTCACTAGTGTATTAAGTGTATTAAAATGTCGTCTTTCACATTGATTCGGAATCGTCAACCGCAAAAAAAGTCAGTTTTGAGTTATCGTTGAATGAACAAAGTTGTCTCTTTCTTGTTTCAAGTGTTCAACTACGGACCCATGGCTAAAACTCAAGTTTTAAAGACTTCCCGAAATCCGAATTTGGACTTTCATTTGTGTATTAAGTGTATTAAAATGTCGTCTTTCACATTGATTCGGAATCGTCAACCGCAAAAAAAGTCAGTTTTGAGATATCGTTGAATGAACAAAGTTGTCTCTTTCTTGTTTCAAGTGTTCAACTATGGACCCATGGCTAAAACTCAAGTTTTAAAAACTTCCCAAAATCTGAATTTGGACTTTATTTAGTGTATTAAGTGTTTCAAAATGTCATCTTTCACGTAGATTCAGAACCGTCAAAAGCAAATAAGTCAGTTTTTAGATATCTTTGATAAAACAAAGTTCTGTCTTTCTTGTTTCAATTGTTCTACTTTGCACCCATGGCTAAAACTCAAGTTTTAAAAACTTCCCGAGATCTGAATCTGGACTTTCATTAGTGTATTATGTGTATCAAAATGTCGTCTTTCACATAGATTCGGAATCGTCAACTGCAAAAAAGTCAATTTTGAGATATCGTTGATTTAACAAAGTTGTCTCCTTCTTGTTTCAAGTGTTCTACTATGGACCCATGGGTAAAACTCACGTTTTAAAAATGTCCCGAAATCCGAATTTGGACTTTCACTAGTGTATTAAGTGTATCAAAATGTCGTCTTTCACATTGATTTGGAATCGTCAACCGCAAAAAAAGGCAGTTTTTAGATATCGTTGAATGAAGAAAGTTGTCTCTTTCTTGTTTCAAGTGTTCAACAATGGACCCATGGCTAAAACTCAAGTTTTAAAGACTTCCCGAAATCCGAATTTGGATTTTTCATTAGTGTATTAAGTGTATTAAAATGTCGTCTTTCACATTGATTCGGAATCATCAACCGCAAAAAAAGTCAGTTTTGAGATATCGTTGAATGAACAAAGTTGTCTCTTTCTTTTTTCAAGTGTTTAACTATGGACCCATGGCTAAAACTCAAGTTTTAAATACTTTCCGAAATCCGAATTTGGACTTTCATCAGTGTATTAAGTGTATTAAAATGTCGTCTTTCACATTGATTCGGAATCGTCCACTACAAAAAACTGCCCTTTTGAGTTATCGTTGAATAAGCAAAGTTGTCTCTTTCTTGTTTCAAGTGTTCAACTATGGACCCATGGCTAAAACACAAGTTTTAAAAACTTCTCGAAATATTAATTTGGACTTTCTTTAGTGTATTAAGTTTTTCAAAATGTCGTCTTTCACGTAGATTCGGAATCATCAAAACCAAATAAGTCAGTTTTTAGATATCTTTGATTGAACAAAGTTCTATCTTTCTTGTTTCAAGTGTTCTACTATGAACCCACGGCTAAAACTCAAGTTTTAAAAACTTCTCGAAATCTGAATCTGGACTTTCATTAGTGTATTAAGTGTATCAAAATGTCATCTTTCACATAGGTTCGGAATCGTCAACTGCAAAAAAGTCAATTTTAAGATATCGTTGATTGAACAAAGTTGTCTCCTTCTTGTTTCAAGTGTTCTACTATGGACCATGGCTAAAACTCAAGTTTTAGAGACATCCCGAAATCCGAATTTGGACTTTCGTTAGTGTATTAAGTGTATCAAAATGTCATCTTTCACATTGATTCGAGATCGTCAACCGCAAAAAAAGTCAGTTTTGAGATATCGTTGAATGAACAAAGTTGTCTCTTTCTTGTTTCTAGTGTTTAACTATGGACCCATGGCTAAAACTCAAGTTTTAAAGACTTCCCAAAATCTGATTTGGACTTTCATCAGTGTATTAAGTGTATTAAAATGTAGTCTTTCACATTGATTCAGAATCGTCCACCGCAAAAAACTTTCCTTTCGAGTTATCGTTGATTGAACGAAGTTGTCTCTTTCTTGTTTCAAGTGTTCAACTACGGACCCATGGCCAAAACTCAAGTTTTAAAAACTTCCCAAAATCTGAATTTGGGCTTTCTTTAGTGTATTAAGTGTTTCAAAATGCCGTCTTTCATGTAGATTCGTAATCATCAAAAGCAAATAAGTCAGTTTTTAGATATCTTTGATTGAACAAAGTTCTGTCTTTCTTGTTTCAAGTGTTCTACTATGGACCCATGACTAAAACTCAAGTTTTAAAAACTTCTCGAAATCTAAATCTGGACTTTCATTAGGGTATTAAGTGTATCAAAATGTCGTCTTTCACATAGATTCGGAATCGTCAACTGCAAAAAAGTCAGTTTTAAGATATCGTTGATTGAACAAAGTTGTCTCTTTCTTGTTTCAAGTGTTCTACTATGGACCCATGGGTAAAACTCAAGTTTTAAAAAAGTTCCCGGAATCCGAATTTGGACATTCGTTAGTGTATTAAGTGTATCAAAATGTCGTCTTTCACGTTGATTCGGAATCGTCAACCGCAATAAAAGTCAGTTCTGAGATATAGTTGAATGAACAAAGTTGTCTCTTTCTTGTTTCAAGTGTTTAACTATTGACCCATGGCTAAAACTAAAGCTTTAAAGACTTCCCGAAATCCAAATTTGGACTTTCGTTAGTGTATTAAGTGTATCAAAATGTCGTCTTTCACATTTATTCGAAATCGTCAACCGCAAAAAAAGTCAGTTTTGAGAAATCGTTGAATCAACAAAGTTGTCTCTTTCTTGTTTCAAGTGTTCTACTATAGACCCATGGCTAAAACTCAAGTTTTAAAGACTTCCCGAAATCCAAATTTAGACTTTCATTAGTGTATTAAGTGTATTAAAATGTCGTATTTCACATTGATTCGGAATCGTCAACCGCAAAAAAAGTCAGTTCTGAGATATCGTTGAATGAACGAAGTTGTTTCTTTCTTGTTTCAAGTGTTTAACTATGGACCCATGGCTAAAACTCAAGTTTTAAAGACTTCCCGAAATCCGAATTTGTACTTTCATTAGTGTATTAAGTGTATTAAAATGTCGTCTTTCACATTGATTCGGAATCGTCAACCGCAAAAAAAGTCAGTTTTGAGTTATCGTTGAATGAACAAAGTTGTCTCTTTCTTGTTTCAAGTGTTCAACTATGGACCCATGGCTAAAACTCAAGTTTTAAAGACTTCCCGAAATCCGAATTTGGACTTTCATTTGTGTATTAAGTGTATTAAAATGTCGTCTTTCACATTGATTCGGAATCGTCAACCGCAAAAAAAGTCAGTTTTGAGATATTGTTGAATGAACAAAGTTGTCTCTTTCTTGTTTCAAGTGTTCAACTATGGACCCATGGCTAAAACTCAAGTTTTAAAAACTTTCCAAAATCTGAATTTGGACTTTATTTAGTGTATTAAGTGTTTCAAAATGTCATCTTTCACATAGATTCAGAACCGTCAAAAGCAAATAAGTCAGTTTTGAGATATCTTTGATAGAACAAAGTTCTGTCTTTCTTGTTTCAATTGTTCTACTGTGCACCCATGGCTAAAACTCAAGTTTTAAAAACTTCCCGAGATCTGAATCTGGACTTTCATTAGTGTATTATGTGTATCAAAATGTCGTCTTTCACATAGATTCGGAATCGTCAACTGCAAAAAAGTCAATTTTGAGATATCGTTGATTTAACAAAGTTGTCTCCTTCTTGTTTCAAGTGTTCTACTATGGACCCATGGGTAAAACTCACGTTTTAAAAATGTCCCGAAATCCGAATTTGGACTTTCACTAGTGTATTAAGTGTATCAAAATGTCGTCTTTCACATTGATTCGGAATCGTCAACCGCAAAAAAAGGAAGTTTTTAGATATCGTTGAATGAAGAAAGTTGTCTCTTTCTTGTTTCAAGTGTTCAACAATGGACCCATGGCTAAAACTCAAGTTTTAAAGACTTCCCGAAATCCGAATTTGGATTTTTCATTAGTGTATTAAGTGTATTAAAATGTCGTCTTTCACATTGATTCGGAATCATCAACCGCAAAAAAAGTCAGTTTTGAGATATCGTTGAATGAACAAAGTTGTCTCTTTCTTTTTTCAAGTGTTTAACTATGGACCCATGGCTAAAACTCAAGTTTTAAATACTTTCCGAAATCCGAATTTGGACTTTCATCAGTGTATTAAGTGTATTAAAATGTCGTCTTTCACATTGATTCGGAATCGTCCACTACAAAAAACTGCCCTTTTGAGTTATCGTTGAATAAGCAAAGTTGTCTCTTTCTTGTTTCAAGTGTTCAACTATGGACCCATGGCTAAAACACAAGTTTTAAAAACTTCTCGAAATATGAATTTGGACTTTCTTTAGTGTATTAAGTTTTTCAAAATGTCGTCTTTCACGTAGATTCGGAATCATCAAAACCAAATAAGTCAGTTTTTAGATATCTTTGATTGAACAAAGTTCTATCTTTCTTGTTTCAAGTGTTCTACTATGAACCCACGGCTAAAACTCAAGTTTTAAAAACTTCTCGAAATCTGAATCTGGACTTTCATTAGTGTATTAAGTGTATCAAAATGTCATCTTTCACATAGGTTCGGAATCGTCAACTGCAAAAAAGTCAATTTTAAGATATCGTTGATTGAACAAAGTTGTCTCCTTCTTGTTTCAAGTGTTCTACTATGGACCATGGCTAAAACTCAAGTTTTAGAGACATCCCGAAATCCGAATTTGGACTTTCGTTAGTGTATTAAGTGTATCAAAATGTCATCTTTCACATTGATTCGAGATCGTCAACCGCAAAAAAAGTCAGTTTTGAGATATCGTTGAATGAACAAAGTTGTCTCTTTCTTGTTTCTAGTGTTTAACTATGGACCCATGGCTAAAACTCAAGTTTTAAAGACTTCCCAAAATCTGATTTGGACTTTCATCAGTGTATTAAGTGTATTAAAATGTAGTCTTTCACATTGATTCAGAATCGTCCACCGCAAAAAACTTTCCTTTCGAGTTATCGTTGAATGAACGAAGTTGTCTCTTTCTTGTTTCAAGTGTTCAACTACGGACCCATGGCCAAAACTCAAGTTTTAAAAACTTCCCAAAATCTGAATTTGGGCTTTCTTTAGTGTATTAAGTGTTTCAAAATGCCGTCTTTCATGTAGATTCGTAATCATCAAAAGCAAATAAGTCAGTTTTTAGATATCTTTGATTGAACAAAGTTCTGTCTTTCTTGTTTCAAGTGTTCTACTATGGACCCATGACTAAAACTCAAGTTTTAAAAACTTCTCGAAATCTAAATCTGGACTTTCATTAGGGTATTAAGTGTATCAAAATGTCGTCTTTCACATAGATTCGGAATCGTCAACTGCAAAAAAGTCAGTTTTAAGATATCGTTGATTGAACAAAGTTGTCTCTTTCTTGTTTCAAGTGTTCTACTATGGACCCATGGGTAAAACTCAAGTTTTAAAAAAGTTCCCGGAATCCGAATTTGGACATTCGTTAGTGTATTAAGTGTATCAAAATGTCGTCTTTCACGTTGATTCAGAATCGTCAACCGCAATAAAAGTCAGTTCTGAGATATAGTTGAATGAACAAAGTTGTCTCTTTCTTGTTTCAAGTGTTTAACTATTGACCCATGGCTAAAACTCAAGCTTTAAAGACTTCCCGAAATCCAAATTTGGACTTTCGTTAGTGTATTAAGTGTATCAAAATGTCGTCTTTCACATTTATTCGAAATCGTCAACCGCAAAAAAAGTCAGTTTTGAGAAATCGTTGAATCAACAAAGTTGTCTCTTTCTTGTTTCAAGTGTTCTACTATAGACCCATGGCTAAAACTCAAGTTTTAAAGACTTCCCGAAATCCAAATTTAGACTTTCATTAGTGTATTAAGTGTATTAAAATGTCGTATTTCACATTGATTCGGAATCGTCAACCGCAAAAAAAGTCAGTTCTGAGATATCGTTGAATGAACGAAGTTGTTTCTTTCTTGTTTCAAGTGTTTAACTATGGACCCATGGCTAAAACTCAAGTTTTAAAGACTTCCCGAAATCCGAATTTGTACTTTCATTAGTGTATTAAGTGTATTAAAATGTCGTCTTTCACATTGATTCGGAATCGTCAACCGCAAAAAAAGTCAGTTTTGAGTTATCGTTGAATGAACAAAGTTGTCTCTTTCTTGTTTCAAGTGTTTAACTATGGACCCATGGCTAAAACTCAAGTTTTAAAGACTTCCCGAAATCCGAATTTGGACTTTCATTAGTGTATTAAGTGTATTAAAATGTCGTCTTTCGCATTGATTCGGAATCGTCAACCGCAAAAAAAGTCAGTTTTGAGTTATCGTTGAATGAACAAAGTTGTCTCTTTCTTGTTTCAAGTGTTCAACTATGGACCCGTGGCTAAAACTCAAGTTTTAAAGACTTCCCGAAATCTGAATTTGGACTTTCATTTGTGTATTAAGTGTATTAAAATGTCGTCTTTCACATTGATTCGGAATCGTCAACCGTAAAAAAAGTCAGTTTTGAGATATTGTTGAATGAACAAAGTTTTCTCTTTCTTATTTCAAGTGTTCAACTATGGACCCATGGCTAAAACTCAAGTTTTAAAAACTTCCCAAAATCTGAATTTGGACTTTATTTAGTGTATTAAGTGTTTCAAAATGTCATCTTTCACGTAGATTCAGAACCGTCAAAAGCAAATAAGTCAGTTTTGAGATATCTTTGATAGAACAAAGTTCTGTCTTTCTTGTTTCAATTGTTCTACTGTGCACCCATGGCTAAAACTCAAGTTTTAAAAACTTCCCGAGATCTAAATCTGGACTTTCATTAGTGTATTATGTGTATCAAAATGTCGTCTTTCACATAGATTCGGAATCGTCAACTGCAAAAAAGTCAATTTTGAGATATCGTTGATTTAACAAAGTTGTCTCCTTCTTGTTTCAAGTGTTCTACTATGGACCCATGGGTAAAACTCACGTTTTAAAAATGTCCCGAAATCCGAATTTGGACTTTCACTAGTGTATTAAGTGTATCAAAATGTCGTCTTTCACATTGATTCGGAATCGTCAACCGCAAAAAAAGGCAGTTTTTAGATATCGTTGAATGAAGAAAGTTGTCTCTTTCTTGTTTCAAGTGTTCAACAATGGACCCATGGCTAAAACTCAAGTTTTAAAGACTTCCCGAAATCCGAATTTGGATTTTTCATTAGTGTATTAAGTGTATTAAAATGTCGTCTTTCACATTGATTCGGAATCATCAACCGCAAAAAAAGTCAGTTTTGAGATATCGTTGAATGAACAAAGTTGTCTCTTTCTTTTTTCAAGTGTTTAACTATGGACCCATGGCTAAAACTCAAGTTTTAAATACTTTCTGAAATCCAAATTTGGACTTTCATCAGTGTATTAAGTGTATTAAAATGTCGTCTTTCACATTGATTCGGAATCGTCCACTACAAAAAACTGCCCTTTTGAGTTATCGTTGAATAAGCAAAGTTGTCTCTTTCTTGTTTCAAGTGTTCAACTATGGACCCATGGCTAAAACACAAGTTTTAAAAACTTCTCGAAATATGAATTTGGACTTTCTTTAGTGTATTAAGTTTTTCAAAATGTCGTCTTTCACGTAGATTCGGAATCATCAAAACCAAATAAGTCAGTTTTTAGATATCTTTGATTGAACAAAGTTCTATCTTTCTTGTTTCAAGTGTTCTACTATGAACCCACGGCTAAAACTCAAGTTTTAAAAACTTCTCGAAATCTGATTTGGACTTTCATCAGTGTATTAAGTGTATTAAAATGTAGTCTTTCACATTGATTCAGAATCTGAAAGATTTCTTATCGAACAATAGCGGAATAGAAATCTTACTTTGCTAGGATCAATTTGATGTAAAACACAACTCCACACCAAGGGTAATTTGATTACCAACTTAAAGAAGCAGCAACCAAAATACTTTCACAACCCAATGTGCCTTCTTTGCAAGTCTCTTATTCTTCTCTCTAGAAGAATACCTTTCAATCCTCTTCTCTTACCTTTACTTTGTAATATACAAATAAAGGGCTCACAAATTGATGCATTGGATGAAATGGGTGGTGGTCTATTTATAATTGAGTGCCACCCCTTCCCAAAGGACTTGTCCTTTTGGAGAAAGGGTGCTTGGAACCTTCCAAGTAACCACCCATAACCACCCTTAACCAACTTGGTGTAACCACCCATAATGGTGGCCTTTCATCCATAAGGAAGAGAGAGAGAGATTTATGTGTTGCCATGTGTCAGCATGTGGTTAAGTCACATGTCAATTGGCTAGTAGTCCATGTAAGCTGCCATGTCATCACCCGATGACATGTCACTGCCACCTCACTATCACTCAGCTAGTGTCACTACCCCGAGCTGGGTCCAACTACCTTGAGTTGACTTGAGCTAGAGTGAGCTAGGTGAGCTGGAGTTGAGCTGAAGTGAGTTAGCTTAAGCTACTGTGAGCTATTCCAAACTCAAGTTGAGCTATCTCTAGCTATCTCATGAGCACATTGCTGCTAAGCAATTCATGATCCATCTGATCAAGTTTAACTTGTGCGTACACAAGTATTCGCTCCAATTCCAACAGCTCCCACTCGCACATGGTAAACTTGAACCAATCATCAGTAACACATCAAGAACACATAAAAACAAATGCAGACTCATACAAGGCATATGGGCCGTGACCCTTTAGCGAAAGTTGAGTTTTTCTTACTATGCAACTGTTAAGTTAGACATAGCAGATTTTCTCAAATCGATGTGACCTACCTACCTAAATAGATAGTCGTCAAAATGACTCCCACTGTCATTAGCATTAATGGTTATAACCATTAAGTTCGCCTGATACCTAAGACTTGTTGTTACGCAATGTTTGGCTACTTTCAATCCCTTTTGTGAGTTGAAACTAATTCAAACTCATGAACCGTACCAAACAACGAGTACTCATGCTTTAAACCGTTGTGCAGTGGAGTCTTGTTTCACTAAGAAACATATGATCCGGATCGATTCCACATACAAGCGACAGCGTATTCAAACAAAGTCTTTCCTTTTGAACTCACTATCTTACAACTACAAGTTATTTAATTGCCCAACAAAGAAACCGACAGACCGCATATTCTCATGGTCATAGGTTACCCATCAAAGCAACATAAATAACTCATAATCACAAAATAGTAGTCAATAGTCACTAAAGGCATACAAAAAATGAGAAGCTCACACAACATAAGAGATAGGGATCACTCTTAGTTACTTCTCGGCGGTCACTATATTAAATATACACACATGGTATGAGACATGTGCCACGGTATCACAAGCCACGTAAATGATTTACTACAAGAACCACCCAAATTCTCCCACTTAAATCATGTATAGTGGAATTCTACCAAGTGTACCCACTCAAAGAAATGGTCTCGTTCAACTTGGAGTGTATGTCAAGATTTGAATTATAAATACCGTGCAGACACTGACCAAAACACACATGTTATGGTCGAACTTCTTTAGGAAGTCCTATCTGGTTCATAGGTTGAGCAATAGATGTGGGGTACATATATGCTCGGTGAATCACACATCACCTCATCTTGAGGTTCTAACACAAAGAACTCATCAAGGCGACTATCATACTCAAGATCACATCCACAAAATAATGTGACTACCTCGAACAATCATCTCATGATTATGTTGGTATTTGAGTAAGTCTTATCCTTAGTTCACAAACTAAGGGCGGATTTCCCATGTGAGAGAGCCAATCCTCAACCTATACTTGACATATCCTTTAAGTGTTATGGAATATACTAATGGTAATGAAAAAAATACATCTACTCATTTCATTAATAAAACAACCTTGAATACAATATGGTTTGCATGTTACAAGGAAGTACAATCATATCCTACGCAACCCCATTGCTTGAACATGACGGACAAATAAATCAGGTGGTATAGGCTTAGTTAAAGGATCTGCCACCATAGCCGTCGTAGGTATATATTTCAAACAAACTTCCTTGGACTCAAGTGCATCTTTCACAAAATTATATTTTATCCCAATATGCTTGGTTTTCCCATGATACTTTGGATCTTTTGTATAAGCCAAAGCTGCTTGACTATCACAGCATATAGTGATAGGCTCATTCTTGCAAGGCATTATACTTAAATGGGAAATAAAACGACCAAGCCATATGGCTTCTTGTACTGCAGCAGCACTCGCCACAAACTCAGCCTCCATGGTGGATAAAGCTGTACAAGTTTGCTTCTTGCTACTCCAAGAAATAGCTCCACTGTTTAGCAGAAAAATATAACCCGATGTAGATTTGCATCTATCCTTATCACCTCCCCAATCAGCATCCGTGTATCCAACAAACTGTAAACTACCACCTTGGTAGCATAAACAATAATCTTTCGTACCTTTGAGGTAACGAAAAATCCTTTTGATACACTTCCAATGCTGACTTCCAGGGTTGGATTGATACCTGGCTAATAACCCAACAGCTTGACTTATATCAGGCCGTGTACACATCATGGCATACATTAGGCTCCCTATAGCACTTGAATATGGAACTTGTTCCATTTCATGTTTCTCTTGAGGGTTTTGTGGACACATTACCTCACTAATTTTGGAATTATGGGCAATCGGGGTATTCATTGGTTTAGCATCCTTCATATGGAAGCGTTCAAGAATCTTATCTATATAAGTTTCTTGAGATAGAGCTAACAACTTTGTAGCCCGATTCCTTAGAATCTGGACTCCAAGGATGTATGCAGCTTCTCCCATATCTTTCATTTCAAAGGTTGATGATAACCATCCTTTGATGACTTTCAAAAACCCTTTGTTATTACTTGCTAATAGAATGTCATCTACATATAGTGACATGATCACAAATTTGTCCTTGGAATGCAAGACATATACACAATGATCTTCATCCATCATTTTGAAACCATAACTCAAAATTGATTGATGGAATTTTAGGTACCACTGCCTAGAAGCTTGCTTCAGGCCGTATATCGACTTCATTAAGTGACATACCTTTTGTTCTTGACCATTTTCGACATAACCCGCTGGTTGTGTCATATAGATTTCTTCACTCAAATCACCATTGAGGAAGGCAGTCTTAACATCCATTTGATGTAATTCCAAGTCCATATGGGCTACTATTGCAAGTATTATCCTAATGGAGTTAAACCTGACAACAGGTGAGAAAGTGTCTTGATAATCAACACCTTCTACCTGTGTGTACCCTTTGGCAACCAATCGTGCCTTGTACCTATCAATGGAACCATCTGCTTTTCGCTTGATTCGAAAAACCCATTTGTTCCCAATTGCTTTCCTCCCTTGTGGAAGATCAACCAAGTCCCATACATGGTTATCCCTCATAGAATTTAGTTCTTCTTCCATAGCCATTTTCCACTTATCTGAATCAAGACTATTAAGTGCATCCTTAATAGTGCGAGGTTCATCATCCACCTCAGGTGAAACCATGTTCACTTCATCATTTAGAATCCACCACTTCTTTGGTCTTCTAAATATTCTTGAAGACCTACGCACACTAGGAGAAGCATCATGATGCACATCATCATCATGTTGTTCAGGAGGTTGATCATTTTCGACCAATTCTTGATGTTGATCTATTTGATCACTTTCTTGTGTGGGCATATCTTGATCAATATTTTGATCATTGTTAGTCACATCTTGACCAACTTCAGTTGGATGCTCAATGCTCCCACTCAACCCAACATTCCCAAACACTCCTTGTGGTGTAGGTATAGTTGATACATTGTGAGTATCAACTTGTGATTCAGACATTTCATAAAAGGAAACTCCTGTAGAAACATTCCCTTTTCTTGGAAACTCATTTTCCAAAAATACTACATCCCTTGAATCAAATTCAGGTCTTTTACTCCCTTCCTCTAAATAAGAAAACACATAGCCTTTAGAGTGTTCGCAGTACCTAAGGAAAACACATTTCTTTCCTTTTGGTCCTAACTTACCAAATTCAGATTTGGTGTTATGGACATAGGCTGCACAGCCCCAAGGCCTTAAATTGCTCAAATTTGGCCTCTTTTTAGTCCATAACTCATAAGGAGTAGAAGATACTGATTTGGAGGGCATTCGATTGAGCACATATGTTGCTGTTTGCAACGCATCTCCCCAATAAGACATATCTAAGTTGGCTTGAGCCATCATAGATCTCACCATGTCTAAGAGTGTGCGATTCTTCCTTTCGGCCACTCCGTTTTGTTGGGGTGTATCAGGAATAGTAAGCTGCCTTTCTATTCCTTTTTGCTCACAGAACCCCTTAAACAAATTAGACATATACTCACCTCCACGATCTGTCCTTAGACATTTGATCGTAGTGTTAAGTTGATTCTCAACCAATTGCACATATGCCAAGAAACAACTCATTGCTTCACTTTTAAACTTTAACAAGTACACATGTGTATAACGAGTATAGTCATTAGTGAATGTGAGGAAATATCTAAACCCTTGTCTAGATATCACATTCAAGGGACCACATATGTCAGAATGTACTAAAGCTAATGGAAACTGAACTCGGGACCCTTTCCCAAATGGTTTCCTACTCATCTTTCCAGCAAGGCAATATTCACATATAGGAAGAGATACATTTCTCAAAGAACCAAGTAAGCCTTCTTTGGCTAACCTTTTCATTCTTGATTCTCCTACATGCCCTAATCTTGAATGCCATAAACATTCATCTTGCCTTTCAGCTATAAGACAATGAGTGTTTAACTTTTTATTTGAAGAATTCAAAACAAAGAAACCATCATGTAAGAAACCAGAACAAACAAACTTTTTATTGGAAAATAAATCAACTTTATTTCCATGAAATGTTAATTCAAAACCAAGATCCAAAAGACAAGATACAGAAATCAAGTTTCTTCTAATCTGTGGTACATAAAGCACATCTACTAAATGGAGACAATGTCCATCCTTTATCGAAATTTCACAAATCCCGATTCCTTGTACTTCAAGTCGTGCATTATTTCCAACATATACCCACTTGGTATTTGGTGGAATCTTCCTGAAATGCATGAACAACTCACGATCTTTTACGATGTGACTGGTTGCTCCTGAATCCAGAACCCATCCTGAGTTAGAATCAACCATGAAAGTACATGATGCAACTAATGCATCAAACGTAAAAGGAGTAGAGTGTACGTTCAATATAGTGCAATCACGTGCACAATGACCCATTTGGCCACAGTTGAAGCACTTGATTTTCTTGGGATCATTTCCTTTCTTGGGATCTATCATGGTTTCGATGATCATTTCAAGGGTTTCTTGTTTAGGCCATATAGCATAGTTGTGATCATCAGCATTAGTCATCTACATGCACATGCACCCATTAGTAACTTGTCCACAACTTTTCATTCAAAGCATTATACTAAACAACCAATCAAATAACATACATACTCAATCCAAAAGTATGTTTTTATCATACAATCAAAACCTCATATGCATGCATGTGATCAGCGTGTTTAATATAATCCATGAATGATAATACAACCCCATTTTTTTTATATTTGCTGTAGATCCAAGGTATGATAATCAGTTATAACTGTAGATCAACACCGAGGATAATCAGCCTATTAAATCAAGCCGTAGACCCAAGGTATGATAATCAGTGGCAACTGTAGATCAATACCAAGGATAATCAGCCTATTGACTCAAGGGTCAATCACAACTTGCTGTAGATCCAAGGTATGATAATCAGTCGCAACTGTAGATCAATACCAAGGATAATCAGCCAATTCACTCAAGTCGGGTCTTACCGATACAAAGATCAGCCTAGCTCGTTCTTGAGTCCATTTTCTTTAAGCATGGATTTTCATCTTAAAAGGAACCAAATATATATGATACATCATAACAAAATAACATGTATCATAAAACTGAAACAATTTAGAATATTGCTTTAGTCATGGCCAAATAAGATGAAATAAAAGAAAAATAGAAGAGAGAGCAAAAGGCACAAAACCTGGCTCTGATACCACTGAAAGATTTCTTATCGAACAATAGCGGAATAGAAATCTTACTTTGCTAGGATCAATTTAATGTAAAACACAACTCCACACCAAGGGTAATTTGATTACCAACTTAAAGAAGCAGCAACCAAAATACTTTCACAACCCAATGTGCCTTCTTTGCAAGTCTCTTATTCTTCTCTCTAGAAGAATACCTTTCAATCCTCTTCTCTTACCTTTACTTTGTAATATACAAATAAAGGGCTCACAAATTGATGCATTGGATGAAATGGGTGGTGGTCTATTTATAATTGAGTGCCACCCCTTCCCAAAGGACTTGTCCTTTTGGAGAAAGGGTGCTTGGAACCTTCCAAGTAACCACCCATAACCACCCTTAACCAACTTGGTGTAACCACCCATAATGGTGGCCTTTCATCCATAAGGAAGAGAGAGAGAGATTTATGTGTTGCCATGTGTCAGCATGTGGTTAAGTCACATGTCAATTGGCTAGTAGTCCATGTAAGCTGCCATGTCATCACCCGATGACATGTCACTGCCACCTCACTATCACTCAGCTAGTGTCACTACCCCGAGCTGGGTCCAACTACCTTGAGTTGACTTGAGCTAGAGTGAGCTAGGTGAGCTGGAGTTGAGCTGAAGTGAGTTAGCTTAAGCTACTGTGAGCTATTCCAAACTCAAGTTGAGCTATCTCTAGCTATCTCATGAGCACATTGCTGCTAAGCAATTCATGATCCATCTGATCAAGTTTAACTTGTGCGTACACAAGTATTCGCTCCAATTCCAACAGAATCGTCCACCGCAAAAAACTTTCCTTTCGAGTTATCGTTGAATGAACGAAGTTGTCTCTTTCTTGTTTCAAGTGTTCAACTACGGACCCATGGCCAAAACTCAAGTTTTAAAAACTTCCCAAAATCTGAATTTGGGCTTTCTTTAGTGTATTAAGTGTTTCAAAATGCCGTCTTTCATGTAGATTCGTAATCATCAAAAGCAAATAAGTCAGTTTTTAGATATCTTTGATTGAACAAAGTTCTGTCTTTCTTGTTTCAAGTGTTCTACTATGGACCCATGACTAAAACTCAAGTTTTAAAAACTTCTCGAAATCTAAATCTGGACTTTCATTAGGGTATTAAGTGTATCAAAATGTCGTCTTTCACATAGATTCGGAATCGTCAACTGCAAAAAAGTCAGTTTTAAGATATCGTTGATTGAACAAAGTTGTCTCTTTCTTGTTTCAAGTGTTCTACTATGGACCCATGGGTAAAACTCAAGTTTTAAAAAAGTTCCCGGAATCCGAATTTGGACATTCGTTAGTGTATTAAGTGTATCAAAATGTCGTCTTTCACGTTGATTCGGAATCGTCAACCGCAATAAAAGTCAGTTTTGAGATATAGTTGAATGAACAAAGTTGTCTCTTTCTTGTTTCAAGTGTTTAACTATTGACCCATGGCTAAAACTCAAGCTTTAAAGACTTCCCGAAATCCAAATTTGGACTTTCGTTAGTGTATTAAGTGTATCAAAATGTCGTCTTTCACATTTATTCGAAATCGTCAACCGCAAAAAAAGTCAGTTTTGAGAAATCGTTGAATCAACAAAGTTGTCTCTTTCTTGTTTCAAGTGTTCTACTATAGACCCATGGCTAAAACTCAAGTTTTAAAGACTTCCCGAAATCCAAATTTAGACTTTCATTAGTGTATTAAGTGTATTAAAATGTCGTATTTCACATTGATTCGGAATCGTCAACCGCAAAAAAAGTCAGTTCTGAGATATCGTTGAATGAACGAAGTTGTTTCTTTCTTGTTTCAAGTGTTTAACTATGGACCCATGGCTAAAACTCAAGTTTTAAAGACTTCCCGAAATCCGAATTTGTACTTTCATTAGTGTATTAAGTGTATTAAAATGTCGTCTTTCACATTGATTCGGAATCGTCAACCGCAAAAAAAGTCAATTTTGAGTTATCGTTGAATGAACAAAGTTGTCTCTTTCTTGTTTCAAGTGTTTAACTATGGACCCATGGCTAAAACTCAAGTTTTAAAGACTTCCCGAAATCTGAATTTGGACTTTCATTAGTGTATTAAGTGTATTAAAATGTCGTCTTTCGCATTGATTCGGAATCGTCAACCGCAAAAAAAGTCAGTTTTGAGTTATCGTTGAATGAACAAAGTTGTCTCTTTCTTGTTTCAAGTGTTCAACTATGGACCCATGGCTAAAACTCAAGTTTTAAAGACTTCCCGAAATCCGAATTTGGACTTTCATTTGTGTATTAAGTGTATTAAAATGTCGTCTTTCACATTGATTCGGAATCGTCAACCGCAAAAAAAGTCAGTTTTGAGATATCGTTGAATGAACAAAGTTGTCTCTTTCTTGTTTCAAGTGTTCAACTATGGACCCATGGCTAAAACTCAAGTTTTAAAAACTTCCCAAAATCTGAATTTGGACTTTATTTAGTGTATTAAGTGTTTCAAAATGTCATCTTTCACGTAGATTCAGAACCGTCAAAAGCAAATAAGTCAGTTTTGAGATATCTTTGATAGAACAAAGTTCTGTCTTTCTTGTTTCAATTGTTCTACTGTGCACCCATGGCTAAAACTCAAGTTTTAAAAACTTCCCGAGATCTGAATCTGGACTTTCATTAGTGTATTATGTGTATCAAAATGTCGTCTTTCACATAGATTCGGAATCGTCAACTGCAAAAAAGTCAATTTTGAGATATCGTTGATTTAACAAAGTTGTCTCCTTCTTGTTTCAAGTGTTCTACTATGGACCCATGGGTAAAACTCACGTTTTAAAAATGTCCCGAAATCCGAATTTGGACTTTCACTAGTGTATTAAGTGTATCAAAATGTCGTCTTTCACATTGATTCGGAATCGTCAACCGCAAAAAAAGGCAGTTTTTAGATATCGTTGAATGAAGAAAGTTGTCTCTTTCTTGTTTCAAGTGTTCAACAATGGACCCATGGCTAAAACTCAAGTTTTAAAGACTTCCCGAAATCCGAATTTGGATTTTTCATTAGTGTATTAAGTGTATTAAAATGTCGTCTTTCACATTGATTCGGAATCATCAACCGCAAAAAAAGTCAGTTTTGAGATATCGTTGAATGAACAAAGTTGTCTCTTTCTTTTTTCAAGTGTTTAACTATGGACCCATGGCTAAAACTCAAGTTTTAAATACTTTCCAAAATCCGAATTTGGACTTTCATCAGTGTATTAAGTGTATTAAAATGTCGTCTTTCACATTGATTCGGAATCGTCCACTACAAAAAACTGCCCTTTTGAGTTATCGTTGAATAAGCAAAGTTGTCTCTTTCTTGTTTCAAGTGTTCAACTATGGACCCATGGCTAAAACACAAGTTTTAAAAACTTCTCGAAGTATGAATTTGGACTTTCTTTAGTGTATTAAGTTTTTCAAAATGTCGTCTTTCACGTAGATTCGGAATCATCAAAACCAAATAAGTCAGTTTTTAGATATCTTTGATTGAACAAAGTTCTATCTTTCTTGTTTCAAGTGTTCTACTATGAACCCACGGCTAAAACTCAAGTTTTAAAAACTTCTCGAAATCTGAATCTGGACTTTCATTAGTGTATTAAGTGTATCAAAATGTCATCTTTCACATAGGTTCGGAATCGTCAACTGCAAAAAAGTCAATTTTAAGATATCGTTGATTGAACAAAGTTGTCTCCTTCTTGTTTCAAGTGTTCTACTATGGACCATGGCTAAAACTCAAGTTTTAGAGACATCCCGAAATCCGAATTTGGACTTTCGTTAGTGTATTAAGTGTATCAAAATGTCATCTTTCACATTGATTCGAGATCGTTAACCGCAAAAAAAGTCAGTTTTGAGATATCGTTGAATGAACAAAGTTGTCTCTTTCTTGTTTCTAGTGTTTAACTATGGACCCATGGCTAAAACTCAAGTTTTAAAGACTTCCCAAAATCTGATTTGGACTTTCATCAGTATATTAAGTGTATTAAAATGTAGTCTTTCACATTGATTCAGAATCGTCCACCGCAAAAAACTTTCCTTTCGAGTTATCGTTGAATGAACGAAGTTGTCTCTTTCTTGTTTCAAGTGTTCAACTACGGACCCATGGCCAAAACTCAAGTTTTAAAAACTTCCCAAAATCTGAATTTGGGCTTTCTTTAGTGTATTAAGTGTTTCAAAATGCCGTCTTTCATGTAGATTCGTAATCATCAAAAGCAAATAAGTCAGTTTTTAGATATCTTTGATTGAACAAAGTTCT
This sequence comes from Diospyros kaki, assembly GCA_036245055.1. Taxonomy (NCBI): domain Eukaryota; kingdom Viridiplantae; phylum Streptophyta; class Magnoliopsida; order Ericales; family Ebenaceae; genus Diospyros; species Diospyros kaki. The sequence goes on along the minus strand of BSEG01000009.1, from coordinate 19,748,081 downwards.
GTCTTTCTTGTTTCAAGTGTTCTACTATGGACCCATGACTAAAACTCAAGTTTTAAAAACTTCTCGAAATCTAAATCTGGACTTTCATTAGGGTATTAAGTGTATCAAAATGTCGTCTTTCACATAGATTCGGAATCGTCAACTGCAAAAAAGTCAGTTTTAAGATATCGTTGATTGAACAAAGTTGTCTCTTTCTTGTTTCAAGTGTTCTACTATGGACCCATGGGTAAAACTGAAGTTTTAAAAAAGTTCCCGGAATCCGAATTTGGACATTAGTTAGTGTATTAAGTGTATCAAAATGTCGTCTTTCACGTTGATTCGGAATCGTCAACCGCAATAAAAGTCAGTTTTGAGATATAGTTGAATGAACAAAGTTGTCTCTTTCTTGTTTCAAGTGTTTAACTATTGAGCCATGGCTAAAACTCAAGCTTTAAAGACTTCCCGAAATCCAAATTTGGACTTTCGTTAGTGTATTAAGTGTATCAAAATGTCGTCTTTCACATTTATTCGAAATCGTCAACCGCAAAAAAAGTCAGTTTTGAGAAATCGTTGAATCAACAAAGTTGTCTCTTTCTTGTTTCAAGTGTTCTACTATAGACCCATGGCTAAAACTCAAGTTTTAAAGACTTTCCGAAATCCAAATTTAGACTTTCATTAGTGTATTAAGTGTATTAAAATGTCGTATTTCACATTGATTCGGAATCGTCAACCGCAAAAAAAGTCAGTTCTGAGATATCGTTGAATGAACGAAGTTGTTTCTTTCTTGTTTCAAGTGTTTAACTATGGACCCATGGCTAAAACTCAAGTTTTAAAGACTTCCCGAAATCCGAATTTGTACTTTCATTAGTGTATTAAGTGTATTAAAATGTCGTCTTTCACATTGATTCGGAATCGTCAACCGCAAAAAAAGTCAGTTTTGAGTTATCGTTGAATGAACAAAGTTGTCTCTTTCTTGTTTCAAGTGTTCAACTATGGACCCATGGCTAAAACTCAAGTTTTAAAGACTTCCCGAAATCCGAATTTGGACTTTCATTTGTGTATTAAGTGTATTAAAATGTCGTCTTTCACATTGATTCGGAATCGTCAACCGCAAAAAAAGTCAGTTTTGAGATATCGTTGAATGAACAAAGTTGTCTCTTTCTTGTTTCAAGTGTTCAACTATGGACCCATGGCTAAAACTCAAGTTTTAAAAACTTCCCAAAATCTGAATTTGGACTTTATTTAGTGTATTAAGTGTTTCAAAATGTCATCTTTCACGTAGATTCAGAACCGTCAAAAGCAAATAAGTCAGTTTTGAGATATCTTTGATAGAACAAAGTTCTGTCTTTCTTGTTTCAATTGTTCTACTGTGCACCCATGGCTAAAACTCAAGTTTTAAAAACTTCCCGAGATCTGAATCTGGACTTTCATTAGTGTATTATGTGTATCAAAATGTCGTCTTTCACATAGATTCGGAATCGTCAACTGCAAAAAAGTCAGTTTTGAGATATCGTTGAATGAACAAAGTTGTCTCTTTCTTGTTTCAAGTGTTCAACTATGGACCCATGGCTAAAACTCAAGTTTTAAAAACTTCCCAAAATCTGAATTTGGACTTTATTTAGTGTATTAAGTGTTTCAAAATGTCATCTTTCACGTAGATTCAGAACCGTCAAAAGCAAATAAGTCAGTTTTGAGATATCTTTGATAGAACAAAGTTCTGTCTTTCTTGTTTCAATTGTTCTACTGTGCACCCATGGCTAAAACTCAAGTTTTAAAAACTTCCCGAGATCTGAATCTGGACTTTCATTAGTGTATTATGTGTATCAAAATGTCGTCTTTCACATAGATTCGGAATCGTCAACTGCAAAAAAGTCAATTTTGAGATATCGTTGATTTAACAAAGTTGTCTCCTTTTTGTTTCAAGTGTTCTACTATGGACCCATGGGTAAAACTCACGTTTTAAAAATGTCCCGAAATCCGAATTTGGACTTTCACTAGTGTATTAAGTGTATCAAAATGTCGTCTTTCACATTGATTCGGAATCGTCAACTGCAAAAAAAGGCAGTTTTTAGATATCGTTGAATGAAGAAAGTTGTCTCTTTCTTGTTTCAAGTGTTCAACAATGGACCCATGGCTAAAACTCAAGTTTTAAAGACTTCCCGAAATCCGAATTTGGATTTTTCATTAGTGTATTAAGTGTATTAAAATGTCGTCTTTCACATTGATTCGGAATCATCAACCGCAAAAAAAGTCAGTTTTGAGATATCGTTGAATGAACAAAGTTGTCTCTTTCTTGTTTCTAGTGTTTAACTATGGACCCATGGCTAAAACTCAAGTTTTAAAGACTTCCCAAAATCTGATTTGGACTTTCATCAGTATATTAAGTGTATTAAAATGTAGTCTTTCACATTGATTCAGAATCGTCCACCGCAAAAAACTTTCCTTTCGAGTTATCGTTGAATGAACGAAGTTGTCTCTTTCTTGTTTCAAGTGTTCAACTACGGACCCATGGCCAAAACTCAAGTTTTAAAAACTTCCCAAAATCTGAATTTGGGCTTTCTTTAGTGTATTAAGTGTTTCAAAATGCCGTCTTTCATGTAGATTCGTAATCATCAAAAGCAAATAAGTCAGTTTTTAGATATCTTTGATTGAACAAAGTTCTGTCTTTCTTGTTTCAAGTGTTCTACTATGGACCCATGACTAAAACTCAAGTTTTAAAAACTTCTCGAAATCTAAATCTGGACTTTCATTAGGGTATTAAGTGTATCAAAATGTCGTCTTTCACATAGATTCGGAATCGTCAACTGCAAAAAAGTCAGTTTTAAGATATCGTTGATTGAACAAAGTTGTCTCTTTCTTGTTTCAAGTGTTCTACTATGGACCCATGGGTAAAACTGAAGTTTTAAAAAAGTTCCCGGAATCCGAATTTGGACATTAGTTAGTGTATTAAGTGTATCAAAATGTCGTCTTTCACGTTGATTCGGAATCGTCAACCGCAATAAAAGTCAGTTTTGAGATATAGTTGAATGAACAAAGTTGTCTCTTTCTTGTTTCAAGTGTTTAACTATTGAGCCATGGCTAAAACTCAAGCTTTAAAGACTTCCCGAAATCCAAATTTGGACTTTCGTTAGTGTATTAAGTGTATCAAAATGTCGTCTTTCACATTTATTCGAAATCGTCAACCGCAAAAAAAGTCAGTTTTGAGAAATCGTTGAATCAACAAAGTTGTCTCTTTCTTGTTTCAAGTGTTCTACTATAGACCCATGGCTAAAACTCAAGTTTTAAAGACTTTCCGAAATCCAAATTTAGACTTTCATTAGTGTATTAAGTGTATTAAAATGTCGTATTTCACATTGATTCGGAATCGTCAACCGCAAAAAAAGTCAGTTCTGAGATATCGTTGAATGAACGAAGTTGTTTCTTTCTTGTTTCAAGTGTTTAACTATGGACCCATGGCTAAAACTCAAGTTTTAAAGACTTCCCGAAATCCGAATTTGTACTTTCATTAGTGTATTAAGTGTATTAAAATGTCGTCTTTCACATTGATTCGGAATCGTCAACCGCAAAAAAAGTCAGTTTTGAGTTATCGTTGAATGAACAAAGTTGTCTCTTTCTTGTTTCAAGTGTTCAACTATGGACCCATGGCTAAAACTCAAGTTTTAAAGACTTCCCGAAATCCGAATTTGGACTTTCATTTGTGTATTAAGTGTATTAAAATGTCGTCTTTCACATTGATTCGGAATCGTCAACCGCAAAAAAAGTCAGTTTTGAGATATCGTTGAATGAACAAAGTTGTCTCTTTCTTGTTTCAAGTGTTCAACTATGGACCCATGGCTAAAACTCAAGTTTTAAAAACTTCCCAAAATCTGAATTTGGACTTTATTTAGTGTATTAAGTGTTTCAAAATGTCATCTTTCACGTAGATTCAGAACCGTCAAAAGCAAATAAGTCAGTTTTGAGATATCTTTGATAGAACAAAGTTCTGTCTTTCTTGTTTCAATTGTTCTACTGTGCACCCATGGCTAAAACTCAAGTTTTAAAAACTTCCCGAGATCTGAATCTGGACTTTCATTAGTGTATTATGTGTATCAAAATGTCGTCTTTCACATAGATTCGGAATCGTCAACTGCAAAAAAGTCAGTTTTGAGATATCGTTGAATGAACAAAGTTGTCTCTTTCTTGTTTCAAGTGTTCAACTATGGACCCATGGCTAAAACTCAAGTTTTAAAAACTTCCCAAAATCTGAATTTGGACTTTATTTAGTGTATTAAGTGTTTCAAAATGTCATCTTTCACGTAGATTCAGAACCGTCAAAAGCAAATAAGTCAGTTTTGAGATATCTTTGATAGAACAAAGTTCTGTCTTTCTTGTTTCAATTGTTCTACTGTGCACCCATGGCTAAAACTCAAGTTTTAAAAACTTCCCGAGATCTGAATCTGGACTTTCATTAGTGTATTATGTGTATCAAAATGTCGTCTTTCACATAGATTCGGAATCGTCAACTGCAAAAAAGTCAATTTTGAGATATCGTTGATTTAACAAAGTTGTCTCCTTTTTGTTTCAAGTGTTCTACTATGGACCCATGGGTAAAACTCACGTTTTAAAAATGTCCCGAAATCCGAATTTGGACTTTCACTAGTGTATTAAGTGTATCAAAATGTCGTCTTTCACATTGATTCGGAATCGTCAACTGCAAAAAAAGGCAGTTTTTAGATATCGTTGAATGAAGAAAGTTGTCTCTTTCTTGTTTCAAGTGTTCAACAATGGACCCATGGCTAAAACTCAAGTTTTAAAGACTTCCCGAAATCCGAATTTGGATTTTTCATTAGTGTATTAAGTGTATTAAAATGTCGTCTTTCACATTGATTCGGAATCATCAACCGCAAAAAAAGTCAGTTTTGAGATATCGTTGAATGAACAAAGTTGTCTCTTTCTTTTTTCAAGTGTTTAACTATGGACCCATGGCTAAAACTCAAGTTTTAAATACTTTCCGAAATCCGAATTTGGACTTTCATCAGTGTATTAAGTGTATTAAAATGTCGTCTTTCACATTGATTCGGAATCGTCCACTACAAAAAACTGCCCTTTTGAGTTATCGTTGAATAAGCAAAGTTGTCTCTTTCTTGTTTCAAGTGTTCAACTATGGAGCCATGGCTAAAACACAAGTTTTAAAAACTTCTCGAAATATGAATTTGGACTTTCTTTAGTGTATTAAGTTTTTCAAAATGTCGTCTTTCACGTAGATTCGGAATCATCAAAACCAAATAAGTCAGTTTTTAGATATCTTTGATTGAACAAAGTTCTATCTTTCTTGTTTCAAGTGTTCTACTATGAACCCACGGCTAAAACTCAAGTTTTAAAAACTTCTCGAAATCTGAATCTGGACTTTCATTAGTGTATTAAGTGTATCAAAATGTCATCTTTCACATAGGTTCGGAATCGTCAACTGCAAAAAAGTCAATTTTAAGATATCGTTGATTGAACAAAGTTGTCTCCTTCTTGTTTCAAGTGTTCTACTATGGACCATGGCTAAAACTCAAGTTTTAGAGACATCCCGAAATCCGAATTTGGACTTTCGTTAGTGTATTAAGTGTATCAAAATGTCATCTTTCACATTGATTCGAGATCGTCAACCGCAAAAAAAGTCAGTTTTGAGATATCGTTGAATGAACAAAGTTGTCTCTTTCTTGTTTCTAGTGTTTAACTATGGACCCATGGCTAAAACTCAAGTTTTAAAGACTTCCCAAAATCTGATTTGGACTTTCATCAGTGTATTAAGTGTATTAAAATGTAGTCTTTCACATTGATTCAGAATCGTCCACCGCAAAAAACTTTCCTTTCGAGTTATCGTTGAATGAACGAAGTTGTCTCTTTCTTGTTTCAAGTGTTCAACTACGGACCCATGGCCAAAACTCAAGTTTTAAAAACTTCCCAAAATCTGAATTTGGGCTTTCTTTAGTGTATTAAGTGTTTCAAAATGCCGTCTTTCATGTAGATTCGTAATCATCAAAAGCAAATAAGTCAGTTTTTAGATATCTTTGATTGAACAAAGTTCTGTCTTTCTTGTTTCAAGTGTTCTACTATGGACCCATGACTAAAACTCAAGTTTTAAAAACTTCTCGAAATCTAAATCTGGACTTTCATTAGGGTATTAAGTGTATCAAAATGTCGTCTTTCACATAGATTCGGAATCGTCAACTGCAAAAAAGTCAGTTTTAAGATATCGTTGATTGAACAAAGTTGTCTCTTTCTTGTTTCAAGTGTTCTACTATGGACCCATGGGTAAAACTCAAGTTTTAAAAAAGTTCCCGGAATCCGAATTTGGACATTCGTTAGTGTATTAAGTGTATCAAAATGTCGTCTTTCACGTTGATTCGGAATCGTCAACCGCAATAAAAGTCAGTTTTGAGATATAGTTGAATGAACAAAGTTGTCTCTTTCTTGTTTCAAGTGTTTAACTATTGACCCATGGCTAAAACTCAAGCTTTAAAGACTTCCCGAAATCCAAATTTGGACTTTCGTTAGTGTATTAAGTGTATCAAAATGTCGTCTTTCACATTTATTCGAAATCGTCAACCGCAAAAAAAGTCAGTTTTGAGAAATCGTTGAATCAACAAAGTTGTCTCTTTCTTGTTTCAAGTGTTCTACTATAGACCCATGGCTAAAACTCAAGTTTTAAAGACTTCGCGAAATCCAAATTTAGACTTTCATTAGTGTATTAAGTGTATTAAAATGTCGTATTTCACATTGATTCGGAATCGTCAACCGCAAAAAAAGTCAGTTCTGAGATATCGTTGAATGAACGAAGTTGTTTCTTTCTTGTTTCATGTGTTTACCTATGGACCCATGGCTAAAACTCAAGTTTTAAAGACTTCCCGAAATCCGAATTTGTACTTTCATTAGTGTATTAAGTGTATTAAAATGTCGTCTTTCACATTGATTCGGAATCGTCAACCGCAAAAAAAGTCAGTTTTGAGTTATCGTTGAATGAACAAAGTTGTCTCTTTCTTGTTTCAAGTGTTTAACTATGGACCCATGGCTAAAACTCAAGTTTTAAAGACTTCCCGAAATCCGAATTTGGACATTCATTAGTGTATTAAGTGTATTAAAATGTCGTCTTTCGCATTGATTCGGAATCGTCAACCGCAAAAAAAGTCAGTTTTGAGTTATCGTTGAATGAACAAAGTTGTCTCTTTCTTGTTTCAAGTGTTCAACTATGGACCCATGGCTAAAACTCAAGTTTTAAAGACTTCCCGAAATCCGAATTTGGACTTTCATTTGTGTATTAAGTGTATTAAAATGTCGTCTTTCACATTGATTCGGAATCGTCAACCGCAAAAAAAGTCAGTTTTGAGATATCGTTGAATGAACAAAGTTGTCTCTTTCTTGTTTCAAGTGTTCAACTATGGACCCATGGCTAAAACTCAAGTTTTAAAAACTTCCCAAAATCTGAATTTGGACTTTATTTAGTGTATTAAGTGTTTCAAAATGTCATCTTTCACGTAGATTCAGAACCGTCAAAAGCAAATAAGTCAGTTTTGAGATATCTTTGATAGAACAAAGTTCTGTCTTTCTTGTTTCAATTGTTCTACTGTGCACCCATGGCTAAAACTCAAGTTTTAAAAACTTCCCGAGATCTGAATCTGGACTTTCATTAGTGTATTATGTGTATCAAAATGTCGTCTTTCACATAGATTCGGAATCGTCAACTGCAAAAAAGTCAATTTTGAGATATCGTTGATTTAACAAAGTTGTCTCCTTCTTGTTTCAAGTGTTCTACTATGGACCCATGGGTAAAACTCACGTTTTAAAAATGTCCCGAAATCCGAATTTGGACTTTCACTAGTGTATTAAGTGTATCAAAATGTCGTCTTTCACATTGATTCGGAATCGTCAACCGCAAAAAAAGGCAGTTTTTAGATATCGTTGAATGAAGAAAGTTGTCTCTTTCTTGTTTCAAGTGTTCAACAATGGACCCATGGCTAAAACTCAAGTTTTAAAGACTTCCCGAAATCCGAATTTGGATTTTTCATTAGTGTATTAAGTGTATTAAAATGTCGTCTTTCACATTGATTCGGAATCATCAACCGCAAAAAAAGTCAGTTTTGAGATATCGTTGAATGAACAAAGTTGTCTCTTTCTTTTTTCAAGTGTTTAACTATGGACCCATGGCTAAAACTCAAGTTTTAAATACTTTCCAAAATCTGAATTTGGACTTTCATCAGTGTATTAAGTGTATTAAAATGTCGTCTTTCACATTGATTCGGAATCGTCCACTACAAAAAACTGCCCTTTTGAGTTATCGTTGAATAAGCAAAGTTGTCTCTTTCTTGTTTCAAGTGTTCAACTATGGACCCATGGCTAAAACACAAGTTTTAAAAACTTCTCGAAATATGAATTTGGACTTTCTTTAGTGTATTAAGTTTTTCAAAATGTCGTCTTTCACGTAGATTCGGAATCATCAAAACCAAATAAGTCAGTTTTTAGATATCTTTGATTGAACAAAGTTCTATCTTTCTTGTTTCAAGTGTTCTACTATGAACCCACGGCTAAAACTCAAGTTTTAAAAACTTCTCGAAATCTGAATCTGGACTTTCATTAGTGTATTAAGTGTATCAAAATGTCATCTTTCACATAGGTTCGGAATCGTCAACTGCAAAAAAGTCAATTTTAAGATATCGTTGATTGAACAAAGTTGTCTCCTTCTTGTTTCAAGTGTTCTACTATGGACCATGGCTAAAACTCAAGTTTTAGAGACATCCCGAAATCCGAATTTGGACTTTCGTTAGTGTATTAAGTGTATCAAAATGTCATCTTTCACATTGATTCGAGATCGTCAACCGCAAAAAAAGTCAGTTTTGAGATATCGTTGAATGAACAAAGTTGTCTCTTTCTTGTTTCTAGTGTTTAACTATGGACCCATGGCTAAAACTCAAGTTTTAAAGACTTCCCAAAATCTGATTTGGACTTTCATCAGTGTATTAAGTGTATTAAAATGTAGTCTTTCACATTGATTCAGAATCGTCCACCGCAAAAAACTTTCCTTTCGAGTTATCGTTGAATGAACGAAGTTGTCTCTTTCTTGTTTCAAGTGTTCAACTACGGACCCATGGCCAAAACTCAAGTTTTAAAAACTTCCCAAAATCTGAATTTGGGCTTTCTTTAGTGTATTAAGTGTTTCAAAATGCCGTCTTTCATGTAGATTCGTAATCATCAAAAGCAAATAAGTCAGTTTTTAGATATCTTTGATTGAACAAAGTTCTGTCTTTCTTGTTTCAAGTGTTCTACTATGGACCCATGACTAAAACTCAAGTTTTAAAAACTTCTCGAAATCTAAATCTGGACTTTCATTAGGGTATTAAGTGTATCAAAATGTCGTCTTTCACATAGATTCGGAATCGTCAACTGCAAAAAAGTCAGTTTTAAGATATCGTTGATTGAACAAAGTTGTCTCTTTCTTGTTTCAAGTGTTCTACTATGGACCCATGGGTAAAACTCAAGTTTTAAAAAAGTTCCCGGAATCCGAATTTGGACATTCGTTAGTGTATTAAGTGTATCAAAATGTCGTCTTTCACGTTGATTCGGAATCGTCAACCGCAATAAAAGTCAGTTTTGAGATATAGTTGAATGAACAAAGTTGTCTCTTTCTTGTTTCAAGTGTTTAACTATTGACCCATGGCTAAAACTCAAGCTTTAAAGACTTCCCGAAATCCAAATTTGGACTTTCGTTAGTGTATTAAGTGTATCAAAATGTCGTCTTTCACATTTATTCGAAATCGTCAACCGCAAAAAAAGTCAGTTTTGAGAAATCGTTGAATCAACAAAGTTGTCTCTTTCTTGTTTCAAGTGTTCTACTATAGACCCGCGGCTAAAACTCAAGTTTTAAAGACTTCGCGAAATCCAAATTTAGACTTTCATTAGTGTATTAAGTGTATTAAAATGTCGTATTTCACATTGATTCGGAATCGTCAACCGCAAAAAAAGTCAGTTCTGAGATATCGTTGAATGAACGAAGTTGTTTCTTTCTTGTTTCATGTGTTTACCTATGGACCCATGGCTAAAACTCAAGTTTTAAAGACTTCCCGAAATCCGAATTTGTACTTTCATTAGTGTATTAAGTGTATTAAAATGTCGTCTTTCACATTGATTCGGAATCGTCAACCGCAAAAAAAGTCAGTTTTGAGTTATCGTTGAATGAACAAAGTTGTCTCTTTCTTGTTTCAAGTGTTTAACTATGGACCCATGGCTAAAACTCAAGTTTTAAAGACTTCCCGAAATCCGAATTTGGACATTCATTAGTGTATTAAGTGTATTAAAATGTCGTCTTTCGCATTGATTCGGAATCGTCAACCGCAAAAAAAGTCAGTTTTGAGTTATCGTTGAATGAACAAAGTTGTCTCTTTCTTGTTTCAAGTGTTCAACTATGGACCCATGGCTAAAACTCAAGTTTTAAAGACTTCCCGAAATCCGAATTTGGACTTTCATTTGTGTATTAAGTGTATTAAAATGTCGTCTTTCACATTGATTCGGAATCGTCAACCGCAAAAAAAGTCAGTTTTGAGATATCGTTGAATGAACAAAGTTGTCTCTTTCTTGTTTCAAGTGTTCAACTATGGACCCATGGCTAAAACTCAAGTTTTAAAAACTTCCCAAAATCTGAATTTGGACTTTATTTAGTGTATTAAGTGTTTCAAAATGTCATCTTTCACGTAGATTCAGAACCGTCAAAAGCAAATAAGTCAGTTTTGAGATATCTTTGATAGAACAAAGTTCTGTCTTTCTTGTTTCAATTGTTCTACTGTGCACCCATGGCTAAAACTCAAGTTTTAAAAACTTCCCGAGATCTGAATCTGGACTTTCATTAGTGTATTATGTGTATCAAAATGTCGTCTTTCACATAGATTCGGAATCGTCAACTGCAAAAAAGTCAATTTTGAGATATCGTTGATTTAACAAAGTTGTCTCCTTCTTGTTTCAAGTGTTCTACTATGGACCCATGGGTAAAACTCACGTTTTAAAAATGTCCCGAAATCCGAATTTGGACTTTCACTAGTGTATTAAGTGTATCAAAATGTCGTCTTTCACATTGATTCGGAATCGTCAACCGCAAAAAAAGGCAGATTTTAGATATCGTTGAATGAAGAAAGTTGTCTCTTTCTTGTTTCAAGTGTTCAACAATGGACCCATGGCTAAAACTCAAGTTTTAAAGACTTCCCGAAATCCGAATTTGGATTTTTCATTAGTGTATTAAGTGTATTAAAATGTCGTCTTTCACATTGATTCGGAATCATCAACCGCAAAAAAAGTCAGTTTTGAGATATCGTTGAATGAACAAAGTTGTCTCTTTCTTTTTTCAAGTGTTTAACTATGGACCCATGGCTAAAACTCAAGTTTTAAATACTTTCCAAAATCTGAATTTGGACTTTCATCAGTGTATTAAGTGTATTAAAATGTCGTCTTTCACATTGATTCGGAATCGTCCACTACAAAAAACTGCCCTTTTGAGTTATCGTTGAATAAGCAAAGTTGTCTCTTTCTTGTTTCAAGTGTTCAACTATGGACCCATGGCTAAAACACAAGTTTTAAAAACTTCTCGAAATATGAATTTGGACTTTCTTTAGTGTATTAAGTTTTTCAAAATGTCGTCTTTCACGTAGATTCGGAATCATCAAAACCAAATAAGTCAGTTTTTAGATATCTTTGATTGAACAAAGTTCTATCTTTCTTGTTTCAAGTGTTCTACTATGAACCCACGGCTAAAACTCAAGTTTTAAAAACTTCTCGAAATCTGAATCTGGACTTTCATTAGTGTATTAAGTGTATCAAAATGTCATCTTTCACATAGGTTCGGAATCGTCAACTGCAAAAAAGTCAATTTTAAGATATCGTTGATTGAACAAAGTTGTCTCCTTCTTGTTTCAAGTGTTCTACTATGGACCATGGCTAAAACTCAAGTTTTAGAGACATCCCGAAATCCGAATTTGGACTTTCGTTAGTGTATTAAGTGTATCAAAATGTCATCTTTCACATTGATTCGAGATCGTCAACCGCAAAAAAAGTCAGTTTTGAGATATCGTTGAATGAACAAAGTTGTCTCTTTCTTGTTTCTAGTGTTTAACTATGGACCCATGGCTAAAACTCAAGTTTTAAAGACTTCCCAAAATCTGATTTGGACTTTCATCAGTGTATTAAGTGTATTAAAATGTAGTCTTTCACATTGATTCAGAATCGTCCACCGCAAAAAACTTTCCTTTCGAGTTATCGTTGAATGAACGAAGTTGTCTCTTTCTTGTTTCAAGTGTTCAACTACGGACCCATGGCCAAAACTCAAGTTTTAAAAACTTCCCAAAATCTGAATTTGGGCTTTCTTTAGTGTATTAAGTGTTTCAAAATGCCGTCTTTCATGTAGATTCGTAATCATCAAAAGCAAATAAGTCAGTTTTTAGATATCTTTGATTGAACAAAGTTCTGTCTTTCTTGTTTCAAGTGTTCTACTATGGACCCATGACTAAAACTCAAGTTTTAAAAACTTCTCGAAATCTAAATCTGGACTTTCATTAGGGTATTAAGTGTATCAAAATGTCGTCTTTCACATAGATTCGGAATCGTCAACTGCAAAAAAGTCAGTTTTAAGATATCGTTGATTGAACAAAGTTGTCTCTTTCTTGTTTCAAGTGTTCTACTATGGACCCATGGGTAAAACTCAAGTTTTAAAAAAGTTCCCGGAATCCGAATTTGGACATTCGTTAGTGTATTAAGTGTATCAAAATGTCGTCTTTCACGTTGATTCGGAATCGTCAACCGCAATAAAAGTCAGTTTTGAGATATAGTTGAATGAACAAAGTTGTCTCTTTCTTGTTTCAAGTGTTTAACTATTGACCCATGGCTAAAACTCAAGCTTTAAAGACTTCCCGAAATCCAAATTTGGACTTTCGTTAGAGTATTAAGTGTATCAAAATGTCGTCTTTCACATTTATTCGAAATCGTCAACCGCAAAAAAAGTCAGTTTTGAGAAATCGTTGAATCAACAAAGTTGTCTCTTTCTTGTTTCAAGTGTTCTACTATAGACCCATGGCTAAAACTCAAGTTTTAAAGACTTCGCGAAATCCAAATTTAGACTTTCATTAGTGTATTAAGTGTATTAAAATGTCGTATTTCACATTGATTCGGAATCGTCAACCGCAAAAAAAGTCAGTTCTGAGATATCGTTGAATGAACGAAGTTGTTTCTTTCTTGTTTCATGTGTTTACCTATGGACCCATGGCTAAAACTCAAGTTTTAAAGACTTCCCGAAATCCGAATTTGTACTTTCATTAGTGTATTAAGTGTATTAAAATGTCGTCTTTCACATTGATTCGGAATCGTCAACCGCAAAAAAAGTCAGTTTTGAGTTATCGTTGAATGAACAAAGTTGTCTCTTTCTTGTTTCAAGTGTTTAACTATGGACCCATGGCTAAAACTCAAGTTTTAAAGACTTCCCGAAATCCGAATTTGGACATTCATTAGTGTATTAAGTGTATTAAAATGTCGTCTTTCGCATTGATTCGGAATCGTCAACCGCAAAAAAAGTCAGTTTTGAGTTATCGTTGAATGAACAAAGTTGTCTCTTTCTTGTTTCAAGTGTTCAACTATGGACCCATGGCTAAAACTCAAGTTTTAAAGACTTCCCGAAATCCGAATTTGGACTTTCATTTGTGTATTAAGTGTATTAAAATGTCGTCTTTCACATTGATTCGGAATCGTCAACCGCAAAAAAAGTCAGTTTTGAGATATCGTTGAATGAACAAAGTTGTCTCTTTCTTGTTTCAAGTGTTCAACTATGGACCCATGGCTAAAACTCAAGTTTTAAAAACTTCCCAAAATCTGAATTTGGACTTTATTTAGTGTATTAAGTGTTTCAAAATGTCATCTTTCACGTAGATTCAGAACCGTCAAAAGCAAATAAGTCAGTTTTGAGATATCTTTGATAGAACAAAGTTCTGTCTTTCTTGTTTCAATTGTTCTACTGTGCACCCATGGCTAAAATTCAAGTTTTAAAAACTTCCCGAGATCTGAATCTGGACTTTCATTAGTGTATTATGTGTATCAAAATGTCGTCTTTCACATAGATTCGGAATCGTCAACTGCAAAAAAGTCAATTTTGAGATATCTTTGATTTAACAAAGTTGTCTCCTTCTTGTTTCAAGTGTTCTACTATGGACCCATGGGTAAAACTCACGTTTTAAAAATGTCCCGAAATCCGAATTTGGACTTTCACTAGTGTATTAAGTGTATCAAAATGTCGTCTTTCACATTGATTCGGAATCGTCAACCGCAAAAAAAGGCAGTTTTTAGATATCGTTGAATGAAGAAAGTTGTCTCTTTCTTGTTTCAAGTGTTCAACAATGGACCCATGGCTAAAACTCAAGTTTTAAAGACTTCCCGAAATCCGAATTTGGATTTTTCATTAGTGTATTAAGTGTATTAAAATGTCGTCTTTCACATTGATTCGGAATCATCAACCGCAAAAAAAGTCAGTTTTGAGATATCGTTGAATGAACAAAGTTGTCTCTTTCTTTTTTCAAGTGTTTAACTATGGACCCATGGCTAAAACTCAAGTTTTAAATACTTTCCGAAATTCGAATTTGGACTTTCATCAGTGTATTAAGTGTATTAAAATGTCGTCTTTCACATTGATTCGGAATCGTCCACTACAAAAAACTGCCCTTTTGAGTTATCGTTGAATAAGCAAAGTTGTCTCTTTCTTGTTTCAAGTGTTCAACTATGGACCCATGGCTAAAACACAAGTTTTAAAAACTTCTCGAAATATGAATTTGGACTTTCTTTAGTGTATTAAGTTTTTCAAAATGTCGTCTTTCACGTAGATTCGGAATCATCAAAACCAAATAAGTCAGTTTTTAGATATCTTTGATTGAACAAAGTTCTATCTTTCTTGTTTCAAGTGTTCTACTATGAACCCACGGCTAAAACTCAAGTTTTAAAAACTTCTCGAAATCTGAATCTGGACTTTCATTAGTGTATTAAGTGTATCAAAATGTCATCTTTCACATAGGTTCGGAATCGTCAACTGCAAAAAAGTCAATTTTAAGATATCGTTGATTGAACAAAGTTGTCTCCTTCTTGTTTCAAGTGTTCTACTATGGACCATGGCTAAAACTCAAGTTTTAGAGACATCCCGAAATCCGAATTTGGACTTTCGTTAGTGTATGAAGTGTATCAAAATGTCATCTTTCACATTGATTCGAGATCGTCAACCGCAAAAAAAGTCAGTTTTGAGATATCGTTGAATGAACAAAGTTGTCTCTTTCTTGTTTCTAGTGTTTAACTATGGACCCATGGCTAAAACTCAAGTTTTAAAGACTTCCCAAAATCTGATTTGGACTTTCATCAGTGTATTAAGTGTATTAAAATGTAGTCTTTCACATTGATTCAGAATCGTCCACAGCAAAAAACTTTCCTTTCGAGTTATCGTTGAATGAACGAAGTTGTCTCTTTCTTGTTTCAAGTGTTCAACTACGGACCCATGGCTAAAACTCAAGTTTTAAAAACTTCCCAAAATCTGAATTTGGGCTTTCTTTAGTGTATTAAGTGTTTCAAAATGCCGTCTTTCATGTAGATTCGTAATCATCAAAAGCAAATAAGTCAGTTTTTAGATATCTTTGATTGAACAAAGTTCTGTCTTTCTTGTTTCAAGTGTTCTACTATGGACCCATGACTAAAACTCAAGTTTTAAAAACTTCTCGAAATCTAAATCTGGACTTTCATTAGGGTATTAAGTGTATCAAAATGTCGTCTTTCACATAGATTCGGAATCGTCAACTGCAAAAAAGTCAGTTTTAAGATATCGTTGATTGAACAAAGTTGTCTTTTTCTTGTTTCAAGTGTTCTACTATGGACCCATGGGTAAAACTCAAGTTTTAAAAAAGTTCCCGGAATCCAAATTTGGACATTCGTTAGTGTATTAAGTGTATCAAAATGTCGTCTTTCACGTTGATTCGGAATCGTCAACCGCAATAAAAGTCAGTTTTGAGATATAGTTGAATGAACAAAGTTGTCTCTTTCTTGTTTCAAGTGTTTAACTATTGACCCATGGCTAAAACTCAAGCTTTAAAGACTTCCCGAAATCCAAATTTGGACTTTCGTTAGTGTATTAAGTGTATCAAAATGTCGTCTTTCACATTTATTCGAAATCGTCAACCGCAAAAAAAGTCAGTTTTGAGAAATCGTTGAATCAACAAAGTTGTCTCTTTCTTGTTTCAAGTGTTCTACTATAGACCCATGGCTAAAACTCAAGTTTTAAAGACTTCCCGAAATCCAAATTTAGACTTTCATTAGTGTATTAAGTGTATTAAAATGTCGTATTTCACATTGATTCGGAATCGTCAACCGCAAAAAAAGTCAGTTCTGAGATATCGTTGAATGAACGAAGTTGTTTCTTTCTTGTTTCAAGTGTTTAACTATGGACCCATGGCTAAAACTCAAGTTTTAAAGACTTCCCGAAATCCGAATTTGTACTTTCATTAGTGTATTAAGTGTATTAAAATGTCGTCTTTCACATTGATTCGGAATCGTCAACCGCAAAAAAAGTCAGTTTTGAGTTATCGTTGAATGAACAAAGTTGTCTCTTTCTTGTTTCAAGTGTTCAACTATGGACCCATGGCTAAAACTCAAGTTTTAAAGACTTCCCGAAATCCGAATTTGGACTTTCATTTGTGTATTAAGTGTATTAAAATGTCGTCTTTCACATTGATTCGGAATCGTCAACCGCAAAAAAAGTCAGTTTTGAGATATTGTTGAATGAACAAAGTTGTCTCTTTCTTGTTTCAAGTGTTCAACTATGGACCCATGGCTAAAACTCAAGTTTTAAAAACTTCCCAAAATCTGAATTTGGACTTTATTTAGTGTATTAAGTGTTTCAAAATGTCATCTTTCACGTAGATTCAGAACCGTCAAAAGCAAATAAGTCAGTTTTGAGATATCTTTGATAGAACAAAGTTCTGTCTTTCTTGTTTCAATTGTTCTACTGTGCACCCATGGCTAAAACTCAAGTTTTAAAAACTTCCCGAGATCTGAATCTGGACTTTCATTAGTGTATTATGTGTATCAAAATGTCGTCTTTCACATAGATTCGGAATCGTCAACTGCAAAAAAGTCAATTTTGAGATATCGTTGATTTAACAAAGTTGTCTCCTTCTTGTTTCAAGTGTTCTACTATGGACCCATGGGTAAAACTCACGTTTTAAAAATGTCCCGAAATCCGAATTTGGACTTTCACTAGTGTATTAAGTGTATCAAAATGTCGTCTTTCACATTGATTCGGAATCGTCAACCGCAAAAAAAGGCAGTTTTTAGATATCGTTGAATGAAGAAAGTTGTCTCTTTCTTGTTTCAAGTGTTCAACAATGGACCCACGGCTAAAACTCAAGTTTTAAAGACTTCCCGAAATCCGAATTTGGATTTTTCATTAGTGTATTAAGTGTATTAAA
Organism: Diospyros kaki; assembly: GCA_036245055.1. Lineage (NCBI taxonomy): Eukaryota > Viridiplantae > Streptophyta > Magnoliopsida > Ericales > Ebenaceae > Diospyros > Diospyros kaki. The sequence continues at coordinate 19,730,616 of BSEG01000009.1, read as the reverse complement.
ATGTCGTCTTTCACATTGATTCGGAATCATCAACCGCAAAAAAAGTCAGTTTTGAGATATCGTTGAATGAACAAAGTTGTCTCTTTCTTTTTTCAAGTGTTTAACTATGGACCCATGGCTAAAACTCAAGTTTTAAATACTTTCCGAAATCCGAATTTGGACTTTCATCAGTGTATTAAGTGTATTAAAATGTCGACTTTCACATTGATTCGGAATCGTCCACTACAAAAAACTGCCCTTTTGAGTTATCGTTGAATAAGCAAAGTTGTCTCTTTCTTGTTTCAAGTGTTCAACTATGGACCCATGGCTAAAACACAAGTTTTAAAAACTTCTCGAAATATGAATTTGGACTTTCTTTAGTGTATTAAGTTTTTCAAAATGTCGTCTTTCACGTAGATTCGGAATCATCAAAACCAAATAAGTCAGTTTTTAGATATCTTTGATTGAACAAAGTTCTATCTTTCTTGTTTCAAGTGTTCTACTATGAACCCACGGCTAAAACTCAAGTTTTAAAAACTTCTCGAAATCTGAATCTGGACTTTCATTAGTGTATTAAGTGTATCAAAATGTCATCTTTCACATAGGTTCGGAATCGTCAACTGCAAAAAAGTCAATTTTAAGATATCGTTGATTGAACAAAGTTGTCTCCTTCTTGTTTCAAGTGTTCTACTATGGACCATGGCTAAAACTCAAGTTTTAGAGACATCCCGAAATCCGAATTTGGACTTTCGTTAGTGTATTAAGTGTATCAAAATGTCATCTTTCACATTGATTCGAGATCGTCAACCGCAAAAAAAGTCAGTTTTGAGATATCGTTGAATGAACAAAGTTGTCTCTTTCTTGTTTCTAGTGTTTAACTATGGACCCATGGCTAAAACTCAAGTTTTAAAGACTTCCCAAAATCTGATTTGGACTTTCATCAGTGTATTAAGTGTATTAAAATGTAGTCTTTCACATTGATTCAGAATCGTCCACCGCAAAAAACTTTCCTTTCGAGTTATCGTTGAATGAACGAAGTTGTCTCTTTCTTGTTTCAAGTGTTCAACTACGGACCCATGGCCAAAACTCAAGTTTTAAAAACTTCCCAAAATCTGAATTTGGGCTTTCTTTAGTGTATTAAGTGTTTCAAAATGCCGTCTTTCATGTAGATTCGTAATCATCAAAAGCAAATAAGTCAGTTTTTAGATATCTTTGATTGAACAAAGTTCTGTCTTTCTTGTTTCAAGTGTTCTACTATGGACCCATGACTAAAACTCAAGTTTTAAAAACTTCTCGAAATCTAAATCTGGACTTTCATTAGGGTATTAAGTGTATCAAAATGTCGTCTTTCACATAGATTCGGAATCGTCAACTGCAAAAAAGTCAGTTTTAAGATATCGTTGATTGAACAAAGTTGTCTCTTTCTTGTTTCAAGTGTTCTACTATGGACCCATGGGTAAAACTCAAGTTTTAAAAAAGTTCCCGGAATCCAAATTTGGACATTCGTTAGTGTATTAAGTGTATCAAAATGTCGTCTTTCACGTTGATTCGGAATCGTCAACCGCAATAAAAGTCAGTTTTGAGATATAGTTGAATGAACAAAGTTGTCTCTTTCTTGTTTCAAGTGTTTAACTATTGACCCATGGCTAAAACTCAAGCTTTAAAGACTTCCCGAAATCCAAATTTGGACTTTCGTTAGTGTATTAAGTGTATCAAAATGTCGTCTTTCACATTTATTCGAAATCGTCAACCGCAAAAAAAGTCAGTTTTGAGAAATCGTTGAATCAACAAAGTTGTCTCTTTCTTGTTTCAAGTGTTCTACTATAGACCCATGGCTAAAACTCAAGTTTTAAAGACTTCCCGAAATCCAAATTTAGACTTTCATTAGTGTATTAAGTGTATTAAAATGTCGTATTTCACATTGATTCGGAATCGTCAACCGCAAAAAAAGTCAGTTCTGAGATATCGTTGAATGAACGAAGTTGTTTCTTTCTTGTTTCAAGTGTTTAACTATGGACCCATGGCTAAAACTCAAGTTTTAAAGACTTCCCGAAATCCGAATTTGGACTTTCATTTGTGTATTAAGTGTATTAAAATGTCGTCTTTCACATTGATTCGGAATCGTCAACCGCAAAAAAAGTCAGTTTTGAGATATTGTTGAATGAACAAAGTTGTCTCTTTCTTGTTTCAAGTGTTCAACTATGGACCCATGGCTAAAACTCAAGTTTTAAAAACTTCCCAAAATCTGAATTTGGACTTTATTTAGTGTATTAAGTGTTTCAAAATGTCATCTTTCACGTAGATTCAGAACCGTCAAAAGCAAATAAGTCAGTTTTGAGATATCTTTGATAGAACAAAGTTCTGTCTTTCTTGTTTCAATTGTTCTACTGTGCACCCATGGCTAAAACTCAAGTTTTAAAAACTTCCCGAGATCTGAATCTGGACTTTCATTAGTGTATTATGTGTATCAAAATGTCGTCTTTCACATAGATTCGGAATCGTCAACTGCAAAAAAGTCAATTTTGAGATATCGTTGATTTAACAAAGTTGTCTCCTTCTTGTTTCAAGTGTTCTACTATGGACCCATGGGTAAAACTCACGTTTTAAAAATGTCCCGAAATCCGAATTTGGACTTTCACTAGTGTATTAAGTGTATCAAAATGTCGTCTTTCACATTGATTCGGAATCGTCAACCGCAAAAAAAGGCAATTTTTAGATATCGTTGAATGAAGAAAGTTGTCTCTTTCTTGTTTCAAGTGTTCAACAATGGACCCATGGCTAAAACTCAAGTTTTAAAGACTTCCCGAAATCCGAATTTGGATTTTTCATTAGTGTATTAAGTGTATTAAAATGTCGTCTTTCACATTGATTCGGAATCATCAACCGCAAAAAAAGTCAGTTTTGAGATATCGTTGAATGAACAAAGTTGTCTCTTTCTTTTTTCAAGTGTTTAACTATGGACCCATGGCTAAAACTCAAGTTTTAAATACTTTCCGAAATCCGAATTTGGACTTTCATCAGTGTATTAAGTGTATTAAAATGTCGTCTTTCACATTGATTCGGAATCGTCCACTACAAAAAACTGCCCTTTTGAGTTATCGTTGAATAAGCAAAGTTGTCTCTTTCTTGTTTCAAGTGTTCAACTATGGACCCATGGCTAAAACACAAGTTTTAAAAACTTCTCGAAATATGAATTTGGACTTTCTTTAGTGTATTAAGTTTTTCAAAATGTCGTCTTTCACGTAGATTCGGAATCATCAAAACCAAATAAGTCAGTTTTTAGATATCTTTGATTGAACAAAGTTCTATCTTTCTTGTTTCAAGTGTTCTACTATGAACCCACGGCTAAAACTCAAGTTTTAAAAACTTCTCGAAATCTGAATCTGGACTTTCATTAGTGTATTAAGTGTATCAAAATGTCATCTTTCACATAGGTTCGGAATCGTCAACTGCAAAAAAGTCAATTTTAAGATATCGTTGATTGAACAAAGTTGTCTCCTTCTTGTTTCAAGTGTTCTACTATGGACCATGGCTAAAACTCAAGTTTTAGAGACATCCCGAAATCCGAATTTGGACTTTCGTTAGTGTATTAAGTGTATCAAAATGTCATCTTTCACATTGATTCGAGATCGTCAACCGCAAAAAAAGTCAGTTTTGAGATATCGTTGAATGAACAAAGTTGTCTCTTTCTTGTTTCTAGTGTTTAACTATGGACCCATGGCTAAAACTCAAGTTTTAAAGACTTCCCAAAATCTGATTTGGACTTTCATCAGTGTATTAAGTGTATTAAAATGTAGTCTTTCACATTGATTCAGAATCGTCCACCGCAAAAAACTTTCCTTTCGAGTTATCGTTGAATGAACGAAGTTGTCTCTTTCTTGTTTCAAGTGTTCAACTACGGACCCATGGCCAAAACTCAAGTTTTAAAAACTTCCCAAAATCTGAATTTGGGCTTTCTTTAGTGTATTAAGTGTTTCAAAATGCCGTCTTTCATGTAGATTCGTAATCATCAAAAGCAAATAAGTCAGTTTTTAGATATCTTTGATTGAACAAAGTTCTGTCTTTCTTGTTTCAAGTGTTCTACTATGGACCCATGACTAAAACTCAAGTTTTAAAAACTTCTCGAAATCTAAATCTGGACTTTCATTAGGGTATTAAGTGTATCAAAATGTCGTCTTTCACATAGATTCGGAATCGTCAACTGCAAAAAAGTCAGTTTTAAGATATCGTTGATTGAACAAAGTTGTCTCTTTCTTGTTTCAAGTGTTCTACTATGGACCCATGGGTAAAACTCAAGTTTTAAAAAAGTTCCCGGAATCCGAATTTGGACATTCGTTAGTGTATTAAGTGTATCAAAATGTCGTCTTTCACGTTGATTCGGAATCGTCAACCGCAATAAAAGTCAGTTTTGAGATATAGTTGAATGAACAAAGTTGTCTCTTTCTTGTTTCAAGTGTTTAACTATTGACCCATGGCTAAAACTCAAGCTTTAAAGACTTCCCGAAATCCAAATTTGGACTTTCGTTAGAGTATTAAGTGTATCAAAATGTCGTCTTTCACATTTATTCGAAATCGTCAACCGCAAAAAAAGTCAGTTTTGAGAAATCGTTGAATCAACAAAGTTGTCTCTTTCTTGTTTCAAGTGTTCTACTATAGACCCATGGCTAAAACTCAAGTTTTAAAGACTTCGCGAAATCCAAATTTAGACTTTCATTAGTGTATTAAGTGTATTAAAATGTCGTATTTCACATTGATTCGGAATCGTCAACCGCAAAAAAAGTCAGTTCTGAGATATCGTTGAATGAACGAAGTTGTTTCTTTCTTGTTTCATGTGTTTACCTATGGACCCATGGCTAAAACTCAAGTTTTAAAGACTTCCCGAAATCCGAATTTGTACTTTCATTAGTGTATTAAGTGTATTAAAATGTCGTCTTTCACATTGATTCGGAATCGTCAACCGCAAAAAAAGTCAGTTTTGAGTTATCGTTGAATGAACAAAGTTGTCTCTTTCTTGTTTCAAGTGTTTAACTATGGACCCATGGCTAAAACTCAAGTTTTAAAGACTTCCCGAAATCCGAATTTGGACATTCATTAGTGTATTAAGTGTATTAAAATGTCGTCTTTCGCATTGATTCGGAATCGTCAACCGCAAAAAAAGTCAGTTTTGAGTTATCGTTGAATGAACAAAGTTGTCTCTTTCTTGTTTCAAGTGTTCAACTATGGACCCATGGCTAAAACTCAAGTTTTAAAGACTTCCCGAAATCCGAATTTGGACTTTCATTTGTGTATTAAGTGTATTAAAATGTCGTCTTTCACATTGATTCGGAATCGTCAACCGCAAAAAAAGTCAGTTTTGAGATATCGTTGAATGAACAAAGTTGTCTCTTTCTTGTTTCAAGTGTTCAACTATGGACCCATGGCTAAAACTCAAGTTTTAAAAACTTCCCAAAATCTGAATTTGGACTTTATTTAGTGTATTAAGTGTTTCAAAATGTCATCTTTCACGTAGATTCAGAACCGTCAAAAGCAAATAAGTCAGTTTTGAGATATCTTTGATAGAACAAAGTTCTGTCTTTCTTGTTTCAATTGTTCTACTGTGCACCCATGGCTAAAATTCAAGTTTTAAAAACTTCCCGAGATCTGAATCTGGACTTTCATTAGTGTATTATGTGTATCAAAATGTCGTCTTTCACATAGATTCGGAATCGTCAACTGCAAAAAAGTCAATTTTGAGATATCTTTGATTTAACAAAGTTGTCTCCTTCTTGTTTCAAGTGTTCTACTATGGACCCATGGGTAAAACTCACGTTTTAAAAATGTCCCGAAATCCGAATTTGGACTTTCACTAGTGTATTAAGTGTATCAAAATGTCGTCTTTCACATTGATTCGGAATCGTCAACCGCAAAAAAAGGCAGTTTTTAGATATCGTTGAATGAAGAAAGTTGTCTCTTTCTTGTTTCAAGTGTTCAACAATGGACCCATGGCTAAAACTCAAGTTTTAAAGACTTCCCGAAATCCGAATTTGGATTTTTCATTAGTGTATTAAGTGTATTAAAATGTCGTCTTTCACATTGATTCGGAATCATCAACCGCAAAAAAAGTCAGTTTTGAGATATCGTTGAATGAACAAAGTTGTCTCTTTCTTTTTTCAAGTGTTTAACTATGGACCCATGGCTAAAACTCAAGTTTTAAATACTTTCCGAAATTCGAATTTGGACTTTCATCAGTGTATTAAGTGTATTAAAATGTCGTCTTTCACATTGATTCGGAATCGTCCACTACAAAAAACTGCCCTTTTGAGTTATCGTTGAATAAGCAAAGTTGTCTCTTTCTTGTTTCAAGTGTTCAACTATGGACCCATGGCTAAAACACAAGTTTTAAAAACTTCTCGAAATATGAATTTGGACTTTCTTTAGTGTATTAAGTTTTTCAAAATGTCGTCTTTCACGTAGATTCGGAATCATCAAAACCAAATAAGTCAGTTTTTAGATATCTTTGATTGAACAAAGTTCTATCTTTCTTGTTTCAAGTGTTCTACTATGAACCCACGGCTAAAACTCAAGTTTTAAAAACTTCTCGAAATCTGAATCTGGACTTTCATTAGTGTATTAAGTGTATCAAAATGTCATCTTTCACATAGGTTCGGAATCGTCAACTGCAAAAAAGTCAATTTTAAGATATCGTTGATTGAACAAAGTTGTCTCCTTCTTGTTTCAAGTGTTCTACTATGGACCATGGCTAAAACTCAAGTTTTAGAGACATCCCGAAATCCGAATTTGGACTTTCGTTAGTGTATGAAGTGTATCAAAATGTCATCTTTCACATTGATTCGAGATCGTCAACCGCAAAAAAAGTCAGTTTTGAGATATCGTTGAATGAACAAAGTTGTCTCTTTCTTGTTTCTAGTGTTTAACTATGGACCCATGGCTAAAACTCAAGTTTTAAAGACTTCCCAAAATCTGATTTGGACTTTCATCAGTGTATTAAGTGTATTAAAATGTAGTCTTTCACATTGATTCAGAATCGTCCACAGCAAAAAACTTTCCTTTCGAGTTATCGTTGAATGAACGAAGTTGTCTCTTTCTTGTTTCAAGTGTTCAACTACGGACCCATGGCTAAAACTCAAGTTTTAAAAACTTCCCAAAATCTGAATTTGGGCTTTCTTTAGTGTATTAAGTGTTTCAAAATGCCGTCTTTCATGTAGATTCGTAATCATCAAAAGCAAATAAGTCAGTTTTTAGATATCTTTGATTGAACAAAGTTCTGTCTTTCTTGTTTCAAGTGTTCTACTATGGACCCATGACTAAAACTCAAGTTTTAAAAACTTCTCGAAATCTAAATCTGGACTTTCATTAGGGTATTAAGTGTATCAAAATGTCGTCTTTCACATAGATTCGGAATCGTCAACTGCAAAAAAGTCAGTTTTAAGATATCGTTGATTGAACAAAGTTGTCTTTTTCTTGTTTCAAGTGTTCTACTATGGACCCATGGGTAAAACTCAAGTTTTAAAAAAGTTCCCGGAATCCAAATTTGGACATTCGTTAGTGTATTAAGTGTATCAAAATGTCGTCTTTCACGTTGATTCGGAATCGTCAACCGCAATAAAAGTCAGTTTTGAGATATAGTTGAATGAACAAAGTTGTCTCTTTCTTGTTTCAAGTGTTTAACTATTGACCCATGGCTAAAACTCAAGCTTTAAAGACTTCCCGAAATCCAAATTTGGACTTTCGTTAGTGTATTAAGTGTATCAAAATGTCGTCTTTCACATTTATTCGAAATCGTCAACCGCAAAAAAAGTCAGTTTTGAGAAATCGTTGAATCAACAAAGTTGTCTCTTTCTTGTTTCAAGTGTTCTACTATAGACCCATGGCTAAAACTCAAGTTTTAAAGACTTCCCGAAATCCAAATTTAGACTTTCATTAGTGTATTAAGTGTATTAAAATGTCGTATTTCACATTGATTCGGAATCGTCAACCGCAAAAAAAGTCAGTTCTGAGATATCGTTGAATGAACGAAGTTGTTTCTTTCTTGTTTCAAGTGTTTAACTATGGACCCATGGCTAAAACTCAAGTTTTAAAGACTTCCCGAAATCCGAATTTGTACTTTCATTAGTGTATTAAGTGTATTAAAATGTCGTCTTTCACATTGATTCGGAATCGTCAACCGCAAAAAAAGTCAGTTTTGAGTTATCGTTGAATGAACAAAGTTGTCTCTTTCTTGTTTCAAGTGTTCAACTATGGACCCATGGCTAAAACTCAAGTTTTAAAGACTTCCCGAAATCCGAATTTGGACTTTCATTTGTGTATTAAGTGTATTAAAATGTCGTCTTTCACATTGATTCGGAATCGTCAACCGCAAAAAAAGTCAGTTTTGAGATATTGTTGAATGAACAAAGTTGTCTCTTTCTTGTTTCAAGTGTTCAACTATGGACCCATGGCTAAAACTCAAGTTTTAAAAACTTCCCAAAATCTGAATTTGGACTTTATTTAGTGTATTAAGTGTTTCAAAATGTCATCTTTCACGTAGATTCAGAACCGTCAAAAGCAAATAAGTCAGTTTTGAGATATCTTTGATAGAACAAAGTTCTGTCTTTCTTGTTTCAATTGTTCTACTGTGCACCCATGGCTAAAACTCAAGTTTTAAAAACTTCCCGAGATCTGAATCTGGACTTTCATTAGTGTATTATGTGTATCAAAATGTCGTCTTTCACATAGATTCGGAATCGTCAACTGCAAAAAAGTCAATTTTGAGATATCGTTGATTTAACAAAGTTGTCTCCTTCTTGTTTCAAGTGTTCTACTATGGACCCATGGGTAAAACTCACGTTTTAAAAATGTCCCGAAATCCGAATTTGGACTTTCACTAGTGTATTAAGTGTATCAAAATGTCGTCTTTCACATTGATTCGGAATCGTCAACCGCAAAAAAAGGCAGTTTTTAGATATCGTTGAATGAAGAAAGTTGTCTCTTTCTTGTTTCAAGTGTTCAACAATGGACCCACGGCTAAAACTCAAGTTTTAAAGACTTCCCGAAATCCGAATTTGGATTTTTCATTAGTGTATTAAGTGTATTAAAATGTCGTCTTTCACATTGATTCGGAATCATCAACCGCAAAAAAAGTCAGTTTTGAGATATCGTTGAATGAACAAAGTTGTCTCTTTCTTTTTTCAAGTGTTTAACTATGGACCCATGGCTAAAACTCAAGTTTTAAATACTTTCCGAAATCCGAATTTGGACTTTCATCAGTGTATTAAGTGTATTAAAATGTCGACTTTCACATTGATTCGGAATCGTCCACTACAAAAAACTGCCCTTTTGAGTTATCGTTGAATAAGCAAAGTTGTCTCTTTCTTGTTTCAAGTGTTCAACTATGGACCCATGGCTAAAACACAAGTTTTAAAAACTTCTCGAAATATGAATTTGGACTTTCTTTAGTGTATTAAGTTTTTCAAAATGTCGTCTTTCACGTAGATTCGGAATCATCAAAACCAAATAAGTCAGTTTTTAGATATCTTTGATTGAACAAAGTTCTATCTTTCTTGTTTCAAGTGTTCTACTATGAACCCACGGCTAAAACTCAAGTTTTAAAAACTTCTCGAAATCTGAATCTGGACTTTCATTAGTGTATTAAGTGTATCAAAATGTCATCTTTCACATAGGTTCGGAATCGTCAACTGCAAAAAAGTCAATTTTAAGATATCGTTGATTGAACAAAGTTGTCTCCTTCTTGTTTCAAGTGTTCTACTATGGACCATGGCTAAAACTCAAGTTTTAGAGACATCCCGAAATCCGAATTTGGACTTTCGTTAGTGTATTAAGTGTATCAAAATGTCATCTTTCACATTGATTCGAGATCGTCAACCGCAAAAAAAGTCAGTTTTGAGATATCGTTGAATGAACAAAGTTGTCTCTTTCTTGTTTCTAGTGTTTAACTATGGACCCATGGCTAAAACTCAAGTTTTAAAGACTTCCCAAAATCTGATTTGGACTTTCATCAGTGTATTAAGTGTATTAAAATGTAGTCTTTCACATTGATTCAGAATCGTCCACCGCAAAAAACTTTCCTTTCGAGTTATCGTTGAATGAACGAAGTTGTCTCTTTCTTGTTTCAAGTGTTCAACTACGGACCCATGGCCAAAACTCAAGTTTTAAAAACTTCCCAAAATCTGAATTTGGGCTTTCTTTAGTGTATTAAGTGTTTCAAAATGCCGTCTTTCATGTAGATTCGTAATCATCAAAAGCAAATAAGTCAGTTTTTAGATATCTTTGATTGAACAAAGTTCTGTCTTTCTTGTTTCAAGTGTTCTACTATGGACCCATGACTAAAACTCAAGTTTTAAAAACTTCTCGAAATCTAAATCTGGACTTTCATTAGGGTATTAAGTGTATCAAAATGTCGTCTTTCACATAGATTCGGAATCGTCAACTGCAAAAAAGTCAGTTTTAAGATATCGTTGATTGAACAAAGTTGTCTCTTTCTTGTTTCAAGTGTTCTACTATGGACCCATGGGTAAAACTCAAGTTTTAAAAAAGTTCCCGGAATCCAAATTTGGACATTCGTTAGTGTATTAAGTGTATCAAAATGTCGTCTTTCACGTTGATTCGGAATCGTCAACCGCAATAAAAGTCAGTTTTGAGATATAGTTGAATGAACAAAGTTGTCTCTTTCTTGTTTCAAGTGTTTAACTATTGACCCATGGCTAAAACTCAAGCTTTAAAGACTTCCCGAAATCCAAATTTGGACTTTCGTTAGTGTATTAAGTGTATCAAAATGTCGTCTTTCACATTTATTCGAAATCGTCAACCGCAAAAAAAGTCAGTTTTGAGAAATCGTTGAATCAACAAAGTTGTCTCTTTCTTGTTTCAAGTGTTCTACTATAGACCCATGGCTAAAACTCAAGTTTTAAAGACTTCCCGAAATCCAAATTTAGACTTTCATTAGTGTATTAAGTGTATTAAAATGTCGTATTTCACATTGATTCGGAATCGTCAACCGCAAAAAAAGTCAGTTCTGAGATATCGTTGAATGAACGAAGTTGTTTCTTTCTTGTTTCAAGTGTTTAACTATGGACCCATGGCTAAAACTCAAGTTTTAAAGACTTCCCGAAATCCGAATTTGGACTTTCATTTGTGTATTAAGTGTATTAAAATGTCGTCTTTCACATTGATTCGGAATCGTCAACCGCAAAAAAAGTCAGTTTTGAGATATTGTTGAATGAACAAAGTTGTCTCTTTCTTGTTTCAAGTGTTCAACTATGGACCCATGGCTAAAACTCAAGTTTTAAAAACTTCCCAAAATCTGAATTTGGACTTTATTTAGTGTATTAAGTGTTTCAAAATGTCATCTTTCACGTAGATTCAGAACCGTCAAAAGCAAATAAGTCAGTTTTGAGATATCTTTGATAGAACAAAGTTCTGTCTTTCTTGTTTCAATTGTTCTACTGTGCACCCATGGCTAAAACTCAAGTTTTAAAAACTTCCCGAGATCTGAATCTGGACTTTCATTAGTGTATTATGTGTATCAAAATGTCGTCTTTCACATAGATTCGGAATCGTCAACTGCAAAAAAGTCAATTTTGAGATATCGTTGATTTAACAAAGTTGTCTCCTTCTTGTTTCAAGTGTTCTACTATGGACCCATGGGTAAAACTCACGTTTTAAAAATGTCCCGAAATCCGAATTTGGACTTTCACTAGTGTATTAAGTGTATCAAAATGTCGTCTTTCACATTGATTCGGAATCGTCAACCGCAAAAAAAGGCAATTTTTAGATATCGTTGAATGAAGAAAGTTGTCTCTTTCTTGTTTCAAGTGTTCAACAATGGACCCATGGCTAAAACTCAAGTTTTAAAGACTTCCCGAAATCCGAATTTGGATTTTTCATTAGTGTATTAAGTGTATTAAAATGTCGTCTTTCACATTGATTCGGAATCATCAACCGCAAAAAAAGTCAGTTTTGAGATATCGTTGAATGAACAAAGTTGTCTCTTTCTTTTTTCAAGTGTTTAACTATGGACCCATGGCTAAAACTCAAGTTTTAAATACTTTCCGAAATCCGAATTTGGACTTTCATCAGTGTATTAAGTGTATTAAAATGTCGTCTTTCACATTGATTCGGAATCGTCCACTACAAAAAACTGCCCTTTTGAGTTATCGTTGAATAAGCAAAGTTGTCTCTTTCTTGTTTCAAGTGTTCAACTATGGACCCATGGCTAAAACACAAGTTTTAAAAACTTCTCGAAATATGAATTTGGACTTTCTTTAGTGTATGAATTTGGACTTTCTTAGAGTCAATAGGCTGATTATCCTTGGTATTGATCTACAGTTACGACTGATTATCATACCTTGGATCTACAGCAAGTTATGATTGATCTTAAAGTCAATAGGCTGATTATCCTTGGTATTGATCTACAGTTACTACTGATTATCATATCTTGGATCTACAGCTTGAGTTAATAGGCTGATTATCCTCGGTATTGATCTACAGTTATAACTGATTATCATACCTTGGATCTACAGCAAATATAAAAAGAGAAGGTTGTATTGTCATTCACAGATTTTATTAAACATGCTGATCATATGCATGCATACGAGATTTTGATTGTATGATAAAAACATACTTTTGGATTGAGTGTGTATGTTATTTGATTAGTTGTTTAGTATAATGCTTTGAATGAAAAGTTATGGAGAAGTTGCTAATGGATGCATGTGCATGTGCATGTAGATGGCTAATGCTACTAAGGGCATAATCGCCGAGCTCAATAAAGATTTGAAGCTTGATGGTGACAATTATGCTATATGGCAACAAAAGATTCAATTCATACTAATTGAGCAAGAAACCCTTGAAATGATCACCGAAACCATGATAGATCCCGGTGACAAGGCAACGTCCCAGCAAAAGATGGATTATGTCTATTTCAAAAAGAAAGATACCATGGCAAGAATCACTTTGCTTAGTGCAATGATTGATGACATCATGGTGGATTTCGTTGTGCTCGAATCAGCCAAAGCCATATGGGACAAGGCTAAGGAAAAGTTTGGTAGCATCTCTCTGGAGAGGCAAAGAGCACTAATTCTCAAATTTGAGAATTATATGAAAAAGCCTGATCATACAATGGGAAGGCATCTACGAGAGATGTCCAAAATGATCACTGGATTAAAGGCTGTGGGACATACTCTAACTGATGAACAACAAGTGCAAGCTGTCATTCGTTCACTTCCCGATAGTGAGTGGCAATTGATAAAGATCAATTTGCGACACAACACTGAAATTAAGACCTTTGAGGATATTGCCCGTCATTTGCTTTTGGAAGCAGAAGTGATGGATATTACTAACCCTAAAGCTTTTGTAGCTGAAGGTAATACTTCTAAAAAGAAGAAGTGGAACAAAGGTTTCAAGAAAGGGAAAAGAATGAATGGAAAGTTGTCTGTAAAGAAGGGCAAAGACAAGAAGGGAAAAGATCCCAAGAAGGGAAAGGATCCCAAGAAAATCAAGTGCTTCAACTGTGGCCAAAAGGGTCATTTTGCACGTGATTGCACTATACCAAAGGTACACTTTACTCCTTTTACATTTGATGCATTAGTTGCATCATGTACTTTCATGGTTGATTCTAACTCAGGATGGGTTCTGGATTCAGGAGCAACCAGTCACATCATAAAGGATCGTGAGTTGTTCGTGCATTTCAGGAAGATTCCACCAAATACCAAGTGGGTATATGTCGGAAATAATGCACGACTTGAAGTACAAGGAATCGGGATTTGTGAAATTTCGATAAAGGATGGACATTGTCTCCATTTAGTAGATGTACTCTATGTACCTCAAATTAGAAGAAACTTGATTTCTGTATCTTGTCTTTTGTATTATGGTTATGAATTAATATTTCGTGGAAATAAAGTGGATCTATTTTCCAATAAAAAGTTTGTTGGTTCTGGTTTCTTACATGATGGTTTCTTTGTTTTGAATTCTTCAAATGAAAATTCAAACACTCATTGTCTTATAGCTGAAAGGCAAGATGAATGTTTATGGCATTCAAGATTAGGGCATGTAGGAGAATCAAGAATGAAAAGGTTAGCCAAAGAAGGCTTACTTGGTTCTTTGAGAAATGTATCTCTTCCTACGTGTGAATATTGCCTTGCTGGAAAGATGAGTAGGAAACCTTTTGGGAAAGGGTCCCGAGTTCAGTTTCCATTAGCTTTAGTACATTCTGACATATGTGGTCCCTTGAATGTGATATCTAGACAAGGGTTTAGATATTTCCTCACATTCACTGATGACTATACTCGTTATACACATGTGTACTTGTTAAAGTTTAAAAGTGAAGCAATGAGTTGTTTCTTGGCATATGTGCAATTGGTTGAGAATCAACTTAACACTACGATCAAATGTCTAAGGACAGATCGTGGAGGTGAGTATATGTCTAATTTGTTTAAGGGGTTCTGTGAGCAAAAAGGAATAGAAAGGCAGCTTACTATTCCAGATACACCCCAACAAAATGGAGTGGCCGAAAGGAAGAATCGCACACTCTTAGACATGGTGAGATCTATGATGGCTCAAGCCAACTTAGATATGTCTTATTGGGGAGATGCGTTGCTAACAGCAACATATGTGCTCAATCGAATGCCCTCCAAATCAGTATCTTCTACTCCTTATGAGTTATGGACTAAAAGGAGGCCAAATTTGAGTAATTTAAGGCCTTGGGGCTGTGCAGCCTATGTCATAACACCAAATCTGAATTTGGTAAGTTAGGACCAAAAGGAAAGAAATGTGTTTTCCTTAGGTACTGCGAACACTCTAAAGGCTATGTGTTTGCTGATTTAGAGGAAGGGAGTAAAAGACCTGAATTTGATTCAAGGGATGTAGTATTTTTGGAAAATGAGTTTCCAAGAAAAGGGAATGTTTCTACAGGAGTTTCCTTTTATGAAATGTCTGACTCACAAGTTGATACTCACAATGTATCAACTATACCTACACCACAAGGAGTGTTTGGGAATGTTGGGTTGAGTGGGAGCATTGAGCATCCAACTGAAGTTGGTCAAGATGTGACTAACAATGATCAAAATATTGATCAAGATATGCCCACACAAGAAAGTGATCAAATAGATCAACATCAAGAATTGGTCGAAGATGATCAACCTCCTGAACAACATGATGATGATGTGCATCATGATGCTTCTCCTAGTGTGCGTAGGTCCTCAAGAATATTTAGAAGACCAAAGAAGTGGTGGATTCTAAATGATGAAGTGAACATGGTTTCACCTGAGGTGGATGATGAACCTCGCACTATTAAGGATGCACTTAATAGTCTTGATTCAGATAAGTGGAAAATGGCTATGGAAGAAGAACTAAATTCTATGAGGGATAACCATGTCTGGGACTTGGTTGATCTTCCACAAGGGAGGAAAGCAATTGGGAACAAATGGGTTTTTCGAATCAAGCGAAAAGCAGATGGTTCCATTGATAGGTACAAGGCACGATTGGTTGCCAAAGGGTACACACAGGTAGAAGGTGTTGATTATCAAGACACTTTCTCACCTGTTGTCAGGTTTAACTCCATTAGGATAATACTTGCAATAGTAGCCCATATGGACTTGGAATTACATCAAATGGATGTTAAGACTGCCTTCCTCAATGGTGATTTGAGTGAAGAAATCTATATGACACAACCAGCGGGTTATGTCGAAAATGGTCAAGAACAAAAGGTATGTCACTTAATGAAGTCGATATACGGCCTGAAGCAAGCTTCTAGGCAGTGGTACCTAAAATTCCATCAATCAATTTTGAGCTATGGTTTCAAAATGATGGATGAAGATCATTGTGTATATGTCTTGCATTCCAAGGACAAATTTGTGATCATGTCACTATATGTAGATGACATTCTATTAGCAAGTAATAACAAAGGTTTTTTGAAAGTCATCAAAGGATGGTTATCATCAACCTTTGAAATGAAAGATATGGGAGAAGCTGCATTCATCCTTGGAGTCCAGATTCTAAGGAATCGGGCTACAAAGTTGTTAGCTCTATCTCAAGAAACTTATATAGATAAGATTCTTGAACGCTTCCATATGAAGGATGCTAAACCAATGAATACCCCGATTGCCCATAATGCCAAAATTAGTGAGGCAATGTGTCCACAAAACCCTCAAGAGAAACATGAAATGGAACAAGTTCCATATTCAAGTGCTATAGGGAGCCTAATGTATGCCATGATGTGTACACGGCCTGATATAAGTCAAGCTGTTGGGTTATTAGCCAGGTATCAATCCAACCCTGGAAGTCAGCATTGGAAGTGTATCAAAAGGATTTTTCGTTACCTCAAAGGTACGAAAGATTATTGTTTATGCTACCAAGGTGGTAGTTTACAGTTTGTTGGATACACGGATGCTGATTGGGGAGGTGATAAGGATAGATGCAAATCTACATCTGGTTATATTTTTCTGCTAAACAGTGGAGCTATTTCTTGGAGTAGCAAGAAGCAAACTTGTACGGCTTTATCCACCATGGAGGCTGAGTTTGTGGCGAGTGCTGCTGCAGTACAAGAAGCCATATGGCTTGGTCGTTTTATTTCCCATTTAAGTATAATGCCTTGGAAGAACGAGCCTATCACAATATGCTGTGATAGTCAAGCAGCTTTGGCTTATACAAAGGATCCAAAGTATCATGGGAAAACCAAGCATATTGGGATAAAATATAATTTTGTGAGAGATGCACTTGAGTCCAAGGAAGTTTGTTTGAAATATATACCTACGACGGCTATGGTGGCAGATCCTTTAACTAAGCCTATACCACCTAATTTATTTGTCCGTCATGTTCAAGCAATGGGGTTGCGTAGGATATGATTGTACTTCCTTGTAACATGCAAACCATATTGTATTCAAGGTTGTTTTATTAATGAAATGAGTAGATGTATTCTTTTCATTAGCATTAGTATATTCCATAACACTTAAAGGATATGTCAAGTATAGGTTGAAGATTGGCTCTCTCACATGGGCAATCCGCCCTTAGTTTGTGAACTAAGGATAAGACTTACTCAAATACCAACATAATCATGAGATGATTGTTCGAGGTAGTCACATTATTTTGTGGATGTGATCTTGAGTATGATAGTCGCCTTGATGAGTTCTTTGTGTTAGAACCTCAAGATGAGGTGATGTGTGATTCACCAAGCATATATGTACCCCACATCTATTGCTCAACCTATGAACCAGATAGGACTTCCTAAAGAAGTTCAACCAAAACATGTGTGTTTTGGTCAGTGTCTGCACGGTATTTATAATTCAAATCTTGACATACACTCCAAGTTGAACGAGACCATTTCTTTGAGTGGGTACACTTGGTAGAATTCCACTATACATGATTTAAGTGGGAGAATTTGGGTGGTTCTTGTAGTAAATCATTTACGTGGCTTGTGATACCGTGGCACATGTCTCATACCATGTGTGTATATTTAATATAGTGACCGCCGAGAAGTAACTAAGAGTGATCCCTATCTCTTATGTTGTGTGAGCTTCTCATTTTTTGTATGCCTTTAGTGACTATTGACTACTATTTTGTGATTATGAGTTATTTATGTTGCTTTGATGGGTAACCTATGACCATGAGAATATGCGGTCTGTCGGTTTCTTTGTTGGGCAATTAAATAACTTGTAGTTGTAAGATAGTGAGTTCAAAAGGAAAGACTTTGTTTGAATACGCTGTCGCTTGTATGTGGAATCGATTCGGATCATATGTTTCTTAGTGAAACAAGACTCCACTGCACAGCGGTTTAAAGCATGAGTACTCGTTGTTTGGTACGGTTCATGAGTTTGAATTAGTTTCAACTCACAAAAGGGATTGAAAGTAGCCAAACATTGCGTAACAACAAGTCTTAGGTATCAGGCGAACTTAATGGTTATAACCATTAATGCTAATGATAGTGGGAGTCATTTTGACGACTATCTATTTAGGTAGGTAGGTCACATCGATTTGAGAAAATCTGCTATGTCTAACTTAACAGTTGCATAGTAAGAAAAACTCAACTTTCGCCAAAGGGTCACGGCCCATATGCCTTGTATGAGTCTGCATTTGTTTTTATGTGTTCTTGATGTGTTACTGATGATTGGTTCAAGTTTACCATGTGCGAGTGGGAGCTGTTGGAATTTGAGCGAATACTTGTGTACGCACAAGTTAAACTTGATCAGATGGATCATGAATTGCTTAGCAGCAATGTGTTCATGAGATAGCTAGAGATAGCTCAACGTGAGTTTTGAATAGCTCACAGTAGCTTAAGCTAACTCACTCCAGCTCAACTCCAGCTCACTCTAGCTCACCTAGCTCACTCTAGCTCAAGTCAACTCAAGGTAGTTGGACCCAGCTCGGGGTAGTGACACTAGCTGAGTGATAGTGAGGTGGCAGTGACATGTCATCGGGTGATGACATGGCAGCTTACATGGACTACTAGTCAATTGACATGTGACTTAACCACGTGCTGACACATGGCAACACATAAATCTCTCTCTCTTCCTTATGGATGAAAGGCCACCATTATGGGTGGTTACACCAAGTTGGTTAAGGGTGGTTATGGGTGGTTACTTGGAAGGTTCCAAGCACCCTTTCTCCAAAGACAAGTCCTTTGGGAAGGGGTGGCAGTCCATTATAAATAGACCACCACCCATTTCATCCAAGGCATCAATTTGAGAGCCCTTTATTTGGATATTACAAGTAAAGGTAAGAGACTAGTAAAGAGAAGGCACATTGGGTTGTGAAAGTGTTTTGGTTGCTGCTTCTTTAAGTTGGTAATCAAATTACCCTTGGTGTGGAGTTGTGTTTTACATCAAATCGATCCTAGCAAAGTAAGATTTCTATTCCGCTATTGTTCCATAAGAAATCTTTCATTAAGTTTTTCAAAATGTCGTCTTTCACGTAGATTTGGAATCATCAAAACCAAATAAGTCAGTTTTTAGATATCTTTGATTGAACAAAGTTCTATCTTTCTTGTTTCAAGTGTTCTACTATGAACCCACGGCTAAAACTCAAGTTTTAAAAACTTCTCGAAATCTGAATCTGGACTTTCATTAGTGTATTAAGTGTATCAAAATGTCATCTTTCACATAGGTTCGGAATCGTCAACTGCAAAAATGTCAATTTTAAGATATCGTTGATTGAACAAAGTTGTCTCCTTCTTGTTTCAAGTGTTCTACTATGGACCATGGCTAAAACTCAAGTTTTAGAGACATCCTGAAATCCGAATTTGGACTTTCGTTAGTGTATTAAGTGTATCAAAATGTCATCTTTCACATTGATTCGAGATGGTCAACCGCAAAAAAAATCAGTTTTGAGATATCGTTGAATGAACAAAGTTGTCTCTTTCTTGTTTCTAGTGTTTAACTTTGGACCCATGGCTAAAACTCAAGTTTTAAAGACTTCCCAAAATCTGATTTGGACTTTCATCAGTGTATTAAGTGTATTAAAATGTAGTCTTTCACATTGATTCAGAATCGTCCACCGCAAAAAACTTTCCTTTCGAGTTATCGTTGAATGAACGAAGTTGTCTCTTTCTTGTTTCAAGTGTTCAACTACGGACCCATGGCCAAAACTCAAGTTTTAAAAACTTCCCAAAATCTGAATTTGGGCTTTCTTTAGTGTATTAAGTGTTTCAAAATGCCGTCTTTCATGTAGATTCGTAATCATCAAAAGCAAATAAGTCAGTTTTTAGATATCTTTGATTGAACAAAGTTCTGTCTTTCTTGTTTCAAGTGTTCTACTATGGACCCATGACTAAAACTCAAGTTTCAAAAACTTCTCGAAATCTAAATCTGGACTTTCATTAGGGTATTAAGTGTATCAAAATGTCGTCTTTCACATAGATTCGGAATCGTCAACTGCAAAAAAGTCAGTTTTAAGATATCGTTGATTGAACAAAGTTGTCTCTTTCTTGTTTCAAGTGTTCTACTATGGACCCATGGGTAAAACTCAAGTTTTAAAAAAGTTCCCGGAATCCGAATTTGGACATTCGTTAGTGTATTAAGTGTATCAAAATGTCGTCTTTCACGTTGATTCGGAATCGTCAACCGCAATAAAAGTCAGTTTTGAGATATAGTTGAATGAACAAAGTTGTCTCTTTCTTGTTTCAAGTGTTTAACTATTGACCCATGGCTAAAACTCAAGCTTTAAAGACTTCCCGAAATCCAAATTTGGACTTTCGTTAGTGTATTAAGTGTATCAAAATGTCGTCTTTCACATTTATTCGAAATCGTCAACCGCAAAAAAAGTCAGTTTTGAGAAATCGTTGAATCAATAAAGTTGTCTCTTTCTTGTTTCAAGTGTTCTACTATAGACCCATGGCTAAAACTCAAGTTTTAAAGACTTCCCGAAATCCAAATTTAGACTTTCATTAGTGTATTAAGTGTATTAAAATGTCGTATTTCACATTGATTCGGAATCGTCAACCGCAAAAAAAGTCAGTTCTGAGATATCGTTGAATGAACGAAGTTGTTTCTTTCTTGTTTCAAGTGTTTAACTATGGACCCATGGCTAACACTCAAGTTTTAAAGACTTCCCGAAATCCGAATTTGTACTTTCATTAGTGTATTAAGTGTATTAAAATGTTGTCTTTCACATTGATTCGGAATCGTCAACCGCAAAAAAAGTCAGTTTTGAGTTATCGTTGAATGAACAAAGTTGTCTCTTTCTTGTTTCAAGTGTTTAACTATGGACCCATGGCTAAAACTCAAGTTTTAAAGACTTCCCGAAATCCGAATTTGGACTTTCATTAGTGTATTAAGTGTATTAAAATGTCGTCTTTCGCATTGATTCGGAATCGTCAACCGCAAAAAAAGTCAGTTTTGAGTTATCGTTGAATGAACAAAGTTGTCTCTTTCTTGTTTCAAGTGTTCAACTATGGACCCATGGCTAAAACTCAAGTTTTAAAGACTTCCCGAAATCTGAATTTGGACTTTCATTTGTGTATTAAGTGTATTAAAATGTCGTCTTTCACATTGATTCGGAATCGTCAACCGCAAAAAAAGTCAGTTTTGAGATATCGTTGAATGAACAAAGTTGTCTCTTTCTTGTTTCAAGTGTTCAACTATGGACCCATGGCTAAAACTCAAGTTTTAAAGACTTCCCGAAATCCGAATTTGGACTTTCAGTTGTGTATTAAGTGTATTAAAATGTCGTCTTTCACATTGATTCGGAATCGTCAACCGCAAAAAAAGGCAGTTTTTAGATATCGTTGAATGAAGAAAGTTGTCTCTTTCTTGTTTCAAGTGTTCAACAATGGACCCATGGCTAAAACTCAAGTTTTAAAGACTTCCCGAAATCCGAATTTGGATTTTTCATTAGTGTATTAAGTGTATTAAAATGTCGTCTTTCACATTGATTCGGAATCATCAACTGCAAAAAAGTCAATTTTGAGATATCGTTGATTTAACAAAGTTGTCTCCTTCTTGTTTCAAGTGTTCTACTATGGACCCATGGGTAAAACTCACGTTTTAAAAATGTCCCGAAATCCGAATTTGGACTTTCACTAGTGTATTAAGTGTATCAAAATGTCGTCTTTCACATTGATTCGGAATCGTCAACCGCAAAAAAAGGCAGTTTTTAGATATCGTTGAATGAAGAAAGTTGTCTCTTTCTTGTTTCAAGTGTTCAACAATGGACCCATGGCTAAAACTCAAGTTTTAAAGACTTCCCGAAATCCGAATCTGGACTTTCATTAGTGTATTATGTGTATCAAAATGTCGTCTTTCACATAGATTCGGAATCGTCAACTGCAAAAAAGTCAATTTTGAGATATCGTTGATTTAACAAAGTTGTCTCCTTCTTGTTTCAAGTGTTCTACTATGGACCCATGGGTAAAACTCACGTTTTAAAAATGTCCCAAAATCCGAATTTGGACTTTCACTAGTGTATTAAGTGTATCAAAATGTCGTCTTTCACATTGATTCGGAATCGTCAACCGCAAAAAAAGGCAGTTTTTAGATATCGTTGAATGAAGAAAGTTGTCTCTTTCTTGTTTCAAGTGTTCAACTATGGACCCATGGCTAAAACTCAAGTTTTAAAGACTTCCCGAAATCCGAATTTGGACTTTCATTTGTGTATTAAGTGTATTAAAATGTCGTCTTTCACATTGATTCGGAATCGTCAACCGCAAAAAAAGTCAGTTTTGAGATATTGTTGAATGAACAAAGTTGTCTCTTTCTTGTTTCAAGTGTTCAACTATGGACCCATGGCTAAAACTCAAGTTTTAAAAACTTCCCAAAATCTGAATTTGGACTTTATTTAGTGTATTAAGTGTTTCAAAATGTCATCTTTCACGTAGATTCAGAACCGTCAAAAGCAAATAAGTCAGTTTTGAGATATCTTTGATAGAACAAAGTTCTGTCTTTCTTGTTTCAATTGTTCTACTGTGCACCCATGGCTAAAACTCAAGTTTTAAAAACTTCCCGAGATCTGAATCTAGACTTTCATTAGTGTATTATGTGTATCAAAATGTCGTCTTTCACATAGATTCGGAATCGTCAACTGCAAAAAAGTCAATTTTGAGATATCGTTGATTTAACAAAGTTGTCTCCTTCTTGTTTCAAGTGTTCTACTATGGACCCATGGGTAGAACTCACGTTTTAAAAATGTCCCGAAATCCGAATTTGGACTTTCACTAGTGTATTAAGTGTATCAAAATGTCGTCTTTCACATTGATTCGGAATCGTCAACCGCAAAAAAAGGCAGTTTTTAGATATCGTTGAATGAAGAAAGTTGTCTCTTTCTTCTTTCAAGTGTTCAACAATGGACCCATGGCTAAAACTCAAGTTTTAAAGACTTCCCGAAATCCGAATTTGGATTTTTCATTAGTGTATTAAGTGTATTAAAATGTCGTCTTTCACATTGATTCGGAATCATCAACCGCAAAAAAAGTCAGTTTTGAGATATCGTTGAATGAACAAAGTTGTCTCTTTCTTTTTTCAAGTGTTTAACTATGGACCCATGGCTAAAACTCAAGTTTTAAATACTTTCCGAAATCCGAATTTGGACTTTCATCAGTGTATTAAGTGTATTAAAATGTCGTCTTTCACATTGATTCGGAATCGTCCACTACAAAAAACTGCCCTTTTGAGTTATCGTTGAATAAGCAAAGTTGTCTCTTTCTTGTTTCAAGTGTTCAACTATGGACCCATGGCTAAAACACAAGTTTTAAAAACTTCTCGAAATATGAATTTGGACTTTCTTTAGTGTATTAAGTTTTTCAAAATGTCGTCTTTCACGTAGATTCGGAATCATCAAAACCAAATAAGTCAGTTTTTAGATATCTTTGATTGAACAAAGTTCTATCTTTCTTGTTTCAAGTGTTCTACTATGAACCCACGGCTAAAACTCAAGTTTTAAAAACTTCTCGAAATCTGAATCTGGACTTTCATTAGTGTATTAAGTGTATCAAAATGTCATCTTTCACATAGGTTCGGAATCGTCAACTGCAAAAAAGTCAATTTTAAGATATCGTTGATTGAACAAAGTTGTCTCCTTCTTGTTTCAAGTGTTCTACTATGGACCATGGCTAAAACTCAAGTTTTAGAGACATCCCGAAATCCGAATTTGGACTTTCGTTAGTGTATTAAGTGTATCAAAATGTCATCTTTCACATTGATTCGAGATCGTCAACCGCAAAAAAAGTCAGTTTTGAGATATCGTTGAATGAACAAAGTTGTCTCTTTCTTGTTTCTAGTGTTTAACTTTGGACCCATGGCTAAAACTCAAGTTTTAAAAACTTCTCGAAATCTAAATCTGGACTTTCATTAGGGTATTAAGTGTATCAAAATGTCGTCTTTCACATAGATTCGGAATCGTCAACTGCAAAAAAGTCAGTTTTAAGATATCGTTGATTGAACAAAGTTGTCTCTTTCTTGTTTCAAGTGTTCTACTATGGACCCATGGGTAAAACTCAAGTTTTAAAAAAGTTCCCGGAATCCGAATTTGGACATTCGTTAGTGTATTAAGTGTATCAAAATGTCGTCTTTCACGATGATTAGGAATCGTCAACCGCAATAAAAGTCAGTTTTGAGATATAGTTGAATGAACAAAGTTGTCTCTTTCTTGTTTCAAGTGTTTAACTATTGACCCATGGCTAAAACTCAAGCTTTAAAGACTTCCCGAAATCCAAATTTGGACTTTCGTTAGTGTATTAAGTGTATCAAAATGTCGTCTTTCACATTTATTCGAAATCGTCAACCGCAAAAAAAGTCAGTTTTGAGAAATCGTTGAATCAACAAAGTTGTCTCTTTCTTGTTTCAAGTGTTCTACTATAGACCCATGGCTAAAACTCAAGTTTTAAAGACTTCCCGAAATCCAAATTTAGACTTTCATTAGTGTATTAAGTGTATTAAAATGTCGTATTTCACATTGATTCGGAATCGTCAACCGCAAAAAAAGTCAGTTCTGAGATATCGTTGAATGAACGAAGTTGTTTCTTTCTTGTTTCAAGTGTTTAACTATGGACCCATGGCTAAAACTCAAGTTTTAAAGACTTCCCGAAATCCGAATTTGTACTTTCATTAGTGTATTAAGTGTATTAAAATGTCGTCTTTCACATTGATTCGGAATCGTCAACCGCAAAAAAAGTCAGTTTTGAGTTATCGTTGAATGAACAAAGTTGTCTCTTTCTTGTTTCAAGTGTTTAACTATGGACCCATGGCTAAAACTCAAGTTTTAAAGACTTCCCGAAATCCGAATTTGGACTTTCATTAGTGTATTAAGTGTATTAAAATGTCGTCTTTCGCATTGATTCGGAATCGTCAACCGCAAAAAAAGTCAGTTTTGAGTTATCGTTGAATGAACAAAGTTGTCTCTTTCTTGTTTCAAGTGTTCAACTATGGACCCATGGCTAAAACTCAAGTTTTAAAGACTTCCCGAAATCCGAATTTGGACTTTCATTTGTGTATTAAGTGTATTAAAATGTCGTCTTTCACATTGATTCGGAATCGTCAACCGCAAAAAAAGTCAGTTTTGAGATATTGTTGAATGAACAAAGTTGTCTCTTTCTTGTTTCAAGTGTTCAACTATGGACCCATGGCTAAAACTCAAGTTTTAAAAACTTCCCAAAATCTGAATTTGGACTTTATTTAGTGTATTAAGTGTTTCAAAATGTCATCTTTCACGTAGATTCAGAACCGTCAAAAGCAAATAAGTCAGTTTTGAGATATCTTTGATAGAACAAAGTTCTGTCTTTCTTGTTTCAATTGTTCTACTGTGCACCCATGGCTAAAACTCAAGTTTTAAAAACTTCCCGAGATCTGAATCTGGACTTTCATTAGTGTATTATGTGTATCAAAATGTCGTCTTTCACATAGATTCGGAATCGTCAACTGCAAAAAAGTCAATTTTGAGATATCGTTGATTTAACAAAGTTGTCTCCTTCTTGTTTCAAGTGTTCTACTATGGACCCATGGGTAAAACTCACGTTTTAAAAATGTCCCGAAATCCGAATTTGGACTTTCACTAGTGTATTAAGTGTATCAAAATGTCGTCTTTCACATTGATTCGGAATCGTCAACCGCAAAAAAATGCAGTTTTTAGATATCGTTGAATGAAGAAAGTTGTCTCTTTCTTGTTTCAAGTGTTCAACAATGGACCCATGGCTAAAACTCAAGTTTTAAAGACTTCCCGAAATCCGAATTTGGATTTTTCATTAGTGTATTAAGTGTATTAAAATGTCGTCTTTCACATTGATTCGGAATCATCAACCGCAAAAAAAGTCAGTTTTGAGATATCGTTGAATGAACAAAGTTGTCTCTTTCTTTTTTCAAGTGTTTAACTATGGACCCATGGCTAAAACTCAAGTTTTAAATACTTTCCGAAATCCGAATTTGGACTTTCATCAGTGTATTAAGTGTATTAAAATGTCATCTTTCACATTGATTCGGAATCGTCCACTACAAAAAACTGCCCTTTTGAGTTATCGTTGAATAAGCAAAGTTGTCTCTTTCTTGTTTCAAGTGTTCAACTATGGACCCATGGCTAAAACACAAGTTTTAAAAACTTCTCGAAATATGAATTTGGACTTTCTTTAGTGTATTAAGTTTTTCAAAATGTCATCTTTCACGTAGATTCGGAATCATCAAAACCAAATAAGTCAGTTTTTAGATATCTTTGATTGAACAAAGTTCTATCTTTCTTGTTTCAAGTGTTCTACTATGAACCCACGGCTAAAACTCAAGTTTTAAAAACTTCTCGAAATCTGAATCTGGACTTTCATTAGTGTATTAAGTGTATCAAAATGTCATCTTTCACATAGGTTCGGAATCGTCAACTGCAAAAAAGTCAATTTTAAGATATCGTTGATTGAACAAAGTTGTCTCCTTCTTGTTTCAAGTGTTCTACTATGGACCATGGCTAAAACTCAAGTTTTAGAGACATCCCGAAATCCGAATTTGGACTTTCGTTAGTGTATTAAGTGTATCAAAATGTCATCTTTCACATTGATTCGAGATCGTCAACCGCAAAAAAAGTCAGTTTTGAGATATCGTTGAATGAACAAAGTTGTCTCTTTCTTGTTTCTAGTGTTTAACTATGGACCCATGGCTAAAACTCAAGTTTTAAAGACTTCCCAAAATCTGATTTGGACTTTCATCAGTGTATTAAGTGTATTAAAATGTAGTCTTTCACATTGATTCAGAATCGTCCACCGCAAAAAACTTTCCTTTCGAGTTATCGTTGAATGAACGAAGTTGTCTCTTTCTTGTTTCAAGTGTTCAACTACGGACCCATGGCCAAAACTCAAGTTTTAAAAACTTCCCAAAATCTGAATTTGGGCTTTCTTTAGTGTATTAAGTGTTTCAAAATGCCGTCTTTCATGTAGATTCGTAATCATCAAAAGCAAATAAGTCAGTTTTTAGATATCTTTGATTGAACAAAGTTCTGTCTTTCTTGTTTCAAGTGTTCTACTATGGACCCATGACTAAAACTCAAGTTTTAAAAACTTCTCGAAATCTAAATCTGGACTTTCATTAGGGTATTAAGTGTATCAAAATGTCGTCTTTCACAAGATTCGGAATCGTCAACTGCAAAAAAGTCAGTTTTAAGATATCGTTGATTGAACAAAGTTGTCTCTTTCTTGTTTCAAGTGTTCTACTATGGACCCATGGGTAAAACTCAAGTTTTAAAAAAGTTCCCGGAATCCGAATTTGGACATTCGTTAGTGTATTAAGTGTATCAAAATGTCGTCTTTCACGTTGATTCGGAATCATCAACCGCAATAAAAGTCAGTTTTGAGATATAGTTGAATGAACAAAGTTGTCTCTTTCTTGTTTCAAGTGTTTAACTATTGACCCATGGCTAAAACTCAAGCTTTAAAGACTTCCCGAAATCCAAATTTGGACTTTCGTTAGTGTATTAAGTGTATCAAAATGTCGTCTTTCACATTTATTCGAAATCGTCAACCGCAAAAAAAGTCAGTTTTGAGAAATCGTTGAATCAATAAAGTTGTCTCTTTCTTGTTTCAAGTGTTCTACTATAGACCCATGGCTAAAACTCAAGTTTTAAAGACTTCCCGAAATCCAAATTTAGACTTTCATTAGTGTATTAAGTGTATTAAAATGTCGTATTTCACATTGATTCGGAATCGTCAACCGCAAAAAAAGTCAGTTCTGAGATATCGTTGAATGAACGAAGTTGTTTCTTTCTTGTTTCAAGTGTTTAACTATGGACCCATGCCTAAAACTCAAGTTTTAAAGACTTCCCGAAATCCGAATTTGTACTTTCATTAGTGTATTAAGTGTATTAAAATGTCGTCTTTCACATTGATTCGGAATCGTCAACCGCAAAAAAAGTCAGTTTTGAGTTATCGTTGAATGAACAAAGTTGTCTCTTTCTTGTTTCAAGTGTTTAACTATGGACCCATGGCTAAAACTCAAGTTTTAAAGACTTCCCGAAATCCGAATTTGGACTTTCATTAGTGTATTAAGTGTATTAAAATGTCGTCTTTCGCATTGATTCGGAATCGTCAACCGCAAAAAAAGTCAGTTTTGAGTTATCGTTGAATGAACAAAGTTGTCTCTTTCTTGTTTCAAGTGTTCAACTATGGACACATGGCTAAAACTCAAGTTTTAAAGACTTCCCGAAATCCGAATTTGGACTTTCATTTGTGTATTAAGTGTATTAAAATGTCGTCTTTCACATTGATTCGGAATCGTCAACCGTAAAAAAAGTCAGTTTTGAGATATTGTTGAATGAACAAAGTTGTCTCTTTCTTGTTTCAAGTGTTCAACTATGGACCCATGGCTAAAACTCAAGTTTTAAAAACTTCCCAAAATCTGAATTTGGACTTTATTTAGTGTATTAAGTGTTTCAAAATGTCATCTTTCACGTAGATTCAGAACCGTCAAAAGCAAATAAGTCAGTTTTGAGATATCTTTGATAGAACAAAGTTCTGTCTTTCTTGTTTCAATTGTTCTACTGTGCACCCATGGCTAAAACTCAAGTTTTAAAAACTTCCCGAGATCTGAATCTGGACTTTCATTAGTGTATTATGTGTATCAAAATGTCGTCTTTCACATAGATTCGGAATCGTCAACTGCAAAAAAGTCAATTTTGAGATATCGTTGATTTAACAAAATTGTCTCCTTCTTGTTTCAAGTGTTCTACTATGGACCCATGGGTAAAACTCACGTTTTAAAAATGTCCCGAAATCCGAATTTGGACTTTCACTAGTGTATTAAGTGTATCAAAATGTCGTCTTTCACATTGATTCGGAATCGTCAACCGCAAAAAAAGGCAGTTTTTAGATATCGTTGAATGAAGAAAATTGTCTCTTTCTTGTTTCAAGTGTTCAACAATGGACCCATGGCTAAAACTCAAGTTTTAAAGGCTTCCCGAAATCCGAATTTGGATTTTTCATTAGTGTATTAAGTGTATTAAAATGTCGTCCTTCACATTGATTCGGAATCATCAACCGCAAAAAAAGTCAGTTTTGAGATATCGTTGAATGAACAAAGTTGTCTCTTTCTTTTTTCAAGTGTTTAACTATGGACCCATGGCTAAAACTCAAGTTTTAAATACTTTCCGAAATCCGAATTTGGACTTTCATCAGTGTATTAAGTGTATTAAAATGTCGTCTTTCACATTGATTCGGAATCGTCCACTACAAAAAACTGCCCTTTTGAGTTATCGTTGAATAAGCAAAGTTGTCTCTTTCTTGTTTCAAGTGTTCAACTATGGACCCACGGCTAAAACTCAAGTTTTAAAAACTTCTCGAAATCTGAATCTGGACTTTCATTAGTGTATTAAGTGTATCAAAATGTCATCTTTCACATAGGTTCGGAATCGTCAACTGCAAAAAAGTCAATTTTAAGATATCGTTGATTGAACAAAGTTGTCTCCTTCTTGTTTCAAGTGTTCTACTATGGACCATGGCTAAAACTCAAGTTTTAGAGACATCCCGAAATCCGAATTTGGACTTTCGTTAGTGTATTAAGTGTATCAAAATGTCATCTTTCACATTGATTCGAGATCGTCAACCGCAAAAAAAGTCAGTTTTGAGATATCGTTGAATGAACAAAGTTGTCTCTTTCTTGTTTCTAGTGTTTAACTTTGGACCCATGGCTAAAACTCAAGTTTTAAAGACTTCCCAAAATCTGATTTGGACTTTCATCAGTGTATTAAGTGTATTAAAATGTAGTCTTTCACATTGATTCAGAATCGTCCACCGCAAAAAACTTTCCTTTCGAGTTATCGTTGAATGAACGAAGTTGTCTCTTTCTTGTTTCAAGTGTTCAACTACGGACCCATGGCCAAAACTCAAGTTTTAAAAACTTCCCAAAATCTGAATTTGGGCTTTCTTTAGTGTATTAAGTGTTTCAAAATGCCGTCTTTCATGTAGATTCGTAATCATCAAAAGCAAATAAGTCAGTTTTTAGATATCTTTGATTGAACAAAGTTCTGTCTTTCTTGTTTCAAGTGTTCTACTATGGACCCATGACTAAAACTCAAGTTTTAAAAACTTCTCGAAATCTAAATCTGGACTTTCATTAGGGTATTAAGTGTATCAAAATGTCGTCTTTCACAAGATTCGGAATCGTCAACTGCAAAAAAGTCAGTTTTAAGATATCGTTGATTGAACAAAGTTGTCTCTTTCTTGTTTCAAGTGTTCTACTATGGACCCATGGGTAAAACTCAAGTTTTAAAAAAGTTCCCGGAATCCGAATTTGGACATTCGTTAGTGTATTAAGTGTATCAAAATGTCGTCTTTCACGTTGATTCGGAATCATCAACCGCAATAAAAGTCAGTTTTGAGATATAGTTGAATGAACAAAGTTGTCTCTTTCTTGTTTCAAGTGTTTAACTATTGACCCATGGCTAAAACTCAAGCTTTAAAGACTTCCCGAAATCCAAATTTGGACTTTCGTTAGTGTATTAAGTGTATCAAAATGTCGTCTTTCACATTTATTCGAAATCGTCAACCGCAAAAAAAGTCAGTTTTGAGAAATCGTTGAATCAATAAAGTTGTCTCTTTCTTGTTTCAAGTGTTCTACTATAGACCCATGGCTAAAACTCAAGTTTTAAAGACTTCCCGAAATCCAAATTTAGACTTTCATTAGTGTATTAAGTGTATTAAAATGTCGTATTTCACATTGATTCGGAATCGTCAACCGCAAAAAAAGTCAGTTCTGAGATATCGTTGAATGAACGAAGTTGTTTCTTTCTTGTTTCAAGTGTTTAACTATGGACCCATGCCTAAAACTCAAGTTTTAAAGACTTCCCGAAATCCGAATTTGTACTTTCATTAGTGTATTAAGTGTATTAAAATGTCGTCTTTCACATTGATTCGGAATCGTCAACCGCAAAAAAAGTCAGTTTTGAGTTATCGTTGAATGAACAAAGTTGTCTCTTTCTTGTTTCAAGTGTTTAACTATGGACCCATGGCTAAAACTCAAGTTTTAAAGACTTCCCGAAATCCGAATTTGGACTTTCATTAGTGTATTAAGTGTATTAAAATGTCGTCTTTCGCATTGATTCGGAATCGTCAACCGCAAAAAAAGTCAGTTTTGAGATATTGTTGAATGAACAAAGTTGTCTCTTTCTTGTTTCAAGTGTTCAACTATGGACCCATGGCTAAAACTCAAGTTTTAAAAACTTCCCAAAATCTGAATTTGGACTTTATTTAGTGTATTAAGTGTTTCAAAATGTCATCTTTCACGTAGATTCAGAACCGTCAAAAGCAAATAAGTCAGTTTTGAGATATCTTTGATAGAACAAAGTTCTGTCTTTCTTGTTTCAATTGTTCTACTGTGCACCCATGGCTAAAACTCAAGTTTTAAAAACTTCCCGAGATCTGAATCTGGACTTTCATTAGTGTATTATGTGTATCAAAATGTCGTCTTTCACATAGATTCGGAATCGTCAACTGCAAAAAAGTCAATTTTGAGATATCGTTGATTTAACAAAATTGTCTCCTTCTTGTTTCAAGTGTTCTACTATGGACCCATGGGTAAAACTCACGTTTTAAAAATGTCCCGAAATCCGAATTTGGACTTTCACTAGTGTATTAAGTGTATCAAAATGTCGTCTTTCACATTGATTCGGAATCGTCAACCGCAAAAAAAGGCAGTTTTTAGATATCGTTGAATGAAGAAAGTTGTCTCTTTCTTGTTTCAAGTGTTCAACAATGGACCCATGGCTAAAACTCAAGTTTTAAAGACTTCCCGAAATCCGAATTTGGATTTTTCATTAGTGTATTAAGTGTATTAAAATGTCGTCCTTCACATTGATTCGGAATCATCAACCGCAAAAAAAGTCAGTTTTGAGATATCGTTGAATGAACAAAGTTGTCTCTTTCTTTTTTCAAGTGTTTAACTATGGACCCATGGCTAAAACTCAAGTTTTAAATACTTTCCGAAATCCGAATTTGGACTTTCATCAGTGTATTAAGTGTATTAAAATGTCGTCTTTCACATTGATTCGGAATCGTCCACTACAAAAAACTGCCCTTTTGAGTTATCGTTGAATAAGCAAAGTTGTCTCTTTCTTGTTTCAAGTGTTCAACTATGGACCCACGGCTAAAACTCAAGTTTTAAAAACTTCTCGAAATCTGAATCTGGACTTTCATTAGTGTATTAAGTGTATCAAAATGTCATCTTTCACATAGGTTCGGAATCTTCAACTGCAAAAAAGTCAATTTTAAGATATCGTTGATTGAACAAAGTTGTCTCCTTCTTGTTTCAAGTGTTCTACTATGGACCATGGCTAAAACTCAAGTTTTAGAGACATCCCGAAATCCGAATTTGGACTTTCGTTAGTGTATTAAGTGTATCAAAATGTCATCTTTCACATTGATTCGAGATCGTCAACCGCAAAAAAAGTCAGTTTTGAGATATCGTTGAATGAACAAAGTTGTCTCTTTCTTGTTTCTAGTGTTTAACTTTGGACCCATGGCTAAAACTCAAGTTTTAAAGACTTCCCAAAATCTGATTTGGACTTTCATCAGTGTATTAAGTGTATTAAAATGTAGTCTTTCACATTGATTCAGAATCGTCCACCGCAAAAAACTTTCCTTTCGAGTTATCGTTGAATGAACGAAGTTGTCTCTTTCTTGTTTCAAGTGTTCAACTACGGACCCATGGCCAAAACTCAAGTTTCAAAAACTTCCCAAAATCTGAATTTGGGCTTTCTTTAGTGTATTAAGTGTTTCAAAATGCCGTCTTTCATGTAGATTCGTAATCATCAAAAGCAAATAAGTCAGTTTTTAGATATCTTTGATTGAACAAAGTTCTGTCTTTCTTGTTTCAAGTGTTCTACTATGGACCCATGACTAAAACTCAAGTTTTAAAAACTTCTCGAAATCTAAATCTGGACTTTCATTAGGGTATTAAGTGTATCAAAATGTCGTCTTTCACATAGATTCGGAATCGTCAACTGCAAAAAAGTCAGTTTTAAGATATCGTTGATTGAACAAAGTTGTCTCTTTCTTGTTTCAAGTGTTCTACTATGGACCCATGGGTAAAACTCAAGTTTTAAAAAAGTTCCCGGAATCCGAATTTGGACATTCGTTAGTGTATTAAGTGTATCAAAATGTCGTCTTTCACGTTGATTCGGAATCGTCAACCGCAATAAAAGTCAGTTTTGAGATATAGTTGAATGAACAAAGTTGTCTCTTTCTTGTTTCAAGTGTTTAACTATTGACCCATGGCTAAAACTCAAGCTTTAAAGACTTCCCGAAATCCAAATTTGGACTTTCGTTAGTGTATTAAGTGTATCAAAATGTCGTCTTTCACATTTATTCGAAATCGTCAACCGCAAAAAAAGTCAGTTTTGAGAAATCGTTGAATCAATAAAGTTGTCTCTTTCTTGTTTCAAGTGTTCTACTATAGACCCATGGCTAAAACTCAAGTTTTAAAGACTTCCCGAAATCCAAATTTAGACTTTCATTAGTGTATTAAGTGTATTAAAATGTCGTATTTCACATTGATTCGGAATCGTCAACCGCAAAAAAAGTCAGTTCTGAGATATCGTTGAATGAACGAAGTTGTTTCTTTCTTGTTTCAAGTGTTTAACTATGGACCCATGGCTAAAACTCAAGTTTTAAAGACTTCCCGAAATCCGAATTTGTACTTTCATTAGTGTATTAAGTGTATTAAAATGTCGTCTTTCACATTGATTCGGAATCGTCAACCGCAAAAAAAGTCAGTTTTGAGTTATCGTTGAATGAACAAAGTTGTCTCTTTCTTGTTTCAAGTGTTTAACTATGGACCCATGGCTAAAACTCAAGTTTTAAAGACTTCCCGAAATCCGAATTTGGACTTTCATTAGTGTATTAAGTGTATTAAAATGTCGTCTTTCACATTGATTCGGAATCGTCAACCGCAAAAAAAGTCAGTTTTGAGTTATCGTTGAATGAACAAAGTTGTCTCTTTCTTGTTTCAAGTGTTCAACTATGGACCCATGGCTAAAACTCAAGTTTTAAAGACTTCCTGAAATCCGAATTTGTACTTTCATTAGTGTATTAAGTGTATTAAAATGTCGTCTTTCACATTGATTCGGAATCGTCAACCGCAAAAAAAGTCAGTTTTGAGTTATCGTTGAATGAACAAAGTTGTCTCTTTCTTGTTTCAAGTGTTCAACTATGGACCCATGGCTAAAACTCAAGTTTTAAAGACTTCCCGAAATCCGAATTTGGACTTTCATTTGTGTATTAAGTGTATTAAAATGTCGTCTTTCACATTGATTCAGAATCGTCAACCGCAAAAAAAGTCAGTTTTGAGATATTGTTGAATGAACAAAGTTGTCTCTTTCTTGTTTCAAGTGTTCAACTATGGACCCATGGCTAAAACTCAAGTTTTAAAAACTTCCCAAAATCTGAATTTGGACTTTATTTAGTGTATTAAGTGTTTCAAAATGTCATCTTTCACGTAGATTCAGAACCGTCAAAAGCAAATAAGTCAGTTTTGAGATATCTTTGATAGAACAAAGTTCTGTCTTTCTTGTTTCAATTGTTCTACTGTGCACCCATGGCTAAAACTCAAGTTTTAAAAACTTCCCGAGATCTGAATCTGGACTTTCATTAGTGTATTATGTGTATCAAAATGTCGTCTTTCACATAGTTTCGGAATCGTCAACTGCAAAAAAGTCAATTTTGAGATATCGTTGATTTAACAAAGTTGTCTCCTTCTTGTTTCAAGTGTTCTACTATGGACCCATGGGTAAAACTCACGTTTTAAAAATGTCCCGAAATCCGAATTTGGACTTTCACTAGTGTATTAAGTGTATCAAAATGTCGTCTTTCACATTGATTCGGAATCGTCAACCGCAAAAAAAGGCAGTTTTTAGATATCGTTGAATGAAGAAAGTTGTCTCTTTCTTCTTTCAAGTGTTCAACAATGGACCCATGGCTAAAACTCAAGTTTTAAAGACTTCCCGAAATCCGAATTTGGATTTTTCATTAGTGTATTAAGTGTATTAAAATGTCGTCTTTCACATTGATTCGGAATCATCAACCGCAAAAAAAGTCAGTTTTGAGATATCGTTGAATGAACAAAGTTGTCTCTTTCTTTTTTCAAGTGTTTAACTATGGACCCATGGCTAAAACTCAAGTTTTAAATACTTTCCGAAATCCGAATTTGGACTTTCATCAGTGTATTAAGTGTATTAAAATGTCGTCTTTCACATTGATTCGGAATCGTCCACTACAAAAAACTGCCCTTTTGAGTTATCGTTGAATAAGCAAAGTTGTCTCTTTCTTGTTTCAAGTGTTCAACTATGGACCCATGGCTAAAACACAAGTTTTAAAAACTTCTCGAAATATGAATTTGGACTTTCTTTAGTGTATTAAGTTTTTCAAAATGTCGTCTTTCACGTAGATTCGGAATCATCAAAACCAAATAAGTCAGTTTTTAGATATCTTTGATTGAACAAAGTTCTATCTTTCTTGTTTCAAGTGTTCTACTATGAACCCACGGCTAAAACTCAAGTTTTAAAAACTTCTCGAAATCTGAATCTGGACTTTCATTAGTGTATTAAGTGTATCAAAATGTCATCTTTCACATAGGTTCGGAATCGTCGACTGCAAAAAAGTCAATTTTAAGATATCGTTGATTGAACAAAGTTGTCTCCTTCTTGTTTCAAGTGTTCTACTATGGACCATGGCTAAAACTCAAGTTTTAGAGACATCCCGAAATCCGAATTTGGACTTTCGTTAGTGTATTAAGTGTATCAAAATGTCATCTTTCACATTGATTCGAGATCGTCAACCGCAAAAAAAGTCAGTTTTGAGATATCGTTGAATGAACAAAGTTGTCTCTTTCTTGTTTCTAGTGTTTAACTATGGACCCATGGCTAAAACTCAAGTTTTAAAGACTTCCCAAAATCTGATTTGGACTTTCATCAGTGTATTAAGTGTATTAAAATGTAGTCTTTCACATTGATTCAGAATCGTCCACCGCAAAAAACTTTCCTTTCGAGTTATCGTTGAATGAACGAAGTTGTCTCTTTCTTGTTTCAAGTGTTCAACTACGGACCCATGGCCAAAACTCAAGTTTTAAAACTTCCCAAAATCTGAATTTGGGCTTTCTTTAGTGTATTAAGTGTTTCAAAATGCCGTCTTTCATGTAGATTCGTAATCATCAAAAGCAAATAAGTCAGTTTTTAGATATCTTTGATTGAACAAAGTTCTGTCTTTCTTGTTTCAAGTGTTCTACTATGGACCCATGACTAAAACTCAAGTTTTAAAAACTTCTCGAAATCTAAATCTGGACTTTCATTAGGGTATTAAGTGTATCAAAATGTCGTCTTTCACATAGATTCGGAATCGTCAACTGCAAAAAAGTCAGTTTTAAGATATCGTTGATTGAACAAAGTTGTCTCTTTCTTGTTTCAAGTGTTCTACTATGGACCCATGGGTAAAACTCAAGTTTTAAAAAAGTTCCCGGAATCCGAATTTGGACATTCGTTAGTGTATTAAGTGTATCAAAATGTCGTCTTTCACGATGATTCGGAATCGTCAACCGCAATAAAAGTCAGTTTTGAGATATAGTTGAATGAACAAAGTTGTCTCTTTCTTGTTTCAAGTGTTTAACTATTGACCCATGGCTAAAACTCAAGCTTTAAAGACTTCCCGAAATCCAAATTTGGACTTTCGTTAGTGTATTAAGTGTATCAAAATGTCGTCTTTCACATTTATTCGAAATCGTCAACCGCAAAAAAAGTCAGTTTTGAGAAATCGTTGAATCAACAAAGTTGTCTCTTTCTTGTTTCAAGTGTTCTACTATAGACCCATGGCTAAAACTCAAGTTTTAAAGACTTCCCGAAATCCAAATTTAGACTTTCATTAGTGTATTAAGTGTATTAAAATGTCGTATTTCACATTGATTCGGAATCGTCAACCGCAAAAAAAGTCAGTTCTGAGATATCGTTGAATGAACGAAGTTGTTTCTTTCTTGTTTCAAGTGTTTAACTATGGACCCATGGCTAAAACTCAAGTTTTAAAGACTTCCCGAAATCCGAATTTGTACTTTCATTAGTGTATTAAGTGTATTAAAATGTCGTCTTTCACATTGATTCGGAATCGTCAACCGCAAAAAAAGTCAGTTTTGAGTTATCGTTGAATGAACAAAGTTGTCTCTTTCTTGTTTCAAGTGTTTAACTATGGACCCATGGCTAAAACTCAAGTTTTAAAGACTTCCCGAAATCCGAATTTGGACTTTCATTAGTGTATTAAGTGTATTAAAATGTCGTCTTTCGCATTGATTCGGAATCGTCAACCGCAAAAAAAGTCAGTTTTGAGTTATCGTTGAATGAACAAAGTTGTCTCTTTCTTGTTTCAAGTGTTCAACTATGGACCCATGGCTAAAACTCAAGTTTTAAAGACTTCCCGAAATCCGAATTTGGACTTTCATTAGTGTATTAAGTGTATTAAAATGTCGTCTTTCACATTGATTCGGAATCGTCAACCGCAAAAAAAGTCAGTTTTGAGATATTGTTGAATGAACAAAGTTGTCTCTTTCTTGTTTCAAGTGTTCAACTATGGACCCATGGCTAAAACTCAAGTTTTAAAAACTTCCCAAAATCTGAATTTGGACTTTATTTAGTGTATTAAGTGTTTCAAAATGTCATCTTTCACGTAGATTCAGAACCGTCAAAAGCAAATAAGTCAGTTTTGAGATATCTTTGATAGAACAAAGTTCTGTCTTTCTTGTTTCAATTGTTCTACTGTGCACCCATGGCTAAAACTCAAGTTTTAAAAACTTCCCGAGATCTGAATCTGGACTTTCATTAGTGTATTATGTGTATCAAAATGTCGTCTTTCACATAGATTCGGAATCGTCAACTGCAAAAAAGTCAATTTTGAGATATCGTTGATTTAACAAAGTTGTCTCCTTCTTGTTTCAAGTGTTCTACTATGGACCCATGGGTAAAACTCACGTTTTAAAAATGTCCCGAAATCCGAATTTGGACTTTCACTAGTGTATTAAGTGTATCAAAATGTCGTCTTTCACATTGATTCGGAATCGTCAACCGCAAAAAAAGGCAGTTTTTAGATATCGTTGAATGAAGAAAGTTGTCTCTTTCTTGTTTCAAGTGTTCAACAATGGACCCATGGCTAAAACTCAAGTTTTAAAGACTTCCCGAAATCCGAATTTGGATTTTTCATTAGTGTATTAAGTGTATTAAAATGTCGTCCTTCACATTGATTCGGAATCATCAACCGCAAAAAAAGTCAGTTTTGAGATATCGTTGAATGAACAAAGTTGTCTCTTTCTTTTTTCAAGTGTTTAACTATGGACCCATGGCTAAAACTCAAGTTTTAAATACTTTCCGAAATCCGAATTTGGACTTTCATCAGTGTATTAAGTGTATTAAAATGTCGTCTTTCACATTGATTCGGAATCGTCCACTACAAAAAACTGCCCTTTTGAGTTATCGTTGAATAAGCAAAGTTGTCTCTTTCTTGTTTCAAGTGTTCAACTATGGACCCACGGCTAAAACTCAAGTTTTAAAAACTTCTCGAAATCTGAATCTGGACTTTCATTAGTGTATTAAGTGTATCAAAATGTCATCTTTCACATAGGTTCGGAATCTTCAACTGCAAAAAAGTCAATTTTAAGATATCGTTGATTGAACAAAGTTGTCTCCTTCTTGTTTCAAGTGTTCTACTATGGACCATGGCTAAAACTCAAGTTTTAGAGACATCCCGAAATCCGAATTTGGACTTTCGTTAGTGTATTAAGTGTATCAAAATGTCATCTTTCACATTGATTCGAGATCGTCAACCGCAAAAAAAGTCAGTTTTGAGATATCGTTGAATGAACAAAGTTGTCTCTTTCTTGTTTCTAGTGTTTAACTTTGGACCCATGGCTAAAACTCAAGTTTTAAAGACTTCCCAAAATCTGATTTGGACTTTCATCAGTGTATTAAGTGTATTAAAATGTAGTCTTTCACATTGATTCAGAATCGTCCACCGCAAAAAACTTTCCTTTCGAGTTATCGTTGAATGAACGAAGTTGTCTCTTTCTTGTTTCAAGTGTTCAACTACGGACCCATGGCCAAAACTCAAGTTTCAAAAACTTCCCAAAATCTGAATTTGGGCTTTCTTTAGTGTATTAAGTGTTTCAAAATGCCGTCTTTCATGTAGATTCGTAATCATCAAAAGCAAATAAGTCAGTTTTTAGATATCTTTGATTGAACAAAGTTCTGTCTTTCTTGTTTCAAGTGTTCTACTATGGACCCATGACTAAAACTCAAGTTTTAAAAACTTCTCGAAATCTAAATCT
This sequence comes from Diospyros kaki, assembly GCA_036245055.1. Taxonomy (NCBI): domain Eukaryota; kingdom Viridiplantae; phylum Streptophyta; class Magnoliopsida; order Ericales; family Ebenaceae; genus Diospyros; species Diospyros kaki. Next base: position 19,691,413 of record BSEG01000009.1, on the reverse strand, counting down.
GGACTTTCATTAGGGTATTAAGTGTATCAAAATGTCGTCTTTCACATAGATTCGGAATCGTCAACTGCAAAAAAGTCAGTTTTAAGATATCGTTGATTGAACAAAGTTGTCTCTTTCTTGTTTCAAGTGTTCTACTATGGACCCATGGGTAAAACTCAAGTTTTAAAAAAGTTCCCGGAATCCGAATTTGGACATTCGTTAGTGTATTAAGTGTATCAAAATGTCGTCTTTCACGTTGATTCGGAATCGTCAACCGCAATAAAAGTCAGTTTTGAGATATAGTTGAATGAACAAAGTTGTCTCTTTCTTGTTTCAAGTGTTTAACTATTGACCCATGGCTAAAACTCAAGCTTTAAAGACTTCCCGAAATCCAAATTTGGACTTTCGTTAGTGTATTAAGTGTATCAAAATGTCGTCTTTCACATTTATTCGAAATCGTCAACCGCAAAAAAAGTCAGTTTTGAGAAATCGTTGAATCAATAAAGTTGTCTCTTTCTTGTTTCAAGTGTTCTACTATAGACCCATGGCTAAAACTCAAGTTTTAAAGACTTCCCGAAATCCAAATTTAGACTTTCATTAGTGTATTAAGTGTATTAAAATGTCGTATTTCACATTGATTCGGAATCGTCAACCGCAAAAAAAGTCAGTTCTGAGATATCGTTGAATGAACGAAGTTGTTTCTTTCTTGTTTCAAGTGTTTAACTATGGACCCATGGCTAAAACTCAAGTTTTAAAGACTTCCCGAAATCCGAATTTGTACTTTCATTAGTGTATTAAGTGTATTAAAATGTCGTCTTTCACATTGATTCGGAATCGTCAACCGCAAAAAAAGTCAGTTTTGAGTTATCGTTGAATGAACAAAGTTGTCTCTTTCTTGTTTCAAGTGTTTAACTATGGACCCATGGCTAAAACTCAAGTTTTAAAGACTTCCCGAAATCCGAATTTGGACTTTCATTAGTGTATTAAGTGTATTAAAATGTCGTCTTTCACATTGATTCGGAATCGTCAACCGCAAAAAAAGTCAGTTTTGAGTTATCGTTGAATGAACAAAGTTGTCTCTTTCTTGTTTCAAGTGTTCAACTATGGACCCATGGCTAAAACTCAAGTTTTAAAGACTTCCTGAAATCCGAATTTGTACTTTCATTAGTGTATTAAGTGTATTAAAATGTCGTCTTTCACATTGATTCGGAATCGTCAACCGCAAAAAAAGTCAGTTTTGAGTTATCGTTGAATGAACAAAGTTGTCTCTTTCTTGTTTCAAGTGTTCAACTATGGACCCATGGCTAAAACTCAAGTTTTAAAGACTTCCCGAAATCCGAATTTGGACTTTCATTTGTGTATTAAGTGTATTAAAATGTCGTCTTTCACATTGATTCGGAATCGTCAACCGCAAAAAAAGTCAGTTTTGAGATATTGTTGAATGAACAAAGTTGTCTCTTTCTTGTTTCAAGTGTTCAACTATGGACCCATGGCTAAAACTCAAGTTTTAAAAACTTCCCAAAATCTGAATTTGGACTTTATTTAGTGTATTAAGTGTTTCAAAATGTCATCTTTCACGTAGATTCAGAACCGTCAAAAGCAAATAAGTCAGTTTTGAGATATCTTTGATAGAACAAAGTTCTGTCTTTCTTGTTTCAATTGTTCTACTGTGCACCCATGGCTAAAACTCAAGTTTTAAAAACTTCCCGAGATCTGAATCTGGACTTTCATTAGTGTATTATGTGTATCAAAATGTCGTCTTTCACATAGTTTCGGAATCGTCAACTGCAAAAAAGTCAATTTTGAGATATCGTTGATTTAACAAAGTTGTCTCCTTCTTGTTTCAAGTGTTCTACTATGGACCCATGGGTAAAACTCACGTTTTAAAAATGTCCCGAAATCCGAATTTGGACTTTCACTAGTGTATTAAGTGTATCAAAATGTCGTCTTTCACATTGATTCGGAATCGTCAACCGCAAAAAAAGGCAGTTTTTAGATATCGTTGAATGAAGAAAGTTGTCTCTTTCTTCTTTCAAGTGTTCAACAATGGACCCATGGCTAAAACTCAAGTTTTAAAGACTTCCCGAAATCCGAATTTGGATTTTTCATTAGTGTATTAAGTGTATTAAAATGTCGTCTTTCACATTGATTCGGAATCATCAACCGCAAAAAAAGTCAGTTTTGAGATATCGTTGAATGAACAAAGTTGTCTCTTTCTTTTTTCAAGTGTTTAACTATGGACCCATGGCTAAAACTCAAGTTTTAAATACTTTCCGAAATCCGAATTTGGACTTTCATCAGTGTATTAAGTGTATTAAAATGTCGTCTTTCACATTGATTCGGAATCGTCCACTACAAAAAACTGCCCTTTTGAGTTATCGTTGAATAAGCAAAGTTGTCTCTTTCTTGTTTCAAGTGTTCAACTATGGACCCATGGCTAAAACACAAGTTTTAAAAACTTCTCGAAATATGAATTTGGACTTTCTTTAGTGTATTAAGTTTTTCAAAATGTCGTCTTTCACGTAGATTCGGAATCATCAAAACCAAATAAGTCAGTTTTTAGATATCTTTGATTGAACAAAGTTCTATCTTTCTTGTTTCAAGTGTTCTACTATGAACCCACGGCTAAAACTCAAGTTTTAAAAACTTCTCGAAATCTGAATCTGGACTTTCATTAGTGTATTAAGTGTATCAAAATGTCATCTTTCACATAGGTTCGGAATCGTCGACTGCAAAAAAGTCAATTTTAAGATATCGTTGATTGAACAAAGTTGTCTCCTTCTTGTTTCAAGTGTTCTACTATGGACCATGGCTAAAACTCAAGTTTTAGAGACATCCCGAAATCCGAATTTGGACTTTCGTTAGTGTATTAAGTGTATCAAAATGTCATCTTTCACATTGATTCGAGATCGTCAACCGCAAAAAAAGTCAGTTTTGAGATATCGTTGAATGAACAAAGTTGTCTCTTTCTTGTTTCTAGTGTTTAACTATGGACCCATGGCTAAAACTCAAGTTTTAAAGACTTCCCAAAATCTGATTTGGACTTTCATCAGTGTATTAAGTGTATTAAAATGTAGTCTTTCACATTGATTCAGAATCGTCCACCGCAAAAAACTTTCCTTTCGAGTTATCGTTGAATGAACGAAGTTGTCTCTTTCTTGTTTCAAGTGTTCAACTACGGACCCATGGCCAAAACTCAAGTTTTAAAACTTCCCAAAATCTGAATTTGGGCTTTCTTTAGTGTATTAAGTGTTTCAAAATGCCGTCTTTCATGTAGATTCGTAATCATCAAAAGCAAATAAGTCAGTTTTTAGATATCTTTGATTGAACAAAGTTCTGTCTTTCTTGTTTCAAGTGTTCTACTATGGACCCATGACTAAAACTCAAGTTTTAAAAACTTCTCGAAATCTAAATCTGGACTTTCATTAGGGTATTAAGTGTATCAAAATGTCGTCTTTCACATAGATTCGGAATCGTCAACTGCAAAAAAGTCAGTTTTAAGATATCGTTGATTGAACAAAGTTGTCTCTTTCTTGTTTCAAGTGTTCTACTATGGACCCATGGGTAAAACTCAAGTTTTAAAAAAGTTCCCGGAATCCGAATTTGGACATTCGTTAGTGTATTAAGTGTATCAAAATGTCGTCTTTCACGATGATTCGGAATCGTCAACCGCAATAAAAGTCAGTTTTGAGATATAGTTGAATGAACAAAGTTGTCTCTTTCTTGTTTCAAGTGTTTAACTATTGACCCATGGCTAAAACTCAAGCTTTAAAGACTTCCCGAAATCCAAATTTGGACTTTCGTTAGTGTATTAAGTGTATCAAAATGTCGTCTTTCACATTTATTCGAAATCGTCAACCGCAAAAAAAGTCAGTTTTGAGAAATCGTTGAATCAACAAAGTTGTCTCTTTCTTGTTTCAAGTGTTCTACTATAGACCCATGGCTAAAACTCAAGTTTTAAAGACTTCCCGAAATCCAAATTTAGACTTTCATTAGTGTATTAAGTGTATTAAAATGTCGTATTTCACATTGATTCGGAATCGTCAACCGCAAAAAAAGTCAGTTCTGAGATATCGTTGAATGAACGAAGTTGTTTCTTTCTTGTTTCAAGTGTTTAACTATGGACCCATGGCTAAAACTCAAGTTTTAAAGACTTCCCGAAATCCGAATTTGTACTTTCATTAGTGTATTAAGTGTATTAAAATGTCGTCTTTCACATTGATTCGGAATCGTCAACCGCAAAAAAAGTCAGTTTTGAGTTATCGTTGAATGAACAAAGTTGTCTCTTTCTTGTTTCAAGTGTTTAACTATGGACCCATGGCTAAAACTCAAGTTTTAAAGACTTCCCGAAATCCGAATTTGGACTTTCATTAGTGTATTAAGTGTATTAAAATGTCGTCTTTCGCATTGATTCGGAATCGTCAACCGCAAAAAAAGTCAGTTTTGAGTTATCGTTGAATGAACAAAGTTGTCTCTTTCTTGTTTCAAGTGTTCAACTATGGACCCATGGCTAAAACTCAAGTTTTAAAGACTTCCCGAAATCCGAATTTGGACTTTCATTTGTGTATTAAGTGTATTAAAATGTCGTCTTTCACATTGATTCGGAATCGTCAACCGCAAAAAAAGTCAGTTTTGAGATATTGTTGAATGAACAAAGTTGTCTCTTTCTTGTTTCAAGTGTTCAACTATGGACCCATGGCTAAAACTCAAGTTTTAAAAACTTCCCAAAATCTGAATTTGGACTTTATTTAGTGTATTAAGTGTTTCAAAATGTCATCTTTCACGTAGATTCAGAACCGTCAAAAGCAAATAAGTCAGTTTTGAGATATCTTTGATAGAACAAAGTTCTGTCTTTCTTGTTTCAATTGTTCTACTGTGCACCCATGGCTAAAACTCAAGTTTTAAAAACTTCCCGAGATCTGAATCTGGACTTTCATTAGTGTATTATGTGTATCAAAATGTCGTCTTTCACATAGATTCGGAATCGTCAACTGCAAAAAAGTCAATTTTGAGATATCGTTGATTTAACAAAGTTGTCTCCTTCTTGTTTCAAGTGTTCTACTATGGACCCATGGGTAAAACTCACGTTTTAAAAATGTCCCGAAATCCGAATTTGGACTTTCACTAGTGTATTAAGTGTATCAAAATGTCGTCTTTCACATTGATTCGGAATCGTCAACCGCAAAAAAAGGCAGTTTTTAGATATCGTTGAATGAAGAAAGTTGTCTCTTTCTTGTTTCAAGTGTTCAACAATGGACCCATGGCTAAAACTCAAGTTTTAAAGACTTCCCGAAATCCGAATTTGGATTTTTCATTAGTGTATTAAGTGTATTAAAATGTCGTCTTTCACATTGATTCGGAATCATCAACCGCAAAAAAAGTCAGTTTTGAGATATCGTTGAATGAACAAAGTTGTCTCTTTCTTTTTTCAAGTGTTTAACTATGGACCCATGGCTAAAACTCAAGTTTTAAATACTTTCCGAAATCCGAATTTGGACTTTCATTAGTGTATTAAGTGTATTAAAATGTCATCTTTCACATTGATTCGGAATCGTCCACTACAAAAAACTGCCCTTTTGAGTTATCGTTGAATAAGCAAAGTTGTCTCTTTCTTGTTTCAAGTGTTCAACTATGGACCCATGGCTAAAACACAAGTTTTAAAAACTTCTCGAAATATGAATTTGGACTTTCTTTAGTGTATTAAGTTTTTCAAAATGTCATCTTTCACGTAGATTTGGAATCATCAAAACCAAATAAGTCAGTTTTTAGATATCTTTGATTGAACAAAGTTCTATCTTTCTTGTTTCAAGTGTTCTACTATGAACCCACGGCTAAAACTCAAGTTTTAAAAACTTCTCGAAATCTGAATCTGGACTTTCATTAGTGTATTAAGTGTATCAAAATGTCATCTTTCACATAGGTTCGGAATCGTCAACTGCAAAAAAGTCAATTTTAAGATATCGTTGATTGAACAAAGTTGTCTCCTTCTTGTTTCAAGTGTTCTACTATGGACCATGGCTAAAACTCAAGTTTTAGAGACATCCCGAAATCCGAATTTGGACTTTCGTTAGTGTATTAAGTGTATCAAAATGTCATCTTTCACATTGATTCGAGATCGTCAACCGCAAAAAAAGTCAGTTTTGAGATATCGTTGAATGAACAAAGTTGTCTCTTTCTTGTTTCTAGTGTTTAACTATGGACCCATGGCTAAAACTCAAGTTTTAAAGACTTCCCAAAATCTGATTTGGACTTTCATCAGTGTATTAAGTGTATTAAAATGTAGTCTTTCACATTGATTCAGAATCGTCCACCGCAAAAAACTTTCCTTTCGAGTTATCGTTGAATGAACGAAGTTGTCTCTTTCTTGTTTCAAGTGTTCAACTACGGACCCATGGCCAAAACTCAAGTTTTAAAAACTTCCCAAAATCTGAATTTGGGCTTTCTTTAGTGTATTAAGTGTTTCAAAATGCCGTCTTTCATGTAGATTCGTAATCATCAAAAGCAAATAAGTCAGTTTTTAGATATCTTTGATTGAACAAAGTTCTGTCTTTCTTGTTTCAAGTGTTCTACTATGGACCCATGACTAAAACTCAAGTTTTAAAAACTTCTCGAAATCTAAATCTGGACTTTCATTAGGGTATTAAGTGTATCAAAATGTCGTCTTTCACAAGATTCGGAATCGTCAACTGCAAAAAAGTCAGTTTTAAGATATCGTTGATTGAACAAAGTTGTCTCTTTCTTGTTTCAAGTGTTCTACTATGGACCCATGGGTAAAACTCAAGTTTTAAAAAAGTTCCCGGAATCCGAATTTGGACATTCGTTAGTGTATTAAGTGTATCAAAATGTCGTCTTTCACGTTGATTCGGAATCATCACCCGCAATAAAAGTCAGTTTTGAGATATAGTTGAATGAACAAAGTTGTCTCTTTCTTGTTTCAAGTGTTTAACTATTGACCCATGGCTAAAACTCAAGCTTTAAAGACTTCCCGAAATCCAAATTTGGACTTTCGTTAGTGTATTAAGTGTATCAAAATGTCGTCTTTCACATTTATTCGAAATCGTCAACCGCAAAAAAAGTCAGTTTTGAGAAATCGTTGAATCAATAAAGTTGTCTCTTTCTTGTTTCAAGTGTTCTACTATAGACCCATGGCTAAAACTCAAGTTTTAAAGACTTCCCGAAATCCAAATTTAGACTTTCATTAGTGTATTAAGTGTATTAAAATGTCGTATTTCACATTGATTCGGAATCGTCAACCGCAAAAAAAGTCAGTTCTGAGATATCGTTGAATGAACGAAGTTGTTTCTTTCTTGTTTCAAGTGTTTAACTATGGACCCATGCCTAAAACTCAAGTTTTAAAGACTTCCCGAAATCTGAATTTGTACTTTCATTAGTGTATTAAGTGTATTAAAATGTCGTCTTTCACATTGATTCGGAATCGTCAACCGCAAAAAAAGTCAGTTTTGAGTTATCGTTGAATGAACAAAGTTGTCTCTTTCTTGTTTCAAGTGTTTAACTATGGACCCATGGCTAAAACTCAAGTTTTAAAGACTTCCCGAAATCCGAATTTGGACTTTCATTAGTGTATTAAGTGTATTAAAATGTCGTCTTTCGCATTGATTCGGAATCGTCAACCGCAAAAAAAGTCAGTTTTGAGTTATCGTTGAATGAACAAAGTTGTCTCTTTCTTGTTTCAAGTGTTCAACTATGGACCCATGGCTAAAACTCAAGTTTTAAAGACTTCCCGAAATCCGAATTTGGACTTTCATTTGTGTATTAAGTGTATTAAAATGTCGTCTTTCACATTGATTCGGAATCGTCAACCGCAAAAAAAGTCAGTTTTGAGATATTGTTGAATGAACAAAGTTGTCTCTTTCTTGTTTCAAGTGTTCAACTATGGACCCATGGCTAAAACTCAAGTTTTAAAAACTTCCCAAAATCTGAATTTGGACTTTATTTAGTGTATTAAGTGTTTCAAAATGTCATCTTTCACGTAGATTCAGAACCGTCAAAAGCAAATAAGTCAGTTTTGAGATATCTTTGATAGAATAAAGTTCTGTCTTTCTTGTTTCAATTGTTCTACTGTGCACCCATGGCTAAAACTCAAGTTTTAAAAACTTCCCGAGATCTGAATCTGGACTTTCATTAGTGTATTATGTGTATCAAAATGTCGTCTTTCACATAGATTCGGAATCGTCAACTGTAAAAAAGTCAATTTTGAGATATCGTTGATTTAACAAAGTTGTCTCCTTCTTGTTTCAAGTGTTCTACTATGGACCCATGGGTAAAACTCACGTTTTAAAAATGTCCCGAAATCCGAATTTGGACTTTCACTAGTGTATTAAGTGTATCAAAATGTCGTCTTTCACATTGATTCGGAATCGTCAACCGCAAAAAAAGGCAGTTTTTAGATATCGTTGAATGAAGAAAGTTGTCTCTTTCTTCTTTAAAGTGTTCAACAATGGACCCATGGCTAAAACTCAAGTTTTAAAGACTTCCCGAAATCCGAATTTGGATTTTTCATTAGTGTATTAAGTGTATTAAAATGTCGTCTTTCACATTGATTCGGAATCATCAACCGCAAAAAAAGTCAATTTTGAGATATCGTTGAATGAACAAAGTTGTCTCTTTCTTTTTTCAAGTGTTTAACTATGGACCCATGGCTAAAACTCAAGTTTTAAATACTTTCCGAAATCCGAATTTGGACTTTCATCAGTGTATTAAGTGTATTAAAATGTCATCTTTCACATTGATTCGGAATCGTCCACTACAAAAAACTGCCCTTTTGAGTTATCGTTGAATAAGCAAAGTTGTCTCTTTCTTGTTTCAAGTGTTCAACTATGGACCCATGGCTAAAACACAAGTTTTAAAAACTTCTCGAAATATGAATTTGGACTTTCTTTAGTGTATTAAGTTTTTCAAAATGTCGTCTTTCACGTAGAGTCGGAATCATCAAAACCAAATAAGTCAGTTTTTAGATATCTTTGATTGAACAAAGTTCTATCTTTCTTGTTTCAAGTGTTCTACTATGAACCCACGGCTAAAACTCAAGTTTTAAAAACTTCTCGAAATCTGAATCTGGACTTTCATTAGTGTATTAAGTGTATCAAAATGTCATCTTTCACATAGGTTCGTAATCGTCAACTGCAAAAAAGTTAATTTTAAGATATCGTTGATTGAACAAAGTTGTCTCCTTCTTGTTTCAAGTGTTCTACTATGGACCATGGCTAAAACTCAAGTTTTAGAGACATCCCGAAATCCGAATTTGGACTTTCGTTAGTGTATTAAGTGTATCAAAATGTCATCTTTCACATTGATTCGAGATCGTCAACCGCAAAAAAAGTCAGTTTTGAGATATCGTTGAATGAACAAAGTTGTCTCTTTCTTGTTTCTAGTGTTTAACTATGGACCCATGGGTAAAACTCAAGTTTTAAAGACTTCCCAAAATCTGATTTGGACTTTCATCAGTGTATTAAGTGTATTAAAATGTAGTCTTTCACATTGATTCAGAATCGTCCACCGCAAAAAACTTTCCTTTCGAGTTATCGTTGAATGAACGAAGTTGTCTCTTTCTTGTTTCAAGTGTTCAACTACGGACCCATGGCCAAAACTCAAGTTTTAAAAACTTCCCAAAATCTGAATTTGGGCTTTCTTTAGTGTATTAAGTGTTTCAAAATGCCGTCTTTCATGTAGATTCGTAATCATCAAAAGCAAATAAGTCAGTTTTTAGATATCTTTGATTGAACAAAGTTCTGTCTTTCTTGTTTCAAGTGTTCTACTATGGACCCATGACTAAAACTCAAGTTTTAAAAACTTCTCGAAATCTAAATCTGGACTTTCATTAGGGTATTAAGTGTATCAAAATGTCGTCTTTCACATAGATTCGGAATCGTCAACTGCAAAAAAGTCAGTTTTAAGATATCGTTGATTGAACAAAGTTGTCTCTTTCTTGTTTCAAGTGTTCTACTATGGACCCATGGGTAAAACTCAAGTTTTAAAAAAGTTCCCGGAATCCGAATTTGGACATTCGTTAGTGTATTAAGTGTATCAAAATGTCGTCTTTCACGATGATTCGGAATCGTCAACCGCAATAAAAGTCAGTTTTGAGATATAGTTGAATGAACAAAGTTGTCTCTTTCTTGTTTCAAGTGTTTAACTATTGACCCATGGCTAAAACTCAAGCTTTAAAGACTTCCCGAAATCCAAATTTGGACTTTCGTTAGTGTATTAAGTGTATCAAAATGTCGTCTTTCACATTTATTCGATATCGTCAACCGCAAAAAAAGTCAGTTTTGAGAAATCGTTGAATCAACAAAGTTGTCTCTTTCTTGTTTCAAGTGTTCTACTATAGACCCATGGCTAAAACTCAAGTTTTTAAGACTTCCCGAAATCCAAATTTAGACTTTCATTAGTGTATTAAGTGTATTAAAATGTCGTATTTCACATTGATTCAGAATCGTCAACCGCAAAAAAAGTCAGTTCTGAGATATCGTTGAATGAACGAAGTTGTTTCTTTCTTGTTTCAAGTGTTTAACTATGGACCCATGGCTAAAACTCAAGTTTTAAAGACTTCCCGAAATCCGAATTTGTACTTTCATTAGTGTATTAGGTGTATTAAAATGTCGTCTTTCACATTGATTCGGAATCGTCAACCGCAAAAAAAGTCAGTTTTGAGTTATCGTTGAATGAACAAAGTTGTCTCTTTCTTGTTTCAAGTGTTTAACTATGGACCCATGGCTAAAACTCAAGTTTTAAAGACTTCCCGAAATCCGAATTTGGACTTTCATTAGTGTATTAAGTGTATTAAAATGTCGTCTTTCGCATTGATTCGGAATCGTCAACCGCAAAAAAAGTCAGTTTTGAGTTATCGTTGAATGAACAAAGTTGTCTCTTTCTTGTTTCAAGTGTTCAACTATGGACCCATGGCTAAAACTCAAGTTTTAAAGACTTCCCGAAATCCGAATTTGGACTTTCATTTGTGTATTAAGTGTATTAAAATGTCGTCTTTCACATTGATTCGGAATCGTCAACCGCAAAAAAAGTCAGTTTTGAGATATCGTTGAATGAACAAAGTTGTCTCTTTCTTGTTTCAAGTGTTCAACTATGGACCCATGGCTAAAACTCTAGTTTTAAAAACTTCCCAAAATCTGAATTTGGACTTTATTTAGTGTATTAAGTGTTTCAAAATGTCATCTTTCACGTAGATTCAAAACCGTCAAAAGCAAATAAGTCAGTTTTGAGATATCTTTGATAGAACAAAGTTCTGTCTTTCTTGTTTCAATTGTTCTACTGTGCACCCATGGCTAAAACTCAAGTTTTAAAAACTTCCCGAGATCTGAATCTGGACTTTCATTAGTGTATTATGTGTATCAAAATGTCGTCTTTCACATAGATTCGGAATCGTCAACTGCAAAAAAGTCAATTTTGAGATATCGTTGATTTAACAAAGATGTCTCCTTCTTGTTTCAAGTGTTCTACTATGGACCCATGGGTAAAACTCACGTTTTAAAAATGTCCCGAAATCCGAATTTGGACTTTCACTAGTGTATTAAGTGTATCAAAATGTCGTCTTTCACATCGATTCGGAATCGTCAACCGCAAAAAAAGGCAGTTTTTAGATATCGTTGAATGAAGAAAGTTGTCTCTTTCTTGTTTCAAGTGTTCAACAATGGACCCATGGCTAAAACTCAAGTTTTAAAGACTTCCCGAAATCCGAATTTGGGTTTTTCATTAGTGTATTAAGTGTATTAAAATGTCGTCTTTCACATTGATTCGGAATCATCAACCGCAAAAAAAGTCAGTTTTGAGATATCGTTGAATGAACAAAGTTGTCTCTTTCTTTTTTCAAGTGTTTAACTATGGACCCATGGCTAAAACTCAAGTTTTAAATACTTTCCGAAATCCGAATTTGGACTTTCATCAGTGTATTAAGTGTATTAAAATGTCGTCTTTCACATTGATTCGGAATCGTCCACTACAAAAAACTGCCCTTTTGAGTTATCGTCGAATAAGCAAAGTTGTCTCTTTCTTGTTTCAAGTGTTCAACTATGGACCCATGGCTAAAACACAAGTTTTAAAAACTTCTCGAAATATGAATTTGGACTTTCTTTAGTGTATTAAGTTTTTCAAAATGTCGTCTTTCACGTAGATTCGGAATCATCAAAACCAAATAAGTCAGTTTTTAGATATCTTTGATTGAACAAAGTTCTATCTTTCTTGTTTCAAGTGTTCTACTATGAACCCACGGCTAAAACTCAAGTTTTAAAAACTTCTCGAAATCTGAATCTGGACTTTCATTAGTGTATTAAGTGTATCAAAATGTCATCTTTCACATAGGTTCGGAATCGTCAACTGCAAAAAAGTCAATTTTAAGATATCGTTGATTGAACAAAGTTGTCTCCTTCTTGTTTCAAGTGTTCTACTATGGACCATGGCTAAAACTCAAGTTTTAGAGACATCCCGAAATCCGAATTTGGACTTTCGTTAGTGTATTAAGTGTATCAAAATGTCATCTTTCACATTGATTCGAGATCGTCAACCGCAAAAAAAGTCAGTTTTGAGATATCGTTGAATGAACAAAGTTGTCTCTTTCTTGTTTCTAGTGTTTAACTATGGACCCATGGCTAAAACTCAAGTTTTAAAGACTTCCCAAAATCTGATTTGGACTTTCATCAGTGTATTAAGTGTATTAAAATGTAGTCTTTCACATTGATTCAGAATCGTCCACCGCAAAAAACTTTCCTTTCGAGTTATCATTGAATGAACGAAGTTGTCTCTTTCTTGTTTCAAGTGTTCAACTACGGACCCATGGCCAAAACTCAAGTTTTAAAAACTTCCAAAAATCTGAATTTGGGCTTTCTTTAGTGTATTAAGTGTTTCAAAATGCCGTCTTTCATGTAGATTCGTAATCATCAAAAGCAAATAAGTCAGTTTTTAGATATCTTTGATTGAACAAAGTTCTGTCTTTCTTGTTTCAAGTGTTCTACTATGGACCCATGACTAAAACTCAAGTTTTAAAAACTTCTCGAAATCTAAATCTGGACTTTCATTAGGGTATTAAGTGTATCAAAATGTCGTCTTTCACATAGATTCGGAATCGTCAACTGCAAAAAAGTCAGTTTTAAGATATCGTTGATTGAACAAAGTTGTCTCTTTCTTGTTTCAAGTGTTCTACTATGGACCCATGGGTAAAACTCAAGTTTTAAAAAAGTTCCCGGAATCCGAATTTGGACATTCGTTAGTGTATTAAGTGTATCAAAATGTCGTCTTTCACGTTGATTCGGAATCGTCAACCGCAATAAAAGTCAGTTTTGAGATATAGTTGAATGAACAAAGTTGTCTCTTTCTTGTTTCAAGTGTTTAACTATTGACCCATGGCTAAAACTCAAGCTTTAAAGACTTCCCGAAATCCAAATTTGGACTTTCGTTAGTGTATTAAGTGTATCAAAATGTCGTCTTTCACATTTATTCGAAATCGTCAACCGCAAAAAAAGTCAGTTTTGAGAAATCGTTGAATCAACAAAGTTGTCTCTTTCTTGTTTCAAGTGTTCTACTATAGACCCATGGCTAAAACTCAAGTTTTAAAGACTTCCCGAAATCCAAATTTAGACTTTCATTAGTGTATTAAGTGTATTAAAATGTCGTATTTCACATTGATTCGGAATCGTCAACCGCAAAAAAAGTCAGTTCTGAGATATCGTTGAATGAACGAAGTTGTTTCTTTCTTGTTTCAAGTGTTTAACTATGGACCCATGACTAAAACTCAAGTTTTAAAGACTTCCCGAAATCCGAATTTGTACTTTCATTAGTGTATTAAGTGTATTAAAATGTCGTCTTTCACATTGATTCGGAATCGTCAACCGCAAAAAAAGTCAGTTTTGAGTTATCGTTGAATGAACAAAGTTGTCTCTTTCTTGTTTCAAGTGTTCAACTATGGACCCATGGCTAAAACTCAAGTTTTAAAGACTTCCCGAAATCCGAATTTGGACTTTCATTTGTGTATTAAGTGTATTAAAATGTCGTCTTTCACATTGATTCGGAATCGTCAACCGCAAAAAAAGTCAGTTTTGAGATATTGTTGAATGAACAAAGTTGTCTCTTTCTTGTTTCAAGTGTTCAACTATGGACCCATGGCTAAAACTCAAGTTTTAAAAACTTCCCAAAATCTGAATTTGGACTTTATTTAGTGTATTAAGTGTTTCAAAATGTCATCTTTCACGTAGATTCAGAACCGTCAAAAGCAAATAAGTCAGTTTTGAGATATCTTTGATAGAACAAAGTTCTGTCTTTCTTGTTTCAATTGTTCTACTGTGCACCCATGGCTAAAACTCAAGTTTTAAAAACTTCCCGAGATCTGAATCTGGACTTTCATTAGTGTATTATGTGTATCAAAATGTCGTCTTTCACATAGATTCGGAATCGTCAACTGCAAAAAAGTCAATTTTGAGATATCGTTGATTTAACAAAGTTGTCTCCTTCTTGTTTCAAGTGTTCTACTATGGACCCATGGGTAAAACTCACGTTTTAAAAATGTCCCGAAATCCGAATTTGGACTTTCACTAGTGTATTAAGTGTATCAAAATGTCGTCTTTCACATTGATTCGGAATCGTCAACCGCAAAAAAAGGCAGTTTTTAGATATCGTTGAATGAAGAAAGTTGTCTCTTTCTTGTTTCAAGTGTTCAACAATGGACCCATGGCTAAAACTCAAGTTTTAAAGACTTCCCGAAATCCGAATTTGGATTTTTCATTAGTGTATTAAGTGTATTAAAATGTCGTCTTTCACATTGATTCGGAATCATCAACCGCAAAAAAAGTCAGTTTTGAGATATCGTTGAATGAACAAAGTTGTCTCTTTCTTTTTTCAAGTGTTTAACTATGGACCCATGGCTAAAACTCAAGTTTTAAATACTTTTCGAAATCCGAATTTGGACTTTCATCAGTGTATTAAGTGTATTAAAATGTCGTCTTTCACATTGATTCGGAATCGTCCACTACAAAAAACTGCCCTTTTGAGTTATCGTCGAATAAGCAAAGTTGTCTCTTTCTTGTTTCAAGTGTTCAACTATGGACCCATGGCTAAAACACAAGTTTTAAAAACTTCTCGAAATATGAATTTGGACTTTCTTTAGTGTATTAAGTTTTTCAAAATGTCGTCTTTCACGTAGATTCGGAATCATCAAAACCAAATAAGTCAGTTTTTAGATATCTTTGATTGAACAAAGTTCTATCTTTCTTGTTTCAAGTGTTCTACTATGAACCCACGGCTAAAACTCAAGTTTTAAAAACTTCTCTAAATCTGAATCTGGACTTTCATTAGTGTATTAAGTGTATCAAAATGTCATCTTTCACATAGGTTCGGAATCGTCAACTGCAAAAAAGTCAATTTTAAGATATCGTTGATTGAACAAAGTTGTCTCCTTCTTGTTTCAAGTGTTCTACTATGGACCATGGCTAAAACTCAAGTTTTAGAGACATCCCGAAATCCGAATTTGGACTTTCGTTAGTGTATTAAGTGTATCAAAATGTCATCTTTCACATTGATTCGAGATCGTCAACCGCAAAAAAAGTCAGTTTTGAGATATCGTTGAATGAACAAAGTTGTCTCTTTCTTGTTTCTAGTGTTTAACTATGGACCCATGGCTAAAACTCAAGTTTTAAAGACTTCCCAAAATCTGATTTGGACTTTCATCAGTGTATTAAGTGTATTAAAATGTAGTCTTTCACATTGATTCAGAATCGTCCACCGCAAAAAACTTTCCTTTCGAGTTATCGTTGAATGAACGAAGTTGTCTCTTTCTTGTTTCAAGTGTTCAACTACGGACCCATGGCCAAAACTCAAGTTTTAAAAACTTCCCAAAATCTGAATTTGGGCTTTCTTTAGTGTATTAAGTGTTTCAAAATGCCGTCTTTCATGTAGATTCGTAATCATCAAAAGCAAATAAGTCAGTTTTTAGATATCTTTGATTGAACAAAGTTCTGTCTTTCTTGTTTCAAGTGTTCTACTATGGACCCATGACTAAAACTCAAGTTTTAAAAACTTCTCGAAATCTAAATCTGGACTTTCATTAGGGTATTAAGTGTATGAAAATGTCGTCTTTCACATAGATTCGGAATCGTCAACTGCAAAAAAGTCAGTTTTAAGATATCGTTGATTGAACAAAGTTGTCTCTTTCTTGTTTCAAGTGTTCTACTATGGACCCATGGGTAAAACTCAAGTTTTAAAAAAGTTCCCGGAATCCGAATTTGGACATTCGTTAGTGTATTAAGTGTATCAAAATGTCGTCTTTCACGTTGATTCGGAATCGTCAACCGCAATAAAAGTCAGTTTTGAGATATAGTTGAATGAACAAAGTTGTCTCTTTCTTGTTTCAAGTGTTTAACTATTGACCCATGGCTAAAACTCAAGCTTTAAAGACTTCCCGAAATCCAAATTTGGACTTTCGTTAGTGTATTAAGTGTATCAAAATGTCGTCTTTCACATTTATTCGAAATCGTCAACCGCAAAAAAAGTCAGTTTTGAGAAATCGTTGAATCAACAAAGTTGTCTCTTTCTTGTTTCAAGTGTTCTACTATAGACCCATGGCTAAAACTCAAGTTTTAAAGACTTCCCGAAATCCAAATTTAGACTTTCATTAGTGTATTAAGTGTATTAAAATGTCGTATTTCACATTGATTCGAAATCGTCAACCGCAAAAAAAGTCAGTTCTGAGATATCGATGAATGAACGAAGTTGTTTCTTTCTTGTTTCAAGTGTTTAACTATGGACCCATGACTAAAACTCAAGTTTTAAAGACTTCCCGAAATCCGAATTTGTACTTTCATTAGTGTATTAAGTGTATTAAAATGTCGTCTTTCACATTGATTCGGAATCGTCAACCGCAAAAAAAGTCAGTTTTGAGTTATCGTTGAATGAACAAAGTTGTCTCTTTCTTGTTTCAAGTGTTCAACTATGGACCCATGGCTAAAACTCAAGTTTTAAAGACTTCCCGAAATCCGAATTTGGACTTTCATTTGTGTATTAAGTGTATTAAAATGTCGTCTGTCACATTGATTCGGAATCGTCAACCGCAAAAAAAGTCAGTTTTGAGATATTGTTGAATGAACAAAGTTGTCTCTTTCTTGTTTCAAGTGTTCAACTATGGACCCATGGCTAAAACTCAAGTTTTAAAAACTTCCCAAAATCTGAATTTGGACTTTATTTAGTGTATTAAGTGTTTCAAAATGTCATCTTTCACGTAGATTCAGAACCGTCAAAAGCAAATAAGTCAGTTTTGAGATATCTTTGATAGAACAAAGTTCTGTCTTTCTTGTTTCAATTGTTCTACTGTGCACCCATGGCTAAAACTCAAGTTTTAAAAACTTCCCGAGATCTGAATCTGGACTTTCATTAGTGTATTATGTGTATCAAAATGTCGTCTTTCACATAGATTCGGAATCGTCAACTGCAAAAAAGTCAATTTTGAGATATCGTTGATTTAACAAAGTTGTCTCCTTCTTGTTTCAAGTGTTCTACTATGGACCCATGGGTAAAACTCACGTTTTAAAAATGTCCCGAAATCCGAATTTGGACTTTCACTAGTGTATTAAGTGTATCAAAATGTCGTCTTTCACATTGATTCGGAATCGTCAACCGCAAAAAAAGGCAGTTTTTAGATATCGTTGAATGAAGAAAGTTGTCTTTTTCTTGTTTCAAGTGTTCAACAATGGACCCATGGCTAAAACTCAAGTTTTAAAGACTTCCCGAAATCCGAATTTGGATTTTTCATTAGTGTATTAAGTGTATTAAAATGTCGTCTTTCACATTGATTCGGAATCATCAACCGCAAAAAAAGTCAGTTTTGAGATATCGTTGAATGAACAAAGTTGTCTCTTTCTTTTTTCAAGTGTTTAACTATGGACCCATGGCTAAAACTCAAGTTTTAAATACTTTCCGAAATCCGAATTTGGACTTTCATCAGTGTATTAAGTGTATTAAAATGTCGTCTTTCACATTGATTCGGAATCGTCCACTACAAAAAACTGCCCTTTTGAGTTATCGTCGAATAAGCAAAGTTGTCTCTTTCTTGTTTCAAGTGTTCAACTATGGACCCATGGCTAAAACACAAGTTTTAAAAACTTCTCGAAATATGAATTTGGACTTTCTTTAGTGTATTAGGTTTTTCAAAATGTCGTCTTTCACGTAGATTCGGAATCATCAAAACCAAATAAGTCAGTTTTTAGATATCTGTGATTGAACAAAGTTCTATCTTTCTTGTTTCAAGTGTTCTACTATGAACCCACGGCTAAAACTCAAGTTTTAAAAACTTCTCTAAATCTGAATCTGGACTTTCATTAGTGTATTAAGTGTATCAAAATGTCATCTTTCACATAGGTTCGGAATCGTCAACTGCAAAAAAGTCAATTTTAAGATATCGTTGATTGAACAAAGTTGTCTCCTTCTTGTTTCAAGTGTTCTACTATGGACCATGGCTAAAACTCAAGTTTTAGAGACATCCCGAAATCTGAATTTGGACTTTCGTTAGTGTATTAAGTGTATCAAAATGTCATCTTTCACATTGATTCGAGATCGTCAACCGCAAAAAAAGTCAGTTTTGAGATATCGTTGAATGAACAAAGTTGTCTCTTTCTTGTTTCTAGTGTTTAACTATGGACCCATGGCTAAAACTCAAGTTTTAAAGACTTCCCAAAATCTGATTTGGACTTTCATCAGTGTATTAAGTGTATTAAAATGTAGTCTTTCACATTGATTCAGAATCGTCCACCGCAAAAAACTTTCCTTTCGAGTTATCGTTGAATGAACGAAGTTGTCTCTTTCTTGTTTCAAGTGTTCAACTACGGACCCATGGCCAAAACTCAAGTTTTAAAAACTTCCCAAAATCTGAATTTGGGCTTTCTTTAGTGTATTAAGTGTTTCAAAATGCCGTCTTTCATGTAGATTCGTAATCATCAAAAGCAAATAAGTCAGTTTTTAGATATCTTTGATTGAACAAAGTTCTGTCTTTCTTGTTTCAAGTGTTCTACTATGGACCCATGACTAAAACTCAAGTTTTAAAAACTTCTCGAAATCTAAATCTGGACTTTCATTAGGGTATTAAGTGTATCAAAATGTCGTCTTTCACATAGATTCGGAATCGTCAACTGCAAAAAAGTCAGTTTTAAGATATCGTTGATTGAACAAAGTTGTCTCTTTCTTGTTTCAAGTGTTCTACTATGGACCCATGGGTAAAACTCAAGTTTTAAAAAAGTTCCCGGAATCCGAATTTGGACATTCGTTAGTGTATTAAGTGTATCAAAATGTCGTCTTTCACGTTGATTCGGAATCGTCAACCGCAATAAAAGTCAGTTTTGAGATATAGTTGAATGAACAAAGTTGTCTCTTTCTTGTTTCAAGTGTTTAACTATTGACCCATGGCTAAAACTCAAGCTTTAAAGACTTCCCGAAATCCAAATTTGAACTTTCGTTAGTGTATTAAGTGTATCAAAATGTCGTCTTTCACATTTATTCGAAATCGTCAACCGCAAAAAAAGTCAGTTTTGAGAAATCGTTGAATCAACAAAGTTGTCTCTTTCTTGTTTCAAGTGTTCTACTATAGACCCATGGCTAAAACTCAAGTTTTAAAGACTTCCCGAAATCCAAATTTAGACTTTCATTAGTGTATTAAGTGTATTAAAATGTCATATTTCACATTGATTCGAAATCGTCAACCGCAAAAAAAGTCAGTTCTGAGATATCGTTGAATGAACGAAGTTGTTTCTTTCTTGTTTCAAGTGTTTAACTATGGACCCATGACTAAAACTCAAGTTTTAAAGACTTCCCGAAATCCGAATTTGTACTTTCATTAGTGTATTAAGTGTATTAAAATGTCGTCTTTCACATTGATTCGGAATCGTCAACCGCAAAAAAAGTCAGTTTTGAGTTATCGTTGAATGAACAAAGTTGTCTCTTTCTTGTTTCAAGTGTTCAACTATGGACCCATGGCTAAAACTCAAGTTTTAAAGACTTCCCGAAATCCGAATTTGGACTTTCATTTGTGTATTAAGTGTATTAAAATGTCGTCTTTCACATTGATTCGGAATCGTCAACCGCAAAAAAAGTCAGTTTTGAGATATTGTTGAATGAACAAAGTTGTCTCTTTCTTGTTTCAAGTGTTCAACTATGGACCCATGGCTAAAACTCAAGTTTTAAAAACTTCCCAAAATCTGAATTTGGACTTTATTTAGTGTATTAAGTGTTTCAAAATGTCATCTTTCACGTAGATTCAGAACCGTCAAAAGCAAATAAGTCAGTTTTGAGATATCTTTGATAGAACAAAGTTCTGTCTTTCTTGTTTCAATTGTTCTACTGTGCACCCATGGCTAAAACTCAAGTTTTAAAAACTTCCCGAGATCTGAATCTGGACTTTCATTAGTGTATTATGTGTATCAAAATGTCGTCTTTCACATAGATTCGGAATCGTCAACTGCAAAAAAGTCAATTTTGAGATATCGTTGATTTAACAAAGTTGTCTCCTTCTTGTTTCAAGTGTTCTACTATGGACCCATGGGTAAAACTCACGTTTTAAAAATGTCCCGAAATCCGAATTTGGACTTTCACTAGTGTATTAAGTGTATCAAAATGTCGTCTTTCACATTGATTCGGAATCGTCAACCGCAAAAAAAGGCAGTTTTTAGATATCGTTGAATGAAGAAAGTTGTCTTTTTCTTGTTTCAAGTGTTCAACAATGGACCCATGGCTAAAACTCAAGTTTTAAAGACTTCCCGAAATCCGAATTTGGATTTTTCATTAGTGTATTAAGTGTATTAAAATGTCGTCTTTCACATTGATTCGGAATCATCAACCGCAAAAAAAGTCAGTTTTGAGATATCGTTGAATGAACAAAGTTGTCTCTTTCTTTTTTCAAGTGTTTAACTATGGACCCATGGCTAAAACTCAAGTTTTAAATACTTTCCGAAATCCGAATTTGGACTTTCATCAGTGTATTAAGTGTATTAAAATGTCGTCTTTCACATTGATTCGGAATCGTCCACTACAAAAAACTGCCCTTTTGAGTTATCGTCGAATAAGCAAAGTTGTCTCTTTCTTGTTTCAAGTGTTCAACTATGGACCCATGGCTAAAACACAAGTTTTAAAAACTTCTCGAAATATGAATTTGGACTTTCTTTAGTGTATTAAGTTTTTCAAAATGTCGTCTTTCACGTAGATTCGGAATCATCAAAACCAAATAAGTCAGTTTTTAGATATCTTTGATTGAACAAAGTTCTATCTTTCTTGTTTCAAGTGTTCTACTATGAACCCACGGCTAAAACTCAAGTTTTAAAAACTTCTCGAAATCTGAATCTGGACTTTCATTAGTGTATTAAGTGTATCAAAATGTCATCTTTCACATAGGTTCGGAATCGTCAACTGCAAAAAAGTCAATTTTAAGATATCGTTGATTGAACAAAGTTGTCTCCTTCTTGTTTCAAGTGTTCTACTATGGACCATGGCTAAAACTCAAGTTTTAGAGACATCCCGAAATCCGAATTTGGACTTTCGTTAGTGTATTAAGTGTATCAAAATGTCACCTTTCACATTGATTCGAGATCGTCAACCGCAAAAAAAGTCAGTTTTGAGATATCGTTGAATGAACAAAGTTGTCTCTTTCTTGTTTCTAGTGTTTAACTATGGACCCATGGCTAAAACTCAAGTTTTAAAGACTTCCCAAAATCTGATTTGGACTTTCATCAGTGTATTAAGTGTATTAAAATGTAGTCTTTCACATTGATTCAGAATCGTCCACCGCAAAAAACTTTCCTTTCGAGTTATCGTTGAATGAACGAAGTTGTCTCTTTCTTGTTTCAAGTGTTCAACTACAGACCCATGGCCAAAACTCAAGTTTTAAAAACTTCCCAAAATCTGAATTTGGGCTTTCTTTAGTGTATTAAGTGTTTCAAAATGCCGTCTTTCATGTAGATTCGTAATCATCAAAAGCAAATAAGTCAGTTTTTAGATATCTTTGATTGAACAAAGTTCTGTCTTTCTTGTTTCAAGTGTTCTACTATGGACCCATGACTAAAACTCAAGTTTTAAAAACTTCTCGAAATCTAAATCTGGACTTTCATTAGGGTATTAAGTGTATCAAAATGTCGTCTTTCACATAGATTCGGAATCGTCAACTGCAAAAAAGTCAGTTTTAAGATATCGTTGATTGAACAAAGTTGTCTCTTTCTTGTTTCAAGTGTTCTACTATGGACCCATGGGTAAAACTCAAGTTTTAAAAAAGTTCCCGGAATCCGAATTTGGACATTCGTTAGTGTATTAAGTGTATCAAAATGTCGTCTTTCACGTTGATTCGGAATCGTCAACCGCAATAAAAGTCAGTTTTGAGATATAGTTGAATGAACAAAGTTGTCTCTTTCTTGTTTCAAGTGTTTAACTATTGACCCATGGCTAAAACTCAAGCTTTAAAGACTTCCCGAAATCCAAATTTGGACTTTCGTTAGTGTATTAAGTGTATCAAAATGTCGTCTTTCACATTTATTCGAAATCGTCAACCGCAAAAAAAGTCAGTTTTGAGAAATCGTTGAATCAACAAAGTTGTCTCTTTCTTGTTTCAAGTGTTCTACTATAGACCCATGGCTAAAACTCAAGTTTTAAAGACTTCCCGAAATCCAAATTTAGACTTTCATTAGTGTATTAAGTGTATTAAAATGTCGTATTTCACATTGATTCGAAATCGTCAACCGCAAAAAAAGTCAGTTCTGAGATATCGTTGAATGAACGAAGTTGTTTCTTTCTTGTTTCAAGTGTTTAACTATGGACCCATGACTAAAACTCAAGTTTTAAAGACTTCCCGAAATCCGAATTTGTACTTTCATTAGTGTATTAAGTGTATTAAAATGTCGTCTTTCACATTGATTCGGAATCGTCAACCGCAAAAAAAGTCAGTTTTGAGTTATCGTTGAATGAACAAAGTTGTCTCTTTCTTGTTTCAAGTGTTCAACTATGGACCCATGGCTAAAACTCAAGTTTTAAAGACTTCCCGAAATCCGAATTTGGACTTTCATTTGTGTATTAAGTGTATTAAAATGTCGTCTTTCACATTGATTCGGAATCGTCAACCGCAAAAAAAGTCAGTTTTGAGATATTGTTGAATGAACAAAGTTGTCTCTTTCTTGTTTCAAGTGTTCAACTATGGACCCATGGCTAAAACTCAAGTTTTAAAAACTTCCCAAAATCTGAATTTGGACTTTATTTAGTGTATTAAGTGTTTCAAAATGTCATCTTTCACGTAGATTCAGAACCGTCAAAAGCAAATAAGTCAGTTTTGAGATATCTTTGATAGAACAAAGTTCTGTCTTTCTTGTTTCAATTGTTCTACTGTGCACCCATGGCTAAAACTCAAGTTTTAAAAACTTCCCGAGATCTGAATCTGGACTTTCATTAGTGTATTATGTGTATCAAAATGTCGTCTTTCACATAGATTCGGAATCGTCAACTGCAAAAAAGTCAATTTTGAGATATCGTTGATTTAACAAAGTTGTCTCCTTCTTGTTTCAAGTGTTCTACTATGGACCCATGGGTAAAACTCACGTTTTAAAAATGTCCCGAAATCCGAATTTGGACTTTCACTAGTGTATTAAGTGTATCAAAATGTCGTCTTTCACATTGATTCGGAATCGTCAACCGCAAAAAAAGGCAGTTTTTAGATATCGTTGAATGAAGAAAGTTGTCTTTTTCTTGTTTCAAGTGTTCAACAATGGACCCATGGCTAAAACTCAAGTTTTAAAGACTTCCCGAAATCCGAATTTGGATTTTTCATTAGTGTATTAAGTGTATTAAAATGTCGTCTTTCACATTGATTCGGAATCATCAACCGCAAAAAAAGTCAGTTTTGAGATATCGTTGAATGAACAAAGTTGTCTCTTTCTTTTTTCAAGTGTTTAACTATGGACCCATGGCTAAAACTCAAGTTTTAAATACTTTTCGAAATCCGAATTTGGACTTTCATCAGTGTATTAAGTGTATTAAAATGTCGTCTTTCACATTGATTCGGAATCGTCCACTACAAAAAACTGCCCTTTTGAGTTATCGTCGAATAAGCAAAGTTGTCTCTTTCTTGTTTCAAGTGTTCAACTATGGACCCATGGCTAAAACACAAGTTTTAAAAACTTCTCGAAATATGAATTTGGACTTTCTTTAGTGTATTAAGTTTTTCAAAATGTCGTCTTTCACGTAGATTCGGAATCATCAAAACCAAATAAGTCAGTTTTTAGATATCTTTGATTGAACAAAGTTCTATCTTTCTTGTTTCAAGTGTTCTACTATGAACCCACGGCTAAAACTCAAGTTTTAAAAACTTCTCGAAATCTGAATCTGGACTTTCATTAGTGTATTAAGTGTATCAAAATGTCATCTTTCACATAGGTTCGGAATCGTCAACTGCAAAAAAGTCAATTTTAAGATATCGTTGATTGAACAAAGTTGTCTCCTTCTTGTTTCAAGTGTTCTACTATGGACCATGGCTAAAACTCAAGTTTTAGAGACATCCCGAAATCCGAATTTGGACTTTCGTTAGTGTATTAAGTGTATCAAAATGTCACCTTTCACATTGATTCGAGATCGTCAACCGCAAAAAAAGTCAGTTTTGAGATATCGTTGAATGAACAAAGTTGTCTCTTTCTTGTTTCTAGTGTTTAACTATGGACCCATGGCTAAAACTCAAGTTTTAAAGACTTCCCAAAATCTGATTTGGACTTTCATCAGTGTATTAAGTGTATTAAAATGTAGTCTTTCACATTGATTCAGAATCGTCCACCGCAAAAAACTTTCCTTTCGAGTTATCGTTGAATGAACGAAGTTGTCTCTTTCTTGTTTCAAGTGTTCAACTACGGACCCATGGCCAAAACTCAAGTTTTAAAAACTTCCCAAAATCTGAATTTGGGCTTTCTTTAGTGTATTAAGTGTTTCAAAATGCCGTCTTTCATGTAGATTCGTAATCATCAAAAGCAAATAAGTCAGTTTTTAGATATCTTTGATTGAACAAAGTTCTGTCTTTCTTGTTTCAAGTGTTCTACTATGGACCCATGACTAAAACTCAAGTTTTAAAAACTTCTCGAAATCTAAATCTGGACTTTCATTAGGGTATTAAGTGTATCAAAATGTCGTCTTTCACATAGATTCGGAATCGTCAACTGCAAAAAAGTCAGTTTTAAGATATCGTTGATTGAACAAAGTTGTCTCTTTCTTGTTTCAAGTGTTCTACTATGGACCCATGGGTAAAACTCAAGTTTTAAAAAAGTTCCCGGAATCCGAATTTGGACATTCGTTAGTGTATTAAGTGTATCAAAATGTCGTCTTTCACGTTGATTCGGAATCGTCAACCGCAATAAAAGTCAGTTTTGAGATATAGTTGAATGAACAAAGTTGTCTCTTTCTTGTTTCAAGTGTTTAACTATTGACCCATGGCTAAAACTCAAGCTTTAAAGACTTCCCGAAATCCAAATTTGGACTTTCGTTAGTGTATTAAGTGTATCAAAATGTCGTCTTTCACATTTATTCGAAATCGTCAACCGCAAAAAAAGTCAGTTTTGAGAAATCGTTGAATCAACAAAGTTGTCTCTTTCTTGTTTCAAGTGTTCTACTATAGACCCATGGCTAAAACTCAAGTTTTAAAGACTTCCCGAAATCCAAATTTAGACTTTCATTAGTGTATTAAGTGTATTAAAATGTCGTATTTCACATTGATTCGGAATCGTCAACCGCAAAAAAAGTCAGTTCTGAGATATCGTTGAATGAACGAAGTTGTTTCTTTCTTGTTTCAAGTGTTTAACTATGGACCCATGGCTAAAACTCAAGTTTTAAAGACTTCCCAAAATCCGAATTTGTACTTTCATTAGTGTATTAAGTGTATTAAAATGTCGTCTTTCACATTGATTCGGAATCGTCAACCGCAAAAAAAGTCAGTTTTGAGTTATCGTTGAATGAACAAAGTTGTCTCTTTCTTGTTTCAAGTGTTTAACTATGGACCCATGGCTAAAACTCAAGTTTTAAAGACTTCCCGAAATCCGAATTTGGACTTTCATTAGTGTATTAAGTGTATTAAAATGTCGTCTTTCACATTGATTCGGAATCGTCAACCGCAAAAAAAGTCAGTTTTGAGTTATCGTTGAATGAACAAAGTTGTCTCTTTCTTGTTTCAAGTGTTCAACTATGGACCCATGGCTAAAACTCAAGTTTTAAAGACTTCCCGAAATCCGAATTTGGACTTTCATTTGTGTATTAAGTGTATTAAAATGTCGTCTCTCACATTGATTCGGAATCGTCAACCGCAAAAAAAGTCAGTTTTGAGATATCGTTGAATGAACAAAGTTGTCTCTTTCTTGTTTCAAGTGTTCAACTATGGACCCATGGCTAAAACTCAAGTTTTAAAGACTTCCCGAAATCCGAATTTGGACTTTCATTAGTGTATTAAGTGTATTAAAATGTCGTATTTCACATTGATTCGGAATCGTCAACCGCAAAAAAAGTCAGTTCTGAGATATCGTTGAATGAACGAAGTTGTTTCTTTCTTGTTTCAAGTGTTTAACTATGGACCCATGACTAAAACTCAAGTTTTAAAGACTTCCCGAAATCCGAATTTGTACTTTCATTAGTGTATTAAGTGTATTAAAATGTCGTCTTTCACATTGATTCGGAATCGTCAACCGCAAAAAAAGTCAGTTTTGAGTTATCGTTGAATGAACAAAGTTGTCTCTTTCTTGTTTCAAGTGTTCAACTATGGACCCATGGCTAAAACTCAAGTTTTAAAGACTTCCCGAAATCCGAATTTGGACTTTCATTTGTGTATTAAGTGTATTAAAATGTCGTCTTTCACATTGATTCGGAATCGTCAACCGCAAAAAAAGTCAGTTTTGAGATATTGTTGAATGAACAAAGTTGTCTCTTTCTTGTTTCAAGTGTTCAACTATGGACCCATGGCTAAAACTCAAGTTTTAAAAACTTCCCAAAATCTGAATTTGGACTTTATTTAGTGTATTAAGTGTTTCAAAATGTCATCTTTCACGTAGATTCAGAACCGTCAAAAGCAAATAAGTCAGTTTTGAGATATCTTTGATAGAGCAAAGTTCTGTCTTTCTTGTTTCAATTGTTCTACTGTGCACCCATGGCTAAAACTCAAGTTTTAAAAACTTCCCGAGATCTGAATCTGGACTTTCATTAGTGTATTATGTGTATCAAAATGTCGTCTTTCACATAGATTTGGAATCGTCAACTGCAAAAAAGTCAATTTTGAGATATCGTTGATTTAACAAAGTTGTCTCCTTCTTGTTTCAAGTGTTCTACTATGGACCCATGGGTAAAACTCACGTTTTAAAAATGTCCCGAAATCCGAATTTGGACTTTCACTAGTGTATTAAGTGTATCAAAATGTCGTCTTTCACATTGATTCGGAATCGTCAACCGCAAAAAAAGGCAGTTTTTAGATATCGTTGAATGAAGAAAGTTGTCTCTTTCTTGTTTCAAGTGTTCAACAATGGACCCATGGCTAAAACTCAAGTTTTAAAGACTTCCCGAAATCCGAATTTGGATTTTTCATTAGTGTATTAAGTGTATTAAAATGTCGTCTTTCACATTGATTCGGAATCATCAACCGCAAAAAAAGTCAGTTTTGAGATATCGTTGAATGAACAAAGTTGTCTCTTTCTTTTTTCAAGTGTTTAACTATGGACCCATGGCTAAAACTCAAGTTTTAAATACTTTCCGAAATCCGAATTTGGACTTTCATCAGTGTATTAAGTGTATTAAAATGTCGTCTTTCACATTGATTCGGAATCGTCCACTACAAAAAACTGCCCTTTTGAGTTATCGTTGAATAAGCAAAGTTGTCTCTTTCTTGTTTCAAGTGTTCAACTATGGACCCATGGCTAAAACACAAGTTTTAAAAACTTCTCGAAATATCAATTTGGACTTTCTTTAGTGTATTAAGTTTTTCAAAATGTCGTCTTTCACGTAGATTCGGAATCATCAAAACCAAATAAGTCAGTTTTTAGATATCTTTGATTGAACAAAGTTCTATCTTTCTTGTTTCAAGTGTTCTACTATGAACCCACGGCTAAAACTCAAGTTTTAAAAACTTCTCGAAATCTGAATCTGGACTTTCATTAGTGTATTAAGTGTATCAAAATGTCATCTTTCACATAGGTTCGGAATCGTCAACTGCAAAAAATTCAATTTTAAGATATCGTTGATTGAACAAAGTTGTCTCCTTCTTGTTTCAAGTGTTCTACTATGGACCATGGCTAAAACTCAAGTTTTAGAGACATCCCGAAATCCGAATTTGGACTTTCGTTAGTGTATTAAGTGTATCAAAATGTCATCTTTCACATTGATTCGAGATCGTCAACCGCAAAAAAAGTCAGTTTTGAGATATCGTTGAATGAACAAAGTTGTCTCTTTCTTGTTTCTAGTGTTTAACTATGGACCCATGGCTAAAACTCAAGTTTTAAAGACTTCCCAAAATCTGATTTGGACTTTCATCAGTGTATTAAGTGTATTAAAATGTAGTCTTTCACATTGATTCAGAATCGTCCACCGCAAAAAACTTTCCTTTCGAGTTATCGTTGAATGAACGAAGTTGTCTCTTTCTTGTTTCAAGTGTTCAACTACGGACCCATGGCCAAAACTCAAGTTTTAAAAACTTCCCAAAATCTGAATTTGGGCTTTCTTTAGTGTATTAAGTGTTTCAAAATGCCGTCTTTCATGTAGATTCGTAATCATCAAAAGCAAATAAGTCAGTTTTTAGATATCTTTGATTGAACAAAGTTCTGTCTTTCTTGTTTCAAGTGTTCTACTATGGACCCATGACTAAAACTCAAGTTTTAAAAACTTCTCGAAATCTAAATCTGGACTTTCATTAGGGTATTAAGTGTATCAAAATGTCGTCTTTCACATAGATTCGGAATCGTCAACTGCAAAAAAGTCAGTTTTAAGATATCGTTGATTGAACAAAGTTGTCTCTTTCTTGTTTCAAGTGTTCTACTATGGACCCATGGGTAAAACTCAAGTTTTAAAAAAGTTCCCGGAATCCGAATTTGGACATTCGTTAGTGTATTAAGTGTATCAAAATGTCGTCTTTCACGTTGATTCGGAATCGTCAACCGCAATAAAAGTCAGTTTTGAGATATAGTTGAATGAACAAAGTTGTCTCTTTCTTGTTTCAAGTGTTTAACTATTGACCCATGGCTAAAACTCAAGCTTTAAAGACTTCCCGAAATCAAAATTTGGACTTTCGTTAGTGTATTAAGTGTATCAAAATGTCGTCTTTCACATTTATTCGAAATCGTCAACCGCAAAAAAAGTCAGTTTTGAGAAATCGTTGAATCAACAAAGTTGTCTCTTTCTTGTTTCAAGTGTTCTACTATAGACCCATGGCTAAAACTCAAGTTTTAAAGACTTCCCGAAATCCAAATTTAGACTTTCATTAGTGTATTAAGTGTATTAAAATGTCGTATTTCACATTGATTCGGAATCGTCAACCGCAAAAAAAGTCAGTTCTGAGATATCGTTGAATGAACGAAGTTGTTTCTTTCTTGTTTCAAGTGTTTAACTATGGACCCATGGCTAAAACTCAAGTTTCAAAGACTTCCCGAAATCCGAATTTGTACTTTCATTAGTGTATTAAGTGTATTAAAATGTCGTCTTTCACATTGATTCGGAATCGTCAACCGCAAAAAAAGTCAGTTTTGAGTTATCGTTGAATGAACAAAGTTGTCTCTTTCTTGTTTCAAGTGTTTAACTATGGACCCATGGCTAAAACTCAAGTTTTAAAGACTTCCCGAAATCCGAATTTGGACTTTCATTAGTGTATTAAGTGTATTAAAATGTCGTCTTTCGCATTGATTCGGAATCGTCAACCGCAAAAAAAGTCAGTTTTGAGTTATCGTTGAATGAACAAAGTTGTCTCTTTCTTGTTTCAAGTGTTCAACTATGGACCCATGGCTAAAACTCAAGTTTTAAAGACTTCCCGAAATCCGAATTTGGACTTTCATTTGTGTATTAAGTGTATTAAAATGTCGTCTCTCACATTGATTCGGAATCGTCAACCGCAAAAAAAGTCAGTTTTGAGATATCGTTGAATGAACAAAGTTGTCTCTTTCTTGTTTCAAGTGTTCAACTATGGACCCATGGCTAAAACTCAAGTTTTAAAAACTTCCCAAAATCTGAATTTGGACTTTATTTAGTGTATTAAGTGTTTCAAAATGTCATCTTTCACGTAGATTCAGAACCGTCAAAAGCAAATAAGTCAGTTTTGAGATATCTTTGATAGAACAAAGTTCTGTCTTTCTTGTTTCAATTGTTCTACTGTGCACCCATGGCTAAAACTCAAGTTTTAAAAACTTCCCGAGATCTGAATCTGGACTTTCATTAGTGTATTATGTGTATCAAAATGTCGTCTTCACATAGATTCGGAATCGTCAACTGCAAAAAAGTCAATTTTGAGATATCGTTGATTTAACAAAGTTGTCTCCTTCTTGTTTCAAGTGTTCTACTATGGACCCATGGGTAAAACTCACGTTTTAAAAATGTCCCGAAATCCGAATTTGGACTTTCACTAGTGTATTAAGTGTATCAAAATGTCGTCTTTCACATTGATTCGGAATCGTCAACCGCAAAAAAAGGCAGTTTTTAGATATCGTTGAATGAAGAAAGTTGTCTCTTTCTTGTTTCAAGTGTTCAACAATGGACCCATGGCTAAAACTCAAGTTTTAAAGACTTCCCGAAATCCGAATTTGGATTTTTCATTAGTGTATTAAGTGTATTAAAATGTCGTCTTTCACATTGATTCGGAATCATCAACCGCAAAAAAAGTCAGTTTTGAGATATCGTTGAATGAACAAAGTTGTCTCTTTCTTTTTTCAAGTGTTTAACTATGGACCCATGGCTAAAACTCAAGTTTTAAATACTTTCCGAAATCCGAATTTGGACTTTCATCAGTGTATTAAGTGTATTAAAATGTCGTCTTTCACATTGATTCGGAATCGTCCACTACAAAAAACTGCCCTTTTGAGTTATCGTTGAATAAGCAAAGTTGTCTCTTTCTTGTTTCAAGTGTTCAACTATGGACCCATGGCTAAAACACAAGTTTTAAAAACTTCTCGAAATATGAATTTGGACTTTCTTTAGTGTATTAAGTTTTTCAAAATGTCGTCTTTCACGTAGATTCGGAATCATCAAAACCAAATAAGTCAGTTTTTAGATATCTTTGATTGAACAAAGTTCTATCTTTCTTGTTTCAAGTGTTCTACTATGAACCCACGGCTAAAACTCAAGTTTTAAAAACTTCTCGAAATCTGAATCTGGACTTTCATTAGTGTATTAAGTGTATCAAAATGTCATCTTTCACATAGGTTCGGAATCGTCAACTGCAAAAAAGTCAATTTTAAGATATCGTTGATTGAACAAAGTTGTCTCCTTCTTGTTTCAAGTGTTCTACTATGGACCATGGCTAAAACTCAAGTTTTAGAGACATCCCGAAATCCGAATTTGGACTTTCGTTAGTGTATTAAGTGTATCAAAATGTCATCTTTCACATTGATTCGAGATCGTCAACCGCAAAAAAAGTCAGTTTTGAGATATCGTTGAATGAACAAAGTTGTCTCTTTCTTGTTTCTAGTGTTTAACTATGGACCCATGGCTAAAACTCAAGTTTTAAAGACTTCCCAAAATCTGATTTGGACTTTCATCAGTGTATTAAGTGTATTAAAATGTAGTCTTTCACATTGATTCAGAATCGTCCACCGCAAAAAACTTTCCTTTCGAGTTATCGTTGAATGAACGAAGTTGTCTCTTTCTTGTTTCAAGTGTTCAACTACGGACCCATGGCCAAAACTCAAGTTTTAAAAACTTCCCAAAATCTGAATTTGGGCTTTCTTTAGTGTATTAAGTGTTTCAAAATGCCGTCTTTCATGTAGATTCGTAATCATCAAAAGCAAATAAGTCAGTTTTTAGATATCTTTGATTGAACAAAGTTCTGTCTTTCTTGTTTCAAGTGTTCTACTATGAACCCACGGCTAAAACTCAAGTTTTAAAAACTTCCCGAGATCTGAATCTGGACTTTCATTAGTGTATTATGTGTATCAAAATGTCGTCTTTCACATAGATTCGGAATCGTCAACTGCAAAAAAGTCAGTTTTAAGATATCGTTGATTGAACAAAGTTGTCTCTTTCTTGTTTCAAGTGTTCTACTATGGACCCATGGGTAAAACTCAAGTTTTAAAAAAGTTCCCGGAATCCGAATTTGGACATTCGTTAGTGTATTAAGTGTATCAAAATGTCGTCTTTCACGTTGATTCGGAATCGTCAACCGCAATAAAAGTCAGTTTTGAGATATAGTTGAATGAACAAAGTTGTCTCTTTCTTGTTTCAAGTGTTTAACTATTGACCCATGGCTAAAACTCAAGCTTTAAAGACTTCCCGAAATCCAAATTTGGACTTTCGTTAGTGTATTAAGTGTATCAAAATGTCGTCTTTCACATTTATTCGAAATCGTCAACCGCAAAAAAAGTCAGTTTTGAGAAATCGTTGAATCAACAAAGTTGTCTCTTTCTTGTTTCAAGTGTTCTACTATAGACCCATGGCTAAAACTCAAGTTTTAAAGACTTCCCGAAATCCAAATTTAGACTTTCATTAGTGTATTAAGTGTATTAAAATGTCGTATTTCACATTGATTCGGAATCGTCAACCGCAAAAAAAGTCAGTTCTGAGATATCGTTGAATGAACGAAGTTGTTTCTTTCTTGTTTCAAGTGTTTAACTATGGACCCATGACTAAAACTCAAGTCTTAAAGACTTCCCGAAATCCGAATTTGTACTTTCATTAGTGTATTAAGTGTATTAAAATGTCGTCTTTCACATTGATTCGGAATCGTCAACCGCAAAAAAAGTCAGTTTTGAGTTATCGTTGAATGAACAAAGTTGTCTCTTTCTTGTTTCAAGTGTTCAACTATGGACCCATGGCTAAAACTCAAGTTTTAAAGACTTCCCGAAATCCGAATTTGGACTTTCATTTGTGTATTAAGTGTATTAAAATGTCGTCTTTCACATTGATTCGGAATCGTCAACCGCAAAAAAAGTCAGTTTTGAGATATTGTTGAATGAACAAAGTTGTCTCTTTCTTGTTTCAAGTGTTCAACTATGGACCCATGGCTAAAACTCAAGTTTTAAAAACTTCCCAAAATCTGAATTTGGACTTTATTTAGTGTATTAAGTGTTTCAAAATGTCATCTTTCACGTAGATTCAGAACCGTCAAAAGCAAATAAGTCAGTTTTGAGATATCTTTGATAGAACAAAGTTCTGTCTTTCTTGTTTCAATTGTTCTACTGTGCACCCATGGCTAAAACTCAAGTTTTAAAAACTTCCCGAGATCTGAATCTGGACTTTCATTAGTGTATTATGTGTATCAAAATGTCGTCTTCACATAGATTCGAAATCGTCAACTGCAAAAAAGTCAATTTTGAGATATCGTTGATTTAACAAAGTTGTCTCCTTCTTGTTTCAAGTGTTCTACTATGGACCCATGGGTAAAACTCACGTTTTAAAAATGTCCCGAAATCCGAATTTGGACTTTCACTAGTGTATTAAGTGTATCAAAATGTCGTCTTTCACATTGATTCGGAATCGTCAACCGCAAAAAAAGGCAGTTTTTAGATATCGTTGAATGAAGAAAGTTGTCTCTTTCTTGTTTCAAGTGTTCAACAATGGACCCATGGCTAAAACTCAAGTTTTAAAGACTTCCCGAAATCCGAATTTGGATTTTTCATTAGTGTATTAAGTGTATTAAAATGTCGTCTTTCACATTGATTCGGAATCATCAACCGCAAAAAAAGTCAGTTTTGAGATATCGTTGAATGAACAAAGTTGTCTCTTTCTTTTTTCAAGTGTTTAACTATGGACCCATGGCTAAAACTCAAGTTTTAAATACTTTCCGAAATCCGAATTTGGACTTTCATCAGTGTATTAAGTGTATTAAAATGTCGTCTTACACATTGATTCGGAATCGTCCACTACAAAAAATTTCCCTTTTGAGTTATCGTTGAATAAGCAAAGTTGTCTCTTTCTTGTTTCAAGTGTTCAACTATGGACCCATGGCTAAAACACAAGTTTTAAAAACTTCTCGAAATATGAATTTGGACTTTCTTTAGTGTATTAAGTTTTTCAAAATGTCGTCTTTCACGTAGATTCGGAATCATCAAAACCAAATAAGTCAGTTTTTAGATATCTTTGATTGAACAAAGTTCTATCTTTCTTGTTTCAAGTGTTCTACTATGAACCCACGGCTAAAACTCAAGTTTTAAAAACTTCTCGAAATCTGAATCTGGACTTTCATTAGTGTATTAAGTGTATCAAAATGTCATCTTTCACATAGGTTCGGAATCGTCAACTGCAAAAAAGTCAATTTTAAGATATCGTTGATTGAACAAAGTTGTCTCCTTCTTGTTTCAAGTGTTCTACTATGGACCATGGCTAAAACTCAAGTTTTAGAGACATCCCGAAATCCGAATTTGGACTTTCGTTAGTGTATTAAGTGTATCAAAATGTCATCTTTCACATTGATTCGAGATCGTCAACCGCAAAAAAAGTCAGTTTTGAGATATCGTTGAATGAACAAAGTTGTCTCTTTCTTGTTTCTAGTGTTTAACTATGGACCCATGGCTAAAACTCAAGTTTTAAAGACTTCCCAAAATCTGATTTGGACTTTCATCAGTGTATTAAGTGTATTAAAATGTAGTCTTTCACATTGATTCAGAATCGTCCACCGCAAAAAACTTTCCTTTCGAGTTATCGTTGAATGAACGAAGTTGTCTCTTTCTTGTTTCAAGTGTTCAACTACGGACCCATGGCCAAAACTCAAGTTTTAAAAACTTCCCAAAATCTGAATTTGGGCTTTCTTTAGTGTATTAAGTGTTTCAAAATGCCGTCTTTCATGTAGATTCGTAATCATCAAAAGCAAATAAGTCAGTTTTTAGATATCTTTGATTGAACAAAGTTCTGTCTTTCTTGTTTCAAGTGTTCTACTATGGACCCATGACTAAAACTCAAGTTTTAAAAACTTCTCGAAATCTAAATCTGGACTTTCATTAGGGTATTAAGTGTATCAAAATGTCGTCTTTCACATAGATTCGGAATCGTCAACTGCAAAAAAGTCAGTTTTAAGATATCGTTGATTGAACAAAGTTGTCTCTTTCTTGTTTCAAGTGTTCTACTATGGACCCATGGGTAAAACTCAAGTTTTAAAAAAGTTCCCGGAATCCGAATTTGGACATTCGTTAGTGTATTAAGTGTATCAAAATGTCGTCTTTCACGTTGATTCGGAATCGTCAACCGCAATAAAAGTCAGTTTTGAGATATAGTTGAATGAACAAAGTTGTCTCTTTCTTGTTTCAAGTGTTTAACTATTGACCCATGGCTAAAACTCAAGCTTTAAAGACTTCCCGAAATCAAAATTTGGACTTTCGTTAGTGTATTAAGTGTATCAAAATGTCGTCTTTCACATTTATTCGAAATCGTCAACCGCAAAAAAAGTCAGTTTTGAGAAATCGTTGAATCAACAAAGTTGTCTCTTTCTTGTTTCAAGTGTTCTACTATAGACCCATGGCTAAAACTCAAGTTTTAAAGACTTCCCGAAATCCAAATTTAGACTTTCATTAGTGTATTAAGTGTATTAAAATGTCGTATTTCACATTGATTCGGAATCGTCAACCGCAAAAAAAGTCAGTTCTGAGATATCGTTGAATGAACGAAGTTGTTTCTTTCTTGTTTCAAGTGTTTAACTATGGACCCATGGCTAAAACTCAAGTTTTAAAGACTTCCCGAAATCCGAATTTGTACTTTCATTAGTGTATTAAGTGTATTAAAATGTCGTCTTTCACATTGATTCGGAATCGTCAACCGCAAAAAAAGTCAGTTTTGAGTTATCGTTGAAAGAACAAAGTTGTCTCTTTCTTGTTTCAAGTGTTTAACTATGGACCCATGGCTAAAACTCAAGTTTTAAAGACTTCCCGAAATCCGAATTTGGACTTTCATTAGTGTATTAAGTGTATTAAAATGTCGTCTTTCGCATTGATTCGGAATCGTCAACCGCAAAAAAAGTCAGTTTTGAGTTATCGTTGAATGAACAAAGTTGTCTCTTTCTTGTTTCAAGTGTTCAACTATGGACCCATGGCTAAAACTCAAGTTTTAAAGACTTCCCGAAATCCGAATTTGGACTTTCATTTGTGTATTAAGTGTATTAAAATGTCGTCTTTCACATTGATTCGGAATCGTCAACCGCAAAAAAAGTCAGTTTTGAGATATTGTTGAATGAACAAAGTTGTCTCTTTCTTGTTTCAAGTGTTCAACTATGGACCCATGGCTAAAACTCAAGTTTTAAAAACTTCCCAAAATCTGAATTTGGACTTTATTTAGTGTATTAAGTGTTTCAAAATGTCATCTTTCACGTAGATTCAGAACCGTCAAAAGCAAATAAGTCAGTTTTGAGATATCTTTGATAGAACAAAGTTCTGTCTTTCTTGTTTCAATTGTTCTACTGTGCACCCATGGCTAAAACTCAAGTTTTAAAAACTTCCCGAGATCTGAATCTGGACTTTCATTAGTGTATTATGTGTATCAAAATGTCGTCTTTCACATAGATTCGGAATCGTCAACTGCAAAAAAGTCAATTTTGAGATATCGTTGATTTAACAAAGTTGTCTCCTTCTTGTTTCAAGTGTTCTACTATGGACCCATGGGTAAAACTCACGTTTTAAAAATGTCCCGAAATCCGAATTTGGACTTTCACTAGTGTATTAAGTGTATCAAAATGTCGTCTTTCACATTGATTCGGAATCGTCAACCGCAAAAAAAGGCAGTTTTTAGATATCGTTGAATGAAGAAAGTTGTCTCTTTCTTGTTTCAAGTGTTCAACAATGGACCCATGGCTAAAACTCAAGTTTTAAAGACTTCCCGAAATCCGAATTTGGATTTTTCATTAGTGTATTAAGTGTATTAAAATGTCGTCTTTCACATTGATTCGGAATCATCAACCGCAAAAAAAGTCAGTTTTGAGATATCGTTGAATGAACAAAGTTGTCTCTTTCTTTTTTCAAGTGTTTAACTATGGACCCATGGCTAAAACTCAAGTTTTAAATACTTTCCGAAATCCGAATTTGGACTTTCATCAGTGTATTAAGTGTATTAAAATGTCGTCTTTCACATTGATTCGGAATCGTCCACTACAAAAAACTGCCCTTTTGAGTTATCGTTGAATAAGCAAAGTTGTCTCTTTCTTGTTTCAAGTGTTCAACTATGGACCCATGGCTAAAACACAAGTTTTAAAAACTTCTCGAAATATGAATTTGGACTTTCTTTAGTGTATTAAGTTTTTCAAAATGTCGTCTTTCACGTAGATTCGGAATCATCAAAACCAAATAAGTCAGTTTTTAGATATCTTTGATTGAACAAAGTTCTATCTTTCTTGTTTCAAGTGTTCTACTATGAACCCACGGCTAAAACTCAAGTTTTAAAAACTTCTCAAAATCTGAATCTGGACTTTCATTAGTGTATTAAGTGTATCAAAATGTCATCTTTCACATAGGTTCGGAATCGTCAACTGCAAAAAAGTCAATTTTAAGATATCGTTGATTGAACAAAGTTGTCTCCTTCTTGTTTCAAGTGTTCTACTATGGACCATGGCTAAAACTCAAGTTTTAGAGACATCCCGAAATCCGAATTTGGACTTTCGTTAGTGTATTAAGTGTATCAAAATGTCATCTTTCACATTGATTCGAGATCGTCAACCGCAAAAAAAGTCAGTTTTGAGATATCGTTGAATGAACAAAGTTGTCTCTTTCTTGTTTCTAGTGTTTAACTATGGACCCATGGCTAAAACTCAAGTTTTAAAGACTTCCCAAAATCTGATTTGGACTTTCATCAGTGTATTAAGTGTATTAAAATGTAGTCTTTCACATTGATTCAGAATCGTCCACCGCAAAAAACTTTCCTTTCGAGTTATCGTTGAATGAACGAAGTTGTCTCTTTCTTGTTTCAAGTGTTCAACTACGGACCCATGGCCAAAACTCAAGTTTTAAAAACTTCCCAAAATCTGAATTTGGGCTTTCTTTAGTGTATTAAGTGTTTCAAAATGCCGTCTTTCATGTAGATTCGTAATCATCAAAAGCAAATAAGTCAGTTTTTAGATATCTTTGATTGAACAAAGTTCTGTCTTTCTTGTTTCAAGTGTTCTACTATGGACCCATGACTAAAACTCAAGTTTTAAAAACTTCTCGAAATCTAAATCTGGACTTTCATTAGGGTATTAAGTGTATCAAAATGTCGTCTTTCACATAGATTCGGAATCGTCAACTGCAAAAAAGTCAGTTTTAAGATATCGTTGATTGAACAAAGTTGTCTCTTTCTTGTTTCAAGTGTTCTACTATGGACCCATGGGTAAAACTCAAGTTTTAAAAAAGTTCCCGGAATCCGAATTTGGACATTCGTTAGTGTATTAAGTGTATCAAAATGTCGTCTTTCACGTTGATTCGGAATCGTCAACCGCAATAAAAGTCAGTTTTGAGATATAGTTGAATGAACAAAGTTGTCTCTTTCTTGTTTCAAGTGTTTAACTATTGACCCATGGCTAAAACTCAAGCTTTAAAGACTTCCCGAAATCCAAATTTGGACTTTCGTTAGTGTATTAAGTGTATCAAAATGTCGTCTTTCACATTTATTCGAAATCGTCAACCGCAAAAAAAGTCAGTTTTGAGAAATCGTTGAATCAACAAAGTTGTCTCTTTCTTGTTTCAAGTGTTCTACTATAGACCCATGGCTAAAACTCAAGTTTTAAAGACTTCCCGAAATCCAAATTTAGACTTTCATTAGTGTATTAAGTGTATTAAAATGTCGTATTTCACATTGATTCGGAATCGTCAACCGCAAAAAAAGTCAGTTCTGAGATATCGTTGAATGAACGAAGTTGTTTCTTTCTTGTTTCAAGTGTTTAACTATGGACCCATGGCTAAAACTCAAGTTTTAAAGACTTCCCGAAATCCGAATTTGTACTTTCATTAGTGTATTAAGTGTATTAAAATGTCGTCTTTCACATTGATTCGGAATCGTCAACCGCAAAAAAAGTCAGTTTTGAGTTATCGTTGAATGAACAAAGTTGTCTCTTTCTTGTTTCAAGTGTTTAACTATGGACCCATGGCTAAAACTCAAGTTTTAAAGACTTCCCGAAATCCGAATTTGGACTTTCATTAGTGTATTAAGTGTATTAAAATGTCGTCTTTCGCATTGATTCGGAATCGTCAACCGCAAAAAAAGTCAGTTTTGAGTTATCGTTGAATGAACAAAGTTGTCTCTTTCTTGTTTCAAGTGTTCAACTATGGACCCATGGCTAAAACTCAAGTTTTAAAGACTTCCCGAAATCCGAATTTGGACTTTCATTTGTGTATTAAGTGTATTAAAATGTCGTCTCTCACATTGATTCGGAATCGTCAACCGCAAAAAAAGTCAGTTTTGAGATATCGTTGAATGAACAAAGTTGTCTCTTTCTTGTTTCAAGTGTTCAACTATGGACCCATGGCTAAAACTCAAGGTTTAAAAACTTCCCAAAATCTGAATTTGGACTTTATTTAGTGTATTAAGTGTTTCAAAATGTCATCTTTCACGTAGATTCAGAACCGTCAAAAGCAAATAAGTCAGTTTTGAGATATCTTTGATAGAACAAAGTTTTGTCTTTCTTGTTTCAATTGTTCTACTGTGCACCCATGGCTAAAACTCAAGTTTTAAAAACTTCCCGAGATCTGAATCTGGACTTTCATTAGTGTATTATGTGTATCAAAATGTCGTCTTTCACATAGATTCGGAATCGTCAACTGCAAAAAAGTCAATTTTGAGATATCGTTGATTTAACAAAGTTGTCTCCTTCTTGTTTCAAGTGTTCTACTATGGACCCATGGGTAAAACTCACGTTTTAAAAATGTCCCGAAATCCGAATTTGGACTTTCACTAGTGTATTAAGTGTATCAAAATGTCATCTTTCACATTGATTCGGAATCGTCAACCGCAAAAAAAGGCAGTTTTTAGATATCGTTGAATGAAGAAAGTTGTCTCTTTCTTGTTTCAAGTGTTCAACAATGGACCCATGGCTAAAACTCAAGTTTTAAAGACTTCCCGAAATCCGAATTTGGATTTTTCATTAGTGTATTAAGTGTATTAAAATGTCGTCTTTCACATTGATTCGGAATCATCAACCGCAAAAAAAGTCAGTTTTGAGATATCGTTGAATGAACAAAGTTGTCTCTTTCTTTTTTCAAGTGTTTAACTATGGACCCATGGCTAAAACTCAAGTTTTAAATACTTTCCGAAATCCGAATTTGGACTTTCATCAGTGTATTAAGTGTATTAAAATGTCGTCTTTCACATTGATTCGGAATCGTCCACTACAAAAAACTGCCCTTTTGAGTTATCGTTGAATAAGCAAAGTTGTCTCTTTCTTGTTTCAAGTGTTCAACTATGGACCCATGGCTAAAACACAAGTTTTAAAAACTTCTCGAAATATGAATTTGGACTTTCTTTAGTGTATTAAGTTTTTCAAAATGTCGTCTTTCACGTAGATTCGGAATCATCAAAACCAAATAAGTCAGTTTTTAGATATCTTTGATTGAACAAAGTTCTATCTTTCTTGTTTCAAGTGTTCTACTATGAACCCACGGCTAAAACTCAAGTTTTAAAAACTTCTCGAAATCTGAATCTGGACTTTCATTAGTGTATTAAGTGTATCAAAATGTCATCTTTCACATAGGTTCGGAATCGTCAACTGCAAAAAAGTCAATTTTAAGATATCGTTGATTGAACAAAGTTGTCTCCTTCTTGTTTCAAGTGTTCTACTATGGACCATGGCTAAAACTCAAGTTTTAGAGACATCCCGAAATCCGAATTTGGACTTTCGTTAGTGTATTAAGTGTATCAAAATGTCATCTTTCACATTGATTCGAGATCGTCAACC
The DNA here is from genome assembly GCA_036245055.1 of Diospyros kaki. Classification (NCBI taxonomy): domain Eukaryota; kingdom Viridiplantae; phylum Streptophyta; class Magnoliopsida; order Ericales; family Ebenaceae; genus Diospyros; species Diospyros kaki. The sequence goes on along the minus strand of BSEG01000009.1, from coordinate 19,650,414 downwards.
GCAAAAAAAGTCAGTTTTGAGATATCGTTGAATGAACAAAGTTGTCTCTTTCTTGTTTCTAGTGTTTAACTATGGACCCATGGCTAAAACTCAAGTTTTAAAGACTTCCCAAAATCTGATTTGGACTTTCATCAGTGTATTAAGTGTATTAAAATGTAGTCTTTCACATTGATTCAGAATCGTCCACCGCAAAAAACTTTCCTTTCGAGTTATCGTTGAATGAACGAAGTTGTCTCTTTCTTGTTTCAAGTGTTCAACTACGGACCCCTGGCCAAAACTCAAGTTTTAAAAACTTCCCAAAATCTGAATTTGGGCTTTCTTTAGTGTATTAAGTGTTTCAAAATGCCGTCTTTCATGTAGATTCGTAATCATCAAAAGCAAATAAGTCAGTTTTTAGATATCTTTGATTGAACAAAGTTCTGTCTTTCTTGTTTCAAGTGTTCTACTATGGACCCATGACTAAAACTCAAGTTTTAAAAACTTCTCGAAATCTAAATCTGGACTTTCATTAGGGTATTAAGTGTATCAAAATGTCGTCTTTCACATAGATTCGGAATCGTCAACTGCAAAAAAGTCAGTTTTAAGATATCGTTGATTGAACAAAGTTGTCTCTTTCTTGTTTCAAGTGTTCTACTATGGACCCATGGGTAAAACTCAAGTTTTAAAAAAGTTCCCGGAATCCGAATTTGGACATTCGTTAGTGTATTAAGTGTATCAAAATGTCGTCTTTCACGTTGATTCGGAATCGTCAACCGCAATAAAAGTCAGTTTTGAGATATAGTTGAATGAACAAAGTTGTCTCTTTCTTGTTTCAAGTGTTTAACTATTGACCCATGGCTAAAACTCAAGCTTTAAAGACTTCCCGAAATCCAAATTTGGACTTTCGTTAGTGTATTAAGTGTATCAAAATGTCGTCTTTCACATTTATTCGAAATCGTCAACCGCAAAAAAAGTCAGTTTTGAGAAATCGTTGAATCAACAAAGTTGTCTCTTTCTTGTTTCAAGTGTTCTACTATAGACCCATGGCTAAAACTCAAGTTTTAAAGACTTCCCGAAATCCAAATTTAGACTTTCATTAGTGTATTAAGTGTATTAAAATGTCGTATTTCACATTGATTCGGAATCGTCAACCGCAAAAAAAGTCAGTTCTGAGATATCGTTGAATGAACGAAGTTGTTTCTTTCTTGTTTCAAGTGTTTAACTATGGACCCATGGCTAAAACTCAAGTTTTAAAGACTTCCCGAAATCCGAATTTGTACTTTCATTAGTGTATTAAGTGTATTAAAATGTCGTCTTTCACATTGATTCGGAATCGTCAACCGCAAAAAAAGTCAGTTTTGAGTTATCGTTGAATGAACAAAGTTGTCTCTTTCTTGTTTCAAGTGTTTAACTATGGACCCATGGCTAAAACTCAAGTTTTAAAGACTTCCCGAAATCCGAATTTGGACTTTCATTAGTGTATTAAGTGTATTAAAATGTCGTCTTTCGCATTGATTCGGAATCGTCAACCGCAAAAAAAGTCAGTTTTGAGTTATCGTTGAATGAACAAAGTTGTCTCTTTCTTGTTTCAAGTGTTCAACTATGGACCCATGGCTAAAACTCAAGTTTTAAAGACTTCCCGAAATCCGAATTTGGACTTTCATTTGTGTATTAAGTGTATTAAAATGTCGTCTCTCACATTGATTCGGAATCGTCAACCGCAAAAAAAGTCAGTTTTGAGATATCGTTGAATGAACAAAGTTGTCTCTTTCTTGTTTCAAGTGTTCAACTATGGACCCATGGCTAAAACTCAAGGTTTAAAAACTTCCCAAAATCTGAATTTGGACTTTATTTAGTGTATTAAGTGTTTCAAAATGTCATCTTTCACGTAGATTCAGAACCGTCAAAAGCAAATAAGTCAGTTTTGAGATATCTTTGATAGAACAAAGTTTTGTCTTTCTTGTTTCAATTGTTCTACTGTGCACCCATGGCTAAAACTCAAGTTTTAAAAACTTCCCGAGATCTGAATCTGGACTTTCATTAGTGTATTATGTGTATCAAAATGTCGTCTTTCACATAGATTCGGAATCGTCAACTGCAAAAAAGTCAATTTTGAGATATCGTTGATTTAACAAAGTTGTCTCCTTCTTGTTTCAAGTGTTCTACTATGGACCCATGGGTAAAACTCACGTTTTAAAAATGTCCCGAAATCCGAATTTGGACTTTCACTAGTGTATTAAGTGTATCAAAATGTCGTCTTTCACATTGATTCGGAATCGTCAACCGCAAAAAAAGGCAGTTTTTAGATATCGTTGAATGAAGAAAGTTGTCTCTTTCTTGTTTCAAGTGTTCAACAATGGACCCATGGCTAAAACTCAAGTTTTAAAGACTTCCCGAAATCCGAATTTGGATTTTTCATTAGTGTATTAAGTGTATTAAAATGTCGTCTTTCACATTGATTCGGAATCATCAACCGCAAAAAAAGTCAGTTTTGAGATATCGTTGAATGAACAAAGTTGTCTCTTTCTTTTTTCAAGTGTTTAACTATGGACCCATGGCTAAAACTCAAGTTTTAAATACTTTCCGAAATCCGAATTTGGACTTTCATCAGTGTATTAAGTGTATTAAAATGTCGTCTTTCACATTGATTCGGAATCGTCCACTACAAAAAACTGCCCTTTTGAGTTATCGTTGAATAAGCAAAGTTGTCTCTTTCTTGTTTCAAGTGTTCAACTATGGACCCATGGCTAAAACACAAGTTTTAAAAACTTCTCGAAATATGAATTTGGACTTTCTTTAGTGTATTAAGTTTTTCAAAATGTCGTCTTTCACGTAGATTAAGAATCATCAAAACCAAATAAGTCAGTTTTTAGATATCTTTGATTGAACAAAGTTCTATCTTTCTTGTTTCAAGTGTTCTACTATGAACCCACGGCTAAAACTCAAGTTTTAAAAACTTCTCGAAATCTGAATCTGGACTTTCATTAGTGTATTAAGTGTATCAAAATGTCATCTTTCACATAGGTTCGGAATCGTCAACTGCAAAAAAGTCAATTTTAAGATATCGTTGATTGAACAAAGTTGTCTCCTTCTTGTTTCAAGTGTTCTACTATGGACCATGGCTAAAACTCAAGTTTTAGAGACATCCCGAAATCCGAATTTGGACTTTCGTTAGTGTATTAAGTGTATCAAAATGTCATCTTTCACATTGATTCGAGATCGTCAACCGCAAAAAAAGTCAGTTTTGAGATATCGTTGAATGAACAAAGTTGTCTCTTTCTTGTTTCTAGTGTTTAACTATGGACCCATGGCTAAAACTCAAGTTTTAAAGACTTCCCAAAATCTGATTTGGACTTTCATCAGTGTATTAAGTGTATTAAAATGTAGTCTTTCACATTGATTCAGAATCGTCCACCGCAAAAAACTTTCCTTTCGAGTTATCGTTGAATGAACGAAGTTGTCTCTTTCTTGTTTCAAGTGTTCAACTACGGACCCATGGCCAAAACTCAAGTTTTAAAAACTTCCCAAAATCTGAATTTGGGCTTTCTTTAGTGTATTAAGTGTTTCAAAATGCCGTCTTTCATGTAGATTCGTAATCATCAAAAGCAAATAAGTCAGTTTTTAGATATCTTTGATTGAACAAAGTTCTGTCTTTCTTGTTTCAAGTGTTCTACTATGGACCCATGACTAAAACTCAAGTTTTAAAAACTTCTCGAAATCTAAATCTGGACTTTCATTAGGGTATTAAGTGTATCAAAATGTCGTCTTTCACATAGATTCGGAATCGTCAACTGCAAAAAAGTCAGTTTTAAGATATCGTTGATTGAACAAAGTTGTCTCTTTCTTGTTTCAAGTGTTCTACTATGGACCCATGGGTAAAACTCAAGTTTTAAAAAAGTTCCCGGAATCCGAATTTGGACATTCGTTAGTGTATTAAGTGTATCAAAATGTCGTCTTTCACGTTGATTCGGAATCGTCAACCGCAATAAAAGTCAGTTTTGAGATATAGTTGAATGAACAAAGTTGTCTCTTTCTTGTTTCAAGTGTTTAACTATTGACCCATGGCTAAAACTCAAGCTTTAAAGACTTCCCGAAATCCAAATTTGGACTTTCGTTAGTGTATTAAGTGTATCAAAATGTCGTCTTTCACATTTATTCGAAATCGTCAACCGCAAAAAAAGTCAGTTTTGAGAAATCGTTGAATCAACAAAGTTGTCTCTTTCTTGTTTCAAGTGTTCTACTATAGACCCATGGCTAAAACTCAAGTTTTAAAGACTTCCCGAAATCCAAATTTAGACTTTCATTAGTGTATTAAGTGTATTAAAATGTCGTATTTCACATTGATTCGGAATCGTCAACCGCAAAAAAAGTCAGTTCTGAGATATCGTTGAATGAACGAAGTTGTTTCTTTCTTGTTTCAAGTGTTTAACTATGGACCCATGGCTAAAACTCAAGTTTTAAAGACTTCCCGAAATCCGAATTTGTACTTTCATTAGTGTATTAAGTGTATTAAAATGTCGTCTTTCACATTGATTCGGAATCGTCAACCGCAAAAAAAGTCAGTTTTGAGTTATCGTTGAATGAACAAAGTTGTCTCTTTCTTGTTTCAAGTGTTTAACTATGGACCCATGGCTAAAACTCAAGTTTTAAAGACTTCCCGAAATCCGAATTTGGACTTTCATTAGTGTATTAAGTGTATTAAAATGTCGTCTTTCGCATTGATTCGGAATCGTCAACCGCAAAAAAAGTCAGTTTTGAGTTATCGTTGAATGAACAAAGTTGTCTCTTTCTTGTTTCAAGTGTTCAACTATGGACCCATGGCTAAAACTCAAGTTTTAAAGACTTCCCGAAATCCGAATTTGGACTTTCATTTGTGTATTAAGTGTATTAAAATGTCGTCTTTCACATTGATTCGGAATCGTCAACCGCAAAAAAAGTCAGTTTTGAGATATCGTTGAATGAACAAAGTTGTCTCTTTCTTGTTTCAAGTGTTCAACTATGGACCCATGGCTAAAACTCAAGTTTTAAAAACTTCCCAAAATCTGAATTTGGACATTATTTAGTGTATTAAGTGTTTCAAAATGTCATCTTTCACGTAGATTCAGAACCGTCAAAAGCAAATAAGTCAGTTTTGAGATATCTTTGATAGAACAAAGTTCTGTCTTTCTTGTTTCAATTGTTCTACTGTGCACCCATGGCTAAAACTCAAGTTTTAAAAACTTCCCGAGATCTGAATCTGGACTTTCATTAGTGTATTATGTGTATCAAAATGTCGTCTTTCACATAGATTCGGAATCGTCAACTGCAAAAAAGTCAATTTTGAGATATCGTTGATTTAACAAAGTTGTCTCCTTCTTGTTTCAAGTGTTCTACTATGGACCCATGGGTAAAACTCACGTTTTAAAAATGTCCCGAAATCCGAATTTGGACTTTCACTAGTGTATTAAGTGTATCAAAATGTCGTCTTTCACATTGATTCGGAATCGTCAACCGCAAAAAAAGACAGTTTTTAGATATCGTTGAATGAAGAAAGTTGTCTCTTTCTTGTTTCAAGTGTTCAACAATGGACCCATGGCTAAAACTCAAGTTTTAAAGACTTCCCGAAATCCGAATTTGGATTTTTCATTAGTGTATTAAGTGTATTAAAATGTCGTCTTTCACATTGATTCGGAATCATCAACCGCAAAAAAAGTCAGTTTTGAGATATCGTTGAATGAACAAAGTTGTCTCTTTCTTTTTTCAAGTGTTTAACTATGGACCCATGGCTAAAACTCAAGTTTTAAATACTTTCCGAAATCCAAATTTGGACTTTCATCAGTGTATTAAGTGTATTAAAATGTCGTCTTTCACATTGATTCGGAATCGTCCACTACAAAAAACTGCCCTTTTGAGTTATCGTTGAATAAGCAAAGTTGTCTCTTTCTTGTTTCAAGTGTTCAACTATGGACCCATGGCTAAAACACAAGTTTTAAAAACTTCTCGAAATATGAATTTGGACTTTCTTTAGTGTATTAAGTTTTTCAAAATGTCGTCTTTCACGTAGATTCGGAATCATCAAAACCAAATAAGTCAGTTTTTAGATATCTTTGATTGAACAAAGTTCTATCTTTCTTGTTTCAAGTGTTCTACTATGAACCCACGGCTAAAACTCAAGTTTTAAAAACTTCTCGAAATCTGAATCTGGACTTTCATTAGTGTATTAAGTGTATCAAAATGTCATCTTTCACATAGGTTCGGAATCGTCAACTGCAAAAAAGTCAATTTTAAGATATCGTTGATTGAACAAAGTTGTCTCCTTCTTGTTTCAAGTGTTCTACTATGGACCATGGCTAAAACTCAAGTTTTAGAGACATCCCGAAATCCGAATTTGGACTTTCGTTAGTGTATTAAGTGTATCAAAATGTCATCTTTCACATTGATTCGAGATCGTCAACCGCAAAAAAAGTCAGTTTTGAGATATCGTTGAATGAACAAAGTTGTCTCTTTCTTGTTTCTAGTGTTTAACTATGGACCCATGGCTAAAACTCAAGTTTTAAAGACTTCCCGAAATCTGATTTGGACTTTCATCAGTGTATTAAGTGTATTAAAATGTAGTCTTTCACATTGATTCAGAATCGTCCACCGCAAAAAACTTTCCTTTCGAGTTATCGTTGAATGAACGAAGTTGTCTCTTTCTTGTTTCAAGTGTTCAACTACGGACCCATGGCCAAAACTCAAGTTTTAAAAACTTCCCAAAATCTGAATTTGGGCTTTCTTTAGTGTATTAAGTGTTTCAAAATGCCGTCTTTCATGTAGATTCGTAATCATCAAAAGCAAATAAGTCAGTTTTTAGATATCTTTGATTGAACAAAGTTCTGTCTTTCTTGTTTCAAGTGTTCTACTATGGACCCATGACTAAAACTCAAGTTTTAAAAACTTCTCGAAATCTAAATCTGGACTTTCATTAGGGTATTAAGTGTATCAAAATGTCGTCTTTCACATAGATTCGGAATCGTCAACTGCAAAAAAGTCAGTTTTAAGATATCGTTGATTGAACAAAGTTGTCTCTTTCTTGTTTCAAGTGTTCTACTATGGACCCGTGGGTAAAACTCAAGTTTTAAAAAAGTTCCCGGAATCCGAATTTGGACATTCGTTAGTGTATTAAGTGTATCAAAATGTCATCTTTCACGTTGATTCGGAATCGTCAACCGCAATAAAAGTCAGTTTTGAGATATAGTTGAATGAACAAAGTTGTCTCTTTCTTGTTTCAAGTGTTTAACTATTGACCCATGGCTAAAACTCAAGCTTTAAAGACTTCCCGAAATCCAAATTTGGACTTTCGTTAGTGTATTAAGTGTATCAAAATGTCGTCTTTCACATTTATTCGAAATCGTCAACCACAAAAAAAGTCAGTTTTGAGAAATCGTTGAATCAACAAAGTTGTCTCCTTCTTGTTTCAAGTGTTCTACTATGGACCCATCTCTAAAACTCAAGTTTTAAAGACTTCCCGAAATCAAAATTTAGACTTTCACTAGTGTATTAAGTGTATTAAAATGTCGTATTTCACATTGATTCGGAATCGTCAACCGCAAAAAAAGTCAGTTCTGAGATATCGTTGAATGAACGAAGTTGTTTCTTTCTTGTTTCAAGTGTTTAACTATGGACCCATGGCTAAAACTCAAGTTTTAAAGACTTCTCGAAATCCGAATTTGTACTTTCATTAGTGTATTAAAATGTCGTCTTTCACATTGATTCGGAATCGTCAACCGCAAAAAAAGTCAGTTTTGAGTTATCGTTGAATGAACAAAGTTGTCTCTTTCTTGTTTCAAGTGTTTAACTATGGACCCATGGCTAAAACTCAAGTTTTAAAGACTTCCCGAAATCCGAATTTGGACTTTCATTAGTGTATTAAGTGTATTAAAATGTCGTCTTTCGCATTGATTCGGAATCGTCAACCGCAAAAAAAGTCAGTTTTGAGTTATCGTTGAATGAACAAAGTTGTCTCTTTCTTGTTTCAAGTGTTCAACTATGGACCCATGGCTAAAACTCAAGTTTTAAAGACGTCCCGAAATCCGAATTTGGACTTTCATTTGTGTATTAAGTGTATTAAAATGTCGTCTTTCACATTGATTCGGAATCGTCAACCGCAAAAAAAGTCAGTTTTGAGATATCGTTGAATGAACAAAGTTGTCTCTTTCTTGTTTCAAGTGTTCAACTATGGACCCATGGCTAAAACTCAAGTTTTAAAGACTTCCCGAAATCCGAATTTGGACTTTCATTTGTGTATTAAGTGTATTAAAATGTCGTCTTTCACATTGATTCGGAATCGTCAACCGCAAAAAAAGTCAGTTTAGAGATATCGTTGAATGAACAAAGTTGTCTCTTTCTTGTTTCAAGTGTTCAACTATGGACCCATGGCTAAAACTCAAGTTTTAAAGACTTCCCGAAATCCGAATTTGGACTTTCATTTGTGTATTAAGTGTATTAAAATGTCGTCTTTCACATTGATTCGGAATCGTCAACCGCAAAAAAAGGCAGTTTTTAGATATCGTTGAATGAAGAAAGTTGTCTCTTTCTTGTTTCAAGTGTTCAACAATGGACCCATGGCTAAAACTCAAGTTTTAAAGACTTCCCGAAATCCGAATTTGGATTTTTCATTAGTGTATTAAGTGTATTAAAATGTCGTCTTTCACATTGATTCGGAATCATCAACCGCAAAAAAAGTCAGTTTTGAGATATCGTTGAATGAACAAAGTTGTCTCTTTCTTTTTTCAAGTGTTTAACTATGGACCCATGGCTAAAACTCAAGTTTTAAATACTTTCCGAAATCCAAATTTGGACTTTCATCAGTGTATTAAGTGTATTAAAATGTCGTCTTTCACATTGATTCGGAATCGTCCACTACAAAAAACTGCCCTTTTGAGTTATCGTTGAATAAGCAAAGTTGTCTCTTTCTTGTTTCAAGTGTTCAACTATGGACCCATGGCTAAAACACAAGTTTTAAAAACTTCTCGAAATATGAATTTGGACTTTCTTTAGTGTATTAAGTTTTTCAAAATGTCGTCTTTCACGTAGATTCGGAATCATCAAAACCAAATAAGTCAGTTTTTAGATATCTTTGATTGAACAAAGTTCTATCTTTCTTGTTTCAAGTGTTCTACTATGAACCCACGGCTAAAACTCAAGTTTTAAAAACTTCTCGAAATCTGAATCTGGACTTTCATTAGTGTATTAAGTGTATCAAAATGTCATCTTTCACATAGGTTCGGAATCGTCAACTGCAAAAAAGTCAATTTTAAGATATCGTTGATTGAACAAAGTTGTCTCCTTCTTGTTTCAAGTGTTCTACTATGGACCATGGCTAAAACTCAAGTTTTAGAGACATCCCGAAATCCGAATTTGGACTTTCGTTAGTGTATTAAGTGTATCAAAATGTCATCTTTCACATTGATTCGAGATCGTCAACCGCAAAAAAAGTCAGTTTTGAGATATCGTTGAATGAACAAAGTTGTCTCTTTCTTGTTTCTAGTGTTTAACTATGGACCCATGGCTAAAACTCAAGTTTTAAAGACTTCCCGAAATCTGATTTGGACTTTCATCAGTGTATTAAGTGTATTAAAATGTAGTCTTTCACATTGATTCAGAATCGTCCACCGCAAAAAACTTTCCTTTCGAGTTATCGTTGAATGAACGAAGTTGTCTCTTTCTTGTTTCAAGTGTTCAACTACGGACCCATGGCCAAAACTCAAGTTTTAAAAACTTCCCAAAATCTGAATTTGGGCTTTCTTTAGTGTATTAAGTGTTTCAAAATGCCGTCTTTCATGTAGATTCGTAATCATCAAAAGCAAATAAGTCAGTTTTTAGATATCTTTGATTGAACAAAGTTCTGTCTTTCTTGTTTCAAGTGTTCTACTATGGACCCATGACTAAAACTCAAGTTTTAAAAACTTCTCGAAATCTAAATCTGGACTTTCATTAGGGTATTAAGTGTATCAAAATGTCGTCTTTCACATAGATTCGGAATCGTCAACTGCAAAAAAGTCAGTTTTAAGATATCGTTGATTGAACAAAGTTGTCTCTTTCTTGTTTCAAGTGTTCTACTATGGACCCGTGGGTAAAACTCAAGTTTTAAAAAAGTTCCCGGAATCCGAATTTGGACATTCGTTAGTGTATTAAGTGTATCAAAATGTCATCTTTCACGTTGATTCGAAATCGTCAACCGCAATAAAAGTCAGTTTTGAGATATAGTTGAATGAACAAAGTTGTCTCTTTCTTGTTTCAAGTGTTTAACTATTGACCCATGGCTAAAACTCAAGCTTTAAAGACTTCCCGAAATCCAAATTTGGACTTTCGTTAGTGTATTAAGTGTATCAAAATGTCGTCTTTCACATTTATTCGAAATCGTCAACCACAAAAAAAGTCAGTTTTGAGAAATCGTTGAATCAACAAAGTTGTCTCCTTCTTGTTTCAAGTGTTCTACTATGGACCCATCTCTAAAACTCAAGTTTTAAAGACTTCCCGAAATCAAAATTTAGACTTTCACTAGTGTATTAAGTGTATTAAAATGTCGTATTTCACATTGATTCGGAATCGTCAACCGCAAAAAAAGTCAGTTCTGAGATATCGTTGAATGAACGAAGTTGTTTCTTTCTTGTTTCAAGTGTTTAACTATGGACCCATGGCTAAAACTCAAGTTTTAAAGACTTCTCGAAATCCGAATTTGTACTTTCATTAGTGTATTAAAATGTCGTCTTTCACATTGATTCGGAATCGTCAACCGCAAAAAAAGTCAGTTTTGAGTTATCGTTGAATGAACAAAGTTGTCTCTTTCTTGTTTCAAGTGTTTAACTATGGACCCATGGCTAAAACTCAAGTTTTAAAGACTTCCCGAAATCCGAATTTGGACTTTCATTAGTGTATTAAGTGTATTAAAATGTCGTCTTTCGCATTGATTCGGAATCGTCAACCGCAAAAAAAGTCAGTTTTGAGTTATCGTTGAATGAACAAAGTTGTCTCTTTCTTGTTTCAAGTGTTCAACTATGGACCCATGGCTAAAACTCAAGTTTTAAAGACGTCCCGAAATCCGAATTTGGACTTTCATTTGTGTATTAAGTGTATTAAAATGTCGTCTTTCACATTGATTCGGAATCGTCAACCGCAAAAAAAGTCAGTTTTGAGATATCGTTGAATGAACAAAGTTGTCTCTTTCTTGTTTCAAGTGTTCAACTATGGACCCATGGCTAAAACTCAAGTTTTAAAGACTTCCCGAAATCCGAATTTGGACTTTCATTTGTGTATTAAGTGTATTAAAATGTCGTCTTTCACATTGATTCGGAATCGTCAACCGCAAAAAAAGTCAGTTTAGAGATATCGTTGAATGAACAAAGTTGTCTCTTTCTTGTTTCAAGTGTTCAACTATGGACCCATGGCTAAAACTCAAGTTTTAAAGACTTCCCGAAATCCGAATTTGGACTTTCATTTGTGTATTAAGTGTATTAAAATGTCGTCTTTCACATTGATTCGGAATCGTCAACCGCAAAAAAAGGCAGTTTTTAGATATCGTTGAATGAAGAAAGTTGTCTCTTTCTTGTTTCAAGTGTTCAACAATGGACCCATGGCTAAAACTCAAGTTTTAAAGACTTCCCGAAATCCGAATTTGGATTTTTCATTAGTGTATTAAGTGTATTAAAATGTCGTCTTTCACATTGATTCGGAATCATCAACCGCAAAAAAAGTCAGTTTTGAGATATCGTTGAATGAACAAAGTTGTCTCTTTCTTTTTTCAAGTGTTTAACTATGGACCCATGGCTAAAACTCAAGTTTTAAATACTTTCCGAAATCCGAATTTGGACTTTCATCAGTGTATTAAGTGTATTAAAATGTCGTCTTTCACATTGATTCAGAATCGTCCACTACAAAAAACTGCCCTTTTGAGTTATCGTTGAATAAGCAAAGTTGTCTCTTTCTTGTTTCAAGTGTTCAACTATGGACCCATGGCTAAAACACAAGTTTTAAAAACTTCTCGAAATATGAATTTGGACTTTCTTTAGTGTATTAAGTTTTTCAAAATGTCGTCTTTCACGTAGATTCGGAATCATCAAAACCAAATAAGTCAGTTTTTAGATATCTTTGATTGAACAAAGTTCTATCTTTCTTGTTTCAAGTGTTCTACTATGAACCCACGGCTAAAACTCAAGTTTTAAAAACTTCTCGAAATCTGAATCTGGACTTTCATTAGTGTATTAAGTGTATCAAAATGTCATCTTTCACATAGGTTCGGAATCGTCAACTGCAAAAAAGTCAATTTTAAGATATCGTTGATTGAACAAAGTTGTCTCCTTCTTGTTTCAAGTGTTCTACTATGGACCATGGCTAAAACTCAAGTTTTAGAGACATCCCGAAATCCGAATTTGGACTTTCGTTAGTGTATTAAGTGTATCAAAATGTCATCTTTCACATTGATTCGAGATCGTCAACCGCAAAAAAAGTCAGTTTTGAGATATCGTTGAATGAACAAAGTTGTCTCTTTCTTGTTTCTAGTGTTTAACTATGGACCCATGGCTAAAACTCAAGTTTTAAAGACTTCCCGAAATCTGATTTGGACTTTCATCAGTGTATTAAGTGTATTAAAATGTAGTCTTTCACATTGATTCAGAATCGTCCACCGCAAAAAACTTTCCTTTCGAGTTATCGTTGAATGAACGAAGTTGTCTCTTTCTTGTTTCAAGTGTTCAACTACGGACCCATGGCCAAAACTCAAGTTTTAAAAACTTCCCAAAATCTGAATTTGGGCTTTCTTTAGTGTATTAAGTGTTTCAAAATGCCGTCTTTCATGTAGATTCGTAATCATCAAAAGCAAATAAGTCAGTTTTTAGATATCTTTGATTGAACAAAGTTCTGTCTTTCTTGTTTCAAGTGTTCTACTATGGACCCATGACTAAAACTCAAGTTTTAAAAACTTCTCGAAATCTAAATCTGGACTTTCATTAGGGTATTAAGTGTATCAAAATGTCGTCTTTCACATAGATTCGGAATCGTCAACTGCAAAAAAGTCAGTTTTAAGATATCGTTGATTGAACAAAGTTGTCTCTTTCTTGTTTCAAGTGTTCTACTATGGACCCATGGGTAAAACTCAAGTTTTAAAAAAGTTCCCGGAATCCGAATTTGGACATTCGTTAGTGTATTAAGTGTATCAAAATGTCGTCTTTCACGTTGATTCGGAATCGTCAACCGCAATAAAAGTCAGTTTTGAGATATAGTTGAATGAACAAAGTTGTCTCTTTCTTGTTTCAACTGTTTAACTATTGACCCATGGCTAAAACTCAAGCTTTAAAGACTTCCCGAAATCCAAATTTGGACTTTCGTTAGTGTATTAAGTGTATCAAAATGTCGTCTTTCACATTTATTCGAAATCGTCAACCACAAAAAAAGTCAGTTTTGAGAAATCGTTGAATCAACAAAGTTGTCTCCTTCTTGTTTCAAGTGTTCTACTATGGACCCATCTCTAAAACTCAAGTTTTAAAGACTTCCCGAAATCCAAATTTAGACTTTCACTAGTGTATTAAGTGTATTAAAATGTCGTATTTCACATTGATTCGGAATCGTCAACCGCAAAAAAAGTCAGTTCTGAGATATCGTTGAATGAACGAAGTTGTTTCTTTCTTGTTTCAAGTGTTTAACTATGGACCCATGGCTAAAACTCAAGTTTTAAAGACTTCTCGAAATCCGAATTTGTACTTTCATTAGTGTATTAAGTGTATTAAAATGTCGTCTTTCACATTGATTCGGAATCGTCAACCGCAAAAAAAGTCAGTTTTGAGTTATCGTTGAATGAACAAAGTTGTCTCTTTCTTGTTTCAAGTGTTTAACTATGGACCCATGGCTAAAACTCAAGTTTTAAAGACTTCCCGAAATCCGAATTTGGACTTTCATTAGTGTATTAAGTGTATTAAAATGTCGTCTTTCGCATTGATTCGGAATCGTCAACCGCAAAAAAAGTCAGTTTTGAGTTATCGTTGAATAAGCAAAGTTGTCTCTTTCTTGTTTCAAATGTTCAACTATGGACCCATGGCTAAAACACAAGTTTTAAAAACTTCTCGAAATATGAATTTGGACTTTCTTTAGTGTATTAAGTTTTTCAAAATGTCGTCTTTCACGTAGATTCGGAATCATCAAAACCAAATAAGTCAGTTTTTAGATATCTTTGATTGAACAAAGTTCTATCTTTCTTGTTTCAAGTGTTCTACTATGAACCCACGGCTAAAACTCAAGTTTTAAAAACTTCTCGAAATCTGAATCTGGACTTTCATTAGTGTATTAAGTGTATCAAAATGTCATCTTTCACATAGGTTCGGAATCGTCAACTGCAAAAAAGTCAATTTTAAGATATCGTTGATTGAACAAAGTTGTCTCCTTCTTGTTTCAAGTGTTCTACTATGGACCATGGCTAAAACTCAAGTTTTAGAGACATCCCGAAATCCGAATTTGGACTTTCGTTAGTGTATTAAGTGTATCAAAATGTCATCTTTCACATTGATTCGAGATCGTCAACCGCAAAAAAAGTCAGTTTTGAGATATCGTTGAATGAACAAAGTTGTCTCTTTCTTGTTTCTAGTGTTTAACTATGGACCCATGGCTAAAACTCAAGTTTTAAAGACTTCCCGAAATCTGATTTGGACTTTCATCAGTGTATTAAGTGTATTAAAATGTAGTCTTTCACATTGATTCAGAATCGTCCACCTTAAAAAACTTTCCTTTCGAGTTATCGTTGAATGAACGAAGTTGTCTCTTTCTTGTTTCAAGTGTTCAACTACGGACCCATGGCCAAAACTCAAGTTTTAAAAACTTCCCAAAATCTGAATTTGGGCTTTCTTTAGTGTATTAAGTGTTTCAAAATGCCGTCTCTCATGTAGATTCGTAATCATCAAAAGCAAATAAGTCAGTTTTTAGATATCTTTGATTGAACAAAGTTCTGTCTTTCTTGTTTCAAGTGTTCTACTATGGACCCATGACTAAAACTCAAGTTTTAAAAACTTCTCGAAATCTAAATCTGGACTTTCATTAGGGTATTAAGTGTATCAAAATGTCGTCTTTCACATAGATTCGGAATCGTCAACTGCAAAAAAGTCAGTTTTAAGATATCGTTGATTGAACAAAGTTGTCTCTTTCTTGTTTCAAGTGTTCTACTATGGACCCATGGGTAAAACTCAAGTTTTAAAAAAGTTCCCGGAATCCGAATTTGGACATTCGTTAGTGTATTAAGTGTATCAAAATGTCGTCTTTCACGTTGATTCGGAATCGTCAACCGCAATAAAAGTCAGTTTTGAGA
The DNA here is from genome assembly GCA_036245055.1 of Diospyros kaki. Classification (NCBI taxonomy): domain Eukaryota; kingdom Viridiplantae; phylum Streptophyta; class Magnoliopsida; order Ericales; family Ebenaceae; genus Diospyros; species Diospyros kaki. The sequence goes on along the minus strand of BSEG01000009.1, from coordinate 19,635,128 downwards.
TATAGTTGAATTAACAAAGTTGTCTCTTTCTTGTTTCAACTGTTTAACTATTGACCCATGGCTAAAACTCAAGCTTTAAAGACTTCCCGAAATCCAAATTTGGACTTTCGTTAGTGTATTAAGTGTATCAAAATGTTGTCTTTCACATTTATTCGAAATCGTCAACCGCAAAAAAAGTCAGTTTTGAGAAATCGTTGAATCAACAAAGTTGTCTCTTTCTTGTTTCAAGTGTTCTACTATAGACCCATGGCTAAAACTCAAGTTTTAAAGACTTCCCGAAATCCAAATTTAGACTTTCATTAGTGTATTAAGTGTATTAAAATGTCGTATTTCACATTGATTCGGAATCGTCAACCGCAAAAAAAGTCAGTTCTGAGATATCGTTGAATGAACGAAGTTGTTTCTTTCTTGTTTCAAGTGTTTAACTATGGACCCATGGCTAAAACTCAAGTTTTAAAGACTTCTCGAAATCCGAATTTGGACTTTCATTAGTGTATTAAGTGTATTAAAATATCGTCTTTCACATTGATTCGGAATCGTCAACCGCAAAAAAAGTCAGTTTTGAGTTATCGTTGAATGAACAAAGTTGTCTCTTTCTTGTTTCAAGTGTTCAACTATGGACCCATGGCTAAAACTCAAGTTTTAAAGACTTCCCGAAATCTGAATTTGGACTTTCATTAGTGTATTAAGTGTATTAAAATGTCGTCTTTCGCATTGATTCGGAATCGTCAACCGCAAAAAAAGTCAGTTTTGAGTTATCGTTGAATGAACAAAGTTGTCTCTTTCTTGTTTCAAGTGTTCAACTATGGACCCATGGCTAAAACTCAAGTTTTAAAGACTTCCCGAAATCCGAATTTGGACTTTCATTTGTGTATTAAGTGTATTAAAATGTCGTCTTTCACATTGATTCGGAATCGTCAACCGCAAAAAAAGTCAGTTTTGAGATATCGTTGAATGAACAAAGTTGTCTCTTTCTTGTTTCAAGTGTTCAACTATGGACCCATGGCTAAAACTCAAGTTTTAAAAACTTCCCGAGATCTGAATCTGGACTTTCATTAGTGTATTATGTGTATCAAAATGTCGTCTTTCACATAGATTCGGAATCGTCAACTGCAAAAAAGTCAATTTTGAGATATCGTTGATTTAACAAAGTTGTCTCCTTCTTGTTTCAAGTGTTCTACTATGGACCCATGGGTAAAACTCACGTTTTAAAAATGTCCCGAAATCCGAATTTGGACTTTCACTAGTGTATTAAGTGTATCAAAATGTCGTCTTTCACATTGAGTCGGAATCGTCAACCGCAAAAAAAGGCAGTTTTTAGATATCGTTGAATGAAGAAAGTTGTCTCTTTCTTGTTTCAAGTGTTCAACAATGGACCCATGGCTAAAACTCAAGTTTTAAAGACTTCCCGAAATCCGAATTTGGATTTTTCATTAGTGTATTAAGTGTATTAAAATGTCGTCTTTCACATTGATTCGGAATCATCAACCGCAAAAAAAGTCAGTTTTGAGATATCGTTGAATGAACAAAGTTGTCTCTTTCTTTTTTCAAGTGTTTAACTATGGACCCATGGCTAAAACTCAAGTTTTAAATACTTTCCGAAATCCGAATGTGGACTTTCATCAGTGTATTAAGTGTATTAAAATGTCGTCTTTCACATTGATTCGGAATCGTCCACTACAAAAAACTGCCCTTTTGAGTTATCGTTGAATAAGCAAAGTTGTCTCTTTCTTGTTTCAAGTGTTCAACTATGGACCCATGGCTAAAACACAAGTTTTAAAAACTTCTCGAAATATGAATTTGGACTTTCTTCAGTGTATTAAGTTTTTCAAAATGTCGTCTTTCACGTAGATTCGGAATCATCAAAACCAAATAAGTCAGTTTTTAGATATCTTTGATTGAACAAAGTTCTATCTTTCTTGTTTCAAGTGTTCTACTATGAACCCACGGCTAAAACTCAAGTTTTAAAAACTTCTCGAAATCTGAATCTGGACTTTCATTAGTGTATTAAGTGTATCAAAATGTCATCTTTCACATAGGTTCGGAATCGTCAACTGCAAAAAAGTCAATTTTAAGATATCGTTGATTGAACAAAGTTGTCTCCTTCTTGTTTCAAGTGTTCTACTATGGACCATGGCTAAAACTCAAGTTTTAGAGACATCCCGAAATCCGAATTTGGACTTTCGTTAGTGTATTAAGTGTATCAAAATGTCATCTTTCACATTGATTCGAGATCGTCAACCGCAAAAAAAGTCAGTTTTGAGATATCGTTGAATGAACAAAGTTGTCTCTTTCTTGTTTCTAGTGTTTAACTATGGACCCATGGCTAAAACTCAAGTTTTAAAGACTTCCCGAAATCTGATTTGGACTTTCATCAGTGTATTAAGTGTATTAAAATGTAGTCTTTCACATTGATTCAGAATCGTCCACCGCAAAAAACTTTCCTTTCGAGTTATCGTTGAATGAACGAAGTTGTCTCTTTCTTGTTTCAAGTGTTCAACTACGGACCCATGGCCAAAACTCAAGTTTTAAAAACTTCCCAAAATCTGAATTTGGGCTTTCTTTAGTGTATTAAGTGTTTCAAAATGCCGTCTTTCATGTAGATTCGTAATCATCAAAAGCAAATAAGTCAGTTTTTAGATATCTTTGATTGAACAAAGTTCTGTCTTTCTTGTTTCAAGTGTTCTACTATGGACCCATGACTAAAACTCAAGTTTTAAAAACTTCTCGAAATCTAAATCTGGACTTTCATTAGGGTATTAAGTGTATCAAAATGTCGTCTTTCACATAGATTCGGAATCGTCAACTGCAAAAAAGTCAGTTTTAAGATATCGTTGATTGAACAAAGTTGTCTCTTTCTTGTTTCAAGTGTTCTACTATGGACCCATGGGTAAAACTCAAGTTTTAAAAAAGTTCCCGGAATCCAAATTTGGACATTCGTTAGTGTATTAAGTGTATCAAAATGTCGTCTTTCACGTTGATTCGGAATCGTCAACCGCAATAAAAGTCAGTTTTGAGATATAGTTGAATGAACAAAGTTGTCTCTTTCTTGTTTCAACTGTTTAACTATTGACCCATGGCTAAAACTCAAGCTTTAAAGACTTCCCGAAATCCAAATTTGGACTTTCGTTAGTGTATTAAGTGTATCAAAATGTCGTCTTTCACATTTATTCGAAATCGTCAACCACAAAAAAAGTCAGTTTTGAGAAATCGTTGAATCAACAAAGTTGTCTCCTTCTTGTTTCAAGTGTTCTACTATGGACCCATCTCTAAAACTCAAGTTTTAAAGACTTCCCGAAATCCAAATTTAGACTTTCACTAGTGTATTAAGTGTATTAAAATGTCGTATTTCACATTGATTCGGAATCGTCAACCGCAAAAAAAGTCAGTTCTGAGATATCGTTGAATGAACGAAGTTGTTTCTTTCTTGTTTCAAGTGTTTAACTATGGACCCATGGCTAAAACTCAAGTTTTAAAGACTTCTCGAAATCCGAATTTGTACTTTCATTAGTGTATTAAGTGTATTAAAATGTCGTCTTTCACATTGATTCGGAATCGTCAACCGCAAAAAAAGTCAGTTTTGAGTTATCGTTGAATGAACAAAGTTGTCTCTTTCTTGTTTCAAGTGTTTAACTATGGACCCATGGCTAAAACTCAAGTTTTAAAGACTTCCCGAAATCCGAATTTGGACTTTCATTAGTGTATTAAGTGTATTAAAATGTCGTCTTTCGCATTGATTCGGAATCGTCAACCGCAAAAAAAGTCAGTTTTGAGTTATCGTTGAATGAACAAAGTTGTCTCTTTCTTGTTTCAAGTGTTCAACTATGGACCCATGGCTAAAACTCAAGTTTTAAAGACTTCCCGAAATCCGAATTTGGACTTTCATTTGTGTATTAAGTGTATTAAAATGTCGTCTTTCACATTGATTCGGAATCGTCAACCGCAAAAAAAGTCAGTTTTGAGATATCGTTGAATGAACAAAGTTGTCTCTTTCTTGTTTCAAGTGTTCAACTATGGACCCATGGCTAAAACTCAAGTTTTAAAGACTTCCCGAAATCCGAATTTGGACTTTCATTTGTGTATTAAGTGTATTAAAATGTCGTCTTTCACATTGATTCGGAATCGTCAACCGCAAAAAAAGTCAGTTTTGAGATATCGTTGAATGAACAAAGTTGTCTCTTTCTTGTTTCAAGTGTTCAACTATGGACCCATGGCTAAAACTCAAGTTTTAAAAACTTCCCAAAATCTGAATTTGGACTTTATTTAGTGTATTAAGTGTTTCAAAATGTCATCTTTCACGTAGATTCAGAACCGTCAAAAGCAAATAAGTCAGTTTTGAGATATCTTTGATAGAACAAAGTTCTGTCTTTCTTGTTTCAATTGTTCTACTGTGCACCCATGGCTAAAACTCAAGTTTTAAAAACTTCCCGAGATCTGAATCTGGACTTTCATTAGTGTATTATGTGTATCAAAATGTCGTCTTTCACATAGATTCGGAATCGTCAACTGCAAAAAAGTCAATTTTGAGATATCGTTGATTTAACAAAGTTGTCTCCTTCTTGTTTCAAGTGTTCTACTATGGACCCATGGGTAAAACTCACGTTTTAAAAATGTCCCGAAATCCGAATTTGGACTTTCACTAGTGTATTAAGTGTATCAAAATGTCGTCTTTCACATTGATTCGGAATCGTCAACCGCAAAAAAAGGCAGTTTTTAGATATCGTTGAATGAAGAAAGTTGTCTCTTTCTTGTTTCAAGTGTTCAACAATGGACCCATGGCTAAAACTCAAGTTTTAAAGACTTCCCGAAATCCGAATTTGGATTTTTCATTAGTGTATTAAGTGTATTAAAATGTCGTCTTTCACATTGATTCGGAATCATCAACCGCAAAAAAAGTCAGTTTTGAGATATCGTTGAATGAACAAAGTTGTCTCTTTCTTTTTTCAAGTGTTTAACTATGGACCCATGGCTAAAACTCAAGTTTTAAATACTTTCCGAAATCCGAATTTGGACTTTCATCAGTGTATTAAGTGTATTAAAATGTCATCTTTCACATTGATTCGGAATCGTCCACTACAAAAAACTGCCCTTTTGAGTTATCGTTGAATAAGCAAAGTTGTCTCTTTCTTGTTTCAAGTGTTCAACTATGGACCCATGGCTAAAACACAAGTTTTAAAAACTTCTCGAAATATGAATTTGGACTTTCTTTAGTGTATTAAGTTTTTCAAAATGTCGTCTTTCACGTAGATTCGGAATCATCAAAACCAAATAAGTCAGTTTTTAGATATCTTTGATTGAACAAAGTTCTATCTTTCTTGTTTCAAGTGTTCTACTATGAACCCACGGCTAAAACTCAAGTTTTAAAAACTTCTCGAAATCTGAATCTGGACTTTCATTAGTGTATTAAGTGTATCAAAATGTCTTCTTTCACATGAGTTCGGAATCGTCAACTGCAAAAAAGTCAATTTTAAGATATCGTTGATTGAACAAAGTTGTCTCCTTCTTGTTTCAAGTGTTCTACTATGGACCATGGCTAAAACTCAAGTTTTAGAGACATCCCAAAATCCGAATTTGGACTTTCGTTAGTGTATTAAGTGTATCAAAATGTCATCTTTCACATTGATTCGAGATCGTCAACCGCAAAAAAAGTCAGTTTTGAGATATCGTTGAATGAACAAAGTTGTCTCTTTCTTGTTTCTAGTGTTTAACTATGGACCCATGGCTAAAACTCAAGTTTTAAAGACTTCCCGAAATCTGATTTGGACTTTCATCAGTGTATTAAGTGTATTAAAATGTAGTCTTTCACATTGATTCAGAATCGTCCACCGCAAAAAACTTTCCTTTCGAGTTATCGTTGAATGAACGAAGTTGTCTCTTTCTTGTTTCAAGTGTTCAACTACGGACCCATGGCCAAAACTCAAGTTTTAAAAACTTCCCAAAATCTGAATTTGGGCTTTCTTTAGTGTATTAAGTGTTTCAAAATGCCGTCTTTCATGTAGATTCGTAATCATCAAAAGCAAATAAGTCAGTTTTTAGATATCTTTGATTGAACAAAGTTCTGTCTTTCTTGTTTCAAGTGTTCTACTATGGACCCATGACTAAAACTCAAGTTTTAAAAACTTCTCGAAATCTAAATCTGGACTTTCATTAGGGTATTAAGTGTATCAAAATGTCGTCTTTCACATAGATTCGGAATCGTCAACTGCAAAAAAGTCAGTTTTAAGATATCGTTGATTGAACAAAGTTGTCTCTTTCTTGTTTCAAGTGTTCTACTATGGACCCATGGGTAAAACTCAAGTTTTAAAAAAGTTCCCGGAATCCGAATTTGGACATTCGTTAGTGTATTAAGTGTATCAAAATGTCGTCTTTCACGTTGATTCGGAATCGTCAACCGCAATAAAAGTCAGTTTTGAGATATAGTTGAATGAACAAAGTTGTCTCTTTCTTGTTTCAAGTGTTTAACTATTGACCCATGGCTAAAACTCAAGCTTTAAAGACTTCCCGAAATCCAAATTTGGACTTTCGTTAGTGTATTAAGTGTATCAAAATGTCGTCTTTCACATTTATTCGAAATCGTCAACCGCAAAAAAAGTCAGTTTTGAGAAATCGTTGAATCAACAAAGTTGTCTCCTTCTTGTTTCAAGTGTTCTACTATGGACCCATCTCTAAAACTCAAGTTTTAAAGACTTCCCGAAATCCAAATTTAGACTTTCACTAGTGTATTAAGTGTATTAAAATGTCGTATTTCACATTGATTCGGAATCGTCAACCGCAAAAAAAGTCAGTTCTGAGATATCGTTGAATGAACGAAGTTGTTTCTTTCTTGTTTCAAGTGTTTAACTATGGACCCATGGCTAAAACTCAAGTTTTAAAGACTTCCCGAAATCCGAATTTGTACTTTCATTAGTGTATTAAGTGTATTAAAATGTCGTCTTTCACATTGATTCGGAATCGTCAACCGCAAAAAAAGTCAGTTTTGAGTTATCGTTGAATGAACAAAGTTGTCTCTTTCTTGTTTCAAGTGTTTAACTATGGACCCATGGCTAAAACTCAAGTTTTAAAGACTTCCCGAAATCCGAATTTGGACTTTCATTAGTGTATTAAGTGTATTAAAATGTCGTCTTTCGCATTGATTCGGAATCGTCAACCGCAAAAAAAGTCAGTTTTGAGTTATCGTTGAATGAACAAAGTTGTCTCTTTCTTGTTTCAAGTGTTCAACTATGGACCCATGGCTAAAACTCAAGTTTTAAAGACTTCCCGAAATCCGAATTTGGACTTTCATTTGTGTATTAAGTGTATTAAAATGTCGTCTTTCACATTGATTCGGAATCGTCAACCGCAAAAAAAGTCAGTTTTGAGATATCGTTGAATGAACAAAGTTGTCTCTTTCTTGTTTCAAGTGTTCAACTATGGACCCATGGCTAAAACTCAAGTTTTAAAAACTTCCCAAAATCTGAATTTGGACTTTATTTAGTGTATTAAGTGTTTCAAAATGTCATCTTTCACGTAGATTCAGAACCGTCAAAAGCAAATAAGTCAGTTTTGAGATATCTTTGATAGAACAAAGTTCTGTCTCTCTTGTTTCAATTGTTCTACTGTGCACCCATGGCTAAAACTCAAGTTTTAAAAACTTCCCGAGATCTGAATCTGGACTTTCATTAGTGTATTATGTGTATCAAAATGTCATCTTTCACATAGATTCGGAATCGTCAACTGCAAAAAAGTCAATTTTGAGATATCGTTGATTTAACAAAGTTGTCTCCTTCTTGTTTCAAGTGTTCTACTATGGACCCATGGGTAAAACTCACGTTTTAAAAATGTCCCGAAATCCGAATTTGGACTTTCACTAGTGTATTAAGTGTATCAAAATGTCGTCTTTCACATTGATTCGGAATCGTCAACCGCAAAAAAAGGCAGTTTTTAGATATCGTTGAATGAAGAAAGTTGTCTCTTTCTTGTTTCAAGTGTTCAACAATGGACCCATGGCTAAAACTCAAGTTTTAAAGACTTCCCGAAATCCGAATTTGGATTTTTCATTAGTGTATTAAGTGTATTAAAATGTCGTCTTTCACATTGATTCGGAATCATCAACCGCAAAAAAAGTCAGTTTTGAGATATCGTTGAATGAACAAAGTTGTCTCTTTCTTTTTTCAAGTGTTTAACTATGGACCCATGGCTAAAACTCAAGTTTTAAATACTTTCCGAAATCCGAATTTGGACTTTCATCAGTGTATTAAGTGTATTAAAATGTCGTCTTTCACATTGATTCGGAATCGTCCACTACAAAAAACTGCCCTTTTGAGTTATCGTTGAATAAGCAAAGTTGTCTCTTTCTTGTTTCAAGTGTTCAACTATGGACCCATGGCTAAAACACAAGTTTTAAAAACTTCTCGAAATATGAATTTGGACTTTCTTTAGTGTATTAGGTTTTTCAAAATGTCGTCTTTCACGTAGATTCGGAATCATCAAAACCAAATAAGTCAGTTTTTAGATATCTTTGATTGAACAAAGTTCTATCTTTCTTGTTTCAAGTGTTCTACTATGAACCCACGGCTAAGACTCAAGTTTTAAAAACTTCTCGAAATCTGAATCTGGACTTTCATTAGTGTATTAAGTGTATCAAAATGTCATCTTTCACATAGGTTCGGAATCGTCAACTGCAAAAAAGTCAATTTTAAGATATCGTTGATTGAACAAAGTTGTCTCCTTCTTGTTTCAAGTGTTCTACTATGGACCATGGCTAAAACTCAAGTTTTAGAGACATCCCGAAATCCGAATTTGGACTTTCGTTAGTGTATTAAGTGTATCAAAATGTCATCTTTCACATTGATTCGAGATCGTCAACCGCAAAAAAAGTCAGTTTTGAGATATCGTTGAATGAACAAAGTTGTCTCTTTCTTGTTTCTAGTGTTTAACTATGGACCCATGGCTAAAACTCAAGTTTTAAAGACTTCCCGAAATCTGATTTGGACTTTCATCAGTGTATTAAGTGTATTAAAATGTAGTCTTTCACATTGATTCAGAATCGTCCACCGCAAAAAACTTTCCTTTCGAGTTATCGTTGAATGAACGAAGTTGTCTCTTTCTTGTTTCAAGTGTTCAACTACGGACCCATGGCCAAAACTCAAGTTTTAAAAACTTCCCAAAATCTGAATTTGGGCTTTCTTTAGTGTATTAAGTGTTTCAAAATGCCGTCTTTCATGTAGATTCGTAATCATCAAAAGCAAATAAGTCAGTTTTTAGATATCTTTGATTGAACAAAGTTCTGTCTTTCTTGTTTCAAGTGTTCTACTATGGACCCATGACTAAAACTCAAGTTTTAAAAACTTATCGAAATCTAAATCTGGACTTTCATTAGGGTATTAAGTGTATCAAAATGTCGTCTTTCACATAGATTCGGAATCGTCAACTGCAAAAAAGTCAGTTTTAAGATATCGTTGATTGAACAAAGTTGTCTCTTTCTTGTTTCAAGTGTTCTACTATGGACCCATAGGTAAAACTCAAGTTTTAAAAAAGTTCCCGGAATCCGAATTTGGACATTCGTTAGTGTATTAAGTGTATCAAAATGTCGTCTTTCACGTTGATTCGGAATCGTCAACCGCAATAAAAGTCAGTTTTGAGATATAGTTGAATGAACAAAGTTGTCTCTTTCTTGTTTCAAGTGTTTAACTATTGACCCATGGCTAAAACTCAAGCTTTAAAGACTTCCCGAAATCCAAATTTGGACTTTCGTTAGTGTATTAAGTGTATCAAAATGTCGTCTTTCACATTTATTCGAAATCGTCAACCGCAAAAAAAGTCAGTTTTGAGAAATCGTTGAATCAACAAAGTTGTCTCCTTCTTGTTTCAAGTGTTCTACTATGGACCCATCTCTAAAACTCAAGTTTTAAAGACTTCCCGAAATCCAAATTTAGACTTTCACTAGTGTATTAAGTGTATTAAAATGTCGTATTTCACATTGATTCGGAATCGTCAACCGCAAAAAAAGTCAGTTTTGAGATATCGTTGAATGAACAAAGTTGTCTCTTTCTTGTTTCAAGTGTTCAACTATGGACCCATGGCTAAAACTCAAGTTTTAAAGACTTCCCGAAATCCGAATTTGGACTTTCATTTGTGTATTAAGTGTATTAAAATGTCGTCTTTCACATTGATTCGGAATCGTCAACCGCAAAAAAAGTCAGTTTTGAGATATCGTTGAATGAACAAAGTTGTCTCTTTCTTGTTTCAAGTGTTCAACTATGGACCCATGGCTAAAACTCAAGTTTTAAAAACTTCCCAAAATCTGAATTTGGACTTTATTTAGTGTATTAAGTGTTTCAAAATGTCATCTTTCACGTAGATTCAGAACCGTCAAAAGCAAATAAGTTAGTTTTGAGATATCTTTGATAGAACAAAGTTCTGTCTTTCTTGTTTCAATTGTTCTACTGTGCACCCATGGCTAAAACTCAAGTTTTAAAAACTTCCCGAGATCTGAATCTGGACTTTCATTAGTGTATTATGTGTATCATAATGTCGTCTTTCACATAGATTCGGAATCGTCAACTGCAAAAAAGTCAATTTTGAGATATCGTTGATTTAACAAAGTTGTCTCGTTCTTGTTTCAAGTGTTCTACTATGGACCCATGGGTAAAACTCACGTTTTAAAAATGTCCCGAAATCCGAATTTGGACTTTCACTAGTGTATTAAGTGTATCAAAATGTCGTCTTTCACATTGATTCGGAATCGTCAACCGCAAAAAAAGGCAGTTTTTAGATATCGTTGAATGAAGAAAGTTGTCTCTTTCTTGTTTCAAGTGTTCAACAATGGACCCATGGCTAAAACTCAAGTTTTAAAGACTTCCCGAAATCCGAATTTGGATTTTTCATTAGTGTATTAAGTGTATTAAAATGTCGTCTATCACATTGATTCGGAATCATCAATCGCAAAAAAAGTCAGTTTTGAGATATCGTTGAATGAACAAAGTTGTCTCTTTCTTTTTTCAAGTGTTTAACTATGGACCCATGGCTAAAACTCAAGTTTTAAATACTTTCCGAAATCCGAATTTGGACTTTCATCAGTGTATTAAGTGTATTAAAATGTCGTCTTTCACATTGATTCGGAATCGTCCACTACAAAAAACTGCCCTTTTGAGTTATCGTTGAATAAGCAAAGTTGTCTCTTTCTTGTTTCAAGTGTTCAACTATGGACCCATGGCTAAAACACAAGTTTTAAAAACTTCTCGAAATATGAATTTGGACTTTCTTTAGTGTATTAAGTTTTTCAAAATGTCGTCTTTCACGTAGATTCGGAATCATCAAAACCAAATAAGTCAGTTTTTAGATATCTTTGATTGAACAAAGTTCTATCTTTCTTGTTTCAAGTGTTCTACTATGAACCCACGGCTAAGACTCAAGTTTTAAAAACTTCTCGAAATCTGAATCTGGACTTTCATTAGTGTATTAAGTGTATCAAAATGTCATCTTTCACATAGGTTCGGAATCGTCAACTGCAAAAAAGTCAATTTTAAGATATCGTTGATTGAACAAAGTTGTCTCCTTCTTGTTTCAAGTGTTCTACTATGGACCATGGCTAAAACTCAAGTTTTAGAGACATCCCGAAATCCGAATTTGGACTTTCGTTAGTGTATTAAGTGTATCAAAATGTCATCTTTCACATTGATTCGAGATCGTCAACCGCAAAAAAAGTCAGTTTTGAGATATCGTTGAATGAACAAAGTTGTCTCTTTCTTGTTTCTAGTGTTTAACTATGGACCCATGGCTAAAACTCAAGTTTTAAAGACTTCCCGAAATCTGATTTGGACTTTCATCAGTGTATTAAGTGTATTAAAATGTAGTCTTTCACATTGATTCAGAATCGTCCACCGCAAAAAACTTTCCTTTCGAGTTATCGTTGAATGAACGAAGTTGTCTCTTTCTTGTTTCAAGTGTTCAACTACGGACCCATGGCCAAAACTCAAGTTTTAAAAACTTCCCAAAATCTGAATTTGGGCTTTCTTTAGTGTATTAAGTGTTTCAAAATGCCGTCTTTCATGTAGATTCGTAATCATCAAAAGCAAATAAGTCAGTTTTTAGATATCTTTGATTGAACAAAGTTCTGTCTTTCTTGTTTCAAGTGTTCTACTATGGACCCATGACTAAAACTCAAGTTTTAAAAACTTCTCGAAATCTAAATCTGGACTTTCATTAGGGTATTAAGTGTATCAAAATGTCGTCTTTCACATAGATTCGGAATCGTCAACTGCAAAAAAGTCAGTTTTAAGATATCGTTGATTGAACAAAGTTGTCTCTTTCTTGTTTCAAGTGTTCTACTATGGACCCATGGGTAAACCTCAAGTTTTAAAAAAGTTCCCGGAATCCGAATTTGGACATTCGTTAGTGTATTAAGTGTATCAAAATGTCGTCTTTCACGTTGATTCGGAATCGTCAACCGCAATAAAAGTCAGTTTTGAGATATAGTTGAATGAACAAAGTTGTCTCTTTCTTGTTTCAAGTGTTTAACTATTGACCCATGGCTAAAACTCAAGCTTTAAAGACTTCCCGAAATCCAAATTTGGACTTTCGTTAGTGTATTAAGTGTATCAAAATGTCGTCTTTCACATTTATTCGAAATCGTCAACCGCAAAAAAAGTCAGTTTTGAGAAATCGTTGAATCAACAAAGTTGTCTCCTTCTTGTTTCAAGTGTTCTACTATGGACCCATCTCTAAAACTCAAGTTTTAAAGACTTCCCGAAATCCAAATTTAGACTTTCACTAGTGTATTAAGTGTATTAAAATGTCGTATTTCACATTGATTCGGAATCGTCAACCGCAAAAAAAGTCAGTTCTGAGATATCGTTGAATGAACGAAGTTGTTTCTTTCTTGTTTCAAGTGTTTAACTATGGACCCATGGCTAAAACTCAAGTTTTAAAGACTTCTCGAAATCCGAATTTGTACTTTCATTAGTGTATTAAGTGTATTAAAATGTCGTCTTTCACATTGATTCGGAATCGTCAACCGCAAAAAAAGTCAGTTTTGAGTTATCGTTGAATGAACAAAGTTGTCTCTTTCTTGTTTCAAGTGTTTAACTATGGACCCATGGCTAAAACTCAAGTTTTAAAGACTTCCCGAAATCCGAATTTGGACTTTCATTAGTGTATTAAGTGTATTAAAATGTCGTCTTTCGCATTGATTCGGAATCGTCAACCGCAAAAAAAGTCAGTTTTGAGTTATCGTTGAATGAACAAAGTTGTCTCTTTCTTGTTTCAAGTGTTCAACTATGGACCCATGGCTAAAACTCAAGTTTTAAAGACTTCCCGAAATCCGAATTTGGACTTTCATTTGTGTATTAAGTGTATTAAAATGTCGTCTTTCACATTGATTCGGAATCGTCAACCGCAAAAAAAGTCAGTTTTGAGATATCGTTGAATGAACAAAGTTGTCTCTTTCTTGTTTCAAGTGTTCAACTATGGACCCATGGCTAAAACTCAAGTTTTAAAGACTTCCCGAAATCCGAATTTGGACTTTCATTTGTGTGTTAAGTGTATTAAAATGTCGTCTTTCACATTGATTCGGAATCGTCAACCGCAAAAAAAGTCAGTTTTGAGATATCGTTGAATGAACAAAGTTGTCTCTTTCTTGTTTCAAGTGTTCAACTATGGACCCATGGCTAAAACTCAAGTTTTAAAAACTTCCCAAAATCTGAATTTGGACTTTATTTAGTGTATTAAGTGTTTCAAAATGTCATCTTTCACGTAGATTCAGAACCGTCAAAAGCAAATAAGTCAGTTTTGAGATATCTTTGATAGAACAAAGTTCTGTCTTTCTTGTTTCAATTGTTCTACTGTGCACCCATGGCTAAAACTCAAGTTTTAAAAACTTCCCGAGATCTGAATCTGGACTTTCATTAGTGTATTATGTGTATCAAAATGTCGTCTTTCACATAGATTCGGAATCGTCAACTGCAAAAAAGTCAATTTTGAGATATCGTTGATTTAACAAAGTTGTCTCCTTCTTGTTTCAAGTGTTCTACTATGGACCCATGGGTAAAACTCACGTTTTAAAAATGTCCCGAAATCCGAATTTGGACTTTCACTAGTGTATTAAGTGTATCAAAATGTCGTCTTTCACATTGATTCGGAATCGTCAACCGCAAAAAAAGGCAGTTTTTAGATATCGTTGAATGAAGAAAGTTGTCTCTTTCTTGTTTCAAGTGTTCAACAATGGACCCATGGCTAAAACTCAAGTTTTAAAGACTTCCCGAAATCCGAATTTGGATTTTTCATTAGTGTATTAAGTGTATTAAAATGTCATCTTTCACATTGATTCGGAATCATCAACCGCAAAAAAAGTCAGTTTTGAGATATCGTTGAATGAACAAAGTTGTCTCTTTCTTTTTTCAAGTGTTTAACTATGGACCCATGGCTAAAACTCAAGTTTTAAATACTTTCCGAAATCCGAATTTGGACTTTCATCAGTGTATTAAGTGTATTAAAATGTCGTCTTTCACATTGATTCGGAATCGTCCACTACAAAAAACTGCCCTTTTGAGTTATCGTTGAATAAGCAAAGTTGTCTCTTTCTTGTTTCAAGTGTTCAACTATGGACCCATGGCTAAAACACAAGTTTTAAAAACTTCTCGAAATATGAATTTGGACTTTCTTTAGTGTATTAAGTTTTTCAAAATGTCGTCTTTCACGTAGATTCGGAATCATCAAAACCAAATAAGTCAGTTTTTAGATATCTTTGATTGAACAAAGTTCTATCTTTCTTGTTTCAAGTGTTCTACTATGAACCCACGGCTAAGACTCAAGTTTTAAAAACTTCTCGAAATCTGAATCTGGACTTTCATTAGTGTATTAAGTGTATCAAAATGTCATCTTTCACATAGGTTCGGAATCGTCAACTGCAAAAAAGTCAATTTTAAGATATCGTTGATTGAACAAAGTTGTCTCCTTCTTGTTTCAAGTGTTCTACTATGGACCATGGCTAAAACTCAAGTTTTAGAGACATCCCGAAATCCGAATTTGGACTTTCGTTAGTGTATTAAGTGTATCAAAATGTCATCTTTCACATTGATTCGAGATCGTCAACCGCAAAAAAAGTCAGTTTTGAGATATCGTTGAATGAACAAAGTTGTCTCTTTCTTGTTTCTAGTGTTTAACTATGGACCCATGGCTAAAACTCAAGTTTTAAAGACTTCCCAAAATCTGATTTGGACTTTCATCAGTGTATTAAGTGTATTAAAATGTAGTCTTTCACATTGATTCAGAATCGTCCACCGCAAAAAACTTTCCTTTCGAGTTATCGTTGAATGAACGAAGTTGTCTCTTTCTTGTTTCAAGTGTTCAACTACGGACCCATGGCCAAAACTCAAGTTTTAAAAACTTCCCAAAATCTGAATTTGGGCTTTCTTTAGTGTATTAAGTGTTTCAAAATGCCGTCTTTCATGTAGATTCGTAATCATCAAAAGCAAATAAGTCAGTTTTTAGATATCTTTGATTGAATAAAGTTCTGTCTTTCTTGTTTCAAGTGTTCTACTATGGACCCATGACTAAAACTCAAGTTTTAAAAACTTCTCGAAATCTAAATCTGGACTTTCATTAGGGTATTAAGTGTATCAAAATGTCGTCTTTCACATAGATTCGGAATCGTCAACTGCAAAAAAGTCAGTTTTAAGATATCGTTGATTGAACAAAGTTGTCTCTTTCTTGTTTCAAGTGTTCTACTATGGACCCATGGGTAAAACTCAAGTTTTAAAAAAGTTCCCGGAATCCGAATTTGGACATTCGTTAGTGTATTAAGTGTATCAAAATGTCGTCTTTCACGTTGATTCGGAATCGTCAACCGCAATAAAAGTCAGTTTTGAGATATAGTTGAATGAACAAAGTTGTCTCTTTCTTGTTTCAAGTGTTTAACTATTGACCCATGGCTAAAACTCAAGCTTTAAAGACTTCCCGAAATCCAAATTTGGACTTTCGTTAGTGTATTAAGTGTATCAAAATGTCGTCTTTCACATTTATTCGAAATCGTCAACCGCAAAAAAAGTCAGTTTTGAGAAATCGTTGAATCAACAAAGTTGTCTCCTTCTTGTTTCAAGTGTTCTACTATGGACCCATCTCTAAAACTCAAGTTTTAAAGACTTCCCGAAATCCAAATTTAGACTTTCACTAGTGTATTAAGTGTATTAAAATGTCGTATTTCACATTGATTCGGAATCGTCAACCGCAAAAAAAGTCAGTTCTGAGATATCGTTGAATGAACGAAGTTGTTTCTTTCTTGTTTCAAGTGTTTAACTATGGACCCATGGCTAAAACTCAAGTTTTAAAGACTTCTCGAAATCTGAATTTGTACTTTCATTAGTGTATTAAGTGTATTAAAATGTCGTCTTTCACATTGATTCGGAATCGTCAACCGCAAAAAAAGTCAGTTTTGAGTTATCGTTGAATGAACAAAGTTGTCTCTTTCTTGTTTCAAGTGTTTAACTATGGACCCATGGCTAAAACTCAAGTTTTAAAGACTTCCCGAAATCCGAATTTGGACTTTCATTAGTGTATTAAGTGTATTAAAATGTCGTCTTTCGCATTGATTCGGAATCGTCAACCGCAAAAAAAGTCAGTTTTGAGTTATCGTTGAATGAACAAAGTTGTCTCTTTCTTGTTTCAAGTGTTCAACTATGGACCCATGGCTAAAACTCAAGTTTTAAAGACTTCCCGAAATCCGAATTTGGACTTTCATTTGTGTATTAAGTGTATTAAAATGTCGTCTTTCACATTGATTCGGAATCGTCAACCGCAAAAAAAGTCAGTTTTGAGATATCGTTGAATGAACAAAGTTGTCTCTTTCTTGTTTCAAGTGTTCAACTATGGACCCATGGCTAAAACTCAAGTTTTAAAGACTTCCCGAAATCCGAATTTGGACTTTCATTTGTGTATTAAGTGTATTAAAATGTCGTCTTTCACATTGATTCGGAATCGTCAACCGCAAAAAAAGTCAGTTTTGAGATATCGTTGAATGAACAAAGTTGTCTCTTTCTTGTTTCAAGTGTTCAACTATGGACCCATGGCTAAAACTCAAGTTTTAAAAACTTCCCAAAATCTGAATTTGGACTTTATTTAGTGTATTAAGTGTTTCAAAATGTCATCTTTCACGTAGATTCAGAACCGTCAAAAGCAAATAAGTCAGTTTTGAGATATCTTTGATAGAACAAAGTTCTGTCTTTCTTGTTTCAATTGTTCTACTGTGCACCCATGGCTAAAACTCAAGTTTTAAAAACTTCCCGAGATCTGAATCTGGACTTTCATTAGTGTATTATGTGTATCAAAATGTCGTCTTTCACATAGATTCGGAATCGTCAACTGCAAAAAAGTCAATTTTGAGATATCGTTGATTTAACAAAGTTGTCTCCTTCTTGTTTCAAGTGTTCTACTATGGACCCATGGGTAAAACTCACGTTTTAAAAATGTCCCGAAATCCGAATTTGGACTTTCACTAGTGTATTAAGTGTATCAAAATGTCGTCTTTCACATTGATTCGGAATCGTCAACCGCAAAAAAAGGCAGTTTTTAGATATCGTTGAATGAAGAAAGTTGTCTCTTTCTTGTTTCAAGTGTTCAACAATGGACCCATGGCTAAAACTCAAGTTTTAAAGACTTCCCGAAATCCGAATTTGGATTTTTCATTAGTGTATTAAGTGTATTAAAATGTCGTCTTTCACATTGATTCGGAATCATCAACCGCAAAAAAAGTCAGTTTTGAGATATCGTTGAATGAACAAAGTTGTCTCTTTCTTTTTTCAAGTGTTTAACTATGGACCCATGGCTAAAACTCAAGTTTTAAATACTTTCCGAAATCCGAATTTGGACTTTCATCAGTGTATTAAGTGTATTAAAATGTCGTCTTTCACATTGATTCGGAATCGTCCACTACAAAAAACTGCCCTTTTGAGTTATCGTTGAATAAGCAAAGTTGTCTCTTTCTTGTTTCAAGTGTTCAACTATGGACCCATGGCTAAAACACAAGTTTTAAAAACTTCTCGAAATATGAATTTGGACTTTCTTTAGTGTATTAAGTTTTTCAAAATGTCGTCTTTCACGTAGATTCGGAATCATCAAAACCAAATAAGTCAGTTTTTAGATATCTTTGATTGAACAAAGTTCTATCTTTCTTGTTTCAAGTGTTCTACTATGAACCCACGGCTAAGACTCAAGTTTTAAAAACTTCTCGAAATCTGAATCTGGACTTTCATTAGTGTATTAAGTGTATCAAAATGTCATCTTTCACATAGGTTCGGAATCGTCAACTGCAAAAAAGTCAATTTTAAGATATCGTTGATTGAACAAAGTTGTCTCCTTCTTGTTTCAAGTGTTCTACTATGGACCATGGCTAAAACTCAAGTTTTAGAGACATCCCGAAATCCGAATTTGGACTTTCGTTAGTGTATTAAGTGTATCAAAATGTCATCTTTCACATTGATTCGAGATCGTCAACCGCAAAAAAAGTCAGTTTTGAGATATCGTTGAATGAACAAAGTTGTCTCTTTCTTGTTTCTAGTGTTTAACTATGGACCCATGGCTAAAACTCAAGTTTTAAAGACTTCCCGAAATCTGATTTGGACTTTCATCAGTGTATTAAGTGTATTAAAATGTAGTCTTTCACATTGATTCAGAATCGTCCACCGCAAAAAACTTTCCTTTCGAGTTATCGTTGAATGAACGAAGTTGTCTCTTTCTTGTTTCAAGTGTTCAACTACGGACCCATGGCCAAAACTCAAGTTTTAAAAACTTCCCAAAATCTGAATTTGGGCTTTCTTTAGTGTATTAAGTGTTTCAAAATGCCGTCTTTCATGTAGATTCGTAATCATCAAAAGCAAATAAGTCAGTTTTTAGATATCTTTGATTGAACAAAGTTCTGTCTTTCTTGTTTCAAGTGTTCTACTATGGACCCATGACTAAAACTCAAGTTTTAAAAACTTCTCGAAATCTAAATCTGGACTTTCATTAGGGTATTAAGTGTGTCAAAATGTCGTCTTTCACATAGATTCGGAATCGTCAACTGCAAAAAAGTCAGTTTTAAGATATCGTTGATTGAACAAAGTTGTCTCTTTCTTGTTTCAAGTGTTCTACTATGGACCCATGGGTAAAACTCAAGTTTTAAAAAAGTTCCCGGAATCCGAATTTGGACATTCGTTAGTGTATTAAGTGTATCAAAATGTCGTCTTTCACGTTGATTCGGAATCGTCAACCGCAATAAAAGTCAGTTTTGAGATATAGTTGAATGAACAAAGTTGTCTCTTTCTTGTTTCAAGTGTTTAACTATTGACCCATGGCTAAAACTCAAGCTTTAAAGACTTCCCGAAATCCAAATTTGGACTTTCGTTAGTGTATTAAGTGTATCAAAATGTCGTCTTTCACATTCATTCGAAATCGTCAACCGCAAAAAAAGTCAGTTTTGAGAAATCGTTGAATCAACAAAGTTGTCTCCTTCTTGTTTCAAGTGTTCTACTATGGACCCATCTCTAAAACTCAAGTTTTAAAGACTTCCCGAAATCCAAATTTAGACTTTCACTAGTGTATTAAGTGTATTAAAATGTCGTATTTCACATTGATTCGGAATCGTCAACCGCAAAAAAAGTCAGTTCTGAGATATCGTTGAATGAACGAAGTTGTTTCTTTCTTGTTTCAAGTGTTTAACTATGGACCCATGGCTAAAACTCAAGTTTTAAAGACTTCCCGAAATCCGAATTTGTACTTTCATTAGTGTATTAAGTGTATTAAAATGTCGTCTTTCACATTGATTCGGAATCGTCAACCGCAAAAAAAGTCAGTTTTGAGTTATCGTTGAATGAACAAAGTTGTCTCTTTCTTGTTTCAAGAGTTTAACTATGGACCCATGGCTAAAACTCAAGTTTTAAAGACTTCCCGAAATCCGAATTTGGACTTTCATTAGTGTATTAAGTGTATTAAAAAGTCGTCTTTCGCATTGATTCGGAATCGTCAACCGCAAAAAAAGTCAGTTTTGAGTTATCGTTGAATGAACAAAGTTGTCTCTTTCTTGTTTCAAGTGTTCAACTATGGACCCATGGCTAAAACTCAAGTTTTAAAGACTTCCCGAAATCCGAATTTGGACTTTCATTTGTGTATTAAGTGTATTAAAATGTCATCTTTCACATTGATTCGGAATCGTCAACCGCAAAAAAAGTCAGTTTTGAGATATCGTTGAATGAACAAAGTTGTCTCTTTCTTGTTTCAAGTGTTCAACTATGGACCCATGGCTAAAACTCAAGTTTTAAAAACTTCCCAAAATCTGAATTTGGACTTTATTTAGTGTATTAAGTGTTTCAAAATGTCATCTTTCACGTAGATTCAGAACCGTCAAAAGCAAATAAGTCAGTTTTGAGATATCTTTGATAGAACAAAGTTCTGTCTCTCTTGTTTCAATTGTTCTACTGTGCACCCATGGCTAAAACTCAAGTTTTAAAAACTTCCCGAGATCTGAATCTGGACTTTCATTAGTGTATTATGTGTATCAAAATGTCGTCTTTCACATAGATTCGAAATCGTCAACTGCAAAAAAGTCAATTTTGAGATATCGTTGATTTAACAAAGTTGTCTCCTTCTTGTTTCAAGTGTTCTAGTATGGACCCATGGGTAAAACTCACGTTTTAAAAAAGTCCCGAAATCCGAATTTGGACTTTCACTAGTGTATTAAGTGTATCAAAATGTCGTCTTTCACATTGATTCAGAATCGTCAACCGCAAAAAAAGGCAGTTTTTAGATATCGTTGAATGAAGAAAGTTGTCTCTTTCTTGTTTCAAGTGTTCAACAATGGACCCATGGCTAAAACTCAAGTTTTAAAGACTTCCCGAAATCCGAATTTGGATTTTTCATTAGTGTATTAAGTGTATTAAAATGTCGTCTTTCACATTGATTCGGAATCATCAACCGCAAAAAAAGTCAGTTTTGAGATATCGTTGAATGAACAAAGTTGTCTCTTTCTTTTTTCAAGTGTTTAACTATGGACCCATGGCTAAAACTCAAGTTTTAAATACTTTCCGAAATCCGAATTTGGACTTTCATCAGTGTATTAAGTGTATTAAAATGTCGTCTTTCACATTGATTCGGAATCGTCCACTACAAAAAACTGCCCTTTTGAGTTATCGTTGAATAAGCAAAGTTGTCTCTTTCTTGTTTCAAGTGTTCAACTATGGACCCATGGCTAAAACACAAGTTTTAAAAACTTCTCGAAATATGAATTTGGACTTTCTTTAGTGTATTAAGTTTTTCAAAATGTCATCTTTCACGTAGATTCGGAATCATCAAAACCAAATAAGTCAGTTTTTAGATATCTTTGATTGAACAAAGTTCTATCTTTCTTGTTTCAAGTGTTCTACTATGAACCCACGGCTAAAACTCAAGTTTTAAAAACTTCTCGAAATCTGAATCTGGACTTTCATTAGTGTATTAAGTGTATCAAAATGTCATCTTTCACATAGGTTCGGAATCGTCAACTGCAAAAAAGTCAATTTTAAGATATCGTTGATTGAACAAAGTTGTCTCCTTCTTGTTTCAAGTGTTCTACTATGGACCATGGCTAAAACTCAAGTTTTAGAGACATCCCGAAATCCGAATTTGGACTTTCGTTAGTGTATTAAGTGTATCAAAATGTCATCTTTCACATTGATTCGAGATCGTCAACCGCAAAAAAAGTCAGTTTTGAGATATCGTTGAATGAACAAAGTTGTCTCTTTCTTGTTTCTAGTGTTTAACTATGGACCCATGGCTAAAACTCAAGTTTTAAAGACTTCCTGAAATCTGATTTGGACTTTCATCAGTGTATTAAGTGTATTAAAATGTAGTCTTTCACATTGATTCAGAATCGTCCACCGCAAAAAACTTTCCTTTCGAGTTATCGTTGAATGAACGAAGTTGTCTCTTTCTTGTTTCAAGTGTTCAACTACGGATCCATGGCCAAAACTCAAGTTTTAAAAACTTCCCAAAATCTGAATTTGGGCTTTCTTTAGTGTATTAAGTGTTTCAAAATGCCGTCTTTCATGTAGATTCGTAATCATCAAAAGCAAATAAGTCAGTTTTTAGATATCTTTGATTGAACAAAGTTCTGTCTTTCTTGTTTCAAGTGTTCTACTATGGACCCATGACTAAAACTCAAGTTTTAAAAACTTCTCGAAATCTAAATCTGGACTTTCATTAGGGTATTAAGTGTATCAAAATGTCGTCTTTCACATAGATTCGGAATCGTCAACTGCAAAAAAGTCAGTTTTAAGATATCGTTGATTGAACAAAGTTGTCTCTTTCTTGTTTCAAGTGTTCTACTATGGACCCATGGGTAAAACTCAAGTTTTAAAAAAGTTCCCGGAATCTGAATTTGGACATTCGTTAGTGTATTAAGTGTATCAAAATGTCGTCTTTCACGTTGATTCGGAATCGTCAACCGCAATAAAAGTCAGTTTTGAGATATAGTTGAATGAACAAAGTTGTCTCTTTCTTGTTTCAAGTGTTTAACTATTGACCCATGGCTAAAACTCAAGCTTTAAAGACTTCCCGAAATCCAAATTTGGACTTTCGTTAGTGTATTAAGTGTATCAAAATGTCGTCTTTCACATTTATTCGAAATCGTCAACCGCAAAAAAAGTCAGTTTTGAGAAATCGTTGAATCAACAAAGTTGTCTCCTTCTTGTTTCAAGTGTTCTACTATGGACCCATCTCTAAAACTCAAGTTTTAAAGACTTCCCGAAATCCAAATTTAGACTTTCACTAGTGTATTAAGTGTATTAAAATGTCGTATTTCACATTGATTCGGAATCGTCAACCGCAAAAAAAGTCAGTTCTGAGATATCGTTGAATGAACGAAGTTGTTTCTTTCTTGTTTCAAGTGTTTAACTATGGACCCATGGCTAAAACTCAAGTTTTAAAGACTTCCCGAAATCCGAATTTGTACTTTCATTAGTGTATTAAGTGTATTAAAATGTCGTCTTTCACATTGATTCGGAATCGTCAACCGCAAAAAAAGTCAGTTTTGAGTTATCGTTGAATGAACAAAGTTGTCTCTTTCTTGTTTCAAGTGTTTAACTATGGACCCATGGCTAAAACTCAAGTTTTAAAGACTTCCCGAAATCCGAATTTGGACTTTCATTAGTGTATTAAGTGTATTAAAATGTCGTCTTTCGCATTGATTCGGAATCGTCAACCGCAAAAAAAGTCAGTTTTGAGTTATCGTTGAATGAACAAAGTTGTCTCTTTCTTGTTTCAAGTGTTCAACTATGGACCCATGGCTAAAACTCAAGTTTTAAAGACTTCCCGAAATCCGAATTTGGATTTTTCATTAGTGTATTAAGTGTATTAAAATGTCGTCTTTCACATTGATTCGGAATCATCAACCGCAAAAAAAGTCAGTTTTGAGATATCGTTGAATGAACAAAGTTGTCTCTTTCTTTTTTCAAGTGTTTAACTATGGACCCATGGCTAAAACTCAAGTTTTAAATACTTTCCGAAATCCGAATTTGGACTTTCATCAGTGTATTAAGTGTATTAAAATGTCGTCTTTCACATTGATTCGGAATCGTCCACTACAAAAAACTGCCCTTTTGAGTTATCGTTGAATAAGCAAAGTTGTCTCTTTCTTGTTTCAAGTGTTCAACTATGGACCCATGGCTAAAACACAAGTTTTAAAAACTTCTCGAAATATGAATTTGGACTTTCTTTAGTGTATTAAGTTTTTCAAAATGTCGTCTTTCACGTAGATTCGGAATCATCAAAACCAAATAAGTCAGTTTTTAGATATCTTTGATTGAACAAAGTTCTATCTTTCTTGTTTCAAGTGTTCTACTATGAACCCACGGCTAAGACTCAAGTTTTAAAAACTTCTCGAAATCTGAATCTGGACTTTCATTAGTGTATTAAGTGTATCAAAATGTCATCTTTCACATAGGTTCGGAATCGTCAACTGCAAAAAAAGTCAATTTTAAGATATCGTTGATTGAACAAAGTTGTCTCCTTCTTGTTTCAAGTGTTCTACTATGGACCATGGCTAAAACTCAAGTTTTAGAGACATCCCGAAATCCGAATTTGGACTTTCGTTAGTGTATTAAGTGTATCAAAATGTCATCTTTCACATTGATTCGAGATCGTCAACCGCAAAAAAAGTCAGTTTTGAGATATCGTTGAATGAACAAAGTTGTCTCTTTCTTGTTTCTAGTGTTTAACTATGGACCCATGGCTAAAACTCAAGTTTTAAAGACTTCCCGAAATCTGATTTGGACTTTCATCAGTGTATTAAGTGTATTAAAATGTAGTCTTTCACATTGATTCAGAATCGTCCACCGCAAAAAACTTTTCTTTCGAGTTATCGTTGAATGAACGAAGTTGTCTCTTTCTTGTTTCAAGTGTTCAACTACGGACCCATGGCCAAAACTCAAGTTTTAAAAACTTCCCAAAATCTGAATTTGGGCTTTCTTTAGTGTATTAAGTGTTTCAAAATGCCGTCTTTCATGTAGATTCGTAATCATCAAAAGCAAATAAGTCAGTTTTTAGATATCTTTGATTGAACAAAGTTCTGTCTTTCTTGTTTCAAGTGTTCTACTATGGACCCATGGCTAAAACTCAAGTTTTAAAGACTTCCCGAAATCCGAATTTGTACTTTCATTAGTGTATTAAGTGTATTAAAATGTCGTCTTTCACATTGATTCAGAATCGTCAACCGCAAAAAAAGTCAGTTTTGAGTTATCGTTGAATGAACAAAGTTGTCTCTTTCTTGTTTCAAGTGTTTAACTATGGACCCAAGGCTAAAACTCAAGTTTTAAAGACTTCCCGAAATCCGAATTTGGACTTTCATTAGTGTATTAAGTGTATTAAAATGTCGTCTTTCGCATTGATTCGGAATCGTCAACCGCAAAAAAAGTCAGTTTTGAGTTATCGTTGAATGAACAAAGTTGTCTCTTTCTTGTTTCAAGTGTTCAACTATGGACCCATGGCTAAAACTCAAGTTTTAAAGACTTCCCGAAATCCGAATTTGGACTTTCATTTGTGTATTAAGTGTATTAAAATGTCGTCTTTCACATTGATTCGGAATCGTCAACCGCAAAAAAAGTCAGTTTTGAGATATCGTTGAATGAACAAAGTTGTCTCTTTCTTGTTTGAAGTGTTCAACTATGGACCCATGGCTAAAACTCAAGTTTTAAAAACTTCCCAAAATCTGAATTTGGACTTTATTTAGTGTATTAAGTGTTTCAAAATGTCATCTTTCACGCAGATTCAGAACCGTCAAAAGCAAATAAGTCAGTTTTGAGATATCTTTGATAGAACAAAGTTCTGTCTTTCTTGTTTCAATTGTTCTACTGTGCACCCATGGCTAAAACTCAAGTTTTAAAAACTTCCCGAGATCTGAATCTGGACTTTCATTAGTGTATTATGTGTATCAAAATGTCGTCTTTCACATAGATTCGGAATCGTCAACTGCAAAAAAGTCAATTTTGAGATATCGTTGATTTAACAAAGTTGTCTCCTTCTTGTTTCAAGTGTTCTACTATGGACCCATGGGTAAAACTCACGTTTTAAAAATGTCCCGAAATCCGAATTTGGACGTTCACTAGTGTATTAAGTGTATCAAAATGTCGTCTTTCACATTG
Organism: Diospyros kaki; assembly: GCA_036245055.1. Lineage (NCBI taxonomy): Eukaryota > Viridiplantae > Streptophyta > Magnoliopsida > Ericales > Ebenaceae > Diospyros > Diospyros kaki. The sequence goes on along the minus strand of BSEG01000009.1, from coordinate 19,609,509 downwards.
ATTCGAAATCGTCAACCGCAAAAAAAGGCAGTTTTTAGATATCGTTGAATGAAGAAAGTTGTCTCTTTCTTGTTTCAAGTGTTCAACAATGGACCCATGGCTAAAACTCAAGTTTTAAAGACTTCCCGAAATCCGAATTTGGATTTTTCATTAGTGTATTAAGTGTATTAAAATGTCGTCTTTCACATTGATTCGGAATCATCAACCGCAAAAAAAGTCAGTTTTGAGATATCGTTGAATGAACAAAGTTGTCTCTTTCTTTTTTCAAGTGTTTAACTATGGACCCATGGCTAAAACTCAAGTTTTAAATACTTTCCGAAATCCGAATTTGGACTTTCATCAGTGTATTAAGTGTATTAAAATGTCGTCTTTCACATTGATTCGGAATCGTCCACTACAAAAAACTGCCCTTTTGAGTTATCGTTGAATAAGCAAAGTTGTCTCTTTCTTGTTTCAAGTGTTCAACTATGGACCCATGGCTAAAACACAAGTTTTAAAAACTTCTCGAAATATGAATTTGGACTTTCTTTAGTGTATTAAGTTTTTCAAAATGTCGTCTTTCACGTAGATTCGGAATCATCAAAACCAAATAAGTCAGTTTTTAGATATCTTTGATTGAACAAAGTTCTATCTTTCTTGTTTCAAGTGTTCTACTATGAACCCACGGCTAAGACTCAAGTTTTAAAAACTTCTCGAAATCTGAATCTGGACTTTCATTAGTGTATTAAGTGTATCAAAATGTCATCTTTCACATAGGTTCGGAATCGTCAACTGCAAAAAAGTCAATTTTAAGATATCGTTGATTGAACAAAGTTGTCTCCTTCTTGTTTCAAGTGTTCTACTATGGACCATGGCTAAAACTCAAGTTTTAGAGACATCCCGAAATCCGAATTTGGACTTTCGTTAGTGTATTAAGTGTATCAAAATGTCATTTTTCACATTGATTCGAGATCGTCAACCGCAAAAAAAGTCAGTTCTGAGATATCGTTGAATGAACAAAGTTGTCTCTTTCTTGTTTCTAGTGTTTAACTATGGACCCATGGCTAAAACTCAAGTTTTAAAGACTTCCCGAAATCTGATTTGGACTTTCATCAGTGTATTAAGTGTATTAAAATGTAGTCTTTCACATTGATTCAGAATCGTCCACCGCAAAAAACTTTCCTTTCGAGTTATCGTTGAATGAACGAAGTTGTCTCTTTCTTGTTTCAAGTGTTCAACTACGGACCCATGGCCAAAACTCAAGTTTTAAAAACTTCCCAAAATCTGAATTTGGGCTTTCTTTAGTGTATTAAGTGTTTCAAAATGCCGTCTTTCATGTAGATTCGTAATCATCAAAAGCAAATAAGTCAGTTTTTAGATATCTTTGATTGAACAAAGTTCTGTCTTTCTTGTTTCAAGTGTTCTACTATGGACCCATGACTAAAACTCAAGTTTTAAAAACTTCTCGAAATCTAAATCTGGACTTTCATTAGGGTATTAAGTGTATCAAAATGTCGTCTTTCACATAGATTCGGAATCGTCAACTGCAAAAAAGTCAGTTTTGAGATATCGTTGATTGAACAAAGTTGTCTCTTTCTTGTTTCAAGTGTTCTACTATGGACCCATGGGTAAAACTCAAGTTTTAAAAAAGTTCCCGGAATCCGAATTTGGACATTCGTTAGTGTATTAAGTGTATCAAAATGTCGTCTTTCACGTTGATTCGGAATCGTCAACCGTAATAAAAGTCAGTTTTGAGATATAGTTGAATGAACAAAGTTGTCTCTTTCTTGTTTCAAGTGTTTAACTATTGACCCATGGCTAAAACTCAAGCTTTAAAGACTTCCCGAAATCCAAATTTGGACTTTCCTTAGTGTATTAAGTGTATCAAAATGTCGTCTTTCACATTTATTCGAAATCGTCAACCGCAAAAAAAGTCAGTTTTGAGAAATCGTTGAATCAACAAAGTTGTCTCTTTCTTGTTTCAAGTGTTCTACTATAGACCCATGGCTAAAACTCAAGTTTTAAAGACTTCCCGAAATCCAAATTTAGACTTTCATTAGTGTATTAAGTGTATTAAAATGTCGTATTTCACATTGATTCGGAATCGTCAACCGCAAAAAAAGTCAGTTCTGAGATATCTTTGATAGAACAAAGTTCTGTCTTTCTTGTTTCAATTGTTCTACTGTGCACCCATGGCTAAAACTCAAGTTTCAAAAACTTCCCGAGATCTGAATCTGGACTTTCATTAGTGTATTATGTGTATCAAAATGTCGTCTTTCACATAGATTCGGAATCGTCAACTGCAAAAAAGTCAATTTTGAGATATCGTTGATTTAACAAAGTTGTCTCCTTCTTGTTTCAAGTGTTCTACTATGGACCCATGGGTAAAACTCACGTTTTAAAAATGTCCCGAAATCCGAATTTGGACTTTCACTAGTGTATTAAGTGTATCAAAATGTCGTCTTTCACATTGATTTGGAATCGTCAACCGCAAAAAAAGGCAGTTTTTAGATATCGTTGAATGAAGAAAGTTGTCTCTTTCTTGTTTCAAGTGTTCAACAATGGACCCATGGCTAAAACTCAAGTTTTAAAGACTTCCCGAAATCCGAATTTGGATTTTTCATTAGTGTATTAAGTGTATTAAAATGTTGTCTTTCACATTGATTCGGAATCATCAACCGCAAAAAAAGTCAGTTTTGAGATATCGTTGAATGAACAAAGTTGTCTCTTTCTTGTTTCAAGTGTTCAACAATGGACCCATGGCTAAAACTCAAGTTTTAAAGACTTCCCGAAATCCGAATTTGGATTTTTCATTAGTGTATTAAGTGTATTAAAATGTCGTCTTTCACATTGATTCGGAATCATCAACCGCAAAAAAAGTCAGTTTTGAGATATCGTTGAATGAACAAAGTTGTCTCTTTCTTTTTTCAAGTGTTTAACTATGGACCCATGGCTAAAACTCAAGTTTTAAATACTTTCCGAAATCCGAATTTGGACTTTCATCAGTGTATTAAGTGTATTAAAATGTCGTCTTTCACATTGATTCGGAATCGTCCACTACAAAAAACTGCCCTTTTGAGTTATCGTTGAATAAGCAAAGTTGTCTCTTTCTTGTTTCAAGTGTTCAACTATGGACCCATGGCTAAAACACAAGTTTTAAAAACTTCTCGAAATATGAATTTGGACTTTCTTTAGTGTATTAAGTTTTTCAAAATGTCGTCTTTCACGTAGATTCGGAATCATCAAAACCAAATAAGTCAGTTTTTAGATATCTTTGATTGAACAAAGTTCTATCTTTCTTGTTTCAAGTGTTCTACTATGAACCCACGGCTAAAACTCAAGTTTTAAAAACTTCTCGAAATCTGAATCTGGACTTTCATTAGTGTATTAAGTGTATCAAAATGTCATCTTTCACATAGGTTCGGAATCGTCAACTGCAAAAAAGTCAATTTTAAGATATCGTTGATTGAACAAAGTTGTCTCCTTCTTGTTTCAAGTGTTCTACTATGGACCATGGCTAAAACTCAAGTTTTAGAGACATCCCGAAATCCGAATTTGGACTTTCGTTAGTGTATTAAGTGTATCAAAATGTCATCTTTCACATTGATTCGAGATCGTCAACCGCAAAAAAAGTCAGTTTTGAGATATCGTTGAATGAACAAAGTTGTCTCTTTCTTGTTTCTAGTGTTTAACTATGGACCCATGGCTAAAACTCAAGTTTTAAAGACTTCCCGAAATCTGATTTGGACTTTCATCAGTGTATTAAGTGTATTAAAATGTAGTCTTTCACATTGATTCAGAATCGTCCACCGCAAAAAACTTTCCTTTCGAGTTATCGTTGAATGAACGAAGTTGTCTCTTTCTTGTTTCAAGTGTTCAACTACGGACCCATGGCCAAAACTCAAGTTTTAAAAACTTCCCAAAATCTGAATTTGGGCTTTCTTTAGTGTATTAAGTGTTTCAAAATGCCGTCTTTCATGTAGATTCGTAATCATCAAAAGCAAATAAGTCAGTTTTTAGATATCTTTGATTGAACAAAGTTCTGTCTTTCTTGTTTCAAGTGTTCTACTATGGACCCATGACTAAAACTCAAGTTTTAAAAACTTCTCGAAATCTAAATCTGGACTTTCATTAGGGTATTAAGTGTATCAAAATGTCGTCTTTCACATAGATTCGGAATCGTCAACTGCAAAAAAGTCAGTTTTAAGATATCGTTGATTGAACAAAGTTGTCTCTTTCTTGTTTCAAGTGTTCTACTATGGACCCATGGGTAAAACTCAAGTTTTAAAAAAGTTCTCGGAATCCGAATTTGGACATTCGTTAGTGTATTAAGGGTATCAAAATGTCGTCTTTCACGTTGATTCGGAATCGTCAACCGCAATAAAAGTCAGTTTTGAGATATAGTTGAATGAACAAAGTTGTCTCTTTCTTGTTTCAAGTGTTTAACTATTGACCCATGGCTAAAACTCAAGCTTTAAAGACTTCCCGAAATCCAAATTTGGACTTTCGTTAGTGTATTAAGTGTATCAAAATGTCGTCTTTCACATTTATTCGAAATCGTCAACCGCAAAAAAAGTCAGTTTTGAGAAATCGTTGAATCAACAAAGTTGTCTCCTTCTTGTTTCAAGTGTTCTACTATGGACCCATCTCTAAAACTCAAGTTTTAAAGACTTCCCGAAATCCAAATTTAGACTTTCACTAGTGTATTAAGTGTATTAAAATGTCGTATTTCACATTGATTCGGAATCGTCAACCGCAAAAAAAGTCAGTTCTGAGATATCGTTGAATGAACAAAGTTGTCTCTTTCTTGTTTCAAGTGTTCAACTATGGACCCATGGCTAAAACTCAAGTTTTAAAAACTTCCCAAAATCTGAATTTGGACTTTATTTAGTGTATTAAGTGTTTCAAAATGTCATCTTTCACGTAGATTCAGAACCGTCAAAAGCAAATAAGTCAGTTTTGAGATATCTTTGATAGAACAAAGTTCTGTCTTTCTTGTTTCAATTGTTCTACTGTGCACCCATGGCTAAAACTCAAGTTTTAAAAACTTCCCGAGATCTGAATCTGGACTTTCATTAGCGTATTATGTGTATCAAAATGTCGTCTTTCACATAGATTCGGAATCGTCAACTGCAAAAAAGTCAATTTTGAGATATCGTTGATTTAACAAAGTTGTCTCCTTCTTGTTTCAAGTGTTCTACTATGGACCCATGGGTAAAACTCACGTTTTAAAAATGTCCCGAAATTCGAATTTGGACTTTCACTAGTGTATTAAGTGTATCAAAATGTCGTCTTTCACATTGATTCGGAATCGTCAACCGCAAAAAAAGGCAGTTTTTAGATATCGTTGAATGAAGAAAGTTGTCTCTTTCTTGTTTCAAGTGTTCAACAATGGACCCATGGCTAAAACTCAAGTTTTAAAGACTTCCCGAAATCCGAATTTGGATTTTTCATTAGTGTATTAAGTGTATTAAAATGTCGTCTTTCACATTGATTCGGAATCATCAACCGCAAAAAAAGTCAGTTTTGAGATATCGTTGAATGAACAAAGTTGTCTCTTTCTTTTTTCAAGTGTTTAACTATGGACCCATGGCTAAAACTCAAGTTTTAAATACTTCCGAAATCCGAATTTGAACTTTCATCAGTGTATTAAGTGTATTAAAATGTCGTCTTTCACATTGATTCGGAATCGTCCACTACAAAAAACTGCCCTTTTGAGTTATCGTTGAATAAGCAAAGTTGTCTTTTTCTTGTTTCAAGTGTTCAACTATGGACCCATGGCTAAAACACAAGTTTTAAAAACTTCTCGAAATATGAATTTGGACTTTCTTTAGTGTATTAAGTTTTTCAAAATGTCGTCTTTCACGTAGATTCGGAATCATCAAAACCAAATAAGTCAGTTTTTAGATATCTTTGATTGAACAAAGTTCTATCTTTCTTGTTTCAAGTGTTCTACTATGAACCCACGGCTAAAACTCAAGTTTTAAAAACTTCTCGAAATCTGAATCTGGACTTTCATTACTGTATTAAGTGTATCAAAATGTCATCTTTCACATAGGTTCGGAATCGTCAACTGCAAAAAAGTCAATTTTAAGATATCGTTGATTGAACAAAGTTGTCTCCTTCTTGTTTCAAGTGTTCTACTATGGACCATGGCTAAAACTCAAGTTTTAGAGACATCCCGAAATCCGAATTTGGACTTTCGTTAGTGTATTAAGTGTATCAAAATGTCATCTTTCACATTGATTCGAGATCGTCAACCGCAAAAAAAGTCAGTTTTGAGATATCGTTGAATGAACAAAGTTGTCTCTTTCTTGTTTCTAGTGTTTAACTATGGACCCATGGCTAAAACTCAAGTTTTAAAGACTTCCCGAAATCTAATTTGGACTTTCATCAGTGTATTAAGTGTATTAAAATGTAGTCTTTCACATTGATTCAGAATCGTCCATCGCAAAAAACTTTCCTTTCGAGTTATCGTTGAATGAACGAAGTTGTCTCTTTCTTGTTTCAAGTGTTCAACTACGGACCCACGGCCAAAACTCAAGTTTTAAAAACTTCCCAAAATCTGAATTTGGGCTTTCTTTAGTGTATTAAGTGTTTCAAAATGCCGTCTTTCATGTAGATTCGTAATCATCAAAAGCAAATAAGTCAGTTTTTAGATATCTTTGATTGAACAAAGTTCTGTCTTTCTTGTTTCAAGTGTTCTACTATGGACCCATGACTAAAACTCAAGTTTTAAAAACTTCTCGAAATCTAAATCTGGACTTTCATTAGGGTATTAAGTGTATCAAAATGTCGTCTTTCACATAGATTCGGAATCGTCAACTGCAAAAAAGTCAGTTTTAAGATATCGTTGATTGAACAAAGTTGTCTCTTTCTTGTTTCAAGTGTTCTACTATGGACCCATGGGTAAAACTCAAGTTTTAAAAAAGTTCCCGGAATCCGAATTTGGACATTCGTTAGTGTATTAAGTGTATCAAAATGTCGTCTTTCACGTTGATTCGGAATCGTCAACCGCAATAAAAGTCAGTTTTGAGATATAGTTGAATGAACAAAGTTGTCTCTTTCTTGTTTCAAGTGTTTAACTATTGACCCATGGCTAAAACTCAAGCTTTAAAGACTTCCCGAAATCCAAATTTGGACTTTCGTTAGTGTATTAAGTGTATCAAAATGTCGTCTTTCACATTTATTCGAAATCGTCAACCACAAAAAAAGTCAGTTTTGAGAAATCGTTGAATCAACAAAGTTGTCTCCTTCTTGTTTCAAGTGTTCTACTATGGACCCATCTCTAAAACTCAAGTTTTAAAGACTTCCCGAAATCCAAATTTAGACTTTCACTAGTGTATTAAGTGTATTAAAATGTCGTATTTCACATTGATTCGGAATCGTCAACCGCAAAAAAAGTCAGTTCTGAGATATCGTTGAATGAACGAAGTTGTTTCTTTCTTGTTTCAAGTGTTTAACTATTAACCCATGGCTAAAACTCAAGCTTTAAAGACTTCCCGAAATCCAAATTTGGACTTTCGTTAGTGTATTAAGTGTATCAAAATGTCGTCTTTCACATTTATTCCAAATCGTCAACCACAAAAAAAGTCAGTTTTGAGAAATCGTTGAATCAACAAAGTTGTCTCCTTCTTGTTTCAAGTGTTCTACTATGGACCCATCTCTAAAACTCAAGTTTTAAAGACTTCCCGAAATCCAAATTTAGACTTTCACTAGTGTATTAAGTGTATTAAAATGTCGTATTTCACATTGATTCGGAATCGTCAACCGCAAAAAAAGTCAGTTCTGAGATATCGTTGAATGAACGAAGTTGTTTCTTTCTTGTTTCAAGTGTTTAACTATGGACCCATGGCTAAAACTCAAGTTTTAAAGACTTCCCGAAATCCGAATTTGTACTTTCATTAGTGTATTAAGTGTATTAAAATGTCGTCTTTCACATTGATTCAGAATCGTCCACCGCAAAAAACTTTCCTTTCGAGTTATCGTTGAATGAACGAAGTTGTCTCTTTCTTGTTTCAAGTGTTCAACTACGGACCCATGGCCAAAACTCAAGTTTTAAAAACTTCCCAAAATCTGAATTTGGGCTTTCTTTAGTGTATTAAGTGTTTCAAAATGCCGTCTTTCATGTAGATTCGTAATCATCAAAAGCAAATAAGTCAGTTTTTAGATATCTTTGATTGAACAAAGTTCTGTCTTTCTTGTTTCAAGTGTTCTACTATGGACCCATGACTAAAACTCAAGTTTTAAAAACTTCTCGAAATCTAAATCTGGACTTTCATTAGGGTATTAAGTGTATCAAAATGTCGTCTTTCACATAGATTCGGAATCGTCAACTGCAAAAAAGTCAGTTTTAAGATATCGTTGATTGAACAAAGTTGTCTCTTTCTTGTTTCAAGTGTTCTACTATGGACCCATGGGTAAAACTCAAGTTTTAAAAAAGTTCCCGGAATCCGAATTTGGACATTCGTTAGTGTATTAAGTGTATCAAAATGTCGTCTTTCACGTTGATTCGGAATCGTCAACCGCAATAAAAGTCAGTTTTGAGATATAGTTGAATGAACAAAGTTGTCTCTTTCTTGTTTCAAGTGTTTAACTATTAACCCATGGCTAAAACTCAAGCTTTAAAGACTTCCCGAAATCCAAATTTGGACTTTCGTTAGTGTATTAAGTGTATCAAAATGTCGTCTTTCACATTTATTCGAAATCGTCAACCACAAAAAAAGTCAGTTTTGAGAAATCGTTGAATCAACAAAGTTGTCTCCTTCTTGTTTCAAGTGTTCTACTATGGACCCATCTCTAAAACTCAAGTTTTAAAGACTTCCCGAAATCCAAATTTAGACTTTCACTAGTGTATTAAGTGTATTAAAATGTCGTATTTCACATTGATTCGGAATCGTCAACCGCAAAAAAAGTCAGTTCTGAGATATCGTTGAATGAACGAAGTTGTTTCTTTCTTGTTTCAAGTGTTTAACTATGGACCCATGGCTAAAACTCAAGTTTTAAAGACTTCCCGAAATCCGAATTTGTACTTTCATTAGTGTATTAAGTGTATTAAAATGTCGTCTTTCACATTGATTCGGAATCGTCAACCGCAAAAAAAGTCAGTTTTGAGTTATCGTTGAATGAACAAAGTTGTCTCTTTCTTGTTTCAAGTGTTTAACTATGGACCCATGGCTAAAACTCAAGTTTTAAAGACTTCCCGAAATCCGAATTTGGACTTTCATTAGTGTATTAAGTGTATTAAAATGTCGTCTTTCGCATTGATTCGGAATCGTCAACCGCAAAAAAAGTCAGTTTTGAGTTATCGTTGAATGAACAAAGTTGTCTCTTTCTTGTTTCAAGTGTTCAACTATGGACCCATGGCTAAAACTCAAGTTTTAAAGACTTCCCGAAATCCGAATTTGGACTTTCATTTGTGTATTAAGTGTATTAAAATGTCGTCTTTCACATTGATTCGGAATCGTCAACCGCAAAAAAAGTCAGTTTTGAGATATCGTTGAATGAACAAAGTTGTCTCTTTCTTGTTTCAAGTGTTCAACTATGGACCCATGGCTAAAACTCAAGTTTTAAAAACTTCCCAAAATCTGAATTTGGACTTTATTTAGTGTATTAAGTGTTTCAAAATGTCATCTTTCACGTAGATTCAGAACCGTCAAAAGCAAATAAGTCAGTTTTGAGATATCTTTGATAGAACAAAGTTCTGTCTTTCTTGTTTCAATTGTTCTACTGTGCACCCATGGCTAAAACTCAAGTTTTAAAAACTTCCCGAGATCTGAATCTGGACTTTCATTAGTGTATTATGTGTATCAAAATGTCGTCTTTCACATAGATTCGGAATCGTCAACTGCAAAAAAGTCAATTTTGAGATATCGTTGATTTAACAAAGTTGTCTCCTTCTTGTTTCAAGTGTTCTACTATGGACCCATGGGTAAAACTCACGTTTTAAAAATGTCCCGAAATCCGAATTTGGACTTTCACTAGTGTATTAAGTGTATCAAAATGTCGTCTTTCACATTGATTCGGAATCGTCAACCGCAAAAAAAGGCAGTTTTTAGATATCGTTGAATGAAGAAAGTTGTCTCTTTCTTGTTTCAAGTGTTCAACAATGGACCCATGGCTAAAACTCAAGTTTTAAAGACTTCCCGAAATCCGAATTTGGATTTTTCATTAGTGTATTAAGTGTATTAAAATGTCGTCTTTCACATTGATTCGGAATCATCAACCGCAAAAAAAGTCAGTTTTGAGATATCGTTGAATGAACAAAGTTGTCTCTTTCTTTTTTCAAGTGTTTAACTATGGACCCATGGCTAAAACTCAAGTTTTAAATACTTTCCGAAATCCGAATTTGGACTTTCATCAGTGTATTAAGTGTATTAAAATGTCGTCTTTCACATTGATTCGGAATCGTCCACTACAAAAAACTGCCCTTTTGAGTTATCGTTGAATAAGCAAAGTTGTCTCTTTCTTGTTTCAAGTGTTCAACTATGGACCCATGGCTAAAACACAAGTTTTAAAAACTTCTCGAAATATGAATTTGGACTTTCTTTAGTGTATTAAGTTTTTCAAAATGTCGTCTTTCACGTAGATTCGGAATCATCAAAACCAAATAAGTCAGTTTTTAGATATCTTTGATTGAACAAAGTTCTATCTTTCTTGTTTCAAGTGTTCTACTATGAACCCACGGCTAAAACTCAAGTTTTAAAAACTTCTCGAAATCTGAATCTGGACTTTCATTAGTGTATTAAGTGTATCAAAATGTCATCTTTCACATAGGTTCGGAATCGTCAACTGCAAAAAAGTCAATTTTAAGATATCGTTGATTGAACAAAGTTGTCTCCTTCTTGTTTCAAGTGTTCTACTATGGACCATGGCTAAAACTCAAGTTTTAGAGACATCCCGAAATCCGAATTTGGACTTTCGTTAGTGTATTAAGTGTATCAAAATGTCATCTTTCACATTGATTCGAGATCGTCAACCGCAAAAAAAGTCAGTTTTGAGATATCGTTGAATGAACAAAGTTGTCTCTTTCTTGTTTCTAGTGTTTAACTATGGACCCATGGCTAAAACTCAAGTTTTAAAGACTTCCCGAAATCTGATTTGGACTTTCATCAGTGTATTAAGTGTATTAAAATGTAGTCTTTCACATTGATTCAGAATCGTCCACCGCAAAAAACTTTCCTTTCGAGTTATCGTTGAATGAACGAAGTTGTCTCTTTCTTGTTTCAAGTGTTCAACTACGGACCCATGGCCAAAACTCAAGTTTTAAAAACTTCCCAAAATCTGAATTTGGGCTTTCTTTAGTGTATTAAGTGTTTCAAAATGCCGTCTTTCATGTAGATTCGTAATCATCAAAAGCAAATAAGTCAGTTTTTAGATATCTTTGATTGAACAAAGTTCTGTCTTTCTTGTTTCAAGTGTTCTACTATGGACCCATGACTAAAACTCAAGTTTTAAAAACTTCTCGAAATCTAAATCTGGACTTTCATTAGGGTATTAAGTGTATCAAAATGTCGTCTTTCACATAGATTCGGAATCGTCAACTGCAAAAAAGTCAGTTTTAAGATATCGTTGATTGAACAAAGTTGTCTCTTTCTTGTTTCAAGTGTTCTACTATGGACCCATGGGTAAAACTCAAGTTTTAAAAAAGTTCCCGGAATCTGAATTTGGACATTCGTTAGTGTATTAAGTTTATCAAAATGTCGTCTTTCACGTTGATTCGGAATCGTCAACCGCAATAAAAGTCAGTTTTGAGATATAGTTGAATGAACAAAGTTGTCTCTTTCTTGTTTCAAGTGTTTAACTATTGACCCATGGTTAAAACTCAAGCTTTAAAGACTTCCCGAAATCCAAATTTGGACTTTCGTTAGTGTATTAAGTGTATCAAAATGTCGTCTTTCACATTTATTCGAAATCGTCAACCGCAAAAAAAGTCAGTTTTGAGAAATCGTTGAATCAACAAAGTTGTCTCCTTCTTGTTTCAAGTGTTCTACTATGGACCCATCTCTAAAACTCAAGTTTTAAAGACTTCCCGAAATCCAAATTTAGACTTTCACTAGTGTATTAAGTGTATTAAAATGTCGTATTTCACATTGATTCGGAATCGTCAACCGCAAAAAAAGTCAGTTCTGAGATATCGTTGAATGAACGAAGTTGTTTCTTTCTTGTTTCAAGTGTTTAACTATGGACCCATGGCTAAAACTCAAGTTTTAAAGACTTCCCGAAATCCGAATTTGTACTTTCATTAGTGTATTAAGTGTATTAAAATGTCGTCTTTCACATTGATTCGGAATCGTCAACCGCAAAAAAAGTCAGTTTTGAGTTATCGTTGAATGAACAAAGTTGTCTCTTTCTTGTTTCAAGTGTTTAACTATGGACCCATGGCTAAAACTCAAGTTTTAAAGACTTCCCGAAATCCGAATTTGGACTTTCATTAGTGTATTAAGTGTATTAAAATGTCGTCTTTCGCATTGATTCGGAATCGTCAACCGCAAAAAAAGTCAGTTTTGAGTTATCGTTGAATGAACAAAGTTGTCTCTTTCTTGTTTCAAGTGTTCAACTATGGACCCATGGCTAAAACTCAAGTTTTAAAGACTTCCCGAAATCCGAATTTGGACTTTCATTTGTGTATTAAGTGTATTAAAATGTCGTCTTTCACATTGATTCGGAATCGTCAACCGCAAAAAAAGTCAGTTTTGAGATATCGTTGAATGAACAAAGTTGTCTCTTTCTTGTTTCAAGTGTTCAACTATGGACCCATGGCTAAAACTCAAGTTTTAAAAACTTCCCAAAATCTGAATTTGGACTTTATTTAGTGTATTAAGTGTTTCAAAATGTCATCTTTCACGTAGATTCAGAACCGTCAAAAGCAAATAAGTCAGTTTTGAGATATCTTTGATAGAACAAAGTTCTGTCTTTCTTGTTTCAATTGTTCTACTGTGCACCCATGGCTAAAACTCAAGTTTTAAAAACTTCCCGAGATCTGAATCTGGACTTTCATTAGTGTATTATGTGTATCAAAATGTCGTCTTTCACATAGATTCGGAATCGTCAACTGCAAAAAAGTCAATTTTGAGATATCGTTGATTTAACAAAGTTGTCTCCTTCTTGTTTCAAGTGTTCTACTATGGACCCATGGGTAAAACTCACGTTTTAAAAATGTCCCGAAATCCGAATTTGGACTTTCACTAGTGTATTAAGTGTATCAAAATGTCGTCTTTCACATTGATTCGGAATCGTCAACCGCAAAAAAAGGCAGTTTTTAGATATCGTTGAATGAAGAAAGTTGTCTCTTTCTTGTTTCAAGTGTTCAACAATGGACCCATGGCTAAAACTCAAGTTTTAAAGACTTCCCGAAATCCGAATTTGGATTTTTCATTAGTGTATTAAGTGTATTAAAATGTCGTCTTTCACATTGATTCGGAATCATCAACCGCAAAAAAAGTCAGTTTTGAGATATCGTTGAATGAACAAAGTTGTCTCTTTCTTTTTTCAAGTGTTTAACTATGGACCCATGGCTAAAACTCAAGTTTTAAATACTTTCCGAAATCCGAATTTGGACTTTCATCAGTGTATTAAGTGTATTAAAATGTCGTCTTTCACATTGATTCGGAATCGTCCACTACAAAAAACTGCCCTTTTGAGTTATCGTTGAATAAGCAAAGTTGTCTCTTTCTTGTTTCAAGTGTTCAACTATGGACCCATGGCTAAAACACAAGTTTTAAAAACTTCTCGAAATATGAATTTGGACTTTCTTTAGTGTATTAAGTTTTTCAAAATGTCGTCTTTCACGTACATTCGGAATCATCAAAACCAAATAAGTCAGTTTTTAGATATCTTTGATTGAACAAAGTTCTGTCTTTCTTGTTTCAAGTGTTCTACTATGGACCCATGGCTAAAACTCAAGTTTTAAAGACTTCCCGAAATCCGAATTTGTACTTTCATTAGTGTATTAAGTGTATTAAAATGTCGTCTTTCACATTGATTCGGAATTGTCAACCGCAAAAAAAGTCAGTTTTGAGTTATCGTTGAATGAACAAAGTTGTCTCTTTCTTGTTTCAAGTGTTTAACTATGGACCCAAGGCTAAAACTCAAGTTTTAAAGACTTCCCGAAATCCGAATTTGGACTTTCATTAGTGTATTAAGTGTATTAAAATGTCATCTTTCGCATTGATTCGGAATCGTCAACCGCAAAAAAAGTCAGTTTTGAGTTATCGTTGAATGAACAAAGTTGTCTCTTTCTTGTTTCAAGTGTTCAACTATGGACCCATGGCTAAAACTCAAGTTTTAAAGACTTCCCGAAATTCGAATTTGGACTTTCATTTGTGTATTAAGTGTATTAAAATGTCGTCTTTCACATTGATTCGGAATCGTCAACCGCAAAAAAAGTCAGTTTTGAGATATCGTTGAATGAACAAAGTTGTCTCTTTCTTGTTTCAAGTGTTCAACTATGGACCCATGGCTAAAACTCAAGTTTTAAAAACTTCCCAAAATCTGAATTTGGACTTTATTTAGTGTATTAAGTGTTTCAAAATGTCATCTTTCACGTAGATTCAGAACCGTCAAAAGCAAATAAGTCAGTTTTGAGATATCTTTGATAGAACAAAGTTCTGTCTTTCTTGTTTCAATTGTTCTACTGTGCACCCATGGCTAAAACTCAAGTTTTAAAAACTTCCCGAGATCTGAATCTGGACTTTCATTAGTGTATTATGTGTATCAAAATGTCGTCTTTCACATAGATTCGGAATCGTCAACTGCAAAAAAGTCAATTTTGAGATATCGTTGATTTAACAAAGTTGTCTCCTTCTTGTTTCAAGTGTTCTACTATGGACCCATGGGTAAAACTCACGTTTTAAAAATGTCCCGAAATCCGAATTTGGACGTTCACTAGTGTATTAAGTGTATCAAAATGTCGTCTTTCACATTGATTCGGAATCGTCAACCGCAAAAAAAGGCAGTTTTTAGATATCGTTGAATGAAGAAAGTTGTCTCTTTCTTGTTTCAAGTGTTCAACAATGGACCCATGGCTAAAACTCAAGTTTTAAAGACTTCCCGAAATCCGAATTTGGATTTTTCATTAGTGTATTAAGTTTATTAAAATGTCATCTTTCACATTGATTCGGAATCATCAACCGCAAAAAAAGTCAGTTTTGAGATATCGTTGAATGAACAAAGTTGTCTCTTTCTTTTTTCAAGTGTTTAACTATGGACCCATGGCTAAAACTCAAGTTTTAAATACTTTCCGAAATCCGAATTTAGACTTTCATCAGTGTATTAAGTGTATTAAAATGTCGTCTTTCACATTGATTCGGAATCGTCCACTACAAAAAACTGCCCTTTTGAGTTATCGTTGAATAAGCAAAGTTGTCTCTTTCTTCTTTCAAGTGTTCAACTATGGACCCATGGCTAAAACACAAGTTTTAAAAACTTCTCGAAATATGAATTTGGACTTTCTTTAGTGTATTAAGTTTTTCAAAATGTCGTCTTTCACGTAGATTCGGAATCATCAAAACCAAATAAGTCAGTTTTTAGATATCTTTGATTGAACAAAGTTCTATCTTTCTTGTTTCAAGTGTTCTACTATGAACCCACGGCTAAGACTCAAGTTTTAAAAACTTCTCGAAATCTGAATCTGGACTTTCATTAGTGTATTAAGTGTATCAAAATGTCATCTTTCACATAGGTTCGGAATCGTCAACTGCAAAAAAGTCAATTTTAAGATATCGTTGATTGAACAAAGTTGTCTCCTTCTTGTTTCAAGTGTTCTACTATGGACCATGGCTAAAACTCAAGTTTTAGAGACATCCCGAAATCTGAATTTGGACTTTCGTTAGTGTATTAAGTGTATCAAAATGTCATCTTTCACATTGATTCGAGATCGTCAACCGCAAAAAAAGTCAGTTTTGAGATATCGTTGAATGAACAAAGTTGTCTCTTTCTTGTTTCTAGTGTTTAACTATGGACCCATGGCTAAAACTCAAGTTTTAAAGACTTCCCGAAATCTGATTTGGACTTTCATCAGTGTATTAAGTGTATTAAAATGTAGTCTTTCACATTGATTCAGAATCGTCCACCGCAAAAAACTTTCCTTTCGTGTTATCGTTGAATGAACGAAGTGGTCTCTTTCTTGTTTCAAGTGTTCAACTACGGACCCATGGCCAAAACTCAAGTTTTAAAAACTTCCCAAAATCTGAATTTGGGCTTTCTTTAGTGTATTAAGTGTTTCAAAATGCCGTCTTTCATGTAGATTCGTAATCATCAAAAGCAAATAAGTCAGTTTTTAGATATCTTTGATTGAACAAAGTTCTGTCTTTCTTGTTTCAAGTGTTCTACTATGGACCCATGACTAAAACTCAAGTTTTAAAAACTTCTCGAAATCTAAATCTGGACTTTCATTAGGGTATTAAGTGTATCAAAATGTCGTCTTTCACATAGATTCGGAATCGTCAACTGCAAAAAAGTCAGTTTTGAGATATCGTTGATTGAACAAAGTTGTCTCTTTCTTGTTTCAAGTGTTCTACTATGGACCCATGGGTAAAACTCAAGTTTTAAAAAAGTTCCCGGAATCCGAATTTGGACATTCGTTAGTGTATTAAGTGTATCAAAATGTCGTCTTTCACGTTGATTCGGAATCGTCAACCGCAATAAAAGTCAGTTTTGAGATATAGTTGAATGAACAAAGTTGTCTCTTTCTTGTTTCAAGTGTTTAACTATTGACCCATGGCTAAAACTCAAGCTTTAAAGACTTCCCGAAATCCAAATTTGGACTTTCCTTAGTGTATTAAGTGTATCAAAATGTCGTCTTTAACATTTATTCGAAATCGTCAACCGCAAAAAAAGTCAGTTTTGAGAAATCGTTGAATCAACAAAGTTGTCTCTTTCTTGTTTCAAGTGTTCTACTATAGACCCATGGCTAAAACTCAAGTTTTAAAGACTTCCCGAAATCCAAATTTAGACTTTCATTAGTGTATTAAGTGTATTAAAATGTCGTATTTCACATTGATTCGGAATCGTCAACCGCAAAAAAAGTCAGTTCTGAGATATCTTTGATAGAACAAAGTTCTGTCTTTCTTGTTTCAATTGTTCTACTGTGCACCCATGGCTAAAACTCAAGTTTCAAAAACTTCCCGAGATCTGAATCTGGACTTTCATTAGTGTATTATGTGTATCAAAATGTCGTCTTTCACATAGATTCGGAATCGTCAACTGCAAAAAAGTCAATTTTGAGATATCGTTGATTTAACAAAGTTGTCTCCTTCTTGTTTCAAGTGTTCTACTATGGACCCATGGGTAAAACTCACGTTTTAAAAATGTCCCGAAATCCGAATTTGGACTTTCACTAGTGTATTAAGTGTATCAAAATGTCGTCTTTCACATTGATTCGGAATCGTCAACCGCAAAAAAAGGCAGTTTTTAGATATCGTTGAATGAAGAAAGTTGTCTCTTTCTTGTTTCAAGTGTTCAACAATGGACCCATGGCTAAAACTCAAGTTTTAAAGACTTCCCGAAATCCGAATTTGGATTTTTCATTAGTGTATTAAGTGTATTAAAATGTCGTCTTTCACATTGATTCGGAATCATCAACCGCAAAAAAAGTCAGTTTTGAGATATCGTTGAATGAACAAAGTTGTCTCTTTCTTTTTCCAAGTGTTTAACTATGGACCCATGGCTAAAACTCAAGTTTTAAATACTTTCCGAAATCCGAATTTGGACTTTCATCAGTGTATTAAGTGTATTAAAATGTCGTCTTTCACATTGATTCGGAATCGTCCACTACAAAAAACTGCCCTTTTGAGTTATCGTTGAATAAGCAAAGTTGTCTCTTTCTTGTTTCAAGTGTTCAACTATGGACCCATGGCTAAAACACAAGTTTTAAAAACTTCTCGAAATATGAATTTGGACTTTCTTTAGTGTATTAAGTTTTTCAAAATGTCGTCTTTCACGTAGATTCGGAATCATCAAAACCAAATAAGTCAGTTTTTAGATATCTTTGATTGAACAAAGTTCTATCTTTCTTGTTTCAAGTGTTCTACTATGAACCCACGGCTAAAACTCAAGTTTTAAAAACTTCTCGAAATCTGAATCTGGACTTTCATTAGTGTATTAAGTGTATCAAAATGTCATCTTTCACATAGGTTCGGAATCGTCAACTGCAAAAAAGTCAATTTTAAGATATCGTTGATTGAACAAAGTTGTCTCCTTCTTGTTTCAAGTGTTCTACTATGGACCATGGCTAAAACTCAAGTTTTAGAGACATCCCGAAATCCGAATTTGGACTTTCGTTAGTGTATTAAGTGTATCAAAATGTCATCTTTCACATTGATTCGAGATCGTCAACCGCAAAAAAAGTCAGTTTTGAGATATCGTTGAATGAACAAAGTTGTCTCTTTCTTGTTTCTAGTGTTTAACTATGGACCCATGGCTAAAACTCAAGTTTTAAAGACTTCCCGAAATCTGATTTGGACTTTCATCAGTGTATTAAGTGTATTAAAATGTAGTCTTTCACATTGATTCAGAATCGTCCACCGCAAAAAACTTTCCTTTCGAGTTATCGTTGAATGAACGAAGTTGTCTCTTTCTTGTTTCAAGTGTTCAACTACGGACCCATGGCCAAAACTCAAGTTTTAAAAACTTCCCAAAATCTGAATTTGGGCTTTCTTTAGTGTATTAAGTGTTTCAAAATGCCGTCTTTCATGTAGATTCGTAATCATCAAAAGCAAATAAGTCAGTTTTTAGATATCTTTGATTGAACAAAGTTCTGTCTTTCTTGTTTCAAGTGTTCTACTATGGACCCATGACTAAAACTCAAGTTTTAAAAACTTCTCGAAATCTAAATCTGGACTTTCATTAGGGTATTAAGTGTATCAAAATGTCGTCTTTCACATAGATTCGGAATCGTCAACTGCAAAAAAGTCAGTTTTAAGATATCGTTGATTGAACAAAGTTGTCTCTTTCTTGTTTCAAGTGTTCTACTATGGACCCATGGGTAAAACTCAAGTTTTAAAAAAGTTCCCGGAATCCGAATTTGGACATTCGTTAGTGTATTAAGTGTATTAAAATGTCGTATTTCACATTGATTCGGAATCGTCAACCGCAAAAAAAGTCAGTTTTGAGTTATCGTTGAATGAACAAAGTTGTCTCTTTCTTGTTTCAAGTGTTTAACTATGGACCCATGGCTAAAACTCAAGTTTTAAAGACTTCCCGAAATCCGAATTTGGACTTTCATTTGTGTATTAAGTGTATTAAAATGTCGTCTTTCACATTGATTCGGAATCGTCAACCGCAAAAAAAGTCAGTTTTGAGATATCGTTGAATGAACAAAGTTGTCTCTTTCTTGTTTCAAGTGTTCAACTATGGACCCATGGCTAAAACTCAAGTTTTAAAAACTTCCCAAAATCTGAATTTGGACTTTATTTAGTGTATTAAGTGTTTCAAAATGTCATCTTTCACGTAGATTCAGAACCGTCAAAAGCAAATAAGTCAGTTTTGAGATATCTTTGATAGAACAAAGTTCTGTCTTTCTTGTTTCAATTGTTCTACTGTGCACCCATGGCTAAAACTCAAGTTTTAAAAACTTCCCGAGATCTGAATCTGGACTTTCATTAGCGTATTATGTGTATCAAAATGTCGTCTTTCACATAGATTCGGAATCGTCAACTGCAAAAAAGTCAATTTTGAGATATCGTTGATTTAACAAAGTTGTCTCCTTCTTGTTTCAAGTGTTCTACTATGGACCCATGGGTAAAACTCACGTTTTAAAAATGTCCCGAAATTCGAATTTGGACTTTCACTAGTGTATTAAGTGTATCAAAATGTCGTCTTTCACATTGATTCGGAATCGTCAACCGCAAAAAAAGGCAGTTTTTAGATATCGTTGAATGAAGAAAGTTGTCTCTTTCTTGTTTCAAGTGTTCAACAATGGACCCATGGCTAAAACTCAAGTTTTAAAGACTTCCCGAAATCCGAATTTGGATTTTTCATTAGTGTATTAAGTGTATTAAAATGTCGTCTTTCACATTGATTCGGAATCATCAACCGCAAAAAAAGTCAGTTTTGAGATATCGTTGAATGAACAAAGTTGTCTCTTTCTTTTTTCAAGTGTTTAACTATGGACCCATGGCTAAAACTCAAGTTTTAAATACTTTCCGAAATCCGAATTTGAACTTTCATCAGTGTATTAAGTGTATTAAAATGTCGTCTTTCACATTGATTCGGAATCGTCCACTACAAAAAACTGCCCTTTTGAGTTATCGTTGAATAAGCAAAGTTGTCTCTTTCTTGTTTCAAGTGTTCAACTATGGACCCATGGCTAAAACACAAGTTTTAAAAACTTCTCGAAATATGAATTTGGACTTTCTTTAGTGTATTAAGTTTTTCAAAATGTCGTCTTTCACGTAGATTCGGAATCATCAAAACCAAATAAGTCAGTTTTTAGATATCTTTGATTGAACAAAGTTCTATCTTTCTTGTTTCAAGTGTTCTACTATGAACCCACGGCTAAAACTCAAGTTTTAAAAACTTCTCGAAATCTGAATCTGGACTTTCATTACTGTATTAAGTGTATCAAAATGTCATCTTTCACATAGGTTCGGAATCGTCAACTGCAAAAAAGTCAATTTTAAGATATCGTTGATTGAACAAAGTTGTCTCCTTCTTGTTTCAAGTGTTCTACTATGGACCATGGCTAAAACTCAAGTTTTAGAGACATCCCGAAATCCGAATTTGGACTTTCGTTAGTGTATTAAGTGTATCAAAATGTCATCTTTCACATTGATTCGAGATCGTCAACCGCAAAAAAAGTCAGTTTTGAGATATCGTTGAATGAACAAAGTTGTCTCTTTCTTGTTTCTAGTGTTTAACTATGGACCCATGGCTAAAACTCAAGTTTTAAAGACTTCCCGAAATTTGATTTGGATTTTCATCAGTGTATTAAGTGTATTAAAATGTAGTCTTTCACATTGATTCAGAATCGTCCACCGCAAAAAACTTTCCTTTCGAGTTATCGTTGAATGAACGAAGTTGTCTCTTTCTTGTTTCAAGTGTTCAACTACGGACCCATGGCCAAAACTCAAGTTTTAAAAACTTCCCAAAATCTGAATTTGGGCTTTCTTTAGTGTATTAAGTGTTTCAAAATGCCGTCTTTCATGTAGATTCGTAATCATCAAAAGCAAATAAGTCAGTTTTTAGATATCTTTGATTGAACAAAGTTCTGTCTTTCTTGTTTCAAGTGTTCTACTATGGACCCATGACTAAAACTCAAGTTTTAAAAACTTCTCGAAATCTAAATCTGGACTTTCATTAGGGTATTAAGTGTATCAAAATGTCGTCTTTCACATAGATTCGGAATCGTCAACTGCAAAAAAGTCAGTTTTAAGATATCGTTGATTGAACAAAGTTGTCTCTTTCTTGTTTCAAGTGTTCTACTATGGACCCATGGGTAAAACTCAAGTTTTAAAAAAGTTCCCGGAATCTGAATTTGGACATTCGTTAGTGTATTAAGTGTATCAAAATGTCGTCTTTCACGTTGATTCGGAATCGTCAACCGCAATAAAAGTCAGTTTTGAGATATAGTTGAATGAACAAAGTTGTCTCTTTCTTGTTTCAAGTGTTTAACTATTGACCCATGGCTAAAACTCAAGCTTTAAAGACTTCCCGAAATCCAAATTTGGACTTTCGTTAGTGTATTAAGTGTATCAAAATGTCGTCTTTCACATTTATTCGAAATCGTCAACCACAAAAAAAGTCAGTTTTCAGAAATCGTTGAATCAACAAAGTTGTCTCCTTCTTGTTTCAAGTGTTCTACTATGGACCCATCTCTAAAACTCAAGTTTTAAAGACTTCCCGAAATCCAAATTTAGACTTTCACTAGTGTATTAAGTGTATTAAAATGTCGTATTTCACATTGATTCGGAATCGTCAACCGCAAAAAAAGTCAGTTCTGAGATATCGTAGAATGAACGAAGTTGTTTCTTTCTTGTTTCAAGTGTTTAACTATGGACCCATGGCTAAAACTCAAGTTTTAAAGACTTCCCGAAATCCGAATTTGTACTTTCATTAGTGTATTAAGTGTATTAAAATGTCGTCTTTCACATTGATTCGGAATCGTCAACCGCAAAAAAAGTCAGTTTTGAGTTATCGTTGAATGAACAAAGTTGTCTCTTTCTTGTTTCAAGTGTTTAACTATGGACCCATGGCTAAAACTCAAGTTTTAAAGACTTCCCGAAATCCGAATTTGGACTTTCATTAGTGTATTAAGTGTATTAAAATGTCGTCTTTCGCATTGATTCGGAATCGTCAACCGCAAAAAAAGTCAGTTTTGAGTTATCGTTGAATGAACAAAGTTGTCTCTTTCTTGTTTCAAGTGTTCAACTATGGACCCATGGCTAAAACTCAAGTTTTAAAGACTTCCCGAAATCCGAATTTGGACTTTCATTTGTGTATTAAGTGTATTAAAATGTCGTCTCTCACATTGATTCGGAATCGTCAACCGCAAAAAAAGTCAGTTTTGAGATATCGTTGAATGAACAAAGTTGTCTCTTTCTTGTTTCAAGTGTTCAACTATGGACCCATGGCTAAAACTCAAGTTTTAAAAACTTCCCAAAATCTGAATTTGGACTTTATTTAGTGTATTAAGTGTTTCAAAATGTCATCTTTCACGTAGATTCAGAACCGTCAAAAGCAAATAAGTCAGTTTTGAGATATCTTTGATAGAAAAAAGTTCTGTCTTTCTTGTTTCAATTGTTCTACTGTGCACCCATGGCTAAAACTCAAGTTTTAAAAACTTCCCGAGATCTGAATCTGGACTTTCATTAGTGTATTATGTGTATCAAAATGTCGTCTTTCACATAGATTCGGAATTGTCAACTGCAAAAAAGTCAATTTTGAGATATCGTTGATTTAACAAAGTTGTCTCCTTCTTGTTTCAAGTGTTCTACTATGGAGCCATGGGTAAAACTCACGTTTTAAAAATGTCCCGAAATCCGAATTTGGAGTTTCACTAGTGTATTAAGTGTATCAAAATGTCGTCTTTCACATTGATTCGGAATCGTCAACCGCAAAAAAAGGCAGTTTTTAGATATCGTTGAATGAAGAAAGTTGTCTCTTTCTTGTTTCAAGTGTTCAACAATGGACCCATGGCTAAAACTCAAGTTTTAAAGACTTCCCGAAATCCGAATTTGGATTTTTCATTAGTGTATTAAGTGTATTAAAATGTCGTCTTTCACATTGATTCGGAATCATCAACCGCAAAAAAAGTCAGTTTTGAGATATCGTTGAATGAACAAAGTTGTCTCTTTCTTTTTTCAAGTGTTTAACTATGGACCCATGGCTAAAACTCAAGTTTTAAATACTTTCCGAAATCCGAATTTGGACTTTCATCAGTGTATTAAGTGTATTAAAATGTCGTCTTTCACATTGATTCGGAATCGTCCACTACAAAAAACTGCCCTTTTGAGTTATCGTTGAATAAGCAAAGTTGTCTCTTTCTTGTTTCAAGTGTTCAACTATGGACCCATGGCTAAAACACAAGTTTTAAAAACTTCTCGAAATATGAATTTGGACTTTCTTTAGTGTATTAAGTTTTTCAAAATGTCGTCTTTCACGTAGATTCGGAATCATCAAAACCAAATAAGTCAGTTTTTAGATATCTTTGATTGAACAAAGTTCTATCTTTCTTGTTTCAAGTGTTCTACTATGAACCCACGGCTAAAACTCAAGTTTTAAAAACTTCTCGAAATCTGAATCTGGACTTTCATTAGTGTATTAAGTGTATCAAAATGTCATCTTTCACATAGGTTCGGAATCGTCAACTGCAAAAAAGTCAATTTTAAGATATCGTTGATTGAACAAAGTTGTCTCCTTCTTGTTTCAAGTGTTCTACTATGGACCATGGCTAAAACTCAAGTTTTAGAGACATCCCGAAATCCGAATTTGGACTTTCGTTAGTGTATTAAGTGTATCAAAATGTCATCTTTCACATTGATTCGAGATCGTCAACCGCAAAAAAAGTCAGTTTTGAGATATCGTTGAATGAACAAAGTTGTCTCTTTCTTGTTTCTAGTGTTTAACTATGGACCCATGGCTAAAACTCAAGTTTTAAAGACTTCCCGAAATCTGATTTGGACTTTCATCAGTGTATTAAGTGTATTAAAATGTAGTCTTTCACATTGATTCAGAATCGTCCACCGCAAAAAACTTTCCTTTCGAGTTATCGTTGAATGAACGAAGTTGTCTCTTTCTTGTTTCAAGTGTTCAACTACGGACCCATGGCCAAAACTCAAGTTTTAAAAACTTCCCAAAATCTGAATTTGGGCTTTCTTTAGTGTATTAAGTGTTTCAAAATGCCGTCTTTCATGTAGATTCGTAATCATCAAAAGCAAATAAGTCAGTTTTTAGATATCTTTGATTGAACAAAGTTCTGTCTTTCTTGTTTCAAGTGTTCTACTATGGACCCATGACTAAAACTCAAGTTTTAAAAACTTCTCGAAATCTAAATCTGGACTTTCATTAGGGTATTAAGTGTATCAAAATGTCGTCTTTCACATAGATTCGGAATCGTCAACTGCAAAAAAGTCAGTTTTAAGATATCGTTGATTGAACAAAGTTGTCTCTTTCTTGTTTCAAGTGTTCTACTATGGACCCATGGGTAAAACTCAAGTTTTAAAAAAGTTCCCGGAATCCGAATTTGGACATTCGTTAGTGTATTAAGTGTATCAAAATGTCGTCTTTCACGTTGATTCGGAATCGTCAACCGCAATAAAAGTCAGTTTTGAGATATAGTTGAATGAACAAAGTTGTCTCTTTCTTGTTTCAAGTGTTTAACTATTGACCCATGGCTAAAACTCAAGCTTGAAAGACTTCCCGAAATCCAAATTTGGACTTTCGTTAGTGTATTAAGTGTATCAAAATGTCGTCTTTCACATTTATTCAAAATCGTCAACCGCAAAAAAAGTCAGTTTTGAGAAATCGTTGAATCAACAAAGTTGTCTCCTTCTTGTTTCAAGTGTTCTACTATGGACCCATCTCTAAAACTCAAGTTTTAAAGACTTCCCGAAATCCAAATTTAGACTTTCACTAGTGTATTAAGTGTATTAAAATGTCGTATTTCACATTGATTCGGAATCGTCAACCGCAAAAAAAGTCAGTTCTGAGATATCGTTGAATGAACGAAGTTGTTTCTTTCTTGTTTCAAGTGTTTAACTATGGACCCATGGCTAAAACTCAAGTTTTAAAGACTTCCCGAAATCCGAATTTGTACTTTCATTAGTGTATTAAGTGTATTAAAATGTCGTCTTTCACATTGATTCGGAATCGTCAACCGCAAAAAAAGTCAGTTTTGAGTTATCGTTGAATGAACAAAGTTGTCTCTTTCTTGTTTCAAGTGTTTAACTATGGACCCATGGCTAAAACTCAAGTTTTAAAGACTTCCCGAAATCCGAATTTGGACTTTCATTAGTGTATTAAGTGTATTAAAATGTCGTCTTTCGCATTGATTCGGAATCGTCAACCGCAAAAAAAGTCAGTTTTGAGTTATCGTTGAATGAACAAAGTTGTCTCTTTCTTGTTTCAAGTGTTCAACTATGGACCCATGGCTAAAACTCAAGTTTTAAAGACTTCCCGAAATCCGAATTTGGACTTTCATTTGTGTATTAAGTGTATTAAAATGTCGTCTTTCACATTGATTCGGAATCGTCAACCGCAAAAAAAGTCAGTTTTGAGATATCGTTGAATGAACAAAGTTGTCTCTTTCTTGTTTCAAGTGTTCAACTATGGACCCATGGCTAAAACTCAAGTTTTAAAAACTTCCCAAAATCTGAATTTGGACTTTATTTAGTGTATTAAGTGTTTCAAAATGTCATCTTTCACGTAGATTCAGAACCGTCAAAAGCAAATAAGTCAGTTTTGAGATATCTTTGATAGAACAAAGTTCTGTCTTTCTTGTTTCAATTGTTCTACTGTGCACCCATGGCTAAAACTCAAGTTTTAAAAACTTCCCGAGATCTGAATCTGGACTTTCATTAGCGTATTATGTGTATCAAAATGTCGTCTTTCACATAGATTCGGAATCGTCAACTGCAAAAAAGTCAATTTTGAGATATCGTTGATTTAACAAAGTTGTCTCCTTCTTGTTTCAAGTGTTCTACTATGGACCCATGGGTAAAACTCACGTTTTAAAAATCTCCCGAAATTCGAATTTGGACTTTCACTAGTGTATTAAGTGTATCAAAATGTCGTCTTTCACATTGATTCGGAATCGTCAACCGCAAAAAAAGGCAGTTTTTAGATATCGTTGAATGAAGAAAGTTGTCTCTTTCTTGTTTCAAGTGTTCAACAATGGACCCATGGCTAAAACTCAAGTTTTAAAGACTTCCCGAAATCCGAATTTGGATTTTTCATTAGTGTATTAAGTGTATTAAAATGTCGTCTTTCACATTGATTCGGAATCATCAACCGCAAAAAAAGTCAGTTTTGAGATATCGTTGAATGAACAAAGTTGTCTCTTTCTTTTTTCAAGTGTTTAACTATGGACCCATGGCTAAAACTCAAGTTTTAAATACTTTCCGAAATCCGAATTTGGACTTTCATCAGTGTATTAAGTGTATTAAAATGTCGTCTTTCACATTGATTCGGAATCGTCCACTACAAAAAACTGCCCTTTTGAGTTATCGTTGAATAAGCAAAGTTGTCTCTTTCTTGTTTCAAGTGTTCAACTATGGACCCATGGCTAAAACACAAGTTTTAAAAACTTCTCGAAATATGAATTTGGACTTTCTTTAGTGTATTAAGTTTTTCAAAATGTCGTCTTTCACGTAGATTCGGAATCATCAAAACCAAATAAGTCAGTTTTTAGATACTTTGATTGAACAAAGTTCTATCTTTCTTGTTTCAAGTGTTCTACTATGAACCCACGGCTAAAACTCAAGTTTTAAAAACTTCTCGAAATCTGAATCTGGACTTTCATTAGTGTATTAAGTGTATCAAAATGTCATCTTTCACATAGGTTCGGAATCGTCAACTGCAAAAAAGTCAATTTTAAGATATCGTTGATTGAACAAAGTTGTCTCCTTCTTGTTTCAAGTGTTCTACTATGGACCATGGCTAAAACTCAAGTTTTAGAGACATCCCGAAATCCGAATTTGGACTTTCGTTAGTGTATTAAGTGTATCAAAATGTCATCTTTCACATTGATTCGAGATCGTCAACCGCAAAAAAAGTCAGTTTTGAGATATCGTTGAATGAACAAAGTTGTCTCTTTCTTGTTTCTAGTGTTTAACTATGGACCCATGGCTAAAACTCAAGTTTTAAAGACTTCCCGAAATCTGATTTGGACTTTCATCAGTGTATTAAGTGTATTAAAATGTAGTCTTTCACATTGATTCAGAATCGTCCACCGCAAAAAACTTTCCTTTCGAGTTATCGTTGAATGAACGAAGTTGTCTCTTTCTTGTTTCAAGTGTTCAACTACGGACCCATGGCCAAAACTCAAGTTTTAAAAACTTCCCAAAATCTGAATTTGGGCTTTCTTTAGTGTATTAAGTGTTTCAAAATGCCGTCTTTCATGTAGATTCGTAATCATCAAAAGCAAATAAGTCAGTTTTTAGATATCTTTGATTGAACAAAGTTCTGTCTTTCT
The DNA here is from genome assembly GCA_036245055.1 of Diospyros kaki. Classification (NCBI taxonomy): domain Eukaryota; kingdom Viridiplantae; phylum Streptophyta; class Magnoliopsida; order Ericales; family Ebenaceae; genus Diospyros; species Diospyros kaki. The sequence continues at coordinate 19,581,899 of BSEG01000009.1, read as the reverse complement.
TGTTTCAAGTGTTCTACTATGGACCCATGACTAAAACTCAAGTTTTAAAAACTTCTCGAAATCTAAATCTGGACTTTCATTAGGGTATTAAGTGTATCAAAATGTCGTCTTTCACATAGATTCGGAATCGTCAACTGCAAAAAAGTCAGTTTTAAGATATCGTTGATTGAACAAAGTTGTCTCTTTCTTGTTTCAAGTGTTCTACTATGGACCCATGGGTAAAACTCAAGTTTTAAAAAAGTTCCCGGAATCTGAATTTGGACATTCGTTAGTGTATTAAGTTTATCAAAATGTCGTCTTTCACGTTGATTCGGAATCGTCAACCGCAATAAAAGTCAGTTTTGAGATATAGTTGAATGAACAAAGTTGTCTCTTTCTTGTTTCAAGTGTTTAACTATTGACCCATGGTTAAAACTCAAGCTTTAAAGACTTCCCGAAATCCAAATTTGGACTTTCGTTAGTGTATTAAGTGTATCAAAATGTCGTCTTTCACATTTATTCGAAATCGTTAACCGCAAAAAAAGTCAGTTTTGAGAAATCGTTGAATCAACAAAGTTGTCTCCTTCTTGTTTCAAGTGTTCTACTATGGACCCATCTCTAAAACTCAAGTTTTAAAGACTTCCCGAAATCCAAATTTAGACTTTCACTAGTGTATTAAGTGTATTAAAATGTCGTATTTCACATTGATTCGGAATCGTCAACCGCAAAAAAAGTCAGTTCTGAGATATCGTTGAATGAACGAAGTTGTTTCTTTCTTGTTTCAAGTGTTTAACTATGGACCCATGGCTAAAACTCAAGTTTTAAAGACTTCCCGAAATCCGAATTTGTACTTTCATTAGTGTATTAAGTGTATTAAAATGTCGTCTTTCACATTGATTCGGAATCGTCAACCGCAAAAAAAGTCAGTTTTGAGTTATCGTTGAATGAACAAAGTTGTCTCTTTCTTGTTTCAAGTGTTTAACTATGGACCCATGGCTAAAACTCAAGTTTTAAAGACTTCCCGAAATCCGAATTTGGACTTTCATTAGTGTATTAAGTGTATTAAAATGTCGTCTTTCGCATTGATTCGGAATCGTCAACCGCAAAAAAAGTCAGTTTTGAGTTATCGTTGAATGAACAAAGTTGTCTCTTTCTTGTTTCAAGTGTTCAACTATGGACCCATGGCTAAAACTCAAGTTTTAAAGACTTCCCGAAATCCGAATTTGGACTTTCATTTGTGTATTAAGTGTATTAAAATGTCGTCTTTCACATTGATTCGGAATCGTCAACCGCAAAAAAAGTCAGTTTTGAGATATCGTTGAATGAACAAAGTTGTCTCTTTCTTGTTTCAAGTGTTCAACTATGGACCCATGGCTAAAACTCAAGTTTTAAAAACTTCCCAAAATCTGAATTTGGACTTTATTTAGTGTATTAAGTGTTTCAAAATGTCATCTTTCACGTAGATTCAGAACCGTCAAAAGCAAATAAGTCAGTTTTGAGATATCTTTGATAGAACAAAGTTCTGTCTTTCTTGTTTCAATTGTTCTACTGTGCACCCATGGCTAAAACTCAAGTTTTAAAAACTTCCCGAGATCTGAATCTGGACTTTCATTAGTGTATTATGTGTATCAAAATGTCGTCTTTCACATAGATTCGGAATCGTCAACTGCAAAAAAGTCAATTTTGAGATATCGTTGATTTAACAAAGTTGTCTCCTTCTTGTTTCAAGTGTTCTACTATGGACCCATGGGTAAAACTCACGTTTTAAAAATGTCCCGAAATCCGAATTTGGACTTTCACTAGTGTATTAAGTGTATCAAAATGTCGTCTTTCACATTGATTCGGAATCGTCAACCGCAAAAAAAGGCAGTTTTTAGATATCGTTGAATGAAGAAAGTTGTCTCTTTCTTGTTTCAAGTGTTCAACAATGGACCCATGGCTAAAACTCAAGTTTTAAAGACTTCCCGAAATCCGAATTTGGATTTTTCATTAGTGTATTAAGTGTATTAAAATGTCGTCTTTCACATTGATTCGGAATCATCAACCGCAAAAAAAGTCAGTTTTGAGATATCGTTGAATGAACAAAGTTGTCTCTTTCTTTTTTCAAGTGTTTAACTATGGACCCATGGCTAAAACTCAAGTTTTAAATACTTTCCGAAATCCGAATTTGGACTTTCATCAGTGTATTAAGTGTATTAAAATGTCGTCTTTCACATTGATTCGGAATCGTCCACTACAAAAAACTGCCCTTTTGAGTTATCGTTGAATAAGCAAAGTTGTCTCTTTCTTGTTTCAAGTGTTCAACTATGGACCCATGGCTAAAACACAAGTTTTAAAAACTTCTCGAAATATGAATTTGGACTTTCTTTAGTGTATTAAGTTTTTCAAAATGTCGTCTTTCACGTAGATTCGGAATCATCAAAACCAAATAAGTCAGTTTTTAGATATCTTTGATTGAACAAAGTTCTGTCTTTCTTGTTTCAAGTGTTCTACTATGGACCCATGGCTAAAACTCAAGTTTTAAAGACTTCCCGAAATCCGAATTTGTACTTTCATTAGTGTATTAAGTGTATTAAAATGTCGTCTTTCACATTGATTCGGAATCGTCAACCGCAAAAAAAGTCAGTTTTGAGTTATCGTTGAATGAACAAAGTTGTCTCTTTCTTGTTTCAAGTGTTTAACTATGGACCCAAGGCTAAAACTCAAGTTTTAAAGACTTCCCGAAATCCGAATTTGGACTTTCATTAGTGTATTAAGTGTATTAAAATGTCATCTTTCGCATTGATTCGGAATCGTCAACCGCAAAAAAAGTCAGTTTTGAGTTATCGTTGAATGAACAAAGTTGTCTCTTTCTTGTTTCAAGTGTTCAACTATGGACCCATGGCTAAAACTCAAGTTTTAAAGACTTCCCGAAATTCGAATTTGGACTTTCATTTGTGTATTAAGTGTATTAAAATGTCGTCTTTCACATTGATTCGGAATCGTCAACCGCAAAAAAAGTCAGTTTTGAGATATCGTTGAATGAACAAAGTTGTCTCTTTCTTGTTTCAAGTGTTCAACTATGGACCCATGGCTAAAACTCAAGTTTTAAAAACTTCCCAAAATCTGAATTTGGACTTTATTTAGTGTATTAAGTGTTTCAAAATGTCATCTTTCACGTAGATTCAGAACCGTCAAAAGCAAATAAGTCAGTTTTGAGATATCTTTGATAGAACAAAGTTCTGTCTTTCTTGTTTCAATTGTTCTACTGTGCACCCATGGCTAAAACTCAAGTTTTAAAAACTTCCCGAGATCTGAATCTGGACTTTCATTAGTGTATTATGTGTATCAAAATGTCGTCTTTCACATAGATTCGGAATCGTCAACTGCAAAAAAGTCAATTTTGAGATATCGTTGATTTAACAAAGTTGTCTCCTTCTTGTTTCAAGTGTTCTACTATGGACCCATGGGTAAAACTCACGTTTTAAAAATGTCCCGAAATCCGAATTTGGACGTTCACTAGTGTATTAAGTGTATCAAAATGTCGTCTTTCACATTGATTCGGAATCGTCAACCGCAAAAAAAGGCAGTTTTTAGATATCGTTGAATGAAGAAAGTTGTCTCTTTCTTGTTTCAAGTGTTCAACAATGGACCCATGGCTAAAACTCAAGTTTTAAAGACTTCCCGAAATCCGAATTTGGATTTTTCATTAGTGTATTAAGTTTATTAAAATGTCATCTTTCACATTGATTCGGAATCATCAACCGCAAAAAAAGTCAGTTTTGAGATATCGTTGAATGAACAAAGTTGTCTCTTTCTTTTTTCAAGTGTTTAACTATGGACCCATGGCTAAAACTCAAGTTTTAAATACTTTCCGAAATCCGAATTTAGACTTTCATCAGTGTATTAAGTGTATTAAAATGTCGTCTTTCACATTGATTCGGAATCGTCCACTACAAAAAACTGCCCTTTTGAGTTATCGTTGAATAAGCAAAGTTGTCTCTTTCTTCTTTCAAGTGTTCAACTATGGACCCATGGCTAAAACACAAGTTTTAAAAACTTCTCGAAATATGAATTTGGACTTTCTTTAGTGTATTAAGTTTTTCAAAATGTCATCTTTCACGTAGATTCGGAATCATCAAAACCAAATAAGTCAGTTTTTAGATATCTTTGATTGAACAAAGTTCTATCTTTCTTGTTTCAAGTGTTCTACTATGAACCCACGGCTAAGACTCAAGTTTTAAAAACTTCTCGAAATCTGAATCTGGACTTTCATTAGTGTATTAAGTGTATCAAAATGTCATCTTTCACATAGGTTCGGAATCGTCAACTGCAAAAAAGTCAATTTTAAGATATCGTTGATTGAACAAAGTTGTCTCCTTCTTGTTTCAAGTGTTCTACTATGGACCATGGCTAAAACTCAAGTTTTAGAGACATCCCGAAATCTGAATTTGGACTTTCGTTAGTGTATTAAGTGTATCAAAATGTCATCTTTCACATTTATTCGAGATCGTCAACCGCAAAAAAAGTCAGTTTTGAGATATCGTTGAATGAACAAAGTTGTCTCTTTCTTGTTTCTAGTGTTTAACTATGGACCCATGGCTAAAACTCAAGTTTTAAAGACTTCCCGAAATCTGATTTGGACTTTCATCAGTGTATTAAGTGTATTAAAATGTAGTCTTTCACATTGATTCAGAATCGTCCACCGCAAAAAACTTTCCTTTCGTGTTATCGTTGAATGAACGAAGTGGTCTCTTTCTTGTTTCAAGTGTTCAACTACGGACCCATGGCCAAAACTCAAGTTTTAAAAACTTCCCAAAATCTGAATTTGGGCTTTCTTTAGTGTATTAAGTGTTTCAAAATGCCGTCTTTCATGTAGATTCGTAATCATCAAAAGCAAATAAGTCAGTTTTTAGATATCTTTGATTGAACAAAGTTCTGTCTTTCTTGTTTCAAGTGTTCTACTATGGACCCATGACTAAAACTCAAGTTTTAAAAACTTCTCGAAATCTAAATCTGGACTTTCATTAGGGTATTAAGTGTATCAAAATGTCGTCTTTCACATAGATTCGGAATCGTCAACTGCAAAAAAGTCAGTTTTGAGATATCGTTGATTGAACAAAGTTGTCTCTTTCTTGTTTCAAGTGTTCTACTATGGACCCATGGGTAAAACTCAAGTTTTAAAAAAGTTCCCGGAATCCGAATTTGGACATTCGTTAGTGTATTAAGTGTATCAAAATGTCGTCTTTCACGTTGATTCGGAATCGTCAACCGCAATAAAAGTCAGTTTTGAGATATAGTTGAATGAACAAAGTTGTCTCTTTCTTGTTTCAAGTGTTTAACTATTGACCCATGGCTAAAACTCAAGCTTTAAAGACTTCCCGAAATCCAAATTTGGACTTTCCTTAGTGTATTAAGTGTATCAAAATGTCGTCTTTAACATTTATTCGAAATCGTCAACCGCAAAAAAAGTCAGTTTTGAGAAATCGTTGAATCAACAAAGTTGTCTCTTTCTTGTTTCAAGTGTTCTACTATAGACCCATGGCTAAAACTCAAGTTTTAAAGACTTCCCGAAATCCAAATTTAGACTTTCATTAGTGTATTAAGTGTATTAAAATGTCGTATTTCACATTGATTCGGAATCGTCAACCGCAAAAAAAGTCAGTTCTGAGATATCTTTGATAGAACAAAGTTCTGTCTTTCTTGTTTCAATTGTTCTACTGTGCACCCATGGCTAAAACTCAAGTTTCAAAAACTTCCCGAGATCTGAATCTGGACTTTCATTAGTGTATTATGTGTATCAAAATGTCGTCTTTCACATAGATTCGGAATCGTCAACTGCAAAAAAGTCAATTTTGAGATATCGTTGATTTAACAAAGTTGTCTCCTTCTTGTTTCAAGTGTTCTACTATGGACCCATGGGTAAAACTCACGTTTTAAAAATGTCCCGAAATCCGAATTTGGACTTTCACTAGTGTATTAAGTGTATCAAAATGTCGTCTTTCACATTGATTCGGAATCGTCAACCGCAAAAAAAGGCAGTTTTTAGATATCGTTGAATGAAGAAAGTTGTCTCTTTCTTGTTTCAAGTGTTCAACAATGGACCCATGGCTAAAACTCAAGTTTTAAAGACTTCCCGAAATCCGAATTTGGATTTTTCATTAGTGTATTAAGTGTATTAAAATGTCGTCTTTCACATTGATTCGGAATCATCAACCGCAAAAAAAGTCAGTTTTGAGATATCGTTGAATGAACAAAGTTGTCTCTTTCTTTTTCCAAGTGTTTAACTATGGACCCATGGCTAAAACTCAAGTTTTAAATACTTTCCGAAATCCGAATTTGGACTTTCATCAGTGTATTAAGTGTATTAAAATGTCGTCTTTCACATTGATTCGGAATCGTCCACTACAAAAAACTGCCCTTTTGAGTTATCGTTGAATAAGCAAAGTTGTCTCTTTCTTGTTTCAAGTGTTCAACTATGGACCCATGGCTAAAACACAAGTTTTAAAAACTTCTCGAAATATGAATTTGGACTTTCTTTAGTGTATTAAGTTTTTCAAAATGTCGTCTTTCACGTAGATTCGGAATCATCAAAACCAAATAAGTCAGTTTTTAGATATCTTTGATTGAACAAAGTTCTATCTTTCTTGTTTCAAGTGTTCTACTATGAACCCACGGCTAAAACTCAAGTTTTAAAAACTTCTCGAAATCTGAATCTGGACTTTCATTAGTGTATTAAGTGTATCAAAATGTCATCTTTCACATAGGTTCGGAATCGTCAACTGCAAAAAAGTCAATTTTAAGATATCGTTGATTGAACAAAGTTGTCTCCTTCTTGTTTCAAGTGTTCTACTATGGACCATGGCTAAAACTCAAGTTTTAGAGACATCCCGAAATCCGAATTTGGACTTTCGTTAGTGTATTAAGTGTATCAAAATGTCATCTTTCACATTGATTCGAGATCGTCAACCGCAAAAAAAGTCAGTTTTGAGATATCGTTGAATGAACAAAGTTGTCTCTTTCTTGTTTCTAGTGTTTAACTATGGACCCATGGCTAAAACTCAAGTTTTAAAGACTTCCCGAAATCTGATTTGGACTTTCATCAGTGTATTAAGTGTATTAAAATGTAGTCTTTCACATTGATTCAGAATCGTCCACCGCAAAAAACTTTCCTTTCGAGTTATCGTTGAATGAACGAAGTTGTCTCTTTCTTGTTTCAAGTGTTCAACTACGGACCCATGGCCAAAACTCAAGTTTTAAAAACTTCCCAAAATCTGAATTTGGGCTTTCTTTAGTGTATTAAGTGTTTCAAAATGCCGTCTTTCATGTAGATTCGTAATCATCAAAAGCAAATAAGTCAGTTTTTAGATATCTTTGATTGAACAAAGTTCTGTCTTTCTTGTTTCAAGTGTTCTACTATGGACCCATGACTAAAACTCAAGTTTTAAAAACTTCTCGAAATCTAAATCTGGACTTTCATTAGGGTATTAAGTGTATCAAAATGTCGTCTTTCACATAGATTCGGAATCGTCAACTGCAAAAAAGTCAGTTTTAAGATATCGTTGATTGAACAAAGTTGTCTCTTTCTTGTTTCAAGTGTTCTACTATGGACCCATGGGTAAAACTCAAGTTTTAAAAAAGTTCCCGGAATCCGAATTTGGACATTCGTTAGTGTATTAAGTGTATTAAAATGTCGTATTTCACATTGATTCGGAATCGTCAACCGCAAAAAAAGTCAGTTTTGAGTTATCGTTGAATGAACAAAGTTGTCTCTTTCTTGTTTCAAGTGTTTAACTATGGACCCATGGCTAAAACTCAAGTTTTAAAGACTTCCCGAAATCCGAATTTGGACTTTCATTTGTGTATTAAGTGTATTAAAATGTCGTCTTTCACATTGATTCGGAATCGTCAACCGCAAAAAAAGTCAGTTTTGAGATATCGTTGAATGAACAAAGTTGTCTCTTTCTTGTTTCAAGTGTTCAACTATGGACCCATGGCTAAAACTCAAGTTTTAAAAACTTCCCAAAATCTGAATTTGGACTTTATTTAGTGTATTAAGTGTTTCAAAATGTCATCTTTCACGTAGATTCAGAACCGTCAAAAGCAAATAAGTCAGTTTTGAGATATCTTTGATAGAACAAAGTTCTGTCTTTCTTGTTTCAATTGTTCTACTGTGCACCCATGGCTAAAACTCAAGTTTTAAAAACTTCCCGAGATCTGAATCTGGACTTTCATTAGCGTATTATGTGTATCAAAATGTCGTCTTTCACATAGATTCGGAATCGTCAACTGCAAAAAAGTCAATTTTGAGATATCGTTGATTTAACAAAGTTGTCTCCTTCTTGTTTCAAGTGTTCTACTATGGACCCATGGGTAAAACTCACGTTTTAAAAATGTCCCGAAATTCGAATTTGGACTTTCACTAGTGTATTAAGTGTATCAAAATGTCGTCTTTCACATTGATTCGGAATCGTCAACCGCAAAAAAAGGCAGTTTTTAGATATCGTTGAATGAAGAAAGTTGTCTCTTTCTTGTTTCAAGTGTTCAACAATGGACCCATGGCTAAAACTCAAGTTTTAAAGACTTCCCGAAATCCGAATTTGGATTTTTCATTAGTGTATTAAGTGTATTAAAATGTCGTCTTTCACATTGATTCGGAATCATCAACCGCAAAAAAAGTCAGTTTTGAGATATCGTTGAATGAACAAAGTTGTCTCTTTCTTTTTTCAAGTGTTTAACTATGGACCCATGGCTAAAACTCAAGTTTTAAATACTTTCCGAAATCCGAATTTGAACTTTCATCAGTGTATTAAGTGTATTAAAATGTCGTCTTTCACATTGATTCGGAATCGTCCACTACAAAAAACTGCCCTTTTGAGTTATCGTTGAATAAGCAAAGTTGTCTCTTTCTTGTTTCAAGTGTTCAACTATGGACCCATGGCTAAAACACAAGTTTTAAAAACTTCTCGAAATATGAATTTGGACTTTCTTTAGTGTATTAAGTTTTTCAAAATGTCGTCTTTCACGTAGATTCGGAATCATCAAAACCAAATAAGTCAGTTTTTAGATATCTTTGATTGAACAAAGTTCTATCTTTCTTGTTTCAAGTGTTCTACTATGAACCCACGGCTAAAACTCAAGTTTTAAAAACTTCTCGAAATCTGAATCTGGACTTTCATTACTGTATTAAGTGTATCAAAATGTCATCTTTCACATAGGTTCGGAATCGTCAACTGCAAAAAAGTCAATTTTAAGATATCGTTGATTGAACAAAGTTGTCTCCTTCTTGTTTCAAGTGTTCTACTATGGACCATGGCTAAAACTCAAGTTTTAGAGACATCCCGAAATCCGAATTTGGACTTTCGTTAGTGTATTAAGTGTATCAAAATGTCATCTTTCACATTGATTCGAGATCGTCAACCGCAAAAAAAGTCAGTTTTGAGATATCGTTGAATGAACAAAGTTGTCTCTTTCTTGTTTCTAGTGTTTAACTATGGACCCATGGCTAAAACTCAAGTTTTAAAGACTTCCCGAAATCTGATTTGGATTTTCATCAGTGTATTAAGTGTATTAAAATGTAGTCTTTCACATTGATTCAGAATCGTCCACCGCAAAAAACTTTCCTTTCGAGTTATCGTTGAATGAACGAAGTTGTCTCTTTCTTGTTTCAAGTGTTCAACTACGGACCCATGGCCAAAACTCAAGTTTTAAAAACTTCCCAAAATCTGAATTTGGGCTTTCTTTAGTGTATTAAGTGTTTCAAAATGCCGTCTTTCATGTAGATTCGTAATCATCAAAAGCAAATAAGTCAGTTTTTAGATATCTTTGATTGAACAAAGTTCTGTCTTTCTTGTTTCAAGTGTTCTACTATGGACCCATGACTAAAACTCAAGTTTTAAAAACTTCTCGAAATCTAAATCTGGACTTTCATTAGGGTATTAAGTGTATCAAAATGTCGTCTTTCACATAGATTCGGAATCGTCAACTGCAAAAAAGTCAGTTTTAAGATATCGTTGATTGAACAAAGTTGTCTCTTTCTTGTTTCAAGTGTTCTACTATGGACCCATGGGTAAAACTCAAGTTTTAAAAAAGTTCCCGGAATCTGAATTTGGACATTCGTTAGTGTATTAAGTGTATCAAAATGTCGTCTTTCACGTTGATTCGGAATCGTCAACCGCAATAAAAGTCAGTTTTGAGATATAGTTGAATGAACAAAGTTGTCTCTTTCTTGTTTCAAGTGTTTAACTATTGACCCATGGCTAAAACTCAAGCTTTAAAGACTTCCCGAAATCCAAATTTGGACTTTCGTTAGTGTATTAAGTGTATCAAAATGTCGTCTTTCACATTTATTCGAAATCGTCAACCACAAAAAAAGTCAGTTTTCAGAAATCGTTGAATCAACAAAGTTGTCTCCTTCTTGTTTCAAGTGTTCTACTATGGACCCATTGGTCGAGCAGTTGTCGAACCACTCCAGAATTGTTTTATCCTTCTCTAGTTTGCAGCAAAGTGCACCCTAGGTCGTCTCTCACAAGGAGCCTTATCTTCTTCTACCAAAAATGAGAACCAATATAAGCAACACAACGGTTGGGGGGGGGTTTTGACAGAAATCTAAATAACAAAACAGAAACACAAATATAGATGAAAATCAGTAAATGGAGAGCAACCAGTTGTGTATTTATCCCCTATATGAAATCTTCCTTGTCCAACCTATAGATCTTGGTTGGTTAGATGTTATAATCTCTGGATATCTAACTCAAAGCATCCCCAACAACCGTCCAAGGATTAGAATGATTGGAAAAGCAAAATGAATAAAGAAATCTCTTATAAACAAAATGCAACCATTCACTCTCTATTCAACCCATCCGGAGCTATGCAAGAACAACCATTCAAGCATATCATATTCATTTCCAAGATGTTATACCAATCGATTACAACACTGTATTCTCTTAAGCATTTAACAGAAAATGAATCCATGTAAATTCACACAAACCTGCCATGAACTTCATGCATTCCAAAATCTGTTCAAACTAAACCAAATGGAAATGAATAAGATTAAAACAACAAACCAGGTTCTTGTAGTTCATTCGGGACTCAGATTCCACATGGGTTCAAGATTACACAACCGGTTATAATAGCCTTAGCCTTTCATTGCAACAAGGAAGACAAAATGGAAACAAAATGGAGAAAACAGAAAAATGCTACAATCAGAAAAACGGCCAGAATTCTCCTCTCTATCTCCTCTCTCTATATCCAGGAAAATAAGTGCTAAGAAGTCTTAAATACATGGCTAAGAGATGAAGACCTAGGAAGGCTAGGGTTGGGCCTAGCCTAGCCCAAAATATATGAGCCCAAGACAACAAAAACGAGCAGCCCAAATGCAGCCCAAAACAGTATAATTGAGCAGCCCAAATGCTCCTTGGATGCTAGCCTCCAACAATTTCTCTAAATGCATGGCCCGCTGTTTCCAGTATACAACAGTATCATACTCGGCATTTATCTTTAGTCCTTTGTTTTGAACAGCCACATCATTTCTATATTGAATTGTTTCCCAGCTTCATTCATATCTTCAGGCCACATTGAAGAGACAACTTCAATGTCCATTTCTTCTACATTTTCAGTTTCCATTTCGCAAACCATTGATGCAATAATGTAGGTTGATACCAGAATGTCATTAAAGTACGCTTGCTTGCCTGTATAAATGCATAAACAGCAAGATAGAAAATAGTGTAAGGACAATTTGAAGTATCATAAAATAGAAACAATGAAAGATCAGCAAAATTACTTCAAATTGTGTAATAAGAATGAGGTGAAATGCCAAAATATAGCATAAATATGCATGCTATCAACTCCCCCATACTTATACTTTTGCACTCCTGGGCAAAACACTAGACTCTATGACTCAAAAATAAAAACGTGGAAAAACACAAATCAGATGCAAGGTAAGTCTTCAAGAATTCATCATTCAAAGATCATCTTTCCTCTACTTCCAAGAAAACAAGTGATATGGCAATTCATTCAATAAGACAAATCAAAAGTAGAAGTCTCTCACAGGACAAGTGTATGCTCAAAAATCTCTCAAGAGGTGGTGGTGACTGTTTCGCTCAAATTCACCTAATCACAATTCCACTACCATAAGCTTGTTTATCTTCTCAATCTCCACTATTCATGTTACATGCATGCCACAAATCAAAAGGACTTATTCAGGGTTGTAATGTGGGGAAGAAAGAAATGGAAAGACCACAATGAAGGAAAACATGCCTTAGGTCGAGAAAACATTTCATGCAACTCTAAGATCGAGAGATAGAATTCCCAAGCATTAAGAAAAACATTGCATCTTTATTTGGTTGCTTTCTTCTTTTTCTCATCAATTTTTTTTTTTTTTGGAAAGAGAAGGTGAGTGCGTTTTACGCTCTTTCTCACCATTCTATCCTTTGTTTACTTTTCTTTTTCTTTTTCTTTTTTTTTTTTTTTTTTTTTCATGGATGCAAATGGCCTTTGGCCTTATGTCTTGCTTGATGAATTCAATCTCTCTCTCTAGAATGCACTTAATATTCCTCTTCCTAAGGTTGGAAGGTCCAAAAGGGTGTATGAAAATGAAGGGTAAGAATGATGGCTCTAAGTGGCGAGCGAAAGGTACTCATCAATATTTTTTTTTTTTTTTTTTTAGATTATAATAACAAAATGGCCAAATGGGGACAAGAAAGAATGCCTTAATCATATTTGAGTCATGCATGAACAAATATAGCCTCAACCAAGAATCAAAACAAGTTCTAGAGTGGAGATCATGATAGGTGAATGCACACACAAGAAAGACAATAGGCTCAAAATCCTCACGGCTGTAGACTACCCAATCAATCTATCAAATCAAACTCATTGCCAAGTCACTCGAAATCAAGGAAGATAAGATTGAAGTTCTAATCATGCTGGGTTCTTTTAGACTTAATTGCTTAACTTGCATTTCCACACAAAACTGACTCAACTAGACCCAAGGAAAAAGAAATATGAAAAGATAAAGAAAAATGCTGCAAAAATAAGAATGCTACCCCCCCATACTTAGACTTTACATTGCCCTCAATGTAAACATGCAATTCCAATTAAGAATAGGACAAGTAAATGTAAAATATTAGGGAGAGAGAAACAGCCTGATGTATCAAATGGAGGTGGCGTTGAGGAGATGCAGCTCCTCCACAACATGCTCCTGAAAGCTCTCGTAGAATGGCTTAAGTCGCTGCCCGTTCACTGTGAATTGCTTTGCATTGGACTCATCCTTGATTGCAACTGCACCAAAGGGAAAAACATGAATAACTATGAAAGGACCAGTCCAACGGGAACGTAACTTACCGGGCATCAACTTGAGACGGGAATTGTATAGCAGAACTTTCTGGCCAACTTCGAATGTCTTCCTCACAATATGCTTGTCATGCACAGCCTTGGTCTTCTCCTTGTAGATGCGTGAGTTCTCATATGCTTCCATCCTAATCTCCTCAAGCTCTTGAAGTTGGAGCTTTCTTTGGGACCCCGCTTGACTGATGTCCATATTGCATTGCTTCACCGCCCAATATGCCTTATGCTCCACTTCCACCGGCAAGTGACATGCTTTTCCAAAAACTAACCTGTAGGGGGACATGCCAATGGGGGTTTTGTAGGCGGTGCGGTAGGCCCATAGTGCATCTTCTAATCTCATGCTCCAGTCTTTCCTATTGGGCTGGACAGTCTTCTCCAAAATCTGCTTGATCTCCCTATTTGATACTTCAGCTTGCCCATTAGTCTGTGGATGATAAGGAGTCGCCACTTTGTGTATTACCCCATACTTACGAAATAGGGTGTCTATCTTTCTATTGCAAAAGTGGGATCCTTGGTCGCTGATGATGGCCCTGGGCATGCCAAACCTGCAAAAGATGTGAGAACGAACAAAATCTGCAACCACAGAAGCATCATCAGTCCTGGTGGCTTTAGCTTCCACCCACTTAGAAACATAATCCACAGCTAACAGAATGTACACATAACCAAATGACACAGGAAATGGACCCATGAAGTCAATGCCCCAAACATCAAAGATTTCACAAAACAATAGGGGTTTTTGAGGCATTTCATTCCTACGTGATATAGTGCCTGTGTGTTGGCAACGTGTGCAATTCTTACAGAACTCATATGAATCCTTAAAGAGTGAAGGCCAATATAATCCAGAATCTAGGACTTTCCTAGCTGTACGTTGGGGACCAAAGTGACCACCACATGCAAGTGTGTGACAAAAATTTAAGACAGATGCAAACTCATGGTCAGGCACACATCTCCTGATGACCTGGTCACTACACATGCGCCACAGATAGGGATCATCCCACACATAATAACGAGCCTGACTCTTAAATTTATTTAGCTGTTCCTTCTTAAAATATGCAGGTAATTCAGAAGCAACTAAATAATTTACCAAATCAGCATACCAGGGCTCAACACCATGAATGTGGTATAATAACTCATCTGGGAAATCATCCCTGATAGGCTGGGAGTCCATGACAGATGGATCTGAGGTGGAAGGAATGCGACTGAGGTGGTCGGCTACCAAGTTCTCTACTCCACTTTTATCCTTGATCTCAATGTCAAATTCTTGGAGCAAGAGCATCCACCTTATCAAACGAGGTTTGGCATCAGGTTTCTTCAAGAGGTACCTAAGAGCTGCATGGTCAGAAAAGACAATAACTTTAGAACCAAGTAAATAGGATCTAAATTTATCCAATGCAAAAACAATAGACAAGAGCTCTTTTTCCGTAGTGGTATAATTAGACTGTGCCGCATCCAATGTACGCGAAGCGTAGGCTATGACATGAGATTTCTTCTCCACACGCTGGGAAAGGACGGCGCCCACTGCAAAGTTGGAGGCGTCGCACATCAACTCGAAGGGCAACTCCCAGTCAGGCGGCTGTATGATGGGTGGAGAAATCAATCGACTCTTCAGTTCCTCAAATGCCTGCTTGCACTGCTCATCAAAGTGGAAGGTTACTTCTTTCTGGAGAAGGTGGGAAAGTGGAAGTGCAATCTTGCTGAAGTCCTTGATGAACCTCCTGTAAAATCCTGCATGGCCAAGGAAAGAACGCACCTCCTTCACAGAGGTAGGGTAAGGCAATGAAGCAATAATTTCAACCTTAGACCGATCCACTTCTATACCCTTCTTAGACAGAACATGCCCTAAAACAATTCCTTGTTCTACCATGAAATGACATTTTTCAAAATTTAAAACAAGGTTCTTTTCAATGCATCTCTCTAAGACTCTTCCCAAGCTAACCAAGCAATCATCAAAAGAAGTGCCATAAACTGAAAAATCATCCATAAACACTTCCATGCAATGCTCTAGAAAATCTGAAAATATACTTACCATGCATCGCTGAAAGGTACCTGGAGCATTACATAGACCGAAAGGCATTCTTCTATAAGCGAATGTGCCAAAGGGGCAGGTGAAGGTGGTCTTCTCTTGATCCTCTGGGGCTATGCAAATCTGAAAGTATCCAGAAAAACCGTCAAGGAAACAATAGTGTGACTTACCAGCCAATCTCTCCAACATCTGATCAATGAATGGGAGGGGAAAATGATCCTTTCTGGTTGCTTGGTTCAACTTTCTATAATCAATGCAAACTCTCCAGCTGTTCTGCACTCTCATGGGGATAAGCTCATTCTGCTCATTTGGAACCACCGTGATGCCCGTCTTTTTTGGAACAACCTGCACAGGACTCACCCACTTGCTGTCAGAAATAGGGTAAATAATACCAGCTGCAAGTAATTTACTTACCTCCTGTTTTACCACATCAAGGATGGTTGGGTTAAGTCTTCTTTGAGGCTGCCTTGCTGGTTTTGCTCCTTCCTCTAATAAGATACGGTGCATGCAAACAGATGGGCTGATTCCAGTTATGTCCGCTAAAGTCCACCCAATTGCTTTCTTATTCTTTTTCAGCACGTCCAACAACTTTCTCTCTTGGTCAGGCTGCAAGTTGTTTGCAATGATGACTGGCAGCTTCTCATCTTTCTCCAAGAATGCATACTTGAGGTGCTGAGGCAAAGGCTTGCACTGAATGGTGGGTGGCTGCTGCAAGGAGGGGGCTGATCTATTTGACTGCAAATCTAACTCCAAAGCACTATCAACCTGCTCAACAAGGTCAGCAACACTATCTTCCACTTGGGAAATGTTATCATCAAAATCAAACTCATGCCTATGCAAAAATTCAGCAATCTCTAAGCATGCAGCACATTGACTCTCTCCATCACTACAATCAGTGCAAATAATCGTATCTGGGAACTCATGCACAGTGGGGAGTTTATCAATTAAATCAGAAGACTCAAAACATGCTTCATTCACTAACAGGTCAACTCTATTTACTTGAAAAGTGGAATGATCCTCAGTAGGGAATTTCATGGCATCAAGTATCTTGAAGTTAATTGTGTTACCAGCAAATTCCATGGAAAGTGTACCCTCATGCACATTGATTATAGTTCTAGCAGTTTTTAAGAATGGTCTCCCTAGTATCAAGGGTGCATGCTCAAGTGTGCTATCATCTTCCATATTCAAAACATAAAAATCAGCTGGAAAGATTAAGTCCTTAACCTTAACCAGCACATCTTCTAGGACTCCAGTGGGGTGTGCAGTACTTCTATTGGCCAATTGGACAACCACTCCTGTTGGCTTCAAAGGACCACACTGCAATGAAGCATAAATAGAGTTAGGCATAACATTAATGGATGCACCTAAATCTAGTAAAGCATTGCTAAATTGCATGTCTCCTATAGTACAAGGAATGGAGAACGTCCCTGGATCTTTACACTTTGCTGGCATGACAGGTTGGATAAGAGCTGAAACATTCCTCCCAAGGTTGACCTTCTCATTCCCCTTAAGCTTCCTCTTGTGAGTACACAAATCTTTGAGAAATTTTGCATACTTTGGAATCTGTCTGATGGCTTCAAGGAGGGGTATATTGATTTCCACTTTCTGGAATGTCTCCAAGATCTCTTTATCTAATTCTACTTCTGCTCTTTTCTTATTTTGAGTTGCTCGATGTGGGAATGGCAGGGGCTGTTTGTTGGAAGACTCTCCTTCTCCTTGTTCTTGATAGCTAGAGTTTGGCTGCTTGGCTTCTTGGATTGAGGAGGGTTGCTGCTCTTTGCTAGTCTCTACATGCTGCTCCTTTACATGCTGCTCCATGTTTGATGATGGTGGAAGGGTTGGAATGATTACTTCTTTCCCACTTCGAAGCATGATGGCACTGACATTACCCCTCGGATTGGCAACTGGTTGTGAAGGAAGCTGTCCCGAACCTTGACTCCTTAACTCATTGATGTTTGTGGCTAGCTGGCCTATTTGGGTCTCCAAATTTTGAATTGTGGTTTCTGTTTTTTGCTGGAATTGGAGTGTATTGGCTGCTAGTTGTTTAACAAGATCATCCAGGCTAGGTTCTGACTTGGGTAATGGTGGTGCTTGTTGCATGGCTTGATTCTGTCTTGGTGGTGGAGCATGGTTGCTGGAATTTGAAGGGTGGAACCTCTGCTGAAATGGTTGATTCTGGTATGGCTGCTGCTGCACATGTTGATTGGAAGGGTTGCCATATCTGAGGTTCGGATGGTCTCTCCAACCTGGATTGTAGGTGGAGGAAAATGGATCATATCTGTTTGGAGGTAGTGGTTGGTTGTGCTGCTGGTGCTGGAATGGTCTACCAGGAAAGATGCCTGCACATGTCTCATTATTCTCTTGCAACTGTGGGCATTGGTCTGTTATATGGGATGGCAAGGAGCAAATGCCACAAAGCTGCTGTTGGGGTTGCTTTCTCTCTAATGCCAACTGCCTGACCATGGAAGCTAATTCCTCAAGCTTGTTTTCTATCCTCTGCTGGTCCATAGTGGCAGCCACACTGACTTCATTGATGGCTTTTGCAGGAGTGTTAATTCTGGTGCCAAATTGCTGGGCATTTTGTGCCATCTTTGATATCAGTTCTTGTGCAGCTGCTGGGGTTTTCTCTGCCAATGCTCCTCCACTTGCAGCATCTACCAAGTATCTGTCCATGGGGATTAGACCTTCATAGAAATATTGAATTAGGAGTTGGTCACTTATCTGATGGTGAGGACAGCTGGAACACAACTTCTTGAATCTCTCCCAATACTCATGTAAAGTCTCACCACTTATCTGCCTTATACCACAAATTTCTTTCCTTATTGATGCTGTTCTGGAGGCTGGGAAGAATTTTTCCAAGAAGATCCTTTTCAATCCATCCCAACTGGTAATGGCAGCTGGTGGCAGGTAATACAACCAATCCTTAGCTGATCCATCAAGTGAGAATGGGAAGGCTCTCAGCTTGATTTGCTCTTCATCTACTCCTTGTGGCCGCATGGTTGAGCAAACAACATGGAACTCTTTCATATGCTTGTGCGGATCCTCTCCTGCAAGACCATGAAACTTTGGCAACAAATGGATCAGTCCAGATTTTAGTTCAAAGTTAGCATCCAATTGTGGGTATTGAATACATAGGGGCTGATAATGCACATCAGGTGCAGCCAGCTCTCTAATGGTTCTACCATCCAAATGACCATGATTTCCATTATTGCCATTACCATTGTTTCCATTTCCATTACCATTTCCATTACCATTATTTCCATTAACATTATCTGCCATATTGATGAATTCTGGAACAGGTTCGGATGAAGTATTAGAAACACTATTAGGGTCAATCCTATTCCGAGACCTAAGCTCTCTAGCTTGCCTTCTAAGAGTGTTCTCTAATTCAAGATCCAAATCAAGTAATTTTTCTTTAGAGGATCTGGTCATGCACTAGAGATTAGCACAAAAACAGAACACAAAATGGCCTATGCAAAACAAGAACTCAAAAACACAAAAACTCAAAAACAGAAACACAAGAACATAAAAACACAAAACATATCAAACAAAAAGCCCTTAGATGATTTTTTTTATGCAATTTTTTTCACAAAATTTCAACACAAAAACACTGAGGAACCTAAAAACACTAAAAACCACACAAAATTAGCCACTGAAAAACACAAAATGGCCCAAAAAGTGGTCTAAACGTTCGAATTTGGCCAAAAAAGGCCACATGTCACGGCAAAGCTGTGAGTCTTGCTCACCACACCCCCATTTCTTTGGACACCAAAAATCAGCTCAATCGGAGCAAGTTGGAAGCTGTGAACAGTAACCAGCAAAACTGATTTTTTTTTCAAACCGCCTCCTATTTTGCTTCAAAAACCACTCTATATGCAAGAAAACATCAAGGGAAGCATATGGGATTGAAAGAATATCAAGTAAGGATGAGAAAGCAAGAGGGTAGAACCGGTATCTCGAGCTCAATCCTTAAATCTTGCTATCTGTCATGGAAGAGGTCAAAGCTGCTGTCAAATGGGAGGCTGCCAAATCTGATCTTCTCTTGGTTGCAGCAGCTGGTGCCTTTCTCTGCCAAACGAAAAGGAGGGTTAGTGGAGAAGGGAAAGACTTAAAAGGAATGTTAAAAGAGAGAGAATAAAATGAAAAAGTGAAAAGGAAAAACAGAATATGCTCTTGGTCAAGTGATTTTGCTGTAAAAGGCAGAAAAGTGGAGCCCTGATCTGATCTGCTGCAGCCCCTTTTCGATTTTTTTTTTTTTTTTTTTTTTTGGATGGTCTACTTGCTTGCTGTGAGCTTGCTGTGAGCTTGCTGTGAAGACAATACAAGAACAAGAGGTAGTGATTCTGAAAAGAACACAAGGACACAAGGTAGTGATACTGAAAAGAAAAGTAGTGATACTGAAAAGAGAAAGACTGAAAGTAT
Source organism: Diospyros kaki (assembly GCA_036245055.1). Taxonomy (NCBI): domain Eukaryota; kingdom Viridiplantae; phylum Streptophyta; class Magnoliopsida; order Ericales; family Ebenaceae; genus Diospyros; species Diospyros kaki. The sequence continues at coordinate 19,562,152 of BSEG01000009.1, read as the reverse complement.
TTTGTTTTTTTTTTTTTTTTTTTTTTTTTTTTGCTTTTCCAGTTGCTGCAGGGTTTCTTTTCAAATTGCAGGTCGTGCAGCCCTCTCCAACAGCCACTTCTTTGTTCAAAAATGGATCTAGAGATGAGAAAACAGAAAAGAAAAATACACACACAAAAAGAAAATCGAAAAGACAAATAAGGCTTTTCTGTTGCTGCTTGCTATCAGTTTATCTCAAGAACAGAACAGAATGGTTCTTCAAGTTTGTGAGCAACAACTGATAACCTTATCACCAAAATCACAACACAAACGAAACACTCAAACAAGAGAACAAAACAAACAGAAAATAGGGTCGGTCCTCTATGTTTTTAGAAGAAAAACTTGGCTCCCCGGCAACGGCGCCAAAATTCTGGTCGAGCAGTTGTCGAACCACTCCAGAATTGTTTTATCCTTCTCTAGTTTGCAGCAAAGTGCACCCTAGGTCGTCTCTCACAAGGAGCCTTATCTTCTTCTACCAAAAATGAGAACCAATATAAGCAACACAACGGTTGGGGGGGGGTTTTGACAGAAATCTAAATAACAAAACAGAAACACAAATATAGATGAAAATCAGTAAATGGAGAGCAACCAGTTGTGTATTTATCCCCTATATGAAATCTTCCTTGTCCAACCTATAGATCTTGGTTGGTTAGATGTTATAATCTCTGGATATCTAACTCAAAGCATCCCCAACAACCGTCCAAGGATTAGAATGATTGGAAAAGCAAAATGAATAAAGAAATCTCTTATAAACAAAATGCAACCATTCACTCTCTATTCAACCCATCCGGAGCTATGCAAGAACAACCATTCAAGCATATCATATTCATTTCCAAGATGTTATACCAATCGATTACAACACTGTATTCTCTTAAGCATTTAACAGAAAATGAATCCATGTAAATTCACACAAACCTGCCATGAACTTCATGCATTCCAAAATCTGTTCAAACTAAACCAAATGGAAATGAATAAGATTAAAACAACAAACCAGGTTCTTGTAGTTCATTCGGGACTCAGATTCCACATGGGTTCAAGATTACACAACCGGTTATAATAGCCTTAGCCTTTCATTGCAACAAGGAAGACAAAATGGAAACAAAATGGAGAAAACAGAAAAATGCTACAATCAGAAAAACGGCCAGAATTCTCCTCTCTATCTCCTCTCTCTATATCCAGGAAAATAAGTGCTAAGAAGTCTTAAATACATGGCTAAGAGATGAAGACCTAGGAAGGCTAGGGTTGGGCCTAGCCTAGCCCAAAATATATGAGCCCAAGACAACAAAAACGAGCAGCCCAAATGCAGCCCAAAACAGTATAATTGAGCAGCCCAAATGCTCCTTGGATGCTAGCCTCCAACAATTTCTCTAAATGCATGGCCCGCTGTTTCCAGTATACAACAGTATCATACTCGGCATTTATCTTTAGTCCTTTGTTTTGAACAGCCACATCATTTCTATATTGAATTGTTTCCCAGCTTCATTCATATCTTCAGGCCACATTGAAGAGACAACTTCAATGTCCATTTCTTCTACATTTTCAGTTTCCATTTCGCAAACCATTGATGCAATAATGTAGGTTGATACCAGAATGTCATTAAAGTACGCTTGCTTGCCTGTATAAATGCATAAACAGCAAGATAGAAAATAGTGTAAGGACAATTTGAAGTATCATAAAATAGAAACAATGAAAGATCAGCAAAATTACTTCAAATTGTGTAATAAGAATGAGGTGAAATGCCAAAATATAGCATAAATATGCATGCTATCACCCATCTCTAAAACTCAAGTTTTAAAGACTTCCCGAAATCCAAATTTAGACTTTCACTAGTGTATTAAGTGTATTAAAATGTCGTATTTCACATTGATTCGGAATCGTCAACCGCAAAAAAAGTCAGTTCTGAGATATCGTAGAATGAACGAAGTTGTTTCTTTCTTGTTTCAAGTGTTTAACTATGGACCCATGGCTAAAACTCAAGTTTTAAAGACTTCCCGAAATCCGAATTTGTACTTTCATTAGTGTATTAAGTGTATTAAAATGTCGTCTTTCACATTGATTCGGAATCGTCAACCGCAAAAAAAGTCAGTTTTGAGTTATCGTTGAATGAACAAAGTTGTCTCTTTCTTGTTTCAAGTGTTTAACTATGGACCCATGGCTAAAACTCAAGTTTTAAAGACTTCCCGAAATCCGAATTTGGACTTTCATTAGTGTATTAAGTGTATTAAAATGTCGTCTTTCGCATTGATTCGGAATCGTCAACCGCAAAAAAAGTCAGTTTTGAGTTATCGTTGAATGAACAAAGTTGTCTCTTTCTTGTTTCAAGTGTTCAACTATGGACCCATGGCTAAAACTCAAGTTTTAAAGACTTCCCGAAATCCGAATTTGGACTTTCATTTGTGTATTAAGTGTATTAAAATGTCGTCTCTCACATTGATTCGGAATCGTCAACCGCAAAAAAAGTCAGTTTTGAGATATCGTTGAATGAACAAAGTTGTCTCTTTCTTGTTTCAAGTGTTCAACTATGGACCCATGGCTAAAACTCAAGTTTTAAAAACTTCCCAAAATCTGAATTTGGACTTTATTTAGTGTATTAAGTGTTTCAAAATGTCATCTTTCACGTAGATTCAGAACCGTCAAAAGCAAATAAGTCAGTTTTGAGATATCTTTGATAGAACAAAGTTCTGTCTTTCTTGTTTCAATTGTTCTACTGTGCACCCATGGCTAAAACTCAAGTTTTAAAAACTTCCCGAGATCTGAATCTGGACTTTCATTAGCGTATTATGTGTATCAAAATGTCGTCTTTCACATAGATTCGGAATCGTCAACTGTAAAAAAGTCAATTTTGAGATATCGTTGATTTAACAAAGTTGTCTCCTTCTTGTTTCAAGTGTTCTACTATGGACCCATGGGTAAAACTCACGTTTTAAAAATCTCCCGAAATTCGAATTTGGACTTTCACTAGTGTATTAAGTGTATCAAAATGTCGTCTTTCACATTGATTCGGAATCGTCAACCGCAAAAAAAGGCAGTTTTTAGATATCGTTGAATGAAGAAAGTTGTCTCTTTCTTGTTTCAAGTGTTCAACAATGGACCCATGGCTAAAACTCAAGTTTTAAAGACTTCCCGAAATCCGAATTTGGATTTTTCATTAGTGTATTAAGTGTATTAAAATGTCGTCTTTCACATTGATTCGGAATCATCAACCGCAAAAAAAGTCAGTTTTGAGATATCGTTGAATGAACAAAGTTGTCTCTTTCTTTTTTCAAGTGTTTAACTATGGACCCATGGCTAAAACTCAAGTTTTAAATACTTTCCGAAATCCGAATTTGGACTTTCATCAGTGTATTAAGTGTATTAAAATGTCGTCTTTCACATTGATTCGGAATCGTCCACTACAAAAAACTGCCCTTTTGAGTTATCGTTGAATAAGCAAAGTTGTCTCTTTCTTGTTTCAAGTGTTCAACTATGGACCCATGGCTAAAACACAAGTTTTAAAAACTTCTCGAAATATGAATTTGGACTTTCTTTAGTGTATTAAGTTTTTCAAAATGTCGTCTTTCACGTAGATTCGGAATCATCAAAACCAAATAAGTCAGTTTTTAGATACTTTGATTGAACAAAGTTCTATCTTTCTTGTTTCAAGTGTTCTACTATGAACCCACGGCTAAAACTCAAGTTTTAAAAACTTCTCGAAATCTGAATCTGGACTTTCATTAGTGTATTAAGTGTATCAAAATGTCATCTTTCACATAGGTTCGGAATCGTCAACTGCAAAAAAGTCAATTTTAAGATATCGTTGATTGAACAAAGTTGTCTCCTTCTTGTTTCAAGTGTTCTACTATGGACCATGGCTAAAACTCAAGTTTTAGAGACATCCCGAAATCCGAATTTGGACTTTCGTTAGTGTATTAAGTGTATCAAAATGTCATCTTTCACATTGATTCGAGATCGTCAACCGCAAAAAAAGTCAGTTTTGAGATATCGTTGAATGAACAAAGTTGTCTCTTTCTTGTTTCTAGTGTTTAACTATGGACCCATGGCTAAAACTCAAGTTTTAAAGACTTCCCGAAATCTGATTTGGACTTTCATCAGTGTATTAAGTGTATTAAAATGTAGTCTTTCACATTGATTCAGAATCGTCCACCGCAAAAAACTTTCCTTTCGAGTTATCGTTGAATGAACGAAGTTGTCTCTTTCTTGTTTCAAGTGTTCAACTACGGACCCATGGCCAAAACTCAAGTTTTAAAAACTTCCCAAAATCTGAATTTGGGCTTTCTTTAGTGTATTAAGTGTTTCAAAATGCCGTCTTTCATGTAGATTCGTAATCATCAAAAGCAAATAAGTCAGTTTTTAGATATCTTTGATTGAACAAAGTTCTGTCTTTCTTGTTTCAAGTGTTCTACTATGGACCCATGACTAAAACTCAAGTTTTAAAAACTTCTCGAAATCTAAATCTGGACTTTCATTAGGGTATTAAGTGTATCAAAATGTCGTCTTTCACATAGATTCGGAATCGTCAACTGCAAAAAAGTCAGTTTTAAGATATCGTTGATTGAACAAAGTTGTCTCTTTCTTGTTTCAAGTGTTCTACTATGGACCCATGGGTAAAACTCAAGTTTTAAAAAAGTTCCCGGAATCCAAATTTGGACATTCGTTAGTGTATTAAGTGTATCAAAATGTCGTCTTTCACGTTGATTCGGAATCGTCAACCGCAATAAAAGTCAGTTTTGAGATATAGTTGAATGAACAAAGTTGTCTCTTTCTTGTTTCAAGTGTTTAACTATTGACCCATGGCTAAAACTCAAGCTTTAAAGACTTCCCGAAATCCAAATTTGGACTTTCGTTAGTGTATTAAGTGTATCAAAATGTCGTCTTTCACATTTATTCGAAATCGTCAACCACAAAAAAAGTCAGTTTTGAGAAATCGTTGAATCAACAAAGTTGTCTCCTTCTTGTTTCAAGTGTTCTACTATGGACCCATCTCTAAAACTCAAGTTTTAAAGACTTCCCGAAATCCAAATATAGACTTTCACTAGTGTATTAAGTGTATTAAAATGTCGTATTTCACATTGATTCGGAATCGTCAACCGCAAAAAAAGTCAGTTCTGAGATATCGTTGAATGAACGAAGTTGTTTCTTTCTTGTTTCAAGTGTTTAACTATTAACCCATGGCTAAAACTCAAGCTTTAAAGACTTCCCGAAATCCAAATTTGGACTTTCGTTAGTGTATTAAGTGTATCAAAATGTCGTCTTTCACATTTATTCCAAATCGTCAACCACAAAAAAAGTCAGTTTTGAGAAATCGTTGAATCAACAAAGTTGTCTCCTTCTTGTTTCAAGTGTTCTACTATGGACCCATCTCTAAAACTCAAGTTTTAAAGACTTCCCGAAATCCAAATTTAGACTTTCACTAGTGTATTAAGTGTATTAAAATGTCGTATTTCACATTGATTCGGAATCGTCAACCGCAAAAAAAGTCAGTTCTGAGATATCGTTGAATGAACGAAGTTGTTTCTTTCTTGTTTCAAGTGTTTAACTATGGACCCATGGCTAAAACTCAAGTTTTAAAGACTTCCCGAAATCCGAATTTGTACTTTCATTAGTGTATTAAGTGTATTAAAATGTCGTCTTTCACATTGATTCAGAATCGTCCACCGCAAAAAACTTTCCTTTCGAGTTATCGTTGAATGAACGAAGTTGTCTCTTTCTTGTTTCAAGTGTTCAACTACGGACCCATGGCCAAAACTCAAGTTTTAAAAACTTCCCAAAATCTGAATTTGGGCTTTCTTTAGTGTATTAAGTGTTTCAAAATGCCGTCTTTCATGTAGATTCGTAATCATCAAAAGCAAATAAGTCAGTTTTTAGATATCTTTGATTGAACAAAGTTCTGTCTTTCTTGTTTCAAGTGTTCTACTATGGACCCATGACTAAAACTCAAGTTTTAAAAACTTCTCGAAATCTAAATCTGGACTTTCATTAGGGTATTAAGTGTATCAAAATGTAGTCTTTCACATAGATTCGGAATCGTCAAAAGCAAAAAAGTCAGTTTTAAGATATCGTTGATTGAACAAAGTTGTCTCTTTCTTGTTTCAAGTGTTCTACTATGGACCCATGGGTAAAACTCAAGTTTTAAAAAAGTTCCCGGAATCCGAATTTGGACATTCGTTAGTGTATTAAGTGTATCAAAATGTCGTCTTTCACGTTGATTCGGAATCGTCAACCGCAATAAAAGTCAGTTTTGAGATATAGTTGAATGAACAAAGTTGTCTCTTTCTTGTTTCAAGTGTTTAACTATTAACCCATGGCTAAAACTCAAGCTTTAAAGACTTCCCGAAATCCAAATTTGGACTTTCGTTAGTGTATTAAGTGTATCAAAATGTCGTCTTTCACATTTATTCCAAATCGTCAACCACAAAAAAAGTCAGTTTTGAGAAATCGTTGAATCAACAAAGTTGTCTCCTTCTTGTTTCAAGTGTTCTACTATGGACCCATCTCTAAAACTCAAGTTTTAAAGACTTCCCGAAATCCAAATTTAGACTTTCACTAGTGTATTAAGTGTATTAAAATGTCGTATTTCACATTGATTCGGAATCGTCAACCGCAAAAAAAGTCAGTTCTGAGATATCGTTGAATGAACGAAGTTGTTTCTTTCTTGTTTCAAGTGTTTAACTATGGACCCATGGCTAAAACTCAAGTTTTAAAGACTTCCAGAAATCCGAATTTGTACTTTCATTAGTGTATTAAGTGTATTAAAATGTCGTCTTTCGCATTGATTCGGAATCGTCAACCGCAAAAAAAGTCAGTTTTGAGTTATCGTTGAATGAACAAAGTTGTCTCTTTCTTGTTTCAAGTGTTTAACTATGGACCCATGGCTAAAACTCAAGTTTTAAAGACTTCCCGAAATCCGAATTTGGACTTTCATTAGTGTATTAAGTGTATTAAAATGTCGTCTTTCGCATTGATTCGGAATCGTCAACCGCAAAAAAAGTCAGTTTTGAGCTATCGTTGAATGAACAAAGTTGTCTCTTTCTTGTTTCAAGTGTTCAACTATGGACCCATGGCTAAAACTCAAGTTTTAAAGACTTCCCGAAATCCGAATTTGGACTTTCATTTGTGTATTAAGTGTATTAAAATGTCGTCTTTCACATTGATTCGGAATCGTCAACCGCAAAAAAAGTCAGTTTTGAGTTATCGTTGAATGAACAAAGTTGTCTCTTTCTTGTTTCAAGTGTTTAACTATGGACCCATGGCTAAAACTCAAGTTTTAAAGACTTCCCGAAATCCGAATTTAGACTTTCATTAGTGTATTAAGTGTATTAAAATGTCGTCTTTCGCATTGATTCGGAATCGTCAACCGCAAAAAAAGTCAGTTTTGAGATATCGTTGAATGAACAAAGTTGTCTCTTTCTTGTTTCAAGTGTTCAACTATGGACCCATGGCTAAAACTCAAGTTTTAAAAACTTCCCAAAATCTGAATTTGGACTTTATTTAGTGTATTAAGTGTTTCAAAATGTCATCTTTCACGTAGATTCAGAACCGTCAAAAGCAAATAAGTCAGTTTTGAGATATCTTTGATAGAACAAAGTTCTGTCTTTCTTGTTTCAATTGTTCTACTGTGCACCCATGGCTAAAACTCAAGTTTTAAAAACTTCCCGAGATCTGAATCTGGACTTTCATTAGTGTATTATGTGTATCAAAATGTCGTCTTTCACATAGATTCGGAATCGTCAACTGCAAAAAAGTCAATTTTGAGATATCGTTGATTTAACAAAGTTGTCTCCTTCTTGTTTCAAGTGTTCTACTATGGACCCATGGGTAAAACTCACGTTTTAAAAATGTCCCGAAATCCGAATTTGGACTTTCACTAGTGTATTAAGTGTATCAAAATGTCGTCTTTCACATTGATTCGGAATCGTCAACCGCAAAAAAAGGCAGTTTTTAGATATCGTTGAATGAAGAAAGTTGTCTCTTTCTTGTTTCAAGTGTTCAACAATGGACCCATGGCTAAAACTCAAGTTTTAAAGACTTCCCGAAATCCGAATTTGGATTTTTCATTAGTGTATTAAGTGTATTAAAATGTCGTCTTTCACATTGATTCGGAATCATCAACCGCAAAAAAGTCAGTTTTGAGATATCGTTGAATGAACAAAGTTGTCTCTTTCTTTTTTCAAGTGTTTAACTATGGACCCATGGCTAAAACTCAAGTTTTAAATACTTTCCGAAATCCGAATTTGGACTTTCATCAGTGTATTAAGTGTATTAAAATGTCGTCTTTCACATTGATTCGGAATCGTCCACTACAAAAAACTGCCCTTTTGAGTTATCGTTGAATAAGCAAAGTTGTCTCTTTCTTGTTTCAAGTGTTCAACTATGGACCCATGGCTAAAACACAAGTTTTAAAAACTTCTCGAAATATGAATTTGGACTTTCTTTAGTGTATTAAGTTTTTCAAAATGTCGTCTTTCACGTAGATTCGGAATCATCAAAACCAAATAAGTCAGTTTTTAGATATCTTTGATTGAACAAAGTTCTATCTTTCTTGTTTCAAGTGTTCTACTATGAACCCACGGCTAAAACTCAAGTTTTAAAAACTTCTCGAAATCTGAATCTGGACTTTCATTAGTGTATTAAGTGTATCAAAATGTCATCTTTCACATAGGTTCGGAATCGTCAACTGCAAAAAAGTCAATTTTAAGATATCGTTGATTGAACAAAGTTGTCTCCTTCTTGTTTCAAGTGTTCTACTATGGACCATGGCTAAAACTCAAGTTTTAGAGACATCCCGAAATCCGAATTTGGACTTTCGTTAGTGTATTAAGTGTATCAAAATGTCATCTTTCACATTGATTCGAGATCGTCAACCGCAAAAAAAGTCAGTTTTGAGATATCGTTGAATGAACAAAGTTGTCTCTTTCTTGTTTCTAGTGTTTAACTATGGACCCATGGCTAAAACTCAAGTTTTAAAGACTTCCCGAAATCTGATTTGGACTTTCATCAGTGTATTAAGTGTATTAAAATGTAGTCTTTCACATTGATTCAGAATCGTCCACCGCAAAAAACTTTCCTTTCGAGTTATCGTTGAATGAACGAAGTTGTCTCTTTCTTGTTTCAAGTGTTCAACTACGGACCCATGGCCAAAACTCAAGTTTTAAAAACTTCCCAAAATCTGAATTTGGGCTTTCTTTAGTGTATTAAGTGTTTCAAAATGCCGTCTTTCATGTAGATTCGTAATCATCAAAAGCAAATAAGTCAGTTTTTAGATATCTTTGATTGAACAAAGTTCTGTCTTTCTTGTTTCAAGTGTTCTACTATGGACCCATGACTAAAACTCAAGTTTTAAAAACTTCTCGAAATCTAAATCTGGACTTTCATTAGGGTATTAAGTGTATCAAAATGTCGTCTTTCACATAGATTCGGAATCGTCAACTGCAAAAAAGTCAGTTTTAAGATATCGTTGATTGAACAAAGTTGTCTCTTTCTTGTTTCAAGTGTTCTACTATGGACCCATGGGTAAAACTCAAGTTTTAAAAAAGTTCCCGGAATCCGAATTTGGACATTCGTTAGTGTATTAAGTGTATCAAAATGTCGTCTTTCACGTTGATTCGGAATCGTCAACCGCAATAAAAGTCAGTTTTGAGATATAGTTGAATGAACAAAGTTGTCTCTTTCTTGTTTCAAGTGTTTAACTATTGACCCATGGCTAAAACTCAAGCTTTAAAGACTTCCCGAAATCCAAATTTGGACTTTCGTTAGTGTATTAAGTGTATCAAAATGTCGTCTTTCACATTTATTCGAAATCGTCAACCACAAAAAAAGTCAGTTTTGAGAAATCGTTGAATCAACAAAGTTGTCTCCTTCTAGTTTCAAGTGTTCTACTATGGACCCATCTCTAAAACTCAAGTTTTAAAGACTTCCCGAAATCCAAATTTAGACTTTCACTAGTGTATTAAGTGTATTAAAATGTCGTATTTCACATTGATTCGGAATCGTCAACCGCAAAAAAAGTCAGTTCTGAGATATCGTTGAATGAACGAAGTTGTTTCTTTCTTGTTTCAAGTGTTTAACTATGGACCCATGGCTAAAACTCAAGTTTTAAAGACTTCCCGAAATCCGAATTTGTACTTTCATTAGTGTATTAAGTGTATTAAAATGTCGTCTTTCACATTGATTCGGAATCGTCAACCGCAAAAAAAGTCAGTTTTGAGTTATCGTTGAATGAAAAAAGTTGTCTCTTTCTTGTTTCAAGTGTTTAACTATGGACCCATGGCTAAAACTCAAGTTTTAAAGACTTCCCGAAATCCGAATTTGGACTTTCATTAGTGTATTAAGTGTATTAAAATGTCGTCTTTCGCATTGATTCGGAATCGTCAACCGCAAAAAAAGTCAGTTTTGAGTTATCGTTGAATGAACAAAGTTGTCTCTTTCTTGTTTCAAGTGTTCAACTATGGACCCATGGCTAAAACTCAAGTTTTAAAGACTTCCCGAAATCCGAATTTGGACTTTCATTTGTGTATTAAGTGTATTAAAATGTCGTCTCTCACATTGATTCGGAATCGTCAACCGCAAAAAAAGTCAGTTTTGAGTTATCGTTGAATGAAAAAAGTTGTCTCTTTCTTGTTTCAAGTGTTTAACTATGGACCCATGGCTAAAACTCAAGTTTTAAAGACTTCCCGAAATCCGAATTTGGACTTTCATTAGTGTATTAAGTGTATTAAAATGTCGTCTTTCGCATTGATTCGGAATCGTCAACCGCAAAAAAAGTCAGTTTTGAGTTATCGTTGAATGAACAAAGTTGTCTCTTTCTTGTTTCAAGTGTTCAACTATGGACCCATGGCTAAAACTCAAGTTTTAAAAACTTCCCAAAATCTGAATTTGGACTTTATTTAGTGTATTAAGTGTTTCAAAATGTCATCTTTCACGTAGATTCAGAACCGTCAAAAGCAAATAAGTCAGTTTTGAGATATCTTTGATAGAACAAAGTTCTGTCTTTCTTGTTTCAATTGTTCTACTGTGCACCCATGGCTAAAACTCAAGTTTTAAAAACTTCCCGAGATCTGAATCTGGACTTTCATTAGTGTATTATGTGTATCAAAATGTCGTCTTTCACATAGATTCGGAATCGTCAACTGCAAAAAAGTCAATTTTGAGATATCGTTGATTTAACAAAGTTGTCTCCTTCTTGTTTCAAGTGTTCTACTATGGACCCATGGGTAAAACTCACGTTTTAAAAATGTCCCGAAATCCGAATTTGGACGTTCACTAGTGTATTAAGTGTATCAAAATGTCGTCTTTCACATTGATTCGGAATCGTCAACCGCAAAAAAAGGCAGTTTTTAGATATCGTTGAATGAAGAAAGTTGTCTCTTTCTTGTTTCAAGTGTTCAACAATGGACCCATGGCTAAAACTCAAGTTTTAAAGACTTCCCGAAATCCGAATTTGGATTTTTCATTAGTGTATTAAGTTTATTAAAATGTCATCTTTCACATTGATTCGGAATCATCAACCGCAAAAAAAGTCAGTTTTGAGATATCGTTGAATGAACAAAGTTGTCTCTTTCTTTTTTCAAGTGTTTAACTATGGACCCATGGCTAAAACTCAAGTTTTAAATACTTTCCGAAATCCGAATTTAGACTTTCATCAGTGTATTAAGTGTATTAAAATGTCGTCTTTCACATTGATTCGGAATCGTCCACTACAAAAAACTGCCCTTTTGAGTTATCGTTGAATAAGCAAAGTTGTCTCTTTCTTCTTTCAAGTGTTCAACTATGGACCCATGGCTAAAACACAAGTTTTAAAAACTTCTCGAAATATGAATTTGGACTTTCTTTAGTGTATTAAGTTTTTCAAAATGTCATCTTTCACGTAGATTCGGAATCATCAAAACCAAATAAGTCAGTTTTTAGATATCTTTGATTGAACAAAGTTCTATCTTTCTTGTTTCAAGTGTTCTACTATGAACCCACGGCTAAGACTCAAGTTTTAAAAACTTCTCGAAATCTGAATCTGGACTTTCATTAGTGTATTAAGTGTATCAAAATGTCATCTTTCACATAGGTTCGGAATCGTCAACTGCAAAAAAGTCAATTTTAAGATATCGTTGATTGAACAAAGTTGTCTCCTTCTTGTTTCAAGTGTTCTACTATGGACCATGGCTAAAACTCAAGTTTTAGAGACATCCCGAAATCTGAATTTGGACTTTCGTTAGTGTATTAAGTGTATCAAAATGTCATCTTTCACATTTATTCGAGATCGTCAACCGCAAAAAAAGTCAGTTTTGAGATATCGTTGAATGAACAAAGTTGTCTCTTTCTTGTTTCTAGTGTTTAACTATGGACCCATGGCTAAAACTCAAGTTTTAAAGACTTCCCGAAATCTGATTTGGACTTTCATCAGTGTATTAAGTGTATTAAAATGTAGTCTTTCACATTGATTCAGAATCGTCCACCGCAAAAAACTTTCCTTTCGTGTTATCGTTGAATGAACGAAGTGGTCTCTTTCTTGTTTCAAGTGTTCAACTACGGACCCATGGCCAAAACTCAAGTTTTAAAAACTTCCCAAAATCTGAATTTGGGCTTTCTTTAGTGTATTAAGTGTTTCAAAATGCCGTCTTTCATGTAGATTCGTAATCATCAAAAGCAAATAAGTCAGTTTTTAGATATCTTTGATTGAACAAAGTTCTGTCTTTCTTGTTTCAAGTGTTCTACTATGGACCCATGACTAAAACTCAAGTTTTAAAAACTTCTCGAAATCTAAATCTGGACTTTCATTAGGGTATTAAGTGTATCAAAATGTCGTCTTTCACATAGATTCGGAATCGTCAACTGCAAAAAAGTCAGTTTTGAGATATCGTTGATTGAACAAAGTTGTCTCTTTCTTGTTTCAAGTGTTCTACTATGGACCCATGGGTAAAACTCAAGTTTTAAAAAAGTTCCCGGAATCCGAATTTGGACATTCGTTAGTGTATTAAGTGTATCAAAATGTCGTCTTTCACGTTGATTCGGAATCGTCAACCGCAATAAAAGTCAGTTTTGAGATATAGTTGAATGAACAAAGTTGTCTCTTTCTTGTTTCAAGTGTTTAACTATTGACCCATGGCTAAAACTCAAGCTTTAAAGACTTCCCGAAATCCAAATTTGGACTTTCCTTAGTGTATTAAGTGTATCAAAATGTCGTCTTTAACATTTATTCGAAATCGTCAACCGCAAAAAAAGTCAGTTTTGAGAAATCGTTGAATCAACAAAGTTGTCTCTTTCTTGTTTCAAGTGTTCTACTATAGACCCATGGCTAAAACTCAAGTTTTAAAGACTTCCCGAAATCCAAATTTAGACTTTCATTAGTGTATTAAGTGTATTAAAATGTCGTATTTCACATTGATTCGGAATCGTCAACCGCAAAAAAAGTCAGTTCTGAGATATCTTTGATAGAACAAAGTTCTGTCTTTCTTGTTTCAATTGTTCTACTGTGCACCCATGGCTAAAACTCAAGTTTCAAAAACTTCCCGAGATCTGAATCTGGACTTTCATTAGTGTATTATGTGTATCAAAATGTCGTCTTTCACATAGATTCGGAATCGTCAACTGCAAAAAAGTCAATTTTGAGATATCGTTGATTTAACAAAGTTGTCTCCTTCTTGTTTCAAGTGTTCTACTATGGACCCATGGGTAAAACTCACGTTTTAAAAATGTCCCGAAATCCGAATTTGGACTTTCACTAGTGTATTAAGTGTATCAAAATGTCGTCTTTCACATTGATTCGGAATCGTCAACCGCAAAAAAAGGCAGTTTTTAGATATCGTTGAATGAAGAAAGTTGTCTCTTTCTTGTTTCAAGTGTTCAACAATGGACCCATGGCTAAAACTCAAGTTTTAAAGACTTCCCGAAATCCGAATTTGGATTTTTCATTAGTGTATTAAGTGTATTAAAATGTCGTCTTTCACATTGATTCGGAATCATCAACCGCAAAAAAAGTCAGTTTTGAGATATCGTTGAATGAACAAAGTTGTCTCTTTCTTTTTCCAAGTGTTTAACTATGGACCCATGGCTAAAACTCAAGTTTTAAATACTTTCCGAAATCCGAATTTGGACTTTCATCAGTGTATTAAGTGTATTAAAATGTCGTCTTTCACATTGATTCGGAATCGTCCACTACAAAAAACTGCCCTTTTGAGTTATCGTTGAATAAGCAAAGTTGTCTCTTTCTTGTTTCAAGTGTTCAACTATGGACCCATGGCTAAAACACAAGTTTTAAAAACTTCTCGAAATATGAATTTGGACTTTCTTTAGTGTATTAAGTTTTTCAAAATGTCGTCTTTCACGTAGATTCGGAATCATCAAAACCAAATAAGTCAGTTTTTAGATATCTTTGATTGAACAAAGTTCTATCTTTCTTGTTTCAAGTGTTCTACTATGAACCCACGGCTAAAACTCAAGTTTTAAAAACTTCTCGAAATCTGAATCTGGACTTTCATTAGTGTATTAAGTGTATCAAAATGTCATCTTTCACATAGGTTCGGAATCGTCAACTGCAAAAAAGTCAATTTTAAGATATCGTTGATTGAACAAAGTTGTCTCCTTCTTGTTTCAAGTGTTCTACTATGGACCATGGCTAAAACTCAAGTTTTAGAGACATCCCGAAATCCGAATTTGGACTTTCGTTAGTGTATTAAGTGTATCAAAATGTCATCTTTCACATTGATTCGAGATCGTCAACCGCAAAAAAAGTCAGTTTTGAGATATCGTTGAATGAACAAAGTTGTCTCTTTCTTGTTTCTAGTGTTTAACTATGGACCCATGGCTAAAACTCAAGTTTTAAAGACTTCCCGAAATCTGATTTGGACTTTCATCAGTGTATTAAGTGTATTAAAATGTAGTCTTTCACATTGATTCAGAATCGTCCACCGCAAAAAACTTTCCTTTCGAGTTATCGTTGAATGAACGAAGTTGTCTCTTTCTTGTTTCAAGTGTTCAACTACGGACCCATGGCCAAAACTCAAGTTTTAAAAACTTCCCAAAATCTGAATTTGGGCTTTCTTTAGTGTATTAAGTGTTTCAAAATGCCGTCTTTCATGTAGATTCGTAATCATCAAAAGCAAATAAGTCAGTTTTTAGATATCTTTGATTGAACAAAGTTCTGTCTTTCTTGTTTCAAGTGTTCTACTATGGACCCATGACTAAAACTCAAGTTTTAAAAACTTCTCGAAATCTAAATCTGGACTTTCATTAGGGTATTAAGTGTATCAAAATGTCGTCTTTCACATAGATTCGGAATCGTCAACTGCAAAAAAGTCAGTTTTAAGATATCGTTGATTGAACAAAGTTGTCTCTTTCTTGTTTCAAGTGTTCTACTATGGACCCATGGGTAAAACTCAAGTTTTAAAAAAGTTCCCGGAATCCGAATTTGGACATTCGTTAGTGTATTAAGTGTATTAAAATGTCGTATTTCACATTGATTCGGAATCGTCAACCGCAAAAAAAGTCAGTTTTGAGTTATCGTTGAATGAACAAAGTTGTCTCTTTCTTGTTTCAAGTGTTTAACTATGGACCCATGGCTAAAACTCAAGTTTTAAAGACTTCCCGAAATCCGAATTTGGACTTTCATTTGTGTATTAAGTGTATTAAAATGTCGTCTTTCACATTGATTCGGAATCGTCAACCGCAAAAAAAGTCAGTTTTGAGATATCGTTGAATGAACAAAGTTGTCTCTTTCTTGTTTCAAGTGTTCAACTATGGACCCATGGCTAAAACTCAAGTTTTAAAAACTTCCCAAAATCTGAATTTGGACTTTATTTAGTGTATTAAGTGTTTCAAAATGTCATCTTTCACGTAGATTCAGAACCGTCAAAAGCAAATAAGTCAGTTTTGAGATATCTTTGATAGAACAAAGTTCTGTCTTTCTTGTTTCAATTGTTCTACTGTGCACCCATGGCTAAAACTCAAGTTTTAAAAACTTCCCGAGATCTGAATCTGGACTTTCATTAGCGTATTATGTGTATCAAAATGTCGTCTTTCACATAGATTCGGAATCGTCAACTGCAAAAAAGTCAATTTTGAGATATCGTTGATTTAACAAAGTTGTCTCCTTCTTGTTTCAAGTGTTCTACTATGGACCCATGGGTAAAACTCACGTTTTAAAAATGTCCCGAAATTCGAATTTGGACTTTCACTAGTGTATTAAGTGTATCAAAATGTCGTCTTTCACATTGATTCGGAATCGTCAACCGCAAAAAAAGGCAGTTTTTAGATATCGTTGAATGAAGAAAGTTGTCTCTTTCTTGTTTCAAGTGTTCAACAATGGACCCATGGCTAAAACTCAAGTTTTAAAGACTTCCCGAAATCCGAATTTGGATTTTTCATTAGTGTATTAAGTGTATTAAAATGTCGTCTTTCACATTGATTCGGAATCATCAACCGCAAAAAAAGTCAGTTTTGAGATATCGTTGAATGAACAAAGTTGTCTCTTTCTTTTTTCAAGTGTTTAACTATGGACCCATGGCTAAAACTCAAGTTTTAAATACTTTCCGAAATCCGAATTTGAACTTTCATCAGTGTATTAAGTGTATTAAAATGTCGTCTTTCACATTGATTCGGAATCGTCCACTACAAAAAACTGCCCTTTTGAGTTATCGTTGAATAAGCAAAGTTGTCTCTTTCTTGTTTCAAGTGTTCAACTATGGACCCATGGCTAAAACACAAGTTTTAAAAACTTCTCGAAATATGAATTTGGACTTTCTTTAGTGTATTAAGTTTTTCAAAATGTCGTCTTTCACGTAGATTCGGAATCATCAAAACCAAATAAGTCAGTTTTTAGATATCTTTGATTGAACAAAGTTCTATCTTTCTTGTTTCAAGTGTTCTACTATGAACCCACGGCTAAAACTCAAGTTTTAAAAACTTCTCGAAATCTGAATCTGGACTTTCATTACTGTATTAAGTGTATCAAAATGTCATCTTTCACATAGGTTCGGAATCGTCAACTGCAAAAAAGTCAATTTTAAGATATCGTTGATTGAACAAAGTTGTCTCCTTCTTGTTTCAAGTGTTCTACTATGGACCATGGCTAAAACTCAAGTTTTAGAGACATCCCGAAATCCGAATTTGGACTTTCGTTAGTGTATTAAGTGTATCAAAATGTCATCTTTCACATTGATTCGAGATCGTCAACCGCAAAAAAAGTCAGTTTTGAGATATCGTTGAATGAACAAAGTTGTCTCTTTCTTGTTTCTAGTGTTTAACTATGGACCCATGGCTAAAACTCAAGTTTTAAAGACTTCCCGAAATCTGATTTGGATTTTCATCAGTGTATTAAGTGTATTAAAATGTAGTCTTTCACATTGATTCAGAATCGTCCACCGCAAAAAACTTTCCTTTCGAGTTATCGTTGAATGAACGAAGTTGTCTCTTTCTTGTTTCAAGTGTTCAACTACGGACCCATGGCCAAAACTCAAGTTTTAAAAACTTCCCAAAATCTGAATTTGGGCTTTCTTTAGTGTATTAAGTGTTTCAAAATGCCGTCTTTCATGTAGATTCGTAATCATCAAAAGCAAATAAGTCAGTTTTTAGATATCTTTGATTGAACAAAGTTCTGTCTTTCTTGTTTCAAGTGTTCTACTATGGACCCATGACTAAAACTCAAGTTTTAAAAACTTCTCGAAATCTAAATCTGGACTTTCATTAGGGTATTAAGTGTATCAAAATGTCGTCTTTCACATAGATTCGGAATCGTCAACTGCAAAAAAGTCAGTTTTAAGATATCGTTGATTGAACAAAGTTGTCTCTTTCTTGTTTCAAGTGTTCTACTATGGACCCATGGGTAAAACTCAAGTTTTAAAAAAGTTCCCGGAATCTGAATTTGGACATTCGTTAGTGTATTAAGTGTATCAAAATGTCGTCTTTCACGTTGATTCGGAATCGTCAACCGCAATAAAAGTCAGTTTTGAGATATAGTTGAATGAACAAAGTTGTCTCTTTCTTGTTTCAAGTGTTTAACTATTGACCCATGGCTAAAACTCAAGCTTTAAAGACTTCCCGAAATCCAAATTTGGACTTTCGTTAGTGTATTAAGTGTATCAAAATGTCGTCTTTCACATTTATTCGAAATCGTCAACCACAAAAAAAGTCAGTTTTCAGAAATCGTTGAATCAACAAAGTTGTCTCCTTCTTGTTTCAAGTGTTCTACTATGGACCCATTGGTCGAGCAGTTGTCGAACCACTCCAGAATTGTTTTATCCTTCTCTAGTTTGCAGCAAAGTGCACCCTAGGTCGTCTCTCACAAGGAGCCTTATCTTCTTCTACCAAAAATGAGAACCAATATAAGCAACACAACGGTTGGGGGGGGGTTTTGACAGAAATCTAAATAACAAAACAGAAACACAAATATAGATGAAAATCAGTAAATGGAGAGCAACCAGTTGTGTATTTATCCCCTATATGAAATCTTCCTTGTCCAACCTATAGATCTTGGTTGGTTAGATGTTATAATCTCTGGATATCTAACTCAAAGCATCCCCAACAACCGTCCAAGGATTAGAATGATTGGAAAAGCAAAATGAATAAAGAAATCTCTTATAAACAAAATGCAACCATTCACTCTCTATTCAACCCATCCGGAGCTATGCAAGAACAACCATTCAAGCATATCATATTCATTTCCAAGATGTTATACCAATCGATTACAACACTGTATTCTCTTAAGCATTTAACAGAAAATGAATCCATGTAAATTCACACAAACCTGCCATGAACTTCATGCATTCCAAAATCTGTTCAAACTAAACCAAATGGAAATGAATAAGATTAAAACAACAAACCAGGTTCTTGTAGTTCATTCGGGACTCAGATTCCACATGGGTTCAAGATTACACAACCGGTTATAATAGCCTTAGCCTTTCATTGCAACAAGGAAGACAAAATGGAAACAAAATGGAGAAAACAGAAAAATGCTACAATCAGAAAAACGGCCAGAATTCTCCTCTCTATCTCCTCTCTCTATATCCAGGAAAATAAGTGCTAAGAAGTCTTAAATACATGGCTAAGAGATGAAGACCTAGGAAGGCTAGGGTTGGGCCTAGCCTAGCCCAAAATATATGAGCCCAAGACAACAAAAACGAGCAGCCCAAATGCAGCCCAAAACAGTATAATTGAGCAGCCCAAATGCTCCTTGGATGCTAGCCTCCAACAATTTCTCTAAATGCATGGCCCGCTGTTTCCAGTATACAACAGTATCATACTCGGCATTTATCTTTAGTCCTTTGTTTTGAACAGCCACATCATTTCTATATTGAATTGTTTCCCAGCTTCATTCATATCTTCAGGCCACATTGAAGAGACAACTTCAATGTCCATTTCTTCTACATTTTCAGTTTCCATTTCGCAAACCATTGATGCAATAATGTAGGTTGATACCAGAATGTCATTAAAGTACGCTTGCTTGCCTGTATAAATGCATAAACAGCAAGATAGAAAATAGTGTAAGGACAATTTGAAGTATCATAAAATAGAAACAATGAAAGATCAGCAAAATTACTTCAAATTGTGTAATAAGAATGAGGTGAAATGCCAAAATATAGCATAAATATGCATGCTATCACCCATCTCTAAAACTCAAGTTTTAAAGACTTCCCGAAATCCAAATTTAGACTTTCACTAGTGTATTAAGTGTATTAAAATGTCGTATTTCACATTGATTCGGAATCGTCAACCGCAAAAAAAGTCAGTTCTGAGATATCGTAGAATGAACGAAGTTGTTTCTTTCTTGTTTCAAGTGTTTAACTATGGACCCATGGCTAAAACTCAAGTTTTAAAGACTTCCCGAAATCCGAATTTGTACTTTCATTAGTGTATTAAGTGTATTAAAATGTCGTCTTTCACATTGATTCGGAATCGTCAACCGCAAAAAAAGTCAGTTTTGAGTTATCGTTGAATGAACAAAGTTGTCTCTTTCTTGTTTCAAGTGTTTAACTATGGACCCATGGCTAAAACTCAAGTTTTAAAGACTTCCCGAAATCCGAATTTGGACTTTCATTAGTGTATTAAGTGTATTAAAATGTCGTCTTTCGCATTGATTCGGAATCGTCAACCGCAAAAAAAGTCAGTTTTGAGTTATCGTTGAATGAACAAAGTTGTCTCTTTCTTGTTTCAAGTGTTCAACTATGGACCCATGGCTAAAACTCAAGTTTTAAAGACTTCCCGAAATCCGAATTTGGACTTTCATTTGTGTATTAAGTGTATTAAAATGTCGTCTCTCACATTGATTCGGAATCGTCAACCGCAAAAAAAGTCAGTTTTGAGATATCGTTGAATGAACAAAGTTGTCTCTTTCTTGTTTCAAGTGTTCAACTATGGACCCATGGCTAAAACTCAAGTTTTAAAAACTTCCCAAAATCTGAATTTGGACTTTATTTAGTGTATTAAGTGTTTCAAAATGTCATCTTTCACGTAGATTCAGAACCGTCAAAAGCAAATAAGTCAGTTTTGAGATATCTTTGATAGAACAAAGTTCTGTCTTTCTTGTTTCAATTGTTCTACTGTGCACCCATGGCTAAAACTCAAGTTTTAAAAACTTCCCGAGATCTGAATCTGGACTTTCATTAGCGTATTATGTGTATCAAAATGTCGTCTTTCACATAGATTCGGAATCGTCAACTGTAAAAAAGTCAATTTTGAGATATCGTTGATTTAACAAAGTTGTCTCCTTCTTGTTTCAAGTGTTCTACTATGGACCCATGGGTAAAACTCACGTTTTAAAAATCTCCCGAAATTCGAATTTGGACTTTCACTAGTGTATTAAGTGTATCAAAATGTCGTCTTTCACATTGATTCGGAATCGTCAACCGCAAAAAAAGGCAGTTTTTAGATATCGTTGAATGAAGAAAGTTGTCTCTTTCTTGTTTCAAGTGTTCAACAATGGACCCATGGCTAAAACTCAAGTTTTAAAGACTTCCCGAAATCCGAATTTGGATTTTTCATTAGTGTATTAAGTGTATTAAAATGTCGTCTTTCACATTGATTCGGAATCATCAACCGCAAAAAAAGTCAGTTTTGAGATATCGTTGAATGAACAAAGTTGTCTCTTTCTTTTTTCAAGTGTTTAACTATGGACCCATGGCTAAAACTCAAGTTTTAAATACTTTCCGAAATCCGAATTTGGACTTTCATCAGTGTATTAAGTGTATTAAAATGTCGTCTTTCACATTGATTCGGAATCGTCCACTACAAAAAACTGCCCTTTTGAGTTATCGTTGAATAAGCAAAGTTGTCTCTTTCTTGTTTCAAGTGTTCAACTATGGACCCATGGCTAAAACACAAGTTTTAAAAACTTCTCGAAATATGAATTTGGACTTTCTTTAGTGTATTAAGTTTTTCAAAATGTCGTCTTTCACGTAGATTCGGAATCATCAAAACCAAATAAGTCAGTTTTTAGATACTTTGATTGAACAAAGTTCTATCTTTCTTGTTTCAAGTGTTCTACTATGAACCCACGGCTAAAACTCAAGTTTTAAAAACTTCTCGAAATCTGAATCTGGACTTTCATTAGTGTATTAAGTGTATCAAAATGTCATCTTTCACATAGGTTCGGAATCGTCAACTGCAAAAAAGTCAATTTTAAGATATCGTTGATTGAACAAAGTTGTCTCCTTCTTGTTTCAAGTGTTCTACTATGGACCATGGCTAAAACTCAAGTTTTAGAGACATCCCGAAATCCGAATTTGGACTTTCGTTAGTGTATTAAGTGTATCAAAATGTCATCTTTCACATTGATTCGAGATCGTCAACCGCAAAAAAAGTCAGTTTTGAGATATCGTTGAATGAACAAAGTTGTCTCTTTCTTGTTTCTAGTGTTTAACTATGGACCCATGGCTAAAACTCAAGTTTTAAAGACTTCCCGAAATCTGATTTGGACTTTCATCAGTGTATTAAGTGTATTAAAATGTAGTCTTTCACATTGATTCAGAATCGTCCACCGCAAAAAACTTTCCTTTCGAGTTATCGTTGAATGAACGAAGTTGTCTCTTTCTTGTTTCAAGTGTTCAACTACGGACCCATGGCCAAAACTCAAGTTTTAAAAACTTCCCAAAATCTGAATTTGGGCTTTCTTTAGTGTATTAAGTGTTTCAAAATGCCGTCTTTCATGTAGATTCGTAATCATCAAAAGCAAATAAGTCAGTTTTTAGATATCTTTGATTGAACAAAGTTCTGTCTTTCTTGTTTCAAGTGTTCTACTATGGACCCATGACTAAAACTCAAGTTTTAAAAACTTCTCGAAATCTAAATCTGGACTTTCATTAGGGTATTAAGTGTATCAAAATGTCGTCTTTCACATAGATTCGGAATCGTCAACTGCAAAAAAGTCAGTTTTAAGATATCGTTGATTGAACAAAGTTGTCTCTTTCTTGTTTCAAGTGTTCTACTATGGACCCATGGGTAAAACTCAAGTTTTAAAAAAGTTCCCGGAATCCAAATTTGGACATTCGTTAGTGTATTAAGTGTATCAAAATGTCGTCTTTCACGTTGATTCGGAATCGTCAACCGCAATAAAAGTCAGTTTTGAGATATAGTTGAATGAACAAAGTTGTCTCTTTCTTGTTTCAAGTGTTTAACTATTGACCCATGGCTAAAACTCAAGCTTTAAAGACTTCCCGAAATCCAAATTTGGACTTTCGTTAGTGTATTAAGTGTATCAAAATGTCGTCTTTCACATTTATTCGAAATCGTCAACCACAAAAAAAGTCAGTTTTGAGAAATCGTTGAATCAACAAAGTTGTCTCCTTCTTGTTTCAAGTGTTCTACTATGGACCCATCTCTAAAACTCAAGTTTTAAAGACTTCCCGAAATCCAAATATAGACTTTCACTAGTGTATTAAGTGTATTAAAATGTCGTATTTCACATTGATTCGGAATCGTCAACCGCAAAAAAAGTCAGTTCTGAGATATCGTTGAATGAACGAAGTTGTTTCTTTCTTGTTTCAAGTGTTTAACTATTAACCCATGGCTAAAACTCAAGCTTTAAAGACTTCCCGAAATCCAAATTTGGACTTTCGTTAGTGTATTAAGTGTATCAAAATGTCGTCTTTCACATTTATTCCAAATCGTCAACCACAAAAAAAGTCAGTTTTGAGAAATCGTTGAATCAACAAAGTTGTCTCCTTCTTGTTTCAAGTGTTCTACTATGGACCCATCTCTAAAACTCAAGTTTTAAAGACTTCCCGAAATCCAAATTTAGACTTTCACTAGTGTATTAAGTGTATTAAAATGTCGTATTTCACATTGATTCGGAATCGTCAACCGCAAAAAAAGTCAGTTCTGAGATATCGTTGAATGAACGAAGTTGTTTCTTTCTTGTTTCAAGTGTTTAACTATGGACCCATGGCTAAAACTCAAGTTTTAAAGACTTCCCGAAATCCGAATTTGTACTTTCATTAGTGTATTAAGTGTATTAAAATGTCGTCTTTCACATTGATTCAGAATCGTCCACCGCAAAAAACTTTCCTTTCGAGTTATCGTTGAATGAACGAAGTTGTCTCTTTCTTGTTTCAAGTGTTCAACTACGGACCCATGGCCAAAACTCAAGTTTTAAAAACTTCCCAAAATCTGAATTTGGGCTTTCTTTAGTGTATTAAGTGTTTCAAAATGCCGTCTTTCATGTAGATTCGTAATCATCAAAAGCAAATAAGTCAGTTTTTAGATATCTTTGATTGAACAAAGTTCTGTCTTTCTTGTTTCAAGTGTTCTACTATGGACCCATGACTAAAACTCAAGTTTTAAAAACTTCTCGAAATCTAAATCTGGACTTTCATTAGGGTATTAAGTGTATCAAAATGTAGTCTTTCACATAGATTCGGAATCGTCAAAAGCAAAAAAGTCAGTTTTAAGATATCGTTGATTGAACAAAGTTGTCTCTTTCTTGTTTCAAGTGTTCTACTATGGACCCATGGGTAAAACTCAAGTTTTAAAAAAGTTCCCGGAATCCGAATTTGGACATTCGTTAGTGTATTAAGTGTATCAAAATGTCGTCTTTCACGTTGATTCGGAATCGTCAACCGCAATAAAAGTCAGTTTTGAGATATAGTTGAATGAACAAAGTTGTCTCTTTCTTGTTTCAAGTGTTTAACTATTAACCCATGGCTAAAACTCAAGCTTTAAAGACTTCCCGAAATCCAAATTTGGACTTTCGTTAGTGTATTAAGTGTATCAAAATGTCGTCTTTCACATTTATTCCAAATCGTCAACCACAAAAAAAGTCAGTTTTGAGAAATCGTTGAATCAACAAAGTTGTCTCCTTCTTGTTTCAAGTGTTCTACTATGGACCCATCTCTAAAACTCAAGTTTTAAAGACTTCCCGAAATCCAAATTTAGACTTTCACTAGTGTATTAAGTGTATTAAAATGTCGTATTTCACATTGATTCGGAATCGTCAACCGCAAAAAAAGTCAGTTCTGAGATATCGTTGAATGAACGAAGTTGTTTCTTTCTTGTTTCAAGTGTTTAACTATGGACCCATGGCTAAAACTCAAGTTTTAAAGACTTCCAGAAATCCGAATTTGTACTTTCATTAGTGTATTAAGTGTATTAAAATGTCGTCTTTCGCATTGATTCGGAATCGTCAACCGCAAAAAAAGTCAGTTTTGAGTTATCGTTGAATGAACAAAGTTGTCTCTTTCTTGTTTCAAGTGTTTAACTATGGACCCATGGCTAAAACTCAAGTTTTAAAGACTTCCCGAAATCCGAATTTGGACTTTCATTAGTGTATTAAGTGTATTAAAATGTCGTCTTTCGCATTGATTCGGAATCGTCAACCGCAAAAAAAGTCAGTTTTGAGCTATCGTTGAATGAACAAAGTTGTCTCTTTCTTGTTTCAAGTGTTCAACTATGGACCCATGGCTAAAACTCAAGTTTTAAAGACTTCCCGAAATCCGAATTTGGACTTTCATTTGTGTATTAAGTGTATTAAAATGTCGTCTTTCACATTGATTCGGAATCGTCAACCGCAAAAAAAGTCAGTTTTGAGTTATCGTTGAATGAACAAAGTTGTCTCTTTCTTGTTTCAAGTGTTTAACTATGGACCCATGGCTAAAACTCAAGTTTTAAAGACTTCCCGAAATCCGAATTTAGACTTTCATTAGTGTATTAAGTGTATTAAAATGTCGTCTTTCGCATTGATTCGGAATCGTCAACCGCAAAAAAAGTCAGTTTTGAGATATCGTTGAATGAACAAAGTTGTCTCTTTCTTGTTTCAAGTGTTCAACTATGGACCCATGGCTAAAACTCAAGTTTTAAAAACTTCCCAAAATCTGAATTTGGACTTTATTTAGTGTATTAAGTGTTTCAAAATGTCATCTTTCACGTAGATTCAGAACCGTCAAAAGCAAATAAGTCAGTTTTGAGATATCTTTGATAGAACAAAGTTCTGTCTTTCTTGTTTCAATTGTTCTACTGTGCACCCATGGCTAAAACTCAAGTTTTAAAAACTTCCCGAGATCTGAATCTGGACTTTCATTAGTGTATTATGTGTATCAAAATGTCGTCTTTCACATAGATTCGGAATCGTCAACTGCAAAAAAGTCAATTTTGAGATATCGTTGATTTAACAAAGTTGTCTCCTTCTTGTTTCAAGTGTTCTACTATGGACCCATGGGTAAAACTCACGTTTTAAAAATGTCCCGAAATCCGAATTTGGACTTTCACTAGTGTATTAAGTGTATCAAAATGTCGTCTTTCACATTGATTCGGAATCGTCAACCGCAAAAAAAGGCAGTTTTTAGATATCGTTGAATGAAGAAAGTTGTCTCTTTCTTGTTTCAAGTGTTCAACAATGGACCCATGGCTAAAACTCAAGTTTTAAAGACTTCCCGAAATCCGAATTTGGATTTTTCATTAGTGTATTAAGTGTATTAAAATGTCGTCTTTCACATTGATTCGGAATCATCAACCGCAAAAAAGTCAGTTTTGAGATATCGTTGAATGAACAAAGTTGTCTCTTTCTTTTTTCAAGTGTTTAACTATGGACCCATGGCTAAAACTCAAGTTTTAAATACTTTCCGAAATCCGAATTTGGACTTTCATCAGTGTATTAAGTGTATTAAAATGTCGTCTTTCACATTGATTCGGAATCGTCCACTACAAAAAACTGCCCTTTTGAGTTATCGTTGAATAAGCAAAGTTGTCTCTTTCTTGTTTCAAGTGTTCAACTATGGACCCATGGCTAAAACACAAGTTTTAAAAACTTCTCGAAATATGAATTTGGACTTTCTTTAGTGTATTAAGTTTTTCAAAATGTCGTCTTTCACGTAGATTCGGAATCATCAAAACCAAATAAGTCAGTTTTTAGATATCTTTGATTGAACAAAGTTCTATCTTTCTTGTTTCAAGTGTTCTACTATGAACCCACGGCTAAAACTCAAGTTTTAAAAACTTCTCGAAATCTGAATCTGGACTTTCATTAGTGTATTAAGTGTATCAAAATGTCATCTTTCACATAGGTTCGGAATCGTCAACTGCAAAAAAGTCAATTTTAAGATATCGTTGATTGAACAAAGTTGTCTCCTTCTTGTTTCAAGTGTTCTACTATGGACCATGGCTAAAACTCAAGTTTTAGAGACATCCCGAAATCCGAATTTGGACTTTCGTTAGTGTATTAAGTGTATCAAAATGTCATCTTTCACATTGATTCGAGATCGTCAACCGCAAAAAAAGTCAGTTTTGAGATATCGTTGAATGAACAAAGTTGTCTCTTTCTTGTTTCTAGTGTTTAACTATGGACCCATGGCTAAAACTCAAGTTTTAAAGACTTCCCGAAATCTGATTTGGACTTTCATCAGTGTATTAAGTGTATTAAAATGTAGTCTTTCACATTGATTCAGAATCGTCCACCGCAAAAAACTTTCCTTTCGAGTTATCGTTGAATGAACGAAGTTGTCTCTTTCTTGTTTCAAGTGTTCAACTACGGACCCATGGCCAAAACTCAAGTTTTAAAAACTTCCCAAAATCTGAATTTGGGCTTTCTTTAGTGTATTAAGTGTTTCAAAATGCCGTCTTTCATGTAGATTCGTAATCATCAAAAGCAAATAAGTCAGTTTTTAGATATCTTTGATTGAACAAAGTTCTGTCTTTCTTGTTTCAAGTGTTCTACTATGGACCCATGACTAAAACTCAAGTTTTAAAAACTTCTCGAAATCTAAATCTGGACTTTCATTAGGGTATTAAGTGTATCAAAATGTCGTCTTTCACATAGATTCGGAATCGTCAACTGCAAAAAAGTCAGTTTTAAGATATCGTTGATTGAACAAAGTTGTCTCTTTCTTGTTTCAAGTGTTCTACTATGGACCCATGGGTAAAACTCAAGTTTTAAAAAAGTTCCCGGAATCCGAATTTGGACATTCGTTAGTGTATTAAGTGTATCAAAATGTCGTCTTTCACGTTGATTCGGAATCGTCAACCGCAATAAAAGTCAGTTTTGAGATATAGTTGAATGAACAAAGTTGTCTCTTTCTTGTTTCAAGTGTTTAACTATTGACCCATGGCTAAAACTCAAGCTTTAAAGACTTCCCGAAATCCAAATTTGGACTTTCGTTAGTGTATTAAGTGTATCAAAATGTCGTCTTTCACATTTATTCGAAATCGTCAACCACAAAAAAAGTCAGTTTTGAGAAATCGTTGAATCAACAAAGTTGTCTCCTTCTAGTTTCAAGTGTTCTACTATGGACCCATCTCTAAAACTCAAGTTTTAAAGACTTCCCGAAATCCAAATTTAGACTTTCACTAGTGTATTAAGTGTATTAAAATGTCGTATTTCACATTGATTCGGAATCGTCAACCGCAAAAAAAGTCAGTTCTGAGATATCGTTGAATGAACGAAGTTGTTTCTTTCTTGTTTCAAGTGTTTAACTATGGACCCATGGCTAAAACTCAAGTTTTAAAGACTTCCCGAAATCCGAATTTGTACTTTCATTAGTGTATTAAGTGTATTAAAATGTCGTCTTTCACATTGATTCGGAATCGTCAACCGCAAAAAAAGTCAGTTTTGAGTTATCGTTGAATGAAAAAAGTTGTCTCTTTCTTGTTTCAAGTGTTTAACTATGGACCCATGGCTAAAACTCAAGTTTTAAAGACTTCCCGAAATCCGAATTTGGACTTTCATTAGTGTATTAAGTGTATTAAAATGTCGTCTTTCGCATTGATTCGGAATCGTCAACCGCAAAAAAAGTCAGTTTTGAGTTATCGTTGAATGAACAAAGTTGTCTCTTTCTTGTTTCAAGTGTTCAACTATGGACCCATGGCTAAAACTCAAGTTTTAAAGACTTCCCGAAATCCGAATTTGGACTTTCATTTGTGTATTAAGTGTATTAAAATGTCGTCTCTCACATTGATTCGGAATCGTCAACCGCAAAAAAAGTCAGTTTTGAGATATCGTTGAATGAACAAAGTTGTCTCTTTCTTCTTTCAAGTGTTCAACTATGGACCCATGGCTAAAACTCAAGTTTTAAAAACTTCCCAAAATCTGAATTTGGACTTTATTTAGTGTATTAAGTGTTTCAAAATGTCATCTTTCACGTAGATTCAGAACCGTCAAAAGCAAATAAGTCAGTTTTGAGATATCTTTGATAGAACAAAGTTCTGTCTTTCTTGTTTCAATTGTTCTACTGTGCACCCATGGCTAAAACTCAAGTTTTAAAAACTTCCCGAGATCTGAATCTGGACTTTCATTAGTGTATTATGTGTATCAAAATGTCGTCTTTCACATAGATTCGGAATCGTCAACTGCAAAAAAGTCAATTTTGAGATATCGTTGATTTAACAAAGTTGTCTCCTTCTTGTTTCAAGTGTTCTACTATGGACCCATGGGTAAAACTCACGTTTTAAAAATGTCCCGAAATCCGAATTTGGACTTTCACTAGTGTATTAAGTGTATCAAAATGTCGTCTTTCAGATTGATTCGGAATCGTCAACCGCAAAAAAAGGCAGTTTTTAGATATCGTTGAATGAAGAAAGTTGTCTCTTTCTTGTTTCAAGTGTTCAACAATGGACCCATGGCTAAAACTCAAGTTTTAAAGACTTCCCGAAATCCGAATTTGGATTTTTCATTAGTGTATTAAGTGTATTAAAATGTCGTCTTTCACATTGATTCGGAATCATCAACCGCAAAAAAAGTCAGTTTTGAGATATCGTTGAATGAACAAAGTTGTCTCTTTCTTTTTTCAAGTGTTTAACTATGGACCCATGGCTAAAACTCAAGGTTTAAAGACTTCCCGAAATCCGAATTTAGACTTTCATTAGTGTATTAAGTGTATTAAAATGTCGTCTTTCGCATTGATTCGGAATCGTCAACCGCAAAAAAAGTCAGTTTTGAGAAATCGTTGAATCAACAAAGTTGTCTCCTTCTTGTTTCAAGTGTTCTACTATGGACCCATCTCTAAAACTCAAGTTTTAAAGACTTCCCGAAATCCAAATTTAGACTTTCACTAGTGTATTAAGTGTATTAAAATGTCGTATTTCACATTGATTCGGAATCGTCAACCGCAAAAAAAGTCAGTTCTGAGATATCGTTGAATGAACGAAGTTGTTTCTTTCTTGTTTCAAGTGTTTAACTATGGACCCATGGCTAAAACTCAAGTTTTAAAGACTTCCCGAAATCCGAATTTGTACTTTCATTAGTGTATTAAGTGTATTAAAATGTCGTCTTTCACATTGATTCAGAATCGTCCACCGCAAAAAACTTTCCTTTCGAGTTATCGTTGAATGAACGAAGTTGTCTCTTTCTTGTTTCAAGTGTTCAACTACGGACCCATGGCCAAAACTCAAGTTTTAAAAACTTCCCAAAATCTGAATTTGGGCTTTCTTTAGTGTATTAAGTGTTTCAAAATGCCGTCTTTCATGTAGATTCGTAATCATCAAAAGCAAATAAGTCAGTTTTTAGATATCTTTGATTGAACAAAGTTCTGTCTTTCTTGTTTCAAGTGTTCTACTATGGACCCATGACTAAAACTCAAGTTTTAAAAACTTCTCGAAATCTAAATCTGGACTTTCATTAGGGTATTAAGTGTATCAAAATGTCGTCTTTCACATAGATTCGGAATCGTCAACTGCAAAAAAGTCAGTTTTAAGATATCGTTGATTGAACAAAGTTGTCTCTTTCTTGTTTCAAGTGTTCTACTATGGACCCATGGGTAAAACTCAAGTTTTAAAAAAGTTCCCGGAATCCGAATTTGGACATTCGTTAGTGTATTAAGTGTATCAAAATGTCGTCTTTCACGTTGATTCGGAATCGTCAACCGCAATAAAAGTCAGTTTTGAGATATAGTTGAATGAACAAAGTTGTCTCTTTCTTGTTTCAAGTGTTTAACTATTAACCCATGGCTAAAACTCAAGCTTTAAAGACTTCCCGAAATCCAAATTTGGACTTTCGTTAGTGTATTAAGTGTATCAAAATGTCGTCTTTCACATTTATTCCAAATCGTCAACCACAAAAAAAGTCAGTTTTGAGAAATCGTTGAATCAACAAAGTTGTCTCCTTCTTGTTTCAAGTGTTCTACTATGGACCCATCTCTAAAACTCAAGTTTTAAAGACTTCCCGAAATCCAAATTTAGACTTTCACTAGTGTATTAAGTGTATTAAAATGTCGTATTTCACATTGATTCGGAATCGTCAACCGCAAAAAAAGTCAGTTCTGAGATATCGTTGAATGAACGAAGTTGTTTCTTTCTTGTTTCAAGTGTTTAACTATGGACCCATGGCTAAAACTCAAGTTTTAAAGACTTCCCGAAATCCGAATTTGTACTTTCATTAGTGTATTAAGTGTATTAAAATGTCGTCTTTCACATTGATTTGGAATCGTCAACCGCAAAAAAAGTCAGTTTTGAGTTATCGTTGAATGAACAAAGTTGTCTCTTTCTTGTTTCAAGTGTTTAACTATGGACCCATGGCTAAAACTCAAGTTTTAAAGACTTCCCGAAATCCGAATTTGGACTTTCATTAGTGTATTAAGTGTATTAAAATGTCGTCTTTCGCATTGATTCGGAATCGTCAACCGCAAAAAAAGTCAGTTCTGAGATATCGTTGAATGAACGAAGTTGTTTCTTTCTTGTTTCAAGTGTTTAACTATGGACCCATGGCTAAAACTCAAGTTTTAAAGACTTCCAGAAATCCGAATTTGTACTTTCATTAGTGTATTAAGTGTATTAAAATGTCGTCTTTCGCATTGATTCGGAATCGTCAACCGCAAAAAAAGTCAGTTTTGAGTTATCGTTGAATGAACAAAGTTGTCTCTTTCTTGTTTCAAGTGTTTAACTATGGACCCATGGCTAAAACTCAAGTTTTAAAGACTTCCCGAAATCCGAATTTGGACTTTCATTAGTGTATTAAGTGTATTAAAATGTCGTCTTTCGCATTGATTCGGAATCGTCAACCGCAAAAAAAGTCAGTTTTGAGCTATCGTTGAATGAACAAAGTTGTCTCTTTCTTGTTTCAAGTGTTCAACTATGGACCCATGGCTAAAACTCAAGTTTTAAAGACTTCCCGAAATCCGAATTTGGACTTTCATTTGTGTATTAAGTGTATTAAAATGTCGTCTTTCACATTGATTCGGAATCGTCAACCGCAAAAAAAGTCAGTTTTGAGTTATCGTTGAATGAACAAAGTTGTCTCTTTCTTGTTTCAAGTGTTTAACTATGGACCCATGGCTAAAACTCAAGTTTTAAAGACTTCCCGAAATCCGAATTTAGACTTTCATTAGTGTATTAAGTGTATTAAAATGTCGTCTTTCGCATTGATTCGGAATCGTCAACCGCAAAAAAAGTCAGTTTTGAGATATCGTTGAATGAACAAAGTTGTCTCTTTCTTGTTTCAAGTGTTCAACTATGGACCCATGGCTAAAACTCAAGTTTTAAAAACTTCCCAAAATCTGAATTTGGACTTTATTTAGTGTATTAAGTGTTTCAAAATGTCATCTTTCACGTAGATTCAGAACCGTCAAAAGCAAATAAGTCAGTTTTGAGATATCTTTGATAGAACAAAGTTCTGTCTTTCTTGTTTCAATTGTTCTACTGTGCACCCATGGCTAAAACTCAAGTTTTAAAAACTTCCCGAGATCTGAATCTGGACTTTCATTAGTGTATTATGTGTATCAAAATGTCGTCTTTCACATAGATTCGGAATCGTCAACTGCAAAAAAGTCAATTTTGAGATATCGTTGATTTAACAAAGTTGTCTCCTTCTTGTTTCAAGTGTTCTACTATGGACCCATGGGTAAAACTCACGTTTTAAAAATGTCCCGAAATCCGAATTTGGACTTTCACTAGTGTATTAAGTGTATCAAAATGTCGTCTTTCACATTGATTCGGAATCGTCAACCGCAAAAAAAGGCAGTTTTTAGATATCGTTGAATGAAGAAAGTTGTCTCTTTCTTGTTTCAAGTGTTCAACAATGGACCCATGGCTAAAACTCAAGTTTTAAAGACTTCCCGAAATCCGAATTTGGATTTTTCATTAGTGTATTAAGTGTATTAAAATGTCGTCTTTCACATTGATTCGGAATCATCAACCGCAAAAAAGTCAGTTTTGAGATATCGTTGAATGAACAAAGTTGTCTCTTTCTTTTTTCAAGTGTTTAACTATGGACCCATGGCTAAAACTCAAGTTTTAAATACTTTCCGAAATCCGAATTTGGACTTTCATCAGTGTATTAAGTGTATTAAAATGTCGTCTTTCACATTGATTCGGAATCGTCCACTACAAAAAACTGCCCTTTTGAGTTATCGTTGAATAAGCAAAGTTGTCTCTTTCTTGTTTCAAGTGTTCAACTATGGACCCATGGCTAAAACACAAGTTTTAAAAACTTCTCGAAATATGAATTTGGACTTTCTTTAGTGTATTAAGTTTTTCAAAATGTCGTCTTTCACGTAGATTCGGAATCATCAAAACCAAATAAGTCAGTTTTTAGATATCTTTGATTGAACAAAGTTCTATCTTTCTTGTTTCAAGTGTTCTACTATGAACCCACGGCTAAAACTCAAGTTTTAAAAACTTCTCGAAATCTGAATCTGGACTTTCATTAGTGTATTAAGTGTATCAAAATGTCATCTTTCACATAGGTTCGGAATCGTCAACTGCAAAAAAGTCAATTTTAAGATATCGTTGATTGAACAAAGTTGTCTCCTTCTTGTTTCAAGTGTTCTACTATGGACCATGGCTAAAACTCAAGTTTTAGAGACATCCCGAAATCCGAATTTGGACTTTCGTTAGTGTATTAAGTGTATCAAAATGTCATCTTTCACATTGATTCGAGATCGTCAACCGCAAAAAAAGTCAGTTTTGAGATATCGTTGAATGAACAAAGTTGTCTCTTTCTTGTTTCTAGTGTTTAACTATGGACCCATGGCTAAAACTCAAGTTTTAAAGACTTCCCGAAATCTGATTTGGACTTTCATCAGTGTATTAAGTGTATTAAAATGTAGTCTTTCACATTGATTCAGAATCGTCCACCGCAAAAAACTTTCCTTTCGAGTTATCGTTGAATGAACGAAGTTGTCTCTTTCTTGTTTCAAGTGTTCAACTACGGACCCATGGCCAAAACTCAAGTTTTAAAAACTTCCCAAAATCTGAATTTGGGCTTTCTTTAGTGTATTAAGTGTTTCAAAATGCCGTCTTTCATGTAGATTCGTAATCATCAAAAGCAAATAAGTCAGTTTTTAGATATCTTTGATTGAACAAAGTTCTGTCTTTCTTGTTTCAAGTGTTCTACTATGGACCCATGACTAAAACTCAAGTTTTAAAAACTTCTCGAAATCTAAATCTGGACTTTCATTAGGGTATTAAGTGTATCAAAATGTCGTCTTTCACATAGATTCGGAATCGTCAACTGCAAAAAAGTCAGTTTTAAGATATCGTTGATTGAACAAAGTTGTCTCTTTCTTGTTTCAAGTGTTCTACTATGGACCCATGGGTAAAACTCAAGTTTTAAAAAAGTTCCCGGAATCCGAATTTGGACATTCGTTAGTGTATTAAGTGTATCAAAATGTCGTCTTTCACGTTGATTCGGAATCGTCAACCGCAATAAAAGTCAGTTTTGAGATATAGTTGAATGAACAAAGTTGTCTCTTTCTTGTTTCAAGTGTTTAACTATTGACCCATGGCTAAAACTCAAGCTTTAAAGACTTCCCGAAATCCAAATTTGGACTTTCGTTAGTGTATTAAGTGTATCAAAATGTCGTCTTTCACATTTATTCGAAATCGTCAACCACAAAAAAAGTCAGTTTTGAGAAATCGTTGAATCAACAAAGTTGTCTCCTTCTAGTTTCAAGTGTTCTACTATGGACCCATCTCTAAAACTCAAGTTTTAAAGACTTCCCGAAATCCAAATTTAGACTTTCACTAGTGTATTAAGTGTATTAAAATGTCGTATTTCACATTGATTCGGAATCGTCAACCGCAAAAAAAGTCAGTTCTGAGATATCGTTGAATGAACGAAGTTGTTTCTTTCTTGTTTCAAGTGTTTAACTATGGACCCATGGCTAAAACTCAAGTTTTAAAGACTTCCCGAAATCCGAATTTGTACTTTCATTAGTGTATTAAGTGTATTAAAATGTCGTCTTTCACATTGATTCGGAATCGTCAACCGCAAAAAAAGTCAGTTTTGAGTTATCGTTGAATGAAAAAAGTTGTCTCTTTCTTGTTTCAAGTGTTTAACTATGGACCCATGGCTAAAACTCAAGTTTTAAAGACTTCCCGAAATCCGAATTTGGACTTTCATTAGTGTATTAAGTGTATTAAAATGTCGTCTTTCGCATTGATTCGGAATCGTCAACCGCAAAAAAAGTCAGTTTTGAGTTATCGTTGAATGAACAAAGTTGTCTCTTTCTTGTTTCAAGTGTTCAACTATGGACCCATGGCTAAAACTCAAGTTTTAAAGACTTCCCGAAATCCGAATTTGGACTTTCATTTGTGTATTAAGTGTATTAAAATGTCGTCTCTCACATTGATTCGGAATCGTCAACCGCAAAAAAAGTCAGTTTTGAGATATCGTTGAATGAACAAAGTTGTCTCTTTCTTGTTTCAAGTGTTCAACTATGGACCCATGGCTAAAACTCAAGTTTTAAAAACTTCCCAAAATCTGAATTTGGACTTTATTTAGTGTATTAAGTGTTTCAAAATGTCATCTTTCACGTAGATTCAGAACCGTCAAAAGCAAATAAGTCAGTTTTGAGATATCTTTGATAGAACAAAGTTCTGTCTTTCTTGTTTCAATTGTTCTACTGTGCACCCATGGCTAAAACTCAAGTTTTAAAAACTTCCCGAGATCTGAATCTGGACTTTCATTAGTGTATTATGTGTATCAAAATGTCGTCTTTCACATAGATTCGGAATCGTCAACTGCAAAAAAGTCAATTTTGAGATATCGTTGATTTAACAAAGTTGTCTCCTTCTTGTTTCAAGTGTTCTACTATGGACCCATGGGTAAAACTCACGTTTTAAAAATGTCCCGAAATCCGAATTTGAACTTTCACTAGTGTATTAAGTGTATCAAAATGTCGTCTTTCAGATTGATTCGGAATCGTCAACCGCAAAAAAAGGCAGTTTTTAGATATCGTTGAATGAAGAAAGTTGTCTCTTTCTTGTTTCAAGTGTTCAACAATGGACCCATGGCTAAAACTCAAGTTTTAAAGACTTCCCGAAATCCGAATTTGGATTTTTCATTAGTGTATTAAGTGTATTAAAATGTCGTCTTTCACATTGATTCGGAATCATCAACCGCAAAAAAAGTCAGTTTTGAGATATCGTTGAATGAACAAAGTTGTCTCTTTCTTTTTTCAAGTGTTTAACTATGGACCCATGGCTAAAACTCAAGTTTTAAATACTTTCCGAAATCCGAATTTGGACTTTCATCAGTGTATTAAGTGTATTAAAATGTCGTCTTTCACATTGATTCGGAATCGTCCACTACAAAAAACTGCCCTTTTGAGTTATCGTTGAATAAGCAAAGTTGTCTCTTTCTTGTTTCAAGTGTTCAACTATGGACCCATGGCTAAAACACAAGTTTTAAAAACTTCTCGAAATATGAATTTGGACTTTCTTTAGTGTATTAAGTTTTTCAAAATGTCGTCTTTCACGTAGATTCGGAATCATCAAAACCAAATAAGTCAGTTTTTAGATATCTTTGATTGAACAAAGTTCTATCTTTCTTGTTTCAAGTGTTCTACTATGAACCCACGGCTAAAACTCAAGTTTTAAAAACTTCTCGAAATCTGAATCTGGACTTTCATTAGTGTATTAAGTGTATCAAAATGTCATCTTTCACATAGGTTCGGAATAGTCAACTGCAAAAAAGTCAATTTTAAGATATCGTTGATTGAACAAAGTTGTCTCCTTCTTGTTTCAAGTGTTCTACTATGGACCATGGCTAAAACTCAAGTTTTAGAGACATCCCGAAATCCGAATTTGGACTTTCGTTAGTGTATTAAGTGTATCAAAATGTCATCTTTCACATTGATTCGAGATCGTCAACCGCAAAAAAAGTCAGTTTTGAGATATCGTTGAATGAACAAAGTTGTCTCTTTCTTGTTTCTAGTGCTTAACTATGGACCCATGGCTAAAACTCAAGTTTTAAAGACTTCCCGAAATCTGATTTGGACTTTCATCAGTGTATTAAGTGTATTAAAATGTAGTCTTTCACATTGATTCAGAATCGTCCACCGCAAAAAACTTTCCTTTCGAGTTATCGTTGAATGAACGAAGTTGTCTCTTTCTTGTTTCAAGTGTTCAACTACGGACCCATGGCCAAAACTCAAGTTTTAAAAACTTCCCAAAATCTGAATTTGGGCTTTCTTTAGTGTATTAAGTGTTTCAAAATGTCGTCTTTCATGTAGATTCGTAATCATCAAAAGCAAATAAGTCAGTTTTTAGATATCTTTGATTGAACAAAGTTCTGTCTTTCTTGTTTCAAGTGTTCTACTATGGACCCATGACTAAAACTCAAGTTTTAAAAACTTCTCGAAATCTAAATCTGGACTTTCATTAGGGTATTAAGTGTATCAAAATGCCGTCTTTCACATAGATTCGGAATCGTCAACTGCAAAAAAGTCAGTTTTAAGATATCGTTGATTGAACAAAGTTGTCTCTTTCTTGTTTCAAGTGTTCTACTATGGACCCATGGGTAAAACTCAAGTTTTAAAAAAGTTCCCGGAATCCGAATTTGGACATTCGTTAGTGTATTAAGTGTATCAAAATGTCGTCTTTCACGTTGATTCGGAATCGTCAACCGCAATAAAAGTCAGTTTTGAGATATAGTTGAATGAACAAAGTTGTCTCTTTCTTGTTTCAAGTGTTTAACTATTAACCCATGGCTAAAACTCAAGCTTTAAAGACTTCCCGAAATCCAAATTTGGACTTTCGTTAGTGTATTAAGTGTATCAAAATGTCGTCTTTCACATTTATTCCAAATCGTCAACCACAAAAAAAGTCAGTTTTGAGAAATCGTTGAATCAACAAAGTTGTCTCCTTCTTGTTTCAAGTGTTCTACTATGGACCCATCTCTAAAACTCAAGTTTTAAAGACTTCCCGAAATCCAAATTTAGACTTTCACTAGTGTATTAAGTGTATTAAAATGTCGTATTTCACATTGATTCGGAATCGTCAACCGCAAAAAAAGTCAGTTCTGAGATATCGTTGAATGAACGAAGTTGTTTCTTTCTTGTTTCAAGTGTTTAACTATGGACCCATGGCTAAAACTCAAGTTTTAAAGACTTCCCGAAATCCGAATTTGTACTTTCATTAGTGCATTAAGTGTATTAAAATGTCGTCTTTCACATTGATTCGGAATCGTCAACCGCAAAAAAAGTCAGTTTTGAGTTATCGTTGAATGAACAAAGTTGTCTCTTTCTTGTTTCAAGTGTTTAACTATGGACCCATGGCTAAAACTCAAGTTTTAAAGACTTCCCGAAATCCGAATTTGGACTTTCATTAGTGTATTAAGTGTATTAAAATGTCGTCTTTCGCATTGATTCGGAATCGTCAACCGCAAAAAAAGTCAGTTTTGAGTTATCGTTGAATGAACAAAGTTGTCTCTTTCTTGTTTCAAGTGTTGAACTATGGACCCATGGCTAAAACTCAAGTTTTAAAGACTTCCCGAAATCCGAATTTGGACTTTCATTTGTGTATTAAGTGTATTAAAATGTCGTCTTTCACATTGATTCGGAATCGTCAACCGCAAAAAAAGTCAGTTTTGAGATATCGTTGAATGAACAAAGTTGTCTCTTTCTTGTTTCAAGTGTTCAACTATGGACCCATGGCTAAAACTCAAGTTTTAAAAACTTCCCAAAATCTGAATTTGGACTTTATTTAGTGTATTAAGTGTTTCAAAATGTCATCTTTCACGTAGATTCAGAACCGTCAAAAGCAAATAAGTCAGTTTTGAGATATCTTTGATAGAACAAAGTTCTGTCTTTCTTGTTTCAATTGTTCTACTGTGCACCCATGGCTAAAACTCAAGTTTTAAAAACTTCCCGAGATCTGAATCTGGACTTTCATTAGTGTATTATGTGTATCAAAATGTCGTCTTTCACATAGATTCGGAATCGTCAACTGTAAAAAAGTCAATTTTGAGATATCGTTGATTTAACAAAGTTGTCTCCTTCTTGTTTCAAGTGTTCTACTATGGAGCCATGGGTAAAACTCACGTTTTAAAAATGTCCCGAAATCCGAATTTGGACTTTCACTAGTGTATTAAGTGTATCAAAATGTCGTCTTTCACATTGATTCGGAATCGTCAACCGCAAAAAAAGGCAGTTTTTAGATATCGTTGAATGAAGAAAGTTGTCTCTTTCTTGTTTCAAGTGTTCAACAATGGACCCATGGCTAAAACTCAAGTTTTAAAGACTTCCCGAAATCCGAATTTGGATTTTTCATTAGTGTATTAAGTGTATTAAAATGTCGTCTTTCACATTGATTCGGAATCATAAACCGCAAAAAAAGTCAGTTTTGAGATATCGTTGAATGAACAAAGTTGTCTCTTTCTTTTTTCAAGTGTTTAACTATGGACCCATGGCTAAAACTCAAGTTTTAAATACTTTCCGAAATCCGAATATGGACTTTCATCAGTGTATTAAGTGTATTAAAATGTCGTCTTTCACATTGATTCGGAATCGTCCACTACAAAAAACTGCCCTTTTGAGTTATCGTTGAATAAGCAAAGTTGTCTCTTTCTTGTTTCAAGTGTTCAACTATGGACCCATGGCTAAAACACAAGTTTTAAAAACTTCTCGAAATATGAATTTGGACTTTCTTTAGGGTATTAAGTTTTTCAAAATGTCGTCTTTCACGTAGATTCGGAATCATCAAAACCAAATAAGTCAGTTTTTAGATATCTTTGATTGAACAAAGTTCTATCTTTCTTGTTTCAAGTGTTCTACTATGAACCCACGGCTAAAACTCAAGTTTTAAAAACTTCTCGAAATCTGAATCTGGACTTTCATTAGTGTATTAAGTGTATCAAAATGTCATCTTTCACATAGGTTCGGAATCGTCAACTGCAAAAAAGTCAATTTTAAGATATCGTTGATTGAACAAAGTTGTCTCCTTCTTGTTTCAAGTGTTCTACTATGGACCATGGCTAAAACTCAAGTTTTAGAGACATCCTGAAATCCAAATTTGGACTTTCGTTAGTGTATTAAGTGTATCAAAATGTCATCTTTCACATTGATTCGAGATCGTCAACCGCAAAAAAAGTCAGTTTTGAGATATCGTTGAATGAACAAAGTTCTCTTTCTTGTTTCTAGTGTTTAACTATGGACCCATGGCTAAAACTCAAGTTTTAAAGACTTCCCGAAATCTGATTTGGACTTTCATCAGTGTATTAAGTGTATTAAAATGTAGTCTTTCACATTGATTCAGAATCGTCCACCGCAAAAAACTTTCCTTTCGAGTTATCGTTGAATGAACGAAGTTGTCTCTTTCTTGTTTCAAGTGTTCAACTACGGACCCATGGCCAAAACTCAAGTTTTAAAAACTTCCCAAAATCTGAATTTGGGCTTTCTTTAGTGTATTAAGTGTTTCAAAATGCCGTCTTTCATGTAGATTCGTAATCATCAAAAGCAAATAAGTCAGTTTTTAGATATCTTTGATTGAACAAAGTTCTGTCCTTCTTGTTTCAAGTGTTCTACTATGGACCCATGACTAAAACTCAAGTTTTAAAAACTTCTCGAAATCTAAATCTGGACTTTCATTAGGGTATTAAGTGTATCAAAATGTCGTTTTTCACATAGATTCGGAATCGTCAACTGCAAAAAAGTCAGTTTTAAGATATCGTTGATTGAACAAAGTTGTCTCTTTCTTGTTTCAAGTGTTCTACTATGGACCCATGGGTAAAACTCAAGTTTTAAAAAAGTTCCCGGAATCCGAATTTGGACATTCGTTAGTGTATTAAGTGTATCAAAATGTCGTCTTTCACGTTGATTCGGAATCGTCAACCGCAATAAAAGTCAGTTTTGAGATATAGTTGAATGAACAAAGTTGTCTCTTTCTTGTTTCAAGTGTTTAACTATTGACCCATGGCTAAAACTCAAGCTTTAAAGACTTCCCGAAATCCAAATTTGGACTTTCGTTAGTGTATTAAGTGTATCAAAATGTCGTCTTTCACATTTATTCGAAATCGTCAACCACAAAAAAAGTCAGTTTTGAGAAATCGTTGAATCAACAAAGTTGTCTCCTTCTAGTTTCAAGTGTTCTACTATGGACCCATCTCTAAAACTCAAGTTTTAAAGACTTCCCGAAATCCAAATTTAGACTTTCACTAGTGTATTAAGTGTATTAAAATGTCATATTTCACATTGATTCGGAATCGTCAACCGCAAAAAAAGTCAGTTCTGAGATATCGTTGAATGAACGAAGTTGTTTCTTTCTTGTTTCAAGTGTTTAACTATGGACCCATGGCTAAAACTCAAGTTTTAAAGACTTCCCGAAATCCGAATTTGTACTTTCATTAGTGTATTAAGTGTATTAAAATGTCGTCTTTCACATTGATTCGGAATCGTCAACCGCAAAAAAAGTCAGTTTTGAGTTATCGTTGAATGAAAAAAGTTGTCTCTTTCTTGTTTCAAGTGTTTAACTATGGACCATGGCTAAAACTCAAGTTTTAAAGACTTCCCGAAATCCGAATTTGGACTTTCATTAGTGTATTAAGTGTATTAAAATGTCGTCTTTCGCATTGATTCGGAATCGTCAACCGCAAAAAAAGTCAGTTTTGAGTTATCGTTGAATGAACAAAGTTGTCTCTTTCTTGTTTCAAGTGTTCAACTATGGACCCATGGCTAAAACTCAAGTTTTAAAGACTTCCCGAAATCCGAATTTGGACTTTCATTTGTGTATTAAGTGTATTAAAATGTCGTCTCTCACATTGATTCGGAATCGTCAACCGCAAAAAAAGTCAGTTTTGAGATATCGTTGAATGAACAAAGTTGTCTCTTTCTTGTTTCAAGTGTTCAACTATGGACCCATGGCTAAAACTCAAGTTTTAAAAACTTCCCAAAATCTGAATTTGGACTTTATTTAGTGTATTAAGTGTTTCAAAATGTCATCTTTCACGTAGATTCAGAACCGTCAAAAGCAAATAAGTCAGTTTTGAGATATCTTTGATAGAACAAAGTTCTGTCTTTCTTGTTTCAATTGTTCTACTGTGCACCCATGGCTAAAACTCAAGTTTTAAAAACTTCCCGAGATCTGAATCTGGACTTTCATTAGTGTATTATGTGTATCAAAATGTCGTCTTTCACATAGATTCGGAATCGTCAACTGCAAAAAAGTCAATTTTGAGATATCGTTGATTTAACAAAGTTGTCTCCTTCTTGTTTCAAGTGTTCTACTATGGACCCATGGGTAAAACTCACGTTTTAAAAATGTCCCGAAATCCGAATTTGGACTTTCACTAGTGTATTAAGTGTATCAAAATGTCGTCTTTCACATTGATTCGGAATCGTCAACCGCAAAAAAAGGCAGTTTTTAGATATCGTTGAATGAAGAAAGTTGTCTCTTTCTTGTTTCAAGTGTTCAACAATGGACCCATGGCTAAAACTCAAGTTTTAAAGACTTCCCGAAATCCGAATTTGGATTTTTCATTAGTGTATTAAGTGTATTAAAATGTCGTCTTTCACATTGATTCGGAATCATCAACCGCAAAAAAAGTCAATTTTGAGATATCGTTGAATGAACAAAGTTGTCTCTTTCTTTTTTCAAGTGTTTAACTATGGACCCATGGCTAAAACTCAAGTTTTAAATACTTTCCGAAATCCGAATTTGGACTTTCATCAGTGTATTAAGTGTATTAAAATGTCGTCTTTCACATTGATTCGGAATCGTCCACTACAAAAAACTGCCCTTTTGAGTTATCGTTGAATAAGCAAAGTTGTCTCTTTCTTGTTTCAAGTGTTCAACTATGGACCCATGGCTAAAACACAAGTTTTAAAAACTTCTCGAAATATGAATTTGGACTTTCTTTAGTGTATTAAGTTTTTCAAAATGTCGTCTTTCACGTAGATTCGGAATCATCAAAACCAAATAAGTCAGTTTTTAGATATCTTTGATTGAACAAAGTTCTATCTTTCTTGTTTCAAGTGTTCTACTATGAACCCACGGCTAAAACTCAAGTTTTAAAAACTTCTCGAAATCTGAATCTGGACTTTCATTAGTGTATTAAGTGTATCAAAATGTCATCTTTCACATAGGTTCGGAATCGTCAACTGCAAAAATGTCAATTTTAAGATATCGTTGATTGAACAAAGTTGTCTCCTTCTTGTTTCAAGTGTTCTACTATGGACCATGGCTAAAACTCAAGTTTTAGAGACATCCCGAAATCCGAATTTGGACTTTCGTTAGTGTATTTAGTGTATCAAAATGTCATCTTTCACATTGATTCGAGATCGTCAACCGCAAAAAAAGTCAGTTTTGAGATATCGTTGAATGAACAAAGTTGTCTCTTTCTTGTTTCTAGTGTTTAACTATGGACCCATGGCTAAAACTCAAGTTTTAAAGACTTCCCGAAATCTGATTTGGATTTTCATCAGTGTATTAAGTGTATTAAAATGTAGTCTTTCACATTGATTCAGAATCGTCCACCGCAAAAAACTTTCCTTTCGAGTTATCGTTGAATGAACGAAGTTGTCTCTTTCTTGTTTCAAGTGTTCAACTACGGACCCATGGCCAAAACTCAAGTTTTAAAAACTTCCCAAAATCTGAATTTGGGCTTTCTTTAGTGTATTAAGTGTTTCAAAATGCCGTCTTTCATGTAGATTCGTAATCATCAAAAGCAAATAAGTCAGTTTTTAGATATCTTTGATTGAACAAAGTTCTGTCTTTCTTGTTTCAAGTGTTCTACTATGGACCCATGACTAAAACTCAAGTTTTAAAAACTTCTCGAAATCTAAATCTGGACTTTCATTAGGGTATTAAGTGTATCAAAATGTCGTCTTTCACATAGATTCGGAATCGTCAACTG
Organism: Diospyros kaki; assembly: GCA_036245055.1. Taxonomy (NCBI): domain Eukaryota; kingdom Viridiplantae; phylum Streptophyta; class Magnoliopsida; order Ericales; family Ebenaceae; genus Diospyros; species Diospyros kaki. The sequence continues at coordinate 19,518,666 of BSEG01000009.1, read as the reverse complement.
CAAAAAAGTCAGTTTTAAGATATCGTTGATTGAACAAAGTTGTCTCTTTCTTGTTTCAAGTGTTCTACTATGGACCCATGGGTAAAACTCAAGTTTTAAAAAAGTTCCCGGAATCCGAATTTGGACATTCGTTAGTGTATTAAGTGTATCAAAATGTCGTCTTTCACGTTGATTCGGAATCGTCAACCGCAATAAAAGTCAGTTTTGAGATATAGTTGAATGAACAAAGTTGTCTCTTTCTTGTTTCAAGTGTTTAACTATTGACCCATGGCTAAAACTCAAGCTTTAAAGACTTCCCGAAATCCAAATTTGGACTTTCGTTAGTGTATTAAGTGTATCAAAATGTCGTCTTTCACATTTATTCGAAATCGTCAACCGCAAAAAAAGTCAGTTTTGAGAAATCGTTGAATCAACAAAGTTGTCTCCTTCTTGTTTCAAGTGTTCTACTATGGACCCATCTCTAAAACTCAAGTTTTAAAGACTTCCCGAAATCCAAATTTAGACTTTCACTAGTGTATTAAGTGTATTAAAATGTCGTATTTCACATTGATTCGGAATCGTCAACCGCAAAAAAAGTCAGTTCTGAGATATCGTTGAATGAACGAAGTTGTTTCTTTCTTGTTTCAAGTGTTTAACTATGGACCCATGGCTAAAACTCAAGTTTTAAAGACTTCCCGAAATCCGAATTTGTACTTTCATTAGTGTATTAAGTGTATTAAAATGTCGTCTTTCACATTGATTCGGAATCGTCAACCGCAAAAAAAGTCAGTTTTGAGTTATCGTTGAATGAACAAAGTTGTCTCTTTCTTGTTTCAAGTGTTTAACTATGGACCCATGGCTAAAACTCAAGTTTTAAAGACTTCCCGAAATCCGAATTTGGACTTTCATTAGTGTATTATGTGTATCAAAATGTCGTCTTTCACATAGATTCGGAATCGTCAACTGCAAAAAAGTCAATTTTGAGATATCGTTGATTTAACAAAGTTGTCTCCTTCTTGTTTCAAGTGTTCTACTATGGAGCCATGGGTAAAACTCACGTTTTAAAAATGTCCCGAAATCCGAATTTGGACTTTCACTAGTGTATTAAGTGTATCAAAATGTCGTCTTTCACGTTGATTCGGAATCGTCAACCGCAAAAAAAGTCAGTTCTGAGATATCGTTGAATGAACGAAGTTGTTTCTTTCTTGTTTCAAGTGTTTAACTATGGACCCATGGCTAAAACTCAAGTTTTAAAGACTTCCCGAAATCCGAATTTGTACTTTCATTAGTGTATTAAGTGTATTAAAATGTCGTCTTTCACATTGATTCGGAATCGTCAACCGCAAAAAAAGTCAGTTTTGAGTTATCGTTGAATGAAAAAAGTTGTCTCTTTCTTGTTTCAAGTGTTTAACTATGGACCATGGCTAAAACTCAAGTTTTAAAGACTTCCCGAAATCCGAATTTGGACTTTCATTAGTGTATTAAGTGTATTAAAATGTCGTCTTTCGCATTGATTCGGAATCGTCAACCGCAAAAAAAGTCAGTTTTGAGTTATCGTTGAATGAACAAAGTTGTCTCTTTCTTGTTTCAAGTGTTCAACTATGGACCCATGGCTAAAACTCAAGTTTTAAAGACTTCCCGAAATCCGAATTTGGACTTTCATTTGTGTATTAAGTGTATTAAAATGTCGTCTCTCACATTGATTCGGAATCGTCAACCGCAAAAAAAGTCAGTTTTGAGATATCGTTGAATGAACAAAGTTGTCTCTTTCTTGTTTCAAGTGTTCAACTATGGACCCATGGCTAAAACTCAAGTTTTAAAAACTTCCCAAAATCTGAATTTGGACTTTATTTAGTGTATTAAGTGTTTCAAAATGTCATCTTTCACGTAGATTCAGAACCGTCAAAAGCAAATAAGTCAGTTTTGAGATATCTTTGATAGAACAAAGTTCTGTCTTTCTTGTTTCAATTGTTCTACTGTGCACCCATGGCTAAAACTCAAGTTTTAAAAACTTCCCGAGATCTGAATCTGGACTTTCATTAGTGTATTATGTGTATCAAAATGTCGTCTTTCACATAGATTCGGAATCGTCAACTGCAAAAAAGTCAATTTTGAGATATCGTTGATTTAACAAAGTTGTCTCCTTCTTGTTTCAAGTGTTCTACTATGGACCCATGGGTAAAACTCACGTTTTAAAAATGTCCCGAAATCCGAATTTGGACTTTCACTAGTGTATTAAGTGTATCAAAATGTCGTCTTTCACATTGATTCGGAATCGTCAACCGCAAAAAAAGGCAGTTTTTAGATATCGTTGAATGAAGAAAGTTGTCTCTTTCTTGTTTCAAGTGTTCAACAATGGACCCATGGCTAAAACTCAAGTTTTAAAGACTTCCCGAAATCCGAATTTGGATTTTTCATTAGTGTATTAAGTGTATTAAAATGTCGTCTTTCACATTGATTCGGAATCATCAACCGCAAAAAAAGTCAGTTTTGAGATATCGTTGAATGAACAAAGTTGTCTCTTTCTTTTTTCAAGTGTTTAACTATGGACCCATGGCTAAAACTCAAGTTTTAAATACTTTCCGAAATCCGAATTTGGACTTTCATCAGTGTATTAAGTGTATTAAAATGTCGTCTTTCACATTGATTCGGAATCGTCCACTACAAAAAACTGCCCTTTTGAGTTATCGTTGAATAAGCAAAGTTGTCTCTTTCTTGTTTCAAGTGTTCAACTATGGACCCATGGCTAAAACACAAGTTTTAAAAACTTCTCGAAATATGAATTTGGACTTTCTTTAGTGTATTAAGTTTTTCAAAATGTCGTCTTTCACGTAGATTCGGAATCATCAAAACCAAATAAGTCAGTTTTTAGATATCTTTGATTGAACAAAGTTCTATCTTTCTTGTTTCAAGTGTTCTACTATGAACCCACGGCTAAAACTCAAGTTTTAAAAACTTCTCGAAATCTGAATCTGGACTTTCATTAGTGTATTAAGTGTATCAAAATGTCATCTTTCACATAGGTTCGGAATCGTCAACTGCAAAAATGTCAATTTTAAGATATCGTTGATTGAACAAAGTTGTCTCCTTCTTGTTTCAAGTGTTCTACTATGGACCATGGCTAAAACTCAAGTTTTAGAGACATCCCGAAATCCGAATTTGGACTTTCGTTAGTGTATTTAGTGTATCAAAATGTCATCTTTCACATTGATTCGAGATCGTCAACCGCAAAAAAAGTCAGTTTTGAGATATCGTTGAATGAACAAAGTTGTCTCTTTCTTGTTTCTAGTGTTTAACTATGGACCCATGGCTAAAACTCAAGTTTTAAAGACTTCCCGAAATCTGATTTGGATTTTCATCAGTGTATTAAGTGTATTAAAATGTAGTCTTTCACATTGATTCAGAATCGTCCACCGCAAAAAACTTTCCTTTCGAGTTATCGTTGAATGAACGAAGTTGTCTCTTTCTTGTTTCAAGTGTTCAACTACGGACCCATGGCCAAAACTCAAGTTTTAAAAACTTCCCAAAATCTGAATTTGGGCTTTCTTTAGTGTATTAAGTGTTTCAAAATGCCGTCTTTCATGTAGATTCGTAATCATCAAAAGCAAATAAGTCAGTTTTTAGATATCTTTGATTGAACAAAGTTCTGTCTTTCTTGTTTCAAGTGTTCTACTATGGACCCATGACTAAAACTCAAGTTTTAAAAACTTCTCGAAATCTAAATCTGGACTTTCATTAGGGTATTAAGTGTATCAAAATGTCGTCTTTCACATAGATTCGGAATCGTCAACTGCAAAAAAGTCAGTTTTAAGATATCGTTGATTGAACAAAGTTGTCTCTTTCTTGTTTCAAGTGTTCTACTATGGACCCATGGGTAAAACTCAAGTTTTAAAAAAGTTCCCGGAATCCGAATTTGGACATTCGTTAGTGTATTAAGTGTATCAAAATGTCGTCTTTCACGTTGATTCGGAATCGTCAACCGCAATAAAAGTCAGTTTTGAGATATAGTTGAATGAACAAAGTTGTCTCTTTCTTGTTTCAAGTGTTTAACTATTGACCCATGGCTAAAACTCAAGCTTTAAAGACTTCCCGAAATCCAAATTTGGACTTTCGTTAGTGTATTAAGTGTATCAAAATGTCGTCTTTCACATTTATTCGAAATCGTCAACCGCAAAAAAAGTCAGTTTTGAGAAATCGTTGAATCAACAAAGTTGTCTCCTTCTTGTTTCAAGTGTTCTACTATGGACCCATCTCTAAAACTCAAGTTTTAAAGACTTCCCGAAATCCAAATTTAGACTTTCACTAGTGTATTAAGTGTATTAAAATGTCGTATTTCACATTGATTCGGAATCGTCAACCGCAAAAAAAGTCAGTTCTGAGATATCGTTGAATGAACGAAGTTGTTTCTTTCTTGTTTCAAGTGTTTAACTATGGACCCATGGCTAAAACTCAAGTTTTAAAGACTTCCCGAAATCCGAATTTGTACTTTCATTAGTGTATTAAGTGTATTAAAATGTCGTCTTTCACATTGATTCGGAATCGTCAACCGCAAAAAAAGTCAGTTTTGAGTTATCGTTGAATGAACAAAGTTGTCTCTTTCTTGTTTCAAGTGTTCAACTATGGACCCATGGCTAAAACTCAAGTTTTAAAAACTTCCCAAAATCTGAATTTGGACTTTATTTAGTATATTAAGTGTTTCAAAATGTCATCTTTCACGTAGATTCAGAACCGTCAAAAGCAAATAAGTCAGTTTTGAGATATCTTTGATAGAACAAAGTTCTGTCTTTCTTGTTTCAATTGTTCTACTGTGCACCCATGGCTAAAACTCAAGTTTTAAAAACTTCCCGAGATCTGAATCTGGACTTTCATTAGTGTATTATGTGTATCAAAATGTCGTCTTTCACATAGATTCGGAATCGTCAACTGCAAAAAAGTCAATTTTGAGATATCGTTGATTTAACAAAGTTGTCTCCTTCTTGTTTCAAGTGTTCTACTATGGAGCCATGGGTAAAACTCACGTTTTAAAAATGTCCCGAAATCCGAATTTGGACTTTCACTAGTGTATTAAGTGTATCAAAATGTCGTCTTTCACATTGATTCGGAATCATCAACCGCAAAAAAAGTCAGTTTTGAGATATCGTTGAATGAACAAAGTTGTCTCTTTCTTGTTTCAAGTGTTTAACTATTGACCCATGGCTAAAACTCAAGCTTTAAAGACTTCCCGAAATCCAAATTTGGACTTTCGTTAGTGTATTAAGTGTATCAAAATGTCGTCTTTCACATTTATTCGAAATCGTCAACCACAAAAAAAGTCAGTTTTGAGAAATCGTTGAATCAACAAAGTTGTCTCCTTCTAGTTTCAAGTGTTCTACTATGGACCCATCTCTAAAACTCAAGTTTTAAAGACTTCCCGAAATCCAAATTTAGACTTTCACTAGTGTATTAAGTGTATTAAAATGTCGTATTTCACATTGATTCGGAATCGTCAACCGCAAAAAAAGTCAGTTCTGAGATATCGTTGAATGAACGAAGTTGTTTCTTTCTTGTTTCAAGTGTTTAACTATGGACCCATGGCTAAAACTCAAGTTTTAAAGACTTCCCGAAATCCGAATTTGTACTTTCATTAGTGTATTAAGTGTATTAAAATGTCGTCTTTCACATTGATTCGGAATCGTCAACCGCAAAAAAAGTCAGTTTTGAGTTATCGTTGAATGAAAAAAGTTGTCTCTTTCTTGTTTCAAGTGTTTAACTATGGACCCATGGCTAAAACTCAAGTTTTAAAGACTTCCCGAAATCCAAATTTGGACTTTCATTAGTGTATTAAGTGTATTAAAATGTCGTCTTTCGCATTGATTCGGAATCGTCAACCGCAAAAAAAGTCAGTTTTGAGTTATCGTTGAATGAACAAAGTTGTCTCTTTCTTGTTTCAAGTGTTCAACTATGGACCCATGGCTAAAACTCAAGTTTTAAAGACTTCCCGAAATCCGAATTTGGACTTTCATTTGTGTATTAAGTGTATTAAAATGTCGTCTCTCACATTGATTCGGAATCGTCAACCGCAAAAAAAGTCAGTTTTGAGATATCGTTGAATGAACAAAGTTGTCTCTTTCTTGTTTCAAGTGTTCAACTATGGACCCATGGCTAAAACTCAAGTTTTAAAAACTTCCCAAAATCTGAATTTGGACTTTATTTAGTGTATTAAGTGTTTCAAAATGTCATCTTTCACGTAGATTCAGAACCGTCAAAAGCAAATAAGTCAGTTTTGAGATATCTTTGATAGAACAAAGTTCTGTCTTTCTTGTTTCAATTGTTCTACTGTGCACCCATGGCTAAAACTCAAGTTTTAAAAACTTCCCGAGATCTGAATCTGGACTTTCATTAGTGTATTATGTGTATCAAAATGTCGTCTTTCACATAGATTCGGAATCGTCAACTGCAAAAAAGTCAATTTTGAGATATCGTTGATTTAACAAAGTTGTCTCCTTCTTGTTTCAAGTGTTCTACTATGGACCCATGGGTAAAACTCACGTTTTAAAAATGTCCCGAAATCCGAATTTGGACTTTCACTAGTGTATTAAGTGTATCAAAATGTCGTCTTTCACATTGATTCGGAATCGTCAACCGCAAAAAAAGGCAGTTTTTAGATATCGTTGAATGAAGAAAGTTGTCTCTTTCTTGTTTCAAGTGTTCAACAATGGACCCATGGCTAAAACTCAAGTTTTAAAGACTTCCCGAAATCCGAATTTGGATTTTTCATTAGTGTATTAAGTGTATTAAAATGTCGTCTTTCACATTGATTCGGAATCATCAACCGCAAAAAAAGTCAGTTTTGAGATATCGTTGAATGAACAAAGTTGTCTCTTTCTTTTTTCAAGTGTTTAACTATAGACCCATGGCTAAAACTCAAGTTTTAAATACTTTCCGAAATCCGAATTTGGACTTTCATCAGTGTATTAAGTGTATTAAAATGTCGTCTTTCACATTGATTCGGAATCGTCCACTACAAAAAACTGCCCTTTTGAGTTATCGTTGAATAAGCAAAGTTGTCTCTTTCTTGTTTCAAGTGTTCAACTATGGACCCATGGCTAAAACACAAGTTTTAAAAACTTCTCGAAATATGAATTTGGACTTTCTTTAGTGTATTAAGTTTTTCAAAATGTCGTCTTTCACGTAGATTCGGAATCATCAAAACCAAATAAGTCAGTTTTTAGATATCTTTGATTGAACAAAGTTCTATCTTTCTTGTTTCAAATGTTCTACTATGAACCCACGGCTAAAACTCAAGTTTTAAAAACTTCTCGAAATCTGAATCTGGACTTTCATTAGTGTATTAAGTGTATCAAAATGTCATCTTTCACATAGGTTCGGAATCGTCAACTGCAAAAATGTCAATTTTAAGATATCGTTGATTGAACAAAGTTGTCTCCTTCTTGTTTCAAGTGTTCTACTATGGACCATGGCTAAAACTCAAGTTTTAGAGACATCCCGAAATCCGAATTTGGACTTTCGTTAGTGTATTTAGTGTATCAAAATGTCATCTTTCACATTGATTCGAGATCGTCAACCGCAAAAAAAGTCAGTTTTGAGATATCGTTGAATGAACAAAGTTGTCTCTTTCTTGTTTCTAGTGTTTAACTATGGACCCATGGCTAAAACTCAAGTTTTAAAGACTTCCCGAAATCTGATTTGGATTTTCATCAGTGTATTAAGTGTATTAAAATGTAGTCTTTCACATTGATTCAGAATCGTCCACCGCAAAAAACTTTCCTTTCGAGTTATCGTTGAATGAACGAAGTTGTCTCTTTCTTGTTTCAAGTGTTCAACTACGGACCCATGGCCAAAACTCAAGTTTTAAAAACTTCCCAAAATCTGAATTTGGGCTTTCTTTAGTGTATTAAGTGTTTCAAAATGCCGTCTTTCATGTAGATTCGTAATCATCAAAAGCAAATAAGTCAGTTTTTAGATATCTTTGATTGAACAAAGTTCTGTCTTTCTTGTTTCAAGTGTTCTACTATGGACCCATGACTAAAACTCAAGTTTTAAAAACTTCTCGAAATCTAAATCTGGACTTTCATTAGGGTATTAAGTGTATCAAAATGTCGTCTTTCACATAGATTCGGAATCGTCAACTGCAAAAACGTCAGTTTTAAGATATCGTTGATTGAACAAAGTTGTCTCTTTCTTGTTTCAAGTGTTCTACTATGGACCCATGGGTAAAACTCAAGTTTTAAAAAAGTTCCCGGAATCCGAATTTGGACATTCGTTAGTGTATTAAGTGTATCAAAATGTCGTCTTTCACGATGATTCGGAATCGTCAACCGCAATAAAAGTCAGTTTTGAGATATAGTTGAATGAACAAAGTTGTCTCTTTCTTGTTTCAAGTGTTTAACTATTGACCCATGGCTAAAACTCAAGCTTTAAAGACTTCCCGAAATCCAAATTTGGACTTTCGTTAGTGTATTAAGTGTATCAAAATGTCATCTTTCACATTTATTCGAAATCGTCAACCGCAAAAAAAGTCAGTTTTGAGAAATCGTTGAATCAACAAAGTTGTCTCCTTCTTGTTTCAAGTGTTCTACTATGGACCCATCTCTAAAACTCAAGTTTTAAAGACTTCCCGAAATCCAAATTTAGACTTTCACTAGTGTATTAAGTGTATTAAAATGTCGTATTTCACATTGATTCGGAATCGTCAACCGCAAAAAAAGTCAGTTCTGAGATATCGTTGAATGAACGAAGTTGTTTCTTTCTTGTTTCAAGTGTTTAACTATGGACCCATGGCTAAAACTCAAGTTTTAAAGACTTCCCGAAATCCGAATTTGTACTTTCATTAGTGTATTAAGTGTATTAAAATGTCGTCTTTCACATTGATTCGGAATCGTCAACCGCAAAAAAAGTCAGTTTTGAGTTATCGTTGAATGAACAAAGTTGTCTCTTTCTTGTTTCAAGTGTTTAACTATGGACCCATGGCTAAAACTCAAGTTTTAAAGACTTCCCGAAATCCGAATTTGGACTTTCATTAGTGTATTAAGTGTATTAAAATGTCGTCTTTCGCATTGATTCGGAATCGTCAACCGCAAAAAAAGTCAGTTTTGAGTTATCGTTGAATGAACAAAGTTGTCTCTTTCTTGTTTCAAGTGTTCAACTATGGACCCATGGCTAAAACTCAAGTTTTAAAGACTTCCCGAAATCCGAATTTGGACTTCCATTTGTGTATTAAGTGTATTAAAATGTCGTCTTTCACATTGATTCGGAATCGTCAACCGCAAAAAAAGTCAGTTTTGAGATATCGTTGAATGAACAAAGTTGTCTCTTTCTTGTTTCAAGTGTTCAACTATGGACCCATGGCTAAAACTCAAGTTTTAAAACTTCCCAAAATCTGAATTTGGACTTTATTTAGTGTATTAAGTGTTTCAAAATGTCATCTTTCACGTAGATTCAGAACCGTCAAAAGCAAATAAGTCAGTTTTGAGATATCTTTGATAGAACAAAGTTCTGTCTTTCTTGTTTCAATTGTTCTACTGTGCACCCATGGCTAAAACTCAAGTTTTAAAAACTTCCCGAGATCTGAATCTGGACTTTCATTAGTGTATTATGTGTATCAAAATGTCGTCTTTCACATAGATTCGGAATCGTCAACTGCAAAAAAGTCAATTTTGAGATATCGTTGATTTAACAAAGTTGTCTCCTTCTTGTTTCAAGTGTTATACTATGGACCCATGGGTAAAACTCACGTTTTAAAAATGTCCCGAAATCCGAATTTGGACTTTCACTAGTGTATTAAGTGTATCAAAATGTCGTCTTTCACATTGATTCGGAATCGTCAACCGCAAAAAAAGGCAGTTTTTAGATATCGTTGAATGAAGAAAGTTGTCTCTTTCTTGTTTCAAGTGTTCAACAATGGACCCATGGCTAAAACTCAAGTTTTAAAGACTTCCCGAAATCCGAATTTGGATTTTTCATTAGTGTATTAAGTGTATTAAAATGTCGTCTTTCACATTGATTCGGAATCATCAACCGCAAAAAAAGTCAGTTTTGAGATATCGTTGAATGAACAAAGTTGTCTCTTTCTTTTTTCAAGTGTTTAACTATGGACCCATGGCTAAAACTCAAGTTTTAAATACTTTCCGAAATCCGAATTTGGACTTTCATCAGTGTATTAAGTGTATTAAAATGTCGTCTTTCACATTGATTCGGAATCGTCCACTACAAAAAACTGCCCTTTTGAGTTATCGTTGAATAAGCAAAGTTGTCTCTTTCTTGTTTCAAGTGTTCAACTATGGACCCATGGCTAAAACACAAGTTTTAAAAACTTCTCGAAATATGAATTTGGACTTTCTTTAGTGTATTAAGTTTTTCAAAATGTCGTCTTTCACGTAGATTCGAAATCATCAAAACCAAATAAGTCAGTTTTTAGATATCTTTGATTGAACAAAGTTCTATCTTTCTTGTTTCAAGTGTTCTACTATGAACCCACGGCTAAAACTCAAGTTTTAAAAACTTCTCGAAATCTGAATCTGGACTTTCATTAGTGTATTAAGTGTATCAAAATGTCATCTTTCACATAGGTTCGGAATCGTCATCTGCAAAAAAGTCAATTTTAAGATATCGTTGATTGAACAAAGTTGTCTCCTTCTTGTTTCAAGTGTTCTACTATGGACCATGGCTAAAACTCAAGTTTTAGAGACATCCCGAAATCCGAATTTGGACTTTCGTTAGTGTATTAAGTGTATCAAAATGTCATCTTTCACATTGATTCGAGATCGTCAACCGCAAAAAAAGTCAGTTTTGAGATATCGTTGAATGAACAAAGTTGTCTCTTTCTTGTTTCTAGTGTTTAACTATGGACCCATGGCTAAAACTCAAGTTTTAAAGACTTCCCGAAATCTGATTTGGACTTTCATCAGTGTATTAAGTGTATTAAAATGTAGTCTTTCACATTGATTCAGAATCGTCCACCGCAAAAAACTTTCCTTTCGAGTTATCGTTGAATGAACGAAGTTGTCTCTTTCTTGTTTCAAGTGTTCAACTACGGACCCATGGCCAAAACTCAAGTTTTAAAAACTTCCCAAAATCTGAATTTGGGCTTTCTTTAGTGTATTAAGTGTTTCAAAATGCCGTCTTTCATGTAGATTCGTAATCATCAAAAGCAAATAAGTCAATTTTTAGATATCTTTGATTGAACAAAGTTCTGTCTTTCTTGTTTCAAGTGTTCTACTATGGACCCATGACTAAAACTCAAGTTTTAAAAACTTCTCGAAATCTAAATCTGGACTTTCATTAGGGTATTAAGTGTATCAAAATGTCGTCTTTCACATAGATTCGGAATCGTCAACTGCAAAAAAGTCAGTTTTAAGATATCGTTGATTGAACAAAGTTGTCTCTTTCTTGTTTCAAGTGTTCTACTATGGACCCATGGGTAAAACTCAAGTTTTAAAAAAGTTCCCGGAATCCGAATTTGGACATTCGTTAGTGTATTAAGTGTATCAAAATGTCGTCTTTCACGTTGATTCGGAATCGTCAACCGCAATAAAAGTCAGTTTTGAGATATAGTTGAATGAACAAAGTTGTCTCTTTCTTGTTTCAAGTGTTTAACTATTGACCCATGGCTAAAACTCAAGCTTTAAAGACTTCCCGAAATCCAAATTTGGACTTTCGTTAGTGTATTAAGTGTATCAAAATGTCGTCTTTCACATTTATTCGAAATCGTCAACCACAAAAAAAGTCAGTTTTGAGAAATCGTTGAATCAACAAAGTTGTCTCCTTTTAGTTTCAAGTGTTCTACTATGGACCCATCTCTAAAACTCAAGTTTTAAAGACTTCCCGAAATCCAAATTTAGACTTTCACTAGTGTATTAAGTGTATTAAAATGTCGTATTTCACATTGATTCGGAATCGTCAACCGCAAAAAAAGTCAGTTCTGAGATATCGTTGAATGAACGAAGTTGTTTCTTTCTTGTTTCAAGTGTTTAACTATGGACCCATGGCTAAAACTCAAGTTTTAAAGACTTCCCGAAATCCGAATTTGTAATTTCATTAGTGTATTAAGTGTATTAAAATGTCGTCTTTCACATTGATTCGGAATCGTCAACCGCAAAAAAAGTCAGTTTTGAGTTATCGTTGAATGAAAAAAGTTGTCTCTTTCTTGTTTCAAGTGTTTAACTATGGACCCATGGCTAAAACTCAAGTTTTAAAGACTTCCCGAAATCCGAATTTGGACTTTCATTAGTGTATTAAGTGTATTAAAATGTCGTCTTTCGCATTGATTCGGAATCGTCAACCGCAAAAAAAGTCAGTTTTGAGTTATCGTTGAATGAACAAAGTTGTCTCTTTCTTGTTTCAAGTGTTCAACTATGGACCCATGACTAAAACTCAAGTTTTAAAGACTTCCCGAAATCCGAATTTGGACTTTCATTTGTGTATTAAGTGTATTAAAATGTCGTCTCTCACATTGATTCGGAATCGTCAACCGCAAAAAAAGTCAGTTTTGAGATATCGTTGAATGAACAAAGTTGTCTCTTTCTTGTTTCAAGTGTTCAACTATGGACCCATGGCTAAAACTCAAGTTTTAAAAACTTCCCAAAATCTGAATTTGGACTTTATTTAGTGTATTAAGTGTTTCAAAATGTCATCTTTCACGTAGATTCAGAACCGTCAAAAGCAAATAAGTCAGTTTTGAGATATCTTTGATAGAACAAAGTTCTGTCTTTCTTGTTTCAATTGTTCTACTGTGCACCCATGGCTAAAACTCAAGTTTTAAAAACTTCCCGAGATCTGAATCTGGACTTTCATTAGTGTATTATGTGTATCAAAATGTCGTCTTTCACATAGATTCGGAATCGTCAACTGCAAAAAAGTCAATTTTGAGATATCGTTGATTTAACAAAGTTGTCTCCTTCTTGTTTCAAGTGTTCTACTATGGACCCATGGGTAAAACTCACGTTTTAAAAATGTCCCGAAATCCGAATTTGGACTTTCACTAGTGTATTAAGTGTATCAAAATGTCGTCTTTCACATTGATTCGGAATCGTCAACCGCAAAAAAAGGCAGTTTTTAGATATCGTTGAATGAAGAAAGTTGTCTCTTTCTTGTTTCAAGTGTTCAACAATGGACCCATGGCTAAAACTCAAGTTTTAAAGACTTCCCGAAATCCGAATTTGGATTTTTCATTAGTGTATTAAGTGTATTAAAATGTCGTCTTTCACATTGATTCGGAATCATCAACCGCAAAAAAAGTCAGTTTTGAGATATCGTTGAATGAACAAAGTTGTCTCTTTCTTTTTTCAAGTGTTTAACTATGGACCCATGGCTAAAACTCAAGTTTTAAATACTTTCCGAAATCCGAATTTGGACTTTCATCAGTGTATTAAGTGTATTAAAATGTCGTCTTTCACATTGATTCGGAATCGTCCACTACAAAAAACTGCCCTTTTGAGTTATCGTTGAATAAGCAAAGTTGTCTCTTTCTTGTTTCAAGTGTTCAACTATGGACCCATGGCTAAAACACAAGTTTTAAAAACTTCTCGAAATATGAATTTGGACTTTCTTTAGTGTATTAAGTTTTTCAAAATGTCGTCTTTCACGTAGATTCGGAATCATCAAAACCAAATAAGTCAGTTTTTAGATATCTTTGATTGAACAAAGTTCTATCTTTCTTGTTTCAAGTGTTCTACTATGAACCCACGGCTAAAACTCAAGTTTTAAAAACTTCTCGAAATCTGAATCTGGACTTTCATTAGTGTATTAAGTGTATCAAAATGTCATCTTTCACATAGGTTCGGAATCGTCAACTGCAAAAAAGTCAATTTTAAGATATCGTTGATTGAACAAAGTTGTCTCCTTCTTGTTTCAAGTGTTCTACTATGGACCATGGCTAAAACTCAAGTTTTAGAGACATCCCGAAATCCGAATTTGCACTTTCGTTAGTGTATTAAGTGTATCAAAATGTCATCTTTCACATTGATTCGAGATCGTCAACCGCAAAAAAAGTCAGTTTTGAGATATCGTTGAATGAACAAAGTTGTCTCTTTCTTGTTTCTAGTGTTTAACTATGGACCCATGGCTAAAACTCAAGTTTTAAAGACTTCCCGAAATCTGATTTGGACTTTCATCAGTGTATTAAGTGTATTAAAATGTAGTCTTTCACATTGATTCAGAATCGTCCACCGCAAAAAACTTTCCTTTCGAGTTATCGTTGAATGAACGAAGTTGTCTCTTTCTTGTTTCAAGTGTTCAACTACGGACCCATGGCCAAAACTCAAGTTTTAAAAACTTCCCAAAATCTGAATTTGGGCTTTCTTTAGTGTATTAAGTGTTTCAAAATGCCGTCTTTCATGTAGATTCGTAATCATCAAAAGCAAATAAGTCAGTTTTTAGATATCTTTGATTGAACAAAGTTCTGTCTTTCTTGTTTCAAGTGTTCTACTATGGACCCATGACTAAAACTCAAGTTTTAAAAACTTCTCGAAATCTAAATCTGGACTTTCATTAGGGTATTAAGTGTATCAAAATGTCGTCTTTCACATAGATTCGGAATCGTCAACTGCAAAAAAGTCAGTTTTAAGATATCGTTGATTGAACAAAGTTGTCTCTTTCTTGTTTCAAGTGTTCTACTATGGACCCATGGGTAAAACTCAAGTTTTAAAAAAGTTCCCGGAATCCGAATTTGGACATTCGTTAGTGTATTAAGTGTATCAAAATGTCGTCTTTCACGTTGATTCGGAATCGTCAACCGCAATAAAAGTCAGTTTTGAGATATAGTTGAATGAACAAAGTTGTCTCTTTCTTGTTTCAAGTGTTTAACTATTGACCCATGGCTAAAACTCAAGCTTTAAAGACTTCCCGAAATCCAAATTTGGACTTTCGTTAGTGTATTAAGTGTATCAAAATGTCGTCTTTCACATTTATTCGAAATCGTCAACCACAAAAAAAGTCAGTTTTGAGAAATCGTTGAATCAACAAAGTTGTCTCCTTCTAGTTTCAAGTGTTCTACTATGGACCCATCTCTAAAACTCAAGTTTTAAAGACTTCCCGAAATCCAAATTTAGACTTTCACTAGTGCATTAAGTGTATTAAAATGTCGTATTTCACATTGATTCGGAATCGTCAACCGCAAAAAAAGTCAGTTCTGAGATATCGTTGAATGAACGAAGTTGTTTCTTTCTTGTTTCAAGTGTTTAACTATGGACCCATGGCTAAAACTCAAGTTTTAAAGACTTCCCGAAATCCGAATTTGTAATTTCATTAGTGTATTAAGTGTATTAAAATGTCGTCTTTCACATTGATTCGGAATCGTCAACCGCAAAAAAAGTCAGTTTTGAGTTATCGTTGAATGAAAAAAGTTGTCTCTTTCTTGTTTCAAGTGTTTAACTATGGACCCATGGCTAAAACTCAAGTTTTAAAGACTTCCCGAAATCCGAATTTGGACTTTCATTAGTGTATTAAGTGTATTAAAATGTCGTCTTTCGCATTGATTCGGAATCGTCAACCGCAAAAAAAGTCAGTTTTGAGTTATCGTTGAATGAACAAAGTTGTCTCTTTCTTGTTTCAAGTGTTCAACTATGGACCCATGGCTAAAACTCAAGTTTTAAAGACTTCCCGAAATCCGAATTTGGACTTTCATTTGTGTATTAAGTGTATTAAAATGTCGTCTCTCACATTGATTCGGAATCGTCAACCGCAAAAAAAGTCAGTTTTGAGATATCGTTGAATCAACAAAGTTGTCTCCTTCTAGTTTCAAGTGTTCTACTATGGACCCATCTCTAAAACTCAAGTTTTAAAGACTTCCCGAAATCCAAATTTAGACTTTCACTAGTGTATTAAGTGTATTAAAATGTCGTATTTCACATTGATTCGGAATCGTCAACCGCAAAAAAAGTCAGTTCTGAGATATCGTTGAATGAACGAAGTTGTTTCTTTCTTGTTTCAAGTGTTTAACTATGGACCCATGGCTAAAACTCAAGTTTTAAAGACTTCCCGAAATCCGAATTTGTAATTTCATTAGTGTATTAAGTGTATTAAAATGTCGTCTTTCACATTGATTCGGAATCGTCAACCGCAAAAAAAGTCAGTTTTGAGTTATCGTTGAATGAAAAAAGTTGTCTCTTTCTTGTTTCAAGTGTTTAACTATGGACCCATGGCTAAAACTCAAGTTTTAAAGACTTCCCGAAATCCGAATTTGGACTTTCATTAGTGTATTAAGTGTATTAAAATGTCGTCTTTCGCATTGATTCGGAATCGTCAACCGCAAAAAAAGTCAGTTTTGAGTTATCGTTGAATGAACAAAGTTGTCTCTTTCTTGTTTCAAGTGTTCAACTATGGACCCATGGCTAAAACTCAAGTTTTAAAGACTTCCCGAAATCCGAATTTGGACTTTCATTTGTGTATTAAGTGTATTAAAATGTCGTCTTTCGCATTGATTCGGAAACGTCAACCGCAAAAAAAGTCAGTTTTGAGTTATCGTTGAATGAACAAAGTTGTCTCTTTCTTGTTTCAAGTGTTCAACTATGGACGCATGGCTAAAACTCAAGTTTTAAAGACTTCCCGAAATCCGAATTTGGACTTTCATTTGTGTATTAAGTGTATTAAAATGTCGTCTCTCACATTGATTCGGAATCGTCAACCGCAAAAAATGTCAGTTTTGAGATATCGTTGAATGAACAAAGTTGTCTCTTTCTTGTTTCAAGTGTTCAACTATGGACCCATGGCTAAAACTCAAGTTTTAAAAACTTCCCAAAATCTGAATTTGGACTTTATTTAGTGTATTAAGTGTTTCAAAATGTCATCTTTCACGTAGATTCAGAACCGTCAAAAGCAAATAAGTCAGTTTTGAGATATCTTTGATAGAACAAAGTTCTGTCTTTCTTGTTTCAATTGTTCTACTGTGCACCCATGGCTAAAACTCAAGTTTTAAAAACTTCCCGAGATCTGAATCTGGACTTTCATTAGTGTATTATGTGTATCAAAATGTCGTCTTTCACATAGATTCGGAATCGTCAACTGCAAAAAAGTCAATTTTGAGATATCGTTGATTTAACAAAGTTGTCTCCTTCTTGTTTCAAGTGTTCTACTATGGACCCATGGGTAAAACTCACGTTTTAAAAATGTCCCGAAATCCGAATTTGGACTTTCACTAGTGTATTAAGTGTATCAAAATGTCGTCTTTCACATTGATTCGGAATCGTCAACCGCAAAAAAAGGCAGTTTTTAGATATCGTTGAATGAAGAAAGTTGTCTCTTTCTTGTTTCAAGTGTTCAACAATGGACCCATGGCTAAAACTCAAGTTTTAAAGACTTCCCGAAATCCGAATTTGGATTTTTCATTAGTGTATTAAGTGTATTAAAATGTCGTCTTTCACATTGATTCGGAATCATCAACCGCAAAAAAAGTCAGTTTTGAGATATCGTTGAATGAACAAAGTTGTCTCTTTCTTTTTTCAAGTGTTTAACTATGGACCCATGGCTAAAACTCAAGTTTTAAATACTTTCCGAAATCCGAATTTGGACTTTCATCAGTGTATTAAGTGTATTAAAATGTCGTCTTTCACATTAATTCGGAATCGTCCACTACAAAAAACTGCCCTTTTGAGTTATCGTTGAATAAGCAAAGTTGTCTCTTTCTTGTTTCAGGTGTTCAACTATGGACCCATGGCTAAAACACAAGTTTTAAAAACTTCTCGAAATATGAATTTGGACTTTCTTTAGTGTATTAAGTTTTTCAAAATGTCGTCTTTCACGTAGATTCGGAATCATCAAAACCAAATAAGTCAGTTTTTAGATATCTTTGATTGAACAAAGTTCTATCTTTCTTGTTTCAAGTGTTCTACTATGAACCCACGGCTAAAACTCAAGTTTTAAAAACTTCTCGAAATCTGAATCTGGACTTTCATTAGTGTATTAAGTGTATCAAAATGTCATCTTTCACATAGGTTCGGAATCGTCAACTGCAAAAAAGTCAATTTTAAGATATCGTTGATTGAACAAAGTTGTCTCCTTCTTGTTTCAAGTGTTCTACTATGGACCATGGCTAAAACTCAAGTTTTAGAGACATCCCGAAATCCGAATTTGGACTTTCATTAGTGTATTAAGTGTATCAAAATGTCATCTTTCACATTGATTCGAGATCGTCAACCGCAAAAAAAGTCAGTTTTGAGATATCGTTGAATGAACAAAGTTGTCTCTTTCTTGTTTCTAGTGTTTAACTATGGACCCATGGCTAAAACTCAAGTTTTAAAGACTTCCCGAAATCTGATTTGGACTTTCATCAGTGTATTAAGTGTATTAAAATGTAGTCTTTCACATTGATTCAGAATCGTCCACCGCAAAAAACTTTCCTTTCGAGTTATCGTTGAATGAACGAAGTTGTCTCTTTCTTGTTTCAAGTGTTCAACTACGGACCCATGGCCAAAACTCAAGTTTTAAAAACTTCCCAAAATCTGAATTTGGGCTTTCTTTAGTGTATTAAGTGTTTCAAAATGCCGTCTTTCATGTAGATTCGTAATCATCAAAAGCAAATAAGTCAGTTTTTAGATATCTTTGATTGAACAAAGTTCTGTCTTTCTTGTTTCAAGTGTTCTACTATGGACCCATGACTAAAACTCAAGTTTTAAAAACTTCTCGAAATCTAAATCTGGACTTTCATTAGGGTATTAAGTGTATCAAAATGTCGTCTTTCACATAGATTCGGAATCGTCAACTGCAAAAAAGTCAGTTTTAAGATATCGTTGATTGAACAAAGTTGTCTCTTTCTTGTGTCAAGTGTTCTAGTATGGACCCATGGGTAAAACTCAAGTTTTAAAAAAGTTCCCGGAATCCGAATTTGGACATTCGTTAGTGTATTAAGTGTATCAAAATGTCGTCTTTCACGTTGATTCGGAATCGTCAACCGCAATAAAAGTCAGTTTTGAGATATAGTTGAATGAACAAAGTTGTCTCTTTCTTGTTTCAAGTGTTTAACTATTGACCCATGGCTAAAACTCAAGCTTTAAAGACTTCCCGAAATCCAAATTTGGACTTTCGTTAGTGTATTAAGTGTATCAAAATGTCGTCTTTCACATTTATTCGAAATCGTCAACCGCAAAAAAAGTCAGTTTTGAGAAATCGTTGAATCAACAAAGTTGTCTCCTTCTTGTTTCAAGTGTTCTACTATGGACCCATCTCTAAAACTCAAGTTTTAAAGACTTCCCGAAATCCAAATTTAGACTTTCACTAGTGTATTAAGTGTATTAAAATGTCGTATTTCACATTGATTCGGAATCGTCAACCGCAAAAAAAGTCAGTTCTGAGATATCGTTGAATGAACGAAGTTGTTTCTTTCTTGTTTCAAGTGTTTAACTATGGACCCATGGCTAAAACTCAAGTTTTAAAGACTTCTCGAAATCCGAATTTGTACTTTCATTAGTGTATTAAGTGTATTAAAATGTCGTCTTTCACATTGATTCGGAATCGTCAACCGCAAAAAAAGTCAGTTTTGAGTTATCGTTGAATGAACAAAGTTGTCTCTTTCTTGTTTCAAGTGTTTAACTATGGACCCATGGCTAAAACTCAAGTTTTAAAGACTTCCCGAAATCCGAATTTGGACTTTCATTAGTGTATTAAGTGTATTAAAATGTCGTCTTTCGCATTGATTCGGAACCGTCAACCGCAAAAAAAGTCAGTTTTGAGTTATCGTTGAATGAACAAAGTTGTCTCTTTCTTGTTTCAAGTGTTCAACTATGGACCCATGGCTAAAACTCAAGTTTTAAAGACTTCCCGAAATCCGAATTTGGACTTTCATTTGTGTATTAAGTGTATTAAAATGTCGTCTTTCACATTGATTCGGAATCGTCAACCGCAAAAAAAGTCAGTTTTGAGATATCGTTGAATGAACAAAGTTGTCTCTTTCTTGTTTCAAGTGTTCAACTATGGACCCATGGCTAAAACTCAAGTTTTAAAGACTTCCCGAAATCCGAATTTGGACTTTCATTTGTGTATTAAGTGTATTAAAATGTCGTCTTTCACATTGATTCGGAATCGTCAACCGCAAAAAAAGTCAGTTTTGAGATATCGTTGAATGAACAAAGTCGTCTCTTTCTTGTTTCAAGTGTTCAACTATGGACCCATGGCTAAAACTCAAGTTTTAAAAACTTCCCAAAATCTGAATTTGGACTTTATTTAGTGTATTAAGTGTTTCAAAATGTCATCTTTCACGTAGATTCAGAACCGTCAAAAGCAAATAAGTCAGTTTTGAGATATCTTTGATAGAACAAAGTTCTGTCTTTCTCGTTTCAATTGTTCTACTGTGCACCCATGGCTAAAACTCAAGTTTTAAAAACTTCCCGAGATCTGAATCTGGACTTTCATTAGTGTATTATGTGTATCAAAATGTCGTCTTTCACATAGATTCGGAATCGTCAACTGCAAAAAAGTCAATTTTGAGATATCGTTGATTTAACAAAGTTGTCTCCTTCTTGTTTCAAGTGTTCTACTATGGACCCATGGGTAAAACTCACGTTTTAAAAATGTCCCGAAATCCGAATTTGGACTTTCACTAGTGTATTAAGTGTATCAAAATGTCGTCTTTCACATTGATTCGGAATCGTCAACCGCAAAAAAAGGCAGTTTTTAGATATCGTTGAATGAAGAAAGTTGTCTCTTTCTTGTTTCAAGTGTTCAACAATGGACCCATGGCTAAAACTCAAGTTTTAAAGACTTCCCGAAATTCGAATTTGGATTTTTCATTAGTGTATTAAGTGTATTAAAATGTCGTCTTTCACATTGATTCGGAATCATCAACCGCAAAAAAAGTCAGTTTTGAGATATCGTTGAATGAACAAAGTTGTCTCTTTCTTTTTTCAAGTGTTTAACTATGGACACATGGCTAAAACTCAAGTTTTAAATACTTTCCGAAATCCGAATTTGGACTTTCATCAGTGTATTAAGTGTATTAAAATGTCGTCTTTCACATTGATTCGGAATCGTCCACTACAAAAAACTGCCCTTTTGAGTTATCGTTGAATAAGCAAAGTTGTCTCTTTCTTGTTTCAAGTGTTCAACTATGGACCCATGGCTAAAACACAAGTTTTAAAAACTTCTCGAAATATGAATTTGGACTTTCTTTAGTGTATTAAGTTTTTCAAAATGTCGTCTTTCACGTAGATTCGGAATCATCAAAACCAAATAAGTCAGTTTTTAGATATCTTTGACTGAACGAAGTTCTATCTTTCTTGTTTCAAGTGTTCTACTATGAACCCACGGCTAAAACTCAAGTTTTAAAAACTTCTCGAAATCTGAATCTGGACTTTCATTAGTGTATTAAGTGTATCAAAATGTCATCTTTCACATAGGTTCGGAATCGTCAACTGCAAAAAAGTCAATTTTAAGATATCGTTGATTGAACAAAGTTGTCTCCTTCTTGTTTCAAGTGTTCTACTATGGACCATGGCTAAAACTCAAGTTTTAGAGACATCCCGAAATCCGAATTTGGACTTTCGTTAGTGTATTAAGTGTATCAAAATGTCATCTTTCACATTGATTCGAGATCGTCAACCGCAAAAAAAGTCAGTTTTGAGATATCGTTGAATGAACAAAGTTGTCTCTTTCTTGTTTCTAGTGTTTAACTATGGACCCATGGCTAAAACTCAAGTTTTAAAGACTTCCCGAAATCTGATTTGGACTTTCATCAGTGTATTAAGTGTATTAAAATGTAGTCTTTCACATTGATTCAGAATCGTCCACCGCAAAAAACTTTCCTTTCGAGTTATCGTTGAATGAACGAAGTTGTCTCTTTCTTGTTTCAAGTGTTCAACTACGGACCCATGGCCAAAACTCAAGTTTTAAAAACTTCCCAAAATCTGAATTTGGGCTTTCTTTAGTGTATTAAGTGTTTCAAAATGCCGTCTTTCATGTAGATTCGTAATCATCAAAAGCAAATAAGTCAGTTTTTAGATATCTTTGATTGAACAAAGTTCTGTCTTTCTTGTTTCAAGTGTTCTACTATGGACCCATGACTAAAACTCAAGTTTTAAAAACTTCTCGAAATCTAAATCTGGACTTTCATTAGGGTATTAAGTGTATCAAAATGTCGTCTTTCACATAGATTCGGAATCGTCAACTGCAAAAAAGTCAGTTTTAAGATATCGTTGATTGAACAAAGTTGTCTCTTTCTTGTTTCAAGTGTTCTACTATGGACCCATGGGTAAAACTCAAGTTTTAAAAAAGTTCCCGGAATCCGAATTTGGACATTCGTTAGTGTATTAAGTGTATCAAAATGTCGTCTTTCACGTTGATTCGGAATCGTCAACCGCAATAAAAGTCAGTTTTGAGATATAATTGAATGAACAAAGTTGTCTCTTTCTTGTTTCAAGTGTTTAACTATTAACCCATGGCTAAAACTCAAGCTTTAAAGACTTCCCGAAATCCAAATTTGGACTTTCGTTAGTGTATTAAGTGTATCAAAATGTTGTCTTTCACATTTATTCGTCATCGTCAACCGCAAAAAAAGTCAGTTTTGAGAAATCGTTGAATCAACAAAGTTGTCTCTTTCTTGTTTCAAGTGTTCTACTATAGACCCATGGCTAAAACTCAAGTTTTAAAGACTTCCCGAAATCCGAATTTGGACTTTCATTAGTGTATTAAGTGTATTAAAATGTCGTCTTTCGCATTGATTCGGAATCGTCAACCGCAAAAAAAGTCAGTTTTGAGTTATCGTTGAATGAACAAAGTTGTCTCTTTCTTGTTTCAAGTGTTCAACTATGGACCCATGGCTAAAACTCAAGTTTTAAAGACTTCCCGAAATCCGAATTTGTACTTTCATTAGTGTATTAAGTGTATTAAAATGTCGTCTTTCACATTGATTCGGAATCGTCAACCGCAAAAAAAGTCAGTTTTGAGTTATCGTTGAATGAACAAAGTTGTCTCTTTCTTGTTTCAAGTGTTTAACTATGGACCCATGGCTAAAACTCAAGCTTTAAAGACTTCCCGAAATCCAGATTTGGACTTTCGTTAGTGTATTAAGTGTATCAAAATGTTGTCTTTCACATTTATTCGTCATCGTCAACCGCAAAAAAAGTCAGTTTTGAGAAATCGTTGAATCAACAAAGTTGTCTCTTTCTTGTTTCAAGTGTTCTACTATAGACCCATGGCTAAAACTCAAGTTTTAAAGACTTCCCGAAATCCAAATTTAGACTTTCATTAGTGTATTAAGTGTATTAAAATGTCGTATTTCACATTGATTCGGAATCGTCAACCGCAAAAAAAGTCAGTTCTGAGATATCGTTGAATGAACGAAGTTGTTTCTTTCTTGTTTCAAGTGTTTAACTATGGACCCATGGCTAAAACTCAAGTTTTAAAGACTTCTCGAAATCCGAATTTGGACTTTCATTAGTGTATTAAGTGTATTAAAATGTCGTCTTTCACATTGATTCGGAATCGTCAACCGCAAAAAAAGTCAGTTTTGAGTTATCGTTGAATGAACAAAGTTGTCTCTTTCTTGTTTCAAGTGTTCAACTATGGACCCATGGCTAAAACTCAAGTTTTAAAGACTTCCCGAAATCCGAATTTGGACTTTCATTAGTGTATTAAGTGTATTAAAATGTCGTCTTTCGCATTGATTCGGAATCGTCAACCGCAAAAAAAGTCAGTTTTGAGTTATCGTTGAATGAACAAAGTTGTCTCTTTCTTGTTTCAAGTGTTCAACTATGGACCCATGGCTAAAACTCAAGTTTTAAAGACTTCCCGAAATCCGAATTTGGACTTTCATTTGTGTATTAAGTGTATTAAAATGTCGTCTTTCACATTGATTCGGAATCGTCAACCGCAAAAAAAGTCAGTTTTGAGATATCGTTGAATGAACAAAGTTGTCTCTTTCTTGTTTCAAGTGTTCAACTATGGACCCATGGCTAAAACTCAAGTTTTAAAAACTTCCCGAGATCTGAATCTGGACTTTCATTAGTGTATTATGTGTATCAAAATGTCGTCTTTCACATAGATTCGGAATCGTCAACTGCAAAAAAGTCAATTTTGAGATATCGTTGATTTAACAAAGTTGTCTCCTTCTTGTTTCAAGTGTTCTACTATGGACCCATGGGTAAAACTCACGTTTTAAAAATGTCCCGAAATCCGAATTTGGACTTTCACTAGTGTATTAAGTGTATCAAAATGTCGTCTTTCACATTGATTCGGAATCGTCAACCGCAAAAAAAGGCAGTTTTTAGATATCGTTGAATGAAGAAAGTTGTCTCTTTCTTGTTTCAAGGGTTCAACAATGGACCCATGGCTAAAACTCAAGTTTTAAAGACTTCCCGAAATCCGAATTTGGATTTTTCATTAGTGTATTAAGTGTATTAAAATGTCGTCTTTCACATTGATTCGGAATCATCAACCGCAAAAAAAGTCAGTTTTGAGATATCGTTGAATGAACAAAGTTGTCTCTTTCTTTTTTCAAGTGTTTAACTATGGACCCATGGCTAAAACTCAAGTTTTAAATACTTTCCGAAATCCGAATTTGGACTTTCATCAGTGTATTAAGTGTATTAAAATGTCGTCTTTCACATTGATTCGGAATCGTCCACTACAAAAAACTGCCCTTTTGAGTTATTGTTGAATAAGCAAAGTTGTCTCTTTCTTGTTTCAAGTGTTCAACTATGGACCCATGGCTAAAACACAAGTTTTAAAAACTTCTCGAAATATGAATTTGGACTTTCTTTAGTGTATTAAGTTTTTCAAAATGTCGTCTTTCACGTAGATTCGGAATCATCAAAACCAAATAAGTCAGTTTTTAGATATCTTTGATTGAACAAAGTTCTATCTTTCTTGTTTCAAGTGTTCTACTATGAACCCACGGCTAAAACTCAAGTTTTAAAAACTTCTCGAAATCTGAATCTGGACTTTCATTAGTGTATTAAGTGTATCAAAATGTCATCTTTCACATAGGTTCGGAATCGTCAACTGCAAAAAAGTCAATTTTAAGATATCGTTGATTGAACAAAGTTGTCTCCTTCTTGTTTCAAGTGTTCTACTATGGACCATGGCTAAAACTCAAGTTTTAGAGACATCCCGAAATCCGAATTTGGACTTTCATTAGTGTATTAAGTGTATCAAAATGTCATCTTTCACATTGATTCGAGATCGTCAACCGCAAAAAAAGTCAGTTTTGAGATATCGTTGAATGAACAAAGTTGTCTCTTTCTTGTTTCTAGTGTTTAACTATGGACCCATGGCTAAAACTCAAGTTTTAAAGACTTCCCGAAATCTGATTTGGACTTTCATCAGTGTATTAAGTGTATTAAAATGTAGTCTTTCACATTGATTCAGAATCGTCCACCGCAAAAAACTTTCCTTTCGAGTTATCGTTGAATGAACGAAGTTGTCTCTTTCTTGTTTCAAGTGTTCAACTACGGACCCATGGCCAAAACTCAAGTTTTAAAAACTTCCCAAAATCTGAATTTGGGCTTTCTTTAGTGTATTAAGTGTTTCAAAATGCCGTCTTTCATGTAGATTCGTAATCATCAAAAGCAAATAAGTCAGTTTTTAGATATCTTTGATTGAACAAAGTTCTGTCTTTCTTGTTTCAAGTGTTCTACTATGGACCCATGACTAAAACTCAAGTTTTAAAAACTTCTCGAAATCTAAATCTGGACTTTCATTAGGGTATTAAGTGTATCAAAATGTCGTCTTTCACATAGATTCGGAATCGTCAACTGCAAAAAAGTCAGTTTTAAGATATCGTTGATTGAACAAAGTTGTCTCTTTCTTGTTTCAAGTGTTCTAGTATGGACCCATGGGTAAAACTCAAGTTTTAAAAAAGTTCCCGGAATCCGAATTTGGACATTCGTTAGTGTATTAAGTGTATCAAAATGTCGTCTTTCACGTTGATTCGGAATCGTCAACCGCAATAAAAGTCAGTTTTGAGATATAGTTGAATGAACAAAGTTGTCTCTTTCTTGTTTCAAGTGTTTAACTATTGACCCATGGCTAAAACTCAAGCTTTAAAGACTTCCCGAAATCCAAATTTGGACTTTCGTTAGTGTATTAAGTGTATCAAAATGTCGTCTTTCACATTTATTCGAAATCGTCAACCGCAAAAAAAGTCAGTTTTGAGAAATCGTTGAATCAACAAAGTTGTCTCCTTCTTGTTTCAAGTGTTCTACTATGGACCCATCTCTAAAACTCAAGTTTTAAAGACTTCCCGAAATCCAAATTTAGACTTTCACTAGTGTATTAAGTGTATTAAAATGTCGTATTTCACATTGATTCGGAATCGTCAACCGCAAAAAAAGTCAGTTCTGAGATATCGTTGAATGAACGAAGTTGTTTCTTTCTTGTTTCAAGTGTTTAACTATGGACCCATGGCTAAAACTCAAGTTTTAAAGACTTCTCGAAATCCGAATTTGTACTTTCATTAGTGTATTAAGTGTATTAAAATGTCGTCTTTCACATTGATTCGGAATCGTCAACCGCAAAAAAAGTCAGTTTTGAGTTATCGTTGAATGAACAAAGTTGTCTCTTTCTTGTTTCAAGTGTTTAACTATGGACCCATGGCTAAAACTCAAGTTTTAAAGACTTCCCGAAATCCGAATTTGGACTTTCATTAGTGTATTAAGTGTATTAAAATGTCGTCTTTCGCATTGATTCGGAACCGTCAACCGCAAAAAAAGTCAGTTTTGAGTTATCGTTGAATGAACAAAGTTGTCTCTTTCTTGTTTCAAGTGTTCAACTATGGACCCATGGCTAAAACTCAAGTTTTAAAGACTTCCCGAAATCCGAATTTGGACTTTCATTTGTGTATTAAGTGTATTAAAATGTCGTCTTTCACATTGATTCGGAATCGTCAACCGCAAAAAAAGTCAGTTTTGAGATATCGTTGAATGAACAAAGTTGTCTCTTTCTTGTTTCAAGTGTTCAACTATGGACCCATGGCTAAAACTCAAGTTTTAAAGACTTCCCGAAATCCGAATTTGGACTTTCATTTGTGTATTAAGTGTATTAAAATGTCGTCTTTCACATTGATTCGGAATCGTCAACCGCAAAAAAAGTCAGTTTTGAGATATCGTTGAATGAACAAAGTTGTCTCTTTCTTGTTTCAAGTGTTCAACTATGGACCCATGGCTAAAACTCAAGTTTTAAAAACTTCCCAAAATCTGAATTTGGACTTTATTTAGTGTATTAAGTGTTTCAAAATGTCATCTTTCACGTAGATTCAGAACCGTCAAAAGCAAATAAGTCAGTTTTGAGATATCTTTGATAGAACAAAGTTCTGTCTTTCTCGTTTCAATTGTTCTACTGTGCACCCATGGCTAAAACTCAAGTTTTAAAAACTTCCCGAGATCTGAATCTGGACTTTCATTAGTGTATTATGTGTATCAAAATGTCGTCTTTCACATAGATTCGGAATCGTCAACTGCAAAAAAGTCAATTTTGAGATATCGTTGATTTAACAAAGTTGTCTCCTTCTTGTTTCAAGTGTTCTACTATGGACCCATGGGTAAAACTCACGTTTTAAAAATGTCCCGAAATCCGAATTTGGACTTTCACTAGTGTATTAAGTGTATCAAAATGTCGTCTTTCACATTGATTCGGAATCGTCAACCGCAAAAAAAGGCAGTTTTTAGATATCGTTGAATGAAGAAAGTTGTCTCTTTCTTGTTTCAAGTGTTCAACAATGGACCCATGGCTAAAACTCAAGTTTTAAAGACTTCCCGAAATCCGAATTTGGATTTTTCATTAGTGTATTAAGTGTATTAAAATGTCGTCTTTCACATTGATTCGGAATCATCAACCGCAAAAAAAGTCAGTTTTGAGATATCGTTGAATGAACAAAGTTGTCTCTTTCTTTTTTCAAGTGTTTAACTATGGACACATGGCTAAAACTCAAGTTTTAAATACTTTCCGAAATCCGAATTTGGACTTTCATCAGTGTATTAAGTGTATTAAAATGTCGTCTTTCACATTGATTCGGAATCGTCCACTACAAAAAACTGCCCTTTTGAGTTATCGTTGAATAAGCAAAGTTGTCTCTTTCTTGTTTCAAGTGTTCAACTATGGACCCATGGCTAAAACACAAGTTTTAAAAACTTCTCGAAATATGAATTTGGACTTTCTTTAGTGTATTAAGTTTTTCAAAATGTCGTCTTTCACGTAGATTCGGAATCATCAAAACCAAATAAGTCAGTTTTTAGATATCTTTGATTGAACAAAGTTCTATCTTTCTTGTTTCAAGTGTTCTACTATGAACCCACGGCTAAAACTCAAGTTTTAAAAACTTCTCGAAATCTGAATCTGGACTTTCATTAGTGTATTAAGTGTATCAAAATGTCATCTTTCACATAGGTTCGGAATCGTCAACTGCAAAAAAGTCAATTTTAAGATATCGTTGATTGAACAAAGTTGTCTCCTTCTTGTTTCAAGTGTTCTACTATGGACCATGGCTAAAACTCAAGTTTTAGAGACATCCCGAAATCCGAATTTGGACTTTCGTTAGTGTATTAAGTGTATCAAAATGTCATCTTTCACATTGATTCGAGATCGTCAACCGCAAAAAAAGTCAGTTTTGAGATATCGTTGAATGAACAAAGTTGTCTCTTTCTTGTTTCTAGTGTTTAACTATGGACCCATGGCTAAAACTCAAGTTTTAAAGACTTCCCGAAATCTGATTTGGACTTTCATCAGTGTATTAAGTGTATTAAAATGTAGTCTTTCACATTGATTCAGAATCGTCCACCGCAAAAAACTTTCCTTTCGAGTTATCGTTGAATGAACGAAGTTGTCTCTTTCTTGTTTCAAGTGTTCAACTACGGACCCATGGCCAAAACTCAAGTTTTAAAAACTTCCCAAAATCTGAATTTGGGCTTTCTTTAGTGTATTAAGTGTTTCAAAATGCCGTCTTTCATGTAGATTCGTAATCATCAAAAGCAAATAAGTCAGTTTTTAGATATCTTTGATTGAACAAAGTTCTGTCTTTCTTGTTTCAAGTGTTCTACTATGGACCCATGACTAAAACTCAAGTTTTAAAAACTTCTCGAAATCTAAATCTGGACTTTCATTAGGGTATTAAGTGTATCAAAATGTCGTCTTTCACATAGATTCGGAATCGTCAACTGCAAAAAAGTCAGTTTTAAGATATCGTTGATTGAACAAAGTTGTCTCTTTCTTGTTTCAAGTGTTCTACTATGGACCCATGGGTAAAACTCAAGTTTTAAAAAAGTTCCCGAAATCCGAATTTGGACATTCGTTAGTGTATTAAGTGTATCAAAATGTCGTCTTTCACGTTGATTCGGAATCGTCAACCGCAATAAAAGTCAGTTTTGAGATATAGTTGAATGAACAAAGTTGTCTCTTTCTTGTTTCAAGTGTTTAACTATTGACCCATGGCTAAAACTCAAGCTTTAAAGACTTCCCGAAATCCAAATTTGGACTTTCGTTAGTGTATTAAGTGTATCAAAATGTCGTCTTTCACATTTATTCGAAATCGTCAACCGCAAAAAAAGTCAGTTTTGAGAAATCGTTGAATCAACAAAGTTGTCTCCTTCTTGTTTCAAGTGTTCTACTATGGACCCATCTCTAAAACTCAAGTTTTAAAGACTTCCCGAAATCCAAATTTAGACTTTCACTAGTGTATTAAGTGTATTAAAATGTCGTATTTCACATTGATTCGGAATCGTCAACCGCAAAAAAAGTCAGTTTTGAGTTATCGTTGAATGAACAAAGTTGTCTCTTTCTTGTTTCAAGTGTTTAACTATGGACCCATGGCTAAAACTCAAGTTTTAAAGACTTCCCGAAATCCGAATTTGGACTTTCATTAGTGTATTAAGTGTATTAAAATGTCGTCTTTCGCATTGATTCGGAATCGTCAACCGCAAAAAAAGTCAGTTTTGAGTTATCGTTGAATGAACAAAGTTGTCTCTTTCTTGTTTCAAGTGTTCAACTATGGACCCATGGCTAAAACTCAAGTTTTAAAGACTTCCCGAAATCCGAATTTGGACTTTCATTTGTGTATTAAGTGTATTAAAATGTCGTCTTTCACATTGATTCGGAATCGTCAACCGCAAAAAAAGTCAGTTTTGAGATATCGTTGAATGAACAAAGTTGTCTCTTTCTTGTTTCAAGTGTTCAACTATGGACCCATGGCTAAAACTCAAGTTTTAAAAACTTCCCAAAATCTGAATTTGGACTTTATTTAGTGTATTAAGTGTTTCAAAATGTCATCTTTCACGTAGATTCAGAACCGTCAAAAGCAAATAAGTCAGTTTTGAGGTATCTTTGATAGAACAAAGTTCTGTCTCTCTTGTTTCAATTGTTCTACTGTGCACCCATGGCTAAAACTCAAGTTTTAAAAACTTCCCGAGATCTGAATCTGGACTTTCATTAGTGTATTATGTGTATCAAAATGTCGTCTTTTACATAGATTCGGAATCGTCAACTGCAAAAAAGTCAATTTTGAGATATCGTTGATTTAACAAAGTTGTCTCCTTCTTGTTTCAAGTGTTCTACTATGGACCCATGGGTAAAACTCACGTTTTAAAAATGTCCCGAAATCCGAATTTGGACTTTCACTAGTGTATTAAGTGTATCAAAATGTCGTCTTTCACATTGCTTCGGAATCGTCAACCGCAAAAAAAGGCAGTTTTTAGATATCGTTGAATGAAGAAAGTTGTCTCTTTCTTGTTTCAAGTGTTCAACAATGGACCCATGGCTAAAACTCAAGTTTTAAAGACTTCCCGAAATCCGAATTTGGATTTTTCATTAGTGTATTAAGTGTATTAAAATGTCGTCTTTCACATTGATTCGGAATCATCAACCGCAAAAAAAGTCAGTTTTGAGATATCGTTGAATGAACAAAGTTGTCTCTTTCTTTTTTCAAGTGTTTAACTATGGACCCATGGCTAAAACTCAAGTTTTAAATACTTTCCGAAATCCGAATTTGGACTTTCATCAGTGTATTAAGTGTATTAAAATGTCGTCTTTCACATTGATTCGGAATCGTCCACTACAAAAAACTGCCCTTTTGAGTTATCGTTGAATAAGCAAAGTTGTCTCTTTCTTGTTTCAAGTGTTCAACTATGGACCCATGGCTAAAACACAAGTTTTAAAAACTTCTCGAAATATGAATTTGGACTTTCTTTAGTGTATTAAGTTTTTCAAAATGTCGTCTTTCACGTAGATTCGGAATCATCAAAACCAAATAAGTCAGTTTTTAGATATCTTTGATTGAACGGAGTTCTATCTTTCTTGTTTCAAGTGTTCTACTATGAACCCACGGCTAAAACTCAAGTTTTAAAAACTTCTCGAAATCTGAATCTGGACTTTCATTAGTGTATTAAGTGTATCAAAATGTCATCTTTCACATAGGTTCGGAATCGTCAACTGCAAAAAAGTCAATTTTAAGATATCGTTGATTGAACAAAGTTGTCTCCTTCTTGTTTCAAGTGTTCTACTATGGACCATGGCTAAAACTCAAGTTTTAGAGACATCCCGAAATCCGAATTTGGACTTTCGTTAGTGTATTAAGTGTATCAAAATGTCATCTTTCACATTGATTCGAGATCGTCAACCGCAAAAAAAGTCAGTTTTGAGATATCGTTGAATGAACAAAGTTGTCTCTTTCTTGTTTCTAGTGTTTAACTATGGACCCATGGCTAAAACTCAAGTTTTAAAGACTTCCCGAAATCTGATTTGGACTTTCATCAGTGTATTAAGTGTATTAAAATGTAGTCTTTCACATTGATTCAGAATCGTCCACCGCAAAAAACTTTCCTTTCGAGTTATCGTTGAATGAACGAAGTTGTCTCTTTCTTGTTTCAAGTGTTCAACTACGGACCCATGGCCAAAACTCAAGTTTTAAAAACTTCCCAAAATCTGAATTTGGGCTTTCTTTAGTGTATTAAGTGTTTCAAAATGCCGTCTTTCATGTAGATTCGTAATCATCAAAAGCAAATAAGTCAGTTTTTAGATATCTTTGATTGAACAAAGTTCTGTCTTTCTTGTTTCAAGTGTTCTACTATGGACCCATGACTAAAACTCAAGTTTTAAAAACTTCTCGAAATCTAAATCTGGACTTTCATTAGGGTATTAAGTGTATCAAAATGTCGTCTTTCACATAGATTCGGAATCGTCAACTGCAAAAAAGTCAGTTTTAAGATATCGTTGATTGAACAAAGTTGTCTCTTTCTTGTTTCAAGTGTTCTACTATGGACCCATGGGTAAAACTCAAGTTTTAAAAAAGTTCCCGAAATCCGAATTTGGACATTCGTTAGTGTATTAAGTGTATCAAAATGTCGTCTTTCACGTTGATTCGGAATCGTCAACCGCAATAAAAGTCAGTTTTGAGATATAGTTGAATGAACAAAGTTGTCTCTTTCTTGTTTCAAGTGTTTAACTATTGACCCATGGCTAAAACTCAAGCTTTAAAGACTTCCCGAAATCCAAATTTGGACTTTCGTTAGTGTATTAAGTGTATCAAAATGTCGTCTTTCACATTTATTCGAAATCGTCAACCGCAAAAAAAGTCAGTTTTGAGAAATCGTTGAATCAACAAAGTTGTCTCCTTCTTGTTTCAAGTGTTCTACTATAGACCCATCTCTAAAACTCAAGTTTTAAAGACTTCCCGAAATCCAAATTTAGACTTTCACTAGTGTATTAAGTGTATTAAAATGTCGTATTTCACATTGATTCGGAATCGTCAACCGCAAAAAAAGTCAGTTCTGAGATATCGTTGAATGAACGAAGTTGTTTCTTTCTTGTTTCAAGTGTTTAACTATGGACCCATGGCTAAAACTCAAGTTTTAAAGACTTCCCGAATTCCGAATTTGTACTTTCATTAGTGTATTAAGTGTATTAAAATGTCGTCTTTCACATTGATTCGGAATCGTCAACCGCAAAAAAAGTCAGTTTTGAGTTATCGTTGAATGAACAAAGTTGTCTCTTTCTTGTTTCAAGTGTTTAACTATGGACCCATGGCTAAAACTCAAGTTTTAAAGACTTCCCGAAATCCGAATTTGGACTTTCATTAGTGTATTAAGTGTATTAAAATGTCGTCTTTCGCATTGATTCGGAATCGTCAACCGCAAAAAAAGTCAGTTTTGAGTTATCGTTGAATGAACAAAGTTGTCTCTTTCTTGTTTCAAGTGTTCAACTATGGACCCATGGCTAAAACTCAAGTTTTAAAGACTTCCCGAAATCCGAATTTGGACTTTCATTTGTGTATTAAGTGTATTAAAATGTCGTCTTTCACATTGATTCGGAATCGTCAACCGCAAAAAAAGTCAGTTTTGAGATATCGTTGAATGAACAAAGTTGTCTCTTTCTTGTTTCAAGTGTTCAACTATGGACCCATGGCTAAAACTCAAGTTTTAAAAACTTCCCAAAATCTGAATTTGGACTTTATTTAGTGTATTAAGTGTTTCAAAATGTCATCTTTCACGTAGATTCAGAACCGTCAAAAGCAAATAAGTCAGTTTTGAGGTATCTTTGATAGAACAAAGTTCTGTCTCTCTTGTTTCAATTGTTCTACTGTGCACCCATGGCTAAAACTCAAGTTTTAAAAACTTCCCGAGATCTGAATCTGGACTTTCATTAGTGTATTATGTGTATCAAAATGTCGTCTTTTACATAGATTCGGAATCGTCAACTGCAAAAAAGTCAATTTTGAGATATCGTTGATTTAACAAAGTTGTCTCCTTCTTGTTTCAAGTGTTCTACTATGGACCCATGGGTAAAACTCACGTTTTAAAAATGTCCCGAAATCCGAATTTGGACTTTCACTAGTGTATTAAGTGTATCAAAATGTCGTCTTTCACATTGCTTCGGAATCGTCAACCGCAAAAAAAGGCAGTTTTTAGATATCGTTGAATGAAGAAAGTTGTCTCTTTCTTGTTTCAAGTGTTCAACAATGGACCCATGGCTAAAACTCAAGTTTTAAAGACTTCCCGAAATCCGAATTTGGATTTTTCATTAGTGTATTAAGTGTATTAAAATGTCGTCTTTCACATTGATTCGGAATCATCAACCGCAAAAAAAGTCAGTTTTGAGATATCGTTGAATGAACAAAGTTGTCTCTTTCTTTTTTCAAGTGTTTAACTATGGACCCATGGCTAAAACTCAAGTTTTAAATACTTTCCGAAATCCGAATTTGGACTTTCATCAGTGTATTAAGTGTATTAAAATGTCGTCTTTCACATTGATTCGGAATCGTCCACTACAAAAAACTGCCCTTTTGAGTTATCGTTGAATAAGCAAAGTTGTCTCTTTCTTGTTTCAAGTGTTCAACTATGGACCCATGGCTAAAACACAAGTTTTAAAAACTTCTCGAAATATGAATTTGGACTTTCTTTAGTGTATTAAGTTTTTCAAAATGTCGTCTTTCACGTAGATTCGGAATCATCAAAACCAAATAAGTCAGTTTTTAGATATCTTTGATTGAACGAAGTTCTATCTTTCTTGTTTCAAGTGTTCTACTATGAACCCACGGCTAAAACTCAAGTTTTAAAAACTTCTCGAAATCTGAATCTGGACTTTCATTAGTGTATTAAGTGTATCAAAATGTCATCTTTCACATAGGTTCGGAATCGTCAACTGCAAAAAAGTCAATTTTAAGATATCGTTGATTGAACAAAGTTGTCTCCTTCTTGTTTCAAGTGTTCTACTATGGACCATGGCTAAAACTCAAGTTTTAGAGACATCCCGAAATCCGAATTTGGACTTTCGTTAGTGTATTAAGTGTATCAAAATGTCATCTTTCACATTGATTCGAGATCGTCAACCGCAAAAAAAGTCAGTTTTGAGATATCGTTGAATGAACAAAGTTGTCTCTTTCTTGTTTCTAGTGTTTAACTATGGACCCATGGCTAAAACTCAAGTTTTAAAGACTTCCCGAAATCTGATTTGGACTTTCATCAGTGTATTAAGTGTATTAAAATGTAGTCTTTCACATTGATTCAGAATCGTCCACCGAAAAAAACTTTCCTTTCGAGTTATCGTTGAATGAACGAAGTTGTCTCTTTCTTGTTTCAAGTGTTCAACTACGGACCCATGGCCAAAACTCAAGTTTTAAAAACTTCCCAAAATCTGAATTTGGGCTTTCTTTAGTGTATTAAGTGTTTCAAAATGCCGTCTTTCATGTAGATTCGTAATCATCAAAAGCAAATAAGTCAGTTTTTAGATATCTTTGATTGAACAAAGTTCTGTCTTTCTTGTTTCAAGTGTTCTACTATGGACCCATGACTAAAACTCAAGTTTTAAAAACTTCTCGAAATCTAAATCTGGACTTTCATTAGGGTATTAAGTGTATCAAAATGTCGTCTTTCACATAGATTCGGAATCGTCAACTGCAAAAAAGTCAGTTTTAAGATATCGTTGATTGAACAAAGTTGTCTCTTTCTTGTTTCAAGTGTTCTACTATGGACCCATGGGTAAAACTCAAGTTTTAAAAAAGTTCCCGAAATCCGAATTTGGACATTCGTTAGTGTATTAAGTGTATCAAAATGTCGTCTTTCACGTTGATTCGGAATCGTCAACCGCAATAAAAGTCAGTTTTGAGATATAGTTGAATGAACAAAGTTGTCTCTTTCTTGTTTCAAGTGTTTAACTATTGACCCATGGCTAAAACTCAAGCTTTAAAGACTTCCCGAAATCCAAATTTGGACTTTCGTTAGTGTATTAAGTGTATCAAAATGTCGTCTTTCACATTTATTCGAAATCGTCAACCGCAAAAAAAGTCAGTTTTGAGAAATCGTTGAATCAACAAAGTTGTCTCCTTCTTGTTTCAAGTGTTCTACTATGGACCCATCTCTAAAACTCAAGTTTTAAAGACTTCCCGAAATCCAAATTTAGACTTTCACTAGTGTATTAAGTGTATTAAAATGTCGTATTTCACATTGATTCGGAATCGTCAACCGCAAAAAAAGTCAGTTCTGAGATATCGTTGAATGAACGAAGTTGTTTCTTTCTTGTTTCAAGTGTTTAACTATGGACCCATGGCTAAAACTCAAGTTTTAAAGACTTCCCGAATTCCGAATTTGTACTTTCATTAGTGTATTAAGTGTATTAAAATGTCGTCTTTCACATTGATTCGGAATCGTCAACCGCAAAAAAAGTCAGTTTTGAGTTATCGTTGAATGAACAAAGTTGTCTCTTTCTTGTTTCAAGTGTTTAACTATGGACCCATGGCTAAAACTCAAGTTTTAAAGACTTCCCGAAATCCGAATTTGGACTTTCATTAGTGTATTAAGTGTATTAAAATGTCGTCTTTCGCATTGATTCGGAATCGTCAACCGCAAAAAAAGTCAGTTTTGAGTTATCGTTGAATGAACAAAGTTGTCTCTTTCTTGTTTCAAGTGTTCAACTATGGACCCATGGCTAAAACTCAAGTTTTAAAGACTTCCCGAAATCCGAATTTGGACTTTCATTTGTGTATTAAGTGTATTAAAATGTCGTCTTTCACATTGATTCGGAATCGTCAACCGCAAAAAAAGTCAGTTTTGAGATATCGTTGAATGAACAAAGTTGTCTCTTTCTTGTTTCAAGTGTTCAACTATGGACCCATGGCTAAAACTCAAGTTTTAAAAACTTCCCAAAATCTGAATTTGGACTTTATTTAGTGTATTAAGTGTTTCAAAATGTCATCTTTCACGTAGATTCAGAACCGTCAAAAGCAAATAAGTCAGTTTTGAGGTATCTTTGATAGAACAAAGTTCTGTCTCTCTTGTTTCAATTGTTCTACTGTGCACCCATGGCTAAAACTCAAGTTTTAAAAACTTCCCGAGATCTGAATCTGGACTTTCATTAGTGTATTATGTGTATCAAAATGTCGTCTTTTACATAGATTCGGAATCGTCAACTGCAAAAAAGTCAATTTTGAGATATCGTTGATTTAACAAAGTTGTCTCCTTCTTGTTTCAAGTGTTCTACTATGGACCCATGGGTAAAACTCACGTTTTAAAAATGTCCCGAAATCCGAATTTGGACTTTCACTAGTGTATTAAGTGTATCAAAATGTCGTCTTTCACATTGATTCGGAATCGTCAACCGCCAAAAAAGGCAGTTTTTAGATATCGTTGAATGAAGAAAGTTGTCTCTTTCTTGTTTCAAGTGTTCAACAATGGACCCATGGCTAAAACTCAAGTTTTAAAGACTTCCCGAAATCCGAATTTGGATTTTTCATTAGTGTATTAAGTGTATTAAAATGTCGTCTTTCACATTGATTCGGAATCATCAACCGCAAAAAAAGTCAGTTTTGAGATATCGTTGAATGAACAAAGTTGTCTCTTTCTTTTTTCAAGTGTTTAACTATGGACCCATGGCTAAAACTCAAGTTTTAAATACTTTCCGAAATCCGAATTTGGACTTTCATCAGTGTATTAAGTGTATTAAAATGTCGTCTTTCACATTGATTCGGAATCGTCCACTACAAAAAACTGCCCTTTTGAGTTATCGTTGAATAAGCAAAGTTGTCTCTTTCTTGTTTCAAGTGTTCAACTATGGACCCATGGCTAAAACACAAGTTTTAAAAACTTCTCGAAATATGAATTTGGACTTTCTTTAGTGTATTAAGTTTTTCAAAATGTCGTCTTTCACGTAGATTCGGAATCATCAAAACCAAATAAGTCAGTTTTTAGATATCTTTGATTGAACGAAGTTCTATCTTTCTTGTTTCAAGTGTTCTACTATGAACCCACGGCTAAAACTCAAGTTTTAAAAACTTCTCGAAATCTGAATCTGGACTTTCATTAGTGTATTAAGTGTATCAAAATGTCATCTTTCACATAGGTTCGGAATCGTCAACTGCAAAAAAGTCAATTTTAAGATATCGTTGATTGAACAAAGTTGTCTCCTTCTTGTTTCAAGTGTTCTACTATGGACCATGGCTAAAACTCAAGTTTTAGAGACATCCCAAAATCCGAATTTGGACTTTCGTTAGTGTATTAAGTGTATCAAAATGTCATCTTTCACATTGATTCGAGATCGTCAACCGCAAAAAAAGTCAGTTTTGAGATATCGTTGAATGAACAAAGTTGTCTCTTTCTTGTTTCTAGTGTTTAACTATGGACCCATGGCTAAAACTCAAGTTTTAAAGACTTCCCGAAATCTGATTTGGACTTTCATCAGTGTATTAAGTGTATTAAAATGTAGTCTTTCACATTGATTCAGAATCGTCCACCGCAAAAAACTTTCCTTTCGAGTTATCGTTGAATGAACGAAGTTGTCTCTTTCTTGTTTCAAGTGTTCAACTACGGACCCATGGCCAAAACTCAAGTTTTAAAAACTTCCCAAAATCTGAATTTGGGCTTTCTTTAGTGTATTAAGTGTTTCAAAATGCCGTCTTTCATG
Source organism: Diospyros kaki (assembly GCA_036245055.1). Taxonomy (NCBI): domain Eukaryota; kingdom Viridiplantae; phylum Streptophyta; class Magnoliopsida; order Ericales; family Ebenaceae; genus Diospyros; species Diospyros kaki. The sequence goes on along the minus strand of BSEG01000009.1, from coordinate 19,480,389 downwards.
TAGATTCGTAATCATCAAAAGCAAATAAGTCAGTTTTTAGATATCTTTGATTGAACAAAGTTCTGTCTTTCTTGTTTCAAGTGTTCTACTATGGACCCATGACTAAAACTCAAGTTTTAAAAACTTCTCGAAATCTAAATCTGGACTTTCATTAGGGTATTAAGTGTATCAAAATGTCGTCTTTCACATAGATTCGGAATCGTCAACTGCAAAAAAGTCAGTTTTAAGATATCGTTGATTGAACAAAGTTGTCTCTTTCTTGTTTCAAGTGTTCTACTATGGACCCATGGGTAAAACTCAAGTTTTAAAAAAGTTCCCGGAATCCGAATTTGGACATTCGTTAGTGTATTAAGTGTATCAAAATGTCGTCTTTCACGTTGATTCGGAATCGTCAACCGCAATAAAAGTCAGTTTTGAGATATAGTTGAATGAACAAAGTTGTCTCTTTCTTGTTTCAAGTGTTTAACTATTGACCCATGGCTAAAACTCAAGCTTTAAAGACTTCCCGAAATCCAAATTTGGACTTTCGTTAGTGTATTAAGTGTATCAAAATGTCGTCTTTCACATTTATTCGAAATCGTCAACCGCAAAAAAAGTCAGTTTTGAGAAATCGTTGAATCAACAAAGTTGTCTCCTTCTTGTTTCAAGTGTTCTACTATGGACCCATCTCTATAACTCAAGTTTTAAAGACTTCCCGAAATCCAAATTTAGACTTTCACTAGTGTATTAAGTGTATTAAAATGTCGTATTTCACATTGATTCGGAATCGTCAACCGCAAAAAAAGTCAGTTCTGAGATATCGTTGAATGAACGAAGTTGTTTCTTTCTTGTTTCAAGTGTTTAACTATGGACCCATGGCTAAAACTCAAGTTTTAAAGACTTCCCGAAATCCGAATTTGTACTTTCATTAGTGTATTAAGTGTATTAAAATGTCGTCTTTCACATTGATTCGGAATCGTCAACCGCAAAAAAAGTCAGTTTTGAGTTATCGTTGAATGAACAAAGTTGTCTCTTTCTTGTTTCAAGTGTTTAACTATGGACCCATGGCTAAAACTCAAGTTTTAAAGACTTCCCGAAATCCGAATTTGGACTTTCATTAGTGTATTAAGTGTATTAAAATGTCGTCTTTCGCATTGATTCGGAATCGTCAACCGCAAAAAAAGTCAGTTTTGAGTTATCGTTGAATGAACAATGTTGTCTCTTTCTTGTTTCAAGTGTTCAACTATGGACCCATGGCTAAAACTCAAGTTTTAAAGACTTCCCGAAATCCGAATTTGGACTTTCATTTGTGTATTAAGTGTATTAAAATGTCGTCTTTCACATTGATTCGGAATCGTCAACCGCAAAAAAAGTCAGTTTTGAGATATCGTTGAATGAACAAAGTTGTCTCTTTCTTGTTTCAAGTGTTCAACTATGGACCCATGGCTAAAACTCAAGTTTTAAAAACTTCCCAAAATCTGAATTTGGACTTTATTTAGTGTATTAAGTGTTTCAAAATGTCATCTTTCACGTAGATTCAGAACCGTCAAAAGCAAATAAGTCAGTTTTGAGGTATCTTTGATAGAACAAAGTTCTGTCTCTCTTGTTTCAATTGTTCTACTGTGCACCCATGGCTAAAACTCAAGTTTTAAAAACTTCCCGAGATCTGAATCTGGACTTTCATTAGTGTATTATGTGTATCAAAATGTCGTCTTTTACATAGATTCGGAATCGTCAACTGCAAAAAAGTCAATTTTGAGATATCGTTGATTTAACAAAGTTGTCTCCTTCTTGTTTCAAGTGTTCTACTATGGACCCATGGGTAAAACTCACGTTTTAAAAATGTCCCGAAATCCGAATTTGGACTTTCACTAGTGTATTAAGTGTATCAAAATGTCGTCTTTCACATTGATTCGGAATCATCAACCGCAAAAAAAGGCAGTTTTTAGATATCGTTGAATGAAGAAAGTTGTCTCTTTCTTGTTTCAAGTGTTCAACAATGGACCCATGGCTAAAACTCAAGTTTTAAAGACTTCCCGAAATCCGAATTTGGATTTTTCATTAGTGTATTAAGTGTATTAAAATGTCGTCTTTCACATTGATTCGGAATCATCAACCGCAAAAAAAGTCAGTTTTGAGATATCGTTGAATGAACAAAGTTGTCTCTTTCTTTTTTCAAGTGTTTAACTATGGACCCATGGCTAAAACTCAAGTTTTAAATACTTTCCGAAATCCGAATTTGGACTTTCATCAGTGTATTAAGTGTATTAAAATGTCGTCTTTCACATTGATTCGGAATCGTCCACTACAAAAAACTGCCCTTTTGAGTTATCGTTGAATAAGCAAAGTTGTCTCTTTCTTGTTTCAAGTGTTCAACTATGGACCCATGGCTAAAACACAAGTTTTAAAAACTTCTCGAAATATGAATTTGGACTTTCTTTAGTGTATTAAGTTTTTCAAAATGTCGTCTTTCACGTAGATTCGGAATCATCAAAACCAAATAAGTCAGTTTTTAGATATCTTTGACTGAACGAAGTTCTATCTTTCTTGTTTCAAGTGTTCTACTATGAACCCACGGCTAAAACTCAAGTTTTAAAAAGTTCTCGAAATCTGAATCTGGACTTTCATTAGTGTATTAAGTGTATCAAAATGTCATCTTTCACATAGGTTCGGAATCGTCAACTGCAAAAAAGTCAATTTTAAGATATCGTTGATTGAACAAAGTTGTCTCCTTCTTGTTTCAAGTGTTCTACTATGGACCATGGCTAAAACTCAAGTTTTAGAGACATCCCGAAATCCGAATTTGGACTTTCGTTAGTGTATTAAGTGTATCAAAATGTCATCTTTCACATTGATTCGAGATCGTCAACCGCAAAAAAAGTCAGTTTTGAGATATCGTTGAATGAACAAAGTTGTCTCTTTCTTGTTTCTAGTGTTTAACTATGGACCCATGGCTAAAACTCAAGTTTTAAAGACTTCCCGAAATCTGATTTGGACTTTCATCAGTGTATTAAGTGTATTAAAATGTAGTCTTTCACATTGATTCAGAATCGTCCACCGCAAAAAACTTTCCTTTCGAGTTATCGTTGAATGAACGAAGTTGTCTCTTTCTTGTTTCAAGTGTTCAACTACGGACCCATGGCCAAAACTCAAGTTTTAAAAACTTCCCAAAATCTGAATTTGGGCTTTCTTTAGTGTATTAAGTGTTTCAAAATGCCGTCTTTCATGTAGATTCGTAATCATCAAAAGCAAATAAGTCAGTTTTTAGATATCTTTGATTGAACAAAGTTCTGTCTTTCTTGTTTCAAGTGTTCTACTATGGACCCATGACTAAAACTCAAGTTTTAAAAACTTCTCGAAATCTAAATCTGGACTTTCATTAGGGTATTAAGTGTATCAAAATGTCGTCTTTCACATAGATTCGGAATCGTCAACTGCAAAAAAGTCAGTTTTAAGATATCGTTGATTGAACAAAGTTGTCTCTTTCTTGTTTCAAGTGTTCTACTATGGACCCATGGGTAAAACTCAAGTTTTAAAAAAGTTCCCGAAATCCGAATTTGGACATTCGTTAGTGTATTAAGTGTATCAAAATGTCGTCTTTCACGTTGATTCGGAATCGTCAACCGCAATAAAAGTCAGTTTTGAGATATAGTTGAATGAACAAAGTTGTCTCTTTCTTGTTTCAAGTGTTTAACTATTGACCCATGGCTAAAACTCAAGCTTTAAAGACTTCCCGAAATCCAAATTTGGACTTTCGTTAGTGTATTAAGTGTATCAAAATGTCGTCTTTCACATTTATTCGAAATCGTCAACCGCAAAAAAAGTCAGTTTTGAGAAATCGTTGAATCAACAAAGTTGTCTCCTTCTTGTTTCAAGTGTTCTACTATGGACCCATCTCTAAAACTCAAGTTTTAAAGACTTCCCGAAATCCAAATTTAGACTTTCACTAGTGTATTAAGTGTATTAAAATGTCGTATTTCACATTGATTCGGAATCGTCAACCGCAAAAAAAGTCAGTTCTGAGATATCGTTGAATGAACGAAGTTGTTTCTTTCTTGTTTCAAGTGTTTAACTATGGACCCATGGCTAAAACTCAAGTTTTAAAGACTTCCCGAATTCCGAATTTGTACTTTCATTAGTGTATTAAGTGTATTAAAATGTCGTCTTTCACATTGATTCGGAATCGTCAACCGCAAAAAAAGTCAGTTTTGAGTTATCGTTGAATGAACAAAGTTGTCTCTTTCTTGTTTCAAGTGTTTAACTATGGACCCATGGCTAAAACTCAAGTTTTAAAGACTTCCCGAAATCCGAATTTGGACTTTCATTAGTGTATTAAGTGTATTAAAATGTCGTCTTTCGCATTGATTCGGAATCGTCAACCGCAAAAAAAGTCAGTTTTGAGTTATCGTTGAATGAACAAAGTTGTCTCTTTCTTGTTTCAAGTGTTCAACTATGGACCCATGGCTAAAACTCAAGTTTTAAAGACTTCCCGAAATCCGAATTTGGACTTTCATTTGTGTATTAAGTGTATTAAAATGTCGTCTTTCACATTGATTCGGAATCGTCAACCGCAAAAAAAGTCAGTTTTGAGATATCGTTGAATGAACAAAGTTGTCTCTTTCTTGTTTCAAGTGTTCAACTATGGACCCATGGCTAAAACTCAAGTTTTAAAAACTTCCCAAAATCTGAATTTGGACTTTATTTAGTGTATTAAGTGTTTCAAAATGTCATCTTTCACGTAGATTCAGAACCGTCAAAAGCAAATAAGTCAGTTTTGAGGTATCTTTGATAGAACAAAGTTCTGTCTCTCTTGTTTCAATTGTTCTACTGTGCACCCATGGCTAAAACTCAAGTTTTAAAAACTTCCCGAGATCTGAATCTGGACTTTCATTAGTGTATTATGTGTATCAAAATGTCGTCTTTTACATAGATTCGGAATCGTCAACTGCAAAAAAGTCAATTTTGAGATATCGTTGATTTGACAAAGTTGTCTCCTTCTTGTTTCAAGTGTTCTACTATGGACCCATGGGTAAAACTCACGTTTTAAAAATGTCCCGAAATCCGAATTTGGACTTTCACTAGTGTATTAAGTGTATCAAAATGTCGTCTTTCACATTGATTCGGAATCGTCAACCGCAAAAAAAGGCAGTTTTTAGATATCGTTGAATGAAGAAAGTTGTCTCTTTCTTGTTTCAAGTGTTCAACAATGGACCCATGGCTAAAACTCAAGTTTTAAAGACTTCCCGAAATCCGAATTTGGATTTTTCATTAGTGTATTAAGTGTATTAAAATGTCGTCTTTCACATTGATTCGGAATCATCAACCGCAAAAAAAGTCAGTTTTGAGATATCGTTGAATGAACAAAGTTGTCTCTTTCTTTTTTCAAGTGTTTAACTATGGACCCATGGCTAAAACTCAAGTTTTAAATACTTTCCGAAATCCGAATTTGGACTTTCATCAGTGTATTAAGTGTATTAAAATGTCGTCTTTCACATTGATTCGGAATCGTCCACTACAAAAAACTGCCCTTTTGAGTTATCGTTGAATAAGCAAAGTTGTCTCTTTCTTGTTTCAAGTGTTCAACTATGGACCCATGGCTAAAACACAAGTTTTAAAAACTTCTCGAAATATGAATTTGGACTTTCTTTAGTGTATTAAGTTTTTCAAAATGTCGTCTTTCACGTAGATTCGGAATCATCAAAACCAAATAAGTCAGTTTTTAGATATCTTTGACTGAACGAAGTTCTATCTTTCTTGTTTCAAGTGTTCTACTATGAACCCACGGCTAAAACTCAAGTTTTAAAAAGTTCTCGAAATCTGAATCTGGACTTTCATTAGTGTATTAAGTGTATCAAAATGTCATCTTTCACATAGGTTCGGAATCGTCAACTGCAAAAAAGTCAATTTTAAGATATCGTTGATTGAACAAAGTTGTCTCCTTCTTGTTTCAAGTGTTCTACTATGGACCATGGCTAAAACTCAAGTTTTAGAGACATCCCGAAATCCGAATTTGGACTTTCGTTAGTGTATTAAGTGTATCAAAATGTCATCTTTCACATTGATTCGAGATCGTCAACCGCAAAAAAAGTCAGTTTTGAGATATCGTTGAATGAACAAAGTTGTCTCTTTCTTGTTTCTAGTGTTTAACTATGGACCCATGGCTAAAACTCAAGTTTTAAAGACTTCCCGAAATCTGATTTGGACTTTCATCAGTGTATTAAGTGTATTAAAATGTAGTCTTTCACATTGATTCAGAATCGTCCACCGCAAAAAACTTTCCTTTCGAGTTATCGTTGAATGAACGAAGTTGTCTCTTTCTTGTTTCAAGTGTTCAACTACGGACCCATGGCCAAAACTCAAGTTTTAAAAACTTCCCAAAATCTGAATTTGGGCTTTCTTTAGTGTATTAAGTGTTTCAAAATGCCGTCTTTCATGTAGATTCGTAATCATCAAAAGCAAATAAGTCAGTTTTTAGATATCTTTGATTGAACAAAGTTCTGTCTTTCTTGTTTCAAGTGTTCTACTATGGACCCATGACTAAAACTCAAGTTTTAAAAACTTCTCGAAATCTAAATCTGGACTTTCATTAGGGTATTAAGTGTATCAAAATGTCGTCTTTCACATAGATTCGGAATCGTCAACTGCAAAAAAGTCAGTTTTAAGATATCGTTGATTGAACAAAGTTGTCTCTTTCTTGTTTCAAGTGTTCTACTATGGACCCATGGGTAAAACTCAAGTTTTAAAAAAGTTCCCAAAATCCGAATTTGGACATTCGTTAGTGTATTAAGTGTATCAAAATGTCGTCTTTCACGTTGATTCGGAATCGTCAACCGCAATAAAAGTCAGTTTTGAGATATAGTTGAATGAACAAAGTTGTCTCTTTCTTGTTTCAAGTGTTTAACTATTGACCCATGGCTAAAACTCAAGCTTTAAAGACTTCCCGAAATCCAAATTTGGACTTTCGTTAGTGTATTAAGTGTATCAAAATGTCGTCTTTCACATTTATTCGAAATCGTCAACCGCAAAAAAAGTCAGTTTTGAGAAATCGTTGAATCAACAAAGTTGTCTCCTTCTTGTTTCAAGTGTTCTACTATGGACCCATCTCTAAAACTCAAGTTTTAAAGACTTCCCGAAATCCAAATTTAGACTTTCACTAGTGTATTAAGTGTATTAAAATGTCGTATTTCACATTGATTCGGAATCGTCAACCGCAAAAAAAGTCAGTTCTGAGATATCGTTGAATGAACGAAGTTGTTTCTTTCTTGTTTCAAGTGTTTAACTATGGACCCATGGCTAAAACTCAAGTTTTAAAGACTTCCCGAATTCCGAATTTGTACTTTCATTAGTGTATTAAGTGTATTAAAATGTCGTCTTTCACATTGATTCGGAATCGTCAACCGCAAAAAAAGTCAGTTTTGAGTTATCGTTGAATGAACAAAGTTGTCTCTTTCTTGTTTCAAGTGTTTAACTATGGACCCATGGCTAAAACTCAAGTTTTAAAGACTTCCCGAAATCCGAATTTGGACTTTCATTAGTGTATTAAGTGTATTAAAATGTCGTCTTTCGCATTGATTCGGAATCGTCAACCGCAAAAAAAGTCAGTTTTGAGTTATCGTTGAATGAACAAAGTTGTCTCTTTCTTGTTTCAAGTGTTCAACTATGGACCCATGGCTAAAACTCAAGTTTTAAAGACTTCCCGAAATCCGAATTTGGACTTTCATTTGTGTATTAAGTGTATTAAAATGTCGTCTTTCACATTGATTCGGAATCGTCAACCGCAAAAAAAGTCAGTTTTGAGATATCGTTGAATGAACAAAGTTGTCTCTTTCTTGTTTCAAGTGTTCAACTATGGACCCATGGCTAAAACTCAAGTTTTAAAAACTTCCCAAAATCTGAATTTGGACTTTATTTAGTGTATTAAGTGTTTCAAAATGTCATCTTTCACGTAGATTCAGAACCGTCAAAAGCAAATAAGTCAGTTTTGAGGTATCTTTGATAGAACAAAGTTCTGTCTCTCTTGTTTCAATTGTTCTACTGTGCACCCATGGCTAAAACTCAAGTTTTAAAAACTTCCCGAGATCTGAATCTGGACTTTCATTAGTGTATTATGTGTATCAAAATGTCGTCTTTTACATAGATTCGGAATCGTCAACTGCAAAAAAGTCAATTTTGAGATATCGTTGATTTAACAAAGTTGTCTCCTTCTTGTTTCAAGTGTTCTACTATGGACCCATGGGTAAAACTCACGTTTTAAAAATGTCCCGAAATCTGAATTTGGACTTTCACTAGTGTATTAAGTGTATCAAAATGTCGTCTTTCACATTGATTCGGAATCGTCAACCGCAAAAAAAGGCAGTTTTTAGATATCGTTGAATGAAGAAAGTTGTCTCTTTCTTGTTTCAAGTGTTCAACAATGGACCCATGGCTAAAACTCAAGTTTTAAAGACTTCCCGAAATCCAAATTTGGATTTTTCATTAGTGTATTAAGTGTATTAAAATGTCGTCTTTCACATTGATTCGGAATCATCAACCGCAAAAAAAGTCAGTTTTGAGATATCGTTGAATGAACAAAGTTGTCTCTTTCTTTTTTCAAGTGTTTAACTATGGACCCATGGCTAAAACTCAAGTTTTAAATACTTTCTGAAATCCGAATTTGGACTTTCATCAGTGTATTAAGTGTATTAAAATGTCGTCTTTCACATTGATTCGGAATCGTCCACTACAAAAAACTGCCCTTTTGAGTTATCGTTGAATAAGCAAAGTTGTCTCTTTCTTGTTTCAAGTGTTCAACTATGGACCCATGGCTAAAACACAAGTTTTAAAAACTTCTCGAAATATGAATTTGGACTTTCTTTAGTGTATTAAGTTTTTCAAAATGTCGTCTTTCACGTAGATTCGGAATCATCAAAACCAAATAAGTCAGTTTTTAGATATCTTTGATTGAACGAAGTTCTATCTTTCTTGTTTCAAGTGTTCTACTATGAACCCACGGCTAAAACTCAAGTTTTAAAAACTTCTCGAAATCTGAATCTGGACTTTCATTAGTGTATTAAGTGTATCAAAATGTCATCTTTCACATAGGTTCGGAATCGTCAACTGCAAAAAAGTCAATTTTAAGATATCGTTGATTGAACAAAGTTGTCTCCTTCTTGTTTCAAGTGTTCTACTATGGACCATGGCTAAAACTCAAGTTTTAGAGACATCCCGAAATCCGAATTTGGACTTTCGTTAGTGTATTAAGTGTATCAAAATGTCATCTTTCACATTGATTCGAGATCGTCAACCGCAAAAAAAGTCAGTTTTGAGATATCGTTGAATGAACAAAGTTGTCTCTTTCTTGTTTCTAGTGTTTAACTATGGACCCATGGCTAAAACTCAAGTTTTAAAGACTTCCCGAAATCTGATTTGGACTTTCATCAGTGTATTAAGTGTATTAAAATGTAGTCTTTCACATTGATTCAGAATCGTCCACCGCAAAAAACTTTCCTTTCGAGTTATCGTTGAATGAACGAAGTTGTCTCTTTCTTGTTTCAAGTGTTCAACTACGGACCCATGGCCAAAACTCAAGTTTTAAAAACTTCCCAAAATCTGAATTTGGGCTTTCTTTAGTGTATTAAGTGTTTCAAAATGCCGTCTTTCATGTAGATTCGTAATCATCAAAAGCAAATAAGTCAGTTTTTAGATATCTTTGATTGAACAAAGTTCTGTCTTTCTTGTTTCAAGTGTTCTACTATGGACCCATGACTAAAACTCAAGTTTTAAAAACTTCTCGAAATCTAAATCTGGACTTTCATTAGGGTATTAAGTGTATCAAAATGTCGTCTTTCACATAGATTCGGAATCGTCAACTGCAAAAAAGTCAGTTTTAAGATATCGTTGATTGAACAAAGTTGTCTCTTTCTTGTTTCAAGTGTTCTACTATGGACCCATGGGTAAAACTCAAGTTTTAAAAAAGTTCCCGAAATCCGAATTTGGACATTCGTTAGTGTATTAAGTGTATCAAAATGTCGTCTTTCACGTTGATTCGGAATCGTCAACCGCAATAAAAGTCAGTTTTGAGATATAGTTGAATGAACAAAGTTGTCTCTTTCTTGTTTCAAGTGTTTAACTATTGACCCATGGCTAAAACTCAAGCTTTAAAGACTTCCCGAAATCCAAATTTGGACTTTCGTTAGTGTATTAAGTGTATCAAAATGTCGTCTTTCACATTTATTCGAAATCGTCAACCGCAAAAAAAGTCAGTTTTGAGAAATCGTTGAATCAACAAAGTTGTCTCCTTCTTGTTTCAAGTGTTCTACTATGGACCCATCTCTAAAACTCAAGTTTTAAAGACTTCCCGAAATCCAAATTTAGACTTTCACTAGTGTATTAAGTGTATTAAAATGTCGTATTTCACATTGATTCGGAATCGTCAACCGCAAAAAAAGTCAGTTCTGAGATATCGTTGAATGAACGAAGTTGTTTCTTTCTTGTTTCAAGTGTTTAACTATGGACCCATGGCTAAAACTCAAGTTTTAAAGACTTCTCGAAATCCGAATTTGTACTTTCATTAGTGTATTAAGTGTATTAAAATGTCGTCTTTCACATTGATTCGGAATCGTCAACCGCAAAAAAAGTCAGTTTTGAGTTATCGTTGAATGAACAAAGTTGTCTCTTTCTTGTTTCAAGTGTTTAACTATGGACCCATGGCTAAAACTCAAGTTTTAAAGACTTCCCGAAATCCGAATTTGGACTTTCATTAGTGTATTAAGTGTATTAAAATGTCGTCTTTCGCATTGATTCGGAATCGTCAACCGCAAAAAAAGTCAGTTTTGAGTTATCGTTGAATGAACAAAGTTGTCTCTTTCTTGTTTCAAGTGTTCAACTATGGACCCATGGCTAAAACTCAAGTTTTAAAGACTTCCCGAAATCCGAATTTGGACTTTCATTTGTGTATTAAGTGTATTAAAATGTCGTCTTTCACATTGATTCGGAATCGTCAACCGCAAAAAAAGTCAGTTTTGAGATATCGTTGAATGAACAAAGTTGTCTCTTTCTTGTTTCAAGTGTTCAACTATGGACCCATGGCTAAAACTCAAGTTTTAAAAACTTCCCAAAATCTGAATTTGGACTTTATTTAGTGTATTAAGTGTTTCAAAATGTCATCTTTCACGTAGATTCAGAACCGTCAAAAGCAAATAAGTCAGTTTTGAGGTATCTTTGATAGAACAAAGTTCTGTCTCTCTTGTTTCAATTGTTCTACTGTGCACCCATGGCTAAAACTCAAGTTTTAAAAACTTCCCGAGATCTGAATCTGGACTTTCATTAGTGTATTATGTGTATCAAAATGTCGTCTTTTACATAGATTCGGAATCGTCAACTGCAAAAAAGTCAATTTTGAGATATCGTTGATTTAACAAAGTTGTCTCCTTCTTGTTTCAAGTGTTCTACTATGGACCCATGGGTAAAACTCACGTTTTAAAAATGTCCCGAAATCCGAATTTGGACTTTCACTAGTGTATTAAGTGTATCAAAATGTCGTCTTTCACATTGCTTCGGAATCGTCAACCGCAAAAAAAGGCAGTTTTTAGATATCGTTGAATGAAGAAAGTTGTCTCTTTCTTGTTTCAAGTGTTCAACAATGGACCCATGGCTAAAACTCAAGTTTTAAAGACTTCCCGAAATCCGAATTTGGATTTTTCATTAGTGTATTAAGTGTATTAAAATGTCGTCTTTCACATTGATTCGGAATCATCAACCGCAAAAAAAGTCAGTTTTGAGATATCGTTGAATGAACAAAGTTGTCTCTTTCTTTTTTCAAGTGTTTAACTATGGACCCATGGCTAAAACTCAAGTTTTAAATACTTTCCGAAATCCGAATTTGGACTTTCATCAGTGTATTAAGTGTATTAAAATGTCGTCTTTCACATTGATTCGGAATCGTCCACTACAAAAAACTGCCCTTTTGAGTTATCGTTGAATAAGCAAAGTTGTCTCTTTCTTGTTTCAAGTGTTCAACTATGGACCCATGGCTAAAACACAAGTTTTAAAAACTTCTCGAAATATGAATTTGGACTTTCTTTAGTGTATTAAGTTTTTCAAAATGTCGTCTTTCACGTAGATTCGGAATCATCAAAACCAAATAAGTCAGTTTTTAGATATCTTTGATTGAACGAAGTTCTATCTTTCTTGTTTCAAGTGTTCTACTATGAACCCACGGCTAAAACTCAAGTTTTAAAAACTTCTCGAAATCTGAATCTGGACTTTCATTAGTGTATTAAGTGTATCAAAATGTCATCTTTCACATAGGTTCGGAATCGTCAACTGCAAAAAAGTCAATTTTAAGATATCGTTGATTGAACAAAGTTGTCTCCTTCTTGTTTCAAGTGTTCTACTATGGACCATGGCTAAAACTCAAGTTTTAGAGACATCCCGAAATCCGAATTTGGACTTTCGTTAGTGTATTAAGTGTATCAAAATGTCATCTTTCACATTGATTCGAGATCGTCAACCGCAAAAAAAGTCAGTTTTGAGATATCGTTGAATGAACAAAGTTGTCTCTTTCTTGTTTCTAGTGTTTAACTATGGACCCATGGCTAAAACTCAAGTTTTAAAGACTTCCCGAAATCTGATTTGGACTTTCATCAGTGTATTAAGTGTATTAAAATGTAGTCTTTCACATTGATTCAGAATCGTCCACCGCAAAAAACTTTCCTTTCGAGTTATCGTTGAATGAACGAAGTTGTCTCTTTCTTGTTTCAAGTGTTCAACTACGGACCCATGGCCAAAACTCAAGTTTTAAAAACTTCCCAAAATCTGAATTTGGGCTTTCTTTAGTGTATTAAGTGTTTCAAAATGCCGTCTTTCATGTAGATTCGTAATCATCAAAAGCAAATAAGTCAGTTTTTAGATATCTTTGATTGAACAAAGTTCTGTCTTTCTTGTTTCAAGTGTTCTACTATGGACCCATGACTAAAACTCAAGTTTTAAAAACTTCTCGAAATCTAAATCTGGACTTTCATTAGGGTATTAAGTGTATCAAAATGTCGTCTTTCACATAGATTCGGAATCGTCAACTGCAAAAAAGTCAGTTTTAAGATATCGTTGATTGAACAAAGTTGTCTCTTTCTTGTTTCAAGTGTTCTACTATGGACCCATGGGTAAAACTCAAGTTTTAAAAAAGTTCCCGAAATCCGAATTTGGACATTCGTTAGTGTATTAAGTGTATCAAAATGTCGTCTTTCACGTTGATTCGGAATCGTCAACCGCAATAAAAGTCAATTTTGAGATATAGTTGAATGAACAAAGTTGTCTCTTTCTTGTTTCAAGTGTTTAACTATTGACCCATGGCTAAAACTCAAGCTTTAAAGACTTCCCGAAATCCAAATTTGGACTTTCGTTAGTGTATTAAGTGTATCAAAATGTCGTCTTTCACATTTATTCGAAATCGTCAACCGCAAAAAAAGTCAGTTTTGAGAAATCGTTGAATCAACAAAGTTGTCTCCTTCTTGTTTCAAGTGTTCTACTATGGACCCATCTCTAAAACTCAAGTTTTAAAGACTTCCCGAAATCCAAATTTAGACTTTCACTAGTGTATTAAGTGTATTAAAATGTCGTATTTCACATTGATTCGGAATCGTCAACCGCAAAAAAAGTCAGTTCTGAGATATCGTTGAATGAACGAAGTTGTTTCTTTCTTGTTTCAAGTGTTTAACTATGGACCCATGGCTAAAACTCAAGTTTTAAAGACTTCCCGAATTCCGAATTTGTACTTTCATTAGTGTATTAAGTGTATTAAAATGTCGTCTTTCACATTGATTCGGAATCGTCAACCGCAAAAAAAGTCAGTTTTGAGTTATCGTTGAATGAACAAAGTTGTCTCTTTCTTGTTTCAAGTGTTTAACTATGGACCCATGGCTAAAACTCAAGTTTTAAAGACTTCCCGAAATCCGAATTTGGACTTTCATTAGTGTATTAAGTGTATTAAAATGTCGTCTTTCGCATTGATTCGGAATCGTCAACCGCAAAAAAAGTCAGTTTTGAGTTATCGTTGAATGAACAAAGTTGTCTCTTTCTTATTTCAAGTGTTCAACTATGGACCCATGGCTAAAACTCAAGTTTTAAAGACTTCCCGAAATCCGAATTTGGACTTTCATTTGTGTATTAAGTGTATTAAAATGTCGTCTTTCACATTGATTCGGAATCGTCAACCGCAAAAAAAGTCAGTTTTGAGATATCGTTGAATGAACAAAGTTGTCTCTTTCTTGTTTCAAGTGTTCAACTATGGACCCATGGCTAAAACTCAAGTTTTAAAAACTTCCCAAAATCTGAATTTGGACTTTATTTAGTGTATTAAGTGTTTCAAAATGTCATCTTTCACGTAGATTCAGAACCGTCAAAAGCAAATAAGTCAGTTTTGAGGTATCTTTGATAGAACAAAGTTCTGTCTCTCTTGTTTCAATTGTTCTACTGTGCACCCATGGCTAAAACTCAAGTTTTAAAAACTTCCCGAGATCTGAATCTGGACTTTCATTAGTGTATTATGTGTATCAAAATGTCGTCTTTTACATAGATTCGGAATCGTCAACTGCAAAAAAGTCAATTTTGAGATATCGTTGATTTAACAAAGTTGTCTCCTTCTTGTTTCAAGTGTTCTACTATGGACCCATGGGTAAAACTCACGTTTTAAAAATGTCCCGAAATCCGAATTTGGACTTTCACTAGTGTATTAAGTGTATCAAAATGTCGTCTTTCACATTGATTCGGAATCGTCAACCGCCAAAAAAGGCAGTTTTTAGATATCGTTGAATGAAGAAAGTTGTCTCTTTCTTGTTTCAAGTGTTCAACAATGGACCCATGGCTAAAACTCAAGTTTTAAAGACTTCCCGAAATCCGAATTTGGATTTTTCATTAGTGTATTAAGTGTATTAAAATGTCGTCTTTCACATTGATTCGGAATCATCAACCGCAAAAAAAGTCAGTTTTGAGATATCGTTGAATGAACAAAGTTGTCTCTTTCTTTTTTCAAGTGTTTAACTATGGACCCATGGCTAAAACTCAAGTTTTAAATACTTTCCGAAATCCGAATTTGGACTTTCATCAGTGTATTAAGTGTATTAAAATGTCGTCTTTCACATTGATTCGGAATCGTCCACTACAAAAAACTGCCCTTTTGAGTTATCGTTGAATAAGCAAAGTTGTCTCTTTCTTGTTTCAAGTGTTCAACTATGGACCCATGGCTAAAACACAAGTTTTAAAAACTTCTCGAAATATGAATTTGGACTTTCTTTAGTGTATTAAGTTTTTCAAAATGTCGTCTTTCACGTAGATTCGGAATCATCAAAACCAAATAAGTCAGTTTTTAGATATCTTTGATTGAACGAAGTTCTATCTTTCTTGTTTCAAGTGTTCTACTATGAACCCACGGCTAAAACTCAAGTTTTAAAAACTTCTCGAAATCTGAATCTGGACTTTCATTAGTGTATTAAGTGTATCAAAATGTCATCTTTCACATAGGTTCGGAATCGTCAACTGCAAAAAAGTCAATTTTAAGATATCGTTGATTGAACAAAGTTGTCTCCTTCTTGTTTCAAGTGTTCTACTATGGACCATGGCTAAAACTCAAGTTTTAGAGACATCCCAAAATCCGAATTTGGACTTTCGTTAGTGTATTAAGTGTATCAAAATGTCATCTTTCACATTGATTCGAGATCGTCAACCGCAAAAAAAGTCAGTTTTGAGATATCGTTGAATGAACAAAGTTGTCTCTTTCTTGTTTCTAGTGTTTAACTATGGACCCATGGCTAAAACTCAAGTTTTAAAGACTTCCCGAAATCTGATTTGGACTTTCATCAGTGTATTAAGTGTATTAAAATGTAGTCTTTCACATTGATTCAGAATCGTCCACCGCAAAAAACTTTCCTTTCGAGTTATCGTTGAATGAACGAAGTTGTCTCTTTCTTGTTTCAAGTGTTCAACTACGGACCCATGGCCAAAACTCAAGTTTTAAAAACTTCCCAAAATCTGAATTTGGGCTTTCTTTAGTGTATTAAGTGTTTCAAAATGCCGTCTTTCATGTAGATTCGTAATCATCAAAAGCAAATAAGTCAGTTTTTAGATATCTTTGATTGAACAAAGTTCTGTCTTTCTTGTTTCAAGTGTTCTACTATGGACCCATGACTAAAACTCAAGTTTTAAAAACTTCTCGAAATCTAAATCTGGACTTTCATTAGGGTATTAAGTGTATCAAAATGTCGTCTTTCACATAGATTCGGAATCGTCAACTGCAAAAAAGTCAGTTTTAAGATATCGTTGATTGAACAAAGTTGTCTCTTTCTTGTTTCAAGTGTTCTACTATGGACCCATGGGTAAAACTCAAGTTTTAAAAAAGTTCCCGGAATCCGAATTTGGACATTCGTTAGTGTATTAAGTGTATCAAAATGTCGTCTTTCACGTTGATTCGGAATCGTCAACCGCAATAAAAGTCAGTTTTGAGATATAGTTGAATGAACAAAGTTGTCTCTTTCTTGTTTCAAGTGTTTAACTATTGACCCATGGCTAAAACTCAAGCTTTAAAGACTTCCCGAAATCCAAATTTGGACTTTCGTTAGTGTATTAAGTGTATCAAAATGTCGTCTTTCACATTTATTCGAAATCGTCAACCGCAAAAAAAGTCAGTTTTGAGAAATCGTTGAATCAACAAAGTTGTCTCCTTCTTGTTTCAAGTGTTCTACTATGGACCCATCTCTATAACTCAAGTTTTAAAGACTTCCCGAAATCCAAATTTAGACTTTCACTAGTGTATTAAGTGTATTAAAATGTCGTATTTCACATTGATTCGGAATCGTCAACCGCAAAAAAAGTCAGTTCTGAGATATCGTTGAATGAACGAAGTTGTTTCTTTCTTGTTTCAAGTGTTTAACTATGGACCCATGGCTAAAACTCAAGTTTTAAAGACTTCCCGAAATCCGAATTTGTACTTTCATTAGTGTATTAAGTGTATTAAAATGTCGTCTTTCACATTGATTCGGAATCGTCAACCGCAAAAAAAGTCAGTTTTGAGTTATCGTTGAATGAACAAAGTTGTCTCTTTCTTGTTTCAAGTGTTTAACTATGGACCCATGGCTAAAACTCAAGTTTTAAAGACTTCCCGAAATCCGAATTTGGACTTTCATTAGTGTATTAAGTGTATTAAAATGTCGTCTTTCGCATTGATTCGGAATCGTCAACCGCAAAAAAAGTCAGTTTTGAGTTATCGTTGAATGAACAAAGTTGTCTCTTTCTTGTTTCAAGTGTTCAACTATGGACCCATGGCTAAAACTCAAGTTTTAAAGACTTCCCGAAATCCGAATTTGGACTTTCATTTGTGTATTAAGTGTATTAAAATGTCGTCTTTCACATTGATTCGGAATCGTCAACCGCAAAAAAAGTCAGTTTTGAGATATCGTTGAATGAACAAAGTTGTCTCTTTCTTGTTTCAAGTGTTCAACTATGGACCCATGGCTAAAACTCAAGTTTTAAAAACTTCCCAAAATCTGAATTTGGACTTTATTTAGTGTATTAAGTGTTTCAAAATGTCATCTTTCACGTAGATTCAGAACCGTCAAAAGCAAATAAGTCAGTTTTGAGGTATCTTTGATAGAACAAAGTTCTGTCTCTCTTGTTTCAATTGTTCTACTGTGCACCCATGGCTAAAACTCAAGTTTTAAAAACTTCCCGAGATCTGAATCTGGACTTTCATTAGTGTATTATGTGTATCAAAATGTCGTCTTTTACATAGATTCGGAATCGTCAACTGCAAAAAAGTCAATTTTGAGATATCGTTGATTTAACAAAGTTGTCTCCTTCTTGTTTCAAGTGTTCTACTATGGACCCATGGGTAAAACTCACGTTTTAAAAATGTCCCGAAATCCGAATTTGGACTTTCACTAGTGTATTAAGTGTATCAAAATGTCGTCTTTCACATTGATTCGGAATCATCAACCGCAAAAAAAGGCAGTTTTTAGATATCGTTGAATGAAGAAAGTTGTCTCTTTCTTGTTTCAAGTGTTCAACAATGGACCCATGGCTAAAACTCAAGTTTTAAAGACTTCCCGAAATCCGAATTTGGATTTTTCATTAGTGTATTAAGTGTATTAAAATGTCGTCTTTCACATTGATTCGGAATCATCAACCGCAAAAAAAGTCAGTTTTGAGATATCGTTGAATGAACAAAGTTGTCTCTTTCTTTTTTCAAGTGTTTAACTATGGACCCATGGCTAAAACTCAAGTTTTAAATACTTTCCGAAATCCGAATTTGGACTTTCATCAGTGTATTAAGTGTATTAAAATGTCGTCTTTCACATTGATTCGGAATCGTCCACTACAAAAAACTGCCCTTTTGAGTTATCGTTGAATAAGCAAAGTTGTCTCTTTCTTGTTTCAAGTGTTCAACTATGGACCCATGGCTAAAACACAAGTTTTAAAAACTTCTCGAAATATGAATTTGGACTTTCTTTAGTGTATTAAGTTTTTCAAAATGTCGTCTTTCACGTAGATTCGGAATCATCAAAACCAAATAAGTCAGTTTTTAGATATCTTTGACTGAACGAAGTTCTATCTTTCTTGTTTCAAGTGTTCTACTATGAACCCACGGCTAAAACTCAAGTTTTAAAAAGTTCTCGAAATCTGAATCTGGACTTTCATTAGTGTATTAAGTGTATCAAAATGTCATCTTTCACATAGGTTCGGAATCGTCAACTGCAAAAAAGTCAATTTTAAGATATCGTTGATTGAACAAAGTTGTCTCCTTCTTGTTTCAAGTGTTCTACTATGGACCATGGCTAAAACTCAAGTTTTAGAGACATCCCGAAATCCGAATTTGGACTTTCGTTAGTGTATTAAGTGTATCAAAATGTCATCTTTCACATTGATTCGAGATCGTCAACCGCAAAAAAAGTCAGTTTTGAGATATCGTTGAATGAACAAAGTTGTCTCTTTCTTGTTTCTAGTGTTTAACTATGGACCCATGGCTAAAACTCAAGTTTTAAAGACTTCCCGAAATCTGATTTGGACTTTCATCAGTGTATTAAGTGTATTAAAATGTAGTCTTTCACATTGATTCAGAATCGTCCACCGCAAAAAACTTTCCTTTCGAGTTATCGTTGAATGAACGAAGTTGTCTCTTTCTTGTTTCAAGTGTTCAACTACGGACCCATGGCCAAAACTCAAGTTTTAAAAACTTCCCAAAATCTGAATTTGGGCTTTCTTTAGTGTATTAAGTGTTTCAAAATGCCGTCTTTCATGTAGATTCGTAATCATCAAAAGCAAATAAGTCAGTTTTTAGATATCTTTGATTGAACAAAGTTCTGTCTTTCTTGTTTCAAGTGTTCTACTATGGACCCATGACTAAAACTCAAGTTTTAAAAACTTCTCGAAATCTAAATCTGGACTTTCATTAGGGTATTAAGTGTATCAAAATGTCGTCTTTCACATAGATTCGGAATCGTCAACTGCAAAAAAGTCAGTTTTAAGATATCGTTGATTGAACAAAGTTGTCTCTTTCTTGTTTCAAGTGTTCTACTATGGACCCATGGGTAAAACTCAAGTTTTAAAAAAGTTCCCGAAATCCGAATTTGGACATTCGTTAGTGTATTAAGTGTATCAAAATGTCGTCTTTCACGTTGATTCGGAATCGTCAACCGCAATAAAAGTCAGTTTTGAGATATAGTTGAATGAACAAAGTTGTCTCTTTCTTGTTTCAAGTGTTTAACTATTGACCCATGGCTAAAACTCAAGCTTTAAAGACTTCCCGAAATCCAAATTTGGACTTTCGTTAGTGTATTAAGTGTATCAAAATGTCGTCTTTCACATTTATTCGAAATCGTCAACCGCAAAAAAAGTCAGTTTTGAGAAATCGTTGAATCAACAAAGTTGTCTCCTTCTTGTTTCAAGTGTTCTACTATGGACCCATCTCTAAAACTCAAGTTTTAAAGACTTCCCGAAATCCAAATTTAGACTTTCACTAGTGTATTAAGTGTATTAAAATGTCGTATTTCACATTGATTCGGAATCGTCAACCGCAAAAAAAGTCAGTTCTGAGATATCGTTGAATGAACGAAGTTGTTTCTTTCTTGTTTCAAGTGTTTAACTATGGACCCATGGCTAAAACTCAAGTTTTAAAGACTTCCCGAATTCCGAATTTGTACTTTCATTAGTGTATTAAGTGTATTAAAATGTCGTCTTTCACATTGATTCGGAATCGTCAACCGCAAAAAAAGTCAGTTTTGAGTTATCGTTGAATGAACAAAGTTGTCTCTTTCTTGTTTCAAGTGTTTAACTATGGACCCATGGCTAAAACTCAAGTTTTAAAGACTTCCCGAAATCCGAATTTGGACTTTCATTAGTGTATTAAGTGTATTAAAATGTCGTCTTTCGCATTGATTCGGAATCGTCAACCGCAAAAAAAGTCAGTTTTGAGTTATCGTTGAATGAACAAAGTTGTCTCTTTCTTGTTTCAAGTGTTCAACTATGGACCCATGGCTAAAACTCAAGTTTTAAAGACTTCCCGAAATCCGAATTTGGACTTTCATTTGTGTATTAAGTGTATTAAAATGTCGTCTTTCACATTGATTCGGAATCGTCAACCGCAAAAAAAGTCAGTTTTGAGATATCGTTGAATGAACAAAGTTGTCTCTTTCTTGTTTCAAGTGTTCAACTATGGACCCATGGCTAAAACTCAAGTTTTAAAAACTTCCCAAAATCTGAATTTGGACTTTATTTAGTGTATTAAGTGTTTCAAAATGTCATCTTTCACGTAGATTCAGAACCGTCAAAAGCAAATAAGTCAGTTTTGAGGTATCTTTGATAGAACAAAGTTCTGTCTCTCTTGTTTCAATTGTTCTACTGTGCACCCATGGCTAAAACTCAAGTTTTAAAAACTTCCCGAGATCTGAATCTGGACTTTCATTAGTGTATTATGTGTATCAAAATGTCGTCTTTTACATAGATTCGGAATCGTCAACTGCAAAAAAGTCAATTTTGAGATATCGTTGATTTAACAAAGTTGTCTCCTTCTTGTTTCAAGTGTTCTACTATGGACCCATGGGTAAAACTCACGTTTTAAAAATGTCCCGAAATCCGAATTTGGACTTTCACTAGTGTATTAAGTGTATCAAAATGTCGTCTTTCACATTGATTCGGAATCGTCAACCGCAAAAAAAGGCAGTTTTTAGATATCGTTGAATGAAGAAAGTTGTCTCTTTCTTGTTTCAAGTGTTCAACAATGGACCCATGGCTAAAACTCAAGTTTTAAAGACTTCCCGAAATCCAAATTTGGATTTTTCATTAGTGTATTAAGTGTATTAAAATGTCGTCTTTCACATTGATTCGGAATCATCAACCGCAAAAAAAGTCAGTTTTGAGATATCGTTGAATGAACAAAGTTGTCTCTTTCTTTTTTCAAGTGTTTAACTATGGACCCATGGCTAAAACTCAAGTTTTAAATACTTTCTGAAATCCGAATTTGGACTTTCATCAGTGTATTAAGTGTATTAAAATGTCGTCTTTCACATTGATTCGGAATCGTCCACTACAAAAAACTGCCCTTTTGAGTTATCGTTGAATAAGCAAAGTTGTCTCTTTCTTGTTTCAAGTGTTCAACTATGGACCCATGGCTAAAACACAAGTTTTAAAAACTTCTCGAAATATGAATTTGGACTTTCTTTAGTGTATTAAGTTTTTCAAAATGTCGTCTTTCACGTAGATTCGGAATCATCAAAACCAAATAAGTCAGTTTTTAGATATCTTTGATTGAACGAAGTTCTATCTTTCTTGTTTCAAGTGTTCTACTATGAACCCACGGCTAAAACTCAAGTTTTAAAAACTTCTCGAAATCTGAATCTGGACTTTCATTAGTGTATTAAGTGTATCAAAATGTCATCTTTCACATAGGTTCGGAATCGTCAACTGCAAAAAAGTCAATTTTAAGATATCGTTGATTGAACAAAGTTGTCTCCTTCTTGTTTCAAGTGTTCTACTATGGACCATGGCTAAAACTCAAGTTTTAGAGACATCCCGAAATCCGAATTTGGACTTTCGTTAGTGTATTAAGTGTATCAAAATGTCATCTTTCACATTGATTCGAGATCGTCAACCGCAAAAAAAGTTAGTTTTGAGATATCGTTGAATGAACAAAGTTGTCTCTTTCTTGTTTCTAGTGTTTAACTATGGACCCATGGCTAAAACTCAAGTTTTAAAGACTTCCCGAAATCTGATTTGGACTTTCATCAGTGTATTAAGTGTATTAAAATGTAGTCTTTCACATTGATTCAGAATCGTCCACCGCAAAAAACTTTCCTTTCGAGTTATCGTTGAATGAACGAAGTTGTCTCTTTCTTGTTTCAAGTGTTCAACTACGGACCCATGGCCAAAACTCAAGTTTTAAAAACTTCCCAAAATCTGAATTTGGGCTTTCTTTAGTGTATTAAGTGTTTCAAAATGCCGTCTTTCATGTAGATTCGTAATCATCAAAAGCAAATAAGTCAGTTTTTAGATATCTTTGATTGAACAAAGTTCTGTCTTTCTTGTTTCAAGTGTTCTACTATGGACCCATGACTAAAACTCAAGTTTTAAAAACTTCTCGAAATCTAAATCTGGACTTTCATTAGGGTATTAAGTGTATCAAAATGTCGTCTTTCACATAGATTCGGAATCGTCAACTGCAAAAAAGTCAGTTTTAAGATATCGTTGATTGAACAAAGTTGTCTCTTTCTTGTTTCAAGTGTTCTACTATGGACCCATGGGTAAAACTCAAGTTTTAAAAAAGTTCCCGAAATCCGAATTTGGACATTCGTTAGTGTATTAAGTGTATCAAAATGTCGTCTTTCACGTTGATTCGGAATCGTCAACCGCAATAAAAGTCAGTTTTGAGATATAGTTGAATGAACAAAGTTGTCTCTTTCTTGTTTCAAGTGTTTAACTATTGACCCATGGCTAAAACTCAAGCTTTAAAGACTTCCCGAAATCCAAATTTGGACTTTCGTTAGTGTATTAAGTGTATCAAAATGTCGTCTTTCACATTTATTCGAAATCGTCAACCGCAAAAAAAGTCAGTTTTGAGAAATCGTTGAATCAACAAAGTTGTCTCCTTCTTGTTTCAAGTGTTCTACTATAGACCCATGGCTAAAACTCAAGTTTTAAAGACTTCCCGAAATCCAAATTTAGACTTTCATTAGTGTATTAAGTGTATTAAAATGTCGTATTTCACATTGATTCGGAATCGTCAACCGCAAAAAAAGTCAGTTCTGAGATATCGTTGAATGAACAAAGTTGTTTCTTTCTTGTTTCAAGTGTTTAACTATGGACCCATGGCTAAAACTCAAGTTTTAAAGACTTCTCGAAATCCGAATTTGTACTTTCATTAGTGTATTAAGTGTATTAAAATGTCGTCTTTCACATTGATTCGGAATCGTCAACCGCAAAAAAAGTCAGTTTTGAGTTATCGTTGAATGAACAAAGTTGTCTCTTTCTTGTTTCAAGTGTTTAACTATGGACCCATGGCTAAAACTCAAGTTTTAAAGACTTCCCGAAATCCGAATTTGGACTTTCATTAGTGTATTAAGTGTATTAAAATGTCGTCTTTCGCATTGATTCGGAATCGTCAACCGCAAAAAAAGTCAGTTTTGAGTTATCGTTGAATGAACAAAGTTGTCTCTTTCTTGTTTCAAGTGTTCAACTATGGACCCATGGCTAAAACTCAAGTTTTAAAGACTTCCCGAAATCCGAATTTGGACTTTCATTTGTGTATTAAGTGTATTAAAATGTCGTCTTTCACATTGATTCGGAATCGTCAACCGCAAAAAAAGTCAGTTTTGAGATATCGTTGAATGAACAAAGTTGTCTCTTTCTTGTTTCAAGTGTTCAACTATGGACCCATGGCTAAAACTCAAGTTTTAAAAACTTCCCAAAATCTGAATTTGGACTTTATTTAGTGTATTAAGTGTTTCAAAATGTCATCTTTCACGTAGATTCAGAACCGTCAAAAGCAAATAAGTCAGTTTTGAGATATCTTTGATAGAACAAAGTTCTGTCTTTCTTGTTTCAATTGTTCTACTGTGCACCCATGGCTAAAACTCAAGTTTTAAAAACTTCCCGAGATCTGAATCTGGACTTTCATTAGTGTATTATGTGTATCAAAATGTCGTCTTTCACATAGATTCGGAATCGTCAACTGCAAAAAAGTCAATTTTGAGATATCGTTGATTTAACAAAGTTGTCTCCTTCTTGTTTCAAGTGTTCTACTATGGACCCATGGGTAAAACTCACGTTTTAAAAATGTCCCGAAATCCGAATTTGGACTTTCACTAGTGTATTAAGTGTATCAAAATGTCGTCTTTCACATTGATTCGGAATCGTCAACCGCAAAAAAAGGCAGTTTTTAGATATCGTTGAATGAAGAAAGTTGTCTCTTTCTTGTTTCAAGTGTTCAACAATGGACCCATGGCTAAAACTCAAGTTTTAAAGACTTCCCGAAATCCGAATTTGGATTTTTCATTAGTGTATTAAGTGTATTAAAATGTCGTCTTTCACATTGATTCGGAATCATCAACCGCAAAAAAAGTCAGTTTTGAGATATCGTTGAATGAACAAAGTTGTCTCTTTCTTTTTTCAAGTGTTTAACTATGGACCCATGGCTAAAACTCAAGTTTTAAATACTTTCCGAAATCCGAATTTGGACTTTCATCAGTGTATTAAGTGTATTAAAATGTCGTCTTTCACATTGATTCGGAATCGTCCACTACAAAAAACTGCCCTTTTGAGTTATGGTTGAATAAGCAAAGTTGTCTCTTTCTTGTTTCAAGTGTTCAACTATGGACCCATGGCTAAAACACAAGTTTTAAAAACTTCTCGAAATATGAATTTGGACTTTCTTTAGTGTATTAAGTTTTTCAAAATGTCGTCTTTCACGTAGATTCGGAATCATCAAAACCAAATAAGTCAGTTTTTAGATATCTTTGATTGAACAAAGTTCTATCTTTCTTGTTTCAAGTGTTCTACTATGAACCCACGGCTAAGACTCAAGTTTTAAAAACTTCTCGAAATCTGAATCTGGACTTTCATTAGTGTATTAAGTGTATCAAAATGTCATCTTTCACATAGGTTCGGAATCGTCAACTGCAAAAAAGTCAATTTTAAGATATCGTTGATTGAACAAAGTTGTCTCCTTCTTGTTTCAAGTGTTCTACTATGGACCATGGCTAAAACTCAAGTTTTAGAGACATCCCGAAATCCGAATTTGGACTTTCGTTAGTGTATTAAGTGTATCAAAATGTCATCTTTCACATTGATTCGAGATCGTCAACCGCAAAAAAAGTCAGTTTTGAGATATCGTTGAATGAACAAAGTTGTCTCTTTCTTGTTTCTAGTGTTTAACTATGGACCCATGGCTAAAACTCAAGTTTTAAAGACTTCCCGAAATCTGATTTGGACTTTCATCAGTGTATTAAGTGTATTAAAATGTAGTCTTTCACATTGATTCAGAATCGTCCACCGCAAAAAACTTTCCTTTCGAGTTATCGTTGAATGAACGAAGTTGTCTCTTTCTTGTTTCAAGTGTTCAACTACGGACCCATGGCCAAAACTCAAGTTTTAAAAACTTCCCAAAATCTGAATTTGGGCTTTCTTTAGTGTATTAAGTGTTTCAAAATGCCGTCTTTCATGTAGATTCGTAATCATCAAAAGCAAATAAGTCAGTTTTTAGATATCTTTGATTGAACAAAGTTCTGTCTTTCTTGTTTCAAGTGTTCTACTATGGACCCATGACTAAAACTCAAGTTTTAAAAACTTCTCGAAATCTAAATCTGGGCCTTCGTTAGGGTATTAAGTGTATCAAAATGTCGTCTCTCACATAGATTCAGAATCGTCAACTGCAAAAAAGTCAGTTTTAAGATATCGTTGATTGAACAAAGTTGTCTCTTTCTTGTTTCAAGTGTTCTACTATGGACCCATGGGTAAAACTCAAGTTTTAAAAAAGTTCCCGGAATCCGAATTTGGACATTCGTTAGTGTATTAAGTGTATCAAAATGTCGTCTTTCACGTTGATTCGGAATCGTCAACCGCAATAAAAGTCAGTTTTGAGATATAGTTGAAGGAACAAAGTTGTCTCTTTCTTGTTTCAAGTGTTTAACTATTGACCCATGGCTAAAACTCAAGCTTTAAAGACTTCCCGAAATCCAAATTTGGACTTTCGTTAGTGTATTAAGTGTATCAAAATGTCGTCTTTCACATTTATTCGAAATCGTCAACCACAAAAAAAGTCAGTTTTGAGAAATCGTTGAATCAACAAAGTTGTCTCCTTCTTGTTTCAAGTGTTCTACTATGGACCCATCTCTAAAACTCAAGTTTTAAAGACTTCCCGAAATCCAAATTTAGACTTTCACTAGTGTATTAAGTGTATTAAAATGTCGTATTTCACATTGATTCGGAATCATCAACCGCAAAAAAAGTCAGTTCTGAGATATCGTTGAATGAACGAAGTTGTTTCTTTCTTGTTTCAAGTGTTTAACTATGGACCCATGGCTAAAACTCAAGTTTTAAAGACTTCCCGAAATCCGAATTTGTACTTTCATTAGTGTATTAAGTGTATTAAAATGTCGTCTTTCACATTGATTCGGAATCGTCAACCGCAAAAAAAGTCAGTTTTGAGTTATCGTTGAATGAACAAAGTTGTCTCTTTCTTGTTTCAAGTGTTTAACTATGGACCCATGGCTAAAACTCAAGTTTTAAAGACTTCCCGAAATCCGAATTTGGACTTTCATTAGTGTATTAAGTGTATTAAAATGTCGTCTTTCGCATTGATTCGGAATCGTCAACCGCAAAAAAAGTCAGTTTTGAGTTATCGTTGAATGAACAAAGTTGTCTCTTTCTTGTTTCAAGTGTTCAACTATGGACCCATGGCTAAAACTCAAGTTTTAAAGACTTCCCGAAATCCGAATTTGGACTTTCATTTGTGTATTAAGTGTATTAAAATGTCGTCTTTCACATTGATTCGGAATCGTCAACCGCAAAAAAAGTCAGTTTTGAGATATCGTTGAATGAACAAAGTTGTCTCTTTCTTGTTTCAAGTGTTCAACTATGGACCCATGGCTAAAACTCAAGTTTTAAAAACTTCCCAAAATCTGAATTTGGACTTTATTTAGTGTATTAAGTGTTTCAAAATGTCATCTTTCACGTAGATTCAGAACCGTCAAAAGCAAATAAGTCAGTTTTGAGATATCTTTGATAGAACAAAGTTCTGTCTTTCTTGTTTCAATTGTTCTACTGTGCACCCATGGCTAAAACTCAAGTTTTAAAAACTTCCCGAGATCTGAATCTGGACTTTCATTAGTGTATTATGTGTATCAAAATGTCGTCTTTCACATAGATTCGGAATCGTCAACTGCAAAAAAGTCAATTTTGAGATATCGTTGATTTAACAAAGTTGTCTCCTTCTTGTTTCAAGTGTTCTACTATGGACCCATGGGTAAAACTCACGTTTTAAAAATGTCCCGAAATCCGAATTTGGACTTTCACTAGTGTATTAAGTGTATCAAAATGTCGTCTTTCACATTGATTCGGAATCGTCAACCGCAAAAAAAGGCAGTTTTTAGATATCGTTGAATGAAGAAAGTTGTCTCTTTCTTGTTTCAAGTGTTCAACAATGGACCCATGGCTAAAACTCAAGTTTTAAAGACTTCCCGAAATCCGAATTTGGATTTTTCATTAGTGTATTAAGTGTATTAAAATGTCATCTTTCACATTGATTCGGAATCATCAACCGCAAAAAAAGTCTGTTTTGAGATATCGTTGAATGAACAAAGTTGTCTCTTTCTTTTTTCAAGTGTTTAACTATGGACCCATGGCTAAAACTCAAGTTTTAAATACTTTCCGAAATCCGAATTTGGACTTTCATCAGTGTATTAAGTGTATTAAAATGTCGTCTTTCACATTGATTCGGAATCGTCCACTACAAAAAACTGCCCTTTTGAGTTATCGTTGAATAAGCAAAGTTGTCTCTTTCTTGTTTCAAGTGTTCAACTATGGACCCATGGCTAAAACACAAGTTTTAAAAACTTCTCGAAATATGAATTTGGACTTTCTTTAGTGTATTAAGTTTTTCAAAATGTCGTCTTTCACGTAGATTCGGAATCATCAAAACCAAATAAGTCAGTTTTTAGATATCTTTGATTGAACAAAGTTCTATCTTTCTTGTTTCAAGTGTTCTACTATGAACCCACGGCTAAGACTCAAGTTTTAAAAACTTCTCGAAATCTGAATCTGGACTTTCATTAGTGTATTAAGTGTATCAAAATGTCATCTTTCACATAGGTTCGGAATCGTCAACTGCAAAAAAGTCAATTTTAAGATATCGTTGATTGAACAAAGTTGTCTCCTTCTTGTTTCAAGTGTTCTACTATGGACCATGGCTAAAACTCAAGTTTTAGAGACATCCCGAAATCCGAATTTGGACTTTCGTTAGTGTATTAAGTGTATCAAAATGTCATCTTTCACATTGATTCGAGATCGTCAACCGCAAAAAAAGTCAGTTTTGAGATATCGTTGAATGAACAAAGTTGTCTCTTTCTTGTTTCTAGTGTTTAACTATGGACCCATGGCTAAAACTCAAGTTTTAAAGACTTCCCGAAATCTGATTTGGACTTTCATCAGTGTATTAAGTGTATTAAAATGTAGTCTTTCACATTGATTCAGAATCGTCCACCGCAAAAAACTTTCCTTTCGAGTTATCGTTGAATGAACGAAGTTGTCTCTTTCTTGTTTCAAGTGTTCAACTACGGACCCATGGCCAAAACTCAAGTTTTAAAAACTTCCCAAAATCTGAATTTGGGCTTTCTTTAGTGTATTAAGTGTTTCAAAATGCCGTCTTTCATGTAGATTCGTAATCATCAAAAGCAAATAAGTCAGTTTTTAGATATCTTTGATTGAACAAAGTTCTGTCTTTCTTGTTTCAAGTGTTCTACTATGGACCCATGACTAAAACTCAAGTTTTAAAAACTTCTCGAAATCTAAATCTGGGCCTTCGTTAGGGTATTAAGTGTATCAAAATGTCGTCTTTCACATAGATTCGGAATCGTCAACTGCAAAAAAGTCAGTTTTAAGATATCGTTGATTGAACAAAGTTGTCTCTTTCTTGTTTCAAGTGTTCTACTATGGACCCATGGGTAAAACTCAAGTTTTAAAAAAGTTCCCGGAATCCGAATTTGGACATTCGTTAGTGTATTAAGTGTATCAAAATGTCGTCTTTCACGTTGATTCGGAATCGTCAACCGCAATAAAAGTCAGTTTTGAGATATAGTTGAAGGAACAAAGTTGTCTCTTTCTTGTTTCAAGTGTTTAACTATTGACCCATGGCTAAAACTCAAGCTTTAAAGACTTCCCGAAATCCAAATTTGGACTTTCGTTAGTGTATTAAGTGTATCAAAATGTCGTCTTTCACATTTATTCGAAATCGTCAACCACAAAAAAAGTCAGTTTTGAGAAATCGTTGAATCAACAAAGTTGTCTCCTTCTTGTTTCAAGTGTTCTACTATGGACCCATCTCTAAAACTCAAGTTTTAAAGACTTCCCGAAATCCAAATTTAGACTTTCACTAGTGTATTAAGTGTATTAAAATGTCGTATTTCACATTGATTCGGAATCGTCAACCGCAAAAAAAGTCAGTTCTGAGATATCGTTGAATGAACGAAGTTGTTTCTTTCTTGTTTCAAGTGTTTAACTATGGACCCATGGCTAAAACTCAAGTTTTAAAGACTTCCCGAAATCCGAATTTGTACTTTCATTAGTGTATTAAGTGTATTAAAATGTCGTCTTTCACATTGATTCGGAATCGTCAACCGCAAAAAAAGTCAGTTTTGAGTTATCGTTGAATGAACAAAGTTGTCTCTTTCTTGTTTAAAGTGTTCAACTATGGACCCATGGCTAAAACTCAAGTTTTAAAGACTTCCCGAAATCCGAATTTGGACTTTCATTTGTGTATTAAGTGTATTAAAATGTCGTCTTTCACATTGATTCGGAATCGTCAACCGCAAAAAAAGTCAGTTTTGAGATATCGTTGAATGAACAAAGTTGTCTCTTTCTTGTTTCAAGTGTTCAACTATGGACCCATGGCTAAAACTCAAGTTTTAAAAACTTCCCAAAATCTGAATTTGGACTTTATTTAGTGTATTAAGTGTTTCAAAATGTCATCTTTCACGTAGATTCAGAACCGTCAAAAGCAAATAAGTCAGTTTTGAGATATCTTTGATAGAACAAAGTTCTGTCTTTCTTGTTTCAATTGTTCTACTGTGCACCCATGGCTAAAACTCAAGTTTTAAAAACTTCCCGAGATCTGAATCTGGACTTTCATTAGTGTATTATGTGTATCAAAATGTCGTCTTTCACATAGATTCGGAATCGTCAACTGCAAAAAAGTCAATTTTGAGATATCGTTGATTTAACAAAGTTGTCTCCTTCTTGTTTCAAGTGTTCTACTATGGACCCATGGGTAAAACTCACGTTTTAAAAATGTCCCGAAATCCGAATTTGGACTTTCACTAGTGTATTAAGTGTATCAAAATGTCGTCTTTCACATTGATTCGGAATCGTCAACCGCAAAAAAAGGCAGTTTTTAGATATCGTTGAATGAAGAAAGTTGTCTCTTTCTTGTTTCAAGTGTTCAACAATGGACCCATGGCTAAAACTCAAGTTTTAAAGACTTCCCGAAATCCGAATTTGGATTTTTCATTAGTGTAATAAGTGTATTAAAATGTCGTCTTTCACATTGATTCGGAATCATCAACCGCAAAAAAAGTCAGTTTTGAGATATCGTTGAATGAACAAAGTTGTCTCTTTCTTTTTTCAAGTGTTTAACTATGGACCCATGGCTAAAACTCAAGTTTTAAATACTTTCCGAAATCCGAATTTGGACTTTCATCAGTGTATTAAGTGTATTAAAATGTCGTCTTTCACATTGATTCGGAATCGTCCACTACAAAAAACTGCCCTTTTGAGTTATGGTTGAATAAGCAAAGTTGTCTCTTTCTTGTTTCAAGTGTTCAACTATGGACCCATGGCTAAAACACAAGTTTTAAAAACTTCTCGAAATATGAATTTGGACTTTCTTTAGTGTATTAAGTTTTTCAAAATGTCGTCTTTCACGTAGATTCGGAATCATCAAAACCAAATAAGTCAGTTTTTACATATCTTTGATTGAACAAAGTTCTATCTTTCTTGTTTCAAGTGTTCTACTATGAACCCACGGCTAAGACTCAAGTTTTAAAAACTTCTCGAAATCTGAATCTGGACTTTCATTAGTGTATTAAGTGTATCAAAATGTCATCTTTCACATAGGTTCGGAATCGTCAACTGCAAAAAAGTCAATTTTAAGATATCGTTGATTGAACAAAGTTGTCTCCTTCTTGTTTCAAGTGTTCTACTATGGACCATGGCTAAAACTCAAGTTTTAGAGACATCCCGAAATCCGAATTTGGACTTTCGTTAGTGTATTAAGTGTATCAAAATGTCATCTTTCACATTGATTCGAGATCGTCAACCGCAAAAAAAGTCAGTTTTGAGATATCGTTGAATGAACAAAGTTGTCTCTTTCTTGCTTCTAGTGTTTAACTATGGACCCATGGCTAAAACTCAAGTTTTAAAGACTTCCCGAAATCTGATTTGGACTTTCATCAGTGTATTAAGTGTATTAAAATGTAGTCTTTCACATTGATTCAGAATCGTCCACCGCAAAAAACTTTCCTTTCGAGTTATCGTTGAATGAACGAAGTTGTCTCTTTCTTGTTTCAAGTGTTCAACTACGGACCCATGGCCAAAACTCAAGTTTTAAAAACTTCCCAAAATCTGAATTTGGGCTTTCTTTAGTGTATTAATGTTTCAAAATGCCGTCTTTCATGTAGATTCGTAATCATCAAAAGCAAATAAGTCAGTTTTTAGATATCTTTGATTGAACAAAGTTCTGTCTTTCTTGTTTCAAGTGTTCTACTATGGACCCATCACTAAAACTCAAGTTTTAAAAACTTCTCGAAATCTAAATCTGGACTTTCATTAGGGTATTAAGTGTATCAAAATGTCGTCTTTCACATAGATTCGGAATCGTCAACTGCAAAAAAGTCAGTTTTAAGATATCGTTGATTGAACAAAGTTGTCTCTTTCTTGTTTCAAGTGTTCTACTATGGACCCATGGGTAAAACTCAAGTTTTAAAAAAGTTCCCGGAATCCGAATTTGGACATTCGTTAGTGTATTAAGTGTATCAAAATGTCGTCTTTCACGTTGATTCGGAATCGTCAACCGCAATAAAAGTCAGTTTTGAGATATAGTTGAATGAACAAAGTTGTCTCTTTCTTGTTTCAAGTGTTTAACTATTGACCCATGGCTAAAACTCAAGCTTTAAAGACTTCCCGAAATCCAAATTTGGACTTTCGTTAGTGTATTAAGTGTATCAAAATGTCGTCTTTCACATTTATTCGAAATCGTCAACCACAAAAAAAGTCAGTTTTGAGAAATCGTTGAATCAACAAAGTTGTCTCCTTCTTGTTTCAAGTGTTCTACTATGGACCCATCTCTAAAACTCAAGTTTTAAAGACTTCCCGAAATCCAAATTTAGACTTTCACTAGTGTATTAAGTGTATTAAAATGTCGTATTTCACATTGATTCGGAATCGTCAACCGCAAAAAAAGTCAGTTCTGAGATATCGTTGAATGAACGAAGTTGTTTCTTTCTTGTTTCAAGTGTTTAACTATGGACCCATGGCTAAAACTCAAGTTTTAAAGACTTCCCGAAATCCGAATTTGTACTTTCATTAGTGTATTAAGTGTATTAAAATGTCGTCTTTCACATTGATTCGGAATCGTCAACCGCAAAAAAAGTCAGTTTTGAGTTATCGTTGAATGAACAAAGTTGTCTCTTTCTTGTTTCAAGTGTTTAACTATGGACCCATGGCTAAAACTCAAGTTTTAAAGACTTCCCGAAATCCGAATTTGGACTTTCATTAGTGTATTAAGTGTATTAAAATGTCGTCTTTCGCATTGATTCGGAATCGTCAACCGCAAAAAAAGTCAGTTTTGAGTTATCGTTGAATGAACAAAGTTGTCTCTTTCTTGTTTCAAGTGTTCAACTATGGACCCATGGCTAAAACTCAAGTTTTAAAGACTTCCCGAAATCCGAATTTGGACTTTCATTTGTGTATTAAGTGTATTAAAATGTCGTCTTTCACATTGATTTGGAATCGTCAACCGCAAAAAAAGTCAGTTTTGAGATATCGTTGAATGAACAAAGTTGTCTCTTTCTTGTTTCAAGTGTTCAACTATGGACCCATGGCTAAAACTCAAGTTTTAAAAACTTCCCAAAATCTGAATTTGGACTTTATTTAGTGTATTAAGTGTTTCAAAATGTCATCTTTCACGTAGATTCAGAACCGTCAAAAGCAAATAAGTCAGTTTTGAGATATCTTTGATAGAACAAAGTTCTGTCTTTCTTGTTTCAATTGTTCTACTGTGCACCCATGGCTAAAACTCAAGTTTTAAAAACTTCCCGAGATCTGAATCTGGACTTTCATTAGTGTATTATGTGTATCAAAATGTCGTCTTTCACATAGATTCGGAATCGTCAACTGCAAAAAAGTCAATTTTGAGATATCGTTGATTTAACAAAGTTGTCTCCTTCTTGTTTCAAGTGTTCTACTATGGACCCATGGGTAAAACTCACGTTTTAAAAATGTCCCGAAATCCGAATTTGGACTTTCACTAGTGTATTAAGTGTATCAAAATGTCGTCTTTCACATTGATTCGGAATCGTCAACCGCAAAAAAAGGCAGTTTTTAGATATCGTTGAATGAAGAAAGTTGTCTCTTTCTTGTTTCAAGTGTTCAACAATGGACCCATGGCTAAAACTCAAGTTTTAAAGACTTCCCGAAATCCGAATTTGGATTTTTCATTAGTGTATTAAGTGTATTAAAATGTCGTCTTTCACATTGATTCGGAATCATCAACCGCAAAAAAAGTCAGTTTTGAGATATCGTTGAATGAACAAAGTTGTCTCTTTCTTTTTTCAAGTGTTTAACTATGGACCCATGGCTAAAACTCAAGTTTTAAATACTTTCCGAAATCCGAATTTGGACTTTCATCAGTGTATTAAGTGTATTAAAATGTCGTCTTTCACATTGATTCGGAATCGTCCACTACAAAAAACTGCCCTTTTGAGTTATCGTTGAATAAGCAAAGTTGTCTCTTTCTTGTTTCAAGTGTTCAACTATGGACCCATGGCTAAAACACAAGTTTTAAAAACTTCTCGAAATATGAATTTGGACTTTCTTTAGTGTATTAAGTTTTTCAAAATGTCGTCTTTCACGTAGATTCGGAATCATCAAAACCAAATAAGTCAGTTTTTAGATATCTTTGATTGAACAAAGTTCTATCTTTCTTGTTTCAAGTGTTCTACTATGAACCCACGGCTAAGACTCAAGTTTTAAAAACTTCTCGAAATCTGAATCTGGACTTTCATTAGTGTATTAAGTGTATCAAAATGTCATCTTTCACATAGGTTCGAAATCGTCAACTGCAAAAAAGTCAATTTTAAGATATCGTTGATTGAACAAAGTTGTCTCCTTCTTGTTTCAAGTGTTCTACTATGGACCATGGCTAAAACTCAAGTTTTAGAGACATCCCGAAATCCGAATTTGGACTTTCGTTAGTGTATTAAGTGTATCAAAATGTCATCTTTCACATTGATTCGAGATCGTCAACCGCAAAAAAAGTCAGTTTTGAGATATCGTTGAATGAACAAAGTTGTCTCTTTCTTGTTTCTAGTGTTTAACTATGGACCCATGGCTAAAACTCAAGTTTTAAAGACTTCCCGAAATCTGATTTGGACTTTCATCAGTGTATTAAGTGTATTAAAATGTAGTCTTTCACATTGATTCAGAATCGTCCACCGCAAAAAACTTTCCTTTCGAGTTATCGTTGAATGAACGAAGTTGTCTCTTTCTTGTTTCAAGTGTTCAACTACGGACCCATGGCCAAAACTCAAGTTTTAAAAACTTCCCAAAATCTGAATTTGGGCTTTCTTTAGTGTATTAAGTGTTTCAAAATGCCGTCTTTCATGTAGATTCGTAATCATCAAAAGCAAATAAGTCAGTTTTTAGATATCTTTGATTGAACAAAGTTCTGTCTTTCTTGTTTCAAGTGTTCTACTATGGACCCATGACTAAAACTCAAGTTTTAAAAACTTCTCGAAATCTAAATCTGGACTTTCATTAGGGTATTAAGTGTATCAAAATGTCGTCTTTCACATAGATTCGGAATCGTCAACTGCAAAAAAGTCAGTTTTAAGATATCGTTGATTGAACAAAGTTGTCTCTTTCTTGTTTCAAGTGTTCTACTATGGACCCATGGGTAAAACTCAAGTTTTAAAAAAGTTCCCGGAATCCGAATTTGGACATTCGTTAGTGTATTAAGTGTATCAAAATGTCGTCTTTCACGTTGATTCGGAATCGTCAACC
The DNA here is from genome assembly GCA_036245055.1 of Diospyros kaki. NCBI lineage: Eukaryota > Viridiplantae > Streptophyta > Magnoliopsida > Ericales > Ebenaceae > Diospyros > Diospyros kaki. Next base: position 19,444,905 of record BSEG01000009.1, on the reverse strand, counting down.
GCAATAAAAGTCAGTTTTGAGATATAGTTGAAGGAACAAAGTTGTCTCTTTCTTGTTTCAAGTGTTTAACTATTGACCCATGGCTAAAACTCAAGCTTTAAAGACTTCCCGAAATCCAAATTTGGACTTTCGTTAGTGTATTAAGTGTATCAAAATGTCGTCTTTCACATTTATTCGAAATCGTCAACCACAAAAAAAGTCAGTTTTGAGAAATCGTTGAATCAACAAAGTTGTCTCCTTCTTGTTTCAAGTGTTCTACTATGGACCCATCTCTAAAACTCAAGTTTTAAAGACTTCCCGAAATCCAAATTTAGACTTTCACTAGTGTATTAAGTGTATTAAAATGTCGTATTTCACATTGATTCGGAATCGTCAACCGCAAAAAAAGTCAGTTTTGAGATATCGTTGAATGAACAAAGTTGTCTCTTTCTTGTTTCAAGTGTTCAACTATGGACCCATGGCTAAAACTCAAGTTTTAAAAACTTCCCAAAATCTGAATTTGGACTTTATTTAGTGTATTAAGTGTTTCAAAATGTCATCTTTCACGTAGATTCAGAACCGTCAAAAGCAAATAAGTCAGTTTTGAGATATCTTTGATAGAACAAAGTTCTGTCTTTCTTGTTTCAATTGTTCTACTGTGCACCCATGGCTAAAACTCAAGTTTTAAAAACTTCCCGAGATCTGAATATGGACTTTCATTAGTGTATTATGTGTATCAAAATGTTGTCTTTCACATAGATTCGGAATCGTCAACTGCAAAAAAGTCAATTTTGAGATATCGTTGATTTAACAAAGTTGTCTCCTTCTTGTTTCAAGTGTTCTACTATGGACCCATGGGTAAAACTCACGTTTTAAAAATGTCCCGAAATCCGAATTTGGACTTTCACTAGTGTATTAAGTGTATCAAAATGTCGTCTTTCACATTGATTCGGAATCGTCAACCGCAAAAAAAGGCAGTTTTTAGATATCGTTGAATGAAGAAAGTTGTCTCTTTCTTGTTTCAAGTGTTCAACAATGGACCCATGGCTAAAACTCAAGTTTTAAAGACTTCCCGAAATCTGAATTTGGATTTTTCATTAGTGTATTAAGTGTATTAAAATGTCGTCTTTCACATTGATTCGGAATCATCAACCGCAAAAAAAGTCAGTTTTGAGATATCGTTGAATGAACAAAGTTGTCTCTTTCTTTTTTCAAGTGTTTAACTATGGACCCATGGCTAAAACTCAAGTTTTAAATACTTTCCGAAATCCGAATTTGGACTTTAATCAGTGTATTAAGTGTATTAAAATGTCGTCTTTCACATTGATTCGGAATCGTCCACTACAAAAAACTGCCCTTTTGAGTTATCGTTGAATAAGCAAAGTTGTCTCTTTCTTGTTTCAAGTGTTCAACTATGGACCCATGGCTAAAACACAAGTTTTAAAAACTTCTCGAAATATGAATTTGGACTTTCTTTAGTGTATTAAGTTTTTCAAAATGTCGTCTTTCACGTAGATTCGGAATCATCAAAACCAAATAAGTCAGTTTTTAGATATCTTTGATTGAACAAAGTTCTATCTTTCTTGTTTCAAGTGTTCTACTATGAACCCACGGCTAAGACTCAAGTTTTAAAAACTTCTCGAAATCTGAATCTGGACTTTCATTAGTGTATTAAGTGTATCAAAATGTCATCTTTCACATAGGTTCGGAATCGTCAACTGCAAAAAAGTCAATTTTAAGATATCGTTGATTGAACAAAGTTGTCTCCTTCTTGTTTCAAGTGTTCTACTATGGACCATGGCTAAAACTCAAGTTTTAGAGACATCCCGAAATCCGAATTTGGACTTTCGTTAGTGTATTAAGTGTATCAAAATGTCATCTTTCACATTGATTCGAGATCGTCAACCGCAAAAAAAGTCAGTTTTGAGATATCGTTGAATGAACAAAGTTGTCTCTTTCTTGTTTCTAGTGTTTAACTATGGACCCATGGCTAAAACTCAAGTTTTAAAGACTTCCCGAAATCTGATTTGGACTTTCATCAGTGTATTAAGTGTATTAAAATGTAGTCTTTCACATTGATTCAGAATCGTCCACCGCAAAAAACTTTCCTTTCGAGTTATCGTTGAATGAACGAAGTTGTCTCTTTCTTGTTTCAAGTGTTCCACTACGGACCCATGGCCAAAACTCAAGTTTTAAAAACTTCCCAAAATCTGAATTTGGGCTTTCTTTAGTGTATTAAGTGTTTCAAAATGTCGTCTTTCATGTAGATTCGTAATCATCAAAAGCAAATAAGTCAGTTTTTAGATATCTTTGATTGAACAAAGTTCTGTCTTTCTTGTTTCAAGTGTTCTACTATGGACCCATGACTAAAACTCAAGTTTTAAAAACTTCTCGAAATCTAAATCTGGACTTTCATTAGGGTATTAAGTGTATCAAAATGTCGTCTTTCACATAGATTCGGAATCGTCAACTGCAAAAAAGTCAGTTTTAAGATATCGTTGATTGAACAAAGTTGTCTCTTTCTTGTTTCAAGTGTTCTACTATGGACCCATGGGTAAAACTCAAGTTTTAAAAAAGTTCCCGGAATCCGAATTTGGACATTCGTTAGTGTATTAAGTGTATCAAAATGTCGTCTTTCACGTTGATTCGGAATCGTCAACCGCAATAAAAGTCAGTTTTGAGATATAGTTGAAGGAACAAAGTTGTCTCTTTCTTGTTTCAAGTGTTTAACTATTGACCCATGGCTAAAACTCAAGCTTTAAAGACTTCCCGAAATCCAAATTTGGACTTTCGTTAGTGTATTAAGTGTATCAAAATGTCGTCTTTCACATTTATTCGAAATCGTCAACCACAAAAAAAGTCAGTTTTGAGAAATCGTTGAATCAACAAAGTTGTCTCCTTCTTGTTTCAAGTGTTCTACTATGGACCCATCTCTAAAACTCAAGTTTTAAAGACTTCCCGAAATCCAAATTTAGACTTTCACTAGTGTATTAAGTGTATTAAAATGTCGTATTTCACATTGATTCGGAATCGTCAACCGCAAAAAAAGTCAGTTCTGAGATATCGTTGAATGAACGAAGTTGTTTCTTTCTTGTTTCAAGTGTTTAACTATGGACCCATGGCTAAAACTCAAGTTTTAAAGACTTCCCGAAATCCGAATTTGTACTTTCATTAGTGTATTAAGTGTATTAAAATGTCGTCTTTCACATTGATTCGGAATCGTCAACCGCAAAAAAAGTCAGTTTTGAGTTATCGTTGAATGAACAAAGTTGTCTCTTTCTTGTTTCAAGTGTTTAACTATGGACCCATGGCTAAAACTCAAGTTTTAAAGACTTCCCGAAATCCGAATTTGGACTTTCATTAGTGTATTAAGTGTATTAAAATGTCGTCTTTCGCATTGATTCGGAATCGTCAACCGCAAAAAAAGTCAGTTTTGAGTTATCGTTGAATGAACAAAGTTGTCTCTTTCTTGTTTCAAGTGTTCAACTATGGACCCATGGCTAAAACTCAAGTTTTAAAGACTTCCCGAAATCCGAATTTGGACTTTCATTTGTGTATTAAGTGTATTAAAATGTCGTCTTTCACATTGATTCGGAATCGTCAACCGCAAAAAAAGTCAGTTTTGAGATATCGTTGAATGAACAAAGTTGTCTCTTTCTTGTTTCAAGTGTTCAACTATGGACCCATGGCTAAAACTCAAGTTTTAAAAACTTCCCAAAATCTGAATTTGGACTTTATTTAGTGTATTAAGTGTTTCAAAATGTCATCTTTCACGTAGATTCAGAACCGTCAAAAGCAAATAAGTCAGTTTTGAGATATCTTTGATAGAACAAAGTTCTGTCTTTCTTGTTTCAATTGTTCTACTGTGCACCCATGGCTAAAACTCAAGTTTTAAAAACTTCCCGAGATCTGAATCTGGACTTTCATTAGTGTATTATGTGTATCAAAATGTCGTCTTTCACATAGATTCGGAATCGTCAACTGCAAAAAAGTCAATTTTGAGATATCGTTGATTTAACAAAGTTGTCTCCATCTTGTTTCAAGTGTTCTACTATGGACCCATGGATAAAACTCACGTTTTAAAAATGTCCCGAAATCCGAATTTGGACTTTCACTAGTGTATTAAGTGTATCAAATTGTCGTCTTTCACATTGATTCGGAATCGTCAACCGCAAAAAAAGGCAGTTTTTAGATATCGTTGAATGAAGAAAGTTGTCTCTTTCTTGTTTCAAGTGTTCAACAATGGACCCATGGCTAAAACTCAAGTTTTAAAGACTTCCCGAAATCCGAATTTGGATTTTTCATTAGTGTATTAAGTGTATTAAAATGTCGTCTTTCACATTGATTCGGAATCATCAACCGCAAAAAAAGTCAGTTTTGAGATATCGTTGAATGAACAAAGTTGTCTCTTTCTTTTTTCAAGTGTTTAACTATGGACCCATGGCTAAAACTCAAGTTTTAAATACTTTCCGAAATCCGAATTTGGACTTTCATCAGTGTATTAAGTGTATTAAAATGTCGTCTTTCACATTGATTCGGAATCGTCCACTACAAAAAACTGCCCTTTTGAGTTATCGTTGAATAAACAAAGTTGTCTCTTTCTTGTTTCAAGTGTTCAACTATGGACCCATGGCTAAAACACAAGTTTTAAAAACTTCTCGAAATATGAATTTGGACTTTCTTTAGTGTATTAAGTTTTTCAAAATGTCGTCTTTCACGTAGATTCGGAATCATCAAAACCAAATAAGTCAGTTTTTAGATATCTTTGATTGAACAAAGTTCTATCTTTCTTGTTTCAAGTGTTCTACTATGAACCCACGGCTAAGACTCAAGTTTTAAAAACTTCTCGAAATCTGAATCTGGACTTTCATTAGTGTATTAAGTGTATCAAAATGTCATCTTTCACATAGGTTCGGAATCGTCAACTGCAAAAAAGTCAATTTTAAGATATCGTTGATTGAACAAAGTTGTCTCCTTCTTGTTTCAAGTGTTCTACTATGGACCATGGCTAAAACTCAAGTTTTAGAGACATCCCGAAATCCGAATTTGGACTTTCGTTAGTGTATTAAGTGTATCAAAATGTCATCTTTCACATTGATTCGAGATCGTCAACCGCAAAAAAAGTCAGTTTTGAGATATCGTTGAATGAACAAAGTTGTCTCTTTCTTGTTTCTAGTGTTTAACTATGGACCCATGGCTAAAACTCAAGTTTTAAAGACTTCCCGAAATCTGATTTGGACTTTCATCAGTGTATTAAGTGTATTAAAATGTAGTCTTTCACATTGATTCAGAATCGTCCACCGCAAAAAACTTTCCTTTCGAGTTATCGTTGAATGAACGAAGTTGTCTCTTTCTTGTTTCAAGTGTTCAACTACGGACCCATGGCCAAAACTCAAGTTTTAAAAACTTCCCAAAATCTGAATTTGGGCTTTCTTTAGTGTATTAAGTGTTTCAAAATGCCGTCTTTCATGTAGATTCGTAATCATCAAAAGCAAATAAGTCAGTTTTTAGATATCTTTGATTGAACAAAGTTCTGTCTTTCTTGTTTCAAGTGTTCTACTATGGACCCATGACTAAAACTCAAGTTTTAAAAACTTCTCGAAATCTAAATCTGGACTTTCATTAGGGTATTAAGTGTATCAAAATGTCGTCTTTCACATAGATTCGGAATCGTCAACTGCAAAAAAGTCAGTTTTAAGATATCGTTGATTGAACAAAGTTGTCTCTTTCTTGTTTCAAGTGTTCTACTATGGACCCATGGGTAAAACTCAAGTTTTAAAAAATGTTCCCGGAATCCGAATTTGGACATTCGTTAGTGTATTAAGTGTATCAAAATGTCGTCTTTCACGTTGATTCGGAATCGTCAACCGCAATAAAAGTCAGTTTTGAGATATAGTTGAAGGAACAAAGTTGTCTCTTTCTTGTTTCAAGTGTTTAACTATTGACCCATGGCTAAAACTCAAGCTTTAAAGACTTCCCGAAATCCAAATTTGGACTTTCGTTAGTGTATTAAGTGTATCAAAATGTCGTCTTTCACATTTATTCGAAATCGTCAACCACAAAAAAAGTCAGTTTTGAGAAATCGTTGAATCAACAAAGTTGTCTCCTTCTTGTTTCAAGTGTTCTACTATGGACCCATCTCTAAAACTCAAGTTTTAAAGACTTCCCGAAATCCAAATTTAGACTTTCACTAGTGTATTAAGTGTATTAAAATGTCGTATTTCACATTGATTCGGAATCGTCAACCGCAAAAAAAGTCAGTTCTGAGATATCGTTGAATGAACGAAGTTGTTTCTTTCTTGTTTCAAGTGTTTAACTATGGACCCATGGCTAAAACTCAAGTTTTAAAGACTTCTCGAAATCCGAATTTGTACTTTCATTAGTGTATTAAGTGTATTAAAATGTCGTCTTTCACATTGATTCGGAATCGTCAACCGCAAAAAAAGTCAGTTTTGAGTTATCGTTGAATGAACAAAGTTGTCTCTTTCTTGTTTCAAGTGTTTAACTATGGACCCATGGCTAAAACTCAAGTTTTAAAGACTTCTCGAAATCCGAATTTGGACTTTCATTAGTGTATTAAGTGTATTAAAATGTCGTCTTTCGCATTGATTCGGAATCGTCAACCGCAAAAAAAGTCAGTTTTGAGTTATCGTTGAATGAACAAAGTTGTCTCTTTCTTGTTTCAAGTGTTCAACTATGGACCCATGGCTAAAACTCAAGTTTTAAAGACTTCCCGAAATCCGAATTTGGACTTTCATTTGTGTATTAAGTGTATTAAAATGTCGTCTTTCACATTGATTCGGAATCGTCAACCGCAAAAAAAGTCAGTTTTGAGATATCGTTGAATGAACAAAGTTGTCTCTTTCTTGTTTCAAGTGTTCAACTATGGACCCATGGCTAAAACTCAAGTTTTAAAAACTTCCCAAAATCTGAATTTGGACTTTATTTAGTGTATTAAGTGTTTCAAAATGTCATCTTTCACGTAGATTCAGAACCGTCAAAAGCAAATAAGTCAGTTTTGAGATATCTTTGATAGAACAAAGTTCTGTCTTTCTTGTTTCAATTGTTCTACTGTGCACCCATGGCTAAAACTCAAGTTTTAAAAACTTCCCGAGATCTGAATCTGGACTTTCATTAGTGTATTATGTGTATCAAAATGTCGTCTTTCACATAGATTCGGAATCGTCAACTGCAAAAAAGTCAATTTTGAGATATCGTTGATTTAACAAAGTTGTCTCCTTCTTGTTTCAAGTGTTCTACTATGGACCCATGGGTAAAACTCACGTTTTAAAAATGTCCCGAAATCCGAATTTGGACTTTCACTAGTGTATTAAGTGTATCAAAATGTCGTCTTTCACATTGATTCGGAATCGTCAACCGCAAAAAAAGGCAGTTTTTAGATATCGTTGAATGAAGAAAGTTGTCTCTTTCTTGTTTCAAGTGTTCAACAATGGACCCATGGCTAAAACTCAAGTTTTAAAGACTTCCCGAAATCCGAATTTGGATTTTTCATTAGTGTATTAAGTGTATTAAAATGTCGTCTTTCACATTGATTCGGAATCATCAACCGCAAAAAAAGTCAGTTTTGAGATATCGTTGAATGAACAAAGTTGTCTCTTTCTTTTTTCAAGTGTTTAACTATGGACCCATGGCTAAAACTCAAGTTTTAAATACTTTCCGAAATCCGAATTTGGACTTTCATCAGTGTATTAAGTGTATTAAAATGTCGTCTTTCACATTGATTCGGAATCGTCCACTACAAAAAACTGCCCTTTTGAGTTATCGTTGAATAAGCAAAGTTGTCTCTTTCTTGTTTCAAGTGTTCAACTATGGACCCATGGCTAAAACACAAGTTTTAAAAACTTCTCGAAATATGAATTTGGACTTTCTTTAGTGTATTAAGTTTTTCAAAATGTCGTCTTTCACGTAGATTCGGAATCATCAAAACCAAATAAGTCAGTTTTTAGATATCTTTGATTGAACAAAGTTCTATCTTTCTTGTTTCAAGTGTTCTACTATGAACCCACGGCTAAAACTCAAGTTTTAAAAACTTCTCGAAATCTGAATCTGGACTTTCATTAGTGTATTAAGTGTATCAAAATGTCATCTTTCACATAGGTTCGGAATCGTCAACTGCAAAAAAGTCAATTTTAAGATATCGTTGATTGAACAAAGTTGTCTCCTTCTTGTTTCAAGTGTTCTACTATGGACCATGGCTAAAACTCAAGTTTTAGAGACATCCCGAAATCCGAATTTGGACTTTCGTTAGTGTATTAAGTGTATCAAAATGTCATCTTTCACATTGATTCGAGATCGTCAACCGCAAAAAAAGTCAGTTTTGAGATATCGTTGAATGAACAAAGTTGTCTCTTTCTTGTTTCTAGTGTTTAACTATGGACCCATGGCTAAAACTCAAGTTTTAAAGACTTCCCGAAATCTGATTTGGACTTTCATCAGTGTATTAAGTGTATTAAAATGTAGTCTTTCACATTGATTCAGAATCGTCCACCGCAAAAAACTTTCCTTTCGAGTTATCGTTGAATGAACGAAGTTGTCTCTTTCTTGTTTCAAGTGTTCAACTACGGACCCATGGCCAAAACTCAAGTTTTAAAAACTTCCCAAAATCTGAATTTGGGCTTTCTTTAGTGTATTAAGTGTTTCAAAATGCCGTCTTTCATGTAGATTCGTAATCATCAAAAGCAAATAAGTCAGTTTTTAGATATCTTTGATTGAACAAAGTTCTGCCTTTCTTGTTTCAAGTGTTCTACTATGGACCCATGACTAAAACTCAAGTTTTAAAAACTTCTCGAAATCTAAATCTGGACTTTCATTAGGGTATTAAGTGTATCAAAATGTCGTCTTTCACATAGATTCGGAATCGTCAACTGCAAAAAAGTCAGTTTTAAGATATCGTTGATTGAACAAAGTTGTCTCTTTCTTGTTTCAAGTGTTCTACTATGGACCCATGGGTAAAACTCAAGTTTTAAAAAAGTTCCCGGAATCCGAATTTGGACATTCGTTAGTGTATTAAGTGTATCAAAATGTCGTCTTTCACGTTGATTCGGAATCGTCAACCGCAATAAAAGTCAGTTTTGAGATATAGTTGAATGAACAAAGTTGTCTCTTTCTTGTTTCAAGTGTTTAACTATTGACCCATGGCTAAAACTCAAGCTTTAAAGACTTCCCGAAATCCAAATTTGGACTTTCGTTAGTGTATTAAGTGTATCAAAATGTCGTCTTTCACATTTATTCGAAATCGTCAACCGCAAAAAAAGTCAGTTTTGAGAAATCGTTGAATCAACAAAGTTGTCTCTTTCTTGTTTCAAGTGTTCTACTATAGACCCATGGCTAAAACTCAAGTTTTAAAGACTTCCCAAAATCCAAATTTAGACTTTCACTAGTGTATTAAGTGTATTAAAATGTCGTATTTCACATTGATTCGGAATCGTCAACCGCAAAAAAAGTCAGTTCTGAGATATCGTTGAATGAACGAAGTTGTTTCTTTCTTGTTTCAAGTGTTTAACTATGGACCCATGGCTAAAACTCAAGTTTTAAAGACTTCCCGAAATCCGAATTTGTACTTTCATTAGTGTATTAAGTGTATTAAAATGTCGTCTTTCACATTGATTCGGAATCGTCAACCGCAAAAAAAGTCAGTTTTGAGTTATCGTTGAATGAACAAAGTTGTCTCTTTCTTGTTTCAAGTGTTTAACTATGGACCCATGGCTAAAACTCAAGTTTTAAAGACTTCCCGAAATCCGAATTTGGACTTTCATTTGTGTATTAAGTGTATTAAAATGTCGTCTTTCACATTGATTCGGAATCGTCAACCGCAAAAAAAGTCAGTTTTGAGATATCGTTGAATAAACAAAGTTGTCTCTTTCTTGTTTCAAGTGTTCAACTATGGACCCATGGCTAAAACTCAAGTTTTAAAAACTTCCCAAAATCTGAATTTGGACTTTATTTAGTGTATTAAGTGTTTCAAAATGTCATCTTTCACGTAGATTCAGAACCGTCAAAAGCAAATAAGTCAGTTTTGAGATATCTTTGATAGAACAAAGTTCTGTCTTTCTTGTTTCAATTGTTCTACTGTGCACCCATGGCTAAAACTCAAGTTTTAAAAACTTCCCGAGATCTGAATCTGGACTTTCATTAGTGTATTATGTGTATCAAAATGTCGTCTTTCACATAGATTCGGAATCGTCAACTGCAAAAAAGTCAATTTTGAGATATCGTTGATTTAACAAAGTTGTCTCCTTCTTGTTTCAAGTGTTCTACTATGGACCCATGGGTAAAACTCACGTTTTAAAAATGTCCCGAAATCCAAATTTGGACTTTCACTAGTGTATTAAGTGTATCAAAATGTCGTCTTTCACATTGATTCGGAATCGTCAACCGCAAAAAAAGGCAGTTTTTAGATATCGTTGAATGAAGAAAGTTGTCTCTTTCTTGTTTCAAGTGTTCAACAATGGACCCATGGCTAAAACTCAAGTTTTAAAGACTTCCCGAAATCCGAATTTGGATTTTTCATTAGTGTATTAAGTGTATTAAAATGTCGTATTTCACATTGATTCGGAATCGTCAACCGCAAAAAAAGTCAGTTCTGAGATATCGTTGAATGAACGAAGTTGTTTCTTTCTTGTTTCAAGTGTTTAACTATGGACCCATGGCTAAAACTCAAGTTTTAAAGACTTCCCGAAATCCGAATTTGTACTTTCATTAGTGTATTAAGTGTATTAAAATGTCGTCTTTCACATTGATTCGGAATCGTCAACCGCAAAAAAAGTCAGTTTTGAGTTATCGTTGAATGAACAAAGTTGTCTCTTTCTTGTTTCAAGTGTTTAACTATGGACCCATGGCTAAAACTCAAGTTTTAAAGACTTCCCGAAATCCGAATTTGGACTTTCATTAGTGTATTAAGTGTATTAAAATGTCGTCTTTCGCATTGATTCGGAATCGTCAACCGCAAAAAAAGTCAGTTTTCAATTATCGTTGAATGAACAAAGTTGTCTCTTTCTTGTTTCAAGTGTTCAACTATGGACCCATGGCTAAAACTCAAGTTTTAAAGACTTCCCGAAATCCGAATTTGGACTTTCATTTGTGTATTAAGTGTATTAAAATGTCGTCTTTCACATTGATTCGGAATTGTCAACCGCAAAAAAAGTCAGTTTTGAGTTATCGTTGAATGAACAAAGTTGTCTCTTTCTTGTTTCAAGTGTTTAACTATGGACCCATGGCTAAAACTCAAGTTTTAAAGACTTCCCGAAATCCGAATTTGGACTTTCATTAGTGTATTAAGTGTATTAAAATGTCGTCTTTCGCATTGATTCGGAATCGTCAACCGCAAAAAAAGTCAGTTTTCAGTTATCGTTGAATGAACAAAGTTGTCTCTTTCTTGTTTCAAGTGTTCAACTATGGACCCATGGCTAAAACTCAAGTTTTAAAGACTTCCCGAAATCCGAATTTGGATTTTTCATTAGTGTATTAAGTGTATTAAAATGTCGTATTTCACGTTGATTCGGAATCGTCAACCGCAATAAAAGTCAGTTTTGAGATATAGTTGAATGAACAAAGTTGTCTCTTTCTTGTTTCAAGTGTTTAACTATTGACCCATGGCTAAAACTCAAGCTTTAAAGACTTCCCGAAATCCAAATTTGGACTTTCGTTAGTGTATTAAGTGTATCAAAATGTCGTCTTTCACATTTATTCGAAATCGTCAACCGCAAAAAAAGTCAGTTTTGAGAAATCGTTGAATCAACAAAGTTGTCTCTTTCTTGTTTCAAGTGTTCTACTATAGACCCATGGCTAAAACTCAAGTTTTAAAGACTTCCCGAAATCCAAATTTAGACTTTCATTAGTGTATTAAGTGTATTAAAATGTCTTATTTCACATTGATTCGGAATCGTCAACCGCAAAAAAAGTCAGTTCTGAGATATCGTTGAATGAACGAAGTTGTTTCTTTCTTGTTTCAAGTGTTTAACTATGGACCCATGGCTAAAACTCAAGTTTTAAAGACTTCTCGAAATCCGAATTTGCACTTTCATTAGTGTATTAAGTGTATTAAAATGTCGTCTTTCACATTGATTCGGAATCGTCAACCGCAAAAAAAGTCAGTTTTGAGTTATCGTTGAATGAACAAAGTTGTCTCTTTCTTGTTTCAAGTGTTTAACTATGGACCCATGGCTAAAACTCAAGTTTTAAAGACTTCCCGAAATCCGAATTTGGACTTTCATTAGTGTATTAAGTGTATTAAAATGTCATCTTTCGCATTGATTCGGAATCGTCAACCGCAAAAAAAGTCAGTTTTGAGTTATCGTTGAATGAACAAAGTTGTCTCTTTCTTGTTTCAAGTGTTCAACTATGGACCCATGGCTAAAACTCAAGTTTTAAAGACTTCCCGAAATCCGAATTTGGACTTTCATTTGTGTATTAAGTGTATTAAAATGTCGTCTTTCACATTGATTCGGAATCGTCAACCGCAAAAAAAGTCAGTTTTGAGATATCGTTGAATGAACAAAGTTGTCTCTTTCTTGTTTCAAGTGTTCAACTATGGACCCATGGCTAAAACTCAAGTTTTAAAAACTTCCCAAAATCTGAATTTGGACTTTATTTAGTGTATTAAGTGTTTCAAAATGTCATCTTTCACGTAGATTCAGAACCGTCAAAAGCAAATAAGTCACTTTTGAGATATCTTTGATAGAACAAAGTTCTGTCTTTCTTGTTTCAATTGTTCTACTGTGCACCCATGGCTAAAACTCAAGTTTTAAAAACTTCCCGAGATCTGAATCTGGACTTTCATTAGTGTATTATGTGTATCAAAATGTCGTCTTTCACATAGATTCGGAATCGTCAACTGCAAAAAAGTCAATTTTGACATATCGTTGATTTAACAAAGTTGTCTCCTTCTTGTTTCAAGTGTTCTACTATGGACCCATGGGTAAAACTCACGTTTTAAAAATGTCCCGAAATCCGAATTTGGACTTTCACTAGTGTATTAAGTGTATCAAAATGTCGTCTTTCACATTGATTCGGAATCGTCAACCGCAAAAAAAGGCAGTTTTTAGATATCGTTGAATGAAGAAAGTTGTCTCTTTCTTGTTTCAAGTGTTCAACAATGGACCCATGGCTAAAACTCAAGTTTTAAAGACTTCCCGAAATCCGAATTTGGATTTTTCATTAGTGTATTAAGTGTATTAAAATGTCGTCTTTCACATTGATTAGGAATCATCAACCGCAAAAAAAGTCAGTTTTGAGATATCGTTGAATGAACAAAGTTGTCTCTTTCTTTTTTCAAGTGTTTAACTATGGACCCATGGCTAAAACTCAAGTTTTAAATACTTTCCGAAATCCGAATTTGGACTTTCATCAGTGTATTAAGTGTATTAAAATGTCGTCTTTCACATTGATTCGGAATCGTCCACTACAAAAAACTGCCCTTTTGAGTTATCGTTGAATAAGCAAAGTTGTCTCTTTCTTGTTTCAAGTGTTCAACTATGGACCCATGGCTAAAACACAAGTTTTAAAAACTTCTCGAAATATGAATTTGGACTTTCTTTAGTGTATTAAGTTTTTCAAAATGTCGTCTTTCACGTAGATTCGGAATCATCAAAACCAAATAAGTCAGTTTTTAGATATCTTTGATTGAACAAAGTTCTATCTTTCTTGTTTCAAGTGTTCTACTATGAACCCACGGCTAAAACTCAAGTTTTAAAAACTTCTCGAAATCTGAATCTGGACTTTCATTAGTGTATTAAATGTATCAAAATGTCATCTTTCACATAGGTTCGGAATCGTCAACTGCAAAAAAGTCAATTTTAAGATATCGTTGATTGAACAAAGTTGTCTCCTTCTTGTTTCAAGTGTTCTACTATGGACCATGGCTAAAACTCAAGATTTAGAGACATCCCGAAATCCGAATTTGGACTTTCGTTAGTGTATTAAGTGTATCAAAATGTCATCTTTCACATTGATTCGAGATCGTCAACCGCAAAAAAAGTCAGTTTTGAGATATCGTTGAATGAACAAAGTTGTCTCTTTCTTGTTTCTAGTGTTTAACTATGGACCCATGGCTAAAACTCAAGTTTTAAAGACTTCCCGAAATCTGATTTGGACTTTCATCAGTGTATTAAGTGTATTAAAATGTAGTCTTTCACATTGATTCAGAATCGTCCACCGCAAAAAACTTTCCTTTCGAGTTATCGTTGAATGAACGAAGTTGTCTCTTTCTTGTTTCAAGTGTTCAACTACGGACCCATGGCCAAAACTCAAGTTTTAAAAACTTCCCAAAATCTGAATTTGGGCTTTCTTTAGTGTATTAAGTGCTTCAAAATGCCGTCTTTCATGTAGATTCGTAATCATCAAAAGCAAATAAGTCAGTTTTTAGATATCTTTGATTGAACAAAGTTCTGTCTTTCTTGTTTCAAGTGTTCTACTATGGACCCATGACTAAAACTCAAGTTTTAAAAACTTCTCGAAATCTAAATCTGGACTTTCATTAGGGTATTAAGTGTATCAAAATGTCGTCTTTCACATAGATTCGGAATCGTCAACTGCAAAAAAGTCAGTTTTAAGATATCGTTGATTGAACAAAGTTGTCTCTTTCTTGTTTCAAGTGTTCTACTATGGACCCATGGGTAAAACTCAAGTTTTAAAAAAGTTCCCGGAATCCGAATTTGGACATTCGTTAGTGTATTAAGTGTATCAAAATGTCGTCTTTCACGTTGATTCGGAATCGTCAACCGCAATAAAAGTCAGTTTTGAGATATAGTTGAAGGAACAAAGTTGTCTCTTTCTTGTTTCAAGTGTTTAACTATTGACCCATGGCTAAAACTCAAGCTTTAAAGACTTCCCGAAATCCAAATTTGGACTTTCGTTAGTGTATTAAGTGTATCAAAATGTCGTCTTTCACATTTATTCGAAATCGTCAACCACAAAAAAAGTCAGTTTTGAGAAATCGTTGAATCAACAAAGTTGTCTCCTTCTTGTTTCAAGTGTTCTACTATGGACCCATCTCTAAAACTCAAGTTTTAAAGACTTCCCGAAATCCAAATTTAGACTTTCACTAGTGTATTAAGTGTATTAAAATGTCGTATTTCACATTGATTCGGAATCGTCAACCGCAAAAAAAGTCAGTTCTGAGATATCGTTGAATGAACGAAGTTGTTTCTTTCTTGTTTCAAGTGTTTAACTATGGACCCATGGCTAAAACTCAAGTTTTAAAGACTTCCCGAAATCCGAATTTGTACTTTCATTAGTGTATTAAGTGTATTAAAATGTCGTCTTTCACATTGATTCGGAATCGTCAACCGCAAAAAAAGTCAGTTTTGAGTTATCGTTGAATGAACAAAGTTGTCTCTTTCTTGTTTCAAGTGTTTAACTATGGACCCATGGCTAAAACTCAAGTTTTAAAGACTTCCCGAAATCCGAATTTGGACTTTCATTAGTGTATTAAGTGTATTAAAATGTCGTCTTTCGCATTGATTCGGAATCGTCAACCGCAAAAAAAGTCAGTTTTGAGTTATCGTTGAATGAACAAAGTTGTCTCTTTCTTGTTTCAAGTGTTCAACTATAGACCCATGGCTAAAACTCAAGTTTTAAAGACTTCCCGAAATCCGAATTTGGACTTTCATTTGTGTATTAAGTGTATTAAAATGTCGTCTTTCACATTGATTCGGAATCGTCAACCGCAAAAAAAGTCAGTTTTGAGATATCGTTGAATGAACAAAGTTGTCTCTTTCTTGTTTCAAGTGTTCAACTATGGACCCATGGCTAAAACTCAAGTTTTAAAAACTTCCCAAAATCTGAATTTGGACTTTATTTAGTGTATTAAGTGTTTCAAAATGTCATCTTTCACGTAGATTCAGAACCGTCAAAAGAAAATAAGTCAGTTTTGAGATATCTTTGATAGAACAAAGTTCTGTCTTTCTTGTTTCAATTGTTCTACTGTGCACCCATGGCTAAAACTCAAGTTTTAAAAACTTCCCGAGATCTGAATCTGGACTTTCATTAGTGTATTATGTGTATCAAAATGTCGTCTTTCACATAGATTCGGAATCGTCAACTGCAAAAAAGTCAATTTTGAGATATCGTTGATTTAACAAAGTTGTCTCCTTCTTGTTTCAAGTGTTCTACTATGGACCCATGGGTAAAACTCACGTTTTAAAAATGTCCCGAAATCCGAATTTGGACTTTCACTAGTGTATTAAGTGTATCAAAATGTCGTCTTTCACATTGATTCGGAATCGTCAACCGCAAAAAAAGGCAGTTTTTAGATATCGTTGAATGAAGAAAGTTGTCTCTTTCTTGTTTCAAGTGTTCAACAATGGACCCATGGCTAAAACTCAAGTTTTAAAGACTTCCCGAAATCCGAATTTGGATTTTTCATTAGTGTATTAAGTGTATTAAAATGTCGTCTTTCACATTGATTCGGAATCATCAACCGCAAAAAAAGTCAGCTTTGAGATATCGTTGAATGAACAAAGTTGTCTCTTTCTTTTTTCAAGTGTTTAACTATGGACCCATGGCTAAAACTCAAGTTTTAAATACTTTCCGAAATCCGAATTTGGACTTTCATCAGTGTATTAAGTGTATTAAAATGTCGTCTTTCACATTGATTCGGAATCGTCCACTACAAAAAACTGCCCTTTTGAGTTATCGTTGAATAAGCAAAGTTGTCTCTTTCTTGTTTCAAGTGTTCAACTATGGACCCATGGCTAAAACACAAGTTTTAAAAACTTCTCGAAATATGAATTTGGACTTTCTTTAGTGTATTAAGATTTTCAAAATGTCGTCTTTCACGTAGATTCGGAATCATCAAAACCAAATAAGTCAGTTTTTAGATATCTTTGATTGAACAAAGTTCTATCTTTCTTGTTTCAAGTGTTCTACTATGAACCCACGGCTAAAACTCAAGTTTTAAAAACTTCTCGAAATCTGAATCTGGACTTTCATTAGTGTATTAAATGTATCAAAATGTCATCTTTCACATAGGTTCGGAATCGTCAACTGCAAAAAAGTCAATTTTAAGATATCGTTGATTGAACAAAGTTGTCTCCTTCTTGTTTCAAGTGTTCTACTATGGACCATGGCTAAAACTCAAGTTTTAGAGACATCCCGAAATCCGAATTTGGACTTTCGTTAGTGTATTAAGTGTATCAAAATGTCATCTTTCACATTGATTCGAGATCGTCAACCGCAAAAAAAGTCAGTTTTGAGATATCGTTGAATGAACAAAGTTGTCTCTTTCTTGTTTCTAGTGTTTAACTATGGACCCATGGCTAAAACTCAAGTTTTAAAGACTTCCCGAAATCTGATTTGGACTTTCATCAGTGTATTAAGTGTATTAAAATGTAGTCTTTCACATTGATTCAGAATCGTCCACCGCAAAAAACTTTCCTTTCGAGTTATCGTTGAATGAACGAAGTTGTCTCTTTCTTGTTTCAAGTGTTCAACTACGGACCCATGGCCAAAACTGAAGTTTTAAAAACTTCCCAAAATCTGAATTTGGGCTTTCTTTAGTGTATTAAGTGTTTCAAAATGCCGTCTTTCATGTAGATTCGTAATCATCAAAAGCAAATAAGTCAGTTTTTAGATATCTTTGATTGAACAAAGTTCTGTCTTTCTTGTTTCAAGTGTTCTACTATGGACCCATGACTAAAACTCAAGTTTTAAAAACTTCTCGAAATCTAAATCTGGACTTTCATTAGGGTATTAAGTGTATCAAAATGTCGTCTTTCACATAGATTCGGAATCGTCAACTGCAAAAAAGTCAGTTTTAAGATATCGTTGATTGAACAAAGTTGTCTCTTTCTTGTTTCAAGTGTTCTACTATGGACCCATGGGTAAAACTCAAGTTTTAAAAAAGTTCCCGGAATCCGAATTTGGACATTCGTTAGTGTATTAAGTGTATCAAAATGTCGTCTTTCACGTTGATTCGGAATCGTCAACCGCAATAAAAGTCAGTTTTGAGATATAGTTGAAGGAACAAAGTTGTCTCTTTCTTGTTTCAAGTGTTTAACTATTGACCCATGGCTAAAACTCAAGCTTTAAAGACTTCCCGAAATCCAAATTTGGACTTTCGTTAGTGTATTAAGTGTATCAAAATGTCGTCTTTCACATTTATTCGAAATCGTCAACCACAAAAAAAGTCAGTTTTGAGAAATCGTTGAATCAACAAAGTTGTCTCCTTCTTGTTTCAAGTGTTCTACTATGGACCCATCTCTAAAACTCAAGTTTTAAAGACTTCCCGAAATCCAAATTTAGACTTTCACTAGTGTATTAAGTGTATTAAAATGTCGTATTTCACATTGATTCGGAATCGTCAACCGCAAAAAAAGTCAGTTCTGAGATATCGTTGAATGAACGAAGTTGTTTCTTTCTTGTTTCAAGTGTTTAACTATGGACCCATGGCTAAAACTCAAGTTTTAAAGACTTCCCGAAATCCGAATTTGTACTTTCATTAGTGTATTAAGTGTATTAAAATGTCGTCTTTCACATTGATTCGGAATCGTCAACCGCAAAAAAAGTCAGTTTTGAGTTATCGTTGAATGAACAAAGTTGTCTCTTTCTTGTTTCAAGTGTTTAACTATGGACCCATGGCTAAAACTCAAGTTTTAAAGACTTCCCGAAATCCGAATTTGGACTTTCATTAGTGTATTAAGTGTATTAAAATGTCGTCTTTCGCATTGATTCGGAATCGTCAACCGCAAAAAAAGTCAGTTTTGAGTTATCGTTGAATGAACAAAGTTGTCTCTTTCTTGTTTCAAGTGTTCAACTATAGACCCATGGCTAAAACTCAAGTTTTAAAGACTTCCCGAAATCCGAATTTGGACTTTCATTTGTGTATTAAGTGTATTAAAATGTCGTCTTTCACATTGATTCGGAATCGTCAACCGCAAAAAAAGTCAGTTTTGAGATATCGTTGAATGAACAAAGTTGTCTCTTTCTTGTTTCAAGTGTTCAACTATGGACCCATGGCTAAAACTCAAGTTTTAAAAACTTCCCAAAATCTGAATTTGGACTTTATTTAGTGTATTAAGTGTTTCAAAATGTCATCTTTCACGTAGATTCAGAACCGTCAAAAGCAAATAAGTCAGTTTTGAGATATCTTTGATAGAACAAAGTTCTGTCTTTCTTGTTTCAATTGTTCTACTGTGCACCCATGGCTAAAACTCAAGTTTTAAAAACTTCCCGAGATCTGAATCTGGACTTTCATTAGTGTATTATGTGTATCAAAATGTCATCTTTCACATAGATTTGGAATCGGCAACTGCAAAAAAGTCAATTTTGAGATATCGTTGATTTAACAAAGTTGTCTCCTTCTTGTTTCAAGTGTTCTACTATGGACCCATGGGTAAAACTCACGTTTTAAAAATGTCCCGAAATCCGAATTTGGACTTTCACTAGTGTATTAAGTGTATCAAAATGTCGTCTTTCACATTGATTCGGAATTGTCAACCGCAAAAAAAGGCAGTTTTTAGATATCGTTGAATGAAGAAAGTTGTCTCTTTCTTGTTTCAAGTGTTCAACAATGGACCCATGGCTAAAACTCAAGTTTTAAAGACTTCCCGAAATCCGAATTTGGATTTTTCATTAGTGTATTAAGTGTATTAAAATGTCGTCTTTCACATTGATTCGGAATCATCAACCGCAAAAAAAGTCAGTTTTGAGATATCGTTGAATGAACAAAGTTGTCTCTTTCTTTTTTCAAGTGTTTAACTATGGACCCATGGCTAAAACTCAAGTTTTAAATACTTTCCGAAATCCGAATTTGGACTTTCATCAGTGTATTAAGTGTATTAAAATGTCGTCTTTCACATTGATTCGGAATCGTCCACTACAAAAAACTGCCCTTTTGAGTTATCGTTGAATAAGCAAAGTTGTCTCTTTCTTGTTTCAAGTGTTCAACTATGGACCCATGGCTAAAACACAAGTTTTAAAAACTTCTCGAAATATGAATTTGGACTTTCTTTAGTGTATTAAGTTTTTCAAAATGTCGTCTTTCACGTAGATTCGGAATCATCAAAACCAAATAAGTCAGTTTTTAGATATCTTTGATTGAACAAAGTTCTATCTTTCTTGTTTCAAGTGTTCTACTATGAACCCACGGCTAAAACTCAAGTTTTAAAAACTTCTCGAAATCTGAATCTGGACTTTCATTAGTGTATTAAGTGTATCAAAATGTCATCTTTCACATAGGTTCGGAATCGTCAACTGCAAAAAAGTCAATTTTAAGATATCGTTGATTGAACAAAGTTGTCTCCTTCTTGTTTCAAGTGTTCTACTATGGACCATGGCTAAAACTCAAGTTTTAAAGACATCCCGAAATCCGAATTTGGACTTTCGTTAGTGTATTAAGTGTATCAAAATGTCATCTTTCACATTGATTCGAGATCGTCAACCGCAAAAAAAGTCAGTTTTGAGATATCGTTGAATGAACAAAGTTGTCTCTTTCTTGTTTCTAGTGTTTAACTATGGACCCATGGCTAAAACTCAAGTTTTAAAGACTTCCCGAAATCTGATTTGGACTTTCATCAGTGTATTAAGTGTATTAAAATGTAGTCTTTCACATTGATTCAGAATCGTCCACCGCAAAAAACTTTCCTTTCGAGTTATCGTTGAATGAACGAAGTTGTCTCTTTCTTGTTTCAAGTGTTCAACTACGGACCCATGGCCAAAACTCAAGTTTTAAAAACTTCCCAAAATCTGAATTTGGGCTTTCTTTAGTGTATTAAGTGTTTCAAAATGTCGTCTTTCATGTAGATTCGTAATCATCAAAAGCAAATAAGTCAGTTTTTAGATATCTTTGATTGAACAAAGTTCTGTCTTTCTTGTTTCAAGTGTTCTACTATGGACCCATGACTAAAACTCAAGTTTTAAAAACTTCTCGAAATCTAAATCTGGACTTTCATTAGGGTATTAAGTGTATCAAAATGTCGTCTTTCACATAGATTCGGAATCGTCAACTGCAAAAAAGTCAGTTTTAAGATATCGTTGATTGAACAAAGTTGTCTCTTTCTTGTTTCAAGTGTTCTACTATGGACCCATGGGTAAAACTCAAGTTTTAAAAAAGTTCCCGGAATCCGAATTTGGACATTCGTTAGTGTATTAAGTGTATCAAAATGTCGTCTTTCACGTTGATTCGGAATCGTCAACCGCAATAAAAGTCAGTTTTGAGATATAGTTGAAGGAACAAAGTTGTCTCTTTCTTGTTTCAAGTGTTTAACTATTGACCCATGGCTAAAACTCAAGCTTTAAAGACTTCCCGAAATCCAAATTTGGACTTTCGTTAGTGTATTAAGTGTATCAAAATGTCGTCTTTCACATTTATTCGAAATCGTCAACCACAAAAAAAGTCAGTTTTGAGAAATCGTTGAATCAACAAAGTTGTCTCCTTCTTGTTTCAAGTGTTCTACTATGGACCCATCTCTAAAACTCAAGTTTTAAAGACTTCCCGAAATCCAAATTTAGACTTTCACTAGTGTATTAAGTGTATTAAAATGTCGTATTTCACATTGATTCGGAATCGTAAACCGCAAAAAAAGTCAGTTCTGAGATATCGTTGAATGAACGAAGTTGTTTCTTTCTTGTTTCAAGTGTTTAACTATGGACCCATGGCTAAAACTCAAGTTTTAAAGACTTCCCGAAATCCGAATTTGTACTTTCATTAGTGTATTAAGTGTATTAAAATGTCGTCTTTCACATTGATTCGGAATCGTCAACCGCAAAAAAAGTCAGTTTTGAGTTATCGTTGAATGAACAAAGTTGTCTCTTTCTTGTTTCAAGTGTTTAACTATGGACCCATGGCTAAAACTCAAGTTTTAAAGACTTCCCGAAATCCGAATTTGGACTTTCATTAGTGTATTAAGTGTATCAAAATGTCATCTTTCACATAGGTTCGGAATCGTCAACTGCAAAAAAGTCAATTTTAAGATATCGTTGATTGAACAAAGTTGTCTCCTTCTTGTTTCAAGTGTTCTACTATGGACCATGGCTAAAACTCAAGTTTTAGAGACATCCCGAAATCCGAATTTGGACTTTCGTTAGTGTATTAAGTGTATCAAAATGTCATCTTTCACATTGATTCGAGATCGTCAACCGCAAAAAAAGTCAGTTTTGAGATATCGTTGAATGAACAAAGTTGTCTCTTTCTTGTTTCTAGTGTTTAACTATGGACCCATGGCTAAAACTCAAGTTTTAAAGACTTCCCGAAATCTGATTTGGACTTTCATCAGTGTATTAAGTGTATTAAAATGTAGTCTTTCACATTGATTCAGAATCGTCCACCGCAAAAAACTTTCCTTTCGAGTTATCGTTGAATGAACGAAGTTGTCTCTTTCTTGTTTCAAGTGTTCAACTACGGACCCATGGCCAAAACTCAAGTTTTAAAAACTTCCCAAAATCTGAATTTGGGCTTTCTTTAGTGTATTAAGTGTTTCAAAATGCCGTCTTTCATGTAGATTCGTAATCATCAAAAGCAAATAAGTCAGTTTTTAGATATCTTTGATTGAACAAAGTTCTGTCTTTCTTGTTTCAAGTGTTCTACTATGGACCCATGGCTAAAACTCAAGTTTTAAAGACTTCCCGAAATCCAAATTTGTACTTTCATTAGTGTATTAAGTGTATTAAAATGTCGTCTTTCACATTGATTCGGAATCGTCAACCGCAAAAAAAGTCAGTTTTGAGTTATCGTTGAATGAACAAAGTTGTCTCTTTCTTGTTTCAAGTGTTTAACTATGGACCCATGGCTAAAACTCAAGTTTTAAAGACTTCCCGAAATCCGAATTTGGACTTTCATTAGTGTATTAAGTGTATTAAAATGTCGTCTTTCGCATTGATTCGGAATCGTCAACCGCAAAAAAAGTCAGTTTTGAGTTATCGTTGAATGAACAAAGTTGTCTCTTTCTTGTTTCAAGTGTTCAACTATGGACCCATGGCTAAAACTCAAGTTTTAAAGACTTCCCGAAATCCGAATTTGGACTTTCATTTGTGTATTAAGTGTATTAAAATGTCGTCTTTCACATTGATTCGGAATCGTCAACCGCAAAAAAAGTCAGTTTTGAGATATCGTTGAATGAACAAAGTTGTCTCTTTCTTGTTTCAAGTGTTCAACTATGGACCCATGGCTAAAACTCAAGTTTTAAAAACTTCCCAAAATCTGAATTTGGACTTTATTTAGTGTATTAAGTCTTTCAAAATGTCATCTTTCACGTAGATTCAGAACCGTCAAAAGCAAATAAGTCAGTTTTGAGATATCTTTGATAGAACAAAGTTCTGTCTTTCTTGTTTCAATTGTTCTACTGTGCACCCATGGCTAAAACTCAAGTTTTAAAAACTTCCCGAGATCTGAATCTGGACTTTCATTAGTGTATTATGTGTATCAAAATGTCGTCTTTCACATAGATTCGGAATCGTCAACTGCAAAAAAGTCAATTTTGAGATATCGTTGATTTAACAAAGTTGTCTCCTTCTTGTTTCAAGTGTTCTACTATGGACCCATGGGTAAAACTCACGTTTTAAAAATGTCCCGAAATCCGAATTTGGACTTTCACTAGTGTATTAAGTGTATCAAAATGTCGTCTTTCACATTGATTCGGAATCGTCAACCGCAAAAAAAGGCAGTTTTTAGATATCGTTGAATGAAGAAAGTTGTCTCTTTCTTGTTTCAAGTGTTCAACAATGGACCCATGGCTAAAACTCAAGTTTTAAAGACTTCCCGAAATCCGAATTTGGATTTTTCATTAGTGTATTAAGTGTATTAAAATGTCGTCTTTCACATTGATTCGGAATCATCAACCGCAAAAAAAGTCAGTTTTGAGATATCGTTGAATGAACCTTTCTTTTTTTCAAGTGTTTAACTATGGACCCATGGCTAAAACTCAAGTTTTAAATACTTTCCGAAATCCGAATTTGGACTTTCATCAGTGTATTAAGTGTATTAAAATGTCGTCTTTCACATTGATTCGGAATCGTCCACTACAAAAAACTGCCCTTTTGAGTTATCGTTGAATAAGCAAAGTTGTCTCTTTCTTGTTTCAAGTGTTCAACTATGGACCCATGGTTAAAACACAAGTTTTAAAAACTTCTCGAAATATGAATTTGGGCTTTCTTTAGGGTATTAAGTTTTTCAAAATGTCGTCTTTCACGTAGATTCGGAATCATCAAAACCAAATAAGTCAGTTTTTAGATATCTTTGATTGAACAAAGTTCTATCTTTCTTGTTTCAAGTGTTCTACTATGAACCCACGGCTAAAACTCAAGTTTTAAAAACTTCTCGAAATCTGAATCTGGACTTTCATTAGTGTATTAAGTGTATCAAAATGTCATCTTTCACATAGGTTCGGAATCGTCAACTGCAAAAAAAGTCAATTTTAAGATATCGTTGATTGAACAAAGTTGTCTCCTTCTTGTTTCAAGTGTTCTACTATGGACCATGGCTAAAACTCAAGTTTTAGAGACATCCCGAAATCCGAATTTGGACTTTCGTTAGTGTATTAAGTGTATCAAAATGTCATCTTTCACATTGATTCGAGATCGTCAACCGCAAAAAAAGTCAGTTTTGAGATATCGTTGAATGAACAAAGTTGTCTCTTTCTTGTTTCTACTGTTTAACTATGGACCCATGGCTAAAACTCAAGTTTTAAAGACTTCCCGAAATCTGATTTGGACTTTCATCAGTGTATTAAGTCTATTAAAATGAAGTCTTTCACATTGATTCAGAATCGTCCACCGCAAAAAACTTTCCTTTCGAGTTATCGTTGAATGAACGAAGTTGTCTCTTTCTTGTTTCAAGTGTTCAACTACGGACCCATGGCCAAAACTCAAGTTTTAAAAACTTCCCAAAATCTGAATTTGGGCCTTCTTTAGTGTATTAAGTGTTTCAAAATGCCGTCATTCATGTAGATTCGTAATCATCAAAAGCAAATAAGTCAGTTTTTAGATATCTTTGATTGAACAAAGTTCTGTCTTTCTTGTTTCAAGTGTTCTACTATGGACCCATGGCTAAAACTCAAGTTTTAAAGACTTCCCGAAATTCGAATTTGTACTTTCATTAGTGCATTAAGTGTATTAAAATGTCGTCTTTCACATTGATTCGGAATCGTCAACCGCAAAAAAAGTCAGTTTTGAGTTATCGTTGAATGAACAAAGTTGTCTCTTTCTTGTTTCAAGTGTTTAACTATGGACCCATGGCTAAAACTCAAGTTTTAAAGACTTCCCGAAATTCGAATTTGTACTTTCATTAGTGTATTAAGTGTATTAAAATGTCGTCTTTCGCATTGATTCGGAATCGTCAACCGCAAAAAAAGTCAGTTTTGAGTTATCGTTGAATGAACAAAGTTGTCTCTTTCTTGTTTCAAGTGTTCAACTATGGACCCATGGCTAAAACTCAAGTTTTAAAGACTTCCCGAAATCCGAATTTGGACTTTCATTTGTGTATTAAGTGTATTAAAATGTCGTCTTTCACATTGATTCGGAATCGTCAACCGCAAAAAAAGTCAGTTTTGAGATATCGTTGAATGAACAAAGTTGTCTCTTTCTTGTTTCAAGTGTTCAACTATGGACCCATGGCTAAAACTCAAGTTTTAAAAACTTCCCAAAATCTGAATTTGGACTTTATTTAGTGTATTAAGTGTTTCAAAATGTCATCTTTCACGTAGATTCAGAACCGTCAAAAGCAAATAAGTCAGTTTTGAGATATCTTTGATAGAACAAAGTTCTGTCTTTCTTGTTTCAATTGTTCTACTGTGCACCCATGGCTAAAACTCAAGTTTTAAAAACTTCCCGAGATCTGAATCTGGACTTTCATTAGTGTATTATGTGTATCAAAATGTCGTCTTTCACATAGATTCGGAATCGTCAACTGCAAAAAAGTCAATTTTGAGATATCGTTGATTTAACAAAGTTGTCTCCTTCTTGTTTCAAGTGTTCTACTATGGACCCATGGGTAAAACTCACGTTTTAAAAATGTCCCGAAATCTGAATTTGGACTTTCACTAGTGTATTAAGTGTATCAAAATGTCGTCTTTCACATTGATTCGGAATCGTCAACCGCAAAAAAAGGCAGTTTTTAGATATCGTTGAATGAAGAAAGTTGTCTCTTTCTTGTTTCAA
This sequence comes from Diospyros kaki, assembly GCA_036245055.1. Taxonomy (NCBI): domain Eukaryota; kingdom Viridiplantae; phylum Streptophyta; class Magnoliopsida; order Ericales; family Ebenaceae; genus Diospyros; species Diospyros kaki. The sequence goes on along the minus strand of BSEG01000009.1, from coordinate 19,418,817 downwards.
GTGTTCAACAATGGACCCATGGCTAAAACTCAAGTTTTAAAGACTTCCCGAAATCCGAATTTGGATTTTTCATTAGTGTATTAAGTGTATTAAAATGTCGTCTTTCACATTGATTCGGAATCATCAACCACAAAAAAAGTCAGTTTTGAGATATCGTTGAATGAACAAAGTTGTCTCTTTCTTTTTTCAAGTGTTTAACTATGGACCCATGGCTAAAACTCAAGTTTTAAATACTTTCCGAAATCCGAATTTGGACTTTCATCAGTGTATTAAGTGTATTAAAATGTCGTCTTTCACATTGATTCGGAATCGTCCACTACAAAAAACTGCCCTTTTGAGTTATCGTTGAATAAGCAAAGTTGTCTCTTTCTTGTTTCAAGTGTTCAACTATGGACCCATGGCTAAAACACAAGTTTTAAAAACTTCTCGAAATATGAATTTGGACTTTCTTTAGTGTATTAAGTTTTTCAAAATGTCGTCTTTCACGTAGATTCGGAATCATCAAAACCAAATAAGTCAGTTTTTAGATATCTTTGATTGAACAAAGTTCTATCTTTCTTGTTTCAAGTGTTCTACTATGAACCCACGGCTAAAACTCAAGTTTTAAAAACTTCTCGAAATCTGAATCTGGACTTTCATTAGTGTATTAAGTGTATCAAAATGTCATCTTTCACATAGGTTCGGAATCGTCAACTGCAAAAAAAGTCAATTTTAAGATATCGTTGATTGAACAAAGTTGTCTCCTTCTTGTTTCAAGTGTTCTACTATGGACCATGGCTAAAACTCAAGTTTTAGAGACATCCCGAAATCCGAATTTGGACTTTCGTTAGTGTATTAAGTGTATCAAAATGTCATCTTTCACATTGATTCGAGATCGTGAACCGCAAAAAAAGTCAGTTTTGAGATATCGTTGAATGAACAAAGTTGTCTCTTTCTTGTTTCTACTGTTTAACTATGGACCCATGGCTAAAACTCAAGTTTTAAAGACTTCCCGAAATCTGATTTGGACTTTCATCAGTGTATTAAGTCTATTAAAATGTAGTCTTTCACATTGATTCAGAATCGTCCACGGCAAAAAACTTTCCTTTCGAGTTATCGTTGAATGAACGAAGTTGTCTCTTTCTTGTTTCAAGTGTTCAACTACGGACCCATGGCCAAAACTCAAGTTTTAAAAACTTCCCAAAATCTGAATTTGGGCTTTCTTTAGTGTATTAAGTGTTTCAAAATGCCGTCTTTCATGTAGATTCGTAATCATCAAAAGCAAATAAGTCAGTTTTTAGATATCTTTGATTGAACAAAGTTCTGTCTTTCTTGTTTCAAGTGTTCTACTATGGACCCATGGCTAAAACTCAAGTTTTAAAGACTTCCCGAAATCCGAATTTGTACTTTCATTAGTGTATTAAGTGTATTAAAATGTCGTCTTTCACATTGATTCGGAATCGTCAACCGCAAAAAAAGTCAGTTTTGAGTTATCGTTGAGTGAACAAAGTTGTCTCTTTCTTGTTTCAAGTGTTTAACTATGGACCCATCTCTAAAACTCAAGTTTTAAAGACTTCCCGAAATCCAAATTTAGACTTTCACTAGTGTATTAAGTGTATTAAAATGTCGTATTTCACATTGATTCAGAATCGTCAACCGCAAAAAAAGTCAGTTCTGAGATATCGTTGAATGAACGAAGTTGTTTCTTTCTTGTTTCAAGTGTTTAACTATGGACCCATGGCTAAAACTCAAGTTTTAAAGACTTCCCGAAATCCGAATTTGTACTTTCATTAGTGTATTAAGTGTATTAAAATGTCGTCTTTCACATTGATTCGGAATCGTCAACCGCAAAAAAAGTCAGTTTTGAGTTATCGTTGAATGAACAAAGTTGTCTCTTTCTTGTTTCAAGTGTTTAACTATGGACCCATGGCTAAAACTCAAGTTTTAAAGACTTCCCGAAATCCGAATTTGGACTTTCATTAGTGTATTAAGTGTATTAAAATGTCGTCTTTCGCATTGATTCAGAATCGTCAACCGCAAAAAAAGTCAGTTTTGAGTTATCGTTGAATGAACAAAGTTGTCTCTTTCTTGTTTCAAGTGTTCAACTATAGACCCATGGCTAAAACTCAAGTTTTAAAGACTTCCCGAAATCCGAATTTGGACTTTCATTTGTGTATTAAGTGTATTAAAATGTCGTCTTTCACATTGATTCGGAATCGTCAACCGCAAAAAAAGTCAGTTTTGAGATATCGTTGAATGAACAAAGTTGTCTCTTTCTTGTTTCAAGTGTTCAACTATGGACCCATGGCTAAAACTCAAGTTTTAAAAACTTCCCAAAATCTGAATTTGGACTTTATTTAGTGTATTAAGTGTTTCAAAATGTCATCTTTCACGTAGATTCAGAACCGTCAAAAGCAAATAAGTCAGTTTTGAGATATCTTTGATAGAACAAAGTTCTGTCTTTCTTGTTTCAATTGTTCTACTGTGCACCCATGGCTAAAACTCAAGTTTTAAAAACTTCCCGAGATCTGAATCTGGACTTTCATTAGTGTATTATGTGTATCAAAATGTCGTCTTTCACATAGATTCGGAATCGGCAACTGCAAAAAAGTCAATTTTGAGATATCGTTGATTTAACAAAGTTGTCTCCTTCTTGTTTCAAGTGTTCTACTATGGACCCATGGGTAAAACTCACGTTTTAAAAATGTCCCGAAATCCGAATTTGGACTTTCACTAGTGTATTAAGTGTATCAAAATGTCGTCTTTCACATTGATTCGGAATTGTCAACCGCAAAAAAAGGCAATTTTTAGATATCGTTGAATGAAGAAAGTTGTCTCTTTCTTGTTTCAAGTGTTCAACAATGGACCCATGGCTAAAACTCAAGTTTTAAAGACTTCCCGAAATCCGAATTTGGATTTTTCATTAGTGTATTAAGTGTATTAAAATGTCGTCTTTCACATTGATTCGGAATCATCAACCGCAAAAAAAGTCAGTTTTGAGATATCGTTGAATGAACAAAGTTGTCTCTTTCTTTTTTCAAGTGTTTAACTATGGACCCATGGCTAAAACTCAAGTTTTAAATACTTTCCGAAATCCGAATTTGGACTTTCATCAGTGTATTAAGTGTATTAAAATGTCGTCTTTCACATTGATTCGGAATCGTCCACTACAAAAAACTGCCCTTTTGAGTTATCGTTGAATAAGCAAAGTTGTCTCTTTCTTGTTTCAAGTGTTCAACTATGGACCCATGGCTAAAACACAAGTTTTAAAAACTTCTCGAAATATGAATTTGGACTTTCTTTAGTGTATTAAGTTTTTCAAAATGTCGTCTTTCACGTAGATTCGGAATCATCAAAACCAAATAAGTCAGTTTTTAGATATCTTTGATTGAACAAAGTTCTATCTTTCTTGTTTCAAGTGTTCTACTATGAACTCACGGCTAAAACTCAAGTTTTAAAAACTTCTCGAAATCTGAATCTGGACTTTCATTAGTGTATTAAGTGTATCAAAATGTCATCTTTCACATAGGTTCGGAATCGTCAACTGCAAAAAAGTCAATTTTAAGATATCGTTGATTGAACAAAGTTGTCTCCTTCTTGTTTCAAGTGTTCTACTATGGACCATGGCTAAAACTCAAGTTTTAAAGACATCCCGAAATCCGAATTTGGACTTTCGTTAGTGTATTAAGTGTATCAAAATGTCATCTTTCACATTGATTCGAGATCGTCAACCGCAAAAAAAGTCAGTTTTGAGATATCGTTGAATGAACAAAGTTGTCTCTTTCTTGTTTCTAGTGTTTAACTATGGACCCATGGCTAAAACTCAAGTTTTAAAGACTTCCCGAAATCTGATTTGGACTTTCATCAGTGTATTAAGTGTATTAAAATGTAGTCTTTCACATTGATTCAGAATCGTCCACCGCAAAAAACTTTCCTTTCGAGTTATCGTTGAATGAACGAAGTTGTCTCTTTCTTGTTTCAAGTGTTCAACTACGGACCCATGGCCAAAACTCAAGTTTTAAAAACTTCCCAAAATCTGAATTTGGGCTTTCTTTAGTGTATTAAGTGTTTCAAAATGTCGTCTTTCATGTAGATTCGTAATCATCAAAAGCAAATAAGTCAGTTTTTAGATATCTTTGATTGAACAAAGTTCTGTCTTTCTTGTTTCAAGTGTTCTACTATGGACCCATGACTAAAACTCAAGTTTTAAAAACTTCTCGAAATCTAAATCTGGACTTTCATTAGGGTATTAAGTGTATCAAAATGTCGTCTTTCACATAGATTCGGAATCGTCAACTGCAAAAAAGTCAGTTTTAAGATATCGTTGATTGAACAAAGTTGTCTCTTTCTTGTTTCAAGTGTTCTACTATGGACCCATGGGTAAAACTCAAGTTTTAAAAAAGTTCCCGGAATCCGAATTTGGACATTCGTTAGTGTATTAAGTGTATCAAAATGTCGTCTTTCACGTTGATTCGGAATCGTCAACCGCAATAAAAGTCAGTTTTGAGATATAGTTGAAGGAACAAAGTTGTCTCTTTCTTGTTTCAAGTGTTTAACTATTGACCCATGGCTAAAACTCAAGCTTTAAAGACTTCCCGAAATCCAAATTTGGACTTTCGTTAGTGTATTAAGTGTATCAAAATGTCGTCTTTCACATTTATTCGAAATCGTCAACCACAAAAAAAGTCAGTTTTGAGAAATCGTTGAATCAACAAAGTTGTCTCCTTCTTGTTTCAAGTGTTCTACTATGGACCCATCTCTAAAACTCAAGTTTTAAAGACTTCCCGAAATCCAAATTTAGACTTTCACTAGTGTATTAAGTGTATTAAAATGTCGTATTTCACATTGATTCGGAATCGTCAACCGCAAAAAAAGTCAGTTCTGAGATATCGTTGAATGAACGAAGTTGTTTCTTTCTTGTTTCAAGTGTTTAACTATGGACCCATGGCTAAAACTCAAGTTTTAAAGACTTCCCGAAATCCGAATTTGTACTTTCATTAGTGTATTAAGTGTATTAAAATGTCGTCTTTCACATTGATTCGGAATCGTCAACCGCAAAAAAAGTCAGTTTTGAGTTATCGTTGAATGAACAAAGTTGTCTCTTTCTTGTTTCAAGTGTTTAACTATGGACCCATGGCTAAAACTCAAGTTTTAAAGACTTCCCGAAATCCGAATTTGGACTTTCATTAGTGTATTAAGTGTATCAAAATGTCATCTTTCACATAGGTTCGGAATCGTCAACTGCAAAAAAGTCAATTTTAAGATATCGTTGATTGAACAAAGTTGTCTCCTTCTTGTTTCAAGTGTTCTACTATGGACCATGGCTAAAACTCAAGTTTTAGAGACATCCCGAAATCCGAATTTGGACTTTCGTTAGTGTATTAAGTGTATCAAAATGTCATCTTTCACATTGATTCGAGATCGTCAACCGCAAAAAAAGTCAGTTTTGAGATATCGTTGAATGAACAAAGTTGTCTCTTTCTTGTTTCTAGTGTTTAACTATGGACCCATGGCTAAAACTCAAGTTTTAAAGACTTCCCGAAATCTGATTTGGACTTTCATCAGTGTATTAAGTGTATTAAAATGTAGTCTTTCACATTGATTCAGAATCGTCCACCGCAAAAAACTTTCCTTTCGAGTTATCGTTGAATGAACGAAGTTGTCTCTTTCTTGTTTCAAGTGTTCAACTACGGACCCATGGCCAAAACTCAAGTTTTAAAAACTTCCCAAAATCTGAATTTGGGCTTTCTTTAGTGTATTAAGTGTTTCAAAATGCCGTCTTTCATGTAGATTCGTAATCATCAAAAGCAAATAAGTCAGTTTTTAGATATCTTTGATTGAACAAAGTTCTGTCTTTCTTGTTTCAAGTGTTCTACTATGGACCCATGGCTAAAACTCAAGTTTTAAAGACTTCCCGAAATCCGAATTTGTACTTTCATTAGTGTATTAAGTGTATTAAAATGTCGTCTTTCACATTGATTCGGAATCGTCAACCGCAAAAAAAGTCAGTTTTGAGTTATCGTTGAATGAACAAAGTTGTCTCTTTCTTGTTTCAAGTGTTTAACTATGGACCCATGGCTAAAACTCAAGTTTTAAAGACTTCCCGAAATCCGAATTTGGACTTTCATTAGTGTATTAAGTGTATTAAAATGTCGTCTTTCGCATTGATTCGGAATCGTCAACCGCAAAAAAAGTCAGTTTTGAGTTATCGTTGAATGAACAAAGTTGTCTCTTTCTTGTTTCAAGTGTTCAACTATGGACCCATGGCTAAAACTCAAGTTTTAAAGACTTCCCGAAATCCGAATTTGGACTTTCATTTGTGTATTAAGTGTATTAAAATGTCGTCTTTCACATTGATTCGGAATCGTCAACCGCAAAAAAAGTCAGTTTTGAGATATCGTTGAATGAACAAAGTTGTCTCTTTCTTGTTTCAAGTGTTCAACTATGGACCCATGGCTAAAACTCAAGTTTTAAAAACTTCCCAAAATCTGAATTTGGACTTTATTTAGTGTATTAAGTGTTTCAAAATGTCATCTTTCACGTAGATTCAGAACCGTCAAAAGCAAATAAGTCAGTTTTGAGATATCTTTGATAGAACAAAGTTCTGTCTTTCTTGTTTCAATTGTTCTACTGTGCACCCATGGCTAAAACTCAAGTTTTAAAAACTTCCCGAGATCTGAATCTGGACTTTCATTAGTGTATTATGTGTATCAAAATGTCGTCTTTCACATAGATTCGGAATCGTCAACTGCAAAAAAGTCAATTTTGAGATATCGTTGATTTAACAAAGTTGTCTCCTTCTTGTTTCAAGTGTTCTACTATGGACCCATGGGTAAAACTCACGTTTTAAAAATGTCCCGAAATCCGAATTTGGACTTTCACTAGTGTATTAAGTGTATCAAAATGTCGTCTTTCACATTGATTCGGAATCGTCAACCGCAAAAAAAGGCAGTTTTTAGATATCGTTGAATGAAGAAAGTTGTCTCTTTCTTGTTTCAAGTGTTCAACAATGGACCCATGGCTAAAACTCAAGTTTTAAAGACTTCCCGAAATCCGAATTTGGATTTTTCATTAGTGTATTAAGTGTATTAAAATGTCGTCTTTCACATTGATTCGGAATCATCAACCGCAAAAAAAGTCAGTTTTGAGATATCGTTGAATGAACCTTTCTTTTTTTCAAGTGTTTAACTATGGACCCATGGCTAAAACTCAAGTTTTAAATACTTTCCGAAATCCGAATTTGGACTTTCATCAGTGTATTAAGTGTATTAAAATGTCGTCTTTCACATTGATTCGGAATCGTCCACTACAAAAAACTGCCCTTTTGAGTTATCGTTGAATAAGCAAAGTTGTCTCTTTCTTGTTTCAAGTGTTCAACTATGGACCCATGGCTAAAACACAAGTTTTAAAAACTTCTCGAAATATGAATTTGGGCTTTCTTTAGGGTATTAAGTTTTTCAAAATGTCGTCTTTCACGTAGATTCGGAATCATCAAAACCAAATAAGTCAGTTTTTAGATATCTTTGATTGAACAAAGTTCTATCTTTCTTGTTTCAAGTGTTCTACTATGAACCCACGGCTAAAACTCAAGTTTTAAAAACTTCTCGAAATCTGAATCTGGACTTTCATTAGTGTATTAAGTGTATCAAAATGTCATCTTTCACATAGGTTCGGAATCGTCAACTGCAAAAAAAGTCAATTTTAAGATATCGTTGATTGAACAAAGTTGTCTCCTTCTTGTTTCAAGTGTTCTACTATGGACCATGGCTAAAACTCAAGTTTTAGAGACATCCCGAAATCCGAATTTGGACTTTCGTTAGTGTATTAAGTGTATCAAAATGTCATCTTTCACATTGATTCGAGATCGTCAACCGCAAAAAAAGTCAGTTTTGAGATATCGTTGAATGAACAAAGTTGTCTCTTTCTTGTTTCTACTGTTTAACTATGGACCCATGGCTAAAACTCAAGTTTTAAAGACTTCCCGAAATCTGATTTGGACTTTCATCAGTGTATTAAGTCTATTAAAATGTAGTCTTTCACATTGATTCAGAATCGTCCACCGCAAAAAACTTTCCTTTCGAGTTATCGTTGAATGAACGAAGTTGTCTCTTTCTTGTTTCAAGTGTTCAACTACGGACCCATGGCCAAAACTCAAGTTTTAAAAACTTCCCAAAATCTGAATTTGGGCTTTCTTTAGTGTATTAAGTGTTTCAAAATGCCGTCATTCATGTAGATTCGTAATCATCAAAAGCAAATAAGTCAGTTTTTAGATATCTTTGATTGAACAAAGTTCTGTCTTTCTTGTTTCAAGTGTTCTACTATGGACCCATGGCTAAAACTCAAGTTTTAAAGACTTCCCGAAATTCGAATTTGTACTTTCATTAGTGTATTAAGTGTATTAAAATGTCGTCTTTCACATTGATTCGGAATCGTCAACCGCAAAAAAAGTCAGTTTTGAGTTATCGTTGAATGAACAAAGTTGTCTCTTTCTTGTTTCAAGTGTTTAACTATGGACCCATGGCTAAAACTCAAGTTTTAAAGACTTCCCGAAATTCGAATTTGTACTTTCATTAGTGTATTAAGTGTATTAAAATGTCGTCTTTCGCATTGATTCGGAATCGTCAACCGCAAAAAAAGTCAGTTTTGAGTTATCGTTGAATGAACAAAGTTGTCTCTTTCTTGTTTCAAGTGTTCAACTATGGACCCATGGCTAAAACTCAAGTTTTAAAGACTTCCCGAAATCCGAATTTGGACTTTCATTTGTGTATTAAGTGTATTAAAATGTCGTCTTTCACATTGATTCGGAATCGTCAACCGCAAAAAAAGTCAGTTTTGAGATATCGTTGAATGAACAAAGTTGTCTCTTTCTTGTTTCAAGTGTTCAACTATGGACCCATGGCTAAAACTCAAGTTTTAAAAACTTCCCAAAATCTGAATTTGGACTTTATTTAGTGTATTAAGTGTTTCAAAATGTCATCTTTCACGTAGATTCAGAACCGTCAAAAGCAAATAAGTCAGTTTTGAGATATCTTTGATAGAACAAAGTTCTGTCTTTCTTGTTTCAATTGTTCTACTGTGCACCCATGGCTAAAACTCAAGTTTTAAAAACTTCCCGAGATCTGAATCTGGACTTTCATTAGTGTATTATGTGTATCAAAATGTCGTCTTTCACATAGATTCGGAATCGTCAACTGCAAAAAAGTCAATTTTGAGATATCGTTGATTTAACAAAGTTGTCTCCTTCTTGTTTCAAGTGTTCTACTATGGACCCATGGGTAAAACTCACGTTTTAAAAATGTCCCGAAATCTGAATTTGGACTTTCACTAGTGTATTAAGTGTATCAAAATGTCGTCTTTCACATTGATTCGGAATCGTCAACCGCAAAAAAAGGCAGTTTTTAGATATCGTTGAATGAAGAAAGTTGTCTCTTTCTTGTTTCAAGTGTTCAACAATGGACCCATGGCTAAAACTCAAGTTTTAAAGACTTCCCGAAATCCGAATTTGGATTTTTCATTAGTGTATTAAGTGTATTAAAATGTCGTCTTTCACATTGATTCGGAATCATCAACCGCAAAAAAAGTCAGTTTTGAGATATCGTTGAATGAACAAAGTTGTCTCTTTCTTTTTTCAAGTGTTTAACTATGGACCCATGGCTAAAACTCAAGTTTTAAATACTTTCCGAAATCCGAATTTGGACTTTCATCAGTGTATTAAGTGTATTAAAATGTCGTCTTTCAGATTGATTCGGAATCGTCCACTACAAAAAACTGCCCTTTTGAGTTATCGTTGAATAAGCAAAGTTGTCTCTTTCTTGTTTCAAGTGTTCAACTATGGACCCATGGCTAAAACACAAGTTTTAAAAACTTCTCGAAATATGAATTTGGACTTTCTTTAGTGTATTAAGTTTTTCAAAATGTCGTCTTTCACGTAGATTCGGAATCATCAAAACCAAATAAGTCAGTTTTTAGATATCTTTGATTGAACAAAGTTCTATCTTTCTTGTTTCAAGTGTTCTACTATGAACCCACGGCTAAAACTCAAGTTTTAAAAACTTCTCGAAATCTGAATCTGGACTGTCATTAGTGTATTAAGTGTATCAAAATGTCATCTTTCACATAGGTTCGGAATCGTCAACTGCGAAAAAAGTCAATTTTAAGATATCGTTGATTGAACAAAGTTGTCTCCTTCTTGTTTCAAGTGTTCTACTATGGACCATGGCTAAAACTCAAGTTTTAGAGACATCCCGAAATCCGAATTTGGACTTTCGTTAGTGTATTAAGTGTATCAAAATGTCATCTTTCACATTGATTCGAGATCGTCAACCGCAAAAAAAGTCAGTTTTGAGATATCGTTGAATGAACAAAGTTGTCTCTTTCTTGTTTCTACTGTTTAACTATGGACCCATGGCTAAAACTCAAGTTTTAAAGACTTCCCGAAATCTGATTTGGACTTTCATCAGTGTATTAAGTCTATTAAAATGTAGTCTTTCACATTGATTCAGAATCGTCCACGGCAAAAAACTTTCCTTTCGAGTTATCGTTGAATGAACGAAGTTGTCTCTTTCTTGTTTCAAGTGTTCAACTACGGACCCATGGCCAAAACTCAAGTTTTAAAAACTTCCCAAAATCTGAATTTGGGCTTTCTTTAGTGTATTAAGTGTTTCAAAATGCCGTCTTTCATGTAGATTCGTAATCATCAAAAGCAAATAAGTCAGTTTTTAGATATCTTTGATTGAACAAAGTTCTGTCTTTCTTGTTTCAAGTGTTCTACTATGGACCCATGGCTAAAACTCAAGTTTTAAAGACTTCCCGAAATCCGAATTTGTACTTTCATTAGTGTATTAAGTGTATTAAAATGTCGTCTTTCACATTGATTCGGAATCGTCAACCGCAAAAAAAGTCAGTTTTGAGTTATCGTTGAGTGAACAAAGTTGTCTCTTTCTTGTTTCAAGTGTTTAACTATGGACCCATGGCTAAAACTCAAGTTTTAAAGACTTCCCGAAATCCGAATTTGGACTTTCATTAGTGTATTAAGTGTATTAAAATGTCGTCTTTCGCATTGATTCGGAATCGTCAACCGCAAAAAAAGTCATTTTTGAGTTATCGTTGAATGAACAAAGTTGTCTCTTTCTTGTTTCAAGTGTTCAACTATGGACCCATGGCTAAAACTCAAGTTTTAAAGACTTCCCGAAATCCGAATTTGGACTTTCATTTGTGTATTAAGTGTATTAAAATGTCGTCTTTCACATTGATTCGGAATCGTCAACCGCAAAAAAAGTCAGTTTTGAGATATCGTTGAATGAACAAAGTTGTCTCTTTCTTGTTTCAAGTGTTCAACTATGGACCCATGGCTAAAACTCAAGTTTTAAAAACTTCCCAAAATCTGAATTTGGACTTTATTTAGTGTATTAAGTGTTTCAAAATGTCATCTTTCACGTAGATTCAGAACCGTCAAAAGCAAATAAGTCAGTTTTGAGATATCTTTGATAGAACAAAGTTCTGTCTTTCTTGTTTCAATTGTTCTACTGTGCACCCATGGCTAAAACTCAAGTTTTAAAAACTTCCCGAGATCTGAATCTGGACTTTCATTAGTGTATTATGTGTATCAAAATGTCGTCTTTCACATAGATTCGGAATCGTCAACTGCAAAAAAGTCAATTTTGAGATATCGTTGATTTAACAAAGTTGTCTCCTTCTTGTTTCAAGTGTTCTACTATGGACCCATGGGTAAAACTCACGTTTTAAAAATGTCCCGAAATCCGAATTTGGACTTTCACTAGTGTATTAAGTGTATCAAAATGTCGTCTTTCACATTGATTCGGAATCGTCAACCGCAAAAAAAGGCAGTTTTTAGATATCGTTGAATGAAGAAAGTTGTCTCTTTCTTGTTTCAAGTGTTCAACAATGGACCCATGGCTAAAACTCAAGTTTTAAAGACTTCCCGAAATCCGAATTTGGATTTTTCATTAGTGTATTAAGTGTATTAAAATGTCGTCTTTCACATTGATTCGGAATCATCAACCGCAAAAAAAGTCAGTTTTGAGATATCGTTGAATGAACAAAGTTGTCTCTTTCTTTTTTCAAGTGTTTAACTATGGACCCATGGCTAAAACTCAAGTTTTAAATACTTTCCGAAATCCGAATTTGGACTTTCATCAGTGTATTAAGTGTATTAAAATGTCGTCTTTCAGATTGATTCGGAATCGTCCACTACAAAAAACTGCCCTTTTGAGTTATCGTTGAATAAGCAAAGTTGTCTCTTTCTTGTTTCAAGTGTTCAACTATGGACCCATGGCTAAAACACAAGTTTTAAAAACTTCTCGAAATATGAATTTGGACTTTCTTTAGTGTATTAAGTTTTTCAAAATGTCGTCTTTCACGTAGATTCGGAATCATCAAAACCAAATAAGTCAGTTTTTAGATATCTTTGATTGAACAAAGTTCTATCTTTCTTGTTTCAAGTGTTCTACTATGAACCCACGGCTAAAACTCAAGTTTTAAAAACTTCTCGAAATCTGAATCTGGACTGTCATTAGTGTATTAAGTGTATCAAAATGTCATCTTTCACATAGGTTCGGAATCGTCAACTGCGAAAAAAGTCAATTTTAAGATATCGTTGATTGAACAAAGTTGTCTCCTTCTTGTTTCAAGTGTTCTACTATGGACCATGGCTAAAACTCAAGTTTTAGAGACATCCCGAAATCCGAATTTGGACTTTCGTTAGTGTATTAAGTGTATCAAAATGTCATCTTTCACATTGATTCGAGATCGTCAACCGCAAAAAAAGTCAGTTTTGAGATATCGTTGAATGAACAAAGTTGTCTCTTTCTTGTTTCTACTGTTTAACTATGGACCCATGGCTAAAACTCAAGTTTTAAAGACTTCCCGAAATCTGATTTGGACTTTCATCAGTGTATTAAGTCTATTAAAATGTAGTCTTTCACATTGATTCAGAATCGTCCACGGCAAAAAACTTTCCTTTCGAGTTATCGTTGAATGAACGAAGTTGTCTCTTTCTTGTTTCAAGTGTTCAACTACGGACCCATGGCCAAAACTCAAGTTTTAAAAACTTCCCAAAATCTGAATTTGGGCTTTCTTTAGTGTATTAAGTGTTTCAAAATGCCGTCTTTCATGTAGATTCGTAATCATCAAAAGCAAATAAGTCAGTTTTTAGATATCTTTGATTGAACAAAGTTCTGTCTTTCTTGTTTCAAGTGTTCTACTATGGACCCATGGCTAAAACTCAAGTTTTAAAGACTTCCCGAAATCCGAATTTGTACTTTCATTAGTGTATTAAGTGTATTAAAATGTCGTCTTTCACATTGATTCGGAATCGTCAACCGCAAAAAAAGTCAGTTTTGAGTTATCGTTGAGTGAACAAAGTTGTCTCTTTCTTGTTTCAAGTGTTTAACTATGGACCCATGGCTAAAACTCAAGTTTTAAAGACTTCCCGAAATCCGAATTTGGACTTTCATTAGTGTATTAAGTGTATTAAAATGTCGTCTTTCGCATTGATTCGGAATCGTCAACCGCAAAAAAAGTCATTTTTGAGTTATCGTTGAATGAACAAAGTTGTCTCTTTCTTGTTTCAAGTGTTCAACTATGGACCCATGGCTAAAACTCAAGTTTTAAAGACTTCCCGAAATCCGAATTTGGACTTTCATTTGTGTATTAAGTGTATTAAAATGTCGTCTTTCACATTGATTCGGAATCGTCAACCGCAAAAAAAGTCAGTTTTGAGATATCGTTGAATGAACAAAGTTGTCTCTTTCTTGTTTCAAGTGTTCAACTATGGACCCATGGCTAAAACTCAAGTTTTAAAAACTTCCCAAAATCTGAATTTGGACTTTATTTAGTGTATTAAGTGTTTCAAAATGTCATCTTTCACGTAGATTCAGAACCGTCAAAAGCAAATAAGTCAGTTTTGAGATATCTTTGATAGAACAAAGTTCTGTCTTTCTTGTTTCAATTGTTCTACTGTGCACCCATGGCTAAAACTCAAGTTTTAAAAACTTCCCGAGATCTGAATCTGGACTTTCATTAGTGTATTATGTGTATCAAAATGTCGTCTTTCACATAGATTCGGAATCGTCAACTGCAAAAAAGTCAATTTTGAGATATCGTTGATTTAACAAAGTTGTCTCCTTCTTGTTTCAAGTGTTCTACTATGGACCCATGGGTAAAACTCACGTTTTAAAAATGTCCCGAAATCCGAATTTGGACTTTCACTAGTGTATTAAGTGTATCAAAATGTCGTCTTTCACATTGATTCGGAATCGTCAACCGCAAAAAAAGGCAGTTTTTAGATATCGTTGAATGAAGAAAGTTGTCTCTTTCTTGTTTCAAGTGTTCAACAATGGACCCATGGCTAAAACTCAAGTTTTAAAGACTTCCCGAAATCCGAATTTGGATTTTTCATTAGTGTATTAAGTGTATTAAAATGTCGTCTTTCACATTGATTCGGAATCATCAACCGCAAAAAAAGTCAGTTTTGAGATATCGTTGAATGAACAAAGTTGTCTCTTTCTTTTTTCAAGTGTTTAACTATGGACCCATGGCTAAAACTCAAGTTTTAAATACTTTCCGAAATCCGAATTTGGACTTTCATCAGTGTATTAAGTGTATTAAAATGTCGTCTTTCACATTGATTCGGAATCGTCCACTACAAAAAACTGCCCTTTTGAGTTATCGTTGAATAAGCAAAGTTGTCTCTTTCTTGTTTCAAGTGTTCAACTATGGACCCATGGCTAAAACACAAGTTTTAAAAACTTCTCGAAATATGAATTTGGACTTTCTTTAGTGTATTAAGTTTTTCAAAATGTCGTCTTTCACGTAGATTCGGAATCATCAAAACCAAATAAGTCAGTTTTTAGATATCTTTGATTGAACAAAGTTCTATCTTTCTTGTTTCAAGTGTTCTACTATGAACCCACGGCTAAAACTCAAGTTTTAAAAACTTCTCGAAATCTGAATCTGGACTTTCATTAGTGTATTAAGTGTATCAAAATGTCATCTTTCACATAGGTTCGGAATCGTCAACTGCAAAAAAAGTCAATTTTAAGATATCGTTGATTGAACAAAGTTGTCTCCTTCTTGTTTCAAGTGTTCTACTATGGAGCATGGCTAAAACTCAAGTTTTAGAGACATCCCGAAATCTGAATTTGGACTTTCGTTAGTGTATTAAGTGTATCAAAATGTCATCTTTCACATTGATTCGAGATCGTCAACCGCAAAAAAAGTCAATTTTGAGATATCGTTGAATGAACAAAGTTGTCTCTTTCTTGTTTCTACTGTTTAACTATGGACCCATGGCTAAAACTCAAGTTTTAAAGACTTCCCGAAATCTGATTTGGACTTTCATCAGTGTATTAAGTCTATTAAAATGTAGTCTTTCACATTGATTCAGAATCGTCCACGGCAAAAAACTTTCCTTTCGAGTTATCGTTGAATGAACGAAGTTGTCTCTTTCTTGTTTCAAGTGTTCAACTACGGACCCATGGCCAAAACTCAAGTTTTAAAAACTTCCCAAAATCTGAATTTGGGCTTTCTTTAGTGTATTAAGTGTTTCAAAATGCCGTCTTTCATGTAGATTCGTAATCATCAAAAGCAAATAAGTCAGTTTTTAGATATCTTTGATTGAACAAAGTTCTGTCTTTCTTGTTTCAAGTGTTCTACTATGGACCCATGGCTAAAACTCAAGTTTTAAAGACTTCCCGAAATCCGAATTTGTACTTTCATTAGTGTATTAAGTGTATTAAAATGTCGTCTTTCACATTGATTCGGAATCGTCAACCGCAAAAAAAGTCAGTTTTGAGTTATCGTTGAATGAACAAAGTTGTCTCTTTCTTGTTTCAAGTGTTTAACTATGGACCCATGGCTAAAACTCAAGTTTTAAAGACTTCCCGAAATCCGAATTTGGACTTTCATTAGTGTATTAAGTGTATTAAAATGTCGTCTTTCGCATTGATTCGGAATCGTCAACCGCAAAAAAAGTCAGTTTTGAGTTATCGTTGAATGAACAAAGTTGTCTCTTTCTTGTTTCAAGTGTTCAACTATGGACCCATGGCTAAAACTCAAGTTTTAAAGACTTCCCGAAATCCGAATTTGGACTTTCATTTGTGTATTAAGTGTATTAAAATGTCGTCTTTCACATTGATTCGGAATCGTCAACCGCAAAAAAAGTCAGTTTTGAGATATCGTTGAATGAACAAAGTTGTCTCTTTCTTGTTTCAAGTGTTCAACTATGGACCCATGGCTAAAACTCAAGTTTTAAAAACTTCCCAAAATCTGAATTTGGACTTTATTTAGTGTATTAAGTGTTTCAAAATGTCATCTTTCACGTAGATTCAGAACCGTCAAAAGCAAATAAGTCAGTTTTGAGATATCTTTGATAGAACAAAGTTCTGTCTTTCTTGTTTCAATTGTTCTACTGTGCACCCATGGCTAAAACTCAAGTTTTAAAAACTTCCCGAGATCTGAATCTGGACTTTCATTAGTGTATTATGTGTATCAAAATGTCGTCTTTCACATAGATTCGGAATCGTCAACTGCAAAAAAGTCAATTTTGAGATATCGTTGATTTAACAAAGTTGTCTCCTTCTTGTTTCAAGTGTTCTACTATGGACCCATGGGTAAAACTCACGTTTTAAAAATGTCCCGAAATCCGAATTTGGACTTTCACTAGTGTATTAAGTGTATCAAAATGTCGTCTTTCACATTGATTCGGAATCGTCAACCGCAAAAAAAGGCAGTTTTTAGATATCGTTGAATGAAGAAAGTTGTCTCTTTCTTGTTTCAAGTGTTCAACAATGGACCCATGGCTAAAACTCAAGTTTTAAAGACTTCCCGAAATCCGAATTTGGATTTTTCATTAGTGTATTAAGTGTATTAAAATGTCGTCTTTCACATTGATTCGGAATCATCAACCGCAAAAAAAGTCAGTTTTGAGATATCGTTGAATGAACAAAGTTGTCTCTTTCTTTTTTCAAGTGTTTAACTATGGACCCATGGCTAAAACTCAAGTTTTAAATACTTTCCGAAATCCGAATTTGGACTTTCATCAGTGTATTAAGTGTATTAAAATGTCGTCTTTCACATTGATTCGGAATCGTCCACTACAAAAAACTGCCCTTTTGAGTTATCGTTGAATAAGCAAAGTTGTCTCTTTCTTGTTTCAAGTGTTCAACTATGGACCCATGGCTAAAACACAAGTTTTAAAAACTTCTCGAAATATGAATTTGGGCTTTCTTTAGGGTATTAAGTTTTTCAAAATGTCGTCTTTCACGTAGATTCGGAATCATCAAAACCAAATAAGTCAGTTTTTAGATATCTTTGATTGAACAAAGTTCTATCTTTCTTGTTTCAAGTGTTCTACTATGAACCCACGGCTAAAACTCAAGTTTTAAAAACTTCTCGAAATCTGAATCTGGACTTTCATTAGTGTATTAAGTGTATCAAAATGTCATCTTTCACATAGGTTCGGAATCGTCAACTGCAAAAAAAGTCAATTTTAAGATATCGTTGATTGAACAAAGTTGTCTCCTTCTTGTTTCAAGTGTTCTACTATGGACCATGGCTAAAACTCAAGTTTTAGAGACATCCCGAAATCCGAATTTGGACTTTCGTTAGTGTATTAAGTGTATCAAAATGTCATCTTTCACATTGATTCGAGATCGTCAACCGCAAAAAAAGTCAGTTTTGAGATATCGTTGAATGAACAAAGTTGTCTCTTTCTTGTTTCTACTGTTTAACTATGGACCCATGGCTAAAACTCAAGTTTTAAAGACTTCCCGAAATCTGATTTGGACTTTCATCAGTGTATTAAGTCTATTAAAATGTAGTCTTTCACATTGATTCAGAATCGTCCACCGCAAAAAACTTTCCTTTCGAGTTATCGTTGAATGAACGAAGTTGTCTCTTTCTTGTTTCAAGTGTTCAACTACGGACCCATGGCCAAAACTCAAGTTTTAAAAACTTCCCAAAATCTGAATTTGGGCTTTCTTTAGTGTATTAAGTGTTTCAAAATGCCGTCATTCATGTAGATTCGTAATCATCAAAAGCAAATAAGTCAGTTTTTAGATATCTTTGATTGAACAAAGTTCTGTCTTTCTTGTTTCAAGTGTTCTACTATGGACCCATGGCTAAAACTCAAGTTTTAAAGACTTCCCGAAATTCGAATTTGTACTTTCATTAGTGTATTAAGTGTATTAAAATGTCGTCTTTCACATTGATTCGGAATCGTCAACCGCAAAAAAAGTCAGTTTTGAGTTATCGTTGAGTGAACAAAGTTGTCTCTTTCTTGTTTCAAGTGTTTAACTATGGACCCATGGCTAAAACTCAAGTTTTAAAGACTTCCCGAAATCCGAATTTGTACTTTCATTAGTGTATTAAGTGTATTAAAATGTCGTCTTTCGCATTGATTCGGAATCGTCAACCGCAAAAAAAGTCAGTTTTGAGTTATCGTTGAATGAACAAAGTTGTCTCTTTCTTGTTTCAAGTGTTCAACTATGGACCCATGGCTAAAACTCAAGTTTTAAAGACTTCCCGAAATCCGAATTTGGACTTTCATTTGTGTATTAAGTGTATTAAAATGTCGTCTTTCACATTGATTCGGAATCGTCAACCGCAAAAAAAGTCAGTTTTGAGATATCGTTGAATGAACAAAGTTGTCTCTTTCTTGTTTCAAGTGTTCAACTATGGACCCATGGCTAAAACTCAAGTTTTAAAAACTTCCCAAAATCTGAATTTGGACTTTATTTAGTGTATTAAGTGTTTCAAAATGTCATCTTTCACGTAGATTCAGAACCGTCAAAAGCAAATAAGTCAGTTTTGAGATATCTTTGATAGAACAAAGTTCTGTCTTTCTTGTTTCAATTGTTCTACTGTGCACCCATGGCTAAAACTCAAGTTTTAAAAACTTCCCGAGATCTGAATCTGGACTTTCATTAGTGTATTATGTGTATCAAAATGTCGTCTTTCACATAGATTCGGAATCGTCAACTGCAAAAAAGTCAATTTTGAGATATCGTTGATTTAACAAAGTTGTCTCCTTCTTGTTTCAAGTGTTCTACTATGGACCCATGGGTAAAACTCACGTTTTAAAAATGTCCCGAAATCTGAATTTGGACTTTCACTAGTGTATTAAGTGTATCAAAATGTCGTCTTTCACATTGATTCGGAATCGTCAACCGCAAAAAAAGGCAGTTTTTAGATATCGTTGAATGAAGAAAGTTGTCTCTTTCTTGTTTCAAGTGTTCAACAATGGACCCATGGCTAAAACTCAAGTTTTAAAGACTTCCCGAAATCCGAATTTGGATTTTTCATTAGTGTATTAAGTGTATTAAAATGTCGTCTTTCACATTGATTCGGAATCATCAACCGCAAAAAAAGTCAGTTTTGAGATATCGTTGAATGAACAAAGTTGTCTCTTTCTTTTTTCAAGTGTTTAACTATGGACCCATGGCTAAAACTCAAGTTTTAAATACTTTCCGAAATCCGAATTTGGACTTTCATCAGTGTATTAAGTGTATTAAAATGTCGTCTTTCAGATTGATTCGGAATCGTCCACTACAAAAAACTGCCCTTTTGAGTTATCGTTGAATAAGCAAAGTTGTCTCTTTCTTGTTTCAAGTGTTCAACTATGGACCCATGGCTAAAACACAAGTTTTAAAAACTTCTCGAAATATGAATTTGGACTTTCTTTAGTGTATTAAGTTTTTCAAAATGTCGTCTTTCACGTAGATTCGGAATCATCAAAACCAAATAAGTCAGTTTTTAGATATCTTTGATTGAACAAAGTTCTATCTTTCTTGTTTCAAGTGTTCTACTATGAACCCACGGCTAAAACTCAAGTTTTAAAAACTTCTCGAAATCTGAATCTGGACTGTCATTAGTGTATTAAGTGTATCAAAATGTCATCTTTCACATAGGTTCGGAATCGTCAACTGCGAAAAAAGTCAATTTTAAGATATCGTTGATTGAACAAAGTTGTCTCCTTCTTGTTTCAAGTGTTCTACTATGGACCATGGCTAAAACTCAAGTTTTAGAGACATCCCGAAATCCGAATTTGGACTTTCGTTAGTGTATTAAGTGTATCAAAATGTCATCTTTCACATTGATTCGAGATCGTCAACCGCAAAAAAAGTCAGTTTTGAGATATCGTTGAATGAACAAAGTTGTCTCTTTCTTGTTTCTACTGTTTAACTATGGACCCATGGCTAAAACTCAAGTTTTAAAGACTTCCCGAAATCTGATTTGGACTTTCATCAGTGTATTAAGTCTATTAAAATGTAGTCTTTCACATTGATTCAGAATCGTCCACGGCAAAAAACTTTCCTTTCGAGTTATCGTTGAATGAACGAAGTTGTCTCTTTCTTGTTTCAAGTGTTCAACTACGGACCCATGGCCAAAACTCAAGTTTTAAAAACTTCCCAAAATCTGAATTTGGGCTTTCTTTAGTGTATTAAGTGTTTCAAAATGCCGTCTTTCATGTAGATTCGTAATCATCAAAAGCAAATAAGTCAGTTTTTAGATATCTTTGATTGAACAAAGTTCTGTCTTTCTTGTTTCAAGTGTTCTACTATGGACCCATGGCTAAAACTCAAGTTTTAAAGACTTCCCGAAATCCGAATTTGTACTTTCATTAGTGTATTAAGTGTATTAAAATGTCGTCTTTCACATTGATTCGGAATCGTCAACCGCAAAAAAAGTCAGTTTTGAGTTATCGTTGAGTGAACAAAGTTGTCTCTTTCTTGTTTCAAGTGTTTAACTATGGACCCATGGCTAAAACTCAAGTTTTAAAGACTTCCCGAAATCCGAATTTGGACTTTCATTAGTGTATTAAGTGTATTAAAATGTCGTCTTTCGCATTGATTCGGAATCGTCAACCGCAAAAAAAGTCATTTTTGAGTTATCGTTGAATGAACAAAGTTGTCTCTTTCTTGTTTCAAGTGTTCAACTATGGACCCATGGCTAAAACTCAAGTTTTAAAGACTTCCCGAAATCCGAATTTGGACTTTCATTTGTGTATTAAGTGTATTAAAATGTCGTCTTTCACATTGATTCGGAATCGTCAACCGCAAAAAAAGTCAGTTTTGAGATATCGTTGAATGAACAAAGTTGTCTCTTTCTTGTTTCAAGTGTTCAACTATGGACCCATGGCTAAAACTCAAGTTTTAAAAACTTCCCAAAATCTGAATTTGGACTTTATTTAGTGTATTAAGTGTTTCAAAATGTCATCTTTCACGTAGATTCAGAACCGTCAAAAGCAAATAAGTCAGTTTTGAGATATCTTTGATAGAACAAAGTTCTGTCTTTCTTGTTTCAATTGTTCTACTGTGCACCCATGGCTAAAACTCAAGTTTTAAAAACTTCCCGAGATCTGAATCTGGACTTTCATTAGTGTATTATGTGTATCAAAATGTCGTCTTTCACATAGATTCGGAATCGTCAACTGCAAAAAAGTCAATTTTGAGATATCGTTGATTTAACAAAGTTGTCTCCTTCTTGTTTCAAGTGTTCTACTATGGACCCATGGGTAAAACTCACGTTTTAAAAATGTCCCGAAATCCGAATTTGGACTTTCACTAGTGTATTAAGTGTATCAAAATGTCGTCTTTCACATTGATTCGGAATCGTCAACCGCAAAAAAAGGCAGTTTTTAGATATCGTTGAATGAAGAAAGTTGTCTCTTTCTTGTTTCAAGTGTTCAACAATGGACCCATGGCTAAAACTCAAGTTTTAAAGACTTCCCGAAATCCGAATTTGGATTTTTCATTAGTGTATTAAGTGTATTAAAATGTCGTCTTTCACATTGATTCGGAATCATCAACCGCAAAAAAAGTCAGTTTTGAGATATCGTTGAATGAACAAAGTTGTCTCTTTCTTTTTTCAAGTGTTTAACTATGGACCCATGGCTAAAACTCAAGTTTTAAATACTTTCCGAAATCCGAATTTGGACTTTCATCAGTGTATTAAGTGTATTAAAATGTCGTCTTTCAGATTGATTCGGAATCGTCCACTACAAAAAACTGCCCTTTTGAGTTATCGTTGAATAAGCAAAGTTGTCTCTTTCTTGTTTCAAGTGTTCAACTATGGACCCATGGCTAAAACACAAGTTTTAAAAACTTCTCGAAATATGAATTTGGACTTTCTTTAGTGTATTAAGTTTTTCAAAATGTCGTCTTTCACGTAGATTCGGAATCATCAAAACCAAATAAGTCAGTTTTTAGATATCTTTGATTGAACAAAGTTCTATCTTTCTTGTTTCAAGTGTTCTACTATGAACCCACGGCTAAAACTCAAGTTTTAAAAACTTCTCGAAATCTGAATCTGGACTGTCATTAGTGTATTAAGTGTATCAAAATGTCATCTTTCACATAGGTTCGGAATCGTCAACTGCGAAAAAAGTCAATTTTAAGATATCGTTGATTGAACAAAGTTGTCTCCTTCTTGTTTCAAGTGTTCTACTATGGACCATGGCTAAAACTCAAGTTTTAGAGACATCCCGAAATCCGAATTTGGACTTTCGTTAGTGTATTAAGTGTATCAAAATGTCATCTTTCACATTGATTCGAGATCGTCAACCGCAAAAAAAGTCAGTTTTGAGATATCGTTGAATGAACAAAGTTGTCTCTTTCTTGTTTCTACTGTTTAACTATGGACCCATGGCTAAAACTCAAGTTTTAAAGACTTCCCGAAATCTGATTTGGACTTTCATCAGTGTATTAAGTCTATTAAAATGTAGTCTTTCACATTGATTCAGAATCGTCCACGGCAAAAAACTTTCCTTTCGAGTTATCGTTGAATGAACGAAGTTGTCTCTTTCTTGTTTCAAGTGTTCAACTACGGACCCATGGCCAAAACTCAAGTTTTAAAAACTTCCCAAAATCTGAATTTGGGCTTTCTTTAGTGTATTAAGTGTTTCAAAATGCCGTCTTTCATGTAGATTCGTAATCATCAAAAGCAAATAAGTCAGTTTTTAGATATCTTTGATTGAACAAAGTTCTGTCTTTCTTGTTTCAAGTGTTCTACTATGGACCCATGGCTAAAACTCAAGTTTTAAAGACTTCCCGAAATCCGAATTTGTACTTTCATTAGTGTATTAAGTGTATTAAAATGTCGTCTTTCACATTGATTCGGAATCGTCAACCGCAAAAAAAGTCAGTTTTGAGTTATCGTTGAGTGAACAAAGTTGTCTCTTTCTTGTTTCAAGTGTTTAACTATGGACCCATGGCTAAAACTCAAGTTTTAAAGACTTCCCGAAATCCGAATTTGGACTTTCATTAGTGTATTAAGTGTATTAAAATGTCGTCTTTCGCATTGATTCGGAATCGTCAACCGCAAAAAAAGTCATTTTTGAGTTATCGTTGAATGAACAAAGTTGTCTCTTTCTTGTTTCAAGTGTTCAACTATGGACCCATGGCTAAAACTCAAGTTTTAAAGACTTCCCGAAATCCGAATTTGGACTTTCATTTGTGTATTAAGTGTATTAAAATGTCGTCTTTCACATTGATTCGGAATCGTCAACCGCAAAAAAAGTCAGTTTTGAGATATCGTTGAATGAACAAAGTTGTCTCTTTCTTGTTTCAAGTGTTCAACTATGGACCCATGGCTAAAACTCAAGTTTTAAAAACTTCCCAAAATCTGAATTTGGACTTTATTTAGTGTATTAAGTGTTTCAAAATGTCATCTTTCACGTAGATTCAGAACCGTCAAAAGCAAATAAGTCAGTTTTGAGATATCTTTGATAGAACAAAGTTCTGTCTTTCTTGTTTCAATTGTTCTACTGTGCACCCATGGCTAAAACTCAAGTTTTAAAAACTTCCCGAGATCTGAATCTGGACTTTCATTAGTGTATTATGTGTATCAAAATGTCGTCTTTCACATAGATTCGGAATCGTCAACTGCAAAAAAGTCAATTTTGAGATATCGTTGATTTAACAAAGTTGTCTCCTTCTTGTTTCAAGTGTTCTACTATGGACCCATGGGTAAAACTCACGTTTTAAAAATGTCCCGAAATCCGAATTTGGACTTTCACTAGTGTATTAAGTGTATCAAAATGTCGTCTTTCACATTGATTCGGAATCGTCAACCGCAAAAAAAGGCAGTTTTTAGATATCGTTGAATGAAGAAAGTTGTCTCTTTCTTGTTTCAAGTGTTCAACAATGGACCCATGGCTAAAACTCAAGTTTTAAAGACTTCCCGAAATCCGAATTTGGATTTTTCATTAGTGTATTAAGTGTATTAAAATGTCGTCTTTCACATTGATTCGGAATCATCAACCGCAAAAAAAGTCAGTTTTGAGATATCGTTGAATGAACAAAGTTGTCTCTTTCTTTTTTCAAGTGTTTAACTATGGACCCATGGCTAAAACTCAAGTTTTAAATACTTTCCGAAATCCGAATTTGGACTTTCATCAGTGTATTAAGTGTATTAAAATGTCGTCTTTCACATTGATTCGGAATCGTCCACTACAAAAAACTGCCCTTTTGAGTTATCGTTGAATAAGCAAAGTTGTCTCTTTCTTGTTTCAAGTGTTCAACTATGGACCCATGGCTAAAACACAAGTTTTAAAAACTTCTCGAAATATGAATTTGGACTTTCTTTAGTGTATTAAGTTTTTCAAAATGTCGTCTTTCACGTAGATTCGGAATCATCAAAACCAAATAAGTCAGTTTTTAGATATCTTTGATTGAACAAAGTTCTATCTTTCTTGTTTCAAGTGTTCTACTATGAACCCACGGCTAAAACTCAAGTTTTAAAAACTTCTCGAAATCTGAATCTGGACTTTCATTAGTGTATTAAGTGTATCAAAATGTCATCTTTCACATAGGTTCGGAATCGTCAACTGCAAAAAAAGTCAATTTTAAGATATCGTTGATTGAACAAAGTTGTCTCCTTCTTGTTTCAAGTGTTCTACTATGGAGCATGGCTAAAACTCAAGTTTTAGAGACATCCCGAAATCTGAATTTGGACTTTCGTTAGTGTATTAAGTGTATCAAAATGTCATCTTTCACATTGATTCGAGATCGTCAACCGCAAAAAAAGTCAATTTTGAGATATCGTTGAATGAACAAAGTTGTCTCTTTCTTGTTTCTACTGTTTAACTATGGACCCATGGCTAAAACTCAAGTTTTAAAGACTTCCCGAAATCTGATTTGGACTTTCATCAGTGTATTAAGTCTATTAAAATGTAGTCTTTCACATTGATTCAGAATCGTCCACGGCAAAAAACTTTCCTTTCGAGTTATCGTTGAATGAACGAAGTTGTCTCTTTCTTGTTTCAAGTGTTCAACTACGGACCCATGGCCAAAACTCAAGTTTTAAAAACTTCCCAAAATCTGAATTTGGGCTTTCTTTAGTGTATTAAGTGTTTCAAAATGCCGTCTTTCATGTAGATTCGTAATCATCAAAAGCAAATAAGTCAGTTTTTAGATATCTTTGATTGAACAAAGTTCTGTCTTTCTTGTTTCAAGTGTTCTACTATGGACCCATGGCTAAAACTCAAGTTTTAAAGACTTCCCGAAATCCGAATTTGTACTTTCATTAGTGTATTAAGTGTATTAAAATGTCGTCTTTCACATTGATTCGGAATCGTCAACCGCAAAAAAAGTCAGTTTTGAGTTATCGTTGAATGAACAAAGTTGTCTCTTTCTTGTTTCAAGTGTTTAACTATGGACCCATGGCTAAAACTCAAGTTTTAAAGACTTCCCGAAATCCGAATTTGGACTTTCATTAGTGTATTAAGTGTATTAAAATGTCGTCTTTCGCATTGATTCGGAATCGTCAACCGCAAAAAAAGTCAGTTTTGAGTTATCGTTGAATGAACAAAGTTGTCTCTTTCTTGTTTCAAGTGTTCAACTATGGACCCATGGCTAAAACTCAAGTTTTAAAGACTTCCCGAAATCCGAATTTGGACTTTCATTTGTGTATTAAGTGTATTAAAATGTCGTCTTTCACATTGATTCGGAATCGTCAACCGCAAAAAAAGTCAGTTTTGAGATATCGTTGAATGAACAAAGTTGTCTCTTTCTTGTTTCAAGTGTTCAACTATGGACCCATGGCTAAAACTCAAGTTTTAAAAACTTCCCAAAATCTGAATTTGGACTTTATTTAGTGTATTAAGTGTTTCAAAATGTCATCTTTCACGTAGATTCAGAACCGTCAAAAGCAAATAAGTCAGTTTTGAGATATCTTTGATAGAACAAAGTTCTGTCTTTCTTGTTTCAATTGTTCTACTGTGCACCCATGGCTAAAACTCAAGTTTTAAAAACTTCCCGAGATCTGAATCTGGACTTTCATTAGTGTATTATGTGTATCAAAATGTCGTCTTTCACATAGATTCGGAATCGTCAACTGCAAAAAAGTCAATTTTGAGATATCGTTGATTTAACAAAGTTGTCTCCTTCTTGTTTCAAGTGTTCTACTATGGACCCATGGGTAAACTCACGTTTTAAAAATGTCCCAAAATCCGAATTTGGACTTTCACTAGTGTATTAAGTGTATCAAAATGTCGTCTTTCACATTGATTCGGAATCGTCAACCGCAAAAAAAGGCAGTTTTTAGATATCGTTGAATGAAGAAAGTTGTCTCTTTCTTGTTTCAAGTGTTCAACAATGGACCCATGGCTAAAACTCAAGTTTTAAAGACTTCCCGAAATCCGAATTTGGATTTTTCATTAGTGTATTAAGTGTATTAAAATGTCGTCTTTCACATTGATTCGGAATCATCAACCACAAAAAAAGTCAGTTTTGAGATATCGTTGAATGAACAAAGTTGTCTCTTTCTTTTTTCAAGTGTTTAACTATGGACCCATGGCTAAAACTCAAGTTTTAAATACTTTCCGAAATCCGAATTTGGACTTTCATCAGTGTATTAAGTGTATTAAAATGTCGTCTTTCACATTGATTCGGAATCGTCCACTACAAAAAACTGCCCTTTTGAGTTATCGTTGAATAAGCAAAGTTGTCTCTTTCTTGTTTCAAGTGTTCAACTATGAACCCATGGCTAAAACACAAGTTTTAAAAACTTCTCGAAATATGAATTTGGACTTTCTTTAGTGTATTAAGTTTTTCAAAATGTCGTCTTTCACGTAGATTCGGAATCATCAAAACCAAATAAGTCAGTTTTTAGATATCTTTGATTGAACAAAGTTCTATCTTTCTTGTTTCAAGTGTTCTACTATGAACCCACGGCTAAAACTCAAGTTTTAAAAACTTCTCGAAATCTGAATCTGGACTTTCATTAGTGTATTAAGTGTATCAAAATGTCATCTTTCACATAGGTTCGGAATCGTCAACTGCAAAAAAGTCAATTTTAAGATATCGTTGATTGAACAAAGTTGTCTCCTTCTTGTTTCAAGTGTTCTACTATGGACCATGGCTAAAACTCAAGTTTTAGAGACATCCCGAAATCCGAATTTGGACTTTCGTTAGTGTATTAAGTGTATCAAAATGTCATCTTTCACATTGATTCGAGATCGTCAACCGCAAAAAAAGTCAGTTTTGAGATATCGTTGAATGAACAAAGTTGTCTCTTTCTTGTTTCTAGTGTTTAACTATGGACCCATGGCTAAAACTCAAGTTTTAAAGACTTCCCGAAATCTGATTTGGACTTTCATCAGTGTATTAAGTGTATTAAAATGTAGTCTTTCACATTGATTCAGAATCGTCCACCGCAAAAAACTTTCCTTTCGAGTTATCGTTGAATGAACGAAGTTGTCTCTTTCTTGTTTCAAGTGTTCAACTACGGACCCATGGCTAAAACTCAAGTTTTAAAAACTTCCCAAAATCTGAATTTGGGCTTTCTTTAGTGTATTAAGTGTTTCAAAATGCCGTCTTTCATGTAGATTCGTAATCATCAAAAGCAAATAAGTCAGTTTTTATATATCTTTGATTGAACAAAGTTCTGTCTTTCTTGTTTCAAGTGTTCTACTATGGACCCATGGCTAAAACTCAAGTTTTAAAGACTTCCCGAAATCCGAATTTGTACTTTCATTAGTGTATTAAGTGTATTAAAATGTCGTCTTTCACATTGATTCAGAATCGTCAACCACAAAAAATGTCAGTTTTGAGTTATCGTTGAATGAACAAAGTTGTCTCTTTCTTGTTTCAAGTGTTTAACTATGGACCCATGGCTAAAACTCAAGTTTTAAAGACTTCCCGAAATCCGAATTTGGACTTTCATTAGTGTATTAAGTGTATTAAAATGTCGTCTTTCGCATTGATTCGGAATCGTCAACCGCAAAAAAAGTCAGTTTTGAGTTATCGTTGAATGAACAAAGTTGTCTCTTTCTTGTTTCAAGTGTTCAACTATGGACCCATGGCTAAAACTCAAGTTTTAAAGACTTCCCGAAATCCGAATTTGGACTTTCATTTGTGTATTAAGTGTATTAAAATGTCGTCTTTCACATTGATTCGGAATCGTCAACCGCAAAAAAAGTCAGTTTTGAGATATCGTTGAATGAACAAAGTTGTCTCTTTCTTGTTTCAAGTGTTCAACTATGGACCCATGGCTAAAACTCAAGTTTTAAAAACTTCCCAAAATCTGAATTTGGACTTTATTTAGTGTATTAAGTGTTTCAAAATGTCATCTTTCACGTAGATTCAGAACCGTCAAAAGCAAATAAGTCAGTTTTGAGATATCTTTGATAGAACAAAGTTCTGTCTTTCTTGTTTCAATTGTTCTACTGTGCACCCATGGCTAAAACTCAAGTTTTAAAAACTTCCCGAGATCTGAATCTGGACTTTCATTAGTGTATTATGTGTATCAAAATGTCGTCTTTCACATAGATTCGGAATCGTCAACTGCAAAAAAGTCAATTTTGAGATATCGTTGATTTAACAAAGTTGTCTCCTTCTTGTTTCAAGTGTTCTACTATGGACCCATGGGTAAACTCACGTTTTAAAAATGTCCCGAAATCCGAATTTGGACTTTCATTAGTGTATTAAGTGTATTAAAATGTCGTCTTTCGCATTGATTCGGAATCGTCAACCGCAAAAAAAGGCAGTTTTTAGATATCGTTGAATGAAGAAAGTTGTCTATTTCTTGTTTCAAGTGTTCAACAATGGACCCATGGCTAAAACTCAAGTTTTAAAGACTTCCCGAAATCCGAATTTGGATTTTTCATTAGTGTATTAAGTGTATTAAAATGTCGTCTTTCACATTGATTCAGAATCATCAACCGAAAAAAAAGTCAGTTTTGAGATATCGTTGAATGAACAAAGTTGTCTCTTTCTTGTTTCAAGTGTTTAACTATGGACCCACGACTAAAACTCAAGTTTTAAAAACTTCTCGAAATATGAATTTGGACTTTCTTTAGTGTATTAGGTGTTTCAAAATGTTGTCTTTCACGTAGATTCGGAATCATCAACAGCAAAAAAAGTCAGTTTTGTGATATCGTTGAATGAACAAAGTTGTATCTTTCTTGTTTCAAGTGTTTAACTACGGACCCATGGCTAAAACTCAAGTTTTAAAGACTTTTCGAAATCTGAATTTGGACTTTCATCAGTGTATTAAGTGTATTAAAATGTCGTCTTTCACATTGATTCGGAATCGTCCACCGCAAAAAAGTTCCCTTTTGAGTTATCGTTGAATGAACAAAGTTGTCTCTTTCTTGTTTCAAGTGTTCAACGATGGACCCATGGCTAAAACTCAAGTTTTAAAAACTTCTCGAAATATGAATTTGTACTTTCTTTAGTGTATTAAGTGTTTCAAAATGTCATCTTTCACGTAGATTCGAAATCAT
Organism: Diospyros kaki; assembly: GCA_036245055.1. Classification (NCBI taxonomy): domain Eukaryota; kingdom Viridiplantae; phylum Streptophyta; class Magnoliopsida; order Ericales; family Ebenaceae; genus Diospyros; species Diospyros kaki. The sequence goes on along the minus strand of BSEG01000009.1, from coordinate 19,389,092 downwards.
CAAAAGCAAATAAGTCAGTTTTTAGATATCTTTGATTGAACAAAGTTCTGTCTTTCTTGTTTCAAGTGTTTAACTATGGACCATGGCTAAAACTCAAGTTTTAAAAACTTTTCGAAATCTGAATATGGACTTTCTTTAGTGTATTAAGTGTTTCAAAATGCTGTCTTTCACGTAGATTCGTAATCATCAAAAGCAAATAAGTCAGTTTTAAGATATCGTTGATTGAACAAAGTTGTCTTCTTCTTGTTTCAAGTGTTCTACTATGGACCCATGGCTAAAACTCAAGTTTTAAAAACTTCTCGAAATATGAATTTGTACTTTCTTTAGTATATTAAGTGTTTCAAAATGTCGTCTTTCACGTAGATTCGTAATCATCAAAAGCAAATAAGTCAGTTTTTAGATATCTTTGATTGAACAAAGTTCTGTCTTTCTTGTTTCAAGTGTTCTACTATGGACCCATGGCTAAAACTCAAGTTTTAAAGACTTCCCGAAATCCGAATTTGTACTTTCATTAGTGTATTAAGTGTATTAAAATGTCGTCTTTCACATTGATTCGGAATCGTCAACCGCAAAAAAAGTCAGTTTTGAGTTATCGTTGAATCAACAAAGTTGTCTCTTTCTTGTTTCAAGTGTTTAACTATGGACCCATGGCTAAAACTCAAGTTTTAAAGACTTCCCGAAATCCGAATTTGGACTTTCATTAGTGTATTAAGTGTATTAAAATGTCGTCTTTCGCATTGATTCGGAATCGTCAACCGCAAAAAAAGTCAGTTTTGAGATATCGTTGAATGAACAAAGTTGTCTCTTTCTTGTTTCAAGTGTTCAACTATGGACCCATGGCTAAAACTCAAGTTTTAAAGACTTCCCGAAATCCGAATTTGGACTTTCATTTGTGTATTAAGTGTATTAAAATGTCGTCTTTCACATTGATTCGGAATCGTCAACCGCAAAAAAAGTCAGTTTTGAGATATCGTTGAATGAACAAAGTTGTCTCTTTCTTGTTTCAAGTGTTCAACTATGGACCCATGGCTAAAACTCAAGTTTTAAAGACTTCCCGAAATCCGAATTTGGATTTTTCATTAGTGTATTAAGTGTATTAAAATGTCGTCTTTCACATTGATTCGGAATCATCAACCGCAAAAAAAGTCAGTTTTGAGATATCGTTGAATGAACAAAGTTGTCTCTTTCTTTTTTCAAGTGTTTAACTATGGACCCATGGCTAAAACTCAAGTTTTAAATACTTTCCGAAATCCGAATTTGGACTTTCATCAGTGTATTAAGTGTATTAAAATGTCGTCTTTCACATTGATTCGGAATCGTCCACTACAAAAAACTGCCCTTTTGAGTTATCGTTGAATAAGCAAAGTTGTCTCTTTCTTGTTTCAAGTGTTCAACTATGGACCCATGGCTAAAACACAAGTTTTAAAAACTTCTCGAAATATGAATTTGGACTTTCTTTAGTGTATTAAGTTTTTCAAAATGTCGTCTTTCACGTAGATTCGGAATCATCAAAACCAAATAAGTCAGTTTTTAGATATCTTTGATTGAACAAAGTTCTATCTTTCTTGTTTCAAGTGTTCTACTATGAACCCACGGCTAAGACTCAAGTTTTAAAAACTTCTCGAAATCTGAATTTGGACTTTCATTAGTGTATTAAGTGTATCAAAATGTCATCTTTCACATAGGTTCGGAATCGTCAACTGCAAAAAAGTCAATTTTAAGATATCGTTGATTGAACAAAGTTGTCTCCTTCTTGTTTCAAGTGTTCTACTATGGACCATGGCTAAAACTCAAGTTTTAGAGACATCCCGAAATCCGAATTTGGACTTTCGTTAGTGTATTAAGTGTATCAAAATGTCATCTTTCACATTGATTCGAGATCGTCAACCGCAAAAAAAGTCAGTTTTGAGATATCGTTGAATGAACAAAGTTGTCTCTTTCTTGTTTCTAGTGTTTAACTATGGACCCATGGCTAAAACTCAAGTTTTAAAGACTTCCCGAAATCTGATTTGGACTTTCATCAGTGTATTAAGTGTATTAAAATGTAGTCTTTCACATTGATTCAGAATCGTCCACCGCAAAAAACTTTCCTTTCGAGTTATCGTTGAATGAACGAAGTTGTCTCTTTCTTGTTTCAAGTGTTCAACTACGGACCCATGGCCAAAACTCAAGTTTTAAAAACTTCCCAAAATCTGAATTTGGGCTTTCTTTAGTGTATTAAGTGTTTCAAAATGCCGTCTTTCATGTAGATTCGTAATCATCAAAAGCAAATAAGTCAGTTTTTAGATATCTTTGATTGAACAAAGTTCTGTCTTTCTTGTTTCAAGTGTTCTACTATGGACCCATGACTAAAACTCAAGTTTTAAAAACTTCTCGAAATCTAAATCTGGACTTTCATTAGGGTATTAAGTGTATCAAAATGTTGTCTTTCACATAGATTCGGAATCGTCAACTACAAAAAAGTCAGTTTTAAGATATCGTTGATTGAACAAAGTTGTCTCTTTCTTGTTTCAAGTGTTCTACTATGGACCCATGGGTAAAACTCAAGTTTTAAAAAAGTTCCCGGAATCCGAATTTGGACATTCGTTAGTGTATTAAGTGTATCAAAATGTCGTCTTTCACGTTGATTCGGAATCGTCAACCGCAATAAAAGTCAGTTTTGAGATATAGTTGAAGGAACAAAGTTGTCTCTTTCTTGTTTCAAGTGTTTAACTATTGACCCATGGCTAAAACTCAAGCTTTAAAGACTTCCCGAAATCCAAATTTGGACTTTCGTTAGTGTATTACGTGTATCAAAATGTCGTCTTTCACTTTTATTCGAAATCGTCAACCACAAAAAAAGTCAGTTTTGAGAAATCGTTGAATCAACAAAGTTGTCTCCTTCTTGTTTCAAGTGTTCTACTATGGACCCATCTCTAAAACTCAAGTTTTAAAGACTTCCCGAAATCCAAATTTAGACTTTCACTAGTGTATTAAGTGTATTAAAATTTCGTATTTCACATTGATTCGGAATCGTCAACCGCAAAAAAAGTCAGTTCTGAGATATCGTTGAATGAACGAAGTTGTTTCTTTCTTGTTTCAAGTGTTTAACTATGGACCCATGGCTAAAACTCAAGTTTTAAAGACTTCCCGAAATCCGAATTTGTACTTTCATTAGTGTATTAAGTGTATTAAAATGTCGTCTTTCACATTGATTCGGAATCGTCAACCGCAAAAAAAGTCAGTTTTGAGTTATCGTTGAATGAACAAAGTTGTCTCTTTCTTGTTTCAAGTGTTTAACTATGGACCCATGGCTAAAACTCAAGTTTTAAAGACTTCCCGAAATCCGAATTTGGACTTTCATTAGTGTATTAAGTGTATTAAAATGTCGTCTTTCGCATTGATTCGGAATCGTCAACCGCAAAAAAAGTCAGTTTTGAGTTATCGTTGAATGAACGAAGTTGTCTCTTTCTTGTTTCAAGTGTTCAACTACGGACCCATGGCCAAAACTCAAGTTTTAAAAACTTCCCAAAATCTGAATTTGGGCTTTCTTTAGTGTATTAAGTGTTTCAAAATGCCGTCTTTCATGTAGATTCGTAATCATCAAAAGCAAATAAGTCAGTTTTTAGATATCTTTGATTGAACAAAGTTCTGTCTTTCTTGTTTCAAGTGTTCTACTATGGACCCACGACTAAAACTCAAGTTTTAAAAACTTCTCGAAATCTAAATCTGGACTTTCATTAGGGTATTAAGTGTATCAAAATGTCGTCTTTCACATAGATTCGGAATCGTCAACTGCAAAAAAGTCAGTTTTAAGATATCGTTGATTGAACAAAGTTGTCTCTTTCTTGTTTCAAGTGTTCTACTATGGACCCATGGGTAAAACTCAAGTTTTAAAAAAGTTCCCGGAATCCGAATTTGAACATTCGTTAGTGTATTAAGTGTATCAAAATGTCGTCTTTCACGTTGATTCGGAATCGTCAACCGCAATAAAAGTCAGTTTTGAGATATAGTTGAATGAACAAAGTTGTCTCTTTCTTGTTTCAAGTGTTTAACTATTGACCCATGGCTAAAACTCAAGCTTTAAAGACTTCCCGAAATCCAAATTTGGACTTTCGTTAGTGTATTAAGTGCATCAAAATGTCGTCTTTCACATTTATTCGAAATCGTCAACCGCAAAAAAAGTCAGTTTTGAGAAATCGTTGAATCAACAAAGTTGTCTCTTTCTTGTTTCAAGTGTTCTACTATAGACCCATGGCTAAAACTCAAGTTTTAAAGACTTCCCGAAATCCAAATTTGGACTTTTATTAGTGTATTAAGTGTATTAAAATGTCGTATTTCACATTGATTCGGAATCGTCAACCGCAAAAAAAGTCAGTTCTGAGATATCGTTGAATGAACGAAGTTGTTTCTTTCTTGTTTCAAGTGTTTAACTATGGACCCATGGCTAAAACTCAAGTTTTAAAGACTTCCCGAAATCCGAATTTGTACTTTCATTAGTGTATTAAGTGTATTAAAATGTCGTCTTTCACATTGATTCGGAATCGTCAACCGCAAAAAAAGTCAGTTTTGAGTTATCGTTCAATGAACAAAGTTGTCTCTTTCTTGTTTCAAGTGTTTAACTATGGACCCATGGCTAAAACTCAAGTTTTAAAGACTTCCCGAAATCCGAATTTGGACTTTCATTAGTGTATTAAGTGTATTAAAATGTCGTCTTTCGCATTGATTCGGAATCGTCAACCGCAAAAAAAGTCAGTTTTGAGTTATCGTTGAATGAACAAAGTTGTCTCTTTCTTGTTTCAAGTGTTCAACTATGGACCCATGGCTAAAACTCAAGTTTTAAAGACTTCCCGAAATCCGAATTTGGACTTTCATTTGTGTATTAAGTGTATTAAAATGTCGTCTTTCACATTGATTCGGAATCGTCAACCGCAAAAAAAGTCAGTTTTGAGATATCGTTGAATGAACAAAGTTGTCTCTTTCTTGTTTCAAGTGTTCTACTATGGACCCATGGCTAAAACTCAAGATTTAAAAACTTCCCAAAATCTGAATTTGGACTTTATTTAGTGTATTAAGTGTTTAAAATGTCATCTTTCATGTAGATTCAGAACCGTCAAAAGCAAATAAGTCAGTTTTGAGATATCTTTGATAGAACAAAGTTCTGTCTTTCTTGTTTCAATTGTTCTACTGTGCACCCATGGCTAAAACTCAAGTTTTAAAAACTTCCCGAGATCTGAATCTGGACTTTCATTAGTGTATTATGTGTATCAAAATGTCGTCTTTCACATAGATTCGGAATCGTCAACTGCAAAAAAGTCAATTTTGAGATATCGTTGATTTAACAAAGTTGTCTCCTTCTTGTTTCAAGTGTTCTACTATGGACCCATGGGTAAAACTCACGTTTTAAAAATGTCCCGAAATCCGAATTTGGACTTTCACTAGTGTATTAAGTGTATCAAAATGTCGTCTTTCACATTGATTCGGAATCGTCAACCGCAAAAAAAGGCAGTTTTTAGATATCGTTGAATGAAGAAAGTTGTCTCTTTCTTGTTTCAAGTGTTCAACAATGGACCCATGGCTAAAACTCAAGTTTTAAAGACTTCCCGAAAACCGAATTTGGATTTTTCATTAGTGTATTAAGTGTATTAAAATGTCGTCTTTCACATTGATTCGGAATCATCAACCGCAAAAAAAGTCAGTTTTGAGATATCGTTGAATGAACAAAGTTGTCTCTTTCTTTTTTCAAGTGTTTAACTATGGACCCATGGCTAAAACTCAAGTTTTAAATACTTTCCGAAATCCGAATTTGGACTTTCATCAGTGTATTAAGTGTATTAAAATGTCGTCTTTCACATTGATTCGGAATCGTCCACTACAAAAAACTGCCCTTTTGAGTTATCGTTGAATAAGCAAAGTTGTCTCTTTCTTGTTTCAAGTGTTCAACTATGGACCCATGGCTAAAACACAAGTTTTAAAAACTTCTCGAAATATGAATTTGGACTTTCTTTAGTGTATTAAGTTTTTCAAAATGTCGTCTTTCACGTAGATTCGGAATCATCAAAACCAAATAAGTCAGTTTTTAGATATCTTTGATTGAACAAAGTTCTATCTTTCTTGTTTCAAGTGTTCTACTATGAACCCACGGCTAAGACTCAAGTTTTAAAAACTTCTCGAAATCTGAATCTGGACTTTCATTAGTGTATTAAGTGTATCAAAATGTCATCTTTCACATAGGTTCGGAATCGTCAACTGCAAAAAAGTCAATTTTAAGATATCGTTGATTGAACAAAGTTGTCTCCTTCTTGTTTCAAGTGTTCTACTATGGACCATGGCTAAAACTCAAGTTTTAGAGACATCCCGAAATCCGAATTTGGACTTTCGTTAGTGTATTAAGTGTATCAAAATGTCATCTTTCACATTGATTCGAGATCGTCAACCGCAAAAAAAGTCAGTTTTGAGATATCGTTGAATGAACAAAGTTGTCTCTTTCTTGTTTCTAGTGTTTAACTATGGACCCATGGCTAAAACTCACGTTTTAAAGACTTCCCGAAATCTGATTTGGACTTTCATCAGTGTATTAAGTGTATTAAAATGTAGTCTTTCACATTGATTCAGAATCGTCCACCGCAAAAAACTTTCCTTTCGAGTTATCGTTGAATGAACGAAGTTGTCTCTTTCTTGTTTCAAGTGTTCAACTACGGACCCATGGCCAAAACTCAAGTTTTAAAAACTTCCCAAAATCTGAATTTGGGCTTTCTTTAGTGTATTAAGTGTTTCAAAATGCCGTCTTTCATGTAGATTCGTAATCATCAAAAGCAAATAAGTCAGTTTTTAGATATCTTTGATTGAACAAAGTTCTGTCTTTCTTGTTTCAAGTGTTCTACTATGGACCCATGACTAAAACTCAAGTTTTAAAAACTTCTCGAAATCTAAATCTGGACTTTCATTAGGGTATTAAGTGTATCAAAATGTCGTCTTTCACATAGATTCGGAACCGTCAACTGCAAAAAAGTCAGTTTTAAGATATCGTTGATTGAACAAAGTTGTCTCTTTCTTGTTTCAAGTGTTCTACTATGGACCCATGGGTAAAACTCAAGTTTTAAAAAAGTTCCCGGAATCCGAATTTGGACATTCGTTAGTGTATTAAGTGTATCAAAATGTCGTCTTTCACGTTGATTCGGAATCGTCAACCGCAATAAAAGTCAGTTTTGAGATATAGTTGAAGGAACAAAGTTGTCTCTTTCTTGTTTCAAGTGTTTAACTATTGACCCATGGCTAAAACTCAAGCTTTAAAGACTTCCCGAAATCCAAATTTGGACTTTCGTTAGTGTATTAAGTGTATCAAAATGTCGTCTTTCACATTTATTCGAAATCGTCAACCACAAAAAAAGTCAGTTTTGAGAAATCGTTGAATCAACAAAGTTGTCTCCTTCTTGTTTCAAGTGTTCTACTATGGACCCATCTCTAAAACTCAAGTTTTAAAGACTTCCCGAAATCCAAATTTAGACTTTCACTAGTGTATTAAGTGTATTAAAATGTCGTATTTCACATTGATTCGGAATCGTCAACCGCAAAAAAAGTCAGTTCTGAGATATCGTTGAATGAACGAAGTTGTTTCTTTCTTGTTTCAAGTGTTTAACTATGGACCCATGGCTAAAACTCAAGTTTTAAAGACTTCCCGAAATCCGAATTTGTACTTTCATTAGTGTATTAAGTGTATTAAAATGTCGTCTTTCACATTGATTCGGAATCGTCAACCGCAAAAAAAGTCAGTTTTGAGTTATCGTTGAATGAACAAAGTTGTCTCTTTCTTGTTTCAAGTGTTTAACTATGGACCCATGGCTAAAACTCAAGTTTTAAAGACTTCCCGAAATCCGAATTTGGACTTTCATTAGTGTATTAAGTGTATTAAAATGTCGTCTTTCGCATTGATTCGGAATCGTCAACCGCAAAAAAAGTCAGTTTTGAGTTATCGTTGAATGAACAAAGTTGTCTCTTTCTTGTTTCAAGTGTTCAACTATGGACCCATGGCTAAAACTCAAGTTTTAAAGACTTCCCGAAATCCGAATTTGGACTTTCATTTGTGTATTAAGTGTATTAAAATGTCGTCTTTCACATTGATTCGGAATCGTCAACCGCAAAAAAAGTCAGTTTTGAGATATCGTTGAATGAACAAAGTTGTCTCTTTCTTGTTTCAAGTGTTCAACTATGGACCCATGGCTAAAACTCAAGTTTTAAAAACTTCCCAAAATCTGAATTTGGACTTTATTTAGTGTATTAAGTGTTTCAAAATGTCATCTTTCACGTAGATTCAGAACCGTCAAAAGCAAATAAGTCAGTTTTGAGATATCTTTGATAGAACAAAGTTCTGTCTTTCTTGTTTCAATTGTTCTACTGTGCACCCATGGCTAAAACTCAAGTTTTAAAAACTTCCCGAGATCTGAATCTGGACTTTCATTAGTGTATTATGTGTATCAAAATGTCGTCTTTCACATAGATTCGGAATCGTCAACTGCAAAAAAGTCAATTTTGAGATATCGTTGATTTAACAAAGTTGTCTCCTTCTTGTTTCAAGTGTTCTACTATGGACCCATGGGTAAAACTCACGTTTTAAAAATGTCCCGAAATCCGAATTTGGACTTTCACTAGTGTATTAAGTGTATCAAAATGTCGTCTTTCACATTGATTCGGAATCGTCAACCGCAAAAAAAGGCAGTTTTTAGATATCGTTGAATGAAGAAAGTTGTCTCTTTCTTGTTTCAAGTGTTCAACAATGGACCCATGGCTAAAACTCAAGTTTTAAAGACTTCCCGAAATCCGAATTTGGATTTTTCATTAGTGTATTAAGTGTATTAAAATGTCGTCTTTCACATTGATTCGGAATCATCAACCGCAAAAAAAGTCAGTTTTGAGATATCGTTGAATGAACAAAGTTGTCTCTTTCTTTTTTCAAGTGTTTAACTATGGACCCATGGCTAAAACTCAAGTTTTAAATACTTTCCGAAATCCGAATTTGGACTTTCATCAGTGTATTAAGTGTATTAAAATGTCGTCTTTCACATTGATTCGGAATCGTCCACTACAAAAAACTGCCCTTTTGAGTTATCGTTGAATAAGCAAAGTTGTCTCTTTCTTGTTTCAAGTGTTCAACTATGGACCCATGGCTAAAACACAAGTTTTAAAAACTTCTCGAAATATGAATTTGGACTTTCTTTAGTGTATTAAGTTTTTCAAAATGTCGTCTTTCACGTAGATTCGGAATCATCAAAACCAAATAAGTCAGTTTTTAGATATCTTTGATTGAACAAAGTTCTATCTTTCTTGTTTCAAGTGTTCTACTATGAACCCACGGCTAAAACTCAAGTTTTAAAAACTTCTCAAAATCTGAATCTGGACTTTCATTAGTGTATTAAGTGTATCAAAATGTCATCTTTCACATAGGTTCGGAATCGTCAACTGCAAAAAAGTCAATTTTAAGATATCGTTGATTGAACAAAGTTGTCTCCTTCTTGTTTCAAGTGTTCTACTATGGACCATGGCTAAAACTCAAGTTTTAGAGACATCCCGAAATCCGAATTTGGACTTTCGTTAGTGTATTAAGTGTATCAAAATGTCATCTTTCACATTGATTCGAGATCGTCAACCGCAAAAAAAGTCAGTTTTGAGATATCGTTGAATGAACAAAGTTGTCTCTTTCTTGTTTCTAGTGTTTAACTATGGACCCATGGCTAAAACTCAAGTTTTAAAGACTTCCCGAAATCTGATTTGGACTTTCACCAGTGTATTAAGTGTATTAAAATGTAGTCTTTCACATTGATTCAGAATCGTCCACCGCAGAGAACTTTCCTTTCGAGTTATCGTTGAATGAACGAAGTTGTCTCTTTCTTGTTTCAAGTGTTCAACTACGGACCCATGGCCAAAACTCAAGTTTTAAAAACTTCCCAAAATCTGAATTTGGGCTTTCTTTAGTGTATTAAGTGTTTCAAAATGCCGTCTTTCATGTAGATTCGTAATCATCAAAAGCAAATAAGTCAGTTTTTAGATATCTTTGATTGAACAAAGTTCTGTCTTTCTTGTTTCAAGTGTTCTACTATGGACCCATGACTAAAACTCAAGTTTTAAAAACTTCTCGAAATCTAAATCTGGACTTTCATTAGGGTATTAAGTGTATCAAAATGTCGTCTTTCACATAGATTCGGAATCGTCAACTGCAAAAAAGTCAGTTTTGAGATATCGTTGATTGAACAAAGTTGTCTCTTTCTTGTTTCAAGTGTTCTACTATGGACCCATGGGTAAAACTCAAGTTTTAAAAAAGTTCCCGGAATCCGAATTTGGACATTCGTTAGTGTATTAAGTGTATCAAAATGTCGTCTTTCACGTTGATTCGGAATCGTCAACCGCAATAAAAGTCAGTTTTGAGATATAGTTGAATGAACAAAGTTGTCTCTTTCTTGTTTCAAGTGTTTAACTATTGACCCATGGCTAAAACTGAAGCTTTAAAGACTTCCCGAAATCCAAATTTGGACTTTCGTTAGTGTATTAAGTGTATCAAAATGTCGTCTTTCACATTTATTCGAAATCGTCAACCGCAAAAAAAGTCAGTTTTGAGAAATCGTTGAATCAACAAAGTTGTCTCTTTCTTGTTTCAAGTGTTCTACTATGGACCCATCTCTAAAACTCAAGTTTTAAAGACTTCCCGAAATCCAAATTTAGACTTTCACTAGTGTATTAAGTGTATTAAAATGTCGTATTTCACATTGATTCGGAATCGTCAACCGCAAAAAAAGTTAGTTCTGAGATATCGTTGAATGAACGAAGTTGTTTCTTTCTTGTTTCAAGTGTTTAACTATGGACCCATGGCTAAAACTCAAGTTTTAAAGACTTCCCGAAATCCGAATTTGTACTTTCATTAGTGTATTAAGTGTATTAAAATGTCGTCTTTCACATTGATTCGGAATCGTCAACCGCAAAAAAAGTCAGTTTTGAGTTATCGTTGAATGAACAAAGTTGTCTCTTTCTTGTTTCAAGTGTTTAACTATGGACCCATGGCTAAAACTCAAGTTTTAAAGACTTCCCGAAATCCGAATTTGGACTTTCATTAGTGTATTAAGTGTATTAAAATGTCGTCTTTCGCATTGATTCGGAATCGTCAACCGCAAAAAAAGTCAGTTTTGAGTTATCGTTGAATGAACAAAGTTGTCTCTTTCTTGTTTCAAGTGTTCAACTATGGACCCATGGCTAAAACTCAAGTTTTAAAGACTTCCCGAAATCCGAATTTGGACTTTCATTTGTGTATTAAGTGTATTAAAATGTCATCTTTCACATTGATTCGGAATCGTCAACCGCAAAAAAAGTCAGTTTTGAGATATCGTTGAATGAACAAAGTTGTCTCTTTCTTGTTTCAAGTGTTCAACTATGGACCCATGGCTAAAACTCAAGTTTTAAAAACTTCCCAAAATCTGAATTTGGACTTTATTTAGTGTATTAAGTGTTTCAAAATGTCATCTTTCACGTAGATTCAGAACCGTCAAAAGCAAATAAGTCAGTTTTGAGATATCTTTGATAGAACAAAGTTCTGTCTTTCTTGTTTCAATTGTTCTACTGTGCACCCATGGCTAAAACTCAAGTTTTACAAACTTCCCGAGATCTGAATCTGGACTTTCATTAGTGTATTATGTGTATCAAAATGTCGTCTTTCACATAGATTCGGAATCGTCAACTGCAAAAAAGTCAATTTTGAGATATCGTTGATTTAACAAAGTTGTCTCCTTCTTGTTTCAAGTGTTCTACTATGGACCCATGGGTAAAACTCACGTTTTAAAAATGTCCCGAAATCCGAATTTGGACTTTCACTAGTGTATTAAGTGTATCAAAATGTCGTCTTTCACATTGATTCGGAATCGTCAACCGCAAAAAAAGGCAGTTTTTAGATATCGTTGAATGAAGAAAGTTGTCTCTTTCTTGTTTCAAGTGTTCAACAATGGACCCATGGCTAAAACTCAAGTTTTAAAGACTTCCCGAAATCCGAATTTGGATTTTTCATTAGTGTATTAAGTGTATTAAAATGTCGTCTTTCACATTGATTCGGAATCATCAACCGCAAAAAAAGTCAGTTTTGAGATATCGTTGAATGAACAAAGTTGTCTCTTTCTTTTTTCAAGTGTTTAACTATGGACCCATGGCTAAAACTCAAGTTTTAAATACTTTCCGAAATCCGAATTTGGACTTTCATCAGTGTATTAAGTGTATTAAAATGTCATCTTTCACATTGATTCGGAATCGTCCACTACAAAAAACTGCCCTTTTGAGTTATCGTTGAATAAGCAAAGTTGTCTCTTTCTTGTTTCAAGTGTTCAACTATGGACCCATGGCTAAAACACAAGTTTTAAAAACTTCTCGAAATATGAATTTGGACTTTCTTTAGTGTATTAAGTTTTTCAAAATGTCGTCTTTCACGTAGATTCGGAATCATCAAAACCAAATAAGTCAGTTTTTAGATATCTTTGATTGAACAAAGTTCTATCTTTCTTGTTTCAAGTGTTCTACTATGAACCCACGGCTAAGACTCAAGTTTTAAAAACTTCTCGAAATCTGAATCTGGACTTTCATTAGTGTATTAAGTGTATCAAAATGTCATCTTTCACATAGGTTCGGAATCGTCAACTGCAAAAAAGTCAATTTTAAGATATCGTTGATTGAACAAAGTTGTCTCCTTCTTGTTTCAAGTGTTCTACTATGGACCATGGCTAAAACTCAAGTTTTAGAGACATCCCGAAATCCGAATTTGGACTTTCGTTAGTGTATTAAGTGTATCAAAATGTCATCTTTCACATTGATTCGAGATCGTCAACCGCAAAAAAAGTCAGTTTTGAGATATCGTTGAATGAACAAAGTTGTCTCTTTCTTCTTTCTAGTGTTTAACTATGGACCCATGGCTAAAACTCAAGTTTTAAAGACTTCCCGAAATCTGATTTGGACTTTCATCAGTGTATTAAGTGTATTAAAATGTAGTCTTTCACATTGATTCAGAATCGTCCACCGCAAAAAACTTTCCTTTCGAGTTATCGTTGAATGAACGAAGTTGTCTCTTTCTTGTTTCAAGTGTTCAACTACGGACCCATGGCCAAAACTCAAGTTTTAAAAACTTCCCAAAATCTGAATTTGGGCTTTCTTTAGTGTATTAAGTGTTTCAAAATGCCGTCTTTCATGTAGATTCGTAATCATCAAAAGCAAATAAGTCAGTTTTTAGATATCTTTGATTGAACAAAGTTCTGTCTTTCTTGTTTCAAGTGTTCTACTATGGACCCATGACTAAAACTCAAGTTTTAAAAACTTCTCGAAATCTAAATCTGGACTTTCATTAGGGTATTAAGTGTATCAAAATGTCGTCTTTCACATAGATTCGGAACCGTCAACTGCAAAAAAGTCAGTTTTAAGATATCGTTGATTGAACAAAGTTGTCTCTTTCTTGTTTCAAGTGTTCTACTATGGACCCATGGGTAAAACTCAAGTTTTAAAAAAGTTCCCGGAATCCGAATTTGGACATTCGTTAGTGTATTAAGTGTATCAAAATGTCGTCTTTCACGTTGATTCGGAATCGTCAACCGCAATAAAAGTCAGTTTTGAGATATAGTTGAAGGAACAAAGTTGTCTCTTTCTTGTTTCAAGTGTTTAACTATTGACCCATGGCTAAAACTCAAGCTTTAAAGACTTCCCGAAATCCAAATTTGGACTTTCGTTAGTGTATTAAGTGTATCAAAATGTCGTCTTTCACATTTATTCGAAATCGTCAACCACAAAAAAAGTCAGTTTTGAGAAATCGTTGAATCAACAAAGTTGTCTCCTTCTTGTTTCAAGTGTTCTACTATGGACCCATCTCTAAAACTCAAGTTTTAAAGACTTCCCGAAATCCAAATTTAGACTTTCACTAGTGTATTAAGTGTATTAAAATGTCGTATTTCACATTGATTCGGAATCGTCAACCGCAAAAAAAGTCAGTTCTGAGATATCGTTGAATGAACGAAGTTGTTTCTTTCTTGTTTCAAGTGTTTAACTATGGACCCATGGCTAAAACTCAAGTTTTAAAGACTTCCCGAAATCCGAATTTGTACTTTCATTAGTGTATTAAGTGTATTAAAATGTCGTCTTTCACATTGATTCGGAATCGTCAACCGCAAAAAAAGTCAGTTTTGAGTTATCGTTGAATGAACAAAGTTGTCTCTTTCTTGTTTCAAGTGTTTAACTATGTACCCATGGCTAAAACTCAAGTTTTAAAGACTTCCCGAAATCCGAATTTGGACTTTCATTAGTGTATTAAGTGTATTAAAATGTCGTCTTTCGCATTGATTCGGAATCGTCAACCGCAAAAAAAGTCAGTTTTGAGTTATCGTTGAATGAACAAAGTTGTCTCTTTCTTGTTTCAAGTGTTCAACTATGGACCCATGGCTAAAACTCAAGTTTTAAAGACTTCCCGAAATCCGAATTTGGACTTTCATTTGTGTATTAAGTGTATTAAAATGTCGTCTTTCACATTGATTCGGAATCGTCAACCGCAAAAAAAGTCAGTTTTGAGATATCGTTGAATGAACAAAGTTGTCTCTTTCTTGTTTCAAGTGTTCAACTATGGACCCATGGCTAAAACTCAAGTTTTAAAAACTTCCCAAAATCTGAATTTGGACTTTATTTAGTGTATTAAGTGTTTCAAAATGTCATCTTTCACGTAGATTCAGAACCGTCAAAAGCAAATAAGTCAGTTTTGAGATATCTTTGATAGAACAAAGTTCTGTCTTTCTTGTTTCAATTGTTCTACTGTGCACCCATGGCTAAAACTCAAGTTTTAAAAACTTCCCGAGATCTGAATCTGGACTTTCATTAGTGTATTATGTGTATCAAAATGTCGTCTTTCACATAGATTCGGAATTGTCAACTGCAAAAAAGTCAATTTTGAGATATCGTTGATTTAACAAAGTTGTCTCCTTCTTGTTTCAAGTGTTCTACTATGGACCCATGGGTAAAACTCACGTTTTAAAAATGTCCCGAAATCCGAATTTGGACTTTCACTAGTGTATTAAGTGTATCAAAATGTCGTCTTTCACATTGATTCGGAATCGTCAACCGCAAAAAAAGGCAGTTTTTAGATATCGTTGAATGAAGAAAGTTGTCTCTTTCTTGTTTCAAGTGTTCAACAATGGACCCATGGCTAAAACTCAAGTTTTAAAGACTTCCCGAAATCCGAATTTGGATTTTTCATTAGTGTATTAAGTGTATTAAAATGTCGTCTTTCACATTGATTCGGAATCATCAACCGCAAAAAAAGTCAGTTTTGAGATATCGTTGAATGAACAAAGTTGTCTCTTTCTTTTTTCAAGTGTTTAACTATGGACCCATGGCTAAAACTCAAGTTTTAAATACTTTCCGAAATCCGAATTTGGACTTTCATCAGTGTATTAAGTGTATTAAAATGTCGTCTTTCACATTGATTCGGAATCGTCCACTACAAAAAACTGCCCTTTTGAGTTATCGTTGAATAAGCAAAGTTGTCTCTTTCTTGTTTCAAGTGTTCAACTATGGACCCATGGCTAAAACACAAGTTTTAAAAACTTCTCGAAATATGAATTTGGACTTTCTTTAGTGTATTAAGTTTTTCAAAATGTCGTCTTTCACGTAGATTCGGAATCATCAAAACCAAATAAGTCAGTTTTTAGATATCTTTGATTGAACAAAGTTCTATCTTTCTTGTTTCAAGTGTTCTACTATGAACCCACGGCTAAAACTCAAGTTTTAAAAACTTCTCGAAATCTGAATCTGGACTTTCATTAGTGTATTAAGTGTATCAAAATGTCATCTTTCACATAGGTTCGGAATCGTCAACTACAAAAAAGTCAATTTTAAGATATCGTTGATTGAACAAAGTTGTCTCCTTCTTGTTTCAAGTGTTCTACTATGGACCATGGCTAAAACTCAAGTTTTAGAGACATCCCGAAATCCGAATTTGGACTTTCGTTAGTGTATTAAGTGTATCAAAATGTCATCTTTCACATTGATTCGAGATCGTCAACCGCAAAAAAAGTCAGTTTTGAGATATCGTTGAATGAACAAAGTTGTCTCTTTGTTGTTTCTAGTGTTTAACTATGGACCCATGGCTAAAACTCAAGTTTTAAAGACTTCCCGAAATCTGATTTGGACTTTCATCAGTGTATTAAGTGTATTAAAATGTAGTCTTTCACATTGATTCAGAATCGTCCACCGCAAAAAACTTTCCTTTCGAGTTATCGTTGAATGAACGAAGTTGTCTCTTTCTTGTTTCAAGTGTTCAACTACGGACCCATGGCCAAAACTCAAGTTTTAAAAACTTCCCAAAATCTGAATTTGGGCTTTCTTTAGTGTATTAAGTGTTTCAAAATGCCGTCTTTCATGTAGATTCGTAATCATCAAAAGCAAATAAGTCAGTTTTTAGATATCTTTGATTGAACAAAGTTCTGTCTTTCTTGTTTCAAGTGTTCTACTATGGACCCATGACTAAAACTCAAGTTTTAAAAACTTCTCGAAATCTAAATCTGGACTTTCATTAGGGTATTAAGTGTATCAAAATGTCGTCTTTCACATAGATTCGGAATCGTCAACTGCAAAAAAGTCAGTTTTAAGATATCGTTGATTGAACAAAGTTGTCTCTTTCTTGTTTCAAGTGTTCTACTATGGACCCATGGGTAAAACTCAAGTTTTAAAAAAGTTCCCGGAATCCGAATTTGGACATTCGTTAGTGTATTAAGTGTATCAAAATGTCGTCTTTCACGTTGATTCGGAATCGTCAACCGCAATAAAAGTCAGTTTTGAGATATAGTTGAAGGAACAAAGTTGTCTCTTTCTTGTTTCAAGTGTTTAACTATTGACCCATGGCTAAAACTCAAGCTTTAAAGACTTCCCGAAATCCAAATTTGGACTTTCGTTAGTGTATTAAGTGTATCAAAATGTCGTCTTTCACATTTATTCGAAATCGTCAACCCCAAAAAAAGTCAGTTTTGAGAAATCGTTGAATCAACAAAGTTGTCTCCTTCTTGTTTCAAGTGTTCTACTATGGACCCATCTCTAAAACTCAAGTTTTAAAGACTTCCCGAAATCCAAATTTAGACTTTCACTAGTGTATTAAGTGTATTAAAATGTCGTATTTCACATTGATTCGGAATCGTCAACCGCAAAAAAAGTCAGTTCTGAGATATCGTTGAATGAACGAAGTTGTTTCTTTCTTGTTTCAAGTGTTTAACTATGGACCCATGGCTAAAACTCAAGTTTTAAAGACTTCCCGAAATCCGAATTTGTACTTTCATTAGTGTATTAAGTGTATTAAAATGTCGTCTTTCACATTGATTCGGAATCGTCAACCGCAAAAAAAGTCAGTTTTGAGTTATCGTTGAATGAACAAAGTTGTCTCTTTCTTGTTTCAAGTGTTTAACTATGGACCCATGGCTAAAACTCAAGTTTTAAAGACTTCCCGAAATCCGAATTTGGACTTTCATTAGTGTATTAAGTGTATTAAAATGTCGTCTTTCGCATTGATTCGGAATCGTCAACCGCAAAAAAAGTCAGTTTTGAGTTATCGTTGAATGAACAAAGTTGTCTCTTTCTTGTTTCAAGTGTTCAACTATGGACCCATGGCTAAAACTCAAGTTTTAAAGACTTCCCGAAATCCGAATTTGGACTTTCATTTGTGTATTAAGTGTATTAAAATGTCGTCTTTCACATTGATTCGGAATCGTCAACCGCAAAAAAAGTCAGTTTTGAGATATCGTTGAATGAACAAAGTTGTCTCTTTCTTGTTTCAAGTGTTCAACTATGGACCCATGGCTAAAACTCAAGTTTTAAAAACTTCCCAAAATCTGAATTTGGACTTTATTTAGTGTATTAAGTGTTTCAAAATGTCATCTTTCACGTAGATTCAGAACCGTCAAAAGCAAATAAGTCAGTTTTGAGATATCTTTGATAGAACAAAGTTCTGTCTTTCTTGTTTCAATTGTTCTACTGTGCACCCATGGCTAAAACTCAAGTTTTAAAAACTTCCCGAGATCTGAATCTGGACTTTCATTAGTGTATTATGTGTATCAAAATGTCGTCTTTCACATAGATTCGGAATCGTCAACTGCAAAAAAGTCAATTTTGAGATATCGTTGATTTAACAAAGTTGTCTCCTTCTTGTTTCAAGTGTTCTACTATGGACCCATGGGTAAAACTCACGTTTTAAAAATGTCCCGAAATCCGAATTTGGACTTTCACTAGTGTATTAAGTGTATCAAAATGTCGTCTTTCACATTGATTCGGAATCGTCAACCGCAAAAAAAGGCAGTTTTTAGATATCGTTGAATGAAGAAAGTTGTCTCTTTCTTGTTTCAAGTGTTCAACAATGGACCCATGGCTAAAACTCAAGTTTTAAAGACTTCCCGAAATCCGAATTTGGATTTTTCATTAGTGTATTAAGTGTATTAAAATGTCGTCTTTCACATTGATTCGGAATCATCAACCGCAAAAAAAGTCAGTTTTGAGATATCGTTGAATGAACAAAGTTGTCTCTTTCTTTTTTCAAGTGTTTAACTATGGACCCATGGCTAAAACTCAAGTTTTAAATACTTTCCGAAATCCGAATTTGGACTTTCATCAGTGTATTAAGTGTATTAAAATGTCGTCTTTCACATTGATTCGGAATCGTCCACTACAAAAAACTGCCCTTTTGAGTTATCGTTGAATAAGCAAAGTTGTCTCTTTCTTGTTTCAAGTGTTCAACTATGGACCCATGGCTAAAACACAAGTTTTAAAAACTTCTCGAAATATGAATTTGGACTTTCTTTAGTGTATTAAGTTTTTCAAAATGTCGTCTTTCACGTAGATTCGGAATCATCAAAACCAAATAAGTCAGTTTTTAGATATCTTTGATTGAACAAAGTTCTATCTTTCTTGTTTCAAGTGTTCTACTATGAACCCACGGCTAAAACTCAAGTTTTAAAAACTTCTCGAAATCTGAATCTGGACTTTCATTAGTGTATTAAGTGTATCAAAATGTCATCTTTCACATAGGTTCGGAATCGTCAACTGCAAAAAAGTCAATTTTAAGATATCGTTGATTGAACAAAGTTGTCTCCTTCTTGTTTCAAGTGTTCTACTATGGACCATGGCTAAAACTCAAGTTTTAGAGACATCCCGAAATCCGAATTTGGACTTTCGTTAGTGTATTAAGTGTATCAAAATGTCATCTTTCACATTGATTCGAGATCGTCAACCGCAAAAAAAGTCAGTTTTGAGATATCGTTGAATGAACAAAGTTGTCTCTTTGTTGTTTCTAGTGTTTAACTATGGACCCATGGCTAAAACTCAAGTTTTAAAGACTTCCCGAAATCTGATTTGGACTTTCATCAGTGTATTAAGTGTATTAAAATGTAGTCTTTCACATTGATTCAGAATCGTCCACCGCAAAAAACTTTCCTTTCGAGTTATCGTTGAATGAACGAAGTTGTCTCTTTCTTGTTTCAAGTGTTCAACTACGGACCCATGGCCAAAACTCAAGTTTTAAAAACTTCCCAAAATCTGAATTTGGGCTTTCTTTAGTGTATTAAGTGTTTCAAAATGCCGTCTTTCATGTAGATTCGTAATCATCAAAAGCAAATAAGTCAGTTTTTAGATATCTTTGATTGAACAAAGTTCTGTCTTTCTTGTTTCAAGTGTTCTACTATGGACCCATGACTAAAACTCAAGTTTTAAAAACTTCTCGAAATCTAAATCTGGACTTTCATTAGGGTATTAAGTGTATCAAAATGTCGTCTTTCACATAGATTCGGAACCGTCAACTGCAAAAAAGTCAGTTTTAAGATATCGTTGATTGAACAAAGTTGTCTCTTTCTTGTTTCAAGTGTTCTACTATGGACCCATGGGTAAAACTCAAGTTTTAAAAAAGTTCCCGGAATCCGAATTTGGACATTCGTTAGTGTATTAAGTGTATCAAAATGTCGTCTTTCACGTTGATTCGGAATCGTCAACCGCAATAAAAGTCAGTTTTGAGATATAGTTGAAGGAACAAAGTTGTCTCTTTCTTGTTTCAAGTGTTTAACTATTGACCCATGGCTAAAACTCAAGCTTTAAAGACTTCCCGAAATCCAAATTTGGACTTTCGTTAGTGTATTAAGTGTATCAAAATGTCGTCTTTCACATTTATTCGAAATCGTCAACCACAAAAAAAGTCAGTTTTGAGAAATCGTTGAATCAACAAAGTTGTCTCCTTCTTGTTTCAAGTGTTCTACTATGGACCCATCTCTAAAACTCAAGTTTTAAAGACTTCCCGAAATCCAAATTTAGACTTTCACTAGTGTATTAAGTGTATTAAAATGTCGTATTTCACATTGATTCGGAATCGTCAACCGCAAAAAAAGTCAGTTCTGAGATATCGTTGAATGAACGAAGTTGTTTCTTTCTTGTTTCAAGTGTTTAACTATGGACCCATGGCTAAAACTCAAGTTTTAAAGACTTCCCGAAATCCGAATTTGTACTTTCATTAGTGTATTAAGTGTATTAAAATGTCGTCTTTCACATTGATTCGGAATCGTCAACCGCAAAAAAAGTCAGTTTTGAGTTATCGTTGAATGAACAAAGTTGTCTCTTTCTTGTTTCAAGTGTTTAACTATGGACCCATGGCTAAAACTCAAGTTTTAAAGACTTCCCGAAATCCGAATTTGGACTTTCATTAGTGTATTAAGTGTATTAAAATGTCGTCTTTCGCATTGATTCGGAATCGTCAACCGCAAAAAAAGTCAGTTTTGAGTTATCGTTGAATGAACAAAGTTGTCTCTTTCTTGTTTCAAGTGTTCAACTATGGACCCATGGCTAAAACTCAAGTTTTAAAGACTTCCCGAAATCCGAATTTGGACTTTCATTTGTGTATTAAGTGTATTAAAATGTCGTCTTTCACATTGATTCGGAATCGTCAACCGCAAAAAAAGTCAGTTTTGAGATATCGTTGAATGAACAAAGTTGTCTCTTTCTTGTTTCAAGTGTTCAACTATGGACCCATGGCTAAAACTCAAGTTTTAAAAACTTCCCAAAATCTGAATTTGGACTTTATTTAGTGTATTAAGTGTTTCAAAATGTCATCTTTCACGTAGATTCAGAACCGTCAAAAGCAAATAAGTCAGTTTTGAGATATCTTTGATAGAACAAAGTTCTGTCTTTCTTGTTTCAATTGTTCTACTGTGCACCCATGGCTAAAACTCAAGTTTTAAAAACTTCCCGAGATCTGAATCTGGACTTTCATTAGTGTATTATGTGTATCAAAATGTCGTCTTTCACATAGATTCGGAATCGTCAACTGCAAAAAAGTCAATTTTGAGATATCGTTGATTTAACAAAGTTGTCTCCTTCTTGTTTCAAGTGTTCTACTATGGACCCATGGGTAAAACTCACGTTTTAAAAATGTCCCGAAATCCGAATTTGGACTTTCACTAGTGTATTAAGTGTATCAAAATGTCGTCTTTCACATTGATTCGGAATCGTCAACCGCAAAAAAAGGCAGTTTTTAGATATCGTTGAATGAAGAAAGTTGTCTCTTTCTTGTTTCAAGTGTTCAACAATGGACCCATGGCTAAAACTCAAGTTTTAAAGACTTCCCGAAATCCGAATTTGGATTTTTCATTAGTGTATTAAGTGTATTAAAATGTCGTCTTTCACATTGATTCGGAATCATCAACCGCAAAAAAAGTCAGTTTTGAGATATCGTTGAATGAACAAAGTTGTCTCTTTCTTTTTTCAAGTGTTTAACTATGGACCCATGGCTAAAACTCAAGTTTTAAATACTTTCCGAAATCCGAATTTGGACTTTCATCAGTGTATTAAGTGTATTAAAATGTCGTCTTTCACATTGATTCGGAATCGTCCACTACAAAAAACTGCCCTTTTGAGTTATCGTTGAATAAGCAAAGTTGTCTCTTTCTTGTTTCAAGTGTTCAACTATGGACCCATGGCTAAAACACAAGTTTTAAAAACTTCTCGAAATATGAATTTGGACTTTCTTTAGTGTATTAAGTTTTTCAAAATGTCGTCTTTCACGTAGATTCGGAATCATCAAAACCAAATAAGTCAGTTTTTAGATATCTTTGATTGAACAAAGTTCTATCTTTCTTGTTTCAAGTGTTCTACTATGAACCCACGGCTAAAACTCAAGTTTTAAAAACTTCTCGAAATCTGAATCTGGACTTTCATTAGTGTATTAAGTGTATCAAAATGTGATCTTTCACATAGGTTCGGAATCGTCAACTGCAAAAAAGTCAATTTTAAGATATCGTTGATTGAACAAAGTTGTCTCCTTCTTGTTTCAAGTGTTCTACTATGGACCATGGCTAAAACTCAAGTTTTAGAGACATCCCGAAATCCGAATTTGGACTTTCGTTAGTGTATTAAGTGTATCAAAATGTCATCTTTCACATTGATTCGAGATCGTCAACCGCAAAAAAAGTCAGTTTTGAGATATCGTTGAATGAACAAAGTTGTCTCTTTCTTGTTTCTAGTGTTTAACTATGGACCCATGGCTAAAACTCAAGTTTTAAAGACTTCCCGAAATCTGATTTGGACTTTCATCAGTGTATTAAGTGTATTAAAATGTAGTCTTTCACATTGATTCAGAATCGTCCACCGCAAAAAACTTTCCTTTCGAGTTATCGTTGAATGAACGAAGTTGTCTCTTTCTTGTTTCAAGTGTTCAACTACGGACCCATGGCCAAAACTCAAGTTTTAAAAACTTCCCAAAATCTGAATTTGGGCTTTCTTTAGTGTATTAAGTGTTTCAAAATGCCGTCTTTCATGTAGATTCGTAATCATCAAAAGCAAATAAGTCAGTTTTTAGATATCTTTGATTGAACAAAGTTCTGTCTTTCTTGTTTCAAGTGTTCTACTATGGACCCATGACTAAAACTCAAGTTTTAAAAACTTCTCGAAATCTAAATCTGGACTTTCATTAGGGTATTAAGTGTATCAAAATGTCGTCTTTCACATAGATTCGGAATCGTCAACTGCAAAAAAGTCAGTTTTAAGATATCGTTGATTGAACAAAGTTGTCTCTTTCTTGTTTCAAGTGTTCTACTATGGACCCATGGGTAAAACTCAAGTTTTAAAAAAGTTCCCGGAATCCGAATTTGGACATTCGTTAGTGTATTAAGTGTATCAAAATGTCGTCTTTCACGTTGATTCGGAATCGTCAACCGCAATAAAAGTCAGTTTTGAGATATAGTTGAAGGAACAAAGTTGTCTCTTTCTTGTTTCAAGTGTTTAACTATTGACCCATGGCTAAAACTCAAGCTTTAAAGACTTCCCGAAATCCAAATTTGGACTTTCGTTAGTGTATTAAGTGTATCAAAATGTCGTCTTTCACATTTATTCGAAATCGTCAACCCCAAAAAAAGTCAGTTTTGAGAAATCGTTGAATCAACAAAGTTGTCTCCTTCTTGTTTCAAGTGTTCTACTATGGACCCATCTCTAAAACTCAAGTTTTAAAGACTTCCCGAAATCCAAATTTAGACTTTCACTAGTGTATTAAGTGTATTAAAATGTCGTATTTCACATTGATTCGGAATCGTCAACCGCAAAAAAAGTCAGTTCTGAGATATCGTTGAATGAACGAAGTTGTTTCTTTCTTGTTTCAAGTGTTTAACTATGGACCCATGGCTAAAACTCAAGTTTTAAAGACTTCCCGAAATCCGAATTTGTACTTTCATTAGTGTATTAAGTGTATTAAAATGTCGTCTTTCACATTGATTCGGAATCGTCAACCGCAAAAAAAGTCAGTTTTGAGTTATCGTTGAATGAACAAAGTTGTCTCTTTCTTGTTTCAAGTGTTTAACTATGGACCCATGGCTAAAACTCAAGTTTTAAAGACTTCCCGAAATCCGAATTTGGACTTTCATTAGTGTATTAAGTGTATTAAAATGTCGTCTTTCGCATTGATTCGGAATCGTCAACCGCAAAAAAAGTCAGTTTTGAGTTATCGTTGAATGAACAAAGTTGTCTCTTTCTTGTTTCAAGTGTTCAACTATGGACCCATGGCTAAAACTCAAGTTTTAAAGACTTCCCGAAATCCGAATTTGGACTTTCATTTGTGTATTAAGTGTATTAAAATGTCGTCTTTCACATTGATTCGGAATCGTCAACCGCAAAAAAAGTCAGTTTTGAGATATCGTTGAATGAACAAAGTTGTCTCTTTCTTGTTTCAAGTGTTCAACTATGGACCCATGGCTAAAACTCAAGTTTTAAAAACTTCCCAAAATCTGAATTTGGACTTTATTTAGTGTATTAAGTGTTTCAAAATGTCATCTTTCACGTAGATTCAGAACCGTCAAAAGCAAATAAGTCAGTTTTGAGATATCTTTGATAGAACAAAGTTCTGTCTTTCTTGTTTCAATTGTTCTACTGTGCACCCATGGCTAAAACTCAAGTTTTAAAAACTTCCCGAGATCTGAATCTGGACTTTCATTAGTGTATTATGTGTATCAAAATGTCATCTTTCACATAGATTCGGAATCGTCAACTGCAAAAAAGTCAATTTTGAGATATCGTTGATTTAACAAAGTTGTCTCCTTCTTGTTTCAAGTGTTCTACTATGGACCCATGGGTAAAACTCACGTTTTAAAAATGTCCCGAAATCCGAATTTGGACTTTCACTAGTGTATTAAGTGTATCAAAATGTCGTCTTTCACATTGATTCGGAATCGTCAACCGCAAAAAAAGGCAGTTTTTAGATATCGTTGAATGAAGAAAGTTGTCTCTTTCTTGTTTCAAGTGTTCAACAATGGACCCATGGCTAAAACTCAAGTTTTAAAGACTTCCCGAAATCCGAATTTGGATTTTTCATTAGTGTATTAAGTGTATTAAAATGTCGTCTTTCACATTGATTCGGAATCATCAACCGCAAAAAAAGTCAGTTTTGAGATATCGTTGAATGAACAAAGTTGTCTCTTTCTTTTTTCAAGTGTTTAACTATGGACCCATGGCTAAAACTCAAGTTTTAAATACTTTCCGAAATCCGAATTTGGACTTTCATCAGTGTATTAAGTGTATTAAAATGTCGTCTTTCACATTGATTCGGAATCGTCCACTACAAAAAACTGCCCTTTTGAGTTATCGTTGAATAAGCAAAGTTGTCTCTTTCTTGTTTCAAGTGTTCAACTATGGACCCATGGCTAAAACACAAGTTTTAAAAACTTCTCGAAATATGAATTTGGACTTTCTTTAGTGTATTAAGTTTTTCAAAATGTCATCTTTCACGTAGATTCGGAATCATCAAAACCAAATAAGTCAGTTTTTAGATATCTTTGATTGAACAAAGTTCTATCTTTCTTGTTTCAAGTGTTCTACTATGAACCCACGGCTAAAACTCAAGTTTTAAAAACTTCTCGAAATCTGAATCTGGACTTTCATTAGTGTATTAAGTGTATCAAAATGTCATCTTTCACATAGGTTCGGAATCATCAACTGCAAAAAAGTCAATTTTAAGATATCGTTGATTGAACAAAGTTGTCTCCTTCTTGTTTCAAGTGTTCTACTATGGACCATGGCTAAAACTCAAGTTTTAGAGACATCCCGAAATCCGAATTTGGACTTTCGTTAGTGTATTAAGTGTATCAAAATGTCATCTTTCACATTGATTCGAGATCGTCAACCGCAAAAAAAGTCAGTTTTGAGATATCGTTGAATGAACAAAGTTGTCTCTTTCTTGTTTCTAGTGTTTAACTATGGACCCATGGCTAAAACTCAAGTTTTAAAGACTTCCCGAAATCTGATTTGGACTTTCATCAGTGTATTAAGTGTATTAAAATGTAGTCTTTCACATTGATTCAGAATCGTCCACCGCAAAAAACTTTCCTTTCGAGTTATCGTTGAATGAACGAAGTTGTCTCTTTCTTGTTTCAAGTGTTCAACTACGGACCCATGGCCAAAACTCAAGTTTTAAAAACTTCCCAAAATCTGAATTTGGGCTTTCTTTAGTGTATTAAGTGTTTCAAAATGCCGTCTTTCATGTAGATTCGTAATCATCAAAAGCAAATAAGTCAGTTTTTAGATATCTTTGATTGAACAAAGTTCTGTCTTTCTTGTTTCAAGTGTTCTACTATGGACCCATGACTAAAACTCAAGTTTTAAAAACTTCTCGAAATCTAAATCTGGACTTTCATTAGGGTATTAAGTGTATCAAAATGTCGTCTTTCACATAGATTCGGAATCGTCAACTGCAAAAAAGTCAGTTTTAAGATATCGTTGATTGAACAAAGTTGTCTCTTTCTTGTTTCAAGTGTTCTACTATGGACCCATGGGTAAAACTCAAGTTTTAAAAAAGTTCCCGGAATCCGAATTTGGACATTCGTTAGTGTATTAAGTGTATCAAAATGTCATCTTTCACGTTGATTCGGAATCGTCAACCGCAATAAAAGTCAGTTTTGAGATATAGTTGAAGGAACAAAGTTGTCTCTTTCTTGTTTCAAGTGTTTAACTATTGACCCATGGCTAAAACTCAAGCTTTAAAGACTTCCCGAAATCCAAATTTGGACTTTCGTTAGTGTATTAAGTGTATCAAAATGTCGTCTTTCACATTTATTCGAAATCGTCAACCCCAAAAAAAGTCAGTTTTGAGAAATCGTTGAATCAACAAAGTTGTCTCCTTCTTGTTTCAAGTGTTCTACTATGGACCCATCTCTAAAACTCAAGTTTTAAAGACTTCCCGAAATCCAAATTTAGACTTTCACTAGTGTATTAAGTGTATTAAAATGTCGTATTTCACATTGATTCGGAATCGTCAACCGCAAAAAAAGTCAGTTCTGAGATATCGTTGAATGAACGAAGTTGTTTCTTTCTTGTTTCAAGTGTTTAACTATGGACCCATGGCTAAAACTCAAGTTTTAAAGACTTCCCGAAATCCGAATTTGTACTTTCATTAGTGTATTAAGTTTATTAAAATGTCGTCTTTCACATTGATTCGGAATCGTCAACCGCAAAAAAAGTCAGTTTTGAGTTATCGTTGAATGAACAAAGTTGTCTCTTTCTTGTTTCAAGTGTTTAACTATGGACCCATGGCTAAAACTCAAGTTTTAAAGACTTCCCGAAATCCGAATTTGGACTTTCATTAGTGTATTAAGTGTATTAAAATGTCGTCTTTCGCATTGATTCGGAATCGTCAACCGCAAAAAAAGTCAGTTTTGAGTTATCGTTGAATGAACAAAGTTGTCTCTTTCTTGTTTCAAGTGTTCAACTATGGACCCATGGCTAAAACTCAAGTTTTAAAGACTTCCCGAAATCCGAATTTGGACTTTCATTTGTGTATTAAGTGTATTAAAATGTCGTCTTTCACATTGATTCGGAATCGTCAACCGCAAAAAAAGTCAGTTTTGAGATATCGTTGAATGAACAAAGTTGTCTCTTTCTTGTTTCAAGTGTTCAACTATGGACCCATGGCTAAAACTCAAGTTTTAAAAACTTCCCAAAATCTGAAGTTGGACTTTATTTAGTGTATTAAGTGTTTCAAAATGTCATCTTTCACGTAGATTCAGAACCGTCAAAAGCAAATAAGTCAGTTTTGAGATATCTTTGATAGAACAAAGTTCTGTCTTTCTTGTTTCAATTGTTCTACTGTGCACCCATGGCTAAAACTCAAGTTTTAAAAACTTCCCGAGATCTGAATCTGGACTTTCATTAGTGTATTATGTGTATCAAAATGTCGTCTTTCACATAGATTCGGAATCGTCAACTGCAAAAAAGTCAATTTTGAGATATCGTTGATTTAACAAAGTTGTCTCCTTCTTGTTTCAAGTGTTCTACTATGGACCCATGGGTAAAACTCACGTTTTAAAAATGTCCCGAAATCCGAATTTGGACTTTCACTAGTGTATTAAGTGTATCAAAATGTCGTCTTTCACATTGATTCGGAATCGTCAACCGCAAAAAAAGGCAGTTTTTAGATATCGTTGAATGAAGAAAGTTGTCTCTTTCTTGTTTCAAGTGTTCAACAATGGACCCATGGCTAAAACTCAAGTTTTAAAGACTTCCCGAAATCCGAATTTGGATTTTTCATTAGTGTATTAAGTGTATTAAAATGTCGTCTTTCACATTGATTCGGAATCATCAACCGCAAAAAAAGTCAGTTTTGAGATATCGTTGAATGAACAAAGTTGTCTCTTTCTTTTTTCAAGTGTTTAACTATGGACCCATGGCTAAAACTCAAGTTTTAAATACTTTCCGAAATCCGAATTTGGACTTTCATCAGTGTATTAAGTGTATTAAAATGTCGTCTTTCACATTGATTCGGAATCGTCCACTACAAAAAACTGCCCTTTTGAGTTATCGTTGAATAAGCAAAGTTGTCTCTTTCTTGTTTCAAGTGTTCAACTATGGACCCATGGCTAAAACACAAGTTTTAAAAACTTCTCGAAATATGAATTTGGACTTTCTTTAGTGTATTAAGTTTTTCAAAATGTCGTCTTTCACGTAGATTCGGAATCATCAAAACCAAATAAGTCAGTTTTTAGATATCTTTGATTGAACAAAGTTCTATCTTTCTTGTTTCAAGTGTTCTACTATGAACCCACGGCTAAAACTCAAGTTTTAAAAACTTCTCGAAATCTGAATCTGGACTTTCATTAGTGTATTAAGTGTATCAAAATGTCATCTTTCACATAGGTTCGGAATCGTCAACTGCAAAAAAGTCAATTTTAAGATATCGTTGATTGAACAAAGTTGTCTCCTTCTTGTTTCAAGTGTTCTACTATGGACCATGGCTAAAACTCAAGTTTTAGAGACATCCCGAAATCCGAATTTGGACTTTCGTTAGTGTATTAAGTGTATCAAAATGTCATCTTTCACATTGATTCGAGATCGTCAACCGCAAAAAAAGTCAGTTTTGAGATATCGTTGAATGAACAAAGTTGTCTCTTTCTTGTTTCTAGTGTTTAACTATGGACCCATGGCTAAAACTCAAGTTTTAAAGACTTCCCGAAATCTGATTTGGACTTTCATCAGTGTATTAAGTGTATTAAAATGTAGTCTTTCACATTGATTCAGAATCGTCCACCGCAAAAAACTTTCCTTTCGAGTTATCGTTGAATGAACGAAGTTGTCTCTTTCTTGTTTCAAGTGTTCAACTACGGACCCATGGCCAAAACTCAAGTTTTAAAAACTTCCCAAAATCTGAATTTGGGCTTTCTTTAGTGTATTAAGTGTTTCAAAATGCCGTCTTTCATGTAGATTCGTAATCATCAAAAGCAAATAAGTCAGTTTTTAGATATCTTTGATTGAACAAAGTTCTGTCTTTCTTGTTTCAAGTGTTCTACTATGGACCCATGACTAAAACTCAAGTTTTAAAAACTTCTCGAAATCTAAATCTGGACTTTCATTAGGGTATTAAGTGTATCAAAATGTCGTCTTTCACATAGATTCGGAATCGTCAACTGCAAAAAAGTCAGTTTTGAGATATCGTTGATTGAACAAAGTTGTCTCTTTCTTGTTTCAAGTGTTCTACTATGGACCCATGGGTAAAACTCAAGTTTTAAAAAAGTTCCCGGAATCCGAATTTGGACATTCGTTAGTGTATTAATTGTATCAAAATGTCGTCTTTCACGTTGATTCGGAATCGTCAACCGCAATAAAAGTCAGTTTTGAGATATAGTTGAATGAACAAAGTTGTCTCTTTCTTGTTTCAAGTGTTTAACTATTGACCCATGGCTAAAACTCAAGCTTTAAAGACTTCCCGAAATCCAAATTTGGACTTTCGTTAGTGTATTAAGTGTATCAAAATGTCGTCTTTCACAATTATTCGAAATCGTCAACCGCAAGAAAAGTCAGTTTTGAGAAATCGTTGAATCAACAAAGTTGTCTCTTTCTTGTTTCAAGTGTTCTACTATGGACCCATCTCTAAAACTCAAGTTTTAAAGACTTCCCAAAATCTGAATTTGGACTTTATTCAGTGTATTAAGTGTTTCAAAATGTCATCTTTCACGTAGATTCAGAACCGTCAAAAGCAAATAAGTCAGTTTTGAGATATCTTTGATAGAACAAAGTTCTGTCTTTCTTGTTTCAATTGTTCTACTGTGCACCCATGGCTAAAACTCAAGTTTTAAAAACTTCCCGAGATCTGAATCTGGACTTTCATTAGTGTATTATGTGTATCAAAATGTCGTCTTTCACATAGATTCGGAATCGTCAACTGCAAAAAAGTCAATTTTGAGATATCGTTGATTTAACAAAGTTGTCTCCTTCTTGTTTCAAGTGTTCTACTATGGACCCATGGGTAAAACTCACGTTTTAAAAATGTCCCGAAATCCGAATTTGGACTTTCACTAGTGTATTAAGTGTATCAAAATGTCGTCTTTCACATTGATTCGGAATCGTCAACCGCAAAAAAAGGCAGTTTTTAGATATCATTGAATGAAGAAAGTTGTCTCTTTCTTGTTTCAAGTGTTCAACAATGGACCCATGGCTAAAACTCAAGTTTTAAAGACTTCCCGGAATCCGAATTTGGATTTTTCATTAGTGTATTAAGTGTATTAAAATGTCGTCTTTCACATTGATTCGGAATCATCAACCGCAAAAAAAGTCAGTTTTGAGATATCGTTGAATGAACAAAGTTGTCTCTTTCTTTTTTCAAGTGTTTAACTATGGACCCATGGCTAAAACTCAAGTTTTAAATACTTTCCGAAATCCGAATTTGGACTTTCATCAGTGTATTAAGTGTATTAAAATGTCGTCTTTCACATTGATTCGGAATCGTCCACTACAAAAAACTGCCCTTTTGAGTTATCGTTGAATAAGCAAAGTTGTCTCTTTCTTGTTTCAAGTGTTCAA
The DNA here is from genome assembly GCA_036245055.1 of Diospyros kaki. Lineage (NCBI taxonomy): Eukaryota > Viridiplantae > Streptophyta > Magnoliopsida > Ericales > Ebenaceae > Diospyros > Diospyros kaki. The sequence continues at coordinate 19,358,270 of BSEG01000009.1, read as the reverse complement.
CTATGGACCCATGGCTAAAACACAAGTTTTAAAAACTTCTCGAAATATGAATTTGGACTTTCTTTAGTGTATTAAGTTTTTCAAAATGTCGTCTTTCACGTAGATTCGGAATCATCAAAACCAAATAAGTCAGTTTTTAGATATCTTTGATTGAACAAAGTTCTATCTTTCTTGTTTCAAGTGTTCTACTATGAACCCACGGCTAAAACTCAAGTTTTAAAAACTTCTCGAAATCTGAATCTGGACTTTCATTAGTGTATTAAGTGTATCAAAATGTCATCTTTCACATAGGTTCGGAATCGTCAACTGCAAAAAAGTCAATTTTAAGATATCGTTGATTGAACAAAGTTGTCTCCTTCTTGTTTCAAGTGTTCTACTATGGACCATGGCTAAAACTCAAGTTTTAGAGACATCCCGAAATCCGAATTTGGACTTTCGTTAGTGTATTAAGTGTATCAAAATGTCATCTTTCACATTGATTCGAGATCGTCAACCGCAAAAAAAGTCAGTTTTGAGATATCGTTGAATGAACAAAGTTGTCTCTTTCTTGTTTCTAGTGTTTAACTATGGACCCATGGCTAAAACTCAAGTTTTAAAGACTTCCCGAAATCTGATTTGGACTTTCATCAGTGTATTAAGTGTATTAAAATGTAGTCTTTCACATTGATTCAGAATCGTCCACCGCAAAAAACTTTCCTTTCGAGTTATCGTTGAATGAACGAAGTTGTCTCTTTCTTGTTTCAAGTGTTCAACTACGGACCCATGGCCAAAACTCAAGTTTTAAAAACTTCCCAAAATCTGAATTTGGGCTTTCTTTAGTGTATTAAGTGTTTCAAAATGCCGTCTTTCATGTAGATTCGTAATCATCAAAAGCAAATAAGTCAGTTTTTAGATATCTTTGATTGAACAAAGTTCTGTCTTTCTTGTTTCAAGTGTTCTACTATGGACCCATGACTAAAACTCAAGTTTTAAAAACTTCTCGAAATCTAAATCTGGACTTTCATTAGGGTATTAAGTGTATCAAAATGTCGTCTTTCACATAGATTCGGAATCGTCAACTGCAAAAAAGTCAGTTTTAAGATATCGTTGATTGAACAAAGTTGTCTCTTTCTTGTTTCAAGTGTTCTACTATGGACCCATGGGTAAAACTCAAGTTTTAAAAAAGTTCCCGGAATCCGAATTTGGACATTCGTTAGTGTATTAAGTGTATCAAAATGTCGTCTTTCACGTTGATTCGGAATCGTCAACCGCAATAAAAGTCAGTTTTGAGATATAGTTGAAGGAACAAAGTTGTCTCTTTCTTGTTTCAAGTGTTTAACTATTGACCCATGGCTAAAACTCAAGCTTTAAAGACTTCCCGAAATCCAAATTTGGACTTTCGTTAGTGTATTAAGTGTATCAAAATGTCGTCTTTCACATTTATTCGAAATCGTCAACCCCAAAAAAAGTCAGTTTTGAGAAATCGTTGAATCAACAAAGTTGTCTCCTTCTTGTTTCAAGTGTTCTACTATGGACCCATCTCTAAAACTCAAGTTTTAAAGACTTCCCGAAATCCAAATTTAGACTTTCACTAGTGTATTAAGTGTATTAAAATGTCGTATTTCACATTGATTCGGAATCGTCAACCGCAAAAAAAGTCAGTTCTGAGATATCGTTGAATGAACGAAGTTGTTTCTTTCTTGTTTCAAGTGTTTAACTATGGACCCATGGCTAAAACTCAAGTTTTAAAGACTTCCCGAAATCCGAATTTGTACTTTCATTAGTGTATTAAGTGTATTAAAATGTCGTCTTTCGCATTGATTCGGAATCGTCAACCGCAAAAAAAGTCAGTTTTGAGTTATCGTTGAATGAACAAAGTTGTCTCTTTCTTGTTTCAAGTGTTCAACTATGGACCCATGGCTAAAACTCAAGTTTTAAAGACTTCCCGAAATCCGAATTTGGACTTTCATTTGTGTATTAAGTGTATTAAAATGTCGTCTTTCACATTGATTCGGAATCGTCAACCGCAAAAAAAGTCAGTTTTGAGATATCGTTGAATGAACAAAGTTGTCTCTTTCTTGTTTCAAGTGTTCAACTATGGACCCATGGGTAAAACTCAAGTTTTAAAAACTTCCCAAAATCTGAATTTGGACTTTATTTAGTGTATTAAGTGTTTCAAAATGTCATCTTTCACGTAGATTCAGAACCGTCAAAAGCAAATAAGTCAGTTTTGAGATATCTTTGATAGAACAAAGTTCTGTCTTTCTTGTTTCAATTGTTCTACTGTGCACCCATGGCTAAAACTCAAGTTTTAAAAACTTCCCGAGATCTGAATCTGGACTTTCATTAGTGTATTATGTGTATCAAAATGTCGTCTTTCACATAGATTCGGAATCGTCAACTGCAAAAAAGTCAATTTTGAGATATCGTTGATTTAACAAAGTTGTCTCCTTCTTGTTTCAAGTGTTCTACTATGGACCCATGGGTAAAACTCACGTTTTAAAAATGTCCCGAAATCCGAATTTGGACTTTCACTAGTGTATTAAGTGTATCAAAATGTCGTCTTTCACATTGATTCGGAATCGTCAACCGCAAAAAAAGGCAGTTTTTAGATATCGTTGAATGAAGAAAGTTGTCTCTTTCTTGTTTCAAGTGTTCAACAATGGACCCATGGCTAAAACTCAAGTTTTAAAGACTTCCCGAAATCCGAATTTGGATTTTTCATTAGTGTATTAAGTGTATTAAAATGTCGTCTTTCACATTGATTCGGAATCATCAACCGCAAAAAAAGTCAGTTTTGAGATATCGTTGAATGAACAAAGTTGTCTCTTTCTTTTTTCAAGTGTTTAACTATGGACCCATGGCTAAAACTCAAGTTTTAAATACTTTCCGAAATCCGAATTTGGACTTTCATCAGTGTATTAAGTGTATTAAAATGTCGTCTTTCACATTGATTCGGAATCGTCCACTACAAAAAACTGCCCTTTTGAGTTATCGTTGAATAAGCAAAGTTGTCTCTTTCTTGTTTCAAGTGTTCAACTATGGACCCATGGCTAAAACACAAGTTTTAAAAACTTCTCGAAATATGAATTTGGACTTTCTTTAGTGTATTAAGTTTTTCAAAATGTCGTCTTTCACGTAGATTCGGAATCATCAAAACCAAATAAGTCAGTTTTTAGATATCTTTGATTGAACAAAGTTCTATCTTTCTTGTTTCAAGTGTTCTACTATGAACCCACGGCTAAAACTCAAGTTTTAAAAACTTCTCGAAATCTGAATCTGGACTTTCATTAGTGTATTAAGTGTATCAAAATGTCATCTTTCACATAGGTTCGGAATCGTCAACTGCAAAAAAGTCAATTTTAAGATATCGTTGATTGAACAAAGTTGTCTCCTTCTTGTTTCAAGTGTTCTACTATGGACCATGGCTAAAACTCAAGTTTTAGAGACATCCCGAAATCCGAATTTGGACTTTCGTTAGTGTATTAAGTGTATCAAAATGTCATCTTTCACATTGATTCGAGATCGTCAACCGCAAAAAAAGTCAGTTTTGAGATATCGTTGAATGAACAAAGTTGTCTCTTTCTTGTTTCTAGTGTTTAACTATGGACCCATGGCTAAAACTCAAGTTTTAAAGACTTCCCGAAATCTGATTTGGACTTTCATCAGTGTATTAAGTGTATTAAAATGTAGTCTTTCACATTGATTCAGAATCGTCCACCGCAAAAAACTTTCCTTTCGAGTTATCGTTGAATGAACGAAGTTGTCTCTTTCTTGTTTCAAGTGTTCAACTACGGACCCATGGCCAAAACTCAAGTTTTAAAAACTTCCCAAAATCTGAATTTGGGCTTTCTTTAGTGTATTAAGTGTTTCAAAATGCCGTCTTTCATGTAGATTCGTAATCATCAAAAGCAAATAAGTCAGTTTTTAGATATCTTTGATTGAACAAAGTTCTGTCTTTCTTGTTTCAAGTGTTCTACTATGGACCCATGACTAAAACTCAAGTTTTAAAAACTTCTCGAAATCTAAATCTGGACTTTCATTAGGGTATTAAGTGTATCAAAATGTCGTCTTTCACATAGATTCGGAATCGTCAACTGCAAAAAAGTCAGTTTTAAGATATCGTTGATTGAACAAAGTTGTCTCTTTCTTGTTTCAAGTGTTCTACTATGGACCCATGGGTAAAACTCAAGTTTTAAAAAAGTTCCCGGAATCCGAATTTGGACATTCGTTAGTGTATTAAGTGTATCAAAATGTCGTCTTTCACGTTGATTCGGAATCGTCAACCGCAATAAAAGTCAGTTTTGAGATATAGTTGAAGGAACAAAGTTGTCTCTTTCTTGTTTCAAGTGTTTAACTATTGACCCATGGCTAAAACTCAAGCTTTAAAGACTTCCCGAAATCCAAATTTGGACTTTCGTTAGTGTATTAAGTGTATCAAAATGTCGTCTTTCACATTTATTCGAAATCGTCAACCCCAAAAAAAGTCAGTTTTGAGAAATCGTTGAATCAACAAAGTTGTCTCCTTCTTGTTTCAAGTGTTCTACTATGGACCCATCTCTAAAACTCAAGTTTTAAAGACTTCCCGAAATCCAAATTTAGACTTTCACTAGTGTATTAAGTGTATTAAAATGTCGTATTTCACATTGATTCGGAATCGTCAACCGCAAAAAAAGTCAGTTCTGAGATATCGTTGAATGAACGAAGTTGTTTCTTTCTTGTTTCAAGTGTTTAACTATGGACCCATGGCTAAAACTCAAGTTTTAAAGACTTCCCGAAATCCGAATTTGTACTTTCATTAGTGTATTAAGTGTATTAAAATGTCGTCTTTCGCATTGATTCGGAATCGTCAACCGCAAAAAAAGTCAGTTTTGAGTTATCGTTGAATGAACAAAGTTGTCTCTTTCTTGTTTCAAGTGTTCAACTATGGACCCATGGCTAAAACTCAAGTTTTAAAGACTTCCCGAAATCCGAATTTGGACTTTCATTTGTGTATTAAGTGTATTAAAATGTCGTCTTTCACATTGATTCGGAATCGTCAACCGCAAAAAAAGTCAGTTTTGAGATATCGTTGAATGAACAAAGTTGTCTCTTTCTTGTTTCAAGTGTTCAACTATGGACCCATGGCTAAAACTCAAGTTTTAAAAACTTCCCAAAATCTGAATTTGGACTTTATTTAGTGTATTAAGTGTTTCAAAATGTCATCTTTCACGTAGATTCAGAACCGTCAAAAGCAAATAAGTCAGTTTTGAGATATCTTTGATAGAACAAAGTTCTGTCTTTCTTGTTTCAATTGTTCTACTGTGAACCCATGGCTAAAACTCAAGTTTTAAAAACTTCCCGAGATCTGAATCTGGACTTTCATTAGTGTATTATGTGTATCAAAATGTCGTCTTTCACATAGATTCGGAATCGTCAACTGCAAAAAAGTCAATTTTGAGATATCGTTGATTTAACAAAGTTGTCTCCTTCTTGTTTCAAGTGTTCTACTATGGACCCATGGGTAAAACTCACGTTTTAAAAATGTCCCGAAATCCGAATTTGGACTTTCACTAGTGTATTAAGTGTATCAAAATGTCGTCTTTCACATTGATTCGGAATCGTCAACCGCAAAAAAAGGCAGTTTTTAGATATCGTTGAATGAAGAAAGTTGTCTCTTTCTTGTTTCAAGTGTTCAACAATGGACCCATGGCTAAAACTCAAGTTTTAAAGACTTCCCGAAATCCGAATTTGGATTTTTCATTAGTGTATTAAGTGTATTAAAATGTCGTCTTTCACATTGATTCGGAATCATCAACCGCAAAAAAAGTCAGTTTTGAGATATCGTTGAATGAACAAAGTTGTCTCTTTCTTTTTTCAAGTGTTTAACTATGGACCCATGGCTAAAACTCAAGTTTTAAATACTTTCCGAAATCCGAATTTGGACTTTCATCAGTGTATTAAGTGTATTAAAATGTCGTCTTTCACATTGATTCGGAATCGTCCACTACAAAAAACTGCCCTTTTGAGTTATCGTTGAATAAGCAAAGTTGTCTCTTTCTTGTTTCAAGTGTTCAACTATGGACCCATGGCTAAAACACAAGTTTTAAAAACTTCTCGAAATATGAATTTGGACTTTCTTTAGTGTATTAAGTTTTTCAAAATGTCGTCTTTCACGTAGATTCGGAATCATCAAAACCAAATAAGTCAGTTTTTAGATATCTTTGATTGAACAAAGTTCTATCTTTCTTGTTTCAAGTGTTCTACTATGAACCCACGGCTAAAACTCAAGTTTTAAAAACTTCTCGAAATCTGAATCTGGACTTTCATTAGTGTATTAAGTGTATCAAAATGTCATCTTTCACATAGGTTCGGAATCGTCAACTGCAAAAAAGTCAATTTTAAGATATCGTTGATTGAACAAAGTTGTCTCCTTCTTGTTTCAAGTGTTCTACTATGGACCATGGCTAAAACTCAAGTTTTAGAGACATCCCGAAATCCGAATTTGGACTTTCGTTAGTGTATTAAGTGTATCAAAATGTCATCTTTCACATTGATTCGAGATCGTCAACCGCAAAAAAAGTCAGTTTTGAGATATCGTTGAATGAACAAAGTTGTCTCTTTCTTGTTTCTAGTGTTTAACTATGGACCCATGGCTAAAACTCAAGTTTTAAAGACTTCCCGAAATCTGATTTGGACTTTCATCAGTGTATTAAGTGTATTAAAATGTAGTCTTTCACATTGATTCAGAATCGTCCACCGCAAAAAACTTTCCTTTCGAGTTATCGTTGAATGAACGAAGTTGTCTCTTTCTTGTTTCAAGTGTTCAACTACGGACCCATGGCCAAAACTCAAGTTTTAAAAACTTCCCAAAATCTGAATTTGGGCTTTCTTTAGTGTATTAAGTGTTTCAAAATGCCGTCTTTCATGTAGATTCGTAATCATCAAAAGCAAATAAGTCAGTTTTTAGATATCTTTGATTGAACAAAGTTCTGTCTTTCTTGTTTCAAGTGTTCTACTATGGACCCATGACTAAAACTCAAGTTTTAAAAACTTCTCGAAATCTAAATCTGGACTTTCATTAGGGTATTAAGTGTATCAAAATGTCGTCTTTCACATAGATTCGGAATCGTCAACTGCAAAAAAGTCAGTTTTAAGATATCGTTGATTGAACAAAGTTGTCTCTTTCTTGTTTCAAGTGTTCTACTATGGACCCATGGGTAAAACTCAAGTTTTAAAAAAGTTCCCGGAATCCGAATTTGGACATTCGTTAGTGTATTAAGTGTATCAAAATGTCGTCTTTCACGTTGATTCGGAATCGTCAACCGCAATAAAAGTCAGTTTTGAGATATAGTTGAAGGAACAAAGTTGTCTCTTTCTTGTTTCAAGTGTTTAACTATTGACCCATGGCTAAAACTCAAGCTTTAAAGACTTCCCGAAATCCAAATTTGGACTTTCGTTAGTGTATTAAGTGTATCAAAATGTCGTCTTTCACATTTATTCGAAATCGTCAACCCCAAAAAAAGTCAGTTTTGAGAAATCGTTGAATCAACAAAGTTGTCTCCTTCTTGTTTCAAGTGTTCTACTATGGACCCATCTCTAAAACTCAAGTTTTAAAGACTTCCCGAAATCCAAATTTAGACTTTCACTAGTGTATTAAGTGTATTAAAATGTCGTATTTCACATTGATTCGGAATCGTCAACCGCAAAAAAAGTCAGTTCTGAGATATCGTTGAATGAACGAAGTTGTTTCTTTCTTGTTTCAAGTGTTTAACTATGGACCCATGGCTAAAACTCAAGTTTTAAAGACTTCCCGAAATCCGAATTTGTACTTTCATTAGTGTATTAAGTGTATTAAAATGTCGTCTTTCGCATTGATTCGGAATCGTCAACCGCAAAAAAAGTCAGTTTTGAGTTATCGTTGAATGAACAAAGTTGTCTCTTTCTTGTTTCAAGTGTTCAACTATGGACCCATGGCTAAAACTCAAGTTTTAAAGACTTCCCGAAATCCGAATTTGGACTTTCATTTGTGTATTAAGTGTATTAAAATGTCGTCTTTCACATTGATTCGGAATCGTCAACCGCAAAAAAAGTCAGTTTTGAGATATCGTTGAATGAACAAAGTTGTCTCTTTCTTGTTTCAAGTGTTCAACTATGGACCCATGGGTAAAACTCAAGTTTTAAAAACTTCCCAAAATCTGAATTTGGACTTTCATTTGTGTATTAAGTGTATTAAAATGTCGTCTTTCACATTGATTCGGAATCGTCAACCGCAAAAAAAGTCAGTTTTGAGATATCGTTGAATGAACAAAGTTGTCTCTTTCTTGTTTCAAGTGTTTAACTATGGACCCATGGCTAAAACTCAAGTTTTAAAGACTTCCCGAAATCCAAATTTGGACTTTCATTAGTGTATTAAGTGTATTAAAATGTCGTCTTTCGCATTGATTCGGAATCGTCAACCGCAAAAAAAGTCAGTTTTGAGTTATCGTTGAATGAACAAAGTTGTCTCTTTCTTGTTTCAAGTGTTCAACTATGGACCCATGGCTAAAACTCAAGTTTTAAAGACTTCCCGAAATCCGAATTTGGACTTTCATTTGTGTATTAAGTGTATTAAAATGTCGTCTTTCACATTGATTCGGAATCGTCAACCGCAAAAAAAGTCAGTTTTGAGATATCGTTGAATGAACAAAGTTGTCTCTTTCTTGTTTCAAGTGTTCAACTATGGACCCATGGCTAAAACTCAAGTTTTAAAAACTTCCCAAAATCTGAAGTTGGACTTTATTTAGTGTATTAAGTGTTTCAAAATGTCATCTTTCACGTAGATTCAGAACCGTCAAAAGCAAATAAGTCAGTTTTGAGATATCTTTGATAGAACAAAGTTCTGTCTTTCTTGTTTCAATTGTTCTACTGTGCACCCATGGCTAAAACTCAAGTTTTAAAAACTTCCCGAGATCTGAATCTGGACTTTCATTAGTGTATTATGTGTATCAAAATGTCGTCTTTCACATAGATTCGGAATCGTCAACTGCAAAAAAGTCAATTTTGAGATATCGTTGATTTAACAAAGTTGTCTCCTTCTTGTTTCAAGTGTTCTACTATGGACCCATGGGTAAAACTCACGTTTTAAAAATGTCCCGAAATCCGAATTTGGACTTTCACTAGTGTATTAAGTGTATCAAAATGTCGTCTTTCACATTGATTCGGAATCGTCAACCGCAAAAAAAGGCAGTTTTTAGATATCGTTGAATGAAGAAAGTTGTCTCTTTCTTGTTTCAAGTGTTCAACAATGGACCCATGGCTAAAACTCAAGTTTTAAAGACTTCCCGAAATCCGAATTTGGATTTTTCATTAGTGTATTAAGTGTATTAAAATGTCGTCTTTCACATTGATTCGGAATCATCAACCGCAAAAAAAGTCAGTTTTGAGATATCGTTGAATGAACAAAGTTGTCTCTTTCTTTTTTCAAGTGTTTAACTATGGACCCATGGCTAAAACTCAAGTTTTAAATACTTTCCGAAATCCGAATTTGGACTTTCATCAGTGTATTAAGTGTATTAAAATGTCGTCTTTCACATTGATTCGGAATCGTCCACTACAAAAAACTGCCCTTTTGAGTTATCGTTGAATAAGCAAAGTTGTCTCTTTCTTGTTTCAAGTGTTCAACTATGGACCCATGGCTAAAACACAAGTTTTAAAAACTTCTCGAAATATGAATTTGGACTTTCTTTAGTGTATTAAGTTTTTCAAAATGTCGTCTTTCACGTAGATTCGGAATCATCAAAACCAAATAAGTCAGTTTTTAGATATCTTTGATTGAACAAAGTTCTATCTTTCTTGTTTCAAGTGTTCTACTATGAACCCACGGCTAAAACTCAAGTTTTAAAAACTTCTCGAAATCTGAATCTGGACTTTCATTAGTGTATTAAGTGTATCAAAATGTCATCTTTCACATAGGTTCGGAATCGTCAACTGCAAAAAAGTCAATTTTAAGATATCGTTGATTGAACAAAGTTGTCTCCTTCTTGTTTCAAGTGTTCTACTATGGACCATGGCTAAAACTCAAGTTTTAGAGACATCCCGAAATCCGAATTTGGACTTTCGTTAGTGTATTAAGTGTATCAAAATGTCATCTTTCACATTGATTCGAGATCGTCAACCGCAAAAAAAGTCAGTTTTGAGATATCGTTGAATGAACAAAGTTGTCTCTTTCTTGTTTCTAGTGTTTAACTATGGACCCATGGCTAAAACTCAAGTTTTAAAGACTTCCCGAAATCTGATTTGGACTTTCATCAGTGTATTAAGTGTATTAAAATGTAGTCTTTCACATTGATTCAGAATCGTCCACCGCAAAAAACTTTCCTTTCGAGTTATCGTTGAATGAACGAAGTTGTCTCTTTCTTGTTTCAAGTGTTCAACTACGGACCCATGGCCAAAACTCAAGTTTTAAAAACTTCCCAAAATCTGAATTTGGGCTTTCTTTAGTGTATTAAGTGTTTCAAAATGCCGTCTTTCATGTAGATTCGTAATCATCAAAAGCAAATAAGTCAGTTTTTAGATATCTTTGATTGAACAAAGTTCTGTCTTTCTTGTTTCAAGTGTTCTACTATGGACCCATGACTAAAACTCAAGTTTTAAAAACTTCTCGAAATCTAAATCTGGACTTTCATTAGGGTATTAAGTGTATCAAAATGTCGTCTTTCACATAGATTCGGAATCGTCAACTGCAAAAAAGTCAGTTTTGAGATATCGTTGATTGAACAAAGTTGTCTCTTTCTTGTTTCAAGTGTTCTACTATGGACCCATGGGTAAAACTCAAGTTTTAAAAAAGTTCCCGGAATCCGAATTTGGACATTCGTTAGTGTATTAAGTGTATCAAAATGTCGTCTTTCACGTTGATTCGGAATCGTCAACCGCAATAAAAGTCAGTTTTGAGATATAGTTGAATGAACAAAGTTGTCTCTTTCTTGTTTCAAGTGTTTAACTATTGACCCATGGCTAAAACTCAAGCTTTAAAGACTTCCCGAAATCCAAATTTGGACTTTCGTTAGTGTATTAAGTGTATCAAAATGTCGTCTTTCACATTTATTCGAAATCGTCAACCGCAAAAAAAGTCAGTTTTGAGAAATCGTTGAATCAACAAAGTTGTCTCTTTCTTGTTTCAAGTGTTCTACTATGGACCCATCTCTAAAACTCAAGTTTTAAAGACTTCCCAAAATCTGAATTTGGACTTTATTTAGTGTATTAAGTGTTTCAAAATGTCATCTTTCACGTAGATTCAGAACCGTCAAAAGCAAATAAGTCAGTTTTGAGATATCTTTGATAGAACAAAGTTCTGTCTTTCTTGTTTCAATTGTTCTACTGTGCACCCATGGCTAAAACTCAAGTTTTAAAAACTTCCCGAGATCTGAATCTGGACTTTCATTAGTGTATTATGTGTATCAAAATGTCGTCTTTCACATAGATTCGGAATCGTCAACTGCAAAAAAGTCAATTTTGAGATATCGTTGATTTAACAAAGTTGTCTCCTTCTTGTTTCAAGTGTTCTACTATGGACCCATGGGTAAAACTCACGTTTTAAAAATGTCCCGAAATCCGAATTTGGACTTTCACTAGTGTATTAAGTGTATCAAAATGTCGTCTTTCACATTGATTCGGAATCGTCAACCGCAAAAAAAGGCAGTTTTTAGATATCATTGAATGAAGAAAGTTGTCTCTTTCTTGTTTCAAGTGTTCAACAATAGACCCATGGCTAAAACTCAAGTTTTAAAGACTTCCCGGAATCCGAATTTGGATTTTTCATTAGTGTATTAAGTGTATTAAAATGTCGTCTTTCACATTGATTCGGAATCATCAACCGCAAAAAAAGTCAGTTTTGAGATATCGTTGAATGAACAAAGTTGTCTCTTTCTTTTTTCAAGTGTTTAACTATGGACCCATGGCTAAAACTCAAGTTTTAAATACTTTCCGAAATCCGAATTTGGACTTTCATCAGTGTATTAAGTGTATTAAAATGTCGTCTTTCACATTGATTCGGAATCGTCCACTACAAAAAACTGCCCTTTTGAGTTATCGTTGAATAAGCAAAGTTGTCTCTTTCTTGTTTCAAGTGTTCAACTATGGACCCATGGCTAAAACACAAGTTTTAAAAACTTCTCGAAATATGAATTTGGACTTTCTTTAGTGTATTAAGTTTTTCAAAATGTCGTCTTTCACGTAGATTCGGAATCATCAAAACCAAATAAGTCAGTTTTTAGATATCTTTGATTGAACAAAGTTCTATCTTTCTTGTTTCAAGTGTTCTACTATGAACCCACGGCTAAAACTCAAGTTTTAAAAACTTCTCGAAATCTGAATCTGGACTTTCATTAGTGTATTAAGTGTATCAAAATGTCATCTTTCACATAGGTTCGGAATCGTCAACTGCAAAAAAAGTCAATTTTAAGATATCGTTGATTGAACAAAGTTGTCTCCTTCTTGTTTCAAGTGTTCTACTATGGACCATGGCTAAAACTCAAGTTTTAGAGACATCCCGAAATCCGAATTTGGACTTTCGTTAGTGTATTAAGTGTATCAAAATGTCATCTTTCACATTGATTCGAGATCGTCAACCGCAAAAAAAGTCAGTTTTGAGATATCGTTGAATGAACAAAGTTGTCTCTTTCTTGTTTCTAGTGTTTAACTATGGACCCATGGCTAAAACTCAAGTTTTAAAGACTTCCCGAAATCTGATTTGGACTTTCATCAGTGTATTAAGTGTATTAAAATGTAGTCTTTCACATTGATTCAGAATCGTCCACCGCAAAAAACTTTCCTTTCGAGTTATCGTTGAATGAACGAAGTTGTCTCTTTCTTGTTTCAAGTGTTCAACTACGGACCCATGGCCAAAACTCAAGTTTTAAAAACTTCCCAAAATCTGAATTTGGGCTTTCTTTAGTGTATTAAGTGTTTCAAAATGCCGTCTTTCATGTAGATTCGTAATCATCAAAAGCAAATAAGTCAGTTTTTAGATATCTTTGATTGAACAAAGTTCTGTCTTTCTTGTTTCAAGTGTTCTACTATGGACCCATGGCTAAAACTCAAGTTTTAAAGACTTCCCGAAATCCGAATTTGTACTTTCATTAGTGTATTAAGTGTATTAAAATGTCGTCTTTCACATTGATTCGGAATCGTCAACCGCAAAAAAAGTCAGTTTTGAGTTATCGTTGAATGAACAAAGTTGTCTCTTTCTTGTTTCAAGTGTTTAACTATGGACCCATGGCTAAAACTCAAGTTTTAAAGACTTCCCGAAATCCGAATTTGGACTTTCATTAGTGTATTAAGTGTATTAAAATGTCGTCTTTCGCATTGATTCGGAATCGTCAACCGCAATAAAAGTCAGTTTTGAGATATAGTTGAATGAACAAAGTTGTCTCTTTCTTGTTTCAAGTGTTTAACTATTGACCCATGGCTAAAACTCAAGCTTTAAAGACTTCCCGAAATCCAAATTTGGACTTTCGTTAGTGTATTAAGTGTATCAAAATGTCGTCTTTCACATTTATTCGAAATCGTCAACCGCAAAAAAAGTCAGTTTTGAGAAATCGTTGAATCAACAAAGTTGTCTCTTTCTTGTTTCAAGTGTTCTACTATAGACCCATGGCTAAAACTCAAGTTTTAAAGACTTCCCGAAATCCAAATTTAGACTTTCATTAGTGTATTAAGTGTATTAAAATGTCGTATTTCACATTGATTCGGAATCGTCAACCGCAAAAAAAGTCAGTTCTGAGATATCTTTGATAGAACAAAGTTCTGTCTTTCTTGTTTCAATTGTTCTACTGTGCACCCATGGCTAAAACTCAAGTTTTAAAAACTTCCCGAGATCTGAATCTGGACTTTCATGAGTGTATTATGTGTATCAAAATGTCGTCTTTCACATAGATTCGGAATCGTCAACTGCAAAAAAGTCAATTTTGAGATATCGTTGATTTAACAAAGTTGTCTCCTTCTTGTTTCAAGTGTTCTACTATGGACCCATGGGTAAAACTCACGTTTTAAAAATGTCCCGAAATCCGAATTTGGACTTTCACTAGTGTATTAAATGTATCAAAATGTCGTCTTTCACATTGATTCGGAATCGTCAACCGCAAAAAAAGGCAGTTTTTAGATATCGTTGAATGAAGAAAGTTGTCTCTTTCTTGTTTCAAGTGTTCAACAATGGACCCATGGCTAAAACTCAAGTTTTAAAGACTTCCCGAAATCCGAATTTGGATTTTTCATTAGTGTATTAAGTGTATTAAAATGTCGTCTTTCACATTGATTCGGAATCATCAACCGCAAAAAAAGTCAGTTTTGAGATATCGTTGAATGAACAAAGTTGTCTCTTTCTTTTTTCAAGTGTTTAACTATGGACCCATGGCTAAAACTCAAGTTTTAAATACTTTCCGAAATCCGAATTTGGACTTTCATCAGTGTATTAAGTGTATTAAAATGTCGTCTTTCACATTGATTCGGAATCGTCCACTACAAAAAACTGCCCTTTTGAGTTATCGTTGAATAAGCAAAGTTGTCTCTTTCTTGTTTCAAGTGTTCAACTATGGACCCATGGCTAAAACACAAGTTTTAAAAACTTCTCGAAATATGAATTTGGACTTTCTTTAGTGTATTAAGTTTTTCAAAATGTCGTCTTTCACGTAGATTCGGAATCATCAAAACCAAATAAGTCAGTTTTTAGATATCTTTGATTGAACAAAGTTCTATCTTTCTTGTTTCAAGTGTTCTACTATGAACCCACGGCTAAAACTCAAGTTTTAAAAACTTCTCGAAATCTGAATCTGGACTTTCATTAGTGTATTAAGTGTATCAAAATGTCATCTTTCACATAGGTTCGGAATCGTCAACTGCAAAAAAAGTCAATTTTAAGATATCGTTGATTGAACAAAGTTGTCTCCTTCTTGTTTCAAGTGTTCTACTATGGACCATGGCTAAAACTCAAGTTTTAGAGACATCCCGAAATCCGAATTTGGACTTTCGTTAGTGTATTAAGTGTATCAAAATGTCATCTTTCACATTGATTCGAGATCGTCAACCGCAAAAAAAGTCAGTTTTGAGATATCGTTGAATGAACAAAGTTGTCTCTTTCTTGTTTCTAGTGTTTAACTATGGACCCATGGCTAAAACTCAAGTTTTAAAGACTTCCCGAAATCTGATTTGGACTTTCATCAGTGTATTAAGTGTATTAAAATGTAGTCTTTCACATTGATTCAGAATCGTCCACCGCAAAAAACTTTCCTTTCGAGTTATCGTTGAATGAACGAAGTTGTCTCTTTCTTGTTTCAAGTGTTCAACTACGGACCCATGGCCAAAACTCAAGTTTTAAAAACTTCCCAAAATCTAAATTTGGGCTTTCTTTAGTGTATTAAGTGTTTCAAAATGCCGTCTTTCATGTAGATTCGTAATCATCAAAAGCAAATAAGTCAGTTTTTAGATATCTTTGATTGAACAAAGTTCTGTCTTTCTTGTTTCAAGTGTTCTACTATGGACCCATGACTAAAACTCAAGTTTTAAAAACTTCTCGAAATCTAAATCTGGACTTTCATTAGGGTATTAAGTGTATCAAAATGTCGTCTTTCACATAGATTCGGAATCGTCAACTGCAAAAAAGTCAGTTTTGAGATATCGTTGATTGAACAAAGTTGTCTCTTTCTTGTTTCAAGTGTTCTACTATGGACCCATGGGTAAAACTCAAGTTTTAAAAAAGTTCCCGGAATCCGAATTTGGACATTCGTTAGTGTATTAAGTGTATCAAAATGTCGTCTTTCACGTTGATTCGGAATCGTCAACCGCAATAAAAGTCAGTTTTGAGATATAGTTGAATGAACAAAGTTGTCTCTTTCTTGTTTCAAGTGTTTAACTATTGACCCATGGCTAAAACTCAAGCTTTAAAGACTTCCCGAAATCCAAATTTGGACTTTCGTTAGTGTATTAAGTGTATCAAAATGTCGTCTTTCACATTTATTCGAAATCGTCAACCGCAAAAAAAGTCAGTTTTGAGAAATCGTTGAATCAACAAAGTTGTCTCTTTCTTGTTTCAAGTGTTCTACTATGGACCCATCTCTAAAACTCAAGTTTTAAAGACTTCCCAAAATCTGAATTTGGACTTTATTTAGTGTATTAAGTGTTTCAAAATGTCATCTTTCACGTAGATTCAGAACCGTCAAAAGCAAATAAGTCAGTTTTGAGATATCTTTGATAGAACAAAGTTCTGTCTTTCTTGTTTCAATTGTTCTACTGTGCACCCATGGCTAAAACTCAAGTTTTAAAAACTTCCCGAGATCTGAATCTGGACTTTCATTAGTGTATTATGTGTATCAAAATGTCGTCTTTCACATAGATTCGGAATCGTCAACTGCAAAAAAGTCAATTTTGAGATATCGTTGATTTAACAAAGTTGTCTCCTTCTTGTTTCAAGTGTTCTACTATGGACCCATGGGTAAAACTCACGTTTTAAAAATGTCCCGAAATCCGAATTTGGACTTTCACTAGTGTATTAAGTGTATCAAAATGTCGTCTTTCACATTGATTCGGAATCGTCAACCGCAAAAAAAGGCAGTTTTTAGATATCGTTGAATGAAGAAAGTTGTCTCTTTCTTGTTTCAAGTGTTCAACAATGGACCCATGGCTAAAACTCAAGTTTTAAAGACTTCCCGAAATCCGAATTTGGGTTTTTCATTAGTGTATTAAGTGTATTAAAATGTCGTCTTTCACATTGATTCGGAATCATCAACCGCAAAAAAAGTCAGTTTTGAGATATCGTTGAATGAACAAAGTTGTCTCTTTCTTTTTTCAAGTGTTTAACTATGGACCCATGGCTAAAACTCAAGTTTTAAATACTTTCCGAAATCCGAATTTGGACTTTCATCAGTGTATTAAGTGTATTAAAATGTCGTCTTTCACATTGATTCGGAATCGTCCACTACAAAAAACTGCCCTTTTGAGTTATCGTTGAATAAGCAAAGTTGTCTCTTTCTTGTTTCAAGTGTTCAACTATGGACCCATGGCTAAAACACAAGTTTTAAAAACTTCTCGAAATATGAATTTGGACTTTCTTTAGTGTATTAAGTTTTTCAAAATGTCGTCTTTCACGTAGATTCGGAATCATCAAAACCAAATAAGTCAGTTTTTAGATATCTTTGATTGAACAAAGTTCTATCTTTCTTGTTTCAAGTGTTCTACTATGAACCCACGGCTAAAACTCAAGTTTTAAAAACTTCTCGAAATCTGAATCTGGACTTTCATTAGTGTATTAAGTGTATCAAAATGTCATCTTTCACATAGGTTCGGAATCGTCAACTGCAAAAAAAGTCAATTTTAAGATATCGTTGATTGAACAAAGTTGTCTCCTTCTTGTTTCAAGTGTTCTACTATGGACCATGGCTAAAACTCAAGTTTTAGAGACATCCCGAAATCCGAATTTGGACTTTCGTTAGTGTATTAAGTGTATCAAAATGTCATCTTTCACATTGATTCGAGATCGTCAACCGCAAAAAAAGTCAGTTTTGAGATATCGTTGAATGAACAAAGTTGTCTCTTTCTTGTTTCTAGTGTTTAACTATGGACCCATGGCTAAAACTCAAGTTTTAAAGACTTCCCGAAATCTGATTTGGACTTTCATCAGTGTATTAAGTGTATTAAAATGTAGTCTTTCACATTGATTCAGAATCGTCCACCACAAAAAACTTTCCTTTCGAGTTATCGTTGAATGAACGAAGTTGTCTCTTTCTTGTTTCAAGTGTTCAACTACGGACCCATGGCCAAAACTCAAGTTTTAAAAACTTCCCAAAATCTGAATTTGGGCTTTCTTTAGTGTATTAAGTGTTTCAAAATGCCGTCTTTCATGTAGATTCGTAATCATCAAAAGCAAATAAGTCAGTTTTTAGATATCTTTTATTGAACAAAGTTCTGTCTTTCTTGTTTCAAGTGTTCTACTATGGACCCATGACTAAAACTCAAGTTTTAAAAACTTCTCGAAATCTAAATCTGGACTTTCATTAGGGTATTAAGTGTATCAAAATGTCGTCTTTCACATAGATTCGGAATCGTCAACTGCAAAAAAGTCAGTTTTGAGATATCGTTGATTGAACAAAGTTGTCTCTTTCTTGTTTCAAGTGTTCTACTATGGACCCATGGGTAAAACTCAAGTTTTAAAAAAGTTCCCGGAATCCGAATTTGGACATTCGTTAGTGTATTAAGTGTATCAAAATGTCGTCTTTCACGTTGATTCGGAATCGTCAACCGCAATAAAAGTCAGTTTTGAGATATAGTTGAATGAACAAAGTTGTCTCTTTCTTGTTTCAAGTGTTTAACTATTGACCCATGGCTAAAACTCAAGCTTTAAAGACTTCCCGAAATCCAAATTTGGACTTTCGTTAGTGTATTAAGTGTATCAAAATGTCGTCTTTCACATTTATTCGAAATCGTCAACCGCAAAAAAAGTCAGTTTTGAGAAATCGTTGAATCAACAAAGTTGTCTCTTTCTTGTTTCAAGTGTTCTACTATGGACCCATCTCTAAAACTCAAGTTTTAAAGACTTCCCAAAATCTGAATTTGGACTTTATTTAGTGTATTAAGTGTTTCAAAATGTCATCTTTCACGTAGATTCAGAACCGTCAAAAGCAAATAAGTCAGTTTTGAGATATCTTTGATAGAACAAAGTTCTGTCTTTCTTGTTTCAATTGTTCTACTGTGCACCCATGGCTAAAACTCAAGTTTTAAAAACTTCCCGAGATCTGAATCTGGACTTTCATTAGTGTATTATGTGTATCAAAATGTCGTCTTTCACATAGATTCGGAATCGTCAACTGCAAAAAAGTCAATTTTGAGATATCGTTGATTTAACAAAGTTGTCTCCTTCTTGTTTCAAGTGTTCTACTATGGACCCATGGGTAAAACTCACGTTTTAAAAATGTCCCGAAATCCGAATTTGGACTTTCACTAGTGTATTAAGTGTATCAAAATGTCGTCTTTCACATTGATTCGGAATCGTCAACCGCAAAAAAAGGCAGTTTTTAGATATCGTTGAATGAAGAAAGTTGTCTCTTTCTTGTTTCAAGTGTTCAACAATGGACCCATGGCTAAAACTCAAGTTTTAAAGACTTCCCGAAATCCGAATTTGGATTTTTCATTAGTGTATTAAGTGTATTAAAATGTCGTCTTTCACATTGATTCGGAATCATCAACCGCAAAAAAAGTCAGTTTTGAGATATCGTTGAATGAACAAAGTTGTCTCTTTCTTTTTTCAAGTGTTTAACTATGGACCCATGGCTAAAACTCAAGTTTTAAATACTTTCCGAAATCCGAATTTGGACTTTCATCAGTGTATTAAGTGTATTAAAATGTCGTCTTTCACATTGATTCGGAATCGTCCACTACAAAAAACTGCCCTTTTGAGTTATCGTTGAATAAGCAAAGTTGTCTCTTTCTTGTTTCAAGTGTTCAACTATGGACCCATGGCTAAAACACAAGTTTTAAAAACTTCTCGAAATATGAATTTGGACTTTCTTTAGTGTATTAAGTTTTTCAAAATGTCGTCTTTCACGTAGATTCGGAATCATCAAAACCAAATAAGTCAGTTTTTAGATATCTTTGATTGAACAAAGTTCTATCTTTCTTGTTTCAAGTGTTCTACTATGAACCCACGGCTAAAACTCAAGTTTTAAAAACTTCTCGAAATCTGAATCTGGACTTTCATTAGTGTATTAAGTGTATCAAAATGTCATCTTTCACATAGGTTCGGAATCGTCAACTGCAAAAAAGTCAATTTTAAGATATCGTTGATTGAACAAATTTGTCTCCTTCTTGTTTCAAGTGTTCTACTATGGACCATGGCTAAAACTCAAGTTTTAGAGACATCCCGAAATCCGAATTTGGACTTTCGTTAGTGTATTAAGTGTATCAAAATGTCATCTTTCACATTGATTCGAGATCGTTAACCGCAAAAAATGTCAGTTTTGAGATATCGTTGAATGAACAAAGTTGTCTCTTTCTTGTTTCTAGTGTTTAACTATGGACCCATGGCTAAAACTCAAGTTTTAAAGACTTCCCGAAATCTGATTTGGACTTTCATCAGTGTATTAAGTGTATTAAAATGTAGTCTTTCACATTGATTCAGAATCGTCCACCGCAAAAAACTTTCCTTTCGAGTTATCGTTGAATGAACGAAGTTGTCTCTTTCTTGTTTCAAGTGTTCAACTACGGACCCATGGCCAAAACTCAAGTTTTAAAAACTTCCCAAAATCTGAATTTGGGCTTTCTTTAGTGTATTAAGTGTTTCAAAATGCCGTCTTTCATGTAGATTCGTAATCATCAAAAGCAAATAAGTCAGTTTTTAGATATCTTTGATTGAACAAAGTTCTGTCTTTCTTGTTTCAAGTGTTCTACTATGGACCCATGACTAAAACTCAAGTTTTAAAAACTTCTCGAAATCTAAATCTGGACTTTCATTAGGGTATTAAGTGTATCAAAATGTCGTCTTTCACATAGATTCGGAATCGTCAACTGCAAAAAAGTCAGTTTTGAGATATCGTTGATTGAACAAAGTTGTCTCTTTCTTGTTTCAAGTGTTCTACTATGGACCCATGGGTAAAACTCAAGTTTTAAAAAAGTTCCCGGAATCCGAATTTGGACATTCGTTAGTGTATTAAGTGTATCAAAATGTCGTCTTTCACGTTGATTCGGAATCGTCAACCGCAATAAAAGTCAGTTTTGAGATATAGTTGAATGAACAAAGTTGTCTCTTTCTTGTTTCAAGTGTTTAACTATTGACCCATGGCTAAAACTCAAGCTTTAAAGACTTCCCGAAATCCAAATTTGGACTTTCGTTAGTGTATTAAGTGTATCAAAATGTCGTCTTTCACATTTATTCGAAATCGTCAACCGCAAAAAAAGTCAGTTTTGAGAAATCGTTGAATCAACAAAGTTGTCTCTTTCTTGTTTCAAGTGTTCTACTATAGACCCATGGCTAAAACTCAAGTTTTAAAGACTTCCCGAAATCCAAATTTAGACTTTCATTAGTGTATTAAGTGTATTAAAATGTCGTATTTCACATTGATTCGGAATCGTCAACCGCAAAAAAAGTCAGTTCTGAGATATCTTTGATAGAACAAAGTTCTGTCTTTCTTGTTTCAATTGTTCTACTGTGCACCCATGGCTAAAACTCAAGTTTTAAAAACTTCCCGAGATCTGAATCTGGACTTTCATTAGTGTATTATGTGTATCAAAATGTCGTCTTTCACATAGATTCGGAATCGTCAACTGCAAAAAAGTCAATTTTGAGATATCGTTGATTTAACAAAGTTGTCTCCTTCTTGTTTCAAGTGTTCTACTATGGACCCATGGGTAAAACTCACGTTTTAAAAATGTCCCGAAATCCGAATTTGGACTTTCACTAGTGTATTAAGTGTATCAAAATGTCGTCTTTCACATTGATTCGGAATCGTCAACCGCAAAAAAAGGCAGTTTTTAGATATCGTTGAATGAAGAAAGTTGTCTCTTTCTTGTTTCAAGTGTTCAACAATGGACCCATGGCTAAAACTCAAGTTTTAAAGACTTCCCGAAATCCGAATTTGGATTTTTCATTAGTGTATTAAGTGTATTAAAATGTCATCTTTCACATTGATTCGGAATCATCAACCGCAAAAAAAGTCAGTTTTGAGATATCGTTGAATGAACAAAGTTGTCTCTTTCTTTTTTCAAGTGTTTAACTATGGACCCATGGCTAAAACTCAAGTTTTAAATACTTTCCGAAATCCGAATTTGGACTTTCATCAGTGTATTAAGTGTATTAAAATGTCGTCTTTCACATTGATTCGGAATCGTCCACTACAAAAAACTGCCCTTTTGAGTTATCGTTGAATAAGCAAAGTTGTCTCTTTCTTGTTTCAAGTGTTCAACTATGGACCCATGGCTAAAACACAAGTTTTAAAAACTTCTCGAAATATGAATTTGGACTTTCTTTAGTGTATTAAGTTTTTCAAAATGTCGTCTTTCACGTAGATTCGGAATCATCAAAACCAAATAAGTCAGTTTTTAGATATCTTTGATTGAACAAAGTTCTATCTTTCTTGTTTCAAGTGTTCTACTATGAACCCACGGCTAAAACTCAAGTTTTAAAAACTTCTCGAAATCTGAATCTGGACTTTCATTAGTGTATTAAGTGTATCAAAATGTCATCTTTCACATAGGTTCGGAATCGTCAACTGCAAAAAAAGTCAATTTTAAGATATCGTTGATTGAACAAAGTTGTCTCCTTCTTGTTTCAAGTGTTCTACTATGGACCATGGCTAAAACTCAAGTTTTAGAGACATCCCGAAATCCGAATTTGGACTTTCGTTAGTGTATTAAGTGTATCAAAATGTCATCTTTCACATTGATTCGAGATCGTCAACCGCAAAAAAAGTCAGTTTTGAGATATCGTTGAATGAACAAAGTTGTCTCTTTCTTGTTTCTAGTGTTTAACTATGGACCCATGGCTAAAACTCAAGTTTTAAAGACTTCCCGAAATCTGATTTGGACTTTCATCAGTGTATTAAGTGTATTAAAATGTAGTCTTTCACATTGATTCAGAATCGTCCACCGCAAAAAACTTTCCTTTCGAGTTATCGTTGAATGAACGAAGTTGTCTCTTTCTTGTTTCAAGTGTTCAACTACGGACCCATGGCCAAAACTCAAGTTTTAAAAACTTCCCAAAATCTGAATTTGGGCTTTCTTTAGTGTATTAAGTGTTTCAAAATGCCGTCTTTCATGTAGATTCGTAATCATCAAAAGCAAATAAGTCAGTTTTTAGATATCTTTGATTGAACAAAGTTCTGTCTTTCTTGTTTCAAGTGTTCTACTATGGACCCATGACTAAAACTCAAGTTTTAAAAACTTCTCGAAATCTAAATCTGGACTTTCATTAGGGTATTAAGTGTATCAAAATGTCGTCTTTCACATAGATTCGGAATCGTCAACTGCAAAAAAGTCAGTTTTGAGATATCGTTGATTGAACAAAGTTGTCTCTTTCTTGTTTCAAGTGTTCTACTATGGACCCATGGGTAAAACTCAAGTTTTAAAAAAGTTCCCGGAATCCGAATTTGGACATTCGTTAGTGTATTAAGTGTATCAAAATGTCGTCTTTCACGTTGATTCGGAATCGTCAACCGCAATAAAAGTCAGTTTTGAGATATAGTTGAATGAACAAAGTTGTCTCTTTCTTGTTTCAAGTGTTTAACTATTGACCCATGGCTAAAACTCAAGCTTTAAAGACTTCCCGAAATCCAAATTTGGACTTTCGTTAGTGTATTAAGTGTATCAAAATGTCGTCTTTCACATTTATTCGAAATCGTCAACCGCAAAAAAAGTCAGTTTTGAGAAATCGTTGAATCAACAAAGTTGTCTCTTTCTTGTTTCAAGTGTTCTACTATAGACCCATGGCTAAAACTCAAGTTTTAAAGACTTCCCGAAATCCAAATTTAGACTTTCATTAGTGTATTAAGTGTATTAAAATGTCGTATTTCACATTGATTCGGAATCGTCAACCGCAAAAAAAGTCAGTTCTGAGATATCTTTGATAGAACAAAGTTCTGTCTTTCTTGTTTCAATTGTTCTACTGTGCACCCATGGCTAAAACTCAAGTTTTAAAAACTTCCCGAGATCTGAATCTGGACTTTCATTAGTGTATTATGTGTATCAAAATGTCGTCTTTCACATAGATTCGGAATCGTCAACTGCAAAAAAGTCAATTTTGAGATATCGTTGATTTAACAAAGTTGTCTCCTTCTTGTTTCAAGTGTTCTACTATGGACCCATGGGTAAAACTCACGTTTTAAAAATGTCCCGAAATCCGAATTTGGACTTTCACTAGTGTATTAAGTGTATCAAAATGTCGTCTTTCACATTGATTCGGAATCGTCAACCGCAAAAAAAGGCAGTTTTTAGATATCGTTGAATGAAGAAAGTTGTCTCTTTCTTGTTTCAAGTGTTCAACAATGGACCCATGGCTAAAACTCAAGTTTTAAAGACTTCCCGAAATCCGAATTTGGATTTTTCATTAGTGTATTAAGTGTATTAAAATGTCATCTTTCACATTGATTCGGAATCATCAACCGCAAAAAAAGTCAGTTTTGAGATATCGTTGAATGAACAAAGTTGTCTCTTTCTTTTTTCAAGTGTTTAACTATGGACCCATGGCTAAAACTCAAGTTTTAAATACTTTCCGAAATCCGAATTTGGACTTTCATCAGTGTATTAAGTGTATTAAAATGTCGTCTTTCACATTGATTCGGAATCGTCCACTACAAAAAACTGCCCTTTTGAGTTATCGTTGAATAAGCAAAGTTGTCTCTTTCTTGTTTCAAGTGTTCAACTATGGACCCATGGCTAAAACACAAGTTTTAAAAACTTCTCGAAATATGAATTTGGACTTTCTTTAGTGTATTAAGTTTTTCAAAATGTCGTCTTTCACGTAGATTCGGAATCATCAAAACCAAATAAGTCAGTTTTTAGATATCTTTGATTGAACAAAGTTCTATCTTTCTTGTTTCAAGTGTTCTACTATGAACCCACGGCTAAAACTCAAGTTTTAAAAACTTCTCGAAATCTGAATCTGGACTTTCATTAGTGTATTAAGTGTATCAAAATGTCATCTTTCACATAGGTTCGGAATCGTCAACTGCAAAAAAAGTCAATTTTAAGATATCGTTGATTGAACAAAGTTGTCTCCTTCTTGTTTCAAGTGTTCTACTATGGACCATGGCTAAAACTCAAGTTTTAGAGACATCCCGAAATCCGAATTTGGACTTTCGTTAGTGTATTAAGTGTATCAAAATGTCATCTTTCACATTGATTCGAGATCGTCAACCGCAAAAAAAGTCAGTTTTGAGATATCGTTGAATGAACAAAGTTGTCTCTTTCTTGTTTCTAGTGTTTAACTATGGACCCATGGCTAAAACTCAAGTTTTAAAGACTTCCCGAAATCTGATTTGGACTTTCATCAGTGTATTAAGTGTATTAAAATGTAGTCTTTCACATTGATTCAGAATCGTCCACCGCAAAAAACTTTCCTTTCGAGTTATCGTTGAATGAACGAAGTTGTCTCTTTCTTGTTTCAAGTGTTCAACTACGGACCCATGGCCAAAACTCAAGTTTTAAAAACTTCCCAAAATCTGAATTTGGGCTTTCTTTAGTGTATTAAGTGTTTCAAAATGCCGTCTTTCATGTAGATTCGTAATCATCAAAAGCAAATAAGTCAGTTTTTAGATATCTTTGATTGAACAAAGTTCTGTCTTTCTTGTTTCAAGTGTTCTACTATGGACCCATGACTAAAACTCAAGTTTTAAAAACTTCTCGAAATCTAAATCTGGACTTTCATTAGGGTATTAAGTGTATCAAAATGTCGTCTTTCACATAGATTCGGAATCGTCAACTGCAAAAAAGTCAGTTTTGAGATATCGTTGATTGAACAAAGTTGTCTCTTTCTTGTTTCAAGTGTTCTACTATGGACCCATGGGTAAAACTCAAGTTTTAAAAAAGTTCCCGGAATCCGAATTTGGACATTCGTTAGTGTATTAAGTGTATCAAAATGTCGTCTTTCACGTTGATTCGGAATCGTCAACCGCAATAAAAGTCAGTTTTGAGATAGAGTTGAATGAACAAAGTTGTCTCTTTCTTGTTTCAAGTGTTTAACTATTGACCCATGGCTAAAACTCAAGCTTTAAAGACTTCCCGAAATCCAAATTTGGACTTTCGTTAGTGTATTAAGTGTATCAAAATGTCGTCTTTCACATTTATTCGAAATCGCCAACCGCAAAAAAAGTCAGTTTTGAGAAATCGTTGAATCAACAAAGTTGTCTCTTTCTTGTTTCAAGTGTTCTACAATAGACCCATGGCTAAAACTCAAGTTTTAAAGACTTCCCGAAATCCAAATTTAGACTTTCATTAGTGTATTAAGTGTATTAAAATGTCGTATTTCACATTGATTCGGAATCGTCAACCGCAAAAAAAGTCAGTTCTGAGATATCGTTGAATGAACGAAGTTGTTTCTTTCTTGTTTCAAGTGTTTAACTATGGACCCATGGCTAAAACTCAAGTTTTAAAGACTTCTCGAAATCCGAATTTGTACTTTCATTAGTGTATTAAGTGTATTAAAATGTCGTCTTTCACATTGATTCGGAATCGTCAACCGCAAAAAAAGTCAGTTTTGAGTTATCGTTGAATGAACAAAGTTGTCTCTTTCTTGTTTCAAGTGTTTAACTATGGACCCATGGCTAAAACTCAAGTTTTAAAGACTTCCCGAAATCCGAATTTGGACTTTCATTAGTGTATTAAGGGTATTAAAATGTCGTCTTTCGCATTGATTCGGAATCGTCAACCGCAAAAAAAGTCAGTTTTGAGTTATCGTTGAATGAACAAAGTTGTCTCTTTCTTGTTTCAAGTGTTCAACTATGGACCCATGGCTAAAACTCAAGTTTTAAAGACTTCCCGAAATCCGAATTTGGACTTTCATTTGTGTATTAAGTGTATTAAAATGTCGTCTTTCACATTGATTCGGAATCGTCAACCGCAAAAAACGTCAGTTTTGAGATATCGTTGAATGAACAAAGTTGTCTCTTTCTTGTTTCAAGTGTTCAACTATGGACCCATGGCTAAAACTCAAGTTTTAAAAACTTCCCAAAATCTGAATTTGGACTTTATTTAGTGTATTAAGTGTTTCAAAATGTCATCTTTCACGTAGATTCAGAACCGTCAAAAGCAAATAAGTCAGTTTTGAGATATCTTTGATAGAACAAAGTTCTGTCTTTCTTGTTTCAATTGTTCTACTGTGCACCCATGGCTAAAACTCAAGTTTTAAAAACTTCCCGAGATCTGAATCTGGACTTTCATTAGTGTATTATGTGTATCAAAATGTCGTCTTTCACATAGATTCGGAATCGTCAACTGCAAAAAAGTCAATTTTGAGATATCGTTGATTTAACAAAGTTGTCTCCTTCTTGTTTCAAGTGTTCTACTATGGACCCATGGGTAAAACTCACGTTTTAAAAATGTCCCGAAATCCGAATTTGGACTTTCACTAGTGTATTAAGTGTATCAAAATGTCGTCTTTCACATTGATTCGGAATCGTCAACCGCAAAAAAAGGCAGTTTTTAGATATCGTTGAATGAAGAAAGTTGTCTCTTTCTTGTTTCAAGTGTTCAACAATGGACCCATGGCTAAAACACAAGTTTTAAAAACTTCTCGAAATATGAATTTGGACTTTCTTTAGTGTATTAAGTTTTTCAAAATGTCGTCTTTCACGTAGATTCGGAATCATCAAAACCAAATAAGTCAGTTTTTAGATATCTTTGTTTGAACAAAGTTCTATCTTTCTTGTTTCAAGTGTTCTACTATGAACCCACGGCTAAAACTCAAGTTTTAAAAACTTCTCGAAATCTGAATCTGGACTTTCATTAGTGTATTAAGTGTATCAAAATGTCATCTTTCACATAGGTTCGGAATCGTCAACTGCAATAAAAGTCAATTTTAAGATATCGTTGATTGAACAAAGTTGTCTCCTTCTTGTTTCAAGTGTTCTACTATGGACCATGGCTAAAACTCAAGTTTTAGAGACATCCCGAAATCCGAATTTGGACTTTCGTTAGTGTATTAAGTGTATCAAAATGTCATCTTTCACATTGATTCGAGATCGTCAACCGCAAAAAAAGTCAGTTTTGAGATATCGTTGAATGAACAAAGTTGTCTCTTTCTTGTTTCTAGTGTTTAACTATGGACCCATGGCTAAAACTCAAGTTTTAAAGACTTCCCGAAATCTGATTTGGACTTTCATCAGTGTATTAAGTGTATTAAAATGTAGTCTTTCACATTGATTCAGAATCGTCCACCGCAAAAAACTTTCCTTTCGAGTTATCGTTGAATGAACGAAGTTGTCTCTTTCTTGTTTCAAGTGTTCAACTACGGACCCATGGCCAAAACTCAAGTTTTAAAAACTTCCCAAAATCTGAATTTGGGCTTTCTTTAGTGTATTAAGTGTTTCAAAATGCCGTCTTTCATGTAGATTCGTAATCATCAAAAGCAAATAAGTCAGTTTTTAGATATCTTTGATTGAACAAAGTTCTGTCTTTCTTGTTTCAAGTGTTCTACTATGGACCCATGACTAAAACTCAAGTTTTAAAAACTTCTCGAAATCTAAATCTGGACTTTCATTAGGGTATTAAGTGTATCAAAATGTCATCTTTCACATAGATTCGGAATCGTCAACTGCAAAAAAGTCAGTTTTGAGATATCGTTGATTGAACAAAGTTGTCTCTTTCTTGTTTCAAGTGTTCTACTATGGACCCATGGGTAAAACTCAAGTTTTAAAAAAGTTCCCGGAATCCGAATTTGGACATTCGTTAGTGTATTAAGTGTATCAAAATGTCGTCTTTCACGTTGATTCGGAATCGTCAACCGCAATAAAAGTCAGTTTTGAGATATAGTTGAATGAACAAAGTTGTCTCTTTCTTGTTTCAAGTGTTTAACTATTGACCCATGGCTAAAACTCAAGCTTTAAAGACTTCCCGAAATCCAAATTTGGACTTTCGTTAGTGTATTAAGTGTATCAAAATGTCGTCTTTCACATTTATTCGAAATCGTCAACCGCAAAAAAAGTCAGTTTTGAGAAATCGTTGAATCAACAAAGTTGTCTCTTTCTTGTTTCAAGTGTTCTACTATAGACCCATGGCTAAAACTCAAGTTTTAAAGACTTCCCGAAATCCAAATTTAGACTTTCATTAGTGTATTAAGTGTATTAAAATGTCGTATTTCACATTGATTCGGAATCGTCAACCGCAAAAAAAGTCAGTTCTGAGATATCGTTGAATGAACGAAGTTGTTTCTTTCTTGTTTCAAGTGTTTAACTATGGACCCATGGCTAAAACTCAAGTTTTAAAGACTTCTCGAAATCCGAATTTGTACTTTCATTAGTGTATTAAGTGTATTAAAATGTCGTCTTTCACATTGATTCGGAATCGTCAACCGCAAAAAAAGTCAGTTTTGAGTTATCGTTGAATGAACAAAGTTGTCTCTTTCTTGTTTCAAGTGTTTAACTATGGACCCATGGATAAAACTCAAGTTTTAAAGACTTCCCGAAATCCGAATTTGGACTTTCATTAGTGTATTAAGTGTATTAAAATGTCGTCTTTCGCATTGATTCGGAATCGTCAACCACAAAAAAAGTCAGTTTTGAGTTATCGTTGAATGAACAAAGTTGTCTCTTTCTTGTTTCAAGTGTTTAACTATGGACCCATGGCTAAAACTCAAGTTTTAAAGACTTCCCGAAATCCGAATTTGGACTTTCATTAGTGTATTAAGTGTATTAAAATGTCGTCTTTCGCATTGATTCAGAATCGTCAACCGCAAAAAAAGTCAGTTTTGAGTTATCGTTGAATGAACAAAGTTGTCTCTTTCTTGTTTCAAGTGTTCAACTATGGACCCATGGCTAAAACTCAAGTTTTAAAGACTTCCCGAAATCCGAATTTGGACTTTCATTTGTGTATTAAGTGTATTAAAATGTCGTCTTTCACATTGATTCGGAATCGTCAACCGCAAAAAAAGTCAGTTTTGAGATATCGTTGAATGAACAAAGTTGTCTCTTTCTTGTTTCAAGTGTTCAACTATGGACCCATGGCTAAAACTCAAGTTTTAAAAACTTCCCAAAATCTGAATTTGGACTTTATTTAGTGTATTAAGTGTTTCAAAATGTCATCTTTCACGTAGATTCAGAACCGTCAAAAGCAAATAAGTCAGTTTTGAGATATCTTTGATAGAACAAAGTTCTGTCTTTCTTGTTTCAATTGTTCTACTGTGCACCCATGGCTAAAACTCAAGTTTTAAAAACTTCCCGAGATCTGAATCTGGACTTTCATTAGTGTATTATGTGTATCAAAATGTCGTCTTTCACATAGATTCGGAATCGTCAACTGCAAAAAAGTCAATTTTGAGATATCGTTGATTTAACAAAGTTGTCTCCTTCTTGTTTCAAGTGTTCTACTATGGACCCATGGGTAAAACTCACGTTTTAAAAATGTCCCGAAATCCGAATTTGGACTTTCACTAGTGTATTAAGTGTATCAAAATGTCGTCTTTCACATTGATTCGGAATCGTCAACCGCAAAAAAATGCAGTTTTTAGATATCGTTGAATGAAGAAAGTTGTCTCTTTCTTGTTTCAAGTGTTCAACAATGGACCCATGGCTAAAACTCAAGTTTTAAAGACTTCCCGAAATCCGAATTTGGATTTTTCATTAGTGTATTAAGTGTATTAAAATGTCGTCTTTCACATTGATTCGAAATCATCAACCGCAAAAAAAGTCAGTTTTGAGATATCGTTGAATGAACAAAGTTGTCTCTTTCTTTTTTCAAGTGTTTAACTATGGACCCATGGCTAAAACTCAAGTTTTAAATACTTTCCGAAATCCGAATTTGGACTTTCATCAGTGTATTAAGTGTATTAAAATGTCGTCTTTCACATTGATTCGGAATCGTCCACTACAAAAAACTGCCCTTTTGAGTTATCGTTGAATAAGCAAAGTTGTCTCTTTCTTGTTTCAAGTGTTCAACTATGGACCCATGGCTAAAACACAAGTTTTAAAAACTTCTCGAAATATGAATTTGGACTTTCTTTAGTGTATTAAGTTTTTCAAAATGTCGTCTTTCACGTAGATTCGGAATCATCAAAACCAAATAAGTCAGTTTTTAGATATCTTTGATTGAACAAAGTTCTATCTTTCTTGTTTCAAGTGTTCTACTATGAACCCACGGCTAAAACTCAAGTTTTAAAAACTTCTCGAAATCTGAATCTGGACATTCATTAGTGTATTAAGTGTATCAAAATGTCATCTTTCACATAGGTTCGGAATCGTCAACTGCAAAAAAGTCAATTTTAAGATATCGTTGATTGAACAAAGTTGTCTCCTTCTTGTTTCAAGTGTTCTACTATGGACCATGGCTAAAACTCAAGTTTTAGAGACATCCCGAAATCCGAATTTGGACTTTCGTTAGTGTATTAAGTGTATCAAAATGTCATCTTTCACATTGATTCGAGATCGTTAACCGCAAAAAAAGTCAGTTTTGAGATATCGTTGAATGAACAAAGTTGTCTCTTTCTTGCTTCTAGTGTTTAACTATGGACCCATGGCTAAAACTCAAGTTTTAAAGACTTCCCGAAATCTGATTTGGACTTTCATCAGTGTATTAAGTGTATTAAAATGTAGTCTTTCACATTGATTCAGAATCGTCCACCGCAAAAAACTTTCCTTTCGAGTTATCGTTGAATGAACGAAGTTGTCTCTTTCTTGTTTCAAGTGTTCAACTACGGACCCATGGCCAAAACTCAAGTTTTAAAAACTTCCCAAAATCTGAATTTGGGCTTTCTTTAGTGTATTAAGTGTTTCAAAATGCCGTCTTTCATGTAGATTCGTAATCATCAAAAGCAAATAAGTCAGTTTTTAGATATCTTTGATTGAACAAAGTTCTGTCTTTCTTGTTTCAAGTGTTCTACTATGGACCCATGACTAAAACTCAAGTTTTAAAAACTTCTCGAAATCTAAATCTGGACTTTCATTAGGGTATTAAGTGTATCAAAATGTCGTCTTTCACATAGATTAGGAATCGTCAACTGCAAAAAAGTCAGTTTTGAGATATCGTTGATTGAACAAAGTTGTCTCTTTCTTGTTTCAAGTGTTCTACTATGGACCCATGGGTAAAACTCAAGTTTTAAAAAAGTTCCCGGAATTTGAATTTCGACATTCGTTAGTGTATTAAGTGTATCAAAATGTCGTCTTTCACGTTGATTCGGAATCGTCAACCGCAATAAAAGTCAGTTTTGAGATATAGTTGAATGAACAAAGTTGTCTCTTTCTTGTTTCAAGTGTTTAACTATTGACCCATGGCTAAAACTCAAGCTTTAAAGACTTCCCGAAATCCAAATTTGGACTTTCGTTAGTGTATTAAGTGTATCAAAATGTCGTCTTTCACATTTATTCGAAATCGTCAACCGCAAAAAAAGTCAGTTTTGAGAAATCGTTGAATCAACAAAGTTGTCTCTTTCTTGTTTCAAGTGTTCTACTATAGACCCATGGCTAAAACTCAAGTTTTAAAGACTTCCCGAAATCCAAATTTAGACTTTCATTAGTGTATTAAGTGTATTAAAATGTCGTATTTCACATTGATTCGGAATCGTCAACCGCAAAAAAAGTCAGTTCTGAGATATCGTTGAATGAACGAAGTTGTTTCTTTCTTGTTTCAAGTGTTTAACTATGGACCCATGGCTAAAACTCAAGTTTTAAAGACTTCTCGAAATCTGAATTTGTACTTTCATTAGTGTATTAAGTGTATTAAAATGTCGTCTTTCACATTGATTCGGAATCGTCAACCGCAAAAAAAGTCAGTTTTGAGTTATCGTTGAATGAACAAAGTTGTCTCTTTCTTGTTTCAAGTGTTTAACTATGGACCCATGGCTAAAACTCAAGTTTTAAAGACTTCCCGAAATTCGAATTTGGACTTTCATTAGTGTATTAAGTGTATTAAAATGTCGTCTTTCGCATTGATTCGGAATCGTCAACCGCAAAAAAAGTCAGTTTTGAGTTATCGTTGAATGAACAAAGTTGTCTCTTTCTTGTTTCAAGTGTTCAACTATGGACCCATGGCTAAAACTCAAGTTTTAAAGACTTCCCGAAATCCGAATTTGGACTTTCATTTGTGTATTAAGTGTATTAAAATGTCGTCTTTCACATTGATTCGGAATCGTCAACCGCAAAAAAAGTCAGTTTTGAGATATCGTTGAATGAACAAAGTTGTCTCTTTCTTGTTTCAAGTGTTCAACTATGGACCCATGGCTAAAACTCAAGTTTTAAAAACTTCCCAAAATCTGAATTTGGACTTTATTTAGTGTATTAAGTGTTTCAAAATGTCATCTTTCACGTAGATTCAGAACCGTCAAAAGCAAATAAGTCAGTTTTGAGATATCTTTGATAGAACAAAGTTCTGTCTTTCTTGTTTCAATTGTTCTACTGTGCACCCATGGCTAAAACTCAAGTTTTAAAAACTTCCCGAGATCTGAATCTGGACTTTCATTAGTGTATTATGTGTATCAAAATGTCGTCTTTCACATAGATTCGGAATCGTCAACTGCAAAAAAGTCAATTTTGAGATATCGTTGATTTAACAAAGTTGTGTCCTTCTTGTTTCAAGTGTTCTACTATGGACCCATGGGTAAAACTCACGTTTTAAAAATGTCCCGAAATCCGAATTTGGACTTTCACTAGTGTATTAAGTGTATCAAAATGTCGTCTTTCACATTGATTCGGAATCGTCAACCGCAAAAAAAGGCAGTTTTTAGATATCGTTGAATGAAGAAAGTTGTCTCTTTCTTGTTTCAAGTGTTCAACAATGGACCCATGGCTAAAACTCAAGTTTTAAAGACTTCCCGAAATCCGAATTTGGATTTTTCATTAGTGTATTAAGTGTATTAAAATGTCGTCTTTCACATTGATTCGGAATCATCAACCGCAAAAAAAGTCAGTTTTGAGATATCGTTGAATGAACAAAGTTGTCTCTTTCTTTTTTCAAGTGTTTAACTATGGACCCATGGCTAAAACTCAAGTTTTAAATATTTTCCGAAATCCGAATTTGGACTTTCATCAGTGTATTAAGTGTATTAAAATGTCGTCTTTCACATTGATTCGGAATCGTCCACTACAAAAAACTGCCCTTTTGAGTTATCGTTGAATAAGCAAAGTTGTCTCTTTCTTGTTTCAAGTGTTCAACTATGGACCCATGGCTAAAACACAAGTTTTAAAAACTTCTCGAAATATGAATTTGGACTTTCTTTAGTGTATTAAGTTTTTCAAAATGTCGTCTTTCACGTAGATTCGGAATCATCAAAACCAAATAAGTCAGTTTTTAGATATCTTTGATTGAACAAAGTTCTATCTTTCTTGTTTCAAGTGTTCTACTATGAACCCACGGCTAAAACTCAAGTTTTAAAAACTTCTCGAAATCTGAATCTGGACTTTCATTAGTGTATTAAGTGTATCAAAATGTCATCTTTCACATAGGTTCGGAATCGTCAACTGCAAAAAAGTCAATTTTAAGATATCGTTGATTGAACAAAGTTGTCTCCTTCTTGTTTCAAGTGTTCTACTATGGACCATGGCTAAAACTCAAGTTTTAGAGACATCCCGAAATCCGAATTTGGACTTTCGTTAGTGTATTAAGTGTATCAAAATGTCATCTTTCACATTGATTCGAGATCGTCAACCGCAAAAAAAGTCAGTTTTGAGATATCGTTGAGTGAACAAAGTTGTCTCTTTCTTGTTTCTAGTGTTTAACTATGGACCCATGGCTAAAACTCAAGTTTTAAAGACTTCCCGAAATCTGATTTGGACTTTCATCAGTGTATTAAGTGTATTAAAATGTAGTCTTTCACATTGATTCAGAATCGTCCATCGCAAAAAACTTTCCTTTCGAGTTATCGTTGAATGAACGAAGTTGTCTCTTTCTTGTTTCAAGTGTTCAACTACGGACCCATGGCCAAAACTCAAGTTTTAAAAACTTCCCAAAATCTGAATTTGGGCTTTCTTTAGTGTATTAAGTGTTTCAAAATGCCGTCTTTCATGTAGATTCGTAATCATCAAAAGCAAATAAGTCAGTTTTTAGATATCTTTGATTGAACAAAGTTCTGTCTTTCTTGTTTCAAGTGTTCTACTATGGACCCATGACTAAAACTCAAGTTTTAAAAACTTCTCGAAATCTAAATCTGGACTTTCATTAGGGTATTAAGTGTATCAAAATGTCGTCTTCCACATAGATTCGGAATCGTCAACTGCAAAAAAGTCAGTTTTAAGATATCGTTGATTGAACAAAGTTGTCTCTTTCTTGTTTCAAGTGTTCTACTATGGACCCATGGGTAAAACTCAAGTTTTAAAAAAGTTCCCGGAATCCGAATTTGGACATTCGTTAGTGTATTAAGTGTATCAAAATGTCATCTTTCACGTTGATTCGGAATCGTCAACCGCAATAAAAGTCAGTTTTGAGATATAGTTGAATGAACAAAGTTGTCTCTTTCTTGTTTCAAGTGTTTAACTATTGACCCATGGCTAAAACTCAAGCTTTAAAGACTTCCCGAAATCCAAATTTGGACTTTCGTTAGTGTATTAAGTGTATCAAAATGTCGTCTTTCACATTTATTCGAAATCGTCAACCACAAAAAAAGTCAGTTTTGAGAAATCGTTGAATCAACAAAGTTGTCTCCTTCTTGTTTCAAGTGTTCTACTATGGACCCATCTCTAAAACTCAAGTTTTAAAGACTTCCCGAAATCCAAATTTAGACTTTCACTAGTGTATTAAGTGTATTAAAATGTCGTATTTCACATTGATTCGGAATCGTCAACCGCAAAAAAAGTCAGTTCTGAGATATCGTTGAATGAACGAAGTTGTTTCTTTCTTGTTTCAAGTGTTTAACTATGGACCCATGGCTAAAACTCAAGTTTTAAAGACTTCCCGAAATCCGAATTTGTACTTTCATTAGTGTATTAAGTGTATTAAAATGTCGTCTTTCACATTGATTCGGAATCGTCAACCGCAAAAAAAGTCAGTTTTGAGTTATCGTTGAATGAACAAAGTTGTCTCTTTCTTGTTTCAAGTGTTTAACTATGGACCCATGGCTAAAACTCAAGTTTTAAAGACTTCCCGAAATCCGAATTTGGACTTTCATTAGTGTATTAAGTGTATTAAAATGTCGTCTTTCGCATTGATTCGGAATCGTCAACCGCAAAAAAAGTCAGTTTTGAGTTATCGTTGAATGAACAAAGTTGTCTCTTTCTTGTTTCAAGTGTTCAACTATGGACCCATGGCTAAAACTCAAGTTTTAAAGACTTCCCGAAATCCGAATTTGGACTTTCATTTGTGTATTAAGTGTATTAAAATGTCGTCTTTCACATTGATTCGGAATCGTCAACCGCAAAAAAAGTCAGTTTTGAGATATCGTTGAATGAACAAAGTTGTCTCTTTCTTGTTTCAAGTGTTCAACTATGGACCCATGGCTAAAACTCAAGTTTTAAAAACTTCCCAAAATCTGAATTTGGACTTTATTTAGTGTATTAAGTGTTTCAAAATGTCATCTTTCACATAGATTCAGAACCGTCAAAAGCAAATAAGTCAGTTTTGAGATATCTTTGATAGAACAAAGTTCTGTCTTTCTTGTTTCAATTGTTTTACTGTGCACCCATGGCTAAAACTCAAGTTTTAAAAACTTCCCGAGATCTGAATCTGGACTTTCATTAGTGTATTATGTGTATCAAAATGTCGTCTTTCACATAGATTCGGAATCGTCAACTGCAAAAAAGTCAATTTTGAGATATCGTTGATTTAACAAAGTTGTCTCCTTCTTGTTTCAAGTGTTCTACTATGGACCCATGGGTAAAACTCACGTTTTAAAAATGTCCCGAAATCCGAATTTGGACTTTCACTAGTGTATTAAGTGTATCAAAATGTCGTCTTTCACATTGATTCGGAATCGTCAACCGCAAAAAAAGGCAGTTTTTAGATATCGTTGAATGAAGAAAGTTGTCTCTTTCTTGTTTCAAGTGTTCAACAATGGACCCATGGCTAAAACTCAAGTTTTAAAGACTTCCCGAAATCCGAATTTGGATTTTTCATTAGTGTATTAAGTGTATTAAAATGTCGTCTTTCACATTGATTCGGAATCATCAACCGCAAAAAAAGTCAGTTTTGAGATATCGTTGAATGAACAAAGTTGTCTCTTTCTTTTTTCAAGTGTTTAACTATGGACCCATGGCTAAAACTCAAGTTTTAAATACTTTCCGAAATCCGAATTTGGACTTTCATCAGTGTATTAAGTGTATTAAAATGTCGTCTTTCACATTGATTCGGAATCGTCCACTACAAAAAACTGCCCTTTTGAGTTATCGTTGAATATGCAAAGTTGTCTCTTTCTTGTTTCAAGTGTTCAACTATGGACCCATGGCTAAAACACAAGTTTTAAAAACTTCTCGAAATATGAATTTGGACTTTCTTTAGTGTATTAAGTTTTTCAAAATGTCGTCTTTCACGTAGATTCGGAATCATCAAAACCAAATAAGTCAGTTTTTAGATATCTTTGATTGAACAAAGTTCTATCTTTCTTGTTTCAAGTGTTCTACTATGAACCCACGGCTAAAACTCAAGTTTTAAAAACTTCTCGAAATCTGAATCTGGACTTTCATTAGTGTATTAAGTGTATCAAAATGTCATCTTTCACATAGGTTCGGAATCGTCAACTGCAAAAAAGTCAATTTTAAGATATCGTTGATTGAACAAAGTTGTCTCCTTCTTGTTTCAAGTGTTCTACTATGGACCATGGCTAAAACTCAAGTTTTAGAGACATCCCGAAATCCGAATTTGGACTTTCGTTAGTGTATTTAGTGTATCAAAATGTCATCTTTCACATTGATTCGAGATCGTCAACCGCAAAAAAAGTCAGTTTTGAGATATCGTTGAATGAACAAAGTTGTCTCTTTCTTGTTTCTAGTGTTTAACTATGGACCCATGGCTAAAACTCAAGTTTTAAAGACTTCCCGAAATCTGATTTGGACTTTCATCAGTGTATTAAGTGTATTAAAATGTAGTCTTTCACATTGATTCAGAATCGTCCACCGCAAAAAACTTTCCTTTCGAGTTATCGTTGAATGAACGAAGTTGTCTCTTTCTTGTTTCAAGTGTTCAACTACGGACCCATGGCCAAAACTCAAGTTTTAAAAACTTCCCAAAATCTGAATTTGGGCTTTCTTTAGTGTATTAAGTGTTTCAAAATGCCGTCTTTCATGTAGATTCGTAATCATCAAAAGCAAATAAGTCAGTTTTTAGATATCTTTGATTGAACAAAGTTCTGTCTTTCTTGTTTCAAGTGTTCTACTATGGACCCATGACTAAAACTCAAGTTTTAAAAACTTCTCGAAATCTAAATCTGGACTTTCATTAGGGTATTAAGTGTATCAAAATGTCGTCTTTCACATAGATTCGGAATCGTCAACTGCAAAAAAGTCAGTTTTAAGATATCGTTGATTGAACAAAGTTGTCTCTTTCTTGTTTCAAGTGTTCTACTATGGACCCATGGGTAAAACTCAAGTTTTAAAAAAGTTCCCAGAATCCGAATTTGGACATTCGTTAGTGTATTAAGTGTATCAAAATGTCGTCTTTCACGTTGATTCGGAATCGTCAACCGCAATAAAAGTCAGTTTTGAGATATAGTTGAATGAACAAAGTTGTCTCTTTCTTGTTTCAAGTGTTTAACTATTGACCCATGGCTAAAACTCAAGCTTTAAAGACTTCCCGAAATCCAAATTTGGACTTTTGTTAGTGTATTAAGTGTATCAAAATGTCGTCTTTCACATTTATTCGAAATCGTCAACCACAAAAAAAGTCAGTTTTGAGAAATCGTTGAATCAACAAAGTTGTCTCCTTCTTGTTTCAAGTGTTCTACTATGGACCCATCTCTAAAACTCAAGTTTTAAAGACTTCCCGAAATCCAAATTTAGACTTTCACTAGTGTATTAAGTGTATTAAAATGTCGTATTTCACATTGATTCGGAATCGTCAACCGCAAAAAAAGTCAGTTCTGAGATATCGTTGAATGAACGAAGTTGTTTCTTTCTTGTTTCAAGTGTTTAACTATGGAC
The DNA here is from genome assembly GCA_036245055.1 of Diospyros kaki. NCBI lineage: Eukaryota > Viridiplantae > Streptophyta > Magnoliopsida > Ericales > Ebenaceae > Diospyros > Diospyros kaki. The sequence goes on along the minus strand of BSEG01000009.1, from coordinate 19,319,592 downwards.
CCATGGCTAAAACTCAAGTTTTAAAGACTTCCCGAAATCCGAATTTGTACTTTCATTAGTGTATTAAGTGTATTAAAATGTCATCTTTCACATTGATTCGGAATCGTCAACCGCAAAAAAAGTCAGTTTTGAGTTATCGTTGAATGAACAAAGTTGTCTCTTTCTTGTTTCAAGTGTTTAACTATGGACCCATGGCTAAAACTCAAGTTTTAAAGACTTCCCGAAATCCGAATTTGGACTTTCATTAGTGTATTAAGTGTATTAAAATGTCGTCTTTCGCATTGATTCGGAATCGTCAACCGCAAAAAAAGTCAGTTTTGAGTTATCGTTGAATGAACAAAGTTGTCTCTTTCTTGTTTCAAGTGTTCAACTATGGACCCATGGCTAAAACTCAAGTTTTAAAGACTTCCCGAAATCCGAATTTGGACTTTCATTTGTGTATTAAGTGTATTAAAATGTCGTCTTTCACATTGATTCGGAATCGTCAACCGCAAAAAAAGTCAGTTTTGAGATATCGTTGAATGAACAAAGTTGTCTCTTTCTTGTTTCAAGTGTTCAACTATGGACCCATGGCTAAAACTCAAGTTTTAAAAACTTCCCAAAATCTGAATTTGGACTTTATTTAGTGTATTAAGTGTTTCAAAATGTCATCTTTCACGTAGATTCAGAACCGTCAAAAGCAAATAAGTCAGTTTTGAGATATCTTTGATAGAACAAAGTTCTGTCTTTCTTGTTTCAATTGTTCTACTGTGCACCCATGGCTAAAACTCAAGTTTTAAAAACTTCCCGAGATCTGAATCTGGACTTTCATTAGTGTATTATGTGTATCAAAATGTCATCTTTCACATAGATTCGGAATCGTCAACTGTAAAAAAGTCAATTTTGAGATATCGTTGATTTAACAAAGTTGTCTCCTTCTTGTTTCAAGTGTTCTACTATGGACCCATGGGTAAAACTCACGTTTTAAAAATGTCCCGAAATCCGAATTTGGACTTTCACTAGTGTATTAAGTGTATCAAAATGTCGTCTTTCACATTGATTCGGAATCGTCAACCGCAAAAAAAGGCAGTTTTTAGATATCGTTGAATGAAGAAAGTTGTCTCTTTCTTGTTTCAAGTGTTCAACAATGGACCCATGGCTAAAACTCAAGTTTTAAAGACTTCCCGAAATCCGAATTTGGATTTTTCATTAGTGTATTAAGTGTATTAAAATGTCGTCTTTCACATTGATTCGGAATCATCAACCGCAAAAAAAGTCAGTTTTGAGATATCGTTGAATGAACAAAGTTGTCTCTTTCTTTTTTCAAGTGTTTAACTATGGACCCATGGCTAAAACTCAAGTTTTAAATACTTTCCGAAATCCGAATTTGGACTTTCATCAGTGTATTAAGTGTATTAAAATGTCGTCTTTCACATTGATTCGGAATCGTCCACTACAAAAAACTGCCCTTTTGAGTTATCGTTGAATAAGCAAAGTTGTCTCTTTCTTGTTTCAAGTGTTCAACTATGGACCCATGGCTAAAACACAAGTTTTAAAAACTTCTCGAAATATGAATTTGGACTTTCTTTAGTGTATTAAGTTTTTCAAAATGTCGTCTTTCACGTAGATTCGGAATCATCAAAACCAAATAAGTCAGTTTTTAGATATCTTTGATTGAACAAAGTTCTATCTTTCTTGTTTCAAGTGTTCTACTATGAACCCACGGCTAAAACTCAAGTTTTAAAAACTTCTCGAAATCTGAATCTGGACTTTCATTAGTGTATTAAGTGTATCAAAATGTCATCTTTCACATAGGTTCGGAATCGTCAACTGCAAAAAAGTCAATTTTAAGATATCGTTGATTGAACAAAGTTGTCTCCTTCTTGTTTCAAGTGTTCTACTATGGACCATGGCTAAAACTCAAGTTTTAGAGACATCCCGAAATCCGAATTTGGACTTTCGTTAGTGTATTTAGTGTATCAAAATGTCATCTTTCACATTGATTCGAGATCGTCAACCGCAAAAAAAGTCAGTTTTGAGATATCGTTGATTTAACAAAGTTGTCTCTTTCTTGTTTCTAGTGTTTAACTATGGACCCATGGCTAAAACTCAAGTTTTAAAGACTTCCCGAAATCTGATTTGGACTTTCATCAGTGTATTAAGTGTATTAAAATGTAGTCTTTCACATTGATTCAGAATCGTCCACCGCAAAAAACTTTCCTTTCGAGTTATCGTTGAATGAACGAAGTTGTCTCTTTCTTGTTTCAAGTGTTCAACTACGGACCCATGGCCAAAACTCAAGTTTTAAAAACTTCCCAAAATCTGAATTTGGGCTTTCTTTAGTGTATTAAGTGTTTCAAAATGCCGTCTTTCATGTAGATTCGTAATCATCAAAAGCAAATAAGTCAGTTTTTAGATATCTTTGATTGAACAAAGTTCTGTCTTTCTTGTTTCAAGTGTTCTACTATGGACCCATGACTAAAACTCAAGTTTTAAAAACTTCTCGAAATCTAAATCTGGACTTTCATTAGGGTATTAAGTGTATCAAAATGTCGTCTTTCACATAGATTCGGAATCGTCAACTGCAAAAAAGTCAGTTTTAAGATATCGTTGATTGAACAAAGTTGTCTCTTTCTTGTTTCAAGTGTTCTACTATGGACCCATGGGTAAAACTCAAGTTTTAAAAAAGTTCCCGGAATCCGAATTTGGACATTCGTTAGTGTATTAAGTGTATCAAAATGTCGTCTTTCACGTTGATTCGGAATCGTCAACCGCAATAAAAGTCAGTTTTGAGATATAGTTGAATGAACAAAGTTGTCTCTTTCTTGTTTCAAGTGTTTAACTATTGACCCATGGCTAAAACTCAAGCTTTAAAGACTTCCCGAAATCCAAATTTGGACTTTCGTTAGTGTATTAAGTGTATCAAAATGTCGTCTTTCACATTTATTCGAAATCGTCAACCACAAAAAAAGTCAGTTTTGAGAAATCGTTGAATCAACAAAGTTGTCTCCTTCTTGTTTCAAGTGTTCTACTATGGACCCATCTCTAAAACTCAAGTTTTAAAGACTTCCCGAAATCCAAATTTAGACTTTCACTAGTGTATTAAGTGTATTAAAATGTCGTATTTCACATTGATTCGGAATCGTCAACCGCAAAAAAAGTCAGTTCTGAGATATCGTTGAATGAACGAAGTTGTTTCTTTCTTGTTTCAAGTGTTTAACTATGGACCCATGGCTAAAACTCAAGTTTTAAAGACTTCTCGAAATCCGAATTTGTACTTTCATTAGTGTATTAAGTGTATTAAAATGTCGTCTTTCACATTGATTCGGAATCGTCAACCGCAAAAAAAGTCAGTTTTGAGTTATCGTTGAATGAACAAAGTTGTCTCTTTCTTGTTTCAAGTGTTTAACTATGGACCCATGGCTAAAACTCAAGTTTTAAAGACTTCCCGAAATCCGAATTTGGACTTTCATTAGTGTATTAAGTGTATTAAAATGTCGTCTTTCGCATTGATTCGGAATCGTCAACCGCAAAAAAAGTCAGTTTTGAGTTATCGTTGAATGAACAAAGTTGTCTCTTTCTTGTTTCAAGTGTTCAACTATGGACCCATGGCTAAAACTCAAGTTTTAAAGACTTCCCGAAATCCGAATTTGGACTTTCATTTGTGTATTAAGTGTATTAAAATGTCGTCTTTCACATTGATTCGGAATCGTCAACCGCAAAAAAAGTCAGTTTTGAGATATCGTTGAATGAACAAAGTTGTCTCTTTCTTGTTTCAAGTGTTCAACTATGGACCCATGGCTAAAACTCAAGTTTTAAAAACTTCCCAAAATCTGAATTTGGACTTTATTTAGTGTATTAAGTGTTTCAAAATGTCATCTTTCACATAGATTCAGAACCGTCAAAAGCAAATAAGTCAGTTTTGAGATATCTTTGATAGAACAAAGTTCTGTCTTTCTTGTTTCAATTGTTTTACTGTGCACCCATGGCTAAAACTCAAGTTTTAAAAACTTCCCGAGATCTGAATCTGGACTTTCATTAGTGTATTATGTGTATCAAAATGTCGTCTTTCACATAGATTCGGAATCGTCAACTGCAAAAAAGTCAATTTTGAGATATCGTTGATTTAACAAAGTTGTCTCCTTCTTGTTTCAAGTGTTCTACTATGGACCCATGGGTAAAACTCACGTTTTAAAAATGTCCCGAAATCCGAATTTGGACTTTCACTAGTGTATTAAGTGTATCAAAATGTCGTCTTTCACATTGATTCGGAATCGTCAACCGCAAAAAAAGGCAGTTTTTAGATATCGTTGAATGAAGAAAGTTGTCTCTTTCTTGTTTCAAGTGTTCAACAATGGACCCATGGCTAAAACTCAAGTTTTAAAGACTTCCCGAAATCCGAATTTGGATTTTTCATTAGTGTATTAAGTGTATTAAAATGTCGTCTTTCACATTGATTCGGAATCATCAACCGCAAAAAAAGTCAGTTTTGAGATATCGTTGAATGAACAAAGTTGTCTCTTTCTTTTTTCAAGTGTTTAACTATGGACCCATGGCTAAAACTCAAGTTTTAAATACTTTCCGAAATCCGAATTTGGACTTTCATCAGTGTATTAAGTGTATTAAAATGTCGTCTTTCACATTGATTCGGAATCGTCCACTACAAAAAACTGCCCTTTTGAGTTATCGTTGAATAAGCAAAGTTGTCTCTTTCTTGTTTCAAGTGTTCAACTATGGACCCATGGCTAAAACACAAGTTTTAAAAACTTCTCGAAATATGAATTTGGACTTTCTTTAGTGTATTAAGTTTTTCAAAATGTCGTCTTTCACGTAGATTCGGAATCATCAAAACCAAATAAGTCAGTTTTTAGATATCTTTGATTGAACAAAGTTCTATCTTTCTTGTTTCAAGTGTTCTACTATGAACCCACGGCTAAAACTCAAGTTTTAAAAACTTCTCGAAATCTGAATCTGGACTTTCATTAGTGTATTAAGTGTATCAAAATGTCATCTTTCACATAGGTTCGGAATCGTCAACTGCAAAAAAGTCAATTTTAAGATATCGTTGATTGAACAAAGTTGTCTCCTTCTTGTTTCAAGTGTTCTACTATGGACCATGGCTAAAACTCAAGTTTTAGAGACATCCCGAAATCCGAATTTGGACTTTCGTTAGTGTATTTAGTGTATCAAAATGTCATCTTTCACATTGATTCGAGATCGTCAACCGCAAAAAAAGTCAGTTTTGAGATATCGTTGATTTAACAAAGTTGTCTCTTTCTTGTTTCTAGTGTTTAACTATGGACCCATGGCTAAAACTCAAGTTTTAAAGACTTCCCGAAATCTGATTTGGACTTTCATCAGTGTATTAAGTGTATTAAAATGTAGTCTTTCACATTGATTCAGAATCGTCCACCGCAAAAAACTTTCCTTTCGAGTTATCGTTGAATGAACGAAGTTGTCTCTTTCTTGTTTCAAGTGTTCAACTACGGACCCATGGCCAAAACTCAAGTTTTAAAAACTTCCCAAAATCTGAATTTGGGCTTTCTTTAGTGTATTAAGTGTTTCAAAATGCCGTCTTTCATGTAGATTCGTAATCATCAAAAGCAAATAAGTCAGTTTTTAGATATCTTTGATTGAACAAAGTTCTGTCTTTCTTGTTTCAAGTGTTCTACTATGGACCCATGACTAAAACTCAAGTTTTAAAAACTTCTCGAAATCTAAATCTGGACTTTCATTAGGGTATTAAGTGTATCAAAATGTCGTCTTTCACATAGATTCGGAATCGTCAACTGCAAAAAAGTCAGTTTTAAGATATCGTTGATTGAACAAAGTTGTCTCTTTCTTGTTTCAAGTGTTCTACTATGGACCCATGGGTAAAACTCAAGTTTTAAAAAAGTTCCCGGAATCCGAATTTGGACATTCGTTAGTGTATTAAGTGTATCAAAATGTCGTCTTTCACGTTGATTCGGAATCGTCAACCGCAATAAAAGTCAGTTTTGAGATATAGTTGAATGAACAAAGTTGTCTCTTTCTTGTTTCAAGTGTTTAACTATTGACCCATGGCTAAAACTCAAGCTTTAAAGACTTCCCGAAATCCAAATTTGGACTTTCGTTAGTGTATTAAGTGTATCAAAATGTCGTCTTTCACATTTATTCGAAATCGTCAACCACAAAAAAAGTCAGTTTTGAGAAATCGTTGAATCAACAAAGTTGTCTCCTTCTTGTTTCAAGTGTTCTACTATGGACCCATCTCTAAAACTCAAGTTTTAAAGACTTCCCGAAATCCAAATTTAGACTTTCACTAGTGTATTAAGTGTATTAAAATGTCGTATTTCACATTGATTCGGAATCGTCAACCCCAAAAAAAGTCAGTTCTGAGATATCGTTGAATGAACGAAGTTGTTTCTTTCTTGTTTCAAGTGTTTAACTATGGACCCATGGCTAAAACTCAAGTTTTAAAGACTTCTCGAAATCCGAATTTGTACTTTCATTAGTGTATTAAGTGTATTAAAATGTCGTCTTTCACATTGATTCGGAATCGTCAACCGCAAAAAAAGTCAGTTTTGAGTTATCGTTGAATGAACAAAGTTGTCTCTTTCTTGTTTCAAGTGTTTAACTATGGACCCATGGCTAAAACTCAAGTTTTAAAGACTTCCCGAAATCCGAATTTGGACTTTCATTAGTGTATTAAGTGTATTAAAATGTCGTCTTTCGCATTGATTCGGAATCGTCAACCGCAAAAAAAGTCAGTTTTGAGTTATCGTTGAATGAACAAAGTTGTCTCTTTCTTGTTTCAAGTGTTCAACTATGGACCCATGGCTAAAACTCAAGTTTTAAAGACTTCCCGAAATCCGAATTTGGACTTTCATTTGTGTATTAAGTGTATTAAAATGTCGTCTTTCACATTGATTCGGAATCGTCAACCGCAAAAAAAGTCAGTTTTGAGATATCGTTGAATGAACAAAGTTGTCTCTTTCTTGTTTCAAGTGTTCAACTATGGACCCATGGCTAAAACTCAAGTTTTAAAAACTTCCCAAAATCTGAATTTGGACTTTATTTAGTGTATTAAGTGTTTCAAAATGTCATCTTTCACATAGATTCAGAACCGTCAAAAGCAAATAAGTCAGTTTTGAGATATCTTTGATAGAACAAAGTTCTGTCTTTCTTGTTTCAATTGTTTTACTGTGCACCCATGGCTAAAACTCAAGTTTTAAAAACTTCCCGAGATCTGAATCTGGACTTTCATTAGTGTATTATGTGTATCAAAATGTCGTCTTTCACATAGATTCGGAATCGTCAACTGCAAAAAAGTCAATTTTGAGATATCGTTGATTTAACAAAGTTGTCTCCTTCTTGTTTCAAGTGTTCTACTATGGACCCATGGGTAAAACTCACGTTTTAAAAATGTCCCGAAATCCGAATTTGGACTTTCACTAGTGTATTAAGTGTATCAAAATGTCGTCTTTCACATTGATTCGGAATCGTCAACCGCAAAAAAAGGCAGTTTTTAGATATCGTTGAATGAAGAAAGTTGTCTCTTTCTTGTTTCAAGTGTTCAACAATGGACCCATGGCTAAAACTCAAGTTTTAAAGACTTCCCGAAATCCGAATTTGGATTTTTCATTAGTGTATTAAGTGTATTAAAATGTCGTCTTTCACATTGATTCGGAATCATCAACCGCAAAAAAAGTCAGTTTTGAGATATCGTTGAATGAACAAAGTTGTCTCTTTCTTTTTTCAAGTGTTTAACTATGGACCCATGGCTAAAACTCAAGTTTTAAATACTTTCCGAAATCCGAATTTGGACTTTCATCAGTGTATTAAGTGTATTAAAATGTCGTCTTTCACATTGATTCGGAATCGTCCACTACAAAAAACTGCCCTTTTGAGTTATCGTTGAATAAGCAAAGTTGTCTCTTTCTTGTTTCAAGTGTTCAACTATGGACCCATGGCTAAAACACAAGTTTTAAAAACTTCTCGAAATATGAATTTGGACTTTCTTTAGTGTATTAAGTTTTTCAAAATGTCGTCTTTCACGTAGATTCGGAATCATCAAAACCAAATAAGTCAGTTTTTAGATATCTTTGATTGAACAAAGTTCTATCTTTCTTGTTTCAAGTGTTCTACTATGAACCCACGGCTAAAACTCAAGTTTTAAAAACTTCTCGAAATCTGAATCTGGACTTTCATTAGTGTATTAAGTGTATCAAAATGTCATCTTTCACATAGGTTCGGAATCGTCAACTGCAAAAAAGTCAATTTTAAGATATCGTTGATTGAACAAAGTTGTCTCCTTCTTGTTTCAAGTGTTCTACTATGGACCATGGCTAAAACTCAAGTTTTAGAGACATCCCGAAATCCGAATTTGGACTTTCGTTAGTGTATTTAGTGTATCAAAATGTCATCTTTCACATTGATTCGAGATCGTCAACCGCAAAAAAAGTCAGTTTTGAGATATCGTTGAATGAACAAAGTTGTCTCTTTCTTGTTTCTAGTGTTTAACTATGGACCCATGGCTAAAACTCAAGTTTTAAAGACTTCCCGAAATCTGATTTGGACTTTCATCAGTGTATTAAGTGTATTAAAATGTAGTCTTTCACATTGATTCAGAATCGTCCACCGCAAAAAACTTTCCTTTCGAGTTATCGTTGAATGAACGAAGTTGTCTCTTTCTTGTTTCAAGTGTTCAACTACGGACCCATGGCCAAAACTCAAGTTTTAAAAACTTCCCAAAATCTGAATTTGGGCTTTCTTTAGTGTATTAAGTGTTTCAAAATGCCGTCTTTCATGTAGATTCGTAATCATCAAAAGCAAATAAGTCAGTTTTTAGATATCTTTGATTGAACAAAGTTCTGTCTTTCTTGTTTCAAGTGTTCTACTATGGACCCATGACTAAAACTCAAGTTTTAAAAACTTCTCGAAATCTAAATCTGGACTTTCATTAGGGTATTAAGTGTATCAAAATGTCGTCTTTCACATAGATTCGGAATCGTCAACTGCAAAAAAGTCAGTTTTAAGATATCGTTGATTGAACAAAGTTGTCTCTTTCTTGTTTCAAGTGTTCTACTATGGACCCATGGGTAAAACTCAAGTTTTAAAAAAGTTCCCGGAATCCGAATTTGGACATTCGTTAGTGTATTAAGTGTATCAAAATGTCGTCTTTCACGTTGATTCGGAATCGTCAACCGCAATAAAAGTCAGTTTTGAGATATAGTTGAATGAACAAAGTTGTCTCTTTCTTGTTTCAAGTGTTTAACTATTGACCCATGGCTAAAACTCAAGCTTTAAAGACTTCCCGAAATCCAAATTTGGACTTTCGTTAGTGTATTAAGTGTATCAAAATGTCGTCTTTCACATTTATTCGAAATCGTCAACCACAAAAAAAGTCAGTTTTGAGAAATCGTTGAATCAACAAAGTTGTCTCCTTCTTGTTTCAAGTGTTCTACTATGGACCCATCTCTAAAACTCAAGTTTTAAAGACTTCCCGAAATCCAAATTTAGACTTTCACTAGTGTATTAAGTGTATTAAAATGTCGTATTTCACATTGATTCGGAATCGTCAACCGCAAAAAAAGTCAGTTCTGAGATATCGTTGAATGAACGAAGTTGTTTCTTTCTTGTTTCAAGTGTTTAACTATGGACCCATGGCTAAAACTCAAGTTTTAAAGACTTCCCGAAATCCGAATTTGTACTTTCATTAGTGTATTAAGTGTATTAAAATGTCGTCTTTCACATTGATTCGGAATCGTCAACCGCAAAAAAAGTCAGTTTTGAGTTATCGTTGAATGAACAAAGTTGTCTCTTTCTTGTTTCAAGTGTTTAACTATGGACCCATGGCTAAAACTCAAGTTTTAAAGACTTCCCGAAATCCGAATTTGGACTTTCATTAGTGTATTAAGTGTATTAAAATGTCGTCTTTCGCATTGATTCGGAATCGTCAACCGCAAAAAAAGTCAGTTTTGAGTTATCGTTGAATGAACAAAGTTGTCTCTTTCTTGTTTCAAGTGTTCAACTATGGACCCATGGCTAAAACTCAAGTTTTAAAGACTTCCCGAAATCCGAATTTGGACTTTCATTTGTGTATTAAGTGTATTAAAATGTCGTCTTTCACATTGATTCGGAATCGTCAACCGCAAAAAAAGTCAGTTTTGAGATATCGTTGAATGAACAAAGTTGTCTCTTTCTTGTTTCAAGTGTTCAACTATGGACCCATGGCTAAAACTCAAGTTTAAAAAACTTCCCAAAATCTGAATTTGGACTTTATTTAGTGTATTAAGTGTTTCAAAATGTCATCTTTCACGTAGATTCAGAACCGTCAAAAGCAAATAAGTCAGTTTTGAGATATCTTTGATAGAACAAAGTTCTGTCTTTCTTGTTTCAATTGTTCTACTGTGCACCCATGGCTAAAACTCAAGTTTTAAAAACTTCCCGAGATCTGAATCTGGACTTTCATTAGTGTATTATGTGTATCAAAATGTCGTCTTTCACATAGATTCGGAATCGTCAACTGTAAAAAAGTCAATTTTGAGATATCGTTGATTTAACAAAGTTGTCTCCTTCTTGTTTCAAGTGTTCTACTATGGACCCATGGGTAAAACTCACGTTTTAAAAATGTCCCGAAATCCGAATTTGGACTTTCACTAGTGTATTAAGTGTATCAAAATGTCGTCTTTCACATTGATTCGGAATCGTCAACCGCAAAAAAAGGCAGTTTTTAGATATCGTTGAATGAAGAAAGTTGTCTCTTTCTTGTTTCAAGTGTTCAACAATGGACCCATGGCTAAAACTCAAGTTTTAAAGACTTCCCGAAATCCGAATTTGGATTTTTCATTAGTGTATTAAGTGTATTAAAATGTCGTCTTTCACATTGATTCGGAATCATCAACCGCAAAAAAAGTCAGTTTTGAGATATCGTTGAATGAACAAAGTTGTCTCTTTCTTTTTTCAAGTGTTTAACTATGGACCCATGGCTAAAACTCAAGTTTTAAATACTTTCCGAAATCCGAATTTGGACTTTCATCAGTGTATTAAGTGTATTAAAATGTCGTCTTTCACATTGATTCGGAATCGTCCACTACAAAAAACTGCCCTTTTGAGTTATCGTTGAATAAGCAAAGTTGTCTCTTTCTTGTTTCAAGTGTTCAACTATGGACCCATGGCTAAAACACAAGTTTTAAAAACTTCTCGAAATATGAATTTGGACTTTCTTTAGTGTATTAAGTTTTTCAAAATGTCGTCTTTCACGTAGATTCGGAATCATCAAAACCAAATAAGTCAGTTTTTAGATATCTTTGATTGAACAAAGTTCTATCTTTCTTGTTTCAAGTGTTCTACTATGAACCCACGGCTAAAACTCAAGTTTTAAAAACTTCTCGAAATCTGAATCTGGACTTTCATTAGTGTATTAAGTGTATCAAAATGTCATCTTTCACATAGGTTCGGAATCGTCAACTGCAAGAAAGTCAATTTTAAGATATCGTTGATTGAACAAAGTTGTCTCCTTCTTGTTTCAAGTGTTCTACTATGGACCATGGCTAAAACTCAAGTTTTAGAGACATCCCGAAATCCGAATTTGGACTTTCGTTAGTGTATTTAGTGTATCAAAATGTCATCTTTCACATTGATTCGAGATCGTCAACCGCAAAAAAAGTCAGTTTTGAGATATCGTTGAATGAACAAAGTTGTCTCTTTCTTGTTTCTAGTGTTTAACTATGGACCCATGGCTAAAACTCAAGTTTTAAAGACTTCCCGAAATCTGATTTGGACTTTCATCAGTGTATTAAGTGTATTAAAATGTAGTCTTTCACATTGATTCAGAATCGTCCACCGCAAAAAACTTTCCTTTCGAGTTATCGTTGAATGAACGAAGTTGTCTCTTTCTTGTTTCAAGTGTTCAACTACGGACCCATGGCCAAAACTCAAGTTTTAAAAACTTCCCAAAATCTGAATTTGGGCTTTCTTTAGTGTATTAAGTGTTTCAAAATGCCGTCTTTCATGTAGATTCGTAATCATCAAAAGCAAATAAGTCAGTTTTTAGATATCTTTGATTGAACAAAGTTCTGTCTTTCTTGTTTCAAGTGTTCTACTATGGACCCATGACTAAAACTCAAGTTTTAAAAACTTCTCGAAATCTAAATCTGGACTTTCATTAGGGTATTAAGTGTATCAAAATGTCGTCTTTCACATAGATTCGGAATCGTCAACTGCAAAAAAGTCAGTTTTAAGATATCGTTGATTGAACAAAGTTGTCTCTTTCTTGTTTCAAGTGTTCTACTATGGACCCATGGGTAAAACTCAAGTTTTAAAAAAGTTCCCGGAATCCGAATTTGGACATTCGTTAGTGTATTAAGTGTATCAAAATGTCGTCTTTCACGTTGATTCGGAATCGTCAACCGCAATAAAAGTCAGTTTTGAGATATAGTTGAATGAACAAAGTTGTCTCTTTCTTGTTTCAAGTGTTTAACTATTGACCCATGGCTAAAACTCAAGCTTTAAAGACTTCCCGAAATCCAAATTTGGACTTTTGTTAGTGTATTAAGTGTATCAAAATGTCGTCTTTCACATTTATTCGAAATCGTCAACCACAAAAAAAGTCAGTTTTGAGAAATCGTTGAATCAACAAAGTTGTCTCCTTCTTGTTTCAAGTGTTCTACTATGGACCCATCTCTAAAACTCAAGTTTTAAAGACTTCCCGAAATCCAAATTTAGACTTTCACTAGTGTATTAAGTGTATTAAAATGTCGTATTTCACATTGATTCGGAATCGTCAACCGCAAAAAAAGTCAGTTCTGAGATATCGTTGAATGAACGAAGTTGTTTCTTTCTTGTTTCAAGTGTTTAACTATGGACCCATGGCTAAAACTCAAGTTTTAAAGACTTCCCGAAATCCGAATTTGTACTTTCATTAGTGTATTAAGTGTATTAAAATGTCGTCTTTCACATTGATTCGGAATCGTCAACCGCAAAAAAAGTCAGTTTTGAGTTATCGTTGAATGAACAAAGTTGTCTCTTTCTTGTTTCAAGTGTTTAACTATGGACCCATGGCTAAAACTCAAGTTTTAAAGACTTCCCGAAATCCGAATTTGGACTTTCATTAGTGTATTAAGTGTATTAAAATGTCGTCTTTCGCATTGATTCGGAATCGTCAACCGCAAAAAAAGTCAGTTTTGAGTTATCGTTGAATGAACAAAGTTGTCTCTTTCTTGTTTCAAGTGTTCAACTATGGACCCATGGCTAAAACTCAAGTTTTAAAGACTTCCCGAAATCCGAATTTGGACTTTCATTTGTGTATTAAGTGTATTAAAATGTCGTCTTTCACATTGATTCGGAATCGTCAACCGCAAAAAAAGTCAGTTTTGAGATATCGTTGAATGAACAAAGTTGTCTCTTTCTTGTTTCAAGTGTTCAACTATGGACCCATGGCTAAAACTCAAGTTTAAAAAACTTCCCAAAATCTGAATTTGGACTTTATTTAGTGTATTAAGTGTTTCAAAATGTCATCTTTCACGTAGATTCAGAACCGTCAAAAGCAAATAAGTCAGTTTTGAGATATCTTTGATAGAACAAAGTTCTGTCTTTCTTGTTTCAATTGTTCTACTGTGCACCCATGGCTAAAACTCAAGTTTTAAAAACTTCCCGAGATCTGAATCTGGACTTTCATTAGTGTATTATGTGTATCAAAATGTCGTCTTTCACATAGATTCGGAATCGTCAACTGTAAAAAAGTCAATTTTGAGATATCGTTGATTTAACAAAGTTGTCTCCTTCTTGTTTCAAGTGTTCTACTATGGACCCATGGGTAAAACTCACGTTTTAAAAATGTCCCGAAATCCGAATTTGGACTTTCACTAGTGTATTAAGTGTATCAAAATGTCGTCTTTCACATTGATTCGGAATCGTCAACCGCAAAAAAAGGCAGTTTTTAGATATCGTTGAATGAAGAAAGTTGTCTCTTTCTTGTTTCAAGTGTTCAACAATGGACCCATGGCTAAAACTCAAGTTTTAAAGACTTCCCGAAATCCGAATTTGGATTTTTCATTAGTGTATTAAGTGTATTAAAATGTCGTCTTTCACATTGATTCGGAATCATCAACCGCAAAAAACGTCAGTTTTGAGATATCGTTGAATGAACAAAGTTGTCTCTTTCTTGTTTCAAGTGTTCAACTATGGACCCATGGCTAAAACTCAAGTTTTAAAGACTTCCCGAAATCCGAATTTGGACTTTCATTTGTGTATTAAGTGTATTAAAATGTCGTCTTTCACATTGATTCGGAATCGTCAACCGCAAAAAACGTCAGTTTTGAGATATCGTTGAATGAACAAAGTTGTCTCTTTCTTGTTTCAAGTGTTCAACTATGGACCCATGGCTAAAACTCAAGTTTTAAAAACTTCCCAAAATCTGAATTTGGACTTTATTTAGTGTATTAAGTGTTTCAAAATGTCATCTTTCACGTAGATTCAGAACCGTCAAAAGCAAATAAGTCAGTTTTGAGATATCTTTGATAGAACAAAGTTCTGTCTTTCTTGTTTCAATTGTTCTACTGTGCACCCATGGCTAAAACTCAAGTTTTAAAAACTTCCCGAGATCTGAATCTGGACTTTCATTAGTGTATTATGTGTATCAAAATGTCGTCTTTCACATAGATTCGGAATCGTCAACTGCAAAAAAGTCAATTTTGAGATATCGTTGATTTAACAAAGTTGTCTCCTTCTTGTTTCAAGTGTTCTACTATGGACCCATGGGTAAAACTCACGTTTTAAAAATGTCCCGAAATCCGAATTTGGACTTTCACTAGTGTATTAAGTGTATCAAAATGTCGTCTTTCACATTGATTCGGAATCGTCAACCGCAAAAAAAGGCAGTTTTTAGATATCGTTGAATGAAGAAAGTTGTCTCTTTCTTGTTTCAAGTGTTCAACAATGGACCCATGGCTAAAACACAAGTTTTAAAAACTTCTCGAAATATGAATTTGGACTTTCTTTAGTGTATTAAGTTTTTCAAAATGTCGTCTTTCACGTAGATTCGGAATCATCAAAACCAAATAAGTCAGTTTTTAGATATCTTTGTTTGAACAAAGTTCTATCTTTCTTGTTTCAAGTGTTCTACTATGAACCCACGGCTAAAACTCAAGTTTTAAAAACTTCTCGAAATCTGAATCTGGACTTTCATTAGTGTATTAAGTGTATCAAAATGTCATCTTTCACATAGGTTCGGAATCGTCAACTGCAATAAAAGTCAATTTTAAGATATCGTTGATTGAACAAAGTTGTCTCCTTCTTGTTTCAAGTGTTCTACTATGGACCATGGCTAAAACTCAAGTTTTAGAGACATCCCGAAATCCGAATTTGGACTTTCGTTAGTGTATTAAGTGTATCAAAATGTCATCTTTCACATTGATTCGAGATCGTCAACCGCAAAAAAAGTCAGTTTTGAGATATCGTTGAATGAACAAAGTTGTCTCTTTCTTGTTTCTAGTGTTTAACTATGGACCCATGGCTAAAACTCAAGTTTTAAAGACTTCCCGAAATCTGATTTGGACTTTCATCAGTGTATTAAGTGTATTAAAATGTAGTCTTTCACATTGATTCAGAATCGTCCACCGCAAAAAACTTTCCTTTCGAGTTATCGTTGAATGAACGAAGTTGTCTCTTTCTTGTTTCAAGTGTTCAACTACGGACCCATGGCCAAAACTCAAGTTTTAAAAACTTCCCAAAATCTGAATTTGGGCTTTCTTTAGTGTATTAAGTGTTTCAAAATGCCGTCTTTCATGTAGATTCGTAATCATCAAAAGCAAATAAGTCAGTTTTTAGATATCTTTGATTGAACAAAGTTCTGTCTTTCTTGTTTCAAGTGTTCTACTATGGACCCATGACTAAAACTCAAGTTTTAAAAACTTCTCGAAATCTAAATCTGGACTTTCATTAGGGTATTAAGTGTATCAAAATGTCGTCTTTCACATAGATTCGGAATCGTCAACTGCAAAAAAGTCAGTTTTGAGATATCGTTGATTGAACAAAGTTGTCTCTTTCTTGTTTCAAGTGTTCTACTATGGACCCATGGGTAAAACTCAAGTTTTAAAAAAGTTCCCGGAATCCGAATTTGGACATTCGTTAGTGTATTAAGTGTATCAAAATGTCGTCTTTCACGTTGATTCGGAATCGTCAACCGCAATAAAAGTCAGTTTTGAGATATAGTTGAATGAACAAAGTTGTCTCTTTCTTGTTTCAAGTGTTTAACTATTGACCCATGGCTAAAACTCAAGCTTTAAAGACTTCCCGAAATCCAAATTTGGACTTTCGTTAGTGTATTAAGTGTATCAAAATGTCGTCTTTCACATTTATTCGAAATCGTCAACCGCAAAAAAAGTCAGTTTTGAGAAATCGTTGAATCAACAAAGTTGTCTCTTTCTTGTTTCAAGTGTTCTACTATAGACCCATGGCTAAAACTCAAGTTTTAAAGACTTCCCGAAATCCAAATTTAGACTTTCATTAGTGTATTAAGTGTATTAAAATGTCGTATTTCACATTGATTCGGAATCGTCAACCGCAAAAAAAGTCAGTTCTGAGATATCGTTGAATGAACGAAGTTGTTTCTTTCTTGTTTCAAGTGTTTAACTATGGACCCATGGCTAAAACTCAAGTTTTAAAGACTTCTCGAAATCCGAATTTGTACTTTCATTAGTGTATTAAGTGTATTAAAATGTCGTCTTTCACATTGATTCGGAATCGTCAACCGCAAAAAAAGTCAGTTTTGAGTTATCGTTGAATGAACAAAGTTGTCTCTTTCTTGTTTCAAGTGTTTAACTATGGACCCATGGCTAAAACTCAAGTTTTAAAGACTTCCCGAAATCCGAATTTGGACTTTCATTAGTGTATTAAGTGTATTAAAATGTCGTCTTTCGCATTGATTCGGAATCGTCAACCGCAAAAAAAGTCAGTTTTGAGTTATCGTTGAATGAACAAAGTTGTCTCTTTCTTGTTTCAAGTGTTTAACTATGGACCCATGGCTAAAACTCAAGTTTTAAAGACTTCCCGAAATCTGAATTTGGACTTTCATTAGTGTATTAAGTGTATTAAAATGTCGTCTTTCGCATTGATTCGGAATCGTCAACCGCAAAAAAAGTCAGTTTTGAGTTATCGTTGAATGAACAAAGTTGTCTCTTTCTTGTTTCAAGTGTTCAACTATGGACCCATGGCTAAAACTCAAGTTTTAAAGACTTCCCGAAATCCGAATTTGGACTTTCATTTGTGTATTAAGTGTATTAAAATGTCGTCTTTCACATTGATTCGGAATCGTCAACCGCAAAAAAAGTCAGTTTTGAGATATCGTTGAATGAACAAAGTTGTCTCTTTCTTGTTTCAAGTGTTCAACTATGGACCCATGGCTAAAACTCAAGTTTTAAAAACTTCCCAAAATCTGAATTTGGACTTTATTTAGTGTATTAAGTGTTTCAAAATGTCATCTTTCACGTAGATTCAGAACCGTCAAAAGCAAATAAGTCAGTTTTGAGATATCTTTGATAGAACAAAGTTCTGTCTTTCTTGTTTCAATTGTTCTACTGTGCACCCATGGCTAAAACTCAAGTTTTAAAAACTTCCCGAGATCTGAATCTGGACTTTCATTAGTGTATTATGTGTATCAAAATGTCGTCTTTCACATAGATTCGGAATCGTCAACTGCAAAAAAGTCAATTTTGAGATATCGTTGATTTAACAAAGTTGTCTCCTTCTTGTTTCAAGTGTTCTACTATGGACCCATGGGTAAAACTCACGTTTTAAAAATGTCCCGAAATCCGAATTTGGACTTTCACTAGTGTATTAAGTGTATCAAAATGTCGTCTTTCACATTGATTCGGAATCGTCAACCGCAAAAAAAGGCAGTTTTTAGATATCGTTGAATGAAGAAAGTTGTCTCTTTCTTGTTTCAAGTGTTCAACAATGGACCCATGGCTAAAACTCAAGTTTTAAAGACTTCCCGAAATCCGAATTTGGATTTTTCATTAGTGTATTAAGTGTATTAAAATGTCGTCTTTCACATTGATTCGGAATCATCAACCGCAAAAAAAGTCAGTTTTGAGATATCGTTGAATGAACAAAGTTGTCTCTTTCTTTTTTCAAGTGTTTAACTATGGACCCATGGCTAAAACTCAAGTTTTAAATACTTTCCGAAATCCGAATTTGGACTTTCATCAGTGTATTAAGTGTATTAAAATGTCGTCTTTCACATTGATTCGGAATCGTCCACTACAAAAAACTGCCCTTTTGAGTTATCGTTGAATAAGCAAAGTTGTCTCTTTCTTGTTTCAAGTGTTCAACTATGGACCCATGGCTAAAACACAAGTTTTAAAAACTTCTCGAAATATGAATTTGGACTTTCTTTAGTGTATTAAGTTTTTCAAAATGTCGTCTTTCACGTAGATTCGGAATCATCAAAACCAAATAAGTCAGTTTTTAGATATCTTTGATTGAACAAAGTTCTATCTTTCTTGTTTCAAGTGTTCTACTATGAACCCACGGCTAAAACTCAAGTTTTAAAAACTTCTCGAAATCTGAATCTGGACATTCATTAGTGTATTAAGTGTATCAAAATGTCATCTTTCACATAGGTTCGGAATCGTCAACTGCAAAAAAGTCAATTTTAAGATATCGTTGATTGAACAAAGTTGTCTCCTTCTTGTTTCAAGTGTTCTACTATGGACCATGGCTAAAACTCAAGTTTTAGAGACATCCCGAAATCCGAATTTGGACTTTCGTTAGTGTATTAAGTGTATCAAAATGTCATCTTTCACATTGATTCGAGATCGTTAACCGCAAAAAAAGTCAGTTTTGAGATATCGTTGAATGAACAAAGTTGTCTCTTTCTTGCTTCTTGTGTTTAACTATGGACCCATGGCTAAAACTCAAGTTTTAAAGACTTCCCGAAATCTGATTTGGACTTTCATCAGTGTATTAAGTGTATTAAAATGTAGTCTTTCACATTGATTCAGAATCGTCCACCGCAAAAAACTTTCCTTTCGAGTTATCGTTGAATGAACGAAGTTGTCTCTTTCTTGTTTCAAGTGTTCAACTACGGACCCATGGCCAAAACTCAAGTTTTAAAAACTTCCCAAAATCTGAATTTGGGCTTTCTTTAGTGTATTAAGTGTTTCAAAATGCCGTCTTTCATGTAGATTCGTAATCATCAAAAGCAAATAAGTCAGTTTTTAGATATCTTTGATTGAACAAAGTTCTGTCTTTCTTGTTTCAAGTGTTCTACTATGGACCCATGACTAAAACTCAAGTTTTAAAAACTTCTCGAAATCTAAATCTGGACTTTCATTAGGGTATTAAGTGTATCAAAATGTCGTCTTTCACATAGATTAGGAATCGTCAACTGCAAAAAAGTCAGTTTTGAGATATCGTTGATTGAACAAAGTTGTCTCTTTCTTGTTTCAAGTGTTCTACTATGGACCCATGGGTAAAACTCAAGTTTTAAAAAAGTTCCCGGAATTCGAATTTCGACATTCGTTAGTGTATTAAGTGTATCAAAATGTCGTCTTTCACGTTGATTCGGAATCGTCAACCGCAATAAAAGTCAGTTTTGAGATATAGTTGAATGAACAAAGTTGTCTCTTTCTTGTTTCAAGTGTTTAACTATTGACCCATGGCTAAAACTCAAGCTTTAAAGACTTCCCGAAATCCAAATTTGGACTTTCGTTAGTGTATTAAGTGTATCAAAATGTCGTCTTTCACATTTATTCGAAATCGTCAACCGCAAAAAAAGTCAGTTTTGAGAAATCGTTGAATCAACAAAGTTGTCTCTTTCTTGTTTCAAGTGTTCTACTATAGACCCATGGCTAAAACTCAAGTTTTAAAGACTTCCCGAAATCCAAATTTAGACTTTCATTAGTGTATTAAGTGTATTAAAATGTCGTATTTCACATTGATTCGGAATCGTCAACCGCAAAAAAAGTCAGTTCTGAGATATCGTTGAATGAACGAAGTTGTTTCTTTCTTGTTTCAAGTGTTTAACTATGGACCCATGGCTAAAACTCAAGTTTTAAAGACTTCTCGAAATCCGAATTTGTACTTTCATTAGTGTATTAAGTGTATTAAAATGTCGTCTTTCACATTGATTCGGAATCGTCAACCGCAAAAAAAGTCAGTTTTGAGTTATCGTTGAATGAACAAAGTTGTCTCTTTCTTGTTTCAAGTGTTTAACTATGGACCCATGGCTAAAACTCAAGTTTTAAAGACTTCCCGAAATTCGAATTTGGACTTTCATTAGTGTATTAAGTGTATTAAAATGTCGTCTTTCGCATTGATTCGGAATCGTCAACCGCAAAAAAAGTCAGTTTTGAGTTATCGTTGAATGAACAAAGTTGTCTCTTTCTTGTTTCAAGTGTTCAACTATGGACCCATGGCTAAAACTCAAGTTTTAAAGACTTCCCGAAATCCGAATTTGGACTTTCATTTGTGTATTAAGTGTATTAAAATGTCGTCTTTCACATTGATTCGGAATCGTCAACCGCAAAAAAAGTCAGTTTTGAGATATCGTTGAATGAACAAAGTTGTCTCTTTCTTGTTTCAAGTGTTCAACTATGGACCCATGGCTAAAACTCAAGTTTTAAAAACTTCCCAAAATCTGAATTTGGACTTTATTTAGTGTATTAAGTGTTTCAAAATGTCATCTTTCACGTAGATTCAGAACCGTCAAAAGCAAATAAGTCAGTTTTGAGATATCTTTGATAGAACAAAGTTCTGTCTTTCTTGTTTCAATTGTTCTACTGTGCACCCATGGCTAAAACTCAAGTTTTAAAAACTTCCCGAGATCTGAATCTGGACTTTCATTAGTGTATTATGTGTATCAAAATGTCGTCTTTCACATAGATTCGGAATCGTCAACTGCAAAAAAGTCAATTTTGAGATATCGTTGATTTAACAAAGTTGTGTCCTTCTTGTTTCAAGTGTTCTACTATGGACCCATGGGTAAAACTCACGTTTTAAAAATGTCCCGAAATCCGAATTTGGACTTTCACTAGTGTATTAAGTGTATCAAAATGTCGTCTTTCACATTGATTCGGAATCGTCAACCGCAAAAAAAGGCAGTTTTTAGATATCGTTGAATGAAGAAAGTTGTCTCTTTCTTGTTTCAAGTGTTCAACAATGGACCCATGGCTAAAACTCAAGTTTTAAAGACTTCCCGAAATCCGAATTTGGATTTTTCATTAGTGTATTAAGTGTATTAAAATGTCGTCTTTCACATTGATTCGGAATCATCAACCGCAAAAAAAGTCAGTTTTGAGATATCGTTGAATGAACAAAGTTGTCTCTTTCTTGTTTCAAGTGTTTAACTATGGACCCATGGCTAAAACTCAAGTTTTAAAGACTTCCCGAAATCCGAATTTGGACTTTCATTAGTGTATTAAGTGTATTAAAATGTCGTCTTTCGCATTGATTCGGAATCGTCAACCGCAAAAAAAGTCAGTTTTGAGTTATCGTTGAATGAACAAAGTTGTCTCTTTCTTGTTTCAAGTGTTTAACTATGGACCCATGGCTAAAACTCAAGTTTTAAAGACTTCCCGAAATCCGAATTTGGACTTTCATTAGTGTATTAAGTGTATTAAAATGTCGTCTTTCGCATTGATTCGGAATCGTCAACCGCAAAAAAAGTCAGTTTTGAGTTATCGTTGAATGAACAAAGTTGTCTCTTTCTTGTTTCAAGTGTTCAACTATGGACCCATGGCTAAAACTCAAGTTTTAAAGACTTCCCGAAATCCGAATTTGGACTTTCATTTGTGTATTAAGTGTATTAAAATGTCGTCTTTCACATTGATTCGGAATCGTCAACCGCAAAAAAAGTCAGTTTTGAGATATCGTTGAATGAACAAAGTTGTCTCTTTCTTGTTTCAAGTGTTCAACTATGGACCCATGGCTAAAACTCAAGTTTTAAAAACTTCCCAAAATCTGAATTTGGACTTTATTTAGTGTATTAAGTGTTTCAAAATGTCATCTTTCACGTAGATTCAGAACCGTCAAAAGCAAATAAGTCAGTTTTGAGATATCTTTGATAGAACAAAGTTCTGTCTTTCTTGTTTCAATTGTTCTACTGTGCACCCATGGCTAAAACTCAAGTTTTAAAAACTTCCCGAGATCTGAATCTGGACTTTCATTAGTGTATTATGTGTATCAAAATGTCGTCTTTCACATAGATTCGGAATCGTCAACTGCAAAAAAGTCAATTTTGAGATATCGTTGATTTAACAAAGTTGTCTCCTTCTTGTTTCAAGTGTTCTACTATGGACCCATGGGTAAAACTCACGTTTTAAAAATGTCCCGAAATCCGAATTTGGACTTTCACTAGTGTATTAAGTGTATCAAAATGTCGTCTTTCACATTGATTCGGAATCGTCAACCGCAAAAAAAGGCAGTTTTTAGATATCGTTGAATGAAGAAAGTTGTCTCTTTCTTGTTTCAAGTGTTCAACAATGGACCCATGGCTAAAACTCAAGTTTTAAAGACTTCCCGAAATCCGAATTTGGATTTTTCATTAGTGTATTAAGTGTATTAAAATGTCGTCTTTCACATTGATTCGGAATCATCAACCGCAAAAAAAGTCAGTTTTGAGATATCGTTGAATGAACAAAGTTGTCTCTTTCTTTTTTCAAGTGTTTAACTATGGACCCATGGCTAAAACTCAAGTTTTAAATACTTTCCGAAATCCGAATTTGGACTTTCATCAGTGTATTAAGTGTATTAAAATGTCGTCTTTCACATTGATTCGGAATCGTCCACTACAAAAAACTGCCCTTTTGAGTTATCGTTGAATAAGCAAAGTTGTCTCTTTCTTGTTTCAAGTGTTCAACTATGGACCCATGGCTAAAACACAAGTTTTAAAAACTTCTCGAAATATGAATTTGGACTTTCTTTAGTGTATTAAGTTTTTCAAAATGTCGTCTTTCACGTAGATTCGGAATCATCAAAACCAAATAAGTCAGTTTTTAGATATCTTTGATTGAACAAAGTTCTATCTTTCTTGTTTCAAGTGTTCTACTATGAACCCACGGCTAAAACTCAAGTTTTAAAAACTTCTCGAAATCTGAATCTGGACATTCATTAGTGTATTAAGTGTATCAAAATGTCATCTTTCACATAGGTTCGGAATCGTCAACTGCAAAAAAGTCAATTTTAAGATATCGTTGATTGAACAAAGTTGTCTCCTTCTTGTTTCAAGTGTTCTACTATGGACCATGGCTAAAACTCAAGTTTTAGAGACATCCCGAAATCCGAATTTGGACTTTCGTTAGTGTATTAAGTGTATCAAAATGTCATCTTTCACATTGATTCGAGATCGTTAACCGCAAAAAAAGTCAGTTTTGAGATATCGTTGAATGAACAAAGTTGTCTCTTTCTTGCTTCTAGTGTTTAACTATGGACCCATGGCTAAAACTCAAGTTTTAAAGACTTCCCGAAATCTGATTTGGACTTTCATCAGTGTATTAAGTGTATTAAAATGTAGTCTTTCACATTGATTCAGAATCGTCCACCGCAAAAAACTTTCCTTTCGAGTTATCGTTGAATGAACGAAGTTGTCTCTTTCTTGTTTCAAGTGTTCAACTACGGACCCATGGCCAAAACTCAAGTTTTAAAAACTTCCCAAAATCTGAATTTGGGCTTTCTTTAGTGTATTAAGTGTTTCAAAATGCCGTCTTTCATGTAGATTCGTAATCATCAAAAGCAAATAAGTCAGTTTTTAGATATCTTTGATTGAACAAAGTTCTGTCTTTCTTGTTTCAAGTGTTCTACTATGGACCCATGACTAAAACTCAAGTTTTAAAAACTTCTCGAAATCTAAATCTGGACTTTCATTAGGGTATTAAGTGTATCAAAATGTCGTCTTTCACATAGATTAGGAATCGTCAACTGCAAAAAAGTCAGTTTTGAGATATCGTTGATTGAACAAAGTTGTCTCTTTCTTGTTTCAAGTGTTCTACTATGGACCCATGGGTAAAACTCAAGTTTTAAAAAAGTTCCCGGAATTCGAATTTCGACATTCGTTAGTGTATTAAGTGTATCAAAATGTCGTCTTTCACGTTGATTCGGAATCGTCAACCGCAATAAAAGTCAGTTTTGAGATATAGTTGAATGAACAAAGTTGTCTCTTTCTTGTTTCAAGTGTTTAACTATTGACCCATGGCTAAAACTCAAGCTTTAAAGACTTCCCGAAATCCAAATTTGGACTTTCGTTAGTGTATTAAGTGTATCAAAATGTCGTCTTTCACATTTATTCGAAATCGTCAACCGCAAAAAAAGTCAGTTTTGAGAAATCGTTGAATCAACAAAGTTGTCTCTTTCTTGTTTCAAGTGTTCTACTATAGACCCATGGCTAAAACTCAAGTTTTAAAGACTTCCCGAAATCCAAATTTAGACTTTCATTAGTGTATTAAGTGTATTAAAATGTCGTATTTCACATTGATTCGGAATCGTCAACCGCAAAAAAAGTCAGTTCTGAGATATCGTTGAATGAACGAAGTTGTTTCTTTCTTGTTTCAAGTGTTTAACTATGGACCCATGGCTAAAACTCAAGTTTTAAAGACTTCTCGAAATCCGAATTTGTACTTTCATTAGTGTATTAAGTGTATTAAAATGTCGTCTTTCACATTGATTCGGAATCGTCAACCGCAAAAAAAGTCAGTTTTGAGTTATCGTTGAATGAACAAAGTTGTCTCTTTCTTGTTTCAAGTGTTTAACTATGGACCCATGGCTAAAACTCAAGTTTTAAAGACTTCCCGAAATTCGAATTTGGACTTTCATTAGTGTATTAAGTGTATTAAAATGTCGTCTTTCGCATTGATTCGGAATCGTCAACCGCAAAAAAAGTCAGTTTTGAGTTATCGTTGAATGAACAAAGTTGTCTCTTTCTTGTTTCAAGTGTTCAACTATGGACCCATGGCTAAAACTCAAGTTTTAAAGACTTCCCGAAATCTGAATTTGGACTTTCATTTGTGTATTAAGTGTATTAAAATGTCGTCTTTCACATTGATTCGGAATCGTCAACCGCAAAAAAAGTCAGTTTTGAGATATCGTTGAATGAACAAAGTTGTCTCTTTCTTGTTTCAAGTGTTCAACTATGGACCCATGGCTAAAACTCAAGTTTTAAAAACTTCCCAAAATCTGAATTTGGACTTTATTTAGTGTATTAAGTGTTTCAAAATGTCATCTTTCACGTAGATTCAGAACCGTCAAAAGCAAATAAGTCAGTTTTGAGATATCTTTGATAGAACAAAGTTCTGTCTTTCTTGTTTCAATTGTTCTACTGTGCACCCATGGCTAAAACTCAAGTTTTAAAAACTTCCCGAGATCTGAATCTGGACTTTCATTAGTGTATTATGTGTATCAAAATGTCGTCTTTCACATAGATTCGGAATCGTCAACTGCAAAAAAGTCAATTTTGAGATATCGTTGATTTAACAAAGTTGTGTCCTTCTTGTTTCAAGTGTTCTACTATGGACCCATGGGTAAAACTCACGTTTTAAAAATGTCCCGAAATCCGAATTTGGACTTTCACTAGTGTATTAAGTGTATCAAAATGTCGTCTTTCACATTGATTCGGAATCGTCAACCGCAAAAAAAGGCAGTTTTTAGATATCGTTGAATGAAGAAAGTTGTCTCTTTCTTGTTTCAAGTGTTCAACAATGGACCCATGGCTAAAACTCAAGTTTTAAAGACTTCCCGAAATCCGAATTTGGATTTTTCATTAGTGTATTAAGTGTATTAAAATGTCGTCTTTCACATTGATTCGGAATCATCAACCGCAAAAAAAGTCAGTTTTGAGATATCGTTGAATGAACAAAGTTGTCTCTTTCTTTTTTCAAGTGTTTAACTATGGACCCATGGCTAAAACTCAAGTTTTAAATATTTTCCGAAATCCGAATTTGGACTTTCATCAGTGTATTAAGTGTATTAAAATGTCGTCTTTCACATTGATTCGGAATCGTCCACTACAAAAAACTGCCCTTTTGAGTTATCGTTGAATAAGCAAAGTTGTCTCTTTCTTGTTTCAAGTGTTCAACTATGGACCCATGGCTAAAACACAAGTTTTAAAAACTTCTCGAAATATGAATTTGGACTTTCTTTAGTGTATTAAGTTTTTCAAAATGTCGTCTTTCACGTAGATTCGGAATCATCAAAACCAAATAAGTCAGTTTTTAGATATCTTTGATTGAACAAAGTTCTATCTTTCTTGTTTCAAGTGTTCTACTATGAACCCACGGCTAAAACTCAAGTTTTAAAAACTTCTCGAAATCTGAATCTGGACTTTCATTAGTGTATTAAGTGTATCAAAATGTCATCTTTCACATAGGTTCGGAATCGTCAACTGCAAAAAAGTCAATTTTAAGATATCGTTGATTGAACAAAGTTGTCTCCTTCTTGTTTCAAGTGTTCTACTATGGACCATGGCTAAAACTCAAGTTTTAGAGACATCCCGAAATCCGAATTTGGACTTTCGTTAGTGTATTAAGTGTATCAAAATGTCATCTTTCACATTGATTCGAGATCGTCAACCGCAAAAAAAGTCAGTTTTGAGATATCGTTGAGTGAACAAAGTTGTCTCTTTCTTGTTTCTAGTGTTTAACTATGGACCCATGGCTAAAACTCAAGTTTTAAAGACTTCCCGAAATCTGATTTGGACTTTCATCAGTGTATTAAGTGTATTAAAATGTAGTCTTTCACATTGATTCAGAATCGTCCACCGCAAAAAACTTTCCTTTCGAGTTATCGTTGAATGAACGAAGTTGTCTCTTTCTTGTTTCAAGTGTTCAACTACGGACCCATGGCCAAAACTCAAGTTTTAAAAACTTCCCAAAATCTGAATTTGGGCTTTCTTTAGTGTATTAAGTGTTTCAAAATGCCGTCTTTCATGTAGATTCGTAATCATCAAAAGCAAATAAGTCAGTTTTTAGATATCTTTGATTGAACAAAGTTCTGTCTTTCTTGTTTCAAGTGTTCTACTATGGACCCATGACTAAAACTCAAGTTTTAAAAACTTCTCGAAATCTAAATCTGGACTTTCATTAGGGTATTAAGTGTATCAAAATGTCGTCTTCCACATAGATTCGGAATCGTCAACTGCAAAAAAGTCAGTTTTAAGATATCGTTGATTGAACAAAGTTGTCTCTTTCTTGTTTCAAGTGTTCTACTATGGACCCATGGGTAAAACTCAAGTTTTAAAAAAGTTCCCGGAATCCGAATTTGGACATTCGTTAGTGTATTAAGTGTATCAAAATGTCGTCTTTCACGTTGATTCGGAATCGTCAACCGCAATAAAAGTCAGTTTTGAGATATAGTTGAATGAACAAAGTTGTCTCTTTCTTGTTTCAAGTGTTTAACTATTGACCCATGGCTAAAACTCAAGCTTTAAAGACTTCCCGAAATCCAAATTTGGACTTTCGTTAGTGTATTAAGTGTATCAAAATGTCGTCTTTCACATTTATTCGAAATCGTCAACCACAAAAAAAGTCAGTTTTGAGAAATCGTTGAATCAACAAAGTTGTCTCCTTCTTGTTTCAAGTGTTCTACTATGGACCCATCTCTAAAACTCAAGTTTTAAAGACTTCCCGAAATCCAAATTTAGACTTTCACTAGTGTATTAAGTGTATTAAAATGTCGTATTTCACATTGATTCGGAATCGTCAACCGCAAAAAAAGTCAGTTCTGAGATATCGTTGAATGAACGAAGTTGTTTCTTTCTTGTTTCAAGTGTTTAACTATGGACCCATGGCTAAAACTCAAGTTTTAAAGACTTCCCGAAATCCGAATTTGTACTTTCATTAGTGTATTAAGTGTATTAAAATGTCGTCTTTCACATTGATTCGGAATCGTCAACCGCAAAAAAAGTCAGTTTTGAGTTATCGTTGAATGAACAAAGTTGTCTCTTTCTTGTTTCAAGTGTTTAACTATGGACCCATGGCTAAAACTCAAGTTTTAAAGACTTCCCGAAATCCGAATTTGGACTTTCATTAGTGTATTAAGTGTATTAAAATGTCGTCTTTCGCATTGATTCGGAATCGTCAACCGCAAAAAAAGTCAGTTTTGAGTTATCGTTGAATGAACAAAGTTGTCTCTTTCTTGTTTCAAGTGTTCAACTATGGACCCATGGCTAAAACTCAAGTTTTAAAGACTTCCCGAAATCCGAATTTGGACTTTCATTTGTGTATTAAGTGTATTAAAATGTCGTCTTTCACATTGATTCGGAATCGTCAACCGCAAAAAAAGTCAGTTTTGAGATATCGTTGAATGAACAAAGTTGTCTCTTTCTTGTTTCAAGTGTTCAACTATGGACCCATGGCTAAAACTCAAGTTTTAAAAACTTCCCAAAATCTGAATTTGGACTTTATTTAGTGTATTAAGTGTTTCAAAATGTAATCTTTCACATAGATTCAGAACCGTCAAAAGCAAATAAGTCAGTTTTGAGATATCTTTGATAGAACAAAGTTCTGTCTTTCTTGTTTCAATTGTTTTACTGTGCACCCATGGCTAAAACTCAAGTTTTAAAAACTTCCCGAGATCTGAATCTGGACTTTCATTAGTGTATTATGTGTATCAAAATGTCGTCTTTCACATAGATTCGGAATCGTCAACTGCAAAAAAGTCAATTTTGAGATATCGTTGATTTAACAAAGTTGTCTCCTTCTTGTTTCAAGTGTTCTACTATGGACCCATGGGTAAAACTCACGTTTTAAAAATGTCCCGAAATCCGAATTTGGACTTTCACTAGTGTATTAAGTGTATCAAAATGTCGTCTTTCACATTGATTCGGAATCGTCAACCGCAAAAAAAGGCAGTTTTTAGATATCGTTGAATGAAGAAAGTTGTCTCTTTCTTGTTTCAAGTGTTCAACAATGGACCCATGGCTAAAACTCAAGTTTTAAAGACTTCCCGAAATCCGAATTTGGATTTTTCATTAGTGTATTAAGTGTATTAAAATGTCGTCTTTCACATTGATTCGGAATCATCAACCGCAAAAAAAGTCAGTTTTGAGATATCGTTGAATGAACAAAGTTGTCTCTTTCTTTTTTCAAGTGTTTAACTATGGACCCATGGCTAAAACTCAAGTTTTAAATACTTTCCGAAATCCGAATTTGGACTTTCATCAGTGTATTAAGTGTATTAAAATGTCGTCTTTCACATTGATTCGGAATCGTCCACTACAAAAAACTGCCCTTTTGAGTTATCGTTGAATAAGCAAAGTTGTCTCTTTCTTGTTTCAAGTGTTCAACTATGGACCCATGGCTAAAACACAAGTTTTAAAAACTTCTCGAAATATGAATTTGGACTTTCTTTAGTGTATTAAGTTTTTCAAAATGTCGTCTTTCACGTAGATTCGGAATCATCAAAACCAAATAAGTCAGTTTTTAGATATCTTTGATTGAACAAAGTTCTATCTTTCTTGTTTCAAGTGTTCTACTATGAACCCACGGCTAAAACTCAAGTTTTAAAAACTTCTCGAAATCTGAATCTGGACATTCATTAGTGTATTAAGTGTATCAAAATGTCATCTTTCACATAGGTTCGGAATCGTCAACTGCAAAAAAGTCAATTTTAAGATATCGTTGATTGAACAAAGTTGTCTCCTTCTTGTTTCAAGTGTTCTACTATGGACCATGGCTAAAACTCAAGTTTTAGAGACATCCCGAAATCCGAATTTGGACTTTCGTTAGTGTATTAAGTGTATCAAAATGTCATCTTTCACATTGATTCGAGATCGTTAACCGCAAAAAAAGTCAGTTTTGAGATATCGTTGAATGAACAAAGTTGTCTCTTTCTTGCTTCTAGTGTTTAACTATGGACCCATGGCTAAAACTCAAGTTTTAAAGACTTCCCGAAATCTGATTTGGACTTTCATCAGTGTATTAAGTGTATTAAAATGTAGTCTTTCACATTGATTCAGAATCGTCCACCGCAAAAAACTTTCCTTTCGAGTTATCGTTGAATGAACGAAGTTGTCTCTTTCTTGTTTCAAGTGTTCAACTACGGACCCATGGCCAAAACTCAAGTTTTAAAAACTTCCCAAAATCTGAATTTGGGCTTTCTTTAGTGTATTAAGTGTTTCAAAATGCCGTCTTTCATGTAGATTCGTAATCATCAAAAGCAAATAAGTCAGTTTTTAGATATCTTTGATTGAACAAAGTTCTGTCTTTCTTGTTTCAAGTGTTCTACTATGGACCCATGACTAAAACTCAAGTTTTAAAAACTTCTCGAAATCTAAATCTGGACTTTCATTAGGGTATTAAGTGTATCAAAATGTCGTCTTTCACATAGATTAGGAATCGTCAACTGCAAAAAAGTCAGTTTTGAGATATCGTTGATTGAACAAAGTTGTCTCTTTCTTGTTTCAAGTGTTCTACTATGGACCCATGGGTAAAACTCAAGTTTTAAAAAAGTTCCCGGAATTCGAATTTCGACATTCGTTAGTGTATTAAGTGTATCAAAATGTCGTCTTTCACGTTGATTCGGAATCGTCAACCGCAATAAAAGTCAGTTTTGAGATATAGTTGAATGAACAAAGTTGTCTCTTTCTTGTTTCAAGTGTTTAACTATTGACCCATGGCTAAAACTCAAGCTTTAAAGACTTCCCGAAATCCAAATTTGGACTTTCGTTAGTGTATTAAGTGTATCAAAATGTCGTCTTTCACATTTATTCGAAATCGTCAACCGCAAAAAAAGTCAGTTTTGAGAAATCGTTGAATCAACAAAGTTGTCTCTTTCTTGTTTCAAGTGTTCTACTATAGACCCATGGCTAAAACTCAAGTTTTAAAGACTTCCCGAAATCCAAATTTAGACTTTCATTAGTGTATTAAGTGTATTAAAATGTCGTATTTCACATTGATTCGGAATCGTCAACCGCAAAAAAAGTCAGTTCTGAGATATCGTTGAATGAACGAAGTTGTTTCTTTCTTGTTTCAAGTGTTTAACTATGGACCCATGGCTAAAACTCAAGTTTTAAAGACTTCTCGAAATCCGAATTTGTACTTTCATTAGTGTATTAAGTGTATTAAAATGTCGTCTTTCACATTGATTCGGAATCGTCAACCGCAAAAAAAGTCAGTTTTGAGTTATCGTTGAATGAACAAAGTTGTCTCTTTCTTGTTTCAAGTGTTTAACTATGGACCCATGGCTAAAACTCAAGTTTTAAAGACTTCCCGAAATTCGAATTTGGACTTTCATTAGTGTATTAAGTGTATTAAAATGTCGTCTTTCGCATTGATTCGGAATCGTCAACCGCAAAAAAAGTCAGTTTTGAGTTATCGTTGAATGAACAAAGTTGTCTCTTTCTTGTTTCAAGTGTTCAACTATGGACCCATGGCTAAAACTCAAGTTTTAAAGACTTCCCGAAATCTGAATTTGGACTTTCATTTGTGTATTAAGTGTATTAAAATGTCGTCTTTCACATTGATTCGGAATCGTCAACCGCAAAAAAAGTCAGTTTTGAGATATCGTTGAATGAACAAAGTTGTCTCTTTCTTGTTTCAAGTGTTCAACTATGGACCCATGGCTAAAACTCAAGTTTTAAAAACTTCCCAAAATCTGAATTTGGACTTTATTTAGTGTATTAAGTGTTTCAAAATGTCATCTTTCACGTAGATTCAGAACCGTCAAAAGCAAATAAGTCAGTTTTGAGATATCTTTGATAGAACAAAGTTCTGTCTTTCTTGTTTCAATTGTTCTACTGTGCACCCATGGCTAAAACTCAAGTTTTAAAAACTTCCCGAGATCTGAATCTGGACTTTCATTAGTGTATTATGTGTATCAAAATGTCGTCTTTCACATAGATTCGGAATCGTCAACTGCAAAAAAGTCAATTTTGAGATATCGTTGATTTAACAAAGTTGTGTCCTTCTTGTTTCAAGTGTTCTACTATGGACCCATGGGTAAAACTCACGTTTTAAAAATGTCCCGAAATCCGAATTTGGACTTTCACTAGTGTATTAAGTGTATCAAAATGTCGTCTTTCACATTGATTCGGAATCGTCAACCGCAAAAAAAGGCAGTTTTTAGATATCGTTGAATGAAGAAAGTTGTCTCTTTCTTGTTTCAAGTGTTCAACAATGGACCCATGGCTAAAACTCAAGTTTTAAAGACTTCCCGAAATCCGAATTTGGATTTTTCATTAGTGTATTAAGTGTATTAAAATGTCGTCTTTCACATTGATTCGGAATCATCAACCGCAAAAAAAGTCAGTTTTGAGATATCGTTGAA
Source organism: Diospyros kaki (assembly GCA_036245055.1). Classification (NCBI taxonomy): domain Eukaryota; kingdom Viridiplantae; phylum Streptophyta; class Magnoliopsida; order Ericales; family Ebenaceae; genus Diospyros; species Diospyros kaki. The sequence goes on along the minus strand of BSEG01000009.1, from coordinate 19,287,375 downwards.
TGAACAAAGTTGTCTCTTTCTTTTTTCAAGTGTTTAACTATGGACCCATGGCTAAAACTCAAGTTTTAAATATTTTCCGAAATCCGAATTTGGACTTTCATCAGTGTATTAAGTGTATTAAAATGTCGTCTTTCACATTGATTCGGAATCGTCCACTACAAAAAACTGCCCTTTTGAGTTATCGTTGAATAAGCAAAGTTGTCTCTTTCTTGTTTCAAGTGTTCAACTATGGACCCATGGCTAAAACACAAGTTTTAAAAACTTCTCGAAATATGAATTTGGACTTTCTTTAGTGTATTAAGTTTTTCAAAATGTCGTCTTTCACGTAGATTCGGAATCATCAAAACCAAATAAGTCAGTTTTTAGATATCTTTGATTGAACAAAGTTCTATCTTTCTTGTTTCAAGTGTTCTACTATGAACCCACGGCTAAAACTCAAGTTTTAAAAACTTCTCGAAATCTGAATCTGGACTTTCATTAGTGTATTAAGTGTATCAAAATGTCATCTTTCACATAGGTTCGGAATCGTCAACTGCAAAAAAGTCAATTTTAAGATATCGTTGATTGAACAAAGTTGTCTCCTTCTTGTTTCAAGTGTTCTACTATGGACCATGGCTAAAACTCAAGTTTTAGAGACATCCCGAAATCCGAATTTGGACTTTCGTTAGTGTATTAAGTGTATCAAAATGTCATCTTTCACATTGATTCGAGATCGTCAACCGCAAAAAAAGTCAGTTTTGAGATATCGTTGAGTGAACAAAGTTGTCTCTTTCTTGTTTCTAGTGTTTAACTATGGACCCATGGCTAAAACTCAAGTTTTAAAGACTTCCCGAAATCTGATTTGGACTTTCATCAGTGTATTAAGTGTATTAAAATGTAGTCTTTCACATTGATTCAGAATCGTCCACCGCAAAAAACTTTCCTTTCGAGTTATCGTTGAATGAACGAAGTTGTCTCTTTCTTGTTTCAAGTGTTCAACTACGGACCCATGGCCAAAACTCAAGTTTTAAAAACTTCCCAAAATCTGAATTTGGGCTTTCTTTAGTGTATTAAGTGTTTCAAAATGCCGTCTTTCATGTAGATTCGTAATCATCAAAAGCAAATAAGTCAGTTTTTAGATATCTTTGATTGAACAAAGTTCTGTCTTTCTTGTTTCAAGTGTTCTACTATGGACCCATGACTAAAACTCAAGTTTTAAAAACTTCTCGAAATCTAAATCTGGACTTTCATTAGGGTATTAAGTGTATCAAAATGTCGTCTTCCACATAGATTCGGAATCGTCAACTGCAAAAAAGTCAGTTTTAAGATATCGTTGATTGAACAAAGTTGTCTCTTTCTTGTTTCAAGTGTTCTACTATGGACCCATGGGTAAAACTCAAGTTTTAAAAAAGTTCCCGGAATCCGAATTTGGACATTCGTTAGTGTATTAAGTGTATCAAAATGTCGTCTTTCACGTTGATTCGGAATCGTCAACCGCAATAAAAGTCAGTTTTGAGATATAGTTGAATGAACAAAGTTGTCTCTTTCTTGTTTCAAGTGTTTAACTATTGACCCATGGCTAAAACTCAAGCTTTAAAGACTTCCCGAAATCCAAATTTGGACTTTCGTTAGTGTATTAAGTGTATCAAAATGTCGTCTTTCACATTTATTCGAAATCGTCAACCACAAAAAAAGTCAGTTTTGAGAAATCGTTGAATCAACAAAGTTGTCTCCTTCTTGTTTCAAGTGTTCTACTATGGACCCATCTCTAAAACTCAAGTTTTAAAGACTTCCCGAAATCCAAATTTAGACTTTCACTAGTGTATTAAGTGTATTAAAATGTCGTATTTCACATTGATTCGGAATCGTCAACCGCAAAAAAAGTCAGTTCTGAGATATCGTTGAATGAACGAAGTTGTTTCTTTCTTGTTTCAAGTGTTTAACTATGGACCCATGGCTAAAACTCAAGTTTTAAAGACTTCCCGAAATCCGAATTTGTACTTTCATTAGTGTATTAAGTGTATTAAAATGTCGTCTTTCACATTGATTCGGAATCGTCAACCGCAAAAAAAGTCAGTTTTGAGTTATCGTTGAATGAACAAAGTTGTCTCTTTCTTGTTTCAAGTGTTTAACTATGGACCCATGGCTAAAACTCAAGTTTTAAAGACTTCCCGAAATCCGAATTTGGACTTTCATTAGTGTATTAAGTGTATTAAAATGTCGTCTTTCGCATTGATTCGGAATCGTCAACCGCAAAAAAAGTCAGTTTTGAGTTATCGTTGAATGAACAAAGTTGTCTCTTTCTTGTTTCAAGTGTTCAACTATGGACCCATGGCTAAAACTCAAGTTTTAAAGACTTCCCGAAATCCGAATTTGGACTTTCATTTGTGTATTAAGTGTATTAAAATGTCGTCTTTCACATTGATTCGGAATCGTCAACCGCAAAAAAAGTCAGTTTTGAGATATCGTTGAATGAACAAAGTTGTCTCTTTCTTGTTTCAAGTGTTCAACTATGGACCCATGGCTAAAACTCAAGTTTTAAAAACTTCCCAAAATCTGAATTTGGACTTTATTTAGTGTATTAAGTGTTTCAAAATGTAATCTTTCACATAGATTCAGAACCGTCAAAAGCAAATAAGTCAGTTTTGAGATATCTTTGATAGAACAAAGTTCTGTCTTTCTTGTTTCAATTGTTTTACTGTGCACCCATGGCTAAAACTCAAGTTTTAAAAACTTCCCGAGATCTGAATCTGGACTTTCATTAGTGTATTATGTGTATCAAAATGTCGTCTTTCACATAGATTCGGAATCGTCAACTGCAAAAAAGTCAATTTTGAGATATCGTTGATTTAACAAAGTTGTCTCCTTCTTGTTTCAAGTGTTCTACTATGGACCCATGGGTAAAACTCACGTTTTAAAAATGTCCCGAAATCCGAATTTGGACTTTCACTAGTGTATTAAGTGTATCAAAATGTCGTCTTTCACATTGATTCGGAATCGTCAACCGCAAAAAAAGGCAGTTTTTAGATATCGTTGAATGAAGAAAGTTGTCTCTTTCTTGTTTCAAGTGTTCAACAATGGACCCATGGCTAAAACTCAAGTTTTAAAGACTTCCCGAAATCCGAATTTGGATTTTTCATTAGTGTATTAAGTGTATTAAAATGTCGTCTTTCACATTGATTCGGAATCATCAACCGCAAAAAAAGTCAGTTTTGAGATATCGTTGAATGAACAAAGTTGTCTCTTTCTTTTTTCAAGTGTTTAACTATGGACCCATGGCTAAAACTCAAGTTTTAAATACTTTCCGAAATCCGAATTTGGACTTTCATCAGTGTATTAAGTGTATTAAAATGTCGTCTTTCACATTGATTCGGAATCGTCCACTACAAAAAACTGCCCTTTTGAGTTATCGTTGAATATGCAAAGTTGTCTCTTTCTTGTTTCAAGTGTTCAACTATGGACCCATGGCTAAAACACAAGTTTTAAAAACTTCTCGAAATATGAATTTGGACTTTCTTTAGTGTATTAAGTTTTTCAAAATGTCGTCTTTCACGTAGATTCGGAATCATCAAAACCAAATAAGTCAGTTTTTAGATATCTTTGATTGAACAAAGTTCTATCTTTCTTGTTTCAAGTGTTCTACTATGAACCCACGGCTAAAACTCAAGTTTTAAAAACTTCTCGAAATCTGAATCTGGACTTTCATTAGTGTATTAAGTGTATCAAAATGTCATCTTTCACATAGGTTCGGAATCGTCAACTGCAAAAAAGTCAATTTTAAGATATCGTTGATTGAACAAAGTTGTCTCCTTCTTGTTTCAAGTGTTCTACTATGGACCATGGCTAAAACTCAAGTTTTAGAGACATCCCGAAATCCGAATTTGGACTTTCGTTAGTGTATTTAGTGTATCAAAATGTCATCTTTCACATTGATTCGAGATCGTCAACCGCAAAAAAAGTCAGTTTTGAGATATCGTTGAATGAACAAAGTTGTCTCTTTCTTGTTTCTAGTGTTTAACTATGGACCCATGGCTAAAACTCAAGTTTTAAAGACTTCCCGAAATCTGATTTGGACTTTCATCAGTGTATTAAGTGTATTAAAATGTAGTCTTTCACATTGATTCAGAATCGTCCACCGCAAAAAACTTTCCTTTCGAGTTATCGTTGAATGAACGAAGTTGTCTCTTTCTTGTTTCAAGTGTTCAACTACGGACCCATGGCCAAAACTCAAGTTTTAAAAACTTCCCAAAATCTGAATTTGGGCTTTCTTTAGTGTATTAAGTGTTTCAAAATGCCGTCTTTCATGTAGATTCGTAATCATCAAAAGCAAATAAGTCAGTTTTTAGATATCTTTGATTGAACAAAGTTCTGTCTTTCTTGTTTCAAGTGTTCTACTATGGACCCATGACTAAAACTCAAGTTTTAAAAACTTCTCGAAATCTAAATCTGGACTTTCATTAGGGTATTAAGTGTATCAAAATGTCGTCTTTCACATAGATTCGGAATCGTCAACTGCAAAAAAGTCAGTTTTAAGATATCGTTGATTGAACAAAGTTGTCTCTTTCTTGTTTCAAGTGTTCTACTATGGACCCATGGGTAAAACTCAAGTTTTAAAAAAGTTCCCGGAATCCGAATTTGGACATTCGTTAGTGTATTAAGTGTATCAAAATGTCGTCTTTCACGTTGATTCGGAATCGTCAACCGCAATAAAAGTCAGTTTTGAGATATAGTTGAATGAACAAAGTTGTCTCTTTCTTGTTTCAAGTGTTTAACTATTGACCCATGGCTAAAACTCAAGCTTTAAAGACTTCCCGAAATCCAAATTTGGACTTTCGTTAGTGTATTAAGTGTATCAAAATGTCGTCTTTCACATTTATTCGAAATCGTCAACCACAAAAAAAGTCAGTTTTGAGAAATCGTTGAATCAACAAAGTTGTCTCCTTCTTGTTTCAAGTGTTCTACTATGGACCCATCTCTAAAACTCAAGTTTTAAAGACTTCCCGAAATCCAAATTTAGACTTTCACTAGTGTATTAAGTGTATTAAAATGTCGTATTTCACATTGATTCGGAATCGTCAACCGCAAAAAAAGTCAGTTCTGAGATATCGTTGAATGAACGAAGTTGTTTCTTTCTTGTTTCAAGTGTTTAACTATGGACCCATGGCTAAAACTCAAGTTTTAAAGACTTCCCGAAATCCGAATTTGTACTTTCATTAGTGTATTAAGTGTATTAAAATGTCATCTTTCACATTGATTCGGAATCGTCAACCGCAAAAAAAGTCAGTTTTGAGTTATCGTTGAATGAACAAAGTTGTCTCTTTCTTGTTTCAAGTGTTTAACTATGGACCCATGGCTAAAACTCAAGTTTTAAAGACTTCCCGAAATCCGAATTTGGACTTTCATTAGTGTATTAAGTGTATTAAAATGTCGTCTTTCGCATTGATTCGGAATCGTCAACCGCAAAAAAAGTCAGTTTTGAGTTATCGTTGAATGAACAAAGTTGTCTCTTTCTTGTTTCAAGTGTTCAACTATGGACCCATGGCTAAAACTCAAGTTTTAAAGACTTCCCGAAATCCGAATTTGGACTTTCATTTGTGTATTAAGTGTATTAAAATGTCGTCTTTCACATTGATTCGGAATCGTCAACCGCAAAAAAAGTCAGTTTTGAGATATCGTTGAATGAACAAAGTTGTCTCTTTCTTGTTTCAAGTGTTCAACTATGGACCCATGGCTAAAACTCAAGTTTTAAAAACTTCCCAAAATCTGAATTTGGACTTTATTTAGTGTATTAAGTGTTTCAAAATGTCATCTTTCACGTAGATTCAGAACCGTCAAAAGCAAATAAGTCAGTTTTGAGATATCTTTGATAGAACAAAGTTCTGTCTTTCTTGTTTCAATTGTTCTACTGTGCACCCATGGCTAAAACTCAAGTTTTAAAAACTTCCCGAGATCTGAATCTGGACTTTCATTAGTGTATTATGTGTATCAAAATGTCATCTTTCACATAGATTCGGAATCGTCAACTGTAAAAAAGTCAATTTTGAGATATCGTTGATTTAACAAAGTTGTCTCCTTCTTGTTTCAAGTGTTCTACTATGGACCCATGGGTAAAACTCACGTTTTAAAAATGTCCCGAAATCCGAATTTGGACTTTCACTAGTGTATTAAGTGTATCAAAATGTCGTCTTTCACATTGATTCGGAATCGTCAACCGCAAAAAAAGGCAGTTTTTAGATATCGTTGAATGAAGAAAGTTGTCTCTTTCTTGTTTCAAGTGTTCAACAATGGACCCATGGCTAAAACTCAAGTTTTAAAGACTTCCCGAAATCCGAATTTGGATTTTTCATTAGTGTATTAAGTGTATTAAAATGTCGTCTTTCACATTGATTCGGAATCATCAACCGCAAAAAAAGTCAGTTTTGAGATATCGTTGAATGAACAAAGTTGTCTCTTTCTTTTTTCAAGTGTTTAACTATGGACCCATGGCTAAAACTCAAGTTTTAAATACTTTCCGAAATCCGAATTTGGACTTTCATCAGTGTATTAAGTGTATTAAAATGTCGTCTTTCACATTGATTCGGAATCGTCCACTACAAAAAACTGCCCTTTTGAGTTATCGTTGAATAAGCAAAGTTGTCTCTTTCTTGTTTCAAGTGTTCAACTATGGACCCATGGCTAAAACACAAGTTTTAAAAACTTCTCGAAATATGAATTTGGACTTTCTTTAGTGTATTAAGTTTTTCAAAATGTCGTCTTTCACGTAGATTCGGAATCATCAAAACCAAATAAGTCAGTTTTTAGATATCTTTGATTGAACAAAGTTCTATCTTTCTTGTTTCAAGTGTTCTACTATGAACCCACGGCTAAAACTCAAGTTTTAAAAACTTCTCGAAATCTGAATCTGGACTTTCATTAGTGTATTAAGTGTATCAAAATGTCATCTTTCACATAGGTTCGGAATCGTCAACTGCAAAAAAGTCAATTTTAAGATATCGTTGATTGAACAAAGTTGTCTCCTTCTTGTTTCAAGTGTTCTACTATGGACCATGGCTAAAACTCAAGTTTTAGAGACATCCCGAAATCCGAATTTGGACTTTCGTTAGTGTATTTAGTGTATCAAAATGTCATCTTTCACATTGATTCGAGATCGTCAACCGCAAAAAAAGTCAGTTTTGAGATATCGTTGATTTAACAAAGTTGTCTCTTTCTTGTTTCTAGTGTTTAACTATGGACCCATGGCTAAAACTCAAGTTTTAAAGACTTCCCGAAATCTGATTTGGACTTTCATCAGTGTATTAAGTGTATTAAAATGTAGTCTTTCACATTGATTCAGAATCGTCCACCGCAAAAAACTTTCCTTTCGAGTTATCGTTGAATGAACGAAGTTGTCTCTTTCTTGTTTCAAGTGTTCAACTACGGACCCATGGCCAAAACTCAAGTTTTAAAAACTTCCCAAAATCTGAATTTGGGCTTTCTTTAGTGTATTAAGTGTTTCAAAATGCCGTCTTTCATGTAGATTCGTAATCATCAAAAGCAAATAAGTCAGTTTTTAGATATCTTTGATTGAACAAAGTTCTGTCTTTCTTGTTTCAAGTGTTCTACTATGGACCCATGACTAAAACTCAAGTTTTAAAAACTTCTCGAAATCTAAATCTGGACTTTCATTAGGGTATTAAGTGTATCAAAATGTCGTCTTTCACATAGATTCGGAATCGTCAACTGCAAAAAAGTCAGTTTTAAGATATCGTTGATTGAACAAAGTTGTCTCTTTCTTGTTTCAAGTGTTCTACTATGGACCCATGGGTAAAACTCAAGTTTTAAAAAAGTTCCCGGAATCCGAATTTGGACATTCGTTAGTGTATTAAGTGTATCAAAATGTCGTCTTTCACGTTGATTCGGAATCGTCAACCGCAATAAAAGTCAGTTTTGAGATATAGTTGAATGAACAAAGTTGTCTCTTTCTTGTTTCAAGTGTTTAACTATTGACCCATGGCTAAAACTCAAGCTTTAAAGACTTCCCGAAATCCAAATTTGGACTTTCGTTAGTGTATTAAGTGTATCAAAATGTCGTCTTTCACATTTATTCGAAATCGTCAACCACAAAAAAAGTCAGTTTTGAGAAATCGTTGAATCAACAAAGTTGTCTCCTTCTTGTTTCAAGTGTTCTACTATGGACCCATCTCTAAAACTCAAGTTTTAAAGACTTCCCGAAATCCAAATTTAGACTTTCACTAGTGTATTAAGTGTATTAAAATGTCGTATTTCACATTGATTCGGAATCGTCAACCGCAAAAAAAGTCAGTTCTGAGATATCGTTGAATGAACGAAGTTGTTTCTTTCTTGTTTCAAGTGTTTAACTATGGACCCATGGCTAAAACTCAAGTTTTAAAGACTTCTCGAAATCCGAATTTGTACTTTCATTAGTGTATTAAGTGTATTAAAATGTCGTCTTTCACATTGATTCGGAATCGTCAACCGCAAAAAAAGTCAGTTTTGAGTTATCGTTGAATGAACAAAGTTGTCTCTTTCTTGTTTCAAGTGTTTAACTATGGACCCATGGCTAAAACTCAAGTTTTAAAGACTTCCCGAAATCCGAATTTGGACTTTCATTAGTGTATTAAGTGTATTAAAATGTCGTCTTTCGCATTGATTCGGAATCGTCAACCGCAAAAAAAGTCAGTTTTGAGTTATCGTTGAATGAACAAAGTTGTCTCTTTCTTGTTTCAAGTGTTCAACTATGGACCCATGGCTAAAACTCAAGTTTTAAAGACTTCCCGAAATCCGAATTTGGACTTTCATTTGTGTATTAAGTGTATTAAAATGTCGTCTTTCACATTGATTCGGAATCGTCAACCGCAAAAAAAGTCAGTTTTGAGATATCGTTGAATGAACAAAGTTGTCTCTTTCTTGTTTCAAGTGTTCAACTATGGACCCATGGCTAAAACTCAAGTTTTAAAAACTTCCCAAAATCTGAATTTGGACTTTATTTAGTGTATTAAGTGTTTCAAAATGTCATCTTTCACATAGATTCAGAACCGTCAAAAGCAAATAAGTCAGTTTTGAGATATCTTTGATAGAACAAAGTTCTGTCTTTCTTGTTTCAATTGTTTTACTGTGCACCCATGGCTAAAACTCAAGTTTTAAAAACTTCCCGAGATCTGAATCTGGACTTTCATTAGTGTATTATGTGTATCAAAATGTCGTCTTTCACATAGATTCGGAATCGTCAACTGCAAAAAAGTCAATTTTGAGATATCGTTGATTTAACAAAGTTGTCTCCTTCTTGTTTCAAGTGTTCTACTATGGACCCATGGGTAAAACTCACGTTTTAAAAATGTCCCGAAATCCGAATTTGGACTTTCACTAGTGTATTAAGTGTATCAAAATGTCGTCTTTCACATTGATTCGGAATCGTCAACCGCAAAAAAAGGCAGTTTTTAGATATCGTTGAATGAAGAAAGTTGTCTCTTTCTTGTTTCAAGTGTTCAATAATGGACCCATGGCTAAAACTCAAGTTTTAAAGACTTCCCGAAATCCGAATTTGGATTTTTCATTAGTGTATTAAGTGTATTAAAATGTCGTCTTTCACATTGATTCGGAATCATCAACCGCAAAAAAAGTCAGTTTTGAGATATCGTTGAATGAACAAAGTTGTCTCTTTCTTTTTTCAAGTGTTTAACTATGGACCCATGGCTAAAACTCAAGTTTTAAATACTTTCCGAAATCCGAATTTGGACTTTCATCAGTGTATTAAGTGTATTAAAATGTCGTCTTTCACATTGATTCGGAATCGTCCACTACAAAAAACTGCCCTTTTGAGTTATCGTTGAATAAGCAAAGTTGTCTCTTTCTTGTTTCAAGTGTTCAACTATGGACCCATGGCTAAAACACAAGTTTTAAAAACTTCTCGAAATATGAATTTGGACTTTCTTTAGTGTATTAAGTTTTTCAAAATGTCGTCTTTCACGTAGATTCGGAATCATCAAAACCAAATAAGTCAGTTTTTAGATATCTTTGATTGAACAAAGTTCTATCTTTCTTGTTTCAAGTGTTCTACTATGAACCCACGGCTAAAACTCAAGTTTTAAAAACTTCTCGAAATCTGAATCTGGACTTTCATTAGTGTATTAAGTGTATCAAAATGTCATCTTTCACATAGGTTCGGAATCGTCAACTGCAAAAAAGTCAATTTTAAGATATCGTTGATTGAACAAAGTTGTCTCCTTCTTGTTTCAAGTGTTCTACTATGGACCATGGCTAAAACTCAAGTTTTAGAGACATCCCGAAATCCGAATTTGGACTTTCGTTAGTGTATTTAGTGTATCAAAATGTCATCTTTCACATTGATTCGAGATCGTCAACCGCAAAAAAAGTCAGTTTTGAGATATCGTTGAATGAACAAAGTTGTCTCTTTCTTGTTTCTAGTGTTTAACTATGGACCCATGGCTAAAACTCAAGTTTTAAAGACTTCCCGAAATCTGATTTGGACTTTCATCAGTGTATTAAGTGTATTAAAATGTAGTCTTTCACATTGATTCAGAATCGTCCACCGCAAAAAACTTTCCTTTCGAGTTATCGTTGAATGAACGAAGTTGTCTCTTTCTTGTTTCAAGTGTTCAACTACGGACCCATGGCCAAAACTCAAGTTTTAAAAACTTCCCAAAATCTGAATTTGGGCTTTCTTTAGTGTATTAAGTGTTTCAAAATGCCGTCTTTCATGTAGATTCGTAATCATCAAAAGCAAATAAGTCAGTTTTTAGATATCTTTGATTGAACAAAGTTCTGTCTTTCTTGTTTCAAGTGTTCTACTATGGACCCATGACTAAAACTCAAGTTTTAAAAACTTCTCGAAATCTAAATCTGGACTTTCATTAGGGTATTAAGTGTATCAAAATGTCGTCTTTCACATAGATTCGGAATCGTCAACTGCAAAAAAGTCAGTTTTAAGATATCGTTGATTGAACAAAGTTGTCTCTTTCTTGTTTCAAGTGTTCTACTATGGACCCATGGGTAAAACTCAAGTTTTAAAAAAGTTCCCGGAATCCGAATTTGGACATTCGTTAGTGTATTAAGTGTATCAAAATGTCGTCTTTCACGTTGATTCGGAATCGTCAACCGCAATAAAAGTCAGTTTTGAGATATAGTTGAATGAACAAAGTTGTCTCTTTCTTGTTTCAAGTGTTTAACTATTGACCCATGGCTAAAACTCAAGCTTTAAAGACTTCCCGAAATCCAAATTTGGACTTTCGTTAGTGTATTAAGTGTATCAAAATGTCGTCTTTCACATTTATTCGAAATCGTCAACCACAAAAAAAGTCAGTTTTGAGAAATCGTTGAATCAACAAAGTTGTCTCCTTCTTGTTTCAAGTGTTCTACTATGGACCCATCTCTAAAACTCAAGTTTTAAAGACTTCCCGAAATCCAAATTTAGACTTTCACTAGTGTATTAAGTGTATTAAAATGTCGTATTTCACATTGATTCGGAATCGTCAACCGCAAAAAAAGTCAGTTCTGAGATATCGTTGAATGAACGAAGTTGTTTCTTTCTTGTTTCAAGTGTTTAACTATGGACCCATGGCTAAAACTCAAGTTTTAAAGACTTCCCGAAATCCGAATTTGTACTTTCATTAGTGTATTAAGTGTATTAAAATGTCGTCTTTCACATTGATTCGGAATCGTCAACCGCAAAAAAAGTCAGTTTTGAGTTATCGTTGAATGAACAAAGTTGTCTCTTTCTTGTTTCAAGTGTTTAACTATGGACCCATGGCTAAAACTCAAGTTTTAAAGACTTCCCGAAATCCGAATTTGGACTTTCATTAGTGTATTAAGTGTATTAAAATGTCGTCTTTCGCATTGATTCGGAATCGTCAACCGCAAAAAAAGTCAGTTTTGAGTTATCGTTGAATGAACAAAGTTGTCTCTTTCTTGTTTCAAGTGTTCAACTATGGACCCATGGCTAAAACTCAAGTTTTAAAGACTTCCCGAAATCCGAATTTGGACTTTCATTTGTGTATTAAGTGTATTAAAATGTCGTCTTTCACATTGATTCGGAATCGTCAACCGCAAAAAAAGTCAGTTTTGAGATATCGTTGAATGAACAAAGTTGTCTCTTTCTTGTTTCAAGTGTTCAACTATGGACCCATGGCTAAAACTCAAGTTTAAAAAACTTCCCAAAATCTGAATTTGGACTTTATTTAGTGTATTAAGTGTTTCAAAATGTCATCTTTCACGTAGATTCAGAACCGTCAAAAGCAAATAAGTCAGTTTTGAGATATCTTTGATAGAACAAAGTTCTGTCTTTCTTGTTTCAATTGTTCTACTGTGCACCCATGGCTAAAACTCAAGTTTTAAAAACTTCCCGAGATCTGAATCTGGACTTTCATTAGTGTATTATGTGTATCAAAATGTCGTCTTTCACATAGATTCGGAATCGTCAACTGTAAAAAAGTCAATTTTGAGATATCGTTGATTTAACAAAGTTGTCTCCTTCTTGTTTCAAGTGTTCTACTATGGACCCATGGGTAAAACTCACGTTTTAAAAATGTCCCGAAATCCGAATTTGGACTTTCACTAGTGTATTAAGTGTATCAAAATGTCGTCTTTCACATTGATTCGGAATCGTCAACCGCAAAAAAAGGCAGTTTTTAGATATCGTTGAATGAAGAAAGTTGTCTCTTTCTTGTTTCAAGTGTTCAACAATGGACCCATGGCTAAAACTCAAGTTTTAAAGACTTCCCGAAATCCGAATTTGGATTTTTCATTAGTGTATTAAGTGTATTAAAATGTCGTCTTTCACATTGATTCGGAATCATCAACCGCAAAAAAAGTCAGTTTTGAGATATCGTTGAATGAACAAAGTTGTCTCTTTCTTTTTTCAAGTGTTTAACTATGGACCCATGGCTAAAACTCAAGTTTTAAATACTTTCCGAAATCCGAATTTGGACTTTCATCAGTGTATTAAGTGTATTAAAATGTCGTCTTTCACATTGATTCGGAATCGTCCACTACAAAAAACTGCCCTTTTGAGTTATCGTTGAATAAGCAAAGTTGTCTCTTTCTTGTTTCAAGTGTTCAACTATGGACCCATGGCTAAAACACAAGTTTTAAAAACTTCTCGAAATATGAATTTGGACTTTCTTTAGTGTATTAAGTTTTTCAAAATGTCGTCTTTCACGTAGATTCGGAATCATCAAAACCAAATAAGTCAGTTTTTAGATATCTTTGATTGAACAAAGTTCTATCTTTCTTGTTTCAAGTGTTCTACTATGAACCCACGGCTAAAACTCAAGTTTTAAAAACTTCTCGAAATCTGAATCTGGACTTTCATTAGTGTATTAAGTGTATCAAAATGTCATCTTTCACATAGGTTCGGAATCGTCAACTGCAAGAAAGTCAATTTTAAGATATCGTTGATTGAACAAAGTTGTCTCCTTCTTGTTTCAAGTGTTCTACTATGGACCATGGCTAAAACTCAAGTTTTAGAGACATCCCGAAATCCGAATTTGGACTTTCGTTAGTGTATTTAGTGTATCAAAATGTCATCTTTCACATTGATTCGAGATCGTCAACCGCAAAAAAAGTCAGTTTTGAGATATCGTTGAATGAACAAAGTTGTCTCTTTCTTGTTTCTAGTGTTTAACTATGGACCCATGGCTAAAACTCAAGTTTTAAAGACTTCCCGAAATCTGATTTGGACTTTCATCAGTGTATTAAGTGTATTAAAATGTAGTCTTTCACATTGATTCAGAATCGTCCACCGCAAAAAACTTTCCTTTCGAGTTATCGTTGAATGAACGAAGTTGTCTCTTTCTTGTTTCAAGTGTTCAACTACGGACCCATGGCCAAAACTCAAGTTTTAAAAACTTCCCAAAATCTGAATTTGGGCTTTCTTTAGTGTATTAAGTGTTTCAAAATGCCGTCTTTCATGTAGATTCGTAATCATCAAAAGCAAATAAGTCAGTTTTTAGATATCTTTGATTGAACAAAGTTCTGTCTTTCTTGTTTCAAGTGTTCTACTATGGACCCATGACTAAAACTCAAGTTTTAAAAACTTCTCGAAATCTAAATCTGGACTTTCATTAGGGTATTAAGTGTATCAAAATGTCGTCTTTCACATAGATTCGGAATCGTCAACTGCAAAAAAGTCAGTTTTAAGATATCGTTGATTGAACAAAGTTGTCTCTTTCTTGTTTCAAGTGTTCTACTATGGACCCATGGGTAAAACTCAAGTTTTAAAAAAGTTCCCGGAATCCGAATTTGGACATTCGTTAGTGTATTAAGTGTATCAAAATGTCGTCTTTCACGTTGATTCGGAATCGTCAACCGCAATAAAAGTCAGTTTTGAGATATAGTTGAATGAACAAAGTTGTCTCTTTCTTGTTTCAAGTGTTTAACTATTGACCCATGGCTAAAACTCAAGCTTTAAAGACTTCCCGAAATCCAAATTTGGACTTTCGTTAGTGTATTAAGTGTATCAAAATGTCGTCTTTCACATTTATTCGAAATCGTCAACCACAAAAAAAGTCAGTTTTGAGAAATCGTTGAATCAACAAAGTTGTCTCCTTCTTGTTTCAAGTGTTCTACTATGGACCCATCTCTAAAACTCAAGTTTTAAAGACTTCCCGAAATCCAAATTTAGACTTTCACTAGTGTATTAAGTGTATTAAAATGTCGTATTTCACATTGATTCGGAATCGTCAACCGCAAAAAAAGTCAGTTCTGAGATATCGTTGAATGAACGAAGTTGTTTCTTTCTTGTTTCAAGTGTTTAACTATGGACCCATGGCTAAAACTCAAGTTTTAAAGACTTCTCGAAATCCGAATTTGTACTTTCATTAGTGTATTAAGTGTATTAAAATGTCGTCTTTCACATTGATTCGGAATCGTCAACCGCAAAAAAAGTCAGTTTTGAGTTATCGTTGAATGAACAAAGTTGTCTCTTTCTTGTTTCAAGTGTTTAACTATGGACCCATGGCTAAAACTCAAGTTTTAAAGACTTCCCGAAATCCGAATTTGGACTTTCATTAGTGTATTAAGTGTATTAAAATGTCGTCTTTCGCATTGATTCGGAATCGTCAACCGCAAAAAAAGTCAGTTTTGAGTTATCGTTGAATGAACAAAGTTGTCTCTTTCTTGTTTCAAGTGTTCAACTATGGACCCATGGCTAAAACTCAAGTTTTAAAGACTTCCCGAAATCCGAATTTGGACTTTCATTTGTGTATTAAGTGTATTAAAATGTCGTCTTTCACATTGATTCGGAATCGTCAACCGCAAAAAAAGTCAGTTTTGAGATATCGTTGAATGAACAAAGTTGTCTCTTTCTTGTTTCAAGTGTTCAACTATGGACCCATGGCTAAAACTCAAGTTTAAAAAACTTCCCAAAATCTGAATTTGGACTTTATTTAGTGTATTAAGTGTTTCAAAATGTCATCTTTCACGTAGATTCAGAACCGTCAAAAGCAAATAAGTCAGTTTTGAGATATCTTTGATAGAACAAAGTTCTGTCTTTCTTGTTTCAATTGTTTTACTGTGCACCCATGGCTAAAACTCAAGTTTTAAAAACTTCCCGAGATCTGAATCTGGACTTTCATTAGTGTATTATGTGTATCAAAATGTCGTCTTTCACATAGATTCGGAATCGTCAACTGCAAAAAAGTCAATTTTGAGATATCGTTGATTTAACAAAGTTGTCTCCTTCTTGTTTCAAGTGTTCTACTATGGACCCATGGGTAAAACTCACGTTTTAAAAATGTCCCGAAATCCGAATTTGGACTTTCACTAGTGTATTAAGTGTATCAAAATGTCGTCTTTCACATTGATTCGGAATCGTCAACCGCAAAAAAAGGCAGTTTTTAGATATCGTTGAATGAAGAAAGTTGTCTCTTTCTTGTTTCAAGTGTTCAACAATGGACCCATGGCTAAAACTCAAGTTTTAAAGACTTCCCGAAATTCGAATTTGGATTTTTCATTAGTGTATTAAGTGTATTAAAATGTCGTCTTTCACATTGATTCGGAATCATCAACCGCAAAAAAAGTCAGTTTTGAGATATCGTTGAATGAACAAAGTTGTCTCTTTCTTTTTTCAAGTGTTTAACTATGGACCCATGGCTAAAACTCAAGTTTTAAATACTTTCCGAAATCCGAATTTGGACTTTCATCAGTGTATTAAGTGTATTAAAATGTCGTCTTTCACATTGATTCGGAATCGTCCACTACAAAAAACTGCCCTTTTGAGTTATCGTTGAATAAGCAAAGTTGTCTCTTTCTTGTTTCAAGTGTTCAACTATGGACCCATGGCTAAAACACAAGTTTTAAAAACTTCTCGAAATATGAATTTGGACTTTCTTTAGTGTATTAAGTTTTTCAAAATGTCGTCTTTCACGTAGATTCGGAATCATCAGAACCAAATAAGTCAGTTTTTAGATATCTTTGATTGAACAAAGTTCTATCTTTCTTGTTTCAAGTGTTCTACTATGAACCCACGGCTAAAACTCAAGTTTTAAAAACTTCTCGAAATCTGAATCTGGACTTTCATTAGTGTATTAAGTGTATCAAAATGTCATCTTTCACATAGGTTCGGAATCGTCAACTGCAAAAAAGTCAATTTTAAGATATCGTTGATTGAACAAAGTTGTCTCCTTCTTGTTTCAAGTGTTCTACTATGGACCATGGCTAAAACTCAAGTTTTAGAGACATCCCGAAATCCGAATTTGGACTTTCGTTAGTGTATTTAGTGTATCAAAATGTCATCTTTCACATTGATTCGAGATCGTCAACCGCAAAAAAAGTCAGTTTTGAGATATCGTTGAATGAACAAAGTTGTCTCTTTCTTGTTTCTAGTGTTTAACTATGGACCCATGGCTAAAACTCAAGTTTTAAAGACTTCCCGAAATCTGATTTGGACTTTCATCAGTGTATTAAGTGTATTAAAATGTAGTCTTTCACATTGATTCAGAATCGTCCACCGCAAAAAACTTTCCTTTCGAGTTATCGTTGAATGAACGAAGTTGTCTCTTTCTTGTTTCAAGTGTTCAACTACGGACCCATGGCCAAAACTCAAGTTTTAAAAACTTCCCAAAATCTGAATTTGGGCTTTCTTTAGTGTATTAAGTGTTTCAAAATGCCGTCTTTCATGTAGATTCGTAATCATCAAAAGCAAATAAGTCAGTTTTTAGATATCTTTGATTGAACAAAGTTCTGTCTTTCTTGTTTCAAGTGTTCTACTATGGACCCATGACTAAAACTCAAGTTTTAAAAACTTCTCGAAATCTAAATCTGGACTTTCATTAGGGTATTAAGTGTATCAAAATGTCGTCTTTCACATAGATTCGGAATCGTCAACTGCAAAAAAGTCAGTTTTAAGATATCGTTGATTGAACAAAGTTGTCTCTTTCTTGTTTCAAGTGTTCTACTATGGACCCATGGGTAAAACTCAAGTTTTAAAAAAGTTCCCGGAATCCGAATTTGGACATTCGTTAGTGTATTAAGTGTATCAAAATGTCGTCTTTCACGTTGATTCGGAATCGTCAACCGCAATAAAAGTCAGTTTTGAGATATAGTTGAATGAACAAAGTTGTCTCTTTCTTGTTTCAAGTGTTTAACTATTGACCCATGGCTAAAACTCAAGCTTTAAAGACTTCCCGAAATCCAAATTTGGACTTTCGTTAGTGTATTAAGTGTATCAAAATGTCGTCTTTCACATTTATTCGAAATCGTCAACCACAAAAAAAGTCAGTTTGGAGAAATCGTTGAATCAACAAAGTTGTCTCCTTCTTGTTTCAAGTGTTCTACTATGGACCCATCTCTAAAACTCAAGTTTTAAAGACTTCCCGAAATCCAAATTTAGACTTTCACTAGTGTATTAAGTGTATTAAAATGTCGTATTTCACATTGATTCGGAATCGTCAACCGCAAAAAAAGTCAGTTCTGAGATATCGTTGAATGAACGAAGTTGTTTCTTTCTTGTTTCAAGTGTTTAACTATGGACCCATGGCTAAAACTCAAGTTTTAAAGACTTCCCGAAATCCGAATTTGTACTTTCATTAGTGTATTAAGTGTATTAAAATGTCGTCTTTCACATTGATTCGGAATCGTCAACCGCAAAAAAAGTCAGTTTTGAGTTATCGTTGAATGAACAAAGTTGTCTCTTTCTTGTTTCAAGTGTTTAACTATGGACCCATGGCTAAAACTCAAGTTTTAAAGACTTCCCGAAATCCGAATTTGGACTTTCATTAGTGTATTAAGTGTATTAAAATGTCGTCTTTCGCATTGATTCGGAATCGTCAACCGCAAAAAAAGTCAGTTTTGAGTTATCGTTGAATGAACAAAGTTGTCTCTTTCTTGTTTCAAGTGTTCAACTATGGACCCATGGCTAAAACTCAAGTTTTAAAGACTTCCCGAAATCCGAATTTGGACTTTCATTTGTGTATTAAGTGTATTAAAATGTCGTCTTTCACATTGATTCGGAATCGTCAACCGCAAAAAAAGTCAGTTTTGAGATATCGTTGAATGAACAAAGTTGTCTCTTTCTTGTTTCAAGTGTTCAACTATGGACCCATGGCTAAAACTCAAGTTTAAAAAACTTCCCAAAATCTGAATTTGGACTTTATTTAGTGTATTAAGTGTTTCAAAATGTCATCTTTCACGTAGATTCAGAACCGTCAAAAGCAAATAAGTCAGTTTTGAGATATCTTTGATAGAACAAAGTTCTGTCTTTCTTGTTTCAATTGTTCTACTGTGCACCCATGGCTAAAACTCAAGTTTTAAAAACTTCCCGAGATCTGAATCTGGACTTTCATTAGTGTATTATGTGTATCAAAATGTCGTCTTTCACATAGATTCGGAATCGTCAACTGTAAAAAAGTCAATTTTGAGATATCGTTGATTTAACAAAGTTGTCTCCTTCTTGTTTCAAGTGTTCTACTATGGACCCATGGGTAAAACTCACGTTTTAAAAATGTCCCGAAATCCGAATTTGGACTTTCACTAGTGTATTAAGTGTATCAAAATGTCGTCTTTCACATTGATTCGGAATCGTCAACCGCAAAAAAAGGCAGTTTTTAGATATCGTTGAATGAAGAAAGTTGTCTCTTTCTTGTTTCAAGTGTTCAACAATGGACCCATGGCTAAAACTCAAGTTTTAAAGACTTCCCGAAATCCGAATTTGGATTTTTCATTAGTGTATTAAGTGTATTAAAATGTCGTCTTTCACATTGATTCGGAATCATCAACCGCAAAAAAAGTCAGTTTTGAGATATCGTTGAATGAACAAAGTTGTCTCTTTCTTTTTTCAAGTGTTTAACTATGGACCCATGGCTAAAACTCAAGTTTTAAATACTTTCCGAAATCCGAATTTGGACTTTCATCAGTGTATTAAGTGTATTAAAATGTCGTCTTTCACATTGATTCGGAATCGTCCACTACAAAAAACTGCCCTTTTGAGTTATCGTTGAATAAGCAAAGTTGTCTCTTTCTTGTTTCAAGTGTTCAACTATGGACCCATGGCTAAAACACAAGTTTTAAAAACTTCTCGAAATATGAATTTGGACTTTCTTTAGTGTATTAAGTTTTTCAAAATGTCGTCTTTCACGTAGATTCGGAATCATCAAAACCAAATAAGTCAGTTTTTAGATATCTTTGATTGAACAAAGTTCTATCTTTCTTGTTTCAAGTGTTCTACTATGAACCCACGGCTAAAACTCAAGTTTTAAAAACTTCTCGAAATCTGAATCTGGACTTTCATTAGTGTATTAAGTGTATCAAAATGTCATCTTTCACATAGGTTCGGAATCGTCAACTGCAAAAAAGTCAATTTTAAGATATCGTTGATTGAACAAAGTTGTCTCCTTCTTGTTTCAAGTGTTCTACTATGGACCATGGCTAAAACTCAAGTTTTAGAGACATCCCGAAATCCGAATTTGGACTTTCGTTAGTGTATTTAGTGTATCAAAATGTCATCTTTCACATTGATTCGAGATCGTCAACCGCAAAAAAAGTCAGTTTTGAGATATCGTTGATTTAACAAAGTTGTCTCTTTCTTGTTTCTAGTGTTTAACTATGGACCCATGGCTAAAACTCAAGTTTTAAAGACTTCCCGAAATCTGATTTGGACTTTCATCAGTGTATTAAGTGTATTAAAATGTAGTCTTTCACATTGATTCAGAATCGTCCACCGCAAAAAACTTTCCTTTCGAGTTATCGTTGAATGAACGAAGTTGTCTCTTTCTTGTTTCAAGTGTTCAACTACGGACCCATGGCCAAAACTCAAGTTTTAAAAACTTCCCAAAATCTGAATTTGGGCTTTCTTTAGTGTATTAAGTGTTTCAAAATGCCGTCTTTCATGTAGATTCGTAATCATCAAAAGCAAATAAGTCAGTTTTTAGATATCTTTGATTGAACAAAGTTCTGTCTTTCTTGTTTCAAGTGTTCTACTATGGACCCATGACTAAAACTCAAGTTTTAAAAACTTCTCGAAATCTAAATCTGGACTTTCATTAGGGTATTAAGTGTATCAAAATGTCGTCTTTCACATAGATTCGGAATCGTCAACTGCAAAAAAGTCAGTTTTAAGATATCGTTGATTGAACAAAGTTGTCTCTTTCTTGTTTCAAGTGTTCTACTATGGACCCATGGGTAAAACTCAAGTTTTAAAAAAGTTCCCGGAATCCGAATTTGGACATTCGTTAGTGTATTAAGTGTATCAAAATGTCGTCTTTCACGTTGATTCGGAATCGTCAACCGCAATAAAAGTCAGTTTTGAGATATAGTTGAATGAACAAAGTTGTCTCTTTCTTGTTTCAAGTATTTAACTATTGACCCATGGCTAAAACTCAAGCTTTAAAGACTTCCCGAAATCCAAATTTGGACTTTCGTTAGTGTATTAAGTGTATCAAAATGTCGTCTTTCACATTTATTCGAAATCGTCAACCACAAAAAAAGTCAGTTTTGAGAAATCGTTGAATCAACAAAGTTGTCTCCTTCTTGTTTCAAGTGTTCTACTATGGACCCATCTCTAAAACTCAAGTTTTAAAGACTTCCCGAAATCCAAATTTAGACTTTCACTAGTGTATTAAGTGTATTAAAATGTCGTATTTCACATTGATTCGGAATCGTCAACCGCAAAAAAAGTCAGTTCTGAGATATCGTTGAATGAACGAAGTTGTTTCTTTCTTGTTTCAAGTGTTTAACTATGGACCCATGGCTAAAACTCAAGTTTTAAAGACTTCCCGAAATCCGAATTTGTACTTTCATTAGTGTATTAAGTGTATTATAATGTCGTCTTTCACATTGATTCGGAATCGTCAACCGCAAAAAAAGTCAGTTTTGAGTTATCGTTGAATGAACAAAGTTGTCTCTTTCTTGTTTCAAGTGTTTAACTATGGACCCATGGCTAAAACTCAAGTTTTAAAGACTTCCCGAAATCCGAATTTGGACTTTCATTAGTGTTTTAAGTGTATTAAAATGTCGTCTTTCGCATTGATTCGGAATCGTCAACCGCAAAAAAAGTCAGTTTTGAGTTATCGTTGAATGAACAAAGTTGTCTCTTTCTTGTTTCAAGTGTTCAACTATGGACCCATGGCTAAAACTCAAGTTTTAAAGACTTCCTGAAATCCGAATTTGGACTTTCATTTGTGTATTAAGTGTATTAAAATGTCGTCTTTCACATTGATTCGGAATCGTCAACCGCAAAAAAAGTCAGTTTTGAGATATCGTTGAATGAACAAAGTTGTCTCTTTCTTGTTTCAAGTGTTCAACTATGGACCCATGGCTAAAACTCAAGTTTTAAAAACTTCCCAAAATCTGAATTTGGACTTTATTTAGTGTATTAAGTGTTTCAAAATGTCATCTTTCACGTAGATTTAGAACCGTCAAAAGCAAATAAGTCAGTTTTGAGATATCTTTGATAGAACAAAGTTCTGCCTTTCTTGTTTCAATTGTTCTACTGTGCACCCATGGCTAAAACTCAAGTTTTAAAAACTTCCCGAGATCTGAATCTGGACTTTCATTAGTGTATTATGTGTATCAAAATGTCGTCTTTCACATAGATTCGGAATCGTCAACTGCAAAAAAGTCAATTTTGAGATATCGTTGATTTAAAAAAGTTGTCTCCTTCTTGTTTCAAGTGTTCTACTATGGACCCATGGGTAAAACTCACGTTTTAAAAATGTCCCGAAATCCGAATTTGGACTTTCACTAGTGTATTAAGTGTATCAAAATGTCGTCTTTCACATTGATTCGGAATCGTCAACCGCAAAAAAAGGCAGTTTTTAGATATCGTTGAATGAAGAAAGTTGTCTCTTTCTTGTTTCAAGTGTTCAACAATGGACCCATGGCTAAAACTCAAGTTTTAAAGACTTCCCGAAATCCGAATTTGGATTTTTCATTAGTGTATTAAGTGTATTAAAATGTCGTCTTTCACATTGATTCGGAATCATCAACCGCAAAAAAAGTCAGTTTTGAGATATCGTTGAATGAACAAAGTTGTCTCTTTCTTTTTTAAAGTGTTTAACTATGGACCCATGGCTAAAATTCAAGTTTTAAATACTTTCCGAAATCCGAATTTGGACTTTCATCAGTGTATTAAGTGTATTAAAATGTCGTCTTTCACATTGATTCGGAATCGTCCACTACAAAAAACTGCCCTTTTGAGTTATCGTTGAATAAGCAAAGTTGTCTCTTTCTTGTTTCAAGTGTTCAACTATGGACCCATGGCTAAAACACAAGTTTTAAAAACTTCTCGAAATATGAATTTGGACTTTCTTTAGTGTATTAAGTTTTTCAAAATGTCGTCTTTCACGTAGATTCGGAATCATCAAAACCAAATAAGTCAGTTTTTAGATATCTTTGATTGAACAAAGTTCTATCTTTCTTGTTTCAAGTGTTCTACTATGAACCCACGGCTAAAACTCAAGTTTTAAAAACTTCTCGAAATCTGAATCTGGACTTTCATTAGTGTATTAAGTGTATCAAAATGTCATCTTTCACATAGGTTCGGAATCGTCAACTGCAAAAAAGTCAATTTTAAGATATCGTTGATTGAACAAAGTTGTCTCCTTCTTGTTTCAAGTGTTCTACTATGGACCATGGCTAAAACTCAAGTTTTAGAGACATCCCGAAATCCGAATTTGGACTTTCGTTAGTGTATTAAGTGTATCAAAATGTCATCTTTCACATTGATTCGAGATCGTCAACCGCAAAAAAAGTCAGTTTTGAGATATCGTTGAATGAACAAAGTTGTCTCTTTCTTGTTTCTAGTGTTTAACTATGGACCCATGGCTAAAACTCAAGTTTTAAAGACTTCCCGAAATCTGATTTGGACTTTCATCAGTGTATTAAGTGTATTAAAATGTAGTCTTTCACATTGATTCAGAATCGTCCACCGCAAAAAACTTTCCTTTCGAGTTATCGTTGAATGAACGAAGTTGTCTCTTTCTTGTTTCAAGTGTTCAACTACGGACCCATGGCCAAAACTCAAGTTTTAAAAACTTCCCAAAATCTGAATTTGGGCTTTCTTTAGTGTATTAAGTGTTTCAAAATGCCGTCTTTCATGTAGATTCGTAATCATCAAAAGCAAATAAGTCAGTTTTTAGATATCTTTGATTGAACAAAGTTCTGTCTTTCTTGTTTCAAGTGTTCTACTATGGACCCATGACTAAAACTCAAGTTTTAAAAACTTCTCGAAATCTAAATCTGGACTTTCATTAGGGTATTAAGTGTATCAAAATGTCGTCTTTCACATAGATTCGGAATCGTCAACTGCAAAAAAGTCAGTTTTAAGATATCGTTGATTGAACAAAGTTGTCTCTTTCTTGTTTCAAGTGTTCTACTATGGACCCATGGGTAAAACTCAAGTTTTAAAAAAGTTCCCGGAATCCGAATTTGGACATTCGTTAGTGTATTAAGTGTATCAAAATGTCGTCTTTCACGTTGATTCGGAATCGTCAACCGCAATAAAAGTCAGTTTTGAGATATAGTTGAATGAACAAAGTTGTCTCTTTCTTGTTTCAAGTGTTTAACTATTGACCCATGGCTAAAACTCAAGCTTTAAAGACTTCCCGAAATCCAAATTTGGACTTTCGTTAGTGTATTAAGTGTATCAAAATGTCGTCTTTCACATTTATTCGAAATCGTCAACCACAAAAAAAGTCAGTTTTGAGAAATCGTTGAATCAACAAAGTTGTCTCCTTCTTGTTTCAAGTGTTCTACTATGGACCCATCTCTAAAACTCAAGTTTTAAAGACTTCCCGAAATCCAAATTTAGACTTTCACTAGTGTATTAAGTGTATTAAAATGTCGTATTTCACATTGATTCGGAATCGTCAACCGCAAAAAAAGTCAGTTCTGAGATATCGTTGAATGAACGAAGTTGTTTCTTTCTTGTTTCAAGTGTTTAACTATGGACCCATGGCTAAAACTCAAGTTTTAAAGACTTCCCGAAATCCGAATTTGTACTTTCATTAGTGTATTAAGTGTATTAAAATGTCGTCTTTCACATTGATTCGGAATCGTCAACCGCAAAAAAAGTCAGTTTTGAGTTATCGTTGAATGAACAAAGTTGTCTCTTTCTTGTTTCAAGTGTTTAACTATGGACCCATGGCTAAAACTCAAGTTTTAAAGACTTCCCGAAATCCGAATTTGGACTTTCATTAGTGTATTAAGTGTATTAAAATGTCGTCTTTCGCATTGATTCGGAATCGTCAACCGCAAAAAAAGTCAGTTTTGAGTTATCGTTGAATGAACAAAGTTGTCTCTTTCTTGTTTCAAGTGTTCAACTATGGACCCATGGCTAAAACTCAAGTTTTAAAGACTTCCCGAAATCCGAATTTGGACTTTCATTTGTGTATTAAGTGTATTAAAATGTCGTCTTTCACATTGATTCGGAATCGTCAACCGCAAAAAAAGTCAGTTTTGAGATATCGTTGAATGAACAAAGTTGTCTCTTTCTTGTTTCAAGTGTTCAACTATGGACCCATGGCTAAAACTCAAGTTTTAAAAACTTCCCAAAATCTGAATTTGGACTTTATTTAGTGTATTAAGTGTTTCAAAATGTCATCTTTCACGTAGATTCAGAACCGTCAAAAGCAAATAAGTCAGTTTTGAGATATCTTTGATAGAACAAAGTTCTGCCTTTCTTGTTTCAATTGTTCTACTGTGCACCCATGGCTAAAACTCAAGTTTTAAAAACTTCCCGAGATCTGAATCTGGACTTTCATTAGTGTATTATGTGTATTAAAATGTCACCTTTCACATTGATTCGGAATCATCAACCGCAAAAAAAGTCAGTTTTGAGATATCGTTGAATGAACAAAGTTGTCTCTTTCTTTTTTCAAGTGTTTAACTATGGACCCATGGCTAAAACTCAAGTTTTAAATACTTTCCGAAATCCGAATTTGGACTTTCATCAGTGTATTAAGTGTATTAAAATGTCGTCTTTCACATTGATTCGGAATCGTCCACTACAAAAAACTGCCCTTTTGAGTTATCGTTGAATAAGCAAAGTTGTCTCTTTCTTGTTTCAAGTGTTCAACTATGGACCCATGGCTAAAACACAAGTTTTAAAAACTTCTCGAAATATGAATTTGGACTTTCTTTAGTGTATTAAGTTTTTCAAAATGTCGTCTTTCACGTAGATTCGGAATCATCAAAACCAAATAAGTCAGTTTTTAGATATCTTTGATTGAACAAAGTTCTATCTTTCTTGTTTCAAGTGTTCTACTATGAACCCACGGCTAAAACTCAAGTTTTAAAAACTTCTCGAAATCTGAATCTGGACTTTCATTAGTGTATTAAGTGTATCAAAATGTCATCTTTCACATAGGTTCGGAATCGTCAACTGCAAAAAAGTCAATTTTAAGATATCGTTGATTGAACAAAGTTGTCTCCTTCTTGTTTCAAGTGTTCTACTATGGACCATGGCTAAAACTCAAGTTTTAGAGACATCCCGAAATCCGAATTTGGACTTTCGTTAGTGTATTTAGTGTATCAAAATGTCATCTTTCACATTGATTCGAGATCGTCAACCGCAAAAAAAGTCAGTTTTGAGATATCGTTGAGTGAACAAAGTTGTCTCTTTCTTGTTTCTAGTGTTTAACTATGGACCCATGGCTAAAACTCAAGTTTTAAAGACTTCCTGAAATCTGATTTGGACTTTCATCAGTGTATTAAGTGTATTAAAATGTAGTCTTTCACATTGATTCAGAATCGTCCACCGCAAAAAACTTTCCTTTCGAGTTATCGTTGAATGAACGAAGTTGTCTCTTTCTTGTTTCAAGTGTTCAACTACGGACCCATGGCCAAAACTCAAGTTTTAAAAACTTCCCAAAATCTGAATTTGGGCTTTCTTTAGTGTATTAAGTGTTTCAAAATGCCGTCTTTCATGTAGATTCGTAATCATCAAAAGCAAATAAGTCAGTTTTTAGATATCTTTGATTGAACAAAGTTCTGTCTTTCTTGTTTCAAGTGTTCTACTATGGACCCATGACTAAAACTCAAGTTTTAAAAACTTCTCGAAATCTAAATCTGGACTTTCATTAGGGTATTAAGTGTATCAAAATGTCGTCTTTCACATAGATTCGGAATCGTCAACTGCAAAAAAGTCAGTTTTAAGATATCGTTGATTGAACAAAGTTGTCTCTTTCTTGTTTCAAGTGTTCTACTATGGACCCATGGGTAAAACTCAAGTTTTAAAAAAGTTCCCGGAATCCGAATTTGGACATTCGTTAGTGTATTAAGTGTATCAAAATGTCGTCTTTCACGTTGATTCGAAATCGTCAACCGCAATAAAAGTCAGTTTTGAGATATAGTTGAATGAACAAAGTTGTCTCTTTCTTGTTTCAAGTGTTTAACTATTGACCCATGGCTAAAACTCAAGCTTTAAAGACTTCCCGAAATCCAAATTTGGACTTTCGTTAGTGTATTAAGTGTATCAAAATGTCGTCTTTCACATTTATTCGAAATCGTCAACCACAAAAAAAGTCAGTTTTGAGAAATCGTTGAATCAACAAAGTTGTCTCCTTCTTGTTTCAAGTGTTCTACTATGGACCCATCTCTAAAACTCAAGTTTTAAAGACTTCCCGAAATCCAAATTTAGACTTTCACTAGTGTATTAAGTGTATTAAAATGTCGTATTTCACATTGATTCGGAATCGTCAACCGCAAAAAAAGTCAGTTCTGAGATATCGTTGAATGAACGAAGTTGTTTCTTTCTTGTTTCAAGTGTTTAACTATGGACCCATGGCTAAAACTCAAGTTTTAAAGACTTCCCGAAATCCGAATTTGTACTTTCATTAGTGTATTAAGTGTATTAAAATGTCGTCTTTCACATTGATTCGGAATCGTCAACCGCAAAAAAAGTCAGTTTTGAGTTATCGTTGAATGAACAAAGTTGTCTCTTTCTTGTTTCAAGTGTTTAACTATGGACCCATGGCTAAAACTCAAGTTTTAAAGACTTCCCGAAATCCGAATTTGGACTTTCATTAGTGTATTAAGTGTATTAAAATGTCGTCTTTCGCATTGATTCGGAATCGTCAACCGCAAAAAAAGTCAGTTTTGAGTTATCGTTGAATGAACAAAGTTGTCTCTTTCTTGTTTCAAGTGTTCAACTATGGACCCATGGCTAAAACTCAAGTTTTAAAGACTTCCCGAAATCCGAATTTGGACTTTCATTTGTGTATTAAGTGTATTAAAATGTCGTCTTTCACATTGATTCGGAATCGTCAACCGCAAAAAAAGTCAGTTTTGAGATATCGTTGAATGAACAAAGTTGTCTCTTTCTTGTTTCAAGTGTTCAACTATGGACCCATGGCTAAAATTCAAGTTTTAAAAACTTCCCAAAATCTGAATTTGGACTTTATTTAGTGTATTAAGTGTTTCAAAATGTCATCTTTCACGTAGATTCAGAACCGTCAAAAACAAATAAGTCAGTTTTGAGATATCTTTGATAGAACAAAGTTCTGTCTTTCTTGTTTCAATTGTTCTACTGTGCACCCATGGCTAAAACTCAAGTTTTAAAAACTTCCCGAGATCTGAATCTAGACTTTCATTAGCGTATTATGTGTATCAAAATGTCGTCTTTCACATAGATTCGGAATCGTCAACTGCAAAAAAGTCAATTTTGAGATATCGTTGATTTAACAAAGTTGTCTCCTTCTTGTTTCAAGTGTTCTACTATGGACCCATGGGTAAAACTCACGTTTTAAAAATGTCCCGAAATTCGAATTTGGACTTTCACTAGTGTATTAAGTGTATCAAAATGTCGTCTTTCACATTGATTCGGAATCGTCAACCGCAAAAAAAGGCAGTTTTTAGATATCGTTGAATGAAGAAAGTTGTCTCTTTCTTGTTTCAAGTGTTCAACAATGGACCCATGGCTAAAACTCAAGTTTTAAAGACTTCCCGAAATCCGAATTTGGACTTTTCATTAGTGTATTAAGTGTATTAAAATGTCGTCTTTCACATTGATTCGGAATCATCAACCGCAAAAAAAGTCAGTTTTGAGATATCGTTGAATGAACGAAGTTGTCTCTTTCTTTTTTCAAGTGTTTAACTATGGACCCATGGCTAAAACTCAAGTTTTAAATACTTTCCGAAATCCGAATTTGGACTTTCATCAGTGTATTAAGTGTATTAAAATGTCGTCTTTCACATTGATTCGGAATCGTCCACTACAAAAAACTGCCCTTTTGAGTTATCGTTGAATAAGCAAAGTTGTCTCTTTCTTGTTTCAAGTGTTCAACTATGGACCCATGGCTAAAACACAAGTTTTAGAAACTTCTCGAAATATGAATTTGGACTTTCTTTAGTGTATTAAGTTTTTCAAAATGTCGTCTTTCACGTAGATTCGGAATCATCAAAACCAAATAAGTCAGTTTTTAGATATCTTTGATTGAACAAAGTTCTATCTTTCTTGTTTCAAGTGTTCTACTATGAACCCACGGCTAAAACTCAAGTTTTAAAAACTTCTCGAAATCTGAATCTGGACTTTCATTAGTGTATTAAGTGTATCAAAATGTTATCTTTCACATAGGTTCGGAATCGTCAACTGCAAAAAAGTTAATTTTAAGATATCGTTGATTGAACAAAGTTGTCTCCTTCTTGTTTCAAGTGTTCTACTATGGACCATGGCTAAAACTCAAGTTTTAGAGACATCCCGAAATCCGAATTTGGACTTTCGTTAGTGTATTTAGTGTATCAAAATGTCATCTTTCACATTGATTCGAGATCGTCAACCGCAAAAAAAGTCAGTTTTGAGATATCGTTGAGTGAACAAAGTTGTCTCTTTCTTGTTTCTAGTGTTTAACTATGGACCCATGGCTAAAACTCAAGTTTTAAAGACTTCCCGAAATCTGATTTGGACTTTCATCAGTGTATTAAGTGTATTAAAATGTAGTCTTTCACATTGATTCAGAATCGTCCACCGCAAAAAACTTTCCTTTCGAGTTATCGTTGAATGAACGAAGTTGTCTCTTTCTTGTTTCAAGTGTTCAACTACGGACCCATGGCCAAAACTCAAGTTTTAAAAACTTCCCAAAATCTGAATTTGGGCTTTCTTTAGTGTATTAAGTGTTTCAAAATGCCGTCTTTCATGTAGATTCGTAATCATCAAAAGCAAATAAGTCAGTTTTTAGATATCTTTGATTGAACAAAGTTCTGTCTTTCTTGTTTCAAGTGTTCTACTATGGACCCATGACTAAAACTCAAGTTTTAAAAACTTCTCGAAATCTAAATCTGGACTTTCATTAGGGTATTAAGTGTATCAAAATGTCGTCTTTCACATAGATTCGGAATCGTCAACTGCAAAAAAGTCAGTTTTAAGATATCGTTGATTGAACAAAGTTGTCTCTTTCTTGTTTCAAGTGTTCTACTATGGACCCATGGGTAAAACTCAAGTTTTAAAAAAGTTCCCGGAATCCGAATTTGGACATTCGTTAGTGTATTAAGTGTATCAAAATGTCGTCTTTCACGTTGATTCGGAATCGTCAACCGCAATAAAAGTCAGTTTTGAGATATAGTTGAATGAACAAAGTTGTCTCTTTCTTGTTTCAAGTGTTTAACTATTGACCCATGGCTAAAACTCAAGCTTTAAAGACTTCCCGAAATCCAAATTTGGACTTTCGTTAGTGTATTAAGTGTATCAAAATGTCGTCTTTCACATTTATTCGAAATCGTCAACCACAAAAAAAGTCAGTTTTGAGAAATCGTTGAATCAACAAAGTTGTCTTCTTCTTGTTTCAAGTGTTCTACTATGGACCCATCTCTAAAACTCAAGTTTTAAAGACTTCCCGAAATCCAAATTTAGACTTTCACTAGTGTATTAAGTGTATTAAAATGTCGTATTTCACATTGATTCGGAATCGTCAACCGCAAAAAAAGTCAGTTCTGAGATATCGTTGAATGAACGAAGTTGTTTCTTTCTTGTTTCAAGTGTTTAACTATGGACCCATGGCTAAAACTCAAGTTTTAAAGACTTCCCGAAATCCGAATTTGTACTTTCATTAGTGTATTAAGTGTATTATAATGTCGTCTTTCACATTGATTCGGAATCGTCAACCGCAAAAAAAGTCAGTTTTGAGTTATCGTTGAATGAACAAAGTTGTCTCTTTCTTGTTTCAAGTGTTTAACTATGGACCCATGGCTAAAACTCAAGTTTTAAAGACTTCCCGAAATCCGAATTTGGACTTTCATTAGTGTTTTAAGTGTATTAAAATGTCGTCTTTCGCATTGATTCGGAATCGTCAACCGCAAAAAAAGTCAGTTTTGAGTTATCGTTGAATGAACAAA
This sequence comes from Diospyros kaki, assembly GCA_036245055.1. Taxonomy (NCBI): domain Eukaryota; kingdom Viridiplantae; phylum Streptophyta; class Magnoliopsida; order Ericales; family Ebenaceae; genus Diospyros; species Diospyros kaki. Next base: position 19,256,619 of record BSEG01000009.1, on the reverse strand, counting down.
GTTGTCTCTTTCTTGTTTCAAGTGTTCAACTATGGACCCATGGCTAAAACTCAAGTTTTAAAGACTTCCTGAAATCCGAATTTGGACTTTCATTTGTGTATTAAGTGTATTAAAATGTCGTCTTTCACATTGATTCGGAATCGTCAACCGCAAAAAAAGTCAGTTTTGAGATATCGTTGAATGAACAAAGTTGTCTCTTTCTTGTTTCAAGTGTTCAACTATGGACCCATGGCTAAAACTCAAGTTTTAAAAACTTCCCAAAATCTGAATTTGGACTTTATTTAGTGTATTAAGTGTTTCAAAATGTCATCTTTCACGTAGATTTAGAACCGTCAAAAGCAAATAAGTCAGTTTTGAGATATCTTTGATAGAACAAAGTTCTGCCTTTCTTGTTTCAATTGTTCTACTGTGCACCCATGGCTAAAACTCAAGTTTTAAAAACTTCCCGAGATCTGAATCTGGACTTTCATTAGTGTATTATGTGTATCAAAATGTCGTCTTTCACATAGATTCGGAATCGTCAACTGCAAAAAAGTCAATTTTGAGATATCGTTGATTTAAAAAAGTTGTCTCCTTCTTGTTTCAAGTGTTGTACTATGGACCCATGGGTAAAACTCACGTTTTAAAAATGTCCCGAAATCCGAATTTGGACTTTCACTAGTGTATTAAGTGTATCAAAATGTCGTCTTTCACATTGATTCGGAATCGTCAACCGCAAAAAAAGGCAGTTTTTAGATATCGTTGAATGAAGAAAGTTGTCTCTTTCTTGTTTCAAGTGTTCAACAATGGACCCATGGCTAAAACTCAAGTTTTAAAGACTTCCCGAAATCCGAATTTGGACTTTTCATTAGTGTATTAAGTGTATTAAAATGTCGTCTTTCACATTGATTCGAAATCATCAACCGCAAAAAAAGTCAGTTTTGAGATATCGTTGAATGAACGAAGTTGTCTCTTTCTTTTTTAAAGTGTTTAACTATGGACCCATGGCTAAAATTCAAGTTTTAAATACTTTCCGAAATCCGAATTTGGACTTTCATCAGTGTATTAAGTGTATTAAAATGTCGTCTTTCACATTGATTCGGAATCGTCCACTACAAAAAACTGCCCTTTTGAGTTATCGTTGAATAAGCAAAGTTGTCTCTTTCTTGTTTCAAGTGTTCAACTATGGACCCATGGCTAAAACACAAGTTTTAGAAACTTCTCGAAATATGAATTTGGACTTTCTTTAGTGTATTAAGTTTTTCAAAATGTCGTCTTTCACGTAGATTCGGAATCATCAAAACCAAATAAGTCAGTTTTTAGATATCTTTGATTGAACAAAGTTCTATCTTTCTTGTTTCAAGTGTTCTACTATGAACCCACGGCTAAAACTCAAGTTTTAAAAACTTCTCGAAATCTGAATCTGGACTTTCATTAGTGTATTAAGTGTATCAAAATGTCATCTTTCACATAGGTTCGGAATCGTCAACTGCAAAAAAGTCAATTTTAAGATATCGTTGATTGAACAAAGTTGTCTCCTTCTTGTTTCAAGTGTTCTACTATGGACCATGGCTAAAACTCAAGTTTTAGAGACATCCCGAAATCCGAATTTGGACTTTCGTTAGTGTATTTAGTGTATCAAAATGTCATCTTTCACATTGATTCGAGATCGTCAACCGCAAAAAAAGTCAGTTTTGAGATATCGTTGAGTGAACAAAGTTGTCTCTTTCTTGTTTCTAGTGTTTAACTATGGACCCATGGCTAAAACTCAAGTTTTAAAGACTTCCCGAAATCTGATTTGGACTTTCATCAGTGTATTAAGTGTATTAAAATGTAGTCTTTCACATTGATTCAGAATCGTCCACCGCAAAAAACTTTCCTTTCGAGTTATCGTTGAATGAACGAAGTTGTCTCTTTCTTGTTTCAAGTGTTCAACTACGGAACCATGGCCAAAACTCAAGTTTTAAAAACTTCCCAAAATCTGAATTTGGGCTTTCTTTAGTGTATTAAGTGTTTCAAAATGCCGTCTTTCATGTAGATTCGTAATCATCAAAAGCAAATAAGTCAGTTTTTAGATATCTTTGATTGAACAAAGTTCTGTCTTTCTTGTTTCAAGTGTTCTACTATGGACCCATGACTAAAACTCAAGTTTTAAAAACTTCTCGAAATCTAAATCTGGACTTTCATTAGGGTATTAAGTGTATCAAAATGTCGTCTTTCACATAGATTCGGAATCGTCAACTGCAAAAAAGTCAGTTTTAAGATATCGTTGATTGAACAAAGTTGTCTCTTTCTTGTTTCAAGTGTTCTACTATGGACCCATGGGTAAAACTCAAGTTTTAAAAAAGTTCCCGGAATCCGAATTTGGACATTCGTTAGTGTATTAAGTGTATCAAAATGTCGTCTTTCACGTTGATTCGGAATCGTCAACCGCAATAAAAGTCAGTTTTGAGATATAGTTGAATGAACAAAGTTGTCTCTTTCTTGTTTCAAGTGTTTAACTATTGACCCATGGCTAAAACTCAAGCTTTAAAGACTTCCCGAAATCCAAATTTGGACTTTCGTTAGTGTATTAAGTGTATCAAAATGTCGTCTTTCACATTTATTCGAAATCGTCAACCACAAAAAAAGTCAGTTTTGAGAAATCGTTGAATCAACAAAGTTGTCTCCTTCTTGTTTCAAGTGTTCTACTATGGACCCATCTCTAAAACTCAAGTTTTAAAGACTTCCCGAAATCCAAATTTAGACTTTCACTAGTGTATTAAGTGTATTAAAATGTCGTATTTCACATTGATTCGGAATCGTCAACCGCAAAAAAAGTCAGTTCTGAGATATCGTTGAATGAACGAAGTTGTTTCTTTCTTGTTTCAAGTGTTTAACTATGGACCCATGGCTAAAACTCAAGTTTTAAAGACTTCTCGAAATCCGAATTTGTACTTTCATTAGTGTATTAAGTGTATTAAAATGTCGTCTTTCACATTGATTCGGAATCGTCAACCGCAAAAAAAGTCAGTTTTGAGTTATCGTTGAATGAACAAAGTTGTCTCTTTCTTGTTTCAATTGTTTAACTATGGACCCATGGCTAAAACTCAAGTTTTAAAGACTTCCTGAAATCCGAATTTGGACTTTCATTAGTGTATTAAGTGTATTAAAATGTCGTCTTTCGCATTGATTCGGAATCGTCAACCGCAAAAAAAGTCAGTTTTGAGTTATCGTTGAATGAACAAAGTTGTCTCTTTCTTGTTTCAAGTGTTCAACTATGGACCCATGGCTAAAACTCAAGTTTTAAAGACTTCCCGAAATCCGAATTTGGACTTTCATTTGTGTATTAAGTGTATTAAAATGTCGTCTTTCACATTGATTCGGAATCGTCAACCGCAAAAAAAGTCAGTTTTGAGATATCGTTGAATGAACAAAGTTGTCTCTTTCTTGTTTCAAGTGTTCAACTATGGACCCATGGCTAAAACTCAAGTTTTAAAAACTTCCCAAAATCTGAATTTGGACTTTATTTAGTGTATTAAGTGTTTCAAAATGTCATCTTTCACATAGATTCAGAACCGTCAAAAGCAAATAAGTCAGTTTTGAGATATCTTTGATAGAACAAAGTTCTGTCTTTCTTGTTTCAATTGTTTTACTGTGCACCCATGGCTAAAACTCAAGTTTTAAAAACTTCCCGAGATCTGAATCTGGACTTTCATTAGTGTATTATGTGTATCAAAATGTCGTCTTTCACATAGATTCGGAATCGTCAACTGCAAAAAAGTCAATTTTGAGATATCTTTGATTTAACAAAGTTGTCTCCTTCTTGTTTCAAGTGTTCTACTATGGACCCATGGGTAAAACTCACGTTTTAAAAATGTCCCGAAATCCGAATTTGGACTTTCACTAGTGTATTAAGTGTATCAAAATGTCGTCTTTCACATTGATTCGGAATCGTCAACCGCAAAAAAAGGCAGTTTTTAGATATCGTTGAATGCAGAAAGTTGTCTCTTTCTTGTTTCAAGTGTTCAACAATGGACCCATGGCTAAAACTGAAGTTTTAAAGACTTCCCGAAATCCGAATTTGGATTTTTCATTAGTGTATTAAGTGTATTAAAATGTCGTCTTTCACATTGATTCGGAATCATCAACCGCAAAAAAAGTCAGTTTTGAGATATCGTTGAATGAAGAAAGTTGTCTCTTTCTTTTTTCAAGTGTTTAACTATGGACCCATGGCTAAAACTCAAGTTTTAAATACTTTCCGAAATCCGAATTTGGACTTTCATCAGTGTATTAAGTGTATTAAAATGTCGTCTTTCACATTGATTCGGAATCGTCCACTACAAAAAACTGCCCTTTTGAGTTATCGTTGAATAAGCAAAGTTGTCTCTTTCTTGTTTCAAGTGTTCAACTATGGACCCATGGCTAAAACACAAGTTTTAAAAACTTCTCGAAATATGAATTTGGACTTTCTTTAGTGTATTAAGTTTTTCAAAATGTCGTCTTTCACGTAGATTCGGAATCATCAAAACCAAATAAGTCAGTTTTTAGATATCTTTGATTGAACAAAGTTCTATCTTTCTTGTTTCAAGTGTTCTACTATGAACCCACGGCTAAAACTCAAGTTTTAAAAACTTCTCGAAATCTGAATCTGGACTTTCATTAGTGTATTAAGTGTATCAAAATGTCATCTTTCACATAGGTTCGGAATCGTCAACTGCAAAAAAGTCAATTTTAAGATATCGTTGATTGAACAAAGTTGTCTCCTTGTTTCAAGTGTTCTACTATGGACCATGGCTAAAACTCAAGTTTTAGAGACATCCCGAAATCCGAATTTGGACTTTCGTTAGTGTATTTAGTGTATCAAAATGTCATCTTTCACATTGATTCGAGATCGTCAACCGCAAAAAAAGTCAGTTTTGAGATATCGTTGAATGAACAAAGTTGTCTCTTTCTTGTTTCTAGTGTTTAACTATGGACCCATGGCTAAAACTCAAGTTTTAAAGACTTCCCGAAATCTGATTTGGACTTTCATCAGTGTATTAAGTGTATTAAAATGTAGTCTTTCACATTGATTCAGAATCGTCCACCGCAAAAAACTTTCCTTTCGAGTTATCGTTGAATGAACGAAGTTGTCTCTTTCTTGTTTCAAGTGTTCAACTACGGACCCATGGCCAAAACTCAAGTTTTAAAAACTTCCCAAAATCTGAATTTGGGCTTTCTTTAGTGTATTAAGTGTTTCAAAATGCCGTCTTTCATGTAGATTCGTAATCATCAAAAGCAAATAAGTCAGTTTTTAGATATCTTTGATTGAACAAAGTTCTGTCTTTCTTGTTTCAAGTGTTCTACTATGGACCCATGACTAAAACTCAAGTTTTAAAAACTTCTCGAAATCTAAATCTGGACTTTCATTAGGGTATTAAGTGTATCAAAATGTCGTCTTTCACATAGATTCGGAATCGTCAACTGCAAAAAAGTCAGTTTTAAGATATCGTTGATTGAACAAAGTTGTCTCTTTCTTGTTTCAAGTGTTCTACTATGGACCCATGGGTAAAACTCAAGTTTTAAAAAAGTTCCCGGAATCCGAATTTGGACATTCGTTAGTGTATTAAGTGTATCAAAATGTCGTCTTTCACGTTGATTCGGAATCGTCAACCGCAATAAAAGTCAGTTTTGAGATATAGTTGAATGAACAAAGTTGTCTCTTTCTTGTTTCAAGTGTTTAACTATTGACCCATGGCTAAAACTCAAGCTTTAAAGACTTCCCGAAATCCAAATTTGGACTTTCGTTAGTGTATTAAGTGTATCAAAATGTCGTCTTTCACATTTATTCGAAATCGTCAACCACAAAAAAAGTCAGTTTTGAGAAATCGTTGAATCAACAAAGTTGTCTCCTTCTTGTTTCAAGTGTTCTACTATGGACCCATCTCTAAAACTCAAGTTTTAAAGACTTCCCGAAATCCAAATTTAGACTTTCACTAGTGTATTAAGTGTATTAAAATGTCGTATTTCACATTGATTCGGAATCGTCAACCGCAAAAAAAGTCAGTTCTGAGATATCGTTGAATGAACGAAGTTGTTTCTTTCTTGTTTCAAGTGTTTAACTATGGACCCATGGCTAAAACTCAAGTTTTAAAGACTTCTCGAAATCCGAATTTGTACTTTCATTAGTGTATTAAGTGTATTAAAATGTCGTCTTTCACATTGATTCGGAATCGTCAACCGCAAAAAAAGTCAGTTTTGAGTTATCGTTGAATGAACAAAGTTGTCTCTTTCTTGTTTCAAGTGTTTAACTATGGACCCATGGCTAAAACTCAAGTTTTAAAGACTTCCCGAAATCCGAATTTGGACTTTCATTAGTGTATTAAGTGTATTAAAATGTCGTCTTTCGTATTGATTCGGAATCGTCAACCGCAAAAAAAGTCAGTTTTGAGTTATCGTTGAATGAACAAAGTTGTCTCTTTCTTGTTTCAAGTGTTCAACTATGGACCCATGGCTAAAACTCAAGTTTTAAAGACTTCCCGAAATCCGAATTTGGACTTTCATTTGTGTATTAAGTGTATTAAAATGTCGTCTTTCACATTGATTCGGAATCGTCAACCGCAAAAAAAGTCAGTTTTGAGATATCGTTGAATGAACAAAGTTGTCTCTTTCTTGTTTCAAGTGTTCAACTATGGACCCATGGCTAAAACTCAAGTTTTAAAAACTTCCCAAAATCTGAATTTGGACTTTATTTAGTGTATTAAGTGTTTCAAAATGTCATCTTTCACGTAGATTCAGAACCGTCAAAAGCAAATAAGTCAGTTTTGAGATATCTTTGATAGAACAAAGTTCTGTCTTTCTTGTTTCAATTGTTCTACTGTGCACCCATGGCTAAAACTCAAGTTTTAAAAACTTCCCGAGATCTGAATCTGGACTTTCATTAGTGTATTATGTGTATCAAAATGTCGTCTTTCACATAGATTCGGAATCGTCAACTGTAAAAAAGTCAATTTTGAGATATCGTTGATTTAACAAAGTTGTCTCCTTCTTGTTTCAAGTGTTCTACTATGGACCCATGGGTAAAACTCACGTTTTAAAAATGTCCCGAAATCCGAATTTGGACTTTCACTAGTGTATTAAGTGTATCAAAATGTCGTCTTTCACATTGATTCGGAATCGTCAACCGCAAAAAAAGGCAGTTTTTAGATATCGTTGAATGAAGAAAGTTGTCTCTTTCTTGTTTCAAGTGTTCAACAATGGACCCATGGCTAAAACTCAAGTTTTAAAGACTTCCCGAAATCCGAATTTGGATTTTTCATTAGTGTATTAAGTGTATTAAAATGTCGTCTTTCACATTGATTCGGAATCATCAACCGCAAAAAAAGTCAGTTTTGAGATATCGTTGAATGAACAAAGTTGTCTCTTTCTTTTTTCAAGTGTTTAACTATGGACCCATGGCTAAAACTCAAGTTTTAAATACTTTCCGAAATCCGAATTTGGACTTTCATCAGTGTATTAAGTGTATTAAAATGTCGTCTTTCACATTGATTCGGAATCGTCCACTACAAAAAACTGCCCTTTTGAGTTATCGTTGAATAAGCAAAGTTGTCTCTTTCTTGTTTCAAGTGTTCAACTATGGACCCATGGCTAAAACACAAGTTTTAAAAACTTCTCGAAATATGAATTTGGACTTTCTTTAGTGTATTAAGTTTTTCAAAATGTCGTCGTTCACGTAGATTCGGAATCATCAAAACCAAATAAGTCAGTTTTTAGATATCTTTGATTGAACAAAGTTCTATCTTTCTTGTTTCAAGTGTTCTACTATGAACCCACGGCTAAAACTCAAGTTTTAAAAACTTCTCGAAATCTGAATCTGGACTTTCATTAGTGTATTAAGTGTATCAAAATGTCATCTTTCACATAGGTTCGGAATCGTCAACTGCAAAAAAGTCAATTTTAAGATATCGTTGATTGAACAAAGTTGTCTCCTTCTTGTTTCAAGTGTTCTACTATGGACCATGGCTAAAACTCAAGTTTTAGAGACATCCCGAAATCCAAATTTGGACTTTCGTTAGTGTATTTAGTGTATCAAAATGTCATCTTTCACATTGATTCGAGATCGTCAACCGCAAAAAAAGTCAGTTTTGAGATATCGTTGAATGAACAAAGTTGTCTCTTTCTTGTTTCTAGTGTTTAACTATGGACCCATGGCTAAAACTCAAGTTTTAAAGACTTCCCGAAATCTGATTTGGACTTTCATCAGTGTATTAAGTGTATTAAAATGTAGTCTTTCACATTGATTCAGAATCGTCCACCGCAAAAAACTTTCCTTTCGAGTTATCGTTGAATGAACGAAGTTGTCTCTTTCTTGTTTCAAGTGTTCAACTACGGACCCATGGCCAAAACTCAAGTTTTAAAAACTTCCCAAAATCTGAATTTGGGCTTTCTTTAGTGTATTAAGTGTTTCAAAATGCCGTCTTTCATGTAGATTCGTAATCATCAAAAGCAAATAAGTCAGTTTTTAGATATCTTTGATTGAACAAAGTTCTGTCTTTCTTGTTTCAAGTGTTCTACTATGGACCCATGACTAAAACTCAAGTTTTAAAAACTTCTCGAAATCTAAATCTGGACTTTCATTAGGGTATTAAGTGTATCAAAATGTCGTCTTTCACATAGATTCGGAATCGTCAACTGCAAAAAAGTCAGTTTTAAGATATCGTTGATTGAACAAAGTTGTCTCTTTCTTGTTTCAAGTGTTCTACTATGGACCCATGGGTAAAACTCAAGTTTTAAAAAAGTTCCCGGAATCCGAATTTGGACATTCGTTAGTGTATTAAGTGTATCAAAATGTCGTCTTTCACGTTGATTCGGAATCGTCAACCGCAATAAAAGTCAGTTTTGAGATATAGTTGAATGAACAAAGTTGTCTCTTTCTTGTTTCAAGTGTTTAACTATTGACCCATGGCTAAAACTCAAGCTTTAAAGACTTCCCGAAATCCAAATTTGGACTTTCGTTAGTGTATTAAGTGTATCAAAATGTCGTCTTTCACATTTATTCGAAATCGTCAACCACAAAAAAAGTCAGTTTTGAGAAATCGTTGAATCAACAAAGTTGTCTCCTTCTTGTTTCAAGTGTTCTACTATGGACCCATCTCTAAAACTCAAGTTTTAAAGACTTCCCGAAATCCAAATTTAGACTTTCACTAGTGTATTAAGTGTATTAAAATGTCGTATTTCACATTGATTCGGAATCGTCAACCGCAAAAAAAGTCAGTTCTGAGATATCGTTGAATGAACGAAGTTGTTTCTTTCTTGTTTCAAGTGTTTAACTATGGACCCATGGCTAAAACTCAAGTTTTAAAGACTTCTCGAAATCCGAATTTGTACTTTCATTAGTGTATTAAGTGTATTAAAATGTCGTCTTTCACATTGATTCGGAATCGTCAACCGCAAAAAAAGTCAGTTTTGAGTTATCGTTGAATGAACAAAGTTGTCTCTTTCTTGTTTCAAGTGTTTAACTATGGACCCATGGCTAAAACTCAAGTTTTAAAGACTTCCCGAAATCCGAATTTGGACTTTCATTAGTGTATTAAGTGTATTAAAATGTCGTCTTTCGTATTGATTCGGAATCGTCAACCGCAAAAAAAGTCAGTTTTGAGTTATCGTTGAATGAACAAAGTTGTCTCTTTCTTGTTTCAAGTGTTCAACTATGGACCCATGGCTAAAACTCAAGTTTTAAAGACTTCCCGAAATCCGAATTTGGACTTTCATTTGTGTATTAAGTGTATTAAAATGTCGTCTTTCACATTGATTCGGAATCGTCAACCGCAAAAAAAGTCAGTTTTGAGATATCGTTGAATGAACAAAGTTGTCTCTTTCTTGTTTCAAGTGTTCAACTATGGACCCATGGCTAAAACTCAAGTTTTAAAAACTTCCCAAAATCTGAATTTGGACTTTATTTAGTGTATTAAGTGTTTCAAAATGTCATCTTTCACGTAGATTCAGAACCGTCAAAAGCAAATAAGTCAGTTTTGAGATATCTTTGATAGAACAAAGTTCTGTCTTTCTTGTTTCAATTGTTCTACTGTGCACCCATGGCTAAAACTCAAGTTTTAAAAACTTCCCGAGATCTGAATCTGGACTTTCATTAGTGTATTATGTGTATCAAAATGTCGTCTTTCACATAGATTCGGAATCGTCAACTGTAAAAAAGTCAATTTTGAGATATCGTTGATTTAACAAAGTTGTCTCCTTCTTGTTTCAAGTGTTCTACTATGGACCCATGGGTAAAACTCACGTTTTAAAAATGTCCCGAAATCCGAATTTGGACTTTCACTAGTGTATTAAGTGTATCAAAATGTCGTCTTTCACATTGATTCGGAATCGTCAACCGCAAAAAAAGGCAGTTTTTAGATATCGTTGAATGAAGAAAGTTGTCTCTTTCTTGTTTCAAGTGTTCAACAATGGACCCATGGCTAAAACTCAAGTTTTAAAGACTTCCCGAAATCCGAATTTGGATTTTTCATTAGTGTATTAAGTGTATTAAAATGTCGTCTTTCACATTGATTCGGAATCATCAACCGCAAAAAAAGTCAGTTTTGAGATATCGTTGAATGAACAAAGTTGTCTCTTTCTTTTTTCAAGTGTTTAACTATGGACCCATGGCTAAAACTCAAGTTTTAAATACTTTCCGAAATCCGAATTTGGACTTTCATCAGTGTATTAAGTGTATTAAAATGTCGTCTTTCACATTGATTCGGAATCGTCCACTACAAAAAACTGCCCTTTTGAGTTATCGTTGAATAAGCAAAGTTGTCTCTTTCTTGTTTCAAGTGTTCAACTATGGACCCATGGCTAAAACACAAGTTTTAAAAACTTCTCGAAATATGAATTTGGACTTTCTTTAGTGTATTAAGTTTTTCAAAATGTCGTCGTTCACGTAGATTCGGAATCATCAAAACCAAATAAGTCAGTTTTTAGATATCTTTGATTGAACAAAGTTCTATCTTTCTTGTTTCAAGTGTTCTACTATGAACCCACGGCTAAAACTCAAGTTTTAAAAACTTCTCGAAATCTGAATCTGGACTTTCATTAGTGTATTAAGTGTATCAAAATGTCATCTTTCACATAGGTTCGGAATCGTCAACTGCAAAAAAGTCAATTTTAAGATATCGTTGATTGAACAAAGTTGTCTCCTTCTTGTTTCAAGTGTTCTACTATGGACCATGGCTAAAACTCAAGTTTTAGAGACATCCCGAAATCCGAATTTGGACTTTCGTTAGTGTATTAAGTGTATCAAAATGTCATCTTTCACATTGATTCGAGATCGTCAACCGCAAAAAAAGTCAGTTTTGAGATATCGTTGAATGAACAAAGTTGTCTCTTTCTTGTTTCTAGTGTTTAACTATGGACCCATGGCTAAAACTCAAGTTTTAAAGACTTCCCGAAATCTGATTTGGACTTTCATCAGTGTATTAAGTGTATTAAAATGTAGTCTTTCACATTGATTCAGAATCGTCCACCGCAAAAAACTTTCCTTTCGAGTTATCGTTGAATGAACGAAGTTGTCTCTTTCTTGTTTCAAGTGTTCAACTACGGACCCATGGCCAAAACTCAAGTTTTAAAAACTTCCCAAAATCTGAATTTGGGCTTTCTTTAGTGTATTAAGTGTTTCAAAATGCCGTCTTTCATGTAGATTCGTAATCATCAAAAGCAAATAAGTCAGTTTTTAGATATCTTTGATTGAACAAAGTTCTGTCTTTCTTGTTTCAAGTGTTCTACTATGGACCCATGACTAAAACTCAAGTTTTAAAAACTTCTCGAAATCTAAATCTGGACTTTCATTAGGGTATTAAGTGTATCAAAATGTCGTCTTTCACATAGATTCGGAATCGTCAACTGCAAAAAAGTCAGTTTTAAGATATCGTTGATTGAACAAAGTTGTCTCTTTCTTGTTTCAAGTGTTCTACTATGGACCCATGGGTAAAACTCAAGTTTTAAAAAAGTTCCCGGAATCCGAATTTGGACATTCGATAGTGTATTAAGTGTATCAAAATGTCGTCTTTCACGTTGATTCGGAATCGTCAACCGCAATAAAAGTCAGTTTTTGAGATATAGTTGAATGAACAAAGTTGTCTCTTTCTTGTTTCAAGTGTTTAACTATTGACCCATGGCTAAAACTCAAGCTTTAAAGACTTCCCGAAATCCAAATTTGGACTTTCGTTAGTGTATTAAGTGTATCAAAATGTCGTCTTTCACATTTATTCGAAATCGTCAACCACAAAAAAAGTCAGTTTTGAGAAATCGTTGAATCAACAAAGTTGTCTCCTTCTTGTTTCAAGTGTTCTACTATGGACCCATCTCTAAAACTCAAGTTTTAAAGACTTCCCGAAATCCAAATTTAGACTTTCACTAGTGTATTAAGTGTATTAAAATGTCGTATTTCACATTGATTCGGAATCGTCAACCGCAAAAAAAGTCAGTTCTGAGATATCGTTGAATGAACGAAGTTGTTTCTTTCTTGTTTCAAGTGTTTAACTATGGACCCATGGCTAAAACTCAAGTTTTAAAGACTTCCCGAAATCCGAATTTGTACTTTCATTAGTGTATTAAGTGTATTAAAATGTCGTCTTTCACATTGATTCGGAATCGTCAACCGCAAAAAAAGTCAGTTTTGAGTTATCGTTGAATGAACAAAGTTGTCTCTTTCTTGTTTCAAGTGTTTAACTATGGACCCATGGCTAAAACTCAAGTTTTAAAGACTTCCCGAAATCCGAATTTGGACTTTCATTAGTGTATTAAGTGTATTAAAATGTCGTCTTTCGCATTGATTCGGAATCGTCAACAGCAAAAAAAGTCAGTTTTGAGTTATCGTTGAATGAACAAAGTTGTCTCTTTCTTGTTTCAAGTGTTCAACTATGGACCCATGGCTAAAACTCAAGTTTTAAAGACTTCCCGAAATCCGAATTTGGACTTTCATTTGTGTATTAAGTGTATTAAAATGTCGTCTTTCACATTGATTCGGAATCGTCAACCGCAAAAAAAGTCAGTTTTGAGATATCGTTGAATGAACAAAGTTGTCTCTTTCTTGTTTCAAGTGTTCAACTATGGACCCATGGCTAAAACTCAAGTTTTAAAAACTTCCCAAAATCTGAATTTGGACTTTATTTAGTGTATTAAGTGTTTCAAAATGTCATCTTTCACGTAGATTCAGAACCGTCAAAAGCAAATAAGTCAGTTTTGAGATATCTTTGATAGAACAAAGTTCTGTCTTTCTTGTTTCAATTGTTCTACTGTGCACCCATGGCTAAAACTCAAGTTTTAAAAACTTCCCGAGATCTGAATCTGGACTTTCATTAGTGTATTATGTGTATCAAAATGTCGTCTTTCACATAGATTCGGAATCGTCAACTGCAAAAAAGTCAATTTTGAGATATCGTTGATTTAACAAAGTTGTCTCCTTCTTGTTTCAAGTGTTCTACTATGGACCCATGGGTAAAACTCACGTTTTAAAAATGTCCCGAAATCCGAATTTGGACTTTCACTAGTGTATTAAGTGTATCAAAATGTCGTCTTTCACATTGATTCGGAATCGTCAACCGCAAAAAAAGGCAGTTTTTAGATATCGTTGAATGAAGAAAGTTGTCTCTTTCTTGTTTCAAGTGTTCAACAATGGACCCATGGCTAAAACTCAAGTTTTAAAGACTTCCCGAAATCCGAATTTGGATTTTTCATTAGTGTATTAAGTGTATTAAAATGTCGTCTTTCACATTGATTCGGAATCATCAACCGCAAAAAAAGTCAGTTTTGAGATATCGTTGAATGAACAAAGTTGTCTCTTTCTTTTTTCAAGTGTTTAACTATGGACCCATGGCTAAAACTCAAGTTTTAAATACTTTCCGAAATCCGAATTTGGACTTTCATCAGTGTATTAAGTGTATTAAAATGTCGTCTTTCACATTGATTCGGAATCGTCCACTACAAAAAACTGCCCTTTTGAGTTATCGTTGAATAAGCAAAGTTGTCTCTTTCTTGTTTCAAGTGTTCAACTATGGACCCATGGCTAAAACACAAGTTTTAAAAACTTCTCGAAATATGAATTTGGACTTTCTTTAGTGTATTAAGTTTTTCAAAATGTCGTCTTTCACGTAGATTCGGAATCATCAAAACCAAATAAGTTAGTTTTTAGATATCTTTGATTGAACAAAGTTCTATCTTTCTTGTTTCAAGTGTTCTACTATGAACCCACGGCTAAAACTCAAGTTTTAAAAACTTCTCGAAATCTGAATCTGGACTTTTATTAGTGTATTAAGTGTATCAAAATGTCATCTTTCACATAGGTTCGGAATCGTCAACTGCAAAAAAGTCAATTTTAAGATATCGTTGATTGAACAAAGTTGTCTCCTTCTTGTTTCAAGTGTTCTACTATGGACCATGGCTAAAACTCAAGTTTTAGAGACATCCCGAAATCCGAATTTGGACTTTCGTTAGTGTATTTAGTGTATCAAAATGTCATCTTTCACATTGATTCGAGATCGTCAACCGCAAAAAAAGTCAGTTTTGAGATATCGTTGAATGAACAAAGTTGTCTCTTTCTTGTTTCTAGTGTTTAACTATGGACCCATGGCTAAAACTCAAGTTTTAAAGACTTCCCGAAATCTGATTTGGACTTTCATCAGTGTATTAAGTGTATTAAAATGTAGTCTTTCACATTGATTCAGAATCGTCCACCGCAAAAAACTTTCCTTTCGAGTTATCGTTGAATGAACGAAGTTGTCTCTTTCTTGTTTCAAGTGTTCAACTACGGACCCATGGCCAAAACTCAAGTTTTAAAAACTTCCCAAAATCTGAATTTGGGCTTTCTTTAGTGTATTAAGTGTTTCAAAATGCCGTCTTTCATGTAGATTCGTAATCATCAAAAGCAAATAAGTCAGTTTTTAGATATCTTTGATTGAACAAAGTTCTGTCTTTCTTGTTTCAAGTGTTCTACTATGGACCCATGACTAAAACTCAAGTTTTAAAAACTTCTCGAAATCTAAATCTGGACTTTCATTAGGGTATTAAGTGTATCAAAATGTCGTCTTTCACATAGATTCGGAATCGTCAACTGCAAAAAAGTCAGTTTTGAGATATCGTTGATTGAACAAAGTTGTCTCTTTCTTGTTTCAAGTGTTCAACTACGGACCCATGGCCAAAACTCAAGTTTTAAAAACTTCCCAAAATCTGAATTTGGGCTTTCTTTAGTGTATTAAGTGTTTCAAAATGCCGTCTTTCATGTAGATTCGTAATCATCAAAAGCAAATAAGTCAGTTTTTAGATATCTTTGATTGAACAAAGTTCTGTCTTTCTTGTTTCAAGTGTTCTACTATGGACCCATGACTAAAACTCAAGTTTTAAAAACTTCTCGAAATCTAAATCTGGACTTTCATTAGGGTATTAAGTGTATCAAAATGTCGTCTTTCACATAGATTCGGAATCGTCAACTGCAAAAAAGTCAGTTTTAAGATATCGTTGATTGAACAAAGTTGTCTCTTTCTTGTTTCAAGTGTTCTACTATGGACCCATGGGTAAAACTCAAGTTTTAAAAAAGTTCCCGGAATCCGAATTTGGACATTCGATAGTGTATTAAGTGTATCAAAATGTCGTCTTTCACGTTGATTCGGAATCGTCAACCGCAATAAAAGTCAGTTTTGAGATATAGTTGAATGAACAAAGTTGTCTCTTTCTTGTTTCAGGTGTTTAACTATTGACCCATGGCTAAAACTCAAGCTTTAAAGACTTCCCGAAATCCAAATTTGGACTTTCGTTAGTGTATTAAGTGTATCAAAATGTCGTCTTTCACATTTATTCGAAATCGTCAACCACAAAAAAAGTCAGTTTTGAGAAATCGTTGAATCAACAAAGTTGTCTCCTTCTTGTTTCAAGTGTTCTACTATGGACCCATCTCTAAAACTCAAGTTTTAAAGACTTCCCGAAATCCAAATTTAGACTTTCACTAGTGTATTAAGTGTATTAAAATGTCGTATTTCACATTGATTCGGAATCGTCAACCGCAAAAAAAGTCAGTTCTGAGATATCGTTGAATGAACGAAGTTGTTTCTTTCTTGTTTCAAGTGTTTAACTATGGACCCATGGCTAAAACTCAAGTTTTAAAGACTTCCCGAAATCCGAATTTGTACTTTCATTAGTGTATTAAGTGTATTAAAATGTCGTCTTTCACATTGATTCGGAATCGTCAACCGCAAAAAAAGTCAGTTTTGAGTTATCGTTGAATGAACAAAGTTGTCTCTTTCTTGTTTCAAGTGTTTAACTATGGACCCATGGCTAAAACTCAAGTTTTAAAGACTTCCCGAAATCCGAATTTGGACTTTCATTAGTGTATTAAGTGTATTAAAATGTCGTCTTTCGCATTGATTCGGAATCGTCAACCGCAAAAAAAGTCAGTTTTGAGTTATCGTTGAATGAACAAAGTTGTCTCTTTCTTGTTTCAAGTGTTCAACTATGGACCCATGGCTAAAACTCAAGTTTTAAAGACTTCCCGAAATCCGAATTTGGACTTTCATTTGTGTATTAAGTGTATTAAAATGTCGTCTTTCACATTGATTCGGAATCGTCAACCGCAAAAAAAGTCAGTTTTGAGATATCGTTGAATGAACAAAGTTGTCTCTTTCTTGTTTCAAGTGTTCAACTATGGACCCATGGCTAAAACTCAAGTTTTAAAAACTTCCCAAAATCTGAATTTGGACTTTATTTAGTGTATTAAGTGTTTCAAAATGTCATCTTTCACGTAGATTCAGAACCGTCAAAAGCAAATAAGTCAGTTTTGAGATATCTTTGATAGAACAAAGTTCTGTCTTTCTTGTTTCAATTGTTCTACTGTGCACCCATGGCTAAAACTCAAGTTTTAAAAACTTCCCGAGATCTGAATCTGGACTTTCATTAGTGTATTATGTGTATCAAAATGTCGTCTTTCACATAGATTCGGAATCGTCAACTGCAAAAAAGTCAATTTTGAGATATCGTTGATTTAACAAAGTTGTCTCCTTCTTGTTTCAAGTGTTCTACTATGGACCCATGGGTAAAACTCACGTTTTAAAAATGTCCCGAAATCCGAATTTGGACTTTCACTAGTGTATTAAGTGTATCAAAATGTCGTCTTTCACATTGATTCGGAATCGTCAACCGCAAAAAAAGGCAGTTTTTAGATATCGTTGAATGAAGAAAGTTGTCTCTTTCTTGTTTCAAGTGTTCAACAATGGACCCATGGCTAAAACTCAAGTTTTAAAGACTTCCCGAAATCCGAATTTGGATTTTTCATTAGTGTATTAAGTGTATTAAAATGTCGTCTTTCACATTGATTCGGAATCATCAACCGCAAAAAAAGTCAGTTTTGAGATATCGTTGAATGAACAAAGTTGTCTCTTTCTTTTTTCAAGTGTTTAACTATGGACCCATGGCTAAAACTCAAGTTTTAAATACTTTCCGAAATCCGAATTTGGACTTTCATCAGTGTATTAAGTGTATTAAAATGTCGTCTTTCACATTGATTCGGAATCGTCCACTACAAAAAACTGCCCTTTTGAGTTATCGTTGAATAAGCAAAGTTGTCTCTTTCTTGTTTCAAGTGTTCAACTATGGACCCATGGCTAAAACACAAGTTTTAAAAACTTCTCGAAATATGAATTTGGACTTTCTTTAGTGTATTAAGTTTTTCAAAATGTCGTCTTTCACGTAGATTCGGAATCATCAAAACCAAATAAGTCAGTTTTTAGATATCTTTGATTGAACAAAGTTCTATCTTTCTTGTTTCAAGTGTTCTACTATGAACCCACGGCTAAAACTCAAGTTTTAAAAACTTCTCGAAATCTGAATCTGGACTTTCATTAGTGTATTAAGTGTATCAAAATGTCATCTTTCACATAGGTTCGGAATCGTCAACTACAAAAAAGTCAATTTTAAGATATTGTTGATTGAACAAAGTTGTCTCCTTCTTGTTTCAAGTGTTCTACTATGGACCATGGCTAAAACTCAAGTTTTAGAGACATCCCGAAATCCGAATTTGGACTTTCGTTAGTGTATTAAGTGTATCAAAATGTCATCTTTCACATTGATTCGAGATCGTCAACCGCAAAAAAAGTCAGTTTTGAGATATCGTTGAATGAACAAAGTTGTCTCTTTCTTGTTTCTAGTGTTTAACTATGGACCCATGGCTAAAACTCAAGTTTTAAAGACTTCCCGAAATCTGATTTGGACTTTCATCAGTGTATTAAGTGTATTAAAATGTAGTCTTTCACATTGATTCAGAATCGTCCACCGCAAAAAACTTTCCTTTCGAGTTATCGTTGAATGAACGAAGTTGTCTCTTTCTTGTTTCAAGTGTTCAACTACGGACCCATGGCCAAAACTCAAGTTTTAAAAACTTCCCAAAATCTGAATTTGGGCTTTCTTTAGTGTATTAAGTGTTTCAAAATGCCGTCTTTCATGTAGATTCGTAATCATCAAAAGCAAATAAGTCAGTTTTTAGATATCTTTGATTGAACAAAGTTCTGTCTTTCTTGTTTCAAGTGTTCTACTATGGACCCATGACTAAAACTCAAGTTTTAAAAACTTCTCGAAATCTAAATCTGGACTTTCATTAGGGTATTAAGTGTATCAAAATGTCGTCTTTCACATAGATTCGGAATCGTCAACTGCAAAAAAGTCAGTTTTAAGATATCGTTGATTGAACAAAGTTGTCTCTTTCTTGTTTCAAGTGTTCTACTATGGACCCATGGGTAAAACTCAAGTTTTAAAAAAGTTCCCAGAATCCGAATTTGGACATTCGTTAGTGTATTAAGTGTATCAAAATGTCGTCTTTCACGTTGATTCGGAATCGTCAACCGCAATAAAAGTCAGTTTTGAGATATAGTTGAATGAACAAAGTTGTCTCTTTCTTGTTTCAAGTGTTTAACTATTGACCCATGGCTAAAACTCAAGCTTTAAAGACTTCCCGAAATCCAAATTTGGACTTTCGTTAGTGTATTAAGTGTATCAAAATGTCGTCTTTCACATTTATTCGAAATCGTCAACCACAAAAAAAGTCAGTTTTGAGAAATCGTTGAATCAACAAAGTTGTCTCCTTCTTGTTTCAAGTGTTCTACTATGGACCCATCTCTAAAACTCAAGTTTTAAAGACTTCCCGAAATCCAAATTTAGACTTTCACTAGTGTATTAAGTGTATTAAAATGTCGTATTTCACATTGATTCGGAATCGTCAACCGCAAAAAAAGTCAGTTCTGAGATATCGTTGAATGAACGAAGTTGTTTCTTTCTTGTTTCAAGTGTTTAACTATGGACCCATGGCTAAAACTCAAGTTTTAAAGACTTCCCGAAATCCGAATTTGTACTTTCATTAGTGTATTAAGTGTATTAAAATGTCGTCTTTCACATTGATTCGGAATCGTCAACCGCAAAAAAAGTCAGTTTTGAGTTATCGTTGAATGAACAAAGTTGTCTCTTTCTTGTTTCAAGTGTTTAACTATGGACCCATGGCTAAAACTCAAGTTTTAAAGACTTCCCGAAATCCGAATTTGGACTTTCATTAGTGTATTAAGTGTATTAAAATGTCGTCTTTCGCATTGATTCGGAATCGTCAACCGCAAAAAAAGTCAGTTTTGAGTTATCGTTGAATGAACAAAGTTGTCTCTTTCTTGTTTCAAGTGTTCAACTATGGACCCATGGCTAAAACTCAAGTTTTAAAGACTTCCCGAAATCCGAATTTGGACTTTCATTTGTGTATTAAGTGTATTAAAATGTCGTCTTTCACATTGATTCGGAATCGTCAACCGCAAAAAAAGTCAGCTTTGAGATATCGTTGAATGAACAAAGTTGTCTCTTTCTTGTTTCAAGTGTTCAACTATGGACCCATGGCTAAAACTCAAGTTTTAAAGACTTCCCGAAATCCGAATTTGGACTTTCATTAGTGTTTTAAGTGTATTAAAATGTCGTCTTTCGCATTGATTCGGAATCGTCAACCGCAAAAAAAGTCAGTTTTGAGTTATCGTTGAATGAACAAAGTTGTCTCTTTCTTGTTTCAAGTGTTTAACTATGGACCCATGGCTAAAACTCAAGTTTTAAAGACTTCCCGAAATCCGAATTTGGACTTTCATTAGTGTATTAAGTGTATTAAAATGTCATCTTTCGCATTGATTCGGAATCGTCAACCGCAAAAAAAGTCAGTTTTGAGTTATCGTTGAATGAACAAAGTTGTCTCTTTCTTGTTTCAAGTGTTCAACTATGGACCCATGGCTAAAACTCAAGTTTTAAAGACTTCCCGAAATCCGAATTTGGACTTTCATTTGTGTATTAAGTGTATTAAAATGTCGTCTTTCACATTGATTCGGAATCGTCAACCGCAAAAAAAGTCAGTTTTGAGATATCGTTGAATGAACAAAGTTGTCTCTTTCTTGTTTCAAGTGTTCAACTATGGACCCATGGCTAAAACTCAAGTTTTAAAAACTTCCCAAAATCTGAATTTGGACTTTATTTAGTGTATTAAGTGTTTCAAAATGTCATCTTTCACGTAGATTCAGAACCGTCAAAAGCAAATAAGTCAGTTTTGAGATATCTTTGATAGAACAAAGTTCTGTCTTTCTTGTTTCAATTGTTCTACTGTGCACCCATGGCTAAAACTCAAGTTTTAAAAACTTCCCGAGATCTGAATCTGGACTTTCATTAGTGTATTATGTGTATCAAAATGTCGTCTTTCACATAGATTCGGAATCGTCAACTGCAAAAAAGTCAATTTTGAGATATCGTTGATTTAACAAAGTTGTCTCCTTCTTGTTTCAAGTGTTCTACTATGGACCCATGGGTAAAACTCACGTTTTAAAAATGTCCCGAAATCCGAATTTGGACTTTCACTAGTGTATTAAGTGTATCAAAATGTCGTCTTTCACATTGATTCGGAATCGTCAACCGCAAAAAAAGGCAGTTTTTAGATATCGTTGAATGAAGAAAGTTGTCTCTTTCTTGTTTCAAGTGTTCAACAATGGACCCATGGCTAAAACTCAAGTTTTAAAGACTTCCCGAAATCCGAATTTGGATTTTTCATTAGTGTATTAAGTGTATTAAAATGTCGTCTTTCACATTGATTCGGAATCATCAACCGCAAAAAAAGTCAGTTTTGAGATATCGTTGAATGAACAAAGTTGTCTCTTTCTTTTTTCAAGTGTTTAACTATGGACCCATGGCTAAAACTCAAGTTTTAAATACTTTCCGAAATCCGAATTTGGACTTTCATCAGTGTATTAAGTGTATTAAAATGTCGTCTTTCACATTGATACGGAATCGTCCACTACAAAAAACTGCCCTTTTGAGTTATCGTTGAATAAGCAAAGTTGTCTCTTTCTTGTTTCAAGTGTTCAACTATGGACCCATGGCTAAAACACAAGTTTTAAAAACTTCTCGAAATATGAATTTGGACTTTCTTTAGTGTATTAAGTTTTTCAAAATGTCGTCTTTCACGTAGATTCGGAATCATCAAAACCAAATAAGTCAGTTTTTAGATATCTTTGATTGAACAAAGTTCTATCTTTCTTGTTTCAAGTGTTCTACTATGAACCCACGGCTAAAACTCAAGTTTTAAAAACTTCTCGAAATCTGAATCTGGACTTTCATTAGTGTATTAAGTGTATCAAAATGTCATCTTTCACATAGGTTCGGAATCGTCAACTGCAAAAAAGTCAATTTTAAGATATCGTTGATTGAACAAAGTTGTCTCCTTCTTGTTTCAAGTGTTCTACTATGGACCATGGCTAAAACTCAAGTCTTAGAGACATCCCGAAATCCGAATTTGGACTTTCGTTAGTGTATTAAGTGTATCAAAATGTCATCTTTCACATTGATTCGAGATCGTCAACCGCAAAAAAAGTCAGTTTTGAGATATCGTTGAATGAACAAAGTTGTCTCTTTCTTGTTTCTAGTGTTTAACTATGGACCCATGGCTAAAACTCAAGTTTTAAAGACTTCCCGAAATCTGATTTGGACTTTCATCAGTGTATTAAGTGTATTAAAATGTAGTCTTTCACATTGATTCAGAATCGTCCACCGCAAAAAACTTTCCTTTCGAGTTATCGTTGAATGAACGAAGTTGTCTCTTTCTTGTTTCAAGTGTTCAACTACGGACCCATGGCCAAAACTCAAGTTTTAAAAACTTCCCAAAATCTGAATTTGGGCTTTCTTTAGTGTATTAAGTGTTTCAAAATGCCGTCTTTCATGTAGATTCGTAATCATCAAAAGCAAATAAGTCAGTTTTTAGATATCTTTGATTGAACAAAGTTCTGTCTTTCTTGTTTCAAGTGTTCTACTATGGACCCATGACTAAAACTCAAGTTTTAAAAACTTCTCGAAATCTAAATCTGGACTTTCATTAGGGTATTAAGTGTATCAAAATGTCGTCTTTCACATAGATTCGGAATCGTCAACTGCAAAAAAGTCAGTTTTAAGATATCGTTGATTGAACAAAGTTGTCTCTTTCTTGTTTCAAGTGTTCTACTATGGACCCTTGGGTAAAACTCAAGTTTTAAAAAAGTTCCCGGAATCCGAATTTGGACATTCGTTAGTGTATTAAGTGTATCAACATGTCGTCTTTCACGTTGATTCGGAATCGTCAACCGCAATAAAAGTCAGTTTTGAGATATAGTTGAATGAACAAAGTTGTCTCTTTCTTGTTTCAAGTGTTTAACTATTGACCCATGGCTAAAACTCAAGCTTTAAAGACTTCCCGAAATCCAAATTTGGACTTTCGTTAGTGTATTAAGTGTATCAAAATGTCGTCTTTCACATTTATTCGAAATCGTCAACCGCAAAAAAAGTCAGTTTTGAGAAATCGTTGAATCAACAAAGTTGTCTCTTTCTTGTTTCAAGTGTTCTACTATAGACCCATGGCTAAAACTCAAGTTTTAAAGACTTCCCGAAATCCAAATTTAGACTTTCACTAGTGTATTAAGTGTATTAAAATGTCGTATTTCACATTGATTCGGAATCGTCAACCGCAAAAAAAGTCAGTTCTGAGATATCGTTGAATGAACGAAGTTGTTTCTTTCTTGTTTCAAGTGTTTAACTATGGACCCATGGCTAAAACTCAAGTTTTAAAGACTTCTCGAAATCCGAATTTGTACTTTCATTAGTGTATTAAGTGTATTAAAATGTCGTCTTTCACATTGATTCGGAATCGTCAACCGCAAAAAAAGTCAGTTTTGAGTTATCGTTGAATGAACAAAGTTGTCTCTTTCTTGTTTCAAGTGTTTAACTATGGACCCATGGCTAAAACTCAAGTTTTAAAGACTTCCCGAAATCCGAATTTGGACTTTCATTAGTTTATTAAGTGTATTAAAATGTCGTCTTTCGCATTGATTCGGAATCGTCAACCGCAAAAAAAGTCAGTTTTGAGTTATCGTTGAATGAACAAAGTTGTCTCTTTCTTGTTTCAAGTGTTCAACTATGGACCCATGGCTAAAACTCAAGTTTTAAAGACTTCCCGAAATCCGAATTTGGACTTTCATTTGTGTATTAAGTGTATTAAAATGTCGTCTTTCACATTGATTCGGAATCGTCAACCGCAAAAAAAGTCAGTTTTGAGATATCGTTGAATGAATAAAGCTGTCTCTTTCTTGTTTCAAGTGTTCAACTATGGACCCATGGCTAAAACTCAAGTTTTAAAAACTTCCCAAAATCTGAATTTGGACTTTATTTAGTGTATTAAGTGTTTCAAAATGTCATCTTTCACGTAGATTCAGAACCGTCAAAAGCAAATAAGTCAGTTTTGAGATATCTTTGATAGAACAAAGTTCTGTCTTTCTTGTTTCAATTGTTCTACTGTGCACCCATGGCTAAAACTCAAGTTTTAAAAACTTCCCGAGATCTGAATCTGGACTTTCATTAGTGTATTATGTGTATCAAAATGTCGTCTTTCACATAGATTCGGAATCGTCAACTGCAAAAAAGTCAATTTTGAGATATCGTTGATTTAACAAAGTTGTCTCCTTCTTGTTTCAAGTGTTCTACTATGGACCCATGGGTAAAACTCACGTTTTAAAAATGTCCCGAAATCCAAATTTGGACTTTCACTAGTGTATTAAGTGTATCAAAATGTCGTCTTTCACATTGATTCGGAATCGTCAACCGCAAAAAAAGGCAGTTTTTAGATATCGTTGAATGAAGAAAGTTGTCTCTTTCTTGTTTCAAGTGTTCAACAATGGACCCATGGCTAAAACTCAAGTTTTAAAGACTTCCCGAAATCCGAATTTGGATTTTTCATTAGTGTATTAAGTGTATTAAAATGTCGTCTTTCACATTGATTCGGAATCATCAACCGCAAAAAAAGTCAGTTTTGAGATATCGTTGAATGAACAAAGTTGTCTCTTTCTTTTTTCAAGTGTTTAACTATGGACCCATGGCTAAAACTCAAGTTTTAAATACTTTCCGAAATCTGAATTTGGACTTTCATCAGTGTATTAAGTGTATTAAAATGTCGTCTTTCACATTGATTCGGAATCGTCCACTACAAAAAACTGCCCTTTTGAGTTATCGTTGAATAAGCAAAGTTGTCTCTTTCTTGTTTCAAGTGTTCAACTATGGACCCATGGCTAAAACACAAGTTTTAAAAACTTCTCGAAATATGAATTTGGACTTTCTTTAGTGTATTAAGTTTTTCAAAATGTCGTCTTTCACGTAGATTCGGAATCATCAAAACCAAATAAGTCAGTTTTTAGATATCTTTGATTGAACAAAGTTCTATCTTTCTTGTTTCAAGTGTTCTACTATGAACCCACGGCTAAAACTCAAGTTTTAAAAACTTCTCGAAATCTGAATCTGGACTTTCATTAGTGTATTAAGTGTATCAAAATGTCATCTTTCACATAGGTTCGGAATCGTCAACTGCAAAAAAGTCAATTTTAAGATATCGTTGATTGAACAAAGTTGTCTCCTTCTTGTTTCAAGTGTTCTACTATGGACCATGGCTAAAACTCAAGTTTTAGAGACATCCCGAAATCCGAATTTGGACTTTCGTTAGTGTATTAAGTGTATCAAAATGTCATCTTTCACATTGATTCGAGATCGTCAACCGCAAAAAAAGTCAGTTTTGAGATATCGTTGAATGAACAAAGTTGTCTCTTTCTTGTTTCTAGTGTTTAACTATGGACCCATGGCTAAAACTCAAGTTTTAAAGACTTCCCGAAATCTGATTTGGACTTTCATCAGTGTATTAAGTGTATTAAAATGTAGTCTTTCACATTGATTCAGAATCGTCCACCGCAAAAAACTTTCCTTTCGAGTTATCGTTGAATGAACGAAGTTGTCTCTTTCTTGTTTCAAGTGTTCAACTACGGACCCATGGCCAAAACTCAAGTTTTAAAAACTTCCCAAAATCTGAATTTGGGCTTTCTTTAGTGTATTAAGTGTTTCAAAATGCCATCTTTCATGTAGATTCGTAATCATCAAAAGCAAATAAGTCAGTTTTTAGATATCTTTGATTGAACAAAGTTCTGTCTTTCTTATTTCAAGTGTTCTACTATGGACCCATGACTAAAACTCAAGTTTTAAAAACTTCTCGAAATCTAAATCTGGACTTTCATTAGGGTATTAAGTGTATCAAAATGTCGTCTTTCACATAGATTCGGAATCGTCAACTGCAAAAAAGTCAGTTTTAAGATATCGTTGATTGAACAAAGTTGTCTCTTTCTTGTTTCAAGTGTTCTACTATGGACCCATGGGTAAAACTCAAGTTTTAAAAAAGTTCCCGGAATCCGAATTTGGACATTCGTTAGTGTATTAAGTGTATCAAAATGTCGTCTTTCACGTTGATTCGGAATCGTCAACCGCAATAAAAGCCAGTTTTGAGATATAGTTGAATGAACAAAGTTGTCTCTTTCTTGTTTCAAGTGTTTAACTATTGACCCATGGCTAAAACTCAAGCTTTAAAGACTTCCCGAAATCCAAATTTGGACTTTCGTTAGTGTATTAAGTGTATCAAAATGTCGTCTTTCACATTTATTCGAAATCGTCAACCGCAAAAAAAGTCAGTTTTGAGAAATCGTTGAATCAACAAAGTTGTCTCTTTCTTGTTTCAAGTGTTCTACTATAGACCCATGGCTAAAACTCAAGTTTTAAAGACTTCCCGAAATCCAAATTTAGACATTCATTAGTGTATTAAGTGTATTAAAATGTCGTATTTCACATTGATTCGGAATCGTCAACCGCAAAAAAAGTCAGTTCTGAGATATCGTTGAATGAACGAAGTTGTTTCTTTCTTGTTTCAAGTGTTTAACTATGGACCCATGGCTAAAACTCAAGTTTTAAAGACTTCTCGAAATCCGAATTTGTACTTTCATTAGTGTATTAAGTGTATTAAAATGTCGTCTTTCACATTGATTCGGAATCGTCAACCGCAAAAAAAGTCAGTTTTGAGTTATCGTTGAATGAACAAAGTTGTCTCTTTCTTGTTTCAAGTGTTTAACTATGGACCCATGGCTAAAACTCAAGTTTTAAAGACTTCCCGAAATCCGAATTTGGACTTTCATTAGTGTATTAAGTGTATTAAAATGTCGTCTTTCGCATTGATTCGGAATCGTCAACCACAAAAAAAGTCAGTTTTGAGTTATCGTTGAATGAACAAAGTTGTCTCTTTCTTGTTTCAAGTGTTCAACTATGGACCCATGGCTAAAACTCAAGTTTTAAAGACTTCCCGAAATCCGAATTTGGACTTTCATTTGTGTATTAAGTGTATTAAAATGTCGTCTTTCACATTGATTCGGAATCGTCAACCGCAAAAAAAGTCATTTTTCAGATATCGTTGAATGAACAAAGTTGTCTCTTTCTTGTTTCAAGTGTTCAACTATGGACCCATGGCTAAAACTCAAGTTTTAAAAACTTCCCAAAATCTGAATTTGGACTTTATTTAGTGTATTAAGTGTTTCAAAATGTCATCTTTCACGTAGATTCAGAACCGTCAAAAGCAAATAAGTCAGTTTTGAGATATCTTTGATAGAACAAAGTTCTGTCTTTCTTGTTTCAATTGTTCTACTGTGCACCCGTGGCTAAAACTCAAGTTTTAAAAACTTCCCGAGATTTGAATCTGGACTTTCATTAGTGTATTATGTGTATCAAAATGTCGTCTTTCACATAGATTCGGAATCGTCAACTGCAAAAAAGTCAATTTTGAGATATCGTTGATTTAACAAAGTTGTCTCCTTCTTGTTTCAAGTGTTCTACTATGGACCCATGGGTAAAACTCACGTTTTAAAAATGTCCCGAAATCCGAATTTGGACTTTCACTAGTGTATTAAGTGTATCAAAATGTCGTCTTTCACATTGATTCGGAATCGTCAACCGCAAAAAAAGGCAGTTTTTAGATATCGTTGAATGAAGAAAGTTGTCTCTTTCTTGTTTCAAGTGTTCAACAATGGACCCATGGCTAAAACTCAAGTTTTAAAGACTTCCCCGAAATCCGAATTTGGATTTTTCATTAGTGTATTAAGTGTATTAAAATGTCGTCTTTCACATTGATTCGGAATCATCAACCGCAAAAAAAGTCAGTTTTGAGATATCGTTGAATGAACAAAGTTGTCTCTTTCTTTTTTCAAGTGTTTAACTATGGACCCATGGCTAAAACTCAAGTTTTAAATACTTTCCGAAATCCGAATTTGGACTTTCATCAGTGTATTAAGTGTATTAAAATGTCGTCTTTCACATTGATTCGGAATCGTCCAATACAAAAAACTGCCCTTTTGAGTTATCGTTGAATAAGCAAAGTTGTCTCTTTCTTGTTTCAAGTGTTCAACTATGGACCCATGGCTAAAACACAAGTTTTAAAAACTTCTCGAAATATGAATTTGGACTTTCTTTAGTGTATTAAGTTTTTCAAAATGTCGTCTTTCACGTAGATTCGGAATCATCAAAACCAAATAAGTCAGTTTTTAGATATCTTTGATTGAACAAAGTTCTATCTTTCTTGTTTCAAGTGTTCTACTATGAACCCACGGCTAAAACTCAAGTTTTAAAAACTTCTCGAAATCTGAATCTGGACTTTCATTAGTGTATTAAGTGTATCAAAATGTCATCTTTCACATAGGTTCGGAATCGTCAACTGCAAAAAAGTCAATTTTAAGATATCGTTGATTGAACAAAGTTGTCTCCTTCTTGTTTCAAGTGTTCTACTATGGACCATGGCTAAAACTCAAGTTTTAGAGACATCCCGAAATCCGAATTTGGACTTTCGTTAGTGTATTAAGTGTATCAAAATGTCATCTTTCACATTGATTCGAGATCGTCAACCGCAAAAAAAGTCAGTTTTGAGATATCGTTGAATGAACAAAGTTGTCTCTTTCTTGTTTCTAGTGTTTAACTATGGACCGATGGCTAAAACTCAAGTTTTAAAGACTTCCCGAAATCTAATTTGGACTTTCATCAGTGTATTAAGTGTATTAAAATGTAGTCTTTCACATTGATTCAGAATCGTCCACCGCAAAAAACTTTCCTTTCGAGTTATCGTTGAATGAACGAAGTTGTCTCTTTCTTGTTTCAAGTGTTCAACTACGGACCCATGGCCAAAACTCAAGTTTTAAAAACTTCCCAAAATCTGAATTTGGGCTTTCTTTAGTGTATTAAGTGTTTCAAAATGCCGTCTTTCATGTAGATTCGTAATCATCAAAAGCAAATAAGTCAGTTTTTAGATATCTTTGATTGAACAAAGTTCTGTCTTTCTTGTTTCAAGTGTTCTACTATGGACCCATGACTAAAACTCAAGTTTTAAAAACTTCTCGAAATCTAAATCTGGACTTTCATTAGGGTATTAAGTGTATCAAAATGTCGTCTTTCACATAGATTCGGAATCGTCAACTGCAAAAAAGTCAGTTTTAAGATATCGTTGATTGAACAAAGTTGTCTCTTTCTTGTTTCAAGTGTTCTACTATGGACCCATGGGTAAAACTCAAGTTTTAAAAAAGTTCCCGGAATCCGAATTTGGACATTCGTTAGTGTATTAAGTGTATCAAAATGTCGTCTTTCACGTTGATTCGGAATCGTCAACCGCAATAAAAGCCAGTTTTGAGATATAGTTGAATGAACAAAGTTGTCTCTTTCTTGTTTCAAGTGTTTAACTATTGACCCATGGCTAAAACTCAAGCTTTAAAGACTTCCCGAAATCCAAATTTGGACTTTCGTTAGTGTATTAAGTGTATCAAAATGTCGTCTTTCACATTTATTCGAAATCGTCAACCGCAAAAAAAGTCAGTTTTGAGAAATCGTTGAATCAACAAAGTTGTCTCTTTCTTGTTTCAAGTGTTCTACTATAGACCCATGGCTAAAACTCAAGTTTTAAAGACTTCCCGAAATCCAAATTTAGACATTCATTAGTGTATTAAGTGTATTAAAATGTCGTATTTCACATTGATTCGGAATCGTCAACCGCAAAAAAAGTCAGTTCTGAGATATCGTTGAATGAACGAAGTTGTTTCTTTCTTGTTTCAAGTGTTTAACTATGGACCCATGGCTAAAACTCAAGTTTTAAAGACTTCTCGAAATCCGAATTTGTACTTTCATTAGTGTATTAAGTGTATTAAAATGTCGTCTTTCACATTGATTCGGAATCGTCAACCGCAAAAAAAGTCAGTTTTGAGTTATCGTTGAATGAACAAAGTTGTCTCTTTCTTGTTTCAAGTGTTTAACTATGGACCCATGGCTAAAACTCAAGTTTTAAAGACTTCCCGAAATCCGAATTTGGACTTTCATTAGTGTATTAAGTGTATTAAAATGTCGTCTTTCGCATTGATTCGGAATCGTCAACCACAAAAAAAGTCAGTTTTGAGTTATCGTTGATTGAACAAAGTTGTCTCTTTCTTGTTTCAAGTGTTCTACTATGGACCCATGCGTAAAACTCAAGTTTTAAAAAAGTTCCCGGAATCCGAATTTGGACATTCGTTAGTGTATTAAGGGTATCAAAATGTCGTCTTTCACGTTGATTCGGAATCGTCAACCGCAATAAAAGTCAGTTTTGAGATATAGTTGAATGAACAATGTTGTCTCTTTCTTGTTTCAAGTGTTTAACTATTGACCCATGGCTAAAACTCAAGCTTTAAAGACTTCCCGAAATCCAAATTTGGACTTTCGTTAGTGTATTAAGTGTATCAAAATGTCGTCTTTCACATTTATTCGGAATCGTCAACCGCAAAAAAAGTCAGTTTTGAGATATCGTTGAATGAACAAAGTTGTCTCTTTCTTGTTTCAAGTGTTCAACTATGGACCCATGGCTAAAACTCAAGTTTTAAAAACTTCCCAAAATCTGAATTTGGACTTTATTTAGTGTATTAAGTGTTTCAAAATGTCATCTTTCACGTAGATTCAGAACCGTCAAAAGCAAATAAGTCAGTTTTGAGATATCTTTGATAGAACAAAGTTCTGTCTTTCTTGTTTCAATTGTTCTACTGTGCACCCATGGCTAAAACTCAAGTTTTAAAAACTTCCCGAGATCTGAATCTGGACTTTCATTAGTGTATTATGTGTATCAAAATGTCGTCTTTCACATAGATTCGGAATCGTCAACTGCAAAAAAGTCAATTTTGAGATATCGTTGATTTAACAAAGTTGTCTCCTTCTTGTTTCAAGTGTTCTACTATGGACCCATGGGTAAAACTCACGTTTTAAAAATGTCCCGAAATCCGAATTTGGACTTTCACTAGTGTATTAAGTGTATCAAAATGTCGTCTTTCACATTGATTCGGAATCGTCAACCGCAAAAAAAGGCAGTTTTTAGATATCGTTGAATGAAGAAAGTTGTCTCTTTCTTGTTTCAAGTGTTCAACAATGGACCCATGGCTAAAACTCAAGTTTTAAAGACTTCCCGAAATCCGAATTTGGATTTTTCATTAGTGTATTAAGTGTATTAAAATGTCGTCTTTCACATTGATTCGGAATCATCAACCGCAAAAAAAGTCAGTTTTGAGATATCGTTGAATGAACAAAGTTGTCTCTTTCTTTTTTCAAGTGTTTAACTATGGACCCATGGCTAAAACTCAAGTTTTAAATACTTTCCGAAATCCGAATTTGGACTTTCATCAGTGTATTAAGTGTATTAAAATGTCGTCTTTCACATTGATTCGGAATCGTCCACTACAAAAAACGGCCCTTTTGAGTTATCGTTGAATAAGCAAAGTTGTCTCTTTCTTGTTTCAAGTGTTCAACTATGGACCCATGGCTAAAACACAAGTTTTAAAAACTTCTCGAAATATGAATTTGGACTTTCTTTAGTGTATTAAGTTTTTCAAAATGTCGTCTTTCACGTAGATTCGGAATCATCAAAACCAAATAAGTCAGTTTTTAGATATCTTTGATTGAACAAAGTTCTATCTTTCTTGTTTCAAGTGTTCTACTATGAACCCGCGGCTAAAACTCAAGTTTTAAAAACTTCTCGAAATCTGAATCTGGACTTTCATTAGTGTATTAAGTGTATCAAAATGTCATCTTTCACATAGGTTCGGAATCGTCAACTGCAAAAAATTCAATTTTAAGATATCGTTGATTGAACAAAGTTGTCTCCTTCTTGTTTCAAGTGTTCTACTATGGACCATGGCTAAAACTCAAGTTTTAGAGACATCCCGAAATCCGAATTTGGACTTTCGTTAGTGTATTAAGTGTATCAAAATGTCATCTTTCACATTGATTCGAGATCGTCAACCGCAAAAAAAGTCAGTTTTGAGATATCGTTGAATGAACAAAGTTGTCTCTTTCTTGTTTCTAGTGTTTAACTATGGACCCATGGCTAAAACTCAAGTTTTAAAGACTTCCCGAAATCTGATTTGGACTTTCATCAGTGTATTAAGTGTATTAAAATGTAGTCTTTCACATTGATTCAGAATCGTCCACCGCAAAAAACTTTCCTTTCGAGTTATCGTTGAATGAACGAAGTTGTCTCTTTCTTGTTTCAAGTGTTCAACTACGGACCCATGGCCAAAACTCAAGTTTTAAAAACATCCCAAAATCTGAATTTGGGCTTTCTTTAGTGTATTAAGTGTCTCAAAATGCCGTCTTTCATGTAGATTCGTAATCATCAAAAGCAAATAAGTCAGTTTTTAGATATCTTTGATTGAACAAAGTTCTGCCTTTCTTGTTTCAAGTGTTCTACTATGGACCCATGACTAAAACTCAAGTTTTAAAAACTTCTCGAAATCTAAATCTGGACTTTCATTAGGGTATTAAGTGTATCAAAATGTCGTCTTTCACATAGATTCGGAATCGTCAACTGCAAAAAAGTCAGTTTTAAGATATCGTTGATTGAACAAAGTTGTCTCTTTCTTGTTTCAAGTGTTCTACTATGGACCCATGGGTAAAACTCAAGTTTTAAAAAAGTTCCCGGAATCCGAATTTGGACATTCGTTAGTGTATTAAGTGTATCAAAATGTCGTCTTTCACGTTGATTCGAAATCGTCAACCGCAATAAAAGTCAGTTTTGAGATATAGTTGAATGAACAAAGTTGTCTCTTTCTTGTTTCAAGTGTTTAACTATTGACCCATGGCTAAAACTCAAGCTTTAAAGACTTCCCGAAATCCAAATTTGGACTTTCGTTAGTGTATTAAGTGTATCAAAATGTCGTCTTTCACATTTATTCGAAATCGTCAACCACAAAAAAAGTCAGTTTTGAGAAATCGTTGAATCAACAAAGTTGTCTCCTTCTTGTTTCAAGTGTTCTACTATGGACCCATCTCTAAAACTCAAGTTTTAAAGACTTCCCGAAATCCAAATTTAGACTTTCACTAGTGTATTAAGTGTATTAAAATGTCGTATTTCACATTGATTCGGAATCGTCAACCGCAAAAAAAGTCAGTTTTCAGTTATCGTTGAATGAACAAAGTTGTCTCTTTCTTGTTTCAAGTGTTCAACTATGGACCCATGGCTAAAACTCAAGTTTTAAAGACTTCCCGAAATCCGAATTTGGACTTTCATTTGTGTATTAAGTGTATTAAAATGTCGTCTTTCACATTGATTCGGAATCGTCAACCGCAAAAAAAGTCAGTTTTGAGATATCGTTGAATGAACAAAGTTGTCTCTTTCTTGTTTCAAGTGTTCAACTATGGACCCATGGCTAAAACTCAAGTTTTAAAAACTTCCCAAAATCTGAATTTGGACTTTATTTAGTGTATTAAGTGTTTCAAAATGTCATCTTTCACGTAGATTCAGAACCGTCAAAAGCAAATAAGTCAGTTTTGAGATATCTTTGATAGAACAAAGTTCTGTCTTTCTTGTTTCAATTGTTCTACTGTGCACCCATGGCTAAAACTCAAGTTTTAAAAACTTCCCGAGATCTGAATCTGGACTTTCATTAGTGTATTATGTGTATCAAAATGTCGTCTTTCACATAGATTCGGAATCGTCAACTGCAAAAAAGTCAATTTTGAGATATCGTTGATTTAACAAAGTTGTCTCCTTCTTGTTTCAAGTGTTCTACTATGGACCCATGGGTAAAACTCACGTTTTAAAAATGTCCCGAAATCCGAATTTGGACTTTCACTAGTGTATTAAGTGTATCAAAATGTCGTCTTTCACATTGATTCGGAATCGTCAACCGCAAAAAAAGGCAGTTTTTAGATATCGTTGAATGAAGAAAGTTGTCTCTTTCTTGTTTCAAGTGTTCAACAATGGACCCATGGCTAAAACTCAAGTTTTAAAGACTTCCCGAAATCCGAATTTGGATTTTTCATTAGTGTATTAAGTGTATTAAAATGTCGTCTTTCACATTGATTCGGAATCATCAACCGCAAAAAAAGTCAGTTTTGAGATATCGTTGAATGAACAAAGTTGTCTCTTTCTTTTTTCAAGTGTTTAACTATGGACCCATGGCTAAAACTCAAGTTTTAAATACTTTCCGAAATCCGAATTTGGACTTTCATCAGTGTATTAAGTGTATTAAAATGTCGTCTTTCACATTGATTCGGAATCGTCCACTACAAAAAACTGCCCTTTTGAGTTATCGTTGAATAAGCAAAGTTGTCTCTTTCTTGTTTCAAGTGTTCAACTATGGACCCATGGCTAAAACACAAGTTTTAAAAACTTCTCGAAATATGAATTTGGACTTTCTTTAGTGTATTAAGTTTTTCAAAATGTCGTCTTTCACGTAGATTCGGAATCATCAAAACCAAATAAGTCAGTTTTTAGATATCTTTGATTGAACAAAGTTCTATCTTTCTTGTTTCAAGTGTTCTACTATGAACCCACGGCTAAAACTCAAGTTTTAAAAACTTCTCGAAATCTGAATCTGGACTTTCATTAGTGTATTAAGTGTATCAAAATGTCATCTTTCACATAGGTTCGGAATCGTCAACTGCAAAAAAGTCAATTTTAAGATATCGTTGATTGAACAAAGTTGTCTCCTTCTTGTTTCAAGTGTTCTACTATGGACCATGGCTAAAACTCAAGTTTTAGAGACATCCCGAAATCCGAATTTGGACTTTCGTTAGTGTATTAAGTGTATCAAAATGTCATCTTTCACATTGATTCGAGATCGTCAACCGCAAAAAAAGTCAGTTTTGAGATATCGTTGAATGAACAAAGTTGTCTCTTTCTTGTTTCTAGTGTTTAACTATGGACCCATGGCTAAAACTCAAGTTTTAAAGACTTCCCGAAATCCGAATTTGGACTTTCATTTGTGTATTAAGTGTATTAAAATGTCGTCTTTCACATTGATTCGGAATCGTCAACCGCAAAAAAAGTCAGTTTTGAGATATCGTTGAATGAACAAAGTTGTCTCTTTCTTGTTTCAAGTGTTCAACTATGGACCCATGGCTAAAACTCAAGTTTTAAAAACTTCCCAAAATCTGAATTTGGACTTTATTTAGTGTATTAAGTGTTTCAAAATGTCATCTTTCACGTAGATTCAGAACCGTCAAAAGCAAATAAGTCAGTTTTGAGATATCTTTGATAGAACAAAGTTCTGTCTTTCTTGTTTCAATTGTTCTACTGTGCACCCATGGCTAAAACTCAAGTTTTAAAAACTTCCCGAGATCTGAATCTGGACTTTCATTAGTGTATTATGTGTATCAAAATGTCGTCTTTCACATAGATTCGGAATCGTCAACTGCAAAAAAGTCAATTTTGAGATATCGTTGATTTAACAAAGTTGTCTCCTTCTTGTTTCAAGTGTTCTACTATGGACCCATGGGTAAAACTCACGTTTTAAAAATGTCCCGAAATCCGAATTTGGACTTTCACTAGTGTATTAAGTGTATCAAAATGTCGTCTTTCACATTGATTCGGAATCGTCAACCGCAAAAAAAGGCAGTTTTTAGATATCGTTGAATGAAGAAAGTTGTCTCTTTCTTGTTTCAAGTGTTCAACAATGGACCCATGGCTAAAACTCAAGTTTTAAAGACTTCCCGAAATCCGAATTTGGATTTTTCATTAGTGTATTAAGTGTATTAAAATGTCGTCTTTCACATTGATTCGGAATCATCAACCGCAAAAAAAGTCAGTTTTGAGATATCGTTGAATGAACAAAGTTGTCTCTTTCTTTTTTCAAGTGTTTAACTATGGACCCATGGCTAAAACTCAAGTTTTAAATACTTTCCGAAATCCGAATTTGGACTTTCATCAGTGTATTAAGTGTATTAAAATGTCGTCTTTCACATTGATTCGGAATCGTCCACTACAAAAAACTGCCCTTTTGAGTTATCGTTGAATAAGCAAAGTTGTCTCTTTCTTGTTTCAAGTGTTCAACTATGGACCCATGGCTAAAACACAAGTTTTAAAAACTTCTCGAAATATGAATTTGGACTTTCTTTAGTGTATTAAGTTTTTCAAAATGTCGTCTTTCACGTAGATTCGGAATCATCAAAACCAAATAAGTCAGTTTTTAGATATCTTTGATTGAACAAAGTTCTATCTTTCTTGTTTCAAGTGTTCTACTATGAACCCGCGGCTAAAACTCAAGTTTTAAAAACTTCTCGAAATCTGAATCTGGACTTTCATTAGTGTATTAAGTGTATCAAAATGTCATCTTTCACATAGGTTCGGAATCGTCAACTGCAAAAAATTCAATTTTAAGATATCGTTGATTGAACAAAGTTGTCTCCTTCTTGTTTCAAGTGTTCTACTATGGACCATGGCTAAAACTCAAGTTTTAGAGACATCCCGAAATCCGAATTTGGACTTTCGTTAGTGTATTAAGTGTATCAAAATGTCATCTTTCACATTGATTCGAGATCGTCAACCGCAAAAAAAGTCAGTTTTGAGATATCGTTGAATGAACAAAGTTGTCTCTTTCTTGTTTCTAGTGTTTAACTATGGACCCATGGCTAAAACTCAAGTTTTAAAGACTTCCCGAAATCTGATTTGGACTTTCATCAGTGTATTAAGTGTATTAAAATGTAGTCTTTCACATTGATTCAGAATCGTCCACCGCAAAAAACTTTCCTTTCGAGTTATCGTTGAATGAACGAAGTTGTCTCTTTCTTGTTTCAAGTGTTCAACTACGGACCCATGGCCAAAACTCAAGTTTTAAAAACTTCCCAAAATCTGAATTTGGGCTTTCTTTAGTGTATTAAGTGTCTCAAAATGCCGTCTTTCATGTAGATTCGTAATCATCAAAAGCAAATAAGTCAGTTTTTAGATATCTTTGATTGAACAAAGTTCTGCCTTTCTTGTTTCAAGTGTTCTACTATGGACCCATGACTAAAACTCAAGTTTTAAAAACTTCTCGAAATCTAAATCTGGACTTTCATTAGGGTATTAAGTGTATCAAAATGTCGTCTTTCACATAGATTCGGAATCGTCAACTGCAAAAAAGTCAGTTTTAAGATATCGTTGATTGAACAAAGTTGTCTCTTTCTTGTTTCAAGTGTTCTACTATGGACCCATGGGTAAAACTCAAGTTTTAAAAAAGTTCCCGGAATCCGAATTTGGACATTCGTTAGTGTATTAAGTGTATCAAAATGTCGTCTTTCACGTTGATTCGGAATCGTCAACCGCAATAAAAGTCAGTTTTGAGATATAGTTGAATGAACAAAGTTGTCTCTTTCTTGTTTCAAGTGTTTAACTATTGACCCATGGCTAAAACTCAAGCTTTAAAGACTTCCCGAAATCCAAATTTGGACTTTCGTTAGTGTATTAAGTGTATCAAAATGTCGTCTTTCACATTTATTCGAAATCGTCAACCGCAAAAAAAGTCAGTTTTGAGAAATCGTTGAATCAACAAAGTTGTCTCTTTCTTGTTTCAAGTGTTCTACTATAGACCCATGGCTAAAACTCAAGTTTTAAAGACTTCCCGAAATCCAAATTTAGACTTTCACTAGTGTATTAAGTGTATTAAAATGTCGTATTTCACATTGATTCGGAATCGTCAACCGCAAAAAAAGTCAGTTCTGAGATATCGTTGAATGAACGAAGTTGTTTCTTTCTTGTTTCAAGTGTTTAACTATGGACCCATGGCTAAAACTCAAGTTTTAAAGACTTCTCGAAATCCGAATTTGTACTTTCATTAGTGTATTAAGTGTATTAAAATGTCGTCTTTCACATTGATTCGGAATCGTCAACCGCAAAAAAAGTCAGTTTTGAGTTATCGTTGAATGAACAAAGTTGTCTCTTTCTTGTTTCAAGTGTTTAACTATGGACCCATGGGTAAAACTCAAGTTTTAAAGACTTCCCGAAATCCGAATTTGGACTTTCATTAGTGTATTAAGCGTATTAAAATGTCGTCTTTCGCATTGATTCGGAATCGTCAACCGCAAAAAAAGTCAGTTTTCAGTTATCGTTGAATGAACAAAGTTGTCTCTTTCTTGTTTCAAGTGTTCAACTATGGACCCATGGCTAAAACTCAAGTTTTAAAGACTTCCCGAAATCCGAATTTGGACTTTCATTTGTGTATTAAGTGTATTAAAATGTCGTCTTTCACATTGATTCGGAATCGTCAACCGCAAAAAAAGTCAGTTTTGAGATATCGTTGAATGAACAAAGTTGTCTCTTTCTTGTTTCAAGTGTTCAACTATGGACCCATGGCTAAAACTCAAGTTTTAAAAACTTCCCAAAATCTGAATTTGGACTTTATTTAGTGTATTAAGTGTTTCAAAATGTCATCTTTCACGTAGATTCAGAACCGTCAAAAGCAAATAAGTCAGTTTTGAGATATCTTTGATAGAACAAAGTTCTGTCTTTCTTGTTTCAATTGTTCTACTGTGCACCCATGGCTAAAACTCAAGTTTTAAAAACTTCCCGAGATCTGAATCTGGACTTTCATTAGTGTATTATGTGTATCAAAATGTCGTCTTTCACATAGATTCGGAATCGTCAACTGCAAAAAAGTCAATTTTGAGATATCGTTGATTTAACAAAGTTGTCTCCTTCTTGTTTCAAGTGTTCTACTATGGACCCATGGGTAAAACTCACGTTTTAAAAATGTCCCGAAATCCGAATTTGGACTTTCACTAGTGTATTAAGTGTATCAAAATGTCGTCTTTCACATTGATTCGGAATCGTCAACCGCAAAAAAAGGCAGTTTTTAGATATCGTTGAATGAAGAAAGTTGTCTCTTTCTTGTTTCAAGTGTTCAACAATGGACCCATGGCTAAAACTCAAGTTTTAAAGACTTCCCGAAATCCGAATTTGGATTTTTCATTAGTGTATTAAGTGTATTAAAATGTCGTCTTTCACATTGATTCGGAATCATCAACCGCAAAAAAAGTCAGTTTTGAGATATCGTTGAATGAACAAAGTTGTCTCTTTCTTTTTTCAAGTGTTTAACTATGGACCCATGGCTAAAACTCAAGTTTTAAATACTTTCCGAAATCCGAATTTGGACTTTCATCAGTGTATTAAGTGTATTAAAATGTCGTCTTTCACATTGATTCGGAATCGTCCACTACAAAAA
Source organism: Diospyros kaki (assembly GCA_036245055.1). NCBI lineage: Eukaryota > Viridiplantae > Streptophyta > Magnoliopsida > Ericales > Ebenaceae > Diospyros > Diospyros kaki. The sequence goes on along the minus strand of BSEG01000009.1, from coordinate 19,217,791 downwards.
ACTGCCCTTTTGAGTTATCGTTGAATAAGCAAAGTTGTCTCTTTCTTGTTTCAAGTGTTCAACTATGGACCCATGGCTAAAACACAAGTTTTAAAAACTTCTCGAAATATGAATTTGGACTTTCTTTAGTGTATTAAGTTTTTCAAAATGTCGTCTTTCACGTAGATTCGGAATCATCAAAACCAAATAAGTCAGTTTTTAGATATCTTTGATTGAACAAAGTTCTATCTTTCTTGTTTCAAGTGTTCTACTATGAACCCACGGCTAAAACTCAAGTTTTAAAAACTTCTCGAAATCTGAATCTGGACTTTCATTAGTGTATTAAGTGTATCAAAATGTCATCTTTCACATAGGTTCGGAATCGTCAACTGCAAAAAAGTCAATTTTAAGATATCGTTGATTGAACAAAGTTGTCTCCTTCTTGTTTCAAGTGTTCTACTATGGACCATGGCTAAAACTCAAGTTTTAGAGACATCCCGAAATCCGAATTTGGACTTTCGTTAGTGTATTAAGTGTATCAAAATGTCATCTTTCACATTGATTCGAGATCGTCAACCGCAAAAAAAGTCAGTTTTGAGATATCGTTGAATGAACAAAGTTGTCTCTTTCTTGTTTCTAGTGTTTAACTATGGACCCATGGCTAAAACTCAAGTTTTAAAGACTTCCCGAAATCCGAATTTGGACTTTCATTTGTGTATTAAGTGTATTAAAATGTCGTCTTTCACATTGATTCGGAATCGTCAACCGCAAAAAAAGTCAGTTTTGAGATATCGTTGAATGAACAAAGTTGTCTCTTTCTTGTTTCAAGTGTTCAACTATGGACCCATGGCTAAAACTCAAGTTTTAAAAACTTCCCAAAATCTGAATTTGGACTTTATTTAGTGTATTAAGTGTTTCAAAATGTCATCTTTCACGTAGATTCAGAACCGTCAAAAGCAAATAAGTCAGTTTTGAGATATCTTTGATAGAACAAAGTTCTGTCTTTCTTGTTTCAATTGTTCTACTGTGCACCCATGGCTAAAACTCAAGTTTTAAAAACTTCCCGAGATCTGAATCTGGACTTTCATTAGTGTATTATGTGTATCAAAATGTCGTCTTTCACATAGATTCGGAATCGTCAACTGCAAAAAAGTCAATTTTGAGATATCGTTGATTTAACAAAGTTGTCTCCTTCTTGTTTCAAGTGTTCTACTATGGACCCATGGGTAAAACTCACGTTTTAAAAATGTCCCGAAATCCGAATTTGGACTTTCACTAGTGTATTAAGTGTATCAAAATGTCGTCTTTCACATAGATTCGGAATCGTCAACTGCAAAAAAGTCAGTTTTAAGATATCGTTGATTGAACAAAGTTGTCTCTTTCTTGTTTCAAGTGTTCTACTATGGACCCATGGGTAAAACTCAAGTTTTAAAAAAGTTCCCGGAATCCGAATTTGGACATTCGTTAGTGTATTAAGTGTATCAAAATGTCGTCTTTCACGTTGATTCGGAATCGTCAACCGCAATAAAAGTCAGTTTTGAGATATAGTTGAATGAACAAAGTTGTCTCTTTCTTGTTTCAAGTGTTTAACTATTGACCCATGGCTAAAACTCAAGCTTTAAAGACTTCCCGAAATCCAAATTTGGACTTTCGTTAGTGTATTAAGTGTATCAAAATGTCGTCTTTCACATTTATTCGAAATCGTCAACCGCAAAAAAAGTCAGTTTTGAGAAATCGTTGAATCAACAAAGTTGTCTCTTTCTTGTTTCAAGTGTTCTACTATAGACCCATGGCTAAAACTCAAGTTTTAAAGACTTCCCGAAATCCAAATTTAGACTTTCACTAGTGTATTAAGTGTATTAAAATGTCGTATTTCACATTGATTCGGAATCGTCAACCGCAAAAAAAGTCAGTTCTGAGATATCGTTGAATGAACGAAGTTGTTTCTTTCTTGTTTCAAGTGTTTAACTATGGACCCATGGCTAAAACTCAAGTTTTAAAGACTTCTCGAAATCCGAATTTGTACTTTCATTAGTGTATTAAGTGTATTAAAATGTCGTCTTTCACATTGATTCGGAATCGTCAACCGCAAAAAAAGTCAGTTTTGAGTTATCGTTGAATGAACAAAGTTGTCTCTTTCTTGTTTCAAGTGTTTAACTATGGACCCATGGGTAAAACTCAAGTTTTAAAGACTTCCCGAAATCCGAATTTGGACTTTCATTAGTGTATTAAGCGTATTAAAATGTCGTCTTTCGCATTGATTCGGAATCGTCAACCGCAAAAAAAGTCAGTTTTCAGTTATCGTTGAATGAACAAAGTTGTCTCTTTCTTGTTTCAAGTGTTCAACTATGGACCCATGGCTAAAACTCAAGTTTTAAAGACTTCCCGAAATCCGAATTTGGACTTTGATTTGTGTATTAAGTGTATTAAAATGTCGTCTTTCACATTGATTCGGAATCGTCAACCGCAAAAAAAGTCAGTTTTGAGATATCGTTGAATGAACAAAGTTGTCTCTTTCTTGTTTCAAGTGTTCAACTATGGACCCATGGCTAAAACTCAAGTTTTAAAAACTTCCCAAAATCTGAATTTGGACTTTATTTAGTGTATTAAGTGTTTCAAAATGTCATCTTTCACGTAGATTCAGAACCGTCAAAAGCAAATAAGTCAGTTTTGAGATATCTTTGATAGAACAAAGTTCTGTCTTTCTTGTTTCAATTGTTCTACTGTGCACCCATGGCTAAAACTCAAGTTTTAAAAACTTCCCGAGATCTGAATCTGGACTTTCATTAGTGTATTATGTGTATCAAAATGTCGTCTTTCACATAGATTCGGAATCGTCAACTGCAAAAAAGTCAATTTTGAGATATCGTTGATTTAACAAAGTTGTCTCCTTCTTGTTTCAAGTGTTCTACTATGGACCCATGGGTAAAACTCACGTTTTAAAAATGTCCCGAAATCCGAATTTGGACTTTCACTAGTGTATTAAGTGTATCAAAATGTCGTCTTTCACATTGATTCGGAATCGTCAACCGCAAAAAAAGGCAGTTTTTAGATATCGTTGAATGAAGAAAGTTGTCTCTTTCTTGTTTCAAGTGTTCAACAATGGACCCATGGCTAAAACTCAAGTTTTAAAGACTTCCCGAAATCCGAATTTGGATTTTTCATTAGTGTATTAAGTGTATTAAAATGTCGTCTTTCACATTGATTCGGAATCATCAACCGCAAAAAAAGTCAGTTTTGAGATATCGTTGAATGAACAAAGTTGTCTCTTTCTTTTTTCAAGTGTTTAACTATGGACCCATGGCTAAAACTCAAGTTTTAAATACTTTCCGAAATCCGAATTTGGACTTTCATCAGTGTATTAAGTGTATTAAAATGTCGTCTTTCACATTGATTCGGAATCGTCCACTACAAAAAACTGCCCTTTTGAGTTATCGTTGAATAAGCAAAGTTGTCTCTTTCTTGTTTCAAGTGTTCAACTATGGACCCATGGCTAAAACACAAGTTTTAAAAACTTCTCGAAATATGAATTTGGACTTTCTTTAGTGTATTAAGTTTTTCAAAATGTCGTCTTTCACGTAGATTCGGAATCATCAAAACCAAATAAGTCAGTTTTTAGATATCTTTGATTGAACAAAGTTCTATCTTTCTTGTTTCAAGTGTTCTACTATGAACCCACGGCTAAAACTCAAGTTTTAAAAACTTCTCGAAATCTGAATCTGGACTTTCATTAGTGTATTAAGTGTATCAAAATGTCATCTTTCACATAGGTTCGGAATCGTCAACTGCAAAAAAGTCAATTTTAAGATATCGTTGATTGAACAAAGTTGTCTCCTTCTTGTTTCAAGTGTTCTACTATGGACCATGGCTAAAACTCAAGTTTTAGAGACATCCCGAAATCCGAATTTGGACTTTCGTTAGTGTATTAAGTGTATCAAAATGTCATCTTTCACATTGATTCGAGATCGTCAACCGCAAAAAAAGTCAGTTTTGAGATATCGTTGAATGAACAAAGTTGTCTCTTTCTTGTTTCTAGTGTTTAACTATGGACCCATGGCTAAAACTCAAGTTTTAAAGACTTCCCGAAATCCGAATTTGGACTTTCATTTGTGTATTAAGTGTATTAAAATGTCGTCTTTCACATTGATTCGGAATCGTCAACCGCAAAAAAAGTCAGTTTTGAGATATCGTTGAATGAACAAAGTTGTCTCTTTCTTGTTTCAAGTGTTCAACTATGGACCCATGGCTAAAACTCAAGTTTTAAAAACTTCCCAAAATCTGAATTTGGACTTTATTTAGTGTATTAAGTGTTTCAAAATGTCATCTTTCACGTAGATTCAGAACCGTCAAAAGCAAATAAGTCAGTTTTGAGATATCTTTGATAGAACAAAGTTCTGTCTTTCTTGTTTCAATTGTTCTACTGTGCACCCATGGCTAAAACTCAAGTTTTAAAAACTTCCCGAGATCTGAATCTGGACTTTCATTAGTGTATTATGTGTATCAAAATGTCGTCTTTCACATAGATTCGGAATCGTCAACTGCAAAAAAGTCAATTTTGAGATATCGTTGATTTAACAAAGTTGTCTCCTTCTTGTTTCAAGTGTTCTACTATGGACCCATGGGTAAAACTCACGTTTTAAAAATGTCCCGAAATCCGAATTTGGACTTTCACTAGTGTATTAAGTGTATCAAAATGTCGTCTTTCACATTGATTCGGAATCGTCAACCGCAAAAAAAGGCAGTTTTTAGATATCGTTGAATGAAGAAAGTTGTCTCTTTCTTGTTTCAAGTGTTCAACAATGGACCCATGGCTAAAACTCAAGTTTTAAAGACTTCCCGAAATCCGAATTTGGATTTTTCATTAGTGTATTAAGTGTATTAAAATGTCGTCTTTCACATTGATTCGGAATCATCAACCGCAAAAAAAGTCAGTTTTGAGATATCGTTGAATGAACAAAGTTGTCTCTTTCTTTTTTCAAGTGTTTAACTATGGACCCATGGCTAAAACTCAAGTTTTAAATACTTTTCGAAATCCGAATTTGGACTTTCATCAGTGTATTAAGTGTATTAAAATGTCGTCTTTCACATTGATTCGGAATCGTCCACTACAAAAAACTGCCCTTTTGAGTTATCGTTGAATAAGCAAAGTTGTCTCTTTCTTGTTTCAAGTGTTCAACTATGGACCCATGGCTAAAACACAAGTTTTAAAAACTTCTCGAAATATGAATTTGGACTTTCTTTAGTGTATTAAGTTTTTCAAAATGTCGTCTTTCACGTAGATTCGGAATCATCAAAACCAAATAAGTCAGTTTTTAGATATCTTTGATTGAACAAAGTTCTATCTTTCTTGTTTCAAGTGTTCTACTATGAACCCACGGCTAAAACTCAAGTTTTAAAAACTTCTCGAAATCTGAATCTGGACTTTCATTAGTGTATTAAGTGTATCAAAATGTCATCTTTCACATAGGTTCGGAATCGTCAACTGCAAAAAAGTCAATTTTAAGATATCGTTGATTGAACAAAGTTGTCTCCTTCTTGTTTCAAGTGTTCTACTATGGACCATGGCTAAAACTCAAGTTTTAGAGACATCCCGAAATCCGAATTTGGACTTTCGTTAGTGTATTAAGTGTATCAAAATGTCATCTTTCACATTGATTCGAGATCGTCAACCGCAAAAAAAGTCAGTTTTGAGATATCGTTGAATGAACAAAGTTGTCTCTTTCTTGTTTCTAGTGTTTAACTATGGACCCATGGCTAAAACTCAAGTTTTAAAGACTTCCCGAAATCTGATTTGGACTTTCATCAGTGTATTAAGTGTATTAAAATGTAGTCTTTCACATTGATTCAGAATCGTCCACCGCAAAAAACTTTCCTTCCGAGTTATCGTTGAATGAACGAAGTTGTCTCTTTCTTGTTTCAAGTGTTCAACTACGGACCCATGGCCAAAACTCAAGTTTTAAAAACTTCCCAAAATCTGAATTTGGGCTTTCTTTAGTGTATTAAGTGTTTCAAAATGCCGTCTTTCATGTAGATTCGTAATCATCAAAAGCAAATAAGTCAGTTTTTAGATATCTTTGATTGAACAAAGTTCTGCCTTTCTTGTTTCAAGTGTTCTACTATGGACCCATGACTAAAACTCAAGTTTTAAAAACTTCTCGAAATCTAAATCTGGACTTTCATTAGGGTATTAAGTGTATCAAAATGTCGTCTTTCACATAGATTCGGAATCGTCAACTGCAAAAAAGTCAGTTTTAAGATATCGTTGATTGAACAAAGTTGTCTCTTTCTTGTTTCAAGTGTTCTACTATGGACCCATGGGTAAAACTCAAGTTTTAAAAAAGTTCCCGGAATCCGAATTTGGACATTCGTTAGTGTATTAAGTGTATCAAAATGTCGTCTTTCACGTTGATTCGGAATCGTCAACCGCAATAAAAGTCAGTTTTGAGATATAGTTGAATGAACAAAGTTGTCTCTTTCTTGTTTCAAGTGTTTAACTATTGACCCATGGCTAAAACTCAAGCTTTAAAGACTTCCCGAAATCCAAATTTGGACTTTCGTTAGTGTATTAAGTGTATCAAAATGTCGTCTTTCACATTTATTCGAAATCGTCAACCGCAAAAAAAGTCAGTTTTGAGAAATCGTTGAATCAACAAAGTTGTCTCTTTCTTGTTTCAAGTGTTCTACTATAGACCCATGGCTAAAACTCAAGTTTTAAAGACTTCCCGAAATCCAAATTTAGACTTTCACTAGTGTATTAAGTGTATTAAAATGTCGTATTTCACATTGATTCGGAATCGTCAACCGCAAAAAAAGTCAGTTCTGAGATATCGTTGAATGAACGAAGTTGTTTCTTTCTTGTTTCAAGTGTTTAACTATGGACCCATGGCTAAAACTCAAGTTTTAAAGACTTCCCGAAATCCGAATTTGTACTTTCATTAGTGTATTAAGTGTATTAAAATGTCGTCTTTCACATTGATTCGGAATCGTCAACCGCAAAAAAAGTCAGTTTTGAGTTATCGTTGAATGAACAAAGTTGTCTCTTTCTTGTTTCAAGTGTTTAACTATGGACCCATGGCTAAAACTCAAGTTTTAAAGACTTCCCGAAATCCGAATTTGGACTTTCATTAGTGTTTTAAGTGTATTAAAATGTCGTCTTTCGCATTGATTCGGAATCGTCAACCGCAAAAAAAGTCAGTTTTGAGTTATCGTTGAATGAACAAAGTTGTCTCTTTCTTGTTTCAAGTGTTCAACTATGGACACATGGCTAAAACTCAAGTTTTAAAGACTTCCCGAAATCCGAATTTGGACTTTCATTTGTGTATTAAGTGTATTAAAATGTCGTCTTTCACATTGATTCGGAATCGTCAACCGCAAAAAAAGTCAGTTTTGAGATATCGTTGAATAAACAAAGTTGTCTCTTTCTTGTTTCAAGTGTTCAACTATGGACCCATGGCTAAAACTCAAGTTTTAAAAACTTCCCAAAATCTGAAATTGGACTTTATTTAGTGTATTAAGTGTTTCAAAATGTCATCTTTCACGTAGATTCAGAACCGTCAAAAGCAAATAAGTCAGTTTTGAGATATCTTTGATAGAACAAAGTTCTGTCTTTCTTGTTTCAATTGTTCTACTGTGCACCCATGGCTAAAACTCAAGTTTTAAAAACTTCCCGAGATCTGAATCTGGACTTTCATTAGTGTATTATGTGTATCAAAATGTCGTCTTTCACATAGATTCGGAATCGTCAACTGCAAAAAAGTCAATTTTGAGATATCGTTGATTTAACAAAGTTGTCTCCTTCTTGTTTCAAGTGTTCTACTATGGACCCATGGGTAAAACTCACGTTTTAAAAATGTCCCGAAATCCAAATTTGGACTTTCACTAGTGTATTAAGTGTATCAAAATGTCGTCTTTCACATTGATTCGGAATCGTCAACCGCAAAAAAAGGCAGTTTTTAGATATCGTTGAATGAAGAAAGTTGTCTCTTTCTTGTTTCAAGTGTTCAACAATGGACCCATGGCTAAAACTCAAGTTTTAAAGACTTCCCGAAATCCGAATTTGGATTTTTCATTAGTGTATTAAGTGTATTAAAATGTCGTATTTCACATTGATTCGGAATCGTCAACCGCAAAAAAAGTCAGTTCTGAGATATCGTTGAATGAACGAAGTTGTTTCTTTCTTGTTTCAAGTGTTTAACTATGGACCCATGGCTAAAACTCAAGTTTTAAAGACTTCCCGAAATCCGAATTTGTACTTTCATTAGTGTATTAAGTGTATTAAAATGTCGTCTTTCACATTGATTCGGAATCGTCAACCGCAAAAAAAGTCAGTTTTGAGTTATCGTTGAATGAACAAAGTTGTCTCTTTCTTGTTTCAAGTGTTTAACTATGGACCCATGGCTAAAACTCAAGTTTTAAAGACTTCCCGAAATCCGAATTTGGACTTTCATTAGTGTATTAAGTGTATTAAAATGTCGTCTTTCGCATTGATTCGGAATCGTCAACCGCAAAAAAAGTCAGTTTTCAGTTATCGTTGAATGAACAAAGTTGTCTCTTTCTTGTTTCAAGTGTTCAACTATGGACCCATGGCTAAAACTCAAGTTTTAAAGACTTCCCGAAATCCGAATTTGGACTTTCATTTGTGTATTAAGTGTATTAAAATGTCGTCTTTCACATTGATTCGGAATCGTCAACCGCAAAAAAAGTCAGTTTTGAGATATCGTTGAATGAACAAAGTTGTCTCTTTCTTGTTTCAAGTGTTCAACTATGGACCCATGGCTAAAACTCAAGTTTTAAAAACTTCCCAAAATCTGAATTTGGACTTTATTTAGTGTATTAAGTGTTTCAAAATGTCATCTTTCACGTAGATTCAGAACCGTCAAAAGCAAATAAGTCAGTTTTGAGATATCTTTGATAGAACAAAGTTCTGTCTTTCTTGTTTCAATTGTTCTACTGTGCACCCATGGCTAAAACTCAAGTTTTAAAAACTTCCCGAGATCTGAATCTGGACTTTCATTAGTGTATTATGTGTATCAAAATGTCGTCTTTCACATAGATTCGGAATCGTCAACTGCAAAAAAGTCAATTTTGAGATATCGTTGATTTAACAAAGTTGTCTCCTTCTTGTTTCAAGTGTTCTACTATGGACCCATGGGTAAAACTCACGTTTTAAAAATGTCCCGAAATCCGAATTTGGACTTTCACTAGTGTATTAAGTGTATCAAAATGTCGTCTTTCACATTGATTCGGAATCGTCAACCGCAAAAAAAGGCAGTTTTTAGATATCGTTGAATGAAGAAAGTTGTCTCTTTCTTGTTTCAAGTGTTCAACAATGGACCCATGGCTAAAACTCAAGTTTTAAAGACTTCCCGAAATCCGAATTTGGATTTTTCATTAGTGTATTAAGTGTATTAAAATGTCGTCTTTCACATTGATTCGGAATCATCAACCGCAAAAAAAGTCAGTTTTGAGATATCGTTGAATGAACAAAGTTGTCTCTTTCTTTTTTCAAGTGTTTAACTATGGACCCATGGCTAAAACTCAAGTTTTAAATACTTTCCGAAATCCGAATTTGGACTTTCATCAGTGTATTAAGTGTATTAAAATGTCGTCTTTCACATTGATTCGGAATCGTCCACTACAAAAAACTGCCCTTTTGAGTTATCGTTGAATAAGCAAAGTTGTCTCTTTCTTGTTTCAAGTGTTCAACTATGGACCCATGGCTAAAACACAAGTTTTAAAAACTTCTCGAAATATGAATTTGGACTTTCTTTAGTGTATTAAGTTTTTCAAAATGTCGTCTTTCACGTAGATTCGGAATCATCAAAACCAAATAAGTCAGTTTTTAGATATCTTTGATTGAACAAAGTTCTATCTTTCTTGTTTCAAGTGTTCTACTATGAACCCACGGCTAAAACTCAAGTTTTAAAAACTTCTCGAAATCTGAATCTGGACTTTCATTAGTGTATTAAGTGTATCAAAATGTCATCTTTCACATAGGTTCGGAATCGTCAACTGCAAAAAAGTCAATTTTAAGATATCGTTGATTGAACAAAGTTGTCTCCTTCTTGTTTCAAGTGTTCTACTATGGACCATGGCTAAAACTCAAGTTTTAGAGACATCCCGAAATCCGAATTTGGACTTTCGTTAGTGTATTAAGTGTATCAAAATGTCATCTTTCACATTGATTCGAGATCGTCAACCGCAAAAAAAGTCAGTTTTGAGATATCGTTGAATGAACAAAGTTGTCTCTTTCTTGTTTCTAGTGTTTAACTATGGACCCATGGCTAAAACTCAAGTTTTAAAGACTTCCCGAAATCTGATTTGGACTTTCATCAGTGTATTAAGTGTATTAAAATGTAGTCTTTCACATTGATTCAGAATCGTCCACCGCAAAAAACTTTCCTTTCGAGTTATCGTTGAATGAACGAAGTTGTCTCTTTCTTGTTTCATGTGTTCAACTACGGACCCATGGCCAAAACTCAAGTTTTAAAAACTTCCCAAAATCTGAATTTGGGCTTTCTTTAGTGTATTAAGTGTTTCAAAATGCCGTCTTTCATGTAGATTCGTAATCATCAAAAGCAAATAAGTCAGTTTTTAGATATCTTTGATTGAACAAAGTTCTGCCTTTCTTGTTTCAAGTGTTCTACTATGGACCCATGACTAAAACTCAAGTTTTAAAAACTTCTCGAAATCTAAATCTGGACTTTCATTAGGGTATTAAGTGTATCAAAATGTCGTCTTTCACATAGATTCGGAATCGTCAACTGCAAAAAAGTCAGTTTTAAGATATCGTTGATTGAACAAAGTTGTCTCTTTCTTGTTTCAAGTGTTCTACTATGGACCCATGGGTAAAACTCAAGTTTTAAAAAAGTTCCCGGAATCCGAATTTGGACATTCGTTAGTGTATTAAGTGTATCAAAATGCCGTCTTTCACGTTGATTCGGAATCGTCAACCGCAATAAAAGTCAGTTTTGAGATATAGTTGAATGAACAAAGTTGTCTCTTTCTTGTTTCAAGTGTTTAACTATTGACCCATGGCTAAAACTCAAGCTTTAAAGACTTCCCGAAATCCAAATTTGGACTTTCGTTAGTGTATTAAGTGTATCAAAATGTCGTCTTTCACATTTATTCGAAATCGTCAACCGCAAAAAAAGTCAGTTTTGAGAAATCGTTGAATCAACAAAGTTGTCTCTTTCTTGTTTCAAGTGTTCTACTATAGACCCATGGCTAAAACTCAAGTTTTAAAGACTTCCCGAAATCCAAATTTAGACTTTCACTAGTGTATTAAGTGTATTAAAATGTCGTATTTCACATTGATTCGGAATCGTCAACCGCAAAAAAAGTCAGTTCTGAGATATCGTTGAATGAACGAAGTTGTTTCTTTCTTGTTTCAAGTGTTTAACTATGGACCCATGGCTAAAACTCAAGTTTTAAAGACTTCCCGAAATCCGAATTTGTACTTTCATTAGTGTATTAAGTGTATTAAAATGTCGTCTTTCACATTGATTCGGAATCGTCAACCGCAAAAAAAGTCAGTTTTGAGTTATCGTTGAATGAACAAAGTTGTCTCTTTCTTGTTTCAAGTGTTTAACTATGGACCCATGGCTAAAACTCAAGTTTTAAAGACTTCCCGAAATCCGAATTTGGACTTTCATTAGTGTTTTAAGTGTATTAAAATGTCGTCTTTCGCATTGATTCGGAATCGTCAACTGCAAAAAAAGTCAGTTTTGAGTTATCGTTGAATGAACAAAGTTGTCTCTTTCTTGTTTCAAGTGTTCAACTATGGACCCATGGCTAAAACTCAAGTTTTAAAGACTTCCCGAAATCCGAATTTGGACTTTCATTTGTGTATTAAGTGTATTAAAATGTCGTCTTTCACATTGATTCGGAATCGTCAACCGCAAAAAAAGTCAGTTTTGAGATATCGTTGAATGAACAAAGTTGTCTCTTTCTTGTTTCAAGTGTTCAACTATGGACCCATGGCTAAAACTCAAGTTTTAAAAACTTCCCAAAATCTGAATTTGGACTTTATTTAGTGTATTAAGTGTTTCAAAATGTCATCTTTCACGTAGATTCAGAACCGTCAAAAGCAAATAAGTCAGTTTTGAGATATCTTTGATAGAACAAAGTTCTGTCTTTCTTGTTTCAATTGTTCTACTGTGCACCCATGGCTAAAACTCAAGTTTTAAAAACTTCCCGAGATCTGAATCTGGACTTTCATTAGTGTATTATGTGTATCAAAATGTCGTCTTTCACATAGATTCGGAATCGTCAACTGCAAAAAAGTCAATTTTGAGATATCGTTGATTTAACAAAGTTGTCTCCTTCTTGTTTCAAGTGTTCTACTATGGACCCATGGGTAAAACTCACGTTTTAAAAATGTCCCGAAATCCGAATTTGGACTTTCACTAGTGTATTAAGTGTATCAAAATGTCGTCTTTCACATTGATTCGGAATCGTCAACCGCAAAAAAAGGCAGTTTTTAGATATCGTTGAATGAAGAAAGTTGTCTCTTTCTTGTTTCAAGTGTTCAACAATGGACCCATGGCTAAAACTCAAGTTTTAAAGACTTCCCGAAATCCGAATTTGGATTTTTCATTAGTGTATTAAGTGTATTAAAATGTCGTCTTTCACATTGATTCGGAATCATCAACCGCAAAAAAAGTCAGTTTTGAGATATCGTTGAATGAACAAAGTTGTCTCTTTCTTTTTTCAAGTGTTTAACTATGGACCCATGGCTAAAACTCAAGTTTTAAATACTTTCCGAAATCCGAATTTGGACTTTCATCAGTGTATTAAGTGTATTAAAATGTCGTCTTTCACATTGATTCGGAATCGTCCACTACAAAAAACTGCCCTTTTGAGTTATCGTTGAATAAGCAAAGTTGTCTCTTTCTTGTTTCAAGTGTTCAACTATGGACCCATGGCTAAAACACAAGTTTTAAAAACTTCTCGAAATATGAATTTGGACTTTCTTTAGTGTATTAAGTTTTTCAAAATGTCGTCTTTCACGTAGATTCGGAATCATCAAAACCAAATAAGTCAGTTTTTAGATATCTTTGATTGAACAAAGTTCTATCTTTCTTGTTTCAAGTGTTCTACTATGAACCCACGGCTAAAACTCAAGTTTTAAAAACTTCTCGAAATCTGAATCTGGACTTTCATTAGTGTATTAAGTGTATCAAAATGTCATCTTTCACATAGGTTCGGAATCGTCAACTGCAAAAAAGTCAATTTTAAGATATCGTTGATTGAACAAAGTTGTCTCCTTCTTGTTTCAAGTGTTCTACTATGGACCATGGCTAAAACTCAAGTTTTAAAGACTTCCCGAAATCCGAATTTGGACTTTCATTTGTGTATTAAGTGTATTAAAATGTCGTCTTTCACATTGATTCGGAATCGTCAACCGCAAAAAAAGTCAGTTTTGAGATATCGTTGAATGAACAAAGTTGTCTCTTTCTTGTTTCTAGTGTTTAACTATGGACCCATGGCTAAAACTCAAGTTTTAAAGACTTCCCGAAATCTGATTTGGACTTTCATCAGTGTATTAAGTGTATTAAAATGTAGTCTTTCACATTGATTCAGAATCGTCCACCGCAAAAAACTTTCCTTTCGAGTTATCGTTGAATGAACGAAGTTGTCTCTTTCTTGTTTCAAGTGTTCAACTACGGACCCATGGCCAAAACTCAAGTTTTAAAAACTTCCCAAAATCTGAATTTGGGCTTTCTTTAGTGTATTAAGTGTTTCAAAATGCCGTCTTTCATGTAGATTCGTAATCATCAAAAGCAAATAAGTCAGTTTTTAGATATCTTTGATTGAACAAAGTTCTGCCTTTCTTGTTTCAAGTGTTCTACTATGGACCCATGACTAAAACTCAAGTTTTAAAAACTTCTCGAAATCTAAATCTGGACTTTCATTAGGGTATTAAGTGTATCAAAATGTCGTCTTTCACATAGATTCGGAATCGTCAACTGCAAAAAAGTCAGTTTTAAGATATCGTTGATTGAACAAAGTTGTCTCTTTCTTGTTTCAAGTGTTCTACTATGGACCCATGGGTAAAACTCAAGTTTTAAAAAAGTTCCCGGAATCCGAATTTGGACATTCGTTAGTGTATTAAGTGTATCAAAATGTCGTCTTTCACGTTGATTCGGAATCGTCAACCGCAATAAAAGTCAGTTTTGAGATATAGTTGAATGAACAAAGTTGTCTCTTTCTTGTTTCAAGTGTTTAACTATTGACCCATGGCTAAAACTCAAGCTTTAAAGACTTCCCGAAATCCAAATTTGGACTTTCGTTAGTGTATTAAGTGTATCAAAATGTCGTCTTTCACATTTATTCGAAATCGTCAACCGCAAAAAAAGTCAGTTTTGAGAAATCGTTGAATCAACAAAGTTGTCTCTTTCTTGTTTCAAGTGTTCTACTATAGACCCATGGCTAAAACTCAAGTTTTAAAGACTTCCCGAAATCCAAATTTAGACTTTCACTAGTGTATTAAGTGTATTAAAATGTCGTATTTCACATTGATTCGGAATCGTCAACCGCAAAAAAAGTCAGTTCTGAGATATCGTTGAATGAACGAAGTTGTTTCTTTCTTGTTTCAAGTGTTTAACTATGGACCCATGGCTAAAACTCAAGTTTTAAAGACTTCCCGAAATCCGAATTTGTACTTTCATTAGTGTATTAAGTGTATTAAAATGTCGTCTTTCACATTGATTCGGAATCGTCAACCGCAAAAAAAGTCAGTTTTGAGTTATCGTTGAATGAACAAAGTTGTCTCTTTCTTGTTTCAAGTGTTTAACTATGGACCCATGGCTAAAACTCAAGTTTTAAAGACTTCCCGAAATCCGAATTTGGACTTTCATTAGTGTTTTAAGTGTATTAAAATGTCGTCTTTCGCATTGATTCGGAATCGTCAACCGCAAAAAAAGTCAGTTTTGAGTTATCGTTGAATGAACAAAGTTGTCTCTTTCTTGTTTCAAGTGTTCAACTATGGACCCATGGCTAAAACTCAAGTTTTAAAGACTTCCCGAAATCCGAATTTGGACTTTCATTTGTGTATTAAGTGTATTAAAATGTCGTCTTTCACATTGATTCGGAATCGTCAACCGCAAAAAAAGTCAGTTTTGAGATATCGTTGAATGAACAAAGTTGTCTCTTTCTTGTTTCAAGTGTTCAACTATGGACCCATGGCTAAAACTCAAGTTTTAAAAACTTCCCAAAATCTGAATTTGGACTTTATTTAGTGTATTAAGTGTTTCAAAATGTCATCTTTCACGTAGATTCAGAACCGTCAAAAGCAAATAAGTCAGTTTTGAGATATCTTTGATAGAACAAAGTTCTGTCTTTCTTGTTTCAATTGTTCTACTGTGCACCCATGGCTAAAACTCAAGTTTTAAAAACTTCCCGAGATCTGAATCTGGACTTTCATTAGTGTATTATGTGTATCAAAATGTCGTCTTTCACATAGATTCGGAATCGTCAACTGCAAAAAAGTCAATTTTGAGATATCGTTGATTTAACAAAGTTGTCTCCTTCTTGTTTCAAGTGTTCTACTATGGACCCATGGGTAAAACTCACGTTTTAAAAATGTCCCGAAATCCGAATTTGGACTTTCACTAGTGTATTAAGTGTATCAAAATGTCGTCTTTCACATTGATTCGGAATCGTCAACCGCAAAAAAAGGCAGTTTTTAGATATCGTTGAATGAAGAAAGTTGTCTCTTTCTTGTTTCAAGTGTTCAACAATGGACCCATGGCTAAAACTCAAGTTTTAAAGACTTCCCGAAATCCGAATTTGGATTTTTCATTAGTGTATTAAGTGTATTAAAATGTCGTCTTTCACATTGATTCGGAATCATCAACCGCAAAAAAAGTCAGTTTTGAGATATCGTTGAATGAACAAAGTTGTCTCTTTCTTTTTTCAAGTGTTTAACTATGGACCCATGGCTAAAACTCAAGTTTTAAATACTTTCCGAAATCCGAATTTGGACTTTCATCAGTGTATTAAGTGTATTAAAATGTCGTCTTTCACATTGATTCGGAATCGTCCACTACAAAAAACTGCCCTTTTGAGTTATCGTTGAATAAGCAAAGTTGTCTCTTTCTTGTTTCAAGTGTTCAACTATGGACCCATGGCTAAAACACAAGTTTTAAAAACTTCTCGAAATATGAATTTGGACTTTCTTTAGTGTATTAAGTTTTTCAAAATGTCGTCTTTCACGTAGATTCGGAATCATCAAAACCAAATAAGTCAGTTTTTAGATATCTTTGATTGAACAAAGTTCTATCTTTCTTGTTTCAAGTGTTCTACTATGAACCCACGGCTAAAACTCAAGTTTTAAAAACTTCTCGAAATCTGAATCTGGACTTTCATTAGTGTATTAAGTGTATCAAAATGTCATCTTTCACATAGGTTCGGAATCGTCAACTGCAAAAAAGTCAATTTTAAGATATCGTTGATTGAACAAAGTTGTCTCCTTCTTGTTTCAAGTGTTCTACTATGGACCATGGCTAAAACTCAAGTTTTAGAGACATCCCGAAATCCGAATTTGGACTTTCGTTAGTGTATTAAGTGTATCAAAATGTCATCTTCTACATTGATTCGAGATCGTCAACCGCAAAAAAAGTCAGTTTTGAGATATCGTTGAATGAACAAAGTTGTCTCTTTCTTGTTTCTAGTGTTTAACTATGGACCCATGGCTAAAACTCAAGTTTTAAAGACTTCCTGAAATCTGATTTGGACTTTCATCAGTGTATTAAGTGTATTAAAATGTAGTCTTTCACATTGATTCAGAATCGTCCACCGCAAAAAACTTTCCTTTCGAGTTATCGTTGAATGAACGAAGTTGTCTCTTTCTTGTTTCAAGTGTTCAACTACGGACCCATGGCCAAAACTCAAGTTTTAAAAACTTCCCAAAATCTGAATTTGGGCTTTCTTTAGTGTATTAAGTGTTTCAAAATGCCGTCTTTCATGTAGATTCGTAATCATCAAAAGCAAATAAGTCAGTTTTTAGATATCTTTGATTGAACAAAGTTCTGTCTTTCTTGTTTCAAGTGTTCTACTATGGACCCATGACTAAAACTCAAGTTTTAAAAACTTCTCGAAATCTAAATCTGGACTTTCATTAGGGTATTAAGTGTATCAAAATGTCGTCTTTCACATAGATTCGGAATCGTCAACTGCAAAAAAGTCAGTTTTAAGATATCGTTGATTGAACAAAGTTGTCTCTTTCTTGTTTCAAGTGTTCTACTATGGACCCATGGGTAAAACTCAAGTTTTAAAAAAGTTCCCGGAATCCGAATTTCGACATTCGTTAGTGTATTAAGTGTATCAAAATGTCGTCTTTCACGTTGATTCGGAATCGTCAACCGCAATAAAAGTCAGTTTTGAGATATAGTTGAATGAACAAAGTTGTCTCTTTCTTGTTTCAAGTGTTTAACTATTGACCCATGGCTAAAACTCAAGCTTTAAAGACTTCCCGAAATCCAAATTTGGACTTTCGTTAGTGTATTAAGTGTATCAAAATGTCGTCTTTCACATTTATTCGAAATCGTCAACCGCAAAAAAAGTCAGTTTTGAGAAATCGTTGAATCAACAAAGTTGTCTCTTTCTTGTTTCAAGTGTTCTACTATAGACCCATGGCTAAAACTCAAGTTTTAAAGACTTCCCGAAATCCAAATTTAGACTTTCATTAGTGTATTAAGTGTATTAAAATGTCGTATTTCACATTGATTCGGAATCGTCAACCGCAAAAAAAGTCAGTTCTGAGATATCGTTGAATGAACGAAGTTGTTTCTTTCTTGTTTCAAGTGTTTAACTATGGACCCATGGCTAAAACTCAAGTTTTAAAGACTTCTCGAAATCCGAATTTGTACTTTCATTAGTGTATTAAGTGTATTAAAATGTCGTCTTTCACATTGATTCGGAATCGTCAACCGCAAAAAAAGTCAGTTTTGAGTTATCGTTGAATGAATAAAGTTGTCTCTTTCTTGTTTCAAGTGTTTAACTATGGACCCATGGCTAAAACTCAAGTTTTAAAGACTTCCCGAAATCCGAATTTGGACTTTCATTAGTGTATTAAGTGTATTAAAATGTCGTCTTTCGCATTGATTCGGAATCGTCAACCGCAAAAAAAGTCAGTTTTGAGTTATCGTTGAATGAACAAAGTTGTCTCTTTCTTGTTTCAAGTGTTCAACTATGGACCCATGGCTAAAACTCAAGTTTTAAAGACTTCCCGAAATCCGAATTTGGACTTTCATTTGTGTATTAAGTGTATTAAAATGTCGTCTTTCACATTGATTCGGAATCGTCAACCGCAAAAAAAGTCAGTTTTGAGATATCGTTGAATGAACAAAGTTGTCTCTTTCTTGTTTCAAGTGTTCAACTATGGACCCATGGCTAAAACTCAAGTTTTAAAAACTTCCCAAAATCTGAATTTGGACTTTATTTAGTGTATTAAGTGTTTCAAAATGTCATCTTTCACGTAGATTCAGAACCGTCAAAAGCAAATAAGTCAGTTTTGAGATATCTTTGATAGAACAAAGTTCTGTCTTTCTTGTTTCAATTGTTCTACTGTGCACCCATGGCTAAAACTCAAGTTTTAAAAACTTCCCGAGATCTGAATCTGGACTTTCATTAGTGTATTATGTGTATCAAAATGTCGTCTTTCACATAGATTCGGAATCGTCAACTGCAAAAATGTCAATTTTGAGATATCGTTGATTTAACAAAGTTGTCTCCTTCTTGTTTCAAGTGTTCTACTATGGACCCATGGGTAAAACTCACGTTTTAAAAATGTCCCGAAATCCGAATTTGGACTTTCACTAGTGTATTAAGTGTATCAAAATGTCGTCTTTCACATTGATTCGGAATCGTCAACCGCAAAAAAAGGCAGTTTTTAGATATCGTTGAATGAAGAAAGTTGTCTCTTTCTTGTTTCAAGTGTTCAACAATGGACCCATGGCTAAAACTCAAGTTTTAAAGACTTCCCGAAATCCGAATTTGGATTTTTCATTAGTGTATTAAGTGTATTAAAATGTCGTCTTTCACATTGATTCGGAATCATCAACCGCAAAAAAAGTCAGTTTTGAGATATTGTTGAATGAACAAAGTTGTCTCTTTCTTTTTTCAAGTGTTTAACTATGGACCCATGGCTAAAACTTAAGTTTTAAATACTTTCCGAAATCCGAATTTGGACTTTCATCAGTGTATTAAGTGTATTAAAATGTCGTCTTTCACATTGATTCGGAATCGTCCACTACAAAAAACTGCCCTTTTGAGTTATCGTTGAATAAGCAAAGTTGTCTCTTTCTTGTTTCAAGTGTTCAACTATGGACCCATGGCTAAAACACAAGTTTTAAAAACTTCTCGAAATATGAATTTGGACTTTCTTTAGTGTATTAAGTTTTTCAAAATGTCGTCTTTCACGTAGATTCGGAATCATCAAAACCAAATAAGTCAGTTTTTAGATATCTTTGATTGAACAAAGTTCTATCTTTCTTGTTTCAAGTGTTCTACTATGAACCCACGGCTAAAACTCAAGTTTTAAAAACTTCTCGAAATCTGAATCTGGACTTTCATTAGTGTATTAAGTGTATCAAAATGTCATCTTTCACATAGGTTCGGAATCGTCAACTGCAAAAAAGTCAATTTTAAGATATCGTTGATTGAACAAAGTTGTCTCCTTCTTGTTTCAAGTGTTTTACTATGGACCATGGCTAAAACTCAAGTTTTAGAGACATCCCGAAATCCGAATTTGGACTTTCGTTAGTGTATTAAGTGTATCAAAATGTCATCTTTTACATTGATTCGAGATCGTCAACCGCAAAAAAAGTCAGTTTTGAGATATCGTTGAATGAACAAAGTTGTCTCTTTCTTGTTTCTAGTGTTTAACTATGGACCCATGGCTAAAACTCAAGTTTTAAAGACTTCCTGAAATCTGATTTGGACTTTCATCAGTGTATTAAGTGTATTAAAATGTAGTCTTTCACATTGATTCAGAATCGTCCACCGCAAAAAACTTTCCTTTCGAGTTATCGTTGAATGAACGAAGTTGTCTCTTTCTTGTTTCAAGTGTTCAACTACGGACCCATGGCCAAAACTCAAGTTTTAAAAACTTCCCAAAATCTGAATTTGGGCTTTCTTTAGTGTATTAAGTGTTTCAAAATGCCGTCTTTCATGTAGATTCGTAATCATCAAAAGCAAATAAGTCAGTTTTTAGATATCTTTGATTGAACAAAGTTCTGTCTTTCTTGTTTCAAGTGTTCTACTATGGACCCATGACTAAAACTCAAGTTTTAAAAACTTCTCGAAATCTAAATCTGGACTTTCATTAGGGTATTAAGTGTATCAAAATGTCGTCTTTCACATAGATTCGGAATCGTCAACTGCAAAAAAGTCAGTTTTAAGATATCGTTGATTGAACAAAGTTGTCTCTTTCTTGTTTCAAGTGTTCTACTATGGACCCATGGGTAAAACTCAAGTTTTAAAAAAGTTCCCGGAATCCGAATTTCGACATTCGTTAGTGTATTAAGTGTATCAAAATGTCGTCTTTCACGTTGATTCGGAATCGTCAACCGCAATAAAAGTCAGTTTTGAGATATAGTTGAATGAACAAAGTTGTCTCTTTCTTGTTTCAAGTGTTTAACTATTGACCCATGGCTAAAACTCAAGCTTTAAAGACTTCCCGAAATCCAAATTTGGACTTTCGTTAGTGTATTAAGTGTATCAAAATGTCGTCTTTCACATTTATTCGAAATCGTCAACCGCAAAAAAAGTCAGTTTTGAGAAATCGTTGAATCAACAAAGTTGTCTCTTTCTTGTTTCAAGTGTTCTACTATAGACCCATGGCTAAAACTCAAGTTTTAAAGACTTCCCGAAATCCAAATTTAGACTTTCATTAGTGTATTAAGTGTATTAAAATGTCGTATTTCACATTGATTCGGAATCGTCAACCGCAAAAAAAGTCAGTTCTGAGATATCGTTGAATGAACGAAGTTGTTTCTTTCTTGTTTCAAGTGTTTAACTATGGACCCATGGCTAAAACTCAAGTTTTAAAGACTTCTCGAAATCCGAATTTGTACTTTCATTAGTGTATTAAGTGTATTAAAATGTCGTCTTTCACATTGATTCGGAATCGTCAACCGCAAAAAAAGTCAGTTTTGAGTTATCGTTGAATGAATAAAGTTGTCTCTTTCTTGTTTCAAGTGTTTAACTATGGACCCATGGCTAAAACTCAAGTTTTAAAGACTTCCCGAAATCCGAATTTGGACTTTCATTAGTGTATTAAGTGTATTAAAATGTCGTCTTTCGCATTGATTCGGAATCGTCAACCGCAAAAAAAGTCAGTTTTGAGTTATCGTTGAATGAACAAAGTTGTCTCTTTCTTGTTTCAAGTGTTCAACTATGGACCCATGGCTAAAACTCAAGTTTTAAAGACTTCCCGAAATCCGAATTTGGACTTTCATTTGTGTATTAAGTGTATTAAAATGTCGTCTTTCACATTGATTCGGAATCGTCAACCGCAAAAAAAGTCAGTTTTGAGATATCGTTGAATGAACAAAGTTGTCTCTTTCTTGTTTCAAGTGTTCAACTATGGACCCATGGCTAAAACTCAAGTTTTAAAAACTTCCCAAAATCTGAATTTGGACTTTATTTAGTGTATTAAGTGTTTCAAAATGTCATCTTTCACGTAGATTCAGAACCGTCAAAAGCAAATAAGTCAGTTTTGAGATATCTTTGATAGAACAAAGTTCTGTCTTTCTTGTTTCAATTGTTCTACTGTGCACCCATGGCTAAAACTCAAGTTTTAAAAACTTCCCGAGATCTGAATCTGGACTTTCATTAGTGTATTATGTGTATCAAAATGTCGTCTTTCACATAGATTCGGAATCGTCAACTGCAAAAATGTCAATTTTGAGATATCGTTGATTTAACAAAGTTGTCTCCTTCTTGTTTCAAGTGTTCTACTATGGACCCATGGGTAAAACTCACGTTTTAAAAATGTCCCGAAATCCGAATTTGGACTTTCACTAGTGTATTAAGTGTATCAAAATGTCGTCTTTCACATTGATTCGGAATCGTCAACCGCAAAAAAAGGCAGTTTTTAGATATCGTTGAATGAAGAAAGTTGTCTCTTTCTTGTTTCAAGTGTTCAACAATGGACCCATGGCTAAAACTCAAGTTTTAAAGACTTCCCGAAATCCGAATTTGGATTTTTCATTAGTGTATTAAGTGTATTAAAATGTCGTCTTTCACATTGATTCGGAATCATCAACCGCAAAAAAAGTCAGTTTTGAGATATCGTTGAATGAACAAAGTTGTCTCTTTCTTTTTTCAAGTGTTTAACTATGGACCCATGGCTAAAACTCAAGTTTTAAATACTTTCCGAAATCCGAATTTGGACTTTCATCAGTGTATTAAGTGTATTAAAATGTCGTCTTTCACATTGATTCGGAATCGTCCACTACAAAAAACTGCCCTTTTGAGTTATCGTTGAATAAGCAAAGTTGTCTCTTTCTTGTTTCAAGTGTTCAACTATGGACCCATGGCTAAAACACAAGTTTTAAAAACTTCTCGAAATATGAATTTGGACTTTCTTTAGTGTATTAAGTTTTTCAAAATGTCGTCTTTCACGTAGATTCGGAATCATCAAAACCAAATAAGTCAGTTTTTAGATATCTTTGATTGAACAAAGTTCTATCTTTCTTGTTTCAAGTGTTCTACTATGAACCCACGGCTAAAACTCAAGTTTTAAAAACTTCTCGAAATCTGAATCTGGACTTTCATTAGTGTATTAAGTGTATCAAAATGTCATCTTTCACATAGGTTCGGAATCGTCAACTGCAAAAAAGTCAATTTTAAGATATCGTTGATTGAACAAAGTTGTCTCCTTCTTGTTTCAAGTGTTCTACTATGGACCATGGCTAAACCTCAAGTTTTAGAGACATCCCGAAATCCGAATTTGGACTTTCGTTAGTGTATAAAGTGTATCAAAATGTCATCTTTCACATTGATTCGAGATCGTCAACCGCAAAAAAAGTCAGTTTTGAGATATCGTTGAATGAACAAAGTTGTCTCTTTCTTGTTTCTAGTGTTTAACTATGGACCCATGGCTAAAACTCAAGTTTTAAAGACTTCCCGAAATCTGATTTGGACTTTCATCAGTGTATTAAGTGTATTAAAATGTAGTCTTTCACATTGATTCAGAATCGTCCACCGCAAAAAACTTTCCTTTCGAGTTATCGTTGAATGAACGAAGTTGTCTCTTTCTTTTTTCAAGTGTTCAACTACGGACCCATGGCCAAAACTCAAGTTTTAAAAACTTCCCAAAATCTGAATTTGGGCTTTCTTTAGTGTATTAAGTGTTTCAAAATGCCGTCTTTCATGTAGATTCGTAATCATCAAAAGCAAATAAGTCAGTTTTTAGATATCTTTGATTGAACAAAGTTCTGTCTTTCTTGTTTCAAGTGTTCTACTATGGACCCATGACTAAAACTCAAGTTTTAAAAACTTCTCGAAATCTAAATCTGGACTTTCATTAGGGTATTAAGTGTATCAAAATGTCGTCTTTCACATAGATTCGGAATCGTCAACTGCAAAAAAGTCAGTTTTAAGATATCGTTGATTGAACAAAGTTGTCTCTTTCTTGTTTCAAGTGTTCTACTATGGACCCATGGGTAAAACTCAAGTTTTAAAAAAGTTCCCGGAATCCGAATTTCGACATTCGTTAGTGTATTAAGTGTATCAAAATGTCGTCTTTCACGTTGATTCGGAATCGTCAACCGCAATAAAAGTCAGTTTTGAGATATAGTTGAATGAACAAAGTTGTCTCTTTCTTGTTTCAAGTGTTTAACTATTGACCCATGGCTAAAACTCAAGCTTTAAAGACTTCCCGAAATCCAAATTTGGACTTTCGTTAGTGTATTAAGTGTATCAAAATGTCGTCTTTCACATTTATTCGAAATCGTCAACCGCAAAAAAAGTCAGTTTTGAGAAATCGTTGAATCAACAAAGTTGTCTCCTTCTTGTTTCAAGTGTTCTACTATGGACCCATCTCTAAAACTCAAGTTTTAAAGACTTCCCGAAATCCAAATTTGGACTTTCACTAGTGTATTAAGTGTATTAAAATGTCGTATTTCACATTGATTCGGAATCGTCAACCGCAAAAAAAGTCAGTTCTGAGATATCGTTGAATGAACGAAGTTGTTTCTTTCTTGTTTCAAGTGTTTAACTATGGACCCATGGCTAAAACTCAAGTTTTAAAGACTTCCCGAAATCCGAATTTGTACTTTCATTAGTGTATTAAGTGTATTAAAATGTCGTCTTTCACATTGATTCGGAATCGTCAACCGCAAAAAAAGTCAGTTTTGAGTTATCGTTGAATGAACAAAGTTGTCTCTTTCTTGTTTCAAGTGTTTAACTATGGACCCATGGCTAAAACTCAAGTTTTAAAGACTTCCCGAAATCCGAATTTGGACTTTCATTAGTGTTTTAAGTGTATTAAAATGTCGTCTTTCGCATTGATTCGGAATCGTCAACCGCAAAAAAAGTCAGTTTTGAGTTATCGTTGAATGAACAAAGTTGTCTCTTTCTTGTTTCAAGTGTTCAACTATGGACCCATGGCTAAAACTCAAGTTTTAAAGACTTCCCGAAATCCGAATTTGGACTTTCATTTGTGTATTAAGTGTATTAAAATGTCGTCTTTCACATTGATTCGGAATCGTCAACCGCAAAAAAAGTCAGTTTTGAGATATCGTTGAATGAACAAAGTTGTCTCTTTCTTGTTTCAAGTGTTCAACTATGGACCCATGGCTAAAACTCAAGTTTTAAAAACTTCCCAAAATCTGAATTTGGACTTTATTTAGTGTATTAAGTGTTTCAAAATGTCATCTTTCACGTAGATTCAGAACCGTCAAAAGCAAATAAGTCAGTTTTGAGATATCTTTGATAGAACAAAGTTCTGTCTTTCTTGTTTCAATTGTTCTACTGTGCACCCATGGCTAAAACTCAAGTTTTAAAAACTTCCCGAGATCTGAATCTGGACTTTCATTAGTGTATTATGTGTATCAAAATGTCGTCTTTCACATAGATTCGGAATCGTCAACTGCAAAAATGTCAATTTTGAGATATCGTTGATTTAACAAAGTTGTCTCCTTCTTGTTTCAAGTGTTCTACTATGGACCCATGGGTAAAACTCACGTTTTAAAAATGTCCCGAAATCCGAATTTGGACTTTCACTAGTGTATTAAGTGTATCAAAATGTCGTCTTTCACATTGATTCGGAATCGTCAACCGCAAAAAAAGGCAGTTTTTAGATATCGTTGAATGAAGAAAGTTGTCTCTTTCTTGTTTCAAGTGTTCAACAATGGACCCATGGCTAAAACTCAAGTTTTAAAGACTTCCCGAAATCCGAATTTGGATTTTTCATTAGTGTATTAAGTGTATTAAAATGTCGTCTTTCACATTGATTCGGAATCATCAACCGCAAAA
Organism: Diospyros kaki; assembly: GCA_036245055.1. Classification (NCBI taxonomy): domain Eukaryota; kingdom Viridiplantae; phylum Streptophyta; class Magnoliopsida; order Ericales; family Ebenaceae; genus Diospyros; species Diospyros kaki. The sequence continues at coordinate 19,192,324 of BSEG01000009.1, read as the reverse complement.
AAAGTCAGTTTTGAGATATCGTTGAATGAACAAAGTTGTCTCTTTCTTTTTTCAAGTGTTTAACTATGGACCCATGGCTAAAACTCAAGTTTTAAATACTTTCCGAAATCCGAATTTGGACTTTCATCAGTGTATTAAGTGTATTAAAATGTCGTCTTTCACATTGATTCGGAATCGTCCACTACAAAAAACTGCCCTTTTGAGTTATCGTTGAATAAGCAAAGTTGTCTCTTTCTTGTTTCAAGTGTTCAACTATGGACCCATGGCTAAAACACAAGTTTTAAAAACTTCTCGAAATATGAATTTGGACTTTCTTTAGTGTATTAAGTTTTTCAAAATGTCGTCTTTCACGTAGATTCGGAATCATCAAAACCAAATAAGTCAGTTTTTAGATATCTTTGATTGAACAAAGTTCTATCTTTCTTGTTTCAAGTGTTCTACTATGAACCCACGGCTAAAACTCAAGTTTTAAAAACTTCTCGAAATCTGAATCTGGACTTTCATTAGTGTATTAAGTGTATCAAAATGTCATCTTTCACATAGGTTCGGAATCGTCAACTGCAAAAAAGTCAATTTTAAGATATCGTTGATTGAACAAAGTTGTCTCCTTCTTGTTTCAAGTGTTCTACTATGGACCATGGCTAAACCTCAAGTTTTAGAGACATCCCGAAATCCGAATTTGGACTTTCGTTAGTGTATAAAGTGTATCAAAATGTCATCTTTCACATTGATTCGAGATCGTCAACCGCAAAAAAAGTCAGTTTTGAGATATCGTTGAATGAACAAAGTTGTCTCTTTCTTGTTTCTAGTGTTTAACTATGGACCCATGGCTAAAACTCAAGTTTTAAAGACTTCCCGAAATCTGATTTGGACTTTCATCAGTGTATTAAGTGTATTAAAATGTAGTCTTTCACATTGATTCAGAATCGTCCACCGCAAAAAACTTTCCTTTCGAGTTATCGTTGAATGAACGAAGTTGTCTCTTTCTTTTTTCAAGTGTTCAACTACGGACCCATGGCCAAAACTCAAGTTTTAAAAACTTCCCAAAATCTGAATTTGGGCTTTCTTTAGTGTATTAAGTGTTTCAAAATGCCGTCTTTCATGTAGATTCGTAATCATCAAAAGCAAATAAGTCAGTTTTTAGATATCTTTGATTGAACAAAGTTCTGTCTTTCTTGTTTCAAGTGTTCTACTATGGACCCATGACTAAAACTCAAGTTTTAAAAACTTCTCGAAATCTAAATCTGGACTTTCATTAGGGTATTAAGTGTATCAAAATGTCGTCTTTCACATAGATTCGGAATCGTCAACTGCAAAAAAGTCAGTTTTAAGATATCGTTGATTGAACAAAGTTGTCTCTTTCTTGTTTCAAGTGTTCTACTATGGACCCATGGGTAAAACTCAAGTTTTAAAAAAGTTCCCGGAATCCGAATTTCGACATTCGTTAGTGTATTAAGTATATCAAAATGTCGTCTTTCACGTTGATTCGGAATCGTCAACCGCAATAAAAGTCAGTTTTGAGATATAGTTGAATGAACAAAGTTGTCTCTTTCTTGTTTCAAGTGTTTAACTATTGACCCATGGCTAAAACTCAAGCTTTAAAGACTTCCCGAAATCCAAATTTGGACTTTCGTTAGTGTATTAAGTGTATCAAAATGTCGTCTTTCACATTTATTCGAAATCGTCAACCGCAAAAAAAGTCAGTTTTGAGAAATCGTTGAATCAACAAAGTTGTCTCCTTCTTGTTTCAAGTGTTCTACTATGGACCCATCTCTAAAACTCAAGTTTTAAAGACTTCCCGAAATCCAAATTTAGACTTTCACTAGTGTATTAAGTGTATTAAAATGTCGTATTTCACATTGATTCGGAATCGTCAACCGCAAAAAAAGTCAGTTCTGAGATATCGTTGAATGAACGAAGTTGTTTCTTTCTTGTTTCAAGTGTTTAACTATGGACCCATGGCTAAAACTCAAGTTTTAAAGACTTCCCGAAATCCGAATTTGTACTTTCATTAGTGTATTAAGTGTATTAAAATGTCGTCTTTCACATTGATTCGGAATCGTCAACCGCAAAAAAAGTCAGTTTTGAGTTATCGTTGAATGAACAAAGTTGTCTCTTTCTTGTTTCAAGTGTTTAACTATGGACCCATGGCTAAAACTCAAGTTTTAAAGACTTCCCGAAATCCGAATTTGGACTTTCATTAGTGTTTTAAGTGTATTAAAATGTCGTCTTTCGCATTGATTCGGAATCGTCAACCGCAAAAAAAGTCAGTTTTGAGTTATCGTTGAATGAACAAAGTTGTCTCTTTCTTGTTTCAAGTGTTCAACTATGGACCCATGGCTAAAACTCAAGTTTTAAAGACTTCCCGAAATCCGAATTTGGACTTTCATTTGTGTATTAAGTGTATTAAAATGTCGTCTTTCACATTGATTCGGAATCGTCAACCGCAAAAAAAGTCAGTTTTGAGATATCGTTGAATGAACAAAGTTGTCTCTTTCTTGTTTCAAGTGTTCAACTATGGACCCATGGCTAAAACTCAAGTTTTAAAAACTTCCCAAAATCTGAATTTGGACTTTATTTAGTGTATTAAGTGTTTCAAAATGTCATCTTTCACGTAGATTCAGAACCGTCAAAAGCAAAAAAGTCAGTTTTGAGATATCTTTGATAGAACAAAGTTCTGTCTTTCTTGTTTCAATTGTTCTACTGTGCACCCATGGCTAAAACTCAAGTTTTAAAAACTTCCCGAGATCTGAATCTGGACTTTCATTAGTGTATTATGTGTATCAAAATGTCGTCTTTCACATAGATTCGGAATCGTCAACTGCAAAAATGTCAATTTTGAGATATCGTTGATTTAACAAAGTTGTCTCCTTCTTGTTTCAAGTGTTCTACTATGGACCCATGGGTAAAACTCACGTTTTAAAAATGTCCCGAAATCCGAATTTGAACTTTCACTAGTGTATTAAGTGTATCAAAATGTCGTCTTTCACATTGATTCGGAATCGTCAACCGCAAAAAAAGGCAGTTTTTAGATATCGTTGAATGAAGAAAGTTGTCTCTTTCTTGTTTCAAGTGTTCAACAATGGACCCATGGCTAAAACTCAAGTTTTAAAGACTTCCCGAAATCCGAATTTGGATTTTTCATTAGTGTATTAAGTGTATTAAAATGTCGTCTTTCACATTGATTCGGAATCATCAACCGCAAAAAAAGTCAGTTTTGAGATATCGTTGAATGAACAAAGTTGTCTCTTTCTTTTTTCAAGTGTTTAACTATGGACCCATGGCTAAAACTCAAGTTTTAAATACTTTCCGAAATCCGAATTTGGACTTTCATCAGTGTATTAAGTGTATTAAAATGTCGTCTTTCACATTGATTCGGAATCGTCCACTACAAAAAACTGTCCTTTTGAGTTATCGTTGAATAAGCAAAGTTGTCTCTTTCTTGTTTCAAGTGTTCAACTATGGACCCATGGCTAAAACACAAGTTTTAAAAACTTCTCGAAATATGAATTTGGACTTTCTTTAGTGTATTAAGTTTTTCAAAATGTCGTCTTTCACGTAGATTCGGAATCATCAAAACCAAATAAGTCAGTTTTTAGATATCTTTGATTGAACAAAGTTCTATCTTTCTTGTTTCAAGTGTTCTACTATGAACCCACGGCTAAAACTCAAGTTTTAAAAACTTCTCGAAATCTGAATCTGGACTTTCATTAGTGTATTAAGTGTATCAAAATGTCATCTTTCACATAGGTTCGGAATCGTCAACTGCAAAAAAGTCAATTTTAAGATATCGTTGATTGAACAAAGTTGTCTCCTTCTTGTTTCAAGTGTTCTACTATGGACCATGGCTAAAACTCAAGTTTTAGAGACATCCCGAAATCCGAATTTGGACTTTCGTTAGTGTATTAAGTGTATCAAAATGTCATCTTTTACATTGATTCGAGATCGTCAACCGCAAAAAAAGTCAGTTTTGAGATATCGTTGAATGAACAAAGTTGTCTCTTTCTTGTTTCTAGTGTTTAACTATGGACCCATGGCTAAAACTCAAGTTTTAAAGACTTCCCGAAATCTGATTTGGACTTTCATCAGTGTATTAAGTGTATTAAAATGTAGTCTTTCACATTGATTCAGAATCGTCCACCGCAAAAAACTTTCCTTTCGAGTTATCGTTGAATGAACGAAGTTGTCTCTTTCTTTTTTCAAGTGTTCAACTACGGACCCATGGCCAAAACTCAAGTTTTAAAAACTTCCCAAAATCTGAATTTGGGCTTTCTTTAGTGTATTAAGTGTTTCAAAATGCCGTCTTTCATGTAGATTCGTAATCATCAAAAGCAAATAAGTCAGTTTTTAGATATCTTTGATTGAACAAAGTTCTGTCTTTCTTGTTTCAAGTGTTCTACTATGGACCCATGACTAAAACTCAAGTTTTAAAAACTTCTCGAAATCTAAATCTGGACTTTCATTAGGGTATTAAGTGTATCAAAATGTCGTCTTTCACATAGATTCGGAATCGTCAACTGCAAAAAAGTCAGTTTTAAGATATCGTTGATTGAACAAAGTTGTCTCTTTCTTGTTTCAAGTGTTCTACTATGGACCCATGGGTAAAACTCAAGTTTTAAAAAAGTTCCCGGAATCCGAATTTCGACATTCGTTAGTGTATTAAGTGTATCAAAATGTCGTCTTTCACGTTGATTCGGAATCGTCAACCGCAATAAAAGTCAGTTTTGAGATATAGTTGAATGAACAAAGTTGTCTCTTTCTTGTTTCAAGTGTTTAACTATTGACCCATGGCTAAAACTCAAGCTTTAAAGACTTCCCGAAATCCAAATTTGGACTTTCGTTAGTGTATTAAGTGTATCAAAATGTCGTCTTTCACATTTATTCGAAATCGTCAACCACAAAAAAAGTCAGTTTTGAGAAATCGTTGAATCAACAAAGTTGTCTCCTTCTTGTTTCAAGTGTTCTACTATGGACCCATCTCTAAAACTCAAGTTTTAAAGACTTCCCGAAATCCAAATTTAGACTTTCACTAGTGTATTAAGTGTATTAAAATGTCGTATTTCACATTGATTCGGAATCGTCAACCGCAAAAAAAGTCAGTTCTGAGATATCGTTGAATGAACGAAGTTGTTTCTTTCTTGTTTCAAGTGTTTAACTATGGACCCATGGCTAAAACTCAAGTTTTAAAGACTTCCCGAAATCCGAATTTGTACTTTCATTAGTGTATTAAGTGTATTAAAATGTCGTCTTTCACATTGATTCAGAATCGTCAACCGCAAAAAAAGTCAGTTTTGAGTTATCGTTGAATGAACAAAGTTGTCTCTTTCTTGTTTCAAGTGTTTAACTATGGACCCATGGCTAAAACTCAAGTTTTAAAGACTTCCCGAAATCCGAATTTGGACTTTCATTAGTGTTTTAAGTGTATTAAAATGTCGTCTTTCGCATTGATTCGGAATCGTCAACCGCAAAAAAAGTCAGTTTTGAGTTATCGTTGAATGAACAAAGTTGTCTCTTTCTTGTTTCAAGTGTTCAACTATGGACCCATGGCTAAAACTCAAGTTTTAAAGACTTCCCGAAATCCGAATTTGGACTTTCATTTGTGTATTAAGTGTATTAAAATGTCGTCTTTCACATTGATTCGGAATCGTCAACCGCAAAAAAAGTCAGTTTTGAGATATCGTTGAATGAACAAAGTTGTCTCTTTCTTGTTTCAAGTGTTCAACTATGGACCCATGGCTAAAACTCAAGTTTTAAAAACTTCCCAAAATCTGAATTTGGACTTTATTTAGTGTATTAAGTGTTTCAAAATGTCATCTTTCACGTAGATTCAGAACCGTCAAAAGCAAATAAGTCAGTTTTGAGATATCTTTGATAGAACAAAGTTCTGTCTTTCTTGTTTCAATTGTTCTACTGTGCACCCATGGCTAAAACTCAAGTTTTAAAAACTTCCCGAGATCTGAATCTGGACTTTCATTAGTGTATTATGTGTATCAAAATGTCGTCTTTCACATAGATTCGGAATCGTCAACTGCAAAAAAGTCAATTTTGAGATATCGTTGATTTAACAAAGTTGTCTCCTTCTTGTTTCAAGTGTTCTACTATGGACCCATGGGTAAAACTCACGTTTTAAAAATGTCCCGAAATCCGAATTTGGACTTTCACTAGTGTATTAAGTGTATCAAAATGTCGTCTTTCACATTGATTCGGAATCGTCAACCGCAAAAAAAGGCAGTTTTTAGATATCGTTGAATGAAGAAAGTTGTCTCTTTCTTGTTTCAAGTGTTCAACAATGGACCCATGGCTAAAACTCAAGTTTTAAAGACTTCCCGAAATCCGAATTTGGATTTTTCATTAGTGTATTAAGTGTATTAAAATGTCGTCTTTCACATTGATTCGGAATCATCAACCGCAAAAAAAGTCAGTTTTGAGATATCGTTGAATGAACAAAGTTGTCTCTTTCTTTTTTCAAGTGTTTAACTATGGACCCATGGCTAAAACTCAAGTTTTAAATACTTTCCGAAATCCGAATTTGGACTTTCATCAGTGTATTAAGTGTATTAAAATGTCATCTTTCACATTGATTCGGAATCGTCCACTACAAAAAACTGCCCTTTTGAGTTATCGTTGAATAAGCAAAGTTGTCTCTTTCTTGTTTCAAGTGTTCAACTATGGACCCATGGCTAAAACACAAGTTTTAAAAACTTCTCGAAATATGAATTTGGACTTTCTTTAGTGTATTAAGTTTTTCAAAATGTCGTCTTTCACGTAGATTCGGAATCATCAAAACCAAATAAGTCAGTTTTTAGATATCTTTGATTGAACAAAGTTCTATCTTTCTTGTTTCAAGTGTTCTACTATGAACCCACGGCTAAAACTCAAGTTTTAAAAACTTCTCGAAATCTGAATCTGGACTTTCATTAGTGTATTAAGTGTATCAAAATGTCATCTTTCACATAGGTTCGGAATCGTCAACTGCAAAAAAGTCAATTTTAAGATATCGTTGATTGAACAAAGTTGTCTCCTTCTTGTTTCAAGTGTTCTACTATGGACCATGGCTAAAACTCAAGTTTTAGAGACATCCCGAAATCCGAATTTGGACTTTCGTTAGTGTATAAAGTGTATCAAAATGTCATCTTTCACATTGATTCGAGATCGTCAACCGCAAAAAAAGTCAGTTTTGAGATATCGTTGAATGAACAAAGTTGTCTCTTTCTTGTTTCTAGTGTTTAACTATGGACCCATGGCTAAAACTCAAGTTTTAAAGACTTCCCGAAATCTGATTTGGACTTTCATCAGTGTATTAAGTGTATTAAAATGTAGTCTTTCACATTGATTCAGAATCGTCCACCGCAAAAAACTTTCCTTTCGAGTTATCGTTGAATGAACGAAGTTGTCTCTTTCTTGTTTCAAGTGTTCAACTACGGACCCATGGCCAAAACTCAAGTTTTAAAAACTTCCCAAAATCTGAATTTGGGCTTTCTTTAGTGTATTAAGTGTTTCAAAATGCCGTCTTTCATGTAGATTCGTAATCATCAAAAGCAAATAAGTCAGTTTTTAGATATCTTTGATTGAACAAAGTTCTGTCTTTCTTGTTTCAAGTGTTCTACTATGGACCCATGACTAAAACTCAAGTTTTAAAAACTTCTCGAAATCTAAATCTGGACTTTCATTAGGGTATTAAGTGTATCAAAATGTCGTCTTTCACATAGATTCGGAATCGTCAACTGCAAAAAAGTCAGTTTTAAGATATCGTTGATTGAACAAAGTTGTCTCTTTCTTGTTTCAAGTGTTCTACTATGGACCCATGGGTAAAACTCAAGTTTTAAAAAAGTTCCCGGAATCCGAATTTCGACATTCGTTAGTGTATTAAGTGTATCAAAATGTCGTCTTTCACGTTGATTCGGAATCGTCAACCGCAATAAAAGTCAGTTTTGAGATATAGTTGAATGAACAAAGTTGTCTCTTTCTTGTTTCAAGTGTTTAACTATTGACCCATGGCTAAAACTCAAGCTTTAAAGACTTCTCGAAATCCAAATTTGGACTTTCGTTAGTGTATTAAGTGTATCAAAATGTCGTCTTTCACATTTATTCGAAATCGTCAACCACAAAAAAAGTCAGTTTTGAGAAATCGTTGAATCAACAAAGTTGTCTCCTTCTTGTTTCAAGTGTTCTACTATGGACCCATCTCTAAAACTCAAGTTTTAAAGACTTCCCGAAATCCAAATTTAGACTTTCACTAGTGTATTAAGTGTATTAAAATGTCGTATTTCACATTGATTCGGAATCGTCAACCGCAAAAAAAGTCAGTTCTGAGATATCGTTGAATGAACGAAGTTGTTTCTTTCTTGTTTCAAGTGTTTAACTATGGACCCATGGCTAAAACTCAAGTTTTAAAGACTTCCCGAAATCCGAATTTGTACTTTCATTAGTGTATTAAGTGTATTAAAATGTCGTCTTTCACATTGATTCGGAATCGTCAACCGCAAAAAAAGTCAGTTTTGAGTTATCGTTGAATGAACAAAGTTGTCTCTTTCTTGTTTCAAGTGTTTAACTATGGACCCATGGCTAAAACTCAAGTTTTAAAGACTTCCCGAAATCCGAATTTGGACTTTCATTAGTGTTTTAAGTGTATTAAAATGTCGTCTTTCGCATTGATTCGGAATCGTCAACCGCAAAAAAAGTCAGTTTTGAGTTATCGTTGAATGAACAAAGTTGTCTCTTTCTTGTTTCAAGTGTTCAACTATGGACCCATGGCTAAAACTCAAGTTTTAAAGACTTCCCGAAATCCGAATTTGGACTTTCATTTGTGTATTAAGTGTATTAAAATGTCGTCTTTCACATTGATTCGGAATCGTCAACCGCAAAAAAAGTCAGTTTTGAGATATCGTTGAATGAACAAAGTTGTCTCTTTCTTGTTTCAAGTGTTCAACTATGGACCCATGGCTAAAACTCAAGTTTTAAAAACTTCCCAAAATCTGAATTTGGACTTTATTTAGTGTATTAAGTGTTTCAAAATGTCATCTTTCACGTAGATTCAGAACCGTCAAAAGCAAATAAGTCAGTTTTGAGATATCTTTGATAGAACAAAGTTCTGTCTTTCTTGTTTCAATTGTTCTACTGTGCACCCATGGCTAAAACTCAAGTTTTAAAAACTTCCCGAGATCTGAATCTGGACTTTCATTAGTGTATTATGTGTATCAAAATGTCGTCTTTCACATAGATTCGGAATCGTCAACTGCAAAAAAGTCAATTTTGAGATATCGTTGATTTAACAAAGTTGTCTCCTTCTTGTTTCAAGTGTTCTACTATGGACCCATGGGTAAAACTCACGTTTTAAAAATGTCCCGAAATCCGAATTTGGACTTTCACTAGTGTATTAAGTGTATCAAAATGTCGTCTTTCACATTGATTCGGAATCGTCAACCGCAAAAAAAGGCAGTTTTTAGATATCGTTGAATGAAGAAAGTTGTCTCTTTCTTGTTTCAAGTGTTCAACAATGGACCCATGGCTAAAACTCAAGTTTTAAAGACTTCCCGAAATCCGAATTTGGATTTTTCATTAGTGTATTAAGTGTATTAAAATGTCGTCTTTCACATTGATTCGGAATCATCAACCGCAAAAAAAGTCAGTTTTGAGATATCGTTGAATGAACAAAGTTGTCTCTTTCTTTTTTCAAGTGTTTAACTATGGACCCATGGCTAAAACTCAAGTTTTAAATACTTTCCGAAATCCGAATTTGGACTTTCATCAGTGTATTAAGTGTATTAAAATGTCGTCTTTCACATTGATTCGGAATCGTCCACTACAAAAAACTGCCCTTTTGAGTTATCGTCGAATAAGCAAAGTTGTCTCTTTCTTGTTTCAAGTGTTCAACTATGGACCCATGGCTAAAACACAAGTTTTAAAAACTTCTCGAAATATGAATTTGGACTTTCTTTAGTGTATTAAGTTTTTCAAAATGTCGTCTTTCACGTAGATTCGGAATCATCAAAACCAAATAAGTCAGTTTTTAGATATCTTTGATTGAACAAAGTTCTATCTTTCTTGTTTCAAGTGTTCTACTATGAACCCACGGCTAAAACTCAAGTTTTAAAAACTTCTCGAAATCTGAATCTGGACTTTCATTAGTGTATTAAGTGTATCAAAATGTCATCTTTCACATAGGTTCGGAATCGTCAACTGCAAAAAAGTCAATTTTAAGATATCGTTGATTGAACAAAGTTGTCTCCTTCTTGTTTCAAGTGTTCTACTATGGACCATGGCTAAAACTCAAGTTTTAGAGACATCCCGAAATCCGAATTTGGACTTTCGTTAGTGTATTAAGTGTATCAAAATGTCATCTTTCACATTGATTCGAGATCGTCAACCGCAAAAAAAGTCAGTTTTGAGATATCGTTGAATGAACAAAGTTGTCTCTTTCTTGTTTCTAGTGTTTAACTATGGACCCATGGCTAAAACTCAAGTTTTAAAGACTTCCCGAAATCTGATTTGGACTTTCATCAGTGTATTAAGTGTATTAAAATGTAGTCTTTCACATTGATTCAGAATCGTCCACCGCAAAAAACTTTCCTTTCGAGTTATCGTTGAATGAACGAAGTTGTCTCTTTCTTGTTTCAAGTGTTCAACTACGGACCCATGGCCAAAACTCAAGTTTTAAAAACTTCCCAAAATCTGAATTTGGGCTTTCTTTAGTGTATTAAGTGTTTCAAAATGCCGTCTTTCATGTAGATTCGTAATCATCAAAAGCAAATAAGTCAGTTTTTAGATATCTTTGATTGAACAAAGTTCTGTCTTTCTTGTTTCAAGTGTTCTACTATGGACCCATGACTAAAACTCAAGTTTTAAAAACTTCTCGAAATCTAAATCTGGACTTTCATTAGGGTATTAAGTGTATCAAAATGTCGTCTTTCACATAGATTCGGAATCGTCAACTGCAAAAAAGTCAGTTTTAAGATATCGTTGATTGAACAAAGTTGTCTCTTTCTTGTTTCAAGTGTTCTACTATGGACCCATGGGTAAAACTCAAGTTTTAAAAAAGTTCCCGGAATCCGAATTTCGACATTCGTTAGTGTATTAAGTGTATCAAAATGTCGTCTTTCACGTTGATTCGGAATCGTCAACCGCAATAAAAGTCAGTTTTGAGATATAGTTGAATGAACAAAGTTGTCTCTTTCTTGTTTCAAGTGTTTAACTATTGACCCATGGCTAAAACTCAAGCTTTAAAGACTTCCCGAAATCCAAATTTGGACTTTCGTTAGTGTATTAAGTGTATCAAAATGTCGTCTTTCACATTTATTCGAAATCGTCAACCACAAAAAAAGTCAGTTTTGAGAAATCGTTGAATCAACAAAGTTGTCTCCTTCTTGTTTCAAGTGTTCTACTATGGACCCATCTCTAAAACTCAAGTTTTAAAGACTTCCCGAAATCCAAATTTAGACTTTCACTAGTGTATTAAGTGTATTAAAATGTCGTATTTCACATTGATTCGGAATCGTCAACCGCAAAAAAAGTCAGTTCTGAGATATCGTTGAATGAACGAAGTTGTTTCTTTCTTGTTTCAAGTGTTTAACTATGGACCCATGGCTAAAACTCAAGTTTTAAAGACTTCCCGAAATCCGAATTTGTACTTTCATTAGTGTATTAAGTGTATTAAAATGTCGTCTTTCACATTGATTCGGAATCGTCAACCGCAAAAAAAGTCAGTTTTGAGTTATCGTTGAATGAACAAAGTTGTCTCTTTCTTGTTTCAAGTGTTTAACTATGGACCCATGGCTAAAACTCAAGTTTTAAAGACTTCCCGAAATCCGAATTTGGACTTTCATTAGTGTTTTAAGTGTATTAAAATGTCGTCTTTCGCATTGATTCGGAATCGTCAACCGCAAAAAAAGTCAGTTTTGAGTTATCGTTGAATGAACAAAGTTGTCTCTTTCTTGTTTCAAGTGTTCAACTATGGACCCATGGCTAAAACTCAAGTTTTAAAGACTTCCCGAAATCCGAATTTGGACTTTCATTTGTGTATTAAGTGTATTAAAATGTCGTCTTTCACATTGATTCGGAATCGTCAACCGCAAAAAAAGTCAGTTTTGAGATATCGTTGAATGAACAAAGTTGTCTCTTTCTTGTTTCAAGTGTTCAACTATGGACCCATGGCTAAAACTCAAGTTTTAAAAACTTCCCAAAATCTGAATTTGGACTTTATTTAGTGTATTAAGTGTTTCAAAATGTCATCTTTCACGTAGATTCAGAACCGTCAAAAGCAAATAAGTCAGTTTTGAGATATCTTTGATAGAACAAAGTTCTGTCTTTCTTGTTTCAATTGTTCTACTGTGCACCCATGGCTAAAACTCAAGTTTTAAAAACTTCCCGAGATCTGAATCTGGACTTTCATTAGTGTATTATGTGTATCAAAATGTCGTCTTTCACATAGATTCGGAATCGTCAACTGCAAAAAAGTCAATTTTGAGATATCGTTGATTTAACAAAGTTGTCTCCTTCTTGTTTCAAGTGTTCTACTATGGACCCATGGGTAAAACTCACGTTTTAAAAATGTCCCGAAATCCGAATTTGGACTTTCACTAGTGTATTAAGTGTATCAAAATGTCGTCTTTCACATTGATTCGGAATCGTCAACCGCAAAAAAAGGCAGTTTTTAGATATCGTTGAATGAAGAAAGTTGTCTATTTCTTGTTTCAAGTGTTCAACAATGGACCCATGGCTAAAACTCAAGTTTTAAAGACTTCCCGAAATCCGAATTTGGATTTTTCATTAGTGTATTAAGTGTATTAAAATGTCGTCTTTCACATTGATTCGGAATCATCAACCGCAAAAAAAGTCAGTTTTGAGATATCGTTGAATGAACAAAGTTGTCTCTTTCTTTTTTCAAGTGTTTAACTATGGACCCATGGCTAAAACTCAAGTTTTAAATACTTTCCGAAATCCGAATTTGGACTTTCATCAGTGTATTAAGTGTATTAAAATGTCGTCTTTCACATTGATTCGGAATCGTCCACTACAAAAAACTGCCCTTTTGAGTTATCGTCGAATAAGCAAAGTTGTCTCTTTCTTGTTTCAAGTGTTCAACTATGGACCCATGGCTAAAACACAAGTTTTAAAAACTTCTCGAAATATGAATTTGGACTTTCTTTAGTGTATTAAGTTTTTCAAAATGTCGTCTTTCACGTAGATTCGGAATCATCAAAACCAAATAAGTCAGTTTTTAGATATCTTTGATTGAACAAAGTTCTATCTTTCTTGTTTCAAGTGTTCTACTATGAACCCACGGCTAAAACTCAAGTTTTAAAAACTTCTCGAAATCTGAATCTGGACTTTCATTAGTGTATTAAGTGTATCAAAATGTCATCTTTCACATAGGTTCGGAATCGTCAACTGCAAAAAAGTCAATTTTAAGATATCGTTGATTGAACAAAGTTGTCTCCTTCTTGTTTCAAGTGTTCTACTATGGACCATGGCTAAAACTCAAGTTTTAGAGACATCCCGAAATCCGAATTTGGACTTTCGTTAGTGTATTAAGTGTATCAAAATGTCATCTTTCACATTGATTCGAGATCGTCAACCGCAAAAAAAGTCAGTTTTGAGATATCGTTGAATGAACAAAGTTGTCTCTTTCTTGTTTCTAGTGTTTAACTATGGACCCATGGCTAAAACTCAAGTTTTAAAGACTTCCCGAAATCTGATTTGGACTTTCATCAGTGTATTAAGTGTATTAAAATGTAGTCTTTCACATTGATTCAGAATCGTCCACCGCAAAAAACTTTCCTTTCGAGTTATCGTTGAATGAACGAAGTTGTCTCTTTCTTGTTTCAAGTGTTCAACTACGGACCCATGGCCAAAACTCAAGTTTTAAAAACTTCCCAAAATCTGAATTTGGGCTTTCTTTAGTGTATTAAGTGTTTCAAAATGCCGTCTTTCATGTAGATTCGTAATCATCAAAAGCAAATAAGTCAGTTTTTAGATATCTTTGATTGAACAAAGTTCTGTCTTTCTTGTTTCAAGTGTTCTACTATGGACCCATGACTAAAACTCAAGTTTTAAAAACTTCTCGAAATCTAAATCTGGACTTTCATTAGGGTATTAAGTGTATCAAAATGTCGTCTTTCACATAGATTCGGAATCGTCAACTGCAAAAAAGTCAGTTTTAAGATATCGTTGATTGAACAAAGTTGTCTCTTTCTTGTTTCAAGTGTTCTACTATGGACCCATGGGTAAAACTCAAGTTTTAAAAAAGTTCCCGGAATCCGAATTTCGACATTCGTTAGTGTATTAAGTGTATCAAAATGTCGTCTTTCACGTTGATTCGGAATCGTCAACCGCAATAAAAGTCAGTTTTGAGATATAGTTGAATGAACAAAGTTGTCTCTTTCTTGTTTCAAGTGTTTAACTATTGACCCATGGCTAAAACTCAAGCTTTAAAGACTTCCCGAAATCCAAATTTGGACTTTCGTTAGTGTATTAAGTGTATCAAAATGTCGTCTTTCACATTTATTCGAAATCGTCAACCACAAAAAAAGTCAGTTTTGAGAAATCGTTGAATCAACAAAGTTGTCTCCTTCTTGTTTCAAGTGTTCTACTATGGACCCATCTCTAAAACTCAAGTTTTAAAGACTTCCCGAAATCCAAATTTAGACTTTCACTAGTGTATTAAGTGTATTAAAATGTCGTATTTCACATTGATTCGGAATCGTCAACCGCAAAAAAAGTCAGTTCTGAGATATCGTTGAATGAACGAAGTTGTTTCTTTCTTGTTTCAAGTGTTTAACTATGGACCCATGGCTAAAACTCAAGTTTTAAAGACTTCCCGAAATCCGAATTTGTACTTTCATTAGTGTATTAAGTGTATTAAAATGTCGTCTTTCACATTGATTCGGAATCGTCAACCGCAAAAAAAGTCAGTTTTGAGTTATCGTTGAATGAACAAAGTTGTCTCTTTCTTGTTTCAAGTGTTTAACTATGGACCCATGGCTAAAACTCAAGTTTTAAAGACTTCCCGAAATCCGAATTTGGACTTTCATTAGTGTTTTAAGTGTATTAAAATGTCGTCTTTCGCATTGATTCGGAATCGTCAACCGCAAAAAAAGTCAGTTTTGAGTTATCGTTGAATGAACAAAGTTGTCTCTTTCTTGTTTCAAGTGTTCAACTATGGACCCATGGCTAAAACTCAAGTTTTAAAGACTTCCCGAAATCCGAATTTGGACTTTCATTTGTGTATTAAGTGTATTAAAATGTCGTCTTTCACATTGATTCGGAATCGTCAACCGCAAAAAAAGTCAGTTTTGAGATATCGTTGAATGAACAAAGTTGTCTCTTTCTTGTTTCAAGTGTTCAACTATGGACCCATGGCTAAAACTCAAGTTTTAAAAACTTCCCAAAATCTGAATTTGGACTTTATTTAGTGTATTAAGTGTTTCAAAATGTCATCTTTCACGTAGATTCAGAACCGTCAAAAGCAAATAAGTCAGTTTTGAGATATCTTTGATAGAACAAAGTTCTGTCTTTCTTGTTTCAATTGTTCTACTGTGCACCCATGGCTAAAACTCAAGTTTTAAAAACTTCCCGAGATCTGAATCTGGACTTTCATTAGTGTATTATGTGTATCAAAATGTCGTCTTTCACATAGATTCGGAATCGTCAACTGCAAAAAAGTCAATTTTGAGATATCGTTGATTTAACAAAGTTGTCTCCTTCTTGTTTCAAGTGTTCTACTATGGACCCATGGGTAAAACTCACGTTTTAAAAATGTCCCGAAATCCGAATTTGGACTTTCACTAGTGTATTAAGTGTATCAAAATGTCGTCTTTCACATTGATTCGGAATCGTCAACCGCAAAAAAAGGCAGTTTTTAGATATCGTTGAATGAAGAAAGTTGTCTCTTTCTTGTTTCAAGTGTTCAACAATGGACCCATGGCTAAAACTCAAGTTTTAAAGACTTCCCGAAATCCGAATTTGGATTTTTCATTAGTGTATTAAGTGTATTAAAATGTCGTCTTTCACATTGATTCGGAATCATCAACCGCAAAAAAAGTCAGTTTTGAGATATCGTTGAATGAACAAAGTTGTCTCTTTCTTTTTTCAAGTGTTTAACTATGGACCCATGGCTAAAACTCAAGTTTTAAATACTTTCCGAAATCCGAATTTGGACTTTCATCAGTGTATTAAGTGTATTAAAATGTCGTCTTTCACATTGATTCGGAATCGTCCACTACAAAAAACTGCCCTTTTGAGTTATCGTCGAATAAGCAAAGTTGTCTCTTTCTTGTTTCAAGTGTTCAACTATGGACCCATGGCTAAAACACAAGTTTTAAAAACTTCTCGAAATATGAATTTGGACTTTCTTTAGTGTATTAAGTTTTTCAAAATGTCGTCTTTCACGTAGATTCGGAATCATCAAAACCAAATAAGTCAGTTTTTAGATATCTTTGATTGAACAAAGTTCTATCTTTCTTGTTTCAAGTGTTCTACTATGAACCCACGGCTAAAACTCAAGTTTTAAAAACTTCTCGAAATCTGAATCTGGACTTTCATTAGTGTATTAAGTGTATCAAAATGTCATCTTTCACATAGGTTCGGAATCGTCAACTGCAAAAAAGTCAATTTTAAGATATCGTTGATTGAACAAAGTTGTCTCCTTCTTGTTTCAAGTGTTCTACTATGGACCATGGCTAAAACTCAAGTTTTAGAGACATCCCGAAATCCGAATTTGGACTTTCGTTAGTGTATTAAGTGTATCAAAATGTCATCTTTCACATTGATTCGAGATCGTCAACCGCAAAAAAAGTCAGTTTTGAGATATCGTTGAATGAACAAAGTTGTCTCTTTCTTGTTTCTAGTGTTTAACTATGGACCCATGGCTAAAACTCAAGTTTTAAAGACTTCCCGAAATCTGATTTGGACTTTCATCAGTGTATTAAGTGTATTAAAATGTAGTCTTTCACATTGATTCAGAATCGTCCACCGCAAAAAACTTTCCTTTCGAGTTATCGTTGAATGAACGAAGTTGTCTCTTTCTTGTTTCAAGTGTTCAACTACGGACCCATGGCCAAAACTCAAGTTTTAAAAACTTCCCAAAATCTGAATTTGGGCTTTCTTTAGTGTATTAAGTGTTTCAAAATGCCGTCTTTCATGTAGATTCGTAATCATCAAAAGCAAATAAGTCAGTTTTTAGATATCTTTGATTGAACAAAGTTCTGTCTTTCTTGTTTCAAGTGTTCTACTATGGACCCATGACTAAAACTCAAGTTTTAAAAACTTCTCGAAATCTAAATCTGGACTTTCATTAGGGTATTAAGTGTATCAAAATGTCGTCTTTCACATAGATTCGGAATCGTCAACTGCAAAAAAGTCAGTTTTAAGATATCGTTGATTGAACAAAGTTGTCTCTTTCTTGTTTCAAGTGTTCTACTATGGACCCATGGGTAAAACTCAAGTTTTAAAAAAGTTCCCGGAATCCGAATTTCGACATTCGTTAGTGTATTAAGTGTATCAAAATGTCGTCTTTCACGTTGATTCGGAATCGTCAACCGCAATAAAAGTCAGTTTTGAGATATAGTTGAATGAACAAAGTTGTCTCTTTCTTGTTTCAAGTGTTTAACTATTGACCCATGGCTAAAACTCAAGCTTTAAAGACTTCCCGAAATCCAAATTTGGACTTTCGTTAGTGTATTAAGTGTATCAAAATGTCGTCTTTCACATTTATTCGAAATCGTCAACCACAAAAAAAGTCAGTTTTGAGAAATCGTTGAATCAACAAAGTTGTCTCCTTCTTGTTTCAAGTGTTCTACTATGGACCCATCTCTAAAACTCAAGTTTTAAAGACTTCCCGAAATCCAAATTTAGACTTTCACTAGTGTATTAAGTGTATTAAAATGTCGTATTTCACATTGATTCGGAATCGTCAACCGCAAAAAAAGTCAGTTCTGAGATATCGTTGAATGAACGAAGTTGTTTCTTTCTTGTTTCAAGTGTTTAACTATGGACCCATGGCTAAAACTCAAGTTTTAAAGACTTCCCGAAATCCGAATTTGTACTTTCATTAGTGTATTAAGTGTATTAAAATGTCGTCTTTCACATTGATTCGGAATCGTCAACCGCAAAAAAAGTCAGTTTTGAGTTATCGTTGAATGAACAAAGTTGTCTCTTTCTTGTTTCAAGTGTTTAACTATGGACCCATGGCTAAAACTCAAGTTTTAAAGACTTCCCGAAATCCGAATTTGGACTTTCATTAGTGTTTTAAGTGTATTAAAATGTCGTCTTTCGCATTGATTCGGAATCGTCAACCGCAAAAAAAGTCAGTTTTGAGTTATCGTTGAATGAACAAAGTTGTCTCTTTCTTGTTTCAAGTGTTCAACTATGGACCCATGGCTAAAACTCAAGTTTTAAAGACTTCCCGAAATCCGAATTTGGACTTTCATTTGTGTATTAAGTGTATTAAAATGTCGTCTTTCACATTGATTCGGAATCGTCAACCGCAAAAAAAGTCAGTTTTGAGATATCGTTGAATGAACAAAGTTGTCTCTTTCTTGTTTCAAGTGTTCAACTATGGACCCATGGCTAAAACTCAAGTTTTAAAAACTTCCCAAAATCTGAATTTGGACTTTATTTAGTGTATTAAGTGTTTCAAAATGTCATCTTTCACGTAGATTCAGAACCGTCAAAAGCAAATAAGTCAGTTTTGAGATATCTTTGATAGAACAAAGTTCTGTCTTTCTTGTTTCAATTGTTCTACTGTGCACCCATGGCTAAAACTCAAGTTTTAAAAACTTCCCGAGATCTGAATCTGGACTTTCATTAGTGTATTATGTGTATCAAAATGTCGTCTTTCACATAGATTCGGAATCGTCAACTGCAAAAAAGTCAATTTTGAGATATCGTTGATTTAACAAAGTTGTCTCCTTCTTGTTTCAAGTGTTCTACTATGGACCCATGGGTAAAACTCACGTTTTAAAAATGTCCCGAAATCCGAATTTGGACTTTCACTAGTGTATTAAGTGTATCAAAATGTCGTCTTTCACATTGATTCGGAATCGTCAACCGCAAAAAAAGGCAGTTTTTAGATATCGTTGAATGAAGAAAGTTGTCTCTTTCTTGTTTCAAGTGTTCAACAATGGACCCATGGCTAAAACTCAAGTTTTAAAGACTTCCCGAAATCCGAATTTGGATTTTTCATTAGTGTATTAAGTGTATTAAAATGTCGTCTTTCACATTGATTCGGAATCATCAACCGCAAAAAAAGTCAGTTTTGAGATATCGTTGAATGAACAAAGTTGTCTCTTTCTTTTTTCAAGTGTTTAACTATGGACCCATGGCTAAAACTCAAGTTTTAAATACTTTCCGAAATCCGAATTTGGACTTTCATCAGTGTATTAAGTGTATTAAAATGTCGTCTTTCACATTGATTCGGAATCGTCCACTACAAAAAACTGCCCTTTTGAGTTATCGTCGAATAAGCAAAGTTGTCTCTTTCTTGTTTCAAGTGTTCAACTATGGACCCATGGCTAAAACACAAGTTTTAAAAACTTCTCGAAATATGAATTTGGACTTTCTTTAGTGTATTAAGTTTTTCAAAATGTCGTCTTTCACGTAGATTCGGAATCATCAAAACCAAATAAGTCAGTTTTTAGATATCTTTGATTGAACAAAGTTCTATCTTTCTTGTTTCAAGTGTTCTACTATGAACCCACGGCTAAAACTCAAGTTTTAAAAACTTCTCTAAATCTGAATCTGGACTTTCATTAGTGTATTAAGTGTATCAAAATGTCATCTTTCACATAGGTTCGGAATCGTCAACTGCAAAAAAGTCAATTTTAAGATATCGTTGATTGAACAAAGTTGTCTCCTTCTTGTTTCAAGTGTTCTACTATGGACCATGGCTAAAACTCAAGTTTTAGAGACATCCCGAAATCCGAATTTGGACTTTCGTTAGTGTATTAAGTGTATCAAAATGTCATCTTTCACATTGATTCGAGATCGTCAACCGCAAAAAAAGTCAGTTTTGAGATATCGTTGAATGAACAAAGTTGTCTCTTTCTTGTTTCTAGTGTTTAACTATGGACCCATGGCTAAAACTCAAGTTTTAAAGACTTCCCAAAATCTGATTTGGACTTTCATCAGTGTATTAAGTGTATTAAAATGTAGTCTTTCACATTGATTCAGAATCGTCCACCGCAAAAAACTTTCCTTTCGAGTTATCGTTGAATGAACGAAGTTGTCTCTTTCTTGTTTCAAGTGTTCAACTACGGACCCATGGCCAAAACTCAAGTTTTAAAAACTTCCCAAAATCTGAATTTGGGCTTTCTTTAGTGTATTAAGTGTTTCAAAATGCCGTCTTTCATGTAGATTCGTAATCATCAAAAGCAAATAAGTCAGTTTTTAGATATCTTTGATTGAACAAAGTTCTGTCTTTCTTGTTTCAAGTGTTCTACTATGGACCCATGACTAAAACTCAAGTTTTAAAAACTTCTCGAAATCTAAATCTGGACTTTCATTAGGGTATTAAGTGTATCAAAATGTCGTCTTTCACATAGATTCGGAATCGTCAACTGCAAAAAAGTCAGTTTTAAGATATCGTTGATTGAACAAAGTTGTCTCTTTCTTGTTTCAAGTGTTCTACTATGGACCCATGGGTAAAACTCAAGTTTTAAAAAAGTTCCCGGAATCCGAATTTGGACATTCGTTAGTGTATTAAGTGTATCAAAATGTCGTCTTTCACGTTGATTCGGAATCGTCAACCGCAATAAAAGTCAGTTTTGAGATATAGTTGAATGAACAAAGTTGTCTCTTTCTTGTTTCAAGTGTTTAACTATTGACCCATGGCTAAAACTCAAGCTTTAAAGACTTCCCGAAATCCAAATTTGAACTTTCGTTAGTGTATTAAGTGTATCAAAATGTCGTCTTTCACATTTATTCGAAATCGTCAACCACAAAAAAAGTCAGTTTTGAGAAATCGTTGAATCAACAAAGTTGTCTCCTTCTTGTTTCAAGTGTTCTACTATGGACCCATCTCTAAAACTCAAGTTTTAAAGACTTCCCGAAATCCAAATTTAGACTTTCACTAGTGTATTAAGTGTATTAAAATGTCGTATTTCACATTGATTCGGAATCGTCAACCGCAAAAAAAGTCAGTTCTGAGATATCGTTGAATGAACGAAGTTGTTTCTTTCTTGTTTCAAGTGTTTAACTATGGACCCATGGCTAAAACTCAAGTTTTAAAGACTTCCCGAAATCCGAATTTGTACTTTCATTAGTGTATTAAGTGTATTAAAATGTCGTCTTTCACATTGATTCGGAATCGTCAACCGCAAAAAAAGTCAGTTTTGAGTTATCGTTGAATGAACAAAGTTGTCTCTTTCTTGTTTCAAGTGTTTAACTATGGACCCATGGCTAAAACTCAAGTTTTAAAGACTTCCCGAAATCCGAATTTGGACTTTCATTAGTGTTTTAAGTGTATTAAAATGTCGTCTTTCGCATTGATTCGGAATCGTCAACCGCAAAAAAAGTCAGTTTTGAGTTATCGTTGAATGAACAAAGTTGTCTCTTTCTTGTTTCAAGTGTTCAACTATGGACCCATGGCTAAAACTCAAGTTTTAAAGACTTCCCGAAATCCGAATTTGGACTTTCATTTGTGTATTAAGTGTATTAAAATGTCGTCTTTCACATTGATTCGGAATCGTCAACCGCAAAAAAAGTCAGTTTTGAGATATCGTTGAATGAACAAAGTTGTCTCTTTCTTGTTTCAAGTGTTCAACTATGGACCCATGGCTAAAACTCAAGTTTTAAAAACTTCCCAAAATCTGAATTTGGACTTTATTTAGTGTATTAAGTGTTTCAAAATGTCATCTTTCACGTAGATTCAGAACCGTCAAAAGCAAATAAGTCAGTTTTGAGATATCTTTGATAGAACAAAGTTCTGTCTTTCTTGTTTCAATTGTTCTACTGTGCACCCATGGCTAAAACTCAAGTTTTAAAAACTTCCCGAGATCTGAATCTGGACTTTCATTAGTGTATTATGTGTATCAAAATGTCGTCTTTCACATAGATTCAGAATCGTCAACTGCAAAAAAGTCAATTTTGAGATATCGTTGATTTAACAAAGTTGTCTCCTTCTTGTTTCAAGTGTTCTACTATGGACCCATGGGTAAAACTCACGTTTTAAAAATGTCCCGAAATCCGAATTTGGACTTTCACTAGTGTATTAAGTGTATCAAAATGTCGTCTTTCACATTGATTCGGAATCGTCAACCGCAAAAAAAGGCAGTTTTTAGATATCGTTGAATGAAGAAAGTTGTCTCTTTCTTGTTTCAAGTGTT
This sequence comes from Diospyros kaki, assembly GCA_036245055.1. Lineage (NCBI taxonomy): Eukaryota > Viridiplantae > Streptophyta > Magnoliopsida > Ericales > Ebenaceae > Diospyros > Diospyros kaki. The sequence continues at coordinate 19,170,005 of BSEG01000009.1, read as the reverse complement.
CAACAATGGACCCATGGCTAAAACTCAAGTTTTAAAGACTTCCCGAAATCCGAATTTGGATTTTTCATTAGTGTATTAAGTGTATTAAAATGTCGTCTTTCACATTGATTCGGAATCATCAACCGCAAAAAAAGTCAGTTTTGAGATATCGTTGAATGAACAAAGTTGTCTCTTTCTTTTTTCAAGTGTTTAACTATGGACCCATGGCTAAAACTCAAGTTTTAAATACTTTCCGAAATCCGAATTTGGACTTTCATCAGTGTATTAAGTGTATTAAAATGTCGTCTTTCACATTGATTCGGAATCGTCCACTACAAAAAACTGCCCTTTTGAGTTATCGTTGAATAAGCAAAGTTGTCTCTTTCTTGTTTCAAGTGTTCAACTATGGACCCATGGCTAAAACACAAGTTTTAAAAACTTCTCGAAATATGAATTTGGACTTTCTTTAGTGTATTAAGTTTTTCAAAATGTCGTCTTTCACGTAGATTCGGAATCATCAAAACCAAATAAGTCAGTTTTTAGATATCTTTGATTGAACAAAGTTCTATCTTTCTTGTTTCAAGTGTTCTACTATGAACCCACGGCTAAAACTCAAGTTTTAAAAACTTCTCGAAATCTGAATCTGGACTTTCATTAGTGTATTAAGTGTATCAAAATGTCATCTTTCACATAGGTTCGGAATCGTCAACTGCAAAAAAGTCAATTTTAAGATATCGTTGATTGAACAAAGTTGTCTCCTTCTTGTTTCAAGTGTTCTACTATGGACCATGGCTAAAACTCAAGTTTTAGAGACATCCCGAAATCCGAATTTGGACTTTCGTTAGTGTATTAAGTGTATCAAAATGTCATCTTTCACATTGATTCGAGATCGTCAACCGCAAAAAAAGTCAGTTTTGAGATATCGTTGAATGAACAAAGTTGTCTCTTTCTTGTTTCTAGTGTTTAACTATGGACCCATGGCTAAAACTCAAGTTTTAAAGACTTCCCGAAATCTGATTTGGACTTTCATCAGTGTATTAAGTGTATTAAAATGTAGTCTTTCACATTGATTCAGAATCGTCCACCGCAAAAAACTTTCCTTTCGAGTTATCGTTGAATGAACGAAGTTGTCTCTTTCTTGTTTCAAGTGTTCAACTACGGACCCATGGCCAAAACTCAAGTTTTAAAAACTTCCCAAAATCTGAATTTGGGCTTTCTTTAGTGTATTAAGTGTTTCAAAATGCCGTCTTTCATGTAGATTCGTAATCATCAAAAGCAAATAAGTCAGTTTTTAGATATCTTTGATTGAACAAAGTTCTGTCTTTCTTGTTTCAAGTGTTCTACTATGGACCCATGACTAAAACTCAAGTTTTAAAAACTTCTCGAAATCTAAATCTGGACTTTCATTAGGGTATTAAGTGTATCAAAATGTCGTCTTTCACATAGATTCGGAATCGTCAACTGCAAAAAAGTCAGTTTTAAGATATCGTTGATTGAACAAAGTTGTCTCTTTCTTGTTTCAAGTGTTCTACTATGGACCCATGGGTAAAACTCAAGTTTTAAAAAAGTTCCCGGAATCCGAATTTCGACATTCGTTAGTGTATTAAGTGTATCAAAATGTCGTCTTTCACGTTGATTCGGAATCGTCAACCGCAATAAAAGTCAGTTTTGAGATATAGTTGAATGAACAAAGTTGTCTCTTTCTTGTTTCAAGTGTTTAACTATTGACCCATGGCTAAAACTCAAGCTTTAAAGACTTCCCGAAATCCAAATTTGGACTTTCGTTAGTGTATTAAGTGTATCAAAATGTCGTCTTTCACATTTATTCGAAATCGTCAACCACAAAAAAAGTCAGTTTTGAGAAATCGTTGAATCAACAAAGTTGTCTCCTTCTTGTTTCAAGTGTTCTACTATGGACCCATCTCTAAAACTCAAGTTTTAAAGACTTCCCGAAATCCAAATTTAGACTTTCACTAGTGTATTAAGTGTATTAAAATGTCGTATTTCACATTGATTCGGAATCGTCAACCGCAAAAAAAGTCAGTTCTGAGATATCGTTGAATGAACGAAGTTGTTTCTTTCTTGTTTCAAGTGTTTAACTATGGACCCATGGCTAAAACTCAAGTTTTAAAGACTTCCCGAAATCCGAATTTGTACTTTCATTAGTGTATTAAGTGTATTAAAATGTCGTCTTTCACATTGATTCGGAATCGTCAACCGCAAAAAAAGTCAGTTTTGAGTTATCGTTGAATGAACAAAGTTGTCTCTTTCTTGTTTCAAGTGTTTAACTATGGACCCATGGCTAAAACTCAAGTTTTAAAGACTTCCCGAAATCCGAATTTGGACTTTCATTAGTGTTTTAAGTGTATTAAAATGTCGTCTTTCGCATTGATTCGGAATCGTCAACCGCAAAAAAAGTCAGTTTTGAGTTATCGTTGAATGAACAAAGTTGTCTCTTTCTTGTTTCAAGTGTTCAACTATGGACCCATGGCTAAAACTCAAGTTTTAAAGACTTCCCGAAATCCGAATTTGGACTTTCATTTGTGTATTAAGTGTATTAAAATGTCGTCTTTCACATTGATTCGGAATCGTCAACCGCAAAAAAAGTCAGTTTTGAGATATCGTTGAATGAACAAAGTTGTCTCTTTCTTGTTTCAAGTGTTCAACTATGGACCCATGGCTAAAACTCAAGTTTTAAAAACTTCCCAAAATCTGAATTTGGACTTTATTTAGTGTATTAAGTGTTTCAAAATGTCATCTTTCACGTAGATTCAGAACCGTCAAAAGCAAATAAGTCAGTTTTGAGATATCTTTGATAGAACAAAGTTCTGTCTTTCTTGTTTCAATTGTTCTACTGTGCACCCATGGCTAAAACTCAAGTTTTAAAAACTTCCCGAGATCTGAATCTGGACTTTCATTAGTGTATTATGTGTATCAAAATGTCGTCTTTCACATAGATTCGGAATCGTCAACTGCAAAAAAGTCAATTTTGAGATATCGTTGATTTAACAAAGTTGTCTCCTTCTTGTTTCAAGTGTTCTACTATGGACCCATGGGTAAAACTCACGTTTTAAAAATGTCCCGAAATCCGAATTTGGACTTTCACTAGTGTATTAAGTGTATCAAAATGTCGTCTTTCACATTGATTCGGAATCGTCAACCGCAAAAAAAGGCAGTTTTTAGATATCGTTGAATGAAGAAAGTTGTCTCTTTCTTGTTTCAAGTGTTCAACAATGGACCCATGGCTAAAACTCAAGTTTTAAAGACTTCCCGAAATCCGAATTTGGATTTTTCATTAGTGTATTAAGTGTATTAAAATGTCGTCTTTCACATTGATTCGGAATCATCAACCGCAAAAAAAGTCAGTTTTGAGATATCGTTGAATGAACAAAGTTGTCTCTTTCTTTTTTCAAGTGTTTAACTATGGACCCATGGCTAAAACTCAAGTTTTAAATACTTTCCGAAATCCGAATTTGGACTTTCATCAGTGTATTAAGTGTATTAAAATGTCGTCTTTCACATTGATTCGGAATCGTCCACTACAAAAAACTGCCCTTTTGAGTTATCGTTGAATAAGCAAAGTTGTCTCTTTCTTGTTTCAAGTGTTCAACTATGGACCCATGGCTAAAACACAAGTTTTAAAAACTTCTCGAAATATGAATTTGGACTTTCTTTAGTGTATTAAGTTTTTCAAAATGTCGTCTTTCACGTAGATTCGGAATCATCAAAACCAAATAAGTCAGTTTTTAGATATCTTTGATTGAACAAAGTTCTATCTTTCTTGTTTCAAGTGTTCTACTATGAACCCACGGCTAAAACTCAAGTTTTAAAAACTTCTCGAAATCTGAATCTGGACTTTCATTAGTGTATTAAGTGTATCAAAATGTCATCTTTCACATAGGTTCAGAATCGTCAACTGCAAAAAAGTCAATTTTAAGATATCGTTGATTGAACAAAGTTGTCTCCTTCTTGTTTCAAGTGTTCTACTATGGACCATGGCTAAAACTCAAGTTTTAGAGACATCCCGAAATCCGAATTTGGACTTTCGTTAGTGTATTAAGTGTATCAAAATGTCATCTTTCACATTGATTCGAGATCGTCAACCGCAAAAAAAGTCAGTTTTGAGATATCGTTGAATGAACAAAGTTGTCTCTTTCTTGTTTCTAGTGTTTAACTATGGACCCATGGCTAAAACTCAAGTTTTAAAGACTTCCCGAAATCTGATTTGGACTTTCATCAGTGTATTAAGTGTATTAAAATGTAGTCTTTCACATTGATTCAGAATCGTCCACCGCAAAAAACTTTCCTTTCGAGTTATCGTTGAATGAACGAAGTTGTCTCTTTCTTGTTTCAAGTGTTCAACTACGGACCCATGGCCAAAACTCAAGTTTTAAAAACTTCCCAAAATCTGAATTTGGGCTTTCTTTAGTGTATTAAGTGTTTCAAAATGCCGTCTTTCATGTAGATTCGTAATCATCAAAAGCAAATAAGTCAGTTTTTAGATATCTTTGATTGAACAAAGTTCTGTCTTTCTTGTTTCAAGTGTTCTACTATGGACCCATGACTAAAACTCAAGTTTTAAAAACTTCTCGAAATCTAAATCTGGACTTTCATTAGGGTATTAAGTGTATCAAAATGTCGTCTTTCACATAGATTCGGAATCGTCAACTGCAAAAAAGTCAGTTTTAAGATATCGTTGATTGAACAAAGTTGTCTCTTTCTTGTTTCAAGTGTTCTACTATGGACCCATGGGTAAAACTCAAGTTTTAAAAAAGTTCCCGGAATCCGAATTTCGACATTCGTTAGTGTATTAAGTGTATCAAAATGTCGTCTTTCACGTTGATTCAGAATCGTCAACCGCAATAAAAGTCAGTTTTGAGATATAGTTGAATGAACAAAGTTGTCTCTTTCTTGTTTCAAGTGTTTAACTATTGACCCATGGCTAAAACTCAAGCTTTAAAGACTTCCCGAAATCCAAATTTGGACTTTCGTTAGTGTATTAAGTGTATCAAAATGTCGTCTTTCACATTTATTCGAAATCGTCAACCACAAAAAAAGTCAGTTTTGAGAAATCGTTGAATCAACAAAGTTGTCTCCTTCTTGTTTCAAGTGTTCTACTATGGACCCATCTCTAAAACTCAAGTTTTAAAGACTTCCCGAAATCCAAATTTAGACTTTCACTAGTGTATTAAGTGTATTAAAATGTCGTATTTCACATTGATTCGGAATCGTCAACCGCAAAAAAAGTCAGTTCTGAGATATCGTTGAATGAACGAAGTTGTTTCTTTCTTGTTTCAAGTGTTTAACTATGGACCCATGGCTAAAACTCAAGTTTTAAAGACTTCCCGAAATCCGAATTTGTACTTTCATTAGTGTATTAAGTGTATTAAAATGTCGTCTTTCACATTGATTCGGAATCGTCAACCGCAAAAAAAGTCAGTTTTGAGTTATCGTTGAATGAACAAAGTTGTCTCTTTCTTGTTTCAAGTGTTTAACTATGGACCCATGGCTAAAACTCAAGTTTTAAAGACTTCCCGAAATCCGAATTTGGACTTTCATTAGTGTTTTAAGTGTATTAAAATGTCGTCTTTCGCATTGATTCGGAATCGTCAACCGCAAAAAAAGTCAGTTTTGAGTTATCGTTGAATGAACAAAGTTGTCTCTTTCTTGTTTCAAGTGTTCAACTATGGACCCATGGCTAAAACTCAAGTTTTAAAGACTTCCCGAAATCCGAATTTGGACTTTCATTTGTGTATTAAGTGTATTAAAATGTCGTCTTTCACATTGATTCGGAATCGTCAACCGCAAAAAAAGTCAGTTTTGAGATATCGTTGAATGAACAAAGTTGTCTCTTTCTTGTTTCAAGTGTTCAACTATGGACCCATGGCTAAAACTCAAGTTTTAAAAACTTCCCAAAATCTGAATTTGGACTTTATTTAGTGTATTAAGTGTTTCAAAATGTCATCTTTCACGTAGATTCAGAACCGTCAAAAGCAAATAAGTCAGTTTTGAGATATCTTTGATAGAACAAAGTTCTGTCTTTCTTGTTTCAATTGTTCTACTGTGCACCCATGGCTAAAACTCAAGTTTTAAAAACTTCCCGAGATCTGAATCTGGACTTTCATTAGTGTATTATGTGTATCAAAATGTCGTCTTTCACATAGATTCGGAATCGTCAACTGCAAAAAAGTCAATTTTGAGATATCGTTGATTTAACAAAGTTGTCTCCTTCTTGTTTCAAGTGTTCTACTATGGACCCATGGGTAAAACTCACGTTTTAAAAATGTCCCGAAATCCGAATTTGGACTTTCACTAGTGTATTAAGTGTATCAAAATGTCGTCTTTCACATTGATTCGGAATCGTCAACCGCAAAAAAAGGCAGTTTTTAGATATCGTTGAATGAAGAAAGTTGTCTCTTTCTTGTTTCAAGTGTTCAACAATGGACCCATGGCTAAAACTCAAGTTTTAAAGACTTCCCGAAATCCGAATTTGGATTTTTCATTAGTGTATTAAGTGTATTAAAATGTCGTCTTTCACATTGATTCGGAATCGTCAACCACAAAAAAAGTCAGTTTTGAGAAATCGTTGAATCAACAAAGTTGTCTCCTTCTTGTTTCAAGTGTTCTACTATGGACCCATCTCTAAAACTCAAGTTTTAAAGACTTCCCGAAATCCAAATTTAGACTTTCACTAGTGTATTAAGTGTATTAAAATGTCGTATTTCACATTGATTCGGAATCGTCAACCGCAAAAAAAGTCAGTTCTGAGATATCGTTGAATGAACGAAGTTGTTTCTTTCTTGTTTCAAGTGTTTAACTATGGACCCATGGCTAAAACTCAAGTTTTAAAGACTTCCCGAAATCCGAATTTGTACTTTCATTAGTGTATTAAGTGTATTAAAATGTCGTCTTTCACATTGATTCGGAATCGTCAACCGCAAAAAAAGTCAGTTTTGAGTTATCGTTGAATGAACAAAGTTGTCTCTTTCTTGTTTCAAGTGTTTAACTATGGACCCATGGCTAAAACTCAAGTTTTAAAGACTTCCCGAAATCCGAATTTGGACTTTCATTAGTGTTTTAAGTGTATTAAAATGTCGTCTTTCGCATTGATTCGGAATCGTCAACCGCAAAAAAAGTCAGTTTTGAGTTATCGTTGAATGAACAAAGTTGTCTCTTTCTTGTTTCAAGTGTTCAACTATGGACCCATGGCTAAAACTCAAGTTTTAAAGACTTCCCGAAATCCGAATTTGGACTTTCATTTGTGTATTAAGTGTATTAAAATGTCGTCTTTCACATTGATTCGGAATCGTCAACCGCAAAAAAAGTCAGTTTTGAGATATCGTTGAATGAACAAAGTTGTCTCTTTCTTGTTTCAAGTGTTCAACTATGGACCCATGGCTAAAACTCAAGTTTTAAAAACTTCCCAAAATCTGAATTTGGACTTTATTTAGTGTATTAAGTGTTTCAAAATGTCATCTTTCACGTAGATTCAGAACCGTCAAAAGCAAATAAGTCAGTTTTGAGATATCTTTGATAGAACAAAGTTCTGTCTTTCTTGTTTCAATTGTTCTACTGTGCACCCATGGCTAAAACTCAAGTTTTAAAAACTTCCCGAGATCTGAATCTGGACTTTCATTAGTGTATTATGTGTATCAAAATGTCGTCTTTCACATAGATTCGGAATCGTCAACTGCAAAAAAGTCAATTTTGAGATATCGTTGATTTAACAAAGTTGTCTCCTTCTTGTTTCAAGTGTTCTACTATGGACCCATGGGTAAAACTCACGTTTTAAAAATGTCCCGAAATCCGAATTTGGACTTTCACTAGTGTATTAAGTGTATCAAAATGTCGTCTTTCACATTGATTCGGAATCGTCAACCGCAAAAAAAGGCAGTTTTTAGATATCGTTGAATGAAGAAAGTTGTCTCTTTCTTGTTTCAAGTGTTCAACAATGGACCCATGGCTAAAACTCAAGTTTTAAAAAAGTTCCCGGAATCCGAATTTCGACATTCGTTAGTGTATTAAGTGTATCAAAATGTCGTCTTTCACGTTGATTCGGAATCGTCAACCGCAATAAAAGTCAGTTTTGAGATATAGTTGAATGAACAAAGTTGTCTCTTTCTTGTTTCAAGTGTTTAACTATTGACCCATGGCTAAAACTCAAGCTTTAAAGACTTCCCGAAATCCAAATTTGGACTTTCGTTAGTGTATTAAGTGTATCAAAATGTCGTCTTTCACATTTATTCGAAATCGTCAACCACAAAAAAAGTCAGTTTTGAGAAATCGTTGAATCAACAAAGTTGTCTCCTTCTTGTTTCAAGTGTTCTACTATGGACCCATCTCTAAAACTCAAGTTTTAAAGACTTCCCGAAATCCAAATTTAGAATTTCACTAGTGTATTAAGTGTATTAAAATGTCGTATTTCACATTGATTCGGAATCGTCAACCGCAAAAAAAGTCAGTTCTGAGATATCGTTGAATGAACGAAGTTGTTTCTTTCTTGTTTCAAGTGTTTAACTATGGACCCATGGCTAAAACTCAAGTTTTAAAGACTTCCCGAAATCCGAATTTGTACTTTCATTAGTGTATTAAGTGTATTAAAATGTCGTCTTTCACATTGATTCGGAATCGTCAACCGCAAAAAAAGTCAGTTTTGAGTTATCGTTGAATGAACAAAGTTGTCTCTTTCTTGTTTCAAGTGTTTAACTATGGACCCATGGCTAAAACTCAAGTTTTAAAGACTTCCCGAAATCCGAATTTGGACTTTCATTAGTGTTTTAAGTGTATTAAAATGTCGTCTTTCGCATTGATTCGGAATCGTCAACCGCAAAAAAAGTCAGTTTTGAGTTATCGTTGAATGAACAAAGTTGTCTCTTTCTTGTTTCAAGTGTTCAACTATGGACCCATGGCTAAAACTCAAGTTTTAAAGACTTCCCGAAATCCGAATTTGGACTTTCATTTGTGTATTAAGTGTATTAAAATGTCGTCTTTCACATTGATTCGGAATCGTCAACCGCAAAAAAAGTCAGTTTTGAGATATCGTTGAATGAACAAAGTTGTCTCTTTCTTGTTTCAAGTGTTCAACTATGGACCCATGGCTAAAACTCAAGTTTTAAAAACTTCCCAAAATCTGAATTTGGACTTTATTTAGTGTATTAAGTGTTTCAAAATGTCATCTTTCACGTAGATTCAGAACCGTCAAAAGCAAATAAGTCAGTTTTGAGATATCTTTGATAGAACAAAGTTCTGTCTTTCTTGTTTCAATTGTTCTACTGTGCACCCATGGCTAAAACTCAAGTTTTAAAAACTTCCCGAGATCTGAATCTGGACTTTCATTAGTGTATTATGTGTATCAAAATGTCGTCTTTCACATAGATTCGGAATCGTCAACTGCAAAAAAGTCAATTTTGAGATATCGTTGATTTAACAAAGTTGTCTCCTTCTTGTTTCAAGTGTTCTACTATGGACCCATGGGTAAAACTCACGTTTTAAAAATGTCCCGAAATCCGAATTTGGACTTTCACTAGTGTATTAAGTGTATCAAAATGTCGTCTTTCACATTGATTCGGAATCGTCAACCGCAAAAAAAGGCAGTTTTTAGATATCGTTGAATGAAGAAAGTTGTCTCTTTCTTGTTTCAAGTGTTCAACAATGGACCCATGGCTAAAACTCAAGTTTTAAAGACTTCCCGAAATCCGAATTTGGATTTCTCATTAGTGTATTAAGTGTATTAAAATGTCGTCTTTCACATTGATTCGGAATCATCAACCGCAAAAAAAGTCAGTTTTGAGATATCGTTGAATGAACAAAGTTGTCTCTTTCTTTTTTCAAGTGTTTAACTATGGACCCATGGCTAAAACTCAAGTTTTAAATACTTTCTGAAATCCGAATTTGGACTTTCATCAGTGTATTAAGTGTATTAAAATGTCGTCTTTCACATTGATTCGGAATCGTCCACTACAAAAAACTGCCCTTTTGAGTTATCGTTGAATAAGCAAAGTTGTCTCTTTCTTGTTTCAAGTGTTCAACTATGGACCCATGGCTAAAACACAAGTTTTAAAAACTTCTCGAAATATGAATTTGGACTTTCTTTAGTGTATTAAGTTTTTCAAAATGTCGTCTTTCACGTAGATTCGGAATCATCAAAACCAAATAAGTCAGTTTTTAGATATCTTTGATTGAACAAAGTTCTATCTTTCTTGTTTCAAGTGTTCTACTATGAACCCACGGCTAAAACTCAAGTTTTAAAAACTTCTCGAAATCTGAATCTGGACTTTCATTAGTGTATTAAGTGTATCAAAATGTCATCTTTCACATAGGTTCGGAATCGTCAACTGCAAAAAAGTCAATTTTAAGATATCGTTGATTGAACAAAGTTGTCTCCTTCTTGTTTCAAGTGTTCTACTATGGACCATGGCTAAAACTCAAGTTTTAGAGACATCCCGAAATCCGAATTTGGACTTTCGTTAGTGTATTAAGTGTATCAAAATGTCATCTTTCACATTGATTCGAGATCGTCAACCGCAAAAAAAGTCAGTTTTGAGATATCGTTGAATGAACAAAGTTGTCTCTTTCTTGTTTCTAGTGTTTAACTATGGACCCATGGCTAAAACTCAAGTTTTAAAGACTTCCCGAAATCTGATTTGGACTTTCATCAGTGTATTAAGTGTATTAAAATGTAGTCTTTCACATTGATTCAGAATCGTCCACCGCAAAAAACTTTCCTTTCGAGTTATCGTTGAATGAACGAAGTTGTCTCTTTCTTGTTTCAAGTGTTCAACTACGGACCCATGGCCAAAACTCAAGTTTTAAAAACTTCCCAAAATCTGAATTTGGGCTTTCTTTAGTGTATTAAGTGTTTCAAAATGCCGTCTTTCATGTAGATTCGTAATCATCAAAAGCAAATAAGTCAGTTTTTAGATATCTTTGATTGAACAAAGTTCTGTCTTTCTTGTTTCAAGTGTTCTACTATGGACCCATGACTAAAACTCAAGTTTTAAAAACTTCTCGAAATCTAAATCTGGACTTTCATTAGGGTATTAAGTGTATCAAAATGTCGTCTTTCACATAGATTCGGAATCGTCAACTGCAAAAAAGTCAGTTTTAAGATATCGTTGATTGAACAAAGTTGTCTCTTTCTTGTTTCAAGTGTTCTACTATGGACCCATGGGTAAAACTCAAGTTTTAAAAAAGTTCCCGGAATCCGAATTTCGACATTCGTTAGTGTATTAAGTGTATCAAAATGTCGTCTTTCACGTTGATTCGGAATCGTCAACCGCAATAAAAGTCAGTTTTGAGATATAGTTGAATGAACAAAGTTGTCTCTTTCTTGTTTCAAGTGTTTAACTATTGACCCATGGCTAAAACTCAAGCTTTAAAGACTTCCCGAAATCCAAATTTGGACTTTCGTTAGTGTATTAAGTGTATCAAAATGTCGTCTTTCACATTTATTCGAAATCGTCAACCACAAAAAAAGTCAGTTTTGAGAAATCGTTGAATCAACAAAGTTGTCTCCTTCTTGTTTCAAGTGTTCTACTATGGACCCATCTCTAAAACTCAAGTTTTAAAGACTTCCCGAAATCCAAATTTAGACTTTCACTAGTGTATTAAGTGTATTAAAATGTCGTATTTCACATTGATTCGGAATCGTCAACCGCAAAAAAAGTCAGTTCTGAGATATCGTTGAATGAACGAAGTTGTTTCTTTCTTGTTTCAAGTGTTTAACTATGGACCCATGGCTAAAACTCAAGTTTTAAAGACTTCCCGAAATCCGAATTTGTACTTTCATTAGTGTATTAAGTGTATTAAAATGTCGTCTTTCACATTGATTCGGAATCGTCAACCGCAAAAAAAGTCAGTTTTGAGTTATCGTTGAATGAACAAAGTTGTCTCTTTCTTGTTTCAAGTGTTTAACTATGGACCCATGGCTAAAACTCAAGTTTTAAAGACTTCCCGAAATCCGAATTTGGACTTTCATTAGTGTTTTAAGTGTATTAAAATGTCGTCTTTCGCATTGATTCGGAATCGTCAACCGCAAAAAAAGTCAGTTTTGAGTTATCGTTGAATGAACAAAGTTGTCTCTTTCTTGTTTCAAGTGTTCAACTATGGACCCATGGCTAAAACTCAAGTTTTAAAGACTTCCCGAAATCCGAATTTGGACTTTCATTTGTGTATTAAGTGTATTAAAATGTCGTCTTTCACATTGATTCGGAATCGTCAACCGCAAAAAAAGTCAGTTTTGAGATATCGTTGAATGAACAAAGTTGTCTCTTTCTTGTTTCAAGTGTTCAACTATGGACCCATGGCTAAAACTCAAGTTTTAAAAACTTCCCAAAATCTGAATTTGGACTTTATTTAGTGTATTAAGTGTTTCAAAATGTCATCTTTCACGTAGATTCAGAACCGTCAAAAGCAAATAAGTCAGTTTTGAGATATCTTTGATAGAACAAAGTTCTGTCTTTCTTGTTTCAATTGTTCTACTGTGCACCCATGGCTAAAACTCAAGTTTTAAAAACTTCCCGAGATCTGAATCTGGACTTTCATTAGTGTATTATGTGTATCAAAATGTCGTCTTTCACATAGATTCGGAATCGTCAACTGCAAAAAAGTCAATTTTGAGATATCGTTGATTTAACAAAGTTGTCTCCTTCTTGTTTCAAGTGTTCTACTATGGACCCATGGGTAAAACTCACGTTTTAAAAATGTCCCGAAATCCGAATTTGGACTTTCACTAGTGTATTAAGTGTATCAAAATGTCGTCTTTCACATTGATTCGGAATCGTCAACCGCAAAAAAAGGCAGTTTTTAGATATCGTTGAATGAAGAAAGTTGTCTCTTTCTTGTTTCAAGTGTTCAACAATGGACCCATGGCTAAAACTCAAGTTTTAAAGACTTCCCGAAATCCGAATTTGGATTTTTCATTAGTGTATTAAGTGTATTAAAATGTCGTCTTTCACATTGATTCGGAATCATCAACCGCAAAAAAAGTCAGTTTTGAGATATCGTTGAATGAACAAAGTTGTCTCTTTCTTTTTTCAAGTGTTTAACTATGGACCCATGGCTAAAACTCAAGTTTTAAATACTTTCCGAAATCCGAATTTGGACTTTCATCAGTGTATTAAGTGTATTAAAATGTCGTCTTTCACATTGATTCGGAATCGTCCACTACAAAAAACTGCCCTTTTGAGTTATCGTTGAATAAGCAAAGTTGTCTCTTTCTTGTTTCAAGTGTTCAACTATGGACCCAAGGCTAAAACACAAGTTTTAAAAACTTCTCGAAATATGAATTTGGACTTTCTTTAGTGTATTAAGTTTTTCAAAATGTCGTCTTTCACGTAGATTCGGAATCATCAAAACCAAATAAGTCAGTTTTTAGATATCTTTGATTGAACAAAGTTCTATCTTTCTTGTTTCAAGTGTTCTACTATGAACCCACGGCTAAAACTCAAGTTTTAAAAACTTCTCGAAATCTGAATCTGGACTTTCATTAGTGTATTAAGTGTATCAAAATGTCATCTTTCACATAGGTTCGGAATCGTCAACTGCAAAAAAGTCAATTTTAAGATATCGTTGATTGAACAAAGTTGTCTCCTTCTTGTTTCAAGTGTTCTACTATGGACCATGGCTAAAACTCAAGTTTTAGAGACATCCCGAAATCCGAATTTGGACTTTCGTTAGTGTATTAAGTGTATCAAAATGTCATCTTTCACATTGATTCGAGATCGTCAACCGCAAAAAAAGTCAGTTTTGAGATATCGTTGAATGAACAAAGTTGTCTCTTTCTTGTTTCTAGTGTTTAACTATGGACCCATGGCTAAAACTCAAGTTTTAAAGACTTCCCGAAATCTGATTTGGACTTTCATCAGTGTATTAAGTGTATTAAAATGTAGTCTTTCACATTGATTCAGAATCGTCCACCGCAAAAAACTTTCCTTTCGAGTTATCGTTGAATGAACGAAGTTGTCTCTTTCTTGTTTCAAGTGTTCAACTACGGACCCATGGCCAAAACTCAAGTTTTAAAAACTTCCCAAAATCTGAATTTGGGCTTTCTTTAGTGTATTAAGTGTTTCAAAATGCCGTCTTTCATGTAGATTCGTAATCATCAAAAGCAAATAAGTCAGTTTTTAGATATCTTTGATTGAACAAAGTTCTGTCTTTCTTGTTTCAAGTGTTCTACTATGGACCCATGACTAAAACTCAAGTTTTAAAAACTTCTCGAAATCTAAATCTGGACTTTCATTAGGGTATTAAGTGTATCAAAATGTCGTCTTTCACATAGATTCGGAATCGTCAACTGCAAAAAAGTCAGTTTTAAGATATCGTTGATTGAACAAAGTTGTCTCTTTCTTGTTTCAAGTGTTCTACTATGGACCCATGGGTAAAACTCAAGTTTTAAAAAAGTTCCCGGAATCCGAATTTCGACATTCGTTAGTGTATTAAGTGTATCAAAATGTCGTCTTTCACGTTGATTCGGAATCGTCAACCGCAATAAAAGTCAGTTTTGAGATATAGTTGAATGAACAAAGTTGTCTCTTTCTTGTTTCAAGTGTTTAACTATTGACCCATGGCTAAAACTCAAGCTTTAAAGACTTCCCGAAATCCAAATTTGGACTTTCGTTAGTGTATTAAGTGTATCAAAATGTCGTCTTTCACATTTATTCGAAATCGTCAACCACAAAAAAAGTCAGTTTTGAGAAATCGTTGAATCAACAAAGTTGTCTCCTTCTTGTTTCAAGTGTTCTACTATGGACCCATCTCTAAAACTCAAGTTTTAAAGACTTCCCGAAATCCAAATTTAGACTTTCACTAGTGTATTAAGTGTATTAAAATGTCGTATTTCACATTGATTCGGAATCGTCAACCGCAAAAAAAGTCAGTTCTGAGATATCGTTGAATGAACGAAGTTGTTTCTTTCTTGTTTCAAGTGTTTAACTATGGACCCATGGCTAAAACTCAAGTTTTAAAGACTTCCCGAAATCCGAATTTGTACTTTCATTAGTGTATTAAGTGTATTAAAATGTCGTCTTTCACATTGATTCGGAATCGTCAACCGCAAAAAAAGTCAGTTTTGAGTTATCGTTGAATGAACAAAGTTGTCTCTTTCTTGTTTCAAGTGTTTAACTATGGACCCATGGCTAAAACTCAAGTTTTAAAGACTTCCCGAAATCCGAATTTGGACTTTCATTAGTGTTTTAAGTGTATTAAAATGTCGTCTTTCGCATTGATTCGGAATCGTCAACCGCAAAAAAAGTCAGTTTTGAGTTATCGTTGAATGAACAAAGTTGTCTCTTTCTTGTTTCAAGTGTTCAACTATGGACCCATGGCTAAAACTCAAGTTTTAAAGACTTCCCGAAATCCGAATTTGGACTTTCATTTGTGTATTAAGTGTATTAAAATGTCGTCTTTCACATTGATTCGGAATCGTCAACCGCAAAAAAAGTCAGTTTTGAGATATCGTTGAATGAACAAAGTTGTCTCTTTCTTGTTTCAAGTGTTCAACTATGGACCCATGGCTAAAACTCAAGTTTTAAAAACTTCCCAAAATCTGAATTTGGACTTTATTTAGTGTATTAAGTGTTTCAAAATGTCATCTTTCACGTAGATTCAGAACCGTCAAAAGCAAATAAGTCAGTTTTGAGATATCTTTGATAGAACAAAGTTCTGTCTTTCTTGTTTCAATTGTTCTACTGTGCACCCATGGCTAAAACTCAAGTTTTAAAAACTTCCCGAGATCTGAATCTGGACTTTCATTAGTGTATTATGTGTATCAAAATGTCGTCTTTCACATAGATTCGGAATCGTCAACTGCAAAAAAGTCAATTTTGAGATATCGTTGATTTAACAAAGTTGTCTCCTTCTTGTTTCAAGTGTTCTACTATGGACCCATGGGTAAAACTCACGTTTTAAAAATGTCCCGAAATCCGAATTTGGACTTTCACTAGTGTATTAAGTGTATCAAAATGTCGTCTTTCACATTGATTCGGAATCGTCAACCGCAAAAAAAGGCAGTTTTTAGATATCGTTGAATGAAGAAAGTTGTCTCTTTCTTGTTTCAAGTGTTCAACAATGGACCCATGGCTAAAACTCAAGTTTTAAAGACTTCCCGAAATCCGAATTTGGATTTTTCATTAGTGTATTAAGTGATATTAAAATGTCGTCTTTCACATTGATTCGGAATCATCAACCGCAAAAAAAGTCAGTTTTGAGATATCGTTGAATGAACAAAGTTGTCTCTTTCTTTTTTCAAGTGTTTAACTATGGACCCATGGCTAAAACTCAAGTTTTAAATACTTTCCGAAATCCGAATTTGGACTTTCATCAGTGTATTAAGTGTATTAAAATGTCGTCTTTCACATTGATTCGGAATCGTCCACTACAAAAAACTGCCCTTTTGAGTTATCGTTGAATAAGCAAAGTTGTCTCTTTCTTGTTTCAAGTGTTCAACTATGGACCCATGGCTAAAACACAAGTTTTAAAAACTTCTCGAAATATGAATTTGGACTTTCTTTAGTGTATTAAGTTTTTCAAAATGTCGTCTTTCACGTAGATTCGGAATCATCAAAACCAAATAAGTCAGTTTTTAGATATCTTTGATTGAACAAAGTTCTATCTTTCTTGTTTCAAGTGTTCTACTATGAACCCACGGCTAAAACTCAAGTTTTAAAAACTTCTCGAAATCTGAATCTGGACTTTCATTAGTGTATTAAGTGTATCAAAATGTCATCTTTCACATAGGTTCGGAATCGTCAACTGCAAAAAAGTCAATTTTAAGATATCGTTGATTGAACAAAGTTGTCTCCTTCTTGTTTCAAGTGTTCTACTATGGACCATGGCTAAAACTCAAGTTTTAGAGACATCCCGAAATCCGAATTTGGACTTTCGTTAGTGTATTAAGTGTATCAAAATGTCATCTTTCACATTGATTCGAGATCGTCAACCGCAAAAAAAGTCAGTTTTGAGATATCGTTGAATGAACAAAGTTGTCTCTTTCTTGTTTCTAGTGTTTAACTATGGACCCATGGCTAAAACTCAAGTTTTAAAGACTTCCCGAAATCTGATTTGGACTTTCATCAGTGTATTAAGTGTATTAAAATGTAGTCTTTCACATTGATTCAGAATCGTCCACCGCAAAAAACTTTCCTTTCGAGTTATCGTTGAATGAACGAAGTTGTCTCTTTCTTGTTTCAAGTGTTCAACTACGGACCCATGGCCAAAACTCAAGTTTTAAAAACTTCCCAAAATCTGAATTTGGGCTTTCTTTAGTGTATTAAGTGTTTCAAAATGCCGTCTTTCATGTAGATTCGTAATCATCAAAAGCAAATAAGTCAGTTTTTAGATATCTTTGATTGAACAAAGTTCTGTCTTTCTTGTTTCAAGTGTTCTACTATGGACCCATGACTAAAACTCAAGTTTTAAAAACTTCTCGAAATCTAAATCTGGACTTTCATTAGGGTATTAAGTGTATCAAAATGTCGTCTTTCACATAGATTCGGAATCGTCAACTGCAAAAAAGTCAGTTTTAAGATATCGTTGATTGAACAAAGTTGTCTCTTTCTTGTTTCAAGTGTTCTACTATGGACCCATGGGTAAAACTCAAGTTTTAAAAAAGTTCCCGGAATCCGAATTTCGACATTCGTTAGTGTATTAAGTGTATCAAAATGTCGTCTTTCACGTTGATTCGGAATCGTCAACCGCAATAAAAGTCAGTTTTGAGATATAGTTGAATGAACAAAGTTGTCTCTTTCTTGTTTCAAGTGTTTAACTATTGACCCATGGCTAAAACTCAAGCTTTAAAGACTTCCCGAAATCCAAATTTGGACTTTCGTTAGTGTATTAAGTGTATCAAAATGTCGTCTTTCACATTTATTCGAAATCGTCAACCACAAAAAAAGTCAGTTTTGAGAAATCGTTGAATCAACAAAGTTGTCTCCTTCTTGTTTCAAGTGTTCTACTATGGACCCATCTCTAAAACTCAAGTTTTAAAGACTTCCCGAAATCCAAATTTAGACTTTCACTAGTGTATTAAGTGTATTAAAATGTCGTATTTCACATTGATTCGGAATCGTCAACCGCAAAAAAAGTCAGTTCTGAGATATCGTTGAATGAACGAAGTTGTTTCTTTCTTGTTTCAAGTGTTTAACTATGGACCCATGGCTAAAACTCAAGTTTTAAAGACTTCCCGAAATCCGAATTTGTACTTTCATTAGTGTATTAAGTGTATTAAAATGTCGTCTTTCACATTGATTCGGAATCGTCAACCGCAAAAAAAGTCAGTTTTGAGTTATCGTTGAATGAACAAAGTTGTCTCTTTCTTGTTTCAAGTGTTTAACTATGGACCCATGGCTAAAACTCAAGTTTTAAAGACTTCCCGAAATCCGAATTTGGACTTTCATTAGTGTTTTAAGTGTATTAAAATGTCGTCTTTCGCATTGATTCGGAATCGTCAACCGCAAAAAAAGTCAGTTTTGAGTTATCGTTGAATGAACAAAGTTGTCTCTTTCTTGTTTCAAGTGTTCAACTATGGACCCATGGCTAAAACTCAAGTTTTAAAGACTTCCCGAAATCCGAATTTGGACTTTCATTTGTGTATTAAGTGTATTAAAATGTCGTCTTTCACATTGATTCGGAATCGTCAACCGCAAAAAAAGTCAGTTTTGAGATATCGTTGAATGAACAAAGTTGTCTCTTTCTTGTTTCAAGTGTTCAACTATGGACCCATGGCTAAAACTCAAGTTTTAAAAACTTCCCAAAATCTGAATTTGGACTTTATTTAGTGTATTAAGTGTTTCAAAATGTCATCTTTCACATAGATTCAGAACCGTCAAAAGCAAATAAGTCAGTTTTGAGATATCTTTGATAGAACAAAGTTCTGTCTTTCTTGTTTCAATTGTTCTACTGTGCACCCATGGCTAAAACTCAAGTTTTAAAAACTTCCCGAGATCTGAATCTGGACTTTCATTAGTGTATTATGTGTATCAAAATGTCGTCTTTCACATAGATTCGGAATCGTCAACTGCAAAAAAGTCAATTTTGAGATATCGTTGATTTAACAAAGTTGTCTCCTTCTTGTTTCAAGTGTTCTACTATGGACCCATGGGTAAAACT
Organism: Diospyros kaki; assembly: GCA_036245055.1. Classification (NCBI taxonomy): domain Eukaryota; kingdom Viridiplantae; phylum Streptophyta; class Magnoliopsida; order Ericales; family Ebenaceae; genus Diospyros; species Diospyros kaki. Next base: position 19,150,922 of record BSEG01000009.1, on the reverse strand, counting down.
CACGTTTTAAAAATGTCCCGAAATCCGAATTTGGACTTTCACTAGTGTATTAAGTGTATCAAAATGTCGTCTTTCACATTGATTCGGAATCGTCAACCGCAAAAAAAGGCAGTTTTTAGATATCGTTGAATGAAGAAAGTTGTCTCTTTCTTGTTTCAAGTGTTCAACAATGGACCCATGGCTAAAACTCAAGTTTTAAAGACTTCCCGAAATCCGAATTTGGATTTTTCATTAGTGTATTAAGTGTATTAAAATGTCGTCTTTCACATTGATTCGGAATCATCAACCGCAAAAAAAGTCAGTTTTGAGATATCGTTGAATGAACAAAGTTGTCTCTTTCTTTTTTCAAGTGTTTAACTATGGACCCATGGCTAAAACTCAAGTTTTAAATACTTTCCGAAATCCGAATTTGGACTTTCATCAGTGTATTAAGTGTATTAAAATGTCGTCTTTCACATTGATTCGGAATCGTCCACTACAAAAAACTGCCCTTTTGAGTTATCGTTGAATAAGCAAAGTTGTCTCTTTCTTGTTTCAAGTGTTCAACTATGGACCCATGGCTAAAACACAAGTTTTAAAAACTTCTCGAAATATGAATTTGGACTTTCTTTAGTGTATTAAGTTTTTCAAAATGTCGTCTTTCACGTAGATTCGGAATCATCAAAACCAAATAAGTCAGTTTTTAGATATCTTTGATTGAACAAAGTTCTATCTTTCTTGTTTCAAGTGTTCTACTATGAACCCACGGCTAAAACTCAAGTTTTAAAAACTTCTCGAAATCTGAATCTGGACTTTCATTAGTGTATTAAGTGTATCAAAATGTCATCTTTCACATAGGTTCGGAATCGTCAACTGCAAAAAAGTCAATTTTAAGATATCGTTGATTGAACAAAGTTGTCTCCTTCTTGTTTCAAGTGTTCTACTATGGACCATGGCTAAAACTCAAGTTTTAGAGACATCCCGAAATCCGAATTTGGACTTTCGTTAGTGTATTAAGTGTATCAAAATGTCATCTTTCACATTGATTCGAGATCGTCAACCGCAAAAAAAGTCAGTTTTGAGATATCGTTGAATGAACAAAGTTGTCTCTTTCTTGTTTCTAGTGTTTAACTATGGACCCATGGCTAAAACTCAAGTTTTAAAGACTTCCCGAAATCTGATTTGGACTTTCATCAGTGTATTAAGTGTATTAAAATGTAGTCTTTCACATTGATTCAGAATCGTCCACCGCAAAAAACTTTCCTTTCGAGTTATCGTTGAATGAACGAAGTTGTCTCTTTCTTGTTTCAAGTGTTCAACTACGGACCCATGGCCAAAACTCAAGTTTTAAAAACTTCCCAAAATCTGAATTTGGGCTTTCTTTAGTGTATTAAGTGTTTCAAAATGCCGTCTTTCATGTAGATTCGTAATCATCAAAAGCAAATAAGTCAGTTTTTAGATATCTTTGATTGAACAAAGTTCTGTCTTTCTTGTTTCAAGTGTTCTACTATGGACCCATGACTAAAACTCAAGTTTTAAAAACTTCTCGAAATCTAAATCTGGACTTTCATTAGGGTATTAAGTGTATCAAAATGTCGTCTTTCACATAGATTCGGAATCGTCAACTGCAAAAAAGTCAGTTTTAAGATATCGTTGATTGAACAAAGTTGTCTCTTTCTTGTTTCAAGTGTTCTACTATGGACCCATGGGTAAAACTCAAGTTTTAAAAAAGTTCCCGGAATCCGAATTTGGACATTCGTTAGTGTATTAAGTGTATCAAAATGTCGTCTTTCACGTTGATTCGGAATCGTCAACCGCAATAAAAGTCAGTTTTGAGATATAGTTGAATGAACAAAGTTGTCTCTTTCTTGTTTCAAGTGTTTAACTATTGACCCATGGCTAAAACTCAAGCTTTAAAGACTTCCCGAAATCCAAATTTGGACTTTCGTTAGTGTATTAAGTGTATCAAAATGTCGTCTTTCACATTTATTCGAAATCGTCAACCACAAAAAAAGTCAGTTTTGAGAAATCGTTGAATCAACAAAGTTGTCTCCTTCTTGTTTCAAGTGTTCTACTATGGACCCATCTCTAAAACTCAAGTTTTAAAGACTTCCCGAAATCCAAATTTAGACTTTCACTAGTGTATTAAGTGTATTAAAATGTCGTATTTCACATTGATTCGGAATCGTCAACCGCAAAAAAAGTCAGTTCTGAGATATCGTTGAATGAACGAAGTTGTTTCTTTCTTGTTTCAAGTGTTTAACTATGGACCCATGGCTAAAACTCAAGTTTTAAAGACTTCCCGAAATCCGAATTTGTACTTTCATTAGTGTATTAAGTGTATTAAAATGTCGTCTTTCACATTGATTCGGAATCGTCAACCGCAAAAAAAGTCAGTTTTGAGTTATCGTTGAATGAACAAAGTTGTCTCTTTCTTGTTTCAAGTGTTTAACTATGGACCCATGGCTAAAACTCAAGTTTTAAAGACTTCCCGAAATCCGAATTTGGACTTTCATTAGTGTTTTAAGTGTATTAAAATGTCGTCTTTCGCATTGATTCGGAATCGTCAACCGCAAAAAAAGTCAGTTTTGAGTTATCGTTGAATGAACAAAGTTGTCTCTTTCTTGTTTCAAGTGTTCAACTATGGACCCATGGCTAAAACTCAAGTTTTAAAGACTTCCCGAAATCCGAATTTGGACTTTCATTTGTGTATTAAGTGTATTAAAATGTCGTCTTTCACATTGATTCGGAATCGTCAACCGCAAAAAAAGTCAGTTTTGAGATATCGTTGAATGAACAAAGTTGTCTCTTTCTTGTTTCAAGTGTTCAACTATGGACCCATGGCTAAAACTCAAGTTTTAAAAACTTCCCAAAATCTGAATTTGGACTTTATTTAGTGTATTAAGTGTTTCAAAATGTCATCTTTCACGTAGATTCAGAACCGTCAAAAGCAAATAAGTCAGTTTTGAGATATCTTTGATAGAACAAAGTTCTGTCTTTCTTGTTTCAATTGTTCTACTGTGCACCCATGGCTAAAACTCAAGTTTTAAAAACTTCCCGAGATCTGAATCTGGACTTTCATTAGTGTATTATGTGTATCAAAATGTCGTCTTTCACATAGATTCGGAATCGTCAACTGCAAAAAAGTCAATTTTGAGATATCGTTGATTTAACAAAGTTGTCTCCTTCTTGTTTCAAGTGTTCTACTATGGACCCATGGGTAAAACTCACGTTTTAAAAATGTCCCGAAATCTGAATTTGGACTTTCACTAGTGTATTAAGTGTATCAAAATGTCGTCTTTCACATTGATTCGGAATCGTCAACCGCAAAAAAAGGCAGTTTTTAGATATCGTTGAATGAAGAAAGTTGTCTCTTTCTTGTTTCAAGTGTTCAACAATGGACCCATGGCTAAAACTCAAGTTTTAAAGACTTCCCGAAATCCGAATTTGGATTTTTCATTAGTGTATTAAGTGTATTAAAATGTCGTCTTTCACATTGATTCGGAATCATCAACCGCAAAAAAAGTCAGTTTTGAGATATTGTTGAATGAACAAAGTTGTCTCTTTCTTTTTTCAAGTGTTTAACTATGGACCCATGGCTAAAACTCAAGTTTTAAATACTTTCCGAAATCCGAATTTGGACTTTCATCAGTGTATTAAGTGTATTAAAATGTCGTCTTTCACATTGATTCGGAATCGTCCACTACAAAAAACTGCCCTTTTGAGTTATCGTTGAATAAGCAAAGTTGTCTCTTTCTTGTTTCAAGTGTTCAACTATGGACCCATGGCTAAAACACAAGTTTTAAAAACTTCTCGAAATATGAATTTGGACTTTCTTTAGTGTATTAAGTTTTTCAAAATGTCGTCTTTCACGTAGATTCGGAATCATCAAAACCAAATAAGTCAGTTTTTAGATATCTTTGATTGAACAAAGTTCTATCTTTCTTGTTTCAAGTGTTCTACTATGAACCCACGGCTAAAACTCAAGTTTTAAAACCTTCTCGAAATCTGAATCTGGACTTTCATTAGTGTATTAAGTGTATCAAAATGTCATCTTTCACATAGGTTCGGAATCGTCAACTGCAAAAAAGTCAATTTTAAGATATCGTTGATTGAACAAAGTTGTCTCCTTCTTGTTACAAGTGTTCTACTATGGACCATGGCTAAATCTCAAGTTTTAGAGACATCCCGAAATCCGAATTTGGACTTTCGTTAGTGTATTAAGTGTATCAAAATGTCATCTTTCACATTGATTCGAGATCGTCAACCGCAAAAAAAGTCAGTTTTGAGATATCGTTGAATGAACAAAGTTGTCTCTTTCTTGTTTCTAGTGTTTAACTATGGACCCATGGCTAAAACTCAAGTTTTAAAGACTTCCCGAAATCTGATTTGGACTTTCATCAGTGTATTAAGTGTATTAAAATGTAGTCTTTCACATTGATTCAGAATCGTCCACCGCAAAAAACTTTCCTTTCGAGTTATCGTTGAATGAACGAAGTTGTCTCTTTCTTGTTTCAAGTGTTCAACTACGGACCCATGGCCAAAACTCAAGTTTTAAAAACTTCCCAAAATCTGAATTTGGGCTTTCTTTAGTGTATTAAGTGTTTCAAAATGCCGTCTTTCATGTAGATTCGTAATCATCAAAAGCAAATAAGTCAGTTTTTAGATATCTTTGATTGAACAAAGTTCTGCCTTTCTTGTTTCAAGTGTTCTACTATGGACCCATGACTAAAACTCAAGTTTTAAAAACTTCTCGAAATCTAAATCTGGACTTTCATTAGGGTATTAAGTGTATCAAAATGTCGTCTTTCACATAGATTCGGAATCGTCAACTGCAAAAAAGTCAGTTTTAAGATATCGTTGATTGAACAAAGTTGTCTCTTTCTTGTTTCAAGTGTTCTACTATGGACCCATGGGTAAAACTCAAGTTTTAAAAAAGTTCCCGGAATCCGAATTTGGACATTCGTTAGTGTATTAAGTGTATCAAAATGTCGTCTTTCACGTTGATTCGGAATCGTCAACCGCAATAAAAGTCAGTTTTGAGATATAGTTGAATGAACAAAGTTGTCTCTTTCTTGTTTCAAGTGTTTAACTATTAACCCATGGCTAAAACTCAAGCTTTAAAGACTTCCCGAAATCCAAATTTGGACTTTCGTTAGTGTATTAAGTGTATCAAAATGTCGTCTTTCACATTTATTCGAAATCGTCAACCGCAAAAAAGTCAGTTTTGAGAAATCGTTGAATCAACAAAGTTGTCTCCTTCTTGTTTCAAGTGTTCTACTATGGACCCATCTCTAAAACTCAAGTTTTAAAGACTTCCCGAAATCCAAATTTAGACTTTCACTAGTGTATTAAGTGTATTAAAATGTCGTATTTCACATTGATTCGGAATCGTCAACCGCAAAAAAAGTCAGTTATGAGATATCGTTGAATGAACGAAGTTGTTTCTTTCTTGTTTCAAGTGTTTAACTATGGACCCATGGCTAAAACTCAAGTTTTAAAGATTTCCCGAAATCCGAATTTGTACTTTCATTAGTGTATTAAGTGTATTAAAATGTCGTCTTTCACATTGATTCGGAATCGTCAACCGCAAAAAAAGTCAGTTTTGAGTTATCGTTGAATGAACAAAGTTGTCTCTTTCTTGTTTCAAGTGTTTAACTATGGACCCATGGCTAAAACTCAAGTTTTAAAGACTTCCCGAAATCCGAATTTGGACTTTCATTAGTGTATTAAGTGTATTAAAATGTCGTCTTTCGCATTGATTCGGAATCGTCAACCGCAAAAAAAGTCAGTTTTGAGTTATCGTTGAATGAACAAAGTTGTCTCTTTCTTGTTTCAAGTGTTCAACTATGGACCCATGGCTAAAACTCAAGTTTTAAAGACTTCCCGAAATCCGAATTTGGACTTTCATTTGTGTATTAAGTGTATTAAAATGTCGTCTTTCACATTGATTCGGAATCGTCAACCGCAAAAAAAGTCAGTTTTGAGATATCGTTGAATGAACAAAGTTGTCTCTTTCTTGTTTCAAGTGTTCAACTATGGACCCATGGCTAAAACTCAAGTTTTAAAAACTTCCCAAAATCTGAATTTGGACTTTATTTAGTGTATTAAGTGTTTCAAAATGTCATCTTTCACGTAGATTCAGAACCGTCAAAAGCAAATAAGTCAGTTTTGAGATATCTTTGATAGAACAAAGTTCTGTCTTTCTTGTTTCAATTGTTCTACTGTGCACCCATGGCTAAAACTCAAGTTTTAAAAACTTCCCGAGATCTGAATCTGGACTTTCATTAGTGTATTATGTGTATCAAAATGTCGTCTTTCACATAGATTCGGAATCGTCAACTGCAAAAAAGTCAATTTTGAGATATCGTTGATTTAACAAAGTTGTCTCCTTCTTGTTTCAAGTGTTCTACTATGGACCCATGGGTAAAACTCACGTTTTAAAAATGTCCCGAAATCCGAATTTGGACTTTCACTAGTGTATTAAGTGTATCAAAATGTCGTCTTTCACATTGATTTGGAATCGTCAACCGCAAAAAAAGGCAGTTTTTAGATATCGTTGAATGAAGAAAGTTGTCTCTTTCTTGTTTCAAGTGTTCAACAATGGACCCATGGCTAAAACTCAAGTTTTAAAGACTTCCCGAAATCCGAATTTGGATTTTTCATTAGTGTATTAAGTGTATTAAAATGTCGTCTTTCACATTGATTCGGAATCATCAACCGCAAAAAAAGTCAGTTTTGAGATATCGTTGAATGAACAAAGTTGTCTCTTTCTTTTTTCAAGTGTTTAACTATGGACCCATGGCTAAAACTCAAGTTTTAAATACTTTCCGAAATCCGAATTTGGACTTTCATCAGTGTATTAAGTGTATTAAAATGTCGTCTTTCACATTGATTCGGAATCGTCCACTACAAAAAACTGCCCTTTTGAGTTATCGTTGAATAAGCAAAGTTGTCTCTTTCTTGTTTCAAGTGTTCAACTATGGACCCATGGCTAAAACACAAGTTTTAAAAACTTCTCGAAATATGAATTTGGACTTTCTTTAGTGTATTAAGTTTTTCAAAATGTCGTCTTTCACGTAGATTCGGAATCATCAAAACCAAATAAGTCAGTTTTTAGATATCTTTGATTGAACAAAGTTCTATCTTTCTTGTTTCAAGTGCTCTACTATGAACCCACGGCTAAAACTCAAGTTTTAAAAACTTCTCGAAATCTGAATCTGGACTTTCATTAGTGTATTAAGTGTATCAAAATGTCATCTTTCACATAGGTTCGGAATCGTCAACTGCAAAAAAGTCAATTTTAAGATATCGTTGATTGAACAAAGTTGTCTCCTTCTTGTTACAAGTGTTCTACTATGGACCATGGCTAAAACTCAAGTTTTAGAGACATCCCGAAATCCGAATTTGGACTTTCGTTAGTGTATTAAGTGTATCAAAATGTCATCTTTCACATTGATTCGAGATCGTCAACCGCAAAAAAAGTCAGTTTTGAGATATCGTTGAATGAACAAAGTTGTCTCTTTCTTGTTTCTAGTGTTTAACTATGGACCCATGGCTAAAACTCAAGTTTTAAAGACTTCCCGAAATCTGATTTGGACTTTCATCAGTGTATTAAGTGTATTAAAATGTAGTCTTTCACATTGATTCAGAATCGTCCACCGCAAAAAACTTTCCTTTCGAGTTATCGTTGAATGAACGAAGTTGTCTCTTTCTTGTTTCAAGTGTTCAACTACGGACCCATGGCCAAAACTCAAGTTTTAAAAACTTCCCAAAATCTGAATTTGGGCTTTCTTTAGTGTATTAAGTGTTTCAAAATGCCGTCTTTCATGTAGATTCGTAATCATCAAAAGCAAATAAGTCAGTTTTTAGATATCTTTGATTGAACAAAGTTCTGCCTTTCTTGTTTCAAGTGTTCTACTATGGACCCATGACTAAAACTCAAGTTTTAAAAACTTCTCGAAATCTAAATCTGGACTTTCATTAGGGTATTAAGTGTATCAAAATGTCGTCTTTCACATAGATTCAGAATCGTCAACTGCAAAAAAGTCAGTTTTAAGATATCGTTGATTGAACAAAGTTGTCTCTTTCTTGTTTCAAGTGTTCTACTATGGACCCATGGGTAAAACTCAAGTTTTAAAAAAGTTCCCGGAATCCGAATTTGGACATTCGTTAGTGTATTAAGTGTATCAAAATGTCGTCTTTCACGTTGATTCGGAATCGTCAACCGCAATAAAAGTCAGTTTTGAGATATAGTTGAATGAACAAAGTTGTCTCTTTCTTGTTTCAAGTGTTTAACTATTGACCCATGGCTAAAACTCAAGCTTTAAAGACTTCCCGAAATCCAAATTTGGACTTTCGTTAGTGTATTAAGTGTATCAAAATGTCGTCTTTCACATTTATTCGAAATCGTCAACCGCAAAAAAAGTCAGTTTTGAGAAATCGTTGAATCAACAAAGTTGTCTCTTTCTTGTTTCAAGTGTTCTACTATAGACCCATGGCTAAAACTCAAGTTTTAAAGACTTCCCGAAATCCAAATTTAGACTTTCACTAGTGTATTAAGTGTATTAAAATGTCGTATTTCGCATTGATTCGGAATCGTCAACCGCAAAAAAAGTCAGTTTTGAGTTATCGTTGAATGAACAAAGTTGTCTCTTTCTTGTTTCAAGTGTTCAACTATGGACCCATGGCTAAAACTCAAGTTTTAAAGACTTCCCGAAATCCGAATTTGGACTTTCATTTGTGTATTAAGTGTATTAAAATGTCGTCTTTCACATTGATTCGGAATCGTCAACCGCAAAAAAAGTCAGTTTTGAGATATCGTTGAATGAACAAAGTTGTCTCTTTCTTGTTTCAAGTGTTCAACTATGGACCCATGGCTAAAACTCAAGTTTTAAAAACTTCCCAAAATCTGAATTTGGACTTTATTTAGTGTATTAAGTGTTTCAAAATGTCATCTTTCACGTAGATTCAGAACCGTCAAAAGCAAATAAGTCAGTTTTGAGATATCTTTGATAGAACAAAGTTCTGTCTTTCTTGTTTCAATTGTTCTACTGTGCACCCATGGCTAAAACTCAAGTTTTAAAAACTTCCCGAGATCTGAATCTGGACTTTCATTAGTGTATTATGTGTATCAAAATGTCGTCTTTCACATAGATTCGGAATCGTCAACTGCAAAAAAGTCAATTTTGAGATATCGTTGATTTAACAAAGTTGTCTCCTTCTTGTTTCAAGTGTTCTACTATGGACCCATGGGTAAAACTCACGTTTTAAAAATGTCCCGAAATCCGAATTTGGACTTTCACTAGTGTATTAAGTGTATCAAAATGTCGTCTTTCACATTGATTCGGAATCGTCAACCGCAAAAAAAGGCAGTTTTTAGATATCGTTGAATGAAGAAAGTTGTCTCTTTCTTGTTTCAAGTGTTCAACAATGGACCCATGGCTAAAACTCAAGTTTTAAAGACTTCCCGAAATCCGAATTTGGATTTTTCATTAGTGTATTAAGTGTATTAAAATGTCGTCTTTCACATTGATTCGGAATCATCAACCGCAAAAAAAGTGAGTTTTGAGATATCGTTGAATGAACAAAGTTGTCTCTTTCTTTTTTCAAGTGTTTAACTATGGACCCATGGCTAAAACTCAAGTTTTAAATACTTTCCGAAATCCGAATTTGGACTTTCATCAGTGTATTAAGTGTATTAAAATGTCGTCTTTGACATTGATTCGGAATCGTCCACTACAAAAAACTGCCCTTTTGAGTTATCGTTGAATAAGCAAAGTTGTCTCTTTCTTGTTTCAAGTGTTCAACTATGGACCCATGGCTAAAACACAAGTTTTAAAAACTTCTCGAAATATGAATTTGGACTTTCTTTAGTGTATTAAGTTTTTCAAAATGTCGTCTTTCACGTAGATTCGGAATCATCAAAACCAAATAAGTCAGTTTTTAGATATCTTTGATTGAACAAAGTTCTATCTTTCTTGTTTCAAGTGTTCTACTATGAACCCACGGCTAAAACTCAAGTTTTAAAAACTTCTCGAAATCTGAATCTGGACTTTCATTAGTGTATTAAGTGTATCAAAATGTCATCTTTCACATAGGTTCAGAATCGTCAACTGCAAAAAAGTCAATTTTAAGATATCGTTGATTGAACAAAGTTGTCTCCTTCTTGTTACAAGTGTTCTACTATGGACCATGGCTAAAACTCAAGTTTTAGAGACATCCCGAAATCCGAATTTGGACTTTCGTTAGTGTATTAAGTGTATCAAAATGTCATCTTTCACATTGATTCGAGATCGTCAACCGCAAAAAAAGTCAGTTTTGAGATATCGTTGAATGAACAAAGTTGTCTCTTTCTTGTTTCTAGTGTTTAACTATGGACCCATGGCTAAAACTCAAGTTTTAAAGACTTCCCGAAATCTGATTTGGACTTTCATCAGTGTATTAAGTGTATTAAAATGTAGTCTTTCACATTGATTCAGAATCGTCCACCGCAAAAAACTTTCCTTTCGAGTTATCGTTGAATGAACGAAGTTGTCTCTTTCTTGTTTCAAGTGTTCAACTACGGACCCATGGCCAAAACTCAAGTTTTAAAAACTTCCCAAAATCTGAATTTGGGCTTTCTTTAGTGTATTAAGTGTTTCAAAATGCCGTCTTTCATGTAGATTCGTAATCATCAAAAGCAAATAAGTCAGTTTTTAGATATCTTTGATTGAACAAAGTTCTGCCTTTCTTGTTTCAAGTGTTCTACTATGGACCCATGACTAAAACTCAAGTTTTAAAAACTTCTCGAAATCTAAATCTGGACTTTCATTAGGGTATTAAGTGTATCAAAATGTCGTCTTTCACATAGATTCGGAATCGTCAACTGCAAAAAAGTCAGTTTTAAGATATCGTTGATTGAACAAAGTTGTCTCTTTCTTGTTTCAAGTGTTCTACTATGGACCCATGGGTAAAACTCAAGTTTTAAAAAAGTTCCCGGAATCCGAATTTGGACATTCGTTAGTGTATTAAGTGTATCAAAATGTCGTCTTTCACGTTGATTCGGAATCGTCAACCGCAATAAAAGTCAGTTTTGAGATATAGTTGAATGAACAAAGTTGTCTCTTTCTTGTTTCAAGTGTTTAACTATTGACCCATGGCTAAAACTCAAGCTTTAAAGACTTCCCGAAATCCAAATTTGGACTTTCGTTAGTGTATTAAGTGTATCAAAATGTCGTCTTTCACATTTATTCGAAATCGTCAACCGCAAAAAAAGTCAGTTTTGAGAAATCGTTGAATCAACAAAGTTGTCTCCTTCTTGTTTCAAGTGTTCTACTATGGACCCATCTCTAAAACTCAAGTTTTAAAGACTTCCCGAAATCCAAATTTAGACTTTCACTAGTGTATTAAGTGTATTAAAATGTCGTATTTCACATTGATTCGGAATCGTCAACCGCAAAAAAAGTCAGTTCTGAGATATCGTTGAATGAACGAAGTTGTTTCTTTCTTGTTTCAAGTGTTTAACTATGGACCCATGGCTAAAACTCAAGTTTTAAAGACTTCCCGAAATCCGAATTTGTACTTTCATTAGTGTATTAAGTGTATTAAAATGTCGTCTTTCACATTGATTCGGAATCGTCAACCGCAAAAAAAGTCAGTTTTGAGTTATCGTTGAATGAACAAAGTTGTCTCTTTCTTGTTTCAAGTGTTTAACTATGGACCCATGGCTAAAACTCAAGTTTTAAAGACTTCCCGAAATCCGAATTTGGACTTTCATTAGTGTATTAAGTGTATTAAAATGTCGTCTTTCGCATTGATTCGGAATCGTCAACCGCAAAAAAAGTCAGTTTTGAGTTATCGTTGAATGAACAAAGTTGTCTCTTTCTTGTTTCAAGTGTTCAACTATGGACCCATGGCTAAAACTCAAGTTTTAAAGACTTCCCGAAATCCGAATTTGGACTTTCATTTGTGTATTAAGTGTATTAAAATGTCGTCTTTCACATTGATTCGGAATCGTCAACCGCAAAAAAAGTCAGTTTTGAGATATCGTTGAATGAACAAAGTTGTCTCTTTCTTGTTTCAAGTGTTCAACTATGGACCCATGGCTAAAACTCAAGTTTTAAAAACTTCCCAAAATCTGAATTTGGACTTTATTTAGTGTATTAAGTGTTTCAAAATGTCATCTTTCACGTAGATTCAGAACCGTCAAAAGCAAATAAGTCAGTTTTGAGATATCTTTGATAGAACAAAGTTCTGTCTTTCTTGTTTCAATTGTTCTACTGTGCACCCATGGCTAAAACTCAAGTTTTAAAAACTTCCCGAGATCTGAATCTGGACTTTCATTAGTGTATTATGTGTATCAAAATGTCGTCTTTCACATAGATTCGGAATCGTCAACTGCAAAAAAGTCAATTTTGAGATATCGTTGATTTAACAAAGTTGTCTCCTTCTTGTTTCAAGTGTTCTACTATGGACCCATGGGTAAAACTCACGTTTTAAAAATGTCCCGAAATCCGAATTTGGACTTTCACTAGTGTATTAAGTGTATCAAAATGTCGTCTTTCACATTGATTCGGAATCGTCAACCGCAAAAAAAGGCAGTTTTTAGATATCGTTGAATGAAGAAAGTTGTCTCTTTCTTGTTTCAAGTGTTCAACAATGGACCCATGGCTAAAACTCAAGTTTTAAAGACTTCCCGAAATCCGAATTTGGATTTTTCATTAGTGTATTAAGTGTATTAAAATGTCGTCTTTCACATTGATTCGGAATCATCAACCGCAAAAAAAGTCAGTTTTGAGATATCGTTGAATGAACAAAGTTGTCTCTTTCTTTTTTCAAGTGTTTAACTATGGACCCATGGCTAAAACTCAAGTTTTAAATACTTTCCGAAATCCGAATTTGGACTTTCATCAGTGTATTAAGTGTATTAAAATGTCGTCTTTCACATTGATTCGGAATCGTCCACTACAAAAAACTGCCCTTTTGAGTTATCGTTGAATAAGCAAAGTTGTCTCTTTCTTGTTTCAAGTGTTCAACTATGGACCCATGGCTAAAACACAAGTTTTAAAAACTTCTCGAAATATGAATTTGGACTTTCTTTAGTGTATTAAGTTTTTCAAAATGTCGTCTTTCACGTAGATTCGGAATCATCAAAACCAAATAAGTCAGTTTTTAGATATCTTTGATTGAACAAAGTTCTATCTTTCTTGTTTCAAGTGTTCTACTATGAACCCACGGCTAAAACTCAAGTTTTAAAAACTTCTCGAAATCTGAATCTGGACTTTCATTAGTGTATTAAGTGTATCAAAATGTCATCTTTCACATAGGTTCGGAATCGTCAACTGCAAAAAAGTCAATTTTAAGATATCGTTGATTGAACAAAGTTGTCTCCTTCTTGTTTCAAGTGTTCTACTATGGACCATGGCTAAAACTCAAGTTTTAGAGACATCCCGAAATCCGAATTTGGACTTTCGTTAGTGTATTAAGTGTATCAAAATGTCATCTTTCACATTGATTCGAGATCGTCAACCGCAAAAAAAGTCAGTTTTGAGATATCGTTGAATGAACAAAGTTGTCTCTTTCTTGTTTCTAGTGTTTAACTATGGACCCATGGCTAAAACTCAAGTTTTAAAGACTTCCCGAAATCTGATTTGGACTTTCATCAGTGTATTAAGTGTATTAAAATGTAGTCTTTCACATTGATTCAGAATCGTCCACCGCAAAAAACTTTCCTTTCGAGTTATCATTGAATGAACGAAGTTGTCTCTTTCTTGTTTCAAGTGTTCAACTACGGACCCATGGCCAAAACTCAAGTTTTAAAAACTTCCCAAAATCTGAATTTGGGCTTTCTTTAGTGTATTAAGTGTTTCAAAATGCCGTCTTTCATGTAGATTCGTAATCATCAAAAGCAAATAAGTCAGTTTTTAGATATCTTTGATTGAACAAAGTTCTGCCTTTCTTGTTTCAAGTGTTCTACTATGGACCCATGACTAAAACTCAAGTTTTAAAAACTTCTCGAAATCTAAATCTGGACTTTCATTAGGGTATTAAGTGTATCAAAATGTCGTCTTTCACATAGATTCGGAATCGTCAACTGCAAAAAAGTCAGTTTTAAGATATCGTTGATTGAACAAAGTTGTCTCTTTCTTGTTTCAAGTGTTCTACTATGGACCCATGGGTAAAACTCAAGTTTTAAAAAAGTTCCCGGAATCCGAATTTGGACATTCGTTAGTGTATTAAGTGTATCAAAATGTCGTCTTTCACGTTGATTCGGAATCGTCAACCGCAATAAAAGTCAGTTTTGAGATATAGTTGAATGAACAAAGTTGTCTCTTTCTTGTTTCAAGTGTTTAACTATTGACCCATGGCTAAAACTCAAGCTTTAAAGACTTCCCGAAATCCAAATTTGGACTTTCGTTAGTGTATTAAGTGTATCAAAATGTCGTCTTTCACATTTATTCGAAATCGTCAACCGCAAAAAAAGTCAGTTTTGAGAAATCGTTGAATCAACAAAGTTGTCTCTTTCTTGTTTCAAGTGTTCTACTATAGACCCATGGCTAAAACTCAAGTTTTAAAGACTTCCCGAAATCCAAATTTAGACTTTCACTAGTGTATTAAGTGTATTAAAATGTCGTATTTCGCATTGATTCGGAATCGTCAACCGCAAAAAAAGTCAGTTTTGAGTTATCGTTGAATGAACAAAGTTGTCTCTTTCTTGTTTCAAGTGTTCAACTATGGACCCATGGCTAAAACTCAAGTTTTAAAGACTTCCCGAAATCCGAATTTGGACTTTCATTTGTGTATTAAGTGTATTAAAATGTCGTCTTTCACATTGATTCGGAATCGTCAACCGCAAAAAAAGTCAGTTTTGAGATATCGTTGAATGAACAAAGTTGTCTCTTTCTTGTTTCAAGTGTTCAACTATGGACCCATGGCTAAAACTCAAGTTTTAAAAACTTCCCAAAATCTAAATTTGGACTTTATTTAGTGTATTAAGTGTTTCAAAATGTCATCTTTCACGTAGATTCAGAACCGTCAAAAGCAAATAAGTCAGTTTTGAGATATCTTTGATAGAACAAAGTTCTGTCTTTCTTGTTTCAATTGTTCTACTGTGCACCCATGGCTAAAACTCAAGTTTTAAAAACTTCCCGAGATCTGAATCTGGACTTTCATTAGTGTATTATGTGTATCAAAATGTCGTCTTTCACATAGATTCGGAATCGTCAACTGCAAAAAAGTCAATTTTGAGATATCGTTGATTTAACAAAGTTGTCTCCTTCTTGTTTCAAGTGTTCTACTATGGACCCATGGGTAAAACTCACGTTTTAAAAATGTCCCGAAATCCGAATTTGGACTTTCACTAGTGTATTAAGTGTATCAAAATGTCGTCTTTCACATTGATTCGGAATCGTCAACCGCAAAAAAAGGCAGTTTTTAGATATCGTTGAATGAAGAAAGTTGTCTCTTTCTTGTTTCAAGTGTTCAACAATGGACCCATGGCTAAAACTCAAGTTTTAAAGACTTCCCGAAATCCGAATTTGGATTTTTCATTAGTGTATTAAGTGTATTAAAATGTCGTCTTTCACATTGATTCGGAATCATCAACCGCAAAAAAAGTCAGTTTTGAGATATCGTTGAATGAACAAAGTTGTCTCTTTCTTTTTTCAAGTGTTTAACTATGGACCCATGGCTAAAACTCAAGTTTTAAATACTTTCCGAAATCCGAATTTGGACTTTCATCAGTGTATTAAGTGTATTAAAATGTCGTCTTTCACATTGATTCGGAATCGTCCACTACAAAAAACTGCCCTTTTGAGTTATCGTTGAATAAGCAAAGTTGTCTCTTTCTTGTTTCAAGTGTTCAACTATGGACCCATGGCTAAAACACAAGTTTTAAAAACTTCTCGAAATATGAATTTGGACTTTCTTTAGTGTATTAAGTTTTTCAAAATGTCGTCTTTCACGTAGATTCGGAATCATCAAAACCAAATAAGTCAGTTTTTAGATATCTTTGATTGAACAAAGTTCTATCTTTCTTGTTTCAAGTGTTCTACTATGAACCCACGGCTAAAACTCAAGTTTTAAAAACTTCTCGAAATCTGAATCTGGACTTTCATTAGTGTATTAAGTGTATCAAAATGTCATCTTTCACATAGGTTCGGAATCGTCAACTGCAAAAAAGTCAATTTTAAGATATCGTTGATTGAACAAAGTTGTCTCCTTCTTGTTACAAGTGTTCTACTATGGACCATGGCTAAAACTCAAGTTTTAGAGACATCCCGAAATCCGAATTTGGACTTTCGTTAGTGTATTAAGTGTATCAAAATGTCATCTTTCACATTGATTCGAGATCGTCAACCGCAAAAAAAGTCAGTTTTGAGATATCGTTGAATGAACAAAGTTGTCTCTTTCTTGTTTCTAGTGTTTAACTATGGACCCAGGGCTAAAACTCAAGTTTTAAAGACTTCCCGAAATCTGATTTGGACTTTCATCAGTGTATTAAGTGTATTAAAATGTAGTCTTTCACATTGATTCAGAATCGTCCACCGCAAAAAACTTTCCTTTCGAGTTATCGTTGAATGAACGAAGTTGTCTCTTTCTTGTTTCAAGTGTTCAACTACGGACCCATGGCCAAAACTCAAGTTTTAAAAACTTCCCAAAATCTGAATTTGGGCTTTCTTTAGTGTATTAAGTGTTTCAAAATGCCGTCTTTCATGTAGATTCGTAATCATCAAAAGCAAATAAGTCAGTTTTTAGATATCTTTGATTGAACAAAGTTCTGCCTTTCTTGTTTCAAGTGTTCTACTATGGACCCATGACTAAAACTCAAGTTTTAAAAACTTCTCGAAATCTAAATTTGGACTTTCATTAGGGTATTAAGTGTATCAAAATGTCGTCTTTCACATAGATTCGGAATCGTCAACTGCAAAAAAGTCAGTTTTAAGATATCGTTGATTGAACAAAGTTGTCTCTTTCTTGTTTCAAGTGTTCTACTATGGACCCATGGGTAAAACTCAAGTTTTAAAAAAGTTCCCGGAATCCGAATTTGGACATTCGTTAGTGTATTAAGTGTATCAAAATGTCGTCTTTCACGTTGATTCGGAATCGTCAACCGCAATAAAAGTCAGTTTTGAGATATAGTTGAATGAACAAAGTTGTCTCTTTCTTGTTTCAAGTGTTTAACTATTGACCCATGGCTAAAACTCAAGCTTTAAAGACTTCCCGAAATCCAAATTTGGACTTTCGTTAGTGTATTAAGTGTATCAAAATGTCGTCTTTCACATTTATTCGAAATCGTCAACCGCAAAAAAAGTCAGTTTTGAGAAATCGTTGAATCAACAAAGTTGTCTCCTTCTTGTTTCAAGTGTTCTACTATGGACCCATCTCTAAAACTCAAGTTTTAAAGACTTCCCGAAATCCAAATTTAGACTTTCACTAGTGTATTAAGTGTATTAAAATGTCGTATTTCACATTGATTCGGAATCGTCAACCGCAAAAAAAGTCAGTTCTGAGATATCGTTGAATGAACGAAGTTGTTTCTTTCTTGTTTCAAGTGTTTAACTATGGACCCATGGCTAAAACTCAAGTTTTAAAGACTTCCCGAAATCCGAATTTGGACTTTCATTAGTGTATTAAGTGTATTAAAATGTCGTCTTTCGCATTGATTCGGAATCGTCAACCGCAAAAAAAGTCAGTTTTGAGTTATCGTTGAATGAACAAAGTTGTCTCTTTCTTGTTTCAAGTGTTCAACTATGGACCCATGGCTAAAACTCAAGTTTTAAAGACTTCCCGAAATCCGAATTTGGACTTTCATTTGTGTATTAAGTGTATTAAAATGTCGTCTTTCACATTGATTCGGAATCGTCAACCGCAAAAAAAGTCAGTTTTGAGATATCGTTGAATGAACAAAGTTGTCTCTTTCTTGTTTCAAGTGTTCAACTATGGACCCATGGCTAAAACTCAAGTTTTAAAAACTTCCCAAAATCTGAATTTGGACTTTATTTAGTGTATTAAGTGTTTCAAAATGTCATCTTTCACGTAGATTCAGAACCGTCAAAAGCAAATAAGTCAGTTTTGAGATATCTTTGATAGAACAAAGTTCTGTCTTTCTTGTTTCAATTGTTCTACTGTGCACCCATGGCTAAAACTCAAGTTTTAAAAACTTCCCGAGATCTGAATCTGGACTTTCATTAGTGTATTATGTGTATCAAAATGTCGTCTTTCACATAGATTCGGAATCGTCAACTGCAAAAAAGTCAATTTTGAGATATCGTTGATTTAACAAAGTTGTCTCCTTCTTGTTTCAAGTGTTCTACTATGGACCCATGGGTAAAACTCACGTTTTAAAAATGTCCCGAAATCCGAATTTGGACTTTCACTAGTGTATTAAGTGTATCAAAATGTCGTCTTTCACATTGATTCGGAATCGTCAACCGCAAAAAAAGGCAGTTTTTAGATATCGTTGAATGAAGAAAGTTGTCTCTTTCTTGTTTCAAGTGTTCAACAATGGACCCATGGCTAAAACTCAAGTTTTAAAGACTTCCCGAAATCCGAATTTGGATTTTTCATTAGTGTATTAAGTGTATTAAAATGTCGTCTTTCACATTGATTCGGAATCATCAACCGCAAAAAAAGTCAGTTTTGAGATATCGTTGAATGAACAAAGTTGTCTCTTTCTTTTTTCAAGTGTTTAACTATGGACCCATGGCTAAAACTCAAGTTTTAAATACTTTCCGAAATCCGAATTTGGACTTTCATCAGTGTATTAAGTGTATTAAAATGTCGTCTTTCACATTGATTCGGAATCGTCCACTACAAAAAACTGCCCTTTTGAGTTATCGTTGAATAAGCAAAGTTGTCTCTTTCTTGTTTCAAGTGTTCAACTATGGACCCATGGCTAAAACACAAGTTTTAAAAACTTCTCGAAATATGAATTTGGACTTTCTTTAGTGTATTAAGTTTTTCAAAATGTCGTCTTTCACGTAGATTCGGAATCATCAAAACCAAATAAGTCAGTTTTTAGATATCTTTGATTGAACAAAGTTCTATCTTTCTTGTTTCAAGTGTTCTACTATGAACCCACGGCTAAAACTCAAGTTTTAAAAACTTCTCGAAATCTGAATCTGGACTTTCATTAGTGTATTAAGTGTATCAAAATGTCATCTTTCACATAGGTTCGGAATCGTCAACTGCAAAAAAGTCAATTTTAAGATATCGTTGATTGAACAAAGTTGTCTCCTTCTTGTTACAAGTGTTCTACTATGGACCATGGCTAAAACTCAAGTTTTAGAGACATCCCGAAATCCGAATTTGGACTTTCGTTAGTGTATTAAGTGTATCAAAATGTCATCTTTCACATTGATTCGAGATCGTCAACCGCAAAAAAAGTCAGTTTTGAGATATCGTTGAATGAACAAAGTTGTCTCTTTCTTGTTTCTAGTGTTTAACTATGGACCCATGGCTAAAACTCAAGTTTTAAAGACTTCCCGAAATCTGATTTGGACTTTCATCAGTGTATTAAGTGTATTAAAATGTAGTCTTTCACATTGATTCAGAATCGTCCACCGCAAAAAACTTTCCTTTCGAGTTATCGTTGAATGAACGAAGTTGTCTCTTTCTTGTTTCAAGTGTTCAACTACGGACCCATGGCCAAAACTCAAGTTTTAAAAACTTCCCAAAATCTGAATTTGGGCTTTCTTTAGTGTATTAAGTGTTTCAAAATGCAGTCTTTCATGTAGATTCGTAATCATCAAAAGCAAATAAGTCAGTTTTTAGATATCTTTGATTGAACAAAGTTCTGCCTTTCTTGTTTCAAGTGTTCTACTATGGACCCATGACTAAAACTCAAGTTTTAAAAACTTCTCGAAATCTAAATCTGGACTTTCATTAGGGTATTAAGTGTATCAAAATGTCGTCTTTCACATAGATTCGGAATCGTCAACTGCAAAAAAGTCAGTTTTAAGATATCGTTGATTGAACAAAGTTGTCTCTTTCTTGTTTCAAGTGTTCTACTATGGACCCATGGGTAAAACTCAAGTTTTAAAAAAGTTCCCGGAATCCGAATTTCGACATTCGTTAGTGTATTAAGTGTATCAAAATGTCGTCTTTCACGTTGATTCGGAATCGTCAACCGCAATAAAAGTCAGTTTTGAGATATAGTTGAATGAACAAAGTTGTCTCTTTCTTGTTTCAAGTGTTTAACTATTGACCCATGGCTAAAACTCAAGCTTTAAAGACTTCCCGAAATCCAAATTTGGACTTTCGTTAGTGTATTAAGTGTATCAAAATGTCGTCTTTCACATTTATTCGAAATCGTCAACCGCAAAAAAAGTCAGTTTTGAGAAATCGTTGAATCAACAAAGTTGTCTCCTTCTTGTTTCAAGTGTTCTACTATGGACCCATCTCTAAAACTCAAGTTTTAAAGACTTCCCGAAATCCAAATTTAGACTTTCACTAGTGTATTAAGTGTATTAAAATGTCGTATTTCGCATTGATTCGGAATCGTCAACCGCAAAAAAAGTCAGTTTTGAGTTATCGTTGAATGAACAAAGTTGTCTCTTTCTTGTTTCAAGTGTTCAACTATGGACCCATGGCTAAAACTCAAGTTTTAAAGACTTCCCGAAATCCGAATTTGGACTTTCATTTGTGTATTAAGTGTATTAAAATGTCGTCTTTCACATTGATTCGGAATCGTCAACCGCAAAAAAAGTCAGTTTTGAGATATCGTTGAATGAACAAAGTTGTCTCTTTCTTGTTTCAAGTGTTCAACTATGGACCCATGGCTAAAACTCAAGTTTTAAAAACTTCCCAAAATCTGAATTTGGACTTTATTTAGTGTATTAAGTGTTTCAAAATGTCATCTTTCACGTAGATTCAGAACCGTCAAAAGCAAATAAGTCTGTTTTGAGATATCTTTGATAGAACAAAGTTCTGTCTTTCTTGTTTCAATTGTTCTACTGTGCACCCATGGCTAAAACTCAAGTTTTAAAAACTTCCCGAGATCTGAATCTGGACTTTCATTAGTGTATTATGTGTATCAAAATGTCGTCTTTCACATAGATTCGGAATCGTCAACTGCAAAAAAGTCAATTTTGAGATATCGTTGATTTAACAAAGTTGTCTCCTTCTTGTTTCAAGTGTTCTACTATGGACCCATGGGTAAAACTCACGTTTTAAAAATGTCCCGAAATCCGAATTTGGACTTTCACTAGTGTATTAAGTGTATCAAAATGTCGTCTTTCACATTGATTCAGAATCGTCAACCGCAAAAAAAGGCAGTTTTTAGATATCGTTGAATGAAGAAAGTTGTCTCTTTCTTGTTTCAAGTGTTCAACAATGGACCCATGGCTAAAACTCAAGTTTTAAAGACTTCCCGAAATCCGAATTTGGATTTTTCATTAGTGTATTAAGTGTATTAAAATGTCGTCTTTCACATTGATTCGGAATCATCAACCGCAAAAAAAGTCAGTTTTGAGATATCGTTGAATGAACAAAGTTGTCTCTTTCTTTTTTCAAGTGTTTAACTATGGACCCATGGCTAAAACTCAAGTTTTAAATACTTTCCGAAATCCGAATTTGGACTTTCATCAGTGTATTAAGTGTATTAAAATGTCGTCTTTCACATTGATTCGGAATCGTCCACTACAAAAAACTGCCCTTTTGAGTTATCGTTGAATAAGCAAAGTTGTCTCTTTCTTGTTTCAAGTGTTCAACTATGGACCCATGGCTAAAACACAAGTTTTAAAAACTTCTCGAAATATGAATTTGGACTTTCTTTAGTGTATTAAGTTTTTCAAAATGTCGTCTTTCACGTAGATTCGGAATCATCAAAACCAAATAAGTCAGTTTTTAGATATCTTTGATTGAACAAAGTTCTATCTTTCTTGTTTCAAGTGTTCTACTATGAACCCACGGCTAAAACTCAAGTTTTAAAAACTTCTCGAAATCTGAATCTGGACTTTCATTAGTGTATTAAGTGTATCAAAATGTCATCTTTCACATAGGTTCGGAATCGTCAACTGCAAAAAAGTCAATTTTAAGATATCGTTGATTGAACAAAGTTGTCTCCTTCTTGTTACAAGTGTTCTACTATGGACCATGGCTAAAACTCAAGTTTTAGAGACATCCCGAAATCCGAATTTGGACTTTCGTTAGTGTATTAAGTGTATCAAAATGTCATCTTTCACATTGATTCGAGATCGTCAACCGCAAAAAAAGTCAGTTTTGAGATATCGTTGAATGAACAAAGTTGTCTCTTTCTTGTTTCTAGTGTTTAACTATGGACCCATGGCTAAAACTCAAGTTTTAAAGACTTCCCGAAATCTGATTTGGACTTTCATCAGTGTATTAAGTGTTTTAAAATGTAGTCTTTCACATTGATTCAGAATCGTCCACCGCAAAAAACTTTCCTTTCGAGTTATCGTTGAATGAACGAAGTTGTCTCTTTCTTGTTTCAAGTGTTCAACTACGGACCCATGGCCAAAACTCAAGTTTTAAAAACTTCCCAAAATCTGAATTTGGGCTTTCTTTAGTGTATTAAGTGTTTCAAAATGCCGTCTTTCATGTAGATTCGTAATCATCAAAAGCAAATAAGTCAGTTTTTAGATATCTTTGATTGAACAAAGTTCTGCCTTTCTTGTTTCAAGTGTTCTACTATGGACCCATGACTAAAACTCAAGTTTTAAAAACTTCTCGAAATCTAAATCTGGACTTTCATTAGGGTATTAAGTGTATCAAAATGTCGTCTTTCACATAGATTCGGAATCGTCAACTGCAAAAAAGTCAGTTTTAAGATATCGTTGATTGAACAAAGTTGTCTCTTTCTTGTTTCAAGTGTTCTACTATGGACCCATGGGTAAAACTCAAGTTTTAAAAAAGTTCCCGGAATCCGAATTTCGACATTCGTTAGTGTATTAAGTGTATCAAAATGTCGTCTTTCACGTTGATTCGGAATCGTCAACCGCAATAAAAGTCAGTTTTGAGATATAGTTGAATGAACAAAGTTGTCTCTTTCTTGTTTCAAGTGTTTAACTATTGACCCATGGCTAAAACTCAAGCTTTAAAGACTTCCCGAAATCCAAATTTGGACTTTCGTTAGTGTATTAAGTGTATCAAAATGTCGTCTTTCACATTTATTCGAAATCGTCAACCGCAAAAAAAGTCAGTTTTGAGAAATCGTTGAATCAACAAAGTTGTCTCCTTCTTGTTTCAAGTGTTCTACTATGGACCCATCTCTAAAACTCAAGTTTTAAAGACTTCCCGAAATCCAAATTTAGACTTTCACTAGTGTATTAAGTGTATTAAAATGTCGTATTTCACATTGATTTGGAATCGTCAACCGCAAAAAAAGTCAGTTCTGAGATATCGTTGAATGAACGAAGTTGTTTCTTTCTTGTTTCAAGTGTTTAACTATGGACCCATGGCTAAAACTCAAGTTTTAAAGACTTCCCGAAATCCGAATTTGGACTTTCATTAGTGTATTAAGTGTATTAAAATGTCGTCTTTCGCATTGATTCGGAATCGTCAACCGCAAAAAAAGTCAGTTTTGAGTTATCGTTGAATGAACAAAGTTGTCTCTTTCTTGTTTCAAGTGTTCAACTATGGACCCATGGCTAAAACTCAAGTTTTAAAAACTTCCCAAAATCTGAATTTGGACTTTATTTAGTGTATTAAGTGTTTCAAAATGTCATCTTTCACGTAGATTCAGAACCGTCAAAAGCAAATAAGTCAGTTTTGAGATATCTTTGATAGAACAAAGTTCTGTCTTTCTTGTTTCAATTGTTCTACTGTGCACCCATGGCTAAAACTCAAGTTTTAAAAACTTCTCGAGATCTGAATCTGGACTTTCATTAGTGTATTATGTGTATCAAAATGTCGTCTTTCACATAGATTCGGAATCGTCAACTGCAAAAAAGTCAATTTTGAGATATCGTTGATTTAACAAAGTTGTCTCCTTCTTGTTTCAAGTGTTCTACTATGGACCCATGGGTAAAACTCACGTTTTAAAAATGTCCCGAAATCCGAATTTGGACTTTCACTAGTGTATTAAGTGTATCAAAATGTCGTCTTTCACATTGATTCGGAATCGTCAACCGCAAAAAAAGGCAGTTTTTAGATATCGTTGAATGAAGAAAGTTGTCTCTTTCTTGTTTCAAGTGTTCAACAATGGACCCATGGCTAAAACTCAAGTTTTAAAGACTTCCCGAAATCCGAATTTGGATTTTTCATTAGTGTATTAAGTGTATTAAAATGTCGTCTTTCACATTGATTCGGAATCATCAACCGCAAAAAAAGTCAGTTTTGAGATATCGTTGAATGAACAAAGTTGTCTCTTTCTTTTTTCAAGTGTTTAACTATGGACCCATGGCTAAAACTCAAGTTTTAAATACTTTCCGAAATCCGAATTTGGACTTTCATCAGTGTATTAAGTGTATTAAAATGTCGTCTTTCACATTGATTCGGAATCGTCCACTACAAAAAACTGCCCTTTTGAGTTATCGTTGAATAAGCAAAGTTGTCTCTTTCTTGTTTCAAGTGTTCAACTATGGACCCATGGCTAAAACACAAGTTTTAAAAACTTCTCGAAATATGAATTTGGACTTTCTTTAGTGTATTAAGTTTTTCAAAATGTCGTCTTTCACGTAGATTCGGAATCATCAAAACCAAATAAGTCAGTTTTTAGATATCTTTGATTGAACAAAGTTCTATCTTTCTTGTTTCAAGTGTTCTACTATGAACCCACGGCTAAAACTCAAGTTTTAAAAACTTCTCGAAATCTGAATCTGGACTTTCATTAGTGTATTAAGTGTATCAAAATGTCATCTTTCACATAGGTTCGGAATCGTCAACTGCAAAAAAGTCAATTTTAAGATATCGTTGATTGAACAAAGTTGTCTCCTTCTTGTTTCAAGTGTTCTACTATGGACCATGGCTAAAACTCAAGTTTTAGAGACATCCCGAAATCCGAATTTGGACTTTCGTTAGCGTATTAAGTGTATCAAAATGTCATCTTTCACATTGATTCGAGATCGTCAACCGCAAAAAAAGTCAGTTTTGAGATATCGTTGAATGAACAAAGTTGTCTCTTTCTTGTTTCTAGTGTTTAACTATGGACCCATGGCTAAAACTCAAGTTTTAAAGACTTCCCGAAATCTGATTTGGACTTTCATCAGTGTATTAAGTGTATTAAAATGTAGTCTTTCACATTGATTCAGAATCGTCCACCGCAAAAAACTTTCCTTTCGAGTTATCGTTGAATGAACGAAGTTGTCTCTTTCTTGTTTCAAGTGTTCAACTACGGACCCATGGCCAAAACTCAAGTTTTAAAAACTTCCCAAAATCTGAATTTGGGCTTTCTTTAGTGTATTAAGTGTTTCAAAATGCCGTCTTTCATGTAGATTCGTAATCATCAAAAGCAAATAAGTCAGTTTTTAGATATCTTTGATTGAACAAAGTTCTGCCTTTCTTGTTTCAAGTGTTCTACTATGGACCCATGACTAAAACTCAAGTTTTAAAAACTTCTCGAAATCTAAATCTGGACTTTCATTAGGGTATTAAGTGTATCAAAATGTCGTCTTTCACATAGATTCGGAATCGTCAACTACAAAAAAGTCAGTTTTAAGATATCGTTGATTGAACAAAGTTGTCTCTTTCTTGTTTCAAGTGTTCTACTATGGACCCATGGGTAAAACTCAAGTTTTAAAAAAGTTCCCGGAATCCGAATTTGGACATTCGTTAGTGTATTAAGTGTATCAAAATGTCGTCTTTCACGTTGATTCGGAATCGTCAACCGCAATAAAAGTCAGTTTTGAGATATAGTTGAATGAACAAAGTTGTCTCTTTCTTGTTTCAAGTGTTTAACTATTGACCCATGGCTAAAACTCAAGCTTTAAAGACTTCCCGAAATCCAAATTTGGACTTTCGTTAGTGTATTAAGTGTATCAAAATGTCGTCTTTCACATTTATTCGAAATCGTCAACCGCAAAAAAAGTCAGTTTTGAGAAATCGTTGAATCAACAAAGTTGTCTCTTTCTTGTTTCAAGTGTTCTACTATAGACCCATGGCTAAAACTCAAGTTTTAAAGACTTCCCGAAATCCAAATTTAGACTTTCACTAGTGTATTAAGTGTATTAAAATGTCGTATTTCGCATTGATTCGGAATCGTCAACCGCAAAAAAAGTCAGTTTTGAGTTATCGTTGAATGAACAAAGTTGTCTCTTTCTTGTTTCAAGTGTTCAACTATGGACCCATGGCTAAAACTCAAGTTTTAAAGACTTCCCGAAATCCGAATTTGGACTTTCATTTGTGTATTAAGTGTATTAAAATGTCGTCTTTCACATTGATTCGGAATCGTCAACCGCAAAAAAAGTCAGTTTTGAGATATCGTTGAATGAACAAAGTTGTCTCTTTCTTGTTTCAAGTGTTCAACTATGGACCCATGGCTAAAACTCAAGTTTTAAAAACTTCCCAAAATCTGAATTTGGACTTTATTTAG
This sequence comes from Diospyros kaki, assembly GCA_036245055.1. Taxonomy (NCBI): domain Eukaryota; kingdom Viridiplantae; phylum Streptophyta; class Magnoliopsida; order Ericales; family Ebenaceae; genus Diospyros; species Diospyros kaki. The sequence goes on along the minus strand of BSEG01000009.1, from coordinate 19,124,470 downwards.
TGTATTAAGTGTTTCAAAATGTCATCTTTCACGTAGATTCAGAACCGTCAAAAGCAAATAAGTCAGTTTTGAGATATCTTTGATAGAACAAAGTTCTGTCTTTCTTGTTTCAATTGTTCTACTGTGCACCCATGGCTAAAACTCAAGTTTTAAAAACTTCCCGAGATCTGAATCTGGACTTTCATTAGTGTATTATGTGTATCAAAATGTCGTCTTTCACATAGATTCGGAATCGTCAACTGCAAAAAAGTCAATTTTGAGATATCGTTGATTTAACAAAGTTGTCTCCTTCTTGTTTCAAGTGTTCTACTATGGACCCATGGGTAAAACTCACGTTTTAAAAATGTCCCGAAATCCGAATTTGGACTTTCACTAGTGTATTAAGTGTATCAAAATGTCGTCTTTCACATTGATTCGGAATCGTCAACCGCAAAAAAAGGCAGTTTTTAGATATCGTTGAATGAAGAAAGTTGTCTCTTTCTTGTTTCAAGTGTTCAACAATGGACCCATGGCTAAAACTCAAGTTTTAAAGACTTCCCGAAATCCGAATTTGGATTTTTCATTAGTGTATTAAGTGTATTAAAATGTCGTCTTTCACATTGATTCGGAATCATCAACCGCAAAAAAAGTCAGTTTTGAGATATCGTTGAATGAACAAAGTTGTCTCTTTCTTTTTTCAAGTGTTTAACTATGGACCCATGGCTAAAACTCAAGTTTTAAATACTTTCCGAAATCCGAATTTGGACTTTCATCAGTGTATTAAGTGTATTAAAATGTCGTCTTTCACATTGATTCGGAATCGTCCACTACAAAAAACTGCCCTTTTGAGTTATCGTTGAATAAGCAAAGTTATCTCTTTCTTGTTTCAAGTGTTCAACTATGGACCCATGGCTAAAACACAAGTTTTAAAAACTTCTCGAAATATGAATTTGGACTTTCTTTAGTGTATTAAGTTTTTCAAAATGTCGTCTTTCACGTAGATTCGGAATCATCAAAACCAAATAAGTCAGTTTTTAGATATCTTTGATTGAACAAAGTTCTATCTTTCTTGTTTCAAGTGTTCTACTATGAACCCACGGCTAAAACTCAAGTTTTAAAAACTTCTCGAAATCTGAATCTGGACTTTCATTAGTGTATTAAGTGTATCAAAATGTCATCTTTCACATAGGTTCGGAATCGTCAACTGCAAAAAAGTCAATTTTAAGATATCGTTGATTGAACAAAGTTGTCTCCTTCTTGTTTCAAGTGTTCTACTATGGACCATGGCTAAAACTCAAGTTTTAGAGACATCCCGAAATCCGAATTTGGACTTTCGTTAGTGTATTAAGTGTATCAAAATGTCATCTTTCACATTGATTCGAGATCGTCAACCGCAAAAAAAGTCAGTTTTGAGATATCGTTGAATGAACAAAGTTGTCTCTTTCTTGTTTCTAGTGTTTAACTATGGACCCATGGCTAAAACTCAAGTTTTAAAGACTTCCCGAAATCTGATTTGGACTTTCATCAGTGTATTAAGTGTATTAAAATGTAGTCTTTCACATTGATTCAGAATCGTCCACCGCAAAAAACTTTCCTTTCGAGTTATCGTCGAATGAACGAAGTTGTCTCTTTCTTGTTTCAAGTGTTCAACTACGGACCCATGGCCAAAACTCAAGTTTTAAAAACTTCCCAAAATCTGAATTTGGGCTTTCTTTAGTGTATTAAGTGTTTCAAAATGCCGTCTTTCATCTAGATTCGTAATCATCAAAAGCAAATAAGTCAGTTTTTAGATATCTTTGATTGAACAAAGTTCTGTCTTTCTTGTTTCAAGTGTTCTACTATGGACCCATGACTAAAACTCAAGTTTTAAAAACTTCTCGAAATCTAAATCTGGACTTTCATTAGGGTATTAAGTGTATCAAAATGTCGTCTTTCACATAGATTCAGAATCGTCAACTGCAAAAAAGTCAGTTTTAAGATATCGTTGATTGAACAAAGTTGTCTCTTTCTTGTTTCAAGTGTTCTACTATGGACCCATGGGTAAAACTCAAGTTTTAAAAAAGTTCCCGGAATCCGAATTTCGACATTCGTTAGTGTATTAAGTGTATCAAAATGTCGTCTTTCACGTTGATTCGGAATCGTCAACCGCAATAAAAGTCAGTTTTGAGATATAGTTGAATGAACAAAGTTGTCTCTTTCTTGTTTCAAGTGTTTAACTATTGACCCATGGCTAAAACTCAAGCTTTAAAGACTTCCCGAAATCCAAATTTGGACTTTCGTTAGTGTATTAAGTGTATCAAAATGTCGTCTTTCACATTTATTCGAAATCGTCAACCACAAAAAAAGTCAGTTTTGAGAAATCGTTGAATCAACAAAGTTGTCTCCTTCTTGTTTCAAGTGTTCTACTATGGACCCATCTCTAAAACTCAAGTTTTAAAGACTTCCCGAAATCCAAATTTAGACTTTCACTAGTGTATTAAGTGTATTAAAATGTCGTATTTCACATTGATTCGGAATCGTCAACCGCAAAAAAAGTCAGTTCTGAGATATCGTTGAATGAACGAAGTTGTTTCTTTCTTGTTTCAAGTGTTTAACTATGGACCCATGGCTAAAACTCAAGTTTTAAAGACTTCCCGAAATCCGAATTTGTACTTTCATTAGTGTATTAAGTGTATTAAAATGTCGTCTTTCACATTGATTCGGAATCGTCAACCGCAAAAAAAGTCAGTTTTGAGTTATCGTTGAATGAACAAAGTTGTCTCTTTCTTGTTTCAAGTGTTTAACTATGGACCCATGGCTAAAACTCAAGTTTTAAAGACTTCCCGAAATCTGAATTTGGACTTTCATTAGTGTATTAAGTGTATTAAAATGTCGTCTTTCGCATTGATTCGGAATCGTCAACCGCAAAAAAAGTCAGTTTTGAGAAATCGTTGAATCAACAAAGTTGTCTCTTTCTTGTTTCAAGTGTTCTACTATAGACCCATGGCTAAAACTCAAGTTTTAAAGACTTCCCGAAATCCAAATTTAGACTTTCATTAGTGTATTAAGTGTATTAAAATGTCGTATTTCACATTGATTCGGAATCGTCAACCGCAAAAAAAGTCAGTTCTGAGATATCGTTGAATGAACGAAGTTGTTTCTTTCTTGTTTCAAGTGTTTCACTATGGACCCATGGCTAAAACTCAAGTTTTAAAGACTTCCTGAAATTCGAATTTATACTTTCATTAGTGTATTAAGTGTATTAAAATGTCGTCTTTCACATTGATTCGGAATCGTCAACCGCAAAAAAAGTCAGTTTTGAGTTATCGTTGAATGAACAAAGTTGTCTCTTTCTTGTTTCAAGTGTTTAACTATGGACCCATGGCTAAAACTCAAGTTTTAAAGACTTCTCGAAATCCGAATTTGGACTTTCATTAGTGTATTAAGTGTATTAAAATGTCGTCTTTCGCATTGATTCGGAATCGTCAACCGCAAAAAAAGTCAGTTTTGAGTTATCGTTGAATGAACAAAGTTGTCTCTTTCTTGTTTCAAGTGTTCAACTATGGACCCATGGCTAAAACTCAAGTTTTAAAGACTTCCCGAAATCCGAATTTGGACTTTCATTTGTGTATTAAGTGTATTAAAATGTCGTCTTTCACATTGATTCGGTATCGTCAACCGCAAAAAAAGTCAGTTTTGAGATATCGTTGAATGAACAAAGTTGTCTCTTTCTTGTTTCAAGTGTTCAACTATGGACCCATGGCTAAAACTCAAGTTTTAAAAACTTCCCAAAATCTGAATTTGGACTTTATTTAGTGTATTAAGTGTTTCAAAATGTCATCTTTCACGTAGATTCAGAACCGTCAAAAGCAAATAAGTCAGTTTTGAGATATCTTTGATAGAACAAAGTTCTGTCTTTCTTGTTTCAATTGTTCTACTGTGCACCCATGGCTAAAACTCAAGTTTTAAAAACTTCCCGAGATCTGAATCTGGACTTTCATTAGTGTATTATGTGTATCAAAATGTCGTCTTTCACATAGATTCGGAATCGTCAACTGCAAAAAAGTCAATTTTGAGATATCGTTGATTTAACAAAGTTGTCTCCTTCTTGTTTCAAGTGTTCTACTATGGACCCATGGGTAAAACTCACGTTTTAAAAATGTCCCGAAATCCGAATTTGGACTTTCACTAGTGTATTAAGTGTATCAAAATGTCGTCTTTCACGTTGATTCGGAATCGTCAACCGCAAAAAAAGGCAGTTTTTAGATATCGTTGAATGAAGAAAGTTGTCTCTTTCTTGTTTCAAGTGTTCAACAATGGACCCATGGCTAAAACTCAAGTTTTAAAGACTTCCCGAAATCCGAATTTGGATTTTTCATTAGTGTATTAAGTGTATTAAAATGTCGTCTTTCACATTGATTCGGAATCATCAACCGCAAAAAAAGTCAGTTTTGAGATATCGTTGAATGAACAAAGTTGTCTCTTTCTTGTTTCAAGTGTTTAACTATGGACCCATGGCTAAAACTCAAGTTTTAAAAACTTCTCGAAATATGAATTTGGACTTTCTTTAGTGTATTAGGTGTTTCAAAATGTTGTCTTTCACGTAGATTCGGAATCATCAACAGCAAAAAAAGTCAGTTTTGTGAAATCGTTGAATGAACAAAGTTGTATCTTTCTTGTTTCAAGTGTTTAACTACGGACCCATGGCTAAAACTCAAGTTTTAAAGACTTTTCGAAATCCGAATTTGGACTTTCATCAGTGTATTAAGTGTATTAAAATGTCGTCTTTCACATTGATTCGGAATCGTCCACCGCAAAAAAGTTCCCTTTTGAGTTATCGTTGAATGAACAAAGTTGTCTCTTTCTTGTTTCAAGTGTTCAACGATGGACCCATGGCTAAAACTCAAGTTTTAAAAACTTCTCGAAATATGAATTTGTACTTTCTTTAGTGTATTAAGTTTTTCAAAATGTCGTCTTTCACGTAGATTCGGAATCATCAAAACCAAATAAGTCAGTTTTTAGATATCTTTGATTGAACAAAGTTCTGTCTTTCTTGTTTCAAGTGTTTAACTATGGACCATGGCTAAAACTCAAGTTTTAAAAACTTTCCGAAATCTGAATTTGGACTTTCTTTAGTGTATTAAGTGTTTCAAAATGCTGTCTTTCACATAGATTCGGAATCGTCAACTGCAAAAAAGTCAATTTTAAGATATCGTTGATTGAACAAAGTTGTCTCCTTCTTGTTTCAAGTGTTCTACTATGGACCATGGCTAAAACTCAAGTTTTAGAGACATCCCGAAATCCAAATTTGGACTTTCGTTACTGTACTAAGTGTATCAAAATGTCATCTTTCACATTGATTCGAGATCGTCAACCGCAAAAAAAGTCAATTTTGAGATATCGTTGAATGAACAAAGTTGTCTCTTTCTTGTTTCAAGTGTTTAACTATGGACCCATGGCTAAAACTCAAGTTTTAAAGACTTCCCGAAATCTGAGTTTGGACTTTCATCAGTGTATTAAGTGTATTAAAATGTAGTCTTTCACATTGATTCAGAATCGTCCACCGCAAAAAACTTCCCTTTCGAGTTATCGTTGAATGAACGAAGTTGTCTCTTTCTTGTTTCAAGTGTTCAACTATGGACCCATGGCCAAAACTCAAGTTTTAAAAACTTCCCAAAATCTGAATTTGGGCTTTCTTTAGTGTATTAAGTGTTTCAAAATGCCGTCTTTCATGTAGATTCGTAATCATCAAAAGCAAATAAGTCAGTTTTTAGATATCTTTGATTGAACAAAGTTCTGTCTTTCTTGTTTCAAGTGTTCTACTATGGACCCATGACTAAAACTCAAGTTTTAAAAACTTCTCGAAATCTAAATCTGGACTTTCATTAGGGTATTAAGTGTATCAAAATGTCGTCTTTCACATAGATTCGGAATCGTCAACTGCAAAAAAGTCAGTTTTAAGATATCGTTGATTGAACAAAGTTGTCTCTTTCTTGTTTCAAGTGTTCTACTATGGACCCATGGGTAAAACTCAAGTTTTAAAAAAGTTCCCGGAATCCGAATTTGGACATTCGTTAGTGTATTAAGTGTATCAAAATGTCGTCTTTCACGTTGATTCGGAATCGTCAACCGCAATAAAAGCCAGTTTTGAGATATAGTTGAATGAACAAAGTTGTCTCTTTCTTGTTTCAAGTGTTTAACTATTGACCCATGGCTAAAACTCAAGCTTTAAAGACTTCCCGAAATCCAAATTTGGACTTTCGTTAGTGTATTAAGTGTATCAAAATGTCGTCTTTCACATTTATTCGAAATCGTCAACCGCAAAAAAAGTCAGTTTTGAGAAATCGTTGAATCAACAAAGTTGTCTCTTTCTTGTTTCAAGTGTTCTACTATAGACCCATGGCTAAAACTCAAGTTTTAAAGACTTCCCGAAATCCAAATTTAGACTTTCATTAGTGTATTAAGTGTATTAAAATGTCGTATTTCACATTGATTCGGAATCGTCAACCGCAAAAAAAGTCAGTTCTGAGATATCGTTGAATGAACGAAGTTGTTTCTTTCTTGTTTCAAGTGTTTAACTATGGACCCATGGCTAAAACTCAAGTTTTAAAGACTTCCTGAAATCCGAATTTGTACTTTCATTAGTGTATTAAGTGTATTAAAATGTCGTCTTTCACATTGATTCGGAATCGTCAACCGCAAAAAAAGTCAGTTTTGAGTTATCGTTGAATGAACAAAGTTGTCTCTTTCTTGTTTCAAGTGTTTAACTATGGACCCATGGCTAAAACTCAAGTTTTAAAGACTTCCCGAAATCCGAATTTGGACTTTCATTAGTGTATTAAGTGTATTAAAATGTCGTCTTTCGCATTGATTTGGAATCGTCAACCGCAAAAAAAGTCAGTTTTGAGTTATCGTTGAATGAACAAAGTTGTCTCTTTCTTGTTTCAAGTGTTCAACTATGGACCCATGGCTAAAACTCAAGTTTTAAAGACTTCCCGAAATCCGAATTTGGACTTTCATTTGTGTATTAAGTGTATTAAAATGTCGTCTTTCACATTGATTCGGAATCGTCAACCGCAAAAAAAGTCAGTTTTGAGATATCGTTGAATGAACAAAGTTGTCTCTTTCTTGTTTCAAGTGTTCAACTATGGACCCATGGCTAAAACTCAAGTTTTAAAAACTTCCCAAAATCTGAATTTGGACTTTATTTAGTGTATTAAGTGTTTCAAAATGTCATCTTTCACGTAGATTCAGAACCATCAAAAGCAAATAAGTCAGTTTTGAGATATCTTTGATAGAACAAAGTTCTGTCTTTCTTGTTTCAATTGTTCTACTGTGCACCCATGGCTAAAACTCAAGTTTTAAAAACTTCCCGAGATCTGAATCTGGACTTTCATTAGTGTATTATGTGTATCAAAATGTCGTCTTTCACATAGATTCGGAATCGTCAACTGCAAAAAAGTCAATTTTGAGATATCGTTGATTTAACAAAGTTGTCTCCTTCTTGTTTCAAGTGTTCTACTATGGACCCATGGGTAAAACTCACGTTTTAAAAATGTCCCGAAATCCGAATTTGGACTTTCACTAGTGTATTAAGTGTATCAAAATGTCGTCTTTCACGTTGATTCGGAATCGTCAACCGCAAAAAAAGGCAGTTTTTAGATATCGTTGAATGAAGAAAGTTGTCTCTTTCTTGTTTCAAGTGTTCAACAATGGACCCATGGCTAAAACTCAAGTTTTAAAGACTTCCCGAAATCCGAATTTGGATTTTTCATTAGTGTATTAAGTGTATTAAAATGTCGTCTTTCACATTGATTCGGAATCATCAACCGCAAAAAAAGTCAGTTTTGAGATATCGTTGAATGAACAAAGTTGTCTCTTTCTTGTTTCAAGTGTTTAACTATGGACCCATGGCTAAAACTCAAGTTTTAAAAACTTCTCGAAATATGAATTTGGACTTTCTTTAGTGTATTAGGTGTTTCAAAATGTTGTCTTTCACGTAGATTCGGAATCATCAACAGCAAAAAAAGTCAGTTTTGTGATATCGTTGAATGAACAAAGTTGTATCTTTCTTGTTTCAAGTGTTTAACTACGGACCCATGGCTAAAACTCAAGTTTTAAAGACTTTTCGAAATCCGAATTTGGACTTTCATCCGTGTATTAAGTGTATTAAAATGTCGTCTTTCACATTGATTCGGAATCGTCCACCGCAAAAAAGTTCCCTTTTGAGTTATCGTTGAATGAACAAAGTTGTCTCTTTCTTGTTTCAAGTGTTCAACGATGGACCCATGGCTAAAACTCAAGTTTTAAAAACTTCTCGAAATATGAATTTGTACTTTCTTTAGTGTATTAAGTGTTTCAAAATGTCGTCTTTCACGTAGATTCGAAATCATCAAAAGCAAATAAGTCAGTTTTTAGATATCTTTGATTGAACAAAGTTCTGTCTTTCTTGTTTCAAGTGTTTAACTATGGACCATGGCTAAAACTCAAGTTTTAAAACTTTTCGAAATCTGAATATGGACTTTCTTTAGTGTATTAAGTGTTTCAAAATGCTGTCTTTCACGTAGATTCGTAATCATCAAAAGCAAATAAGTCAGTTTTAAGATATCGTTGATTGAACAAAGTTGTCTTCTTCTTGTTTCTGAAGGACCGTTTACGAGGATCAAAGCATGCAACGGAAGCGATTTTAAAACAAAATCGATCCTCGTATAGATAAGAATCTAGAAGACTTACTTTTCTTTCGGATTACCGGTCGGAATGGAGTGATAGAAGGAGGAGGCGCGACGGCTTCTTCGCGTGGCGGAGATGACGGCTGTCCTGCGATTCGTCGGCTCCTTCGCATCAGATCTCTTGATCTTCCAAGGTATGACTCTAAAACTCGTGGCCTCTCTTGGTGACGAAGAGAAAAACGACTTAGGTGAAAAAACAAACAAAAGAGAGAATATATATAGGGAGAACCCTAGGGTTAAAACCCTAGTGGGCCAAACCCTAGTGGGCCAAGTCCAATTAATTAATTTTTCTAATTGGGTTAGCCCAATTAATTAATTAAAACCAATGAACTTATTATTTTATTCTAGCCCAATGGACCATTCTGAATAAAATAATTCTCTCTCATGTAATCCACCCAATAGGCCAAATGTATTAAAAATACATGAGTTATATCGAGCTACCCCGGGGACCAAAAGACAAATTATTCATGGCTATTAAAATGACCAAAATATCCCTGCTACCTAGTAGCTATATTTTGTCATTCTAAGTGTTCCAACTATCACCATATGGTAACACTGACCCCACGAATAATTTTGCATGTGCGATGTCTTTGACCTACTAGTGTAATGACGAAAATGCCCCTCTGTGTAACACCCATCATTTAGAAAGGAATAATGTACTAACACCTCTCTAAATGACTTCTACCATCCTTAGATCACTAGTCCAATAATCCGTGACTACTCGAATGTACTTGCTTATCACTGGGAGCTACCCAGAAGCACACACTCTTAAGTCACGTTCCCAGGGCCCTGGTTTATTTGATTATTCTTGGACAATCACAAGGGGGTGAATCACAGAAACTATCTTGTATCAGTCTGTCTTAGATAATTAGAAACCACACTCCCAACTCACAAGGTTGCTGATCTTTGATAGACCTTACCTATAGTGAATCTAAGAATATAGCTCTAGGTTCACTAGACCACCAACTAATACTCAAGTATTAGAGTACTCGTCCACGTAGTAGCAGTGATAGACTAGCTCCATGATAATTAGTACTTTGTCATTAGCTTCTATCACAGGTCCACTCTACGCATTCCAAATGCGCTTGTACAATAAGAGTAAACGGACTGTTTACTGGCTAAGGCAAGCCATCCTCCATTAGGATCTATTGCACAATGATCTTATCATGATAGAATGCCCAGTTCTATCAAAAGATCAAGAGTAATATTTTTCTTGCTTATTAAGTACCCATGATTCATGCCTAACTGTGAAGAACGACCCATCACATGAATCACTTACTTAATAGCATGGACACTTTTCCAACAATTAAATGCAAATGATATATGTGCAATAAACTGACTAAAAGAAACATCATTACCATAAATTAAATAAAACGTGTCTTTAGGGCATACATTTCCAACAGTTTCAAGTGTTCTACTATGGACCCATGGCTAAAACTCAAGTTTTAAAAACTTCTCGAAATATGAATTTGTACTTTCTTTAGTGTATTAAGTGTTTCAAAATGTCGTCTTTCACGTAGATTCGGAATCATCAAAAGCAAATAAGTCAGTTTTTAGATATCTTTGATTGAACAAAGTTCTGTCTTTCTTGTTTCAAGTGTTTAACTATGGACCTTGGCTAAAACTCAAGTTTTAAAAACTTTCCGAAATCTGAATTTGGACTTTCTTTAGTGTATTAAGTGTTTCAAAATGCTGTCTTTCACATAGATTCGGAATCGTCAACTGCAAAAAAGTCAATTTTAAGATATCGTTGATTGAACAAAGTTGTCTCCTTCTTGTTTCAAGTGTTCTACTATGGACCATGGCTAAAACTCAAGTTTTAGAGACATCCCGAAATCCAAATTTGGACTTTCGTTACTGTACTAAGTGTATCAAAATGTCATCTTTCACATTGATTCGAGATCGTCAACCGCAAAAAAAGTCAATTTTGAGATATCGTTGAATGAACAAAGTTGTCTCTTTCTTGTTTCAAGTGTTTAACTATAGACCCATGGCTAAAACTCAAGTTTTAAAGACTTCCCGAAATCTGAGTTTGGACTTTCATCAGTGTATTAAGTGTATTAAAATGTAGTCTTTCACATTGATTCAGAATCGTCCACCGCAAAAAACTTCCCTTTCGAGTTATCGTTGAATGAACGAAGTTGTCTCTTTCTTGTTTCAAGTGTTCAACTATGGACCCATGGCCAAAACTCAAGTTTTAAAAACTTCCCAAAATCTGAATTTGGGCTTTCTTTAGTGTATTAAGTGTTTCAAAATGCCGTCTTTCATGTAGATTCGTAATCATCAAAAGCAAATAAGTCAGTTTTTAGATATCTTTGATTGAACAAAGTTCTGTCTTTCTTGTTTCAAGTGTTCTACTATGGACCCATGACTAAAACTCAAGTTTTAAAAACTTCTCGAAATCTAAATCTGGACTTTCATTAGGGTATTAAGTGTATCAAAATGTCGTCTTTCACATAGATTCGGAATCGTCAACTGCAAAAAAGTCAGTTTTAAGATATCGTTGATTGAACAAAGTTGTCTCTTTCTTGTTTCAAGTGTTCTACTATGGACCCATGGGTAAAACTCAAGTTTTAAAAAAGTTCCCGGAATCCGAATTTGGACATTCGTTAGTGTATTAAGTGTATCAAAATGTCGTCTTTCACGTTGATTCGGAATCGTCAACCGCAATAAAAGCCAGTTTTGAGATATAGTTGAATGAACAAAGTTGTCTCTTTCTTGTTTCAAGTGTTTAACTATTGACCCATGGCTAAAACTCAAGCTTTAAAGACTTCCCGAAATCCAAATTTGGACTTTCGTTAGTGTATTAAGTGTATCAAAATGTCGTCTTTCACATTTATTCGAAATCGTCAACCGCAAAAAAAGTCAGTTTTGAGAAATCGTTGAATCAACAAAGTTGTCTCTTTCTTGTTTCAAGTGTTCTACTATAGACCCATGGCTAAAACTCAAGTTTTAAAGACTTCCCGAAATCCAAATTTAGACTTTCATTAGTGTATTAAGTGTATTAAAATGTCGTATTTCACATTGATTCGGAATCGTCAACCGCAAAAAAAGTCAGTTCTGAGATATCGTTGAATGAACGAAGTTGTTTCTTTCTTGTTTCAAGTGTTTAACTATGGACCCATGGCTAAAACTCAAGTTTTAAAGACTTCCTGAAATCCGAATTTGTACTTTCATTAGTGTATTAAGTGTATTAAAATGTCGTCTTTCACATTGATTCGGAATCGTCAACCGCAAAAAAAGTCAGTTTTGAGTTATCGTTGAATGAACAAAGTTGTCTCTTTCTTGTTTCAAGTGTTTAACTATGGACCCATGGCTAAAACTCAAGTTTTAAAGACTTCCCGAAATCCGAATTTGGACTTTCATTAGTGTATTAAGTGTATTAAAATGTCGTCTTTCGCATTGATTTGGAATCGTCAACCGCAAAAAAAGTCAGTTTTGAGTTATCGTTGAATGAACAAAGTTGTCTCTTTCTTGTTTCAAGTGTTCAACTATGGACCCATGGCTAAAACTCAAGTTTTAAAGACTTCCCGAAATCCGAATTTGGACTTTCATTTGTGTATTAAGTGTATTAAAATGTCGTCTTTCACATTGATTCGGAATCGTCAACCGCAAAAAAAGTCAGTTTTGAGATATCGTTGAATGAACAAAGTTGTCTCTTTCTTGTTTCAAGTGTTCAACTATGGACCCATGGCTAAAACTCAAGTTTTAAAAACTTCCCAAAATCTGAATTTGGACTTTATTTAGTGTATTAAGTGTTTCAAAATGTCATCTTTCACGTAGATTCAGAACCATCAAAAGCAAATAAGTCAGTTTTGAGATATCTTTGATAGAACAAAGTTCTGTCTTTCTTGTTTCAATTGTTCTACTGTGCACCCATGGCTAAAACTCAAGTTTTAAAAACTTCCCGAGATCTGAATCTGGACTTTCATTAGTGTATTATGTGTATCAAAATGTCGTCTTTCACATAGATTCGGAATCGTCAACTGCAAAAAAGTCAATTTTGAGATATCGTTGATTTAACAAAGTTGTCTCCTTCTTGTTTCAAGTGTTCTACTATGGACCCATGGGTAAAACTCACGTTTTAAAAATGTCCCGAAATCCGAATTTGGACTTTCACTAGTGTATTAAGTGTATCAAAATGTCGTCTTTCACGTTGATTCGGAATCGTCAACCGCAAAAAAAGGCAGTTTTTAGATATCGTTGAATGAAGAAAGTTGTCTCTTTCTTGTTTCAAGTGTTCAACAATGGACCCATGGCTAAAACTCAAGTTTTAAAGACTTCCCGAAATCCGAATTTGGATTTTTCATTAGTGTATTAAGTGTATTAAAATGTCGTCTTTCACATTGATTCGGAATCATCAACCGCAAAAAAAGTCAGTTTTGAGATATCGTTGAATGAACAAAGTTGTCTCTTTCTTGTTTCAAGTGTTTAACTATGGACCCATGGCTAAAACTCAAGTTTTAAAAACTTCTCGAAATATGAATTTGGACTTTCTTTAGTGTATTAGGTGTTTCAAAATGTTGTCTTTCACGTAGATTCGGAATCATCAACAGCAAAAAAAGTCAGTTTTGTGATATCGTTGAATGAACAAAGTTGTATCTTTCTTGTTTCAAGTGTTTAACTACGGACCCATGGCTAAAACTCAAGTTTTAAAGACTTTTCGAAATCCGAATTTGGACTTTCATCCGTGTATTAAGTGTATTAAAATGTCGTCTTTCACATTGATTCGGAATCGTCCACCGCAAAAAAGTTCCCTTTTGAGTTATCGTTGAATGAACAAAGTTGTCTCTTTCTTGTTTCAAGTGTTCAACGATGGACCCATGGCTAAAACTCAAGTTTTAAAAACTTCTCGAAATATGAATTTGTACTTTCTTTAGTGTATTAAGTGTTTCAAAATGTCGTCTTTCACGTAGATTCGAAATCATCAAAAGCAAATAAGTCAGTTTTTAGATATCTTTGATTGAACAAAGTTCTGTCTTTCTTGTTTCAAGTGTTTAACTATGGACCATGGCTAAAACTCAAGTTTTAAAACTTTTCGAAATCTGAATATGGACTTTCTTTAGTGTATTAAGTGTTTCAAAATGCTGTCTTTCACGTAGATTCGTAATCATCAAAAGCAAATAAGTCAGTTTTAAGATATCGTTGATTGAACAAAGTTGTCTTCTTCTTGTTTCTGAAGGACCGTTTACGAGGATCAAAGCATGCAACGGAAGCGATTTTAAAACAAAATCGATCCTCGTATAGATAAGAATCTAGAAGACTTACTTTTCTTTCGGATTACCGGTCGGAATGGAGTGATAGAAGGAGGAGGCGCGACGGCTTCTTCGCGTGGCGGAGATGACGGCTGTCCTGCGATTCGTCGGCTCCTTCGCATCAGATCTCTTGATCTTCCAAGGTATGACTCTAAAACTCGTGGCCTCTCTTGGTGACGAAGAGAAAAACGACTTAGGTGAAAAAACAAACAAAAGAGAGAATATATATAGGGAGAACCCTAGGGTTAAAACCCTAGTGGGCCAAACCCTAGTGGGCCAAGTCCAATTAATTAATTTTTCTAATTGGGTTAGCCCAATTAATTAATTAAAACCAATGAACTTATTATTTTATTCTAGCCCAATGGACCATTCTGAATAAAATAATTCTCTCTCATGTAATCCACCCAATAGGCCAAATGTATTAAAAATACATGAGTTATATCGAGCTACCCCGGGGACCAAAAGACAAATTATTCATGGCTATTAAAATGACCAAAATATCCCTGCTACCTAGTAGCTATATTTTGTCATTCTAAGTGTTCCAACTATCACCATATGGTAACACTGACCCCACGAATAATTTTGCATGTGCGATGTCTTTGACCTACTAGTGTAATGACGAAAATGCCCCTCTGTGTAACACCCATCATTTAGAAAGGAATAATGTACTAACACCTCTCTAAATGACTTCTACCATCCTTAGATCACTAGTCCAATAATCCGTGACTACTCGAATGTACTTGCTTATCACTGGGAGCTACCCAGAAGCACACACTCTTAAGTCACGTTCCCAGGGCCCTGGTTTATTTGATTATTCTTGGACAATCACAAGGGGGTGAATCACAGAAACTATCTTGTATCAGTCTGTCTTAGATAATTAGAAACCACACTCCCAACTCACAAGGTTGCTGATCTTTGATAGACCTTACCTATAGTGAATCTAAGAATATAGCTCTAGGTTCACTAGACCACCAACTAATACTCAAGTATTAGAGTACTCGTCCACGTAGTAGCAGTGATAGACTAGCTCCATGATAATTAGTACTTTGTCATTAGCTTCTATCACAGGTCCACTCTACGCATTCCAAATGCGCTTGTACAATAAGAGTAAACGGACTGTTTACTGGCTAAGGCAAGCCATCCTCCATTAGGATCTATTGCACAATGATCTTATCATGATAGAATGCCCAGTTCTATCAAAAGATCAAGAGTAATATTTTTCTTGCTTATTAAGTACCCATGATTCATGCCTAACTGTGAAGAACGACCCATCACATGAATCACTTACTTAATAGCATGGACACTTTTCCAACAATTAAATGCAAATGATATATGTGCAATAAACTGACTAAAAGAAACATCATTACCATAAATTAAATAAAACGTGTCTTTAGGGCATACATTTCCAACAGTTTCAAGTGTTCTACTATGGACCCATGGCTAAAACTCAAGTTTTAAAAACTTCTCGAAATATGAATTTGTACTTTCTTTAGTGTATTAAGTGTTTCAAAATGTCGTCTTTCACGTAGATTCGGAATCATCAAAAGCAAATAAGTCAGTTTTTAGATATCTTTGATTGAACAAAGTTCTGTCTTTCTTGTTTCAAGTGTTTAACTATGGACCTTGGCTAAAACTCAAGTTTTAAAAACTTTCCGAAATCTGAATTTGGACTTTCTTTAGTGTATTAAGTGTTTCAAAATGCTGTCTTTCACATAGATTCGGAATCGTCAACTGCAAAAAAGTCAATTTTAAGATATCGTTGATTGAACAAAGTTGTCTCCTTCTTGTTTCAAGTGTTCTACTATGGACCATGGCTAAAACTCAAGTTTTAGAGACATCCCGAAATCCAAATTTGGACTTTCGTTACTGTACTAAGTGTATCAAAATGTCATCTTTCACATTGATTCGAGATCGTCAACCGCAAAAAAAGTCAATTTTGAGATATCGTTGAATGAACAAAGTTGTCTCTTTCTTGTTTCAAGTGTTTAACTATAGACCCATGGCTAAAACTCAAGTTTTAAAGACTTCCCGAAATCTGAGTTTGGACTTTCATCAGTGTATTAAGTGTATTAAAATGTAGTCTTTCACATTGATTCAGAATCGTCCACCGCAAAAAACTTCCCTTTCGAGTTATCGTTGAATGAACGAAGTTGTCTCTTTCTTGTTTCAAGTGTTCAACTATGGACCCATGGCCAAAACTCAAGTTTTAAAAACTTCCCAAAATCTGAATTTGGGCTTTCTTTAGTGTATTAAGTGTTTCAAAATGCCGTCTTTCATGTAGATTCGTAATCATCAAAAGCAAATAAGTCAGTTTTTAGATATCTTTGATTGAACAAAGTTCTGTCTTTCTTGTTTCAAGTGTTCTACTATGGACCCATGACTAAAACTCAAGTTTTAAAAACTTCTCGAAATCTAAATCTGGACTTTCATTAGGGTATTAAGTGTATCAAAATGTCGTCTTTCACATAGATTCGGAATCGTCAACTGCAAAAAAGTCAGTTTTAAGATATCGTTGATTGAACAAAGTTGTCTCTTTCTTGTTTCAAGTGTTCTACTATGGACCCATGGGTAAAACTCAAGTTTTAAAAAAGTTCCCGGAATCCGAATTTGGACATTCGTTAGTGTATTAAGTGTATCAAAATGTCGTCTTTCACGTTGATTCGGAATCGTCAACCGCAATAAAAGCCAGTTTTGAGATATAGTTGAATGAACAAAGTTGTCTCTTTCTTGTTTCAAGTGTTTAACTATTGACCCATGGCTAAAACTCAAGCTTTAAAGACTTCCCGAAATCCAAATTTGGACTTTCGTTAGTGTATTAAGTGTATCAAAATGTCGTCTTTCACATTTATTCGAAATCGTCAACCGCAAAAAAAGTCAGTTTTGAGAAATCGTTGAATCAACAAAGTTGTCTCTTTCTTGTTTCAAGTGTTCTACTATAGACCCATGGCTAAAACTCAAGTTTTAAAGACTTCCCGAAATCCAAATTTAGACTTTCATTAGTGTATTAAGTGTATTAAAATGTCGTATTTCACATTGATTCGGAATCGTCAACCGCAAAAAAAGTCAGTTCTGAGATATCGTTGAATGAACGAAGTTGTTTCTTTCTTGTTTCAAGTGTTTAACTATGGACCCATGGCTAAAACTCAAGTTTTAAAGACTTCCTGAAATCCGAATTTGTACTTTCATTAGTGTATTAAGTGTATTAAAATGTCGTCTTTCACATTGATTCGGAATCGTCAACCGCAAAAAAAGTCAGTTTTGAGTTATCGTTGAATGAACAAAGTTGTCTCTTTCTTGTTTCAAGTGTTTAACTATGGACCCATGGCTAAAACTCAAGTTTTAAAGACTTCCCGAAATCCGAATTTGGACTTTCATTAGTGTATTAAGTGTATTAAAATGTCGTCTTTCGCATTGATTCGGAATCGTCAACCGCAAAAAAAGTCAGTTTTGAGTTATCGTTGAATGAACAAAGTTGTCTCTTTCTTGTTTCAAGTGTTCAACTATGGACCCATGGCTAAAACTCAAGTTTTAAAGACTTCCCGAAATCCGAATTTGGACTTTCATTTGTGTATTAAGTGTATTAAAATGTCGTCTTTCACATTGATTCGGAATCGTCAACCGCAAAAAAAGTCAGTTTTGAGATATCGTTGAATGAACAAAGTTGTCTCTTTCTTGTTTCAAGTGTTCAACTATGGACCCATGGCTAAAACTCAAGTTTTAAAAACTTCCCAAAATCTGAATTTGGACTTTATTTAGTGTATTAAGTGTTTCAAAATGTCATCTTTCACGTAGATTCAGAACCGTCAAAAGCAAATAAGTCAGTTTTGAGATATCTTTGATAGAACAAAGTTCTGTCTTTCTTGTTTCAATTGTTCTACTGTGCACCCATGGCTAAAACTCAAGTTTTAAAAACTTCCCGAGATCTGAATCTGGACTTTCATTAGTGTATTATGTGTATCAAAATGTCGTCTTTCACATAGATTCGGAATCGTCAACTGCAAAAAAGTCAATTTTGAGATATCGTTGATTTAACAAAGTTGTCTCCTTCTTGTTTCAAGTGTTCTACTATGGACCCATGGGTAAAACTCACGTTTTAAAAATGTCCCGAAATCCGAATTTGGACTTTCACTAGTGTATTAAGTGTATCAAAATGTCGTCTTTCACGTTGATTCGGAATCGTCAACCGCAAAAAAAGGCAGTTTTTAGATATCGTTGAATGAAGAAAGTTGTCTCTTTCTTGTTTCAAGTGTTCAACAATGGACCCATGGCTAAAACTCAAGTTTTAAAGACTTCCCGAAATCCGAATTTGGATTTTCATTAGTGTATTAAGTGTATTAAAATGTCGTCTTTCACATTGATTCGGAATCATCAACCGCAAAAAAAGTCAGTTTTGAGATATCGTTGAATGAACAAAGTTGTCTCTTTCTTGTTTCAAGTGTTTAACTATGGACCCATGGCTAAAACTCAAGTTTTAAAAACTTCTCGAAATATGAATTTGGACTTTCTTTAGTGTATTAGGTGTTTCAAAATGTTGTCTTTCACGTAGATTCGGAATCATCAACAGCAAAAAAAGTCAGTTTTGTGATATCGTTGAATGAACAAAGTTGTATCTTTCTTGTTTCAAGTGTTTAACTACGGACCCATGGCTAAAACTCAAGTTTTAAAGACTTTTTGAAATCCGAATTTGGACTTTCATCAGTGTATTAAGTGTATTAAAATGTCGTCTTTCACATTGATTCGGAATCGTCCACCGCAAAAAAGTTCCCTTTTGAGTTATCGTTGAATGAACAAAGTTGTCTCTTTCTTGTTTCAAGTGTTCAACGATGGACCCATGGCTAAAACTCAAGTTTTAAAAACTTCTCGAAATATGAATTTGTACTTTCTTTAGTGTATTAAGTGTTTCAAAATGTCGTCTTTCACGTAGATTCGAAATCATCAAAAGCAAATAAGTCAGTTTTTAGATATCTTTGATTGAACAAAGTTCTGTCTTTCTTGTTTCAAGTGTTTAACTATGGACCATGGCTAAAACTCAAGTTTTAAAACTTTTCGAAATCTGAATATGGACTTTCTTTAGTGTATTAAGTGTTTCAAAATGCTGTCTTTCACGTAGATTCGTAATCATCAAAAGCAAATAAGTCAGTTTTAAGATATCGTTGATTGAACAAAGTTGTCTTCTTCTTGTTTCAAGTGTTCTACTATGGACCCATGGCTAAAACTCAAGTTTTAAAACTTCCCGGAATCTGAATTGAGACTTTCGTTAGTGTATTAAGTGTATCAAAATGTCGTCTTTCACATGGATTCGGAATCGTCAACCGCAAAAAAAGTCAGTTTTGAGATATCGTTGAATGAACAAAGTTGTATCTTTCTTGTTTCAAGTGTTTAACTACGGACCCATGGCTAAAACTCAAGTTTTAAAGACTTTTCGAAATCCGAATTTGGACTTTCATCAGTGTATTAAGTGTATTAAAATGTCGTCTTTCACATTGATTCGGAATCGTCCACCGCAAAAAAGTTCCCTTTTGAGTTATCGTTGAATGAACAAAGTTGTCTCTTTCTTGTTTCAAGTGTTCAACGATGGACCCATGGCTAAAACTCAAGTTTTAAAAACTTCTCGAAATATGAATTTGTACTTTCTTTAGTGTATTAAGTGTTTCAAAATGTCGTCTTTCACGTAGATTCGAAATCATCAAAAGCAAATAAGTCAGTTTTTAGATATCTTTGATTGAACAAAGTTCTGTCTTTCTTGTTTCAAGTGTTTAACTATGGCCCATGGCTAAAACTCAAGTTTTAAAAACTTTTCGAAATCTGAATATGGACTTTCTTTAATGTATTAAGTGTTTCAAAATGCTGTCTTTCACGTAGATTCGTAATCATCAAAAGCAAATAAGTCAGTTTTAAGATATCGTTGATTGAACAAAGTTGTCTTCTTCTTGTTTCAAGTGTTCTACTATGGACCCATGGCTAAAACTCAAGTTTTAAAAACTTCTCGAAATATGAATTTGTACTTTCTTTAGTGTATTAAGTGTTTCAAAATGTCGTCTTTCACGTAGATTCGGAATCATCAAAAGCAAATAAGTCAGTTTTTAGATATCTTTGATTGAACAAAGTTCTGTCTTTCTTGTTTCAAGTGTTTAACTATGGACCATGGCTAAAACTCAAGTTTTAAAAACTTTCCGAAATCTGAATTTGGACTTTCTTTAGTGTATTAAGTGTTTCAAAATGCTGTCTTTCACATAGATTCGGAATCGTCAACTGCAAAAAAGTCAATTTTAAGATATCGTTGATTGAACAAAGTTGTCTCCTTCTTGTTTCAAGTGTTCTACTATGGACCATGGCTAAAACTCAAGTTTTAGAGACATCCCGAAATCCAAATTTGGACTTTCGTTACTGTACTAAGTGTATCAAAATGTCATCTTTCACATTGATTCGAGATCGTCAACCGCAAAAAAAGTCAATTTTGAGATATCGTTGAATGAACAAAGTTGTCTCTTTCTTGTTTCAAGTGTTTAACTATGGACCCATGGCTAAAACTCAAGTTTTAAAGACTTCCCGAAATCTGAGTTTGGACTTTCATCAGTGTATTAAGTGTATTAAAATGTAGTCTTTCACATTGATTCAGAATCGTCCACCGCAAAAAACTTCCCTTTCGAGTTATCGTTGAATGAACGAAGTTGTCTCTTTCTTGTTTCAAGTGTTCAACTATGGACCCATGGCCAAAACTCAAGTTTTAAAAACTTCCCAAAATCTGAATTTGGGCTTTCTTTAGTGTATTAAGTGTTTCAAAATGCCGTCTTTCATGTAGATTCGTAATCATCAAAAGCAAATAAGTCAGTTTTTAGATATCTTTGATTGAACAAAGTTCTGTCTTTCTTGTTTCAAGTGTTCTACTATGGACCCATGACTAAAACTCAAGTTTTAAAAACTTCTCGAAATCTAAATCTGGACTTTCATTAGGGTATTAAGTGTATCAAAATGTCGTCTTTCACATAGATTCGGAATCGTCAACTGCAAAAAAGTCAGTTTTAAGATATCGTTGATTGAACAAAGTTGTCTCTTTCTTGTTTCAAGTGTTCTACTATGGACCCATGGGTAAAACTCAAGTTTTAAAAAAGTTCCCGGAATCCGAATTTGGACATTCGTTAGTGTATTAAGTGTATCAAAATGTCGTCTTTCACGTTGATTCGGAATCGTCAACCGCAATAAAAGCCAGTTTTGAGATATAGTTGAATGAACAAAGTTGTCTCTTTCTTGTTTCAAGTGTTTAACTATTGACCCATGGCTAAAACTCAAGCTTTAAAGACTTCCCGAAATCCAAATTTGGACTTTCGTTAGTGTATTAAGTGTATCAAAATGTCGTCTTTCACATTTATTCGAAATCGTCAACCGCAAAAAAAGTCAGTTTTGAGAAATCGTTGAATCAACAAAGTTGTCTCTTTCTTGTTTCAAGTGTTCTACTATAGACCCATGGCTAAAACTCAAGTTTTAAAGACTTCCCGAAATCCAAATTTAGACTTTCATTAGTGTATTAAGTGTATTAAAATGTCGTATTTCACATTGATTCGGAATCGTCAACCGCAAAAAAAGTCAGTTCTGAGATATCGTTGAATGAACGAAGTTGTTTCTTTCTTGTTTCAAGTGTTTAACTATGGACCCATGGCTAAAACTCAAGTTTTAAAGACTTCCTGAAATCCGAATTTGTACTTTCATTAGTGTATTAAGTGTATTAAAATGTCGTCTTTCACATTGATTCGGAATCGTCAACCGCAAAAAAAGTCAGTTTTGAGTTATCGTTGAATGAACAAAGTTGTCTCTTTCTTGTTTCAAGTGTTTAACTATGGACCCATGGCTAAAACTCAAGTTTTAAAGACTTCCCGAAATCCGAATTTGGACTTTCATTAGTGTATTAAGTGTATTAAAATGTCGTCTTTCGCATTGATTCGGAATCGTCAACCGCAAAAAAAGTCAGTTTTGAGTTATCGTTGAATGAACAAAGTTGTCTCTTTCTTGTTTCAAGTGTTCAACTATGGACCCATGGCTAAAACTCAAGTTTTAAAGACTTCCCGAAATCCGAATTTGGTCTTTCATTTGTGTATTAAGTGTATTAAAATGTCGTCTTTCACATTGATTCGGAATCGTCAACCGCAAAAAAAGTCAGTTTTGAGATATCGTTGAATGAACAAAGTTGTCTCTTTCTTGTTTCAAGTGTTCAACTATGGACCCATGGCTAAAACTCAAGTTTTAAAAACTTCCCAAAATCTGAATTTGGACTTTATTTAGTGTATTAAGTGTTTCAAAATGTCATCTTTCACGTAGATTCAGAACCGTCAAAAGCAAATAAGTCAGTTTTGAGATATCTTTGATAGAACAAAGTTCTGTCTTTCTTGTTTCAATTGTTCTACTGTGCACCCATGGCTAAAACTCAAGTTTTAAAAACTTCCCGAGATCTGAATCTGGACTTTCATTAGTGTATTATGTGTATCAAAATGTCGTCTTTCACATAGATTCGGAATCGTCAACTGCAAAAAAGTCAATTTTGAGATATCGTTGATTTAACAAAGTTGTCTGCTTCTTGTTTCAAGTGTTCTACTATGGACCCATGGGTAAAACTCACGTTTTAAAAATGTCCCGAAATCCGAATTTGGACTTTCACTAGTGTATTAAGTGTATCAAAATGTCGTCTTTCACATTGATTCGGAATCGTCAACCGCAAAAAAAGGCAGTTTTTAGATATCGTTGAATGAAGAAAGTTGTCTCTTTCTTGTTTCAAGTGTTCAACAATGGACCCATGGCTAAAACTCAAGTTTTAAAGACTTCCCGAAATCCGAATTTGGATTTTTCATTAGTGTATTAAGTGTATTAAAATGTCGTCTTTCACATTGATTCGGAATCATCAACCGCAAAAAAAGTCAGTTTTGAGATATCGTTGAATGAACAAAGTTGTCTCTTTCTTGTTTCAAGTGTTTAACTATGGACCCATGGCTAAAACTCAAGTTTTAAATACTTTCCGAAATCCAAATTTGGACTTTCATCAGTGTATTAAGTGTATTAAAATGTCGTCTTTCACATTGATTCGGAATCGTCCACTACAAAAAACTGCCCTTTTGAGTTATCGTTGAATAAGCAAAGTTGTCTCTTTCTTGTTTCAAGTGTTCAACTATGGACCCATGGCTAAAACACAAGTTTTAAAAACTTCTCGAAATATGAATTTGGACTTTCTTTAGTGTATTAAGTTTTTCAAAATGTCGTCTTTCACGTAGATTCGGAATCATCAAAACCAAATAAGTCAGTTTTTAGATATCTTTGATTGAACAAAGTTCTATCTTTCTTGTTTCAAGTGTTCTACTATGAACCCACGGCTAAAACTCAAGTTTTAAAAACTTCTCGAAATCTGAATCTGGACTTTCATTAGTGTATTAAGTGTATCAAAATGTCATCTTTCACATAGGTTCGGAATCGTCAACTGCAAAAAAGTCAATTTTAAGATATCGTTGATTGAACAAAGTTGTCTCCTTCTTGTTTCAAGTGTTCTACTATGGACCATGGCTAAAACTCAAGTTTTAGAGACATCCCGAAATCCGAATTTGGACTTTCGTTAGTGTATTAAGTGTATCAAAATGTCATCTTTCACATTGATTCGAGATCGTCAACCGCAAAAAAAGTCAGTTTTGAGATATCGTTGAATGAACAAAGTTGTCTCTTTCTTGTTTCTAGTGTTTAACTATGGACCCATGGCTAAAACTCAAGTTTTAAAGACTTCCCAAAATCTGATTTGGACTTTCATCAGTGTATTAAGTGTATTAAAATGTAGTCTTTCACATTGATTCAGAATCGTCCACCGCAAAAAACTTTCCTTTCGAGTTATCGTTGAATGAACGAAGTTGTCTCTTCTTGTTTCAAGTGTTCAACTACGGACCCATGGCCAAAACTCAAGTTTTAAAAACTTCCCAAAATCTGAATTTGGGCTTTCTTTAGTGTATTAAGTGTTTCAAAATGCCGTCTTTCACGTAGATTCGTAATCATCAAAAGCAAATAAGTCAGTTTTTAGTATCTTTGATTGAACAAAGTTCTGTCTTTCTTGTTTCAAGTGTTCTACTATGGACCCATGGCTAAAACTCAAGTTTTAAAAACTTCCCGAAATCTAAATTTGGACTTTCATTAGGGTATTAAGTGTATCAAAATGTCGTCTTTCACATAGATTCGGAATCGTCAACTGCAAAAAAGTCAATTTTAAGATATCATTGATTGAACAAAGTTGTCTCTTTCTTGTTTCAAGTGTTCTACTATGGACCCATGGGTAAAACTCAAGTTTTAAAAAAGTTCCCGGAATCCGAATTTGGACATTCGTTAGTGTATTAAGTGTATCAAAATGTCGTCTTTCACGTTGATTCGGAATCGTCAACCGCAATAAAAGTCAGTTTTGAGATATTGTTGAATGAACAAAGTTGCCTCTTTCTTGTTTCAAGTGTTTAACTATTGACCCATGGCTAAAACTCAAGCTTTAAAGCCTTCCCGAAATCAAAATTTGGACTTTCGTTAGTGTATTAAGTGTATCAAAATGTCGTCTTTCACATTGATTCGGAATCGTCAACCGCAAAAAAAGGCAGTTTTTAGATATCGTTGAATGAAGAAAGTTGTCTCTTTCTTGTTTCAAGTGTTCAACAATGGACCCATGGCTAAAACTCAAGTTTTAAAGACTTCTCGAAATCCGAATTTGGATTTTTCATTAGTGTATTAAGTGTATTAAAATGTCGTCTTTCACATTGATTCGGAATCATCAACCGCAAAAAAAGTCAGTTTTGAGATATCGTTGAATGAACAAAGTTGTCTCTTTCTTTTTTCAAGTGTTTAACTATGGACCCATGGCTAAAACTCAAGTTTTAAATACTTTCCGAAATCCGAATTTGGACTTTCATCAGTGTATTAAGTGTATTAAAATGTCGTCTTTCACATTGATTCGGAATCGTCCACTACAAAAAACTGCCCTTTTGAGTTATCGTTGAATAAGCAAAGTTGTCTCTTTCTTGTTTCAAGTGTTCAACTATGGACCCATGGCTAAAACACAAGTTTTAAAAACTTCTCGAAATATGAATTTGGACTTTCTTTAGTGTATTAAGTTTTTCAAAATGTCGTCTTTCACGTAGATTCGGAATCATCAAAACCAAATAAGTCAGTTTTTAGATATCTTTGATTGAACAAAGTTCTATCTTTCTTGTTTCAAGTGTTCTACTATGAACCCACGGCTAAAACTCAAGTTTTAAAAACTTCTCGAAATCTGAATCTGGACTTTCATTAGTGTATTAAGTGTATCAAAATGTCATCTTTCACATAGGTTCGAAATCGTCAACTGCAAAAAAGTCAATTTTAAGATATCGTTGATTGAACAAAGTTGTCTCCTTCTTGTTTCAAGTGTTCTACTATGGACCATGGCTAAAACTCAAGTTTTAGAGACATCCCGAAATCCGAATTTGGACTTTCGTTAGTGTATTAAGTGTATCAAAATGTCATCTTTCACGTTGATTCGGAATCGTCAACCGCAATAAAAGTCAGTTTTGAGATATTGTTGAATGAACAAAGTTGCCTCTTTCTTGTTTCAAGTGTTTAACTATTGACCCATGGCTAAAACTCAAGCTTTAAAGACTTCCCGAAATCCAAATTTGGACTTTCGTTAGTGTTTTAAGTGTATCAAAATGTCGTCTTTCACATTTATTCGAAATCGTCAGCCGCAAAAAAAGTCAGTTTTGAGAAATCGTTGAATGAACAAAGTTGTCTCTTTCTTGTTTCAAGTGTTCTACTATAGACCCATGGCTAAAACTCAAGTTTTAAAGACTTCCAGAAATCCAAATTTAGACTTTCATTAGTGTATTATTTTGTGAGAGTTTTCTCTTTGGTTCTTGAACGAACTACTTTGAACTTATCAAGATTTTATCTTGTGGCGTTCATCCTTGACTTATCACTCACAACTCTTCTCATCTATCTTGAGTGTGGCGTCAACCCTACCTTCTTATACCTTTGGTTCTTATCTCTTTATAGATAACGGGTCAAGGTCCTTTGTTTTCTTTATTATGAATCTGTTTTAGAACGATCCCTGGCAAAGGAACCATTTTTGATCGTCGGGTCTCACCTTCCTTGTGGTGTAGGTATAGTTGATACATTGTGAGTATCAACTTGTGATTCAGACATTTCATAAAAGGAAACTCCTGTAGAAACATTCCCTTTTCTTGGAAACTCATTTTCCAAAAATACTACATCCCTTGAATCAAATTCAAGTCTTTTACTCCCTTCCTCTAAATCAGCAAACACATAGCCTTTAGAGTGTTCGCAGTTGTAATACCTGAGAACTTTGGGTAATTAAGAAATAGTATTTTATTAGAAAAATCAAATTTTGAGGAAAATAGGTATCAGAATAGCCCGACAAATTGATCGAATCGACTGCCGGGAGTACCCTGGAGCCGAGATGCCTAAAGAAAATGATATGAAAGTATCGAGTAATTTAAGATATGATTTATGGCATCGAAAGAATTTGGGTCGGGAATAGTTTTCGATACAGCTAAAAATACAGCTTTAGGATAGGCTGTAAAACCGAATTATTGTAGGGGGCCTCCGGAAAGACAATGGAACCCCGAGGGTATTCATATTTGATGTGTAGAACAACCCTTCAGTGGTTTCAGGAAGAAACTAATGGATTTGGGGCTAAAACAGAGATTCGGGCCAAAATGCAATTTCTTAAAGTTTACCGAATTGGCCGGAGGGAGGTCAAGATGGCGAGTTTTTGGAATCTTCCAAGAAGGAAAGAATGTTTTTAGGACTTGAGGGATGTATTGGTAATATTAGAAAGTTCAGGGGCTTAGTGAAAAGTGGTCAAAGTGAAAATGCCAAAATTAGGGGGTGAAAGTGTAATATTTCAAAGTTGAGGAGGAAGCTTCCTGCCATGGCCGAGAGACCCATTCTGGTCGCCGACCAGCGCCTACCGACAATGGGGATTTGTGCCAAATGGGTCGGGGATGCCTTTAGGTCGGGTTTGGGTTGTCAATCGGGCATGTGGTGGTCGGAAATTGATGATTACCGACCAAACTTTCGGTCGGATTTTGGAAGCTCCAAAAGGATGTTTTGTGGTCGGATTTTGGCGAGATTAGGTCGATCCAGGGGCGGTAGGAACCTCATAGGGGTCGGTTTAAGCATCCTCGAGCGTTTGGAAGCTCGGGGTCGCCTATAAATAAGAGATGGCCGAATGCCTTCAAAAATTAAAAGCTTAGATCGGTGAGTTTGTAAACGAATTGAGAGAAATGGATAAAGGGCTTTTGTTTCCCATGTCTCAAGCTTCATTTCTGCCAAATTTGAGCCATTTTGGTTGAGAGTTGAGGGAGATCCGAAGCTTCGTCGGAAAAACGAGCTTCGCCGGAAAATCGTGTTTAGCAGTCAAAAAATGGCTCCAATCGTCCGATTTGAAGCCATGGTCTTGTAGAGGATGAAGAGAGGAAGCCATAGGTTCAAACGGGAGGTCAAACGGAGGTCGGATGAAGAAGTTATGGCAATTAAACGGAAGGCAGCGCAACCAGTCCGGCGAGCTGAAGGTTGAAGAAGACCGGCGCGTGGGGCACACGCGCCAGCTGGGACCCGCGAGTGGAGGCGCGTGGCCAGACTTTGGGAAGAGCGTGAGGGCGCGTCTAAGCTTAGAAAAATGTGAAAAAAATTGCTAAATTCTTCTAAATTCAAGTTATAGCTCCTGTATAAAAAGAATTGAATTTTGAGTTCTCTAGGTCTCGATTCTAGAATCAAAGTGCATCGTTTTGCGTGAAAACGCACCATCCGGGTAAGTCCAGTATTTTTCCTATGATGTTCATAGTTTATTATGATTTTTTGTGAAGAAAGATTGGAGAAAATAGCTTTGGAGGGATTTATTTGGATTTTTAGAGGCCAAAAATGGAAGAAAATAGAGAAAATGAGGAAATTATGAGAAAAATAGGTTTTTGATTATTATATGTTGTTTAGGGTGCCTTGAGGATTAAAGTGATGTGATTGGTGCAAATTTTGAGATTGGCACGAAAATCGAGGTTGGGCACGCAAACCGAGGCGGTGTGCATTTTTCGAGGTATCCTGATATTTTGTCAAAGGTGAGTTTTCCTACTTGCATACAACTTTGTTTTGACTTGTGAGCTGTTCTAACCCTAAAAATTGTTTATTCCAAGTCATTCTCTTAAACTTGATTTAATCCATGCAAATGTTTTGCTGCATGTGAATGTTTTGTACCTGTTATGGTTGGTTTCATAGGGATTTGTCCCGAAATGGTTTATGCATGTGCATTGAATTTTTGTGATAAAATTATGTACATGAAATGTTGTTACACATGATCATTGGCATGTTTTTGGGTTGGGATGTCAACTTATGAGGTGGCACTTGAAGTGGTAGCACTAGGGAAACGTGCCAAGGGAAAAATACCCACTTGTGACGGGGGCTGCGAGTGGACACCACCCTTGCGAGTCGACAAGTGGCGGGGCTGCGAGTGTACACCACCTCGGACCGGCAAGAGGGGGCTGCGAGTGGACACCACCCCAGATTCCTTGCGCGGTAGTATTGTTTCCAAGGTGGACGTGGATAGTGTTGATCATCATTTGGCCAGGATTAAGTGTGACGTGTGCTCCGTAAGCTTCTGAGTGGGAACGTAATGATGACGGGGTGGTTCCCGGGTTCATGCATTGACGTTGCTTCCTCTTAAGCCAGGACTGTGTTGTGCCAATGAGTCGATGTTGTTGTGTTGCCTTTAGAGAGATTGCATTTTCCCCGGTTAGGGTTAAGTGCTTGGTGGGTTTCTCTTGGGTCGGGTTTTTGTCATGATATTATGTTGTTTCATATCTTGCATACATTCATGAAAACGTTTTGAACTCTCACTTTGATGATTCATCATCTTATGTTGGACTTTGGTCCCTGGAATATTCTAACGTTCCAGGTGGTAGCAGCTATTCTAAAGGGAAAGGAATTGCCGAGGACTGACGGCAACTAGTAGATGGATAGTAGCATATGTTTTAGAATATATGTACTTCATTTTGATGATGTTAGATGATGATACAGTTTTGATGTTATATATAAAATGATTTCGGTTATGTATTACATCAGGTTTCGATCTAGCTTCCGCATTTGTATTGTGTAAAGATATTACCTGTCTTAGCTTGATGTTTTTAAGTTTGATATGCTGAGAAGGTAATTGGAATTGTCGGGGAAGTTATGGATTTAAGTGTTATGTGGTGAAATGTGCATGTCTAGGCTAGTTCTGGCTAAGGAAAGATTTGGTACTTAAGTGTGTCCGTTTGTGACCCACCTCTCTTTCCTGGGAACTTACCTGGTGCACTATTCACGAGCAGACACTTTTATTACATATTTATGAAAAAAATATTTCTCCGAAATTCATGATGGTTTATTCCGCATATATTAACGCCCCTCGGTTGGAGCGGGGTGTTACAGTTGGTATCAGAGCTGAAGATTTAGGAGACTTAGGAAAAGTCTGATTTGGAGTTTTAAGTGACTCTAGTATAGTCGATATCAGAGTTGAAATTTATTTGGAAGTCTTAAGTGACTCTGATATAGTTGATATTAGAGCCTAACCCTATTTGGAGAATTAGGGGAATAATTGTTAGGAGATTTAAGTAGCTCGGTTTCAGTTGATACCGGAGCGAATGTTTATTGGAGACTTAGCAAAACC
The DNA here is from genome assembly GCA_036245055.1 of Diospyros kaki. Taxonomy (NCBI): domain Eukaryota; kingdom Viridiplantae; phylum Streptophyta; class Magnoliopsida; order Ericales; family Ebenaceae; genus Diospyros; species Diospyros kaki. The sequence goes on along the minus strand of BSEG01000009.1, from coordinate 19,094,834 downwards.
CTGTTTGGAGACTCAAGGGTACTAGTAGGATTTGAGAATGATCTAGTTGAGAATAATTTGGTATAGATCGAGGATCCTAGGGAATGAGAAAACTTAGGATATTTCGGTCAATGTTTGGAGAATAGAAATTGGAGATTTCGATGTTTGACTTTAATGATAGATAGTGAGATAAGAATCTCGAAATTGATGAAATTGGAATTGAGGTAAAGTTACCTCGAGAAAGTACATTGGGTTTATTTTCGATTTAAATGATGGTATGATCGAGGTATAGTCTTGAACTTCGTAAAAATTTTTGGAAATTAGAAATTTTGACGATAGGTTGCCCTTAAGACGGTCACGTAGAAGCCGAAAATCGTTAGCAAGGTTAAGGTTACCTTTAAGTGAGTTTAGCAATGATTAAAGAAAGTTCTTTTTCAGATAGTGAATGCTCGGGAAGCATGTCACGATAGGTTTCATATCAGGATTGTTCGTGTGACTATTTTGGAGACTAGCTGAATTTGGAGTTACATTCGGAAGTTGTTTGTTAGAATTTCGTGTTAACCATTATTTTGCAGGAACTGGATATATTTGGAGATTTCGAGGATTCTAAGGATTTTTGGAATTTGGAACCAATGATTGCAGAATTGAGGTAAGTCTAGTTTACGAAATTTTTATATCAGTCTTGAGGATCTTTAGATATCATGATTAGGAAAGCTATCGAGTGATGTGAGCCGTTGGATCGTGAGATGATTTGCCAAAAGATTAGTGATGATTTGTGATTGAGGTATTTAAGTCTGTTCAAATATTGGGAGTTGTTATTAGTGCCAAAGGATTAGTGATGATTGTGATTGAGGTATTTAAGTTTGTTCAATATTGGGAGTTGTTATCAGTAATTTGATTTATTGAGAGCAAAAATTTCGAGGACGAAATTTCCTAAGGGGGGGAGAATGTAATACCTGAGAACTTTGGGTAATTAAGAAATAGTATTTTATTAGAAAAATCAAATTTTGAGGAAAATAGGTATCAGAATAGCCCGACAAATTGATCGAATCGACTGCCGGGAGTACCCTGGAGCCGAGATGCCTAAAGAAAATGATATGAAAGTATCGAGTAATTTAAGATATGATTTATGGCATCGAAAGAATTTGGGTCGGGAATAGTTTTCGATACAGCTAAAAATACAGCTTTAGGATAGGCTGTAAAACCGAATTATTGTAGGGGGCCTCCGGAAAGACAATGGAACCCCGAGGGTATTCATATTTGATGTGTAGAACAACCCTTCAGTGGTTTCAGGAAGAAACTAATGGATTTGGGGCTAAAACAGAGATTCGGGCCAAAATGCAATTTCTTAAAGTTTACCGAATTGGCCGGAGGGAGGTCAAGATGGCGAGTTTTTGGAATCTTCCAAGAAGGAAAGAATGTTTTTAGGACTTGAGGGATGTATTGGTAATATTAGAAAGTTCAGGGGCTTAGTGAAAAGTGGTCAAAGTGAAAATGCCAAAATTAGGGGGTGAAAGTGTAATATTTCAAAGTTGAGGAGGAAGCTTCCTGCCATGGCCGAGAGACCCATTCTGGTCGCCGACCAGCGCCTACCGACAATGGGGATTTGTGCCAAATGGGTCGGGGATGCCTTTAGGTCGGGTTTGGGTTGTCAATCGGGCATGTGGTGGTCGGAAATTGATGATTACCGACCAAACTTTCGGTCGGATTTTGGAAGCTCCAAAAGGATGTTTTGTGGTCGGATTTTGGCGAGATTAGGTCGATCCAGGGGCGGTAGGAACCTCATAGGGGTCGGTTTAAGCATCCTCGAGCGTTTGGAAGCTCGGGGTCGCCTATAAATAAGAGATGGCCGAATGCCTTCAAAAATTAAAAGCTTAGATCGGTGAGTTTGTAAACGAATTGAGAGAAATGGATAAAGGGCTTTTGTTTCCCATGTCTCAAGCTTCATTTCTGCCAAATTTGAGCCATTTTGGTTGAGAGTTGAGGGAGATCCGAAGCTTCGTCGGAAAAACGAGCTTCGCCGGAAAATCGTGTTTAGCAGTCAAAAAATGGCTCCAATCGTCCGATTTGAAGCCATGGTCTTGTAGAGGATGAAGAGAGGAAGCCATAGGTTCAAACGGGAGGTCAAACGGAGGTCGGATGAAGAAGTTATGGCAATTAAACGGAAGGCAGCGCAACCAGTCCGGCGAGCTGAAGGTTGAAGAAGACCGGCGCGTGGGGCACACGCGCCAGCTGGGACCCGCGAGTGGAGGCGCGTGGCCAGACTTTGGGAAGAGCGTGAGGGCGCGTCTAAGCTCAGAAAAATGTGAAAAAAATTGCTAAATTCTTCTAAATTCAAGTTATAGCTCCTGTATAAAAAGAATTGAATTTTGAGTTCTCTAGGTCTCGATTCTAGAATCAAAGTGCATCGTTTTGCGTGAAAACGCACCATCCGGGTAAGTCCAGTATTTTTCCTATGATGTTCATAGTTTATTATGATTTTTTGTGAAGAAAGATTGGAGAAAATAGCTTTGGAGGGATTTATTTGGATTTTTAGAGGCCAAAAATGGAAGAAAATAGAGAAAATGAGGAAATTATGAGAAAAATAGGTTTTTGATTATTATATGTTGTTTAGGGTGCCTTGAGGATTAAAGTGATGTGATTGGTGCAAATTTTGAGATTGGCACGAAAATCGAGGTTGGGCACGCAAACCGAGGCGGTGTGCATTTTTCGAGGTATCCTGATATTTTGTCAAAGGTGAGTTTTCCTACTTGCATACAACTTTGTTTTGACTTGTGAGCTGTTCTAACCCTAAAAATTGTTTATTCCAAGTCATTCTCTTAAACTTGATTTAATCCATGCAAATGTTTTGCTGCATGTGAATGTTTTGTACCTGTTATGGTTGGTTTCATAGGGATTTGTCCCGAAATGGTTTATGCATGTGCATTGAATTTTTGTGATAAAATTATGTACATGAAATGTTGTTACACATGATCATTGGCATGTTTTTGGGTTGGGATGTCAACTTATGAGGTGGCACTTGAAGTGGTAGCACTAGGGAAACGTGCCAAGGGAAAAATACCCACTTGTGACGGGGGCTGCGAGTGGACACCACCCTTGCGAGTCGACAAGTGGCGGGGCTGCGAGTGTACACCACCTCGGACCGGCAAGAGGGGGCTGCGAGTGGACACCACCCCAGATTCCTTGCGCGGTAGTATTGTTTCCAAGGTGGACGTGGATAGTGTTGATCATCATTTGGCCAGGATTAAGTGTGACGTGTGCTCCGTAAGCTTCTGAGTGGGAACGTAATGATGACGGGGTGGTTCCCGGGTTCATGCATTGACGTTGCTTCCTCTTAAGCCAGGACTGTGTTGTGCCAATGAGTCGATGTTGTTGTGTTGCCTTTAGAGAGATTGCATTTTCCCCGGTTAGGGTTAAGTGCTTGGTGGGTTTCTCTTGGGTCGGGTTTTTGTCATGATATTATGTTGTTTCATATCTTGCATACATTCATGAAAACGTTTTGAACTCTCACTTTGATGATTCATCATCTTATGTTGGACTTTGGTCCCTGGAATATTCTAACGTTCCAGGTGGTAGCAGCTATTCTAAAGGGAAAGGAATTGCCGAGGACTGACGGCAACTAGTAGATGGATAGTAGCATATGTTTTAGAATATATGTACTTCATTTTGATGATGTTAGATGATGATACAGTTTTGATGTTATATATAAAATGATTTCGGTTATGTATTACATCAGGTTTCGATCTAGCTTCCGCATTTGTATTGTGTAAAGATATTACCTGTCTTAGCTTGATGTTTTTAAGTTTGATATGCTGAGAAGGTAATTGGAATTGTCGGGGAAGTTATGGATTTAAGTGTTATGTGGTGAAATGTGCATGTCTAGGCTAGTTCTGGCTAAGGAAAGATTTGGTACTTAAGTGTGTCCGTTTGTGACCCACCTCTCTTTCCTGGGAACTTACCTGGTGCACTATTCACGAGCAGACACTTTTATTACATATTTATGAAAAAAATATTTCTCCGAAATTCATGATGGTTTATTCCGCATATATTAACGCCCCTCGGTTGGAGCGGGGTGTTACAGTTGGTATCAGAGCTGAAGATTTAGGAGACTTAGGAAAAGTCTGATTTGGAGTTTTAAGTGACTCTAGTATAGTCGATATCAGAGTTGAAATTTATTTGGAAGTCTTAAGTGACTCTGATATAGTTGATATTAGAGCCTAACCCTATTTGGAGAATTAGGGGAATAATTGTTAGGAGATTTAAGTAGCTCGGTTTCAGTTGATACCGGAGCGAATGTTTATTGGAGACTTAGCAAAACCCTGTTTGGAGACTCAAGGGTACTAGTAGGATTTGAGAATGATCTAGTTGAGAATAATTTGGTATAGATCGAGGATCCTAGGGAATGAGAAAACTTAGGATATTTCGGTCAATGTTTGGAGAATAGAAATTGGAGATTTCGATGTTTGACTTTAATGATAGATAGTGAGATAAGAATCTCGAAATTGATGAAATTGGAATTGAGGTAAAGTTACCTCGAGAAAGTACATTGGGTTTATTTTCGATTTAAATGATGGTATGATCGAGGTATAGTCTTGAACTTCGTAAAAATTTTTGGAAATTAGAAATTTTGACGATAGGTTGCCCTTAAGACGGTCACGTAGAAGCCGAAAATCGTTAGCAAGGTTAAGGTTACCTTTAAGTGAGTTTAGCAATGATTAAAGAAAGTTCTTTTTCAGATAGTGAATGCTCGGGAAGCATGTCACGATAGGTTTCATATCAGGATTGTTCGTGTGACTATTTTGGAGACTAGCTGAATTTGGAGTTACATTCGGAAGTTGTTTGTTAGAATTTCGTGTTAACCATTATTTTGCAGGAACTGGATATATTTGGAGATTTCGAGGATTCTAAGGATTTTTGGAATTTGGAACCAATGATTGCAGAATTGAGGTAAGTCTAGTTTACGAAATTTTTATATCAGTCTTGAGGATCTTTAGATATCATGATTAGGAAAGCTATCGAGTGATGTGAGCCGTTGGATCGTGAGATGATTTGCCAAAAGATTAGTGATGATTTGTGATTGAGGTATTTAAGTCTGTTCAAATATTGGGAGTTGTTATTAGTGCCAAAGGATTAGTGATGATTGTGATTGAGGTATTTAAGTTTGTTCAATATTGGGAGTTGTTATCAGTAATTTGATTTATTGAGAGCAAAAATTTCGAGGACGAAATTTCCTAAGGGGGGGAGAATGTAATACCTGAGAACTTTGGGTAATTAAGAAATAGTATTTTATTAGAAAAATCAAATTTTGAGGAAAATAGGTATCAGAATAGCCCGACAAATTGATCGAATCGACTGCCGGGAGTACCCTGGAGCCGAGATGCCTAAAGAAAATGATATGAAAGTATCGAGTAATTTAAGATATGATTTATGGCATCGAAAGAATTTGGGTCGGGAATAGTTTTCGATACAGCTAAAAATACAGCTTTAGGATAGGCTGTAAAACCGAATTATTGTAGGGGGCCTCCGGAAAGACAATGGAACCCCGAGGGTATTCATATTTGATGTGTAGAACAACCCTTCAGTGGTTTCAGGAAGAAACTAATGGATTTGGGGCTAAAACAGAGATTCGGGCCAAAATGCAATTTCTTAAAGTTTACCGAATTGGCCGGAGGGAGGTCAAGATGGCGAGTTTTTGGAATCTTCCAAGAAGGAAAGAATGTTTTTAGGACTTGAGGGATGTATTGGTAATATTAGAAAGTTCAGGGGCTTAGTGAAAAGTGGTCAAAGTGAAAATGCCAAAATTAGGGGGTGAAAGTGTAATATTTCAAAGTTGAGGAGGAAGCTTCCTGCCATGGCCGAGAGACCCATTCTGGTCGCCGACCAGCGCCTACCGACAATGGGGATTTGTGCCAAATGGGTCGGGGATGCCTTTAGGTCGGGTTTGGGTTGTCAATCGGGCATGTGGTGGTCGGAAATTGATGATTACCGACCAAACTTTCGGTCGGATTTTGGAAGCTCCAAAAGGATGTTTTGTGGTCGGATTTTGGCGAGATTAGGTCGATCCAGGGGCGGTAGGAACCTCATAGGGGTCGGTTTAAGCATCCTCGAGCGTTTGGAAGCTCGGGGTCGCCTATAAATAAGAGATGGCCGAATGCCTTCAAAAATTAAAAGCTTAGATCGGTGAGTTTGTAAACGAATTGAGAGAAATGGATAAAGGGCTTTTGTTTCCCATGTCTCAAGCTTCATTTCTGCCAAATTTGAGCCATTTTGGTTGAGAGTTGAGGGAGATCCGAAGCTTCGTCGGAAAAACGAGCTTCGCCGGAAAATCGTGTTTAGCAGTCAAAAAATGGCTCCAATCGTCCGATTTGAAGCCATGGTCTTGTAGAGGATGAAGAGAGGAAGCCATAGGTTCAAACGGGAGGTCAAACGGAGGTCGGATGAAGAAGTTATGGCAATTAAACGGAAGGCAGCGCAACCAGTCCGGCGAGCTGAAGGTTGAAGAAGACCGGCGCGTGGGGCACACGCGCCAGCTGGGACCCGCGAGTGGAGGCGCGTGGCCAGACTTTGGGAAGAGCGTGAGGGCGCGTCTAAGCTCAGAAAAATGTGAAAAAAATTGCTAAATTCTTCTAAATTCAAGTTATAGCTCCTGTATAAAAAGAATTGAATTTTGAGTTCTCTAGGTCTCGATTCTAGAATCAAAGTGCATCGTTTTGCGTGAAAACGCACCATCCGGGTAAGTCCAGTATTTTTCCTATGATGTTCATAGTTTATTATGATTTTTTGTGAAGAAAGATTGGAGAAAATAGCTTTGGAGGGATTTATTTGGATTTTTAGAGGCCAAAAATGGAAGAAAATAGAGAAAATGAGGAAATTATGAGAAAAATAGGTTTTTGATTATTATATGTTGTTTAGGGTGCCTTGAGGATTAAAGTGATGTGATTGGTGCAAATTTTGAGATTGGCACGAAAATCGAGGTTGGGCACGCAAACCGAGGCGGTGTGCATTTTTCGAGGTATCCTGATATTTTGTCAAAGGTGAGTTTTCCTACTTGCATACAACTTTGTTTTGACTTGTGAGCTGTTCTAACCCTAAAAATTGTTTATTCCAAGTCATTCTCTTAAACTTGATTTAATCCATGCAAATGTTTTGCTGCATGTGAATGTTTTGTACCTGTTATGGTTGGTTTCATAGGGATTTGTCCCGAAATGGTTTATGCATGTGCATTGAATTTTTGTGATAAAATTATGTACATGAAATGTTGTTACACATGATCATTGGCATGTTTTTGGGTTGGGATGTCAACTTATGAGGTGGCACTTGAAGTGGTAGCACTAGGGAAACGTGCCAAGGGAAAAATACCCACTTGTGACGGGGGCTGCGAGTGGACACCACCCTTGCGAGTCGACAAGTGGCGGGGCTGCGAGTGTACACCACCTCGGACCGGCAAGAGGGGGCTGCGAGTGGACACCACCCCAGATTCCTTGCGCGGTAGTATTGTTTCCAAGGTGGACGTGGATAGTGTTGATCATCATTTGGCCAGGATTAAGTGTGACGTGTGCTCCGTAAGCTTCTGAGTGGGAACGTAATGATGACGGGGTGGTTCCCGGGTTCATGCATTGACGTTGCTTCCTCTTAAGCCAGGACTGTGTTGTGCCAATGAGTCGATGTTGTTGTGTTGCCTTTAGAGAGATTGCATTTTCCCCGGTTAGGGTTAAGTGCTTGGTGGGTTTCTCTTGGGTCGGGTTTTTGTCATGATATTATGTTGTTTCATATCTTGCATACATTCATGAAAACGTTTTGAACTCTCACTTTGATGATTCATCATCTTATGTTGGACTTTGGTCCCTGGAATATTCTAACGTTCCAGGTGGTAGCAGCTATTCTAAAGGGAAAGGAATTGCCGAGGACTGACGGCAACTAGTAGATGGATAGTAGCATATGTTTTAGAATATATGTACTTCATTTTGATGATGTTAGATGATGATACAGTTTTGATGTTATATATAAAATGATTTCGGTTATGTATTACATCAGGTTTCGATCTAGCTTCCGCATTTGTATTGTGTAAAGATATTACCTGTCTTAGCTTGATGTTTTTAAGTTTGATATGCTGAGAAGGTAATTGGAATTGTCGGGGAAGTTATGGATTTAAGTGTTATGTGGTGAAATGTGCATGTCTAGGCTAGTTCTGGCTAAGGAAAGATTTGGTACTTAAGTGTGTCCGTTTGTGACCCACCTCTCTTTCCTGGGAACTTACCTGGTGCACTATTCACGAGCAGACACTTTTATTACATATTTATGAAAAAAATATTTCTCCGAAATTCATGATGGTTTATTCCGCATATATTAACGCCCCTCGGTTGGAGCGGGGTGTTACAGCAGTACCTAATGAAAACACATTTCTTTCCTTTTGGTCCTAACTTACCAAATTCAGATTTGGTGTTATGGACATAGGCTGCACAGCCCCAAGGCCTTAAATTGCTCAAATTTGGCCTCCTTTTAGTCCATAACTCATAAGGAGTAGAAGATACTGATTTGGAGGGCATTCGATTGAGCACATATGTTGCTGTTAGCAACGCATCTCCCCAATAAGACATATCTAAGTTGGCTTGAGCCATCATAGATCTCACCATGTCTAGGAGTGTGCGATTCTTCCTTTCGGCCACTCCATTTTGTTGGGGTGTATCAGGAATAGTTAGATGCCTTTCTATTCCTTTTTGCTCATAGAACCCCTTAAACAAATTAGACATATACTCACCTCCACGATCTGTCCTTAGACATTTGATCGTAGTATTAAGTTGATTCTCAACCAATTGTACATATGCCAAGAAGCAACTCATTGCTTCACTTTTAAACTTTAACAAGTACACATGTGTATAACGAGTATAGTCATTAGTGAATGTGAGGAAATATCTAAACCCTTGTCTAGATATTACATTCAAGGGACCACATATGTCAGAATGTACTAAAGCTAATGGAAACTGAACTCGAGACCCTTTCCCAAATGGTTTCCTATTCATCTTTCCAGCAAGGCAATATTCACATGTAGGAAGAGATACAGTTCTCAAAGAACCAAGTAAGCCTTCTTTGGCTAACCTTTTCATTCTTGATTCTCCTACATGCCCTAATCTTGAATGCCATAAACATTCATCTTGTCTTTCAGCTATAAGACAATGAGTGTTTGACTTTTCATTTGAAGAATTCAAAACAAAGAAACCATCATGTAGGAAACCAGTACCAACAAACTTCTTATTGGAAAATAAATCAACTTTATTTCCATGAAATGTTAATTCAAAACCAAGATCCAAAAGACAAGATACAGAAATCAAGTTTCTTCTAATCTGTGGTACATAAAGTACATCTACTAAATGGAGACAATGTCCATCCTTTATCGAAATTTCACAAATCCCGATTCCTTGTACTTCAAGTCGTGCATTATTTCCAACATATACCCACTTGGTATTTGGTGGAATCTTCCTGAAATGCATGAACAACTCACGATCTTTTACGATGTGACTGGTTGCTCCTGAATCCAGAACCCATCCTGAGTTAGAATCAACCATGAAAGTACATGATGCAACTAATGCATCAAACGTAAAAGGAGTAGAGTGTACATTTGGTATAGTGCAATCACATGCACAATGACCCATTTGGCCACAGTTGAAGCAGTTGATTTTCTTGGGATCATTTCCTTTCTTGGGATCTATCATGGTTTCGATGATCATTTCAAGGGTTTCTTGTTTAGGCCATATAGCATAGTTGTGATCATCAGCATTAGCCATCTACATGCACATGCACCCATTAGCAACTTGTCCATAACTTTTCATTCAAAGCATTATACTAAACAACCAATCAAATAACATACATACTCAATCCAAAAGTATGTTTTTATCATACAATCAAAATCTCGTATGCATGCATATGATCAGCATGTTTAATAAAATCTGTGAATGACAATACAACCTTCTCTTTTTATATTTGCTGTAGATCCAAGGTATGATAATCAGTTATAACTGTAGATCAATACCGAGGATAATCAGCCTATTGACTCTAAGATCAATCATAACTTGCTGTAGATCCAAGGTATGATAATCAGTCGTAACTGTAGATCAATACCAAGGATAATCAGCCTATACACTCAAGTCGGGTCTTACCGATACAAAGATCAGCATAGCCCGTTCTTGAGTCCATTTTCTTTAAGCATGGATTTTCATCTTAAAAGGAACCAAATATATATGATACATCATAACAAAATAACATGTATCATAAAACTGAAACAATTTAGTAAGAATATGAATTCATAATATTGCTTTAGTCAAGGCCAAATAAGATGAAATAAAAGAAAAATAGAAGAGAGAGCAAAAGGCACAAAACCTTGGCTCTGATACCACTGAAAGATTTCTTATCTAAAAGATAGCGAGATAGAAATCTTACTTTGCTAGGATCGATTTGATGTAAAACACAACTCCACACCAAGGGTAATTTGATTACCAACTTAAAGAAGCAGCAACCAAAATACTTTCACAACCCAATGTGCCTTCTTTGCAAGTCTCTTATTCTTCTCTCTAGAAGAATATCTTTCAATCCTCTTCTCTTACCTTTATTTTGTAATATACAAATAAAGGGCTCTCAAATTGATGCATTGGATGAAATGGGTGGTGGTCTATTTATAATTGAGTGCCACCCCTTCCCAAAGGACTTGTCTTTGGAGAAAAGGGTGCTTGGAACCTTCCAAGTAACCACCCATAACCACCCTTAACCAACTTGGTGTAACCACCCATAATTGTGGCCTTTCATCCATAAGGAAGAGAGAGAGATTTATGTGTTGCCATGTGTCAGCATGTGGTTAAGTCACATGTCAATTGGCTAGTAGTCCATGTAAGCTGCCATGTAACACCCGAGATTTTTGGACTCAAATATGATGAAATATATGAGATTATTCGCTTCAGGTACTTGAGGAAGTAGGACATTTCAAGGGATTGAGGATGTCTTGAGTCAAAAGTTTAGTTTCTGAACCAAGGGTAAAAGTGTAATTTACCTAACATATTGGAGTATTAGTGTAATTTATCCTTTCTTCAGGGGCTAAAATGTAATTAAATATTGACTCGAGAACCAAGTTATAAGGGGCCTAAATGCAATTACTTAAGTTATAAGGGGTCTAAATGCAATTACCCAACAGTTCGGGCCAAGGTGTAAACTTTGAAACTGGATTGATAGGGAAATGATGTAAGCAATGATGTAAGCGATGATGTCATACCAATCAAAGATGTAAGCAATGGCATCACCTTTATTTAAAGATATGATAAGATAATAAGAAGAAAGATAGAGATTGAATTACTTTAAGTAATTAAGAAGAAGAAAGATAAGAATTGAGTTGCTTTAAGTAATTAACAAGAAGAAAGATAAGAATAGAACTCATTTTCCTACACTATAAATAGGGCCATAGGGTTTGCTTACAAATCATTCCAAGTAGTTTCGAGGTGATTTCATTGAGAGGATCAAAGAGGATTCCAACCAAGTTTCAAGGTAAGTACAATATGATATGAACTATCTACATGTTTAACTCATGGAAATCATGTTTATGTGGTCCACAAGCAAGTTATGGGACCGGAGTTTAGTAGCGCTACGCACGTAGGTTCTTACCCCGACAAGTTGGTAGATCCTATCGTGTCTCCTCAGGTTTAAGTTTCAAGTTCATGTTATGCCATGTTTCATAACACGTTTATAGTTCATCTGTGCTTACTGAGATTTATCTCACCCCTTACGTTGTCTCCTTTAGGTGGCCATGATTAAGAAGATTGGAGCATGAACGTGGATCATGGTGATATTTAAAAAGGGATTACAAAAGTTTAAATTCAGTATTTCTTTGTTTTAGAACAAAGTATTTCTATGTTAAACTCTAAACTATGTTTAAATGATATAAAGTATGTCTTTTGGGAGTTTTATGTAAGTTTTATGAAAGTTTGATTCTCGGATGATATCCGGGCGTCACAAAGTGGTATCAGAGCGAAGGTTTGACTTTCCTGTATTTTTTTTAAAAAAAAAAAAAAATCGATTTTACTATTCACATGAACAGTGACAGTACTGTTCACTATGAACAGTACACGATGGTGAAAAGTTCAAAAAAAAAAACAAAAGAAGAAATCACCACGTCCCGTTCAAGTTTCCAATCTCCGGGTAAGTTATAAGAATTATTATGTTTATTTATTTTATTATGATTATTCTTTTAAGATATATTTATGAACATGTTGTTACAATTATGTATATATATGACATTCACATTAGAATGGTATGTGAAATGCATGATTCTTGTTTATAATTAATCAAGTATGTGTTATTCTATCAAGTAAATTACTCTAAATAATTTACGGAGAGCTTTTTAAGTTAGAAAGAGCTTATTAGGGCAAAATCAATTAGGAATCAAGTCACTCAAGAAACGTTTGCATAACAAACCATAATTAAATACTAATCTATTGTTAAGTTTATTAATTTGTGTAATCGTAAGATTAAAGGGCTTTGTCACAAAGACCTAAACTGTCTAAGGAGAGCAAGGGACTTAAGTGGTCCATGTGACCCCCCTCCTCACCTGGAAGCCTTTTAGTTGTACATTATGCATATTAGTAAAACAAGATAAAGGATTTGCAACAAAACTCGGTCAAAGAAACAACATGGGAACGCGAGGACTAGATGCGATCCAATTATCCCCAACTATTTGATGATGAGAAGTAAGGTAATTTTCGAGGACGAAAATTCTTTTAAGGAGGGTAGATTGTAACACCCGAGATTTTTGGACTCAAATATGATGAAATATATGAGATTATTCGCTTCAGGTACTTGAGGAAGTAGGACATTTCAAGGGATTGAGGATGTCTTGAGTCAAAAGTTTAGTTTCTGAACCAAGGGTAAAAGTGTAATTTACCTAACATATTGGAGTATTAGTGTAATTTATCCTTTCTTCAGGGGCTAAAATGTAATTAAATATTGACTCGAGAACCAAGTTATAAGGGGCCTAAATGCAATTACTTAAGTTATAAGGGGTCTAAATGCAATTACCCAACAGTTCGGGCCAAGGTGTAAACTTTGAAACTGGATTGATAGGGAAATGATGTAAGCAATGATGTAAGCGATGATGTCATACCAATCAAAGATGTAAGCAATGGCATCACCTTTATTTAAAGATATGATAAGATAATAAGAAGAAAGATAGAGATTGAATTACTTTAAGTAATTAAGAAGAAGAAAGATAAGAATTGAGTTGCTTTAAGTAATTAACAAGAAGAAAGATAAGAATAGAACTCATTTTCCTACACTATAAATAGGGCCATAGGGTTTGCTTACAAATCATTCCAAGTAGTTTCGAGGTGATTTCATTGAGAGGATCAAAGAGGATTCCAACCAAGTTTCAAGGTAAGTACAATATGATATGAACTATCTACATGTTTAACTCATGGAAATCATGTTTATGTGGTCCACAAGCAAGTTATGGGACCGGAGTTTAGTAGCGCTACGCACGTAGGTTCTTACCCCGACAAGTTGGTAGATCCTATCGTGTCTCCTCAGGTTTAAGTTTCAAGTTCATGTTATGCCATGTTTCATAACACGTTTATAGTTCATCTGTGCTTACTGAGATTTATCTCACCCCTTACGTTGTCTCCTTTAGGTGGCCATGATTAAGAAGATTGGAGCATGAACGTGGATCATGGTGATATTTAAAAAGGGATTACAAAAGTTTAAATTCAGTATTTCTTTGTTTTAGAACAAAGTATTTCTATGTTAAACTCTAAACTATGTTTAAATGATATAAAGTATGTCTTTTGGGAGTTTTATGTAAGTTTTATGAAAGTTTGATTCTCGGTTAAGATCCGGGCGTCACATGCCATGTCATCACCTGATGAGATGTCACTGCCACCTCACTATCACTCAGCTAGTGTCACTACCCCGAGCTGGGTCCAACTACCTTGAGTTGACTTGAGTTAGAGTGAGCTAGGTGAGCTAGGTGAGCTGGAGTTGAGCTGGAGTGAGTTAGCTTAAGCTACTGTGAGCTATTCCAAACTCAAGTTGAGCTATCTCTAGCTATCTCATGAGCACATTGCTGCTAAGCAATTCATGATCCATCTGATCAAGTTTAACTTGTGCGTACACAAGTATTCGCTCAAATTCCAACAATTAAGTGTATCAAAATGTCATCTTTCACATTGATTCGAGATCGTCAACCGCAAAAAAAGTCAGTTTTGAGATATCGTTGAATGAACAAAGTTGTCTCTTTCTTGTTTCAAGTGTTTAACTATGGACCCATGGCTAAAACTCAAGTTTTAAAGACTTCCCGAAATCCGAATTTGGACTTTCGTTAGTGTATTAAGTGTATCAAAATGTCGTCTTTCACATTTATTCGAAATCGTCAACTGCAAAAAAAGTCAGTTTTGAGAAATCGTTGAATGAACAAAGTTGTCTCTTTCTTGTTTCAAGTGTTCTACTATGGACCCATGGCTAAAACTCAAGTTTTAAAGACTTTCCGAAATTCGAATTTGGACTTTCATCAGTGTATTAAGTGTATTAAAATGTCGTCTTTCACATTGATTCGGAATCGTCCACTACAAAAAACTGCCCTTTTGAGTTATCGTTGAATAAGCAAAGTTGTCTCTTTCTTGTTTCAAGTGTTCAACTATGGACCCATGGCTAAAACACAAGTTTTAAAAACTTCTCGAAATATGAATTTGGACTTTCTTTAGTGTATTAAGTTTTTCAAAATGTCGTCTTTCACGTAGATTCGGAATCATCAAAACCAAATAAGTCAGTTTTTAGATATCTTTGATTGAACAAAGTTCTATCTTTCTTGTTTCAAGTGTTCTCCTATGGACCCACGGCTAAAACTCAAGTTTTAAAAACTTCTCGAAATCTGAATCTGGACTTTCATTAGTGTATTAAGTGTATCAAAATGTCATCTTTCACATAGGTTCGGAATTGTCAACTGCAAAAAAGTCAATTTTAAGATATCGTTGATTGAACAAAGTTGTCTCCTTCTTGTTTCAAGTGTTCTACTATGGACCATGGCTAAAACTCAAGTTTTAGAGACATCCCGAAATCCAAATTTGGACTTTCGTTAGTGTATTAAGTGTATCAAAATGTCATCTTTCACATTGATTCGAGATCGTCAACCGCAAAAAAAGTCAGTTTTGAGATATCGTTGAATGAACAAAGTTGTCTCTTTCTTGTTTCTAGTGTTTAACTATGGACCCATGGCTAAAACTCAAGTTTTAAAGACTCCCCGAAATCTGATTTGGACTTTCATCATTGTATTAAGTGTATTAAAATGTAGTCTTTCACATTGATTCAGAATCGTCCACCGCAAAAAACTTTCCTTTCGAGTTATCGTTGAATGAACGAAGTTGTCTCTTTCTTGTTTCAAGTGTTCAACTACGGACCCATGGCCAAAACTCAAGTTTTAAAAACTTCCCAAAATCTGAATTTGGGCTTTCTTTAGTGTATTAAGTGTTTCAAAATGCCGTCTTTCACGTAGATTCGTAATCATCAAAAGCAAATAAGTCAGTTTTTAGATATCTTTGATTGAACAAAGTTCTGTCTTTCTTGTTTCGAGTGTTCTACTATGGACCCATGTCTAAAACTCAAGTTTTAAAAACTTCCCGAAATCTAAATCTGGACTTTCATTAGGGTATTAAGTGTATCAAAATGTCGTCTTTCACATAGATTCGGAATCGTCAACTACAAAAAATTCAATTTTAAGATATCATTGATTGAACAAAGTTGTCTCTTTCTTGTTTCAAGTGTTCTACTATGGACCCATGGGTAAAACTCATGTTTTAAAAAAGTTCCCGGAATCCGAATTTGGACATTCGTTAGTGTATTAAGTGTATCAAAATGTCATCTTTCACGTTGATTCGGAATCGTCAACCGCAATAAAAGTCAGTTTTGAGATATTGTTGAATGAACAAAGTTGCCTCTTTCTTGTTTCAAGTGTTTAACTATTGACCCATGCCTAAAACTCAAGCTTTAAAGACTTCCCGAAATCCAAATTTGGACTTTCGTTAGTGTATTAAGTGTATCAAAATGTCGTCTTTCACATTTATTCGAAATCGTCAACCGCAAAAAAAGTCAGTTTTGAGAAATCGTTGAATGAACAAAGTTGTCTCTTTCTTGTTTCAAGTGTTCTACTATAGACCCATGGCTAAAACTCCAGTTTTAAAGACTTCCAGAAATCCAAATTTAGACTTTCATTAGTGTATTAAGTGTATTAAAATGTCGTATTTCACATTGATTCGGAATCGTCAACCGCAAAAAAAGTCAGTTTTGAGATATCGTTGAATGAAGAAAGTTGTCTCTTTCTTGTTTCAAGTGTTTAACTATAGACCCATGGCTAAAACTCAAGTTTTAAAGACTTCCCGAAATCCGAATTTGGACTTTCGTTAGTGTATTAAGTGTATCAAAATGTCGTCTTTCACATTTATTCGAAATCGTCAACTGCAAAAAAAGTCAGTTTTGAGAAATCGTTAAATGAACAAAGTTGTCTCTTTCTTGTTTCAAGTGTTCTACTATGGACCCATGGCTAAAACTCAAGTTTTAAAGACTTTCCGAAATTCGAATTTGGACTTTCATCAGTGTATTAAGTGTATTAAAATGTCGTCTTTCACATTGATTCGGAATCGTCCACTACAAAAAACTGCCCTTTTGAGTTATCGTTGAATAAGCAAAGTTGTCTCTTTCTTGTTTCAAGTGTTTAACTATGGACCCATGGCTAAAACTCAAGTTTTAAAAACTTCTCGAAATATGAATTTGGACTTTCTTTAGTGTATTAGGTGTTTCAAAATGTCGTCTTTCACGTAGATTCGGAATCATCAACAGCAAAAAAAGTCAGTTTTGTGATATCGTTGAATGAACAAAGTTGTATCTTTCTTGTTTCAAGTGTTTAACTACGGACCCATGGCTAAAACTCAAGTTTTAAAGGCTTTTCGAAATTCGAATTTGGACTTTCATCAGTGTATTAAGTGTATTAAAATGTCGTCTTTCACATTGATTCGGAATCGTCCACCGCAAAAAAGTTCCCTTTTGAGTTATCGTTGAATGAACAAAGTTGTCTCTTTCTTGTTTCAAGTGTTCAACGATGGACCCATGGCTAAAACTCAAGTTTTAAAAACTTCTCAAAATATGAATTTGTACTTTCTTTAGTGTATTAAGTGTTTCAAAATGTCGTCTTTCACGTAGATTCGGAATCATCAAAAGCAAATAAGTCAGTTTTTAGATATCTTTGATTGAACAAAGTTCTGTCTTTCTTGATTCAAGTGTTTAACTATGGACCATGGCTAAAACTCAAGTTTTAAAAACTTTTCGAAATCTGAATATGGACTTTCTTTAGTGTATTAAGTGTTTCAAAATGCTGTCTTTCACGTAGATTCGTAATCATCAAAAGCAAATAAGTCAGTTTTAAGATATCGTTGATTGAACAAAGTTGTCTTCTTCTTGTTTCAAGTGTTCTACTATGGACCCATGGGTAAAACTCAAGTTTTAAAAACTTCCCGGAATCTGAATTGAGACTTTCGTTAGTGTATTAAGTGTATCCAAATGTCGTCTTTCACATGGATTCGGAATCGTCAACCACAAAAAAAGTCCGTTTTGAGATATCGTTGAATGAACAAAGTTGTCTCTTTCTTGTTTCAAGTGCTTAACTATGGACCATGGCTAAAACTCAAGTTTTAAAGACATCCCGAAATTTGAATTTGGACTTTCGTTAGTGTATTAAGTGTATCAAAATGTCATCTTTCACATTGATTCGAGATCGTCAACCGCAAAAAAAGTCAGTTTTGAGATATCGTTGAATGAACAAAGTTGTCTCTTTCTTGTTTCAAGTGTTTAACTATGGACCCATGGCTAAAACTCAAGTTTTAAAGACTTCCCGAAATCCGAATTTGGACTTTCGTTAGTGTATTAAGTGTATCAAAATGTCGTCTTTCACATTTATTCGAAATCATCAACTGCAAAAAAAGTCAGTTTTGAGAAATCGTTGAATGAACAAAGTTGTCTCTTTCTTGTTTCAAGTGTTCTACTATGGACCCATGGCTAAAACTCAAGTTTTAAAGACTTTCCGAAATCCGAATTTGGACTTTCATCAGTGTATTAAGTGTATTAAAATGTCGTCTTTCACATTGATTCGGAATCGTCCACTACAAAAAACTGCCCTTTTGAGTTATCGTTGAATAAGCAAAGTTGTCTCTTTCTTGTTTCAAGTGTTCAACTATGGACCCATGGCTAAAACACAAGTTTTAAAAACTTCTCGAAATATGAATTTGGACTTTCTTTAGTGTATTAAGTTTTTCAAAATGTCGTCTTTCACGTAGATTCGGAATCATCAAAACCAAATAAGTCAGTTTTTAGATATCTTTGATTGAACAAAGTTCTATCTTTCTTGTTTCAAGTGTTCTCCTATGGACCCACGGCTAAAACTCAAGTTTTAAAAACTTCTCGAAATCTGAATCTGGACTTTCATTAGTGTATTAAGTGTATCAAAATGTCATCTTTCACATAGGTTCGGAATTGTCAACTGCAAAAAAGTCAATTTTAAGATATCGTTGATTGAACAAAGTTGTCTCCTTCTTGTTTCAAGTGTTCTACTATGGACCATGGCTAAAACTCAAGTTTTAGAGACATCCCGAAATCCAAATTTGGACTTTCGTTAGTGTATTAAGTGTATCAAAATGTCATCTTTCACATTGATTCGAGATCGTCAACCGCAAAAAAAGTCAGTTTTGAGATATCGTTGAATGAACAAAGTTGTCTCTTTCTTGTTTCTAGTGTTTAACTATGGACCCATGGCTAAAACTCAAGTTTTAAAGACTCCCCGAAATCTGATTTGGACTTTCATCATTGTATTAAGTGTATTAAAATGTAGTCTTTCACATTGATTCAGAATCGTCCACCGCAAAAAACTTTCCTTTCGAGTTATCGTTGAATGAACGAAGTTGTCTCTTTCTTGTTTCAAGTGTTCAACTACGGACCCATGGCCAAAACTCAAGTTTTAAAAACTTCCCAAAATCTGAATTTGGGCTTTCTTTAGTGTATTAAGTGTTTCAAAATGCCGTCTTTCACGTAGATTCGTAATCATCAAAAGCAAATAAGTCAGTTTTTAGATATCTTTGATTGAACAAAGTTCTGTCTTTCTTGTTTCGAGTGTTCTACTATGGACCCATGTCTAAAACTCAAGTTTTAAAAACTTCCCGAAATCTAAATCTGGACTTTCATTAGGGTATTAAGTGTATCAAAATGTCGTCTTTCACATAGATTCGGAATCGTCAACTACAAAAAAGTCAATTTTAAGATATCATTGATTGAACAAAGTTGTCTCTTTCTTGTTTCAAGTGTTCTACTATGGACCCATGGGTAAAACTCATGTTTTAAAAAAGTTCCCGGAATCCGAATTTGGACATTCGTTAGTGTATTAAGTGTATCAAAATGTCATCTTTCACGTTGATTCGGAATCGTCAACCGCAATAAAAGTCAGTTTTGAGATATTGTTGAATGAACAAAGTTGCCTCTTTCTTGTTTCAAGTGTTTAACTATTGACCCATGCCTAAAACTCAAGCTTTAAAGACTTCCCGAAATCCAAATTTGGACTTTCGTTAGTGTATTAAGTGTATCAAAATGTCGTCTTTCACATTTATTCGAAATCGTCAACCGCAAAAAAAGTCAGTTTTGAGAAATCGTTGAATGAACAAAGTTGTCTCTTTCTTGTTTCAAGTGTTCTACTATAGACCCATGGCTAAAACTCCAGTTTTAAAGACTTCCAGAAATCCAAATTTAGACTTTCATTAGTGTATTAAGTGTATTAAAATGTCGTATTTCACATTGATTCGGAATCGTCAACCGCAAAAAAAGTCAGTTTTGAGATATCGTTGAATGAAGAAAGTTGTCTCTTTCTTGTTTCAAGTGTTTAACTATAGACCCATGGCTAAAACTCAAGTTTTAAAGACTTCCCGAAATCCGAATTTGGACTTTCGTTAGTGTATTAAGTGTATCAAAATGTCGTCTTTCACATTTATTCGAAATCGTCAACTGCAAAAAAAGTCAGTTTTGAGAAATCGTTAAATGAACAAAGTTGTCTCTTTCTTGTTTCAAGTGTTCTACTATGGACCCATGGCTAAAACTCAAGTTCTAAAGACTTTCCGAAATTCGAATTTGGACTTTCATCAGTGTATTAAGTGTATTAAAATGTCGTCTTTCACATTGATTCGGAATCGTCCACTACAAAAAACTGCCCTTTTGAGTTATCGTTGAATAAGCAAAGTTGTCTCTTTCTTGTTTCAAGTGTTTAACTATGGACCCATGGCTAAAACTCAAGTTTTAAAAACTTCTCGAAATATGAATTTGGACTTTCTTTAGTGTATTAGGTGTTTCAAAATGTCGTCTTTCACGTAGATTCGGAATCATCAACAGCAAAAAAAGTCAGTTTTGTGATATCGTTGAATGAACAAAGTTGTATCTTTCTTGTTTCAAGTGTTTAACTACGGACCCATGGCTAAAACTCAAGTTTTAAAGGCTTTTCGAAATTCGAATTTGGACTTTCATCAGTGTATTAAGTGTATTAAAATGTCGTCTTTCACATTGATTCGGAATCGTCCACCGCAAAAAAGTTCCCTTTTGAGTTATCGTTGAATGAACAAAGTTGTCTCTTTCTTGTTTCAAGTGTTCAACGATGGACCCATGGCTAAAACTCAAGTTTTAAAAACTTCTCAAAATATGAATTTGTACTTTCTTTAGTGTATTAAGTGTTTCAAAATGTCGTCTTTCACGTAGATTCGGAATCATCAAAAGCAAATAAGTCAGTTTTTAGATATCTTTGATTGAACAAAGTTCTGTCTTTCTTGTTTCAAGTGTTTAACTATGGACCATGGCTAAAACTCAAGTTTTAAAAACTTTTCGAAATCTGAATATGGACTTTCTTTAGTGTATTAAGTGTTTCAAAATGCTGTCTTTCACGTAGATTCGTAATCATCAAAAGCAAATAAGTCAGTTTTAAGATATCGTTGATTGAACAAAGTTGTCTTCTTCTTGTTTCAAGTGTTCTACTATGGACCCATGGGTAAAACTCAAGTTTTAAAAACTTCCCGGAATCTGAATTGAGACTTTCGTTAGTGTATTAAGTGTATCCAAATGTCGTCTTTCACATGGATTCGGAATCGTCAACCACAAAAAAAGTCCGTTTTGAGATATCGTTGAATGAACAAAGTTGTCTCTTTCTTGTTTCAAGTGCTTAACTATGGACCATGGCTAAAACTCAAGTTTTAAAGACATCCCGAAATTTGAATTTGGACTTTCGTTAGTGTATTAAGTGTATCAAAATGTCATCTTTCACATTGATTCGAGATCGTCAACCGCAAAAAAAGTCAGTTTTGAGATATCGTTGAATGAACAAAGTTGTCTCTTTCTTGTTTCAAGTGTTTAACTATGGACCCATGGCTAAAACTCAAGTTTTAAAGACTTCCCGAAATCCGAATTTGGACTTTCGTTAGTGTATTAAGTGTATCAAAATGTCGTCTTTCACATTTATTCGAAATCATCAACTGCAAAAAAAGTCAGTTTTGAGAAATCGTTGAATGAACAAAGTTGTCTCTTTCTTGTTTCAAGTGTTCTACTATGGACCCATGGCTAAAACTCAAGTTTTAAAGACTTTCCGAAATCCGAATTTGGACTTTCATCAGTGTATTAAGTGTATTAAAATGTCGTCTTTCACATTGATTCGGAATCGTCCACTACAAAAAACTGCCCTTTTGAGTTATCGTTGAATAAGCAAAGTTGTCTCTTTCTTGTTTCAAGTGTTCAACTATGGACCCATGGCTAAAACACAAGTTTTAAAAACTTCTCGAAATATGAATTTGGACTTTCTTTAGTGTATTAAGTTTTTCAAAATGTCGTCTTTCACGTAGATTCGGAATCATCAAAACCAAATAAGTCAGTTTTTAGATATCTTTGATTGAACAAAGTTCTATCTTTCTTGTTTCAAGTGTTCTCCTATGGACCCACGGCTAAAACTCAAGTTTTAAAAACTTCTCGAAATCTGAATCTGGACTTTCATTAGTGTATTAAGTGTATCAAAATGTCATCTTTCACATAGGTTCGGAATTGTCAACTGCAAAAAAGTCAATTTTAAGATATCGTTGATTGAACAAAGTTGTCTCCTTCTTGTTTCAAGTGTTCTACTATGGACCATGGCTAAAACTCAAGTTTTAGAGACATCCCGAAATCCGAATTTGGACTTTCGTTAGTGTATTAAGTGTATCAAAATGTCATCTTTCACATTGATTCGAGAACGTCAACCGCAAAAAAAGTCAGTTTTGAGATATCGTTGAATGAACAAAGTTGTCTCTTTCTTGTTTCTAGTGTTTAACTATGGACCCATGGCTAAAACTCAAGTTTTAAAGACTCCCCGAAATCTGATTTGGACTTTCATCATTGTATTAAGTGTATTAAAATGTAGTCTTTCACATTGATTCAGAATCGTCCACCGCAAAAAACTTTCCTTTCGAGTTATCGTTGAATGAACGAAGTTGTCTCTTTCTTGTTTCAAGTGTTCAACTACGGACCCATGGCCAAAACTCAAGTTTTAAAAACTTCCCAAAATCTGAATTTGGGCTTTCTTTAGTGTATTAAGTGTTTCAAAATGCCGTCTTTCACGTAGATTCGTAATCATCAAAAGCAAATAAGTCAGTTTTTAGATATCTTTGATTGAACAAAGTTCTGTCTTTCTTGTTTCAAGTGTTCTACTATGGACCCATGTCTAAAACTCAAGTTTTAAAAACTTCCCGAAATCTAAATCTGGACTTTCATTAGGGTATTAAGTGTATCAAAATGTCGTCTTTCACATAGATTTCGAATCGTCAACTGCAAAAAAGTCAATTTTAAGATATCATTGATTGAACAAAGTTGTCTCTTTCTTGTTTCAAGTGTTCTACTATGGACCCATGGGTAAAACTCAAGTTTTAAAAAAGTTCCCGGAATCCGAATTTGGACATTCGTTAGTGTATTAAGTGTATCAAAATGTCATCTTTCACGTTGATTCGGAATCGTCAACCGCAATAAAAGTCAGTTTTGAGATATTGTTGAATGAACAAAGTTGCCTCTTTCTTGTTTCAAGTGTTTAACTATTGACCCATGGCTAAAACTCAAGCTTTAAAGACTTCCCGAAATCCAAATTTGGACTTTCGTTAGTGTATTAAGTGTATCAAAATGTCGTCTTTCACATTTATTCGAAATCGTCAACCGCAAAAAAAGTCAGTTTTGAGAAATCGTTGAATGAACAAAGTTGTCTCTTTCTTGTTTCAAGTGTTCTACTATAGACCCATGGCTAAAACTCAAGTTTTAAAGACTTCCAGAAATCCAAATTTAGACTTTCATTAGTGTATTAAGTGTATTAAAATGTCGTATTTCACATTGATTCGGAATCGTCAACCGCAAAAAAAGTCAGTTTTGAGATATCGTTGAATGAACAAAGTTGTCTCTTTCTTGTTTCAAGTGTTTAACTATGGACCCATGGCTAAAACTCAAGTTTTAAAGACTTCCCGAAATCTGAATTTGGACTTTCATTAGCGTATTAAGTGTATTAAAATTTCATCTTTCACATTGATTCGGAATCGTCAACCGCAAAAAAAGTCAGTTTTGAGTTATCGTTGAATGAACAAAGTTGTCTCTTTCTTGTTTCAAGTGTTCAACTATGGACCCATGGCTAAAACTCAAGTTTTAAAGACTTCCCGAAATTCGAATTTGGACTTTCATGAGTGTATTAAGTGTATTAAAATGTCGTCTTTCACATTGATTCGGAATCGTCAACCACAAAAAAAGTCAGTTTTGAGATATCGTTGAATGAACAAAGTTGTCTCTTTCTTGTTTCAACTGTTTAACTATGGACCCATGGCTAAAACTCAAGTTTTAAAAACTTCTCGAAATATGAATTTGGACTTTCTTTAGTGTATTAGGTGTTTCAAAATGTCGTCTTTCACGTAGATTCGGAATCATCAACAGCAAAAAAAGTCAGTTTTGTGATATCGTTGAATGAACAAAGTTGTATCTTTCTTGTTTCAAGTGTTTAACTACGGACCCATGGCTAAAACTCAAGTTTTAAAGACTTTTCGAAATTCGAATTTGGACTTTCATCAGTGTATTAAGTGTATTAAAATGTCGTCTTTCACATTGATTCGGAATCGTCCACCGCAAAAAAGTTCCCTTTTGAGTTATCGTTGAATGAACAAAGTTGTCTCTTTCTTGTTTCAAGTGTTCAACGATGGACCCATGGCTAAAACTCAAGTTTTAAAAACTTCTCGAAATATGAATTTGTACTTTCTTTAGTGTATTAAGTGTTTCAAAATGTCGTCTTTCACGTAGATTCGGAATCATCAAAAGCAAATAAGTCAGTTTTTAGATATCTTTGATTGAACAAAGTTCTGTCTTTCTTGTTTCAAGTGTTTAACTATGGACCATGGCTAAAACTCAAGTTTTAAAAACTTTTCGAAATCTGAATATGGACTTTCTTTAGTGTATTAAGTGTTTCAAAATGCTGTCTTACACGTAGATTCGTAATCATCAAAAGCAAATAAGTCAGTTTTAAGATATCGTTGATTGAACAAAGTTGTCTTCTTCCTGTTTCAAGTGTTCTACTATGGACCCATGGGTAAAACTCAAGTTTTAAAACTTCCCGGAATCTGAATTGAGACTTTCGTTAGTGTATTAAGTGTATCAAAATGTCGTCTTTCACATGGATTCGGAATCGTCAACCGCAAAAAAAGTCAGTTTTGAGATATCGTTGAATGAACAAAGTTGTCTCTTTTTATTTTCAAGTGCTTAACTATGGACCATGGCTAAAACTCAAGTTTTAAAGACATCCCGAAATCCGAATTTGGACTTTCGTTAGTGTATTAAGTGTATCAAAATGTCATCTTTCACATTGATTCGAGATCGTCAACCGCAAAAAAAGTCAGTTTTGAGATATCGTTGAATGAACAAACTTGTCTCTTTCTTGTTTCAAGTGTTTAACTATGGACCCATGGCTAAAACTCAAGTTTTAAAGACTTCCCGAAATCTGAATTTGGACTTTCATCAGTGTATAAAGTGTATTAAAATGTAGTCTTTCACATTGATTCAGAATCGTGCACCGCAAAAAACTTCCCTTTCGAGTTATCGTTGAATGAACGAAGTTGTCTCTTTCTTGTTTCAAGTGTTCAACTATGGACCCATGGCCAAAACTCAAGTTTTAAAAACTTCCCAAAATCTGAATTTGGGCTTTCTTTAGTGTATTAAGTGTTTCAAAATGCCATCTTTCACGTAGATTCGTAATCATCAAAAGCAAATAAGTCAGTTTTTAGATATCTTTGATTGAACAAAGTTCTGTCTTTTCTTGTTTCAAGTGTTCTACTATGGACCCATGGCTAAAACTCAAGTTTTAAAAACATCCCGAAATCTAAATCTGGACTTTCATTAGGGTATTAAGTGTATCAAAATGTCGTCTTTCACATAGATTCGAAATCGTCAAATGCAAAAAAGTCAATTTTAAGATATCGTTGATTGAACAAAGTTGTCTCTTTCTTGTTTCAAGTGTTGTACTATGGACCCATGGGTAAAACTCAAGTTTTAAAAAAGTTCCCGGAATCCAAATTTGGACATTCGTTAGTGTATTAAGTGTATCAAAATGTCGTCTTTCACGTTGATTCGGAATCGTCAACCGCAATAAAAGTCAGTTTTGAGATATTGTTGAATGAACAAAGTTGTCTCTTTCTTGTTTCAAGTGTTCTACTATTTACCCATGGCTAAAACTCAAGTTTTAAAGACTTCCCGAAATCCGAATTTGGACTTTCGTTAGTGTATTAAGTGTATCAAAATGTCGTCTTTCACATTTATTCGAAATCGTCAACTACAAAAAAAGTCAGTTTTGAGAAATCGTTGAATGAACAAAGTTGTTTCTTTCTTGTTTCAAGTGTTCTACTATGGACCCATGGCTAAAACTCAAGTTTTAAAGACTTTCCGAAATCCGAATTTGGACTTTCATCAGTGTATTAAGTGTATTAAAATGTCGTCTTTCACAATGATTCGGAATCGTCCACTACAAAAAACTGCCCTTTTGAGTTATCGTTGAATAAGCAAAGTTGTCTCTTTCTTGTTTCAAGTGTTCAACTATGGACCCATGGCTAAAACACAAGTTTTAAAAACTTCTCGAAATATGAATTTGGACTTTCTTTAGTGTATTAAGTTTTTCAAAATGTCGTCTTTCACGTAGATTCGGAATCATCAAAACCAAATAAGTCAGTTTTTAGATATCTTTGATTGAACAAAGTTCTATCTTTCTTGTTTTAAGTGTTCTCCTATGGACCCACGGCTAAAACTCAAGTTTTAAAAACTTCTCGAAATCTGAATCTGGACTTTCATTAGTGTATTAAGTGTATCAAAATGTCATCTTTCACATAGGTTCGGAATCGTCAACTGCGAAAAAGTCAATTTTAAGATATCGTTGATTGAACAAAGTTGTCTCTTTCTTGTTTCAAGTTTTAAAAAAGTTCCCGGAATCCAAATTTGGACATTCGTTAGTGTATTAAGTGTATCAAAATGTCATCTTTCACGTTGATTCGGAATCGTCAACCGCAATAAAAGTCAGTTTTGAGATATTGTTGAATGAACAAAGTTGTCTCTTTCTTGTTTCAAGTGTTCTACTATTTACCCATGGCTAAAACTCAAGTTTTAAAGACTTCCCGAAATCCGAATTTGGACATTCGTTAGTGTATTAAGTGTATCAAAATGTCGTCTTTCACGTTGATTCGGAATCGTCAACCGCAATAAAAGTCAGTTTTGAGATATTGTTGAATGAACAAAGTTGTCTCTTTCTTGTTTCAAGTATTCAACTATGGACCCATGGCTAAAACTCAAGTTTTAAAGACTTCCCGAAATTCGAATTTGGACTTTTATGAGTGTATTAAGTGTATTAAAATGTCGTCTTTCACATTGATTCGGAATCGTCAACCACAAAAAAAGTCAGTTTTGAGATATCGTTGAATGAACAAAGTTGTCTCTTTCTTGTTTCAAGTGTTTAACTATGGACCCATGGCTAAAACTCAAGTTTTAAAAACTTCTCGAAATATGAATTTGGACTTTCTTTAGTGTATTAGGTGTTTCAAAATGTCGTCTTTCACGTAGATTCGGAATCATCAACAGCAAAAAAAGTCAGTTTTGTGATATCGTTGAATGAACAAAGTTGTATCTTTCTTGTTTCAAGTGTTTAACTACGGACCCATGGCTAAAACTCAAGTTTTAAAGACTTTTCGAAATTCGAATTTGGACTTTCATCAGTGTATTAAGTGTATTAAAATGTCGTCTTTCACATTGATTCGGAATCGTCCACCGCAAAAAAGTTCCCTTTTGAGTTATCGTTGAATGAACAAAGTTGTCTCTTTCTTGTTTCAAGTGTTCAACGATGGACCCATGGCTAAAACTCAAGTTTTAAAAACTTCTCGAAATATGAATTTGTACTTTCTTTAGTGTATTAAGTGTTTCAAAATGTCGTCTTTCACGTAGATTCAGAATCATCAAAAGCAAATAAGTCAGTTTTTAGATATCTTTGATTGAACAAAGTTCTGTCTTTCTTGTTTCAAGTGTTTAACTATGGACCATGGCTAAAACTCAAGTTTTAAAAACTTTTCGAAATCTGAATATGGACTTTCTTTAGTGTATTAAGTGTTTCAAAATGCTGTCTTACACGTAGATTCGTAATCATCAAAAGCAAATAAGTCAGTTTTAAGATATCGTTGATTGAACAAAGTTGTCTTCTTCTTGTTTCAAGTGTTCTACTATGGACCCATGGGTAAAACTCAAGTTTTAAAACTTCCCGGAATCTGAATTGAGACTTTCGTTAGTGTATTAAGTGTATCAAAATGTCGTCTTTCACATGGATTCGGAATCGTCAACCGCAAAAAAAGTCAGTTTTGAGATATCGTTGAATGAACAAAGTTGTCTCTTTTTATTTTCAAGTGCTTAACTATGGACCATGGCTAAAACTCAAGTTTTAAAGACATCCCGAAATCCGAATTTGGACTTTCGTTAGTGTATTAAGTGTATCAAAATGTCATCTTTCACATTGATTCGAGATCGTCAACCGCAAAAAAAGTCAGTTTTGAGATATCGTTGAATGAACAAACTTGTCTCTTTCTTGTTTCAAGTGTTTAACTATGGACCCATGGCTAAAACTCAAGTTTTAAAGACTTCCCGAAATCTGAATTTGGACTTTCATCAGTGTATAAAGTGTATTAAAATGTAGTCTTTCACATTGATTCAGAATCGTGCACCGCAAAAAACTTCCCTTTCGAGTTATCGTTGAATGAACGAAGTTGTCTCTTTCTTGTTTCAAGTGTTCAACTATGGACCCATGGCCAAAACTCAAGTTTTAAAAACTTCCCAAAATCTGAATTTGGGCTTTCTTTAGTGTATTAAGTGTTTCAAAATGCCATCTTTCACGTAGATTCGTAATCATCAAAAGCAAATAAGTCAATTTTTAGATATCTTTGATTGAACAAAGTTCTGTCTTTTCTTGTTTCAAGTGTTCTACTATGGACCCATGGCTAAAACTCAAGTTTTAAAAACATCCCGAAATCTAAATCTGGACTTTCATTAGGGTATTAAGTGTATCAAAATGTCGTCTTTCACATAGATTCGAAATCGTCAACTGCAAAAAAGTCAATTTTAAGATATCATTGATTGAACAAAGTTGTCTCTTTCTTGTTTCAAGTGTTTAACTACGGACCCATGGCTAAAACTCAAGTTTTAAAGACTTTTCGAAATTCGAATTTGGACTTTCATCAGTGTATTAAGTGTATTAAAATGTCGTCTTTCACATTGATTCGGAATCGTCCACCGCAAAAAAGTTCCCTTTTGAGTTATCGTTGAATGAACAAAGTTGTCTCTTTCTTGTTTCAAGTGTTCAACGATGGACCCATGGCTAAAACTCAAGTTTTAAAAACTTCTCGAAATATGAATTTGTACTTTCTTTAGTGTATTAAGTGTTTCAAAATGTCGTCTTTCACGTAGATTCGGAATCATCAAAAGCAAATAAGTCAGTTTTTAGATATCTTTGATTGAACAAAGTTCTGTCTTTTCTTGTTTCAAGTGTTCTACTATGGACCATGGCTAAAACTCAAGTTTTAAAAACATCCCGAAATCTAAATCTGGACTTTCATTAGGGTATTAAGTGTATCAAAATGTCGTCTTTCACATAGATTCGAAATCGTCAACTGCAAAAAAGTCAATTTTAAGATATCGTTGATTGAACAAAGTTGTCTCTTTCTTGTTTCAAGTGTTGTACTATGGACCCATGGGTAAAACTCAAGTTTTAAAAAAATTCCCGGAATCCAAATTTGGACATTCGTTAGTGTATTAAGTGTATCAAAATGTCGTCTTTCACGTTGATTCGGAATCGTCAACCGCAATAAAAGTCAGTTTTGAGATATTGTTGAATGAACAAAGTTGTCTCTTTCTTGTTTCAAGTGTTCTACTATTTACCCATGGCTAAAACTCAAGTTTTAAAGACTTCCCGAAATCCGAATTTGGACATTCGTCAGTGTATTAAGTGTATCAAAATGTCGTCTTTCACGTTGATTCGGAATCGTCAACCGCAATAAAAGTCAGTTTTGAGATATTGTTGAATGAACAAAGTTGTCTCTTTCTTGTTTCAAGTGTTCTACTATAGACCCATGGCTAAAACTCAAGTTTTAAAGACTTCCTGAAATCCAAATTTAGACTTTCATTAGTGTATTAAGTGTATTAAAATGTCGTATTTCACATTGATTCGGAATCGTCAACCGCAAAAAAAGTCAGTTTTGAGTTATAGGTGAATGAACAAAGTTGTCTCTTTCTTGTTTCAAGTATTCAACTATGGACCCATGGCTAAAACTCAAGTTTTAAAGACTTCCCGAAATTCGAATTTGGACTTTCATGAGTGTATTAAGTGTATTAAAATGTCGTCTTTCACATTGATTCGGAATCGTCAACCACAAAAAAAGTCAGTTTTGAGATATCGTTGAATGAACAAAGTTGTCTCTTTCTTGTTTCAAGTGTTTAACTATGGACCCATGGCTAAAACTCAAGTTTTAAAAACTTCTCGAAATATGAATTTGGACTTTCTTTAGTGTATTAGGTGTTTCAAAATGTCGTCTTTCACGTAGATTCGGAATCATCAACAGCAAAAAAAGTCAGTTTTGTGATATCGTTGAATGAACAAAGTTGTATCTTTCTTGTTTCAAGTGTTTAACTACGGACCCATGGCTAAAACTCAAGTTTTAAAGACTTTTCGAAATTCGAATTTGGACTTTCATCAGTGTATTAAGTGTATTAAAATGTCGTCTTTCACATTGATTCGGAATCGTCCACCGCAAAAAAGTTCCCTTTTGAGTTATCGTTGAATGAACAAAGTTGTCTCTTTCTTGTTTCAAGTGGTCAACGATGGACCCATGGCTAAAACTCAAGTTTTAAAAACTTCTCGAAATATGAATTTGTACTTTCTTTAGTGTATTAAGTGTTTCAAAATGTCGTCTTTCACGTAGATTCGGAATCATCAAAAGCAAATAAGTCAGTTTTTAGATATCTTTGATTGAACAAAGTTCTGTCTTTCTTGTTTCAAGTGTTTAACTATGGACCATGGCTAAAACTCAAGTTTTAAAAACTTTTCGAAATCTGAATATGGACTTTCTTTAGTGTATTAAGTGTTTCAAAATGCTGTCTTTCACGTAGATTCGTAATCATCAAAAGCAAATAAGTCAGTTTTAAGATATCGTTGATTGAACAAAGTTGTCTTCTTCTTGTTTCAAGTGTTCTACTATGGACCCATGGGTAAAACTCAAGTTTTAAAACTTCCCGGAATCTGAATTGAGACTTTCGTTAGTGTATTAAGTGTATCAAAATGTCGTCTTTCACATGGATTCGGAATCGTCAACCGCAAAAAAAGTCAGTTTTGAGATATCGTTGAATGAACAAAGTTGTCTCTTTTTATTTTCAAGTGCTTAACTATGGACCATGGCTAAAACTCAAGTTTTAAAGACATCCCGAAATCCGAATTTGGACTTTCGTTAGTGTATTAAGTGTATCAAAATGTCATCTTTCACATTGATTCGAGATCGTCAACCGCAAAAAAAGTCAGTTTTGAGATATCGTTGAATGAACAAACTTGTCTCTTTCTTGTTTCAAGTGTTTAACTATGGACCCATGGCTAAAACTCAAGTTTTAAAGACTTCCCGAAATCTGAATTTGGACTTTCATCAGTGTATAAAGTGTATTAAAATGTAGTCTTTCACATTGATTCGGAATCGTCCACCGCAAAAAAGTTCCCTTTTGAGTTATCGTTGAATGAACGAAGTTGTCTCTTTCTTGTTTCAAGTGTTCAACTATGGACCCATGGCCAAAACTCAAGTTTTAAAAACTTCTCGAAATATGAATTTGGGCTTTCTTTAGTGTATTAAGTGTTTCAAAATGCCATCTTTCACGTAGATTCGTAATCATCAAAAGCAAATAAGTCAGTTTTTAGATATCTTTGATTGAACAAAGTTCTGTCTTTTCTTGTTTCAAGTGTTCTACTATGGACCCATGGCTAAAACTCAAGTTTTAAAAACATCCCGAAATCTAAATCTGGACTTTCATTAGGGTATTAAGTGTATCAAAATGTCGTCTTTCACATAGATTCGAAATCGTCAACTGCAAAAAAGTCAATTTTAAGATATCGTTGATTGAACAAAGTTGTCTCTTTCTTGTTTCAAGTGTTGTACTATGGACCCATGGGTAAAACTCAAGTTTTAAAACAATTCCCGGAATCCAAATTTGGACATTCGTTAGTGTATTAAGTGTATCAAAATGTCATCTTTCACGTTGATTCGGAATCGTCAACCGCAATAAAAGTCAGTTTTGAGATATTGTTGAATGAACAAAGTTGTCTCTTTCTTGTTTCAAGTGTTCTACTATTTACCCATGGCTAAAACTCAAGTTTTAAAGACTTCCCGAAATCCGAATTTGGACATTCGTCAGTGTATTAAGTGTATCAAAATGTCGTCTTTCACGTTGATTCGGAATCGTCAACCGCAATAAAAGTCAGTTTTGAGATATTGTTGAATGAACAAAGTTGTCTCTTTCTTGTTTCAAGTGTTCTACTATAGACCCATGGCTAAAACTCAAGTTTTAAAGACTTCCTGAAATCCAAATTTAGACTTTCATTAGTGTATTAAGTGTATTAAAATGTCGTATTTCACATTGATTCGGAATCGTCAACCGCAAAAAAAGTCAGTTTTGAGTTATAGGTGAATGAACAAAGTTGTCTCTTTCTTGTTTCAAGTATTCAACTATGGACCCATGGCTAAAACTCAAGTTTTAAAGACTTCCCGAAATTCGAATTTGGACTTTCATGAGTGTATTAAGTGTATTAAAATGTCGTCTTTCACATTGATTCGGAATCGTCAACCACAAAAAAAGTCAGTTTTGAGATATCGTTGAATGAACAAAGTTGTCTCTTTCTTGTTTCAAGTGTTTAACTATGGACCCATGGCTAAAACTCAAGTTTTAAAAACTTCTCGAAATATGAATTTGGACTTTCTTTAGTGTATTAGGTGTTTCAAAATGTCGTCTTTCACGTAGATTCGGAATCATCAACAGCAAAAAAAGTCAGTTTTGTGATATCGTTGAATGAACAAAGTTGTATCTTTCTTGTTTCAAGTGTTTAACTACGGACCCATGGCTAAAACTCAAGTTTTAAAGACTTTTCGAAATTCGAATTTGGACTTTCATCAGTGTATTAAGTGTATTAAAATGTCGTCTTTCACATTGATTCGGAATCGTCCACCGCAAAAAAGTTCCCTTTTGAGTTATCGTTGAATGAACAAAGTTGTCTCTTTCTTGTTTCAAGTGGTCAACGATGGACCCATGGCTAAAACTCAAGTTTTAAAAACTTCTCGAAATATGAATTTGTACTTTCTTTAGTGTATTAAGTGTTTCAAAATGTCGTCTTTCACGTAGATTCGGAATCATCAAAAGCAAATAAGTCAGTTTTTAGATATCTTTGATTGAACAAAGTTCTGTCTTTCTTGTTTCAAGTGTTTAACTATGGACCATGGCTAAAACTCAAGTTTTAAAAACTTTTCGAAATCTGAATATGGACTTTCTTTAGTGTATTAAGTGTTTCAAAATGCTGTCTTTCACGTAGATTCGTAATCATCAAAAGCAAATAAGTCAGTTTTAAGATATCGTTGATTGAACAAAGTTGTCTTCTTCTTGTTTCAAGTGTTCTACTATGGACCCATGGGTAAAACTCAAGTTTTAAAACTTCCCGGAATCTGAATTGAGACTTTCGTTAGTGTATTAAGTGTATCAAAATGTCGTCTTTCACATGGATTCGGAATCGTCAACCGCAAAAAAAGTCAGTTTTGAGATATCGTTGAATGAACAAAGTTGTCTCTTTTTATTTTCAAGTGCTTAACTATGGACCATGGCTAAAACTCAAGTTTTAAAGACATCCCGAAATCCGAATTTGGACTTTCGTTAGTGTATTAAGTGTATCAAAATGTCATCTTTCACATTGATTCGAGATCGTCAACCGCAAAAAAAGTCAGTTTTGAGATATCGTTGAATGAACAAACTTGTCTCTTTCTTGTTTCAAGTGTTTAACTATGGACCCATGGCTAAAACTCAAGTTTTAAAGACTTCCCGAAATCTGAATTTGGACTTTCATCAGTGTATAAAGTGTATTAAAATGTAGTCTTTCACATTGATTCAGAATCGTGCACCGCAAAAAACTTCCCTTTCGAGTTATCGTTGAATGAACGAAGTTGTCTCTTTCTTGTTTCAAGTGTTCAACTATGGACCCATGGCCAAAACTCAAGTTTTAAAAACTTCCCAAAATCTGAATTTGGGCTTTCTTTAGTGTATTAAGTGTTTCAAAATGCCATCTTTCACGTAGATTCGTAATCATCAAAAGCAAATAAGTCAGTTTTTAGATATCTTTGATTGAACAAAGTTCTGTCTTTTCTTGTTTCAAGTGTTCTACTATGGACCCATGGCTAAAACTCAAGTTTTAAAAACATCCCGAAATCTAAATCTGGACTTTCATTAGGGTATTAAGTGTATCAAAATGTCGTCTTTCACATAGATTCGAAATCGTCAACTGCAAAAAAGTCAATTTTAAGATATCATTGAATGAACAAAGTTGTCTCTTTCTTGTTTCAAGTGTTCTACTATAGACCCATGGCTAAAACTCAAGTTTTAAAGACTTCCTGAAATCCAAATTTAGACTTTCATTAGTGTATTAAGTGTATTAAAATGTCGTATTTCACATTGATTCGGAATCGTCAACCGCAAAAAAAGTCAGTTTTGAGTTATAGGTGAATGAACAAAGTTGTCTCTTTCTTGTTTCAAGTATTCAACTATGGACCCATGGCTAAAACTCAAGTTTTAAAGACTTCCCGAAATTCGAATTTGGACTTTCATGAGTGTATTAAGTGTATTAAAATGTCGTCTTTCACATTGATTCGGAATCGTCAACCACAAAAAAAGTCAGTTTTGAGATATCGTTGAATGAACAAAGTTGTATCTTTCTTGTTTCAAGTGTTTAACTATGGACCCATGGCTAAAACTCAAGTTTTAAAAACTTCTCGAAATATGAATTTGGACTTTCTTTAGTGTATTAGGTGTTTCAAAATGTCGTCTTTCACGTAGATTCGGAATCATCAACAGCAAAAAAAGTCAGTTTTGTGATATCGTTGAATGAACAAAGTTGTATCTTTCTTGTTTCAAGTGTTTAACTACGGACCCATGGCTAAAACTCAAGTTTTAAAGACTTTTCGAAATTCGAATTTGGACTTTCATCAGTGTATTAAGTGTATTAAAATGTCGTCTTTCACATTGATTCGGAATCGTCCACCGCAAAAAAGTTCCCTTTTGAGTTATCGTTGAATGAACAAAGTTGTCTCTTTCTTGTTTCAAGTGTTCAACGATGGACCCATGGCTAAAACTCAAGTTTTAAAAACTTCTCGAAATATGAATTTGTACTTTCTTTAGTGTATTAAGTGTTTCAAAATGTCGTCTTTCACGTAGATTCGGAATCATCAAAAGCAAATAAGTCAGTTTTTAGATATCTTTGATTGAACAAAGTTTTGTCTTTCTTGTTTCAAGTGTTTAACTACGGACCATGGCTAAAACTCAAGTTTTAAAAACTTTTCGAAATCTGAATATGGACTTTCTTTAGTGTATTAAGTGTTTCAAAATGCTGTCTTTCACGTAGATTCGTAATCATCAAAAGCAAATAAGTCAGTTTTAAGATATCGTTGATTGAACAAAGTTGTCTTCTTCTTGTTTCAAGTGTTCTACTATGGACCCATGGGTAAAACTCAAGTTTTAAAACTTCCCGGAATCTGAATTGAGACTTTCGTTAGTGTATTAAGTGTATCAAAATGTCGTCTTTCACATGGATTCGGAATCGTCAACCGCAAAAAAAGTCAGTTTTGAGATATCGTTGAATGAACAAAGTTGTCTCTTTTTATTTTCAAGTGCTTAACTATGGACCATGGCTAAAACTCAAGTTTTAAAGACATCCCGAAATCCAAATTTGGACTTTCGTTAGTGTATTAAGTGTATCAAAATGTCATCTTTCACATTGATTCGAGATCGTCAACCGCAAAAAAAGTCAGTTTTGAGATATCGTTGAATGAACAAACTTGTCTCTTTCTTGTTTCAAGTGTTTAACTATGGACCCATGGCTAAAACTCA
The DNA here is from genome assembly GCA_036245055.1 of Diospyros kaki. NCBI lineage: Eukaryota > Viridiplantae > Streptophyta > Magnoliopsida > Ericales > Ebenaceae > Diospyros > Diospyros kaki. The sequence continues at coordinate 19,059,086 of BSEG01000009.1, read as the reverse complement.
AGTTTTAAAGACTTCCCGAAATCTGAATTTGGACTTTCATCAGTGTATAAAGTGTATTAAAATGTAGTCTTTCACATTGATTCAGAATCGTGCACCGCAAAAAACTTCCCTTTCGAGTTATCGTTGAATGAACGAAGTTGTCTCTTTCTTGTTTCAAGTGTTCAACTATGGACCCATGGCCAAAACTCAAGTTTTAAAAACTTCCCAAAATCTGAATTTGGGCTTTCTTTAGTGTATTAAGTGTTTCAAAATGCCATCTTTCACGTAGATTCGTAATCATCAAAAGCAAATAAGTCAGTTTTTAGATATCTTTGATTGAACAAAGTTCTGTCTTTTCTTGTTTCAAGTGTTCTACTATGGACCCATGGCTAAAACTCAAGTTTTAAAAACATCCCGAAATCTAAATCTGGACTTTCATTAGGGTATTAAGTGTATCAAAATGTCGTCTTTCACATAGATTCGAAATCGTCAAATGCAAAAAAGTCAATTTTAAGATATCGTTGATTGAACAAAGTTGTCTCTTTCTTGTTTCAAGTGTTGTACTATGGACCCATGGGTAAAACTCAAGTTTTAAAAAAGTTCCCGGAATCCAAATTTGGACATTCGTTAGTGTATTAAGTGTATCAAAATGTCGTCTTTCACGTTGATTCGGAATCGTCAACGGCAATAAAAGTCAGTTTTGAGATATTGTTGAATGAACAAAGTTGTCTCTTTCTTGTTTCAAGTGTTCTACTATTTACCCATGGCTAAAACTCAAGTTTTAAAAACTTCCCGAAATCCGAATTTGGACATTCGTCAGTGTATTAAGTGTATCAAAATGTCGTCTTTCACGTTGATTCGGAATCGTCAACCGCAATAAAAGTCAGTTTTGAGATATTGTTGAATGAACAAAGTTGTCTCTTTCTTGTTTCAAGTGTTCTACTATAGACCCATGGCTAAAACTCAAGTTTTAAAGACTTTTCGAAATCCGAATTTGGACTTTCATCAGTGTATTAAAAGTATTAAAATGTCGTCTTTCACATTGATTCGGAATCGTCCACTACAAAAAACTGCCCTTTTGAGTTATCGTTGAATGAACAAAGTTGTCTCTTTCTTGTTTCAAGTATTCAACTATGGACCCATGGCTAAAACTCAAGTTTTAAAGACTTCCCGAAATTCGAATTTGGACTTTCATGAGTGTATTAAGTGTATTAAAATGTCGTCTTTCACGTAGATTCGGAATCGTCAACCACAAAAAAAGTCAGTTTTGAGATATCGTTGAATGAACAAAGTTGTCTCTTTCTTGTTTCAAGTGTTTAACTATGGACCCATGGCTAAAACTCAAGTTTTAAAAACTTCTCGAAATATGAATTTGGACTTTCTTTAGTGTATTAGGTGTTTCAAAATGTCGTCTTTCACGTAGATTCGGAATCATCAACAGCAAAAAAAGTCAGTTTTGTGATATCGTTGAATGAACAAAGTTGTATCTTTCTTGTTTCAAGTGTTTAACTACGGACCCATGGCTAAAACTCAAGTTTTAAAGACTTTTCGAAATTCGAATTTGGACTTTCATCAGTGTATTAAGTGTATTAAAATGTCGTCTTTCACATTGATTCGGAATCGTCCACCGCAAAAAAGTTCCCTTTTGAGTTATCGTTGAATGAACAAAGTTGTCTCTTTCTTGTTTCAAGTGTTCAACGATGGACCCATGGCTAAAACTCAAGTTTTAAAAACTTCTCGAAATATGAATTTGTACTTTCTTTAGTGTATTAAGTGTTTCAAAATGTCGTCTTTCACGTAGATTCGGAATCATCAAAAGCAAATAAGTCAGTTTTTAGATATCTTTGATTGAACAAAGTTCTGTCTTTCTTGTTTCAAGTGTTTAACTACGGACCATGGCTAAAACTCAAGTTTTAAAAACTTTTCGAAATCTGAATATGGACTTTCTTTAGTGTATTAAGTGTTTCAAAATGCTGTCTTTCACGTAGATTCGTAATCATCAAAAGCAAATAAGTCAGTTTTAAGATATCGTTGATTGAACAAAGTTGTCTTCTTCTTGTTTCAAGTGTTCTACTATGGACCCATGGGTAAAACTCAAGTTTTAAAACTTCCCGGAATCTGAATTGAGACTTTCGTTAGTGTATTAAGTGTATCAAAATGTCGTCTTTCACATGGATTCGGAATCGTCAACCGCAAAAAAAGTCAGTTTTGAGATATCGTTGAATGAACAAAGTTGTCTCTTTTTATTTTCAAGTGCTTAACTATGGACCATGGCTAAAACTCAAGTTTTAAAGACATCCCGAAATCCGAATTTGGACTTTCGTTAGTGTATTAAGTGTATCAAAATGTCATCTTTCACATTGATTCGAGATCGTCAACCGCAAAAAAAGTCAGTTTTGAGATATCGTTGAATGAACAAACTTGTCTCTTTCTTGTTTCAAGTGTTTAACTATGGACCCATGGCTAAAACTCAAGTTTTAAAGACTTCCCGAAATCTGAATTTGGACTTTCATCAGTGTATAAAGTGTATTAAAATGTAGTCTTTCACATTGATTCAGAATCGTGCACCGCAAAAAACTTCCCTTTCGAGTTATCGTTGAATGAACGAAGTTGTCTCTTTCTTGTTTCAAGTGTTCAACTATGGACCCATGGCCAAAACTCAAGTTTTAAAAACTTCCCAAAATCTGAATTTGGGCTTTCTTTAGTGTATTAAGTGTTTCAAAATGCCATCTTTCACGTAGATTCGTAATCATCAAAAGCAAATAAGTCAGTTTTTAGATATCTTTGATTGAACAAAGTTCTGTCTTTTCTTGTTTCAAGTGTTCTACTATGGACCCATGGCTAAAACTCAAGTTTTAAAAACATCCCGAAATCTAAATCTGGACTTTCATTAGGGTATTAAGTGTATCAAAATGTCGTCTTTCACATAGATTCGAAATCGTCAAATGCAAAAAAGTCAATTTTAAGATATCGTTGATTGAACAAAGTTGTCTCTTTCTTGTTTCAAGTGTTGTACTATGGACCCATGGGTAAAACTCAAGTTTTAAAAAAGTTCCCGGAATCCAAATTTGGACATTCGTTAGTGTATTAAGTGTATCAAAATGTCGTCTTTCACGTTGATTCGGAATCGTCAACCGCAATAAAAGTCAGTTTTGAGATATTGTTGAATGAACAAAGTTGTCTCTTTCTTGTTTCAAGTGTTCTACTATTTACCCATGGCTAAAACTCAAGTTTTAAAGACTTCCCGAAATCCGAATTTGGACTTTCGTTAGTGTATTAAGTGTATCAAAATGTCGTCTTTCACATTTATTCGAAATCGTCAACTGCAAAAAAAGTCAGTTTTGAGAAATCGTTGAATGAACAAAGTTGTCTCTTTCTTGTTTCAAGTGTTCTACTATGGACCCATGGCTAAAACTCAAGTTTTAAAGACTTTTCGAAATCCGAATTTGGACTTTCATCAGTGTATTAAGTGTATTAAAATGTCGTCTTTCACATTGATTCGGAATCGTCCACTACAAAAAACTGCCCTTTTGAGTTATCGTTGAATAAGCAAAGTTGTCTCTTTCTTGTTTCAAGTGTTCAACTATGGACCCATGGCTAAAACACAAGTTTTAAAAACTTCTCGAAATATGAATTTGGACTTTCTTTAGTGTATTAAGTTTTTCAAAATGTCGTCTTTCACGTAGATTCGGAATCATCAAAACCAAATAAGTCAGTTTTTAGATATCTTTGATTGAACAAAGTTCTATCTTTCTTGTTTTAAGTGTTCTCCTATGGACCCACGGCTAAAACTCAAGTTTTAAAAACTTCTCGAAATCTGAATCTGGACTTTCATTAGTGTATTAAGTGTATCAAAATGTCATTTTTCACATAGGTTCGGAATCGTCAACTGCGAAAAAGTAAATTTTAAGATATCGTTGATTGAACAAAGTTGTCTCTTTCTTGTTTCAAGTGTTCTACTATGGACCCATGGGTAAAACTCAAGTTTCAAAAAAGTTCCCGGAATCCAAATTTGGACATTCGTTAGTGTATTAAGTGTATCAAAATGTCGTCTTTCACGTTGATTCGGAATCGTCAACCGCAATAAAAGTCAGTTTTGAGATATTGTTGAATGAACAAAGTTGTCTCTTTCTTGTTTCAAGTGTTCTACTATAGACCCATGGCTAAAACTCAAGTTTTAAGGACTTCCTGAAATCCAAATTTAGACTTTCATTAGTGTATTAAGTGTATTAAAATGTCGTATTTCACATTGATTCGGAATCGTCAACCGCAAAAAAAGTCAGTTTTGAGTTATAGGTGAATGAACAAAGTTGTCTCTTTCTTGTTTCAAGTATTCAACTATGGACCCATGGCTAAAACTCAAGTTTTAAAGACTTCCCGAAATTGGAATTTGGACTTTCATGAGTGTATTAAGTGTATTAAAATGTCGTCTTTCACATTGATTCGGAATCGTCAACCACAAAAAAAGTCAGTTTTGAGATATCGTTGAATGAACAAAGTTGTCTCTTTCTTGTTTCAAGTTTTTAACTATGGACCCATGGCTAAAACTCAAGTTTTAAAAACTTCTCGAAATATGAATTTGGACTTTCTTTAGTGTATTAGGTGTTTCAAAATGTCGTCTTTCACGTAGATTCGGAATCATCAACAGCAAAAAAAGTCAGTTTTGTGATATCGTTGAATGAACAAAGTTGTATCTTTCTTGTTTCAAGTGTTTAACTACGGACCCATGGCTAAAACTCAAGTTTTAAAGACTTTTCGAAATTCGAATTTGGACTTTCATCAGTGTATTAAGTGTATTAAAATGTCGTCTTTCACATTGATTCGGAATCGTCCACCGCAAAAAAGTTCCCTTTTGAGTTATCGTTGAATGAACAAAGTTGTCTCTTTCTTGTTTCAAGTGTTCAACGATGGACCCATGGCTAAAACTCAAGTTTTAAAAACTTCTCGAAATATGAATTTGTACTTTCTTTAGTGTATTAAGTGTTTCAAAATGTCGTCTTTCACGTAGATTCGGAATCATCAAAAGCAAATAAGTCAGTTTTTAGATATCTTTGATTGAACAAAGTTCTGTCTTTCTTGTTTCAAGTGTTTAACTATGGACCATGGCTAAAACTCAAGTTTTAAAAACTTTTCGAAATCTGAATATGGACTTTCTTTAGTGTATTAAGTGTTTCAAAATGCTGTCTTTCACGTAGATTCGTAATCATCAAAAGCAAATAAGTCAGTTTTAAGATATCGTTGATTGAACAAAGTTGTCTTCTTCTTGTTTCAAGTGTTCTACTATGGACCCATGGGTAAAACTCAAGTTTTAAAAGTTCCCGGAATCTGAATTGAGACTTTCGTTAGTGTATTAAGTGTATCAAAATGTCGTCTTTCACATGGATTCGGAATCGTCAACCGCAAAAAAAGTCAGTTTTGAGATATCGTTGAATGAACAAAGTTGTCTCTTTTTATTTTCAAGTGCTTAACTATGGACCATGGCTAAAACTCAAGTTTTAAAGACATCCCGAAATCTGAATTTGGACTTTCGTTAGTGTATTAAGTGTATCAAAATGTCATCTTTCACATTGATTCGAGATCGTCAACCGCAAAAAAAGTCAGTTTTGAGATATCGTTGAATGAACAAACTTGTCTCTTTCTTGTTTCAAGTGTTTAACTATGGACCCATGGCTAAAACTCAAGTTTTAAAGACTTCCCGAAATCTGAATTTGGACTTTCATCAGTGTATAAAGTGTATTAAAATGTAGTCTTTCACATTGATTCAGAATCGTGCACCGCAAAAAACTTCCCTTTCGAGTTATCGTTGAATGAACGAAGTTGTCTCTTTCTTGTTTCAAGTGTTCAACTATGGACCCATGGCCAAAACTCAAGTTTTAAAAACTTCCCAAAATCTGAATTTGGGCTTTCTTTAGTGTATTAAGTGTTTCAAAATGCCATCTTTCACGTAGATTCGTAATCATCAAAAGCAAATAAGTCAGTTTTTAGATATCTTTGATTGAACAAAGTTCTGTCTTTTCTTGTTTCAAGTGTTCTACTATGGACCCATGGCTAAAACTCAAGTTTTAAAAACATCCCGAAATCTAAATCTGGACTTTCATTAGGGTATTAAGTGTATCAAAATGTCGTCTTTCACATAGATTCGAAATCGTCAAATGCAAAAAAGTCAATTTTAAGATATCATTGATTGAACAAAGTTGTCTCTTTCTTGTTTCAAGTGTTGTACTATGGACCCATGGGTAAAACTCAAGTTTTAAAAAAGTTCCCGGAATCCAAATTTGGACATTCGTTAGTGTATTAAGTGTATCAAAATGTCGTCTTTCACGTTGATTCGGAATCGTCAACCGCAATAAAAGTCAGTTTTGAGATATTGTTGAATGAACAAAGTTGTCTCTTTCTTGTTTCAAGTGTTCTACTATTTACCCATGGCTAAAACTCAAGTTTTAAAGACTTCCCGAAATCCGAATTTGGACTTTCGTTAGTGTATTAAGTGTATCAAAATGTCGTCTTTCACATTTATTCGAAATCGTCAACTGCAAAAAAAGTCAGTTTTGAGAAATCGTTGAATGAACAAAGTTGTCTCTTTCTTGTTTCAAGTGTTCTACTATGGACCCATGGCTAAAACTCAAGTTTTAAAGACTTTCCGAAATCCGAATTTGGACTTTCATCAGTGTATTAAGTGTATTAAAATGTCGTCTTTCACAATGATTCGGAATCGTCCACTACAAAAAACTGCCCTTTTGAGTTATCGTTGAATAAGCAAAGTTGTCTCTTTCTTGTTTCAAGTGTTCAACTATGGACCCATGGCTAAAACACAAGTTTTAAAAACTTCTCGAAATATGAATTTGGACTTTCTTTAGTGTATTAGTTTTTCAAAATGTCGTCTTTCACGTAGATTCGGAATCATCAAAACCAAATAAGTCAGTTTTTAGATATCTTTGATTGAACAAAGTTCTATCTTTCTTGTTTTAAGTGTTCTCCTATGGACCCACGGCTAAAACTCAAGTTTTAAAAACTTCTCGAAATCTGAATCTGGACTTTCATTAGTGTATTAAGTGTATCAAAATGTCATCTTTCACATAGGTTCGGAATCGTCAACTGCGAAAAAGTCAATTTTAAGATATCGTTGATTGAACAAAGTTGTCTCTTTCTTGTTTCAAGTGTTCTACTATGGACCCATGGGTAAAACTCAAGTTTTAAAAAAGTTCCCGGAATCCAAATTTGGACATTCGTTAGTGTATTAAGTGTATCAAAATGTCGTCTTTCACGTTGATTCGGAATCGTCAACCGCAATAAAAGTCAGTTTTGAGATATTGTTGAATGAACAAAGTTGTCTCTTTCTTGTTTCAAGTGTTCTACTATTTACCCATGGCTAAAACTCAAGTTTTAAAGACTTCCCGAAATCCGAATTTGGACATTCGTTAGTGTATTAAGTGTATCAAAATGTCGTCTTTCACGTTGATTCGGAATCGTCAACCGCAATAAAAGTCAGTTTTGAGATATTGTTGAATGAACAAAGTTGTCTCTTTCTTGTTTCAAGTATTCAACTATGGACCCATGGCTAAAACTCAAGTTTTAAAGACTTCCCGAAATTCGAATTTGGACTTTCATGAGTGTATTAAGTGTATTAAAATGTCGTCTTTCACATTGATTCGGAATCGTCAACCACAAAAAAAGTCAGTTTTGAGATATCGTTGAATGAACAAAGTTGTCTCTTTCTTGTTTCAAGTGTTTAACTATGGACCCATGGCTAAAACTCAAGTTTTAAAAACTTCTCGAAATATGAATTTGGACTTTCTTTAGTGTATTAGGTGTTTCAAAATGTCGTCTTTCACGTAGATTCGGAATCATCAACAGCAAAAAAAGTCAGTTTTGTGATATCGTTGAATGAACAAAGTTGTATCTTTCTTGTTTCAAGTGTTTAACTACGGACCCATGGCTAAAACTCAAGTTTTAAAGACTTTTCGAAATTCGAATTTGGACTTTCATCAGTGTATTAAGTGTATTAAAATGTCGTCTTTCACATTGATTCGGAATCGTCCACCGCAAAAAAGTTCCCTTTTGAGTTATCGTTGAATGAACAAAGTTGTCTCTTTCTTGTTTCAAGTGTTCAACGATGGACCCATGGCTAAAACTCAAGTTTTAAAAACTTCTCGAAATATGAATTTGTACTTTCTTTAGTGTATTAAGTGTTTCAAAATGTCGTCTTTCACGTAGATTCGGAATCGTCAAAAGCAAATAAGTCAGTTTTTAGATATCTTTGATTGAACAAAGTTCTGTCTTTCTTGTTTGAAGTGTTTAACTATGGACCATGGCTAAAACTCAAGTTTTAAAAACTTTTCGAAATCTGAATATGGACTTTCTTTAGTGTATTAAGTGTTTCAAAATGCTGTCTTTCACGTAGATTCGTAATCATCAAAAGCAAATAAGTCAGTTTTAAGATATCGTTGATTGAACAAAGTTGTCTTCTTCTTGTTTCAAGTGTTCTACTATGGACCCATGGGTAAAACTCAAGTTTTAAAACTTCCCGGAATCTGAATTGAGACTTTCGTTAGTGTATTAAGTGTATCAAAATGTCGTCTTTCACATGGATTCGGAATCGTCAACCGCAAAAAAAGTCAGTTTTGAGATATCGTTGAATGAACAAAGTTGTCTCTTTTTATTTTCAAGTGCTTAACTATGGACCATGGCTAAAACTCAAGTTTTAAAGACATCCCGAAATCCGAATTTGGACTTTCGTTAGTGTATTAAGTGTATCAAAATGTCATCTTTCACATTGATTCGAGATCGTCAACCGCAAAAAAAGTCAGTTTTGAGATATCGTTGAATGAACAAACTTGTCTCTTTCTTGTTTCAAGTGTTTAACTATGGACCCATGGCTAAAACTCAAGTTTTAAAGACTTCCCGAAATCTGAATTTGGACTTTCATCAGTGTATTAAGTGTATTAAAATGTAGTCTTTCACATTGATTCAGAATCGTCCACCGCAAAAACTTCCCTTTCGAGTTATCGTTGAATGAACGAAGTTGTCTCTTTCTTGTTTCAAGTGTTCAACTATGGACCCATGGCCAAAACTCAAGTTTTAAAAACTTCCCAAAATCTGAATTTGGGCTTTCTTTAGTGTATTAAGTGTTTCAAAATGCCATCTTTCACGTAGATTCGTAATCATCAAAAGCAAATAAGTCAGTTTTTAGATATCTTTGATTGAACAAAGTTCTGTCTTTTCTTGTTTCAAGTGTTCTACTATGGACCCATGGCTAAAACTCAAGTTTTAAAAACATCCCGAAATCTAAATCTGGACTTTCATTAGGGTATTAAGTGAATCAAAATGTCGTCTTTCACATAGATTCGAAATCGTCAACTGCAAAAAAGTCAATTTTAAGATATCGTTGATTGAACAAAGTTGTCTCTTTCTTGTTTCAAGTGTTGTACTATGGACCCATGGGTAAAACTCAAGTTTTAAAAAAATTCCCGGAATCCAAATTTGGACATTCGTTAGTGTATTAAGTGTATCAAAATGTCGTCTTTCACGTTGATTCGGAATCGTCAACTGCAATAAAAGTCAGTTTTGAGATATTGTTGAATGAACAAAGTTGTCTCTTTCTTGTTTCAAGTGTTCTACTATTTACCCATGGCTAAAACTCAAGTTTTAAAAACTTCCCGAAATCCGAATTTGGACATTCGTCACTGTATTAAGTGTATCAAAATGTCGTCTTTCACGTTGATTCGGAATCGTCAACCGCAATAAAAGTCAGTTTTGAGATATTGTTGAATGAACAAAGTTGTCTCTTTCTTGTTTCAAGTGTTCTACTATAGACCCATGGCTAAAACTCAAGTTTTAAAGACTTCCTGAAATCCAAATTTAGACTTTCATTAGTGTATTAAGTGTATTAAAATGTCGTATTTCACATTGATTCGGAATCGTCAACCGCAAAAAAAAGTCAGTTTTGAGTTATAGGTGAATGAACAAAGTTGTCTCTTTCTTGTTTCAAGTATTCAACTATGGACCCATGGCTAAAACTCAAGTTTTAAAGACTTCCCGAAATTCGAATTTGGACTTTCATGAGTGTATTAAGTGTATTAAAATGTCGTCTTTCACATTGATTCGGAATCGTCAACCACAAAAAAAGTCAGTTTTGAGATATCGTTGAATGAACAAAGTTGTCTCTTTCTTGTTTCAAGTGTTTAACTATGGACCCATGGCTAAAACTCAAGTTTTAAAAACTTCTCGAAATATGAATTTGGACTTTCTTTAGTGTATTAGGTGTTTCAAAATGTCGTCTTTCACGTAGATTCGGAATCATCAACAGCAAAAAAAGTCAGTTTTGTGATATCGTTGAATGAACAAAGTTGTATCTTTCTTGTTTCAAGTGTTTAACTACGGACCCATGGCTAAAACTCAAGTTTTAAAGACTTTTCGAAATTCGAATTTGGACTTTCATCAGTGTATTAAGTGTATTAAAATGTCGTCTTTCACATTGATTCGGAATCGTCCACCGCAAAAAAGTTCCCTTTTGAGTTATCGTTGAATGAACAAAGTTGTCTCTTTCTTGTTTCAAGTGTTCAACGATGGACCCATGGCTAAAACTCAAGTTTTAAAAACTTCTCGAAATATGAATTTGTACTTTCTTTAGTGTATTAAGTGTTTCAAAATGTCGTCTTTCACGTAGATTCGGAATCATCAAAAGCAAATAAGTCAGTTTTTAGATATCTTTGATTGAACAAAGTTCTGTCTTTCTTGTTTCAAGTGTTTAACTATGGACCATGGCTAAAACTCAAGTTTTAAAAACTTTTCGAAATCTAAATATGGACTTTCTTTAGTGTATTAAGTGTTTCAAAATGCTGTCTTTCACGTAGATTCGTAATCATCAAAAGCAAATAAGTCAGTTTTAAGATATCGTTGATTGAACAAAGTTGTCTTCTTCTTGTTTCAAGTGTTCTACTATGGACCCATGGGTAAAACTCAAGTTTTAAAACTTCCCGGAATCTGAATTGAGACTTTCGTTAGTGTATTAAGTGTATCAAAATGTCGTCTTTCACATGGATTCGGAATCGTCAACCGCAAAAAAAGTCAGTTTTGAGATATCGTTGAATGAACAAAGTTGTCTCTTTTTATTTTCAAGTGCTTAACTATGGACCATGGCTAAAACTCAAGTTTTAAAGACATCCCGAAATCCGAATTTGGACTTTCGTTAGTGTATTAAGTGTATCAAAATGTCATCTTTCACATTGATTCGAGATCGTCAACCGCAAAAAAAGTCAGTTTTGAGATATCGTTGAATGAACAAACTTGTCTCTTTCTTGTTTCAAGTGTTTAACTATGGACCCATGGCTAAAACTCAAGTTTTAAAGACTTCCCGAAATCTGAATTTGGACTTTCATCAGTGTATAAAGTGTATTAAAATGTAGTCTTTCACATTGATTCAGAATCGTGCACCGCAAAAAACATCCCTTTCGAGTTATCGTTGAATGAACGAAGTTGTCTCTTTCTTGTTTCAAGTGTTCAACTATGGACCCATGGCCAAAACTCAAGTTTTAAAAACTTCCCAAAATCTGAATTTGGGCTTTCTTTAGTGTATTAAGTGTTTCAAAATGCCATCTTTCACGTAGATTCGTAATCATCAAAAGCAAATAAGTCAGTTTTTAGATATCTTTGATTGAACAAAGTTCTGTCTTTTCTTGTTTCAAGTGTTCTACTATGGACCCATGGCTAAAACTCAAGTTTTAAAAACATCCCGAAATCTAAATCTGGACTTTCATTAGGGTATTAAGTGTATCAAAATGTCGTCTTTCACATAGATTCGAAATCGTCAAATGCAAAAAAGTCAATTTTAAGATATCGTTGATTGAACAAAGTTGTCTCTTTCTTGTTTCAAGTGTTGTACTATGGACCCATGGGTAAAACTCAAGTTTTAAAAAAGTTCCCGGAATCCAAATTTGGACATTCGTTAGTGTATTAAGTGTATCAAAATGTCGTCTTTCACGTTGATTCGGAATCGTCAACCGCAATAAAAGTCAGTTTTGAGATATTGTTGAATGAACAAAGTTGTCTCTTTCTTGTTTCAAGTGTTCTACTATTTACCCATGGCTAAAACTCAAGTTTTAAAGACTTCCCGAAATCCGAATTTGGACTTTCGTTAGTGTATTAAGTGTATCAAAATGTCGTCTTTCACATTTATTCGAAATCGTCAACTGCAAAAAAAGTCAGTTTTGAGAAATCGTTGAATGAACAAAGTTGTCTCTTTCTTGTTTCAAGTGTTCTACTATGGACCCATGCCTAAAAGTCAAGTTTTAAAGACTTTCCGAAATCCGAATTTGGACTTTCATCAGTGTATTAAGTGTATTAAAATGTCGTCTTTCACAATGATTCGGAATCGTCCACTACAAAAAACTTCCCTTTTGAGTTATCGTTGAATAAGCAAAGTTGTCTCTTTCTTGTTTCAAGTGTTCAACTATGGACCCATGGCTAAAACACAAGTTTTAAAAACTTCTCGAAATATGAATTTGGACTTTCTTTAGTGTATTAAGTTTTTCAAAATGTCGTCTTTCACGTAGATTCGGAATCATCAAAACCAAATAAGTCAGTTTTTAGATATCTTTGATTGAACAAAGTTCTATCTTTCTTGTTTTAAGTGTTCTCCTATGGACCCACGGCTAAAACTCAAGTTTTAAAAACTTCTCGAAATCTGAATCTGGACTTTCATTAGTGTATTAAGTGTATCAAAATGTCATCTTTCACATAGGTTCGGAATCGTCAACTGCGAAAAAGTCAATTTTAAGATATCGTTGATTGAACAAAGTTGTCTCTTTCTTGTTTCAAGTGTTCTACTATGGACCCATGGGTAAAACTCAAGTTTTAAAAAAGTTCCCGGAATCCAAATTTGGACATTCGTTAGTGTATTAAGTGTATCAAAATGTCGTCTTTCACGTTGATTCGGAATCGTCAACCGCAATAAAAGTTAGTTTTGAGATATTGTTGAATGAACAAAGTTGTCTCTTTCTTGTTTCAAGTGTTCTACTATTTACCCATGGCTAAAACTCAAGTTTTAAAGACTTCCCGAAATCCGAATTTGGACATTCGTTAGTGTATTAAGTGTATCAAAATGTCGTCTTTCACGTTGATTCGGAATCGTCAACCGCAATAAAAGTCAGTTTTGAGATATTGTTGAATGAACAAAGTTGTCTCTTTCTTGTTTCAAGTATTCAACTATGGACCCATGGCTAAAACTCAAGTTTTAAAGACTTCCCGAAATTGGAATTTGGACTTTCATGAGTGTATTAAGTGTATTAAAATGTCGTCTTTCACATTGATTCGGAATCATCAACCACAAAAAAAGTCAGTTTTGAGATATCGTTGAATGAACAAAGTTGTCTCTTTCTTGTTTCAAGTGTTTAACTATGGACCCATGGCTAAAACTCAAGTTTTAAAAACTTCTCGAAATATGAATTTGGACTTTCTTTAGTGTATTAGGTGTTTCAAAATGTCGTCTTTCACGTAGATTCGGAATCATCAACAGCAAAAAAAGTCAGTTTTGTGATATCGTTGAATGAACAAAGTTGTATCTTTCTTGTTTCAAGTGTTTAACTACGGACCCATGGCTAAAACTCAAGTTTTAAAGACTTTTCGAAATTCGAATTTGGACTTTCATCAGTGTATTAAGTGTATTAAAATGTCGTCTTTCACATTGATTCGGAATCGTCCACCGCAAAAAAGTTCCCTTTTGAGTTATCGTTGAATGAACAAAGTTGTCTCTTTCTTGTTTCAAGTGTTCAACGATGGACCCATGGCTAAAACTCAAGTTTTAAAAACTTCTCGAAATATGAATTTGTACTTTCTTTAGTGTATTAAGTGTTTCAAAATGTCGTCTTTCACGTAGATTCGGAATCATCAAAAGCAAATAAGTCAGTTTTTAGATATCTTTGATTGAACAAAGTTCTGTCTTTCTTGTTTCAAGTGTTTAACTATGGACCATGGCTAAAACTCAAGTTTTAAAAACTTTTCGAAATCTGAATATGGACTTTCTTTAGTGTATTAAGTGTTTCAAAATGCTGTCTTTCACGTAGATTCGTAATCATCAAAAGCAAATAAGTCAGTTTTAAGATATCGTTGATTGAACAAAGTTGTCTTCTTCTTGTTTCAAGTGTTCTACTATGGACCCATGGGTAAAACTCAAGTTTTAAAACTTCCCGGAATCTGAATTGAGACTTTCGTTAGTGTATAAGTGTATCAAAATGTCGTCTTTCACATGGATTCGGAATCGTCAACCGCAAAAAAAGTCAGTTTTGAGATATCGTTGAATGAACAAAGTTGTCTCTTTTTATTTTCAAGTGCTTAACTATGGACCATGGCTAAAACTCAAGTTTTAAAGACATCCCGAAATCCGAATTTGGACTTTCGTTAGTGTATTAAGTGTATCAAAATGTCATCTTTCACATTGATTCGAGATCGTCAACCGCAAAAAAAGTCAGTTTTGAGATATCGTTGAATGAACAAACTTGTCTCTTTCTTGTTTCAAGTGTTTAACTATGGACCCATGGCTAAAACTCAAGTTTTAAAGACTTCCCGAAATCTGAATTTGGACTTTCATCAGTGTATTAAGTGTATTAAAATGTAGTCTTTCACATTGATTCAGAATCGTCCACCGCAAAAAACTTCCCTTTCGAGTTATCGTTGAATGAACGAAGTTGTCTCTTTCTTGTTTCAAGTGTTCAACTATGGACCCATGGCCAAAACTCAAGTTTTAAAAACTTCCCAAAATCTGAATTTGGGCTTTCTTTAGTGTATTAAGTGTTTCAAAATGCCATCTTTCACGTAGATTCGTAATCATCAAAAGCAAATAAGTCAGTTTTTAGATATCTTTGATTGAACAAAGTTCTGTCTTTTCTTGTTTCAAGTGTTCTACTATGGACCCATGGCTAAAACTCAAGTTTTAAAAACATCCCGAAATCTAAATCTGGACTTTCATTAGGGTATTAAGTGTATCAAAATGTCGTCTTTCACATAGATTCGAAATCGTCAACTGCAAAAAAGTCAATTTTAAGATATCGTTGATTGAACAAAGTTGTCTCTTTCTTGTTTCAAGTGTTCTACTATGGACCCATGGGTAAAACTCAAGTTTTAAAAAAATTCCCGGAATCCAAATTTGGACATTCGTTAGTGTATTAAGTGTATCAAAATGTCGTCTTTCACGTTGATTCGGAATCGTCAACTGCAATAAAAGTCAGTTTTGAGATATTGTTGAATGAACAAAGTTGTCTCTTTCTTGTTTCAAGTGTTCTACTATTTACCCATGGCTAAAACTCAAGTTTTAAAAA
Source organism: Diospyros kaki (assembly GCA_036245055.1). Lineage (NCBI taxonomy): Eukaryota > Viridiplantae > Streptophyta > Magnoliopsida > Ericales > Ebenaceae > Diospyros > Diospyros kaki. Next base: position 19,043,796 of record BSEG01000009.1, on the reverse strand, counting down.
CTTCCCGAAATCCGAATTTGGACATTCGTCAGTGTATTAAGTGTATCAAAATGTCGTCTTTCACGTTGATTCGGAATCGTCAACCGCAATAAAAGTCAGTTTTGAGATATTGTTGAATGAACAAAGTTGTCTCTTTCTTGTTTCAAGTGTTCTACTATAGACCCATGGCTAAAACTCAAGTTTTAAAGACTTCCTGAAATCCAAATTTAGACTTTCATTAGTGTATTAAGTGTATTAAAATGTCGTATTTCACATTGATTCGGAATCGTCAACCGCAAAAAAAGTCAGTTTTGAGTTATAGGTGAATGAACAAAGTTGTCTCTTTCTTGTTTCAAGTATTCAACTATGGACCCATGGCTAAAACTCAAGTTTTAAAGACTTCCCGAAATTCGAATTTGGACTTTCATGAGTGTATTAAGTGTATTAAAATGTCGTCTTTCACATTGATTCGGAATCGTCAACCACAAAAAAAGTCAGTTTTGAGATATCGTTGAATGAACAAAGTTGTCTCTTTCTTGTTTCAAGTGTTTAACTATGGACCCATGGCTAAAACTCAAGTTTTAAAAACTTCTCGAAATATGAATTTGGACTTTCTTTAGTGTATTAGGTGTTTCAAAATGTCGTCTTTCACGTAGATTCGGAATCATCAACAGCAAAAAAAGTCAGTTTTGTGATATCGTTGAATGAACAAAGTTGTATCTTTCTTGTTTCAAGTGTTTAACTACGGACCCATGGCTAAAACTCAAGTTTTAAAGACTTTTCGAAATTCGAATTTGGACTTTCATCAGTGTATTAAGTGTATTAAAATGTCGTCTTTCACATTGATTCGGAATCGTCCACCGCAAAAAAGTTCCCTTTTGAGTTATCGTTGAATGAACAAAGTTGTCTCTTTCTTGTTTCAAGTGGTCAACGATGGACCCATGGCTAAAACTCAAGTTTTAAAAACTTCTCGAAATATGAATTTGTACTTTCTTTAGTGTATTAAGTGTTTCAAAATGTCATCTTTCACGTAGATTCGGAATCATCAAAAGCAAATAAGTCAGTTTTTAGATATCTTTGATTGAACAAAGTTCTGTCTTTCTTGTTTCAAGTGTTTAACTATGGACCATGGCTAAAACTCAAGTTTTAAAAACTTTTCGAAATCTGAATATGGACTTTCTTTAGTGTATTAAGTGTTTCAAAATGCTGTCTTTCACGTAGATTCGTAATCATCAAAAGCAAATAAGTCAGTTTTAAGATATCGTTGATTGAACAAAGTTGTCTTCTTCTTGTTTCAAGTGTTCTACTATGGTCCCATGGGTAAAACTCAAGTTTTAAAACTTCCCGGAATCTGAATTGAGACTTTCGTTAGTGTATTAAGTGTATCAAAATGTCGTCTTTCACATGGATTCGGAATCGTCAACCGCAAAAAAAGTCAGTTTTGAGATATCGTTGAATGAACAAAGTTGTCTCTTTTTATTTTCAAGTGCTTAACTATGGACCATGGCTAAAACTCAAGTTTTAAAGACATCCCGAAATCCGAATTTGGACTTTCGTTAGTGTATTAAGTGTATCAAAATGTCATCTTTCACATTGATTCGAGATCGTCAACCGCAAAAAAAGTCAGTTTTGAGATATCGTTGAATGAACAAACTTGTCTCTTTCTTGTTTCAAGTGTTTAACTATGGACCCATGGCTAAAACTCAAGTTTTAAAGACTTCCCGAAATCTGAATTTGGACTTTCATCAGTGTATAAAGTGTATTAAAATGTAGTCTTTCACATTGATTCAGAATCGTGCACCGCAAAAAACTTCCCTTTCGAGTTATCGTTGAATGAACGAAGTTGTCTCTTTCTTGTTTCAAGTGTTCAACTATGGACCCATGGCCAAAACTCAAGTTTTAAAAACTTCCCAAAATCTGAATTTGGGCTTTCTTTAGTGTATTAAGTGTTTCAAAATGCCATCTTTCACGTAGATTCGTAATCATCAAAAGCAAATAAGTCAGTTTTTAGATATCTTTGATTGAACAAAGTTCTGTCTTTTCTTGTTTCAAGTGTTCTACTATGGACCCATGGCTAAAACTCAAGTTTTAAAAACATCCCGAAATCTAAATCTGGACTTTCATTAGGGTATTAAGTGTATCAAAATGTCGTCTTTCACATAGATTCGAAATCGTCAAATGCAAAAAAGTCAATTTTAAGATATCGTTGATTGAACAAAGTTGTCTCTTTCTTGTTTCAAGTGTTGTACTATGGACCCATGGGTAAAACTCAAGTTTTAAAAAAGTTCCCGGAATCCAAATTTGGACATTCGTTAGTGTATTAAGTGTATCAAAATGTCGTCTTTCACGTTGATTCGGAATCGTCAACCGCAATAAAAGTCAGTTTTGAGATATTGTTGAATGAACAAAGTTGTCTCTTTCTTGTTTCAAGTGTTCTACTATTTACCCATGGCTAAAACTCAAGTTTTAAAGACTTCCCGAAATCCGAATTTGGACTTTCGTTAGTGTATTAAGTGTATCAAAATGTCGTCTTTCACATTTATTCGAAATCGTCAACTGCAAAAAAAGTCAGTTTTGAGAAATCGTTGAATGAACAAAGTTGTCTCTTTCTTGTTTCAAGTGTTCTACTATGGACCCATGGCTAAAACTCAAGTTTTAAAGACTTTCCGAAATCCGAATTTGGACTTTCATCAGTGTATTAAGTGTATTAAAATGTCGTCTTTCACAATGATTCGGAATCGTCCACTACAAAAAACTGCCCTTTTGAGTTATCGTTGAATAAGCAAAGTTGTCTCTTTCTTGTTTCAAGTGTTCAACTATGGACCCATGGCTAAAACACAAGTTTTAAAAACTTCTCGAAATATGAATTTGGACTTTCTTTAGTGTATTAAGTTTTTCAAAATGTCGTCTTTCACGTAGATTCGGAATCATCAAAACCAAATAAGTCAGTTTTTAGATATCTTTGATTGAACAAAGTTCTATCTTTCTTGTTTTAAGTGTTCTCCTATGGACCCACGGCTAAAACTCAAGTTTTAAAAACTTCTCGAAATCCGAATCTGGACTTTCATTAGTGTATTAAGTGTATCAAAATGTCATCTTTCACATAGGTTCGGAATCGTCAACTGCGAAAAAGTCAATTTTAAGATATCGTTGATTGAACAAAGTTGTCTCTTTCTTGTTTCAAGTGTTCTACTATGGACCCATGGGTAAAACTCAAGTTTTAAAAAAGTTCCCGGAATCCAAATTTGGACATTCGTTAGTGTATTAAGTGTATCAAAATGTCGTCTTTCACGTTGATTCGGAATCGTCAACCGCAATAAAAGTCAGTTTTGAGATATTGTTGAATGAACAAAGTTGTCTCTTTCTTGTTTCAAGTGTTCTACTATTTACCCATGGCTAAAACTCAAGTTTTAAAGACTTCCCGAAATCCGAATTTGGACATTCGTTAGTGTATTAAGTGTATCAAAATGTCGTCTTTCACGTTGATTCGGAATCGTCAACCGCAATAAAAGTCAGTTTTGAGATATTGTTGAATGAACAAAGTTGTCTCTTTCTTGTTTCAAGTATTCAACTATGGACCCATGGCTAAAACTCAAGTTTTAAAGACTTCCCGAAATTGGAATTTGGACTTTCATGAGTGTATTAAGTGTGTTAAAATGTCGTCTTTCACATTGATTCGGAATCGTCAACCACAAAAAAAGTCAGTTTTGAGATATCGTTGAATGAACAAAGTTGTCTCTTTCTTGTTTCAAGTGTTTAACTATGGACCCATGGCTAAAACTCAAGTTTTAAAAACTTCTCGAAATATGAATTTGGACTTTCTTTAGTGTATTAGGTGTTTCAAAATGTCGTCTTTCACGTAGATTCGGAATCATCAACAGCAAAAAAAGTCAGTTTTGTGATATCGTTGAATGAACAAAGTTGTATCTTTCTTGTTTCAAGTGTTTAACTACGGACCCATGGCTAAAACTCAAGTTTTAAAGACTTTTCGAAATTTGAATTTGGACTTTCATCAGTGTATTAAGTGTATTAAAATGTCATCTTTCACATTGATTCGGAATCGTCCACCGCAAAAAAGTTCCCTTTTGAGTTATCGTTGAATGAACAAAGTTGTCTCTTTCTTGTTTCAAGTGGTCAACGATGGACCCATGGCTAAAACTCAAGTTTTAAAAACTTCTCGAAATATGAATTTGTACTTTCTTTAGTGTATTAAGTGTTTCAAAATGTCGTCTTTCACGTAGATTCGGAATCATCAAAAGCAAATAAGTCAGTTTTTAGATATCTTTGATTGAACAAAGTTCTGTCTTTCTTGTTTCAAGTGTTTAACTATGGACCATGGCTAAAACTCAAGTTTTAAAAACTTTTCGAAATCTGAATATGGACTTTCTTTAGTGTATTAAGTGTTTCAAAATGCTGTCTTTCACGTAGATTCGTAATCATCAAAAGCAAATAAGTCAGTTTTAAGATATCGTTGATTGAACAAAGTTGTCTTCTTCTTGTTTCAAGTGTTCTACTATGGTCCCATGGGTAAAACTCAAGTTTTAAAACTTCCCGGAATCTGAATTGAGACTTTCGTTAGTGTATTAAGTGTATCAAAATGTCGTCTTTCACATGGATTTGGAATCGTCAACCGCAAAAAAAGTCAGTTTTGAGATATCGTTGAATGAACAAAGTTGTCTCTTTTTATTTTCAAGTGCTTAACTATGGACCATGGCTAAAACTCAAGTTTTAAAGACATCCCGAAATCCGAATTTGGACTTTCGTTAGTGTATTAAGTGTATCAAAATGTCATCTTTCACATTGATTCGAGATCGTCAACCGCAAAAAAAGTCAGTTTTGAGATATCGTTGAATGAACAAACTTGTCTCTTTCTTGTTTCAAGTGTTTAACTATGGACCCATGGCTAAAACTCAAGTTTTAAAGACTTCCCGAAATCTGAATTTGGACTTTCATCAGTGTATAAAGTGTATTAAAATGTAGTCTTTCACATTGATTCAGAATCGTGCACCGCAAAAAACTTCCCTTTCGAGTTATCGTTGAATGAACGAAGTTGTCTCTTTCTTGTTTCAAGTGTTCAACTATGGACCCATGGCCAAAACTCAAGTTTTAAAAACTTCCCAAAATCTGAATTTGGGCTTTCTTTAGTGTATTAAGTGTTTCAAAATGCCATCTTTCACGTAGATTCGTAATCATCAAAAGCAAATAAGTCAGTTTTTAGATATCTTTGATTGAACAAAGTTCTGTCTTTTCTTGTTTCAAGTGTTCTACTATGGACCCATGGCTAAAACTCAAGTTTTAAAAACATCCCGAAATCTAAATCTGGACTTTCATTAGGGTATTAAGTGTATCAAAATGTCGTCTTTCACATAGATTCGAAATCGTCAACTGCAAAAAAGTCAATTTTAAGATATCTTTGATTGAACAAAGTTGTCTCTTTCTTGTTTCAAGTGTTCTACTATGGACCCATGGGTAAAACTCAAGTTTTAAAAAAATTCCCGGAATCCAAATTTGGACATTCGTTAGTGTATTAAGTGTATCAAAATGTCGTCTTTCACGTTGATTCGGAATCGTCAACTGCAATAAAAGTCAGTTTTGAGATATTGTTGAATGAACAAAGTTGTCTCTTTCTTGTTTCAAGTGTTCTACTATTTACCCATGGCTAAAACTCAAGTTTTAAAAACTTCCCGAAATCCGAATTTGGACATTCGTCAGTGTATTAAGTGTATCAAAATGTCGTCTTTCACGTTGATTCGGAATCGTCAACCGCAATAAAAGTCAGTTTTGAGATATTGTTGAATGAACAAAGTTGTCTCTTTCTTGTTTCAAGTGTTCTACTATAGACCCATGGCTAAAACTCAAGTTTTAAAGACTTCCTGAAATCCAAATTTAGACTTTCATTAGTGTATTAAGTGTATTAAAATGTCGTATTTCACATTGATTCGGAATCGTCAACCGCAAAAAAAGTCAGTTTTGAGTTATAGGTGAATGAACAAAGTTGTCTCTTTCTTGTTTCAAGTATTCAACTATGGACCCATGGCTAAAACTCAAGTTTTAAAGACTTCCCGAAATTCGAATTTGGACTTTCATGAGTGTATTAAGTGTATTAAAATGTCGTCTTTCACATTGATTCGGAATCGTCAACCACAAAAAAAGTCAGTTTTGAGATATCGTTGAATGAACAAAGTTGTCTCTTTCTTGTTTCAAGTGTTTAACTATGGACCCATGGCTAAAACTCAAGTTTTAAAAACTTCTCGAAATATGAATTTGGACTTTCTTTAGTGTATTAGGTGTTTCAAAATGTCGTCTTTCACGTAGATTCGGAATCATCAACAGCAAAAAAAGTCAGTTTTGTGATATCGTTGAATGAACAAAGTTGTATCTTTCTTGTTTCAAGTGTTTAACTACGGACCCATGGCTAAAACTCAAGTTTTAAAGACTTTTCGAAATTCGAATTTGGACTTTCATCAGTGTATTAAGTGTATTAAAATGTCGTCTTTCACATTGATTCGGAATCGTCCACCGCAAAAAAGTTCCCTTTTGAGTTATCGTTGAATGAACAAAGTTGTCTCTTTCTTGTTTCAAGTGTTCAACGATGGACCCATGGCTAAAACTCAAGTTTTAAAAACTTCTCGAAATATGAATTTGTACTTTCTTTAGTGTATTAAGTGTTTCAAAATGTCGTCTTTCACGTAGATTCGGAATCATCAAAAGCAAATAAGTCAGTTTTTAGATATCTTTGATTGAACAAAGTTCTGTCTTTCTTGTTTCAAGTGTTTAACTATGGACCATGGCTAAAACTCAAGTTTTAAAAACTTTTCGAAATCTGAATATGGACTTTCTTTAGTGTATTAAGTGTTTCAAAATGCTGTCTTTCACGTAGATTCGTAATCATCAAAAGCAAATAAGTCAGTTTTAAGATATCGTTGATTGAACAAAGTTGTCTTCTTCTTGTTTCAAGTGTTCTACTATGGTCCCATGGGTAAAACTCAAGTTTTAAAACTTCCCGGAATCTGAATTGAGACTTTCGTTAGTGTATTAAGTGTATCAAAATGTCGTCTTTCACATGGATTCGGAATCGTCAACCGCAAAAAAAGTCAGTTTTGAGATATCGTTGAATGAACAAAGTTGTCTCTTTTTATTTTCAAGTGCTTAACTATGGACCATGGCTAAAACTCAAGTTTTAAAGACATCCCGAAATCCGAATTTGGACTTTCGTTAGTGTATTAAGTGTATCAAAATGTCATCTTTCACATTGATTCGAGATCGTCAACCGCAAAAAAAGTCAGTTTTGAGATATCGTTGAATGAACAAACTTGTCTCTTTCTTGTTTCAAGTGTTTAACTATGGACCCATGGCTAAAACTCAAGTTTTAAAGACTTCCCGAAATCTGAATTTGGACTTTCATCAGTGTATAAAGTGTATTAAAATGTAGTCTTTCACATTGATTCAGAATCGTGCACCGCAAAAAACTTCCCTTTCGAGTTATCGTTGAATGAACGAAGTTGTCTCTTTCTTGTTTCAAGTGTTCAACTATGGACCCATGGCCAAAACTCAAGTTTTAAAAACTTCCCAAAATCTGAATTTGGGCTTTCTTTAGTGTATTAAGTGTTTCAAAATGCCATCTTTCACGTAGATTCGTAATCATCAAAAGCAAATAAGTCAGTTTTTAGATATCTTTGATTGAACAAAGTTCTGTCTTTTCTTGTTTCAAGTGTTCTACTATGGACCCATGGCTAAAACTCAAGTTTTAAAAACATCCCGAAATCTAAATCTGGACTTTCATTAGGGTATTAAGTGTATCAAAATGTCGTCTTTCACATAGATTCGAAATCGTCAACTGCAAAAAAGTCAATTTTAAGATATCGTTGATTGAACAAAGTTGTCTCTTTCTTGTTTCAAGTGTTCTACTATGGACCCATGGGTAAAACTCAAGTTTTAAAAAAATTCCCGGAATCCAAATTTGGACATTCGCTAGTGTATTAAGTGTATCAAAATGTCGTCTTTCACGTTGATTCGGAATCGTCAACTGCAATAAAAGTCAGTTTTGAGATATTGTTGAATGAACAAAGTTGTCTCTTTCTTGTTTCAAGTGTTCTACTATTTACCCATGGCTAAAACTCAAGTTTTAAAAACTTCCCGAAATCCGAATTTGGACATTCGTCAGTGTATTAAGTGTATCAAAATGTCGTCTTTCACGTTGATTCGGAATCGTCAACCGCAATAAAAGTCAGTTTTGAGATATTGTTGAATGAACAAAGTTGTCTCTTTCTTGTTTCAAGTGTTCTACTATAGACCCATGGCTAAAACTCAAGTTTTAAAGACTTCCTGAAATCCAAATTTAGACTTTCATTAGTGTATTAAGTGTATTAAAATGTCGTATTTCACATTGATTAGGAATCGTCAACCGCAAAAAAAGTCAGTTTTGAGTTATAGGTGAATGAACAAAGTTGTCTCTTTCTTGTTTCAAGTATTCAACTATGGACCCATGGCTAAAACTCAAGTTTTAAAGACTTCCCGAAATTCGAATTTGGACTTTCATGAGTGTATTAAGTGTATTAAAATGTCGTCTTTCACATTGATTCGGAATCGTCAACCACAAAAAAAGTCAGTTTTGAGATATCGTTGAATGAACAAAGTTGTCTCTTTCTTGTTTCAAGTGTTTAACTATGGACCCATGGCTAAAACTCAAGTTTTAAAAACTTCTCGAAATATGAATTTGGACTTTCTTTAGTGTATTAGGTGTTTCAAAATGTCGTCTTTCACGTAGATTCGGAATCATCAACAGCAAAAAAAGTCAGTTTTGTGATATCGTTGAATGAACAAAGTTGTATCTTTCTTGTTTCAAGTGTTTAACTACGGACCCATGGCTAAAACTCAAGTTTTAAAGACTTTTCGAAATTCGAATTTGGACTTTCATCAGTGTATTAAGTGTATTAAAATGTCGTCTTTCACATTGATTCGGAATCGTCCACCGCAAAAAAGTTCCCTTTTGAGTTATCGTTGAATGAACAAAGTTGTCTCTTTCTTGTTTCAAGTGTTCAACGATGGACCCATGGCTAAAACTCAAGTTTTAAAAACTTCTCGAAATATGAATTTGTACTTTCTTTAGTGTATTAAGTGTTTCAAAATGTCGTCTTTCACGTAGATTCGGAATCATCAAAAGCAAATAAGTCAGTTTTTAGATATCTTTGATTGAACAAAGTTCTGTCTTTCTTGTTTCAAGTGTTTAACTATGGACCATGGCTAAAACTCAAGTTTTAAAAACTTTTCGAAATCTGAATATGGACTTTCTTTAGTGTATTAAGTGTTTCAAAATGCTGTCTTTCACGTAGATTCGTAATCATCAAAAGCAAATAAGTCAGTTTTAAGATATCGTTGATTGAACAAAGTTGTCTTCTTCTTGTTTCAAGTGTTCTACTATGGACCCATGGGTAAAACTCAAGTTTTAAAACTTCCCGGAATCTGAATTGAGACTTTCGTTAGTGTATTAAGTGTATCAAAATGTCGTCTTTCACATGGATTCGGAATCGTCAACCGCAAAAAAAGTCAGTTTTGAGATATCGTTGAATGAACAAAGTTGTCTCTTTTTATTTTCAAGTGCTTAACTATGGACCATGGCTAAAACTCAAGTTTTAAAGACATCCCGAAATCCGAATTTGGACTTTCGTTAGTGTATTAAGTGTATCAAAATGTCATCTTTCACATTGATTCGAGATCGTCAACCGCAAAAAAAGTCAGTTTTGAGATATCGTTGAATGAACAAACTTGTCTCTTTCTTGTTTCAAGTGTTTAACTATGGACCCATGGCTAAAACTCAAGTTTTAAAGACTTCCCGAAATCTGAATTTGGACTTTCATCAGTGTATAAAGTGTATTAAAATGTAGTCTTTCACATTGATTCAGAATCGTGCACCGCAAAAAACTTCCCTTTCGAGTTATCGTTGAATGAACGAAGTTGTCTCTTTCTTGTTTCAAGTGTTCAACTATGGACCCATGGCCAAAACTCAAGTTTTAAAAACTTCCCAAAATCTGAATTTGGGCTTTCTTTAGTGTATTAAGTGTTTCAAAATGCCATCTTTCACGTAGATTCGTAATCATCAAAAGCAAATAAGTCAGTTTTTAGATATCTTTGATTGAACAAAGTTCTGTCTTTTCTTGTTTCAAGTGTTCTACTATGGACCCATGGCTAAAACTCAAGTTTTAAAAACATCCCGAAATCTAAATCTGGACTTTCATTAGGGTATTAAGTGTATCAAAATGTCGTCTTTCACATAGATTCGAAATCGTCAAATGCAAAAAAGTCAATTTTAAGATATCATTGATTGAACAAAGTTGTCTCTTTCTTGTTTCAAGTGTTGTACTATGGACCCATGGGTAAAACTCAAGTTTTAAAAAAGTTCCCGGAATCCAAATTTGGACATTCGTTAGTGTATTAAGTGTATCAAAATGTCGTCTTTCACGTTGATTCAGAATCGTCAACCGCAATAAAAGTCAGTTTTGAGATATTGTTGAATGAACAAAGTTGTCTCTTTCTTGTTTCAAGTGTTCTACTATTTACCCATGGCTAAAACTCAAGTTTTAAAGACTTCCCGAAATCCGAATTTGGACTTTCGTTAGTGTATTAAGTGTATCAAAATGTCGTCTTTCACATTTATTCGAAATCGTCAACTGCAAAAAAAGTCAGTTTTGAGAAATCGTTGAATGAACAAAGTTGTCTCTTTCTTGTTTCAAGTGTTCTACTATGGACCCATGGCTAAAACTCAAGTTTTAAAGACTTTCCGAAATCCGAATTTGGACTTTCATCAGTGTATTAAGTGTATTAAAATGTCGTCTTTCACAATGATTCGGAATCGTCCACTACAAAAAACTGCCCTTTTGAGTTATCGTTGAATAAGCAAAGTTGTCTCTTTCTTGTTTCAAGTGTTCAACTATGGACCCATGGCTAAAACACAAGTTTTAAAAACTTCTCGAAATATGAATTTGGACTTTCTTTAGTGTATTAGTTTTTCAAAATGTCGTCTTTCACGTAGATTCGGAATCATCAAAACCAAATAAGTCAGTTTTTAGATATCTTTGATTGAACAAAGTTCTATCTTTCTTGTTTTAAGTGTTCTCCTATGGACCCACGGCTAAAACTCAAGTTTTAAAAACTTCTCGAAATCTGAATCTGGACTTTCATTAGTGTATTAAGTGTATCAAAATGTCATCTTTCACATAGGTTCGGAATCGTCAACTGCGAAAAAGTCAATTTTAAGATATCGTTGATTGAACAAAGTTGTCTCTTTCTTGTTTCAAGTGTTCTACTATGGACCCATGGGTAAAACTCAAGTTTTAAAAAAGTTCCCGGAATCCAAATTTGGACATTCGTTAGTGTATTAAGTGTATCAAAATGTCGTCTTTCACGTTGATTCGGAATCGTCAACCGCAATAAAAGTCAGTTTTGAGATATTGTTGAATGAACAAAGTTGTCTCTTTCTTGTTTCAAGTGTTCTACTATTTACCCATGGCTAAAACTCAAGTTTTAAAGACTTCCCGAAATCCGAATTTGGACATTCGTTAGTGTATTAAGTGTATCAAAATGTCGTCTTTCACGTTGATTCGGAATCGTCAACCTTAATAAAAGTCAGTTTTGAGATATTGTTGAATGAACAAAGTTGTCTCTTTCTTGTTTCAAGTATTCAACTATGGACCCATGGCTAAAACTCAAGTTTTAAAGACTTCCCGAAATTGGAATTTGGACTTTCATGAGTGTATTAAGTGTATTAAAATGTCGTCTTTCACATTGATTCGGAATCGTCAACCACAAAAAAAGTCAGTTTTGAGATATCGTTGAATGAACAAAGTTGTCTCTTTCTTGTTTCAAGTGTTTAACTATGGACCCATGGCTAAAACTCAAGTTTTAAAAACTTCTCGAAATATGAATTTGGACTTTCTTTAGTGTATTAGGTGTTTCAAAATGTCGTCTTTCACGTAGATTCGGAATCATCAACAGCAAAAAAAGTCAGTTTTGTGATATCGTTGAATGAACAAAGTTGTATCTTTCTTGTTTCAAGTGTTTAACTACGGACCCATGGCTAAAACTCAAGTTTTAAAGACTTTTCGAAATTCGAATTTGGACTTTCATCAGTGTATTAAGTGTATTAAAATGTCGTCTTTCACATTGATTCGGAATCGTCCACCGCAAAAAAGTTCCCTTTTGAGTTATCGTTGAATGAACAAAGTTGTCTCTTTCTTGTTTCAAGTGTTCAACGATGGACCCATGGCTAAAACTCAAGTTTTAAAAACTTCTCGAAATATGAATTTGTACTTTCTTTAGTGTATTAAGTGTTTCAAAATGTCGTCTTTCACGTAGATTCGGAATCGTCAAAAGCAAATAAGTCAGTTTTTAGATATCTTTGATTGAACAAAGTTCTGTCTTTCTTGTTTCAAGTGTTTAACTATGGACCATGGCTAAAACTCAAGTTTTAAAAACTTTTCGAAATCTGAATATGGACTTTCTTTAGTGTATTAAGTGTTTCAAAATGCTGTCTTTCACGTAGATTCGTAATCATCAAAAGCAAATAAGTCAGTTTTAAGATATCGTTGATTGAACAAAGTTGTCTTCTTCTTGTTTCAAGTGTTCTACTATGGACCCATGGGTAAAACTCAAGTTTTAAAACTTCCCGGAATCTGAATTGAGACTTTCGTTAGTGTATTAAGTGTATCAAAATGTCGTCTTTCACATGGATTCGGAATCGTCAACCGCAAAAAAAGTCAGTTTTGAGATATCGTTGAATGAACAAAGTTGTCTCTTTTTATTTTCAAGTGCTTAACTATGGACCATGGCTAAAACTCAAGTTTTAAAGACATCCCGAAATCCGAATTTGGACTTTCGTTAGTGTATTAAGTGTATCAAAATGTCATCTTTCACATTGATTCGAGATCGTCAACCGCAAAAAAAGTCAGTTTTGAGATATCGTTGAATGAACAAACTTGTCTCTTTCTTGTTTCAAGTGTTTAACTATGGACCCATGGCTAAAACTCAAGTTTTAAAGACTTCCCGAAATCTGAATTTGGACTTTCATCAGTGTATTAAGTGTATTAAAATGTAGTCTTTCACATTGATTCAGAATCGTCCACCGCAAAAAACTTCCCTTTCGAGTTATCGTTGAATGAACGAAGTTGTCTCTTTCTTGTTTCAAGTGTTCAACTATGGACCCATGGCCAAAACTCAAGTTTTAAAAACTTCCCAAAATCTGAATTTGGGCTTTCTTTAGTGTATTAAGTGTTTCAAAATGCCATCTTTCACGTAGATTCGTAATCATCAAAAGCAAATAAGTCAGTTTTTAGATATCTTTGATTGAACAAAGTTCTGTCTTTTCTTGTTTCAAGTGTTCTACTATGGACCCATGGCTAAAACTCAAGTTTTAAAAACATCCCGAAATCTAAATCTGCACTTTCATTAGGGTATTAAGTGTATCAAAATGTCGTCTTTCACATAGATTCGAAATCGTCAACTGCAAAAAAGTCAATTTTAAGATATCGTTGATTGAACAAAGTTGTCTCTTTCTTGTTTCAAGTGTTCTACTATGGACCCATGGGTAAAACTCAAGTTTTAAAAAAATTCCCGGAATCCAAATTTGGACATTCGTTAGTGTATTAAGTGTATCAAAATGTCGTCTTTCACGTTGATTCGGAATCGTCAACTGCAATAAAAGTCAGTTTTGAGATATTGTTGAATGAACAAAGTTGTCTCTTTCTTGTTTCAAGTGTTCTACTATTTACCCATGGCTAAAACTCAAGTTTTAAAAACTTCCCGAAATCCGAATTTGGACATTCGTCAGTGTATTAAGTGTATCAAAATGTCGTCTTTCACGTTGATTCGGAATCGTCAACCGCAATAAAAGTCAGTTTTGAGATATTGTTGAATGAACAAAGTTGTCTCTTTCTTGTTTCAAGTATTCTACTATAGACCCATGGCTAAAACTCAAGTTTTAAAGACTTCCTGAAATCCAAATTTAGACTTTCATTAGTGTATTAAGTGTATTAAAATGTCGTATTTCACATTGATTCGGAATCGTCAACCGCAAAAAAAGTCAGTTTTGAGTTATAGGTGAATGAACAAAGTTGTCTCTTTCTTGTTTCAAGTATTCAACTATGGACCCATGGCTAAAACTCAAGTTTTAAAGACTTCCCGAAATTCGAATTTGGACTTTCATGAGTGTATTAAGTGTATTAAAATGTCGTCTTTCACATTGATTCGGAATCGTCAACCACAAAAAAAGTCAGTTTTGAGATATCGTTGAATGAACAAAGTTGTCTCTTTCTTGTTTCAAGTGTTTAACTATGGACCCATGGCTAAAACTCAAGTTTTAAAAACTTCTCGAAATATGAATTTGGACTTTCTTTAGTGTATTAGGTGTTTCAAAATGTCGTCTTTCACGTAGATTCGGAATCATCAACAGCAAAAAAAGTCAGTTTTGTGATATCGTTGAATGAACAAAGTTGTATCTTTCTTGTTTCAAGTGTTTAACTACGGACCCATGGCTAAAACTCAAGTTTTAAAGACTTTTCGAAATTCGAATTTGGACTTTCATCAGTGTATTAAGTGTATTAAAATGTCGTCTTTCACATTGATTCGGAATCGTCCACCGCAAAAAAGTTCCCTTTTGAGTTATCGTTGAATGAACAAAGTTGTCTCTTTCTTGTTTCAAGTGTTCAACGATGGACCCATGGCTAAAACTCAAGTTTTAAAAACTTCTCGAAATATGAATTTGTACTTTCTTTAGTGTATTAAGTGTTTAAAATGTCGTCTTTCACGTAGATTCGGAATCATCAAAAGCAAATAAGTCAGTTTTTAGATATCTTTGATTGAACAAAGTTCTGTCTTTCTTGTTTCAAGTGTTTAACTATGGACCATGGCTATAACTCAAGTTTTAAAAACTTTTCGAAATCTGAATATGGACTTTCTTTAGTGTATTAAGTGTTTCAAAATGCTGTCTTTCACGTAGATTCGTAATCATCAAAAGCAAATAAGTCAGTTTTAAGATATCGTTGATTGAACAAAGTTGTCTTCTTCTTGTTTCAAGTGTTCTACTATGGACCCATGGGTAAAACTCAAGTTTTAAAACTTCCCGGAATCTGAATTGAGACTTTCGTTAGTGTATAAGTGTATCAAAATGTCGTCTTTCACATGGATTCGGAATCGTCAACCGCAAAAAAAGTCAGTTTTGAGATATCGTTGAATGAACAAAGTTGTCTCTTTTTATTTTCAAGTGCTTAACTATGGACCATGGCTAAAACTCAAGTTTTAAAGACATCCCGAAATCCGAATTTGGACTTTCGTTAGTGTATTAAGTGTATCAAAATGTCATCTTTCACATTGATTCGAGATCGTCAACCGCAAAAAAAGTCAGTTTTGAGATATCGTTGAATGAACAAACTTGTCTCTTTCTTGTTTCAAGTGTTTAACTATGGACCCATGGCTAAAACTCAAGTTTTAAAGACTTCCCGAAATCTGAATTTGGACTTTCATCAGTGTATAAAGTGTATTAAAATGTAGTCTTTCACATTGATTCAGAATCGTGCACCGCAAAAAACTTCCCTTTCGAGTTATCGTTGAATGAACGAAGTTGTCTCTTTCTTGTTTCAAGTGTTCAACTATGGACCCATGGCCAAAACTCAAGTTTTAAAAACTTCCCAAAATCTGAATTTGGGCTTTCTTTAGTGTATTAAGTGTTTCAAAATGCCATCTTTCACGTAGATTCGTAATCATCAAAAGCAAATAAGTCAGTTTTTAGATATCTTTGATTGAACAAAGTTCTGTCTTTTCTTGTTTCAAGTGTTCTACTATGGACCCATGGCTAAAACTCAAGTTTTAAAAACATCCCGAAATCTAAATCTGGACTTTCATTAGGGTATTAAGTGTATCAAAATGTCGTCTTTCACATAGATTCGAAATCGTCAAATGCAAAAAAGTCAATTTTAAGATATCGTTGATTGAACAAAGTTGTCTCTTTCTTGTTTCAAGTGTTCTACTATGGACCCATGGGTAAAACTCAAGTTTTAAAAAAGTTCCCGGAATCCAAATTTGGACATTCGTTAGTGTATTAAGTGTATCAAAATGTCGTCTTTCACGTTGATTCGGAATCGTCAACCGCAATAAAAGTCAGTTTTGAGATATTGTTGAATGAACAAAGTTGTCTCTTTCTTGTTTCAAGTGTTCTACTATTTACCCATGGCTAAAACTCAAGTTTTAAAGACTTCCCGAAATCCGAATTTGGACTTTCGTTAGTGTATTAAGTGTATCAAAATGTCGTCTTTCACATTTATTCGAAATCGTCAACTACAAAAAAAGTCAGTTTTGAGAAATCGTTGAATGAACAAAGTTGTTTCTTTCTTGTTTCAAGTGTTCTACTATGGACCCATGGCTAAAACTCAAGTTTTAAAGACTTTCCGAAATCCGAATTTGGACTTTCATCAGTGTATTAAGTGTATTAAAATGTCGTCTTTCACAATGATTCGGAATCGTCCACTACAAAAAACTGCCCTTTTGAGTTATCGTTGAATAAGCAAAGTTGTCTCTTTCTTGTTTCAAGTGTTCAACTATGGACCCATGGCTAAAACACAAGTTTTAAAAACTTCTCGAAATATGAATTTGGACTTTCTTTAGTGTATTAAGTTTTTCAAAATGTCGTCTTTCACGTAGATTCGGAATCATCAAAACCAAATAAGTCAGTTTTTAGATATCTTTGATTGAACAAAGTTCTATCTTTCTTGTTTTAAGTGTTCTCCTATGGACCCACGGCTAAAACTCAAGTTTTAAAAACTTCTCGAAATCTGAATCTGGACTTTCATTAGTGTATTAAGTGTATCAAAATGTCATCTTTCACATAGGTTCGGAATCGTCAACTGCGAAAAAGTCAATTTTAAGATATCGTTGATTGAACAAAGTTGTCTCTTTCTTGTTTCAAGTGTTCTACTATGGACCCATGGGTAAAACTCAAGTTTTAAAAAAGTTCCCGGAATCCAAATTTGGACATTCGTTAGTGTATTAAGTGTATCAAAATGTCGTCTTTCACGTTGATTCGGAATCGTCAACCGCAATAAAAGTCAGTTTTGAGATATTGTTGAATGAACAAAGTTGTCTCTTTCTTGTTTCAAGTGTTCTACTATTTACCCATGGCTAAAACTCAAGTTTTAAAGACTTCCCGAAATCCGAATTTGGACATTCGTTAGTGTATTAAGTGTATCAAAATGTCGTCTTTCACGTTGATTCGGAATCGTCAACCGCAATAAAAGTCAGTTTTGAGATATTGTTGAATGAACAAAGTTGTCTCTTTCTTGTTTCAAGTATTCAACTATGGACCCATGGCTAAAACTCAAGTTTTAAAGACTTCCCGAAATTGGAATTTGGACTTTCATGAGTGTATTAAGTGTATTAAAATGTCGTCTTTCACATTGATTCGGAATCATCAACCACAAAAAAAGTCAGTTTTGAGATATCGTTGAATGAACAAAGTTGTCTCTTTCTTGTTTCAAGTGTTTAACTATGGACCCATGGCTAAAACTCAAGTTTTAAAAACTTCTCGAAATATGAATTTGGACTTTCTTTAGTGTATTAGGTGTTTCAAAATGTCGTCTTTCACGTAGATTCGGAATCATCAACAGCAAAAAAAGTCAGTTTTGTGATATCGTTGAATGAACAATGTTGTATCTTTCTTGTTTCAAGTGTTTAACTACGGACCCATGGCTAAAACTCAAGTTTTAAAGACTTTTCGAAATTCGAATTTGGACTTTCATCAGTGTATTAAGTGTATTAAAATGTCGTCTTTCACATTGATTCGGAATCGTCCACCGCAAAAAAGTTCCCTTTTGAGTTATCGTTGAATGAACAAAGTTGTCTCTTTCTTGTTTCAAGTGTTCAACGATGGACCCATGGCTAAAACTCAAGTTTTAAAAACTTCTCGAAATATGAATTTGTACTTTCTTTAGTGTATTAAGTGTTTCAAAATGTCGTCTTTCACGTAGATTCGGAATCATCAAAAGCAAATAAGTCAGTTTTTAGATATCTTTGATTGAACAAAGTTCTGTCTTTCTTGTTTCAAGTGTTTAACTATGGACCATGGCTAAAACTCAAGTTTTAAAAACTTTTCGAAATCTGAATATGGACTTTCTTTAGTGTATTAAGTGTTTCAAAATGCTGTCTTTCACGTAGATTCGTAATCATCAAAAGCAAATAAGTCAGTTTTAAGATATCGTTGATTGAACAAAGTTGTCTTCTTCTTGTTTCAAGTGTTCTACTATGGACCCATGGGTAAAACTCAAGTTTTAAAACTTCCCGGAATCTGAATTGAGACTTTCGTTAGTGTATAAGTGTATCAAAATGTCGTCTTTCACATGGATTCGGAATCGTCAACCGCAAAAAAAGTCAGTTTTGAGATATCGTTGAATGAACAAAGTTGTCTCTTTTTATTTTCAAGTGCTTAACTATGGACCATGGCTAAAACTCAAGTTTTAAAGACATCCCGAAATCCGAATTTGGACTTTCGTTAGTGTATTAAGTGTATCAAAATGTCATCTTTCACATTGATTCGAGATCGTCAACCGCAAAAAAAGTCAGTTTTGAGATATCGTTGAATGAACAAACTTGTCTCTTTCTTGTTTCAAGTGTTTAACTATGGACCCATGGCTAAAACTCAAGTTTTAAAGACTTCCCGAAATCTGAATTTGGACTTTCATCAGTGTATAAAGTGTATTAAAATGTAGTCTTTCACATTGATTCAGAATCGTGCACCGCAAAAAACTTCCCTTTCGAGTTATCGTTGAATGAACGAAGTTGTCTCTTTCTTGTTTCAAGTGTTCAACTATGGACCCATGGCCAAAACTCAAGTTTTAAAAACTTCCCAAAATCTGAATTTGGGCTTTCTTTAGTGTATTAAGTGTTTCAAAATGCCATCTTTCACGTAGATTCGTAATCATCAAAAGCAAATAAGTCAGTTTTTAGATATCTTTGATTGAACAAAGTTCTGTCTTTTCTTGTTTCAAGTGTTCTACTATGGACCCATGGCTAAAACTCAAGTTTTAAAAACATCCCGAAATCTAAATCTGGACTTTCATTAGGGTATTAAGTGTATCAAAATGTCGTCTTTCACATAGATTCGAAATCGTCAAATGCAAAAAAGTCAATTTTAAGATATCGTTGATTGAACAAAGTTGTCTCTTTCTTGTTTCAAGTGTTGTACTATGGACCCATGGGTAAAACTCAAGTTTTAAAAAAGTTCCCGGAATCCAAATTTGGACATTCGTTAGTGTATTAAGTGTATCAAAATGTCGTCTTTCACGTTGATTCGGAATCGTCAACCGCAATAAAAGTCAGTTTTGAGATATTGTTGAATGAACAAAGTTGTCTCTTTCTTGTTTCAAGTGTTCTACTATTTACCCATGGCTAAAACTCAAGTTTTAAAGACTTCCCGAAATCCGAATTTGGACTTTCGTTAGTGTATTAAGTGTATCAAAATGTCGTCTTTCACATTTATTCGAAATCGTCAACTGCAAAAAAAGTCAGTTTTGAGAAATCGTTGAATGAACAAAGTTGTCTCTTTCTTGTTTCAAGTGTTCTACTATGGACCCATGGCTAAAACTCAAGTTTTAAAGACTTTCCGAAATCCGAATTTGGACTTTCATCAGTGTATTAAGTGTATTAAAATGTCGTCTTTCACAATGATTCGGAATCGTCCACTACAAAAAACTGCCCTTTTGAGTTATCGTTGAATAAGCAAAGTTGTCTCTTTCTTGTTTCAAGTGTTCAACTATGGACCCATGGCTAAAACACAAGTTTTAAAAACTTCTCGAAATATGAATTTGGACTTTCTTTAGTGTATTAAGTTTTTCAAAATGTCGTCTTTCACGTAGATTCGGAATCATCAAAACCAAATAAGTCAGTTTTTAGATATCTTTGATTGAACAAAGTTCTATCTTTCTTGTTTTAAGTGTTCTCCTATGGACCCACGGCTAAAACTCAAGTTTTAAAAACTTCTCGAAATCTGAATCTGGACTTTCATTAGTGTATTAAGTGTATCAAAATGTCATCTTTCACATAGGTTCGGAATCGTCAACTGCGAAAAAGTCAATTTTAAGATATCGTTGATTGAACAAAGTTGTCTCTTTCTTGTTTCAAGTGTTCTACTATGGACCCATGGGTAAAACTCAAGTTTTAAAAAAGTTCCCGGAATCCAAATTTGGACATTCGTTAGTGTATTAAGTGTATCAAAATGTCGTCTTTCACGTTGATTCGGAATCGTCAACCGCAATAAAAGTCAGTTTTGAGATATTGTTGAATGAACAAAGTTGTCTCTTTCTTGTTTCAAGTGTTCTACTATTTACCCATGGCTAAAACTCAAGTTTTAAAGACTTCCCGAAATCCGAATTTGGACATTCGTTAGTGTATTAAGTGTATCAAAATGTCGTCTTTCACGTTGATTCGGAATCGTCAACCGCAATAAAAGTCAGTTTTGAGATATTGTTGAATGAACAAAGTTGTCTCTTTCTTGTTTCAAGTATTCAACTATGGACCCATGGCTAAAACTCAAGTTTTAAAGACTTCCCGAAATTGGAATTTGGACTTTCATGAGTGTATTAAGTGTGTTAAAATGTCGTCTTTCACATTGATTCGGAATCGTCAACCACAAAAAAAGTCAGTTTTGAGATATCGTTGAATGAACAAAGTTGTCTCTTTCTTGTTTCAAGTGTTTAACTATGGACCCATGGCTAAAACTCAAGTTTTAAAAACTTCTCGAAATATGAATTTGGACTTTCTTTAGTGTATTAGGTGTTTCAAAATGTCGTCTTTCACGTAGATTCGGAATCATCAACAGCAAAAAAAGTCAGTTTTGTGATATCGTTGAATGAACAAAGTTGTATCTTTCTTGTTTCAAGTGTTTAACTACGGACCCATGGCTAAAACTCAAGTTTTAAAGACTTTTCGAAATTCGAATTTGGACTTTCATCAGTGTATTAAGTGTATTAAAATGTCGTCTTTCACATTGATTCGGAATCGTCCACCGCAAAAAAGTTCCCTTTTGAGTTATCGTTGAATGAACAAAGTTGTCTCTTTCTTGTTTCAAGTGTTCAACGATGGACCCATGGCTAAAACTCAAGTTTTAAAAACTTCTCGAAATATGAATTTGTACTTTCTTTAGTGTATTAAGTGTTTCAAAATGTCGTCTTTCACGTAGATTCGGAATCATCAAAAGCAAATAAGTCAGTTTTTAGATATCTTTGATTGAACAAAGTTCTGTCTTTCTTGTTTCAAGTGTTTAACTATGGACCATGGCTAAAACTCAAGTTTTAAAAACTTTTCGAAATCTGAATATGGACTTTCTTTAGTGTATTAAGTGTTTCAAAATGCTGTCTTTCACGTAGATTCGTAATCATCAAAAGCAAATAAGTCAGTTTTAAGATATCGTTGATTGAACAAAGTTGTCTTCTTCTTGTTTCAAGTGTTCTACTATGGACCCATGGGTAAAACTCAAGTTTTAAAACTTCCCGGAATCTGAATTGAGACTTTCGTTAGTGTATAAGTGTATCAAAATGTCGTCTTTCACATGGATTCGGAATCGTCAACCGCAAAAAAAGTCAGTTTTGAGATATCGTTGAATGAACAAAGTTGTCTCTTTTTATTTTCAAGTGCTTAACTATGGACCATGGCTAAAACTCAAGTTTTAAAGACATCCCGAAATCCGAATTTGGACTTTCGTTAGTGTATTAAGTGTATCAAAATGTCATCTTTCACATTGATTCGAGATCGTCAACCGCAAAAAAAGTCAGTTTTGAGATATCGTTGAATGAACAAACTTGTCTCTTTCTTGTTTCAAGTGTTTAACTATGGACCCATGGCTAAAACTCAAGTTTTAAAGACTTCCCGAAATCTGAATTTGGACTTTCATCAGTGTATTAAGTGTATTAAAATGTAGTCTTTCACATTGATTCAGAATCGTCCACCGCAAAAAACTTCCCTTTCGAGTTATCGTTGAATGAACGAAGTTGTCTCTTTCTTGTTTCAAGTGTTCAACTATGGACCCATGGCCAAAACTCAAGTTTTAAAAACTTCCCAAAATCTGAATTTGGGCTTTCTTTAGTGTATTAAGTGTTTCAAAATGCCATCTTTCACGTAGATTCGTAATCATCAAAAGCAAATAAGTCAGTTTTTAGATATCTTTGATTGAACAAAGTTCTGTCTTTTCTTGTTTCAAGTGTTCTACTATGGACCCATGGCTAAAACTCAAGTTTTAAAAACATCCCGAAATCTAAATCTGGACTTTCATTAGGGTATTAAGTGTATCAAAATGTCGTCTTTCACATAGATTCGAAATCGTCAACTGCAAAAAAGTCAATTTTAAGATATCGTTGATTGAACAAAGTTGTCTCTTTCTTGTTTCAAGTGTTCTACTATGGACCCATGGGTAAAACTCAAGTTTTAAAAAAATTCCCGGAATCCAAATTTGGACATTCGTTAGTGTATTAAGTGTATCAAAATGTCGTCTTTCACGTTGATTCGGAATCGTCAACTGCAATAAAAGTCAGTTTTGAGATATTGTTGAATGAACAAAGTTGTCTCTTTCTTGTTTCAAGTGTTCTACTATTTACCCATGGCTAAAACTCAAGTTTTAAAAACTTCCCGAAATCCGAATTTGGACATTCGTCAGTGTATTAAGTGTATCAAAATGTCGTCTTTCACGTTGATTCGGAATCGTCAACCGCAATAAAAGTCAGTTTTGAGATATTGTTGAATGAACAAAGTTGTCTCTTTCTTGTTTCAAGTGTTCTACTATAGACCCATGGCTAAAACTCAAGTTTTAAAGACTTCCTGAAATCCAAATTTAGACTTTCATTAGTGTATTAAGTGTATTAAAATGTCGTATTTCACATTGATTCGGAATCGTCAACCGCAAAAAAAGTCAGTTTTGAGTTATAGGTGAATGAACAAAGTTGTCTCTTTCTTGGTTCAAGTATTCAACTATGGACCCATGGCTAAAACTCAAGTTTTAAAGACTTCCCGAAATTCGAATTTGGACTTTCATGAGTGTATTAAGTGTATTAAAATGTCGTCTTTCACATTGATTCGGAATCGTCAACCACAAAAAAAGTCAGTTTTGAGATATCGTTGAATGAACAAAGTTGTCTCTTTCTTGTTTCAAGTGTTTAACTATGGACCCATGGCTAAAACTCAAGTTTTAAAAACTTCTCGAAATATGAATTTGGACTTTCTTTAGTGTATTAGGTGTTTCAAAATGTCGTCTTTCACGTAGATTCGGAATCATCAACAGCAAAAAAAGTCAGTTTTGTGATATCGTTGAATGAACAAAGTTGTATCTTTCTTGTTTCAAGTGTTTAACTACGGACCCATGGCTAAAACTCAAGTTTTAAAGACTTTTCGAAATTTGAATTTGGACTTTCATCAGTGTATTAAGTGTATTAAAATGTCGTCTTTCAGATTGATTCGGAATCGTCCACCGCAAAAAAGTTCCCTTTTGAGTTATCGTTGAATGAACAAAGTTGTCTCTTTCTTGTTTCAAGTGGTCAACGATGGACCCATGGCTAAAACTCAAGTTTTAAAAACTTCTCGAAATATGAATTTGTACTTTCTTTAGTGTATTAAGTGTTTCAAAATGTCGTCTTTCACGTAGATTCGGAATCATCAAAAGCAAATAAGTCAGTTTTTAGATATCTTTGATTGAACAAAGTTCTGTCTTTCTTGTTTCAAGTGTTTAACTATGGACCATGGCTAAAACTCAAGTTTTAAAAACTTTTCGAAATCTGAATATGGACTTTCTTTAGTGTATTAAGTGTTTCAAAATGCTGTCTTTCACGTAGATTCGTAATCATCAAAAGCAAATAAGTCAGTTTTAAGATATCGTTGATTGAACAAAGTTATCTTCTTCTTGTTTCAAGTGTTCTACTATGGTCCCATGGGTAAAACTCAAGTTTTAAAACTTCCCGGAATCTGAATTGAGACTTTCGTTAGTGTATTAAGTGTATCAAAATGTCGTATTTCACATGGATTCGGAATCGTCAACCGCAAAAAAAGTCAGTTTTGAGATATCGTTGAATGAACAAAGTTGTCTCTTTTTATTTTCAAGTGCTTAACTATGGACCATGGCTAAAACTCAAGTTTTAAAGACATCCCGAAATCCGAATTTGGACTTTCGTTAGTGTATTAAGTGTATCAAAATGTCATCTTTCACATTGATTCGAGATCGTCAACCGCAAAAAAAGTCAGTTTTGAGATATCGTTGAATGAACAAAGTTGTCTCTTTCTTGTTTCAAGTGTTTAACTATGGACCCATGGCTAAAACTCAAGTTTTAAAGACTTCCCGAAATCTGAATTTGGACTTTCATCAGTGTATAAAGTGTATTAAAATGTAGTCTTTCACATTGATTCAGAATCGTGCACCGCAAAAAACTTCCCTTTCGAGTTATCGTTGAATGAACGAAGTTGTCTCTTTCTTGTTTCAAGTGTTCAACTATGGACCCATGGCCAAAACTCAAGTTTTAAAAACTTCCCAAAATCTGAATTTGGGCTTTCTTTAGTGTATTAAGTGTTTCAAAATGCCATCTTTCACGTAGATTCGTAATCATCAAAAGCAAATAAGTCAGTTTTTAGATATCTTTGATTGAACAAAGTTCTGTCTTTTCTTGTTTCAAGTGTTCTACTATGGACCCATGGCTAAAACTCAAGTTTTAAAAACATCCCGAAATCTAAATCTGGACTTTCATTAGGGTATTAAGTGTATCAAAATGTCGTCTTTCACATAGATTCGAAATCGTCAACTGCAAAAAAGTCAATTTTAAGATATCGTTGATTGAACAAAGTTGTCTCTTTCTTGTTTCAAGTGTTGTACTATGGACCCATGGGTAAAACTCAAGTTTTAAAAAAGTTCCCGGAATCCAAATTTGGACATTCGTTAGTGTATTAAGTGTATCAAAATGTCGTCTTTCACGTTGATTCGGAATCGTCAACCGCAATAAAGGTCAGTTTTGAGATATTGTTGAATGAACAAAGTTGTCTCTTTCTTGTTTCAAGTGTTCTACTATTTACCCATGGCTAAAACTCAAGTTTTAAAGACTTCCCGAAATCCGAATTTGGACTTTCGTTAGTGTATTAAGTGTATCAAAATGTCGTCTTTCACATTTATTCGAAATCGTCAACTGCAAAAAAAGTCAGTTTTGAGAAATCGTTGAATGAACAAAGTTGTCTCTTTCTTGTTTCAAGTGTTCTACTATGGACCCATGGCTAAAACTCAAGTTTTAAAGACTTTCCGAAATCCGAATTTGGACTTTCATCAGTGTATTAAGTGTATTAAAATGTCGTCTTTCACATTGATTCGGAATCGTCCACTACAAAAACTGCCCTTTTGAGTTATCGTTGAATAAGCAAAGTTGTCTCTTTCTTGTTTCAAGTGTTCAACTATGGACCCATGGCTAAAACACAAGTTTTAAAAACTTCTCGAAATATGAATTTGGACTTTCTTTAGTGTATTAAGTTTTTCAAAATGTCGTCTTTCACGTAGATTCGGAATCATCAAAACCAAATAAGTCAGTTTTTAGATATCTTTGATTGAACAAAGTTCTATCTTTCTTGTTTTAAGTGTTCTCCTATGAACCCACGGCTAAAACTCAAGTTTTAAAAACTTCTCGAAATCTGAATCTGGACTTTCATTAGTGTATTGAGTGTATCAAAATGTCATCTTTCACATAGGTTCGGAATCGTCAACTGCGAAAAAGTCAATTTTAAGATATCGTTGATTGAACAAAGTTGTCTCTTTCTTGTTTCAAGAGTTCTACTATGGACCCATGGGTAAAACTCAAGTTTTAAAAAAGTTCCCAGAATCCAAATTTGGACATTCGTTAGTGTATTAAGTGTATCAAAATGTCGTCTTTCACGTTGATTCGGAATCGTCAACCGCAATAAAAGTCAGTTTTGAGATATTGTTGAATGAACAAAGTTGTCTCTTTCTTGTTTCAAGTGTTCTACTATTTACCCATGGCTAAAACTCAAGTTTTAAAGACTTCCTGAAATCCGAATTTGGACATTCGTTAGTGTATTAAGTGTATCAAAATGTCGTCTTTCACGTTGATTCGGAATCGTCAACCGCAATAAAAGTCAGTTTTGAGATATTGTTGAATGAACAAAGTTGTCTCTTTCTTGTTTCAAGTGTTCTACTATAGACCCATGGCTAAAACTCAAGTTTTAAAGACTTCCTGAAATCCAAATTTAGACTTTCATTAGTGTATTAAGTGTATTAAAATGTCGTATTTCACATGGATTCGGAATCGTCAACCGCAAAAAAAGTCAGTTTTGAGTTATAGTTGAATGAACAAAGTTGTATCTTTCTTGTTTCAAGTATTCAACTATGGACCCATGGCTAAAACTCAAGTTTTAAAGACTTCCCGAAATTCGAATTTGGACTTTCATGAGTGTATTAAGTGTATTAAAATGTCGTCTTTCACATTGATTCGGAATCGTCAACCACAAAAAAAGTCAGTTTTGAGATATCGTTGAATGAACAAAGTTGTCTCTTTCTTGTTTCAAGTGTTTAACTATGGACCCATGGCTAAAACTCAAGTTTTAAAAACTTCTCGAAATATGAATTTGGACTTTCTTTAGTGTATTAGGTGTTTCAAAATGTCGTCTTTCACGTAGATTCGGAATCATCAACAGCAAAAAAAGTCAGTTTTGTGATATCGTTGAATGAACAAAGTTGTATCTTTCTTGTTTCAAGTGTTTAACTACGGACCCATGGCTAAAACTCAAGTTTTAAAGACTTTTCGAAATTCGAATTTGGACTTTCATCAGTGTATTAAGTGTATTAAAATGTCGTCTTTCACATTGATTCGGAATCGTCCACCGCAAAAAAGTTCCCTTTTGAGTTATCGTTGAATGAACAAAGTTGTCTCTTTCTTGTTTCAAGTGTTCAACGATGGACCCATGGCTAAAACTCAAGTTTTAAAAACTTCTCGAAATATGAATTTGTACTTTCTTTAGTGTATTAAGTGTTTCAAAATGTCGTCTTTCACGTAGATTCGGAATCATCAAAAGCAAATAAGTCAGTTTTTAGATATCTTTGATTGAACAAAGTTCTGTCTTTCTTGTTTCAAGTGTTTAACTACGGACCATGGCTAAAACTCAAGTTTTAAAAACTTTTCGAAATCTGAATATGGACTTTCTTTAGTGTATTAAGTGTTTCAAAATGCTGTCTTTCACGTAGATTCGTAATCATCAAAAGCAAATAAGTCAGTTTTAAGATATCGTTGATTGAACAAAGTTGTCTTCTTCTTGTTTCAAGTGTTCTACTATGGACCCATGGGTAAAACTCAAGTTTTAAAACTTCCCGGAATCTGAATTGAGACTTTCGTTAGTGTATTAAGTGTATCAAAATGTCGTCTTTCACATGGATTCGGAATCGTCAACCGCAAAAAAAGTCAGTTTTGAGATATCGTTGAATGAACAAAGTTGTCTCTTTTTATTTTCAAGTGCTTAACTATGGACCATGGCTAAAACTCAAGTTTTAAAGACATCCCGAAATCCGAATTTGGACTTTCGTTAGTGTATTAAGTGTATCAAAATGTCATCTTTCACATTGATTCGAGATCGTCAACCGCAAAAAAAGTCAGTTTTGAGATATCGTTGAATGAACAAAGTTGTCTCTTTCTTGTTTCAAGTGTTTAACTATGGACCCATGGCTAAAACTCAAGTTTTAAAGACTTCCCGAAATCTGAATTTGGACTTTCATCAGTGTATAAAGTGTATTAAAATGTAGTCTTTCACATTGATTCAGAATCGTGCACCGCAAAAAACTTCCCTTTCGAGTTATCGTTGAATGAACGAAGTTGTCTCTTTCTTGTTTCAAGTGTTCAACTATGGACCCATGGCCAAAACTCAAGTTTTAAAAACTTCCCAAAATCTGAATTTGGGCTTTCTTTAGTGTATTAAGTGTTTCAAAATGCCATCTTTCACGTAGATTCGTAATCATCAAAAGCAAATAAGTCAGTTTTTAGATATCTTTGATTGAACAAAGTTCTGTCTTTTCTTGTTTCAAGTGTTCTACTATGGACCCATGGCTAAAACTCAAGTTTTAAAAACATCCCGAAATCTAAATCTGGACTTTCATTAGGGTATTAAGTGTATCAAAATGTCGTCTTTCACATAGATTCGAAATCGTCAACTGCAAAAAAGTCAATTTTAAGATATCGTTGATTGAACAAAGTTGTCTCTTTCTTGTTTCAAGTGTTGTACTATGGACCCATGGGTAAAACTCAAGTTTTAAAAAAGTTCCCGGAATCCAAATTTGGACATTCGTTAGTGTATTAAGTGTATCAAAATGTCGTCTTTCACGTTGATTCGGAATCGTCAACCGCAATAAAAGTCAGTTTTGAGATATTGTTGAATGAACAAAGTTGTCTCTTTCTTGTTTCAAGTGTTCTACTATTTACCCATGGCTAAAACTCAAGTTTTAAAGACTTCCCGAAATCCGAATTTGGACTTTCGTTAGTGTATTAAGTGTATCAAAATGTCGTCTTTCACATTTATTCGAAATCGTCAACTGCAAAAAAAGTCAGTTTTGAGAAATCGTTGAATGAACAAAGTTGTCTCTTTCTTGTTTCAAGTGTTCTACTATGGACCCATGGCTAAAACTCAAGTTTTAAAGACTTTCCGAAATCCGAATTTGGACTTTCATCAGTGTATTAAGTGTATTAAAATGTCGTCTTTCACATTGATTCGGAATCGTCCACTACAAAAAATTGCCCTTTTGAGTTATCGTTGAATAAGCAAAGTTGTCTCTTTCTTGTTTCAAGTGTTCAACTATGGACCCATGGCTAAAACACAAGTTTTAAAAACTTCTCGAAATATGAATTTGGACTTTCTTTAGTGTATTAAGTTTTTCAAAATGTGGTCTTTCACGTAGATTCGGAATCATCAAAACCAAATAAGTCAGTTTTTAGATATCTTTGATTGAACAAAGTTCTATCTTTCTTGTTTTAAGTGTTCTCCTATGGACCCACGGCTAAAACTCAAGTTTTAAAAACTTCTCGAAATCTGAATCTGGACTTTCATTAGTGTATTAAGTGTATCAAAATGTCATCTTTCACATAGGTTCGGAATCGTCAACTGCGAAAAAGTCAATTTTAAGATATCGTTGATTGAACAAAGTTGTCTCTTTCTTGTTTCAAGTGTTCTACTAAGGACCCATGGGTAAAACTCAAGTTTTAAAAAAGTTCCCGGAATCCAAATTTGGACATTCGTTAGTGTATTAAGTGTATCAAAATGTCGTCTTTCACGTTGATTCGGAATCGTCAACCGCAATAAAAGTCAGTTTTGAGATATTGTTGAATGAACAAAGTTGTCTCTTTCTTGTTTCAAGTGTTCTACTATTTACCCATGGCTAAAACTCAAGTTTTAAAGACTTCCCGAAATCCGAATTTGGACATTCGTTAGTGTATTAAGTGTATCAAAATGTCGTCTTTCACGTTGATTCGGAATCGTCAACCGCAAAAAAAGTCAGTTTTGAGATATTGTTGAATGAACAAAGTTGTCTCTTTCTTGTTTCAAGTATTCAACTATGGACCCATGGCTAAAACTCAAGTTTTAAAGACTTCCCGAAATTCGAATTTGGACTTTCATGAGTGTATTAAGTGTATTAAAATGTCGTCTTTCACATTGATTCGGAATCGTCAACCACAAAAAAAGTCAGTTTTGAGATATCGTTGAATGAACAAAGTTGTCTCTTTCTTGTTTCAAGTGTTTAACTATGGACCCATGGCTAAAACTCAAGTTTTAAAAACTTCTCGAAATATGAATTTGGACTTTCTTTAGTGTATTAGGTGTTTCAAAATGTCGTCTTTCACGTAGATTCGGAATCATCAACAGCAAAAAAAGTCAGTTTTGTGATATCGTTGAATGAACAAAGTTGTATCTTTCTTGTTTCAAGTGTTTAACTACGGGCCCATGGCTAAAACTCAAGTTTTAAAGACTTTTCGAAATTCGAATTTGGACTTTCATCAGTGTATTAAGTGTATTAAAATGTCGTCTTTCACATTGGTTCGGAATCGTCCACCGCAAAAAAGTTCCCTTTTGAGTTATCGTTGAATGAACAAAGTTGTCTCTTTCTTGTTTCAAGTGTTCAACGATGGACCCATGGCTAAAACTCAAGTTTTAAAAACTTCTCGAAATATGAATTTGTACTTTCTTTAGTGTATTAAGTGTTTCAAAATGTCGTCTTTCACGTAGATTCGGAATCATCAAAAGCAAATAAGTCAGTTTTTAGATATCTTTGATTGAACAAAGTTCTGTCTTTCTTGTTTCAAGTGTTTAACTACGGACCATGGCTAAAACTCAAGTTTTAAAAACTTTTCGAAATCTGAATATGGACTTTCTTTAGTGTATTAAGTGTTTCAAAATGCTGTCTTTCACGTAGATTCGTAATCATCAAAAGCAGATAAGTCAGTTTTAAGATATCGTTGATTGAACAAAGTTGTCTTCTTCTTGTTTCAAGTGTTCTACTATGGACCCATGGGTAAAACTCAAGTTTTAAAACTTCCCGGAATCTGAATTGAGACTTTCGTTAGTGTATTAAGTGTATCAAAATGTCGTCTTTCACATGGATTCGGAATCGTCAACCGCAAAAAAAGTCAGTTTTGAGATATCGTTGAATGAACAAAGTTGTCTCTTTTTATTTTCAAGTGCTTAACTATGGACCATGGCTAAAACTCAAGTTTTAAAGACATCCCGAAATCCGAATTTGGACTTTCGTTAGTGTATTAAGTGTATCAAAATGTCATCTTTCACATTGATTCGAGATCGTCAACCGCAAAAAAAGTCAGTTTTGAGATATCGTTGAATGAACAAAGTTGTCTCTTTCTTGTTTCAAGTGTTTAACTATGGACCCATGGCTAAAACTCAAGTTTTAAAGACTTCCCGAAATCTGAATTTGGACTTTCATCAGTGTATAAAGTGTATTAAAATGTAGTCTTTCACATTGATTCAGAATCGTGCACCGCAAAAAACTTCCCTTTCGAGTTATCGTTGAATGAACGAAGTTGTCTCTTTCTTGTTTCAAGTGTTCAACTATGGACCCATGGCCAAAACTCAAGTTTTAAAAACTTCCCAAAATCTGAATTTGGGCTTTCTTTAGTGTATTAAGTGTTTCAAAATGCCATCTTTCACGTAGATTCGTAATCATCAAAAGCAAATAAGTCAGTTTTTAGATATCTTTGATTGAACAAAGTTCTGTCTTTTCTTGTTTCAAGTGTTCTACTATGGACCCATGGCTAAAACTCAAGTTTTAAAAACATCCCGAAATCTAAATCTGGACTTTCATTAGGGTATTAAGTGTATCAAAATGTCGTCTTTCACATAGATTCGAAATCGTCAACTGCAAAAAAGTCAATTTTAAGATATCGTTGATTGAACAAAGTTGTCTCTTTCTTGTTTCAAGTGTTGTACTATGGACCCATGGGTAAAACTCAAGTTTTAAAAAAGTTCCCGGAATCCAAATTTGGACATTCGTTAGTGTATTAAGTGTATCAAAATGTCGTCTTTCACGTTGATTCGGAATCGTCAACCGCAATAAAGGTCAGTTTTGAGATATTGTTGAATGAACAAAGTTGTCTCTTTCTTGTTTCAAGTGTTCTACTATTTACCCATGGCTAAAACTCAAGTTTTAAAGACTTCCCGAAATCCGAATTTGGACTTTCGTTAGTGTATTAAGTGTATCAAAATGTCGTCTTTCACATTTATTCGAAATCGTCAACTGCAAAAAAAGTCAGTTTTGAGAAATCGTTGAATGAACAAAGTTGTCTCTTTCTTGTTTCAAGTGTTCTACTATGGACCCATGGCTAAAACTCAAGTTTTAAAGACTTTTCGAAATCCGAATTTGGACTTTCATCAGTGTATTAAGTGTATTAAAATGTCATCTTTCACATTGATTCGGAATCGTCCACTACAAAAAACTGCCCTTTTGAGTTATCGTTGAATAAGCAAAGTTGTCTCTTTCTTGTTTCAAGTGTTCAACTATGGACCCATGGCTAAAACACAAGTTTTAAAAACTTCTCGAAATATGAATTTGGACTTTCTTTAGTGTATTAAGTTTTTCAAAATGTCGTCTTTCACGTAGATTCGGAATCATCAAAACCAAATAAGTCAGTTTTTAGATATCTTTGATTGAACAAAGTTCTATCTTTCTTGTTTTAAGTGTTCTCCTATGAACCCACGGCTAAAACTCAAGTTTTAAAAACTTCTCGAAATCTGAATCTGGACTTTCATTAGTGTATTGAGTGTATCAAAATGTCATCTTTCACATAGGTTCGGAATCGTCAACTGCGAAAAAGTCAATTTTAAGATATCGTTGATTGAACAAAGTTGTCTCTTTCTTGTTTCAAGTGTTCTACTATGGACCCATGGGTAAAACTCAAGTTTTAAAAAAGTTCCCGGAATCCAAATTTGGACATTCGTTAGTGTATTAAGTGTATCAAAATGTCGTCTTTCACGTTGATTCGGAATCGTCAACCGCAATAAAAGTCAGTTTTGAGATATTGTTGAATGAACAAAGTTGTCTCTTTCTTGTTTCAAGTGTTCTACTATTTACCCATGGCTAAAACTCAAGTTTTAAAGACTTCCTGAAATACGAATTTGGACATTCGTTAGTGTATTAAGTGTATCAAAATGTCGTCTTTCACGTTGATTCGGAATCGTCAACCGCAATAAAAGTCAGTTTTGAGATATTGTTGAATGAACAAAGTTGTCTCTTTCTTGTTTCAAGTGTTCTACTATAGACCCATGGCTAAAACTCAAGTTTTAAAGACTTCCTGAAATCCAAATTTAGACTTTCATTAGTGTATTAAGTGTATTAAAATGTCGTATTTCACATGGATTCGGAATCGTCAACCGCAAAAAAAGTCAGTTTTGAGTTATAGTTGAATGAACAAAGTTGTATCTTTCTTGTTTCAAGTATTCAACTATGGACCCATGGCTAAAACTCAAGTTTTAAAGACTTCCCGAAATTCGAATTTGGACTTTCATGAGTGTATTAAGTGTATTAAAATGTCGTCTTTCACATTGATTCGGAATCGTCAACCACAAAAAAAGTCAGTTTTGAGATATCGTTGAATGAACAAAGTTGTCTCTTTCTTGTTTCAAGTGTTTAACTATGGACCCATGGCTAAAACTCAAGTTTTAAAAACTTCTCGAAATATGAATTTGGACTTTCTTTAGTGTATTAGGTGTTTCAAAATGTCGTCTTTCACGTAGATTCGGAATCATCAACAGCAAAAAAAGTCAGTTTTGTGATATCGTTGAATGAACAAAGTTGTATCTTTCTTGTTTCAAGTGTTTAACTACGGACCCATGGCTAAAACTCAAGTTTTAAAGACTTTTCGAAATTCGAATTTGGACTTTCATCAGTGTATTAAGTGTATTAAAATGTCGTCTTTCACATTGATTCGGAATCGTCCACCGCAAAAAAGTTCCCTTTTGAGTTATCGTTGAATGAACAAAGTTGTCTCTTTCTTGTTTCAAGTGTTCAACGATGGACCCATGGCTAAAACTCAAGTTTTAAAAACTTCTCGAAATATGAATTTGTACTTTCTTTAGTGTATTAAGTGTTTCAAAATGTCGTCTTTCACGTAGATTCGGAATCATCAAAAGCAAATAAGTCAGTTTTTAGATATCTTTGATTGAACAAAGTTCTGTCTTTCTTGTTTCAAGTGTTTAACTACGGACCATGGCTAAAACTCAAGTTTTAAAAACTTTTCGAAATCTGAATATGGACTTTCTTTAGTGTATTAAGTGTTTCAAAATGCTGTCTTTCACGTAGATTCGTAATCATCAAAAGCAAATAAGTCAGTTTTAAGATATCGTTGATTGAACAAAGTTGTCTTCTTCTTGTTTCAAGTGTTCTACTATGGACCCATGGGTAAAACTCAAGTTTTAAAACTTCCCGGAATCTGAATTGAGACTTTCGTTAGTGTATTAAGTGTATCAAAATGTCGTCTTTCACATGGATTCGGAATCGTCAACCGCAAAAAAAGTCAGTTTTGAGATATCGTTGAATGAACAAAGTTGTCTCTTTTTATTTTCAAGTGCTTAACTATGGACCATGGCTAAAACTCAAGTTTTAAAGACATCCCGAAATTCGAATTTGGACTTTCGTTAGTGTATTAAGTGTATCAAAATGTCATCTTTCACATTGATTCGAGATCGTCAACCGCAAAAAAAGTCAGTTTTGAGATATCGTTGAATGAACAAAGTTGTCTCTTTCTTGTTTCAAGTGTTTAACTATGGACCCATGGCTAAAACTTAAGTTTTAAAGACTTCTCGAAATCTGAATTTGGACTTTCATCAGTGTATAAAGTGTATTAAAATGTAGTCTTTCACATTGATTCAGAATCGTGCACCGCAAAAAACTTCCCTTTCGAGTTATCGTTGAATGAACGAAGTTGTCTCTTTCTTGTTTCAAGTGTTCAACTATGGACCCATGGCCAAAACTCAAGTTTTAAAAACTTCCCAAAATCTGAATTTGGGCTTTCTTTAGTGTATTAAGTGTTTCAAAATGCCATCTTTCACGTAGATTCGTAATCATCAAAAGCAAATAAGTCAGTTTTTAGATATCTTTGATTGAACAAAGTTCTGTCTTTTCTTGTTTCAAGTGTTCTACTATGGACCCATGGCTAAAACTCAAGTTTTAAAAACATCCCGAAATCTAAATCTGGACTTTCATTAGGGTATTAAGTGTATCAAAATGTCGTCTTTCACATAGATTCGAAATCGTCAACTGCAAAAAAGTCAATTTTAAGATATCGTTGATTGAACAAAGTTGTCTCTTTCTTGTTTCAAGTGTTGTACTATGGACCCATGGGTAAAACTCAAGTTTTAAAAAAGTTCCCGGAATCCAAATTTGGACATTCGTTAGTGTATTAAGTGTATCACAATGTCGTCTTTCACGTTGATTCGGAATCGTCAACCGCAATAAAAGTCAGTTTTGAGATATTGTTGAATGAACAAAGTTGTCTCTTTCTTGTTTCAAGTGTTCTACTATTTACCCATGGCTAAAACTCAAGTTTTAAAGACTTCCCGAAATCCGAATTTGGACTTTCGTTAGTGTATTAAGTGTATCAAAATGTCGTCTTTCACATTTATTCGAAATCGTCAACTGCAAAAAAAGTCAGTTTTGAGAAATCGTTGAATGAACAAAGTTGTCTCTTTCTTGTTTCAAGTGTTCTACTATGGACCCATGGCTAAAACTCAAGTTTTAAAGACTTTCCGAAATCCGAATTTGGACTTTCATCAGTGTATTAAGTGTATTAAAATGTCGTCTTTCACATTGATTCGGAATCGTCCACTACAAAAAATTGCCCTTTTGAGTTATCGTTGAATAAGCAAAGTTGTCTCTTTCTTGTTTCAAGTGTTCAACTATGGACCCATGGCTAAAACACAAGTTTTAAAAACTTCTCGAAATATGAATTTGGACTTTCTTTAGTGTATTAAGTTTTTCAAAATGTCGTCTTTCACGTAGATTCGGAATCATCAAAACCAAATAAGTCAGTTTTTAGATATCTTTGATTGAACAAAGTTCTATCTTTCTTGTTTTAAGTGTTCTCCTATGGACCCACGGCTAAAACTCAAGTTTTAAAAACTTCTCGAAATCTGAATCTGGACTTTCATTAGTGTATTAAGTGTATCAAAATGTCATCTTTCACATAGGTTCGGAATCGTCAACTGCGAAAAAGTCAATTTTAAGATATCGTTGATTGAACAAAGTTGTCTCTTTCTTGTTTCAAGTGTTCTACTATGGACCCATGGGTAAAACTCAAGTTTTAAAAAAGTTCCCGGAATCCAAATTTGGACATTCGTTAGTGTATTAAGTGTATCAAAATGTCGTCTTTCACGTTGATTCGGAATCGTCAACCGCAATAAAAGTCAGTTTTGAGATATTGTTGAATGAACAAAGTTGTCTCTTTCTTGTTTCAAGTGTTCTACTATTTACCCATGGCTAAAACTCAAGTTTTAAAGACTTCCCGAAATCCGAATTTGGACATTCGTTAGTGTATTAAGTGTATCAAAATGTCGTCTTTCACGTTGATTCGGAATCGTCAACCGCAAAAAAAGTCAGTTTTGAGATATTGTTGAATGAACAAAGTTGTCTCTTTCTTGTTTCAAGTATTCAACTATGGACCCATGGCTAAAACTCAAGTTTTAAAGACTTCCCGAAATTCGAATTTGGACTTTCATGAGTGTATTAAGTGTATTAAAATGTCGTCTTTCACATTGATTCGGAATCGTCAACCACAAAAAAAGTCAGTTTTGAGATATCGTTGAATGAACAAAGTTGTCTCTTTCTTGTTTCAAGTGTTTAACTATGGACCCATGGCTAAAACTCAAGTTTTAAAAACTTCTCGAAATATGAATTTGGACTTTCTTTAGTGTATTAGGTGTTTCAAAATGTCGTCTTTCACGTAGATTCGGAATCATCAACAGCAAAAAAAGTCAGTTTTGTGATATCGTTGAATGAACAAAGTTGTATCTTTCTTGTTTCAAGTGTTTAACTACGGGCCCATGGCTAAAACTCAAGTTTTAAAGACTTTTCGAAATTCGAATTTGGACTTTCATCAGTGTATTAAGTGTATTAAAATGTCGTCTTTCACATTGGTTCGGAATCGTCCACCGCAAAAAAGTTCCCTTTTGAGTTATCGTTGAATGAACAAAGTTGTCTCTTTCTTGTTTCAAGTGTTCAACGATGGACCCATGGCTAAAACTCAAGTTTTAAAAACTTCTCGAAATATGAATTTGTACTTTCTTTAGTGTATTAAGTGTTTCAAAATGTCGTCTTTCACGTAGATTCGGAATCATCAAAAGCAAATAAGTCAGTTTTTAGATATCTTTGATTGAACAAAGTTCTGTCTTTCTTGTTTCAAGTGTTTAACTACGGACCATGGCTAAAACTCAAGTTTTAAAAACTTTTCGAAATCTGAATATGGACTTTCTTTAGTGTATTAAGTGTTTCAAAATGCTGTCTTTCACGTAGATTCGTAATCATCAAAAGCAAATAAGTCAGTTTTAAGATATCGTTGATTGAACAAAGTTGTCTTCTTCTTGTTTCAAGTGTTCTACTATGGACCCATGGGTAAAACTCAAGTTTTAAAACTTCCCGGAATCTGAATTGAGACTTTCGTTAGTGTATTAAGTGTATCAAAATGTCGTCTTTCACATGGATTCGGAATCGTCAACCGCAAAAAAAGTCAGTTTTGAGATATCGTTGAATGAACAAAGTTGTCTCTTTTTATTTTCAAGTGCTTAACTATGGACCATGGCTAAAACTCAAGTTTTAAAGACATCCCGAAATCAGAATTTGGACTTTCGTTAGTGTATTAAGTGTATCAAAATGTCATCTTTCACATTGATTCGAGATCGTCAACCGCAAAAAAAGTCAGTTTTGAGATATCGTTGAATGAACAAAGTTGTCTCTTTCTTGTTTCAAGTGTTTAACTATGGACCCATGGCTAAAACTCAAGTTTTAAAGACTTCCCGAAATCTGAATTTGGACTTTCATCAGTGTATAAAGTGTATTAAAATGTAGTCTTTCACATTGATTCAGAATCGTGCACCGCAAAAAACTTCCCTTTCGAGTTATCGTTGAATGAACGAAGTTGTCTCTTTCTTGTTTCAAGTGTTCAACTATGGACCCATGGCCAAAACTCAAGTTTTAAAAACTTCCCAAAATCTGAATTTGGGCTTTCTTTAGTGTATTAAGTGTTTCAAAATGCCATCTTTCACGTAGATTCGTAATCATCAAAAGCAAATAAGTCAGTTTTTAGATATCTTTGATTGAACAAAGTTCTGTCTTTTCTTGTTTCAAGTGTTCTACTATGGACCCATGGCTAAAACTCAAGTTTTAAAAACATCCCGAAATCTAAATCTGGACTTTCATTAGGGTATTAAGTGTATCAAAATGTCGTCTTTCACATAGATTCGAAATCGTCAACTGCAAAAAAGTCAATTTTAAGATATCGTTGATTGAACAAAGTTGTCTCTTTCTTGTTTCAAGTGTTGTACTATGGACCCATGGGTAAAACTCAAGTTTTAAAAAAGTTCCCGGAATCCAAATTTGGACATTCGTTAGTGTATTAAGTGTATCAAAATGTCGTCTTTCACGTTGATTCGGAATCGTCAACCGCAATAAAAGTCAGTTTTGAGATATTGTTGAATGAACAAAGTTGTCTCTTTCTTGTTTCAAGTGTTCTACTATTTACCCATGGCTAAAACTCAAGTTTTAAAGACTTCCCGAAATCCGAATTTGGACTTTCGTTAGTGTATTAAGTGTATCAAAATGTCGTCTTTCACATTTATTCGAAATCGTCAACTGCAAAAAAAGTCAGTTTTGAGAAATCGTTGAATGAACAAAGTTGTCTCTTTCTTGTTTCAAGTGTTCTACTATGGACCCATGGCTAAAACTCAAGTTTTAAAGACTTTCCGAAATCCGAATTTGGACTTTCATCAGTGTATTAAGTGTATTAAAATGTCGTCTTTCACATTGATTCGGAATCGTCCACTACAAAAAACTGCCCTTTTGAGTTATCGTTGAATAAGCAAAGTTGTCTCTTTCTTGTTTCAAGTGTTCAACTATGGACCCATGGCTAAAACACAAGTTTTAAAAACTTCTCGAAATATGAATTTGGACTTTCTTTAGTGTATTAAGTTTTTCAAAATGTCGTCTTTCACGTAGATTCGGAATCATCAAAACCAAATAAGTCAGTTTTTAGATATCTTTGATTGAACAAAGTTCTATCTTTCTTGTTTTAAGTGTTCTCCTATGGACCCACGGCTAAAACTCAAGTTTTAAAAACTTCTCGAAATCTGAATCTGGACTTTCATTAGTGTATTAAGTGTATCAAAATGTCATCTTTCACATAGGTTCGGAATCGTCAACTGCGAAAAAGTCAATTTTAAGATATCGTTGATTGAACAAAGTTGTCTCTTTCTTGTTTCAAGTGTTCTACTATGGACCCATGGGTAAAACTCAAGTTTTAAAGAAGTTCCCGGAATCCAAATTTGGACATTCCTTAGTGTATTAAGTGTATCAAAATGTCGTCTTTCACGTTGATTCGGAATCGTCAACCGCAATAAAAGTCAGTTTTGAGATATTGTTGAATGAACAAAGTTGTCTCTTTCTTGTTTCAAGTGTTCTACTATTTACCCATGGCTAAAACTCAAGTTTTAAAGACTTCCCGAAATCCGAATTTGGACATTCGTTAGTGTATTAAGTGTATCAAAATGTCGTCTTTCACGTTGATTCGGAATCGTCAACCGCAATAAAAGTCAGTTTTGAGATATTGTTGAATGAACAAAGTTGTCTCTTTCTTGTTTCAAGTATTCAACTATGGACCCATGGCTAAAACTCAAGTTTTAAAGACTTCCCGAAATTCGAATTTGGACTTTCATGAGTGTATTAAGTGTATTAAAATGTCGTCTTTCACATTGATTCGGAATCGTCAACCACAAAAAAAGTCAGTTTTGAGATATCGTTGAATGAACAAAGTTGTCTCTTTCTTGTTTCAAGTGTTTAACTATGGACCCATGGCTAAAACTCAAGTTTTAAAAACTTCTCGAAATATGAATTTGGACTTTCTTTAGTGTATTAGGTGTTTCAAAATGTCGTCTTTCACGTAGATTCGGAATCATCAACAGCAAAAAAAGTCAGTTTTGTGATATCGTTGAGTGAACAAAGTTGTATCTTTCTTGTTTCAAGTGTTTAACTACGGGCCCATGGCTAAAACTCAAGTTTTAAAGACTTTTCGAAATTCGAATTTGGACTTTCATCAGTGTATTAAGTGTATTAAAATGTCGTCTTTCACATTGGTTCGGAATCGTCCACCGCAAAAAAGTTCCCTTTTGAGTTATCGTTGAATGAACAAAGTTGTCTCTTTCTTGTTTCAAGTGTTCAACAATGGACCCATGGCTAAAACTCAAGTTTTAAAAAC
The DNA here is from genome assembly GCA_036245055.1 of Diospyros kaki. Taxonomy (NCBI): domain Eukaryota; kingdom Viridiplantae; phylum Streptophyta; class Magnoliopsida; order Ericales; family Ebenaceae; genus Diospyros; species Diospyros kaki. The sequence goes on along the minus strand of BSEG01000009.1, from coordinate 19,003,807 downwards.
TTCTCGAAATATGAATTTGTACTTTCTTTAGTGTATTAAGTGTTTCAAAATGTCGTCTTTCACGTAGATTCGGAATCATCAAAAGCAAATAAGTCAGTTTTTAGATATCTTTGATTGAACAAAGTTCTGTCTTTCTTGTTTCAAGTGTTTAACTACGGACCATGGCTAAAACTCAAGTTTTAAAAACTTTTCGAAATCTGAATATGGACTTTCTTTAGTGTATTAAGTGTTTCAAAATGCTGTCTTTCACGTAGATTCGTAATCATCAAAAGCAAATAAGTCAGTTTTAAGATATCGTTGATTGAACAAAGTTGTCTTCTTCTTGTTTCAAGTGTTCTACTATGGACCCATGGGTAAAACTCAAGTTTTAAAACTTCCCGGAATCTGAATTGAGACTTTCGTTAGTGTATTAAGTGTATCAAAATGTCGTCTTTCACATGGATTCGGAATCGTCAACCGCAAAAAAAGTCAGTTTTGAGATATCGTTGAATGAACAAAGTTGTCTCTTTTTATTTTCAAGTGCTTAACTATGGACCATGGCTAAAACTCAAGTTTTAAAGACATCCCGAAATCCGAATTTGGACTTTCGTTAGTGTATTAAGTGTATCAAAATGTCATCTTTCACATTGATTCGAGATCGTCAACCGCAAAAAAAGTCAGTTTTGAGATATCGTTGAATGAACAAAGTTGTCTCTTTCTTGTTTCAAGTGTTTAACTATGGACCCATGGCTAAAACTCAAGTTTTAAAGACTTCCCGAAATCTGAATTTGGACTTTCATCAGTGTATAAAGTGTATTAAAATGTAGTCTTTCACATTGATTCAGAATCGTGCACCGCAAAAAACTTCCCTTTCGAGTTATCGTTGAATGAACGAAGTTGTCTCTTTCTTGTTTCAAGTGTTCAACTATGGACCCATGGCCAAAACTCAAGTTTTAAAAACTTCCCAAAATCTGAATTTGGGCTTTCTTTAGTGTATTAAGTGTTTCAAAATGCCATCTTTCACGTAGATTCGTAATCATCAAAAGCAAATAAGTCAGTTTTTAGATATCTTTGATTGAACAAAGTTCTGTCTTTTCTTGTTTCAAGTGTTCTACTATGGACCCATGGCTAAAACTCAAGTTTTAAAAACATCCCGAAATCTAAATCTGGACTTTCATTAGGGTATTAAGTGTATCAAAATGTCGTCTTTCACATAGATTCGAAATCGTCAACTGCAAAAAAGTCAATTTTAAGATATCGTTGATTGAACAAAGTTGTCTCTTTCTTGTTTCAAGTGTTGTACTATGGACCCATGGGTAAAACTCAAGTTTTAAAAAAGTTCCCGGAATCCAAATTTGGACATTCGTTAGTGTATTAAGTGTATCAAAATGTCGTCTTTCACGTTGATTCGGAATCGTCAACCGCAATAAAAGTCAGTTTTGAGATATTGTTGAATGAACAAAGTTGTCTCTTTCTTGTTTCAAGTGTTCTACTATTTACCCATGGCTAAAACTCAAGTTTTAAAGACTTCCCGAAATCCGAATTTGGACTTTCGTTAGTGTATTAAGTGTATCAAAATGTCGTCTTTCACATTTATTCGAAATCGTCAACTGCAAAAAAAGTCAGTTTTGAGAAATCGTTGAATGAACAAAGTTGTCTCTTTCTTGTTTCAAGTGTTCTACTATGGACCCATGGCTAAAACTCAAGTTTTAAAGACTTTCCGAAATCCGAATTTGGACTTTCATCAGTGTATTAAGTGTATTAAAATGTCGTCTTTCACATTGATTCGGAATCGTCCACTACAAAAAACTGCCCTTTTGAGTTATCGTTGAATAAGCAAAGTTGTCTCTTTCTTGTTTCAAGTGTTCAACTATGGACCCATGGCTAAAACACAAGTTTTAAAAACTTCTCGAAATATGAATTTGGACTTTCTTTAGTGTATTAAGTTTTTCAAAATGTCGTCTTTCACGTAGATTCGGAATCATCAAAACCAAATAAGTCAGTTTTTAGATATCTTTGATTGAACAAAGTTCTATCTTTCTTGTTTTAAGTGTTCTCCTATGGACCCACGGCTAAAACTCAAGTTTTAAAAACTTCTCGAAATCTGAATCTGGACTTTCATTAGTGTATTAAGTGTATCAAAATGTCATCTTTCACATAGGTTCGGAATCGTCAACTGCGAAAAAGTCAATTTTAAGATATCGTTGATTGAACAAAGTTGTCTCTTTCTTGTTTCAAGTGTTCTACTATGGACCCATGGGTAAAACTCAAGTTTTAAAAAAGTTCCCGGAATCCAAATTTGGACATTCGTTAGTGTATTAAGTGTATCAAAATGTCGTCTTTCACGTTGATTCGGAATCGTCAACCGCAATAAAAGTCAGTTTTGAGATATTGTTGAATGAACAAAGTTGTCTCTTTCTTGTTTCAAGTGTTCTACTATTTACCCATGGCTAAAACTCAAGTTTTAAAGACTTCCCGAAATCCGAATTTGGACATTCGTTAGTGTATTAAGTGTATCAAAATGTCGTCTTTCACGTTGATTCGGAATCGTCAACCGCAATAAAAGTCAGTTTTGAGATATTGTTGAATGAACAAAGTTGTCTCTTTCTTGTTTCAAGTATTCAACTATGGACCCATGGCTAAAACTCAAGTTTTAAAGACTTCCCGAAATTCGAATTTGGACTTTCATGAGTGTATTAAGTGTATTAAAATGTCGTCTTTCACATTGATTCGGAATCGTCAACCACAAAAAAAGTCAGTTTTGAGATATCGTTGAATGAACAAAGTTGTCTCTTTCTTGTTTCAAGTGTTTAACTATGGACCCATGGCTAAAACTCAAGTTTTAAAAACTTCTCGAAATATGAATTTGGACTTTCTTTAGTGTATTAGGTGTTTCAAAATGTCGTCTTTCACGTAGATTCGGAATCATCAACAGCAAAAAAAGTCAGTTTTGTGATATCGTTGAGTGAACAAAGTTGTATCTTTCTTGTTTCAAGTGTTTAACTACGGGCCCATGGCTAAAACTCAAGTTTTAAAGACTTTTCGAAATTCGAATTTGGACTTTCATCAGTGTATTAAGTGTATTAAAATGTCATCTTTCACATTGGTTCGGAATCGTCCACCGCAAAAAAGTTCCCTTTTGAGTTATCGTTGAATGAACAAAGTTGTCTCTTTCTTGTTTCAAGTGTTCAACAATGGACCCATGGCTAAAACTCAAGTTTTAAAAACTTCTCGAAATATGAATTTGTACTTTCTTTACTGTATTAAGTGTTTCAAAATGTCGTCTTTCACGTAGATTCGGAATCATCAAAAGCAAATAAGTCAGTTTTTAGATATCTTTGATTGAACAAAGTTCTGTCTTTCTTGTTTCAAGTGTTTAACTACGGACCATGGCTAAAACTCAAGTTTTAAAAACTTTTCGAAATCTGAATATGGACTTTCTTTAGTGTATTAAGTGTTTCAAAATGCTGTCTTTCACGTAGATTCGTAATCATCAAAAGCAAATAAGTCAGTTTTAAGATATCGTTGATTGAACAAAGTTGTCTTCTTCTTGTTTCAAGTGTTCTACTATGGACCCATGGGTAAAACTCAAGTTTTAAAACTTCCCGGAATCTGAATTGAGACTTTCGTTAGTGTATTAAGTGTATCAAAATGTCGTCTTTCACATGGATTCGGAATCGTCAACCGCAAAAAAAGTCAGTTTTGAGATATCGTTGAATGAACAAAGTTGTCTCTTTTTATTTTCAAGTGCTTAACTATGGACCATGGCTAAAACTCAAGTTTTAAAGACATCCCGAAATCCGAATTTGGACTTTCGTTAGTGTATTAAGTGTATCAAAATGTCATCTTTCACATTGATTCGAGATCGTCAACCGCAAAAAAAGTCAGTTTTGAGATATCGTTGAATGAACAAAGTTGTCTCTTTCTTGTTTCAAGTGTTTAACTATGGACCCATGGCTAAAACTCAAGTTTTAAAGACTTCCCGAAATCTGAATTTGGACTTTCATCAGTGTATAAAGTGTATTAAAATGTAGTCTTTCACATTGATTCAGAATCGTGCACCGCAAAAAACTTCCCTTTCGAGTTATCGTTGAATGAACGAAGTTGTCTCTTTCTTGTTTCAAGTGTTCAACTATGGACCCATGGCCAAAACTCAAGTTTTAAAAACTTCCCAAAATCTGAATTTGGGCTTTCTTTAGTGTATTAAGTGTTTCAAAATGCCATCTTTCGCGTAGATTCGTAATCATCAAAAGCAAATAAGTCAGTTTTTAGATATCTTTGATTGAACAAAGTTCTGTCTTTTCTTGTTTCAAGTGTTCTACTATGGACCCATGGCTAAAACTCAAGTTTTAAAAACATCCCGAAATCTAAATCTGGACTTTCATTAGGGTATTAAGTGTATCAAAATGTCGTCTTTCACATAGATTCGAAATCGTCAACTGCAAAAAAGTCAATTTTAAGATATCGTTGATTGAACAAAGTTGTCTCTTTCTTGTTTCAAGTGTTGTACTATGGACCCATGGGTAAAACTCAAGTTTTAAAAAAGTTCCCGGAATCCAAATTTGGACATTCGTTAGTGTATTAAGTGTATCAAAATGTTGTCTTTCACGTTGATTCGGAATCGTCAACCGCAATAAAAGTCAGTTTTGAGATATTGTTGAATGAACAAAGTTGTCTCTTTCTTGTTTCAAGTGTTCTACTATTTACCCATGGCTAAAACTCAAGTTTTAAAGACTTCCCGAAATCCGAATTTGGACTTTCGTTAGTGTATTAAGTGTATCAAAATGTCGTCTTTCACATTTATTCGAAATCGTCAACTGCAAAAAAAGTCAGTTTTGAGAAATCGTTGAATGAACAAAGTTGTCTCTTTCTTGTTTCAAGTGTTCTACTATGGACCCATGGCTAAAACTCAAGTTTTAAAGACTTTCCGAAATCCGAATTTGGACTTTCATCAGTGTATTAAGTGTATTAAAATGTCGTCTTTCACATTGATTCGGAATCGTCCACTACAAAAAACTGCCCTTTTGAGTTATCGTTGAATAAGCAAAGTTGTCTCTTTCTTGTTTCAAGTGTTCAACTATGGACCCATGGCTAAAACACAAGTTTTAAAAACTTCTCGAAATATGAATTTGGACTTTCTTTAGTGTATTAAGTTTTTCAAAATGTCGTCTTTCACGTAGATTCGGAATCATCAAAACCAAATAAGTCAGTTTTTAGATATCTTTGATTGAACAAAGTTCTATCTTTCTTGTTTTAAGTGTTCTCCTATGGACCCACGGCTAAAACTCAAGTTTTAAAAACTTCTCGAAATCTGAATCTGGACTTTCATTAGTGTATTAAGTGTATCAAAATGTCATCTTTCACATAGGTTCGGAATCGTCAACTGCGAAAAAGTCAATTTTAAGATATCGTTGATTGAACAAAGTTGTCTCTTTCTTGTTTCAAGTGTTCTACTATGGACCCATGGGTAAAACTCAAGTTTTAAAAAAGTTCCCGGAATCCAAATTTGGACATTCGTTAGTGTATTAAGTGTATCAAAATGTCGTCTTTCACGTTGATTCGGAATCGTCAACCGCAATAAAAGTCAGTTTTGAGATATTGTTGAATGAACAAAGTTGTCTCTTTCTTGTTTCAAGTGTTCTACTATTTACCCATGGCTAAAACTCAAGTTTTAAAGACTTCCCGAAATCCGAATTTGGACATTCGTTAGTGTATTAAGTGTATCAAAATGTCGTCTTTCACGTTGATTCGGAATCGTCAACCGCAATAAAAGTCAGTTTTGAGATATTGTTGAATGAACAAAGTTGTCTCTTTCTTGTTTCAAGTATTCAACTATGGACCCATGGCTAAAACTCAAGTTTTAAAGACTTCCCGAAATTCGAATTTGGACTTTCATGAGTGTATTAAGTGTATTAAAATGTCGTCTTTCACATTGATTCGGAATCGTCAACCACAAAAAAAGTCAGTTTTGAGATATCGTTGAATGAACAAAGTTGTCTCTTTCTTGTTTCAAGTGTTTAACTATGGACCCATGGCTAAAACTCAAGTTTTAAAAACTTCTCGAAATATGAATTTGGACTTTCTTTAGTGTATTAGGTGTTTCAAAATGTCGTCTTTCACGTAGATTCGGAATCATCAACAGCAAAAAAAGTCAGTTTTGTGATATCGTTGAGTGAACAAAGTTGTATCTTTCTTGTTTCAAGTGTTTAACTACGGGCCCATGGCTAAAACTCAAGTTTTAAAGACTTTTCGAAATTCGAATTTGGACTTTCATCAGTGTATTAAGTGTATTAAAATGTCGTCTTTCACATTGGTTCGGAATCGTCCACCGCAAAAAAGTTCCCTTTTGAGTTATCGTTGAATGAACAAAGTTGTCTCTTTCTTGTTTCAAGTGTTCAACAATGGACCCATGGCTAAAACTCAAGTTTTAAAAACTTCTCGAAATATGAATTTGTACTTTCTTTAGTGTATTAAGTGTTTCAAAATGTCGTCTTTCACGTAGATTCGGAATCATCAAAAGCAAATAAGTCAGTTTTTAGATATCTTTGATTGAACAAAGTTCTGTCTTTCTTGTTTCAAGTGTTTAACTACGGACCATGGCTAAAACTCAAGTTTTAAAAACTTTTCGAAATCTGAATATGGACTTTCTTTAGTGTATTAAGTGTTTCAAAATGCTGTCTTTCACGTAGATTCGTAATCATCAAAAGCAAATAAGTCAGTTTTAAGATATCGTTGATTGAACAAAGTTGTCTTCTTCTTGTTTCAAGTGTTCTACTATGGACCCATGGGTAAAACTCAAGTTTTAAAACTTCCCGGAATCTGAATTGAGACTTTCGTTAGTGTATTAAGTGTATCAAAATGTCGTCTTTCACATGGATTCGGAATCGTCAACCGCAAAAAAAGTCAGTTTTGAGATATCGTTGAATGAACAAAGTTGTCTCTTTTTATTTTCAAGTGCTTAACTATGGACCATGGCTAAAACTCAAGTTTTAAAGACATCCCGAAATCCGAATTTGGACTTTCGTTAGTGTATTAAGTGTATCAAAATGTCATCTTTCACATTGATTCGAGATCGTCAACCGCAAAAAAAGTCAGTTTTGAGATATCGTTGAATGAACAAAGTTGTCTCTTTCTTGTTTCAAGTGTTTAACTATGGACCCATGGCTAAAACTCAAGTTTTAAAGACTTCCCGAAATCTGAATTTGGACTTTCATCAGTGTATAAAGTGTATTAAAATGTAGTCTTTCACATTGATTCAGAATCGTGCACCGCAAAAAACTTCCCTTTCGAGTTATCGTTGAATGAACGAAGTTGTCTCTTTCTTGTTTCAAGTGTTCAACTATGGACCCATGGCCAAAACTCAAGTTTTAAAAACTTCCCAAAATCTGAATTTGGGCTTTCTTTAGTGTATTAAGTGTTTCAAAATGCCATCTTTCACGTAGATTCGTAATCATCAAAAGCAAATAAGTCAGTTTTTAGATATCTTTGATTGAACAAAGTTCTGTCTTTTCTTGTTTCAAGTGTTCTACTATGGACCCATGGCTAAAACTCAAGTTTTAAAAACATCCCGAAATCTAAATCTGGACTTTCATTAGGGTATTAAGTGTATCAAAATGTCGTCTTTCACATAGATTCGAAATCGTCAACTGCAAAAAAGTCAATTTTAAGATATCGTTGATTGAACAAAGTTGTCTCTTTCTTGTTTCAAGTGTTCTACTATGGACCCATGGGTAAAACTCAAGTTTTAAAGAAGTTCCCGGAATCCAAATTTGGACATTCCTTAGTGTATTAAGTGTATCAAAATGTCGTCTTTCACGTTGATTCGGAATCGTCAACCGCAATAAAAGTCAGTTTTGAGATATTGTTGAATGAACAAAGTTGTCTCTTTCTTGTTTCAAGTGTTCTACTATTTACCCATGGCTAAAACTCAAGTTTTAAAGACTTCCCGAAATCCGAATTTGGACATTCGTTAGTGTATTAAGTGTATCAAAATGTCGTCTTTCACGTTGATTCGGAATCGTCAACCGCAATAAAAGTCAGTTTTGAGATATTGTTGAATGAACAAAGTTGTCTCTTTCTTGTTTCAAGTATTCAACTATGGACCCATGGCTAAAACTCAAGTTTTAAAGACTTCCCGAAATTCGAATTTGGACTTTCATGAGTGTATTAAGTGTATTAAAATGTCGTCTTTCACATTGATTCGGAATCGTCAACCACAAAAAAAGTCAGTTTTGAGATATCGTTGAATGAACAAAGTTGTCTCTTTCTTGTTTCAAGTGTTTAACTATGGACCCATGGCTAAAACTCAAGTTTTAAAAACTTCTCGAAATATGAATTTGGACTTTCTTTAGTGTATTAGGTGTTTCAAAATGTCGTCTTTCACGTAGATTCGGAATCATCAACAGCAAAAAAAGTCAGTTTTGTGATATCGTTGAGTGAACAAAGTTGTATCTTTCTTGTTTCAAGTGTTTAACTACGGGCCCATGGCTAAAACTCAAGTTTTAAAGACTTTTCGAAATTCGAATTTGGACTTTCATCAGTGTATTAAGTGTATTAAAATGTCGTCTTTCACATTGGTTCGGAATCGTCCACCGCAAAAAAGTTCCCTTTTGAGTTATCGTTGAATGAACAAAGTTGTCTCTTTCTTGTTTCAAGTGTTCAACAATGGACCCATGGCTAAAACTCAAGTTTTAAAAACTTCTCGAAATATGAATTTGTACTTTCTTTAGTGTATTAAGTGTTTCAAAATGTCGTCTTTCACGTAGATTCGGAATCATCAAAAGCAAATAAGTCAGTTTTTAGATATCTTTGATTGAACAAAGTTCTGTCTTTCTTGTTTCAAGTGTTTAACTACGGACCATGGCTAAAACTCAAGTTTTAAAAACTTTTCGAAATCTGAATATGGACTTTCTTTAGTGTATTAAGTGTTTCAAAATGCTGTCTTTCACGTAGATTCGTAATCATCAAAAGCAAATAAGTCAGTTTTAAGATATCGTTGATTGAACAAAGTTGTCTTCTTCTTGTTTCAAGTGTTCTACTATGGACCCATGGGTAAAACTCAAGTTTTAAAACTTCCCGGAATCTGAATTGAGACTTTCGTTAGTGTATTAAGTGTATCAAAATGTCGTCTTTCACATGGATTCGGAATCGTCAACCGCAAAAAAAGTCAGTTTTGAGATATCGTTGAATGAACAAAGTTGTCTCTTTTTATTTTCAAGTGCTTAACTATGGACCATGGCTAAAACTCAAGTTTTAAAGACATCCCGAAATCCGAATTTGGACTTTCGTTAGTGTATTAAGTGTATCAAAATGTCATCTTTCACATTGATTCGAGATCGTCAACCGCAAAAAAAGTCAGTTTTGAGATATCGTTGAATGAACAAAGTTGTCTCTTTCTTGTTTCAAGTGTTTAACTATGGACCCATGGCTAAAACTCAAGTTTTAAAGACTTCCCGAAATCTGAATTTGGACTTTCATCAGTGTATAAAGTGTATTAAAATGTAGTCTTTCACATTGATTCAGAATCGTGCACCGCAAAAAACTTCCCTTTCGAGTTATCGTTGAATGAACGAAGTTGTCTCTTTCTTGTTTCAAGTGTTCAACTATGGACCCATGGCCAAAACTCAAGTTTTAAAAACTTCCCAAAATCTGAATTTGGGCTTTCTTTAGTGTATTAAGTGTTTCAAAATGCCATCTTTCACGTAGATTCGTAATCATCAAAAGCAAATAAGTCAGTTTTTAGATATCTTTGATTGAACAAAGTTCTGTCTTTTCTTGTTTCAAGTGTTCTACTATGGACCCATGGCTAAAACTCAAGTTTTAAAAACATCCCGAAATCTAAATCTGGACTTTCATTAGGGTATTAAGTGTATCAAAATGTCGTCTTTCACATAGATTCGAAATCGTCAACTGCAAAAAAGTCAATTTTAAGATATCGTTGATTGAACAAAGTTGTCTCTTTCTTGTTTCAAGTGTTGTACTATGGACCCATGGGTAAAACTCAAGTTTTAAAAAAGTTCCCGGAATCCAAATTTGGACATTCGTTAGTGTATTAAGTGTATCAAAATGTCGTCTTTCACGTTGATTCGGAATCGTCAACCGCAATAAAAGTCAGTTTTGAGATATTGTTGAATGAACAAAGTTGTCTCTTTCTTGTTTCAAGTGTTCTACTATTTACCCATGGCTAAAACTCAAGTTTTAAAGACTTCCCGAAATCCGAATTTGGACTTTCGTTAGTGTATTAAGTGTATCAAAATGTCGTCTTTCACATTTATTCGAAATCGTCAACTGCAAAAAAAGTCAGTTTTGAGAAATCGTTGAATGAACAAAGTTGTCTCTTTCTTGTTTCAAGTGTTCTACTATGGACCCATGGCTAAAACTCAAGTTTTAAAGACTTTCCGAAATCCGAATTTGGACTTTCATCAGTGTATTAAGTGTATTAAAATGTCGTCTTTCACATTGATTCGGAATCGTCCACTACAAAAAACTGCCCTTTTGAGTTATCGTTGAATAAGCAAAGTTGTCTCTTTCTTGTTTCAAGTGTTCAACTATGGACCCATGGCTAAAACACAAGTTTTAAAAACTTCTCGAAATATGAATTTGGACTTTCTTTAGTGTATTAAGTTTTTCAAAATGTCGTCTTTCACGTAGATTCGGAATCATCAAAACCAAATAAGTCAGTTTTTAGATATCTTTGATTGAACAAAGTTCTATCTTTCTTGTTTTAAGTGTTCTCCTATGGACCCACGGCTAAAACTCAAGTTTTAAAAACTTCTCGAAATCTGAATCTGGACTTTCATTAGTGTATTAAGTGTATCAAAATGTCATCTTTCACATAGGTTCGGAATCGTCAACTGCGAAAAAGTCAATTTTAAGATATCGTTGATTGAACAAAGTTGTCTCTTTCTTGTTTCAAGTGTTCTACTATGGACCCATGGGTAAAACTCAAGTTTTAAAAAAGTTCCCGGAATCCAAATTTGGACATTCGTTAGTGTATTAAGTGTATCAAAATGTCGTCTTTCACGTTGATTCGGAATCGTCAACCGCAATAAAAGTCAGTTTTGAGATATTGTTGAATGAACAAAGTTGTCTCTTTCTTGTTTCAAGTGTTCTACTATTTACCCATGGCTAAAACTCAAGTTTTAAAGACTTCCCGAAATCCGAATTTGGACATTCGTTAGTGTATTAAGTGTATCAAAATGTCGTCTTTCACGTTGATTCGGAATCGTCAACCGCAATAAAAGTCAGTTTTGAGATATTGTTGAATGAACAAAGTTGTCTCTTTCTTGTTTCAAGTATTCAACTATGGACCCATGGCTAAAACTCAAGTTTTAAAGACTTCCCGAAATTCGAATTTGGACTTTCATGAGTGTATTAAGTGTATTAAAATGTCGTCTTTCACATTGATTCGGAATCGTCAACCACAAAAAAAGTCAGTTTTGAGATATCGTTGAATGAACAAAGTTGTCTCTTTCTTGTTTCAAGTGTTTAACTATGGACCCATGGCTAAAACTCAAGTTTTAAAAACTTCTCGAAATATGAATTTGGACTTTCTTTAGTGTATTAGGTGTTTCAAAATGTCGTCTTTCACGTAGATTCGGAATCATCAACAGCAAAAAAAGTCAGTTTTGTGATATCGTTGAGTGAACAAAGTTGTATCTTTCTTGTTTCAAGTGTTTAACTACGGGCCCATGGCTAAAACTCAAGTTTTAAAGACTTTTCGAAATTCGAATTTGGACTTTCATCAGTGTATTAAGTGTATTAAAATGTCGTCTTTCACATTGGTTCGGAATCGTCCACCGCAAAAAAGTTCCCTTTTGAGTTATCGTTGAATGAACAAAGTTGTCTCTTTCTTGTTTCAAGTGTTCAACAATGGACCCATGGCTAAAACTCAAGTTTTAAAAACTTCTCGAAATATGAATTTGTACTTTCTTTACTGTATTAAGTGTTTCAAAATGTCGTCTTTCACGTAGATTCGGAATCATCAAAAGCAAATAAGTCAGTTTTTAGATATCTTTGATTGAACAAAGTTCTGTCTTTCTTGTTTCAAGTGTTTAACTACGGACCATGGCTAAAACTCAAGTTTTAAAAACTTTTCGAAATCTGAATATGGACTTTCTTTAGTGTATTAAGTGTTTCAAAATGCTGTCTTTCACGTAGATTCGTAATCATCAAAAGCAAATAAGTCAGTTTTAAGATATCGTTGATTGAACAAAGTTGTCTTCTTCTTGTTTCAAGTGTTCTACTATGGACCCATGGGTAAAACTCAAGTTTTAAAACTTCCCGGAATCTGAATTGAGACTTTCGTTAGTGTATTAAGTGTATCAAAATGTCGTCTTTCACATGGATTCGGAATCGTCAACCGCAAAAAAAGTCAGTTTTGAGATATCGTTGAATGAACAAAGTTGTCTCTTTTTATTTTCAAGTGCTTAACTATGGACCATGGCTAAAACTCAAGTTTTAAAGACATCCCGAAATCCGAATTTGGACTTTCGTTAGTGTATTAAGTGTATCAAAATGTCATCTTTCACATTGATTCGAGATCGTCAACCGCAAAAAAAGTCAGTTTTGAGATATCGTTGAATGAACAAAGTTGTCTCTTTCTTGTTTCAAGTGTTTAACTATGGACCCATGGCTAAAACTCAAGTTTTAAAGACTTCCCGAAATCTGAATTTGGACTTTCATCAGTGTATAAAGTGTATTAAAATGTAGTCTTTCACATTGATTCAGAATCGTGCACCGCAAAAAACTTCCCTTTCGAGTTATCGTTGAATGAACGAAGTTGTCTCTTTCTTGTTTCAAGTGTTCAACTATGGACCCATGGCCAAAACTCAAGTTTTAAAAACTTCCCAAAATCTGAATTTGGGCTTTCTTTAGTGTATTAAGTGTTTCAAAATGCCATCTTTCGCGTAGATTCGTAATCATCAAAAGCAAATAAGTCAGTTTTTAGATATCTTTGATTGAACAAAGTTCTGTCTTTTCTTGTTTCAAGTGTTCTACTATGGACCCATGGCTAAAACTCAAGTTTTAAAAACATCCCGAAATCTAAATCTGGACTTTCATTAGGGTATTAAGTGTATCAAAATGTCGTCTTTCACATAGATTCGAAATCGTCAACTGCAAAAAAGTCAATTTTAAGATATCGTTGATTGAACAAAGTTGTCTCTTTCTTGTTTCAAGTGTTGTACTATGGACCCATGGGTAAAACTCAAGTTTTAAAAAAGTTCCCGGAATCCAAATTTGGACATTCGTTAGTGTATTAAGTGTATCAAAATGTTGTCTTTCACGTTGATTCGGAATCGTCAACCGCAATAAAAGTCAGTTTTGAGATATTGTTGAATGAACAAAGTTGTCTCTTTCTTGTTTCAAGTGTTCTACTATTTACCCATGGCTAAAACTCAAGTTTTAAAGACTTCCCGAAATCCGAATTTGGACTTTCGTTAGTGTATTAAGTGTATCAAAATGTCGTCTTTCACATTTATTCGAAATCGTCAACTGCAAAAAAAGTCAGTTTTGAGAAATCGTTGAATGAACAAAGTTGTCTCTTTCTTGTTTCAAGTGTTCTACTATGGACCCATGGCTAAAACTCAAGTTTTAAAGACTTTCCGAAATCCGAATTTGGACTTTCATCAGTGTATTAAGTGTATTAAAATGTCGTCTTTCACATTGATTCGGAATCGTCCACTACAAAAAACTGCCCTTTTGAGTTATCGTTGAATAAGCAAAGTTGTCTCTTTCTTGTTTCAAGTGTTCAACTATGGACCCATGGCTAAAACACAAGTTTTAAAAACTTCTCGAAATATGAATTTGGACTTTCTTTAGTGTATTAAGTTTTTCAAAATGTCGTCTTTCACGTAGATTCGGAATCATCAAAACCAAATAAGTCAGTTTTTAGATATCTTTGATTGAACAAAGTTCTATCTTTCTTGTTTTAAGTGTTCTCCTATGGACCCACGGCTAAAACTCAAGTTTTAAAAACTTCTCGAAATCTGAATCTGGACTTTCATTAGTGTATTAAGTGTATCAAAATGTCATCTTTCACATAGGTTCGGAATCGTCAACTGCGAAAAAGTCAATTTTAAGATATCGTTGATTGAACAAAGTTGTCTCTTTCTTGTTTCAAGTGTTCTACTATGGACCCATGGGTAAAACTCAAGTTTTAAAAAAGTTCCCGGAATCCAAATTTGGACATTCGTTAGTGTATTAAGTGTATCAAAATGTCGTCTTTCACGTTGATTCGGAATCGTCAACCGCAATAAAAGTCAGTTTTGAGATATTGTTGAATGAACAAAGTTGTCTCTTTCTTGTTTCAAGTGTTCTACTATTTACCCATGGCTAAAACTCAAGTTTTAAAGACTTCCCGAAATCCGAATTTGGACATTCGTTAGTGTATTAAGTGTATCAAAATGTCGTCTTTCACGTTGATTCGGAATCGTCAACCGCAATAAAAGTCAGTTTTGAGATATTGTTGAATGAACAAAGTTGTCTCTTTCTTGTTTCAAGTATTCAACTATGGACCCATGGCTAAAACTCAAGTTTTAAAGACTTCCCGAAATTCGAATTTGGACTTTCATGAGTGTATTAAGTGTATTAAAATGTCGTCTTTCACATTGATTCGGAATCGTCAACCACAAAAAAAGTCAGTTTTGAGATATCGTTGAATGAACAAAGTTGTCTCTTTCTTGTTTCAAGTGTTTAACTATGGACCCATGGCTAAAACTCAAGTTTTAAAAACTTCTCGAAATATGAATTTGGACTTTCTTTAGTGTATTAGGTGTTTCAAAATGTCGTCTTTCACGTAGATTCGGAATCATCAACAGCAAAAAAAGTCAGTTTTGTGATATCGTTGAGTGAACAAAGTTGTATCTTTCTTGTTTCAAGTGTTTAACTACGGGCCCATGGCTAAAACTCAAGTTTTAAAGACTTTTCGAAATTCGAATTTGGACTTTCATCAGTGTATTAAGTGTATTAAAATGTCGTCTTTCACATTGGTTCGGAATCGTCCACCGCAAAAAAGTTCCCTTTTGAGTTATCGTTGAATGAACAAAGTTGTCTCTTTCTTGTTTCAAGTGTTCAACAATGGACCCATGGCTAAAACTCAAGTTTTAAAAACTTCTCGAAATATGAATTTGTACTTTCTTTAGTGTATTAAGTGTTTCAAAATGTCGTCTTTCACGTAGATTCGGAATCATCAAAAGCAAATAAGTCAGTTTTTAGATATCTTTGATTGAACAAAGTTCTGTCTTTCTTGTTTCAAGTGTTTAACTACGGACCATGGCTAAAACTCAAGTTTTAAAAACTTTTCGAAATCTGAATATGGACTTTCTTTAGTGTATTAAGTGTTTCAAAATGCTGTCTTTCACGTAGATTCGTAATCATCAAAAGCAAATAAGTCAGTTTTAAGATATCGTTGATTGAACAAAGTTGTCTTCTTCTTGTTTCAAGTGTTCTACTATGGACCCATGGGTAAAACTCAAGTTTTAAAACTTCCCGGAATCTGAATTGAGACTTTCGTTAGTGTATTAAGTGTATCAAAATGTCGTCTTTCACATGGATTCGGAATCGTCAACCGCAAAAAAAGTCAGTTTTGAGATATCGTTGAATGAACAAAGTTGTCTCTTTTTATTTTCAAGTGCTTAACTATGGACCATGGCTAAAACTCAAGTTTTAAAGACATCCCGAAATCCGAATTTGGACTTTCGTTAGTGTATTAAGTGTATCAAAATGTCATCTTTCACATTGATTCGAGATCGTCAACCGCAAAAAAAGTCAGTTTTGAGATATCGTTGAATGAACAAAGTTGTCTCTTTCTTGTTTCAAGTGTTTAACTATGGACCCATGGCTAAAACTCAAGTTTTAAAGACTTCCCGAAATCTGAATTTGGACTTTCATCAGTGTATAAAGTGTATTAAAATGTAGTCTTTCACATTGATTCAGAATCGTGCACCGCAAAAAACTTCCCTTTCGAGTTATCGTTGAATGAACGAAGTTGTCTCTTTCTTGTTTCAAGTGTTCAACTATGGACCCATGGCCAAAACTCAAGTTTTAAAAACTTCCCAAAATCTGAATTTGGGCTTTCTTTAGTGTATTAAGTGTTTCAAAATGCCATCTTTCACGTAGATTCGTAATCATCAAAAGCAAATAAGTCAGTTTTTAGATATCTTTGATTGAACAAAGTTCTGTCTTTTCTTGTTTCAAGTGTTCTACTATGGACCCATGGCTAAAACTCAAGTTTTAAAAACATCCCGAAATCTAAATCTGGACTTTCATTAGGGTATTAAGTGTATCAAAATGTCGTCTTTCACATAGATTCGAAATCGTCAACTGCAAAAAAGTCAATTTTAAGATATCGTTGATTGAACAAAGTTGTCTCTTTCTTGTTTCAAGTGTTGTACTATGGACCCATGGGTAAAACTCAAGTTTTAAAAAAGTTCCCGGAATCCAAATTTGGACATTCGTTAGTGTATTAAGTGTATCAAAATGTCGTCTTTCACGTTGATTCGGAATCGTCAACCGCAATAAAAGTCAGTTTTGAGATATTGTTGAATGAACAAAGTTGTCTCTTTCTTGTTTCAAGTGTTCTACTATTTACCCATGGCTAAAACTCAAGTTTTAAAGACTTCCCGAAATCCGAATTTGGACTTTCGTTAGTGTATTAAGTGTATCAAAATGTCGTCTTTCACATTTATTCGAAATCGTCAACTGCAAAAAAAGTCAGTTTTGAGAAATCGTTGAATGAACAAAGTTGTCTCTTTCTTGTTTCAAGTGTTCTACTATGGACCCATGGCTAAAACTCAAGTTTTAAAGACTTTCCGAAATCCGAATTTGGACTTTCATCAGTGTATTAAGTGTATTAAAATGTCGTCTTTCACATTGATTCGGAATCGTCCACTACAAAAAACTGCCCTTTTGAGTTATCGTTGAATAAGCAAAGTTGTCTCTTTCTTGTTTCAAGTGTTCAACTATGGACCCATGGCTAAAACACAAGTTTTAAAAACTTCTCGAAATATGAATTTGGACTTTCTTTAGTGTATTAAGTTTTTCAAAATGTCGTCTTTCACGTAGATTCGGAATCATCAAAACCAAATAAGTCAGTTTTTAGATATCTTTGATTGAACAAAGTTCTATCTTTCTTGTTTTAAGTGTTCTCCTATGGACCCACGGCTAAAACTCAAGTTTTAAAAACTTCTCGAAATCTGAATCTGGACTTTCATTAGTGTATTAAGTGTATCAAAATGTCATCTTTCACATAGGTTCGGAATCGTCAACTGCGAAAAAGTCAATTTTAAGATATCGTTGATTGAACAAAGTTGTCTCTTTCTTGTTTCAAGTGTTCTACTATGGACCCATGGGTAAAACTCAAGTTTTAAAAAAGTTCCCGGAATCCAAATTTGGACATTCGTTAGTGTATTAAGTGTATCAAAATGTCGTCTTTCACGTTGATTCGGAATCGTCAACCGCAATAAAAGTCAGTTTTGAGATATTGTTGAATGAACAAAGTTGTCTCTTTCTTGTTTCAAGTGTTCTACTATTTACCCATGGCTAAAACTCAAGTTTTAAAGACTTCCCGAAATCCGAATTTGGACATTCGTTAGTGTATTAAGTGTATCAAAATGTCGTCTTTCACGTTGATTCGGAATCGTCAACCGCAATAAAAGTCAGTTTTGAGATATTGTTGAATGAACAAAGTTGTCTCTTTCTTGTTTCAAGTATTCAACTATGGACCCATGGCTAAAACTCAAGTTTTAAAGACTTCCCGAAATTCGAATTTGGACTTTCATGAGTGTATTAAGTGTATTAAAATGTCGTCTTTCACATTGATTCGGAATCGTCAACCACAAAAAAAGTCAGTTTTGAGATATCGTTGAATGAACAAAGTTGTCTCTTTCTTGTTTCAAGTGTTTAACTATGGACCCATGGCTAAAACTCAAGTTTTAAAAACTTCTCGAAATATGAATTTGGACTTTCTTTAGTGTATTAGGTGTTTCAAAATGTCGTCTTTCACGTAGATTCGGAATCATCAACAGCAAAAAAAGTCAGTTTTGTGATATCGTTGAGTGAACAAAGTTGTATCTTTCTTGTTTCAAGTGTTTAACTACGGGCCCATGGCTAAAACTCAAGTTTTAAAGACTTTTCGAAATTCGAATTTGGAATTTCATCAGTGTATTAAGTGTATTAAAATGTCGTCTTTCACATTGGTTCGGAATCGTCCACCGCAAAAAAGTTCCCTTTTGAGTTATCGTTGAATGAACAAAGTTGTCTCTTTCTTGTTTCAAGTGTTCAACAATGGACCCATGGCTAAAACTCAAGTTTTAAAAACTTCTCGAAATATGAATTTGTACTTTCTTTAGTGTATTAAGTGTTTCAAAATGTCGTCTTTCACGTAGATTCGGAATCATCAAAAGCAAATAAGTCAGTTTTTAGATATCTTTGATTGAACAAAGTTCTGTCTTTCTTGTTTCAAGTGTTTAACTACGGACGATGGCTAAAACTCAAGTTTTAAAAACTTTTCGAAATCTGAATATGGACTTTCTTTAGTGTATTAAGTGTTTCAAAATGCTGTCTTTCACGTAGATTCGTAATCATCAAAAGCAAATAAGTCAGTTTTAAGATATCGTTGATTGAACAAAGTTGTCTTCTTCTTGTTTCAAGTGTTCTACTATGGACCCATGGGTAAAACTCAAGTTTTAAAACTTCCCGGAATCTGAATTGAGACTTTCGTTAGTGTATTAAGTGTATCAAAATGTCGTCTTTCACATGGATTCGGAATCGTCAACCGCAAAAAAAGTCAGTTTTGAGATATCGTTGAATGAACAAAGTTGTCTCTTTTTATTTTCAAGTGCTTAACTATGGACCATGGCTAAAACTCAAGTTTTAAAGACATCCCGAAATCCGAATTTGGACTTTCGTTAGTGTATTAAGTGTATCAAAATGTCATCTTTCACATTGATTCGAGATCGTCAACCGCAAAAAAAGTCAGTTTTGAGATATCGTTGAATGAACAAAGTTGTCTCTTTCTTGTTTCAAGTGTTTAACTATGGACCCATGGCTAAAACTCAAGTTTTAAAGACTTCCCGAAATCTGAATTTGGACTTTCATCAGTGTATAAAGTGTATTAAAATGTAGTCTTTCACATTGATTCAGAATCGTGCACCGCAAAAAACTTCCCTTTCGAGTTATCGTTGAATGAACGAAGTTGTCTCTTTCTTGTTTCAAGTGTTCAACTATGGACCCATGGCCAAAACTCAAGTTTTAAAAACTTCCCAAAATCTGAATTTGGGCTTTCTTTAGTGTATTAAGTGTTTCAAAATGCCATCTTTCACGTAGATTCGTAATCATCAAAAGCAAATAAGTCAGTTTTTAGATATCTTTGATTGAACAAAGTTCTGTCTTTTCTTGTTTCAAGTGTTCTACTATGGACCCATGGCTAAAACTCAAGTTTTAAAAACATCCCGAAATCTAAATCTGGACTTTCATTAGGGTATTAAGTGTATCAAAATGTCGTCTTTCACATAGATTCGAAATCGTCAACTGCAAAAAAGTCAATTTTAAGATATCGTTGATTGAACAAAGTTGTCTCTTTCTTGTTTCAAGTGTTGTACTATGGACCCATGGGTAAAACTCAAGTTTTAAAAAAGTTCCCGGAATCCAAATTTGGACATTCGTTAGTGTATTAAGTGTATCAAAATGTCGTCTTTCACGTTGATTCGGAATCGTCAACCGCAATAAAAGTCAGTTTTGAGATATTGTTGAATGAACAAAGTTGTCTCTTTCTTGTTTCAAGTGTTCTACTATTTACCCATGGCTAAAACTCAAGTTTTAAAGACTTCCCGAAATCCGAATTTGGACTTTCGTTAGTGTATTAAGTGTATCAAAATGTCGTCTTTCACATTTATTCGAAATCGTCAACTGCAAAAAAATTCAGTTTTGAGAAATCGTTGAATGAACAAAGTTGTCTCTTTCTTGTTTCAAGTGTTCTACTATGGACCCATGGCTAAAACTCAAGTTTTAAAGACTTTCCGAAATCCGAATTTGGACTTTCATCAGTGTATTAAGTGTATTAAAATGTCGTCTTTCACATTGATTCGGAATCGTCCACTACAAAAAACTGCCCTTTTGAGTTATCGTTGAATAAGCAAAGTTGTCTCTTTCTTGTTTCAAGTGTTCAACTATGGACCCATGGCTAAAACACAAGTTTTAAAAACTTCTCGAAATATGAATTTGGACTTTCTTTAGTGTATTAAGTTTTTCAAAATGTCGTCTTTCACGTAGATTCGGAATCATCAAAACCAAATAAGTCAGTTTTTAGATATCTTTGATTGAACAAAGTTCTATCTTTCTTGTTTTAAGTGTTCTCCTATGGACCCACGGCTAAAACTCAAGTTTTAAAAACTTCTCGAAATCTGAATCTGGACTTTCATTAGTGTATTAAGTGTATCAAAATGTCATCTTTCACATAGGTTCGGAATCGTCAACTGCGAAAAAGTCAATTTTAAGATATCGTTGATTGAACAAAGTTGTCTCTTTCTTGTTTCAAGTGTTCTACTATGGACCCATGGGTAAAACTGAAGTTTTAAAAAAGTTCCCGGAATCCAAATTTGGACATTCGTTAGTGTATTAAGTGTATCAAAATGTCGTCTTTCACGTTGATTCGGAATCGTCAACCGCAATAAAAGTCAGTTTTGAGATATTGTTGAATGAACAAAGTTGTCTCTTTCTTGTTTCAAGTGTTTAACTATGGACCCATGGCTAAAACTCAAGTTTTAAAAACTTCTCGAAATCTAAATCTGGACTTTCATTAGGGTATTAAGTGTATCAAAATGTCGTCTTTCACATAGATTCGAAATCGTCAACTGCAAAAAAGTCAATTTTAAGATATCGTTGATTGAACAAAGTTGTCTCTTTCTTGTTTCAAGTGTTGTACTATGGACCCATGGGTAAAACTCAAGTTTTAAAAAAGTTCCCGGAATCCAAATTTGGACATTCGTTAGTGTATTAAGTGTATCAAAATGTCGTCTTTCACGTTGATTCGGAATCGTCAACCGCAATAAAAGTCAGTTTTGAGATATTGTTGAATGAACAAAGTTATCTCTTTCTTGTTTCAAGTGTTCTACTATTTACCCATGGCTAAAACTCAAGTTTTAAAGACTTCCCGAAATCCGAATTTGGACTTTCGTTAGTGTATTAAGTGTATCAAAATGTCGTCTTTCACATTTATTCGAAATCGTCAACTGCAAAAAAAGTCAGTTTTGAGAAATCGTTGAATGAACAAAGTTGTCTCTTTCTTGTTTCAAGTGTTCTACTATGGACCCATGGCTAAAACTCAAGTTTTAAAGACTTTTCGAAATCCGAATTTGGACTTTCATCAGTGTATTAAGTGTATTAAAATGTCGTCTTTCACATTGATTCGGAATCGTCCACTACAAAAAACTGCCCTTTTGAGTTATCGTTGAATAAGCAAAGTTGTCTCTTTCTTGTTTCAAGTGTTCAACTATGGACCCATGGCTAAAACACAAGTTTTAAAAACTTCTCGAAATATGAATTTGGACTTTCTTTAGTGTATTAAGTTTTTCAAAATGTCGTCTTTCACGTAGATTCGGAATCATCAAAACCAAATAAGTCAGTTTTTAGATATCTTTGATTGAACAAAGTTCTATCTTTCTTGTTTTAAGTGTTCTCCTATGGACCCACGGCTAAAACTCAAGTTTTAAAAACTTCTCGAAATCTGAATCTGGACTTTCATTAGTGTATTAAGTGTATCAAAATGTCATCTTTCACATAGGTTCGGAATCGTCAACTGCGAAAAAGTCAATTTTAAGATATCGTTGATTGAACAAAGTTGTCTCTTTCTTGTTTCAAGTGTTCTACTATGGACCCATGGGTAAAACTCAAGTTTTAAAAAAGTTCCCGGAATCCAAATTTGGACATTCGTTAGTGTATTAAGTGTATCAAAATGTCGTCTTTCACGTTGATTCGGAATCGTCAACCGCAATAAAAGTCAGTTTTGAGATATTGTTGAATGAACAAAGTTGTCTCTTTCTTGTTTCAAGTGTTCTACTATTTACCCATGGCTAAAACTCAAGTTTTAAAGACTTCCCGAAATCCGAATTTGGACATTCGTTAGTGTATTAAGTGTATCAAAATGTCGCCTTTCACGTTGATTCGGAATCGTCAACCGCAATAAAAGTCAGTTTTGAGATATTGTTGAATGAACAAAGTTGTCTCTTTCTTGTTTCAAGTGTTCTACTATTTACGCATGGCTAAAACTCAAGTTTTAAAGACTTCCCGAAATCCGAATTTGGACTTTCGTTAGTGTATTAAGTGTATCAAAATGTCGTCTTTCACATTTATTCGAAATCGTCAACTGCAAAAAAAGTCAGTTTTGAGAAATCGTTGAATGAACAAAGTTGTCTCTTTCTTGTTTCAAGTGTTCCACTATGGACCCATGGCTAAAACTCAAGTTTTAAAGACTTTCCGAAATCCGAATTTGGACTTTCATCAGTGTATTAAGTGTATTAAAATGTCGTCTTTCACATTGATTCGGAATCGTCCACTACAAAAAAATGCCCTTTTGAGTTATCGTTGAATAAGCAAAGTTGTCTCTTTCTTGTTTCAAGTGTTCAACTATGGACCCATGGCTAAAACACAAGTTTTAAAAACTTCTCGAAATATGAATTTGGACTTTCTTTAGTGTATTAAGTTTTTCAAAATGTCGTCTTTCACGTAGATTCGGAATCATCAAAACCAAATAAGTCAGTTTTTAGATATCTTTGATTGAACAAAGTTCTATCTTTCTTGTTTTAAGTGTTCTCCTATGGACCCACGGCTAAAACTCAAGTTTTAAAAACTTCTCGAAATCTGAATCTGGACTTTCATTAGTGTATTAAGTGTATCAAAATGTCATCTTTCACATAGGTTCGGAATCGTCAACTGCGAAAAAGTCAATTTTAAGATATCGTTGATTGAACAAAGTTGTCTCTTTCTTGTTTCAAGTGTTCTACTATGGACCCATGGGTAAAACTCAAGTTTTAAAAAAGTTCCCGGAATCCAAATTTGGACATTCGTTAGTGTATTAAGTGTATCAAAATGTCGTCTTTCACGTTGATTCGGAATCGTCAACCGCAATAAAAGTCAGTTTTGAGATATTGTTGAATGAACAAAGTTGTCTCTTTCTTGTTTCAAGTGTTCTACTATTTACCCATGGCTAAAACTCAAGTTTTAAAGACTTCCCGAAATCCGAATTTGGACATTCGTTAGTGTATTAAGTGTATCAAAATGTCGTCTTTCACGTTGATTCGGAATCGTCAACCGCAATAAAAGTCAGTTTTGAGATATTGTTGAATGAACAAAGTTGTCTCTTTCTTGTTTCAAGTATTCAACTATGGACCCATGGCTAAAACTCAAGTTTTAAAGACTTCCCGAAATTCGAATTTGGACTTTCATGAGTGTATTAAGTGTATTAAAATGTCATCTTTCACATTGATTCGGAATCGTCAACCACAAAAAAAGTCAGTTTTGAGATATCGTTGAATGAACAAAGTTGTCTCTTTCTTGTTTCAAGTGTTTAACTATGGACCCATGGCTAAAACTCAAGTTTTAAAAACTTCTCGAAATATGAATTTGGACTTTCTTTAGTGTATTAGGTGTTTCAAAATGTCGTCTTTCACGTAGATTCGAATCATCAACAGCAAAAAAAGTCAGTTTTGTGATATCGTTGAATGAACAAAGTTGTATCTTTCTTGTTTCAAGTGTTTAACTACGGACCCATGGCTAAAACTCAAGTTTTAAAGACTTTTCGAAATTCGAATTTGGACTTTCATCAGTGTATTAAGTGTATTAAAATGTCGTCTTTCACATTGATTCGGAATCGTCCACCGCAAAAAAGTTCCCTTTTGAGTTATCGTTGAATGAACAAAGTTGTCTCTTTCTTGTTTCAAGTGTTCAACGATGGACCCATGGCTAAAACTCAAGTTTTAAAAACTTCTCGAAATATGAATTTGTACTTTCTTTAGTGTATTAAGTGTTTCAAAATGTCGTCTTTCACGTAGATTCGGAATCATCAAAAGCAAATAAGTCAGTTTTTAGATATCTTTGATTGAACAAAGTTCTGTCTTTCTTGTTTCAAGTGTTTAACTACGGACCATGGCTAAAACTCAAGTTTTAAAAACTTTTCGAAATCTGAATATGGACTTTCTTTAGTGTATTAAGTGTTTCAAAATGCTGTCTTTCACGTAGATTCGTAATCATCAAAAGCAAATAAGTCAGTTTTAAGATATCGTTGATTGAACAAAGTTGTCTTCTTCTTGTTTCAAGTGTTCTACTATGGACCCATGGGTAAAACTCAAGTTTTAAAACTTCCCGGAATCTGAATTGAGACTTTCGTTAGTGTATTAAGTGTATCAAAATGTCGTCTTTCACATGGATTCGGAATCGTCAACCGCAAAAAAAGTCAGTTTTGAGATATCGTTGAATGAACAAAGTTGTCTCTTTTTATTTTCAAGTGCTTAACTATGGACCATGGCTAAAACTCAAGTTTTAAAGACATCCCGAAATCCGAATTTGGACTTTCGTTAGTGTATTAAGTGTATCAAAATGTCATCTTTCACATTGATTCGAGATCGTCAACCGCAAAAAAAGTCAGTTTTGAGATATCGTTGAATGAACAAAGTTGTCTCTTTCTTGTTTCAAGTGTTTAACTATGGACCCATGGCTAAAACTCAAGTTTTAAAGACTTCCCGAAATCTGAATTTGGACTTTCATCAGTGTATAAAGTGTATTAAAATGTAGTCTTTCACATTGATTCAGAATCGTGCACCGCAAAAAACTTCCCTTTCGAGTTATCGTTGAATGAACGAAGTTGTCTCTTTCTTGTTTCAAGTGTTCAACTATGGACCCATGGCCAAAACTCAAGTTTTAAAAACTTCCCAAAATCTGAATTTGGGCTTTCTTTAGTGTATTAAGTGTTTCAAAATGCCATCTTTCACGTAGATTCGTAATCATCAAAAGCAAATAAGTCAGTTTTTAGATATCTTTGATTGAACAAAGTTCTGTCTTTTCTTGTTTCAAGTGTTCTACTATGGACCCATGGCTAAAACTCAAGTTTTAAAAACATCCCGAAATCTAAATCTGGACTTTCATTAGGGTATTAAGTGTATCAAAATGTCGTCTTTCACATAGATTCGAAATCGTCAACTGCAAAAAAGTCAATTTTAAGATATCGTTGATTGAACAAAGTTGTCTCTTTCTTGTTTCAAGTGTTGTACTATGGACCCATGGGTAAAACTCAAGTTTTAAAAAAGTTCCCGGATTCCAAATTTGGACATTCGTTAGTGTATTAAGTGTATCAAAATGTCGTCTTTCACGTTGATTCGGAATCGTCAACCGCAATAAAAGTCAGTTTTGAGATATTGTTGAATGAACAAAGTTGTCTCTTTCTTGTTTCAAGTGTTCTACTATTTACCCATGGCTAAAACTCAAGTTTTAAAGACTTCCCGAAATCCGAATTTGGACTTTCGTTAGTGTATTAAGTGTATCAAAATGTCGTCTTTCACATTTATTCGAAATCGTCAACTGCAAAAAAAGTCAGTTTTGAGAAATCGTTGAATGAACAAAGTTGTCTCTTTCTTGTTTCAAGTGTTCTACTATGGACCCATGGCTAAAACTCAAGTTTTAAAGACTTTCCGAAATCCGAATTTGGACTTTCATCAGTGTATTAAGTGTATTAAAATGTCGTCTTTCACATTGATTCGGAATCGTCCACTACAAAAAACTGCCCTTTTGAGTTATCGTTGAATAAGCAAAGTTGTCTCTTTCTTGTTTCAAGTGTTCAACTATGGACCCATGGCTAAAACACAAGTTTTAAAAACTTCTCGAAATATGAATTTGGACTTTCTTTAGTGTATTAAGTTTTTCAAAATGTCGTCTTTCACGTAGATTCGGAATCATCAAAACCAAATAAGTCAGTTTTTAGATATCTTTGATTGAACAAAGTTCTATCTTTCTTGTTTTAAGTGTTCTCCTATGGACCCACGGCTAAAACTCAAGTTTTAAAAACTTCTCGAAATCTGAATCTGGACTTTCATTAGTGTATTAAGTGTATCAAAATGTCATCTTTCACATAGGTTCGGAATCGTCAACTGCGAAAAAGTTAATTTTAAGATATCGTTGATTGAACAAAGTTGTCTCTTTCTTGTTTCAAGTGTTCTACTATGGACCCATGGGTAAAACTCAAGTTTTAAAAAAGTTCCCGGAATCCAAATTTGGACATTTGTTAGTGTATTAAGTGTATCAAAATGTCGTCTTTCACGTTGATTCGGAATCGTCAACCGCAATAAAAGTCAGTTTTGAGATATTGTTGAATGAACAAAGTTGTCTCTTTCTTGTTTCAAGTGTTCTACTATTTACCCATGGCTAAAACTCAAGTTTTAAAGACTTCCCGAAATCCGAATTTGGACATTCGTTAGTGTATTAAGTGTATCAAAATGTCGTCTTTCACGTTGATTCGGAATCGTCAACCGCAATAAAAGTCAGTTTTGAGATATTGTTGAATGAACAAAGTTGTCTCTTTCTTGTTTCAAGTATTCAACTATGGACCCATGGCTAAAACTCAAGTTTTAAAGACTTCCCGAAATTCGAATTTGGACTTTCATGAGTGTATTAAGTGTATTAAAATGTCGTCTTTCACATTGATTCGGAATCGTCAACCACAAAAAAAGTCAGTTTTGAGATATCGTTGAATGAACAAAGTTGTCTCTTTCTTGTTTCAAGTGTTTAACTATGGACCCATGGCTAAAACTCAAGTTTTAAAAACTTCTCGAAATATGAATTTGGACTTTCTTTAGTGTATTAGGTGTTTCAAAATGTCGTCTTTCACGTAGATTCGAATCATCAACAGCAAAAAAAGTCAGTTTTGTGATATCGTTGAATGAACAAAGTTGTATCTTTCTTGTTTCAAGTGTTTAACTACGGACCCATGGCTAAAACTCAAGTTTTAAAGACTTTTCGAAATTCGAATTTGGACTTTCATCAGTGTATTAAGTGTATTAAAATGTCATCTTTCACATTGATTCGGAATCGTCCACCGCAAAAAAGTTCCCTTTTGAGTTATCGTTGAATGAACAAAGTTGTCTCTTTCTTGTTTCAAGTGTTCAACGATGGACCCATGGCTAAAACTCAAGTTTTAAAAACTTCTCGAAATATGAATTTGTACTTTCTTTAGTGTATTAAGTGTTTCAAAATGTCGTCTTTCACGTAGATTCGGAATCATCAAAAGCAAATAAGTCAGTTTTTAGATATCTTTGATTGAACAAAGTTCTGTCTTTCTTGTTTCAAGTGTTTAACAACGGACCATGGCTAAAACTCAAGTTTTAAAAACTTTTCGAAATCTGAATATGGACTTTCTTTAGTGTATTAAGTGTTTCAAAATGCTGTCTTTCACGTAGATTCGTAATCATCAAAAGCAAATAAGTCAGTTTTAAGATATCGTTGATTGAACAAAGTTGTCTTCTTCTTGTTTCAAGTGTTCTACTATGGACCCATGGGTAAAACTCAAGTTTTAAAACTTCCCGGAATCTGAATTGAGACTTTCGTTAGTGTATTAAGTGTATCAAAATGTCGTCTTTCACATGGATTCGGAATCGTCAACCGCAAAAAAAGTCAGTTTTGAGATATCGTTGAATGAACAAAGTTGTCTCTTTTTATTTTCAAGTGCTGAACTATGGACCATTGCTAAAACTCAAGTTTTAAAGACATCCCGAAATCCGAATTTGGACTTTCGTTAGTGTATTAAGTGTATCAAAATGTCATCTTTCACATTGATTCGAGATCGTCAACCGCAAAAAAAGTCAGTTTTGAGATATCGTTGAATGAACAAAGTTGTCTCTTTCTTGTTTCAAGTGTTTAACTATGGACCCATGGCTAAAACTCAAGTTTTAAAGACTTCCCGAAATCTGAATTTGGACTTTCATCAGTGTATAAAGTGTATTAAAATGTAGTCTTTCACATTGATTCAGAATCGTGCACCGCAAAAAACTTCCCTTTCGAGTTATCGTTGAATGAACGAAGTTGTCTCTTTCTTGTTTCAAGTGTTCAACTATGGACCCATGGCCAAAACTCAAGTTTTAAAAACTTCCCAAAATCTGAATTTGGGCTTTCTTTAGTGTATTAAGTGTTTCAAAATGCCATCTTTCACGTAGATTCGTAATCATCAAAAGGAAATAAGTCAGTTTTTAGATATCTTTGATTGAACAAAGTTCTGTCTTTTCTTGTTTCAAGTGTTCTACTATGGACCCATGGCTAAAACTCAAGTTTTAAAAACATCCCGAAATCTAAATCTGGACTTTCATTAGGGTATTAAGTGTATCAAAATGTCGTCTTTCACATAGATTCGAAATCGTCAACTGCAAAAAAGTCAATTTTAAGATATCGTTGATTGAACAAAGTTGTCTCTTTCTTGTTTCAAGTGTTGTACTATGGACCCATGGGTAAAACTCAAGTTTTAAAAAAGTTCCCGGATTCCAAATTTGGACATTCGTTAGTGTATTAAGTGTATCAAAATGTCGTCTTTCACATTGATTCGGAATCGTCAACCGCAATAAAAGTCAGTTTTGAGATATTGTTGAATGAACAAAGTTGTCTCTTTCTTGTTTCAAGTGTTCTACTATTTACCCATGGCTAAAACTCAAGTTTTAAAGACTTCCCGAAATCCAAATTTGGACTTTCGTTAGTGTATTAAGTGTATCAAAATGTCGTCTTTCACATTTATTCGAAATCGTCAACTGCAAAAAAAGTCAGTTTTGAGAAATCGTTGAATGAACAAAGTTGTCTCTTTCTTGTTTCAAGTGTTCTACTATGGACCCATGGCTAAAACTCAAGTTTTAAAGACTTTCCGAAATCCGAATTTGGACTTTCATCAGTGTATTAAGTGTATTAAAATGTCGTCTTTCACATTGATTCGGAATCGTCCACTACAAAAAACTGCCCTTTTGAGTTATCGTTGAATAAGCAAAGTTGTCTCTTTCTTGTTTCAAGTGTTCAACTATGGACCCATGGCTAAAACACAAGTTTTAAAAACTTCTCGAAATATGAATTTGGACTTTCTTTAGTGTATTAAGTTTTTCAAAATGTCGTCTTTCACGTAGATTCGGAATCATCAAAACCAAATAAGTCAGTTTTTAGATATCTTTGATTGAACAAAGTTCTATCTTTCTTGTTTTAAGTGTTCTCCTATGGACCCACGGCTAAAACTCAAGTTTTAAAAACTTCTCGAAATCTGAATCTGGACTTTCATTAGTGTATTAAGTGTATCAAAATGTCATCTTTCACATAGGTTCGGAATCGTCAACTGCGAAAAAGTCAATTTTAAGATATCGTTGATTGAACAAAGTTGTCTCTTTCTTGTTTCAAGTGTTCTACTATGGACCCATGGGTAAAACTCAAGTTTTAAAAAAGTTCCCGGAATCCAAATTTGGACATTCGTTAGTGTATTAAGTGTATCAAAATGTCGTCTTTCACGTTGATTCGGAATCGTCAACCGCAATAAAAGTCAGTTTTGAGATATTGTTGAATGAACAAAGTTGTCTCTTTCTTGTTTCAAGTGTTCTACTATTTAGCCATGGCTAAAACTCAAGTTTTAAAGACTTCCCGAAATCCGAATTTGGACATTCGTTAGTGTATTAAGTGTATCAAAATGTCGTCTTTCACGTTGATTCGGAATCGTCAACCGCAATAAAAGTCAGTTTTGAGATATTGTTGAATGAACAAAGTTGTCTCTTTCTTGTTTCAAGTATTCAACTATGGACCCATGGCTAAAACTCAAGTTTTAAAGACTTCCCGAAATTCGAATTTGGACTTTCATGAGTGTATTAAGTGTATTAAAATGTCGTCTTTCACATTGATTCGGAATCTTCAACCACAAAAAAAGTCAGTTTTGAGATATCGTTGAATGAACAAAGTTGTCTCTTTCTTGTTTCAAGTGTTTAACTATGGACCCATGGCTAAAACTCAAGTTTTAAAAACTTCTCGAAATATGAATTTGGACTTTCTTTAGTGTATTAGGTGTTTCAAAATGTCGTCTTTCACGTAGATTCGGAATCATCAACAGCAAAAAAAGTCAGTTTTGTGATATCGTTGAATGAACAAAGTTGTATCTTTCTTGTTTCAAGTGTTTAACTACGGACCCATGGCTAAAACTCAAGTTTTAAAGACTTTTCGAAATTCGAATTTGGACTTTCATCAGTGTATTAAGTGTATTAAAATGTCGTCTTTCACATTGATTCGGAATCGTCCACCGCAAAAAAGTTCCCTTTTGAGTTATCGTTGAATGAACAAAGTTGTCTCTTTCTTGTTTCAAGTGTTCAACGATGGACCCATGGCTAAAACTCAAGTTTTAAAAACTTCTCGAAATATGAATTTGTACTTTCTTTAGTGTATTAAGTGTTTCAAAATGTCATCTTTCACGTAGATTCGGAATCATCAAAAGCAAATAAGTCACTTTTTAGATATCTTTGATTGAACAAAGTTCTGTCTTTCTTGTTTCAAGTGTTTAACTACGGACCATGGCTAAAACTCAAGTTTTAAAAACTTTTCGAAATCTGAATATGGACTTTCTTTAGGGTATTAAGTGTTTCAAAATGCTGTCTTTCACGTAGATTCGTAATCATCAAAAGGAAATAAGTCAGTTTTAAGATATCGTTGATTGAACAAAGTTGTCTTCTTCTTGTTTCAAGTGTTCTACTATGGACCCATGGGTAAAACTCAAGTTTTAAAACTTCCCGGAATCTGAATTGAGACTTTCGTTAGTGTATTAAGTGTATCAAAATGTCGTCTTTCACATGGATTCGGAATCGTCAACCGCAAAAAAAGTCAGTTTTGAGATATCGTTGAATGAACAAAGTTGTCTCTTTTTATTTTCAAGTGCTTAACTATGGACCATGGCTAAAACTCAAGTTTTAAAGACATCCCGAAATCCGAATTTGGACTTTCGTTAGTGTATTAAGTGTATCAAAATGTCATCTTTCACATTGATTCGAGATCGTCAACCGCAAAAAAAGTCAGTTTTGAGATATCGTTGAATGAACAAAGTTGTCTCTTTCTTGTTTCAAGTGTTTAACTATGGACCCATGGCTAAAACTCAAGTTTTAAAGACTTCCCGAAATCTGAATTTGGACTTTCATCAGTGTATTAAGTGTATTAAAATGTAGTCTTTCACATTGATTCAGAATCGTGCACCGCAAAAAACTTCCCTTTCGAGTTATCGTTGAATGAACGAAGTTGTCTCTTTCTTGTTTCAAGTGTTCAACTATGGACCCATGGCCAAAACTCAAGTTTTAAAAACTTCCCAAAATCTGAATTTGGGCTTTCTTTAGTGTATTAAGTGTTTCAAAATGCCATCTTTCACGTAGATTCGTAATCATCAAAAGCAAATAAGTCAGTTTTTAGATATCTTTGATTGAACAAAGTTCTGTCTTTTCTTGTTTCCCGTGTTCTACTATGGACCCATGGCTAAAACTCAAGTTTTAAAAACATCCCGAAATCTAAATCTGGACTTTCATTAGGGTATTAAGTGTATCAAAATGTCGTCTTTCACATAGATTCGAAATCGTCAACTGCAAAAAAGTCAATTTTAAGATATCGTTGATTGAACAAAGTTGTCTCTTTCTTGTTTCAAGTGTTGTACTATGGACCCATGGGTAAAACTCAAGTTTTAAAAAAGTTCCCGGAATCCAAATTTGGACATTCGTTAGTGTATTAAGTGTATCAAAATGTCGTCTTTCACGTTGATTCGGAATCGTCAACCGCAATAAAAGTCAGTTTTGAGATATTGTTGAATGAACAAAGTTGTCTCTTTCTTATTTCAAGTGTTCTACTATTTACCCATGGCTAAAACTCAAGTTTTAAAGACTTCCCGAAATCCGAATTTGGACTTTCGTTAGTGTATTAAGTGTATCAAAATGTCATCTTTCACATTTATTTGAAATCGTCAACTGCAAAAAAAGTCAGTTTTGAGAAATCGTTGAATGAACAAAGTTGTCTCTTTCTTGTTTCAAGTGTTCTACTATGGACCCATGGCTAAAACTCAAGTTTTAAAGACTTTCCGAAATCCGAATTTGGACTTTCATCAGTGTATTAAGTGTATTAAAATGTCGTCTTTCACATTGATTCGGAATCGTCCACTACAAAAAAATGCCCTTTTGAGTTATCGTTGAATAAGCAAAGTTGTCTCTTTCTTGTTTCAAGTGTTCAACTATGGACCCATGGCTAAAACACAAGTTTTAAAAACTTCTCGAAATATGAATTTGGACTTTCTTTAGTGTATTAAGTTTTTCAAAATGTCGTCTTTCACGTAGATTCGGAATCATCAAAACCAAATAAGTCAGTTTTTAGATATCTTTGATTGAACAAAGTTCTGTCTTTCTTGTTTCAAGTGTTTAACTACGGACCATGGCTAAAACTCAAGTTTTAAAAACTTTTCGAAATCTGAATATGGACTTTCTTTAGTGTATTAAGTGTTCCAAAATGCTGTCTTTCACGTAGATTCGTAATCATCAAAAGCAAATAAGTCAGTTTTAAGATATCGTTGATTGAACAAAGTTGTCTTCTTCTTGTTTCATGTGTTCTACTATGGACCCATGGGTAAAACTCAAGTTTTAAAACTTCCCGGAATCTGAATTGAGACTTTCGTTAGTGTATTAAGTGTATCAAAATGTCGTCTTTCACATGGATTCGGAATCGTCAACCGCAAAAAAAGTCAGTTTTGAGATATCGTTGAATGAACAAAGTTGTCTCTTTTTATTTTCAAGTGCTTAACTATGGACCATGGCTAAAACTCAAGTTTTAAAGACATCCCGAAATCCGAATTTGGACTTTCGTTAGTGTATTAAGTGTATCAAAATGTCGTCTTTCACGTTGATTCGGAATCGTCAACCGCAATAAAAGTCAGTTTTGAGATATTGTTGAATGAACAAAGTTGTCTCTTTCTTGTTTCAAGTGTTCTACTATTTACCCATGGCTAAAACTCAAGTTTTAAAGACTTCCCGAAATCCGAATTTGGACATTCGTTAGTGTATTAAGTGTATCAAAATGTCGTCTTTCACGTTGATTCGGAATCGTCAACCGCAATAAAAGTCAGTTTTGAGATATTGTTGAATGAACAAAGTTGTCTCTTTCTTGTTTCAAGTATTCAACTATGGACCCATGGCTAAAACTCAAGTTTTAAAGACTTCCCGAAATTCGAATTTGGACTTTCATGAGTGTATTAAGTGTATTAAAATGTCGTCTTTCACATTGATTCGGAATCGTCAACCACAAAAAAAGTCAGTTTTGAGATATCGTTGAATGAACAAAGTTGTCTCTTTCTTGTTTCAAGTGTTTAACTATGGACCCATGGCTAAAACTCAAGTTTTAAAAACTTCTCGAAATATGAATTTGGACTTTCTTTAGTGTATTAGGTGTTTCAAAATGTCGTCTTTCACGTAGATTCGGAATCATCAACAGCAAAAAAAGTCAGTTTTGTGATATCGTTGAATGAACAAAGTTGTATCTTTCTTGTTTCAAGTGTTTAACTACGGACCCATGGCTAAAACTCAAGTTTTAAAGACTTTTCGAAATTCGAATTTGGACTTTCATCAGTGTATTAAGTGTATTAAAATGTCGTCTTTCACATTGATTCGGAATCGTCCACCGCAAAAAAGTTCCCTTTTGAGTTATCGTTGAATGAACAAAGTTGTCTCTTTCTTGTTTCAAGTGTTCAACGATGGACCCATGGCTAAAACTCAAGTTTTAAAAACTTCTCGAAATATGAATTTGTACTTTCTTTAGTGTATTAAGTGTTTCAAAATGTCATCTTTCACGTAGATTCGGAATCATCAAAAGCAAATAAGTCACTTTTTAGATATCTTTGATTGAACAAAGTTCTGTCTTTCTTGTTTCAAGTGTTTAACTACGGACCATGGCTAAAACTCAAGTTTTAAAAACTTTTCGAAATCTGAATATGGACTTTCTTTAGTGTATTAAGTGTTTCAAAATGCTGTCTTTCACGTAGATTCGTAATCATCAAAAGGAAATAAGTCAGTTTTAAGATATCGTTGATTGAACAAAGTTGTCTTCTTCTTGTTTCAAGTGTTCTACTATGGACCCATGGGTAAAACTCAAGTTTTAAAACTTCCCGGAATCTGAATTGAGACTTTCGTTAGTGTATTAAGTGTATCAAAATGTCATCTTTCACATGGATTCGGAATCGTCAACCGCAAAAAAAGTCAGTTTTGAGATATCGTTGAATGAACAAAGTTGTCTCTTTTTATTTTCAAGTGCTTAACTATGGACCATGGCTAAAACTCAAGTTTTAAAGACATCCCGAAATCCGAATTTGGACTTTCGTTAGTGTATTAAGTGTATCAAAATGTCATCTTTCACATTGATTCGAGATCGTCAACCGCAAAAAAAGTCAGTTTTGAGATATCGTTGAATGAACAAAGTTGTCTCTTTCTTGTTTCAAGTGTTTAACTATGGACCCATGGCTAAAACTCAAGTTTTAAAGACTTCCCGAAATCTGAATTTGGACTTTCATCAGTGTATTAAGTGTATTAAAATGTAGTCTTTCACATTGATTCAGAATCGTGCACCGCAAAAAACTTCCCTTTCGAGTTATCGTTGAATGAACGAAGTTGTCTCTTTCTTGTTTCAAGTGTTCAACTATGGACCCATGGCCAAAACTCAAGTTTTAAAAACTTCCCAAAATCTGAATTTGGGCTTTCTTTAGTGTATTAAGTGTTTCAAAATGCCATCTTTCACGTAGATTCGTAATCATCAAAAGCAAATAAGTCAGTTTTTAGATATCTTTGATTGAACAAAGTTCTGTCTTTTCTTGTTTCAAGTGTTCTACTATGGACCCATGGCTAAAACTCAAGTTTTAAAAACATCCCGAAATCTAAATCTGGACTTTCATTAGGGTATTAAGTGTATCAAAATGTCGTCTTTCACATAGATTCGAAATCGTCAACTGCAAAAAAGTCAATTTTAAGATATCGTTGATTGAACAAAGTTGTCTCTTTCTTGTTTCAAGTGTTCTACTATGGACCCATGGGTAAAACTCAAGTTTTAAAAAAGTTCCCGGAATCCAAATT
Source organism: Diospyros kaki (assembly GCA_036245055.1). Lineage (NCBI taxonomy): Eukaryota > Viridiplantae > Streptophyta > Magnoliopsida > Ericales > Ebenaceae > Diospyros > Diospyros kaki. The sequence continues at coordinate 18,968,708 of BSEG01000009.1, read as the reverse complement.
TGGACATTCGTTAGTGTATTAAGTGTATCAAAATGTCGTCTTTCACGTTGATTCAGAATCGTCAACCGCAATAAAAGTCAGTTTTGAGATATTGTTGAATGAACAAAGTTGTCTCTTTCTTGTTTCAAGTGTTCTACTATTTACCCATGGCTAAAACTCAAGTTTTAAAGACTTCCCGAAATCCGAATTTGGACTTTCGTTAGTGTATTAAGTGTATCAAAATGTCGTCTTTCACATTTATTCGAAATCGTCAACTGCAAAAAAAGTCAGTTTTGAGAAATCGTTGAATAAACAAAGTTGTCTCTTTCTTGTTTCAAGTGTTCTACTATCGACCCATGGCTAAAACTCAAGTTTGAAAGACTTTCCGAAATCCGAATTTGGACTTTCATCAGTGTATTAAGTGTATTAAAATGTCATCTTTCACATTGATTCGGAATCGTCCACTACAAAAAACTGCCCTTTTGAGTTATCGTTGAATAAGCAAAGTTGTCTCTTTCTTGTTTCAAGTGTTCAACTATGGACCCATGGCTAAAACACAAGTTTTAAAAACTTCTCGAAATATGAATTTGGACTTTCTTTAGTGTATTAAGTTTTTCAAAATGTCGTCTTTCACGTAGATTCGGAATCATCAAAACCAAATAAGTCAGTTTTTAGATATCTTTGATTGAACAAAGTTCTATCTTTCTTGTTTCAAGTGTTCTCCTATGGACCCACGGCTAAAACTCAAGTTTTAAAAACTTCTCGAAATCTGAATCTGGACTTTCATTAGTGTATTAAGTGTATCAAAATGTCATCTTTCACATAGGTTCGGAATCGTCAACTGCGAAAAAGTCAATTTTAAGATATCGTTGATTGAACAAAGTTGTCTCTTTCTTGTTTCAAGTATTCAACTATGGACCCATGGCTAAAACTCAAGTTTTAAAGACTTCCCAAAATTCGAATTTGAACTTTCATGAGTGTATTAAGTGTATTAAAATGTCGTCTTTCACATTGATTCGGAATCGTCAACCACAAAAAAAGTCAGTTTTGAGATATCGTTGAATGAACAAAGTTGTCTCTTTCTTGTTTCTAGTGTTTAACTATGGACCCATGGCTAAAACTCAAGTTTTAAAGACTTCCCGAAATCTGATTTGGACTTTCATCATTGTATTAAGTGTATTAAAATGTAGTCTTTCACATTGATTCAGAATCGTCCACCGCAAAAAACTTTCCTTTCGAGTTATCGTTGAATGAACGAAGTTGTCTCTTTCTTGTTTCAAGTGTTCAACTACGGACCCATGGCCAAAACTCTAGTTTTAAAAACTTCCCAAAATCTGAATTTGGGCTTTCTTTAGTGTATTAAGTGTTTCAAAATGCCGTCTTTCACGTAGATTCGTAATCATCAAAAGCAAATAAGTCAGTTTTTAGATATCTTTGATTGAACAAAGTTCTGTCTTTCTTGTTTCAAGTGTTCTACTATGGACCCATGTCTAAAACTCAAGTTTTAAAAACTTCCTGAAATCTAAATCTGGACTTTCATTAGGGTATTAAGTGTATCAAAATGTCGTCTTTCACATAGATTCGGAATCGTCAACTGCAAAAAAGTCAATTTTAAGATATCATTGATTGAACAAAGTTGTCACTTTCTTGTTTCAAGTGTTCTACTATGGACCCATGGGTAAAACTCAAGTTTAAAAAAGTTCCCGGAATCCGAATTTGGACATTCGTTAGTGTATTAAGTGTATCAAAATGTCATCTTTCACGTTGATTCGGAATCGTCAACCGCAATAAAAGTCAGTTTTGAGATATTGTTGAATGAACAAAGTTGCCTCTTTCTTGTTTCAAGTGTTTAACTATTGACCCATGGCTAAAACTCAAGCTTTAAAGACTTCCCGAAATCCAAATTTGGACTTTCGTTAGTGTATTAAGTGTATCAAAATGTCGTCTTTCACATTTATTCGAAATCGTCAACCGCAAAAAAAGTCAGTTTTGAGAAATCGTTGAATGAACAAAGTTGTCTCTTTCTTGTTTCAAGTGTTCTACTATAGACCCATGGCTAAAACTCAAGTTTTAAAGACTTCCAGAAATCCAAATTTAGACTTTCATTAGTGTATTAAGTGTATTAAAATGTCGTATTTCACATTGATTCGGAATCGTCAACCGCAAAAAAAGTCAGTTTTGAGATATCGTTGAATGAACAAAGTTGTCTCTTTCTTGTTTCAAGTGTTTAACTATGGACCCATGGCTAAAACTCAAGTTTTAAAGACTTCCCGAAATCCGAATTTGGACTTTCATTAGCGTATTAAGTGTATTAAAATTTCATCTTTCACATTGATTCGGAATCGTCAACCGCAAAAAAAGTCAGTTTTGAGTTATAGTTGAATGAACAAAGTTGTCTCTTTCTTGTTTCAAGTATTCAACTATGGACCCATGGCTAAAACTCAAGTTTTAAAGACTTCCCGAAATTCGAATTTGGACTTTCATGAGTGTATTAAGTGTATTAAAATGTCGTCTTTCACATTGATTCGGAATCGTCAACCACAAAAAAAGTCAGTTTTGAGATATCGTTGAATGAACAAAGTTGTCTCTTTCTTGTTTCAAGTGTTTAACTATGGACCCATGGCTAAAACTCAAGTTTTAAACACTTCTCGAAATATGAATTTGGACTTTCTTTAGTGTATTAGGTGTTTCAAAATGTCGTCTTTCACGTAGATTCGGAATCATCAACAGCAAAAAAAGTCAGTTTTGTGATATCGTTGAATGAACAAAGTTGTATCTTTCTTGTTTCAAGTGTTTAACTACGGACCCATGGCTAAAACTCAAGTTTTAAAGACTTTTCGAAATCCGAATTTGGACTTTCATCAGTGTATTAAGTGTATTAAAATGTCATCTTTCACATTGATTCGGAATCGTCCACCGCAAAAAAGTTCCCTTTTGAGTTATCGTTGAATGAACAAAGTTGTCTCTTTCTTGTTTCAAGTGTTCAATGATGGACCCATGGCTAAAACTCAAGTTTTAAAAACTTCTCGAAATATGAATTTGTACTTTCTTTAGTGTATTAAGTGTTTCAAAATGTCGTCTTTCACGTAGATTCGGAATCATCAAAAGCAAATAAGTCAGTTTTTAGATATCTTTGATTGAACAAAGTTCTGTCTTTCTTGTTTCAAGTGTTTAACTATGGACCATGGCTAAAACTCAAGTTTTAAAAACTTTTCGAAATCTGAATATGGACTTTCTTTAGTGTATTAAGTGTTTCAAAATGTTGTCTTTCACGTAGATTCGTAATCATCAAAAGCAAATAAGTCAGTTTTAAGATATCGTTGATTGAACAAAGTTGTCTTCTTCTTGTTTCAAGTGTTCTACTATGGACCCATGGGTAAAACTCAAGTTTTAAAAACTTCCCAGAATCTGAATTGAGACTTTCGTTAGTGTATTAAGTGTATCAAAATGTCGTCTTTCACATGGATTCGGAATCGTCAACCGCAAAAAAAGTCAGTTTTGAGATATCGTTGAATGAACAAAGTTGTCTCTTTTTATTTTCAAGTGCTTAACTATGGACCATGGCTGAAACTCAAGTTTTAAAGACATCCCGAAATCCGAATTTGGACTTTCGTTAGTGTATTAAGTGTATCAAAATGTCATCTTTCACATTGATTCGAGATCGTCAACCGCAAAAAAAGTCAGTTTTGAGATATCGTTGAATGAACAAAGTTGTCTCTTTCTTGTTTCAAGTGTTTAACTATGGACCCATGGCTAAAACTCAAGTTTTAAAAACTTCCCGAAATCCGAATTTGGACTTTCATTAGTGTATTAAGTGTATTAAAATGTCGCCTTTCACATTGATTCGGAATCGTCGACCGCAAAAAAAGTCAGTTTTGAGATATCGTTGAATGAACAAAGTTGTCTCTCTCTTGTTTCAAGTGTTTAACTATGGACCCATGGCTAAAACTCAAGTTTTAAAGACTTCCCGAAATCCGAATTTGGACTTTCATTAGCGTATTAAGTGTATTAAAATTTCATCTTTCACATTGATTCGGAATCGTCAACCGCAAAAAAAGTCAGTTTTGAGTTATAGTTGAATGAACAAAGTTGTCTCTTTCTTGTTTCAAGTATTCAACTATGGACCCATGGCTAAAACTCAAGTTTTAAAGACTTCCCGAAATCCGAATTTGGACTTTCATTAGTGTATTAAGTGTATTAAAATGTCGCCTTTCACATTGATTCGGAATCGTCAACCGCAAAAAAAGTCAGTTTTGAGATATCGTTGAATGAACAAAGTTGTCTCTTTCTTGTTTCAAGTGTTTAACTATGGACCCATGGCTAAAACTCAAGTTTTAAAAACTTCTCGAAATATGAATTTGGACTTTCTTTAGTGTATTAGGTGTTTCAAAATGTCGTCTTTCACGTAGATTCGGAATCATCAACAGCAAAAAAAGTCAGTTTTGTGATATCGTTGAATGAACAAAGTTGTATCTTTCTTGTTTCAAGTGTTTAACTACGGACCCATGGCTAAAACTCAAGTTTTAAAGACTTTTCGAAATCCGAATTTGGACTTTCATCAGTGTATTAAGTGTATTAAAATGTCATCTTTCACATTGATTCGGAATCGTCCACCGCAAAAAAGTTCCCTTTTGAGTTATCGTTGAATGAACAAAGTTGTCTCTTTCTTGTTTCAAGTGTTCAATGATGGACCCGTGGCTAAAACTCAAGTTTTAAAAACTTCTCGAAATATGAATTTGTACTTTCTTTAGTGTATTAAGTGTTTCAAAATGTCGTCTTTCACGTAGATTCGGAATCATCAAAAGCAAATAAGTCAGTTTTTAGATATATTTGATTGAACAAAGTTCTATCTTTCTTGTTTCAAGTGTTCTCCTATGGACCCACGGCTAAAACTCAAGTTTTAAAAACTTCTCGAAATCTGAATCTGGACTTTCATTAGTGTATTAAGTGTATCAAAATGTCATCTTTCACATAGGTTCGGAATCGTCAACTACAAAAAAGTTAATTTTAAGATATCGTTGATTGAACAAAGTTGTCTCCTTCTTGTTTCGAGTGTTCTACTATGGACCATGGCTAAAACTCAAGTTTTAGAGACATCTCGAAATCCGAATTTGGACTTTCGTTAGTGTATTAAGTGTATCAAAATGTCATCTTTCACATTGATTCGAGATCGTCAACCGCAAAAAAAGTCAGTTTTGAGATATCGTTGAATGAACAAAGTTGTCTCTTTCTTGTTTCTAGTGTTTAACTATGGACCCATGGCTAAAACTCAAGTTTTAAAGACTTCCCGAAATCTGATTTGGACTTTCATCATTGTATTAAGTGTATTAAAATGTAGTCTTTCACATTGATTCAGAATCGTCCACCGCAAAAAACTTTCCTTTCGAGTTATCGTTGAATGAACGAAGTTGTCTCTTTCTTGTTTCAAGTGTTCAACTACGGACCCATGGCCAAAACTCAAGTTTTAAAAACTTCCCAAAATCTGAATTTGGGCTTTCTTTAGTGTATTAAGTGTTTCAAAATGCCGTCTTTCACTTAGATTCGTAATCATCAAAAGCAAATAAGTCAGTTTTTAGATATCTTTGATTGAACAAAGTTCTGTCTTTCTTGTTTCAAGTGTTCTACTATGGACCCATGTCTAAAACTCAAGTTTTAAAAACTTCCTGAAATCTAAATCTGGACTTTCATTAGGGTATTAAGTGTATCAAAATGTCGTCTTTCACATAGATTCGGAATCGTCAACTGCAAAAAAGTCAATTTTAAGATATCATTGATTGAACAAAGTTGTCACTTTCTTGTTTCAAGTGTTCTACTATGGACCCATGGGTAAAACTCAAGTTTAAAAAAGTTCCCGGAATCCGAATTTGGACATTCGTTAGTGTATTAAGTGTATCAAAATGTCATCTTTCACGTTGATTCGGAATCGTCAACCGCAATAAAAGTCAGTTTTGAGGTATTGTTGAATGAACAAAGTTGCCTCTTTCTTGTTTCAAGTGTTTAACTATTGACCCATGGCTAAAACTCAAGCTTTAAAGACTTCCCGAAATCCAAATTTGGACTTTCGTTAGTGTATTAAGTGTATCAAAATGTCGTCTTTCACATTTATTCGAAATCGTCAACCGCAAAAAAAGTCAGTTTTGAGAAATCGTTGAATGAACAAAGTTGTCTCTTTCTTGTTTCAAGTGTTCTACTATAGACCCATGGCTAAAACTCAAGTTTTAAAGACTTCCAGAAATCCAAATTTAGACTTTCTTTAGTGTATTAAGTGTATTAAAATGTCGTATTTCACATTGATTCGGAATCGTCAACCGCAAAAAAAGTCAGTTTTGAGATATCGTTGAATGAACAAAGTTGTCTCTTTCTTGTTTCAAGTGTTTAACTATGGACCCATGGCTAAAACTCAAGTTTTAAAAACTTCTCGAAATATGAATTTGGACTTTCTTTAGTGTATTAGGTGTTTCAAAATGTCGTCTTTCACGTAGATTCGGAATCATCAACAGCAAAAAAAGTCAGTTTTGTGATATCGTTGAATGAACAAAGTTGTATCTTTCTTGTTTCAAGTGTTTAACTACGGACCCATGGCTAAAACTCAAGTTTTAAAGACTTTTCGAAATCCGAAATTGGACTTTCATCAGTGTATTAAGTGTATTAAAATGTCATCTTTCACATTGATTCGGAATCGTCCACCGCAAAAAAGTTCCCTTTTGAGTTATCGTTGAATGAACAAAGTTGTCTCTTTCTTGTTTCAAGTGTTCAATGATGGACCCATGGCTAAAACTCAAGTTTTAAAAACTTCTCGAAATATGAATTTGTACTTTCTTTAGTGTATTAAGTGTTTCAAAATGTCGTCTTTCACGTAGATTCGGAATCATCAAAAGCAAATAAGTCAGTTTTTAGATATCTTTAATTGAACAAAGTTCTGTCTTTCTTGTTTCAAGTGTTTAACTATGGACCATGGCTAAAACTCAAGTTTTAAAAACTTTTCGAAATCTGAATATGGACTTTCTTTAGTGTATTAAGTGTTTCAAAATGCTGTCTTTCACGTAGATTCGTAATCATCAAAAGCAAATAAGTCAGTTTTAAGATATCGTTGATTGAACAAAGTTGTCTTCTTCTTGTTTCAAGTGTTCTACTATGGACCCATGGGTAAAACTCAAGTTTTAAAAACTTCCCAGAATCTGAATTGAGACTTTCGTTAGTGTATTAAGTGTATCAAAATGTCGTCTTTCACATGGATTCGGAATCGTCAACCGCAAAAAAAGTCAGTTTTGAGATATCGTTGAATGAACAAAGTTGTCTCTTTTTATTTTCAAGTGCTTAACTATGGACCATGGCTGAAACTCAAGTTTTAAAGACATCCCGAAATCCGAATTTGGACTTTCGTTAGTGTATTAAGTGTATCAAAATGTCATCTTTCACATTGATTCGAGATCGTCAACCGCAAAAAAAGTCAGTTTTGAGATATCGTTGAATGAACAAAGTTGTCTCTTTCTTGTTTCAAGTGTTTAACTATGGACCCATGGCTAAAACTCAAGTTTTAAAGACTTCCCGAAATCTGAATTTGGACTTTCATCAGTGTATTAAGTGTATTAAAATGTAGTCTTTCACATTGATTCAGAATCGTGCACCGCAAAAAACTTCCCTTTCGAGTTATCGTTGAATGAACGAAGTTGTCTCTTTCTTGTTTCAAGTGTTCAACTATGGACCCATGGCCAAAACTCAAGTTTTAAAAACTTCCCAAAATCTGAATTTGGGCTTTCTTTAGTGTATTAAGTGTTTCAAAATGCCATCTTTCACGTAGATTCGTAATCATCAAAAGCAAATAAGTCAGTTTTTAGATATCTTTGATTGAACAAAGTTCTGTCTTTTCTTGTTTCAAGTGTTCTACTATGGACCCATGGCTAAAACTCAAGTTTTAAAAACATCCCGAAATCTAAATCTGGACTTTCATTAGGGTATTAAGTGTATCAAAATGTCGTCTTTCACATAGATTCGAAATCGTCAACTGCAAAAAAGTCAATTTTAAGATATCGTTGATTGAACAAAGTTGTCTCTTTCTTGTTTCAAGTGTTCTACTATGGACCCATGGGTAAAACTCAAGTTTTAAAAAAGTTCCCGGAATCCAAATTTGGACATTCGTTAGTGTATTAAGTGTATCAAAATGTCGTCTTTCACGTTGATTCGGAATCGTCAACCGCAATAAAAGTCAGTTTTGAGATATTGTTGAATGAACAAAGTTGTCTCTTTCTTGTTTCAAGTGTTCTACTATTTACCCATGGCTAAAACTCAAGTTTTAAAGACTTCCCGAAATCCGAATTTGGACATTCGTTAGTGTATTAAGTGTATCAAAATGTCGTCTTTCACATTTATTCGAAATCGTCAACTGCAAAAAAAGTCAGTTTTGAGAAATCGTTGAATAAACAAAGTTGTCTCTTTCTTGTTTCAAGTGTTCTACTATCGACCCATGGCTAAAACTCAAGTTTGAAAGACTTTCCGAAATCCGAATTTGGACTTTCATCAGTGTATTAAGTGTATTAAAATGTCGTCTTTCACATTGATTCGGAATCGTCCACTACAAAAAACTGCCCTTTTGAGTTATCGTTGAATAAGCAAAGTTGTCTCTTTCTTGTTTCAAGTGTTCAACTATGGACCCATGGCTAAAACACAAGTTTTAAAAACTTCTCGAAATATGAATTTGGACTTTCTTTAGTGTATTAAGTTTTTCAAAATGTCGTCTTTCACGTAGATTCGGAATCATCAAAACCAAATAAGTCAGTTTTTAGATATCTTTGATTGAACAAAGTTCTATCTTTCTTGTTTCAAGTGTTCTCCTATGGACCCACGGCTAAAACTCAAGTTTTAAAAACTTCTCGAAATCTGAATCTGGACTTTCATTAGTGTATTAAGTGTATCAAAATGTCATCTTTCACATAGGTTCGGAATCGTCAACTGCGAAAAAGTCAATTTTAAGATATCGTTGATTGAACAAAGTTGTCTCTTTCTTGTTTCAAGTATTCAACTATGGACCCATGGCTAAAACTCAAGTTTTAAAGACTTCCCGAAATTCGAATTTGAACTTTCATGAGTGTATTAAGTGTATTAAAATGTCATCTTTCACATTGATTCGGAATCGTCAACCACAAAAAAAGTCAGTTTTGAGATATCGTTGAATGAACAAAGTTGTCTCTTTCTTGTTTCTAGTGTTTAACTATGGACCCATGGCTAAAACTCAAGTTTTAAAGACTTCCCGAAATCTGATTTGGACTTTCATCATTGTATTAAGTGTATTAAAATGTAGTCTTTCACATTGATTCAGAATCGTCCACCGCAAAAAACTTTCCTTTCGAGTTATCGTTGAATGAACGAAGTTGTCTCTTTCTTGTTTCAAGTGTTCAACTACGGACCCATGGCCAAAACTCTAGTTTTAAAAACTTCCCAAAATCTGAATTTGGGCTTTCTTTAGTGTATTAAGTGTTTCAAAATGCCGTCTTTCACGTAGATTCGTAATCATCAAAAGCAAATAAGTCAGTTTTTAGATATCTTTGATTGAACAAAGTTCTGTCTTTCTTGTTTCAAGTGTTCTACTATGGACCCATGTCTAAAACTCAAGTTTTAAAAACTTCCTGAAATCTAAATCTGGACTTTCATTAGGGTATTAAGTGTATCAAAATGTCGTCTTTCACATAGATTCGGAATCGTCAACTGCAAAAAAGTCAATTTTAAGATATCATTGATTGAACAAAGTTGTCACTTTCTTGTTTCAAGTGTTCTACTATGGACCCATGGGTAAAACTCAAGTTTAAAAAAGTTCCCGGAATCCGAATTTGGACATTCGTTAGTGTATTAAGTGTATCAAAATGTCATCTTTCACGTTGATTCGGAATCGTCAACCGCAATAAAAGTCAGTTTTGAGATATTGTTGAATGAACAAAGTTGCCTCTTTCTTGTTTCAAGTGTTTAACTATTGACCCATGGCTAAAACTCAAGCTTTAAAGACTTCCCGAAATCCAAATTTGGACTTTCGTTAGTGTATTAAGTGTATCAAAATGTCGTCTTTCACATTTATTCGAAATCGTCAACCGCAAAAAAAGTCAGTTTTGAGAAATCGTTGAATGAACAAAGTTGTCTCTTTCTTGTTTCAAGTGTTCTACTATAGACCCATGGCTAAAACTCAAGTTTTAAAGACTTCCAGAAATCCAAATTTAGACTTTCATTAGTGTATTAAGTGTATTAAAATGTCGTATTTCACATTGATTCGGAATCGTCAACCGCAAAAAAAGTCAGTTTTGAGATATCGTTGAATGAACAAAGTTGTCTCTTTCTTGTTTCAAGTGTTTAACTATGGACCCATGGCTAAAACTCAAGTTTTAAAGACTTCCCGAAATCCGAATTTGGACTTTCATTAGCGTATTAAGTGTATTAAAATTTCATCTTTCACATTGATTCGGAATCGTCAACCGCAAAAAAAGTCAGTTTTGAGTTATAGTTGAATGAACAAAGTTGTCTCTTTCTTGTTTCAAGTATTCAACTATGGACCCATGGCTAAAACTCAAGTTTTAAAGACTTCCCGAAATTCGAATTTGGACTTTCAGGAGTGTATTAAGTGTATTAAAATGTCGTCTTTCACATTGATTCGGTATCGTCAACCACGAAAAAAGTCAGTTTTGAGATATCGTTGAATGAACAAAGTTGTCTCTTTCTTGTTTCAAGTGTTTAACTATGGACCCATGGCTAAAACTCAAGTTTTAAAAACTTCTCGAAATATGAATTTGGACTTTCTTTAGTGTATTAGGTGTTTCAAAATGTCGTCTTTCACGTAGATTCGGAATCATCAACAGCAAAAAAAGTCAGTTTTGTGATATCGTTGAATGAACAAAGTTGTATCTTTCTTGTTTCAAGTGTTTAACTACGGACCCATGGCTAAAACTCAAGTTTTAAAGACTTTTCGAAATCCGAATTTGGACTTTCATCAGTGTATTAAGTGTATTAAAATGTCATCTTTCACATTGATTCGGAATCGTCCACCGCAAAAAAGTTCCCTTTTGAGTTATCGTTGAATGAACAAAGTTGTCTCTTTCTTGTTTCAAGTGTTCAATGATGGACCCATGGCTAAAACTCAAGTTTTAAAAACTTCTCGAAATATGAATTTGTACTTTCTTTAGTGTATTAAGTGTTTCAAAATGTCGTCTTTCACGTAGATTCGGAATCATCAAAAGCAAATAAGTCAGTTTTTAGATATCTTTAATTGAACAAAGTTCTGTCTTTCTTGTTTCAAGTGTTTAACTATGGACCATGGCTAAAACTCAAGTTTTAAAAACTTTTCGAAATCTGAATATGGACTTTCTTTAGTGTATTAAGTGTTTCAAAATGCTGTCTTTCACGTAGATTCGTAATCATCAAAAGCAAATAAGTCAGTTTTAAGATATCGTTGATTGAACAAAGTTGTCTTCTTCTTGTTTCAAGTGTTCTACTATGGACCCATGGGTAAAACTCAAGTTTTAAAAACATCCCAGAATCTGAATTGAGACTTTCGTTAGTGTATTAAGTGTATCAAAATGTCGTCTTTCACATGGATTCGGAATCGTCAACCGCAAAAAAAGTCAGTTTTGAGATATCGTTGAATGAACAAAGTTGTCTCTTTTTATATTCAAGTGCTTAACTATGGACCATGGCTGAAACTCAAGTTTTAAAGACATCCCGAAATCCGAATTTGGACTTTCGTTAGTGTATTAAGTGTATCAAAATGTCATCTTTCACATTGATTCGAGATCGTCAACCGCAAAAAAAGTCAGTTTTGAGATATCGTTGAATGAACAAAGTTGTCTCTTTCTTGTTTCAAGTGTTTAACTATGGACCCATGGCTAAAACTCAAGTTTTAAAGACTTCCCGAAATCTGAATTTGGACTTTCATCAGTGTATTAAGTGTATTAAAATGTAGTCTTTCACATTGATTCAGAATCGTGCACCGCAAAAAACTTCCCTTTCGAGTTATCGTTGAATGAACGAAGTTGTCTCTTTCTTGTTTCAAGTGTTCAACTATGGACCCATGGCCAAAACTCAAGTTTTAAAAACTTCCCAAAATCTGAATTTGGGCTTTCTTTAGTGTATTAAGTGTTTCAAAATGCCATCTTTCACGTAGATTCGTAATCATCAAAAGCAAATAAGTCAGTTTTTAGATATCTTTGATTGAACAAAGTTCTGTCTTTTCTTGTTTCAAGTGTTCTACTATGGACCCATGGCTAAAACTCAAGTTTTAAAAACATCCTGAAATCTAAATCTGGACTTTCATTAGGGTATTAAGTGTATCAAAATGTCGTCTTTCACATAGATTCGAAATCGTCAACTGCAAAAAAGTCAATTTTAAGATATCGTTGATTGAACAAAGTTGTCTCTTTCTTGTTTCAAGTGTTCTACTATGGACCCATGGGTAAAACTCAAGTTTTAAAAAAGTTCCCGGAATCCAAATTTGGACATTCGTTAGTGTATTAAGTGTATCAAAATGTCGTCTTTCACGTTGATTCGGAATCGTCAACCGCAATAAAAGTCAGTTTTGAGATATTGTTGAATGAACAAAGTTGTCTCTTTCTTGTTTCAAGTGTTCTACTATTTACCCATGGCTAAAACTCAAGTTTTAAAGACTTCCCGAAATCTGAATTTGGACTTTCGTTAGTGTATTAAGTGTATCAAAATGTCGTCTTTCACATTTATTCGAAATCGTCAACTGCAAAAAAAGTCAGTTTTGAGAAATCGTTGAATAAACAAAGTTGTCTCTTTCTTGTTTCAAGTGTTCTACTATCGACCCATGGCTAAAACTCAAGTTTGAAAGACTTTCCGAAATCCGAATTTGGACTTTCATCAGTGTATTAAGTGTATTAAAATGTCATCTTTCACATTGATTCGGAATCGTCCACTACAAAAAACTGCCCTTTTGAGTTATCGTTGAATAAGCAAAGTTGTCTCTTTCTTGTTTCAAGTGTTCAACTATGGACCCATGGCTAAAACACAAGTTTTAAAAACTTCTCGAAATATGAATTTGGACTTTCTTTAGTGTATTAAGTTTTTCAAAATGTCGTCTTTCACGTAGATTCGGAATCATCAAAACCAAATAAGTCAGTTTTTAGATATCTTTGATTGAACAAAGTTCTATCTTTCTTGTTTCAAGTGTTCTCCTATGGACCCACAGCTAAAACTCAAGTTTTAAAAACTTCTCGAAATCTGAATCTGGACTTTCATTAGTGTATTAAGTGTATCAAAATGTCATCTTTCACATAGGTTCGGAATCGTCAACTGCGAAAAAGTCAATTTTAAGATATCGTTGATTGAACAAAGTTGTCTCTTTCTTGTTTCAAGTATTCAACTATGGACCCATGGCTAAAACTCAAGTTTTAAAGACTTCCCGAAATTCGAATTTGAACTTTCATGAGTGTATTAAGTGTATTAAAATGTCGTCTTTCACATTGATTCGGAATCGTCAACCACAAAAAAAGTCAGTTTTGAGATATCGTTGAATGAACAAAGTTGTCTCTTTCTTGTTTCTAGTGTTTAACTATGGACCCATGGCTAAAACTCAAGTTTTAAAGACTTCCCGAAATCTGATTTGGACTTTCATCATTGTATTAAGTGTATTAAAATGTAGTCTTTCACATTGATTCAGAATCGTCCACCGCAAAAAACTTTCCTTTCGAGTTATCGTTGAATGAACGAAGTTGTCTCTTTCTTGTTTCAAGTGTTCAACTACGGACCCATGGCCAAAACTCTAGTTTTAAAAACTTCCCAAAATCTGAATTTGGGCTTTCTTTAGTGTATTAAGTGTTTCAAAATGCCATCTTTCACGTAGATTCGTAATCATCAAAAGCAAATAAGTCAGTTTTTAGATATCTTTGATTGAACAAAGTTCTGTCTTTCTTGTTTCAAGTGTTCTACTATGGACCCATGTCTAAAACTCAAGTTTTAAAAACTTCCTGAAATCTAAATCTGGACTTTCATTAGGGTATTAAGTGTATCAAAATGTCGTCTTTCACATAGATTCGGAATCGTCAACTGCAAAAAAGTCAATTTTAAGATATCATTGATTGAACAAAGTTGTCACTTTCTTGTTTCAAGTGTTCTACTATGGACCCATGGGTAAAACTCAAGTTTAAAAAAGTTCCCGGAATCCGAATTTGGACATTCGTTAGTGTATTAAGTGTATCAAAATGTCATCTTTCACGTTGATTCGGAATCGTCAACCGCAATAAAAGTCAGTTTTGAGATATTGTTGAATGAACAAAGTTGCCTCTTTCTTGTTTCAAGTGTTTAACTATTGACCCATGGCTAAAACTCAAGCTTTAAAGACTTCCCGAAATCCAAATTTGGACTTTCGTTAGTGTATTAAGTGTATCAAAATGTCGTCTTTCACATTTATTCGAAATCGTCAACCGCAAAAAAAGTCAGTTTTGAGAAATCGTTGAATGAACAAAGTTGTCTCTTTCTTGTTTCAAGTGTTCTACTATAGACCCATGGCTAAAACTCAAGTTTTAAAGACTTCCAGAAATCCAAATTTAGACTTTCATTTGTGTATTAAGTGTATTAAAATGTCGTATTTCACATTGATTCGGAATCGTCAACCGCAAAAAAAGTCAGTTTTGAGAAATCGTTGAATGAACAAAGTTGTCTCTTTCTTGTTTCAAGTGTTTAACTATGGACCCATGGCTAAAACTCAAGTTTTAGAGACATCCCGAAATCTGAATTTGGACTTTCGTTAGTGTATTAAGTGTATCAAAATGTCATCTTTCACATTGATTCGAGATCGTCAACCGCAAAAAAAGTCAGTTTTGAGATATCGTTGAATGAACAAAGTTGTCTCTTTCTTGTTTCTAGTGTTTAACTATGGACCCATGGCTAAAACTCAAGTTTTAAAGACTTCCCGAAATCTGATTTGGACTTTCATCAGTGTATTAAGTGTATTAAAATGTAGTCTTTCACATTGATTCAGTATCGTCCACCGCAAAAAACTTTCCTTTCGAGTTATCGTTGAATGAACGAAGTTGTCTCTTTCTTGTTTCAAGTGTTCAACTACGGACCCATGGCCAAAACTCAAGTTTTAAAAACTTCCCAAAATCTGAATTTGGGCTTTCTTTAGTGTATTAAGTGTTTCAAAATGCCGTCTTTCACGTAGATTCGTAATCATCAAAAGCAAATAAGTCAGTTTTTAGATATCTTTGATTGAACAAAGTTCTGTCTTTCTTGTTTCAAGTGTTCTACTATGGACCCATGGCTAAAACTCAAGTTTTACAAACTTCTCGAAATCTAAATCTGGACTTTCATTAGGGTATTAAGTGTATCAAAATGTCGTCCTTCACATAGATTCGGAATCGTCAACTGCAAAAAAGTCAGTTTTAAGATATCGTTGATTGAACAAAGTTGTCTCTTTCTTTTTTCAAGTGTTCTACTATGGACCCATGGGTAAAACTCAAGTTTTAAAAAAGTTCCCGGAATCCGAATTTGGACATTCGTTAGTGTATTAAGTGTATCAAAATGTCGTCTTTCACGTTGATTCGGAATCGTCAACCGCAATAAAAGTCAGTTTTGAGATATTGTTGAATGAACAAAGTTGTCTCTTTCTTGTTTCAAGTGTTTAACTATTGACCCATGGCTAAAACTCAAGCTTTAAAGACTTCCCGAAATCCAAATTTGGACTTTCGTTAGTGTATTAAGTGTATCAAAATGTCGTCTTTCTCATTTATTCGAAATCGTCAACCGCAAAAAAAGTCAGTTTTGAGAAATCGTTGAATCAACAAAGTTGTCTCTTTCTTGTTTCAAGTGTTCTACTATAGACCCATGGCTAAAACTCAAGTTTTAAAGACTTCCCGAAATCCAAATTTAGACTTTCATTAGTGAATTAAGTGTATTAAAATGTCGTATTTCACATTGATTCGGAATCGTCAACCGCAAAAAAAGTCAGTTCTGAGATATCGTTGAATGAACGAAGTTGTTTCTTTCTTGTTTCAAGTGTTTAACTATGGACCCATGGCTAAAACTAAAGTTTTAAAGACTTCCCGAAATCCGAATTTGTACTTTCATTAGTGTATTAAGTGTATTAAAATGTCGTCTTTCACATTGATTCGGAATCGTCAACCGCAAAAAAAGTCAGTTTTGAGTTATCGTTGAATGAACAAAGTTGTCTCTTTCTTGTTTCTCAAGTGTTTAACTATGGACCCATGGCTAAAACTCAAGTTTTAAAGACTTCCCGAAATCCAAATTTGGACTTTCATTAGTGTATTAAGTGTATTAAAATGTCGTCTTTCGCATTGATTCGGAATCGTCAACCGCAAAAAAAGTCAGTTTTGAGTTATCGTTGAATGAACAAAGTTGTCTCTTTCTTGTTTCAAGTGTTCAACTATGGACCCATGGCTAAAACTCAAGTTTTAAAGACTTCCCGAAATCCGAATTTGGACTTTCATTTTTGTATTAAGTGTATTAAAATGTCGTCTTTCACATTGATTCGGAATCGTCAACCGCAAAAAAAGTCAGTTTTGAGATATCGTTGAATGAACAAAGTTGTCTCTTTCTTGTTTCAAGTGTTCAACTATGGACCCATGGCTAAAACTCAAGTTTTAAAAACTTCCCAAAATCTGAATTTGGACTTTATTTAGTGTATTAAGTGTTTCAAAATGTCATCTTTCACGTAGATTCAGAACCGTCAAAGCAAATAAGTCAGTTTTGAGATATCTTTGATAGAACAAAGTTCTGTCTTTCTTGTTTCAATTGTTCTATTGTGCACCCATGGCTAAAACTCAAGTTTTAAAAACTTCCCGAGATCTGAATCTGGACTTTCATTAGTGTATTATGTGTATCAAAATGTCGTCTTTCACATAGATTCGGAATCATCAACTGCAAAAAAGTCAATTTTGAGATATCGTTGATTTAACAAAGTTGTCTCCTTCTTGTTTCAAGTGTTCTACTATGGACCCATGGGTAAAACTCACGTTTTAAAAATGTCCCGAAATCTGAATTTGGACTTTCACTAGTGTATTAAGTGTATCAAAATGTCATCTTTCACATTGATTCGGAATCGTCAACCGCAAAAAAAGTCAGTTTTGAGTTATCGTTGAATGAACAAAGTTGTCTCTTTCTTGTTTCAAGTGTTTAACTATGGACCCATGGCTAAAACTCAAGTTTTAAAGACTTCCCGAAATCCGAATTTGGACTTTCATTAGTGTATTAAGTGTATTAAAATGTCGTCTTTCGCATTGATTCGGAATCGTCAACCGCTAAAAAAGTCAGTTTTGAGTTATCGTTGAATGAACAAAGTTGTCTCTTTCTTGTTTCAAGTGTTCAACTATAGACCCATGGCTAAAACTCAAGTTTTAAAGACTTCCTGAAATCCGAATTTGGACTTTCATTTGTGTCTTAAGTGTATTAAAATGTCGTCTTTCACATTGATTCGGAATCGTCAACCGCAAAAAAAGTCAGTTTTGAGATATCGTTGAATGAACAAAGTTGTCTCTTTCTTGTTTCAAGTGTTCTACTATAGACCCATGGCTAAAACTCAAGTTTTAAAGACTTCCCGAAATCCAAATTTAGAGTTTCATTAGTGTATTAAGTGTATTAAAATGTCGTATTTCACATTGATTCGGAATCGTCAACCGCAAAAAAAGTCAGTTCTGAGATATCGTTGAATGAACGAAGTTGTTTCTTTCTTGTTTCAAGTGTTTAACTATGGACCCATGGCTAAAACTCAAGTTTTAAAGACTTCCCGAAATCCGAATTTGTACTTTCATTAGTGTATTAAGTGTATTAAAATGTCGTCTTTCACATTGATTCGGAAGCGTCAACCGCAAAAAAAGTCAGTTTTGAGATATCGTTGAATGAACAAAGTTGTGTCTTTCTTTTTTCAAGTGTTTAACTATGGACCCATGGCTAAAACTCAACTTTTAAAGACTTCCCGAAATCCGAATTTGGACTTTCATTAGCGTATTATGTGTATTAAAATGTCGTATTTCACATTGATTCGAAATCGTCAACCGCAAAAAAAGTCAGTTTTGAGAAATCGTTGAATGAACAAAGTTGTGTCTTTCTTTTTTCAAGTGTTTAACTATGGACCCATGGCTAAAACTCAACTTTTAAAGACTTCCCGAAATCCGAATTTGGACTTTCATTAGTGTATTAAGTGTATTAAAATGTCGTATTTCACATTGATTCGGAATCGTCAACCGCAAAAAAAGTCAGTTTTGAGATATCGTTGAATGAACAAAGTTGTGTCTTTCTTTTTTCAAGTGTTTAACTATGGACCCATGGCTAAAACTCAACTTTTAAAGACTTCCCGAAATCCGAATTTGGACTTTTATTAGCGTATTAAGTGTATCAAAATGTCGTCTTTCACGTTGATTCGGAATCGTCAACCGCAATAAAAGTCAGTTTTGAGATATTGTTGAATGAACAAAGTTGCCTCTTTCTTGTTTCAAGTGTTTAACTATTGACCCATGGCTAAAACTCAAGCTTTAAAGACTTCCCGAAATCCAAATTTGGACTTTCATTAGTGTATTAAGTGTATCAAAATGTCGTCTTTCACATTTATTCGAAATCGTCAACCGCAAAAAAAGTCAGTTTTGAGAAATCGTTGAATGAACAAAGTTGTCTCTTTCTTGTTTCAAGTGTTCTACTATAGACCCATGGCTAAAACTCAAGTTTTAAAGACTTCCAGAAATCCAAATTTAGACTTTCATTAGTGTATTAAGTGTATTAAAATGTCGTATTTCACATTGATTCGGAATCGTCAACCGCAAAAAAAGTCAGTTTTGAGATATCGTTGAATGAACAAGGTTGTCTCTTTCTTGTTTCAAGTGTTTAACTATGGACCCATGGCTAAAACTCAAGTTTTAAAGACTTCCCGAAATCCGAATTTGGACTTTCATTAGTGTATTAAGTGTATTAAAATGTCGTCTTTCGCATTGATTCGGAATCGTCAACCACAAAAAAAGTCAGTTTTGAGTTATCGTTGAGTGAACAAAGTTGTCTCTTTCTTGTTTCAAGTGTTCAACTATGGACCCATGGCTAAAACTCAAGTTTTAAAGACTTCCTGAAATCCGAATTTGGACTTTCATTTGTGTATTAAGTGTATTAAAATGTCGTCTTTCACATTGATTCGGAATCGTCAACCGCAAAAAAAGTCAGTTTTGAGATCTCGTTGAATGAACAAAGTTGTCTCTTTCTTGTTTCAAGTGTTCTACTATAGACCCATGGCTAAAACTCAAGTTTTAAAGACTTCCCGAAATCCAAATTTAGAGTTTCATTAGTGTATTAAGTGTATTAAAATGTCGTATTTCACATAGATTCGGAATCGTCAACCGCAAAAAAAGTCAGTTCTGAGATATCGTTGAATGAACGAAGTTGTTTCTTTCTTGTTGCAAGTGTTTAACTATGGACCCATGGCTAAAACTCAAGTTTTAAAGACTTCCCGAAATCCGAATTTGTACTTTCATTAGTGTATTAAGTGTATTAAAATGTCGTCTTTCACATTGATTCGGAAGCGTCAACCGCAAAAAAAGTCAGTTTTGAGTTATCGTTGAATGAACAAAGTTGTCTCTTTCTTGTTTCAAGTGTTTAACTATGGACCCATGGCTAAAACTCAAGTTTTAGAGACATCCCGAAATCTGAATTTGGACTTTCGTTAGTGTATTAAGTGTATCAAAATGTCATCTTTCACATTGATTCGAGATCGTCAACCGCAAAAAAAGTCAGTTTTGAGATATCGTTGAATGAACAAAGTTGTCTCTTTCTTGTTTCTAGTGTTTAACTATGGACCCATGGCTAAAACTCAAGTTTTAAAGACTTCCTGAAATCTGATTTGGACTTTCATCAGTGTATTAAGTGTATTAAAATTTAGTCTTTCACATTGATTCAGAATCGTCCACCGCAAAAAACTTTCCTTTCGAGTTATCGTTGAATGAACGAAGTTGTCTATTTCTTGTTTCAAGTGTTCAACTACGGACCCATGGCCAAAACTCAAGTTTTAAAAACTTCCCAAAATCTGAATTTGGGCTTTCTTTAGTGTATTAAGTGTTTCAAAATGCCGTCTTTCACGTAGATTCGTAATCATCAAAAGCAAATAAGTCAGTTTTTAGATATCTTTGATTGAACAAAGTTCTGTCTTTCTTGTTTCAAGTGTTCTACTATGGACCCATGGCTAAAACTCAAGTTTTAAAAACTTCTCGAAATCTAAATCCGGACTTTCATTAGGGCATTAAGTGTATCAAAATGTCGTCTTTCACATAGATTCGGAATCGTCAACTGCAAAAAAGTCAGTTTTAAGATATCGTTGATTGAACAAAGTTGTCTCTTTCTTGTTTCAAGTGTTCTACTATGGACCCATGGGTAAAACTCAAGTTTTAAAAAAGTTCCCGGAATCCGAATTTGGACATTCGTTAGTGTATTAAGTGTATCAAAATGTCGTCTTTCACGTTGATTCGGAATCGTCAACCGCAAAAAAAGTCAGTTTTGAGAAATCGTTGAATGAACAAAGTTGTCTCTTTCTTGTTTCAAGTGTTCTACTATAGACCCATGGCTAAAACTCAAGTTTTAAAGACTTCCAGAAATCCAAATTTAGACTTTCATTAGTGTATTAAGTGTATTAAAATGTCGTATTTCACATTGATTCGGAATCGTCAACCGTAAAAAAAGTCAGTTTTGAGATATCGTTGAATGAACGAAGTTGTCTCTTTCTTGTTTCAAGTGTTTAACTATGGACCCATGGCTAAAACTCAAGTTTTAAAGACTTCCCGAAATCCGAATTTGGACTTTCATTAGTGTATTAAGTGTATTAAAATGTCGTCTTTCGCATTGATTCGGAATCGTCAACCACAAAAAAAGTCAGTTTTGAGTTATCGTTGAATGAACAAAGTTGTCTCTTTCTTGTTTCAAGTGTTCAACTATGGACCCATGGCTAAAACTCAAGTTTTAAAGACTTCCTGAAATCCGAATTTGGACTTTCATTTGTGTATTAAGTGTATTAAAATGTCGTCTTTCACATTGATTCGGAATCGTCAACCGCAAAAAAAGTCAGTTTTGAGATCTCGTTGAATGAACAAAGTTGTCTCTTTCTTGTTTCAAGTGTTCTACTATAGACCCATGGCTAAAACTCAAGTTTTAAAGACTTCCCGAAATCCAAATTTAGAGTTTCATTAGTGTATTAAGTGTATTAAAATGTCGTATTTCACATAGATTCGGAATCGTCAACCGCAAAAAAAGTCAGTTCTGAGATATCGTTGAATGAACGAAGTTGTTTCTTTCTTGTTGCAAGTGTTTAACTATGGACCCATGGCTAAAACTCAAGTTTTAAAGACTTCCCGAAATCCGAATTTGTACTTTTATTAGTGTATTAAGTGTATTAAAATGTCGTCTTTCACATTGATTCGGAAGCGTCAACCGCAAAAAAAGTCAGTTTTGAGTTATCGTTGAATGAACAAAGTTGTCTCTTTCTTGTTTCAAGTGTTTAACTATGGACCCATGGCTAAAACTCAAGTTTTAGAGACATCCCGAAATCTGAATTTGGACTTTCGTTAGTGTATTAAGTGTATCAAAATGTCATCTTTCACATTGATTCGAGATCGTCAACCGCAAAAAAAGTCAGTTTTGAGATATCGTTGAATGAACAAAGTTGTCTCTTTCTTGTTTCTAGTGTTTAACTATGGACCCATGGCTAAAACTCAAGTTTTAAAGACTTCCCGAAATCTGATTTGGACTTTCATCAGTGTATTAAGTGTATTAAAATTTAGTCTTTCACATTGATTCAGAATCGTCCACCGCAAAAAACTTTCCTTTCGAGTTATCGTTGAATGAACGAAGTTGTCTATTTCTTGTTTCAAGTGTTCAACTACGGACCCATGGCCAAAACTCAAGTTTTAAAAACTTCCCAAAATCTGAATTTGGGCTTTCTTTAGTGTATTAAGTGTTTCAAAATGCCGTCTTTCACGTAGATTCGTAATCATCAAAAGCAAATAAGTCAGTTTTTAGATATCTTTGATTGAACAAAGTTCTGTCTTTCTTGTTTCAAGTGTTCTACTATGGACCCATGGCTAAAACTCAAGTTTTAAAAACTTCTCGAAATCTAAATCCGGACTTTCATTAGGGCATTAAGTGTATCAAAATGTCGTCTTTCACATAGATTCGGAATCGTCAACTGCAAAAAAGTCAGTTTTAAGATATCGTTGATTGAACAAAGTTGTCTCTTTCTTGTTTCAAGTGTTCTACTATGGACCCATGGGTAAAACTCAAGTTTTAAAAAAGTTCCCGGAATCCGAATTTGGACATTCGTTAGTGTATTAAGTGTATCAAAATGTCGTCTTTCACGTTGATTCAGAATCGTCAACCGCAAAAAAAGTCAGTTTTGAGAAATCGTTGAATGAACAAAGTTGTCTCTTTCTTGTTTCAAGTGTTCTACTATAGACCCATGGCTAAAACTCAAGTTTTAAAGACTTCCAGAAATCCAAATTTAGACTTTCATTAGTGTATTAAGTGTATTAAAATGTCGTATTTCACATTGATTCGGAATCGTCAACCGTAAAAAAAGTCAGTTTTGAGATATCGTTGAATGAACGAAGTTGTCTCTTTCTTGTTTCAAGTGTTTAACTATGGACCCATGGCTAAAACTCAACTTTTAAAGACTTCCCGAAATCCGAATTTGGACTTTCATTAGCGTATTAAGTGTATTAAAATTTCATCTTTCACATTGATTCGGAATCGTCAACCGCAAAAAAAGTCAGTTTTGAGTTATAGTTTAATGAACAAAGTTGTCTCTTTCTTGTTTCAAGTGTTCAACTATGGACCCATGGCTAAAACTCAAGTTTTAGAGACATCCCGAAATCTGAATTTGGACTTTCGTTAGTGTATTAAGTGTATCAAAATGTCATCTTTCACATTGATTCGAGATCGTCAACCGCAAAAAAAGTCAGTTTTGAGATATCGTTGAATGAACAAAGTTGTCTCTTTCTTGTTTCTAGTGTTTAACTATGGACCCATGGCTAAAACTCAAGTTTTAAAGACTTCCCGAAATCTGATTTGGACTTTCATCAGTGTATTAAGTGTATTAAAATTTAGTCTTTCACATTGATTCAGAATCGTCCACCGCAAAAAACTTTCCTTTCGAGTTATCGTTGAATGAACGAAGTTGTCTCTTTCTTGTTTCAAGTGTTCAACTACGGACCCATGGCCAAAACTCAAGTTTTAAAAACTTCCCAAAATCTGAATTTGGGCTTTCTTTAGTGTATTAAGTGTTTCAAAATGCCGTCTTTCACGTAGATTCGTAATCATCAAAAGCAAATAAGTCAGTTTTTAGATATCTTTGATTGAACAAAGTTCTGTCTTTCTTGTTTCAAGTGTTCTACTATGGACCCATGGCTAAAACTCAAGTTTTAAAAACTTCTCGAAATCTAAATCTGGACTTTCATTAGGGTATTAAGTGTATCAAAATGTCGTCTTTCACATAGATTCAGAATCGTCAAATGCAAAAAAGTCAATTTTAAGATATCATTGATTGAACAAAGTTGTCTCTTTCTTGTTTCAAGTGTTCTACTATGGACCCATGGGTAAAACTCAAGTTTTAAAAAAGTTCCCGGAATCCGAATTTGGACATTCGTTAGTGTATTAAGTGTATCAAAATGTCGTCTTTCACGTTGATTCGGAATCGTCAACCGCAATAAAAGTCAGTTTTGAGATATTGTTGAATGAACAAAGTTGCCTCTTTCTTGTTTCAAGTGTTTAACTATTGACCCATGGCTAAAACTCAAGCTTTAAAGACTTCCCGAAATCCAAATTTGGACTTTCGTTAGTGTATTAAGTGTATCAAAATGTCGTCTTTCACATTTATTCGAAATCGTCAACCGCAAAAAAAGTCAGTTTTGAGAAATCGTTGAATGAACAAAGTTGTCTCTTTCTTGTTTCAAGTGTTCTACTATAGACCCATGGCTAAAACTCAAGTTTTAAAGACTTCCCGAAATCCGAATTTGGACTTTCATGAGTGTATTAAGTGTATTAAAATGTCGTCTTTCACATTGATTCGGAATCGTCAACCACAAAAAAAGTCAGTTTTGAGATATCGTTGAATGAACAAAGTTGTCTCTTTCTTGTTTCAAGTGTTCAACTATGGACCCATGGCCAAAACTCAAGTTTTAAAGACTGCCCGAAATCTGAATTTGGACCTTCATCAGTGTATTAAGTGTATTAAAATGTCGTCTTTCACATTGATTCGGAATCGTCAACCGCAAAAAAAGACAGTTTTGAGTTATTGTTGAATGAACAAAGTTGTCTCTTTCTTGTTTCAAGTGTTTAACTATGGACCCATGGCTAAAACTCAAGTTTTAAAAACTTCTCAAAATATGAATTTGGACTTTCTTTAGTGTATTAGGTGTTTCAAAATGTCGTCTTTCACGTAGATTCGGAATCATCAACCGCAAAAAAAGTCAGTTTTGAGATATCGTTTGAATGAAGAAAGTTGTCTCTTTCTTGTTTCAAGTGTTCACCAATGGACCCATGGCTAAAACTCAAGTTTTAAAGACTTTTCGAAATCCGAATTTCGACTTTCATTAGTGTATTAAGTGTATTAAAATGTCGTCTTTCACAGTGAGTCGGAATCGTGAACCACAAAAAAAGTCAATTTTGAGATATCGTTGAATGAACAAAGTTGTCTCTTTCTTTTTTCAAGTGTTTATCTACGGACCTATGGCTAAAACTCAAGTTTTAAAGACTTTCCAAAATCCGAATTTGGACTTTCATCAGTGTATTAAGTGTATTAAAATGTCGTCTTTCACATTGATTCGGAATCGTCCACTGCAAAAAACTTCCCTTTTGAGTTATCGTTGAATGAACAAAGTTGTCTCTTTCTTGTTTCAAGTGCTTAACTATGGACCATGGCTAAAACTCAAGTTTTAAAGACATCCCGAAATCCAAATTTGGACTTTCGTTAGTGTATTAAGTGTATCAAAATGTCATCTTTCACATTGATTCGAGATCGTCAACCGCAAAAAAAGTCAGTTTTCAGATATCGTTGAATGAACAAAGTTGTCTCTTTCTTGTTTCAAGTGTTTAACTATGGACCCATGGCTAAAACTCAAGTTTTAAAGACTTCCCGAAATCTGAATTTGGACTTTCATCTGTGTATTAAGTGTATTAAAATGTAGTCTTTCACATTGATTCAGAATCGTCCACCGCAAAAAACTTCCCTTTCGAGTTATCGTTGAATGAACGAAGTTGTCTCTTTCTTGTTTCAAGTGTTCAACTATGGACCCATGGCCAAAACTCAAGTTTTAAAAACTTCCCAAAATCTGAATTTGGGCTTTCTTTAGTGTATTAAGTGTTTCAAAATGCCGTCTTTCACGTAGATTCGTAATCATCAAAAGCAAATAAGTCAGTTTTTAGATATCTTTGATTGAACAAAGTTCTGTCTTTTCTTGTTTCAAGTGTTCTACTATGGACCCATGGCTAAAACTCAAGTTTTAAAAACATCCCGAAATCTAAATCTGGACTTTCATTAGGGTATTAAGTGTATCAAAATGTCGTCTTTCACATAGATTCAAAATCGTCAACTGCAAAAAAGTCAATTTTAAGATATCGTTGATTGAACAAAGTTGTCTCTTTCTTGTTTCAAGTGTTCTACTATGGACCCATGGGTAAAACTCAAGTTTTAAAAAAGTTCCCGGAATCCGAATTTGGACATTCGTTAGTGTATTAAGTGTATCAAAATGTCGTCTTTCACGTTGATTCGGAATCGTCAACCGCAATAAAAGTCAGTTTTGAGATATTGTTGAATGAACAAAGTTGTCTCTTTCTTGTTTCAAGTGTTCTACTATTTACCCATGGCTAAAACTCAAGTTTTAAAGACTTCCCGAAATCCAAATTTGGACTTTCGTTAGTGTATTAAGTGTATCAAAATGTCGTCTTTCACATTTATTCGAAATCGTCAACTGCAAAAAAAGTCAGTTTTGAGAAATCGTTGAATGAACAAAGTTGTCTCTTTCTTGTTTCAAGTGTTCTACTATGAACCCATGGCTAAAACTCAAGTTTTAAAGACTTCCCGAAATCCAAATTTAGACTTTCATTAGTGTATTAAGTGTATTAAAATGTCGTATTTCATATTGATTCGGAATCGTCAACCGCAAAAAAAGTCAGTTTTGAGATATCGTTGAATGAACAAAGTTGTCTCTTTCTTGTTTCAAGTGTTTAACTATGGACCCATGGCTAAAACTCAAGTTTTAAAGACTTCCCGAAATCCGAATTTGGACTTTCATTAGTGTATTAAGTGTATTAAAATGTCGCCTTTCACATTGATTCGGAATCGTCAACCGCAAAAAAAGTCAATTTTGAGATATCGTTGAATGAACAAAGTTGTCTCTTTCTTTTTTCAAGTGTTTATCTACGGACCTATGGCTAAAACTCAAGTTTAAAGACTTTCCAAAATCCGAATTTGGACTTTCATTAGTGTATTAAGTGTATTAAAATGTCATCTTTCACAGTGAGTCGGAATCGTGAACCACAAAAAAAGTCAATTTTGAGATATCGTTGAATGAACAAAGTTGTCTCTTTCTTTTTTCAAGTGTTTATCTACGGACCTATGGCTAAAACTCAAGTTTTAAAGACTTTCCAAAATCCGAATTTGGACTTTCATCAGTGTATTAAGTGTATTAAAATGTCGTCTTTCACATTGATTCGGAATCGTCCACTGCAAAAAACTTCCCTTTTGAGTTATCGTTGAATGAACAAAGTTGTCTCTTTCTTGTTTCAAGTGTTCAACTATGGACCCATGGCTAAAACTCAAGTTTTAAAAACTTCGCAAAATATGAATTTGGACTTTCTTTAGTGTATTAGGTGTTTCAAAATGTCATCTTTCACGTAGATTCGGAATCATCAACAACAAAAAAAGTCAGTTTTGTGATATCGTTGAATGAACAAAGTTGTATCTTTCTTGTTTCAAGTGTTTAACTACGGACCCATGGCTATAACTCAAGTTTTAAAGACTTTTCGAAATCCGAATTTGGACTTTCATCAGTGTATTAAGTGTATTAAAATGTCGTCTTTCACATTGATTCGGAATCGTCCACCGCAAAAAAGTTCCCTTTTGAGTTATCGTTGAATGAACAAAGTTGTCTCTTTCTTGTTTCAAGTGTTCAACTATGGACCCATGGCTAAAACTCAAGTTTCAAAAACTTCTCGAAATATGAATTTGTACTTTCTTTAGTGTATTAAGTGTTTCAAAATGTCGTCTTTCACGTAGATTCGGAATCATCAACAACAAAAAAAGTCAGTTTTGTGATATCGTTGAATGAACAAAGTTGTATCTTTCTTGTTTCAAGTGTTTAACTACGGACCCATGGCTATAACTCAAGTTTTAAAGACTTTTCGAAATCCGAATTTGGACTTTCATCAGTGTATTAAGTGTATTAAAATGTCGTCTTTCACATTGATTCGGAATCGTCCACCGCAAAAAAGTTCCCTTTTGAGTTATCGTTGAATGAACAAAGTTGTCTCTTTCTTGTTTCAAGTGTTCACCAATGGACCCATGGCTAAAACTCAAGTTTTAAAGACTTTCCGAAATCCGAATTTCGACTTTCATTAGTGTATTAAGTGTATTAAAATGTCATCTTTCACAGTGAGTCGGAATCGTGAACCACAAAAAAAGTCAATTTTGAGATATCGTTGAATGAACAAAGTTGTCTCTTTCTTTTTTCAAGTGTTTATCTACGGACCTATGGCTAAAACTCAAGTTTTAAAGACTTTCCAAAATCCGAATTTGGACTTTCATCAGTGTATTAAGTGTATTAAAATGTCGTCTTTCACATTGATTCGGAATCGTCCACTGCAAAAAACTTCCCTTTTGAGTTATCGTTGAATGAACAAAGTTGTCTCTTTCTTGTTTCAAGTGTTCAACTATGGACCCATGGCTAAAACTCAAGTTTTAAAAACTTCGCAAAATATGAATTTGGACTTTCTTTAGTGTATTAGGTGTTTCAAAATGTCATCTTTCACGTAGATTCGGAATCATCAACAACAAAAAAAGTCAGTTTTGTGATATCGTTGAATGAACAAAGTTGTATCTTTCTTGTTTCAAGTGTTTAACTACGGACCCATGGCTATAACTCAAGTTTTAAAGACTTTTCGAAATCCGAATTTGGACTTTCATCAGTGTATTAAGTGTATTAAAATGTCGTCTTTCACATTGATTCGGAATCGTCCACCGCAAAAAAGTTCCCTTTTGAGTTATCGTTGAATGAACAAAGTTGTCTCTTTCTTGTTTCAAGTGTTCAACTATGGACCCATGGCTAAAACTCAAGTTTTAAAAACTTCTCGAAATATGAATTTGTACTTTCTTTAGTGTATTAAGTGTTTCAAAATGTCATCTTTCACGTAGATTCGGAATCATCAAAAGCAAATAAGTCAGTTTTTAGATATCTTTGATTGAACAAAGTTCTGTCTTTCTTGTTTCAAGTGTTTAATTATGGACCATGGCTAAAACTCAAGTTTTAAAAACTTTCCGAAATCTGAATTTGGACTTTCTTTAGTGTATTAATTGTTTCAAAATGCTGTCTTTCACATAGATTCGGCATCGTCAACTGCAAAAAAGTCAATTTTAAGATATCGTTGATTGAACAAAGTTGTCTCCTTCTTGTTTCAAGTGTTCTACTATGGACCATGGCTAAAACTCAAGTTTTAGAGACATCCCGAAATCCAAATTTGGACTTTCGTTAGTGTATTAAGTGTATCAAAATGTCATCTTTCACATTGATTCGAGATCGTCAACCGCAAAAAAAGTCAGTTTTGAGATATCGTTGAATGAACAAAGTTGTCTCTTTCTTGTTTCTAGTGTTTAACTATGGACCCATGGCTAAAACTCAAGTTTTAAAGACTTCCCGAAATCTGATTTGGACTTTCATCAGTGTATTAAGTGTATTAAAATTTAGTCTTTCACATTGATTCAGAATTGTCCACCGCAAAAAACTTTCCTTTCGAGTTATCGTTGAATGAACGAAGTTGTCTCTTTCTTGTTTCAAGTGTTCAACTACGGACCCATGGTCAAAACTCAAGTTTTAAAAACTTCCCAAAATCTGAATTTGGGCTTTCTTTAGTGTATTAAGTGTTTCAAAATGCCGTCTTTCACGTAGATTCGTAATCATCAAAAGTAAATAAGTCAGTTTTTAGATATCTTTGATTGAACAAAGTTCTGTCTTTCTTGTTTCAAGTGTTCTACTATGGACCCATGGCTAAAACTCAAGTTTTAAAAACTTCTCGAAATCTAAATCTGGACTTTCATTAGGGTATTAAGTGTATCAAAATGTCGTCTTTCACATAGATTCGGAATCGTCAAATGCAAAAAAGTCAATTTTAAGATATCATTGATTGAACAAAGTTGTCTCTTTCTTGTTTCAAGTGTTCTACTATGGACCCATGGGTAAAACTCAAGTTTTAAAAAAGTTCCCGGAATCCGAATTTGGACATTCGTTAGTGTATTAAGTGTATCAAAATGTCGTCTTTCACGTTGATTCGGAATCGTCAACCGCAATAAAAGTCAGTTTTGAGATATTGTTGAATGAACAAAGTTGCCTCTTTCTTGTTTCAAGTGTTTAACTATTGACCCATGGCTAAAACTCAAGCTTTAAAGACTTCCCGAAATCCAAATTTGGACTTTCGTTAGTGTATTAAGTGTATCAAAATGTCGTCTTTCACATTTATTCGAAATCGTCAACCGCAAAAAAAGTCAGTTTTGAGAAATCGTTGAATGAACAAAGTTGTCTCTTTCTTGTTTCAAGTGTTCTACTATAGACCCATGGCTAAAACTCAAGTTTTAAAGACTTTCCAAAATCCGAATTTGGACTTTCATCAGTGTATTAAGTGTATTAAAATGTCGTCTTTCACATTGATTCGGAATCGTCCACTGCAAAAAACTTCCCTTTTGAGTTATCGTTGAATGAACAAAGTTGTCTCTTTCTTGTTTCAAGTGCTTAACTATGGACCATGGCTAAAACTCAAGTTTTAAAGACATCCCGAAATCCGAATTTGGACTTTCGTTAGTGTATTAAGTGTATCAAAATGTCATCTTTCACATTGATTCGAGATCGTCAACCGCAAAAAAAGTCAGTTTTGAGATATCGTTGAATGAACAAAGTTGTCTCTTTCTTGTTTCAAGTGTTTAACTATGGACCCATGGCTAAAACTCAAGTTTTAAAGACTTCCCGAAATCTGAATTTGGACTTTCATCAGTGTATTAAGTGTATTAAAATGTAGTCTTTCACATTGATTCAGAATCGTCCACCGCAAAAAACTTCCCTTTCGAGTTATCGTTGAATGAACGAAGTTGTCTCTTTCTTGTTTCAAGTGTTCAACTATGGACCCATGGCCAAAACTCAAGTTTTAAAAACTTCCCAAAATCTGAATTTGGGCTTTCTTTAGTGTATTAAGTGTTTCAAAATGCCGTCTTTCACGTAGATTCGTAATCATCAAAAGCAAATAAGTCAGTTTTTGATATCTTTGATTGAACAAAGTTCTGTCTTTTCTTGTTTCAAGTGTTCTACTATGGACCCTTGGGTAAAACTCAAGTTTTAAAAACATCCCGAAATCTAAATCTGGACTTTCATTAGGGTATTAAGTGTATCAAAATGTCGTCTTTCACATAGATTCGGAATCATCAACTGCAAAAAAGTCAATTTTAAGATATCTTTGATTGAACAAAGTTCTGTCTTTTCTTGTTTCAAGTGTTCTATTATGGACCCATGGCTAAAACTCAAGTTTTAAAAACATCCCGAAATCTAAATCTGGACTTTCATTAGGGTATTAAGTGTATCAAAATGTCATCTTTCACATAGATTCGAAATCGTCAACTGCAAAAAAGTCAATTTTAAGATATCGTTGATTGAACAAAGTTGTCTCTTTCTTGTTTCAAGTGTTCTACTATGGACCCATGGGTAAAACTCAAGTTTTAAAAAAGTTCCCGGAATCCGAATTTGGACATTCGTTAGTGTATTAAGTGTATCAAAATGTCGTCTTTCACGTTGATTCGGAATCGTCAACCGCAATAAAAGTCAGTTTTGAGATATTGTTGAATGAACAAAGTTGTCTATTTCTTGTTTCAAGTGTTCTACTATTTACCCATGGCTAAAACTCAAGTTTTAAAGACTTCCCGAAATCCGAATTTGGACTTTCGTTAGTGTATTAAGTGTATCAAAATGTCGTCTTTCACATTTATTCGAAATCGTCAACTGCAAAAAAAGTCAGTTTTGAGAAATCGTTGAATGAACAAAGTTGTCTCTTTCTTGTTTCAAGTGTTCTACTATGAACCCATGGCTAAAACTCAAGTTTTAAAGACTTCCCGAAATCCAAATTTAGACTTTCATTAGTGTATTAAGTGTATTAAAATGTCGTATTTCATATTGATTCGGAATCGTCAACCGCAAAAAAAGTCAGTTTTGAGATATCGTTGAATGAACAAAGTTGTCTCTTTCTTGTTTCAAGTGTTTAACTATGGACCCATGGCTAAAACTCAAGTTTTAAAGACTTTCCAAAATCCGAATTTGGACTTTCATCAGTGTTTTAAGTGTATTAAAATGTCGTCTTTCACATTGATTCGGAATCGTCCACTGCAAAAAACTTCCCTTTTGAGTTATCGTTGAATGAACAAAGTTGTCTCTTTCTTGTTTCAAGTGTTTAACTATGGACCCATGGCTAAAACTCAAGTTTTAAAGACTTCCCGAAATCCGAATTTGGACTTTCATTAGTGTATTAAGTGTATTAAAATGTCGCCTTTCACATTGATTCGAAATCATCAACCGCAAAAAAAGTCAGTTTTGAGTTATCGTTGAATGAACAAAGTTGTCTCTTTCTTGTTTCAAGTGTTCACCAATGGACCCATGGCTAAAACTCAAGTTTTAAAGACTTTCCGAAATCCGAATTTGGACTTTCATTAGTGTA
This sequence comes from Diospyros kaki, assembly GCA_036245055.1. Taxonomy (NCBI): domain Eukaryota; kingdom Viridiplantae; phylum Streptophyta; class Magnoliopsida; order Ericales; family Ebenaceae; genus Diospyros; species Diospyros kaki. The sequence continues at coordinate 18,936,800 of BSEG01000009.1, read as the reverse complement.
TTAAGTGTATTAAAATTTCGTCTTTCACAGTGAGTCGGAATCGTGAACCACAAAAAAAGTCAATTTTGAGATATCGTTGAATGAACAAAGTTGTCTCTTTCTTTTTTCAAGTGTTTATCTACGGACCTATGGCTAAAACTCAAGTTTTAAAGACTTTCCAAAATCCGAATTTGGACTTTCATCAGTGTATTAAGTGTATTAAAATGTCGTCTTTCACATTGATTCGGAATCGTCCACTGCAAAAAACTTCCCTTTTGAGTTATCGTTGAATGAACAAAGTTGTCTCTTTCTTGTTTCAAGTGTTCTACTATAGACCCATGGCTAAAACTCAAGTTTTAAAGACTTCCCGAAATCCAAATTTAGAGTTTCATTAGTGTATTAAGTGTATTAAAATGTCGTATTTCACATAGATTCGGAATCGTCAACCGCAAAAAAAGTCAGTTCTGAGATATCGTTGAATGAACGAAGTTGTTTCTTTCTTGTTGCAAGTGTTTAACTATGGACCCATGGCTAAAACTCAAGTTTTAAAGACTTCCCGAAATCCGAATTTGTACTTTCATTAGTGTATTAAGTGTATTAAAATGTCGTCTTTCACATTGATTCGGAAGCGTCAACCGCAAAAAAAGTCAGTTTTGAGTTATCGTTGAATGAACAAAGTTGTCTCTTTCTTGTTTCAAGTGTTTAACTATGGACCCATGGCTAAAACTCAAGTTTTAGAGACATCCCGAAATCTGAATTTGGACTTTCGTTAGTGTATTAAGTGTATCAAAATGTCATCTTTCACATTGATTCGAGATCGTCAACCGCAAAAAAAGTCAGTTTTGAGATATCGTTGAATGAACAAAGTTGTCTCTTTCTTGTTTCTAGTGTTTAACTATGGACCCATGGCTAAAACTCAAGTTTTAAAGACTTCCCGAAATCTGATTTGGACTTTCATCAGTGTATTAAGTGTATTAAAATTTAGTCTTTCACATTGATTCAGAATCGTCCACCGCAAAAAACTTTCCTTTCGAGTTATCGTTGAATGAACGAAGTTGTCTATTTCTTGTTTCAAGTGTTCAACTACGGACCCATGGCCAAAACTCAAGTTTTAAAAACTTCCCAAAATCTGAATTTGGGCTTTCTTTAGTGTATTAAGTGTTTCAAAATGCCGTCTTTCACGTAGATTCGTAATCATCAAAAGCAAATAAGTCAGTTTTTAGATATCTTTGATTGAACAAAGTTCTGTCTTTCTTGTTTCAAGTGTTCTACTATGGACCCATGGCTAAAACTCAAGTTTTAAAAACTTCTCGAAATCTAAATCCGGACTTTCATTAGGGTATTAAGTGTATCAAAATGTCGTCTTTCACATAGATTCGGAATCGTCAACTGCAAAAAAGTCAGTTTTAAGATATCGTTGATTGAACAAAGTTGTCTCTTTCTTGTTTCAAGTGTTCTACTATGGACCCATGGGTAAAACTCAAGTTTTAAAAAAGTTCCCGGAATCCGAATTTGGACATTCGTTAGTGTATTAAGTGTATCAAAATGTCATCTTTCACGTTGATTCGGAATCGTCAACCGCAAAAAAAGTCAGTTTTGAGAAATCGTTGAATGAACAAAGTTGTCTCTTTCTTGTTTCAAGTGTTCTACTATAGACCCATGGCTAAAACTCAAGTTTTAAAGACTTCCAGAAATCCAAATTTAGACTTTCATTAGTGTATTAAGTGTATTAAAATGTCGTATTTCACATTGATTCGGAATCGTCAACCGTAAAAAAAGTCAGTTTTGAGATATCGTTGAATGAACGAAGTTGTCTCTTTCTTGTTTCAAGTGTTTAACTATGGACCCATGGCTAAAACTCAACTTTTAAAGACTTCCCGAAATCCGAATTTGGACTTTCATTAGCGTATTAAGTGTATTAAAATTTCATCTTTCACATTGATTCGGAATCGTCAACCGCAAAAAAAGTCAGTTTTGAGTTATAGTTTAATGAACAAAGTTGTCTCTTTCTTGTTTCAAGTGTTCAACTATGGACCCATGGCTAAAACTCAAGTTTTAGAGACATCCCGAAATCTGAATTTGGACTTTCGTTAGTGTATTAAGTGTATCAAAATGTCATCTTTCACATTGATTCGAGATCGTCAACCGCAAAAAAAGTCAGTTTTGAGATATCGTTGAATGAACAAAGTTGTCTCTTTCTTGTTTCTAGTGTTTAACTATGGACCCATGGCTAAAACTCAAGTTTTAAAAACTTCCCAAAATCTGAATTTGGGCTTTCTTTAGTGTATTAAGTGTTTCAAAATGCCGTCTTTCACGTAGATTCGTAATCATCAAAAGTAAATAAGTCAGTTTTTAGATATCTTTGATTGAACAAAGTTCTGTCTTTCTTGTTTCAAGTGTTCTACTATGGACCCATGGCTAAAACTCAAGTTTTAAAAACTTCTCGAAATCTAAATCTGGACTTTCATTAGGGTATTAAGTGTATCAAAATGTCGTCTTTCACATAGATTCGGAATCGTCAAATGCAAAAAAGTCAATTTTAAGATATCATTGATTGAACAAAGTTGTCTCTTTCTTGTTTCAAGTGTTCTACTATGGACCCATGGGTAAAACTCAAGTTTTAAAAAAGTTCCCGGAATCCGAATTTGGACATTCGTTAGTGTATTAAGTGTATCAAAATGTCGTCTTTCACGTTGATTCGGAATCGTCAACCGCAATAAAAGTCAGTTTTGAGATATTGTTGAATGAACAAAGTTGCCTCTTTCTTGTTTCAAGTGTTTAACTATTGACCCATGGCTAAAACTCAAGCTTTAAAGACTTCCCGAAATCCAAATTTGGACTTTCGTTAGTGTATTAAGTGTATCAAAATGTCGTCTTTCACATTTATTCGAAATCGTCAACCGCAAAAAAAGTCAGTTTTGAGAAATCGTTGAATGAACAAAGTTGTCTCTTTCTTGTTTCAAGTGTTCTACTATAGACCCATGGCTAAAACTCAAGTTTTAAAGACTTCCCGAAATCCGAATTTGGACTTTCATGAGTGTATTAAGTGTATTAAAATGTCGTCTTTCACATTGATTCGGAATCGTCAACCACAAAAAAAGTCAGTTTTGAGATATCGTTGAATGAACAAAGTTGTCTCTTTCTTGTTTCAAGTGTTCAACTATGGACCCATGGCCAAAACTCAAGTTTTAAAGACTGCCCGAAATCTGAATTTGGACCTTCATCAGTGTATTAAGTGTATTAAAATGTCGTCTTTCACATTGATTCGGAATCGTCAACCGCAAAAAAAGACAGTTTTGAGTTATTGTTGAATGAACAAAGTTGTCTCTTTCTTGTTTCAAGTGTTTAACTATGGACCCATGGCTAAAACTCAAGTTTTAAAAACTTCTCAAAATATGAATTTGGACTTTCTTTAGTGTATTAGGTGTTTCAAAATGTCGTCTTTCACGTAGATTCAGAATCATCAACCGCAAAAAAAGTCAGTTTTGAGATATCGTTTGAATGAAGAAAGTTGTCTCTTTCTTGTTTCAAGTGTTCACCAATGGACCCATGGCTAAAACTCAAGTTTTAAAGACTTTTCGAAATCCGAATTTCGACTTTCATTAGTGTATTAAGTGTATTAAAATGTCGTCTTTCACAGTGAGTCGGAATCGTGAACCACAAAAAAAGTCAATTTTGAGATATCGTTGAATGAACAAAGTTGTCTCTTTCTTTTTTCAAGTGTTTATCTACGGACCTATGGCTAAAACTCAAGTTTTAAAGACTTTCCAAAATCCGAATTTGGACTTTCATCAGTGTATTAAGTGTATTAAAATGTCGTCTTTCACATTGATTCGGAATCGTCCACTGCAAAAAACTTCCCTTTTGAGTTATCGTTGAATGAACAAAGTTGTCTCTTTCTTGTTTCAAGTGCTTAACTATGGACCATGGCTAAAACTCAAGTTTTAAAGACATCCCGAAATCCAAATTTGGACTTTCGTTAGTGTATTAAGTGTATCAAAATGTCATCTTTCACATTGATTCGAGATCGTCAACCGAAAAAAAAAGTCAGTTTTCAGATATCGTTGAATGAACAAAGTTGTCTCTTTCTTGTTTCAAGTGTTTAACTATGGACCCATGGCTAAAACTCAAGTTTTAAAGACTTCCCGAAATCTGAATTTGGACTTTCATCAGTGTATTAAGTGTATTAAAATGTAGTCTTTCACATTGATTCAGAATCGTCCACCGCAAAAAACTTCCCTTTCGAGTTATCGTTGAATGAACGAAGTTGTCTCTTTCTTGTTTCAAGTGTTCAACTATGGACCCATGGCCAAAACTCAAGTTTTAAAAACTTCCCAAAATCTGAATTTGGGCTTTCTTTAGTGTATTAAGTGTTTCAAAATGCCGTCTTTCACGTAGATTCGTAATCATCAAAAGCAAATAAGTCAATTTTTAGATATCTTTGATTGAACAAAGTTCTGTCTTTTCTTGTTTCAAGTGTTCTACTATGGACCCATGGCTAAAACTCAAGTTTTAAAAACATCCCGAAATCTAAATCTGGACTTTCATTAGGGTATTAAGTGTATCAAAATGTCGTCTTTCACATAGATTCGAAATCGTCAACTGCAAAAAAGTCAATTTTAAGATATCGTTGATTGAACAAAGTTGTCTCTTTCTTGTTTCAAGTGTTCTACTATGGACCCATGGGTAAAACTCAAGTTTTAAAAAAGTTCCCGGAATCCGAATTTGGACATTCGTTAGTGTATTAAGTGTATCAAAATGTCGTCTTTCACGTTGATTCGGAATCGTCAACCGCAATAAAAGTCAGTTTTGAGATATTGTTGAATGAACAAAGTTGTCTCTTTCTTGTTTCAAGTGTTCTACTATTTACCCATGGCTAAAACTCAAGTTTTAAAGACTTCCCGAAATCCAAATTTGGACTTTCGTTAGTGTATTAAGTGTATCAAAATGTCGTCTTTCACATTTATTCGAAATCGTCAACTGCAAAAAAAGTCAGTTTTGAGAAATCGTTGAATGAACAAAGTTGTCTCTTTCTTGTTTCAAGTGTTCTACTATGAACCCATGGCTAAAACTCAAGTTTTAAAGACTTCCCGAAATCCAAATTTAGACTTTCATTAGTGTATTAAGTGTATTAAAATGTCGTATTTCATATTGATTCGGAATCGTCAACCGCAAAAAAAGTCAGTTTTGAGATATCGTTGAATGAACAAAGTTGTCTCTTTCTTGTTTCAAGTGTTTAACTATGGACCCATGGCTAAAACTCAAGTTTTAAAGACTTCCCGAAATCCGAATTTGGACTTTCATTAGTGTATTAAGTGTATTAAAATGTCGCCTTTCACATTGATTCGGAATCGTCAACCGCAAAAAAAGTCAATTTTGAGATATCGTTGAATGAACAAAGTTGTCTCTTTCTTTTTTCAAGTGTTTATCTACGGACCTATGGCTAAAACTCAAGTTTAAAGACTTTCCAAAATCCGAATTTGGACTTTCATTAGTGTATTAAGTGTATTAAAATGTCATCTTTCACAGTGAGTCGGAATCGTGAACCACAAAAAAAGTCAATTTTGAGATATCGTTGAATGAACAAAGTTGTCTCTTTCTTTTTTCAAGTGTTTATCTACGGACCTATGGCTAAAACTCAAGTTTTAAAGACTTTCCAAAATCCGAATTTGGACTTTCATCAGTGTATTAAGTGTATTAAAATGTCGTCTTTCACATTGATTCGGAATCGTCCACTGCAAAAAACTTCCCTTTTGAGTTATCGTTGAATGAACAAAGTTGTCTCTTTCTTGTTTCAAGTGTTCAACTATGGACCCATGGCTAAAACTCAAGTTTTAAAAACTTCGCAAAATATGAATTTGGACTTTCTTTAGTGTATTAGGTGTTTCAAAATGTCATCTTTCACGTAGATTCGGAATCATCAACAACAAAAAAAGTCAGTTTTGTGATATCGTTGAATGAACAAAGTTGTATCTTTCTTGTTTCAAGTGTTTAACTACGGACCCATGGCTATAACTCAAGTTTTAAAGACTTTTCGAAATCCGAATTTGGACTTTCATCAGTGTATTAAGTGTATTAAAATGTCGTCTTTCACATTGATTCGGAATCGTCCACCGCAAAAAAGTTCCCTTTTGAGTTATCGTTGAATGAACAAAGTTGTCTCTTTCTTGTTTCAAGTGTTCAACTATGGACCCATGGCTAAAACTCAAGTTTTAAACACTTGAGTTTTAGCCATGGGTCCATCGTTGAACACTTGAAACAAGAAAGAGACAACTTTGTTCATTCAACGATAACTCAAAAGGGAACTTTTTTGCGGTGGACGATTCCGAATCAATGTGAAAGACGACATTTTAATACACTTAATACACTGATGAAAGTCCAAATTCGGATTTCGAAAAGTCTTTAAAACTTGAGTTTTAGCCATGGGTCCGTAGTTAAACACTTGAAACAAGAAAGATACAACTTTGTTCATTCAACGATATCACAAAACTGACTTTTTTTGCTGTTGATGATTCCGAATCTACGTGAAAGACAACATTTTGAAACACCTAATACACTAAAGAAAGTCCAAATTCATATTTCGAGAAGTTTTTAAAACTTGAGTTTTAGCCATGGGTCCATAGTTAAACACTTGAAACAAGAAAGAGACAACTTTGTTCATTCAACGATATCTCAAAACTGACTTTTTTTGCGGTTGATGATTCCGAATCAATGTGAAAGACGACATTTTAATACACTTAATACACTAATGAAAAAACCAAATTCGGATTTCGGGAAGTCTTTAAAACTTGAGTTTTAGCCATGGGTCCATTGTTGAACACTTGAAACAAGAAATAGACAACTTTCTTCATTCAACGATATCTAAAAACTGCCTTTTTTTGCGGTTGACGATTCCGAATCAATGTGAAAGACGACATTTTGATACACTTAATACACTAGTGAAAGTCCAAATTCGGATTTCGGGACATTTTTAAAACGTGAGTTTTACCCATGGGTCCATAGTAGAACACTTGAAACAAGAAGGAGACAACTTTGTTAAATCAACGATATCTCAAAATTGACTTTTTTGCAGTTGACGATTCCGAATCTATGTGAAAGACGACATTTTGATACACATAATACACTAATGAAAGTCCAGATTCAGATCTCGGGAAGTTTTTAAAACTTGAGTTTTAGCCATGGGTGCACAGTAGAACAATTGAAACAAGAAAGACAGAACTTTGTTCTATCAAAGATATCTCAAAACTGACTTATTTGCTTTTGACGGTTCTGAATCTATGTGAAAGATGACATTTTGAAACACTTAATACACTAAATAAAGTCCAAATTCAGATTTTGGGAAGTTTTTAAAACTTGAGTTTTAGCCATGGGTCCATAGTTGAACACTTGAAACAAGAAAGAGACAACTTTGTTCATTCAACGATAACTCAAAACTGACTTTTTTTGCGGTTGACGATTCCGAATCAATGCGAAAGACGACATTTTAATACACTTAATACACTAATGAAAGTCCAAATTCGGATTTCGGGAAGTCTTTAAAACTTGAGTTTTAGCCATGGGTCCATAGTTAAACACTTGAAACAAGAAAGAGACAACTTTGTTCATTCAACGATAACTCAAAACTGACTTTTTTTGCGGTTGACGATTCCGAATCAATGTGAAAGACGACATTTTAATACACTTAATACACTAATGAAAGTACAAATTCGGATTTCGGGAAGTCTTTAAAACTTGAGTTTTAGCCATGGGTCCATAGTTAAACACTTGAAACAAGAAAGAAACAACTTCGTTCATTCAACGATATCTCAGAACTGACTTTTTTTGCGGTTGACGATTCCGAATCAATGTGAAATACGACATTTTAATACACTTAATACACTAATGAAAGTCTAAATTTGGATTTCGGGAAGTCTTTAAAACTTGAGTTTTAGCCATGGGTCTATAGTAGAACACTTGAAACAAGAAAGAGACAACTTTGTTGATTCAACGATTTCTCAAAACTGACTTTTTTTGCGGTTGACGATTTCGAATAAATGTGAAAGACGACATTTTGATACACTTAATACACTAACGAAAGTCCAAATTTGGATTTCGGGAAGTCTTTAAAACCTGAGTTTGAGCCATGGGTCCATTGTTGAACACTTGAAACAAGAAACAGACAACTTTCTTCATTCAACGATATCTAAAAACTGCCTTTTTTTGCGGTTGACGATTCCGAATCAATGTGAAAGACGACATTTTGATACACTTAATACACTAGTGAAAGTCCAAATTCGGATTTCGGGACATTTTTAAAACGTGAGTTTTACCCATGGGTCCATAGTAGAACACTTGAAACAAGAAGGAGACAACTTTGTTAAATCAACGATATCTCAAAATTGACTTTTTTGCAGTTGACGATTCCGAATCTATGTGAAAGACGACATTTTGATACACTTAATACACAAATGAAAGTCCAAATTCGGATTTCGGGAAGTCTTTAAAACTTGAGTTTTAGCCATGGGTCCATAGTTGAACACTTGAAACAAGAAAGAGACAACTTTGTTCATTCAACGATAACTCAAAACTGACTTTTTTTGCGGTTGACGATTCCGAATCAATGCGAAAGACGACATTTTAATACACTTAATACACTAATGAAAGTCCAAATTCGGATTTCGGGAAGTCTTTAAAACTTGAGTTTTAGCCATGGGTCCATAGTTAAACACTTGAAACAAGAAAGAGACAACTTTGTTCATTCAACGATAACTCAAAACTGACTTTTTTTGCGGTTGACGATTCCGAATCAATGTGAAAGACGACATTTTAATACACTTAATACACTAATGAAAGTACAAATTCGGATTTCGGGAAGTCTTTAAAACTTGAGTTTTAGCCATGGGTCCATAGTTAAACACTTGAAACAAGAAAGAAACAACTTCGTTCATTCAAAGATATCTCAGAACTGACTTTTTTTGCGGTTGACGATTCTGAATCAATGTGAAATACGACATTTTAATACACTTAATACACTAATGAAAGTCTAAATTTGGATTTCGGGAAGTCTTTAAAACTTGAGTTTTAGCCATGGGTCTATAGTAGAACACTTGAAACAAGAAAGAGACAACTTTGTTGATTCAACGATTTCTCAAAACTGACTTTTTTTGCGGTTGACGATTTCGAATAAATGTGAAAGACGACATTTTGATACACTTAATACACTAACGAAAGTCCAAATTTGGATTTCGGGAAGTCTTTAAAGCTTGAGTTTTAGCCATGGGTCAATAGTTAAACACTTGAAACAAGAAAGAGACAACTTTGTTCATTCAACAATATCTCAAAACTGACTTTTATTGCGGTTGACGATTCCGAATCAACGTGAAAGACGACATTTTGATACACTTAATACACTAACGAATGTCCAAATTCGGATTCCGGGAACTTTTTTAAAACTTGAGTTTTACCCATGGGTCCATAGTAGAACACTTGAAACAAGAAAGAGACAACTTTGTTCAATCAACGATATCTTAAAACTGACTTTTTTGCAGTTGACGATTCCGAATCTATGTGAAAGACGACATTTTGATACACTTAATACCCTAATGAAAGTCCAGATTTAGATTTCGAGAAGTTTTTAAAACTTGAGTTTTAGTCATGGGTCCATAGTAGAACACTTGAAACAAGAAAGACAGAACTTTGTTCAATCAAAGATATCTAAAAACTGACTTATTTGCTTTTGATGATTACGAATCTACATGAAAGACGGCATTTTGAAACACTTAATACACTAAAGAAAGCCCAAATTCAGATTTTGGGAAGTTTTTAAAACTTGAGTTTTGGCCATGGGTCCATAGTTGAACACTTGAAACAAGAAAGAGACAACTTCGTTCATTCAACGATAACTCGAAAGGGAAGTTTTTTGCGGTGGACGATTCTGAATCAATGTGAAAGACTACATTTTAATACACTTAATACACTGATGAAAGTCCAAATTCAGATTTCGGGAAGTCTTTAAAACTTGAGTTTTAGCCATGGGTCCATAGTTAAACACTTGAAACAAGAAAGAGACAACTTTGTTCATTCAACGATATCTCAAAATTGACTTTTTTTGCGGCTGACGATCTCGAATCAATGTGAAAGATGACATTTTGATACACTTAGTACAGTAACGAAAGTCCAAATTTGGATTTCGGGATGTCTCTAAAACTTGAGTTTTAGCCATGGTCCATAGTAGAACACTTGAAACAAGAAGGAGACAACTTTGTTCAATCAACGATATCTTAAAATTGACTTTTTTGCAGTTGACGATTCCGAATCTATGTGAAAGACAGCATTTTGAAACACTTAATACACTAAAGAAAGTCCAAATTCAGATTTCGGAAAGTTTTTAAAACTTGAGTTTTAGCCATGGTCCATAGTTAAACACTTGAAACAAGAAAGACAGAACTTTGTTCAATCAAAGATATCTAAAAACTGACTTATTTGCTTTTGATGATTCCGAATCTACGTGAAAGACGACATTTTGAAACACTTAATACACTAAAGAAAGTATAAATTCATATTTCGAGAAGTTTTTAAAACTTGAGTTTTAGCCATGGGTCCATAGTAGAACACTTGAAACAAGAAGAAGACAACTTTGTTCAATCAACGATATCTTAAAACTGACTTATTTGCTTTTGATGATTACGAATCTACGTGAAAGACAGCATTTTGAAACACTTAATACACTAAAGAAAGTCCATATTCAGATTTCGAAAAGTTTTTAAAACTTGAGTTTTAGCCATGGTCCATAGTTAAACACTTGAAACAAGAAAGACAGAACTTTGTTCAATCAAAGATATCTAAAAACTGACTTATTTGCTTTTGATGATTTCGAATCTACGTGAAAGACGACATTTTGAAACACTTAATACACTAAAGAAAGTACAAATTCTTATTTCGAGAAGTTTTTAAAACTTGAGTTTTAGCCATGGGTCCATCGTTGAACACTTGAAACAAGAAAGAGACAACTTTGTTCATTCAACGATAACTCAAAAGGGAACTTTTTTGCGGTGGACGATTCCGAATCAATGTGAAAGACGACATTTTAATACACTTAATACACTGATGAAAGTCCAAATTCGGATTTCGAAAAGTCTTTAAAACTTGAGTTTTAGCCATGGGTCCGTAGTTAAACACTTGAAACAAGAAAGATACAACTTTGTTCATTCAACGATATCACAAAACTGACTTTTTTTGCTGTTGATGATTCCGAATCTACGTGAAAGACAACATTTTGAAACACCTAATACACTAAAGAAAGTCCAAATTCATATTTCGAAAAGTTTTTAAAACTTGAGTTTTAGCCATGGGTCCATAGTTAAACACTTGAAACAAGAAAGAGACAACTTTGTTCATTCAACGATATCTCAAAACTGACTTTTTTTGCGGTTGATGATTCCGAATCAATGTGAAAGACGACATTTTAATACACTTAATACACTAATGAAAAATCCAAATTCGGATTTCGGGAAGTCTTTAAAACTTGAGTTTTAGCCATGGGTCCATTGTTGAACACTTGAAACAAGAAAGAGACAACTTTCTTCATTCAACGATATCTAAAAACTGCCTTTTTTTGCGGTTGACGATTCCGAATCAATGTGAAAGACGACATTTTGATACACTTAATACACTAGTGAAAGTCCAAATTCGGATTTCGGGACATTTTTAAAACGTGAGTTTTACCCATGGGTCCATAGTAGAACACTTGAAACAAGAAGGAGACAACTTTGTTAAATCAACGATATGTCAAAATTGACTTTTTTGCAGTTGACGATTCCGAATCTATGTGAAAGACGACATTTTGATACACATAATACACTAATGAAAGTCCAGATTCAGATCTCGGGAAGTTTTTAAAACTTGAGTTTTAGACATGGGTGCACAGTAGAACAATTGAAACAAGAAAGACAGAACTTTGTTCTATCAAAGATATCTCAAAACTGACTTATTTGCTTTTGACGGTTCTGAATCTAGGTGAAAGATGACATTTTGAAACACTTAATACACTAAATAAAGTCCAAATTCAGATTTTGGGAAGTTTTTAAAACTTGAGTTTTAGCCATGGGTCCATAGTTGAACACTTGAAACAAGAAAGAGATAACTTTGTTCATTCAACGATATCTCAAAACTGACTTTTTTTGCGGTTGACGATTCCGAATCAATGTGAAAGATGACATTTTAATACACTTAATACACAAATGAAAGTTCAAATTCGGATTTCGGGAAGTCTTTAAAACTTGAGTTTTAGCCATGGGTCCATAGTTGAACACTTGAAACAAGAAAGAGACAACTTTGTTCATTCAACGATAACTCAAAACTGACTTTTTTTGCGGTTGACGATTCCGAATCAATGCGAAAAACGACATTTTAATACACTTAATACACTAATGAAAGTCCAAATTCGGATTTCGGGAAGTCTTTAAAACTTGAGTTTTAGCCATGGGTCCATAGTTAAACACTTGAAACAAGAAAGAGACAACTTTGTTCATTCAACGATAACTCAAAACTGACTTTTTTTGCGGTTGACGATTCCGAATCAATGTGAAAGACGACATTTTAATGCACTTAATACACTAATGAAAGTACAAATTCGGATTTCGGGAAGTCTTTAAAACTTGAGTTTTAGCCATGGGTCCATAGTTAAACACTTGAAACAAGAAAGAAACAACTTCGTTCATTCAACGATATCTCAGAACTGACTTTTTTTGCGGTTGACGATTCCGAATCAATGTGAAATACGACATTTTAATACACTTAATACACTAATGAAAGTCTAAATTTGGATTTCGGGAAGTCTTTAAAACTTGAGTTTTAGCCATGGGTCTATAGTAGAACACTTGAAACAAGAAAGAGACAACTTTGTTGATTCAACGATTTCTCAAAACTGACTTTTTTTGCGGTTGACGATTTCGAATAAATGTGAATGACGACATTTTGATACACTTAATACACTAACGAAAGTCCAAATTTGGATTTCGGGAAGTCTTTAAAGCGTGAGTTTTAGCCATGGGTCAATAGTTAAACACTTGAAACAAGAAAGAGACAACTTTGTTCATTCAACAATATCTCAAAACTGACTTTTATTGCGGTTGACGATTCCGAATCAACGTGAAAGACGACATTTTGATACACTTAATACACTAACGAATGTCCAAATTTGGATTCCGGGAACTTTTTTAAAACTTGAGTTTTACCCATGGGTCCATAGTAGAACACTTGAAACAAGAAAGAGACAACTTTGTTCAATCAACGATATCTTAAAACTGACTTTTTTGCAGTTGACGATTCCGAATCTATGTGAAAGACGACATTTTGATACACTTAATACCCTAATGAAAGTCCAGATTTAGATTTCGAGAAGTTTTTAAAACTTGAGTTTTAGTCATGGGTCCATAGTAGAACACTTGAAACAAGAAAGACAGAACTTTGTTCAATCAAAGATATCTAAAAACTGACTTATTTGCTTTTGATGATTACGAATCTACATGAAAGACGGCATTTTGAAACACTTAATACACTAAAGAAAGCCCAAATTCAGATTTTGGGAAGTTTTTAAAACTTGAGTTTTGGCCATGGGTCCATAGTTGAACACTTGAAACAAGAAAGAGACAACTTCGTTCATTCAACGATAACTCGAAAGGGAAGTTTTTTGCGGTGGACGATTCTGAATCAATGTGAAAGACTACATTTTAATACACTTAATACACTGATGAAAGTCCAAATTCAGATTTCGGGAAGTCTTTAAAACTTGAGTTTTAGCCATGGGTCCATAGTTAAACACTTGAAACAAGAAAGAGACAACTTTGTTCATTCAACGATATCTCAAAATTGACTTTTTTTGCGGCTGACGATCTCGAATCAATGTGAAAGATGACATTTTGATACACTTAGTACAGTAACGAAAGTCCAAATTTGGATTTCGGGATGTCTCTAAAACTTGAGTTTTAGCCATGGTCCATAGTAGAACACTTGAAACAAGAAGGAGACAACTTTGTTCAATCAACGATATCTTAAAATTGACTTTTTTGCAGTTGACGATTCCGAATCTATGTGAAAGACAGCATTTTGAAACACTTAATACACTAAAGAAAGTCCAAATTCAGATTTCGGAAAGTTTTTAAAACTTGAGTTTTAGCCATGGTCCATAGTTAAACACTTGAAACAAGAAAGACAGAACTTTGTTCAATCAAAGATATCTAAAAACTGACTTATTTGCTTTTGATGATTCCGAATCTACGTGAAAGACGACATTTTGAAACACTTAATACACTAAAGAAAGTATAAATTCATATTTCGAGAAGTTTTTAAAACTTGAGTTTTAGCCATGGGTCCATAGTAGAACACTTGAAACAAGAAGAAGACAACTTTGTTCAATCAACGATATCTTAAAACTGACTTATTTGCTTTTGATGATTACGAATCTACGTGAAAGACAGCATTTTGAAACACTTAATACACTAAAGAAAGTCCATATTCAGATTTCGAAAAGTTTTTAAAACTTGAGTTTTAGCCATGGTCCATAGTTAAACACTTGAAACAAGAAAGACAGAACTTTGTTCAATCAAAGATATCTAAAAACTGACTTATTTGCTTTTGATGATTTCGAATCTACGTGAAAGACGACATTTTGAAACACTTAATACACTAAAGAAAGTACAAATTCTTATTTCGAGAAGTTTTTAAAACTTGAGTTTTAGCCATGGGTCCATCGTTGAACACTTGAAACAAGAAAGAGACAACTTTGTTCATTCAACGATAACTCAAAAGGGAACTTTTTTGCGGTGGACGATTCCGAATCAATGTGAAAGACGACATTTTAATACACTTAATACACTGATGAAAGTCCAAATTCGGATTTCGAAAAGTCTTTAAAACTTGAGTTTTAGCCATGGGTCCGTAGTTAAACACTTGAAACAAGAAAGATACAACTTTGTTCATTCAACGATATCACAAAACTGACTTTTTTTGCTGTTGATGATTCCGAATCTACGTGAAAGACAACATTTTGAAACACCTAATACACTAAAGAAAGTCCAAATTCATATTTCGAAAAGTTTTTAAAACTTGAGTTTTAGCCATGGGTCCATAGTTAAACACTTGAAACAAGAAAGAGACAACTTTGTTCATTCAACGATATCTCAAAACTGACTTTTTTTGCGGTTGATGATTCCGAATCAATGTGAAAGACGACATTTTAATACACTTAATACACTAATGAAAAATCCAAATTCGGATTTCGGGAAGTCTTTAAAACTTGAGTTTTAGCCATGGGTCCATTGTTGAACACTTGAAACAAGAAAGAGACAACTTTCTTCATTCAACGATATCTAAAAACTGCCTTTTTTTGCGGTTGACGATTCCGAATCAATGTGAAAGACGACATTTTGATACACTTAATACACTAGTGAAAGTCCAAATTCGGATTTCGGGACATTTTTAAAACGTGAGTTTTACCCATGGGTCCATAGTAGAACACTTGAAACAAGAAGGAGACAACTTTGTTAAATCAACGATATGTCAAAATTGACTTTTTTGCAGTTGACGATTCCGAATCTATGTGAAAGACGACATTTTGATACACATAATACACTAATGAAAGTCCAGATTCAGATCTCGGGAAGTTTTTAAAACTTGAGTTTTAGACATGGGTGCACAGTAGAACAATTGAAACAAGAAAGACAGAACTTTGTTCTATCAAAGATATCTCAAAACTGACTTATTTGCTTTTGACGGTTCTGAATCTAGGTGAAAGATGACATTTTGAAACACTTAATACACTAAATAAAGTCCAAATTCAGATTTTGGGAAGTTTTTAAAACTTGAGTTTTAGCCATGGGTCCATAGTTGAACACTTGAAACAAGAAAGAGATAACTTTGTTCATTCAACGATATCTCAAAACTGACTTTTTTTGCGGTTGACGATTCCGAATCAATGTGAAAGATGACATTTTAATACACTTAATACACAAATGAAAGTTCAAATTCGGATTTCGGGAAGTCTTTAAAACTTGAGTTTTAGCCATGGGTCCATAGTTGAACACTTGAAACAAGAAAGAGACAACTTTGTTCATTCAACGATAACTCAAAACTGACTTTTTTTGCGGTTGACGATTCCGAATCAATGCGAAAAACGACATTTTAATACACTTAATACACTAATGAAAGTCCAAATTCGGATTTCGGGAAGTCTTTAAAACTTGAGTTTTAGCCATGGGTCCATAGTTAAACACTTGAAACAAGAAAGAGACAACTTTGTTCATTCAACGATAACTCAAAACTGACTTTTTTTGCGGTTGACGATTCCGAATCAATGTGAAAGACGACATTTTAATGCACTTAATACACTAATGAAAGTACAAATTCGGATTTCGGGAAGTCTTTAAAACTTGAGTTTTAGCCATGGGTCCATAGTTAAACACTTGAAACAAGAAAGAAACAACTTCGTTCATTCAACGATATCTCAGAACTGACTTTTTTTGCGGTTGACGATTCCGAATCAATGTGAAATACGACATTTTAATACACTTAATACACTAATGAAAGTCTAAATTTGGATTTCGGGAAGTCTTTAAAACTTGAGTTTTAGCCATGGGTCTATAGTAGAACACTTGAAACAAGAAAGAGACAACTTTGTTGATTCAACGATTTCTCAAAACTGACTTTTTTTGCGGTTGACGATTTCGAATAAATGTGAATGACGACATTTTGATACACTTAATACACTAACGAAAGTCCAAATTTGGATTTCGGGAAGTCTTTAAAGCGTGAGTTTTAGCCATGGGTCAATAGTTAAACACTTGAAACAAGAAAGAGACAACTTTGTTCATTCAACAATATCTCAAAACTGACTTTTATTGCGGTTGACGATTCCGAATCAACGTGAAAGACGACATTTTGATACACTTAATACACTAACGAATGTCCAAATTTGGATTCCGGGAACTTTTTTAAAACTTGAGTTTTACCCATGGGTCCATAGTAGAACACTTGAAACAAGAAAGAGACAACTTTGTTCAATCAACGATATCTTAAAACTGACTTTTTTGCAGTTGACGATTCCGAATCTATGTGAAAGACGACATTTTGATACACTTAATACCCTAATGAAAGTCCAGATTTAGATTTCGAGAAGTTTTTAAAACTTGAGTTTTAGTCATGGGTCCATAGTAGAACACTTGAAACAAGAAAGACAGAACTTTGTTCAATCAAAGATATCTAAAAACTGACTTATTTGCTTTTGATGATTACGAATCTACATGAAAGACGGCATTTTGAAACACTTAATACACTAAAGAAAGCCCAAATTCAGATTTTGGGAAGTTTTTAAAACTTGAGTTTTGGCCATGGGTCCATAGTTGAACACTTGAAACAAGAAAGAGACAACTTCGTTCATTCAACGATAACTCGAAAGGGAAGTTTTTTGCGGTGGACGATTCTGAATCAATGTGAAAGACTACATTTTAATACACTTAATACACTGATGAAAGTCCAAATTCAGATTTCGGGAAGTCTTTAAAACTTGAGTTTTAGCCATGGGTCCATAGTTAAACACTTGAAACAAGAAAGAGACAACTTTGTTCATTCAACGATATCTCAAAATTGACTTTTTTTGCGGTTGACGATCTCGAATCAATGTGAAAGATGACATTTTGATACACTTAGTACAGTAACGAAAGTCCAAATTTGGATTTCGGGATGTCTCTAAAACTTGAGTTTTAGCCATGGTCCATAGTAGAACACTTGAAACAAGAAGGAGACAACTTTGTTCAATCAACGATATCTTAAAATTGACTTTTTTGCAGTTGACGATTCCGAATCTATGTGAAAGACAGCATTTTGAAACACTTAATACACTAAAGAAAGTCCAAATTCAGATTTCGGAAAGTTTTTAAAACTTGAGTTTTAGCCATGGTCCATAGTTAAACACTTGAAACAAGAAAGACAGAACTTTGTTCAATCAAAGATATCTAAAAACTGACTTATTTGCTTTTGATGATTCCGAATCTACGTGAAAGACGACATTTTGAAACACTTAATACACTAAAGAAAGTACAAATTCATATTTCGAGAAGTTTTTAAAACTTGAGTTTTAGCCATGGGTCCATAGTAGAACACTTGAATCAAGAAGAAGACAACTTTGTTCAATCAACGATATCTTAAAACTGACTTATTTGCTTTTGATGATTACGAATCTACGTGAAAGACAGCATTTTGAAACACTTTATACACTAAAGAAAGTCCATATTCAGATTTCGAAAAGTTTTTAAAACTTGAGTTTTAGCCATGGTCCATAGTTAAACACTTGAAACAAGAAAGACAGAACTTTGTTCAATCAAAGATATCTAAAAACTGACTTATTTGCTTTTGATGATTTCGAATCTACGTGAAAGACGACATTTTGAAACACTTAATACACTAAAGAAAGTACAAATTCATATTTCGAGAAGTTTTTACAACTTGAGTTTTAGCCATGGGTCCATCGTTGAACACTTGAAACAAGAAAGAGACAACTTTGTTCATTCAACGATAACTCAAAAGGGAACTTTTTTGCGGTGGACGATTCCGAATCAATGTGAAAGACGACATTTTAATACACTTAATACACTGATGAAAGTCCAAATTCGGATTTCGAAAAGTCTTTAAAACTTGAGTTTTAGCCATGGGTCCGTAGTTAAACACTTGAAACAAGAAAGATACAACTTTGTTCATTCAACGATATCACAAAACTGACTTTTTTTGCTGTTGATGATTCCGAATCTACGTGAAAGACAACATTTTGAAACACCTAATACACTAAAGAAAGTCCAAATTCATATTTCGAAAAGTTTTTAAAACTTGAGTTTTAGCCATGGGTCCATAGTTAAACACTTGAAACAAGAAAGAGACAACTTTGTTCATTCAACGATATCTCAAAACTGACTTTTTTTGCGGTTGATGATTCCGAATCAATGTGAAAGACGACATTTTAATACACTTAATACACTAATGAAAAATCCAAATTCGGATTTCGGGAAGTCTTTAAAACTTGAGTTTTAGCCATGGGTCCATTGTTGAACACTTGAAACAAGAAAGAGACAACTTTCTTCATTCAACGATATCTAAAAACTGCCTTTTTTTGCGGTTGACGATTCCGAATCAATGTGAAAGACGACATTTTGATACACTTAATACACTAGTGAAAGTCCAAATTCGGATTTCGGGACATTTTTAAAACGTGAGTTTTACCCATGGGTCCATAGTAGAACACTTGAAACAAGAAGGAGACAACTTTGTTAAATCAACGATATGTCAAAATTGACTTTTTTGCAGTTGACGATTCCGAATCTATGTGAAAGACGACATTTTGATACACATAATACACTAATGAAAGTCCAGATTCAGATCTCGGGAAGTTTTTAAAACTTGAGTTTTAGACATGGGTGCACAGTAGAACAATTGAAACAAGAAAGACAGAACTTTGTTCTATCAAAGATATCTCAAAACTGACTTATTTGCTTTTGACGGTTCTGAATCTAGGTGAAAGATGACATTTTGAAACACTTAATACACTAAATAAAGTCCAAATTCAGATTTTGGGAAGTTTTTAAAACTTGAGTTTTAGCCATGGGTCCATAGTTGAACACTTGAAACAAGAAAGAGATAACTTTGTTCATTCAACGATATCTCAAAACTGACTTTTTTTGCGGTTGACGATTCCGAATCAATGTGAAAGATGACATTTTAATACACTTAATACACAAATGAAAGTTCAAATTCGGATTTCGGGAAGTCTTTAAAACTTGAGTTTTAGCCATGGGTCCATAGTTGAACACTTGAAACAAGAAAGAGACAACTTTGTTCATTCAACGATAACTCAAAACTGACTTTTTTTGCGGTTGACGATTCCGAATCAATGCGAAAAACGACATTTTAATACACTTAATACACTAATGAAAGTCCAAATTCGGATTTCGGGAAGTCTTTAAAACTTGAGTTTTAGCCATGGGTCCATAGTTAAACACTTGAAACAAGAAAGAGACAACTTTGTTCATTCAACGATAACTCAAAACTGACTTTTTTTGCGGTTGACGATTCCGAATCAATGTGAAAGACGACATTTTAATGCACTTAATACACTAATGAAAGTACAAATTCGGATTTCGGGAAGTCTTTAAAACTTGAGTTTTAGCCATGGGTCCATAGTTAAACACTTGAAACAAGAAAGAAACAACTTCGTTCATTCAACGATATCTCAGAACTGACTTTTTTTGCGGTTGACGATTCCGAATCAATGTGAAATACGACATTTTAATACACTTAATACACTAATGAAAGTCTAAATTTGGATTTCGGGAAGTCTTTAAAACTTGAGTTTTAGCCATGGGTCTATAGTAGAACACTTGAAACAAGAAAGAGACAACTTTGTTGATTCAACGATTTCTCAAAACTGACTTTTTTTGCGGTTGACGATTTCGAATAAATGTGAATGACGACATTTTGATACACTTAATACACTAACGAAAGTCCAAATTTGGATTTCGGGAAGTCTTTAAAGCGTGAGTTTTAGCCATGGGTCAATAGTTAAACACTTGAAACAAGAAAGAGACAACTTTGTTCATTCAACAATATCTCAAAACTGACTTTTATTGCGGTTGACGATTCCGAATCAACGTGAAAGACGACATTTTGATACACTTAATACACTAACGAATGTCCAAATTTGGATTCCGGGAACTTTTTTAAAACTTGAGTTTTACCCATGGGTCCATAGTAGAACACTTGAAACAAGAAAGAGACAACTTTGTTCAATCAACGATATCTTAAAACTGACTTTTTTGCAGTTGACGATTCCGAATCTATGTGAAAGACGACATTTTGATACACTTAATACCCTAATGAAAGTCCAGATTTAGATTTCGAGAAGTTTTTAAAACTTGAGTTTTAGTCATGGGTCCATAGTAGAACACTTGAAACAAGAAAGACAGAACTTTGTTCAATCAAAGATATCTAAAAACTGACTTATTTGCTTTTGATGATTACGAATCTACATGAAAGACGGCATTTTGAAACACTTAATACACTAAAGAAAGCCCAAATTCAGATTTTGGGAAGTTTTTAAAACTTGAGTTTTGGCCATGGGTCCATAGTTGAACACTTGAAACAAGAAAGAGACAACTTCGTTCATTCAACGATAACTCGAAAGGGAAGTTTTTTGCGGTGGACGATTCTGAATCAATGTGAAAGACTACATTTTAATACACTTAATACACTGATGAAAGTCCAAATTCAGATTTCGGGAAGTCTTTAAAACTTGAGTTTTAGCCATGGGTCCATAGTTAAACACTTGAAACAAGAAAGAGACAACTTTGTTCATTCAACGATATCTCAAAATTGACTTTTTTTGCGGTTGACGATCTCGAATCAATGTGAAAGATGACATTTTGATACACTTAGTACAGTAACGAAAGTCCAAATTTGGATTTCGGGATGTCTCTAAAACTTGAGTTTTAGCCATGGTCCATAGTAGAACACTTGAAACAAGAAGGAGACAACTTTGTTCAATCAACGATATCTTAAAATTGACTTTTTTGCAGTTGACGATTCCGAATCTATGTGAAAGACAGCATTTTGAAACACTTAATACACTAAAGAAAGTCCAAATTCAGATTTCGGAAAGTTTTTAAAACTTGAGTTTTAGCCATGGTCCATAGTTAAACACTTGAAACAAGAAAGACAGAACTTTGTTCAATCAAAGATATCTAAAAACTGACTTATTTGCTTTTGATGATTCCGAATCTACGTGAAAGACGACATTTTGAAACACTTAATACACTAAAGAAAGTACAAATTCATATTTCGAGAAGTTTTTAAAACTTGAGTTTTAGCCATGGGTCCATAGTAGAACACTTGAATCAAGAAGAAGACAACTTTGTTCAATCAACGATATCTTAAAACTGACTTATTTGCTTTTGATGATTACGAATCTACGTGAAAGACAGCATTTTGAAACACTTTATACACTAAAGAAACTCCATATTCAGATTTCGAAAAGTTTTTAAAACTTGAGTTTTAGCCATGGTCCATAGTTAAACACTTGAAACAAGAAAGACAGAACTTTGTTCAATCAAAGATATCTAAAAACTGACTTATTTGCTTTTGATGATTTCGAATCTACGTGAAAGACGACATTTTGAAACACTTAATACACTAAAGAAAGTACAAATTCATATTTCGAGAAGTTTTTAAAACTTGAGTTTTAGCCATGGGTCCATCGTTGAACACTTGAAACAAGAAAGAGACAACTTTGTTCATTCAACGATAACTCAAAAGGGAACTTTTTTGCGGTGGACGATTCCGAATCAATGTGAAAGACGACATTTTAATACACATAATACACTGATGAAAGTCCAAATTCGGATTTCGAAAAGTCTTTAAAACTTGAGTTTTAGCCATGGGTCCGTAGTTAAACACTTGAAACAAGAAAGATACAACTTTGTTCATTCAACGATATCACAAAACTGACTTTTTTTGCTGTTGATGATTCCGAATCTACGTGAAAGACAACATTTTGAAACACCTAATACACTAAAGAAAGTCCAAATTCATATTTCGAGAAGTTTTTAAAACTTGAGTTTTAGCCATGGGTCCATAGTTAAACACTTGAAACAAGAAAGAGACAACTTTGTTCATTCAACGATATCTCAAAACTGACTTTTTTTGCGGTTGATGATTCCGAATCAATGTGAAAGACGACATTTTAATACACTTAATACACTAATGAAAAATCCAAATTCGGATTTCGGGAAGTCTTTAAAACTTGAGTTTTAGCCATGGGTCCATTGTTGAACACTTGAAACAAGAAAGAGACAACTTTCTTCATTCAACGATATCTAAAAACTGCCTTTTTTTGCGGTTGACGATTCCGAATCAATGTGAAAGACGACATTTTGATACACTTAATACACTAGTGAAAGTCCAAATTCGGATTTCGGGACATTTTTAAAACGTGAGTTTTACCCATGGGTCCATAGTAGAACACTTGAAACAAGAAGGAGACAACTTTGTTAAATCAACGATATCTCAAAATTGACTTTTTTGCAGTTGACGATTCCGAATCTATGTGAAAGACGACATTTTGATACACATAATACACTAATGAAAGTCCAGATTCAGATCTCGGGAAGTTTTTAAAACTTGAGTTTTAGCCATGGGTGCACAGTAGAACAATTGAAACAAGAAAGACAGAACTTTGTTCTATCAAAGATATCTCAAAACTGACTTATTTGCTTTTGACGGTTCTGAATCTACGTGAAAGATGACATTTTGAAACACTTAATACACTAAATAAAGTCCAAATTCAGATTTTGGGAAGTTTTTAAAACTTGAGTTTTAGCCATGGGTCCATAGTTGAACACTTGAAACAAGAAAGGGACAACTTTGTTCATTCAACGATATCTCAAAACTGACTTTTTTTGCGGTTGACGATTCCGAATCAATGTGAAAGACGACATTTTAATACACTTAATACACAAATGAAAGTCCAAATTCGGATTTCGGGAAGTCTTTAAAACTTGAGTTTTAGCCATGGGTCCATAGTTGAACACTTGAAACAAGAAAGAGACAACTTTGTTCATTCAACGATAACTCAAAACTGACTTTTTTTGCGGTTGACGATTCCGAATCAATGCGAAAGACGACATTTTAATACACTTAATACACTAATGAAAGTCCAAATTCGGATTTCGGGAAGTCTTTAAAACTTGAGTTTTAGCCATGGGTCCATAGTTAAACACTTGAAACAAGAAAGAGACAACTTTGTTCATTCAACGATAACTCAAAACTGACTTTTTTTGCGGTTGACGATTCCGAATCAATGTGAAAGACGACATTTTAATGCACTTAATACACTAATGAAAGTACAAATTCGGATTTCGGGAAGTCTTTAAAACTTGAGTTTTAGCCATGGGTCCATAGTTAAACACTTGAAACAAGAAAGAAACATCTTCGTTCATTCAACGATATCTCAGAACTGACTTTTTTTGCCGTTGACGATTCCGAATCAATGTGAAATACGACATTTTAATACACTTAATACACTAATGAAAGTCTAAATTTGGATTTCGGGAAGTCTTTAAAACTTGAGTTTTAGCCATGGGTCTATAGTAGAACACTTGAAACAAGAAAGAGACAACTTTGTTGATTCAGCGATTTCTCAAAACTGACTTTTTTTGCGGTTGACGATTTCGAATAAATGTGAAAGACGACATTTTGATACACTTAATACACTAACGAAAGTCCAAATTTGGATTTCGAGAAGTCTTTAAAGCTTGAGTTTTAGCCATGGGTCAATAGTTAAACACTTGAAACAAGAAAGAGACAACTTTGTTCATTCAACAATATCTCAAAACTGACTTTTATTGCGGTTGACGATTCCGAATCAACGTGAAAGACGACATTTTGATACACTTAATACACTAACGAATGTCCAAATTCGGATTCTGGGAACTTTTTTAAAACTTGAGTTTTACCCATGGGTCCATAGTAGAACACTTGAAACAAGAAAGAGACAACTTTGTTCAATCAACGATATCTTAAAACTGACTTTTTTGCAGTTGACGATTCCGAATCTATGTGAAAGACGACATTTTGATACACTTAATACCCTAATGAAAGTCCAGATTTAGATTTCGAGAAGTTTTTAAAACTTGAGTTTTAGTCATGGGTCCATAGTAGAACACTTGAAACAAGAAAGACAGAACTTTGTTCAATCAAAGATATCTAAAAACTGACATATTTGCTTTTGATGATTACGAATCTACATGAAAGACGGCATTTTGAAACACTTAATACACTAAAGAAAGCCCAAATTCAGATTTTGGGAAGTTTTTAAAACTTGAGTTTTGGCCATGGGTCCATAGTTGAACACTTGAAACAAGAAAGAGACAACTTCGTTCATTCAACGATAACTCGAAAGGGAAGTTTTTTGCGGTGGACGATTCTGAATCAATGTGAAAGACTACATTTTAATACACTTAATACACTGATGAAAGTCCAAATTCAGATTTCGGGAAGTCTTTAAAACTTGAGTTTTAGCCATGGGTCCATAGTTAAACACTTGAAACAAGAAAGAGACAACTTTGTTCATTCAACGATATCTCAAAATTGACTTTTTTTGCGGCTGACGATCTCGAATCAATGTGAAAGATGACATTTTGATACACTTAGTACAGTAACGAAAGTCCAAATTTGGATTTCGGGATGTCTCTAAAACTTGAGTTTTAGCCATGGTCCATAGTAGAACACTTGAAACAAGAAGGAGACAACTTTGTTCAATCAACGATATCTTAAAATTGACTTTTTTGCAGTTGACGATTCCGAATCTATGTGAAAGACAGCATTTTGAAACACTTAATACACTAAAGAAAGTCCAAATTCAGATTTCGGAAAGTTTTTAAAACTTGAGTTTTAGCCATGGTCCATAGTTAAACACTTGAAACAAGAAAGACAGAACTTTGTTCAATCAAAGATATCTAAAAACTGACTTATTTGCTTTTGATGATTCCGAATCTACGTGAAAGACGACATTTTGAAACACTTAATACACTAAAGAAAGTACAAATTCATATTTCGAGAAGTTTTTAAAACTTGAGTTTTAGCCATGGGTCCATAGTAGAACACTTGAAACAAGAAGAAGACAACTTTGTTCAATCAACGATATCTTAAAACTGACTTATTTGCTTTTGATGATTATGAATCTACGTGAAAGACAGCATTTTGAAACACTTAATACACTAAAGAAAGTCCATATTCAGATTTCGAAAAGTTTTTAAAACTTGAGTTTTAGCCATGGTCCATAGTTAAACACTTGAAACAAGAAAGACAGAACTTTGTTCAATCAAAGATATCTAAAAACTGACTTATTTGCTTTTGATGATTTCGAATCTACGTGAAAGACGACATTTTGAAACACTTAATACACTAAAGAAAGTACAAATTCATATTTCGAGAAGTTTTTAAAACTTGAGTTTTAGCCATGGGTCCATCGTTGAACACTTGAAACAAGAAAGAGACAACTTTGTTCATTCAACGATAACTCAAAAGGGAACTTTTTTGCGGTGGACGATTCCGAATCAATGTGAAAGACGACATTTTAATACACTTAATACACTGATGAAAGTCCAAATTCGGATTTCGAAAAGTCTTTAAAACTTGAGTTTTAGCCATGGGTCCGTAGTTAAACACTTGAAACAAGAAAGATACAACTTTGTTCATTCAACGATATCACAAAACTGACTTTTTTTGCTGTTGATGATTCCGAATCTACGTGAAAGACAACATTTTGAAACACCTAATACACTAAAGAAAGTCCAAATTCATATTTCAAGAAGTTTTTAAAACTTGAGTTTTAGCCATGGGTCCATAGTTAAACACTTGAAACAAGAAAGAGACAACTTTGTTCATTCAACGATATCTCAAAACCGACTTTTTTTGCGGTTGATGATTCCGAATCAATGTGAAAGACGACATTTTAATACACTTAATACACTAATGAAAAATCCAAATTCGGATTTCGGGAAGTCTTTAAAACTTGAGTTTTAGCCATGGGTCCATTGTTGAACACTTGAAACAAGAAAGAGACAACTTTCTTCATTCAACGATATCTAAAAACTGCCTTTTTTTGCGGTTGACGATTCCAAATCAATGTGAAAGACGACATTTTGATACACCTAATACACTAGTGAAAGTCCAAATTCGGATTTCGGGACATTTTTAAAACGTGAGTTTTACCCATGGGTCCATAGTAGAACACTTGAAACAAGAAGGAGACAACTTTGTTAAATCAACGATATCTCAAAATTGACTTTTTTGCAGTTGACGATTCCGAATCTATGTGAAAGACGACATTTTGATACACATAATACACTAATGAAAGTCCAGATTCAGATCTCGGGAAGTTTTTAAAACTTGAGTTTTAGCCATGGGTGCACAGTAGAACAATTGAAACAAGAAAGACAGAACTTTGTTCTATCAAAGATATCTCAAAACTGACTTATTTGCTTTTGACGGTTCTGAATCTACGTGAAAGATGACATTTTGAAACACTTAATACACTAAATAAAGTCCAAATTCAGATTTTGGGAAGTTTTTAAAACTTGAGTTTTAGCCATGGGTCCATAGTTGAACACTTGAAACAAGAAAGAGACAACTTTGTTCATTCAACGATATCTCAAAACTGACTTTTTTTGCGGTTGACGATTCTGAATCAATGTGAAAGACGACATTTTAATACACTTAATACACAAATGAAAGTTCAAATTCGGATTTCGGGAAGTCTTTAAAACTTGAGTTTTAGCCATGGGTCCATAGTTGAACACTTGAAACAAGAAAGAGACAACTTTGTTCATTCAACGATAACTCAAAACTGACTTTTTTTGCGGTTGACGATTCCGAATCAATGCGAAAAATGACATTTTAATACACTTAATACACTAATGAAAGTCCAAATTCGGATTTCGGGAAGTCTTTAAAACTTGAGTTTTAGCCATGGGTCCATAGTTAAACACTTGAAACAAGAAAGAGACAACTTTGTTCATTCAACGATAACTCAAAACTGACTTTTTTTGCGGTTGACGATTCCGAATCAATGTGAAAGACGACATTTTAATGCACTTAATACACTAATGAAAGTACAAATTCGGATTTCGGGAAGTCTTTAAAACTTGAGTTTTAGCCATGGGTCCATAGTTAAACACTTGAAACAAGAAAGAAACAACTTCGTTCATTCAACGATATCTCAGAACTGACTTTTTTTGCGGTTGACGATTCCGAATCAATGTGAAATACGACATTTTAATACACTTAATACACTAATGAAAGTCTAAATTTGGATTTCGGGAAGTCTTTAAAACTTGAGTTTTAGCCATGGGTCTATAGTAGAACACTTGAAACAAGAAAGAGACAACTTTGTTGATTCAACGATTTCTCAAAACTGACTTTTTTTGCGGTTGACGATTTTGAATAAATGTGAAAGACGACATTTTGATACACTTAATACACTAACGAAAGTCCAAATTGGGGTTTCGGGAAGTCTTTAAAGCTTGAGTTTTAGCCATGGGTCAATAGTTAAACACTTGAAACAAGAAAGAGACAACTTTGTTCATTCAACAATATCTCAAAACTGACTTTTATTGCGGTTGACGATTCCGAATCAACGTGAAAGACGACATTTTGATACACTTAATACACTAACGAATGTCCAAATTCGGATTCCGGGAACTTTTTTAAAACTTGAGTTTTACCCATGGGTCCATAGTAGAACACTTGAAACAAGAAAGAGACAACTTTGTTCAATCAACGATATCTTAAAACTGACTTTTTTGCAGTTGACGATTCCGAATCTATGTGAAAGACGACATTTTGATACACTTAATACCCTAATGAAAGTCCAGATTTAGATTTCGAGAAGTTTTTAAAACTTGAGTTTTAGTCATGGGTCCATAGTAGAACACTTGAAACAAGAAAGACAGAACTTTGTTCAATCAAAGATATCTAAAAACTGACTTATTTGCTTTTGATGATTACGAATCTACATGAAAGACGGCATTTTGAAACACTTAATACACTAAAGAAAGCCCAAATTCAGATTTTGGGAAGTTTTTAAAACTTGAGTTTTGGCCATGGGTCCATAGTTGAACACTTGAAACAAGAAAGAGACAACTTCGTTCATTCAACGATAACTCGAAAGGGAAGTTTTTTGCGGTGGACGATTCTGAATCAATGTGAAAGACTACATTTTAATACACTTAATACACTGATGAAAGTCCAAATTCAGATTTTGGGAAGTCTTTAAAACTTGAGTTTTAGCCATGGGTCCATAGTTAAACACTTGAAACAAGAAAGAGACAACTTTGTTCATTCAACGATATCTCAAAATTGACTTTTTTTGCGGTTGACGATCTCGAATCAATGTGAAAGATGACATTTTGATACACTTAGTACAGTAACGAAAGTCCAAATTTGGATTTCGGGATGTCTCTAAAACTTGAGTTTTAGCCATGGTCCATAGTAGAACACTTGAAACAAGAAGGAGACAACTTTGTTCAATCAACGATATCTTAAAATTGACTTTTTTGCAGTTGACGATTCCGAATCTATGTGAAAGACAGCATTTTGAAACACTTAATACACTAAAGAAAGTCCAAATTCAGATTTCGGAAAGTTTTTAAAACTTGAGTTTTAGCCATGGTCCATAGTTAAACACTTGAAACAAGAAAGACAGAACTTTGTTCAATCAAAGATATCTAAAAACTGACTTATTTGCTTTTGATGATTCTGAATCTACGTGAAAGACGACATTTTGAAACACTTAATACACTAAAGAAAGTACAAATTCATATTTCGAGAAGTTTTTTAAAACTTGAGTTTTAGCCATGGGTCCATAGTAGAACACTTGAAACAAGAAGAAGACAACTTTGTTCAATCAACGATATCTTAAAACTGACTTATTTGCTTTTGATGATTACGAATCTACGTGAAAGACAGCATTTTGAAACACTTAATACACTAAAGAAAGTCCATATTCAGATTTCGAAAAGTTTTTAAAACTTGAGTTTTAGCCATGGTCCATAGTTAAACACTTGAAACAAGAAAGACAGAACTTTGTTCAATCAAAGATATCTAAAAACTGACTTATTTGCTTTTGATGATTTCGAATCTACGTGAAAGACGACATTTTGAAACACTTAATACACTAAAGAAAGTACAAATTCATATTTCGAGAAGTTTTTAAAACTTGAGTTTTAGCCATGGGTCCATCGTTGAACACTTGAAACAAGAAAGAGACAACTTTGTTCATTCAACGATAACTCAAAAGGGAACTTTTTTGCGGTGGACGATTCCGAATCAATGTGAAAGACGACATTTTAATACACTTAATACACTGATGAAAGTCCAAATTCGGATTTCGAAAAGTCTTTAAAACTTGAGTTTTAGCCATGGGTCCGTAGTTAAACACTTGAAACAAGAAAGATACAACTTTGTTCATTCAACGATATCACAAAACTGACTTTTTTTGCTGTTGATGATTCCGAATCTACGTGAAAGACAACATTTTGAAACACCTAATACACTAAAGAAAGTCCAAATTCATATTTCGAGAAGTTTTTAAAACTTGAGTTTTAGCCATGGGTCCATAGTTAAACACTTGAAACAAGAAAGAGACAACTTTGTTCATTCAACGATATCTCAAAACTGACTTTTTTTGCGGTTGATGATTCCGAATCAATGTGAAAGACGACATTTTAATACACTTAATACACTAATGAAAAATCCAAATTCGGATTTCGGGAAGTCTTTAAAACTTGAGTTTTAGCCATGGGTCCATTGTTGAACACTTGAAACAAGAAAGCGACAACTTTCTTCATTCAACGATATCTAAAAACTGCCTTTTTTTGCGGTTGACGATTCCGAATCAATGTGAAAGACGACATTTTGATACACTTAATACACTAGTGAAAGTCCAAATTCGGATTTCGGGACATTTTTAAAACGTGAGTTTTACCCATGGGTCCATAGTAGAACACTTGAAACAAGAAGGAGACAACTTTGTTAAATCAACGATATCTCAAAATTGACTTTTTTGCAGTTGACGATTCCGAATCTATGTGAAAGATGACATTTTGATACACATAATACACTAATGAAAGTCCAGATTCAGATCTCGGGAAGTTTTTAAAACTTGAGTTTTAGCCATGGGTGCACAGTAGAACAATTGAAACAAGAAAGACAGAACTTTGTTCTATCAAAGATATCTCAAAACTGACTTATTTGCTTTTGACGGTTCTGAATCTACGTGAAAGATGACATTTTGAAACACTTAATACACTAAATAAAGTCCAAATTCAGATTTTGGGAAGTTTTTAAAACTTGAGTTTTAGCCATGGGTCCATAGTTGAACACTTGAAACAAGAAAGAGACAACTTTGTTCATTCAACGATATCTCAAAACTGACTTTTTTTGCGGTTGACGATTCCGAATCAATGTGAAAGACGACATTTTAATACACTTAATACACAAATGAAAGTTCAAATTCGGATTTCGGGAAGTCTTTAAAACTTGAGTTTTAGCCATGGGTCCATAGTTGAACACTTGAAACAAGAAAGAGACAACTTTGTTCATTCAACGATAACTCAAAACTGACTTTTTTTGCGGTTGACGATTCCGAATCAATGCGAAAAATGACATTTTAATACACTTAATACACTAATGAAAGTCCAAATTCGGATTTCGGGAAGTTTTTAAAACTTGAGTTTTAGCCATGGGTGCACAGTAGAACAATTGAAACAAGAAAGACAGAACTTTGTTCTATCAAAGATATCTCAAAACTGACTTATTTGCTTTTGACGGTTCTGAATCTACGTGAAAGATGACATTTTGAAACACTTAATACACTAAATAAAGTCCAAATTCAGATTTTGGGAAGTTTTTAAAACTTGAGTTTTAGCCATGGGTCCATAGTTGAACACTTGAAACAAGAAAGAGACAACTTTGTTCATTCAACGATATCTCAAAACTGACTTTTTTTGCGGTTGACGATTCCGAATCAATGTGAAAGACGACATTTTAATACACTTAATACACAAATGAAAGTTCAAATTCGGATTTCGGGAAGTCTTTAAAACTTGAGTTTTAGCCATGGGTCCATAGTTGAACACTTGAAACAAGAAAGAGACAACTTTGTTCAATCAACGATATCTTAAAACTGACTTTTTTGCAGTTGACGATTCCGAATCTATGTGAAAGACGACATTTTGATACACTTAATACCCTAATGAAAGTCCAGATTTAGATTTCGAGAAGTTTTTAAAACTTGAGTTTTAGTCATGGGTCCATAGTAGAACACTTGAAACAAGAAAGACAGAACTTTGTTCAATCAAAGATATCTAAAAACTGACTTATTTGCTTTTGATGATTACGAATCTACATGAAAGACGGCATTTTGAAACACTTAATACACTAAAGAAAGCCCAAATTCAGATTTTGGGAAGTTTTTAAAACTTGAGTTTTAGCCATGGGTCCATTGTTGAACACTTGAAACAAGAAAGAGACAACTTTGTTCATTCAACGATATCTCAAAACTGACTTTTTTTGCGGTTGACGATCTCGAATCAATGTGAAAGATGACATTTTGATACACTTAATACACTAACGAAAGTCCAAATTCGGATTTCGGGATGTCTTTAAAACTTGAGTTTTAGCCATGGTCCATAGTTAAGCACTTGAAACAAGAAAGAGACAACTTTGTTCATTCAACGATATCTCAAAACTGACTTTTTTTGCGGTTGACGATTCCGAATCCATGTGAAAGATGACATTTTGATACACTTAATACACTAACTAAAGTCTCAATTCAGATTCCGGGAAGTTTTTAAAACTTGAGTTTTACCCATGGGTCCATAGTAGAACACTTGAAACAAGAAGAAGACAACTTTGTTCAATCAACGATATCTTAAAACTGACTTATTTGCTTTTGATGAATACGAATCTACGTGAAAGACAGCATTTTGAAACACTTAATACACTAAAGAAAGTCCATATTCAGATTTCGAAAAGTTTTTAAAACTTGAGTTTTAGCCATGGTCCATAGTTAAACACTTGAAACAAGAAAGACAGAACTTTGTTCAATCAAAGATATCTAAAAACTGACTTATTTGCTTTTGATGATTCCGAATTTACGTGAAAGACGACATTTTGAAACACTTAATACACTAAAGAAAGTACAAATTCATATTTCGAGAAGTTTTTAAAACTTGAGTTTTAGCCATGGGTCCATCGTTGAACACTTGAAACAAGAAAGAGACAACTTTGTTCATTCAACGATAACTCAAAAGGGAACTTTTTTGCGGTGGACGATTCCGAATCAATGTGAAAGACGACATTTTAATACACTTAATACACTGATGAAAGTCCAAATTCGGATTTCGAAAAGTCTTTAAAACTTGAGTTTTAGCCATGGGTCCGTAGTTAAACACTTGAAACAAGAAAGATACAACTTTGTTCATTCAACGATATCACAAAACTGACTTTTTTTGCTGTTGATGATTCCGAATCTACGTGAAAGACGACATTTTGAAACACCTAATACACTAAAGAAAGTCCAAATTCATATTTCGAGAAGTTTTTAAAACTTGAGTTTTAGCCATGGGTCCATAGTTAAACACTTGAAACAAGAAAGAGACAACTTTGTTTATTCAACGATATCTCAAAACTGACTTTTTTTGTGGTTGACGATTCCGAATCAATGTGAAAGACGACATTTTAATACACTTAATACACTCATGAAAGTCCAAATTCGAATTTCGGGAAGTCTTTAGAACTTGAGTTTTAGCCATGGGTCCGTAGTTGAATACTTGAAACAAGAAAGAGACAACTTTGTTCATTCAACTATAACTCAAATGTGACTTTTTTTGCGGTTGACGATTCCGAATCAATGTGAAAGATGAAATTTTAATACACTTAATACGCTAATGAAAGTCCAAATTCGGATTTTGGAAAGTCTTTAAAACTTGAGTTTTAGCCATGGGTCCATTGTTGAACACTTGAAACAAGAAAGAGACAACTTTCTTCATTCAAACGATATCTCAAAACTGACTTTTTTTGCGGTTGACGATTCCGAATCAATGTGAAAGACGACATTTTGATACACTTAATACACTAGTGAAAGTCCAAATTCTGATTTTGGGACGTTTTTAAAACTTCAGTTTTACCCATGGGTCCATAGTAGAACACTTGAAATAAGAAGGAGACAACTTTGTTCAATCAACGATATCTCAAAATTGACTTTTTTGCAGTTGACGATTCCGAATCTATGTGAAAGACGACATTTTGATACACTAATGAAAGTCCAGATTCAGATCTCGAGACGTTTTTAAAACTTGAGTTTTAGCCATGGGTGCACAGTAGAACACTTGAAACAAGAAAGACAGAACTTTGTTCTATCAAAGATATCTCAAAACTGACTTATTTGCTTTTGGCGGTTCTGAATCTACGTGAAAGATCACATTTTGAAACACTTAATACACTAAATAAAGTCCAAATTCAGATTTTGGGAAGTTTTTAAAACTTGAGTTTTAGCCATGGGTCCATAGTTGAACACTTGAAACAAGAAAGAGACAACTTTGTTCATTCAACAATAACTCAAAACTGTCTTTTTTTGCGGTTGACAATTCCGAATCAATGTGAAAGACGACATTTTAATACACTTAATACACTGATGAAGGTCCAAATTCAGATTTCGGGCAGTCTTTAAAACTTGAGTTTTGGCCATGGGTACATAGTTGAACACTTGAAACAAGAAAGAGACAACTTTGTTCATTCAACGATATCTCAAAACTGACTTTTTTTGTGGTTGACGATTCCAAATCAATGTGAAAGACGACATTTTAATACACTTAATACACTCATGAAAGTCCAAATTCGGATTTCGGGAAGTCTTTAAAACATGAGTTTTAGCCATGGGTCCATAGTTGAACACTTGAAACAAGAAAGAGACAACTTTGTTCATTAAACTATAACTCAAAACTGACTTTTTTTGCGGTTGACGATTCCGAATCAATGTGAAAGATGAAATTTTAATACACTTAATACGCTAATGAAAGTCCAAATTCGGATTTCGGGAAGTCTTTAAAACTTGAGTTTTAGCCATGGGTCCAAAGTTAAACACTTGAAACAAGAAAGAGACAACCTTGTTCATTCAACGATATCTCAAAACTGACTTTTTTTGCGGTTGACGATTCCGAATCAATGTGAAATACGACATTTTAATACACTTAATACACTAATGAAAGTCTAAATTTGGATTTCTGGAAGTCTTTAAAACTTGAGTTTTAGCCATGGGTCTATAGTAGAACACTTGAAACAAGAAAGAGACAACTTTGTTCATTCAACGATTTCTCAAAACTGACTTTTTTTGCGGTTGACGATTTCGAATGAATGTGAAAGACGACATTTTGATACACTTAATACACTAACGAAAGTCCAAATTTGGATTTCGGGAAGTCTTTAAAGCTTGAGTTTTAGCCATGGGTCAATAGTTAAACACTTGAAACAAGAAAGAGGCAACTTTGTTCATTCAACAATATCTCAAAACTGACTTTTATTGCGGTTGACGATTCCGAATCAACGTGAAAGACGACATTTTGATACACTTAATACACTAACGAATGTCCAAATTCGGATTCCGGGAACTTTTTTAAAACTTGAGTTTTACCCATGGGTCCATAGTAGAACACTTGAAACAAGAAAGAGACAACTTTGTTCAATCAATGATATCTTAAAATTGACTTTTTTGCATTTGACGATTCCGAATCTATGTGAAAGACGACATTTTGATACACTTAATACCCTAATGAAAGTCCAGATTTAGATTTCGAGAAGTTTTTAAAACTTGAGTTTTAGCCATGGGTCCATAGTAGAACACTTGAAACAAGAAAGACAGAACTTTGTTCAATCAAAGATATCTA
Organism: Diospyros kaki; assembly: GCA_036245055.1. NCBI lineage: Eukaryota > Viridiplantae > Streptophyta > Magnoliopsida > Ericales > Ebenaceae > Diospyros > Diospyros kaki. The sequence goes on along the minus strand of BSEG01000009.1, from coordinate 18,901,302 downwards.
AAAACTGACTTATTTGCTTTTGATGATTACGAATCTACGTGAAAGACGGCATTTTGAAACACTTAATACACTAAAGAAAGCCCAAATTCAGATTTTGGGAAGTTTTTAAAACTTGAGTTTTAGCCATGGTCCATAGTTAAACACTTGAAACAAGAAAGACAGAACTTTGTTCAATCAAAGATATCTAAAAACTGACTTATTTGCTTTTGATGATTCCGAATCTACGTGAAAGACGACATTTTGAAACACTTAATACACTAATGAAAGTACAAATTCATATTTCGAGAAGTTTTTAAAACTTGAGTTTTAGCCATGGGTCCATAGTTGAACACTTGAAACAAGAAAGAGACAACTTTGTTCATTCAACGATAACTCAAAAGGGAACTTTTTTGCGGTGGACGATTCCGAATCAATGTGAAAGACGACATTTTAATACACTTAATACACTGATGAAAGTCCAAATTCGGATTTCGAAAAGTCTTTAAAACTTGAGTTATAGCCATGGGTCCGTAGTTAAACACTTGAAACAAGAAAGATACAACTTTGTTCATTCAACGATATCACAAAACTGACTTTTTTTGCTGTTGATGATTCCGAATCTACCGGAAAGATGACATTTTGAAACACCTAATACACTAAAGAAAGTCCAAATTCATATTTTGAGAAGTTTTTAAAACTTGAGTTTTAGCCATGGGTCCATAGTTGAACACTTGAAACAAGAAAGAGACAACTTTGTTCATTCAACGATAACTCAAAAGGGAAGTTTTTTGCAGTGGACGATTCCGAATCAATGTGAAAGACGACATTTTAATACACTTAATACACTGATGAAAGTCCAAATTCAGATTTTGGAAAGTCTTTAAAACTTGAGTTTTAGCCATAGGTCCGTAGATAAACACTTGAAAAAAGAAAGAGACAACTTTGTTCATTCAACGATATCTCAAAATTGACTTTTTTTGTGGTTCACGATTCCGACTCACTGTGAAAGACGACATTTTAATACACTTAATACACTAATGAAAGTCGAAATTCGGATTTCAGAAAGTCTTTAAAACTTGAGTTTTAGCCATGGGTCCATTGGTGAACACTTGAAACAAGAAAGAGACAACTTTCTTCATTCAAACGATATCTCAAAACTGACTTTTTTTGCGGTTGACGATTCCGAATCAATGTGAAAGACGACATTTTAATACACTTAATACACAAATGAAAGTCCAAATTCGGATTTCGGGAAGTCTTTAAAACTTGAGTTTTAGCCATGGGTCCATAGTTGAACACTTGAAATAAGAAAGAGACAACTTTGTTCATTCAACGATAACTCAAAACTGACTTTTTTTGCGGTTGACGATTCCGAATCAATGCGAAAGACGACATTTTAATACACTTAATACACTAATGAAAGTCCAAATTCGGATTTCGGGAAGTCTTTAAAACTTGAGTTTTAGCCATGGGTCCATAGTTGAACACTTGAAACAAGAAAGAGACAACTTTGTTCATTCAACGATAACTCAAAACTGACTTTTTTTGCGGTTGACGATTCCGAATCAATGCGAAAGACGACATTTTAATACACTTAATACACTAATGAAAGTCCAAATTCGGATTTCGGGAAGTCTTTAAAACTTGAGTTTTAGCCATGGGTCCATAGTTGAACACTTGAAACAAGAAAGAGACAACTTTGTTCATTCAACGATAACTCAAAACTGACTTTTTTTGCGGTTGACGATTCCGAATCAATGTGAAAGACGACATTTTAATACACTTAATACACAAATGAAAGTCCAAATTCGGATTTCGGGAAGTCTTTAAAACTTGAGTTTTAGCCATGGGTCCATAGTTGAACACTTGAAATAAGAAAGAGACAACTTTGTTCATTCAACGATAACTCAAAACTGACTTTTTTTGCGGTTGACGATTCCGAATCAATGCGAAAGACGACATTTTAATACACTTAATACACTAATGAAAGTCCAAATTCGGATTTCGGGAAGTCTTTAAAACTTGAGTTTTAGCCATGGGTCCATAGTTGAACACTTGAAACAAGAAAGAGACAACTTTGTTCATTCAACGATAACTCAAAACTGACTTTTTTTGCGGTTGACGATTCCGAATCAATGCGAAAGACGACATTTTAATACACTTAATACACTAATGAAAGTCCAAATTCGGATTTCGGGAAGTCTTTAAAACTTGAGTTTTAGCCATGGGTCCATAGTTGAACACTTGAAACAAGAAAGAGACAACTTTGTTCATTCAACGATAACTCAAAACTGACTTTTTTTGCGGTTGACGATTCCGAATCAATGCGAAAGACGACATTTTAATACACTTAATACACTAATGAAAGTCCAAATTCGGATTTCGGGAAGTCTTTAAAACTTGAGTTTTAGCCATGGGTCCATAGTTAAACACTTGAAATAAGAAAAAGACAACTTTGTTCATTCAACGATATCTCAAAACTGACTTTTTTTGCGGTTGACGATTCCGAATCAATATGAAATACGACATTTTAATACACTTAATACACTAATGAAAGTCTAAATTTAGATTTCGGGAAGTCTTTAAAACTTGAGTTTTAGCCATGGGTTCATAGTAGAACACTTGAAACAAGAAAGAGACAACTTTGTTCATTCAACGATTTCTCAAAACTGACTTTTTTTACAGTTGACGATTTCGAATGAATGTGAAAGACGACATTTTGATACACTTAATACACTAACGAAAGTCCAAATTCGGATTTCGGGAAGTCTTTAAAACTTGAGTTTTAGCCATGGGTAAATAAATAGTAGAACACTTGAAACAAGAAAGAGACAACTTTGTTCATTCAACAATATCTCAAAACTGACTTTTATTGCGGTTGACGATTCCGAATCAACATGAAAGACGACATTTTGATACACTTAATACACTAACGAATGTCCAAATTCGGATTCCGGGAACTTTTTTAAAACTTGAGTTTTACCCATGGGTCTATAGTAGAACACGTGAAACAAGAAAGAGACAACTTTGTTCAATCAACGATATCTTAAAATTGACTTTTTTGCAGTTGACAATTTCGAATCTATGTGAAAGACGACATTTTGATACACTTAATACCCTAATGAAAGTCCAGATTTAGATTTCGGGATGTTTTTAAAACTTGAGTTTTAGCCATGGGTCCATAGTACACTTGAAACAAGAAAAGACAGAACTTTGTTCAATCAAAGATATCTAAAAACTGACTTATTTGCTTTTGATGATTACGAATCTACGTGAAAGACGGCATTTTGAAACACTTAATACACTAAAGAAAGCCCAAATTCAGATTTTGGGAAGTTTTTAAAACTTGAGTTTTGGCCATGGGTCCGTAGTTGAACACTTGAAACAAGAAAGAGACAACTTAGTTCATTCAACGATAACTCGAAAGGGAAGTTTTTTGCGGTGGATGATTCTGAATCAATGTGAAAGACTACATTTTAATACACTTAATACACTGATGAAAGTCCAAATTCAGATTTCGGGAAGTCTTTAAAACTTGAGTTTTAGCCATGGGTCCATAGTTAAACACTTGAAACAAGAAAGAGACAACTTTGTTCATTCAACGATATCTCAAAACTGACTTTTTTTGCGGTTGACGATCTCGAATCAATGTGAAAGATGACATTTTGATACACTTAATACACTAACGAAAGTCCAAATTCGGATTTCGGGATGTCTTTAAAACTTGAGTTTTAGCCATGGTCCATAGTTAAGCACTTGAAACAAGAAAGAGACAACTTTGTTCATTCAACGATATCTCAAAACTGACTTTTTTTGCCGTTGACGATTCCGAATCCATGTGAAAGACGACATTTTGATACACTTAATACACTAACGAAAGTCTCAATTCAGATTCCGGGAAGTTTTTAAAACTTGAGTTTTACCCATGGGTCCATAGTAGAACACTTGAAACAAGAAGAAGACAACTTTGTTCAATCAACGATATCTTAAAACTGACTTATTTGCTTTTGATGATTACGAATCTACGTGAAAGACAGCATTTTGAAACACTTAATACACTAAAGAAAGTCCATATTCAGATTTCGAAAAGTTTTTAAAACTTGAGTTTTAGCCATGGTCCATAGTTAAACACTTGAAACAAGAAAGACAGAACTTTGTTCAATCAAAGATATCTAAAACTGACTTATTTGCTTTTGATGATTCCGAATCTACGTGAAAGACGACATTTTGAAACACTTAATACACTAAAGAAAGTACAAATTCATATTTCGAGAAGTTTTTAAAACTTGAGTTTTAGCCATGGGTCCGTAGTTAAACACTTGAAACAAGAAAGATACAACTTTGTTCATTCAACGATATCACAAAACTGACTTTTTTTGCTGTGATGATTCCGAATCTACGTGAAAGACGACATTTTGAAACACCTAATACACTAAAGAAAGTCCAAATTCATATTTCGAGAAGTTTTTAAAACTTGAGTTTTAGCCATGGGTCCATAGTTAAACACTTGAAACAAGAAAGAGACAACTTTGTTCATTCAACAATAACTCAAAACTGTCTTTTTTTGCGGTTGACGATTTCGAATCAATGTGAAAGATGACATTTTAATACACTTAATACACTGATGAAGGTCCAAATTCAGATTTCGGGCAGTCTTTAAAACTTGAGTTTTGGCCATGGGTCCATAGTTGAACACTTGAAACAAGAAAGAGACAACTTTGTTCATTCAACGATAACTCAAAAGGGAAGTTTTTTGCAGTGGACGATTCCGAATCAATGTGAAAGACGACATTTTAATACACTTAATACACTGATGAAAGTCCAAATTCGGATTTTGGAAAGTCTTTAAAACTTGAGTTTTAGCCATAGGTCCATAGATAAACACTTGAAAAAAGAAAGAGACAACTTTGTTCATTCAACGATATCTCAAAATTGACTTTTTTTGTGGTTCACGATTCCGACTCACTGTGAAAGACGACATTTTAATACACTTAATACACTAATGAAAGTCGAAATTCAGATTTCGAAAAGTCTTTAAAACTTGAGTTTTAGCCATGGGTCCATTGGTGAACACTTGAAACAAGAAAGAGACAACTTTCTTCATTCAAACGATATCTCAAAACTGACTTTTTTTGCGGTTGATGATTCCGAATCTACGTGAAAGACGACATTTTGAAACACCTAATACACTAAAGAAAGTCCAAATTCATACTTCGAGAAGTTTTTAAAACTTGAGTTTTAGCCATGGGTCCATAGTTAAACACTTGAAACAAGAAAGAGACAACTTTGTTCATTCAACAATAACTCAAAACTGTCTTTTTTTGCGGTTGACGATTCCGAATCAATGTGAAAGACGACATTTTAATACACTTAATACACTGATGAAGGTCCAAATTCAGATTTCAGGCAGTCTTTAAAACTTGAGTTTTGGCCATGGGTCCATAGTTGAACACTTGAAACAAGAAAGAGACAACTTTGTTCATTCAACGATATCTCAAAACTGACTTTTTTTGTGGTTGACGATTCCGAATCAATGTGAAAGACGACATTTTAATACACTTAATACACTCATGAAAGTCCAAATTCGGATTTCAGGAAGTCTTTAAAACTTGAGTTTTAGCCATGGGTCCATAGTTGAACACTTGAAACAAGAAAGAGACAACTTTGTTCATTAAACTATAACTCAAAACTGACTTTTTTTGCGGTTGACGATTCCGAATCAATGTGAAAGATGAAATTTTAATACACCTAATACGCTAATGAAAGTCCAAATTCGGATTTCGGGAAGTCTTTAAAAGTTGAGTTTTAGCCATGGGTCCATAGTTAAACACTTGAAACAAGAAAGAGACAACTTTGTTCATTCAACGATATCTCAAAACTGACTTTTTTTGCGGTTGACGATTCCGAATCAATGTGAAATACGACATTTTAATACACTTAATACACTAATGAAAGTCTAAATTTGGATTTCTGGAAGTCTTTAAAACTTGAGTTTTAGCCATGGGTCTATAGTAGAACACTTGAAACAAGAAAGAGACAACTTTGTTCATTCAACGATTTCTCAAAACTAACTTTTTTTGCTGTTGACGATTTCGAATAAATGTGAAAGACGACATTTTGATACACTTAATACACTAACGAAAGTCCAAAGTTGGATTTCGGGAAGTCTTTAAAGCTTGAGTTTTAGCCATGGGTCAATAGTTAAACACTTGAAACAAGAAAGAGGCAACTTTGTTCATTCAACAATATCTCAAAACTGACTTTTATTGCGGTTGACGATTCCGAATCAACGTGTAAGACGACATTTTGATACACTTAATACACTAACGAATGTCCAAATTCGGATTCCGGGAACTTTTTTAAAACTTGAGTTTTACCCATGGGTCCATAGTAGAACACTTGAAACAAGAAAGAGACAACTTTGTTCAATCAATGATATCTTAAAATTGACTTTTTTGCAGTTGACGATTCCGAATCTATGTGAAAGACGACATTTTGATACACTTAATACCCTAATGAAAGTCCAGATTTAGATTTCGGGAAGTTTTTAAAACTTGAGTTTTAGCCATGGGTCCATAGTAGAACACTTGAAACAAGAAAGACAGAACTTTGTTCAATCAAAGATATCTAAAAACTGACTTATTTGCTTTTGATGATTACGAATCTACGTGAAAGACGGCATTTTGAAACACTTAATACACTAAAGAAAGCCCAAATTCAAATTTTGGGAAGTTTTTAAAACTTGAGTTTTGGCCATGGGTCCGTAGTTGAACACTTGAAACAAGAAAGAGACAACTTCGTTCATTCAACGATAACTCGAAAGGAAAGTTTTTTGCGGTGGACGATTCTGAATCAATGTGAAAGACTACATTTTAATACACTTAATACACTGATGAAAGTCCAAATCAGATTTCGGGAAGTCTTTAAAACTTGAGTTTTAGCCATGGGTCCATAGTTAAACACTAGAAACAAGAAAGAGACAACTTTGTTCATTCAACGATATCTCAAAACTGACTTTTTTTGCGGTTGACGATCTCGAATCAATGTGAAAGATGACATTTTGATACACTTAATACACTAACGAAAGTCCAAATTCAGATTTCGGGATGTCTCTAAAACTTGAGTTTTAGCCATGGGTCCATAGTTAAACACTTGAAACAAGAAAGAGACAACTTTGTTCATTCAACGATAACTCAAAACTGACTTTTTTTGCGGTTGACGCTTCTGAATCAATGTGAAAGACGACATTTTAATACACTTAATACACTAATGAAAGTACAAATTCGGATTTCGGGAAGTCTTTAAAACTTGAGTTTTAGCCATGGGTCAATAGTTAAACACTTGAAACAAGAAAGAAACAACTTCGTTCATTCAACGATATCTCAGAACTGACTTTTTTTGCGGTTGACGATTCCGAATCAATGTGAAATACGACATTTTAATACACTTAATACACTAATGAAACTCTAAATTTGGATTTCGGGAAGTCTTTAAAACTTGAGTTTTAGCCATGGGTCTATAGTAGAACACTTGAAACAAGAAAGAGACAACTTTGTTCATTCAACGATATCTCAAAACTGACTTTTTTTGCGGTTGACGATTCCGAATCAATGTGAAAGACGACATTTTAATACACTTAATACACAAATGAAAGTCCAAATTCGGATTTCAGGAGGTCTTTAAAACTTTAGTTTTAGCCATGGGTCTATAGTTGAACACTTGAAACAAGAAAGAGACAACTTTGTTCATTCAACGATAACTCAAAACTGACTTTTTTAGCGGTTGACGATTCCGAATCAATGCGAAAGACGACATTTTAATACACTTAATACACTAATGAAAGTCCAAATTCGGATTTCGGGAAGTCTTTAAAACTTGAGTTTTAGCCATGGGTCCATAGTTAAACACTTGAAACAAGAAAGAGACAACTTTGTTCATTCAACGATAACTCAAAACTGACTTTTTTTGCGGTTGACGATTCCGAATCAATGTGAAAGACGACATTTTAATACACTTAATACACAAATGAAAGTCCAAATTCGGATTTCGGGACATTTTTAAAACGTGAGTTTTACCCATGGGTCCATAGTAGAACACTTGAAACAAGAAGGAGACAACTTTGTTAAATCAACGATATCTCAAAATTGACTTTTTTTGCAGTTGATGATTCCGAATCTATGTGAAAGACGAGATTTTGATACACATAATACACTAATGAAAGTCCAGATTCAGATCTCGGGAAGTTTTTAAAACTTGAGTTTTAGCCATGGGTGCACAGTAGAACAATTGAAACAAGAAAGACAGAACTTTGTTCTATCAAAGATATCTCAAAACTGACTTATTTGCTTTGACGGTTCTGAATCTACGTGAAAGATGACATTTTGAAACACTTAATACACTAAATAAAGTCCAAATTCAGATTTTGGGAAGTTTTTAAAACTTGAGTTTTAGCCATGGGTCCATAGTTGAACACTTGAAACAAGAAAGAGACAACTTTGTTCATTCAACGATATCTCAAAACTGACTTTTTTTGCGGTTGACGATTCCGAATCAATGTGAAAGACGACATTTTAATACACTTAATACACAAATGAAAGTCCAAATTCGGATTTCGGGAAGTCTTTAAAACTTGAGTTTTAGCCATGGGTCCATAGTTGAACACTTGAAACAAGAAAGAGACAACTTTGTTCATTCAACGATAACTCAAAACTGACTTTTTTTGCGGTTGACGATTCCGAATCAATGCGAAAGACGACATTTTAATACACTTAATACACTAATGAAAGTCCAAATTCGGATTTCGGGAAGTCTTTAAAACTTGAGTTTTAGCCATGGGTCCATAGTTAAACACTTGAAATAAGAAAAAGACAACTTTGTTCATTCAACGATATCTCAAAACTGACTTTTTTTGCGGTTGACGATTCCGAATCAATATGAAATACGACATTTTAATACACTTAATACACTAATGAAAGTCTAAATTTAGATTTCGGGAAGTCTTTAAAACTTGAGTTTTAGCCATGGGTTCATAGTAGAACACTTGAAACAAGAAAGAGACAACTTTGTTCATTCAACGATTTCTCAAAACTGACTTTTTTTACAGTTGACGATTTCGAATGAATGTGAAAGACGACATTTTGATACACTTAATACACTAACGAAAGTCCAAATTCGGATTTCGGGAAGTCTTTAAAACTTGAGTTTTAGCCATGGGTAAATAAATAGTAGAACACTTGAAACAAGAAAGAGACAACTTTGTTCATTCAACAATATCTCAAAACTGACTTTTATTGCGGTTGACGATTCCGAATCAACGTGAAAGACGACATTTTGATACACTTAATACACTAACGAATGTCCAAATTCGGATTCCGGGAACTTTTTTAAAACTTGAGTTTTACCCATGGGTCCATAGTAGAACACGTGAAACAAGAAAGAGACAACTTTGTTCAATCAACGATATCTTAAAATTGACTTTTTTGCAGTTGACAATTTCGAATCTATGTGAAAGACGACATTTTGATACACTTAATACCCTAATGAAAGTCCAGATTTAGATTTCGGGATGTTTTTAAAACTTGAGTTTTAGCCATGGGTCCATAGTACACTTGAAACAAGAAAAGACAGAACTTTGTTCAATCAAAGATATCTAAAAACTGACTTATTTGCTTTTGATGATTACGAATCTACGTGAAAGACGGCATTTTGAAACACTTAATACACTAAAGAAAGCCCAAATTCAGATTTTGGGAAGTTTTTAAAACTTGAGTTTTGGCCATGGGTCCGTAGTTGAACACTTGAAACAAGAAAGAGACAACTTAGTTCATTCAACGATAACTCGAAAGGGAAGTTTTTTGCGGTGGACGATTCTGAATCAATGTGAAAGACTACATTTTAATACACTTAATACACTGATGAAAGTCCAAATTCAGATTTCGGGAAGTCTTTAAAACTTGAGTTTTAGCCATGGGTCCATAGTTAAACACTTGAAACAAGAAAGAGACAACTTTGTTCATTCAACGATATCTCAAAACTGACTTTTTTTGCGGTTGACGATCTCGAATCAATGTGAAAGATGACATTTTGATACACTTAATACACTAACGAAAGTCCAAATTCGGATTTCGGGATGTCTTTAAAACTTGAGTTTTAGCCATGGTCCATAGTTAAGCACTTGAAACAAGAAAGAGACAACTTTGTTCATTCAACGATATCTCAAAACTGACTTTTTTTGCGGTTGACGATTCCGAATCCATGTGAAAGACGACATTTTGATACACTTAATACACTAACGAAAGTCTCAATTCAGATTCCGGGAAGTTTTTAAAACTTGAGTTTTACCCATGGGTCCATAGTAGAACACTTGAAACAAGAAGAAGACAACTTTGTTCAATCAACGATATCTTAAAACTGACTTATTTGCTTTTGATGATTACGAATCTACGTGAAAGACAGCATTTTGAAACACTTAATACACTAAAGAAAGTCCATATTCAGATTTCGAAAAGTTTTTAAAACTTGAGTTTTAGCCATGGTCCATAGTTAAACACTTGAAACAAGAAAGACAGAACTTTGTTCAATCAAAGATATCTAAAACTGACTTATTTGCTTTTGATGATTCCGAATCTACGTGAAAGACGACATTTTGAAACACTTAATTCACTAAAGAAAGTACAAATTCATATTTCGAGAAGTTTTTAAAACTTGAGTTTTAGCCATGGGTCCGTAGTTAAACACTTGAAACAAGAAAGATACAACTTTGCTCATTCAACGATATCACAAAACTGACTTTTTTTGCTGTGATGATTCCGAATCTACGTGAAAGACGACATTTTGCAACACCTAATACACTAAAGAAAGTCCAAATTCATATTTCGAGAAGTTTTTAAAACTTGAGTTTTAGCCATGGGTCCATAGTTAAACACTTGAAACAAGAAAGAGACAACTTTGTTCATTCAACAATAACTCAAAACTGTCTTTTTTTGCGGTTGACGATTCCGAATCAATGTGAAAGATGACATTTTAATACACTTAATACACTGATGAAGGTCCAAATTCAGATTTCGGGCAGTCTTTAAAACTTGAGTTTTGGCCATGGGTCCATAGTTGAACACTTGAAACAAGAAAGAGACAACTTTGTTCATTCAACGATATCTCAAAACTAACTTTTTTTGTGGTTGACGATTCCGAATCAATGTGAAAGATGACATTTTAATACACTTAATACACTCATGAAAGTCCAAATTCGGATTTCGGGAAGTCTTTAAAACTTGAGTTTTAGCCATGGGTCCATAGTTGAACACTTGAAACAAGAAAGAGACAACTTTGTTCATTAAACTATAACTCAAAACTGACTTTTTTTGCGGTTGACGATTCCGAATCAATGTGAAAGATGAAATTTTAATACACTTAATACGCTAATGTAAGTCCAAATTCGGATTTCGGGAAGTCTTTAAAACTTGAGTTTTAGCCATGGGTCCATAGTTGAACACTTGAAACAAGAAAGAGACAACTTTGTTCATTCAACGATAACGCAAAAGGGAAGTTTTTTGCAGTGGACGATTCCGAATCAATGTGAAAGACGACATTTTAATACACTTAATACACTGATGAAAGTCCAAATTCGGATTTTGGAAAGTCTTTAAAACTTGAGTTTTAGCCATAGGTCCGTATATAAACACTTGAAAAAAGAAAGAGACAACTTTGTTCATTCAACGATATCTCAAAATTGACTTTTTTTGTGGTTCACGATTCCGACTCACTGTGAAAGACAACATTTTAATACACTTAATACACTAAAGAAAGTCGAAATTCAGATTTCGGAAAGTCTTTAAAACTTGAGTTTTAGCCATGGGTCCATTGGTGAACACTTGAAACAAGAAAGAGACAACTTTCTTCATTCAAACGATATCTCAAAACTGACTTTTTTTGCGGTTGATGATTCCGAATCTACGTGAAAGACGACATTTTGAAACACCTAATACACTAAAGAAAGTCCAAATTCATACTTCGAGAAGTTTTTAAAACTTGAGTTTTAGCCATGGGTCCATAGTTAAACACTTGAAACAAGAAAGAGACAACTTTGTTCATTCAACAATAACTCAAAACTGTCTTTTTTTGCGGTTGACGATTCCGAATCAATGTGAAAGACGACATTTTAATACACTTAATACACTGATGAAGGTCCAAATTCAGATTTCGGGCAGTCTTTAAAACTTGAGTTTTGGCCATGGGTCCATAGTTGAACACTTGAAACAAGAAAGAGACAACTTTGTTCATTCAACGATATCTCAAAACTGACTTTTTTTGTGGTTGACGATTCCGAATCAATGTGAAAGACGACATTTTAATACACTTAATACACTCATGAAAGTCTAAATTCGGATTTCGGGAAGTCTTTAAAACTTGAGTTTTAGCCATGGGTCCATAGTTGAACACTTGAAACAAGAAAGAGACAACTTTGTTCATTAAACTATAACTCAAAACTGACTTTTTTTGCGGTTGACGATTCCGAATCAATGTGAAAGATGAAATTTTAATACACCTAATACGCTAATGAAAGTCCAAATTCGGATTTCGGGAAGTCTTTAAAAGTTGAGTTTTAGCCATGGGTCCATAGTTAAACACTTGAAACAAGAAAGAGACAACTTTGTTCATTCAACGATATCTCAAAACTGACTTTTTTTGCGGTTGACGATTCCGAATCAATGTGAAATACGACATTTTAATACACTTAATACACTAATGAAAGTCTAAATTTGGATTTCTGGAAGTCTTTAAAACTTGAGTTTTAGCCATGGGTCTATAGTAGAACACTTGAAACAAGAAAGAGACAACTTTGTTCATTCAACGATTTCTCAAAACTAACTTTTTTTGCCGTTGACGATTTCGAATAAATGTGAAAGACGACATTTTGATACACTTAATACACTAACGAAAGTCCAAATTTGGATTTCGCGAAGTCTTTAAAGCTTGAGTTTTAGCCATGGGTCAATAGTTAAACACTTGAAACAAGAAAGAGGCAACTTTGTTCATTCAACAATATCTCAAAACTGACTTTTATTGCGGTTGACGATTCCGAATCAACGTGTAAGACGACATTTTGATACACTTAATACACTAACGAATGTCCAAATTCGGATTCCGGGAACTTTTTTAAAACTTGAGTTTTACCCATGGGTCCATAGTAGAACACTTGAAACAAGAAAGAGACAACTTTGTTCAATCAATGATATCTTAAAATTGACTTTTTTGCAGTTGACGATTCCGAATCTATGTGAAAAACGACATTTTGATACACTTAATACCCTAATGAAAGTCCAGATTTAGATTTCGGGAAGTTTTTAAAACTTGAGTTTTAGCCATGGGTCCATAGTAGAACACTTGAAACAAGAAAGACAAAACTTTGTTCAATCAAAGATATCTAAAAACTGACTTATTTGCTTTTGATGATTACGAATCTACGTGAAAGACGGCATTTTGAAACACTTAATACACTAAAGAAAGCCCAAATTCAGATTTTGGGAAGTTTTTAAAACTTGAGTTTTGGCCATGGGTCCGTAGTTGAACACTTGAAACAAGAAAGAGACAACTTCGTTCATTCAACGATAACTCGAAAGGAAAGTTTTTTGCGGTGGACGATTCTGAATCAATGTGAAAGACTACATTTTAATACACTTAATACACTGATGAAAGTCCAAATCAGATTTCGGGAAGTCTTTAAAACTTGAGTTTTAGCCATGGGTCCATAGTTAAACACTAGAAACAAGAAAGAGACAACTTTGTTCATTCAACGATATCTCAAAACTGACTTTTTTTGCGGTTGACGATCTCGAATCAATGTGAAAGATGACATTTTGATACACTTAATACACTAACGAAAGTCCAAATTCAGATTTCGGGATGTCTCTAAAACTTGAGTTTTAGCCATGGGTCCATAGTTAAACACTTGAAACAAGAAAGAGACAACTTTGTTCATTCAACGATAACTCAAAACTGACTTTTTTTGCGGTTGACGCTTCCGAATCAATGTGAAAGACGACATTTTAATACACTTAATACACTAATGAAAGTACAAATTCGGATTTCGGGAAGTCTTTAAAACTTGAGTTTTAGCCATGGGTCCATAGTTAAACACTTGAAACAAGAAAGAAACAACTTCGTTCATTCAACGATATCTCAGAACTGACTTTTTTTGCGGTTGACGATTCCGAATCAATGTGAAATACGACATTTTAATACGCTTAATACACTAATGAAACTCTAAATTTGGATTTCGGGAAGTCTTTAAAACTTGAGTTTTAGCCATGGGTCTATAGTAGAACACTTGAAACAAGAAAGAGACAACTTTGTTCATTCAACGATATCTCAAAACTGACTTTTTTTGCGGTTGACGATTCCGAATCAATGTGAAAGACGACATTTTAATACACTTAATACACAAATGAAAGTCCAAATTCGGATTTCAGGAGGTCTTTAAAACTTTAGTTTTAGCCATGGGTCTATAGTTGAACACTTGAAACAAGAAAGAGACAACTTTGTTCATTCAACGATAACTCAAAACTGACTTTTTTAGCGGTTGACGATTCCGAATCAATGCGAAAGACGACATTTTAATACACTTAATACACTAATGAAAGTCCAAATTCGGATTTCGGGAAGTCTTTAAAACTTGAGTTTTAGCCATGGGTCCATAGTTAAACACTTGAAACAAGAAAGAGACAACTTTGTTCATTCAACGATAACTCAAAACTGACTTTTTTTGCGGTTGACGATTCCGAATCAATGTGAAAGACGACATTTTGATACACTTAATACACTAGTGAAAGTCCAAATTCGGATTTCGGGACATTTTTAAAACGTGAGTTTTACCCATGGGTCCATAGTAGAACACTTGAAACAAGAAGGAGACAACTTTGTTAAATCAACGATATCTCAAAATTGACTTTTTTGCAGTTGATGATTCCGAATCTATGTGAAAGACGACATTTTGATACACATAATACACTAATGAAAGTCCAGATTCAGATCTCGGGAAGTTTTTAAAACTTGAGTTTTAGCCATGGGTGCACAGTAGAACAATTGAAACAAGAAAGACAGAACTTTGTTCTATCAAAGATATCTCAAAACTGACTTATTTGCTTTGACGGTTCTGCATCTACGTGAAAGATGACATTTTGAAACACTTAATACACTAAATAAAGTCCAAATTCAGATTTTGGGAAGTTTTTAAAACTTGTGTTTTAGCCATGGGTCCATAGTTGAACACTTGAAACAAGAAAGAGACAACTTTGTTCATTCAACGATATCTCAAAACTGACTTTTTTTGCGGTTGACGATTCCGAATCAATGTGAAAGACGACATTTTAATACACTTAACACACAAATGAAAGTCCAAATTCGGATATCGGGAAGTCTTTAAAACTTGAGTTTTAGCCATGGGTCCATAGTTGAACACTTGAAACAAGAAAGAGACAACTTTGTTCATTCAACGATAACTCAAAACTGACTTTTTTTGCGGTTGACGATTCCGAATCAATGCGAAAGACGACATTTTAATACACTTAATACACTAATGAAAGTCCAAATTCGGATTTCGGGAAGTCTTTAAAACTTGAGTTTTACCCATGGGTCCATAGTTAAACACTTGAAACAAGAAAGAGACAACTTTGTTCATTCAACGATAACTCAAAACTGACTTTTTTTGCGGTTGACGATTCCGAATCAATTTGAAAGACGACATTTTAATACACTTAATACACTAATGAAAGTACAAATTCGGATTTCGAGAAGTCTTTAAAACTTGAGTTTTAGCCATGGGTCCATAGTTAAACACTTGAAACAAGAAAGAAACAACTTCGTTCATTCAACGATATCTCAGAACTGACTTTTTTTGCGGTTGACGATTCCGAATCAATGTAAAATACGACATTTTAATACACTTAATACACTAATGAAAGTCTAAATTTGGATTTCGGGAAGTCTTTAAAACTTGAGTTTTAGCCATGGGTCTATAGTAGAACACTTGAAACAAGAAAGAGACAACTTTGTTGATTCAACGATTTCTCAAAACTGACTTTTTTTGCGGTTGACGATTTCGAATAAATGTGAAAGACGACATTTTGATACACTTAATACACTAACGAAAGTCCAAATTTGGATTTCGGGAAGTCTTTAAAGCTTGAGTTTTAGCCATGGGTCAATAGTTAAACACTTGAAACAAGAAAGAGACAACTTTGTTCATTCAACAATATCTCAAAACTGACTTTTATTGCGGTTGACGATTCCGAATCAACGTGAAAGACGACATTTTGATACACTTAATACACTAACGAATGTCCAAATTCGGATTCTGGGAACTTTTTTAAAACTTGAGTTTTACCCATGGGTCCATAGTAGAACACTTGAAAAAAGAAAGAGACAACTTTGTTCAATTAACGATATCTTAAAACTGACTTTTTTGCAGTTGACGATTCCGAATCTATGTGAAAGACGACATTTTGATACACTTAATACCCTAATGAAAGTCCAGATTTAGATTTCGAGAAGTTTTTAAAACTTGAGTTTTAGCCATGGGTCCATAGTAGAACACTTGAAACAAGAAAGACAGAACTTTGTTCAATCAAAGATATCTAAAAACTGACTTATTTGCTTTTGATGATTACGAATCTACATGAAACACGGCATTTTGAAACACTTAATACACTAAAGAAAGCCCAAATTCAGATTTTGGGAAGTTTTTAAAACTTGAGTTTTGGCCATGGGTCCATAGTTGAACACTTGAAACAAGAAAGAGACAACTTCGTTCATTCAACGATAACTCGAAAGGGAAGTTTTTTGCGGTGGACGATTCTGAATCAATGTGAAAGACTACATTTTAATACACTTAATACACTGATGAAAGTCCAAATTCAGATTTCGGGAAGTCTTTAAAACTTGAGTTTTAGCCATGGGTCCATAGTTAAACACTTGAAACAAGAAAGAGACAACTTTGTTCATTCAACGATATCTCAAAATTGACTTTTTTTGCGGTTGACGATATCGAATCAATGTGAAAGATGACATTTTGATACACTTAATACACTAACGAAAGTCCAAATTTGGATTTCGGGATGTCTCTAAAACTTGAGTTTTAGCCATGGTCCATAGTAGAACACTTGAAACAAGAAGGGGACAAGTTTGTTCAATCAACGATATCTTAAAATTGACTTTTTTGCAGTTGACGATTCCGAATCTATGTGAAAGACAGCATTTTGAAACACTTAATACACTAAAGAAAGTCCAAATTCAGATTTCGGAAAGTTTTTAAAACTTGAGTTTTAGCCATGGTCCATAGTTAAACACTTGAAACAAGAAAGACAGAACTTTGTTCAATCAAAGATATCTAAAAACTGACTTATTTGCTTTTGATGATTCCGAATCTACGTGAAAGACGACATTTTGAAACACTTAATACACTAAAGAAAGTACAAATTCATATTTCGAGAAGTTTTTAAAACTTGAGTTTTAGCCATGGGTCCATAGTAGAACACTTGAAACAAGAAGAAGACAACTTTGTTCAATCAACGATATCTTAAAACTGACTTATTTGCTTTTGATGATTACGAATCTACGTGAAAGACAGCATTTTGAAACACTTAATACACTAAAGAAAGTCCATATTCAGATTTCGAAAAGTTTTTAAAACTTGAGTTTTAGCCATGGTCCATAGTTAAACACTTGAAACAAGAAAGGCAGAACTTTGTTCAATCAAAGATATCTAAAAACTGACTTATTTGCTTTTGATGATTCCTAATCTACGTGAAAGACGACATTTTGAAACACTTAATACACTAAAGAAAGTACAAATTCATATTTCGAGAAGTTTTTAAAACTTGAGTTTTAGCCATGGGTCCATAGTTGAACACTTGAAACAAGAAAGAGACAACTTTGTTCATTCAACGATAACTCAAAAGGGAACTTTTTTGCGGTAGACGATTCCGAATCAATGTGAAAGACGACATTTTAATACACTTAATACACTGATGAAAGTCCAAATTCGGATTTCGAAAAGTCTTTAAAACTTGAGTTATAGCCATGGGTCCGTAGTTAAACACTTGAAACAAGAAAGATACAACTTTGTTCATTCAACGATATCACAAAACTGACTTTTTTTGTTGTTGATGATTCCGAATCTACGTGAAAGATGACATTTTGAAACACCTAATACACTAAAGAAAGTCCAAATTCATATTTTGAGAAGTTTTTAAAACTTGAGTTTTAGCCATGGGTCCATAGTTGAACACTTGAAACAAGAAAGAGACAACTTTGTTCATTCAACGATAACTCAAAAGGGAAGTTTTTTGCAGTGGACGATTCCGAATCAATGTGAAAGACGACATTTTAATACACTTAATACACTGATGAAAGTCCAAATTCGGATTTTGGAAAGTCTTTAAAACTTGAGTTTTAGCCATGGGTCCATAGTTAAACACTTGAAACAAGAAAGAGACAACTTTGTTCATTCAACGATATCTCAAAATTGACTTTTTTTGCGGTTGACGATATCGAATCAATGTGAAAGATGACATTTTGATACACTTAATACACTAACGAAAGTCCAAATTTGGATTTCGGGATGTCTCTAAAACTTGAGTTTTAGCCATGGTCCATAGTAGAACACTTGAAACAAGAAGGGGACAAGTTTGTTCAATCAACGATATCTTAAAATTGACTTTTTTGCAGTTGACGATTCCGAATCTATGTGAAAGACAGCATTTTGAAACACTTAATACACTAAAGAAAGTCCAAATTCAGATTTCGGAAAGTTTTTAAAACTTGAGTTTTAGCCATGGTCCATAGTTAAACACTTGAAACAAGAAAGACAGAACTTTGTTCAATCAAAGATATCTAAAAACTGACTTATTTGCTTTTGATGATTCCGAATCTACGTGAAAGACGACATTTTGAAACACTTAATACACTAAAGAAAGTACAAATTCATATTTCGAGAAGTTTTTAAAACTTGAGTTTTAGCCATGGGTCCATAGTAGAACACTTGAAACAAGAAGAAGACAACTTTGTTCAATCAACGATATCTTAAAACTGACTTATTTGCTTTTGATGATTACGAATCTACGTGAAAGACAGCATTTTGAAACACTTAATACACTAAAGAAAGTCCATATTCAGATTTCGAAAAGTTTTTAAAACTTGAGTTTTAGCCATGGTCCATAGTTAAACACTTGAAACTAGAAAGGCAGAACTTTGTTCAATCAAAGATATCTAAAAACTGACTTATTTGCTTTTGATGATTCCTAATCTACGTGAAAGACGACATTTTGAAACACTTAATACACTAAAGAAAGTACAAATTCATATTTCGAGAAGTTTTTAAAACTTGAGTTTTAGCCATGGGTCCATAGTTGAACACTTGAAACAAGAAAGAGACAACTTTGTTCATTCAACGATAACTCAAAAGGGAACTTTTTTGCGGTAGACGATTCCGAATCAATGTGAAAGACGACATTTTAATACACTTAATACACTGATGAAAGTCCAAATTCGGATTTCGAAAAGTCTTTAAAACTTGAGTTATAGCCATGGGTCCGTAGTTAAACACTTGAAACAAGAAAGATACAACTTTGTTCATTCAACGATATCACAAAACTGACTTTTTTTGTTGTTGATGATTCCGAATCTACGTGAAAGATGACATTTTGAAACACCTAATACACTAAAGAAAGTCCAAATTCATATTTTGAGAAGTTTTTAAAACTTGAGTTTTAGCCATGGGTCCATAGTTGAACACTTG
This sequence comes from Diospyros kaki, assembly GCA_036245055.1. Taxonomy (NCBI): domain Eukaryota; kingdom Viridiplantae; phylum Streptophyta; class Magnoliopsida; order Ericales; family Ebenaceae; genus Diospyros; species Diospyros kaki. The sequence goes on along the minus strand of BSEG01000009.1, from coordinate 18,881,531 downwards.
AAACAAGAAAGAGACAACTTTGTTCATTCAACGATAACTCAAAAGGGAAGTTTTTTGCAGTGGACGATTCCGAATCAATGTGAAAGACGACATTTTAATACACTTAATACACTGATGAAAGTCCAAATTCGGATTTTGGAAAGTCTTTAAAACTTGAGTTTTAGCCATAGGTCCGTAGATAAACACTTGAAAAAAGAAAGAGACAACTTTGTTCATTCAACGATATCTCAAAATTGACTTTTTTTGTGGTTCACGATTCCGACTCACTGTGAAAGACGACATTTTAATACACTTAATACACTAATGAAAGTCGAAATTCGGATTTCGGAAAGTCTTTAAAACTTGAGTTTTAGCCATGGGTCCATTGGTGAACACTTGAAACAAGAAAGAGACAACTTTGTTCATTCAACGATAACTCAAAACTGACTTTTTTTGCGGTTGACGATTCCGAATCAATGTGAAAGGCGACATTTTAATACACTTAATACACTAATGAAAGTCCAAATTCGGATTTCGGGAAGTCTTTAAAACTTGAGTTTTAGCCATGGGTCCATAGTTGAACACTTGAAACAAGAAAGAGACAACTTTGTTCATTAAACTATAACTCAAAACTGACTTTTTTTGCGGTTGACGATTCCGAATCAATGTGAAAGATGAAATTTTAATACACTTAATACGCTAATGAAAGTCCAAATTCGGATTTCGGGAAGTCTTTAAAAGTTGAGTTTTAGCCATGGGTCCATAGTTAAACACTTGAAACAAGAAAGAGACAACTTTGTTCATTCAACGATAACTCAAAACTGACTTTTTTTGCGGTTGACGATTCCAAATCAATGTGAAAGGCGACATTTTAATACACTTAATACACTAATGAAAGTCCAAATTCGGATTTCGGGAAGTCTTTAAAACTTGAGTTTTAGCCATGGGTCCATAGTTAAACACTTGAAACAAGAAAGAGACAACTTTGTTCATTCAACGATATCTCAAAACTGACTTTTTTTGCGGTTGACGATTCCGAATCAACGTGTAAGACGACATTTTGATACACTTAATACACTAACGAATGTCCAAATTCGGATTCCGGGAACTTTTTTAAAACTTGAGTTTTACCCATGGGTCCATAGTAGAACACTTGAAACAAGAAAGAGACAACTTTGTTCAATCAATGATATCTTAAAATTGACTTTTTTGCAGTTGACGATTCCGAATCTATGTGAAAAACGACATTTTGATACACTTAATACCCTAATGAAAGTCCAGATTTAGATTTCGGGAAGTTTTTAAAACTTGAGTTTTAGCCATGGGTCCATAGTAGAACACTTGAAACAAGAAAGACAAAACTTTGTTCAATCAAAGATATCTAAAAACTGACTTATTTGCTTTTGATGATTACGAATCTACGTGAAAGACGGCATTTTGAAACACTTAATACACTAAAGAAAGCCCAAATTCAGATTTTGGGAAGTTTTTAAAACTTGAGTTTTGGCCATGGGTCCGTAGTTGAACACTTGAAACAAGAAAGAGACAACTTCGTTCATTCAACGATAACTCGAAAGGAAAGTTTTTTGCGGTGGACGATTCTGAATCAATGTGAAAGACTACATTTTAATACACTTAATACACTGATGAAAGTCCAAATCAGATTTCGGGAAGTCTTTAAAACTTGAGTTTTAGCCATGGGTCCATAGTTAAACACTAGAAACAAGAAAGAGACAACTTTGTTCATTCAACGATATCTCAAAACTGACTTTTTTTGCGGTTGACGATCTCGAATCAATGTGAAAGATGACATTTTGATACACTTAATACACTAACGAAAGTCCAAATTCAGATTTCGGGATGTCTCTAAAACTTGAGTTTTAGCCATGGGTCCATAGTTAAACACTTGAAACAAGAAAGAGACAACTTTGTTCATTCAACGATAACTCAAAACTGACTTTTTTTGCGGTTGACGCTTCCGAATCAATGTGAAAGACGACATTTTAATACACTTAATACACTAATGAAAGTACAAATTCGGATTTCGGGAAGTCTTTAAAACTTGAGTTTTAGCCATGGGTCCATAGTTAAACACTTGAAACAAGAAAGAAACAACTTCGTTCATTCAACGATATCTCAGAACTGACTTTTTTTGCGGTTGACGATTCCGAATCAATGTGAAATACGACATTTTAATACGCTTAATACACTAATGAAACTCTAAATTTGGATTTCGGGAAGTCTTTAAAACTTGAGTTTTAGCCATGGGTCTATAGTAGAACACTTGAAACAAGAAAGAGACAACTTTGTTCATTCAACGATATCTCAAAACTGACTTTTTTTGCGGTTGACGATTCCGAATCAATGTGAAAGACGACATTTTAATACACTTAATACACAAATGAAAGTCCAAATTCGGATTTCAGGAGGTCTTTAAAACTTTAGTTTTAGCCATGGGTCTATAGTTGAACACTTGAAACAAGAAAGAGACAACTTTGTTCATTCAACGATAACTCAAAACTGACTTTTTTAGCGGTTGACGATTCCGAATCAATGCGAAAGACGACATTTTAATACACTTAATACACTAATGAAAGTCCAAATTCGGATTTCGGGAAGTCTTTAAAACTTGAGTTTTAGCCATGGGTCCATAGTTAAACACTTGAAACAAGAAAGAGACAACTTTGTTCATTCAACGATAACTCAAAACTGACTTTTTTTGCGGTTGACGATTCCGAATCAATGTGAAAGACGACATTTTGATACACTTAATACACTAGTGAAAGTCCAAATTCGGATTTCGGGACATTTTTAAAACGTGAGTTTTACCCATGGGTCCATAGTAGAACACTTGAAACAAGAAGGAGACAACTTTGTTAAATCAACGATATCTCAAAATTGACTTTTTTGCAGTTGATGATTCCGAATCTATGTGAAAGACGACATTTTGATACACATAATACACTAATGAAAGTCCAGATTCAGATCTCGGGAAGTTTTTAAAACTTGAGTTTTAGCCATGGGTGCACAGTAGAACAATTGAAACAAGAAAGACAGAACTTTGTTCTATCAAAGATATCTCAAAACTGACTTATTTGCTTTGACGGTTCTGCATCTACGTGAAAGATGACATTTTGAAACACTTAATACACTAAATAAAGTCCAAATTCAGATTTTGGGAAGTTTTTAAAACTTGTGTTTTAGCCATGGGTCCATAGTTGAACACTTGAAACAAGAAAGAGACAACTTTGTTCATTCAACGATATCTCAAAACTGACTTTTTTTGCGGTTGACGATTCCGAATCAATGTGAAAGATGACATTTTAATACACTTAACACACAAATGAAAGTCCAAATTCGGATATCGGGAAGTCTTTAAAACTTGAGTTTTAGCCATGGGTCCATAGTTGAACACTTGAAACAAGAAAGAGACAACTTTGTTCATTCAACGATAACTCAAAACTGACTTTTTTTGCGGTTGACGATTCCGAATCAATGCGAAAGACGACATTTTAATACACTTAATACACTAATGAAAGTCCAAATTCGGATTTCGGGAAGTCTTTAAAACTTGAGTTTTACCCATGGGTCCATAGTTAAACACTTGAAACAAGAAAGAGACAACTTTGTTCATTCAACGATAACTCAAAACTGACTTTTTTTGCGGTTGACGATTCCGAATCAATTTGAAAGACGACATTTTAATACACTTAATACACTAATGAAAGTACAAATTCGGATTTCGGGAAGTCTTTAAAACTTGAGTTTTAGCCATGGGTCCATAGTTAAACACTTGAAACAAGAAAGAAACAACTTCGTTCATTCAACGATATCTCAGAACTGACTTTTTTTGCGGTTGACGATTCCGAATCAATGTAAAATACGACATTTTAATACACTTAATACACTAATGAAAGTCTAAATTTGGATTTCGGGAAGTCTTTAAAACTTGAGTTTTAGCCATGGGTCTATAGTAGAACACTTGAAACAAGAAAGAGACAACTTTGTTGATTCAACGATTTCTCAAAACTGACTTTTTTTGCGGTTGACGATTTCGAATAAATGTGAAAGACGACATTTTGATACACTTAATACACTAACGAAAGTCCAAATTTGGATTTCGGGAAGTCTTTAAAGCTTGAGTTTTAGCCATGGGTCAATAGTTAAACACTTGAAACAAGAAAGAGACAACTTTGTTCATTCAACAATATCTCAAAACTGACTTTTATTGCGGTTGACGATTCCGAATCAACGTGAAAGACGACATTTTGATACACTTAATACACTAACGAATGTCCAAATTCGGATTCTGGGAACTTTTTTAAAACTTGAGTTTTACCCATGGGTCCATAGTAGAACACTTGAAAAAAGAAAGAGACAACTTTGTTCAATTAACGATATCTTAAAACTGACTTTTTTGCAGTTGACGATTCCGAATCTATGTGAAAGACGACATTTTGATACACTTAATACCCTAATGAAAGTCCAGATTTAGATTTCGAGAAGTTTTTAAAACTTGAGTTTTAGCCATGGGTCCATAGTAGAACACTTGAAACAAGAAAGACAGAACTTTGTTCAATCAAAGATATCTAAAAACTGACTTATTTGCTTTTGATGATTACGAATCTACATGAAACACGGCATTTTGAAACACTTAATACACTAAAGAAAGCCCAAATTCAGATTTTGGGAAGTTTTTAAAACTTGAGTTTTGGCCATGGGTCCATAGTTGAACACTTGAAACAAGAAAGAGACAACTTCGTTCATTCAACGATAACTCGAAAGGGAAGTTTTTTGCGGTGGACGATTCTGAATCAATGTGAAAGACTACATTTTAATACACTTAATACACTGATGAAAGTCCAAATTCAGATTTCGGAAAGTCTTTAAAACTTGAGTTTTAGCCATGGGTCCATAGTTAAACACTTGAAACAAGAAAGAGACAACTTTGTTCATTCAACGATATCTCAAAATTGACTTTTTTTGCGGTTGACGATATCGAATCAATGTGAAAGATGACATTTTGATACACTTAATACACTAACGAAAGTCCAAATTTGGATTTCGGGATGTCTCTAAAACTTGAGTTTTAGCCATGGTCCATAGTAGAACACTTGAAACAAGAAGGGGACAAGTTTGTTCAATCAACGATATCTTAAAATTGACTTTTTTGCAGTTGACGATTCCGAATCTATGTGAAAGACAGCATTTTGAAACACTTAATACACTAAAGAAAGTCCAAATTCAGATTTCGGAAAGTTTTTAAAACTTGAGTTTTAGCCATGGTCCATAGTTAAACACTTGAAACAAGAAAGACAGAACTTTGTTCAATCAAAGATATCTAAAAACTGACTTATTTGCTTTTGATGATTCCGAATCTACGTGAAAGACGACATTTTGAAACACTTAATACACTAAAGAAAGTACAAATTCATATTTCGAGAAGTTTTTAAAACTTGAGTTTTAGCCATGGGTCCATAGTAGAACACTTGAAACAAGAAGAAGACAACTTTGTTCAATCAACGATATCTTAAAACTGACTTATTTGCTTTTGATGATTACGAATCTACGTGAAAGACAGCATTTTGAAACACTTAATACACTAAAGAAAGTCCATATTCAGATTTCGAAAAGTTTTTAAAACTTGAGTTTTAGCCATGGTCCATAGTTAAACACTTGAAACAAGAAAGGCAGAACTTTGTTCAATCAAAGATATCTAAAAACTGACTTATTTGCTTTTGATGATTCCTAATCTACGTGAAAGACGACATTTTGAAACACTTAATACACTAAAGAAAGTACAAATTCATATTTCGAGAAGTTTTTAAAACTTGAGTTTTAGCCATGGGTCCATAGTTGAACACTTGAAACAAGAAAGAGACAACTTTGTTCATTCAACGATAACTCAAAAGGGAACTTTTTTGCGGTAGACGATTCCGAATCAATGTGAAAGACGACATTTTAATACACTTAATACACTGATGAAAGTTCAAATTCGGATTTCGAAAAGTCTTTAAAACTTGAGTTATAGCCATGGGTCCGTAGTTAAACACTTGAAACAAGAAAGATACAACTTTGTTCATTCAACGATATCACAAAACTGACTTTTTTTGTTGTTGATGATTCCGAATCTACGTGAAAGATGACATTTTGAAACACCTAATACACTAAAGAAAGTCCAAATTCATATTTTGAGAAGTTTTTAAAACTTGAGTTTTAGCCATGGGTCCATAGTTGAACACTTGAAACAAGAAAGAGACAACTTTGTTCATTCAACGATAACTCAAAAGGGAAGTTTTTTGCAGTGGACGATTCCGAATCAATGTGAAAGACGACATTTTAATACACTTAATACACTGATGAAAGTCCAAATTCGGATTTTGGAAAGTCTTTAAAACTTGAGTTTTAGCCATGGGTCCATAGTTAAACACTTGAAACAAGAAAGAGACAACTTTGTTCATTCAACGATATCTCAAAATTGACTTTTTTTGCGGTTGACGATATCGAATCAATGTGAAAGATGACATTTTGATACACTTAATACACTAACGAAAGTCCAAATTTGGATTTCGGGATGTCTCTAAAACTTGAGTTTTAGCCATGGTCCATAGTAGAACACTTGAAACAAGAAGGGGACAAGTTTGTTCAATCAACGATATCTTAAAATTGACTTTTTTGCAGTTGACGATTCCGAATCTATGTGAAAGACAGCATTTTGAAACACTTAATACACTAAAGAAAGTCCAAATTCAGATTTCGGAAAGTTTTTAAAACTTGAGTTTTAGCCATGGTCCATAGTTAAACACTTGAAACAAGAAAGACAGAACTTTGTTCAATCAAAGATATCTAAAAACTGACTTATTTGCTTTTGATGATTCCGAATCTACGTGAAAGACGAAATTTTGAAACACTTAATACACTAAAGAAAGTACAAATTCATATTTCGAGAAGTTTTTAAAACTTGAGTTTTAGCCATGGGTCCATAGTAGAACACTTGAAACAAGAAGAAGACAACTTTGTTCAATCAACGATATCTTAAAACTGACTTATTTGCTTTTGATGATTACGAATCTACGTGAAAGACAGCATTTTGAAACACTTAATACACTAAAGAAAGTCCATATTCAGATTTCGAAAAGTTTTTAAAACTTGAGTTTTAGCCATGGTCCATAGTTAAACACTTGAAACAAGAAAGGCAGAACTTTGTTCAATCAAAGATATCTAAAAACTGACTTATTTGCTTTTGATGATTCCTAATCTACGTGAAAGACGACATTTTGAAACACTTAATACACTAAAGAAAGTACAAATTCATATTTCGAGAAGTTTTTAAAACTTGAGTTTTAGCCATGGGTCCATAGTTGAACACTTGAAACAAGAAAGAGACAACTTTGTTCATTCAACGATAACTCAAAAGGGAACTTTTTTGCGGTAGACGATTCCGAATCAATGTGAAAGACGACATTTTAATACACTTAATACACTGATGAAAGTCCAAATTCGGATTTCGAAAAGTCTTTAAAACTTGAGTTATAGCCATGGGTCCGTAGTTAAACACTTGAAACAAGAAAGATACAACTTTGTTCATTCAACGATATCACAAAACTGACTTTTTTTGTTGTTGATGATTCCGAATCTACGTGAAAGATGACATTTTGAAACACCTAATACACTAAAGAAAGTCCAAATTCATATTTTGAGAAGTTTTTAAAACTTGAGTTTTAGCCATGGGTCCATAGTTGAACACTTGAAACAAGAAAGAGACAACTTTGTTCATTCAACGATAACTCAAAAGGGAAGTTTTTTGCAGTGGACGATTCCGAATCAATGTGAAAGACGACATTTTAATACACTTAATACACTGATGAAAGTCCAAATTCGGATTTTGGAAAGTCTTTAAAACTTGAGTTTTAGCCATAGGTCCGTAGATAAACACTTGAAAAAAGAAAGAGACAACTTTGTTCATTCAACGATATCTCAAAATTGACTTTTTTTGTGGTTCACGATTCCGACTCACTGTGAAAGACGACATTTTAATACACTTAATACACTAATGAAAGTCGAAATTCGGATTTCGGAAAGTCTTTAAAACTTGAGTTTTAGCCATGGGTCCATTGGTGAACACTTGAAACAAGAAAGAGACAACTTTGTTCATTCAACGATAACTCAAAACTGACTTTTTTTGCGGTTGACGATTCCGAATCAATGTGAAAGGCGACATTTTAATACACTTAATACACTAATGAAAGTCCAAATTCGGATTTCGGGAAGTCTTTAAAACTTGAGTTTTAGCCATGGGTCCATAGTTGAACACTTGAAACAAGAAAGAGACAACTTTGTTCATTAAACTATAACTCAAAACTGACTTTTTTTGCGGTTGACGATTCCGAATCAATGTGAAAGATGAAATTTTAATACACTTAATACGCTAATGAAAGTCCAAATTCGGATTTCGGGAAGTCTTTAAAAGTTGAGTTTTAGCCATGGGTCCATAGTTAAACACTTGAAACAAGAAAGAGACAACTTTGTTCATTCAACGATAACTCAAAACTGACTTTTTTTGCGGTTGACGATTCCAAATCAATGTGAAAGGCGACATTTTAATACACTTAATACACTAATGAAAGTCCAAATTCGGATTTCGGGAAGTCTTTAAAACTTGAGTTTTAGCCATGGGTCCATAGTTAAACACTTGAAACAAGAAAGAGACAACTTTGTTCATTCAACGATATCTCAAAACTGACTTTTTTTGCGGTTGACGATTCCGAATCAATATGAAATACGACATTTTAATACACTTAATACACTAATGAAAGTCTAAATTTAGATTTCGGGAAGTCTTTAAAACTTGAGTTTTAGCCATGGGTTCATAGTAGAACACTTGAAACAAGAAAGAGACAACTTTGTTCATTCAACGATTTCTCAAAACTGACTTTTTTTGCAGTTGACGATTTCGAATAAATGTGAAAGATGACATTTTGATACACTTAATACACTAACGAAAGTCCAAATTCGGATTTCGGGAAGTCTTTAAAACTTGAGTTTTAGCCATGGGTAAATAGTAGAACACTTGAAACAAGAAAGAGACAACTTTGTTCATTCAACAATATCTCAAAACTGACTTTTATTGCGGTTGACGATTCCGAATCAACGTGAAAGACGACATTTTGATACACTTAATACACTAACGAATGTCCAAATTCGGATTCCGGGAACTTTTTTAAAACTTGAGTTTTACCCATGGGTCCATAGTAGAACACTTGAAACAAGAAAGAGACAACTATGTTCAATCAACGATATCTTTAAATTGACTTTTTTGTAGTTGACGATTTCGAATCTATGTGAAAGACGACATTTTGATACACTTAATACCCTAATGAAAGTCCAGATTTAGATTTCGGGATGTTTTTAAAACTTGAGTTTTAGCCATGGGTCCATAGTAGAACACTTGAAACAAGAAAAGACAGAACTTTGTTCAATCAAAGATATCTTAAAATTGACTTTTTTGCAGTTGATGATTCCGAATCTATGTGAAAGACGACATTTTGATACACTTAATACCCTAATGAAAGTCCAGATTTAGATTTCGGGATGTTTTTAAAACTTGAGTTTTAGCCATGGGTCCATAGTAGAACACTTGAAACAACAAAAGACAGAACTTTGTTCAATCAAAGATATCTAAAAACTGACTTATTTGCTTTTGATGATAAGAATCTACGTGAAAGACGACATTTTGAAACACTTAATACACTAAAGAAAGCCCAAATTCAGATTTTGGGAAGTTTTTAAAACTTGAGTTTTGGCCATGGGTCCATAGTTGAACACTTGAAACAAGAAAGAGACAACTTCGTTCATTCAACGATAACTCGAAAGGGAAGTTTTTTGCGGTGGACGATTCTGAATCAATGTGAAAGACTACATTTTAATACACTTAATACACTGATGAAAGTCCAAATTCAGATTTTGGGAAGTCTTTAAAACTTGAGTTTTAGCCATGGGTCCATAGTTAAACACTTGAAACAAGAAAGAGACAACTTTGTTCATTCAACGATATCTCAAAACTGACTTTTTTTGCGGTTGACGATCTCGAATCAATGTGAAAGATGACATTTTGATACACTTAATACACTAACGAAAGTCCAAATTCGGATTTCGGGATGTCTTTAAAACTTGAGTTTTAGCCATGGTCCATAGTTAAGCACTTGAAACAAGAAAGAGACAACTTTGTTCATTCAACGATAACTCAAAAGGGAAGTTTTTTGCAGTGGACGATTCCGAATCAATGTGAAAGACGACATTTTAATACACTTAATACACTAATGAAAGTCCAAATTCGGATTTTGGAAAGTCTTTAAAACTTGAGTTTTAGCCATAGGTCCGTAGATAAACACTTGAAAAAAGAAAGAGACAACTTTGTTCATTCAACGATATCTCAAAATTGACTTTTTTTGTGGTTCACGATTCCGACTCACTGTGAAAGACGACATTTTAATACACTTAATACACTAATGAAAGTCGAAATTCGGATTTCGGAAAGTCTTTAAAACTTGAGTTTTAGCCATGGGTCCATTGGTGAACACTTGAAACAAGAAAGAGACAACTTTCTTCATTCAAACGATATCTCAAAACTGACTTTTTTTGCGGTTGATGATTCCGAATCTACGTGAAAGACGACATTTTGAAACACCTAATACACTAAAGAAAGTCCAAATTCATATTTCGAGAAGTTTTTAAAACTTGAGTTTTAGCCATGGGTCCATAGTTAAACACTTGAAACTGTCTTTTTTTGCGGTTGAATGAACAAAGAGACAACTTTGTTCATTCAACAATAACTCAAAACTGTCTTTTTTTGCGGTTGACGATTCCGAATAAATGTGAAAGACGACATTTTAATACACTTAATACACTGATGAAGGTCCAAATTCAGATTTCGGGCAGTCTTTAAAACTTGAGTTTTGGCCATGGGTCCATAGTTGAACACTTGAAACAAGAAAGAGACAACTTTGTTCATTCAACGATATCTCAAAACTGACTTTTTTTGTGGTTGACGATTCCGAATCAATGTGAAAGACGACATTTTAATACACTTAATACACTCATGAAAGTCCAAATTCGGATTTCGGGAAGTCTTTAAAACTTGAGTTTTAGCCATGGGTCCATAGTTGAACACTTGAAACAAGAAAGAGACAACTTTGTTCATTAAACTATAACTCAAAACTGACTTTTTTTGCGGTTGACGATTCCGAATCAATGTGAAAGATGAAATTTTAATACACTTAATACGCTAATGAAAGTCCAAATTCGGATTTCGGGAAGTCTTTAAAAGTTGAGTTTTAGCCATGGGTCCATAGTTAAACACTTGAAACAAGAAAGAGACAACTTTGTTCATTCAACGATATCTAAAAACTGACTTTTTTTGCGGTTGACGATTCCGAATCAATGTGAAAGATGAAATTTTAATACACTTAATACGCTAATGAAAGTCCAAATTCGGATTTCGGGAAGTCTTTAAAAGTTGAGTTTTAGCCATGGGTCCATAGTTAAACACTTGAAACAAGAAAGAGACAACTTTGTTCATTCAACGATAACTCAAAACTGACTTTTTTTGCGGTTGACGATTCCGAATCAATGTGAAAGGCGACATTTTAATACACTTAATACACTAATGAAAGTCCAAATTCGGATTTCGAGAAGTCTTTAAAACTTGAGTTTTAGCCATGGGTCCATAGTTGAACACTTGAAACAAGAAAGAGACAACTTTGTTCATTAAACTATAACTCAAAACTGACTTTTTTTGCGGTTGACGATTCCGAATCAATGTGAAAGATGAAATTTTAATACACTTAATACGCTAATGAAAGTCCAAATTCGGATTTCGGGAAGTCTTTAAAAGTTGAGTTTTAGCCATGGGTCCATAGTTAAACACTTGAAACAAGAAAGAGACAATTTTGTTCATTCAACAATAACTCAAAACTGACTTTTTTTGCGGTTGACGATTCCGAATCAATGTGAAAGGCGACATTTTAATACACTTAATACACTAATGAAAGTCCAAATTCGTATTTCGGGAAGTCTTTAAAACTTGAGTTTTAGCCATGGGTCCATAGTTAAACACTTGAAACAAGAAAGAGACAACTTTGTTCATTCAACGATATCTCAAAACTGACTTTTTTTGCGGTTGACGATTCCGAATCAATATGAAATACGACATTTTAATACACTTAATACACTAAAGAAAGTCTAAATTTGGATTTCGGGAAGTCTTTAAAACTTGAGTTTTAGCCATGGGTTCATAGTAGAACACTTGAAACAAGAAAGAGACAACTTTGTTCATTCAACGATTTCTCAAAACTGACTTTTTTTGCAGTTGACGATTTCGAATAAATGTGAAAGACGACATTTTAATACACTTAATACACTAATGAAAGTACAAATTCGGATTTCGAGAAGTCTTTAAAACTTGAGTTTTAGCCATGGGTCCATAGTTAAACACTTGAAACAAGAAAGAAACAACTTCGTTCATTCAACGATATCTCAGAACTGACTTTTTTTGCGGTTGACGATTCCGAATCAATGTGAAATACGACATTTTAATACACTTAATACACTAATGAAAGTCTAAATTTGGATTTCGGGAAGTCTTTAAAACTTGAGTTTTAGCCATGGGTCTATAGTAGAACACTTGAAACAAGAAAGAGACAACTTTGTTGATTCAACGATTTCTCAAAACTGACTTTTTTTGCGGTTGACGATTTCGAATAAATGTGAAAGACGACATTTTGATACACTTAATACACTAACGAAAGTCCAAATTTGGATTTCGGGAAGTCTTTAAAGCTTGAGTTTTAGCCATGGGTCAATAGTTAAACACTTGAAACAAGAAAGAGACAACTTTGTTCATTCAACAATATCTCAAAACTGACTTTTATTGCGGTTGACGATTCCGAATCAACGTGAAAGACGACATTTTGATACACTTAATACACTAACGAATGTCCAAATTCGGATTCCGGGAACTTTTTTAAAACTTGAGTTTTACCCATGGGTCCATAGTAGAACACTTGAAAAAAGAAAGAGACAACTTTGTTCAATTAACGATATCTTAAAACTGACTTTTTTGCAGTTGACGATTCCGAATCTATGTGAAAGACGACATTTTGATACACTTAATACCCTAATGAAAGTCCAGATTTAGATTTCGAGAAGTTTTTAAAACTTGAGTTTTAGCCATGGGTCCATAGTAGAACACTTGAAACAAGAAAGACAGAACTTTGTTCAATCAAAGATATCTAAAAACTGACTTATTTGCTTTTGATGATTACGAATCTACATGAAACACGGCATTTTGAAACACTTAATACACTAAAGAAAGCCCAAATTCAGATTTTGGGAAGTTTTTAAAACTTGAGTTTTGGCCATGGGTCCATAGTTGAACACTTGAAACAAGAAAGAGACAACTTCGTTCATTCAACGATAACTCGAAAGGGAAGTTTTTTGCGGTGGACGATTCTGAATCAATGTGAAAGACTACATTTTAATACACTTAATACACTGATGAAAGTCCAAATTCAGATTTCGGGAAGTCTTTAAAACTTGAGTTTTAGCCATGGTCCATAGTTAAACACTTGAAACAAGAAAGACAGAACTTTGTTCAATCAAAGATATCTAAAAACTGACTTATTTGCTTTTGATGATTCCGAATCTACGTGAAAGACGACATTTTGAAACACTTAATACACTAAAGAAAGTACAAATTCATATTTCGAGAAGTTTTTAAAACTTGAGTTTTAGCCATGGGTCCATAGTAGAACACTTGAAACAAGAAGAAGACAACTTTGTTCAATCAACGATATCTTAAAACTGACTTATTTGCTTTTGATGATTACGAATCTACGTGAAAGACAACATTTTGAAACACTTAATACACTAAAGAAAGTCCATATTCAGATTTCGAAAAGTTTTTAAAACTTGAGTTTTAGCCATGGTCCATAGTTAAACACTTGAAACAAGAAAGACAGAACTTTGTTCAATCAAAGATATCTAAAAACTGACTTATTTGCTTTTGATGATTCCGAATCTACGTGAAAGACGACATTTTGAAACACTTAATACACTAAAGAAAGTACAAATTCATATTTCGAGAAGTTTTTAAAACTTGAGTTTTAGCCATGGGTCCATAGTTGAACACTTGAAACAAGAAAGAGACAACTTTGTTCATTCAACGATAACTCAAAAGGGAACTTTTTTGCGGTAGACGATTCCGAATCAATGTGAAAGACGACATTTTAATACACTTAATACACTGATGAAAGTCCAAATTCGGATTTCGAAAAGTCTTTAAAACTTGAGTTATAGCCATGGGTCCGTAGTTAAACACTTGAAACAAGAAAGATACAACTTTGTTCATTCAACGATATCACAAAACTGACTTTTTTTGTTGTTGATGATTCCGAATCTACGTGAAAGATGACATTTTGAAACACCTAATACACTAAAGAAAGTCCAAATTCATATTTTGAGAAGTTTTTAAAACTTGAGTTTTAGCCATGGGTCCATAGTTGAACACTTGAAACAAGAAAGAGACAACTTTGTTCATTCAACGATAACTCAAAAGGGAAGTTTTTTGCAGTGGACGATTCCGAATCAATGTGAAAGACGACATTTTAATACACTTAATACACTGATGAAAGTCCAAATTCGGATTTTGGAAAGTCTTTAAAACTTGAGTTTTAGCCATAGGTCCGTAGATAAACACTTGAAAAAAGAAAGAGACAACTTTGTTCATTCAACGATATCTCAAAATTGACTTTTTTTGTGGTTCACGATTCCGACTCACTGTGAAAGACGACATTTTAATACACTTAATACACTAATGAAAGTCGAAATTCGGATTTCGGAAAGCCTTTAAAACTTGAGTTTTAGCCATGGGTCCATTGGTGAACACTTGAAACAAGAAAGAGACAACTTTGTTCATTCAACGATAACTCCAAACTGACTTTTTTTGCAGTTGACGATTCCGAATCAATGTGAAAGGCGACATTTTAATACACTTAATACACTAATGAAAGTCCAAATTCGGATTTCGGGAAGTCTTTAAAACTTGAGTTTTAGCCATGGGTCCATAGTTGAACACTTGAAACAAGAAAGAGACAACTTTGTTCATTAAACTATAACTCAAAACTGACTTTTTTTGCGGTTGACGATTCCGAATCAATGTGAAAGATGAAATTTTAATACACTTAATACGCTAATGAAAGTCCAAATTCGGATTTCGGGAAGTCTTTAAAAGTTGAGTTTTAGCCATGGGTCCATAGTTAAACACTTGAAACAAGAAAGAGACAACTTTGTTCATTCAACGATAACTCAAAACTAACTTTTTTTGCGGTTGACGATTCCGAATCAATGTGAAAGGCGATATTTTAATACACTTAATACACTAATGAAAGTCCAAATTCGGATTTCGGGAAGTCTTTAAAACTTGAGTTTTAGCCATGGGTCCATAGTTAAACACTTGAAACAAGAAAGAGACAACTTTGTTCATTCAACGATATCTCAAAACTGACTTTTTTTGCGGTTGACGATTCGGAATCAATGTGAAAGATGACATTTTGATACACTTAATACACTAACGAAAGTCCAAATTCGGATTTCGGGAAGTCTTTAAAACTTGAGTTTTAGCCATGGTCCATAGTTAAGCACTTGAAACAAGAAAGAGACAACTTTGTTCATTCAACGATAACTCAAAAGGGAAGTTTTTTGCAGTGGACGATTCCGAATCAATGTGAAAGATGACATTTTAATACACTTAATACACTGATGAAAGTCCAAATTCGGATTCTGGAAAGTCTTTAAAACTTGAGTTTTAGCCATAGGTCCGTAGATAAACACTTGAAAAAAGAAAGAGACAACTTTGTTCATTCAACGATAACTCAAAACTGACTTTTTTTGCGGTTGACGATTCCAAATCAATGTGAAAGGCGACATTTTAATACACTTAATACACTAATGAAAGTCCAAATTCGGATTTTGGGAAGTCTTTAAAACTTGAGTTTTAGCCATGGGTCCATAGTTAAACACTTGAAACAAGAAAGAGACAACTTTGTTCATTCAACGATATCTCAAAACTGACTTTTTTTGCGGTTGACGATTCCGAATCAATATGAAATACGACATTTTAATACACTTAATACACTAATGAAAGTCTAAATTTAGATTTCGGGAAGTCTTTAAAACTTGAGTTTTAGCCATGGGTTCATAGTAGAACACTTGAAACAAGAAAGAGACAACTTTGTTCATTCAACGATTTCTCAAAACTGACTTTTTTTGCAGTTGACGATTTCGAATAAATGTGAAAGACGACATTTTGATACACTTAATACACTAACGAAAGTCCAAATTCGGATTTCGGGAAGTCTTTAAAACTTGAGTTTTAGCCATGGGTAAATAGTAGAACACTTGAAACAAGAAAGAGACAACTTTGTTCATTCAACAATATCTCAAAACTGACTTTTATTGCGGTTGACGATTCCGAATCAACGTGAAAGACGACATTTTGATACACTTAATACACTAACGAATGTCCAAATTCGGATTCCGGGAACTTTTTTAAAACTTGAGTTTTACCCATGGGTCCATAGTAGAACACTTGAAACAAGAAAGAGACAACTATGTTCAATCAACGATATCTTAAAATTGACTTTTTTGTAGTTGACGATTTCGAATCTATGTGAAAGACGACATTTTGATACACTTAATACCCTAATGAAAGTCCAGATTTAGATTTCGGGATGTTTTTAAAACTTGAGTTTTAGCCATGGGTCCATAGTAGAACACTTGAAACAAGAAAAGACAGAACTTTGTTCAATCAAAGATATCTTAAAATTGACTTTTTTGCAGTTGATGATTCCGAATCTATGTGAAAGACGACATTTTGATACACTTAATACCCTAATGAAAGTCCAGATTTAGATTTCGGGATGTTTTTAAAACTTGAGTTTTAGCCATGGGTCCATTGGTGAACACTTGAAACAAGAAAGAGACAACTTTCTTCATTCAAACGATATCTCAAAACTGACTTTTTTTGCGGTTGATGATTCCGAATCTACGTGAAAGACGACATTTTGAAACACCTAATACACTAAAGAAAGTCCAAATTCATACTTCGAGAAGTTTTTAAAACTTGAGTTTTAGCCATGGGTCCATAGTTAAACACTTGAAACAAGAAAGAGACAACTTTGTTCATTCAACAATAACTCAAAACTGTCTTTTTTTGCGGTTGACGATTCCGAATCAATGTGAAAGACGACATTTTAATACACTTAATACACTGATGAAGGTCCAAATTCAGATTTCGGGCAGTCTTTAAAACTTGAGTTTTGGCCATGGGTGTAATACCCGAGAACGTTGGGTTATTTAAGAAATAGTATTTTATTAGAAAAATCAAATTTTGAGGAAAATAGTTATCAGAATAGCCCGAGAATCAGACCAAATCGACTGTCGGGAGTACCCTGGAGCCGAGATGCCTAAAGAAAATGATATGGTAGTGTCGAGTAAATTGAGATATGATTTATGGCATCGAAAGAATTTGGGTTGGGAATAGTTTTCGGTACAGCTAAAAATACAACTTTAGGATAGGCTGTAAAACCGAATTATTGTAGGGGGCCTCCGGAAAGACAACGGAACCCCGAGGGTATTCAAATTTGATGTGTAGAACAACCCTTCAGTGGTTTCAGGAAGAAACTAATGGATTTGGGGCTAAAACAAAGTTTCGGGCCAAAGTGCAGTTTACTGAATTAGCCGGAGGGAGGTCAAGATGGCGAGTTTTTGGAATCTTCCAAGAAGGAAAGAATGTTTTTATGACTTAAGAGAGGTATTGGCAATATTAGAAAGTTCAAGGACTTAGTGGAAAATGGCCAAAGTGAAAATGACAAAATTAGGGGGTGAAAGTGCAATTTTCCAAACTTTGAAGCTGGAAGCTTCTGCCATGGACGACCCGCAACTTCTGGTCGCCGACAGCGCCTACCGACCATGGGGAATGGAGCCAAATGGGTCGGGGATAGCTTTGGGTCGGGTTTGGGTCGACAATAGGGCTTGTGGTGGTCGGATTTGATAGATTTCCGACCAAGTTTTCGGTCGGATCTTGAGAGCTTCAAAAGTGATGATTATGGTCGGTTTTTGCAGGAATTGGGTCGATCCAGGGGAGGTAGAAGTCTCAAAGGGGTCGGGTTAGCAAGCCTTGAGCGTTTGGAGCTTCAGGTTGCCTATAAATAGCAATAGCCGAAAGCTTTGGAAAATTAGTTTTCTTAGATCTGCAAATTCTTGAATAAATTGAGAGAAAAGGATAAGGGGCTTTTGTTTCCCATGTCCAGAGGATCATTCTTATGAAATTTGAGGAATTTTCGTTGAAAGATGAGGGAGTTATGAAGCTTCGACGGAAAATCGAGCTTCGCCGGAAAATCGAGTTGAGCAGTCAAAAAATGGCTCCAATCGACCGATTTGAAGCCATAGTCTTGTAGAGGATGAAGAGAGGAAGTCATAGGTTCAAACGGGAGGTCAAACGGAGTTCGGAGGAGGGAGAAATCGCGATTAAACCAGGCGAGGCGCGGCTGTCCGGCGAACTGCTGGAGGAAGAAGACGAAGCGCGTGTAGTACACGCGCCGAGAGTGGAGGCGCGTGAGCAAACTTTGAGAGGAGCGTGAGGGTGCGTCCAAGGTCAGAAAAATGTGAAATAAATTTTTAAATTCCTCTAAATTCAAGTTCTAGTTCCTGTAGAAAAAGAATTGAATTTGGAGTTCTCTAGGTCTCGTTTCTAGAATCAAAGTGCCTCGTTTCGCGTGAAAACGCACCATCCGGGTAAGTCCAGTATTTTTCCTATGATGTTCATAGTTTATTATGATTTTTTGTGAAGAAAGATTGGAGAAAATAGCTTTGGAGGGATTTATTTAGATTTTTAGAGGCCAAAAATGGAAGAAAATAGAGAAAATATGGAAATTATGAGAAAAATAGGTTTCTGATTACTATATGTTGATTAGGGTGCCTTGAGGATTAAAGTGATGTAATTGGTGCAAATTTTGAGATTGGCACGAAAATCGAGGTCGGGCACGCAAACCGAGGTGGTGCGCGTTTTTCAAGGTATCCTGAATTTTGTCAAAGGTGAGCTGTTCTAACCCCAAAATTTGTTTATTCAAAGTTATTCTCTTAAACTTGATTTAATCCATGCAAATGTTTTGCTGCATGTGAATGTTTTGTACCTGTTATGGTTGGTTTCATAGGGATTTGTCCCGAAATGGTTTATGCATGTGCATTGAATTTTTGTGATAAAATTATGTACATGAAATGTTGTTACACATGATCATTGGCATGTTTTTGGGTTGGGATGTCAACTTATGAGGTGGCACTTGAAGTGGTAGCACTAGGGAAACGTGCCAAGGGAAAAAATACCCACTTGTGACGGGGGCTGCGAGTGGACACCACCCTTGCGAGTCGACAAGTGGCGGGGCTGCGAGTGTACACCACCTCGGACCGGCAAGAGGGGGCTGCGAGTGGACACCACCCCAGATTCCTTGCGCGGTAGTATTGTTTCCAAGGTGGACGTGGATAGTGTTGATCATCATTTGGCCAGGATTAAGTGTGACGTGTGCTCCGTAAGCTTCTGAGTGGGAACGTAATGATGACGGGGTGGTTCCCGGGTTCATGCATTGACGTTGCTTCCTCTTAAGCCAGGACTATGTTGTGCCAATGAGTCGAAGTTGTTGTGTTGCCTTTAGAGAGATTGCATTTTCCCCGGTTAGGGTTAAGTGCTTGGTGGGTTTCTCTTGGGTCGGGTTTTTGTCATGATATTATGTTGTTTCATATCTTGCATACATTCATGAAAACGTTTTGAACTCTCACTTTGATGATTCATCATCTTATGTTGGACTTTGGTCCCTGGAATATTCTAACGTTCCAGGTGGTAGCAGCTATTCTAAAGGGAAAGGAATTGCCGAGGACTGACGGCAACTAGTAGATGGATAGTAGCATATGTATTAGAATATATGTACTTCATTTTGATGATGTCAGATGATGATACAGTTTTGATGTTATATATAAAATGATTTCGGTTATGTATTACATCAGGTTTCGATCTAGCTTCCGCATTTGTATTGTGTAAAGATATTACCTGTCTTAGCTTGATGTTTTTAAGTTTGATATGCTGAGAAGGTAATTGGAATTGTCGGGGAAGTTATGGATTTAAGTGTTTATGTGGTGAAATGTGCATGTCTAGGCTAGTTCTGGCTAAGGAAAGATTTGGTACTTAAGTGTGTCCGTTTGTGACCCACCTCTCTTTCCTGGGAACTTACCTGGTGTACTATTCACGAGCAGACACTTTTATTACATATTTATGAAAAAAAATATTTCTCCGAAATTCATGATGGTTTATTCCGCATATATTAACGCCCCTCGGTTGGAGCGGGGTGTTACAGTTGGTATCAGAGCTGAAGGTTTGGAGACTTAGGAAAAGTCTGATTTGGAGTTTTAAGTGACTCTGGTACAGTCAATATCAGAGCTGACGTATATTTGGAAGTCTTAATAGACTCTGATATAGTAGATATTAGAGCCTAACCCTATTTGGAGAATTAGGGGAATAACTATTTGGAGATTTAAGTAGCTCGGTTACAGTTGATACCGGAGCGAATGTTTATTGGAGACCTAGCAAAACCCTGATTGGAGACTCAAAGGTATTAGTGGAATTCGAGAATGATCGAGTTTGAGAATAATTCGGTATAGATCGAGGATCCTAGGGAATGAGAAAACTTAGGATATTTCGGTCAATGTTTGGAGAATAGAAATTGGAGATTTCGATGTTTGACTTTGATGATGGATAGTGAGATAAGGATCTCGGAAATTGGTGAAATTGGAATTGAGGTAAAGTTACCTCGAGAAACTACTTTGGGTTTATTTACGATTTAAATGATGGTATAATCGAGGTATAGTCTTGAACTTCGTAGAGGTTTTTTTGAAATTAGAAATTTTGACGATAGGTTGCCCTTAAGACGGTCACGTAGAAGCCGAAAATCGTTAGCAAGGTTAAGGTTACCTCTGAGTGAATTTAACAATGATTAAGAAAGTTTTCTTTTTCAGATAGTGAATGCTCGGGAAGCATGTCACGATAGGCTTCGTATCAGGTTGTTCGGGTGACTATTTTAGCAGACTAGCTGAATTTGGAGTTACCTTCGGAAGTTGTTTGTTAGAATTTCGTGTTAACCATTATTTTACAGGAACCAGATATATTTGGAGATTTCGAGGATTCTAAGGATTTTTGGAATTTGGAACCAATGATTGCAGAATTGAGGTAAGTCTAGCTTTCGGAATTTTTATATCAGTCTTGAGGATCTTTAGATATCATGATTAGAAAAGCTATCGAGGGATGTGAGCCGTTGGATCGTGAGATGATTTGTCAAAAGATTAGTGATAATTTATGATTGAGGTATTTAAGTCTGTTCAATATTGGGAGTTGTTATTAGTAATTTGATTTATTGAGAGCAAAAATTTCGAGGACGAAATTTCCTAAGGGGGGGAGAATGTAATACCCGAGAACGTTGGGTTATTTAAGAAATAGTATTTTATTAGAAAAATCAAATTTTGAGGAAAATAGTTATCAGAATAGCCCGAGAATCAGACCAAATCGACTGTCGGGAGTACCCTGGAGCCGAGATGCCTAAAGAAAATGATATGGTAGTGTCGAGTAAATTGAGATATGATTTATGGCATCGAAAGAATTTGGGTTGGGAATAGTTTTCGGTACAGCTAAAAATACAACTTTAGGATAGGCTGTAAAACCGAATTATTGTAGGGGGCCTCCGGAAAGACAACGGAACCCCGAGGGTATTCAAATTTGATGTGTAGAACAACCCTTCAGTGGTTTCAGGAAGAAACTAATGGATTTGGGGCTAAAACAAAGTTTCGGGCCAAAGTGCAGTTTACTGAATTAGCCGGAGGGAGGTCAAGATGGCGAGTTTTTGGAATCTTCCAAGAAGGAAAGAATGTTTTTATGACTTAAGAGAGGTATTGGCAATATTAGAAAGTTCAAGGACTTAGTGGAAAATGGCCAAAGTGAAAATGACAAAATTAGGGGGTGAAAGTGCAATTTTCCAAACTTTGAAGCTGGAAGCTTCTGCCATGGACGACCCGCAACTTCTGGTCGCCGACAGCGCCTACCGACCATGGGGAATGGAGCCAAATGGGTCGGGGATAGCTTTGGGTCGGGTTTGGGTCGACAATAGGGCTTGTGGTGGTCGGATTTGATAGATTTCCGACCAAGTTTTCGGTCGGATCTTGAGAGCTTCAAAAGTGATGATTATGGTCGGTTTTTGCAGGAATTGGGTCGATCCAGGGGAGGTAGAAGTCTCAAAGGGGTCGGGTTAGCAAGCCTTGAGCGTTTGGAGCTTCAGGTTGCCTATAAATAGCAATAGCCGAAAGCTTTGGAAAATTAGTTTTCTTAGATCTGCAAATTCTTGAATAAATTGAGAGAAAAGGATAAGGGGCTTTTGTTTCCCATGTCCAGAGGATCATTCTTATGAAATTTGAGGAATTTTCGTTGAAAGATGAGGGAGTTATGAAGCTTCGACGGAAAATCGAGCTTCGCCGGAAAATCGAGTTGAGCAGTCAAAAAATGGCTCCAATCGACCGATTTGAAGCCATAGTCTTGTAGAGGATGAAGAGAGGAAGTCATAGGTTCAAACGGGAGGTCAAACGGAGTTCGGAGGAGGGAGAAATCGCGATTAAACCAGGCGAGGCGCGGCTGTCCGGCGAACTGCTGGAGGAAGAAGACGAAGCGCGTGTAGTACACGCGCCGAGAGTGGAGGCGCGTGAGCAAACTTTGAGAGGAGCGTGAGGGTGCGTCCAAGGTCAGAAAAATGTGAAATAAATTTTTAAATTCCTCTAAATTCAAGTTCTAGTTCCTGTAGAAAAAGAATTGAATTTGGAGTTCTCTAGGTCTCGTTTCTAGAATCAAAGTGCCTCGTTTCGCGTGAAAACGCACCATCCGGGTAAGTCCAGTATTTTTCCTATGATGTTCATAGTTTATTATGATTTTTTGTGAAGAAAGATTGGAGAAAATAGCTTTGGAGGGATTTATTTAGATTTTTAGAGGCCAAAAATGGAAGAAAATAGAGAAAATATGGAAATTATGAGAAAAATAGGTTTCTGATTACTATATGTTGATTAGGGTGCCTTGAGGATTAAAGTGATGTAATTGGTGCAAATTTTGAGATTGGCACGAAAATCGAGGTCGGGCACGCAAACCGAGGTGGTGCGCGTTTTTCAAGGTATCCTGAATTTTGTCAAAGGTGAGCTGTTCTAACCCCAAAATTTGTTTATTCAAAGTTATTCTCTTAAACTTGATTTAATCCATGCAAATGTTTTGCTGCATGTGAATGTTTTGTACCTGTTATGGTTGGTTTCATAGGGATTTGTCCCGAAATGGTTTATGCATGTGCATTGAATTTTTGTGATAAAATTATGTACATGAAATGTTGTTACACATGATCATTGGCATGTTTTTGGGTTGGGATGTCAACTTATGAGGTGGCACTTGAAGTGGTAGCACTAGGGAAACGTGCCAAGGGAAAAAATACCCACTTGTGACGGGGGCTGCGAGTGGACACCACCCTTGCGAGTCGACAAGTGGCGGGGCTGCGAGTGTACACCACCTCGGACCGGCAAGAGGGGGCTGCGAGTGGACACCACCCCAGATTCCTTGCGCGGTAGTATTGTTTCCAAGGTGGACGTGGATAGTGTTGATCATCATTTGGCCAGGATTAAGTGTGACGTGTGCTCCGTAAGCTTCTGAGTGGGAACGTAATGATGACGGGGTGGTTCCCGGGTTCATGCATTGACGTTGCTTCCTCTTAAGCCAGGACTATGTTGTGCCAATGAGTCGAAGTTGTTGTGTTGCCTTTAGAGAGATTGCATTTTCCCCGGTTAGGGTTAAGTGCTTGGTGGGTTTCTCTTGGGTCGGGTTTTTGTCATGATATTATGTTGTTTCATATCTTGCATACATTCATGAAAACGTTTTGAACTCTCACTTTGATGATTCATCATCTTATGTTGGACTTTGGTCCCTGGAATATTCTAACGTTCCAGGTGGTAGCAGCTATTCTAAAGGGAAAGGAATTGCCGAGGACTGACGGCAACTAGTAGATGGATAGTAGCATATGTATTAGAATATATGTACTTCATTTTGATGATGTCAGATGATGATACAGTTTTGATGTTATATATAAAATGATTTCGGTTATGTATTACATCAGGTTTCGATCTAGCTTCCGCATTTGTATTGTGTAAAGATATTACCTGTCTTAGCTTGATGTTTTTAAGTTTGATATGCTGAGAAGGTAATTGGAATTGTCGGGGAAGTTATGGATTTAAGTGTTTATGTGGTGAAATGTGCATGTCTAGGCTAGTTCTGGCTAAGGAAAGATTTGGTACTTAAGTGTGTCCGTTTGTGACCCACCTCTCTTTCCTGGGAACTTACCTGGTGTACTATTCACGAGCAGACACTTTTATTACATATTTATGAAAAAAAATATTTCTCCGAAATTCATGATGGTTTATTCCGCATATATTAACGCCCCTCGGTTGGAGCGGGGTGTTACAATGGGTCCATAGTTGAACACTTGAAACAAGAAAGAGACAACTTTGTTCATTCAACGATATCTCAAAACTGACTTTTTTTGTGGTTGACGATTCCGAATCAATGTGAAAGACGACATTTTAATACACTTAATACACTCATGAAAGTCTAAATTCGGATTTCGGGAAGTCTTTAAAACTTGAGTTTTAGCCATGGGTCCATAGTTGAACACTTGAAACAAGAAAAAGACAACTTTGTTCATTAAACTATAACTCAAAACTGACTTTTTTTGCGGTTGACGATTCCGAATCAATGTGAAAGATGAAATTTTAATACACCTAATACGCTAATGAAAGTCCAAATTCAGATTTCGGGAAGTCTTTAAAAGTTGAGTTTTAGCCATGGGTCCATAGTTAAACACTTGAAACAAGAAAGAGACAACTTTGTTCATTCAACGATATCTCAAAACTGACTTTTTTTGCGGTTGACGATTCCGAATCAATGTGAAATACGACATTTTAATACACTTAATACACTAATGAAAGTCTAAATTTGGATTTCTGGAAGTCTTTAAAACTTGAGTTTTAGCCATGGGTCTATAGTAGAACACTTGAAACAAGAAAGAGACAACTTTGTTCATTCAACGATTTCTCAAAACTAACTTTTTTTGCCGTTGACGATTTCGAATAAATGTGAAAGACGACATTTTGATACACTTAATACACTAACGAAAGTCCAAATTTGGATTTCGCGAAGTCTTTAAAGCTTGAGTTTTAGCCATGGGTCAATAGTTAAACACTTGAAACAAGAAAGAGGCAACTTTGTTCATTCAACAATATCTCAAAACTGACTTTTATTGCGGTTGACGATTCCGAATCAACGTGTAAGACGACATTTTGATACACTTAATACACTAACGAATGTCCAAATTCGGATTCCGGGAACTTTTTTAAAACTTGAGTTTTACCCATGGGTCCATAGTAGAACACTTGAAACAAGAAAGAGACAACTTTGTTCAATCAATGATATCTTAAAATTGACTTTTTTGCAGTTGACGATTCCGAATCTATGTGAAAAACGACATTTTGATACACTTAATACCCTAATGAAAGTCCAGATTTAGATTTCGGGAAGTTTTTAAAACTTGAGTTTTAGCCATGGGTCCATAGTAGAACACTTGAAACAAGAAAGACAAAACTTTGTTCAATCAAAGATATCTAAAAACTGACTTATTTGCTTTTGATGATTACGAATCTACGTGAAAGACGGCATTTTGAAACACTTAATACACTAAAGAAAGCCCAAATTCAGATTTTGGGAAGTTTTTAAAACTTGAGTTTTGGCCATGGGTCCGTAGTTGAACACTTGAAACAAGAAAGAGACAACTTCGTTCATTCAACGATAACTCGAAAGGAAAGTTTTTTGCGGTGGATGATTCTGAATCAATGTGAAAGACTACATTTTAATACACTTAATACACTGATGAAAGTCCAAATCAGATTTCGGGAAGTCTTTAAAACTTGAGTTTTAGCCATGGGTCCATAGTTAAACACTAGAAACAAGAAAGAGACAACTTTGTTCATTCAACGATATCTCAAAACTGACTTTTTTTGCGGTTGACGATCTCGAATCAATGTGAAAGATGACATTTTGATACACTTAATACACTAACGAAAGTCCAAATTCAGATTTCGGGATGTCTCTAAAACTTGAGTTTTAGCCATGGGTCCATAGTTAAACACTTGAAACAAGAAAGAGACAACTTTGTTCATTCAACGATAACTCAAAACTGACTTTTTTTGCGGTTGACGCTTCCGAATCAATGTGAAAGATGACATTTTAATACACTTAATACACTAATGAAAGTACAAATTCGGATTTCGGGAAGTCTTTAAAACTTGAGTTTTAGCCATGGGTCCATAGTTAAACACTTGAAACAAGAAAGAAACAACTTCGTTCATTCAACGATATCTCAGAACTGACTTTTTTTGCGGTTGACGATTCCGAATCAATGTGAAATACGACATTTTAATACACTTAATACACTAATGAAACTCTAAATTTGGATTTCGGGAAGTCTTTAAAACTTGAGTTTTAGCCATGGGTCTATAGTAGAACACTTGAAACAAGAAAGAGACAACTTTGTTCATTCAACGATATCTCAAAACTGACTTTTTTTGCGGTTGACGATTCCGAATCAATGTGAAAGACGACATTTTAATACACTTAATACACAAATGAAAGTCCAAATTCGGATTTCAGGAGGTCTTTAAAACTTTAGTTTTAGCCATGGGTCTATAGTTGAACACTTGAAACAAGAAAGAGACAACTTTGTTCATTCAACGATAACTCAAAACTGACTTTTTTAGCGGTTGACGATTCCGAATCAATGCGAAAGACGACATTTTAATACACTTAATACACTAATGAAAGTCCAAATTCGGATTTCGGGAAGTCTTTAAAACTTGAGTTTTAGCCATGGGTCCATAGTTAAACACTTGAAACAAGAAAGAGACAACTTTGTTCATTCAACGATAACTCAAAACTGACTTTTTTTGCGGTTGACGATTCCGAATCAATGTGAAAGACGACATTTTGATACACTTAATACACTAGTGAAAGTCCAAATTCGGATTTCGGGACATTTTTAAAACGTGAGTTTTACCCATGGGTCCATAGTAGAACACTTGAAACAAGAAGGAGACAACTTTGTTAAATCAACGATATCTCAAAATTGACTTTTTTGCAGTTGATGATTCCGAATCTATGTGAAAGACGACATTTTGATACACATAATACACTAATGAAAGTCCAGATTCAGATCTCGGGAAGTTTTTAAAACTTGAGTTTTAGCCATGGGTGCACAGTAGAACAATTGAAACAAGAAAGACAGAACTTTGTTCTATCAAAGATATCTCAAAACTGACTTATTTGCTTTGACGGTTCTGCATCTACGTGAAAGATGACATTTTGAAACACTTAATACACTAAATAAAGTCCAAATTCAGATTTTGGGAAGTTTTTAAAACTTGTGTTTTAGCCATGGGTCCATAGTTGAACACTTGAAACAAGAAAGAGACAACTTTGTTCATTCAACGATATCTCAAAACTGACTTTTTTTGCGGTTGACGATTCCGAATCAATGTGAAAGACGACATTTTAATACACTTAACACACAAATGAAAGTCCAAATTCGGATATCGGGAAGTCTTTAAAACTTGAGTTTTAGCCATGGGTCCATAGTTGAACACTTGAAACAAGAAAGAGACAACTTTGTTCATTCAACGATAACTCAAAACTGACTTTTTTTGCGGTTGACGATTCCGAATCAATGCGAAAGACGACATTTTAATACACTTAATACACTAATGAAAGTCCAAATTCGGATTTCGGGAAGTCTTTAAAACTTGAGTTTTACCCATGGGTCCATAGTTAAACACTTGAAACAAGAAAGAGACAACTTTGTTCATTCAACGATAACTCAAAACTGACTTTTTTTGCGGTTGACGATTCCGAATCAATTTGAAAGACGACATTTTAATACACTTAATACACTAATGAAAGTACAAATTCGGATTTCGAGAAGTCTTTAAAACTTGAGTTTTAGCCATGGGTCCATAGTTAAACACTTGAAACAAGAAAGAAACAACTTCGTTCATTCAACGATATCTCAGAACTGACTTTTTTTGCGGTTGACGATTCCGAATCAATGTAAAATACGACATTTTAATACACTTAATACACTAATGAAAGTCTAAATTTGGATTTCGGGAAGTCTTTAAAACTTGAGTTTTAGCCATGGGTCTATAGTAGAACACTTGAAACAAGAAAGAGACAACTTTGTTGATTCAACGATTTCTCAAAACTGACTTTTTTTGCGGTTGACGATTTCGAATAAATGTGAAAGACGACATTTTGATACACTTAATACACTAACGAAAGTCCAAATTTGGATTTCGGGAAGTCTTTAAAGCTTGAGTTTTAGCCATGGGTCAATAGTTAAACACTTGAAACAAGAAAGAGACAACTTTGTTCATTCAACAATATCTCAAAACTGACTTTTATTGCGGTTGACGATTCCGAATCAACGTGAAAGACGACATTTTGATACACTTAATACACTAACGAATGTCCAAATTCGGATTCTGGGAACTTTTTTAAAACTTGAGTTTTACCCATGGGTCCATAGTAGAACACTTGAAAAAAGAAAGAGACAACTTTGTTCAATTAACGATATCTTAAAACTGACTTTTTTGCAGTTGACGATTCCGAATCTATGTGAAAGACGACATTTTGATACACTTAATACCCTAATGAAAGTCCAGATTTAGATTTCGAGAAGTTTTTAAAACTTGAGTTTTAGCCATGGGTCCATAGTAGAACACTTGAAACAAGAAAGACAGAACTTTGTTCAATCAAAGATATCTAAAAACTGACTTATTTGCTTTTGATGATTACGAATCTACATGAAACACGGCATTTTGAAACACTTAATACACTAAAGAAAGCCCAAATTCAGATTTTGGGAAGTTTTTAAAACTTGAGTTTTGGCCATGGGTCCATAGTTGAACACTTGAAACAAGAAAGAGACAACTTCGTTCATTCAACGATAACTCGAAAGGGAAGTTTTTTGCGGTGGACGATTCTGAATCAATGTGAAAGACTACATTTTAATACACTTAATACACTGATGAAAGTCCAAATTCAGATTTCGGGAAGTCTTTAAAACTTGAGTTTTAGCCATGGGTCCATAGTTAAACACTTGAAACAAGAAAGAGACAACTTTGTTCATTCAACGATATCTCAAAATTGACTTTTTTTGCGGTTGACGATATCGAATCAATGTGAAAGATGACATTTTGATACACTTAATACACTAACGAAAGTCCAAATTTGGATTTCGGGATGTCTCTAAAACTTGAGTTTTAGCCATGGTCCATAGTAGAACACTTGAAACAAGAAGGGGACAAGTTTGTTCAATCAACGATATCTTAAAATTGACTTTTTTGCAGTTGACGATTCCGAATCTATGTGAAAGACAGCATTTTGAAACACTTAATACACTAAAGAAAGTCCAAATTCAGATTTCGGAAAGTTTTTAAAACTTGAGTTTTAGCCATGGTCCATAGTTAAACACTTGAAACAAGAAAGACAGAACTTTGTTCAATCAAAGATATCTAAAAACTGACTTATTTGCTTTTGATGATTCCGAATCTACGTGAAAGACGACATTTTGAAACACTTAATACACTAAAGAAAGTACAAATTCATATTTCGAGAAGTTTTTAAAACTTGAGTTTTAGCCATGGGTCCATAGTAGAACACTTGAAACAAGAAGAAGACAACTTTGTTCAATCAACGATATCTTAAAACTGACTTATTTGCTTTTGATGATTACGAATCTACGTGAAAGACAGCATTTTGAAACACTTAATACACTAAAGAAAGTCCATATTCAGATTTCGAAAAGTTTTTAAAACTTGAGTTTTAGCCATGGTCCATAGTTAAACACTTGAAACAAGAAAGGCAGAACTTTGTTCAATCAAAGATATCTAAAAACTGACTTATTTGCTTTTGATGATTCCTAATCTACGTGAAAGACGACATTTTGAAACACTTAATACACTAAAGAAAGTACAAATTCATATTTCGAGAAGTTTTTAAAACTTGAGTTTTAGCCATGGGTCCATAGTTGAACACTTGAAACAAGAAAGAGACAACTTTGTTCATTCAACGATAACTCAAAAGGGAACTTTTTTGCGGTAGACGATTCCGAATCAATGTGAAAGACGACATTTTAATACACTTAATACACTGATGAAAGTCCAAATTCGGATTTCGAAAAGTCTTTAAAACTTGAGTTATAGCCATGGGTCCGTAGTTAAACACTTGAAACAAGAAAGATACAACTTTGTTCATTCAACGATATCACAAAACTGACTTTTTTTGTTGTTGATGATTCCGAATCTACGTGAAAGATGACATTTTGAAACACCTAATACACTAAAGAAAGTCCAAATTCATATTTTGAGAAGTTTTTAAAACTTGAGTTTTAGCCATGGGTCCATAGTTGAACACTTGAAACAAGAAAGAGACAACTTTGTTCATTCAACGATAACTCAAAAGGGAAGTTTTTTGCAGTGGACGATTCCGAATCAATGTGAAAGACGACATTTTAATACACTTAATACACTGATGAAAGCCCAAATTCGGATTTTGGAAAGTCTTTAAAACTTGAGTTTTAGCCATAGGTCCGTAGATAAACACTTGAAAAAAGAAAGAGACAACTTTGTTCATTCAACGATATCTCAAAATTGACTTTTTTTGTGGTTCACGATTCCGACTCACTGTGAAAGACGACATTTTAATACACTTAATACACTAATGAAAGTCGAAATTCGGATTTCGGAAAGTCTTTAAAACTTGAGTTTTAGCCATGGGTCCATTGGTGAACACTTGAAACAAGAAAGAGACAACTTTGTTCATTCAACGATAACTCAAAACTGACTTTTTTTGCGGTTGACGATTCCGAATCAATGTGAAAGGCGACATTTTAATACACTTAATACACTAATAAAAGTCCAAATTCGGATTTCGGGAAGTCTTTAAAACTTGAGTTTTAGCCATGGGTCCATAGTTGAACACTTGAAACAAGAAAGAGACAACTTTGTTCATTAAACTATAACTCAAAACTGACTTTTTTTGCGGTTGACGATTCCGAATCAATGTGAAAGATGAAATTTTAATACACTTAATACGCTAATGAAAGTCCAAATTCGGATTTCGGGAAGTCTTTAAAAGTTGAGTTTTAGCCATGGGTCCATAGTTAAACACTTGAAACAAGAAAGAGACAACTTTGTTCATTCAACGATAACTCAAAACTGACTTTTTTTGCGGTTGACGATTCCAAATCAATGTGAAAGGCGACATTTTAATACACTTAATACACTAATGAAAGTCCAAATTCGGATTTCGGGAAGTCTTTAAAACTTGAGTTTTAGCCATGGGTCCATAGTTAAACACTTGAAACAAGAAAGAGACAACTTTGTTCATTCAACGATATCTCAAAACTGACTTTTTTTGCGGTTGACGATTCCGAATCAATATGAAATACGACATTTTAATACACTTAATACACTAATGAAAGTCTAAATTTAGATTTCGGGAAGTCTTTAAAACTTGAGTTTTAGCCATGGGTTCATAGTAGAACACTTGAAACAAGAAAGAGACAACTTTGTTCATTCAACGATTTCTCAAAATTGACTTTTTTTGCAGTTGACGATTTCGAATAAATGTGAAAGACGACATTTTGATACACTTAATACACTAACGAAAGTCCAAATTCGGATTTCGGGAAGTCTTTAAAACTTGAGTTTTAGCCATGGGTAAATAGTAGAACACTTGAAACAAGAAAGAGACAACTTTGTTCATTCAACAATATCTCAAAACTGACTTTTATTGCGGTTGACGATTCCGAATCAACGTGAAAGACGACATTTTGATACACTTAATACACTAACGAATGTCCAAATTCGGATTCCGGGAACTTTTTTAAAACTTGAGTTTTACCCATGGGTCCATAGTAGAACACTTGAAACAAGAAAGAGACAACTATGTTCAATCAACGATATCTTAAAATTGACTTTTTTGTAGTTGACGATTTCGAATCTATGTGAAAGACGACATTTTGATACACTTAATACCCTAATGAAAGTCCAGATTTAGATTTCGGGATGTTTTTAAAACTTGAGTTTTAGCCATGGGTCCATAGTAGAACACTTGAAACAAGAAAAGACAGAACTTTGTTCAATCAAAGATATCTTAAAATTGACTTTTTTGCAGTTGATGATTCCGAATCTATGTGAAAGACGACATTTTGATACACTTAATACCCTAATGAAAGTCCAGATTTAGATTTCGGGATGTTTTTAAAACTTGAGTTTTAGCCATGGGTCCATAGTAGAACACTTGAAACAACAAAAGACAGAACTTTGTTCAATCAAAGATATCTAAAAACTGACTTATTTGCTTTTGATGATTATGAATCTACGTGAAAGACGGCATTTTGAAACACTTAATACACTAAAGAAAGCCCAAATTCAGATTTTGGGAAGTTTTTAAAACTTGAGTTTTGGCCATGGGTCCATAGTTGAACACTTGAAACAAGAAAGAGACAACTTCGTTCATTCAACGATAACTCGAAAGGGAAGTTTTTTGCGGTGGACGATTCTGAATCAATGTGAAAGACTACATTTTAATACACTTAATACACTGATGAAAGTCCAAATTCAGATTTTGGGAAGTCTTTAAAACATGAGTTTTAGCCATGGGTCCATAGTTAAACACTTGAAACAAGAAAGAGACAACTTTGTTCATTCAACGATATCTCAAAACTGACTTTTTTTGCGGTTGACGATCTCGAATCAATGTGAAAGATGACATTTTGATACACTTAATACACTAACGAAAGTCCAAATTCGGATTTCGGGATGTCTTTAAAACTTGAGTTTTAGCCATGGTCCATAGTTAAGCACTTGAAACAAGAAAGAGACAACTTTGTTCATTCAACGATAACTCAAAAGGGAAGTTTTTTGCAGTGGACGATTCCGAATCAATGTGAAAGACGACATTTTAATACACTTAATACACTAATGAAAGTCCAAATTCGGATTTTGGAAAGTCTTTAAAACTTGAGTTTTAGCCATAGGTCCGTAGATAAACACTTGAAAAAAGAAAGAGACAACTTTGTTCATTCAACGATATCTCAAAATTGACTTTTTTTGTGGTTCACGATTCCGAATCAATGTGAAAGACGACATTTTAATACACTTAATACACTAATGAAAGTCCAAATTCGGATTTTGGAAAGTCTTTAAAACTTGAGTTTTAGCCATGGGTCCATTGGTGAACACTTGAAACAAGAAAGAGACAACTTTCTTCATTCAAACGATATCTCAAAACTGACTTTTTTTGCGGTTGATGATTCCGAATCTACGTGAAAGACGACATTTTGAAACACCTAATACACTAAAGAAAGTCCAAATTCATATTTCGAGAAGTTTTTAAAACTTGAGTTTTAGCCATGGGTCCATAGTTAAACACTTGAAACTGTCTTTTTTTGCGGTTGAATGAACAAAGAGACAACTTTGTTCATTCAACAATAACTCAAAACTGTCTTTTTTTGCGGTTGACGATTCCGAATAAATGTGAAAGACGACATTTTAATACACTTAATACACTGATGAAGGTCCAAATTCAGATTTCGGGCAGTCTTTAAAACTTGAGTTTTGGCCATGGGTCCATAGTTGAACACTTGAAACAAGAAAGAGACAACTTTGTTCATTCAACGATATCTCAAAACTGACTTTTTTTGTGGTTGACGATTCCGAATCAATGTGAAAGACGACATTTTAATACACTTAATACACTCATGAAAGTCCAAATTTGGATTTCGGGAAGTCTTTAAAACTTGAGTTTTAGCCATGGGTCCATAGTTGAACACTTGAAACAAGAAAGAGACAACTTTGTTCATTAAACTATAACTCAAAACTGACTTTTTTTGCGGTTGACGATTCCGAATCAATGTGAAAGATGAAATTTTAATACACTTAATACGCTAATGAAAGTCCAAATTCGGATTTCGGGAAGTCTTTAAAAGTTGAGTTTTAGCCATGGGTCCATAGTTAAACACTTGAAACAAGAAAGAGACAACTTTGTTCATTCAACGATATCTCAAAACTGACTTTTTTTGCGGTTGACGATTCCGAATCAATGTGAAAGATGAAATTTTAATACACTTAATACGCTAATGAAAGTCCAAATTCGGATTTCGGGAAGTCTTTAAAAGTTGAGTTTTAGCCATGGGTCCATAGTTAAACACTTGAAACAAGAAAGAGACAACTTTGTTCATTCAACGATAACTCAAAACTGACTTTTTTTGCGGTTGACGATTCCGAATCAATGTGAAAGGCGACATTTTAATACACTTAATACACTAATGAAAGTCCAAATTCGGATTTCGAGAAGTCTTTAAAACTTGAGTTTTAGCCATGGGTCCATAGTTGAACACTTGAAACAAGAAAGAGACAACTTTGTTCATTAAACTATAACTCAAAACTGACTTTTTTTGCGGTTGACGATTCCGAATCAATGTGAAAGATGAAATTTTAATACACTTAATACGCTAATGAAAGTCCAAATTCGGATTTCGGGAAGTCTTTAAAAGTTGAGTTTTAGCCATGGGTCCATAGTTAAACACTTGAAACAAGAAAGAGACAATTTTGTTCATTCAACAATAACTCAAAACTGACTTTTTTTGCGGTTGACGATTCCGAATCAATGTGAAAGGCGACATTTTAATACACTTAATACACTAATGAAAGTCCAAATTCGTATTTCGGGAAGTCTTTAAAACTTGAGTTTTAGCCATGGGTCCATAGTTAAACACTTGAAACAAGAAAGAGACAACTTTGTTCATTCAACGATATCTCAAAACTGACTTTTTTTGCGGTTGACGATTCCGAATCAATATGAAATACGACATTTTAATACACTTAATACACTAATGAAAGTCTAAATTTGGATTTCGGGAAGTCTTTAAAACTTGAGTTTTAGCCATGGGTTCATAGTAGAACACTTGAAACAAGAAAGAGACAACTTTGTTCATTCAACGATTTCTCAAAACTGACTTTTTTTGCAGTTGACGATTTCGAATAAATGTGAAAGACGACATTTTAATACACTTAATACACTAATGAAAGTACAAATTCGGATTTCGAGAAGTCTTTAAAACTTGAGTTTTAGCCATGGGTCCATAGTTAAACACTTGAAACAAGAAAGAAACAACTTCGTTCATTCAACGATATCTCAGAACTGACTTTTTTTGCGGTTGACGATTCCGAATCAATGTGAAATACGACATTTTAATACACTTAATACACTAATGAAAGTCTAAATTTGGATTTCGGGAAGTCTTTAAAACTTGAGTTTTAGCCATGGGTCTATAGTAGAACACTTGAAACAAGAAAGAGACAACTTTGTTGATTCAACGATTTCTCAAAACTGACTTTTTTTGCGGTTGACGATTTCGAATAAATGTGAAAGACGACATTTTGATACACTTAATACACTAACGAAAGTCCAAATTTGGATTTCGGGAAGTCTTTAAAGCTTGAGTTTTAGCCATGGGTCAATAGTTAAACACTTGAAACAAGAAAGAGACAACTTTGTTCATTCAACAATATCTCAAAACTGACTTTTATTGCGGTTGACGATTCCGAATCAACGTGAAAGACGACATTTTGATACACTTAATACACTAACGAATGTCCAAATTCGGATTCCGGGAACTTTTTTAAAACTTGAGTTTTACCCATGGGTCCATAGTAGAACACTTGAAAAAAGAAAGAGACAACTTTGTTCAATTAACGATATCTTAAAACTGACTTTTTTGCAGTTGACGATTCCGAATCTATGTGAAAGACGACATTTTGATACACTTAATACCCTAATGAAAGTCCAGATTTAGATTTCGAGAAGTTTTTAAAACTTGAGTTTTAGCCATGGGTCCATAGTAGAACACTTGAAACAAGAAAGACAGAACTTTGTTCAATCAAAGATATCTAAAAACTGACTTATTTGCTTTTGATGATTACGAATCTACATGAAACACGGCATTTTGAAACACTTAATACACTAAAGAAAGCCCAAATTCAGATTTTGGGAAGTTTTTAAAACTTGAGTTTTGGCCATGGGTCCATAGTTGAACACTTGAAACAAGAAAGAGACAACTTCGTTCATTCAACGATAACTCGAAAGGGAAGTTTTTTGCGGTGGACGATTCTGAATCAATGTGAAAGACTACATTTTAATACACTTAATACACTGATGAAAGTCCAAATTCAGATTTCGGGAAGTCTTTAAAACTTGAGTTTTAGCCATGGTCCATAGTTAAACACTTGAAACAAGAAAGACAGAACTTTGTTCAATCAAAGATATCTAAAAACTGACTTATTTGCTTTTGATGATTCCGAATCTACGTGAAAGACGACATTTTGAA
The DNA here is from genome assembly GCA_036245055.1 of Diospyros kaki. Taxonomy (NCBI): domain Eukaryota; kingdom Viridiplantae; phylum Streptophyta; class Magnoliopsida; order Ericales; family Ebenaceae; genus Diospyros; species Diospyros kaki. The sequence continues at coordinate 18,844,881 of BSEG01000009.1, read as the reverse complement.
ACACTTAATACACTAAAGAAAGTACAAATTCATATTTCGAGAAGTTTTTAAAACTTGAGTTTTAGCCATGGGTCCATAGTAGAACACTTGAAACAAGAAGAAGACAACTTTGTTCAATCAACGATATCTTAAAACTGACTTATTTGCTTTTGATGATTACGAATCTACGTGAAAGACAACATTTTGAAACACTTAATACACTAAAGAAAGTCCATATTCAGATTTCGAAAAGTTTTTAAAACTTGAGTTTTAGCCATGGTCCATAGTTAAACACTTGAAACAAGAAAGACAGAACTTTGTTCAATCAAAGATATCTAAAAACTGACTTATTTGCTTTTGATGATTCCGAATCTACGTGAAAGACGACATTTTGAAACACTTAATACACTAAAGAAAGTACAAATTCATATTTCGAGAAGTTTTTAAAACTTGAGTTTTAGCCATGGGTCCATAGTTGAACACTTGAAACAAGAAAGAGACAACTTTGTTCATTCAACGATAACTCAAAAGGGAACTTTTTTGCGGTAGACGATTCCGAATCAATGTGAAAGACGACATTTTAATACACTTAATACACTGATGAAAGTCCAAATTCGGATTTCGAAAAGTCTTTAAAACTTGAGTTATAGCCATGGGTCCGTAGTTAAACACTTGAAACAAGAAAGATACAACTTTGTTCATTCAACGATATCACAAAACTGACTTTTTTTGTTGTTGATGATTCCGAATCTACGTGAAAGATGACATTTTGAAACACCTAATACACTAAAGAAAGTCCAAATTCATATTTTGAGAAGTTTTTAAAACTTGAGTTTTAGCCATGGGTCCATAGTTGAACACTTGAAACAAGAAAGAGACAACTTTGTTCATTCAACGATAACTCAAAAGGGAAGTTTTTTGCAGTGGACGATTCCGAATCAATGTGAAAGATGACATTTTAATACACTTAATACACTGATGAAAGTCCAAATTCGGATTTTGGAAAGTCTTTAAAACTTGAGTTTTAGCCATAGGTCCGTAGATAAACACTTGAAAAAAGAAAGAGACAACTTTGTTCATTCAACGATATCTCAAAATTGACTTTTTTTGTGGTTCACGATTCCGACTCACTGTGAAAGACGACATTTTAATACACTTAATACAATAATGAAAGTCGAAATTCGGATTTCGGAAAGCCTTTAAAACTTGAGTTTTAGCCATGGGTCCATTGGTGAACACTTGAAACAAGAAAGAGACAACTTTGTTCATTCAACGATAACTCCAAACTGACTTTTTTTGCGGTTGACGATTCCGAATCAATGTGAAAGGCGACATTTTAATACACTTAATACACTAATGAAAGTCCAAATTCGGATTTCGGGAAGTCTTTAAAACTTGAGTTTTAGCCATGGGTCCATAGTTGAACACTTGAAACAAGAAAGAGACAACTTTGTTCATTAAACTATAACTCAAAACTGACTTTTTTTGCGGTTGACGATTCCGAATCAATGTGAAAGATGAAATTTTAATACACTTAATACGCTAATGAAAGTCCAAATTCGGATTTCGGGAAGTCTTTAAAAGTTGAGTTTTAGCCATGGGTCCATAGTTAAACACTTGAAACAAGAAAGAGACAACTTTGTTCATTCAACGATAACTCAAAACTGACTTTTTTTGCGGTTGACGATTCCGAATCAATGTGAAAGGCGACATTTTAATACACTTAATACACTAATGAAAGTCCAAATTCGGATTTCGGGAAGTCTTTAAAACTTGAGTTTTAGCCATGGGTCCATAGTTAAACACTTGAAACAAGAAAGAGACAACTTTGTTCATTCAACGATATCTCAAAACTGACTTTTTTTGCGGTTGACGATTCGGAATCAATGTGAAAGATGACATTTTGATACACTTAATACACTAACGAAAGTCCAAATTCGGATTTCGGGAAGTCTTTAAAACTTGAGTTTTAGCCATGGTCCATAGTTAAGCACTTGAAACAAGAAAGAGACAACTTTGTTCATTCAACGATAACTCAAAAGGGAAGTTTTTTGCAGTGGACGATTCCGAATCAATGTGAAAGATGACATTTTAATACACTTAATACACTGATGAAAGTCCAAATTCGGATTCTGGAAAGTCTTTAAAACTTGAGTTTTAGCCATAGGTCCGTAGATAAACACTTGAAAAAAGAAAGAGACAACTTTGTTCATTCAACGATAACTCAAAACTGACTTTTTTTGCGGTTGACGATTCCAAATCAATGTGAAAGGCGACATTTTAATACACTTAATACACTAATGAAAGTCCAAATTCGGATTTCGGGAAGTCTTTAAAACTTGAGTTTTAGCCATGGGTCCATAGTTAAACACTTGAAACAAGAAAGAGACAACTTTGTTCATTCAACGATATCTCAAAACTGACTTTTTTTGCGGTTGACGATTCCGAATCAATATGAAATACGACATTTTAATACACTTAATACACTAATGAAAGTCTAAATTTAGATTTCGGGAAGTCTTTAAAACTTGAGTTTTAGCCATGGGTTCATAGTAGAACACTTGAAACAAGAAAGAGACAACTTTGTTCATTCAACGATTTCTCAAAACTGACTTTTTTTGCAGTTGACGATTTCGAATAAATGTGAAAGACGACATTTTGATACACTTAATACACTAACGAAAGTCCAAATTCGGATTTCGGGAAGTCTTTAAAACTTGAGTTTTAGCCATGGGTAAATAGTAGAACACTTGAAACAAGAAAGAGACAACTTTGTTCATTCAACAATATCTCAAAACTGACTTTTATTGCGGTTGACGATTCCGAATCAACGTGAAAGACGACATTTTGATACACTTAATACACTAACGAATGTCCAAATTCGGATTCCGGGAACTTTTTTAAAACTTGAGTTTTACCCATGGGTCCATAGTAGAACACTTGAAACAAGAAAGAGACAACTATGTTCAATCAACGATATCTTAAAATTGACTTTTTTGTAGTTGACGATTTCGAATCTATGTGAAAGACGACATTTTGATACACTTAATACCCTAATGAAAGTCCAGATTTAGATTTCGGGATGTTTTTAAAACTGGAGTTTTAGCCATGGGTCCATAGTAGAACACTTGAAACAAGAAAAGACAGAACTTTGTTCAATCAAAGATATCTTAAAATTGACTTTTTTGCAGTTGATGATTCCGAATCTATGTGAAAGACGACATTTTGATACACTTAATACCCTAATGAAAGTCCAGATTTAGATTTCGGGATGTTTTTAAAACTTGAGTTTTAGCCATGGGTCCATAGTAGAACACTTGAAACAACAAAAGACAGAACTTTGTTCAATCAAAGATATCTAAAAACTGACTTATTTGCTTTTGATGATTACGAATCTACGTGAAAGACGGCATTTTGAAACACTTAATACACTAAAGAAAGCCCAAATTCAGATTTTGGGAAGTTTTTAAAACTTGAGTTTTGGCCATGGGTCCATAGTTGAACACTTGAAACAAGAAAGAGACAACTTCGTTCATTCAACGATAACTCGAAAGGGAAGTTTTTTGCGGTGGACGATTCTGAATCAATGTGAAAGACTACATTTTAATACACTTAATACACTGATGAAAGTCCAAATTCAGATTTTGGGAAGTCTTTAAAACTTGAGTTTTAGCCATGGGTCCATAGTTAAACACTTGAAACAAGAAAGAGACAACTTTGTTCATTCAACGATATCTCAAAACTGACTTTTTTTGCGGTTGACGATCTCGAATCAATGTGAAAGATGACATTTTGATACACTTAATACACTAACGAAAGTCCAAATTCGGATTTCGGGATGTCTTTAAAACTTGAGTTTTAGCCATGGTCCATAGTTAAGCACTTGAAACAAGAAAGAGACAACTTTGTTCATTCAACGATAACTCAAAAGGGAAGTTTTTTGCAGTGGACGATTCCGAATCAATGTGAAAGACGACATTTTAATACACTTAATACACTGATGAAAGTCCAAATTCGGATTTTGGAAAGTCTTTAAAACTTGAGTTTTAGCCATAGGTCCGTAGATAAACACTTGAAAAAAGAAAGAGACAACTTTGTTCATTCAACGATATCTCCAAATTGACTTTTTTTGTGGTTCACGATTCCGACTCACTGTGAAAGACGACATTTTAATACACTTAATACACTAATGAAAGTCGAAATTCGGATTTCGGAAAGTCTTTAAAACTTGAGTTTTAGCCATGGGTCCATTGGTGAACACTTGAAATAAGAAAGAGACAACTTTCTTCATTCAAACGATATCTCAAAACTGACTTTTTTTGCGGTTGATGATTCCGAATCTACGTGAAAGACGACATTTTGAAACACCTAATACACTAAAGAAAGTCCAAATTCATATTTCGAGAAGTTTTTAAAACTTGAGTTTTAGCCATGGGTCCATAGTTAAACACTTGAAACTGTCTTTTTTTGCGGTTGAATGAACAAAGAGACAACTTTGTTCATTCAACAATAACTCAAAACTGTCTTTTTTTGCGGTTGACGATTTCGAATCAATGTGAAAGACGACATTTTAATACACTTAATACACTGATGAAGGTCCAAATTCAGATTTCGGGCAGTCTTTAAAACTTGAGTTTTGGCCATGGGTCCATAGTTGAACACTTGAAACAAGAAAGAGACAACTTTGTTCATTCAACGATATCTCAAAACTGACTTTTTTTGTGGTTGACGATTCCGAATCAATGTGAAAGACGACATTTTAATACACTTAATACACTCATGAAAGTCCAAATTCGGATTTCGGGAAGTCTTTAAAACTTGAGTTTTAGCCATGGGTCCATAGTTGAACACTTGAAACAAGAAAGAGACAACTTTGTTCATTAAACTATAACTCAAAACTGACTTTTTTTGCGGTTGACGATTCCGAATCAATGTGAAAGATGAAATTTTAATACACTTAATACGCTAATGAAAGTCCAAATTCGGATTTCGGGAAGTCTTTAAAACTTGAGTTTTAGCCATGGGTCCATAGTTAAACACTTGAAACAAGAAAGAGACAACTTTGTTCATTCAACGATATCTCAAAACTGACTTTTTTTGCGGTTGACGATTCCGAATCAATGTGAAAGATGAAATTTTAATACACTTAATACGCTAATGAAAGTCCAAATTCGGATTTCGGGAAGTCTTTAAAAGTTGAGTTTTAGCCATGGGTCCATAGTTAAACACTTGAAACAAGAAAGAGACAACTTTGTTCATTAAACTATAACTCAAAACTGACTTTTTTTGCGGTTGACGATTCCGAATCAATGTGAAAGATGAAATTTTAATACACTTAATACGCTAATGAAAGTCCAAATTCGGATTTCGGGAAGTCTTTAAAAGTTGAGTTTTAGCCATGGGTCCATAGTTAAACACTTGAAACAAGAAAGAGACAACTTTGTTCATTCAACGATAACTCAAAACTGACTTTTTTTGCGGTTGACGATTCCGAATCAATGTGAAAGGCGACATTTTAATACACTTAATACACTAATGAAAGTCCAAATTCGGATTTCGAGAAGTCTTTAAAACTTGAGTTTTAGCCATGGGTCCATAGTTGAACACTTGAAACAAGAAAGAGACAACTTTGTTCATTAAACTATAACTCAAAACTGACTTTTTTTGCGGTTGACGATTCCGAATCAATGTGAAAGATGAAATTTTAATACACTTAAAACGCTAATGAAAGTCCAAATTCGGATTTCGGGAAGTCTTTAAAAGTTGAGTTTTGGCCATGGGTCCATAGTTAAACACTTGAAACAAGAAAGAGACAATTTTGTTCATTCAACAATAACTCAAAACTGACTTTTTTTGCGGTTGACGATTCCGAATCAATGTGAAAGGCGACATTTTAATACACTTAATACACTAATGAAAGTCCAAATTCGGATTTCGGGAAGTCTTTAAAACTTGAGTTTTAGCCATGGGTCCATAGTTAAACACTTGAAACAAGAAAGAGACAACTTTGTTCATTCAACGATATCTCAAAACTGACTTTTTTTGCGGTTGACGATTCCGAATCAATATGAAATACGACATTTTAATACACTTAATACACTAATGAAAGTCTAAATTTGGATTTCGGGAAGTCTTTAAAACTTGAGTTTTAGCCATGGGTTCATAGTAGAACACTTGAAACAAGAAAGAGACAACTTTGTTCATTCAACGATTTCTCAAAACTGACTTTTTTTGCAGTTGACGATTTCGAATAAATGTGAAAGACGACATTTTAATACACTTAATACACTAATGAAAGTACAAATTCGGATTTCGAGAAGTCTTTAAAACTTGAGTTTTAGCCATGGGTCCATAGTTAAACACTTGAAACAAGAAAGAAACAACTTCGTTCATTCAACGATATCTCAGAACTGACTTTTTTTGCGGTTGACGATTCCGAATCAATGTGAAATACGACATTTTAATACACTTAATACACTAATGAAAGTCTAAATTTGGATTTCTGGAAGTCTTTAAAACTTGAGTTTTAGCCATGGGTCTATAGTAGAACACTTGAAACAAGAAAGAGACAACTTTGTTGATTCAACGATTTCTCAAAACTGACTTTTTTTGCGGTGGACGATTCTGAATCAATGTGAAAGACTACATTTTAATACACTTAATACACTGATGAAAGTCCAAATTCAGATTTCGGGAAGTCTTTAAAACTTGAGTTTTAGCCATGGGTCCATAGTTAAACACTTGAAACAAGAAAGAGACAACTTTGTTCATTCAACGATATCTCAAAATTGACTTTTTTTGCGGTTGACGATCTCGAATCAATGTGAAAGATGACATTTTGATACACTTAATACACTAACGAAAGTCCAAATTTGGATTTCGGGATGTCTCTAAAACTTGAGTTTTAGCCATGGTCCATAGTAGAACACTTGAAACAAGAAGGAGACAAGTTTGTTCAATCAACGATATCTTAAAATTGACTTTTTTGCAGTTGACGATTCCGAATCTATGTGAAAGACAGCATTTTGAAACACTTAATACACTAAAGAAAGTCCAAATTCAGATTTCGGAAAGTTTTTAAAACTTGAGTTTTAGCCATGGTCCATAGTTAAACACTTGAAACAAGAAAGACAGAACTTTGTTCAATCAAAGATATCTAAAAACTGACTTATTTGCTTTTGATGATTCCGAATCTACGTGAAAGACGACATTTTGAAACACTTAATACACTAAAGAAAGTACAAATTCATATTTCGAGAAGTTTTTAAAACTTGAGTTTTAGCCATGGGTCCATAGTAGAACACTTGAAACAAGAAGAAGACAACTTTGTTCAATCAACGATATCTTAAAACTGACTTATTTGCTTTTGATGATTACGAATCTACGTGAAAGACAACATTTTGAAACACTTAATACACTAAAGAAAGTCCATATTCAGATTTCGAAAAGTTTTTAAAACTTGAGTTTTAGCCATGGTCCATAGTTAAACACTTGAAACAAGAAAGACAGAACTTTGTTCAATCAAAGATATCTAAAAACTGACTTATTTGCTTTTGATGATTCCGAATCTACGTGAAAGACGACATTTTGAAACACTTAATACACTAAAGAAAGTACAAATTCATATTTCGAGAAGTTTTTAAAACTTGAGTTTTAGCCATGGGTCCATAGTTGAACACTTGAAACAAGAAAGAGACAACTTTGTTCATTCAACGATAACTCAAAAGGGAACTTTTTTGCGGTAGACGATTCCGAATCAATGTGAAAGACGACATTTTAATACACTTAATACACTGATGAAAGTCCAAATTCGGATTTCGAAAAGTCTTTAAAACTTGAGTTATAGCCATGGGTCCGTAGTTAAACACTTGAAACAAGAAAGATACAACTTTGTTCATTCAACGATATCACAAAACTGACTTTTTTTGTTGTTGATGATTCCGAATCTACGTGAAAGATGACATTTTGAAACACCTAATACACTAAAGAAAGTCCAAATTCATATTTTGAGAAGTTTTTAAAACTTGAGTTTTAGCCATGGGTCCATAGTTGAACACTTGAAACAAGAAAGAGACAACTTTGTTCATTCAACGATAACTCAAAAGGGAAGTTTTTTGCAGTGGACGATTCCGAATCAATGTGAAAGACGACATTTTAATACACTTAATACACTGATGAAAGTCCAAATTCGGATTTTGGAAAGTCTTTAAAACTTGAGTTTTAGCCATAGGTCCGTAGATAAACACTTGAAAAAAGAAAGAGACAACTTTGTTCATTCAACGATATCTCAAAATTGACTTTTTTTGTGGTTCACGATTCCGACTCACTGTGAAAGACGACATTTTAATACACTTAATACACTAATGAAAGTCGAAATTCGGATTTCGGAAAGTCTTTAAAACTTGAGTTTTAGCCATGGGTCCATTGGTGAACACTTGAAACAAGAAAGAGACAACTTTGTTCATTCAACGATAACTCCAAACTGACTTTTTTTGCGGTTGACGATTCCGAATCAATGTGAAAGGCGACATTTTAATACACTTAATACACTAATGAAAGTCCAAATTCGGATTTCGGGAAGTCTTTAAAACTTGAGTTTTAGCCATGGGTCCATATATGAACACTTGAAACAAGAAAGAGACAACTTTGTTCATTAAACTATAACTCAAAACTGACTTTTTTTGCGGTTGACGATTCCGAATCAATGTGAAAGATGAAATTTTAATACACTTAATACGCTAATGAAAGTCCAAATTCGGATTTCGGGAAGTCTTTAAAAGTTGAGTTTTAGCCATGGGTCCATAGTTAAACACTTGAAACAAGAAAGAGACAACTTTGTTCATTCAACGATAACTCAAAACTGACTTTTTTTGCGGTTGACGATTCCGAATCAATGTGAAAGGCGACATTTTAATACACTTAATACACTAATGAAAGTCCAAATTCGGATTTCGGGAAGTCTTTAAAACTTGAGTTTTAGCCATGGGTCCATAGTTAAACACTTGAAACAAGAAAGAGACAACTTTGTTCATTCAACGATATCTCAAAACTGACTTTTTTTGCGGTTGACGATTCGGAATCAATGTGAAAGATGACATTTTGATACACTTAATACACTAACGAAAGTCCAAATTCGGATTTCGGGATGTCTTTAAAACTTGAGTTTTAGCCATGGTCCATAGTTAAGCACTTGAAACAAGAAAGAGACAACTTTGTTCATTCAACGATAACTCAAAAGGGAAGTTTTTTGCAGTGGACGATTCCGAATCAATGTGAAAGACGACATTTTAATACACTTAATACACTGATGAAAGTCCAAATTCGGATTTTGGAAAGTCTTTAAAACTTGAGTTTTAGCCATAGGTCCGTAGATAAACACTTGAAAAAAGAAAGAGACAACTTTGTTCATTCAACGATAACTCAAAACTGACTTTTTTTGCGGTTGACGATTCCAAATCAATGTGAAAGGCGACATTTTAATACACTTAATACACTAATGAAAGTCCAAATTCGGATTTCGGGAAGTCTTTAAAACTTGAGTTTTAGCCATGGGTCCATAGTTAAACACTTGAAACAAGAAAGAGACAACTTTGTTCATTCAACGATATCTCAAAACTGACTTTTTTTGCGGTTGACGATTCCGAATCAATATGAAATACGACATTTTAATACACTTAATACACTAATGAAAGTCTAAATTTAGATTTCGGGAAGTCTTTAAAACTTGAGTTTTAGCCATGGGTTCATAGTAGAACACTTGAAACAAGAAAGAGACAACTTTGTTCATTCAACGATTTCTCAAAACTGACTTTTTTTGCAGTTGACGATTTCGAATAAATGTGAAAGACGACATTTTGATACACTTAATACACTAACGAAAGTCCAAATTCGGATTTCGGGAAGTCTTTAAAACTTGAGTTTTAGCCATGGGTAAATAGTAGAACACTTGAAACAAGAAAGAGACAACTTTGTTCATTCAACAATATCTCAAAACTGACTTTTATTGCGGTTGACGATTCCGAATCAACGTGAAAGACGACATTTTGATACACTTAATACACTAACGAATGTCCAAATTCGGATTCCGGGAACTTTTTTAAAACTTGAGTTTTACCCATGGGTCCATAGTAGAACACTTGAAACAAGAAAGAGACAACTATGTTCAATCAACGATATCTTAAAATTGACTTTTTTGTAGTTGACGATTTCGAATCTATGTGAAAGACGACATTTTGATACACTTAATACCCTAATGAAAGTCCAGATTTAGATTCCGGGATGTTTTTAAAACTTGAGTTTTAGCCATGGGTCCATAGTAGAACACTTGAAACAAGAAAAGACAGAACTTTGTTCAATCAAAGATATCTTAAAATTGACTTTTTTGCAGTTGATGATTCCGAATCTATGTGAAAGACGACATTTTGATACACTTAATACCCTAATGAAAGTCCAGATTTAGATTTCGGGATGTTTTTAAAACTTGAGTTTTAGCCATGGGTCCATAGTAGAACACTTGAAACAACAAAAGACAGAACTTTGTTCAATCAAAGATATCTAAAAACTGACTTATTTGCTTTTGATGATTACGAATCTACGTGAAAGACGGCATTTTGAAACACTTAATACACTAAAGAAAGCCCAAATTCAGATTTTGGGAAGTTTTTAAAACTTGAGTTTTGGCCATGGGTCCATAGTTGAACACTTGAAACAAGAAAGAGACAACTTCGTTCATTCAACGATAACTCGAAAGGGAAGTTTTTTGCGGTGGACGATTCTGAATCAATGTGAAAGACTACATTTTAATACACTTAATACACTGATGAAAGTCCAAATTCAGATTTTGGGAAGTCTTTAAAACTTGAGTTTTAGCCATGGGTCCATAGTTAAACACTTGAAACAAGAAAGAGACAACTTTGTTCATTCAACGATATCTCAAAACTGACTTTTTTTGCGGTTGACGATCTCGAATCAATGTGAAAGATGACATTTTGATACACTTAATACACTAACGAAAGTCCAAATTCGGATTTCGGGATGTCTTTAAAACTTGAGTTTTAGCCATGGTCCATAGTTAAGCACTTGAAACAAGAAAGAGACAACTTTGTTCATTCAACGATAACTCAAAAGGGAAGTTTTTTGCAGTGGACGATTCCGAATCAATGTGAAAGACGACATTTTAATACACTTAATACACTGATGAAAGTCCAAATTCGGATTTTGGAAAGTCTTTAAAACTTGAGTTTTAGCCATAGGTCCGTAGATAAACACTTGAAAAAAGAAAGAGACAACTTTGTTCATTCAACGATATCTCAAAATTGACTTTTTTTGTGGTTCACGATTCCGACTCACTGTGAAAGACGACATTTTAATACACTTAATACACTAATGAAAGTCGAAATTCGGATTTCGGAAAGTCTTTAAAACTTGAGTTTTAGCCATGGGTCCATTGGTGAACACTTGAAACAAGAAAGAGACAACTTTCTTCATTCAAACGATATCTCAAAACTGACTTTTTTTGCGGTTGATGATTCCGAATCTACGTGAAAGACGACATTTTGAAACACCTAATACACTAAAGAAAGTCCAAATTCATATTTCGAGAAGTTTTTAAAACTTGAGTTTTAGCCATGGGTCCATAGTTAAACACTTGAAACTGTCTTTTTTTGCGGTTGAATGAACAAAGAGACAACTTTGTTCATTCAACAATAACTCAAAACTGTCTTTTTTTGCGGTTGACGATTCCGAATCAATGTGAAAGACGACATTTTAATACACTTAATACACTGATGAAGGTCCAAATTCAGATTTCGGGCAGTCTTTAAAACTTGAGTTTTGGCCATGGGTCCATAGTTGAACACTTGAAACAAGAAAGAGACAACTTTGTTCATTCAACGATATCTCAAAACTGACTTTTTTTGTGGTTGACGATTCCGAATCAATGTGAAAGACGACATTTTAATACACTTAATACACTCATGAAAGTCCAAATTCGGATTTCGGGAAGTCTTTAAAACTTGAGTTTTACCATGGGTCCATAGTTGAACACTTGAAACAAGAAAGAGACAACTTTGTTCATTAAACTATAACTCAAAACTGACTTTTTTTGCGGTTGACGATTCCGAATCAATGTGAAAGATGAAATTTTAATACACTTAATACGCTAATGAAAGTCCAAATTCGGATTTCAGGAAGTCTTTAAAAGTTGAGTTTTAGCCATGGGTCCATAGTTAAACACTTGAAACAAGAAAGAGACAACTTTGTTCATTCAACGATAACTCAAAACTGACTTTTTTTGCGGTTGACGATTCCGAATCAATGTGAAAGGCGACATTTTAATACACTTAATACACTAATGAAAGTCCAAATTCGGATTTCGAGAAGTCTTTAAAACTTGAGTTTTAGCCATGGGTCCATAGTTGAACACTTGAAACAAGAAAGAGACAACTTTGTTCATTAAACTATAACTCAAAACTGACTTTTTTTGCGGTTGACGATTCCGAATCAATGTGAAAGATGAAATTTTAATACACTTAATACGCTAATGAAAGTCCAAATTCGGATTTCGGGAAGTCTTTAAAAGTTGAGTTTTAGCCATGGGTCCATAGTTAAACACTTGAAACAAGAAAGAGACAATTTTGTTCATTCAACAATAACTCAAAACTGACTTTTTTTGCGGTTGACGATTCCGAATCAATGTGAAAGGCGACATTTTAATACACTTAATACACTAATGAAAGTCCAAATTCGGATTTCGGGAAGTCTTTAAAACTTGAGTTTTAGCCATGGGTCCATAGTTAAACACTTGAAACAAGAAAGAGACAACTTTGTTCATTCAACGATATCTCAAAACTGACTTTTTTTGCGGTTGACGATTCCGAATCAACGTGAAAGACGACATTTTGATACACTTAATACACTAACGAATGTCCAAATTCGGATTCCGGGAACTTTTTTAAAACTTAAGTTTTACCCATGGGTCCATAGTAGAACACTTGAAAAAAGAAAGAGACAACTTTGTTCAATTAACGATATCTTAAAACTGACTTTTTTGCAGTTGACGATTCCGAATCTATGTGAAAGACGACATTTTGATACACTTAATACCCTAATGAAAGTCCAGATTTAGATTTCGAGAAGTTTTTAAAACTTGAGTTTTAGCCATGGGTCCATAGTAGAACACTTGAAACAAGAAAGACAGAACTTTGTTCAATCAAAGATATCTAAAAACTGACTTATTTGCTTTTGATGATTACGAATCTACATGAAACACGGCATTTTGAAACACTTAATACACTAAAGAAAGCCCAAATTCAGATTTTGGGAAGTTTTTAAAACTTGAGTTTTGGCCATGGGTCCATAGTTGAACACTTGAAACAAGAAAGAGACAACTTCGTTCATTCAACGATAACTCGAAAGGGAAGTTTTTTGCGGTGGACGATTCTGAATCAATGTGAAAGACTACATTTTAATACACTTAATACACTGATGAAAGTCCAAATTCAGATTTCGGGAAGTCTTTAAAACTTGAGTTTTAGCCATGGGTCCATAGTTAAACACTTGAAACAAGAAAGAGACAACTTTGTTCATTCAACGATATCTCAAAATTGACTTTTTTTGCGGTTGACGATCTCGAATCAATGTGAAAGATGACATTTTGATACACTTAATACACTAACGAAAGTCCAAATTTGGATTTCGGGATGTCTCTAAAACTTGAGTTTTAGCCATGGTCCATAGTAGAACACTTGAAACAAGAAGGAGACAAGTTTGTTCAATCAACGATATCTTAAAATTGACTTTTTTGCAGTTGACGATTCCGAATCTATGTGAAAGACAGCATTTTGAAACACTTAATACACTAAAGAAAGTCCAAATTCAGATTTCGGAAAGTTTTTAAAACTTGAGTTTTAGCCATGGTCCATAGTTAAACACTTGAAACAAGAAAGACAGAACTTTGTTCAATCAAAGATATCTAAAAACTGACTTATTTGCTTTTGATGATTCCGAATCTACGTGAAAGACGACATTTTGAAACACTTAATACACTAAAGAAAGTACAAATTCATATTTCGAGAAGTTTTTAAAACTTGAGTTTTAGCCATGGGTCCATAGTAGAACACTTGAAACAAGAAGAAGACAACTTTGTTCAATCAACGATATCTTAAAACTGACTTATTTGCTTTTGATGATTACGAATCTACGTGAAAGACAACATTTTGAAACACTTAATACACTAAAGAAAGTCCATATTCAGATTTCGAAAAGTTTTTAAAACTTGAGTTTTAGCCATGGTCCATAGTTAAACACTTGAAACAAGAAAGACAGAACTTTGTTCAATCAAAGATATCTAAAAACTGACTTATTTGCTTTTGATGATTCCGAATCTACGTGAAAGACGACATTTTGAAACACTTAATACACTAAAGAAAGTACAAATTCATATTTCGAGAAGTTTTTAAAACTTGAGTTTTAGCCATGGGTCCATAGTTGAACACTTGAAACAAGAAAGAGACAACTTTGTTCATTCAACGATAACTCAAAAGGGAACTTTTTTGCGGTAGACGATTCCGAATCAATGTGAAAGACGACATTTTAATACACTTAATACACTGATGAAAGTCCAAATTCGGATTTCGAAAAGTCTTTAAAACTTGAGTTATAGCCATGGGTCCGTAGTTAAACACTTGAAACAAGAAAGATACAACTTTGTTCATTCAACGATATCACAAAACTGACTTTTTTTGTTGTTGATGATTCCGAATCTACGTGAAAGATGACATTTTGAAACACCTAATACACTAAAGAAAGTCCAAATTCATATTTTGAGAAGTTTTTAAAACTTGAGTTTTAGCCATGGGTCCATAGTTGAACACTTGAAACAAGAAAGAGACAACTTTGTTCATTCAACGATAACTCAAAAGGGAAGTTTTTTGCAGTGGACGATTCCGAATCAATGTGAAAGACGACATTTTAATACACTTAATACACTGATGAAAGTCCAAATTCGGATTTTGGAAAGTCTTTAAAACTTGAGTTTTAGCCATAGGTCCGTAGATAAACACTTGAAAAAAGAAAGAGACAACTTTGTTCATTCAACGATATCTCAAAATTGACTTTTTTTGTGGTTCACGATTCCGACTCAATGTGAAAGGCGACATTTTAATACACTTAATACACTAATGAAAGTCCAAATTCGGATTTCGGGAAGTCTTTAAAACTTGAGTTTTAGCCATGGGTCCATAGTTAAACACTTGAAACAAGAAAGAGACAACTTTGTTCATTCAACGATATCTCAAAACTGACTTTTTTTGCGGTTGACGATTCGGAATCAATGTGAAAGATGACATTTTGATACACTTAATACACTAACGAAAGTCCAAATTCGGATTTCGGGATGTCTTTAAAACTTGAGTTTTAGCCATGGTCCATAGTTAAGCACTTGAAACAAGAAAGAGACAACTTTGTTCATTCAACGATAACTCAAAAGGGAAGTTTTTTGCAGTGGACGATTCCGAATCAATGTGAAAGACGACATTTTAATACACTTAATACACTGATGAAAGTCCAAATTCGGATTTTGGAAAGTCTTTAAAACTTGAGTTTTAGCCATAGGTCTGTAGATAAACACTTGAAAAAAGAAAGAGACAACTTTGTTCATTCAACGATAACTCAAAACTGACTTTTTTTGCGGTTGACGATTCCAAATCAATGTGAAAGGCGACATTTTAATACACTTAATACACTAATGAAAGTCCAAATTCGGATTTCGGGAAGTCTTTAAAACTTGAGTTTTAGCCATGGGTCCATAGTTAAACACTTGAAACAAGAAAGAGACAACTTTGTTCATTCAACGATATCTCAAAACTGACTTTTTTTGCGGTTGACGATTCCGAATCAATATGAAATACGACATTTTAATACACTTAATACACTAATGAAAGTCTAAATTTAGATTTCGGGAAGTCTTTAAAACTTGAGTTTTAGCCATGGGTTCATAGTAGAACACTTGAAACAAGAAAGAGACAACTTTGTTCATTCAACGATTTCTCAAAACTGACTTTTTTTGCAGTTGACGATTTCGAATAAATGTGAAAGACGACATTTTGATACACTTAATACACTAACGAAAATCCAAATTAAGATTTCGGGAAGTCTTTAAAAGTTGAGTTTTAGCCATGGGTCCATAGTTAAACACTTGAAACAAGAAAGAGACAACTTTGTTCATTCAACGATAACTCAAAACTGACTTTTTTTGCGGTTGACGATTCCGAATCAATGTGAAAGGCGACATTTTAATACACTTAATACACTAACGAAAATCCAAATTCAGATTTCGGGAAGTCTTTAAAAGTTGAGTTTTAGCCATGGGTCCATAGTTAAACACTTGAAACAAGAAAGAGACAACTTTGTTCATTCAACGATAACTCAAAACTGACTTTTTTTGCGGTTGACGATTCCGAATCAATGTGAAAGGCGACATTTTAATACACTTAATACACTAATGAAAGTCCAAATTCGGATTTCGGGAAGTCTTTAAAACTTGAGTTTTAGCCATGGGTCCATAGTTAAACACTTGAAACAAGAAAGAGACAACTTTGTTCATTCAACGATATCTCAAAACTGACTTTTTTTGCGGTTGACGATTCCGAATCAATGTGAAAGATGACATTTTGATACACTTAATACACTAACGAAAGTCCAAATTCGGATTTCGGGATGTCTTTAAAACTTGAGTTTTAGCCATGGTCCATAGTTAAGCACTTGAAACAAGAAAGAGACAACTTTGTTCATTCAACGATAACTCAAAAGGGAAGTTTTTTGCAGTGGACGATTCCGAATCAATGTGAAAGACGACATTTTAATACACTTAATACACTGATGAAAGTCCAAATTCGGATTTTGGAAAGTCTTTAAAACTTGAGTTTTAGCCATAGGTCCGTAGATAAACACTTGAAAAAAGAAAGAGACAACTTTGTTCATTCAACGATATCTCAAAATTGACTTTTTTTGTGGTTCACGATTCTGACTCACTGTGAAAGACGACATTTTAATACACTTAATACACTAATGAAAGTCGAAATTCGAATTTCGGAAAGTCTTTAAAACTTGAGTTTTAGCCATGGGTCCATTGGTGAACACTTGAAACAAGAAAGAGACAACTTTCTTCATTCAAACGATATCTCAAAACTGACTTTTTTTGCGGTTGATGATTCCGAATCTACGTGAAAGACGACATTTTGAAACACCTAATACACTAAAGAAAGTCCTAATTCATATTTCGAGAAGTTTTTAAAACTTGAGTTTTAGCCATGGGTCCATAGTTAAACACTTGAAACTGTCTTTTTTTGCGGTTGAATGAACAAAGAGATAACTTTGTTCATTCAACAATAACTCAAAACTGTCTTTTTTTGCGGTTGACGATTCCGAATCAATGTGAAAGACGACATTTTAATACACTTAATACACTGATGAAGGTCCAAATTCAGATTTCGGGCAGTCTTTAAAACTTGAGTTTTGGCCATGGGTCCATAGTTGAACACTTGAAACAAGAAAGAGACAACTTTGTTCATTCAACGATATCTCAAAACTGACTTTTTTTGTGGTTGACGATTCCGAATCAATGTGAAAGACGACATTTTAATACACTTAATACACTCACGAAAGTCCAAATTCGGATTTCGGGAAGTCTTTAAAACTTGAGTTTTAGCCATGGGTCCATAGTTAAACACTTGAAACAAGAAAGAGACAACTTTGTTCATTAAACTATAACTCAAAACTGACTTTTTTTGCGGTTGACGATTCCGAATCAATGTGAAAGATGAAATTTTAATACACTTAATACGCTAATGAAAGTCTAAATTCGGATTTCGGGAAGTCTTTAAAAGTTGAGTTTTAGCCATGGGTCCATAGTTAAACACTTGAAACAAGAAAGAGACAACTTTGTTCATTCAACGATATCTCAAAACTGACTTTTTTTGCGGTTGACGATTCCGAATCAATGTGAAAGATGAAATTTTAATACACTTAATACGCTAATGAAAGTCCAAATTCGGATTTCGGGAAGTCTTTAAAAGTTGAGTTTTAGCCATGGGTCCATAGTTAAACACTTGAAACAAGAAAGAGACAACTTTGTTCATTCAACGATAACTCAAAACTGACTTTTTTTGCGGTTGACGATTCCGAATCAATGTGAAAGGCGACATTTTAATACACTTAATACACTAATGAAAGTCCAAATTCGGATTTCGAGAAGTCTTTAAAACTTGAGTTTTAGCCATGGGTCCATAGTTGAACACTTGAAACAAGAAAGAGACAACTTTGTTCATTAAACTATAACTCAAAACTGACTTTTTTTGCGGTTGACGATTCCGAATCAATGTGAAAGATGAAATTTTAGTACACTTAATACGCTAATGAAAGTCCAAATTCGGATTTCGGGAAGTCTTTAAAAGTTGAGTTTTAGCCATGGGTCCATAGTTAAACACTTGAAACAAGAAAGAGACAATTTTGTTCATTCAACAATAACTCAAAACTGACTTTTTTTGCGGTTGACGATTCCGAATCAATGTGAAAGGCGACATTTTAATACACTTAATACACTAATGAAAGTCCAAATTCGGATTTCGGGAAGTCTTTAAAACTTGAGTTTTAGCCATGGGTCCATAGTTAAACACTTGAAACAAGAAAGAGACAACTTTGTTCATTCAACGATATCTCAAAACTGACTTTTTTTGCGGTTGACGATTCCGAATCAATATGAAATACGACATTTTAATACACTTAATACACTAATGAAAGTCTAAATTTGGATTTCGGGAAGTCTTTAAAACTTGAGTTTTAGCCATGGGTTCATAGTAGAACACTTGAAACAAGAAAGAGACAACTTTGTTCATTCAACGATTTCTCAAAACTGACTTTTTTTGCAGTTGACGATTTCGAATAAATGTGAAAGACGACATTTTAATACACTTAATACACTAATGAAAGTACAAATTCGGATTTCGAGAAGTCTTTAAAACTTGAGTTTTAGCCATGGGTCCATAGTTAAACACTTGAAACAAGAAAGAAACAACTTCGTTCATTCAACGATATCTCAGAACTGACTTTTTTTGCGGTTGACGATTCCAAATCAATGTGAAATACGACATTTTAATACACTTAATACACTAATGAAAGTCTAAATTTGGATTTCGGGAAGTCTTTAAAACTTGAGTTTTAGCCATGGGTCTATAGTAGAACACTTGAAACAAGAAAGAGACAACTTTGTTGATTCAACAATTTCTCAAAACTGACTTTTTTTGCGGTTGACGATTTCGAATAAATGTGAAAGGCGACATTTTGATACACTTAATACACTAACGAAAGTCCAAATTTGGATTTCGGGAAGTCTTTAAAGCTTGAGTTTTAGCCATGGGTCAATAGTTAAACACTTGAAACAAGAAAGAGACAACTTTGTTCATTCAACAATATCTCAAAACTGACTTTTATTGCGGTTGACGATTCCGAATCAACGTGAAAGACGACATTTTGATACACTTAATACACTAACGAATGTCCAAATTCGGATTCCGGGAACTTTTTTAAAACTTGAGTTTTACCCATGGGTCCATAGTAGAACACTTGAAAAAAGAAAGAGACAACTTTGTTCAATTAACGATATCTTAAAACTGACTTTTTTGCAGTTGACGATTCCGAATCTATGTGAAAGACGACATTTTGATACACTTAATACCCTAATGAAAGTCCAGATTTAGATTTCGAGAAGTTTTTAAAACTTGAGTTTTAGCCATGGGTCCATAGTAGAACACTTGAAACAAGAAAGACAGAACTTTGTTCAATCAAAGATATCTAAAAACTGACTTCTTTGCTTTTGATGATTACGAATCTACATGAAACACGGCATTTTGAAACACTTAATACACTAAAGAAAGCCCAAATTCAGATTTTGGGAAGTTTTTAAAACTTGAGTTTTGGCCATGGGTCCATAGTTGAACACTTGAAACAAGAAAGAGACAAGTTCGTTCATTCAACGATAACTCGAAAGGGAAGTTTTTTGCGGTGGACGATTCTGAATCAATGTGAAAGACTACATTTTAATACACTTAATACACTGATGAAAGTCCAAATTCAGATTTCGGGAAGTCTTTAAAACTTGAGTTTTAGCCATGGGTCCATAGTTAAACACTTGAAACAAGAAAGAGACAACTTTGTTCATTCAACGATATCTCAAAATTGACTTTTTTTGCGGTTGACGATCTCGAATCAATGTGAAAGATGACATTTTGATACACTTAATACACTAACGAAAGTCCAAATTTGGATTTCGGGATGTCTCTAAAACTTGAGTTTTAGCCATGGTCCATAGTAGAACACTTGAAACAAGAAGGAGACAACTTTGTTCAATCAACGATATCTTAAAATTGACTTTTTTGCAGTTGACGATTCCGAATCTATGTGAAAGACAGCATTTTGAAACACTTAATACACTAAAGAAAGTCCAAATTCAGATTTCGGAAAGTTTTTAAAACTTGAGTTTTAGCCATGGTCCATAGTTAAACACTTGAAACAAGAAAGACAGAACTTTGTTCAATCAAAGATATCTAAAAACTGACTTATTTGCTTTTGATGATTCCGAATCTACGTGAAAGACGACATTTTGAAACACTTAATACACTAAAGAAAGTACAAATTCATATTTCGAGAAGTTTTTAAAACTTGAGTTTTAGCCATGGGTCCATAGTAGAACACTTGAAACAAGAAGAAGACAACTTTGTTCAATCAAGGATATCTTAAAACTGACTTATTTGCTTTTGATGATTACAAATCTACGTGAAAGACAACATTTTGAAACACTTAATACACTAAAGAAAGTCCATATTCAGATTTCGAAAAGTTTTTAAAACTTGAGTTTTAGCCATGGTCCATAGTTAAACACTTGAAACAAGAAAGACAGAACTTTGTTCAATCAAAGATATCTAAAAACTGACTTATTTGCTTTTGATGATTCCGAATCTACGTGAAAGACGACATTTTGAAACACTTAATACACTAAAGAAAGTACAAATTCATATTTCGAGAAGTTTTTAAAACTTGAGTTTTAGCCATGGGTCCATAGTTGAACACTTGAAACAAGAAAGAGACAACTTTGTTCATTCAACGATAACTCAAAAGGGAACTTTTTTGCGGTAGACGATTCCGAATCAATGTGAAAGACGACATTTTAATACACTTAATACACTGATGAAAGTCCAAATTCGGATTTCGAAAAGTCTTTAAAACTTGAGTTATAGCCATGGGTCCGTAGTTAAACACTTGAAACAAGAAAGATACAACTTTGTTCATTCAACGATATCACAAAACTGACTTTTTTTGTTGTTGATGATTCCGAATCTACGTGAAAGATGACATTTTGAAACACCTAATACACTAAAGAAAGTCCAAATTCATATTTTGAGAAGTTTTTAAAACTTGGGTTTTAGCCATGGGTCCATAGTTGAACACTTGAAACAAGAAAGAGACAACTTTGTTCATTCAACGATAACTCAAAAGGGAAGTTTTTTGCAGTGGACGATTCTGAATCAATGTGAAAGACGACATTTTAATACACTTAATACACTGATGAAAGTCCAAATTCGGATTTTGGAAAGTCTTTAAAACTTGAGTTTTAGCCATAGGTCCGTAGATAAACACTTGAAAAAAGAAAGAGACAACTTTGTTCATTCAACGATATCTCAAAATTGACTTTTTTTGTGGTTCACGATTCCGACTCACTGTGAAAGACGACATTTTAATACACTTAATACACTAATGAAAGTCAAAATTCGGATTTCGGAAAGTCTTTAAAACTTGAGTTTTAGCCATGGGTCCATTGGTGAACACTTGAAACAAGAAAGAGACAACTTTGTTCATTCAACGATAACTCCAAACTGACTTTTTTTGCGGTTGACGATTCCGAATCAATGTGAAAGGCGACATTTTAATACACTTAATACACTAATGAAAGTCCAAATTCGGATTTCGGGAAGTCTTTAAAAGTTGAGTTTTAGCCATGGGTCCATAGTTGAACACTTGAAACAAGAAAGAGACAACTTTGTTCATTAAACTATAACTCAAAACTGACTTTTTTTGCGGTTGACGATTCCGAATCAATGTGAAAGATGAAATTTTAATACACTTAATACGCTAATGAAAGTCCAAATTCGGATTTCGGGAAGTCTTTAAAAGTTGAGTTTTAGCCATGGGTCCATAGTTAAACACTTGAAACAAGAAAGAGACAACTTTGTTCATTCAACGATAACTCAAAACTGACTTTTTTTGCGGTTGACGATTCCGAATCAATGTGAAAGGCGACATTTTAATACACTTAATACACTAATGAAAGTCCAAATTCGGATTTCGGGAAGTCTTTAAAACTTGAGTTTTAGCCATGGGTCCATAGTTAAACACTTGAAACAAGAAAGAGACAACTTTGTTCATTCAACGATATCTCAAAACTGACTTTTTTTGCGGTTGACGATTCCGAATCAATATGAAATACGACATTTTAATACACTTAATACACTAATGAAAGTCTAAATTTGGATTTCGGGAAGTCTTTAAAACTTGAGTTTTTGCCATGGGTTCATAGTAGAACACTTGAAACAAGAAAGAGACAACTTTGTTCATTCAACGATTTCTCAAAACTGACTTTTTTTGCAGTTGACGATTTCGAATAAATGTGAAAGACGACATTTTGATACACTTAATACACTAACGAAAGTCCAAATTCGGATTTCGGGAAGTCTTTAAAACTTGAGTTTTAGCCATGGGTAAATAGTAGAACACTTGAAACAAGAAAGAGACAACTTTGTTCATTCAACAATATCTCAAAACTGACTTTTATTGCGGTTGACGATTCCGAATCAACGTGAAAGACGACATTTTGATACACTTAATACACTAACGAATGTCCAAATTCGGATTCCGGGAACTTTTTTAAAACTTGAGTTTTACCCATGGGTCCATAGTAGAACACTTGAAACAAGAAAGAGACAACTTTGTTCAATCAACGATATCTTAAAATTGACTTTTTTGCAGTTGACGATTTCGAATCTATGTGAAAGACGACATTTTTATACACTTAATACCCTAATGAAAGTCAGATTTAGATTTCGGGATGTTTTTAAAACTTGAGTTTTAGCCATGGGTCCATAGTAGAACACTTGAAACAAGAAAAGACAGAACTTTGTTCAATCAAAGATATCTTAAAATTGACTTTTTTGCAGTTGATGATTCCGAATCTATGTGAAAGACGACATTTTGATACACTTAATACCCTAATGAAAGTCCAGATTTAGATTTCGGGATGTTTTTAAAACTTGAGTTTTAGCCATGGGTCCATAGTAGAACACTTGAAACAACAAAAGACAGAACTTTGTTCAATCAAAGATATCTAAAAACTGACTTATTTGCTTTTGATGATTACGAATCTACGTGAAAGACGGCATTTTGAAACACTTAATACACTAAAGAAAGCCCAAATTCAGATTTTGGGAAGTTTTTAAAACTTGAGTTTTGGCCATGGGTCCATAGTTGAACACTTGAAACAAGAAAGAGACAACTTCGTTCATTCAACGATAACTCGAAAGGGAAGTTTTTTGCGGTGGACGATTCTGAATCAATGTGAAAGACTACATTTTAATACACTTAATACACTGATGAAAGTCCAAATTCAGATTTCGGGAAGTCTTTAAAACTTGAGTTTTAGCCATGGGTCCATAGTTAAACACTTGAAACAAGAAAGAGACAACTTTGTTCATTCAACGATATCTCAAAACTGAATTTTTTTGCGGTTGACGATCTCGAATCAATGTGAAAGATGACATTTTGATACACTTAATACACTAACGAAAGTCCAAATTCGGATTTCGGGATGTCTTTAAAACTTGAGTTTTAGCCATGGTCCATAGTTAAGCACTTGAAACAAGAAAGAGACAACTTTGTTCATTCAACGATAACTCAAAAGGGAAGTTTTTTGCAGTGGACGATTCCGAATCAATGTGAAAGACGACATTTTAATACACTTAATACACTGATGAAAGTCCAAATTCGGATTTTGGAAAGTCTTTAAAACTTGAGTTTTAGCCATAGGTCCGTAGATAAACACTTGAAAAAAGAAAGAGACAACTTTGTTCATTCAACGATATCTCAAAATTGACTTTTTTTGTGGTTCACGATTCCGACTCACTGTGAAAGACGACATTTTAATACACTTAATACACTAATGAAAGTCGAAATTCGGATTTCAGAAAGTCTTTAAAACTTGAGTTTTAGCCATGGGTCCATTGGTGAACACTTGAAACAAGAAAGAGACAACTTTCTTCATTCAAACGATATCTCAAAACTGACTTTTTTTGCGGTTGATGATTCCGAATCTACTTGAAAGACGACATTTTGAAACACCTAATACACTAAAGAAAGTCCAAATTCATATTTCGAGAAGTTTTTAAAACTTGAGTTTTAGCCATGGGTCCATAGTTAAACACTTGAAACTGTCTTTTTTTGCGGTTGAATGAACAAAGAGACAACTTTGTTCATTCAACAATAACTCAAAACTGTCTTTTTTTGCGGTTGACGATTCCGAATCAATGTGAAAGACGACATTTTAATACACTTAATACACTGATGAAGGTCCAAATTCAGATTTCGGGCAGTCTTTAAAACTTGAGTTTTAGCCATGGGTCCATAGTAGAACACTTGAAACAAGAAAGACAGAACTTTGTTCAATCAAAGATATCTAAAAACTGACTTATTTGCTTTTGATGATTACGAATCTACGTGAAAGACGGCATTTTGAAACCCTTAATACACTAAAGAAAGCCCAAATTCAGATTTTGGGAAGTTTTTAAAACTTGAGTTTTGGCCATGGGTCCGTAGTTGAACACTTGAAACAAGAAAGAGACAACTTCGTTCATTCAACGATAACTCGAAAGGAAAGTTTTTTGCGGTGGACGATTCTGAATCAATGTGAAAGACTAAATTTTAATACACTTAATACACTGATGAAAGTCCAAATCAGATTTCGGGAAGTCTTTAAAACTTGAGTTTTAGCCATGGGTCCATAGTTAAACACTAGAAACAAGAAAGAGACAACTTTGTTCATTCAACGATATCTCAAAACTGACTTTTTTTGCGGTTGACGATCTCGAATCAATGTGAAAGATGACATTTTGATACACTTAATACACTAACGAAAGTCCAAATTTGGATTTCGGGATGTCTCTAAAACTTGAGTTTTAGCCATGGTCCATAGTAGAACACTTGAAACAAGAAGGAGACAACTTTGTTCAATCAACGATATCTTAAAATTGACTTTTTTGCAGTTGACGATTCCGAATCTATGTGAAAGACAGCATTTTGAAACACTTAATACACTAAAGAAAGTCCAAATTCAGATTTCGGAAAGTTTTTAAAACTTGAGTTTTAGCCATGGTCCATAGTTAAACACTTGAAACAAGAAAGACAGAACTTTGTTCAATCAAAGATATCTAAAAACTGACTTATTTGCTTTTGATGATTCCGAATCTACGTGAAAGACGACATTTTGAAACACTTAATACACTAAAGAAAGTACAAATTCATATTTCGAGAAGTTTTTAAAACTTGAGTTTTAGCCATGGGTCCATAGTTGAACACTTGAAACAAGAAAGAGACAACTTTGTTCATTCAACGATAACTCAAAAGGGAACTTTTTTGCGGTGGACGATTCCGAATCAATGTGAAAGACTACATTTTAATACACTTAATACACTGATGAAAGTCCAAATTCGGATTTCGAAAAGTCTTTAAAACTTGAGTTATAGCCATGGGTCCGTAGTTAAACACTTGAAACAAGAAAGATACAACTTTGTTCATTCAACGATATCACAAAACTGACTTTTTTTGTTGTTGATGATTCCGAATCTACGTGAAAGATGACATTTTGAAACACCTAATACACTAAAGAAAGTCCAAATTCATATTTTGAGAAGTTTTTAAAACTTGAGTTTTAGCCATGGGTCCATAGTTGAACACTTGAAACAAGAAAGAGACAACTTTGTTCATTCAACGATAACTCAAAAGGGAAGTTTTTTGCAGTGGACGATTCCGAATCAATGTGAAAGACGACATTTTAATACACTTAATACACTGATGAAAGTCCAAATTCGGATTTTGGAAAGTCTTTAAAACTTGAGTTTTAGCCATAGGTCCGTAGATAAACACTTGAAAAAAGAAAGAGACAACTTTGTTCATTCAACGATATCTCAAAATTGACTTTTTTTGTGGTTCACGATTCCGACTCACTGTGAAAGACGACATTTTAATACACTTAATACACTAATGAAAGTCCAAATTCGGATTTCGGGAAGTCTTTAAAACTTGAGTTTTAGCCATGGGTCCATAGTTAAACACTTGAAACAAGAAAGAGACAACTTTGTTCATTCAACGATATCTCAAAACTGACTTTTTTTGCGGTTGACGATTCCGAATCAATATGAAATACGACATTTTAATACACTTAATACACTAATGAAAGTCTAAATTTGGATTTCGGGAAGTCTTTAAAACTTGAGTTTTAGCCATGGGTTCATAGTAGAACACTTGAAACAAGAAAGAGACAACTTTGTTCATTCAACGATTTCTCAAAACTGACTTTTTTTGCAGTTGACGATTTCGAATAAATGTGAAAGACGACATTTTGATACACTTAATACACTAACGAAAGTCCAAATTCGGATTTCGGGAAGTCTTTAAAACTTGAGTTTTAGCCATGGGTAAATAGTAGAACACTTGAAACAAGAAAGAGACAACTTTGTTCATTCAACAATATCTCAAAACTGACTTTTATTGCGGTTGACGATTCCGAATCAACGTGAAAGACGACATTTTGATACACTTAATACACTAACGAATGTCCAAATTCGGATTCCGGGAACTTTTTTAAAACTTGATTTTTACCCATGGGTCCATAGTAGAACACTTGAAACAAGAAAGAGACAACTTTGTTCAATCAACGATATCTTAAAATTGACTTTTTTGCAGTTGACGATTTCGAATCTATGTGAAAGACGACATTTTGATACACTTAATACCCTAATGAAAGTCCAGATTTAGATTTCGGGATGTTTTTAAAATTTGAGTTTTAGCCATGGGTCCATAGTAGAACACTTGAAACAAGAAAAGACAGAACTTTGTTCAATCAAAGATATCTTAAAATTGACTTTTTTGCAGTTGATGATTCCGAATCTATGTGAAAGACGACATTTTGATACACTTAATACCCTAATGAAAGTCCAGATTTAGATTTCGGGATGTTTTTAAAACTTGAGTTTTAGCCATGGGTCCATAGTAGAACACTTGAAACAAGAAAAGACAGAACTTTGTTCAATCAAAGATATCTAAAAACTGACTTATTTGCTTTTGATGATTACGAATCTACGTGAAAGACGGCATTTTTTATCACTTAATACACTAAAGAAAGCCCAAATTCAGATTTTGGGAAGTTTTTAAAACTTGAGTTTTGGCCATGGGTCCATAGTTGAACACTTGAAACAAGAAAGAGACAACTTCGTTCATTCAACGATAACTCGAAAGGGAAGTTTTTTGCGGTGGACGATTCTGAATCAATGTGAAAGACTACATTTTAGTACACTTAATACACTGATGAAAGTCCAAATTTAGATTTCGGGAAGTCTTTAAAACTTGAGTTTTAGCCATGGGTCCATAGTTAAACACTTGAAACAAGAAAGAGACAACTTTGTTCATTCAACGATATCTCAAAACTGACTTTTTTTGCGGTTGACGATCTCGAATCAATGTGAAAGATGACATTTTGATACACTTAATACACTAACGAAAGTCCAAATTCGGATTTCGGGATGTCTTTAAAACTTGAGTTTTAGCCATGGTCCATAGTTAAGCACTTGAAACAAGAAAGAGACAACTTTGTTCATTCAACGATAACTCAAAAGGGAAGTTTTTTTCAGTGGACGATTCCGAATCAATGTGAAAGACGACATTTTAATACACTTAATACACTGATGAAAGTCCAAATTCGGATTTTGGAAAGTCTTTAAAACTTGAGTTTTAGCCATAGGTCCGTAGATAAACACTTGAAAAAAGAAAGAGACAACTTTGTTCATTCAACGATATCTCAAAATTGACTTTTTTTGTGGTTCACGATTCCGACTCACTGTGAAAGACGACATTTTAATACACTTAATACACTAATGAAAGTCGAAATTCGGATTTCGGAAAGTCTTTAAAACTTGAGTTTTAGCCATGGGTCCATTGGTGAACACTTGAAACAAGAAAGAGACAACTTTCTTCATTCAAACGATATCTAAAAACTGACTTATTTGCTTTTGATGATTACGAATCTACGTGAAAGACGGCATTTTGAAACACTTAATACACTAAAGAAAGCCCAAATTCAGATTTTGGGAAGTTTTTAAAACTTGAGTTTTGGCCATGGGTCCGTAGTTGAACACTTGAAACAAGAAAGAGACAACTTCGTTCATTCAACGATAAATCGAAAGGAAAGTTTTTTGCGGTGGACGATTCTGAATCAATGTGAAAGACTAAATTTTAATACACTTAATACACTGATGAAAGTCCAAATCAGATTTCGGGAAGTCTTTAAAACTTGAGTTTTAGCCATGGGTCCATAGTTAAACACTAGAAACAAGAAAGAGACAACTTTGTTCATTCAACGATATCTCAAAACTGACTTTTTTTGTGGTTGACGATCTCGAATCAATGTGAAAGATGACATTTTGATACACTTAATACACTAACGAAAGTCCAAATTCAGATTTCGGGATGTCTCTAAAACTTGAGTTTTAGCCATGGGTCCATAGTTGAACACTTGAAACAAGAAAGAGACAACTTTGTTCATTAAACTATAACTCAAAACTGACTTTTTTTGCGGTTGACGATTCCGAATCAATGTGAAAGATGAAATTTTAATACACTTAATACGCTAATGAAAGTCCAAATTCGGATTTCGGGAAGTCTTTAAAAGTTGAGTTTTAGCCATGGGTCCATAGTTAAACACTTGAAACAAGAAAGAGACAACTTTGTTCATTCAACGATATCTCAAAACTGACTTTTTTTGCGGTTGACGATTCCGAATCAATGTGAAATACGACATTTTAATACACTTAATACACTAATGAAAGTCTAAATTTGGATTTCTGGAAGTCTTTAAAATTTGAGTTTTAGCCATGGGTCTATAGTAGAACACTTGAAACAAGAAAGAGACAACTTTGTTCATTCAACGATTTCTCAAAACTGACTTTTTTTGCGGTTGACGATTTCGAATAAATGTGAAAGACGACATTTTCATACACTTAATACACTAACGAAAGTCCAAATTTGGATTTCGGGAAGTCTTTAAAGCTTGAGTTTTAGCCATGGGTCAATAGTTAAACACTTGAAACAAGAAAGAGGCAACTTTGTTCATTCAACAATATCTCAAAACTGACTTTTATTGTGGTTGACGATTCCGAATCAATGCGAAAGACGACATTTTAATACACTTAATACACTAATGAAAGTCCAAATTCGGATTTCGGGAAGTCTTTAAAACTTGAGTTTTAGCCATGGGTCCATAGTTAAACACTTGAAACAAGAAAGAGACAACCTTGTTCATTCAACGATATCTCAAAATTGACTTTTTTTGCGGTTGACGATTCCGAATCAATGTGAAATACGACATTTTAATACACTTAATACACTAATGAAAGTCTAAATTTGGATTTCTGGAAGTCTTTAAAACTTGAGTTTTAGCCATGGGTCTATAGTAGAACACTTGAAACAAGAAAGAGACAACTTTGTTCATTCAACGATTTCTCAAAACTGACTTTTTTTGCGGTTGACGATTTCGAATAAATGTGAAAGACGACATTTTGATACACTTAATACACTAACGAAAGTCCAAATTTGGATTTCGGGAAGTCTTTAAAGCTTGAGTTTTAGCCATGGGTCAATAGTTAAACACTTGAAACAAGAAAGAGGCAACTTTGTTCATTCAACAATATCTCAAAACTGACTTTTATTGCGGTTGACGATTCCGAATCAACGTGAAAGACGACATTTTGATACACTTAATACACTAACGAATGTCCAAATTCGGATTTCGGGAACTTTTTTAAAACTTGAGTTTTACCCATGGGTCCATAGTAGAACACTTGAAACAAGAAAGAGACAACTTTGTTCAATCAATGATATCTTAAAATTGACTTTTTTGCATTTGACGATTCCGAATCTATGTGAAAGACGACATTTTGATACACTTAATACCCTAATGAAAGTCCAGATTTAGATTTCGAGAAGTTTTTAGAACTTGAGTTTTAGCCATGGGTCCATAGTAGAACACTTGAAACAAGAAAGACAGAACTTTGTTCAATCAAAGATATCTAAAAACTGACTTATTTGCTTTTGATGATTACGAATCTACGTGAAAGACGGCATTTTGAAACACTTAATACACTAAAGAAAGCCCAAATTCAGATTTTGGAAGTTTTTAAAACTTGAGTTTTGGCCATGGGTCCGTAGTTGAACACTTGAAACAAGAAAGAGACAACTTCGTTCATTCAACGATAACTCGAAAGGAAAGTTTTTTGCGGTGGACGATTCTGAATCAATGTGAAAGACTACATTTTAATACACTTAATACACTGATGAAAGTCCAAATCAGATTTCGGGAAGTCTTTAAAACTTGAGTTTTATCCATGGGTCCATAGTTAAACACTAGAAACAAGAAAGAGACAACTTTGTTCATTCAACGATATCTCAAAACTGACTTTTTTTGCGGTTAACGATCTCGAATCAATGTGAAAGATGACATTTTGATACACTTAATACACTAACGAAAGTCCAAATTCAGATTTCGGGATGTCTCTAAAACTTGAGTTTTAGCCATGGGTCCATAGTTAAACACTTGAAACAAGAAAGAGACAACTTTGTTCATTCAACGATTTCTCAAAACTGACTTTTTTTGCGGTTGACGATTTCGAATAAATGTGAAAGACGACATTTTGATACACTTAATACACTAACGAAAGTCCAAATTTGGATTTCGGGAAGTCTTTAAAACTTGAGTTTTAGCCATGGGTCCATAGTTAAACACTTGAAACAAGAAAGAGACAACTTTGTTGATTCAACGATTTCTCAAAACTGACTTTTTTTGCGGTTGACGATTTCGAATAAATGTGAAAGACGACATTTTGATACACTTAATACACTAACGAAAGTCCAAATTTGGATTTCAGGAAGTCTTTAAAGCTTGAGTTTTAGCCATGGGTCAATAGTTAAACACATGAAACAAGAAAGAGACAACTTTGTTCATTCAACAATATCTCAAAACTGACTTTTATTGCGTTTGACGATTCCGAATCAACGTGAAAGACGACATTTTGATACACTTAATACACTAACGAATGTCCAAATTCGGATTCCGGGAACTTTTTTAAAACTTGAGTTTTACCCATGGGTCCATAGTAGAACACTTGAAACAAGAAAGAGACAACTTTGTTCAATCAACGATATCTTAAAACTGACTTTTTTGCAGTTGACGATTCCGAATCTATGTGAAAGACGACATTTTGATACACTTAATACCCTAATGAAAGTCCAGATTTAGATTTCGAGAAGTTTTTAAAACTTGAGTTTTAGCCATGGGTCCATAGTAGAACACTTGAAACAAGAAAGACAGAACTTTGTTCAATCAAAGATATCTAAAAACTGACTTATTTGCTTTTGATGATTACGAATCTACGTGAAAGACGGCATTTTGAAACACTTAATACACTAAAGAAAGCCCAAATTCAGATTTTGGGAAGTTTTTAAAACTTGAGTTTTGGCCATGGGTCCGTAGTTGAACACTTGAAACAAGAAAGAGACAACTTCGTTCATTCAACGATAACTCGAAAGGAAAGTTTTTTGCGGTGGACGATTCTGAATCAATGTGAAAGACTAAATTTTAATACACTTAATACACTGATGAAAGTCCAAATCAGATTTCGGGAAGTCTTTAAACTTGAGTTTTAGCCATGGGTCCATAGTTAAACACTAGAAACAAGAAAGAGACAACTTTGTTCATTCAACGATATCTCGAAACTGACTTTTTTTGGGGTTGACGATCTCGAATCAATGTGAAAGATGACATTTTGATACACTTAATACACTAACGAAAGTCCAAATTCAGATTTCGGGATGTCTCTAAAACTTGAGTTTTAGCCATGGGTCCATAGTTAAACACTTGAAACAAGAAAGAGACAACTTTGTTCATTCAACGATAACTCAAAACTGACTTTTTTTGCGGTTGACGCTTCCGAATCAATGTGAAAGACGACATTTTAATACACTTAATACACTAATGAAAGTACAAATTCGGATTTCGGGAAGTCTTTAAAACTTGAGTTTTAGCCATGGGTCCATAGTTAAACACTTGAAACAAGAAAGAAACAACTTCGTTCATTCAACGATATCTCAGAACTGACTTTTTTTGCGGTTGACGATTCCGAATCTATGTGAAATACGACATTTTAATACACTTAATACACTAATGAAACTCTAAATTTGGATTTCGGGAAGTCTTTAAAACTTGAGTTTTAGCCATGGGTCTATAGTAGAACACTTGAAACAAGAAAGAGACAACTTTGTTCATTCAACGAGATCTCAAAACTGACTTTTTTTGCGGTTGACGATTCCGAATCAATGTGAAAGACGACATTTTAATACACTTAATACACAAATGAAAGTCCAAATTCGGATTTCAGGAAGTCTTTAAAACTTGAGTTTTAGCCATGGGTCCATAGTTGAACACTTCAAACAAGAAAGAGACAACTTTGTTCATTCAACGATAACTCAAAACTGACTTTTTTTGTGGTTGACGATTCCGAATCAATGCGAAAGACGACATTTTAATACACTTAATACACTAATGAAAGTCCAAATTCGGATTTCGGGAAGTCTTTAAAACTTGAGTTTTAGCCATGGGTCCATAGTTAAACACTTGAAACAAGAAAGAGACAACCTTGTTCATTCAACGATATCTCAAAACTGACTTTTTTTGCGGTTGACGATTCCGAATCAATGTGAAATACGACATTTTAATACACTTAATACACTAATGAAAGTCTAAATTTGGATTTCTGGAAGTCTTTAAAACTTGAGTTTTAGCCATGGGTCTATAGTAGAACACTTGAAACAAGAAAGAGACAACTTTGTTCATTCAACGATTTCTCAAAACTGACTTTTTTTGCGGTTGACGATTTCGAATAAATGTGAAAGACGACATTTTGATACACTTAATACACTAACGAAAGTCCAAATTTGGATTTCGGGAAGTCTTTAAAGCTTGAGTTTTAGCCATGGGTCAATAGTTAAACACTTGAAACAAGAAAGAGGCAACTTTGTTCATTCAACAATATCTCAAAACTGACTTTTATTGCGGTTGACGATTCCGAATCAACGTGAAAGACGACATTTTGATACACTTAATACACTAACGAATGTCCAAATTCGGATTCCGGGAACTTTTTTAAAACTTGAGTTTTACCCATGGGTCCATAGTAGAACACTTGAAACAAGAAAGAGACAACTTTGTTCAATCAATGATATCTTAAAATTGACTTTTTTGCATTTGACGATACCGAATCTATGTGAAAGACGACATTTTGATACACTTAATACACTAAAGAAAGCCCAAATTCAGATTTTGGAAGTTTTTAAAACTTGAGTTTTGGCCATGGGTCCGTAGTTGAACACTTGAAACAAGAAAGAGACAACTTCGTTCATTCAACGATAACTCGAAAGGAAAGTTTTTTGCGGTGGACGATTCTGAATCAATGTGAAAGACTACATTTTAATACACTTAATACACTGATGAAAGTCCAAATCAGATTTCGGGAAGTCTTTAAAACTTGAGTTTTAGCCATGGGTCCATAGTTAAACACTAGAAACAAGAAAGAGACAACTTTGTTCATTCAACGATATCTCAAAACTGACTTTTTTTGCGGTTGACGATCTCGAATCAATGTGAAAGATGACATTTTGATACACTTAATACAATAACGAAAGTCCAAATTCAGATTTCGGGATGTCTCTAAAACTTGAGTTTTAGCCATGGGTCCATAGTTAAACACTTCAAACAAGAAAGAGACAACTTTGTTCATTCAACGATTTCTCAAAACTGACTTTTTTTGCGGTTGACGATTTCGAATAAATGTGAAAGACGACATTTTGATACACTTAATACACTAACGAAAGTCCAAATTCGGATTTCGGGAAGTCTTTAAAACTTGAGTTTTAGCCATGGGTCCATAGTTAAACACTTGAAACAAGAAAGAAACAACTTCGTTCATTCAACGATATCTCAGAACTGACTTTTTTTGCGGTTGACGATTCCGAATCTATGTGAAATACGACATTTTAATACACTTAATACACTAATGAAACTCTAAATTTGGATTTCGGGAAGTCTTTAAAACTTGAGTTTTAGCCATGGGTCTATAGTAGAACACTTGAAACAAGAAAGAGACAACTTTGTTCATTCAACGAGATCTCAAAACTGACTTTTTTTGCGGTTGACGATTCCGAATCAATGTGAAAGACGACATTTTAATACACTTAATACACAAATGAAAGTCCAAATTCGGATTTCAGGAAGTCTTTAAAACTTGAGTTTTAGCCATGGGTCCATAGTTGAACACTTCAAACAAGAAAGAGACAACTTTGTTCATTCAACGATAACTCAAAACTGACTTTTTTTGTGGTTGACGATTCCGAATCAATGCGAAAGACGACATTTTAATACACTTAATACACTAATGAAAGTCCAAATTCGGATTTCGGGAAGTCTTTAAAACTTGAGTTTTAGCCATGGGTCCATAGTTAAACACTTGAAACAAGAAAGAGACAACCTTGTTCATTCAACGATATCTCAAAACTGACTTTTTTTGCGGTTGACGATTCCGAATCAATGTGAAATACGACATTTTAATACACTTAATACACTAATGAAAGTCTAAATTTGGATTTCTGGAAGTCTTTAAAACTTGAGTTTTAGCCATGGGTCTATAGTAGAACACTTGAAACAAGAAAGAGACAACTTTGTTCATTCAACGATTTCTCAAAACTGACTTTTTTTGCGGTTGACGATTTCGAATAAATGTGAAAGACGACATTTTGATACACTTAATACACTAACGAAAGTCCAAATTTGGATTTCGGGAAGTCTTTAAAGCTTGAGTTTTAGCCATGGGTCAATAGTTAAACACTTGAAACAAGAAAGAGGCAACTTTGTTCATTCAACAATATCTCAAAACTGACTTTTATTGCGGTTGACGATTCCGAATCAACGTGAAAGACGACATTTTGATACACTTAATACACTAACGAATGTCCAAATTCGGATTCCGGGAACTTTTTTAAAACTTGAGTTTTACCCATGGGTCCATAGTAGAACACTTGAAACAAGAAAGACAGAACTTTGTTCAATCAAAGATATCTAAAAACTGACTTATTTGCTTTTGATGATTACGAATCTACGTGAAAGACGGCATTTTGAAACACTTAATACACTAAAGAAAGCCCAAATTCAGATTTTGGAAGTTTTTAAAACTTGAGTTTTGGCCATGGGTCCGTAGTTGAACACTTGAAACAAGAAAGAGACAACTTCGTTCATTCAACGATAACTCGAAAGGAAAGTTTTTTGCGGTGGACGATTCTGAATCAATGTGAAAGACTACATTTTAATACACTTAATACACTGATGAAAGTCCAAATCAGATTTCGGGAAGTCTTTAAAACTTGAGTTTTAGCCATGGGTCCATAGTTAAACACTAGAAACAAGAAAGAGACAACTTTGTTCATTCAACGATATCTCAAAACTGACTTTTTTTGCGGTTGACGATCTCGAATCAATGTGAAAGATGACATTTTGATACACTTAATACAATAACGAAAGTCCAAATTCAGATTTCGGGATGTCTCTAAAACTTGAGTTTTAGCCATGGGTCCATAGTTAAACACTTCAAACAAGAAAGAGACAACTTTGTTCATTCAACGATTTCTCAAAACTGACTTTTTTTGCGGTTGACGATTTCGAATAAATGTGAAAGACGACATTTTGATACACTTAATACACTAACGAAAGTCCAAATTTGGATTTCGGGAAGTCTTTAAAACTTGAGTTTTAGCCATTGGTCCATAGTTAAACACTTGAAACAAGAAAGAGACAACTTTGTTCATTCAACGATAACTCAAAACTGACTTTTTTTGCGGTTGACGATTCCGAATCAATGTGAAAGACGACATTTTAATACACTTAATACACTAATGAAAGTACAAATTCGGATTTCGGGAAGTCTTTAAAACTTGAGTTTTAGCCATGGGTCCATAGTTAAACACTTGAAACAAGAAAGAAACAACTTCGTTCATTCAACGATTTCTCAAAACTGACTTTTTTTGCGGTTCACGATTCCGAATCAATGTGAAATACGACATTTTAATACACTTAATACACTAATGAAAGTCTAAATTTGGATTTCGGGAAGTCTTTAAAACTTGAGTTTTAGCCATGGGTCTATAGTAGAACACTTGAAACAAGAAAGAGACAACTTTGTTGATTCAACGATTTCTCAAAACTGACTTTTTTTGCGGTTGACGATTTCGAATAAATGTGAAAGACGACATTTTGATACACTTAATACACTAACGAAAGTCCAAATTTGGATTTCAGGAAGTCTTTAAAGCTTGAGTTTTAGCCATGGGTCAATAGTTAAACACTTGAAACAAGAAAGAGACAACTTTGTTCATTCAACAATATCTCAAAACTGACTTTTATTGCGTTTGACGATTCCGAATCAACGTGAAAGACGACATTTTGATACACTTAATACACTAACGAATGTCCAAATTCGGATTCCGGGAACTTTTTTAAAACTTGAGTTTTACCCATGGGTCCATAGTAGAACACTTGAAACAAGAAAGAGACAACTTTGTTCAATCAACGATATCTTAAAACTGACTTTTTTGCAGTTGACGATTCCGAATCTATGTGAAAGACGACATTTTGATACACTTAATACCCTAATGAAAGTCCAGATTTAGATTTCGAGAAGTTTTTAAAACTTGAGTTTTAGCCATGGGTCCATAGTAGAACACTTGAAACAAGAAAGACAGAACTTTGTTCAATCTAAGATATCTAAAAACTGACTTATTTGCTTTTGATGATTACGAATCTACATGAAAGACGGCATTTTGAAACACTTAATACACTAAAGAAAGCCCAAATTCAGATTTTGGGAAGTTTTTAAAACTTGAGTTTTGGCCATGGGTCCATAGTTGAACACTTGAAACAAGAAAGAGACAACTTCGTTCATTCAACGATAACTCGAAAGGGAAGTTTTTTGCGGTGGACGATTCTGAATCAATGTGAAAGACTACATTTTAATACACTTAATACACTGATGAAAGTCCAAATTCAGATTTCGGGAAGTCTTTAAAACTTGAGTTTTAGCCATGGGTCCATAGTTAAACACTTGAAACAAGAAAGAGACAACTTTGTTCATTCAACGATATCTCAAAATTGACTTTTTTTGCGGTTGACGATCTCGAATCAATGTGAAAGATGACATTTTGATACACTTAATACACTAACGAAAGTCCAAATTTGGATTTCGGGATGTCTCTAAAACTTGAGTTTTAGCCATCGTCCATAGTAGAACACTTGAAACAAGAAGGAGACAACTTTGTTCAATCAACGATATCTTAAAATTGACTTTTTTGCAGTTGACGATTCTGAATCTATGTGAAAGACAACATTTTGAAACACTTAATACACTAAAGAAAGTCCAAATTCAGATTTCGAAAAGTTTTTAAAACTTGAGTTTTAGCCATGGTCCATAGTTAAACACTTGAAACAAGAAAGACAGAACTTTGTTCAATCAAAGATATCTAAAAACTGACTTATTTGCTTTTGATGATTCCGAATCTACGTGAAAGACGACATTTTGAAACACTTAATACACTAATGAAAGTACAAATTCATATTTCGAGAAGTTTTTAAAACTTGAGTTTTAGCCATGGGTCCATAGTTGAACACTTGAAACAAGAAAGAGACAACTTTGTTCATTCAACGATAACTCAAAAGGGAACTTTTTTGCGGTGGACGATTCCGAATCAATGTGAAAGACGACATTTTAATACACTTAATACACTGATGAAAGTCCAAATTCGGGTTTCGAAAAGTCTTTAAAACTTGAGTTATAGCCATGGGTCCGTAGTTAAACACTTGAAACAAGAAAGATACAACTTTGTTCATTCAACGATATCACAAAACTGACTTTTTTTGCTGTTGATGATTCCGAATCTACCAGAAAGATGACATTTTGAAACACCTAATACACTAAAGAAAGTCCAAATTCATATTTTGAGAAGTTTTTAAAAGTTGAGTTTTAGCCATGGGTCCATAGTTGAACACTTGAAACAAGAAAGAGACAACTTTGTTCATTCAACGATAACTCAAAAGGGAAGTTTTTTGCAGTGGACGATTCCGAATCAATGTGAAAGACGACATTTTAATACACTTAATACACTGATGAAAGTCCAAATTCAGATTTTGGAAAGTCTTTAAAACTTGAGTTTTAGCCATAGGTCCGTAGATAAACACTTGAAAAAAGAAAGAGACAACTTTGTTCATTCAACGATATCTCAAAATTGACTTTTTTTGTGGTTCACGATTCCGACTCACTGTGAAAGATGACATTTTAATACACTTAATACACTAATGAAAGTCGAAATTCGGATTTCGGAAAAAGTTTTAAAGACTTCCCGAAATCTGAATTTGGACTTTCATCAGTGTATTAAGTGTATTAAAATGTAGTCTTTCACATTGATTCAGAATCGTCCACCGCAAAAAACTTCCCTTTCGAGTTATCGTTGAATGAACGAAGTTGTCTCTTTCTTGTTTCAAGTGTTCAACTACGGACCCATGGCCAAAACTCAAGTTTTAAAAACTTCCCGAAATCCGAATTTGTACTTTCATTAGTGTATTAAGTGTATTAAAATGTCGTCTTTCACATTGATTCGGAATCGTCAACCGCAAAAAAAGTCAGTTTTGAGTTATCGTTGAATGAACAAAGTTGTCTCTTTCTTGTTTCAAGTGTTTAACTATGGACCCATGGCTAAAACTCAAGTTTTAAAGACTTCCCGAAATCCGAATTTGGACTTTCATTAGTGTATTAAGTGTATTAAAATGTCGTCTTTCGCATTGATTCGGAATCGTCAACCGCAAAAAAAGTCAGTTCTGAGTTATCGTTGAATGAACAAAGTTGTCTCTTTCTTGTTTCAAGTGTTCAACTATGGACCCATGGCTAAAACTCAAGTTTTAAAGACTTCCCGAAATCCGAATTTGGACTTTCATTTGTGTATTAAGTGTATTAAAATGTCGTCTTTCACATTGATTCGGAATCGTCAACCGCAAAAAAAGTCAGTTTTGAGTTATCGTTGAATGAACAAAGTTGTCTCTTTCTTGTTTCAAGTGTTTAACTATGGACCCATGGCTAAAACTCAAGTTTTAAAGACTTCCCGAAATCTGAATTTGGACTTTCATCAGTGTATTAAGTGTATTAAAATGTAGTCTTTCACATTGATTCAGAATCGTCCACTGCAAAAAACTTCCCTTTCGAGTTATCGTTGAATGAACGAAGTTGTCTCTTTCTTGTTTCAAGTGTTCAACTACGGACCCATGGCCAAAACTCAAGTTTTAAAAACTTCCCAAAATCTGAATTTGGGCTTTCTTTAGTGTATTAAGTGTTTCAAAATGCCGTCTTTCATGTAGATTCGTAATCATCAAAAGCAAATAAGTCAGTTTTTAGATATCTTTGCTTGAACAAAGTTCTGTCTTTCTTGTTTCAAGTGTTCTACTATGGACCCATGACTAAAACTCAAGTTTTAAAAACTTCCCGAGATCTGAATCTGGACTTTCATTAGTGTATTATGTGTATCAAAATGTCGTCTTTCACATAGATTCGGAATCGTCAACTGCAAAAAAGTCAATTTTGAGATATCGTTGATTTAACAAAGTTGTCTCCTTCTTGTTTCAAGTGTTCTACTATGGACCCATGGGTAAAACTCACGTTTTAAAAATGTCCCGAAATCCGAATTTGGACTTTCACTAGTGTATTAAGTGTATCAAAATGTCGTCTTTCACATTGATTCGGAATCGTCAACCGCAAAAAAAGGCAGTTTTTAGATATCGTTGAATGAAGAAAGTTGTCTCTTTCTTGTTTCAAGTGTTCAACAATGGACCCATGGCTAAAACTCAAGTTTTAAAGACTTCCCGAAATCCGAATTTGGATTTTTCATTAGTGTATTAAGTGTATTAAAATGTCGTCTTTCACATTGATTCGGAATCATCAACCGCAAAAAAAGTCAGTTTTGAGATATCGTTGAATGAACAAAGTTGTCTCTTTCTTTTTTCAAGTGTTTAACTATGGACCCATGGCTAAAACTCAAGTTTTAAATACTTTCCGAAATCCGAATTTGGACTTTCATCAGTGTATTAAGTGTATTAAAATGTCGTCTTTCACATTGATTCGGAATCGTCCACTACAAAAAACTGCCCTTTTGAGTTATCGTTGAATAAGCAAAGTTGTCTCTTTCTTGTTTCAAGTGTTCAACTATGGACCCATGGCTAAAACACAAGTTTTAAAAACTTCTCGAAATATGAATTTGGACTTTCTTTAGTGTATTAAGTTTTTCAAAATGTCGTCTTTCACGTAGATTCGGAATCATCAAAACCAAATAAGTCAGTTTTTAGATATCTTTGATTGAACAAAGTTCTATCTTTCTTGTTTCAAGTGTTCTACTATGAACCCACGGCTAAAACTCAAGTTTTAAAAACTTCTCGAAATCTGAATCTGGACTTTCATTAGTGTATTAAGTGTATCAAAATGTCATCTTTCACATAGGTTCGGAATCGTCAACTGCAAAAAAGTCAATTTTAAGATATCGTTGATTGAACAAAGTTGTCTCCTTCTTGTTTCAAGTGTTCTACTATGGACCATGGCTAAAACTCAAGTTTTAGAGACATCCCGAAATCCGAATTTGGACTTTCGTTAGTGTATTAAGTGTATCAAAATGTCATCTTTCACATTGATTCGAGATCGTCAACCGCAAAAAAAGTCACTTTTGAGATATCGTTGAATGAACAAAGTTGTCTCTTTCTTGTTTCTAGTGTTTAACTATGGACCCATGGCTAAAACTCAAGTTTTAAAGACTTCCCAAAATCTGATTTGGACTTTCATCAGTGTATTAAGTGTATTAAAATGTAGTCTTTCACATTGATTCAGAATAGTCCACCGCAAAAAACTTTCCTTTCGAGTTATCGTTGAATGAACGAAGTTGTCTCTTTCTTGTTTCAAGTGTTCAACTACGGACCCATGGCCAAAACTCAAGTTTTAAAAACTTCCCAAGATCTGAATTTGGGCTTTCTTTAGTGTATTAAGTGTTTCAAAATGCCGTCTTTCATGTAGATTCGTAATCTTCAAAAGCAAATAAGTCAGTTTTTAGATATCTTTGATTGAACAAAGTTCTGTCTTTCTTGTTTCAAGTGTTCTACTATGGACCCATGACTAAAACTCAAGTTTTAAGAACTTCTCGAAATCTAAATCTGGACTTTCATTAGGGTATTAAGTGTATCAAAATGTCGTCTTTCACATAGATTCGGAATCGTCAACTGCAAAAAAGTCAGTTTTAAGATATCGTTGATTGAACAAAGTTGTCTCTTTCTTGTTTCAAGTGTTCTACTATGGACCCATGGGTAAAACTCAAGTTTTAAAAAAGTTCCCGGAATCAGAATTTGGACATTCGTTAGTGTATTAAGTGTATCAAAATGTCGTCTTTCACGTTGATTCGGAATCGTCAACCGCAATAAAAGTCATTTTTGAGATATAGTTGAATGAACAAAGTTGTCTCTTTCTTGTTTCAAGTGTTTAACTATTGACCCATGGCTAAAACTCAAGCTTTAAAGACTTCCCGAAATCCAAATTTGGACTTTCGTTAGTGTATTAAGTGTATCAAAATGTCGTCTTTCACATTTATTCGAAATCGTCAACCGCAAAAAAAGTCAGTTTTGAGAAATCGTTGAATCAACAAAGTTGTCTCTTCTTGTTTCAAGTGTTCTACTATAGACCCATGGCTAAAACTCAAGTTTTAAAGACTTCCCGAAATCCAAATTTAGACTTTCATTAGTGTATTAAGTGTATTAAAATGTCATATTTCACATTGATTCGGAATCGTCAACCGCAAAAAAAGTCAGTTCTGAGATATCGTTGAATGAACGAAGTTGTTTCTTTCTTGTTTCAAGTGTTTAACTATGGACCCATGGCTAAAACTCAAGTTTTAAAGACTTCTCGAAATCCGAATTTGTACTTTCATTAGTGTATTAAGTGCATTAAAATGCCGTCTTTCACATTGATTCGGAATCGTCAACCGCAAAAAAAGTCAGTTTTGAGTTATCGTTGAATGAACAAAGTTGTCTCTTTCTTGTTTCAAGTGTTTAACTATGGACCCATGGCTAAAACTCAAGTTTTAAAGACTTCCCGAAATCCGAATTTGGACTTTCATTAGTGTATTAAGTGTATTAAAATGTCGTCTTTCGCATTGATTCGGAATCGTCAACCGCAAAAAAAGTCAGTTTTGAGTTATCGTTGAATGAACAAAGTTGTCTCTTTCTTGTTTCAAGTGTTCAACTATGGACCCATGGCTAAAACTCAAGTTTTAAAGACTTCCCGAAATCCGAATTTGGACTTTCATTAGTGTATTAAGTGCATTAAAATGTCATCTTTCACATTGATTCGGAATCGTCAACCGCAAAAAAAGTCAGTTTTGAGTTATCGTTGAATGAACAAAGTTGTCTCTTTCTTGTTTCAAGTGTTTAACTATGGACCCATGGCTAAAACTCAAGTTTTAAAGACTTCCCGAAATCCGAATTTGGACTTTCATTAGTGTATTAAGTGTATTAAAATGTCGTCTTTCGCATTGATTCGGAATCGTCAACCGCAAAAAAAGTCAGTTTTGAGTTATCGTTGAATGAACAAAGTTGTCTCTTTCTTGTTTCAAGTGTTCAACTATGGACCCATGGCTAAAACTCAAGTTTTAAAGACTTCCCGAAATCCGAATTTGGACTTTCATTTGTGTATTAAGTGTATTAAAATGTCGTCTTTCACATTGATTCGGAATCGTCAACCGCAAAAAAAGTCAGTTTTGAGATATCGTTGAATGAACAAAGTTGTCTCTTTCTTGTTTCAAGTGTTCAACTATGGAACCATGGCTAAAACTCAAGTTTTAAAAACTTCCCAAAATCTGAATTTGGACTTTATTTAGTGTATTAAGTGTTTCAAAATGTCATCTTTCACGTAGATTCAGAACCGTCAAAAGCAAATAAGTCAGTTTTGAGATATCTTTGATAGAACAAAGTTCCGTCTTTCTTGTTTCAATTGTTCTACTGTGCACCCATGGCTAAAACTCAAGTTTTAAAAACTTCCCGAGATCTGAATCTGGACTTTCATTAGTGTATTATGTGTATCAAAATGTCGTCTTTCACATAGATTCGGAATCGTCAACTGCAAAAAAGTCAATTTTGAGATATCGTTGATTTAACAAAGTTGTCTCCTTCTTGTTTCAAGTGTTCTACTATGGACCCATGGGTAAAACTCACGTTTTAAAAATGTCCCGAAATCCGAATTTGGACTTTCACTAGTGTATTAAGT
Organism: Diospyros kaki; assembly: GCA_036245055.1. Classification (NCBI taxonomy): domain Eukaryota; kingdom Viridiplantae; phylum Streptophyta; class Magnoliopsida; order Ericales; family Ebenaceae; genus Diospyros; species Diospyros kaki. The sequence goes on along the minus strand of BSEG01000009.1, from coordinate 18,801,100 downwards.
GTATCAAAATGTCGTCTTTCACATTGATTCGGAATCGTCAACCGCAAAAAAAGGCAGTTTTTAGATATCGTTGAATGAAGAAAGTTGTCTCTTTCTTGTTTCAAGTGTTCAACAATGGACCCAAGGCTAAAACTCAAGTTTTAAAGACTTCCCGAAATCCGAATTTGGATTTTTCATTAGTGTATTAAGTGTATTAAAATGTCGTCATTCACATTGATTCGGAATCATCAACCGCAAAAAAAGTCAGTTTTGAGATATCGTTGAATGAACAAAGTTGTCTCTTTCTTGTTTCAAGTGTTCAACTATGGACCCATGGCTAAAACTCAAGTTTTAAAAACTTCTCGAAATATGAATTTGGACTTTCTTTAGTGTATTAGGTGTTTCAAAATGTTGTCTTTCACATAGATTCGGAATCATCAACAGCAAAAAAAGTCAGTTTTGTGATATCGTTGAATGAACAAAGTTGTATCTTTCTTGTTTCAAGTGTTTAACTACGGACCCATGGCTAAAACTCAAGTTTTAAAGACTTTTCGAAATCCGAATTTGGACTTTCATCAGTGTATTAAGTGTATTAAAATGTCGTCTTTCACATTGATTCGGAATCGTCCACCGCAAAAAAGTTCCCTTTTGAGTTATCGTTGAATGAACAAAGTTGTCTCTTTCTTGTTTCAAGTGTTCAACGATGGACCCATGGCTAAAACTCAAGTTTTAAAAACTTCTCGAAATATGAATTTGTACTTTCTTTAGTGTATTAAGTGTTTCAAAATGTCGTCTTTCACGTAGATTCGAAATCATCAAAAGCAAATAAGTCAGTTTTTAGATATCTTTGATTGAACAAAGTTCTGTCTTTCTTGTTTCAAGTGTTTAACTATGGACCATGGCTAAAACTCAAGTTTTAAAAACTTTTCGAAATCTGAATATGGCTTTCTCTAGTGTATTAAGTGTTTCAAAATGCTGTCTTTCACGTAGATTCGTAATCATCAAAAGCAAATAAGTCAGTTTTAAGATATCGTTGATTGAACAAAGTTGTCTTCTTCTTGTTTCAAGTGTTCTACTATGGACCCATGGCTAAAACTCAAGTTTTAAAAACTTCTCGAAATATGAATTTGTACTTTCTTTAGTGTATTAAGTGTTTCAAAATGTCGTCTTTCACGTAGATTCGGAATCATCAAAAGCAAATAAGTCAGTTTTTAGATATCTTTGATTGAACAAAGTTCTGTCTTTCTTGTTTCAAGTGTTTAACTATGGACCATGGCTAAAACTCAAGTTTTAAAAACTTTCCGAAATCTGAATTTGGACTTTCTTTAGTGTATTAAGTGTTTCAAAATGCTGTCTTTCACATAGATTCGGAATCGTCAACTGCAAAAAAGTCAATTTTAAGATATCGTTGATTGAACAAAGTTGTCTCCTTCTTGTTTCAAGTGTTCTACTATGGACCATGGCTAAAACTCAAGTTTTAGAGACATCCCGAAATCCAAATTTGGACTTTCGTTACTGTACTAAGTGTATCAAAATGTCATCTTTCACATTGATTCGAGATCGTCAACCGCAAAAAAAGTCAATTTTGAGATATCGTTGAATGAACAAAGTTGTCTCTTTCTTGTTTCAAGTGTTTAACTATGGACCCATGGCTAAAACTCAAGTTTTAAAGACTTCCCGAAATCTGAATTTGGACTTTCATCAGTGTATTAAGTGTATTAAAATGTAGTCTTTCACATTGATTCAGAATCGTCCACTGCAAAAAACTTCCCTTTCGAGTTATCGTTGAATGAACGAAGTTGTCTCTTTCTTGTTTCAAGTGTTCAACTACGGACCCATGGCCAAAACTCAAGTTTTAAAAACTTCCCAAAATCTGAATTTGGGCTTTCTTTAGTGTATTAAGTGTTTCAAAATGCCGTCTTTCATGTAGATTCGTAATCATCAAAAGCAAATAAGTCAGTTTTTAGATATCTTTGCTTGAACAAAGTTCTGTCTTTCTTGTTTCAAGTGTTCTACTATGGACCCATGACTAAAACTCAAGTTTTAAAAACTTCCCGAGATCTGAATCTGGACTTTCATTAGTGTATTATGTGTATCAAAATGTCGTCTTTCACATAGATTCGGAATCGTCAACTGCAAAAAAGTCAATTTTGAGATATCGTTGATTGAACAAAGTTGTCTCCTTCTTGTTTCAAGTGTTCTACTATGGACCATGGCTAAAACTCAAGTTTTAGAGACATCCCGAAATCCAAATTTGGACTTTCGTTACTGTACTAAGTGTATCAAAATGTCATCTTTCACATTGATTCGAGATCGTCAACCGCAAAAAAAGTCAATTTTGAGATATCGTTGAATGAACAAAGTTGTCTCTTTCTTGTTTCAAGTGTTTAACTATGGACCCATGGCTAAAACTCAAGTTTTAAAGACTTCCCGAAATCTGAATTTGGACTTTCATCAGTGTATTAAGTGTATTAAAATGTAGTCTTTCACATTGATTCAGAATCGTCCACTGCAAAAAACTTCCCTTTCGAGTTATCGTTGAATGAACGAAGTTGTCTCTTTCTTGTTTCAAGTGTTCAACTACGGACCCATGGCCAAAACTCAAGTTTTAAAAACTTCCCAAAATCTGAATTTGGGCTTTCTTTAGTGTATTAAGTGTTTCAAAATGCCGTCTTTCATGTAGATTCGTAATCATCAAAAGCAAATAAGTCAGTTTTTAGATATCTTTGCTTGAACAAAGTTCTGTCTTTCTTGTTTCAAGTGTTCTACTATGGACCCATGACTAAAACTCAAGTTTTAAAAACTTCCCGAGATCTGAATCTGGACTTTCATTAGTGTATTATGTGTATCAAAATGTCGTCTTTCACATAGATTCGGAATCGTCAACTGCAAAAAAGTCAATTTTGAGATATCGTTGATTGAACAAAGTTGTCTCCTTCTTGTTTCAAGTGTTCTACTATGGACCATGGCTAAAACTCAAGTTTTAGAGACATCCCGAAATCCAAATTTGGACTTTCGTTACTGTACTAAGTGTATCAAAATGTCATCTTTCACATTGATTCGAGATCGTCAACCGCAAAAAAAGTCACTTTTGAGATATCGTTGAATGAACAAAGTTGTCTCTTTCTTGTTTCTAGTGTTTAACTATGGACCCATGGCTAAAACTCAAGTTTTAAATACTTTCCGAAATCCGAATTTGGACTTTCATCAGTGTATTAAGTGTATTAAAATGTCGTCTTTCACATTGATTCGGAATCGTCCACTACAAAAAACTGCCCTTTTGAGTTATCGTTGAATAAGCAAAGTTGTCTCTTTCTTGTTTCAAGTGTTCAACTATGGACCCATGGCTAAAACACAAGTTTTAAAAACTTCTCGAAATATGAATTTGGACTTTCTTTAGTGTATTAAGTTTTTCAAAATGTCGTCTTTCACGTAGATTCGGAATCATCAAAACCAAATAAGTCAGTTTTTAGATATCTTTGATTGAACAAAGTTCTATCTTTCTTGTTTCAAGTGTTCTACTATGAACCCACGGCTAAAACTCAAGTTTTAAAAACTTCTCGAAATCTGAATCTGGACTTTCATTAGTGTATTAAGTGTATCAAAATGTCATCTTTCACATAGGTTCGGAATCGTCAACTGCAAAAAAGTCAATTTTAAGATATCGTTGATTGAACAAAGTTGTCTCCTTCTTGTTTCAAGTGTTCTACTATGGACCATGGCTAAAACTCAAGTTTTAGAGACATCCCGAAATCCGAATTTGGACTTTCGTTAGTGTATTAAGTGTATCAAAATGTCATCTTTCACATTGATTCGAGATCGTCAACCGCAAAAAAAGTCACTTTTGAGATATCGTTGAATGAACAAAGTTGTCTCTTTCTTGTTTCTAGTGTTTAACTATGGACCCATGGCTAAAACTCAAGTTTTAAAGACTTCCCAAAATCTGATTTGGACTTTCATCAGTGTATTAAGTGTATTAAAATGTAGTCTTTCACATTGATTCAGAATCGTCCACCGCAAAAAACTTTCCTTTCGAGTTATCGTTGAATGAACGAAGTTGTCTCTTTCTTGTTTCAAGTGTTCAACTACGGACCCATGGCCAAAACTCAAGCTTTAAAAACTTCCCAAAATCTGAATTTGGGCTTTCTTTAGTGTATTAAGTGTTTCAAAATGCCGTCTTTCATGTAGATTCGTAATCTTCAAAAGCAAATAAGTCAGTTTTTAGATATCTTTGATTGAACAAAGTTCTGTCTTTCTTGTTTCAAGTGTTCTACTATGGACCCATGACTAAAACTCAAGTTTTAAAAACTTCTCGAAATCTAAATCTGGACTTTCATTAGGGTATTAAGTGTATCAAAATGTCGTCTTTCACATAGATTCGGAATCGTCAACTGCAAAAAAGTCAGTTTTAAGATATCGTTGATTGAACAAAGTTGTCTCTTTCTTGTTTCAAGTGTTCTACTATGGACCCATGGGTAAAACTCAAGTTTTAAAAAAGTTCCCGGAATCCGAATTTGGACATTCGTTAGTGTATTAAGTGTATCAAAATGTCGTCTTTCACGTTGATTCGGAATCGTCAACCGCAATAAAAGTCAGTTTTGAGATATAGTTGAATGAACAAAGTTGTCTCTTTCTTGTTTCAAGTGTTTAACTATTGACCCATGGCTAAAACTCAAGCTTTAAAGACTTCCCGAAATCCAAATTTGGACTTTCGTTAGTGTATTAAGTGTATCAAAATGTCGTCTTTCACATTTATTCGAAATCGTCAACCGCAAAAAAAGTCAGTTTTGAGAAATCGTTGAATCAACAAAGTTGTCTCTTTCTTGTTTCAAGTGTTCTACTATAGACCCATGGCTAAAACTCAAGTTTTAAAGACTTCCCGAAATCCAAATTTAGACTTTCATTAGTGTATTAAGTGTATTAAAATGTCATATTTCACATTGATTCGGAATCGTCAACCGCAAAGAAAGTCAGTTCTGAGATATCGTTGAATGAACGAAGTTGTTTCTTTCTTGTTTCAAGTGTTTAACTATGGACCCATGGCTAAAACTCAAGTTTTAAAGACTTCCCGAAATCCGAATTTGTACTTTCATTAGTGTATTAAGTGCATTAAAATGTCATCTTTCACATTGATTCGGAATCGTCAACCGCAAAAAAAGTCAGTTTTGAGTTATCGTTGAATGAACAAAGTTGTCTCTTTCTTGTTTCAAGTGTTTAACTATGGACCCATGGCTAAAACTCAAGTTTTAAAGACTTCCCGAAATCCGAATTTGGACTTTCATTAGTGTATTAAGTGTATTAAAATGTCGTCTTTCGCATTGATTCGGAATCGTCAACCGCAAAAAAAGTCAGTTTTGAGTTATCGTTGAATGAACAAAGTTGTCTCTTTCTTGTTTCAAGTGTTCAACTATGGACCCATGGCTAAAACTCAAGTTTTAAAGACTTCCCGAAATCCGAATTTGGACTTTCATTTGTGTATTAAGTGTATTAAAATGTCGTCTTTCACATTGATTCGGAATCGTCAACCGCAAAAAAAGTCAGTTTTGAGATATCGTTGAATGAACAAAGTTGTCTCTTTCTTGTTTCAAGTGTTCAACTATGGAACCATGGCTAAAACTCAAGTTTTAAAAACTTCCCAAAATCTGAATTTGGACTTTATTTAGTGTATTAAGTGTTTCAAAATGTCATCTTTCACGTAGATTCAGAACCGTCAAAAGCAAATAAGTCAGTTTTGAGATATCTTTGATAGAACAAAGTTCTGTCTTTCTTGTTTCAATTGTTCTACTGTGCACCCATGGCTAAAACTCAAGTTTTAAAAACTTCCCGAGATCTGAATCTGGACTTTCATTAGTGTATTATGTGTATCAAAATGTCGTCTTTCACATAGATTCGGAATCGTCAACTGCAAAAAAGTCAATTTTGAGATATCGTTGATTTAACAAAGTTGTCTCCTTCTTGTTTCAAGTGTTCTACTATGGACCCATGGGTAAAACTCACGTTTTAAAAATGTCCCGAAATCCGAATTTGGACTTTCACTAGTGTATTAAGTGTATCAAAATGTCGTCTTTCACATTGATTCGGAATCGTCAACCGCAAAAAAAGGCAGTTTTTAGATATCGTTGAATGAAGAAAGTTGTCTCTTTCTTGTTTCAAGTGTTCAACAATGGACCCAAGGCTAAAACTCAAGTTTTAAAGACTTCCCGAAATCCGAATTTGGATTTTTCATTAGTGTATTAAGTGTATTAAAATGTCGTCATTCACATTGATTCGGAATCATCAACCGCAAAAAAAGTCAGTTTTGAGATATCGTTGAATGAACAAAGTTGTCTCTTTCTTGTTTCAAGTGTTCAACTATGGACCCATGGCTAAAACTCAAGTTTTAAAAACTTCTCGAAATATGAATTTGGACTTTCTTTAGTGTATTAGGTGTTTCAAAATGTTGTCTTTCACATAGATTCGGAATCATCAACAGCAAAAAAAGTCAGTTTTGTGATATCGTTGAATGAACAAAGTTGTATCTTTCTTGTTTCAAGTGTTTAACTACGGACCCATGGCTAAAACTCAAGTTTTAAAGACTTTTCGAAATCCGAATTTGGACTTTCATCAGTGTATTAAGTGTATTAAAATGTTGTCTTTCACATTGATTCGGAATCGTCCACCGCAAAAAAGTTCCCTTTTGAGTTATCGTTGAATGAACAAAGTTGTCTCTTTCTTGTTTCAAGTGTTCAACGATGGACCCATGGCTAAAACTCAAGTTTTAAAAACTTCTCGAAATATGAATTTGTACTTTCTTTAGTGTATTAAGTGTTTCAAAATGTCGTCTTTCACGTAGATTCGAAATCATCAAAAGCAAATAAGTCAGTTTTTAGATATCTTTGATTGAACAAAGTTCTGTCTTTCTTGTTTCAAGTGTTTAACTATGGACCATGGCTAAAACTCAAGTTTTAAAAACTTTTCGAAATCTGAATATGGCTTTCTTTAGTGTATTAAGTGTTTCAAAATGCTGTCTTTCACGTAGATTCGTAATCATCAAAAGCAAATAAGTCAGTTTTAAGATATCGTTGATTGAACAAAGTTGTCTTCTTCTTGTTTCAAGTGTTCTACTATGGACCCATGGCTAAAACTCAAGTTTTAAAAACTTCTCGAAATATGAATTTGTACTTTCTTTAGTGTATTAAGTGTTTCAAAATGTCGTCTTTCACGTAGATTCGGAATCATCAAAAGCAAATAAGTCAGTTTTTAGATATCTTTGATTGAACAAAGTTCTGTCTTTCTTGTTTCAAGTGTTTAACTATGGACCATGGCTAAAACTCAAGTTTTAAAAACTTTCCGAAATCTGAATTTGGACTTTCTTTAGTGTATTAAGTGTTTCAAAATGCTGTCTTTCACATAGATTCGGAATCGTCAACTGCAAAAAAGTCAATTTTAAGATATCGTTGATTGAACAAAGTTGTCTCCTTCTTGTTTCAAGTGTTCTACTATGGACCATGGCTAAAACTCAAGTTTTAGAGACATCCCGAAATCCAAATTTGGACTTTCGTTACTGTACTAAGTGTATCAAAATGTCATCTTTCACATTGATTCGAGATCGTCAACCGCAAAAAAAGTCAATTTTGAGATATCGTTGAATGAACAAAGTTGTCTCTTTCTTGTTTCAAGTGTTTAACTATGGACCCATGGCTAAAACTCAAGTTTTAAAGACTTCCCGAAATCTGAATTTGGACTTTCATCAGTGTATTAAGTGTATTAAAATGTAGTCTTTCACATTGATTCAGAATCGTCCACTGCAAAAAACTTCCCTTTCGAGTTATCGTTGAATGAACGAAGTTGTCTCTTTCTTGTTTCAAGTGTTCAACTACGGACCCATGGCCAAAACTCAAGTTTTAAAAACTTCCCAAAATCTGAATTTGGGCTTTCTTTAGTGTATTAAGTGTTTCAAAATGCCGTCTTTCATGTAGATTCGTAATCATCAAAAGCAAATAAGTCAGTTTTTAGATATCTTTGCTTGAACAAAGTTCTGTCTTTCTTGTTTCAAGTGTTCTACTATGGACCCATGACTAAAACTCAAGTTTTAAAAACTTCCCGAGATCTGAATCTGGACTTTCATTAGTGTATTATGTGTATCAAAATGTCGTCTTTCACATAGATTCGGAATCGTCAACTGCAAAAAAGTCAATTTTGAGATATCGTTGATTGAACAAAGTTGTCTCCTTCTTGTTTCAAGTGTTCTACTATGGACCATGGCTAAAACTCAAGTTTTAGAGACATCCCGAAATCCAAATTTGGACTTTCGTTACTGTACTAAGTGTATCAAAATGTCATCTTTCACATTGATTCGAGATCGTCAACCGCAAAAAAAGTCAATTTTGAGATATCGTTGAATGAACAAAGTTGTCTCTTTCTTGTTTCAAGTGTTTAACTATGGACCCATGGCTAAAACTCAAGTTTTAAAGACTTCCCGAAATCTGAATTTGGACTTTCATCAGTGTATTAAGTGTATTAAAATGTAGTCTTTCACATTGATTCAGAATCGTCCACTGCAAAAAACTTCCCTTTCGAGTTATCGTTGAATGAACGAAGTTGTCTCTTTCTTGTTTCAAGTGTTCAACTACGGACCCATGGCCAAAACTCAAGTTTTAAAAACTTCCCAAAATCTGAATTTGGGCTTTCTTTAGTGTATTAAGTGTTTCAAAATGCCGTCTTTCATGTAGATTCGTAATCATCAAAAGCAAATAAGTCAGTTTTTAGATATCTTTGCTTGAACAAAGTTCTGTCTTTCTTGTTTCAAGTGTTCTACTATGGACCCATGACTAAAACTCAAGTTTTAAAAACTTCCCGAGATCTGAATCTGGACTTTCATTAGTGTATTATGTGTATCAAAATGTCGTCTTTCACATAGATTCGGAATCGTCAACTGCAAAAAAGTCAATTTTGAGATATCGTTGATTTAACAAAGTTGTCTCCTTCTTGTTTCAAGTGTTCTACTATGGACCCATGGGTAAAACTCACGTTTTAAAAATGTCCCGAAATCCGAATTTGGACTTTCACTAGTGTATTAAGTGTATCAAAATGTCGTCTTTCACATTGATTCGGAATCGTCAACCGCAAAAAAAGGCAGTTTTTAGATATCGTTGAATGAAGAAAGTTGTCTCTTTCTTGTTTCAAGTGTTCAACAATGGACCCATGGCTAAAACTCAAGTTTTAAAGACTTCCCGAAATCCGAATTTGGATTTTTCATTAGTGTATTAAGTGTATTAAAATGTCGTCTTTCACATTGATTCGGAATCATCAACCGCAAAAAAAGTCAGTTTTGAGATATCGTTGAATGAACAAAGTTGTCTCTTTCTTTTTTCCAGTGTTTAACTATGGACCCATGGCTAAAACTCAAGTTTTAAATACTTTCCGAAATCCGAATTTGGACTTTCATCAGTGTATTAAGTGTATTAAAATTTCGTCTTTCACATTGATTCGGAATCGTCCACTACAAAAAACTGCCCTTTTGAGTTATCGTTGAATAAGCAAAGTTGTCTCTTTCTTGTTTCAAGTGTTCAACTATGGACCCATGGCTAAAACACAAGTTTTAAAAACTTCGCGAAATATGAATTTGGACTTTCTTTAGTGTATTAAGTTTTTCAAAATGTCGTCTTTCACGTAGATTCGGAATCATCAAAACCAAATAAGTCAGTTTTTAGATATCTTTGATTGAACAAAGTTCTATCTTTCTTGTTTCAAGTGTTCTACTATGAACCCACGGCTAAAACTCAAGTTTTAAAAACTTCTCGAAATCTGAATCTGGACTTTCATTAGTGTATTAAGTGTATCAAAATGTCATCTTTCACATAGGTTCGGAATCGTCAACTGCAAAAAAGTCAATTTTAAGATATCGTTGATTGAACAAAGTTGTCTCCTTCTTGTTTCAAGTGTTCTACTATGGACCATGGCTAAAACTCAAGTTTTAGAGACATCCCGAAATCCGAATTTGGACTTTCGTTAGTGTATTAAGTGTATCAAAATGTCATCTTTCACATTGATTCGAGATCGTCAACCGCAAAAAAAGTCACTTTTGAGATATCGTTGAATGAACAAAGTTGTCTCTTTCTTGTTTCTAGTGTTTAACTATGGACCCATGGCTAAAACTCAAGTTTTAAAGACTTCCCAAAATCTGATTTGGACTTTCATCAGTGTATTAAGTGTATTAAAATGTAGTCTTTCACATTGATTCAGAATCGTCCACCGCAAAAAACTTTCCTTTCGAGTTATCGTTGAATGAACGAAGTTGTCTCTTTCTTGTTTCAAGTGTTCAACTACGGACCCATGGCCAAAACTCAAGCTTTAAAAACTTCCCAAAATCTGAATTTGGGCTTTCTTTAGTGTATTAAGTGTTTCAAAATGCCGTCTTTCATGTAGATTCGTAATCTTCAAAAGCAAATAAGTCAGTTTTTAGATATCTTTGATTGAACAAAGTTCTGTCTTTCTTGTTTCAAGTGTTCTACTATGGACCCATGACTAAAACTCAAGTTTTAAAAACTTCTCGAAATCTAAATCTAGACTTTCATTAGGGTATTAAGTGTATCAAAATGTCGTCTTTCACATAGATTCGGAATCGTCAACTGCAAAAAAGTCAGTTTTAAGATATCGTTGATTGAACAAAGTTGTCTCTTTCTTGTTTCAAGTGTTCTACTATGGACCCATGGGTAAAACTCAAGTTTTAAAAAAGTTCCCGGAATCCGAATTTGGACATTCGTTAGTGTATTAAGTGTATCAAAATGTCGTCTTTCACGTTGATTCGGAATCGTCAACCGCAATAAAAGTCAGTTTTGAGATATAGTTGAATGAACAAAGTTGTCTCTTTCTTGTTTCAAGTGTTTAACTATTGACCCATGGCTAAAACTCAAGCTTTAAAGACTTCCCGAAATCCAAATTTGGACTTTCGTTAGTGTATTAAGTGTATCAAAATGTCGTCTTTCACATTTATTCGAAATCGTCAACCGCAAAAAAAGTCAGTTTTGAGAAATCGTTGAATCAACAAAGTTGTCTCTTTCTTGTTTCAAGTGTTCTACTATAGACCCATGGCTAAAACTCAAGTTTTAAAGACTTCCCGAAATCCAAATTTAGACTTTCATTAGTGTATTAAGTGTATTAAAATGTCATATTTCACATTGATTCGGAATCGTCAACCGCAAAGAAAGTCAGTTCTGAGATATCGTTGAATGAACGAAGTTGTTTCTTTCTTGTTTCAAGTGTTTAACTATGGACCCATGGCTAAAACTCAAGTTTTAAAGACTTTCCGAAATCCGAATTTGTACTTTCATTAGTGTATTAAGTGCATTAAAATGTCATCTTTCACATTGATTCGGAATCGTCAACCGCAAAAAAAGTCAGTTTTGAGTTATCGTTGAATGAACAAAGTTGTCTCTTTCTTGTTTCAAGTGTTTAACTATGGACCCATGGCTAAAACTCAAGTTTTAAAGACTTCCCGAAATCCGAATTTGGACTTTCATTAGTGTATTAAGTGTATTAAAATGTCGTCTTTCGCATTGATTCGGAATCGTCAACCGCAAGAAAAGTCAGTTTTGAGTTATCGTTGAATGAACAAAGTTGTCTCTTTCTTGTTTCAAGTGTTCAACTATGGACCCATGGCTAAAACTCAAGTTTTAAAGACTTCCCGAAATCCGAATTTGGACTTTCATTTGTGTATTAAGTGTATTAAAATGTCGTCTTTCACATTGATTCGGAATCGTCAACCGCAAAAAAAGTCAGTTTTGAGATATCGTTGAATGAACAAAGTTGTCTCTTTCTTGTTTCAAGTGTTCAACTATGGAACCATGGCTAAAACTCAAGTTTTAAAAACTTCCCAAAATCTGAATTTGGACTTTATTTAGTGTATTAAGTGTTTCAAAATGTCATCTTTCACGTAGATTCAGAACCGTCAAAAGCAAATAAGTCAGTTTTGAGATATCTTTGATAGAACAAAGTTCTGTCTTTCTTGTTTCAATTGTTCTACTGTGCACCCATGGCTAAAACTCAAGTTTTAAAAACTTCCCGAGATCTGAATCTGGACTTTCATTAGTGTATTATGTGTATCAAAATGTCGTCTTTCACATAGATTCGGAATCGTCAACTGCAAAAAAGTCAATTTTGAGATATCGTTGATTTAACAAAGTTGTCTCCTTCTTGTTTCAAGTGTTCTACTATGGACCCATGGGTAAAACTCACGTTTTAAAAATGTCCCGAAATCCGAATTTGGACTTTCACTAGTGTATTAAGTGTATCAAAATGTCGTCTTTCACATTGATTCGGAATCGTCAACCGCAAAAAAAGGCAGTTTTTAGATATCGTTGAATGAAGAAAGTTGTCTCTTTCTTGTTTCAAGTGTTCAACAATGGACCCAAGGCTAAAACTCAAGTTTTAAAGACTTCCCGAAATCCGAATTTGGATTTTTCATTAGTGTATTAAGTGTATTAAAATGTCGTCATTCACATTGATTCGGAATCATCAACCGCAAAAAAAGTCAGTTTTGAGATATCGTTGAATGAACAAAGTTGTCTCTTTCTTGTTTCAAGTGTTCAACTATGGACCCATGGCTAAAACTCAAGTTTTAAAAACTTCTCGAAATATGAATTTGGACTTTCTTTAGTGTATTAGGTGTTTCAAAATGTTGTCTTTCACATAGATTCGGAATCATCAACAGCAAAAAAAGTCAGTTTTGTGATATCGTTGAATGAACAAAGTTGTATCTTTCTTGTTTCAAGTGTTTAACTACGGACCCATGGCTAAAACTCAAGTTTTAAAGACTTTTCGAAATCCGAATTTGGACTTTCATCAGTGTATTAAGTGTATTAAAATGTCGTCTTTCACATTGATTCGGAATCGTCCACCGCAAAAAAGTTCCCTTTTGAGTTATCGTTGAATGAACAAAGTTGTCTCTTTCTTGTTTCAAGTGTTCAACGATGGACCCATGGCTAAAACTCAAGTTTTAAAAACTTCTCGAAATATGAATTTGTACTTTCTTTAGTGTATTAAGTGTTTCAAAATGTCGTCTTTCACGTAGATTCGAAATCATCAAAAGCAAATAAGTCAGTTTTTAGATATCTTTGATTGAACAAAGTTCTGTCTTTCTTGTTTCAAGTGTTTAACTATGGACCATGGCTAAAACTCAAGTTTTAAAAACTTTTCGAAATCTGAATATGGCTTTCTTTAGTGTATTAAGTGTTTCAAAATGCTGTCTTTCACGTAGATTCGTAATCATCAAAAGCAAATAAGTCAGTTTTAAGATATCGTTGATTGAACAAAGTTGTCTTCTTCTTGTTTCAAGTGTTCTACTATGGACCCATGGCTAAAACTCAAGTTTTAAAAACTTCTCGAAATATGAATTTGTACTTTCTTTAGTGTATTAAGTGTTTCAAAATGTCGTCTTTCACGTAGATTCGGAATCATCAAAAGCAAATAAGTCAGTTTTTAGATATCTTTGATTGAACAAAGTTCTGTCTTTCTTGTTTCAAGTGTTTAACTATGGACCATGGCTAAAACTCAAGTTTTAAAAACTTTCCGAAATCTGAATTTGGACTTTCTTTAGTGTATTAAGTGTTTCAAAATGCTGTCTTTCACATAGATTCGGAATCGTCAACTGCAAAAAAGTCAATTTTAAGATATCGTTGATTGAACAAAGTTGTCTCCTTCTTGTTTCAAGTGTTCTACTATGGACCATGGCTAAAACTCAAGTTTTAGAGACATCCCGAAATCCAAATTTGGACTTTCGTTACTGTACTAAGTGTATCAAAATGTCATCTTTCACATTGATTCGAGATCGTCAACCGCAAAAAAAGTCAATTTTGAGATATCGTTGAATGAACAAAGTTGTCTCTTTCTTGTTTCAAGTGTTTAACTATGGACCCATGGCTAAAACTCAAGTTTTAAAGACTTCCCGAAATCTGAATTTGGACTTTCATCAGTGTATTAAGTGTATTAAAATGTAGTCTTTCACATTGATTCAGAATCGTCCACTGCAAAAAACTTCCCTTTCGAGTTATCGTTGAATGAACGAAGTTGTCTCTTTCTTGTTTCAAGTGTTCAACTACGGACCCATGGCCAAAACTCAAGTTTTAAAAACTTCCCAAAATCTGAATTTGGGCTTTCTTTAGTGTATTAAGTGTTTCAAAATGCCGTCTTTCATGTAGATTCGTAATCATCAAAAGCAAATAAGTCAGTTTTTAGATATCTTTGCTTGAACAAAGTTCTGTCTTTCTTGTTTCAAGTGTTCTACTATGGACCCATGACTAAAACTCAAGTTTTAAAAACTTCCCGAGATCTGAATCTGGACTTTCATTAGTGTATTATGTGTATCAAAATGTCGTCTTTCACATAGATTCGGAATCGTCAACTGCAAAAAAGTCAATTTTGAGATATCGTTGATTGAACAAAGTTGTCTCCTTCTTGTTTCAAGTGTTCTACTATGGACCATGGCTAAAACTCAAGTTTTAGAGACATCCCGAAATCCAAATTTGGACTTTCGTTACTGTACTAAGTGTATCAAAATGTCATCTTTCACATTGATTCGAGATCGTCAACCGCAAAAAAAGTCAATTTTGAGATATCGTTGAATGAACAAAGTTGTCTCTTTCTTGTTTCAAGTGTTTAACTATGGACCCATGGCTAAAACTCAAGTTTTAAAGACTTCCCGAAATCTGAATTTGGACTTTCATCAGTGTATTAAGTGTATTAAAATGTAGTCTTTCACATTGATTCAGAATCGTCCACTGCAAAAAACTTCCCTTTCGAGTTATCGTTGAATGAACGAAGTTGTCTCTTTCTTGTTTCAAGTGTTCAACTACGGACCCATGGCCAAAACTCAAGTTTTAAAAACTTCCCAAAATCTGAATTTGGGCTTTCTTTAGTGTATTAAGTGTTTCAAAATGCCGTCTTTCATGTAGATTCGTAATCATCAAAAGCAAATAAGTCAGTTTTTAGATATCTTTGCTTGAACAAAGTTCTGTCTTTCTTGTTCAAGTGTTCTACTATGGACCCATGACTAAAACTCAAGTTTTAAAAACTTCCCGAGATCTGAATCTGGACTTTCATTAGTGTATTATGTGTATCAAAATGTCGTCTTTCACATAGATTCGGAATCGTCAACTGCAAAAAAGTCAATTTTGAGATATCGTTGATTTAACAAAGTTGTCTCCTTCTTGTTTCAAGTGTTCTACTATGGACCCATGGGTAAAACTCACGTTTTAAAAATGTCCCGAAATCCGAATTTGGACTTTCACTAGTGTATTAAGTGTATCAAAATGTCGTCTTTCACATTGATTCGGAATCGTCAACAGCAAAAAAAGGTAGTTTTTAGATATCGTCGAATGAAGAAAGTTGTCTCTTTCTTGTTTCAAGTGTTCAACAATGGACCCATGGCTAAAACTCAAGTTTTAAAGACTTCCCGAAATCCGAATTTGGATTTTTCATTAGTGTATTAAGTGTATTAAAATGTCGTCTTTCACATTGATTCGGAATCATCAACCGCAAAAAAAGTCAGTTTTGAGATATCGTTGAATGAACAAAGTTGTCTCTTTCTTTTTTCCAGTGTTTAACTATGGACCCATGGCTAAAACTCAAGTTTTAAATACTTTCCGAAATCCGAATTTGGACTTTCATCAGTGTATTAAGTGTATTAAAATGTCGTCTTTCACATTGATTCGGAATCGTCCACTACAAAAAACTGCCCTTTTGAGTTATCGTTGAATAAGCAAAGTTGTCTCTTTCTTGTTTCAAGTGTTCAACTATGGACCCATGGCTAAAACACAAGTTTTAAAAACTTCTCGAAATATGAATTTGGACTTTCTTTAGTGTATTAAGTTTTTCAAAATGTCGTCTTTCACGTAGATTCGGAATCATCAAAACCAAATAAGTCAGTTTTTAGATATCTTTGATTGAACAAAGTTCTATCTTTCTTGTTTCAAGTGTTCTACTATGAACCCACGGCTAAAACTCAAGTTTTAAAAACTTCTCGAAATCTGAATCTGGACTTTCATTAGTGTATTAAGTGTATCAAAATGTCATCTTTCACATAGGTTCGGAATCGTCAACTGCAAAAAAGTCAATTTTAAGATATCGTTGATTGAACAAAGTTGTCTCCTTCTTGTTTCAAGTGTTCTACTATGGACCATGGCTAAAACTCAAGTTTTAGAGACATCCCGAAATCCGAATTTGGACTTTCGTTAGTGTATTAAGTGTATCAAAATGTCATCTTTCACATTGATTCGAGATCGTCAACCGCAAAAAAAGTCACTTTTGAGATATCGTTGAATGAACAAAGTTGTCTCTTTCTTGTTTCTAGTGTTTAACTATGGACCCATGGCTAAAACTCAAGTTTTAAAGACTTCCCAAAATCTGATTTGGACTTTCATCAGTGTATTAAGTGTATTAAAATGTAGTCTTTCACATTGATTCAGAATCGTCCACCGCAAAAAACTTTCCTTTCGAGTTATCGTTGAATGAACGAAGTTGTCTCTTTCTTGTTTCAAGTGTTCAACTACGGACCCATGGCCAAAACTCAAGTTTTAAAAACTTCCCAAAATCTGAACTTGGGCTTTCTTTAGTGTATTAAGTGTTTCAAAATGCCGTCTTTCATGTAGATTCGTAATCTTCAAAAGCAAATAAGTCAGTTTTTAGATATCTTTGATTGAACAAAGTTCTGTCTTTCTTGTTTCAAGTGTTCTACTATGGACCCATGACTAAAACTCAAGTTTTAAAAACTTCTCGAAATCTAAATCTGGACTTTCATTAGGGTATTAAGTGTATCAAAATGTCGTCTTTCACATAGATTCGGAATCGTCAACTGCAAAAAAGTCAGTTTTAAGATATCGTTGATTGAACAAAGTTGTCTCTTTCTTGTTTCAAGTGTTCTACTATGGACCCATGGGTAAAACTCAAGTTTTAAAAAAGTTCCCGGAATCCGAATTTAGACATTCGTTAGTGTATTAAGTGTATCAAAATGTCGTCTTTCACGTTGATTCGGAATCGTCAACCGCAATAAAAGTCAGTTTTGAGATATAGTTGAATGAACAAAGTTGTCTCTTTCTTGTTTCAAGTGTTTAACTATTGACCCATGGCTAAAACTCAAGCTTTAAAGACTTCCCGAAATCCAAATTTGGACTTTCGTTAGTGTATTAAGTGTATCAAAATGTCGTCTTTCACATTTATTCGAAATCGTCAACCGCAAAAAAAGTCAGTTTTGAGAAATCGTTGAATCAACAAAGTTGTCTCTTTCTTGTTTCAAGTGTTCTACTATAGACCCATGGCTAAAACTCAAGTTTTAAAGACTTCCCGAAATCCAAATTTAGACTTTCATTAGTGTATTAAGTGTATTAAAATGTCATATTTCACATTGATTCGGAATCGTCAACCGCAAAGAAAGTCAGTTCTGAGATATCGTTGAATGAACGAAGTTGTTTCTTTCTTGTTTCAAGTGTTTAACTATGGACCCATGGCTAAAACTCAAGTTTTAAAGACTTCCCGAAATCCGAATTTGTACTTTCATTAGTGTATTAAGTGCATTAAAATGTCATCTTTCACATTGATTCGGAATCGTCAACCGCAAAAAAAGTCAGTTTTGAGTTATCGTTGAATGAACAAAGTTGTCTCTTTCTTGTTTCAAGTGTTTAACTATGGACCCATGGCTAAAACTCAAGTTTTAAAGACTTCCCGAAATCCGAATTTGGACTTTCATTAGTGTATTAAGTGTATTAAAATGTCGTCTTTCGCATTGATTCGGAATCGTCAACCGCAAAAAAAGTCAGTTTTGAGTTATCGTTGAATGAACAAAGTTGTCTCTTTCTTGTTTCAAGTGTTCAACTATGGACCCATGGCTAAAACTCAAGTTTTAAAGACTTCCCGAAATCCGAATTTGGACTTTCATTTGTGTATTAAGTGTATTAAAATGTCGTCTTTCACATTGATTCGGAATCGTCAACCGCAAAAAAAGTCAGTTTTGAGATATCGTTGAATGAACAAAGTTGTCTCTTTCTTGTTTCAAGTGTTCAACTATGGACCCATGGCTAAAACTCAAGTTTTAAAAACTTCCCAAAATCTGAATTTGGACTTTATTTAGTGTATTAAGTGTTTCAAAATGTCATCTTTCACGTAGATTCAGAACCGTCAAAAGCAAATAAGTCAGTTTTGAGATATCTTTGATAGAACAAAGTTCTGTCTTTCTTGTTTCAATTGTTCTACTGTGCACCCATGGCTAAAACTCAAGTTTTAAAAACTTCCCGAGATCTGAATCTGGACTTTCATTAGTGTATTATGTGTATCAAAATGTCGTCTTTCACATAGATTCGGAATCGTCAACTGCAAAAAAGTCAATTTTGAGATATCGTTGATTTAACAAAGTTGTCTCCTTCTTGTTTCAAGTGTTCTACTATGGACCCATGGGTAAAACTCACGTTTTAAAAATGTCCCGAAATCCGAATTTGGACTTTCACTAGTGTATTAAGTGTATCAAAATGTCGTCTTTCACATTGATTCGGAATCGTCAACCGCAAAAAAAGGCAGTTTTTAGATATCGTCGAATGAAGAAAGTTGTCTCTTTCTTGTTTCAAGTGTTCAACAATGGACCCATGGCTAAAACTCAAGTTTTAAAGACTTCCCGAAATCCGAATTTGGATTTTTCATTAGTGTATTAAGTGTATTAAAATGTCGTCTTTCACATTGATTCGGAATCATCAACCGCAAAAAAAGTCAGTTTTGAGATATCGTTGAATGAACAAAGTTGTCTCTTTCTTTTTTCAAGTGTTTAACTATGGACCCATGGCTAAAACTCAAGTTTTAAATACTTTCTGAAATCCGAATTTGGACTTTCATCAGTGTATTAAGTGTATTAAAATGTCGTCTTTCACATTGATTCGGAATCGTCCACTACAAAAAACTGCCCTTTTGAGTTATCGTTGAATAAGCAAAGTTGTCTCTTTCTTGTTTCAAGTGTTGAACTATGGACCCATGGCTAAAACACAAGTTTTAAAAACTTCTCGAAATATGAATTTGGACTTTCTTTAGTGTATTAAGTTTTTCAAAATGTCGTCTTTCACGTAGATTCGGAATCATCAAAACCAAATAAGTCAGTTTTTAGATATCTTTGATTGAACAAAGTTCTATCTTTCTTGTTTCAAGTGTTCTACTATGAACCCACGGCTAAGACTCAAGTTTTAAAAACTTCTCGAAATCTGAATCTGGACTTTCATTAGTGTATTAAGTGTATCAAAATGTCATCTTTCACATAGGTTCGGAATCGTCAACTGCAAAAAAGTCAATTTTAAGATATCGTTGATTGAACAAAGTTGTCTCCTTCTTGTTTCAAGTGTTCTACTATGGACCATGGCTAAAACTCAAGTTTTAGAGACATCCCGAAATCCGAATTTGGACTTTCGTTAGTGTATTAAGTGTATCAAAATGTCATCTTTCACATTGATTCGAGATCGTCAACCGCAAAAAAAGTCAGTTTTGAGATATCGTTGAATGAACAAAGTTGTCTCTTTCTTGTTTCTAGTGTTTAACTATGGACCCATGGCTAAAACTCAAGTTTTAAAGACTTCCCGAAATCTGATTTGGACTTTCATCAGTGTATTAAGTGTATTAAAATGTAGTCTTTCACATTGATTCAGAATCGTCCACCGCAAAAAACTTTCCTTTCGAGTTATCGTTGAATGAACGAAGTTGTCTCTTTCTTGTTTCAAGTGTTCAACTACGGACCCATGGCCAAAACTCAAGTTTTAAAAACTTCCCAAAATCTGAATTTGGGCTTTCTTTAGTGTATTAAGTGTTTCAAAATGCCGTCTTTCATGTAGATTCGTAATCATCAAAAGCAAATAAGTCAGTTTTTAGATATCTTTGATTGAACAAAGTTCTGTCTTTCTTGTTTCAAGTGTTCTACTATGGACCCATGACTAAAACTCAAGTTTTAAAAACTTCTCGAAATCTAAATCTGGACTTTCATTAGGGTATTAAGTGTATCAAAATGTCGTCTTTCACATAGATTCGGAATCGTCAACTGCTAAAAAGTCAGTTTTAAGATATCGTTGATTGAACAAAGTTGTCTCTTTCTTGTTTCAAGTGTTCTACTATGGACCCATGGGTAAAACTCAAGTTTTAAAAAAGTTCCCGGAATCCGAATTTGGACATTCGTTAGTGTATTAAGTGTATCAAAATGTCGTCTTTCACGTTGATTCGGAATCGTCAACCGCAATAAAAGTCAGTTTTGAGATATAGTTGAATGAACAAAGTTGTCTCTTTCTTGTTTCAAGTGTTTAACTATTGACCCATGGCTAAAACTCAAGCTTTAAAGACTTCTCGAAATCCAAATTTGGACTTTCGTTAGTGTATTAAGTGTATCAAAATGTCGTCTTTCACATTTATTCAAAATCGTCAACCGCAAAAAAAGTCAGTTTTGAGAAATCGTTGAATCAACAAAGTTGTCTCTTTCTTGTTTCAAGTGTTCTACTATAGACCCATGGCTAAAACTCAAGTTTTAAAGACTTCCCGAAATCCAAATTTAGACTTTCATTAGTGTATTAAGTGTATTAAAATGTCGTATTTCACATTGATTCGGAATCGTCAACCGCAAAAAAAGTCAGTTCTGAGATATCGTTGAATGAACGAAGTTGTTTCTTTCTTGTTTCAAGTGTTTAACTATGGACCCATGGCTAAAACTCAAGTTTTAAAGACTTCCCGAAATCCGAATTTGTACTTTCATTAGTGTATTAAGTGTATTAAAATGTCGTCTTTCACATTGATTCGGAATCGTCAACCGCAAAAAAAGTCAGTTTTGAGTTATCGTTGAATGAACAAAGTTGTCTCTTTCTTGTTTCAAGTGTTCAACTATGGACCCATGGCTAAAACTCAAGTTTTAAAGACTTCCCGAAATCCGAATTTGGACTTTCATTTGTGTATTAAGTGTATTAAAATGTCGTCTTTCACATTGATTCGGAATCGTCAACTGCAAAAAAGTCAATTTTGAGATATCGTTGATTTAACAAAGTTGTCTCCTTCTTGTTTCAAGTGTTCTACTATGGACCCATGGGTAAAACTCACGTTTTAAAAATGTCCCGAAATCCGAATTTGGACTTTCACTAGTGTATTAAGTGTATCAAAATGTCGTCTTTCACATTGATTCGGAATCGTCAACCGCAAAAAAAGGCAGTTTTTAGATATCGTCGAATGAAGAAAGTTGTCTCTTTCTTGTTTCAAGTGTTCAACAATGGACCCATGGCTAAAACTCAAGTTTTAAAGACTTCCCGAAATCCGAATTTGGATTTTTCATTAGTGTATTAAGTGTATTAAAATGTCGTCTTTCACATTGATTCGGAATCATCAACCGCAAAAAAAGTCAGTTTTGAGATATCGTTGAATGAACAAAGTTGTCTCTTTCTTTTTTCAAGTGTTTAACTATGGACCCATGGCTAAAACTCAAGTTTTAAATACTTTCTGAAATCCGAATTTGGACTTTCATCAGTGTATTAAGTGTATTAAAATGTCGTCTTTCACATTGATTCGGAATCGTCCACTACAAAAAACTGCCCTTTTGAGTTATCGTTGAATAAGCAAAGTTGTCTCTTTCTTGTTTCAAGTGTTGAACTATGGACCCATGGCTAAAACACAAGTTTTAAAAACTTCTCGAAATATGAATTTGGACTTTCTTTAGTGTATTAAGTTTTTCAAAATGTCGTCTTTCACGTAGATTCGGAATCATCAAAACCAAATAAGTCAGTTTTTAGATATCTTTGATTGAACAAAGTTCTATCTTTCTTGTTTCAAGTGTTCTACTATGAACCCACGGCTAAGACTCAAGTTTTAAAAACTTCTCGAAATCTGAATCTGGACTTTCATTAGTGTATTAAGTGTATCAAAATGTCATCTTTCACATAGGTTCGGAATCGTCAACTGCAAAAAAGTCAATTTTAAGATATCGTTGATTGAACAAAGTTGTCTCCTTCTTGTTTCAAGTGTTCTACTATGGACCATGGCTAAAACTCAAGTTTTAGAGACATCCCGAAATCCGAATTTGGACTTTCGTTAGTGTATTAAGTGTATCAAAATGTCATCTTTCACATTGATTCGAGATCGTCAACCGCAAAAAAAGTCAGTTTTGAGATATCGTTGAATGAACAAAGTTGTCTCTTTCTTGTTTCTAGTGTTTAACTATGGACCCATGGCTAAAACTCAAGTTTTAAAGACTTCCCGAAATCTGATTTGGACTTTCATCAGTTTTTTAAGTGTATTAAAATGTAGTCTTTCACATTGATTCAGAATCGTCCACCGCAAAAAACTTTCCTTTCGAGTTATCGTTGAATGAACGAAGTTGTCTCTTTCTTGTTTCAAGTGTTCAACTACGGACCCATGGCCAAAACTCAAGTTTTAAAAACTTCCCAAAATCTGAATTTGGGCTTTCTTTAGTGTATTAAGTGTTTCAAAATGCCGTCTTTCATGTAGATTCGTAATCATCAAAAGCAAATAAGTCAGTTTTTAGATATCTTTGATTGAACAAAGTTCTGTCTTTCTTGTTTCAAGTGTTCTACTATGGACCCATGACTAAAACTCAAGTTTTAAAAACTTCTCGAAATCTAAATCTGGACTTTCATTAGGGTATTAAGTGTATCAAAATGTCGTCTTTCACATAGATTCGGAATCGTCAACTGCAAAAAAGTCAGTTTTAAGATATCGTTGATTGAACAAAGTTGTCTCTTTCTTGTTTCAAGTGTTCTACTATGGACCCATGGGTAAAACTCAAGTTTTAAAAAAGTTCCCGGAATCCGAATTTGGACATTCGTTAGTGTATTAAGTGTATCAAAATGTCGTCTTTCACGTTGATTCGGAATCGTCAACCGCAATAAAAGTCAGTTTTGAGATATAGTTGAATGAACAAAGTTGTCTCTTTCTTGTTTCAAGTGTTTAACTATTGACCCATGGCTAAAACTCAAGCTTTAAAGACTTCTCGAAATCCAAATTTGGACTTTCGTTAGTGTATTAAGTGTATCAAAATGTCGTCTTTCACATTTATTCGAAATCGTCAACCGCAAAAAAAGTCAGTTTTGAGAAATCGTTGAATCAACAAAGTTGTCTCTTTCTTGTTTCAAGTGTTCTACTATAGACCCATGGCTAAAACTCAAGTTTTAAAGACTTCCCGAAATCCAAATTTAGACTTTCATTAGTGTATTAAGTGTATTAAAATGTCGTATTTCACATTGATTCGGAATCGTCAACCGCAAAAAAAGTCAGTTCTGAGATATCGTTGAATGAACGAAGTTGTTTCTTTCTTGTTTCAAGTGTTTAACTATGGACCCATGGCTAAAACTCAAGTTTTAAAGACTTCCCGAAATCCGAATTTGTACTTTCATTAGTGTATTAAGTGTATTAAAATGTCGTCTTTCACATTGATTCGGAATCATCAACCGCAAAAAAAGTCAGTTTTGAGTTATCGTTGAATGAACAAAGTTGTCTCTTTCTTGTTTCAAGTGTTCAACTATGGACCCATGGCTAAAACTCAAGTTTTAAAGACTTCCCGAAATCCGAATTTGGACTTTCATTTGTGTATTAAGTGTATTAAAATGTCGTCTTTCACATTGATTCGGAATCGTCAACTGCAAAAAAGTCAATTTTGAGATATCGTTGATTTAACAAAGTTGTCTCCTTCTTGTTTCAAGTGTTCTACTATGGACCCATGGGTAAAACTCACGTTTTAAAAATGTCCCGAAATCCGAATTTGGACTTTCACTAGTGTATTAAGTGTATCAAAATGTCGTCTTTCACATTGATTCGGAATCGTCAACCGCAAAAAAAGGCAGTTTTTAGATATCGTCGAATGAAGAAAGTTGTCTCTTTCTTGTTTCAAGTGTTCAACAATGGACCCATGGCTAAAACTCAAGTTTTAAAGACTTCCCGAAATCCGAATTTGGATTTTTCATTAGTGTATTAAGTGTATTAAAATGTCGTCTTTCACATTGATTCGGAATCATCAACCGCAAAAAAAGTCAGTTTTGAGATATCGTTGAATGAACAAAGTTGTCTCTTTCTTTTTTCAAGTGTTTAACTATGGACCCATGGCTAAAACTCAAGTTTTAAATACTTTCTGAAATCCGAATTTGGACTTTCATCAGTGTATTAAGTGTATTAAAATGTCGTCTTTCACATTGATTCGGAATCGTCCACTACAAAAAACTGCCCTTTTGAGTTATCGTTGAATAAGCAAAGTTGTCTCTTTCTTGTTTCAAGTGTTGAACTATGGACCCATGGCTAAAACACAAGTTTTAAAAACTTCTCGAAATATGAATTTGGACTTTCTTTAGTGTATTAAGTTTTTCAAAATGTCGTCTTTCACGTAGATTCGGAATCATCAAAACCAAATAAGTCAGTTTTTAGATATCTTTGATTGAACAAAGTTCTATCTTTCTTGTTTCAAGTGTTCTACTATGAACCCACGGCTAAGACTCAAGTTTTAAAAACTTCTCGAAATCTGAATCTGGACTTTCATTAGTGTATTAAGTGTATCAAAATGTCATCTTTCACATAGGTTCGGAATCGTCAACTGCAAAAAAGTCAATTTTAAGATATCGTTGATTGAACAAAGTTGTCTCCTTCTTGTTTCAAGTGTTCTACTATGGACCATGGCTAAAACTCAAGTTTTAGAGACATCCCGAAATCCGAATTTGGACTTTCGTTAGTGTATTAAGTGTATCAAAATGTCATCTTTCACATTGATTCGAGATCGTCAACCGCAAAAAAAGTCAGTTTTGAGATATCGTTGAATGAACAAAGTTGTCTCTTTCTTGTTTCTAGTGTTTAACTATGGACCCATGGCTAAAACTCAAGTTTTAAAGACTTCCCGAAATCTGATTTGGACTTTCATCAGTGTATTAAGTGTATTAAAATGTAGTCTTTCACATTGATTCAGAATCGTCCACCGCAAAAAACTTTCCTTTCGAGTTATCGTTGAATGAACGAAGTTGTCTCTTTCTTGTTTCAAGTGTTCAACTACGGACCCATGGCCAAAACTCAAGTTTTAAAAACTTCCCAAAATCTGAATTTGGGCTTTCTTTAGTGTATTAAGTGTTTCAAAATGCCGTCTTTCATGTAGATTCGTAATCATCAAAAGCAAATAAGTCAGTTTTTAGATATCTTTGATTGAACAAAGTTCTGTCTTTCTTGTTTCAAGTGTTCTACTATGGACCCATGACTAAAACTCAAGTTTTAAAAACTTCTCGAAATCTAAATCTGGACTTTCATTAGGGTATTAAGTGTATCAAAATGTCGTCTTTCACATAGATTCGGAATCGTCAACTGCAAAAAAGTCAGTTTTAAGATATCGTTGATTGAACAAAGTTGTCTCTTTCTTGTTTCAAGTGTTCTACTATGGACCCATGGGTAAAACTCAAGTTTTAAAAAAGTTCCCGGAATCCGAATTTGGACATTCGTTAGTGTATTAAGTGTATCAAAATGTCGTCTTTCACGTTGATTCGGAATCGTCAACCGCAATAAAAGTCAGTTTTGAGATATAGTTGAATGAACAAAGTTGTC
The DNA here is from genome assembly GCA_036245055.1 of Diospyros kaki. Taxonomy (NCBI): domain Eukaryota; kingdom Viridiplantae; phylum Streptophyta; class Magnoliopsida; order Ericales; family Ebenaceae; genus Diospyros; species Diospyros kaki. The sequence goes on along the minus strand of BSEG01000009.1, from coordinate 18,775,567 downwards.
TCTTTCTTGTTTCAAGTGTTTAACTATTGACCCATGGCTAAAACTCAAGCTTTAAAGACTTCCCGAAATCCAAATTTGGACTTTCGTTAGTGTATTAAGTGTATCAAAATGTCGTCTTTCACATTTATTCGAAATCGTCAACCGCAAAAAAAGTCAGTTTTGAGAAATCGTTGAATCAACAAAGTTGTCTCTTTCTTGTTTCAAGTGTTCTACTATAGACCCATGGCTAAAACTCAAGTTTTAAAGACTTCCCGAAATCCAAATTTAGACTTTCATTAGTGTATTAAGTGTATTAAAATGTCGTATTTCACATTGATTCGGAATCGTCAACCGCAAAAAAAGTCAGTTCTGAGATATCGTTGAATGAACGAAGTTGTTTCTTTCTTGTTTCAAGTGTTTAACTATGGACCCATGGCTAAAACTCAAGTTTTAAAGACTTCCCGAAATCCGAATTTGTACTTTCATTAGTGTATTAAGTGTATTAAAATGTCGTCTTTCACATTGATTCGGAATCGTCAACCGCAAAAAAAGTCAGTTTTGAGTTATCGTTGAATGAACAAAGTTGTCTCTTTCTTGTTTCAAGTGTTTAACTATGGACCCATGGCTAAAACTCAAGTTTTAAAGACTTCCCGAAATCCGAATTTGGACTTTCATTAGTGTATTAAGTGTATTAAAATGTCGTCTTTCGCATTGATTCAGAATCGTCAACCGCAAAAAAAGTCAGTTTTGAGTTATCGTTGAATGAACAAAGTTGTCTCTTTCTTGTTTCAAGTGTTCAACTATGGACCCATGGCTAAAACTCAAGTTTTAAAGACTTCCCGAAATCCGAATTTGGACTTTCATTTGTGTATTAAGTGTATTAAAATGTCGTCTTTCACATTGATTCGGAATCGTCAACCGCAAAAAAAGTCAGTTTTGAGATGTCGTTGAATGAACAAAGTTGTCTCTTTCTTGTTTCAAGTGTTCAACTATGGACCCATGGCTAAAACTCAAGTTTTAAAAACTTCCCAAAATCTGAATTTGGACTTTATTTAGTGTATTAAGTGTTTCAAAATGTCATCTTTCACGTAGATTCAGAACCGTCAAAAGCAAATAAGTCAGTTTTGAGATATCTTTGATAGAACAAAGTTCTGTCTTTCTTGTTTCAATTGTTCTACTGTGCACCCATGGCTAAAACTCAAGTTTTAAAAACTTCCCGAGATCTGAATCTGGACTTTCATTAGTGTATTATGTGTATCAAAATGTCGTCTTTCACATAGATTCGGAATCGTCAACTGCAAAAAAGTCAATTTTGAGATATCGTTGATTTAACAAAGTTGTCTCCTTCTTGTTTCAAGTGTTCTACTATGGACCCATGGGTAAAACTCACGTTTTAAAAATGTCCCGAAATCCGAATTTGGACTTTCACTAGTGTATTAAGTGTATCAAAATGTCGTCTTTCACATTGATTCGGAATCGTCAACCGCAAAAAAAGGCAGTTTTTAGATATCGTTGAATGAAGAAAGTTGTCTCTTTCTTGTTTCAAGTGTTCAACAATGGACCCATGGCTAAAACTCAAGTTTTAAAGACTTCCCGAAATCCGAATTTGGATTTTTCATTAGTGTATTAAGTGTATTAAAATGTCATCTTTCACATTGATTCGGAATCATCAACCGCAAAAAAAGTCAGTTTTGAGATATCGTTGAATGAACAAAGTTGTCTCTTTCTTTTTTCAAGTGTTTAACTATGGACCCATGGCTAAAACTCAAGTTTTAAATACTTTCCGAAATCCGAATTTGGACTTTCATCAGTGTATTAAGTGTATTAAAATGTCATCTTTCACATTGATTCGGAATCGTCCACTACAAAAAACTGCCCTTTTGAGTTATCGTTGAATAAGCAAAGTTGTCTCTTTCTTGTTTCAAGTGTTCAACTATGGACCCATGGCTAAAACACAAGTTTTAAAAACTTCTCGAAATATGAATTTGGACTTTCTTTAGTGTATTAAGTTTTTCAAAATGTCGTCTTTCACGTAGATTCGGAATCATCAAAACCAAATAAGTCAGTTTTTAGATATCTTTGATTGAACAAAGTTCTGTCTTTCTTGTTTCAAGTGTTCTACTATGGACCCATGACTAAAACTCAAGTTTTAAAAACTTCTCGAAATCTAAATCTGGACTTTCATTAGGGTATTAAGTGTATCAAAATGTCGTCTTTCACATAGATTCGGAATCGTCAACTGCAAAAAAGTCAGTTTTAAGATATCGTTGATTGAACAAAGTTGTCTCTTTCTTGTTTCAAGTGTTCTACTATGGACCCATCGGTAAAACTCAAGTTTTAAAAAAGTTCCCGGAATCCGAATTTGGACATTCGTTAGTGTATTAAGTGTATCAAAATGTCGTCTTTCACGTTGATTCGGAATCGTCAACCGCAATAAAAGTCAGTTTTGAGATATAGTTGAATGAACAAAGTTGTCTCTTTCTTGTTTCAAGTGTTTAACTATTGACCCATGGCTAAAACTCAAGCTTTAAAGACTTCCCGAAATCCAAATTTGGACTTTCGTTAGTGTATTAAGTGTATCAAAATGTCGTCTTTCACATTTATTCGAAATCGTCAACCGCAAAAAAAGTCAGTTTTGAGAAATCGTTGAATCAACAAAGTTGTCTCTTTCTTGTTTCAAGTGTTCTACTATAGACCCATGGCTAAAACTCAAGTTTTAAAGACTTCCCGAAATCCAAATTTAGACTTTCATTAGTGTATTAAGTGTATTAAAATGTCGTATTTCACATTGATTCGGAATCGTCAACCGCAAAAAAAGTCAGTTCTGAGATATCGTTGAATGAACGAAGTTGTTTCTTTCTTGTTTCAAGTGTTTAACTATGGACCCATGGCTAAAACTCAAGTTTTAAAGACTTCCCGAAATCTGAATTTGTACTTTCATTAGTGTATTAAGTGCATTAAAATGTCGTCTTTCACATTGATTCGGAATCGTCAACCGCAAAAAAAGTTAGTTTTGAGTTATCGTTGAATGAACAAAGTTGTCTCTTTCTTGTTTCAAGTGTTTAACTATGGACCCATGGCTAAAACTCAAGTTTTAAAGACTTTCCGAAATCCGAATTTGGACTTTCATTAGTGTATTAAGTGTATTAAAATGTCGTCTTTCGCATTGATTCGAAATCGTCAACCGCAAAAAAAGTCAGTTTTGAGTTATCGTTGAATGAACAAAGTTGTCTCTTTCTTGTTTCAAGTGTTCAACTATGGACCCATGGCTAAAACTCAAGTTTTAAAGACTTCCCGAAATCCGAATTTGGACTTTCATTTGTGTATTAAGTGTATTAAAATGTCGTCTTTCACATTGATTCGGAATCGTCAACCGCAAAAAAAGTCAGTTTTGAGATATCGTTGAATGAACAAAGTTGTCTCTTTCTTGTTTCAAGTGTTCAACTATGGACCCATGGCTAAAACTCAAGTTTTAAAAACTTCCCAAAATCTGAATTTGGACTTTATTTAGTGTATTAAGTGTTTCAAAATGTCATCTTTCACGTAGATTCAGAACCGTCAAAAGCAAATAAGTCAGTTTTGAGATATCTTTGATAGAACAAAGTTCTGTCTTTCTTGTTTCAAGTGTTCTACTATGGACCCATGACTAAAACTCAAGTTTTAAAAACTTCCCGAGATCTGAATCTGGACTTTCATTAGTGTATTATGTGTATCAAAATGTCGTCTTTCACATAGATTCGGAATCGTCAACTGCAAAAAAGTCAATTTTGAGATATCGTTGATTTAACAAAGTTGTCTCCTTCTTGTTTCAAGTGTTCTACTATGGACCCATGGGTAAAACTCACGTTTTAAAAATGTCCCGAAATCCGAATTTGGACTTTCACTAGTGTATTAAGTGTATCAAAATGTCGTCTTTCACATTGATTCGGAATCGTCAACCGCAAAAAAAGGCAGTTTTTAGATATCGTTGAATGAAGAAAGTTGTCTCTTTCTTGTTTCAAGTGTTCAACAATGGACCCATGGCTAAAACTCAAGTTTTAAAGACTTCCCGAAATCCGAATTTGGATTTTTCATTAGTGTATTAAGTGTATTAAAATGTCGTCTTTCACATTGATTCGGAATCATCAACCGCAAAAAAAGTCAGTTTTGAGATATCGTTGAATGAACAAAGTTGTCTCTTTCTTTTTTCAAGTGTTTAACTATGGACCCATGGCTAAAACTCAAGTTTTAAATACTTTCCGAAATCCGAATTTGGACTTTCATCAGTGTATTAAGTGTATTAAAATGTCGTCTTTCACATTGATTCGGAATCGTCCACTACAAAAAACTGCCCTTTTGAGTTATCGTTGAATAAGCAAAGTTGTCTCTTTCTTGTTTCAAGTGTTCAACTATGGACCCATGGCTAAAACACAAGTTTTAAAAACTTCTCGAAATATGAATTTGGACTTTCTTTAGTGTATTAAGTTTTTCAAAATGTCGTCTTTCACGTAGATTCGGAATCATCAAAACCAAATAAGTCAGTTTTTAGATATCTTTGATTGAACAAAGTTCTATCTTTCTTGTTTCAAGTGTTCTACTATGAACCCACGGCTAAAACTCAAGTTTTAAAAACTTCTCGAAATCTGAATCTGGACTTTCATTAGTGTATTAAGTGTATCAAAATGTCATCTTTCACATAGGTTCGGAATCGTCAACTGCAAAAAAGTCAATTTTAAGATATCGTTGATTGAACAAAGTTGTCTCCTTCTTGTTTCAAGTGTTCTACTATGGACCATGGCTAAAACTCAAGTTTTAGAGACATCCCGAAATCCGAATTTGGACTTTCGTTAGTGTATTAAGTGTATCAAAATGTCATCTTTCACATTGATTCGAGATCGTCAACCGCAAAAAAAGTCACTTTTGAGATATCGTTGAATGAACAAAGTTGTCTCTTTCTTGTTTCTAGTGTTTAACTATGGACCCATGGCTAAAACTCAAGTTTTAAAAACTTCCCAAAATCTGATTTGGACTTTCATCAGTGTATTAAGTGTATTAAAATGTAGCCTTTCACATTGATTCAGAATCGTCCACCGCAAAAAACTTTCCTTTCGAGTTATCGTTGAATGAACGAAGTTGTCTCTTTCTTGTTTCAAGTGTTCAACTACGGACCCATGGCCAAAACTCAAGTTTTAAAAACTTCCCAAAATCTGAATTTGGGCTTTCTTTAGTGTATTAAGTGTTTCAAAATGCCGTCTTTCATGTAGATTCGTAATCTTCAAAAGCAAATAAGTCAGTTTTTAGATATCTTTGATTGAACAAAGTTCTGTCTTTCTTGTTTCAAGTGTTCTACTATGGACCCATGACTAAAACTCAAGTTTTAAAAACTTCTCGAAATCTAAATCTGGACTTTCATTAGGGTATTAAGTGTATCAAAATGTCGTCTTTCACATAGATTCGGAATCGTCAACTGCAAAAAAGTCAGTTTTAAGATATCGTTGATTGAACAAAGTTGTCTCTTTCTTGTTTCAAGTGTTCTACTATGGACCCATGGGTAAAACTCAAGTTTTAAAAAAGTTCCCGGAATCCGAATTTGGACATTCGTTAGTGTATTAAGTGTATCAAAATGTCGTCTTTCACGTTGATTCGGAATCGTCAACCGCAATAAAAGTCAGTTTTGAGATATAGTTGAATGAACAAAGTTGTCTCTTTCTTGTTTCAAGTGTTTAACTATTGACCCATGGCTAAAACTCAAGCTTTAAAGACTTCCCGAAATCCAAATTTGGACTTTCGTTAGTGTATTAAGTGTATCAAAATGTCGTCTTTCACATTTATTCGAAATCGTCAACCGCAAAAAAAGTCAGTTTTGAGAAATCGTTGAATCAACAAAGTTGTCTCTTTCTTGTTTCAAGTGTTCTACTATAGACCCATGGCTAAAACTCAAGTTTTAAAGACTTCCCGAAATCCAAATTTAGACTTTCATTAGTGTATTAAGTGTATTAAAATGTCGTATTTCACATTGATTCAGAATCGTCAACCGCAAAAAAAGTCAGTTCTGAGATATCGTTGAATGAACGAAGTTGTTTCTTTCTTGTTTCAAGTGTTTAACTATGGACCCATGGCTAAAACTCAAGTTTTAAAGACTTCCCGAAATCTGAATTTGTACTTTCATTAGTGTATTAAGTGCATTAAAATGTCGTCTTTCACATTGATTCGGAATCGTCAACCGCAAAAAAAGTTAGTTTTGAGTTATCGTTGAATGAACAAAGTTGTCTCTTTCTTGTTTCAAGTGTTTAACTATGGACCCATGGCTAAAACTCAAGTTTTAAAGACTTCCCGAAATCCGAATTTGGACTTTCATTAGTGTATTAAGTGTATTAAAATGTCGTCTTTCGCATTGATTCGGAATCGTCAACCGCAAAAAAAGTCAGTTTTGAGTTATCGTTGAATGAACAAAGTTGTCTCTTTCTTGTTTCAAGTGTTCAACTATGGACCCATGGCTAAAACTCAAGTTTTAAAGACTTCCCGAAATCCGAATTTGGACTTTCATTTGTGTATTAAGTGTATTAAAATGTCGTCTTTCACATTGATTCGGAATCGTCAACCGCAAAAAAAGTCAGTTTTGAGATATCGTTGAATGAACAAAGTTGTCTCTTTCTTGTTTCAAGTGTTCAACTATGGACCCATGGCTAAAACTCAAGTTTTAAAAACTTCCCAAAATCTGAATTTGGACTTTATTTAGTGTATTAAGTGTTTCAAAATGTCATCTTTCACGTAGATTCAGAACCGTCAAAAGCAAATAAGTCAGTTTTGAGATATCTTTGATAGAACAAAGTTCTGTCTTTCTTGTTTCAATTGTTCTACTGTGCACCCATGGCTAAAACTCAAGTTTTAAAAACTTCCCGAGATCTGAATCTGGACTTTCATTAGTGTATTATGTGTATCAAAATGTCATCTTTCACATAGATTCGGAATCGTCAACTGCAAAAAAGTCAATTTTGAGATATCGTTGATTTAACAAAGTTGTCTCCTTCTTGTTTCAAGTGTTCTACTATGGACCCATGGGTAAAACTCACGTTTTAAAAATGTCCCGAAATCCGAATTTGGACTTTCACTAGTGTATTAAGTGTATCAAAATGTCGTCTTTCACATTGATTCGGAATCGTCAACCGCAAAAAAAGGCAGTTTTTAGATATCGTTGAATGAAGAAAGTTGTCTCTTTCTTGTTTCAAGTGTTCAACAATGGACCCATGGCTAAAACTCAAGTTTTAAAGACTTCCCGAAATCCGAATTTGGATTTTTCATTAGTGTATTAAGTGTATTAAAATGTCGTCTTTCACATTGATTCGGAATGATCAACCGCAAAAAAAGTCAGTTTTGAGATATCGTTGAATGAACAAAGTTGTCTCTTTCTTTTTTCAAGTGTTTAACTATGGACCCATGGCTAAAACTCAAGTTTTAAATACTTTCCGAAATCCGAATTTGGACTTTCATCAGTGTATTAAGTGTATTAAAATGTCGTCTTTCACATTGATTCGGAATCGTCCACTACAAAAAACTGCCCTTTTGAGTTATCGTTGAATAAGCAAAGTTGTCTCTTTCTTGTTTCAAGTGTTCAACTATGGACCCATGGCTAAAACACAAGTTTTAAAAACTTCTCGAAATATGAATTTGGACTTTCTTTAGTGTATTAAGTTTTTCAAAATGTCGTCTTTCACGTAGATTCGGAATCATCAAAACCAAATAAGTCAGTTTTTAGATATCTTTGATTGAACAAAGTTCTATCTTTCTTGTTTCAAGTGTTCTACTATGAACCCACGGCTAAAACTCAAGTTTTAAAAACTTCTCGAAATCTGAATCTGGACTTTCATTAGTGTATTAAGTGTATCAAAATGTCATCTTTCACATAGGTTCGGAATCGTCAACTGCAAAAAAGTCAATTTTAAGATATCGTTGATTGAACAAAGTTGTCTCCTTCTTGTTTCAAGTGTTCTACTATGGACCATGGCTAAAACTCAAGTTTTAGAGACATCCCGAAATCCGAATTTGGACTTTCGTTAGTGTATTAAGTGTATCAAAATGTCATCTTTCACATTGATTCGAGATCGTCAACCGCAAAAAAAGTCACTTTTGAGATATCGTTGAATGAACAAAGTTGTCTCTTTCTTGTTTCTAGTGTTTAACTATGGACCCATGGCTAAAACTCAAGTTTTAAAGACTTCCCAAAATCTGATTTGGACTTTCATCAGTGTATTAAGTGTATTAAAATGTAGTCTTTCACATTGATTCAGAATCGTCCACCGCAAAAAACTTTCCTTTCGAGTTATCGTTGAATGAACGAAGTTGTCTCTTTCTTGTTTCAAGTGTTCAACTACGGACCCATGGCCAAAACTCAAGTTTTAAAAACTTCCCAAAATCTGAATTTGGGCTTTCTTTAGTGTATTAAGTGTTTCAAAATGCCGTCTTTCATGTAGATTCGTAATCTTCAAAAGCAAATAAGTCAGTTTTTAGATATCTTTGATTGAACAAAGTTCTGTCTTTCTTGTTTCAAGTGTTCTACTATGGACCCATGACTAAAACTCAAGTTTTAAAAACTTCTCGAAATCTAAATCTGGACTTTCATTAGGGTATTAAGTGTATCAAAATGTCGTCTTTCACATAGATTCGGAATCGTCAACTGCAAAAAAGTCAGTTTTAAGATATCGTTGAATCAACAAAGTTGTCTCTTTCTTGTTTCAAGTGTTCTACTATAGACCCATGGCTAAAACTCAAGTTTTAAAGACTTCCCGAAATCCAAATTTAGACTTTCATTAGTGTATTAAGTGTATTAAAATGTCGTATTTCACATTGATTCGGAATCGTCAACCGCAAAAAAAGTCAGTTCTGAGATATCGTTGAATGAACGAAGTTGTTTCTTTCTTGTTTCAAGTGTTTAACTATGGACCCATGGCTAAAACTCAAGTTTTAAAGACTTCCCGAAATCCGAATTTGTACTTTCATTAGTGTATTAAGTGCATTAAAATGTCGTCTTTCACATTGATTCGGAATCGTCAACCGCAAAAAAAGTCAGTTTTGAGTTATCGTTGAATGAACAAAGTTGTCTCTTTCTTGTTTCAAGTGTTTAACTATGGACCCATGGCTAAAACTCAAGTTTTAAAGACTTCCCGAAATCCGAATTTGGACTTTCATTAGTGTATTAAGTGTATTAAAATGTCGTCTTTCGCATTGATTCGGAATCGTCAACCGCAAAAAAAGTCAGTTTTGAGTTATCGTTGAATGAACAAAGTTGTCTCTTTCTTGTTTCAAGTGTTCAACTATGGACCCATGGCTAAAACTCAAGTTTTAAAGACTTCCCGAAATCCGAATTTGGACTTTCATTTGTGTATTAAGTGTATTAAAATGTCGTCTTTCACATTGATTCGGAATCGTCAACCGCAAAAAAAGTCAGTTTTGAGATATCGTTGAATGAACAAAGTTGTCTCTTTCTTGTTTCAAGTGTTCAACTATGGACCCATGGCTAAAACTCAAGTTTTAAAAACTTCCCAAAATCTGAATTTGGACTTTATTTAGTGTATTAAGTGTTTCAAAATGTCATCTTTCACGTAGATTCAGAACCGTCAAAAGCAAATAAGTCAGTTTTGAGATATCTTTGATAGAACAAAGTTCTGTCTTTCTTGTTTCAATTGTTCTACTGTGCACCCATGGCTAAAACTCAAGTTTTAAAAACTTCCCGAGATCTGAATCTGGACTTTCATTAGTGTATTATGTGTATCAAAATGTCATCTTTCACATAGATTCGGAATCGTCAACTGCAAAAAAGTCAATTTTGAGATATCGTTGATTTAACAAAGTTGTCTCCTTCTTGTTTCAAGTGTTCTACTATGGACCCATGGGTAAAACTCACGTTTTAAAAATGTCCCGAAATCCGAATTTGGACTTTCACTAGTGTATTAAGTGTATCAAAATGTCGTCTTTCACATTGATTCGGAATCGTCAACCGCAAAAAAAGGCAGTTTTTAGATATCGTTGAATGAAGAAAGTTGTCTCTTTCTTGTTTCAAGTGTTCAACAATGGACCCATGGCTAAAACTCAAGTTTTAAAGACTTCCCGAAATCCGAATTTGGATTTTTCATTAGTGTATTAAGTGTATTAAAATGTCGTCTTTCACATTGATTCGGAATGATCAACCGCAAAAAAAGTCAGTTTTGAGATATCGTTGAATGAACAAAGTTGTCTCTTTCTTTTTTCAAGTGTTTAACTATGGACCCATGGCTAAAACTCAAGTTTTAAATACTTTCCGAAATCCGAATTTGGACTTTCATCAGTGTATTAAGTGTATTAAAATGTCGTCTTTCACATTGATTCGGAATCGTCCACTACAAAAAACTGCCCTTTTGAGTTATCGTTGAATAAGCAAAGTTGTCTCTTTCTTGTTTCAAGTGTTCAACTATGGACCCATGGCTAAAACACAAGTTTTAAAAACTTCTCGAAATATGAATTTGGACTTTCTTTAGTGTATTAAGTTTTTCAAAATGTCGTCTTTCACGTAGATTCGGAATCATCAAAACCAAATAAGTCAGTTTTTAGATATCTTTGATTGAACAAAGTTCTATCTTTCTTGTTTCAAGTGTTCTACTATGAACCCACGGCTAAAACTCAAGTTTTAAAAACTTCTCGAAATCTGAATCTGGACTTTCATTAGTGTATTAAGTGTATCAAAATGTCATCTTTCACATAGGTTCGGAATCGTCAACTGCAAAAAAGTCAATTTTAAGATATCGTTGATTGAACAAAGTTGTCTCCTTCTTGTTTCAAGTGTTCTACTATGGACCATGGCTAAAACTCAAGTTTTAGAGACATCCCGAAATCCGAATTTGGACTTTCGTTAGTGTATTAAGTGTATCAAAATGTCATCTTTCACATTGATTCGAGATCGTCAACCGCAAAAAAAGTCACTTTTGAGATATCGTTGAATGAACAAAGTTGTCTCTTTCTTGTTTCTAGTGTTTAACTATGGACCCATGGCTAAAACTCAAGTTTTAAAGACTTCCCAAAATCTGATTTGGACTTTCATCAGTGTATTAAGTGTATTAAAATGTAGTCTTTCACATTGATTCAGAATCGTCCACCGCAAAAAACTTTCCTTTCGAGTTATCGTTGAATGAACGAAGTTGTCTCTTTCTTGTTTCAAGTGTTCAACTACGGACCCATGGCCAAAACTCAAGTTTTAAAAACTTCCCAAAATCTGAATTTGGGCTTTCTTTAGTGTATTAAGTGTTTCAAAATGCCGTCTTTCATGTAGATTCGTAATCTTCAAAAGCAAATAAGTCAGTTTTTAGATATCTTTGATTGAACAAAGTTCTGTCTTTCTTGTTTCAAGTGTTCTACTATGGACCCATGACTAAAACTCAAGTTTTAAAAACTTCTCGAAATCTAAATCTGGACTTTCATTAGGGTATTAAGTGTATCAAAATGTCGTCTTTCACATAGATTCGGAATCGTCAACTGCAAAAAAGTCAGTTTTAAGATATCGTTGAATCAACAAAGTTGTCTCTTTCTTGTTTCAAGTGTTCTACTATAGACCCATGGCTAAAACTCAAGTTTTAAAGACTTCCCGAAATCCAAATTTAGACTTTCATTAGTGTATTAAGTGTATTAAAATGTCGTATTTCACATTGATTCGGAATCGTCAACCGCAAAAAAAGTCAGTTCTGAGATATCGTTGAATGAACGAAGTTGTTTCTTTCTTGTTTCAAGTGTTTAACTATGGACCCATGGCTAAAACTCAAGTTTTAAAGACTTCCCGAAATCCGAATTTGTACTTTCATTAGTGTATTAAGTGCATTAAAATGTCGTCTTTCACATTGATTCGGAATCGTCAACCGCAAAAAAAGTCAGTTTTGAGTTATCGTTGAATGAACAAAGTTGTCTCTTTCTTGTTTCAAGTGTTTAACTATGGACCCATGGCTAAAACTCAAGTTTTAAAGACTTCCCGAAATCCGAATTTGGACTTTCATTAGTGTATTAAGTGTATTAAAATGTCGTCTTTCGCATTGATTCGGAATCGTCAACCGCAAAAAAAGTCAGTTTTGAGTTATCGTTGAATGAACAAAGTTGTCTCTTTCTTGTTTCAAGTGTTCAACTATGGACCCATGGCTAAAACTCAAGTTTTAAAGACTTCCCGAAATCCGAATTTGGACTTTCATTTGTGTATTAAGTGTATTAAAATGTCGTCTTTCACATTGATTCGGAATCGTCAACCGCAAAAAAAGTCAGTTTTGAGATATCGTTGAATGAACAAAGTTGTCTCTTTCTTGTTTCAAGTGTTCAACTATGGACCCATGGCTAAAACTCAAGTTTTAAAAACTTCCCAAAATCTGAATTTGGACTTTATTTAGTGTATTAAGTGTTTCAAAATGTCATCTTTCACGTAGATTCAGAACCGTCAAAAGCAAATAAGTCAGTTTTGAGATATCTTTGATAGAACAAAGTTCTGTCTTTCTTGTTTCAATTGTTCTACTGTGCACCCATGGCTAAAACTCAAGTTTTAAAAACTTCCCGAGATCTGAATCTGGACTTTCATTAGTGTATTATGTGTATCAAAATGTCGTCTTTCACATAGATTCGGAATCGTCAACTGCAAAAAAGTCAATTTTGAGATATCGTTGATTTAACAAAGTTGTCTCCTTCTTGTTTCAAGTGTTCTACTATAGACCCATGGGTAAAACTCACGTTTTAAAAATGTCCCGAAATCCGAATTTGGACTTTCACTAGTGTATTAAGTGTATCAAAATGTCGTCTTTCACATTGATTCAGAATCGTCAACCGCAAAAAAAGGCAGTTTTTGATATCGTTGAATGAAGAAAGTTGTCTCTTTCTTGTTTCAAGTGTTCAACAATGGACCCAAGGCTAAAACTCAAGGTTTAAAGACTTCCCGAAATCCGAATTTGGATTTTTCATTAGTGTATTAAGTGTATTAAAATGTCGTCATTCACATTGATTCGGAATCATCAACCGCAAAAAAAGTCAGTTTTGAGATATCGTTGAATGAACAAAGTTGTCTCTTTCTTGTTTCAAGTGTTCAACTATGGACCCATGGCTAAAACTCAAGTTTTAGAAACTTCTCGAAATATGAATTTGGACTTTCTTTAGTGTATTAGGTGTTTCAAAATGTTGTCTTTCACGTAGATTCGGAATCATCAACAGCAAAAAAAGTCAATTTTGTGATATCGTTGAATGAACAAAGTTGTATCTTTCTTGTTTCAAGTGTTTAACTACGGACCCATGGCTAAAACTCAAGTTTTAAAGACTTTTCGAAATCCGAATTTGGACTTTCATCAGTGTATTAAGTGTATTAAAATGTCGTCTTTCACATTGATTCGGAATCGTCCACCGCAAAAAAGTTCCCTTTTGAGTTATCGTTGAATGAACAAAGTTGTCTCTTTCTTGTTTCAAGTGTTCAACGATGGACCCATGGCTAAAACTCAAGTTTTAAAAACTTCTCGAAATATGAATTTGTACTTTCTTTAGTGTATTAAGTGTTTCAAAATGTCGTCTTTCACGTAGATTCGAAATCATCAAAAGCAAATAAGTCAGTTTTTAGATATCTTTGATTGAACAAAGTTCTGTCTTTCTTGTTTCAAGTGTTTAACTATGGACCATGGCTAAAACTCAAGTTTTAAAAACTTTTCGAAATCTGAATATGGACTTTCTTTAGTGTATTAAGTGTTTCAAAATGCTGTCTTTCACGTAGATTCGTAATCATCAAAAGCAAATAAGTCAGTTTTAAGATATCGTTGATTGAACAAAGTTGTCTTCTTCTTGTTTCAAGTGTTCTACTATGGACCCATGGCTAAAACTCAAGTTTTAAAAACTTCTCGAAATATGAATTTGTACTTTCTTTAGTGTATTAAGTGTTTCAAAATGTCGTCTTTCACGTAGATTCGGAATCATCAAAAGCAAATAAGTCAGTTTTTAGATATCTTTGATTGAACAAAGTTCTGTCTTTCTTGTTTCAAGTGTTTAACTATGGACCATGGCTAAAACTCAAGTTTTAAAAACTTTCCGAAATCTGAATTTGGACTTTCTTTAGTGTATTAAGTGTTTCAAAATGCTGTCTTTCACATAGATTCGGAATCGTCAACTGCAAAAAAGTCAATTTTAAGATATCGTTGATTGAACAAAGTTGTCTCCTTCTTGTTTCAAGTGTTCTACTATGGACCATGGCTAAAACTCAAGTTTTAGAGACATCCCGAAATCCAAATTTGGACTTTCGTTACTGTACTAAGTGTATCAAAATGTCATCTTTCACATTGATTCGAGATCGTCAACCGCAAAAAAAGTCAATTTTGAGATATCGTTGAATGAACAAAGTTGTCTCTTTCTTGTTTCAAGTGTTTAACTATGGACCCATGGCTAAAACTCAAGTTTTAAAGACTTCCCGAAATCTGAATTTGGACTTTCATCAGTGTATTAAGTGTATTAAAATGTAGTCTTTCACATTGTTTCAGAATCGTCCACCGCAAAAAACTTCCCTTTCGAGTTATCGTTGAATGAACGAAGTTGTCTCTTTCTTGTTTCAAGTGTTCAACTATGGACCCATGGCCAAAACTCAAGTTTTAAAAACTTCCCAAAATCTGAATTTGGGCTTTCTTTAGTGTATTAAGTGTTTCAAAATGCCGTCTTTCATGTAGATTCGTAATCATCAAAAGCAAATAAGTCAGTTTTTAGATATCTTTGATTGAACAAAGTTCTGTCTTTCTTGTTTCAAGTGTTCTACTATGGACCCATGACTAAAACTCAAGTTTTAAAAACTTCTCGAAATCTAAATCTGGACTTTCATTAGGGTATTAAGTGTATCAAAATGTCGTCTTTCACATAGATTCGGAATCGTCAACTGCAAAAAAGTCAGTTTTAAGATATCGTTGATTGAACAAAGTTGTCTCTTTCTTGTTTCAAGTGTTCTTCTATGGACCCATGGGTAAAACTCAAGTTTTAAAAAAGTTCCCGGAATCCGAATTTGGACATTCGTTAGTGTATTAAGTGTATCAAAATGTCGTCTTTCACGTTGATTCGGAATCGTCAACCGCAATAAAAGTCAGTTTTGAGATATAGTTGAATGAACAAAGTTGTCTCTTTCTTGTTTCAAGTGTTTAACTATTGACCCATGGCTAAAACTCAAGCTTTAAAGACTTCCCGAAATCCAAATTTGGACTTTCGTTAGTGTATTAAGTGTATCAAAATGTCGTCTTTCACATTTATTCGAAATCGTCAACCGCAAAAAAAGTCAGTTTTGAGAAATCGTTGAATCAACAAAGTTGTCTCTTTCTTGTTTCAAGTGTTCTACTATAGACCCATGGCTAAAACTCAAGTTTTAAAGACTTCCCGAAATCCAAATTTAGACTTTCATTAGTGTATTAAGTGTATTAAAATGTCGTATTTCACATTGATTCGGAATCGTCAACCGCAAAAAAAGTCAGTTCTGAGATATCGTTGAATGAACGAAGTTGTTTCTTTCTTGTTTCAAGTGTTTAACTATGGACCCATGGCTAAAACTCAAGTTTTAAAGACTTCCCGAAATCCGAATTTGTACTTTCATTAGTGTATTAAGTGTATTAAAATGTCGTCTTTCACATTGATTCGGAATCGTCAACCGCAAAAAAAGTCAGTTTTGAGTTATCGTTGAATGAACAAAGTTGTCTCTTTCTTGTTTCAAGTGTTTAACTATGGACCCATGGCTAAAACTCAAGTTTTAAAGACTTCCCGAAATCCGAATTTGGACTTTCATTAGTGTATTAAGTGTATTAAAATGTCGTCTTTCGCATTGATTCAGAATCGTCAACCGCAAAAAAAGTCAGTTTTGAGTTATCGTTGAATGAACAAAGTTGTCTCTTTCTTGTTTCAAGTGTTCAACTATGGACCCATGGCTAAAACTCAAGTTTTAAAGACTTCCCGAAATCCGAATTTGGACTTTCATTTGTGTATTAAGTGTATTAAAATGTCGTCTTTCACATTGATTCGGAATCGTCAACCGCAAAAAAAGTCAGTTTTGAGATATCGTTGAATGAACAAAGTTGTCTCTTTCTTGTTTCAAGTGTTCAACTATGGACCCATGGCTAAAACTCAAGTTTTAAAAACTTCCCAAAATCTGAATTTGGACTTTATTTAGTGTATTAAGTGTTTCAAAATGTCATCTTTCACGTAGATTCAGAACCGTCAAAAGCAAATAAGTCAGTTTTGAGATATCTTTGATAGAACAAAGTTCTGTCTTTCTTGTTTCAATTGTTCTACTGTGCACCCATGGCTAAAACTCAAGTTTTAAAAACTTCCCGAGATCTGAATCTGGACTTTCATTAGTGTATTATGTGTATCAAAATGTCGTCTTTCACATAGATTCGGAATCGTCAACTGCAAAAAAGTCAATTTTGAGATATCGTTGATTTAACAAAGTTGTCTCCTTCTTGTTTCAAGTGTTCTACTATGGACCCATGGGTAAAACTCACGTTTTAAAAATGTCCCGAAATCCGAATTTGGACTTTCACTAGTGTATTAAGTGTATCAAAATGTCGTCTTTCACATTGATTCGGAATCGTCAACCGCAAAAAAAGGCAGTTTTTAGATATCGTTGAATGAAGAAAGTTGTCTCTTTCTTGTTTCAAGTGTTCAACAATGGACCCATGGCTAAAACTCAAGTTTTAAAGACTTCCCGAAATCCGAATTTGGATTTTTCATTAGTGTATTAAGTGTATTAAAATGTCGTCTTTCACATTGATTCGGAATCATCAACCGCAAAAAAAGTCAGTTTTGAGATATCGTTGAATGAACAAAGTTGTCTCTTTCTTTTTTCAAGTGTTTAACTATGGACCCATGGCTAAAACTCAAGTTTTAAATACTTTCCGAAATCCGAATTTGGACTTTCATCAGTGTATTAAGTGTATTAAAATGTCGTCTTTCACATTGATTCGGAATCGTCCACTACAAAAAACTGCCCTTTTGAGTTATCGTTGAATAAGCAAAGTTGTCTCTTTCTTGTTTCAAGTGTTCAACTATGGACCCATGGCTAAAACTCAAGTTTTAAAGACTTCCCGAAATCCAAATTTAGACTTTCATTAGTGTATTAAGTGTATTAAAATGTCGTATTTCACATTGATTCGGAATCGTCAACCGCAAAAAAAGTCAGTTCTGAGATATCGTTGAATGAACGAAGTTGTTTCTTTCTTGTTTCAAGTGTTTAACTATGGACCCATGGCTAAAACTCAAGTTTTAAAGACTTCCCGAAATCCGAATTTGTACTTTCATTAGTGTATTAAGTGTATTAAAATGTCGTCTTTCACATTGATTCGGAATCGTCAACCGCAAAAAAAGTCAGTTTTGAGTTATCGTTGAATGAACAAAGTTGTCTCTTTCTTGTTTCAAGTGTTTAACTATGGACCCATGGCTAAAACTCAAGTTTTAAAGACTTCCCGAAATCCGAATTTGGACTTTCATTAGTGTATTAAGTGTATTAAAATGTCGTCATTCGCATTGATTCAGAATCGTCAACCGCAAAAAAAGTCAGTTTTGAGTTATCGTTGAATGAACAAAGTTGTCTCTTTCTTGTTTCAAGTGTTCAACTATGGACCCATGGCTAAAACTCAAGTTTTAAAGACTTCCCGAAATCCGAATTTGGACTTTCATTTGTGTATTAAGTGTATTAAAATGTCGTCTTTCACATTGATTCGGAATCGTCAACCGCAAAAAAAGTCAGTTTTGAGATATCGTTGAATGAACAAAGTTGTCTCTTTCTTGTTTCAAGTGTTCAACTATGGACCCATGGCTAAAACTCAAGTTTTAAAAACTTCCCAAAATCTGAATTTGGACTTTATTTAGTGTATTAAGTGTTTCAAAATGTCATCTTTCACGTAGATTCAGAACCGTCAAAAGCAAATAAGTCAGTTTTGAGATATCTTTGATAGAACAAAGTTCTGTCTTTCTTGTTTCAATTGTTCTACTGTGCACCCATGGCTAAAACTCAAGTTTTAAAAACTTCCCAAGATCTGAATCTGGACTTTCATTAGTGTATTATGTGTATCAAAATGTCGTCTTTCACATAGATTCGGAATCGTCAACTGCAAAAAAGTCAATTTTGAGATATCGTTGATTTAACAAAGTTGTCTCCTTCTTGTTTCAAGTGTTCTACTATGGACCCATGGGTAAAACTCACGTTTTAAAAATGTCCCGAAATCCGAATTTGGACTTTCACTAGTGTATTAAGTGTATCAAAATGTCGTCTTTCACATTGATTCGGAATCGTCAACCGCAAAAAAAGGCAGTTTTTAGATATCGTTGAATGAAGAAAGTTGTCTCTTTCTTGTTTCAAGTGTTCAACAATGGACCCATGGCTAAAACTCAAGTTTTAAAGACTTCCCGAAATCCGAATTTGGATTTTTCATTAGTGTATTAAGTGTATTAAAATGTCGTCTTTCACATTGATTCGGAATCATCAACCGCAAAAAAAGTCAGTTTTGAGATATCGTTGAATGAACAAAGTTGTCTCTTTCTTTTTTCAAGTGTTTAACTATGGACCCATGGCTAAAACTCAAGTTTTAAATACTTTCCGAAATCCGAATTTGGACTTTCATCAGTGTATTAAGTGTATTAAAATGTCGTCTTTCACATTGATTCGGAATCGTCCACTACAAAAAACTGCCCTTTTGAGTTATCGTTGAATAAGCAAAGTTGTCTCTTTCTTGTTTCAAGTGTTCAACTATGGACCCATGGCTAAAACACAAGTTTTAAAAACTTCTCGAAATATGAATTTGGACTTTCTTTAGTGTATTAAGTTTTTCAAAATGTCGTCTTTCACGTAGATTCGGAATCATCAAAACCAAATAAGTCAGTTTTTAGATATCTTTGATTGAACAAAGTTCTATCTTTCTTGTTTCAAGTGTTCTACTATGAACCCACGGCTAAAACTCAAGTTTTAAAAACTTCTCGAAATCTGAATCTGGACTTTCATTAGTGTATTAAGTGTATCAAAATGTCATCTTTCACATAGGTTCGGAATCGTCAACTGCAAAAAAGTCAATTTTAAGATATCGTTGATTGAACAAAGTTGTCTCCTTCTTGTTTCAAGTGTTCTACTATGGACCATGGCTAAAACTCAAGTTTTAGAGACATCCCGAAATCCGAATTTGGACTTTCGTTAGTGTATTAAGTGTATCAAAATGTCATCTTTCACATTGATTCGAGATCGTCAACCGCAAAAAAAGTCAGTTTTGAGATATCGTTGAATGAACAAAGTTGTCTCTTTCTTGTTTCTAGTGTTTAACTATGGACCCATGGCTAAAACTTAAGTTTTAAAGACTTCCCAAAATCTGATTTGGACTTTCATCAGTGTATTAAGTGTATTAAAATGTAGTCTTTCACATTGATTCAGAATCGTCCACCGCAAAAAACTTTCCTTTCGAGTTATCGTTGAATGAACGAAGTTGTCTCTTTCTTGTTTCAAGTGTTCAACTACGGACCCATGGCCAAAACTCAAGTTTTAAAAACTTCCCAAAATCTGAATTTGGGCTTTCTTTAGTGTATTAAGTGTTTCAAAATGCCGTCTTTCATGTAGATTCGTAATCTTCAAAAGCAAATAAGTCAGTTTTTAGATATCTTTGATTGAACAAAGTTCTGTCTTTCTTGTTTCAAGTGTTCTACTATGGACCCATGACAAAAACTCAAGTTTTAAAAACTTCTCGAAATCTAAATCTGGACTTTCATTAGGGTATTAAGTGTATCAAAATGTCGTCTTTCACATAGATTCGGAATCGTCAACTGCAAAAAAGTCAGTTTTAAGATATCGTTGATTGAACAAAGTTGTCTCTTTCTTGTTTCAAGTGTTCTACTATGGACCCATGGGTAAAACTCAAGTTTTAAAAAAGTTCCCGGAATCCGAATTTGGACATTCGTTAGTGTATTAAGTGTATCAAAATGTCGTCTTTCACGTTGATTCGGAATCGTCAACCGCAATAAAAGTCAGTTTTGAGATATAGTTGAATGAACAAAGTTGTCTCTTTCTTGTTTCAAGTGTTTAACTATTGACCCATGGCTAAAACTCAAGCTTTAAAGACTTCCCGAAATCCAAATTTGGACTTTCGTTAGTGTATTAAGTGTATCAAAATGTCGTCTTTCACATTTATTCGAAATCGTCAACCGCAAAAAAAGTCAGTTTTGAGAAATCGTTGAATCAACAAAGTTGTCTCTTTCTTGTTTCAAGTGTTCTACTATAGACCCATGGCTAAAACTCAAGTTTTAAAGACTTCCCGAAATCCAAATTTAGACTTTCATTAGTGTATTAAGTGTATTAAAATGTCGTATTTCACATTGATTCGGAATCGTCAACCGCAAAAAAAGTCAGTTCTGAGATATCGTTGAATGAACGAAGTTGTTTCTTTCTTGTTTCAAGTGTTTAACTATGGACCCATGGCTAAAACTCAAGTTTTAAAGACTTCCCGAAATCTGAATTTGTACTTTCATTAGTGTATTAAGTGCATTAAAATGTCGTCTTTCACATTGATTCGGAATCGTCAACCGCAAAAAAAGTCAGTTTTGAGTTATCGTTGAATGAACAAAGTTGTCTCTTTCTTGTTTCAAGTGTTTAACTATGGACCCATGGCTAAAACTCAAGTTTTAAAGACTTCCCGAAATCCGAATTTGGACTTTCATTAGTGTATTAAGTGTATTAAAATGTCATCTTTCGCATTGATTCGGAATCGTCAACCGCAAAAAAAGTCAGTTTTGAGTTATCGTTGAATGAACAAAGTTGTCTCTTTCTTGTTTCAAGTGTTCAACTATGGACCCATGGCTAAAACTCAAGTTTTAAAGACTTCCCGAAATCCGAATTTGGACTTTCATTTGTGTATTAAGTGTATTAAAATGTCGTCTTTCACATTGATTCGGAATCGTCAACCGCAAAAAAAGTCAGTTTTGAGATATCGTTGAATGAACAAAGTTGTCTCTTTCTTGTTTCAAGTGTTCAACTATGGACCCATGGCTAAAACTCAAGTTTTAAAAACTTCCCAAAATCTGAATTTGGACTTTATTTAGTGTATTAAGTGTTTCAAAATGTCATCTTTCACGTAGATTCAGAACCGTCAAAAGCAAATAAGTCAGTTTTGAGATATCTTTGATAGAACAAAGTTCTGTCTTTCTTGTTTCAATTGTTCTACTGTGCACCCATGGCTAAAACTCAAGTTTTAAAAACTTCCCGAGATCTGAATCTGGACTTTCATTAGTGTATTATGTGTATCAAAATGTCGTCTTTCACATAGATTCGGAATCGTCAACTGCAAAAAAGTCAATTTTGAGATATCGTTGATTTAACAAAGTTGTCTCCTTCTTGTTTCAAGTGTTCTACTATGGACCCATGGGTAAAACTCACGTTTTAAAAATGTCCCGAAATCCGAATTTGGACTTTCACTAGTGTATTAAGTGTATCAAAATGTCGTCTTTCACATTGATTCGGAATCGTCAACCGCAAAAAAAGGCAGTTTTTAGATATCGTTGAATGAAGAAAGTTGTCTCTTTCTTGTTTCAAGTGTTCAACAATGGACCCAAGGCTAAAACTCAAGTTTTAAAGACTTCCCGAAATCCGAATTTGGATTTTTCATTAGTGTATTAAGTGTATTAAAATGTCGTCTTTCACATTGATTCGGAATCATCAACCGCAAAAAAAGTCAGTTTTGAGATATCGTTGAATGAACAAAGTTGTTTCTTTCTTGTTTCAAGTGTTCAACTATGGACCCATGGCTAAAACTCAAGTTTTAAAAACTTCTCGAAATATGAATTTGGACTTTGTTTAGTGTATTAGGTGTTTCAAAATGTTGTCTTTCACGTAGATTCGGAATCATCAACAGCAAAAAAAGTCAGTTTTGTGATATCGTTGAATGAACAAAGTTGTATCTTTCTTGTTTCAAGTGTTTAACTACGGACCCATGGCTAAAACTCAAGTTTTAAAGACTTTTCGAAATCCGAATTTGGAGTTTCATCAGTGTATTAAGTGTATTAAAATGTCGTCTTTCACATTGATTCGGAATCGTCCACCGCAAAAAAGTTCCCTTTTGAGTTATCGTTGAATGAACAAAGTTGTCTCTTTCTTGTTTCAAGTGTTCAACGATGGACCCATGGCTAAAACTCAAGTTTTAAAAACTTCTCGAAATATGAATTTGTACTTTCTTTAGTGTATTAAGTGTTTCAAAATGTCGTCTTTCACGTAGATTCGAAATCATCAAAAGCAAATAAGTCAGTTTTTAGATATCTTTGATTGAACAAAGTTCTGTCTTTCTTGTTTCAAGTGTTTAACTATGGACCATGGCTAAAACTCAAGTTTTAAAAACTTTTCGAAATCTGAATATGGACTTTCTTTAGTGTATTAAGTGTTTCAAAATGCTGTCTTTCACGTAGATTCGTAATCATCAAAAGCAAATAAGTCAGTTTTAAGATATCGTTGATTGAACAAAGTTGTCTTCTTCTTGTTTCAAGTGTTCTACTATGGACCATGGCTAAAACTCAAGTTTTAAAAACTTTCCGAAATCTGAATTTGGACTTTCTTTAGTGTATTAAGTGTTTCAAAATGCTGTCTTTCACATAGATTCGGAATCGTCAACTGCAAAAAAGTCAATTTTAAGATATCGTTGATTGAACAAAGTTGTCTCCTTCTTCTTTCAAGTGTTCTACTATGGACCATGGCTAAAACTCAAGTTTTAGAGACATCCCGAAATCCAAATTTGGACTTTCGTTACTGTACTAAGTGTATCAAAATGTCATCTTTCACATTGATTCGAGATCGTCAACCGCAAAAAAAGTCAATTTTGAGATATCGTTGAATGAACAAAGTTGTCTCTTTCTTGTTTCAAGTGTTTAACTATGGACCCATGGCTAAAACTCAAGTTTTAAAGACTTCTCGAAATCTGAATTTGGACTTTCATCAATGTATTAAGTGTATTAAAATGTAGTCTTTCACATTGATTCAGAATCGTCCACCGCAAAAAACTTCCCTTTCGAGTTATCGTTGAATGAACGAAGTTGTCTCTTTCTTGTTTCAAGTGTTCAACTATGGACCCATGGCCAAAACTCAAGTTTTAAAAACTTCCCAAAATCTGAATTTGGCCTTTCTTTAGTGTATTAAGTGTTTCAAAATGCCGTATTTCATGTAGATTCGTAATCATCAAAAGCAAATAAGTCAGTTTTTAGATATCTTTGATTGAACAAAGTTCTGTCTTTCTTGTTTCAAGTGTTCTACTATGGACCCATGACTAAAACTCAAGTTTTAAAAACTTCTCGAAATCTAAATCTGGACTTTCATTAGGGTATTAAGTGTATCAAAATGTCGTCTTTCACATAGATTCGGAATCGTCAACTGCAAAAAAGTCAATTTTAAGATATCGTTGATTGAACAAAGTTGTCTCTTTCTTGTTTCAAGTGTTCTACTATGGACCCATGGGTAAAACTCAAGTTTTAAAAAAGTTCCCGGAATCCGAATTTGGACATTCGTTAGTGTATTAAGTGTATCAAAATGTCGTCTTTCACGTTGATTCAGAATCGTCAACCGCAATAAAAGTCAGTTTTGAGATATAGTTGAATGAACAAAGTTGTCTCTTTCTTGTTTCAAGTGTTTAACTATTGACCCATGGCTAAAACTCAAGCTTTAAAGACTTCCCGAAATCCAAATTTGGACTTTCGTTAGTGTATTAAGTGTATCAAAATGTCGTCTTTCACATTTATTCGAAATCGTCAACCGCAAAAAAAGTCAGTTTTGAGAAATCGTTGAATCAACAAAGTTGTCTCTTTCTTGTTTCAAGTGTTCTACTATAGACCCATGGCTAAAACTCAAGTTTTAAAGACTTCCCGAAATCCAAATTTAGACATTCATTAGTGTATTAAGTGTATTAAAATGTCGTATTTCACATTGATTCGGAATCGTCAACCGCAAAAAAAGTCAGTTCTGAGATATCGTTGAATGAACGAAGTTGTTTCTTTCTTGTTTCAAGTGTTTAACTATGGACCCATGGCTAAAACTCAAGTTTTAAAGACTTCCCGAAATCCGAATTTGTACTTTCATTAGTGTATTAAGTGTATTAAAATGTCGTCTTTCACATTGATTCGGAATCGTCAACCGCAAAAAAAGTCAGTTTTGAGTTATCGTTGAATGAACAAAGTTGTCTCTTTCTTGTTTCAAGTGTTTAACTATGGACCCATGGCTAAAACTCAAGTTTTAAAGACTTCCCGAAATCCGAATTTGGACTTTCATTAGTGTATTAAGTGTATTAAAATGTCGTCTTTCGCATTGATTCGGAATCGTCAACCGCAAAAAAAGTCAGTTTTGAGTTATCGTTGAATGAACAAAGTTGTCTCTTTCTTGTTTCAAGTGTTCAACTATGGACCCATGGCTAAAACTCAAGTTTTAAAGACTTCCCGAAATCCGAATTTGGACTTTCATTTGTGTATTAAGTGTATTAAAATGTTGTCTTTCACATTGATTCGGAATCGTCAACCGCAAAAAAAGTCAGTTTTGAGATATCGTTGAATGAACAAAGTTGTCTCTTTCTTGTTTCAAGTGTTCAACTATGGACCCATGGCTAAAACTCAAGTTTTAAAAACTTCCCAAAATCTGAATTTGGACTTTATTTAGTGTATTAAGTGTTTCAAAAAGTCATTTTTCACGTAGATTCAGAACCGTCAAAAGCAAATAAGTCAGTTTTGAGATATCTTTGATAGAACAAAGTTCTGTCTTTCTTGTTTCAATTGTTCTACTTTGCACCCATGGCTAAAACTCAAGTTTTAAAAACTTCCCGAGATCTGAATCTGGACTTTCATTAGTGTATTATGTGTATCAAAATGTCGTCTTTCACATAGATTCGGAATCGTCAACTGCAAAAAAGTCAATTTTGAGATATCGTTGATTTAACAAAGTTGTCTCCTTCTTGTTTCAAGTGTTCTACTATGGACCCATGGGTAAAACTCACGTTTTAAAAATGTCCCGAAATCCGAATTTGGACTTTCACTAGTGTATTAAGTGTATCAAAATGTCGTCTTTCACATTGATTCGGAATCGTCAACCGCAAAAAAAGGCAGTTTTTAGATATCGTTGAATGAAGAAAGTTGTCTCTTTCTTGTTTCAAGTGTTCAACAATGGACCCATGGCTAAAACTCAAGTTTTAAAGACTTCCCGAAATCCGAATTTGGATTTTTCATTAGTGTATTAAGTGTATTAAAATGTCGTCTTTCACATTGATTCGGAATCATCAACCGCAAAAAAAGTCAGTTTTGAGATATCGTTGAATGAACAAAGTTGTCTCTTTTTTGTTTCAAGTGTTTAACTATGGACCCATGGCTAAAACTCAAGTTTTAAAAACTTCTTGAAATATGAATTTGGACTTTCTTTAGTGTATTAGGTGTTTCAAAATGTTGTCTTTCACGTAGATTCAGAATCATCAACAGCAAAAAAAGTCAGTTTTGTGATATCGTTGAATGAACAAAGTTGTATCTTTCTTGTTTCAAGTGTTTAACTACGGACCCATGGCTAAAACTCAAGTTTTAAAGACTTTTCGAAATCCGAATTTGGACTTTCATCAGTGTATTAAGTGTATTAAAATGTCGTCTTTCACATTGATTCGGAATCGTCCACCGCAAAAAAGTTCCTTTTTGAGTTATTGTTGAATGAACAAAGTTGTCTCTTTCTTGTTTCAAGTGTTCAACGATGGACCCATGGCTAAAACTCAAGTTTTAAAAACTTCTCGAAATATGAATTTGTACTTTCTTTAGGGTATTAAGTGTTTCAAAATGTCGTCTTTCACGTAGATTCGAAATCATCAAAAGCAAATAAGTCAGTTTTTAGATATCTTTGATTGAACAAAGTTCTGTCTTTCTTGTTTCAAGTGTTTAACTATGGACCATGGCTAAAACTCAAGTTTTAAAAACTTTTCGAAATCTGAATATGGACTTTCTTTAGTGTATTAAGTGTTTCAAAATGCTGTCTTTCACGTAGATTCGTAATCATCAAAAGCAAATAAGTCAGTTTTAAGATAT
Source organism: Diospyros kaki (assembly GCA_036245055.1). Lineage (NCBI taxonomy): Eukaryota > Viridiplantae > Streptophyta > Magnoliopsida > Ericales > Ebenaceae > Diospyros > Diospyros kaki. The sequence continues at coordinate 18,749,557 of BSEG01000009.1, read as the reverse complement.
CGTTGATTGAACAAAGTTGTCTTCTTCTTGTTTCAAGTGTTCTACTATGGACCCATGGCTAAAACTCAAGTTTTAAAAACTTCTCGAAATATGAATTTGTACTTTCTTTAGTGTATTAAGTGTTTCAAAATGTCGTCTTTCACATAGATTCGGAATCATCAAAAGCAAATAAGTCAGTTTTTAGATATCTTTGATTGAACAAAGTTCTGTCTTTCTTGTTTCAATTGTTTAACTATGGACCATGGCTAAAACTCAAGTTTTAAAAACTTTCCGAAATCTGAATTTGGACTTTCTTTAGTGTATTAAGTGTTTCAAAATGCTGTCTTTCACATAGATTCGGAATCGTCAACTGCAAAAAAGTCAATTTTAAGATATCGTTGATTGAACAAAGTTGTCTCCTTCTTCTTTCAAGTGTTCTACTATGGACCATGGCTAAAACTCAAGTTTTAGAGACATCCCGAAATCTAAATTTGGACTTTCGTTACTGTACTAAGTGTATCAAAATGTCATCTTTCACATTGATTCGAGATCGTCAACCGCAAAAAAAGTCAATTTTGAGATATCGTTGAATGAACAAAGTTGTCTCTTTCTTGTTTCAAGTGTTTAACTATGGACCCATGGCTAAAACTCAAGTTTTAAAGACTTCTCGAAATCTGAATTTGGACTTTCATCAGTGTATTAAGTGTATTAAAATGTAGTCTTTCACATTGATTCAGAATCGTCCACCGCAAAAAACTTCCCTTTCGAGTTATCGTTGAATGAACGAAGTTGTCTCTTTCTTGTTTCAAGTGTTCAACTATGGACCCATGGCCAAAACTCAAGTTTTAAAAACTTCCCAAAATCTGAATTTGGGCTTTCTTTAGTGTATTAAGTGTTTCAAAATGCCGTCTTTCATGTAGATTCGTAATCATCAAAAGCAAATAAGTCAGTTTTTAGATATCTTTGATTGAACAAAGTTCTGTCTTTCTTGTTTCAAGTGTTCTACTATGGACCCATGACTAAAACTCAAGTTTTAAAAACTTCTCGAAATCTAAATCTGGACTTTCATTAGGGTATTAAGTGTATCAAAATGTCGTCTTTCACATAGATTCGGAATCGTCAACTGCAAAAAAGTCAGTTTTAAGATATCGTTGATTGAACAAAGTTGTCTCTTTCTTGTTTCAAGTGTTCTACTATGGACCCATGGGTAAAACTCAAGTTTTAAAAAAGTTCCCGGAATCCGAATTTGGACATTCGTTAGTGTATTAAGTGTATCAAAATGTCGTCTTTCACGTTGATTCGGAATCGTCAACCGCAATAAAAGTCAGTTTTGAGATATTGTTGAATGAACAAAGTTGTCTCTTTCTTGTTTCAAGTGTTTAACTATTGACCCATGGCTAAAACTCAAGCTTTAAAGACTTCCCGAAATCCAAATTTGGACTTTCGTTAGTGTATTAAGTGTATCAAAATGTCGTCTTTCACATTTATTCGAAATCGTCAACCGCAAAAAAAGTCAGTTTTGAGAAATCGTTGAATCAACAAAGTTGTCTCTTTCTTGTTTCAAGTGTTCTACTATAGACCCATGGCTAAAACTCAAGTTTTAAAGACTTCCCGAAATCCAAATTTAGACTTTCATTAGTGTATTAAGTGTATTAAAATGTCGTATTTCACATTGATTCGGAATCGTCAACCGCAAAAAAAGTCAGTTCTGAGATATCTTTGAATGAACGAAGTTGTCTCTTTCTTGTTTCAAGTGTTCAACTATGGACCCATGGCTAAAACTCAAGTTTTAAAGACTTCCCGAAATCCGAATTTGGACTTTCATTTGTGTATTAAGTGTATCAAAATGTCGTCTTTCACATTGATTCGGAATCGTCAACTGCAAAAAAGTCAATTTTGAGATATCGTTGATTTAACAAAGTTGTCTCCTTCTTGTTTCAAGTGTTCTACTATGGACCCATGGGTAAAACTCACGTTTTAAAAATGTCCCGAAATCCGAATTTGGACTTTCACTAGTGTATTAAGTGTATTAAAATGTCGTCTTTCGCATTGATTCGGAATCGTCAACCGCAAAAAAAGTCAGTTTTGAGTTATCGTTGAATGAACAAAGTTGTCTCTTTCTTGTTTCAAGTGTTCAACTATGGACCCATGGCTAAAACTCAAGTTTTAAAGACTTCCCGAAATCCGAATTTGGATTTTCATTTGTGTATTAAGTGTATTAAAATGTCGTCTTTCACATTGATTCGGAATCGTCAACCGCAAAAAAAGTCAGTTTTGAGATATCGTTGAATGAACAAAGTTGTCCCTTTCTTGTTTCAAGTGTTCAACTATGGACCCATGGCTAAAACTCAAGTTTTAAAAACTTCCCAAAATCTGAATTTGGACTTTATTTAGTGTATTAAGTGTTTCAAAAAGTCATCTTTCACGTAGATTCAGAACCGTCAAAAGCAAATAAGTCAGTTTTGAGATATCTTTGATAGAACAAAGTTCTGTCTTTCTTGTTTCAATTGTTCTACTTTGCACCCATGGCTAAAACTCAAGTTTTAAAAACTTCCCGAGATCTGAATCTGGACTTTCATTAGTGTATTATGTGTATCAAAATGTCGTCTTTCACATAGATTCGGAATCGTCAACTGCAAAAAAGTCAATTTTGAGATATCGTTGATTTAACAAAGTTGTCTCCTTCTTGTTTCAAGTGTTCTACTATGGACCCATGGGTAAAACTCACGTTTTAAAAATGTCCCGAAATCCGAATTTGGACTTTCACTAGTGTATTAAGTGTATCAAAATGTCGTCTTTCACATTGATTCGGAATCGTCAACCGCAAAAAAAGGCAGTTTTTAGATATCGTTGAATGAAGAAAGTTGTCTCTTTCTTGTTTCAAGTGTTCAACAATGGACCCATGGCTAAAACTCAAGTTTTAAAGACTTCCCGAAATCCGAATTTGGATTTTTCATTAGTGTATTAAGTGTATTAAAATGTCGTCTTTCACATTGATTCGGAATCATCAACCGCAAAAAAAGTCAGTTTTGAGATATCGTTGAATGAACAAAGTTGTCTCTTTTTTGTTTCAAGTGTTTAACTATGGACCCATGGCTAAAACTCAAGTTTTAAAAACTTCTCGAAATATGAATTTGGACTTTCTTTAGTGTATTAGGTGTTTCAAAATGTCGTCTTTCACGTAGATTCGGAATCATCAACAGCAAAAAAAGTCAGTTTTGTGATATCGTTGAATGAACAAAGTTGTATCTTTCTTGTTTCAAGTGTTTAACTACGGACCCATGGCTAAAACTCAAGTTTTAAAGACTTTTCGAAATCCGAATTTGGACTTTCATCAGTGTATTAAGTGTATTAAAATGTCGTCTTTCACATTGATTCGGAATCGTCCACCGCAAAAAAGTTCCCTTTTGAGTTATTGTTGAATGAACAAAGTTGTCTCTTTCTTGTTTCAAGTGTTCAACGATGGACCCATGGCTAAAACTCAAGTTTTAAAAACTTCTCGAAATATGAATTTGTACTTTCTTTAGTGTATTAAGTGTTTCAAAATGTCGTCTTTCACGTAGATTCGAAATCATCAAAAGCAAATAAGTCAGTTTTTAGATATCTTTGATTGAACAAAGTTCTGTCTTTCTTGTTTCAAGTGTTTAACTATGGACCATGGCTAAAACTCAAGTTTTAAAAACTTTTCGAAATCTGAATATGGACTTTCTTTAGTGTATTAAGTGTTTCAAAATGCTGTCTTTCACGTAGATTCGTAATCATCAAAAGCAAATAAGTCAGTTTTAAGATATCGTTGATTGAACAAAGTTATCTTCTTCTTGTTTCAAGTGTTCTACTATGGACCCATGGCTAAAACTCAAGTTTTAAAAACTTCTCGAAATATGAATTTGTACTTTCTTTAGTGTATTAAGTGTTTCAAAATGTCGTCTTTCACATAGATTCGGAATCATCAAAAGCAAATAAGTCAGTTTTTAGATATCTTTGATTGAACAAAGTTCTGTCTTTCTTGTTTCAATTGTTTAACTATGGACCATGGCTAAAACTCAAGTTTTAAAAACTTTCCGAAATCTGAATTTGGACTTTCTTTAGTGTATTAAGTGTTTCAAAATGCTGTCTTTCACATAGATTCGGAATCGTCAACTGCAAAAAAGTCAATTTTAAGATATCGTTGATTGAACAAAGTTGTCTCCTTCTTCTTTCAAGTGTTCAACTATGGACCATGGCTAAAACTCAAGTTTTAGAGACATCCCGAAATCCAAATTTGGACTTTCGTTACTGTACTAAGTGTATCAAAATGTCATCTTTCACATTGATTCGAGATCGTCAACCGCAAAAAAAGTCAATTTTGAGATATCGTTGAATGAACAAAGTTGTCTCTTTCTTGTTTCAAGTGTTTAACTATGGACCCATGGCTAAAACTCAAGTTTTAAAGACTTCTCGAAATCTGAATTTGGACTTTCATCAGTGTATTAAGTGTATTAAAATGTAGTCTTTCACATTGATTCAGAATCGTCCACCGCAAAAAACTTCCCTTTCGAGTTATCGTTGAATGAACGAAGTTGTCTCTTTCTTGTTTCAAGTGTTCAACTATGGACCCATGGCCAAAACTCAAGTTTTAAAAACTTCCCAAAATCTGAATTTGGGCTTTCTTTAGTGTATTAAGTGTTTCAAAATGCCGTCTTTCATGTAGATTCGTAATCATCAAAAGCAAATAAGTCAGTTTTTAGATATCTTTGATTGAACAAAGTTCTGTCTTTCTTGTTTCAAGTGTTCTACTATGGACCCATGACTAAAACTCAAGTTTTAAAAACTTCTCGAAATCTAAATCTGGACTTTCATTAGGGTATTAAGTGTATCAAAATGTCGTCTTTCACATAGATTCGGAATCGTCAACTGCAAAAAAGTCAGTTTTAAGATATCGTTGATTGAACAAAGTTGTCTCTTTCTTGTTTCAAGTGTTCTACTATTGACCCATGGGTAAAACTCAAGTTTTAAAAAAGTTCCCGGAATCCGAATTTGGACATTCGTTAGTGTATTAAGTGTATCAAAATGTCGTCTTTCACGTTGATTCGGAATCGTCAACCGCAATAAAAGTCAGTTTTGAGATATTGTTGAATGAACAAAGTTGTCTCTTTCTTGTTTCAAGTGTTTAACTATTGACCCATGGCTAAAACTCAAGCTTTAAAGACTTCCCGAAATCCAAATTTGGACTTTCGTTAGTGTATTAAGTGTATCAAAATGTCGTCTTTCACATTTATTCGAAATCGTCAACCGCAAAAAAAGTCAGTTTTGAGAAATCGTTGAATCAACAAAGTTGTCTCTTTCTTGTTTCAAGTGTTCTACTATAGACCCATGGCTAAAACTCAAGTTTTAAAGACTTCCCGAAATCCAAATTTAGACTTTCATTAGTGTATTAAGTGTATTAAAATGTCGTATTTCACATTGATTCGGAATCGTCAACCGCAAAAAAAGTCAGTTCTGAGATATCTTTGAATGAACGAAGTTGTTTCTTTCTTGTTTCAAGTGTTTAACTATGGACCCATGGCTAAAACTCAAGTTTTAAAGACTTCCCGAAATCCGAATTTGTACTTTCATTAGTGTATTAAGTGTATTAAAATTTCGTCTTTCACATTGATTCGGAATCGTCAACCGCAAAAAAAGTCAGTTTTGAGTTATCGTTGAATGAACAAAGTTGTCTCTTTCTTGTTTCAAGTGTTTAACTATGGACCCATGGCTAAAACTCAAGTTTTAAAGACTTCCCGAAATCCGAATTTGGACTTTCATTAGTGTATTAAGTGTATTAAAATGTCGTCTTTCGCATTGATTTGGAATCGTCAACCGCAAAAAAAGTCAGTTTTGAGTTATCGTTGAATGAACAAAGTTGTCTCTTTCTTGTTTCAAGTGTTCAACTATGGACCCATGGCTAAAACTCAAGTTTTAAAGACTTCCCGAAATCCGAATTTGTACTTTCATTAGTGTATTAAGTGTATTAAAATGTCGTCTTTCACATTGATTCGGAATCGTCAACCGCAAAAAAAGTCAGTTTTGAGTTATCGTTGAATGAACAAAGTTGTCTCTTTCTTGTTTCAAGTGTTTAACTATGGACCCATGGCTAAAACTCAAGTTTTAAAGACTTCCCGAAATCCGAATTTGGACTTTCATTAGTGTATTAAGTGTATTAAAATGTCGTCTTTCGCATTGATTTGGAATCGTCAACCGCAAAAAAAGTCAGTTTTGAGTTATCGTTGAATGAACAAAGTTGTTTCTTTCTTGTTTCAAGTGTTTAACTATGGACCCATGGCTAAAACTCAAGTTTTAAAGACTTCCCGAAATCCGAATTTGTACTTTCATTTGTGTATTAAGTGTATCAAAATGTCGTCTTTCACATAGATTCGGAATCGTCAACTGCAAAAAAGTCAATTTTGAGATATCGTTGATTTAACAAAGTTGTCTCCTTCTTGTTTCAAGTGTTCTACTATGGACCCATGGGTAAAACTCACGTTTTAAAAATGTCCCGAAATCCGAATTTGGACTTTCACTAGTGTATTAAGTGTATTAAAATGTCGTCTTTCGCATTGATTCGGAATCGTCAACCGCAAAAAAAGTCAGTTTTGAGTTATCGTTGAATGAACAAAGTTGTCTCTTTCTTGTTTCAAGTGTTCAACTATGGACCCATGGCTAAAACTCAAGTTTTAAAGACTTCCCGAAATCCGAATTTGGACTTTCATTTGTGTATTAAGTGTATTAAAATGTCGTCTTTCACATTGATTCGGAATCGTCAACCGCAAAAAAAGTCAGTTTTGAGATATCGTTGAATGAACAAAGTTGTCTCTTTCTTGTTTCAAGTGTTCAACTATGGACCCATGGCTAAAACTCAAGTTTTAAAAACTTCCCAAAATCTGAATTTGGACTTTATTTAGTGTATTAAGTGTTTCAAAATGTCATCTTTCACGTAGATTCAGAACCGTCAAAAGCAAATAAGTCAGTTTTGAGATATCTTTGATAGAACAAAGTTCTGTCTTTCTTGTTTCAATTGTTCTACTGTGCACCCATGGCTAAAACTCAAGTTTTAAAAACTTCCCGAGATCTGAATCTGGACTTTCATTAGTGTATTATGTGTATCAAAATGTCGTCTTTCACATAGATTCGGAATCGTCAACTGCAAAAAAGTCAATTTTGAGATATCGTTGATTTAACAAAGTTGTCTCCTTCTTGTTTCAAGTGTTCTACTATGGACCCATGGGTAAAACTCACGTTTTAAAAATGTCCCGAAATCCGAATTTGGACTTTCACTAGTGTATTAAGTGTATCAAAATGTCGTCTTTCACATTGATTCGGAATCGTCAACCGCAAAAAAAGGCAGTTTTTAGATATCGTTGAATGAAGAAAGTTGTCTCTTTCTTGTTTCAAGTGTTCAACAATGGACCCATGGCTAAAACTCAAGTTTTAAAGACTTCCCGAAATCCGAATTTGGATTTTTCATTAGTGTATTAAGTGTATTAAAATGTCGTCTTTCACATTGATTCGGAATCATCAACCGCAAAAAAAGTCAGTTTTGAGATATCGTTGAATGAACAAAGTTGTCTCTTTCTTGTTTCAAGTGTTTAACTATGGACCCATGGCTAAAACTCAAGTTTTAAAAACTTCTCGAAATATGAATTTGGACTTTCTTTAGTGTATTAGGTGTTTCAAAATGTTGTCTTTCACGTAGATTCCGAATCATCAACAGCAAAAAAAGTCAGTTTTGTGATATCGTGGAATGAACAAAGTTGTATCTTTCTTGTTTCAAGTGTTTAACTACGGACCCATGGCTAAAACTCAAGTTTTAAAGACTTTTCGAAATCCGAATTTGGACTTTCATCAGTGTATTAAGTGTATTAAAATGTCGTCTTTCACATTGATTCGGAATCGTCCACCGCAAAAAAGTTCCCTTTTGAGTTATCGTTGAATGAACAAAGTTGTCTCTTTCTTGTTTCAAGTGTTCAACGATGGACCCATGGCTAAAACTCAAGTTTTAAAAACTTCTCGAAATATGAATTTGTACTTTCTTTAGTGTATTAAGTGTTTCAAAATGTCGTCTTTCACGTAGATTCGAAATCATCAAAAGCAAATAAGTCAGTTTTTAGATATCTTTGATTGAACAAAGTTCTGTCTTTCTTGTTTCAAGTGTTTAACTATGGACCATGGCTAAAACTCAAGTTTTAAAAACTTTTCAAAATCTGAATATGGACTTTCTTTAGTGTATTAAGTGTTTCAAATTGCTGTCTTTCACGTAGATTCGTAATCATCAAAAGCAAATAAGTCAGTTTTAAGATATCGTTGATTGAACAAAGTTGTCTTCTTCTTGTTTCAAGTGTTCTACTATGGACCATGGCTAAAACTCAAGTTTTAAAAACTTTCCGAAATCTGAATTTGCACTTTCTTTAGTGTATTAAGTGTTTCAAAATGCTGTCTTTCACATAGATTCGGAATCGTCAACTGCAAAAAAGTCAATTTTAAGATATCGTTGATTGAACAAAGTTGTCTCCTTCTTGTTTCAAGTGTTCTACTATGGACCATGGCTAAAACTCAAGTTTTAGAGACATCCCGAAATCCAAATTTGGACTTTCGTTACTGTACTAAGTGTATCAAAATGTCATCTTTCACATTGATTCGAGATCGTCAACCGCAAAAAAAGTCAATTTTGAGATATCGTTGAATGAACAAAGTTGTCTCTTTCTTGTTTCAAGTGTTTAACTATGGACCCATGGCTAAAACTCAAGTTTTAAAGACTTCTCGAAATCTGAATTTGGACTTTCATCAGTGTATTAAGTGTATTAAAATGTAGTCTTTCACATTGATTCAGAATCGTCCACCGCAAAAAACTTCCCTTTCGAGTTATCGTTGAATGAACGAAGTTGTCTCTTTCTTGTTTCAAGTGTTCAACTATGGACCCATGGCCAAAACTCAAGTTTTAAAAACTTCCCAAAATCTGAATTTGGGCTTTCTTTAGTGTATTAAGTGTTTCAAAATGCCGTCTTTCATGTAGATTCGTAATCATGAAAAGCAAATAAGTCAGTTTTTAGATATCTTTGATTGAACAAAGTTCTGTCTTTCTTGTTTCAAGTGTTCTACTATGGACCCATGACTAAAACTCAAGTTTTAAAAACTTCTCGAAATCTAAATCTGGACTTTCATTAGGGTATTAAGTGTATCAAAATGTCGTCTTTCACATAGATTCGGAATCGTCAACTGCAAAAAAGTCAGTTTTAAGATATCGTTGATTGAACAAAGTTGTCTCTTTCTTGTTTCAAGTGTTCTACTATGGACCCATGGGTAAAACTCAAGTTTTAAAAAAGTTCCCGGAATCCGAATTTGGACATTCGTTAGTGTATTAAGTGTATCAAAATGTCGTCTTTCACGTTGATTCGGAATCGTCAACCGCAATAAAAGTCAGTTTTGAGATATTGTTGAATGAACAAAGTTGTCTCTTTCTTGTTTCAAGTGTTTAACTATTGACCCATGGCTAAAACTCAAGCTTTAAAGACTTCCCGAAATCCAAATTTGGACTTTCGTTAGTGTATTAAGTGTATCAAAATGTCGTCTTTCACATTTATTCGAAATCGTCAACCGCAAAAAAAGTCAGTTTTGAGAAATCGTTGAATCAACAAAGTTGTCTCTTTCTTGTTTCAAGTGTTCTACTATAGACCCATGGCTAAAACTCAAGTTTTAAAGACTTCCCGAAATCCAAATTTAGACTTTCATTAGTGTATTAAGTGTATTAAAATGTCGTATTTCACATTGATTCGGAATCGTCAACCGCAAAAAAAGTCAGTTCTGAGATATCTTTGAATGAACGAAGTTGTCTCTTTCTTGTTTCAAGTGTTCAACTATGGACCCATGGCTAAAACTCAAGTTTTAAAGACTTCCCGAAATCCGAATTTGGACTTTCATTTGTGTATTAAGTGTATCAAAATGTCGTCTTTCACATAGATTCGGAATCGTCAACTGCAAAAAAGTCAATTTTGAGATATCGTTGATTTAACAAAGTTGTCTCCTTCTTGTTTCAAGTGTTCTACTATGGACCCATGGGTAAAACTCACGTTTTAAAAATGTCTCGAAATCCGAATTTGGACTTTCACTAGTGTATTAAGTGTATTAAAATGTCGTCTTTCGCATTGATTCGGAATCGTCAACCGCAAAAAAAGTCAGTTTTGAGTTATCGTTGAATGAACAAAGTTGTCTCTTTCTTGTTTCAAGTGTTCAACTATGGACCCATGGCTAAAACTCAAGTTTTAAAGACTTCCCGAAATCCGAATTTGGACTTTCATTTGTGTATTAAGTGTATTAAAATGTCGTCTTTCACATTGATTCGGAATCGTCAACCGCAAAAAAAGTCAGTTTTGAGATATCGTTGAATGAACAAAGTTGTCTCTTTCTTGTTTCAAGTGTTCAACTATGGACCCATGGCTAAAACTCAAGTTTTAAAAACTTCCCAAAATCTGAATTTGGACTTTATTTAGTGTATTAAGTGTTTCAAAAAGTCATCTTTCACGTAGATTCAGAACCGTCAAAAGCAAATAAGTCAGTTTTGAGATATCTTTGATAGAACAAAGTTCTGTCTTTCTTGTTTCAATTGTTCTACTTTGCACCCATGGCTAAAACTCAAGTTTTAAAAACTTCCCGAGATCTGAATCTGGACTTTCATTAGTGTATTATGTGTATCAAAATGTCGTCTTTCACATAGATTCGGAATCGTCAACTGCAAAAAAGTCAATTTTGAGATATCGTTGATTTAACAAAGTTGTCTCCTTCTTGTTTCAAGTGTTCTACTATGGACCCATGGGTAAAACTCACGTTTTAAAAATGTCCCGAAATCCGAATTTGGACTTTCACTAGTGTATTAAGTGTATCAAAATGTCGTCTTTCACATTGATTCGGAATCGTCAACCGCAAAAAAAGGCAGTTTTTAGATATCGTTGAATGAAGAAAGTTGTCTCTTTCTTGTTTCAAATGTTCAACAATGGACCCATGGCTAAAACTCAAGTTTTAAAGACTTCCCGAAATCCGAATTTGGATTTTTCATTAGTGTATTAAGTGTATTAAAATGTCGTCTTTCACATTGATTCGGAATCATCAACCGCAAAAAAAGTCAGTTTTGAGATATCGTTGAATGAACAAAGTTGTCTCTTTCTTGTTTCAAGTGTTTAACTATGGACCCATGGCTAAAACTCAAGTTTTAAAAACTTCTCGAAATATGAATTTGGACTTTCTTTAGTGTATTAGGTGTTTCAAAATGTTGTCTTTCACGTAGATTCGGAATCATCAACAGCAAAAAAAGTCAGTTTTGTGATATCGTTGAATGAACAAAGTTGTATCTTTCTTGTTTCAAGTGTTTAACTACGGACCCATGGCTAAAACTCAAGTTTTAAAGACTTTTCGAAATCCGAATTTGGACTTTCATCAGTGTATTAAGTGTATTAAAATGTCGTCTTTCACATTGATTCGGAATCGTCCACCGCAAAAAAGTTCCCTTTTGAGTTATCGTTGAATGAACAAAGTTGTCTCTTTCTTGTTTCAAGTGTTCAACGATGGACCCATGGCTAAAACTCAAGTTTTAAAAACTTCTCGAAATATGAATTTGTACTTTCTTTAGTGTATTAAGTGTTTCAAAATGTCGTCTTTCACGTAGATTCGAAATCATCAAAAGCAAATAAGTCAGTTTTTAGATATCTTTCATTGAACAAAGTTTTGTCTTTCTTGTTTCAAGTGTTTAACTATGGACCATGGCTAAAACTCAAGTTTTAAAAACTTTTCGAAATCTGAATATCGACTTTCTTTAGTGTATTAAGTGTTTCAAAATGCTGTCTTTCACGTAGATTCGTAATCATCAAAAGCAAATAAGTCAGTTTTAAGATATCGTTGATTGAACAAAGTTGTCTTCTTCTTGTTTCAAGTGTTCTACTATGGACCATGGCTAAAACTCAAGTTTTAAAAACTTTTCGAAATCTGAATTTGGACTTTCTTTAGTGTATTAAGTGTTTCAAAATGCTGTCTTTCACATAGATTCAGAATCGTCAACTGCAAAAAAGTCAATTTTAAGATATCGTTGATTGAACAAAGTTGTCTCCTTCTTGTTTCAAGTGTTCTACTATGGACCATGGCTAAAACTCAAGTTTTAGAGACATCCCGAAATCCAAATTTGGACTTTCGTTACTATACTAAGTGTATCAAAATGTCATCTTTCACATTGATTCGAGATCGTCAACCGCAAAAAAAGTCAATTTTGAGATATCGTTGAATGAACAAAGTTGTCTCTTTCTTGTTTCAAGTGTTTAACTATGGACCCATGGCTAAAACTCAAGTTTTAAAGACTTCCCGAAATCTGAATTTGGACTTTCATCAGTGTATTAAGTGTATTAAAATGTAGTCTTTCACATTGATTCAGAATCGTCCACCGCAAAAAACTTCCCTTTCGAGTTATCGTTGAATGAACGAAGTTGTCTCTTTCTTGTTTCAAGTGTTCAACTATGGACCCATGGCCAAAACTCAAGTTTTAAAAACTTCCCAAAATCTGAATTTGGGCTTTCTTTAGTGTATTAAGTGTTTCAAAATGCCGTCTTTCATGTAGATTCGTAATCATCAAAAGCAAATAAGTCAGTTTTTAGATATCTTTGATTGAACAAAGTTCTGTCTTTCTTGTTTGAAGTGTTCTACTATGGACCCATGACTAAAACTCAAGTTTTAAGAACTTCTCGAAATCTAAATCTGGACTTTCATTAGGGTATTAAGTGTATCAAAATGTCGTCTTTCACATAGATTCGGAATCGTCAACTGCAAAAAAGTCAGTTTTAAGATATCGTTGATTGAACAAAGTTGTCTCTTTCTTGTTTCAAGTGTTCTACTATGGACCCATGGGTAAAACTCAAGTTTTAAAAAAGTTCCCGGAATCCGAATTTGGACATTCGTTAGTGTATTAAGTGTATCAAAATGTCGTCTTTCACGTTGATTCGGAATCGTCAACCGCAATAAAAGTCAGTTTTGAGATATTGTTGAATGAACAAAGTTGTCTCTTTCTTGTTTCAAGTGTTTAACTATTGACCCATGGCTAAAACTCAAGCTTTAAAGACTTCCCGAAATCCAAATTTGGACTTTCGTTAGTGTATTAAGTGTATCAAAATGTCGTCTTTCACATTTATTCGAAATCGTCAACCGCAAAAAAAGTCAGTTTTGAGAAATCGTTGAATCAACAAAGTTGTCTCTTTCTTGTTTCAAGTGTTCTACTATAGACCCATGGCTAAAACTCAAGTTTTAAAGACTTCCCGAAATCCAAATTTAGACTTTCATTAGTGTATTAAGTGTATTAAAATGTCGTATTTCACATTGATTCGGAATCGTCAACCGCAAAAAAAGTCAGTTCTGAGATATCTTTGAATGAACGAAGTTGTTTCTTTCTTGTTTCAAGTGTTTAACTATGGACCCATGGCTAAAACTCAAGTTTTAAAGACTTCCCGAAATCCGAATTTGTACTTTCATTAGTGTATTAAGTGTATTAAAATGTCATCTTTCACATTGATTCGGAATCGTCAACCGCAAAAAAAGTCAGTTTTGAGTTATCGTTGAATGAACAAAGTTGTCTCTTTCTTGTTTCAAGTGTTTAACTATTGACCCATGGCTAAAACTCAAGCTTTAAAGACTTCCCGAAATCCAAATTTGGACTTTCGTTAGTGTATTAAGTGTATCAAAATGTCGTCTTTCACATTTATTCAAAATCGTCAACCGCAAAAAAAGTCAGTTTTGAGAAATCGTTGAATCAACAAAGTTGTCTCTTTCTTGTTTCAAGTGTTCTACTATAGACCCATGGCTAAAACTCAAGTTTTAAAGACTTCCCGAAATCCAAATTTAGACTTTCATTAGTGTATTAAGTGTATTAAAATGTCGTATTTCACATTGATTCGGAATCGTCAACCGCAAAAAAAGTCAGTTCTGAGATATCTTTGAATGAACGAAGTTGTTTCTTTCTTGTTTCAAGTGTTTAACTATGGACCCATGGCTAAAACTCAAGTTTTAAAGACTTCCCGAAATCCGAATTTGTACTTTCATTAGTGTATTAAGTGTATTAAAATGTCGTCTTTCGCATTGATTCGGAATCGTCAACCGCAAAAAAAGTCAGTTTTGAGTTATCGTTGAATGAACAAAGTTGTCTCTTTCTTGTTTCAAGTGTTCAACTATGGACCCATGGCTAAAACTCAAGTTTTAAAGACTTCCCGAAATCCGAATTTGGACTTTCATTTGTGTATTAAGTGTATCAAAATGTCGTCTTTCACATAGATTCGGAATCGTCAACTGCAAAAAAGTCAATTTTGAGATATCGTTGAATGAACAAAGTTGTCTCCTTCTTGTTTCAAGTGTTCTACTATGGACCCATGGGTAAAACTCACGTTTTAAAAATGTCCCGAAATCCGAATTTGGACTTTCACTAGTGTATTAAGTGTATCAAAATGTCGTCTTTCACATTGATTCGGAATCGTCAACCGCAAAAAAAGGCAGTTTTTAGATATCGTTGAATGAAGAAAGTTGTCTATTTCTTGTTTCAAGTGTTCAACAATGGACCCATGGCTAAAACTCAAGTTTTAAAGACTTCCCGAAATCCGAATTGGGATTTTTCATTAGTGTATTAAGTGTATTAAAATGTCGTCTTTCACATTGATTCGGAATCATCAACCGCAAAAAAAGTCAGTTTTGAGATATCGTTGAATGAACAAAGTTGTCTCTTTCTTGTTTCAAGTGTTCAACTATGGACCCATGGCTAAAACTCAAGTTTTAAAAACTTCTCGAAATATGAATTTGGACTTTCTTTAGTGTATTAGGTGTTTCAAAATGTTGTCTTTCACGTAGATTCGGAATCATCAACAGCAAAAAAAGTCAGTTTTGTGATATCGTTGAATGAACAAAGTTGTATCTTTCTTGTTTCAAGTGTTTAACTACGGACCCATGGCTAAAACTCAAGTTTTAAAGACTTTTCGAAATCCGAATTTGGACTTTCATCAGTGTATTAAGTGTATTAAAATGTCGTCTTTCACATTGATTCGGAATCGTCCACCGCAAAAAAGTTCCCTTTTGAGTTATCGTTGAATGAACAAAGTTGTCTCTTTCTTGTTTCAAGTGTTCAACGATGGACCCATGGCTAAAACTCAAGTTTTAAAAACTTCTCGAAATATGAATTTGTACTTTCTTTAGTGTATTAAGTGTTTCAAAATGTCGTCTTTCACGTAGATTCGAAATCATCAAAAGCAAATAAGTCAGTTTTTAGATATCTTTCATTGAACAAAGTTCTGTCTTTCTTGTTTCAAGTGTTTAACTATGGACCATGGCTAAAACTCAAGTTTTAAAAACTTTTCGAAATCTGAATATGGACTTTCTTTAGTGTATTAAGTGTTTCAAAATGCTGTCTTTCACGTAGATTCGTAATCATCAAAAGAAAATAAGTCAGTTTTAAGATATCGTTGATTGAACAAAGTTGTCTTCTTCTTGTTTCAAGTGTTCTACTATGGACCATGGCTAAAACTCAAGTTTTAAAAACTTTTCGAAATCTGAATTTGGACTTTCTTTAGTGTATTAAGTGTTTCAAAATGCTGTCTTTCACATAGATTCGGAATCGTCAACTGCAAAAAAGTCAATTTTAAGATATCGTTGATTGAACAAAGTTGTCTCCTTCTTCTTTCAAGTGTTCTACTATGGACCATGGCTAAAACTCAAGTTTTAGAGACATCCCGAAATCCAAATTTGGACTTTCGTTACTGTACTAAGTGTATCAAAATGTCATCTTTCACATTGATTCGAGATCGTCAACCGCAAAAAAAGTCAATTTTGAGATATCGTTGAATGAACAAAGTTGTCTCTTTCTTGTTTCAAGTGTTTAACTATGGACCCATGGCTAAAACTCAAGTTTTAAAGACTTCCCGAAATCTGAATTTGGACTTTCATCAGTGTATTAAGTGTATTAAAATGTAGTCTTTCACATTGATTCAGAATCGTCCACCGCAAAAAACTTCCCTTTTGAGTTATCGTTGAATGAACGAAGTTGTCTCTTTCTTGTTTCAAGTGTTCAACTATGGACCCATGGCCAAAACTCAAGTTTTAAAAACTTCCCAAAATCTGAATTTGGGCTTTCTTTAGTGTATTAAGTGTTTCAAAATGCCGTCTTTCATGTAGATTCGTAATCATCAAAAGCAAATAAGTCAGTTTTTAGATATCTTTGATTGAACAAAGTTCTGTCTTTCTTGTTTCAAGTGTTCTACTATGGACCCATGACTAAAACTCAAGTTTTAAAAACTTCTCGAAATCTAAATCTGGACTTTCATTAGGGTATTAAGTGTATCAAAATGTCGTCTTTCACATAGATTCGGAATCGTCAACTGCAAAAAAGTCAGTTTTAAGATATCGTTGATTGAACAAAGTTGTCTCTTTCTTGTTTCAAGTGTTCTACTATGGACCCATGGGTAAAACTCAAGTTTTAAAAAAGTTCCCGGAATCCGAATTTGGACATTCGTTAGTGTATTAAGTGTATCAAAATGTCGTCTTTCACGTTGATTCGGAATCGTCAACCGCAATAAAAGTCAGTTTTGAGATATAGTTGAATGAACAAAGTTGTCTCTTTCTTGTTTCAAGTGTTTAACTATTGACCCATGGCTAAAACTCAAGCTTTAAAGACTTCCCGAAATCCAAATTTGGACTTTTGTTAGTGTATTAAGTGTATCAAAATGTCGTCTTTCACATTTATTCGAAATCGTCAACCGCAAAAAAAGTCAGTTTTGAGAAATCGTTGAATCAACAAAGTTGTCTCTTTCTTGTTTCAAGTGTTCTACTATAGACCCATGGCTAAAACTCAAGTTTTAAAGACTTCCCGAAATCAAAATTTAGACTTTCATTAGTGTATTAAGTGTATTAAAATGTCGTATTTCACATTGATTCGGAATCGTCAACCGCAAAAAAAGTCAGTTCTGAGATATCGTTGAATGAACGAAGTTGTTTCTTTCTTGTTTCAAGTGTTTAACTATGGACCCATGGCTAAAACTCAAGTTTTAAAGACTTCCCGAAATCCGAATTTGTACTTTCATTAGTGTATTAAGTGTATTAAAATGTCGTCTTTCACATTGATTCGGAATCGTCAACCGCAAAAAAAGTCAGTTTTGAGTTATCGTTGAATGAACAAAGTTGTCTCTTTCTTGTTTCAAGTGTTTAACTATGGACCCATGGCTAAAACTCAAGTTTTAAAGACTTCCCGAAATCCGAATTTGGACTTTCATTAGTGTATTAAGTGTATTAAAATGTCGTCTTTCGCATTGATTCGGAATCGTCAACCGCAAAAAAAGTCAGTTTTGAGTTATCGTTGAATGAACAAAGTTGTCTCTTTCTTGTTTCAAGTGTTCTACTATAGACCCATGGCTAAAACTCAAGTTTTAAAGACTTCCCGAAATCCAAATTTAGACTTTCATTAGTGTATTAAGTGTATTAAAATGTCGTATTTCACATTGATTCGGAATCGTCAACCGCAAAAAAAGTCAGTTCTGAGATATCTTTGAATGAACGAAGTTGTTTCTTTCTTGTTTCAAGTGTTTAACTATGGACCCATGGCTAAAACTCAAGTTTTAAAGACTTCCCGAAATCCGAATTTGTACTTTCATTAGTGTATTAAGTGTATTAAAATGTCATCTTTCACATTGATTCGGAATCGTCAACCGCAAAAAAAGTCAGTTTTGAGTTATCGTTGAATGAACAAAGTTGTCTCTTTCTTGTTTCAAGTGTTTAACTATTGACCCATGGCTAAAACTCAAGCTTTAAAGACTTCCCGAAATCCAAATTTGGACTTTCGTTAGTGTATTAAGTGTATCAAAATGTCGTCTTTCACATTTATTCGAAATCGTCAACCGCAAAAAAAGTCAGTTTTGAGAAATCGTTGAATCAACAAAGTTGTCTCTTTCTTGTTTCAAGTGTTCTACTATAGACCCATGGCTAAAACTCAAGTTTTAAAGACTTCCCGAAATCCAAATTTAGACTTTCATTAGTGTATTAAGTGTATTAAAATGTCGTATTTCACATTGATTCGGAATCGTCAACCGCAAAAAAAGTCAGTTCTGAGATATCTTTGAATGAACGAAGTTGTTTCTTTCTTGTTTCAAGTGTTTAACTATGGACCCATGGCTAAAACTCAAGTTTTAAAGACTTCCCGAAATCCGAATTTGTACTTTCATTAGTGTATTAAGTGTATTAAAATGTCGTCTTTCGCATTGATTCGGAATCGTCAACCGCAAAAAAAGTCAGTTTTGAGTTATCGTTGAATGAACAAAGTTGTCTCTTTCTTGTTTCAAGTGTTCAACTATGGACCCATGGCTAAAACTCAAGTTTTAAAGACTTCCCGAAATCCGAATTTGGACTTTCATTTGTGTATTAAGTGTATCAAAATGTCGTCTTTCACATAGATTCGGAATCGTCAACTGCAAAAAAGTCAATTTTGAGATATCGTTGAATGAACAAAGTTGTCTCCTTCTTGTTTCAAGTGTTCTACTATGGACCCATGGGTAAAACTCACGTTTTAAAAATGTCCCGAAATCCGAATTTGGACTTTCACTAGTGTATTAAGTGTATCAAAATGTCGTCTTTCACATTGATTCGGAATCGTCAATCGCAAAAAAAGGCAGTTTTTAGATATCGTTGAATGAAGAAAGTTGTCTATTTCTTGTTTCAAGTGTTCAACAATGGACCCATGGCTAAAACTCAAGTTTTAAAGACTTCCCGAAATCCGAATTGGGATTTTTCATTAGTGTATTAAGTGTATTAAAATGTCGTCTTTCACATTGATTCGGAATCATCAACCGCAAAAAAAGTCAGTTTTGAGATATCGTTGAATGAACAAAGTTGTCTCTTTCTTGTTTCAAGTGTTTAACTATTGACCCATGGCTAAAACTCAAGCTTTAAAGACTTCCCGAAATCCAAATTTGGACTTTCGTTAGTGTATTAAGTGTATCAAAATGTCGTCTTTCACATTTATTCGAAATCGTCAACCGCAAAAAAAGTCAGTTTTGAGAAATCGTTGAATCAACAAAGTTGTCTCTTTCTTGTTTCAAGTGTTCTACTATAGACCCATGGCTAAAACTCAAGTTTTAAAGACTTCCCGAAATCCAAATTTAGACTTTCATTAGTGTATTAAGTGTATTAAAATGTCGTATTTCACATTGATTCGGAATCGTCAACCGCAAAAAAAGTCAGTTCTGAGATATCTTTGAATGAACGAAGTTGTTTCTTTCTTGTTTCAAGTGTTTAACTATGGACCCATGGCTAAAACTCAAGTTTTAAAGACTTCCCGAAATCCGAATTTGTACTTTCATTAGTGTATTAAGTGTATTAAAATGTCATCTTTCACATTGATTCGGAATCGTCAACCGCAAAAAAAGTCAGTTTTGAGTTATCGTTGAATGAACAAAGTTGTCTCTTTCTTGTTTCAAGTGTTTAACTATTGACCCATGGCTAAAACTCAAGCTTTAAAGACTTCCCGAAATCCAAATTTGGACTTTCGTTAGTGTATTAAGTGTATCAAAATGTCGTCTTTCACATTTATTCGAAATCGTCAACCGCAAAAAAAGTCAGTTTTGAGAAATCGTTGAATCAACAAAGTTGTCTCTTTCTTGTTTCAAGTGTTCTACTATAGACCCATGGCTAAAACTCAAGTTTTAAAGACTTCCCGAAATCCAAATTTAGACTTTCATTAGTGTATTAAGTGTATTAAAATGTCGTATTTCACATTGATTCGGAATCGTCAACCGCAAAAAAAGTCAGTTCTGAGATATCTTTGAATGAACGAAGTTGTTTCTTTCTTGTTTCAAGTGTTTAACTATGGACCCATGGCTAAAACTCAAGTTTTAAAGACTTCCCGAAATCCGAATTTGTACTTTCATTAGTGTATTAAGTGTATTAAAATGTCGTCTTTCGCATTGATTCGGAATCGTCAACCGCAAAAAAAGTCAGTTTTGAGTTATCGTTGAATGAACAAAGTTGTCTCTTTCTTGTTTCAAGTGTTCAACTATGGACCCATGGCTAAAACTCAAGTTTTAAAGACTTCCCGAAATCCGAATTTGGACTTTCATTTGTGTATTAAGTGTATCAAAATGTCGTCTTTCACATAGATTCGGAATCGTCAACTGCAAAAAAGTCAATTTTGAGATATCGTTGAATGAACAAAGTTGTCTCCTTCTTGTTTCAAGTGTTCTACTATGGACCCATGGGTAAAACTCACGTTTTAAAAATGTCCCGAAATCCGAATTTGGACTTTCACTAGTGTATTAAGTGTATCAAAATGTCGTCTTTCACATTGATTCGGAATCGTCAACCGCAAAAAAAGGCAGTTTTTAGATATCGTTGAATGAAGAAAGTTGTCTATTTCTTGTTTCAAGTGTTCAACAATGGACCCATGGCTAAAACTCAAGTTTTAAAGACTTCCCGAAATCCGAATTGGGATTTTTCATTAGTGTATTAAGTGTATTAAAATGTCGTCTTTCACATTGATTCGGAATCATCAACCGCAAAAAAAGTCAGTTTTGAGATATCGTTGAATGAACAAAGTTGTCTCTTTCTTGTTTCAAGTGTTCAACTATGGACCCATGGCTAAAACTCAAGTTTTAAAAACTTCTCGAAATATGAATTTGGACTTTCTTTAGTGTATTAGGTGTTTCAAAATGTTGTCTTTCACGTAGATTCGGAATCATCAACAGCAAAAAAAGTCAGTTTTGTGATATCGTTGAATGAACAAAGTTGTATCTTTCTTGTTTCAAGTGTTTAACTACGGACCCATGGCTAAAACTCAAGTTTTAAAGACTTTTCGAAATCCGAATTTGGACTTTCATCAGTGTATTAAGTGTATTAAAATGTCGTCTTTCACATTGATTCGGAATCGTCCACCGCAAAAAAGTTCCCTTTTGAGTTATCGTTGAATGAACAAAGTTGTCTCTTTCTTGTTTCAAGTGTTCAACGATGGACCCATGGCTAAAACTCAAGTTTTAAAAACTTCTCGAAATATGAATTTGTACTTTCTTTAGTGTATTAAGTGTTTCAAAATGTCGTCTTTCACGTAGATTCGAAATCATCAAAAGCAAATAAGTCAGTTTTTAGATATCTTTCATTGAACAAAGTTCTGTCTTTCTTGTTTCAAGTGTTTAACTATGGACCATGGCTAAAACTCAAGTTTTAAAAACTTTTCGAAATCTGAATATGGACTTTCTTTAGTGTATTAAGTGTTTCAAAATGCTGTCTTTCACGTAGATTCGTAATCATCAAAAGCAAATAAGTCAGTTTTAAGATATCGTTGATTGAACAAAGTTGTCTTCTTCTTGTTTCAAGTGTTCTACTATGGACCATGGCTAAAACTCAAGTTTTAAAAACTTTCCGAAATCTGAATTTGGACTTTCTTTAGTGTATTAAGTGTTTCAAAATGCTGTCTTTCACATAGATTCGGAATCGTCAACTGCAAAAAAGTCAATTTTAAGATATCGTTGATTGAACAAAGTTGTCTCCTTCTTGTTTCAAGTGTTCTACTATGGACCATGGCTAAAACTCAAGTTTTAGAGACATCCCGAAATCCAAATTTGGACTTTCGTTACTGTACTAAGTGTATCAAAATGTCATCTTTCACATTGATTCGAGATCGTCAACCGCAAAAAAAGTCAATTTTGAGATATCGTTGAATGAACAAAGTTGTCTCTTTCTTGTTTCAAGTGTTTAACTATGGACCCATGGCTAAAACTCAAGTTTTAAAGACTTCCCGAAATCTGAATTTGGACTTTCATCAGTGTATTAAGTGTATTAAAATGTAGTCTTTCACATTGATTCAGAATCGTCCACCGCAAAAAACTTCCCTTTTGAGTTATCGTTGAATGAACGAAGTTGTCTCTTTCTTGTTTCAAGTGTTCAACTATGGACCCATGGCCAAAACTCAAGTTTTAAAAACTTCCCAAAATCTGAATTTGGGCTTTCTTTAGTGTATTAAGTGTTTCAAAATGCCGTCTTTCATGTAGATTCGTAATCATCAAAAGCAAATAAGTCAGTTTTTAGATATCTTTGATTGAACAAAGTTCTGTCTTTCTTGTTTCAAGTGTTCTACTATGGACCCATGACTAAAACTCAAGTTTTAAAAACTTCTCGAAATCTAAATCTGGACTTTCATTAGGGTATTAAGTGTATCAAAATGTCGTCTTTCACATAGATTCGGAATCGTCAACTGCAAAAAAGTCAGTTTTAAGATATCGTTGATTGAACAAAGTTGTCTCTTTCTTGTTTCAAGTGTTCTACTATGGACCCATGGGTAAAACTCAAGTTTTAAAAAAGTTCCCGGAATCCGAATTTGGACATTCGTTAGTGTATTAAGTGTATCAAAATGTCGTCTTTCACGTTGATTCGGAATCGTCACCCGCAATAAAAGTCAGTTTTGAGATATAGTTGAATGAACAAAGTTGTCTCTTTCTTGTTTCAAGTGTTTAACTATTGACCCATGGCTAAAACTCAAGCTTTAAAGACTTCCCGAAATCCAAATTTGGACTTTCGTTAGTGTATTAAGTGTATCAAAATGTCGTCTTTCACATTTATTCGAAATCGTCAACCGCAAAAAAAGTCAGTTTTGAGAAATCGTTGAATCAACAAAGTTGTCTCTTTCTTGTTTCAAGTGTTCTACTATAGACCCATGGCTAAAACTCAAGTTTTAAAGACTTCCCGAAATCAAAATTTAGACTTTCATTAGTGTATTAAGTGTATTAAAATGTCGTATTTCACATTGATTCGGAATCGTCAACCGCAAAAAAAGTCAGTTCTGAGATATCGTTGAATGAACGAAGTTGTTTCTTTCTTGTTTCAAGTGTTTAACTATGGACCCATGGCTAAAACTCAAGTTTTAAAGACTTCCCGAAATCCGAATTTGTACTTTCATTAGTGTATTAAGTGTATTAAAATGTCGTCTTTCACATTGATTCGGAATCGTCAACCGCAAAAAAAGTCAGTTTTGAGTTATCGTTGAATGAACAAAGTTGTCTCTTTCTTGTTTCAAGTGTTTAACTATGGACCCATGGCTAAAACTCAAGTTTTAAAGACTTCCCGAAATCCGAATTTGGACTTTCATTAGTGTATTAAGTGTATTAAAATGTCGTCTTTCGCATTGATTCGGAATCGTCAACCGCAAAAAAAGTCAGTTTTGAGTTATCGTTGAATGAACAAAGTTGTCTCTTTCTTGTTTCAAGTGTTCAACTATGGACCCATGGCTAAAACTCAAGTTTTAAAGACTTCCCGAAATCCGAATTTGGACTTTCATTTGTGTATTAAGTGTATCAAAATGTCGTCTTTCACATAGATTCGGAATCGTCAACTGCAAAAAAGTCAATTTTGAGATATCGTTGAATGAACAAAGTTGTCTCCTTCTTGTTTCAAGTGTTCTACTATGGACCCATGGGTAAAACTCACGTTTTAAAAATGTCCCGAAATCCGAATTTGGACTTTCACTAGTGTATTAAGTGTATCAAAATGTCGTCTTTCACATTGATTCGGAATCGTCAATCGCAAAAAAAGGCAGTTTTTAGATATCGTTGAATGAAGAAAGTTGTCTATTTCTTGTTTCAAGTGTTCAACAATGGACCCATGGCTAAAACTCAAGTTTTAAAGACTTCCCGAAATCCGAATTGGGATTTTTCATTAGTGTATTAAGTGTATTAAAATGTCGTCTTTCACATTGATTCGGAATCATCAACCGCAAAAAAAGTCAGTTTTGAGATATCGTTGAATGAACAAAGTTGTCTCTTTCTTGTTTCAAGTGTTCAACTATGGACCCATGGCTAAAACTCAAGTTTTAAAAACTTCTCGAAATATGAATTTGGACTTTCTTTAGTGTATTAGGTGTTTCAAAATGTTGTCTTTCACGTAGATTCGGAATCATCAACAGCAAAAAAAGTCAGTTTTGTGATATCGTTGAGTGAACAAAGTTGTATCTTTCTTGTTTCAAGTGTTTAACTACGGACCCATGGCTAAAACTCAAGTTTTAAAGACTTTTCGAAATCCGAATTTGGACTTTCATCAGTGTATTAAGTGTATTAAAATGTCGTCTTTCACATTGATTCGGAATCGTCCACCGCAAAAAAGTTCCCTTTTGAGTTATCGTTGAATGAACAAAGTTGTCTCTTTCTTGTTTCAAGTGTTCAACGATGGACCCATGGCTAAAACTCAAGTTTTAAAAACTTCTCGAAATATGAATTTGTACTTTCTTTAGTGTATTAAGTGTTTCAAAATGTCGTCTTTCACGTAGATTCGAAATCATCAAAAGCAAATAAGTCAGTTTTTAGATATCTTTCATTGAACAAAGTTCTGTCTTTCTTGTTTCAAGTGTTTAACTATGGACCATGGCTAAAACTCAAGTTTTAAAAACTTTTCGAAATCTGAATATGGACTTTCTTTAGTGTATTAAGTGTTTCAAAATGCTGTCTTTCACGTAGATTCGTAATCATCAAAAGCAAATAAGTCAGTTTTAAGATATCGTTGATTGAACAAAGTTGTCTTCTTCTTGTTTCAAGTGTTCTACTATGGACCATGGCTAAAACTCAAGTTTTAAAAACTTTCCGAAATCTGAATTTGGACTTTCTTTAGTGTATTAAGTGTTTCAAAATGCTGTCTTTCACATAGATTCGGAATCGTCAACTGCAAAAAAGTCAATTTTAAGATATCGTTGATTGAACAAAGTTGTCTCCTTCTTGTTTCAAGTGTTCTACTATGGACCATGGCTAAAACTCAAGTTTTAGAGACATCCCGAAATCCAAATTTGGACTTTCGTTACTGTACTAAGTGTATCAAAATGTCATCTTTCACATTGATTCGAGATCGTCAACCGCAAAAAAAGTCAATTTTGAGATATCGTTGAATGAACAAAGTTGTCTCTTTCTTGTTTCAAGTGTTTAACTATGGACCCATGGCTAAAACTCAAGTTTTAAAGACTTCCCGAAATCTGAATTTGGACTTTCATCAGTGTATTAAGTGTATTAAAATGTAGTCTTTCACATTGATTCAGAATCGTCCACCGCAAAAAACTTCCCTTTCGAGTTATCGTTGAATGAACGAAGTTGTCTCTTTCTTGTTTCAAGTGTTCAACTATGGACCCATGGCCAAAACTCAAGTTTTAAAAACTTCCCAAAATCTGAATTTGGGCTTTCTTTAGTGTATTAAGTGTTTCAAAATGCCGTCTTTCATGTAGATTCGTAATCATCAAAAGCAAATAAGTCAGTTTTTAGATATCTTTGATTGAACAAAGTTCTGTCTTTCTTGTTTCAAGTGTTCTACTATGGACCCATGACTAAAACTCAAGTTTTAAAAACTTCTCGAAATCTAAATCTGGACTTTCATTAGGGTATTAAGTGTATCAAAATGTCGTCCTTCACATAGATTCGGAATCGTCAACTGCAAAAAAGTCAGTTTTAAGATATCGTTGATTGAACAAAGTTGTCTCTTTCTTGTTTCAAGTGTTCTACTATGGACCCATGGGTAAAACTCAAGTTTTAAAAAAGTTCCCGGAATCCGAATTTGGACATTCGTTAGTGTATTAAGTGTATCAAAATGTCGTCTTTCACGTTGATTCGGAATCGTCAACCGCAATAAAAGTCAGTTTTGAGATATAGTTGAATGAACAAAGTTGTCTCTTTCTTGTTTCAAGTGTTTAACTATTGACCCATGGCTAAAACTCAAGCTTTAAAGACTTCCCGAAATCCAAATTTGGACTTTCGTTAGTGTATTAAGTGTATCAAAATGTCGTCTTTCACATTTATTCGAAATCGTCAACCGCAAAAAAAGTCAGTTTTGAGAAATCGTTGAATCAACAAAGTTGTCTCTTTCTTGTTTCAAGTGTTCTACTATAGACCCATGGCTAAAACTCAAGTTTTAAAGACTTCCCGAAATCAAAATTTAGACTTTCATTAGTGTATTAAGTGTATTAAAATGTCGTATTTCACATTGATTCGGAATCGTCAACCGCAAAAAAAGTCAGTTCTGAGATATCGTTGAATGAACGAAGTTGTTTCTTTCTTGTTTCAAGTGTTTAACTATGGACCCATGGCTAAAACTCAAGTTTTAAAGACTTCCCAAAATCCGAATTTGTACTTTCATTAGTGTATTAAGTGTATTAAAATGTCATCTTTCACATTGATTCGGAATCGTCAACCGCAAAAAAAGTCAGTTTTGAGTTATCGTTGAATGAACAAAGTTGTCTCTTTCTTGTTTCAAGTGTTTAACTATGGACCCATGGCTAAAACTCAAGTTTTAAAGACTTCCCGAAATCCGAATTTGGACTTTCATTAGTGTATTAAGTGTATTAAAATGTCGTCTTTCGCATTGATTCGGAATCGTCAACCGCAAAAAAAGTCAGTTTTGAGTTATCGTTGAATGAACAAAGTTGTCTCTTTCTTGTTTCAAGTGTTCAACTATGGACCCATGGCTAAAACTCAAGTTTTAAAGACTTCCCGAAATCCGAATTTGGACTTTCATTTGTGTATTAAGTGTATCAAAATGTCGTCTTTCACATAGATTCGGAATCGTCAACTGCAAAAAAGTCAATTTTGAGATATCGTTGAATGAACAAAGTTGTCTCCTTCTTGTTTCAAGTGTTCTACTATGGACCCATGGGTAAAACTCACGTTTTAAAAATGTCCCGAAATCCGAATTTGGACTTTCACTAGTGTATTAAGTGTATCAAAATGTCGTCTTTCACATTGATTCGGAATCGTCAACCGCAAAAAAAGGCAGTTTTTAGATATCGTTGAATGAAGAAAGTTGTCTATTTCTTGTTTCAAGTGTTCAACAATGGACCCATGGCTAAAACTCAAGTTTTAAAGACTTCCCGAAATCCGAATTGGGATTTTTCATTAGTGTATTAAGTGTATTAAAAGGTCGTCTTTCACATTGATTCGGAATCATCAACCGCAAAAAAAGTCAGTTTTGAGATATCGTTGAATGAACAAAGTTGTCTCTTTCTTGTTTCAAGTGTTCAACTATGGACCCATGGCTAAAACTCAAGTTTTAAAAACTTCTCGAAATATGAATTTGGACTTTCTTTAGTGTATTAGGTGTTTCAAAATGTTGTCTTTCACGTAGATTCGGAATCATCAACAGCAAAAAAAGTCAGTTTTGTGATATCGTTGAGTGAACAAAGTTGTATCTTTCTTGTTTCAAGTGTTTAACTACGGACCCATGGCTAAAACTCAAGTTTTAAAGACTTTTCGAAATCCGAATTTGGACTTTCATCAGTGTATTAAGTGTATTAAAATGTCGTCTTTCACATTGATTCGGAATCGTCCACCGCAAAAAAGTTCCCTTTTGAGTTATCGTTGAATGAACAAAGTTGTCTCTTTCTTGTTTCAAGTGTTCAACGATGGACCCATGGCTAAAACTCAAGTTTTAAAAACATCTCGAAATATGAATTTGTACTTTCTTTAGTGTATTAAGTGTTTCAAAATGTCGTCTTTCACGTAGATTCGAAATCATCAAAACCAAATAAGTCAGTTTTTAGATATCTTTCATTGAACAAAGTTCTGTCTTTCTTGTTTCAAGTGTTTAACTATGGACCATGGCTAAAACTCAAGTTTTAAAAACTTTTCGAAATCTGAATATGGACTTTCTTTAGTGTATTAAGTGTTTCAAAATGCTGTCTTTCACGTAGATTCGTAATCATCAAAAGCAAATAAGTCAGTTTTAAGATATCGTTGATTGAACAAAGTTGTCTTCTTCTTGTTTCAAGTGTTCTACTATGGACCATGGCTAAAACTCAAGTTTTAAAAACTTTCCGAAATCTGAATTTGGACTTTCTTTAGTGTATTAAGTGTTTCAAAATGCTGTCTTTCACATAGATTCGGAATCGTCAACTGCAAAAAAGTCAATTTTAAGATATCGTTGATTGAACAAAGTTGTCTCCTTCTTGTTTCAAGTGTTCTACTATGGACCATGGCTAAAACTCAAGTTTTAGAGACATCCCGAAATCCAAATTTGGACTTTCGTTACTGTACTAAGTGTATCAAAATGTCATCTTTCACATTGATTCGAGATCGTCAACCGCAAAAAAAGTCAATTTTGAGATATCGTTGAATGAACAAAGTTGTCTCTTTCTTGTTTCAAGTGTTTAACTATGGACCCATGGCTAAAACTCAAGTTTTAAAGACTTCCCGAAATCTGAATTTGGACTTTCATCAGTGTATTAAGTGTATTAAAATGTAGTCTTTCACATTGATTCAGAATCGTCCACCGCAAAAAACTTCCCTTTCGAGTTATCGTTGAATGAACGAAGTTGTCTCTTTCTTGTTTCAAGTGTTTAACTATGGACCCATGGCTAAAACTCAAGTTTTAAAGACTTCCCGAAATCCGAATTTGGACTTTCATTAGTGTATTAAGTGTATTAAAATGTCGTCTTTCGCATTGATTCGGAATCGTCAACCGCAAAAAAAGTCAGTTTTGAGTTATCGTTGAATGAACAAAGTTGTCTCTTTCTTGTTTCAAGTGTTCAACTATGGACCCATGGCTAAAACTCAAGTTTTAAAGACTTCCCGAAATCCGAATTTGGACTTTCATTTGTGTATTAAGTGTATCAAAATGTCGTCTTTCACATAGATTCGGAATCGTCAACTGCAAAAAAGTCAATTTTGAGATATCGTTGAATGAACAAAGTTGTCTCCTTCTTGTTTCAAGTGTTCTACTATGGACCCATGGGTAAAACTCACGTTTTAAAAATGTCCCGAAATCCGAATTTGGACTTTCACTAGTGTATTAAGTGTATCAAAATGTCGTCTTTCACATTGATTCGGAATCGTCAACCGCAAAAAAAGGCAGTTTTTAGATATCGTTGAATGAAGAAAGTTGTCTATTTCTTGTTTCAAGTGTTCAACAATGGACCCATGGCTAAAACTCAAGTTTTAAAGACTTCCCGAAATCCGAATTTGGATTTTTCATTAGTGTATTAAGTGTATTAAAATGTCGTCTTTCACATTGATTCGGAATCATCAACCGCAAAAAAAGTCAGTTTTGACATATCGTTGAATGAACAAAGTTGTCTCTTTCTTGTTTCAAGTGTTCAACTATGGACCCATGGCTAAAACTCAAGTTTTAAAAACTTCTCGAAATATGAATTTGGACTTTCTTTAGTGTATTAGGTGTTTCAAAATGTTGTCTTTCACGTAGATTCGGAATCATCAACAGCAAAAAAAGTCAGTTTTGTGATATCGTTGAATGAACAAAGTTGTATCTTTCTTGTTAAAAGTGTTTAACTACGGACCCATGGCTAAAACTCAAGTTTTAAAGACTTTTTGAAATCCGAATTTGGACTTTCATCAGTGTATTAAGTGTATTAAAATGTCGTCTTTCACATTGATTCGGAATCGTCCACCGCAAAAAAGTTCCCTTTTGAGTTATCGTTGAATGAACAAAGTTGTCTCTTTCTTGTTTCAAGTGTTCAACGATGGACCCATGGCTAAAACTCAAGTTTTAAAAACTTCTCGAAATATGAATTTGTACTTTCTTTAGTGTATTAAGTGTTTCAAAATGTCGTCTTTCACGTAGATTCGAAATCATCAAAAGCAAATAAGTCAGTTTTTAGATATCTTTGATTGAACAAAGTTCTGTCTTTCTTGTTTCAAGTGTTCTACTATGGACCATGGCTAAAACTCAAGTTTTAGAGACATCCCGAAATCCAAATTTGGACTTTCGTTACTGTACTAAGTGTATCAAAATGTCATCTTTCACATTGATTCGAGATCGTCAACCGCAAAAAAAGTCAATTTTGAGATATCGTTGAATGAACAAAGTTGTCTCTTTCTTGTTTCAAGTGTTTAACTATGGATTCATGGCTAAAACTCAAGTTTTAAAGACTTCCCGAAATCTGAATTTGGACTTTCATCAGTGTATTAAGTGTATTAAAATGTAGTCTTTCACATTGATTCAGAATCGTCCACCGCAAAAAACTTCCCTTTCGAGTTATCGTTGAATGAACGAAGTTGTCTCTTTCTTGTTTCAAGTGTTCAACTATGGACCCATGGCCAAAACTCAAGTTTTAAAAACTTCCCAAAATCTGAATTTGGGCTTTCTTTAGTGTATTAAGTGTTTCAAAATGCCGTCTTTCATGTAGATTCGTAATCATCAAAAGCAAATAAGTCAGTTTTTAGATATCTTTGATTGAACAAAGTTCTGTCTTTCTTGTTTCAAGTGTTCTACTATGGACCCATGACTAAAACTCAAGTTTTAAAAACTTCTCGAAATCTAAATCTGGACTTTCATTAGGGTATTAAGTGTATCAAAATGTCGTCTTTCACATAGATTCGGAATCGTCAACTGCAAAAAAGTCAGTTTTAAGATATCGTTGATTGAACAAAGTTGTCTCTTTCTTGTTTCAAGTGTTCTACTATGGACCCATGGGTAAAACTCAAGTTTTAAAAAAGTTCCCGGAATCCGAATTTGGACATTCGTTAGTGTATTAAGTGTATCAAAATGTCGTCTTTCACGTTGATTCGGAATCGTCAACCGCAATAAAAGTCAGTTTTGAGATATTGTTGAATGAACAAAGTTGTCTCTTTCTTGTTTCAAGTGTTTAACTATTGACCCATGGCTAAAACTCAAGCTTTAAAGACTTCCCGAAATCCAAATTTGGACTTTCGTTAGTGTATTAAGTGTATCAAAATGTCGTCTTTCACATTTATTCGAAATCGTCAACCGCAAAAAAAGTCAGTTTTGAGAAATCGTTGAATCAACAAAGTTGTCTCTTTCTTGTTTCAAGTGTTCTACTATAGACCCATGGCTAAAACTCAAGTTTTAAAGACTTCCCGAAATCCAAATTTAGACTTTCATTAGTGTATTAAGTGTATTAAAATGTCGTATTTCACATTGATTCGGAATCGTCAACCGCAAAAAAAGTCAGTTCTGAGATATCTTTGAATGAACGAAGTTGTTTCTTTCTTGTTTCAAGTGTTTAACTATGGACCCATGGCTAAAACTCATGTTTTAAAGACTTCCCGAAATCCGAATTTGTACTTTCATTAGTGTATTAAGTGTATTAAAATGTCGTCTTTCACATTGATTCGGAATCGTCAACCGCAAAAAAAGTCAGTTTTGAGTTATCGTTGAATGAACAAAGTTGTCTCTTTCTTGTTTCAAGTGTTTAACTATGGACCCATGGCTAAAACTCAAGTTTTAAAGACTTCCCGAAATCCGAATTTGGACTTTCATTAGTGTATTAAGTGTATTAAAATGTCGTCTTTCGCATTGATTCGGAATCGTCAACCGCAAAAAAAGTCAGTTTTGAGTTATCGTTGAATGAACAAAGTTGTCTCTTTCTTGTTTCAAGTGTTCAACTATGGACCCATGGCTAAAACTCAAGTTTTAAAGACTTCCCGAAATCCGAATTTGGACTTTCATTTGTGTATTAAGTGTATCAAAATGTCGTCTTTCACATAGATTCGGAATCGTCAACTGCAAAAAAGTCAATTTTGAGATATCGTTGATTTAACAAAGTTGTCTCCTTTTTGTTTCAAGTGTTCTACTATGGACCCATGGGTAAAACTCACGTTTTAAAAATGTCCCGAAATCCGAATTTGGACTTTCACTAGTGTATTAAGTGTATCAAAATGTCATCTTTCACATTGATTCGGAATCGTCAACCGCAAAAAAAGGCAGTTTTTAGATATCGTTGAATGAAGAAAGTTGTCTATTTCTTGTTTCAAGTGTTCAACAATGGACCCATGGCTAAAACTCAAGTTTTAAAGACTTCCCGAAATCCGAATTTGGATTTTTCATTAGTGTATTAAGTGTATTAAAATGTCGTCTTTCACATTGATTCGGAATCGTCAACCGCAAAAAAAGTCAGTTTTGAGTTATCGTTGAATGAACAAAGTTGTCTCTTTCTTGTTTCAAGTGTTCAACTATGGACCCATGGCTAAAACTCAAGTTTTAAAGACTTCCCGAAATCCGAATTTGTACTTTCATTAGTGTATTAAGTGTATCAAAATGTCGTCTTTCACATTGATTCGGAATCGTCAACCGCAAAAAAAGTCAGTTTTCAGTTATCGTTGAATGAACAAAGTTGTCTCTTTCTTGTTTCAAGTGTTTAACTATGGACCCATGGCTAAAACTCAAGTTTTAAAGACTTCCCGAAATCCGAATTTGGACTTTCATTAGTGTATTAAGTGTATTAAAATGTCGTCTTTCACATTGATTCGGAATCATCAACCGCAAAAAAAGTCAGTTTTGAGATATCGTTGAATGAACAAAGTTGTCTCTTTCTTGTTTCAAGTGTTTAACTATGGACCCATGGCTAAAACTCAAGTTTTAAAAACTTCTCGAAATATGAATTTGGACTTTCTTTAGTGTATTAGGTGTATTAAAATGTCGTCTTTCACATTGATTCGGAATCGTCAACCGCAAAAAAAGTCAGTTTTGAGTTATCGTTGAATGAACAAAGTTGTCTCTTTCTTGTTTCAAGTGTTTAACTATTGACCCATGGCTAAAACTCAAGCTTTAAAGACTTCCCGAAATCCAAATTTGGACTTTCGTTAGTGTATTAAGTGTATCAAAATGTCGTCTTTCACATTTATTCGAAATCGTCAACCGCAAAAAAAGTCAGTTTTGAGAAATCGTTGAATCAACAAAGTTGTCTCTTTCTTGTTTCAAGTGTTCTACTATAGACCCATGGCTAAAACTCAAGTTTTAAAGACTTCCCGAAATCAAAATTTAGACTTTCATTAGTGTATTAAGTGTATTAAAATGTCGTATTTCACATTGATTCGGAATCGTCAACCGCAAAAAAAGTCAGTTCTGAGATATCGTTGAATGAACGAAGTTGTTTCTTTCTTGTTTCAAGTGTTTAACTATGGACCCATGGCTAAAACTCAAGTTTTAAAGACTTCCCGAAATCCGAATTTGTACTTTCATTAGTGTATTAAGTGTATTAAAATGTCGTCTTTCACATTGATTCGGAATCGTCAACCGCAAAAAAAGTCAGTTTTGAGTTATCGTTGAATGAACAAAGTTGTCTCTTTCTTGTTTCAAGTGTTTAACTATGGACCCATGGCTAAAACTCAAGTTTTAAAGACTTCCCGAAATCCGAATTTGGACTTTCATTAGTGTATTAAGTGTATTAAAATGTCGTCTTTCGCATTGATTCGGAATCGTCAACCGCAAAAAAAGTCAGTTTTGAGTTATCGTTGAATGAACAAAGTTGTCTTTTTCTTGTTTCAAGTGTTCAACTATGGACCCATGGCTAAAACTCAAGTTTTAAAGACTTCCCGAAATCCGAATTTGGACTTTCATTTGTGTATTAAGTGTATCAAAATGTCGTCTTTCACATAGATTCGGAATCGTCAACTGCAAAAAAGTCAATTTTGAGATATCGTTGAATGAACAAAGTTGTCTCCTTCTTGTTTGAAGTGTTCTACTATGGACCCATGGGTAAAACTCACGTTTTAAAAATGTCCCGAAATCCGAATTTGGACTTTCACTAGTGTATTAAGTGTATCAAAATGTCATCTTTCACATTGATTCGAGATCGTCAACCGCAAAAAAAGTCAATTTTGAGATATCGTTGAATGAACAAAGTTGTCTCTTTCTTGTTTCAAGTGTTTAACTATGGACCCATGGCTAAAACTCAAGTTTTAAAGACTTCCCGAAATCTGAATTTGGACTTTCATCAGTGTATTAAGTGTATTAAAATGTCGTCTTTCACATTGATTCGGAATCATCAACCGCAAAAAAAGTCAGTTTTGAGATATCGTTGAATGAACAAAGTTGTCTCTTTCTTGTTTCAAGTGTTCAACTATGGACCCATGGCTAAAACTCAAGTTTTAAAAACTTCTCGAAATATGAATTTGGACTTTCTTTAGTGTATTAGGTGTTTCAAAATGTTGTCTTTCACGTAGATTCGGAATCATCAACAGCAAAAAAAGTCAGTTTTGTGATATCGTTGAATGAACAAAGTTGTATCTTTCTTGTTAAAAGTGTTTAACTACGGACCCATGGCTAAAACTCAAGTTTTAAAGACTTTTTGAAATCCGAATTTGGACTTTCATCAGTGTATTAAGTGTATTAAAATGTCGTCTTTCACATTGATTCGGAATCGTCCACTGCAAAAAAGTTCCCTTTTGAGTTATCGTTGAATGAACAAAGTTGTCTCTTTCTTGTTTCAAGTGTTCAACGATGGACCCATGGCTAAAACTCAAGTTTTAAAAACTTCTCGAAATATGAATTTGTACTTTCTTTAGTGTATTAAGTGTTTCAAAATGTCGTCTTTCACGTAGATTCGAAATCATCAAAAGCAAATAAGTCAGTTTTTAGATATCTTTGATTGAACAAAGTTCTGTCTTTCTTGTTTCAAGTGTTCTACTATGGACCATGGCTAAAACTCAAGTTTTAGAGACATCCCGAAATCCAAATTTGGACTTTCGTTACTGTACTAAGTGTATCAAAATGTCATCTTTCACATTGATTCGAGATCGTCAACCGCAAAAAAAGTCAATTTTGAGATATCGTTGAATGAACAAAGTTGTCTCTTTCTTGTTTCAAGTGTTTAACTATGGATTCATGGCTAAAACTCAAGTTTTAAAGACTTCCCGAAATCTGAATTTGGACTTTCATCAGTGTATTAAGTGTATTAAAATGTAGTCTTTCACATTGATTCAGAATCGTCCACCGCAAAAAACTTCCCTTTCGAGTTATCGTTGAATGAACGAAGTTGTCTCTTTCTTGTTTCAAGTGTTCAACTATGGACCCATGGCCAAAACTCAAGTTTTAAAAACTTCCCAAAATCTGAATTTGGGCTTTCTTTAGTGTATTAAGTGTTTCAAAATGCCGTCTTTCATGTAGATTCGTAATCATCAAAAGCAAATAAGTCAGTTTTTAGATATCTTTGATTGAACAAAGTTCTGTCTTTCTTGTTTCAAGTGTTCTACTATGGACCCATGACTAAAACTCAAGTTTTAAAAACTTCTCGAAATCTAAATCTGGACTTTCATTAGGGTATTAAGTGTATCAAAATGTCGTCTTTCACATAGATTCGGAATCGTCAACTGCAAAAAAGTCAGTTTTAAGATATCGTTGATTGAACAAAGTTGTCTCTTTCTTGTTTCAAGTGTTCTACTATGGACCCATGGGTAAAACTCAAGTTTTAAAAAAGTTCCCGGAATCCGAATTTGGACATTCGTTAGTGTATTAAGTGTATCAAAATGTCGTCTTTCACGTTGATTCGGAATCGTCAACCGCAATAAAAGTCAGTTTTGAGATATTGTTGAATGAACAAAGTTGTCTCTTTCTTGTTTCAAGTGTTTAACTATTGACCCATGGCTAAAACTCAAGCTTTAAAGACTTCCCGAAATCCAAATTTGGACTTTCGTTAGTGTATTAAGTGTATCAAAATGTCGTCTTTCACATTTATTCGAAATCGTCAACCGCAAAAAAAGTCAGTTTTGAGAAATCGTTGAATCAACAAAGTTGTCTCTTTCTTGTTTCAAGTGTTCTACTATAGACCCATGGCTAAAACTCAAGTTTTAAAGACTTCCCGAAATCCAAATTTAGACTTTCATTAGTGTATTAAGTGTATTAAAATGTCGTATTTCACATTGATTCGGAATCGTCAACCGCAAAAAAAGTCAGTTCTGAGATATCTTTGAATGAACGAAGTTGTTTCTTTCTTGTTTCAAGTGTTTAACTATGGACCCATGGCTAAAACTCATGTTTTAAAGACTTCCCGAAATCCGAATTTGTACTTTCATTAGTGTATTAAGTGTATTAAAATGTCGTCTTTCACATTGATTCGGAATCGTCAACCGCAAAAAAAGTCAGTTTTGAGTTATCGTTGAATGAACAAAGTTGTCTCTTTCTTGTTTCAAGTGTTTAACTATGGACCCATGGCTAAAACTCAAGTTTTAAAGACTTCCCGAAATCCGAATTTGGACTTTCATTAGTGTATTAAGTGTATTAAAATGTCGTCTTTCGCATTGATTCGGAATCGTCAACCGCAAAAAAAGTCAGTTTTGAGTTATCGTTGAATGAACAAAGTTGTCTCTTTCTTGTTTCAAGTGTTCAACTATGGACCCATGGCTAAAACTCAAGTTTTAAAGACTTCCCGAAATCCGAATTTGGACTTTCATTTGTGTATTAAGTGTATCAAAATGTCGTCTTTCACATAGATTCGGAATCGTCAACTGCAAAAAAGTCAATTTTGAGATATCGTTGATTTAACAAAGTTGTCTCCTTCTTGTTTCAAGTGTTCTACTATGGACCCATGGGTAAAACTCACGTTTTAAAAATGTCCCGAAATCCGAATTTGGACTTTCACTAGTGTATTAAGTGTATCAAAATGTCATCTTTCACATTGATTCGGAATCGTCAACCGCAAAAAAAGGCAGTTTTTAGATATCGTTGAATGAAGAAAGTTGTCTATTTCTTGTTTCAAGTGTTCAACAATGGACCCATGGCTAAAACTCAAGTTTTAAAGACTTCCCGAAATCCGAATTTGGATTTTTCATTAGTGTATTAAGTGTATTAAAATGTCGTCTTTCACATTGATTCGGAATCGTCAACCGCAAAAAAAGTCAGTTTTGAGTTATCGTTGAATGAACAAAGTTGTCTCTTTCTTGTTTCAAGTGTTCAACTATGGACCCATGGCTAAAACTCAAGTTTTAAAGACTTCCCGAAATCCGAATTTGTACTTTCATTAGTGTATTAAGTGTATCAAAATGTCGTCTTTCACATTGATTCGGAATCGTCAACCGCAAAAAAAGTCAGTTTTCAGTTATCGTTGAATGAACAAAGTTGTCTCTTTCTTGTTTCAAGTGTTTAACTATGGACCCATGGCTAAAACTCAAGTTTTAAAGACTTCCCGAAATCCGAATTTGGACTTTCATTAGTGTATTAAGTGTATTAAAATGTCGTCTTTCACATTGATTCGGAATCATCAACCGCAAAAAAAGTCAGTTTTGAGATATCGTTGAATGAACAAAGTTGTCTCTTTCTTGTTTCAAGTGTTTAACTATGGACCCATGGCTAAAACTCAAGTTTTAAAAACTTCTCGAAATATGAATTTGGACTTTCTTTAGTGTATTAGGTGTTTCAAAATGTTGTCTTTCACGTAGATTCGGAATCATCAACAGCAAAAAAAGTCAGTTTTGTGATATCGTTGAATGAACAAAGTTGTATCTTTCTTGTTTCAAGTGTTTAACTACGGACCCATGGCTAAAACTCAAGTTTTAAAGACTTTTCGAAATCCGAATTTGGACTTTCATCAGTGTATTAAGTGTATTAAAATGTCGTCTTTCACATTGATTCGGAATCGTCCACCACAAAAAAGTTCCCTTTTGAGTTATCGTTGAATGAACAAAGTTGTCTCTTTCTTGTTTCAAGTGTTCAACGATGGACCCATGGCTAAAACTCAAGTTTTAAAAACTTCTCGAAATATGAATTTGTACTTTCTTTAGTGTATTAAGTGTTTCAAAATGTCGTCTTTCACGTAGATTCGAAATCATCAAAAGCAAATAAGTCAGTTTTTAGATATCTTTGATTGAACAAAGTTCTGTCTTTCTTGTTTCAAGTGTTTAACTATGGACCATGGCTAAAACTCAAGTTTTAAAAACTTTTCGAAATCTGAATATGGACTTTCTTTAGTGTATTAAGTGTTTCAAAATGCTGTCTTTCACGTAGATTCGTAATCATCAAAAGCAAATAAGTCAGTTTTAAGATATCGTTGATTGAACAAAGTTGTCTTCTTCTTGTTTCAAGTGTTCTACTATGGACCCATGGCTAAAACTCAAGTTTTAAAAACTTCTCGAAATATGAATTTGTACTTTCTTTAGTGTATTAAGTGTTTCAAAATGTCGTCTTTCACGTAGATTCGGAATCATCAAAAGCAAATAAGTCAGTTTTTAGATATCTTTGATTGAACAAAGTTCGGTCTTTCTTGTTTCAAGTGTTTAACTATGGACCATGGCTAAAACTCAAGTTTTAAAAACTTTCCGAAATCTGAATTTGGACTTTCTTTAGTGTATTAAGTGTTTCAAAATGCTGTCTTTCACATAGATTCGGAATCGTCAACTGCAAAAAAGTCAATTTTAAGATATCGTTGATTGAACAAAGTTGTCTCCTTCTTGTTTCAAGTGTTCTACTATGGACCATGGCTAAAACTCAAGTTTTTGAGACATCCCGAAATCCAAATTTGGACTTTCGTTACTGTACTAAGTGTATCAAAATGTCATCTTTCACATTGATTCGAGATCGTCAACCGCAAAAAAAGTCAATTTTGAGATATCGTTGAATGAACAAAGTTGTCTCTTTCTTGTTTCAAGTGTTTAACTATGGATTCATGGCTAAAACTCAAGTTTTAAAGACTTCCCGAAATCTGAATTTGGACTTTCATCAGTGTATTAAGTGTATTAAAATGTAGTCTTTCACGTTGATTCAGAATCGTCCACCGCAAAAAACTTCCCTTTCGAGTTATCGTTGAATGAACGAAGTTGTCTCTTTCTTGTTTCAAGTGTTCAACTATGGACCCATGGCCAAAACTCAAGTTTTAAAAACTTCCCAAAATCTGAATTTGGGCTTTCTTTAGTGTATTAAGTGTTTCAAAATGCCGTCTTTCATGTAGATTCGTAATCATCAAAAGCAAATAAGTCAGTTTTTAGATATCTTTGATTGAACAAAGTTCTGTCTTTCTTGTTTCAAGTGTTCTACTATGGACCCATGACTAAAACTCAAGTTTTAAAAACTTTTCGAAATCTGAATATGGACTTTCATTAGGGTATTAAGTGTATCAAAATGTCGTCTTTCACATAGATTCGGAATCGTCAACTGCAAAAAAGTCAGTTTTAAGATATCGTTGATTGAACAAAGTTGTCTCTTTCTTGTTTCAAGTGTTCTACTATGGACCCATGGGTAAAACTCAAGTTTTAAAAAAGTTCCCGGAATCCGAATTTGGACATTCGTTCGTGTATTAAGTGTATCAAAATGTCGTCTTTCACGTTGATTCGGAATCGTCAACCGCAATAAAAGTCAGTTTTGAGATATTGTTGAATGAACAAAGTTGTCTCTTTCTTGTTTCAAGTGTTTAACTATTGACCCATGGCTAAAACTCAAGCTTTAAAGACTTCCCGAAATCCAAATTTGGACTTTCGTTAGTGTATTAAGTGTATCAAAATGTCGTCTTTCACATTTATTCGAAATCGTCAACCGCAAAAAAAGTCAGTTTTGAGAAATCGTTGAATCAACAAAGTTGTCTCTTTCTTGTTTCAAGTGTTCTACTATAGACCCATGGCTAAAACTCAAGTTTTAAAGACTTCCCGAAATCCAAATTTAGACTTTCATTAGTGTATTAAGTGTATTAAAATGTCGTATTTCACATTGATTCGGAATCGTCAACCGCAAAAAAAGTCAGTTCTGAGATATCTTTGAATGAACGAAGTTGTTTCTTTCTTGTTTCAAGTGTTTAACTATGGACCCATGGCTAAAACTCAAGTTTTAAAGACTTCCCGAAATCCGAATTTGTACTTTCATTAGTGTATTAAGTGTATTAAAATGTCGTCTTTCACATTGATTCGGAATCGTCAACCGCAAAAAAAGTCAGTTTTGAGTTATCGTTGAATGAACAAAGTTGTCTCTTTCTTGTTTCAAGTGTTTAACTATGGACCCATGGCTAAAACTCAAGTTTTAAAGACTTCCCGAAATCCGAATTTGGACTTTCATTAGTGTATTAAGTGTATTAAAATGTCGTCTTTCGCATTGATTCGGAATCGTCAACCGCAAAAAAAGTCAGTTTTGAGTTATCGTTGAATGAACAAAGTTGTCTCTTTCTTGTTTCAAGTGTTCAACTATGGACCCATGGCTAAAACTCAAGTTTTAAAGACTTCCCGAAATCCGAATTTGGACTTTCATTTGTGTATTAAGTGTATCAAAATGTCGTCTTTCACATAGATTCGGAATCGTCAACTGCAAAAAAGTCAATTTTGAGATATCGTTGATTTAACAAAGTTGTCTCCTTCTTGTTTCAAGTGTTCTACTATGGACCCATGGGTAAAACTCACGTTTTAAAAATGTCCCGAAATCCGAATTTGGACTTTCACTAGTGTATTAAGTGTATCAAAATGTCGTCTTTCACATTGATTCGGAATCGTCAACCGCAAAAAAAGGCAGTTTTTAGATATCGTTGAATGAAGAAAGTTGTCTATTTCTTGTTTCAAGTGTTCAACAATGGACCCATGGCTAAAACTCAAGTTTTAAAGACTTCCCGAAATCCGAATTTGGATTTTTCATTAGTGTATTAAGTGTATTAAAATGTCGTCTTTCACATTGATTCGGAATCGTCAACCGCAAAAAAAGTCAGTTTTGAGTTATCGTTGAATGAACAAAGTTGTCTCTTTCTTGTTTCAAGTGTTCAACTATGGACCCATGGCTAAAACTCAAGTTTTAAAGACTTCCCGAAATCCGAATTTGTACTTTCATTAGTGTATTAAGTGTATCAAAATGTCGTCTTTCACATTGATTCGGAATCGTCAACCGCAAAAAAGTCAGTTTTCAGTTATCGTTGAATGAACAAAGTTGTCTCTTTCTTGTTTCAAGTGTTTAACTATGGACCCATGGCTAAAACTCAAGTTTTAAAGACTTCCCGAAATCCGAATTTGGACTTTCATTAGTGTATTAAGTGTATTAAAATGTCGTCTTTCACATTGATTCGGAAACATCAACCGCAAAAAAAGTCAGTTTTGAGATATCGTTGAATGAACAAAGTTGTCTCTTTCTTGTTTCAAGTGTTTAACTATGGACCCATGGCTAAAACTCAAGTTTTAAAAACTTCTCGAAATATGAATTTGGACTTTCTTTAGTGTATTAGGTGTATTAAAATGT
Source organism: Diospyros kaki (assembly GCA_036245055.1). Classification (NCBI taxonomy): domain Eukaryota; kingdom Viridiplantae; phylum Streptophyta; class Magnoliopsida; order Ericales; family Ebenaceae; genus Diospyros; species Diospyros kaki. Next base: position 18,708,676 of record BSEG01000009.1, on the reverse strand, counting down.
CGTCTTTCACATTGATTCGGAATCGTCAACCGCAAAAAAAGTCAGTTTTGAGTTATCGTTGAATGAACAAAGTTGTCTCTTTCTTGTTTCAAGTGTTTAACTATTGACCCATGGCTAAAACTCAAGCTTTAAAGACTTCCCGAAATCCAAATTTGGACTTTCGTTAGTGTATTAAGTGTATCAAAATGTCGTCTTTCACATTTATTCGAAATCGTCAACCGCAAAAAAAGTCAGTTTTGAGAAATCGTTGAATCAACAAAGTTGTCTCTTTCTTGTTTCAAGTGTTCTACTATAGACCCATGGCTAAAACTCAAGTTTTAAAGACTTCCCGAAATCAAAATTTAGACTTTCATTAGTGTATTAAGTGTATTAAAATGTCGTATTTCACATTGATTCGGAATCGTCAACCGCAAAAAAAGTCAGTTCTGAGATATCGTTGAATGAACGAAGTTGTTTCTTTCTTGTTTCAAGTGTTTAACTATGGACCCATGGCTAAAACTCAAGTTTTAAAGACTTCCCGAAATCCGAATTTGTACTTTCATTAGTGTATTAAGTGTATTAAAATGTCGTCTTTCACATTGATTCGGAATCGTCAACCGCAAAAAAAAGTCAGTTTTGAGTTATCGTTGAATGAACAAAGTTGTCTCTTTCTTGTTTCAAGTGTTTAACTATGGACCCATGGCTAAAACTCAAGTTTTAAAGACTTCCCGAAATCCGAATTTGGACTTTCATTAGTGTATTAAGTGTATTAAAATGTCGTCTTTCGCATTGATTCGGAATCGTCAACCGCAAAAAAAGTCAGTTTTGAGTTATCGTTGAATGAACAAAGTTGTCTCTTTCTTGTTTCAAGTGTTCAACTATGGACCCATGGCTAAAACTCAAGTTTTAAAGACTTCCCGAAATCCGAATTTGGACTTTCATTTGTGTATTAAGTGTATCAAAATGTCGTCTTTCACATAGATTCGGAATCGTCAACTGCAAAAAAGTCAATTTTGAGATATCGTTGAATGAACAAAGTTGTCTCCTTCTTGTTTGAAGTGTTCTACTATGGACCCATGGGTAAAACTCACGTTTTAAAAATGTCCCGAAATCCGAATTTGGACTTTCACTAGTGTATTAAGTGTATCAAAATGTCGTCTTTCACATTGAGTCGGAATCGTCAACCGCAAAAAAAGGCAGTTTTTAGATATCGTTGAATGAAGAAAGTTGTCTATTTCTTGTTTCAAGTGTTCAACAATGGACCCATGGCTAAAACTCAAGTTTTAAAGACTTCCTGAAATCCGAATTTGGATTTTTCATTAGTGTATTAAGTGTATTAAAATGTCGTCTTTCACATTGATTCGGAATCATCAACCGCAAAAAAAGTCAGTTTTGAGATATCGTTGAATGAACAAAGTTGTCTCTTTCTTGTTTCAAGTGTTCAACTATGGACCCATGGCTAAAACTCAAGTTTTAAAAACTTCTCGAAATATGAATTTGGACTTTCTTTAGTGTATTAGGTGTTTCAAAATGTTGTCTTTCACGTAGATTCGGAATCATCAACAGCAAAAAAAGTCAGTTTTGTGATATCGTTGAATGAACAAAGTTGTATCTTTCTTGTTAAAAGTGTTTAACTACGGACCCATGGCTAAAACTCAAGTTTTAAAGACTTTTTGAAATCCGAATTTGGACTTTCATCAGTGTATTAAGTGTATTAAAATGTCGTCTTTCACATTGATTCGGAATCGTCCACCGCAAAAAAGTTCCCTTTTGAGTTATCGTTGAATGAACAAAGTTGTCTCTTTCTTGTTTCAAGTGTTCAACGATGGACCCATGGCTAAAACTCAAGTTTTAAAAACTTCTCGAAATATGAATTTGTACTTTCTTTAGTGTATTAAGTGTTTCAAAATGTCGTCTTTCACGTAGATTCGAAATCATCAAAAGCAAATAAGTCAGTTTTTAGATATCTTTGATTGAACAAAGTTCTGCCTTTCTTGTTTCAAGTGTTCTACTATGGACCATGGCTAAAACTCAAGTTTTAGAGACATCCCGAAATCCAAATTTGGACTTTCGTTACTGTACTAAGTGTATCAAAATGTCATCTTTCACATTGATTCGAGATCGTCAACCGCAAAAAAAGTCAATTTTGAGATATCGTTGAATGAACAAAGTTGTCTCTTTCTTGTTTCAAGTGTTTAACTATGGATTCATGGCTAAAACTCAAGTTTTAAAGACTTCCCGAAATCTGAATTTGGACTTTCATCAGTGTATTAAGTGTATTAAAATGTAGTCTTTCACATTGATTCAGAATCGTCCACCGCAAAAAACTTCCCTTTCGAGTTATCGTTGAATGAACGAAGTTGTCTCTTTCTTGTTTCAAGTGTTCAACTATGGACCCATGGCCAAAACTCAAGTTTTAAAAACTTCCCAAAATCTGAATTTGGGCTTTCTTTAGTGTATTAAGTGTTTCAAAATGCCGTCTTTCATGTAGATTCGTAATCATCAAAAGCAAATAAGTCAGTTTTTAGATATCTTTGATTGAACAAAGTTCTGTCTTTCTTGTTTCAAGTGTTCTACTATGGACCCATGACTAAAACTCAAGTTTTAAAAACTTCTCGAAATCTAAATCTGGACTTTCATTAGGGTATTAAGTGTATCAAAATGTCGTCTTTCACATAGATTCGGAATCGTCAACTGCAAAAAAGTCAGTTTTAAGATATCGTTGATTGAACAAAGTTGTCTCTTTCTTGTTTCAAGTGTTCTACTATGGACCCATGGGTAAAACTCAAGTTTTAAAAAAGTTCCCGGAATCCGAATTTGGACATTCGTTAGTGTATTAAGTGTATCAAAATGTCGTCTTTCACGTTGATTCGGAATCGTCAACCGCAATAAAAGTCAGTTTTGAGATATTGTTGAATGAACAAAGTTGTCTCTTTCTTGTTTCAAGTGTTTAACTATTGACCCATGGCTAAAACTCAAGCTTTAAAGACTTCCCGAAATCCAAATTTGGACTTTCGTTAGTGTATTAAGTGTATCAAAATGTCGTCTTTCTCATTTATTCGAAATCGTCAACCGCAAAAAAAGTCAGTTTTGAGAAATCGTTGAATCAACAAAGTTGTCTCTTTCTTGTTTCAAGTGTTCTACTATAGACCCATGGCTAAAACTCAAGTTTTAAAGACTTCCCGAAATCCAAATTTAGACTTTCATTAGTGTATTAAGTGTATTAAAATGTCGTATTTCACATTGATTCGGAATCGTCAACCGCAAAAAAAGTCAGTTCTGAGATATCTTTGAATGAACGAAGTTGTTTCTTTCTTGTTTCAAGTGTTTAACTATGGACCCATGGCTAAAACTCATGTTTTAAAGACTTCCCGAAATCCGAATTTGTACTTTCATTAGTGTATTAAGTGTATTAAAATGTCGTCTTTCGCATTGATTCGGAATCGTCAACCGCAAAAAAAGGCAGTTTTTAGATATCGTTGAATGAAGAAAGTTGTCTATTTCTTGTTTCAAGTGTTCAACAATGGACCCATGGCTAAAACTCAAGTTTTAAAGACTTCCCGAAATCCGAATTTGGATTTTTCATTAGTGTATTAAGTGTATTAAAATGTCGTCTTTCACATTGATTCGGAATCGTCAACCGCAAAAAAAGTCAGTTTTGAGTTATCGTTGAATGAACAAAGTTGTCTCTTTCTTGTTTCAAGTGTTCAACTATGGACCCATGGCTAAAACTCAAGTTTTAAAGACTTCCCGAAATCCGAATTTGTACTTTCATTAGTGTATTAAGTGTATCAAAATGTCGTCTTTCACATTGATTCAGAATCGTCAACCGCAAAAAAAGTCAGTTTTCAGTTATCGTTGAATGAACAAAGTTGTCTCTTTCTTGTTTCAAGTGTTTAACTATGGACCCATGGCTAAAACTCAAGTTTTAAAGACTTCCCGAAATCCGAATTTGGACTTTCATTAGTGTATTAAGTGTATTAAAATGTCGTCTTTCACATTGATTCGGAATCATCAACCGCAGAAAAAGTCAGTTTTGAGATATCGTTGAATGAACAAAGTTGTCTCTTTCTTGTTTCAAGTGTTTAACTATGGACCCATGGCTAAAACTCAAGTTTTAAAAACTTCTCGAAATATGAATTTGGACTTTCTTTAGTGTATTAGGTGTTTCAAAATGTTTTCTTTCACGTAGATTCGGAATCATCAACAGCAAAAAAAGTCAGTTTTGTGATATCGTTGAATGAACAAAGTTGTATCTTTCTTGTTTCAAGTGTTTAACTACGGACCCATGGCTAAAACTCAAGTTTTAAAGACTTTTCGAAATCCGAATTTGGACTTTCATCAGTGTATTAAGTGTATTAAAATGTCGTCTTTCACATTGATTCGGAATCGTCCACCGCAAAAAAGTTCCCTTCTGAGTTATCGTTGAATGAACAAAGTTGTCTCTTTCTTGTTTCAAGTGTTCAACGATGGACCCAAGGCTAAAACTCAAGTTTTAAAAACTTCTCGAAATATGAATTTGTACTTTCTTTAGTGTATTAAGTGTTTCAAAATGTCGTCTTTCACGTAGATTCGAAATCATCAAAAGCAAATAAGTCAGTTTTTAGATATCTTTGATTGAACAAAGTTCTGTCTTTCTTGTTTCAAGTGTTTAACTATGGACCATGGCTAAAACTCAAGTTTTAAAAACTTTTCGAAATCTGAATATGGACTTTCTTTAGTGTATTAAGTGTTTCAAAATGCTGTCTTTCACGTAGATTCGTAATCATCAAAAGCAAATAAGTGAGTTTTAAGATATCGTTGATTGAACAAAGTTGTCTTCTTCTTGTTTCAAGTGTTCTACTATGGACCCATGGCTAAAACTCAAGTTTTAAAAACTTCTCGAAATATGAATTTGTACTTTCTTTAGTGTATTAAGTGTTTCAAAATGTCGTCTTTCACGTAGATTCGGAATCATCAAAAGCAAATAAGTCAGTTTTTAGATATCTTTGATTGAACAAAGTTCGGTTTTTCTTGTTTCAAGTGTTTAACTATGGACCATGGCTAAAACTCAAGTTTTAAAAACTTTCCGAAATCTGAATTTGGACTTTCTTTAGTGTATTAAGTGTTTCAAAATGCTGTCTTTCACATAGATTCGGAATCGTCAACTGCAAAAAAGTCAATTTTAAGATATCGTTGATTGAACAAAGTTGTCTCCTTCTTGTTTCAAGTGTTCTACTATGGACCATGGCTTAAACTCAAGTTTTTGAGACATCCCGAAATCCAAATTTGGACTTTCGTTACTGTACTAAGTGTATCAAAATGTCATCTTTCACATTGATTCGAGATCGTCAACCGCAAAAAAAGTCAATTTTGAGATATCGTTGAATGAACAAAGTTGTCTCTTTCTTGTTTCAAGTGTTTAACTATGGACCCATGGCTAAAACTCAAGTTTTAAAGACTTCCCGAAATCCGAATTTGGACTTTCATTAGTGTATTAAGTGTATTAAAATGTCGTCTTTCACATTGATTCGGAATCATCAACCGCAAAAAAAGTCAGTTTTGAGATATCGTTGAATGAACAAAGTTGTCTCTTTCTTGTTTCAAGTGTTTAACTATGGACCCATGGCTAAAACTCAAGTTTTAAAAACTTCTCGAAATATGAATTTGGACTTTCTTTAGTGTATTAGGTGTTTCAAAATGTTGTCTTTCACGTAGATTCGGAATCATCAACAGCAAAAAAAGTCAGTTTTGTGATATCGTTGAATGAACAAAGTTGTATCTTTCTTGTTTCAAGTGTTTAACTACGGACCCATGGCTAAAACTCAAGTTTTAAAGACTTTTCGAAATCCGAATTTGGACTTTCATCAGTGTATTAAGTGTATTAAAATGTCGTCTTTCACATTGATTCGGAATCGTCCACCGCAAAAAAGTTCCCTTTTGAGTTATCGTTGAATGAACAAAGTTGTCTCTTTCTTGTTTCAAGTGTTCAACGATGGACCCATGGCTAAAACTCAAGTTTTAAAAACTTCTCGAAATATGAATTTGTACTTTCTTTAGTGTATTAAGTGTTTCAAAATGTCGTCTTTCACGTAGATTCGAAATCATCAAAAGCAAATAAGTCAGTTTTTAGATATCTTTGATTGAACAAAGTTCTGTCTTTCTTGTTTCAAGTGTTTAACTATGGACCATGGCTAAAACTCAAGTTTTAAAAACTTTTCGAAATCTGAATATGGACTTTCTTTAGTGTATTAAGTGTTTCAAAATGCTGTCTTTCACGTAGATTCGTAATCATCAAAAGCAAATAAGTCAGTTTTAAGATATCGTTGATTGAACAAAGTTGTCTTCTTCTTGTTTCAAGTGTTCTACTATGGACCCATGGCTAAAACTCAAGTTTTAAAAACTTCTCGAAATATGAATTTGTACTTTCTTTAGTGTATTAAGTGTTTCAAAATGTCGTCTTTCACGTAGATTCGGAATCATCAAAAGCAAATAAGTCAGTTTTTAGATATCTTTGATTGAACAAAGTTCGGTCTTTCTTGTTTCAAGTGTTTAACTATGGACCATGGCTAAAACTCAAGTTTTAAAAACTTTCCGAAATCTGAATTTGGACTTTCTTTAGTGTATTAAGTGTTTCAAAATGCTGTCTTTCACATAGATTCGGAATCGTCAACTGCAAAAAAGTCAATTTTAAGATATCGTTGATTGAACAAAGTTGTCTCCTTCTTGTTTCAAGTGTTCTACTATGGACCATGGCTAAAACTCAAGTTTTTGAGACATCCCGAAATCCAAATTTGGACTTTCGTTACTGTACTAAGTGTATCAAAATGTCATCTTTCACATTGATTCGAGATCGTCAACCGCAAAAAAAGTCAATTTTGAGATATCGTTGAATGAACAAAGTTGTCTCTTTCTTGTTTCAAGTGTTTAACTATGGACCCATGGCTAAAACTCAAGTTTTAAAGACTTCCCGAAATCCGAATTTGGACTTTCATTAGTGTATTAAGTGTATTAAAATGTCGTCTTTCACATTGATTCGGAATCATCAACCGCAAAAAAAGTCAGTTTTGAGATATCGTTGAATGAACAAAGTTGTCTCTTTCTTGTTTCAAGTGTTTAACTATGGACCCATGGCTAAAACTCAAGTTTTAAAAACTTCTCGAAATATGAATTTGGACTTTCTTTAGTGTATTAGGTGTTTCAAAATGTTGTCTTTCACGTAGATTCGGAATCATCAACAGCAAAAAAAGTCAGTTTTGTGATATCGTTGAATGAACAAAGTTGTATCTTTCTTGTTTCAAGTGTTTAACTACGGACCCATGGCTAAAACTCAAGTTTTAAAGACTTTTCGAAATCTGAATTTGGACTTTCATCAGTGTATTAAGTGTATTAAAATGTCGTCTTTCACATTGATTCGGAATCGTCCACCGCAAAAAAGTTCCCTTTTGAGTTATCGTTGAATGAACAAAGTTGTCTCTTTCTTGTTTCAAGTGTTCAACGATGGACCCATGGCTAAAACTCAAGTTTTAAAAACTTCTCGAAATATGAATTTGTACTTTCTTTAGTGTATTAAGTGTTTCAAAATGTCGTCTTTCACGTAGATTCGAAATCATCAAAAGCAAATAAGTCAGTTTTTAGATATCTTTGATTGAACAAAGTTCTGTCTTTCTTGTTTCAAGTGTTTAACTATGGACCATGGCTAAAACTCAAGTTTTAAAAACTTTTCGAAATCTGAATATGGACTTTCTTTAGTGTATTAAGTGTTTCAAAATGCTGTCTTTCACGTAGATTCGTAATCATCAAAAGCAAATAAGTCAGTTTTAAGATATCGTTGATTGAACAAAGTTGTCTTCTTCTTGTTTCAAGTGTTCTACTATGGACCCATGGCTAAAACTCAAGTTTTAAAAACTTCTCGAAATATGAATTTGTACTTTCTTTAGTGTATTAAGTGTTTCAAAATGTCGTCTTTCACGTAGATTCGGAATCATCAAAAGCAAATAAGTCAGTTTTTAGATATCTTTGATTGAACAAAGTTCGGTCTTTCTTGTTTCAAGTGTTTAACTATGGACCATGGCTAAAACTCAAGTTTTAAAAACTTTCCGAAATCTGAATTTGGACTTTCTTTAGTGTATTAAGTGTTTCAAAATGCTGTCTTTCACATAGATTCGGAATCGTCAACTGCAAAAAAGTCAATTTTAAGATATCGTTGATTGAACAAAGTTGTCTCCTTCTTGTTTCAAGTGTTCTACTATGGACCATGGCTAAAACTCAAGTTTTTGAGACATCCCGAAATCCAAATTTGGACTTTCGTTACTGTACTAAGTGTATCAAAATGTCATCTTTCACATTGATTCGAGATCGTCAACCGCAAAAAAAGTCAATTTTGAGATATCGTTGAATGAACAAAGTTGTCTCTTTCTTGTTTCAAGTGTTTAACTATGGACCCATGGCTAAAACTCAAGTTTTAAAGACTTCCCGAAATCCGAATTTGGACTTTCATTAGTGTATTAAGTGTATTAAAATGTCGTCTTTCACATTGATTCGGAATCATCAACCGCAAAAAAAGTCAGTTTTGAGATATCGTTGAATGAACAAAGTTGTCTCTTTCTTGTTTCAAGTGTTTAACTATGGACCCATGGCTAAAACTCAAGTTTTAAAAACTTCTCGAAATATGAATTTGGACTTTCTTTAGTGTATTAAGTGTTTCAAAATGTCGTCTTTCACGTAGATTCGAAATCATCAAAAGCAAATAAGTCAGTTTTTAGATATCTTTGATTGAACAAAGTTGTCTCTTTCTTGTTTCAAGTGTTTAACTATGGACCCATGGCTAAAACTCAAGTTTTAAAGACTTCCCGAAATCCGAATTTGTACTTTCATTAGTGTATTAAGTGTATCAAAATGTCGTCTTTCACATTGATTCAGAATCGTCAACCGCAAAAAAAGTCAGTTTTCAGTTATCGTTGAATGAACAAAGTTGTCTCTTTCTTGTTTCAAGTGTTTAACTATGGACCCATGGCTAAAACTCAAGTTTTAAAGACTTCCCGAAATCCGAATTTGGACTTTCATTAGTGTATTAAGTGTATTAAAATGTCGTCTTTCACATTGATTCGGAATCATCAACCGCAGAAAAAGTCAGTTTTGAGATATCGTTGAATGAACAAAGTTGTCTCTTTCTTGTTTCAAGTGTTTAACTATGGACCCATGGCTAAAACTCAAGTTTTAAAAACTTCTCGAAATATGAATTTGGACTTTCTTTAGTGTATTAGGTGTTTCAAAATGTTTTCTTTCACGTAGATTCGGAATCATCAACAGCAAAAAAAGTCAGTTTTGTGATATCGTTGAATGAACAAAGTTGTATCTTTCTTGTTTCAAGTGTTTAACTACGGACCCATGGCTAAAACTCAAGTTTTAAAGACTTTTCGAAATCCGAATTTGGACTTTCATCAGTGTATTAAGTGTATTAAAATGTCGTCTTTCACATTGATTCGGAATCGTCCACCGCAAAAAAGTTCCCTTCTGAGTTATCGTTGAATGAACAAAGTTGTCTCTTTCTTGTTTCAAGTGTTCAACGATGGACCCAAGGCTAAAACTCAAGTTTTAAAAACTTCTCGAAATATGAATTTGTACTTTCTTTAGTGTATTAAGTGTTTCAAAATGTCGTCTTTCACGTAGATTCGAAATCATCAAAAGCAAATAAGTCAGTTTTTAGATATCTTTGATTGAACAAAGTTCTGTCTTTCTTGTTTCAAGTGTTTAACTATGGACCATGGCTAAAACTCAAGTTTTAAAAACTTTTCGAAATCTGAATATGGACTTTCTTTAGTGTATTAAGTGTTTCAAAATGCTGTCTTTCACGTAGATTCGTAATCATCAAAAGCAAATAAGTGAGTTTTAAGATATCGTTGATTGAACAAAGTTGTCTTCTTCTTGTTTCAAGTGTTCTACTATGGACCCATGGCTAAAACTCAAGTTTTAAAAACTTCTCGAAATATGAATTTGTACTTTCTTTAGTGTATTAAGTGTTTCAAAATGTCGTCTTTCACGTAGATTCGGAATCATCAAAAGCAAATAAGTCAGTTTTTAGATATCTTTGATTGAACAAAGTTCTGTCTTTCTTGTTTCAAGTGTTTAACTATGGACCATGGCTAAAACTCAAGTTTTAAAAACTTTCCGAAATCTGAATTTGGAATTTCTTTAGTGTATTAAGTGTTTCAAAATGCTGTCTTTCACATAGATTCGGAATCGTCAACTGCAAAAAAGTCAATTTTAAGATATCGTTGATTGAACAAAGTTGTCTCCTTCTTGTTTCAAGTGTTCTACTATGGACGATGGCTAAAACTCAAGTTTTAGAGACATCCCGAAATCCAAATTTGGACTTTCGTTAGTGTATTAAGTGTATCAAAATGTCATCTTTCACATTGATTCGAGATCGTCAACCGCAAAAAAAGTCAATTTTGAGATATCGTTGAATGAACAAAGTTGTCTCTTTCTTGTTTCAAGTGTTTAACTATGGACCCATGGCTAAAACTCAAGTTTTAAAGACTTCCCGAAATCTGAATTTGGACTTTCATCAGTGTATTAAGTGTATTAAAATGTAGTCTTTCACGTTGATTCAGAATCGTCCACCGCAAAAAACTTCCCTTTCGAGTTATCGTTGAATGAACGAAGTTGTCTCTTTCTTGTTTCAAGTGTTCAACTATGGACCCATGGCCAAAACTCAAGTTTTAAAAACTTCCCAAAATCTGAATTTGGGCTTTCTTTAGTGTATTAAGTGTTTCAAAATGCCGTCTTTCATGTAGATTCGTAATCATCAAAAGCAAATAAGTCAGTTTTTAGATATCTTTGATTGAACAAAGTTCTGTCTTTCTTGTTTCAAGTGTTCTACTATGGACCCATGACTAAAACTCAAGTTTTAAAAACTTCTCGAAATCTAAATCTGGACTTTCATTAGGGTATTAAGTGTATCAAAATGTCGTCTTTCACATAGATTCGGAATCGTCAACTGCAAAAAAGTCAGTTTTAAGATATCGTTGATTGAACAAAGTTGTCTCTTTCTTGTTTCAAGTGTTCTACTATGGACCCATGGGTAAAACTCAAGTTTTAAAAAAGTTCCCGGAATCCGAATTTGGACATTCGTTAGTGTATTAAGTGTATCAAAATGTCTTCTTTCACGTTGATTCGGAATCGTCAACCGCAATAAAAGTCAGTTTTGAGATATTGTTGAATGAACAAAGTTGTCTCTTTCTTGTTTCAAGTGTTTAACTATTGACCCATGGCTAAAACTCAAGCTTTAAAGACTTCCCGAAATCCAAATTTGGACTTTCGTTAGTGTATTAAGTGTATCAAAATGTCGTCTTTCACATTTATTCGAAATCGTCAACCGCAAAAAAAGTCAGTTTTGAGAAATCGTTGAATCAACAAAGTTGTCTCTTTCTTGTTTCAAGTGTTCTACTATAGACCCATGGCTAAAACTCAAGTTTTAAAGACTTCCCGAAATCCAAATTTAGACTTTCATTAGTGTATTAAGTGTATTAAAATGTCGTATTTCACATTGATTCGGAATCGTCAACCGCAAAAAAAGTCAGTTCTGAGATATCGTTGAATGAACAAAGTTGTCTCTTTCTTGTTTCAAGTGTTTAACTATGGACCCATGGCTAAAACTCAAGTTTTAAAAACTTCTCGAAATATGAATTTGGACTTTCTTTAGTGTATTAGGTGTTTCAAAATGTTGTCTTTCGCGTAGATTCGGAATCATCAACAGCAAAAAAAGTCAGTTTTGTGATATCGTTGAATGAACAAAGTTGTATCTTTCTTGTTTCAAGTGTTTAACTACGGACCCATGGCTAAAACTCAAGTTTTAAAGACTTTTCGAAATCCGAATTTGGACTTTCATCAGTGTATTAAGTGTATTAAAATGTCGTCTTTCACATTGATTCGGAATCGTCCACCGCAAAAAAGTTCCCTTTTGAGTTATCGTTGAATGAACAAAGTTGTCTCTTTCTTGTTTCAAGTGTTCAACGATGGACCCATGGCTAAAACTCAAGTTTTAAAAACTTCTCGAAATATGAATTTGTACTTTCTTTAGTGTATTAAGTGTTTCAAAATGTCGTCTTTCACGTAGATTCGAAATCATCAAAAGCAAATAAGTCAGTTTTTAGATATCTTTGATTGAACAAAGTTCTGTCTTTCTTGTTTCAAGTGTTTAACTATGGACCATGGCTAAAACTCAAGTTTTAAAAACTTTTCGAAATCTGAATATGGACTTTCTTTAGTGTATTAAGTGTTTCAAAATGCTGTCTTTCACGTAGATTCGTAATCATCAAAAGCAAATAAGTCAGTTTTAAGATATCGTTGATTGAACAAAGTTGTCTTCTTCTTGTTTCAAGTGTTCTACTATGGACCCATGGCTAAAACTCAAGTTTTAAAAACTTCTCGAAATATGAATTTGTACTTTCTTTAGTGTATTAAGTGTTTCAAAATGTCGTCTTTCACGTAGATTCGGAATCATCAAAAGCAAATAAGTCAGTTTTTAGATATCTTTGATTGAACAAAGTTCGGTCTTTCTTGTTTCAAGTGTTTAACTATGGACCATGGCTAAAACTCAAGTTTTAAAAACTTTCCGAAATCTGAATTTGGACTTTCTTTAGTGTATTAAGTGTTTCAAAATGATGTCTTTCACATAGATTCGGAATCGTCAACTGCAAAAAAGTCAATTTTAAGATATCGTTGATTGAACAAAGTTGTCTCCTTCTTGTTTCAAGTGTTCTACTATGGACCATGGCTAAAACTCAAGTTTTTGAGACATCCCGAAATCCAAATTTGGACTTTCGTTACTGTACTAAGTGTATCAAAATGTCATCTTTCACATTGATTCGAGATCGTCAACCGCAAAAAAAGTCAATTTTGAGATATCGTTGAATGAACAAAGTTGTCTCTTTCTTGTTTCAAGTGTTTAACTATGGATTCATGGCTAAAACTCAAGTTTTAAAGACTTCCCAAAATCTGAATTTGGACTTTCATCAGTGTATTAAGTGTATTAAAATGTAGTCTTTCACCTTGATTCAGAATCGTCCACCGCAAAAAACTTCCCTTTCGAGTTATCGTTGAATGAACGAAGTTGTCTCTTTCTTGTTTCAAGTGTTCAACTATGGACCCATGGCCAAAACTCAAGTTTTAAAAACTTCCCAAAATCTGAATTTGGGCTTTCTTTAGTGTATTAAGTGTTTCAAAATGGCGTCTTTCATGTAGATTCGTAATCATCAAAAGCAAATAAGTCAGTTTTTAGATATCTTTGATTGAACAAAGTTCTGTCTTTCTTGTTTCAAGTGTTCTACTATGGACCCATGACTAAAACTCAAGTTTTAAAAACTTCTCGAAATCTAAATCTGGACTTTCATTAGGGTATTAAGGGTATCAAAAAGTCGTCTTTCACATAGATTCGGAATCGTCAACTGCAAAAAAGTCAGTTTTAAGATATCGTTGATTGAACAAAGTTGTCTCTTTCTTGTTTCAAGTGTTCTACTATGGACCCATGGGTAAAACTCAAGTTTTAAAAAAGTTCCCGGAATCCGAATTTGGACATTCGTTAGTGTATTAAGTGTATCAAAATGTCGTCTTTCACGTTGATTCGGAATCGTCAACCGCAATAAAAGTCAGTTTTGAGATATTGTTGAATGAACAAAGTTGTCTCTTTCTTGTTTCAAGTGTTTAACTATTGACCCATGGCTAAAACTCAAGCTTTAAAGACTTCCCGAAATCCAAATTTGGACTTTCGTTAGTGTATTAAGTGTATCAAAATGTCGTCTTTCACATTTATTCGAAATCGTCAACCGTAAAAAAAGTCAGTTTTGAGAAATCGTTGAATCAACAAAGTTGTCTCTTTCTTGTTTCAAGTGTTCTACTATAGACCCATGGCTAAAACTCAAGTTTTAAAGACTTCCCAAAATCCAAATTTAGACTTTCATTAGTGTATTAAGTGTATTAAAATGTCGTATTTCACATTGATTCGGAATCGTCAACCGCAAAAAAAGTCAGTTCTGAGATATCTTTGAATGAACGAAGTTGTTTCTTTCTTGTTTCAAGTGTTTAACTATGGACCCATGGCTAAAACTCAAGTTTTAAAGACTTCCCGAAATCCGAATTTGTACTTTCATTAGTGTATTAAGTGTATTAAAATGTCGTCTTTCACATTGATTCGGAATCGTCAACCGCAAAAAAAGTCAGTTTTGAGTTATCGTTGAATGAACAAAGTTGTCTCTTTCTTGTTTCAAGTGTTTAACTATGGACCCATGGCTAAAACTCAAGTTTTAAAGACTTCCCGAAATCCGAATTTGGACTTTCATTAGTGTATTAAGTGTATTAAAATGTCGTCTTTCGCATTGATTCAGAATCGTCAACCGCAAAAAAAGTCAGTTTTGAGTTATCGTTGAATGAACAAAGTTGTCTCTTTCTTGTTTCAAGTGTTCAACTATGGACCCATGGCTAAAACTCAAGTTTTAAAGACTTCCCGAAATCCGAATTTGGACTTTCATTTGTGTATTAAGTGTATCAAAATGTCGTCTTTCACATAGATTCGGAATCGTCAACTGCAAAAAAGTCAATTTTGAGATATCGTTGATTTAACAAAGTTGTCTCCTTCTTGTTTCAAGTGTTCTACTATGGACCCATGGGTAAAACTCACATTTTAAAAATGTCCCGAAATCCGAATTTGGACTTTCACTAGTGTATTAAGTGTATCAAAATGTCGTCTTTCACATTGATTCGGAATCGTCAACCGCAAAAAAAGGCAGTTTTTAGATATCGTTGAATGAAGAAAGTTGTCTATTTCTTGTTTCAAGTGTTCAACAATGGACCCATGGCTAAAACTCAAGTTTTAAAGACTTCCCGAAATCCGAATTTGGATTTTTCATTAGTGTATTAAGTGTATTAAAATGTCGTCTTTCACATTGATTCGGAATCGTCAACCGCAAAAAAAGTCAGTTTTGAGTTATCGTTGAATGAACAAAGTTGTCTCTTTCTTGTTTCAAGTGTTCAACTATGGACCCATGGCTAAAACTCAGGTTTTAAAGACTTCCCGAAATCTGAATTTGGACTTTCATTAGTGTATTAAGTGTATTAAAATGTCGTCTTTCACATTGATTCGGAATCATCAACCGCAAAAAAAGTCAGTTTTGAGATATCGTTGAATGAACAAAGTTGTCTCTTTCTTGTTTCAAGTGTTTAACTATGGACCCATGGCTAAAACTCAAGTTTTAAAAACTTCTCGAAATATGAATTTGGACTTTCTTTAGTGTATTAGGTGTTTCAAAATGTTGTCTTTCACGTAGATTCGGAATCATCAACAGCAAAAAAAGTCAGTTTTGTGATATCGTTGAATGAACAAAGTTGTATCTTTCTTGTTTCAAGTGTTTAACTACGGACCCATGGCTAAAACTCAAGTTTTAAAGACTTTTCGAAATCCGAATTTGGACTTTCATCAGTGTATTAAGTGTATTAAAATGTCGTCTTTCACATTGATTCGGAATCGTCCACCGCAAAAAAGTTCCCTTTTGAGTTATCGTTGAATGAACAAAGTTGTCTCTTTCTTGTTTCAAGTGTTCAACGATGGACCCATGGCTAAAACTCAAGTTTTAAAAACTTCTCGAAATATGAATTTGTACTTTCTTTAGTGTATTAAGTGTTTCAAAATGTCGTCTTTCACGTAGATTCGAAATCATCAAAAGCAAATAAGTCAGTTTTTAGATATCTTTGATTGAACAAAGTTCTGTCTTTCTTGTTTCAAGTGTTTAACTATGGACCATGGCTAAAACTCAAGTTTTAAAAACTTTTCGAAATCTGAATATGGACTTTCTTTAGTGTATTAAGTGTTTCAAAATGCTGTCTTTCACGTAGATTCGTAATCATCAAAAGCAAATAAGTCAGTTTTAAGATATCGTTGATTGAACAAAGTTGTCTTCTTCTTGTTTCAAGTGTTCTACTATGGACCCATGGCTAAAACTCAAGTTTTAAAAACTTCTCGAAATATGAATTTGTACTTTCTTTAGTGTATTAAGTGTTTCAAAATGTCGTCTTTCACGTAGATTCGGAATCATCAAAAGCAAATAAGTCAGTTTTTAGATATCTTTGATTGAACAAAGTTCTGTCTTTCTTGTTTCAAGTGTTTAACTATGGACCATGGCTAAAACTCAAGTTTTAAAAACTTTCCGAAATCTGAATTTGGACTTTCTTTAGTGTATTAAGTGTTTCAAAATGCTGTCTTTCACATAGATTCGGAATCGTCAACTGCAAAAAAGTCAATTTTAAGATATCGTTGATTGAACAAAGTTGTCTCCTTCTTGTTTCAAGTGTTCTACTATGGACGATGGCTAAAACTCAAGTTTTAGAGACATCCCGAAATCCAAATTTGGACTTTCGCTAGTGTATTAAGTGTATCAAAATGTCATCTTTCACATTGATTCGAGATCGTCAACCGCAAAAAAAGTCAATTTTGAGATATCGTTGAATGAACAAAGTTGTCTCTTTCTTGTTTCAAGTGTTTAACTATGGACCCATGGCTAAAACTCAAGTTTTAAAGACTTCCCGAAATCTGAATTTGGACTTTCATCAGTGTATTAAGTGTATTAAAATGTAGTCTTTCACGTTGATTCAGAATCGTCCACCGCAAAAAACTTCCCTTTCGAGTTATCGTTGAATGAACGAAGTTGTCTCTTTCTTGTTTCAAGTGTTCAACTATGGACCCATGGCCAAAACTCAAGTTTTAAAAACTTCCCAAAATCTGAATTTGGGCTTTCTTTAGTGTATTAAGTGTTTCAAAATGCCGTCTTTCATGTAGATTCGTAATCATCAAAAGCAAATAAGTCAGTTTTTAGATATCTTTGATTGAACAAAGTTCTGTCTTTCTTGTTTCAAGTGTTCTACTATGGACCCATGACTAAAACTCAAGTTTTAAAAACTTCTCGAAATCTAAATCTGGACTTTCATTAGGGTATTAAGTGTATCAAAATGTCGTCTTTCACATAGATTCGGAATCGTCAACTACAAAAAAGTCAGTTTTAAGATATCGTTGATTGAACAAAGTTGTCTCTTTCTTGTTTCAAGTGTTCTACTATGGACCCATGGGTAAAACTCAAGTTTTAAAAAAGTTCCCGGAATCCGAATTTGGACGTTCGTTAGTGTATTAAGTATCAAAATGTCTTCTTTCACGTTGATTCGGAATCGTCAACCGCAATAAAAGTCAGTTTTGAGATATTGTTGAATGAACAAAGTTGTCTCTTTCTTGTTTCAAGTGTTTAACTATTGACCCATGGCTAAAACTCAAGCTTTAAAGACTTCCCGAAATCCAAATTTGGACTTTCGTTAGTGTATTAAGTGTATCAAAATGTCGTCTTTCACATTTATTCGAAATCGTCAACCGCAAAAAAAGTCAGTTTTGAGAAATCGTTGAATCAACAAAGTTGTCTCTTTCTTGTTTCAAGTGTTCTACTATAGACCCATGGCTAAAACTCAAGTTTTAAAGACTTCCCGAAATCCAAATTTAGACTTTCATTAGTGTATTAAGTGTATTAAAATGTCGTATTTCACATTGATTCGGAATCGTCAACCGCAAAAAAAGTCAGTTCTGAGATATCTTTGAATGAACAAAGTTGTCTCTTTCTTGTTTCAAGTGTTTAACTATGGACCCATGGCTAAAACTCAAGTTTTAAAAACTTCTCCAAATATGAATTTGGACTTTCTTTAGTGTATTAGGTGTTTCAAAATGTTGTCTTTCACGTAGATTCGGAATCATCAACAGCAAAAAAAGTCAGTTTTGTGATATCGTTGAATGAACAAAGTTGTATCTTTCTTGTTTCAAGTGTTTAACTACGGACCCATGGCTAAAACTCAAGTTTTAAAGACTTTTCGAAATCCGAATTTGGACTTTCATCAGTGTATTAAGTGTATTAAAATGTCGTCTTTCACATTGATTCGGAATCGTCTACCGCAAAAAAGTTCCCTTTTGAGTTATCGTTGAATGAACAAAGTTGTCTCTTTCTTGTTTCAAGTGTTCAACGATGGACCCATGGCTAAAACTCAAGTTTTAAAAACTTCTCGAAATATGAATTTGTACTTTCTTTAGTGTATTAAGTGTTTCAAAATGTCGTCTTTCACGTAGATTCGAAATCATCAAAAGCAAATAAGTCAGTTTTTAGATATCTTTGATTGAACAAAGTTCTGTCTTTCTTGTTTCAAGTGTTTAACTATGGACCATGGCTAAAACTCAAGTTTTAAAAACTTTTCGAAATCTGAATATGGACTTTCTTTAGTGTATTAGGTGTTTCAAAATGCTGTCTTTCACGTAGATTCGTAATCATCAAAAGCAAATAAGTCAGTTTTAAGATATCGTTGATTGAACAAAGTTGTCTTCTTCTTGTTTCAAGTGTTCTACTATGGACCCATGGCTAAAACTCAAGTTTTAAAAACTTCTCGAAATATGAATTTGTACTTTCTTTAGTGTATTAAGTGTTTCAAAATGTCGTCTTTCACGTAGATTCGGAATCATCAAAAGCAAATAAGTCAGTTTTTAGATATCTTTGATTGAACAAAGTTCTGTCTTTCTTGTTTCAAGTGTTTAACTATGGACCATGGCTAAAACTCAAGTTTTAAAAACTTTCCGAAATCTGAATTTGGACTTTCTTTAGTGTATTAAGTGTTTCAAAATGCTGTCTTTCACATAGATTCAGAATCGTCAACTGCAAAAAAGTCAATTTTAAGATATCGTTGATTGAACAAAGTTGTCTCCTTCTTGTTTCAAGTGTTCTACTATGGACCATGGCTAAAACTCAAGTTTTAAAGACTTCCCGAAATCCGAATTTGGACTTTCATTAGTGTATTAAGTGTATTAAAATGTCGTCTTTCGCATTGATTCGGAATCGTCAACCGCAAAAAAAGTCAGTTTTGAGTTATCGTTGAATGAACAAAGTTGTCTCTTTCTTGTTTCAAGTGTTCAACTATGGACCCATGGCTAAAACTCAAGTTTTAAAGACTTGCCGAAATCTGAATTTGGACTTTCATTTGTGTATTAAGTGTATTAAAATGTCGTCTTTCACATTGATTCGGAATCGTCAACCGCAAAAAAAGTCAGTTTTGAGATATCGTTGAATGAACAAAGTTGTCTCTTTCTTGTTTCAAGAGTTCAACTATGGACCCATGGCTAAAACTCAAGTTTTAAAAACTTCCCAAAATCTGAATTTGGACTTTATTTAGTGTATTAAGTGTTTCTGTGGTGCCCCAAAAAATCGAGGACGAAAAAGTCTAAACATGGCGGGAAAGACTCATTTGAAAGATGCTGAGGAAGGATCTTCGGAAGATCCCTTCGGAAGAGGTCTTCGGAAGCTGCTGGTGAAAGGTCTTCGGAAGATGCTGAGAAAAGGTCTTCGGAAGATGCTGAGGAAAGAGCTTCGGAAGATGCTGAGGAAGGATCTTCGGAAGATCCCTTCGGAAGAGGCCTTCGGAAGCTGCTGATGAAAGGTCTTCGGAAGATGCTGAGGAAGGAGCTTCGGAAGATTCGGAGGATGGATCTTCGGAAGATCCCTTCGGAAGACCCACATGTACTCCCTACTCGATCTCTATAAAAGGCCAAGTTCAACCCTCAAAAAGGGATCTGGACACTGGTATTTTTCTCTCACTATATTTCCTTCCGAAGAACATAGTTTTCCTTTCAATTACATTTCTTCCGTACTGACTTGAGCATCGGAGGGTCTTCGTGGGATAAGCCCACGAACCTTTTGACCATCTTTTTCTTACAGTAAACTTCGGAAGCCTCAAGACGTACCTTCGGAAGCCCCAGATACTGATCTTCGGAAGACCTCAGATATTCGGTACCAGTAGCTTCGGAAGACTGGGAACTGGTAGCTTCGGAAGACCGAGAGCTGGTAGCTTCGGAAGACCAAGGGCTGGTAGCTTCGGAAGACCGAGAGCTGGTAGCTTCGGAAGACCAAGGGCTGGTAGCTTCGAAAGACCAAGGGCTGGTAGCTTCGGAAGACCGAGGGCTGGTAGCTTCGGAAGACCGAGCTTCGGAAGCCCACTTGAACCCTTCGGAAGCCCAACTCGACAGCAAGCTTGGGAAGCCCTTCTTTTCCTTCGGAAGCCTCTCTTTTCCTTCGGAAGCCCAACTCAGAAGCAACCTTCGGAAGCCCCTCTTTTCCTTCAGAAACCGCCTACGGAATCGACCTTCGGAAGCTCACATTGATCCTTCGGAAGGAAGGCTTCGGAAGCGTCCCTTCGGAAGGAACCTTTCGGAAGCCCCCCTTTGTTTTCTAGCCAAATCTTCGATCGAGAGTCCCAAGGCCGACGGCATCGACGTGCATCCCACTACTAAAAATTCTAATTGTTGTATTTGAGCAACAACAATTTGGCGCCGTCTGTGGGAAACGCAACAAAAAGCCAATCTTATCACAAAATGCTGAACGGGACCAGATCAGCTAATTCGACGAACACGCATAACTCCACCCGAATGAGTGCTCGTACTAGGATAGAAGACACAAGGGGTCCCAATCAGGTGCACCCTATAGTACCAGAATTTTCAGAAGATCACCATGACAATGAAGTGCGTTCAGAAAACTTTCCCACGCTCGAAGGCAACCAGACCACTGGACTGGGTGGCATGGAACGTTCGGAGCAGGAGAAAGTACACATAGCTAGATTCAAGAGGCATGCAACAGAACGAGGGAAGCAAATCCAGCATGCAACACCTTCTAGCCAGGAATAACATTCATTTGGACAATCTTCAATTCCAAATAGAGACCTCGTGGAGACTTTAATACCTCCAGAACCCTCTGGGATAGCCCCACCCACGGTCCTGCTATCAGATTATGAACAATTACAGAAGAATTTTGAGGAACTAAAACAAGAAAATGATGAACTCAAGATAAACAATGAGAAGAATATGAGAAGACTACAAGGAATCACTGCTTTCCTGCGCGAATTAATTCCCCACATGAGAAAAGTCGATACGAGAGGAGAACATCGGAGATCCATAGAAACCCCTCCAAGGACCGCACAACAGAGGGTAAGAGTTACAACTCCACGACCGAATAACCAAGTCCCAGAGACGACAGACTTGGGAAGGGAACATGATAGGAGCATAGGTAAAGCTCTCATGTATAAAGAGACAACGGGAAACGCCTATGCACGAGCTTCTTATCTCCTACCTCCTTACAAAAACGAAGCAGAACAGGAAACCTTCAAGGCGTCTGACATTAAGCGCCTCATAGAAGAGGTGCTAGAGCAGAAACAGATAATGATAATGCCCAAGAAAATGCCCCCGAATGGGTTTCCCTTATCTGAAGAACTCCAAAGGAAACCAGTGCAACAAGGGTTCGAGCTACCGCAGCTTTCGGTTTACTCGGGGAGGGAAGACTCAGAAAGGCACCTGCAACACTTCGTCGCGATGGCCATGTTGCATGGATGGAATGAAGTCACCAAATGTAAGGCATTTCCTCTCTCACTAGCTGGGCAAGCACAACAGTGGTTTATTGAACTACCTGCCGGGCACATCCGATCGTTCGAACAGTTGAAGAAAGAATTCCTGGAGGCATTCTCTGCCTACGTTCCAAAGAAGAAGAGTGCCATGTACCTGATGAGCTTGCAACAGAGACCAAATGAATCTCTGAAGCAATATGTCGAGAGGTTTAGGGCCGCAACACAAGAGGTAAGAGATCTCCCGGTAGGACTGGCTGCATCTGCTTTACTTAATGGGACCACCGACGCCTCGCTCAGAAAATCCCTAGCATTTTCTGAGCCGAGCTCAATGGCCGAACTGTTCGCTCGAGCTGAGCAATTTATTGTCCAGATGGAAATCTTGGAAGCATGGGAAGGTAAGAGGAGAGAAAGGCCGAACGACGTTAGGTCGGACACATCAGCGAAGTTGCCGAGAAAAGAAGAGCCCCCGAAAGATGCAATTCTAGAGCTTTACTCCCCTCACTAAACCAAGAGTCGCTATCCTTCCCCCCATTGCACATGGGTAGGAACAGAGACTCTTTCTACAAAGTTTCACGAGTCCCCAGGGCGCACTACAGAATAGTGTCAGGAGCTATGAAACCAGATTGGACAGCTCATCAAAGATGGAAAACTCAATCGATTCATACTAGATAAACCAAAAAATCAGCAAGGCCAAGGGAAAATGTCCAGGAAAAACAATCAGAGGGGATGTGAAGAGCAAGACCTGGAACACTATGCACCATCAAAGGTATTCCCCTGCTCTATCGGTCGGAGCTAGCTATGAAAGATCTGAAGCACAAGACATGGAGATGCGTTCATTGCAAGAGGCACTACTTGGCTCCGCCGTAAACCAGAGATCTTCCTGACTTCTCTATGTAATAATCCCCCTCTAAATAAAAGAATATACCCAATGTATTCCCGTGGAGTAGGCAAAGTATAAGCCGAACCACGTAACCTATACCTTGAGCATTTGTATGTACGATGAAATGTAATACAGGTGCAATAGCTCAGCGATGACCTCGATGAGATCAGGGTGACTCGGTCGAAATCAGGTGCATATGACCCCAGGCCGGGTCGGGATCATCGGATGCTCTGATGTCTGTGCCCGCAGACTCACCCAGATCCCTCGATTGAGTTCGGTGCAATGCTTTTAGCTAGACCCAACTCTTTAGGTCGATCTGGCGCCTAAGTCTCCCGGCAAGCTCGGACACCCGGAAAGAATCCAGAACCGGACTGGCTATTGAACCCTGATACACCGAGGACAGACTGACTCTCATGAAGGACAAAAGGTGATGGAGCAGCTATGTGGTAAGACGAGGGACACCCTCGCCATACGAGGTTTGTGTCGCCCAGGTGCAATCTGGCGCATATGACCCTAGATCAGCTCGGGATCATCGGATGCTCCGACGCCTGTGCCCGCAGACTCACCCGGATCCCTCGACTGAGTCCGGTGCTATGCCCCGAGCTAGACCCGACTCCTCGATTGATCTGGCGCCTAGGTCTCCCGGCGAGCTCGGACACCCGGAAGGAATCTCGGATTGGATCTTTGGCCGACTCTAGATCCCCTAGGACAGACCAGACCTCAAAACAGTGAACAGATATGGTAAGTCGAAAAGACACCCTCGCCATACGAAGTTTATGTCGCCCGGGTGCGATCTGGTTCCTATGACCTAAGACCAACTCGAGATCATCGGATGCTCCGACGTTTGTGCCCGCAGACTCACCTAGATCCCTCGATTGAGTTTGGTGCAATGCTTTTTAAGCTAGACCTAACTCCTCAGGTCGATCTGGCGCCTAGGTCTCCCGGCAAACTCGGACGCCCAAAGGGAATCTCGAATTGGACTGGTTAATGGACCCAGAGACAACGGGCGCAGATCAATTCCAAGAAGAGCCAGAAGATCACGAAGCTGCTACAAGGTAAGTTAAAAAATGCCCCCACCGCACGAGGCTCGAGTCGTCAAATTGCAATCTGGTGCCTATGACCTAGGACCAACTCGAGATCATCGGATGCTCCGACGCCTGTGCCCGCAGATTCACCTAGATCCCTCGATTGAGTTTGGTGCAATGTTTTCAAGCTAGACCCAACTCCTCAGGTCGATCTGGCGCCTAAGTCTCCCGGCAAGCTCGGACACCCGGAAAGAATCCAGAACCGGACTGGCTATTGAACCCTGATACACCGAGGACAGACTGACTCTCATGAAGGACAAAAGGTGATGGAGCAGCTATGTGGTAAGACGAGGGACACCCTCGCCATACGAGGTTTGTGTCGCCCAGGTGCAATCTGGCGCATATGACCCTAGATCAGCTCGGGATCATCGGATGCTCCGACGCCTGTGCCCGCAGACTCACCCGGATCCCTCGACTGAGTCCGGTGCTATGCCCCGAGCTAGACCCGACTCCTCGATTGATCTGGCGCCTAAGTCTCCCGGCAAGCTCGGACACCCGGAAAGAATCCAGAACCGGACTGGCTATTGAACCCTGATACACCGAGGACAGACTGACTCTCATGAAGGACAAAAGGTGATGGAGCAGCTATGTGGTAAGACGAGGGACACCCTCGCCATACGAGGTTTGTGTCGCCCAGGTGCAATCTGGCGCATATGACCCTAGATCAGCTCGGGATCATCGGATGCTCCGACGCCTGTGCCCGCAGACTCACCCGGATCCCTCGACTGAGTCCGGTGCTATGCCCCGAGCTAGACCCGACTCCTCGATTGATCTGGCGCCTAGGTCTCCCGGCGAGCTCGGACACCCGGAAGGAATCTCGGATTGGATCTTTGGCCGACTCTAGATCCCCTAGGACAGACCAGACCTCAAAACAGTGAACAGATATGGTAAGTCGAAAAGACACCCTCGCCATACGAAGTTTATGTCGCCCGGGTGCGATCTGGTTCCTATGACCTAAGACCAACTCGAGATCATCGGATGCTCCGACGTTTGTGCCCGCAGACTCACCTAGATCCCTCGATTGAGTTTGGTGCAATGCTTTTTAAGCTAGACCTAACTCCTCAGGTCGATCTGGCGCCTAGGTCTCCCGGCAAACTCGGACGCCCAAAGGGAATCTCGAATTGGACTGGTTAATGGACCCAGAGACAACGGGCGCAGATCAATTCCAAGAAGAGCCAGAAGATCACGAAGCTGCTACAAGGTAAGTTAAAAAATGCCCCCACCGCACGAGGCTCGAGTCGTCAAATTGCAATCTGGTGCCTATGACCTAGGACCAACTCGAGATCATCGGATGCTCCGACGCCTGTGCCCGCAGATTCACCTAGATCCCTCGATTGAGTTTGGTGCAATGTTTTCAAGCTAGACCCAACTCCTCAGGTCGATCTGGCGCCTAGGTCTCCCGGCAAGCTTGGACTCTTAGAAAGAATCTCGGGCT
This sequence comes from Diospyros kaki, assembly GCA_036245055.1. NCBI lineage: Eukaryota > Viridiplantae > Streptophyta > Magnoliopsida > Ericales > Ebenaceae > Diospyros > Diospyros kaki. The sequence continues at coordinate 18,683,859 of BSEG01000009.1, read as the reverse complement.
GGATCGTTGGCCAAACCCAGATCCCTTATGATAGACCGAACCTCGAAAGAGGCGAGCAAGGAAGTGAAACTCACAACTCGAGATCATCGGATGCTCCAACGCCTGTGCCCGCAGACTCACCTAGATCACTCGACTGAGTCCGGTGCTACGCTCCTAAGCTAGACCCGACTCCTCGATCGATCTGGCGCCTAGGTCTCCCGGCAAAGACTTGGACACTCGGAATGAATCCCACGTTGGATCTTTAGCCTAATCTAACTTCCTTATGGCAAACGAAGGCCCCTCTTGAAAACGTTCGCGAAGGCTAGACAATCCCCCAATCTGGACAAAGGCCGAGAGCTCGATGAATGTTGCATGAGTCTCGCAGTAATGTCAGGGGCGCGAGGCCTATCTCGAGTTTCCCGGGGCCAACGAGCCTTGAAGAAAAGGCGTAGACAAGAACAGAAAAAACTGAACTAATGTAACTAATAAATCAAAGCCTGAAGAGGTATGAATACAAGTCGCATGACCAACAAGCAAATGATGGAAACATGATTGAATTACATGATTCAAATAAGACAATTACATGAGGCACGTTGAAACAACTGCCAAGAAACTATATTCATCCAAAGATGACAAAATGAAACGCAATAGCCAAAGGAATGCATAAAAAATTCTAAAAGTGCTTTGAGGTGAAACTAGCAAATTGATCGCTCATTACATCTAGTTAAAAAATAATAATGTAAATTATAAAGTCGGCACTAATCTTTGACTAAGGGACGATCCACGTGACCTTAACCCACACCAAGGAGCAGATTTTGAGAAGCATCAACGCTAAGGTCCATCTCTAGGCCCTTCTCGACCATATGAGTGATGCTAGACGTGCGACACTTACTTCACCCTCCTCGAGCTCAAAAGCGTAGGAGCTCCATGGACATAACATTGTTAAAAGTTACATCCGAAAAAATTCCCAAGGAAGAAAAATTCTTGGGGAAGCAAGGTCCTTCGGGAAGATCCATTTCCGATTGTTGGTGCCCTACACTTAGAAAATACTCTTCATTTTGTATCTAAGGAGAACAAAACAAAGAGTGGGGGACAATTGTGGTGCCCCAAAAAATCGAGGACGAAAAAGTCTAAACATGGCGGGAAAGACTCATTTGAAAGATGCTGAGGAAGGATCTTCGGAAGATCCCTTCGGAAGAGGTCTTCGGAAGCTGCTGGTGAAAGGTCTTCGGAAGATGCTGAGAAAAGGTCTTCGGAAGATGCTGAGGAAAGAGCTTCGGAAGATGCTGAGGAAGGATCTTCGGAAGATCCCTTCGGAAGAGGCCTTCGGAAGCTGCTGATGAAAGGTCTTCGGAAGATGCTGAGGAAGGAGCTTCGGAAGATTCGGAGGATGGATCTTCGGAAGATCCCTTCGGAAGACCCACATGTACTCCCTACTCGATCTCTATAAAAGGCCAAGTTCAACCCTCAAAAAGGGATCTGGACACTGGTATTTTTCTCTCACTATATTTCCTTCCGAAGAACATAGTTTTCCTTTCAATTACATTTCTTCCGTACTGACTTGAGCATCGGAGGGTCTTCGTGGGATAAGCCCACGAACCTTTTGACCATCTTTTTCTTACAGTAAACTTCGGAAGCCTCAAGACGTACCTTCGGAAGCCCCAGATACTGATCTTCGGAAGACCTCAGATATTCGGTACCAGTAGCTTCGGAAGACTGGGAACTGGTAGCTTCGGAAGACCGAGAGCTGGTAGCTTCGGAAGACCAAGGGCTGGTAGCTTCGGAAGACCGAGAGCTGGTAGCTTCGGAAGACCAAGGGCTGGTAGCTTCGAAAGACCAAGGGCTGGTAGCTTCGGAAGACCGAGGGCTGGTAGCTTCGGAAGACCGAGCTTCGGAAGCCCACTTGAACCCTTCGGAAGCCCAACTCGACAGCAAGCTTGGGAAGCCCTTCTTTTCCTTCGGAAGCCTCTCTTTTCCTTCGGAAGCCCAACTCAGAAGCAACCTTCGGAAGCCCCTCTTTTCCTTCAGAAACCGCCTACGGAATCGACCTTCGGAAGCTCACATTGATCCTTCGGAAGGAAGGCTTCGGAAGCGTCCCTTCGGAAGGAACCTTTCGGAAGCCCCCCTTTGTTTTCTAGCCAAATCTTCGATCGAGAGTCCCAAGGCCGACGGCATCGACGTGCATCCCACTACTAAAAATTCTAATTGTTGTATTTGAGCAACAACAGTTTCAAAATGTCATCTTTCACGTAGATTCAGAACCGTCAAAAGCAAATAAGTCAGTTTTGAGATATCTTTGATAGAACAAAGTTCTGTCTTTCTTGTTTCAATTGTTCTACTGTGCACCCATGGCTAAAACTCAAGTTTTAAAAACTTCCCGAGATCTGAATCTGGACTTTCATTAGTGTATTATGTGTATCAAAATGTCGTCTTTCACATAGATTCGGAATCGTCAACTGCAAAAAAGTCAATTTTGAGATATCGTTGATTTAACAAAGTTGTCTCCTTCTTGTTTCAAGTGTTCTACTATGGACCCATGGGTAAAACTCACGTTTTAAAAATGTCCCGAAATCCGAATTTGGACTTTCACTAGTGTATTAAGTGTATCAAAATGTCGTCTTTCACATTGATTCGGAATCGTCAACCGCAAAAAAAGGCAGTTTTTAGATATCGTTGAATGAAGAAAGTTGTCTCTTTCTTGTTTCAAGTGTTCAACAATGGACCCATGGCTAAAACTCAAGTTTTAAAGACTTCCCGAAATCCGAATTTGGATTTTTCATTAGTGTATTAAGTGTATTAAAATGTCGTCTTTCACATTGATTCGGAATCATCAACCGCAAAAAAAGTCAGTTTTGAGATATCGTTGAATGAACAAAGTTGTCTCTTTCTTTTTTCAAGTGTTTAACTATGGACCCATGGCTAAAACTCAAGTTTTAAATACTTTCCGAAATCCGAATTTGGACTTTCATCAGTGTATTAAGTGTATTAAAATGTCGTCTTTCACATTGATTCGGAATCGTCCACTACAAAAAACTGCCCTTTTGAGTTATCGTTGAATAAGCAAAGTTGTCTCTTTCTTGTTTCAAGTGTTCAACTATGGACCCATGGCTAAAACACAAGTTTTAAAAACTTCTCGAAATATGAATTTGGACTTTCTTTAGTGTATTAAGTTTTTCAAAATGTCGTCTTTCACGTAGATTCGGAATCATCAAAACCAAATAAGTCAGTTTTTAGATATCTTTGATTGAACAAAGTTCTATCTTTCTTGTTTCAAGTGTTCTACTATGAACCCACGGCTAAAACTCAAGTTTTAAAAACTTCTCGAAATCTGAATCTGGACTTTCATTAGTGTATTAAGTGTATCAAAATGTCATCTTTCACATAGGTTCGGAATCGTCAACTGCAAAAAAGTCAATTTTAAGATATCGTTGATTGAACAAAGTTGTCTCCTTCTTGTTTCAAGTGTTCTACTATGGACCATGGCTAAAACTCAAGTTTTAGAGACATCCCGAAATCCGAATTTGGACTTTCGTTAGTGTATTAAGTGTATCAAAATGTCATCTTTCACATTGATTCGAGATCGTCAACCGCAAAAAAAGTCAGTTTTGAGATATCGTTGAATGAACAAAGTTGTCTCTTTCTTGTTTCTAGTGTTTAACTATGGACCCATGGCTAAAACTCAAGTTTTAAAGACTTCCCAAAATCTGATTTGGACTTTCATCAGTGTATTAAGTGTATTAAAATGTAGTCTTTCACATTGATTCAGAATCGTCCACCGCAAAAAACTTTCCTTTCGAGTTATCGTTGAATGAACGAAGTTGTCTCTTTCTTGTTTCAAGTGTTCAACTACGGACCCATGGCCAAAACTCAAGTTTTAAAAACTTCCCAAAATCTGAATTTGGGCTTTCTTTAGTGTATTAAGTGTTTCAAAATGCCGTCTTTCATGTAGATTCGTAATCATCAAAAGCAAATAAGTCAGTTTTTAGATATCTTTGATTGAACAAAGTTCTGTCTTTCTTGTTTCAAGTGTTCTACTATGGACCCATGACTAAAACTCAAGTTTTAAAAACTTCTCGAAATCTAAATCTGGACTTTCATTAGGGTATTAAGTGTATCAAAATGTCGTCTTTCACATAGATTCGGAATCGTCAACTGCAAAAAAGTCAGTTTTAAGATATCGTTGATTGAACAAAGTTGTCTCTTTCTTGTTTCAAGTGTTCTACTATGGAGCCATGGGTAAAACTCAAGTTTTAAAAAAGTTCCCGGAATCCGAATTTGGACATTCGTTAGTGTATTAAGTGTATCAAAATGTCGTCTTTCACGTTGATTCGGAATCGTCAACCGCAATAAAAGTCAGTTTTGAGATATAGTTGAATGAACAAAGTTGTCTCTTTCTTGTTTCAAGTGTTTAACTATTGACCCATGGCTAAAACTCTAGTTTTAAAGACTTCCCGAAATCCAAATTTGGACTTTCGTTAGTGTATTAAGTGTATCAAAATGTCGTCTTTCACATTTATTCGAAATCGTCAACCGCAAAAAAAGTCAGTTTTGAGAAATCGTTGAATCAACAAAGTTGTCTCTTTCTTGTTTCAAGTGTTCTACTATAGACCCATGGCTAAAACTCAAGTTTTAAAGACTTCCCGAAATCCAAATTTAGACTTTCATTAGTGTATTAAGTGTATTAAAATGTCGTATTTCACATTGATTCGGAATCGTCAACCGCAAAAAAAGTCAGTTCTGAGATATCGTTGAATGAACAAAGTTGTCTCTTTCTTGTTTCAAGTGTTTAACTATGGACCCATGGCTAAAACGCAAGTTTTAAAAACTTCTCGAAATATGAATTTGGACTTTCTTTAGTGTATTAGGTGTTTCAAAATGTTGTCTTTCGCGTAGATTCGGAATCATCAACAGCAAAAAAAGTCAGTTTTGTGATATCGTTGAATGAACAAAGTTGTATCTTTCTTGTTTCAAGTGTTTAACTACGGACCCATGGCTAAAACTCAAGTTTTAAAGACTTTTCGAAATCCGAATTTGGACTTTCATCAGTGTATTAAGTGTATTAAAATGTCGTCTTTCACATTGATTCGGAATCGTCCATCGCAAAAAAGTTCCCTTATGAGTTATCGTTGAATGAACAAAGTTGTCTCTTTCTTGTTTCAAGTGTTCAACGATGGACCCATGGCTAAAACTCAAGTTTTAAAAACTTCTCGAAATATGAATTTGTACTTTCTTTAGTGTATTAAGTGTTTCAAAATGTCGTCTTTCACGTAGATTCGAAATCATCAAAAGCAAATAAGTCAGTTTTTAGATATCTTTGATTGAACAAAGTTCTGTCTTTCTTGTTTCAAGTGTTTAACTATGGACCATGGCTAAAACTCAAGTTTTAAAAACTTTTCGAAATCTGAATATGGACTTTCTTTAGTGTATTAAGTGTTTCAAAATGCTGTCTTTCACGTAGATTCGTAATCATCAAAAGCAAATAAGTCAGTTTTAAGATATCGTTGATTGAACAAAGTTGTCTTCTTCTTGTTTCAAGTGTTCTACTATGGACCCATGGCTAAAACTCAAGTTTTAAAAACTTCTCGAAATATGAATTTGTACTTTCTTTAGTGTATTAAGTGTTTCAAAATGTCATCTTTCACGTAGATTCGGAATCATCAAAAGCAAATAAGTCAGTTTTTAGATATCTTTGATTGAACAAAGTTCTGTCTTTCTTGTTTCAAGTGTTTAACTATGGACCATGGCTAAAACTCAAGTTTTAAAAACTTTCCGAAATCTGAATTTGGACTTTCTTTAGTGTATTAAGTGTTTCAAAATGCTGTCTTTCACATAGATTCGGAATCGTCAACTGCAAAAAAGTCAATTTTAAGATATCGTTGATTGAACAAAGTTGTCTCCTTCTTGTTTCAAGTGTTCTACTATGGACCATGGCTAAAACTCAAGTTTTTGAGACATCCCGAAATCCAAATTTGGACTTTCGTTACTGTACTAAGTGTATCAAAATGTCATCTTTCACATTGATTCGAGATCGTCAACCGCAAAAAAAGTCAATTTTGAGATATCGTTGAATGAACAAAGTTGTCTCTTTCTTGTTTCAAGTGTTTAACTATGGATTCATGGCTAAAACTCAAGTTTTAAAGACTTCCCGAAATCTGAATTTGGACTTTCATCAGTGTATTAAGTGTATTAAAATGTAGTCTTTCACCTTGATTCAGAATCGTCCACCGCAAAAAACTTCCCTTTCGAGTTATCGTTGAATGAACGAAGTTGTCTCTTTCTTGTTTCAAGTGTTCAACTATGGACCCATGGCCAAAACTCAAGTTTTAAAAACTTCCCAAAATCTGAATTTGGGCTTTCTTTAGTGTATTAAGTGTTTCAAAATGCCGTCTTTCATGTAGATTCGTAATCATCAAAAGCAAATAAGTCAGTTTTTAGATATCTTTGATTGAACAAAGTTCTGTCTTTCTTGTTTCAAGTGTTCTACTATGGACCCATGACTAAAACTCAAGTTTTAAAAACTTCTCGAAATCTAAATCTGGACTTTCATTAGGGTATTAAGTGTATCAAAATGTCGTCTTTCACATAGATTCGGAATCGTCAACTGCAAAAAAGTCAGTTTTAAGATATCGTTGATTGAACAAAGTTGTCTCTTTCTTGTTTCAAGTGTTCTACTATGGAGCCATGGGTAAAACTCAAGTTTTAAAAAAGTTCCCGGAATCCGAATTTGGACATTCGTTAGTGTATTAAGTGTATCAAAATGTCGTCTTTCACGTTGATTCGGAATCGTCAACCGCAATAAAAGTCAGTTTTGAGATATTGTTGAATGAACAAAGTTGTCTCTTTCTTGTTTCAAGTGTTTAACTATTGACCCATGGCTAAAACTCAAGCTTTAAAGACTTCCCGAAATCCAAATTTGGACTTTCGTTAGTGTATTAAGTGTATCAAAATGTCGTCTTTCACATTTATTCGAAATCGTCAACCGCAAAAAAAGTCAGTTTTGAGAAATCGTTGAATCAACAAAGTTGTCTCTTTCTTGTTTCAAGTGTTCTACTATAGACCCATGGCTAAAACTCAAGTTTTAAAGACTTCCCGAAATCCAAATTTAGACTTTCATTAGTGTATTAAGTGTATTAAAATGTCGTATTTCACATTGATTCGGAATCGTCAACCGCAAAAAAAGTCAGTTCTGAGATATCTTTGAATGAACGAAGTTGTTTCTTTCTTGTTTCAAGTGTTTAACTATGGACCCATGGCTAAAACTCAAGTTTTAAAGACTTCCCGAAATCCGAATTTGTACTTTCATTAGTGTATTAAGTGTATTAAAATGTCGTCTTTCACATTGATTCGGAATCGTCAACCGCAAAAAAAGTCAGTTTTGAGTTATCGTTGAATGAACAAAGTTGTCTCTTTCTTGTTTCAAGTGTTTAACTATGGACCCATGGCTAAAACTCAAGTTTTAAAGACTTCCCGAAATCCGAATTTGGACTTTCATTAGTGTATTAAGTGTATTAAAATGTCATCTTTCGCATTGATTCAGAATCGTCAACCGCAAAAAAAGTCAGTTTTGAGTTATCGTTGAATGAACAAAGTTGTCTCTTTCTTGTTTCAAGTGTTTAACTATGGATTCATGGCTAAAACTCAAGTTTTAAAGACTTCCCGAAATCTGAATTTGGACTTTCATCAGTGTATTAAGTGTATTAAAATGTAGTCTTTCAACTTGATTCAGAATCGTCCACCGCAAAAAACTTCCCTTTCGAGTTATCGTTGAATGAACGAAGTTGTCTCTTTCTTGTTTCAAGTGTTCAACTATGGACCCATGGCCAAAACTCAAGTTTTAAAAACTTCCCAAAATCTGAATATGGACTTTCTTTAGTGTATTAAGTGTTTCAAAATGCCGTCTTTCATGTAGATTCGTAATCATCAAAAGCAAATAAGTCAGTTTTTAGATATCTTTGATTGAACAAAGTTCTGTCTTTCTTGTTTCAAGTGTTCTACTATGGACCCATGACTAAAACTCAAGTTTTAAAAACTTCTCGAAATCTAAATCTGGACTTTCATTAGGGTATTAAGTGTATCAAAATGTCGTCTTTCACATAGATTCGGAATCGTCAACTGCAAAAAAGTCAGTTTTAAGATATCGTTGATTGAACAAAGTTGTCTCTTTCTTGTTTCAAGTGTTCTACTATGGAGCCATGGGTAAAACTCAAGTTTTAAAAAAGTTCCCGGAATCCGAATTTGGACATTCGTTAGTGTATTAAGTGTATCAAAATGTCGTCTTTCACGTTGATTCGGAATCGTCAACCGCAATAAAAGTCAGTTTTGAGATATTGTTGAATGAACAAAGTTGTCTCTTTCTTGTTTCAAGTGTTTAACTATTGACCCATGGCTAAAACTCAAGCTTTAAAGACTTCCCGAAATCCAAATTTGGACTTTCGTTAGTGTATTAAGTGTATCAAAATGTCGTCTTTCACATTTATTCGAAATCGTCAACCGCAAAAAAAGTCAGTTTTGAGAAATCGTTGAATCAACAAAGTTGTCTCTTTCTTGTTTCAAGTGTTCTACTATAGACCCATGGCTAAAACTCAAGTTTTAAAGACTTCCCGAAATCCAAATTTAGACTTTCATTAGTGTATTAAGTGTATTAAAATGTCGTATTTCACATTGATTCGGAATCGTCAACCGCAAAAAAAGTCAGTTCTGAGATATCTTTGAATGAACGAAGTTGTTTCTTTCTTGTTTCAAGTGTTTAACTATGGACCCATGGCTAAAACTCAAGTTTTAAAGACTTCCCGAAATCCGAATTTGTACCTTCATTAGTGTATTAAGTGTATTAAAATGTCGTCTTTCACATTGATTCGGAATCGTCAACCGCAAAAAAAGTCAGTTTTGAGTTATCGTTGAATGAACAAAGTTGTCTCTTTCTTGTTTCAAGTGTTTAACTATGGACCCATGGCTAAAACTCAAGTTTTAAAGACTTCCCGAAATCCGAATTTGGACTTTCATTAGTGTATTAAGTGTATTAAAATGTCATCTTTCGCATTGATTCAGAATCGTCAACCGCAAAAAAAGTCAGTTTTGAGTTATCGTTGAATGAACAAAGTTGTCTCTTTCTTGTTTCAAGTGTTCAACTATGGACCCATGGCTAAAACTCAAGTTTTAAAGACTTCCCGAAATCCGAATTTGGACTTTCATTTGTGTATTAAGTGTATCAAAATGTCGTCTTTCACATAGATTCGGAATCGTCAACTGCAAAAAAGTCAATTTTGAGATATCGTTGATTTAACAAAGTTGTCTCCTTCTTGTTTCAAGTGTTCTACTATGGACCCATGGGTAAAACTCACGTTTTAAAAATGTCCCGAAATCCGAATTTGGACTTTCACTAGTGTATTAAGTGTATCAAAATGTCGTCTTTCACATTGATTCGGAATCGTCAACCGCAAAAAAAGGCAGTTTTTAGATATCGTTGAATGAAGAAAGTTGTCTATTTCTTGTTTCAAGTGTTCAACAATGGACCCATGGCTAAAACTCAAGTTTTAAAGACTTCCCGAAATCCGAATTTGGATTTTTCATTAGTGTATTAAGTGTATTAAAATGTCGTCTTTCACATTGATTCGGAATCGTCAACCGCAAAAAAAGTCAGTTTTGAGTTATCGTTGAATGAACAAAGTTGTCTCTTTCTTGTTTCAAGTGTTCAACTATGGACCCATGGCTAAAACTCAAGTTTTAAAGACTTCCCGAAATCCGAATTTGTACTTTCATTAGTGTATTAAGTGTATCAAAATGTCGTCTTTCACATTGATTCGGAATCGTCAACCGCAAAAAAAGTCAGTTTTCAGTTATCGTTGAATGAACAAAGTTGTCTCTTTCTTGTTTCAAGTGTTTAACTATGGACCCATGGCTAAAACTCAAGTTTTAAAGACTTCCCGAAATCCGAATTTGGACTTTCATTAGTGTATTAAGTGTATTAAAATGTCGTCTTTCACATTGATTCGGAATCATCAACCGCAAAAAAAGTCAGTTTTGAGATATCGTTGAATGAACAAAGTTGTCTCTTTCTTGTTTCAAGTGTTTAACTATGGACCCATGGCTAAAACTCAAGTTTTAAAAACTTCTCGAAATATGAATTTGGACTTTCTTTAGTGTATTAGGTGTTTCAAAATGTTGTCTTTCACGTAGATTCAGAATCATCAACAGCAAAAAAAGTCAGTTTTGTGATATCGTTGAATGAACAAAGTTGTCTCTTTCTTGTTTCAAGTGTTTAACTATGGACCCATGGCTAAAACTCAAGTTTTAAAGACTTCCCGAAATCCGAATTTGGACTTTCATTAGTGTATTAAGTGTATTAAAATGTCGTCTTTCACATTGATTCGGAATCATCAACCGCAAAAAAAGTCAGTTTTGAGATATCGTTGAATGAACAAAGTTGTCTCTTTCTTGTTTCAAGTGTTTAACTATGGACCCATGGCTAAAACTCAAGTTTTAAAAACTTCTCGAAATATGAATTTGGACTTTCTTTAGTGTATTAGGTGTTTCAAAATGTTGTCTTTCACGTAGATTCGGAATCATCAACAGCAAAAAAAGTCAGTTTTGTGATATCGTTGAATGAACAAAGTTGTATCTTTCTTGTTTCAAGTGTTTAACTACGGACCCATGGCTAAAACTCAAGTTTTAAAGACTTTTCGAAATCCGAATTTGGACTTTCATCAGTGTATTAAGTGTATTAAAATGTCGTCTTTCACATTGATTCGGAATCGTCCACCGCAAAAAAGTTCCCTTTTGAGTTATCGTTGAATGAACAAAGTTGTCTCTTTCTTGTTTGAAGTGTTCAACGATGGACCCATGGCTAAAACTCAAGTTTTAAAAACTTCTCGAAATATGTATTTGTACTTTCTTTAGTGTATTAAGTGTTTCAAAATGTCGTCTTTCACGTAGAGTCGAAATCATCAAAAGCAAATAAGTCAGTTTTTAGATATCTTTGATTGAACAAAGTTCTGTCTTTCTTGTTTCAAGTGTTTAACTATGGACCATGGCTAAAACTCAAGTTTTAAAAACTTTTCGAAATCTGAATATGGACTTTCTTTAGTGTATTAAGTGTTTCAAAATGCTGTCTTTCACGTAGATTCGTAATCATCAAAAGCAAATAAGTCAGTTTTAAGATATCGTTGATTGAACAAAGTTGTCTTCTTCTTGTTTCAAGTGTTCTACTATGGACCCATGGCTAAAACTCAAGTTTTAAAAACTTCTCGAAATATGAATTTGTACTTTCTTTAGTGTATTAAGTGTTTCAAAATGTCGTCTTTCACGTAGATTCGGAATCATCAAAAGCAAATAAGTCAGTTTTTAGATATCTTTGATTGAACAAAGTTCTGTCTTTCTTGTTTCAAGTGTTTAACTGTGGACCATGGCTAAAACTCAAGTTTTAAAAACTTTCCGAAATCTGAATTTGGACTTTCTTTAGTGTATTAAGTGTTTCAAAATGCTGTCTTTCACATAGATTCGGAATCGTCAACTGCAAAAAAGTCAATTTTAAGATATCGTTGATTGAACAAAGTTGTCTCCTTCTTGTTTCAAGTGTTCTACTATGGACGATGGCTAAAACTCAAGTTTTAGAGACATCCCGAAATCCAAATTTGGACTTTCGTTAGTGTATTAAGTGTATCAAAATGTCATCTTTCACATTGATTCGAGATCGTCAACCGCAAAAAAAGTCAATTTTGAGATATCGTTGAATGAACAAAGTTGTCTCTTTCTTGTTTCAAGTGTTTAACTATGGACCCATGGCTAAAACTCAAGTTTTAAAGACTTCCCGAAATCTGAATTTGGACTTTCATCAGTGTATTAAGTGTATTAAAATGTAGTCTTTCACGTTGATTCAGAATCGTCCACCGCAAAAAACTTCCCTTTCGAGTTATCGTTGAATGAACGAAGTTGTCTCTTTCTTGTTTCAAGTGTTCAACTATGGACCCATGGCCAAAACTCAAGTTTTAAAAACTTCCCAAAATCTGAATTTGGGCTTTCTTTAGTGTATTAAGTGTTTCAAAATGCCGTCTTTCATGTAGATTCGTAATCATCAAAAGCAAATAAGTCAGTTTTTAGATATCTTTGATTGAACAAAGTTCTGTCTTTCTTGTTTCAAGTGTTCTACTATGGACCCATGACTAAAACTCAAGTTTTAAAAACTTCTCGAAATCTAAATCTGGACTTTCATTAGGGTATTAAGTGTATCAAAATGTCGTCTTTCACATAGATTCGGAATCGTCAACTGCAAAAAAGTCAATTTTAAGATATCGTTGATTGAACAAAGTTGTCTCTTTCTTGTTTCAAGTGTTCTACTATGGACCCATGGGTAAAACTCAAGTTTTAAAAAAGTTCCCGGAATCCGAATTTGGACATTCGTTAGTGTATTAAGTGTATCAAAATGTCTTCTTTCACGTTGATTCGGAATCGTCAACCGCAATAAAAGTCAGTTTTGAGATATTGTTGAATGAACAAAGTTGTCTCTTTCTTGTTTCAAGTGTTTAACTATTGACCCATGGCTAAAACTCAAGCTTTAAAGACTTCCCGAAATCCAAATTTGGACTTTCGTTAGTGTATTAAGTGTATCAAAATGTCGTCTTTCACATTTATTCGAAATCGTCAACCGCAAAAAAAGTCAGTTTTGAGAAATCGTTGAATCAACAAAGTTGTCTCTTTCTTGTTTCAAGTGTTCTACTATAGACCCATGGCTAAAACTCAAGTTTTAAAGACTTCCCGAAATCCAAATTTAGACTTTCATTAGTGTATTAAGTGTATTAAAATGTCGTATTTCACATTGATTCGGAATCGTCAACCGCAAAAAAAGTCAGTTCTGAGATATCTTTGAATGAACAAAGTTGTCTCTTTCTTGTTTCAAGTGTTTAACTATGGACCCATGGCTAAAACTCAAGTTTTAAAAACTTCTCCAAATATGAATTTGGACTTTCTTTAGTGTATTAGGTGTTTTAAAATGTTGTCTTTCACGTAGATTCGGAATCATCAACAGCAAAAAAAGTCAGTTTTGTGATATCGTTGAATGAACAAAGTTGTATCTTTCTTGTTTCAAGTGTTTAACTACGGACCCATGGCTAAAACTCAAGTTTTAAAGACTTTTCGAAATCCGAATTTGGACTTTCATCAGTGTATTAAGTGTATTAAAATGTCGTCTTTCACATTGATTCGGAATCGTCTACCGCAAAAAAGTTCCCTTTTGAGTTATCGTTGAATGAACAAAGTTGTCTCTTTCTTGTTTCAAGTGTTCAACGATGGACCCATGGCTAAAACTCAAGTTTTAAAAACTTCTCGAAATATGAATTTGTACTTTCTTTAGTGTATTAAGTGTTTCAAAATGTCGTCTTTCACGTAGATTCGAAATCATCAAAAGCAAATAAGTCAGTTTTTAGATATCTTTGATTGAACAAAGTTCTGTCTTTCTTGTTTCAAGTGTTTAACTATGGACCATGGCTAAAACTCAAGTTTTAAAAACTTTTCGAAATCTGAATATGGACTTTCTTTAGTGTATTAGGTGTTTCAAAATGTTGTCTTTCACGTAGATTCGTAATCATCAAAAGCAAATAAGTCAGTTTTAAGATATCGTTGATTGAACAAAGTTGTCTTCTTCTTGTTTCAAGTGTTCTACTATGGACCCATGGCTAAAACTCAAGTTTTAAAAACTTCTCGAAATATGAATTTGTACTTTCTTTAGTGTATTAAGTGTTTCAAAATGTCGTCTTTCACGTAGATTCGGAATCATCAAAAGCAAATAAGTCAGTTTTTAGATATCTTTGATTGAACAAAGTTCTGTCTTTCTTGTTTCAAGTGTTTAACTATGGACCATGGCTAAAACTCAAGTTTTAAAAACTTTCCGAAATCTGAATTTGGACTTTCTTTAGTGTATTAAGTGTTTCAAAATGCTGTCTTTCACATAGATTCGGAATCGTCAACTGCAAAAAAGTCAATTTTAAGATATCGTTGATTGAACAAAGTTGTCTCCTTCTTGTTTCAAGTGTTCTACTATGGACCATGGCTAAAACTCAAGTTTTAAAGACTTCCCGAAATCCGAATTTGGACTTTCATTAGTGTATTAAGTGTATTAAAATGTCGTCTTTCGCATTGATTCGGAATCGTCAACCGCAAAAAAAGTCAGTTTTGAGTTATCGTTGAATGAACAAAGTTGTCTCTTTCTTGTTTCAAGTGTTCAACTATGGACCCATGGCTAAAACTCAAGTTTTAAAGACTTCCCGAAATCCGAATTTGGACTTTCATTTGTGTATTAAGTGTATTAAAATGTCGTCTTTCACATTGATTCGGAATCGTCAACCGCAAAAAAAGTCAGTTTTGAGATATCGTTGAATGAACGAAGTTGTCTCTTTCTTGTTTCAAGTGTTCAACTATGGACCCATGGCTAAAACTCAAGTTTTAAAAACTTCCCAAAATCTGAATTTGGACTTTATTTAGTGTATTAAGTGTTTCAAAATGTCATCTTTCACGTAGATTCAGAACCGTCAAAAGCAAATAAGTCAGTTTTGAGATATCTTTGATAGAACAAAGTTCTGTCTTTCTTGTTTCAATTGTTCTACTGTGCACCCATGGCTAAAACTCAAGTTTTAAAAACTTCCCGAGATCTGAATCTGGACTTTCATTAGTGTATTATGTGTATCAAAATGTCGTCTTTCACATAGATTCGGAATCGTCAACTGCAAAAAAGTCAATTTTGAGATATCGTTGATTTAACAAAGTTGTCTCCTTCTTGTTTCAAGTGTTCTACTATGGACCCATGGGTAAAACTCACGTTTTAAAAATGTCCCGAAATCCAAATTTGGACTTTCACTAGTGTATTAAGTGTATCAAAATGTCGTCTTTCACATTGATTCGGAATCGTCAACCGCAAAAAAAGGCAGTTTTTAGATATCGTTGAATGAAGAAAGTTGTCTCTTTCTTGTTTCAAGTGTTCAACAATGGACCCATGGCTAAAACTCAAGTTTTAAAGACTTCCCGAAATCCGAATTTGGATTTTTCATTAGTGTATTAAGTGTATTAAAATGTCGTCTTTCACATTGATTCGGAATCATCAACCGCAAAAAAAGTCAGTTTTGAGATATCGTTGAATGAACAAAGTTGTCTCTTTCTTTTTTCAAGTGTTTAAGTATGGACCCATGGCTAAAACTCAAGTTTTAAAGACTTCCCGAAATCCGAATTTGGACTTTCACTAGTGTATTAAGTGTATCAAAATGTCGTCTTTCACATTGATTCGGAATCATCAACCGCAAAAAAAGTCAGTTTTGAGATATCGTTGAATGAACAAAGTTGTCTCTTTCTTGTTTCAAGTGTTTAACTATGGACCCATGGCTAAAACTCAAGTTTTAAAAACTTCTCGAAATATGAATTTGGACTTTCTTTAGTGTATTAGGTGTTTCAAAATGTTGTCTTTCACGTAGATTCGGAATCATCAACAGCAAAAAAAGTCAGTTTTGTGATATCGTTGAATGAACAAAGTTGTATCTTTCTTGTTTCAAGTGTTTAACTACGGACCCATGGCTAAAACTCAAGTTTTAAAGACTTTTCGAAATCCGAATTTGGACTTTCATCAGTGTATTAAGTGTATTAAAATGTCGTCTTTCACATTGATTCGGAATCGTCCACCGCAAAAAAGTTCCCTTTTGAGTTATCGTTGAATGAACAAAGTTGTCTCTTTCTTGTTTCAAGTGTTCAACGATGGACCCATGGCTAAAACTCAAGTTTTAAAAACTTCTCGAAATATGTATTTGTACTTTCTTTAGTGTATTAAGTGTTTCAAAATGTCGTCTTTCACGTAGATTCGAAATCATCAAAAGCAAATAAGTCAGTTTTTAGATATCTTTGATTGAACAAAGTTCTGTCTTTCTTGTTTCAAGTGTTTAACTATGGACCATGGCTAAAACTCAAGTTTTAAAAACTTTTCGAAATCTGAATATGGACTTTCTTTAGTGTATTAAGTGTTTCAAAATGCTGTCTTTCACGTAGATTCGTAATCATCAAAAGCAAATAAGTCAGTTTTAAGATATCGTTGATTGAACAAAGTTGTCTTCTTCTTGTTTCAAGTGTTCTACTATGGACCCATGGCTAAAACTCAAGTTTTAAAAACTTCTCGAAATATGAATTTGTACTTTCTTTAGTGTATTAAGTGTTTCAAAATGTCGTCTTTCACGTAGATTCGGAATCATCAAAAGCAAATAAGTCAGTTTTTAGATATCTTTGATTGAACAAAGTTCTGTCTTTCTTGTTTCAAGTGTTTAACTGTGGACCATGGCTAAAACTCAAGTTTTAAAAACTTTCTGAAATCTGAATTTGGACTTTCTTTAGTGTATTAAGTGTTTCAAAATGCTGTCTTTCACATAGATTCGGAATCGTCAACTGCAAAAAAGTCAATTTTAAGATATCGTTGATTGAACAAAGTTGTCTCCTTCTTGTTTCAAGTGTTCTACTATGGACGATGGCTAAAACTCAAGTTTTAGAGACATCCCGAAATCCAAATTTGGACTTTCGTTAGTGTATTAAGTGTATCAAAATGTCATCTTTCACATTGATTCGAGATCGTCAACCGCAAAAAAAGTCAATTTTGAGATATCGTTGAATGAACAAAGTTGTCTCTTTCTTGTTTCAAGTGTTTAACTATGGACCCATGGCTAAAACTCAAGTTTTAAAGACTTCCCGAAATCTGAATTTGGACTTTCATCAGTGTATTAAGTGTATTAAAATGTAGTCTTTCACGTTGATTCAGAATCGTCCACCGCAAAAAACTTCCCTTTCGAGTTATCGTTGAATGAACGAAGTTGTCTCTTTCTTGTTTCAAGTGTTCAACTATGGACCCATGGCCAAAACTCAAGTTTTAAAAACTTCCCAAAATCTGAATTTGGGCTTTCTTTAGTGTATTAAGTGTTTCAAAATGCCGTCTTTCATGTAGATTCGTAATCATCAAAAGCAAATAAGTCAGTTTTTAGATATCTTTGATTGAACAAAGTTCTGTCTTTCTTGTTTCAAGTGTTCTACTATGGACCCATGACTAAAACTCAAGTTTTAAAAACTTCTCGAAATCTAAATCTGGACTTTCATTAGGGTATTAAGTGTATCAAAATGTCGTCTTTCACATAGATTCGGAATCGTCAACTGCAAAAAAGTCAGTTTTAAGATATCGTTGATTGAACAAAGTTGTCTCTTTCTTGTTTCAAGTGTTCTACTATGGACCCATGGGTAAAACTCAAGTTTTAAAAAAGTTCCCGGAATCCGAATTTGGACATTCGTTAGTGTATTAAGTGTATCAAAATGTCTTCTTTCACGTTGATTCGGAATCGTCAACCGCAATAAAAGTCAGTTTTGAGATATTGTTGAATGAACAAAGTTGTCTCTTTCTTGTTTCAAGTGTTTAACTATTGACCCATGGCTAAAACTCAAGCTTTAAAGACTTCCCGAAATCCAAATTTGGACTTTCGTTAGTGTATTAAGTGTATCAAAATGTCGTCTTTCACATTTATTCGAAATCGTCAACCGCAAAAAAAGTCAGTTTTGAGAAATCGTTGAATCAACAAAGTTGTCTCTTTCTTGTTTCAAGTGTTCTACTATAGACCCATGGCTAAAACTCAAGTTTTAAATACTTCCCGAAATCCAAATTTAGACTTTCATTAGTGTATTAAGTGTATTAAAATGTCGTATTTCACATTGATTCGGAATCGTCAACCGCAAAAAAAGTCAGTTCTGAGATATCTTTGAATGAACAAAGTTGTCTCTTTCTTGTTTCAAGTGTTTAACTATGGACCCATGGCTAAAACTCAAGTTTTAAAAACTTCTCCAAATATGAATTTGGACTTTCTTTAGTGTATTAGGTGTTTCAAAATGTTGTCTTTCACGTAGATTCGGAATCATCAACAGCAAAAAAAGTCAGTTTTGTGATATCGTTGAATGAACAAAGTTGTATCTTTCTTGTTTCAAGTGTTTAACTACGGACCCATGGCTAAAACTCAAGTTTTAAAGACTTTTCGAAATCCGAATTTGGACTTTCATCAGTGTATTAAGTGTATTAAAATGTCGTCTTTCACATTGATTCGGAATCGTCTACCGCAAAAAAGTTCCCTTTTGAGTTATCGTTGAATGAACAAAGTTGTCTCTTTCTTGTTTCAAGTGTTCAACGATGGACCCATGGCTAAAACTCAAGTTTTAAAAACTTCTCGAAATATGAATTTGTACTTTCTTTAGTGTATTAAGTGTTTCAAAATGTCGTCTTTCACGTAGATTCGAAATCATCAAAAGCAAATAAGTCAGTTTTTAGATATCTTTGATTGAACAAAGTTCTGTCTTTCTTGTTTCAAGTGTTTAACTATGGACCATGGCTAAAACTCAAGTTTTAAAAACTTTTCGAAATCTGAATATGGACTTTCTTTAGTGTATTAGGTGTTTCAAAATGCTGTCTTTCACGTAGATTCGTAATCATCAAAAGCAAATAAGTCAGTTTTAAGATATCGTTGATTGAACAAAGTTGTCTTCTTCTTGTTTCAAGTGTTCTACTATGGACCCATGGCTAAAACTCAAGTTTTAAAAACTTCTCGAAATATGAATTTGTACTTTCTTTAGTGTATTAAGTGTTTCAAAATGTCGTCTTTCACGTAGATTCGGAATCATCAAAAGCAAATAAGTCAGTTTTTAGATATCTTTGATTGAACAAAGTTCTGTCTTTCTTGTTTCAAGTGTTTAACTATGGACCATGGCTAAAACTCAAGTTTTAAAAACTTTCCGAAATCTGAATTTGGACTTTCTTTAGTGTATTAAGTGTTTCAAAATGCTGTCTTTCACATAGATTCGGAATCGTCAACTGCAAAAAAGTCAATTTTAAGATATCGTTGATTGAACAAAGTTGTCTCCTTCTTGTTTCAAGTGTTCTACTATGGACCATGGCTAAAACTCAAGTTTTAAAGACTTCCCGAAATCCGAATTTGGACTTTCATTAGTGTATTAAGTGTATTAAAATGTCGTCTTTCGCATTGATTCGGAATCGTCAACCGCAAAAAAAGTCAGTTTTGAGATATCGTTGAATGAACGAAGTTGTCTCTTTCTTGTTTCAAGTGTTCAACTATGGACCCATGGCTAAAACTCAAGTTTTAAAGACTTCCCGAAATCCGAATTTGGACTTTCATTTGTGTATTAAGTGTATTAAAATGTCGTCTTTCACATTGACTCGGAATCGTCAACCGCAAAAAAAGTCAGTTTTGAGATATCGTTGAATGAACGAAGTTGTCTCTTTCTTGTTTCAAGTGTTCAACTATGGACCCATGGCTAAAACTCAAGTTTTAAAAACTTCCCAAAATCTGAATTTGGACTTTATTTAGTGTATTAAGTGTTTCAAAATGTCATCTTTCACGTAGATTCAGAACCGTCAAAAGCAAATAAGTCAGTTTTGAGATATCTTTGATAGAACAAAGTTCTGTCTTTCTTGTTTCAATTGTTCTACTGTGCACCCATGGCTAAAACTCAAGTTTTAAAAACTTCCCGAGATCTGAATCTGGACTTTCATTAGTGTATTATGTGTATCAAAATGTCGTCTTTCACATAGATTCGGAATCGTCAACTGCAAAAAAGTCAATTTTGAGATATCGTTGATTTAACAAAGTTGTCTCCTTCTTGTTTCAAGTGTTCTACTATGGACCCATGGGTAAAACTCACGTTTTAAAAATGTCTCGAAATCCGAATTTGGACTTTCACTAGTGTATTAAGTGTATCAAAATGTCGTCTTTCACATTGATTCGGAATCGTCAACCGCAAAAAAAGGCAGTTTTTAGATATCGTTGAATGAAGAAAGTTGTCTCTTTCTTGTTTCAAGTGTTCAACAATGGACCCATGGCTAAAACTCAAGTTTTAAAGACTTCCCGAAATCCGAATTTGGATTTTTCATTAGTGTATTAAGTGTATTAAAATGTCGTCTTTCACATTGATTCGGAATCATCAACCGCAAAAAAAGTCAGTTTTGAGATATCGTTGAATGAACAAAGTTGTCTCTTTCTTTTTTCAAGTGTTTAACTATGGACCCATGGCTAAAACTCAAGTTTTAAATACTTTCCGAAATCCGAATTTGGACTTTCATCAGTGTATTAAGTGTATTAAAATGTCGTCTTTCACATTGATTCGGAATCGTCCACTACAAAAAACTGCCCTTTTGAGTTATCGTTGAATAAGCAAAGTTGTCTCTTTCTTGTTTCAAGTGTTCAACTATGGACCCATGGCTAAAACACAAGTTTTAAAAACTTCTCGAAATATGAATTTGGACTTTCTTTAGTGTATTAAGTTTTTCAAAATGTCGTCTTTCACGTAGATTCGGAATCATCAAAACCAAATAAGTCAGTTTTTAGATATCTTTGATTGAACAAAGTTCTATCTTTCTTGTTTCAAGTGTTCTACTATGAACCCACGGCTAAAACTCAAGTTTTAAAAACTTCTCGAAATCTGAATCTGGACTTTCATTAGTGTATTAAGTGTATCAAAATGTCATCTTTCACATAGGTTCGGAATCGTCAACTGCAAAAAAGTCAATTTTAAGATATCGTTGATTGAACAAAGTTGTCTCCTTCTTGTTTCAAGTGTTCTACTATGGACCATGGCTAAAACTCAAGTTTTAGAGACATCCCGAAATCTGAATTTGGACTTTCGTTAGTGTATTAAGTGTATCAAAATGTCATCTTTCACATTGATTCGAGATCGTCAACCGCAAAAAAAGTCAGTTTTGAGATATCGTTGAATGAACAAAGTTGTCTCCTTCTTGTTTCTAGTGTTTAACTATGGACCCATGGCTAAAACTCAAGTTTTAAAGACTTCCCAAAATCTGATTTGGACTTTCATCAGTGTATTAAGTGTATTAAAATGTAGTCTTTCACATTGATTCAGAATCGTCCACCGCAAAAAACTTTCCTTTCGAGTTATCGTTGAATGAACGAAGTTGTCTCTTTCTTGTTTCAAGTGTTCAACTACGGACCCATGGCCAAAACTCAAGTTTTAAAAACTTCCCAAAATCTGAATTTGGGCTTTCTTTAGTGTATTAAGTGTTTCAAAATGCCGTCTTTCATGTAGATTCGTAATCATCAAAAGCAAATAAGTCAGTTTTTAGATATCTTTGATTGAACAAAGTTCTGTCTTTCTTGTTTCAAGTGTTCTACTATGGACCCATGACTAAAACTCAAGTTTTAAAAACTTCTCGAAATCTAAATCTGGACTTTCATTAGGGTATTAAGTGTATCAAAATGTCGTCTTTCACATAGATTCGAAATCGTCAACTGCAAAAAAGTCAGTTTTAAGATATCGTTGATTGAACAAAGTTGTCTCTTTCTTGTTTCAAGTGTTCTACTATGGACCCATGGGTAAAACTCAAGTTTTAAAAAAGTTCCCGGAATCCGAATTTGGACATTCGTTAGTGTATTAAGTGTATCAAAATGTCGTCTTTCACGTTGATTCGGAATCGTCAACCGCAATAAAAGTCAGTTTTGAGATATAGTTGAATGAACAAAGTTGTCTCTTTCTTGTTTCAAGTGTTTAACTATTGACCCATGGCTAAAACTCAAGCTTTAAAGACTTCCCGAAATCCAAATTTGGACTTTCGTTAGTGTATTAAGTGTATCAAAATGTCGTCTTTCACATTTATTCGAAATCGTCAACCGCAAAAAAAGTCAGTTTTGAGAAATCGTTGAATCAACAAAGTTGTCTCTTTCTTGTTTCAAGTGTTCTACTATAGACCCATGGCTAAAACTCAAGTTTTAAAGACTTCCCGAAATCCAAATTTAGACTTTCATTAGTGTATTAAGTGTATTAAAATGTCGTATTTCACATTGATTCGGAATCGTCAACCGCAAAAAAAGTCAGTTCTGAGATATCGTTGAATGAACGAAGTTGTTTCTTTCTTGTTTCAAGTGTTTAACTATGGACCCATGGCTAAAACTCAAGTTTTAAAGACTTCCCGAAATCCGAATTTGTACTTTCATTAGTGTATTAAGTGTATTAAAATGCCGTCTTTCACATTGATTCGGAATCGTCAACCGCAAAAAAAGTCAGTTTTGAGTTATCGTTGAATGAACAAAGTTGTCTCTTTCTTGTTTCAAGTGTTTAACTATGGACCCATGGCTAAAACTCAAGTTTTAAAGACTTCTCGAAATCCGAATTTGGACTTTCATTAGTGTATTAAGTGTATTAAAATGTCGCCTTTCGCATTGATTCGGAATCGTCAACCGCAAAAAAAGTCAGTTTTGAGTTATCGTTGAATGAACAAAGTTGTCTCTTTCTTGTTTCAAGTGTTCAACTATGGACCCATGGCTAAAACTCAAGTTTTAAAGACTTCCCGAAATCCGAATTTGGACTTTCATTTGTGTATTATGTGTATTAAAATGTCGTCTTTCACATTGATTCGGAATCGTCAACCGCAAAAAAAGTCAGTTTTGAGATATCGTTGAATGAACAAAGTTGTCTCTTTCTTGTTTCAAGTGTTCAACTATGGACCCATGGCTAAAACTCAAGTTTTAAAAACTTCCCAAAATCTGAATTTGGACTTTATTTAGTGTATTAAGTGTTTCAAAATGTCATCTTTCACGTAGATTCAGAACCGTCAAAAGCAAATAAGTCAGTTTTGAGATATCTTTGATAGAACAAAGTTCTGTCTTTCTTGTTTCAATTGTTCTACTGTGCACCCATGGCTAAAACTCAAGTTTTAAAAACTTCCCGAGATCTGAATCTGGACTTTCATTAGTGTATTATGTGTATCAAAATGTCGTCTTTCACATAGATTCGGAATCGTCAACTGCAAAAAAGTCAATTTTGAGATATCGTTGATTTAACAAAGTTGTCTCCTTCTTGTTTCAAGTGTTCTACTATGGACCCATGGGTAAAACTCACGTTTTAAAAATGTCCCGAAATCCGAATTTGGACTTTCACTAGTGTATTAAGTGTATCAAAATGTCGTCTTTCACATTGATTCGGAATCGTCAACCGCAAAAAAAGGCAGTTTTTAGATATCGTTGAATGAAGAAAGTTGTCTCTTTCTTGTTTCAAGTGTTCAACAATGGACCCATGGTTAAAACTCAAGTTTTAAAGACTTCCCGAAATCCGAATTTGGATTTTTCATTAGTGTATTAAGTGTATTAAAATGTCGTCTTTCACATTGATTCGGAATCATCAACCGCAAAAAAAGTCAGTTTTGAGATATCGTTGAATGAACAAAGTTGTCTCTTTCTTTTTTCAAGTGTTTAACTATGGACCCATGGCTAAAACTCAAGTTTTAAATACTTTCTGAAATCCGAATTTGGACTTTCATCAGTGTATTAAGTGTATTAAAATGTCGTCTTTCACATTGATTCGGAATCGTCCACTACAAAAAACTGCCCTTTTGAGTTATCGTTGAATAAGCAAAGTTGTCTCTTTCTTGTTTCAAGTGTTCAACTATGGACCCATGGCTAAAACACAAGTTTTAAAAACTTCTCGAAATATGAATTTGGACTTTCTTTAGTGTATTAAGTTTTTCAAAATGTCGTCTTTCACGTAGATTCGGAATCATCAAAACCAAATAAGTCAGTTTTTAGATATCTTTGATTGAACAAAGTTCTATCTTTCTTGTTTCAAGTGTTCTACTATGAACCCACGGCTAAAACTCAAGTTTTAAAAACTTCTCGAAATCTGAATCTGGACTTTCATTAGTGTATTAAGTGTATCAAAATGTCGTCTTTCACATAGGTTCGGAATCGTCAACTGCAAAAAAGTCAATTTTAAGATATCGTTGATTGAACAAAGTTGTCTCCTTCTTGTTTCAAGTGTTCTACTATGGACCATGGCTAAAACTCAAGTTTTAGAGACATCCCGAAATCCGAATTTGGACTTTCGTTAGTGTATTAAGTGTATCAAAATGTCATCTTTTACATAGATTCGAGATCGTCAACCGCAAAAAAAGTCAGTTTTGAGATATCGTTGAATGAACAAAGTTGTCTCTTTCTTGTTTCTAGTGTTTAACTATGGACCCATGGCTAAAACTCAAGTTTTAAAGACTTCCCAAAATCTGATTTGGACTTTCATCAGTGTATTAAGTGTATTAAAATGTAGTCTTTCACATTGATTCAGAATCGTCCACCGCAAAAAACTTTCCTTTCGAGTTATCGTTGAATGATCGAAGTTGTCTCTTTCTTGTTTCAAGTGTTCAACTACGGACCCATGGCCAAAACTCAAGTTTTAAAAACTTCCCAAAATCTGAATTTGGGCTTTCTTTAGTGTATTAAGTGTTTCAAAATGCCGTCTTTCATGTAGATTCGTAATCATCAAAAGCAAATAAGTCAGTTTTTAGATATCTTTGATTGAACAAAGTTCTGTCTTTCTTGTTTCAAGTGTTCTACTATGGACCCATGACTAAAACTCAAGTTTTAAAAACTTCTCGAAATCTAAATCTGGACTTTCATTAGGGTATTAAGTGTATCAAAATGTCGTCTTTCACATAGATTCGGAATCGTCAACTGCAAAAAAGTCAGTTTTAAGATATCGTTGATTGAACAAAGTTGTCTCTTTCTTGTTTCAAGTGTTCTACTATGGACCCATGGGTAAAACTCAAGTTTTAAAAAAGTTCCCGGAATCCGAATTTGGACATTCGTTAGTGTATTAAGTGTATCAAAATGTCGTCTTTCACGTTGATTCGGAATCGTCAACCGCAATAAAAGTCAGTTTTGAGATATAGTTGAATGAACAAAGTTGTCTCTTTCTTGTTTCAAGTGTTTAACTATTGACCCATGGCTAAAACTCAAGCTTTAAAGACTTCCCGAAATCCAAATTTGGACTTTCGTTAGTGTATTAAGTGTATCAAAATGTCGTCTTTCACATTTATTCGAAATCGTCAACCGCAAAAAAAGTCAGTTTTGAGAAATCGTTGAATCAACAAAGTTGTCTCTTTCTTGTTTCAAGTGTTCTACTATAGACCCATGGCTAAAACTCAAGTTTTAAAGACTTCCCGAAATCCAAATTTAGACTTTCATTAGTGTATTAAGTGTATTAAAATGTCGTATTTCACATTGATTCGGAATCGTCAACCGCAAAAAAAGTCAGTTCTGAGATATCGTTGAATGAACGAAGTTGTTTCTTTCTTGTTTCAAGTGTTTAACTATGGACCCATGGCTAAAACTCAAGTCTTAAAGACTTCCCGAAATCCGAATTTGTACTTTCATTAGTGTATTAAGTGTATTAAAATGTCGTCTTTCACATTGATTCGGAATCGTCAACCGCAAAAAAAGTCAGTTTTGAGTTATCGTTGAATGAACAAAGTTGTCTCTTTCTTGTTTCAAGTGTTTAACTATGGACCCATGGCTAAAACTCAAGTTTTAAAAACTTCTCGAAATCTGAATCTGGACTTTCATTAGTGTATTAAGTGTATCAAAATGTCATCTTTCACATAGGTTCGGAATCGTCAACTGCAAAAAAGTCAATTTTAAGATATCGTTGATTGAACAAAGTTGTCTCCTTCTTGTTTCAAGTGTTCTACTATGGACCATGGCTAAAACTCAAGTTTTAGAGACATCCCGAAATCCGAATTTGGACTTTCGTTAGTGTATTAAGTGTATCAAAATGTCATCTTTCACATTGATTCGAGATCGTCAACCGCAAAAAAAGTCAGTTTTGAGATATCGTTGAATGAACAAAGTTGTCTCTTTCTTGTTTCTAGTGTTTAACTATGGACCCATGGCTAAAACTCAAGTTTTAAAGACTTCCCAAAATCTGATTTGGACTTTCATCAGTGTATTAAGTGTATTAAAATGTAGTCTTTCACATTGATTCAGAATCGTCCACCGCAAAAAACTTTCCTTTCGAGTTATCGTTGAATGAACGAAGTTGTCTCTTTCTTGTTTCAAGTGTTCAACTACGGACCCATGGATAAAACTCAAGTTTTAAAAACTTCCCAAAATCTGAATTTGGGCTTTCTTTAGTGTATTAAGTGTTTCAAAATGCCGTCTTTCATGTAGATTCGTAATCATCAAAAGCAAATAAGTCAGTTTTTAGATATCTTTGATTGAACAAAGTTCTGTCTTTCTTGTTTCAAGTGTTCTACTATGGACCCATGACTAAAACTCAAGTTTTAAAAACTTCTCGAAATCTAAATCTGGACTTTCATTAGGGTATTAAGTGTATCAAAATGTCGTCTTTCACATAGATTCGGAATCGTCAACTGCAAAAAAGTCAGTTTTAAGATATCGTTGATTGAACAAAGTTGTCTCTTTCTTGTTTCAAGTGTTCTACTATGGACCCATGGGTAAAACTCAAGTTTTAAAAAAGTTCCCGGAATCCGAATTTGGACATTCGTTAGTGTATTAAGTGTATCAAAATGTCGTCTTTCACGTTGATTCGGAATCGTCAACCGCAATAAAAGTCAGTTTTGAGATATAGTTGAATGAACAAAGTTGTCTCTTTCTTGTTTCAAGTGTTTAACTATTGACCCATGGCTAAAACTCAAGCTTTAAAGACTTCCCGAAATCCAAATTTGGACTTTCGTTAGTGTATTAAGTGTATCAAAATGTCGTCTTTCACATTTATTCGAAATCGTCAACCGCAAAAAAAGTCAGTTTTGAGAAATCGTTGAATCAACAAAGTTGTCTCTTTCTTGTTTCAAGTGTTCTACTATAGACCCATGGCTAAAACTCAAGTTTTAAAGACTTCCCGAAATCCAAATTTAGACTTTCATTAGTGTATTAAGTGTATTAAAATGTCGTATTTCACATTGATTCGGAATCGTCAACCGCAAAAAAAGTCAGTTCTGAGATATCGTTGAATGAACGAAGTTGTTTCTTTCTTGTTTCAAGTGTTTAACTATGGACCCATGGCTAAAACTCAAGTTTTAAAGACTTCCCGAAATCCGAATTTGTACTTTCATTAGTGTATTAAGTGTATTAAAATGTCGTCTTTCACATTGATTCGGAATCGTCAACCGCAAAAAAAGTCAGTTTTGAGTTATCGTTGAATGAACAAAGTTGTCTCTTTCTTGTTTCAAGTGTTTAACTATGGACCCATGGCTAAAACTCAAGTTTTAAAGACTTCCCGAAATCCGAATTTGGACTTTCATTAGTGTATTAAGTGTATTAAAATGTCGTCTTTCGCATTGATTCGGAATCGTCAACCGCAAAAAAAGTCAGTTTTGAGTTATCGTTGAATGAACAAAGTTGTCTCCTTCTTGTTTCAAGTGTTCAACTTTGGACCCATGGCTAAAACTCAAGTTTTAAAGACTTCCCGAAATCCGAATTTGGACTTTCATTTGTGTATTAAGTGTATTAAAATGTCGTCTTTCACATTGATTCGGAATCGTCAACCGCAAAAAAAGTCAGTTTTGAGATATCGTTGAATGAACAAAGTTGTCTCTTTCTTGTTTCAAGTGTTCAACTATGGACCCATGGCTAAAACTCAAGTTTTAAAAACTTCCCAAAATCTGAATTTGGACTTTATTTAGTGTATTAAGTGTTTCAAAATGTCATCTTTCACGTAGATTCAGAACCGTCAAAAGCAAATAAGTCAGTTTTGAGATATCTTTGATAGAACAAAGTTCTGTCTTTCTTGTTTCAATTGTTCTACTGTGCACCCATGGCTAAAACTCAAGTTTTAAAAACTTCCCGAGATCTGAATCTGGACTTTCATTAGTGTATTATGTGTATCAAAATGTCGTCTTTCACATAGATTCGGAATCGTCAACTGCAAAAAAGTCAATTTTGAGATATCGTTGATTTAACAAAGTTGTCTCCTTCTTGTTTCAAGTGTTCTACTATGGACCCATGGGTAAAACTCACGTTTTAAAAATGTCCCGAAATCCGAATTTGGACTTTCACTAGTGTATTAAGTGTATCAAAATGTCGTCTTTCACATTGATTCGGAATCGTCAACCGCAAAAAAGGCAGTTTTTAGATATCGTTGAATGAAGAAAGTTGTCTCTTTCTTGTTTCAAGTGTTCAACAATGGACCCATGGCTAAAACTCAAGTTTTAAAGACTTCCCGAAATCCGAATTTGGATTTTTCATTAGTGTATTAAGTGTATTAAAATGTCGTCTTTCACATTGATTCGGAATCATCAACCGCAAAAAAAGTCAGTTTTGAGATATCGTTGAATGAACAAAGTTGTCTCTTTCTTTTTTCAAGTGTTTAACTATGGACCCATGGCTAAAACTCAAGTTTTAAATACTTTCCGAAATCCGAATTTGGACTTTCATCAGTGTATTAAGTGTATTAAAATGTCGTCTTTCACATTGATTCGGAATCGTCCACTACAAAAAACTGCCCTTTTGAGTTATCGTTGAATAAGCAAAGTTGTCTCTTTCTTGTTTCAAGTGTTCAACTATGGACCCATGGCTAAAACACAAGTTTTAAAAACTTCTCGAAATATGAATTTGGACTTTCTTTAGTGTATTAAGTTTTTCAAAATGTCGTCTTTCACGTAGATTCGGAATCATCAAAACCAAATAAGTCAGTTTTTAGATATCTTTGATTGAACAAAGTTCTATCTTTCTTGTTTCAAGTGTTCTACTATGAACCCACGGCTAAAACTCAAGTTTTAAAAACTTCTCGAAATCTGAATCTGGACTTTCATTAGTGTATTAAGTGTATCAAAATGTCATCTTTCACATAGGTTCGGAATCGTCAACTGCAAAAAAGTCAATTTTAAGATATCGTTGATTGAACAAAGTTGTCTCCTTCTTGTTTCAAGTGTTCTACTATGGACCATGGCTAAAACTCAAGTTTTAGAGACATCCCGAAATCCGAATTTGGACTTTCGTTAGTGTATTAAGTGTATCAAAATGTCATCTTTCACATTGATTCGAGATCGTCAACCGCAAAAAAAGTCAGTTTTGAGATATCGTTGAATGAACAAAGTTGTCTCTTTCTTGTTTCTAGTGTTTAACTATGGACCCATGGCTAAAACTCAAGTTTTAAAGACTTCCCAAAATCTGATTTGGACTTTCATCAGTGTATTAAGTGTATTAAAATGTAGTCTTTCACATTGATTCAGAATCGTCCACCGCAAAAAACTTTCCTTTCGAGTTATCGTTGAATGAACGAAGTTGTCTCTTTCTTGTTTCAAGTGTTCAACTACGGACCCATGGCCAAAACTCAAGTTTTAAAAACTTCCCAAAATCTGAATTTGGGCTTTCTTTAGTGTATTAAGTGTTTCAAAATGCCGTCTTTCATGTAGATTCGTAATCATCAAAAGCAAATAAGTCAGTTTTTAGATATCTTTGATTGAACAAAGTTCTGTCTTTCTTGTTTCAAGTGTTCTACTATGGACCCATGACTAAAACTCAAGTTTTAAAAACTTCTCGAAATCTAAATCTGGACTTTCATTAGGGTATTAAGTGTATCAAAATGTCGTCTTTCACATAGATTCGGAATCGTCAACTGCAAAAAAGTCAGTTTTAAGATATCGTTGATTGAACAAAGTTGTCTCTTTCTTGTTTCAAGTGTTCTACTATGGACCCATGGGTAAAACTCAAGTTTTAAAAAAGTTCCCGGAATCCGAATTTGGACATTCGTTAGTGTATTAAGTGTATCAAAATGTCGTCTTTCACGTTGATTCGGAATCGTCAACCGCAATAAAAGTCAGTTTTGAGATATAGTTGAATGAACAAAGTTGTCTCTTTCTTGTTTCAAGTGTTTAACTATTGACCCATGGCTAAAACTCAAGCTTTAAAGACTTCCCGAAATCCAAATTTGGACTTTCGTTAGTGTATTAAGTGTATCAAAATGTCGTCTTTCACATTTATTCGAAATCGTCAACCGCAAAAAAAGTCAGTTTTGAGAAATCGTTGAATCAACAAAGTTGTCTCTTTCTTGTTTCAAGTGTTCTACTATAGACCCATGGCTAAAACTCAAGTTTTAAAGACTTCCCGAAATCCAAATTTAGACTTTCATTAGTGTATTAAGTGTATTAAAATGTCGTATTTCACATTGATTCGGAATCGTCAACCGCAAAAAAAGTCAGTTCTGAGATATCGTTGAATGAACGAAGTTGTTTCTTTCTTGTTTCAAGTGTTTAACTACGGACCCATGGCTAAAACTCAAGTCTTAAAGACTTCCCGAAATCCGAATTTGTACTTTCATTAGTGTATTAAGTGTATTAAAATGTCGTCTTTCACATTGATTCGGAATCGTCAACCGCAAAAAAAGTCAGTTTTGAGTTATCGTTGAATGAACAAAGTTGTCTCTTTCTTGTTTCAAGTGTTCAACTATGGACCCATGGCTAAAACTCAAGTTTTAAAGACTTCCCGAAATCCGAATTTGGACTTTCATTTGTGTATTAAGTGTATTAAAATGTCGTCTTTCACGTTGATTCGGAATCGTCAACCGCAATAAAAGTCAGTTTTGAGATATAGTTGAATGAACAAAGTTGTCTCTTTCTTGTTTCAAGTGTTTAACTATTGACCCATGGCTAAAACTCAAGCTTTAAAGACTTCCCGAAATCCAAATTTGGACTTTCGTTAGTGTATTAAGTGTATCAAAATGTCGTCTTTCACATTTATTCGAAATCGTCAACCGCAAAAAAAGTCAGTTTTGAGAAATCGTTGAATCAATAAAGTTGTCTCTTTCTTGTTTCAAGTGTTCTACTATAGACCCATGGCTAAAACTCAAGTTTTAAAGACTTCCCGAAATCCAAATTTAGACTTTCATTAGTGTATTAAAATGTCGTATTTCACATTGATTCGGAATCGTCAACCGCAAAAAAAGTCAGTTCTGAGATATCGTTGAATGAACGAAGTTGTTTCTTTCTTGTTTCAAGTGTTTAACTATGGACCCATGGCTAAAACTCAAGTTTTAATGACTTCTCGAAATCCGAATTTGTACTTTCATTAGTGTATTAAGTGTATTAAAATATCGTCTTTCACATTGATTCGGAATCGTCAACCGCAAAAAAAGTCAGTTTTGAGTTATCGTTGAATGAACAAAGTTGTCTCTTTCTTGTTTCAAGTGTTTAACTATGGACCCATGGCTAAAACTCAAGTTTTAAAGACTTCCCGAAATCCGAATTTGGACTTTCATTAGTGTATTAAGTGTATTAAAATGTCGTCTTTCGCATTGATTCGGAATCGTCAACCGCAAAAAAAGTCAGTTTTGAGTTATCGTTGAATGAACAAAGTTGTCTCCTTCTTGTTTCAAGTGTTCTACTATGGACCCATGGGTAAAACTCACGTTTTAAAAATGTCCCGAAATCCGAATTTGGACTTTCACTAGTGTATTAAGTGTATTAAAATGTCGTCTTTCGCATTGATTCGGAATCGTCAACCGCAAAAAAAGTCAGTTTTGAGTTATCGTTGAATGAACAAAGTTGTCTCTTTCTTGTTTCAAGTGTTCAACTATGGACCCATGGCTAAAACTCAAGTTTTAAAGACTTCCCGAAATCCGAATTTGGACTTTCATTTGTGTATTAAGTGTATTAAAATGTCGTCTTTCACATTGATTCGGAATCGTCAACAGCAAAAAAAGTCAGTTTTGAGATATCGTTGAATGAACAAAGTTGTCTCTTTCTTGTTTCAAGTGTTCAACTATGGACCCATGGCTAAAACTCAAGTTTTAAAAACTTCCCAAAATCTGAATTTGGACTTTATTTAGTGTATTAAGTGTTTCAAAATGTCATCTTTCACGTAGATTCAGAACCGTCAAAAGCAAATAAGTCAGTTTTTAGATATCTTTGATAGAACAAAGTTCTGTCTTTCTTGTTTCAATTGTTCTACTTTGCACCCATGGCTAAAACTCAAGTTTTAAAAACTTCCCGAGATCTGAATCTGGACTTTCATTAGTGTATTATGTGTATCAAAATGTCGTCTTTCACATAGATTCGGAATCGTCAACTGCAAAAAAGTCAATTTTGAGATATCGTTGATTTAACAAAGTTGTCTCCTTCTTGTTTCAAGTGTTCTACTATGGACCCATGGGTAAAACTCACGTTTTAAAAATGTCCCGAAATCTGAATTTGGACTTTCACTAGTGTATTAAGTGTATCAAAATGTCGTCTTTCACATTGATTTGGAATCGTCAACCGCAAAAAAAGGCAGTTTTTAGATATCGTTGAATGAAGAAAGTTGTCTCTTTCTTGTTTCAAGTGTTCAACAATGGACCCATGGCTAAAACTCAAGTTTTAAAGACTTCCCGAAATCCGAATTTGGATTTTTCATTAGTGTATTAAGTGTATTAAAATGTCGTCTTTCACATTGATTCAGAATCATCAACCGCAAAAAAAGTCAGTTTTGAGATATCGTTGAATGAACAAAGTTGTCTCTTTCTTTTTTCAAGTGTTTAACTATGGACCCATGGCTAAAACTCAAGTTTTAAATACTTTCCGAAATCCGAATTTGGACTTTCATCAGTGTATTAAGTGTATTAAAATGTCGTCTTTCACATTGATTCGGAATCGTCCACTACAAAAAACTGCCCTTTTGAGTTATCGTTGAATAAGCAAAGTTGTCTCTTTCTTGTTTCAAGTGTTCAACTATGGACCCATGGCTAAAACACAAGTTTTAAAAACTTCTCGAAATATTAATTTGGACTTTCTTTAGTGTATTAAGTTTTTCAAAATGTCGTCTTTCACGTAGATTCGGAATCATCAAAACCAAATAAGTCAGTTTTTAGATATCTTTGATTGAACAAAGTTCTATCTTTCTTGTTTCAAGTGTTCTACTATGAACCCACGGCTAAAACTCAAGTTTTAAAAACTTCTCGAAATCTGAATCTGGACTTTCATTAGTGTATTAAGTGTATCAAAATGTCATCTTTCACATAGGTTCGGAATCGTCAACTGCAAAAAAGTCAATTTTAAGATATCGTTGATTGAACAAAGTTGTCTCCTTCTTGTTTCAAGTGTTCTACTATGGACCATGGCTAAAACTCAAGTTTTAGAGACATCCCGAAATCCGAATTTGGACTTTCGTTAGTGTATTAAGTGTATCAAAATGTCATCTTTCACATTGATTCGAGATCGTCAACCGCAAAAAAAGTCAGTTTTGAGATATCGTTGAATGAACAAAGTTGTCTCTTTCTTGTTTCTAGTGTTTAACTATGGACCCATGGCTAAAACTCAAGTTTTAAAGACTTCCCAAAATCTGATTTGGACTTTCATCAGTGTATTAAGTGTATTAAAATGTAGTCTTTCACATTGATTCAGAATCGTCCACCGCAAAAAACTTTCCTTTCGAGTTATCGTTGAATGAACGAAGTTGTCTCTTTCTTGTTTCAAGTGTTCAACTACGGACCCATGGCCAAAACTCAAGTTTTAAAAACTTCCCAAAATCTGAATTTGGGCTTTCTTTAGTGTATTAAGTGTTTCAAAATGCCGTCTTTCATGTAGATTCGTAATCATCAAAAGCAAATAAGTCAGTTTTTAGATATCTTTGATTGAACAAAGTTCTGTCTTTCTTGTTTCAAGTGTTCTACTATGGACCCATGACTAAAACTCAAGTTTTAAAAACTTCTCGAAATCTAAATCTGGACTTTCATTAGGGTATTAAGTGTATCAAAATGTCGTCTTTCACATAGATTCGGAATCGTCAACTGCAAAAAAGTCAGTTTTAAGATATCGTTGATTGAACAAAGTTGTCTCTTTCTTGTTTCAAGTGTTCTACTATGGACCCATGGGTAAAACTCAAGTTTTAAAAAAGTTCCCGGAATCCGAATTTGGACATTCGTTAGTGTATTAAGTGTATCAAAATGTCGTCTTTCACGTTGATTCGGAATCGTCAACCGCAATAAAAGTCAGTTTTGAGATATAGTTGAATGAACAAAGTTGTCTCTTTCTTGTTTCAAGTGTTTAACTATTGACCCATGGCTAAAACTCAAGCTTTAAAGACTTCCCGAAATCCAAATTTGGACTTTCGTTAGTGTATTAAGTGTATCAAAATGTCGTCTTTCACATTTATTCGAAATCGTCAACCGCAAAAAAAGTCAGTTTTGAGAAATCGTTGAATCAACAAAGTTGTCTCTTTCTTGTTTCAAGTGTTCTACTATAGACCCATGGCTAAAACTCAAGTTTTAAAGACTTCCCGAAATCCAAATTTAGACTTTCATTAGTGTATTAAGTGTATTAAAATGTCGTATTTCACATTGATTCGGAATCGTCAACCGCAAAAAAAGTCAGTTCTGAGATTTCGTTGAATGAACGAAGTTGTTTCTTTCTTGTTTCAAGTGTTTAACTATGGACCCATGGCTAAAACTCAAGTTTTAAAGACTTCCCGAAATCCGAATTTGTACTTTCATTAGTGTATTAAGTGTATTAAAATGTCGTCTTTCACATTGATTCGGAATCGTCAACCGCAAAAAAAGTCAGTTTTGAGTTATCGTTGAATGAACAAAGTTGTCTCTTTCTTGTTTCAAGTGTTCAACTATGGACCCATGGCTAAAACTCAAGTTTTAAAGACTTCCCGAAATCCGAATTTGGACTTTCATTTGTGTATTAAGTGTATTAAAATGTCGTCTTTCACATTGATTCGGAATCGTCAACCGCAAAAAAAGTCAGTTTTGAGATATTGTTGAATGAACAAAGTTGTCTCTTTCTTGTTTCAAGTGTTCAACTATGGACCCATGGCTAAAACTCAAGTTTTAAAAACTTCCCAAAATCTGAATTTGGACTTTATTTAGTGTATTAAGTGTTTCAAAATGTCATATTTCACGTAGATTCAGAACCGTCAAAAGCAAATAAGTCAGTTTTGAGATATCTTTGATAGAACAAAGTTCTGTCTTTCTTGTTTCAATTGTTCTACTGTGCACCCATGGCTAAAACTCAAGTTTTAAAAACTTCCCGAGATCTGAATCTGGACTTTCATTAGTGTATTATGTGTATCAAAATGTCGTCTTTCACATAGATTCGGAATCGTCAACTGCAAAAAAGTCAATTTTGAGATATCGTTGATTTAACAAAGTTGTCTCCTTCTTGTTTCAAGTGTTCTACTATGGACCCATGGGTAAAACTCACGTTTTAAAAATGTCCCGAAATCCGAATTTGGACTTTCACTAGTGTATTAAGTGTATCAAAATGTCGTCTTTCACATTGATTCAGAATCGTCAACCGCAAAAAAAGGCAGTTTTTAGATATCGTTGAATGAAGAAAGTTGTCTCTTTCTTGTTTCAAGTGTTCAACAATGGACCCATGGCTAAAACTCAAGTTTTAAAGACTTCCCGAAATCCGAATTTGGATTTTTCATTAGTGTATTAAGTGTATTAAAATGTCGTCTTTCACATTGATTCGGAATCATCAACCGCAAAAAAAGTCAGTTTTGAGATATCGTTGAATGAACAAAGTTGTCTCTTTCTTTTTTCAAGTGTTTAACTATGGACCCATGGCTAAAACTCAAGTTTTAAATACTTTCCGAAATCCGAATTTGGACTTTCATCAGTGTATTAAGTGTATTAAAATGTCGTCTTTCACATTGATTCGGAATCGTCCACTACAAAAAACTGCCCTTTTGAGTTATCGTTGAATAAGCAAAGTTGTCTCTTTCTTGTTACAAGTGTTCAACTATGGACCCATGGCTAAAACACAAGTTTTAAAAACTTCTCGAAATATGAATTTGGACTTTCTTTAGTGTATTAAGTTTTTCAAAATGTCGTCTTTCACGTAGATTCGGAATCATCAAAACCAAATAAGTCAGTTTTTAGATATCTTTGATTGAACAAAGTTCTATCTTTCTTGTTTCAAGTGTTCTACTATGAACCCACGGCTAAAACTCAAGTTTTAAAAACTTCTCGAAATCTGAATCTGGACTTTCATTAGTGTATTAAGTGTATCAAAATGTCATCTTTCACATAGGTTCGGAAACGTCAACTGCAAAAAAGTCAATTTTAAGATATCGTTGATTGAACAAAGTTGTCTCCTTCTTGTTTCAAGTGTTCTACTATGGACCATGGCTAAAACTCAAGTTTTAGAGACATCCCGAAATCCGAATTTGGACTTTCGTTAGTGTATTAAGTGTATCAAAATGTCATCTTTCACATTGATTCGAGATCGTCAACCGCAAAAAAAGTCAGTTTTGAGATATCGTTGAATGAACAAAGTTGTCTCTTTCTTGTTTCTAGTGTTTAACTATGGACCCATGGCTAAAACTCAAGTTTTAAAGACTTCCCAAAATCTGATTTGGACTTTCATCAGTGTATTAAGTGTATTAAAATGTAGTCT
This sequence comes from Diospyros kaki, assembly GCA_036245055.1. Classification (NCBI taxonomy): domain Eukaryota; kingdom Viridiplantae; phylum Streptophyta; class Magnoliopsida; order Ericales; family Ebenaceae; genus Diospyros; species Diospyros kaki. Next base: position 18,647,705 of record BSEG01000009.1, on the reverse strand, counting down.
TTCACATTGATTCAGAATCGTCCACCGCAAAAAACTTTCCTTTCGAGTTATCGTTGAATGAACGAAGTTGTCTCTTTCTTGTTTCAAGTGTTCAACTACGGACCCATGGCCAAAACTCAAGTTTTAAAAACTTCCCAAAATCTGAATTTGGGCTTTCTTTAGTGTATTAAGTGTTTCAAAATGCCGTCTTTCATGTAGATTCGTAATCATCAAAAGCAAATAAGTCAGTTTTTAGATATCTTTGATTGAACAAAGTTCTGTCTTTCTTGTTTCAAGTGTTCTACTATGGACCCATGACTAAAACTCAAGTTTTAAAAACTTCTCGAAATCTAAATCTGGACTTTCATTAGGGTATTAAGTGTATCAAAATGTCGTCTTTCACATAGATTCGGAATCGTCAACTGCAAAAAAGTCAGTTTTAAGATATCGTTGATTGAACAAAGTTGTCTCTTTCTTGTTTCAAGTGTTCTACTATGGACCCATGGGTAAAACTCAAGTTTTAAAAAAGTTCCCGGAATCCGAATTTGGACATTCGTTAGTGTATTAAGTGTATCAAAATGTCTTCTTTCACGTTGATTCGGAATCGTCAACCGCAATAAAAGTCAGTTGTGAGATATTGTTGAATGAACAAAGTTGTCTCTTTCTTGTTTCAAGTGTTTAACTATTGACCCATGGCTAAAACTCAAGCTTTAAAGACTTCCCGAAATCCAAATTTGGACTTTCGTTAGTGTATTAAGTGTATCAAAATGTCGTCTTTCACATTTATTCGAAATCGTCAACCGCAAAAAAAGTCAGTTTTGAGAAATCGTTGAATCAACAAAGTTGTCTCTTTCTTGTTTCAAGTGTTCTACTATAGACCCATGGCTAAAACTCAAGTTTTAAAGACTTCCCGAAATCCAAATTTAGACTTTCATTAGTGTATTAAGTGTATTAAAATGTCGTATTTCACATTGATTCGGAATCGTCAACCGCAAAAGAAGTCAGTTCTGAGATATCTTTGAATGAACAAAGTTATCTCTTTCTTGTTTCAACTGTTTAACTATGGACCCATGGCTAAAACTCAAGTTTTAAAAACTTCTCCAAATATGAATTTGGACTTTCTTTAGTGTATTAGGTGTTTCAAAATGTTGTCTTTCACGTAGATTCGGAATCATCAACAGCAAAAAAAGTCAGTTTTGTGATATCGTTGAATGAACAAAGTTGTATCTTTCTTGTTTCAAGTGTTTAACTACGGACCCATGGCTAAAACTCAAGTTTTAAAGACTTTTCGAAATCCGAATTTGGACTTTCATCAGTGTATTAAGTGTATTAAAATGTCGTCTTTCACATTGATTCGGAATCGTCTACCGCAAAAAAGTTCCCTTTTGAGTTATCGTTGAATGAACAAAGTTGTCTCTTTCTTGTTTCAAGTGTTCAACGATGGACCCATGGGTAAAACTCAAGTTTTAAAAACTTCTCGAAATATGAATTTGTACTTTCTTTAGTGTATTAAGTGTTTCAAAATGTCGTCTTTCACGTAGATTCGAAATCATCAAAAGCAAATAAGTCAGTTTTTAGATATCTTTGATTGAACAAAGTTCTGTCTTTCTTGTTTCAAGTGTTTAACTATGGACCATGGCTAAAACTCAAGTTTTAAAAACTTTTCGAAATCTGAATATGGACTTTCTTTAGTGTATTAGGTGTTTCAAAATGCTGTCTTTCACGTAGATTCGTAATCATCAAAAGCAAATAAGTCAGTTTTAAGATATCGTTGATTGAACAAAGTTGTCTTCTTCTTGTTTCAAGTGTTCTACTATGGACCCATGGCTAAAACTCAGGTTTTAAAAACTTCTCGAAATATGAATTTGTACTTTCTTTAGTGTATTAAGTGTTTCAAAATGTCGTCTTTCACGTAGATTCGGAATCATCAAAAGCAAATAAGTCAGTTTTTAGATATCTTTGATTGAACAAAGTTCTGTCTTTCTTGTTTCAAGTGTTTAACTATGGACCATGGCTAAAACTCAAGTTTTAAAAACTTTCCGAAATCTGAATTTGGACTTTCTTTAGTGTATTAAGTGTTTCAAAATGCTGTCTTTCACATAGATTCGGAATCGTCAACTGCAAAAAAGTCAATTTTAAGATATCGTTGATTGAACAAAGTTGTCTCCTTCTTGTTTCAAGTGTTCTACTATGGACCATGGCTAAAACTCAAGTTTTAAAGACTTCCCGAAATCCGAATTTGGACTTTCATTAGTGTATTAAGTGTATTAAAATGTCGTCTTTCGCATTGATTCGGAATCGTCAACCGCAAAAAAAGTCAGTTTTGAGTTATCGTTGAATGAACAAAGTTGTCTCTTTCTTGTTTCAAGTGTTCAACTATGGACCCATGGCTAAAACTCAAGTTTTAAAGACTTCCCGAAATCCGAATTTGGACTTTCATTTGTGTATTAAGTGTATTAAAATGTCGTCTTTCACATTGATTCGGAATCGTCAACCGCAAAAAAAGTCAGTTTTGAGATATCGTTGAATGAACGAAGTTGTCTCTTTCTTGTTTCAAGTGTTCAACTATGGACCCATGGCTAAAACTCAAGTTTTAAAAACTTCCCAAAATCTGACTTTGGACTTTATTTAGTGTATTAAGTGTTTCAAAATGTCATCTTTCACGTAGATTCAGAACCGTCAAAAGCAAATAAGTCAGTTTTGAGATATCTTTGATAGAACAAAGTTCTGTCTTTCTTGTTTCAATTGTTCTACTGTGCACCCATGGCTAAAACTCAAGTTTTAAAAACTTCCCGAGATCTGAATCTGGACTTTCATTAGTGTATTATGTGTATCAAAATGTCGTCTTTCACATAGATTCGGAATCGTCAACTGCAAAAAAGTCAATTTTGAGATATCGTTGATTTAACAAAGTTGTCTCCTTCTTGTTTCAAGTGTTCTACTATGGACCCATGGGTAAAACTCACGTTTTAAAAATGTCCCGAAATCCGAATTTGGACTTTCACTAGTGTATTAAGTGTATCAAAATGTCGTCTTTCACATTGATTCAGAATCGTCAACCGCAAAAAAAGGCAGTTTTTAGATATCGTTGAATGAAGAAAGTTGTCTCTTTCTTGTTTCAAGTGTTCAACAATGGACCCATGGCTAAAACTCAAGTTTTAAAGACTTCCCGAAATCCGAATTTGGATTTTTCATTAGTGTATTAAGTGTATTAAAATGTCGTCTTTCACATTGATTCGGAATCATCAACCGCAAAAAAAGTCAGTTTTGAGATATCGTTGAATGAACAAAGTTGTCTCTTTCTTTTTTCAAGTGTTTAACTATGGACCCATGGCTAAAACTCAAGTTTTAAATACTTTCCGAAATCCGAATTTGGACTTTCATCAGTGTATTAAGTGTATTAAAATGTCGTCTTTCACATTGATTCGGAATCGTCCACTACAAAAAACTGCCCTTTTGAGTTATCGTTGAATAAGCAAAGTTGTCTCTTTCTTGTTTCAAGTGTTCAACTATGGACCCATGGCTAAAACACAAGTTTTAAAAACTTCTCGAAATATGAATTTGGACTTTCTTTAGTGTATTAAGTTTTTCAAAATGTCGTCTTTCACGTAGATTCGGAATCATCAAAACCAAATAAGTCAGTTTTTAGATATCTTTGATTGAACAAAGTTCTATCTTTCTTGTTTCAAGTGTTCTACTATGAACCCACGGCTAAAACTCAAGTTTTAAAAACTTCTCGAAATCTGAATCTGGACTTTCATTAGTGTATTAAGTGTATCAAAATGTCATCTTTCACATAGGTTCGGAATCGTCAACTGCAAAAAAGTCAATTTTAAGATATCGTTGATTGAACAAAGTTGTCTCCTTCTTGTTTCAAGTGTTCTACTATGGACCATGGCTAAAACTCAAGTTTTAGAGACATCCCGAAATCTGAATTTGGACTTTCGTTAGTGTATTAAGTGTATCAAAATGTCATCTTTCACATTGATTCGAGATCGTCAACCGCAAAAAAAGTCAGTTTTGAGATATCGTTGAATGAACAAAGTTGTCTCTTTCTTGTTTCTAGTGTTTAACTATGGACCCATGGCTAAAACTCAAGTTTTAAAGACTTCCCAAAATCTGATTTGGACTTTCATCAGTGTATTAAGTGTATTAAAATGTAGTCTTTCACATTGATTCAGAATCGTCCACCGCAAAAAACTTTCCTTTCGAGTTATCGTTGAATGAACGAAGTTGTCTCTTTCTTGTTTCAAGTGTTCAACTACGGACCCATGGCCAAAACTCAAGTTTTAAAAACTTCCCAAAATCTGAATTTGGGCTTTCTTTAGTGTATTAAGTGTTTCAAAATGCCGTCTTTCATGTAGATTCGTAATCATCAAAAGCAAATAAGTCAGTTTTTAGATATCTTTGATTGAACAAAGTTCTGTCTTTCTTGTTTCAAGTGTTCTACTATGGACCCATGACTAAAACTCAAGTTTTAAAAACTTCTCGAAATCTAAATCTGGACTTTCATTAGGGTATTAAGTGTATCAAAATGTCGTCTTTCACATAGATTCGAAATCGTCAACTGCAAAAAAGTCAGTTTTAAGATATCGTTGATTGAACAAAGTTGTCTCTTTCTTGTTTCAAGTGTTCTACTATGGACCCATGGGTAAAACTCAAGTTTTAAAAAAGTTCCCGGAATCCGAATTTGGACATTCGTTAGTGTATTAAGTGTATCAAAATGTCGTCTTTCACGTTGATTCGGAATCGTCAACCGCAATAAAAGTCAGTTTTGAGATATAGTTGAATGAACAAAGTTGTCTCTTTCTTGTTTCAAGTGTTTAACTATTGACCCATGGCTAAAACTCAAGCTTTAAAGACTTCCCGAAATCCAAATTTGGACTTTCGTTAGTGTATTAAGTGTATCAAAATGTCGTCTTTCACATTTATTCGAAATCGTCAACCGCAAAAAAAGTCAGTTTTGAGAAATCGTTGAATCAACAAAGTTGTCTCTTTCTTGTTTCAAGTGTTCTACTATAGACCCATGGCTAAAACTCAAGTTTTAAAGACTTCCCGAAATCCAAATTTAGACTTTCATTAGTGTATTAAGTGTATTAAAATGTCGTATTTCACATTGATTCGGAATCGTCAACCGCAAAAAAAGTCAGTTCTGAGATATCGTTGAATGAACGAAGTTGTTTCTTTCTTGTTTCAAGTGTTTAACTATGGACCCATGGCTAAAACTCAAGTTTTAAAGACTTCTCGAAATCCGAATTTGGACTTTCATTAGTGTATTAAGTGTATTAAAATGTCGCCTTTCGCATTGATTCGGAATCGTCAACCGCAAAAAAAGTCAGTTTTGAGTTATCGTTGAATGAACAAAGTTGTCTCTTTCTTGTTTCAAGTGTTCAACTATGGACCCATGGCTAAAACTCAAGTTTTAAAGACTTCCCGAAATCCGAATTTGGACTTTCATTTGTGTATTAAGTGTATTAAAATGTCGTCTTTCACATTGATTCGGAATCGTCAACCGCAAAAAAAGTCAGTTTTGAGATATCGTTGAATGAACAAAGTTGTCTCTTTCTTGTTTCAAGTGTTCAACTATGGACCCATGGCTAAAACTCAAGTTTTAAAAACTTCCCAAAATCTGAATTTGGACTTTATTTAGTGTATTAAGTGTTTCAAAATGTCATCTTTCACGTAGATTCAGAACCGTCAAAAGCAAATAAGTCAGTTTTGAGATATCTTTGATAGAACAAAGTTCTGTCTTTCTTGTTTCAATTGTTCTACTGTGCACCCATGGCTAAAACTCAAGTTTTAAAAACTTCCCGAGATCTGAATCTGGACTTTCATTAGTGTATTATGTGTATCAAAATGTCGTCTTTCACATAGATTCGGAATCGTCAACTGCAAAAAAGTCAATTTTGAGATATCGTTGATTTAACAAAGTTGTCTCCTTCTTGTTTCAAGTGTTCTACTATGGACCCATGGGTAAAACTCACGTTTTAAAAATGTCCCGAAATCCGAATTTGGACTTTCACTAGTGTATTAAGTGTATCAAAATGTCGTCTTTCACATTGATTCGGAATCGTCAACCGCAAAAAAAGGCAGTTTTTAGATATCGTTGAATGAAGAAAGTTGTCTCTTTCTTGTTTCAAGTGTTCAACAATGGACCCATGGTTAAAACTCAAGTTTTAAAGACTTCCCGAAATCCGAATTTGGATTTTTCATTAGTGTATTAAGTGTATTAAAATGTCGTCTTTCACATTGATTCGGAATCATCAACCGCAAAAAAAGTCAGGTTTGAGATATCGTTGAATGAACAAAGTTGTCTCTTTCTTTTTTCAAGTGTTTAACTATGGACCCATGGCTAAAACTCAAGTTTTAAATACTTTCCGAAATCCGAATTTGGACTTTCATCAGTGTATTAAGTGTATTAAAATGTCGTCTTTCACATTGATTCGGAATCGTCCACTACAAAAAACTGCCCTTTTGAGTTATCGTTGAATAAGCAAAGTTGTCTCTTTCTTGTTTCAAGTGTTCAACTATGGACCCATGGCTAAAACACAAGTTTTAAAAACTTCTCGAAATATGAATTTGGACTTTCTTTAGTGTATTAAGTTTTTCAAAATGTCGTCTTTCACGTAGATTCGGAATCATCAAAACCAAATAAGTCAGTTTTTAGATATCTTTGATTGAACAAAGTTCTATCTTTCTTGTTTCAAGTGTTCTACTATGAACCCACGGCTAAAACTCAAGTTTTAAAAACTTCTCGAAATCTGAATCTGGACTTTCATTAGTGTATTAAGTGTATCAAAATGTCATCTTTCACATAGGTTCGGAATCGTCAACTGCAAAAAAGTCAATTTTAAGATATCGTTGATTGAACAAAGTTGTCTCCTATTTTTTTCAAGTGTTCTACTATGGACCATGGCTAAAACTCAAGTTTTAGAGACATCCCGAAATCCGAATTTGGACTTTCGTTAGTGTATTAAGTGTATCAAAATGTCATCTTTCACATAGATTCGAGATCGTCAACCGCAAAAAAAGTCAGTTTTGAGATATCGTTGAATGAACAAAGTTGTCTCTTTCTTGTTTCTAGTGTTTAACTATGGACCCATGGCTAAAACTCAAGTTTTAAAGACTTCCCAAAATCTGATTTGGACTTTCATCAGTGTATTAAGTGTATTAAAATGTAGTCTTTCACATTGATTCAGAATCGTCCACCGCAAAAAACTTTCCTTTCGAGTTATCGTTGAATGATCGAAGTTGTCTCTTTCTTGTTTCAAGTGTTCAACTACGGACCCATGGCCAAAACTCAAGTTTTAAAAACTTCCCAAAATCTGAATTTGGGCTTTCTTTAGTGTATTAAGTGTTTCAAAATGCCGTCTTTCATGTAGATTCGTAATCATCAAAAGCAAATAAGTCAGTTTTTAGATATCTTTGATTGAACAAAGTTCTGTCTTTCTTGTTTCAAGTGTTCTACTATGGACCCATGACTAAAACTCAAGTTTTAAAAACTTCTCGAAATCTAAATCTGGACTTTCATTAGGGTATTAAGTGTATCAAAATGTCGTCTTTCACATAGATTCGGAATCGTCAACTGCAAAAAAGTCAGTTTTAAGATATCGTTGATTGAACAAAGTTGTCTCTTTCTTGTTTCAAGTGTTCTACTATGGACCCATGGGTAAAACTCAAGTTTTAAAAAAGTTCCCGGAATCCGAATTTGGACATTCGTTAGTGTATTAAGTGTATCAAAATGTCGTCTTTCACGTTGATTCGGAATCGTCAACCGCAATAAAAGTCAGTTTTGAGATATAGTTGAATGAACAAAGTTGTCTCTTTCTTGTTTCAAGTGTTTAACTATTGACCCATGGCTAAAACTCAAGCTTTAAAGACTTCCCGAAATCCAAATTTGGACTTTCGTTAGTGTATTAAGTGTATCAAAATGTCGTCTTTCACATTTATTCGAAATCGTCAACCGCAAAAAAAGTCAGTTTTGAGAAATCGTTGAATCAACAAAGTTGTCTCTTTCTTGTTTCAAGTGTTCTACTATAGACCCATGGCTAAAACTCAAGTTTTAAAGACTTCCCGAAATCCAAATTTAGACTTTCATTAGTGTATTAAGTGTATTAAAATGTCGTATTTCACATTGATTCGGAATCGTCAACCGCAAAAAAAGTCAGTTCTGAGATATCGTTGAATGAACGAAGTTGTTTCTTTCTTGTTTCAAGTGTTTAACTATGGACCCATGGCTAAAACTCAAGTCTTAAAGACTTCCCGAAATCCGAATTTGTACTTTCATTAGTGTATTAAGTGTATTAAAATGTCGTCTTTCACATTGATTCGGAATCGTCAACCGCAAAAAAAGTCAGTTTTGAGTTATCGTTGAATGAACAAAGTTGTCTCTTTCTTGTTTCAAGTGTTCAACTATGGACCCATGGCTAAAACTCAAGTTTTAAAGACTTCCCGAAATCCGAATTTGGACTTTCATTTGTGTATTAAGTGTATTAAAATGTCGTCTTTCACATTGATTCGGAATCGTCAACCGCAAAAAAAGTCAGTTTTGAGATATTGTTGAATGAACAAAGTTGTCTCTTTCTTGTTTCAAGTGTTCAACTATGGACCCATGGCTAAAACTCAAGTTTTAAAAACTTCCCAAAATCTGAATTTGGACTTTATTTAGTGTATTAAGTGTTTCAAAATGTCATCTTTCACGTAGATTCAGAACCGTCAAAAGCAAATAAGTCAGTTTTGAGATATCTTTGATAGAACAAAGTTCTGTCTTTCTTGTTTCAATTGTTCTACTGTGCACCCATGGCTAAAACTCAAGTTTTAAAAACTTCCCGAGATCTGAATCTGGACTTTCATTAGTGTATTATGTGTATCAAAATGTCGTCTTTCACATAGATTCGGAATCGTCAACTGCAAAAAAGTCAATTTTGAGATATCGTTGATTTAACAAAGTTGTCTCCTTCTTGTTTCAAGTGTTCTACTATGGACCCATGGGTAAAACTCACGTTTTAAAAATGTCCCGAAATCCGAATTTGGACTTTCACTAGTGTATTAAGTGTATCAAAATGTCATCTTTCACATTGATTCGGAATCGTCAACCGCAAAAAAAGGCAGTTTTTAGATATCGTTGAATGAAGAAAGTTGTCTCTTTCTTGTTTCAAGTGTTCAACAATGGACCCATGGCTAAAACTCAAGTTTTAAAGACTTCCCGAAATCCGAATTTGGATTTTTCATTAGTGTATTAAGTGTATTAAAATGTCGTCTTTCACATTGATTCGGAATCATCAACCGCAAAAAAAGTCAATTTTGAGATATCGTTGAATGAACAAAGTTGTCTCTTTCTTTTTTCAAGTGTTTAACTATGGACCCATGGCTAAAACTCAAGTTTTAAATACTTTCCGAAATCCGAATTTGGACTTTCATCAGTGTATTAAGTGTATTAAAATGTCGTCTTTCACATTGATTCGGAATCGTCCACTACAAAAAACTGCCCTTTTGAGTTATCGTTGAATAAGAAAAGTTGTCTCTTTCTTGTTTCAAGTGTTCAACTATGGACCCATGGCTAAAACACAAGTTTTAAAAACTTCTCGAAATATGAATTTGGACTTTCTTTAGTGTATTAAGTTTTTCAAAATGTCGTCTTTCACGTAGATTCGGAATCATCAAAACCAAATAAGTCAGTTTTTAGATATCTTTGATTGAACAAAGTTCTATCTTTCTTGTTTCAAGTGTTCTACTATGAACCCACGGCTAAAACTCAAGTTTTAAAAACTTCTCGAAATCTGAATCTGGACTTTCATTAGTGTATTAAGTGTATCAAAATGTCATCTTTCACATAGGTTCGGAATCGTCAACTGCAAAAAAGTCAATTTTAAGATATCGTTGATTGAACAAAGTTGTCTCCTTCTTGTTTCAAGTGTTCTACTATGGACCATGGCTAAAACTCAAGTTTTAGAGACATCCCGAAATCCGAATTTGGACTTTCGTTAGTGTATTAAGTGTATCAAAATGTCATCTTTCACATTGATTCGAGATCGTCAACCGCAAAAAAAGTCAGTTTTGACATATCGTTGAATGAACAAAGTTGTCTCTTTCTTGTTTCTAGTGTTTAACTATGGACCCATGGCTAAAACTCAAGTTTTAAAGACTTCCCAAAATCTGATTTGGACTTTCATCAGTGTATTAAGTGTATTAAAATGTAGTCTTTCACATTGATTCAGAATCGTCCACCGCAAAAAACTTTCCTTTCGAGTTATCGTTGAATGAACGAAGTTGTCTCTTTCTTGTTTCAAGTGTTCAACTACGGACCCATGGCCAAAACTCAAGTTTTAAAAACTTCCCAAAATCTGAATTTGGGCTTTCTTTAGTGTATTAAGTGTTTCAAAATACCGTCTTTCATGTAGATTCGTAATCATCAAAAGCAAATAAGTCAGTTTTTAGATATCTTTGATTGAACAAAGTTCTGTCTTTCTTGTTTCAAGTGTTCTACTATGGACCCATGACTAAAACTCAAGTTTTAAAAACTTCTCGAAATCTAAATCTGGACTTTCATTAGGGTATTAAGTGTATCAAAATGTCGTCTTTCACATAGATTCGGAATCGTCAACTGCAAAAAAGTCAGTTTTAAGATATCGTTGATTGAACAAAGTTGTCTCTTTCTTGTTTCAAGTGCTCTACTATGGACCCATGGGTAAAACTCAAGTTTTAAAAAAGTTCCCGGAATCCAAATTTGGACATTCGTTAGTGTATTAAGTGTATCAAAATGTCGTCTTTCACGTTGATTCGGAATCGTCAACCGCAATAAAAGTCAGTTTTGAGATATTGTTGAATGAACAAAGTTGTCTCTTTCTTGTTTCAAGTGTTTAACTATTGACCCATGGCTAAAACTCAAGCTTTAAAGACTTCCCGAAATCCAAATTTGGACTTTCGTTAGTGTATTAAGTGTATCAAAATGTCGTCTTTCACATTTATTCGAAATCGTCAACCGCAAAAAAAGTCAGTTTTGAGAAATCGTTGAATCAACAAAGTTGTCTCTTTCTTGTTTCAAGTGTTCTACTATAGACCCATGGCTAAAACTCAAGTTTTAAAGACTTCCCGAAATCCAAATTTAGACTTTCATTAGTGTATTAAGTGTATTAAAATGTCGTATTTCACATTGATTCGGAATCGTCAACCGCAAAAAAAGTCAGTTCTGAGATATCGTTGAATGAACGAAGTTGTTTCTTTCTTGTTTCAAGTGTTTAACTATGGACCCATGGCTAAAACTCAAGTTTTAAAGACTTCCCGAAATCCGAATTTGTACTTTCATTAGTGTATTAAGTGTATTAAAATGTCGTCTTTCGCATTGATTCGGAATCGTCAACCGCAAAAAAAGTCAGTTTTGAGTTATCGTTGAATGAACAAAGTTGTCTCCTTCTTGTTTCAAGTGTTCAACTTTGGACCCATGGCTAAAACTCAAGTTTTAAAGACTTCCCGAAATCCGAATTTGGACTTTCATTTTTGTATTAAGTGTATTAAAATGTCGTCTTTCACATTGATTCGGAATCGTCAACCGCAAAAAAAGTCAGTTTTGAGATATCGTTGAATGAACAAAGTTGTCTCTTTCTTGTTTCAAGTGTTCAACTATGGACCCATGGCTAAAACTCAAGTTTTAAAAACTTCCCAAAATCTGAATTTGGACTTTATTTAGTGTATTAAGTGTTTCAAAATGTCATCTTTCACGTAGATTCAGAACCGTCAAAAGCAAATAAGTCAGTTTTGAGATATCTTTGATAGAACAAAGTTCTGTTTTTCTTGTTTCAATTGTTCTACTGTGCACCCATGGCTAAAACTCAAGTTTTAAAAACTTCCCGAGATCTGAATCTGGACTTTCATTAGTGTATTATGTGTATCAAAATGTCGTCTTTCACATAGATTCGGAATCGTCAACTGCAAAAAAGTCAATTTTGAGATATCGTTGATTTAACAAAGTTGTCTCCTTCTTGTTTCAAGTGTTCTACTATGGACCCATGGGTAAAACTCACGTTTTAAAAATGTCCCGAAATCCGAATTTGGACTTTCACTAGTGTATTAAGTGTATCAAAATGTCGTCTTTCACATTGATTCGGAATCGTCAACCGCAAAAAAAGGCAGTTTTTAGATATCGTTGAATGAAGAAAGTTGTCTCTTTCTTGTTTCAAGTGTTCAACAATGGACCCATGGCTAAAACTCAAGTTTTAAAGACTTCCCGAAATCCGAATTTGGATTTTTCATTAGTGTATTAAGTGTATTAAAATGTCGTCTTTCACATTGATTCGGAATCATCAACCGCAAAAAAAGTCAGTTTTGAGATATCGTTGAATGAACAAAGTTGTCTCTTTCTTTTTTCAAGTGTTTAACTATGGACCCATGGCTAAAACTCAAGTTTTAAATACTTTCCGAAATCCGAATTTGGACTTTCATCAGTGTATTAAGTGTATTAAAATGTCGTCTTTCACATTGATTCGGAATCGTCCACTACAAAAAACTGCCCTTTTGAGTTATCGTTGAATAAGCAAAGTTGTCTCTTTCTTGTTTCAAGTGTTCAACTATGGACCCATGGCTAAAACACAAGTTTTAAAAACTTCTCGAAATATGAATTTGGACTTTCTTTAGTGTATTAAGTTTTTCAAAATGTCGTCTTTCACGTAGATTCGGAATCATCAAAACCAAATAAGTCAGTTTTTAGATATCTTTGATTGAACAAAGTTCTATCTTTCTTGTTTCAAGTGTTCTACTATGAACCCACGGCTAAAACTCAAGTTTTAAAAACTTCTCGAAATCTGAATCTGGACTTTCATTAGTGTATTAAGTGTATCAAAATGTCATCTTTCACATAGGTTCGGAATCGTCAACTGCAAAAAAGTCAATTTTAAGATATCGTTGATTGAACAAAGTTGTCTCCTTCTTGTTTCAAGTGTTCTACTATGGACCATGGCTAAAACTCAAGTTTTAGAGACATCCCGAAATCCGAATTTGGACTTTCGTTAGTGTATTAAGTGTATCAAAATGTCATCTTTCACATTGATTCGAGATCGTCAACCGCAAAAAAAGTCAGTTTTGAGATATCGTTGAATGAACAAAGTTGTCTCTTTCTTGTTTCTAGTGTTTAACTATGGACCCATGGCTAAAACTCAAGTTTTAAAGACTTCCCAAAATCTGATTTGGACTTTCATCAGTGTATTAAGTGTATTAAAATGTAGTCTTTCACATTGATTCAGAATCGTCCACCGCAAAAAACTTTCCTTTCGAGTTATCGTTGAATGAACGAAGTTGTCTCTTTCTTGTTTCAAGTGTTCAACTACGGACCCATGGCCAAAACTCAAGTTTTAAAAACTTCCCAAAATCTGAATTTGGGCTTTCTTTAGTGTATTAAGTGTTTCAAAATGCCGTCTTTCATGTAGATTCGTAATCATCAAAAGCAAATAAGTCAGTTTTTAGATATCTTTGATTGAACAAAGTTCTGTCTTTCTTGTTTCAAGTGTTCTACTATGGACCCATGACTAAAACTCAAGTTTTAAAAACTTCTCGAAATCTAAATCTGGACTTTCATTAGGGTATTAAGTGTATCAAAATGTCGTCTTTCACATAGATTCGGAATCGTCAACTGCAAAAAAGTCAGTTTTAAGATATCGTTGATTGAACAAAGTTGTCTCTTTCTTGTTTCAAGTGTTCTACTATGGACCCATGGGTAAAACTCAAGTTTTAAAAAAGTTCCCGGAATCCGAATTTGGACATTCGTTAGTGTATTAAGTGTATCAAAATGTCGTCTTTCACGTTGATTCGGAATCGTCAACCGCAATAAAAGTCAGTTTTGAGATATAGTTGAATGAACAAAGTTGTCTCTTTCTTGTTTCAAGTGTTTAACTATTGACCCATGGCTAAAACTCAAGCTTTAAAGACTTCCCGAAATCCAAATTTGGACTTTCGTTAGTGTATTAAGTGTATCAAAATGTCGTCTTTCACATTTATTCGAAATCGTCAACCGCAAAAAAAGTCAGTTTTGAGAAATCGTTGAATCAACAAAGTTGTCTCTTTCTTGTTTCAAGTGTTCTACTATAGACCCATGGCTAAAACTCAAGTTTTAAAGACTTCCCGAAATCCAAATTTAGACTTTCATTAGTGTATTAAGTGTATTAAAATGTCGTATTTCACATTGATTCGGAATCGTCAACCGCAAAAAAAGTCAGTTCTGAGATATCGTTGAATGAACGAAGTTGTTTCTTTCTTGTTTCAAGTGTTTAACTATGGACCCATGGCTAAAACTCAAGTCTTAAAGACTTCCCGAAATCCGAATTTGTACTTTCATTAGTGTATTAAGTGTATTAAAATGTCGTCTTTCACATTGATTCGGAATCGTCAACCGCAAAAAAAGTCAGTTTTGAGTTATCGTTGAATGAACAAAGTTGTCTCTTTCTTGTTTCAAGTGTTCAACTATGGACCCATGGCTAAAACTCAAGTTTTAAAGACTTCCCGAAATCCGAATTTGGACTTTCATTTGTGTATTAAGTGTATTAAAATGTCGTCTTTCACATTGATTCGGAATCGTCAACCGCAAAAAAAGTCAGTTTTGAGATATTGTTGAATGAACAAAGTTGTCTCTTTCTTGTTTCAAGTGTTCAACTATGGACCCATGGATAAAACTCAAGTTTTAAAAACTTCCCAAAATCTGAATTTCGACTTTATTTAGTGTATTAAGTGTTTCAAAATGTCATCTTTCACGTAGATTCAGAACCGTCAAAAGCAAATAAGTCAGTTTTGAGATATCTTTGATAGAACAAAGTTCTGTCTTTCTTGTTTCAATTGTTCTACTGTGCACCCATGGCTAAAACTCAAGTTTTAAAAACTTCCCGAGATCTGAATCTGGACTTTCATTAGTGTATTATGTGTATCAAAATGTCGTCTTTCACATAGATTCGGAATCGTCAACTGCAAAAAAGTCAATTTTGAGATATCGTTGATTTAACAAAGTTGTCTCCTTCTTGTTTCAAGTGTTCTACTATGGACCCATGGGTAAAACTCACGTTTTAAAAATGTCCCGAAATCCGAATTTGGACTTTCACTAGTGTATTAAGTGTATCAAAATGTCGTCTTTCACATTGATTCGGAATCGTCAACCGCAAAAAAAGGCAGTTTTTAGATATCGTTGAATGAAGAAAGTTGTCTCTTTCTTGTTTCAAGTGTTCAACAATGGACCCATGGCTAAAACTCAAGTTTTAAAGACTTCCCGAAATCCGAATTTGGATTTTTCATTAGTGTATTAAGTGTATTAAAATGTCGTCTTTCACATTGATTCGGAATCATCAACCGCAAAAAAAGTCAGTTTTGAGATATCGTTGAATGAACAAAGTTGTCTCTTTCTTTTTTCAAGTGTTTAACTATGGACCCATGGCTAAAACTCAAGTTTTAAATACTTTCCGAAATCCGAATTTGGACTTTCATCAGTGTATTAAGTGTATTAAAATGTCTTCTTTCACATTGATTCGGAATCGTCCACTACAAAAAACTGCCCTTTTGAGTTATCGTTGAATAAGCAAAGTTGTCTCTTTCTTGTTTCAAGTGTTCAACTATGGACCCATGGCTAAAACACAAGTTTTAAAAACTTCTCGAAATATGAATTTGGACTTTCTTTAGTGTATTAAGTTTTTCAAAATGTCGTCTTTCACGTAGATTCGGAATCATCAAAACCAAATAAGTCAGTTTTTAGATATCTTTGATTGAACAAAGTTCTATCTTTCTTGTTTCAAGTGTTCTACTATGAACCCACGGCTAAAACTCAAGTTTTAAAAACTTCTCGAAATCTGAATCTGGACTTTCATTAGTGTATTAAGTGTATCAAAATGTCATCTTTCACATAGGTTCGGAATCGTCAACTGCAAAAAAGTCAATTTTAAGATATCGTTGATTGAACAAAGTTGTCTCCTTCTTGTTTCAAGTGTTCTACTATGGACCATGGCTAAAACTCAAGTTTTAGAGACATCCCGAAATCCGAATTTGGACTTTCGTTAGTGTATTAAGTGTATCAAAATGTCATCTTTCACATTGATTCGAGATCGTCAACCGCAAAAAAAGTCAGTTTTGAGATATCGTTGAATGAACAAAGTTGTCTCTTTCTTGTTTCTAGTGTTTAACTATGGACCCATGGCTAAAACTCAAGTTTTAAAGACTTCCCAAAATCTGATTTGGACTTTCATCAGTGTATTAAGTGTATTAAAATGTAGTCTTTCACATTGATTCAGAATCGTCCACCGCAAAAAACTTTCCTTTCGAGTTATCGTTGAATGAACGAAGTTGTCTCTTTCTTGTTTCAAGTGTTCAACTACGGACCCATGGCCAAAACTCAAGTTTTAAAAACTTCCCAAAATCTGAATTTGGGCTTTCTTTAGTGTATTAAGTGTTTCAAAATGCCGTCTTTCATGTAGATTCGTAATCATCAAAAGCAAATAAGTCAGTTTTTAGATATCTTTGATTGAACAAAGTTCTGTCTTTCTTGTTTCAAGTGTTCTACTATGGACCCATGACTAAAACTCAAGTTTTAAAAACTTCTCGAAATCTAAATCTGGACTTTCATTAGGGTATTAAGTGTATCAAAATGTCGTCTTTCACATAGATTTGGAATCGTCAACTGCAAAAAAGTCAGTTTTAAGATATCGTTGATTGAACAAAGTTGTCTCTTTCTTGTTTCAAGTGTTCTACTATGGACCCATGGGTAAAACTCAAGTTTTAAAAAAGTTCCCGGAATCCGAATTTGGACATTCGTTAGTGTATTAAGTGTATCAAAATGTCGTCTTTCACGTTGATTCGGAATCGTCAACCGCAATAAAAGTCAGTTTTGAGATATAGTTGAATGAACAAAGTTGTCTCTTTCTTGTTTCAAGTGTTTAACTATTGACCCATGGCTAAAACTCAAGCTTTAAAGACTTCCCGAAATCCAAATTTGGACTTTCGTTAGTGTATTAAGTGTATCAAAATGTCGTCTTTCACATTTATTCGAAATCGTCAACCGCAAAAAAAGTCAGTTTTGAGAAATCGTTGAATCAACAAAGTTGTCTCTTTCTTGTTTCAAGTGTTCTACTATAGACCCATGGCTAAAACTCAAGTTTTAAAGACTTCCCGAAATCCAAATTTAGACTTTCATTAGTGTATTAAGTGTATTAAAATGTCGTATTTCACATTGATTCGGAATCGTCAACCGCAAAAAAAGTCAGTTCTGAGATATCGTTGAATGAACGAAGTTGTTTCTTTCTTGTTTCAAGTGTTTAACTATGGACCCATGGCTAAAACTCAAGTCTTAAAGACTTCCCGAAATCCGAATTTGTACTTTCATTAGTGTATTAAGTGTATTAAAATGTCGTCTTTCACATTGATTCGGAATCGTCAACCGCAAAAAAAGTCAGTTTTGAGTTATCGTTGAATGAACAAAGTTGTCTCTTTCTTGTTTCAAGTGTTCAACTATGGACCCATGGCTAAAACTCAAGTTTTAAAGACTTCCCGAAATCCGAATTTGGACTTTCATTTGTGTATTAAGTGTATTAAAATGTCGTCTTTCACATTGATTCGGAATCGTCAACCGCAAAAAAAGTCAGTTTTGAGATATTGTTGAATGAACAAAGTTGTCTCTTTCTTGTTTCAAGTGTTCAACTATGGACCCATGGATAAAACTCAAGTTTTAAAAACTTCCCAAAATCTGAATTTTGACTTTATTTAGTGTATTAAGTGTTTCAAAATGTCATCTTTCACGTAGATTCAGAACCGTCAAAAGCAAATAAGTCAGTTTTGAGATATCTTTGATAGAACAAAGTTCTGTCTTTCTTGTTTCAATTGTTCTACTGTGCACCCATGGCTAAAACTCAAGTTTTAAAAACTTCCCGAGATCTGAATCTGGACTTTCATTAGTGTATTATGTGTATCAAAATGTCGTCTTTCACATAGATTCGGAATCGTCAACTGCAAAAAAGTCAATTTTGAGATATCGTTGATTTAACAAAGTTGTCTCCTTCTTGTTTCAAGTGTTCTACTATGGACCCATGGGTAAAACTCACGTTTTAAAAATGTCCCGAAATCCGAATTTGGACTTTCACTAGTGTATTAAGTGTATCAAAATGTCGTCTTTCACATTGATTCGGAATCGTCAACCGCAAAAAAAGGCAGTTTTTAGATATCGTTGAATGAAGAAAGTTGTCTCTTTCTTGTTTCAAGTGTTCAACAATGGACCCATGGCTAAAACTCAAGTTTTAAAGACTTCCCGAAATCCGAATTTGGATTTTTCATTAGTGTATTAAGTGTATTAAAATGTCGTCTTTCACATTGATTCGGAATCATCAACCGCAAAAAAAGTCAGTTTTGAGATATCGTTGAATGAACAAAGTTGTCTCTTTCTTTTTTCAAGTGTTTAACTATGGACCCATGGCTAAAACTCAAGTTTTAAATACTTTCCGAAATCCGAATTTGGACTTTCATCAGTGTATTAAGTGTATTAAAATGTCTTCTTTCACATTGATTCGGAATCGTCCACTACAAAAAACTGCCCTTTTGAGTTATCGTTGAATAAGCAAAGTTGTCTCTTTCTTGTTTCAAGTGTTCAACTATGGACCCATGGCTAAAACACAAGTTTTAAAAACTTCTCGAAATATGAATTTGGACTTTCTTTAGTGTATTAAGTTTTTCAAAATGTCGTCTTTCACGTAGATTCGGAATCATCAAAACCAAATAAGTCAGTTTTTAGATATCTTTGATTGAACAAAGTTCTATCTTTCTTGTTTCAAGTGTTCTACTATGAACCCACGGCTAAAACTCAAGTTTTAAAAACTTCTCGAAATCTGAATCTGGACTTTCATTAGTGTATTAAGTGTATCAAAATGTCATCTTTCACATAGGTTCGGAATCGTCAACTGCAAAAAAGTCAATTTTAAGATATCGTTGATTGAACAAAGTTGTCTCCTTCTTGTTTCAAGTGTTCTACTATGGACCATGGCTAAAACTCAAGTTTTAGAGACATCCCGAAATCAGAATTTGGACTTTCGTTAGTGTATTAAGTGTATCAAAATGTCATCTTTCACATTGATTCGAGATCGTCAACCGCAAAAAAAGTCAGTTTTGAGATATCGTTGAATGAACAAAGTTGTCTCTTTCTTGTTTCTAGTGTTTAACTATGGACCCATGGCTAAAACTCAAGTTTTAAAGACTTCCCAAAATCTGATTTGGACTTTCATCAGTGTATTAAGTGTATTAAAATGTAGTCTTTCACATTGATTCAGAATCGTCCACCGCAAAAAACTTTCCTTTCGAGTTATCGTTGAATGAACGAAGTTGTCTCTTTCTTGTTTCAAGTGTTCAACTACGGACCCATGGCCAAAACTCAAGTTTTAAAAACTTCCCAAAATCTGAATTTGGGCTTTCTTTAGTGTATTAAGTGTTTCAAAATGCCGTCTTTCATGTAGATTCGTAATCATCAAAAGCAAATAAGTCAGTTTTTAGATATCTTTGATTGAACAAAGTTCTGTCTTTCTTGTTTCAAGTGTTCTACTATGGACCCATGACTAAAACTCAAGTTTTAAAAACTTCTCGAAATCTAAATCTGGACTTTCATTAGGGTATTAAGTGTATCAAAATGTCGTCTTTCACATAGATTCAGAATCGTCAACTGCAAAAAAGTCAGTTTTAAGATATCGTTGATTGAACAAAGTTGTCTCTTTCTTGTTTCAAGTGTTCTACTATGGACCCATGGGTAAAACTCAAGTTTTAAAAAAGTTCCCGGAATCCGAATTTGGACATTCGTTAGTGTATTAAGTGTATCAAAATGTCGTCTTTCACGTTGATTCGGAATCGTCAACCGCAATTAAAGTCAGTTTTGAGATATAGTTGAATGAACAAAGTTGTCTCTTTCTTGTTTCAAGTGTTTAACTATTGACCCATGGCTAAAACTCAAGCTTTAAAGACTTCCCGAAATCCAAATTTGGACTTTCGTTAGTGTATTAAGTGTATCAAAATGTCGTCTTTCACATTTATTCGAAATCGTCAACCGCAAAAAAAGTCAGTTTTGAGAAATCGTTGAATCAATAAAGTTGTCTCTTTCTTGTTTCAAGTGTTCTACTATAGACCCATGGCTAAAACTCAAGTTTTAAAGACTTCCCGAAATCCAAATTTAGACTTTCATTAGTGTATTAAGTGTATTAAAATGTCGTATTTCACATTGATTCGGAATCGTCAACCGCAAAAAAAGTCAGTTCTGAGATATCGTTGAATGAACGAAGTTGTTTCTTTCTTGTTTCAAGTGTTTAACTATGGACCCATGGCTAAAACTCAAGTTTTAATGACTTCTCGAAATCCGAATTTGTACTTTCATTAGTGTATTAAGTGTATTAAAATATCGTCTTTCACATTGATTCGGAATCGTCAACCGCAAAAAAAGTCAGTTTTGAGTTATCGTTGAATGAACAAAGTTGTCTCTTTCTTGTTTCAAGTGTTTAACTATGGACCCATGGCTAAAACTCAAGTTTTAAAGACTTCCAGAAATCCGAATTTGGACTTTCATTAGTGTATTAAGTGTATTAAAATGTCGTCTTTCGCATTGATTCGGAATCGTCAACCGCAAAAAAAGTCAGTTTTGAGTTATCGTTGAATGAACAAAGTTGTCTCCTTCTTGTTTCAAGTGTTCTACTATGGACCCATGGGTAAAACTCACGTTTTAAAAATGTCCCGAAATCCGAATTTGGACTTTCACTAGTGTATTAAGTGTATTAAAATGTCGTCTTTCGCATTGATTCGGAATCGTCAACCGCAAAAAAAGTCAGTTTTGAGTTATCGTTGAATGAACAAAGTTGTCTCTTTCTTGTTTCAAGTGTTCAACTATGGACCCATGGCTAAAACTCAAGTTTTAAAGACTTCCCGAAATCCGAATTTGGACTTTCATTTGTGTATTAAGTGTATTAAAATGTCGTCTTTCACATTGATTCGGAATCGTCAACCGCAAAAAAAGTCAGTTTTGAGATATCGTTGAATGAACAAAGTTGTCTCTTTCTTGTTTCAAGTGTTCAACTATGGACCCATGGCTAAAACTCAAGTTTTAAAAACTTCCCAAAATCTGAATTTGGACTTTATTTAGTGTATTAAGTGTTTCAAAATGTCATCTTTCACGTAGATTCAGAACCGTCAAAAGCAAATAAGTCAGTTTTTAAATATCTTTGATAAAACAAAGTTCTGTCTTTCTTGTTTCAATTGTTCTACTTTGCACCCATGGCTAAAACTCAAGTTTTAAAAACTTCCCGAGATCTGAATCTGGACTTTCATTAGTGTATTATGTGTATCAAAATGTCGTCTTTCACATAGATTCGGAATCGTCAACTGCAAAAAAGTCAATTTTGAGATATCGTTGATTTAACAAAGTTGTCTCCTTCTTGTTTCAAGTGTTCTACTATGGACCCATGGGTAAAACTCACGTTTTAAAAATGTCCCGAAATCCGAATTTGGACTTTCACTAGTGTATTAAGTGTATCAAAATGTCGTCTTTCACATTGATTCGGAATCGTCAACCGCAAAAAAAGGCAGTTTTTAGATATCGTTGAATGAAGAAAGTTGTCTCTTTCTTGTTTCAAGTGTTCAACAATGGACCCATGGCTAAAACTCAAGTTTTAAAGACTTCCCGAAATCCGAATTTGGATTTTTCATTAGTGTATTAAGTGTATTAAAATGTCGTCTTTCACATTGATTCGGAATCATCAACCGCAAAAAAAGTCAGTTTTGAGATATCGTTGAATGAACAAAGTTGTCTCTTTCTTTTTTCAAGTGTTTAACTATGGACCCATGGCTAAAACTCAAGTTTTAAATACTTTCCGAAATCCGAATTTGGACTTTCATCAGTGTATTAAGTGTATTAAAATGTCGTCTTTCACATTGATTCGGAATCGTCCACTACAAAAAACTGCCCTTTTGAGTTATCGTTGAATAAGCAAAGTTGTCTCTTTCTTGTTTCAAGTGTTCAACTATGGACCCATGGCTAAAACACAAGTTTTAAAAACTTCTCGAAATATTAATTTGGACTTTCTTTAGTGTATTAAGTTTTTCAAAATGTCGTCTTTCACGTAGATTCGGAATCATCAAAACCAAATAAGTCAGTTTTTAGATATCTTTGATTGAACAAAGTTCTATCTTTCTTGTTTCAAGTGTTCTACTATGAACCCACGGCTAAAACTCAAGTTTTAAAAACTTCTCGAAATCTGAATCTGGACTTTCATTAGTGTATTAAGTGTATCAAAATGTCATCTTTCACATAGGTTCGGAATCGTCAACTGCAAAAAAGTCAATTTTAAGATATCGTTGATTGAACAAAGTTGTCTCCTTCTTGTTTCAAGTGTTCTACTATGGACCATGGCTAAAACTCAAGTTTTAGAGACATCCCGAAATCCGAATTTGGACTTTCGTTAGTGTATTAAGTGTATCAAAATGTCATCTTTCACATTGATTCGAGATCGTCAACCGCAAAAAAAGTCAGTTTTGAGATATCGTTGAATGAACAAAGTTGTCTCTTTCTTGTTTCTAGTGTTTAACTATGGACCCATGGCTAAAACTCAAGTTTTAAAGACTTCCCAAAATCTGATTTGGACTTTCATCAGTGTATTAAGTGTATTAAAATGTAGTCTTTCACATTGATTCAGAATCGTCCACCGCAAAAAACTTTCCTTTCGAGTTATCGTTGATTGAACGAAGTTGTCTCTTTCTTGTTTCAAGTGTTCAACTACGGACCCATGGCCAAAACTCAAGTTTTAAAAACTTCCCAAAATCTGAATTTGGGCTTTCTTTAGTGTATTAAGTGTTTCAAAATGCCGTCTTTCATGTAGATTCGTAATCATCAAAAGCAAATAAGTCAGTTTTTAGATATCTTTGATTGAACAAAGTTCTGTCTTTCTTGTTTCAAGTGTTCTACTATGGACCCATGACTAAAACTCAAGTTTTAAAAACTTCTCGAAATCTAAATCTGGACTTTCATTAGGGTATTAAGTGTATCAAAATGTCGTCTTTCACATAGATTCGGAATCGTCAACTGCAAAAAAGTCAGTTTTAAGATATCGTTGATTGAACAAAGTTGTCTCTTTCTTGTTTCAAGTGTTCTACTATGGACCCATGGGTAAAACTCAAGTTTTAAAAAAGTTCCCGGAATCCGAATTTGGACATTCGTTAGTGTATTAAGTGTATCAAAATGTCGTCTTTCACGTTGATTCGGAATCGTCAACCGCAATAAAAGTCAGTTCTGAGATATAGTTGAATGAACAAAGTTGTCTCTTTCTTGTTTCAAGTGTTTAACTATTGACCCATGGCTAAAACTCAAGCTCTAAAGACTTCCCGAAATCCAAATTTGGACTTTCGTTAGTGTATTAAGTGTATCAAAATGTCGTCTTTCACATTTATTCGAAATCGTCAACCGCAAAAAAAGTCAGTTTTGAGAAATCGTTGAATCAACAAAGTTGTCTCTTTCTTGTTTCAAGTGTTCTACTATAGACCCATGGCTAAAACTCAAGTTTTAAAGACTTCCCGAAATCCAAATTTAGACTTTTATTAGTGTATTAAGTGTATTAAAATGTCGTATTTCACATTGATTCGGAATCGTCAACCGCAAAGAAAGTCAGTTCTGAGATATCGTTGAATGAACGAAGTTGTTTCTTTCTTGTTTCAAGTGTTTAACTATGGACCCATGGCTAAAACTCAAGTTTTAAAGACTTCCCGAAATCCGAATTTGTACTTTCATTAGTGTATTAAGTGTATTAAAATGTCGTCTTTCACATTGATTCGGAATCGTCAACCGCAAAAAAAGTCAGTTTTGAGTTATCGTTGAATGAACAAAGTTGTCTCTTTCTTGTTTCAAGTGTTCAACTATGGACCCATGGCTAAAACTCAAGTTTTAAAGACTTCCCGAAATCCGAATTTGGACTTTCATTTGTGTATTAAGTGTATTAAAATGTCGTCTTTCACATTGATTCGGAATCGTCAACCGCAAAAAAAGTCAGTTTTGAGATATTGTTGAATGAACAAAGTTGTCTCTTTCTTGTTTCAAGTGTTCAACTATGGACCCATGGCTAAAACTCAAGTTTTAAAAACTTTCCAAAATCTGAATTTGGACTTTATTTAGTGTATTAAGTGTTTCAAAATGTCATCTTTCACGTAGATTCAGAACCGTCAAAAGCAAATAAGTCAGTTTTGAGATATCTTTGATAGAACAAAGTTCTGTCTTTCTTGTTTCAATTGTTCTACTGTGCACCCATGGCTAAAACTCAAGTTTTAAAAACTTCCCGAGATCTGAATCTGGACTTTCATTAGTGTATTATGTGTATCAAAATGTCGTCTTTCACATAGATTCGGAATCGTCAACTGCAAAAAAGTCAATTTTGAGATATCGTTGATTTAACAAAGTTGTCTCCTTCTTGTTTCAAGTGTTCTACTATGGACCCATGGGTAAAACTCACGTTTTAAAAATGTCCCGAAATCCGAATTTGGACTTTCACTAGTGTATTAAGTGTATCAAAATGTCGTCTTTCACATTGATTCGGAATCGTCAACCGCAAAAAAAGGAAGTTTTTAGATATCGTTGAATGAAGAAAGTTGTCTCTTTCTTGTTTCAAGTGTTCAACAATGGACCCATGGCTAAAACTCAAGTTTTAAAGACTTCCCGAAATCCGAATTTGGATTTTTCATTAGTGTATTAAGTGTATTAAAATGTCGTCTTTCACATTGATTCGGAATCATCAACCGCAAAAAAAGTCAGTTTTGAGATATCGTTGAATGAACAAAGTTGTCTCTTTCTTTTTTCAAGTGTTTAACTATGGACCCATGGCTAAAACTCAAGTTTTAAATACTTTCCGAAATCCGAATTTGGACTTTCATCAGTGTATTAAGTGTATTAAAATGTCGTCTTTCACATTGATTCGGAATCGTCCACTACAAAAAACTGCCCTTTTGAGTTATCGTTGAATAAGCAAAGTTGTCTCTTTCTTGTTTCAAGTGTTCAACTATGGACCCATGGCTAAAACACAAGTTTTAAAAACTTCTCGAAATATGAATTTGGACTTTCTTTAGTGTATTAAGTTTTTCAAAATGTCGTCTTTCACGTAGATTCGGAATCATCAAAACCAAATAAGTCAGTTTTTAGATATCTTTGATTGAACAAAGTTCTATCTTTCTTGTTTCAAGTGTTCTACTATGAACCCACGGCTAAAACTCAAGTTTTAAAAACTTCTCGAAATCTGAATCTGGACTTTCATTAGTGTATTAAGTGTATCAAAATGTCATCTTTCACATAGGTTCGGAATCGTCAACTGCAAAAAAGTCAATTTTAAGATATCGTTGATTGAACAAAGTTGTCTCCTTCTTGTTTCAAGTGTTCTACTATGGACCATGGCTAAAACTCAAGTTTTAGAGACATCCCGAAATCCGAATTTGGACTTTCGTTAGTGTATTAAGTGTATCAAAATGTCATCTTTCACATTGATTCGAGATCGTCAACCGCAAAAAAAGTCAGTTTTGAGATATCGTTGAATGAACAAAGTTGTCTCTTTCTTGTTTCTAGTGTTTAACTATGGACCCATGGCTAAAACTCAAGTTTTAAAGACTTCCCAAAATCTGATTTGGACTTTCATCAGTGTATTAAGTGTATTAAAATGTAGTCTTTCACATTGATTCAGAATCGTCCACCGCAAAAAACTTTCCTTTCGAGTTATCGTTGAATGAACGAAGTTGTCTCTTTCTTGTTTCAAGTGTTCAACTACGGACCCATGGCCAAAACTCAAGTTTTAAAAACTTCCCAAAATCTGAATTTGGGCTTTCTTTAGTGTATTAAGTGTTTCAAAATGCCGTCTTTCATGTAGATTCGTAATCATCAAAAGCAAATAAGTCAGTTTTTAGATATCTTTGATTGAACAAAGTTCTGTCTTTCTTGTTTCAAGTGTTCTACTATGGACCCATGACTAAAACTCAAGTTTTAAAAACTTCTCGAAATCTAAATCTGGACTTTCATTAGGGTATTAAGTGTATCAAAATGTCGTCTTTCACATAGATTCGGAATCGTCAACTGCAAAAAAGTCAGTTTTAAGATATCGTTGATTGAACAAAGTTGTCTCTTTCTTGTTTCAAGTGTTCTACTATGGACCCATGGGTAAAACTCAAGTTTTAAAAAAGTTCCCGGAATCCGAATTTGGACATTCGTTAGTGTATTAAGTGTATCAAAATGTCGTCTTTCACGTTGATTCGGAATCGTCAACCGCAATAAAAGTCAGTTTTGAGATATAGTTGAATGAACAAAGTTGTCTCTTTCTTGTTTCAAGTGTTTAACTATTGACCCATGGCTAAAACTCAAGCTTTAAAGACTTCCCGAAATCCAAATTTGGACTTTCGTTAGTGTATTAAGTGTATCAAAATGTCGTCTTTCACATTTATTCGAAATCGTCAACCGCAAAAAAAGTCAGTTTTGAGAAATCGTTGAATCAACAAAGTTGTCTCTTTCTTGTTTCAAGTGTTCTACTATAGACCCATGGCTAAAACTCAAGTTTTAAAGACTTCCCGAAATCCAAATTTAGACTTTCATTAGTGTATTAAGTGTATTAAAATGTCGTATTTCACATTGATTCGGAATCGTCAACCGCAAAAAAAGTCAGTTCTGAGATTTCGTTGAATGAACGAAGTTGTTTCTTTCTTGTTTCAAGTGTTTAACTATGGACCCATGGCTAAAACTCAAGTTTTAAAGACTTCCCGAAATCCGAATTTGTACTTTCATTAGTGTATTAAGTGTATTAAAATGTCGTCTTTCACATTGATTCGGAATCGTCAACCGCAAAAAAAGTCAGTTTTGAGTTATCGTTGAATGAACAAAGTTGTCTCTTTTTTGTTTCAAGTGTTCAACTATGGACCCATGGCTAAAACTCAAGTTTTAAAGACTTCCCGAAATCCGAATTTGGACTTTCATTTGTGTATTAAGTGTATTAAAATGTCGTCTTTCACATTGATTCGGAATCGTCAACCGCAAAAAAAGTCAGTTTTGAGATATTGTTGAATGAACAAAGTTGTCTCTTTCTTGTTTCAAGTGTTCAACTATGGACCCATGGCTAAAACTCAAGTTTTAAAAACTTCCCAAAATCTGAATTTGGACTTTATTTAGTGTATTAAGTGTTTCAAAATGTCATCTTTCACGTAGATTCAGAACCGTCAAAAGCAAATAAGTCAGTTTTGAGATATCTTTGATAGAACAAAGTTCTGTCTTTCTTGTTTCAATTGTTCTACTGTGCACCCATGGCTAAAACTCAAGTTTTAAAAACTTCCCGAGATCTGAATCTGGACTTTCATTAGTGTATTATGTGTATCAAAATGTCGTCTTTCACATAGATTCGGAATCGTCAATTGCAAAAAAGTCAATTTTGAGATATCGTTGATTTAACAAAGTTGTCTCCTTCTTGTTTCAAGTGTTCTACTATGGACCCATGGGTAAAACTCACGTTTTAAAAATGTCCCGAAATCCGAATTTGGACTTTCACTAGTGTATTAAGTGTATCAAAATGTCGTCTTTCACATTGATTCGGAATCGTCAACCGCAAAAAAGGCAGTTTTTAGATATCGTTGAATGAAGAAAGTTGTCTCTTTCTTGTTTCAAGTGTTCAACAATGGACCCATGGCTAAAACTCAAGTTTTAAAGACTTCCCGAAATCCGAATTTGGATTTTTCATTAGTGTATTAAGTGTATTAAAATGTCGTCTTTCACATTGATTCGGAATCATCAACCGCAAAAAAAGTCAGTTTTGAGATATCGTTGAATGAACAAAGTTGTCTCTTTCTTTTTTCAAGTGTTTAACTATGGACCCATGGCTAAAACTCAAGTTTTAAATACTTTTCGAAATCCGAATTTGGACTTTCATCAGTGTATTAAGTGTATTAAAATGTCGTCTTTCACATTGATTCGGAATCGTCCACTACAAAAAACTGCCCTTTTGAGTTATCGTTGAATAAGCAAAGTTGTCTCTTTCTTGTTTCAAGTGTTCAACTATGGACCCATGGCTAAAACACAAGTTTTAAAAACTTCTCGAAATATGAATTTGGACTTTCTTTAGTGTATTAAGTTTTTCAAAATGTCGTCTTTCACGTAGATTCGGAATCATCAAAACCAAATAAGTCAGTTTTTAGATATCTTTGATTGAACAAAGTTCTATCTTTCTTGTTTCAAGTGTTCTACTATGAACCCACGGCTAAAACTCAAGTTTTAAAAACTTCTCGAAATCTGAATCTGGACTTTCATTAGTGTATTAAGTGTATCAAAATGTCATCTTTCACATAGGTTCGGAATCGTCAACTGCAAAAAAGTCAATTTTAAGATATCGTTGATTGAACAAAGTTGTCTCCTTCTTGTTTCAAGTGTTCTACTATGGACCATGGCTAAAACTCAAGTTTTAGAGACATCCCGAAATCCGAATTTGGACTTTCGTTAGTGTATTAAGTGTATCAAAATGTCATCTTTCACATTGATTCGAGATCGTCAACCGCAAAAAAAGTCAGTTTTGAGATATCGTTGAATGAACAAAGTTGTCTCTTTCTTGTTTCTAGTGTTTAACTATGGACCCATGGCTAAAACTCAAGTTTTAAAGACTTCCCAAAATCTGATTTGGACTTTCATCAGTGTATTAAGTGTATTAAAATGTAGTCTTTCACATTGATTCAGAATCGTCCACCGCAAAAAACTTTCCTTTCGAGTTATCGTTGAATGAACGAAGTTGTCTCTTTCTTGTTTCAAGTGTTCAACTACGGACCCATGGCCAAAACTCAAGTTTTAAAAACTTCCCAAAATCTGAATTTGGGCTTTCTTTAGTGTATTAAGTGTTTCAAAATGCCGTCTTTCATGTAGATTCGTAATCATCAAAAGCAAATAAGTCAGTTTTTAGATATCTTTGATTGAACAAAGTTCTGTCTTTCTTGTTTCAAGTGTTCTACTATGGACCCATGACTAAAACTCAAGTTTTAAAAACTTCTCGAAATCTAAATCTGGACTTTCATTAGGGTATTAAGTGTATCAAAATGTCGTCTTTCACATAGATTCGGAATCGTCAACTGCAAAAAAGTCAGTTTTAAGATATCGTTGATTGAACAAAGTTGTCTCTTTCTTGTTTCAAGTGTTCTACTATGGACCCATGGGTAAAACTCAAGTTTTAAAAAAGTTCCCGGAATCCGAATTTGGACATTCGTTAGTGTATTAAGTGTATCAAAATGTCGTCTTTCACGTTGATTCGGAATCGTCAACCGCAATAAAAGTCAGTTTTGAGATATAGTTGAATGAACAAAGTTGTCTCTTTCTTGTTTCAAGTGTTTAACTATTGACCCATGGCTAAAACTCAAGCTTTAAAGACTTCCCGAAATCCAAATTTGGACTTTCGTTAGTGTATTAAGTGTATCAAAATGTCGTCTTTCACATTTATTCGAAATCGTCAACCGCAAAAAAAGTCAGTTTTGAGAAATCGTTGAATCAACAAAGTTGTCTCTTTCTTGTTTCAAGTGTTCTACTATAGACCCATGGCTAAAACTCAAGTTTTAAAGACTTCCCGAAATCCAAATTTAGACTTTCATTAGTGTATTAAGTGTATTAAAATGTCGTATTTCACATTGATTCGGAATCGTCAACCGCAAAAAAAGTCAGTTCTGAGATTTCGTTGAATGAACGAAGTTGTTTCTTTCTTGTTTCAAGTGTTTAACTATGGACCCATGGCTAAAACTCAAGTTTTAAAGACTTCCCGAAATCCGAATTTGTACTTTCATTAGTGTATTAAGTGTATTAAAATGTCGTCTTTCACATTGATTCGGAATCGTCAACCGCAAAAAAAGTCAGTTTTGAGTTATCGTTGAATGAACAAAGTTGTCTCTTTTTTGTTTCAAGTGTTCAACTATGGACCCATGGCTAAAACTCAAGTTTTAAAGACTTCCCGAAATCCGAATTTGGACTTTCATTTGTGTATTAAGTGTATTAAAATGTCGTCTTTCACATTGATTCGGAATCGTCAACCGCAAAAAAAGTCAGTTTTGAGATATTGTTGAATGAACAAAGTTGTCTCTTTCTTGTTTCAAGTGTTCAACTATGGACCCATGGCTAAAACTCAAGTTTTAAAAACTTCCCAAAATCTGAATTTGGACTTTATTTAGTGTATTAAGTGTTTCAAAATGTCATCTTTCACGTAGATTCAGAACCGTCAAAAGCAAATAAGTCAGTTTTGAGATATCTTTGATAGAACAAAGTTCTGTCTTTCTTGTTTCAATTGTTCTACTGTGCACCCATGGCTAAAACTCAAGTTTTAAAAACTTCCCGAGATCTGAATCTGGACTTTCATTAGTGTATTATGTGTATCAAAATGTCGTCTTTCACATAGATTCGGAATCGTCAATTGCAAAAAAGTCAATTTTGAGATATCGTTGATTTAACAAAGTTGTCTCCTTCTTGTTTCAAGTGTTCTACTATGGACCCATGGGTAAAACTCACGTTTTAAAAATGTCCCGAAATCCGAATTTGGACTTTCACTAGTGTATTAAGTGTATCAAAATGTCGTCTTTCACATTGATTCGGAATCGTCAACCGCAAAAAAGGCAGTTTTTAGATATCGTTGAATGAAGAAAGTTGTCTCTTTCTTGTTTCAAGTGTTCAACAATGGACCCATGGCTAAAACTCAAGTTTTAAAGACTTCCCGAAATCCGAATTTGGATTTTTCATTAGTGTATTAAGTGTATTAAAATGTCGTCTTTCACATTGATTCGGAATCATCAACCGCAAAAAAAGTCAGTTTTGAGATATCGTTGAATGAACAAAGTTGTCTCTTTCTTTTTTCAAGTGTTTAACTATGGACCCATGGCTAAAACTCAAGTTTTAAATACTTTCCGAAATCCGAATTTGGACTTTCATCAGTGTATTAAGTGTATTAAAATGTCGTCTTTCACATTGATTCGGAATCGTCCACTACAAAAAACTGCCCTTTTGAGTTATCGTTGAATAAGCAAAGTTGTCTCTTTCTTGTTTCAAGTGTTCAACTATGGACCCATGGCTAAAACACAAGTTTTAAAAACTTCTCGAAATATGAATTTGGACTTTCTTTAGTGTATTAAGTTTTTCAAAATGTCGTCTTTCACGTAGATTCGGAATCATCAAAACCAAATAAGTCAGTTTTTAGATATCTTTGATTGAACAAAGTTCTATCTTTCTTGTTTCAAGTGTTCTACTATGAACCCACGGCTAAAACTCAAGTTTTAAAAACTTCTCGAAATCTGAATCTGGACTTTCATTAGTGTATTAAGTGTATCAAAATGTCATCTTTCACATAGGTTCGGAATCGTCAACTGCAAAAAAGTCAATTTTAAGATATCGTTGATTGAACAAAGTTGTCTCCTTCTTGTTTCAAGTGTTCTACTATGGACCATGGCTAAAACTCAAGTTTTAGAGACATCCCGAAATCCGAATTTGGACTTTCGTTAGTGTATTAAGTGTATCAAAATGTCATCTTTCACATTGATTCGAGATCGTCAACCGCAAAAAAAGTCAGTTTTGAGATATCGTTGAATGAACAAAGTTGTCTCTTTCTTGTTTCTAGTGTTTAACTATGGACCTATGGCTAAAACTCAAGTTTTAAAGACTTCCCAAAATCTGATTTGGACTTTCATCAGTGTATTAAGTGTATTAAAATGTAGTCTTTCACATTGATTCAGAATCGTCCACCGCAAAAAACTTTCCTTTCGAGTTATCGTTGAATGAACGAAGTTGTCTCGTTCTTGTTTCAAGTGTTCAACTACGGACCCATGGCCAAAACTCAAGTTTTAAAAACTTCCCAAAATCTGAATTTGGGCTTTCTTTAGTGTATTAAGTGTTTCAAAATGCCGTCTTTCATGTAGATTCGTAATCATCAAAAGCAAATAAGTCAGTTTTTAGATATCTTTGATTGAACAAAGTTCTGTCTTTCTTGTTTCAAGTGTTCTACTATGGACCCATGACTAAAACTCAAGTTTTAAAAACTTCTCGAAATCTAAATCTGGACTTTCGAAAGGGTATTAAGTGTATCAAAATGTCGTCTTTCACATAGATTCGGAATCGTCAACTGCAAAAAAGTCAGTTTTAAGATATCGTTGATTGAACAAAGTTGTCTCTTTCTTGTTTCAAGTGTTCTACTATGGACCCATGGGTAAAACTCAAGTTTTAAAAAAGTTCCCGAAATCCGAATTTGGACATTCGTTAGTGTATTAAGTGTATCAAACTGTCGTCTTTCACGTTGATTCGGAATCGTCAACCGCAATAAAAGTCAGTTTTGAGATATAGTTGAATGAACAAAGTTGTCTCTTTCTTGTTTCAAGTGTTTAACTATTGACCCATGGCTAAAACTCAAGCTTTAAAGACTTCCCGAAATCCAAATTTGGACTTTCGTTAGTGTATTAAGTGTATCAAAATGTCGTCTTTCACATTTATTCGAAATCGTCAACCGCAAAAAAAGTCAGTTTTGAGAAATCGTTGAATCAACAAAGTTGTCTCTTTCTTGTTTCAAGTGTTCTACTATAGACCCATGGCTAAAACTCAAGTTTTAAAGACTTCCCGAAATCCAAATTTAGACTTTCATTAGTGTATTAAGTGTATTAAAATGTCGTATTTCACATTGATTCGGAATCGTCAACCGCAAAAAAAGTCAGTTCTGAGATATCGTTGAATGAACGAAGTTGTTTCTTTCTTGTTTCAAGTGTTTAACTATGGACCCATGGCTAAAACTCAAGTTTTAAAGACTTCCCGAAATCCGAATTTGTACTTTCATTAGTGTATTAAGTGTATTAAAATGTCGTCTTTCACATTGATTCGGAATCGTCAACCGCAAAAAAAGTCAGTTTTGAGTTATCGTTGAATGAACAAAGTTGTCTCTTTCTTGTTTCAAGTGTTCAACTATGGACCCATGGCTAAAACTCAAGTTTTAAAGACTTCCCGAAATCCGAATTTGGACTTTCATTTGTGTATTAAGTGTATTAAAATGTCGTCTTTCACATTGATTCGGAATCGTCAACCGCAAAAAAAGTCAGTTTTGAGATATTGTTGAATGAACAAAGTTGTCTCTTTCTTGTTTCAAGTGTTCAACTATGGACCCATGGCTAAAAATCAAGTTTTAAAAACTTCCCAAAATCTGAATTTGGACTTTATTTAGTGTATTAAGTGTTTCAAAATGTCATCTTTCACGTAGATTCAGAACCGTCAAAAGCAAATAAGTCAGTTTTGAGATATCTTTGATAGAACAAAGTTCTGTCTTTCTTGTTTCAATTGTTCTACTGTGCACCCATGGCTAAAACTCAAGTTTTAAAAACTTCCCGAGATCTGAATCTGGACTTTCATTAGTGTATTATGTGTATCAAAATGTCGTCTTTCACATAGATTCGGAATCGTCAACTGCAAAAAAGTCAATTTTGAGATATCGTTGATTTAACAAAGTTGTCTCCTTCTTGTTTCAAGTGTTCTACTATGGACCCATGGGTAAAACTCACGTTTTAAAAATGTCCCGAAATCCGAATTTGGACTTTCACTAGTGTATTAAGTGTATCAAAATGTCGTCTTTCACATTGATTCGGAATCGTCAACCGCAAAAAAAGGCAGTTTTTAGATATCGTTGAATGAAGAAAGTTGTCTCTTTCTTGTTTCAAGTGTTCAACAATGGACCCATGGCTAAAACTCAAGTTTTAAAGACTTCCCGAAATCCGAATTTGGATTTTTCATTAGTGTATTAAGTGTATTAAAATGTCGTCTTTCACATTGATTCGGAATCATCAACCGCAAAAAAAGTCAGTTTTGAGATATCGTTGAATGAACAAAGTTGTCTCTTTCTTTTTTCAAGTGTTTAACTATGGACCCATGGCTAAAACTCAAGTTTTAAATACTTTCCGAAATCCGAATTTGGACTTTCATCAGTGTATTAAGTGTATTAAAATGTCTTCTTTCACATTGATTCGGAATCGTCCACTACAAAAAACTGCCCTTTTGAGTTATCGTTGAATAAGCAAAGTTGTCTCTTTCTTGTTTCAAGTGTTCAACTATGGACCCATGGCTAAAACACAAGTTTTAAAAACTTCTCGAAATATGAATTTGGACTTTCTTTAGTGTATTAAGTTTTTCAAAATGTCGTCTTTCACGTAGATTCGGAATCATCAAAACCAAATAAGTCAGTTTTTAGATATCTTTGATTGAACAAAGTTCTATCTTTCTTGTTTCAAGTGTTCTACTATGAACCCACGGCTAAAACTCAAGTTTTAAAAACTTCTCGAAATCTGAATCTGGACTTTCATTAGTGTATTAAGTGTATCAAAATGTCATCTTTCACATAGGTTCGGAATCGTCAACTGCAAAAAAGTCAATTTTAAGATATCGTTGATTGAACAAAGTTGTCTCCTTCTTGTTTCAAGTGTTCTACTATGGACCATGGCTAAAACTCAAGTTTTAGAGACATCCCGAAATCAGAATTTGGACTTTCGTTAGTGTATTAAGTGTATCAAAATGTCATCTTTCACATTGATTCGAGATCGTCAACCGCAAAAAAAGTCAGTTTTGAGATATCGTTGAATGAACAAAGTTGTCTCTTTCTTGTTTCTAGTGTTTAACTATGGACCCATGGCTAAAACTCAAGTTTTAAAGACTTCCCAAAATCTGATTTGGACTTTCATCAGTGTATTAAGTGTATTAAAATGTAGTCTTTCACATTGATTCAGAATCGTCCACCGCAAAAAACTTTCCTTTCGAGTTATCGTTGAATGAACGAAGTTGTCTCTTTCTTGTTTCAAGTGTTCAACTACGGACCCATGGCCAAAACTCAAGTTTTAAAAACTTCCCAAAATCTGAATTTGGGCTTTCTTTAGTGTATTAAGTGTTTCAAAATGCCGTCTTTCATGTAGATTCGTAATCATCAAAAGCAAATAAGTCAGTTTTTAGATATCTTTGATTGAACAAAGTTCTGTCTTTCTTGTTTCAAGTGTTCTACTATGGACCCATGACTAAAACTCAAGTTTTAAAAACTTCTCGAAATCTAAATCTGGACTTTCATTAGGGTATTAAGTGTATCAAAATGTCGTCTTTCACATAGATTCAGAATCGTCAACTGCAAAAAAGTCAGTTTTAAGATATCGTTGATTGAACAAAGTTGTCTCTTTCTTGTTTCAAGTGTTCTACTATGGACCCATGGGTAAAACTCAAGTTTTAAAAAAGTTCCCGGAATCCGAATTTGGACATTCGTTAGTGTATTAAGTGTATCAAAATGTCGTCTTTCACGTTGATTCGGAATCGTCAACCGCAATTAAAGTCAGTTTTGAGATATAGTTGAATGAACAAAGTTGTCTCTTTCTTGTTTCAAGTGTTTAACTATTGACCCATGGCTAAAACTCAAGCTTTAAAGACTTCCCGAAATCCAAATTTGGACTTTCGTTAGTGTATTAAGTGTATCAAAATGTCGTCTTTCACATTTATTCGAAATCGTCAACCGCAAAAAAAGTCAGTTTTGAGAAATCGTTGAATCAATAAAGTTGTCTCTTTCTTGTTTCAAGTGTTCTACTATAGACCCATGGCTAAAACTCAAGTTTTAAAGACTTCCCGAAATCCAAATTTAGACTTTCATTAGTGTATTAAGTGTATTAAAATGTCGTATTTCACATTGATTCGGAATCGTCAACCGCAAAAAAAGTCAGTTCTGAGATATCGTTGAATGAACGAAGTTGTTTCTTTCTTGTTTCAAGTGTTTAACTATGGACCCATGGCTAAAACTCAAGTTTTAATGACTTCTCGAAATCCGAATTTGTACTTTCATTAGTGTATTAAGTGTATTAAAATATCGTCTTTCACATTGATTCGGAATCGTCAACCGCAAAAAAAGTCAGTTTTGAGTTATCGTTGAATGAACAAAGTTGTCTCTTTCTTGTTTCAAGTGTTTAACTATGGACCCATGGCTAAAACTCAAGTTTTAAAGACTTCCAGAAATCCGAATTTGGACTTTCATTAGTGTATTAAGTGTATTAAAATGTCGTCTTTCGCATTGATTCGGAATCGTCAACCGCAAAAAAAGTCAGTTTTGAGTTATCGTTGAATGAACAAAGTTGTCTCCTTCTTGTTTCAAGTGTTCTACTATGGACCCATGGGTAAAACTCACGTTTTAAAAATGTCCCGAAATCCGAATTTGGACTTTCACTAGTGTATTAAGTGTATTAAAATGTCGTCTTTCGCATTGATTCGGAATCGTCAACCGCAAAAAAAGTCAGTTTTGAGTTATCGTTGAATGAACAAAGTTGTCTCTTTCTTGTTTCAAGTGTTCAACTATGGACCCATGGCTAAAACTCAAGTTTTAAAGACTTCCCGAAATCCGAATTTGGACTTTCATTTGTGTATTAAGTGTATTAAAATGTCGTCTTTCACATTGATTCGGAATCGTCAACCGCAAAAAAAGTCAGTTTTGAGATATCGTTGAATGAACAAAGTTGTCTCTTTCTTGTTTCAAGTGTTCAACTATGGACCCATGGCTAAAACTCAAGTTTTAAAAACTTCCCAAAATCTGAATTTGGACTTTATTTAGTGTATTAAGTGTTTCAAAATGTCATCTTTCACGTAGATTCAGAACCGTCAAAAGCAAATAAGTCAGTTTTTAAATATCTTTGATAAAACAAAGTTCTGTCTTTCTTGTTTCAATTGTTCTACTTTGCACCCATGGCTAAAACTCAAGTTTTAAAAACTTCCCGAGATCTGAATCTGGACTTTCATTAGTGTATTATGTGTATCAAAATGTCGTCTTTCACATAGATTCGGAATCGTCAACTGCAAAAAAGTCAATTTTGAGATATCGTTGATTTAACAAAGTTGTCTCCTTCTTGTTTCAAGTGTTCTACTATGGACCCATGGGTAAAACTCACGTTTTAAAAATGTCCCGAAATCCGAATTTGGACTTTCACTAGTGTATTAAGTGTATCAAAATGTCGTCTTTCACATTGATTCGGAATCGTCAACCGCAAAAAAAGGCAGTTTTTAGATATCGTTGAATGAAGAAAGTTGTCTCTTTCTTGTTTCAAGTGTTCAACAATGGACCCATGGCTAAAACTCAAGTTTTAAAGACTTCCCGAAATCCGAATTTGGATTTTTCATTAGTGTATTAAGTGTATTAAAATGTCGTCTTTCACATTGATTCGGAATCATCAACCGCAAAAAAAGTCAGTTTTGAGATATCGTTGAATGAACAAAGTTGTCTCTTTCTTTTTTCAAGTGTTTAACTATGGACCCATGGCTAAAACTCAAGTTTTAAATACTTTCCGAAATCCGAATTTGGACTTTCATCAGTGTATTAAGTGTATTAAAATGTCGTCTTTCACATTGATTCGGAATCGTCCACTACAAAAAACTGCCCTTTTGAGTTATCGTTGAATAAGCAAAGTTGTCTCTTTCTTGTTTCAAGTGTTCAACTATGGACCCATGGCTAAAACACAAGTTTTAAAAACTTCTCGAAATATTAATTTGGACTTTCTTTAGTGTATTAAGTTTTTCAAAATGTCGTCTTTCACGTAGATTCGGAATCATCAAAACCAAATAAGTCAGTTTTTAGATATCTTTGATTGAACAAAGTTCTATCTTTCTTGTTTCAAGTGTTCTACTATGAACCCACGGCTAAAACTCAAGTTTTAAAAACTTCTCGAAATCTGAATCTGGACTTTCATTAGTGTATTAAGTGTATCAAAATGTCATCTTTCACATAGGTTCGGAATCGTCAACTGCAAAAAAGTCAATTTTAAGATATCGTTGATTGAACAAAGTTGTCTCCTTCTTGTTTCAAGTGTTCTACTATGGACCATGGCTAAAACTCAAGTTTTAGAGACATCCCGAAATCCGAATTTGGACTTTCGTTAGTGTATTAAGTGTATCAAAATGTCATCTTTCACATTGATTCGAGATCGTCAACCGCAAAAAAAGTCAGTTTTGAGATATCGTTGAATGAACAAAGTTGTCTCTTTCTTGTTTCTAGTGTTTAACTATGGACCCATGGCTAAAACTCAAGTTTTAAAGACTTCCCAAAATCTGATTTGGACTTTCATCAGTGTATTAAGTGTATTAAAATGTAGTCTTTCACATTGATTCAGAATCGTCCACCGCAAAAAACTTTCCTTTCGAGTTATCGTTGATTGAACGAAGTTGTCTCTTTCTTGTTTCAAGTGTTCAACTACGGACCCATGGCCAAAACTCAAGTTTTAAAAACTTCCCAAAATCTGAATTTGGGCTTTCTTTAGTGTATTAAGTGTTTCAAAATGCCGTCTTTCATGTAGATTCGTAATCATCAAAAGCAAATAAGTCAGTTTTTAGATATCTTTGATTGAACAAAGTTCTGTCTTTCTTGTTTCAAGTGTTCTACTATGGACCCATGACTAAAACTCAAGTTTTAAAAACTTCTCGAAATCTAAATCTGGACTTTCATTAGGGTATTAAGTGTATCAAAATGTCGTCTTTCACATAGATTCGGAATCGTCAACTGCAAAAAAGTCAGTTTTAAGATATCGTTGATTGAACAAAGTTGTCTCTTTCTTGTTTCAAGTGTTCTACTATGGACCCATGGGTAAAACTCAAGTTTTAAAAAAGTTCCCGGAATCCGAATTTGGACATTCGTTAGTGTATTAAGTGTATCAAAATGTCGTCTTTCACGTTGATTCGGAATCGTCAACCGCAATAAAAGTCAGTTCTGAGATATAGTTGAATGAACAAAGTTGTCTCTTTCTTGTTTCAAGTGTTTAACTATTGACCCATGGCTAAAACTCAAGCTTTAAAGACTTCCCGAAATCCAAATTTGGACTTTCGTTAGTGTATTAAGTGTATCAAAATGTCGTCTTTCACATTTATTCGAAATCGTCAACCGCAAAAAAAGTCAGTTTTGAGAAATCGTTGAATCAACAAAGTTGTCTCTTTCTTGTTTCAAGTGTTCTACTATAGACCCATGGCTAAAACTCAAGTTTTAAAGACTTCCCGAAATCCAAATTTAGACTTTCATTAGTGTATTAAGTGTATTAAAATGTCGTATTTCACATTGATTCGGAATCGTCAACCGCAAAGAAAGTCAGTTCTGAGATATCGTTGAATGAACGAAGTTGTTTCTTTCTTGTTTCAAGTGTTTAACTATGGACCCATGGCTAAAACTCAAGTTTTAAAGACTTCCCGAAATCCGAATTTGTACTTTCATTAGTGTATTAAGTGTATTAAAATGTCGTCTTTCACATTGATTCGGAATCGTCAACCGCAAAAAAAGTCAGTTTTGAGTTATCGTTGAATGAACAAAGTTGTCTCTTTCTTGTTTCAAGTGTTCAACTATGGACCCATGGCTAAAACTCAAGTTTTAAAGACTTCCCGAAATCCGAATTTGGACTTTCATTTGTGTATTAAGTGTATTAAAATGTCGTCTTTCACATTGATTCGGAATCGTCAACCGCAAAAAAAGTCAGTTTTGAGATATTGTTGAATGAACAAAGTTGTCTCTTTCTTGTTTCAAGTGTTCAACTATGGACCCATGGCTAAAACTCAAGTTTTAAAAACTTTCCAAAATCTGAATTTGGACTTTATTTAGTGTATTAAGTGTTTCAAAATGTCATCT
The DNA here is from genome assembly GCA_036245055.1 of Diospyros kaki. Classification (NCBI taxonomy): domain Eukaryota; kingdom Viridiplantae; phylum Streptophyta; class Magnoliopsida; order Ericales; family Ebenaceae; genus Diospyros; species Diospyros kaki. The sequence goes on along the minus strand of BSEG01000009.1, from coordinate 18,608,097 downwards.
TTCACGTAGATTCAGAACCGTCAAAAGCAAATAAGTCAGTTTTGAGATATCTTTGATAGAACAAAGTTCTGTCTTTCTTGTTTCAATTGTTCTACTGTGCACCCATGGCTAAAACTCAAGTTTTAAAAACTTCCCGAGATCTGAATCTGGACTTTCATTAGTGTATTATGTGTATCAAAATGTCGTCTTTCACATAGATTCGGAATCGTCAACTGCAAAAAAGTCAATTTTGAGATATCGTTGATTTAACAAAGTTGTCTCCTTCTTGTTTCAAGTGTTCTACTATGGACCCATGGGTAAAACTCACGTTTTAAAAATGTCCCGAAATCCGAATTTGGACTTTCACTAGTGTATTAAGTGTATCAAAATGTCGTCTTTCACATTGATTCGGAATCGTCAACCGCAAAAAAAGGAAGTTTTTAGATATCGTTGAATGAAGAAAGTTGTCTCTTTCTTGTTTCAAGTGTTCAACAATGGACCCATGGCTAAAACTCAAGTTTTAAAGACTTCCCGAAATCCGAATTTGGATTTTTCATTAGTGTATTAAGTGTATTAAAATGTCGTCTTTCACATTGATTCGGAATCATCAACCGCAAAAAAAGTCAGTTTTGAGATATCGTTGAATGAACAAAGTTGTCTCTTTCTTTTTTCAAGTGTTTAACTATGGACCCATGGCTAAAACTCAAGTTTTAAATACTTTCCGAAATCCGAATTTGGACTTTCATCAGTGTATTAAGTGTATTAAAATGTCGTCTTTCACATTGATTCGGAATCGTCCACTACAAAAAACTGCCCTTTTGAGTTATCGTTGAATAAGCAAAGTTGTCTCTTTCTTGTTTCAAGTGTTCAACTATGGACCCATGGCTAAAACACAAGTTTTAAAAACTTCTCGAAATATGAATTTGGACTTTCTTTAGTGTATTAAGTTTTTCAAAATGTCGTCTTTCACGTAGATTCGGAATCATCAAAACCAAATAAGTCAGTTTTTAGATATCTTTGATTGAACAAAGTTCTATCTTTCTTGTTTCAAGTGTTCTACTATGAACCCACGGCTAAAACTCAAGTTTTAAAAACTTCTCGAAATCTGAATCTGGACTTTCATTAGTGTATTAAGTGTATCAAAATGTCATCTTTCACATAGGTTCGGAATCGTCAACTGCAAAAAAGTCAATTTTAAGATATCGTTGATTGAACAAAGTTGTCTCCTTCTTGTTTCAAGTGTTCTACTATGGACCATGGCTAAAACTCAAGTTTTAGAGACATCCCGAAATCCGAATTTGGACTTTCGTTAGTGTATTAAGTGTATCAAAATGTCATCTTTCACATTGATTCGAGATCGTCAACCGCAAAAAAAGTCAGTTTTGAGATATCGTTGAATGAACAAAGTTGTCTCTTTCTTGTTTCTAGTGTTTAACTATGGACCCATGGCTAAAACTCAAGTTTTAAAGACTTCCCAAAATCTGATTTGGACTTTCATCAGTGTATTAAGTGTATTAAAATGTAGTCTTTCACATTGATTCAGAATCGTCCACCGCAAAAAACTTTCCTTTCGAGTTATCGTTGAATGAACGAAGTTGTCTCTTTCTTGTTTCAAGTGTTCAACTACGGACCCATGGCCAAAACTCAAGTTTTAAAAACTTCCCAAAATCTGAATTTGGGCTTTCTTTAGTGTATTAAGTGTTTCAAAATGCCGTCTTTCATGTAGATTCGTAATCATCAAAAGCAAATAAGTCAGTTTTTAGATATCTTTGATTGAACAAAGTTCTGTCTTTCTTGTTTCAAGTGTTCTACTATGGACCCATGACTAAAACTCAAGTTTTAAAAACTTCTCGAAATCTAAATCTGGACTTTCATTAGGGTATTAAGTGTATCAAAATGTCGTCTTTCACATAGATTCGGAATCGTCAACTGCAAAAAAGTCAGTTTTAAGATATCGTTGATTGAACAAAGTTGTCTCTTTCTTGTTTCAAGTGTTCTACTATGGACCCATGGGTAAAACTCAAGTTTTAAAAAAGTTCCCGGAATCCGAATTTGGACATTCGTTAGTGTATTAAGTGTATCAAAATGTCGTCTTTCACGTTGATTCGGAATCGTCAACCGCAATAAAAGTCAGTTTTGAGATATAGTTGAATGAACAAAGTTGTCTCTTTCTTGTTTCAAGTGTTTAACTATTGACCCATGGCTAAAACTCAAGCTTTAAAGACTTCCCGAAATCCAAATTTGGACTTTCGTTAGTGTATTAAGTGTATCAAAATGTCGTCTTTCACATTTATTCGAAATCGTCAACCGCAAAAAAAGTCAGTTTTGAGAAATCGTTGAATCAACAAAGTTGTCTCTTTCTTGTTTCAAGTGTTCTACTATAGACCCATGGCTAAAACTCAAGTTTTAAAGACTTCCCGAAATCCAAATTTAGACTTTCATTAGTGTATTAAGTGTATTAAAATGTCGTATTTCACATTGATTCGGAATCGTCAACCGCAAAAAAAGTCAGTTCTGAGATTTCGTTGAATGAACGAAGTTGTTTCTTTCTTGTTTCAAGTGTTTAACTATGGACCCATGGCTAAAACTCAAGTTTTAAAGACTTCCCGAAATCCGAATTTGTACTTTCATTAGTGTATTAAGTGTATTAAAATGTCGTCTTTCACATTGATTCGGAATCGTCAACCGCAAAAAAAGTCAGTTTTGAGTTATCGTTGAATGAACAAAGTTGTCTCTTTTTTGTTTCAAGTGTTCAACTATGGACCCATGGCTAAAACTCAAGTTTTAAAGACTTCCCGAAATCCGAATTTGGACTTTCATTTGTGTATTAAGTGTATTAAAATGTCGTCTTTCACATTGATTCGGAATCGTCAACCGCAAAAAAAGTCAGTTTTGAGATATTGTTGAATGAACAAAGTTGTCTCTTTCTTGTTTCAAGTGTTCAACTATGGACCCATGGCTAAAACTCAAGTTTTAAAAACTTCCCAAAATCTGAATTTGGACTTTATTTAGTGTATTAAGTGTTTCAAAATGTCATCTTTCACGTAGATTCAGAACCGTCAAAAGCAAATAAGTCAGTTTTGAGATATCTTTGATAGAACAAAGTTCTGTCTTTCTTGTTTCAATTGTTCTACTGTGCACCCATGGCTAAAACTCAAGTTTTAAAAACTTCCCGAGATCTGAATCTGGACTTTCATTAGTGTATTATGTGTATCAAAATGTCGTCTTTCACATAGATTCGGAATCGTCAATTGCAAAAAAGTCAATTTTGAGATATCGTTGATTTAACAAAGTTGTCTCCTTCTTGTTTCAAGTGTTCTACTATGGACCCATGGGTAAAACTCACGTTTTAAAAATGTCCCGAAATCCGAATTTGGACTTTCACTAGTGTATTAAGTGTATCAAAATGTCGTCTTTCACATTGATTCGGAATCGTCAACCGCAAAAAAGGCAGTTTTTAGATATCGTTGAATGAAGAAAGTTGTCTCTTTCTTGTTTCAAGTGTTCAACAATGGACCCATGGCTAAAACTCAAGTTTTAAAGACTTCCCGAAATCCGAATTTGGATTTTTCATTAGTGTATTAAGTGTATTAAAATGTCGTCTTTCACATTGATTCGGAATCATCAACCGCAAAAAAAGTCAGTTTTGAGATATCGTTGAATGAACAAAGTTGTCTCTTTCTTTTTTCAAGTGTTTAACTATGGACCCATGGCTAAAACTCAAGTTTTAAATACTTTCCGAAATCCGAATTTGGACTTTCATCAGTGTATTAAGTGTATTAAAATGTCGTCTTTCACATTGATTCGGAATCGTCCACTACAAAAAACTGCCCTTTTGAGTTATCGTTGAATAAGCAAAGTTGTCTCTTTCTTGTTTCAAGTGTTCAACTATGGACCCATGGCTAAAACACAAGTTTTAAAAACTTCTCGAAATATGAATTTGGACTTTCTTTAGTGTATTAAGTTTTTCAAAATGTCGTCTTTCACGTAGATTCGGAATCATCAAAACCAAATAAGTCAGTTTTTAGATATCTTTGATTGAACAAAGTTCTATCTTTCTTGTTTCAAGTGTTCTACTATGAACCCACGGCTAAAACTCAAGTTTTAAAAACTTCTCGAAATCTGAATTTGGACTTTCATTAGTGTATTAAGTGTATCAAAATGTCATCTTTCACATAGGTTCGGAATCGTCAACTGCAAAAAAGTCAATTTTAAGATATCGTTGATTGAACAAAGTTGTCTCCTTCTTGTTTCAAGTGTTCTACTATGGACCATGGCTAAAACTCAAGTTTTAGAGACATCCCGAAATCCGAATTTGGACTTTCGTTAGTGTATTAAGTGTATCAAAATGTCATCTTTCACATTGATTCGAGATCGTCAACCGCAAAAAAAGTCAGTTTTGAGATATCGTTGAATGAACAAAGTTGTCTCTTTCTTGTTTCTAGTGTTTAACTATGGACCCATGGCTAAAACTCAAGTTTTAAAGACTTCCCAAAATCTGATTTGGACTTTCATCAGTGTATTAAGTGTATCAAAATGTCATCTTTCACATTGATTCGAGATCGTCAACCGCAAAAAAAGTCAGTTTTGAGATATCGTTGAATGAACAAAGTTGTCTCTTTCTTGTTTCTAGTGTTTAACTATGGACCCATGGCTAAAACTCAAGTTTTAAAGACTTCCCAAAATCTGATTTGGACTTTCATCAGTGTATTAAGTGTATTAAAATGTAGTCTTTCACATTGATTCAGAATCGTCCACCGCAAAAAACTTTCCTTTCGAGTTATCGTTGAATGAACGAAGTTGTCTCTTTCTTGTTTCAAGTGTTCAACTACGGACCCATGGCCAAAACTCAAGTTTTAAAAACTTCCCAAAATCTGAATTTGGGCTTTCTTTAGTGTATTAAGTGTTTCAAAATGCCGTCTTTCATGTAGATTCGTAATCATCAAAAGCAAATAAGTCAGTTTTTAGATATCTTTGATTGAACAAAGTTCTGTCTTTCTTGTTTCAAGTGTTCTACTATGGACCCATGACTAAAACTCAAGTTTTAAAAACTTCTCGAAATCTAAATCTGGACTTTCATTAGGGTATTAAGTGTATCAAAATGTCGTCTTTCACATAGATTCGGAATCGTCAACTGCAAAAAAGTCAGTTTTAAGATATCGTTGATTGAACAAAGTTGTCTCTTTCTTGTTTCAAGTGTTCTACTATGGACCCATGGGTAAAACTCAAGTTTTAAAAAAGTTCCCGGAATCCGAATTTGGACATTCGTTAGTGTATTAAGTGTATCAAAATGTCGTCTTTCACGTTGATTCGGAATCGTCAACCGCAATAAAAGTCAGTTTTGAGATATAGTTGAATGAACAAAGTTGTCTCTTTCTTGTTTCAAGTGTTTAACTATTGACCCATGGCTAAAACTCAAGCTTTAAAGACTTCCCGAAATCCAAATTTGGACTTTCGTTAGTGTATTAAGTGTATCAAAATGTCGTCTTTCACATTTATTCGAAATCGTCAACCGCAAAAAAAGTCAGTTTTGAGAAATCGTTGAATCAACAAAGTTGTCTCTTTCTTGTTTCAAGTGTTCTACTATAGACCCATGGCTAAAACTCAAGTTTTAAAGACTTCCCGAAATCCAAATTTAGACTTTCATTAGTGTATTAAGTGTATTAAAATGTCGTATTTCACATTGATTCGGAATCGTCAACCGCAAAAAAGTCAGTTCTGAGATTTCGTTGAATGAACGAAGTTGTTTCTTTCTTGTTTCAAGTGTTTAACTATGGACCCATGGCTAAAACTCAAGTTTTAAAGACTTCCCGAAATCCGAATTTGTACTTTCATTAGTGTATTAAGTGTATTAAAATGTCGTCTTTCACATTGATTCGGAATCGTCAACCGCAAAAAAAGTCAGTTTTGAGTTATCGTTGAATGAACAAAGTTGTCTCTTTTTTGTTTCAAGTGTTCAACTATGGACCCATGGCTAAAACTCAAGTTTTAAAGACTTCCCGAAATCCGAATTTGGACTTTCATTTGTGTATTAAGTGTATTAAAATGTCGTCTTTCACATTGATTCGGAATCGTCAACCGCAAAAAAAGTCAGTTTTGAGATATTGTTGAATGAACAAAGTTGTCTCTTTCTTGTTTCAAGTGTTCAACTATGGACCCATGGCTAAAACTCAAGTTTTAAAAACTTCCCAAAATCTGAATTTGGACTTTATTTAGTGTATTAAGTGTTTCAAAATGTCATCTTTCACGTAGATTCAGAACCGTCAAAAGCAAATAAGTCAGTTTTGAGATATCTTTGATAGAACAAAGTTCTGTCTTTCTTGTTTCAATTGTTCTACTGTGCACCCATGGCTAAAACTCAAGTTTTAAAAACTTCCCGAGATCTGAATCTGGACTTTCATTAGTGTATTATGTGTATCAAAATGTCGTCTTTCACATAGATTCGGAATCGTCAATTGCAAAAAAGTCAATTTTGAGATATCGTTGATTTAACAAAGTTGTCTCCTTCTTGTTTCAAGTGTTCTACTATGGACCCATGGGTAAAACTCACGTTTTAAAAATGTCCCGAAATCCGAATTTGGACTTTCACTAGTGTATTAAGTGTATCAAAATGTCGTCTTTCACATTGATTCGGAATCGTCAACCGCAAAAAAGGCAGTTTTTAGATATCGTTGAATGAAGAAAGTTGTCTCTTTCTTGTTTCAAGTGTTCAACAATGGACCCATGGCTAAAACTCAAGTTTTAAAGACTTCCCGAAATCCGAATTTGGATTTTTCATTAGTGTATTAAGTGTATTAAAATGTCGTCTTTCACATTGATTCGGAATCATCAACCGCAAAAAAAGTCAGTTTTGAGATATCGTTGAATGAACAAAGTTGTCTCTTTCTTTTTTCAAGTGTTTAACTATGGACCCATGGCTAAAACTCAAGTTTTAAATACTTTCCGAAATCCGAATTTGGACTTTCATCAGTGTATTAAGTGTATTAAAATGTCGTCTTTCACATTGATTCGGAATCGTCCACTACAAAAAACTGCCCTTTTGAGTTATCGTTGAATAAGCAAAGTTGTCTCTTTCTTGTTTCAAGTGTTCAACTATGGACCCATGGCTAAAACACAAGTTTTAAAAACTTCTCGAAATATGAATTTGGACTTTCTTTAGTGTATTAAGTTTTTCAAAATGTCGTCTTTCACGTAGATTCGGAATCATCAAAACCAAATAAGTCAGTTTTTAGATATCTTTGATTGAACAAAGTTCTATCTTTCTTGTTTCAAGTGTTCTACTATGAACCCACGGCTAAAACTCAAGTTTTAAAAACTTCTCGAAATCTGAATCTGGACTTTCATTAGTGTATTAAGTGTATCAAAATGTCATCTTTCACATAGGTTCGGAATCGTCAACTGCAAAAAAGTCAATTTTAAGATATCGTTGATTGAACAAAGTTGTCTCCTTCTTGTTTCAAGTGTTCTACTATGGACCATGGCTAAAACTCAAGTTTTAGAGACATCCCGAAATCCGAATTTGGACTTTCGTTAGTGTATTAAGTGTATCAAAATGTCATCTTTCACATTGATTCGAGATCGTCAACCGCAAAAAAAGTCAGTTTTGAGATATCGTTGAATGAACAAAGTTGTCTCTTTCTTGTTTCTAGTGTTTAACTATGGACCCATGGCTAAAACTCAAGTTTTAAAGACTTCCCAAAATCTGATTTGGACTTTCATCAGTGTATTAAGTGTATTAAAATGTAGTCTTTCACATTGATTCAGAATCGTCCACCGCAAAAAACTTTCCTTTCGAGTTATCGTTGAATGAACGAAGTTGTCTCTTTCTTGTTTCAAGTGTTCAACTACGGACCCATGGCCAAAACTCAAGTTTTAAAAACTTCCCAAAATCTGAATTTGGGCTTTCTTTAGTGTATTAAGTGTTTCAAAATGCCGTCTTTCATGTAGATTCGTAATCATCAAAAGCAAATAAGTCAGTTTTTAGATATCTTTGATTGAACAAAGTTCTGTCTTTCTTGTTTCAAGTGTTCTACTATGGACCCATGACTAAAACTCAAGTTTTAAAAACTTCTCGAAATCTAAATCTGGACTTTCATTAGGGTATTAAGTGTATCAAAATGTCGTCTTTCACATAGATTCGGAATCGTCAACTGCAAAAAAGTCAGTTTTAAGATATCGTTGATTGAACAAAGTTGTCTCTTTCTTGTTTCAAGTGTTCTACTATGGACCCATGGGTAAAACTCAAGTTTTAAAAAAGTTCCCGGAATCCGAATTTGGACATTCGTTAGTGTATTAAGTGTATCAAAATGTCGTCTTTCACGTTGATTCGGAATCGTCAACCGCAATAAAAGTCAGTTTTGAGATATAGTTGAATGAACAAAGTTGTCTCTTTCTTGTTTCAAGTGTTTAACTATTGACCCATGGCTAAAACTCAAGCTTTAAAGACTTCCCGAAATCCAAATTTGGACTTTCGTTAGTGTATTAAGTGTATCAAAATGTCGTCTTTCACATTTATTCGAAATCGTCAACCGCAAAAAAAGTCAGTTTTGAGAAATCGTTGAATCAACAAAGTTGTCTCTTTCTTGTTTCAAGTGTTCTACTATAGACCCATGGCTAAAACTCAAGTTTTAAAGACTTCCCGAAATCCAAATTTAGACTTTCATTAGTGTATTAAGTGTATTAAAATGTCGTATTTCACATTGATTCGGAATCGTCAACCGCAAAAAAAGTCAGTTCTGAGATTTCGTTGAATGAACGAAGTTGTTTCTTTCTTGTTTCAAGTGTTTAACTATGGACCCATGGCTAAAACTCAAGTTTTAAAGACTTCCCGAAATCCGAATTTGTACTTTCATTAGTGTATTAAGTGTATTAAAATGTCGTCTTTCACATTGATTCGGAATCGTCAACCGCAAAAAAAGTCAGTTTTGAGTTATCGTTGAATGAACAAAGTTGTCTCTTTTTTGTTTCAAGTGTTCAACTATGGACCCATGGCTAAAACTCAAGTTTTAAAGACTTCCCGAAATCCGAATTTGGACTTTCATTTGTGTATTAAGTGTATTAAAATGTCGTCTTTCACATTGATTCGGAATCGTCAACCGCAAAAAAAGTCAGTTTTGAGATATTGTTGAATGAACAAAGTTGTCTCTTTCTTGTTTCAAGTGTTCAACTATGGACCCATGGCTAAAACTCAAGTTTTAAAAACTTCCCAAAATCTGAATTTGGACTTTATTTAGTGTATTAAGTGTTTCAAAATGTCATCTTTCACGTAGATTCAGAACCGTCAAAAGCAAATAAGTCAGTTTTGAGATATCTTTGATAGAACAAAGTTCTGTCTTTCTTGTTTCAATTGTTCTACTGTGCACCCATGGCTAAAACTCAAGTTTTAAAAACTTCCCGAGATCTGAATCTGGACTTTCATTAGTGTATTATGTGTATCAAAATGTCGTCTTTCACATAGATTCGGAATCGTCAATTGCAAAAAAGTCAATTTTGAGATATCGTTGATTTAACAAAGTTGTCTCCTTCTTGTTTCAAGTGTTCTACTATGGACCCATGGGTAAAACTCACGTTTTAAAAATGTCCCGAAATCCGAATTTGGACTTTCACTAGTGTATTAAGTGTATCAAAATGTCGTCTTTCACATTGATTCGGAATCGTCAACCGCAAAAAAGGCAGTTTTTAGATATCGTTGAATGAAGAAAGTTGTCTCTTTCTTGTTTCAAGTGTTCAACAATGGACCCATGGCTAAAACTCAAGTTTTAAAGACTTCCCGAAATCCGAATTTGGATTTTTCATTAGTGTATTAAGTGTATTAAAATGTCGTCTTTCACATTGATTCGGAATCATCAACCGCAAAAAAAGTCAGTTTTGAGATATCGTTGAATGAACAAAGTTGTCTCTTTCTTTTTTCAAGTGTTTAACTATGGACCCATGGCTAAAACTCAAGTTTTAAATACTTTCCGAAATCCGAATTTGGACTTTCATCAGTGTATTAAGTGTATTAAAATGTCGTCTTTCACATTGATTCGGAATCGTCCACTACAAAAAACTGCCCTTTTGAGTTATCGTTGAATAAGCAAAGTTGTCTCTTTCTTGTTTCAAGTGTTCAACTATGGACCCATGGCTAAAACACAAGTTTTAAAAACTTCTCGAAATATGAATTTGGACTTTCTTTAGTGTATTAAGTTTTTCAAAATGTCGTCTTTCACGTAGATTCGGAATCATCAAAACCAAATAAGTCAGTTTTTAGATATCTTTGATTGAACAAAGTTCTATCTTTCTTGTTTCAAGTGTTCTACTATGAACCCACGGCTAAAACTCAAGTTTTAAAAACTTCTCGAAATCTGAATCTGGACTTTCATTAGTGTATTAAGTGTATCAAAATGTCATCTTTCACATAGGTTCGGAATCGTCAACTGCAAAAAAGTCAATTTTAAGATATCGTTGATTGAACAAAGTTGTCTCCTTCTTGTTTCAAGTGTTCTACTATGGACCATGGCTAAAACTCAAGTTTTAGAGACATCCCGAAATCCGAATTTGGACTTTCGTTAGTGTATTAAGTGTATCAAAATGTCATCTTTCACATTGATTCGAGATCGTCAACCGCAAAAAAAGTCAGTTTTGAGATATCGTTGAATGAACAAAGTTGTCTCTTTCTTGTTTCTAGTGTTTAACTATGGACCTATGGCTAAAACTCAAGTTTTAAAGACTTCCCAAAATCTGATTTGGACTTTCATCAGTGTATTAAGTGTATTAAAATGTAGTCTTTCACATTGATTCAGAATCGTCCACCGCAAAAAACTTTCCTTTCGAGTTATCGTTGAATGAACGAAGTTGTCTCGTTCTTGTTTCAAGTGTTCAACTACGGACCCATGGCCAAAACTCAAGTTTTAAAAACTTCCCAAAATCTGAATTTGGGCTTTCTTTAGTGTATTAAGTGTTTCAAAATGCCGTCTTTCATGTAGATTCGTAATCATCAAAAGCAAATAAGTCAGTTTTTAGATATCTTTGATTGAACAAAGTTCTGTCTTTCTTGTTTCAAGTGTTCTACTATGGACCCATGACTAAAACTCAAGTTTTAAAAACTTCTCGAAATCTAAATCTGGACTTTCGAAAGGGTATTAAGTGTATCAAAATGTCGTCTTTCACATAGATTCGGAATCGTCAACTGCAAAAAAGTCAGTTTTAAGATATCGTTGATTGAACAAAGTTGTCTCTTTCTTGTTTCAAGTGTTCTACTATGGACCCATGGGTAAAACTCAAGTTTTAAAAAAGTTCCCGAAATCCGAATTTGGACATTCGTTAGTGTATTAAGTGTATCAAACTGTCGTCTTTCACGTTGATTCGGAATCGTCAACCGCAATAAAAGTCAGTTTTGAGATATAGTTGAATGAACAAAGTTGTCTCTTTCTTGTTTCAAGTGTTTAACTATTGACCCATGGCTAAAACTCAAGCTTTAAAGACTTCCCGAAATCCAAATTTGGACTTTCGTTAGTGTATTAAGTGTATCAAAATGTCGTCTTTCACATTTATTCGAAATCGTCAACCGCAAAAAAAGTCAGTTTTGAGAAATCGTTGAATCAACAAAGTTGTCTCTTTCTTGTTTCAAGTGTTCTACTATAGACCCATGGCTAAAACTCAAGTTTTAAAGACTTCCCGAAATCCAAATTTAGACTTTCATTAGTGTATTAAGTGTATTAAAATGTCGTATTTCACATTGATTCGGAATCGTCAACCGCAAAAAAAGTCAGTTCTGAGATATCGTTGAATGAACGAAGTTGTTTCTTTCTTGTTTCAAGTGTTTAACTATGGACCCATGGCTAAAACTCAAGTTTTAAAGACTTCCCGAAATCCGAATTTGTACTTTCATTAGTGTATTAAGTGTATTAAAATGTCGTCTTTCACATTGATTCGGAATCGTCAACCGCAAAAAAAGTCAGTTTTGAGTTATCGTTGAATGAACAAAGTTGTCTCTTTCTTGTTTCAAGTGTTCAACTATGGACCCATGGCTAAAACTCAAGTTTTAAAGACTTCCCGAAATCCGAATTTGGACTTTCATTTGTGTATTAAGTGTATTAAAATGTCGTCTTTCACATTGATTCGGAATCGTCAACCGCAAAAAAAGTCAGTTTTGAGATATTGTTGAATGAACAAAGTTGTCTCTTTCTTGTTTCAAGTGTTCAACTATGGACCCATGGCTAAAAATCAAGTTTTAAAAACTTCCCAAAATCTGAATTTGGACTTTATTTAGTGTATTAAGTGTTTCAAAATGTCATCTTTCACGTAGATTCAGAACCGTCAAAAGCAAATAAGTCAGTTTTGAGATATCTTTGATAGAACAAAGTTCTGTCTTTCTTGTTTCAATTGTTCTACTGTGCACCCATGGCTAAAACTCAAGTTTTAAAAACTTCCCGAGATCTGAATCTGGACTTTCATTAGTGTATTATGTGTATCAAAATGTCGTCTTTCACATAGATTCGGAATCGTCAACTGCAAAAAAGTCAATTTTGAGATATCGTTGATTTAACAAAGTTGTCTCCTTCTTGTTTCAAGTGTTCTACTATGGACCCATGGGTAAAACTCACGTTTTAAAAATGTCCCGAAATCCGAATTTGGACTTTCACTAGTGTATTAAGTGTATCAAAATGTCGTCTTTCACATTGATTCGGAATCGTCAACCGCAAAAAAAGGCAGTTTTTAGATATCGTTGAATGAAGAAAGTTGTCTCTTTCTTGTTTCAAGTGTTCAACAATGGACCCATGGCTAAAACTCAAGTTTTAAAGACTTCCCGAAATCCGAATTTGGATTTTTCATTAGTGTATTAAGTGTATTAAAATGTCGTCTTTCACATTGATTCGGAATCATCAACCGCAAAAAAAGTCAGTTTTGAGATATCGTTGAATGAACAAAGTTGTCTCTTTCTTTTTTCAAGTGTTTAACTATGGACCCATGGCTAAAACTCAAGTTTTAAATACTTTCCGAAATCCGAATTTGGACTTTCATCAGTGTATTAAGTGTATTAAAATGTCGTCTTTCACATTGATTCGGAATCGTCCACTACAAAAAACTGCCCTTTTGAGTTATCGTTGAATAAGCAAAGTTGTCTCTTTCTTGTTTCAAGTGTTCAACTATGGACCCATGGCTAAAACACAAGTTTTAAAAACTTCTCGAAATATTAATTTGGACTTTCTTTAGTGTATTAAGTTTTTCAAAATGTCGTCTTTCACGTAGATTCGGAATCATCAAAACCAAATAAGTCAGTTTTTAGATATCTTTGATTGAACAAAGTTCTATCTTTCTTGTTTCAAGTGTTCTACTATGAACCCACGGCTAAAACTCAAGTTTTAAAAACTTCTCGAAATCTGAATCTGGACTTTCATTAGTGTATTAAGTGTATCAAAATGTCATCTTTCACATAGGTTCGGAATCGTCAACTGCAAAAAAGTCAATTTTAAGATATCGTTGATTGAACAAAGTTGTCTCCTTCTTGTTTCAAGTGTTCTACTATGGACCATGGCTAAAACTCAAGTTTTAGAGACATCCCGAAATCCGAATTTGGACTTTCGTTAGTGTATTAAGTGTATCAAAATGTCATCTTTCACATTGATTCGAGATCGTCAACCGCAAAAAAAGTCAGTTTTGAGATATCGTTGAATGAACAAAGTTGTCTCTTTCTTGTTTCTAGTGTTTAACTATGGACCCATGGCTAAAACTCAAGTTTTAAAGACTTCCCAAAATCTGATTTGGACTTTCATCAGTGTATTAAGTGTATTAAAATGTAGTCTTTCACATTGATTCAGAATCGTCCACCGCAAAAAACTTTCCTTTCGAGTTATCGTTGAATGAACGAAGTTGTCTCTTTCTTGTTTCAAGTGTTCAACTACGGACCCATGGCCAAAACTCAAGTTTTAAAAACTTCCCAAAATCTGAATTTGGGCTTTCTTTAGTGTATTAAGTGTTTCAAAATGCCGTCTTTCATGTAGATTCGTAATCATCAAAAGCAAATAAGTCAGTTTTTAGATATCTTTGATTGAACAAAGTTCTGTCTTTCTTGTTTCAAGTGTTCTACTATGGACCCATGACTAAAACTCAAGTTTTAAAAACTTCTCGAAATCTAAATCTGGACTTTCATTAGGGTATTAAGTGTATCAAAATGTCGTCTTTCACATAGATTCGGAATCGTCAACTGCAAAAAAGTCAGTTTTAAGATATCGTTGATTGAACAAAGTTGTCTCTTTCTTGTTTCAAGTGTTCTACTATGGACCCATGGGTAAAACTCAAGTTTTAAAAAAGTTCCCGGAATCCGAATTTGGACATTCGTTAGTGTATTAAGTGTATCAAACTGTCGTCTTTCACGTTGATTCGGAATCGTCAACCGCAATAAAAGTCAGTTCTGAGATATAGTTGAATGAACAAAGTTGTCTCTTTCTTGTTTCAAGTGTTTAACTATTGACCCATGGCTAAAACTCAAGCTTTAAAGACTTCCCGAAATCCAAATTTGGACTTTCGTTAGTGTATTAAGTGTATCAAAATGTCGTCTTTCACATTTATTCGAAATCGTCAACCGCAAAAAAAGTCAGTTTTGAGAAATCGTTGAATCAACAAAGTTGTCTCTTTCTTGTTTCAAGTGTTCTACTATAGACCCATGGCTAAAACTCAAGTTTTAAAGACTTCGCGAAATCCAAATTTAGACTTTCATTAGTGTATTAAGTGTATTAAAATGTCGTATTTCACATTGATTCGGAATCGTCAACCGCAAAAAAAGTCAGTTCTGAGATATCGTTGAATGAACGAAGTTGTTTCTTTCTTGTTTCATGTGTTTACCTATGGACCCATGGCTAAAACTCAAGTTTTAAAGACTTCCCGAAATCCGAATTTGTACTTTCATTAGTGTATTAAGTGTATTAAAATGTCGTCTTTCACATTGATTCGGAATCGTCAACCGCAAAAAAAGTCAGTTTTGAGTTATCGTTGAATGAACAAAGTTGTCTCTTTCTTGTTTCAAGTGTTTAACTATGGACCCATGGCTAAAACTCAAGTTTTAAAGACTTCCCGAAATCCGAATTTGGACATTCATTAGTGTATTAAGTGTATTAAAATGTCGTCTTTCGCATTGATTCGGAATCGTCAACCGCAAAAAAAGTCAGTTTTGAGTTATCGTTGAATGAACAAAGTTGTCTCTTTCTTGTTTCAAGTGTTCAACTATGGACCCATGGCTAAAACTCAAGTTTTAAAGACTTCCCGAAATCCGAATTTGGACTTTCATTTGTGTATTAAGTGTATTAAAATGTCGTCTTTCACATTGATTCGGAATCGTCAACCGCAAAAAAAGTCAGTTTTGAGATATCGTTGAATGAACAAAGTTGTCTCTTTCTTGTTTCAAGTGTTCAACTATGGACCCATGGCTAAAACTCAAGTTTTAAAAACTTCCCAAAATCTGAATTTGGACTTTATTTAGTGTATTAAGTGTTTCAAAATGTCATCTTTCACGTAGATTCAGAACCGTCAAAAGCAAATAAGTCAGTTTTGAGATATCTTTGATAGAACAAAGTTCTGTCTTTCTTGTTTCAATTGTTCTACTGTGCACCCATGGCTAAAACTCAAGTTTTAAAAACTTCCCGAGATCTGAATCTGGACTTTCATTAGTGTATTATGTGTATCAAAATGTCGTCTTTCACATAGATTCGGAATCGTCAACTGCAAAAAAGTCAATTTTGAGATATCGTTGATTTAACAAAGTTGTCTCCTTCTTGTTTCAAGTGTTCTACTATGGACCCATGGGTAAAACTCACGTTTTAAAAATGTCCCGAAATCCGAATTTGGACTTTCACTAGTGTATTAAGTGTATCAAAATGTCGTCTTTCACATTGATTCGGAATCGTCAACCGCAAAAAAAGGCAGTTTTTAGATATCGTTGAATGAAGAAAGTTGTCTCTTTCTTGTTTCAAGTGTTCAACAATGGACCCATGGCTAAAACTCAAGTTTTAAAGACTTCCCGAAATCCGAATTTGGATTTTTCATTAGTGTATTAAGTGTATTAAAATGTCGTCTTTCACATTGATTCGGAATCATCAACCGCAAAAAAAGTCAGTTTTGAGATATCGTTGAATGAACAAAGTTGTCTCTTTCTTTTTTCAAGTGTTTAACTATGGACCCATGGCTAAAACTCAAGTTTTAAATACTTTCCAAAATCTGAATTTGGACTTTCATCAGTGTATTAAGTGTATTAAAATGTCGTCTTTCACATTGATTCGGAATCGTCCACTACAAAAAACTGCCCTTTTGAGTTATCGTTGAATAAGCAAAGTTGTCTCTTTCTTGTTTCAAGTGTTCAACTATGGACCCATGGCTAAAACACAAGTTTTAAAAACTTCTCGAAATATGAATTTGGACTTTCTTTAGTGTATTAAGTTTTTCAAAATGTCGTCTTTCACGTAGATTCGGAATCATCAAAACCAAATAAGTCAGTTTTTAGATATCTTTGATTGAACAAAGTTCTATCTTTCTTGTTTCAAGTGTTCTACTATGAACCCACGGCTAAAACTCAAGTTTTAAAAACTTCTCGAAATCTGAATCTGGACTTTCATTAGTGTATTAAGTGTATCAAAATGTCATCTTTCACATAGGTTCGGAATCGTCAACTGCAAAAAAGTCAATTTTAAGATATCGTTGATTGAACAAAGTTGTCTCCTTCTTGTTTCAAGTGTTCTACTATGGACCATGGCTAAAACTCAAGTTTTAGAGACATCCCGAAATCCGAATTTGGACTTTCGTTAGTGTATTAAGTGTATCAAAATGTCATCTTTCACATTGATTCGAGATCGTCAACCGCAAAAAAAGTCAGTTTTGAGATATCGTTGAATGAACAAAGTTGTCTCTTTCTTGTTTCTAGTGTTTAACTATGGACCCATGGCTAAAACTCAAGTTTTAAAGACTTCCCAAAATCTGATTTGGACTTTCATCAGTGTATTAAGTGTATTAAAATGTAGTCTTTCACATTGATTCAGAATCGTCCACCGCAAAAAACTTTCCTTTCGAGTTATCGTTGAATGAACGAAGTTGTCTCTTTCTTGTTTCAAGTGTTCAACTACGGACCCATGGCCAAAACTCAAGTTTTAAAAACTTCCCAAAATCTGAATTTGGGCTTTCTTTAGTGTATTAAGTGTTTCAAAATGCCGTCTTTCATGTAGATTCGTAATCATCAAAAGCAAATAAGTCAGTTTTTAGATATCTTTGATTGAACAAAGTTCTGTCTTTCTTGTTTCAAGTGTTCTACTATGGACCCATGACTAAAACTCAAGTTTTAAAAACTTCTCGAAATCTAAATCTGGACTTTCATTAGGGTATTAAGTGTATCAAAATGTCGTCTTTCACATAGATTCGGAATCGTCAACTGCAAAAAAGTCAGTTTTAAGATATCGTTGATTGAACAAAGTTGTCTCTTTCTTGTTTCAAGTGTTCTACTATGGACCCATGGGTAAAACTCAAGTTTTAAAAAAGTTCCCGGAATCCGAATTTGGACATTCGTTAGTGTATTAAGTGTATCAAAATGTCGTCTTTCACGTTGATTCGGAATCGTCAACCGCAATAAAAGTCAGTTCTGAGATATAGTTGAATGAACAAAGTTGTCTCTTTCTTGTTTCAAGTGTTTAACTATTGACCCATGGCTAAAACTCAAGCTTTAAAGACTTCCCGAAATCCAAATTTGGACTTTCGTTAGTGTATTAAGTGTATCAAAATGTCGTCTTTCACATTTATTCGAAATCGTCAACCGCAAAAAAAGTCAGTTTTGAGAAATCGTTGAATCAACAAAGTTGTCTCTTTCTTGTTTCAAGTGTTCTACTATAGACCCATGGCTAAAACTCAAGTTTTAAAGACTTCGCGAAATCCAAATTTAGACTTTCATTAGTGTATTAAGTGTATTAAAATGTCGTATTTCACATTGATTCGGAATCGTCAACCGCAAAAAAAGTCAGTTCTGAGATATCGTTGAATGAACGAAGTTGTTTCTTTCTTGTTTCATGTGTTTACCTATGGACCCATGGCTAAAACTCAAGTTTTAAAGACTTCCCGAAATCCGAATTTGTACTTTCATTAGTGTATTAAGTGTATTAAAATGTCGTCTTTCACATTGATTCGGAATCGTCAACCGCAAAAAAAGTCAGTTTTGAGTTATCGTTGAATGAACAAAGTTGTCTCTTTCTTGTTTCAAGTGTTTAACTATGGACCCATGGCTAAAACTCAAGTTTTAAAGACTTCCCGAAATCCGAATTTGGACATTCATTAGTGTATTAAGTGTATTAAAATGTCGTCTTTCGCATTGATTCGGAATCGTCAACCGCAAAAAAAGTCAGTTTTGAGTTATCGTTGAATGAACAAAGTTGTCTCTTTCTTGTTTCAAGTGTTCAACTATGGACCCATGGCTAAAACTCAAGTTTTAAAGACTTCCCGAAATCCGAATTTGGACTTTCATTTGTGTATTAAGTGTATTAAAATGTCGTCTTTCACATTGATTCGGAATCGTCAACCGCAAAAAAAGTCAGTTTTGAGATATCGTTGAATGAACAAAGTTGTCTCTTTCTTGTTTCAAGTGTTCAACTATGGACCCATGGCTAAAACTCAAGTTTTAAAAACTTCCCAAAATCTGAATTTGGACTTTATTTAGTGTATTAAGTGTTTCAAAATGTCATCTTTCACGTAGATTCAGAACCGTCAAAAGCAAATAAGTCAGTTTTGAGATATCTTTGATAGAACAAAGTTCTGTCTTTCTTGTTTCAATTGTTCTACTGTGCACCCATGGCTAAAACTCAAGTTTTAAAAACTTCCCGAGATCTGAATCTGGACTTTCATTAGTGTATTATGTGTATCAAAATGTCGTCTTTCACATAGATTCGGAATCGTCAACTGCAAAAAAGTCAATTTTGAGATATCGTTGATTTAACAAAGTTGTCTCCTTCTTGTTTCAAGTGTTCTACTATGGACCCATGGGTAAAACTCACGTTTTAAAAATGTCCCGAAATCCGAATTTGGACTTTCACTAGTGTATTAAGTGTATCAAAATGTCGTCTTTCACATTGATTCGGAATCGTCAACCGCAAAAAAAGGCAGTTTTTAGATATCGTTGAATGAAGAAAGTTGTCTCTTTCTTGTTTCAAGTGTTCAACAATGGACCCATGGCTAAAACTCAAGTTTTAAAGACTTCCCGAAATCCGAATTTGGATTTTTCATTAGTGTATTAAGTGTATTAAAATGTCGTCTTTCACATTGATTCGGAATCATCAACCGCAAAAAAAGTCAGTTTTGAGATATCGTTGAATGAACAAAGTTGTCTCTTTCTTTTTTCAAGTGTTTAACTATGGACCCATGGCTAAAACTCAAGTTTTAAATACTTTCCAAAATCTGAATTTGGACTTTCATCAGTGTATTAAGTGTATTAAAATGTCGTCTTTCACATTGATTCGGAATCGTCCACTACAAAAAACTGCCCTTTTGAGTTATCGTTGAATAAGCAAAGTTGTCTCTTTCTTGTTTCAAGTGTTCAACTATGGACCCATGGCTAAAACACAAGTTTTAAAAACTTCTCGAAATATGAATTTGGACTTTCTTTAGTGTATTAAGTTTTTCAAAATGTCGTCTTTCACGTAGATTCGGAATCATCAAAACCAAATAAGTCAGTTTTTAGATATCTTTGATTGAACAAAGTTCTATCTTT
This sequence comes from Diospyros kaki, assembly GCA_036245055.1. Classification (NCBI taxonomy): domain Eukaryota; kingdom Viridiplantae; phylum Streptophyta; class Magnoliopsida; order Ericales; family Ebenaceae; genus Diospyros; species Diospyros kaki. The sequence continues at coordinate 18,588,407 of BSEG01000009.1, read as the reverse complement.
CTTGTTTCAAGTGTTCTACTATGAACCCACGGCTAAAACTCAAGTTTTAAAAACTTCTCGAAATCTGAATCTGGACTTTCATTAGTGTATTAAGTGTATCAAAATGTCATCTTTCACATAGGTTCGGAATCGTCAACTGCAAAAAAGTCAATTTTAAGATATCGTTGATTGAACAAAGTTGTCTCCTTCTTGTTTCAAGTGTTCTACTATGGACCATGGCTAAAACTCAAGTTTTAGAGACATCCCGAAATCCGAATTTGGACTTTCGTTAGTGTATTAAGTGTATCAAAATGTCATCTTTCACATTGATTCGAGATCGTCAACCGCAAAAAAAGTCAGTTTTGAGATATCGTTGAATGAACAAAGTTGTCTCTTTCTTGTTTCTAGTGTTTAACTATGGACCCATGGCTAAAACTCAAGTTTTAAAGACTTCCCAAAATCTGATTTGGACTTTCATCAGTGTATTAAGTGTATTAAAATGTAGTCTTTCACATTGATTCAGAATCGTCCACCGCAAAAAACTTTCCTTTCGAGTTATCGTTGAATGAACGAAGTTGTCTCTTTCTTGTTTCAAGTGTTCAACTACGGACCCATGGCCAAAACTCAAGTTTTAAAAACTTCCCAAAATCTGAATTTGGGCTTTCTTTAGTGTATTAAGTGTTTCAAAATGCCGTCTTTCATGTAGATTCGTAATCATCAAAAGCAAATAAGTCAGTTTTTAGATATCTTTGATTGAACAAAGTTCTGTCTTTCTTGTTTCAAGTGTTCTACTATGGACCCATGACTAAAACTCAAGTTTTAAAAACTTCTCGAAATCTAAATCTGGACTTTCATTAGGGTATTAAGTGTATCAAAATGTCGTCTTTCACATAGATTCGGAATCGTCAACTGCAAAAAAGTCAGTTTTAAGATATCGTTGATTGAACAAAGTTGTCTCTTTCTTGTTTCAAGTGTTCTACTATGGACCCATGGGTAAAACTCAAGTTTTAAAAAAGTTCCCGGAATCCGAATTTGGACATTCGTTAGTGTATTAAGTGTATCAAAATGTCGTCTTTCACGTTGATTCGGAATCGTCAACCGCAATAAAAGTCAGTTCTGAGATATAGTTGAATGAACAAAGTTGTCTCTTTCTTGTTTCAAGTGTTTAACTATTGACCCATGGCTAAAACTCAAGCTTTAAAGACTTCCCGAAATCCAAATTTGGACTTTCGTTAGTGTATTAAGTGTATCAAAATGTCGTCTTTCACATTTATTCGAAATCGTCAACCGCAAAAAAAGTCAGTTTTGAGAAATCGTTGAATCAACAAAGTTGTCTCTTTCTTGTTTCAAGTGTTCTACTATAGACCCATGGCTAAAACTCAAGTTTTAAAGACTTCGCGAAATCCAAATTTAGACTTTCATTAGTGTATTAAGTGTATTAAAATGTCGTATTTCACATTGATTCGGAATCGTCAACCGCAAAAAAAGTCAGTTCTGAGATATCGTTGAATGAACGAAGTTGTTTCTTTCTTGTTTCATGTGTTTACCTATGGACCCATGGCTAAAACTCAAGTTTTAAAGACTTCCCGAAATCCGAATTTGTACTTTCATTAGTGTATTAAGTGTATTAAAATGTCGTCTTTCACATTGATTCGGAATCGTCAACCGCAAAAAAAGTCAGTTTTGAGTTATCGTTGAATGAACAAAGTTGTCTCTTTCTTGTTTCAAGTGTTTAACTATGGACCCATGGCTAAAACTCAAGTTTTAAAGACTTCCCGAAATCCGAATTTGGACATTCATTAGTGTATTAAGTGTATTAAAATGTCGTCTTTCGCATTGATTCGGAATCGTCAACCGCAAAAAAAGTCAGTTTTGAGTTATCGTTGAATGAACAAAGTTGTCTCTTTCTTGTTTCAAGTGTTCAACTATGGACCCATGGCTAAAACTCAAGTTTTAAAGACTTCCCGAAATCCGAATTTGGACTTTCATTTGTGTATTAAGTGTATTAAAATGTCGTCTTTCACATTGATTCGGAATCGTCAACCGCAAAAAAAGTCAGTTTTGAGATATCGTTGAATGAACAAAGTTGTCTCTTTCTTGTTTCAAGTGTTCAACTATGGACCCATGGCTAAAACTCAAGTTTTAAAAACTTCCCAAAATCTGAATTTGGACTTTATTTAGTGTATTAAGTGTTTCAAAATGTCATCTTTCACGTAGATTCAGAACCGTCAAAAGCAAATAAGTCAGTTTTGAGATATCTTTGATAGAACAAAGTTCTGTCTTTCTTGTTTCAATTGTTCTACTGTGCACCCATGGCTAAAACTCAAGTTTTAAAAACTTCCCGAGATCTGAATCTGGACTTTCATTAGTGTATTATGTGTATCAAAATGTCGTCTTTCACATAGATTCGGAATCGTCAACTGCAAAAAAGTCAATTTTGAGATATCGTTGATTTAACAAAGTTGTCTCCTTCTTGTTTCAAGTGTTCTACTATGGACCCATGGGTAAAACTCACGTTTTAAAAATGTCCCGAAATCCGAATTTGGACTTTCACTAGTGTATTAAGTGTATCAAAATGTCGTCTTTCACATTGATTCGGAATCGTCAACCGCAAAAAAAGGCAGTTTTTAGATATCGTTGAATGAAGAAAGTTGTCTCTTTCTTGTTTCAAGTGTTCAACAATGGACCCATGGCTAAAACTCAAGTTTTAAAGACTTCCCGAAATCCGAATTTGGATTTTTCATTAGTGTATTAAGTGTATTAAAATGTCGTCTTTCACATTGATTCGGAATCATCAACCGCAAAAAAAGTCAGTTTTGAGATATCGTTGAATGAACAAAGTTGTCTCTTTCTTTTTTCAAGTGTTTAACTATGGACCCATGGCTAAAACTCAAGTTTTAAATACTTTCCAAAATCTGAATTTGGACTTTCATCAGTGTATTAAGTGTATTAAAATGTCGTCTTTCACATTGATTCGGAATCGTCCACTACAAAAAACTGCCCTTTTGAGTTATCGTTGAATAAGCAAAGTTGTCTCTTTCTTGTTTCAAGTGTTCAACTATGGACCCATGGCTAAAACACAAGTTTTAAAAACTTCTCGAAATATGAATTTGGACTTTCTTTAGTGTATTAAGTTTTTCAAAATGTCGTCTTTCACGTAGATTCGGAATCATCAAAACCAAATAAGTCAGTTTTTAGATATCTTTGATTGAACAAAGTTCTATCTTTCTTGTTTCAAGTGTTCTACTATGAACCCACGGCTAAAACTCAAGTTTTAAAAACTTCTCGAAATCTGAATCTGGACTTTCATTAGTGTATTAAGTGTATCAAAATGTCATCTTTCACATAGGTTCGGAATCGTCAACTGCAAAAAAGTCAATTTTAAGATATCGTTGATTGAACAAAGTTGTCTCCTTCTTGTTTCAAGTGTTCTACTATGGACCATGGCTAAAACTCAAGTTTTAGAGACATCCCGAAATCCGAATTTGGACTTTCGTTAGTGTATTAAGTGTATCAAAATGTCATCTTTCACATTGATTCGAGATCGTCAACCGCAAAAAAAGTCAGTTTTGAGATATCGTTGAATGAACAAAGTTGTCTCTTTCTTGTTTCTAGTGTTTAACTATGGACCCATGGCTAAAACTCAAGTTTTAAAGACTTCCCAAAATCTGATTTGGACTTTCATCAGTGTATTAAGTGTATTAAAATGTAGTCTTTCACATTGATTCAGAATCGTCCACCGCAAAAAACTTTCCTTTCGAGTTATCGTTGAATGAACGAAGTTGTCTCTTTCTTGTTTCAAGTGTTCAACTACGGACCCATGGCCAAAACTCAAGTTTTAAAAACTTCCCAAAATCTGAATTTGGGCTTTCTTTAGTGTATTAAGTGTTTCAAAATGCCGTCTTTCATGTAGATTCGTAATCATCAAAAGCAAATAAGTCAGTTCTTAGATATCTTTGATTGAACAAAGTTCTGTCTTTCTTGTTTCAAGTGTTCTACTATGGACCCATGACTAAAACTCAAGTTTTAAAAACTTCTCGAAATCTAAATCTGGACTTTCATTAGGGTATTAAGTGTATCAAAATGTCGTCTTTCACATAGATTCGGAATCGTCAACTGCAAAAAAGTCAGTTTTAAGATATCGTTGATTGAACAAAGTTGTCTCTTTCTTGTTTCAAGTGTTCTACTATGGACCCATGGGTAAAACTCAAGTTTTAAAAAAGTTCCCGGAATCCGAATTTGGACATTCGTTAGTGTATTAAGTGTATCAAAATGTCGTCTTTCACGTTGATTCGGAATCGTCAACCGCAATAAAAGTCAGTTTTGAGATATAGTTGAATGAACAAAGTTGTCTCTTTCTTGTTTCAAGTGTTTAACTATTGACCCATGGCTAAAACTCAAGCTTTAAAGACTTCCCGAAATCCAAATTTGGACTTTCGTTAGTGTATTAAGTGTATCAAAATGTCGTCTTTCACATTTATTCGAAATCGTCAACCGCAAAAAAAGTCAGTTTTGAGAAATCGTTGAATCAACAAAGTTGTCTCTTTCTTGTTTCAAGTGTTCTACTATAGACCCATGGCTAAAACTCAAGTTTTAAAGACTTCGCGAAATCCAAATTTAGACTTTCATTAGTGTATTAAGTGTATTAAAATGTCGTATTTCACATTGATTCGGAATCGTCAACCGCAAAAAAAGTCAGTTCTGAGATATCGTTGAATGAACGAAGTTGTTTCTTTCTTGTTTCATGTGTTTACCTATGGACCCATGGCTAAAACTCAAGTTTTAAAGACTTCCCGAAATCCGAATTTGTACTTTCATTAGTGTATTAAGTGTATTAAAATGTCGTCTTTCACATTGATTCGGAATCGTCAACCGCAAAAAAAGTCAGTTTTGAGTTATCGTTGAATGAACAAAGTTGTCTCTTTCTTGTTTCAAGTGTTTAACTATGGACCCATGGCTAAAACTCAAGTTTTAAAGACTTCCCGAAATCCGAATTTGGACATTCATTAGTGTATTAAGTGTATTAAAATGTCGTCTTTCGCATTGATTCGGAATCGTCAACCGCAAAAAAAGTCAGTTTTGAGTTATCGTTGAATGAACAAAGTTGTCTCTTTCTTGTTTCAAGTGTTCAACTATGGACCCATGGCTAAAACTCAAGTTTTAAAGACTTCCCGAAATCCGAATTTGGACTTTCATTTGTGTATTAAGTGTATTAAAATGTCGTCTTTCACATTGATTCGGAATCGTCAACCGCAAAAAAAGTCAGTTTTGAGATATCGTTGAATGAACAAAGTTGTCTCTTTCTTGTTTCAAGTGTTCAACTATGGACCCATGGCTAAAACTCAAGTTTTAAAAACTTCCCAAAATCTGAATTTGGACTTTATTTAGTGTATTAAGTGTTTCAAAATGTCATCTTTCACGTAGATTCAGAACCGTCAAAAGCAAATAAGTCAGTTTTGAGATATCTTTGATAGAACAAAGTTCTGTCTTTCTTGTTTCAATTGTTCTACTGTGCACCCATGGCTAAAACTCAAGTTTTAAAAACTTCCCGAGATCTGAATCTGGACTTTCATTAGTGTATTATGTGTATCAAAATGTCGTCTTTCACATAGATTCGGAATCGTCAACTGCAAAAAAGTCAATTTTGAGATATCGTTGATTTAACAAAGTTGTCTCCTTCTTGTTTCAAGTGTTCTACTATGGACCCATGGGTAAAACTCACGTTTTAAAAATGTCCCGAAATCCGAATTTGGACTTTCACTAGTGTATTAAGTGTATCAAAATGTCGTATTTCACATTGATTCGGAATCGTCAACCGCAAAAAAAGGCAGTTTTTAGATATCGTTGAATGAAGAAAGTTGTCTCTTTCTTGTTTCAAGTGTTCAACAATGGACCCATGGCTAAAACTCAAGTTATAAAGACTTCCCGAAATCCGAATTTGGATTTTTCATTAGTGTATTAAGTGTATTAAAATGTCGTCTTTCACATTGATTCGGAATCATCAACCGCAAAAAAAGTCAGTTTTGAGATATCGTTGAATGAACAAAGTTGTCTCTTTCTTTTTTCAAGTGTTTAACTATGGACCCATGGCTAAAACTCAAGTTTTAAATACTTTCCGAAATCCGAATTTGGACTTTCATCAGTGTATTAAGTGTATTAAAATGTCGTCTTTCACATTGATTCGGAATCGTCCACTACAAAAAACTGCCCTTTTGAGTTATCGTTGAATAAGCAAAGTTGTCTCTTTCTTGTTTCAAGTGTTCAACTATGGACCCATGGCTAAAACACAAGTTTTAAAAACTTCTCGAAATATGAATTTGGACTTTCTTTAGTGTATTAAGTTTTTCAAAATGTCGTCTTTCACGTAGATTCGGAATCATCAAAACCAAATAAGTCAGTTTTTAGATATCTTTGATTGAACAAAGTTCTATCTTTCTTGTTTCAAGTGTTCTACTATGAACCCACGGCTAAAACTCAAGTTTTAAAAACTTCTCGAAATCTGAATCTGGACTTTCATTAGTGTATTAAGTGTATCAAAATGTCATCTTTCACATAGGTTCGGAATCGTCAACTGCAAAAAAGTCAATTTTAAGATATCGTTGATTGAACAAAGTTGTCTCCTTCTTGTTTCAAGTGTTCTACTATGGACCATGGCTAAAACTCAAGTTTTAGAGACATCCTGAAATCCGAATTTGGACTTTCGTTAGTGTATTAAGTGTATCAAAATGTCATCTTTCACATTGATTCGAGATCGTCAACCGCAAAAAAAGTCAGTTTTGAGATATCGTTGAATGAACAAAGTTGTCTCTTTCTTGTTTCTAGTGTTTAACTTTGGACCCATGGCTAAAACTCAAGTTTTAAAGACTTCCCAAAATCTGATTTGGACTTTCATCAGTGTATTAAGTGTATTAAAATGTAGTCTTTCACATTGATTCAGAATCGTCCACCGCAAAAAACTTTCCTTTCGAGTTATCGTTGAATGAACGAAGTTGTCTCTTTCTTGTTTCAAGTGTTCAACTACGGACCCATGGCCAAAACTCAAGTTTTAAAAACTTCCAAAAATCTGAATTTGGGCTTTCTTTAGTGTATTAAGTGTTTCAAAATGCCGTCTTTCATGTAGATTCGTAATCATCAAAAGCAAATAAGTCAGTTTTTAGATATCTTTGATTGAACAAAGTTCTGTCTTTCTTGTTTCAAGTGTTCTACTATGGACCCATGACTAAAACTCAAGTTTTAAAAACTTCTCGAAATCTAAATCTGGACTTTCATTAGGGTATTAAGTGTATCAAAATGTCGTCTTTCACATAGATTCGGAATCGTCAACTGCAAAAAAGTCAGTTTTAAGATATCGTTGATTGAACAAAGTTGTCTCTTTCTTGTTTCAAGTGTTCTACTATGGACCCATGGGTAAAACTCAAGTTTTAAAAAAGTTCCCGGAATCCGAATTTGGACATTCGTTAGTGTATTAAGTGTATCAAAATGTCGTCTTTCACGTTGATTCGGAATCGTCAACCGCAATAAAAGTCAGTTCTGAGATATAGTTGAATGAACAAAGTTGTCTCTTTCTTGTTTCAAGTGTTTAACTATTGACCCATGGCTAAAACTCAAGCTTTAAAGACTTCCCGAAATCCAAATTTGGACTTTCGTTAGTGTATTAAGTGTATCAAAATGTCGTCTTTCACATTTATTCGAAATCGTCAACCGCAAAAAAAGTCAGTTTTGAGAAATCGTTGAATCAACAAAGTTGTCTCTTTCTTGTTTCAAGTGTTCTACTATAGACCCATGGCTAAAACTCAAGTTTTAAAGACTTCGCGAAATCCAAATTTAGACTTTCATTAGTGTATTAAGTGTATTAAAATGTCGTATTTCACATTGATTCGGAATCGTCAACCGCAAAAAAAGTCAGTTCTGAGATATCGTTGAATGAACGAAGTTGTTTCTTTCTTGTTTCATGTGTTTACCTATGGACCCATGGCTAAAACTCAAGTTTTAAAGACTTCCCGAAATCCGAATTTGTACTTTCATTAGTGTATTAAGTGTATTAAAATGTCGTCTTTCACATTGATTCGGAATCGTCAACCGCAAAAAAAGTCAGTTTTGAGTTATCGTTGAATGAACAAAGTTGTCTCTTTCTTGTTTCAAGTGTTTAACTATGGACCCATGGCTAAAACTCAAGTTTTAAAGACTTCCCGAAATCCGAATTTGGACATTCATTAGTGTATTAAGTGTATTAAAATGTCGTCTTTCGCATTGATTCGGAATCGTCAACCGCAAAAAAAGTCAGTTTTGAGTTATCGTTGAATGAACAAAGTTGTCTCTTTCTTGTTTCAAGTGTTCAACTATGGACCCATGGCTAAAACTCAAGTTTTAAAGACTTCCCGAAATCCGAATTTGGACTTTCATTTGTGTATTAAGTGTATTAAAATGTCGTCTTTCACATTGATTCGGAATCGTCAACCGCAAAAAAAGTCAGTTTTGAGATATCGTTGAATGAACAAAGTTGTCTCTTTCTTGTTTCAAGTGTTCAACTATGGACCCATGGCTAAAACTCAAGTTTTAAAAACTTCCCAAAATCTGAATTTGGACTTTATTTAGTGTATTAAGTGTTTCAAAATGTCATCTTTCACGTAGATTCAGAACCGTCAAAAGCAAATAAGTCAGTTTTGAGATATCTTTGATAGAACAAAGTTCTGTCTTTCTTGTTTCAATTGTTCTACTGTGCACCCATGGCTAAAACTCAAGTTTTAAAAACTTCCCGAGATCTGAATCTGGACTTTCATTAGTGTATTATGTGTATCAAAATGTCGTCTTTCACATAGATTCGGAATCGTCAACTGCAAAAAAGTCAATTTTGAGATATCGTTGATTTAACAAAGTTGTCTCCTTCTTGTTTCAAGTGTTCTACTATGGACCCATGGGTAAAACTCACGTTTTAAAAATGTCCCGAAATCCGAATTTGGACTTTCACTAGTGTATTAAGTGTATCAAAATGTCGTCTTTCACATTGATTCGGAATCGTCAACCGCAAAAAAAGGCAGTTTTTAGATATCGTTGAATGAAGAAAGTTGTCTCTTTCTTGTTTCAAGTGTTCAACAATGGACCCATGGCTAAAACTCAAGTTTTAAAGACTTCCCGAAATCCGAATTTGGATTTTTCATTAGTGTATTAAGTGTATTAAAATGTCGTCTTTCACATTGATTCGGAATCATCAACCGCAAAAAAAGTCAGTTTTGAGATATCGTTGAATGAACAAAGTTGTCTCTTTCTTTTTTCAAGTGTTTAACTATGGACCCATGGCTAAAACTCAAGTTTTAAATACTTTCCAAAATCTGAATTTGGACTTTCATCAGTGTATTAAGTGTATTAAAATGTCGTCTTTCACATTGATTCGGAATCGTCCACTACAAAAAACTGCCCTTTTGAGTTATCGTTGAATAAGCAAAGTTGTCTCTTTCTTGTTTCAAGTGTTCAACTATGGACCCATGGCTAAAACACAAGTTTTAAAAACTTCTCGAAATATGAATTTGGACTTTCTTTAGTGTATTAAGTTTTTCAAAATGTCGTCTTTCACGTAGATTCGGAATCATCAAAACCAAATAAGTCAGTTTTTAGATATCTTTGATTGAACAAAGTTCTATCTTTCTTGTTTCAAGTGTTCTACTATGAACCCACGGCTAAAACTCAAGTTTTAAAAACTTCTCGAAATCTGAATCTGGACTTTCATTAGTGTATTAAGTGTATCAAAATGTCATCTTTCACATAGGTTCGGAATCGTCAACTGCAAAAAAGTCAATTTTAAGATATCGTTGATTGAACAAAGTTGTCTCCTTCTTGTTTCAAGTGTTCTACTATGGACCATGGCTAAAACTCAAGTTTTAGAGACATCCCGAAATCCGAATTTGGACTTTCGTTAGTGTATTAAGTGTATCAAAATGTCATCTTTCACATTGATTCGAGATCGTCAACCGCAAAAAAAGTCAGTTTTGAGATATCGTTGAATGAACAAAGTTGTCTCTTTCTTGTTTCTAGTGTTTAACTATGGACCCATGGCTAAAACTCAAGTTTTAAAGACTTCCCAAAATCTGATTTGGACTTTCATCAGTGTATTAAGTGTATTAAAATGTAGTCTTTCACATTGATTCAGAATCGTCCACCGCAAAAAACTTTCCTTTCGAGTTATCGTTGAATGAACGAAGTTGTCTCTTTCTTGTTTCAAGTGTTCAACTACGGACCCATGGCCAAAACTCAAGTTTTAAAAACTTCCCAAAATCTGAATTTGGGCTTTCTTTAGTGTATTAAGTGTTTCAAAATGCCGTCTTTCATGTAGATTCGTAATCATCAAAAGCAAATAAGTCAGTTCTTAGATATCTTTGATTGAACAAAGTTCTGTCTTTCTTGTTTCAAGTGTTCTACTATGGACCCATGACTAAAACTCAAGTTTTAAAAACTTCTCGAAATCTAAATCTGGACTTTCATTAGGGTATTAAGTGTATCAAAATGTCGTCTTTCACATAGATTCGGAATCGTCAACTGCAAAAAAGTCAGTTTTAAGATATCGTTGATTGAACAAAGTTGTCTCTTTCTTGTTTCAAGTGTTCTACTATGGACCCATGGGTAAAACTCAAGTTTTAAAAAAGTTCCCGGAATCCGAATTTGGACATTCGTTAGTGTATTAAGTGTATCAAAATGTCGTCTTTCACGTTGATTCGGAATCGTCAACCGCAATAAAAGTCAGTTTTGAGATATAGTTGAATGAACAAAGTTGTCTCTTTCTTGTTTCAAGTGTTTAACTATTGACCCATGGCTAAAACTCAAGCTTTAAAGACTTCCCGAAATCCAAATTTGGACTTTCGTTAGTGTATTAAGTGTATCAAAATGTCGTCTTTCACATTTATTCGAAATCGTCAACCGCAAAAAAAGTCAGTTTTGAGAAATCGTTGAATCAACAAAGTTGTCTCTTTCTTGTTTCAAGTGTTCTACTATAGACCCATGGCTAAAACTCAAGTTTTAAAGACTTCGCGAAATCCAAATTTAGACTTTCATTAGTGTATTAAGTGTATTAAAATGTCGTATTTCACATTGATTCGGAATCGTCAACCGCAAAAAAAGTCAGTTCTGAGATATCGTTGAATGAACGAAGTTGTTTCTTTCTTGTTTCATGTGTTTACCTATGGACCCATGGCTAAAACTCAAGTTTTAAAGACTTCCCGAAATCCGAATTTGTACTTTCATTAGTGTATTAAGTGTATTAAAATGTCGTCTTTCACATTGATTCGGAATCGTCAACCGCAAAAAAAGTCAGTTTTGAGTTATCGTTGAATGAACAAAGTTGTCTCTTTCTTGTTTCAAGTGTTTAACTATGGACCCATGGCTAAAACTCAAGTTTTAAAGACTTCCCGAAATCCGAATTTGGACATTCATTAGTGTATTAAGTGTATTAAAATGTCGTCTTTCGCATTGATTCGGAATCGTCAACCGCAAAAAAAGTCAGTTTTGAGTTATCGTTGAATGAACAAAGTTGTCTCTTTCTTGTTTCAAGTGTTCAACTATGGACCCATGGCTAAAACTCAAGTTTTAAAGACTTCCCGAAATCCGAATTTGGACTTTCATTTGTGTATTAAGTGTATTAAAATGTCGTCTTTCACATTGATTCGGAATCGTCAACCGCAAAAAAAGTCAGTTTTGAGATATCGTTGAATGAACAAAGTTGTCTCTTTCTTGTTTCAAGTGTTCAACTATGGACCCATGGCTAAAACTCAAGTTTTAAAAACTTCCCAAAATCTGAATTTGGACTTTATTTAGTGTATTAAGTGTTTCAAAATGTCATCTTTCACGTAGATTCAGAACCGTCAAAAGCAAATAAGTCAGTTTTGAGATATCTTTGATAGAACAAAGTTCTGTCTTTCTTGTTTCAATTGTTCTACTGTGCACCCATGGCTAAAACTCAAGTTTTAAAAACTTCCCGAGATCTGAATCTGGACTTTCATTAGTGTATTATGTGTATCAAAATGTCGTCTTTCACATAGATTCGGAATCGTCAACTGCAAAAAAGTCAATTTTGAGATATCGTTGATTTAACAAAGTTGTCTCCTTCTTGTTTCAAGTGTTCTACTATGGACCCATGGGTAAAACTCACGTTTTAAAAATGTCCCGAAATCCGAATTTGGACTTTCACTAGTGTATTAAGTGTATCAAAATGTCGTATTTCACATTGATTCGGAATCGTCAACCGCAAAAAAAGGCAGTTTTTAGATATCGTTGAATGAAGAAAGTTGTCTCTTTCTTGTTTCAAGTGTTCAACAATGGACCCATGGCTAAAACTCAAGTTATAAAGACTTCCCGAAATCCGAATTTGGATTTTTCATTAGTGTATTAAGTGTATTAAAATGTCGTCTTTCACATTGATTCGGAATCATCAACCGCAAAAAAAGTCAGTTTTGAGATATCGTTGAATGAACAAAGTTGTCTCTTTCTTTTTTCAAGTGTTTAACTATGGACCCATGGCTAAAACTCAAGTTTTAAATACTTTCCGAAATCCGAATTTGGACTTTCATCAGTGTATTAAGTGTATTAAAATGTCGTCTTTCACATTGATTCGGAATCGTCCACTACAAAAAACTGCCCTTTTGAGTTATCGTTGAATAAGCAAAGTTGTCTCTTTCTTGTTTCAAGTGTTCAACTATGGACCCATGGCTAAAACACAAGTTTTAAAAACTTCTCGAAATATGAATTTGGACTTTCTTTAGTGTATTAAGTTTTTCAAAATGTCGTCTTTCACGTAGATTCGGAATCATCAAAACCAAATAAGTCAGTTTTTAGATATCTTTGATTGAACAAAGTTCTATCTTTCTTGTTTCAAGTGTTCTACTATGAACCCACGGCTAAAACTCAAGTTTTAAAAACTTCTCGAAATCTGAATCTGGACTTTCATTAGTGTATTAAGTGTATCAAAATGTCATCTTTCACATAGGTTCGGAATCGTCAACTGCAAAAAAGTCAATTTTAAGATATCGTTGATTGAACAAAGTTGTCTCCTTCTTGTTTCAAGTGTTCTACTATGGACCATGGCTAAAACTCAAGTTTTAGAGACATCCTGAAATCCGAATTTGGACTTTCGTTAGTGTATTAAGTGTATCAAAATGTCATCTTTCACATTGATTCGAGATCGTCAACCGCAAAAAAAGTCAGTTTTGAGATATCGTTGAATGAACAAAGTTGTCTCTTTCTTGTTTCTAGTGTTTAACTTTGGACCCATGGCTAAAACTCAAGTTTTAAAGACTTCCCAAAATCTGATTTGGACTTTCATCAGTGTATTAAGTGTATTAAAATGTAGTCTTTCACATTGATTCAGAATCGTCCACCGCAAAAAACTTTCCTTTCGAGTTATCGTTGAATGAACGAAGTTGTCTCTTTCTTGTTTCAAGTGTTCAACTACGGACCCATGGCCAAAACTCAAGTTTTAAAAACTTCCAAAAATCTGAATTTGGGCTTTCTTTAGTGTATTAAGTGTTTCAAAATGCCGTCTTTCATGTAGATTCGTAATCATCAAAAGCAAATAAGTCAGTTTTTAGATATCTTTGATTGAACAAAGTTCTGTCTTTCTTGTTTCAAGTGTTCTACTATGGACCCATGACTAAAACTCAAGTTTTAAAAACTTCTCGAAATCTAAATCTGGACTTTCATTAGGGTATTAAGTGTATCAAAATGTCGTCTTTCACATAGATTCGGAATCGTCAACTGCAAAAAAGTCAGTTTTAAGATATCGTTGATTGAACAAAGTTGTCTCTTTCTTGTTTCAAGTGTTCTACTATGGACCCATGGGTAAAACTCAAGTTTTAAAAAAGTTCCCGGAATCCGAATTTGGACATTCGTTAGTGTATTAAGTGTATCAAAATGTCGTCTTTCACGTTGATTCGGAATCGTCAACCGCAATAAAAGTCAGTTCTGAGATATAGTTGAATGAACAAAGTTGTCTCTTTCTTGTTTCAAGTGTTTAACTATTGACCCATGGCTAAAACTCAAGCTTTAAAGACTTCCCGAAATCCAAATTTGGACTTTCGTTAGTGTATTAAGTGTATCAAAATGTCGTCTTTCACATTTATTCGAAATCGTCAACCGCAAAAAAAGTCAGTTTTGAGAAATCGTTGAATCAACAAAGTTGTCTCTTTCTTGTTTCAAGTGTTCTACTATAGACCCATGGCTAAAACTCAAGTTTTAAAGACTTCGCGAAATCCAAATTTAGACTTTCATTAGTGTATTAAGTGTATTAAAATGTCGTATTTCACATTGATTCGGAATCGTCAACCGCAAAAAAAGTCAGTTCTGAGATATCGTTGAATGAACGAAGTTGTTTCTTTCTTGTTTCATGTGTTTACCTATGGACCCATGGCTAAAACTCAAGTTTTAAAGACTTCCCGAAATCCGAATTTGTACTTTCATTAGTGTATTAAGTGTATTAAAATGTCGTCTTTCACATTGATTCGGAATCGTCAACCGCAAAAAAAGTCAGTTTTGAGTTATCGTTGAATGAACAAAGTTGTCTCTTTCTTGTTTCAAGTGTTTAACTATGGACCCATGGCTAAAACTCAAGTTTTAAAGACTTCCCGAAATCCGAATTTGGACATTCATTAGTGTATTAAGTGTATTAAAATGTCGTCTTTCGCATTGATTCGGAATCGTCAACCGCAAAAAAAGTCAGTTTTGAGTTATCGTTGAATGAACAAAGTTGTCTCTTTCTTGTTTCAAGTGTTCAACTATGGACCCATGGCTAAAACTCAAGTTTTAAAGACTTCCCGAAATCCGAATTTGGACTTTCATTTGTGTATTAAGTGTATTAAAATGTCGTCTTTCACATTGATTCGGAATCGTCAACCGCAAAAAAAGTCAGTTTTGAGATATCGTTGAATGAACAAAGTTGTCTCTTTCTTGTTTCAAGTGTTCAACTATGGACCCATGGCTAAAACTCAAGTTTTAAAAACTTCCCAAAATCTGAATTTGGACTTTATTTAGTGTATTAAGTGTTTCAAAATGTCATCTTTCACGTAGATTCAGAACCGTCAAAAGCAAATAAGTCAGTTTTGAGATATCTTTGATAGAACAAAGTTCTGTCTTTCTTGTTTCAATTGTTCTACTGTGCACCCATGGCTAAAACTCAAGTTTTAAAAACTTCCCGAGATCTGAATCTGGACTTTCATTAGTGTATTATGTGTATCAAAATGTCGTCTTTCACATAGATTCGGAATCGTCAACTGCAAAAAAGTCAATTTTGAGATATCGTTGATTTAACAAAGTTGTCTCCTTCTTGTTTCAAGTGTTCTACTATGGACCCATGGGTAAAACTCACGTTTTAAAAATGTCCCGAAATCCGAATTTGGACTTTCACTAGTGTATTAAGTGTATCAAAATGTCGTATTTCACATTGATTCGGAATCGTCAACCGCAAAAAAAGGCAGTTTTTAGATATCGTTGAATGAAGAAAGTTGTCTCTTTCTTGTTTCAAGTGTTCAACAATGGACCCATGGCTAAAACTCAAGTTATAAAGACTTCCCGAAATCCGAATTTGGATTTTTCATTAGTGTATTAAGTGTATCAAAATGTCGTCTTTCACATTTATTCGAAATCGTCAACCGCAAAAAAAGTCAGTTTTGAGAAATCGTTGAATCAACAAAGTTGTCTCTTTCTTGTTTCAAGTGTTCTACTATAGACCCATGGCTAAAACTCAAGTTTTAAAGACTTCCCGAAATCCAAATTTAGACTTTCATTAGTGTATTAAGTGTATTAAAATGTCGTATTTCACATTGATTCGGAATCGTCAACCGCAAAAAAAGTCAGTTCTGAGATATCGTTGAATGAACGAAGTTGTTTCTTTCTTGTTTCAAGTGTTTAACTATGGACCCATGGCTAAAACTCAAGTTTTAAAGACTTCCCGAAATCCGAATTTGTACTTTCATTAGTGTATTAAGTGTATTAAAATGTCGTCTTTCACATTGATTCGGAATCGTCAACCGCAAAAAAAGTCAGTTTTGAGTTATCGTTGAATGAACAAAGTTGTCTCTTTCTTGTTTCAAGTGTTCAACTATGGACCCATGGCTAAAACTCAAGTTTTAAAGACTTCCCGAAATCCGAATTTGGACTTTCATTTGTGTATTAAGTGTATTAAAATGTCGTCTTTCACATTGATTCGGAATCGTCAACCGCAAAAAAAGTCAGTTTTGAGATATTGTTGAATGAACAAAGTTGTCTCTTTCTTGTTTCAAGTGTTCAACTATGGACCCATGGCTAAAAATCAAGTTTTAAAAACTTCCCAAAATCTGAATTTGGACTTTATTTAGTGTATTAAGTGTTTCAAAATGTCATCTTTCACGTAGATTCAGAACCGTCAAAAGCAAATAAGTCAGTTTTGAGATATCTTTGATAGAACAAAGTTCTGTCTTTCTTGTTTCAATTGTTCTACTGTGCACCCATGGCTAAAACTCAAGTTTTAAAAACTTCCCGAGATCTGAATCTGGACTTTCATTAGTGTATTATGTGTATCAAAATGTCGTCTTTCACATAGATTCGGAATCGTCAACTGCAAAAAAGTCAATTTTGAGATATCGTTGATTTAACAAAGTTGTCTCCTTCTTGTTTCAAGTGTTCTACTATGGACCCATGGGTAAAACTCACGTTTTAAAAATGTCCCGAAATCCGAATTTGGACTTTCACTAGTGTATTAAGTGTATCAAAATGTCGTCTTTCACATTGATTCGGAATCGTCAACCGCAAAAAAAGGCAGTTTTTAGATATCGTTGAATGAAGAAAGTTGTCTCTTTCTTGTTTCAAGTGTTCAACAATGGACCCATGGCTAAAACTCAAGTTTTAAAGACTTCCCGAAATCCGAATTTGGATTTTTCATTAGTGTATTAAGTGTATTAAAATGTCGTCTTTCACATTGATTCGGAATCATCAACCGCAAAAAAAGTCAGTTTTGAGATATCGTTGAATGAACAAAGTTGTCTCTTTCTTTTTTCAAGTGTTTAACTATGGACCCATGGCTAAAACTCAAGTTTTAAATACTTTCCGAAATCCGAATTTGGACTTTCATCAGTGTATTAAGTGTATTAAAATGTCGTCTTTCACATTGATTCGGAATCGTCCACTACAAAAAACTGCCCTTTTGAGTTATCGTTGAATAAGCAAAGTTGTCTCTTTCTTGTTTCAAGTGTTCAACTATGGACCCATGGCTAAAACACAAGTTTTAAAAACTTCTCGAAATATTAATTTGGACTTTCTTTAGTGTATTAAGTTTTTCAAAATGTCGTCTTTCACGTAGATTCGGAATCATCAAAACCAAATAAGTCAGTTTTTAGATATCTTTGATTGAACAAAGTTCTATCTTTCTTGTTTCAAGTGTTCTACTATGAACCCACGGCTAAAACTCAAGTTTTAAAAACTTCTCGAAATCTGAATCTGGACTTTCATTAGTGTATTAAGTGTATCAAAATGTCATCTTTCACATAGGTTCGGAATCGTCAACTGCAAAAAAGTCAATTTTAAGATATCGTTGATTGAACAAAGTTGTCTCCTTCTTGTTTCAAGTGTTCTACTATGGACCATGGCTAAAACTCAAGTTTTAGAGACATCCCGAAATCCGAATTTGGACTTTCGTTAGTGTATTAAGTGTATCAAAATGTCATCTTTCACATTGATTCGAGATCGTCAACCGCAAAAAAAGTCAGTTTTGAGATATCGTTGAATGAACAAAGTTGTCTCTTTCTTGTTTCTAGTGTTTAACTATGGACCCATGGCTAAAACTCAAGTTTTAAAGACTTCCCAAAATCTGATTTGGACTTTCATCAGTGTATTAAGTGTATTAAAATGTAGTCTTTCACATTGATTCAGAATCGTCCACCGCAAAAAACTTTCCTTTCGAGTTATCGTTGAATGAACGAAGTTGTCTCTTTCTTGTTTCAAGTGTTCAACTACGGACCCATGGCCAAAACTCAAGTTTTAAAAACTTCCCAAAATCTGAATTTGGGCTTTCTTTAGTGTATTAAGTGTTTCAAAATGCCGTCTTTCATGTAGATTCGTAATCATCAAAAGCAAATAAGTCAGTTTTTAGATATCTTTGATTGAACAAAGTTCTGTCTTTCTTGTTTCAAGTGTTCTACTATGGACCCATGACTAAAACTCAAGTTTTAAAAACTTCTCGAAATCTAAATCTGGACTTTCATTAGGGTATTAAGTGTATCAAAATGTCGTCTTTCACATAGATTCGGAATCGTCAACTGCAAAAAAGTCAGTTTTAAGATATCGTTGATTGAACAAAGTTGTCTCTTTCTTGTTTCAAGTGTTCTACTATGGACCCATGGGTAAAACTCAAGTTTTAAAAAAGTTCCCGGAATCCGAATTTGGACATTCGTTAGTGTATTAAGTGTATCAAAATGTCGTCTTTCACGTTGATTCGGAATCGTCAACCGCAATAAAAGTCAGTTCTGAGATATAGTTGAATGAACAAAGTTGTCTCTTTCTTGTTTCAAGTGTTTAACTATTGACCCATGGCTAAAACTCAAGCTTTAAAGACTTCCCGAAATCCAAATTTGGACTTTCGTTAGTGTATTAAGTGTATCAAAATGTCGTCTTTCACATTTATTCGAAATCGTCAACCGCAAAAAAAGTCAGTTTTGAGAAATCGTTGAATCAACAAAGTTGTCTCTTTCTTGTTTCAAGTGTTCTACTATAGACCCATGGCTAAAACTCAAGTTTTAAAGACTTCGCGAAATCCAAATTTAGACTTTCATTAGTGTATTAAGTGTATTAAAATGTCGTATTTCACATTGATTCGGAATCGTCAACCGCAAAAAAAGTCAGTTCTGAGATATCGTTGAATGAACGAAGTTGTTTCTTTCTTGTTTCATGTGTTTACCTATGGACCCATGGCTAAAACTCAAGTTTTAAAGACTTCCCGAAATCCGAATTTGTACTTTCATTAGTGTATTAAGTGTATTAAAATGTCGTCTTTCACATTGATTCGGAATCGTCAACCGCAAAAAAAGTCAGTTTTGAGTTATCGTTGAATGAACAAAGTTGTCTCTTTCTTGTTTCAAGTGTTTAACTATGGACCCATGGCTAAAACTCAAGTTTTAAAGACTTCCCGAAATCCGAATTTGGACATTCATTAGTGTATTAAGTGTATTAAAATGTCGTCTTTCGCATTGATTCGGAATCGTCAACCGCAAAAAAAGTCAGTTTTGAGTTATCGTTGAATGAACAAAGTTGTCTCTTTCTTGTTTCAAGTGTTCAACTATGGACCCATGGCTAAAACTCAAGTTTTAAAGACTTCCCGAAATCCGAATTTGGACTTTCATTTGTGTATTAAGTGTATTAAAATGTCGTCTTTCACATTGATTCGGAATCGTCAACCGCAAAAAAAGTCAGTTTTGAGATATCGTTGAATGAACAAAGTTGTCTCTTTCTTGTTTCAAGTGTTCAACTATGGACCCATGGCTAAAACTCAAGTTTTAAAAACTTCCCAAAATCTGAATTTGGACTTTATTTAGTGTATTAAGTGTTTCAAAATGTCATCTTTCACGTAGATTCAGAACCGTCAAAAGCAAATAAGTCAGTTTTGAGATATCTTTGATAGAACAAAGTTCTGTCTTTCTTGTTTCAATTGTTCTACTGTGCACCCATGGCTAAAACTCAAGTTTTAAAAACTTCCCGAGATCTGAATCTGGACTTTCATTAGTGTATTATGTGTATCAAAATGTCGTCTTTCACATAGATTCGGAATCGTCAACTGCAAAAAAGTCAATTTTGAGATATCGTTGATTTAACAAAGTTGTCTCCTTCTTGTTTCAAGTGTTCTACTATGGACCCATGGGTAAAACTCACGTTTTAAAAATGTCCCGAAATCCGAATTTGGACTTTCACTAGTGTATTAAGTGTATCAAAATGTCGTCTTTCACATTGATTCGGAATCGTCAACCGCAAAAAAAGGCAGTTTTTAGATATCGTTGAATGAAGAAAGTTGTCTCTTTCTTGTTTCAAGTGTTCAACAATGGACCCATGGCTAAAACTCAAGTTTTAAAGACTTCCCGAAATCCGAATTTGGATTTTTCATTAGTGTATTAAGTGTATTAAAATGTCGTCTTTCACATTGATTCGGAATCATCAACCGCAAAAAAAGTCAGTTTTGAGATATCGTTGAATGAACAAAGTTGTCTCTTTCTTTTTTCAAGTGTTTAACTATGGACCCATGGCTAAAACTCAAGTTTTAAATACTTTCCAAAATCTGAATTTGGACTTTCATCAGTGTATTAAGTGTATTAAAATGTCGTCTTTCACATTGATTCGGAATCGTCCACTACAAAAAACTGCCCTTTTGAGTTATCGTTGAATAAGCAAAGTTGTCTCTTTCTTGTTTCAAGTGTTCAACTATGGACCCATGGCTAAAACACAAGTTTTAAAAACTTCTCGAAATATGAATTTGGACTTTCTTTAGTGTATTAAGTTTTTCAAAATGTCGTCTTTCACGTAGATTCGGAATCATCAAAACCAAATAAGTCAGTTTTTAGATATCTTTGATTGAACAAAGTTCTATCTTTCTTGTTTCAAGTGTTCTACTATGAACCCACGGCTAAAACTCAAGTTTTAAAAACTTCTCGAAATCTGAATCTGGACTTTCATTAGTGTATTAAGTGTATCAAAATGTCATCTTTCACATAGGTTCGGAATCGTCAACTGCAAAAAAGTCAATTTTAAGATATCGTTGATTGAACAAAGTTGTCTCCTTCTTGTTTCAAGTGTTCTACTATGGACCATGGCTAAAACTCAAGTTTTAGAGACATCCCGAAATCCGAATTTGGACTTTCGTTAGTGTATTAAGTGTATCAAAATGTCATCTTTCACATTGATTCGAGATCGTCAACCGCAAAAAAAGTCAGTTTTGAGATATCGTTGAATGAACAAAGTTGTCTCTTTCTTGTTTCTAGTGTTTAACTATGGACCCATGGCTAAAACTCAAGTTTTAAAGACTTCCCAAAATCTGATTTGGACTTTCATCAGTGTATTAAGTGTATTAAAATGTAGTCTTTCACATTGATTCAGAATCGTCCACCGCAAAAAACTTTCCTTTCGAGTTATCGTTGAATGAACGAAGTTGTCTCTTTCTTGTTTCAAGTGTTCAACTACGGACCCATGGCCAAAACTCAAGTTTTAAAAACTTCCCAAAATCTGAATTTGGGCTTTCTTTAGTGTATTAAGTGTTTCAAAATGCCGTCTTTCATGTAGATTCGTAATCATCAAAAGCAAATAAGTCAGTTTTTAGATATCTTTGATTGAACAAAGTTCTGTCTTTCTTGTTTCAAGTGTTCTACTATGGACCCATGACTAAAACTCAAGTTTTAAAAACTTCTCGAAATCTAAATCTGGACTTTCATTAGGGTATTAAGTGTATCAAAATGTCGTCTTTCACATAGATTCGGAATCGTCAACTGCAAAAAAGTCAGTTTTAAGATATCGTTGATTGAACAAAGTTGTCTCTTTCTTGTTTCAAGTGTTCTACTATGGACCCATGGGTAAAACTCAAGTTTTAAAAAAGTTCCCGGAATCCGAATTTGGACATTCGTTAGTGTATTAAGTGTATCAAAATGTCGTCTTTCACGTTGATTCGGAATCGTCAACCGCAATAAAAGTCAGTTCTGAGATATAGTTGAATGAACAAAGTTGTCTCTTTCTTGTTTCAAGTGTTTAACTATTGACCCATGGCTAAAACTCAAGCTTTAAAGACTTCCCGAAATCCAAATTTGGACTTTCGTTAGTGTATTAAGTGTATCAAAATGTCGTCTTTCACATTTATTCGAAATCGTCAACCGCAAAAAAAGTCAGTTTTGAGAAATCGTTGAATCAACAAAGTTGTCTCTTTCTTGTTTCAAGTGTTCTACTATAGACCCATGGCTAAAACTCAAGTTTTAAAGACTTCGCGAAATCCAAATTTAGACTTTCATTAGTGTATTAAGTGTATTAAAATGTCGTATTTCACATTGATTCGGAATCGTCAACCGCAAAAAAAGTCAGTTCTGAGATATCGTTGAATGAACGAAGTTGTTTCTTTCTTGTTTCATGTGTTTACCTATGGACCCATGGCTAAAACTCAAGTTTTAAAGACTTCCCGAAATCCGAATTTGTACTTTCATTAGTGTATTAAGTGTATTAAAATGTCGTCTTTCACATTGATTCGGAATCGTCAACCGCAAAAAAAGTCAGTTTTGAGTTATCGTTGAATGAACAAAGTTGTCTCTTTCTTGTTTCAAGTGTTTAACTATGGACCCATGGCTAAAACTCAAGTTTTAAAGACTTCCCGAAATCCGAATTTGGACATTCATTAGTGTATTAAGTGTATTAAAATGTCGTCTTTCGCATTGATTCGGAATCGTCAACCGCAAAAAAAGTCAGTTTTGAGTTATCGTTGAATGAACAAAGTTGTCTCTTTCTTGTTTCAAGTGTTCAACTATGGACCCATGGCTAAAACTCAAGTTTT
Source organism: Diospyros kaki (assembly GCA_036245055.1). Classification (NCBI taxonomy): domain Eukaryota; kingdom Viridiplantae; phylum Streptophyta; class Magnoliopsida; order Ericales; family Ebenaceae; genus Diospyros; species Diospyros kaki. Next base: position 18,565,909 of record BSEG01000009.1, on the reverse strand, counting down.
AAAGACTTCCCGAAATCCGAATTTGGACTTTCATTTGTGTATTAAGTGTATTAAAATGTCGTCTTTCACATTGATTCGGAATCGTCAACCGCAAAAAAAGTCAGTTTTGAGATATCGTTGAATGAACAAAGTTGTCTCTTTCTTGTTTCAAGTGTTCAACTATGGACCCATGGCTAAAACTCAAGTTTTAAAAACTTCCCAAAATCTGAATTTGGACTTTATTTAGTGTATTAAGTGTTTCAAAATGTCATCTTTCACGTAGATTCAGAACCGTCAAAAGCAAATAAGTCAGTTTTGAGATATCTTTGATAGAACAAAGTTCTGTCTTTCTTGTTTCAATTGTTCTACTGTGCACCCATGGCTAAAACTCAAGTTTTAAAAACTTCCCGAGATCTGAATCTGGACTTTCATTAGTGTATTATGTGTATCAAAATGTCGTCTTTCACATAGATTCGGAATCGTCAACTGCAAAAAAGTCAATTTTGAGATATCGTTGATTTAACAAAGTTGTCTCCTTCTTGTTTCAAGTGTTCTACTATGGACCCATGGGTAAAACTCACGTTTTAAAAATGTCCCGAAATCCGAATTTGGACTTTCACTAGTGTATTAAGTGTATCAAAATGTCGTCTTTCACATTGATTCGGAATCGTCAACCGCAAAAAAAGGCAGTTTTTAGATATCGTTGAATGAAGAAAGTTGTCTCTTTCTTGTTTCAAGTGTTCAACAATGGACCCATGGCTAAAACTCAAGTTTTAAAGACTTCCCGAAATCCGAATTTGGATTTTTCATTAGTGTATTAAGTGTATTAAAATGTCGTCTTTCACATTGATTCGGAATCATCAACCGCAAAAAAAGTCAGTTTTGAGATATCGTTGAATGAACAAAGTTGTCTCTTTCTTTTTTCAAGTGTTTAACTATGGACCCATGGCTAAAACTCAAGTTTTAAATACTTTCCAAAATCTGAATTTGGACTTTCATCAGTGTATTAAGTGTATTAAAATGTCGTCTTTCACATTGATTCGGAATCGTCCACTACAAAAAACTGCCCTTTTGAGTTATCGTTGAATAAGCAAAGTTGTCTCTTTCTTGTTTCAAGTGTTCAACTATGGACCCATGGCTAAAACACAAGTTTTAAAAACTTCTCGAAATATGAATTTGGACTTTCTTTAGTGTATTAAGTTTTTCAAAATGTCGTCTTTCACGTAGATTCGGAATCATCAAAACCAAATAAGTCAGTTTTTAGATATCTTTGATTGAACAAAGTTCTATCTTTCTTGTTTCAAGTGTTCTACTATGAACCCACGGCTAAAACTCAAGTTTTAAAAACTTCTCGAAATCTGAATCTGGACTTTCATTAGTGTATTAAGTGTATCAAAATGTCATCTTTCACATAGGTTCGGAATCGTCAACTGCAAAAAAGTCAATTTTAAGATATCGTTGATTGAACAAAGTTGTCTCCTTCTTGTTTCAAGTGTTCTACTATGGACCATGGCTAAAACTCAAGTTTTAGAGACATCCCGAAATCCGAATTTGGACTTTCGTTAGTGTATTAAGTGTATCAAAATGTCATCTTTCACATTGATTCGAGATCGTCAACCGCAAAAAAAGTCAGTTTTGAGATATCGTTGAATGAACAAAGTTGTCTCTTTCTTGTTTCTAGTGTTTAACTATGGACCCATGGCTAAAACTCAAGTTTTAAAGACTTCCCAAAATCTGATTTGGACTTTCATCAGTGTATTAAGTGTATTAAAATGTAGTCTTTCACATTGATTCAGAATCGTCCACCGCAAAAAACTTTCCTTTCGAGTTATCGTTGAATGAACGAAGTTGTCTCTTTCTTGTTTCAAGTGTTCAACTACGGACCCATGGCCAAAACTCAAGTTTTAAAAACTTCCCAAAATCTGAATTTGGGCTTTCTTTAGTGTATTAAGTGTTTCAAAATGCCGTCTTTCATGTAGATTCGTAATCATCAAAAGCAAATAAGTCAGTTTTTAGATATCTTTGATTGAACAAAGTTCTGTCTTTCTTGTTTCAAGTGTTCTACTATGGACCCATGACTAAAACTCAAGTTTTAAAAACTTCTCGAAATCTAAATCTGGACTTTCATTAGGGTATTAAGTGTATCAAAATGTCGTCTTTCACATAGATTCGGAATCGTCAACTGCAAAAAAGTCAGTTTTAAGATATCGTTGATTGAACAAAGTTGTCTCTTTCTTGTTTCAAGTGTTCTACTATGGACCCATGGGTAAAACTCAAGTTTTAAAAAAGTTCCCGGAATCCGAATTTGGACATTCGTTAGTGTATTAAGTGTATCAAAATGTCGTCTTTCACGTTGATTCGGAATCGTCAACCGCAATAAAAGTCAGTTCTGAGATATAGTTGAATGAACAAAGTTGTCTCTTTCTTGTTTCAAGTGTTTAACTATTGACCCATGGCTAAAACTCAAGCTTTAAAGACTTCCCGAAATCCAAATTTGGACTTTCGTTAGTGTATTAAGTGTATCAAAATGTCGTCTTTCACATTTATTCGAAATCGTCAACCGCAAAAAAAGTCAGTTTTGAGAAATCGTTGAATCAACAAAGTTGTCTCTTTCTTGTTTCAAGTGTTCTACTATAGACCCATGGCTAAAACTCAAGTTTTAAAGACTTCGCGAAATCCAAATTTAGACTTTCATTAGTGTATTAAGTGTATTAAAATGTCGTATTTCACATTGATTCGGAATCGTCAACCGCAAAAAAAGTCAGTTCTGAGATATCGTTGAATGAACGAAGTTGTTTCTTTCTTGTTTCATGTGTTTACCTATGGACCCATGGCTAAAACTCAAGTTTTAAAGACTTCCCGAAATCCGAATTTGTACTTTCATTAGTGTATTAAGTGTATTAAAATGTCGTCTTTCACATTGATTCGGAATCGTCAACCGCAAAAAAAGTCAGTTTTGAGTTATCGTTGAATGAACAAAGTTGTCTCTTTCTTGTTTCAAGTGTTTAACTATGGACCCATGGCTAAAACTCAAGTTTTAAAGACTTCCCGAAATCCGAATTTGGACATTCATTAGTGTATTAAGTGTATTAAAATGTCGTCTTTCGCATTGATTCGGAATCGTCAACCGCAAAAAAAGTCAGTTTTGAGTTATCGTTGAATGAACAAAGTTGTCTCTTTCTTGTTTCAAGTGTTCAACTATGGACCCATGGCTAAAACTCAAGTTTTAAAGACTTCCCGAAATCCGAATTTGGACTTTCATTTGTGTATTAAGTGTATTAAAATGTCGTCTTTCACATTGATTCGGAATCGTCAACCGCAAAAAAAGTCAGTTTTGAGATATCGTTGAATGAACAAAGTTGTCTCTTTCTTGTTTCAAGTGTTCAACTATGGACCCATGGCTAAAACTCAAGTTTTAAAAACTTCCCAAAATCTGAATTTGGACTTTATTTAGTGTATTAAGTGTTTCAAAATGTCATCTTTCACGTAGATTCAGAACCGTCAAAAGCAAATAAGTCAGTTTTGAGATATCTTTGATAGAACAAAGTTCTGTCTTTCTTGTTTCAATTGTTCTACTGTGCACCCATGGCTAAAACTCAAGTTTTAAAAACTTCCCGAGATCTGAATCTGGACTTTCATTAGTGTATTATGTGTATCAAAATGTCGTCTTTCACATAGATTCGGAATCGTCAACTGCAAAAAAGTCAATTTTGAGATATCGTTGATTTAACAAAGTTGTCTCCTTCTTGTTTCAAGTGTTCTACTATGGACCCATGGGTAAAACTCACGTTTTAAAAATGTCCCGAAATCCGAATTTGGACTTTCACTAGTGTATTAAGTGTATCAAAATGTCGTCTTTCACATTGATTCGGAATCGTCAACCGCAAAAAAAGGCAGTTTTTAGATATCGTTGAATGAAGAAAGTTGTCTCTTTCTTGTTTCAAGTGTTCAACAATGGACCCATGGCTAAAACTCAAGTTTTAAAGACTTCCCGAAATCCGAATTTGGATTTTTCATTAGTGTATTAAGTGTATTAAAATGTCGTCTTTCACATTGATTCGGAATCATCAACCGCAAAAAAAGTCAGTTTTGAGATATCGTTGAATGAACAAAGTTGTCTCTTTCTTTTTTCAAGTGTTTAACTATGGACCCATGGCTAAAACTCAAGTTTTAAATACTTTCCAAAATCTGAATTTGGACTTTCATCAGTGTATTAAGTGTATTAAAATGTCGTCTTTCACATTGATTCGGAATCGTCCACTACAAAAAACTGCCCTTTTGAGTTATCGTTGAATAAGCAAAGTTGTCTCTTTCTTGTTTCAAGTGTTCAACTATGGACCCATGGCTAAAACACAAGTTTTAAAAACTTCTCGAAATATGAATTTGGACTTTCTTTAGTGTATTAAGTTTTTCAAAATGTCGTCTTTCACGTAGATTCGGAATCATCAAAACCAAATAAGTCAGTTTTTAGATATCTTTGATTGAACAAAGTTCTATCTTTCTTGTTTCAAGTGTTCTACTATGAACCCACGGCTAAAACTCAAGTTTTAAAAACTTCTCGAAATCTGAATCTGGACTTTCATTAGTGTATTAAGTGTATCAAAATGTCATCTTTCACATAGGTTCGGAATCGTCAACTGCAAAAAAGTCAATTTTAAGATATCGTTGATTGAACAAAGTTGTCTCCTTCTTGTTTCAAGTGTTCTACTATGGACCATGGCTAAAACTCAAGTTTTAGAGACATCCCGAAATCCGAATTTGGACTTTCGTTAGTGTATTAAGTGTATCAAAATGTCATCTTTCACATTGATTCGAGATCGTCAACCGCAAAAAAAGTCAGTTTTGAGATATCGTTGAATGAACAAAGTTGTCTCTTTCTTGTTTCTAGTGTTTAACTATGGACCCATGGCTAAAACTCAAGTTTTAAAGACTTCCCAAAATCTGATTTGGACTTTCATCAGTGTATTAAGTGTATTAAAATGTAGTCTTTCACATTGATTCAGAATCGTCCACCGCAAAAAACTTTCCTTTCGAGTTATCGTTGAATGAACGAAGTTGTCTCTTTCTTGTTTCAAGTGTTCAACTACGGACCCATGGCCAAAACTCAAGTTTTAAAAACTTCCCAAAATCTGAATTTGGGCTTTCTTTAGTGTATTAAGTGTTTCAAAATGCCGTCTTTCATGTAGATTCGTAATCATCAAAAGCAAATAAGTCAGTTCTTAGATATCTTTGATTGAACAAAGTTCTGTCTTTCTTGTTTCAAGTGTTCTACTATGGACCCATGACTAAAACTCAAGTTTTAAAAACTTCTCGAAATCTAAATCTGGACTTTCATTAGGGTATTAAGTGTATCAAAATGTCGTCTTTCACATAGATTCGGAATCGTCAACTGCAAAAAAGTCAGTTTTAAGATATCGTTGATTGAACAAAGTTGTCTCTTTCTTGTTTCAAGTGTTCTACTATGGACCCATGGGTAAAACTCAAGTTTTAAAAAAGTTCCCGGAATCCGAATTTGGACATTCGTTAGTGTATTAAGTGTATCAAAATGTCGTCTTTCACGTTGATTCGGAATCGTCAACCGCAATAAAAGTCAGTTTTGAGATATAGTTGAATGAACAAAGTTGTCTCTTTCTTGTTTCAAGTGTTTAACTATTGACCCATGGCTAAAACTCAAGCTTTAAAGACTTCCCGAAATCCAAATTTGGACTTTCGTTAGTGTATTAAGTGTATCAAAATGTCGTCTTTCACATTTATTCGAAATCGTCAACCGCAAAAAAAGTCAGTTTTGAGAAATCGTTGAATCAACAAAGTTGTCTCTTTCTTGTTTCAAGTGTTCTACTATAGACCCATGGCTAAAACTCAAGTTTTAAAGACTTCGCGAAATCCAAATTTAGACTTTCATTAGTGTATTAAGTGTATTAAAATGTCGTATTTCACATTGATTCGGAATCGTCAACCGCAAAAAAAGTCAGTTCTGAGATATCGTTGAATGAACGAAGTTGTTTCTTTCTTGTTTCATGTGTTTACCTATGGACCCATGGCTAAAACTCAAGTTTTAAAGACTTCCCGAAATCCGAATTTGTACTTTCATTAGTGTATTAAGTGTATTAAAATGTCGTCTTTCACATTGATTCGGAATCGTCAACCGCAAAAAAAGTCAGTTTTGAGTTATCGTTGAATGAACAAAGTTGTCTCTTTCTTGTTTCAAGTGTTTAACTATGGACCCATGGCTAAAACTCAAGTTTTAAAGACTTCCCGAAATCCGAATTTGGACATTCATTAGTGTATTAAGTGTATTAAAATGTCGTCTTTCGCATTGATTCGGAATCGTCAACCGCAAAAAAAGTCAGTTTTGAGTTATCGTTGAATGAACAAAGTTGTCTCTTTCTTGTTTCAAGTGTTCAACTATGGACCCATGGCTAAAACTCAAGTTTTAAAGACTTCCCGAAATCCGAATTTGGACTTTCATTTGTGTATTAAGTGTATTAAAATGTCGTCTTTCACATTGATTCGGAATCGTCAACCGCAAAAAAAGTCAGTTTTGAGATATCGTTGAATGAACAAAGTTGTCTCTTTCTTGTTTCAAGTGTTCAACTATGGACCCATGGCTAAAACTCAAGTTTTAAAAACTTCCCAAAATCTGAATTTGGACTTTATTTAGTGTATTAAGTGTTTCAAAATGTCATCTTTCACGTAGATTCAGAACCGTCAAAAGCAAATAAGTCAGTTTTGAGATATCTTTGATAGAACAAAGTTCTGTCTTTCTTGTTTCAATTGTTCTACTGTGCACCCATGGCTAAAACTCAAGTTTTAAAAACTTCCCGAGATCTGAATCTGGACTTTCATTAGTGTATTATGTGTATCAAAATGTCGTCTTTCACATAGATTCGGAATCGTCAACTGCAAAAAAGTCAATTTTGAGATATCGTTGATTTAACAAAGTTGTCTCCTTCTTGTTTCAAGTGTTCTACTATGGACCCATGGGTAAAACTCACGTTTTAAAAATGTCCCGAAATCCGAATTTGGACTTTCACTAGTGTATTAAGTGTATCAAAATGTCGTATTTCACATTGATTCGGAATCGTCAACCGCAAAAAAAGGCAGTTTTTAGATATCGTTGAATGAAGAAAGTTGTCTCTTTCTTGTTTCAAGTGTTCAACAATGGACCCATGGCTAAAACTCAAGTTATAAAGACTTCCCGAAATCCGAATTTGGATTTTTCATTAGTGTATTAAGTGTATTAAAATGTCGTCTTTCACATTGATTCGGAATCATCAACCGCAAAAAAAGTCAGTTTTGAGATATCGTTGAATGAACAAAGTTGTCTCTTTCTTTTTTCAAGTGTTTAACTATGGACCCATGGCTAAAACTCAAGTTTTAAATACTTTCCGAAATCCGAATTTGGACTTTCATCAGTGTATTAAGTGTATTAAAATGTCGTCTTTCACATTGATTCGGAATCGTCCACTACAAAAAACTGCCCTTTTGAGTTATCGTTGAATAAGCAAAGTTGTCTCTTTCTTGTTTCAAGTGTTCAACTATGGACCCATGGCTAAAACACAAGTTTTAAAAACTTCTCGAAATATGAATTTGGACTTTCTTTAGTGTATTAAGTTTTTCAAAATGTCGTCTTTCACGTAGATTCGGAATCATCAAAACCAAATAAGTCAGTTTTTAGATATCTTTGATTGAACAAAGTTCTATCTTTCTTGTTTCAAGTGTTCTACTATGAACCCACGGCTAAAACTCAAGTTTTAAAAACTTCTCGAAATCTGAATCTGGACTTTCATTAGTGTATTAAGTGTATCAAAATGTCATCTTTCACATAGGTTCGGAATCGTCAACTGCAAAAAAGTCAATTTTAAGATATCGTTGATTGAACAAAGTTGTCTCCTTCTTGTTTCAAGTGTTCTACTATGGACCATGGCTAAAACTCAAGTTTTAGAGACATCCTGAAATCCGAATTTGGACTTTCGTTAGTGTATTAAGTGTATCAAAATGTCATCTTTCACATTGATTCGAGATCGTCAACCGCAAAAAAAGTCAGTTTTGAGATATCGTTGAATGAACAAAGTTGTCTCTTTCTTGTTTCTAGTGTTTAACTTTGGACCCATGGCTAAAACTCAAGTTTTAAAGACTTCCCAAAATCTGATTTGGACTTTCATCAGTGTATTAAGTGTATTAAAATGTAGTCTTTCACATTGATTCAGAATCGTCCACCGCAAAAAACTTTCCTTTCGAGTTATCGTTGAATGAACGAAGTTGTCTCTTTCTTGTTTCAAGTGTTCAACTACGGACCCATGGCCAAAACTCAAGTTTTAAAAACTTCCAAAAATCTGAATTTGGGCTTTCTTTAGTGTATTAAGTGTTTCAAAATGCCGTCTTTCATGTAGATTCGTAATCATCAAAAGCAAATAAGTCAGTTTTTAGATATCTTTGATTGAACAAAGTTCTGTCTTTCTTGTTTCAAGTGTTCTACTATGGACCCATGACTAAAACTCAAGTTTTAAAAACTTCTCGAAATCTAAATCTGGACTTTCATTAGGGTATTAAGTGTATCAAAATGTCGTCTTTCACATAGATTCGGAATCGTCAACTGCAAAAAAGTCAGTTTTAAGATATCGTTGATTGAACAAAGTTGTCTCTTTCTTGTTTCAAGTGTTCTACTATGGACCCATGGGTAAAACTCAAGTTTTAAAAAAGTTCCCGGAATCCGAATTTGGACATTCGTTAGTGTATTAAGTGTATCAAAATGTCGTCTTTCACGTTGATTCGGAATCGTCAACCGCAATAAAAGTCAGTTCTGAGATATAGTTGAATGAACAAAGTTGTCTCTTTCTTGTTTCAAGTGTTTAACTATTGACCCATGGCTAAAACTCAAGCTTTAAAGACTTCCCGAAATCCAAATTTGGACTTTCGTTAGTGTATTAAGTGTATCAAAATGTCGTCTTTCACATTTATTCGAAATCGTCAACCGCAAAAAAAGTCAGTTTTGAGAAATCGTTGAATCAACAAAGTTGTCTCTTTCTTGTTTCAAGTGTTCTACTATAGACCCATGGCTAAAACTCAAGTTTTAAAGACTTCGCGAAATCCAAATTTAGACTTTCATTAGTGTATTAAGTGTATTAAAATGTCGTATTTCACATTGATTCGGAATCGTCAACCGCAAAAAAAGTCAGTTCTGAGATATCGTTGAATGAACGAAGTTGTTTCTTTCTTGTTTCATGTGTTTACCTATGGACCCATGGCTAAAACTCAAGTTTTAAAGACTTCCCGAAATCCGAATTTGTACTTTCATTAGTGTATTAAGTGTATTAAAATGTCGTCTTTCACATTGATTCGGAATCGTCAACCGCAAAAAAAGTCAGTTTTGAGTTATCGTTGAATGAACAAAGTTGTCTCTTTCTTGTTTCAAGTGTTTAACTATGGACCCATGGCTAAAACTCAAGTTTTAAAGACTTCCCGAAATCCGAATTTGGACATTCATTAGTGTATTAAGTGTATTAAAATGTCGTCTTTCGCATTGATTCGGAATCGTCAACCGCAAAAAAAGTCAGTTTTGAGTTATCGTTGAATGAACAAAGTTGTCTCTTTCTTGTTTCAAGTGTTCAACTATGGACCCATGGCTAAAACTCAAGTTTTAAAGACTTCCCGAAATCCGAATTTGGACTTTCATTTGTGTATTAAGTGTATTAAAATGTCGTCTTTCACATTGATTCGGAATCGTCAACCGCAAAAAAAGTCAGTTTTGAGATATCGTTGAATGAACAAAGTTGTCTCTTTCTTGTTTCAAGTGTTCAACTATGGACCCATGGCTAAAACTCAAGTTTTAAAAACTTCCCAAAATCTGAATTTGGACTTTATTTAGTGTATTAAGTGTTTCAAAATGTCATCTTTCACGTAGATTCAGAACCGTCAAAAGCAAATAAGTCAGTTTTGAGATATCTTTGATAGAACAAAGTTCTGTCTTTCTTGTTTCAATTGTTCTACTGTGCACCCATGGCTAAAACTCAAGTTTTAAAAACTTCCCGAGATCTGAATCTGGACTTTCATTAGTGTATTATGTGTATCAAAATGTCGTCTTTCACATAGATTCGGAATCGTCAACTGCAAAAAAGTCAATTTTGAGATATCGTTGATTTAACAAAGTTGTCTCCTTCTTGTTTCAAGTGTTCTACTATGGACCCATGGGTAAAACTCACGTTTTAAAAATGTCCCGAAATCCGAATTTGGACTTTCACTAGTGTATTAAGTGTATCAAAATGTCGTCTTTCACATTGATTCGGAATCGTCAACCGCAAAAAAAGGCAGTTTTTAGATATCGTTGAATGAAGAAAGTTGTCTCTTTCTTGTTTCAAGTGTTCAACAATGGACCCATGGCTAAAACTCAAGTTTTAAAGACTTCCCGAAATCCGAATTTGGATTTTTCATTAGTGTATTAAGTGTATTAAAATGTCGTCTTTCACATTGATTCGGAATCATCAACCGCAAAAAAAGTCAGTTTTGAGATATCGTTGAATGAACAAAGTTGTCTCTTTCTTTTTTCAAGTGTTTAACTATGGACCCATGGCTAAAACTCAAGTTTTAAATACTTTCCAAAATCTGAATTTGGACTTTCATCAGTGTATTAAGTGTATTAAAATGTCGTCTTTCACATTGATTCGGAATCGTCCACTACAAAAAACTGCCCTTTTGAGTTATCGTTGAATAAGCAAAGTTGTCTCTTTCTTGTTTCAAGTGTTCAACTATGGACCCATGGCTAAAACACAAGTTTTAAAAACTTCTCGAAATATGAATTTGGACTTTCTTTAGTGTATTAAGTTTTTCAAAATGTCGTCTTTCACGTAGATTCGGAATCATCAAAACCAAATAAGTCAGTTTTTAGATATCTTTGATTGAACAAAGTTCTATCTTTCTTGTTTCAAGTGTTCTACTATGAACCCACGGCTAAAACTCAAGTTTTAAAAACTTCTCGAAATCTGAATCTGGACTTTCATTAGTGTATTAAGTGTATCAAAATGTCATCTTTCACATAGGTTCGGAATCGTCAACTGCAAAAAAGTCAATTTTAAGATATCGTTGATTGAACAAAGTTGTCTCCTTCTTGTTTCAAGTGTTCTACTATGGACCATGGCTAAAACTCAAGTTTTAGAGACATCCCGAAATCCGAATTTGGACTTTCGTTAGTGTATTAAGTGTATCAAAATGTCATCTTTCACATTGATTCGAGATCGTCAACCGCAAAAAAAGTCAGTTTTGAGATATCGTTGAATGAACAAAGTTGTCTCTTTCTTGTTTCTAGTGTTTAACTATGGACCCATGGCTAAAACTCAAGTTTTAAAGACTTCCCAAAATCTGATTTGGACTTTCATCAGTGTATTAAGTGTATTAAAATGTAGTCTTTCACATTGATTCAGAATCGTCCACCGCAAAAAACTTTCCTTTCGAGTTATCGTTGAATGAACGAAGTTGTCTCTTTCTTGTTTCAAGTGTTCAACTACGGACCCATGGCCAAAACTCAAGTTTTAAAAACTTCCCAAAATCTGAATTTGGGCTTTCTTTAGTGTATTAAGTGTTTCAAAATGCCGTCTTTCATGTAGATTCGTAATCATCAAAAGCAAATAAGTCAGTTCTTAGATATCTTTGATTGAACAAAGTTCTGTCTTTCTTGTTTCAAGTGTTCTACTATGGACCCATGACTAAAACTCAAGTTTTAAAAACTTCTCGAAATCTAAATCTGGACTTTCATTAGGGTATTAAGTGTATCAAAATGTCGTCTTTCACATAGATTCGGAATCGTCAACTGCAAAAAAGTCAGTTTTAAGATATCGTTGATTGAACAAAGTTGTCTCTTTCTTGTTTCAAGTGTTCTACTATGGACCCATGGGTAAAACTCAAGTTTTAAAAAAGTTCCCGGAATCCGAATTTGGACATTCGTTAGTGTATTAAGTGTATCAAAATGTCGTCTTTCACGTTGATTCGGAATCGTCAACCGCAATAAAAGTCAGTTTTGAGATATAGTTGAATGAACAAAGTTGTCTCTTTCTTGTTTCAAGTGTTTAACTATTGACCCATGGCTAAAACTCAAGCTTTAAAGACTTCCCGAAATCCAAATTTGGACTTTCGTTAGTGTATTAAGTGTATCAAAATGTCGTCTTTCACATTTATTCGAAATCGTCAACCGCAAAAAAAGTCAGTTTTGAGAAATCGTTGAATCAACAAAGTTGTCTCTTTCTTGTTTCAAGTGTTCTACTATAGACCCATGGCTAAAACTCAAGTTTTAAAGACTTCGCGAAATCCAAATTTAGACTTTCATTAGTGTATTAAGTGTATTAAAATGTCGTATTTCACATTGATTCGGAATCGTCAACCGCAAAAAAAGTCAGTTCTGAGATATCGTTGAATGAACGAAGTTGTTTCTTTCTTGTTTCATGTGTTTACCTATGGACCCATGGCTAAAACTCAAGTTTTAAAGACTTCCCGAAATCCGAATTTGTACTTTCATTAGTGTATTAAGTGTATTAAAATGTCGTCTTTCACATTGATTCGGAATCGTCAACCGCAAAAAAAGTCAGTTTTGAGTTATCGTTGAATGAACAAAGTTGTCTCTTTCTTGTTTCAAGTGTTTAACTATGGACCCATGGCTAAAACTCAAGTTTTAAAGACTTCCCGAAATCCGAATTTGGACATTCATTAGTGTATTAAGTGTATTAAAATGTCGTCTTTCGCATTGATTCGGAATCGTCAACCGCAAAAAAAGTCAGTTTTGAGTTATCGTTGAATGAACAAAGTTGTCTCTTTCTTGTTTCAAGTGTTCAACTATGGACCCATGGCTAAAACTCAAGTTTTAAAGACTTCCCGAAATCCGAATTTGGACTTTCATTTGTGTATTAAGTGTATTAAAATGTCGTCTTTCACATTGATTCGGAATCGTCAACCGCAAAAAAAGTCAGTTTTGAGATATCGTTGAATGAACAAAGTTGTCTCTTTCTTGTTTCAAGTGTTCAACTATGGACCCATGGCTAAAACTCAAGTTTTAAAAACTTCCCAAAATCTGAATTTGGACTTTATTTAGTGTATTAAGTGTTTCAAAATGTCATCTTTCACGTAGATTCAGAACCGTCAAAAGCAAATAAGTCAGTTTTGAGATATCTTTGATAGAACAAAGTTCTGTCTTTCTTGTTTCAATTGTTCTACTGTGCACCCATGGCTAAAACTCAAGTTTTAAAAACTTCCCGAGATCTGAATCTGGACTTTCATTAGTGTATTATGTGTATCAAAATGTCGTCTTTCACATAGATTCGGAATCGTCAACTGCAAAAAAGTCAATTTTGAGATATCGTTGATTTAACAAAGTTGTCTCCTTCTTGTTTCAAGTGTTCTACTATGGACCCATGGGTAAAACTCACGTTTTAAAAATGTCCCGAAATCCGAATTTGGACTTTCACTAGTGTATTAAGTGTATCAAAATGTCGTATTTCACATTGATTCGGAATCGTCAACCGCAAAAAAAGGCAGTTTTTAGATATCGTTGAATGAAGAAAGTTGTCTCTTTCTTGTTTCAAGTGTTCAACAATGGACCCATGGCTAAAACTCAAGTTATAAAGACTTCCCGAAATCCGAATTTGGATTTTTCATTAGTGTATTAAGTGTATTAAAATGTCGTCTTTCACATTGATTCGGAATCATCAACCGCAAAAAAAGTCAGTTTTGAGATATCGTTGAATGAACAAAGTTGTCTCTTTCTTTTTTCAAGTGTTTAACTATGGACCCATGGCTAAAACTCAAGTTTTAAATACTTTCCGAAATCCGAATTTGGACTTTCATCAGTGTATTAAGTGTATTAAAATGTCGTCTTTCACATTGATTCGGAATCGTCCACTACAAAAAACTGCCCTTTTGAGTTATCGTTGAATAAGCAAAGTTGTCTCTTTCTTGTTTCAAGTGTTCAACTATGGACCCATGGCTAAAACACAAGTTTTAAAAACTTCTCGAAATATGAATTTGGACTTTCTTTAGTGTATTAAGTTTTTCAAAATGTCGTCTTTCACGTAGATTCGGAATCATCAAAACCAAATAAGTCAGTTTTTAGATATCTTTGATTGAACAAAGTTCTATCTTTCTTGTTTCAAGTGTTCTACTATGAACCCACGGCTAAAACTCAAGTTTTAAAAACTTCTCGAAATCTGAATCTGGACTTTCATTAGTGTATTAAGTGTATCAAAATGTCATCTTTCACATAGGTTCGGAATCGTCAACTGCAAAAAAGTCAATTTTAAGATATCGTTGATTGAACAAAGTTGTCTCCTTCTTGTTTCAAGTGTTCTACTATGGACCATGGCTAAAACTCAAGTTTTAGAGACATCCTGAAATCTGAATTTGGACTTTCGTTAGTGTATTAAGTGTATCAAAATGTCATCTTTCACATTGATTCGAGATCGTCAACCGCAAAAAAAGTCAGTTTTGAGATATCGTTGAATGAACAAAGTTGTCTCTTTCTTGTTTCTAGTGTTTAACTTTGGACCCATGGCTAAAACTCAAGTTTTAAAGACTTCCCAAAATCTGATTTGGACTTTCATCAGTGTATTAAGTGTATTAAAATGTAGTCTTTCACATTGATTCAGAATCGTCCACCGCAAAAAACTTTCCTTTCGAGTTATCGTTGAATGAACGAAGTTGTCTCTTTCTTGTTTCAAGTGTTCAACTACGGACCCATGGCCAAAACTCAAGTTTTAAAAACTTCCAAAAATCTGAATTTGGGCTTTCTTTAGTGTATTAAGTGTTTCAAAATGCCGTCTTTCATGTAGATTCGTAATCATCAAAAGCAAATAAGTCAGTTTTTAGATATCTTTGATTGAACAAAGTTCTGTCTTTCTTGTTTCAAGTGTTCTACTATGGACCCATGACTAAAACTCAAGTTTTAAAAACTTCTCGAAATCTAAATCTGGACTTTCATTAGGGTATTAAGTGTATCAAAATGTCGTCTTTCACATAGATTCGGAATCGTCAACTGCAAAAAAGTCAGTTTTAAGATATCGTTGATTGAACAAAGTTGTCTCTTTCTTGTTTCAAGTGTTCTACTATGGACCCATGGGTAAAACTCAAGTTTTAAAAAAGTTCCCGGAATCCGAATTTGGACATTCGTTAGTGTATTAAGTGTATCAAAATGTCGTCTTTCACGTTGATTCGGAATCGTCAACCGCAATAAAAGTCAGTTCTGAGATATAGTTGAATGAACAAAGTTGTCTCTTTCTTGTTTCAAGTGTTTAACTATTGACCCATGGCTAAAACTCAAGCTTTAAAGACTTCCCGAAATCCAAATTTGGACTTTCGTTAGTGTATTAAGTGTATCAAAATGTCGTCTTTCACATTTATTCGAAATCGTCAACCGCAAAAAAAGTCAGTTTTGAGAAATCGTTGAATCAACAAAGTTGTCTCTTTCTTGTTTCAAGTGTTCTACTATAGACCCATGGCTAAAACTCAAGTTTTAAAGACTTCGCGAAATCCAAATTTAGACTTTCATTAGTGTATTAAGTGTATTAAAATGTCGTATTTCACATTGATTCGGAATCGTCAACCGCAAAAAAAGTCAGTTCTGAGATATCGTTGAATGAACGAAGTTGTTTCTTTCTTGTTTCATGTGTTTACCTATGGACCCATGGCTAAAACTCAAGTTTTAAAGACTTCCCGAAATCCGAATTTGTACTTTCATTAGTGTATTAAGTGTATTAAAATGTCGTCTTTCACATTGATTCGGAATCGTCAACCGCAAAAAAAGTCAGTTTTGAGTTATCGTTGAATGAACAAAGTTGTCTCTTTCTTGTTTCAAGTGTTTAACTATGGACCCATGGCTAAAACTCAAGTTTTAAAGACTTCCCGAAATCCGAATTTGGACATTCATTAGTGTATTAAGTGTATTAAAATGTCGTCTTTCGCATTGATTCGGAATCGTCAACCGCAAAAAAAGTCAGTTTTGAGTTATCGTTGAATGAACAAAGTTGTCTCTTTCTTGTTTCAAGTGTTCAACTATGGACCCATGGCTAAAACTCAAGTTTTAAAGACTTCCCGAAATCCGAATTTGGACTTTCATTTGTGTATTAAGTGTATTAAAATGTCGTCTTTCACATTGATTCGGAATCGTCAACCGCAAAAAAAGTCAGTTTTGAGATATCGTTGAATGAACAAAGTTGTCTCTTTCTTGTTTCAAGTGTTCAACTATGGACCCATGGCTAAAACTCAAGTTTTAAAAACTTCCCAAAATCTGAATTTGGACTTTATTTAGTGTATTAAGTGTTTCAAAATGTCATCTTTCACGTAGATTCAGAACCGTCAAAAGCAAATAAGTCAGTTTTGAGATATCTTTGATAGAACAAAGTTCTGTCTTTCTTGTTTCAATTGTTCTACTGTGCACCCATGGCTAAAACTCAAGTTTTAAAAACTTCCCGAGATCTGAATCTGGACTTTCATTAGTGTATTATGTGTATCAAAATGTCGTCTTTCACATAGATTCGGAATCGTCAACTGCAAAAAAGTCAATTTTGAGATATCGTTGATTTAACAAAGTTGTCTCCTTCTTGTTTCAAGTGTTCTACTATGGACCCATGGGTAAAACTCACGTTTTAAAAATGTCCCGAAATCCGAATTTGGACTTTCACTAGTGTATTAAGTGTATCAAAATGTCGTATTTCACATTGATTCGGAATCGTCAACCGCAAAAAAAGGCAGTTTTTAGATATCGTTGAATGAAGAAAGTTGTCTCTTTCTTGTTTCAAGTGTTCAACAATGGACCCATGGCTAAAACTCAAGTTATAAAGACTTCCCGAAATCCGAATTTGGATTTTTCATTAGTGTATTAAGTGTATTAAAATGTCGTCTTTCACATTGATTCGGAATCATCAACCGCAAAAAAAGTCAGTTTTGAGATATCGTTGAATGAACAAAGTTGTCTCTTTCTTTTTTCAAGTGTTTAACTATGGACCCATGGCTAAAACTCAAGTTTTAAATACTTTCCGAAATCCGAATTTGGACTTTCATCAGTGTATTAAGTGTATTAAAATGTCGTCTTTCACATTGATTCGGAATCGTCCACTACAAAAAACTGCCCTTTTGAGTTATCGTTGAATAAGCAAAGTTGTCTCTTTCTTGTTTCAAGTGTTCAACTATGGACCCATGGCTAAAACACAAGTTTTAAAAACTTCTCGAAATATGAATTTGGACTTTCTTTAGTGTATTAAGTTTTTCAAAATGTCGTCTTTCACGTAGATTCGGAATCATCAAAACCAAATAAGTCAGTTTTTAGATATCTTTGATTGAACAAAGTTCTATCTTTCTTGTTTCAAGTGTTCTACTATGAACCCACGGCTAAAACTCAAGTTTTAAAAACTTCTCGAAATCTGAATCTGGACTTTCATTAGTGTATTAAGTGTATCAAAATGTCATCTTTCACATAGGTTCGGAATCGTCAACTGCAAAAAAGTCAATTTTAAGATATCGTTGATTGAACAAAGTTGTCTCCTTCTTGTTTCAAGTGTTCTACTATGGACCATGGCTAAAACTCAAGTTTTAGAGACATCCTGAAATCCGAATTTGGACTTTCGTTAGTGTATTAAGTGTATCAAAATGTCATCTTTCACATTGATTCGAGATCGTCAACCGCAAAAAAAGTCAGTTTTGAGATATCGTTGAATGAACAAAGTTGTCTCTTTCTTGTTTCTAGTGTTTAACTTTGGACCCATGGCTAAAACTCAAGTTTTAAAGACTTCCCAAAATCTGATTTGGACTTTCATCAGTGTATTAAGTGTATTAAAATGTAGTCTTTCACATTGATTCAGAATCGTCCACCGCAAAAAACTTTCCTTTCGAGTTATCGTTGAATGAACGAAGTTGTCTCTTTCTTGTTTCAAGTGTTCAACTACGGACCCATGGCCAAAACTCAAGTTTTAAAAACTTCCAAAAATCTGAATTTGGGCTTTCTTTAGTGTATTAAGTGTTTCAAAATGCCGTCTTTCATGTAGATTCGTAATCATCAAAAGCAAATAAGTCAGTTTTTAGATATCTTTGATTGAACAAAGTTCTGTCTTTCTTGTTTCAAGTGTTCTACTATGGACCCATGACTAAAACTCAAGTTTTAAAAACTTCTCGAAATCTAAATCAGGACTTTCATTAGGGTATTAAGTGTATCAAAATGTCGTCTTTCACATAGATTCGGAATCGTCAACTGCAAAAAAGTCAGTTTTAAGATATCGTTGATTGAACAAAGTTGTCTCTTTCTTGTTTCAAGTGTTCTACTATGGACCCATGGGTAAAACTCAAGTTTTAAAAAAGTTCTCGGAATCCGAATTTGGACATTCGTTAGTGTATTAAGTGTATCAAAATGTCGTCTTTCACGTTGATTCGGAATCGTCAACCGCAATAAAAGTCAGTTTTGAGATATAGTTGAATGAACAAAGTTGTCTCTTTCTTGTTTCAAGTGTTTAACTATTGACCCATGGCTAAAACTCAAGCTTTAAAGACTTCCCGAAATCCAAATTTGGACTTTCGTTAGTGTATTAAGTGTATCAAAATGTCGTCTTTCACATTTATTCGAAATCGTCAACCTCAAAAAAAGTCAGTTTTGAGAAATCGTTGAATCAATAAAGTTGTCTCTTTCTTGTTTCAAGTGTTCTACTATAGACCCATGGCTAAAACTCAAGTTTTAAAGACTTCCCGAAATCCAAATTTAGACTTTCATTAGTGTATTAAGTGTATTAAAATGTCGTATTTCACATTGATTCGGAATCGTCAACCGCAAAAAAAGTCAGTTCTGAGATATCGTTGAATGAACGAAGTTGTTTCTTTCTTGTTTCAAGTGTTTAACTATGGACCCATGGCTAAAACTCAAGTTTTAAAGACTTCCCGAAATCCGAATTTGTACTTTCATTAGTGTATTAAGTGTATTAAAATGTCGTCTTTCACATTGATTCGGAATCGTCAACCGCAAAAAAAGTCAGTTTTGAGTTATCGTTGAATGAACAAAGTTGTCTCTTTCTTGTTTCAAGTGTTTAACTATGGACCCATGGCTAAAACTCAACTTTTAAAGACTTCCCGAAATCCGAATTTGGACTTTCATTAGTGTATTAAGTGTATTAAAATGTCGTCTTTCGCATTGATTCGGAATCGTCAACCGCAAAAAAAGTCAGTTTTGAGTTATCGTTGAATGAACAAAGTTGTCTCTTTCTTGTTTCAAGTGTTCAACTATGGACCCATGGCTAAAACTCAAGTTTTAAAGACTTCCCGAAATCCGAATTTGGACTTTCATTTGTGTATTAAGTGTATTAAAATGTCGTCTTTCACATTGATTCGGAATCGTCAACCGCAAAAAAAGTCAGTTTTGAGATATTGTTGAATGAACAAAGTTGTCTCTTTCTTGTTTCAAGTGTTCAACTATGGACCCATGGCTAAAACTCAAGTTTTAAAAACTTCCCAAAATCTGAATTTGGACTTTATTTAGTGTATTAAGTGTTTCAAAATGTCATCTTTCACGTAGATTCAGAACCGTCAAAAGCAAATAAGTCAGTTTTGAGATATCTTTGATAGAACAAAGTTCTGTCTTTCTTGTTTCAATTGTTCTACTGTGCACCCATGGCTAAAATTCAAGTTTTAAAAACTTCCCGAGATCTGAATCTGGACTTTCATTAGTGTATTATGTGTATCAAAATGTCGTCTTTCACATAGATTCGGAATCGTCAACTGCAAAAAAGTCAATTTTGAGATATCGTTGATTTAACAAAGTTGTCTCCTTCTTGTTTCAAGTGTTCTACTATGGACCCATGGGTAAAACTCACGTTTTAAAAATGTCCCGAAATCCGAATTTGGACTTTCACTAGTGTATTAAGTGTATCAAAATGTCGTCTTTCACATTGATTCGGAATCGTCAACCGCAAAAAAAGGCAGTTTTTAGATATCGTTGAATGAAGAAAGTTGTCTCTTTCTTGTTTCAAGTGTTCAACAATGGACCCATGGCTAAAACTCAAGTTTTAAAGACTTCCCGAAATCCGAATTTGGATTTTTCATTAGTGTATTAAGTGTATTAAAATGTCGTCTTTCACATTGATTCGGAATCATCAACCGCAAAAAAAGTCAGTTTTGTGATATCGTTGAATGAACAAAGTTGTCTCTTTCTTTTTTCAAGTGTTTAACTATGGACCCATGGCTAAAACTCAAGTTTTAAATACTTTCCGAAATTCGAATTTGGACTTTCATCAGTGTATTAAGTGTATTAAAATGTCGTCTTTCACATTGATTCGGAATCGTCCACTACAAAAAACTGCCCTTTTGAGTTATCGTTGAATAAGCAAAGTTGTCTCTTTCTTGTTTCAAGTGTTCAACTATGGACCCATGGCTAAAACACAAGTTTTAAAAACTTCTCGAAATATGAATTTGGACTTTCTTTAGTGTATTAAGTTTTTCAAAATGTCGTCTTTCACGTAGATTCGGAATCATCAAAACCAAATAAGTCAGTTTTTAGATATCTTTGATTGAACAAAGTTCTATCTTTCTTGTTTCAAGTGTTCTACTATGAACCCACGGCTAAAACTCAAGTTTTAAAAACTTCTCGAAATCTGAATCTGGACTTTCATTAGTGTATTAAGTGTATCAAAATGTCATCTTTCACATAGGTTCGGAATCGTCAACTGCAAAAAAGTCAATTTTAAGATATCGTTGATTGAACAAAGTTGTCTCCTTCTTGTTTCAAGTGTTCTACTATGGACCATGGCTAAAACTCAAGTTTTAGAGACATCCCGAAATCCGAATTTGGACTTTCGTTAGTGTATTAAGTGTATCAAAATGTCATCTTTCACATTGATTCGAGATCGTCAACCGCAAAAAAAGTCAGTTTTGAGATATCGTTGAATGAACAAAGTTGTCTCTTTCTTGTTTCTAGTGTTTAACTATGGACCCATGGCTAAAACTCAAGTTTTAAAGACTTCCCAAAATCTGATTTGGACTTTCATCAGTGTATTAAGTGTATTAAAATGTAGTCTTTCACATTGATTCAGAATCGTCCACCGCAAAAAACTTTCCTTTCGAGTTATCGTTGAATGAACGAAGTTGTCTCTTTCTTGTTTCAAGTGTTCAACTACGGACCCATGGCCAAAACTCAAGTTTTAAAAACTTCCCAAAATCTGAATTTGGGCTTTCTTTAGTGTATTAAGTGTTTCAAAATGCCGTCTTTCATGTAGATTCGTAATCATCAAAAGCAAATAAGTCAGTTTTTAGATATCTTTGATTGAACAAAGTTCTGTCTTTCTTGTTTCAAGTGTTCTACTATGGACCCATGACTAAAACTCAAGTTTTAAAAACTTCTCGAAATCTAAATCTGGACTTTCATTAGGGTATTAAGTGTATCAAAATGTCGTCTTTCACATAGATTCGGAATCGTCAACTGCAAAAAAGTCAGTTTTAAGATATCGTTGATTGAACAAAGTTGTCTCTTTCTTGTTTCAAGTGTTCTACTATGGACCCATGGGTAAAACTCAAGTTTTAAAAAAGTTCCCGGAATCCAAATTTGGACATTCGTTAGTGTATTAAGTGTATCAAAATGTCGTCTTTCACGTTGATTCGGAATCGTCAACCGCAATAAAAGTCAGTTTTGAGATATAGTTGAATGAACAAAGTTGTCTCTTTCTTGTTTCAAGTGTTTAACTATTGACCCATGGCTAAAACTCAAGCTTTAAAGACTTCCCGAAATCCAAATTTGGACTTTCGTTAGTGTATTAAGTGTATCAAAATGTCGTCTTTCACATTTATTCGAAATCGTCAACCGCAAAAAAAGTCAGTTTTGAGAAATCGTTGAATCAACAAAGTTGTCTCTTTCTTGTTTCAAGTGTTCTACTATAGACCCATGGCTAAAACTCAAGTTTTAAAGACTTCCCGAAATCCAAATTTAGACTTTCATTAGTGTATTAAGTGTATTAAAATGTCGTATTTCACATTGATTCGGAATCGTCAACCGCAAAAAAAGTCAGTTCTGAGATATCGTTGAATGAACGAAGTTGTTTCTTTCTTGTTTCAAGTGTTTAACTATGGACCCATGGCTAAAACTCAAGTTTTAAAGACTTCCCGAAATCCGAATTTGTACTTTCATTAGTGTATTAAGTGTATTAAAATGTCGTCTTTCACATTGATTCGGAATCGTCAACCGCAAAAAAAGTCAGTTTTGAGTTATCGTTGAATGAACAAAGTTGTCTCTTTCTTGTTTCAAGTGTTCAACTATGGACCCATGGCTAAAACTCAAGTTTTAAAGACTTCCCGAAATCCGAATTTGGACTTTCATTTGTGTATTAAGTGTATTAAAATGTCGTCTTTCACATTGATTCGGAATCGTCAACCGCAAAAAAAGTCAGTTTTGAGATATTGTTGAATGAACAAAGTTGTCTCTTTCTTGTTTCAAGTGTTCAACTATGGACCCATGGCTAAAACTCAAGTTTTAAAAACTTCCCAAAATCTGAATTTGGACTTTATTTAGTGTATTAAGTGTTTCAAAATGTCATGTTTCACGTAGATTCAGAACCGTCAAAAGCAAATAAGTCAGTTTTGAGATATCTTTGATAGAACAAAGTTCTGTCTTTCTTGTTTCAATTGTTCTACTGTGCACCCATGGCTAAAACTCAAGTTTTAAAAACTTCCCGAGATCTGAATCTGGACTTTCATTAGTGTATTATGTGTATCAAAATGTCGTCTTTCACATAGATTCGGAATCGTCAACTGCAAAAAAGTCAATTTTGAGATATCGTTGATTTAACAAAGTTGTCTCCTTCTTGTTTCAAGTGTTCTACTATGGACCCATGGGTAAAACTCACGTTTTAAAAATGTCCCGAAATCCGAATTTGGACTTTCACTAGTGTATTAAGTGTATCAAAATGTCGTCTTTCACATTGATTCGGAATCGTCAACCGCAAAAAAAGGCAGTTTTTAGATATCGTTGAATGAAGAAAGTTGTCTCTTTCTTGTTTCAAGTGTTCAACAATGGACCCATGGCTAAAACTCAAGTTTTAAAGACTTCCCGAAATCCGAATTTGGATTTTTCATTAGTGTATTAAGTGTATTAAAATGTCGTCTTTCACATTGATTCGGAATCATCAACCGCAAAAAAAGTCAGTTTTGAGATATCGTTGAATGAACAAAGTTGTCTCTTTCTTTTTTCAAGTGTTTAACTATGGACCCATGGCTAAAACTCAAGTTTTAAATACTTTCCGAAATCCGAATTTGGACTTTCATCAGTGTATTAAGTGTATTAAAATGTCGACTTTCACATTGATTCGGAATCGTCCACTACAAAAAACTGCCCTTTTGAGTTATCGTTGAATAAGCAAAGTTGTCTCTTTCTTGTTTCAAGTGTTCAACTATGGACCCATGGCTAAAACACAAGTTTTAAAAACTTCTCGAAATATGAATTTGGACTTTCTTTAGTGTATTAAGTTTTTCAAAATGTCGTCTTTCACGTAGATTCGGAATCATCAAAACCAAATAAGTCAGTTTTTAGATATCTTTGATTGAACAAAGTTCTATCTTTCTTGTTTCAAGTGTTCTACTATGAACCCACGGCTAAAACTCAAGTTTTAAAAACTTCTCGAAATCTGAATCTGGACTTTCATTAGTGTATTAAGTGTATCAAAATGTCATCTTTCACATAGGTTCGGAATCGTCAACTGCAAAAAAGTCAATTTTAAGATATCGTTGATTGAACAAAGTTGTCTCCTTCTTGTTTCAAGTGTTCTACTATGGACCATGGCTAAAACTCAAGTTTTAGAGACATCCCGAAATCCGAATTTGGACTTTCGTTAGTGTATTAAGTGTATCAAAATGTCATCTTTCACATTGATTCGAGATCGTCAACCGCAAAAAAAGTCAGTTTTGAGATATCGTTGAATGAACAAAGTTGTCTCTTTCTTGTTTCTAGTGTTTAACTATGGACCCATGGCTAAAACTCAAGTTTTAAAGACTTCCCAAAATCTGATTTGGACTTTCATCAGTGTATTAAGTGTATTAAAATGTAGTCTTTCACATTGATTCAGAATCGTCCACCGCAAAAAACTTTCCTTTCGAGTTATCGTTGAATGAACGAAGTTGTCTCTTTCTTGTTTCAAGTGTTCAACTACGGACCCATGGCCAAAACTCAAGTTTTAAAAACTTCCCAAAATCTGAATTTGGGCTTTCTTTAGTGTATTAAGTGTTTCAAAATGCCGTCTTTCATGTAGATTCGTAATCATCAAAAGCAAATAAGTCAGTTTTTAGATATCTTTGATTGAACAAAGTTCTGTCTTTCTTGTTTCAAGTGTTCTACTATGGACCCATGACTAAAACTCAAGTTTTAAAAACTTCTCGAAATCTAAATCTGGACTTTCATTAGGGTATTAAGTGTATCAAAATGTCGTCTTTCACATAGATTCGGAATCGTCAACTGCAAAAAAGTCAGTTTTAAGATATCGTTGATTGAACAAAGTTGTCTCTTTCTTGTTTCAAGTGTTCTACTATGGACCCATGGGTAAAACTCAAGTTTTAAAAAAGTTCCCGGAATCCAAATTTGGACATTCGTTAGTGTATTAAGTGTATCAAAATGTCGTCTTTCACGTTGATTCGGAATCGTCAACCGCAATAAAAGTCAGTTTTGAGATATAGTTGAATGAACAAAGTTGTCTCTTTCTTGTTTCAAGTGTTTAACTATTGACCCATGGCTAAAACTCAAGCTTTAAAGACTTCCCGAAATCCAAATTTGGACTTTCGTTAGTGTATTAAGTGTATCAAAATGTCGTCTTTCACATTTATTCGAAATCGTCAACCGCAAAAAAAGTCAGTTTTGAGAAATCGTTGAATCAACAAAGTTGTCTCTTTCTTGTTTCAAGTGTTCTACTATAGACCCATGGCTAAAACTCAAGTTTTAAAGACTTCCCGAAATCCAAATTTAGACTTTCATTAGTGTATTAAGTGTATTAAAATGTCGTATTTCACATTGATTCGGAATCGTCAACCGCAAAAAAAGTCAGTTCTGAGATATCGTTGAATGAACGAAGTTGTTTCTTTCTTGTTTCAAGTGTTTAACTATGGACCCATGGCTAAAACTCAAGTTTTAAAGACTTCCCGAAATCCGAATTTGTACTTTCATTAGTGTATTAAGTGTATTAAAATGTCGTCTTTCACATTGATTCGGAATCGTCAACCGCAAAAAAAGTCAGTTTTGAGTTATCGTTGAATGAACAAAGTTGTCTCTTTCTTGTTTCAAGTGTTCAACTATGGACCCATGGCTAAAACTCAAGTTTTAAAGACTTCCCGAAATCCGAATTTGGACTTTCATTTGTGTATTAAGTGTATTAAAATGTCGTCTTTCACATTGATTCGGAATCGTCAACCGCAAAAAAAGTCAGTTTTGAGATATTGTTGAATGAACAAAGTTGTCTCTTTCTTGTTTCAAGTGTTCAACTATGGACCCATGGCTAAAACTCAAGTTTTAAAAACTTCCCAAAATCTGAATTTGGACTTTATTTAGTGTATTAAGTGTTTCAAAATGTCATCTTTCACGTAGATTCAGAACCGTCAAAAGCAAATAAGTCAGTTTTGAGATATCTTTGATAGAACAAAGTTCTGTCTTTCTTGTTTCAATTGTTCTACTGTGCACCCATGGCTAAAACTCAAGTTTTAAAAACTTCCCGAGATCTGAATCTGGACTTTCATTAGTGTATTATGTGTATCAAAATGTCGTCTTTCACATAGATTCGGAATCGTCAACTGCAAAAAAGTCAATTTTGAGATATCGTTGATTTAACAAAGTTGTCTCCTTCTTGTTTCAAGTGTTCTACTATGGACCCATGGGTAAAACTCACGTTTTAAAAATGTCCCGAAATCCGAATTTGGACTTTCACTAGTGTATTAAGTGTATCAAAATGTCGTCTTTCACATTGATTCGGAATCGTCAACCGCAAAAAAAGGCAATTTTTAGATATCGTTGAATGAAGAAAGTTGTCTCTTTCTTGTTTCAAGTGTTCAACAATGGACCCATGGCTAAAACTCAAGTTTTAAAGACTTCCCGAAATCCGAATTTGGATTTTTCATTAGTGTATTAAGTGTATTAAAATGTCGTCTTTCACATTGATTCGGAATCATCAACCGCAAAAAAAGTCAGTTTTGAGATATCGTTGAATGAACAAAGTTGTCTCTTTCTTTTTTCAAGTGTTTAACTATGGACCCATGGCTAAAACTCAAGTTTTAAATACTTTCCGAAATCCGAATTTGGACTTTCATCAGTGTATTAAGTGTATTAAAATGTCGTCTTTCACATTGATTCGGAATCGTCCACTACAAAAAACTGCCCTTTTGAGTTATCGTTGAATAAGCAAAGTTGTCTCTTTCTTGTTTCAAGTGTTCAACTATGGACCCATGGCTAAAACACAAGTTTTAAAAACTTCTCGAAATATGAATTTGGACTTTCTTTAGTGTATGAATTTGGACTTTCTTAGAGTCAATAGGCTGATTATCCTTGGTATTGATCTACAGTTACGACTGATTATCATACCTTGGATCTACAGCAAGTTATGATTGATCTTAAAGTCAATAGGCTGATTATCCTTGGTATTGATCTACAGTTACTACTGATTATCATATCTTGGATCTACAGCTTGAGTTAATAGGCTGATTATCCTCGGTATTGATCTACAGTTATAACTGATTATCATACCTTGGATCTACAGCAAATATAAAAAGAGAAGGTTGTATTGTCATTCACAGATTTTATTAAACATGCTGATCATATGCATGCATACGAGATTTTGATTGTATGATAAAAACATACTTTTGGATTGAGTGTGTATGTTATTTGATTAGTTGTTTAGTATAATGCTTTGAATGAAAAGTTATGGAGAAGTTGCTAATGGATGCATGTGCATGTGCATGTAGATGGCTAATGCTACTAAGGGCATAATCGCCGAGCTCAATAAAGATTTGAAGCTTGATGGTGACAATTATGCTATATGGCAACAAAAGATTCAATTCATACTAATTGAGCAAGAAACCCTTGAAATGATCACCGAAACCATGATAGATCCCGGTGACAAGGCAACGTCCCAGCAAAAGATGGATTATGTCTATTTCAAAAAGAAAGATACCATGGCAAGAATCACTTTGCTTAGTGCAATGATTGATGACATCATGGTGGATTTCGTTGTGCTCGAATCAGCCAAAGCCATATGGGACAAGGCTAAGGAAAAGTTTGGTAGCATCTCTCTGGAGAGGCAAAGAGCACTAATTCTCAAATTTGAGAATTATATGAAAAAGCCTGATCATACAATGGGAAGGCATCTACGAGAGATGTCCAAAATGATCACTGGATTAAAGGCTGTGGGACATACTCTAACTGATGAACAACAAGTGCAAGCTGTCATTCGTTCACTTCCCGATAGTGAGTGGCAATTGATAAAGATCAATTTGCGACACAACACTGAAATTAAGACCTTTGAGGATATTGCCCGTCATTTGCTTTTGGAAGCAGAAGTGATGGATATTACTAACCCTAAAGCTTTTGTAGCTGAAGGTAATACTTCTAAAAAGAAGAAGTGGAACAAAGGTTTCAAGAAAGGGAAAAGAATGAATGGAAAGTTGTCTGTAAAGAAGGGCAAAGACAAGAAGGGAAAAGATCCCAAGAAGGGAAAGGATCCCAAGAAAATCAAGTGCTTCAACTGTGGCCAAAAGGGTCATTTTGCACGTGATTGCACTATACCAAAGGTACACTTTACTCCTTTTACATTTGATGCATTAGTTGCATCATGTACTTTCATGGTTGATTCTAACTCAGGATGGGTTCTGGATTCAGGAGCAACCAGTCACATCATAAAGGATCGTGAGTTGTTCGTGCATTTCAGGAAGATTCCACCAAATACCAAGTGGGTATATGTCGGAAATAATGCACGACTTGAAGTACAAGGAATCGGGATTTGTGAAATTTCGATAAAGGATGGACATTGTCTCCATTTAGTAGATGTACTCTATGTACCTCAAATTAGAAGAAACTTGATTTCTGTATCTTGTCTTTTGTATTATGGTTATGAATTAATATTTCGTGGAAATAAAGTGGATCTATTTTCCAATAAAAAGTTTGTTGGTTCTGGTTTCTTACATGATGGTTTCTTTGTTTTGAATTCTTCAAATGAAAATTCAAACACTCATTGTCTTATAGCTGAAAGGCAAGATGAATGTTTATGGCATTCAAGATTAGGGCATGTAGGAGAATCAAGAATGAAAAGGTTAGCCAAAGAAGGCTTACTTGGTTCTTTGAGAAATGTATCTCTTCCTACGTGTGAATATTGCCTTGCTGGAAAGATGAGTAGGAAACCTTTTGGGAAAGGGTCCCGAGTTCAGTTTCCATTAGCTTTAGTACATTCTGACATATGTGGTCCCTTGAATGTGATATCTAGACAAGGGTTTAGATATTTCCTCACATTCACTGATGACTATACTCGTTATACACATGTGTACTTGTTAAAGTTTAAAAGTGAAGCAATGAGTTGTTTCTTGGCATATGTGCAATTGGTTGAGAATCAACTTAACACTACGATCAAATGTCTAAGGACAGATCGTGGAGGTGAGTATATGTCTAATTTGTTTAAGGGGTTCTGTGAGCAAAAAGGAATAGAAAGGCAGCTTACTATTCCAGATACACCCCAACAAAATGGAGTGGCCGAAAGGAAGAATCGCACACTCTTAGACATGGTGAGATCTATGATGGCTCAAGCCAACTTAGATATGTCTTATTGGGGAGATGCGTTGCTAACAGCAACATATGTGCTCAATCGAATGCCCTCCAAATCAGTATCTTCTACTCCTTATGAGTTATGGACTAAAAGGAGGCCAAATTTGAGTAATTTAAGGCCTTGGGGCTGTGCAGCCTATGTCCATAACACCAAATCTGAATTTGGTAAGTTAGGACCAAAAGGAAAGAAATGTGTTTTCCTTAGGTACTGCGAACACTCTAAAGGCTATGTGTTTGCTGATTTAGAGGAAGGGAGTAAAAGACCTGAATTTGATTCAAGGGATGTAGTATTTTTGGAAAATGAGTTTCCAAGAAAAGGGAATGTTTCTACAGGAGTTTCCTTTTATGAAATGTCTGACTCACAAGTTGATACTCACAATGTATCAACTATACCTACACCACAAGGAGTGTTTGGGAATGTTGGGTTGAGTGGGAGCATTGAGCATCCAACTGAAGTTGGTCAAGATGTGACTAACAATGATCAAAATATTGATCAAGATATGCCCACACAAGAAAGTGATCAAATAGATCAACATCAAGAATTGGTCGAAGATGATCAACCTCCTGAACAACATGATGATGATGTGCATCATGATGCTTCTCCTAGTGTGCGTAGGTCCTCAAGAATATTTAGAAGACCAAAGAAGTGGTGGATTCTAAATGATGAAGTGAACATGGTTTCACCTGAGGTGGATGATGAACCTCGCACTATTAAGGATGCACTTAATAGTCTTGATTCAGATAAGTGGAAAATGGCTATGGAAGAAGAACTAAATTCTATGAGGGATAACCATGTCTGGGACTTGGTTGATCTTCCACAAGGGAGGAAAGCAATTGGGAACAAATGGGTTTTTCGAATCAAGCGAAAAGCAGATGGTTCCATTGATAGGTACAAGGCACGATTGGTTGCCAAAGGGTACACACAGGTAGAAGGTGTTGATTATCAAGACACTTTCTCACCTGTTGTCAGGTTTAACTCCATTAGGATAATACTTGCAATAGTAGCCCATATGGACTTGGAATTACATCAAATGGATGTTAAGACTGCCTTCCTCAATGGTGATTTGAGTGAAGAAATCTATATGACACAACCAGCGGGTTATGTCGAAAATGGTCAAGAACAAAAGGTATGTCACTTAATGAAGTCGATATACGGCCTGAAGCAAGCTTCTAGGCAGTGGTACCTAAAATTCCATCAATCAATTTTGAGCTATGGTTTCAAAATGATGGATGAAGATCATTGTGTATATGTCTTGCATTCCAAGGACAAATTTGTGATCATGTCACTATATGTAGATGACATTCTATTAGCAAGTAATAACAAAGGTTTTTTGAAAGTCATCAAAGGATGGTTATCATCAACCTTTGAAATGAAAGATATGGGAGAAGCTGCATTCATCCTTGGAGTCCAGATTCTAAGGAATCGGGCTACAAAGTTGTTAGCTCTATCTCAAGAAACTTATATAGATAAGATTCTTGAACGCTTCCATATGAAGGATGCTAAACCAATGAATACCCCGATTGCCCATAATGCCAAAATTAGTGAGGCAATGTGTCCACAAAACCCTCAAGAGAAACATGAAATGGAACAAGTTCCATATTCAAGTGCTATAGGGAGCCTAATGTATGCCATGATGTGTACACGGCCTGATATAAGTCAAGCTGTTGGGTTATTAGCCAGGTATCAATCCAACCCTGGAAGTCAGCATTGGAAGTGTATCAAAAGGATTTTTCGTTACCTCAAAGGTACGAAAGATTATTGTTTATGCTACCAAGGTGGTAGTTTACAGTTTGTTGGATACACGGATGCTGATTGGGGAGGTGATAAGGATAGATGCAAATCTACATCTGGTTATATTTTTCTGCTAAACAGTGGAGCTATTTCTTGGAGTAGCAAGAAGCAAACTTGTACGGCTTTATCCACCATGGAGGCTGAGTTTGTGGCGAGTGCTGCTGCAGTACAAGAAGCCATATGGCTTGGTCGTTTTATTTCCCATTTAAGTATAATGCCTTGGAAGAACGAGCCTATCACAATATGCTGTGATAGTCAAGCAGCTTTGGCTTATACAAAGGATCCAAAGTATCATGGGAAAACCAAGCATATTGGGATAAAATATAATTTTGTGAGAGATGCACTTGAGTCCAAGGAAGTTTGTTTGAAATATATACCTACGACGGCTATGGTGGCAGATCCTTTAACTAAGCCTATACCACCTAATTTATTTGTCCGTCATGTTCAAGCAATGGGGTTGCGTAGGATATGATTGTACTTCCTTGTAACATGCAAACCATATTGTATTCAAGGTTGTTTTATTAATGAAATGAGTAGATGTATTCTTTTCATTAGCATTAGTATATTCCATAACACTTAAAGGATATGTCAAGTATAGGTTGAAGATTGGCTCTCTCACATGGGCAATCCGCCCTTAGTTTGTGAACTAAGGATAAGACTTACTCAAATACCAACATAATCATGAGATGATTGTTCGAGGTAGTCACATTATTTTGTGGATGTGATCTTGAGTATGATAGTCGCCTTGATGAGTTCTTTGTGTTAGAACCTCAAGATGAGGTGATGTGTGATTCACCAAGCATATATGTACCCCACATCTATTGCTCAACCTATGAACCAGATAGGACTTCCTAAAGAAGTTCAACCAAAACATGTGTGTTTTGGTCAGTGTCTGCACGGTATTTATAATTCAAATCTTGACATACACTCCAAGTTGAACGAGACCATTTCTTTGAGTGGGTACACTTGGTAGAATTCCACTATACATGATTTAAGTGGGAGAATTTGGGTGGTTCTTGTAGTAAATCATTTACGTGGCTTGTGATACCGTGGCACATGTCTCATACCATGTGTGTATATTTAATATAGTGACCGCCGAGAAGTAACTAAGAGTGATCCCTATCTCTTATGTTGTGTGAGCTTCTCATTTTTTGTATGCCTTTAGTGACTATTGACTACTATTTTGTGATTATGAGTTATTTATGTTGCTTTGATGGGTAACCTATGACCATGAGAATATGCGGTCTGTCGGTTTCTTTGTTGGGCAATTAAATAACTTGTAGTTGTAAGATAGTGAGTTCAAAAGGAAAGACTTTGTTTGAATACGCTGTCGCTTGTATGTGGAATCGATTCGGATCATATGTTTCTTAGTGAAACAAGACTCCACTGCACAGCGGTTTAAAGCATGAGTACTCGTTGTTTGGTACGGTTCATGAGTTTGAATTAGTTTCAACTCACAAAAGGGATTGAAAGTAGCCAAACATTGCGTAACAACAAGTCTTAGGTATCAGGCGAACTTAATGGTTATAACCATTAATGCTAATGATAGTGGGAGTCATTTTGACGACTATCTATTTAGGTAGGTAGGTCACATCGATTTGAGAAAATCTGCTATGTCTAACTTAACAGTTGCATAGTAAGAAAAACTCAACTTTCGCCAAAGGGTCACGGCCCATATGCCTTGTATGAGTCTGCATTTGTTTTTATGTGTTCTTGATGTGTTACTGATGATTGGTTCAAGTTTACCATGTGCGAGTGGGAGCTGTTGGAATTTGAGCGAATACTTGTGTACGCACAAGTTAAACTTGATCAGATGGATCATGAATTGCTTAGCAGCAATGTGTTCATGAGATAGCTAGAGATAGCTCAACGTGAGTTTTGAATAGCTCACAGTAGCTTAAGCTAACTCACTCCAGCTCAACTCCAGCTCACTCTAGCTCACCTAGCTCACTCTAGCTCAAGTCAACTCAAGGTAGTTGGACCCAGCTCGGGGTAGTGACACTAGCTGAGTGATAGTGAGGTGGCAGTGACATGTCATCGGGTGATGACATGGCAGCTTACATGGACTACTAGTCAATTGACATGTGACTTAACCACGTGCTGACACATGGCAACACATAAATCTCTCTCTCTTCCTTATGGATGAAAGGCCACCATTATGGGTGGTTACACCAAGTTGGTTAAGGGTGGTTATGGGTGGTTACTTGGAAGGTTCCAAGCACCCTTTCTCCAAAGACAAGTCCTTTGGGAAGGGGTGGCAGTCCATTATAAATAGACCACCACCCATTTCATCCAAGGCATCAATTTGAGAGCCCTTTATTTGGATATTACAAGTAAAGGTAAGAGACTAGTAAAGAGAAGGCACATTGGGTTGTGAAAGTGTTTTGGTTGCTGCTTCTTTAAGTTGGTAATCAAATTACCCTTGGTGTGGAGTTGTGTTTTACATCAAATCGATCCTAGCAAAGTAAGATTTCTATTCCGCTATTGTTCCATAAGAAATCTTTCATTAAGTTTTTCAAAATGTCGTCTTTCACGTAGATTTGGAATCATCAAAACCAAATAAGTCAGTTTTTAGATATCTTTGATTGAACAAAGTTCTATCTTTCTTGTTTCAAGTGTTCTACTATGAACCCACGGCTAAAACTCAAGTTTTAAAAACTTCTCGAAATCTGAATCTGGACTTTCATTAGTGTATTAAGTGTATCAAAATGTCATCTTTCACATAGGTTCGGAATCGTCAACTGCAAAAAAGTCAATTTTAAGATATCGTTGATTGAACAAAGTTGTCTCCTTCTTGTTTCAAGTGTTCTACTATGGACCATGGCTAAAACTCAAGTTTTAGAGACATCCCGAAATCCGAATTTGGACTTTCGTTAGTGTATTAAGTGTATCAAAATGTCATCTTTCACATTGATTCGAGATCGTCAACCGCAAAAAAAGTCAGTTTTGAGATATCGTTGAATGAACAAAGTTGTCTCTTTCTTGTTTCTAGTGTTTAACTTTGGACCCATGGCTAAAACTCAAGTTTTAAAGACTTCCCAAAATCTGATTTGGACTTTCATCAGTGTATTAAGTGTATTAAAATGTAGTCTTTCACATTGATTCAGAATCGTCCACCGCAAAAAACTTTCCTTTCGAGTTATCGTTGAATGAACGAAGTTGTCTCTTTCTTGTTTCAAGTGTTCAACTACGGACCCATGGCCAAAACTCAAGTTTTAAAAACTTCCCAAAATCTGAATTTGGGCTTTCTTTAGTGTATTAAGTGTTTCAAAATGCCGTCTTTCATGTAGATTCGTAATCATCAAAAGCAAATAAGTCAGTTTTTAGATATCTTTGATTGAACAAAGTTCTGTCTTTCTTGTTTCAAGTGTTCTACTATGGACCCATGACTAAAACTCAAGTTTTAAAAACTTCTCGAAATCTAAATCTGGACTTTCATTAGGGTATTAAGTGTATCAAAATGTCGTCTTTCACATAGATTCGGAATCGTCAACTGCAAAAAAGTCAGTTTTAAGATATCGTTGATTGAACAAAGTTGTCTCTTTCTTGTTTCAAGTGTTCTACTATGGACCCATGGGTAAAACTCAAGTTTTAAAAAAGTTCCCGGAATCCGAATTTGGACATTCGTTAGTGTATTAAGTGTATCAAAATGTCGTCTTTCACGTTGATTCGGAATCGTCAACCGCAATAAAAGTCAGTTTTGAGATATAGTTGAATGAACAAAGTTGTCTCTTTCTTGTTTCAAGTGTTTAACTATTGACCCATGGCTAAAACTCAAGCTTTAAAGACTTCCCGAAATCCAAATTTGGACTTTCGTTAGTGTATTAAGTGTATCAAAATGTCGTCTTTCACATTTATTCGAAATCGTCAACCGCAAAAAAAGTCAGTTTTGAGAAATCGTTGAATCAATAAAGTTGTCTCTTTCTTGTTTCAAGTGTTCTACTATAGACCCATGGCTAAAACTCAAGTTTTAAAGACTTCCCGAAATCCAAATTTAGACTTTCATTAGTGTATTAAGTGTATTAAAATGTCGTATTTCACATTGATTCGGAATCGTCAACCGCAAAAAAAGTCAGTTCTGAGATATCGTTGAATGAACGAAGTTGTTTCTTTCTTGTTTCAAGTGTTTAACTATGGACCCATGGCTAAAACTCAAGTTTTAAAGACTTCCCGAAATCCGAATTTGTACTTTCATTAGTGTATTAAGTGTATTAAAATGTCGTCTTTCACATTGATTCGGAATCGTCAACCGCAAAAAAAGTCAGTTTTGAGTTATCGTTGAATGAACAAAGTTGTCTCTTTCTTGTTTCAAGTGTTTAACTATGGACCCATGGCTAAAACTCAAGTTTTAAAGACTTCCCGAAATCCGAATTTGGACTTTCATTAGTGTATTAAGTGTATTAAAATGTCGTCTTTCACATTGATTCGGAATCGTCAACCGCAAAAAAAGTCAGTTTTGAGTTATCGTTGAATGAACAAAGTTGTCTCTTTCTTGTTTCAAGTGTTCAACTATGGACCCATGGCTAAAACTCAAGTTTTAAAGACTTCCCGAAATCCGAATTTGGACTTTCATTTGTGTATTAAGTGTATTAAAATGTCATCTTTCACATTGATTCGGAATCGTCAACCGCAAAAAAAGTCAGTTTTGAGATATTGTTGAATGAACAAAGTTGTCTCTTTCTTGTTTCAAGTGTTCAACTATGGACCCATGGCTAAAACTCAAGTTTTAAAAACTTCCCAAAATCTG
The DNA here is from genome assembly GCA_036245055.1 of Diospyros kaki. Lineage (NCBI taxonomy): Eukaryota > Viridiplantae > Streptophyta > Magnoliopsida > Ericales > Ebenaceae > Diospyros > Diospyros kaki. The sequence continues at coordinate 18,530,614 of BSEG01000009.1, read as the reverse complement.
AATTTGGACTTTATTTAGTGTATTAAGTGTTTCAAAATGTCATCTTTCACGTAGATTCAGAACCGTCAAAAGCAAATAAGTCAGTTTTGAGATATCTTTGATAGAACAAAGTTCTGTCTTTCTTGTTTCAATTGTTCTACTGTGCACCCATGGCTAAAACTCAAGTTTTAAAAACTTCCCGAGATCTGAATCTGGACTTTCATTAGTGTATTATGTGTATCAAAATGTCGTCTTTCACATAGATTCGGAATCGTCAACTGCAAAAAAGTCAATTTTGAGATATCGTTGATTTAACAAAGTTGTCTCCTTCTTGTTTCAAGTGTTCTACTATGGACCCATGGGTAGAACTCACGTTTTAAAAATGTCCCGAAATCCGAATTTGGACTTTCACTAGTGTATTAAGTGTATCAAAATGTCGTCTTTCACATTGATTCGGAATCGTCAACCGCAAAAAAAGGCAGTTTTTAGATATCGTTGAATGAAGAAAGTTGTCTCTTTCTTCTTTCAAGTGTTCAACAATGGACCCATGGCTAAAACTCAAGTTTTAAAGACTTCCCGAAATCCGAATTTGGATTTTTCATTAGTGTATTAAGTGTATTAAAATGTCGTCTTTCACATTGATTCGGAATCATCAACCGCAAAAAAAGTCAGTTTTGAGATATCGTTGAATGAACAAAGTTGTCTCTTTCTTTTTTCAAGTGTTTAACTATGGACCCATGGCTAAAACTCAAGTTTTAAATACTTTCCGAAATCCGAATTTGGACTTTCATCAGTGTATTAAGTGTATTAAAATGTCGTCTTTCACATTGATTCGGAATCGTCCACTACAAAAAACTGCCCTTTTGAGTTATCGTTGAATAAGCAAAGTTGTCTCTTTCTTGTTTCAAGTGTTCAACTATGGACCCATGGCTAAAACACAAGTTTTAAAAACTTCTCGAAATATGAATTTGGACTTTCTTTAGTGTATTAAGTTTTTCAAAATGTCGTCTTTCACGTAGATTCGGAATCATCAAAACCAAATAAGTCAGTTTTTAGATATCTTTGATTGAACAAAGTTCTATCTTTCTTGTTTCAAGTGTTCTACTATGAACCCACGGCTAAAACTGAAGTTTTAAAAACTTCTCGAAATCTGAATCTGGACTTTCATTAGTGTATTAAGTGTATCAAAATGTCATCTTTCACATAGGTTCGGAATCGTCAACTGCAAAAAAGTCAATTTTAAGATATCGTTGATTGAACAAAGTTGTCTCCTTCTTGTTTCAAGTGTTCTACTATGGACCATGGCTAAAACTCAAGTTTTAGAGACATCCCGAAATCCGAATTTGGACTTTCGTTAGTGTATTAAGTGTATCAAAATGTCATCTTTCACATTGATTCGAGATCGTCAACCGCAAAAAAAGTCAGTTTTGAGATATCGTTGAATGAACAAAGTTGTCTCTTTCTTGTTTCTAGTGTTTAACTTTGGACCCATGGCTAAAACTCAAGTTTTAAAAACTTCTCGAAATCTAAATCTGGACTTTCATTAGGGTATTAAGTGTATCAAAATGTCGTCTTTCACATAGATTCGGAATCGTCAACTGCAAAAAAGTCAGTTTTAAGATATCGTTGATTGAACAAAGTTGTCTCTTTCTTGTTTCAAGTGTTCTACTATGGACCCATGGGTAAAACTCAAGTTTTAAAAAAGTTCCCGGAATCCGAATTTGGACATTCGTTAGTGTATTAAGTGTATCAAAATGTCGTCTTTCACGATGATTAGGAATCGTCAACCGCAATAAAAGTCAGTTTTGAGATATAGTTGAATGAACAAAGTTGTCTCTTTCTTGTTTCAAGTGTTTAACTATTGACCCATGGCTAAAACTCAAGCTTTAAAGACTTCCCGAAATCCAAATTTGGACTTTCGTTAGTGTATTAAGTGTATCAAAATGTCGTCTTTCACATTTATTCGAAATCGTCAACCGCAAAAAAAGTCAGTTTTGAGAAATCGTTGAATCAACAAAGTTGTCTCTTTCTTGTTTCAAGTGTTCTACTATAGACCCATGGCTAAAACTCAAGTTTTAAAGACTTCCCGAAATCCAAATTTAGACTTTCATTAGTGTATTAAGTGTATTAAAATGTCGTATTTCACATTGATTCGGAATCGTCAACCGCAAAAAAAGTCAGTTCTGAGATATCGTTGAATGAACGAAGTTGTTTCTTTCTTGTTTCAAGTGTTTAACTATGGACCCATGGCTAAAACTCAAGTTTTAAAGACTTCCCGAAATCCGAATTTGTACTTTCATTAGTGTATTAAGTGTATTAAAATGTCGTCTTTCACATTGATTCGGAATCGTCAACCGCAAAAAAAGTCAGTTTTGAGTTATCGTTGAATGAACAAAGTTGTCTCTTTCTTGTTTCAAGTGTTTAACTATGGACCCATGGCTAAAACTCAAGTTTTAAAGACTTCCCGAAATCCGAATTTGGACTTTCATTAGTGTATTAAGTGTATTAAAATGTCGTCTTTCGCATTGATTCGGAATCGTCAACCGCAAAAAAAGTCAGTTTTGAGTTATCGTTGAATGAACAAAGTTGTCTCTTTCTTGTTTCAAGTGTTCAACTATGGACCCATGGCTAAAACTCAAGTTTTAAAGACTTCCCGAAATCCGAATTTGGACTTTCATTTGTGTATTAAGTGTATTAAAATGTCGTCTTTCACATTGATTCGGAATCGTCAACCGTAAAAAAAGTCAGTTTTGAGATATTGTTGAATGAACAAAGTTGTCTCTTTCTTGTTTCAAGTGTTCAACTATGGACCCATGGCTAAAACTCAAGTTTTAAAAACTTCCCAAAATCTGAATTTGGACTTTATTTAGTGTATTAAGTGTTTCAAAATGTCATCTTTCACGTAGATTCAGAACCGTCAAAAGCAAATAAGTCAGTTTTGAGATATCTTTGATAGAACAAAGTTCTGTCTTTCTTGTTTCAATTGTTCTACTGTGCACCCATGGCTAAAACTCAAGTTTTAAAAACTTCCCGAGATCTGAATCTGGACTTTCATTAGTGTATTATGTGTATCAAAATGTCGTCTTTCACATAGATTCGGAATCGTCAACTGCAAAAAAGTCAATTTTGAGATATCGTTGATTTAACAAAGTTGTCTCCTTCTTGTTTCAAGTGTTCTACTATGGACCCATGGGTAAAACTCACGTTTTAAAAATGTCCCGAAATCCGAATTTGGACTTTCACTAGTGTATTAAGTGTATCAAAATGTCGTCTTTCACATTGATTCGGAATCGTCAACCGCAAAAAAAGGCAGTTTTTAGATATCGTTGAATGAAGAAAGTTGTCTCTTTCTTGTTTCAAGTGTTCAACAATGGACCCATGGCTAAAACTCAAGTTTTAAAGACTTCCCGAAATCCGAATTTGGCTTTTTCATTAGTGTATTAAGTGTATTAAAATGTCGTCTTTCACATTGATTCGGAATCATCAACCGCAAAAAAAGTCAGTTTTGAGATATCGTTGAATGAACAAAGTTGTCTCTTTCTTTTTTCAAGTGTTTAACTATGGACCCATGGCTAAAACTCAAGTTTTAAATACTTTCCGAAATCCGAATTTGGACTTTCATCAGTGTATTAAGTGTATTAAAATGTCATCTTTCACATTGATTCGGAATCGTCCACTACAAAAAACTGCCCTTTTGAGTTATCGTTGAATAAGCAAAGTTGTCTCTTTCTTGTTTCAAGTGTTCAACTATGGACCCATGGCTAAAACACAAGTTTTAAAAACTTCTCGAAATATGAATTTGGACTTTCTTTAGTGTATTAAGTTTTTCAAAATGTCATCTTTCACGTAGATTCGGAATCATCAAAACCAAATAAGTCAGTTTTTAGATATCTTTGATTGAACAAAGTTCTATCTTTCTTGTTTCAAGTGTTCTACTATGAACCCACGGCTAAAACTCAAGTTTTAAAAACTTCTCGAAATCTGAATCTGGACTTTCATTAGTGTATTAAGTGTATCAAAATGTCATCTTTCACATAGGTTCGGAATCGTCAACTGCAAAAAAGTCAATTTTAAGATATCGTTGATTGAACAAAGTTGTCTCCTTCTTGTTTCAAGTGTTCTACTATGGACCATGGCTAAAACTCAAGTTTTAGAGACATCCCGAAATCCGAATTTGGACTTTCGTTAGTGTATTAAGTGTATCAAAATGTCATCTTTCACATTGATTCGAGATCGTCAACCGCAAAAAAAGTCAGTTTTGAGATATCGTTGAATGAACAAAGTTGTCTCTTTCTTGTTTCTAGTGTTTAACTATGGACCCATGGCTAAAACTCAAGTTTTAAAGACTTCCCAAAATCTGATTTGGACTTTCATCAGTGTATTAAGTGTATTAAAATGTAGTCTTTCACATTGATTCAGAATCGTCCACCGCAAAAAACTTTCCTTTCGAGTTATCGTTGAATGAACGAAGTTGTCTCTTTCTTGTTTCAAGTGTTCAACTACGGACCCATGGCCAAAACTCAAGTTTTAAAAACTTCCCAAAATCTGAATTTGGGCTTTCTTTAGTGTATTAAGTGTTTCAAAATGCCGTCTTTCATGTAGATTCGTAATCATCAAAAGCAAATAAGTCAGTTTTTAGATATCTTTGATTGAACAAAGTTCTGTCTTTCTTGTTTCAAGTGTTCTACTATGGACCCATGACTAAAACTCAAGTTTTAAAAACTTCTCGAAATCTAAATCTGGACTTTCATTAGGGTATTAAGTGTATCAAAATGTCGTCTTTCACAAGATTCGGAATCGTCAACTGCAAAAAAGTCAGTTTTAAGATATCGTTGATTGAACAAAGTTGTCTCTTTCTTGTTTCAAGTGTTCTACTATGGACCCATGGGTAAAACTCAAGTTTTAAAAAAGTTCCCGGAATCCGAATTTGGACATTCGTTAGTGTATTAAGTGTATCAAAATGTCGTCTTTCACGTTGATTCGGAATCATCAACCGCAATAAAAGTCAGTTTTGAGATATAGTTGAATGAACAAAGTTGTCTCTTTCTTGTTTCAAGTGTTTAACTATTGACCCATGGCTAAAACTCAAGCTTTAAAGACTTCCCGAAATCCAAATTTGGACTTTCGTTAGTGTATTAAGTGTATCAAAATGTCGTCTTTCACATTTATTCGAAATCGTCAACCGCAAAAAAAGTCAGTTTTGAGAAATCGTTGAATCAATAAAGTTGTCTCTTTCTTGTTTCAAGTGTTCTACTATAGACCCATGGCTAAAACTCAAGTTTTAAAGACTTCCCGAAATCCAAATTTAGACTTTCATTAGTGTATTAAGTGTATTAAAATGTCGTATTTCACATTGATTCGGAATCGTCAACCGCAAAAAAAGTCAGTTCTGAGATATCGTTGAATGAACGAAGTTGTTTCTTTCTTGTTTCAAGTGTTTAACTATGGACCCATGCCTAAAACTCAAGTTTTAAAGACTTCCCGAAATCCGAATTTGTACTTTCATTAGTGTATTAAGTGTATTAAAATGTCGTCTTTCACATTGATTCGGAATCGTCAACCGCAAAAAAAGTCAGTTTTGAGTTATCGTTGAATGAACAAAGTTGTCTCTTTCTTGTTTCAAGTGTTTAACTATGGACCCATGGCTAAAACTCAAGTTTTAAAGACTTCCCGAAATCCGAATTTGGACTTTCATTAGTGTATTAAGTGTATTAAAATGTCGTCTTTCGCATTGATTCAGAATCGTCAACCGCAAAAAAAGTCAGTTTTGAGTTATCGTTGAATGAACAAAGTTGTCTCTTTCTTGTTTCAAGTGTTCAACTATGGACCCATGGCTAAAACTCAAGTTTTAAAGACTTCCCGAAATCCGAATTTGGACTTTCATTAGTGTATTAAGTGTATTAAAATGTCGTCTTTCACATTGATTCGGAATCGTCAACCGCAAAAAAAGTCAGTTTTGAGATATTGTTGAATGAACAAAGTTGTCTCTTTCTTGTTTCAAGTGTTCAACTATGGACCCATGGCTAAAACTCAAGTTTTAAAAACTTCCCAAAATCTGAATTTGGACTTTATTTAGTGTATTAAGTGTTTCAAAATGTCATCTTTCACGTAGATTCAGAACCGTCAAAAGCAAATAAGTCAGTTTTGAGATATCTTTGATAGAACAAAGTTCTGTCTTTCTTGTTTCAATTGTTCTACTGTGCACCCATGGCTAAAACTCAAGTTTTAAAAACTTCCCGAGATCTGAATCTGGACTTTCATTAGTGTATTATGTGTATCAAAATGTCGTCTTTCACATAGATTCGGAATCGTCAACTGCAAAAAAGTCAATTTTGAGATATCGTTGATTTAACAAAATTGTCTCCTTCTTGTTTCAAGTGTTCTACTATGGACCCATGGGTAAAACTCACGTTTTAAAAATGTCCCGAAATCCGAATTTGGACTTTCACTAGTGTATTAAGTGTATCAAAATGTCGTCTTTCACATTGATTCGGAATCGTCAACCGCAAAAAAAGGCAGTTTTTAGATATCGTTGAATGAAGAAAATTGTCTCTTTCTTGTTTCAAGTGTTCAACAATGGACCCATGGCTAAAACTCAAGTTTTAAAGACTTCCCGAAATCCGAATTTGGATTTTTCATTAGTGTATTAAGTGTATTAAAATGTCGTCCTTCACATTGATTCGGAATCATCAACCGCAAAAAAAGTCAGTTTTGAGATATCGTTGAATGAACAAAGTTGTCTCTTTCTTTTTTCAAGTGTTTAACTATGGACCCATGGCTAAAACTCAAGTTTTAAATACTTTCCGAAATCCGAATTTGGACTTTCATCAGTGTATTAAGTGTATTAAAATGTCGTCTTTCACATTGATTCGGAATCGTCCACTACAAAAAACTGCCCTTTTGAGTTATCGTTGAATAAGCAAAGTTGTCTCTTTCTTGTTTCAAGTGTTCAACTATGGACCCACGGCTAAAACTCAAGTTTTAAAAACTTCTCGAAATCTGAATCTGGACTTTCATTAGTGTATTAAGTGTATCAAAATGTCATCTTTCACATAGGTTCGGAATCGTCAACTGCAAAAAAGTCAATTTTAAGATATCGTTGATTGAACAAAGTTGTCTCCTTCTTGTTTCAAGTGTTCTACTATGGACCATGGCTAAAACTCAAGTTTTAGAGACATCCCGAAATCCGAATTTGGACTTTCGTTAGTGTATTAAGTGTATCAAAATGTCATCTTTCACATTGATTCGAGATCGTCAACCGCAAAAAAAGTCAGTTTTGAGATATCGTTGAATGAACAAAGTTGTCTCTTTCTTGTTTCTAGTGTTTAACTTTGGACCCATGGCTAAAACTCAAGTTTTAAAGACTTCCCAAAATCTGATTTGGACTTTCATCAGTGTATTAAGTGTATTAAAATGTAGTCTTTCACATTGATTCAGAATCGTCCACCGCAAAAAACTTTCCTTTCGAGTTATCGTTGAATGAACGAAGTTGTCTCTTTCTTGTTTCAAGTGTTCAACTACGGACCCATGGCCAAAACTCAAGTTTCAAAAACTTCCCAAAATCTGAATTTGGGCTTTCTTTAGTGTATTAAGTGTTTCAAAATGCCGTCTTTCATGTAGATTCGTAATCATCAAAAGCAAATAAGTCAGTTTTTAGATATCTTTGATTGAACAAAGTTCTGTCTTTCTTGTTTCAAGTGTTCTACTATGGACCCATGACTAAAACTCAAGTTTTAAAAACTTCTCGAAATCTAAATCTGGACTTTCATTAGGGTATTAAGTGTATCAAAATGTCGTCTTTCACATAGATTCGGAATCGTCAACTGCAAAAAAGTCAGTTTTAAGATATCGTTGATTGAACAAAGTTGTCTCTTTCTTGTTTCAAGTGTTCTACTATGGACCCATGGGTAAAACTCAAGTTTTAAAAAAGTTCCCGGAATCCGAATTTGGACATTCGTTAGTGTATTAAGTGTATCAAAATGTCGTCTTTCACGTTGATTCGGAATCGTCAACCGCAATAAAAGTCAGTTTTGAGATATAGTTGAATGAACAAAGTTGTCTCTTTCTTGTTTCAAGTGTTTAACTATTGACCCATGGCTAAAACTCAAGCTTTAAAGACTTCCCGAAATCCAAATTTGGACTTTCGTTAGTGTATTAAGTGTATCAAAATGTCGTCTTTCACATTTATTCGAAATCGTCAACCGCAAAAAAAGTCAGTTTTGAGAAATCGTTGAATCAATAAAGTTGTCTCTTTCTTGTTTCAAGTGTTCTACTATAGACCCATGGCTAAAACTCAAGTTTTAAAGACTTCCCGAAATCCAAATTTAGACTTTCATTAGTGTATTAAGTGTATTAAAATGTCGTATTTCACATTGATTCGGAATCGTCAACCGCAAAAAAAGTCAGTTCTGAGATATCGTTGAATGAACGAAGTTGTTTCTTTCTTGTTTCAAGTGTTTAACTATGGACCCATGGCTAAAACTCAAGTTTTAAAGACTTCCCGAAATCCGAATTTGTACTTTCATTAGTGTATTAAGTGTATTAAAATGTCGTCTTTCACATTGATTCGGAATCGTCAACCGCAAAAAAAGTCAGTTTTGAGTTATCGTTGAATGAACAAAGTTGTCTCTTTCTTGTTTCAAGTGTTTAACTATGGACCCATGGCTAAAACTCAAGTTTTAAAGACTTCCCGAAATCCGAATTTGGACTTTCATTAGTGTATTAAGTGTATTAAAATGTCGTCTTTCACATTGATTCGGAATCGTCAACCGCAAAAAAAGTCAGTTTTGAGTTATCGTTGAATGAACAAAGTTGTCTCTTTCTTGTTTCAAGTGTTCAACTATGGACCCATGGCTAAAACTCAAGTTTTAAAGACTTCCTGAAATCCGAATTTGTACTTTCATTAGTGTATTAAGTGTATTAAAATGTCGTCTTTCACATTGATTCGGAATCGTCAACCGCAAAAAAAGTCAGTTTTGAGTTATCGTTGAATGAACAAAGTTGTCTCTTTCTTGTTTCAAGTGTTCAACTATGGACCCATGGCTAAAACTCAAGTTTTAAAGACTTCCTGAAATCCGAATTTGTACTTTCATTTGTGTATTAAGTGTATTAAAATGTCGTCTTTCACATTGATTCGGAATCGTCAACCGCAAAAAAAGTCAGTTTTGAGATATTGTTGAATGAACAAAGTTGTCTCTTTCTTGTTTCAAGTGTTCAACTATGGACCCATGGCTAAAACTCAAGTTTTAAAAACTTCCCAAAATCTGAATTTGGACTTTATTTAGTGTATTAAGTGTTTCAAAATGTCATCTTTCACGTAGATTCAGAACCGTCAAAAGCAAATAAGTCAGTTTTGAGATATCTTTGATAGAACAAAGTTCTGTCTTTCTTGTTTCAATTGTTCTACTGTGCACCCATGGCTAAAACTCAAGTTTTAAAAACTTCCCGAGATCTGAATCTGGACTTTCATTAGTGTATTATGTGTATCAAAATGTCGTCTTTCACATAGATTCGGAATCGTCAACTGCAAAAAAGTCAATTTTGAGATATCGTTGATTTAACAAAGTTGTCTCCTTCTTGTTTCAAGTGTTCTACTATGGACCCATGGGTAAAACTCACGTTTTAAAAATGTCCCGAAATCCGAATTTGGACTTTCACTAGTGTATTAAGTGTATCAAAATGTCGTCTTTCACATTGATTCGGAATCGTCAACCGCAAAAAAAGGCAGTTTTTAGATATCGTTGAATGAAGAAAGTTGTCTCTTTCTTCTTTCAAGTGTTCAACAATGGACCCATGGCTAAAACTCAAGTTTTAAAGACTTCCCGAAATCCGAATTTGGATTTTTCATTAGTGTATTAAGTGTATTAAAATGTCGTCTTTCACATTGATTCGGAATCATCAACCGCAAAAAAAGTCAGTTTTGAGATATCGTTGAATGAACAAAGTTGTCTCTTTCTTTTTTCAAGTGTTTAACTATGGACCCATGGCTAAAACTCAAGTTTTAAATACTTTCCGAAATCCGAATTTGGACTTTCATCAGTGTATTAAGTGTATTAAAATGTCGTCTTTCACATTGATTCGGAATCGTCCACTACAAAAAACTGCCCTTTTGAGTTATCGTTGAATAAGCAAAGTTGTCTCTTTCTTGTTTCAAGTGTTCAACTATGGACCCATGGCTAAAACACAAGTTTTAAAAACTTCTCGAAATATGAATTTGGACTTTCTTTAGTGTATTAAGTTTTTCAAAATGTCGTCTTTCACGTAGATTCGGAATCATCAAAACCAAATAAGTCAGTTTTTAGATATCTTTGATTGAACAAAGTTCTATCTTTCTTGTTTCAAGTGTTCTACTATGAACCCACGGCTAAAACTCAAGTTTTAAAAACTTCTCGAAATCTGAATCTGGACTTTCATTAGTGTATTAAGTGTATCAAAATGTCATCTTTCACATAGGTTCGGAATCGTCAACTGCAAAAAAGTCAATTTTAAGATATCGTTGATTGAACAAAGTTGTCTCCTTCTTGTTTCAAGTGTTCTACTATGGACCATGGCTAAAACTCAAGTTTTAGAGACATCCCGAAATCCGAATTTGGACTTTCGTTAGTGTATTAAGTGTATCAAAATGTCATCTTTCACATTGATTCGAGATCGTCAACCGCAAAAAAAGTCAGTTTTGAGATATCGTTGAATGAACAAAGTTGTCTCTTTCTTGTTTCTAGTGTTTAACTATGGACCCATGGCTAAAACTCAAGTTTTAAAGACTTCCCAAAATCTGATTTGGACTTTCATCAGTGTATTAAGTGTATTAAAATGTTGTCTTTCACATTGATTCAGAATCGTCCACCGCAAAAAACTTTCCTTTCGAGTTATCGTTGAATGAACGAAGTTGTCTCTTTCTTGTTTCAAGTGTTCAACTACGGACCCATGGCCAAAACTCAAGTTTTAAAACTTCCCAAAATCTGAATTTGGGCTTTCTTTAGTGTATTAAGTGTTTCAAAATGCCGTCTTTCATGTAGATTCGTAATCATCAAAAGCAAATAAGTCAGTTTTTAGATATCTTTGATTGAACAAAGTTCTGTCTTTCTTGTTTCAAGTGTTCTACTATGGACCCATGACTAAAACTCAAGTTTTAAAAACTTCTCGAAATCTAAATCTGGACTTTCATTAGGGTATTAAGTGTATCAAAATGTCGTCTTTCACATAGATTCGGAATCGTCAACTGCAAAAAAGTCAGTTTTAAGATATCGTTGATTGAACAAAGTTGTCTCTTTCTTGTTTCAAGTGTTCTACTATGGACCCATGGGTAAAACTCAAGTTTTAAAAAAGTTCCCGGAATCCGAATTTGGACATTCGTTAGTGTATTAAGTGTATCAAAATGTCGTCTTTCACGATGATTCGGAATCGTCAACCGCAATAAAAGTCAGTTTTGAGATATAGTTGAATGAACAAAGTTGTCTCTTTCTTGTTTCAAGTGTTTAACTATTGACCCATGGCTAAAACTCAAGCTTTAAAGACTTCCCGAAATCCAAATTTGGACTTTCGTTAGTGTATTAAGTGTATCAAAATGTCGTCTTTCACATTTATTCGAAATCGTCAACCGCAAAAAAAGTCAGTTTTGAGAAATCGTTGAATCAACAAAGTTGTCTCTTTCTTGTTTCAAGTGTTCTACTATAGACCCATGGCTAAAACTCAAGTTTTAAAGACTTCCCGAAATCCAAATTTAGACTTTCATTAGTGTATTAAGTGTATTAAAATGTCGTATTTCACATTGATTCGGAATCGTCAACCGCAAAAAAAGTCAGTTCTGAGATATCGTTGAATGAACGAAGTTGTTTCTTTCTTGTTTCAAGTGTTTAACTATGGACCCATGGCTAAAACTCAAGTTTTAAAGACTTCCCGAAATCCGAATTTGTACTTTCATTAGTGTATTAAGTGTATTAAAATGTCGTCTTTCACATTGATTCGGAATCGTCAACCGCAAAAAAAGTCAGTTTTGAGTTATCGTTGAATGAACAAAGTTGTCTCTTTCTTGTTTCAAGTGTTTAACTATGGACCCATGGCTAAAACTCAAGTTTTAAAGACTTCCCGAAATCCGAATTTGGACTTTCATTAGTGTATTAAGTGTATTAAAATGTCGTCTTTCGCATTGATTCGGAATCGTCAACCGCAAAAAAAGTCAGTTTTGAGTTATCGTTGAATGAACAAAGTTGTCTCTTTCTTGTTTCAAGTGTTCAACTATGGACCCATGGCTAAAACTCAAGTTTTAAAGACTTCCCGAAATCCGAATTTGGACTTTCATTTGTGTATTAAGTGTATTAAAATGTCGTCTTTCACATTGATTCGGAATCGTCAACCGCAAAAAAAGTCAGTTTTGAGATATTGTTGAATGAACAAAGTTGTCTCTTTCTTGTTTCAAGTGTTCAACTATGGACCCATGGCTAAAACTCAAGTTTTAAAAACTTCCCAAAATCTGAATTTGGACTTTATTTAGTGTATTAAGTGTTTCAAAATGTCATCTTTCACGTAGATTCAGAACCGTCAAAAGCAAATAAGTCAGTTTTGAGATATCTTTGATAGAACAAAGTTCTGTCTTTCTTGTTTCAATTGTTCTACTGTGCACCCATGGCTAAAACTCAAGTTTTAAAAACTTCCCGAGATCTGAATCTGGACTTTCATTAGTGTATTATGTGTATCAAAATGTCGTCTTTCACATAGATTCGGAATCGTCAACTGCAAAAAAGTCAATTTTGAGATATCGTTGATTTAACAAAATTGTCTCCTTCTTGTTTCAAGTGTTCTACTATGGACCCATGGGTAAAACTCACGTTTTAAAAATGTCCCGAAATCCGAATTTGGACTTTCACTAGTGTATTAAGTGTATCAAAATGTCGTCTTTCACATTGATTCGGAATCGTCAACCGCAAAAAAAGGCAGTTTTTAGATATCGTTGAATGAAGAAAATTGTCTCTTTCTTGTTTCAAGTGTTCAACAATGGACCCATGGCTAAAACTCAAGTTTTAAAGACTTCCCGAAATCCGAATTTGGATTTTTCATTAGTGTATTAAGTGTATTAAAATGTCGTCCTTCACATTGATTCGGAATCATCAACCGCAAAAAAAGTCAGTTTTGAGATATCGTTGAATGAACAAAGTTGTCTCTTTCTTTTTTCAAGTGTTTAACTATGGACCCATGGCTAAAACTCAAGTTTTAAATACTTTCCGAAATCCGAATTTGGACTTTCATCAGTGTATTAAGTGTATTAAAATGTCGTCTTTCACATTGATTCGGAATCGTCCACTACAAAAAACTGCCCTTTTGAGTTATCGTTGAATAAGCAAAGTTGTCTCTTTCTTGTTTCAAGTGTTCAACTATGGACCCACGGCTAAAACTCAAGTTTTAAAAACTTCTCGAAATCTGAATCTGGACTTTCATTAGTGTATTAAGTGTATCAAAATGTCATCTTTCACATAGGTTCGGAATCGTCAACTGCAAAAAAGTCAATTTTAAGATATCGTTGATTGAACAAAGTTGTCTCCTTCTTGTTTCAAGTGTTCTACTATGGACCATGGCTAAAACTCAAGTTTTAGAGACATCCCGAAATCTGAATTTGGACTTTCGTTAGTGTATTAAGTGTATCAAAATGTCATCTTTCACATTGATTCGAGATCGTCAACCGCAAAAAAAGTCAGTTTTGAGATATCGTTGAATGAACAAAGTTGTCTCTTTCTTGTTTCTAGTGTTTAACTTTGGACCCATGGCTAAAACTCAAGTTTTAAAGACTTCCCAAAATCTGATTTGGACTTTCATCAGTGTATTAAGTGTATTAAAATGTAGTCTTTCACATTGATTCAGAATCGTCCACCGCAAAAAACTTTCCTTTCGAGTTATCGTTGAATGAACGAAGTTGTCTCTTTCTTGTTTCAAGTGTTCAACTACGGACCCATGGCCAAAACTCAAGTTTCAAAAACTTCCCAAAATCTGAATTTGGGCTTTCTTTAGTGTATTAAGTGTTTCAAAATGCCGTCTTTCATGTAGATTCGTAATCATCAAAAGCAAATAAGTCAGTTTTTAGATATCTTTGATTGAACAAAGTTCTGTCTTTCTTGTTTCAAGTGTTCTACTATGGACCCATGACTAAAACTCAAGTTTTAAAAACTTCTCGAAATCTAAATCTGGACTTTCATTAGGGTATTAAGTGTATCAAAATGTCGTCTTTCACATAGATTCGGAATCGTCAACTGCAAAAAAGTCAGTTTTAAGATATCGTTGATTGAACAAAGTTGTCTCTTTCTTGTTTCAAGTGTTCTACTATGGACCCATGGGTAAAACTCAAGTTTTAAAAAAGTTCCCGGAATCCGAATTTGGACATTCGTTAGTGTATTAAGTGTATCAAAATGTCGTCTTTCACGTTGATTCGGAATCGTCAACCGCAATAAAAGTCAGTTTTGAGATATAGTTGAATGAACAAAGTTGTCTCTTTCTTGTTTCAAGTGTTTAACTATTGACCCATGGCTAAAACTCAAGCTTTAAAGACTTCCCGAAATCCAAATTTGGACTTTCGTTAGTGTATTAAGTGTATCAAAATGTCGTCTTTCACATTTATTCGAAATCGTCAACCGCAAAAAAAGTCAGTTTTGAGAAATCGTTGAATCAATAAAGTTGTCTCTTTCTTGTTTCAAGTGTTCTACTATAGACCCATGGCTAAAACTCAAGTTTTAAAGACTTCCCGAAATCCAAATTTAGACTTTCATTAGTGTATTAAGTGTATTAAAATGTCGTATTTCACATTGATTCGGAATCGTCAACCGCAAAAAAAGTCAGTTCTGAGATATCGTTGAATGAACGAAGTTGTCTCTTTCTTGTTTCAAGTGTTTAACTATGGACCCATGGGTAAAACTCAAGTTTTAAAAAAGTTCCCGGAATCCGAATTTGGACATTCGTTAGTGTATTAAGTGTATCAAAATGTCGTCTTTCACGATGATTCGGAATCGTCAACCGCAATAAAAGTCAGTTTTGAGATATAGTTGAATGAACAAAGTTGTCTCTTTCTTGTTTCAAGTGTTTAACTATTGACCCATGGCTAAAACTCAAGCTTTAAAGACTTCCCGAAATCCAAATTTGGACTTTCGTTAGTGTATTAAGTGTATCAAAATGTCGTCTTTCACATTTATTCGAAATCGTCAACCGCAAAAAAAGTCAGTTTTGAGAAATCGTTGAATCAACAAAGTTGTCTCTTTCTTGTTTCAAGTGTTCTACTATAGACCCATGGCTAAAACTCAAGTTTTAAAGACTTCCCGAAATCCAAATTTAGACTTTCATTAGTGTATTAAGTGTATTAAAATGTCGTATTTCACATTGATTCGGAATCGTCAACCGCAAAAAAAGTCAGTTCTGAGATATCGTTGAATGAACGAAGTTGTTTCTTTCTTGTTTCAAGTGTTTAACTATGGACCCATGGCTAAAACTCAAGTTTTAAAGACTTCCCGAAATCCGAATTTGTACTTTCATTAGTGTATTAAGTGTATTAAAATGTCGTCTTTCACATTGATTCGGAATCGTCAACCGCAAAAAAAGTCAGTTTTGAGTTATCGTTGAATGAACAAAGTTGTCTCTTTCTTGTTTCAAGTGTTTAACTATGGACCCATGGCTAAAACTCAAGTTTTAAAGACTTCCCGAAATCCGAATTTGGACTTTCATTAGTGTATTAAGTGTATTAAAATGTCGTCTTTCGCATTGATTCGGAATCGTCAACCGCAAAAAAAGTCAGTTTTGAGTTATCGTTGAATGAACAAAGTTGTCTCTTTCTTGTTTCAAGTGTTCAACTATGGACCCATGGCTAAAACTCAAGTTTTAAAGACTTCCCGAAATCCGAATTTGGACTTTCATTTGTGTATTAAGTGTATTAAAATGTCGTCTTTCACATTGATTCGGAATCGTCAACCGCAAAAAAAGTCAGTTTTGAGATATTGTTGAATGAACAAAGTTGTCTCTTTCTTGTTTCAAGTGTTCAACTATGGACCCATGGCTAAAACTCAAGTTTTAAAAACTTCCCAAAATCTGAATTTGGACTTTATTTAGTGTATTAAGTGTTTCAAAATGTCATCTTTCACGTAGATTCAGAACCGTCAAAAGCAAATAAGTCAGTTTTGAGATATCTTTGATAGAACAAAGTTCTGTCTTTCTTGTTTCAATTGTTCTACTGTGCACCCATGGCTAAAACTCAAGTTTTAAAAACTTCCCGAGATCTGAATCTGGACTTTCATTAGTGTATTATGTGTATCAAAATGTCGTCTTTCACATAGATTCGGAATCGTCAACTGCAAAAAAGTCAATTTTGAGATATCG
Organism: Diospyros kaki; assembly: GCA_036245055.1. Taxonomy (NCBI): domain Eukaryota; kingdom Viridiplantae; phylum Streptophyta; class Magnoliopsida; order Ericales; family Ebenaceae; genus Diospyros; species Diospyros kaki. Next base: position 18,514,291 of record BSEG01000009.1, on the reverse strand, counting down.
TTGATTTAACAAAATTGTCTCCTTCTTGTTTCAAGTGTTCTACTATGGACCCATGGGTAAAACTCACGTTTTAAAAATGTCCCGAAATCCGAATTTGGACTTTCACTAGTGTATTAAGTGTATCAAAATGTCGTCTTTCACATTGATTCGGAATCGTCAACCGCAAAAAAAGGCAGTTTTTAGATATCGTTGAATGAAGAAAATTGTCTCTTTCTTGTTTCAAGTGTTCAACAATGGACCCATGGCTAAAACTCAAGTTTTAAAGACTTCCCGAAATCCGAATTTGGATTTTTCATTAGTGTATTAAGTGTATTAAAATGTCGTCCTTCACATTGATTCGGAATCATCAACCGCAAAAAAAGTCAGTTTTGAGATATCGTTGAATGAACAAAGTTGTCTCTTTCTTTTTTCAAGTGTTTAACTATGGACCCATGGCTAAAACTCAAGTTTTAAATACTTTCCGAAATCCGAATTTGGACTTTCATCAGTGTATTAAGTGTATTAAAATGTCGTCTTTCACATTGATTCGGAATCGTCCACTACAAAAAACTGCCCTTTTGAGTTATCGTTGAATAAGCAAAGTTGTCTCTTTCTTGTTTCAAGTGTTCAACTATGGACCCACGGCTAAAACTCAAGTTTTAAAAACTTCTCGAAATCTGAATCTGGACTTTCATTAGTGTATTAAGTGTATCAAAATGTCATCTTTCACATAGGTTCGGAATCGTCAACTGCAAAAAAGTCAATTTTAAGATATCGTTGATTGAACAAAGTTGTCTCCTTCTTGTTTCAAGTGTTCTACTATGGACCATGGCTAAAACTCAAGTTTTAGAGACATCCCGAAATCTGAATTTGGACTTTCGTTAGTGTATTAAGTGTATCAAAATGTCATCTTTCACATTGATTCGAGATCGTCAACCGCAAAAAAAGTCAGTTTTGAGATATCGTTGAATGAACAAAGTTGTCTCTTTCTTGTTTCTAGTGTTTAACTTTGGACCCATGGCTAAAACTCAAGTTTTAAAGACTTCCCAAAATCTGATTTGGACTTTCATCAGTGTATTAAGTGTATTAAAATGTAGTCTTTCACATTGATTCAGAATCGTCCACCGCAAAAAACTTTCCTTTCGAGTTATCGTTGAATGAACGAAGTTGTCTCTTTCTTGTTTCAAGTGTTCAACTACGGACCCATGGCCAAAACTCAAGTTTCAAAAACTTCCCAAAATCTGAATTTGGGCTTTCTTTAGTGTATTAAGTGTTTCAAAATGCCGTCTTTCATGTAGATTCGTAATCATCAAAAGCAAATAAGTCAGTTTTTAGATATCTTTGATTGAACAAAGTTCTGTCTTTCTTGTTTCAAGTGTTCTACTATGGACCCATGACTAAAACTCAAGTTTTAAAAACTTCTCGAAATCTAAATCTGGACTTTCATTAGGGTATTAAGTGTATCAAAATGTCGTCTTTCACATAGATTCGGAATCGTCAACTGCAAAAAAGTCAGTTTTAAGATATCGTTGATTGAACAAAGTTGTCTCTTTCTTGTTTCAAGTGTTCTACTATGGACCCATGGGTAAAACTCAAGTTTTAAAAAAGTTCCCGGAATCCGAATTTGGACATTCGTTAGTGTATTAAGTGTATCAAAATGTCGTCTTTCACGTTGATTCGGAATCGTCAACCGCAATAAAAGTCAGTTTTGAGATATAGTTGAATGAACAAAGTTGTCTCTTTCTTGTTTCAAGTGTTTAACTATTGACCCATGGCTAAAACTCAAGCTTTAAAGACTTCCCGAAATCCAAATTTGGACTTTCGTTAGTGTATTAAGTGTATCAAAATGTCGTCTTTCACATTTATTCGAAATCGTCAACCGCAAAAAAAGTCAGTTTTGAGAAATCGTTGAATCAATAAAGTTGTCTCTTTCTTGTTTCAAGTGTTCTACTATAGACCCATGGCTAAAACTCAAGTTTTAAAGACTTCCCGAAATCCAAATTTAGACTTTCATTAGTGTATTAAGTGTATTAAAATGTCGTATTTCACATTGATTCGGAATCGTCAACCGCAAAAAAAGTCAGTTCTGAGATATCGTTGAATGAACGAAGTTGTTTCTTTCTTGTTTCAAGTGTTTAACTATGGACCCATGGCTAAAACTCAAGTTTTAAAGACTTCCCGAAATCCGAATTTGTACTTTCATTAGTGTATTAAGTGTATTAAAATGTCGTCTTTCACATTGATTCGGAATCGTCAACCGCAAAAAAAGTCAGTTTTGAGTTATCGTTGAATGAACAAAGTTGTCTCTTTCTTGTTTCAAGTGTTTAACTATGGACCCATGGCTAAAACTCAAGTTTTAAAGACTTCCCGAAATCCGAATTTGGACTTTCATTAGTGTATTAAGTGTATTAAAATGTCGTCTTTCACATTGATTCGGAATCGTCAACCGCAAAAAAAGTCAGTTTTGAGTTATCGTTGAATGAACAAAGTTGTCTCTTTCTTGTTTCAAGTGTTCAACTATGGACCCATGGCTAAAACTCAAGTTTTAAAGACTTCCTGAAATCCGAATTTGTACTTTCATTAGTGTATTAAGTGTATTAAAATGTCGTCTTTCACATTGATTCGGAATCGTCAACCGCAAAAAAAGTCAGTTTTGAGTTATCGTTGAATGAACAAAGTTGTCTCTTTCTTGTTTCAAGTGTTCAACTATGGACCCATGGCTAAAACTCAAGTTTTAAAGACTTCCCGAAATCCGAATTTGGACTTTCATTTGTGTATTAAGTGTATTAAAATGTCGTCTTTCACATTGATTCGGAATCGTCAACCGCAAAAAAAGTCAGTTTTGAGATATTGTTGAATGAACAAAGTTGTCTCTTTCTTGTTTCAAGTGTTCAACTATGGACCCATGGCTAAAACTCAAGTTTTAAAAACTTCCCAAAATCTGAATTTGGACTTTATTTAGTGTATTAAGTGTTTCAAAATGTCATCTTTCACGTAGATTCAGAACCGTCAAAAGCAAATAAGTCAGTTTTGAGATATCTTTGATAGAACAAAGTTCTGTCTTTCTTGTTTCAATTGTTCTACTGTGCACCCATGGCTAAAACTCAAGTTTTAAAAACTTCCCGAGATCTGAATCTGGACTTTCATTAGTGTATTATGTGTATCAAAATGTCGTCTTTCACATAGATTCGGAATCGTCAACTGCAAAAAAGTCAATTTTGAGATATCGTTGATTTAACAAAGTTGTCTCCTTCTTGTTTCAAGTGTTCTACTATGGACCCATGGGTAAAACTCACGTTTTAAAAATGTCCCGAAATCCGAATTTGGACTTTCACTAGTGTATTAAGTGTATCAAAATGTCGTCTTTCACATTGATTCGGAATCGTCAACCGCAAAAAAAGGCAGTTTTTAGATATCGTTGAATGAAGAAAGTTGTCTCTTTCTTCTTTCAAGTGTTCAACAATGGACCCATGGCTAAAACTCAAGTTTTAAAGACTTCCCGAAATCCGAATTTGGATTTTTCATTAGTGTATTAAGTGTATTAAAATGTCGTCTTTCACATTGATTCGGAATCATCAACCGCAAAAAAAGTCAGTTTTGAGATATCGTTGAATGAACAAAGTTGTCTCTTTCTTTTTTCAAGTGTTTAACTATGGACCCATGGCTAAAACTCAAGTTTTAAATACTTTCCGAAATCCGAATTTGGACTTTCATCAGTGTATTAAGTGTATTAAAATGTCGTCTTTCACATTGATTCGGAATCGTCCACTACAAAAAACTGCCCTTTTGAGTTATCGTTGAATAAGCAAAGTTGTCTCTTTCTTGTTTCAAGTGTTCAACTATGGACCCATGGCTAAAACACAAGTTTTAAAAACTTCTCGAAATATGAATTTGGACTTTCTTTAGTGTATTAAGTTTTTCAAAATGTCGTCTTTCACGTAGATTCGGAATCATCAAAACCAAATAAGTCAGTTTTTAGATATCTTTGATTGAACAAAGTTCTATCTTTCTTGTTTCAAGTGTTCTACTATGAACCCACGGCTAAAACTCAAGTTTTAAAAACTTCTCGAAATCTGAATCTGGACTTTCATTAGTGTATTAAGTGTATCAAAATGTCATCTTTCACATAGGTTCGGAATCGTCAACTGCAAAAAAGTCAATTTTAAGATATCGTTGATTGAACAAAGTTGTCTCCTTCTTGTTTCAAGTGTTCTACTATGGACCATGGCTAAAACTCAAGTTTTAGAGACATCCCGAAATCCGAATTTGGACTTTCGTTAGTGTATTAAGTGTATCAAAATGTCATCTTTCACATTGATTCGAGATCGTCAACCGCAAAAAAAGTCAGTTTTGAGATATCGTTGAATGAACAAAGTTGTCTCTTTCTTGTTTCTAGTGTTTAACTATGGACCCATGGCTAAAACTCAAGTTTTAAAGACTTCCCAAAATCTGATTTGGACTTTCATCAGTGTATTAAGTGTATTAAAATGTTGTCTTTCACATTGATTCAGAATCGTCCACCGCAAAAAACTTTCCTTTCGAGTTATCGTTGAATGAACGAAGTTGTCTCTTTCTTGTTTCAAGTGTTCAACTACGGACCCATGGCCAAAACTCAAGTTTTAAAACTTCCCAAAATCTGAATTTGGGCTTTCTTTAGTGTATTAAGTGTTTCAAAATGCCGTCTTTCATGTAGATTCGTAATCATCAAAAGCAAATAAGTCAGTTTTTAGATATCTTTGATTGAACAAAGTTCTGTCTTTCTTGTTTCAAGTGTTCTACTATGGACCCATGACTAAAACTCAAGTTTTAAAAACTTCTCGAAATCTAAATCTGGACTTTCATTAGGGTATTAAGTGTATCAAAATGTCGTCTTTCACATAGGTTCGGAATCGTCAACTGCAAAAAAGTCAATTTTAAGATATCGTTGATTGAACAAAGTTGTCTCCTTCTTGTTTCAAGTGTTCTACTATGGACCATGGCTAAAACTCAAGTTTTAGAGACATCCCGAAATCCGAATTTGGACTTTCGTTAGTGTATTAAGTGTATCAAAATGTCATCTTTCACATTGATTCGAGATCGTCAACCGCAAAAAAAGTCAGTTTTGAGATATCGTTGAATGAACAAAGTTGTCTCTTTCTTGTTTCTAGTGTTTAACTATGGACCCATGGCTAAAACTCAAGTTTTAAAGACTTCCCAAAATCTGATTTGGACTTTCATCAGTGTATTAAGTGTATTAAAATGTTGTCTTTCACATTGATTCAGAATCGTCCACCGCAAAAAACTTTCCTTTCGAGTTATCGTTGAATGAACGAAGTTGTCTCTTTCTTGTTTCAAGTGTTCAACTACGGACCCATGGCCAAAACTCAAGTTTTAAAACTTCCCAAAATCTGAATTTGGGCTTTCTTTAGTGTATTAAGTGTTTCAAAATGCCGTCTTTCATGTAGATTCGTAATCATCAAAAGCAAATAAGTCAGTTTTTAGATATCTTTGATTGAACAAAGTTCTGTCTTTCTTGTTTCAAGTGTTCTACTATGGACCCATGACTAAAACTCAAGTTTTAAAAACTTCTCGAAATCTAAATCTGGACTTTCATTAGGGTATTAAGTGTATCAAAATGTCGTCTTTCACATAGATTCGGAATCGTCAACTGCAAAAAAGTCAGTTTTAAGATATCGTTGATTGAACAAAGTTGTCTCTTTCTTGTTTCAAGTGTTCTACTATGGACCCATGGGTAAAACTCAAGTTTTAAAAAAGTTCCCGGAATCCGAATTTGGACATTCGTTAGTGTATTAAGTGTATCAAAATGTCGTCTTTCACGATGATTCGGAATCGTCAACCGCAATAAAAGTCAGTTTTGAGATATAGTTGAATGAACAAAGTTGTCTCTTTCTTGTTTCAAGTGTTTAACTATTGACCCATGGCTAAAACTCAAGCTTTAAAGACTTCCCGAAATCCAAATTTGGACTTTCGTTAGTGTATTAAGTGTATCAAAATGTCGTCTTTCACATTTATTCGAAATCGTCAACCGCAAAAAAAGTCAGTTTTGAGAAATCGTTGAATCAACAAAGTTGTCTCTTTCTTGTTTCAAGTGTTCTACTATAGACCCATGGCTAAAACTCAAGTTTTAAAGACTTCCCGAAATCCAAATTTAGACTTTCATTAGTGTATTAAGTGTATTAAAATGTCGTATTTCACATTGATTCGGAATCGTCAACCGCAAAAAAAGTCAGTTCTGAGATATCGTTGAATGAACGAAGTTGTTTCTTTCTTGTTTCAAGTGTTTAACTATGGACCCATGGCTAAAACTCAAGTTTTAAAGACTTCCCGAAATCCGAATTTGTACTTTCATTAGTGTATTAAGTGTATTAAAATGTCGTCTTTCACATTGATTCGGAATCGTCAACCGCAAAAAAAGTCAGTTTTGAGTTATCGTTGAATGAACAAAGTTGTCTCTTTCTTGTTTCAAGTGTTTAACTATGGACCCATGGCTAAAACTCAAGTTTTAAAGACTTCCCGAAATCCGAATTTGGACTTTCATTAGTGTATTAAGTGTATTAAAATGTCGTCTTTCGCATTGATTCGGAATCGTCAACCGCAAAAAAAGTCAGTTTTGAGTTATCGTTGAATGAACAAAGTTGTCTCTTTCTTGTTTCAAGTGTTCAACTATGGACCCATGGCTAAAACTCAAGTTTTAAAGACTTCCCGAAATCCGAATTTGGACTTTCATTTGTGTATTAAGTGTATTAAAATGTCGTCTTTCACATTGATTCGGAATCGTCAACCGCAAAAAAAGTCAGTTTTGAGATATTGTTGAATGAACAAAGTTGTCTCTTTCTTGTTTCAAGTGTTCAACTATGGACCCATGGCTAAAACTCAAGTTTTAAAAACTTCCCAAAATCTGAATTTGGACTTTATTTAGTGTATTAAGTGTTTCAAAATGTCATCTTTCACGTAGATTCAGAACCGTCAAAAGCAAATAAGTCAGTTTTGAGATATCTTTGATAGAACAAAGTTCTGTCTTTCTTGTTTCAATTGTTCTACTGTGCACCCATGGCTAAAACTCAAGTTTTAAAAACTTCCCGAGATCTGAATCTGGACTTTCATTAGTGTATTATGTGTATCAAAATGTCGTCTTTCACATAGATTCGGAATCGTCAACTGCAAAAAAGTCAATTTTGAGATATCGTTGATTTAACAAAATTGTCTCCTTCTTGTTTCAAGTGTTCTACTATGGACCCATGGGTAAAACTCACGTTTTAAAAATGTCCCGAAATCCGAATTTGGACTTTCACTAGTGTATTAAGTGTATCAAAATGTCGTCTTTCACATTGATTCGGAATCGTCAACCGCAAAAAAAGGCAGTTTTTAGATATCGTTGAATGAAGAAAATTGTCTCTTTCTTGTTTCAAGTGTTCAACAATGGACCCATGGCTAAAACTCAAGTTTTAAAGACTTCCCGAAATCCGAATTTGGATTTTTCATTAGTGTATTAAGTGTATTAAAATGTCGTCCTTCACATTGATTCGGAATCATCAACCGCAAAAAAAGTCAGTTTTGAGATATCGTTGAATGAACAAAGTTGTCTCTTTCTTTTTTCAAGTGTTTAACTATGGACCCATGGCTAAAACTCAAGTTTTAAATACTTTCCGAAATCCGAATTTGGACTTTCATCAGTGTATTAAGTGTATTAAAATGTCGTCTTTCACATTGATTCGGAATCGTCCACTACAAAAAACTGCCCTTTTGAGTTATCGTTGAATAAGCAAAGTTGTCTCTTTCTTGTTTCAAGTGTTCAACTATGGACCCACGGCTAAAACTCAAGTTTTAAAAACTTCTCGAAATCTGAATCTGGACTTTCATTAGTGTATTAAGTGTATCAAAATGTCATCTTTCACATAGGTTCGGAATCGTCAACTGCAAAAAAGTCAATTTTAAGATATCGTTGATTGAACAAAGTTGTCTCCTTCTTGTTTCAAGTGTTCTACTATGGACCATGGCTAAAACTCAAGTTTTAGAGACATCCCGAAATCTGAATTTGGACTTTCGTTAGTGTATTAAGTGTATCAAAATGTCATCTTTCACATTGATTCGAGATCGTCAACCGCAAAAAAAGTCAGTTTTGAGATATCGTTGAATGAACAAAGTTGTCTCTTTCTTGTTTCTAGTGTTTAACTTTGGACCCATGGCTAAAACTCAAGTTTTAAAGACTTCCCAAAATCTGATTTGGACTTTCATCAGTGTATTAAGTGTATTAAAATGTAGTCTTTCACATTGATTCAGAATCGTCCACCGCAAAAAACTTTCCTTTCGAGTTATCGTTGAATGAACGAAGTTGTCTCTTTCTTGTTTCAAGTGTTCAACTACGGACCCATGGCCAAAACTCAAGTTTCAAAAACTTCCCAAAATCTGAATTTGGGCTTTCTTTAGTGTATTAAGTGTTTCAAAATGCCGTCTTTCATGTAGATTCGTAATCATCAAAAGCAAATAAGTCAGTTTTTAGATATCTTTGATTGAACAAAGTTCTGTCTTTCTTGTTTCAAGTGTTCTACTATGGACCCATGACTAAAACTCAAGTTTTAAAAACTTCTCGAAATCTAAATCTGGACTTTCATTAGGGTATTAAGTGTATCAAAATGTCGTCTTTCACATAGATTCGGAATCGTCAACTGCAAAAAAGTCAGTTTTAAGATATCGTTGATTGAACAAAGTTGTCTCTTTCTTGTTTCAAGTGTTCTACTATGGACCCATGGGTAAAACTCAAGTTTTAAAAAAGTTCCCGGAATCCGAATTTGGACATTCGTTAGTGTATTAAGTGTATCAAAATGTCGTCTTTCACGTTGATTCGGAATCGTCAACCGCAATAAAAGTCAGTTTTGAGATATAGTTGAATGAACAAAGTTGTCTCTTTCTTGTTTCAAGTGTTTAACTATTGACCCATGGCTAAAACTCAAGCTTTAAAGACTTCCCGAAATCCAAATTTGGACTTTCGTTAGTGTATTAAGTGTATCAAAATGTCGTCTTTCACATTTATTCGAAATCGTCAACCGCAAAAAAAGTCAGTTTTGAGAAATCGTTGAATCAATAAAGTTGTCTCTTTCTTGTTTCAAGTGTTCTACTATAGACCCATGGCTAAAACTCAAGTTTTAAAGACTTCCCGAAATCCAAATTTAGACTTTCATTAGTGTATTAAGTGTATTAAAATGTCGTATTTCACATTGATTCGGAATCGTCAACCGCAAAAAAAGTCAGTTCTGAGATATCGTTGAATGAACGAAGTTGTTTCTTTCTTGTTTCAAGTGTTTAACTATGGACCCATGGCTAAAACTCAAGTTTTAAAGACTTCCCGAAATCCGAATTTGTACTTTCATTAGTGTATTAAGTGTATTAAAATGTCGTCTTTCACATTGATTCGGAATCGTCAACCGCAAAAAAAGTCAGTTTTGAGTTATCGTTGAATGAACAAAGTTGTCTCTTTCTTGTTTCAAGTGTTTAACTATGGACCCATGGCTAAAACTCAAGTTTTAAAGACTTCCCGAAATCCGAATTTGGACTTTCATTAGTGTATTAAGTGTATTAAAATGTCGTCTTTCACATTGATTCGGAATCGTCAACCGCAAAAAAAGTCAGTTTTGAGTTATCGTTGAATGAACAAAGTTGTCTCTTTCTTGTTTCAAGTGTTCAACTATGGACCCATGGCTAAAACTCAAGTTTTAAAGACTTCCTGAAATCCGAATTTGTACTTTCATTAGTGTATTAAGTGTATTAAAATGTCGTCTTTCACATTGATTCGGAATCGTCAACCGCAAAAAAAGTCAGTTTTGAGTTATCGTTGAATGAACAAAGTTGTCTCTTTCTTGTTTCAAGTGTTCAACTATGGACCCATGGCTAAAACTCAAGTTTTAAAGACTTCCCGAAATCCGAATTTGGACTTTCATTTGTGTATTAAGTGTATTAAAATGTCGTCTTTCACATTGATTCGGAATCGTCAACCGCAAAAAAAGTCAGTTTTGAGATATTGTTGAATGAACAAAGTTGTCTCTTTCTTGTTTCAAGTGTTCAACTATGGACCCATGGCTAAAACTCAAGTTTTAAAAACTTCCCAAAATCTGAATTTGGACTTTATTTAGTGTATTAAGTGTTTCAAAATGTCATCTTTCACGTAGATTCAGAACCGTCAAAAGCAAATAAGTCAGTTTTGAGATATCTTTGATAGAACAAAGTTCTGTCTTTCTTGTTTCAATTGTTCTACTGTGCACCCATGGCTAAAACTCAAGTTTTAAAAACTTCCCGAGATCTGAATCTGGACTTTCATTAGTGTATTATGTGTATCAAAATGTCGTCTTTCACATAGATTCGGAATCGTCAACTGCAAAAAAGTCAATTTTGAGATATCGTTGATTTAACAAAGTTGTCTCCTTCTTGTTTCAAGTGTTCTACTATGGACCCATGGGTAAAACTCACGTTTTAAAAATGTCCCGAAATCCGAATTTGGACTTTCACTAGTGTATTAAGTGTATCAAAATGTCGTCTTTCACATTGATTCGGAATCGTCAACCGCAAAAAAAGGCAGTTTTTAGATATCGTTGAATGAAGAAAGTTGTCTCTTTCTTCTTTCAAGTGTTCAACAATGGACCCATGGCTAAAACTCAAGTTTTAAAGACTTCCCGAAATCCGAATTTGGATTTTTCATTAGTGTATTAAGTGTATTAAAATGTCGTCTTTCACATTGATTCGGAATCATCAACCGCAAAAAAAGTCAGTTTTGAGATATCGTTGAATGAACAAAGTTGTCTCTTTCTTTTTTCAAGTGTTTAACTATGGACCCATGGCTAAAACTCAAGTTTTAAATACTTTCCGAAATCCGAATTTGGACTTTCATCAGTGTATTAAGTGTATTAAAATGTCGTCTTTCACATTGATTCGGAATCGTCCACTACAAAAAACTGCCCTTTTGAGTTATCGTTGAATAAGCAAAGTTGTCTCTTTCTTGTTTCAAGTGTTCAACTATGGACCCACGGCTAAAACTCAAGTTTTAAAAACTTCTCGAAATCTGAATCTGGACTTTCATTAGTGTATTAAGTGTATCAAAATGTCATCTTTCACATAGGTTCGGAATCGTCAACTGCAAAAAAGTCAATTTTAAGATATCGTTGATTGAACAAAGTTGTCTCCTTCTTGTTTCAAGTGTTCTACTATGGACCATGGCTAAAACTCAAGTTTTAGAGACATCCCGAAATCTGAATTTGGACTTTCGTTAGTGTATTAAGTGTATCAAAATGTCATCTTTCACATTGATTCGAGATCGTCAACCGCAAAAAAAGTCAGTTTTGAGATATCGTTGAATGAACAAAGTTGTCTCTTTCTTGTTTCTAGTGTTTAACTTTGGACCCATGGCTAAAACTCAAGTTTTAAAGACTTCCCAAAATCTGATTTGGACTTTCATCAGTGTATTAAGTGTATTAAAATGTAGTCTTTCACATTGATTCAGAATCGTCCACCGCAAAAAACTTTCCTTTCGAGTTATCGTTGAATGAACGAAGTTGTCTCTTTCTTGTTTCAAGTGTTCAACTACGGACCCATGGCCAAAACTCAAGTTTCAAAAACTTCCCAAAATCTGAATTTGGGCTTTCTTTAGTGTATTAAGTGTTTCAAAATGCCGTCTTTCATGTAGATTCGTAATCATCAAAAGCAAATAAGTCAGTTTTTAGATATCTTTGATTGAACAAAGTTCTGTCTTTCTTGTTTCAAGTGTTCTACTATGGACCCATGACTAAAACTCAAGTTTTAAAAACTTCTCGAAATCTAAATCTGGACTTTCATTAGGGTATTAAGTGTATCAAAATGTCGTCTTTCACATAGATTCGGAATCGTCAACTGCAAAAAAGTCAGTTTTAAGATATCGTTGATTGAACAAAGTTGTCTCTTTCTTGTTTCAAGTGTTCTACTATGGACCCATGGGTAAAACTCAAGTTTTAAAAAAGTTCCCGGAATCCGAATTTGGACATTCGTTAGTGTATTAAGTGTATCAAAATGTCGTCTTTCACGTTGATTCGGAATCGTCAACCGCAATAAAAGTCAGTTTTGAGATATAGTTGAATGAACAAAGTTGTCTCTTTCTTGTTTCAAGTGTTTAACTATTGACCCATGGCTAAAACTCAAGCTTTAAAGACTTCCCGAAATCCAAATTTGGACTTTCGTTAGTGTATTAAGTGTATCAAAATGTCGTCTTTCACATTTATTCGAAATCGTCAACCGCAAAAAAAGTCAGTTTTGAGAAATCGTTGAATCAATAAAGTTGTCTCTTTCTTGTTTCAAGTGTTCTACTATAGACCCATGGCTAAAACTCAAGTTTTAAAGACTTCCCGAAATCCAAATTTAGACTTTCATTAGTGTATTAAGTGTATTAAAATGTCGTATTTCACATTGATTCGGAATCGTCAACCGCAAAAAAAGTCAGTTCTGAGATATCGTTGAATGAACGAAGTTGTTTCTTTCTTGTTTCAAGTGTTTAACTATGGACCCATGGCTAAAACTCAAGTTTTAAAGACTTCCCGAAATCCGAATTTGTACTTTCATTAGTGTATTAAGTGTATTAAAATGTCGTCTTTCACATTGATTCGGAATCGTCAACCGCAAAAAAAGTCAGTTTTGAGTTATCGTTGAATGAACAAAGTTGTCTCTTTCTTGTTTCAAGTGTTTAACTATGGACCCATGGCTAAAACTCAAGTTTTAAAGACTTCCCGAAATCCGAATTTGGACTTTCATTAGTGTATTAAGTGTATTAAAATGTCGTCTTTCACATTGATTCGGAATCGTCAACCGCAAAAAAAGTCAGTTTTGAGTTATCGTTGAATGAACAAAGTTGTCTCTTTCTTGTTTCAAGTGTTCAACTATGGACCCATGGCTAAAACTCAAGTTTTAAAGACTTCCTGAAATCCGAATTTGTACTTTCATTAGTGTATTAAGTGTATTAAAATGTCGTCTTTCACATTGATTCGGAATCGTCAACCGCAAAAAAAGTCAGTTTTGAGTTATCGTTGAATGAACAAAGTTGTCTCTTTCTTGTTTCAAGTGTTCAACTATGGACCCATGGCTAAAACTCAAGTTTTAAAGACTTCCCGAAATCCGAATTTGGACTTTCATTTGTGTATTAAGTGTATTAAAATGTCGTCTTTCACATTGATTCGGAATCGTCAACCGCAAAAAAAGTCAGTTTTGAGATATTGTTGAATGAACAAAGTTGTCTCTTTCTTGTTTCAAGTGTTCAACTATGGACCCATGGCTAAAACTCAAGTTTTAAAAACTTCCCAAAATCTGAATTTGGACTTTATTTAGTGTATTAAGTGTTTCAAAATGTCATCTTTCACGTAGATTCAGAACCGTCAAAAGCAAATAAGTCAGTTTTGAGATATCTTTGATAGAACAAAGTTCTGTCTTTCTTGTTTCAATTGTTCTACTGTGCACCCATGGCTAAAACTCAAGTTTTAAAAACTTCCCGAGATCTGAATCTGGACTTTCATTAGTGTATTATGTGTATCAAAATGTCGTCTTTCACATAGATTCGGAATCGTCAACTGCAAAAAAGTCAATTTTGAGATATCGTTGATTTAACAAAGTTGTCTCCTTCTTGTTTCAAGTGTTCTACTATGGACCCATGGGTAAAACTCACGTTTTAAAAATGTCCCGAAATCCGAATTTGGACTTTCACTAGTGTATTAAGTGTATCAAAATGTCGTCTTTCACATTGATTCGGAATCGTCAACCGCAAAAAAAGGCAGTTTTTAGATATCGTTGAATGAAGAAAGTTGTCTCTTTCTTCTTTCAAGTGTTCAACAATGGACCCATGGCTAAAACTCAAGTTTTAAAGACTTCCCGAAATCCGAATTTGGATTTTTCATTAGTGTATTAAGTGTATTAAAATGTCGTCTTTCACATTGATTCGGAATCATCAACCGCAAAAAAAGTCAGTTTTGAGATATCGTTGAATGAACAAAGTTGTCTCTTTCTTTTTTCAAGTGTTTAACTATGGACCCATGGCTAAAACTCAAGTTTTAAATACTTTCCGAAATCCGAATTTGGACTTTCATCAGTGTATTAAGTGTATTAAAATGTCGTCTTTCACATTGATTCGGAATCGTCCACTACAAAAAACTGCCCTTTTGAGTTATCGTTGAATAAGCAAAGTTGTCTCTTTCTTGTTTCAAGTGTTCAACTATGGACCCATGGCTAAAACACAAGTTTTAAAAACTTCTCGAAATATGAATTTGGACTTTCTTTAGTGTATTAAGTTTTTCAAAATGTCGTCTTTCACGTAGATTCGGAATCATCAAAACCAAATAAGTCAGTTTTTAGATATCTTTGATTGAACAAAGTTCTATCTTTCTTGTTTCAAGTGTTCTACTATGAACCCACGGCTAAAACTCAAGTTTTAAAAACTTCTCGAAATCTGAATCTGGACTTTCATTAGTGTATTAAGTGTATCAAAATGTCATCTTTCACATAGGTTCGGAATCGTCAACTGCAAAAAAGTCAATTTTAAGATATCGTTGATTGAACAAAGTTGTCTCCTTCTTGTTTCAAGTGTTCTACTATGGACCATGGCTAAAACTCAAGTTTTAGAGACATCCCGAAATCCGAATTTGGACTTTCGTTAGTGTATTAAGTGTATCAAAATGTCATCTTTCACATTGATTCGAGATCGTCAACCGCAAAAAAAGTCAGTTTTGAGATATCGTTGAATGAACAAAGTTGTCTCTTTCTTGTTTCTAGTGTTTAACTATGGACCCATGGCTAAAACTCAAGTTTTAAAGACTTCCCAAAATCTGATTTGGACTTTCATCAGTGTATTAAGTGTATTAAAATGTTGTCTTTCACATTGATTCAGAATCGTCCACCGCAAAAAACTTTCCTTTCGAGTTATCGTTGAATGAACGAAGTTGTCTCTTTCTTGTTTCAAGTGTTCAACTACGGACCCATGGCCAAAACTCAAGTTTTAAAACTTCCCAAAATCTGAATTTGGGCTTTCTTTAGTGTATTAAGTGTTTCAAAATGCCGTCTTTCATGTAGATTCGTAATCATCAAAAGCAAATAAGTCAGTTTTTAGATATCTTTGATTGAACAAAGTTCTGTCTTTCTTGTTTCAAGTGTTCTACTATGGACCCATGACTAAAACTCAAGTTTTAAAAACTTCTCGAAATCTAAATCTGGACTTTCATTAGGGTATTAAGTGTATCAAAATGTCGTCTTTCACATAGATTCGGAATCGTCAACTGCAAAAAAGTCAGTTTTAAGATATCGTTGATTGAACAAAGTTGTCTCTTTCTTGTTTCAAGTGTTCTACTATGGACCCATGGGTAAAACTCAAGTTTTAAAAAAGTTCCCGGAATCCGAATTTGGACATTCGTTAGTGTATTAAGTGTATCAAAATGTCGTCTTTCACGATGATTCGGAATCGTCAACCGCAATAAAAGTCAGTTTTGAGATATAGTTGAATGAACAAAGTTGTCTCTTTCTTGTTTCAAGTGTTTAACTATTGACCCATGGCTAAAACTCAAGCTTTAAAGACTTCCCGAAATCCAAATTTGGACTTTCGTTAGTGTATTAAGTGTATCAAAATGTCGTCTTTCACATTTATTCGAAATCGTCAACCGCAAAAAAAGTCAGTTTTGAGAAATCGTTGAATCAACAAAGTTGTCTCTTTCTTGTTTCAAGTGTTCTACTATAGACCCATGGCTAAAACTCAAGTTTTAAAGACTTCCCGAAATCCAAATTTAGACTTTCATTAGTGTATTAAGTGTATTAAAATGTCGTATTTCACATTGATTCGGAATCGTCAACCGCAAAAAAAGTCAGTTCTGAGATATCGTTGAATGAACGAAGTTGTTTCTTTCTTGTTTCAAGTGTTTAACTATGGACCCATGGCTAAAACTCAAGTTTTAAAGACTTCCCGAAATCCGAATTTGTACTTTCATTAGTGTATTAAGTGTATTAAAATGTCGTCTTTCACATTGATTCGGAATCGTCAACCGCAAAAAAAGTCAGTTTTGAGTTATCGTTGAATGAACAAAGTTGTCTCTTTCTTGTTTCAAGTGTTTAACTATGGACCCATGGCTAAAACTCAAGTTTTAAAGACTTCCCGAAATCCGAATTTGGACTTTCATTAGTGTATTAAGTGTATTAAAATGTCGTCTTTCGCATTGATTCGGAATCGTCAACCGCAAAAAAAGTCAGTTTTGAGTTATCGTTGAATGAACAAAGTTGTCTCTTTCTTGTTTCAAGTGTTCAACTATGGACCCATGGCGAAAACTCAAGTTTTAAAGACTTCCCGAAATCCGAATTTGGACTTTCATTTGTGTATTAAGTGTATTAAAATGTCGTCTTTCACATTGATTCGGAATCGTCAACCGCAAAAAAAGTCAGTTTTGAGATATTGTTGAATGAACAAAGTTGTCTCTTTCTTGTTTCAAGTGTTCAACTATGGACCCATGGCTAAAACTCAAGTTTTAAAAACTTCCCAAAATCTGAATTTGGACTTTATTTAGTGTATTAAGTGTTTCAAAATGTCATCTTTCACGTAGATTCAGAACCGTCAAAAGCAAATAAGTCAGTTTTGAGATATCTTTGATAGAACAAAGTTCTGTCTTTCTTGTTTCAATTGTTCTACTGTGCACCCATGGCTAAAACTCAAGTTTTAAAAACTTCCCGAGATCTGAATCTGGACTTTCATTAGTGTATTATGTGTATCAAAATGTCGTCTTTCACATAGATTCGGAATCGTCAACTGCAAAAAAGTCAATTTTGAGATATCGTTGATTTAACAAAGTTGTCTCCTTCTTGTTTCAAGTGTTCTACTATGGACCCATGGGTAAAACTCACGTTTTAAAAATGTCCCGAAATCCGAATTTGGACTTTCACTAGTGTATTAAGTGTATCAAAATGTCGTCTTTCACATTGATTCGGAATCGTCAACCGCAAAAAAAGGCAGTTTTTAGATATCGTTGAATGAAGAAAGTTGTCTCTTTCTTGTTTCAAGTGTTCAACAATGGACCCATGGCTAAAACTCAAGTTTTAAAGACTTCCCGAAATCCGAATTTGGATTTTTCATTAGTGTATTAAGTGTATTAAAATGTCGTCTTTCACAATGATTCGGAATCATCAACCGCAAAAAAAGTCAGTTTTGAGATATCGTTGAATGAACAAAGTTGTCTCTTTCTTTTTTCAAGTGTTTAACTATGGACCCATGGCTAAAACTCAAGTTTTAAATACTTTCCGAAATCCGAATTTGGACTTTCATTAGTGTATTAAGTGTATTAAAATGTCATCTTTCACATTGATTCGGAATCGTCCACTACAAAAAACTGCCCTTTTGAGTTATCGTTGAATAAGCAAAGTTGTCTCTTTCTTGTTTCAAGTGTTCAACTATGGACCCATGGCTAAAACACAAGTTTTAAAAACTTCTCGAAATATGAATTTGGACTTTCTTTAGTGTATTAAGTTTTTCAAAATGTCATCTTTCACGTAGATTCGGAATCATCAAAACCAAATAAGTCAGTTTTTAGATATCTTTGATTGAACAAAGTTCTATCTTTCTTGTTTCAAGTGTTCTACTATGAACCCACGGCTAAAACTCAAGTTTTAAAAACTTCTCGAAATCTGAATCTGGACTTTCATTAGTGTATTAAGTGTATCAAAATGTCATCTTTCACATAGGTTCGGAATCGTCAACTGCAAAAAAGTCAATTTTAAGATATCGTTGATTGAACAAAGTTGTCTCCTTCTTGTTTCAAGTGTTCTACTATGGACCATGGCTAAAACTCAAGTTTTAGAGACATCCCGAAATCCGAATTTGGACTTTCGTTAGTGTATTAAGTGTATCAAAATGTCATCTTTCACATTGATTCGAGATCGTCAACCGCAAAAAAAGTCAGTTTTGAGATATCGTTGAATGAACAAAGTTGTCTCTTTCTTGTTTCTAGTGTTTAACTATGGACCCATGGCTAAAACTCAAGTTTTAAAGACTTCCCAAAATCTGATTTGGACTTTCATCAGTGTATTAAGTGTATTAAAATGTAGTCTTTCACATTGATTCAGAATCGTCCACCGCAAAAAACTTTCCTTTCGAGTTATCGTTGAATGAACGAAGTTGTCTCTTTCTTGTTTCAAGTGTTCAACTACGGACCCATGGCCAAAACTCAAGTTTTAAAAACTTCCCAAAATCTGAATTTGGGCTTTCTTTAGTGTATTAAGTGTTTCAAAATGCCGTCTTTCATGTAGATTCGTAATCATCAAAAGCAAATAAGTCAGTTTTTAGATATCTTTGATTGAACAAAGTTCTGTCTTTCTTGTTTCAAGTGTTCTACTATGGACCCATGACTAAAACTCAAGTTTTAAAAACTTCTCGAAATCTAAATCTGGACTTTCATTAGGGTATTAAGTGTATCAAAATGTCGTCTTTCACAAGATTCGGAATCGTCAACTGCAAAAAAGTCAGTTTTAAGATATCGTTGATTGAACAAAGTTGTCTCTTTCTTGTTTCAAGTGTTCTACTATGGACCCATGGGTAAAACTCAAGTTTTAAAAAAGTTCCCGGAATCCGAATTTGGACATTCGTTAGTGTATTAAGTGTATCAAAATGTCGTCTTTCACGTTGATTCGGAATCATCACCCGCAATAAAAGTCAGTTTTGAGATATAGTTGAATGAACAAAGTTGTCTCTTTCTTGTTTCAAGTGTTTAACTATTGACCCATGGCTAAAACTCAAGCTTTAAAGACTTCCCGAAATCCAAATTTGGACTTTCGTTAGTGTATTAAGTGTATCAAAATGTCGTCTTTCACATTTATTCGAAATCGTCAACCGCAAAAAAAGTCAGTTTTGAGAAATCGTTGAATCAATAAAGTTGTCTCTTTCTTGTTTCAAGTGTTCTACTATAGACCCATGGCTAAAACTCAAGTTTTAAAGACTTCCCGAAATCCAAATTTAGACTTTCATTAGTGTATTAAGTGTATTAAAATGTCGTATTTCACATTGATTCGGAATCGTCAACCGCAAAAAAAGTCAGTTCTGAGATATCGTTGAATGAACGAAGTTGTTTCTTTCTTGTTTCAAGTGTTTAACTATGGACCCATGCCTAAAACTCAAGTTTTAAAGACTTCCCGAAATCCAAATTTGTACTTTCATTAGTGTATTAAGTGTATTAAAATGTCGTCTTTCACATTGATTCGGAATCGTCAACCGCAAAAAAAGTCAGTTTTGAGTTATCGTTGAATGAACAAAGTTGTCTCTTTCTTGTTTCAAGTGTTTAACTATGGACCCATGGCTAAAACTCAAGTTTTAAAGACTTCCCGAAATCCGAATTTGGACTTTCATTAGTGTATTAAGTGTATTAAAATGTCGTCTTTCGCATTGATTCGGAATCGTCAACCGCAAAAAAAGTCAGTTTTGAGTTATCGTTGAATGAACAAAGTTGTCTCTTTCTTGTTTCAAGTGTTCAACTATGGACCCATGGCTAAAACTCAACTTTTAAAGACTTCCCGAAATCCGAATTTGGACTTTCATTTTTGTATTAAGTGTATTAAAATGTCGTCTTTCACATTGATTCGGAATCGTCAACCGCAAAAAAAGTCAGTTTTGAGATATTGTTGAATGAACAAAGTTGTCTCTTTCTTGTTTCAAGTGTTCAACTATGGACCCATGGCTAAAACTCAAGTTTTAAAAACTTCCCAAAATCTGAATTTGGACTTTATTTAGTGTATTAAGTGTTTCAAAATGTCATCTTTCACGTAGATTCAGAACCGTCAAAAGCAAATAAGTCAGTTTTGAGATATCTTTGATAGAACAAAGTTCTGTCTTTCTTGTTTCAATTGTTCTACTGTGCACCCATGGCTAAAACTCAAGTTTTAAAAACTTCCCGAGATCTGAATCTGGACTTTCATTAGTGTATTATGTGTATCAAAATGTCGTCTTTCACATAGATTCGGAATCGTCAACTGCAAAAAAGTCAATTTTGAGATATCGTTGATTTAACAAAGTTGTCTCCTTCTTGTTTCAAGTGTTCTACTATGGACCCATGGGTAAAACTCACGTTTTAAAAATGTCCCGAAATCCGAATTTGGACTTTCACTAGTGTATTAAGTGTATCAAAATGTCGTCTTTCACATTGATTCAGAATCGTCAACCGCAAAAAAAGGCAGTTTTTAGATATCGTTGAATGAAGAAAGTTGTCTCTTTCTTCTTTAAAGTGTTCAACAATGGACCCATGGCTAAAACTCAAGTTTTAAAGACTTCCCGAAATCCGAATTTGGATTTTTCATTAGTGTATTAAGTGTATTAAAATGTCGTCTTTCACATTGATTCGGAATCATCAACCGCAAAAAAAGTCAATTTTGAGATATCGTTGAATGAACAAAGTTGTCTCTTTCTTTTTTCAAGTGTTTAACTATGGACCCATGGCTAAAACTCAAGTTTTAAATACTTTCCGAAATCCGAATTTGGACTTTCATCAGTGTATTAAGTGTATTAAAATGTCGTCTTTCACATTGATTCGGAATCGTCCACTACAAAAAACTGCCCTTTTGAGTTATCGTTGAATAAGCAAAGTTGTCTCTTTCTTGTTTCAAGTGTTCAACTATGGACCCATGGCTAAAACACAAGTTTTAAAAACTTCTCGAAATATGAATTTGGACTTTCTTTAGTGTATTAAGTTTTTCAAAATGTCGTCTTTCACGTAGATTCGGAATCATCAAAACCAAATAAGTCAGTTTTTAGATATCTTTGATTGAACAAAGTTCTATCTTTCTTGTTTCAAGTGTTCTACTATGAACCCACGGCTAAAACTCAAGTTTTAAAAACTTCTCGAAATCTGAATCTGGACTTTCATTAGTGTATTAAGTGTATCAAAATGTCATCTTTCACATAGGTTCGTAATCGTCAACTGCAAAAAAGTTAATTTTAAGATATCGTTGATTGAACAAAGTTGTCTCCTTCTTGTTTCAAGTGTTCTACTATGGACCATGGCTAAAACTCAAGTTTTAGAGACATCCCGAAATCCGAATTTGGACTTTCGTTAGTGTATTAAGTGTATCAAAATGTCATCTTTCACATTGATTCGAGATCGTCAACCGCAAAAAAAGTCAGTTTTGAGATATCGTTGAATGAACAAAGTTGTCTCTTTCTTGTTTCTAGTGTTTAACTATGGACCCATGGGTAAAACTCAAGTTTTAAAGACTTCCCAAAATCTGATTTGGACTTTCATCAGTGTATTAAGTGTATTAAAATGTAGTCTTTCACATTGATTCAGAATCGTCCACCGCAAAAAACTTTCCTTTCGAGTTATCGTTGAATGAACGAAGTTGTCTCTTTCTTGTTTCAAGTGTTCAACTACGGACCCATGGCCAAAACTCAAGTTTTAAAAACTTCCCAAAATCTGAATTTGGGCTTTCTTTAGTGTATTAAGTGTTTCAAAATGCCGTCTTTCATGTAGATTCGTAATCATCAAAAGCAAATAAGTCAGTTTTTAGATATCTTTGATTGAACAAAGTTCTGTCTTTCTTGTTTCAAGTGTTCTACTATGGACCCATGACTAAAACTCAAGTTTTAAAAACTTCTCGAAATCTAAATCTGGACTTTCATTAGGGTATTAAGTGTATCAAAATGTCGTCTTTCACATAGATTCGGAATCGTCAACTGCAAAAAAGTCAGTTTTAAGATATCGTTGATTGAACAAAGTTGTCTCTTTCTTGTTTCAAGTGTTCTACTATGGACCCATGGGTAAAACTCAAGTTTTAAAAAAGTTCCCAGAATCCGAATTTGGACATTCGTTAGTGTATTAAGTGTATCAAAATGTCGTCTTTCACGATGATTCGGAATCGTCAACCGCAATAAAAGTCAGTTTTGAGATATAGTTGAATGAACAAAGTTGTCTCTTTCTTGTTTCAAGTGTTTAACTATTGACCCATGGCTAAAACTCAAGCTTTAAAGACTTCCCGAAATCCAAATTTGGACTTTCGTTAGTGTATTAAGTGTATCAAAATGTCGTCTTTCACATTTATTCGATATCGTCAACCGCAAAAAAAGTCAGTTTTGAGAAATCGTTGAATCAACAAAGTTGTCTCTTTCTTGTTTCAAGTGTTCTACTATAGACCCATGGCTAAAACTCAAGTTTTTAAGACTTCCCGAAATCCAAATTTAGACTTTCATTAGTGTATTAAGTGTATTAAAATGTCGTATTTCACATTGATTCGGAATCGTCAACCGCAAAAAAAGTCAGTTCTGAGATATCGTTGAATGAACGAAGTTGTTTCTTTCTTGTTTCAAGTGTTTAACTATGGACCCATGGCTAAAACTCAAGTTTTAAAGACTTCCCGAAATCCGAATTTGTACTTTCATTAGTGTATTAAGTGTATTAAAATGTCGTCTTTCACATTGATTCGGAATCGTCAACCGCAAAAAAAGTCAGTTTTGAGTTATCGTTGAATGAACAAAGTTGTCTCTTTCTTGTTTCAAGTGTTTAACTATGGACCCATGGCTAAAACTCAAGTTTTAAAGACTTCCCGAAATCCGAATTTGGACTTTCATTAGTGTATTAAGTGTATTAAAATGTCGTCTTTCGCATTGATTCGGAATCGTCAACCGCAAAAAAAGTCAGTTTTGAGTTATCGTTGAATGAACAAAGTTGTCTCTTTCTTGTTTCAAGTATTCAACTATGGACCCATGGCTAAAACTCAAGTTTTAAAGACTTCCCGAAATCCGAATTTGGACTTTCATTTGTGTATTAAGTGTATTAAAATGTCGTCTTTCACATTGATTCGGAATCGTCAACCGCAAAAAAAGTCAGTTTTGAGATATCGTTGAATGAACAAAGTTGTCTCTTTCTTGTTTCAAGTGTTCAACTATGGACCCATGGCTAAAACTCTAGTTTTAAAAACTTCCCAAAATCTGAATTTGGACTTTATTTAGTGTATTAAGTGTTTCAAAATGTCATCTTTCACGTAGATTCAGAACCGTCAAAAGCAAATAAGTCAGTTTTGAGATATCTTTGATAGAACAAAGTTCTGTCTTTCTTGTTTCAATTGTTCTACTGTGCACCCATGGCTAAAACTCAAGTTTTAAAAACTTCCCGAGATCTGAATCTGGACTTTCATTAGTGTATTATGTGTATCAAAATGTCGTCTTTCACATAGATTCGGAATCGTCAACTGCAAAAAAGTCAATTTTGAGATATCGTTGATTTAACAAAGTTGTCTCCTTCTTGTTTCAAGTGTTCTACTATGGACCCATGGGTAAAACTCACGTTTTAAAAATGTCCCGAAATCCGAATTTGGACTTTCACTAGTGTATTAAGTGTATCAAAATGTCGTCTTTCACATCGATTCGGAATCGTCAACCGCAAAAAAAGGCAGTTTTTAGATATCGTTGAATGAAGAAAGTTGTCTCTTTCTTGTTTCAAGTGTTCAACAATGGACCCATGGCTAAAACTCAAGTTTTAAAGACTTCCCGAAATCCGAATTTGGATTTTTCTTTAGTGTATTAAGTGTATTAAAATGTCGTCTTTCACATTGATTCGGAATCATCAACCGCAAAAAAAGTCAGTTTTGAGATATCGTTGAATGAACAAAGTTGTCTCTTTCTTTTTTCAAGTGTTTAACTATGGACCCATGGCTAAAACTCAAGTTTTAAATACTTTCCGAAATCCGAATTTGGACTTTCATCAGTGTATTAAGTGTATTAAAATGTCGTCTTTCACATTGATTCGGAATCGTCCACTACAAAAAACTGCCCTTTTGAGTTATCGTCGAATAAGCAAAGTTGTCTCTTTCTTGTTTCAAGTGTTCAACTATGGACCCATGGCTAAAACACAAGTTTTAAAAACTTCTCGAAATATGAATTTGGACTTTCTTTAGTGTATTAAGTTTTTCAAAATGTCGTCTTTCACGTAGATTCGGAATCATCAAAACCAAATAAGTCAGTTTTTAGATATCTTTGATTGAACAAAGTTCTATCTTTCTTGTTTCAAGTGTTCTACTATGAACCCACGGCTAAAACTCAAGTTTTAAAAACTTCTCGAAATCTGAATCTGGACTTTCATTAGTGTATTAAGTGTATCAAAATGTCATCTTTCACATAGGTTCGGAATCGTCAACTGCAAAAAAGTCAATTTTAAGATATCGTTGATTGAACAAAGTTGTCTCCTTCTTGTTTCAAGTGTTCTACTATGGACCATGGCTAAAACTCAAGTTTTAGAGACATCCCGAAATCCGAATTTGGACTTTCGTTAGTGTATTAAGTGTATCAAAATGTCATCTTTCACATTGATTCGAGATCGTCAACCGCAAAAAAAGTCAGTTTTGAGATATCGTTGAATGAACAAAGTTGTCTCTTTCTTGTTTCTAGTGTTTAACTATGGACCCATGGCTAAAACTCAAGTTTTAAAGACTTCCCAAAATCTGATTTGGACTTTCATCAGTGTATTAAGTGTATTAAAATGTAGTCTTTCACATTGATTCAGAATCGTCCACCGCAAAAAACTTTCCTTTCGAGTTATCGTTGAATGAACGAAGTTGTCTCTTTCTTGTTTCAAGTGTTCAACTACGGACCCATGGCCAAAACTCAAGTTTTAAAAACTTCCCAAAATCTGAATTTGGGCTTTCTTTAGTGTATTAAGTGTTTCAAAATGCCGTCTTTCATGTAGATTCGTAATCATCAAAAGCAAATAAGTCAGTTTTTAGATATCTTTGATTGAACAAAGTTCTGTCTTTCTTGTTTCAAGTGTTCTACTATGGACCCATCACTAAAACTCAAGTTTTAAAAACTTCTCGAAATCTAAATCTGGACTTTCATTAGGGTATTAAGTGTATCAAAATGTCGTCTTTCACATAGATTCGGAATCGTCAACTGCAAAAAAGTCAGTTTTAAGATATCGTTGATTGAACAAAGTTGTCTCTTTCTTGTTTCAAGTGTTCTACTATGGACCCATGGGTAAAACTCAAGTTTTAAAAAAGTTCCCGGAATCCGAATTTGGACATTCGTTAGTGTATTAAGTGTATCAAAATGTCGTCTTTCACGTTGATTCGGAATCGTCAACCGCAATAAAAGTCAGTTTTGAGATATAGTTGAATGAACAAAGTTGTCTCTTTCTTGTTTCAAGTGTTTAACTATTGACCCATGGCTAAAACTCAAGCTTTAAAGACTTCCCGAAATCCAAATTTGGACTTTCGTTAGTGTATTAAGTGTATCAAAATGTCGTCTTTCACATTTATTCGAAATCGTCAACCGCAAAAAAAGTCAGTTTTGAGAAATCGTTGAATCAACAAAGTTGTCTCTTTCTTGTTTCAAGTGTTCTACTATAGACCCATGGCTAAAACTCAAGTTTTAAAGACTTCCCGAAATCCAAATTTAGACTTTCATTAGTGTATTAAGTGTATTAAAATGTCGTATTTCACATTGATTCGGAATCGTCAACCGCAAAAAAAGTCAGTTCTGAGATATCGTTGAATGAACGAAGTTGTTTCTTTCTTGTTTCAAGTGTTTAACTATGGACCCATGACTAAAACTCAAGTTTTAAAGACTTCCCGAAATCCGAATTTGTACTTTCATTAGTGTATTAAGTGTATTAAAATGTCGTCTTTCACATTGATTCGGAATCGTCAACCGCAAAAAAAGTCAGTTTTGAGTTATCGTTGAATGAACAAAGTTGTCTCTTTCTTGTTTCAAGTGTTCAACTATGGACCCATGGCTAAAACTCAAGTTTTAAAGACTTCCCGAAATCCGAATTTGGACTTTCATTTGTGTATTAAGTGTATTAAAATGTCGTCTTTCACATTGATTCGGAATCGTCAACCGCAAAAAAAGTCAGTTTTGAGATATTGTTGAATGAACAAAGTTGTCTCTTTCTTGTTTCAAGTGTTCAACTATGGACCCATGGCTAAAACTCAAGTTTTAAAAACTTCCCAAAATCTGAATTTGGACTTTATTTAGTGTATTAAGTGTTTCAAAATGTCATCTTTCACGTAGATTCAGAACCGTCAAAAGCAAATAAGTCAGTTTTGAGATATCTTTGATAGAACAAAGTTCTGTCTTTCTTGTTTCAATTGTTCTACTGTGCACCCATGGCTAAAACTCAAGTTTTAAAAACTTCCCGAGATCTGAATCTGGACTTTCATTAGTGTATTATGTGTATCAAAATGTCGTCTTTCACATAGATTCGGAATCGTCGACTGCAAAAAAGTCAATTTTGAGATATCGTTGATTTAACAAAGTTGTCTCCTTCTTGTTTCAAGTGTTCTACTATGGACCCATGGGTAAAACTCACGTTTTAAAAATGTCCCGAAATCCGAATTTGGACTTTCACTAGTGTATTAAGTGTATCAAAATGTCGTCTTTCACATTGATTCAGAATCGTCAACCGCAAAAAAAGGCAGTTTTTAGATATCGTTGAATGAAGAAAGTTGTCTCTTTCTTCTTTAAAGTGTTCAACAATGGACCCATGGCTAAAACTCAAGTTTTAAAGACTTCCCGAAATCCGAATTTGGATTTTTCATTAGTGTATTAAGTGTATTAAAATGTCGTCTTTCACATTGATTCGGAATCATCAACCGCAAAAAAAGTCAATTTTGAGATATCGTTGAATGAACAAAGTTGTCTCTTTCTTTTTTCAAGTGTTTAACTATGGACCCATGGCTAAAACTCAAGTTTTAAATACTTTCCGAAATCCGAATTTGGACTTTCATCAGTGTATTAAGTGTATTAAAATGTCGTCTTTCACATTGATTCGGAATCGTCCACTACAAAAAACTGCCCTTTTGAGTTATCGTTGAATAAGCAAAGTTGTCTCTTTCTTGTTTCAAGTGTTCAACTATGGACCCATGGCTAAAACACAAGTTTTAAAAACTTCTCGAAATATGAATTTGGACTTTCTTTAGTGTATTAAGTTTTTCAAAATGTCGTCTTTCACGTAGATTCGGAATCATCAAAACCAAATAAGTCAGTTTTTAGATATCTTTGATTGAACAAAGTTCTATCTTTCTTGTTTCAAGTGTTCTACTATGAACCCACGGCTAAAACTCAAGTTTTAAAAACTTCTCGAAATCTGAATCTGGACTTTCATTAGTGTATTAAGTGTATCAAAATGTCATCTTTCACATAGGTTCGTAATCGTCAACTGCAAAAAAGTTAATTTTAAGATATCGTTGATTGAACAAAGTTGTCTCCTTCTTGTTTCAAGTGTTCTACTATGGACCATGGCTAAAACTCAAGTTTTAGAGACATCCCGAAATCCGAATTTGGACTTTCGTTAGTGTATTAAGTGTATCAAAATGTCATCTTTCACATTGATTCGAGATCGTCAACCGCAAAAAAAGTCAGTTTTGAGATATCGTTGAATGAACAAAGTTGTCTCTTTCTTGTTTCTAGTGTTTAACTATGGACCCATGGGTAAAACTCAAGTTTTAAAGACTTCCCAAAATCTGATTTGGACTTTCATCAGTGTATTAAGTGTATTAAAATGTAGTCTTTCACATTGATTCAGAATCGTCCACCGCAAAAAACTTTCCTTTCGAGTTATCGTTGAATGAACGAAGTTGTCTCTTTCTTGTTTCAAGTGTTCAACTACGGACCCATGGCCAAAACTCAAGTTTTAAAAACTTCCCAAAATCTGAATTTGGGCTTTCTTTAGTGTATTAAGTGTTTCAAAATGCCGTCTTTCATGTAGATTCGTAATCATCAAAAGCAAATAAGTCAGTTTTTAGATATCTTTGATTGAACAAAGTTCTGTCTTTCTTGTTTCAAGTGTTCTACTATGGACCCATGACTAAAACTCAAGTTTTAAAAACTTCTCGAAATCTAAATCTGGACTTTCATTAGGGTATTAAGTGTATCAAAATGTCGTCTTTCACATAGATTCGGAATCGTCAACTGCAAAAAAGTCAGTTTTAAGATATCGTTGATTGAACAAAGTTGTCTCTTTCTTGTTTCAAGTGTTCTACTATGGACCCATGGGTAAAACTCAAGTTTTAAAAAAGTTCCCGGAATCCGAATTTGGACATTCGTTAGTGTATTAAGTGTATCAAAATGTCGTCTTTCACGATGATTCGGAATCGTCAACCGCAATAAAAGTCAGTTTTGAGATATAGTTGAATGAACAAAGTTGTCTCTTTCTTGTTTCAAGTGTTTAACTATTGACCCATGGCTAAAACTCAAGCTTTAAAGACTTCCCGAAATCCAAATTTGGACTTTCGTTAGTGTATTAAGTGTATCAAAATGTCGTCTTTCACATTTATTCGATATCGTCAACCGCAAAAAAAGTCAGTTTTGAGAAATCGTTGAATCAACAAAGTTGTCTCTTTCTTGTTTCAAGTGTTCTACTATAGACCCATGGCTAAAACTCAAGTTTTTAAGACTTCCCGAAATCCAAATTTAGACTTTCATTAGTGTATTAAGTGTATTAAAATGTCGTATTTCACATTGATTCGGAATCGTCAACCGCAAAAAAAGTCAGTTCTGAGATATCGTTGAATGAACGAAGTTGTTTCTTTCTTGTTTCAAGTGTTTAACTATGGACCCATGGCTAAAACTCAAGTTTTAAAGACTTCCCGAAATCCGAATTTGTACTTTCATTAGTGTATTAAGTGTATTAAAATGTCGTCTTTCACATTGATTCGGAATCGTCAACCGCAAAAAAAGTCAGTTTTGAGTTATCGTTGAATGAACAAAGTTGTCTCTTTCTTGTTTCAAGTGTTTAACTATGGACCCATGGCTAAAACTCAAGTTTTAAAGACTTCCCGAAATCCGAATTTGGACTTTCATTAGTGTATTAAGTGTATTAAAATGTCGTCTTTCGCATTGATTCGGAATCGTCAACCGCAAAAAAAGTCAGTTTTGAGTTATCGTTGAATGAACAAAGTTGTCTCTTTCTTGTTTCAAGTGTTCAACTATGGACCCATGGCTAAAACTCAAGTTTTAAAGACTTCCCGAAATCCGAATTTGGACTTTCATTTGTGTATTAAGTGTATTAAAATGTCGTCTTTCACATTGATTCGGAATCGTCAACCGCAAAAAAAGTCAGTTTTGAGATATCGTTGAATGAACAAAGTTGTCTCTTTCTTGTTTCAAGTGTTCAACTATGGACCCATGGCTAAAACTCTAGTTTTAAAAACTTCCCAAAATCTGAATTTGGACTTTATTTAGTGTATTAAGTGTTTCAAAATGTCATCTTTCACGTAGATTCAGAACCGTCAAAAGCAAATAAGTCAGTTTTGAGATATCTTTGATAGAACAAAGTTCTGTCTTTCTTGTTTCAATTGTTCTACTGTGCACC
Organism: Diospyros kaki; assembly: GCA_036245055.1. Classification (NCBI taxonomy): domain Eukaryota; kingdom Viridiplantae; phylum Streptophyta; class Magnoliopsida; order Ericales; family Ebenaceae; genus Diospyros; species Diospyros kaki. The sequence goes on along the minus strand of BSEG01000009.1, from coordinate 18,485,003 downwards.
CATGGCTAAAACTCAAGTTTTAAAAACTTCCCGAGATCTGAATCTGGACTTTCATTAGTGTATTATGTGTATCAAAATGTCGTCTTTCACATAGATTCGGAATCGTCAACTGCAAAAAAGTCAATTTTGAGATATCGTTGATTTAACAAAGTTGTCTCCTTCTTGTTTCAAGTGTTCTACTATGGACCCATGGGTAAAACTCACGTTTTAAAAATGTCCCGAAATCCGAATTTGGACTTTCACTAGTGTATTAAGTGTATCAAAATGTCGTCTTTCACATCGATTCGGAATCGTCAACCGCAAAAAAAGGCAGTTTTTAGATATCGTTGAATGAAGAAAGTTGTCTCTTTCTTGTTTCAAGTGTTCAACAATGGACCCATGGCTAAAACTCAAGTTTTAAAGACTTCCCGAAATCCGAATTTGGATTTTTCTTTAGTGTATTAAGTGTATTAAAATGTCGTCTTTCACATTGATTCGGAATCATCAACCGCAAAAAAAGTCAGTTTTGAGATATCGTTGAATGAACAAAGTTGTCTCTTTCTTTTTTCAAGTGTTTAACTATGGACCCATGGCTAAAACTCAAGTTTTAAATACTTTCCGAAATCCGAATTTGGACTTTCATCAGTGTATTAAGTGTATTAAAATGTCGTCTTTCACATTGATTCGGAATCGTCCACTACAAAAAACTGCCCTTTTGAGTTATCGTCGAATAAGCAAAGTTGTCTCTTTCTTGTTTCAAGTGTTCAACTATGGACCCATGGCTAAAACACAAGTTTTAAAAACTTCTCGAAATATGAATTTGGACTTTCTTTAGTGTATTAAGTTTTTCAAAATGTCGTCTTTCACGTAGATTCGGAATCATCAAAACCAAATAAGTCAGTTTTTAGATATCTTTGATTGAACAAAGTTCTATCTTTCTTGTTTCAAGTGTTCTACTATGAACCCACGGCTAAAACTCAAGTTTTAAAAACTTCTCTAAATCTGAATCTGGACTTTCATTAGTGTATTAAGTGTATCAAAATGTCATCTTTCACATAGGTTCGGAATCGTCAACTGCAAAAAAGTCAATTTTAAGATATCGTTGATTGAACAAAGTTGTCTCCTTCTTGTTTCAAGTGTTCTACTATGGACCATGGCTAAAACTCAAGTTTTAGAGACATCCCGAAATCCGAATTTGGACTTTCGTTAGTGTATTAAGTGTATCAAAATGTCATCTTTCACATTGATTCGAGATCGTCAACCGCAAAAAAAGTCAGTTTTGAGATATCGTTGAATGAACAAAGTTGTCTCTTTCTTGTTTCTAGTGTTTAACTATGGACCCATGGCTAAAACTCAAGTTTTAAAGACTTCCCAAAATCTGATTTGGACTTTCATCAGTGTATTAAGTGTATTAAAATGTAGTCTTTCACATTGATTCAGAATCGTCCACCGCAAAAAACTTTCCTTTCGAGTTATCGTTGAATGAACGAAGTTGTCTCTTTCTTGTTTCAAGTGTTCAACTACGGACCCATGGCCAAAACTCAAGTTTTAAAAACTTCCCAAAATCTGAATTTGGGCTTTCTTTAGTGTATTAAGTGTTTCAAAATGCCGTCTTTCATGTAGATTCGTAATCATCAAAAGCAAATAAGTCAGTTTTTAGATATCTTTGATTGAACAAAGTTCTGTCTTTCTTGTTTCAAGTGTTCTACTATGGACCCATGACTAAAACTCAAGTTTTAAAAACTTCTCGAAATCTAAATCTGGACTTTCATTAGGGTATTAAGTGTATCAAAATGTCGTCTTTCACATAGATTCGGAATCGTCAACTGCAAAAAAGTCAGTTTTAAGATATCGTTGATTGAACAAAGTTGTCTCTTTCTTGTTTCAAGTGTTCTACTATGGACCCATGGGTAAAACTCAAGTTTTAAAAAAGTTCCCGGAATCCGAATTTGGACATTCGTTAGTGTATTAAGTGTATCAAAATGTCGTCTTTCACGTTGATTCGGAATCTTCAACCGCAATAAAAGTCAGTTTTGAGATATAGTTGAATGAACAAAGTTGTCTCTTTCTTGTTTCAAGTGTTTAACTATTGACCCATGGCTAAAACTCAAGCTTTAAAGACTTCCCGAAATCCAAATTTGGACTTTCGTTAGTGTATTAAGTGTATCAAAATGTCGTCTTTCACATTTATTCGAAATCGTCAACCGCAAAAAAAGTCAGTTTTGAGAAATCGTTGAATCAACAAAGTTGTCTCTTTCTTGTTTCAAGTGTTCTACTATAGACCCATGGCTAAAACTCAAGTTTTAAAGACTTCCCGAAATCCAAATTTAGACTTTCATTAGTGTATTAAGTGTATTAAAATGTCGTATTTCACATTGATTCGGAATCGTCAACCGCAAAAAAAGTCAGTTCTGAGATATCGTTGAATGAACGAAGTTGTTTCTTTCTTGTTTCAAGTGTTTAACTATGGACCCATGACTAAAACTCAAGTTTTAAAGACTTCCCGAAATCCGAATTTGTACTTTCATTAGTGTATTAAGTGTATTAAAATGTCGTCTTTCACATTGATTCGGAATCGTCAACCGCAAAAAAAGTCAGTTTTGAGTTATCGTTGAATGAACAAAGTTGTCTCTTTCTTGTTTCAAGTGTTCAACTATGGACCCATGGCTAAAACTCAAGTTTTAAAGACTTCCCGAAATCCGAATTTGGACTTTCATTTGTGTATTAAGTGTATTAAAATGTCGTCTTTCACATTGATTCGGAATCGTCAACCGCAAAAAAAGTCAGTTTTGAGATATTGTTGAATGAACAAAGTTGTCTCTTTCTTGTTTCAAGTGTTCAACTATGGACCCATGGCTAAAACTCAAGTTTTAAAAACTTCCCAAAATCTGAATTTGGACTTTATTTAGTGTATTAAGTGTTTCAAAATGTCATCTTTCACGTAGATTCAGAACCGTCAAAAGCAAATAAGTCAGTTTTGAGATATCTTTGATAGAACAAAGTTCTGTCTTTCTTGTTTCAATTGTTCTACTGTGCACCCATGGCTAAAACTCAAGTTTTAAAAACTTCCCGAGATCTGAATCTGGACTTTCATTAGTGTATTATGTGTATCAAAATGTCGTCTTTCACATAGATTCGGAATCGTCGACTGCAAAAAAGTCAATTTTGAGATATCGTTGATTTAACAAAGTTGTCTCCTTCTTGTTTCAAGTGTTCTACTATGGACCCATGGGTAAAACTCACGTTTTAAAAATGTCCCGAAATCCGAATTTGGACTTTCACTAGTGTATTAAGTGTATCAAAATGTCGTCTTTCACATTGATTCGGAATCGTCAACCGCAAAAAAAGGCAGTTTTTAGATATCGTTGAATGAAGAAAGTTGTCTCTTTCTTGTTTCAAGTGTTCAACAATGGACCCATGGCTAAAACTCAAGTTTTAAAGACTTCCCGAAATCCGAATTTGGATTTTTCATTAGTGTATTAAGTGTATTAAAATGTCGTCTTTCACATTGATTCGGAATCATCAACCGCAAAAAAAGTCAGTTTTGAGATATCGTTGAATGAACAAAGTTGTCTCTTTCTTTTTTCAAGTGTTTAACTATGGACCCATGGCTAAAACTCAAGTTTTAAATACTTTCCGAAATCCGAATTTGGACTTTCATCAGTGTATTAAGTGTATTAAAATGTCGTCTTTCACATTGATTCGGAATCGTCCACTACAAAAAACTGCCCTTTTGAGTTATCGTCGAATAAGCAAAGTTGTCTCTTTCTTGTTTCAAGTGTTCAACTATGGACCCATGGCTAAAACACAAGTTTTAAAAACTTCTCGAAATATGAATTTGGACTTTCTTTAGTGTATTAAGTTTTTCAAAATGTCGTCTTTCACGTAGATTCGGAATCATCAAAACCAAATAAGTCAGTTTTTAGATATCTTTGATTGAACAAAGTTCTATCTTTCTTGTTTCAAGTGTTCTACTATGAACCCACGGCTAAAACTCAAGTTTTAAAAACTTCTCTAAATCTGAATCTGGACTTTCATTAGTGTATTAAGTGTATCAAAATGTCATCTTTCACATAGGTTCGGAATCGTCAACTGCAAAAAAGTCAATTTTAAGATATCGTTGATTGAACAAAGTTGTCTCCTTCTTGTTTCAAGTGTTCTACTATGGACCATGGCTAAAACTCAAGTTTTAGAGACATCCCGAAATCCGAATTTGGACTTTCGTTAGTGTATTAAGTGTATCAAAATGTCATCTTTCACATTGATTCGAGATCGTCAACCGCAAAAAAAGTCAGTTTTGAGATATCGTTGAATGAACAAAGTTGTCTCTTTCTTGTTTCTAGTGTTTAACTATGGACCCATGGCTAAAACTCAAGTTTTAAAGACTTCCCAAAATCTGATTTGGACTTTCATCAGTGTATTAAGTGTATTAAAATGTAGTCTTTCACATTGATTCAGAATCGTCCACCGCAAAAAACTTTCCTTTCGAGTTATCGTTGAATGAACGAAGTTGTCTCTTTCTTGTTTCAAGTGTTCAACTACGGACCCATGGCCAAAACTCAAGTTTTAAAAACTTCCCAAAATCTGAATTTGGGCTTTCTTTAGTGTATTAAGTGTTTCAAAATGCCGTCTTTCATGTAGATTCGTAATCATCAAAAGCAAATAAGTCAGTTTTTAGATATCTTTGATTGAACAAAGTTCTGTCTTTCTTGTTTCAAGTGTTCTACTATGGACCCATGACTAAAACTCAAGTTTTAAAAACTTCTCGAAATCTAAATCTGGACTTTCATTAGGGTATTAAGTGTATCAAAATGTCGTCTTTCACATAGATTCGGAATCGTCAACTGCAAAAAAGTCAGTTTTAAGATATCGTTGATTGAACAAAGTTGTCTCTTTCTTGTTTCAAGTGTTCTACTATGGACCCATGGGTAAAACTCAAGTTTTAAAAAAGTTCCCGGAATCCGAATTTGGACATTCGTTAGTGTATTAAGTGTATCAAAATGTCGTCTTTTACGTTGATTCGGAATCGTCAACCGCAATAAAAGTCAGTTTTGAGATATAGTTGAATGAACAAAGTTGTCTCTTTCTTGTTTCAAGTGTTTAACTATTGACCCATGGCTAAAACTCAAGCTTTAAAGACTTCCCGAAATCCAAATTTGGACTTTCGTTAGTGTATTAAGTGTATCAAAATGTCGTCTTTCACATTTATTCGAAATCGTCAACCGCAAAAAAAGTCAGTTTTGAGAAATCGTTGAATCAACAAAGTTGTCTCTTTCTTGTTTCAAGTGTTCTACTATAGACCCATGGCTAAAACTCAAGTTTTAAAGACTTCCCGAAATCCAAATTTAGACTTTCATTAGTGTATTAAGTGTATTAAAATGTCGTATTTCACATTGATTCGAAATCGTCAACCGCAAAAAAAGTCAGTTCTGAGATATCGTTGAATGAACGAAGTTGTTTCTTTCTTGTTTCAAGTGTTTAACTATGGACCCATGACTAAAACTCAAGTTTTAAAGACTTCCCGAAATCCGAATTTGTACTTTCATTAGTGTATTAAGTGTATTAAAATGTCGTCTTTCACATTGATTCGGAATCGTCAACCGCAAAAAAAGTCAGTTTTGAGTTATCGTTGAATGAACAAAGTTGTCTCTTTCTTGTTTCAAGTGTTCAACTATGGACCCATGGCTAAAACTCAAGTTTTAAAGACTTCCCGAAATCCGAATTTGGACTTTCATTTGTGTATTAAGTGTATTAAAATGTCGTCTTTCACATTGATTCGGAATCGTCAACCGCAAAAAAAGTCAGTTTTGAGATATTGTTGAATGAACAAAGTTGTCTCTTTCTTGTTTCAAGTGTTCAACTATGGACCCATGGCTAAAACTCAAGTTTTAAAAACTTCCCAAAATCTGAATTTGGACTTTATTTAGTGTATTAAGTGTTTCAAAATGTCATCTTTCACGTAGATTCAGAACCGTCAAAAGCAAATAAGTCAGTTTTGAGATATCTTTGATAGAACAAAGTTCTGTCTTTCTTGTTTCAATTGTTCTACTGTGCACCCATGGCTAAAACTCAAGTTTTAAAAACTTCCCGAGATCTGAATCTGGACTTTCATTAGTGTATTATGTGTATCAAAATGTCGTCTTTCACATAGATTCGGAATCGTCAACTGCAAAAAAGTCAATTTTGAGATATCGTTGATTTAACAAAGTTGTCTCCTTCTTGTTTCAAGTGTTCTACTATGGACCCATGGGTAAAACTCACGTTTTAAAAATGTCCCGAAATCCGAATTTGGACTTTCACTAGTGTATTAAGTGTATCAAAATGTCGTCTTTCACATTGATTCGGAATCGTCAACCGCAAAAAAAGGCAGTTTTTAGATATCGTTGAATGAAGAAAGTTGTCTTTTTCTTGTTTCAAGTGTTCAACAATGGACCCATGGCTAAAACTCAAGTTTTAAAGACTTCCCGAAATCCGAATTTGGATTTTTCATTAGTGTATTAAGTGTATTAAAATGTCGTCTTTCACATTGATTCGGAATCATCAACCGCAAAAAAAGTCAGTTTTGAGATATCGTTGAATGAACAAAGTTGTCTCTTTCTTTTTTCAAGTGTTTAACTATGGACCCATGGCTAAAACTCAAGTTTTAAATACTTTCCGAAATCCGAATTTGGACTTTCATCAGTGTATTAAGTGTATTAAAATGTCGTCTTTCACATTGATTCGGAATCGTCCACTACAAAAAACTGCCCTTTTGAGTTATCGTCGAATAAGCAAAGTTGTCTCTTTCTTGTTTCAAGTGTTCAACTATGGACCCATGGCTAAAACACAAGTTTTAAAAACTTCTCGAAATATGAATTTGGACTTTCTTTAGTGTATTAAGTTTTTCAAAATGTCGTCTTTCACGTAGATTCGGAATCATCAAAACCAAATAAGTCAGTTTTTAGATATCTTTGATTGAACAAAGTTCTATCTTTCTTGTTTCAAGTGTTCTACTATGAACCCACGGCTAAAACTCAAGTTTTAAAAACTTCTCTAAATCTGAATCTGGACTTTCATTAGTGTATTAAGTGTATCAAAATGTCATCTTTCACATAGGTTCGGAATCGTCAACTGCAAAAAAGTCAATTTTAAGATATCGTTGATTGAACAAAGTTGTCTCCTTCTTGTTTCAAGTGTTCTACTATGGACCATGGCTAAAACTCAAGTTTTAGAGACATCCCGAAATCCGAATTTGGACTTTCGTTAGTGTATTAAGTGTATCAAAATGTCATCTTTCACATTGATTCGAGATCGTCAACCGCAAAAAAAGTCAGTTTTGAGATATCGTTGAATGAACAAAGTTGTCTCTTTCTTGTTTCTAGTGTTTAACTATGGACCCATGGCTAAAACTCAAGTTTTAAAGACTTCCCAAAATCTGATTTGGACTTTCATCAGTGTATTAAGTGTATTAAAATGTAGTCTTTCACATTGATTCAGAATCGTCCACCGCAAAAAACTTTCCTTTCGAGTTATCGTTGAATGAACGAAGTTGTCTCTTTCTTGTTTCAAGTGTTCAACTACGGACCCATGGCCAAAACTCAAGTTTTAAAAACTTCCCAAAATCTGAATTTGGGCTTTCTTTAGTGTATTAAGTGTTTCAAAATGCCGTCTTTCATGTAGATTCGTAATCATCAAAAGCAAATAAGTCAGTTTTTAGATATCTTTGATTGAACAAAGTTCTGTCTTTCTTGTTTCAAGTGTTCTACTATGGACCCATGACTAAAACTCAAGTTTTAAAAACTTCTCGAAATCTAAATCTGGACTTTCATTAGGGTATTAAGTGTATCAAAATGTCGTCTTTCACATAGATTCGGAATCGTCAACTGCAAAAAAGTCAGTTTTAAGATATCGTTGATTGAACAAAGTTGTCTCTTTCTTGTTTCAAGTGTTCTACTATGGACCCATGGGTAAAACTCAAGTTTTAAAAAGGTTCCCGGAATCCGAATTTGGACATTCGTTAGTGTATTAAGTGTATCAAAATGTCGTCTTTCACGTTGATTCGGAATCGTCAACCGCAATAAAAGTCAGTTTTGAGATATAGTTGAATGAACAAAGTTGTCTCTTTCTTGTTTCAAGTGTTTAACTATTGACCCATGGCTAAAACTCAAGCTTTAAAGACTTCCCGAAATCCAAATTTGAACTTTCGTTAGTGTATTAAGTGTATCAAAATGTCGTCTTTCACATTTATTCGAAATCGTCAACCGCAAAAAAAGTCAGTTTTGAGAAATCGTTGAATCAACAAAGTTGTCTCTTTCTTGTTTCAAGTGTTCTACTATAGACCCATGGCTAAAACTCAAGTTTTAAAGACTTCCCGAAATCCAAATTTAGACTTTCATTAGTGTATTAAGTGTATTAAAATGTCGTATTTCACATTGATTCGAAATCGTCAACCGCAAAAAAAGTCAGTTCTGAGATATCGTTGAATGAACGAAGTTGTTTCTTTCTTGTTTCAAGTGTTTAACTATGGACCCATGACTAAAACTCAAGTTTTAAAGACTTCCCGAAATCCGAATTTGTACTTTCATTAGTGTATTAAGTGTATTAAAATGTCGTCTTTCACATTGATTCGGAATCGTCAACCGCAAAAAAAGTCAGTTTTGAGTTATCGTTGAATGAACAAAGTTGTCTCTTTCTTGTTTCAAGTGTTCAACTATGGACCCATGGCTAAAACTCAAGTTTTAAAGACTTCCCGAAATCCGAATTTGGACTTTCATTTGTGTATTAAGTGTATTAAAATGTCGTCTTTCACATTGATTCGGAATCGTCAACCGCAAAAAAAGTCAGTTTTGAGATATTGTTGAATGAACAAAGTTGTCTCTTTCTTGTTTCAAGTGTTCAACTATGGACCCATGGCTAAAACTCAAGTTTTAAAAACTTCCCAAAATCTGAATTTGGACTTTATTTAGTGTATTAAGTGTTTCAAAATGTCATCTTTCACGTAGATTCAGAACCGTCAAAAGCAAATAAGTCAGTTTTGAGATATCTTTGATAGAACAAAGTTCTGTCTTTCTTGTTTCAATTGTTCTACTGTGCACCCATGGCTAAAACTCAAGTTTTAAAAACTTCCCGAGATCTGAATCTGGACTTTCATTAGTGTATTATGTGTATCAAAATGTCGTCTTTCACATAGATTCGGAATCGTCAACTGCAAAAAAGTCAATTTTGAGATATCGTTGATTTAACAAAGTTGTCTCCTTCTTGTTTCAAGTGTTCTACTATGGACCCATGGGTAAAACTCACGTTTTAAAAATGTCCCGAAATCCGAATTTGGACTTTCACTAGTGTATTAAGTGTATCAAAATGTCGTCTTTCACATTGATTCGGAATCGTCAACCGCAAAAAAAGGCAGTTTTTAGATATCGTTGAATGAAGAAAGTTGTCTTTTTCTTGTTTCAAGTGTTCAACAATGGACCCATGGCTAAAACTCAAGTTTTAAAGACTTCCTGAAATCCGAATTTGGATTTTTCATTAGTGTATTAAGTGTATTAAAATGTCGTCTTTCACATTGATTCGGAATCATCAACCGCAAAAAAAGTCAGTTTTGAGATATCGTTGAATGAACAAAGTTGTCTCTTTCTTTTTTCAAGTGTTTAACTATGGACCCATGGCTAAAACTCAAGTTTTAAATACTTTCCGAAATCCGAATTTGGACTTTCATCAGTGTATTAAGTGTATTAAAATGTCGTCTTTCACATTGATTCGGAATCGTCCACTACAAAAAACTGCCCTTTTGAGTTATCGTCGAATAAGCAAAGTTGTCTCTTTCTTGTTTCAAGTGTTCAACTATGGACCCATGGCTAAAACACAAGTTTTAAAAACTTCTCGAAATATGAATTTGGACTTTCTTTAGTGTATTAAGTTTTTCAAAATGTCGTCTTTCACGTAGATTCGGAATCATCAAAACCAAATAAGTCAGTTTTTAGATATCTTTGATTGAACAAAGTTCTATCTTTCTTGTTTCAAGTGTTCTACTATGAACCCACGGCTAAAACTCAAGTTTTAAAAACTTCTCGAAATCTGAATCTGGACTTTCATTAGTGTATTAAGTGTATCAAAATGTCATCTTTCACATAGGTTCGGAATCGTCAACTGCAAAAAAGTCAATTTTAAGATATCGTTGATTGAACAAAGTTGTCTCCTTCTTGTTTCAAGTGTTCTACTATGGACCATGGCTAAAACTCAAGTTTTAGAGACATCCCGAAATCCGAATTTGGACTTTCGTTAGTGTATTAAGTGTATCAAAATGTCACCTTTCACATTGATTCGAGATCGTCAACCGCAAAAAAAGTCAGTTTTGAGATATCGTTGAATGAACAAAGTTGTCTCTTTCTTGTTTCTAGTGTTTAACTATGGACCCATGGCTAAAACTCAAGTTTTAAAGACTTCCCAAAATCTGATTTGGACTTTCATCAGTGTATTAAGTGTATTAAAATGTAGTCTTTCACATTGATTCAGAATCGTCCACCGCAAAAAACTTTCCTTTCGAGTTATCGTTGAATGAACGAAGTTGTCTCTTTCTTGTTTCAAGTGTTCAACTACGGACCCATGGCCAAAACTCAAGTTTTAAAAACTTCCCAAAATCTGAATTTGGGCTTTCTTTAGTGTATTAAGTGTTTCAAAATGCCGTCTTTCATGTAGATTCGTAATCATCAAAAGCAAATAAGTCAGTTTTTAGATATCTTTGATTGAACAAAGTTCTGTCTTTCTTGTTTCAAGTGTTCTACTATGGACCCATGACTAAAACTCAAGTTTTAAAAACTTCTCGAAATCTAAATCTGGACTTTCATTAGGGTATTAAGTGTATCAAAATGTCGTCTTTCACATAGATTCGGAATCGTCAACTGCAAAAAAGTCAGTTTTAAGATATCGTTGATTGAACAAAGTTGTCTCTTTCTTGTTTCAAGTGTTCTACTATGGACCCATGGGTAAAACTCAAGTTTTAAAAAAGTTCCCGGAATCCGAATTTGGACATTCGTTAGTGTATTAAGTGTATCAAAATGTCGTCTTTCACGTTGATTCGGAATTGTCAACCGCAATAAAAGTCAGTTTTGAGATATAGTTGAATGAACAAAGTTGTCTCTTTCTTGTTTCAAGTGTTTAACTATTGACCCATGGCTAAAACTCAAGCTTTAAAGACTTCCCGAAATCCAAATTTGGACTTTCGTTAGTGTATTAAGTGTATCAAAATGTCGTCTTTCACATTTATTCGAAATCGTCAACCGCAAAAAAAGTCAGTTTTGAGAAATCGTTGAATCAACAAAGTTGTCTCTTTCTTGTTTCAAGTGTTCTACTATAGACCCATGGCTAAAACTCAAGTTTTAAAGACTTCCCGAAATCCAAATTTAGACTTTCATTAGTGTATTAAGTGTATTAAAATGTCGTATTTCACATTGATTCGGAATCGTCAACCGCAAAAAAAGTCAGTTCTGAGATATCGTTGAATGAACGAAGTTGTTTCTTTCTTGTTTCAAGTGTTTAACTATGGACCCATGGCTAAAACTCAAGTTTTAAAGACTTCCCGAAATCCGAATTTGTACTTTCATTAGTGTATTAAGTGTATTAAAATGTCGTCTTTCACATTGATTCGGAATCGTCAACCGCAAAAAAAGTCAGTTTTGAGTTATCGTTGAATGAACAAAGTTGTCTCTTTCTTGTTTCAAGTGTTTAACTATGGACCCATGGCTAAAACTCAAGTTTTAAAGACTTCCCGAAATCCGAATTTGGACTTTCATTAGTGTATTAAGTGTATTAAAATGTCGTCTTTCACATTGATTCGGAATCGTCAACCGCAAAAAAAGTCAGTTTTGAGTTATCGTTGAATGAACAAAGTTGTCTCTTTCTTGTTTCAAGTGTTCAACTATGGACCCATGGCTAAAACTCAAGTTTTAAAGACTTCCCGAAATCCGAATTTGGACTTTCATTTGTGTATTAAGTGTATTAAAATGTCGTCTCTCACATTGATTCGGAATCGTCAACCGCAAAAAAAGTCAGTTTTGAGATATCGTTGAATGAACAAAGTTGTCTCTTTCTTGTTTCAAGTGTTCAACTATGGACCCATGGCTAAAACTCAAGTTTTAAAAACTTCCCAAAATCTGAATTTGGACTTTATTTAGTGTATTAAGTGTTTCAAAATGTCATCTTTCACGTAGATTCAGAACCGTCAAAAGCAAATAAGTCAGTTTTGAGATATCTTTGATAGAACAAAGTTCTGTCTTTCTTGTTTCAATTGTTCTACTGTGCACCCATGGCTAAAACTCAAGTTTTAAAAACTTCCCGAGATCTGAATCTGGACTTTCATTAGTGTATTATGTGTATCAAAATGTCGTCTTCACATAGATTCGGAATCGTCAACTGCAAAAAAGTCAATTTTGAGATATCGTTGATTTAACAAAGTTGTCTCCTTCTTGTTTCAAGTGTTCTACTATGGACCCATGGGTAAAACTCACGTTTTAAAAATGTCCCGAAATCCGAATTTGGACTTTCACTAGTGTATTAAGTGTATCAAAATGTCGTCTTTCACATTGATTCGGAATCGTCAACCGCAAAAAAAGGCAGTTTTTAGATATCGTTGAATGAAGAAAGTTGTCTCTTTCTTGTTTCAAGTGTTCAACAATGGACCCATGGCTAAAACTCAAGTTTTAAAGACTTCCCGAAATCCGAATTTGGATTTTTCATTAGTGTATTAAGTGTATTAAAATGTCGTCTTTCACATTGATTCGGAATCATCAACCGCAAAAAAAGTCAGTTTTGAGATATCGTTGAATGAACAAAGTTGTCTCTTTCTTTTTTCAAGTGTTTAACTATGGACCCATGGCTAAAACTCAAGTTTTAAATACTTTCCGAAATCCGAATTTGGACTTTCATCAGTGTATTAAGTGTATTAAAATGTCGTCTTTCACATTGATTCGGAATCGTCCACTACAAAAAACTGCCCTTTTGAGTTATCGTCGAATAAGCAAAGTTGTCTCTTTCTTGTTTCAAGTGTTCAACTATGGACCCATGGCTAAAACACAAGTTTTAAAAACTTCTCGAAATATGAATTTGGACTTTCTTTAGTGTATTAAGTTTTTCAAAATGTCGTCTTTCACGTAGATTCGGAATCATCAAAACCAAATAAGTCAGTTTTTAGATATCTTTGATTGAACAAAGTTCTATCTTTCTTGTTTCAAGTGTTCTACTATGAACCCACGGCTAAAACTCAAGTTTTAAAAACTTCTCGAAATCTGAATCTGGACTTTCATTAGTGTATTAAGTGTATCAAAATGTCATCTTTCACATAGGTTCGGAATCGTCAACTGCAAAAAAGTCAATTTTAAGATATCGTTGATTGAACAAAGTTGTCTCCTTCTTGTTTCAAGTGTTCTACTATGGACCATGGCTAAAACTCAAGTTTTAGAGACATCCCGAAATCCGAATTTGGACTTTCGTTAGTGTATTAAGTGTATCAAAATGTCATCTTTCACATTGATTCGAGATCGTCAACCGCAAAAAAAGTCAGTTTTGAGATATCGTTGAATGAACAAAGTTGTCTCTTTCTTGTTTCTAGTGTTTAACTATGGACCCATGGCTAAAACTCAAGTTTTAAAGACTTCCCAAAATCTGATTTGGACTTTCATCAGTGTATTAAGTGTATTAAAATGTAGTCTTTCACATTGATTCAGAATCGTCCACCGCAAAAAACTTTCCTTTCGAGTTATCGTTGAATGAACGAAGTTGTCTCTTTCTTGTTTCAAGTGTTCAACTACGGACCCATGGCCAAAACTCAAGTTTTAAAAACTTCCCAAAATCTGAATTTGGGCTTTCTTTAGTGTATTAAGTGTTTCAAAATGCCGTCTTTCATGTAGATTCGTAATCATCAAAAGCAAATAAGTCAGTTTTTAGATATCTTTGATTGAACAAAGTTCTGTCTTTCTTGTTTCAAGTGTTCTACTATGGACCCATGACTAAAACTCAAGTTTTAAAAACTTCTCGAAATCTAAATCTGGACTTTCATTAGGGTATTAAGTGTATCAAAATGTCGTCTTTCACATAGATTCGGAATCGTCAACTGCAAAAAAGTCAGTTTTAAGATATCGTTGATTGAACAAAGTTGTCTCTTTCTTGTTTCAAGTGTTCTACTATGGACCCATGGGTAAAACTCAAGTTTTAAAAAAGTTCCCGGAATCCGAATTTGGACATTCGTTAGTGTATTAAGTGTATCAAAATGTCGTCTTTCACGTTGATTCGGAATCGTCAACCGCAATAAAAGTCAGTTTTGAGATATAGTTGAATGAACAAAGTTGTCTCTTTCTTGTTTCAAGTGTTTAACTATTGACCCATGGCTAAAACTCAAGCTTTAAAGACTTCCCGAAATCCAAATTTGAACTTTCGTTAGTGTATTAAGTGTATCAAAATGTCGTCTTTCACATTTATTCGAAATCGTCAACCGCAAAAAAAGTCAGTTTTGAGAAATCGTTGAATCAACAAAGTTGTCTCTTTCTTGTTTCAAGTGTTCTACTATAGACCCATGGCTAAAACTCAAGTTTTAAAGACTTCCCGAAATCCAAATTTAGACTTTCATTAGTGTATTAAGTGTATTAAAATGTCGTATTTCACATTGATTCGAAATCGTCAACCGCAAAAAAAGTCAGTTCTGAGATATCGTTGAATGAACGAAGTTGTTTCTTTCTTGTTTCAAGTGTTTAACTATGGACCCATGACTAAAACTCAAGTTTTAAAGACTTCCCGAAATCCGAATTTGTACTTTCATTAGTGTATTAAGTGTATTAAAATGTCGTCTTTCACATTGATTCGGAATCGTCAACCGCAAAAAAAGTCAGTTTTGAGTTATCGTTGAATGAACAAAGTTGTCTCTTTCTTGTTTCAAGTGTTCAACTATGGACCCATGGCTAAAACTCAAGTTTTAAAGACTTCCCGAAATCCGAATTTGGACTTTCATTTGTGTATTAAGTGTATTAAAATGTCGTCTTTCACATTGATTCGGAATCGTCAACCGCAAAAAAAGTCAGTTTTGAGATATTGTTGAATGAACAAAGTTGTCTCTTTCTTGTTTCAAGTGTTCAACTATGGACCCATGGCTAAAACTCAAGTTTTAAAAACTTCCCAAAATCTGAATTTGGACTTTATTTAGTGTATTAAGTGTTTCAAAATGTCATCTTTCACGTAGATTCAGAACCGTCAAAAGCAAATAAGTCAGTTTTGAGATATCTTTGATAGAACAAAGTTCTGTCTTTCTTGTTTCAATTGTTCTACTGTGCACCCATGGCTAAAACTCAAGTTTTAAAAACTTCCCGAGATCTGAATCTGGACTTTCATTAGTGTATTATGTGTATCAAAATGTCGTCTTTCACATAGATTCGGAATCGTCAACTGCAAAAAAGTCAATTTTGAGATATCGTTGATTTAACAAAGTTGTCTCCTTCTTGTTTCAAGTGTTCTACTATGGACCCATGGGTAAAACTCACGTTTTAAAAATGTCCCGAAATCCGAATTTGGACTTTCACTAGTGTATTAAGTGTATCAAAATGTCGTCATTCACATTGATTCGGAATCGTCAACCGCAAAAAAAGGCAGTTTTTAGATATCGTTGAATGAAGAAAGTTGTCTTTTTCTTGTTTCAAGTGTTCAACAATGGACCCATGGCTAAAACTCAAGTTTTAAAGACTTCCCGAAATCCGAATTTGGATTTTTCATTAGTGTATTAAGTGTATTAAAATGTCGTCTTTCACATTGATTCGGAATCATCAACCGCAAAAAAAGTCAGTTTTGAGATATCGTTGAATGAACAAAGTTGTCTCTTTCTTTTTTCAAGTGTTTAACTATGGACCCATGGCTAAAACTCAAGTTTTAAATACTTTCCGAAATCCGAATTTGGACTTTCATCAGTGTATTAAGTGTATTAAAATGTCGTCTTTCACATTGATTCGGAATCGTCCACTACAAAAAACTGCCCTTTTGAGTTATCGTCGAATAAGCAAAGTTGTCTCTTTCTTGTTTCAAGTGTTCAACTATGGACCCATGGCTAAAACACAAGTTTTAAAAACTTCTCGAAATATGAATTTGGACTTTCTTTAGTGTATTAAGTTTTTCAAAATGTCGTCTTTCACGTAGATTCGGAATCATCAAAACCAAATAAGTCAGTTTTTAGATATCTTTGATTGAACAAAGTTCTATCTTTCTTGTTTCAAGTGTTCTACTATGAACCCACGGCTAAAACTCAAGTTTTAAAAACTTCTCGAAATCTGAATCTGGACTTTCATTAGTGTATTAAGTGTATCAAAATGTCATCTTTCACATAGGTTCGGAATCGTCAACTGCAAAAAAGTCAATTTTAAGATATCGTTGATTGAACAAAGTTGTCTCCTTCTTGTTTCAAGTGTTCTACTATGGACCATGGCTAAAACTCAAGTTTTAGAGACATCCCGAAATCCGAATTTGGACTTTCGTTAGTGTATTAAGTGTATCAAAATGTCACCTTTCACATTGATTCGAGATCGTCAACCGCAAAAAAAGTCAGTTTTGAGATATCGTTGAATGAACAAAGTTGTCTCTTTCTTGTTTCTAGTGTTTAACTATGGACCCATGGCTAAAACTCAAGTTTTAAAGACTTCCCAAAATCTGATTTGGACTTTCATCAGTGTATTAAGTGTATTAAAATGTAGTCTTTCACATTGATTCAGAATCGTCCACCGCAAAAAACTTTCCTTTCGAGTTATCGTTGAATGAACGAAGTTGTCTCTTTCTTGTTTCAAGTGTTCAACTACGGACCCATGGCCAAAACTCAAGTTTTAAAAACTTCCCAAAATCTGAATTTGGGCTTTCTTTAGTGTATTAAGTGTTTCAAAATGCCGTCTTTCATGTAGATTCGTAATCATCAAAAGCAAATAAGTCAGTTTTTAGATATCTTTGATTGAACAAAGTTCTGTCTTTCTTGTTTCAAGTGTTCTACTATGGACCCATGACTAAAACTCAAGTTTTAAAAACTTCTCGAAATCTAAATCTGGACTTTCATTAGGGTATTAAGTGTATCAAAATGTCGTCTTTCACATAGATTCGGAATCGTCAACTGCAAAAAAGTCAGTTTTAAGATATCGTTGATTGAACAAAGTTGTCTCTTTCTTGTTTCAAGTGTTCTACTATGGACCCATGGGTAAAACTCAAGTTTTAAAAAAGTTCCCGGAATCCGAATTTGGACATTCGTTAGTGTATTAAGTGTATCAAAATGTCGTCTTTCACGTTGATTCGGAATTGTCAACCGCAATAAAAGTCAGTTTTGAGATATAGTTGAATGAACAAAGTTGTCTCTTTCTTGTTTCAAGTGTTTAACTATTGACCCATGGCTAAAACTCAAGCTTTAAAGACTTCCCGAAATCCAAATTTGGACTTTCGTTAGTGTATTAAGTGTATCAAAATGTCATCTTTCACATTTATTCGAAATCGTCAACCGCAAAAAAAGTCAGTTTTGAGAAATCGTTGAATCAACAAAGTTGTCTCTTTCTTGTTTCAAGTGTTCTACTATAGACCCATGGCTAAAACTCAAGTTTTAAAGACTTCCCGAAATCCAAATTTAGACTTTCATTAGTGTATTAAGTGTATTAAAATGTCGTATTTCACATTGATTCGGAATCGTCAACCGCAAAAAAAGTCAGTTCTGAGATATCGTTGAATGAACGAAGTTGTTTCTTTCTTGTTTCAAGTGTTTAACTATGGACCCATGGCTAAAACTCAAGTTTTAAAGACTTCCCGAAATCCGAATTTGTACTTTCATTAGTGTATTAAGTGTATTAAAATGTCGTCTTTCACATTGATTCGGAATCGTCAACCGCAAAAAAAGTCAGTTTTGAGTTATCGTTGAATGAACAAAGTTGTCTCTTTCTTGTTTCAAGTGTTTAACTATGGACCCATGGCTAAAACTCAAGTTTTAAAGACTTCCCGAAATCCGAATTTGGACTTTCATTAGTGTATTAAGTGTATTAAAATGTCGTCTTTCACATTGATTCGGAATCGTCAACCGCAAAAAAAGTCAGTTTTGAGTTATCGTTGAATGAACAAAGTTGTCTCTTTCTTGTTTCAAGTGTTCAACTATGGACCCATGGCTAAAACTCAAGTTTTAAAGACTTCCCGAAATCCGAATTTGGACTTTCATTTGTGTATTAAGTGTATTAAAATGTCGTCTCTCACATTGATTCGGAATCGTCAACCGCAAAAAAAGTCAGTTTTGAGATATCGTTGAATGAACAAAGTTGTCTCTTTCTTGTTTCAAGTGTTCAACTATGGACCCATGGCTAAAACTCAAGTTTTAAAAACTTCCCAAAATCTGAATTTGGACTTTATTTAGTGTATTAAGTGTTTCAAAATGTCATCTTTCACGTAGATTCAGAACCGTCAAAAGCAAATAAGTCAGTTTTGAGATATCTTTGATAGAACAAAGTTCTGTCTTTCTTGTTTCAATTGTTCTACTGTGCACCCATGGCTAAAACTCAAGTTTTAAAAACTTCCCGAGATCTGAATCTGGACTTTCATTAGTGTATTATGTGTATCAAAATGTCGTCTTCACATAGATTCGGAATCGTCAACTGCAAAAAAGTCAATTTTGAGATATCGTTGATTTAACAAAGTTGTCTCCTTCTTGTTTCAAGTGTTCTACTATGGACCCATGGGTAAAACTCACGTTTTAAAAATGTCCCGAAATCCGAATTTGGACTTTCACTAGTGTATTAAGTGTATCAAAATGT
This sequence comes from Diospyros kaki, assembly GCA_036245055.1. Lineage (NCBI taxonomy): Eukaryota > Viridiplantae > Streptophyta > Magnoliopsida > Ericales > Ebenaceae > Diospyros > Diospyros kaki. The sequence goes on along the minus strand of BSEG01000009.1, from coordinate 18,466,251 downwards.
CGTCTTTCACATTGATTCGGAATCGTCAACCGCAAAAAAAGGCAGTTTTTAGATATCGTTGAATGAAGAAAGTTGTCTCTTTCTTGTTTCAAGTGTTCAACAATGGACCCATGGCTAAAACTCAAGTTTTAAAGACTTCCCGAAATCCGAATTTGGATTTTTCATTAGTGTATTAAGTGTATTAAAATGTCGTCTTTCACATTGATTCGGAATCATCAACCGCAAAAAAAGTCAGTTTTGAGATATCGTTGAATGAACAAAGTTGTCTCTTTCTTTTTTCAAGTGTTTAACTATGGACCCATGGCTAAAACTCAAGTTTTAAATACTTTCCGAAATCCGAATTTGGACTTTCATCAGTGTATTAAGTGTATTAAAATGTCGTCTTTCACATTGATTCGGAATCGTCCACTACAAAAAACTGCCCTTTTGAGTTATCGTTGAATAAGCAAAGTTGTCTCTTTCTTGTTTCAAGTGTTCAACTATGGACCCATGGCTAAAACACAAGTTTTAAAAACTTCTCGAAATATGAATTTGGACTTTCTTTAGTGTATTAAGTTTTTCAAAATGTCGTCTTTCACGTAGATTCGGAATCATCAAAACCAAATAAGTCAGTTTTTAGATATCTTTGATTGAACAAAGTTCTATCTTTCTTGTTTCAAGTGTTCTACTATGAACCCACGGCTAAAACTCAAGTTTTAAAAACTTCTCGAAATCTGAATCTGGACTTTCATTAGTGTATTAAGTGTATTAAAATGTCATCTTTCACATAGGTTCGGAATCGTCAACTGCAAAAAAGTCAATTTTAAGATATCGTTGATTGAACAAAGTTGTCTCCTTCTTGTTTCAAGTGTTCTACTATGGACCATGGCTAAAACTCAAGTTTTAGAGACATCCCGAAATCCGAATTTGGACTTTTGTTAGTGTATTAAGTGTATCAAAATGTCATCTTTCACATTGATTCGAGATCGTCAACCGCAAAAAAAGTCAGTTTTGAGATATCGTTGAATGAACAAAGTTGTCTCTTTCTTGTTTCTAGTGTTTAACTATGGACCCATGGCTAAAACTCAAGTTTTAAAGACTTCCCAAAATCTGATTTGGACTTTCATCAGTGTATTAAGTGTATTAAAATGTAGTCTTTCACATTGATTCAGAATCGTCCACCGCAAAAAACTTTCCTTTCGAGTTATCGTTGAATGAACGAAGTTGTCTCTTTCTTGTTTCAAGTGTTCAACTACGGACCCATGGCCAAAACTCAAGTTTTAAAAACTTCCCAAAATCTGAATTTGGGCTTTCTTTAGTGTATTAAGTGTTTCAAAATGCCGTCTTTCATGTAGATTCGTAATCATCAAAAGCAAATAAGTCAGTTTTTAGATATCTTTGATTGAACAAAGTTCTGTCTTTCTTGTTTCAAGTGTTCTACTATGGACCCATGACTAAAACTCAAGTTTTAAAAACTTCTCGAAATCTAAATCTGGACTTTCATTAGGGTATTAAGTGTATCAAAATGTCGTCTTTCACATAGATTCGGAATCGTCAACTGCAAAAAAGTCAGTTTTAAGATATCGTTGATTGAACAAAGTTGTCTCTTTCTTGTTTCAAGTGTTCTACTATGGACCCATGGGTAAAACTCAAGTTTTAAAAAAGTTCCCGGAATCCGAATTTGGACATTCGTTAGTGTATTAAGTGTATCAAAATGTCGTCTTTCACGTTGATTCGGAATCGTCAACCGCAATAAAAGTCAGTTTTGAGATATAGTTGAATGAACAAAGTTGTCTCTTTCTTGTTTCAAGTGTTTAACTATTGACCCATGGCTAAAACTCAAGCTTTAAAGACTTCCCGAAATCCAAATTTGGACTTTCGTTAGTGTATTAAGTGTATCAAAATGTCGTCTTTCACATTTATTCGAAATCGTCAACCGCAAAAAAAGTCAGTTTTGAGAAATCGTTGAATCAACAAAGTTGTCTCTTTCTTGTTTCAAGTGTTCTACTATAGACCCATGGCTAAAACTCAAGTTTTAAAGACTTCCCGAAATCCAAATTTAGACTTTCATTAGTGTATTAAGTGTATTAAAATGTCGTATTTCACATTGATTCGGAATCGTCAACCGCAAAAAAAGTCAGTTCTGAGATATCGTTGAATGAACGAAGTTGTTTCTTTCTTGTTTCAAGTGTTTAACTATGGACCCATGACTAAAACTCAAGTTTTAAAGACTTCCCGAAATCCGAATTTGTACTTTCATTAGTGTATTAAGTGTATTAAAATGTCGTCTTTCACATTGATTCGGAATCGTCAACCGCAAAAAAAGTCAGTTTTGAGTTATCGTTGAATGAACAAAGTTGTCTCTTTCTTGTTTCAAGTGTTCAACTATGGACCCATGGCTAAAACTCAAGTTTTAAAGACTTCCCGAAATCCGAATTTGGACTTTCATTTGTGTATTAAGTGTATTAAAATGTCGTCTTTCACATTGATTCGGAATCGTCAACCGCAAAAAAAGTCAGTTTTGAGATATTGTTGAATGAACAAAGTTGTCTCTTTCTTGTTTCAAGTGTTCAACTATGGACCCATGGCTAAAACTCAAGTTTTAAAAACTTCCCAAAATCTGAATTTGGACTTTATTTAGTGTATTAAGTGTTTCAAAATGTCATCTTTCACGTAGATTCAGAACCGTCAAAAGCAAATAAGTCAGTTTTGAGATATCTTTGATAGAATAAAGTTCTGTCTTTCTTGTTTCAATTGTTCTACTGTGCACCCATGGCTAAAACTCAAGTTTTAAAAACTTCCCGAGATCTGAATCTGGACTTTCATTAGTGTATTATGTGTATCAAAATGTCGTCTTTCACATAGATTTGGAATCGTCAACTGCAAAAAAGTCAATTTTGAGATATCGTTGATTTAACAAAGTTGTCTCCTTCTTGTTTCAAGTGTTCTACTATGGACCCATGGGTAAAACTCACGTTTTAAAAATGTCCCGAAATCCGAATTTGGACTTTCACTAGTGTATTAAGTGTATCAAAATGTCGTCTTTCACATTGATTCGGAATCGTCAACCGCAAAAAAAGGCAGTTTTTAGATATCGTTGAATGAAGAAAGTTGTCTCTTTCTTGTTTCAAGTGTTCAACAATGGACCCATGGCTAAAACTCAAGTTTTAAAGACTTCCCGAAATCCGAATTTGGATTTTTCATTAGTGTATTAAGTGTATTAAAATGTCGTCTTTCACATTGATTCGGAATCATCAACCGCAAAAAAAGTCAGTTTTGAGATATCGTTGAATGAACAAAGTTGTCTCTTTCTTTTTTCAAGTGTTTAACTATGGACCCATGGCTAAAACTCAAGTTTTAAATACTTTCCGAAATCCGAATTTGGACTTTCATCAGTGTATTAAGTGTATTAAAATGTCGTCTTTCACATTGATTCGGAATCGTCCACTACAAAAAACTGCCCTTTTGAGTTATCGTTGAATAAGCAAAGTTGTCTCTTTCTTGTTTCAAGTGTTCAACTATGGACCCATGGCTAAAACACAAGTTTTAAAAACTTCTCGAAATATCAATTTGGACTTTCTTTAGTGTATTAAGTTTTTCAAAATGTCGTCTTTCACGTAGATTCGGAATCATCAAAACCAAATAAGTCAGTTTTTAGATATCTTTGATTGAACAAAGTTCTATCTTTCTTGTTTCAAGTGTTCTACTATGAACCCACGGCTAAAACTCAAGTTTTAAAAACTTCTCGAAATCTGAATCTGGACTTTCATTAGTGTATTAAGTGTATCAAAATGTCATCTTTCACATAGGTTCGGAATCGTCAACTGCAAAAAAGTCAATTTTAAGATATCGTTGATTGAACAAAGTTGTCTCCTTCTTGTTTCAAGTGTTCTACTATGGACCATGGCTAAAACTCAAGTTTTAGAGACATCCCGAAATCCGAATTTGGACTTTCGTTAGTGTATTAAGTGTATCAAAATGTCATCTTTCACATTGATTCGAGATCGTCAACCGCAAAAAAAGTCAGTTTTGAGATATCGTTGAATGAACAAAGTTGTCTCTTTCTTGTTTCTAGTGTTTAACTATGGACCCATGGCTAAAACTCAAGTTTTAAAGACTTCCCAAAATCTGATTTGGACTTTCATCAGTGTATTAAGTGTATTAAAATGTAGTCTTTCACATTGATTCAGAATCGTCCACCGCAAAAAACTTTCCTTTCGAGTTATCGTTGAATGAACGAAGTTGTCTCTTTCTTGTTTCAAGTGTTCAACTACGGACCCATGGCCAAAACTCAAGTTTTAAAAACTTCCCAAAATCTGAATTTGGGCTTTCTTTAGTGTATTAAGTGTTTCAAAATGCCGTCTTTCATGTAGATTCGTAATCATCAAAAGCAAATAAGTCAGTTTTTAGATATCTTTGATTGAACAAAGTTCTGTCTTTCTTGTTTCAAGTGTTCTACTATGGACCCATGACTAAAACTCAAGTTTTAAAAACTTCTCGAAATCTAAATCTGGACTTTCATTAGGGTATTAAGTGTATCAAAATGTCGTCTTTCACATAGATTCGGAATCGTCAACTGCAAAAAAGTCAGTTTTAAGATATCGTTGATTGAACAAAGTTGTCTCTTTCTTGTTTCAAGTGTTCTACTATGGACCCATGGGTAAAACTCAAGTTTTAAAAAAGTTCCCGGAATCCGAATTTGGACATTCGTTAGTGTATTAAGTGTATCAAAATGTCGTCTTTCACGTTGATTCGGAATCGTCAACCGCAATAAAAGTCAGTTTTGAGATATAGTTGAATGAACAAAGTTGTCTCTTTCTTGTTTCAAGTGTTTAACTATTGACCCATGGCTAAAACTCAAGCTTTAAAGACTTCCCGAAATCCAAATTTGGACTTTCGTTAGTGTATTAAGTGTATCAAAATGTCGTCTTTCACATTTATTCGAAATCGTCAACCGCAAAAAAAGTCAGTTTTGAGAAATCGTTGAATCAACAAAGTTGTCTCTTTCTTGTTTCAAGTGTTCTACTATAGACCCATGGCTAAAACTCAAGTTTTAAAGACTTCCCGAAATCCAAATTTAGACTTTCATTAGTGTATTAAGTGTATTAAAATGTCGTATTTCACATTGATTCGGAATCGTCAACCGCAAAAAAAGTCAGTTCTGAGATATCGTTGAATGAACGAAGTTGTTTCTTTCTTGTTTCAAGTGTTTAACTATGGACCCATGGCTAAAACTCAAGTTTTAAAGACTTCCCGAAATCCGAATTTGTACTTTCATTAGTGTATTAAGTGTATTAAAATGTCGTCTTTCACATTGATTCGGAATCGTCAACCGCAAAAAAAGTCAGTTTTGAGTTATCGTTGAATGAACAAAGTTGTCTCTTTCTTGTTTCAAGTGTTTAACTATGGACCCATGGCTAAAACTCAAGTTTTAAAGACTTCCCGAAATCCGAATTTGGACTTTCATTAGTGTATTAAGTGTATTAAAATGTCGTCTTTCGCATTGATTCGGAATCGTCAACCGCAAAAAAAGTCAGTTTTGAGTTATCGTTGAATGAACAAAGTTGTCTCTTTCTTGTTTCAAGTGTTCAACTATGGACCCATGGCTAAAACTCAAGTTTTAAAGACTTCCCGAAATCCGAATTTGGACTTTCATTTGTGTATTAAGTGTATTAAAATGTCGTCTCTCACATTGATTCGGAATCGTCAACCGCAAAAAAAGTCAGTTTTGAGATATCGTTGAATGAACAAAGTTGTCTCTTTCTTGTTTCAAGTGTTCAACTATGGACCCATGGCTAAAACTCAAGTTTTAAAAACTTCCCAAAATCTGAATTTGGACTTTATTTAGTGTATTAAGTGTTTCAAAATGTCATCTTTCACGTAGATTCAGAACCGTCAAAAGCAAATAAGTCAGTTTTGAGATATCTTTGATAGAACAAAGTTCTGTCTTTCTTGTTTCAATTGTTCTACTGTGCACCCATGGCTAAAACTCAAGTTTTAAAAACTTCCCGAGATCTGAATCTGGACTTTCATTAGTGTATTATGTGTATCAAAATGTCGTCTTCACATAGATTCGGAATCGTCAACTGCAAAAAAGTCAATTTTGAGATATCGTTGATTTAACAAAGTTGTCTCCTTCTTGTTTCAAGTGTTCTACTATGGACCCATGGGTAAAACTCACGTTTTAAAAATGTCCCGAAATCCGAATTTGGACTTTCACTAGTGTATTAAGTGTATCAAAATGTCGTCTTTCACATTGATTCGGAATCGTCAACCGCAAAAAAAGGCAGTTTTTAGATATCGTTGAATGAAGAAAGTTGTCTCTTTCTTGTTTCAAGTGTTCAACAATGGACCCATGGCTAAAACTCAAGTTTTAAAGACTTCCCGAAATCCGAATTTGGATTTTTCATTAGTGTATTAAGTGTATTAAAATGTCGTCTTTCACATTGATTCGGAATCATCAACCGCAAAAAAAGTCAGTTTTGAGATATCGTTGAATGAACAAAGTTGTCTCTTTCTTTTTTCAAGTGTTTAACTATGGACCCATGGCTAAAACTCAAGTTTTAAATACTTTCCGAAATCCGAATTTGGACTTTCATCAGTGTATTAAGTGTATTAAAATGTCGTCTTTCACATTGATTCGGAATCGTCCACTACAAAAAACTGCCCTTTTGAGTTATCGTTGAATAAGCAAAGTTGTCTCTTTCTTGTTTCAAGTGTTCAACTATGGACCCATGGCTAAAACACAAGTTTTAAAAACTTCTCGAAATATGAATTTGGACTTTCTTTAGTGTATTAAGTTTTTCAAAATGTCGTCTTTCACGTAGATTCGGAATCATCAAAACCAAATAAGTCAGTTTTTAGATATCTTTGATTGAACAAAGTTCTATCTTTCTTGTTTCAAGTGTTCTACTATGAACCCACGGCTAAAACTCAAGTTTTAAAAACTTCTCGAAATCTGAATCTGGACTTTCATTAGTGTATTAAGTGTATTAAAATGTCATCTTTCACATAGGTTCGGAATCGTCAACTGCAAAAAAGTCAATTTTAAGATATCGTTGATTGAACAAAGTTGTCTCCTTCTTGTTTCAAGTGTTCTACTATGGACCATGGCTAAAACTCAAGTTTTAGAGACATCCCGAAATCCGAATTTGGACTTTTGTTAGTGTATTAAGTGTATCAAAATGTCATCTTTCACATTGATTCGAGATCGTCAACCGCAAAAAAAGTCAGTTTTGAGATATCGTTGAATGAACAAAGTTGTCTCTTTCTTGTTTCTAGTGTTTAACTATGGACCCATGGCTAAAACTCAAGTTTTAAAGACTTCCCAAAATCTGATTTGGACTTTCATCAGTGTATTAAGTGTATTAAAATGTAGTCTTTCACATTGATTCAGAATCGTCCACCGCAAAAAACTTTCCTTTCGAGTTATCGTTGAATGAACGAAGTTGTCTCTTTCTTGTTTCAAGTGTTCAACTACGGACCCATGGCCAAAACTCAAGTTTTAAAAACTTCCCAAAATCTGAATTTGGGCTTTCTTTAGTGTATTAAGTGTTTCAAAATGCCGTCTTTCATGTAGATTCGTAATCATCAAAAGCAAATAAGTCAGTTTTTAGATATCTTTGATTGAACAAAGTTCTGTCTTTCTTGTTTCAAGTGTTCTACTATGGACCCATGACTAAAACTCAAGTTTTAAAAACTTCTCGAAATCTAAATCTGGACTTTCATTAGGGTATTAAGTGTATCAAAATGTCGTCTTTCACATAGATTCGGAATCGTCAACTGCAAAAAAGTCAGTTTTAAGATATCGTTGATTGAACAAAGTTGTCTCTTTCTTGTTTCAAGTGTTCTACTATGGACCCATGGGTAAAACTCAAGTTTTAAAAAAGTTCCCGGAATCCGAATTTGGACATTCGTTAGTGTATTAAGTGTATCAAAATGTCGTCTTTCACGTTGATTCGGAATCGTCAACCGCAATAAAAGTCAGTTTTGAGATATAGTTGAATGAACAAAGTTGTCTCTTTCTTGTTTCAAGTGTTTAACTATTGACCCATGGCTAAAACTCAAGCTTTAAAGACTTCCCGAAATCCAAATTTGGACTTTCGTTAGTGTATTAAGTGTATCAAAATGTCGTCTTTCACATTTATTCGAAATCGTCAACCGCAAAAAAAGTCAGTTTTGAGAAATCGTTGAATCAACAAAGTTGTCTCTTTCTTGTTTCAAGTGTTCTACTATAGACCCATGGCTAAAACTCAAGTTTTAAAGACTTCCCGAAATCCAAATTTAGACTTTCATTAGTGTATTAAGTGTATTAAAATGTCGTATTTCACATTGATTCGGAATCGTCAACCGCAAAAAAAGTCAGTTCTGAGATATCGTTGAATGAACGAAGTTGTTTCTTTCTTGTTTCAAGTGTTTAACTATGGACCCATGACTAAAACTCAAGTTTTAAAGACTTCCCGAAATCCGAATTTGTACTTTCATTAGTGTATTAAGTGTATTAAAATGTCGTCTTTCACATTGATTCGGAATCGTCAACCGCAAAAAAAGTCAGTTTTGAGTTATCGTTGAATGAACAAAGTTGTCTCTTTCTTGTTTCAAGTGTTCAACTATGGACCCATGGCTAAAACTCAAGTTTTAAAGACTTCCCGAAATCCGAATTTGGACTTTCATTTGTGTATTAAGTGTATTAAAATGTCGTCTTTCACATTGATTCGGAATCGTCAACCGCAAAAAAAGTCAGTTTTGAGATATTGTTGAATGAACAAAGTTGTCTCTTTCTTGTTTCAAGTGTTCAACTATGGACCCATGGCTAAAACTCAAGTTTTAAAAACTTCCCAAAATCTGAATTTGGACTTTATTTAGTGTATTAAGTGTTTCAAAATGTCATCTTTCACGTAGATTCAGAACCGTCAAAAGCAAATAAGTCAGTTTTGAGATATCTTTGATAGAATAAAGTTCTGTCTTTCTTGTTTCAATTGTTCTACTGTGCACCCATGGCTAAAACTCAAGTTTTAAAAACTTCCCGAGATCTGAATCTGGACTTTCATTAGTGTATTATGTGTATCAAAATGTCGTCTTTCACATAGATTTGGAATCGTCAACTGCAAAAAAGTCAATTTTGAGATATCGTTGATTTAACAAAGTTGTCTCCTTCTTGTTTCAAGTGTTCTACTATGGACCCATGGGTAAAACTCACGTTTTAAAAATGTCCCGAAATCCGAATTTGGACTTTCACTAGTGTATTAAGTGTATCAAAATGTCGTCTTTCACATTGATTCGGAATCGTCAACCGCAAAAAAAGGCAGTTTTTAGATATCGTTGAATGAAGAAAGTTGTCTCTTTCTTGTTTCAAGTGTTCAACAATGGACCCATGGCTAAAACTCAAGTTTTAAAGACTTCCCGAAATCCGAATTTGGATTTTTCATTAGTGTATTAAGTGTATTAAAATGTCGTCTTTCACATTGATTCGGAATCATCAACCGCAAAAAAAGTCAGTTTTGAGATATCGTTGAATGAACAAAGTTGTCTCTTTCTTTTTTCAAGTGTTTAACTATGGACCCATGGCTAAAACTCAAGTTTTAAATACTTTCCGAAATCCGAATTTGGACTTTCATCAGTGTATTAAGTGTATTAAAATGTCGTCTTTCACATTGATTCGGAATCGTCCACTACAAAAAACTGCCCTTTTGAGTTATCGTTGAATAAGCAAAGTTGTCTCTTTCTTGTTTCAAGTGTTCAACTATGGACCCATGGCTAAAACACAAGTTTTAAAAACTTCTCGAAATATCAATTTGGACTTTCTTTAGTGTATTAAGTTTTTCAAAATGTCGTCTTTCACGTAGATTCGGAATCATCAAAACCAAATAAGTCAGTTTTTAGATATCTTTGATTGAACAAAGTTCTATCTTTCTTGTTTCAAGTGTTCTACTATGAACCCACGGCTAAAACTCAAGTTTTAAAAACTTCTCGAAATCTGAATCTGGACTTTCATTAGTGTATTAAGTGTATCAAAATGTCATCTTTCACATAGGTTCGGAATCGTCAACTGCAAAAAAGTCAATTTTAAGATATCGTTGATTGAACAAAGTTGTCTCCTTCTTGTTTCAAGTGTTCTACTATGGACCATGGCTAAAACTCAAGTTTTAGAGACATCCCGAAATCCGAATTTGGACTTTCGTTAGTGTATTAAGTGTATCAAAATGTCATCTTTCACATTGATTCGAGATCGTCAACCGCAAAAAAAGTCAGTTTTGAGATATCGTTGAATGAACAAAGTTGTCTCTTTCTTGTTTCTAGTGTTTAACTATGGACCCATGGCTAAAACTCAAGTTTTAAAGACTTCCCAAAATCTGATTTGGACTTTCATCAGTGTATTAAGTGTATTAAAATGTAGTCTTTCACATTGATTCAGAATCGTCCACCGCAAAAAACTTTCCTTTCGAGTTATCGTTGAATGAACGAAGTTGTCTCTTTCTTGTTTCAAGTGTTCAACTACGGACCCATGGCCAAAACTCAAGTTTTAAAAACTTCCCAAAATCTGAATTTGGGCTTTCTTTAGTGTATTAAGTGTTTCAAAATGCCGTCTTTCATGTAGATTCGTAATCATCAAAAGCAAATAAGTCAGTTTTTAGATATCTTTGATTGAACAAAGTTCTGTCTTTCTTGTTTCAAGTGTTCTACTATGGACCCATGACTAAAACTCAAGTTTTAAAAACTTCTCGAAATCTAAATCTGGACTTTCATTAGGGTATTAAGTGTATCAAAATGTCGTCTTTCACATAGATTCGGAATCGTCAACTGCAAAAAAGTCAGTTTTAAGATATCGTTGATTGAACAAAGTTGTCTCTTTCTTGTTTCAAGTGTTCTACTATGGACCCATGGGTAAAACTCAAGTTTTAAAAAAGTTCCCGGAATCCGAATTTGGACATTCGTTAGTGTATTAAGTGTATCAAAATGTCGTCTTTCACGTTGATTCGGAATCGTCAACCGCAATAAAAGTCAGTTTTGAGATATAGTTGAATGAACAAAGTTGTCTCTTTCTTGTTTCAAGTGTTTAACTATTGACCCATGGCTAAAACTCAAGCTTTAAAGACTTCCCGAAATCCAAATTTGGACTTTCGTTAGTGTATTAAGTGTATCAAAATGTCGTCTTTCACATTTATTCGAAATCGTCAACCGCAAAAAAAGTCAGTTTTGAGAAATCGTTGAATCAACAAAGTTGTCTCTTTCTTGTTTCAAGTGTTCTACTATAGACCCATGGCTAAAACTCAAGTTTTAAAGACTTCCCGAAATCCAAATTTAGACTTTCATTAGTGTATTAAGTGTATTAAAATGTCGTATTTCACATTGATTCGGAATCGTCAACCGCAAAAAAAGTCAGTTCTGAGATATCGTTGAATGAACGAAGTTGTTTCTTTCTTGTTTCAAGTGTTTAACTATGGACCCATGGCTAAAACTCAAGTTTTAAAGACTTCCCGAAATCCGAATTTGTACTTTCATTAGTGTATTAAGTGTATTAAAATGTCGTCTTTCACATTGATTCGGAATCGTCAACCGCAAAAAAAGTCAGTTTTGAGTTATCGTTGAATGAACAAAGTTGTCTCTTTCTTGTTTCAAGTGTTTAACTATGGACCCATGGCTAAAACTCAAGTTTTAAAGACTTCCCGAAATCCGAATTTGGACTTTCATTAGTGTATTAAGTGTATTAAAATGTCGTCTTTCGCATTGATTCGGAATCGTCAACCGCATAAAAAGTCAGTTTTGAGTTATCGTTGAATGAACAAAGTTGTCTCTTTCTTGTTTCAAGTGTTCAACTATGGACCCATGGCTAAAACTCAAGTTTTAAAGACTTCCCGAAATCCGAATTTGGACTTTCATTTGTGTATTAAGTGTATTAAAATGTCGTCTCTCACATTGATTCGGAATCGTCAACCGCAAAAAAAGTCAGTTTTGAGATATCGTTGAATGAACAAAGTTGTCTCTTTCTTGTTTCAAGTGTTCAACTATGGACCCATGGCTAAAACTCAAGTTTTAAAAACTTCCCAAAATCTGAATTTGGACTTTATTTAGTGTATTAAGTGTTTCAAAATGTCATCTTTCACGTAGATTCAGAACCGTCAAAAGCAAATAAGTCAGTTTTGAGATATCTTTGATAGAACAAAGTTCTGTCTTTCTTGTTTCAATTGTTCTACTGTGCACCCATGGCTAAAACTCAAGTTTTAAAAACTTCCCGAGATCTGAATCTGGACTTTCATTAGTGTATTATGTGTATCAAAATGTCGTCTTCACATAGATTCGGAATCGTCAACTGCAAAAAAGTCAATTTTGAGATATCGTTGATTTAACAAAGTTGTCTCCTTCTTGTTTCAAGTGTTCTACTATGGACCCATGGGTAAAACTCACGTTTTAAAAATGTCCCGAAATCCGAATTTGGACTTTCACTAGTGTATTAAGTGTATCAAAATGTCATCTTTCACATTGATTCGGAATCGTCAACCGCAAAAAAAGGCAGTTTTTAGATATCGTTGAATGAAGAAAGTTGTCTCTTTCTTGTTTCAAGTGTTCAACAATGGACCCATGGCTAAAACTCAAGTTTTAAAGACTTCCCGAAATCCGAATTTGGATTTTTCATTAGTGTATTAAGTGTATTAAAATGTCGTCTTTCACATTGATTCGGAATCATCAACCGCAAAAAAAGTCAGTTTTGAGATATCGTTGAATGAACAAAGTTGTCTCTTTCTTTTTTCAAGTGTTTAACTATGGACCCATGGCTAAAACTCAAGTTTTAAATACTTTCCGAAATCCGAATTTGGACTTTCATCAGTGTATTAAGTGTATTAAAATGTCGTCTTTCACATTGATTCGGAATCGTCCACTACAAAAAACTGCCCTTTTGAGTTATCGTTGAATAAGCAAAGTTGTCTCTTTCTTGTTTCAAGTGTTCAACTATGGACCCATGGCTAAAACACAAGTTTTAAAAACTTCTCGAAATATCAATTTGGACTTTCTTTAGTGTATTAAGTTTTTCAAAATGTCGTCTTTCACGTAGATTCGGAATCATCAAAACCAAATAAGTCAGTTTTTAGATATCTTTGATTGAACAAAGTTCTATCTTTCTTGTTTCAAGTGTTCTACTATGAACCCACGGCTAAAACTCAAGTTTTAAAAACTTCTCGAAATCTGAATCTGGACTTTCATTAGTGTATTAAGTGTATCAAAATGTCATCTTTCACATAGGTTCGGAATCGTCAACTGCAAAAAAGTCAATTTTAAGATATCGTTGATTGAACAAAGTTGTCTCCTTCTTGTTTCAAGTGTTCTACTATGGACCATGGCTAAAACTCAAGTTTTAGAGACATCCCGAAATCCGAATTTGGACTTTCGTTAGTGTATTAAGTGTATCAAAATGTCATCTTTCACATTGATTCGAGATCGTCAACCGCAAAAAAAGTCAGTTTTGAGATATCGTTGAATGAACAAAGTTGTCTCTTTCTTGTTTCTAGTGTTTAACTATGGACCCATGGCTAAAACTCAAGTTTTAAAGACTTCCCAAAATCTGATTTGGACTTTCATCAGTGTATTAAGTGTATTAAAATGTAGTCTTTCACATTGATTCAGAATCGTCCACCGCAAAAAACTTTCCTTTCGAGTTATCGTTGAATGAACGAAGTTGTCTCTTTCTTGTTTCAAGTGTTCAACTACGGACCCATGGCCAAAACTCAAGTTTTAAAAACTTCCCAAAATCTGAATTTGGGCTTTCTTTAGTGTATTAAGTGTTTCAAAATGCCGTCTTTCATGTAGATTCGTAATCATCAAAAGCAAATAAGTCAGTTTTTAGATATCTTTGATTGAACAAAGTTCTGTCTTTCTTGTTTCAAGTGTTCTACTATGAACCCACGGCTAAAACTCAAGTTTTAAAAACTTCCCGAGATCTGAATCTGGACTTTCATTAGTGTATTATGTGTATCAAAATGTCGTCTTTCACATAGATTCGGAATCGTCAACTGCAAAAAAGTCAGTTTTAAGATATCGTTGATTGAACAAAGTTGTCTCTTTCTTGTTTCAAGTGTTCTACTATGGACCCATGGGTAAAACTCAAGTTTTAAAAAAGTTCCCGGAATCCGAATTTGGACATTCGTTAGTGTATTAAGTGTATCAAAATGTCGTCTTTCACGTTGATTCGGAATCGTCAACCGCAATAAAAGTCAGTTTTGAGATATAGTTGAATGAACAAAGTTGTCTCTTTCTTGTTTCAAGTGTTTAACTATTGACCCATGGCTAAAACTCAAGCTTTAAAGACTTCCCGAAATCCAAATTTGGACTTTCGTTAGTGTATTAAGTGTATCAAAATGTCGTCTTTCACATTTATTCGAAATCGTCAACCGCAAAAAAAGTCAGTTTTGAGAAATCGTTGAATCAACAAAGTTGTCTCTTTCTTGTTTCAAGTGTTCTACTATAGACCCATGGCTAAAACTCAAGTTTTAAAGACTTCCCGAAATCCAAATTTAGACTTTCATTAGTGTATTAAGTGTATTAAAATGTCGTATTTCACATTGATTCGGAATCGTCAACCGCAAAAAAAGTCAGTTCTGAGATATCGTTGAATGAACGAAGTTGTTTCTTTCTTGTTTCAAGTGTTTAACTATGGACCCATGACTAAAACTCAAGTCTTAAAGACTTCCCGAAATCCGAATTTGTACTTTCATTAGTGTATTAAGTGTATTAAAATGTCGTCTTTCACATTGATTCGGAATCGTCAACCGCAAAAAAAGTCAGTTTTGAGTTATCGTTGAATGAACAAAGTTGTCTCTTTCTTGTTTCAAGTGTTCAACTATGGACCCATGGCTAAAACTCAAGTTTTAAAGACTTCCCGAAATCTGAATTTGGACTTTCATTTGTGTATTAAGTGTATTAAAATGTCGTCTTTCACATTGATTCGGAATCGTCAACCGCAAAAAAAGTCAGTTTTGAGATATTGTTGAATGAACAAAGTTGTCTCTTTCTTGTTTCAAGTGTTCAACTATGGACCCATGGCTAAAACTCAAGTTTTAAAAACTTCCCAAAATCTGAATTTGGACTTTATTTAGTGTATTAAGTGTTTCAAAATGTCATCTTTCACGTAGATTCAGAACCGTCAAAAGCAAATAAGTCAGTTTTGAGATATCTTTGATAGAACAAAGTTCTGTCTTTCTTGTTTCAATTGTTCTACTGTGCACCCATGGCTAAAACTCAAGTTTTAAAAACTTCCCGAGATCTGAATCTGGACTTTCATTAGTGTATTATGTGTATCAAAATGTCGTCTTCACATAGATTCGGAATCGTCAACTGCAAAAAAGTCAATTTTGAGATATCGTTGATTTAACAAAGTTGTCTCCTTCTTGTTTCAAGTGTTCTACTATGGACCCATGGGTAAAACTCACGTTTTAAAAATGTCCCGAAATCCGAATTTGGACTTTCACTAGTGTATTAAGTGTATCAAAATGTCGTCTTTCACATTGATTCGGAATCGTCAACCGCAAAAAAAGGCAGTTTTTAGATATCGTTGAATGAAGAAAGTTGTCTCTTTCTTGTTTCAAGTGTTCAACAATGGACCCATGGCTAAAACTCAAGTTTTAAAGACTTCCCAAAATCCGAATTTGGATTTTTCATTAGTGTATTAAGTGTATTAAAATGTCGTCTTTCACATTGATTCGGAATCATCAACCGCAAAAAAAGTCAGTTTTGAGATATCGTTGAATGAACAAAGTTGTCTCTTTCTTTTTTCAAGTGTTTAACTATGGACCCATGGCTAAAACTCAAGTTTTAAATACTTTCCGAAATCCAAATTTGGACTTTCATCAGTGTATTAAGTGTATTAAAATGTCGTCTTTCACATTGATTCGGAATCGTCCACTACAAAAAATTTCCCTTTTGAGTTATCGTTGAATAAGCAAAGTTGTCTCTTTCTTGTTTCAAGTGTTCAACTATGGACCCATGGCTAAAACACAAGTTTTAAAAACTTCTCGAAATATGAATTTGGACTTTCTTTAGTGTATTAAGTTTTTCAAAATGTCGTCTTTCACGTAGATTCGGAATCATCAAAACCAAATAAGTCAGTTTTTAGATATCTTTGATTGAACAAAGTTCTATCTTTCTTGTTTCAAGTGTTCTACTATGAACCCACGGCTAAAACTCAAGTTTTAAAAACTTCTCGAAATCTGAATCTGGACTTTCATTAGTGTATTAAGTGTATCAAAATGTCATCTTTCACATAGGTTCGGAATCGTCAACTGCAAAAAAGTCAATTTTAAGATATCGTTGATTGAACAAAGTTGTCTCCTTCTTGTTTCAAGTGTTCTACTATGGACCATGGCTAAAACTCAAGTTTTAGAGACATCCCGAAATCCGAATTTGGACTTTCGTTAGTGTATTAAGTGTATCAAAATGTCATCTTTCACATTGATTCGAGATCGTCAACCGCAAAAAAAGTCAGTTTTGAGATATCGTTGAATGAACAAAGTTGTCTCTTTCTTGTTTCTAGTGTTTAACTATGGACCCATGGCTAAAACTCAAGTTTTAAAGACTTCCCAAAATCTGATTTGGACTTTCATCAGTGTATTAAGTGTATTAAAATGTAGTCTTTCACATTGATTCAGAATCGTCCACCGCAAAAAACTTTCCTTTCGAGTTATCGTTGAATGAACGAAGTTGTCTCTTTCTTGTTTCAAGTGTTCAACTACGGACCCATGGCCAAAACTCAAGTTTTAAAAACTTCCCAAAATCTGAATTTGGGCTTTCTTTAGTGTATTAAGTGTTTCAAAATGCCGTCTTTCATGTAGATTCGTAATCATCAAAAGCAAATAAGTCAGTTTTTAGATATCTTTGATTGAACAAAGTTCTGTCTTTCTTGTTTCAAGTGTTCTACTATGGACCCATGACTAAAACTCAAGTTTTAAAAACTTCTCGAAATCTAAATCTGGACTTTCATTAGGGTATTAAGTGTGTCAAAATGTCGTCTTTCACATAGATTCGGAATCGTCAACTGCAAAAAAGTCAGTTTTAAGATATCGTTGATTGAACAAAGTTGTCTCTTTCTTGTTTCAAGTGTTCTACTATGGACCCATGGGTAAAACTCAAGTTTTAAAAAAGTTCCCGGAATCCGAATTTGGACATTCGTTAGTGTATTAAGTGTATCAAAATGTCGTCTTTCACGTTGATTCGGAATCGTCAACCGCAATAAAAGTCAGTTTTGAGATATAGTTGAATGAACAAAGTTGTCTCTTTCTTGTTTCAAGTGTTTAACTATTGACCCATGGCTAAAACTCAAGCTTTAAAGACTTCCCGAAATCAAAATTTGGACTTTCGTTAGTGTATTAAGTGTATCAAAATGTCGTCTTTCACATTTATTCGAAATCGTCAACCGCAAAAAAAGTCAGTTTTGAGAAATCGTTGAATCAACAAAGTTGTCTCTTTCTTGTTTCAAGTGTTCTACTATAGACCCATGGCTAAAACTCAAGTTTTAAAGACTTCCCGAAATCCAAATTTAGACTTTCATTAGTGTATTAAGTGTATTAAAATGTCGTATTTCACATTGATTCGGAATCGTCAACCGCAAAAAAAGTCAGTTCTGAGATATCGTTGAATGAACGAAGTTGTTTCTTTCTTGTTTCAAGTGTTTAACTATGGACCCATGGCTAAAACTCAAGTTTTAAAGACTTCCCGAAATCCGAATTTGTACTTTCATTAGTGTATTAAGTGTATTAAAATGTCGTCTTTCACATTGATTCGGAATCGTCAACCGCAAAAAAAGTCAGTTTTGAGTTATCGTTGAAAGAACAAAGTTGTCTCTTTCTTGTTTCAAGTGTTTAACTATGGACCCATGGCTAAAACTCAAGTTTTAAAGACTTCCCGAAATCCGAATTTGGACTTTCATTAGTGTATTAAGTGTATTAAAATGTCGTCTTTCGCATTGATTCGGAATCGTCAACCGCAAAAAAAGTCAGTTTTGAGTTATCGTTGAATGAACAAAGTTGTCTCTTTCTTGTTTCAAGTGTTCAACTATGGACCCATGGCTAAAACTCAAGTTTTAAAGACTTCCCGAAATCCGAATTTGGACTTTCATTTGTGTATTAAGTGTATTAAAATGTCGTCTTTCACATTGATTCGGAATCGTCAACCGCAAAAAAAGTCAGTTTTGAGATATTGTTGAATGAACAAAGTTGTCTCTTTCTTGTTTCAAGTGTTCAACTATGGACCCATGGCTAAAACTCAAGTTTTAAAAACTTCCCAAAATCTGAATTTGGACTTTATTTAGTGTATTAAGTGTTTCAAAATGTCATCTTTCACGTAGATTCAGAACCGTCAAAAGCAAATAAGTCAGTTTTGAGATATCTTTGATAGAACAATGTTCTATCTTTCTTGTTTCAATTGTTCTACTGTGCACCCATGGCTAAAACTCAAGTTTTAAAAACTTCCCGAGATCTGAATCTGGACTTTCATTAGTGTATTATGTGTATCAAAATGTCGTCTTTCACATAGATTCGGAATCGTCAACTGCAAAAAAGTCAATTTTGAGATATCGTTGATTTAACAAAGTTGTCTCCTTCTTGTTTCAAGTGTTCTACTATGGACCCATGGGTAAAACTCACGTTTTAAAAATGTCCCGAAATCCAAATTTGGACTTTCACTAGTGTATTAAGTGTATCAAAATGTCGTCTTTCACATTGATTCGGAATCGTCAACCGCAAAAAAAGGCAGTTTTTAGATATCGTTGAATGAAGAAAGTTGTCTCTTTCTTGTTTCAAGTGTTCAACAATGGACCCATGGCTAAAACTCAAGTTTTAAAGACTTCCCGAAATCCGAATTTGGATTTTTCATTAGTGTATTAAGTGTATTAAAATGTCGTCTTTCACATTGATTCGGAATCATCAACCGCAAAAAAAGTCAGTTTTGAGATATCGTTGAATGAACAAAGTTGTCTCTTTCTTTTTTCAAGTGTTTAACTATGGACCCATGGCTAAAACTCAAGTTTTAAATACTTTCCGAAATCCGAATTTGGACTTTCATCAGTGTATTAAGTGTATTAAAATGTCGTCTTTCACATTGATTCGGAATCGTCCACTACAAAAAACTGCCCTTTTGAGTTATCGTTGAATAAGCAAAGTTGTCTCTTTCTTGTTTCAAGTGTTCAACTATGGACCCATGGCTAAAACACAAGTTTTAAAAACTTCTCGAAATATCAATTTGGACTTTCTTTAGTGTATTAAGTTTTTCAAAATGTCGTCTTTCACGTAGATTCGGAATCATCAAAACCAAATAAGTCAGTTTTTAGATATCTTTGATTGAACAAAGTTCTATCTTTCTTGTTTCAAGTGTTCTACTATGAACCCACGGCTAAAACTCAAGTTTTAAAAACTTCTCGAAATCTGAATCTGGACTTTCATTAGTGTATTAAGTGTATCAAAATGTCATCTTTCACATAGGTTCGGAATCGTCAACTGCAAAAAAGTCAATTTTAAGATATCGTTGATTGAACAAAGTTGTCTCCTTCTTGTTTCAAGTGTTCTACTATGGACCATGGCTAAAACTCAAGTTTTAGAGACATCCCGAAATCCGAATTTGGACTTTCGTTAGTGTATTAAGTGTATCAAAATGTCATCTTTCACATTGATTCGAGATCGTCAACCGCAAAAAAAGTCAGTTTTGAGATATCGTTGAATGAACAAAGTTGTCTCTTTCTTGTTTCTAGTGTTTAACTATGGACCCATGGCTAAAACTCAAGTTTTAAAGACTTCCCAAAATCTGATTTGGACTTTCATCAGTGTATTAAGTGTATTAAAATGTAGTCTTTCACATTGATTCAGAATCGTCCACCGCAAAAAACTTTCCTTTCGAGTTATCGTTGAATGAACGAAGTTGTCTCTTTCTTGTTTCAAGTGTTCAACTACGGACCCATGGCCAAAACTCAAGTTTTAAAAACTTCCCAAAATCTGAATTTGGGCTTTCTTTAGTGTATTAAGTGTTTCAAAATGCCGTCTTTCATGTAGATTCGTAATCATCAAAAGCAAATAAGTCAGTTTTTAGATATCTTTGATTGAACAAAGTTCTGTCTTTCTTGTTTCAAGTGTTCTACTATGGACCCATGACTAAAACTCAAGTTTTAAAAACTTCTCGAAATCTAAATCTGGACTTTCATTAGGGTATTAAGTGTATCAAAATGTCGTCTTTCACATAGATTCGGAATCGTCAACTGCAAAAAAGTCAGTTTTAAGATATCGTTGATTGAACAAAGTTGTCTCTTTCTTGTTTCAAGTGTTCTACTATGGACCCATGGGTAAAACTCAAGTTTTAAAAAAGTTCCCGGAATCCGAATTTGGACATTCGTTAGTGTATTAAGTGTATCAAAATGTCGTCTTTCACGTTGATTCGGAATCGTCAACCGCAATAAAAGTCAGTTTTGAGATATAGTTGAATGAACAAAGTTGTCTCTTTCTTGTTTCAAGTGTTTAACTATTGACCCATGGCTAAAACTCAAGCTTTAAAGACTTCCCGAAATCCAAATTTGGACTTTCGTTAGTGTATTAAGTGTATCAAAATGTCGTCTTTCACATTTATTCGAAATCGTCAACCGCAAAAAAAGTCAGTTTTGAGAAATCGTTGAATCAACAAAGTTGTCTCTTTCTTGTTTCAAGTGTTCTACTATAGACCCATGGCTAAAACTCAAGTTTTAAAGACTTCCCGAAATCCAAATTTAGACTTTCATTAGTGTATTAAGTGTATTAAAATGTCGTATTTCACATTGATTCGGAATCGTCAACCGCAAAAAAAGTCAGTTCTGAGATATCGTTGAATGAACGAAGTTGTTTCTTTCTTGTTTCAAGTGTTTAACTATGGACCCATGGCTAAAACTCAAGTTTTAAAGACTTCCCGAAATCCGAATTTGTACTTTCATTAGTGTATTAAGTGTATTAAAATGTCGTCTTTCACATTGATTCGGAATCGTCAACCGCAAAAAAAGTCAGTTTTGAGTTATCGTTGAATGAACAAAGTTGTCTCTTTCTTGTTTCAAGTGTTTAACTATGGACCCATGGCTAAAACTCAAGTTTTAAAGACTTCCCGAAATCCGAATTTGGACTTTCATTAGTGTATTAAGTGTATTAAAATGTCGTCTTTCGCATTGATTCAGAATCGTCAACCGCAAAAAAAGTCAGTTTTGAGTTATCGTTGAATGAACAAAGTTGTCTCTTTCTTGTTTCAAGTGTTCAACTATGGACCCATGGCTAAAACTCAAGTTTTAAAGACTTCCCGAAATCCGAATTTGGACTTTCATTTGTGTATTAAGTGTATTAAAATGTCGTCTCTCACATTGATTCGGAATCGTCAACCGCAAAAAAAGTCAGTTTTGAGATATCGTTGAATGAACAAAGTTGTCTCTTTCTTGTTTCAAGTGTTCAACTATGGACCCATGGCTAAAACTCAAGGTTTAAAAACTTCCCAAAATCTGAATTTGGACTTTATTTAGTGTATTAAGTGTTTCAAAATGTCATCTTTCACGTAGATTCAGAACCGTCAAAAGCAAATAAGTCAGTTTTGAGATATCTTTGATAGAACAAAGTTTTGTCTTTCTTGTTTCAATTGTTCTACTGTGCACCCATGGCTAAAACTCAAGTTTTAAAAACTTCCCGAGATCTGAATCTGGACTTTCATTAGTGTATTATGTAATACCCCGAGAGCCCAGAGAAGTTAGTATATATCGAGGATAGTGTAAGAAAGGAAACAACACCAGCTGGATACCTTTTGGGCTGAATGTTGGCAAAGAACTCCCAAGTTAAGCGTGCTTGACCTGGGGCAACCCAGGGATGGGTGACCCCCCTGGGAAGTTCGTGTAGGCCCATCAGGGTAAGTTGTTTCGGTTCTTCCTATTGCTCGAGCGGGACGTTATAGGTGGTATCAGAGCCGACCCCCGAGCCTCTGAGCGCGGTTGTGGGGCAAACCTCAGCGAGGAGGCTGAGTCCCGAGGGGGGTGCGTGTAGGCACCTTAGGCGAATCCCACATCGGCCATGCACGGGGGGAGATCTGGGACCGGTTGTAAGGTCGCATGACGAGGACGTCATGTGCTTAAGAGGGGGAGAATGTAATACCCCGAGAGCCCAGAGAAGTTAGTATATATCGAGGATAGTGTAAGAAAGGAAACAACACCAGCTGGATACCTTTTGGGCTGAATGTTGGCAAAGAACTCCCAAGTTAAGCGTGCTTGACCTGGGGCAACCCAGGGATGGGTGACCCCCCTGGGAAGTTCGTGTAGGCCCATCAGGGTAAGTTGTTTCGGTTCTTCCTATTGCTCGAGCGGGACGTTATATATTATGTGTATCAAAATGTCGTCTTTCACATAGATTCGGAATCGTCAACTGCAAAAAAGTCAATTTTGAGATATCGTTGATTTAACAAAGTTGTCTCCTTCTTGTTTCAAGTGTTCTACTATGGACCCATGGGTAAAACTCACGTTTTAAAAATGTCCCGAAATCCGAATTTGGACTTTCACTAGTGTATTAAGTGTATCAAAATGTCGTCTTTCACATTGATTCGGAATCGTCAACCGCAAAAAAAGGCAGTTTTTAGATATCGTTGAATGAAGAAAGTTGTCTCTTTCTTGTTTCAAGTGTTCAACAATGGACCCATGGCTAAAACTCAAGTTTTAAAGACTTCCCGAAATCCGAATTTGGATTTTTCATTAGTGTATTAAGTGTATTAAAATGTCGTCTTTCACATTGATTCGGAATCATCAACCGCAAAAAAAGTCAGTTTTGAGATATCGTTGAATGAACAAAGTTGTCTCTTTCTTTTTTCAAGTGTTTAACTATGGACCCATGGCTAAAACTCAAGTTTTAAATACTTTCCGAAATCTGAATTTGGACTTTCATCAGTGTATTAAGTGTATTAAAATGTCGTCTTTCACATTGATTCGGAATCGTCCACTACAAAAAACTGCCCTTTTGAGTTATCGTTGAATAAGCAAAGTTGTCTCTTTCTTGTTTCAAGTGTTCAACTATGGACCCATGGCTAAAACACAAGTTTTAAAAACTTCTCGAAATATGAATTTGGACTTTCTTTAGTGTATTAAGTTTTTCAAAATGTCGTCTTTCACGTAGATTCGGAATCATCAAAACCAAATAAGTCAGTTTTTAGATATCTTTGATTGAACAAAGTTCTATCTTTCTTGTTTCAAGTGTTCTACTATGAACCCACGGCTAAAACTCAAGTTTTAAAAACTTCTCGAAATCTGAATCTGGACTTTCATTAGTGTATTAAGTGTATCAAAATGTCATCTTTCACATAGGTTCGGAATCGTCAACTGCAAAAAAGTCAATTTTAAGATATCGTTGATTGAACAAAGTTGTCTCCTTCTTGTTTCAAGTGTTCTACTATGGACCATGGCTAAAACTCAAGTTTTAGAGACATCCCGAAATCCGAATTTGGACTTTCGTTAGTGTATTAAGTGTATCAAAATGTCATCTTTCACATTGATTCGAGATCGTCAACCGCAAAAAAAGTCAGTTTTGAGATATCGTTGAATGAACAAAGTTGTCTCTTTCTTGTTTCTAGTGTTTAACTATGGACCCATGGCTAAAACTCAAGTTTTAAAGACTTCCCAAAATCTGATTTGGACTTTCATCAGTGTATTAAGTGTATTAAAATGTAGTCTTTCACATTGATTCAGAATCGTCCACCGCAAAAAACTTTCCTTTCGAGTTATCGTTGAATGAACGAAGTTGTCTCTTTCTTGTTTCAAGTGTTCAACTACGGACCCATGGCCAAAACTCAAGTTTTAAAAACTTCCCAAAATCTGAATTTGGGCTTTCTTTAGTGTATTAAGTGTTTCAAAATGCCGTCTTTCATGTAGATTCGTAATCATCAAAAGCAAATAAGTCAGTTTTTAGATATCTTTGATTGAACAAAGTTCTGTCTTTCTTGTTTCAAGTGTTCTACTATGGACCCATGACTAAAACTCAAGTTTTAAAAACTTCTCGAAATCTAAATCTGGACTTTCATTAGGGTATTAAGTGTATCAAAATGTCGTCTTTCACATAGATTCGGAATCGTCAACTGCAAAAAAGTCAGTTTTAAGATATCGTTGATTGAACAAAGTTGTCTCTTTCTTGTTTCAAGTGTTCTACTATGGACCCATGGGTAAAACTCAAGTTTTAAAAAAGTTCCCGGAATCCGAATTTGGACATTCGTTAGTGTATTAAGTGTATCAAAATGTCGTCTTTCACGTTGATTCGGAATCGTCAACCGCAATAAAAGTCAGTTTTGAGATATAGTTGAATGAACAAAGTTGTCTCTTTCTTGTTTCAAGTGTTTAACTATTGACCCATGGCTAAAACTCAAGCTTTAAAGACTTCCCGAAATCCAAATTTGGACTTTCGTTAGTGTATTAAGTGTATCAAAATGTCGTCTTTCACATTTATTCGAAATCGTCAACCGCAAAAAAAGTCAGTTTTGAGAAATCGTTGAATCAACAAAGTTGTCTCTTTCTTGTTTCAAGTGTTCTACTATAGACCCATGGCTAAAACTCAAGTTTTAAAGACTTCCCGAAATCCAAATTTAGACTTTCATTAGTGTATTAAGTGTATTAAAATGTCGTATTTCACATTGATTCGGAATCGTCAACCGCAAAAAAAGTCAGTTCTGAGATATCGTTGAATGAACGAAGTTGTTTCTTTCTTGTTTCAAGTGTTTAACTATGGACCCATGGCTAAAACTCAAGTTTTAAAGACTTCCCGAAATCCGAATTTGTACTTTCATTAGTGTATTAAAATGTCGTCTTTCACATTGATTCGGAATCGTCAACCGCAAAAAAAGTCAGTTTTGAGTTATCGTTGAATGAATAAAGTTGTCTCTTTCTTGTTTCAAGTGTTTAACTATGGACCCATGGCTAAAACTCAAGTTTTAAAGACTTCCCGAAATCCGAATTTGGACTTTCATTAGTGTATTAAGTGTATTAAAATGTCGTCTTTCGCATTGATTCGGAATCGTCAACCGCAAAAAAAGTCAGTTTTGAGTTATCGTTGAATGAACAAAGTTGTCTCTTTCTTGTTTCAAGTGTTCAACTATGGACCCATGGCTAAAACTCAAGTTTTAAAGACTTCCCGAAATCCGAATTTGGACTTTCATTTGTGTATTAAGTGTATTAAAATGTCGTCTTTCACATTGATTCGGAATCGTCAACCGCAAAAAAAGTCAGTTTTGAGATATCGTTGAATGAACAAAGTTGTCTCTTTCTTGTTTCAAGTGTTCAACTATGGACCCATGGCTAAAACTCAAGTTTTAAAGACTTCTCGAAATCCGAATTTGGACTTTCATTTGTGTATTAAGTGTATTAAAATGTCGTCTTTCACATTGATTCGGAATCGTCAACCGCAAAAAAAGTCAGTTTTGAGATATCGTTGAATGAACAAAGTTGTCTCTTTCTTGTTTCAAGTGTTCAACTATGGACCCATGGCTAAAACTCAAGTTTTAAAGACTTCCCGAAATCCGAATTTGGACTTTCATTTGTGTATTAAGTGTATTAAAATGTCGTATTTCACATTGATTCGGAATCGTCAACCGCAAAAAAAGTCAGTTCTGAGATATCGTTGAATGAACGAAGTTGTTTCTTTCTTGTTTCAAGTGTTTAACTATGGACCCATTGCTAAAACTCAAGTTTTAAAGACTTCTCGAAATCCGAATTTGGACTTTCATTAGTGTATTAAGTGTATTAAAATGTCGTCTTTCATGTAGATTCGTAATCATCAAAAGCAAATAACTCAGTTTTTAGATATCTTTGATTGAACAAAGTTCTGTCTTTCTTGTTTCAAGTGTTCTACTATGGACCCATGACTAAAACTCAAGTTTTAAAAACTTCTCGAAATCTAAATCTGGACTTTCATTAGGGTATTAAGTGTATCAAAATGTCGTCTTTCACATAGATTCGGAATCGTCAACTGCAAAAAAGTCAGTTTTAAGATATCGTTGATTGAACAAAGTTGTCTCTTTCTTGTTTCAAGTGTTCTACTATGGACCCATGGGTAAAACTCAAGTTTTAAAAAAGTTCCCGGAATCCGAATTTGGACATTCGTTAGTGTATTAAGTGTATCAAAATGTCGTCTTTCACGTTGATTCGGAATCGTCAACCGCAATAAAAGTCAGTTTTGAGATATAGTTGAATGAACAAAGTTGTCTCTTTCTTGTTTCAACTGTTTAACTATTGACCCATGGCTAAAACTCAAGCTTTAAAGACTTCCCGAAATCCAAATTTGGACTTTCGTTAGTGTATTAAGTGTATCAAAATGTTGTCTTTCACATTTATTCGAAATCGTCAACCGCAAAAAAAGTCAGTTTTGAGAAATCGTTGAATCAACAAAGTTGTCTCTTTCTTGTTTCAAGTGTTCTACTATAGACCCATGGCTAAAACTCAAGTTTTAAAGACTTCCCGAAATCCAAATTTAGACTTTCATTAGTGTATTAAGTGTATTAAAATGTCGTATTTCACATTGATTCGGAATCGTCAACCGCAAAAAAAGTCAGTTCTGAGATATCGTTGAATGAACGAAGTTGTTTCTTTCTTGTTTCAAGTGTTTAACTATGGACCCATTGCTAAAACTCAAGTTTTAAAGACTTCTCGAAATCCGAATTTGGACTTTCATTAGTGTATTAAGTGTATTAAAATGTCGTCTTTCACATTGATTCGGAATCGTCAACCGCAAAAAAAGTCAGTTTTGAGTTATCGTTGAATGAACAAAGTTGTCTCTTTCTTGTTTCAAGTGTTCAACTATGGACCCATGGCTAAAACTCAAGTTTTAAAGACTTCCCGAAATCCGAATTTGGACTTTCATTAGTGTATTAAGTGTATTAAAATGTCGTCTTTCGCATTGATTCGGAATCGTCAACCGCAAAAAAAGTCAGTTTTGAGTTATCGTTGAATGAACAAAGTTGTCTCTTTCTTGTTTCAAGTGTTCAACTATGGACCCATGGCTAAAACTCAAGTTTTAAAGACTTCCCGAAATCCGAATTTGGACTTTCATTTGTGTATTAAGTGTATTAAAATGTCGTCTTTCACATTGATTCGGAATCGTCAACCGCAAAAAAAGTCAGTTTTGAGATATCGTTGAATGAACAAAGTTGTCTCTTTCTTGTTTCAAGTGTTCAACTATGGACCCATGGCTAAAACTCAAGTTTTAAAAACTTCCCAAAATCTGAATTTGGACTTTATTTAGTGTATTAAGTGTTTCAAAATGTCATCTTTCACGTAGATTCAGAACCGTCAAAAGCAAATAAGTCAGTTTTGAGATATCTTTGATAGAACAAAGTTCTGTCTCTCTTGTTTCAATTGTTCTACTGTGCACCCATGGCTAAAACTCAAGTTTTAAAAACTTCCCGAGATCTGAATCTGGACTTTCATTAGTGTATTATGTGTATCAAAATGTCGTCTTTCACATAGATTCAGAATCGTCAACTGCAAAAAAGTCAATTTTGAGATATCGTTGATTTAACAAAGTTGTCTCCTTCTTGTTTCAAGTGTTCTACTATGGACCCATGGGTAAAACTCACATTTTAAAAATGTCCCGAAATCCGAATTTGGACTTTCACTAGTGTATTAAGTGTATCAAAATGTCGTCTTTCACATTGATTCGGAATCGTCAACCGCAAAAAAAGGCAGTTTTTAGATATCGTTGAATGAAGAAAGTTGTCTCTTTCTTGTTTCAAGTGTTCAACAATGGACCCATGGCTAAAACTCAAGTTTTAAAGACTTCCCGAAATCCGAATTTGGATTTTTCATTAGTGTATTAAGTGTATTAAAATGTCGTCTTTCACATTGATTCGGAATCATCAACCGCAAAAAAAGTCAGTTTTGAGATATCGTTGAATGAACAAAGTTGTCTCTTTCTTTTTTCAAGTGTTCAACTATGGACCCATGGCTAAAACTCAAGTTTTAAAAACTTCCCGAGATCTGAATCTGGACTTTCATTAGTGTATTATGTGTATCAAAATGTCGTCTTTCACATAGATTCGGAATCGTCAACTGCAAAAAAGTCAATTTTGAGATATCGTTGATTTAACAAAGTTGTCTCCTTCTTGTTTCAAGTGTTCTACTATGGACCCATGGGTAAAACTCACGTTTTAAAAATGTCCCGAAATCCGAATTTGGACTTTCACTAGTGTATTAAGTGTATCAAAATGTCGTCTTTCACATTGATTCGGAATCGTCAACCGCAAAAAAAGGCAGTTTTTAGATATCGTTGAATGAAGAAAGTTGTCTCTTTCTTGTTTCAAGTGTTCAACAATGGACCCATGGCTAAAACTCAAGTTTTAAAGACTTCCCGAAATCCGAATTTGGATTTTTCATTAGTGTATTATGTGTATTAAAATGTCGTCTTTCACATTGATTCGGAATCATCAACCGCAAAAAAAGTCAGTTTTGAGATATCGTTGAATGAACAAAGTTGTCTCTTTCTTTTTTCAAGTGTTTAACTATGGACCCATGGCTAAAACTCAAGTTTTAAATACTTTCCGAAATCCGAATGTGGACTTTCATCAGTGTATTAAGTGTATTAAAATGTCGTCTTTCACATTGATTCGGAATCGTCCACTACAAAAAACTGCCCTTTTGAGTTATCGTTGAATAAGCAAAGTTGTCTCTTTCTTGTTTCAAGTGTTCAACTATGGACCCATGGCTAAAACACAAGTTTTAAAAACTTCTCGAAATATGAATTTGGACTTTCTTTAGTGTATTAAGTTTTTCAAAATGTCGTCTTTCACGTAGATTCGGAATCATCAAAACCAAATAAGTCAGTTTTTAGATATCTTTGATTGAACAAAGTTCTATCTTTCTTGTTTCAAGTGTTCTACTATGAACCCACGGCTAAAACTCAAGTTTTAAAAACTTCTCGAAATCTGAATCTGGACTTTCATTAGTGTATTAAGTGTATCAAAATGTCATCTTTCACATAGGTTCGGAATCGTCAACTGCAAAAAAGTCAAATTTAAGATATCGTTGATTGAACAAAGTTGTCTCCTTCTTGTTTCAAGTGTTCTACTATGGACCATGGCTAAAACTCAAGTTTTAGAGACATCCCGAAATCCGAATTTGGACTTTCGTTAGTGTATTAAGTGTATCAAAATGTCATCTTTCACATTGATTCGAGATCGTCAACCGCAAAAAAAGTCAGTTTTGAGATATCGTTGAATGAACAAAGTTGTCTCTTTCTTGTTTCTAGTGTTTAACTATGGACCCATGGCTAAAACTCAAGTTTTAAAGACTTCCCGAAATCTGATTTGGACTTTCATCAGTGTATTAAGTGTATTAAAATGTAGTCTTTCACATTGATTCAGAATCGTCCACCGCAAAAAACTTTCCTTTCGAGTTATCGTTGAATGAACGAAGTTGTCTCTTTCTTGTTTCAAGTGTTCAACTACGGACCCATGGCCAAAACTCAAGTTTTAAAAACTTCCCAAAATCTGAATTTGGGCTTTCTTTAGTGTATTAAGTGTTTCAAAATGCCCTCTTTCATGTAGATTCGTAATCATCAAAAGCAAATAAGTCAGTTTTTAGATATCTTTGATTGAACAAAGTTCTGTCTTTCTTGTTTCAAGTGTTCTACTATGGACCCATGACTAAAACTCAAGTTTTAAAAACTTCTCGAAATCTAAATCTGGACTTTCATTAGGGTATTAAGTGTATCAAAATGTCGTCTTTCACATAGATTCGGAATCGTCAACTGCAAAAAAGTCAGTTTTAAGATATCGTTGATTGAACAAAGTTGTCTCTTTCTTGTTTCAAGTGTTCTACTATGGACCCGTGGGTAAAACTCAAGTTTTAAAAAAGTTCCCGGAATCCGAATTTGGACATTCGTTAGTGTATTAAGTGTATCAAAATGTCATCTTTCACGTTGATTCGGAATCGTCAACCGCAATAAAAGTCAGTTTTGAGATATAGTTGAATGAACAAAGTTGTCTCTTTCTTGTTTCAAGTGTTTAACTATTGACCCATGGCTAAAACTCAAGCTTTAAAGACTTCCCGAAATCCAAATTTGGACTTTCGTTAGTGTATTAAGTGTATCAAAATGTCGTCTTTCACATTTATTCGAAATCGTCAACCACAAAAAAAGTCAGTTTTGAGAAATCGTTGAATCAACAAAGTTGTCTCCTTCTTGTTTCAAGTGTTCTACTATGGACCCATCTCTAAAACTCAAGTTTTAAAGACTTCCCGAAATCAAAATTTAGACTTTCACTAGTGTATTAAGTGTATTAAAATGTCGTATTTCACATTGATTCGGAATCGTCAACCGCAAAAAAAGTCAGTTCTGAGATATCGTTGAATGAACGAAGTTGTTTCTTTCTTGTTTCAAGTGTTTAACTATGGACCCATGGCTAAAACTCAAGTTTTAAAGACTTCTCGAAATCCGAATTTGTACTTTCATTAGTGTATTAAAATGTCGTCTTTCACATTGATTCGGAATCGTCAACCGCAAAAAAAGTCAGTTTTGAGTTATCGTTGAATGAACAAAGTTGTCTCTTTCTTGTTTCAAGTGTTTAACTATGGACCCATGGCTAAAACTCAAGTTTTAAAGACTTCCCGAAATCCGAATTTGGACTTTCATTAGTGTATTAAGTGTATTAAAATGTCGTCTTTCGCATTGATTCGGAATCGTCAACCGCAAAAAAAGTCAGTTTTGAGTTATCGTTGAATGAACAAAGTTGTCTCTTTCTTGTTTCAAGTGTTCAACTATGGACCCATGGCTAAAACTCAAGTTTTAAAGACTTCCCGAAATCCGAATTTGGACTTTCATTTGTGTATTAAGTGTATTAAAATGTCGTCTTTCACATTGATTCGGAATCGTCAACCGCAAAAAAAGTCAGTTTTGAGATATCGTTGAATGAACAAAGTTGTCTCTTTCTTGTTTCAAGTGTTCAACTATGGACCCATGGCTAAAACTCAAGTTTTAAAGACTTCCCGAAATCCGAATTTGGACTTTCATTTGTGTATTAAGTGTATTAAAATGTCGTCTTTCACATTGATTCGGAATCGTCAACCGCAAAAAAAGTCAGTTTTGAGATATCGTTGAATGAACAAAGTTGTCTCTTTCTTGTTTCAAGTGTTCAACTATGGACCCATGGCTAAAACTCAAGTTTTAAAGACTTCCCGAAATCCGAATTTGGACTTTCATTTGTGTATTAAGTGTATTAAAATGTCGTCTTTCACATTGATTCGGAATCGTCAACCGCAAAAAAAGGCAGTTTTTAGATATCGTTGAATGAAGAAAGTTGTCTCTTTCTTGTTTCAAGTGTTCAACAATGGACCCATGGCTAAAACTCAAGTTTTAAAGACTTCCCGAAATCCGAATTTGGATTTTTTATTAGTGTATTAAGTGTATTAAAATGTCGTCTTTCACATTGATTCGGAATCATCAACCGCAAAAAAAGTCAGTTTTGAGATATCGTTGAATGAACAAAGTTGTCTCTTTCTTTTTTCAAGTGTTTAACTATGGACCCATGGCTAAAACTCAAGTTTTAAATACTTTCCGAAATCCGAATTTGGACTTTCATCAGTGTATTAAGTGTATTAAAATGTCGTCTTTCACATTGATTCAGAATCGTCCACTACAAAAAACTACCCTTTTGAGTTATCGTTGAATAAGCAAAGTTGTCTCTTTCTTGTTTCAAGTGTTCAACTATGGACCCATGGCTAAAACACAAGTTTTAAAAACTTCTCGAAATATGAATTTGGACTTTCTTTAGTGTATTAAGTTTTTCAAAATGTCGTCTTTCACGTAGATTCGGAATCATCAAAACCAAATAAGTCAGTTTTTAGATATCTTTGATTGAACAAAGTTCTATCTTTCTTGTTTCAAGTGTTCTACTATGAACCCACGGCTAAAACTCAAGTTTTAAAAACTTCTCGAAATCTGAATCTGGACTTTCATTAGTGTATTAAGTGTATCAAAATGTCATCTTTCACATAGGTTCGGAATCGTCAACTGCAAAAAAGTCAATTTTAAGATATCGTTGATTGAACAAAGTTGTCTCCTTCTTGTTTCAAGTGTTCTACTATGGACCATGGCTAAAACTCAAGTTTTAGAGACATCCCGAAATCCGAATTTGGACTTTCGTTAGTGTATTAAGTGTATCAAAATGTCATCTTTCACATTGATTCGAGATCGTCAACCGCAAAAAAAGTCAGTTTTGAGATATCGTTGAATGAACAAAGTTGTCTCTTTCTTGTTTCTAGTGTTTAACTATGGACCCATGGCTAAAACTCAAGTTTTAAAGACTTCCCGAAATCTGATTTGGACTTTCATCAGTGTATTAAGTGTATTAAAATGTAGTCTTTCACATTGATTCAGAATCGTCCACCGCAAAAAACTTTCCTTTCGAGTTATCGTTGAATGAACGAAGTTGTCTCTTTCTTGTTTCAAGTGTTCAACTACGGACCCATGGCCAAAACTCAAGTTTTAAAAACTTCCCAAAATCTGAATTTGGGCTTTCTTTAGTGTATTAAGTGTTTCAAAATGCCGTCTTTCATGTAGATTCGTAATCATCAAAAGCAAATAAGTCAGTTTTTAGATATCTTTGATTGAACAAAGTTCTGTCTTTCTTGTTTCAAGTGTTCTACTATGGACCCATGACTAAAACTCAAGTTTTAAAAACTTCTCGAAATCTAAATCTGGACTTTCATTAGGGTATTAAGTGTATCAAAATGTCGTCTTTCACATAGATTCGGAATCGTCAACTGCAAAAAAGTCAGTTTTAAGATATCGTTGATTGAACAAAGTTGTCTCTTTCTTGTTTCAAGTGTTCTACTATGGACCCATGGGTAAAACTCAAGTTTTAAAAAAGTTCCCGGAATCCGAATTTGGACATTCGTTAGTGTATTAAGTGTATCAAAATGTCGTCTTTCACGTTGATTCGGAATCGTCAACCGCAATAAAAGTCAGTTTTGAGATATAGTTGAATGAACAAAGTTGTCTCTTTCTTGTTTCAACTGTTTAACTATTGACCCATGGCTAAAACTCAAGCTTTAAAGACTTCCCGAAATCCAAATTTGGACTTTCGTTAGTGTATTAAGTGTATCAAAATGTCGTCTTTCACATTTATTCGAAATCGTCAACCACAAAAAAAGTCAGTTTTGAGAAATCGTTGAATCAACAAAGTTGTCTCCTTCTTGTTTCAAGTGTTCTACTATGGACCCATCTCTAAAACTCAAGTTTTAAAGACTTCCCGAAATCCAAATTTAGACTTTCACTAGTGTATTAAGTGTATTAAAATGTCGTATTTCACATTGATTCGGAATCGTCAACCGCAAAAAAAGTCAGTTCTGAGATATCGTTGAATGAACGAAGTTGTTTCTTTCTTGTTTCAAGTGTTTAACTATGGACCCATGGCTAAAACTCAAGTTTTAAAGACTTCTCGAAATCCGAATTTGTACTTTCATTAGTGTATTAAGTGTATTAAAATGTCGTCTTTCACATTGATTCGGAATCGTCAACCGCAAAAAAAGTCAGTTTTGAGTTATCGTTGAATGAACAAAGTTGTCTCTTTCTTGTTTCAAGTGTTTAACTATGGACCCATGGCTAAAACTCAAGTTTTAAAGACTTCCCGAAATCCGAATTTGGACTTTCATTAGTGTATTAAGTGTATTAAAATGTCGTCTTTCGCATTGATTCGGAATCGTCAACCGCAAAAAAAGTCAGTTTTGAGTTATCGTTGAATAAGCAAAGTTGTCTCTTTCTTGTTTCAAATGTTCAACTATGGACCCATGGCTAAAACACAAGTTTTAAAAACTTCTCGAAATATGAATTTGGACTTTCTTTAGTGTATTAAGTTTTTCAAAATGTCGTCTTTCACGTAGATTCGGAATCATCAAAACCAAATAAGTCAGTTTTTAGATATCTTTGATTGAACAAAGTTCTATCTTTCTTGTTTCAAGTGTTCTACTATGAACCCACGGCTAAAACTCAAGTTTTAAAAACTTCTCGAAATCTGAATCTGGACTTTCATTAGTGTATTAAGTGTATCAAAATGTCATCTTTCACATAGGTTCGGAATCGTCAACTGCAAAAAAGTCAATTTTAAGATATCGTTGATTGAACAAAGTTGTCTCCTTCTTGTTTCAAGTGTTCTACTATGGACCATGGCTAAAACTCAAGTTTTAGAGACATCCCGAAATCCGAATTTGGACTTTCGTTAGTGTATTAAGTGTATCAAAATGTCATCTTTCACATTGATTCGAGATCGTCAACCGCAAAAAAAGTCAGTTTTGAGATATCGTTGAATGAACAAAGTTGTCTCTTTCTTGTTTCTAGTGTTTAACTATGGACCCATGGCTAAAACTCAAGTTTTAAAGACTTCCCGAAATCTGATTTGGACTTTCATCAGTGTATTAAGTGTATTAAAATGTAGTCTTTCACATTGATTCAGAATCGTCCACCTTAAAAAACTTTCCTTTCGAGTTATCGTTGAATGAACGAAGTTGTCTCTTTCTTGTTTCAAGTGTTCAACTACGGACCCATGGCCAAAACTCAAGTTTTAAAAACTTCCCAAAATCTGAATTTGGGCTTTCTTTAGTGTATTAAGTGTTTCAAAATGCCGTCTCTCATGTAGATTCGTAATCATCAAAAGCAAATAAGTCAGTTTTTAGATATCTTTGATTGAACAAAGTTCTGTCTTTCTTGTTTCAAGTGTTCTACTATGGACCCATGACTAAAACTCAAGTTTTAAAAACTTCTCGAAATCTAAATCTGGACTTTCATTAGGGTATTAAGTGTATCAAAATGTCGTCTTTCACATAGATTCGGAATCGTCAACTGCAAAAAAGTCAGTTTTAAGATATCGTTGATTGAACAAAGTTGTCTCTTTCTTGTTTCAAGTGTTCTACTATGGACCCATGGGTAAAACTCAAGTTTTAAAAAAGTTCCCGGAATCCGAATTTGGACATTCGTTAGTGTATTAAGTGTATCAAAATGTCGTCTTTCACGTTGATTCGGAATCGTCAACCGCAATAAAAGTCAGTTTTGAGATATAGTTGAATTAACAAAGTTGTCTCTTTCTTGTTTCAACTGTTTAACTATTGACCCATGGCTAAAACTCAAGCTTTAAAGACTTCCCGAAATCCAAATTTGGACTTTCGTTAGTGTATTAAGTGTATCAAAATGTTGTCTTTCACATTTATTCGAAATCGTCAACCGCAAAAAAAGTCAGTTTTGAGAAATCGTTGAATCAACAAAGTTGTCTCTTTCTTGTTTCAAGTGTTCTACTATAGACCCATGGCTAAAACTCAAGTTTTAAAGACTTCCCGAAATCCAAATTTAGACTTTCATT
This sequence comes from Diospyros kaki, assembly GCA_036245055.1. Lineage (NCBI taxonomy): Eukaryota > Viridiplantae > Streptophyta > Magnoliopsida > Ericales > Ebenaceae > Diospyros > Diospyros kaki. Next base: position 18,430,935 of record BSEG01000009.1, on the reverse strand, counting down.
AGTGTATTAAGTGTATTAAAATGTCGTATTTCACATTGATTCGGAATCGTCAACCGCAAAAAAAGTCAGTTCTGAGATATCGTTGAATGAACGAAGTTGTTTCTTTCTTGTTTCAAGTGTTTAACTATGGACCCATGGCTAAAACTCAAGTTTTAAAGACTTCTCGAAATCCGAATTTGGACTTTCATTAGTGTATTAAGTGTATTAAAATGTCGTCTTTCACATTGATTCGGAATCGTCAACCGCAAAAAAAGTCAGTTTTGAGTTATCGTTGAATGAACAAAGTTGTCTCTTTCTTGTTTCAAGTGTTCAACTATGGACCCATGGCTAAAACTCAAGTTTTAAAGACTTCCCGAAATCTGAATTTGGACTTTCATTAGTGTATTAAGTGTATTAAAATGTCGTCTTTCGCATTGATTCGGAATCGTCAACCGCAAAAAAAGTCAGTTTTGAGTTATCGTTGAATGAACAAAGTTGTCTCTTTCTTGTTTCAAGTGTTCAACTATGGACCCATGGCTAAAACTCAAGTTTTAAAGACTTCCCGAAATCCGAATTTGGACTTTCATTTGTGTATTAAGTGTATTAAAATGTCGTCTTTCACATTGATTCGGAATCGTCAACCGCAAAAAAAGTCAGTTTTGAGATATCGTTGAATGAACAAAGTTGTCTCTTTCTTGTTTCAAGTGTTCAACTATGGACCCATGGCTAAAACTCAAGTTTTAAAAACTTCCCGAGATCTGAATCTGGACTTTCATTAGTGTATTATGTGTATCAAAATGTCGTCTTTCACATAGATTCGGAATCGTCAACTGCAAAAAAGTCAATTTTGAGATATCGTTGATTTAACAAAGTTGTCTCCTTCTTGTTTCAAGTGTTCTACTATGGACCCATTGGTAAAAGTCACATTTTAAAAATGTCCCGAAATCCGAATTTGGACTTTCACTAGTGTATTAAGTGTATCAAAATGTCGTCTTTCACATTGAGTCGGAATCGTCAACCGCAAAAAAAGGCAGTTTTTAGATATCGTTGAATGAAGAAAGTTGTCTCTTTCTTGTTTCAAGTGTTCAACAATGGACCCATGGCTAAAACTCAAGTTTTAAAGACTTCCCGAAATCCGAATTTGGATTTTTCATTAGTGTATTAAGTGTATTAAAATGTCGTCTTTCACATTGATTCGGAATCATCAACCGCAAAAAAAGTCAGTTTTGAGATATCGTTGAATGAACAAAGTTGTCTCTTTCTTTTTTCAAGTGTTTAACTATGGACCCATGGCTAAAACTCAAGTTTTAAATACTTTCCGAAATCCGAATGTGGACTTTCATCAGTGTATTAAGTGTTTTAAAATGTCGTCTTTCACATTGATTCGGAATCGTCCACTACAAAAAACTGCCCTTTTGAGTTATCGTTGAATAAGCAAAGTTGTCTCTTTCTTGTTTCAAGTGTTCAACTATGGACCCATGGCTAAAACACAAGTTTTAAAAACTTCTCGAAATATGAATTTGGACTTTCTTTAGTGTATTAAGTTTTTCAAAATGTCGTCTTTCACGTAGATTCGGAATCATCAAAACCAAATAAGTCAGTTTTTAGATATCTTTGATTGAACAAAGTTCTATCTTTCTTGTTTCAAGTGTTCTACTATGAACCCACGGCTAAAACTCAAGTTTTAAAAACTTCTCGAAATCTGAATCTGGACTTTCATTAGTGTATTAAGTGTATCAAAATGTCATCTTTCACATAGGTTCGGAATCGTCAACTGCAAAAAAGTCAATTTTAAGATATCGTTGATTGAACAAAGTTGTCTCCTTCTTGTTTCAAGTGTTCTACTATGGACCATGGCTAAAACTCAAGTTTTAGAGACATCCCGAAATCCGAATTTGGACTTTCGTTAGTGTATTAAGTGTATCAAAATGTCATCTTTCACATTGATTCGAGATCGTCAACCGCAAAAAAAGTCAGTTTTGAGATATCGTTGAATGAACAAAGTTGTCTCTTTCTTGTTTCTAGTGTTTAACTATGGACCCATGGCTAAAACTCAAGTTTTAAAGACTTCCCGAAATCTGATTTGGACTTTCATCAGTGTATTAAGTGTATTAAAATGTAGTCTTTCACATTGATTCAGAATCGTCCACCGCAAAAAACTTTCCTTTCGAGTTATCGTTGAATGAACGAAGTTGTCTCTTTCTTGTTTCAAGTGTTCAACTACGGACCCATGGCCAAAACTCAAGTTTTAAAAACTTCCCAAAATCTGAATTTGGGCTTTCTTTAGTGTATTAAGTGTTTCAAAATGCCGTCTTTCATGTAGATTCGTAATCATCAAAAGCAAATAAGTCAGTTTTTAGATATCTTTGATTGAACAAAGTTCTGTCTTTCTTGTTTCAAGTGTTCTACTATGGACCCATGACTAAAACTCAAGTTTTAAAAACTTCTCGAAATCTAAATCTGGACTTTCATTAGGGTATTAAGTGTATCAAAATGTCGTCTTTCACATAGATTCGGAATCGTCAACTGCAAAAAAGTCAGTTTTAAGATATCGTTGATTGAACAAAGTTGTCTCTTTCTTGTTTCAAGTGTTCTACTATGGACCCATGGGTAAAACTCAAGTTTTAAAAAAGTTCCCGGAATCCAAATTTGGACATTCGTTAGTGTATTAAGTGTATCAAAATGTCGTCTTTCACGTTGATTCGGAATCGTCAACCGCAATAAAAGTCAGTTTTGAGATATAGTTGAATGAACAAAGTTGTCTCTTTCTTGTTTCAACTGTTTAACTATTGACCCATGGCTAAAACTCAAGCTTTAAAGACTTCCCGAAATCCAAATTTGGACTTTCGTTAGTGTATTAAGTGTATCAAAATGTCGTCTTTCACATTTATTCGAAATCGTCAACCACAAAAAAAGTCAGTTTTGAGAAATCGTTGAATCAACAAAGTTGTCTCCTTCTTGTTTCAAGTGTTCTACTATGGACCCATCTCTAAAACTCAAGTTTTAAAGACTTCCCGAAATCCAAATTTAGACTTTCACTAGTGTATTAAGTGTATTAAAATGTCGTATTTCACATTGATTCGGAATCGTCAACCGCAAAAAAAGTCAGTTCTGAGATATCGTTGAATGAACGAAGTTGTTTCTTTCTTGTTTCAAGTGTTTAACTATGGACCCATGGCTAAAACTCAAGTTTTAAAGACTTCCCGAAATCCGAATTTGTACTTTCATTAGTGTATTAAGTGTATTAAAATGTCGTCTTTCACATTGATTCGGAATCGTCAACCGCAAAAAAAGTCAGTTTTGAGTTATCGTTGAATGAACAAAGTTGTCTCTTTCTTGTTTCAAGAGTTTAACTATGGACCCATGGCTAAAACTCAAGTTTTAACGACTTCCCGAAATCCGAATTTGGACTTTCATTAGTGTATTAAGTGTATTAAAAAGTCGTCTTTCGCATTGATTCGGAATCGTCAACCGCAAAAAAAGTCAGTTTTGAGTTATCGTTGAATGAACAAAGTTGTCTCTTTCTTGTTTCAAGTGTTCAACTATGGACCCATGGCTAAAACTCAAGTTTTAAAGACTTCCCGAAATCCGAATTTGGACTTTCATTTGTGTATTAAGTGTATTAAAATGTCGTCTTTCACATTGATTCGGAATCGTCAACCGCAAAAAAAGTCAGTTTTGAGATATCGTTGAATGAACAAAGTTGTCTCTTTCTTGTTTCAAGTGTTCAACTATGGACCCATGGCTAAAACTCAAGTTTTAAAAACTTCCCAAAATCTGAATTTGGACTTTATTTAGTGTATTAAGTGTTTCAAAATGTCATCTTTCACGTAGATTCAGAACCGTCAAAAGCAAATAAGTCAGTTTTGAGATATCTTTGATAGAACAAAGTTCTGTCTTTCTTGTTTCAATTGTTCTTCTGTGCACCCATGGCTAAAACTCAAGTTTTAAAAACTTCCCGAGATCTGAATCTGGACTTTCATTAGTGTATTATGTGTATCAAAATGTCGTCTTTCACATAGATTCGGAATCGTCAACTGCAAAAAAGTCAATTTTGAGATATCGTTGATTTAACAAAGTTGTCTCCTTCTTGTTTCAAGTGTTCTACTATGGACCCATGGGTAAAACTCACGTTTTAAAAATGTCCCGAAATCCGAATTTGGACTTTCACTAGTGTATTAAGTGTATCAAAATGTCGTCTTTCACATTGATTCGGAATCGTCAACCGCAAAAAAAGGCAGTTTTTAGATATCGTTGAATGAAGAAAGTTGTCTCTTTCTTGTTTCAAGTGTTCAACAATGGACCCATGGCTAAAACTCAAGTTTTAAAGACTTCCCGAAATCCGAATTTGGATTTTTCATTAGTGTATTAAGTGTATTAAAATGTCGTCTTTCACATTGATTCGGAATCATCAACCGCAAAAAAAGTCAGTTTTGAGATATCGTTGAATGAACAAAGTTGTCTCTTTCTTTTTTCAAGTGTTTAACTATGGACCCATGGCTAAAACTCAAGTTTTAAATACTTTCCGAAATCCGAATTTGGACTTTCATCAGTGTATTAAGTGTATTAAAATGTCATCTTTCACATTGATTCGGAATCGTCCACTACAAAAAACTGCCCTTTTGAGTTATCGTTGAATAAGCAAAGTTGTCTCTTTCTTGTTTCAAGTGTTCAACTATGGACCCATGGCTAAAACACAAGTTTTAAAAACTTCTCGAAATATGAATTTGGACTTTCTTTAGTGTATTAAGTTTTTCAAAATGTCGTCTTTCACGTAGATTCGGAATCATCAAAACCAAATAAGTCAGTTTTTAGATATCTTTGATTGAACAAAGTTCTATCTTTCTTGTTTCAAGTGTTCTACTATGAACCCACGGCTAAAACTCAAGTTTTAAAAACTTCTCGAAATCTGAATCTGGACTTTCATTAGTGTATTAAGTGTATCAAAATGTCTTCTTTCACATGAGTTCGTAATCGTCAACTGCAAAAAAGTCAATTTTAAGATATCGTTGATTGAACAAAGTTGTCTCCTTCTTGTTTCAAGTGTTCTACTATGGACCATGGCTAAAACTCAAGTTTTAGAGACATCCCAAAATCCGAATTTGGACTTTCGTTAGTGTATTAAGTGTATCAAAATGTCATCTTTCACATTGATTCGAGATCGTCAACCGCAAAAAAAGTCAGTTTTGAGATATCGTTGAATGAACAAAGTTGTCTCTTTCTTGTTTCTAGTGTTTAACTATGGACCCATGGCTAAAACTCAAGTTTTAAAGACTTCCCGAAATCTGATTTGGACTTTCATCAGTGTATTAAGTGTATTAAAATGTAGTCTTTCACATTGATTCAGAATCGTCCACCGCAAAAAACTTTCCTTTCGAGTTATCGTTGAATGAACGAAGTTGTCTCTTTCTTGTTTCAAGTGTTCAACTACGGACCCATGGCCAAAACTCAAGTTTTAAAAACTTCCCAAAATCTGAATTTGGGCTTTCTTTAGTGTATTAAGTGTTTCAAAATGCCGTCTTTCATGTAGATTCGTAATCATCAAAAGCAAATAAGTCAGTTTTTAGATATCTTTGATTGAACAAAGTTCTGTCTTTCTTGTTTCAAGTGTTCTACTATGGACCCATGACTAAAACTCAAGTTTTAAAAACTTCTCGAAATCTAAATCTGGACTTTCATTAGGGTATTAAGTGTATCAAAATGTCGTCTTTCACATAGATTCGGAATCGTCAACTGCAAAAAAGTCAGTTTTAAGATATCGTTGATTGAACAAAGTTGTCTCTTTCTTGTTTCAAGTGTTCTACTATGGACCCATGGGTAAAACTCAAGTTTTAAAAAAGTTCCCGGAATCCGAATTTGGACATTCGTTAGTGTATTAAGTGTATCAAAATGTCGTCTTCCACGTTGATTCGGAATCGTCAACCGCAATAAAAGTCAGTTTTGAGATATAGTTGAATGAACAAAGTTGTCTCTTTCTTGTTTCAAGTGTTTAACTATTGACCCATGGCTAAAACTCAAGCTTTAAAGACTTCCCGAAATCCAAATTTGGACTTTCGTTAGTGTATTAAGTGTATCAAAATGTCGTCTTTCACATTTATTCGAAATCGTCAACCGCAAAAAAAGTCAGTTTTGAGAAATCGTTGAATCAACAAAGTTGTCTCCTTCTTGTTTCAAGTGTTCTACTATGGACCCATCTCTAAAACTCAAGTTTTAAAGACTTCCCGAAATCCAAATTTAGACTTTCACTAGTGTATTAAGTGTATTAAAATGTCATATTTCACATTGATTCGGAATCGTCAACCGCAAAAAAAGTCAGTTCTGAGATATCGTTGAATGAACGAAGTTGTTTCTTTCTTGTTTCAAGTGTTTAACTATGGACCCATGGCTAAAACTCAAGTTTTAAAGACTTCCCGAAATCCGAATTTGTACTTTCATTAGTGTACTAAGTGTATTAAAATGTCGTCTTTCACATTGATTCGGAATCGTCAACCGCAAAAAAAGTCAGTTTTGAGTTATCGTTGAATGAACAAAGTTGTCTCTTTCTTGTTTCAAGTGTTTAACTATGGACCCATGGCTAAAACTCAAGTTTTAAAGACTTCCCGAAATCCGAATTTGGACTTTCATTAGTGTATTAAGTGTATTAAAATGTCGTCTTTCGCATTGATTCGGAATCGTCAACCGCAAAAAGAGTCAGTTTTGAGTTATCGTTGAATGAACAAAGTTGTCTCTTTCTTGTTTCAAGTGTTCAACTATGGACCCATGGCTAAAACTCAAGTTTTAAAGACTTCCCGAAATCCGAATTTGGACTTTCATTTGTGTATTAAGTGTATTAAAATGTCGTCTTTCACATTGATTCGGAATCGTCAACCGCAAAAAAAGTCAGTTTTGAGATATCGTTGAATGAACAAAGTTGTCTCTTTCTTGTTTAAGTGTTCAACTATGGACCCATGGCTAAAACTCAAGTTTTAAAAACTTCCCAAAATCTGAATTTGGACTTTATTTAGTGTATTAAGTGTTTCAAAATGTCATCTTTCACGTAGATTCAGAACCGTCAAAAGCAAATAAGTCAGTTTTGAGATATCTTTGATAGAACAAAGTTCTGTCTCTCTTGTTTCAATTGTTCTACTGTGCACCCATGGCTAAAACTCAAGTTTTAAAAACTTCCCGAGATCTGAATCTGGACTTTCATTAGTGTATTATGTGTATCAAAATGTCATCTTTCACATAGATTCGGAATCGTCAACTGCAAAAAAGTCAATTTTGAGATATCGTTGATTTAACAAAGTTGTCTCCTTCTTGTTTCAAGTGTTCTACTATGGACCCATGGGTAAAACTCACGTTTTAAAAATGTCCCGAAATCCGAATTTGGACTTTCACTAGTGTATTAAGTGTATCAAAATGTCATCTTTCACATTGATTCGGAATCGTCAACCGCAAAAAAAGGCAGTTTTTAGATATCGTTGAATGAAGAAAGTTGTCTCTTTCTTGTTTCAAGTGTTCAACAATGGACCCATGGCTAAAACTCAAGTTTTAAAGACTTCCCGAAATCCGAATTTGGATTTTTCATTAGTGTATTAAGTGTATTAAAATGTCGTCTTTCACATTGATTCGGAATCATCAACCGCAAAAAAAGTCAGTTTTGAGATATCGTTGAATGAACAAAGTTGTCTCTTTCATTTTTCAAGTGTTTAACTATGGACCCATGGCTAAAACTCAAGTTTTAAATACTTTCCGAAATCCGAATTTGGACTTTCATCAGTGTATTAAGTGTATTAAAATGTCGTCTTTCACATTGATTCGGAATCGTCCACTACAAAAAACTGCCCTTTTGAGTTATCGTTGAATAAGCAAAGTTGTCTCTTTCTTGTTTCAAGTGTTCAACTATGGACCCATGGCTAAAACACAAGTTTTAAAAACTTCTCGAAATATGAATTTGGACTTTCTTTAGTGTATTAAGTTTTTCAAAATGTCGTCTTTCACGTAGATTCGGAATCATCAAAACCAAATAAGTCAGTTTTTAGATATCTTTGATTGAACAAAGTTCTATCTTTCTTGTTTCAAGTGTTCTACTATGTACCCACGGCTAAGACTCAAGTTTTAAAAACTTCTCGAAATCTGAATCTGGACTTTCATTAGTGTATTAAGTGTATCAAAATGTCATCTTTCACATAGGTTCGGAATCGTCAACTGCAAAAAAGTCAATTTTAAGATATCGTTGATTGAACAAAGTTGTCTCCTTCTTGTTTCAAGTGTTCTACTATGGACCATGGCTAAAACTCAAGTTTTAGAGACATCCCGAAATCCGAATTTGGACTTTCGTTAGTGTATTAAGTGTATCAAAATGTCATCTTTCACATTGATTCGAGATCGTCAACCGCAAAAAAAGTCAGTTTTGAGATATCGTTGAATGAACAAAGTTGTCTCTTTCTTGTTTCTAGTGTTTAACTATGGACCCATGGCTAAAACTCAAGTTTTAAAGACTTCCCGAAATCTGATTTGGACTTTCATCAGTGTATTAAGTGTATTAAAATGTAGTCTTTCACATTGATTCAGAATCGTCCACCGCAAAAAACTTTCCTTTCGAGTTATCGTTGAATGAACGAAGTTGTCTCTTTCTTGTTTCAAGTGTTCAACTACGGACCCATGGCCAAAACTCAAGTTTTAAAAACTTCCCAAAATCTGAATTTGGGCTTTCTTTAGTGTATTAAGTGTTTCAAAATGCCGTCTTTCATGTAGATTCGTAATCATCAAAAGCAAATAAGTCAGTTTTTAGATATCTTTGATTGAACAAAGTTCTGTCTTTCTTGTTTCAAGTGTTCTACTATGGACCCATGACTAAAACTCAAGTTTTAAAAACTTCTCGAAATCTAAATCTGGACTTTCATTAGGGTATTAAGTGTATCAAAATGTCGTCTTTCACATAGATTCGGAATCGTCAACTGCAAAAAAGTCAGTTTTAAGATATCGTTGATTGAACAAAGTTGTCTCTTTCTTGTTTCAAGTGTTCTACTATGGACCCATAGGTAAAACTCAAGTTTTAAAAAAGTTCCCGGAATCCGAATTTGGACATTCGTTAGTGTATTAAGTGTATCAAAATGTCGTCTTTCACGTTGATTCGGAATCGTCAACCGCAATAAAAGTCAGTTTTGAGATATAGTTGAATGAACAAAGTTGTCTCTTTCTTGTTTCAAGTGTTTAACTATTGACCCATGGCTAAAACTCAAGCTTTAAAGACTTCCCGAAATCCAAATTTGGACTTTCGTTAGTGTATTAAGTGTATCAAAATGTCGTCTTTCACATTTATTCGAAATCGTCAACCGCAAAAAAAGTCAGTTTTGAGAAATCGTTGAATCAACAAAGTTGTCTCCTTCTTGTTTCAAGTGTTCTACTATGGACCCATCTCTAAAACTCAAGTTTTAAAGACTTCCCGAAATCCAAATTTAGACTTTCACTAGTGTATTAAGTGTATTAAAATGTCGTATTTCACATTGATTCGGAATCGTCAACCGCAAAAAAAGTCAGTTTTGAGATATCGTTGAATGAACAAAGTTGTCTCTTTCTTGTTTCAAGTGTTCAACTATGGACCCATGGCTAAAACTCAAGTTTTAAAGACTTCCCGAAATCCGAATTTGGACTTTCATTTGTGTATTAAGTGTATTAAAATGTCGTCTTTCACATTGATTCGGAATCGTCAACCGCAAAAAAAGTCAGTTTTGAGATATCGTTGAATGAACAAAGTTGTCTCTTTCTTGTTTCAAGTGTTCAACTATGGACCCATGGCTAAAACTCAAGTTTTAAAAACTTCCCAAAATCTGAATTTGGACTTTATTTAGTGTATTAAGTGTTTCAAAATGTCATCTTTCACGTAGATTCAGAACCGTCAAAAGCAAATAAGTTAGTTTTGAGATATCTTTGATAGAACAAAGTTCTGTCTTTCTTGTTTCAATTGTTCTACTGTGCACCCATGGCTAAAACTCAAGTTTTAAAAAACTTCCCGAGATCTGAATCTGGACTTTCATTAGTGTATTATGTGTATCAAAATGTCGTCTTTCACATAGATTCGGAATTGTCAACTGCAAAAAAGTCAATTTTGAGATATCGTTGATTTAACAAAGTTGTCTCGTTCTTGTTTCAAGTGTTCTACTATGGACCCATGGGTAAAACTCACGTTTTAAAAATGTCCCGAAATCCGAATTTGGACTTTCACTAGTGTATTAAGTGTATCAAAATGTCGTCTTTCACATTGATTCGGAATCGTCAACCGCAAAAAAAGGCAGTTTTTAGATATCGTTGAATGAAGAAAGTTGTCTCTTTCTTGTTTCAAGTGTTCAACAATGGACCCATGGCTAAAACTCAAGTTTTAAAGACTTCCCGAAATCCGAATTTGGATTTTTCATTAGTGTATTAAGTGTATTAAAATGTCGTCTATCACATTGATTCGGAATCATCAACCGCAAAAAAAGTCAGTTTTGAGATATCGTTGAATGAACAAAGTTGTCTCTTTCTTTTTTCAAGTGTTTAACTATGGACCCATGGCTAAAACTCAAGTTTTAAATACTTTCCGAAATCCGAATTTGGACTTTCATCAGTGTATTAAGTGTATTAAAATGTCGTCTTTCACATTGATTCGGAATCGTCCACTACAAAAAACTGCCCTTTTGAGTTATCGTTGAATAAGCAAAGTTGTCTCTTTCTTGTTTCAAGTGTTCAACTATGGACCCATGGCTAAAACACAAGTTTTAAAAACTTCTCGAAATATGAATTTGGACTTTCTTTAGTGTATTAAGTTTTTCAAAATGTCGTCTTTCACGTAGATTCGGAATCATCAAAACCAAATAAGTCAGTTTTTAGATATCTTTGATTGAACAAAGTTCTATCTTTCTTGTTTCAAGTGTTCTACTATGAACCCACGGCTAAGACTCAAGTTTTAAAAACTTCTCGAAATCTGAATCTGGACTTTCATTAGTGTATTAAGTGTATCAAAATGTCATCTTTCACATAGGTTCGGAATCGTCAACTGCAAAAAAGTCAATTTTAAGATATCGTTGATTGAACAAAGTTGTCTCCTTCTTGTTTCAAGTGTTCTACTATGGACCATGGCTAAAACTCAAGTTTTAGAGACATCCCGAAATCCGAATTTGGACTTTCGTTAGTGTATTAAGTGTATCAAAATGTCATCTTTCACATTGATTCGAGATCGTCAACCGCAAAAAAAGTCAGTTTTGAGATATCGTTGAATGAACAAAGTTGTCTCTTTCTTGTTTCTAGTGTTTAACTATGGACCCATGGCTAAAACTCAAGTTTTAAAGACTTCCCGAAATCTGATTTGGACTTTCATCAGTGTATTAAGTGTATTAAAATGTAGTCTTTCACATTGATTCAGAATCGTCCACCGCAAAAAACTTTCCTTTCGAGTTATCGTTGAATGAACGAAGTTGTCTCTTTCTTGTTTCAAGTGTTCAACTACGGACCCATGGCCAAAACTCAAGTTTTAAAAACTTCCCAAAATCTGAATTTGGGCTTTCTTTAGTGTATTAAGTGTTTCAAAATGCCGTCTTTCATGTAGATTCGTAATCATCAAAAGCAAATAAGTCAGTTTTTAGATATCTTTGATTGAACAAAGTTCTGTCTTTCTTGTTTCAAGTGTTCTACTATGGACCCATGACTAAAACTCAAGTTTTAAAAACTTCTCGAAATCTAAATCTGGACTTTCATTAGGGTATTAAGTGTATCAAAATGTCGTCTTTCACATAGATTCGGAATCGTCAACTGCAAAAAAGTCAGTTTTAAGATATCGTTGATTGAACAAAGTTGTCTCTTTCTTGTTTCAAGTGTTCTACTATGGACCCATGGGTAAAACTCAAGTTTTAAAAAAGTTCCCGGAATCCGAATTTGGACATTCGTTAGTGTATTAAGTGTATCAAAATGTCGTCTTTCACGTTGATTCGGAATCGTCAACCGCAATAAAAGTCAGTTTTGAGATATAGTTGAATGAACAAAGTTGTCTCTTTCTTGTTTCAAGTGTTTAACTATTGACCCATGGCTAAAACTCAAGCTTTAAAGACTTCCCGAAATCCAAATTTGGACTTTCGTTAGTGTATTAAGTGTATCAAAATGTCGTCTTTCACATTTATTCGAAATCGTCAACCGCAAAAAAAGTCAGTTTTGAGAAATCGTTGAATCAACAAAGTTGTCTCCTTCTTGTTTCAAGTGTTCTACTATGGACCCATCTCTAAAACTCAAGTTTTAAAGACTTCCCGAAATCCAAATTTAGACTTTCACTAGTGTATTAAGTGTATTAAAATGTCGTATTTCACATTGATTCGGAATCGTCAACCGCAAAAAAAGTCAGTTCTGAGATATCGTTGAATGAACGAAGTTGTTTCTTTCTTGTTTCAAGTGTTTAACTATGGACCCATGGCTAAAACTCAAGTTTTAAAGACTTCTCGAAATCCAAATTTGTACTTTCATTAGTGTATTAAGTGTATTAAAATGTCGTCTTTCACATTGATTCGGAATCGTCAACCGCAAAAAAAGTCAGTTTTGAGTTATCGTTGAATGAACAAAGTTGTCTCTTTCTTGTTTCAAGTGTTTAACTATGGACCCATGGCTAAAACTCAAGTTTTAAAGACTTCCCGAAATCCGAATTTGGACTTTCATTAGTGTATTAAGTGTATTAAAATGTCGTCTTTCGCATTGATTCGGAATCGTCAACCGCAAAAAAAGTCAGTTTTGAGTTATCGTTGAATGAACAAAGTTGTCTCTTTCTTGTTTCAAGTGTTCAACTATGGACCCATGGCTAAAAATCAAGTTTTAAAGACTTCCCGAAATCCGAATTTGGACTTTCATTTGTGTATTAAGTGTATTAAAATGTCGTCTTTCACATTGATTCGGAATCGTCAACCGCAAAAAAAGTCAGTTTTGAGATATCGTTGAATGAACAAAGTTGTCTCTTTCTTGTTTCAAGTGTTCAACTATGGACCCATGGCTAAAACTCAAGTTTTAAAGACTTCCCGAAATCCGAATTTGGACTTTCATTTGTGTGTTAAGTGTATTAAAATGTCGTCTTTCACATTGATTCGGAATCGTCAACCGCAAAAAAAGTCAGTTTTGAGATATCGTTGAATGAACAAAGTTGTCTCTTTCTTGTTTCAAGTGTTCAACTATGGACCCATGGCTAAAACTCAAGTTTTAAAAACTTCCCAAAATCTGAATTTGGACTTTATTTAGTGTATTAAGTGTTTCAAAATGTCATCTTTCACGTAGATTCAGAACCGTCAAAAGCAAATAAGTCAGTTTTGAGATATCTTTGATAGAACAAAGTTCTGTCTTTCTTGTTTCAATTGTTCTACTGTGCACCCATGGCTAAAACTCAAGTTTTAAAAACTTCCCGAGATCTGAATCTGGACTTTCATTAGTGTATTATGTGTATCAAAATGTCGTCTTTCACATAGATTCGGAATCGTCAACTGCAAAAAAGTCAATTTTGAGATATCGTTGATTTAACAAAGTTGTCTCCTTCTTGTTTCAAGTGTTCTACTATGGACCCATGGGTAAAACTCACGTTTTAAAAATGTCCCGAAATCCGAATTTGGACTTTCACTAGTGTATTAAGTGTATCAAAATGTCGTCTTTCACATTGATTCGGAATCGTCAACCGCAAAAAAAGGCAGTTTTTAGATATCGTTGAATGAAGAAAGTTGTCTCTTTCTTGTTTCAAGTGTTCAACAATGGACCCATGGCTAAAACTCAAGTTTTAAAGACTTCCCGAAATCCGAATTTGGATTTTTCATTAGTGTATTAAGTGTATTAAAATGTCGTCTTTCACATTGATTCGGAATCATCAACCGCAAAAAAAGTCAGTTTTGAGATATCGTTGAATGAACAAAGTTGTCTCTTTCTTTTTTCAAGTGTTTAACTATGGACCCATGGCTAAAACTCAAGTTTTAAATACTTTCCGAAATCCGAATTTGGACTTTCATCAGTGTATTAAGTGTATTAAAATGTCGTCTTTCACATTGATTCGGAATCGTCCACTACAAAAAACTGCCCTTTTGAGTTATCGTTGAATAAGCAAAGTTGTCTCTTTCTTGTTTCAAGTGTTCAACTATGGACCCATGGCTAAAACACAAGTTTTAAAAACTTCTCGAAATATGAATTTGGACTTTCTTTAGTGTATTAAGTTTTTCAAAATGTCGTCTTTCACGTAGATTCAGAATCATCAAAACCAAATAAGTCAGTTTTTAGATATCTTTGATTGAACAAAGTTCTATCTTTCTTGTTTCAAGTGTTCTACTATGAACCCACGGCTAAGACTCAAGTTTTAAAAACTTCTCGAAATCTGAATCTGGACTTTCATTAGTGTATTAAGTGTATCAAAATGTCATCTTTCACATAGGTTCGGAATCGTCAACTGCAAAAAAGTCAATTTTAAGATATCGTTGATTGAACAAAGTTGTCTCCTTCTTGTTTCAAGTGTTCTACTATGGACCATGGCTAAAACTCAAGTTTTAGAGACATCCCGAAATCCGAATTTGGACTTTCGTTAGTGTATTAAGTGTATCAAAATGTCATCTTTCACATTGATTCGAGATCGTCAACCGCAAAAAAAGTCAGTTTTGAGATATCGTTGAATGAACAAAGTTGTCTCTTTCTTGTTTCTAGTGTTTAACTATGGACCCATGGCTAAAACTCAAGTTTTAAAGACTTCCCAAAATCTGATTTGGACTTTCATCAGTGTATTAAGTGTATTAAAATGTAGTCTTTCACATTGATTCAGAATCGTCCACCGCAAAAAACTTTCCTTTCGAGTTATCGTTGAATGAACGAAGTTGTCTCTTTCTTGTTTCAAGTGTTCAACTACGGACCCATGGCCAAAACTCAAGTTTTAAAAACTTCCCAAAATCTGAATTTGGGCTTTCTTTAGTGTATTAAGTGTTTCAAAATGCCGTCTTTCATGTAGATTCGTAATCATCAAAAGCAAATAAGTCAGTTTTTAGATATCTTTGATTGAATAAAGTTCTGTCTTTCTTGTTTCAAGTGTTCTACTATGGACCCATGACTAAAACTCAAGTTTTAAAAACTTCTCGAAATCTAAATCTGGACTTTCATTAGGGTATTAAGTGTATCAAAATGTCGTCTTTCACATAGATTCGGAATCGTCAACTGCAAAAAAGTCAGTTTTAAGATATCGTTGATTGAACAAAGTTGTCTCTTTCTTGTTTCAAGTGTTCTACTATGGACCCATGGGTAAAACTCAAGTTTTAAAAAAGTTCCCGGAATCCGAATTTGGACATTCGTTAGTGTATTAAGTGTATCAAAATGTCGTCTTTCACGTTGATTCGGAATCGTCAACCGCAATAAAAGTCAGTTTTGAGATATAGTTGAATGAACAAAGTTGTCTCTTTCTTGTTTCAAGTGTTTAACTATTGACCCATGGCTAAAACTCAAGCTTTAAAGACTTCCCGAAATCCAAATTTGGACTTTCGTTAGTGTATTAAGTGTATCAAAATGTCGTCTTTCACATTTATTCGAAATCGTCAACCGCAAAAAAAGTCAGTTTTGAGAAATTGTTGAATCAACAAAGTTGTCTCCTTCTTGTTTCAAGTGTTCTACTATGGACCCATCTCTAAAACTCAAGTTTTAAAGACTTCCCGAAATCCAAATTTAGACTTTCACTAGTGTATTAAGTGTATTAAAATGTCGTATTTCACATTGATTCGGAATCGTCAACCGCAAAAAAAGTCAGTTCTGAGATATCGTTGAATGAACGAAGTTGTTTCTTTCTTGTTTCAAGTGTTTAACTATGGACCCATGGCTAAAACTCAAGTTTTAAAGACTTCTCGAAATCCGAATTTGTACTTTCATTAGTGTATTAAGTGTATTAAAATGTCGTCTTTCACATTGATTCGGAATCGTCAACCGCAAAAAAAGTCAGTTTTGAGTTATCGTTGAATGAACAAAGTTGTCTCTTTCTTGTTTCAAGTGTTTAACTATGGACCCATGGCTAAAACTCAAGTTTTAAAGACTTCCCGAAATCCGAATTTGGACTTTCATTTGTGTATTAAGTGTATTAAAATGTCGTCTTTCGCATTGATTCGGAATCGTCAACCGCAAAAAAAGTCAGTTTTGAGTTATCGTTGAATGAACAAAGTTGTCTCTTTCTTGTTTCAAGTGTTCAACTATGGACCCATGGCTAAAACTCAAGTTTTAAAGACTTCCCGAAATCCGAATTTGGACTTTCATTTGTGTATTAAGTGTATTAAAATGTCGTCTTTCACATTGATTCGGAATCGTCAACCGCAAAAAAAGTCAGTTTTGAGATATCGTTGAATGAACAAAGTTGTCTCTTTCTTGTTTCAAGTGTTCAACTATGGACCCATGGCTAAAACTCAAGTTTTAAAGACTTCCCGAAATCCGAATTTGGACTTTCATTTGTGTATTAAGTGTATTAAAATGTCGTCTTTCACATTGATTCGGAATCGTCAACCGCAAAAAAAGTCAGTTTTGAGATATCGTTGAATGAACAAAGTTGTCTCTTTCTTGTTTCAAGTGTTCAACTATGGACCCATGGCTAAAACTCAAGTTTTAAAAACTTCCCAAAATCTGAATTTGGACTTTATTTAGTGTATTAAGTGTTTCAAAATGTCATCTTTCACGTAGATTCAGAACCGTCAAAAGCAAATAAGTCAGTTTTGAGATATCTTTGATAGAACAAAGTTCTGTCTTTCTTGTTTCAATTGTTCTACTGTGCACCCATGGCTAAAACTCAAGTTTTAAAAACTTCCCGAGATCTGAATCTGGACTTTCATTAGTGTATTATGTGTATCAAAATGTCGTCTTTCACATAGATTCGGAATCGTCAACTGCAAAAAAGTCAATTTTGAGATATCGTTGATTTAACAAAGTTGTCTCCTTCTTGTTTCAAGTGTTCTACTATGGACCCATGGGTAAAACTCACGTTTTAAAAATGTCCTGAAATCCGAATTTGGACTTTCACTAGTGTATTAAGTGTATCAAAATGTCGTCTTTCACATTGATTCGGAATCGTCAACCGCAAAAAGAGGCAGTTTTTAGATATCGTTGAATGAAGAAAGTTGTCTCTTTCTTGTTTCAAGTGTTCAACAATGGACCCATGGCTAAAACTCAAGTTTTAAAGACTTCCCGAAATCCGAATTTGGATTTTTCATTAGTGTATTAAGTGTATTAAAATGTCGTCTTTCACATTGATTCGGAATCATCAACCGCAAAAAAAGTCAGTTTTGAGATATCGTTGAATGAACAAAGTTGTCTCTTTCTTTTTTCAAGTGTTTAACTATGGACCCATGGCTAAAACTCAAGTTTTAAATACTTTCCGAAATCCGAATTTGGACTTTCATCAGTGTATTAAGTGTATTAAAATGTCGTCTTTCACATTGATTCGGAATCGTCCACTACAAAAAACTGCCCTTTTGAGTTATCGTTGAATAAGCAAAGTTGTCTCTTTCTTGTTTCAAGTGTTCAACTATGGACCCATGGCTAAAACACAAGTTTTAAAAACTTCTCGAAATATGAATTTGGACTTTCTTTAGTGTATTAAGTTTTTCAAAATGTCGTCTTTCACGTAGATTCGGAATCATCAAAACCAAATAAGTCAGTTTTTAGATATCTTTGATTGAACAAAGTTCTATCTTTCTTGTTTCAAGTGTTCTACTATGAACCCACGGCTAAGACTCAAGTTTTAAAAACTTCTCGAAATCTGAATCTGGACTTTCATTAGTGTATTAAGTGTATCAAAATGTCATCTTTCACATAGGTTCGGAATCGTCAACTGCAAAAAAGTCAATTTTAAGATATCGTTGATTGAACAAAGTTGTCTCCTTCTTGTTTCAAGTGTTCTACTATGGACCATGGCTAAAACTCAAGTTTTAGAGACATCCCGAAATCCGAATTTGGACTTTCGTTAGTGTATTAAGTGTATCAAAATGTCATCTTTCACATTGATTCGAGATCGTCAACCGCAAAAAAAGTCAGTTTTGAGATATCGTTGAATGAACAAAGTTGTCTCTTTCTTGTTTCTAGTGTTTAACTATGGACCCATGGCTAAAACTCAAGTTTTAAAGACTTCCCGAAATCTGATTTGGACTTTCATCAGTGTATTAAGTGTATTAAAATGTAGTCTTTCACATTGATTCAGAATCGTCCACCGCAAAAAACTTTCCTTTCGAGTTATCGTTGAATGAACGAAGTTGTCTCTTTCTTGTTTCAAGTGTTCAACTACGGACCCATGGCCAAAACTCAAGTTTTAAAAACTTCCCAAAATCTGAATTTGGGCTTTCTTTAGTGTATTAAGTGTTTCAAAATGCCGTCTTTCATGTAGATTCGTAATCATCAAAAGCAAATAAGTCAGTTTTTAGATATCTTTGATTGAACAAAGTTCTGTCTTTCTTGTTTCAAGTGTTCTACTATGGACCCATGACTAAAACTCAAGTTTTAAAAACTTCTCGAAATCTAAATCTGGACTTTCATTAGGGTATTAAGTGTGTCAAAATGTCGTCTTTCACATAGATTCGGAATCGTCAACTGCAAAAAAGTCAGTTTTAAGATATCGTTGATTGAACAAAGTTGTCTCTTTCTTGTTTCAAGTGTTCTACTATGGACCCATGGGTAAAACTCAAGTTTTAAAAAAGTTCCCGGAATCCGAATTTGGACATTCGTTAGTGTATTAAGTGTATCAAAATGTCGTCTTTCACGTTGATTCGGAATCGTCAACCGCAATAAAAGTCAGTTTTGAGATATAGTTGAATGAACAAAGTTGTCTCTTTCTTGTTTCAAGTGTTTAACTATTGACCCATGGCTAAAACTCAAGCTTTAAAGACTTCCCGAAATCCAAATTTGGACTTTCGTTAGTGTATTAAGTGTATCAAAATGTCGTCTTTCACATTTATTCGAAATCGTCAACCGCAAAAAAAGTCAGTTTTGAGAAATCGTTGAATCAACAAAGTTGTCTCCTTCTTGTTTCAAGTGTTCTACTATGGACCCATCTCTAAAACTCAAGTTTTAAAGACTTCCCGAAATCCAAATTTAGACTTTCACTAGTGTATTAAGTGTATTAAAATGTCGTATTTCACATTGATTCGGAATCGTCAACCGCAAAAAAAGTCAGTTCTGAGATATCGTTGAATGAACGAAGTTGTTTCTTTCTTGTTTCAAGTGTTTAACTATGGACCCATGGCTAAAACTCAAGTTTTAAAGACTTCCCGAAATCCGAATTTGTACTTTCATTAGTGTATTAAGTGTATTAAAATGTCGTCTTTCACATTGATTCGGAATCGTCAACCGCAAAAAAAGTCAGTTTTGAGTTATCGTTGAATGAACAAAGTTGTCTCTTTCTTGTTTCAAGAGTTTAACTATGGACCCATGGCTAAAACTCAAGTTTTAACGACTTCCCGAAATCCGAATTTGGACTTTCATTAGTGTATTAAGTGTATTAAAAAGTCGTCTTTCGCATTGATTCGGAATCGTCAACCGCAAAAAAAGTCAGTTTTGAGTTATCGTTGAATGAACAAAGTTGTCTCTTTCTTGTTTCAAGTGTTCAACTATGGACCCATGGCTAAAACTCAAGTTTTAAAGACTTCCCGAAATCCGAATTTGGACTTTCATTTGTGTATTAAGTGTATTAAAATGTCGTCTTTCACATTGATTCGGAATCGTCAACCGCAAAAAAAGTCAGTTTTGAGATATCGTTGAATGAACAAAGTTGTCTCTTTCTTGTTTCAAGTGTTCAACTATGGACCCATGGCTAAAACTCAAGTTTTAAAAACTTCCCAAAATCTGAATTTGGACTTTATTTAGTGTATTAAGTGTTTCAAAATGTCATCTTTCACGTAGATTCAGAACCGTCAAAAGCAAATAAGTCAGTTTTGAGATATCTTTGATAGAACAAAGTTCTGTCTCTCTTGTTTCAATTGTTCTACTGTGCACCCATGGCTAAAACTCAAGTTTTAAAAACTTCCCGAGATCTGAATCTGGACTTTCATTAGTGTATTATGTGTATCAAAATGTCGTCTTTCACATAGATTCGGAATCGTCAACTGCAAAAAAGTCAATTTTGAGATATCGTTGATTTAACAAAGTTGTCTCCTTCTTGTTTCAAGTGTTCTACTATGGACCCATGGGTAAAACTCACGTTTTAAAAAAGTCCCGAAATCCGAATTTGGACTTTCACTAGTGTATTAAGTGTATCAAAATGTCATCTTTCACATTGATTCGGAATCGTCAACCGCAAAAAAAGGCAGTTTTTAGATATCGTTGAATGAAGAAAGTTGTCTCTTTCTTGTTTCAAGTGTTCAACAATGGACCCATGGCTAAAACTCAAGTTTTAAAGACTTCCCGAAATCCGAATTTGGATTTTTCATTAGTGTATTAAGTGTATTAAAATGTCGTCTTTCACATTGATTCGGAATCATCAACCGCAAAAAAAGTCAGTTTTGAGATATCGTTGAATGAACAAAGTTGTCTCTTTCTTTTTTCAAGTGTTTAACTATGGACCCATGGCTAAAACTCAAGTTTTAAATACTTTCCGAAATCCGAATTTGGACTTTCATCAGTGTATTAAGTGTATTAAAATGTCGTCTTTCACATTGATTCGGAATCGTCCACTACAAAAAACTGCCCTTTTGAGTTATCGTTGAATAAGCAAAGTTGTCTCTTTCTTGTTTCAAGTGTTCAACTATGGACCCATGGCTAAAACACAAGTTTTAAAAACTTCTCGAAATATGAATTTGGACTTTCTTTAGTGTATTAAGTTTTTCAAAATGTCATCTTTCACGTAGATTCGGAATCATCAAAACCAAATAAGTCAGTTTTTAGATATCTTTGATTGAACAAAGTTCTATCTTTCTTGTTTCAAGTGTTCTACTATGAACCCACGGCTAAAACTCAAGTTTTAAAAACTTCTCGAAATCTGAATCTGGACTTTCATTAGTGTATTAAGTGTATCAAAATGTCATCTTTCACATAGGTTCGGAATCGTCAACTGCAAAAAAGTCAATTTTAAGATATCGTTCATTGAACAAAGTTGTCTCCTTCTTGTTTCAAGTGTTCTACTATGGACCATGGCTAAAACTCAAGTTTTAGAGACATCCCAAAATCCGAATTTGGACTTTCGTTAGTGTATTAAGTGTATCAAAATGTCATCTTTCACATTGATTCGAGATCGTCAACCGCAAAAAAAGTCAGTTTTGAGATATCGTTGAATGAACAAAGTTGTCTCTTTCTTGTTTCTAGTGTTTAACTATGGACCCATGGCTAAAACTCAAGTTTTAAAGACTTCCCGAAATCTGATTTGGACTTTCATCAGTGTATTAAGTGTATTAAAATGTAGTCTTTCACATTGATTCAGAATCGTCCACCGCAAAAAACTTTCCTTTCGAGTTATCGTTGAATGAACGAAGTTGTCTCTTTCTTGTTTCAAGTGTTCAACTACGGATCCATGGCCAAAACTCAAGTTTTAAAAACTTCCCAAAATCTGAATTTGGGCTTTCTTTAGTGTATTAAGTGTTTCAAAATGCCGTCTTTCATGTAGATTCGTAATCATCAAAAGCAAATAAGTCAGTTTTTAGATATCTTTGATTGAACAAAGTTCTGTCTTTCTTGTTTCAAGTGTTCTACTATGGACCCATGACTAAAACTCAAGTTTTAAAAACTTCTCGAAATCTAAATCTGGACTTTCATTAGGGTATTAAGTGTATCAAAATGTCGTCTTTCACATAGATTCGGAATCGTCAACTGCAAAAAAGTCAGTTTTAAGATATCGTTGATTGAACAAAGTTGTCTCTTTCTTCTTTCAAGTGTTCTACTATGGACCCATGGGTAAAACTCAAGTTTTAAAAAAGTTCCCGGAATCTGAATTTGGACATTCGTTAGTGTATTAAGTGTATAAAAATGTCGTCTTTCACGTTGATTCGGAATCGTCAACCGCAATAAAAGTCAGTTTTGAGATATAGTTGAATGAACAAAGTTGTCTATTTCTTGTTTCAAGTGTTTAACTATTGACCCATGGCTAAAACTCAAGCTTTAAAGACTTCCCGAAATCCAAATTTGGACTTTCGTTAGTGTATTAAGTGTATCAAAATGTCGTCTTTCACATTTATTCGAAATCGTCAACCGCAAAAAAAGTCAGTTTTGAGAAATCGTTGAATCAACAAAGTTGTCTCCTTCTTGTTTCAAGTGTTCTACTATGGACCCATCTCTAAAACTCAAGTTTTAAAGACTTCCCGAAATCCAAATTTAGACTTTCACTAGTGTATTAAGTGTATTAAAATGTCGTATTTCACATTGATTCGGAATCGTCAACCGCAAAAAAAGTCAGTTCTGAGATATCGTTGAATGAACGAAGTTGTTTCTTTCTTGTTTCAAGTGTTTAACTATGGACCCATGGCTAAAACTCAAGTTTTAAAGACTTCCCGAAATCCGAATTTGTACTTTCATTAGTGTATTAAGTGTATTAAAATGTCGTCTTTCACATTGATTCGGAATCGTCAACCGCAAAAAAAGTCAGTTTTGAGTTATCGTTGAATGAACAAAGTTGTCTCTTTCTTGTTTCAAGTGTTTAACTATGGACCCATGGCTAAAACTCAAGTTTTAAAGACTTCCCGAAATCCGAATTTGGACTTTCATTAGTGTATTAAGTGTATTAAAATGTCGTCTTTCGCATTGATTCGGAATCGTCAACCGCAAAAAAAGTCAGTTTTGAGTTATCGTTGAATGAACAAAGTTGTCTCTTTCTTGTTTCAAGTGTTCAACTATGGACCCATGGCTAAAACTCAAGTTTTAAAGACTTCCCGAAATCCGAATTTGGATTTTTCATTAGTGTATTAAGTGTATTAAAATGTCGTCTTTCACATTGATTCGGAATCATCAACCGCAAAAAAAGTCAGTTTTGAGATATCGTTGAATGAACAAAGTTGTCTCTTTCTTTTTTCAAGTGTTTAACTATGGACCCATGGCTAAAACTCAAGTTTTAAATACTTTCCGAAATCCGAATTTGGACTTTCATCAGTGTATTAAGTGTATTAAAATGTCGTCTTTCACATTGATTCGGAATCGTCCACTACAAAAAACTGCCCTTTTGAGTTATCGTTGAATAAGCAAAGTTGTCTCTTTCTTGTTTCAAGTGTTCAACTATGGACCCATGGCTAAAACACAAGTTTTAAAAACTTCTCGAAATATGAATTTGGACTTTCTTTAGTGTATTAAGTTTTTCAAAATGTCGTCTTTCACGTAGATTCGGAATCATCAAAACCAAATAAGTCAGTTTTTAGATATCTTTGATTGAACAAAGTTCTATCTTTCTTGTTTCAAGTGTTCTACTATGAACCCACGGCTAAGACTCAAGTTTTAAAAACTTCTCGAAATCTGAATCTGGACTTTCATTAGTGTATTAAGTGTATCAAAATGTCATCTTTCACATAGGTTCGGAATCGTCAACTGCAAAAAAAGTCAATTTTAAGATATCGTTGATTGAACAAAGTTGTCTCCTTCTTGTTTCAAGTGTTCTACTATGGACCATGGCTAAAACTCAAGTTTTAGAGACATCCCGAAATCCGAATTTGGACTTTCGTTAGTGTATTAAGTGTATCAAAATGTCATCTTTCACATTGATTCGAGATCGTCAACCGCAAAAAAAGTCAGTTTTGAGATATCGTTGAATGAACAAAGTTGTCTCTTTCTTGTTTCTAGTGTTTAACTATGGACCCATGGCTAAAACTCAAGTTTTAAAGACTTCCCGAAATCTGATTTGGACTTTCATCAGTGTATTAAGTGTATTAAAATGTAGTCTTTCACATTGATTCAGAATCGTCCACCGCAAAAAACTTTTCTTTCGAGTTATCGTTGAATGAACGAAGTTGTCTCTTTCTTGTTTCAAGTGTTCAACTACGGACCCATGGCCAAAACTCAAGTTTTAAAAACTTCCCAAAATCTGAATTTGGGCTTTCTTTAGTGTATTAAGTGTTTCAAAATGCCGTCTTTCATGTAGATTCGTAATCATCAAAAGCAAATAAGTCAGTTTTTAGATATCTTTGATTGAACAAAGTTCTGTCTTTCTTGTTTCAAGTGTTCTACTATGGACCCATGGCTAAAACTCAAGTTTTAAAGACTTCCCGAAATCCGAATTTGTACTTTCATTAGTGTATTAAGTGTATTAAAATGTCGTCTTTCACATTGATTCGGAATCGTCAACCGCAAAAAAAGTCAGTTTTGAGTTATCGTTGAATGAACAAAGTTGTCTCTTTCTTGTTTCAAGTGTTTAACTATGGACCCAAGGCTAAAACTCAAGTTTTAAAGACTTCCCGAAATCCGAATTTGGACTTTCATTAGTGTATTAAGTGTATTAAAATGTCGTCTTTCGCATTGATTCGGAATCGTCAACCGCAAAAAAAGTCAGTTTTGAGTTATCGTTGAATGAACAAAGTTGTCTCTTTCTTGTTTCAAGTGTTCAACTATGGACCCATGGCTAAAACTCAAGTTTTAAAGACTTCCCGAAATCCGAATTTGGACTTTCATTTGTGTATTAAGTGTATTAAAATGTCGTCTTTCACATTGATTCGGAATCGTCAACCGCAAAAAAAGTCAGTTTTGAGATATCGTTGAATGAACAAAGTTGTCTCTTTCTTGTTTGAAGTGTTCAACTATGGACCCATGGCTAAAACTCAAGTTTTAAAAACTTCCCAAAATCTGAATTTGGACTTTATTTAGTGTATTAAGTGTTTCAAAATGTCATCTTTCACGTAGATTCAGAACCGTCAAAAGCAAATAAGTCAGTTTTGAGATATCTTTGATAGAACAAAGTTCTGTCTTTCTTGTTTCAATTGTTCTACTGTGCACCCATGGCTAAAACTCAAGTTTTAAAAACTTCCCGAGATCTGAATCTGGACTTTCATTAGTGTATTATGTGTATCAAAATGTCGTCTTTCACATAGATTCGGAATCGTCAACTGCAAAAAAGTCAATTTTGAGATATCGTTGATTTAACAAAGTTGTCTCCTTCTTGTTTCAAGTGTTCTACTATGGACCCATGGGTAAAACTCACGTTTTAAAAATGTCCCGAAATCCGAATTTGGACGTTCACTAGTGTATTAAGTGTATCAAAATGTCGTCTTTCACATTGATTCGAAATCGTCAACCGCAAAAAAAGGCAGTTTTTAGATATCGTTGAATGAAGAAAGTTGTCTCTTTCTTGTTTCAAGTGTTCAACAATGGACCCATGGCTAAAACTCAAGTTTTAAAGACTTCCCGAAATCCGAATTTGGATTTTTCATTAGTGTATTAAGTGTATTAAAATGTCGTCTTTCACATTGATTCGGAATCATCAACCGCAAAAAAAGTCAGTTTTGAGATATCGTTGAATGAACAAAGTTGTCTCTTTCTTTTTTCAAGTGTTTAACTATGGACCCATGTCTAAAACTCAAGTTTTAAATACTTTCCGAAATCCGAATTTGGACTTTCATCAGTGTATTAAGTGTATTAAAATGTCGTCTTTCACATTGATTCGGAATCGTCCACTACAAAAAACTGCCCTTTTGAGTTATCGTTGAATAAGCAAAGTTGTCTCTTTCTTGTTTCAAGTGTTCAACTATGGACCCATGGCTAAAACACAAGTTTTAAAAACTTCTCGAAATATGAATTTGGACTTTCTTTAGTGTATTAAGTTTTTCAAAATGTCGTCTTTCACGTAGATTCGGAATCATCAAAACCAAATAAGTCAGTTTTTAGATATCTTTGATTGAACAAAGTTCTATCTTTCTTGTTTCAAGTGTTCTACTATGAACCCACGGCTAAGACTCAAGTTTTAAAAACTTCTCGAAATCTGAATCTGGACTTTCATTAGTGTATTAAGTGTATCAAAATGTCATCTTTCACATAGGTTCGGAATCGTCAACTGCAAAAAAGTCAATTTTAAGATATCGTTGATTGAACAAAGTTGTCTCCTTCTTGTTTCAAGTGTTCTACTATGGACCATGGCTAAAACTCAAGTTTTAGAGACATCCCGAAATCCGAATTTGGACTTTCGTTAGTGTATTAAGTGTATCAAAATGTCATTTTTCACATTGATTCGAGATCGTCAACCGCAAAAAAAGTCAGTTCTGAGATATCGTTGAATGAACAAAGTTGTCTCTTTCTTGTTTCTAGTGTTTAACTATGGACCCATGGCTAAAACTCAAGTTTTAAAGACTTCCCGAAATCTGATTTGGACTTTCATCAGTGTATTAAGTGTATTAAAATGTAGTCTTTCACATTGATTCAGAATCGTCCACCGCAAAAAACTTTCCTTTCGAGTTATCGTTGAATGAACGAAGTTGTCTCTTTCTTGTTTCAAGTGTTCAACTACGGACCCATGGCCAAAACTCAAGTTTTAAAAACTTCCCAAAATCTGAATTTGGGCTTTCTTTAGTGTATTAAGTGTTTCAAAATGCCGTCTTTCATGTAGATTCGTAATCATCAAAAGCAAATAAGTCAGTTTTTAGATATCTTTGATTGAACAAAGTTCTGTCTTTCTTGTTTCAAGTGTTCTACTATGGACCCATGACTAAAACTCAAGTTTTAAAAACTTCTCGAAATCTAAATCAGGACTTTCATTAGGGTATTAAGTGTATCAAAATGTCGTCTTTCACATAGATTCGGAATCGTCAACTGCAAAAAAGTCAGTTTTGAGATATCGTTGATTGAACAAAGTTGTCTCTTTCTTGTTTCAAGTGTTCTACTATGGACCCATGGGTAAAACTCAAGTTTTAAAAAAGTTCCCGGAATCCGAATTTGGACATTCGTTAGTGTATTAAGTGTATCAAAATGTCGTCTTTCACGTTGATTCGGAATCGTCAACCGTAATAAAAGTCAGTTTTGAGATATAGTTGAATGAACAAAGTTGTCTCTTTCTTGTTTCAAGTGTTTAACTATTGACCCATGGCTAAAACTCAAGCTTTAAAGACTTCCCGAAATCCAAATTTGGACTTTCCTTAGTGTATTAAGTGTATCAAAATGTCGTCTTTCACATTTATTCGAAATCGTCAACCGCAAAAAAAGTCAGTTTTGAGAAATCGTTGAATCAACAAAGTTGTCTCTTTCTTGTTTCAAGTGTTCTACTATAGACCCATGGCTAAAACTCAAGTTTTAAAGACTTCCCGAAATCCAAATTTAGACTTTCATTAGTGTATTAAGTGTATTAAAATGTCGTATTTCACATTGATTCGGAATCGTCAACCGCAAAAAAAGTCAGTTCTGAGATATCTTTGATAGAACAAAGTTCTGTCTTTCTTGTTTCAATTGTTCTACTGTGCACCCATGGCTAAAACTCAAGTTTCAAAAACTTCCCGAGATCTGAATCTGGACTTTCATTAGTGTATTATGTGTATCAAAATGTCGTCTTTCACATAGATTCGGAATCGTCAACTGCAAAAAAGTCAATTTTGAGATATCGTTGATTTAACAAAGTTGTCTCCTTCTTGTTTCAAGTGTTCTACTATGGACCCATGGGTAAAACTCACGTTTTAAAAATGTCCCGAAATCCGAATTTGGACTTTCACTAGTGTATTAAGTGTATCAAAATGTCGTCTTTCACATTGATTCGGAATCGTCAACCGCAAAAAAAGGCAGTTTTTAGATATCGTTGAATGAAGAAAGTTGTCTCTTTCTTGTTTCAAGTGTTCAACAATGGACCCATGGCTAAAACTCAAGTTTTAAAGACTTCCCGAAATCCGAATTTGGATTTTTCATTAGTGTATTAAGTGTATTAAAATGTCGTCTTTCACATTGATTCGGAATCATCAACCGCAAAAAAAGTCAGTTTTGAGATATCGTTGAATGAACAAAGTTGTCTCTTTCTTTTTTCAAGTGTTTAACTATGGACCCATGGCTAAAACTCAAGTTTTAAATACTTTCCGAAATCCGAATTTGGACTTTCATCAGTGTATTAAGTGTATTAAAATGTCGTCTTTCACATTGATTCGGAATCGTCCACTACAAAAAACTGCCCTTTTGAGTTATCGTTGAATAAGCAAAGTTGTCTCTTTCTTGTTTCAAGTGTTCAACTATGGACCCATGGCTAAAACACAAGTTTTAAAAACTTCTCGAAATATGAATTTGGACTTTCTTTAGTGTATTAAGTTTTTCAAAATGTCGTCTTTCACGTAGATTCGGAATCATCAAAACCAAATAAGTCAGTTTTTAGATATCTTTGATTGAACAAAGTTCTATCTTTCTTGTTTCAAGTGTTCTACTATGAACCCACGGCTAAAACTCAAGTTTTAAAAACTTCTCGAAATCTGAATCTGGACTTTCATTAGTGTATTAAGTGTATCAAAATGTCATCTTTCACATAGGTTCGGAATCGTCAACTGCAAAAAAGTCAATTTTAAGATATCGTTGATTGAACAAAGTTGTCTCCTTCTTGTTTCAAGTGTTCTACTATGGACCATGGCTAAAACTCAAGTTTTAGAGACATCCCGAAATCCGAATTTGGACTTTCGTTAGTGTATTAAGTGTATCAAAATGTCATCTTTCACATTGATTCGAGATCGTCAACCGCAAAAAAAGTCAGTTTTGAGATATCGTTGAATGAACAAAGTTGTCTCTTTCTTGTTTCTAGTGTTTAACTATGGACCCATGGCTAAAACTCAAGTTTTAAAGACTTCCCGAAATCTGATTTGGACTTTCATCAGTGTATTAAGTGTATTAAAATGTAGTCTTTCACATTGATTCAGAATCGTCCACCGCAAAAAACTTTCCTTTCGAGTTATCGTTGAATGAACGAAGTTGTCTCTTTCTTGTTTCAAGTGTTCAACTACGGACCCATGGCCAAAACTCAAGTTTTAAAAACTTCCCAAAATCTGAATTTGGGCTTTCTTTAGTGTATTAAGTGTTTCAAAATGCCGTCTTTCATGTAGATTCGTAATCATCAAAAGCAAATAAGTCAGTTTTTAGATATCTTTGATTGAACAAAGTTCTGTCTTTCTTGTTTCAAGTGTTCTACTATGGACCCATGACTAAAACTCAAGTTTTAAAAACTTCTCGAAATCTAAATCTGGACTTTCATTAGGGTATTAAGTGTATCAAAATGTCGTCTTTCACATAGATTCGGAATCGTCAACTGCAAAAAAGTCAGTTTTAAGATATCGTTGATTGAACAAAGTTGTCTCTTTCTTGTTTCAAGTGTTCTACTATGGACCCATGGGTAAAACTCAAGTTTTAAAAAAGTTCCCGGAATCCGAATTTGGACATTCGTTAGTGTATTAAGGGTATCAAAATGTCGTCTTTCACGTTGATTCGGAATCGTCAACCGCAATAAAAGTCAGTTTTGAGATATAGTTGAATGAACAAAGTTGTCTCTTTCTTGTTTCAAGTGTTTAACTATTGACCCATGGCTAAAACTCAAGCTTTAAAGACTTCCCGAAATCCAAATTTGGACTTTCGTTAGTGTATTAAGTGTATCAAAATGTCGTCTTTCACATTTATTCGAAATCGTCAACCGCAAAAAAAGTCAGTTTTGAGAAATCGTTGAATCAACAAAGTTGTCTCCTTCTTGTTTCAAGTGTTCTACTATGGACCCATCTCTAAAACTCAAGTTTTAAAGACTTCCCGAAATCCAAATTTAGACTTTCACTAGTGTATTAAGTGTATTAAAATGTCGTATTTCACATTGATTCGGAATCGTCAACCGCAAAAAAAGTCAGTTCTGAGATATCGTTGAATGAACAAAGTTGTCTCTTTCTTGTTTCAAGTGTTCAACTATGGACCCATGGCTAAAACTCAAGTTTTAAAAACTTCCCAAAATCTGAATTTGGACTTTATTTAGTGTATTAAGTGTTTCAAAATGTCATCTTTCACGTAGATTCAGAACCGTCAAAAGCAAATAAGTCAGTTTTGAGATATCTTTGATAGAACAAAGTTCTGTCTTTCTTGTTTCAATTGTTCTACTGTGCACCCATGGCTAAAACTCAAGTTTTAAAAACTTCCCGAGATCTGAATCTGGACTTTCATTAGCGTATTATGTGTATCAAAATGTCGTCTTTCACATAGATTCGGAATCGTCAACTGCAAAAAAGTCAATTTTGAGATATCGTTGATTTAACAAAGTTGTCTCCTTCTTGTTTCAAGTGTTCTACTATGGACCCATGGGTAAAACTCACGTTTTAAAAATGTCCCGAAATTCGAATTTGGACTTTCACTAGTGTATTAAGTGTATCAAAATGTCATCTTTCACATTGATTCGGAATCGTCAACCGCAAAAAAAGGCAGTTTTTAGATATCGTTGAATGAAGAAAGTTGTCTCTTTCTTGTTTCAAGTGTTCAACAATGGACCCATGGCTAAAACTCAAGTTTTAAAGACTTCCCGAAATCCGAATTTGGATTTTTCATTAGTGTATTAAGTGTATTAAAATGTCGTCTTTCACATTGATTCGGAATCATCAACCGCAAAAAAAGTCAGTTTTGAGATATCGTTGAATGAACAAAGTTGTCTCTTTCTTTTTTCAAGTGTTTAACTATGGACCCATGGGTAAAACTCAAGTTTTAAATACTTTCCGAAATCCGAATTTGAACTTTCATCAGTGTATTAAGTGTATTAAAATGTCGTCTTTCACATTGATTCGGAATCGTCCACTACAAAAAACTGCCCTTTTGAGTTATCGTTGAATAAGCAAAGTTGTCTTTTTCTTGTTTCAAGTGTTCAACTATGGACCCATGGCTAAAACACAAGTTTTAAAAACTTCTCGAAATATGAATTTGGACTTTCTTTAGTGTATTAAGTTTTTCAAAATGTCGTCTTTCACGTAGATTCGGAATCATCAAAACCAAATAAGTCAGTTTTTAGATATCTTTGATTGAACAAAGTTCTATCTTTCTTGTTTCAAGTGTTCTACTATGAACCCACGGCTAAAACTCAAGTTTTAAAAACTTCTCGAAATCTGAATCTGGACTTTCATTACTGTATTAAGTGTATCAAAATGTCATCTTTCACATAGGTTCGGAATCGTCAACTGCAAAAAAGTCAATTTTAAGATATCGTTGATTGAACAAAGTTGTCTCCTTCTTGTTTCAAGTGTTCTACTATGGACCATGGCTAAAACTCAAGTTTTAGAGACATCCCGAAATCCGAATTTGGACTTTCGTTAGTGTATTAAGTGTATCAAAATGTCATCTTTCACATTGATTCGAGATCGTCAACCGCAAAAAAAGTCAGTTTTGAGATATCGTTGAATGAACAAAGTTGTCTCTTTCTTGTTTCTAGTGTTTAACTATGGACCCATGGCTAAAACTCAAGTTTTAAAGACTTCCCGAAATCTGATTTGGACTTTCATCAGTGTATTAAGTGTATTAAAATGTAGTCTTTCACATTGATTCAGAATCGTCCACCGCAAAAAACTTTCCTTTCGAGTTATCGTTGAATGAACGAAGTTGTCTCTTTCTTGTTTCAAGTGTTCAACTACGGACCCACGGCCAAAACTCAAGTTTTAAAAACTTCCCAAAATCTGAATTTGGGCTTTCTTTAGTGTATTAAGTGTTTCAAAATGCCGTCTTTCATGTAGATTCGTAATCATCAAAAGCAAATAAGTCAGTTTTTAGATATCTTTGATTGAACAAAGTTCTGTCTTTCTTGTTTCAAGTGTTCTACTATGGACCCATGACTAAAACTCAAGTTTTAAAAACTTCTCGAAATCTAAATCTGGACTTTCATTAGGGTATTAAGTGTATCAAAATGTCGTCTTTCACATAGATTCGGAATCGTCAACTGCAAAAAAGTCAGTTTTAAGATATCGTTGATTGAACAAAGTTGTCTCTTTCTTGTTTCAAGTGTTCTACTATGGACCCATGGGTAAAACTCAAGTTTTAAAAAAGTTCCCGGAATCCGAATTTGGACATTCGTTAGTGTATTAAGTGTATCAAAATGTCGTCTTTCACGTTGATTCGGAATCGTCAACCGCAATAAAAGTCAGTTTTGAGATATAGTTGAATGAACAAAGTTGTCTCTTTCTTGTTTCAAGTGTTTAACTATTGACCCATGGCTAAAACTCAAGCTTTAAAGACTTCCCGAAATCCAAATTTGGACTTTCGTTAGTGTATTAAGTGTATCAAAATGTCGTCTTTCACATTTATTCGAAATCGTCAACCACAAAAAAAGTCAGTTTTGAGAAATCGTTGAATCAACAAAGTTGTCTCCTTCTTGTTTCAAGTGTTCTACTATGGACCCATCTCTAAAACTCAAGTTTTAAAGACTTCCCGAAATCCAAATTTAGACTTTCACTAGTGTATTAAGTGTATTAAAATGTCGTATTTCACATTGATTCGGAATCGTCAACCGCAAAAAAAAGTCAGTTCTGAGATATCGTTGAATGAACGAAGTTGTTTCTTTCTTGTTTCAAGTGTTTAACTATTAACCCATGGCTAAAACTCAAGCTTTAAAGACTTCCCGAAATCCAAATTTGGACTTTCGTTAGTGTATTAAGTGTATCAAAATGTCGTCTTTCACATTTATTCCAAATCGTCAACCACAAAAAAAGTCAGTTTTGAGAAATCGTTGAATCAACAAAGTTGTCTCCTTCTTGTTTCAAGTGTTCTACTATGGACCCATCTCTAAAACTCAAGTTTTAAAGACTTCCCGAAATCCAAATTTAGACTTTCACTAGTGTATTAAGTGTATTAAAATGTCATATTTCACATTGATTCGGAATCGTCAACCGCAAAAAAAGTCAGTTCTGAGATATCGTTGAATGAACGAAGTTGTTTCTTTCTTGTTTCAAGTGTTTAACTATGGACCCATGGCTAAAACTCAAGTTTTAAAGACTTCCCGAAATCCGAATTTGTACTTTCATTAGTGTATTAAGTGTATTAAAATGTCGTCTTTCACATTGATTCAGAATCGTCCACCGCAAAAAACTTTCCTTTCGAGTTATCGTTGAATGAACGAAGTTGTCTCTTTCTTGTTTCAAGTGTTCAACTACGGACCCATGGCCAAAACTCAAGTTTTAAAAACTTCCCAAAATCTGAATTTGGGCTTTCTTTAGTGTATTAAGTGTTTCAAAATGCCGTCTTTCATGTAGATTCGTAATCATCAAAAGCAAATAAGTCAGTTTTTAGATATCTTTGATTGAACAAAGTTCTGTCTTTCTTGTTTCAAGTGTTCTACTATGGACCCATGACTAAAACTCAAGTTTTAAAAACTTCTCGAAATCTAAATCTGGACTTTCATTAGGGTATTAAGTGTATCAAAATGTCGTCTTTCACATAGATTCGGAATCGTCAACTGCAAAAAAGTCAGTTTTAAGATATCGTTGATTGAACAAAGTTGTCTCTTTCTTGTTTCAAGTGTTCTACTATGGACCCATGGGTAAAACTCAAGTTTTAAAAAAGTTCCCGGAATCCGAATTTGGACATTCGTTAGTGTATTAAGGGTATCAAAATGTCGTCTTTCACGTTGATTCGGAATCGTCAACCGCAATAAAAGTCAGTTTTGAGATATAGTTGAATGAACAAAGTTGTCTCTTTCTTGTTTCAAGTGTTTAACTATTGACCCATGGCTAAAACTCAAGCTTTAAAGACTTCCCGAAATCCAAATTTGGACTTTCGTTAGTGTATTAAGTGTATCAAAATGTCGTCTTTCACATTTATTCGAAATCGTCAACCGCAAAAAAAGTCAGTTTTGAGAAATCGTTGAATCAACAAAGTTGTCTCCTTCTTGTTTCAAGTGTTCTACTATGGACCCATCTCTAAAACTCAAGTTTTAAAGACTTCCCGAAATCCAAATTTAGACTTTCACTAGTGTATTAAGTGTATTAAAATGTCGTATTTCACATTGATTCGGAATCGTCAACCGCAAAAAAAGTCAGTTCTGAGATATCGTTGAATGAACAAAGTTGTCTCTTTCTTGTTTCAAGTGTTCAACTATGGACCCATGGCTAAAACTCAAGTTTTAAAAACTTCCCAAAATCTGAATTTGGACTTTATTTAGTGTATTAAGTGTTTCAAAATGTCATCTTTCACGTAGATTCAGAACCGTCAAAAGCAAATAAGTCAGTTTTGAGATATCTTTGATAGAACAAAGTTCTGTCTTTCTTGTTTCAATTGTTCTACTGTGCACCCATGGCTAAAACTCAAGTTTTAAAAACTTCCCGAGATCTGAATCTGGACTTTCATTAGCGTATTATGTGTATCAAAATGTCGTCTTTCACATAGATTCGGAATCGTCAACTGCAAAAAAGTCAATTTTGAGATATCGTTGATTTAACAAAGTTGTCTCCTTCTTGTTTCAAGTGTTCTACTATGGACCCATGGGTAAAACTCACGTTTTAAAAATGTCCCGAAATTCGAATTTGGACTTTCACTAGTGTATTAAGTGTATCAAAATGTCATCTTTCACATTGATTCGGAATCGTCAACCGCAAAAAAAGGCAGTTTTTAGATATCGTTGAATGAAGAAAGTTGTCTCTTTCTTGTTTCAAGTGTTCAACAATGGACCCATGGCTAAAACTCAAGTTTTAAAGACTTCCCGAAATCCGAATTTGGATTTTTCATTAGTGTATTAAGTGTATTAAAATGTCGTCTTTCACATTGATTCGGAATCATCAACCGCAAAAAAAGTCAGTTTTGAGATATCGTTGAATGAACAAAGTTGTCTCTTTCTTTTTTCAAGTGTTTAACTATGGACCCATGGCTAAAACTCAAGTTTTAAATACTTTCCGAAATCCGAATTTGAACTTTCATCAGTGTATTAAGTGTATTAAAATGTCGTCTTTCACATTGATTCGGAATCGTCCACTACAAAAAACTGCCCTTTTGAGTTATCGTTGAATAAGCAAAGTTGTCTTTTTCTTGTTTCAAGTGTTCAACTATGGACCCATGGCTAAAACACAAGTTTTAAAAACTTCTCGAAATATGAATTTGGACTTTCTTTAGTGTATTAAGTTTTTCAAAATGTCGTCTTTCACGTAGATTCGGAATCATCAAAACCAAATAAGTCAGTTTTTAGATATCTTTGATTGAACAAAGTTCTATCTTTCTTGTTTCAAGTGTTCTACTATGAACCCACGGCTAAAACTCAAGTTTTAAAAACTTCTCGAAATCTGAATCTGGACTTTCATTACTGTATTAAGTGTATCAAAATGTCATCTTTCACATAGGTTCGGAATCGTCAACTGCAAAAAAGTCAATTTTAAGATATCGTTGATTGAACAAAGTTGTCTCCTTCTTGTTTCAAGTGTTCTACTATGGACCATGGCTAAAACTCAAGTTTTAGAGACATCCCGAAATCCGAATTTGGACTTTCGTTAGTGTATTAAGTGTATCAAAATGTCATCTTTCACATTGATTCGAGATCGTCAACCGCAAAAAAAGTCAGTTTTGAGATATCGTTGAATGAACAAAGTTGTCTCTTTCTTGTTTCTAGTGTTTAACTATGGACCCATGGCTAAAACTCAAGTTTTAAAGACTTCCCGAAATCTGATTTGGACTTTCATCAGTGTATTAAGTGTATTAAAATGTAGTCTTTCACATTGATTCAGAATCGTCCACCGCAAAAAACTTTCCTTTCGAGTTATCGTTGAATGAACGAAGTTGTCTCTTTCTTGTTTCAAGTGTTCAACTACGGACCCACGGCCAAAACTCAAGTTTTAAAAACTTCCCAAAATCTGAATTTGGGCTTTCTTTAGTGTATTAAGTGTTTCAAAATGCCGTCTTTCATGTAGATTCGTAATCATCAAAAGCAAATAAGTCAGTTTTTAGATATCTTTGATTGAACAAAGTTCTGTCTTTCTTGTTTCAAGTGTTCTACTATGGACCCATGACTAAAACTCAAGTTTTAAAAACTTCTCGAAATCTAAATCTGGACTTTCATTAGGGTATTAAGTGTATCAAAATGTCGTCTTTCACATAGATTCGGAATCGTCAACTGCAAAAAAGTCAGTTTTAAGATATCGTTGATTGAACAAAGTTGTCTCTTTCTTGTTTCAAGTGTTCTACTATGGACCCATGGGTAAAACTCAAGTTTTAAAAAAGTTCCCGGAATCCGAATTTGGACATTCGTTAGTGTATTAAGTGTATCAAAATGTCGTCTTTCACGTTGATTCGGAATCGTCAACCGCAATAAAAGTCAGTTTTGAG
Source organism: Diospyros kaki (assembly GCA_036245055.1). Taxonomy (NCBI): domain Eukaryota; kingdom Viridiplantae; phylum Streptophyta; class Magnoliopsida; order Ericales; family Ebenaceae; genus Diospyros; species Diospyros kaki. The sequence goes on along the minus strand of BSEG01000009.1, from coordinate 18,394,827 downwards.
ATATAGTTGAATGAACAAAGTTGTCTCTTTCTTGTTTCAAGTGTTTAACTATTGACCCATGGCTAAAACTCAAGCTTTAAAGACTTCCCGAAATCCAAATTTGGACTTTCGTTAGTGTATTAAGTGTATCAAAATGTCGTCTTTCACATTTATTCGAAATCGTCAACCACAAAAAAAGTCAGTTTTGAGAAATCGTTGAATCAACAAAGTTGTCTCCTTCTTGTTTCAAGTGTTCTACTATGGACCCATCTCTAAAACTCAAGTTTTAAAGACTTCCCGAAATCCAAATTTAGACTTTCACTAGTGTATTAAGTGTATTAAAATGTCGTATTTCACATTGATTCGGAATCGTCAACCGCAAAAAAAGTCAGTTCTGAGATATCGTTGAATGAACGAAGTTGTTTCTTTCTTGTTTCAAGTGTTTAACTATTAACCCATGGCTAAAACTCAAGCTTTAAAGACTTCCCGAAATCCAAATTTGGACTTTCGTTAGTGTATTAAGTGTATCAAAATGTCGTCTTTCACATTTATTCCAAATCGTCAACCACAAAAAAAGTCAGTTTTGAGAAATCGTTGAATCAACAAAGTTGTCTCCTTCTTGTTTCAAGTGTTCTACTATGGACCCATCTCTAAAACTCAAGTTTTAAAGACTTCCCGAAATCCAAATTTAGACTTTCACTAGTGTATTAAGTGTATTAAAATGTCATATTTCACATTGATTCGGAATCGTCAACCGCAAAAAAAGTCAGTTCTGAGATATCGTTGAATGAACGAAGTTGTTTCTTTCTTGTTTCAAGTGTTTAACTATGGACCCATGGCTAAAACTCAAGTTTTAAAGACTTCCCGAAATCCGAATTTGTACTTTCATTAGTGTATTAAGTGTATTAAAATGTCGTCTTTCACATTGATTCAGAATCGTCCACCGCAAAAAACTTTCCTTTCGAGTTATCGTTGAATGAACGAAGTTGTCTCTTTCTTGTTTCAAGTGTTCAACTACGGACCCATGGCCAAAACTCAAGTTTTAAAAACTTCCCAAAATCTGAATTTGGGCTTTCTTTAGTGTATTAAGTGTTTCAAAATGCCGTCTTTCATGTAGATTCGTAATCATCAAAAGCAAATAAGTCAGTTTTTAGATATCTTTGATTGAACAAAGTTCTGTCTTTCTTGTTTCAAGTGTTCTACTATGGACCCATGACTAAAACTCAAGTTTTAAAAACTTCTCGAAATCTAAATCTGGACTTTCATTAGGGTATTAAGTGTATCAAAATGTCGTCTTTCACATAGATTCGGAATCGTCAACTGCAAAAAAGTCAGTTTTAAGATATCGTTGATTGAACAAAGTTGTCTCTTTCTTGTTTCAAGTGTTCTACTATGGACCCATGGGTAAAACTCAAGTTTTAAAAAAGTTCCCGGAATCCGAATTTGGACATTCGTTAGTGTATTAAGTGTATCAAAATGTCGTCTTTCACGTTGATTCGGAATCGTCAACCGCAATAAAAGTCAGTTTTGAGATATAGTTGAATGAACAAAGTTGTCTCTTTCTTGTTTCAAGTGTTTAACTATTAACCCATGGCTAAAACTCAAGCTTTAAAGACTTCCCGAAATCCAAATTTGGACTTTCGTTAGTGTATTAAGTGTATCAAAATGTCGTCTTTCACATTTATTCGAAATCGTCAACCACAAAAAAAGTCAGTTTTGAGAAATCGTTGAATCAACAAAGTTGTCTCCTTCTTGTTTCAAGTGTTCTACTATGGACCCATCTCTAAAACTCAAGTTTTAAAGACTTCCCGAAATCCAAATTTAGACTTTCACTAGTGTATTAAGTGTATTAAAATGTCGTATTTCACATTGATTCGGAATCGTCAACCGCAAAAAAAGTCAGTTCTGAGATATCGTTGAATGAACGAAGTTGTTTCTTTCTTGTTTCAAGTGTTTAACTATGGACCCATGGCTAAAACTCAAGTTTTAAAGACTTCCCGAAATCCGAATTTGTACTTTCATTAGTGTATTAAGTGTATTAAAATGTCGTCTTTCACATTGATTTGGAATCGTCAACCGCAAAAAAAGTCAGTTTTGAGTTATCGTTGAATGAACAAAGTTGTCTCTTTCTTGTTTCAAGTGTTTAACTATGGACCCATGGCTAAAACTCAAGTTTTAAAGACTTCCCGAAATCCGAATTTGGACTTTCATTAGTGTATTAAGTGTATTAAAATGTCGTCTTTCGCATTGATTCGGATTCGTCAACCGCAAAAAAAGTCAGTTCTGAGATATCGTTGAATGAACGAAGTTGTTTCTTTCTTGTTTCAAGTGTTTAACTATGGACCCATGGCTAAAACTCAAGTTTTAAAGACTTCCAGAAATCCGAATTTGTACTTTCATTAGTGTATTAAGTGTATTAAAATGTCGTCTTTCGCATTGATTCGGAATCGTCAACCGCAAAAAAAGTCAGTTTTGAGTTATCGTTGAATGAACAAAGTTGTCTCTTTCTTGTTTCAAGTGTTTAACTATGGACCCATGGCTAAAACTCAAGTTTTAAAGACTTCCCGAAATCCGAATTTGGACTTTCATTAGTGTATTAAGTGTATTAAAATGTCGTCTTTCGCATTGATTCGGAATCGTCAACCGCAAAAAAAGTCAGTTTTGAGCTATCGTTGAATGAACAAAGTTGTCTCTTTCTTGTTTCAAGTGTTCAACTATGGACCCATGGCTAAAACTCAAGTTTTAAAAACTTCCCAAAATCTGAATTTGGACTTTATTTAGTGTATTAAGTGTTTCAAAATGTCATCTTTCACGTAGATTCAGAACCGTCAAAAGCAAATAAGTCAGTTTTGAGATATCTTTGATAGAACAAAGTTTTGTCTCTCTTGTTTCAATTGTTCTACTGTGCACCCATGGCTAAAACTCAAGTTTTAAAAACTTCCCGAGATCTGAATCTGGACTTTCATTAGTGTATTATGTGTATCAAAATGTCGTCTTTCACATAGATTCGGAATCGTCAACTGCAAAAAAGTCAATTTTGAGATATCGTTGATTTAACAAAGTTGTCTCCTTCTTGTTTCAAGTGTTCTACTATGGACCCATGGGTAAAACTCACGTTTTAAAAATGTCCCGAAATCCGAATTTGGACTTTCACTAGTGTATTAAGTGTATCAAAATGTCGTCTTTCACATTGATTCGGAATCGTCAACCGCAAAAAAAGGCAGTTTTTAGATATCGTTGAATGAAGAAAGTTGTCTCTTTCTTGTTTCAAGTGTTCAACAATGGACCCATGGCTAAAACTCAAGTTTTAAAGACTTCCCGAAATCCGAATTTGGATTTTTCATTAGTGTATTAAGTGTATTAAAATGTCGTCTTTCACATTGATTCGGAATCATCAACCGCAAAAAAAGTCAGTTTTGAGATATCGTTGAATGAACAAAGTTGTCTCTTTCTTTTTTCAAGTGTTTAACTATGGACCCATGGCTAAAACTCAAGTTTTAAATACTTTTCGAAATCCGAATTTGGACTTTCATCAGTGTATTAAGTGTATTAAAATGTCGTCTTTCACATTGATTCGGAATCGTCCACTACAAAAAACTGCCCTTTTGAGTTATCGTTGAATAAGCAAAGTTGTCTCTTTCTTGTTTCAAGTGTTCAACTATGGACCCATGGCTAAAACACAAGTTTTAAAAACTTCTCGAAATATGAATTTGGACTTTCTTTAGTGTATTAAGTTTTTCAAAATGTCATCTTTCACGTAGATTCGGAATCATCAAAACCAAATAAGTCAGTTTTTAGATATCTTTGATTGAACAAAGTTCTATCTTTCTTGTTTCAAGTGTTCTACTATGAACCCACGGCTAAAACTCAAGTTTTAAAAACTTCTCGAAATCTGAATCTGGACTTTCATTAGTGTATTAAGTGTATCAAAATGTCATCTTTCACATAGGTTCGGAATCGTCAACTGCAAAAAAGTCAATTTTAAGATATCGTTGATTGAACAAAGTTGTCTCCTTCTTGTTTCAAGTGTTCTACTATGGACCATGGCTAAAACTCAAGTTTTAGAGACATCCCGAAATCCGAATTTGGACTTTCGTTAGTGTATTAAGTGTATCAAAATGTCATCTTTCACATTGATTCGAGATCGTCAACCGCAAAAAAAGTCAGTTTTGAGATATCGTTGAATGAACAAAGTTGTCTCTTTCTTGTTTCTAGTGTTTAACTATGGACCCATGGCTAAAACTCAAGTTTTAAAGACTTCCCGAAATCTGATTTGGACTTTCATCAGTGTATTAAGTGTATTAAAATGTAGTCTTTCACATTGATTCAGAATCGTCCACCGCAAAAAACTTTCCTTTCGAGTTATCGTTGAATGAACGAAGTTGTCTCTTTCTTGTTTCAAGTGTTCAACTACGGACCCATGGCCAAAACTCAAGTTTTAAAAACTTCCCAAAATCTGAATTTGGGCTTTCTTTAGTGTATTAAGTGTTTCAAAATGCCGTCTTTCATGTAGATTCGTAATCATCAAAAGCAAATAAGTCAGTTTTTAGATATCTTTGATTGAACAAAGTTCTGTCTTTCTTGTTTCAAGTGTTCTACTATGGACCCATGACTAAAACTCAAGTTTTAAAAACTTCTCGAAATCTAAATCTGGACTTTCATTAGGGTATTAAGTGTATCAAAATGTCGTCTTTCACATAGATTCGGAATCGTCAACTGCAAAAAAGTCAGTTTTAAGATATCGTTGATTGAACAAAGTTGTCTCTTTCTTGTTTCAAGTGTTCTACTATGGACCCATGGGTAAAACTCAAGTTTTAAAAAAGTTCCCGGAATCTGAATTTGGACATTCGTTAGTGTATTAAGTGTATCAAAATGTCATCTTTCACGTTGATTCGGAATCGTCAACCGCAATAAAAGTCAGTTTTGAGATATAGTTGAATGAACAAAGTTGTCTCTTTCTTGTTTCAAGTGTTTAACTATTGACCCATGGTTAAAACTCAAGCTTTAAAGACTTCCCGAAATCCAAATTTGGACTTTCGTTAGTGTATTAAGTGTATCAAAATGTCGTCTTTCACATTTATTCGAAATCGTCAACCGCAAAAAAAGTCAGTTTTGAGAAATCGTTGAATCAACAAAGTTGTCTCCTTCTTGTTTCAAGTGTTCTACTATGGACCCATCTCTAAAACTCAAGTTTTAAAGACTTCCCGAAATCCAAATTTAGACTTTCACTAGTGTATTAAGTGTATTAAAATGTCGTATTTCACATTGATTCGGAATCGTCAACCGCAAAAAAAGTCAGTTCTGAGATATCGTTGAATGAACGAAGTTGTTTCTTTCTTGTTTCAAGTGTTTAACTATGGACCCATGGCTAAAACTCAAGTTTTAAAGACTTCCCGAAATCCGAATTTGTACTTTCATTAGTGTATTAAGTGTATTAAAATGTCGTCTTTCACATTGATTCGGAATCGTCAACCGCAAAAAAAGTCAGTTTTGAGTTATCGTTGAATGAACAAAGTTGTCTCTTTCTTGTTTCAAGTGTTTAACTATGGACCCATGGCTAAAACTCAAGTTTTAAAGACTTCCCGAAATCCGAATTTGGACTTTCATTAGTGTATTAAGTGTATTAAAATGTCGTCTTTCGCATTGATTCGGAATCGTCAACCGCAAAAAAAGTCAGTTTTGAGTTATCGTTGAATGAACAAAGTTGTCTCTTTCTTGTTTCAAGTGTTCAACTATGGACCCATGGCTAAAACTCAAGTTTTAAAGACTTCCCGAAATCCGAATTTGGACTTTCATTTGTGTATTAAGTGTATTAAAATGTCGTCTTTCACATTGATTCGGAATCGTCAACCGCAAAAAAAGTCAGTTTTGAGATATCGTTGAATGAACAAAGTTGTCTCTTTCTTGTTTCAAGTGTTCAACTATGGACCCATGGCTAAAACTCAAGTTTTAAAAACTTCCCAAAATCTGAATTTGGACTTTATTTAGTGTATTAAGTGTTTCAAAATGTCATCTTTCACGTAGATTCAGAACCGTCAAAAGCAAATAAGTCAGTTTTGAGATATCTTTGATAGAACAAAGTTCTGTCTTTCTTGTTTCAATTGTTCTACTGTGCACCCATGGCTAAAACTCAAGTTTTAAAAACTTCCCGAGATCTGAATCTGGACTTTCATTAGTGTATTATGTGTATCAAAATGTCGTCTTTCACATAGATTCGGAATCGTCAACTGCAAAAAAGTCAATTTTGAGATATCGTTGATTTAACAAAGTTGTCTCCTTCTTGTTTCAAGTGTTCTACTATGGACCCATGGGTAAAACTCACGTTTTAAAAATGTCCCGAAATCCGAATTTGGACTTTCACTAGTGTATTAAGTGTATCAAAATGTCGTCTTTCACATTGATTCGGAATCGTCAACCGCAAAAAAAGGCAGTTTTTAGATATCGTTGAATGAAGAAAGTTGTCTCTTTCTTGTTTCAAGTGTTCAACAATGGACCCATGGCTAAAACTCAAGTTTTAAAGACTTCCCGAAATCCGAATTTGGATTTTTCATTAGTGTATTAAGTGTATTAAAATGTCGTCTTTCACATTGATTCGGAATCATCAACCGCAAAAAAAGTCAGTTTTGAGATATCGTTGAATGAACAAAGTTGTCTCTTTCTTTTTCAAGTGTTTAACTATGGACCCATGGCTAAAACTCAAGTTTTAAATACTTTCCGAAATCCGAATTTGGACTTTCATCAGTGTATTAAGTGTATTAAAATGTCGTCTTTCACATTGATTCGGAATCGTCCACTACAAAAAACTGCCCTTTTGAGTTATCGTTGAATAAGCAAAGTTGTCTCTTTCTTGTTTCAAGTGTTCAACTATGGACCCATGGCTAAAACACAAGTTTTAAAAACTTCTCGAAATATGAATTTGGACTTTCTTTAGTGTATTAAGTTTTTCAAAATGTCGTCTTTCACGTAGATTCGGAATCATCAAAACCAAATAAGTCAGTTTTTAGATATCTTTGATTGAACAAAGTTCTATCTTTCTTGTTTCAAGTGTTCTACTATAAACCCACGGCTAAGACTCAAGTTTTAAAAACTTCTCGAAATCTGAATCTGGACTTTCATTAGTGTATTAAGTGTATCAAAATGTCATCTTTCACATAGGTTCGGAATCGTCAACTGCAAAAAAAGTCAATTTTAAGATATCGTTGATTGAACAAAGTTGTCTCCTTCTTGTTTCAAGTGTTCTACTATGGACCATGGCTAAAACTCAAGTTTTAGAGACATCCCGAAATCCGAATTTGGACTTTCGTTAGTGTATTAAGTGTATCAAAATGTCATCTTTCACATTGATTCGAGATCGTCAACCGCAAAAAAAGTCAGTTTTGAGATATCGTTGAATGAACAAAGTTGTCTCTTTCTTGTTTCTAGTGTTTCACTATGGACCCATGGCTAAAACTCAAGTTTTAAAGACTTCCCGAAATCTGATTTGGACTTTCATCAGTGTATTAAGTGTATTAAAATGTAGTCTTTCACATTGATTCAGAATCGTCCACCGCAAAAAACTTTCCTTTCGAGTTATCGTTGAATGAACGAAGTTGTCTCTTTCTTGTTTCAAGTGTTCAACTACGGACCCATGGCCAAAACTCAAGTTTTAAAAACTTCCCAAAATCTGAATTTGGGCTTTCTTTAGTGTATTAAGTGTTTCAAAATGCCGTCTTTCATGTAGATTCGTAATCATCAAAAGCAAATAAGTCAGTTTTTAGATATCTTTGATTGAACAAAGTTCTGTCTTTCTTGTTTCAAGTGTTCTACTATGGACCCATGGCTAAAACTCAAGTTTTAAAGACTTCCCGAAATCCGAATTTGTACTTTCATTAGTGTATTAAGTGTATTAAAATGTCGTCTTTCACATTGATTCGGAATCGTCAACCGCAAAAAAAGTCAGTTTTGAGTTATCGTTGAATGAACAAAGTTGTCTCTTTCTTGTTTCAAGTGTTTAACTATGGACCCAAGGCTAAAACTCAAGTTTTAAAGACTTCCCGAAATCCGAATTTGGACTTTCATTAGTGTATTAAGTGTATTAAAATGTCGTCTTTCGCATTGATTCGGAATCGTCAACCGCAAAAAAAGTCAGTTTTGAGTTATCGTTGAATGAACAAAGTTGTCTCTTTCTTGTTTCAAGTGTTCAACTATGGACCCATGGCTAAAACTCAAGTTTTAAAGACTTCCCGAAATTCGAATTTGGACTTTCATTTGTGTATTAAGTGTATTAAAATGTCGTCTTTCACATTGATTCGGAATCGTCAACCGCAAAAAAAGTCAGTTTTGAGATATCGTTGAATGAACAAAGTTGTCTCTTTCTTGTTTCAAGTGTTCAACTATGGACCCATGGCTAAAACTCAAGTTTTAAAAACTTCCCAAAATCTGAATTTGGACTTTATTTAGTGTATTAAGTGTTTCAAAATGTCATCTTTCACGTAGATTCAGAACCGTCAAAAGCAAATAAGTCAGTTTTGAGATATCTTTGATAGAACAAAGTTCTGTCTTTCTTGTTTCAATTGTTCTACTGTGCACCCATGGCTAAAACTCAAGTTTTAAAAACTTCCCGAGATCTGAATCTGGACTTTCATTAGTGTATTATGTGTATCAAAATGTCGTCTTTCACATAGATTCGGAATCGTCAACTGCAAAAAAGTCAATTTTGAGATATCGTTGATTTAACAAAGTTGTCTCCTTCTTGTTTCAAGTGTTCTACTATGGACCCATGGGTAAAACTCACGTTTTAAAAATGTCCCGAAATCCGAATTTGGACTTTCACTAGTGTATTAAGTGTATCAAAATGTCGTCTTTCACATTGATTCGGAATCGTCAACCGCAAAAAAAGGCAGTTTTTAGATATCGTTGAATGAAGAAAGTTGTCTCTTTCTTGTTTCAAGTGTTCAACAATGGACCCATGGCTAAAACTCAAGTTTTAAAGACTTCCCGAAATCCGAATTTGGATTTTTCATTAGTGTATTAAGTGTATTAAAATGTCGTCTTTCACATTGATTCGGAATCATCAACCGCAAAAAAAGTCAGTTTTGAGATATCGTTGAATGAACAAAGTTGTCTCTTTCTTTTTTCAAGTGTTTAACTATGGACCCATGGCTAAAACTCAAGTTTTAAATACTTTCCGAAATCCGAATTTGGACTTTCATCAGTGTATTAAGTGTATTAAAATGTCGTCTTTCACTTTGATTCGGAATCGTCCACTACAAAAAACTGCCCTTTTGAGTTATCGTTGAATAAGCAAAGTTGTCTCTTTCTTCTTTCAAGTGTTCAACTATGGACCCATGGCTAAAACACAAGTTTTAAAAACTTCTCGAAATATGAATTTGGACTTTCTTTAGTGTATTAAGTTTTTCAAAATGTCGTCTTTCACGTAGATTCGGAATCATCAAAACCAAATAAGTCAGTTTTTAGATATCTTTGATTGAACAAAGTTCTATCTTTCTTGTTTCAAGTGTTCTACTATGAACCCACGGCTAAGACTCAAGTTTTAAAAACTTCTCGAAATCTGAATCTGGACTTTCATTAGTGTATTAAGTGTATCAAAATGTCATCTTTCACATAGGTTCGGAATCGTCAACTGCAAAAAAGTCAATTTTAAGATATCGTTGATTGAACAAAGTTGTCTCCTTCTTGTTTCAAGTGTTCTACTATGGACCATGGCTAAAACTCAAGTTTTAGAGACATCCCGAAATCCGAATTTGGACTTTCGTTAGTGTATTAAGTGTATCAAAATGTCATTTTTCACATTGATTCGAGATCGTCAACCGCAAAAAAAGTCAGTTCTGAGATATCGTTGAATGAACAAAGTTGTCTCTTTCTTGTTTCTAGTGTTTAACTATGGACCCATGGCTAAAACTCAAGTTTTAAAGACTTCCCGAAATCTGATTTGGACTTTCATCAGTGTATTAAGTGTATTAAAATGTAGTCTTTCACATTGATTCAGAATCGTCCACCGCAAAAAACTTTCCTTTCGAGTTATCGTTGAATGAACGAAGTTGTCTCTTTCTTGTTTCAAGTGTTCAACTACGGACCCATGGCCAAAACTCAAGTTTTAAAAACTTCCCAAAATCTGAATTTGGGCTTTCTTTAGTGTATTAAGTGTTTCAAAATGCCGTCTTTCATGTAGATTCGTAATCATCAAAAGCAAATAAGTCAGTTTTTAGATATCTTTGATTGAACAAAGTTCTGTCTTTCTTGTTTCAAGTGTTCTACTATGGACCCATGACTAAAACTCAAGTTTTAAAAACTTCTCGAAATCTAAATCTGGACTTTCATTAGGGTATTAAGTGTATCAAAATGTCGTCTTTCACATAGATTCGGAATCGTCAACTGCAAAAAAGTCAGTTTTGAGATATCGTTGATTGAACAAAGTTGTCTCTTTCTTGTTTCAAGTGTTCTACTATGGACCCATGGGTAAAACTCAAGTTTTAAAAAAGTTCCCGGAATCCGAATTTGGACATTTGTTAGTGTATTAAGTGTATCAAAATGTCGTCTTTCACGTTGATTCGGAATCGTCAACCGTAATAAAAGTCAGTTTTGAGATATAGTTGAATGAACAAAGTTGTCTCTTTCTTGTTTCAAGTGTTTAACTATTGACCCATGGCTAAAACTCAAGCTTTAAAGACTTCCCGAAATCCAAATTTGGACTTTCCTTAGTGTATTAAGTGTATCAAAATGTCGTCTTTCACATTTATTCGAAATCGTCAACCGCAAAAAAAGTCAGTTTTGAGAAATCGTTGAATCAACAAAGTTGTCTCTTTCTTGTTTCAAGTGTTCTACTATAGACCCATGGCTAAAACTCAAGTTTTAAAGACTTCCCGAAATCCAAATTTAGACTTTCATTAGTGTATTAAGTGTATTAAAATGTCGTATTTCACATTGATTCGGAATCGTCAACCGCAAAAAAAGTCAGTTCTGAGATATCTTTGATAGAACAAAGTTCTGTCTTTCTTGTTTCAATTGTTCTACTGTGCACCCATGGCTAAAACTCAAGTTTCAAAAACTTCCCGAGATCTGAATCTGGACTTTCATTAGTGTATTATGTGTATCAAAATGTCGTCTTTCACATAGATTCGGAATCGTCAACTGCAAAAAAGTCAATTTTGAGATATCGTTGATTTAACAAAGTTGTCTCCTTCTTGTTTCAAGTGTTCTACTATGGACCCATGGGTAAAACTCACGTTTTAAAAATGTCCCGAAATCCGAATTTGGACTTTCACTAGTGTATTAAGTGTATCAAAATGTCGTCTTTCACATTGATTCGGAATCGTCAACCGCAAAAAAAGGCAGTTTTTAGATATCGTTGAATGAAGAAAGTTGTCTCTTTCTTGTTTCAAGTGTTCAACAATGGACCCATGGCTAAAACTCAAGTTTTAAAGACTTCCCGAAATCCGAATTTGGATTTTTCATTAGTGTATTAAGTGTATTAAAATGTCGTCTTTCACATTGATTCGGAATCATCAACCGCAAAAAAAGTCAGTTTTGAGATATCGTTGAATGAACAAAGTTGTCTCTTTCTTTTTTCAAGTGTTTAACTATGGACCCATGGCTAAAACTCAAGTTTTAAATACTTTCCGAAATCCGAATTTGGACTTTCATCAGTGTATTAAGTGTATTAAAATGTCGTCTTTCACATTGATTCGGAATCGTCCACTACAAAAAACTGCCCTTTTGAGTTATCGTTGAATAAGCAAAGTTGTCTCTTTCTTGTTTCAAGTGTTCAACTATGGACCCATGGCTAAAACACAAGTTTTAAAAACTTCTCGAAATATGAATTTGGACTTTCTTTAGTGTATTAAGTTTTTCAAAATGTCGTCTTTCACGTAGATTCGGAATCATCAAAACCAAATAAGTCAGTTTTTAGATATCTTTGATTGAACAAAGTTCTATCTTTCTTGTTTCAAGTGTTCTACTATGAACCCACGGCTAAAACTCAAGTTTTAAAAACTTCTCGAAATCTGAATCTGGACTTTCATTAGTGTATTAAGTGTATCAAAATGTCATCTTTCACATAGGTTCGGAATCGTCAACTGCAAAAAAGTCAATTTTAAGATATCGTTGATTGAACAAAGTTGTCTCCTTCTTGTTTCAAGTGTTCTACTATGGACCATGGCTAAAACTCAAGTTTTAGAGACATCCCGAAATCCGAATTTGGACTTTCGTTAGTGTATTAAGTGTATCAAAATGTCATCTTTCACATTGATTCGAGATCGTCAACCGCAAAAAAAGTCAGTTTTGAGATATCGTTGAATGAACAAAGTTGTCTCTTTCTTGTTTCTAGTGTTTAACTATGGACCCATGGCTAAAACTCAAGTTTTAAAGACTTCCCGAAATCTGATTTGGACTTTCATCAGTGTATTAAGTGTATTAAAATGTAGTCTTTCACATTGATTCAGAATCGTCCACCGCAAAAAACTTTCCTTTCGAGTTATCGTTGAATGAACGAAGTTGTCTCTTTCTTGTTTCAAGTGTTCAACTACGGACCCATGGCCAAAACTCAAGTTTTAAAAACTTCCCAAAATCTGAATTTGGGCTTTCTTTAGTGTATTAAGTGTTTCAAAATGCCGTCTTTCATGTAGATTCGTAATCATCAAAAGCAAATAAGTCAGTTTTTAGATATCTTTGATTGAACAAAGTTCTGTCTTTCTTGTTTCAAGTGTTCTACTATGGACCCATGACTAAAACTCAAGTTTTAAAAACTTCTCGAAATCTAAATCTGGACTTTCATTAGGGTATTAAGTGTATCAAAATGTCGTCTTTCACATAGATTCGGAATCGTCAACTGCAAAAAAGTCAGTTTTAAGATATCGTTGATTGAACAAAGTTGTCTCTTTCTTGTTTCAAGTGTTCTACTATGGACCCATGGGTAAAACTCAAGTTTTAAAAAAGTTCCCGGAATCTGAATTTGGACATTCGTTAGTGTATTAAGTGTATCAAAATGTCGTCTTTCACGTTGATTCGGAATCGTCAACCGCAATAAAAGTCAGTTTTGAGATATAGTTGAATGAACAAAGTTGTCTCTTTCTTGTTTCAAGTGTTTAACTATTGACCCATGGTTAAAACTCAAGCTTTAAAGACTTCCCGAAATCCAAATTTGGACTTTCGTTAGTGTATTAAGTGTATCAAAATGTCGTCTTTCACATTTATTCGAAATCGTCAACCGCAAAAAAAGTCAGTTTTGAGAAATCGTTGAATCAACAAAGTTGTCTCCTTCTTGTTTCAAGTGTTCTACTATGGACCCATCTCTAAAACTCAAGTTTTAAAGACTTCCCGAAATCCAAATTTAGACTTTCACTAGTGTATTAAGTGTATTAAAATGTCGTATTTCACATTGATTCGGAATCGTCAACCGCAAAAAAAGTCAGTTCTGAGATATCGTTGAATGAACGAAGTTGTTTCTTTCTTGTTTCAAGTGTTTAACTATGGACCCATGGCTAAAACTCAAGTTTTAAAGACTTCCCGAAATCCGAATTTGTACTTTCATTAGTGTATTAAGTGTATTAAAATGTCGTCTTTCACATTGATTCGGAATCGTCAACCGCAAAAAAAGTCAGTTTTGAGTTATCGTTGAATGAACAAAGTTGTCTCTTTCTTGTTTCAAGTGTTTAACTATGGACCCATGGCTAAAACTCAAGTTTTAAAGACTTCCCGAAATCCGAATTTGGACTTTCATTAGTGTATTAAGTGTATTAAAATGTCGTCTTTCGCATTGATTCGGAATCGTCAACCGCAAAAAAAGTCAGTTTTGAGTTATCGTTGAATGAACAAAGTTGTCTCTTTCTTGTTTCAAGTGTTCAACTATGGACCCATGGCTAAAACTCAAGTTTTAAAGACTTCCCGAAATCCGAATTTGGACTTTCATTTGTGTATTAAGTGTATTAAAATGTCGTCTTTCACATTGATTCGGAATCGTCAACCGCAAAAAAAGTCAGTTTTGAGATATCGTTGAATGAACAAAGTTGTCTCTTTCTTGTTTCAAGTGTTCAACTATGGACCCATGGCTAAAACTCAAGTTTTAAAAACTTCCCAAAATCTGAATTTGGACTTTATTTAGTGTATTAAGTGTTTCAAAATGTCATCTTTCACGTAGATTCAGAACCGTCAAAAGCAAATAAGTCAGTTTTGAGATATCTTTGATAGAACAAAGTTCTGTCTTTCTTGTTTCAATTGTTCTACTGTGCACCCATGGCTAAAACTCAAGTTTTAAAAACTTCCCGAGATCTGAATCTGGACTTTCATTAGTGTATTATGTGTATCAAAATGTCGTCTTTCACATAGATTCGGAATCGTCAACTGCAAAAAAGTCAATTTTGAGATATCGTTGATTTAACAAAGTTGTCTCCTTCTTGTTTCAAGTGTTCTACTATGGACCCATGGGTAAAACTCACGTTTTAAAAATGTCCCGAAATCCGAATTTGGACTTTCACTAGTGTATTAAGTGTATCAAAATGTCGTCTTTCACATTGATTCGGAATCGTCAACCGCAAAAAAAGGCAGTTTTTAGATATCGTTGAATGAAGAAAGTTGTCTCTTTCTTGTTTCAAGTGTTCAACAATGGACCCATGGCTAAAACTCAAGTTTTAAAGACTTCCCGAAATCCGAATTTGGATTTTTCATTAGTGTATTAAGTGTATTAAAATGTCGTCTTTCACATTGATTCGGAATCATCAACCGCAAAAAAAGTCAGTTTTGAGATATCGTTGAATGAACAAAGTTGTCTCTTTCTTTTTTCAAGTGTTTAACTATGGACCCATGGCTAAAACTCAAGTTTTAAATACTTTCCGAAATCCGAATTTGGACTTTCATCAGTGTATTAAGTGTATTAAAATGTCGTCTTTCACATTGATTCGGAATCGTCCACTACAAAAAACTGCCCTTTTGAGTTATCGTTGAATAAGCAAAGTTGTCTCTTTCTTGTTTCAAGTGTTCAACTATGGACCCATGGCTAAAACACAAGTTTTAAAAACTTCTCGAAATATGAATTTGGACTTTCTTTAGTGTATTAAGTTTTTCAAAATGTCGTCTTTCACGTAGATTCGGAATCATCAAAACCAAATAAGTCAGTTTTTAGATATCTTTGATTGAACAAAGTTCTATCTTTTTCTTGTTTCAAGTGTTCTACTATGAACCCACGGCTAAGACTCAAGTTTTAAAAACTTCTCGAAATCTGAATCTGGACTTTCATTAGTGTATTAAGTGTATCAAAATGTCATCTTTCACATAGGTTCGGAATCGTCAACTGCAAAAAAAGTCAATTTTAAGATATCGTTGATTGAACAAAGTTGTCTCCTTCTTGTTTCAAGTGTTCTACTATGGACCATGGCTAAAACTCAAGTTTTAGAGACATCCCGAAATCCGAATTTGGACTTTCGTTAGTGTATTAAGTGTATCAAAATGTCATCTTTCACATTGATTCGAGATCGTCAACCGCAAAAAAAGTCAGTTTTGAGATATCGTTGAATGAACAAAGTTGTCTCTTTCTTGTTTCTAGTGTTTCACTATGGACCCATGGCTAAAACTCAAGTTTTAAAGACTTCCCGAAATCTGATTTGGACTTTCATCAGTGTATTAAGTGTATTAAAATGTAGTCTTTCACATTGATTCAGAATCGTCCACCGCAAAAAACTTTCCTTTCGAGTTATCGTTGAATGAACGAAGTTGTCTCTTTCTTGTTTCAAGTGTTCAACTACGGACCCATGGCCAAAACTCAAGTTTTAAAAACTTCCCAAAATCTGAATTTGGGCTTTCTTTAGTGTATTAAGTGTTTCAAAATGCCGTCTTTCATGTAGATTCGTAATCATCAAAAGCAAATAAGTCAGTTTTTAGATATCTTTGATTGAACAAAGTTCTGTCTTTCTTGTTTCAAGTGTTCTACTATGGACCCATGGCTAAAACTCAAGTTTTAAAGACTTCCCGAAATCCGAATTTGTACTTTCATTAGTGTATTAAGTGTATTAAAATGTCGTCTTTCACATTGATTCGGAATCGTCAACCGCAAAAAAAGTCAGTTTTGAGTTATCGTTGAATGAACAAAGTTGTCTCTTTCTTGTTTCAAGTGTTTAACTATGGACCCAAGGCTAAAACTCAAGTTTTAAAGACTTCCCGAAATCCGAATTTGGACTTTCATTAGTGTATTAAGTGTATTAAAATGTCGTCTTTCGCATTGATTCGGAATCGTCAACCGCAAAAAAAGTCAGTTTTGAGTTATCGTTGAATGAACAAAGTTGTCTCTTTCTTGTTTCAAGTGTTCAACTATGGACCCATGGCTAAAACTCAAGTTTTAAAGACTTCCCGAAATTCGAATTTGGACTTTCATTTGTGTATTAAGTGTATTAAAATGTCGTCTTTCACATTGATTCGGAATCGTCAACCGCAAAAAAAGTCAGTTTTGAGATATCGTTGAATGAACAAAGTTGTCTCTTTCTTGTTTCAAGTGTTCAACTATGGACCCATGGCTAAAACTCAAGTTTTAAAAACTTCCCAAAATCTGAATTTGGACTTTATTTAGTGTATTAAGTGTTTCAAAATGTCATCTTTCACGTAGATTCAGAACCGTCAAAAGCAAATAAGTCAGTTTTGAGATATCTTTGATAGAACAAAGTTCTGTCTTTCTTGTTTCAATTTTTCTACTGTGCACCCATGGCTAAAACTCAAGTTTTAAAAACTTCCCGAGATCTGAATCTGGACTTTCATTAGTGTATTATGTGTATCAAAATGTCGTCTTTCACATAGATTCGGAATCGTCAACTGCAAAAAAGTCAATTTTGAGATATCGTTGATTTAACAAAGTTGTCTCCTTCTTGTTTCAAGTGTTCTACTATGGACCCATGGGTAAAACTCACGTTTTAAAAATGTCCCGAAATCCGAATTTGGACTTTCACTAGTGTATTAAGTGTATCAAAATGTCGTCTTTCACATTGATTCGGAATCGTCAACCGCAAAAAAAGGCAGTTTTTAGATATCGTTGAATGAAGAAAGTTGTCTCTTTCTTGTTTCAAGTGTTCAACAATGGACCCATGGCTAAAACTCAAGTTTTAAAGACTTCCCGAAATCCGAATTTGGATTTTTCATTAGTGTATTAAGTGTATTAAAATGTCGTCTTTCACATTGATTCGGAATCATCAACCGCAAAAAAAGTCAGTTTTGAGATATCGTTGAATGAACAAAGTTGTCTCTTTCTTTTTTCAAGTGTTTAACTATGGACCCATGGCTAAAACTCAAGTTTTAAATACTTTCCGAAATCCGAATTTGGACTTTCATCAGTGTATTAAGTGTATTAAAATGTCGTCTTTCACTTTGATTCGGAATCGTCCACTACAAAAAACTGCCCTTTTGAGTTATCGTTGAATAAGCAAAGTTGTCTCTTTCTTCTTTCAAGTGTTCAACTATGGACCCATGGCTAAAACACAAGTTTTAAAAACTTCTCGAAATATGAATTTGGACTTTCTTTAGTGTATTAAGTTTTTCAAAATGTCGTCTTTCACGTAGATTCGGAATCATCAAAACCAAATAAGTCAGTTTTTAGATATCTTTGATTGAACAAAGTTCTATCTTTCTTGTTTCAAGTGTTCTACTATGAACCCACGGCTAAGACTCAAGTTTTAAAAACTTCTCGAAATCTGAATCTGGACTTTCATTAGTGTATTAAGTGTATCAAAATGTCATCTTTCACATAGGTTCGGAATCGTCAACTGCAAAAAAGTCAATTTTAAGATATCGTTGATTGAACAAAGTTGTCTCCTTCTTGTTTCAAGTGTTCTACTATGGACCATGGCTAAAACTCAAGTTTTAGAGACATCCCGAAATCCGAATTTGGACTTTCGTTAGTGTATTAAGTGTATCAAAATGTCATTTTTCACATTGATTCGAGATCGTCAACCGCAAAAAAAGTCAGTTCTGAGATATCGTTGAATGAACAAAGTTGTCTCTTTCTTGTTTCTAGTGTTTAACTATGGACCCATGGCTAAAACTCAAGTTTTAAAGACTTCCCGAAATCTGATTTGGACTTTCATCAGTGTATTAAGTGTATTAAAATGTAGTCTTTCACATTGATTCAGAATCGTCCACCGCAAAAAACTTTCCTTTCGAGTTATCGTTGAATGAACGAAGTTGTCTCTTTCTTGTTTCAAGTGTTCAACTACGGACCCATGGCCAAAACTCAAGTTTTAAAAACTTCCCAAAATCTGAATTTGGGCTTTCTTTAGTGTATTAAGTGTTTCAAAATGCCGTCTTTCATGTAGATTCGTAATCATCAAAAGCAAATAAGTCAGTTTTTAGATATCTTTGATTGAACAAAGTTCTGTCTTTCTTGTTTCAAGTGTTCTACTATGGACCCATGACTAAAACTCAAGTTTTAAAAACTTCTCGAAATCTAAATCTGGACTTTCATTAGGGTATTAAGTGTATCAAAATGTCGTCTTTCACATAGATTCGGAATCGTCAACTGCAAAAAAGTCAGTTTTGAGATATCGTTGATTGAACAAAGTTGTCTCTTTCTTGTTTCAAGTGTTCTACTATGGACCCATGGGTAAAACTCAAGTTTTAAAAAAGTTCCCGGAATCCGAATTTGGACATTCGTTAGTGTATTAAGTGTATCAAAATGTCGTCTTTCACGTTGATTCGGAATCGTCAACCGTAATAAAAGTCAGTTTTGAGATATAGTTGAATGAACAAAGTTGTCTCTTTCTTGTTTCAAGTGTTTAACTATTGACCCATGGCTAAAACTCAAGCTTTAAAGACTTCCCGAAATCCAAATTTGGACTTTCCTTAGTGTATTAAGTGTATCAAAATGTCGTCTTTCACATTTATTCGAAATCGTCAACCGCAAAAAAAGTCAGTTTTGAGAAATCGTTGAATCAACAAAGTTGTCTCTTTCTTGTTTTAAGTGTTCTACTATAGACCCATGGCTAAAACTCAAGTTTTAAAGACTTCCCGAAATCCAAATTTAGACTTTCATTAGTGTATTAAGTGTATTAAAATGTCGTATTTCACATTGATTCGGAATCGTCAACCGCAAAAAAAGTCAGTTCTGAGATATCTTTGATAGAACAAAGTTCTGTCTTTCTTGTTTCAATTGTTCTACTGTGCACCCATGGCTAAAACTCAAGTTTCAAAAACTTCCCGAGATCTGAATCTGGACTTTCATTAGTGTATTATGTGTATCAAAATGTCGTCTTTCACATAGATTCGGAATCGTCAACTGCAAAAAAGTCAATTTTGAGATATCGTTGATTTAACAAAGTTGTCTCCTTCTTGTTTCAAGTGTTCTACTATGGACCCATGGGTAAAACTCACGTTTTAAAAATGTCCCGAAATCCGAATTTGGACTTTCACTAGTGTATTAAGTGTATCAAAATGTCGTCTTTCACATTGATTCGGAATCGTCAACCGCAAAAAAAGGCAGTTTTTAGATATCGTTGAATGAAGAAAGTTGTCTCTTTCTTGTTTCAAGTGTTCAACAATGGACCCATGGCTAAAACTCAAGTTTTAAAGACTTCCCGAAATCCGAATTTGGATTTTTCATTAGTGTATTAAGTGTATTAAAATGTCGTCTTTCACATTGATTCGGAATCATCAACCGCAAAAAAAGTCAGTTTTGAGATATCGTTGAATGAACAAAGTTGTCTCTTTCTTTTTTCAAGTGTTTAACTATGGACCCATGGCTAAAACTCAAGTTTTAAATACTTTCCGAAATCCGAATTTGGACTTTCATCAGTGTATTAAGTGTATTAAAATGTCGTCTTTCACATTGATTCGGAATCGTCCACTACAAAAAACTGCCCTTTTGAGTTATCGTTGAATAAGCAAAGTTGTCTCTTTCTTGTTTCAAGTGTTCAACTATGGACCCATGGCTAAAACACAAGTTTTAAAAACTTCTCGAAATATGAATTTGGACTTTCTTTAGTGTATTAAGTTTTTCAAAATGTCGTCTTTCACGTAGATTCGGAATCATCAAAACCAAATAAGTCAGTTTTTAGATATCTTTGATTGAACAAAGTTCTATCTTTCTTGTTTCAAGTGTTCTACTATGAACCCACGGCTAAAACTCAAGTTTTAAAAACTTCTCGAAATCTGAATCTGGACTTTCATTAGTGTATTAAGTGTATCAAAATGTCATCTTTCACATAGGTTCGGAATCGTCAACTGCAAAAAAGTCAATTTTAAGATATCGTTGATTGAACAAAGTTGTCTCCTTCTTGTTTCAAGTGTTCTACTATGGACCATGGCTAAAACTCAAGTTTTAGAGACATCCCGAAATCCGAATTTGGACTTTCGTTAGTGTATTAAGTGTATCAAAATGTCATCTTTCACATTGATTCGAGATCGTCAACCGCAAAAAAAGTCAGTTTTGAGATATCGTTGAATGAACAAAGTTGTCTCTTTCTTGTTTCTAGTGTTTAACTATGGACCCATGGCTAAAACTCAAGTTTTAAAGACTTCCCGAAATCTGATTTGGACTTTCATCAGTGTATTAAGTGTATTAAAATGTAGTCTTTCACATTGATTCAGAATCGTCCACCGCAAAAAACTTTCCTTTCGAGTTATCGTTGAATGAACGAAGTTGTCTCTTTCTTGTTTCAAGTGTTCAACTACGGACCCATGGCCAAAACTCAAGTTTTAAAAACTTCCCAAAATCTGAATTTGGGCTTTCTTTAGTGTATTAAGTGTTTCAAAATGCCGTCTTTCATGTAGATTCGTAATCATCAAAAGCAAATAAGTCAGTTTTTAGATATCTTTGATTGAACAAAGTTCTGTCTTTCTTGTTTCAAGTGTTCTACTATGGACCCATGACTAAAACTCAAGTTTTAAAAACTTCTCGAAATCTAAATCTGGACTTTCATTAGGGTATTAAGTGTATCAAAATGTCGTCTTTCACATAGATTCGGAATCGTCAACTGCAAAAAAGTCAGTTTTAAGATATCGTTGATTGAACAAAGTTGTCTCTTTCTTGTTTCAAGTGTTCTACTATGGACCCATGGGTAAAACTCAAGTTTTAAAAAAGTTCCCGGAATCCGAATTTGGACATTCGTTAGTGTATTAAGGGTATCAAAATGTCGTCTTTCACGTTGATTCGGAATCGTCAACCGCAATAAAAGTCAGTTTTGAGATATAGTTGAATGAACAAAGTTGTCTCTTTCTTGTTTCAAGTGTTTAACTATTGACCCATGGCTAAAACTCAAGCTTTAAAGACTTCCCGAAATCCAAATTTGGACTTTCGTTAGTGTATTAAGTGTATCAAAATGTCGTCTTTCACATTTATTCGAAATCGTCAACCGCAAAAAAAGTCAGTTTTGAGAAATCGTTGAATCAACAAAGTTGTCTCCTTCTTGTTTCAAGTGTTCTACTATGGACCCATCTCTAAAACTCAAGTTTTAAAGACTTCCCGAAATCCAAATTTAGACTTTCACTAGTGTATTAAGTGTATTAAAATGTCGTATTTCACATTGATTCGGAATCGTCAACCGCAAAAAAAGTCAGTTCTGAGATATCGTTGAATGAACAAAGTTGTCTCTTTCTTGTTTCAAGTGTTCAACTATGGACCCATGGCTAAAACTCAAGTTTTAAAAACTTCCCAAAATCTGAATTTGGACTTTATTTAGTGTATTAAGTGTTTCAAAATGTCATCTTTCACGTAGATTCAGAACCGTCAAAAGCAAATAAGTCAGTTTTGAGATATCTTTGATAGAACAAAGTTCTGTCTTTCTTGTTTCAATTGTTCTACTGTGCACCCATGGCTAAAACTCAAGTTTTAAAAACTTCCCGAGATCTGAATCTGGACTTTCATTAGCGTATTATGTGTATCAAAATGTCATCTTTCACATAGATTCGGAATCGTCAACTGCAAAAAAGTCAATTTTGAGATATCGTTGATTTAACAAAGTTGTCTCCTTCTTGTTTCAAGTGTTCTACTATGGACCCATGGGTAAAACTCACGTTTTAAAAATGTCCCGAAATTCGAATTTGGACTTTCACTAGTGTATTAAGTGTATCAAAATGTCATCTTTCACATTGATTCGGAATCGTCAACCGCAAAAAAAGGCAGTTTTTAGATATCGTTGAATGAAGAAAGTTGTCTCTTTCTTGTTTCAAGTGTTCAACAATGGACCCATGGCTAAAACTCAAGTTTTAAAGACTTCCCGAAATCCGAATTTGGATTTTTCATTAGTGTATTAAGTGTATTAAAATGTCGTCTTTCACATTGATTCGGAATCATCAACCGCAAAAAAAGTCAGTTTTGAGATATCGTTGAATGAACAAAGTTGTCTCTTTCTTTTTTCAAGTGTTTAACTATGGACCCATGGCTAAAACTCAAGTTTTAAATACTTTCCGAAATCCGAATTTGAACTTTCATCAGTGTATTAAGTGTATTAAAATGTCGTCTTTCACATTGATTCGGAATCGTCCACTACAAAAAACTGCCCTTTTGAGTTATCGTTGAATAAGCAAAGTTGTCTTTTTCTTGTTTCAAGTGTTCAACTATGGACCCATGGCTAAAACACAAGTTTTAAAAACTTCTCGAAATATGAATTTGGACTTTCTTTAGTGTATTAAGTTTTTCAAAATGTCGTCTTTCACGTAGATTCGGAATCATCAAAACCAAATAAGTCAGTTTTTAGATATCTTTGATTGAACAAAGTTCTATCTTTCTTGTTTCAAGTGTTCTACTATGAACCCACGGCTAAAACTCAAGTTTTAAAAACTTCTCGAAATCTGAATCTGGCCTTTCATTACTGTATTAAGTGTATCAAAATGTCATCTTTCACATAGGTTCGGAATCGTCAACTGCAAAAAAGTCAATTTTAAGATATCGTTGATTGAACAAAGTTGTCTCCTTCTTGTTTCAAGTGTTCTACTATGGACCATGGCTAAAACTCAAGTTTTAGAGACATCCCGAAATCCGAATTTGGACTTTCGTTAGTGTATTAAGTGTATCAAAATGTCATCTTTCACATTGATTCGAGATCGTCAACCGCAAAAAAAGTCAGTTTTGAGATATCGTTGAATGAACAAAGTTGTCTCTTTCTTGTTTCTAGTGTTTAACTATGGACCCATGGCTAAAACTCAAGTTTTAAAGACTTCCCGAAATCTGATTTGGACTTTCATCAGTGTATTAAGTGTATTAAAATGTAGTCTTTCACATTGATTCAGAATCGTCCACCGCAAAAAACTTTCCTTTCGAGTTATCGTTGAATGAACGAAGTTGTCTCTTTCTTGTTTCAAGTGTTCAACTACGGACCCATGGCCAAAACTCAAGTTTTAAAAACTTCCCAAAATCTGAATTTGGGCTTTCTTTAGTGTATTAAGTGTTTCAAAATGCCGTCTTTCATGTAGATTCGTAATCATCAAAAGCAAATAAGTCATTTTTTAGATATCTTTGATTGAACAAAGTTCTGTCTTTCTTGTTTCAAGTGTTCTACTATGGACCCATGACTAAAACTCAAGTTTTAAAAACTTCTCGAAATCTAAATCTGGACTTTCATTAGGGTATTAAGTGTATCAAAATGTCGTCTTTCACATAGATTCGGAATCGTCAACTGCAAAAAAGTCAGTTTTAAGATATCGTTGATTGAACAAAGTTGTCTCTTTCTTGTTTCAAGTGTTCTACTATGGACCCATGGGTAAAACTCAAGTTTTAAAAAAGTTCCCGGAATCTGAATTTGGACATTCGTTAGTGTATTAAGTGTATCAAAATGTCGTCTTTCACGTTGATTCGGAATCGTCAACCGCAATAAAAGTCAGTTTTGAGATATAGTTGAATGAACAAAGTTGTCTCTTTCTTGTTTCAAGTGTTTAACTATTGACCCATGGTTAAAACTCAAGCTTTAAAGACTTCCCGAAATCCAAATTTGGACTTTCGTTAGTGTATTAAGTGTATCAAAATGTCGTCTTTCACATTTATTCGAAATCGTCAACCGCAAAAAAAGTCAGTTTTGAGAAATCGTTGAATCAACAAAGTTGTCTCCTTCTTGTTTCAAGTGTTCTACTATGGACCCATCTCTAAAACTCAAGTTTTAAAGACTTCCCGAAATCCAAATTTAGACTTTCACTAGTGTATTAAGTGTATTAAAATGTCGTATTTCACATTGATTCGGAATCGTCAACCGCAAAAAAAGTCAGTTCTGAGATATCGTTGAATGAACGAAGTTGTTTCTTTCTTGTTTCAAGTGTTTAACTATGGACCCATGGCTAAAACTCAAGTTTTAAAGACTTCCCGAAATCCGAATTTGTACTTTCATTAGTGTATTAAGTGTATTAAAATGTCGTCTTTCACATTGATTCGGAATCGTCAACCGCAAAAAAAGTCAGTTTTGAGTTATCGTTGAATGAACAAAGTTGTCTCTTTCTTGTTTCAAGTGTTTAACTATGGACCCATGGCTAAAACTCAAGTTTTAAAGACTTCCCGAAATCCGAATTTGGACTTTCATTAGTGTATTAAGTGTATTAAAATGTCGTCTTTCGCATTGATTCGGAATCGTCAACCGCAAAAAAAGTCAGTTTTGAGTTATCGTTGAATGAACAAAGTTGTCTCTTTCTTGTTTCAAGTGTTCAACTATGGACCCATGGCTAAAACTCAAGTTTTAAAGACTTCCCGAAATCCGAATTTGGACTTTCATTTGTGTATTAAGTGTATTAAAATGTCGTCTTTCACATTGATTCGGAATCGTCAACCGCAAAAAAAGTCAGTTTTGAGATATCGTTGAATGAACAAAGTTGTCTCTTTCTTGTTTCAAGTGTTCAACTATGGACCCATGGCTAAAACTCAAGTTTTAAAAACTTCCCAAAATCTGAATTTGGACTTTATTTAGTGTATTAAGTGTTTCAAAATGTCATCTTTCACGTAGATTCAGAACCGTCAAAAGCAAATAAGTCAGTTTTGAGATATCTTTGATAGAACAAAGTTCTGTCTTTCTTGTTTCAATTGTTCTACTGTGCACCCATGGCTAAAACTCAAGTTTTAAAAACTTCCCGAGATCTCAATCTGGACTTTTATTAGTGTATTATGTGTATCAAAATGTCGTCTTTCACATAGATTCGGAATCGTCAACTGCAAAAAAGTCAATTTTGAGATATCGTTGATTTAACAAAGTTGTCTCCTTCTTGTTTCAAGTGTTCTACTATGGACCCATGGGTAAAACTCACGTTTTAAAAATGTCCCGAAATCCGAATTTGGACTTTCACTAGTGTATTAAGTGTATCAAAATGTCGTCTTTCACATTGATTCGGAATCGTCAACCGCAAAAAAAGGCAGTTTTTAGATATCGTTGAATGAAGAAAGTTGTCTCTTTCTTGTTTCAAGTGTTCAACAATGGACCCATGGCTAAAACTCAAGTTTTAAAGACTTCCCGAAATCCGAATTTGGATTTTTCATTAGTGTATTAAGTGTATTAAAATGTCGTCTTTCACATTGATTCGGAATCATCAACCGCAAAAAAAGTCAGTTTTGAGATATCGTTGAATGAACAAAGTTGTCTCTTTCTTTTTTCAAGTGTTTAACTATGGACCCATGGCTAAAACTCAAGTTTTAAATACTTTCCGAAATCCGAATTTGGACTTTCATCAGTGTATTAAGTGTATTAAAATGTCGTCTTTCACATTGATTCGGAATCGTCCACTACAAAAAACTGCCCTTTTGAGTTATCGTTGAATAAGCAAAGTTGTCTCTTTCTTGTTTCAAGTGTTCAACTATGGACCCATGGCTAAAACACAAGTTTTAAAAACTTCTCGAAATATGAATTTGGACTTTCTTTAGTGTATTAAGTTTTTCAAAATGTCGTCTTTCACGTAGATTCGGAATCATCAAAACCAAATAAGTCAGTTTTTAGATATCTTTGATTGAACAAAGTTCTATCTTTCTTGTTTCAAGTGTTCTACTATAAACCCACGGCTAAGACTCAAGTTTTAAAAACTTCTCGAAATCTGAATCTGGACTTTCATTAGTGTATTAAGTGTATCAAAATGTCATCTTTCACATAGGTTCGGAATCGTCAACTGCAAAAAAAGTCAATTTTAAGATATCGTTGATTGAACAAAGTTGTCTCCTTCTTGTTTCAAGTGTTCTACTATGGACCATGGCTAAAACTCAAGTTTTAGAGACATCCCGAAATCCGAATTTGGACTTTCGTTAGTGTATTAAGTGTATCAAAATGTCATCTTTCACATTGATTCGAGATCGTCAACCGCAAAAAAAGTCAGTTTTGAGATATCGTTGAATGAACAAAGTTGTCTCTTTCTTGTTTCTAGTGTTTCACTATGGACCCATGGCTAAAACTCAAGTTTTAAAGACTTCCCGAAATCTGATTTGGACTTTCATCAGTGTATTAAGTGTATTAAAATGTAGTCTTTCACATTGATTCAGAATCGTCCACCGCAAAAAACTTTCCTTTCGAGTTATCGTTGAATGAACGAAGTTGTCTCTTTCTTGTTTCAAGTGTTCAACTACGGACCCATGGCCAAAACTCAAGTTTTAAAAACTTCCCAAAATCTGAATTTGGGCTTTCTTTAGTGTATTAAGTGTTTCAAAATGCCGTCTTTCATGTAGATTCGTAATCATCAAAAGCAAATAAGTCAGTTTTTAGATATCTTTGATTGAACAAAGTTCTGTCTTTCTTGTTTCAAGTGTTCTACTATGGACCCATGGCTAAAACTCAAGTTTTAAAGACTTCCCGAAATCCGAATTTGTACTTTCATTAGTGTATTAAGTGTATTAAAATGTCGTCTTTCACATTGATTCGGAATCGTCAACCGCAAAAAAAGTCAGTTTTGAGTTATCGTTGAATGAACAAAGTTGTCTCTTTCTTGTTTCAAGTGTTTAACTATGGACCCAAGGCTAAAACTCAAGTTTTAAAGACTTCCCGAAATCCGAATTTGGACTTTCATTAGTGTATTAAGTGTATTAAAATGTCGTCTTTCGCATTGATTCGGAATCGTCAACCGCAAAAAAAGTCAGTTTTGAGTTATCGTTGAATGAACAAAGTTGTCTCTTTCTTGTTTCAAGTGTTCAACTATGGACCCATGGCTAAAACTCAAGTTTTAAAGACTTCCCGAAATTCGAATTTGGACTTTCATTTGTGTATTAAGTGTATTAAAATGTCGTCTTTCACATTGATTCGGAATCGTCAACCGCAAAAAAAGTCAGTTTTGAGATATCGTTGAATGAACAAAGTTGTCTCTTTCTTGTTTCAAGTGTTCAACTATGGACCCATGGCTAAAACTCAAGTTTTAAAAACTTCCCAAAATCTGAATTTGGACTTTATTTAGTGTATTAAGTGTTTCAAAATGTCATCTTTCACGTAGATTCAGAACCGTCAAAAGCAAATAAGTCAGTTTTGAGATATCTTTGATAGAACAAAGTTCTGTCTTTCTTGTTTCAATTGTTCTACTGTGCACCCATGGCTAAAACTCAAGTTTTAAAAACTTCCCGAGATCTGAATCTGGACTTTCATTAGTGTATTATGTGTATCAAAATGTCGTCTTTCACATAGATTCGGAATCGTCAACTGCAAAAAAGTCAATTTTGAGATATCGTTGATTTAACAAAGTTGTCTCCTTCTTGTTTCAAGTGTTCTACTATGGACCCATGGGTAAAACTCACGTTTTAAAAATGTCCCGAAATCCGAATTTGGACTTTCACTAGTGTATTAAGTGTATCAAAATGTCGTCTTTCACATTGATTCGGAATCGTCAACCGCAAAAAAAGGCAGTTTTTAGATATCGTTGAATGAAGAAAGTTGTCTCTTTCTTGTTTCAAGTGTTCAACAATGGACCCATGGCTAAAACTCAAGTTTTAAAGACTTCCCGAAATCCGAATTTGGATTTTTCATTAGTGTATTAAGTGTATTAAAATGTCGTCTTTCACATTGATTCGGAATCATCAACCGCAAAAAAAGTCAGTTTTGAGATATCGTTGAATGAACAAAGTTGTCTCTTTCTTTTTTCAAGTGTTTAACTATGGACCCATGGCTAAAACTCAAGTTTTAAATACTTTTCGAAATCCGAATTTGGACTTTCATCAGTGTATTAAGTGTATTAAAATGTCGTCTTTCACTTTGATTCGGAATCGTCCACTACAAAAAACTGCCCTTTTGAGTTATCGTTGAATAAGCAAAGTTGTCTCTTTCTTCTTTCAAGTGTTCAACTATGGACCCATGGCTAAAACACAAGTTTTAAAAACTTCTCGAAATATGAATTTGGACTTTCTTTAGTGTATTAAGTTTTTCAAAATGTCGTCTTTCACGTAGATTCGGAATCATCAAAACCAAATAAGTCAGTTTTTAGATATCTTTGATTGAACAAAGTTCTATCTTTCTTGTTTCAAGTGTTCTACTATGAACCCACGGCTAAGACTCAAGTTTTAAAAACTTCTCGAAATCTGAATCTGGACTTTCATTAGTGTATTAAGTGTATCAAAATGTCATCTTTCACATAGGTTCGGAATCGTCAACTGCAAAAAAGTCAATTTTAAGATATCGTTGATTGAACAAAGTTGTCTCCTTCTTGTTTCAAGTGTTCTACTATGGACCATGGCTAAAACTCAAGTTTTAGAGACATCCCGAAATCCGAATTTGGACTTTCGTTAGTGTATTAAGTGTATCAAAATGTCATTTTTCACATTGATTCGAGATCGTCAACCGCAAAAAAAGTCAGTTCTGAGATATCGTTGAATGAACAAAGTTGTCTCTTTCTTGTTTCTAGTGTTTAACTATGGACCCATGGCTAAAACTCAAGTTTTAAAGACTTCCCGAAATCTGATTTGGACTTTCATCAGTGTATTAAGTGTATTAAAATGTAGTCTTTCACATTGATTCAGAATCGTCCACCGCAAAAAACTTTCCTTTCGAGTTATCGTTGAATGAACGAAGTTGTCTCTTTCTTGTTTCAAGTGTTCAACTACGGACCCATGGCCAAAACTCAAGTTTTAAAAACTTCCCAAAATCTGAATTTGGGCTTTCTTTAGTGTATTAAGTGTTTCAAAATGCCGTCTTTCATGTAGATTCGTAATCATCAAAAGCAAATAAGTCAGTTTTTAGATATCTTTGATTGAACAAAGTTCTGTCTTTCTTGTTTCAAGTGTTCTACTATGGACCCATGACTAAAACTCAAGTTTTAAAAACTTCTCGAAATCTAAATCTGGACTTTCATTAGGGTATTAAGTGTATCAAAATGTCGTCTTTCACATAGATTCGGAATCGTCAACTGCAAAAAAGTCAGTTTTGAGATATCGTTGATTGAACAAAGTTGTCTCTTTCTTGTTTCAAGTGTTCTACTATGGACCCATGGGTAAAACTCAAGTTTTAAAAAAGTTCCCGGAATCCGAATTTGGACATTTGTTAGTGTATTAAGTGTATCAAAATGTCGTCTTTCACGTTGATTCGGAATCGTCAACCGTAATAAAAGTCAGTTTTGAGATATAGTTGAATGAACAAAGTTGTCTCTTTCTTGTTTCAAGTGTTTAACTATTGACCCATGGCTAAAACTCAAGCTTTAAAGACTTCCCGAAATCCAAATTTGGACTTTCCTTAGTGTATTAAGTGTATCAAAATGTCGTCTTTCACATTTATTCGAAATCGTCAACCGCAAAAAAAGTCAGTTTTGAGAAATCGTTGAATCAACAAAGTTGTCTCTTTCTTGTTTCAAGTGTTCTACTATAGACCCATGGCTAAAACTCAAGTTTTAAAGACTTCCCGAAATCCAAATTTAGACTTTCATTAGTGTATTAAGTGTATTAAAATGTCGTATTTCACATTGATTCGGAATCGTCAACCGCAAAAAAAGTCAGTTCTGAGATATCTTTGATAGAACAAAGTTCTGTCTTTCTTGTTTCAATTGTTCTACTGTGCACCCATGGCTAAAACTCAAGTTTCAAAAACTTCCCGAGATCTGAATCTGGACTTTCATTAGTGTATTATGTGTATCAAAATGTCGTCTTTCACATAGATTCGGAATCGTCAACTGCAAAAAAGTCAATTTTGAGATATCGTTGATTTAACAAAGTTGTCTCCTTCTTGTTTCAAGTGTTCTACTATGGACCCATGGGTAAAACTCACGTTTTAAAAATGTCCCGAAATCCGAATTTGGACTTTCACTAGTGTATTAAGTGTATCAAAATGTCGTCTTTCACATTGATTCGGAATCGTCAACCGCAAAAAAAGGCAGTTTTTAGATATCGTTGAATGAAGAAAGTTGTCTCTTTCTTGTTTCAAGTGTTCAACAATGGACCCATGGCTAAAACTCAAGTTTTAAAGACTTCCCGAAATCCGAATTTGGATTTTTCATTAGTGTATTAAGTGTATTAAAATGTCGTCTTTCACATTGATTCGGAATCATCAACCGCAAAAAAAGTCAGTTTTGAGATATCGTTGAATGAACAAAGTTGTCTCTTTCTTTTTTCAAGTGTTTAACTATGGACCCATGGCTAAAACTCAAGTTTTAAATACTTTCCGAAATCCGAATTTGGACTTTCATCAGTGTATTAAGTGTATTAAAATGTCGTCTTTCACATTGATTCGGAATCGTCCACTACAAAAAACTGCCCTTTTGAGTTATCGTTGAATAAGCAAAGTTGTCTCTTTCTTGTTTCAAGTGTTCAACTATGGACCCATGGCTAAAACACAAGTTTTAAAAACTTCTCGAAATATGAATTTGGACTTTCTTTAGTGTATTAAGTTTTTCAAAATGTCGTCTTTCACGTAGATTCGGAATCATCAAAACCAAATAAGTCAGTTTTTAGATATCTTTGATTGAACAAAGTTCTATCTTTCTTGTTTCAAGTGTTCTACTATGAACCCACGGCTAAAACTCAAGTTTTAAAAACTTCTCGAAATCTGAATCTGGACTTTCATTAGTGTATTAAGTGTATCAAAATGTCATCTTTCACATAGGTTCGGAATCGTCAACTGCAAAAAAGTCAATTTTAAGATATCGTTGATTGAACAAAGTTGTCTCCTTCTTGTTTCAAGTGTTCTACTATGGACCATGGCTAAAACTCAAGTTTTAGAGACATCCCGAAATCCGAATTTGGACTTTCGTTAGTGTATTAAGTGTATCAAAATGTCATCTTTCACATTGATTCGAGATCGTCAACCGCAAAAAAAGTCAGTTTTGAGATATCGTTGAATGAACAAAGTTGTCTCTTTCTTGTTTCTAGTGTTTAACTATGGACCCATGGCTAAAACTCAAGTTTTAAAGACTTCCCGAAATCTGATTTGGACTTTCATCAGTGTATTAAGTGTATTAAAATGTAGTCTTTCACATTGATTCAGAATCGTCCACCGCAAAAAACTTTCCTTTCGAGTTATCGTTGAATGAACGAAGTTGTCTCTTTCTTGTTTCAAGTGTTCAACTACGGACCCATGGCCAAAACTCAAGTTTTAAAAACTTCCCAAAATCTGAATTTGGGCTTTCTTTAGTGTATTAAGTGTTTCAAAATGCCGTCTTTCATGTAGATTCGTAATCATCAAAAGCAAATAAGTCAGTTTTTAGATATCTTTGATTGAACAAAGTTCTGTCTTTCTTGTTTCAAGTGTTCTACTATGGACCCATGACTAAAACTCAAGTTTTAAAAACTTCTCGAAATCTAAATCTGGACTTTCATTAGGGTATTAAGTGTATCAAAATGTCGTCTTTCACATAGATTCGGAATCGTCAACTGCAAAAAAGTCAGTTTTAAGATATCGTTGATTGAACAAAGTTGTCTCTTTCTTGTTTCAAGTGTTCTACTATGGACCCATGGGTAAAACTCAAGTTTTAAAAAAGTTCCCGGAATCTAAATTTGGACATTCGTTAGTGTATTAAGTGTATCAAAATGTCGTCTTTCACGTTGATTCGGAATCGTCAACCGCAATAAAAGTCAGTTTTGAGATATAGTTGAATGAACAAAGTTGTCTCTTTCTTGTTTCAAGTGTTTAACTATTGACCCATGGTTAAAACTCAAGCTTTAAAGACTTCCCGAAATCCAAATTTGGACTTTCGTTAGTGTATTAAGTGTATCAAAATGTCGTCTTTCACATTTATTCGAAATCGTCAACCGCAAAAAAAGTCAGTTTTGAGAAATCGTTGAATCAACAAAGTTGTCTCCTTCTTGTTTCAAGTGTTCTACTATGGACCCATCTCTAAAACTCAAGTTTTAAAGACTTCCCGAAATCCAAATTTAGACTTTCACTAGTGTATTAAGTGTATTAAAATGTCGTATTTCACATTGATTCGGAATCGTCAACCGCAAAAAAAGTCAGTTCTGAGATATCGTTGAATGAACGAAGTTGTTTCTTTCTTGTTTCAAGTGTTTAACTATGGACCCATGGCTAAAACTCAAGTTTTAAAGACTTCCCGAAATCCGAATTTGTACTTTCATTAGTGTATTAAGTGTATTAAAATGTCGTCTTTCACATTGATTCGGAATCGTCAACCGCAAAAAAAGTCAGTTTTGAGTTATCGTTGAATGAACAAAGTTGTCTCTTTCTTGTTTCAAGTGTTTAACTATGGACCCATGGCTAAAACTCAAGTTTTAAAGACTTCCCGAAATCCGAATTTGGACTTTCATTAGTGTATTAAGTGTATTAAAATGTCGTCTTTCGCATTGATTCGGAATCGTCAACCGCAAAAAAAGTCAGTTTTGAGTTATCGTTGAATGAACAAAGTTGTCTCTTTCTTGTTTCAAGTGTTCAACTATGGACCCATGGCTAAAACTCAAGTTTTAAAGACTTCCCGAAATCCGAATTTGGACTTTCATTTGTGTATTAAGTGTATTAAAATGTCGTCTTTCACATTGATTCGGAATCGTCAACCGCAAAAAAAGTCAGTTTTGAGATATCGTTGAATGAACAAAGTTGTCTCTTTCTTGTTTCAAGTGTTCAACTATGGACCCATGGCTAAAACTCAAGTTTTAAAAACTTCCCAAAATCTGAATTTGGACTTTATTTAGTGTATTAAGTGTTTCAAAATGTCATCTTTCACGTAGATTCAGAACCGTCAAAAGCAAATAAGTCAGTTTTGAGATATCTTTGATAGAACAAAGTTCTGTCTTTCTTGTTTCAATTGTTCTACTGTGCACCCATGGCTAAAACTCAAGTTTTAAAAACTTCCCGAGATCTGAATCTGGACTTTCATTAGTGTATTATGTGTATCAAAATGTCATCTTTCACATAGATTCGGAATCGTCAACTGCAAAAAAGTCAATTTTGAGATATCGTTGATTTAACAAAGTTGTCTCCTTCTTGTTTCAAGTGTTCTACTATGGACCCATGGGTAAAACTCACGTTTTAAAAATGTCCCGAAATCCGAATTTGGACTTTCACTAGTGTATTAAGTGTATCAAAATGTCGTCTTTCACATTGATTCGGAATCGTCAACCGCAAAAAAAGGCAGTTTTTAGATATCGTTGAATGAAGAAAGTTGTCTCTTTCTTGTTTCAAGTGTTCAACAATGGACCCATGGCTAAAACTCAAGTTTTAAAGACTTCCCGAAATCCGAATTTGGATTTTTCATTAGTGTATTAAGTGTATTAAAATGTCGTCTTTCACATTGATTCGGAATCATCAACCGCAAAAAAAGTCAGTTTTGAGATATCGTTGAATGAACAAAGTTGTCTCTTTCTTTTTTCAAGTGTTTAACTATGGACCCATGGCTAAAACTCAAGTTTTAAATACTTTCCGAAATCCGAATTTGGACTTTCATCAGTGTATTAAGTGTATTAAAATGTCGTCTTTCACATTGATTCGGAATCGTCCACTACAAAAAACTGCCCTTTTGAGTTATCGTTGAATAAGCAAAGTTGTCTCTTTCTTGTTTCAAGTGTTCAACTATGGACCCATGGCTAAAACACAAGTTTTAAAAACTTCTCGAAATATGAATTTGGACTTTCTTTAGTGTATTAAGTTTTTCAAAATGTCGTCTTTCACGTAGATTCGGAATCATCAAAACCAAATAAGTCAGTTTTTAGATATCTTTGATTGAACAAAGTTCTATCTTTTTCTTGTTTCAAGTGTTCTACTATGAACCCACGGCTAAGACTCAAGTTTTAAAAACTTCTCGAAATCTGAATCTGGACTTTCATTAGTGTATTAAGTGTATCAAAATGTCATCTTTCACATAGGTTCGGAATCGTCAACTGCAAAAAAAGTCAATTTTAAGATATCGTTGATTGAACAAAGTTGTCTCCTTCTTGTTTCAAGTGTTCTACTATGGACCATGGCTAAAACTCAAGTTTTAGAGACATCCCGAAATCCGAATTTGGACTTTCGTTAGTGTATTAAGTGTATCAAAATGTCATCTTTCACATTGATTCGAGATCGTCAACCGCAAAAAAAGTCAGTTTTGAGATATCGTTGAATGAACAAAGTTGTCTCTTTCTTGTTTCTAGTGTTTCACTATGGACCCATGGCTAAAACTCAAGTTTTAAAGACTTCCCGAAATCTGATTTGGACTTTCATCAGTGTATTAAGTGTATTAAAATGTAGTCTTTCACATTGATTCAGAATCGTCCACCGCAAAAAACTTTCCTTTCGAGTTATCGTTGAATGAACGAAGTTGTCTCTTTCTTGTTTCAAGTGTTCAACTACGGACCCATGGCCAAAACTCAAGTTTTAAAAACTTCCCAAAATCTGAATTTGGGCTTTCTTTAGTGTATTAAGTGTTTCAAAATGCCGTCTTTCATGTAGATTCGTAATCATCAAAAGCAAATAAGTCAGTTTTTAGATATCTTTGATTGAACAAAGTTCTGTCTTTCTTGTTTCAAGTGTTCTACTATGGACCCATGGCTAAAACTCAAGTTTTAAAGACTTCCCGAAATCCGAATTTGTACTTTCATTAGTGTATTAAGTGTATTAAAATGTCGTCTTTCACATTGATTCGGAATCGTCAACCGCAAAAAAAGTCAGTTTTGAGTTATCGTTGAATGAACAAAGTTGTCTCTTTCTTGTTTCAAGTGTTTAACTATGGACCCAAGGCTAAAACTCAAGTTTTAAAGACTTCCCGAAATCCGAATTTGGACTTTCATTAGTGTATTAAGTGTATTAAAATGTCGTCTTTCGCATTGATTCGGAATCGTCAACCGCAAAAAAAGTCAGTTTTGAGTTATCGTTGAATGAACAAAGTTGTCTCTTTCTTGTTTCAAGTGTTCAACTATGGACCCATGGCTAAAACTCAAGTTTTAAAGACTTCCCGAAATTCGAATTTGGACTTTCATTTGTGTATTAAGTGTATTAAAATGTCGTCTTTCACATTGATTCGGAATCGTCAACCGCAAAAAAAGTCAGTTTTGAGATATCGTTGAATGAACAAAGTTGTCTCTTTCTTGTTTCAAGTGTTCAACTATGGACCCATGGCTAAAACTCAAGTTTTAAAAACTTCCCAAAATCTGAATTTGGACTTTATTTAGTGTATTAAGTGTTTCAAAATGTCATCTTTCACGTAGATTCAGAACCGTCAAAAGCAAATAAGTCAGTTTTGAGATATCTTTGATAGAACAAAGTTCTGTCTTTCTTGTTTCAATTGTTCTACTGTGCACCCATGGCTAAAACTCAAGTTTTAAAAACTTCCCGAGATCTGAATCTGGACTTTCATTAGTGTATTATGTGTATCAAAATGTCGTCTTTCACATAGATTCGGAATCGTCAACTGCAAAAAAGTCAATTTTGAGATATCGTTGATTTAACAAAGTTGTCTCCTTCTTGTTTCAAGTGTTCTACTATGGACCCATGGGTAAAACTCACGTTTTAAAAATGTCCCGAAATCCGAATTTGGACTTTCACTAGTGTATTAAGTGTATCAAAATGTCGTCTTTCACATTGATTCGGAATCGTCAACCGCAAAAAAAGGCAGTTTTTAGATATCGTTGAATGAAGAAAGTTGTCTCTTTCTTGTTTCAAGTGTTCAACAATGGACCCATGGCTAAAACTCAAGTTTTAAAGACTTCCCGAAATCCGAATTTGGATTTTTCATTAGTGTATTAAGTGTATTAAAATGTCG
The DNA here is from genome assembly GCA_036245055.1 of Diospyros kaki. Lineage (NCBI taxonomy): Eukaryota > Viridiplantae > Streptophyta > Magnoliopsida > Ericales > Ebenaceae > Diospyros > Diospyros kaki. The sequence continues at coordinate 18,358,842 of BSEG01000009.1, read as the reverse complement.
TCTTTCACATTGATTCGGAATCATCAACCGCAAAAAAAGTCAGTTTTGAGATATCGTTGAATGAACAAAGTTGTCTCTTTCTTTTTTCAAGTGTTTAACTATGGACCCATGGCTAAAACTCAAGTTTTAAATACTTTCCGAAATCCGAATTTGGACTTTCATCAGTGTATTAAGTGTATTAAAATGTCGTCTTTCACTTTGATTCGGAATCGTCCACTACAAAAAACTGCCCTTTTGAGTTATCGTTGAATAAGCAAAGTTGTCTCTTTCTTCTTTCAAGTGTTCAACTATGGACCCATGGCTAAAACACAAGTTTTAAAAACTTCTCGAAATATGAATTTGGACTTTCTTTAGTGTATTAAGTTTTTCAAAATGTCGTCTTTCACGTAGATTCGGAATCATCAAAACCAAATAAGTCAGTTTTTAGATATCTTTGATTGAACAAAGTTCTATCTTTCTTGTTTCAAGTGTTCTACTATGAACCCACGGCTAAGACTCAAGTTTTAAAAACTTCTCGAAATCTGAATCTGGACTTTCATTAGTGTATTAAGTGTATCAAAATGTCATCTTTCACATAGGTTCGGAATCGTCAACTGCAAAAAAGTCAATTTTAAGATATCGTTGATTGAACAAAGTTGTCTCCTTCTTGTTTCAAGTGTTCTACTATGGACCATGGCTAAAACTCAAGTTTTAGAGACATCCCGAAATCCGAATTTGGACTTTCGTTAGTGTATTAAGTGTATCAAAATGTCATTTTTCACATTGATTCGAGATCGTCAACCGCAAAAAAAGTCAGTTCTGAGATATCGTTGAATGAACAAAGTTGTCTCTTTCTTGTTTCTAGTGTTTAACTATGGACCCATGGCTAAAACTCAAGTTTTAAAGACTTCCCGAAATCTGATTTGGACTTTCATCAGTGTATTAAGTGTATTAAAATGTAGTCTTTCACATTGATTCAGAATCGTCCACCGCAAAAAACTTTCCTTTCGAGTTATCGTTGAATGAACGAAGTTGTCTCTTTCTTGTTTCAAGTGTTCAACTACGGACCCATGGCCAAAACTCAAGTTTTAAAAACTTCCCAAAATCTGAATTTGGGCTTTCTTTAGTGTATTAAGTGTTTCAAAATGCCGTCTTTCATGTAGATTCGTAATCATCAAAAGCAAATAAGTCAGTTTTTAGATATCTTTGATTGAACAAAGTTCTGTCTTTCTTGTTTCAAGTGTTCTACTATGGACCCATGACTAAAACTCAAGTTTTAAAAACTTCTCGAAATCTAAATCTGGACTTTCATTAGGGTATTAAGTGTATCAAAATGTCGTCTTTCACATAGATTCGGAATCGTCAACTGCAAAAAAGTCAGTTTTGAGATATCGTTGATTGAACAAAGTTGTCTCTTTCTTGTTTCAAGTGTTCTACTATGGACCCATGGGTAAAACTCAAGTTTTAAAAAAGTTCCCGGAATCCGAATTTGGACATTCGTTAGTGTATTAAGTGTATCAAAATGTCGTCTTTCACGTTGATTCGGAATCGTCAACCGTAATAAAAGTCAGTTTTGAGATATAGTTGAATGAACAAAGTTGTCTCTTTCTTGTTTCAAGTGTTTAACTATTGACCCATGGCTAAAACTCAAGCTTTAAAGACTTCCCGAAATCCAAATTTGGACTTTCCTTAGTGTATTAAGTGTATCAAAATGTCGTCTTTCACATTTATTCGAAATCGTCAACCGCAAAAAAAGTCAGTTTTGAGAAATCGTTGAATCAACAAAGTTGTCTCTTTCTTGTTTCAAGTGTTCTACTATAGACCCATGGCTAAAACTCAAGTTTTAAAGACTTCCCGAAATCCAAATTTAGACTTTCATTAGTGTATTAAGTGTATTAAAATGTCGTATTTCACATTGATTCGGAATCGTCAACCGCAAAAAAAGTCAGTTCTGAGATATCTTTGATAGAACAAAGTTCTGTCTTTCTTGTTTCAATTGTTCTACTGTGCACCCATGGCTAAAACTCAAGTTTCAAAAACTTCCCGAGATCTGAATCTGGACTTTCATTAGTGTATTATGTGTATCAAAATGTCGTCTTTCACATAGATTCGGAATCGTCAACTGCAAAAAAGTCAATTTTGAGATATCGTTGATTTAACAAAGTTGTCTCCTTCTTGTTTCAAGTGTTCTACTATGGACCCATGGGTAAAACTCACGTTTTAAAAATGTCCCGAAATCCGAATTTGGACTTTCACTAGTGTATTAAGTGTATCAAAATGTCGTCTTTCACATTGATTCGGAATCGTCAACCGCAAAAAAAGGCAGTTTTTAGATATCGTTGAATGAAGAAAGTTGTCTCTTTCTTGTTTCAAGTGTTCAACAATGGACCCATGGCTAAAACTCAAGTTTTAAAGACTTCCCGAAATCCGAATTTGGATTTTTCATTAGTGTATTAAGTGTATTAAAATGTCGTCTTTCACATTGATTCGGAATCATCAACCGCAAAAAAAGTCAGTTTTGAGATATCGTTGAATGAACAAAGTTGTCTCTTTCTTTTTTCAAGTGTTTAACTATGGACCCATGGCTAAAACTCAAGTTTTAAATACTTTCCGAAATCCGAATTTGGACTTTCATCAGTGTATTAAGTGTATTAAAATGTCGTCTTTCACATTGATTCGGAATCGTCCACTACAAAAAACTGCCCTTTTGAGTTATCGTTGAATAAGCAAAGTTGTCTCTTTCTTGTTTCAAGTGTTCAACTATGGACCCATGGCTAAAACACAAGTTTTAAAAACTTCTCGAAATATGAATTTGGACTTTCTTTAGTGTATTAAGTTTTTCAAAATGTCGTCTTTCACGTAGATTCGGAATCATCAAAACCAAATAAGTCAGTTTTTAGATATCTTTGATTGAACAAAGTTCTATCTTTCTTGTTTCAAGTGTTCTACTATGAACCCACGGCTAAAACTCAAGTTTTAAAAACTTCTCGAAATCTGAATCTGGACTTTCATTAGTGTATTAAGTGTATCAAAATGTCATCTTTCACATAGGTTCGGAATCGTCAACTGCAAAAAAGTCAATTTTAAGATATCGTTGATTGAACAAAGTTGTCTCCTTCTTGTTTCAAGTGTTCTACTATGGACCATGGCTAAAACTCAAGTTTTAGAGACATCCCGAAATCCGAATTTGGACTTTCGTTAGTGTATTAAGTGTATCAAAATGTCATCTTTCACATTGATTCGAGATCGTCAACCGCAAAAAAAGTCAGTTTTGAGATATCGTTGAATGAACAAAGTTGTCTCTTTCTTGTTTCTAGTGTTTAACTATGGACCCATGGCTAAAACTCAAGTTTTAAAGACTTCCCGAAATCTGATTTGGACTTTCATCAGTGTATTAAGTGTATTAAAATGTAGTCTTTCACATTGATTCAGAATCGTCCACCGCAAAAAACTTTCCTTTCGAGTTATCGTTGAATGAACGAAGTTGTCTCTTTCTTGTTTCAAGTGTTCAACTACGGACCCATGGCCAAAACTCAAGTTTTAAAAACTTCCCAAAATCTGAATTTGGGCTTTCTTTAGTGTATTAAGTGTTTCAAAATGCCGTCTTTCATGTAGATTCGTAATCATCAAAAGCAAATAAGTCAGTTTTTAGATATCTTTGATTGAACAAAGTTCTGTCTTTCTTGTTTCAAGTGTTCTACTATGGACCCATGACTAAAACTCAAGTTTTAAAAACTTCTCGAAATCTAAATCTGGACTTTCATTAGGGTATTAAGTGTATCAAAATGTCGTCTTTCACATAGATTCGGAATCGTCAACTGCAAAAAAGTCAGTTTTAAGATATCGTTGATTGAACAAAGTTGTCTCTTTCTTGTTTCAAGTGTTCTACTATGGACCCATGGGTAAAACTCAAGTTTTAAAAAAGTTCCCGGAATCCGAATTTGGACATTCGTTAGTGTATTAAGGGTATCAAAATGTCGTCTTTCACGTTGATTCGGAATCGTCAACCGCAATAAAAGTCAGTTTTGAGATATAGTTGAATGAACAAAGTTGTCTCTTTCTTGTTTCAAGTGTTTAACTATTGACCCATGGCTAAAACTCAAGCTTTAAAGACTTCCCGAAATCCAAATTTGGACTTTCGTTAGTGTATTAAGTGTATCAAAATGTCGTCTTTCACATTTATTCGAAATCGTCAACCGCAAAAAAAGTCAGTTTTGAGAAATCGTTGAATCAACAAAGTTGTCTCCTTCTTGTTTCAAGTGTTCTACTATGGACCCATCTCTAAAACTCAAGTTTTAAAGACTTCCCGAAATCCAAATTTAGACTTTCACTAGTGTATTAAGTGTATTAAAATGTCGTATTTCACATTGATTCGGAATCGTCAACCGCAAAAAAAGTCAGTTCTGAGATATCGTTGAATGAACAAAGTTGTCTCTTTCTTGTTTCAAGTGTTCAACTATGGACCCATGGCTAAAACTCAAGTTTTAAAAACTTCCCAAAATCTGAATTTGGACTTTATTTAGTGTATTAAGTGTTTCAAAATGTCATCTTTCACGTAGATTCAGAACCGTCAAAAGCAAATAAGTCAGTTTTGAGATATCTTTGATAGAACAAAGTTCTGTCTTTCTTGTTTCAATTGTTCTACTGTGCACCCATGGCTAAAACTCAAGTTTTAAAAACTTCCCGAGATCTGAATCTGGACTTTCATTAGCGTATTATGTGTATCAAAATGTCATCTTTCACATAGATTCGGAATCGTCAACTGCAAAAAAGTCAATTTTGAGATATCGTTGATTTAACAAAGTTGTCTCCTTCTTGTTTCAAGTGTTCTACTATGGACCCATGGGTAAAACTCACGTTTTAAAAATGTCCCGAAATTCGAATTTGGACTTTCACTAGTGTATTAAGTGTATCAAAATGTCATCTTTCACATTGATTCGGAATCGTCAACCGCAAAAAAAGGCAGTTTTTAGATATCGTTGAATGAAGAAAGTTGTCTCTTTCTTGTTTCAAGTGTTCAACAATGGACCCATGGCTAAAACTCAAGTTTTAAAGACTTCCCGAAATCCGAATTTGGATTTTTCATTAGTGTATTAAGTGTATTAAAATGTCGTCTTTCACATTGATTCGGAATCATCAACCGCAAAAAAAGTCAGTTTTGAGATATCGTTGAATGAACAAAGTTGTCTCTTTCTTTTTTCAAGTGTTTAACTATGGACCCATGGCTAAAACTCAAGTTTTAAATACTTTCCGAAATCCGAATTTGAACTTTCATCAGTGTATTAAGTGTATTAAAATGTCGTCTTTCACATTGATTCGGAATCGTCCACTACAAAAAACTGCCCTTTTGAGTTATCGTTGAATAAGCAAAGTTGTCTTTTTCTTGTTTCAAGTGTTCAACTATGGACCCATGGCTAAAACACAAGTTTTAAAAACTTCTCGAAATATGAATTTGGACTTTCTTTAGTGTATTAAGTTTTTCAAAATGTCGTCTTTCACGTAGATTCGGAATCATCAAAACCAAATAAGTCAGTTTTTAGATATCTTTGATTGAACAAAGTTCTATCTTTCTTGTTTCAAGTGTTCTACTATGAACCCACGGCTAAAACTCAAGTTTTAAAAACTTCTCGAAATCTGAATCTGGCCTTTCATTACTGTATTAAGTGTATCAAAATGTCATCTTTCACATAGGTTCGGAATCGTCAACTGCAAAAAAGTCAATTTTAAGATATCGTTGATTGAACAAAGTTGTCTCCTTCTTGTTTCAAGTGTTCTACTATGGACCATGGCTAAAACTCAAGTTTTAGAGACATCCCGAAATCCGAATTTGGACTTTCGTTAGTGTATTAAGTGTATCAAAATGTCATCTTTCACATTGATTCGAGATCGTCAACCGCAAAAAAAGTCAGTTTTGAGATATCGTTGAATGAACAAAGTTGTCTCTTTCTTGTTTCTAGTGTTTAACTATGGACCCATGGCTAAAACTCAAGTTTTAAAGACTTCCCGAAATCTGATTTGGACTTTCATCAGTGTATTAAGTGTATTAAAATGTAGTCTTTCACATTGATTCAGAATCGTCCACCGCAAAAAACTTTCCTTTCGAGTTATCGTTGAATGAACGAAGTTGTCTCTTTCTTGTTTCAAGTGTTCAACTACGGACCCACGACCAAAACTCAAGTTTTAAAAACTTCCCAAAATCTGAATTTGGGCTTTCTTTAGTGTATTAAGTGTTTCAAAATGCCGTCTTTCATGTAGATTCGTAATCATCAAAAGCAAATAAGTCAGTTTTTAGATATCTTTGATTGAACAAAGTTCTGTCTTTCTTGTTTCAAGTGTTCTACTATGGACCCATGACTAAAACTCAAGTTTTAAAAACTTCTCGAAATCTAAATCTGGACTTTCATTAGGGTATTAAGTGTATCAAAATGTCGTCTTTCACATAGATTCGGAATCGTCAACTGCAAAAAAGTCAGTTTTAAGATATCGTTGATTGAACAAAGTTGTCTCTTTCTTGTTTCAAGTGTTCTACTATGGACCCATGGGTAAAACTCAAGTTTTAAAAAAGTTCCCGGAATCCGAATTTGGACATTCGTTAGTGTATTAAGTGTATCAAAATGTCGTCTTTCACGTTGATTCGGAATCGTCAACCGCAATAAAAGTCAGTTTTGAGATATAGTTGAATGAACAAAGTTGTCTCTTTCTTGTTTCAAGTGTTTAACTATTGACCCATGGCTAAAACTCAAGCTTTAAAGACTTCCCGAAATCCAAATTTGGACTTTCGTTAGTGTATTAAGTGTATCAAAATGTCGTCTTTCACATTTATTCGAAATCGTCAACCACAAAAAAAGTCAGTTTTGAGAAATCGTTGAATCAACAAAGTTGTCTCCTTCTTGTTTCAAGTGTTCTACTATGGACCCATCTCTAAAACTCAAGTTTTAAAGACTTCCCGAAATCCAAATTTAGACTTTCACTAGTGTATTAAGTGTATTAAAATGTCGTATTTCACATTGATTCGGAATCGTCAACCGCAAAAAAAGTCAGTTCTGAGATATCGTTGAATGAACGAAGTTGTTTCTTTCTTGTTTCAAGTGTTTAACTATTAACCCATGGCTAAAACTCAAGCTTTAAAGACTTCCCGAAATCCAAATTTGGACTTTCGTTAGTGTATTAAGTGTATCAAAATGTCGTCTTTCACATTTATTCGAAATCGTCAACCACAAAAAAAGTCAGTTTTGAGAAATCGTTGAATCAACAAAGTTGTCTCCTTCTTGTTTCAAGTGTTCTACTATGGACCCATCTCTAAAACTCAAGTTTTAAAGACTTCCCGAAATCCAAATTTAGACTTTCACTAGTGTATTAAGTGTATTAAAATGTCGTATTTCACATTGATTCGGAATCGTCAACCGCAAAAAAAGTCAGTTCTGAGATATCGTTGAATGAACGAAGTTGTTTCTTTCTTGTTTCAAGTGTTTAACTATTAACCCATGGCTAAAACTCAAGCTTTAAAGACTTCCCGAAATCCAAATTTGGACTTTCGTTAGTGTATTAAGTGTATCAAAATGTCGTCTTTCACATTTATTCCAAATCGTCAACCACAAAAAAAGTCAGTTTTGAGAAATCGTTGAATCAACAAAGTTGTCTCCTTCTTGTTTCAAGTGTTCTACTATGGACCCATCTCTAAAACTCAAGTTTTAAAAACTTCCCAAAATCTGAATTTGGACTTTATTTAGTGTATTAAGTGTTTCAAAATGTCATCTTTCACGTAGATTCAGAACCGTCAAAAGCAAATAAGTCAGTTTTGAGATATCTTTGATAGAACAAAGTTCTGTCTTTCTTGTTTCAATTGTTCTACTGTGCACCCATGGCTAAAACTCAAGTTTTAAAAACTTCCCGAGATCTGAATCTGGACTTTCATTAGCGTATTATGTGTATCAAAATGTCATCTTTCACATAGATTCGGAATCGTCAACTGCAAAAAAGTCAATTTTGAGATATCGTTGATTTAACAAAGTTGTCTCCTTCTTGTTTCAAGTGTTCTACTATGGACCCATGGGTAAAACTCACGTTTTAAAAATGTCCCGAAATTCGAATTTGGACTTTCACTAGTGTATTAAGTGTATCAAAATGTCATCTTTCACATTGATTCGGAATCGTCAACCGCAAAAAAAGGCAGTTTTTAGATATCGTTGAATGAAGAAAGTTGTCTCTTTCTTGTTTCAAGTGTTCAACAATGGACCCATGGCTAAAACTCAAGTTTTAAAGACTTCCCGAAATCCGAATTTGGATTTTTCATTAGTGTATTAAGTGTATTAAAATGTCGTCTTTCACATTGATTCGGAATCATCAACCGCAAAAAAAGTCAGTTTTGAGATATCGTTGAATGAACAAAGTTGTCTCTTTCTTTTTTCAAGTGTTTAACTATGGACCCATGGCTAAAACTCAAGTTTTAAATACTTTCCGAAATCCGAATTTGAACTTTCATCAGTGTATTAAGTGTATTAAAATGTCGTCTTTCACATTGATTCGGAATCGTCCACTACAAAAAACTGCCCTTTTGAGTTATCGTTGAATAAGCAAAGTTGTCTTTTTCTTGTTTCAAGTGTTCAACTATGGACCCATGGCTAAAACACAAGTTTTAAAAACTTCTCGAAATATGAATTTGGACTTTCTTTAGTGTATTAAGTTTTTCAAAATGTCGTCTTTCACGTAGATTCGGAATCATCAAAACCAAATAAGTCAGTTTTTAGATATCTTTGATTGAACAAAGTTCTATCTTTCTTGTTTCAAGTGTTCTACTATGAACCCACGGCTAAAACTCAAGTTTTAAAAACTTCTCGAAATCTGAATCTGGCCTTTCATTACTGTATTAAGTGTATCAAAATGTCATCTTTCACATAGGTTCGGAATCGTCAACTGCAAAAAAGTCAATTTTAAGATATCGTTGATTGAACAAAGTTGTCTCCTTCTTGTTTCAAGTGTTCTACTATGGACCATGGCTAAAACTCAAGTTTTAGAGACATCCCGAAATCCGAATTTGGACTTTCGTTAGTGTATTAAGTGTATCAAAATGTCATCTTTCACATTGATTCGAGATCGTCAACCGCAAAAAAAGTCAGTTTTGAGATATCGTTGAATGAACAAAGTTGTCTCTTTCTTGTTTCTAGTGTTTAACTATGGACCCATGGCTAAAACTCAAGTTTTAAAGACTTCCCGAAATCTGATTTGGACTTTCATCAGTGTATTAAGTGTATTAAAATGTAGTCTTTCACATTGATTCAGAATCGTCCACCGCAAAAAACTTTCCTTTCGAGTTATCGTTGAATGAACGAAGTTGTCTCTTTCTTGTTTCAAGTGTTCAACTACGGACCCACGACCAAAACTCAAGTTTTAAAAACTTCCCAAAATCTGAATTTGGGCTTTCTTTAGTGTATTAAGTGTTTCAAAATGCCGTCTTTCATGTAGATTCGTAATCATCAAAAGCAAATAAGTCAGTTTTTAGATATCTTTGATTGAACAAAGTTCTGTCTTTCTTGTTTCAAGTGTTCTACTATGGACCCATGACTAAAACTCAAGTTTTAAAAACTTCTCGAAATCTAAATCTGGACTTTCATTAGGGTATTAAGTGTATCAAAATGTCGTCTTTCACATAGATTCGGAATCGTCAACTGCAAAAAAGTCAGTTTTAAGATATCGTTGATTGAACAAAGTTGTCTCTTTCTTGTTTCAAGTGTTCTACTATGGACCCATGGGTAAAACTCAAGTTTTAAAAAAGTTCCCGGAATCCGAATTTGGACATTCGTTAGTGTATTAAGTGTATCAAAATGTCGTCTTTCACGTTGATTCGGAATCGTCAACCGCAATAAAAGTCAGTTTTGAGATATAGTTGAATGAACAAAGTTGTCTCTTTCTTGTTTCAAGTGTTTAACTATTGACCCATGGCTAAAACTCAAGCTTTAAAGACTTCCCGAAATCCAAATTTGGACTTTCGTTAGTGTATTAAGTGTATCAAAATGTCGTCTTTCACATTTATTCGAAATCGTCAACCACAAAAAAAGTCAGTTTTGAGAAATCGTTGAATCAACAAAGTTGTCTCCTTCTTGTTTCAAGTGTTCTACTATGGACCCATCTCTAAAACTCAAGTTTTAAAGACTTCCCGAAATCCAAATTTAGACTTTCACTAGTGTATTAAGTGTATTAAAATGTCGTATTTCACATTGATTCGGAATCGTCAACCGCAAAAAAAGTCAGTTCTGAGATATCGTTGAATGAACGAAGTTGTTTCTTTCTTGTTTCAAGTGTTTAACTATTAACCCATGGCTAAAACTCAAGCTTTAAAGACTTCCCGAAATCCAAATTTGGACTTTCGTTAGTGTATTAAGTGTATCAAAATGTCGTCTTTCACATTTATTCCAAATCGTCAACCACAAAAAAAGTCAGTTTTGAGAAATCGTTGAATCAACAAAGTTGTCTCCTTCTTGTTTCAAGTGTTCTACTATGGACCCATCTCTAAAACTCAAGTTTTAAAGACTTCCCGAAATCCAAATTTAGACTTTCACTAGTGTATTAAGTGTATTAAAATGTCGTATTTCACATTGATTCGGAATCGTCAACCGCAAAAAAAGTCAGTTCTGAGATATCGTTGAATGAACGAAGTTGTTTCTTTCTTGTTTCAAGTGTTTAACTATGGACCCATGGCTAAAACTCAAGTTTTAAAGACTTCCCGAAATCCGAATTTGTACTTTCATTAGTGTATTAAGTGTATTAAAATGTCGTCTTTCACATTGATTCAGAATCGTCCACCGCAAAAAACTTTCCTTTCGAGTTATCGTTGAATGAACGAAGTTGTCTCTTTCTTGTTTCAAGTGTTCAACTACGGACCCATGGCCAAAACTCAAGTTTTAAAAACTTCCCAAAATCTGAATTTGGGCTTTCTTTAGTGTATTAAGTGTTTCAAAATGCCGTCTTTCATGTAGATTCGTAATCATCAAAAGCAAATAAGTCAGTTTTTAGATATCTTTGATTGAACAAAGTTCTGTCTTTCTTGTTTCAAGTGTTCTACTATGGACCCATGACTAAAACTCAAGTTTTAAAAACTTCTCGAAATCTAAATCTGGACTTTCATTAGGGTATTAAGTGTTTCAAAATGTCGTCTTTCACATAGATTCGGAATCGTCAACTGCAAAAAAGTCAGTTTTAAGATATCGTTGATTGAACAAAGTTGTCTCTTTCTTGTTTCAAGTGTTCTACTATGGACCCATGGGTAAAACTCAAGTTTTAAAAAAGTTCCCGGAATCCGAATTTGGACATTCGTTAGTGTATTAAGTGTATCAAAATGTCGTCTTTCACGTTGATTCGGAATCGTCAACCGCAATAAAAGTCAGTTTTGAGATATAGTTGAATGAACAAAGTTGTCTCTTTCTTGTTTCAAGTGTTTAACTATTAACCCATGGCTAAAACTCAAGCTTTAAAGACTTCCCGAAATCCAAATTTGGACTTTCGTTAGTGTATTAAGTGTATCAAAATGTCGTCTTTCACATTTATTCGAAATCGTCAACCACAAAAAAAGTCAGTTTTGAGAAATCGTTGAATCAACAAAGTTGTCTCCTTCTTGTTTCAAGTGTTCTACTATGGACCCATCTCTAAAACTCAAGTTTTAAAGACTTCCCGAAATCCAAATTTAGACTTTCACTAGTGTATTAAGTGTATTAAAATGTCGTATTTCACATTGATTCGGAATCGTCAACCGCAAAAAAAGTCAGTTCTGAGATATCGTTGAATGAACGAAGTTGTTTCTTTCTTGTTTCAAGTGTTTAACTATGGACCCATGGCTAAAACTCAAGTTTTAAAGACTTCCCGAAATCCGAATTTGTACTTTCATTAGTGTATTAAGTGTATTAAAATGTCGTCTTTCACATTGATTTGGAATCGTTAACCGCAAAAAAAGTCAGTTTTGAGTTATCGTTGAATGAACAAAGTTGTCTCTTTCTTGTTTCAAGTGTTTAACTATGGACCCATGGCTAAAACTCAAGTTTTAAAGACTTCCCGAAATCCGAATTTGGACTTTCATTAGTGTATTAAGTGTATTAAAATGTCGTCTTTCGCATTGATTCGGAATCGTCAACCGCAAAAAAAGTCAGTTCTGAGATATCGTTGAATGAACGAAGTTGTTTCTTTCTTGTTTCAAGTGTTTAACTATGGACCCATGGCTAAAACTCAAGTTTTAAAGACTTCCAGAAATCCGAATTTGTACTTTCATTAGTGTATTAAGTGTATTAAAATGTCGTCTTTCGCATTGATTCGGAATCGTCAACCGCAAAAAAAGTCAGTTTTGAGTTATCGTTGAATGAACAAAGTTGTCTCTTTCTTGTTTCAAGTGTTTAACTATGGACCCATGGCTAAAACTCAAGTTTTAAAGACTTCCCGAAATCCGAATTTGGACTTTCATTAGTGTATTAAGTGTATTAAAATGTCGTCTTTCGCATTGATTCGGAATCGTCAACCGCAAAAAAAGTCAGTTTTGAGCTATCGTTGAATGAACAAAGTTGTCTCTTTCTTGTTTCAAGTGTTCAACTATGGACCCATGGCTAAAACTCAAGTTTTAAAAACTTCCCAAAATCTGAATTTGGACTTTATTTAGTGTATTAAGTGTTTCAAAATGTCATCTTTCACGTAGATTCAGAACCGTCAAAAGCAAATAAGTCAGTTTTGAGATATCTTTGATAGAACAAAGTTCTGTCTCTCTTGTTTCAATTGTTCTACTGTGCACCCATGGCTAAAACTCAAGTTTTAAAAACTTCCCGAGATCTGAATCTGGACTTTCATTAGTGTATTATGTGTATCAAAATGTCGTCTTTCACATAGATTCGGAATCGTCAACTGCAAAAAAGTCAATTTTGAGATATCGTTGATTTAACAAAGTTGTCTCCTTCTTGTTTCAAGTGTTCTACTATGGACCCATGGGTAAAACTCACGTTTTAAAAATGTCCCGAAATCCGAATTTGGACTTTCACTAGTGTATTAAGTGTATCAAAATGTCGTCTTTCACATTGATTCGGAATCGTCAACCGCAAAAAAAGGCAGTTTTTAGATATCGTTGAATGAAGAAAGTTGTCTCTTTCTTGTTTCAAGTGTTCAACAATGGACCCATGGCTAAAACTCAAGTTTTAAAGACTTCCCGAAATCCGAATTTGGATTTTTCATTAGTGTATTAAGTGTATTAAAATGTCGTCTTTCACATTGATTCGGAATCATCAACCGCAAAAAAAGTCAGTTTTGAGATATCGTTGAATGAACAAAGTTGTCTCTTTCTTTTTTCAAGTGTTTAACTATGGACCCATGGCTAAAACTCAAGTTTTAAGTACTTTTCGAAATCCGAATTTGGACTTTCATCAGTGTATTAAGTGTATTAAAATGTCGTCTTTCACATTGATTCGGAATCGTCCACTACAAAAAACTGCCCTTTTGAGTTATCGTTGAATAAGCAAAGTTGTCTCTTTCTTGTTTCAAGTGTTCAACTATGGACCCATGGCTAAAACACAAGTTTTAAAAACTTCTCGAAATATGAATTTGGACTTTCTTTAGTGTATTAAGTTTTTCAAAATGTCATCTTTCACGTAGATTCGGAATCATCAAAACCAAATAAGTCAGTTTTTAGATATCTTTGATTGAACAAAGTTCTATCTTTCTTGTTTCAAGTGTTCTACTATGAACCCACGGCTAAAACTCAAGTTTTAAAAACTTCTCGAAATCTGAATCTGGACTTTCATTAGTGTATTAAGTGTATCAAAATGTCATCTTTCACATAGGTTCGGAATCGTCAACTGCAAAAAAGTCAATTTTAAGATATCGTTGATTGAACAAAGTTGTCTCCTTCTTGTTTCAAGTGTTCTACTATGGACCATGGCTAAAACTCAAGTTTTAGAGACATCCCGAAATCCGAATTTGGACTTTCGTTAGTGTATTAAGTGTATCAAAATGTCATCTTTCACATTGATTCGAGATCGTCAACCGCAAAAAAAGTCAGTTTTGAGATATCGTTGAATGAACAAAGTTGTCTCTTTCTTGTTTCTAGTGTTTAACTATGGACCCATGGCTAAAACTCAAGTTTTAAAGACTTCCCGAAATCTGATTTGGACTTTCATCAGTGTATTAAGTGTATTAAAATGTAGTCTTTCACATTGATTCAGAATCGTCCACCGCAAAAAACTTTCCTTTCGAGTTATCGTTGAATGAACGAAGTTGTCTCTTTCTTGTTTCAAGTGTTCAACTACGGACCCATGGCCAAAACTCAAGTTTTAAAAACTTCCCAAAATCTGAATTTGGGCTTTCTTTAGTGTATTAAGTGTTTCAAAATGCCGTCTTTCATGTAGATTCGTAATCATCAAAAGCAAATAAGTCAGTTTTTAGATATCTTTGATTGAACAAAGTTCTGTCTTTCTTGTTTCAAGTGTTCTACTATGGACCCATGACTAAAACTCAAGTTTTAAAAACTTCTCAAAATCTAAATCTGGACTTTCATTAGGGTATTAAGTGTATCAAAATGTCGTCTTTCACATAGATTCGGAATCGTCAACTGCAAAAAAGTCAGTTTTAAGATATCATTGATTGAACAAAGTTGTCTCTTTCTTGTTTCAAGTGTTCTACTATGGACCCATGGGTAAAACTCAAGTTTTAAAAAAGTTCCCGGAATCTGAATTTGGACATTCGTTAGTGTATTAAGTGTATCAAAATGTCGTCTTTCACGTTGATTCGGAATCGTCAACCGCAATAAAAGTCAGTTTTGAGATATAGTTGAATGAACAAAGTTGTCTCTTTCTTGTTTCAAGTGTTTAACTATTGACCCATGGTTAAAACTCAAGCTTTAAAGACTTCCCGAAATCCAAATTTGGACTTTCGTTAGTGTATTAAGTGTATCAAAATGTCGTCTTTCACATTTATTCGAAATCGTCAACCGCAAAAAAAGTCAGTTTTGAGAAATCGTTGAATCAACAAAGTTGTCTCCTTCTTGTTTCAAGTGTTCTACTATGGACCCATCTCTAAAACTCAAGTTTTAAAGACTTCCCGAAATCCAAATTTAGACTTTCACTAGTGTATTAAGTGTATTAAAATGTCGTATTTCACATTGATTCGGAATCGTCAACCGCAAAAAAAGTCAGTTCTGAGATATCGTTGAATGAACGAAGTTGTTTCTTTCTTGTTTCAAGTGTTTAACTATGGACCCATGGCTAAAACTCAAGTTTTAAAGACTTCCCGAAATCCGAATTTGTACTTTCATTAGTGTATTAAGTGTATTAAAATGTCGTCTTTCACATTGATTCGGAATCGTCAACCGCAAAAAAAGTCAGTTTTGAGTTATCGTTGAATGAACAAAGTTGTCTCTTTCTTGTTTCAAGTGTTTAACTATGGACCCATGGCTAAAACTCAAGTTTTAAAGACTTCCCGAAATCCGAATTTGGACTTTCATTAGTGTATTAAGTGTATTAAAATGTCGTCTTTCGCATTGATTCGGAATCGTCAACCGCAAAAAAAGTCAGTTTTGAGTTATCGTTGAATGAACAAAGTTGTCTCTTTCTTGTTTCAAGTGTTCAACTATGGACCCATGGCTAAAACTCAAGTTTTAAAGACTTCCCGAAATCCGAATTTGGACTTTCATTTGTGTATTAAGTGTATTAAAATGTCGTCTTTCACATTGATTCGGAATCGTCAACCGCAAAAAAAGTCAGTTTTGAGATATCGTTGAATGAACAAAGTTGTCTCTTTCTTGTTTCAAGTGTTCAACTATGGACCCATGGCTAAAACTCAAGTTTTAAAAACTTCCCAAAATCTGAATTTGGACTTTATTTAGTGTATTAAGTGTTTCAAAATGTCATCTTTCACGTAGATTCAGAACCGTCAAAAGCAAATAAGTCAGTTTTGAGATATCTTTGATAGAACAAAGTTCTGTCTTTCTTGTTTCAATTGTTCTACTGTGCACCCATGGCTAAAACTCAAGTTTTAAAAACTTCCCGAGATCTGAATCTGGACTTTCATTAGTGTATTATGTGTATCAAAATGTCGTCTTTCACATAGATTCGGAATCGTCAACTGCAAAAAAGTCAATTTTGAGATATCGTTGATTTAACAAAGTTGTCTCCTTCTTGTTTCAAGTGTTCTACTATGGACCCATGGGTAAAACTCACGTTTTAAAAATGTCCCGAAATCCGAATTTGGACTTTCACTAGTGTATTAAGTGTATCAAAATGTCGTCTTTCACATTGATTCGGAATCGTCAACCGCAAAAAAAGGCAGTTTTTAGATATCGTTGAATGAAGAAAGTTGTCTCTTTCTTGTTTCAAGTGTTCAACAATGGACCCATGGCTAAAACTCAAGTTTTAAAGACTTCCCGAAATCCGAATTTGGATTTTTCATTAGTGTATTAAGTGTATTAAAATGTCGTCTTTCACATTGATTCGGAATCATCAACCGCAAAAAAAGTCAGTTTTGAGATATCGTTGAATGAACAAAGTTGTCTCTTTCTTTTTTCAAGTGTTTAACTATGGACCCATGGCTAAAACTCAAGTTTTAAATACTTTCCGAAATCCGAATTTGGACTTTCATCAGTGTATTAAGTGTATTAAAATGTCGTCTTTCACATTGATTCGGAATCGTCCACTACAAAAAACTGCCCTTTTGAGTTATCGTTGAATAAGCAAAGTTGTCTCTTTCTTGTTTCAAGTGTTCAACTATGGACCCATGGCTAAAACACAAGTTTTAAAAACTTCTCGAAATATGAATTTGGACTTTCTTTAGTGTATTAAGTTTTTCAAAATGTCGTCTTTCACGTAGATTCGGAATCATCAAAACCAAATAAGTCAGTTTTTAGATATCTTTGATTGAACAAAGTTCTATCTTTCTTGTTTCAAGTGTTCTACTATGAACCCACGGCTAAGACTCAAGTTTTAAAAACTTCTCGAAATCTGAATCTGGACTTTCATTAGTGTATTAAGTGTATCAAAATGTCATCTTTCACATAGGTTCGGAATCGTCAACTGCAAAAAAAGTCAATTTTAAGATATCGTTGATTGAACAAAGTTGTCTCCTTCTTGTTTCAAGTGTTCTACTATGGACCATGGCTAAAACTCAAGTTTTAGAGACATCCCGAAATCCGAATTTGGACTTTCGTTAGTGTATTAAGTGTATCAAAATGTCATCTTTCACATTGATTCGAGATCGTCAACCGCAAAAAAAGTCAGTTTTGAGATATCGTTGAATGAACAAAGTTGTCTCTTTCTTGTTTCTAGTGTTTCACTATGGACCCATGGCTAAAACTCAAGTTTTAAAGACTTCCCGAAATCTGATTTGGACTTTCATCAGTGTATTAAGTGTATTAAAATGTAGTCTTTCACATTGATTCAGAATCGTCCACCGCAAAAAACTTTCCTTTCGAGTTATCGTTGAATGAACGAAGTTGTCTCTTTCTTGTTTCAAGTGTTCAACTACGGACCCATGGCCAAAACTCAAGTTTTAAAAACTTCCCAAAATCTGAATTTGGGCTTTCTTTAGTGTATTAAGTGTTTCAAAATGCCGTCTTTCATGTAGATTCGTAATCATCAAAAGCAAATAAGTCAGTTTTTAGATATCTTTGATTGAACAAAGTTCTGTCTTTCTTGTTTCAAGTGTTCTACTATGGACCCATGGCTAAAACTCAAGTTTTAAAGACTTCCCGAAATCCGAATTTGTACTTTCATTAGTGTATTAAGTGTATTAAAATGTCGTCTTTCACATTGATTCGGAATCGTCAACCGCAAAAAAAGTCAGTTTTGAGTTATCGTTGAATGAACAAAGTTGTCTCTTTCTTGTTTCAAGTGTTTAACTATGGACCCAAGGCTAAAACTCAAGTTTTAAAGACTTCCCGAAATCCGAATTTGGACTTTCATTAGTGTATTAAGTGTATTAAAATGTCGTCTTTCGCATTGATTCGGAATCGTCAACCGCAAAAAAAGTCAGTTTTGAGTTATCGTTGAATGAACAAAGTTGTCTCTTTCTTGTTTCAAGTGTTCAACTATGGACCCATGGCTAAAACTCAAGTTTTAAAGACTTCCCGAAATTCGAATTTGGACTTTCATTTGTGTATTAAGTGTATTAAAATGTCGTCTTTCACATTGATTCGGAATCGTCAACCGCAAAAAAAGTCAGTTTTGAGATATCGTTGAATGAACAAAGTTGTCTCTTTCTTGTTTCAAGTGTTCAACTATGGACCCATGGCTAAAACTCAAGTTTTAAAAACTTCCCAAAATCTGAATTTGGACTTTATTTAGTGTATTAAGTGTTTCAAAATGTCATCTTTCACGTAGATTCAGAACCGTCAAAAGCAAATAAGTCAGTTTTGAGATATCTTTGATAGAACAAAGTTCTGTCTTTCTTGTTTCAATTGTTCTACTGTGCACCCATGGCTAAAACTCAAGTTTTAAAAACTTCCCGAGATCTGAATCTGGACTTTCATTAGTGTATTATGTGTATCAAAATGTCGTCTTTCACATAGATTCGGAATCGTCAACTGCAAAAAAGTCAATTTTGAGATATCGTTGATTTAACAAAGTTGTCTCCTTCTTGTTTCAAGTGTTCTACTATGGACCCATGGGTAAAACTCACGTTTTAAAAATGTCCCGAAATCCGAATTTGGACTTTCACTAGTGTATTAAGTGTATCAAAATGTCGTCTTTCACATTGATTCGGAATCGTCAACCGCAAAAAAAGGCAGTTTTTAGATATCGTTGAATGAAGAAAGTTGTCTCTTTCTTGTTTCAAGTGTTCAACAATGGACCCATGGCTAAAACTCAAGTTTTAAAGACTTCCCGAAATCCGAATTTGGATTTTTCATTAGTGTATTAAGTGTATTAAAATGTCGTCTTTCACATTGATTCGGAATCATCAACCGCAAAAAAAGTCAGTTTTGAGATATCGTTGAATGAACAAAGTTGTCTCTTTCTTTTTTCAAGTGTTTAACTATGGACCCATGGCTAAAACTCAAGTTTTAAATACTTTCCGAAATCCGAATTTGGACTTTCATTAGTGTATTAAGTGTATTAAAATGTCGTCTTTCACTTTGATTCGGAATCGTCCACTACAAAAAACTGCCCTTTTGAGTTATCGTTGAATAAGCAAAGTTGTCTCTTTCTTCTTTCAAGTGTTCAACTATGGACCCATGGCTAAAACACAAGTTTTAAAAACTTCTCGAAATATGAATTTGGACTTTCTTTAGTGTATTAAGTTTTTCAAAATGTCGTCTTTCACGTAGATTCGGAATCATCAAAACCAAATAAGTCAGTTTTTAGATATCTTTGATTGAACAAAGTTCTATCTTTCTTGTTTCAAGTGTTCTACTATGAACCCACGGCTAAGACTCAAGTTTTAAAAACTTCTCGAAATCTGAATCTGGACTTTCATTAGTGTATTAAGTGTATCAAAATGTCATCTTTCACATAGGTTCGGAATCGTCAACTGCAAAAAAGTCAATTTTAAGATATCGTTGATTGAACAAAGTTGTCTCCTTCTTGTTTCAAGTGTTCTACTATGGACCATGGCTAAAACTCAAGTTTTAGAGACATCCCGAAATCTGAATTTGGACTTTCGTTAGTGTATTAAGTGTATCAAAATGTCATCTTTCACATTGATTCGAGATCGTCAACCGCAAAAAAAGTCAGTTTTGAGATATCGTTGAATGAACAAAGTTGTCTCTTTCTTGTTTCTAGTGTTTAACTATGGACCCATGGCTAAAACTCAAGTTTTAAAGACTTCCCGAAATCTGATTTGGACTTTCATCAGTGTATTATGTGTATTAAAATGTAGTCTTTCACATTGATTCAGAATCGTCCACCGCAAAAAACTTTCCTTTCGTGTTATCGTTGAATGAACGAAGTGGTCTCTTTCTTGTTTCAAGTGTTCAACTACGGACCCATGGCCAAAACTCAAGTTTTAAAAACTTCCCAAAATCTGAATTTGGGCTTTCTTTAGTGTATTAAGTGTTTCAAAATGCCGTCTTTCATGTAGATTCGTAATCATCAAAAGCAAATAAGTCAGTTTTTAGATATCTTTGATTGAACAAAGTTCTGTCTTTCTTGTTTCAAGTGTTCTACTATGGACCCATGACTAAAACTCAAGTTTTAAAAACTTCTCGAAATCTAAATCTGGACTTTCATTAGGGTATTAAGTGTATCAAAATGTCGTCTTTCACATAGATTCGGAATCGTCAACTGCAAAAAAGTCAGTTTTGAGATATCGTTGATTGAACAAAGTTGTCTCTTTCTTGTTTCAAGTGTTCTACTATGGACCCATGGGTAAAACTCAAGTTTTAAAAAAGTTCCCGGAATCCGAATTTGGACATTCGTTAGTGTATTAAGTGTATCAAAATGTCGTCTTTCACGTTGATTCGGAATCGTCAACCGCAATAAAAGTCAGTTTTGAGATATAGTTGAATGAACAAAGTTGTCTCTTTCTTGTTTCAAGTGTTTAACTATTGACCCATGGCTAAAACTCAAGCTTTAAAGACTTCCCGAAATCCAAATTTGGACTTTCCTTAGTGTATTAAGTGTATCAAAATGTCGTCTTTCACATTTATTCGAAATCATCAACCGCAAAAAAAGTCAGTTTTGAGAAATCGTTGAATCAACAAAGTTGTCTCTTTCTTGTTTCAAGTGTTCTACTATAGACCCATGGCTAAAACTCAAGTTTTAAAGACTTCCCGAAATCCAAATTTAGACTTTCATTAGTGTATTAAGTGTATTAAAATGTCGTATTTCACATTGATTCGGAATCGTCAACCGCAAAAAAAGTCAGTTCTGAGATATCTTTGATAGAACAAAGTTCTGTCTTTCTTGTTTCAATTGTTCTACTGTGCACCCATGGCTAAAACTCAAGTTTCAAAAACTTCCCGAGATCTGAATCTGGACTTTCATTAGTGTATTATGTGTATCAAAATGTCGTCTTTCACATAGATTCGAAATCGTCAACTGCAAAAAAGTCAATTTTGAGATATCGTTGATTTAACAAAGTTGTCTCCTTCTTGTTTCAAGTGTTCTACTATGGACCCATGGGTAAAACTCACGTTTTAAAAATGTCCCGAAATCCGAATTTGGACTTTCACTAGTGTATTAAGTGTATCAAAATGTCGTCTTTCACATTGATTCGGAATCGTCAACCGCAAAAAAAGGCAGTTTTTAGATATCGTTGAATGAAGAAAGTTGTCTCTTTCTTGTTTCAAGTGTTCAACAATGGACCCATGGCTAAAACTCAAGTTTTAAAGACTTCCCGAAATCCGAATTTGGATTTTTCATTAGTGTATTAAGTGTATTAAAATGTCGTCTTTCACATTGATTCGGAATCATCAACCGCAAAAAAAGTCAGTTTTGAGATATCGTTGAATGAACAAAGTTGTCTCTTTCTTTTTCCAAGTGTTTAACTATGGACCCATGGCTAAAACTCAAGTTTTAAATACTTTCCGAAATCCGAATTTGGACTTTCATCAGTGTATTAAGTGTATTAAAATGTCGTCTTTCACATTGATTCGGAATCGTCCACTACAAAAAACTGCCCTTTTGAGTTATCGTTGAATAAGCAAAGTTGTCTCTTTCTTGTTTCAAGTGTTCAACTATGCACCCATGGCTAAAACACAAGTTTTAAAAACTTCTCGAAATATGAATTTCGACTTTCTTTAGTGTATTAAGTTTTTCAAAATGTCGTCTTTCACGTAGATTCGGAATCATCAAAACCAAATAAGTCAGTTTTTAGATATCTTTGATTGAACAAAGTTCTATCTTTCTTGTTTCAAGTGTTCTACTATGAACCCACGGCTAAAACTCAAGTTTTAAAAACTTCTCGAAATCTGAATCTGGACTTTCATTAGTGTATTAAGTGTATCAAAATGTCATCTTTCACATAGGTTCGGAATCGTCAACTGCAAAAAAGTCAATTTTAAGATATCGTTGATTGAACAAAGTTGTCTCCTTCTTGTTTCAAGTGTTCTACTATGGACCATGGCTAAAACTCAAGTTTTAGAGACATCCCGAAATCCGAATTTGGACTTTCGTTAGTGTATTAAGTGTATTAAAATGTCATCTTTCACATTGATTCGAGATCGTCAACCGCAAAAAAAGTCAGTTTTGAGATATCGTTGAATGAACAAAGTTGTCTCTTTCTTGTTTCTAGTGTTTAACTATGGACCCATGGCTAAAACTCAAGTTTTAAAGACTTCCCGAAATCTGATTTGGACTTTCATCAGTGTATTAAGTGTATTAAAATGTAGTCTTTCACATTGATTCAGAATCGTCCACCGCAAAAAACTTTCCTTTCGAGTTATCGTTGAATGAACGAAGTTGTCTCTTTCTTGTTTCAAGTGTTCAACTACGGACCCATGGCCAAAACTCAAGTTTTAAAAACTTCCCAAAATCTGAATTTGGGCTTTCTTTAGTGTATTAAGTGTTTCAAAATGCCGTCTTTCATGTAGATTCGTAATCATCAAAAGCAAATAAGTCAGTTTTTAGATATCTTTGATTGAACAAAGTTCTGTCTTTCTTGTTTCAAGTGTTCTACTATGGACCCATGACTAAAACTCAAGTTTTAAAAACTTCTCGAAATCTAAATCTGGACTTTCATTAGGGTATTAAGTGTATCAAAATGTCGTCTTTCACATAGATTCGGAATCGTCAACTGCAAAAAAGTCAGTTTTAAGATATCGTTGATTGAACAAAGTTGTCTCTTTCTTGTTTCAAGTGTTCTACTATGGACCCATGGGTAAAACTCAAGTTTTAAAAAAGTTCCCGGAATCCGAATTTGGACATTCGTTAGTGTATTAAGTGTATTAAAATGTAGTATTTCACATTGATTCGGAATCGTCAACCGCAAAAAAAGTCAGTTTTGAGTTATCGTTGAATGAACAAAGTTGTCTCTTTCTTGTTTCAAGTGTTTAACTATGGACCCATGGCTAAAACTCAAGTTTTAAAGACTTCCCGAAATCCGAATTTGGACTTTCATTTGTGTATTAAGTGTATTAAAATGTCGTCTTTCACATTGATTCGGAATCGTCAACCGCAAAAAAAGTCAGTTTTGAGATATCGTTGAATGAACAAAGTTGTCTCTTTCTTGTTTCAAGTGTTCAACTATGGACCCATGGCTAAAACTCAAGTTTTAAAAACTTCCCAAAATCTGAATTTGGACTTTATTTAGTGTATTAAGTGTTTCAAAATGTCATCTTTCACGTAGATTCAGAACCGTCAAAAGCAAATAAGTCAGTTTTGAGATATCTTTGATAGAACAAAGTTCTGTCTTTCTTGTTTCAATTGTTCTACTGTGCACCCATGGCTAAAACTCAAGTTTTAAAAACTTCCCGAGATCTGAATCTGGACTTTCATTAGCGTATTATGTGTATCAAAATGTCGTCTTTCACATAGATTCGGAATCGTCAACTGCAAAAAAGTCAATTTTGAGATATCGTTGATTTAATAAAGTTGTCTCCTTCTTGTTTCAAGTGTTCTACTATGGACCCATGGGTAAAACTCACGTTTTAAAAATGTCCCGAAATTCGAATTTGGACTTTCACTAGTGTATTAAGTGTATCAAAATGTCGTCTTTCACATTGATTCGGAATCGTCAACCGCAAAAAAAGGCAGTTTTTAGATATCGTTGAATGAAGAAAGTTGTCTCTTTCTTGTTTCAAGTGTTCAACAATGGACCCATGGCTAAAACTCAAGTTTTAAAGACTTCCCGAAATCCGAATTTGGATTTTTCATTAGTGTATTAAGTGTATTAAAATGTCGTCTTTCACATTGATTCGGAATCATCAACCGCAAAAAAAGTCAGTTTTGAGATATCGTTGAATGAACAAAGTTGTCTCTTTCTTTTTTCAAGTGTTTAACTATGGACCCATGGCTAAAACTCAAGTTTTAAATACTTTCCGAAATCCGAATTTGAACTTTCATCAGTGTATTAAGTGTATTAAAATGTCGTCTTTCACATTGATTCGGAATCGTCCACTACAAAAAACTGCCCTTTTGAGTTATCGTTGAATAAGCAAAGTTGTCTCTTTCTTGTTTCAAGTGTTCAACTATGGACCCATGGCTAAAACACAAGTTTTAAAAACTTCTCGAAATATGAATTTGGACTTTCTTTAGTGTATTAAGTTTTTCAAAATGTCGTCTTTCACGTAGATTCGGAATCATCAAAACCAAATAAGTCAGTTTTTAGATATCTTTGATTGAACAAAGTTCTATCTTTCTTGTTTCAAGTGTTCTACTATGAACCCACGGCTAAAACTCAAGTTTTAAAAACTTCTCGAAATCTGAATCTGGACTTTCATTACTGTATTAAGTGTATCAAAATGTCATCTTTCACATAGGTTCGGAATCGTCAACTGCAAAAAAGTCAATTTTAAGATATCGTTGATTGAACAAAGTTGTCTCCTTCTTGTTTCAAGTGTTCTACTATGGACCATGGCTAAAACTCAAGTTTTAGAGACATCCCGAAATCCGAATTTGGACTTTCGTTAGTGTATTAAGTGTATCAAAATGTCATCTTTCACATTGATTCGAGATCGTCAACCGCAAAAAAAGTCAGTTTTGAGATATCGTTGAATGAACAAAGTTGTCTCTTTCTTGTTTCTAGTGTTTAACTATGGACCCATGGCTAAAACTCAAGTTTTAAAGACTTCCCGAAATCTGATTTGGATTTTCATCAGTGTATTAAGTGTATTAAAATGTAGTCTTTCACATTGATTCAGAATCGTCCACCGCAAAAAACTTTCCTTTCGAGTTATCGTTGAATGAACGAAGTTGTCTCTTTCTTGTTTCAAGTGTTCAACTACGGACCCATGGCCAAAACTCAAGTTTTAAAAACTTCCCAAAATCTGAATTTGGGCTTTCTTTAGTGTATTAAGTGTTTCAAAATGCCGTCTTTCATGTAGATTCGTAATCATCAAAAGCAAATAAGTCAGTTTTTAGATATCTTTGATTGAACAAAGTTCTGTCTTTCTTGTTTCAAGTGTTCTACTATGGACCCATGACTAAAACTCAAGTTTTAAAAACTTCTCGAAATCTAAATCTGGACTTTCATTAGGGTATTAAGTGTATCAAAATGTCGTCTTTCACATAGATTCGGAATCGTCAACTGCAAAAAAGTCAGTTTTAAGATATCGTTGATTGAACAAAGTTGTCTCTTTCTTGTTTCAAGTGTTCTACTATGGACCCATGGGTAAAACTCAAGTTTTAAAAAAGTTCCCGGAATCTGAATTTGGACATTCGTTAGTGTATTAAGTGTATCAAAATGTCGTCTTTCACGTTGATTCGGAATCGTCAACCGCAATAAAAGTCAGTTTTGAGATATAGTTGAATGAACAAAGTTGTCTCTTTCTTGTTTCAAGTGTTTAACTATTGACCCATGGCTAAAACTCAAGCTTTAAAGACTTCCCGAAATCCAAATTTGGACTTTCGTTAGTGTATTAAGTGTATCAAAATGTCGTCTTTCACATTTATTCGAAATCGTCAACCACAAAAAAAGTCAGTTTTGAGAAATCGTTGAATCAACAAAGTTGTCTCCTTCTTGTTTCAAGTGTTCTACTATGGACCCATCTCTAAAACTCAAGTTTTAAAGACTTCCCGAAATCCAAATTTAGACTTTCACTAGTGTATTAAGTGTATTAAAATGTCGTATTTCACATTGATTCGGAATCGTCAACCGCAAAAAAAGTCAGTTCTGAGATATCGTTGAATGAACGAAGTTGTTTCTTTCTTGTTTCAAGTGTTTAACTATGGACCCATGGCTAAAACTCAAGTTTTAAAGACTTCCCGAAATCCGAATTTGTACTTTCATTAGTGTATTAAGTGTATTAAAATGTCGTCTTTCACATTGATTCGGAATCGTCAACCGCAAAAAAAGTCAGTTTTGAGTTATCGTTGAATGAACAAAGTTGTCTCTTTCTTGTTTCAAGTGTTTAACTATGGACCCATGGCTAAAACTCAAGTTTTAAAGACTTCCCGAAATCCGAATTTGGACTTTCATTAGTGTATTAAGTGTATTAAAATGTCGTCTTTCGCATTGATTCGGAATCGTCAACCGCAAAAAAAGTCAGTTTTGAGTTATCGTTGAATGAACAAAGTTGTCTCTTTCTTGTTTCAAGTGTTCAACTATGGACCCATGGCTAAAACTCAAGTTTTAAAGACTTCCCGAAATCCGAATTTGGACTTTCATTTGTGTATTAAGTGTATTAAAATGTCGTCTCTCACATTGATTCGGAATCGTCAACCGCAAAAAAAGTCAGTTTTGAGATATCGTTGAATGAACAAAGTTGTCTCTTTCTTGTTTCAAGTGTTCAACTATGGACCCATGGCTAAAACTCAAGTTTTAAAAACTTCCCAAAATCTGAATTTGGACTTTATTTAGTGTATTAAGTGTTTCAAAATGTCATCTTTCACGTAGATTCAGAACCGTCAAAAGCAAATAAGTCAGTTTTGAGATATCTTTGATAGAACAAAGTTCTGTCTTTCTTGTTTCAATTGTTCTACTGTGCACCCATGGCTAAAACTCAAGTTTTAAAAACTTCCCGAGATCTGAATCTGGACTTTCATTAGTGTATTATGTGTATCAAAATGTCGTCTTTCACATAGATTCGGAATTGTCAACTGCAAAAAAGTCAATTTTGAGATATCGTTGATTTAACAAAGTTGTCTCCTTCTTGTTTCAAGTGTTCTACTATGGAGCCATGGGTAAAACTCACGTTTTAAAAATGTCCCGAAATCCGAATTTGGAGTTTCACTAGTGTATTAAGTGTATCAAAATGTCGTCTTTCACATTGATTCGGAATCGTCAACCGCAAAAAAAGGCAGTTTTTAGATATCGTTGAATGAAGAAAGTTGTCTCTTTCTTGTTTCAAGTGTTCAACAATGGACCCATGGCTAAAACTCAAGTTTTAAAGACTTCCCGAAATCCGAATTTGGATTTTTCATTAGTGTATTAAGTGTATTAAAATGTCGTCTTTCACATTGATTCGGAATCATCAACCGCAAAAAAAGTCAGTTTTGAGATATCGTTGAATGAACAAAGTTGTCTCTTTCTTTTTTCAAGTGTTTAACTATGGACCCATGGCTAAAACTCAAGTTTTAAATACTTTCCGAAATCCGAATTTGGACTTTCATCAGTGTATTAAGTGTATTAAAATGTCGTCTTTCACATTGATTCGGAATCGTCCACTACAAAAAACTGCCCTTTTGAGTTATCGTTGAATAAGCAAAGTTGTCTCTTTCTTGTTTCAAGTGTTCAACTATGGACCCATGGCTAAAACACAAGTTTTAAAAACTTCTCGAAATATGAATTTGGACTTTCTTTAGTGTATTAAGTTTTTCAAAATGTCGTCTTTCACGTAGATTCGGAATCATCAAAACCAAATAAGTCAGTTTTTAGATACTTTGATTGAACAAAGTTCTATCTTTCTTGTTTCAAGTGTTCTACTATGAACCCACGGCTAAAACTCAAGTTTTAAAAACTTCTCGAAATCTGAATCTGGACTTTCATTAGTGTATTAAGTGTATCAAAATGTCATCTTTCACATAGGTTCGGAATCGTCAACTGCAAAAAAGTCAATTTTAAGATATCGTTGATTGAACAAAGTTGTCTCCTTCTTGTTTCAAGTGTTCTACTATGGACCATGGCTAAAACTCAAGTTTTAGAGACATCCCGAAATCCGAATTTGGACTTTCGTTAGTGTATTAAGTGTATCAAAATGTCATCTTTCACATTGATTCGAGATCGTCAACCGCAAAAAAAGTCAGTTTTGAGATATCGTTGAATGAACAAAGTTGTCTCTTTCTTGTTTCTAGTGTTTAACTATGGACCCATGGCTAAAACTCAAGTTTTAAAGACTTCCCGAAATCTGATTTGGACTTTCATCAGTGTATTAAGTGTATTAAAATGTAGTCTTTCACATTGATTCAGAATCGTCCACCGCAAAAAACTTTCCTTTCGAGTTATCGTTGAATGAACGAAGTTGTCTCTTTCTTGTTTCAAGTGTTCAACTACGGACCCATGGCCAAAACTCAAGTTTTAAAAACTTCCCAAAATCTGAATTTGGGCTTTCTTTAGTGTATTAAGTGTTTCAAAATGCCGTCTTTCATGTAGATTCGTAATCATCAAAAGCAAATAAGTCAGTTTTTAGATATCTTTGATTGAACAAAGTTCTGTCTTTCTTGTTTCAAGTGTTCTACTATGGACCCATGACTAAAACTCAAGTTTTAAAAACTTCTCGAAATCTAAATCTGGACTTTCATTAGGGTATTAAGTGTATCAAAATGTCGTCTTTCACATAGATTCGGAATCGTCAACTGCAAAAAAGTCAGTTTTAAGATATCGTTGATTGAACAAAGTTGTCTCTTTCTTGTTTCAAGTGTTCTACTATGGACCCATGGGTAAAACTCAAGTTTTAAAAAAGTTCCCGGAATCCGAATTTGGACATTCGTTAGTGTATTAAGTGTATCAAAATGTCGTCTTTCACGTTGATTCGGAATCGTCAACCGCAATAAAAGTCAGTTTTGAGATATAGTTGAATGAACAAAGTTGTCTCTTTCTTGTTTCAAGTGTTTAACTATTGACCCATGGCTAAAACTCAAGCTTTAAAGACTTCCCGAAATCCAAATTTGGACTTTCGTTAGTGTATTAAGTGTATCAAAATGTCGTCTTTCACATTTATTCAAAATCGTCAACCACAAAAAAAGTCAGTTTTGAGAAATCGTTGAATCAACAAAGTTGTCTCCTTCTTGTTTCAAGTGTTCTACTATGGACCCATCTCTAAAACTCAAGTTTTAAAGACTTCCCGAAATCCAAATTTAGACTTTCACTAGTGTATTAAGTGTATTAAAATGTCGTATTTCACATTGATTCGGAATCGTCAACCGCAAAAAAAGTCAGTTCTGAGATATCGTTGAATGAACGAAGTTGTTTCTTTCTTGTTTCAAGTGTTTAACTATGGACCCATGGCTAAAACTCAAGTTTTAAAGACTTCCCGAAATCCGAATTTGTACTTTCATTAGTGTATTAAGTGTATTAAAATGTCGTCTTTCACATTGATTCGGAATCGTCAACCGCAAAAAAAGTCAGTTTTGAGTTATCGTTGAATGAACAAAGTTGTCTCTTTCTTGTTTCAAGTGTTTAACTATGGACCCATGGCTAAAACTCAAGTTTTAAAGACTTCCCGAAATCCGAATTTGGACTTTCATTAGTGTATTAAGTGTATTAAAATGTCGTCTTTCGCATTGATTCAGAATCGTCAACCGCAAAAAAAGTCAGTTTTGAGTTATCGTTGAATGAACAAAGTTGTCTCTTTCTTGTTTCAAGTGTTCAACTATGGACCCATGGCTAAAACTCAAGTTTTAAAGACTTCCCGAAATCCGAATTTGGACTTTCATTTGTGTATTAAGTGTATTAAAATGTCGTCTTTCACATTGATTCGGAATCGTCAACCGCAAAAAAAGTCAGTTTTGAGATATCATTGAATGAACAAAGTTGTCTCTTTCTTGTTTCAAGTGTTCAACTATGGACCCATGGCTAAAACTCAAGTTTTAAAAACTTCCCAAAATCTGAATTTGGACTTTATTTAGTGTATTAAGTGTTTCAAAATGTCATCTTTCACGTAGATTCAGAACCGTCAAAAGCAAATAAGTCAGTTTTGAGATATCTTTGATAGAACAAAGTTCTGTCTTTCTTGTTTCAATTGTTCTACTGTGCACCCATGGCTAAAACTCAAGTTTTAAAAACTTCCCGAGATCTGAATCTGGACTTTCATTAGCGTATTATGTGTATCAAAATGTCGTCTTTCACATAGATTCGGAATCGTCAACTGCAAAAAAGTCAATTTTGAGATATCGTTGATTTAACAAAGTTGTCTCCTTCTTGTTTCAAGTGTTCTACTATGGACCCATGGGTAAAACTCACGTTTTAAAAATCTCCCGAAATTCGAATTTGGACTTTCACTAGTGTATTAAGTGTATCAAAATGTCGTCTTTCACATTGATTCGGAATCGTCAACCGCAAAAAAAGGCAGTTTTTAGATATCGTTGAATGAAGAAAGTTGTCTCTTTCTTGTTTCAAGTGTTCAACAATGGACCCATGGCTAAAACTCAAGTTTTAAAGACTTCCCGAAATCCGAATTTGGATTTTTCATTAGTGTATTAAGTGTATTAAAATGTCATCTTTCACATTGATTCGGAATCATCAACCGCAAAAAAAGTCAGTTTTGAGATATCGTTGAATGAACAAAGTTGTCTCTTTCTTTTTTCAAGTGTTTAACTATGGACCCATGGCTAAAACTCAAGTTTTAAATACTTTCCGAAATCCGAATTTGAACTTTCATCAGTGTATTAAGTGTATTAAAATGTCGTCTTTCACATTGATTCGGAATCGTCCACTACAAAAAACTGCCCTTTTGAGTTATCGTTGAATAAGCAAAGTTGTCTCTTTCTTGTTTCAAGTGTTCAACTATGGACCCATGGCTAAAACACAAGTTTTAAAAACTTCTCGAAATATGAATTTGGACTTTCTTTAGTGTATTAAGTTTTTCAAAATGTCGTCTTTCACGTAGATTCGGAATCATCAAAACCAAACAAGTCAGTTTTTAGATATCTTTGATTGAACAAAGTTCTATCTTTCTTGTTTCAAGTGTTCTACTATGAACCCACGGCTAAAACTCAAGTTTTAAAAACTTCTCGAAATCTGAATCTGGACTTTCATTACTGTATTAAGTGTATCAAAATGTCATCTTTCACATAGGTTCGGAATCGTCAACTGCAAAAAAGTCAATTTTAAGATATCGTTGATTGAACAAAGTTGTCTCCTTCTTGTTTCAAGTGTTCTACTATGGACCATGGCTAAAACTCAAGTTTTAGAGACATCCCGAAATCCGAATTTGGACTTTCGTTAGTGTATTAAGTGTATCAAAATGTCATCTTTCACATTGATTCGAGATCGTCAACCGCAAAAAAAGTCAGTTTTGAGATATCGTTGAATGAACAAAGTTGTCTCTTTCTTGTTTCTAGTGTTTAACTATGGACCCATGGCTAAAACTCAAGTTTTAAAGACTTCCCGAAATCTGATTTGGATTTTCATCAGTGTATTAAGTGTATTAAAATGTAGTCTTTCACATTGATTCAGAATCGTCCACCGCAAAAAACTTTCCTTTCGAGTTATCGTTGAATGAACGAAGTTGTCTCTTTCTTGTTTCAAGTGTTCAACTACGGACCCATGGCCAAAACTCAAGTTTTAAAAACTTCCCAAAATCTGAATTTGGGCTTTCTTTAGTGTATTAAGTGTTTCAAAATGCCGTCTTTCATGTAGATTCGTAATCATCAAAAGCAAATAAGTCAGTTTTTAGATATCTTTGATTGAACAAAGTTCTGTCTTTCTTGTTTCAAGTGTTCTACTATGGACCCATGACTAAAACTCAAGTTTTAAAAACTTCTCGAAATCTAAATCTGGACTTTCATTAGGGTATTAAGTGTATCAAAATGTCGTCTTTCACATAGATTCGGAATCGTCAACTGCAAAAAAGTCAGTTTTAAGATATCGTTGATTGAACAAAGTTGTCTCTTTCTTGTTTCAAGTGTTCTACTATGGACCCATGGGTAAAACTCAAGTTTTAAAAAAGTTCCCGGAATCTGAATTTGGACATTCGTTAGTGTATTAAGTGTATCAAAATGTCGTCTTTCACGTTGATTCGGAATCGTCAACCGCAATAAAAGTCAGTTTTGAGATATAGTTGAATGAACAAAGTTGTCTCTTTCTTGTTTCAAGTGTTTAACTATTGACCCATGGCTAAAACTCAAGCTTTAAAGACTTCCCGAAATCCAAATTTGGACTTTCGTTAGTGTATTAAGTGTATCAAAATGTCGTCTTTCACATTTATTCGAAATCGTCAACCACAAAAAAAGTCAGTTTTGAGAAATCGTTGAATCAACAAAGTTGTCTCCTTCTTGTTTCAAGTGTTCTACTATGGACCCATCTCTAAAACTCAAGTTTTAAAGACTTTCCGAAATCCAAATTTAGACTTTCACTAGTGTATTAAGTGTATTAAAATGTCGTATTTCACATTGATTCGGAATCGTCAACCGCAAAAAAAGTCAGTTCTGAGATATCGTAGAATGAACGAAGTTGTTTCTTTCTTGTTTCAAGTGTTTAACTATGGACCCATGGCTAAAACTCAAGTTTTAAAGACTTCCCGAAATCCGAATTTGTACTTTCATTAGTGTATTAAGTGTATTAAAATGTCGTCTTTCACATTGATTCGGAATCGTCAACCGCAAAAAAAGTCAGTTTTGAGTTATCGTTGAATGAACAAAGTTGTCTCTTTCTTGTTTCAAGTGTTTAACTATGGACCCATGGCTAAAACTCAAGTTTTAAAGACTTCCCGAAATCCGAATTTGGACTTTCATTAGTGTATTAAGTGTATTAAAATGTCGTCTTTCGCATTGATTCGGAATCGTCAACCGCAAAAAAAGTCAGTTTTGAGTTATCGTTGAATGAACAAAGTTGTCTCTTTCTTGTTTCAAGTGTTCAACTATGGACCCATGGCTAAAACTCAAGTTTTAAAGACTTCCCGAAATCCGAATTTGGACTTTCATTTGTGTATTAAGTGTATTAAAATGTCGTCTCTCACATTGATTCGGAATCGTCAACCGCAAAAAAAGTCAGTTTTGAGATATCGTTGAATGAACAAAGTTGTCTCTTTCTTGTTTCAAGTGTTCAACTATGGACCCATGGCTAAAACTCAAGTTTTAAAAACTTCCCAAAATCTGAATTTGGACTTTATTTAGTGTATTAAGTGTTTCAAAATGTCATCTTTCACGTAGATTCAGAACCGTCAAAAGCAAATAAGTCAGTTTTGAGATATCTTTGATAGAAAAAAGTTCTGTCTTTCTTGTTTCAATTGTTCTACTGTGCACCCATGGCTAAAACTCAAGTTTTAAAAACTTCCCGAGATCTGAATCTGGACTTTCATTAGTGTATTATGTGTATCAAAATGTCGTCTTTCACATAGATTCGGAATTGTCAACTGCAAAAAAGTCAATTTTGAGATATCGTTGATTTAACAAAGTTGTCTCCTTCTTGTTTCAAGTGTTCTACTATGGAGCCATGGGTAAAACTCACGTTTTAAAAATGTCCCGAAATCCGAATTTGGAGTTTCACTAGTGTATTAAGTGTATCAAAATGTCGTCTTTCACATTGATTCGGAATCGTCAACCGCAAAAAAAGGCAGTTTTTAGATATCGTTGAATGAAGAAAGTTGTCTCTTTCTTGTTTCAAGTGTTCAACAATGGACCCATGGCTAAAACTCAAGTTTTAAAGACTTCCCGAAATCCGAATTTGGATTTTTCATTAGTGTATTAAGTGTATTAAAATGTCGTCTTTCACATTGATTCGGAATCATCAACCGCAAAAAAAGTCAGTTTTGAGATATCGTTGAATGAACAAAGTTGTCTCTTTCTTTTTTCAAGTGTTTAACTATGGACCCATGGCTAAAACTCAAGTTTTAAATACTTTCCGAAATCCGAATTTGGACTTTCATCAGTGTATTAAGTGTATTAAAATGTCGTCTTTCACATTGATTCGGAATCGTCCACTACAAAAAACTGCCCTTTTGAGTTATCGTTGAATAAGCAAAGTTGTCTCTTTCTTGTTTCAAGTGTTCAACTATGGACCCATGGCTAAAACACAAGTTTTAAAAACTTCTCGAAATATGAATTTGGACTTTCTTTAGTGTATTAAGTTTTTCAAAATGTCGTCTTTCACGTAGATTCGGAATCATCAAAACCAAATAAGTCAGTTTTTAGATATCTTTGATTGAACAAAGTTCTATCTTTCTTGTTTCAAGTGTTCTACTATGAACCCACGGCTAAAACTCAAGTTTTAAAAACTTCTCGAAATCTGAATCTGGACTTTCATTAGTGTATTAAGTGTATCAAAATGTCATCTTTCACATAGGTTCGGAATCGTCAACTGCAAAAAAGTCAATTTTAAGATATCGTTGATTGAACAAAGTTGTCTCCTTCTTGTTTCAAGTGTTCTACTATGGACCATGGCTAAAACTCAAGTTTTAGAGACATCCCGAAATCCGAATTTGGACTTTCGTTAGTGTATTAAGTGTATCAAAATGTCATCTTTCACATTGATTCGAGATCGTCAACCGCAAAAAAAGTCAGTTTTGAGATATCGTTGAATGAACAAAGTTGTCTCTTTCTTGTTTCTAGTGTTTAACTATGGACCCATGGCTAAAACTCAAGTTTTAAAGACTTCCCGAAATCTGATTTGGACTTTCATCAGTGTATTAAGTGTATTAAAATGTAGTCTTTCACATTGATTCAGAATCGTCCACCGCAAAAAACTTTCCTTTCGAGTTATCGTTGAATGAACGAAGTTGTCTCTTTCTTGTTTCAAGTGTTCAACTACGGACCCATGGCCAAAACTCAAGTTTTAAAAACTTCCCAAAATCTGAATTTGGGCTTTCTTTAGTGTATTAAGTGTTTCAAAATGCCGTCTTTCATGTAGATTCGTAATCATCAAAAGCAAATAAGTCAGTTTTTAGATATCTTTGATTGAACAAAGTTCTGTCTTTCTTGATTCAAGTGTTCTACTATGGACCCATGACTAAAACTCAAGTTTTAAAAACTTCTCGAAATCTAAATCTGGACTTTCATTAGGGTATTAAGTGTATCAAAATGTCGTCTTTCACATAGATTCGGAATCGTCAACTGCAAAAAAGTCAGTTTTAAGATATCGTTGATTGAACAAAGTTGTCTCTTTCTTGTTTCAAGTGTTCTACTATGGACCCATGGGTAAAACTCAAGTTTTAAAAAAGTTCCCGGAATCCAAATTTGGACATTCGTTAGTGTATTAAGTGTATCAAAATGTCGTCTTTCACGTTGATTCGGAATCGTCAACCGCAATAAAAGTCAGTTTTGAGATATAGTTGAATGAACAAAGTTGTCTCTTTCTTGTTTCAAGTGTTTAACTATTGACCCATGGCTAAAACTCAAGCTTTAAAGACTTCTCGAAATCCAAATTTGGACTTTCGTTAGTGTATTAAGTGTATCAAAATGTCGTCTTTCACATTTATTCGAAATCGTCAACCACAAAAAAAGTCAGTTTTGAGAAATCGTTGAATCAACAAAGTTGTCTCCTTCTTGTTTCAAGTGTTCTACTATGGACCCATCTCTAAAACTCAAGTTTTAAAGACTTCCCGAAATCCAAATTTAGACTTTCACTAGTGTATTAAGTGTATTAAAATGTCGTATTTCACATTGATTCGGAATCGTCAACCGCAAAAAAAGTCAGTTCTGAGATATCGTTGAATGAACGAAGTTGTTTCTTTCTTGTTTCAAGTGTTTAACTATTAACCCATGGCTAAAACTCAAGCTTTAAAGACTTCCCGAAATCCAAATTTGGACTTTCGTTAGTGTATTAAGTGTATCAAAATGTCGTCTTTCACATTTATTCCAAATCGTCAACCACAAAAAAAGTCAGTTTTGAGAAATCGTTGAATCAACAAAGTTGTCTCCTTCTTGTTTCAAGTGTTATACTATGGACCCATCTCTAAAACTCAAGTTTTAAAGACTTCCCGAAATCCAAATTTAGACTTTCACTAGTGTATTAAGTGTATTAAAATGTCGTATTTCACATTGATTCGGAATCGGCAACCGCAAAAAAAGTCAGTTCTGAGATATCGTTGAATGAACGAAGTTGTTTCTTTCTTGTTTCAAGTGTTTAACTATGGACCCATGGCTAAAACTCAAGTTTTAAAGACTTCCCGAAATCCGAATTTGTACTTTCATTAGTGTATTAAGTGTATTAAAATGTCGTCTTTCACATTGATTCAGAATCGTCCACCGCAAAAAACTTTCCTTTCGAGTTATCGTTGAATGAACGAAGTTGTCTCTTTCTTGTTTCAAGTGTTCAACTACGGACCCATGGCCAAAACTCAAGTTTTAAAAACTTCCCAAAATCTGAATTTGGGCTTTCTTTAGTGTATTAAGTGTTTCAAAATGCCGTCTTTCATGTAGATTCGTAATCATCAAAAGCAAATAAGTCAGTTTTTAGATATCTTTGATTGAACAAAGTTCTGTCTTTCTTGTTTCAAGTGTTCTACTATGGACCCATGACTAAAACTCAAGTTTTAAAAACTTCTCGAAATCTAAATCTGGACTTTCATTAGGGTATTAAGTGTATCAAAATGTCGTCTTTCACATAGATTCGGAATCGTCAACTGCAAAAAAGTCAGTTTTAAGATATCGTTGATTGAACAAAGTTGTCTCTTTCTTGTTTCAAGTGTTCTACTATGGACCCATGGGTAAAACTCAAGTTTTAAAAAAGTTCCCGGAATCCGAATTTGGACATTCGTTAGTGTATTAAGTGTATCAAAATGTCGTCTTTCACGTTGATTCGGAATCGTCAACCGCAATAAAAGTCAGTTTTGAGATATAGTTGAATGAACAAAGTTGTCTCTTTCTTGTTTCAAGTGTTTAACTATTAACCCATGGCTAAAACTCAAGCTTTAAAGACTTCCCGAAATCCAAATTTGGACTTTCGTTAGTGTATTAAGTGTATCAAAATGTCGTCTTTCACATTTATTCCAAATCGTCAACCACAAAAAAAGTCAGTTTTGAGAAATCGTTGAATCAACAAAGTTGTCTCCTTCTTGTTTCAAGTGTTCTACTATGGACCCATCTCTAAAACTCAAGTTTTAAAGACTTCCCGAAATCCAAATTTAGACTTTCACTAGTGTATTAAGTGTATTAAAATGTCGTATTTCACATTGATTCGGAATCGTCAACCGCAAAAAAAGTCAGTTCTGAGATATCGTTGAATGAACGAAGTTGTTTCTTTCTTGTTTCAAGTGTTTAACTATGGACCCATGGCTAAAACTCAAGTTTTAAAGACTTCCCGAAATCCGAATTTGTACTTTCATTAGTGTATTAAGTGTATTAAAATGTCGTCTTTCACATTGATTTGGAATCGTCAACCGCAAAAAAAGTCAGTTTTGAGTTATCGTTGAATGAACAAAGTTGTCTCTTTCTTGTTTCAAGTGTTTAACTATGGACCCATGGCTAAAACTCAAGTTTTAAAGACTTCCCGAAATCCGAATTTGGACTTTCATTAGTGTATTAAGTGTATTAAAATGTCGTCTTTCGCATTGATTCGGAATCGTCAACCGCAAAAAAAGTCAGTTCTGAGATATCGTTGAATGAACGAAGTTGTTTCTTTCTTGTTTCAAGTGTTTAACTATGGACCCATGGCTAAAACTCAAGTTTTAAAGACTTCCAGAAATCCGAATTTGTACTTTCATTAGTGTATTAAGTGTATTAAAATGTCGTCTTTCGCATTGATTCGGAATCGTCAACCGCAAAAAAAGTCAGTTTTGAGTTATCGTTGAATGAACAAAGTTGTCTCTTTCTTGTTTCAAGTGTTCAACTATGGACCCATGGCTAAAACTCAAGTTTTAAAGACTTCCCGAAATCCGAATTTGGACTTTCATTTGTGTATTAAGTGTATTAAAATGTCGTCTTTCACATTGATTCGGAATCGTCAACCGCAAAAAAAGTCAGTTTTGAGTTATCGTTGAATGAACAAAGTTGTCTCTTTCTTGTTTCAAGTGTTTAACTATGGACCCATGGCTAAAACTCAAGTTTTAAAGACTTCCGGAAATCCGAATTTAGACTTTCATTAGTGTATTAAGTGTATTAAAATGTCGTCTTTCGCATTGATTCGGAATCGTCAACCGCAAAAAAAGTCAGTTTTGAGATATCGTTGAATGAACAAAGTTGTCTCTTTCTTGTTTCAAGTGTTCAACTATGGACCCATGGCTAAAACTCAAGTTTTAAAAACTTCCCAAAATCTGAATTTGGACTTTATTTAGTGTATTAAGTGTTTCAAAATGTCATCTTTCACGTAGATTCAGAACCGTCAAAAGCAAATAAGTCAGTTTTGAGATATCTTTGATAGAACAAAGTTCTGTCTTTCTTGTTTCAATTGTTCTACTGTGCACCCATGGCTAAAACTCAAGTTTTAAAAACTTCCCGAGATCTGAATCTGGACTTTCATTAGTGTATTATGTGTATCAAAATGTCGTCTTTCACATAGATTCGGAATCGTCAACTGCAAAAAAGTCAATTTTGAGATATCGTTGATTTAACAAAGTTGTCTCCTTCTTGTTTCAAGTGTTCTACTATGGACCCATGACTAAAACTCAAGTTTTAAAAACTTCTCGAAATCTAAATCTGGACTTTCATTAGTGTATTAAGTGTATCAAAATGTCATCTTTCACATAGGTTCGGAATCGTCAACTGCAAAAAAGTCAATTTTAAGATATCGTTGAATGAACAAAGTTGTCTCTTTCTTGTTTCTAGTGTTTAACTATGGACCCATGGCTAAAACTCAAGTTTTAAAGACTTCCCGAAATCTGATTTGGACTTTCATCAGTGTATTAAGTGTATTAAAATGTAGTCTTTCACATTGATTCAGAATCGTCCACCGCAAAAAACTTTCCTTTCGAGTTATCGTTGAATGAACGAAGTTGTCTCTTTCTTGTTTCAAGTGTTCAACTACGGACCCATGGCCAAAACTCAAGTTTTAAAAACTTCCCAAAATCTGAATTTGGGCTTTCTTTAGTGTATTAAGTGTTTCAAAATGCCGTCTTTCATGTAGATTCGTAATCATCAAAAGCAAATAAGTCAGTTTTTAGATATCTTTGATTGAACAAAGTTCTGTCTTTCTTGTTTCAAGTGTTCTACTATGGACCCATGACTAAAACTCAAGTTTTAAAAACTTCTCGAAATCTAAATCTGGACTTTCATTAGGGTATTAAGTGTATCAAAATGTCGTCTTTCACATAGATTCGGAATCGTCAACTGCAAAAAAGTCAGTTTTAAGATATCGTTGATTGAACAAAGTTGTCTCTTTCTTGTTTCAAGTGTTCTACTATGGACCCATGGGTAAAACTCAAGTTTTAAAAAAGTTCCCGGAATCCGAATTTGGACATTCGTTAGTGTATTAAGTGTATCAAAATGTCGTCTTTCACGTTGATTCGGAATCGTCAACCGCAATAAAAGTCAGTTTTGAGATATAGTTGAATGAACAAAGTTGTCTCTTTCTTGTTTCAAGTGTTTAACTATTGACCCATGGCTAAAACTCAAGCTTTAAAGACTTCCCGAAATCCAAATTTGGACTTTCGTTAGTGTATTAAGTGTATCAAAATGTCGTCTTTCACATTTATTCGAAATCGTCAACCACAAAAAAAGTCAGTTTTGAGAAATCGTTGAATCAACAAAGTTGTCTCGTTCTAGTTTCAAGTGTTCTACTATGGACCCATCTCTAAAACTCAAGTTTTAAAGACTTCCCGAAATCCAAATTTAGACTTTCACTAGTGTATTAAGTGTATTAAAATGTCGTATTTCACATTGATTCGGAATCGTCAACCGCAAAAAAAGTCAGTTCTGAGATATCGTTGAATGAACGAAGTTGTTTCTTTCTTGTTTCAAGTGTTTAACTATGGACCCATGGCTAAAACTCAAGTTTTAAAGACTTCCCGAAATCCGAATTTGTACTTTCATTAGTGTATTAAGTGTATTAAAATGTCGTCTTTCACATTGATTCGGAATCGTCAACCGCAAAAAAAGTCAGTTTTGAGTTATCGTTGAATGAAAAAAGTTGTCTCTTTCTTGTTTCAAGTGTTTAACTATGGACCCATGGCTAAAACTCAAGTTTTAAAGACTTCCCGAAATCTGAATTTGGACTTTCATTAGTGTATTAAGTGTATTAAAATGTCGTCTTTCGCATTGATTCGGAATCGTCAACCGCAAAAAAAGTCAGTTTTGAGTTATCGTTGAATGAACAAAGTTGTCTCTTTCTTGTTTCAAGTGTTCAACTATGGACCCATGGCTAAAACTCAAGTTTTAAAGACTTCCCGAAATCCGAATTTGGACTTTCATTTGTGTATTAAGTGTATTAAAATGTCGTCTCTCACATTGATTCGGAATCGTCAACCGCAAAAAAAGTCAGTTTTGAGATATCGTTGAATGAACAAAGTTGTCTCTTTCTTGTTTCAAGTGTTCAACTATGGACCCATGGCTAAAACTCAAGTTTTAAAAACTTCCCAAAATCTGAATTTGGACTTTATTTAGTGTATTAAGTGTTTCAAAATGTCATCTTTCACGTAGATTCAGAACCGTCAAAAGCAAATAAGTCAGTTTTGAGATATCTTTGATAGAACAAAGTTCTGTCTTTCTTGTTTCAATTGTTCTACTGTGCACCCATGGCTAAAACTCAAGTTTTAAAAACTTCCCGAGATCTGAATCTGGACTTTCATTAGTGTATTATGTGTATCAAAATGTCGTCTTTCACATAGATTCGGAATCGTCAACTGCAAAAAAG
The DNA here is from genome assembly GCA_036245055.1 of Diospyros kaki. Classification (NCBI taxonomy): domain Eukaryota; kingdom Viridiplantae; phylum Streptophyta; class Magnoliopsida; order Ericales; family Ebenaceae; genus Diospyros; species Diospyros kaki. The sequence goes on along the minus strand of BSEG01000009.1, from coordinate 18,318,435 downwards.
TCAATTTTGATATATCGTTGATTTAACAAAGTTGTCTCCTTCTTGTTTCAAGTGTTCTACTATGGACCCATGGGTAAAACTCACGTTTTAAAAATGTCCCGAAATCCGAATTTGGACTTTCACTAGTGTATTAAGTGTATCAAAATGTCGTCTTTCAGATTGATTCGGAATCGTCAACCGCAAAAAAAGGCAGTTTTTAGATATCGTTGAATGAAGAAAGTTGTCTCTTTCTTGTTTCAAGTGTTCAACAATGGACCCATGGCTAAAACTCAAGTTTTAAAGACTTCCCGAAATCCGAATTTGGATTTTTCATTAGTGTATTAAGTGTATTAAAATGTCGTCTTTCACATTGATTCGGAATCATCAACCGCAAAAAAAGTCAGTTTTGAGATATCGTTGAATGAACAAAGTTGTCTCTTTCTTTTTTCAAGTGTTTAACTATGGACCCATGGCTAAAACTCAAGTTTTAAATACTTTCCGAAATCCGAATTTGGACTTTCATCAGTGTATTAAGTGTATTAAAATGTCGTCTTTCACATTGATTCGGAATCGTCCACTACAAAAAACTGCCCTTTTGAGTTATCGTTGAATAAGCAAAGTTGTCTCTTTCTTGTTTCAAGTGTTCAACTATGGACCCATGGCTAAAACACAAGTTTTAAAAACTTCTCGAAATATGAATTTGGACTTTCTTTAGTGTATTAAGTTTTTCAAAATGTCGTCTTTCACGTAGATTCGGAATCATCAAAACCAAATAAGTCAGTTTTTAGATATCTTTGATTGAACAAAGTTCTATCTTTCTTGTTTCAAGTGTTCTACTATGAACCCACGGCTAAAACTCAAGTTTTAAAAACTTCTCGAAATCTGAATCTGGACTTTCATTAGTGTATTAAGTGTATCAAAATGTCATCTTTCACATAGGTTCGGAATAGTCAACTGCAAAAAAGTCAATTTTAAGATATCGTTGATTGAACAAAGTTGTCTCCTTCTTGTTTCAAGTGTTCTACTATGGACCATGGCTAAAACTCAAGTTTTAGAGACATCCCGAAATCTGAATTTGGACTTTCGTTAGTGTATTAAGTGTATCAAAATGTCATCTTTCACATTGATTCGAGATCGTCAACCGCAAAAAAAGTCAGTTTTGAGATATCGTTGAATGAACAAAGTTGTCTCTTTCTTGTTTCTAGTGTTTAACTATGGACCCATGGCTAAAACTCAAGTTTTAAAGACTTCCCGAAATCTGATTTGGACTTTCATCAGTGTATTAAGTGTATTAAAATGTAGTCTTTCACATTGATTCAGAATCGTCCACCGCAAAAAACTTTCCTTTCGAGTTATCGTTGAATGAACGAAGTTGTCTCTTTCTTGTTTCAAGTGTTCAACTACGGACCCATGGCCAAAACTCAAGTTTTAAAAACTTCCCAAAATCTGAATTTGGGCTTTCTTTAGTGTATTAAGTGTTTCAAAATGTCGTCTTTCATGTAGATTCGTAATCATCAAAAGCAAATAAGTCAGTTTTTAGATATCTTTGATTGAACAAAGTTCTGTCTTTCTTGTTTCAAGTGTTCTACTATGGACCCATGACTAAAACTCAAGTTTTAAAAACTTCTCGAAATCTAAATCTGGACTTTCATTAGGGTATTAAGTGTATCAAAATGCCGTCTTTCACATAGATTCGGAATCGTCAACTGCAAAAAAGTCAGTTTTAAGATATCGTTGATTGAACAAAGTTGTCTCTTTCTTGTTTCAAGTGTTCTACTATGGACCCATGGGTAAAACTCAAGTTTTAAAAAAGTTCCCGGAATCCGAATTTGGACATTCGTTAGTGTATTAAGTGTATCAAAATGTCGTCTTTCACGTTGATTCGGAATCGTCAACCGCAATAAAAGTCAGTTTTGAGATATAGTTGAATGAACAAAGTTGTCTCTTTCTTGTTTCAAGTGTTTAACTATTAACCCATGGCTAAAACTCAAGCTTTAAAGACTTCCCGAAATCCAAATTTGGACTTTCGTTAGTGTATTAAGTGTATCAAAATGTCGTCTTTCACATTTATTCCAAATCGTCAACCACAAAAAAAGTCAGTTTTGAGAAATCGTTGAATCAACAAAGTTGTCTCCTTCTTGTTTCAAGTGTTCTACTATGGACCCATCTCTAAAACTCAAGTTTTAAAGACTTCCCGAAATCCAAATTTAGACTTTCACTAGTGTATTAAGTGTATTAAAATGTCGTATTTCACATTGATTCGGAATCGTCAACCGCAAAAAAAGTCAGTTCTGAGATATCGTTGAATGAACGAAGTTGTTTCTTTCTTGTTTCAAGTGTTTAACTATGGACCCATGGCTAAAACTCAAGTTTTAAAGACTTCCCGAAATCCGAATTTGTACTTTCATTAGTGTATTAAGTGTATTAAAATGTCGTCTTTCACATTGATTCGGAATCGTCAACCGCAAAAAAAGTCAGTTTTGAGTTATCGTTGAATGAACAAAGTTGTCTCTTTCTTGTTTCAAGTGTTTAACTATGGACCCATGGCTAAAACTCAAGTTTTAAAGACTTCCCGAAATCCGAATTTGGACTTTCATTAGTGTATTAAGTGTATTAAAATGTCGTCTTTCGCATTGATTCGGAATCGTCAACCGCAAAAAAAGTCAGTTTTGAGTTATCGTTGAATGAACAAAGTTGTCTCTTTCTTGTTTCAAGTGTTGAACTATGGACCCATGGCTAAAACTCAAGTTTTAAAGACTTCCCGAAATCCGAATTTGGACTTTCATTTGTGTATTAAGTGTATTAAAATGTCGTCTTTCACATTGATTCGGAATCGTCAACCGCAAAAAAAGTCAGTTTTGAGATATCGTTGAATGAACAAAGTTGTCTCTTTCTTGTTTCAAGTGTTCAACTATGGACCCATGGCTAAAACTCAAGTTTTAAAAACTTCCCAAAATCTGAATTTGGACTTTATTTAGTGTATTAAGTGTTTCAAAATGTCATCTTTCACGTAGATTCAGAACCGTCAAAAGCAAATAAGTCAGTTTTGAGATATCTTTGATAGAACAAAGTTCTGTCTTTCTTGTTTCAATTGTTCTACTGTGCACCCATGGCTAAAACTCAAGTTTTAAAAACTTCCCGAGATCTGAATCTGGACTTTCATTAGTGTATTATGTGTATCAAAATGTCGTCTTTCACATAGATTCGGAATCGTCAACTGTAAAAAAGTCAATTTTGAGATATCGTTGATTTAACAAAGTTGTCTCCTTCTTGTTTCAAGTGTTCTACTATGGAGCCATGGGTAAAACTCACGTTTTAAAAATGTCCCGAAATCCGAATTTGGACTTTCACTAGTGTATTAAGTGTATCAAAATGTCGTCTTTCACATTGATTCGGAATCGTCAACCGCAAAAAAAGGCAGTTTTTAGATATCGTTGAATGAAGAAAGTTGTCTCTTTCTTGTTTCAAGTGTTTAACTATGGACCCATGGCTAAAACTCAAGTTTTAGAGACATCCCGAAATCCGAATTTGGACTTTCGTTAGTGTATTAAGTGTATCAAAATGTCATCTTTCACATTGATTCGAGATCGTCAACCGCAAAAAAAGTCAGTTTTGAGATATCGTTGAATGAACAAAGTTGTCTCTTTCTTGTTTCTAGTGTTTAACTATGGACCCATGGCTAAAACTCAAGTTTTAAAGACTTCCCGAAATCTGATTTGGACTTTCATCAGTGTATTAAGTGTATTAAAATGTAGTCTTTCACATTGATTCAGAATCGTCCACCGCAAAAAACTTTCCTTTCGAGTTATCGTTGAATGAACGAAGTTGTCTCTTTCTTGTTTCAAGTGTTCAACTACGGACCCATGGCCAAAACTCAAGTTTTAAAAACTTCCCAAAATCTGAATTTGGGCTTTCTTTAGTGTATTAAGTGTTTCAAAATGCCGTCTTTCATGTAGATTCGTAATCATCAAAAGCAAATAAGTCAGTTTTTAGATATCTTTGATTGAACAAAGTTCTGTCTTTCTTGTTTCAAGTGTTCTACTATGGACCCATGACTAAAACTCAAGTTTTAAAAACTTCTCGAAATCTAAATCTGGACTTTCATTAGGGTATTAAGTGTATCAAAATGTCGTCTTTCACATAGATTCGGAATCGTCAACTGCAAAAAAGTCAGTTTTAAGATATCGTTGATTGAACAAAGTTGTCTCTTTCTTGTTTCAAGTGTTCTACTATGGACCCATGGGTAAAACTCAAGTTTTAAAAAAGTTCCCGGAATCCAAATTTGGACATTCGTTAGTGTATTAAGTGTATCAAAATGTCGTCTTTCACGTTGATTCGGAATCGTCAACCGCAATAAAAGTCAGTTTTGAGATATAGTTGAATGAACAAAGTTGTCTCTTTCTTGTTTCAAGTGTTTAACTATTGACCCATGGCTAAAACTCAAGCTTTAAAGACTTCCCGAAATCCAAATTTGGACTTTCGTTAGTGTATTAAGTGTATCAAAATGTCGTCTTTCACATTTATTCGAAATCGTCAACCACAAAAAAAGTCAGTTTTGAGAAATCGTTGAATCAACAAAGTTGTCTCCTTCTTGTTTCAAGTGTTCTACTATGGACCCATCTCTAAAACTCAAGTTTTAAAGACTTCCCGAAATCCAAATTTAGACTTTCACTAGTGTATTAAGTGTATTAAAATGTCGTATTTCACATTGATTCGGAATCGTCAACCGCAAAAAAAGTCAGTTCTGAGATATCGTTGAATGAACGAAGTTGTTTCTTTCTTGTTTCAAGTGTTTAACTATTAACCCATGGCTAAAACTCAAGCTTTAAAGACTTCCCGAAATCCAAATTTGGACTTTCGTTAGTGTATTAAGTGTATCAAAATGTCGTCTTTCACATTTATTCCAAATCGTCAACCACAAAAAAAGTCAGTTTTGAGAAATCGTTGAATGAAAAAAGTTGTCTCTTTCTTGTTTCAAGTGTTTAACTATGGACCCATGGCTAAAACTCAAGTTTTAAAGACTTCCCGAAATCCGAATTTGGACTTTCATTAGTGTATTAAGTGTATTAAAATGTCGTCTTTCGCATTGATTCGGAATCGTCAACCGCAAAAAAAGTCAGTTTTGAGTTATCGTTGAATGAACAAAGTTGTCTCTTTCTTGTTTCAAGTGTTCAACTATGGACCCATGGCTAAAACTCAAGTTTTAAAGACTTCCCGAAATCCGAATTTGGACTTTCATTTGTGTATTAAGTGTATTAAAATGTCGTCTCTCACATTGATTCGGAATCGTCAACCGCAAAAAAAGTCAGTTTTGAGATATCGTTGAATGAACAAAGTTGTCTCTTTCTTGTTTCAAGTGTTCAACTATGGACCCATGGCTAAAACTCAAGTTTTAAAAACTTCCCAAAATCTGAATTTGGACTTTATTTAGTGTATTAAGTGTTTCAAAATGTCATCTTTCACGTAGATTCAGAACCGTCAAAAGCAAATAAGTCAGTTTTGAGATATCTTTGATAGAACAAAGTTCTGTCTTTCTTGTTTCAATTGTTCTACTGTGCACCCATGGCTAAAACTCAAGTTTTAAAAACTTCCCGAGATCTGAATCTGGACTTTCATTAGTGTATTATGTGTATCAAAATGTCGTCTTTCACATAGATTCGGAATCGTCAACTGCAAAAAAGTCAATTTTGAGATATCGTTGATTTAACAAAGTTGTCTCCTTCTTGTTTCAAGTGTTCTACTATGGACCCATGGGTAAAACTCACGTTTTAAAAATGTCCCGAAATCCGAATTTGGACTTTCACTAGTGTATTAAGTGTATCAAAATGTCGTCTTTCAGATTGATTCGGAATCGTCAACCGCAAAAAAAGGCAGTTTTTAGATATCGTTGAATGAAGAAAGTTGTCTCTTTCTTGTTTCAAGTGTTCAACAATGGACCCATGGCTAAAACTCAAGTTTTAAAGACTTCCCGAAATCCGAATTTGGATTTTTCATTAGTGTATTAAGTGTATTAAAATGTCGTCTTTCACATTGATTCGGAATCATCAACCGCAAAAAAAGTCAGTTTTGAGATATCGTTGAATGAACAAAGTTGTCTCTTTCTTTTTTCAAGTGTTTAACTATGGACCCATGGCTAAAACTCAAGTTTTAAATACTTTCCGAAATCCGAATTTGGACTTTCATCAGTGTATTAAGTGTATTAAAATGTCGTCTTTCACATTGATTCGGAATCGTCCACTACAAAAAACTGCCCTTTTGAGTTATCGTTGAATAAGCAAAGTTGTCTCTTTCTTGTTTCAAGTGTTCAACTATGGACCCATGGCTAAAACACAAGTTTTAAAAACTTCTCGAAATATGAATTTGGACTTTCTTTAGTGTATTAAGTTTTTCAAAATGTCGTCTTTCACGTAGATTCGGAATCATCAAAACCAAATAAGTCAGTTTTTAGATATCTTTGATTGAACAAAGTTCTATCTTTCTTGTTTCAAGTGTTCTACTATGAACCCACGGCTAAAACTCAAGTTTTAAAAACTTCTCGAAATCTGAATCTGGACTTTCATTAGTGTATTAAGTGTATCAAAATGTCATCTTTCACATAGGTTCGGAATAGTCAACTGCAAAAAAGTCAATTTTAAGATATCGTTGATTGAACAAAGTTGTCTCCTTCTTGTTTCAAGTGTACTACTATGGACCATGGCTAAAACTCAAGTTTTAGAGACATCCCGAAATCCGAATTTGGACTTTCGTTAGTGTATTAAGTGTATCAAAATGTCATCTTTCACATTGATTCGAGATCGTCAACCGCAAAAAAAGTCAGTTTTGAGATATCGTTGAATGAACAAAGTTGTCTCTTTCTTGTTTCTAGTGTTTAACTATGGACCCATGGCTAAAACTCAAGTTTTAAAGACTTCCCGAAATCTGATTTGGACTTTCATCAGTGTATTAAGTGTATTAAAATGTAGTCTTTCACATTGATTCAGAATCGTCCACCGCAAAAAACTTTCCTTTCGAGTTATCGTTGAATGAACGAAGTTGTCTCTTTCTTGTTTCAAGTGTTCAACTACGGACCCATGGCCAAAACTCAAGTTTTAAAAACTTCCCAAAATCTGAATTTGGGCTTTCTTTAGTGTATTAAGTGTTTCAAAATGTCGTCTTTCATGTAGATTCGTAATCATCAAAAGCAAATAAGTCAGTTTTTAGATATCTTTGATTGAACAAAGTTCTGTCTTTCTTGTTTCAAGTGTTCTACTATGGACCCATGACTAAAACTCAAGTTTTAAAAACTTCTCGAAATCTAAATCTGGACTTCCATTAGGGTATTAAGTGTATCAAAATGCCGTCTTTCACATAGATTCGGAATCGTCAACTGCAAAAAAGTCAGTTTTAAGATATCGTTGATTGAACAAAGTTGTCTCTTTCTTGTTTCAAGTGTTCTACTATGGACCCATGGGTAAAACTCAAGTTTTAAAAAAGTTCCCGGAATCCGAATTTGGACATTCGTTAGTGTATTAAGTGTATCAAAATGTCGTCTTTCACGTTGATTCGGAATCGTCAACCGCAATAAAAGTCAGTTTTGAGATATAGTTGAATGAACAAAGTTGTCTCTTTCTTGTTTCAAGTGTTTAACTATTAACCCATGGCTAAAACTCAAGCTTTAAAGACTTCCCGAAATCCAAATTTGGACTTTCGTTAGTGTATTAAGTGTATCAAAATGTCGTCTTTCACATTTATTCCAAATCGTCAACCACAAAAAAAGTCAGTTTTGAGAAATCGTTGAATCAACAAAGTTGTCTCCTTCTTGTTTCAAGTGTTCTACTATGGACCCATCTCTAAAACTCAAGTTTTAAAGACTTCCCGAAATCCAAATTTAGACTTTCACTAGTGTATTAAGTGTATTAAAATGTCGTATTTCACATTGATTCGGAATCGTCAACCGCAAAAAAAGTCAGTTCTGAGATATCGTTGAATGAACGAAGTTGTTTCTTTCTTGTTTCAAGTGTTTAACTATGGACCCATGGCTAAAACTCAAGTTTTAAAGACTTCCCGAAATCCGAATTTGTACTTTCATTAGTGTATTAAGTGTATTAAAATGTCGTCTTTCACATTGATTCGGAATCGTCAACCGCAAAAAAAGTCAGTTTTGAGTTATCGTTGAATGAACAAAGTTGTCTCTTTCTTGTTTCAAGTGTTTAACTATGGACCCATGGCTAAAACTCAAGTTTTAAAGACTTCCCGAAATCCGAATTTGGACTTTCATTAGTGTATTAAGTGTATTAAAATGTCGTCTTTCGCATTGATTCGGAATCGTCAACCGCAAAAAAAGTCAGTTTTGAGTTATCGTTGAATGAACAAAGTTGTCTCTTTCTTGTTTCAAGTGTTCAACTATGGACCCATGGCTAAAACTCAAGTTTTAAAGACTTCCCGAAATCCGAATTTGGACTTTCATTTGTGTATTAAGTGTATTAAAATGTCGTCTCTCACATTGATTCGGAATCGTCAACCGCAAAAAAAGTCAGTTTTGAGATATCGTTGAATGAACAAAGTTGTCTCTTTCTTGTTTCAAGTGTTCAACTATGGACCCATGGCTAAAACTCAAGTTTTAAAAACTTCCCAAAATCTGAATTTGGACTTTATTTAGTGTATTAAGTGTTTCAAAATGTCATCTTTCACGTAGATTCAGAACCGTCAAAAGCAAATAAGTCAGTTTTGAGATATCTTTGATAGAAAAAAGTTCTGTCTTTCTTGTTTCAATTGTTCTACTGTGCACCCATGGCTAAAACTCAAGTTTTAAAAACTTCCCGAGATCTGAATCTGGACTTTCATTAGTGTATTATGTGTATCAAAATGTCGTCTTTCACATAGATTCGGAATTGTCAACTGCAAAAAAGTCAATTTTGAGATATCGTTGATTTAACAAAGTTGTCTCCTTCTTGTTTCAAGTGTTCTACTATGGAGCCATGGGTAAAACTCACGTTTTAAAAATGTCCCGAAATCCGAATTTGGAGTTTCACTAGTGTATTAAGTGTATCAAAATGTCGTCTTTCACATTGATTCGGAATCGTCAACCGCAAAAAAAGGCAGTTTTTAGATATCGTTGAATGAAGAAAGTTGTCTCTTTCTTGTTTCAAGTGTTCAACAATGGACCCATGGCTAAAACTCAAGTTTTAAAGACTTCCCGAAATCCGAATTTGGATTTTTCATTAGTGTATTAAGTGTATTAAAATGTCGTCTTTCACATTGATTCGGAATCATCAACCGCAAAAAAAGTCAGTTTTGAGATATCGTTGAATGAACAAAGTTGTCTCTTTCTTTTTTCAAGTGTTTAACTATGGACCCATGGCTAAAACTCAAGTTTTAAATACTTTCCGAAATCCGAATTTGGACTTTCATCAGTGTATTAAGTGTATTAAAATGTCGTCTTTCACATTGATTCGGAATCGTCCACTACAAAAAACTGCCCTTTTGAGTTATCGTTGAATAAGCAAAGTTGTCTCTTTCTTGTTTCAAGTGTTCAACTATGGACCCATGGCTAAAACACAAGTTTTAAAAACTTCTCGAAATATGAATTTGGACTTTCTTTAGTGTATTAAGTTTTTCAAAATGTCGTCTTTCACGTAGATTCGGAATCATCAAAACCAAATAAGTCAGTTTTTAGATATCTTTGATTGAACAAAGTTCTATCTTTCTTGTTTCAAGTGTTCTACTATGAACCCACGGCTAAAACTCAAGTTTTAAAAACTTCTCGAAATCTGAATCTGGACTTTCATTAGTGTATTAAGTGTATCAAAATGTCATCTTTCACATAGGTTCGGAATCGTCAACTGCAAAAAAGTCAATTTTAAGATATCGTTGATTGAACAAAGTTGTCTCCTTCTTGTTTCAAGTGTTCTACTATGGACCATGGCTAAAACTCAAGTTTTAGAGACATCCCGAAATCCGAATTTGGACTTTCGTTAGTGTATTAAGTGTATCAAAATGTCATCTTTCACATTGATTCGAGATCGTCAACCGCAAAAAAAGTCAGTTTTGAGATATCGTTGAATGAACAAAGTTGTCTCTTTCTTGTTTCTAGTGTTTAACTATGGACCCATGGCTAAAACTCAAGTTTTAAAGACTTCCCGAAATCTGATTTGGACTTTCATCAGTGTATTAAGTGTATTAAAATGTAGTCTTTCACATTGATTCAGAATCGTCCACCGCAAAAAACTTTCCTTTCGAGTTATCGTTGAATGAACGAAGTTGTCTCTTTCTTGTTTCAAGTGTTCAACTACGGACCCATGGCCAAAACTCAAGTTTTAAAAACTTCCCAAAATCTGAATTTGGGCTTTCTTTAGTGTATTAAGTGTTTCAAAATGCCGTCTTTCATGTAGATTCGTAATCATCAAAAGCAAATAAGTCAGTTTTTAGATATCTTTGATTGAACAAAGTTCTGTCTTTCTTGATTCAAGTGTTCTACTATGGACCCATGACTAAAACTCAAGTTTTAAAAACTTCTCGAAATCTAAATCTGGACTTTCATTAGGGTATTAAGTGTATCAAAATGTCGTCTTTCACATAGATTCGGAATCGTCAACTGCAAAAAAGTCAGTTTTAAGATATCGTTGATTGAACAAAGTTGTCTCTTTCTTGTTTCAAGTGTTCTACTATGGACCCATGGGTAAAACTCAAGTTTTAAAAAAGTTCCCGGAATCCAAATTTGGACATTCGTTAGTGTATTAAGTGTATCAAAATGTCGTCTTTCACGTTGATTCGGAATCGTCAACCGCAATAAAAGTCAGTTTTGAGATATAGTTGAATGAACAAAGTTGTCTCTTTCTTGTTTCAAGTGTTTAACTATTGACCCATGGCTAAAACTCAAGCTTTAAAGACTTCTCGAAATCCAAATTTGGACTTTCGTTAGTGTATTAAGTGTATCAAAATGTCGTCTTTCACATTTATTCGAAATCGTCAACCACAAAAAAAGTCAGTTTTGAGAAATCGTTGAATCAACAAAGTTGTCTCCTTCTTGTTTCAAGTGTTCTACTATGGACCCATCTCTAAAACTCAAGTTTTAAAGACTTCCCGAAATCCAAATTTAGACTTTCACTAGTGTATTAAGTGTATTAAAATGTCGTATTTCACATTGATTCGGAATCGTCAACCGCAAAAAAAGTCAGTTCTGAGATATCGTTGAATGAACGAAGTTGTTTCTTTCTTGTTTCAAGTGTTTAACTATTAACCCATGGCTAAAACTCAAGCTTTAAAGACTTCCCGAAATCCAAATTTGGACTTTCGTTAGTGTATTAAGTGTATCAAAATGTCGTCTTTCACATTTATTCCAAATCGTCAACCACAAAAAAAGTCAGTTTTGAGAAATCGTTGAATCAACAAAGTTGTCTCCTTCTTGTTTCAAGTGTTATACTATGGACCCATCTCTAAAACTCAAGTTTTAAAGACTTCCCGAAATCCAAATTTAGACTTTCACTAGTGTATTAAGTGTATTAAAATGTCGTATTTCACATTGATTCGGAATCGGCAACCGCAAAAAAAGTCAGTTCTGAGATATCGTTGAATGAACGAAGTTGTTTCTTTCTTGTTTCAAGTGTTTAACTATGGACCCATGGCTAAAACTCAAGTTTTAAAGACTTCCCGAAATCCGAATTTGTACTTTCATTAGTGTATTAAGTGTATTAAAATGTCGTCTTTCACATTGATTCAGAATCGTCCACCGCAAAAAACTTTCCTTTCGAGTTATCGTTGAATGAACGAAGTTGTCTCTTTCTTGTTTCAAGTGTTCAACTACGGACCCATGGCCAAAACTCAAGTTTTAAAAACTTCCCAAAATCTGAATTTGGGCTTTCTTTAGTGTATTAAGTGTTTCAAAATGCCGTCTTTCATGTAGATTCGTAATCATCAAAAGCAAATAAGTCAGTTTTTAGATATCTTTGATTGAACAAAGTTCTGTCTTTCTTGTTTCAAGTGTTCTACTATGGACCCATGACTAAAACTCAAGTTTTAAAAACTTCTCGAAATCTAAATCTGGACTTTCATTAGGGTATTAAGTGTATCAAAATGTCGTCTTTCACATAGATTCGGAATCGTCAACTGCAAAAAAGTCAGTTTTAAGATATCGTTGATTGAACAAAGTTGTCTCTTTCTTGTTTCAAGTGTTCTACTATGGACCCATGGGTAAAACTCAAGTTTTAAAAAAGTTCCCGGAATCCGAATTTGGACATTCGTTAGTGTATTAAGTGTATCAAAATGTCGTCTTTCACGTTGATTCGGAATCGTCAACCGCAATAAAAGTCAGTTTTGAGATATAGTTGAATGAACAAAGTTGTCTCTTTCTTGTTTCAAGTGTTTAACTATTAACCCATGGCTAAAACTCAAGCTTTAAAGACTTCCCGAAATCCAAATTTGGACTTTCGTTAGTGTATTAAGTGTATCAAAATGTCGTCTTTCACATTTATTCCAAATCGTCAACCACAAAAAAAGTCAGTTTTGAGAAATCGTTGAATCAACAAAGTTGTCTCCTTCTTGTTTCAAGTGTTCTACTATGGACCCATCTCTAAAACTCAAGTTTTAAAGACTTCCCGAAATCCAAATTTAGACTTTCACTAGTGTATTAAGTGTATTAAAATGTCGTATTTCACATTGATTCGGAATCGTCAACCGCAAAAAAAGTCAGTTCTGAGATATCGTTGAATGAACGAAGTTGTTTCTTTCTTGTTTCAAGTGTTTAACTATGGACCCATGGCTAAAACTCAAGTTTTAAAGACTTCCCGAAATCCGAATTTGTACTTTCATTAGTGTATTAAGTGTATTAAAATGTCGTCTTTCACATTGATTTGGAATCGTCAACCGCAAAAAAAGTCAGTTTTGAGTTATCGTTGAATGAACAAAGTTGTCTCTTTCTTGTTTCAAGTGTTTAACTATGGACCCATGGCTAAAACTCAAGTTTTAAAGACTTCCCGAAATCCGAATTTGGACTTTCATTAGTGTATTAAGTGTATTAAAATGTCGTCTTTCGCATTGATTCGGAATCGTCAACCGCAAAAAAAGTCAGTTCTGAGATATCGTTGAATGAACGAAGTTGTTTCTTTCTTGTTTCAAGTGTTTAACTATGGACCCATGGCTAAAACTCAAGTTTTAAAGACTTCCAGAAATCCGAATTTGTACTTTCATTAGTGTATTAAGTGTATTAAAATGTCGTCTTTCGCATTGATTCGGAATCGTCAACCGCAAAAAAAGTCAGTTTTGAGTTATCGTTGAATGAACAAAGTTGTCTCTTTCTTGTTTCAAGTGTTCAACTATGGACCCATGGCTAAAACTCAAGTTTTAAAGACTTCCCGAAATCCGAATTTGGACTTTCATTTGTGTATTAAGTGTATTAAAATGTCGTCTTTCACATTGATTCGGAATCGTCAACCGCAAAAAAAGTCAGTTTTGAGTTATCGTTGAATGAACAAAGTTGTCTCTTTCTTGTTTCAAGTGTTTAACTATGGACCCATGGCTAAAACTCAAGTTTTAAAGACTTCCGGAAATCCGAATTTAGACTTTCATTAGTGTATTAAGTGTATTAAAATGTCGTCTTTCGCATTGATTCGGAATCGTCAACCGCAAAAAAAGTCAGTTTTGAGATATCGTTGAATGAACAAAGTTGTCTCTTTCTTGTTTCAAGTGTTCAACTATGGACCCATGGCTAAAACTCAAGTTTTAAAAACTTCCCAAAATCTGAATTTGGACTTTATTTAGTGTATTAAGTGTTTCAAAATGTCATCTTTCACGTAGATTCAGAACCGTCAAAAGCAAATAAGTCAGTTTTGAGATATCTTTGATAGAACAAAGTTCTGTCTTTCTTGTTTCAATTGTTCTACTGTGCACCCATGGCTAAAACTCAAGTTTTAAAAACTTCCCGAGATCTGAATCTGGACTTTCATTAGTGTATTATGTGTATCAAAATGTCGTCTTTCACATAGATTCGGAATCGTCAACTGCAAAAAAGTCAATTTTGAGATATCGTTGATTTAACAAAGTTGTCTCCTTCTTGTTTCAAGTGTTCTACTATGGACCCATGACTAAAACTCAAGTTTTAAAAACTTCTCGAAATCTAAATCTGGACTTTCATTAGTGTATTAAGTGTATCAAAATGTCATCTTTCACATAGGTTCGGAATCGTCAACTGCAAAAAAGTCAATTTTAAGATATCGTTGAATGAACAAAGTTGTCTCTTTCTTGTTTCTAGTGTTTAACTATGGTCCCATGGCTAAAACTCAAGTTTTAAAGACTTCCCGAAATCTGATTTGGACTTTCATCAGTGTATTAAGTGTATTAAAATGTAGTCTTTCACATTGATTCAGAATCGTCCACCGCAAAAAACTTTCCTTTCGAGTTATCGTTGAATGAACGAAGTTGTCTCTTTCTTGTTTCAAGTGTTCAACTACGGACCCATGGCCAAAACTCAAGTTTTAAAAACTTCCCAAAATCTGAATTTGGGCTTTCTTTAGTGTATTAAGTGTTTCAAAATGCCGTCTTTCATGTAGATTCGTAATCATCAAAAGCAAATAAGTCAGTTTTTAGATATCTTTGATTGAACAAAGTTCTGTCTTTCTTGTTTCAAGTGTTCTACTATGGACCCATGACTAAAACTCAAGTTTTAAAAACTTCTCGAAATCTAAATCTGGACTTTCATTAGGGTATTAAGTGTATCAAAATGTCGTCTTTCACATAGATTCGGAATCGTCAACTGCAAAAAAGTCAGTTTTAAGATATCGTTGATTGAACAAAGTTGTCTCTTTCTTGTTTCAAGTGTTCTACTATGGACCCATGGGTAAAACTCAAGTTTTAAAAAAGTTCCCGGAATCCGAATTTGGACATTCGTTAGTGTATTAAGTGTATCAAAATGTCGTCTTTCACGTTGATTCGGAATCGTCAACCGCAATAAAAGTCAGTTTTGAGATATAGTTGAATGAACAAAGTTGTCTCTTTCTTGTTTCAAGTGTTTAACTATTGACCCATGGCTAAAACTCAAGCTTTAAAGACTTCCCGAAATCCAAATTTGGACTTTCGTTAGTGTATTAAGTGTATCAAAATGTCGTCTTTCACATTTATTCGAAATCGTCAACCACAAAAAAAGTCAGTTTTGAGAAATCGTTGAATCAACAAAGTTGTCTCGTTCTAGTTTCAAGTGTTCTACTATGGACCCATCTCTAAAACTCAAGTTTTAAAGACTTCCCGAAATCCAAATTTAGACTTTCACTAGTGTATTAAGTGTATTAAAATGTCGTATTTCACATTGATTCGGAATCGTCAACCGCAAAAAAAGTCAGTTCTGAGATATCGTTGAATGAACGAAGTTGTTTCTTTCTTGTTTCAAGTGTTTAACTATGGACCCATGGCTAAAACTCAAGTTTTAAAGACTTCCCGAAATCCGAATTTGTACTTTCATTAGTGTATTAAGTGTATTAAAATGTCGTCTTTCACATTGATTCGGAATCGTCAACCGCAAAAAAAGTCAGTTTTGAGTTATCGTTGAATGAAAAAAGTTGTCTCTTTCTTGTTTCAAGTGTTTAACTATGGACCCATGGCTAAAACTCAAGTTTTAAAGACTTCCCGAAATCCGAATTTGGACTTTCATTAGTGTATTAAGTGTATTAAAATGTCGTCTTTCGCATTGATTCGGAATCGTCAACCGCAAAAAAAGTCAGTTTTGAGTTATCGTTGAATGAACAAAGTTGTCTCTTTCTTGTTTCAAGTGTTCAACTATGGACCCATGGCTAAAACTCAAGTTTTAAAGACTTCCCGAAATCCGAATTTGGACTTTCATTTGTGTATTAAGTGTATTAAAATGTCGTCTCTCACATTGATTCGGAATCGTCAACCGCAAAAAAAGTCAGTTTTGAGATATCGTTGAATGAACAAAGTTGTCTCTTTCTTGTTTCAAGTGTTCAACTATGGACCCATGGCTAAAACTCAAGTTTTAAAAACTTCCCAAAATCTGAATTTGGACTTTATTTAGTGTATTAAGTGTTTCAAAATGTCATCTTTCACGTAGATTCAGAACCGTCAAAAGCAAATAAGTCAGTTTTGAGATATCTTTGATAGAACAAAGTTCTGTCTTTCTTGTTTCAATTGTTCTACTGTGCACCCATGGCTAAAACTCAAGTTTTAAAAACTTCCCGAGATCTGAATCTGGACTTTCATTAGTGTATTATGTGTATCAAAATGTCGTCTTTCACATAGATTCGGAATCGTCAACTGCAAAAAAGTCAATTTTGAGATATCGTTGATTTAACAAAGTTGTCTCCTTCTTGTTTCAAGTGTTCTACTATGGACCCATGGGTAAAACTCACGTTTTAAAAATGTCCCGAAATCCGAATTTGGACTTTCACTAGTGTATTAAGTGTATCAAAATGTCGTCTTTCAGATTGATTCGGAATCGTCAACCGCAAAAAAAGGCAGTTTTTAGATATCGTTGAATGAAGAAAGTTGTCTCTTTCTTGTTTCAAGTGTTCAACAATGGACCCATGGCTAAAACTCAAGTTTTAAAGACTTCCCGAAATCCGAATTTGGATTTTTCATTAGTGTATTAAGTGTATTAAAATGTCGTCTTTCACATTGATTCGGAATCATCAACCGCAAAAAAAGTCAGTTTTGAGATATCGTTGAATGAACAAAGTTGTCTCTTTCTTTTTTCAAGTGTTTAACTATGGACCCATGGCTAAAACTCAAGTTTTAAATACTTTCCGAAATCCGAATTTGGACTTTCATCAGTGTATTAAGTGTATTAAAATGTCGTCTTTCACATTGATTCGGAATCGTCCACTACAAAAAACTGCCCTTTTGAGTTATCGTTGAATAAGCAAAGTTGTCTCTTTCTTGTTTCAAGTGTTCAACTATGGACCCATGGCTAAAACACAAGTTTTAAAAACTTCTCGAAATATGAATTTGGACTTTCTTTAGTGTATTAAGTTTTTCAAAATGTCGTCTTTCACGTAGATTCGGAATCATCAAAACCAAATAAGTCAGTTTTTAGATATCTTTGATTGAACAAAGTTCTATCTTTCTTGTTTCAAGTGTTCTACTATGAACCCACGGCTAAAACTCAAGTTTTAAAAACTTCTCGAAATCTGAATCTGGACTTTCATTAGTGTATTAAGTGTATCAAAATGTCATCTTTCACATAGGTTCGGAATAGTCAACTGCAAAAAAGTCAATTTTAAGATATCGTTGATTGAACAAAGTTGTCTCCTTCTTGTTTCAAGTGTTCTACTATGGACCATGGCTAAAACTCAAGTTTTAGAGACATCCCGAAATCTGAATTTGGACTTTCGTTAGTGTATTAAGTGTATCAAAATGTCATCTTTCACATTGATTCGAGATCGTCAACCGCAAAAAAAGTCAGTTTTGAGATATCGTTGAATGAACAAAGTTGTCTCTTTCTTGTTTCTAGTGTTTAACTATGGACCCATGGCTAAAACTCAAGTTTTAAAGACTTCCCGAAATCTGATTTGGACTTTCATCAGTGTATTAAGTGTATTAAAATGTAGTCTTTCACATTGATTCAGAATCGTCCACCGCAAAAAACTTTCCTTTCGAGTTATCGTTGAATGAACGAAGTTGTCTCTTTCTTGTTTCAAGTGTTCAACTACGGACCCATGGCCAAAACTCAAGTTTTAAAAACTTCCCAAAATCTGAATTTGGGCTTTCTTTAGTGTATTAAGTGTTTCAAAATGTCGTCTTTCATGTAGATTCGTAATCATCAAAAGCAAATAAGTCAGTTTTTAGATATCTTTGATTGAACAAAGTTCTGTCTTTCTTGTTTCAAGTGTTCTACTATGGACCCATGACTAAAACTCAAGTTTTAAAAACTTCTCGAAATCTAAATCTGGACTTTCATTAGGGTATTAAGTGTATCAAAATGCCGTCTTTCACATAGATTCGGAATCGTCAACTGCAAAAAAGTCAGTTTTAAGATATCGTTGATTGAACAAAGTTGTCTCTTTCTTGTTTCAAGTGTTCTACTATGGACCCATGGGTAAAACTCAAGTTTTAAAAAAGTTCCCGGAATCCGAATTTGGACATTCGTTAGTGTATTAAGTGTATCAAAATGTCGTCTTTCACGTTGATTCGGAATCGTCAACCGCAATAAAAGTCAGTTTTGAGATATAGTTGAATGAACAAAGTTGTCTCTTTCTTGTTTCAAGTGTTTAACTATTAACCCATGGCTAAAACTCAAGCTTTAAAGACTTCCCGAAATCCAAATTTGGACTTTCGTTAGTGTATTAAGTGTATCAAAATGTCGTCTTTCACATTTATTCGAAATCGTCAACCACAAAAAAAGTCAGTTTTGAGAAATCGTTGAATCAACAAAGTTGTCTCCTTCTTGTTTCAAGTGTTCTACTATGGACCCATCTCTAAAACTCAAGTTTTAAAGACTTCCCGAAATCCAAATTTAGACTTTCACTAGTGTATTAAGTGTATTAAAATGTCGTATTTCACATTGATTCGGAATCGTCAACCGCAAAAAAAGTCAGTTCTGAGATATCGTTGAATGAACGAAGTTGTTTCTTTCTTGTTTCAAGTGTTTAACTATGGACCCATGGCTAAAACTCAAGTTTTAAAGACTTCCCGAAATCCGAATTTGTACTTTCATTAGTGTATTAAGTGTATTAAAATGTCGTCTTTCACATTGATTCGGAATCGTCAACCGCAAAAAAAGTCAGTTTTGAGTTATCGTTGAATGAACAAAGTTGTCTCTTTCTTGTTTCAAGTGTTTAACTATGGACCCATGGCTAAAACTCAAGTTTTAAAGACTTCCCGAAATCCGAATTTGGACTTTCATTAGTGTATTAAGTGTATTAAAATGTCGTCTTTCGCATTGATTCGGAATCGTCAACCGCAAAAAAAGTCAGTTTTGAGTTATCGTTGAATGAACAAAGTTGTCTCTTTCTTGTTTCAAGTGTTGAACTATGGACCCATGGCTAAAACTCAAGTTTTAAAGACTTCCCGAAATCCGAATTTGGACTTTCATTTGTGTATTAAGTGTATTAAAATGTCGTCTTTCACATTGATTCGGAATCGTCAACCGCAAAAAAAGTCAGTTTTGAGATATCGTTGAATGAACAAAGTTGTCTCTTTCTTGTTTCAAGTGTTCAACTATGGACCCATGGCTAAAACTCAAGTTTTAAAAACTTCCCAAAATCTGAATTTGGACTTTATTTAGTGTATTAAGTGTTTCAAAATGTCATCTTTCACGTAGATTCAGAACCGTCAAAAGCAAATAAGTCAGTTTTGAGATATCTTTGATAGAACAAAGTTCTGTCTTTCTTGTTTCAATTGTTCTACTGTGCACCCATGGCTAAAACTCAAGTTTTAAAAACTTCCCGAGATCTGAATCTGGACTTTCATTAGTGTATTATGTGTATCAAAATGTCGTCTTTCACATAGATTCGGAATCGTCAACTGTAAAAAAGTCAATTTTGAGATATCGTTGATTTAACAAAGTTGTCTCCTTCTTGTTTCAAGTGTTCTACTATGGAGCCATGGGTAAAACTCACGTTTTAAAAATGTCCCGAAATCCGAATTTGGACTTTCACTAGTGTATTAAGTGTATCAAAATGTCGTCTTTCACATTGATTCGGAATCGTCAACCGCAAAAAAAGGCAGTTTTTAGATATCGTTGAATGAAGAAAGTTGTCTCTTTCTTGTTTCAAGTGTTTAACTATGGACCCATGGCTAAAACTCAAGTTTTAGAGACATCCCGAAATCCGAATTTGGACTTTCGTTAGTGTATTAAGTGTATCAAAATGTCATCTTTCACATTGATTCGAGATCGTCAACCGCAAAAAAAGTCAGTTTTGAGATATCGTTGAATGAACAAAGTTGTCTCTTTCTTGTTTCTAGTGTTTAACTATGGACCCATGGCTAAAACTCAAGTTTTAAAGACTTCCCGAAATCTGATTTGGACTTTCATCAGTGTATTAAGTGTATTAAAATGTAGTCTTTCACATTGATTCAGAATCGTCCACCGCAAAAAACTTTCCTTTCGAGTTATCGTTGAATGAACGAAGTTGTCTCTTTCTTGTTTCAAGTGTTCAACTACGGACCCATGGCCAAAACTCAAGTTTTAAAAACTTCCCAAAATCTGAATTTGGGCTTTCTTTAGTGTATTAAGTGTTTCAAAATGCCGTCTTTCATGTAGATTCGTAATCATCAAAAGCAAATAAGTCAGTTTTTAGATATCTTTGATTGAACAAAGTTCTGTCTTTCTTGTTTCAAGTGTTCTACTATGGACCCATGACTAAAACTCAAGTTTTAAAAACTTCTCGAAATCTAAATCTGGACTTTCATTAGGGTATTAAGTGTATCAAAATGTCGTCTTTCACATAGATTCGGAATCGTCAACTGCAAAAAAGTCAGTTTTAAGATATCGTTGATTGAACAAAGTTGTCTCTTTCTTGTTTCAAGTGTTCTACTATGGACCCATGGGTAAAACTCAAGTTTTAAAAAAGTTCCCGGAATCCAAATTTGGACATTCGTTAGTGTATTAAGTGTATCAAAATGTCGTCTTTCACGTTGATTCGGAATCGTCAACCGCAATAAAAGTCAGTTTTGAGATATAGTTGAATGAACAAAGTTGTCTCTTTCTTGTTTCAAGTGTTTAACTATTGACCCATGGCTAAAACTCAAGCTTTAAAGACTTCCCGAAATCCAAATTTGGACTTTCGTTAGTGTATTAAGTGTATCAAAATGTCGTCTTTCACATTTATTCGAAATCGTCAACCACAAAAAAAGTCAGTTTTGAGAAATCGTTGAATCAACAAAGTTGTCTCCTTCTTGTTTCAAGTGTTCTACTATGGACCCATCTCTAAAACTCAAGTTTTAAAGACTTCCCGAAATCCAAATTTAGACTTTCACTAGTGTATTAAGTGTATTAAAATGTCGTATTTCACATTGATTCGGAATCGTCAACCGCAAAAAAAGTCAGTTCTGAGATATCGTTGAATGAACGAAGTTGTTTCTTTCTTGTTTCAAGTGTTTAACTATTAACCCATGGCTAAAACTCAAGCTTTAAAGACTTCCCGAAATCCAAATTTGGACTTTCGTTAGTGTATTAAGTGTATCAAAATGTCGTCTTTCACATTTATTCCAAATCGTCAACCACAAAAAAAGTCAGTTTTGAGAAATCGTTGAATGAAAAAAGTTGTCTCTTTCTTGTTTCAAGTGTTTAACTATGGACCCATGGCTAAAACTCAAGTTTTAAAGACTTCCCGAAATCCGAATTTGGACTTTCATTAGTGTATTAAGTGTATTAAAATGTCGTCTTTCGCATTGATTCGGAATCGTCAACCGCAAAAAAAGTCAGTTTTGAGTTATCGTTGAATGAACAAAGTTGTCTCTTTCTTGTTTCAAGTGTTCAACTATGGACCCATGGCTAAAACTCAAGTTTTAAAGACTTCCCGAAATCCGAATTTGGACTTTCATTTGTGTATTAAGTGTATTAAAATGTCGTCTCTCACATTGATTCGGAATCGTCAACCGCAAAAAAAGTCAGTTTTGAGATATCGTTGAATGAACAAAGTTGTCTCTTTCTTGTTTCAAGTGTTCAACTATGGACCCATGGCTAAAACTCAAGTTTTAAAAACTTCCCAAAATCTGAATTTGGACTTTATTTAGTGTATTAAGTGTTTCAAAATGTCATCTTTCACGTAGATTCAGAACCGTCAAAAGCAAATAAGTCAGTTTTGAGATATCTTTGATAGAACAAAGTTCTGTCTTTCTTGTTTCAATTGTTCTACTGTGCACCCATGGCTAAAACTCAAGTTTTAAAAACTTCCCGAGATCTGAATCTGGACTTTCATTAGTGTATTATGTGTATCAAAATGTCGTCTTTCACATAGATTCGGAATCGTCAACTGCAAAAAAGTCAATTTTGAGATATCGTTGATTTAACAAAGTTGTCTCCTTCTTGTTTCAAGTGTTCTACTATGGACCCATGGGTAAAACTCACGTTTTAAAAATGTCCCGAAATCCGAATTTGGACTTTCACTAGTGTATTAAGTGTATCAAAATGTCGTCTTTCAGATTGATTCGGAATCGTCAACCGCAAAAAAAGGCAGTTTTTAGATATCGTTGAATGAAGAAAGTTGTCTCTTTCTTGTTTCAAGTGTTCAACAATGGACCCATGGCTAAAACTCAAGTTTTAAAGACTTCCCGAAATCCGAATTTGGATTTTTCATTAGTGTATTAAGTGTATTAAAATGTCGTCTTTCACATTGATTCGGAATCATCAACCGCAAAAAAAGTCAGTTTTGAGATATCGTTGAATGAACAAAGTTGTCTCTTTCTTTTTTCAAGTGTTTAACTATGGACCCATGGCTAAAACTCAAGTTTTAAATACTTTCCGAAATCCGAATTTGGACTTTCATCAGTGTATTAAGTGTATTAAAATGTCGTCTTTCACATTGATTCGGAATCGTCCACTACAAAAAACTGCCCTTTTGAGTTATCGTTGAATAAGCAAAGTTGTCTCTTTCTTGTTTCAAGTGTTCAACTATGGACCCATGGCTAAAACACAAGTTTTAAAAACTTCTCGAAATATGAATTTGGACTTTCTTTAGTGTATTAAGTTTTTCAAAATGTCGTCTTTCACGTAGATTCGGAATCATCAAAACCAAATAAGTCAGTTTTTAGATATCTTTGATTGAACAAAGTTCTATCTTTCTTGTTTCAAGTGTTCTACTATGAACCCACGGCTAAAACTCAAGTTTTAAAAACTTCTCGAAATCTGAATCTGGACTTTCATTAGTGTATTAAGTGTATCAAAATGTCATCTTTCACATAGGTTCGGAATAGTCAACTGCAAAAAAGTCAATTTTAAGATATCGTTGATTGAACAAAGTTGTCTCCTTCTTGTTTCAAGTGTACTACTATGGACCATGGCTAAAACTCAAGTTTTAGAGACATCCCGAAATCCGAATTTGGACTTTCGTTAGTGTATTAAGTGTATCAAAATGTCATCTTTCACATTGATTCGAGATCGTCAACCGCAAAAAAAGTCAGTTTTGAGATATCGTTGAATGAACAAAGTTGTCTCTTTCTTGTTTCTAGTGTTTAACTATGGACCCATGGCTAAAACTCAAGTTTTAAAGACTTCCCGAAATCTGATTTGGACTTTCATCAGTGTATTAAGTGTATTAAAATGTAGTCTTTCACATTGATTCAGAATCGTCCACCGCAAAAAACTTTCCTTTCGAGTTATCGTTGAATGAACGAAGTTGTCTCTTTCTTGTTTCAAGTGTTCAACTACGGACCCATGGCCAAAACTCAAGTTTTAAAAACTTCCCAAAATCTGAATTTGGGCTTTCTTTAGTGTATTAAGTGTTTCAAAATGTCGTCTTTCATGTAGATTCGTAATCATCAAAAGCAAATAAGTCAGTTTTTAGATATCTTTGATTGAACAAAGTTCTGTCTTTCTTGTTTCAAGTGTTCTACTATGGACCCATGACTAAAACTCAAGTTTTAAAAACTTCTCGAAATCTAAATCTGGACTTCCATTAGGGTATTAAGTGTATCAAAATGCCGTCTTTCACATAGATTCGGAATCGTCAACTGCAAAAAAGTCAGTTTTAAGATATCGTTGATTGAACAAAGTTGTCTCTTTCTTGTTTCAAGTGTTCTACTATGGACCCATGGGTAAAACTCAAGTTTTAAAAAAGTTCCCGGAATCCGAATTTGGACATTCGTTAGTGTATTAAGTGTATCAAAATGTCGTCTTTCACGTTGATTCGGAATCGTCAACCGCAATAAAAGTCAGTTTTGAGATATAGTTGAATGAACAAAGTTGTCTCTTTCTTGTTTCAAGTGTTTAACTATTAACCCATGGCTAAAACTCAAGCTTTAAAGACTTCCCGAAATCCAAATTTGGACTTTCGTTAGTGTATTAAGTGTATCAAAATGTCGTCTTTCACATTTATTCCAAATCGTCAACCACAAAAAAAGTCAGTTTTGAGAAATCGTTGAATCAACAAAGTTGTCTCCTTCTTGTTTCAAGTGTTCTACTATGGACCCATCTCTAAAACTCAAGTTTTAAAGACTTCCCGAAATCCAAATTTAGACTTTCACTAGTGTATTAAGTGTATTAAAATGTCGTATTTCACATTGATTCGGAATCGTCAACCGCAAAAAAAGTCAGTTCTGAGATATCGTTGAATGAACGAAGTTGTTTCTTTCTTGTTTCAAGTGTTTAACTATGGACCCATGGCTAAAACTCAAGTTTTAAAGACTTCCCGAAATCCGAATTTGTACTTTCATTAGTGTATTAAGTGTATTAAAATGTCGTCTTTCACATTGATTCGGAATCGTCAACCGCAAAAAAAGTCAGTTTTGAGTTATCGTTGAATGAACAAAGTTGTCTCTTTCTTGTTTCAAGTGTTTAACTATGGACCCATGGCTAAAACTCAAGTTTTAAAGACTTCCCGAAATCCGAATTTGGACTTTCATTAGTGTATTAAGTGTATTAAAATGTCGTCTTTCGCATTGATTCGGAATCGTCAACCGCAAAAAAAGTCAGTTTTGAGTTATCGTTGAATGAACAAAGTTGTCTCTTTCTTGTTTCAAGTGTTGAACTATGGACCCATGGCTAAAACTCAAGTTTTAAAGACTTCCCGAAATCCGAATTTGGACTTTCATTTGTGTATTAAGTGTATTAAAATGTCGTCTTTCACATTGATTCGGAATCGTCAACCGCAAAAAAAGTCAGTTTTGAGATATCGTTGAATGAACAAAGTTGTCTCTTTCTTGTTTCAAGTGTTCAACTATGGACCCATGGCTAAAACTCAAGTTTTAAAAACTTCCCAAAATCTGAATTTGGACTTTATTTAGTGTATTAAGTGTTTCAAAATGTCATCTTTCACGTAGATTCAGAACCGTCAAAAGCAAATAAGTCAGTTTTGAGATATCTTTGATAGAACAAAGTTCTGTCTTTCTTGTTTCAATTGTTCTACTGTGCACCCATGGCTAAAACTCAAGTTTTAAAAACTTCCCGAGATCTGAATCTGGACTTTCATTAGTGTATTATGTGTATCAAAATGTCGTCTTTCACATAGATTCGGAATCGTCAACTGTAAAAAAGTCAATTTTGAGATATCGTTGATTTAACAAAGTTGTCTCCTTCTTGTTTCAAGTGTTCTACTATGGAGCCATGGGTAAAACTCACGTTTTAAAAATGTCCCGAAATCCGAATTTGGACTTTCACTAGTGTATTAAGTGTATCAAAATGTCGTCTTTCACATTGATTCGGAATCGTCAACCGCAAAAAAAGGCAGTTTTTAGATATCGTTGAATGAAGAAAGTTGTCTCTTTCTTGTTTCAAGTGTTCAACAATGGACCCATGGCTAAAACTCAAGTTTTAAAGACTTCCCGAAATCCGAATTTGGATTTTTCATTAGTGTATTAAGTGTATTAAAATGTCGTCTTTCACATTGATTCGGAATCATAAACCGCAAAAAAAGTCAGTTTTGAGATATCGTTGAATGAACAAAGTTGTCTCTTTCTTTTTTCAAGTGTTTAACTATGGACCCATGGCTAAAACTCAAGTTTTAAATACTTTCCGAAATCCGAATTTGGACTTTCATCAGTGTATTAAGTGTATTAAAATGTCGTCTTTCACATTGATTCGGAATCGTCCACTACAAAAAACTGCCCTTTTGAGTTATCGTTGAATAAGCAAAGTTGTCTCTTTCTTGTTTCAAGTGTTCAACTATGGACCCGTGGCTAAAACACAAGTTTTAAAAACTTCTCGAAATATGAATTTGGACTTTCTTTAGTGTATTAAGTTTTTCAAAATGTCGTCTTTCACGTAGATTCGGAATCATCAAAACCAAATAAGTCAGTTTTTAGATATCTTTGATTGAACAAAGTTCTATCTTTCTTGTTTCAAGTGTTCTACTATGAACCCACGGCTAAAACTCAAGTTTTAAAAACTTCTCAAAATCTGAATCTGGACTTTCATTAGTGTATTAAGTGTATCAAAATGTCATCTTTCACATAGGTTCGGAATCGTCAACTGCAAAAAAGTCAATTTTAAGATATCGTTGATTGAACAAAGTTGTCTCCTTCTTGTTTCAAGTGTTCTACTATGGACCATGGCTAAAACTCAAGTTTTAGAGACATCCTGAAATCCGAATTTGGACTTTCGTTAGTGTATTAAGTGTATCAAAATGTCATCTTTCACATTGATTCGAGATCGTCAACCGCAAAAAAAGTCAGTTTTGAGATATCGTTGAATGAACAAAGTTGTCTCTTTCTTGTTTCTAGTGTTTAACTATGGACCCATGGCTAAAACTCAAGTTTTAAAGACTTCCCGAAATCTGATTTGGACTTTCATCAGTGTATTAAGTGTATTAAAATGTAGTCTTTCACATTGATTCAGAATCGTCCACCGCAAAAAACTTTCCTTTCGAGTTATCGTTGAATGAACGAAGTTGTCTCTTTCTTGTTTCAAGTGTTCAACTACGGACCCATGGCCAAAACTCAAGTTTTAAAAACTTCCCAAAATCTGAATTTGGGCTTTCTTTAGTGTATTAAGTGTTTCAAAATGCCATCTTTCATGTAGATTCGTAATCATCAAAAGCAAATAAGTCAGTTTTTAGATATCTTTGATTGAACAAAGTTCTGTCCTTCTTGTTTCAAGTGTTCTACTATGGACCCATGACTAAAACTCAAGTTTTAAAAACTTCTCGAAATCTAAATCTGGACTTTCATTAGGGTATTAAGTGTATCAAAATGTCGTTTTTCACATAGATTCGGAATCGTCAACTGCAAAAAAGTCAGTTTTAAGATATCGTTGATTGAACAAAGTTGTCTCTTTCTTGTTTCAAGTGTTCTACTATGGACCCATGGGTAAAACTCAAGTTATAAAAAAGTTCCCGGAATCCGAATTTGGACATTCGTTAGTGTATTAAGTGTATCAAAATGTCGTCTTTCACGTTGATTCGGAATCGTCAACCGCAATAAAAGTCAGTTTTGAGATATAGTTGAATGAACAAAGTTGTCTCTTTCTTGTTTCAAGTGTTTAACTATTGACCCATGGCTAAAACTCAAGCTTTAAAGACTTCCCGAAATCCAAATTTGGACTTTCGTTAGTGTATTAAGTGTATCAAAATGTCGTCTTTCACATTTATTCGAAATCGTCAACCACAAAAAAAGTCAGTTTTGAGAAATCGTTGAATCAACAAAGTTGTCTCCTTCTAGTTTCAAGTGTTCTACTATGGACCCATCTCTAAAACTCAAGTTTTAAAGACTTCCCGAAATCCAAATTTAGACTTTCACTAGTGTATTAAGTGTATTAAAATGTCGTATTTCACATTGATTCGGAATCGTCAACCGCAAAAAAAGTCAGTTCTGAGATATCGTTGAATGAACGAAGTTGTTTCTTTCTTGTTTCAAGTGTTTAACTATGGACCCATGGCTAAAACTCAAGTTTTAAAGACTTCCCGAAATCCGAATTTGTACTTTCATTAGTGTATTAAGTGTATTAAAATGTCGTCTTTCACATTGATTCGGAATCGTCAACCGCAAAAAAAGTCAGTTTTGAGTTATCGTTGAATGAAAAAAGTTGTCTCTTTCTTGTTTCAAGTGTTTAACTATGGACCCATGGCTAAAACTCAAGTTTTAAAGACTTCCCGAAATCCGAATTTGGACTTTCATTAGTGTATTAAGTGTATTAAAATGTCGTCTTTCGCATTGATTCGGAATCGTCAACCGCAAAAAAAGTCAGTTTTGAGTTATCGTTGAATGAACAAAGTTGTCTCTTTCTTGTTTCAAGTGTTCAACTATGGACCCATGGCTAAAACTCAAGTTTTAAAGACTTCCCGAAATCTGAATTTGGACTTTCATTTGTGTATTAAGTGTATTAAAATGTCGTCTCTCACATTGATTCGGAATCGTCAACCGCAAAAAAAGTCAGTTTTG
This sequence comes from Diospyros kaki, assembly GCA_036245055.1. Classification (NCBI taxonomy): domain Eukaryota; kingdom Viridiplantae; phylum Streptophyta; class Magnoliopsida; order Ericales; family Ebenaceae; genus Diospyros; species Diospyros kaki. The sequence continues at coordinate 18,290,502 of BSEG01000009.1, read as the reverse complement.
AGATATCGTTGAATGAACAAAGTTGTCTCTTTCTTGTTTCAAGTGTTCAACTATGGACCCATGGCTAAAACTCAAGTTTTAAAAACTTCCCAAAATCTGAATTTGGACTTTATTTAGTGTATTAAGTGTTTCAAAATGTCATCTTTCACGTAGATTCAGAACCGTCAAAAGCAAATAAGTCAGTTTTGAGATATCTTTGATAGAACAAAGTTCTGTCTTTCTTGTTTCAATTGTTCTACTGTGCACCCATGGCTAAAACTCAAGTTTTAAAAACTTCCCGAGATCTGAATCTGGACTTTCATTAGTGTATTATGTGTATCAAAATGTCGTCTTTCACATAGATTCGGAATCGTCAACTGCAAAAAAGTCAATTTTGAGATATCGTTGATTTAACAAAGTTGTCTCCTTCTTGTTTCAAGTGTTCTACTATGGACCCATGGGTAAAACTCACGTTTTAAAAATGTCCCGAAATCCGAATTTGGACTTTCACTAGTGTATTAAGTGTATCAAAATGTCGTCTTTCACATTGATTCGGAATCATCAACCGCAAAAAAAGTCAGTTTTGAGATATCGTTGAATGAACAAAGTTGTCTCTTTCTTGTTTCAAGTGTTTAACTATTGACCCATGGCTAAAACTCAAGCTTTAAAGACTTCCCGAAATCCAAATTTGGACTTTCGTTAGTGTATTAAGTGTATCAAAATGTCGTCTTTCACATTTATTCGAAATCGTCAACCACAAAAAAAGTCAGTTTTGAGAAATCGTTGAATCAACAAAGTTGTCTCCTTCTAGTTTCAAGTGTTCTACTATGGACCCATCTCTAAAACTCAAGTTTTAAAGACTTCCCGAAATCCAAATTTAGACTTTCACTAGTGTATTAAGTGTATTAAAATGTCGTATTTCACATTGATTCGGAATCGTCAACCGCAAAAAAAGTCAGTTCTGAGATATCGTTGAATGAACGAAGTTGTTTCTTTCTTGTTTCAAGTGTTTAACTATGGACCCATGGCTAAAACTCAAGTTTTAAAGACTTCCCGAAATCCGAATTTGTACTTTCATTAGTGTATTAAGTGTATTAAAATGTCGTCTTTCACATTGATTCGGAATCGTCAACCGCAAAAAAAGTCAGTTTTGAGTTATCGTTGAATGAAAAAAGTTGTCTCTTTCTTGTTTCAAGTGTTTAACTATGGACCCATGGCTAAAACTCAAGTTTTAAAGACTTCCCGAAATCCGAATTTGGACTTTCATTAGTGTATTAAGTGTATTAAAATGTCGTCTTTCGCATTGATTCGGAATCGTCAACCGCAAAAAAAGTCAGTTTTGAGTTATCGTTGAATGAACAAAGTTGTCTCTTTCTTGTTTCAAGTGTTCAACTATGGACCCATGGCTAAAACTCAAGTTTTAAAGACTTCCCGAAATCTGAATTTGGACTTTCATTTGTGTATTAAGTGTATTAAAATGTCGTCTCTCACATTGATTCGGAATCGTCAACCGCAAAAAAAGTCAGTTTTGAGATATCGTTGAATGAACAAAGTTGTCTCTTTCTTGTTTCAAGTGTTCAACTATGGACCCATGGCTAAAACTCAAGTTTTAAAAACTTCCCAAAATCTGAATTTGGACTTTATTTAGTGTATTAAGTGTTTCAAAATGTCATCTTTCACGTAGATTCAGAACCGTCAAAAGCAAATAAGTCAGTTTTGAGATATCTTTGATAGAACAAAGTTCTGTCTTTCTTGTTTCAATTGTTCTACTGTGCACCCATGGCTAAAACTCAAGTTTTAAAAACTTCCCGAGATCTGAATCTGGACTTTCATTAGTGTATTATGTGTATCAAAATGTCGTCTTTCACATAGATTCGGAATCGTCAACTGCAAAAAAGTCAATTTTGAGATATCGTTGATTTAACAAAGTTGTCTCCTTCTTGTTTCAAGTGTTCTACTATGGACCCATGGGTAAAACTCACGTTTTAAAAATGTCCCGAAATCCGAATTTGGACTTTCACTAGTGTATTAAGTGTATCAAAATGTCGTCTTTCACATTGATTCGGAATCGTCAACCGCAAAAAAAGGCAGTTTTTAGATATCGTTGAATGAAGAAAGTTGTCTCTTTCTTGTTTCAAGTGTTCAACAATGGACCCATGGCTAAAACTCAAGTTTTAAAGACTTCCCGAAATCCGAATTTGGATTTTTCATTAGTGTATTAAGTGTATTAAAATGTCGTCTTTCACATTGATTCGGAATCATCAACCGCAAAAAAAGTCAGTTTTGAGATATCGTTGAATGAACAAAGTTGTCTCTTTCTTTTTTCAAGTGTTTAACTATGGACCCATGGCTAAAACTCAAGTTTTAAATACTTTCCGAAATCCGAATTTGGACTTTCATCAGTGTATTAAGTGTATTAAAATGTCGTCTTTCACATTGATTCGGAATCGTCCACTACAAAAAACTGCCCTTTTGAGTTATCGTTGAATAAGCAAAGTTGTCTCTTTCTTGTTTCAAGTGTTCAACTATGGACCCATGGCTAAAACACAAGTTTTAAAAACTTCTCGAAATATGAATTTGGACTTTCTTTAGTGTATTAAGTTTTTCAAAATGTCGTCTTTCACGTAGATTCGGAATCATCAAAACCAAATAAGTCAGTTTTTAGATATCTTTGATTGAACAAAGTTCTATCTTTCTTGTTTCAAGTGTTCTACTATGAACCCACGGCTAAAACTCAAGTTTTAAAAACTTCTCGAAATCTGAATCTGGACTTTCATTAGTGTATTAAGTGTATCAAAATGTCATCTTTCACATAGGTTCGGAATCGTCAACTGCAAAAATGTCAATTTTAAGATATCGTTGATTGAACAAAGTTGTCTCCTTCTTGTTTCAAGTGTTCTACTATGGACCATGGCTAAAACTCAAGTTTTAGAGACATCCCGAAATCCGAATTTGGACTTTCGTTAGTGTATTTAGTGTATCAAAATGTCATCTTTCACATTGATTCGAGATCGTCAACCGCAAAAAAAGTCAGTTTTGAGATATCGTTGAATGAACAAAGTTGTCTCTTTCTTGTTTCTAGTGTTTAACTATGGACCCATGGCTAAAACTCAAGTTTTAAAGACTTCCCGAAATCTGATTTGGATTTTCATCAGTGTATTAAGTGTATTAAAATGTAGTCTTTCACATTGATTCAGAATCGTCCACCGCAAAAAACTTTCCTTTCGAGTTATCGTTGAATGAACGAAGTTGTCTCTTTCTTGTTTCAAGTGTTCAACTACGGACCCATGGCCAAAACTCAAGTTTTAAAAACTTCCCAAAATCTGAATTTGGGCTTTCTTTAGTGTATTAAGTGTTTCAAAATGCCGTCTTTCATGTAGATTCGTAATCATCAAAAGCAAATAAGTCAGTTTTTAGATATCTTTGATTGAACAAAGTTCTGTCTTTCTTGTTTCAAGTGTTCTACTATGGACCCATGACTAAAACTCAAGTTTTAAAAACTTCTCGAAATCAAAATCTGGACTTTCATTAGGGTATTAAGTGTATCAAAATGTCGTCTTTCACATAGATTCGGAATCGTCAACTGCAAAAAAGTCAGTTTTAAGATATCGTTGATTGAACAAAGTTGTCTCTTTCTTGTTTCAAGTGTTCTACTATGGACCCATGGGTAAAACTCAAGTTTTAAAAAAGTTCCCGGAATCCGAATTTGGACATTCGTTAGTGTATTAAGTGTATCAAAATGTCGTCTTTCACGTTGATTCGGAATCGTCAACCGCAATAAAAGTCAGTTTTGAGATATAGTTGAATGAACAAAGTTGTCTCTTTCTTGTTTCAAGTGTTTAACTATTGACCCATGGCTAAAACTCAAGCTTTAAAGACTTCCCGAAATCCAAATTTGGACTTTCGTTAGTGTATTAAGTGTATCAAAATGTCGTCTTTCACATTTATTCGAAATCGTCAACCGCAAAAAAAGTCAGTTTTGAGAAATCGTTGAATCAACAAAGTTGTCTCCTTCTTGTTTCAAGTGTTCTACTATGGACCCATCTCTAAAACTCAAGTTTTAAAGACTTCCCGAAATCCAAATTTAGACTTTCACTAGTGTATTAAGTGTATTAAAATGTCGTATTTCACATTGATTCGGAATCGTCAACCGCAAAAAAAGTCAGTTCTGAGATATCGTTGAATGAACGAAGTTGTTTCTTTCTTGTTTCAAGTGTTTAACTATGGACCCATGGCTAAAACTCAAGTTTTAAAGACTTCCCGAAATCCGAATTTGTACTTTCATTAGTGTATTAAGTGTATTAAAATGTCGTCTTTCACATTGATTCGGAATCGTCAACCGCAAAAAAAGTCAGTTTTGAGTTATCGTTGAATGAACAAAGTTGTCTCTTTCTTGTTTCAAGTGTTTAACTATGGACCCATGGCTAAAACTCAAGTTTTAAAGACTTCCCGAAATCCGAATTTGGACTTTCATTAGTGTATTAAGTGTATTAAAATGTCGTCTTTCGCATTGATTCGGAATCGTCAACCGCAAAAAAAGTCAGTTTTGAGTTATCGTTGAATGAACAAAGTTGTCTCTTTCTTGTTTCAAGTGTTCAACTATGGACTCATGGCTAAAACTCAAGTTTTAAAGACTTCCCGAAATCCGAATTTGGACTTTCATTTGTGTATTAAGTGTATTAAAATGTCGTCTTTCACATTGATTCGGAATCGTCAACCGCAAAAAAAGTCAGTTTTGAGATATCGTTGAATGAACAAAGTTGTCTCTTTCTTGTTTCAAGTGTTCAACTATGGACCCATGGCTAAAACTCAAGTTTTAAAAACTTCCCAAAATCTGAATTTGGACTTTATTTAGTATATTAAGTGTTTCAAAATGTCATCTTTCACGTAGATTCAGAACCGTCAAAAGCAAATAAGTCAGTTTTGAGATATCTTTGATAGAACAAAGTTCTGTCTTTCTTGTTTCAATTGTTCTACTGTGCACCCATGGCTAAAACTCAAGTTTTAAAAACTTCCCGAGATCTGAATCTGGACTTTCATTAGTGTATTATGTGTATCAAAATGTCGTCTTTCACATAGATTCGGAATCGTCAACTGCAAAAAAGTCAATTTTGAGATATCGTTGATTTAACAAAGTTGTCTCCTTCTTGTTTCAAGTGTTCTACTATGGAGCCATGGGTAAAACTCACGTTTTAAAAATGTCCCGAAATCCGAATTTGGACTTTCACTAGTGTATTAAGTGTATCAAAATGTCGTCTTTCACATTGATTCGGAATCATCAACCGCAAAAAAAGTCAGTTTTGAGATATCGTTGAATGAACAAAGTTGTCTCTTTCTTGTTTCAAGTGTTTAACTATTGACCCATGGCTAAAACTCAAGCTTTAAAGACTTCCCGAAATCCAAATTTGGACTTTCGTTAGTGTATTAAGTGTATCAAAATGTCGTCTTTCACATTTATTCGAAATCGTCAACCACAAAAAAAGTCAGTTTTGAGAAATCGTTGAATCAACAAAGTTGTCTCCTTCTAGTTTCAAGTGTTCTACTATGGACCCATCTCTAAAACTCAAGTTTTAAAGACTTCCCGAAATCCAAATTTAGACTTTCACTAGTGTATTAAGTGTATTAAAATGTCGTATTTCACATTGATTCGGAATCGTCAACCGCAAAAAAAGTCAGTTCTGAGATATCGTTGAATGAACGAAGTTGTTTCTTTCTTGTTTCAAGTGTTTAACTATGGACCCATGGCTAAAACTCAAGTTTTAAAGACTTCCCGAAATCCGAATTTGTACTTTCATTAGTGTATTAAGTGTATTAAAATGTCGTCTTTCACATTGATTCGGAATCGTCAACTGCAAAAAAAGTCAGTTTTGAGTTATCGTTGAATGAAAAAAGTTGTCTCTTTCTTGTTTCAAGTGTTTAACTATGGACCCATGGCTAAAACTCAAGTTTTAAAGACTTCCCGAAATCCGAATTTGGACTTTCATTAGTGTATTAAGTGTATTAAAATGTCGTCTTTCGCATTGATTCGGAATCGTCAACCGCAAAAAAAGTCAGTTTTGAGTTATCGTTGAATGAACAAAGTTGTCTCTTTCTTGTTTCAAGTGTTCAACTATGGACCCATGGCTAAAACTCAAGTTTTAAAGACTTCCCGAAATCCGAATTTGGACTTTCATTTGTGTATTAAGTGTATTAAAATGTCGTCTCTCACATTGATTCGGAATCGTCAACCGCAAAAAAAGTCAGTTTTGAGATATCGTTGAATGAACAAAGTTGTCTCTTTCTTGTTTCAAGTGTTCAACTATGGACCCATGGCTAAAACTCAAGTTTTAAAAACTTCCCAAAATCTGAATTTGGACTTTATTTAGTGTATTAAGTGTTTCAAAATGTCATCTTTCACGTAGATTCAGAACCGTCAAAAGCAAATAAGTCAGTTTTGAGATATCTTTGATAGAACAAAGTTCTGTCTTTCTTGTTTCAATTGTTCTACTGTGCACCCATGGCTAAAACTCAAGTTTTAAAAACTTCCCGAGATCTGAATCTGGACTTTCATTAGTGTATTATGTGTATCAAAATGTCGTCTTTCACATAGATTCGGAATCGTCAACTGCAAAAAAGTCAATTTTGAGATATCGTTGATTTAACAAAGTTGTCTCCTTCTTGTTTCAAGTGTTCTACTATGGACCCATGGGTAAAACTCACGTTTTAAAAATGTCCCGAAATCCGAATTTGGACTTTCACTAGTGTATTAAGTGTATCAAAATGTCGTCTTTCACATTGATTCGGAATCGTCAACCGCAAAAAAAGGCAGTTTTTAGATATCGTTGAATGAAGAAAGTTGTCTCTTTCTTGTTTCAAGTGTTCAACAATGGACCCATGGCTAAAACTCAAGTTTTAAAGACTTCCCGAAATCCGAATTTGGATTTTTCATTAGTGTATTAAGTGTATTAAAATGTCGTCTTTCACATTGATTCGGAATCATCAACCGCAAAAAAAGTCAGTTTTGAGATATCGTTGAATGAACAAAGTTGTCTCTTTCTTTTTTCAAGTGTTTAACTATAGACCCATGGCTAAAACTCAAGTTTTAAATACTTTCCGAAATCCGAATTTGGACTTTCATCAGTGTATTAAGTGTATTAAAATGTCGTCTTTCACATTGATTCGGAATCGTCCACTACAAAAAACTGCCCTTTTGAGTTATCGTTGAATAAGCAAAGTTGTCTCTTTCTTGTTTCAAGTGTTCAACTATGGACCCATGGCTAAAACACAAGTTTTAAAAACTTCTCGAAATATGAATTTGGACTTTCTTTAGTGTATTAAGTTTTTCAAAATGTCGTCTTTCACGTAGATTCGGAATCATCAAAACCAAATAAGTCAGTTTTTAGATATCTTTGATTGAACAAAGTTCTATCTTTCTTGTTTCAAATGTTCTACTATGAACCCACGGCTAAAACTCAAGTTTTAAAAACTTCTCGAAATCTGAATCTGGACTTTCATTAGTGTATTAAGTGTATCAAAATGTCATCTTTCACATAGGTTCGGAATCGTCAACTGCAAAAATGTCAATTTTAAGATATCGTTGATTGAACAAAGTTGTCTCCTTCTTGTTTCAAGTGTTCTACTATGGACCATGGCTAAAACTCAAGTTTTAGAGACATCCCGAAATCTGAATTTGGACTTTCGTTAGTGTATTTAGTGTATCAAAATGTCATCTTTCACATTGATTCGAGATCGTCAACCGCAAAAAAAGTCAGTTTTGAGATATCGTTGAATGAACAAAGTTGTCTCTTTCTTGTTTCTAGTGTTTAACTATGGACCCATGGCTAAAACTCAAGTTTTAAAGACTTCCCGAAATCTGATTTGGATTTTCATCAGTGTATTAAGTGTATTAAAATGTAGTCTTTCACATTGATTCAGAATCGTCCACCGCAAAAAACTTTCCTTTCGAGTTATCGTTGAATGAACGAAGTTGTCTCTTTCTTGTTTCAAGTGTTCAACTACGGACCCATGGCCAAAACTCAAGTTTTAAAAACTTCCCAAAATCTGAATTTGGGCTTTCTTTAGTGTATTAAGTGTTTCAAAATGCCGTCTTTCATGTAGATTCGTAATCATCAAAAGCAAATAAGTCAGTTTTTAGATATCTTTGATTGAACAAAGTTCTGTCTTTCTTGTTTCAAGTGTTCTACTATGGACCCATGACTAAAACTCAAGTTTTAAAAACTTCTCGAAATCTAAATCTGGACTTTCATTAGGGTATTAAGTGTATCAAAATGTCGTCTTTCACATAGATTCGGAATCGTCAACTGCAAAAACGTCAGTTTTAAGATATCGTTGATTGAACAAAGTTGTCTCTTTCTTGTTTCAAGTGTTCTACTATGGACCCATGGGTAAAACTCAAGTTTTAAAAAAGTTCCCGGAATCCGAATTTGGACATTCGTTAGTGTATTAAGTGTATCAAAATGTCGTCTTTCACGATGATTCGGAATCGTCAACCGCAATAAAAGTCAGTTTTGAGATATAGTTGAATGAACAAAGTTGTCTCTTTCTTGTTTCAAGTGTTTAACTATTGACCCATGGCTAAAACTCAAGCTTTAAAGACTTCCCGAAATCCAAATTTGGACTTTCGTTAGTGTATTAAGTGTATCAAAATGTCATCTTTCACATTTATTCGAAATCGTCAACCGCAAAAAAAGTCAGTTTTGAGAAATCGTTGAATCAACAAAGTTGTCTCCTTCTTGTTTCAAGTGTTCTACTATGGACCCATCTCTAAAACTCAAGTTTTAAAGACTTCCCGAAATCCAAATTTAGACTTTCACTAGTGTATTAAGTGTATTAAAATGTCGTATTTCACATTGATTCGGAATCGTCAACCGCAAAAAAAGTCAGTTCTGAGATATCGTTGAATGAACAAAGTTGTCTCTTTCTTGTTTCAAGTGTTCAACTATGGACCCATGGCTAAAACTCAAGTTTTAAAGACTTCCCGAAATCCGAATTTGGACTTCCATTTGTGTATTAAGTGTATTAAAATGTCGTCTTTCACATTGATTCGGAATCGTCAACCGCAAAAAAAGTCAGTTTTGAGATATCGTTGAATGAACAAAGTTGTCTCTTTCTTGTTTCAAGTGTTTAACTATTGACCCATGGCTAAAACTCAAGCTTTAAAGACTTCCCGAAATCCAAATTTGGACTTTCGTTAGTGTATTAAGTGTATCAAAATGTCGTCTTTCACATTTATTCGAAATCGTCAACCACAAAAAAAGTCAGTTTTGAGAAATCGTTGAATCAACAAAGTTGTCTCCTTCTAGTTTCAAGTGTTCTACTATGGACCCATCTCTAAAACTCAAGTTTTAAAGACTTCCCGAAATCCAAATTTAGACTTTCACTAGTGTATTAAGTGTATTAAAATGTCGTATTTCACATTGATTCGGAATCGTCAACCGCAAAAAAAGTCAGTTCTGAGATATCGTTGAATGAACGAAGTTGTTTCTTTCTTGTTTCAAGTGTTTAACTATGGACCCATGGCTAAAACTCAAGTTTTAAAGACTTCCCGAAATCCGAATTTGTAATTTCATTAGTGTATTAAGTGTATTAAAATGTCGTCTTTCACATTGATTCGGAATCGTCAACCGCAAAAAAAGTCAGTTTTGAGTTATCGTTGAATGAAAAAAGTTGTCTCTTTCTTGTTTCAAGTGTTTAACTATGGACCCATGGCTAAAACTCAAGTTTTAAAGACTTCCCGAAATCCGAATTTGGACTTTCATTAGTGTATTAAGTGTATTAAAATGTCGTCTTTCGCATTGATTCGGAATCGTCAACCGCAAAAAAAGTCAGTTTTGAGTTATCGTTGAATGAACAAAGTTGTCTCTTTCTTGTTTCAAGTGTTCAACTATGGACCCATGGCTAAAACTCAAGTTTTAAAGACTTCCCGAAATCCGAATTTGGACTTTCATTTGTGTATTAAGTGTATTAAAATGTCGTCTCTCACATTGATTCGGAATCGTCAACCGCAAAAAAAGTCAGTTTTGAGATATCGTTGAATGAACAAAGTTGTCTCTTTCTTGTTTCAAGTGTTCAACTATGGACCCATGGCTAAAACTCAAGTTTTAAAAACTTCCCAAAATCTGAATTTGGACTTTATTTAGTGTATTAAGTGTTTCAAAATGTCATCTTTCACGTAGATTCAGAACCGTCAAAAGCAAATAAGTCAGTTTTGAGATATCTTTGATAGAACAAAGTTCTGTCTTTCTTGTTTCAATTGTTCTACTGTGCACCCATGGCTAAAACTCAAGTTTTAAAAACTTCCCGAGATCTGAATCTGGACTTTCATTAGTGTATTATGTGTATCAAAATGTCGTCTTTCACATAGATTCGGAATCGTCAACTGCAAAAAAGTCAATTTTGAGATATCGTTGATTTAACAAAGTTGTCTCCTTCTTGTTTCAAGTGTTCTACTATGGACCCATGGGTAAAACTCACGTTTTAAAAATGTCCCGAAATCCGAATTTGGACTTTCACTAGTGTATTAAGTGTATCAAAATGTCGTCTTTCACATTGATTCGGAATCGTCAACCGCAAAAAAAGGCAGTTTTTAGATATCGTTGAATGAAGAAAGTTGTCTCTTTCTTGTTTCAAGTGTTCAACAATGGACCCATGGCTAAAACTCAAGTTTTAAAGACTTCCCGAAATCCGAATTTGGATTTTTCATTAGTGTATTAAGTGTATTAAAATGTCGTCTTTCACATTGATTCGGAATCATCAACCGCAAAAAAAGTCAGTTTTGAGATATCGTTGAATGAACAAAGTTGTCTCTTTCTTTTTTCAAGTGTTTAACTATGGACCCATGGCTAAAACTCAAGTTTTAAATACTTTCCGAAATCCGAATTTGGACTTTCATCAGTGTATTAAGTGTATTAAAATGTCGTCTTTCACATTGATTCGGAATCGTCCACTACAAAAAACTGCCCTTTTGAGTTATCGTTGAATAAGCAAAGTTGTCTCTTTCTTGTTTCAAGTGTTCAACTATGGACCCATGGCTAAAACACAAGTTTTAAAAACTTCTCGAAATATGAATTTGGACTTTCTTTAGTGTATTAAGTTTTTCAAAATGTCGTCTTTCACGTAGATTCGGAATCATCAAAACCAAATAAGTCAGTTTTTAGATATCTTTGATTGAACAAAGTTCTATCTTTCTTGTTTCAAGTGTTCTACTATGAACCCACGGCTAAAACTCAAGTTTTAAAAACTTCTCGAAATCTGAATCTGGACTTTCATTAGTGTATTAAGTGTATCAAAATGTCATCTTTCACATAGGTTCGGAATCGTCAACTGCAAAAAAGTCAATTTTAAGATATCGTTGATTGAACAAAGTTGTCTCCTTCTTGTTTCAAGTGTTCTACTATGGACCATGGCTAAAACTCAAGTTTTAGAGACATCCCGAAATCCGAATTTGGACTTTCGTTAGTGTATTAAGTGTATCAAAATGTCATCTTTCACATTGATTCGAGATCGTCAACCGCAAAAAAAGTCAGTTTTGAGATATCGTTGAATGAACAAAGTTGTCTCTTTCTTGTTTCTAGTGTTTAACTATGGACCCATGGCTAAAACTCAAGTTTTAAAGACTTCCCGAAATCTGATTTGGACTTTCATCAGTGTATTAAGTGTATTAAAATGTAGTCTTTCACATTGATTCAGAATCGTCCACCGCAAAAAACTTTCCTTTCGAGTTATCGTTGAATGAACGAAGTTGTCTCTTTCTTGTTTCAAGTGTTCAACTACGGACCCATGGCCAAAACTCAAGTTTTAAAAACTTCCCAAAATCTGAATTTGGGCTTTCTTTAGTGTATTAAGTGTTTCAAAATGCCGTCTTTCATGTAGATTCGTAATCATCAAAAGCAAATAAGTCAGTTTTTAGATATCTTTGATTGAACAAAGTTCTGTCTTTCTTGTTTCAAGTGTTCTACTATGGACCCATGACTAAAACTCAAGTTTTAAAAACTTCTCGAAATCTAAATCTGGACTTTCATTAGGGTATTAAGTGTATCAAAATGTCGTCTTTCACATAGATTCGGAATCGTCAACTGCAAAAAAGTCAGTTTTAAGATATCGTTGATTGAACAAAGTTGTCTCTTTCTTGTTTCAAGTGTTCTACTATGGACCCATGGGTAAAACTCAAGTTTTAAAAAAGTTCCCGGAATCCGAATTTGGACATTCGTTAGTGTATTAAGTGTATCAAAATGTCGTCTTTCACGTTGATTCGGAATCGTCAACCGCAATAAAAGTCAGTTTTGAGATATAGTTGAATGAACAAAGTTGTCTCTTTCTTGTTTCAAGTGTTTAACTATTGACCCATGGCTAAAACTCAAGCTTTAAAGACTTCCCGAAATCCAAATTTGGACTTTCGTTAGTGTATTAAGTGTATCAAAATGTCGTCTTTCACATTTATTCGAAATCGTCAACCACAAAAAAAGTCAGTTTTGAGAAATCGTTGAATCAACAAAGTTGTCTCCTTCTAGTTTCAAGTGTTCTACTATGGACCCATCTCTAAAACTCAAGTTTTACAGACTTCCCGAAATCCAAATTTAGACTTTCACTAGTGTATTAAGTGTATTAAAATGTCGTATTTCACATTGATTCGGAATCGTCAACCGCAAAAAAAGTCAGTTCTGAGATATCGTTGAATGAACGAAGTTGTTTCTTTCTTGTTTCAAGTGTTTAACTATGGACCCATGGCTAAAACTCAAGTTTTAAAGACTTCCCGAAATCCGAATTTGTAATTTCATTAGTGTATTAAGTGTATTAAAATGTCGTCTTTCACATTGATTCGGAATCGTCAACCGCAAAAAAAGTCAGTTTTGAGTTATCGTTGAATGAAAAAAGTTGTCTCTTTCTTGTTTCAAGTGTTTAACTATGGACCCATGGCTAAAACTCAAGTTTTAAAGACTTCCCGAAATCCGAATTTGGACTTTCATTAGTGTATTAAGTGTATTAAAATGTCGTCTTTCGCATTGATTCGGAATCGTCAACCGCAAAAAAAGTCAGTTTTGAGTTATCGTTGAATGAACAAAGTTGTCTCTTTCTTGTTTCAAGTGTTCAACTATGGACCCATGGCTAAAACTCAAGTTTTAAAGACTTCCCGAAATCCGAATTTGGACTTTCATTTGTGTATTAAGTGTATTAAAATGTCGTCTCTCACATTGATTCGGAATCGTCAACCGCAAAAAAAGTCAGTTTTGAGATATCGTTGAATGAACAAAGTTGTCTCTTTCTTGTTTCAAGTGTTCAACTATGGACCCATGGCTAAAACTCAAGTTTTAAAAACTTCCCAAAATCTGAATTTGGACTTTATTTAGTGTATTAAGTGTTTCAAAATGTCATCTTTCACGTAGATTCAGAACCGTCAAAAGCAAATAAGTCAGTTTTGAGATATCTTTGATAGAACAAAGTTCTGTCTTTCTTGTTTCAATTGTTCTACTGTGCACCCATGGCTAAAACTCAAGTTTTAAAAACTTCCCGAGATCTGAATCTGGACTTTCATTAGTGTATTATGTGTATCAAAATGTCGTCTTTCACATAGATTCGGAATCGTCAACTGCAAAAAAGTCAATTTTGAGATATCGTTGATTTAACAAAGTTGTCTCCTTCTTGTTTCAAGTGTTCTACTATGGACCCATGGGTAAAACTCACGTTTTAAAAATGTCCCGAAATCCGAATTTGGACTTTCACTAGTGTATTAAGTGTATCAAAATGTCGTCTTTCACATTGATTCGGAATCGTCAACCGCAAAAAAAGGCAGTTTTTAGATATCGTTGAATGAAGAAAGTTGTCTCTTTCTTGTTTCAAGTGTTCAACAATGGACCCATGGCTAAAACTCAAGTTTTAAAGACTTCCCGAAATCCGAATTTGGATTTTTCATTAGTGTATTAAGTGTATTAAAATGTCGTCTTTCACATTGATTCGGAATCATCAACCGCAAAAAAAGTCAGTTTTGAGATATCGTTGAATGAACAAAGTTGTCTCTTTCTTTTTTCAAGTGTTTAACTATGGACCCATGGCTAAAACTCAAGTTTTAAATACTTTCCGAAATCCAAATTTGGACTTTCATCAGTGTATTAAGTGTATTAAAATGTCATCTTTCACATTAATTCGGAATCGTCCACTACAAAAAACTGCCCTTTTGAGTTATCGTTGAATAAGCAAAGTTGTCTCTTTCTTGTTTCAGGTGTTCAACTATGGACCCATGGCTAAAACACAAGTTTTAAAAACTTCTCGAAATATGAATTTGGACTTTCTTTAGTGTATTAAGTTTTTCAAAATGTCGTCTTTCACGTAGATTCGGAATCATCAAAACCAAATAAGTCAGTTTTTAGATATCTTTGATTGAACAAAGTTCTATCTTTCTTGTTTCAAGTGTTCTACTATGAACCCACGGCTAAAACTCAAGTTTTAAAAACTTCTCGAAATCTGAATCTGGACTTTCATTAGTGTATTAAGTGTATCAAAATGTCATCTTTCACATAGGTTCGGAATCGTCAACTGCAAAAATGTCAATTTTAAGATATCGTTGATTGAACAAAGTTGTCTCCTTCTTGTTTCAAGTGTTCTACTATGGACCATGGCTAAAACTCAAGTTTTAGAGACATCCCGAAATCCGAATTTGGACTTTCGTTAGTGTATTAAGTGTAACAAAATGTCATCTTTCACATTGATTCGAGATCGTCAACCGCAAAAAAAGTCAGTTTTGAGATATCGTTGAATGAACAAAGTTGTCTCTTTCTTGTTTCTAGTGTTTAACTATGGACCCATGGCTAAAACTCAAGTTTTAAAGACTTCCCGAAATCTGATTTGGACTTTCATCAGTGTATTAAGTGTATTAAAATGTAGTCTTTCACATTGATTCAGAATCGTCCACCGCAAAAAACTTTCCTTTCGAGTTATCGTTGAATGAACGAAGTTGTCTCTTTCTTGTTTCAAGTGTTCAACTACGGACCCATGGCCAAAACTCAAGTTTTAAAAACTTCCCAAAATCTGAATTTGGGCTTTCTTTAGTGTATTAAGTGTTTCAAAATGCCGTCTTTCATGTAGATTCGTAATCATCAAAAGCAAATAAGTCAGTTTTTAGATATCTTTGATTGAACAAAGTTCTGTCTTTCTTGTTTCAAGTGTTCTACTATGGACCCATGACTAAAACTCAAGTTTTAAAAACTTCTCGAAATCTAAATCTGGACTTTCATTAGGGTATTAAGTGTATCAAAATGTCGTCTTTCACATAGATTCGGAATCGTCAACTGCAAAAAAGTCAGTTTTAAGATATCGTTGATTGAACAAAGTTGTCTCTTTCTTGTTTCAAGTGTTCTACTATGGACCCATGGGTAAAACTCAAGTTTTAAAAAAGTTCCCGGAATCCGAATTTGGACATTCGTTAGTGTATTAAGTGTATCAAAATGTCGTCTTTCACGTTGATTCGGAATCGTCAACCGCAATAAAAGTCAGTTTTGAGATATAGTTGAATGAACAAAGTTGTCTCTTTCTTGTTTCAAGTGTTTAACTATTAACCCATGGCTAAAACTCAAGCTTTAAAGACTTCCCGAAATCCAAATTTGGACTTTCGTTAGTGTATTAAGTGTATCAAAATGTTGTCTTTCACATTTATTCGTCATCGTCAACCGCAAAAAAAGTCAGTTTTGAGAAATCGTTGAATCAACAAAGTTGTCTCTTTCTTGTTTCAAGTGTTCTACTATAGACCCATGGCTAAAACTCAAGTTTTAAAGACTTCCCGAAATCCGAATTTGGACTTTCATTAGTGTATTAAGTGTATTAAAATGTCGTCTTTCGCATTGATTCGGAATCGTCAACCGCAAAAAAAGTCAGTTTTGAGTTATCGTTGAATGAACAAAGTTGTCTCTTTCTTGTTTCAAGTGTTCAACTATGGACCCATGGCTAAAACTCAAGTTTTAAAGACTTCCCGAAATCCGAATTTGTACTTTCATTAGTGTATTAAGTGTATTAAAATGTCGTCTTTCACATTGATTCGGAATCGTCAACCGCAAAAAAAGTCAGTTTTGAGTTATCGTTGAATGAACAAAGTTGTCTCTTTCTTGTTTCAAGTGTTTAACTATGGACCCATGGCTAAAACTCAAGCTTTAAAGACTTCCCGAAATCCAAATTTGGACTTTCGTTAGTGTATTAAGTGTATCAAAATGTTGTCTTTCACATTTATTCGTCATCGTCAACCGCAAAAAAAGTCAGTTTTGAGAAATCGTTGAATCAACAAAGTTGTCTCTTTCTTGTTTCAAGTGTTCTACTATAGACCCATGGCTAAAACTCAAGTTTTAAAGACTTCCCGAAATCCAAATTTAGACTTTCATTAGTGTATTAAGTGTATTAAAATGTCGTATTTCACATTGATTCGGAATCTTCAACCGCAAAAAAAGTCAGTTCTGAGATATCGTTGAATGAACGAAGTTGTTTCTTTCTTGTTTCAAGTGTTTAACTATGGACCCATGGCTAAAACTCAAGTTTTAAAGACTTCTCGAAATCCGAATTTGGACTTTCATTAGTGTATTAAGTGTATTAAAATGTCGTCTTTCACATTGATTCGGAATCGTCAACCGCAAAAAAAGTCAGTTTTGAGTTATCGTTGAATGAACAAAGTTGTCTCTTTCTTGTTTCAAGTGTTCAACTATGGACCCATGGCTAAAACTCAAGTTTTAAAGACTTCCCGAAATCCGAATTTGGACTTTCATTAGTGTATTAAGTGTATTAAAATGTCGTCTTTCGCATTGATTCGGAATCGTCAACCGCAAAAAAAGTCAGTTTTGAGTTATCGTTGAATGAACAAAGTTGTCTCTTTCTTGTTTCAAGTGTTCAACTATGGACCCATGGCTAAAACTCAAGTTTTAAAGACTTCCCGAAATCCGAATTTGGACTTTCATTTGTGTATTAAGTGTATTAAAATGTCGTCTTTCACATTGATTCGGAATCGTCAACCGCAAAAAAAGTCAGTTTTGAGATATCGTTGAATGAACAAAGTTGTCTCTTTCTTGTTTCAAGTGTTCAACTATGGACCCATGGCTAAAACTCAAGTTTTAAAAACTTCCCGAGATCTGAATCTGGACTTTCATTAGTGTATTATGTGTATCAAAATGTCGTCTTTCACATAGATTCGGAATCGTCAACTGCAAAAAAGTCAATTTTGAGATATCGTTGATTTAACAAAGTTGTCTCCTTCTTGTTTCAAGTGTTCTACTATGGACCCATGGGTAAAACTCACGTTTTAAAAATGTCCCGAAATCCGAATTTGGACTTTCACTAGTGTATTAAGTGTATCAAAATGTCGTCTTTCACATTGATTCGGAATCGTCAACCGCAAAAAAAGGCAGTTTTTAGATATCGTTGAATGAAGAAAGTTGTCTCTTTCTTGTTTCAAGGGTTCAACAATGGACCCATGGCTAAAACTCAAGTTTTAAAGACTTCCCGAAATCCGAATTTGGATTTTTCATTAGTGTATTAAGTGTATTAAAATGTCGTCTTTCACATTGATTCGGAATCATCAACCGCAAAAAAAGTCAGTTTTGAGATATCGTTGAATGAACAAAGTTGTCTCTTTCTTTTTTCAAGTGTTTAACTATGGACCCATGGCTAAAACTCAAGTTTTAAATACTTTCCGAAATCCGAATTTGGACTTTCATCAGTGTATTAAGTGTATTAAAATGTCATCTTTCACATTGATTCGGAATCGTCCACTACAAAAAACTGCCCTTTTGAGTTATTGTTGAATAAGCAAAGTTGTCTCTTTCTTGTTTCAAGTGTTCAACTATGGACCCATGGCTAAAACACAAGTTTTAAAAACTTCTCGAAATATGAATTTGGACTTTCTTTAGTGTATTAAGTTTTTCAAAATGTCGTCTTTCACGTAGATTCGGAATCATCAAAACCAAATAAGTCAGTTTTTAGATATCTTTGATTGAACAAAGTTCTATCTTTCTTGTTTCAAGTGTTCTACTATGAACCCACGGCTAAAACTCAAGTTTTAAAAACTTCTCGAAATCTGAATCTGGACTTTCATTAGTGTATTAAGTGTATCAAAATGTCATCTTTCACATAGGTTCGGAATCGTCAACTGCAAAAAAGTCAATTTTAAGATATCGTTGATTGAACAAAGTTGTCTCCTTCTTGTTTCAAGTGTTCTACTATGGACCATGGCTAAAACTCAAGTTTTAGAGACATCCCGAAATCCGAATTTGGACTTTCATTAGTGTATTAAGTGTATCAAAATGTCATCTTTCACATTGATTCGAGATCGTCAACCGCAAAAAAAGTCAGTTTTGAGATATCGTTGAATGAACAAAGTTGTCTCTTTCTTGTTTCTAGTGTTTAACTATGGACCCATGGCTAAAACTCAAGTTTTAAAGACTTCCCGAAATCCGAATTTAGACTTTCACTAGTGTATTAAGTGTATTAAAATGTCGTATTTCACATTGATTCGGAATCGTCAACCGCAAAAAAAGTCAGTTCTGAGATATCGTTGAATGAACGAAGTTGTTTCTTTCTTGTTTCAAGTGTTTAACTATGGACCCATGGCTAAAACTCAAGTTTTAAAGACTTCTCGAAATCCGAATTTGTACTTTCATTAGTGTATTAAGTGTATTAAAATGTCGTCTTTCACATTGATTCGGAATCGTCAACCGCAAAAAAAGTCAGTTTTGAGTTATCGTTGAATGAACAAAGTTGTCTCTTTCTTGTTTCAAGTGTTTAACTATGGACCCATGGCTAAAACTCAAGTTTTAAAGACTTCCCGAAATCCGAATTTGGACTTTCATTAGTGTATTAAGTGTATTAAAATGTCGTCTTTCGCATTGATTCGGAACCGTCAACCGCAAAAAAAGTCAGTTTTGAGTTCTCGTTAAATGAACAAAGTTGTCTCTTTCTTGTTTCAAGTGTTCAACTATGGACCCATGGCTAAAACTCAAGTTTTAAAGACTTCCCGAAATCCGAATTTGGACTTTCATTTGTGTATTAAGTGTATTAAAATGCCGTCTTTCACATTGATTCGGAATCGTCAACCGCAAAAAAAGTCAGTTTTGAGATATCGTTGAATGAACAAAGTTGTCTCTTTCTTGTTTCAAGTGTTCAACTATGGACCCATGGCTAAAACTCAAGTTTTAAAGACTTCCCGAAATCCGAATTTGGACTTTCATTTGTGTATTAAGTGTATTAAAATGTCGTCTTTCACATTGATTCGGAATCGTCAACCGCAAAAAAAGTCAGTTTTGAGATATCGTTGAATGAACAAAGTTGTCTCTTTCTTGTTTCAAGTGTTCAACTATGGACCCATGGCTAAAACTCAAGTTTTAAAAACTTCCCAAAATCTGAATTTGGACTTTATTTAGTGTATTAAGTGTTTCAAAATGTCATCTTTCACGTAGATTCAGAACCGTCAAAAGCAAATAAGTCAGTTTTGAGATATCTTTGATAGAACAAAGTTCTGTCTTTCTCGTTTCAAATGTTCTACTGTGCACCCATGGCTAAAACTCAAGTTTTAAAAACTTCCCGAGATCTGAATCTGGACTTTCATTAGTGTATTATGTGTATCAAAATGTCGTCTTTCACATAGATTCGGAATCGTCAACTGCAAAAAAGTCAATTTTGAGATATCGTTGATTTAACAAAGTTGTCTCCTTCTTGTTTCAAGTGTTCTACTATGGACCCATGGGTAAAACTCACGTTTTAAAAATGTCCCGAAATCCGAATTTGGACTTTCACTAGTGTATTAAGTGTATCAAAATGTCGTCTTTCACATTGATTCGGAATCGTCAACCGCAAAAAAAGGCAGTTTTTAGATATCGTTGAATGAAGAAAGTTGTCTCTTTCTTGTTTCAAGTGTTCAACAATGGACCCATGGCTAAAACTCAAGTTTTAAAGACTTCCCGAAATCCGAATTTGGATTTTTCATTAGTGTATTAAGTGTATTAAAATGTCGTCTTTCACATTGATTCGGAATCATCAACCGCAAAAAAAGTCAGTTTTGAGATATCGTTGAATGAACAAAGTTGTCTCTTTCTTTTTTCAAGTGTTTAACTATGGACACATGGCTAAAACTCAAGTTTTAAATACTTTCCGAAATCCGAATTTGGACTTTCATCAGTGTATTAAGTGTATTAAAATGTCGTCTTTCACATTGATTCGGAATCGTCCACTACAAAAAACTGCCCTTTTGAGTTATCGTTGAATAAGCAAAGTTGTCTCTTTCTTGTTTCAAGTGTTCAACTATGGACCCATGGCTAAAACACAAGTTTTAAAAACTTCTCGAAATATGAATTTGGACTTTCTTTAGTGTATTAAGTTTTTCAAAATGTCGTCTTTCACGTAGATTCGGAATCATCAAAACCAAATAAGTCAGTTTTTAGATATCTTTGATTGAACAAAGTTCTATCTTTCTTGTTTCAAGTGTTCTACTATGAACCCACGGCTAAAACTCAAGTTTTAAAAACTTCTCGAAATCTGAATCTGGACTTTCATTAGTGTATTAAGTGTATCAAAATGTCATCTTTCACATAGGTTCGGAATCGTCAACTGCAAAAAAGTCAATTTTAAGATATCGTTGATTGAACAAAGTTGTCTCCTTCTTGTTTCAAGTGTTCTACTATGGACCATGGCTAAAACTCAAGTTTTAGAGACATCCCGAAATCCGAATTTGGACTTTCGTTAGTGTATTAAGTGTATCAAAATGTCATCTTTCACATTGATTCGAGATCGTCAACCGCAAAAAAAGTCAGTTTTGAGATATCGTTGAATGAACAAAGTTGTCTCTTTCTTGTTTCTAGTGTTTAACTATGGACCCATGGCTAAAACTCAAGTTTTAAAGACTTCCCGAAATCTGATTTGGACTTTCATCAGTGTATTAAGTGTATTAAAATGTAGTCTTTCACATTGATTCAGAATCGTCCACCGCAAAAAACTTTCCTTTCGAGTTATCGTTGAATGAACGAAGTTGTCTCTTTCTTGTTTCAAGTGTTCAACTACGGACCCATGGCCAAAACTCAAGTTTTAAAAACTTCCCAAAATCTGAATTTGGGCTTTCTTTAGTGTATTAAGTGTTTCAAAATGCCGTCTTTCATGTAGATTCGTAATCATCAAAAGCAAATAAGTCAGTTTTTAGATATCTTTGATTGAACAAAGTTCTGTCTTTCTTGTTTCAAGTGTTCTACTATGGACCCATGACTAAAACTCAAGTTTTAAAAACTTCTCGAAATCTAAATCTGGACTTTCATTAGGGTATTAAGTGTATCAAAATGTCGTCTTTCACATAGATTCGGAATCGTCAACTGCAAAAAAGTCAGTTTTAAGATATCGTTGATTGAACAAAGTTGTCTCTTTCTTGTTTCAAGTGTTCTACTATGGACCCATGGGTAAAACTCAAGTTTTAAAAAAGTTCCCGGAATCCGAATTTGGACATTCGTTAGTGTATTAAGTGTATCAAAATGTCGTCTTTCACGTTGATTCGGAATCGTCAACCGCAATAAAAGTCAGTTTTGAGATATAGTTGAATGAACAAAGTTGTCTCTTTCTTGTTTCAAGTGTTTAACTATTAACCCATGGCTAAAACTCAAGCTTTAAAGACTTCCCGAAATCCAAATTTGGACTTTCGTTAGTGTATTAAGTGTATCAAAATGTTGTCTTTCACATTTATTCGTCATCGTCAACCGCAAAAAAAGTCAGTTTTGAGAAATCGTTGAATCAACAAAGTTGTCTCTTTCTTGTTTCAAGTGTTCTACTATAGACCCATGGCTAAAACTCAAGTTTTAAAGACTTCCCGAAATCCGAATTTGGACTTTCATTAGTGTATTAAGTGTATTAAAATGTCGTCTTTCGCATTGATTCGGAATCGTCAACCGCAAAAAAAGTCAGTTTTGAGTTATCGTTGAATGAACAAAGTTGTCTCTTTCTTGTTTCAAGTGTTCAACTATGGACCCATGGCTAAAACTCAAGTTTTAAAGACTTCCCGAAATCCGAATTTGTACTTTCATTAGTGTATTAAGTGTATTAAAATGTCGTCTTTCACATTGATTCGGAATCGTCAACCGCAAAAAAAGTCAGTTTTGAGTTATCGTTGAATGAACAAAGTTGTCTCTTTCTTGTTTCAAGTGTTTAACTATGGACCCATGGCTAAAACTCAAGCTTTAAAGACTTCCCGAAATCCAAATTTGGACTTTCGTTAGTGTATTAAGTGTATCAAAATGTTGTCTTTCACATTTATTCGTCATCGTCAACCGCAAAAAAAGTCAGTTTTGAGAAATCGTTGAATCAACAAAGTTGTCTCTTTCTTGTTTCAAGTGTTCTACTATAGACCCATGGCTAAAACTCAAGTTTTAAAGACTTCCCGAAATCCAAATTTAGACTTTCATTAGTGTATTAAGTGTATTAAAATTTCGTTTTTCACATTGATTCGGAATCGTCAACCGCAAAAAAAGTCAGTTCTGAGATATCGTTGAATGAACGAAGTTGTTTCTTTCTTGTTTCAAGTGTTTAACTATGGACCCATGGCTAAAACTCAAGTTTTAAAGACTTCTCGAAATCCGAATTTGGACTTTCATTAGTGTATTAAGTGTATTAAAATGTCGTCTTTCACATTGATTCGGAATCGTCAACCGCAAAAAAAGTCAGTTTTGAGTTATCGTTGAATGAACAAAGTTGTCTCTTTCTTGTTTCAAGTGTTCAACTATGGACCCATGGCTAAAACTCAAGTTTTAAAGACTTCCCGAAATCCGAATTTGGACTTTCATTAGTGTATTAAGTGTATTAAAATGTCGTCTTTCGCATTGATTCGGAATCGTCAACCGCAAAAAAAGTCAGTTTTGAGTTATCGTTGAATGAACAAAGTTGTCTCTTTCTTGTTTCAAGTGTTCAACTATGGACCCATGGCTAAAACTCAAGTTTTAAAGACTTCCCGAAATCCGAATTTGGACTTTCATTTGTGTATTAAGTGTATTAAAATGTCGTCTTTCACATTGATTCGGAATCGTCAACCGCAAAAAAAGTCAGTTTTGAGATATCGTTGAATGAACAAAGTTGTCTCTTTCTTGTTTCAAGTGTTCAACTATGGACCCATGGCTAAAACTCAAGTTTTAAAAACTTCCCGAGATCTGAATCTGGACTTTCATTAGTGTATTATGTGTATCAAAATGTCGTCTTTCACATAGATTCGGAATCGTCAACTGCAAAAAAGTCAATTTTGAGATATCGTTGATTTAACAAAGTTGTCTCCTTCTTGTTTCAAGTGTTCTACTATGGACCCATGGGTAAAACTCACGTTTTAAAAATGTCCCGAAATCCGAATTTGGACTTTCACTAGTGTATTAAGTGTATCAAAATGTCGTCTTTCACATTGATTCGGAATCGTCAACCGCAAAAAAAGGCAGTTTTTAGATATCGTTGAATGAAGAAAGTTGTCTCTTTCTTGTTTCAAGGGTTCAACAATGGACCCATGGCTAAAACTCAAGTTTTAAAGACTTCCCGAAATCCGAATTTGGATTTTTCATTAGTGTATTAAGTGTATTAAAATGTCGTCTTTCACATTGATTCGGAATCATCAACCGCAAAAAAAGTCAGTTTTGAGATATCGTTGAATGAACAAAGTTGTCTCTTTCTTTTTTCAAGTGTTTAACTATGGACCCATGGCTAAAACTCAAGTTTTAAATACTTTCCGAAATCCGAATTTGGACTTTCATCAGTGTATTAAGTGTATTAAAATGTCGTCTTTCACATTGATTCGGAATCGTCCACTACAAAAAACTGCCCTTTTGAGTTATTGTTGAATAAGCAAAGTTGTCTCTTTCTTGTTTCAAGTGTTCAACTATGGACCCATGGCTAAAACACAAGTTTTAAAAACTTCTCGAAATATGAATTTGGACTTTCTTTAGTGTATTAAGTTTTTCAAAATGTCGTCTTTCACGTAGATTCGGAATCATCAAAACCAAATAAGTCAGTTTTTAGATATCTTTGATTGAACAAAGTTCTATCTTTCTTGTTTCAAGTGTTCTACTATGAACCCACGGCTAAAACTCAAGTTTTAAAAACTTCTCGAAATCTGAATCTGGACTTTCATTAGTGTATTAAGTGTATCAAAATGTCATCTTTCACATAGGTTCGGAATCGTCAACTGCAAAAAAGTCAATTTTAAGATATCGTTGATTGAACAAAGTTGTCTCCTTCTTGTTTCAAGTGTTCTACTATGGACCATGGCTAAAACTCAAGTTTTAGAGACATCCCGAAATCCGAATTTGGACTTTCATTAGTGTATTAAGTGTATCAAAATGTCATCTTTCACATTGATTCGAGATCGTCAACCGCAAAAAAAGTCAGTTTTGAGATATCGTTGAATGAACAAAGTTGTCTCTTTCTTGTTTCTAGTGTTTAACTATGGACCCATGGCTAAAACTCAAGTTTTAAAGACTTCCCGAAATCTGATTTGGACTTTCATCAGTGTATTAAGTGTATTAAAATGTAGTCTTTCACATTGATTCAGAATCGTCCACCGCAAAAAACTTTCCTTTCGAGTTATCGTTGAATGAACGAAGTTGTCTCTTTCTTGTTTCAAGTGTTCAACTACGGACCCATGGCCAAAACTCAAGTTTTAAAAACTTCCCAAAATCTGAATTTGGGCTTTCTTTAGTGTATTAAGTGTTTCAAAATGCCGTCTTTCATGTAGATTCGTAATCATCAAAAGCAAATAAGTCAGTTTTTAGATATCTTTGATTGAACAAAGTTCTGTCTTTCTTGTTTCAAGTGTTCTACTATGGACCCATGACTAAAACTCAAGTTTTAAAAACTTCTCGAAATCTAAATCTGGACTTTCATTAGGGTATTAAGTGTATCAAAATGTCGTCTTTCACATAGATTCGGAATCGTCAACTGCAAAAAAGTCAGTTTTAAGATATCGTTGATTGAACAAAGTTGTCTCTTTCTTGTTTCAAGTGTTCTAGTATGGACCCATGGGTAAAACTCAAGTTTTAAAAAAGTTCCCGGAATCCGAATTTGGACATTCGTTAGTGTATTAAGTGTATCAAAATGTCGTCTTTCACGTTGATTCGGAATCGTCAACCGCAATAAAAGTCAGTTTTGAGATATAGTTGAATGAACAAAGTTGTCTCTTTCTTGTTTCAAGTGTTTAACTATTGACCCATGGCTAAAACTCAAGCTTTAAAGACTTCCCGAAATCCAAATTTGGACTTTCGTTAGTGTATTAAGTGTATCAAAATGTCGTCTTTCACATTTATTCGAAATCGTCAACCGCAAAAAAAGTCAGTTTTGAGAAATCGTTGAATCAACAAAGTTGTCTCCTTCTTGTTTCAAGTGTTCTACTATGGACCCATCTCTAAAACTCAAGTTTTAAAGACTTCCCGAAATCCAAATTTAGACTTTCACTAGTGTATTAAGTGTATTAAAATGTCGTATTTCACATTGATTCGGAATCGTCAACCGCAAAAAAAGTCAGTTCTGAGATATCGTTGAATGAACGAAGTTGTTTCTTTCTTGTTTCAAGTGTTTAACTATGGACCCATGGCTAAAACTCAAGTTTTAAAGACTTCTCGAAATCCGAATTTGTACTTTCATTAGTGTATTAAGTGTATTAAAATGTCGTCTTTCACATTGATTCGGAATCGTCAACCGCAAAAAAAGTCAGTTTTGAGTTATCGTTGAATGAACAAAGTTGTCTCTTTCTTGTTTCAAGTGTTTAACTATGGACCCATGGCTAAAACTCAAGTTTTAAAGACTTCCCGAAATCCGAATTTGGACTTTCATTAGTGTATTAAGTGTATTAAAATGTCGTCTTTCGCATTGATTCGGAACCGTCAACCGCAAAAAAAGTCAGTTTTGAGTTATCGTTGAATGAACAAAGTTGTCTCTTTCTTGTTTCAAGTGTTCAACTATGGACCCATGGCTAAAACTCAAGTTTTAAAGACTTCCCGAAATCCGAATTTGGACTTTCATTTGTGTATTAAGTGTATTAAAATGTCGTCTTTCACATTGATTCGGAATCGTCAACCGCAAAAAAAGTCAGTTTTGAGATATCGTTGAATGAACAAAGTTGTCTCTTTCTTGTTTCAAGTGTTCAACTATGGACCCATGGCTAAAACTCAAGTTTTAAAGACTTCCCGAAATCCGAATTTGGACTTTCATTTGTGTATTAAGTGTATTAAAATGTCGTCTTTCACATTGATTCGGAATCGTCAACCGCAAAAAAAGTCAGTTTTGAGATATCGTTGAATGAACAAAGTTGTCTCTTTCTTGTTTCAAGTGTTCAACTATGGACCCATGGCTAAAACTCAAGTTTTAAAAACTTCCCAAAATCTGAATTTGGACTTTATTTAGTGTATTAAGTGTTGTTGTACTTTTTTGTACAATAGTTTTAATGATGAAAAACATATATTAGTTTAATCCCTAAGTCATGAGTCAAGTATGTGGTTTTCAACATATATCAATTTCAATATCAAGTTTCATTGTCTGAAACTGAAAACCCTGTTTTTGGCTAAGTCTGGGAGATTAGCACCTTATAAGGAGAAGTATAAGAAATAGTTTTCTTTTTAGAAAACAAACTCCCGGTAATTTAATATCTATCATTCATTAGTGCTAAAACGATTTTTAAGGAATTTTTCATTAAATAGAAAGTATATATTTTGGAGGTGGGTTTATTGTTAAAACTTGAGTTTGTTCTAAAACCCAAAATCTACTTTCTTATATATTTGGATTTTGATTTTCTAAGTATTTTTATTGAATCCAAATAGGGGGTACTTCGTTATTTACATTTATGTATTAAAGTAAATGGAGGTAAAATATAAATAAATTAAAATGTGGACATTTACTTAAACTAAAGAAATGGAAATAACCTGTGATGTAAACATGCTGTGGATTGTGCTGTCAAGCAAAATATTTCTGAAACTGTGTCATGTTTCTATGCATGTTTCGAAACCCCTTTGAAATGGTTTTCAATGTTTTCATGTATGCTATTTCGAAACTTCTATGAATTGCATGTGTTTTCAAAACAGGTTTCGGACTATGTTTCGAAACCTCCATATCATGTTTCGAAACCTCATTGCCAGAGAGGCATGTTTCGAAACCTATATGCATCATGTTTCGAAACCTCATCTCCAGAGAGGAATGTTTCGAAACCTATCATGTCATGTTTCGAAACCTCTGACATTCTGTCAGCAGATTTATTTGAAAACTGAGATGCATTTGTTTTGCAACTTTGTATTTATTAAAATGCTTCTCTATCATTTATTTAATGCACTCTCCATGCTATGAGATTCAAATTTGAATTTGAATGTGAGTGCTTATATTTTATTCAAAGTGGGCATAAGTATTTGTCTCCCACTTGTCTGCTGTCTCTGAGTGCTCGTCCAAGCTGGAAGCTCACATGTTTCGAAACCTCTTGTCTATGTTTCGAAACCTTAGTGCATTTTTATGATGTTTCGAAACACACTTTGCATGTTTCGAAACCTACTTTGCTGTCTTGTCTCTAACGGCTATAAACGGCCAGATTTCTGTTTCTTGGTATAAATAGCAGGTATTTGAAGACAAGAATAAAAAGATAGAGCAAGAACAAGATACAAAGAGAGTACACACACTAGAGACACACACACAAGCACAAATGATCTAAATCCACTCTTTTGACAAAGTTTTCAAAGAGGATCCATTCATCCATTCCAAGATGTGCATTGTGATGTGAAAAAGGAGAAGCAAGTGCAATCAACGAGCATCATCCTTTAGCTCTCCTCACCTCAAGTTAAGAGGTTTGTACAACCATGTGGTAAGGCATTTATTGCTCTTTGGGTTGTAAAGATAAATTTGATTATCTTGTAAACATTGTAAGGTTTGAGTTGAGCCTAAAAACTCATTTGGTGTAAAGGTTTGAGTTGAGCCTAAAACTCATTGTGGTTTGAGTTTAGCCATAAAACTCACTTGGTGTAAGGTTTGAGTTGAGCCTAAAACTCACTTGGTGCTAGGTTTGAGTTGAGCCCGTAAAAACTCACATTGTAAGGTTTTTGGGTGAACCATTGTAAAACCCTTGTTGTGTGATCACTAAGTAAAAAGTGATTGGGATTGCAAAATCCTTCAAGTGGGAAGCTTGAAGGTAGTGGAGTAGGCAAGTGCCGAACCACTATAAATCTTGTGTGCAAGTGTTCTTTAGATTTTGCTTCTCATTATTGCCTATTGCACATGTTTTCATATGTTTTGATATCAAAGGCTAAAATAGTTTTCTTGTGCATAAACTTATACATATACATAGAAAACCTATCTTTGATATACAAACATCTTTGGTATACTCTTCTCATATAAATCATCATTGCCAAAGATCATTATTTTGAAATACAAGGTAAAGGATTTCGAATCAAGTCAAAAGTTTCATTTTCAGCAAAACAGTGAACAAAGTTTTGAAACCTACCATAGTTAGTTTCGAAACTTGTCATCCAGTAAGTAAAGTTTCGAAACTTCCTCTCATGTGTTTCGAAACATACTAAACAGAAAGGCTAGTTTCGAAACTCTCTCCTTCAGGTTTCGAAACCTAGCACTATTTCATTGATCAAAGTTTTAAATCTTCGAAAAACTTTCCTAATCCCAATTCACCCCCCCTCTTGGGATATTTTACCATCATTAGGACCCAACAATTGGTATCAGAGCCTAACTCCCTCAAGGTCTAACAACCTAAGGAGAGATCTATGGCATTCAAGGAAGGATATCCTATTGATGTAGCACCTTATTTTAATGGCTCACTCTATGAACATTGGAGAATTAGAATTTCATTCTTCATGACATCCATTGATTCTTATTTGTGGAACATTGTGAAAAATGGTTTTGTTTCAAAACCAAAATTAGAATGGGATGATCATGACAAAAATAATTTTCTCTTAAACATTAGAGCCATGCATATTTTACACCATGCATTAAGTGATGACATCTATGCTAAAATCTCTAAATGCTCAAATGCTAAAGATATTCTAAATACTCTTGATTCATTGTATCTTTCTAACAAATCTTGTGAGCATGTTGATGAAAGTTTACAGATTGAAAACATCTTGAATCATCAACAAATAGAGGAGGAAAGAAGCTCCCACGTCTCTAGTAAAGAAAGCTCAAATGCGTGCTTCATGGCAAATGAAGAAGAGGAGGTAACCTCTACTTCTACTATTGTTCTTGATATTGAAAGTAATCATGAATCTAGTTCTTCAAATGATGTATATGATGATCATGATGCTTTTTCAAATGAAGAGTTATTAAATGCTTTCAATGAATTATATGCCAATTTTGAAAAATTGTGCTTGAAAAACAAAACTCTTCAAAAGCAATTAGATTCTCTATCTAATGAGTTGGAAGCTCTAAAATCTAAAAATGAATATTTGCTTGCTTCCAATAATGAACTATCAATGAAAAATGATTTGAAAGAAAATCTTTTGAAATCTCCTAATGTTGCTTTAAATGAGAAACCTATTTCAAATAGGAAGATTTCAAATTCTTGTAATCATGTTAAAGGTGTTAAAAACTTTTATAGTCAAAGAGCAAATTTTAAAAGCTCATCTATACACACCTCTCATGATATTAAATGCTTTCATTGTAACAAATTAGGCCACATTGCATCTAGTTGTCCTTTTAGGAGGAAATCATCTAGTGGTCCTAAAATGAAATGGATTCCTAAGGGAACTAAAGTGTCTAATATTTCCCATATTAAACCCCAAGGATCCAAGCATGTTTTGAAACCTAAAAATGATCATTTTAAGAGGAATGTGCATAAGGATAAAAGGAAAACAAATTTCAAACGAAATTCCTTTGAGTCACATCCTAGTCATTGGTATCATTTTAAACATAAAGGTTTCATAACAAAACTACCACATAAGCTTAAACAAATTTGGGTTCCTAAAGAGGAGCTCTATGCTAACAATGGTGAACCCAAGGTGGTTTGGGCACCAAAAGCTTGTGGATAGTATTTTTGTAGGTTGCTTGACATCCAAACGAACTTTAAAGAGAAATCTTTATGGATGGATCAAGCATGAAGGAAAGAGGAAGTGAACAAGAAGACCACTCCTCATCTCACCAACCAAGTAAGAAAGATTTTATCAAAATCTTGGTGGTATGTTTCTATCCCTTAACTCCCTATGCTTATTAGTTTTGAATGATTTGCTTGCACTATATTGTGTTTTGATATGTGCATTGAGTAAGGGAAGAATGAAGTTTGTTGATATATGCTAGTAAGTGCTATCTTGATAAATGCTCCTATGCACGTCCTAACTAGCATAAGTCAATTATGTGATAAGAAATATAAGTATGCTTAATGCTAATTCATGTGAAATATCTTATCATTAATGAAATAAAGATCATAAAAAAAAAATTAGGATAGAATTTGTGCATAGACTTATTCTCATTCAAGTATAAGAGAAATGCCTAGTATCACTAATCTCTCAAATATCTATCTATGGCATAATGGACTAAGTCATGCAAATACAAATATGTTTCTTAATCTATCCAAACATGATCTTGTTGAGAAATTGCCTAAAGCTTAAATATGAAAAATATTTGTGAGGCATCCATAAAAGGCTAACAAATAAGTATATCATTTAAGCCTTCAAAAATCTCAACCTCTAGGTCTTTAACCTCAATCTATTTAGATTTCTTTGGACCTATGAGAATCCAAAACCTAGATGAAAAACATTATATCGTTGTCATTATAGATGACTTCTCTAGGTAATCTTGGTAATATCTCTTGCATCTAAAAGTGTGATCTTTTAAGAGATTGTTGAAATGAAATAATTTAAGCACTATTGTGAGGAAAATAATATTGATCATAATTTCCTTAGTGCTCACAAAATGAGGTAGTTGAAAAGAAGGATAGATCTTTATAAGAAATGGCTAGAGTTATGTTATGTGTCAAAAATCATTTGATCTAAGCCATTAACACCTCATGCTACATGTTGGTTAGGAATTTATAAAGCCCATCTTAAAGAAAACCTCATGTAGAAGATAATGATTTCATTGGAGATCATTTCAAAAATTATTAAGATAAGTGAATCCTTTAGAAGTAAATGTCAATTTGTAATCTTCTTATCTCAAATGGAAACATCAACTTCTATTTCAAAAACTTATTGTCTATAGTTCAAAACTTATCTTTGCATTTCATATCTAGGATTATCATTTGCATAAAAGGATTGTCTTTATACGGTTGATACCTCATCGTGCCATTTCAAGGTCTTGAGGTCTAACAAAGCCGTTGCCTTCACCGGTGACATCCTTACATTTTTTTTGAAAAAATGTTTAAAAGGGGGAAATCTTTTATTTTTCCAAATTCACCCTCTCTTGTGGAAATTAGCTCCAAATCCTAAAGAGCACCCAACCAAATGAACCCAAATGGGTGTTTTAAACTCAAAATGGATAAAAGAGGAATAGAGCTAGATTATTAGCTTAAGGGTATAGTAAAAAAAAAGGAAAGAAAAGATCATCATGATGAATCCTAGGCTCCTATAGCAAGTCTAGAAACCATAAGAATATTGTTGGCATTAGCATGCCACAAACCCTTTAAGCTCATCATGAGAATGTCAAGAGTGCCACTTCAAGTGATTATTTAAATGAGGAAGTGTATGTGGAACAAATTCCCAATCTTAAAAATTCTCAAAATGAAAAATCATGTGCTTAATCTCATCAAGGCACTATATTGTTGAAAATAAGCCCCTAAGTCATTATATGAATACCCTAGCAAAATTGGTCTAGAGGAAAAATTTAAAAGAGGTCAAATAGATATAACATTGCTTCTAAACCTCATAACGAGGATATCTTATAAATCTACAAATAATTTATGTAGATAACATTTTACTTGAATCCTCAAACAAATCCCTATGAAATCATTTTGTCAATCTAATGCAAAAGGGAAAATGAAATGAGCATAATGGAAAAGTTATAAACTTTTATAAGATTCAAATCTAGGCAAAAAGATAAATGAAATTATATATATCTTCAAAAACTACATCTTCTTAAGAAATTTAAGGCAAATCAAAAGCCACTCAAAAGAGTAGTTAATCAAGCCTAGTCAATTATGAGAAAAGCCAAATGGTGGAAAATGAGCTATATGGAAATAAAATTGGATCTTTGCTATATTTGGTAGCTAGTAGGATGAACATCATGTTTGCTAAATTTGCAACATGCTTGCCTATGTGCTAAATTTTAATCCAATCCTAAGAAATTCCATCTTGGAAGCAAAAATGGCTAAAAAGAACACTAGAGATCCATGTCAAGTTATAAGAAATTTTCTAGTGTCTCTGTTTAGAAGAAAACAAAAGTCCATTCCATTCTCGTTCACTAAAAGTGAATATGTAGTTTCTCAAATCCCATGGATGGAACATTAAGACTATGGCATAAATCCCCAATATTCCAATCAAATACAAATGCTATAGCTATATCAAAATTCTGGATTTCATGACTCAACTTATTAATATTAATCTTTTACTCATAAAGGATCTTGCTCAAAAAGAAAATGTCAATTGTAAAGAATTGGTATCAATTAGTATCATGTCCAAATCTATTGAAAATCAAACTCTAGATAAATCCCAGTCAATCGTTGAGTTCAAGTGCTTTTGTATAAAGAAGTTTCGAAACATCATAACATCCTATTTCGAAACACAATTTCCAGAAAGTGTAATTTCGAAACATGTTGTTCCAAGTTTCGAAACATGTCTTCCAGAAAATCCTATTTCGAAACACCTTGTTCTAAGTTTCGAAACCTTTGATTAAGAGAAGATTCAACTTTTCATCTTTCTCAAATCTATCATTGGTTAAATCAAAGGATCATGCCATCAAGCTCTTAGATCTTTTAAAAAGTTTATCAATGGCATATAGTATTCATGTCTTGAATCCTTTCAAAAATGCTATAATGAAATAGCTTGCTTATTTTTGACAAATGAATACTTAAGTGAGAAATTGCGCTTTATTTGCTAAAGGATCATCTTGCTTTTTGAAGTTATCTTTATGATCCTATATATGATTATAAGTATGGCTATAATTATCAAAAGACAATTGTATGTCTTGCATGAAATCTGCCATAACTTGTTTTTGTGTTGTACTTTTGGATGACCACTTATTTTTGAATATATGAAAAGAAAATTCATGTGGTTAATTCCTCAATTACTTGGCCGTTGATATGTGCTATCTTTGTGAAAAACATTTGAAATGAGACAATTTATTTTTTGTAAAAATGTCTCTATGGCCAAAACCTCCCGTATCAATTTAAGGGGGAGTTTTTCAAAAATAGAGTCTTTCTAT
Source organism: Diospyros kaki (assembly GCA_036245055.1). Classification (NCBI taxonomy): domain Eukaryota; kingdom Viridiplantae; phylum Streptophyta; class Magnoliopsida; order Ericales; family Ebenaceae; genus Diospyros; species Diospyros kaki. The sequence goes on along the minus strand of BSEG01000009.1, from coordinate 18,257,226 downwards.
GTACTGAAATGATATATGTCACTCCTATATTGATCATTTAGTGTATATGCCTCTTATATGATGAATGGCTATGCATTTGATCTATGTGCTTTAACTTCATACATGAGTGATTACTTGGAAAGATATAGATTGGCTCTGATATGATCATGAGTATGCAATTTGGTATGAAATCTTTTAAATCTTGGCATCTCATGAAAAAGTTTTATGTATATGGCATGTGCTCAAAAATTCTTTTATAATAATTAATCATGTCATCTTAAGGGGGAGCAATATCTAGTTTTTTTAAAAAACTATCTTTACTTGTAATATCATCTCCAACTTATTTCTATTGAAAAGATTTTGGTTTAAAAAGGGAGATTATTTATTTTAAGATATGTCAAATCGTTGGGGGAGAGTTAAAAAGGGAGAGAAATTATTTTTTGGTTTAACAAGGAGATTATTCTTTAAAGATACACCTTTTTGATATATGACAAAAAGGGGGAGAGATATATGTTAAATCAAAAGTGTTTAGAAAAAGGGAGAGATAGATATATGATTTTAGGGAAAAGGATATATGAAATTGATTTAAGGTTTTGTCATCATCAAAAAGGGGGAGAATGTTGTTGTACTTTTTTGTACAATAGTTTTAATGATGAAAAACATATATTAGTTTAATCCCTAAGTCATGAGTCAAGTATGTGGTTTTCAACATATATCAATTTCAATATCAAGTTTCATTGTCTGAAACTGAAAACCCTGTTTTTGGCTAAGTCTGGGAGATTAGCACCTTATAAGGAGAAGTATAAGAAATAGTTTTCTTTTTAGAAAACAAACTCCCGGTAATTTAATATCTATCATTCATTAGTGCTAAAACGATTTTTAAGGAATTTTTCATTAAATAGAAAGTATATATTTTGGAGGTGGGTTTATTGTTAAAACTTGAGTTTGTTCTAAAACCCAAAATCTACTTTCTTATATATTTGGATTTTGATTTTCTAAGTATTTTTATTGAATCCAAATAGGGGGTACTTCGTTATTTACATTTATGTATTAAAGTAAATGGAGGTAAAATATAAATAAATTAAAATGTGGACATTTACTTAAACTAAAGAAATGGAAATAACCTGTGATGTAAACATGCTGTGGATTGTGCTGTCAAGCAAAATATTTCTGAAACTGTGTCATGTTTCTATGCATGTTTCGAAACCCCTTTGAAATGGTTTTCAATGTTTTCATGTATGCTATTTCGAAACTTCTATGAATTGCATGTGTTTTCAAAACAGGTTTCGGACTATGTTTCGAAACCTCCATATCATGTTTCGAAACCTCATTGCCAGAGAGGCATGTTTCGAAACCTATATGCATCATGTTTCGAAACCTCATCTCCAGAGAGGAATGTTTCGAAACCTATCATGTCATGTTTCGAAACCTCTGACATTCTGTCAGCAGATTTATTTGAAAACTGAGATGCATTTGTTTTGCAACTTTGTATTTATTAAAATGCTTCTCTATCATTTATTTAATGCACTCTCCATGCTATGAGATTCAAATTTGAATTTGAATGTGAGTGCTTATATTTTATTCAAAGTGGGCATAAGTATTTGTCTCCCACTTGTCTGCTGTCTCTGAGTGCTCGTCCAAGCTGGAAGCTCACATGTTTCGAAACCTCTTGTCTATGTTTCGAAACCTTAGTGCATTTTTATGATGTTTCGAAACACACTTTGCATGTTTCGAAACCTACTTTGCTGTCTTGTCTCTAACGGCTATAAACGGCCAGATTTCTGTTTCTTGGTATAAATAGCAGGTATTTGAAGACAAGAATAAAAAGATAGAGCAAGAACAAGATACAAAGAGAGTACACACACTAGAGACACACACACAAGCACAAATGATCTAAATCCACTCTTTTGACAAAGTTTTCAAAGAGGATCCATTCATCCATTCCAAGATGTGCATTGTGATGTGAAAAAGGAGAAGCAAGTGCAATCAACGAGCATCATCCTTTAGCTCTCCTCACCTCAAGTTAAGAGGTTTGTACAACCATGTGGTAAGGCATTTATTGCTCTTTGGGTTGTAAAGATAAATTTGATTATCTTGTAAACATTGTAAGGTTTGAGTTGAGCCTAAAAACTCATTTGGTGTAAAGGTTTGAGTTGAGCCTAAAACTCATTGTGGTTTGAGTTTAGCCATAAAACTCACTTGGTGTAAGGTTTGAGTTGAGCCTAAAACTCACTTGGTGCTAGGTTTGAGTTGAGCCCGTAAAAACTCACATTGTAAGGTTTTTGGGTGAACCATTGTAAAACCCTTGTTGTGTGATCACTAAGTAAAAAGTGATTGGGATTGCAAAATCCTTCAAGTGGGAAGCTTGAAGGTAGTGGAGTAGGCAAGTGCCGAACCACTATAAATCTTGTGTGCAAGTGTTCTTTAGATTTTGCTTCTCATTATTGCCTATTGCACATGTTTTCATATGTTTTGATATCAAAGGCTAAAATAGTTTTCTTGTGCATAAACTTATACATATACATAGAAAACCTATCTTTGATATACAAACATCTTTGGTATACTCTTCTCATATAAATCATCATTGCCAAAGATCATTATTTTGAAATACAAGGTAAAGGATTTCGAATCAAGTCAAAAGTTTCATTTTCAGCAAAACAGTGAACAAAGTTTTGAAACCTACCATAGTTAGTTTCGAAACTTGTCATCCAGTAAGTAAAGTTTCGAAACTTCCTCTCATGTGTTTCGAAACATACTAAACAGAAAGGCTAGTTTCGAAACTCTCTCCTTCAGGTTTCGAAACCTAGCACTATTTCATTGATCAAAGTTTTAAATCTTCGAAAAACTTTCCTAATCCCAATTCACCCCCCCTCTTGGGATATTTTACCATCATTAGGACCCAACATTAAGTGTTTCAAAATGTCATCTTTCACGTAGATTCAGAACCGTCAAAAGCAAATAAGTCAGTTTTGAGATATCTTTGATAGAACAAAGTTCTGTCTTTCTCGTTTCAATTGTTCTACTGTGCACCCATGGCTAAAACTCAAGTTTGAAAAACTTCCCGAGATCTGAATCTGGACTTTCATTAGTGTATTATGTGTATCAAAATGTCGTCTTTCACATAGATTCGGAATCGTCAACTGCAAAAAAGTCAATTTTGAGATATCGTTGATTTAACAAAGTTGTCTCCTTCTTGTTTCAAGTGTTCTACTATGGACCCATGGGTAAAACTCACGTTTTAAAAATGTCCCGAAATCCGAATTTGGACTTTCACTAGTGTATTAAGTGTATCAAAATGTCGTCTTTCACATTGATTCGGAATCGTCAACCGCAAAAAAAGGCAGTTTTTAGATATCGTTGAATGAAGAAAGTTGTCTCTTTCTTGTTTCAAGTGTTCAACAATGGACCCATGGCTAAAACTCAAGTTTTAAAGACTTCCCGAAATCCGAATTTGGATTTTTCATTAGTGTATTAAGTGTATTAAAATGTCGTCTTTCACATTGATTCGGAATCATCAACCGCAAAAAAAGTCAGTTTTGAGATATCGTTGAATGAACAAAGTTGTCTCTTTCTTTTTTCAAGAGTTTAACTATGGACACATGGCTAAAACTCAAGTTTTAAATACTTTCCGAAATCCGAATTTGGACTTTCATCAGTGTATTAAGTGTATTAAAATGTCGTCTTTCACATTGATTCGGAATCGTCCACTACAAAAAACTGCCCTTTTGAGTTATCGTTGAATAAGCAAAGTTGTCTCTTTCTTGTTTCAAGTGTTCAACTATGGACCCATGGCTAAAACACAAGTTTTAAAAACTTCTCGAAATATGAATTTGGACTTTCTTTAGTGTATTAAGTTTTTCAAAATGTCGTCTTTCACGTAGATTCGGAATCATCAAAACCAAATAAGTCAGTTTTTAGATATCTTTGATTGAACGAAGTTCTATCTTTCTTGTTTCAAGTGTTCTACTATGAACCCACGGCTAAAACTCAAGTTTTAAAAACTTCTCGAAATCTGAATCTGGACTTTCATTAGTGTATTAAGTGTATCAAAATGTCATCTTTCACATAGGTTCGGAATCGTCAACTGCAAAAAAGTCAATTTTAAGATATCGTTGATTGAACAAAGTTGTCTCCTTCTTGTTTCAAGTGTTCTACTATGGACCATGGCTAAAACTCAAGTTTTAGAGACATCCCGAAATCCGAATTTGGACTTTCGTTAGTGTATTAAGTGTATCAAAATGTCATCTTTCACATTGATTCGAGATCGTCAACCGCAAAAAAAGTCAGTTTTGAGATATCGTTGAATGAACAAAGTTGTCTCTTTCTTGTTTCTAGTGTTTAACTATGGACCCATGGCTAAAACTCAAGTTTTAAAGACATCCCGAAATCTGATTTGGACTTTCATCAGTGTATTAAGTGTATTAAAATGTAGTCTTTCACATTGATTCAGAATCGTCCACCGCAAAAAACTTTCCTTTCGAGTTATCGTTGAATGAACGAAGTTGTCTCTTTCTTGTTTCAAGTGTTCAACTACGGACCCATGGCCAAAACTCAAGTTTTAAAAACTTCCCAAAATCTGAATTTGGGCTTTCTTTAGTGTATTAAGTGTTTCAAAATGCCGTCTTTCATGTAGATTCGTAATCATCAAAAGCAAATAAGTCAGTTTTTAGATATCTTTGATTGAACAAAGTTCTGTCTTTCTTGTTTCAAGTGTTCTACTATGGACCCATGACTAAAACTCAAGTTTTAAAAACTTCTCGAAATCTAAATCTGGACTTTCATTAGGGTATTAAGTGTATCAAAATGTCGTCTTTCACATAGATTCGGAATCGTCAACTGCAAAAAAGTCAGTTTTAAGATATCGTTGATTGAACAAAGTTGTCTCTTTCTTGTTTCAAGTGTTCTACTATGGACCCATGGGTAAAACTCAAGTTTTAAAAAAGTTCCCGAAATCCGAATTTGGACATTCGTTAGTGTATTAAGTGTGACACCCGTAATCTTAAAAGCATGATTAATAATAATAATGATAATAATAATATCCATATGAAATTCAAGGTTTAACGCAGACGAAAACTTGAGAAACAAAACTTTAATAAACTTAAGTAAAGTTTAGAACATAATAAGATTCAGAGTATTTTTCGTGCAAATATAAAGTTTGATACCAAAAACATGGCTTCAATAATATAAAGAAAGACCTAGCAATTATAACAGCATTCATACTGAGAAATCCGAATTTAAAATGAGACTTAGCTCTTTTCATAAACTTATATAAGCTTCAAGAACGTACGGTGTAGCAAAAGTGTACAAATATCATAAGAGTGCAACGTTGAACATCTTAATGATACAAGAAAGAGAAACATCGTTTTGACTACTAAAATTATCTTCGAATAGTCACTAGATTTACATAAATCCTTCTTAAAAGAGCCACCATGTTCCACGTCCGTTCTCCAGTCTCCTCATTCATAATCACCTGGGGGAAAAATATGGGATGAGATTCTTGCGAGTCTCAGTAAGTACACGAGAACTATCATATGTATTTAAACAAGTCATGACATAACATAACATAACATGAGGAGACACGAGAGGTTCCACCAACTACGGGGGCACGAACCCTCATGCGTAGCGCTACCAAGCTCCGGTCCCAAAACTTGCGTGAACATAAAATATCATAAGGGACCACATAACATAATTCATGGGCATGTTTAAACATCGTAAATAGTTCATAATGTACTTACCTCAACTTGCTTGGATGAGATTCGAATGTTTAAGGCTTCACACCTAACCGAGTTTGTATTTCTGTAGACAAAATGCATATTTTCGTGAACTGAAACTCATGTAATCTTATATTGGATTGTAGGAAATCAAATAAGGGGTTCATATGTGAAATCTAATGGAAAAAGGGGCTGCCACGCGCCTACACGCGCCCCAAGAAGAGGTGGCGCCTATTTTCGCGTCTTGGGGGCAGATTCGACACCCTTTAGTATTTTTGCCATATCTTTCTCATTTTAACTCCGAATTGACTTCTGTTTGAACCTACGGACTCCTATTTCAGTCCTATACATGATTATGGAAAGAAATCATACTTACCTCTCCGATTGGAAGACTGTTATGGCAGATCTTCGAGGCTGTCTTCGAGGCTGTCCACTTTTCGACCAAGTCTCTTTTTCCTTTCTTCTTTGCTTTTTCTTTGTTCTTTCCTTGCACTTGCTTTCTTTCCTCTTTTCTTAGCTTCTCGTGGCCCTAATTCCTGCCCAAATTCTCAAGATTTTACTTGGCCTCCAAGTTGCTCATTTTTCCACCCTAGTCATTATTACAACTTTGACTTTTTCTTCAATCTTCCCATGTAAGCTTCTTCTTCTTCCAATCCTAGGTCACCACATACTCCTTCAAGATAACTCTTGCCATCTTCTTCCCTTGCAAGCTAAATCATAGCCAATCCTAACCTTCCAACTTTAGACTTTTAGGATAAAGACTAATTATTACAAACTTTGAATATTTCCTTCTTTGATTTTTAGCTTCCTTTACAAGCTTCTATTCTCTTCCAATCCAAACCCTCACGTGGCCTCCAAGATGAGTCTCTATTTCTTTTGTAAGACAATACAATTCTTAATTTAAGTCTTCCAAGTCAAGTCTTACACGTTAATCCATTCCAAGACTTTTGTGTAAAATTCATCATTACAAAGACTTTAGGATAACATCCATCATTGCAAGCTTGCTTTTTACTCTTTGATTTTTATCTTTTCCTTTACCTTTACTTCCTTCCAATTTTAAGCCATCAAGCCTCCCCTTCACGTGGCTTTAGGATAGAAAACCACAAAACCCTTATCTTTTCTCTTCCTAGCCACTCATAGCCCTCCAAATCATGCCACTTAAGACTTTTGAGGCTAAAATCAATCATTACAATTATAACACTTTAAGACTTTAGGGATAAATTCCTAACCAATCCTATCTCTCCAACACATGGCCTCTAGGATAAAGATTCATTATTGCATTCATTCTTTTTGTTGGAAATAAGCTATCCCTTTTGAAGTTGTGATATTTGCACTCGGGTTTGGTTTAATGCCCTAAAAACATTTATGTTTATACTTTAATTTGAAACATTTTATTGCAACATCCAACCTTTACACAATTTTTGGATATTACATATTTAAACCAAGAAAGAAAATAAGAAAAGTTTCGGGTGTTACATTCTCCCCCTCTTAAAATAAATTTCGTCCTCGAAATTTCCTTCAGTTGAGGTCATCAAACAGTTGGGGGTATTTGGATCGCAACTCATCCTCACGTTCCCAAGTTGCTTCTTCGACTGAGTGATGTTGCCATAACACCTTGACCAATGGTATTTCTTTATTACGAAGCTTTCGAACCTCTTGAGCTAGAATGCGTATTGGCGCCTCTTCAAACTTCAGATCTGGCTGGATATCCAATGGTTGATGCTTGATTACGTGAGCTGGGTCAGGGACATATTTTCTAAGCATTGATATGTGAAAAACATCATGTACTGCTGAAAGTTCTGGTGGTAAAGCCAGCTGGTAAGCAACATTCCCAACCCGCTTCAAGATCTCAAATGGACCTATGTACCGAGGTCTGAGCTTTCCTTTCTTTCCAAACCGTAGGATTCCCTTTATGGGCATAATCTTTAAAAATACCTTATCACCTACAGTAAATTCCAAATCTTTTCTTCTTTTATCCGCATAGTTTTTCTGTCTATCCTGAGCCTTTTTCATATTAATCTTGATTCTTTCAATGGCCTGAACTGTTTGCTCCACGATTTCTGGACCCAGTATCTTTCGCTCACCAACTTCATTCCAATGAATAGGTGATCTGCACTTTCTTCCATATAATGCCTCATAGGGTGCCATGCCAATAGATGCCTGATAACTATTATTGTATGCGAACTCAATTAATGGTAGATGCCTTTCCCATTGACCACCAAACTCTAAAGCACAACTTCGAAGCATATCCTCTAAAGTCTGAATTGTTCTCTCAGATTGTCCATCTGTTTGAGGATGGAAAGCTGTACTAAAACTCAATTTGGTGCCCATAGCATGGTGTAGACTCTTCCAAAAGTTCGATGTAAACCTAGGGTCCCTATCAGATACAATAGATACTGGAACACCATGCAATCTCACTATTTCCTTGACATACAGTCGTGCAAACTGGTCCATTGTGAACGTCATCCGAACGGGTAAGAAGTGAGCAGATTTGGTAAGTCGATCCACGATCACCCAAATAGCCTCATGGCCTGTTACTGACCTTGGAAAACCTACAACGAAATCCATTGTCACATGCTCCCATTTCCATTCTGGCACCTCTAGTGACTGCAACAATCCTGACGGTCGCTGGTGCTCAGCTTTCACTTGCTGACATATCAAACACTTTTCAACAAACTTAGCTATGTCTTCCTTCATATTTCTCCACCAAAAGACTACCTTTAAATCACGATACATCTTTGTACTTCCTGGATGTACCGAGTAGGGAGTGGAGTGGGCTTCCTCTAGAATTTCTTGCTTTAGTTCCTCAAAATTTGGTACACAAAGGCGCCCCTGGTAATAAAGTGTGTTGTCATCCGCTATTGTGAAATCCTTTCGCTTTTCTGTATCAATTTCAGCTTTGACATACTCAAAATATTGATCTCCCTTCTGGTGACTCTTAATTCGATCATGGAGGGTTGGATGGGCAGACAGAGCCGCCATTTGAGCATTAGAACTAGATGGTTCAGCAACTATCTCAAGGCTTAACTTCTCAAATTCTTTCCACAAAGGTTTTTGTGTTGTCAAGGCTGCTACTTGGCCCATTTTCTTTCTACTTAAGGCATCAGCTACCACATTTGCCTTACCCGGGTGGTAATGAATTTTACAGTCATAGTCCTTTACCAATTCTAGCCATCTCCTTTGCCTCATATTCAACTCTTTTTGCGTAAAGATGTACTTGAGACTCTTATGATCGGTATAGATGTCACATTTTCCTCCATATAGGTAGTGTCTCCAAATCTTTAAAGCATGCACAACTGCAGCAAGTTCCAGGTCGTGTGTAGGATAGTTTTGCTCATAGGGTTTCAACTGCCTTGACGCATAAGCAACTACCTTACCTTTTTGCATCAATACACACCCAATTCCCTGTTTGGATGCATCACTATAGATGACAAAACCTTCAGATCCTTCAGGAATAGTTAATACTGGTGCATTGACCAGCCTTCTCTTTAATTCCTCAAAACTAGATTCACACTTCTCTGTCCATTCAAACTTAGTGCCTTTACGAGTGAGCTGAGTCAGTGGTCCTGCTAGTTTGGAGAATCCTTCAATGAACCTCCTGTAGTACCCAGCTAAACCTAAGAAGCTGCGTACTTCACTTACATTAGTTGGTCTTGACCAATTCAACACTGCTTCTACCTTGCTAGGGTCTACTTCTATTCCTTGAGCTGTTACCACATGCCCAAGAAATACAACCCGTTCCAACCAAAATTCACATTTCTTGAATTTTGCATATAGCTTCTTTTCCTTTAAAATTCCTAACACCATCCTTAAGTGTTTCTCATGTTCTTCTTCGCTTCGCGAATACACCAAGATATCATCAATAAAGACAATAACAAACTGATCCAAGAACTCATAGAAAATTCGATTCATCAGATCCATGAAAACTCCTGGCGCATTAGTCAAACCAAAGGGCATGACCAAAAACTCATAATGGCCATACCGTGTTCTGAAAGCTGTCTTTGGAACATCCTCAGCTTTGATCCTCAGTTGATGGTACCCTGACCTTAGATCAATCTTTGAAAACACTCGTGCACCACGTAGTTGATCAAACAAGTCCTCGATTCTGGGAAGAGGATACTTGTTCTTAATGGTGACTTTATTCAATTCTCGATAATCGATGCACATCCTCATTGATCCGTCTTTCTTCTTAACAAACAATACGGGTGCTCCCCATGGAGACACACTAGGTCGGATGAATCCTTTCCTTAATAACTCTTCTAATTGAGTTTTCAACTCTTGTAACTCCTTTGGTGCCATCCTATAAGGAGCTTTAGAAATAGGTGCAGAACCGGGCACCAGGTCAATAGTGAACTCTACTTCTCGCTCTGGTGGCATTTCAGTCAGGTCATCAGGGAATACTTCTGGGAAATCCTTGACTACCTTAACATCATTCACTACCAATTCGCCACCTTCCTTCACTACAACTGACATTAAGAATCCAATACAGCCTTCCGACCATAGTAGCTTTTGAGCCTTTATTGCCGAAATGACACAAGGGGGGTGTTTCATTTCTACCACAAAATGGTGAAGTTTTAGCCCTTCGGGATTCTTACAAACTATTTCCCTCTCAGAGCACAATATGGTTGCATGGTGTTTGGAAAGCCAGTCCATTCCCAAAATCACATCGAACTCCTTCATATTTAAGACATATAGGGTTGCTTCTAAAGACTGCCCACCAATCTCTACATTAGCTACTTCCACCATACGATTTGTGCTTACTATTCCTCCTGAGGGCATAACTATCTCTAAGGAAGTGCTTACATATTCCACATATGTGCCAAGTTTACTTGCAAAATTTAAAGATATGAAAGAATGAGTGGAACCTGAATCAAATAAAGTATAAGCAGACCTTCCAGAGATGAGGACATTACCGGCCAACACATGAGGATCTTGATCCTTCTCTTGACCTGAGAGTGCATACACTCTAGCTTGAGCCTTAGGGGGATTTCCTGGCTTTTGATGATATGGTTGTTGCTGCTGCTTCTTAGGACAAAATTTAACCCCGTGTCCTGTTTCGCCACAATTGTAGCATACACCTGTTCCGATCAGGCATGTTCCCAAATGACGCCTTTGACACTTCCCACACACTGGGTACTGTTGGAAATTACTTAGTGCTGGTCCCTCTCGATTCTTCTTTGCAAAGTGTTGCTTCCCTTTGCCCTTGTCTTCCCACTTACGCTTTTCTGATAGCCCTGACTGCGACAGCTTACTATTACTACTGGAGCCTTCCTTAAAGTTAGCTAGTTGGGCCTTAGCTAACACTTCATGATATGTGCCCAACTCAAAGGTTACGACCACCTGTCGTAGATCATCCCTCAGGCCTTGTTCAAACCGCCTGGCTCGTTTTTGCTCCGTATCCACAAGCTCTGGAGCAAATCGTGATAGTTCATCAAATTTTCTTTCATATTCAACTAAGGTCATACTACCCTGCTTCAGCACAAGAAATTCTGCTTCCTTTTGATTACGGATATTGGCGGGGTAATACTTTTTAAGAAAGAGTTCCTTGAATTCCTCCCAAGTCCACATATGCCCTTGTGGTCGGGATCTGGCAGTGGAATCCCACCAATGCCTTGCCCCATGCTGTAACATGAATGTGGCGCATGCCACTTTCCTAGCGTCTGGACAGTTAATGAGATTGAAAATCCGCTCAATTGAGGATACCCAATCTTCAGCCACAAGAGGGTCTATGTCGCCCTCAAAAGTTGGAGGCTGTAACTTTCTGAATTGTTCAACTAATGCCACATTGTTTTCTGGATTTTCAGGAGGGGGTGTAGCTCGAGGCACCACGTTACGAAGGGCATCAATGAGCTGCATAAGTTGATTGTCGAGACCATTGCCTTCGTTAGCTGTAGGTTGTGACTGTCTTCTCCTATTGCTTCTACCCCGAGCCGCCATATCCTATATAAAATACTAAATCAGTGCTTAATTATAAGGTCCCTAATGAAGAGTACTTACTTAATGGCTATGAATTTGCACTGTACTGATTTAATCATGTGCATGACAAACATTTATCAATAGAGCTTCAAAACATGGAGGGGACCATATGATCTAACTATACTTTCTATTTAGGACACCTATTCTACTAAAACACATTCATCATTTGTTCATCACCAAAAATCATACATACCCCATATTGGTCCTAACATAATATCAACATGGTCATACTTGTGCATACGTAGACAAATATCATCATGATCACATGGTCAGGCATGTGCTTACATACATCAACGTATGCTCATAGTCATAGCTTGAGAGAATAACAACGTAATCATAAGGAACAAGGCTTTCATGAGACTAATCTATGAGGTATAAACATGGTATTCATAAGCGTAGCAATTCTTATAACGTACCTGGAGACTGGAAGCTTGGACGGGACGTGGTGGTTTTCATGAAAATAATTTCCTTACAAATCCTTCAAAACTAAAAATTTCCTTGGAAATAATTTGAGTCTACAGGAAAGTAAACCTGCTCTGATACCACTATGTGACACCCGTAATCTTAAAAGCATGATTAATAATAATAATGATAATAATAATATCCATATGAAATTCAAGGTTTAACGCAGACGAAAACTTGAGAAACAAAACTTTAATAAACTTAAGTAAAGTTTAGAACATAATAAGATTCAGAGTATTTTTCGTGCAAATATAAAGTTTGATACCAAAAACATGGCTTCAATAATATAAAGAAAGACCTAGCAATTATAACAGCATTCATACTGAGAAATCCGAATTTAAAATGAGACTTAGCTCTTTTCATAAACTTATATAAGCTTCAAGAACGTACGGTGTAGCAAAAGTGTACAAATATCATAAGAGTGCAACGTTGAACATCTTAATGATACAAGAAAGAGAAACATCGTTTTGACTACTAAAATTATCTTCGAATAGTCACTAGATTTACATAAATCCTTCTTAAAAGAGCCACCATGTTCCACGTCCGTTCTCCAGTCTCCTCATTCATAATCACCTGGGGGAAAAATATGGGATGAGATTCTTGCGAGTCTCAGTAAGTACACGAGAACTATCATATGTATTTAAACAAGTCATGACATAACATAACATAACATGAGGAGACACGAGAGGTTCCACCAACTACGGGGGCACGAACCCTCATGCGTAGCGCTACCAAGCTCCGGTCCCAAAACTTGCGTGAACATAAAATATCATAAGGGACCACATAACATAATTCATGGGCATGTTTAAACATCGTAAATAGTTCATAATGTACTTACCTCAACTTGCTTGGATGAGATTCGAATGTTTAAGGCTTCACACCTAACCGAGTTTGTATTTCTGTAGACAAAATGCATATTTTCGTGAACTGAAACTCATGTAATCTTATATTGGATTGTAGGAAATCAAATAAGGGGTTCATATGTGAAATCTAATGGAAAAAGGGGCTGCCACGCGCCTACACGCGCCCCAAGAAGAGGTGGCGCCTATTTTCGCGTCTTGGGGGCAGATTCGACACCCTTTAGTATTTTTGCCATATCTTTCTCATTTTAACTCCGAATTGACTTCTGTTTGAACCTACGGACTCCTATTTCAGTCCTATACATGATTATGGAAAGAAATCATACTTACCTCTCCGATTGGAAGACTGTTATGGCAGATCTTCGAGGCTGTCTTCGAGGCTGTCCACTTTTCGACCAAGTCTCTTTTTCCTTTCTTCTTTGCTTTTTCTTTGTTCTTTCCTTGCACTTGCTTTCTTTCCTCTTTTCTTAGCTTCTCGTGGCCCTAATTCCTGCCCAAATTCTCAAGATTTTACTTGGCCTCCAAGTTGCTCATTTTTCCACCCTAGTCATTATTACAACTTTGACTTTTTCTTCAATCTTCCCATGTAAGCTTCTTCTTCTTCCAATCCTAGGTCACCACATACTCCTTCAAGATAACTCTTGCCATCTTCTTCCCTTGCAAGCTAAATCATAGCCAATCCTAACCTTCCAACTTTAGACTTTTAGGATAAAGACTAATTATTACAAACTTTGAATATTTCCTTCTTTGATTTTTAGCTTCCTTTACAAGCTTCTATTCTCTTCCAATCCAAACCCTCACGTGGCCTCCAAGATGAGTCTCTATTTCTTTTGTAAGACAATACAATTCTTAATTTAAGTCTTCCAAGTCAAGTCTTACACGTTAATCCATTCCAAGACTTTTGTGTAAAATTCATCATTACAAAGACTTTAGGATAACATCCATCATTGCAAGCTTGCTTTTTACTCTTTGATTTTTATCTTTTCCTTTACCTTTACTTCCTTCCAATTTTAAGCCATCAAGCCTCCCCTTCACGTGGCTTTAGGATAGAAAACCACAAAACCCTTATCTTTTCTCTTCCTAGCCACTCATAGCCCTCCAAATCATGCCACTTAAGACTTTTGAGGCTAAAATCAATCATTACAATTATAACACTTTAAGACTTTAGGGATAAATTCCTAACCAATCCTATCTCTCCAACACATGGCCTCTAGGATAAAGATTCATTATTGCATTCATTCTTTTTGTTGGAAATAAGCTATCCCTTTTGAAGTTGTGATATTTGCACTCGGGTTTGGTTTAATGCCCTAAAAACATTTATGTTTATACTTTAATTTGAAACATTTTATTGCAACATCCAACCTTTACACAATTTTTGGATATTACATATTTAAACCAAGAAAGAAAATAAGAAAAGTTTCGGGTGTTACATTAAGTGTATCAAAATGTCGTCTTTCACGTTGATTCGGAATCGTCAACCGCAATAAAAGTCAGTTTTGAGATATAGTTGAATGAACAAAGTTGTCTCTTTCTTGTTTCAAGTGTTTAACTATTGACCCATGGCTAAAACTCAAGCTTTAAAGACTTCCCGAAATCCAAATTTGGACTTTCGTTAGTGTATTAAGTGTATCAAAATGTCGTCTTTCACATTTATTCGAAATCGTCAACCGCAAAAAAAGTCAGTTTTGAGAAATCGTTGAATCAACAAAGTTGTCTCCTTCTTGTTTCAAGTGTTCTACTATGGACCCATCTCTAAAACTCAAGTTTTAAAGACTTCCCGAAATCCAAATTTAGACTTTCACTAGTGTATTAAGTGTATTAAAATGTCGTATTTCACATTGATTCGGAATCGTCAACCGCAAAAAAAGTCAGTTCTGAGATATCGTTGAATGAACGAAGTTGTTTCTTTCTTGTTTCAAGTGTTTAACTATGGACCCATGGCTAAAACTCAAGTTTTAAAGACTTCTCGAAATCCGAATTTGTACTTTCATTAGTGTATTAAGTGTATTAAAATGTCGTCTTTCACATTGATTCAGAATCGTCAACCGCAAAAAAAGTCAGTTTTGAGTTATCGTTGAATGAACAAAGTTGTCTCTTTCTTGTTTCAAGTGTTTAACTATGGACCCATGGCTAAAACTCAAGTTTTAAAGACTTCCCGAAATCCGAATTTGGACTTTCATTAGTGTATTAAGTGTATTAAAATGTCGTCTTTCGCATTGATTCGGAATCGTCAACCGCAAAAAAAGTCAGTTTTGAGTTATCGTTGAATGAACAAAGTTGTCTCTTTCTTGTTTCAAGTGTTCAACTATGGACCCATGGCTAAAACTCAAGTTTTAAAGACTTCCCGAAATCCGAATTTGGACTTTCATTTGTGTATTAAGTGTATTAAAATGTCGTCTTTCACATTGATTCGGAATCGTCAACCGCAAAAAAAGTCAGTTTTGAGATATCGTTGAATGAACAAAGTTGTCTCTTTCTTGTTTCAAGTGTTCAACTATGGACCCATGGCTAAAACTCAAGTTTTAATAACTTCCCAAAATCTGAATTTGGACTTTATTTAGTGTATTAAGTGTTTCAAAATGTCATCTTTCACGTAGATTCAGAACCGTCAAAAGCAAATAAGTCAGTTTTGAGGTATCTTTGATAGAACAAAGTTCTGTCTCTCTTGTTTCAATTGTTCTACTGTGCACCCATGGCTAAAACTCAAGTTTGAAAAACTTCCCGAGATCTGAATCTGGACTTTCATTAGTGTATTATGTGTATCAAAATGTCGTCTTTTACATAGATTCGGAATCGTCAACTGCAAAAAAGTCAATTTTGAGATATCGTTGATTTAACAAAGTTGTCTCCTTCTTGTTTCAAGTGTTCTACTATGGACCCATGGGTAAAACTCACGTTTTAAAAATGTCCCGAAATCCGAATTTGGACTTTCACTAGTGTATTAAGTGTATCAAAATGTCGTCTTTCACATTGATTCGGAATCGTCAACCGCAAAAAAAGGCAGTTTTTAGATATCGTTGAATGAAGAAAGTTGTCTCTTTCTTGTTTCAAGTGTTCAACAATGGACCCATGGCTAAAACTCAAGTTTTAAAGACTTCCCGAAATCCGAATTTGGATTTTTCATTAGTGTATTAAGTGTATTAAAATGTCGTCTTTCACATTGATTCGGAATCATCAACCGCAAAAAAAGTCAGTTTTGAGATATCGTTGAATGAACAAAGTTGTCTCTTTCTTTTTTCAAGTGTTTAACTATGGACCCATGGCTAAAACTCAAGTTTTAAATACTTTCCGAAATCCGAATTTGGACTTTCATCAGTGTATTAAGTGTATTAAAATGTCGTCTTTCACATTGATTCGGAATCGTCCACTACAAAAAACTGCCCTTTTGAGTTATCGTTGAATAAGCAAAGTTGTCTCTTTCTTGTTTCAAGTGTTCAACTATGGACCCATGGCTAAAACACAAGTTTTAAAAACTTCTCGAAATATGAATTTGGACTTTCTTTAGTGTATTAAGTTTTTCAAAATGTCGTCTTTCACGTAGATTCGGAATCATCAAAACCAAATAAGTCAGTTTTTAGATATCTTTGATTGAACGAAGTTCTATCTTTCTTGTTTCAAGTGTTCTACTATGAACCCACGGCTAAAACTCAAGTTTTAAAAACTTCTCGAAATCTGAATCTGGACTTTCATTAGTGTATTAAGTGTATCAAAATGTCATCTTTCACATAGGTTCGGAATCGTCAACTGCAAAAAAGTCAATTTTAAGATATCGTTGATTGAACAAAGTTGTCTCCTTCTTGTTTCAAGTGTTCTACTATGGACCATGGCTAAAACTCAAGTTTTAGAGACATCCCGAAATCCGAATTTGGACTTTCGTTAGTGTATTAAGTGTATCAAAATGTCATCTTTCACATTGATTCGAGATCGTCAACCGCAAAAAAAGTCAGTTTTGAGATATCGTTGAATGAACAAAGTTGTCTCTTTCTTGTTTCTAGTGTTTAACTATGGACCCATGGCTAAAACTCAAGTTTTAAAGACTTCCCGAAATCTGATTTGGACTTTCATCAGTGTATTAAGTGTATTAAAATGTAGTCTTTCACATTGATTCAGAATCGTCCACCGCAAAAAACTTTCCTTTCGAGTTATCGTTGAATGAACGAAGTTGTCTCTTTCTTGTTTCAAGTGTTCAACTACGGACCCATGGCCAAAACTCAAGTTTTAAAAACTTCCCAAAATCTGAATTTGGGCTTTCTTTAGTGTATTAAGTGTTTCAAAATGCCGTCTTTCATGTAGATTCATAATCATCAAAAGCAAATAAGTCAGTTTTTAGATATCTTTGATTGAACAAAGTTCTGTCTTTCTTGTTTCAAGTGTTCTACTATGGACCCATGACTAAAACTCAAGTTTTAAAAACTTCTCGAAATCTAAATCTGGACTTTCATTAGGGTATTAAGTGTATCAAAATGTCGTCTTTCACATAGATTCGGAATCGTCAACTGCAAAAAAGTCAGTTTTAAGATATCGTTGATTGAACAAAGTTGTCTCTTTCTTGTTTCAAGTGTTCTACTATGGACCCATGGGTAAAACTCAAGTTTTAAAAAAGTTCCCGAAATCCGAATTTGGACATTCGTTAGTGTATTAAGTGTATCAAAATGTCGTCTTTCACGTTGATTCGGAATCGTCAACCGCAATAAAAGTCAGTTTTGAGATATAGTTGAATGAACAAAGTTGTCTCTTTCTTGTTTCAAGTGTTTAACTATTGACCCATGGCTAAAACTCAAGCTTTAAAGACTTCCCGAAATCCAAATTTGGACTTTCGTTAGTGTATTAAGTGTATCAAAATGTCGTCTTTCACATTTATTCGAAATCGTCAACCGCAAAAAAAGTCAGTTTTGAGAAATCGTTGAATCAACAAAGTTGTCTCCTTCTTGTTTCAAGTGTTCTACTATGGACCCATCTCTAAAACTCAAGTTTTAAAGACTTCCCGAAATCCAAATTTAGACTTTCACTAGTGTATTAAGTGTATTAAAATGTCGTATTTCACATTGATTCGGAATCGTCAACCGCAAAAAAAGTCAGTTCTGAGATATCGTTGAATGAACGAAGTTGTTTCTTTCTTGTTTCAAGTGTTTAACTATGGACCCATGGCTAAAACTCAAGTTTTAAAGACTTCCCGAATTCCGAATTTGTACTTTCATTAGTGTATTAAGTGTATTAAAATGTCGTCTTTCACATTGATTCGGAATCGTCAACCGCAAAAAAAGTCAGTTTTGAGTTATCGTTGAATGAACAAAGTTGTCTCTTTCTTGTTTCAAGTGTTTAACTATGGACCCATGGCTAAAACTCAAGTTTTAAAGACTTCCCGAAATCCGAATTTGGACTTTCATTAGTGTATTAAGTGTATTAAAATGTCGTCTTTCGCATTGATTCGGAATCGTCAACCGCAAAAAAAGTCAGTTTTGAGTTATCGTTGAATGAACAAAGTTGTCTCTTTCTTGTTTCAAGTGTTCAACTATGGACCCATGGCTAAAACTCAAGTTTTAAAGACTTCCCGAAATCCGAATTTGGACTTTCATTTGTGTATTAAGTGTATTAAAATGTCGTCTTTCACATTGATTCGGAATCGTCAACCGCAAAAAAAGTCAGTTTTGAGATATCGTTGAATGAACAAAGTTGTCTCTTTCTTGTTTCAAGTGTTCAACTATGGACCCATGGCTAAAACTCAAGTTTTAAAAACTTCCCAAAATCTGAATTTGGACTTTATTTAGTGTATTAAGTGTTTCAAAATGTCATCTTTCACGTAGATTCAGAACCGTCAAAAGCAAATAAGTCAGTTTTGAGGTATCTTTGATAGAACAAAGTTCTGTCTCTCTTGTTTCAATTGTTCTACTGTGCACCCATGGCTAAAACTCAAGTTTTAAAAACTTCCCGAGATCTGAATCTGGACTTTCATTAGTGTATTATGTGTATCAAAATGTCGTCTTTTACATAGATTCGGAATCGTCAACTGCAAAAAAGTCAATTTTGAGATATCGTTGATTTAACAAAGTTGTCTCCTTCTTGTTTCAAGTGTTCTACTATGGACCCATGGGTAAAACTCACGTTTTAAAAATGTCCCGAAATCCGAATTTGGACTTTCACTAGTGTATTAAGTGTATCAAAATGTCGTCTTTCACATTGCTTCGGAATCGTCAACCGCAAAAAAAGGCAGTTTTTAGATATCGTTGAATGAAGAAAGTTGTCTCTTTCTTGTTTCAAGTGTTCAACAATGGACCCATGGCTAAAACTCAAGTTTTAAAGACTTCCCGAAATCCGAATTTGGATTTTTCATTAGTGTATTAAGTGTATTAAAATGTCGTCTTTCACATTGATTCGGAATCATCAACCGCAAAAAAAGTTAGTTTTGAGATATCGTTGAATGAACAAAGTTGTCTCTTTCTTTTTTCAAGTGTTTAACTATGGACCCATGGCTAAAACTCAAGTTTTAAATACTTTCCGAAATCCGAATTTGGACTTTCATCAGTGTATTAAGTGTATTAAAATGTCGTCTTTCACATTGATTCGGAATCGTCCACTACAAAAAACTGCCCTTTTGAGTTATCGTTGAATAAGCAAAGTTGTCTCTTTCTTGTTTCAAGTGTTCAACTATGGACCCATGGCTAAAACACAAGTTTTAAAAACTTCTCGAAATATGAATTTGGACTTTCTTTAGTGTATTAAGTTTTTCAAAATGTCGTCTTTCACGTAGATTCGGAATCATCAAAACCAAATAAGTCAGTTTTTAGATATCTTTGATTGAACGAAGTTCTATCTTTCTTGTTTCAAGTGTTCTACTATGAACCCACGGCTAAAACTCAAGTTTTAAAAACTTCTCGAAATCTGAATCTGGACTTTCATTAGTGTATTAAGTGTATCAAAATGTCATCTTTCACATAGGTTCGGAATCGTCAACTGCAAAAAAGTCAATTTTAAGATATCGTTGATTGAACAAAGTTGTCTCCTTCTTGTTTCAAGTGTTCTACTATGGACCATGGCTAAAACTCAAGTTTTAGAGACATCCCGAAATCCGAATTTGGACTTTCGTTAGTGTATTAAGTGTATCAAAATGTCATCTTTCACATTGATTCGAGATCGTCAACCGCAAAAAAAGTCAGTTTTGAGATATCGTTGAATGAACAAAGTTGTCTCTTTCTTGTTTCTAGTGTTTAACTATGGACCCATGGCTAAAACTCAAGTTTTAAAGACTTCCCGAAATCTGATTTGGACTTTCATCAGTGTATTAAGTGTATTAAAATGTAGTCTTTCACATTGATTCAGAATCGTCCACCGCAAAAAACTTTCCTTTCGAGTTATCGTTGAATGAACGAAGTTGTCTCTTTCTTGTTTCAAGTGTTCAACTACGGACCCATGGCCAAAACTCAAGTTTTAAAAACTTCCCAAAATCTGAATTTGGGCTTTCTTTAGTGTATTAAGTGTTTCAAAATGCCGTCTTTCATGTAGATTCGTAATCATCAAAAGCAAATAAGTCAGTTTTTAGATATCTTTGATTGAACAAAGTTCTGTCTTTCTTGTTTCAAGTGTTCTACTATGGACCCATGACTAAAACTCAAGTTTTAAAAACTTCTCGAAATCTAAATCTGGACTTTCATTAGGGTATTAAGTGTATCAAAATGTCGTCTTTCACATAGATTCGGAATCGTCAACTGCAAAAAAGTCAGTTTTAAGATATCGTTGATTGAACAAAGTTGTCTCTTTCTTGTTTCAAGTGTTCTACTATGGACCCATGGGTAAAACTCAAGTTTTAAAAAAGTTCCCGAAATCCGAATTTGGACATTCGTTAGTGTATTAAGTGTATCAAAATGTCGTCTTTCACGTTGATTCGGAATCGTCAACCGCAATAAAAGTCAGTTTTGAGATATAGTTGAATGAACAAAGTTGTCTCTTTCTTGTTTCAAGTGTTTAACTATTGACCCATGGCTAAAACTCAAGCTTTAAAGACTTCCCGAAATCCAAATTTGGACTTTCGTTAGTGTATTAAGTGTATCAAAATGTCGTCTTTCACATTTATTCGAAATCGTCAACCGCAAAAAAAGTCAGTTTTGAGAAATCGTTGAATCAACAAAGTTGTCTCCTTCTTGTTTCAAGTGTTCTACTATGGACCCATCTCTAAAACTCAAGTTTTAAAGACTTCCCGAAATCCAAATTTAGACTTTCACTAGTGTATTAAGTGTATTAAAATGTCGTATTTCACATTGATTCGGAATC
Organism: Diospyros kaki; assembly: GCA_036245055.1. Lineage (NCBI taxonomy): Eukaryota > Viridiplantae > Streptophyta > Magnoliopsida > Ericales > Ebenaceae > Diospyros > Diospyros kaki. The sequence continues at coordinate 18,235,973 of BSEG01000009.1, read as the reverse complement.
GTCAACCGCAAAAAAAGTCAGTTCTGAGATATCGTTGAATGAACGAAGTTGTTTCTTTCTTGTTTCAAGTGTTTAACTATGGACCCATGGCTAAAACTCAAGTTTTAAAGACTTCTCGAAATCCGAATTTGTACTTTCATTAGTGTATTAAGTGTTTTAAAATGTCGTCTTTCACATTGATTCGGAATCGTCAACCGCCAAAAAAGTCAGTTTTGAGTTATCGTTGAATGAACAAAGTTGTCTCTTTCTTGTTTCAAGTGTTTAACTATGGACCCATGGCTAAAACTCAAGTTTTAAAGACTTCCCGAAATCCGAATTTGGACTTTCATTAGTGTATTAAGTGTATTAAAATGTCGTCTTTCGCATTGATTCGGAATCGTCAACCGCAAAAAAAGCCAGTTTTGAGTTATCGTTGAATGAACAAAGTTGTCTCTTTCTTGTTTCAAGTGTTCAACTATGGACCCATGGCTAAAACTCAAGTTTTAAAGACTTCCCGAAATCCGAATTTGGACTTTCATTTGTGTATTAAGTGTATTAAAATGTCGTCTTTCACATTGATTCGGAATCGTCAACCGCAAAAAAAGTCAGTTTTGAGATATCGTTGAATGAACAAAGTTGTCTCTTTCTTGTTTCAAGTGTTCAACTATGGACCCATGGCTAAAACTCAAGTTTTAAAAACTTCCCAAAATCTGAATTTGGACTTTATTTAGTGTATTAAGTGTTTCAAAATGTCATCTTTCACGTAGATTCAGAACCGTCAAAAGCAAATAAGTCAGTTTTGAGGTATCTTTGATAGAACAAAGTTCTGTCTCTCTTGTTTCAATTGTTCTACTGTGCACCCATGGCTAAAACTCAAGTTTTAAAAACTTCCCGAGATCTGAATCTGGACTTTCATTAGTGTATTATGTGTATCAAAATGTCGTCTTTTACATAGATTCGGAATCGTCAACTGCAAAAAAGTCAATTTTGAGATATCGTTGATTTAACAAAGTTGTCTCCTTCTTGTTTCAAGTGTTCTACTATGGACCCATGGGTAAAACTCACGTTTTAAAAATGTCCCGAAATCCGAATTTGGACTTTCACTAGTGTATTAAGTGTATCAAAATGTCGTCTTTCACATTGATTCGGAATCGTCAACCGCAAAAAAAGGCAGTTTTTAGATATCGTTGAATGAAGAAAGTTGTCTCTTTCTTGTTTCAAGTGTTCAACAATGGACCCATGGCTAAAACTCAAGTTTTAAAGACTTCCCGAAATCCGAATTTGGATTTTTCATTAGTGTATTAAGTGTATTAAAATGTCGTCTTTCACATTGATTCGGAATCATCAACCGCAAAAAAAGTCAGTTTTGAGATATCGTTGAATGAACAAAGTTGTCTCTTTCTTTTTTCAAGTGTTTAACTATGGACCCATGGCTAAAACTCAAGTTTTAAATACTTTCCGAAATCCGAATTTGGACTTTCATCAGTGTATTAAGTGTATTAAAATGTCGTCTTTCACATTGATTCGGAATCGTCCACTACAAAAAACTGCCCTTTTGAGTTATCGTTGAATAAGCAAAGTTGTCTCTTTCTTGTTTCAAGTGTTCAACTATGGACCCATGGCTAAAACACAAGTTTTAAAAACTTCTCGAAATATGAATTTGGACTTTCTTTAGTGTATTAAGTTTTTCAAAATGTCGTCTTTCACGTAGATTCGGAATCATCAAAACCAAATAAGTCAGTTTTTAGATATCTTTGATTGAACGAAGTTCTATCTTTCTTGTTTCAAGTGTTCTACTATGAACCCACGGCTAAAACTCAAGTTTTAAAAACTTCTCGAAATCTGAATCTGGACTTTCATTAGTGTATTAAGTGTATCAAAATGTCATCTTTCACATAGGTTCGGAATCGTCAACTGCAAAAAAGTCAATTTTAAGATATCGTTGATTGAACAAAGTTGTCTCCTTCTTGTTTCAAGTGTTCTACTATGGACCATGGCTAAAACTCAAGTTTTAGAGACATCCCGAAATCCGAATTTGGACTTTCGTTAGTGTATTAAGTGTATCAAAATGTCATCTTTCACATTGATTCGAGATCGTCAACCGCAAAAAAAGTCAGTTTTGAGATATCGTTGAATGAACAAAGTTGTCTCTTTCTTGTTTCTAGTGTTTAACTATGGACCCATGGCTAAAACTCAAGTTTTAAAGACTTCCCGAAATCTGATTTGGACTTTCATCAGTGTATTAAGTGTATTAAAATGTAGTCTTTCACATTGATTCAGAATCGTCCACCGCAAAAAACTTTCCTTTCGAGTTATCGTTGAATGAACGAAGTTGTCTCTTTCTTGTTTCAAGTGTTCAACTACGGACCCATGGCCAAAACTCAAGTTTTAAAAACTTCCCAAAATCTGAATTTGGGCTTTCTTTAGTGTATTAAGTGTTTCAAAATGCCGTCTTTCATGTAGATTCGTAATCATCAAAAGCAAATAAGTCAGTTTTTAGATATCTTTGATTGAACAAAGTTCTGTCTTTCTTGTTTCAAGTGTTCTACTATGGACCCATGACTAAAACTCAAGTTTTAAAAACTTCTCGAAATCTAAATCTGGACTTTCATTAGGGTATTAAGTGTATCAAAATGTCGTCTTTCACATAGATTCGGAATCGTCAACTGCAAAAAAGTCAGTTTTAAGATATCGTTGATTGAACAAAGTTGTCTCTTTCTTGTTTCAAGTGTTCTACTATGGACCCATGGGTAAAACTCAAGTTTTAAAAAAGTTCCCGAAATCCGAATTTGGACATTCGTTAGTGTATTAAGTGTATCAAAATGTCGTCTTTCACGTTGATTCGGAATCGTCAACCGCAATAAAAGTCAGTTTTGAGATATAGTTGAATGAACAAAGTTGTCTCTTTCTTGTTTCAAGTGTTTAACTATTGACCCATGGCTAAAACTCAAGCTTTAAAGACTTCCCGAAATCCAAATTTGGACTTTCGTTAGTGTATTAAGTGTATCAAAATGTCGTCTTTCACATTTATTCGAAATCGTCAACCGCAAAAAAAGTCAGTTTTGAGAAATCGTTGAATCAACAAAGTTGTCTCCTTCTTGTTTCAAGTGTTCTACTATGGACCCATCTCTAAAACTCAAGTTTTAAAGACTTCCCGAAATCCAAATTTAGACTTTCACTAGTGTATTAAGTGTATTAAAATGTCGTATTTCACATTGATTCGGAATCGTCAACCGCAAAAAAAGTCAGTTCTGAGATATCGTTGAATGAACGAAGTTGTTTCTTTCTTGTTTCAAGTGTTTAACTATGGACCCATGGCTAAAACTCAAGTTTTAAAGACTTCCCGAATTCCGAATTTGTACTTTCATTAGTGTATTAAGTGTATTAAAATGTCGTCTTTCACATTGATTCGGAATCGTCAACCGCAAAAAAAGTCAGTTTTGAGTTATCGTTGAATGAACAAAGTTGTCTCTTTCTTTTTTCAAGTGTTTAACTATGGACCCATGGCTAAAACTCAAGTTTTAAATACTTTCCGAAATCCGAATTTGGACTTTCATCAGTGTATTAAGTGTATTAAAATGTCGTCTTTCACATTGATTCGGAATCGTCCACTACAAAAAACTGCCCTTTTGAGTTATCGTTGAATAAGCAAAGTTGTCTCTTTCTTGTTTCAAGTGTTCAACTATGGACCCATGGCTAAAACACAAGTTTTAAAAACTTCTCGAAATATGAATTTGGACTTTCTTTAGTGTATTAAGTTTTTCAAAATGTCGTCTTTCACGTAGATTCGGAATCATCAAAACCAAATAAGTCAGTTTTTAGATATCTTTGATTGAACGAAGTTCTATCTTTCTTGTTTCAAGTGTTCTACTATGAACCCACGGCTAAAACTCAAGTTTTAAAAACTTCTCGAAATCTGAATCTGGACTTTCATTAGTGTATTAAGTGTATCAAAATGTCATCTTTCACATAGGTTCGGAATCGTCAACTGCAAAAAAGTCAATTTTAAGATATCGTTGATTGAACAAAGTTGTCTCCTTCTTGTTTCAAGTGTTCTACTATGGACCATGGCTAAAACTCAAGTTTTAGAGACATCCCAAAATCCGAATTTGGACTTTCGTTAGTGTATTAAGTGTATCAAAATGTCATCTTTCACATTGATTCGAGATCGTCAACCGCAAAAAAAGTCAGTTTTGAGATATCGTTGAATGAACAAAGTTGTCTCTTTCTTGTTTCTAGTGTTTAACTATGGACCCATGGCTAAAACTCAAGTTTTAAAGACTTCCCGAAATCTGATTTGGACTTTCATCAGTGTATTAAGTGTATTAAAATGTAGTCTTTCACATTGATTCAGAATCGTCCACCGCAAAAAACTTTCCTTTCGAGTTATCGTTGAATGAACGAAGTTGTCTCTTTCTTGTTTCAAGTGTTCAACTACGGACCCATGGCCAAAACTCAAGTTTTAAAAACTTCCCAAAATCTGAATTTGGGCTTTCTTTAGTGTATTAAGTGTTTCAAAATGCCGTCTTTCATGTAGATTCGTAATCATCAAAAGCAAATAAGTCAGTTTTTAGATATCTTTGATTGAACAAAGTTCTGTCTTTCTTGTTTCAAGTGTTCTACTATGGACCCATGACTAAAACTCAAGTTTTAAAAACTTCTCGAAATCTAAATCTGGACTTTCATTAGGGTATTAAGTGTATCAAAATGTCGTCTTTCACATAGATTCGGAATCGTCAACTGCAAAAAAGTCAGTTTTAAGATATCGTTGATTGAACAAAGTTGTCTCTTTCTTGTTTCAAGTGTTCTACTATGGACCCATGGGTAAAACTCAAGTTTTAAAAAAGTTCCCGGAATCCGAATTTGGACATTCGTTAGTGTATTAAGTGTATCAAAATGTCGTCTTTCACGTTGATTCGGAATCGTCAACCGCAATAAAAGTCAGTTTTGAGATATAGTTGAATGAACAAAGTTGTCTCTTTCTTGTTTCAAGTGTTTAACTATTGACCCATGGCTAAAACTCAAGCTTTAAAGACTTCCCGAAATCCAAATTTGGACTTTCGTTAGTGTATTAAGTGTATCAAAATGTCGTCTTTCACATTTATTCGAAATCGTCAACCGCAAAAAAAGTCAGTTTTGAGAAATCGTTGAATCAACAAAGTTGTCTCCTTCTTGTTTCAAGTGTTCTACTATGGACCCATCTCTATAACTCAAGTTTTAAAGACTTCCCGAAATCCAAATTTAGACTTTCACTAGTGTATTAAGTGTATTAAAATGTCGTATTTCACATTGATTCGGAATCGTCAACCGCAAAAAAAGTCAGTTCTGAGATATCGTTGAATGAACGAAGTTGTTTCTTTCTTGTTTCAAGTGTTTAACTATGGACCCATGGCTAAAACTCAAGTTTTAAAGACTTCCCGAAATCCGAATTTGTACTTTCATTAGTGTATTAAGTGTATTAAAATGTCGTCTTTCACATTGATTCGGAATCGTCAACCACAAAAAAAGTCAGTTTTGAGTTATCGTTGAATGAACAAAGTTGTCTCTTTCTTGTTTCAAGTGTTTAACTATGGACCCATGGCTAAAACTCAAGTTTTAAAGACTTCCCGAAATCCGAATTTGGACTTTCATTAGTGTATTAAGTGTATTAAAATGTCGTCTTTCGCATTGATTCGGAATCGTCAACCGCAAAAAAAGTCAGTTTTGAGTTATCGTTGAATGAACAAAGTTGTCTCTTTCTTGTTTCAAGTGTTCAACTATGGACCCATGGCTAAAACTCAAGTTTTAAAGACTTCCCGAAATCCGAATTTGGACTTTCATTTGTGTATTAAGTGTATTAAAATGTCGTCTTTCACATTGATTCGGAATCGTCAACCGCAAAAAAAGTCAGTTTTGAGATATCGTTGAATGAACAAAGTTGTCTCTTTCTTGTTTCAAGTGTTCAACTATGGACCCATGGCTAAAACTCAAGTTTTAAAAACTTCCCAAAATCTGAATTTGGACTTTATTTAGTGTATTAAGTGTTTCAAAATGTCATCTTTCACGTAGATTCAGAACCGTCAAAAGCAAATAAGTCAGTTTTGAGGTATCTTTGATAGAACAAAGTTCTGTCTCTCTTGTTTCAATTGTTCTACTGTGCACCCATGGCTAAAACTCAAGTTTTAAAAACTTCCCGAGATCTGAATCTGGACTTTCATTAGTGTATTATGTGTATCAAAATGTCGTCTTTTACATAGATTCGGAATCGTCAACAGCAAAAAAGTCAATTTTGAGATATCGTTGATTTAACAAAGTTGTCTCCTTCTTGTTTCAAGTGTTCTACTATGGACCCATGGGTAAAACTCACGTTTTAAAAATGTCCCGAAATCCGAATTTGGACTTTCACTAGTGTATTAAGTGTATCAAAATGTCGTCTTTCACATTGATTCGGAATCGTCAACCGCAAAAAAAGGCAGTTTTTAGATATCGTTGAATGAAGAAAGTTGTCTCTTTCTTGTTTCAAGTGTTCAACAATGGACCCATGGCTAAAACTCAAGTTTTAAAGACTTCCCGAAATCCGAATTTGGATTTTTCATTAGTGTATTAAGTGTATTAAAATGTCGTCTTTCACATTGATTCGGAATCATCAACCGCAAAAAAAGTCAGTTTTGAGATATCGTTGAATGAACAAAGTTGTCTCTTTCTTTTTTCAAGTGTTTAACTATGGACCCATGGCTAAAACTCAAGTTTTAAATACTTTCCGAAATCCGAATTTGGACTTTCATCAGTGTATTAAGTGTATTAAAATGTCGTCTTTCACATTGATTCGGAATCGTCCACTACAAAAAACTGCCCTTTTGAGTTATCGTTGAATAAGCAAAGTTGTCTCTTTCTTGTTTCAAGTGTTCAACTATGGACCCATGGCTAAAACACAAGTTTTAAAAACTTCTCGAAATATGAATTTGGACTTTCTTTAGTGTATTAAGTTTTTCAAAATGTCGTCTTTCACGTAGATTCGGAATCATCAAAACCAAATAAGTCAGTTTTTAGATATCTTTGACTGAACGAAGTTCTATCTTTCTTGTTTCAAGTGTTCTACTATGAACCCACGGCTAAAACTCAAGTTTTAAAAAGTTCTCGAAATCTGAATCTGGACTTTCATTAGTGTATTAAGTGTATCAAAATGTCATCTTTCACATAGGTTCGGAATCGTCAACTGCAAAAAAGTCAATTTTAAGATATCGTTGATTGAACAAAGTTGTCTCCTTCTTGTTTCAAGTGTTCTACTATGGACCATGGCTAAAACTCAAGTTTTAGAGACATCCCGAAATCCGAATTTGGACTTTCGTTAGTGTATTAAGTGTATCAAAATGTCATCTTTCACATTGATTCGAGATCGTCAACCGCAAAAAAAGTCAGTTTTGAGATATCGTTGAATGAACAAAGTTGTCTCTTTCTTGTTTCTAGTGTTTAACTATGGACCCATGGCTAAAACTCAAGTTTTAAAGACTTCCCGAAATCTGATTTGGACTTTCATCAGTGTATTAAGTGTATTAAAATGTAGTCTTTCACATTGATTCAGAATCGTCCACCGCAAAAAACTTTCCTTTCGAGTTATCGTTGAATGAACGAAGTTGTCTCTTTCTTGTTTCAAGTGTTCAACTACGGACCCATGGCCAAAACTCAAGTTTTAAAAACTTCCCAAAATCTGAATTTGGGCTTTCTTTAGTGTATTAAGTGTTTCAAAATGCCGTCTTTCATGTAGATTCGTAATCATCAAAAGCAAATAAGTCAGTTTTTAGATATCTTTGATTGAACAAAGTTCTGTCTTTCTTGTTTCAAGTGTTCTACTATGGACCCATGACTAAAACTCAAGTTTTAAAAACTTCTCGAAATCTAAATCTGGACTTTCATTAGGGTATTAAGTGTATCAAAATGTCGTCTTTCACATAGATTCGGAATCGTCAACTGCAAAAAAGTCAGTTTTAAGATATCGTTGATTGAACAAAGTTGTCTCTTTCTTGTTTCAAGTGTTCTACTATGGACCCATGGGTAAAACTCAAGTTTTAAAAAAGTTCCCGAAATCCGAATTTGGACATTCGTTAGTGTATTAAGTGTATCAAAATGTCGTCTTTCACGTTGATTCGGAATCGTCAACCGCAATAAAAGTCAGTTTTGAGATATAGTTGAATGAACAAAGTTGTCTCTTTCTTGTTTCAAGTGTTTAACTATTGACCCATGGCTAAAACTCAAGCTTTAAAGACTTCCCGAAATCCAAATTTGGACTTTCGTTAGTGTATTAAGTGTATCAAAATGTCGTCTTTCACATTTATTCGAAATCGTCAACCGCAAAAAAAGTCAGTTTTGAGAAATCGTTGAATCAACAAAGTTGTCTCCTTCTTGTTTCAAGTGTTCTACTATGGACCCATCTCTAAAACTCAAGTTTTAAAGACTTCCCGAAATCCAAATTTAGACTTTCACTAGTGTATTAAGTGTATTAAAATGTCGTATTTCACATTGATTCGGAATCGTCAACCGCAAAAAAAGTCAGTTCTGAGATATCGTTGAATGAACGAAGTTGTTTCTTTCTTGTTTCAAGTGTTTAACTATGGACCCATGGCTAAAACTCAAGTTTTAAAGACTTCCCGAATTCCGAATTTGTACTTTCATTAGTGTATTAAGTGTATTAAAATGTCGTCTTTCACATTGATTCGGAATCGTCAACCGCAAAAAAAGTCAGTTTTGAGTTATCGTTGAATGAACAAAGTTGTCTCTTTCTTGTTTCAAGTGTTTAACTATGGACCCATGGCTAAAACTCAAGTTTTAAAGACTTCCCGAAATCCGAATTTGGACTTTCATTAGTGTATTAAGTGTATTAAAATGTCGTCTTTCGCATTGATTCGGAATCGTCAACCGCAAAAAAAGTCAGTTTTGAGTTATCGTTGAATGAACAAAGTTGTCTCTTTCTTGTTTCAAGTGTTCAACTATGGACCCATGGCTAAAACTCAAGTTTTAAAGACTTCCCGAAATCCGAATTTGGACTTTCATTTGTGTATTAAGTGTATTAAAATGTCGTCTTTCACATTGATTCGGAATCGTCAACCGCAAAAAAAGTCAGTTTTGAGATATCGTTGAATGAACAAAGTTGTCTCTTTCTTGTTTCAAGTGTTCAACTATGGACCCATGGCTAAAACTCAAGTTTTAAAAACTTCCCAAAATCTGAATTTGGACTTTATTTAGTGTATTAAGTGTTTCAAAATGTCATCTTTCACGTAGATTCAGAACCGTCAAAAGCAAATAAGTCAGTTTTGAGGTATCTTTGATAGAACAAAGTTCTGTCTCTCTTGTTTCAATTGTTCTACTGTGCACCCATGGCTAAAACTCAAGTTTTAAAAACTTCCCGAGATCTGAATCTGGACTTTCATTAGTGTATTATGTGTATCAAAATGTCGTCTTTTACATAGATTCGGAATCGTCAACTGCAAAAAAGTCAATTTTGAGATATCGTTGATTTAACAAAGTTGTCTCCTTCTTGTTTCAAGTGTTCTACTATGGACCCATGGGTAAAACTCACGTTTTAAAAATGTCCCGAAATCCGAATTTGGACTTTCACTAGTGTATTAAGTGTATCAAAATGTCGTCTTTCACATTGATTCGGAATCGTCAACCGCAAAAAAAGGCAGTTTTTAGATATCGTTGAATGAAGAAAGTTGTCTCTTTCTTGTTTCAAGTGTTCAACAATGGACCCATGGCTAAAACTCAAGTTTTAAAGACTTCCCGAAATCCGAATTTGGATTTTTCATTAGTGTATTAAGTGTATTAAAATGTCGTCTTTCACATTGATTCGGAATCATCAACCGCAAAAAAAGTCAGTTTTGAGATATCGTTGAATGAACAAAGTTGTCTCTTTCTTTTTTCAAGTGTTTAACTATGGACCCATGGCTAAAACTCAAGTTTTAAATACTTTCCGAAATCCGAATTTGGACTTTCATCAGTGTATTAAGTGTATTAAAATGTCGTCTTTCACATTGATTCGGAATCGTCCACTACAAAAAACTGCCCTTTTGAGTTATCGTTGAATAAGCAAAGTTGTCTCTTTCTTGTTTCAAGTGTTCAACTATGGACCCATGGCTAAAACACAAGTTTTAAAAACTTCTCGAAATATGAATTTGGACTTTCTTTAGTGTATTAAGTTTTTCAAAATGTCGTCTTTCACGTAGATTCGGAATCATCAAAACCAAATAAGTCAGTTTTTAGATATCTTTGACTGAACGAAGTTCTATCTTTCTTGTTTCAAGTGTTCTACTATGAACCCACGGCTAAAACTCAAGTTTTAAAAAGTTCTCGAAATCTGAATCTGGACTTTCATTAGTGTATTAAGTGTATCAAAATGTCATCTTTCACATAGGTTCGGAATCGTCAACTGCAAAAAAGTCAATTTTAAGATATCGTTGATTGAACAAAGTTGTCTCCTTCTTGTTTCAAGTGTTCTACTATGGACCATGGCTAAAACTCAAGTTTTAGAGACATCCCGAAATCCGAATTTGGACTTTCGTTAGTGTATTAAGTGTATCAAAATGTCATCTTTCACATTGATTCGAGATCGTCAACCGCAAAAAAAGTCAGTTTTGAGATATCGTTGAATGAACAAAGTTGTCTCTTTCTTGTTTCTAGTGTTTAACTATGGACCCATGGCTAAAACTCAAGTTTTAAAGACTTCCCGAAATCTGATTTGGACTTTCATCAGTGTATTAAGTGTATTAAAATGTAGTCTTTCACATTGATTCAGAATCGTCCACCGCAAAAAACTTTCCTTTCGAGTTATCGTTGAATGAACGAAGTTGTCTCTTTCTTGTTTCAAGTGTTCAACTACGGACCCATGGCCAAAACTCAAGTTTTAAAAACTTCCCAAAATCTGAATTTGGGCTTTCTTTAGTGTATTAAGTGTTTCAAAATGCCGTCTTTCATGTAGATTCGTAATCATCAAAAGCAAATAAGTCAGTTTTTAGATATCTTTGATTGAACAAAGTTCTGTCTTTCTTGTTTCAAGTGTTCTACTATGGACCCATGACTAAAACTCAAGTTTTAAAAACTTCTCGAAATCTAAATCTGGACTTTCATTAGGGTATTAAGTGTATCAAAATGTCGTCTTTCACATAGATTCGGAATCGTCAACTGCAAAAAAGTCAGTTTTAAGATATCGTTGATTGAACAAAGTTGTCTCTTTCTTGTTTCAAGTGTTCTACTATGGACCCATGGGTAAAACTCAAGTTTTAAAAAAGTTCCCGAAATCCGAATTTGGACATTCGTTAGTGTATTAAGTGTATCAAAATGTCGTCTTTCACGTTGATTCGGAATCGTCAACCGCAATAAAAGTCAGTTTTGAGATATAGTTGAATGAACAAAGTTGTCTCTTTCTTGTTTCAAGTGTTTAACTATTGACCCATGGCTAAAACTCAAGCTTTAAAGACTTCCCGAAATCCAAATTTGGACTTTCGTTAGTGTATTAAGTGTATCAAAATGTCGTCTTTCACATTTATTCGAAATCGTCAACCGCAAAAAAAGTCAGTTTTGAGAAATCGTTGAATCAACAAAGTTGTCTCCTTCTTGTTTCAAGTGTTCTACTATGGACCCATCTCTAAAACTCAAGTTTTAAAGACTTCCCGAAATCCAAATTTAGACTTTCACTAGTGTATTAAGTGTATTAAAATGTCGTATTTCACATTGATTCGGAATCGTCAACCGCAAAAAAAGTCAGTTCTGAGATATCGTTGAATGAACGAAGTTGTTTCTTTCTTGTTTCAAGTGTTTAACTATGGACCCATGGCTAAAACTCAAGTTTTAAAGACTTCCCGAATTCCGAATTTGTACTTTCATTAGTGTATTAAGTGTATTAAAATGTCGTCTTTCACATTGATTCGGAATCGTCAACCGCAAAAAAAGTCAGTTTTGAGTTATCGTTGAATGAACAAAGTTGTCTCTTTCTTGTTTCAAGTGTTTAACTATGGACCCATGGCTAAAACTCAAGTTTTAAAGACTTCCCGAAATCCGAATTTGGACTTTCATTAGTGTATTAAGTGTATTAAAATGTCGTCTTTCGCATTGATTCGGAATCGTCAACCGCAAAAAAAGTCAGTTTTGAGTTATCGTTGAATGAACAAAGTTGTCTCTTTCTTGTTTCAAGTGTTCAACTATGGACCCATGGCTAAAACTCAAGTTTTAAAGACTTCCCGAAATCCGAATTTGGACTTTCATTTGTGTATTAAGTGTATTAAAATGTCGTCTTTCACATTGATTCGGAATCGTCAACCGCAAAAAAAGTCAGTTTTGAGATATCGTTGAATGAACAAAGTTGTCTCTTTCTTGTTTCAAGTGTTCAACTATGGACCCATGGCTAAAACTCAAGTTTTAAAAACTTCCCAAAATCTGAATTTGGACTTTATTTAGTGTATTAAGTGTTTCAAAATGTCATCTTTCACGTAGATTCAGAACCGTCAAAAGCAAATAAGTCAGTTTTGAGGTATCTTTGATAGAACAAAGTTCTGTCTCTCTTGTTTCAATTGTTCTACTGTGCACCCATGGCTAAAACTCAAGTTTTAAAAACTTCCCGAGATCTGAATCTGGACTTTCATTAGTGTATTATGTGTATCAAAATGTCGTCTTTTACATAGATTCGGAATCGTCAACTGCAAAAAAGTCAATTTTGAGATATCGTTGATTTAACAAAGTTGTCTCCTTCTTGTTTCAAGTGTTCTACTATGGACCCATGGGTAAAACTCACGTTTTAAAAATGTCCCGAAATCCGAATTTGGACTTTCACTAGTGTATTAAGTGTATCAAAATGTCGTCTTTCACATTGATTCGGAATCGTCAACCGCAAAAAAAGGCAGTTTTTAGATATCGTTGAATGAAGAAAGTTGTCTCTTTCTTGTTTCAAGTGTTCAACAATGGACCCATGGCTAAAACTCAAGTTTTAAAGACTTCCCGAAATCCGAATTTGGATTTTTCATTAGTGTATTAAGTGTATTAAAATGTCGTCTTTCACATTGATTCGGAATCATCAACCGCAAAAAAAGTCAGTTTTGAGATATCGTTGAATGAACAAAGTTGTCTCTTTCTTTTTTCAAGTGTTTAACTATGGACCCATGGCTAAAACTCAAGTTTTAAATACTTTCCGAAATCCGAATTTGGACTTTCATCAGTGTATTAAGTGTATTAAAATGTCGTCTTTCACATTGATTCGGAATCGTCCACTACAAAAAACTGCCCTTTTGAGTTATCGTTGAATAAGCAAAGTTGTCTCTTTCTTGTTTCAAGTGTTCAACTATGGACCCATGGCTAAAACACAAGTTTTAAAAACTTCTCGAAATATGAATTTGGACTTTCTTTAGTGTATTAAGTTTTTCAAAATGTCGTCTTTCACGTAGATTCGGAATCATCAAAACCAAATAAGTCAGTTTTTAGATATCTTTGATTGAACGAAGTTCTATCTTTCTTGTTTCAAGTGTTCTACTATGAACCCACGGCTAAAACTCAAGTTTTAAAAACTTCTCGAAATCTGAATCTGGACTTTCATTAGTGTATTAAGTGTATCAAAATGTCATCTTTCACATAGGTTCGGAATCGTCAACTGCAAAAAAGTCAATTTTAAGATATCGTTGATTGAACAAAGTTGTCTCCTTCTTGTTTCAAGTGTTCTACTATGGACCATGGCTAAAACTCAAGTTTTAGAGACATCCCGAAATCCGAATTTGGACTTTCGTTAGTGTATTAAGTGTATCAAAATGTCATCTTTCACATTGATTCGAGATCGTCAACCGCAAAAAAAGTCAGTTTTGAGATATCGTTGAATGAACAAAGTTGTCTCTTTCTTGTTTCTAGTGTTTAACTATGGACCCATGGCTAAAACTCAAGTTTTAAAGACTTCCCGAAATCTGATTTGGACTTTCATCAGTGTATTAAGTGTATTAAAATGTAGTCTTTCACATTGATTCAGAATCGTCCACCGCAAAAAACTTTCCTTTCGAGTTATCGTTGAATGAACGAAGTTGTCTCTTTCTTGTTTCAAGTGTTCAACTACGGACCCATGGCCAAAACTCAAGTTTTAAAAACTTCCCAAAATCTGAATTTGGGCTTTCTTTAGTGTATTAAGTGTTTCAAAATGCCGTCTTTCATGTAGATTCGTAATCATCAAAAGCAAATAAGTCAGTTTTTAGATATCTTTGATTGAACAAAGTTCTGTCTTTCTTGTTTCAAGTGTTCTACTATGGACCCATGACTAAAACTCAAGTTTTAAAAACTTCTCGAAATCTAAATCTGGACTTTCATTAGGGTATTAAGTGTATCAAAATGTCGTCTTTCACATAGATTCGGAATCGTCAACTGCAAAAAAGTCAGTTTTAAGATATCGTTGATTGAACAAAGTTGTCTCTTTCTTGTTTCAAGTGTTCTACTATGGACCCATGGGTAAAACTCAAGTTTTAAAAAAGTTCCCGAAATCCGAATTTGGACATTCGTTAGTGTATTAAGTGTATCAAAATGTCGTCTTTCACGTTGATTCGGAATCGTCAACCGCAATAAAAGTCAGTTTTGAGATATAGTTGAATGAACAAAGTTGTCTCTTTCTTGTTTCAAGTGTTTAACTATTGACCCATGGCTAAAACTCAAGCTTTAAAGACTTCCCGAAATCCAAATTTGGACTTTCGTTAGTGTATTAAGTGTATCAAAATGTCGTCTTTCACATTTATTCGAAATCGTCAACCGCAAAAAAAGTCAGTTTTGAGAAATCGTTGAATCAACAAAGTTGTCTCCTTCTTGTTTCAAGTGTTCTACTATGGACCCATCTCTAAAACTCAAGTTTTAAAGACTTCTCGAAATCCAAATTTAGACTTTCACTAGTGTATTAAGTGTATTAAAATGTCGTATTTCACATTGATTCGGAATCGTCAACCGCAAAAAAAGTCAGTTCTGAGATATCGTTGAATGAACGAAGTTGTTTCTTTCTTGTTTCAAGTGTTTAACTATGGACCCATGGCTAAAACTCAAGTTTTAAAGACTTCCCGAAATCCGAATTTGTACTTTCATTAGTGTATTAAGTGTATTAAAATGTCGTCTTTCACATTGATTCGGAATCGTCAACCGCAAAAAAAGTCAGTTTTGAGTTATCGTTGAATGAACAAAGTTGTCTCTTTCTTGTTTCAAGTGTTTAACTATGGACCCATGGCTAAAACTCAAGTTTTAAAGACTTCCCGAAATCCGAATTTGGACTTTCATTAGTGTATTAAGTGTATTAAAATGTCGTCTTTCGCATTGATTCGGAATCGTCAACCGCAAAAAAAGTCAGTTTTGAGTTATCGTTGAATGAACAAAGTTGTCTCTTTCTTGTTTCAAGTGTTCAACTATGGACCCATGGCTAAAACTCAAGTTTTAAAGACTTCCCGAAATCAGAATTTGGACTTTCATTTGTGTATTAAGTGTATTAAAATGTCGTCTTTCACATTGATTCGGAATCGTCAACCGCAAAAAGTCAGTTTTGAGATATCGTTGAATGAACAAAGTTGTCTCTTTCTTGTTTCAAGTGTTCAACTATGGACCCATGGCTAAAACTCAAGTTTTAAAAACTTCCCAAAATCTGAATTTGGACTTTATTTAGTGTATTAAGTGTTTCAAAATGTCATCTTTCACGTAGATTCAGAACCGTCAAAAGCAAATAAGTCAGTTTTGAGATATCTTTGATAGAACAAAGTTCTGTCTCTCTTGTTTCAATTGTTCTACTGTGCACCCATGGCTAAAACTCAAGTTTTAAAAACTTCCCGAGATCTGAATCTGGACTTTCATTAGTGTATTATGTGTATCAAAATGTCGTCTTTCACATAGATTCGGAATCGTCAACTGCAAAAAAGTCAATTTTGAGATATCGTTGATTTAACAAAGTTGTCTCCTTCTTGTTTCAAGTGTTCTACTATGGACCCATGGGTAAAACTCACGTTTTAAAAATGTCCCGAAATCCGAATTTGGACTTTCACTAGTGTATTAAGTGTATCAAAATGTCGTCTTTCACATTGATTCGGAATCGTCAACCGCAAAAAAAGGCAGTTTTTAGATATCGTTGAATGAAGAAAGTTGTCTCTTTCTTGTTTCAAGTGTTCAACAATGGACCCATGGCTAAAACTCAAGTTTTAAAGACTTCCCGAAATCCGAATTTGGATTTTTCATTAGTGTATTAAGTGTATTAAAATGTCGTCTTTCACATTGATTCGGAATCATCAACCGCAAAAAAAGTCAGTTTTGAGATATCGTTGAATGAACAAAGTTGTCTCTTTCTTTTTTCAAGTGTTTAACTATGGACCCATGGCTAAAACTCAAGTTTTAAATACTTTCCGAAATCCGAATTTGGACTTTCATCAGTGTATTAAGTGTATTAAAATGTCGTCTTTCACATTGATTCGGAATCGTCCACTACAAAAAACTGCCCTTTTGAGTTATGGTTGAATAAGCAAAGTTGTCTCTTTCTTGTTTCAAGTGTTCAACTATGGACCCATGGCTAAAACACAAGTTTTAAAAACTTCTCGAAATATGAATTTGGACTTTCTTTAGTGTATTAAGTTTTTCAAAATGTCGTCTTTCACGTAGATTCGGAATCATCAAAACCAAATAAGTCAGTTTTTAGATATCTTTGATTGAACAAAGTTCTATCTTTCTTGTTTCAAGTGTTCTACTATGAACCCACGGCTAAAACTCAAGTTTTAAAAACTTCTCGAAATCTGAATCTGGACTTTCATTAGTGTATTAAGTGTATCAAACTGTCATCTTTCACATAGGTTCGGAATCGTCAACTGCAAAAAAGTCAATTTTAAGATATCGTTGATTGAACAAAGTTGTCTCCTTCTTGTTTCAAGTGTTCTACTATGGACCATGGCTAAAACTCAAGTTTTAGAGACATCCCGAAATCCGAATTTGGACTTTCGTTAGTGTATTAAGTGTATCAAAATGTCATCTTTCACATTGATTCGAGATCGTCAACCGCAAAAAAAGTCAGTTTTGAGATATCGTTGAATGAACAAAGTTGTCTCTTTCTTGTTTCTAGTGTTTAACTATGGACCCATGGCTAAAACTCAAGTTTTAAAGACTTCCCGAAATCTGATTTGGACTTTCATCAGTGTATTAAGTGTATTAAAATGTAGTCTTTCACATTGATTCAGAATCGTCCACCGCAAAAAACTTTCCTTTCGAGTTATCGTTGAATGAACGAAGTTGTCTCTTTCTTGTTTCAAGTGTTCAACTACGGACCCATGGCAAAAACTCAAGTTTTAAAAACTTCCCAAAATCTGAATTTGGGCTTTCTTTAGTGTATTAAGTGTTTCAAAATGCCGTCTTTCATGTAGATTCGTAATCATCAAAAGCAAATAAGTCAGTTTTTAGATATCTTTGATTGAACAAAGTTCTGTCTTTCTTGTTTCAAGTGTTCTACTATGGACCCATGACTAAAACTCAAGTTTTAAAAACTTCTCGAAATCTAAATCTGGACTTTCATTAGGGTATTAAGTGTATCAAAATGTCGTCTTTCACATAGATTCGGAATCGTCAACTGCAAAAAAGTCAGTTTTAAGATATCGTTGATTGAACAAAGTTGTCTCTTTCTTGTTTCAAGTGTTCTACTATGGACCCATGGGTAAAACTCAAGTTTTAAAAAAGTTCCCGGAATCCGAATTTGGACATTCGTTAGTGTATTAAGTGTATCAAAATGTCGTCTTTCACGTTGATTCGGAATCGTCAACCGCAATAAAAGTCAGTTTTGAGATATAGTTGAATGAACAAAGTTGTCTCTTTCTTGTTTCAAGTGTTTAACTATTGACCCATGGCTAAAACTCAAGCTTTAAAGACTTCCCGAAATCCAAATTTGGACTTTCGTTAGTGTATTAAGTGTATCAAAATGTCGTCTTTCACATTTATTCGAAATCGTCAACCGCAAAAAAAGTCAGTTTTGAGAAATCGTTGAATCAACAAAGTTGTCTCCTTCTTGTTTCAAGTGTTCTACTATAGACCCATGGCTAAAACTCAAGTTTT
Source organism: Diospyros kaki (assembly GCA_036245055.1). Lineage (NCBI taxonomy): Eukaryota > Viridiplantae > Streptophyta > Magnoliopsida > Ericales > Ebenaceae > Diospyros > Diospyros kaki. The sequence goes on along the minus strand of BSEG01000009.1, from coordinate 18,217,949 downwards.
AAAGACTTCCCGAAATCCAAATTTAGACTTTCATTAGTGTATTAAGTGTATTAAAATGTCGTATTTCACATTGATTCGGAATCGTCAACCGCAAAAAAAGTCAGTTCTGAGATATCGTTGAATGAACGAAGTTGTTTCTTTCTTGTTTCAAGTGTTTAACTATGGACCCATGGCTAAAACTCAAGTTTTAAAGACTTCTCGAAATCCGAATTTGTACTTTCATTAGTGTATTAAGTGTATTAAAATGTCGTCTTTCACATTGATTCGGAATCGTCAACCGCAAAAAAAGTCAGTTTTGAGTTATCGTTGAATGAACAAAGTTGTCTCTTTCTTGTTTCAAGTGTTTAACTATGGACCCATGGCTAAAACTCAAGTTTTAAAGACTTCCCGAAATCCGAATTTGGACTTTCATTAGTGTATTAAGTGTATTAAAATGTCGTCTTTCGCATTGATTCGGAATCGTCAACCGCAAAAAAAGTCAGTTTTGAGTTATCATTGAATGAACAAAGTTGTCTCTTTCTTGTTTCAAGTGTTCAACTATGGACCCATGGCTAAAACTCAAGTTTTAAAGACTTCCCGAAATCCGAATTTGGACTTTCATTTGTGTATTAAGTGTATTAAAATGTCGTCTTTCACATTGATTCGGAATCGTCAACCGCAAAAAAAGTCAGTTTTGAGATATCGTTGAATGAACAAAGTTGTCTCTTTCTTGTTTCAAGTGTTCAACTATGGACCCATGGCTAAAACTCAAGTTTTAAAAACTTCCCAAAATCTGAATTTGGACTTTATTTAGTGTATTAAGTGTTTCAAAATGTTATCTTTCACATAGATTCAGAACCGTCAAAAGCAAATAAGTCAGTTTTGAGATATCTTTGATAGAACAAAGTTCTGTCTTTCTTGTTTCAATTGTTCTACTGTGCACCCATGGCTAAAACTCAAGTTTTAAAAACTTCCCGAGATCTGAATCTGGACTTTCATTAGTGTATTATGTGTATCAAAATGTCGTCTTTCACATAGATTGGGAATCGTCAACTGCAAAAAAGTCAATTTTGAGATATCGTTGATTTAACAAAGTTGTCTCCTTCTTGTTTCAAGTGGTCTACTATGGACCCATGGGTAAAACTCACGTTTTAAAAATGTCCCGAAATCCGAATTTGGACTTTCACTAGTGTATTAAGTGTATCAAAATGTCGTCTTTCACATTGATTCGGAATCGTCAACCGCAAAAAAAGGCAGTTTTTAGATATCGTTGAATGAAGAAAGTTGTCTCTTTCTTGTTTCAAGTGTTCAACAATGGACCCATGGCTAAAACTCAAGTTTTAAAGACTTCCCGAAATCCGAATTTGGATTTTTCATTAGTGTATTAAGTGTATTAAAATGTCGTCTTTCACATTGATTCGGAATCATCAACCGCAAAAAAAGTCAGTTTTGAGATATCGTTGAATGAACAAAGTTGTCTCTTTCTTTTTTCAAGTGTTTAACTATGGACCCATGGCTAAAACTCAAGTTTTAAATACTTTCCGAAATCCGAATTTGGACTTTCATCAGTGTATTAAGTGTATTAAAATGTCGTCTTTCACATTGATTCGGAATCGTCCACTACAAAAAACTGCCCTTTTGAGTTATGGTTGAATAAGCAAAGTTGTCTCTTTCTTGTTTCAAGTGTTCAACTATGGACCCATGGCTAAAACACAAGTTTTAAAAACTTCTCGAAATATGAATTTGGACTTTCTTTAGTGTATTAAGTTTTTCAAAATGTCGTCTTTCACGTAGATTCGGAATCATCAAAACCAAATAAGTCAGTTTTTAGATATCTTTGATTGAACAAAGTTCTATCTTTCTTGTTTCAAGTGTTCTACTATGAACCCACGGCTAAAACTCAAGTTTTAAAAAGTTCTCGAAATCTGAATCTGGACTTTCATTAGTGTATTAAGTGTATCAAAATGTCATCTTTCACATAGGTTCGGAATCGTCAACTGCAAAAAAGTCAATTTTAAGATATCGTTGATTGAACAAAGTTGTCTCCTTCTTGTTTCAAGTGTTCTACTATGGACCATGGCTAAAACTCAAGTTTTAGAGACATCCCGAAATCCGAATTTGGACTTTCGTTAGTGTATTAAGTGTATCAAAATGTCATCTTTCACATTGATTCGAGATCGTCAACCGCAAAAAAAGTCAGTTTTGAGATATCGTTGAATGAACAAAGTTGTCTCTTTCTTGTTTCTAGTGTTTAACTATGGACCCATGGCTAAAACTCAAGTTTTAAAGACTTCCCGAAATCTGATTTGGACTTTCATCAGTGTATTAAGTGTATTAAAATGTAGTCTTTCACATTGATTCAGAATCGTCCACCGCAAAAAACTTTCCTTTCGAGTTATCGTTGAATGAACGAAGTTGTCTCTTTCTTGTTTCAAGTGTTCAACTACGGACCCATGGCCAAAACTCAAGTTTTAAAAACTTCCCAAAATCTGAATTTGGGCTTTCTTTAGTGTATTAAGTGTTTCAAAATGCCATCTTTCATGTAGATTCGTAGTCATCAAAAGCAAATAAGTCAGTTTTTAGATATCTTTGATTGAACAAAGTTCTGTCTTTCTTGTTTCAAGTGTTCTACTATGGACCCATGACTAAAACTCAAGTTTTAAAAACTTCTCGAAATCTAAATCTGGACTTTCATTAGGGTATTAAGTGTATCAAAATGTCGTCTTTCACATAGATTCGGAATCGTCAACTGCAAAAAAGTCAGTTTTAAGATATCGTTGATTGAACAAAGTTGTCTCTTTCTTGTTTCAAGTGTTCTACTATGGACCCATGGGTAAAACTCAAGTTTTAAAAAAGTTCCCGGAATCCGAATTTGGACATTCGTTAGTGTATTAAGTGTATCAAAATGTCGTCTTTCACGTTGATTCGGAATCGTCAACCGCAATAAAAGTCAGTTTTGAGATATAGTTGAATGAACAAAGTTGTCTCTTTCTTGTTTCAAGTGTTTAACTATTGACCCATGGCTAAAACTCAAGCTTTAAAGACTTCCCGAAATCCAAATTTGGACTTTCGTTAGTGTATTAAGTGTATCAAAATGTCGTCTTTCACATTTATTCGAAATCGTCAACCACAAAAAAAGTCAGTTTTGAGAAATCGTTAAATCAACAAAGTTGTCTCCTTCTTGTTTCAAGTGTTCTACTATGGACCCATCTCTAAAACTCAAGTTTTAAAGACTTCCCGAAATCCAAATTTAGACTTTCACTAGTGTATTAAGTGTATTAAAATGTCGTATTTCACATTGATTCGGAATCGTCAACCGCAAAAAAAGTCAGTTCTGAGATATCGTTGAATGAACGAAGTTGTTTCTTTCTTGTTTCAAGTGTTTAACTATGGACCCATGGCTAAAACTCAAGTTTTAAAGACTTCTCGAAATCCGAATTTGTACTTTCATTAGTGTATTAAGTGTATTAAAATGTCGTCTTTCACATTGATTCGGAATCGTCAACCGCAAAAAAAGTCAGTTTTGAGTTATCGTTGAATGAACAAAGTTGTCTCTTTCTTGTTTCAAGTGTTTAACTATGGACCCATGGCTAAAACTCAAGTTTTAAAGACTTCCCGAAATCCGAATTTGGACTTTCATTAGTGTATTAAGTGTATTAAAATGTCGTCTTTCGCATTGATTCGGAATCGTCAACCGCAAAAAAAGTCAGTTTTGAGTTATCGTTGAATGAACAAAGTTGTCTCTTTCTTGTTTCAAGTGTTCAACTATGGACCCATGGCTAAAACTCAAGTTTTAAAGACTTCCCGAAATCCGAATTTGGACTTTCATTTGTGTATTAAGTGTATTAAAATGTCGTCTTTCACATTGATTCGGAATCGTCAACCGCAAAAAAAGTCAGTTTTGAGATATCGTTGAATGAACAAAGTTGTCTCTTTCTTGTTTCAAGTGTTCAACTATGGACCCATGGCTAAAACTCAAGTTTTAAAAACTTCCCAAAATCTGAATTTGGACTTTATTTAGTGTATTAAGTGTTTCAAAATGTCATCTTTCACGTAGATTCAGAATCGTCAAAAGCAAATAAGTCAGTTTTGAGATATCTTTGATAGAACAAAGTTCTGTCTTTCTTGTTTCAATTGTTCTACTGTGCACCCATGGCTAAAACTCAAGTTTTAAAAACTTCCCGAGATCTGAATCTGGACTTTCATTAGTGTATTATGTGTATCAAAATGTCGTCTTTCACATAGATTCGGAATCGTCAACTGCAAAAAAGTCAATTTTGAGATATCGTTGATTTAACAAAGTTGTCTCCTTCTTGTTTCAAGTGTTCTACTATGGACCCATGGGTAAAACTCACGTTTTAAAAATGTCCCGAAATCCGAATTTGGACTTTCACTAGTGTATTAAGTGTATCAAAATGTCGTCTTTCACATTGATTCGGAATCGTCAACCGCAAAAAAAGGCAGTTTTTAGATATCGTTGAATGAAGAAAGTTGTCTCTTTCTTGTTTCAAGTGTTCAACAATGGACCCATGGCTAAAACTCAAGTTTTAAAGACTTCCCGAAATCCGAATTTGGATTTTTCATTAGTGTATTAAGTGTATTAAAATGTCGTCTTTCACATTGATTCGGAATCATCAACCGCAAAAAAAGTCAGTTTTGAGATATCGTTGAATGAACAAAGTTGTCTCTTTCTTTTTTCAAGTGTTTAACTATGGACCCATGGCTAAAACTCAAGTTTTAAATACTTTCCGAAATCCGAATTTGGACTTTCATCAGTGTATTAAGTGTATTAAAATGTCGTCTTTCACATTGATTCGGAATCGTCCACTACAAAAAACTGCCCTTTTGAGTTATCGTTGAATAAGCAAAGTTGTCTCTTTCTTGTTTCAAGTGTTCAACTATGGACCCATGGCTAAAACACAAGTTTTAAAAACTTCTCGAAATATGAATTTGGACTTTCTTTAGTGTATTAAGTTTTTCAAAATGTCGTCTTTCACGTAGATTCGGAATCATCAAAACCAGATACGTCAGTTTTTAGATATCTTTGATTGAACAAAGTTCTATCTTTCTTGTTTCAAGTGTTCTACTATGAACCCACGGCTAAGACTCAAGTTTTAAAAACTTCTCGAAATCTGAATCTGGACTTTCATTAGTGTATTAAGTGTATCAAAATGTCATCTTTCACATAGGTTCGGAATCGTCAACTGTAAAAAAGTCAATTTTAAGATATCGTTGATTGAACAAAGTTGTCTCCTTCTTGTTTCAAGTGTTCTACTATGGACCATGGCTAAAACTCAAGTTTTAGAGACATCCCGAAATCCGAATTTGGACTTTCGTTAGTGTATTAAGTGTATCAAAATGTCATCTTTCACATTGATTCGAGATCGTCAACCGCAAAAAAAGTCAGTTTTGAGATATCGTTGAATGAACAAAGTTGTCTCTTTCTTGTTTCTAGTGTTTAACTATGGACCCATGGCTAAAACTCAAGTTTTAAAGACTTCCCGAAATCTGATTTGGACTTTCGTCAGTGTATTAAGTGTATTAAAATGTAGTCTTTCACATTGATTCAGAATCGTCCATCGCAAAAAACTTTCCTTTCGAGTTATCGTTGAATGAACGAAGTTGTCTCTTTCTTGTTTCAAGTGTTCAACTACGGACCCATGGCCAAAACTCAAGTTTTAAAAACTTCCCAAAATCTGAATTTGGGCTTTCTTTAGTGTATTAAGTGTTTCAAAATGCCGTCTTTCATGTAGATTCGTAATCATCAAAAGCAAATAAGTCAGTTTTTAGATATCTTTGATTGAACAAAGTTCTGTCTTTCTTGTTTCAAGTGTTCTAGTATGGACCCATGACTAAAACTCAAGTTTTAAAAACTTCTCGAAATCTTAATCTGGACTTTCATTAGGGTATTAAGTGTATCAAAATGTCGTCTTTCACATAGATTCGGAATCGTCAACTGCAAAAAAGTCAGTTTTAAGATATCGTTGATTGAACAAAGTTGTCTCTTTCTTGTTTCAAGTGTTCTACTATGGACCCATGGGTAAAACTCAAGTTTTAAAAAAGTTCCCGGAATCCGAATTTGGACATTCGTTAGTGTATTAAGTGTATCAAAATGTCGTCTTTCACGTTGATTCGGAATCGTCAACCGCAATAAAAGTCAGTTTTGAGATATAGTTGAATGAACAAAGTTGTCTCTTTCTTGTTTCAAGTGTTTAACTATTGACCCATGGCTAAAACTCAAGCTTTAAAGACTTCCCGAAATCCAAATTTGGAATTTCGTTAGTGTATTAGGTGTATCAAAATGTCGTCTTTCACATTTATTCGAAATCGTCAACCGCAAAAAAAGTCAGTTTTGAGAAATCGTTGAATCAACAAAGTTGTCTCCTTCTTGTTTCAAGTGTTCTACTATAGACCCATGGCTAAAACTCAAGTTTTAAAGACTTCCCGAAATCCAAATTTAGACTTTCATTAGTGTATTAAGTGTATTAAAATGTCGTATTTCACATTGATTCGGAATCGTCAACCGCAAAAAAAGTCAGTTCTGAGATATCGTTGAATGAACGAAGTTGTTTCTTTCTTGTTTCAAGTGTTTAACTATGGACCCATGGCTAAAACTCAAGTTTTAAAGACTTCTCGAAATCCGAATTTGTACTTTCATTAGTGTATTAAGTGTATTAAAATGTCGTCTTTCACATTGATTCGGAATCGTCAACCGTAAAAAAAGTCAGTTTTGAGTTATCGTTGAATGAACAAAGTTGTCTCTTTCTTGTTTCAAGTGTTTAACTATGGACCCATGGCTAAAACTCAAGTTTTAAAGACTTCCTGAAATCCGAATTTGGACTTTCATTAGTGTATTAAGTGTATTAAAATGTCGTCTTTCGCATTGATTCGGAATCGTCAACCGCAAAAAAAGTCAGTTTTGAGTTATCGTTGAATGAACAAAGTTGTCTCTTTCTTGTTTCAAGTGTTCAACTATGGACCCATGGCTAAAACTCAAGTTTTAAAGACTTCCCGAAATCCGAATTTGGACTTTCATTTGTGTATTAAGTGTATTAAAATGTCGTCTTTCACATTGATTCGGAATCGTCAACCGCAAAAAAAGTCAGTTTTGAGATATCGTTGAATGAACAAAGTTGTCTCTTTCTTGTTTCAAGTGTTCAACTATGGACCCATGGCTAAAACTCAAGTTTTAAAAACTTCCCAAAATCTGAATTTGGACTTTATTTAGTGTATTAAGTGTTTCAAAATGTCATCTTTCACGTAGATTCAGAACCGTCAAAAGCAAATAAGTCAGTTTTGAGATATCTTTGATAGAACAAAGTTCTGTCTTTCTTGTTTCAATTGTTCTACTGTGCACCCATGGCTAAAACTCAAGTTTTAAAAACTTCCCGAGATCTGAATCTGGACTTTCATTAGTGTATTATGTGTATCAAAATGTCGTCTTTCACATAGATTCGGAATCGTCAACTGCAAAAAAGTCAATTTTGAGATATCGTTGATTTAACAAAGTTGTCTCCTTCTTGTTTCAAGTGTTCTACTATGGACCCATGGGTAAAACTCACGTTTTAAAAATGTCCCGAAATCCGAATTTGGACTTTCACTAGTGTATTAAGTGTATCAAAATGTCGTCTTTCACATTGATTCGGAATCGTCAACCGCAAAAAAAGGCAGTTTTTAGATATCGTTGAATGAAGAAAGTTGTCTCTTTCTTGTTTCAAGTGTTCAACAATGGACCCATGGCTAAAACTCAAGTTTTAAAGACTTCCCGAAATCCGAATTTGGATTTTTCATTAGTGTATTAAGTGTATTAAAATGTCATCTTTCACATTGATTCGGAATCATCAACCGCAAAAAAAGTCAGTTTTGAGATATCGTTGAATGAACAAAGTTGTCTCTTTCTTTTTTCAAGTGTTTAACTATGGACCCATGGCTAAAACTCAAGTTTTAAATACTTTCCGAAATCCGAATTTGGACTTTCATCAGTGTATTAAGTGTTGGAATTTGAGCGAATACTTGTGTACGCACAAGTTAAACTTGATCAGATGGATCATGAATTGCTTAGCAGCAATGTGTTCATGAGATAGCTAGAGATAGCTCAACGTGAGTTTTGAATAGCTCACAGTAGCTTAAGCTAACTCACTCCAGCTCAACTCCAGCTCACTCTAGCTCACCTAACTCACTCTAGCTCAAGTCAACTCAAGGTAGTTGGACCCAGCTCGGGGTAGTGACACTAGCTGAGTGATAGTGAGGTGGCAGTGACATGTCATCGGGTGATGACATGGCAGCTTACATGGACTACTAGTCAATTGACATGTGACTTAACCACGTGCTGACACATGGCAACACATAAATCTCTCTCTTCCTTATGGATGAAAGGCCACCATTATGGGTGGTTACACCAAGTTGGTTAAGGGTGGTTATGGGTGGTTACTTGGAAGGTTCCAAGCACCCTTTCTCCAAAGACAAGTCCTTTGGGAAGGGGTGGCAGTCCATTATAAATAGACCACCACCCATTTCATCCAAGGCATCAATTTGAGAGCCCTTTATTTGGATATTACAAGTAAAGGTAAGAGACTAGTAAAGAGAAGGCACATTGGGTTGTGAAAGTATTTTGGTTGCTGCTTCTTTAAGTAGGTAATCAAATTACCCTTGGTGTGGAGTTGTGTTTTACATCAAATCGATCCTAGCAAAGTAAGATTTCTATTCCGCTATTGTTCCATAAGAAATCTTTCAGTGGTATCAGAGCCAAGGTTTTGTGCCTTTTGCTCTCTCTTCTATTTTTCTTTTATTTCATCTTATTTGGCCATGACTAAAGCAATATTCTAAATTGTTTCAGTTTTATGATACATGTTATTTTGTTATGATGTATCATATATATTTGGTTCCTTTTAAGATGAAAATCCATGCTTAAAGAAAATGGACTCAAGAACGAGCTAGGCTGATCTTTGTATCGGTAAGACCCGACTTGAGTGAATTGGCTGATTATCCTTGGTATTGATCTACAGTTGCGACTGATTATCATACCTTGGATCTACAGCAAGTTGTGATTGACCCTTGAGTCAATAGGCTGATTATCCTTGGTATTGATCTACAGTTGCCACTGATTATCATACCTTGGGTCTACGGCTTGATTTAATAGGCTGATTATCCTCGGTGTTGATCTACAGTTATAACTGATTATCATACCTTGGATCTACAGCAAATATAAAAAAAATGGGGTTGTATTATCATTCACGGATTATATTAAACACGCTGATCACATGCATGCATATGAGGTTTTGATTGTATGATAAAAACATACTTTTGGATTGAGTATGTATGTTATTTGATTGGTTGTTTAGTATAATGCTTTGAATGAAAAGTTGTGGACAAGTTGCTAATGGGTGCATGTGCATGTGCATGTAGATGACTAATGCTGATGATCACAACTATGCTATATGGCCTAAACAAGAAACCCTTGAAATGATCATCGAAACCATGATAGATCCCAAGAAAGGAAATGATCCCAAGAAAATCAAGTGCTTCAACTGTGGCCAAATGGGTCATTGTGCACGTGATTGCACTATATTGAACGTACACTCTACTCCTTTTACGTTTGATGCATTAGTTGCATCATGTACTTTCATGGTTGATTCTAACTCAGGATGGGTTCTGGATTCAGGAGCAACCAGTCACATCGTAAAAGATCGTGAGTTGTTCATGCATTTCAGGAAGATTCCACCAAATACCAAGTGGGTATATGTTGGAAATAATGCACGATTTGAAGTACAAGGAATCGGGATTTGTGAAATTTCGATAAAGGATGGACATTGTCTCCATTTAGTAGATGTACTCTATGTACCTCAAATTAGAAGAAACTTGATTTCTGTATCTTGTCTTTTGTATTATGGTTATGAATTAATATTTCGTGGAAATAAAGTGGATCTATTTTCCAATAAAAAGTTTGTTGGTTCTGGTTTCTTACATGATGGTTTCTTTGTTTTGAATTCTTCAAATGAAAATTCAAACACTCATTGTCTTATAGCTGAAAGGCAAGATGAATGTTTATGGCATTCAAGATTAGGGCATGTAGGAGAATCAAGAATGAAAAGGTTAGCCAAAGAAGGCTTACTTGGTTCTTTGAGAAATGTATCTCTTCCTACGTGTGAATATTGCCTTGCTGGAAAGATGAGTAGGAAACCTTTTGGGAAAGGGTCCCGAGTTCAGTTTCCATTAGCTTTAGTACATTCTGACATATGTGGTCCCTTGAATGTGATATCTAGACAAGGGTTTAGATATTTCCTCACATTCACTGATGACTATACTCGTTATACACATGTGTACTTGTTAAAGTTTAAAAGTGAAGCAATGAGTTGTTTCTTGGCATATGTGCAATTGGTTGAGAATCAACTTAACACTACGATCAAATGTCTAAGGACAGATCGTGGAGGTGAGTATATGTCTAATTTGTTTAAGGGGTTCTGTGAGCAAAAAGGAATAGAAAGGCAGCTTACTATTCCAGATACACCCCAACAAAATGGAGTGGCCGAAAGGAAGAATCGCACACTCTTAGACATGGTGAGATCTATGATATATCTTATTGGGGAGATGCGTTGCTAACAGCAACATATGTGCTCAATCGAATGCCCTCCAAATCAGTATCTTCTACTCCTTATGAGTTATGGACTAAAAGGAGGCCAAATTTGAGTAATTTAAGGCCTTAGGGCTGTGCAGCCTATGTCCATAACACCAAATCTGAATTTGGTAAGTTAGGACCAAAAGGAAAGAAATGTGTTTTCCTTAGGTACTGCAAACACTCTAAAGGCTATGTGTTTGCTGATTTAGAGGAAGGGAGTAAAAGACCTGAATTTGATTCAAGGGATGTAGTATTTTTGGAAAATGAGTTTCCAAGAAAAGGGAATGTTTCTACAGGAGTTTCCTTTTATGAAATGTCTGACTCACAAGTTGATACTCACAATGTATCAACTATACCTACACCACAAGGAGTGTTTGGGAATGTTGGGTTGAGTGGGAGCATTGAGCATCCAACTGAAGTTGGTCAAGATGTGACTAACAATGATCAAAATATTGATCAAGATATGCCCACACAAGAAAGTGATCAAATAGATCAACATCAAGAATTGGTCGAAAATGATCAACCTCCTGAACAACATGATGATGATGTGCATCATGATGCTTCTCCTAGTGTGCGTAGGTCTTCAAGAATATTTAGAAGACCAAAGAAGTGGTGGATTCTAAATGATGAAGTGAACATGGTTTCACCTGAGGTGGATGATGAACCTCGCACTATTAAGGATGCACTTAATAGTCTTGATTCAGATAAGTGGAAAATGGCTATGGAAGAAGAACTAAATTCTATGAGGGATAACCATGTATGGGACTTGGTTGATCTTCCACAAGGGAGGAAAGCAATTGGGAACAAATGGGTTTTTCGAATCAAGCGAAAAGCAGATGGTTCCATTGATAGGTACAAGGCATGATTGGTTGCCAAAGGGTACACACAGGTAGAAGGTGTTGATTATCAAGACACTTTCTCACCTGTTGTCAGGTTTAACTCCATTAGGATAATACTTGCAATAGTAGCCCATATGGACTTGGAATTACATCAAATGGATGTTAAGACTGCCTTCCTCAATGGTGATTTGAGTGAAGAAATCTATATGACACAACCAGCGGGTTATGTCGAAAATGGTCAAGAACAAAAGGTATGTCACTTAATGAAGTCGATATACGGCCTGAAGCAAGCTTCTAGGCAGTGGTACCTAAAATTCCATCAATCAATTTTGAGCTATGGTTTCAAAATGATGGATGAAGATCATTGTGTATATGTCTTGCATTCCAAGGACAAATTTGTGATCATGTCACTATATGTAGATGACATTCTATTAGCAAGTAATAACAAAGGGTTTTTGAAAGTCATCAAAGGATGGTTATCATCAACCTTTGAAATGAAAGATATGGGAGAAGCTGCATACATCCTTGGAGTCCAGATTCTAAGGAATCGGGCTACAAAGTTGTTAGCTCTATCTCAAGAAACTTATATAGATAAGATTCTTGAACGCTTCCATATGAAGGATGCTAAACCAATGAATACCCCGATTGCCCATAATGCCAAAATTAGTAAGGTAATGTGTCCACAAAACCTTCAAGAGAAACATGAAATGGAACAAGTTCCATATTCAAGTGCTATAGGGAGCCTAATGTATGCCATGATGTGTACACGGCCTGATATAAGTCAAGCTGTTGGGTTATTAGCCAGGTATCAATCCAACCCTGGAAGTCAGCATTGGAAGTGTATCAAAAGGATTTTTCGTTACCTCAAAGGTACGAAAGATTATTGTTTATGCTACCAAGGTGGTAGTTTACAGTTTGTTGGATACACGGATGCTGATTGGGGAGGTGATAAGGATAGATGCAAATCTACATCGGGTTATATTTTTCTGCTAAACAGTGGAGCTATTTCTTGGAGTAGCAAGAAGCAAACTTGTACGGCTTTATCCACCATGGAGGCTGAGTTTGTGGCGAGTGCTGCTGCAGTACAAGAAGCCATATGGCTTGGTCGTTTTATTTCCCATTTAAGTATAATGCCTTGCAAGAAGGAGCCTATCACTATATGCTGTGATAGTCAAGCAGCTTTGGCTTATACAAAGGATCCAAAGTATCATGGGAAAACCAAGCATATTGGGATAAAATATAATTTTGTGAGAGATGCACTTGAGTCCAAGGAAGTTTGTTTGAAATATATACCTACGACGGCTATGGTGGCAGATCCTTTAACTAAGCCTATACCACCTAATTTATTTGTCCGTCATATTCAAGCAATGGGGTTGCATAGGATATGATTGTACTTCCTTGTAACATGCAAACCATATTGTATTCAAGGTTGTTTTATTAATGAAATGAGTAGATGTATTCTTTTCATTAGCATTAGTATATTCCATAACACTTAAAGGATATGTCAAGTATAGGTTGAGGATTGGCTCTCTCACATGGGCAATCCGCCCTTAGTTTGTGAACTAAGGATAAGACTTACTCAAATACCAACATAATCATTAGATGATTGTTCGAGGTAGTCACATTATTTTGTGGATGTGATCTTGAGTATGATAGTCGCCTTGATGAGTTCTTTGTGTTAGAACCTCAAGATGAGGTGATGTGTGATTCACCGAGCATATATGTACCCCACATCTATTGCTCAACCTATGAACCAGATAGGACTTCCTAAAGAAGTTCAACCAAAACATGTGTGTTTTGGTCAGTGTCTGCACGGTATTTATAATTCAAATCTTGACATACACTCCAAGTTGAACGAGACCATTTCTTTGAGTGGGTACACTTGGTAGAATTCCACTATACATGATTTAAGTGGGAGAATTTGGGTGGTTCTTGTAGTAAATCATTTACGTGGCTTGTGATACCGTGGCACATGTCTCATACCATGTGTGTTGTGATACCGTGGCACATGTCTCATACCATGTGTGTATATTTAATATAGTGACCGCCGAGAAGTAACTAAGAGTGATCCCTATCTCTTATGTTGTGTGAGCTTCTCATTTTTTGTATGCCTTTAGTGACTATTGACTACTATTTTGTGATTATGAGTTATTTATGTTGCTTTGATGGGTAACCTATGACCATGAGAATATGCGGTCTGTCGGTTTCTTTGTTGGGCAATTAAATAACTTGTAGTTGTAAGATAGTGAGTTCAAAAGGAAAGACTTTGTTTGAATACGCTGTCGCTTGTATGTGGAATCGATCCGGATCATATGTTTCTCAGTGAAACAAGACTCCACTGCACAGCGGTTTAAAGCATGAGTACTCGTTGTTTGGTACGGTTCATGAGTTTGAATTAGTTTCAACTCACAAAAGGGATTGAAAGTAGCCAAACATTGCGTAACAACAAGTCTTAGGTATCAGGCGAACTTAATGGTTATAACCATTAATGCTAATGATAGTGGGAGTCATTTTGACGACTATCTATTTAGGTAGGTAGGTCACATCGATTTGAGAAAATCTGCTATGTCTAACTTAACAGTTGCATAGTAAGAAAAACTCAACTTTCGCCAAAGGGTCACGGCCCATATGCCTTGTATGAGTCTGCATTTGTTTTTATGTGTTCTTGATGTGTTACTGATGATTGGTTCAAGTTTACCATGTGCGAGTGGGAGCTGTTGGAATTTGAGCGAATACTTGTGTACGCACAAGTTAAACTTGATCAGATGGATCATGAATTGCTTAGCAGCAATGTGTTCATGAGATAGCTAGAGATAGCTCAACGTGAGTTTTGAATAGCTCACAGTAGCTTAAGCTAACTCACTCCAGCTCAACTCCAGCTCACTCTAGCTCACCTAACTCACTCTAGCTCAAGTCAACTCAAGGTAGTTGGACCCAGCTCGGGGTAGTGACACTAGCTGAGTGATAGTGAGGTGGCAGTGACATGTCATCGGGTGATGACATGGCAGCTTACATGGACTACTAGTCAATTGACATGTGACTTAACCACGTGCTGACACATGGCAACACATAAATCTCTCTCTTCCTTATGGATGAAAGGCCACCATTATGGGTGGTTACACCAAGTTGGTTAAGGGTGGTTATGGGTGGTTACTTGGAAGGTTCCAAGCACCCTTTCTCCAAAGACAAGTCCTTTGGGAAGGGGTGGCAGTCCATTATAAATAGACCACCACCCATTTCATCCAAGGCATCAATTTGAGAGCCCTTTATTTGGATATTACAAGTAAAGGTAAGAGACTAGTAAAGAGAAGGCACATTGGGTTGTGAAAGTATTTTGGTTGCTGCTTCTTTAAGTTGGTAATCAAATTACCCTTGGTGTGGAGTTGTGTTTTACATCAAATCGATCCTAGCAAAGTAAGATTTCTATTCCGCTATTGTTCCATAAGAAATCTTTCATTAAGTGTATTAAAATGTCGTCTTTCACATTGATTCGGAATCGTCCACTACAAAAAACTGCCCTTTTGAGTTATCGTTGAATAAGCAAAGTTGTCTCTTTCTTGTTTCAAGTGTTCAACTATGGACCCATGGCTAAAACACAAGTTTTAAAAACTTCTCGAAATATGAATTTGGACTTTCTTTAGTGTATTAAGTTTTTCAAAATGTCGTCTTTCACGTAGATTCGGAATCATCAAAACCAAATAAGTCAGTTTTTAGATATCTTTGATTGAACAAAGTTCTGTCTTTCTTGTTTCAAGTGTTCTACTATGGACCCATCACTAAAACTCAAGTTTTAAAAACTTCTCGAAATCTAAATCTGGACTTTCATTAGGGTATTAAGTGTATCAAAATGTCGTCTTTCACATAGATTCGGAATCGTCAACTGCAAAAAAGTCAGTTTTAAGATATCGTTGATTGAACAAAGTTGTCTCTTTCTTGTTTCAAGTGTTCTACTATGGACCCATGGGTAAAACTCAAGTTTTAAAAACTTCCCAAAATCTGAATTTGGGCTTTCTTTAGTGTATTAAGTGTTTCAAAATGCCGTCTTTCATGTAGATTCGTAATCATCAAAAGCAAATAAGTCAGTTTTTAGATATCTTTGATTGAACAAAGTTCTGTCTTTCTTGTTTCAAGTGTTCTACTATGGACCCATCACTAAAACTCAAGTTTTAAAAACTTCTCGAAATCTAAATCTGGACTTTCATTAGGGTATTAAGTGTATCAAAATGTCGTCTTTCACATAGATTCGGAATCGTCAACTGCAAAAAAGTCAGTTTTAAGATATCGTTGATTGAACAAAGTTGTCTCTTTCTTGTTTCAAGTGTTCTACTATGGACCCATGGGTAAAACTCAAGTTTTAAAAAAGTTCCCGGAATCCGAATTTGGACATTCGTTAGTGTATTAAGTGTATCAAAATGTCGTCTTTCACGTTGATTCGGAATCGTCAACCGCAATAAAAGTCAGTTTTGAGATATAGTTGAAGGAACAAAGTTGTCTCTTTCTTGTTTCAAGTGTTTAACTATTGACCCATGGCTAAAACTCAAGCTTTAAAGACTTCCCGAAATCCAAATTTGGACTTTCGTTAGTGTATTAAGTGTATCAAAATGTCGTCTTTCACATTTATTCGAAATCGTCAACCACAAAAAAAGTCAGTTTTGAGAAATCGTTGAATCAACAAAGTTGTCTCCTTCTTGTTTCAAGTGTTCTACTATGGACCCATCTCTAAAACTCAAGTTTTAAAGACTTCCCGAAATCCAAATTTAGACTTTCACTAGTGTATTAAGTGTATTAAAATGTCGTATTTCACATTGATTCGGAATCGTCAACCGCAAAAAAAGTCAGTTCTGAGATATCGTTGAATGAACGAAGTTGTTTCTTTCTTGTTTCAAGTGTTTAACTATGGACCCATGGCTAAAACTCAAGTTTTAAAGACTTCCCGAAATCCGAATTTGTACTTTCATTAGTGTATTAAGTGTATTAAAATGTCGTCTTTCACATTGATTCGGAATCGTCAACCGCAAAAAAAGTCAGTTTTGAGTTATCGTTGAATGAACAAAGTTGTCTCTTTCTTGTTTCAAGTGTTTAACTATGGACCCATGGCTAAAACTCAAGTTTTAAAGACTTCCCGAAATCCGAATTTGGACTTTCATTAGTGTATTAAGTGTATTAAAATGTCGTCTTTCGCATTGATTCGAAATCGTCAACCGCAAAAAAAGTCAGTTTTGAGTTATCGTTGAATGAACAAAGTTGTCTCTTTCTTGTTTCAAGTGTTCAACTATGGACCCATGGCTAAAACTCAAGTTTTAAAGACTTCCCGAAATCCGAATTTGGACTTTCATTTGTGTATTAAGTGTATTAAAATGTCGTCTTTCACATTGATTCGGAATCGTCAACCGCAAAAAAAGTCAGTTTTGAGATATCGTTGAATGAACAAAGTTGTCTCTTTCTTGTTTCAAGTGTTCAACTATGGACCCATGGCTAAAACTCAAGTTTTAAAAACTTCCCAAAATCTGAATTTGGACTTTATTTAGTGTATTAAGTGTTTCAAAATGTCATCTTTCACGTAGATTCAGAACCGTCAAAAGCAAATAAGTCAGTTTTCAGATATCTTTGATAGAACAAAGTTCTGTCTTTCTTGTTTCAATTGTTCTACTGTGCACCCATGGCTAAAACTCAAGTTTTAAAAACTTCCCGAGATCTAAATCTGGACTTTCATTAGTGTATTATGTGTATCAAAATGTCGTCTTTCACATAGATTCGGAATCGTCAACTGCAAAAAAGTCAATTTTGAGATATCGTTGATTTAACAAAGTTGTCTCCTTCTTGTTTCAAGTGTTCTACTATGGACCCATGGGTAAAACTCATGTTTTAAAAATGTCCCGAAATCCGAATTTGGACTTTCACTAGTGTATTAAGTGTATCAAAATGTCGTCTTTCACATTGATTCGGAATCGTCAACCGCAAAAAAAGGCAGTTTTTAGATATCGTTGAATGAAGAAAGTTGTCTCTTTCTTGTTTCAAGTGTTCAACAATGGACCCATGGCTAAAACTCAAGTTTTAAAGACTTCCCGAAATCCGAATTTGGATTTTTCATTAGTGTATTAAGTGTATTAAAATGTCGTCTTTCACATTGATTCGGAATCATCAACCGCAAAAAAAGTCAGCTTTGAGATATCGTTGAATGAACAAAGTTGTCTCTTTCTTTTTTCAAGTGTTTAACTATGGACCCATGGCTAAAACTCAAGTTTTAAATACTTTCCGAAATCCGAATTTGGACTTTCATCAGTGTATTAAGTGTATTAAAATGTCGTCTTTCACATTGATTCGGAATCGTCCACTACAAAAAACTGCCCTTTTGAGTTATCGTTGAATAAGCAAAGTTGTCTCTTTCTTGTTTCAAGTGTTCAACTATGGACCCATGGCTAAAACACAAGTTTTAAAAACTTCTCGAAATATGAATTTGGACTTTCTTTAGTGTATTAAGTTTTTCAAAATGTCGTCTTTCACGTAGATTCGGAATCATCAAAACCAAATAAGTCAGTTTTTAGATATCTTTGATTGAACAAAGTTCTATCTTTCTTGTTTCAAGTGTTCTACTATGAACCCACGGCTAAAACTCAAGTTTTAAAAACTTCTCGAAATCTGAATCTGGACTTTCATTAGTGTATTAAGTGTATCAAAATGTCATCTTTCACATAGGTTCGGAATCGTCAACTGCAAAAAAGTCAATTTTAAGATATCGTTGATTGAACAAAGTTGTCTCCTTCTTGTTTCAAGTGTTCTACTATGGACCATGGCTAAAACTCAAGTTTTAGAGACATCCCGAAATCCGAATTTGGACTTTCGTTAGTGTATTAAGTGTATCAAAATGTCATCTTTCACATTGATTCGAGATCGTCAACCGCAAAAAAAGTCAGTTTTGAGATATCGTTGAATGAACAAAGTTGTCTCTTTCTTGTTTCTAGTGTTTAACTATGGACCCATGGCTAAAACTCAAGTTTTAAAGACTTCCCGAAATCTGATTTGGACTTTCATCAGTGTATTAAGTGTATTAAAATGTAGTCTTTCACATTGATTCAGAATCGTCCACCGCAAAAAACTTTCCTTTCGAGTTATCGTTGAATGAACGAAGTTGTCTCTTTCTTGTTTCAAGTGTTCAACTACGGACCCATGGCCAAAACTCAAGTTTTAAAAACTTCCCAAAATCTGAATTTGGGCTTTCTTTAGTGTATTAAGTGTTTCAAAATGCCGTCTTTCATGTAGATTCGTAATCATCAAAAGCAAATAAGTCAGTTTTTAGATATCTTTGATTGAACAAAGTTCTGTCTTTCTTGTTTCAAGTGTTCTACTATGGACCCATCACTAAAACTCAAGTTTTAAAAACTTCTCGAAATCTAAATCTGGACTTTCATTAGGGTATTAAGTGTATCAAAATGTCGTCTTTCACATAGATTCGGAATCGTCAACTGCAAAAAAGTCAGTTTTAAGATATCGTTGATTGAACAAAGTTGTCTCTTTCTTGTTTCAAGTGTTCTACTATGGACCCATGGGTAAAACTCAAGTTTTAAAAAAGTTCCCGGAATCCGAATTTGGACATTCGTTAGTGTATTAAGTGTATCAAAATGTCGTCTTTCACGTTGATTCGGAATCGTCAACCGCAATAAAAGTCAGTTTTGAGATATAGTTGAAGGAACAAAGTTGTCTCTTTCTTGTTTCAAGTGTTTAACTATTGACCCATGGCTAAAACTCAAGCTTTAAAGACTTCCCGAAATCCAAATTTGGACTTTCGTTAGTGTATTAAGTGTATCAAAATGTCGTCTTTCACATTTATTCGAAATCGTCAACCACAAAAAAAGTCAGTTTTGAGAAATCGTTGAATCAACAAAGTTGTCTCCTTCTTGTTTCAAGTGTTCTACTATGGACCCATCTCTAAAACTCAAGTTTTAAAGACTTCCCGAAATCCAAATTTAGACTTTCACTAGTGTATTAAGTGTATTAAAATGTCGTATTTCACATTGATTCGGAATCGTCAACCGCAAAAAAAGTCAGTTCTGAGATATCGTTGAATGAACGAAGTTGTTTCTTTCTTGTTTCAAGTGTTTAACTATGGACCCATGGCTAAAACTCAAGTTTTAAAGACTTCCCGAAATCCGAATTTGTACTTTCATTAGTGTATTAAGTGTATTAAAATGTCGTCTTTCACATTGATTCGGAATCGTCAACCGCAAAAAAAGTCAGTTTTGAGTTATCGTTGAATGAACAAAGTTGTCTCTTTCTTGTTTCAAGTGTTTAACTATGGACCCATGGCTAAAACTCAAGTTTTAAAGACTTCCCGAAATCCGAATTTGGACTTTCATTAGTGTATTAAGTGTATTAAAATGTCGTCTTTCGCATTGATTCGGAATCGTCAACCGCAAAAAAAGTCAGTTTTGAGTTATCGTTGAATGAACAAAGTTGTCTCTTTCTTGTTTCAAGTGTTCAACTATGGACCCATGGCTAAAACTCAAGTTTTAAAGACTTCCCGAAATCCGA
Organism: Diospyros kaki; assembly: GCA_036245055.1. Classification (NCBI taxonomy): domain Eukaryota; kingdom Viridiplantae; phylum Streptophyta; class Magnoliopsida; order Ericales; family Ebenaceae; genus Diospyros; species Diospyros kaki. The sequence goes on along the minus strand of BSEG01000009.1, from coordinate 18,197,987 downwards.
ATTTGGACTTTCATTTGTGTATTAAGTGTATTAAAATGTCGTCTTTCACATTGATTCGGAATCGTCAACCGCAAAAAAAGTCAGTTTTGAGATATCGTTGATTGAACAAAGTTGTCTCTTTCTTGTTTCAAGTGTTCAACTATGGACCCATGGCTAAAACTCAAGATTTAAAAACTTCCCAAAATCTGAATTTGGACTTTATTTAGTGTATTAAGTGTTTCAAAATGTCATCTTTCACGTAGATTCAGAACCGTCAAAAGCAAATAAGTCAGTTTTGAGATATCTTTGATAGAACAAAGTTCTGTCTTTCTTGTTTCAATTGTTCTACTGTGCACCCATGGCTAAAACTCAAGTTTTAAAAACTTCCCGAGATCTGAATCTGGACTTTCATTAGTGTATTATGTGTATCAAAATGTCGTCTTTCACATAGATTCGGAATCGTCAACTGCAAAAAAGTCAATTTTGAGATATCGTTGATTTAACAAAGTTGTCTCCTTCTTGTTTCAAGTGTTCTACTATGGACCCATGGGTAAAACTCACGTTTTAAAAATGTCCCGAAATCCGAATTTGGACTTTCACTAGTGTATTAAGTGTATCAAAATGTCGTCTTTCACATTGATTCGGAATCGTCAACCGCAAAAAAAGGCAGTTTTTAGATATCGTTGAATGAAGAAAGTTGTCTCTTTCTTGTTTCAAGTGTTCAACAATGGACCCATGGCTAAAACTCAAGTTTTAAAGACTTCCCGAAATCCGAATTTGGATTTTTCATTAGTGTATTAAGTGTATTAAAATGTCGTCTTTCACATTGATTCGGAATCATCAACCGCAAAAAAAGTCAGTTTTGAGATATCGTTGAATGAACAAAGTTGTCTCTTTCTTTTTTCAAGTGTTTAACTATGGACCCATGGCTAAAACTCAAGTTTTAAATACTTTCCGAAATCCGAATTTGGACTTTCATCAGTGTATTAAGTGTATTAAAATGTCGTCTTTCACATTGATTCGGAATCGTCCACTACAAAAAACTGCCCTTTTGAGTTATCGTTGAATAAGCAAAGTTGTCTCTTTCTTGTTTCAAGTGTTCAACTATGGACCCATGGCTAAAACACAAGTTTTAAAAACTTCTCGAAATATGAATTTGGACTTTCTTTAGTGTATTAAGTTTTTCAAAATGTCGTCTTTCACGTAGATTCGGAATCATCAAAACCAAATAAGTCAGTTTTTAGATATCTTTGATTGAACAAAGTTCTATCTTTCTTGTTTCAAGTGTTCTACTATGAACCCACGGCTAAGACTCAAGTTTTAAAAACTTCTCGAAATCTGAATCTGGACTTTCATTAGTGTATTAAGTGTATCAAAATGTCATCTTTCACATAGGTTCGGAATCGTCAACTGCAAAAAAGTCAATTTTAAGATATCGTTGATTGAACAAAGTTGTCTCCTTCTTGTTTCAAGTGTTCTACTATGGACCATGGCTAAAACTCAAGTTTTAGAGACATCCCGAAATCCGAATTTGGACTTTCGTTAGTGTATTAAGTGTATCAAAATGTCATCTTTCACATTGATTCGAGATCGTCAACCGCAAAAAAAGTCAGTTTTGAGATATCGTTGAATGAACAAAGTTGTCTCTTTCTTGTTTCTAGTGTTTAACTATGGACCCATGGCTAAAACTCAAGTTTTAAAGACTTCCCGAAATCTGATTTGGACTTTCATCAGTGTATTAAGTGTATTAAAATGTAGTCTTTCACATTGATTCAGAATCGTCCACCGCAAAAAACTTTCCTTTCGAGTTATCGTTGAATGAACGAAGTTGTCTCTTTCTTGTTTCAAGTGTTCAACTACGGACCCATGGCCAAAACTCAAGTTTTAAAAACTTCCCAAAATCTGAATTTGGGCTTTCTTTAGTGTATTAAGTGTTTCAAAATGCCGTCTTTCATGTAGATTCGTAATCATCAAAAGCAAATAAGTCAGTTTTTAGATATCTTTGATTGAACAAAGTTCTGTCTTTCTTGTTTCAAGTGTTCTACTATGGACCCATGACTAAAACTCAAGTTTTAAAAACTTCTCGAAATCTAAATCTGGACTTTCATTAGGGTATTAAGTGTATCAAAATGTCGTCTTTCACATAGATTCGGAATCGTCAACTGCAAAAAAGTCAGTTTTAAGATATCGTTGATTGAACAAAGTTGTCTCTTTCTTGTTTCAAGTGTTCTACTATGGACCCATGGGTAAAACTCAAGTTTTAAAAAAGTTCCCGGAATCCGAATTTGGACATTCGTTAGTGTATTAAGTGTATCAAAATGTCGTCTTTCACGTTGATTCGGAATCGTCAACCGCAATAAAAGTCAGTTTTGAGATATAGTTGAATGAACAAAGTTGTCTCTTTCTTGTTTCAAGTGTTTAACTATTGACCCATGGCTAAAACTCAAGCTTTAAAGACTTCCCGAAATCCAAATTTGGACTTTCGTTAGTGTATTAAGTGTATCAAAATGTCGTCTTTCACATTTATTCGAAATCGTCAACCGCAAAAAAAGTCAGTTTTGAGAAATCGTTGAATCAACAAAGTTGTCTCTTTCTTGTTTCAAGTGTTCTACTATAGACCCATGGCTAAAACTCAAGTTTTAAAGACTTCCCGAAATCCAAATTTAGACTTTCATTAGTGTATTAAGTGTATTAAAATGTCGTATTTCACATTGATTCGGAATCATCAACCGCAAAAAAAGTCAGTTCTGAGATATCGTTGAATGAACGAAGTTGTTTCTTTCTTGTTTCAAGTGTTTAACTATGGACCCATGGCTAAAACTCAAGTTTTAAAGACTTCTCGAAATCCGAATTTGTACTTTCATTAGTGTATTAAGTGTATTAAAATGTCGTCTTTCACATTGATTCGGAATCGTCAACCGCAAAAAAAGTCAGTTTTGAGTTATCGTTGAATGAACAAAGTTGTCTCTTTCTTGTTTCAAGTGTTTAACTATGGACCCATGGCTAAAACTCAAGTTTTAAAGACTTCCCGAAATCCGAATTTGGACTTTCATTAGTGTATTAAGTGTATTAAAATGTCGTCTTTCGCATTGATTCGGAATCGTCAACCGCAAAAAAAGTCAGTTTTGAGTTATCGTTGAATGAACAAAGTTGTCTCTTTCTTGTTTCAAGTGTTCAACTATGGACCCATGGCTAAAACTCAAGTTTTAAAGACTTCCCGAAATCCGAATTTGGACTTTCATTTGTGTATTAAGTGTATTAAAATGTCGTCTTTCACATTGATTCGGAATTGTCAACCGCAAAAAAAGTCAGTTTTGAGATATCGTTGAATGAACAAAGTTGTCTCTTTCTTGTTTCAAGTGTTCAACTATGGACCCATGGCTAAAACTCAAGTTTTAAAAACTTCCCAAAATCTGAATTTGGACTTTATTTAGTGTATTAAGTGTTTCAAAATGTCATCTTTCACGTAGATTCAGAACCGTCAAAAGCAAATAAGTCAGTTTTGAGATATCTTTGATAGAACAAAGTTCTGTCTTTCTTGTTTCAATTGTTCTACTGTGCACCCATGGCTAAAACTCAAGTTTTAAAAACTTCCCGAGATCTGAATCTGGACTTTCATTAGTGTATTATGTGTATCAAAATGTCGTCTTTCACATAGATTCGGAATCGTCAACTGCAAAAAAGTCAATTTTGAGATATCGTTGATTTAACAAAGTTGTCTCCTTCTTGTTTCAAGTGTTCTACTATGGACCCATGGGTAAAACTCACGTTTTAAAAATGTCCCGAAATCCGAATTTGGACTTTCACTAGTGTATTAAGTGTATCAAAATGTCGTCTTTCACATTGATTCGGAATCGTCAACCGCAAAAAAAGGCAGTTTTTAGATATCGTTGAATGAAGAAAGTTGTCTCTTTCTTGTTTCAAGTGTTCAACAATGGACCCATGGCTAAAACTCAAGTTTTAAAGACTTCCCGAAATCCGAATTTGGATTTTTCATTAGTGTATTAAGTGTATTAAAATGTCGTCTTTCACATTGATTCGGAATCATCAACCGCAAAAAAAGTCAGTTTTGAGATATCGTTGAATGAACAAAGTTGTCTCTTTCTTTTTTCAAGTGTTTAACTATGGACCCATGGCTAAAACTCAAGTTTTAAATACTTTCCGAAATCCGAATTTGGACTTTCATCAGTGTATTAAGTGTATTAAAATGTCGTCTTTCACATTGATTCGGAATCGTCCACTACAAAAAACTGCCCTTTTGAGTTATCGTTGAATAAGCAAAGTTGTCTCTTTCTTGTTTCAAGTGTTCAACTATGGACCCATGGCTAAAACACAAGTTTTAAAAACTTCTCGAAATATGAATTTGGACTTTCTTTAGTGTATTAAGTTTTTCAAAATGTCGTCTTTCACGTAGATTCGGAATCATCAAAACCAAATAAGTCAGTTTTTAGATATCTTTGATTGAACAAAGTTCTATCTTTCTTGTTTCAAGTGTTCTACTATGAACCCACGGCTAAGACTCAAGTTTTAAAAACTTCTCGAAATCTGAATCTGGACTTTCATTAGTGTATTAAGTGTATCAAAATGTCATCTTTCACATAGGTTCGGAATCGTCAACTGCAAAAAAGTCAATTTTAAGATATCGTTGATTGAACAAAGTTGTCTCCTTCTTGTTTCAAGTGTTCTACTATGGACCATGGCTAAAACTCAAGTTTTAGAGACATCCCGAAATCCGAATTTGGACTTTCGTTAGTGTATTAAGTGTATCAAAATGTCATCTTTCACATTGATTCGAGATCGTCAACCGCAAAAAAAGTCAGTTTTGAGATATCGTTGAATGAACAAAGTTGTCTCTTTCTTGTTTCTAGTGTTTAACTATGGACCCATGGCTAAAACTCAAGTTTTAAAGACTTCCCGAAATCTGATTTGGACTTTCATCAGTGTATTAAGTGTATTAAAATGTAGTCTTTCACATTGATTCAGAATCGTCCACCGCAAAAAACTTTCCTTTCGAGTTATCGTTGAATGAACGAAGTTGTCTCTTTCTTGTTTCAAGTGTTCAACTACGGACCCATGGCCAAAACTCAAGTTTTAAAAACTTCCCAAAATCTGAATTTGGGCTTTCTTTAGTGTATTAAGTGTTTCAAAATGCCGTCTTTCATGTAGATTCGTAATCATCAAAAGCAAATAAGTCAGTTTTTAGATATCTTTGATTGAACAAAGTTCTGTCTTTCTTGTTTCAAGTGTTCTACTATGGACCCATGACTAAAACTCAAGTTTTAAAAACTTCTCGAAATCTAAATCTGGACTTTCATTAGGGTATTAAGTGTATCAAAATGTCGTCTTTCACATAGATTCGGAATCGTCAACTGCAAAAAAGTCAGTTTTAAGATATCGTTGATTGAACAAAGTTGTCTCTTTCTTGTTTCAAGTGTTCTACTATGGACCCATGGGTAAAACTCAAGTTTTAAAAAAGTTCCCGGAATCCGAATTTGGACATTCGTTAGTGTATTAAGTGTATCAAAATGTCGTCTTTCACGTTGATTCGGAATCGTCAACCGCAATAAAAGTCAGTTTTGAGATATAGTTGAATGAACAAAGTTGTCTCTTTCTTGTTTCAAGTGTTTAACTATTGACCCATGGCTAAAACTCAAGCTTTAAAGACTTCCCGAAATCCAAATTTGGACTTTCGTTAGTGTATTAAGTGTATCAAAATGTCGTCTTTCACATTTATTCGAAATCGTCAACCGCAAAAAAAGTCAGTTTTGAGAAATCGTTGAATCAACAAAGTTGTCTCTTTCTTGTTTCAAGTGTTCTACTATAGACCCATGGCTAAAACTCAAGTTTTAAAGACTTCCCGAAATCCAAATTTAGACTTTCATTAGTGTATTAAGTGTATTAAAATGTCGTATTTCACATTGATTCGGAATCGTCAACCGCAAAAAAAGTCAGTTCTGAGATATCGTTGAATGAACGAAGTTGTTTCTTTCTTGTTTCAAGTGTTTAACTATGGACCCATGGCTAAAACTCAAGTTTTAAAGACTTCTCGAAATCCGAATTTGTACTTTCATTAGTGTATTAAGTGTATTAAAATGTCGTCTTTCACATTGATTCGGAATCGTCAACCGCAAAAAAAGTCAGTTTTGAGTTATCGTTGAATGAACAAAGTTGTCTCTTTCTTGTTTCAAGTGTTTAACTATGGACCCATGGCTAAAACTCAAGTTTTAAAGACTTCCCGAAATCCGAATTTGGACTTTCATTAGTGTATTAAGTGTATTAAAATGTCGTCTTTCGCATTGATTCGGAATCGTCAACCGCAAAAAAAGTCAGTTTTGAGTTATCGTTGAATGAACAAAGTTGTCTCTTTCTTGTTTCAAGTGTTCAACTATGGACCCATGGCTAAAACTCAAGTTTTAAAGACTTCCCGAAATCCGAATTTGGACTTTCATTTGTGTATTAAGTGTATTAAAATGTCGTCTTTCACATTGATTCGGAATTGTCAACCGCAAAAAAAGTCAGTTTTGAGATATCGTTGAATGAACAAAGTTGTCTCTTTCTTGTTTCAAGTGTTCAACTATGGACCCATGGCTAAAACTCAAGTTTTAAAAACTTCCCAAAATCTGAATTTGGACTTTATTTAGTGTATTAAGTGTTTCAAAATGTCATCTTTCACGTAGATTCAGAACCGTCAAAAGCAAATAAGTCAGTTTTGAGATATCTTTGATAGAACAAAGTTCTGTCTTTCTTGTTTCAATTGTTCTACTGTGCACCCATGGCTAAAACTCAAGTTTTAAAAACTTCCCGAGATCTGAATCTGGACTTTCATTAGTGTATTATGTGTATCAAAATGTCGTCTTTCACATAGATTCGGAATCGTCAACTGCAAAAAAGTCAATTTTGAGATATCGTTGATTTAACAAAGTTGTCTCCTTCTTGTTTCAAGTGTTCTACTATGGACCCATGGGTAAAACTCACGTTTTAAAAATGTCCCGAAATCCGAATTTGGACTTTCACTAGTGTATTAAGTGTATCAAAATGTCGTCTTTCACATTGATTCGGAATCGTCAACCGCAAAAAAAGGCAGTTTTTAGATATCGTTGAATGAAGAAAGTTGTCTCTTTCTTGTTTCAAGTGTTCAACAATGGACCCATGGCTAAAACTCAAGTTTTAAAGACTTCCCGAAATCCGAATTTGGATTTTTCATTAGTGTATTAAGTGTATTAAAATGTCGTCTTTCACATTGATTCGGAATCATCAACCGCAAAAAAAGTCAGTTTTGAGATATCGTTGAATGAACAAAGTTGTCTCTTTCTTTTTTCAAGTGTTTAACTATGGACCCATGGCTAAAACTCAAGTTTTAAATACTTTCCGAAATCCGAATTTGGACTTTCATCAGTGTATTAAGTGTATTAAAATGTCGTCTTTCACATTGATTCGGAATCGTCCACTACAAAAAACTGCCCTTTTGAGTTATCGTTGAATAAGCAAAGTTGTCTCTTTCTTGTTTCAAGTGTTCAACTATGGACCCATGGCTAAAACACAAGTTTTAAAAACTTCTCGAAATATGAATTTGGACTTTCTTTAGTGTATTAAGTTTTTCAAAATGTCGTCTTTCACGTAGATTCGGAATCATCAAAACCAAATAAGTCAGTTTTTAGATATCTTTGATTGAACAAAGTTCTATCTTTCTTGTTTCAAGTGTTCTACTATGAACCCACGGCTAAGACTCAAGTTTTAAAAACTTCTCGAAATCTGAATCTGGACTTTCATTAGTGTATTAAGTGTATCAAAATGTCATCTTTCACATAGGTTCGGAATCGTCAACTGCAAAAAAGTCAATTTTAAGATATCGTTGATTGAACAAAGTTGTCTCCTTCTTGTTTCAAGTGTTCTACTATGGACCATGGCTAAAACTCAAGTTTTAGAGACATCCCGAAATCCGAATTTGGACTTTCGTTAGTGTATTAAGTGTATCAAAATGTCATCTTTCACATTGATTCGAGATCGTCAACCGCAAAAAAAGTCAGTTTTGAGATATCGTTGAATGAACAAAGTTGTCTCTTTCTTGTTTCTAGTGTTTAACTATGGACCCATGGCTAAAACTCAAGTTTTAAAGACTTCCCGAAATCTGATTTGGACTTTCATCAGTGTATTAAGTGTATTAAAATGTAGTCTTTCACATTGATTCAGAATCGTCCACCGCAAAAAACTTTCCTTTCGAGTTATCGTTGAATGAACGAAGTTGTCTCTTTCTTGTTTCAAGTGTTCAACTACGGACCCATGGCCAAAACTCAAGTTTTAAAAACTTCCCAAAATCTGAATTTGGGCTTTCTTTAGTGTATTAAGTGTTTCAAAATGCCGTCTTTCATGTAGATTCGTAATCATCAAAAGCAAATAAGTCAGTTTTTAGATATCTTTGATTGAACAAAGTTCTGTCTTTCTTGTTTCAAGTGTTCTACTATGGACCCATCACTAAAACTCAAGTTTTAAAAACTTCTCGAAATCTAAATCTGGGCCTTCGTTAGGGTATTAAGTGTATCAAAATGTCGTCTTTCACATAGATTCAGAATCGTCAACTGCAAAAAAGTCAGTTTTAAGATATCGTTGATTGAACAAAGTTGTCTCTTTCTTGTTTCAAGTGTTCTACTATGGACCCATGGGTAAAACTCAAGTTTTAAAAAAGTTCCCGGAATCCGAATTTGGACATTCGTTAGTGTATTAAGTGTATCAAAATGTCGTCTTTCACGTTGATTCGGAATCGTCAACCGCAATAAAAGTCAGTTTTGAGATATAGTTGAAGGAACAAAGTTGTCTCTTTCTTGTTTCAAGTGTTTAACTATTGACCCATGGCTAAAACTCAAGCTTTAAAGACTTCCCGAAATCCAAATTTGGACTTTCGTTAGTGTATTAAGTGTATCAAAATGTCGTCTTTCACATTTATTCGAAATCGTCAACCACAAAAAAAGTCAGTTTTGAGAAATCGTTGAATCAACAAAGTTGTCTCCTTCTTGTTTCAAGTGTTCTACTATGGACCCATCTCTAAAACTCAAGTTTTAAAGACTTCCCGAAATCCAAATTTAGACTTTCACTAGTGTATTAAGTGTATTAAAATGTCGTATTTCACATTGATTCGGAATCATCAACCGCAAAAAAAGTCAGTTCTGAGATATCGTTGAATGAACGAAGTTGTTTCTTTCTTGTTTCAAGTGTTTAACTATGGACCCATGGCTAAAACTCAAGTTTTAAAGACTTCCCGAAATCCGAATTTGTACTTTCATTAGTGTATTAAGTGTATTAAAATGTCGTCTTTCACATTGATTCGGAATCGTCAACTGCAAAAAAAGTCAGTTTTGAGTTATCGTTGAATGAACAAAGTTGTCTCTTTCTTGTTTCAAGTGTTTAACTATGGACCCATGGCTAAAACTCAAGTTTTAAAGACTTCCCGAAATCCGAATTTGGACTTTCATTAGTGTATTAAGTGTATTAAAATGTCGTCTTTCGCATTGATTCGGAATCGTCAACCGCAAAAAAAGTCAGTTTTGAGTTATCGTTGAATGAACAAAGTTGTCTCTTTCTTGTTTCAAGTGTTCAACTATGGACCCATGGCTAAAACTCAAGTTTTAAAGACTTCCCGAAATCCGAATTTGGACTTTCATTTGTGTATTAAGTGTATTAAAATGTCGTCTTTCACATTGATTCGGAATCGTCAACCGCAAAAAAAGTCAGTTTTGAGATATCGTTGAATGAACAAAGTTGTCTCTTTCTTGTTTCAAGTGTTCAACTATGGACCCATGGCTAAAACTCAAGTTTTAAAAACTTCCCAAAATCTGAATTTGGACTTTATTTAGTGTATTAAGTGTTTCAAAATGTCATCTTTCACGTAGATTCAGAACCGTCAAAAGCAAATAAGTCAGTTTTGAGATATCTTTGATAGAACAAAGTTCTGTCTTTCTTGTTTCAATTGTTCTACTGTGCACCCATGGCTAAAACTCAAGTTTTAAAAACTTCCCGAGATCTGAATCTGGACTTTCATTAGTGTATTATGTGTATCAAAATGTCGTCTTTCACATAGATTCGGAATCGTCAACTGCAAAAAAGTCAATTTTGAGATATCGTTGATTTAACAAAGTTGTCTCCTTCTTGTTTCAAGTGTTCTACTATGGACCCATGGGTAAAACTCACGTTTTAAAAATGTCCCGAAATCCGAATTTGGACTTTCACTAGTGTATTAAGTGTATCAAAATGTCGTCTTTCACATTGATTCGGAATCGTCAACCGCAAAAAAAGGCAGTTTTTAGATATCGTTGAATGAAGAAAGTTGTCTCTTTCTTGTTTCAAGTGTTCAACAATGGACCCATGGCTAAAACTCAAGTTTTAAAGACTTCCCGAAATCCGAATTTGGATTTTTCATTAGTGTAATAAGTGTATTAAAATGTCGTCTTTCACATTGATTCGGAATCATCAACCGCAAAAAAAGTCTGTTTTGAGATATCGTTGAATGAACAAAGTTGTCTCTTTCTTTTTTCAAGTGTTTAACTATGGACCCATGGCTAAAACTCAAGTTTTAAATACTTTCCGAAATCCGAATTTGGACTTTCATCAGTGTATTAAGTGTATTAAAATGTCGTCTTTCACATTGATTCGGAATCGTCCACTACAAAAAACTGCCCTTTTGAGTTATGGTTGAATAAGCAAAGTTGTCTCTTTCTTGTTTCAAGTGTTCAACTATGGACCCATGGCTAAAACACAAGTTTTAAAAACTTCTCGAAATATGAATTTGGACTTTCTTTAGTGTATTAAGTTTTTCAAAATGTCGTCTTTCACGTAGATTCGGAATCATCAAAACCAAATAAGTCAGTTTTTACATATCTTTGATTGAACAAAGTTCTATCTTTCTTGTTTCAAGTGTTCTACTATGAACCCACGGCTAAGACTCAAGTTTTAAAAACTTCTCGAAATCTGAATCTGGACTTTCATTAGTGTATTAAGTGTATCAAAATGTCATCTTTCACATAGGTTCGGAATCGTCAACTGCAAAAAAGTCAATTTTAAGATATCGTTGATTGAACAAAGTTGTCTCCTTCTTGTTTCAAGTGTTCTACTATGGACCATGGCTAAAACTCAAGTTTTAGAGACATCCCGAAATCCGAATTTGGACTTTCGTTAGTGTATTAAGTGTATCAAAATGTCATCTTTCACATTGATTCGAGATTGTCAACCGCAAAAAAAGTCAGTTTTGAGATATCGTTGAATGAACAAAGTTGTCTCTTTCTTGTTTCTAGTGTTTAACTATGGACCCATGGCTAAAACTCAAGTTTTAAAGACTTCCCGAAATCTGATTTGGACTTTCATCAGTGTATTAAGTGTATTAAAATGTAGTCTTTCACATTGATTCAGAATCGTCCACCGCAAAAAACTTTCCTTTCGAGTTATCGTTGAATGAACGAAGTTGTCTCTTTCTTGTTTCAAGTGTTCAACTACGGACCCATGGCCAAAACTCAAGTTTTAAAAACTTCCCAAAATCTGAATTTGGGCTTTCTTTAGTGTATTAAGTGTTTCAAAATGCCGTCTTTCATGTAGATTCGTAATCATCAAAAGCAAATAAGTCAGTTTTTAGATATCTTTGATTGAACAAAGTTCTGTCTTTCTTGTTTCAAGTGTTCTACTATGGACCCATGACTAAAACTCAAGTTTTAAAAACTTCTCGAAATCTAAATCTGGGCCTTCGTTAGGGTATTAAGTGTATCAAAATGTCGTCTTTCACATAGATTCGGAATCGTCAACTGCAAAAAAGTCAGTTTTAAGATATCGTTGATTGAACAAAGTTGTCTCTTTCTTGTTTCAAGTGTTCTACTATGGACCCATGGGTAAAACTCAAGTTTTAAAAAAGTTCCCGGAATCCGAATTTGGACATTCGTTAGTGTATTAAGTGTATCAAAATGTCGTCTTTCACGTTGATTCGGAATCGTCAACCGCAATAAAAGTCAGTTTTGAGATATAGTTGAATGAACAAAGTTGTCTCTTTCTTGTTTCAAGTGTTTAACTATTGACCCATGGCTAAAACTCAAGCTTTAAAGACTTCCCGAAATCCAAATTTGGACTTTCGTTAGTGTATTAAGTGTATCAAAATGTCGTCTTTCACATTTATTCGAAATCGTCAACCACAAAAAAAGTCAGTTTTGAGAAATCGTTGAATCAACAAAGTTGTCTCCTTCTTGTTTCAAGTGTTCTACTATGGACCCATCTCTAAAACTCAAGTTTTAAAGACTTCCCGAAATCCAAATTTAGACTTTCACTAGTGTATTAAGTGTATTAAAATGTCGTATTTCACATTGATTCGGAATCGTCAACCGCAAAAAAAGTCAGTTCTGAGATATCGTTGAATGAACGAAGTTGTTTCTTTCTTGTTTCAAGTGTTTAACTATGGACCCATGGCTAAAACTCAAGTTTTAAAGACTTCCCGAAATCCGAATTTGTACTTTCATTAGTGTATTAAGTGTATTAAAATGTCGTCTTTCACATTGATTCGGAATCGTCAACCGCAAAAAAAGTCAGTTTTGAGTTATCGTTGAATGAACAAAGTTGTCTCTTTCTTGTTTCAAGTGTTTAACTATGGACCCATGGCTAAAACTCAAGTTTTAAAGACTTCCCGAAATCCGAATTTGGACTTTCATTAGTGTATTAAGTGTATTAAAATGTCGTCTTTCGCATTGATTCGGAATCGTCAACCGCAAAAAAAGTCAGTTTTGAGTTATCGTTGAATGAACAAAGTTGTCTCTTTCTTGTTTCAAGTGTTCAACTATGGACCCATGGCTAAAACTCAAGTTTTAAAGACTTCCCGAAATCCGAATTTGGACTTTCATTTGTGTATTAAGTGTATTAAAATGTCGTCTTTCACATTGATTCGGAATCGTCAACCGCAAAAAAAGTCAGTTTTGAGATATCGTTGAATGAACAAAGTTGTCTCTTTCTTGTTTCAAGTGTTCAACTATGGACCCATGGCTAAAACTCAAGTTTTAAAAACTTCCCAAAATCTGAATTTGGACTTTATTTAGTGTATTAAGTGTTTCAAAATGTCATCTTTCACGTAGATTCAGAACCGTCAAAAGCAAATAAGTCAGTTTTGAGATATCTTTGATAGAACAAAGTTCTGTCTTTCTGGTTTCAATTGTTCTACTGTGCACCCATGGCTAAAACTCAAGTTTTAAAAACTTCCCGAGATCTGAATCTGGACTTTCATTAGTGTATTATGTGTATCAAAATGTCGTCTTTCACATAGATTCGGAATCGTCAACTGCAAAAAAGTCAATTTTGAGATATCGTTGATTTAACAAAGTTGTCTCCTTCTTGTTTCAAGTGTTCTACTATGGACCCATGGGTAAAACTCACGTTTTAAAAATGTCCCGAAATCCGAATTTGGACTTTCACTAGTGTATTAAGTGTATCAAAATGTCGTCTTTCACATTGATTCGGAATCGTCAACCGCAAAAAAAGGCAGTTTTTAGATATCGTTGAATGAAGAAAGTTGTCTCTTTCTTGTTTCAAGTGTTCAACAATGGACCCATGGCTAAAACTCAAGTTTTAAAGACTTCCCGAAATCCGAATTTGGATTTTTCATTAGTGTAATAAGTGTATTAAAATGTCGTCTTTCACATTGATTCGGAATCATCAACCGCAAAAAAAGTCAGTTTTGAGATATCGTTGAATGAACAAAGTTGTCTCTTTCTTTTTTCAAGTGTTTAACTATGGACCCATGGCTAAAACTCAAGTTTTAAATACTTTCCGAAATCCGAATTTGGACTTTCATCAGTGTATTAAGTGTATTAAAATGTCGTCTTTCACATTGATTCGGAATCGTCCACTACAAAAAACTGCCCTTTTGAGTTATGGTTGAATAAGCAAAGTTGTCTCTTTCTTGTTTCAAGTGTTCAACTATGGACCCATGGCTAAAACACAAGTTTTAAAAACTTCTCGAAATATGAATTTGGACTTTCTTTAGTGTATTAAGTTTTTCAAAATGTCGTCTTTCACGTAGATTCGGAATCATCAAAACCAAATAAGTCAGTTTTTACATATCTTTGATTGAACAAAGTTCTATCTTTCTTGTTTCAAGTGTTCTACTATGAACCCACGGCTAAGACTCAAGTTTTAAAAACTTCTCGAAATCTGAATCTGGACTTTCATTAGTGTATTAAGTGTATCAAAATGTGATCTTTCACATAGGTTCGGAATCGTCAACTGCAAAAAAGTCAATTTTAAGATATCGTTGATTGAACAAAGTTGTCTCCTTCTTGTTTCAAGTGTTCTACTATGGACCATGGCTAAAACTCAAGTTTTAGAGACATCCCGAAATCCGAATTTGGACTTTCGTTAGTGTATTAAGTGTATCAAAATGTCATCTTTCACATTGATTCGAGATCGTCAACCGCAAAAAAAGTCAGTTTTGAGATATCGTTGAATGAACAAAGTTGTCTCTTTCTTGTTTCTAGTGTTTAACTATGGACCCATGGCTAAAACTCAAGTTTTAAAGACTTCCCGAAATCTGATTTGGACTTTCATCAGTGTATTAAGTGTATTAAAATGTAGTCTTTCACATTGATTCAGAATCGTCCACCGCAAAAAACTTTCCTTTCGAGTTATCGTTGAATGAACGAAGTTGTCTCTTTCTTGTTTCAAGTGTTCAACTACGGACCCATGGCCAAAACTCAAGTTTTAAAAACTTCCCAAAATCTGAATTTGGGCTTTCTTTAGTGTATTAATGTTTCAAAATGCCGTCTTTCATGTAGATTCGTAATCATCAAAAGCAAATAAGTCAGTTTTTAGATATCTTTGATTGAACAAAGTTCTGTCTTTCTTGTTTCAAGTGTTCTACTATGGACCCATCACTAAAACTCAAGTTTTAAAAACTTCTCGAAATCTAAATCTGGACTTTCATTAGGGTATTAAGTGTATCAAAATGTCGTCTTTCACATAGATTCGGAATCGTCAACTGCAAAAAAGTCAGTTTTAAGATATCGTTGATTGAACAAAGTTGTCTCTTTCTTGTTTCAAGTGTTCTACTATGGACCCATGGGTAAAACTCAAGTTTTAAAAAAGTTCCCGGAATCCGAATTTGGACATTCGTTAGTGTATTAAGTGTATCAAAATGTCGTCTTTCACGTTGATTCGGAATCGTCAACCGCAATAAAAGTCAGTTTTGAGATATAGTTGAAGGAACAAAGTTGTCTCTTTCTTGTTTCAAGTGTTTAACTATTGACCCATGGCTAAAACTCAAGCTTTAAAGACTTCCCGAAATCCAAATTTGGACTTTCGTTAGTGTATTAAGTGTATCAAAATGTCGTCTTTCACATTTATTCGAAATCGTCAACCACAAAAAAAGTCAGTTTTGAGAAATCGTTGAATCAACAAAGTTGTCTCCTTCTTGTTTCAAGTGTTCTACTATGGACCCATCTCTAAAACTCAAGTTTTAAAGACTTCCCGAAATCCAAATTTAGACTTTCACTAGTGTATTAAGTGTATTAAAATGTCGTATTTCACATTGATTCGGAATCGTCAACCGCAAAAAAAGTCAGTTCTGAGATATCGTTGAATGAACGAAGTTGTTTCTTTCTTGTTTCAAGTGTTTAACTATGGACCCATGGCTAAAACTCAAGTTTTAAAGACTTCCCGAAATCCGAATTTGTACTTTCATTAGTGTATTAAGTGTATTAAAATGTCGTCTTTCACATTGATTCGGAATCGTCAACCGCAAAAAAAGTCAGTTTTGAGTTATCGTTGAATGAACAAAGTTGTCTCTTTCTTGTTTCAAGTGTTTAACTATGGACCCATGGCTAAAACTCAAGTTTTAAAGACTTCCCGAAATCCGAATTTGGACTTTCATTAGTGTATTAAGTGTATTAAAATGTCGTCTTTCGCATTGATTCGAAATCGTCAACCGCAAAAAAAGTCAGTTTTGAGTTATCGTTGAATGAACAAAGTTGTCTCTTTCTTGTTTCAAGTGTTCAACTATGGACCCATGGCTAAAACTCAAGTTTTAAAGACTTCCCGAAATCCGAATTTGGACTTTCATTTGTGTATTAAGTGTATTAAAATGTCGTCTTTCACATTGATTCGGAATCGTCAACCGCAAAAAAAGTCAGTTTTGAGATATCGTTGAATGAACAAAGTTGTCTCTTTCTTGTTTCAAGTGTTCAACTATGGACCCATGGCTAAAACTCAAGTTTTAAAAACTTCCCAAAATCTGAATTTGGACTTTATTTAGTGTATTAAGTGTTTCAAAATGTCATCTTTCACGTAGATTCAGAACCGTCAAAAGCAAATAAGTCAGTTTTGAGATATCTTTGATAGAACAAAGTTCTGTCTTTCTTGTTTCAATTGTTCTACTGTGCACCCATGGCTAAAACTCAAGTTTTAAAAACTTCCCGAGATCTGAATCTGGACTTTCATTAGTGTATTATGTGTATCAAAATGTCGTCTTTCACATAGATTCGGAATCGTCAACTGCAAAAAAGTCAATTTTGAGATATCGTTGATTTAACAAAGTTGTCTCCTTCTTGTTTCAAGTGTTCTACTATGGACCCATGGGTAAAACTCATGTTTTAAAAATGTCCCGAAATCCGAATTTGGACTTTCACTAGTGTATTAAGTGTATCAAAATGTCGTCTTTCACATTGATTCGGAATCGTCAACCGCAAAAAAAGGCAGTTTTTAGATATCGTTGAATGAAGAAAGTTGTCTCTTTCTTGTTTCAAGTGTTCAACAATGGACCCATGGCTAAAACTCAAGTTTTAAAGACTTCCCGAAATCCGAATTTGGATTTTTCATTAGTGTATTAAGTGTATTAAAATGTCGTCTTTCACATTGATTCGGAATCATCAACCGCAAAAAAAGTCAGCTTTGAGATATCGTTGAATGAACAAAGTTGTCTCTTTCTTTTTTCAAGTGTTTAACTATGGACCCATGGCTAAAACTCAAGTTTTAAATACTTTCCGAAATCCGAATTTGGACTTTCATCAGTGTATTAAGTGTATTAAAATGTCGTCTTTCACATTGATTCGGAATCGTCCACTACAAAAAACTGCCCTTTTGAGTTATCGTTGAATAAGCAAAGTTGTCTCTTTCTTGTTTCAAGTGTTCAACTATGGACCCATGGCTAAAACACAAGTTTTAAAAACTTCTCGAAATATGAATTTGGACTTTCTTTAGTGTATTAAGTTTTTCAAAATGTCGTCTTTCACGTAGATTCGGAATCATCAAAACCAAATAAGTCAGTTTTTAGATATCTTTGATTGAACAAAGTTCTATCTTTCTTGTTTCAAGTGTTCTACTATGAACCCACGGCTAAAACTCAAGTTTTAAAAACTTCTCGAAATCTGAATCTGGACTTTCATTAGTGTATTAAGTGTATCAAAATGTCATCTTTCACATAGGTTCGGAATCGTCAACTGCAAAAAAGTCAATTTTAAGATATCGTTGATTGAACAAAGTTGTCTCCTTCTTGTTTCAAGTGTTCTACTATGGACCATGGCTAAAACTCAAGTTTTAGAGACATCCCGAAATCCGAATTTGGACTTTCGTTAGTGTATTAAGTGTATCAAAATGTCATCTTTCACATTGATTCGAGATCGTCAACCGCAAAAAAAGTCAGTTTTGAGATATCGTTGAATGAACAAAGTTGTCTCTTTCTTGTTTCTAGTGTTTAACTATGGACCCATGGCTAAAACTCAAGTTTTAAAGACTTCCCGAAATCTGATTTGGACTTTCATCAGTGTATTAAGTGTATTAAAATGTAGTCTTTCACATTGATTCAGAATCGTCCACCGCAAAAAACTTTCCTTTCGAGTTATCGTTGAATGAACGAAGTTGTCTCTTTCTTGTTTCAAGTGTTCAACTACGGACCCATGGCCAAAACTCAAGTTTTAAAAACTTCCCAAAATCTGAATTTGGGCTTTCTTTAGTGTATTAAGTGTTTCAAAATGCCGTCTTTCATGTAGATTCGTAATCATCAAAAGCAAATAAGTCAGTTTTTAGATATCTTTGATTGAACAAAGTTCTGTCTTTCTTGTTTCAAGTGTTCTACTATGGACCCATCACTAAAACTCAAGTTTTAAAAACTTCTCGAAATCTAAATCTGGACTTTCATTAGGGTATTAAGTGTATCAAAATGTCGTCTTTCACATAGATTCGGAATCGTCAACTGCAAAAAAGTCAGTTTTAAGATATCGTTGATTGAACAAAGTTGTCTCTTTCTTGTTTCAAGTGTTCTACTATGGACCCATGGGTAAAACTCAAGTTTTAAAAAAGTTCCCGGAATCCGAATTTGGACATTCGTTAGTGTATTAAGTGTATCAAAATGTCGTCTTTCACGTTGATTCGGAATCGTCAACCGCAATAAAAGTCAGTTTTGAGATATAGTTGAAGGAACAAAGTTGTCTCTTTCTTGTTTCAAGTGTTTAACTATTGACCCATGGCTAAAACTCAAGCTTTAAAGACTTCCCGAAATCCAAATTTGGACTTTCGTTAGTGTATTAAGTGTATCAAAATGTCGTCTTTCACATTTATTCGAAATCGTCAACCACAAAAAAAGTCAGTTTTGAGAAATCGTTGAATCAACAAAGTTGTCTCCTTCTTGTTTCAAGTGTTCTACTATGGACCCATCTCTAAAACTCAAGTTTTAAAGACTTCCCGAAATCCAAATTTAGACTTTCACTAGTGTATTAAGTGTATTAAAATGTCGTATTTCACATTGATTCGGAATCGTCAACCGCAAAAAAAGTCAGTTCTGAGATATCGTTGAATGAACGAAGTTGTTTCTTTCTTGTTTCAAGTGTTTAACTATGGACCCATGGCTAAAACTCAAGTTTTAAAGACTTCCCGAAATCCGAATTTGTACTTTCATTATTGTATTAAGTGTATTAAAATGTCGTCTTTCACATTGATTCGGAATCGTCAACCGCAAAAAAAGTCAGTTTTGAGTTATCGTTGAATGAACAAAGTTGTCTCTTTCTTGTTTCAAGTGTTTAACTATGGACCCATGGCTAAAACTCAAGTTTTAAAGACTTCCCGAAATCCGAATTTGGACTTTCATTAGTGTATTAAGTGTATTAAAATGTCGTCTTTCGCATTGATTCGGAATCGTCAACCGCAAAAAAAGTCAGTTTTGAGTTATCGTTGAATGAACAAAGTTGTCTCTTTCTTGTTTCAAGTGTTCAACTATGGACCCATGGCTAAAACTCAAGTTTTAAAGACTTCCCGAAATCCGAATTTGGACTTTCATTTGTGTATTAAGTGTATTAAAATGTCGTCTTTCACATTGATTCGGAATCGTCAACCGCAAAAAAAGTCAGTTTTGAGATATCGTTGATTGAACAAAGTTGTCTCTTTCTTGTTTCAAGTGTTCAACTATGGACCCATGGCTAAAACTCAAGATTTAAAAACTTCCCAAAATCTGAATTTGGACTTTATTTAGTGTATTAAGTGTTTCAAAATGTCTTCTTTCACGTAGATTCAGAACCGTCAAAAGCAAATAAGTCAGTTTTGAGATATCTTTGATAGAACAAAGTTCTGTCTTTCTTGTTTCAATTGTTCTACTGTGCACCCATGGCTAAAACTCAAGTTTTAAAAACTTCCCGAGATCTGAATCTGGACTTTCATTAGTGTATTATGTGTATCAAAATGTCGTCTTTCACATAGATTCGGAATCGTCAACTGCAAAAAAGTCAATTTTGAGATATCGTTGATTTAACAAAGTTGTCTCCTTCTTGTTTCAAGTGTTCTACTATGGACCCATGGGTAAAACTCACGTTTTAAAAATGTCCCGAAATCCGAATTTGGACTTTCACTAGTGTATTAAGTGTATCAAAATGTCGTCTTTCACATTGATTCGGAATCGTCAACCGCAAAAAAAGGCAGTTTTTAGATATCGTTGAATGAAGAAAGTTGTCTCTTTCTTGTTTCAAGTGTTCAACAATGGACCCATGGCTAAAACTCAAGTTTTAAAGACTTCCCGAAATCCGAATTTGGATTTTTCATTAGTGTATTAAGTGTATTAAAATGTCGTCTTTCACATTGATTCGGAATCATCAACCGCAAAAAAAGTCAGTTTTGAGATATCGTTGAATGAACAAAGTTGTCTCTTTCTTTTTTCAAGTGTTTAACTATGGACCCATGGCTAAAACTCAAGTTTTAAATACTTTCCGAAATCCGAATTTGGACTTTCATCAGTGTATTAAGTGTATTAAAATGTCGTCTTTCACATTGATTCGGAATCGTCCACTACAAAAAACTGCCCTTTTGAGTTATCGTTGAATAAGCAAAGTTGTCTCTTTCTTGTTTCAAGTGTTCAACTATGGACCCATGGCTAAAACACAAGTTTTAAAAACTTCTCGAAATATGAATTTGGACTTTCTTTAGTGTATTAAGTTTTTCAAAATGTCGTCTTTCACGTAGATTCGGAATCATCAAAACCAAATAAGTCAGTTTTTAGATATCTTTGATTGAACAAAGTTCTATCTTTCTTGTTTCAAGTGTTCTACTATGAACCCACGGCTAAGACTCAAGTTTTAAAAACTTCTCGAAATCTGAATCTGGACTTTCATTAGTGTATTAAGTGTATCAAAATGTCATCTTTCACATAGGTTCGGAATCGTCAACTGCAAAAAAGTCAATTTTAAGATATCGTTGATTGAACAAAGTTGTCTCCTTCTTGTTTCAAGTGTTCTACTATGGACCATGGCTAAAACTCAAGTTTTAGAGACATCCCGAAATCCGAATTTGGACTTTCGTTAGTGTATTAAGTGTATCAAAATGTCATCTTTCACATTGATTCGAGATCGTCAACCGCAAAAAAAGTCAGTTTTGAGATATCGTTGAATGAACAAAGTTGTCTCTTTCTTGTTTCTAGTGTTTAACTATGGACCCATGGCTAAAACTCAAGTTTTAAAGACTTCCCGAAATCCGAATTTGGACTTTCATTAGTGTATTAAGTGTATTAAAATGTCGTCTTTCGCATTGATTCGGAATCGTCAACCGCAAAAAAAGTCAGTTTTGAGTTATCGTTGAATGAACAAAGTTGTCTCTTTCTTGTTTCAAGTGTTCAACTATGGACCCATGGCTAAAACTCAAGTTTTAAAGACTTCCCGAAATCCGAATTTGGACTTTCATTTGTGTATTAAGTGTATTAAAATGTCGTCTTTCACATTGATTCGGAATCGTCAACCGCAAAAAAAGTCAGTTTTGAGATATCGTTGAATGAACAAAGTTGTCTCTTTCTTGTTTCAAGTGTTCAACTATGGACCCATGGCTAAAACTCAAGTTTTAAAAACTTCCCAAAATCTGAATTTGGACTTTATTTAGTGTATTAAGTGTTTCAAAATGTCATCTTTCACGTAGATTCAGAACCGTCAAAAGCAAATAAGTCAGTTTTGAGATATCTTTGATAGAACAAAGTTCTGTCTTTCTTGTTTCAATTGTTCTACTGTGCACCCATGGCTAAAACTCAAGTTTTAAAAACTTCCCGAGATCTGAATCTGGACTTTCATTAGTGTATTATGTGTATCAAAATGTCGTCTTTCACATAGATTCGGAATCGTCAACTGCAAAAAAGTCAATTTTGAGATATCGTTGATTTAACAAAGTTGTCTCCTTCTTGTTTCAAGTGTTATACTATGGACCCATGGGTAAAACTCACGTTTTAAAAATGTCCCGAAATCCGAATTTGGACTTTCACTAGTGTATTAAGTGTATCAAAATGTCGTCTTTCACATTGATTCGGAATCGTCAACCGCAAAAAAAGGCAGTTTTTAGATATCGTTGAATGAAGAAAGTTGTCTCTTTCTTGTTTCAAGTGTTCAACAATGGACCCATGGCTAAAACTCAAGTTTTAAAGACTTCTCGAAATCCGAATTTGGATTTTTCATTAGTGTATTAAGTGTATTAAAATGTCATCTTTCACATTGATTCGGAATCATCAACCGCAAAAAAAGTCAGTTTTGAGATATCGTTGAATGAACAAAGTTGTCTCTTTCTTTTTTCAAGTGTTTAACTATGGACCCATGGCTAAAACTCAAGTTTTAAATACTTTCCGAAATCCGAATTTGGACTTTCATCAGTGTATTAAGTGTATTAAAATGTCGTCTTTCACATTGATTCGGAATCGTCCACTACAAAAAACTGCCCTTTTGAGTTATCGTTGAATAAGCAAAGTTGTCTCTTTCTTGTTTCAAGTGTTCAACTATGGACCCATGGCTAAAACACAAGTTTTAAAAACTTCTCGAAATATGAATTTGGACTTTCTTTAGTGTATTAAGTTTTTCAAAATGTCGTCTTTCACGTAGATTCGGAATCATCAAAACCAAATAAGTCAGTTTTTAGATATCTTTGATTGAACAAAGTTCTATCTTTCTTGTTTCAAGTGTTCTACTATGAACCCACGGCTAAGACTCAAGTTTTAAAAACTTCTCGAAATCTGAATCTGGACTTTCATTAGTGTATTAAGTGTATCAAAATGTCATCTTTCACATAGGTTCGGAATCGTCAACTGCAAAAAAGTCAATTTTAAGATATCGTTGATTGAACAAAGTTGTCTCCTTCTTGTTTCAAGTGTTCTACTATGGACCATGGCTAAAACTCAAGTTTTAGAGACATCCCGAAATCCGAATTTGGACTTTCGTTAGTGTATTAAGTGTATCAAAATGTCATCTTTCACATTGATTCGAGATCGTCAACCGCAAAAAAAGTCAGTTTTGAGATATCGTTGAATGAACAAAGTTGTCTCTTTCTTGTTTCTAGTGTTTAACTATGGACCCATGGCTAAAACTCAAGTTTTAAAGACTTCCCGAAATCCGAATTTGGACTTTCATTAGTGTATTAAGTGTATTAAAATGTCGTCTTTCGCATTGATTCGGAATCGTCAACCGCAAAAAAAGTCAGTTTTGAGTTATCGTTGAATGAACAAAGTTGTCTCTTTCTTGTTTCAAGTGTTCAACTATGGACCCATGGCTAAAACTCAAGTTTTAAAGACTTCCCGAAATCCGAAATTGGACTTTCATTTGTGTATTAAGTGTATTAAAATGTCGTCTTTCACATTGATTCGGAATCGTCAACCGCAAAAAAAGTCAGTTTTGAGATATCGTTGAATGAACAAAGTTGTCTCTTTCTTGTTTCAAGTGTTCAACTATGGACCCATGGCTAAAACTCAAGTTTTAAAAACTTCCCAAAATCTGAATTTGGACTTTATTTAGTGTATTAAGTGTTTCAAAATGTCATCTTTCACGTAGATTCAGAACCGTCAAAAGCAAATAAGTCAGTTTTGAGATATCTTTGATAGAACAAAGTTCTGTCTTTCTTGTTTCAATTGTTCTACTGTGCACCCATGGCTAAAACTCAAGTTTTAAAAACTTCCCGAGATCTGAATCTGGACTTTCATTAGTGTATTATGTGTATCAAAATGTCGTCTTTCACATAGATTCGGAATCGTCAACTGCAAAAAAGTCAATTTTGAGATATCGTTGATTTAACAAAGTTGTCTCCTTCTTGTTTCAAGTGTTCTACTATGGACCCATGGGTAAAACTCACGTTTTAAAAATGTCCCGAAATCCGAATTTGGACTTTCACTAGTGTATTAAGTGTATCAAAATGTCGTCTTTCACATTGATTCGGAATCGTCAACCGCAAAAAAAGGCAGTTTTTAGATATCGTTGAATGAAGAAAGTTGTCTCTTTCTTGTTTCAAGTGTTCAACAATGGACCCATGGCTAAAACTCAAGTTTTAAAGACTTCCCGTAATCCGAATTTGGATTTTTCATTAGTGTATTAAGTGTATTAAAATGTCATCTTTCACATTGATTCGGAATCATCAACCGCAAAAAAAGTCTGTTTTGAGATATCGTTGAATGAACAAAGTTGTCTCTTTCTTTTTTCAAGTGTTTAACTATGGACCCATGGCTAAAACTCAAGTTTTAAATACTTTCCGAAATCCGAATTTGGACTTTCATCAGTGTATTAAGTGTATTAAAATGTCGTCTTTCACATTGATTCGGAATCGTCCACTACAAAAAACTACCCTTTTGAGTTATCGTTGAATAAGCAAAGTTGTCTCTTTCTTGTTTCAAGTGTTCAACTATGGACCCATGGCTAAAACACAAGTTTTAAAAACTTCTCGAAATATGAATTTGGACTTTCTTTAGTGTATTAAGTTTTTCAAAATGTCGTCTTTCACGTAGATTCGGAATCATCAAAACCAAATAAGTCAGTTTTTAGATATCTTTAATTGAACAAAGTTCTATCTTTCTTGTTTCAAGTGTTCTACTATGAACCCACGGCTAAGACTCAAGTTTTAAAAACTTCTCGAAATCTGAATCTGGACTTTCATTAGTGTATTAAGTGTATCAAAATGTCATCTTTCACATAGGTTCGGAATCGTCAACTGCAAAAAAGTCAATTTTAAGATATCGTTGATTGAACAAAGTTGTCTCCTTCTTGTTTCAAGTGTTCTACTATGGACCATGGCTAAAACTCAAGTTTTAGAGACATCCCGAAATCCGAATTTGGACTTTCGTTAGTGTATTAAGTGTATCAAAATGTCATCTTTCACATTGATTCGAGATCGTCAACCGCAAAAAAAGTCAGTTTTGAGATATCGTTGAATGAACAAAGTTGTCTCTTTCTTGTTTCTAGTGTTTAACTATGGACCCATGGCTAAAACTCAAGTTTTAAAGACTTCCCGAAATCTGATTTGGACTTTCATCAGTGTATTAAGTGTATTAAAATGTAGTCTTTCACATTGATTCAGAATCGTCCACCGCAAAAAACTTTCCTTTCGAGTTATCGTTGAATGAACGAAGTTGTCTCTTTCTTGTTTCAAGTGTTCAACTACGGACCCATGGCCAAAACTCAAGTTTTAAAAACTTCCCAAAATCTGAATTTGGGCTTTCTTTAGTGTATTAAGTGTTTCAAAATGCCGTCTTTCATGTAGATTCGTAATCATCAAAAGCAAATAAGTCAGTTTTTAGATATCTTTGATTGAACAAAGTTCTGTCTTTCTTGTTTCAAGTGTTCTACTATGGACCCATGACTAAAACTCAAGTTTTAAAAACTTCTCGAAATCTAAATCTGGGCCTTCGTTAGGGTATTAAGTGTATCAAAATGTCGTCTTTCACATAGATTCGGAATCGTCAACTGCAAAAAAGTCAGTTTTAAGATATCGTTGATTGAACAAAGTTGTCTCTTTCTTGTTTCAAGTGTTCTACTATGGACCCATGGGTAAAACTCAAGTTTTAAAAAAGTTCCCGGAATCCGAATTTGGACATTCGTTAGTGTATTAAGTGTATCAAAATGTCGTCTTTCACGTTGATTCGGAATCGTCAACCGCAATAAAAGTCAGTTTTGAGATATAGTTGAAGGAACAAAGTTGTCTCTTTCTTGTTTCAAGTGTTTAACTATTGACCCATGGCTAAAACTCAAGCTTTAAAGACTTCCCGAAATCCAAATTTGGACTTTCGTTAGTGTATTAAGTGTATCAAAATGTCGTCTTTCACATTTATTCGAAATCGTCAACCACAAAAAAAGTCAGTTTTGAGAAATCGTTGAATCAACAAAGTTGTCTCCTTCTTGTTTCAAGTGTTCTACTATGGACCCATCTCTAAAACTCAAGTTTTAAAGACTTCCCGAAATCCAAATTTAGACTTTCACTAGTGTATTAAGTGTATTAAAATGTCGTATTTCACATTGATTCGGAATCGTCAACCGCAAAAAAAGTCAGTTCTGAGATATCGTTGAATGAACGAAGTTGTTTCTTTCTTGTTTCAAGTGTTTAACTATGGACCCATGGCTAAAACTCAAGTTTTAAAGACTTCCCGAAATCCGAATTTGTACTTTCATTAGTGTATTAAGTGTATTAAAATGTCGTCTTTCACATTGATTCGGAATCGTCAACCGCAAAAAAAGTCAGTTTTGAGTTATCGTTGAATGAACAAAGTTGTCTCTTTCTTGTTTCAAGTGTTTAACTATGGACCCATGGCTAAAACTCAAGTTTTAAAGACTTCCCGAAATCCGAATTTGGACTTTCATTAGTGTATTAAGTGTATTAAAATGTCGTCTTTCGCATTGATTCGGAATCGTCAACCGCAAAAAAAGTCAGTTTTGAGTTATCGTTGAATGAACAAAGTTGTCTCTTTCTTGTTTCAAGTGTTCAACTATGGACCCATGGCTAAAACTCAAGTTTTAAAGACTTCCCGAAATCCGAATTTGGACTTTCATTTGTGTATTAAGTGTATTAAAATGTCGTCTTTCACATTGATTCGGAATCGTCAACCGCAAAAAAAGTCAGTTTTGAGATATCGTTGAATGAACAAAGTTGTCTCTTTCTTGTTTCAAGTGTTCAACTATGGACCCATGGCTAAAACTCAAGTTTTAAAAACTTCCCAAAATCTGAATTTGGACTTTATTTAGTGTATTAAGTGTTTCAAAATGTCATCTTTCACGTAGATTCAGAACCGTCAAAAGCAAATAAGTCAGTTTTGAGATATCTTTGATAGAACAAAGTTCTGTCTTTCTTGTTTCAATTGTTCTACTGTGCACCCATGGCTAAAACTCAAGTTTTAAAAACTTCCCGAGATCTGAATCTGGACTTTCATTAGTGTATTATGTGTATCAAAATGTCGTCTTTCACATAGATTCGGAATCGTCAACTGCAAAAAAGTCAATTTTGAGATATCGTTGATTTAACAAAGTTGTCTCCTTCTTGTTTCAAGTGTTCTACTATGGACCCATGGGTAAAACTCACGTTTTAAAAATGTCCCGAAATCCGAATTTGGACTTTCACTAGTGTATTAAGTGTATCAAAATGTCGTCTTTCACATTGATTCGGAATCGTCAACCGCAAAAAAAGGCAGTTTTTAGATATCGTTGAATGAAGAAAGTTGTCTCTTTCTTGTTTCAAGTGTTCAACAATGGACCCATGGCTAAAACTCAAGTTTTAAAGACTTCCCGAAATCCGAATTTGGATTTTTCATTAGTGTAATAAGTGTATTAAAATGTCGTCTTTCACATTGATTCGGAATCATCAACCGCAAAAAAAGTCAGTTTTGAGATATCGTTGAATGAACAAAGTTGTCTCTTTCTTTTTTCAAGTGTTTAACTATGGACCCATGGCTAAAACTCAAGTTTTAAATACTTTCCGAAATCCGAATTTGGACTTTCATCAGTGTATTAAGTGTATTAAAATGTCGTCTTTCACATTGATTCGGAATCGTCCACTACAAAAAACTGCCCTTTTGAGTTATGGTTGAATAAGCAAAGTTGTCTCTTTCTTGTTTCAAGTGTTCAACTATGGACCCATGGCTAAAACACAAGTTTTAAAAACTTCTCGAAATATGAATTTGGACTTTCTTTAGTGTATTAAGTTTTTCAAAATGTCGTCTTTCACGTAGATTCGGAATCATCAAAACCAAATAAGTCAGTTTTTACATATCTTTGATTGAACAAAGTTCTATCTTTCTTGTTTCAAGTGTTCTACTATGAACCCACGGCTAAGACTCAAGTTTTAAAAACTTCTCGAAATCTGAATCTGGACTTTCATTAGTGTATTAAGTGTATCAAAATGTCATCTTTCACATAGGTTCGGAATCGTCAACTGCAAAAAAGTCAATTTTAAGATATCGTTGATTGAACAAAGTTGTCTCCTTCTTGTTTCAAGTGTTCTACTATGGACCATGGCTAAAACTCAAGTTTTAGAGACATCCCGAAATCCGAATTTGGACTTTCGTTAGTGTATTAAGTGTATCAAAATGTCATCTTTCACATTGATTCGAGATCGTCAACCGCAAAAAAAGTCAGTTTTGAGATATCGTTGAATGAACAAAGTTGTCTCTTTCTTGTTTCTAGTGTTTAACTATGGACCCATGGCTAAAACTCAAGTTTTAAAGACTTCCCGAAATCTGATTTGGACTTTCATCAGTGTATTAAGTGTATTAAAATGTAGTCTTTCACATTGATTCAGAATCGTCCACCGCAAAAAACTTTCCTTTCGAGTTATCGTTGAATGAACGAAGTTGTCTCTTTCTTGTTTCAAGTGTTCAACTACGGACCCATGGCCAAAACTCAAGTTTTAAAAACTTCCCAAAATCTGAATTTGGGCTTTCTTTAGTGTATTAATGTTTAAAAATGCCGTCTTTCATGTAGATTCGTAATCATCAAAAGCAAATAAGTCAGTTTTTAGATATCTTTGATTGAACAAAGTTCTGTCTTTCTTGTTTCAAGTGTTCTACTATGGACCCATCACTAAAACTCAAGTTTTAAAAACTTCTCGAAATCTAAATCTGGACTTTCATTAGGGTATTAAGTGTA
The DNA here is from genome assembly GCA_036245055.1 of Diospyros kaki. Taxonomy (NCBI): domain Eukaryota; kingdom Viridiplantae; phylum Streptophyta; class Magnoliopsida; order Ericales; family Ebenaceae; genus Diospyros; species Diospyros kaki. The sequence goes on along the minus strand of BSEG01000009.1, from coordinate 18,169,665 downwards.
TCAAAATGTCGTCTTTCACATAGATTCGGAATCGTCAACTGCAAAAAAGTCAGTTTTAAGATATCGTTGATTGAACAAAGTTGTCTCTTTCTTGTTTCAAGTGTTCTACTATGGACCCATGGGTAAAACTCAAGTTTTAAAAAAGTTCCCGGAATCCGAATTTGGACATTCGTTAGTGTATTAAGTGTATCAAAATGTCGTCTTTCACGTTGATTCGGAATCGTCAACCGCAATAAAAGTCAGTTTTGAGATATAGTTGAATGAACAAAGTTGTCTCTTTCTTGTTTCAAGTGTTTAACTATTGACCCATGGCTAAAACTCAAGCTTTAAAGACTTCCCGAAATCCAAATTTGGACTTTCGTTAGTGTATTAAGTGTATCAAAATGTCGTCTTTCACATTTATTCGAAATCGTCAACCACAAAAAAAGTCAGTTTTGAGAAATCGTTGAATCAACAAAGTTGTCTCCTTCTTGTTTCAAGTGTTCTACTATGGACCCATCTCTAAAACTCAAGTTTTAAAGACTTCCCGAAATCCAAATTTAGACTTTCACTAGTGTATTAAGTGTATTAAAATGTCGTATTTCACATTGATTCGGAATCGTCAACCGCAAAAAAAGTCAGTTCTGAGATATCGTTGAATGAACGAAGTTGTTTCTTTCTTGTTTCAAGTGTTTAACTATGGACCCATGGCTAAAACTCAAGTTTTAAAGACTTCCCGAAATCTGAATTTGTACTTTCATTAGTGTATTAAGTGTATTAAAATGTCGTCTTTCACATTGATTCGGAATCGTCAACCGCAAAAAAAGTCAGTTTTGAGTTATCGTTGAATGAACAAAGTTGTCTCTTTCTTGTTTCAAGTGTTTAACTATGGACCCATGGCTAAAACTCAAGTTTTAAAGACTTCCCGAAATCCGAATTTGGACTTTCATTAGTGTATTAAGTGTATTAAAATGTCGTCTTTCGCATTGATTCGGAATCGTCAACCGCAAAAAAAGTCAGTTTTGAGTTATCGTTGAATGAACAAAGTTGTCTCTTTCTTGTTTCAAGTGTTCAACTATGGACCCATGGCTAAAACTCAAGTTTTAAAGACTTCCCGAAATCCGAATTTGGACTTTCATTTGTGTATTAAGTGTATTAAAATGTCGTCTTTCACATTGATTCGGAATCGTCAACCGCAAAAAAAGTCAGTTTTGAGATATCGTTGAATGAACAAAGTTGTCTCTTTCTTGTTTCAAGTGTTCAACTATGGACCCATGGCTAAAACTCAAGTTTTAAAAACTTCCCAAAATCTGAATTTGGACTTTATTTAGTGTATTAAGTGTTTCAAAATGTCATCTTTCACGTAGATTCAGAACCGTCAAAAGCAAATAAGTCAGTTTTGAGATATCTTTGATAGAACAAAGTTCTGTCTTTCTTGTTTCAATTGTTCTACTGTGCACCCATGGCTAAAACTCAAGTTTTAAAAACTTCCCGAGATCTGAATCTGGACTTTCATTAGTGTATTATGTGTATCAAAATGTCGTCTTTCACATAGATTCGGAATCGTCAACTGCAAAAAAGTCAATTTTGAGATATCGTTGATTTAACAAAGTTGTCTCCTTCTTGTTTCAAGTGTTCTACTATGGACCCATGGGTAAAACTCACGTTTTAAAAATGTCCCGAAATCCGAATTTGGACTTTCACTAGTGTATTAAGTGTATCAAAATGTCGTCTTTCACATTGATTCGGAATCGTCAACCGCAAAAAAAGGCAGTTTTTAGATATCGTTGAATGAAGAAAGTTGTCTCTTTCTTGTTTCAAGTGTTCAACAATGGACCCATGGCTAAAACTCAAGTTTTAAAGACTTCCCGAAATCCGAATTTGGATTTTTCATTAGTGTAATAAGTGTATTAAAATGTCGTCTTTCACATTGATTCGGAATCATCAACCGCAAAAAAAGTCAGTTTTGAGATATCGTTGAATGAACAAAGTTGTCTCTTTCTTTTTTCAAGTGTTTAACTATGGACCCATGGCTAAAACTCAAGTTTTAAATACTTTCCGAAATCCGAATTTGGACTTTCATCAGTGTATTAAGTGTATTAAAATGTCGTCTTTCACATTGATTCGGAATCGTCCACTACAAAAAACTGCCCTTTTGAGTTATGGTTGAATAAGCAAAGTTGTCTTTTTCTTGTTTCAAGTGTTCAACTATGGACCCATGGCTAAAACACAAGTTTTAAAAACTTCTCGAAATATGAATTTGGACTTTCTTTAGTGTATTAAGTTTTTCAAAATGTCGTCTTTCACGTAGATTCGGAATCATCAAAACCAAATAAGTCAGTTTTTACATATCTTTGATTGAACAAAGTTCTATCTTTCTTGTTTCAAGTGTTCTACTATGAACCCACGGCTAAGACTCAAGTTTTAAAAACTTCTCGAAATCTGAATCTGGACTTTCATTAGTGTATTAAGTGTATCAAAATGTCATCTTTCACATAGGTTCGGAATCGTCAACTGCAAAAAAGTCAATTTTAAGATATCGTTGATTGAACAAAGTTGTCTCCTTCTTGTTTCAAGTGTTCTACTATGGACCATGGCTAAAACTCAAGTTTTAGAGACATCCCGAAATCCGAATTTGGACTTTCGTTAGTGTATTAAGTGTATCAAAATGTCATCTTTCACATTGATTCGAGATTGTCAACCGCAAAAAAAGTCAGTTTTGAGATATCGTTGAATGAACAAAGTTGTCTCTTTCTTGTTTCTAGTGTTTAACTATGGACCCATGGCTAAAACTCAAGTTTTAAAGACTTCCCGAAATCTGATTTGGACTTTCATCAGTGTATTAAGTGTATTAAAATGTAGTCTTTCACATTGATTCAGAATCGTCCACCGCAAAAAACTTTCCTTTCGAGTTATCGTTGAATGAACGAAGTTGTCTCTTTCTTGTTTCAAGTGTTCAACTACGGACCCATGGCCAAAACTCAAGTTTTAAAAACTTCCCAAAATCTGAATTTGGGCTTTCTTTAGTGTATTAATGTTTCAAAATGCCGTCTTTCATGTAGATTCGTAATCATCAAAAGCAAATAAGTCAGTTTTTAGATATCTTTGATTGAACAAAGTTCTGTCTTTCTTGTTTCAAGTGTTCTACTATGGACCCATGACTAAAACTCAAGTTTTAAAAACTTCTCGAAATCTAAATCTGGACTTTCATTAGGGTATTAAGTGTATCAAAATGTCGTCTTTCACATAGATTCGGAATCGTCAACTGCAAAAAAGTCAGTTTTAAGATATCGTTGATTGAACAAAGTTGTCTCTTTCTTGTTTCAAGTGTTCTACTATGGACCCATGGGTAAAACTCAAGTTTTAAAAAAGTTCCCGGAATCCGAATTTGGACATTCGTTAGTGTATTAAGTGTATCAAAATGTCGTCTTTCACGTTGATTCGGAATCGTCAACCGCAATAAAAGTCAGTTTTGAGATATAGTTGAATGAACAAAGTTGTCTCTTTCTTGTTTCAAGTGTTTAACTATTGACCCATGGCTAAAACTCAAGCTTTAAAGACTTCCCGAAATCCAAATTTGGACTTTCGTTAGTGTATTAAGTGTATCAAAATGTCGTCTTTCACATTTATTCGAAATCGTCAACCACAAAAAAAGTCAGTTTTGAGAAATCGTTGAATCAACAAAGTTGTCTCCTTCTTGTTTCAAGTGTTCTACTATGGACCCATCTCTAAAACTCAAGTTTTAAAGACTTCCCGAAATCCAAATTTAGACTTTCACTAGTGTATTAAGTGTATTAAAATGTCGTATTTCACATTGATTCGGAATCGTCAACCGCAAAAAAAGTCAGTTCTGAGATATCGTTGAATGAACGAAGTTGTTTCTTTCTTGTTTCAAGTGTTTAACTATGTACCCATGGCTAAAACTCAAGTTTTAAAGACTTCCCGAAATCCGAATTTGTACTTTCATTAGTGTATTAAGTGTATTAAAATGTCGTCTTTCACATTGATTCGGAATCGTCAACCGCAAAAAAAGTCAGTTTTGAGTTATCGTTGAATGAACAAAGTTGTCTCTTTCTTGTTTCAAGTGTTTAACTATGGACCCATGGCTAAAACTCAAGTTTTAAAGACTTCCCGAAATCCGAATTTGGACTTTCATTAGTGTATTAAGTGTATTAAAATGTCGTCTTTCGCATTGATTCGGAATCGTCAACCGCAAAAAAAGTCAGTTTTGAGTTATCGTTGAATGAACAAAGTTGTCTCTTTCTTGTTTCAAGTGTTCAACTATGGACCCATGGCTAAAACTCAAGTTTTAAAGACTTCCCGAAATCCGAATTTGGACTTTCATTTGTGTATTAAGTGTATTAAAATGTCGTCTTTCACATTGATTCGGAATCGTCAACCGCAAAAAAAGTCAGTTTTGAGATATCGTTGAATGAACAAAGTTGTCTCTTTCTTGTTTCAAGTGTTCAACTATGGACCCATGGCTAAAACTCAAGTTTTAAAAACTTCCCAAAATCTGAATTTGGACTTTATTTAGTGTATTAAGTGTTTCAAAATGTCATCTTTCACGTAGATTCAGAACCGTCAAAAGCAAATAAGTCAGTTTTGAGATATCTTTGATAGAACAAAGTTCTGTCTTTCTTGTTTCAATTGTTCTACTGTGCACCCATGGCTAAAACTCAAGTTTTAAAAACTTCCCGAGATCTGAATCTGGACTTTCATTAGTGTATTATGTGTATCAAAATGTCGTCTTTCACATAGATTCGGAATCGTCAACTGCAAAAAAGTCAATTTTGAGATATCGTTGATTTAACAAAGTTGTCTCCTTCTTGTTTCAAGTGTTCTACTATGGACCCATGGGTAAAACTCACGTTTTAAAAATGTCCCGAAATCTGAATTTGGACTTTCACTAGTGTATTAAGTGTATCAAAATGTCGTCTTTCACATTGATTCGGAATCGTCAACCGCAAAAAAAGGCAGTTTTTAGATATCGTTGAATGAAGAAATTGTCTCTTTCTTGTTTCAAGTGTTCAACAATGGACCCATGGCTAAAACTCAAGTTTTAAAGACTTCCCGAAATCCGAATTTGGATTTTTCATTAGTGTATTAAGTGTATTAAAATGTCGTCTTTCACATTGATTCGGAATCATCAACCGCAAAAAAAGTCAGTTTTGAGATATCGTTGAATGAACAAAGTTGTCTCTTTCTTTTTTCAAGTGTTTAACTATGGACCCATGGCTAAAACTCAAGTTTTAAATACTTTCCGAAATCCGAATTTGGACTTTCATCAGTGTATTAAGTGTATTAAAATGTCGTCTTTCACATTGATTCGGAATCGTCCACTACAAAAAACTGCCCTTTTGAGTTATCGTTGAATAAGCAAAGTTGTCTCTTTCTTGTTTCAAGTGTTCAACTATGGACCCATGGCTAAAACACAAGTTTTAAAAACTTCTCGAAATATGAATTTGGACTTTCTTTAGTGTATTAAGTTTTTCAAAATGTCGTCTTTCACGTAGATTCGGAATCATCAAAACCAAATAAGTCAGTTTTTAGATATCTTTGATTGAACAAAGTTCTATCTTTCTTGTTTCAAGTGTTCTACTATGAACCCACGGCTAAGACTCAAGTTTTAAAAACTTCTCGAAATCTGAATCTGGACTTTCATTAGTGTATTAAGTGTATCAAAATGTCATCTTTCACATAGGTTCGAAATCGTCAACTGCAAAAAAGTCAATTTTAAGATATCGTTGATTGAACAAAGTTGTCTCCTTCTTGTTTCAAGTGTTCTACTATGGACCATGGCTAAAACTCAAGTTTTAGAGACATCCCGAAATCCGAATTTGGACTTTCGTTAGTGTATTAAGTGTATCAAAATGTCATCTTTCACATTGATTCGAGATCGTCAACCGCAAAAAAAGTCAGTTTTGAGATATCGTTGAATGAACAAAGTTGTCTCTTTCTTGTTTCTAGTGTTTAACTATGGACCCATGGCTAAAACTCAAGTTTTAAAGACTTCCCGAAATCTGATTTGGACTTTCATCAGTGTATTAAGTGTATTAAAATGTAGTCTTTCACATTGATTCAGAATCGTCCACCGCAAAAAACTTTCCTTTCGAGTTATCGTTGAATGAACGAAGTTGTCTCTTTCTTGTTTCAAGTGTTCAACTACGGACCCATGGCCAAAACTCAAGTTTTAAAAACTTCCCAAAATCTGAATTTGGGCTTTCTTTAGTGTATTAAGTGTTTCAAAATGCCGTCTTTCATGTAGATTCGTAATCATCAAAAGCAAATAAGTCAGTTTTTAGATATCTTTGATTGAACAAAGTTCTGTCTTTCTTGTTTCAAGTGTTCTACTATGGACCCATGACTAAAACTCAAGTTTTAAAAACTTCTCGAAATCTAAATCTGGACTTTCATTAGGGTATTAAGTGTATCAAAATGTCGTCTTTCACATAGATTCGGAATCGTCAACTGCAAAAAAGTCAGTTTTAAGATATCGTTGATTGAACAAAGTTGTCTCTTTCTTGTTTCAAGTGTTCTACTATGGACCCATGGGTAAAACTCAAGTTTTAAAAAAGTTCCCGGAATCCGAATTTGGACATTCGTTAGTGTATTAAGTGTATCAAAATGTCGTCTTTCACGTTGATTCGGAATCGTCAACCGCAATAAAAGTCAGTTTTGAGATATAGTTGAAGGAACAAAGTTGTCTCTTTCTTGTTTCAAGTGTTTAACTATTGACCCATGGCTAAAACTCAAGCTTTAAAGACTTCCCGAAATCCAAATTTGGACTTTCGTTAGTGTATTAAGTGTATCAAAATGTCGTCTTTCACATTTATTCGAAATCGTCAACCACAAAAAAAGTCAGTTTTGAGAAATCGTTGAATCAACAAAGTTGTCTCCTTCTTGTTTCAAGTGTTCTACTATGGACCCATCTCTAAAACTCAAGTTTTAAAGACTTCCCGAAATCCAAATTTAGACTTTCACTAGTGTATTAAGTGTATTAAAATGTCGTATTTCACATTGATTCGGAATCGTCAACCGCAAAAAAAGTCAGTTCTGAGATATCGTTGAATGAACGAAGTTGTTTCTTTCTTGTTTCAAGTGTTTAACTATGGACCCATGGCTAAAACTCAAGTTTTAAAGACTTCCCGAAATCCGAATTTGTACTTTCATTAGTGTATTAAGTGTATTAAAATGTCGTCTTTCACATTGATTCGGAATCGTCAACCGCAAAAAAAGTCAGTTTTGAGTTATCGTTGAATGAACAAAGTTGTCTCTTTCTTGTTTCAAGTGTTTAACTATGGACCCATGGCTAAAACTCAAGTTTTAAAGACTTCCCGAAATCCGAATTTGGACTTTCATTAGTGTATTAAGTGTATTAAAATGTCGTCTTTCGCATTGATTCGGAATCGTCAACCGCAAAAAAAGTCAGTTTTGAGTTATCGTTGAATGAACAAAGTTGTCTCTTTCTTGTTTCAAGTGTTCAACTATGGACCCATGGCTAAAACTCAAGTTTTAAAGACTTCCCGAAATCCGAATTTGGACTTTCATTTGTGTATTAAGTGTATTAAAATGTCGTCTTTCACATTGATTCGGAATCGTCAACCGCAAAAAAAGTCAGTTTTGAGATATCGTTGAATGAACAAAGTTGTCTCTTTCTTGTTTCAAGTGTTCAACTATGGACCCATGGCTAAAACTCAAGTTTTAAAAACTTCCCAAAATCTGAATTTGGACTTTATTTAGTGTATTAAGTGTTTCAAAATGTCATCTTTCACGTAGATTCAGAACCGTCAAAAGCAAATAAGTCAGTTTTGAGATATCTTTGATAGAACAAAGTTCTGTCTTTCTTGTTTCAATTGTTCTACTGTGCACCCATGGCTAAAACTCAAGTTTTAAAAACTTCCCGAGATCTGAATCTGGACTTTCATTAGTGTATTATGTGTATCAAAATGTCGTCTTTCACATAGATTCGGAATCGTCAACTGCAAAAAAGTCAATTTTGAGATATCGTTGATTTAACAAAGTTGTCTCCTTCTTGTTTCAAGTGTTCTACTATGGACCCATGGGTAAAACTCACGTTTTAAAAATGTCCCGAAATCCGAATTTGGACTTTCACTATTGTATTAAGTGTATCAAATTGTCGTCTTTCACATTGATTCGGAATCGTCAACCGCAAAAAAAGGCAGTTTTTAGATATCGTTGAATGAAGAAAGTTGTCTCTTTCTTGTTTCAAGTGTTCAACAATGGACCCATGGCTAAAACTCAAGTTTTAAAGACTTCCCGAAATCCGAATTTGGATTTTTCATTAGTGTATTAAGTGTATTAAAATGTCGTCTTTCACATTGATTCGGAATCATCAACCGCAAAAAAAGTCAGGTTTGAGATATCGTTGAATGAACAAAGTTGTCTCTTTCTTTTTTCAAGTGTTTAACTATGGACCCATGGCTAAAACTCAAGTTTTAAATACTTTCCGAAATCCGAATTTGGACTTTCATCAGTGTATTAAGTGTATTAAAATGTCGTCTTTCACATTGATTCGGAATCGTCCACTACAAAAAACTGCCCTTTTGAGTTATCGTTGAATAAGCAAAGTTGTCTCTTTCTTGTTTCAAGTGTTCAACTATGGACCCATGGCTAAAACACAAGTTTTAAAAACTTCTCGAAATATGAATTTGGACTTTCTTTAGTGTATTAAGTTTTTCAAAATGTCGTCTTTCACGTAGATTCGGAATCATCAAAACCAAATAAGTCAGTTTTTAGATATCTTTGATTGAACAAAGTTCTATCTTTCTTGTTTCAAGTGTTCTACTATGAACCCACGGCTAAGACTCAAGTTTTAAAAACTTCTCAAAATCTGAATCTGGACTTTCATTAGTGTATTAAGTGTATCAAAATGTCATCTTTCACATAGGTTCGGAATCGTCAACTGCAAAAAAGTCAATTTTAAGATATCGTTGATTGAACAAAGTTGTCTCCTTCTTGTTTCAAGTGTTCTACTATGGACCATGGCTAAAACTCAAGTTTTAGAGACATCCCGAAATCCGAATTTGGACTTTCGTTAGTGTATTAAGTGTATCAAAATGTCATCTTTCACATTGATTCGAGATCGTCAACCGCAAAAAAAGTCAGTTTTGAGATATCGTTGAATGAACAAAGTTGTCTCTTTCTTGTTTCTAGTGTTTAACTATGGACCCATGGCTAAAACTCAAGTTTTAAAGACTTCCCGAAATCTGATTTGGACTTTCATCAGTGTATTAAGTGTATTAAAATGTAGTCTTTCACATTGATTCAGAATCGTCCACCGCAAAAAACTTTCCTTTCGAGTTATCGTTGAATGAACGAAGTTGTCTCTTTCTTGTTTCAAGTGTTCAACTACGGACCCATGGCCAAAACTCAAGTTTTAAAAAATTCCCAAAATCTGAATTTGGGCTTTCTTTAGTGTATTAAGTGTTTCAAAATGCCGTCTTTCATGTAGATTCGTAATCATCAAAAGCAAATAAGTCAGTTTTTAGATATCTTTGATTGAACAAAGTTCTGTCTTTCTTGTTTCAAGTGTTCTACTATGGACCCATGACTAAAACTCAAGTTTTAAAAACTTCTCGAAATCTAAATCTGGACTTTCATTAGGGTATTAAGTGTATCAAAATGTCGTCTTTCACATAGATTCGGAATCGTCAACTGCAAAAAAGTCAGTTTTAAGATATCGTTGATTGAACAAAGTTGTCTCTTTCTTGTTTCAAGTGTTCTACTATGGACCCATGGGTAAAACTCAAGTTTTAAAAAAGTTCCCGGAATCCGAATTTGGACATTCGTTAGTGTATTAAGTGTATCAAAATGTCGTCTTTCACGTTGATTCGGAATCGTCAACCGCAATAAAAGTCAGTTTTGAGATATAGTTGAAGGAACAAAGTTGTCTCTTTCTTGTTTCAAGTGTTTAACTATTGACCCATGGCTAAAACTCAAGCTTTAAAGACTTCCCGAAATCCAAATTTGGACTTTCGTTAGTGTATTAAGTGTATCAAAATGTCGTCTTTCACATTTATTCGAAATCGTCAACCACAAAAAAAGTCAGTTTTGAGAAATCGTTGAATCAACAAAGTTGTCTCCTTCTTGTTTCAAGTGTTCTACTATGGACCCATCTCTAAAACTCAAGTTTTAAAGACTTCCCGAAATCCAAATTTAGACTTTCACTAGTGTATTAAGTGTATTAAAATGTCGTATTTCACATTGATTCGGAATCGTCAACCGCAAAAAAAGTCAGTTCTGAGATATCGTTGAATGAACGAAGTTGTTTCTTTCTTGTTTCAAGTGTTTAACTATGGACCCATGGCTAAAACTCAAGTTTTAAAGACTTCCCGAAATCCGAATTTGTACTTTCATTAGTGTATTAAGTGTATTAAAATGTCGTCTTTCACATTGATTCGGAATCGTCAACCGCAAAAAAAGTCAGTTTTGAGTTATCGTTGAATGAACAAAGTTGTCTCTTTCTTGTTTCAAGTGTTTAACTATGGACCCATGGCTAAAACTCAAGTTTTAAAGACTTCCCGAAATCCGAATTTGGACTTTCATTAGTGTATTAAGTGTATTAAAATGTCGTCTTTCGCATTGATTCGGAATCGTCAACCGCAAAAAAAGTCAGTTTTGAGTTATCGTTGAATGAACAAAGTTGTCTCTTTCTTGTTTCAAGTGTTCAACTATGGACCCATGGCTAAAACTCAAGTTTTAAAGACTTCCCGAAATCCGAATTTGGACTTTCATTTGTGTATTAAGTGTATTAAAATGTCGTCTTTCACATTGATTCGGAATCGTCAACCGCAAAAAAAGTCAGTTTTGAGATATCGTTGAATGAACAAAGTTGTCTCTTTCTTGTTTCAAGTGTTCAACTATGGACCCATGGCTAAAACTCAAGTTTTAAAAACTTCCCAAAATCTGAATTTGGACTTTATTTAGTGTATTAAGTGTTTCAAAATGTCATCTTTCACGTAGATTCAGAACCGTCAAAAGCAAATAAGTCAGTTTTGAGATATCTTTGATAGAACAAAGTTCTGTCTTTCTTGTTTCAATTGTTCTACTGTGCACCCATGGCTAAAACTCAAGTTTTAAAAACTTCCCGAGATCTGAATCTGGACTTTCATTAGTGTATTATGTGTATCAAAATGTCGTCTTTCACATAGATTCGGAATCGTCAACTGCAAAAAAGTCAATTTTGAGATATCGTTGATTTAACAAAGTTGTCTCCTTCTTGTTTCAAGTGTTCTACTATGGACCCATGGGTAAAACTCACGTTTTAAAAATGTCCCGAAATCTGAATTTGGACTTTCACTAGTGTATTAAGTGTATCAAAATGTCGTCTTTCACATTGATTCGGAATCGTCAACCGCAAAAAAAGGCAGTTTTTAGATATCGTTGAATGAAGAAATTGTCTCTTTCTTGTTTCAAGTGTTCAACAATGGACCCATGGCTAAAACTCAAGTTTTAAAGACTTCCCGAAATCCGAATTTGGATTTTTCATTAGTGTATTAAGTGTATTAAAATGTCGTCTTTCACATTGATTCGGAATCATCAACCGCAAAAAAAGTCAGTTTTGAGATATCGTTGAATGAACAAAGTTGTCTCTTTCTTTTTCAAGTGTTTAACTATGGACCCATGGCTAAAACTCAAGTTTTAAATACTTTCCGAAATCCGAATTTGGACTTTCATCAGTGTATTAAGTGTATTAAAATGTCGTCTTTCACATTGATTCGGAATCGTCCACTACAAAAAACTGCCCTTTTGAGTTATCGTTGAATAAGCAAAGTTGTCTCTTTCTTGTTTCAAGTGTTCAACTATGGACCCATGGCTAAAACACAAGTTTTAAAAACTTCTCGAAATATGAATTTGGACTTTCTTTAGTGTATTAAGTTTTTCAAAATGTCGTCTTTCACGTAGATTCGGAATCATCAAAACCAAATAAGTCAGTTTTTAGATATCTTTGATTGAACAAAGTTCTATCTTTCTTGTTTCAAGTGTTCTACTATGAACCCACGGCTAAGACTCAAGTTTTAAAAACTTCTCGAAATCTGAATCTGGACTTTCATTAGTGTATTAAGTGTATCAAAATGTCATCTTTCACATAGGTTCGAAATCGTCAACTGCAAAAAAGTCAATTTTAAGATATCGTTGATTGAACAAAGTTGTCTCCTTCTTGTTTCAAGTGTTCTACTATGGACCATGGCTAAAACTCAAGTTTTAGAGACATCCCGAAATCCGAATTTGGACTTTCGTTAGTGTATTAAGTGTATCAAAATGTCATCTTTCACATTGATTCGAGATCGTCAACCGCAAAAAAAGTCAGTTTTGAGATATCGTTGAATGAACAAAGTTGTCTCTTTCTTGTTTCTAGTGTTTAACTATGGACCCATGGCTAAAACTCAAGTTTTAAAGACTTCCCGAAATCTGATTTGGACTTTCATCAGTGTATTAAGTGTATTAAAATGTAGTCTTTCACATTGATTCAGAATCGTCCACCGCAAAAAACTTTCCTTTCGAGTTATCGTTGAATGAACGAAGTTGTCTCTTTCTTGTTTCAAGTGTTCAACTACGGACCCATGGCCAAAACTCAAGTTTTAAAAACTTCCCAAAATCTGAATTTGGGCTTTCTTTAGTGTATTAAGTGTTTCAAAATGCCGTCTTTCATGTAGATTCGTAATCATCAAAAGCAAATAAGTCAGTTTTTAGATATCTTTGATTGAACAAAGTTCTGTCTTTCTTGTTTCAAGTGTTCTACTATGGACCCATGACTAAAACTCAAGTTTTAAAAACTTCTCGAAATCTAAATCTGGACTTTCATTAGGGTATTAAGTGTATCAAAATGTCGTCTTTCACATAGATTCGGAATCGTCAACTGCAAAAAAGTCAGTTTTAAGATATCGTTGATTGAACAAAGTTGTCTCTTTCTTGTTTCAAGTGTTCTACTATGGACCCATGGGTAAAACTCAAGTTTTAAAAAAGTTCCCGGAATCCGAATTTGGACATTCGTTAGTGTATTAAGTGTATCAAAATGTCGTCTTTCACGTTGATTCGGAATCGTCAACCGCAATAAAAGTCAGTTTTGAGATATAGTTGAAGGAACAAAGTTGTCTCTTTCTTGTTTCAAGTGTTTAACTATTGACCCATGGCTAAAACTCAAGCTTTAAAGACTTCCCGAAATCCAAATTTGGACTTTCGTTAGTGTATTAAGTGTATCAAAATGTCGTCTTTCACATTTATTCGAAATCGTCAACCACAAAAAAAGTCAGTTTTGAGAAATCGTTGAATCAACAAAGTTGTCTCCTTCTTGTTTCAAGTGTTCTACTATGGACCCATCTCTAAAACTCAAGTTTTAAAGACTTCCCGAAATCCAAATTTAGACTTTCACTAGTGTATTAAGTGTATTAAAATGTCGTATTTCACATTGATTCGGAATCGTCAACCGCAAAAAAAGTCAGTTCTGAGATATCGTTGAATGAACGAAGTTGTTTCTTTCTTGTTTCAAGTGTTTAACTATGGACCCATGGCTAAAACTCAAGTTTTAAAGACTTCCCGAAATCCGAATTTGTACTTTCATTAGTGTATTAAGTGTATTAAAATGTCGTCTTTCACATTGATTCGGAATCGTCAACCGCAAAAAAAGTCAGTTTTGAGTTATCGTTGAATGAACAAAGTTGTCTCTTTCTTGTTTCAAGTGTTTAACTATGGACCCATGGCTAAAACTCAAGTTTTAAAGACTTCCCGAAATCCGAATTTGGACTTTCATTAGTGTATTAAGTGTATTAAAATGTCGTCTTTCGCATTGATTCGGAATCGTCAACCGCAAAAAAAGTCAGTTTTGAGTTATCGTTGAATGAACAAAGTTGTCTCTTTCTTGTTTCAAGTGTTCAACTATGGACCCATGGCTAAAACTCAAGTTTTAAAGACTTCCCGAAATCCGAATTTGGACTTTCATTTGTGTATTAAGTGTATTAAAATGTCGTCTTTCACATTGATTCGGAATCGTCAACCGCAAAAAAAGTCAGTTTTGAGATATCGTTGAATGAACAAAGTTGTCTCTTTCTTGTTTCAAGTGTTCAACTATGGACCCATGGCTAAAACTCAAGTTTTAAAAACTTCCCAAAATCTGAATTTGGACTTTATTTAGTGTATTAAGTGTTTCAAAATGTCATCTTTCACGTAGATTCAGAACCGTCAAAAGCAAATAAGTCAGTTTTGAGATATCTTTGATAGAACAAAGTTCTGTCTTTCTTGTTTCAATTGTTCTACTGTGCACCCATGGCTAAAACTCAAGTTTTAAAAACTTCCCGAGATCTGAATCTGGACTTTCATTAGTGTATTATGTGTATCAAAATGTCGTCTTTCACATAGATTCGGAATCGTCAACTGCAAAAAAGTCAATTTTGAGATATCGTTGATTTAACAAAGTTGTCTCCTTCTTGTTTCAAGTGTTCTACTATGGACCCATGGGTAAAACTCACGTTTTAAAAATGTCCCGAAATCCGAATTTGGACTTTCACTAGTGTATTAAGTGTATCAAATTGTCGTCTTTCACATTGATTCGGAATCGTCAACCGCAAAAAAAGGCAGTTTTTAGATATCGTTGAATGAAGAAAGTTGTCTCTTTCTTGTTTCAAGTGTTCAACAATGGACCCATGGCTAAAACTCAAGTTTTAAAGACTTCCCGAAATCCGAATTTGGATTTTTCATTAGTGTATTAAGTGTATTAAAATGTCGTCTTTCACATTGATTCGGAATCATCAACCGCAAAAAAAGTCAGTTTTGAGATATCGTTGAATGAACAAAGTTGTCTCTTTCTTTTTTCAAGTGTTTAACTATGGACCCATGGCTAAAACTCAAGTTTTAAATACTTTCCGAAATCCGAATTTGGACTTTCATCAGTGTATTAAGTGTATTAAAATGTCGTCTTTCACATTGATTCGGAATCGTCCACTACAAAAAACTGCCCTTTTGAGTTATCGTTGAATAAGCAAAGTTGTCTCTTTCTTGTTTCAAGTGTTCAACTATGGACCCATGGCTAAAACACAAGTTTTAAAAACTTCTCGAAATATGAATTTGGACTTTCTTTAGTGTATTAAGTTTTTCAAAATGTCGTCTTTCACGTAGATTCGGAATCATCAAAACCAAATAAGTCAGTTTTTAGATATCTTTGATTGAACAAAGTTCTATCTTTCTTGTTTCAAGTGTTCTACTATGAACCCACGGCTAAGACTCAAGTTTTAAAAACTTCTCAAAATCTGAATCTGGACTTTCATTAGTGTATTAAGTGTATCAAAATGTCATCTTTCACATAGGTTCGGAATCGTCAACTGCAAAAAAGTCAATTTTAAGATATCGTTGATTGAACAAAGTTGTCTCCTTCTTGTTTCAAGTGTTCTACTATGGACCATGGCTAAAACTCAAGTTTTAGAGACATCCCGAAATCCGAATTTGGACTTTCGTTAGTGTATTAAGTGTATCAAAATGTCATCTTTCACATTGATTCGAGATCGTCAACCGCAAAAAAAGTCAGTTTTGAGATATCGTTGAATGAACAAAGTTGTCTCTTTCTTGTTTCTAGTGTTTAACTATGGACCCATGGCTAAAACTCAAGTTTTAAAGACTTCCCGAAATCTGATTTGGACTTTCATCAGTGTATTAAGTGTATTAAAATGTAGTCTTTCACATTGATTCAGAATCGTCCACCGCAAAAAACTTTCCTTTCGAGTTATCGTTGAATGAACGAAGTTGTCTCTTTCTTGTTTCAAGTGTTCAACTACGGACCCATGGCCAAAACTCAAGTTTTAAAAACTTCCCAAAATCTGAATTTGGGCTTTCTTTAGTGTATTAAGTGTTTCAAAATGCCGTCTTTCATGTAGATTCGTAATCATCAAAAGCAAATAAGTCAGTTTTTAGATATCTTTGATTGAACAAAGTTCTGTCTTTCTTGTTTCAAGTGTTCTACTATGGACCCATGACTAAAACTCAAGTTTTAAAAACTTCTCGAAATCTAAATCTGGACTTTCATTAGGGTATTAAGTGTATCAAAATGTCGTCTTTCACATAGATTCGGAATCGTCAACTGCAAAAAAGTCAGTTTTAAGATATCGTTGATTGAACAAAGTTGTCTCTTTCTTGTTTCAAGTGTTCTACTATGGACCCATGGGTAAAACTCAAGTTTTAAAAAAGTTCCCGGAATCCGAATTTGGACATTCGTTAGTGTATTAAGTGTATCAAAATGTCGTCTTTCACGTTGATTCGGAATCGTCAACCGCAATAAAAGTCAGTTTTGAGATATAGTTGAAGGAACAAAGTTGTCTCTTTCTTGTTTCAAGTGTTTAACTATTGACCCATGGCTAAAACTCAAGCTTTAAAGACTTCCCGAAATCCAAATTTGGACTTTCGTTAGTGTATTAAGTGTATCAAAATGTCGTCTTTCACATTTATTCGAAATCGTCAACCACAAAAAAAGTCAGTTTTGAGAAATCGTTGAATCAACAAAGTTGTCTCCTTCTTGTTTCAAGTGTTCTACTATGGACCCATCTCTAAAACTCAAGTTTTAAAGACTTCCCGAAATCCAAATTTAGACTTTCACTAGTGTATTAAGTGTATTAAAATGTCGTATTTCACATTGATTCGGAATCGTCAACCGCAAAAAAAGTCAGTTCTGAGATATCGTTGAATGAACGAAGTTGTTTCTTTCTTGTTTCAAGTGTTTAACTATGGACCCATGGCTAAAACTCAAGTTTTAAAGACTTCCCGAAATCCGAATTTGTACTTTCATTAGTGTATTAAGTGTATTAAAATGTCGTCTTTCACATTGATTCGGAATCGTCAACCGCAAAAAAAGTCAGTTTTGAGTTATCGTTGAATGAACAAAGTTGTCTCTTTCTTGTTTCAAGTGTTTAACTATGGACCCATGGCTAAAACTCAAGTTTTAAAGACTTCCCGAAATCCGAATTTGGACTTTCATTAGTGTATTAAGTGTATTAAAATGTCGTCTTTCGCATTGATTCGGAATCGTCAACCGCAAAAAAAGTCAGTTTTGAGTTATCGTTGAATGAACAAAGTTGTCTCTTTCTTGTTTCAAGTGTTCAACTATGGACCCATGGCTAAAACTCAAGTTTTAAAGACTTCCCGAAATCCGAATTTGGACTTTCATTTGTGTATTAAGTGTATTAAAATGTCGTCTTTCACATTGATTCGGAATCGTCAACCGCAAAAAAAGTCAGTTTTGAGATATCGTTGAATGAACAAAGTTGTCTCTTTCTTGTTTCAAGTGTTCAACTATGGACCCATGGCTAAAACTCAAGTTTTAAAAACTTCCCAAAATCTGAATTTGGACTTTATTTAGTGTATTAAGTGTTTCAAAATGTCATCTTTCACGTAGATTCAGAACCGTCAAAAGCAAATAAGTCAGTTTTGAGATATCTTTGATAGAACAAAGTTCTGTCTTTCTTGTTTCAATTGTTCTACTGTGCACCCATGGCTAAAACTCAAGTTTTAAAAACTTCCCGAGATCTGAATCTGGACTTTCATTAGTGTATTATGTGTATCAAAATGTCGTCTTTCACATAGATTCGGAATCGTCAACTGCAAAAAAGTCAATTTTGAGATATCGTTGATTTAACAAAGTTGTCTCCTTCTTGTTTCAAGTGTTCTACTATGGACCCATGGGTAAAACTCACGTTTTAAAAATGTCCCGAAATCCGAATTTGGACTTTCACTAGTGTATTAAGTGTATCAAAATGTCGTCTTTCACATTGATTCGGAATCGTCAACCACAAAAAAAGGCAGTTTTTAGATATCGTTGAATGAAGAAAGTTGTCTCTTTCTTGTTTCAAGTGTTCAACAATGGACCCATGGCTAAAACTCAAGTTTTAAAGACTTCCCGAAATCCGAATTTGGATTTTTCATTAGTGTATTAAGTGTATTAAAATGTCGTCTTTCACATTGATTCGGAATCATCAACCGCAAAAAAAGTCAGTTTTGAGATATCGTTGAATGAACAAAGTTGTCTCTTTCTTGTTTCAAGTGTTCAACTATGGACCCATGGCTAAAACTCAAGTTTTAAAGACTTCCCGAAATCCGAATTTGGACTTTCATTTGTGTATTAAGTGTATTAAAATGTCATCTTTCGCATTGATTCGGAATCGTCAACCGCAAAAAAAGTCAGTTTTGAGTTATCGTTGAATGAACAAAGTTGTCTCTTTCTTGTTTCAAGTGTTCAACTATGGACCCATGGCTAAAACTCAAGTTTTAAAGACTTCCCGAAATCCGAATTTGGACTTTCATTTGTGTATTAAGTGTATTAAAATGTCGTCTTTCACATTGATTCGGAATCGTCAACCGCAAAAAAAGTCAGTTTTGAGATATCGTTGAATGAACAAAGTTGTCTCTTTCTTGTTTCAAGTGTTCAACTATGGACCCATGGCTAAAACTCAAGTTTTAAAAACTTCCCAAAATCTGAATTTGGACTTTATTTAGTGTATTAAGTGTTTCAAAATGTCATCTTTCACGTAGATTCAGAACCGTCAAAAGCAAATAAGTCAATTTTGAGATATCTTTGATAGAACAAAGTTCTGTCTTTCTTGTTTCAATTGTTCTACTGTGCACCCATGGCTAAAACTCAAGTTTTAAAAACTTCCCGAGATCTGAATCTGGACTTTCATTAGTGTATTATGTGTATCAAAATGTCGTCTTTCACATAGATTCGGAATCGTCAACTGCAAAAAAGTCAATTTTGACATATCGTTGATTTAACAAAGTTGTCTCCTTCTTGTTTCAAGTGTTCTACTATGGACCCATGGGTAAAACTCACGTTTTAAAAATGTCCCGAAATCCGAATTTGGACTTTCACTAGTGTATTAAGTGTATCAAAATGTCGTCTTTCACATTGATTCGGAATCGTCAACCGCAAAAAAAGGCAGTTTTTAGATATCGTTGAATGAAGAAAGTTGTCTCTTTCTTGTTTCAAGTGTTCAACAATGGACCCATGGCTAAAACTCAAGTTTTAAAGACTTCCCGAAATCCGAATTTGGATTTTTCATTAGTGTATTAAGTGTATTAAAATGTCATCTTTCACATTGATTAGGAATCATCAACCGCAAAAAAAGTCAGTTTTGAGATATCGTTGAATGAACAAAGTTGTCTCTTTCTTTTTTCAAGTGTTTAACTATGGACCCATGGCTAAAACTCAAGTTTTAAATACTTTCCGAAATCCGAATTTGGACTTTCATCAGTGTATTAAGTGTATTAAAATGTCGTCTTTCACATTGATTCGGAATCGTCCACTACAAAAAACTGCCCTTTTGAGTTATCGTTGAATAAGCAAAGTTGTCTCTTTCTTGTTTCAAGTGTTCAACTATGGACCCATGGCTAAAACACAAGTTTTAAAAACTTCTCGAAATATGAATTTGGACTTTCTTTAGTGTATTAAGTTTTTCAAAATGTCGTC
Source organism: Diospyros kaki (assembly GCA_036245055.1). NCBI lineage: Eukaryota > Viridiplantae > Streptophyta > Magnoliopsida > Ericales > Ebenaceae > Diospyros > Diospyros kaki. The sequence goes on along the minus strand of BSEG01000009.1, from coordinate 18,150,221 downwards.
TTTCACGTAGATTCGGAATCATCAAAACCAAATAAGTCAGTTTTTAGATATCTTTGATTGAACAAAGTTCTATCTTTCTTGTTTCAAGTGTTCTACTATGAACCCACGGCTAAAACTCAAGTTTTAAAAACTTCTCGAAATCTGAATCTGGACTTTCATTAGTGTATTAAATGTATCAAAATGTCATCTTTCACATAGGTTCGGAATCGTCAACTGCAAAAAAGTCAATTTTAAGATATCGTTGATTGAACAAAGTTGTCTCCTTCTTGTTTCAAGTGTTCTACTATGGACCATGGCTAAAACTCAAGTTTTAGAGACATCCCGAAATCCGAATTTGGACTTTCGTTAGTGTATTAAGTGTATCAAAATGTCATCTTTCACATTGATTCGAGATCGTCAACCGCAAAAAAAGTCAGTTTTGAGATATCGTTGAATGAACAAAGTTGTCTCTTTCTTGTTTCTAGTGTTTAACTATGGACCCATGGCTAAAACTCAAGTTTTAAAGACTTCCCGAAATCTGATTTGGACTTTCATCAGTGTATTAAGTGTATTAAAATGTAGTCTTTCACATTGATTCAGAATCGTCCACCGCAAAAAACTTTCCTTTCGAGTTATCGTTGAATGAACGAAGTTGTCTCTTTCTTGTTTCAAGTGTTCAACTACGGACCCATGGCCAAAACTCAAGTTTTAAAAACTTCCCAAAATCTGAATTTGGGCTTTCTTTAGTGTATTAAGTGCTTCAAAATGCCGTCTTTCATGTAGATTCGTAATCATCAAAAGCAAATAAGTCAGTTTTTAGATATCTTTGATTGAACAAAGTTCTGTCTTTCTTGTTTCAAGTGTTCTACTATGGACCCATGACTAAAACTCAAGTTTTAAAAACTTCTCGAAATCTAAATCTGGACTTTCATTAGGGTATTAAGTGTATCAAAATGTCGTCTTTCACATAGATTCGGAATCGTCAACTGCAAAAAAGTCAGTTTTAAGATATCGTTGATTGAACAAAGTTGTCTCTTTCTTGTTTCAAGTGTTCTACTATGGACCCATGGGTAAAACTCAAGTTTTAAAAAAGTTCCCGGAATCCGAATTTGGACATTCGTTAGTGTATTAAGTGTATCAAAATGTCGTCTTTCACGTTGATTCGGAATCGTCAACCGCAATAAAAGTCAGTTTTGAGATATAGTTGAAGGAACAAAGTTGTCTCTTTCTTGTTTCAAGTGTTTAACTATTGACCCATGGCTAAAACTCAAGCTTTAAAGACTTCCCGAAATCCAAATTTGGACTTTCGTTAGTGTATTAAGTGTATCAAAATGTCGTCTTTCACATTTATTCGAAATCGTCAACCACAAAAAAAGTCAGTTTTGAGAAATCGTTGAATCAACAAAGTTGTCTCCTTCTTGTTTCAAGTGTTCTACTATGGACCCATCTCTAAAACTCAAGTTTTAAAGACTTCCCGAAATCCAAATTTAGACTTTCACTAGTGTATTAAGTGTATTAAAATGTCGTATTTCACATTGATTCAGAATCGTCAACCGCAAAAAAAGTCAGTTCTGAGATATCGTTGAATGAACGAAGTTGTTTCTTTCTTGTTTCAAGTGTTTAACTATGGACCCATGGCTAAAACTCAAGTTTTAAAGACTTCCCGAAATCCGAATTTGTACTTTCATTAGTGTATTAAGTGTATTAAAATGTCGTCTTTCACATTGATTCGGAATCGTCAACCGCAAAAAAAGTCAGTTTTGAGTTATCGTTGAATGAACAAAGTTGTCTCTTTCTTGTTTCAAGTGTTTAACTATGGACCCATGGCTAAAACTCAAGTTTTAAAGACTTCCCGAAATCCGAATTTGGACTTTCATTAGTGTATTAAGTGTATTAAAATGTCGTCTTTCGCATTGATTCGGAATCGTCAACCGCAAAAAAAGTCAGTTTTGAGTTATCGTTGAATGAACAAAGTTGTCTCTTTCTTGTTTCAAGTGTTCAACTATAGACCCATGGCTAAAACTCAAGTTTTAAAGACTTCCCGAAATCCGAATTTGGACTTTCATTTGTGTATTAAGTGTATTAAAATGTCGTCTTTCACATTGATTCGGAATCGTCAACCGCAAAAAAAGTCAGTTTTGAGATATCGTTGAATGAACAAAGTTGTCTCTTTCTTGTTTCAAGTGTTCAACTATGGACCCATGGCTAAAACTCAAGTTTTAAAAACTTCCCAAAATCTGAATTTGGACTTTATTTAGTGTATTAAGTGTTTCAAAATGTCATCTTTCACGTAGATTCAGAACCGTCAAAAGAAAATAAGTCAGTTTTGAGATATCTTTGATAGAACAAAGTTCTGTCTTTCTTGTTTCAATTGTTCTACTGTGCACCCATGGCTAAAACTCAAGTTTTAAAAACTTCCCGAGATCTGAATCTGGACTTTCATTAGTGTATTATGTGTATCAAAATGTCATCTTTCACATAGATTCGGAATCGTCAACTGCAAAAAAGTCAATTTTGAGATATCGTTGATTTAACAAAGTTGTCTCCTTCTTGTTTCAAGTGTTCTACTATGGACCCATGGGTAAAACTCACGTTTTAAAAATGTCCCGAAATCCGAATTTGGACTTTCACTAGTGTATTAAGTGTATCAAAATGTCGTCTTTCACATTGATTCGGAATCGTCAACCGCAAAAAAAGGCAGTTTTTAGATATCGTTGAATGAAGAAAGTTGTCTCTTTCTTGTTTCAAGTGTTCAACAATGGACCCATGGCTAAAACTCAAGTTTTAAAGACTTCCCGAAATCCGAATTTGGATTTTTCATTAGTGTATTAAGTGTATTAAAATGTCGTCTTTCACATTGATTCGGAATCATCAACCGCAAAAAAAGTCAGTTTTGAGATATCGTTGAATGAACAAAGTTGTCTCTTTCTTTTTTCAAGTGTTTAACTATGGACCCATGGCTAAAACTCAAGTTTTAAATACTTTCCGAAATCCGAATTTGGACTTTCATCAGTGTATTAAGTGTATTAAAATGTCGTCTTTCACATTGATTCGGAATCGTCCACTACAAAAAACTGCCCTTTTGAGTTATCGTTGAATAAGCAAAGTTGTCTCTTTCTTGTTTCAAGTGTTCAACTATGGACCCATGGCTAAAACACAAGTTTTAAAAACTTCTCGAAATATGAATTTGGACTTTCTTTAGTGTATTAAGTTTTTCAAAATGTCGTCTTTCACGTAGATTCGGAATCATCAAAACCAAATAAGTCAGTTTTTAGATATCTTTGATTGAACAAAGTTCTATCTTTCTTGTTTCAAGTGTTCTACTATGAACCCACGGCTAAAACTCAAGTTTTAAAAACTTCTCGAAATCTGAATCTGGACTTTCATTAGTGTATTAAATGTATCAAAATGTCATCTTTCACATAGGTTCGGAATCGTCAACTGCAAAAAAGTCAATTTTAAGATATCGTTGATTGAACAAAGTTGTCTCCTTCTTGTTTCAAGTGTTCTACTATGGACCATGGCTAAAACTCAAGTTTTAGAGACATCCCGAAATCCGAATTTGGACTTTCGTTAGTGTATTAAGTGTATCAAAATGTCATCTTTCACATTGATTCGAGATCGTCAACCGCAAAAAAAGTCAGTTTTGAGATATCGTTGAATGAACAAAGTTGTCTCTTTCTTGTTTCTAGTGTTTAACTATGGACCCATGGCTAAAACTCAAGTTTTAAAGACTTCCCGAAATCTGATTTGGACTTTCATCAGTGTATTAAGTGTATTAAAATGTAGTCTTTCACATTGATTCAGAATCGTCCACCGCAAAAAACTTTCCTTTCGAGTTATCGTTGAATGAACGAAGTTGTCTCTTTCTTGTTTCAAGTGTTCAACTACGGACCCATGGCCAAAACTGAAGTTTTAAAAACTTCCCAAAATCTGAATTTGGGCTTTCTTTAGTGTATTAAGTGTTTCAAAATGCCGTCTTTCATGTAGATTCGTAATCATCAAAAGCAAATAAGTCAGTTTTTAGATATCTTTGATTGAACAAAGTTCTGTCTTTCTTGTTTCAAGTGTTCTACTATGGACCCATGACTAAAACTCAAGTTTTAAAAACTTCTCGAAATCTAAATCTGGACTTTCATTAGGGTATTAAGTGTATCAAAATGTCGTCTTTCACATAGATTCGGAATCGTCAACTGCAAAAAAGTCAGTTTTAAGATATCGTTGATTGAACAAAGTTGTCTCTTTCTTGTTTCAAGTGTTCTACTATGGACCCATGGGTAAAACTCAAGTTTTAAAAAAGTTCCCGGAATCCGAATTTGGACATTCATTAGTGTATTAAGTGTATCAAAATGTCGTCTTTCACGTTGATTCGGAATCGTCAACCGCAATAAAAGTCAGTTTTGAGATATAGTTGAAGGAACAAAGTTGTCTCTTTCTTGTTTCAAGTGTTTAACTATTGACCCATGGCTAAAACTCAAGCTTTAAAGACTTCCCGAAATCCAAATTTGGACTTTCGTTAGTGTATTAAGTGTATCAAAATGTCGTCTTTCACATTTATTCGAAATCGTCAACCACAAAAAAAGTCAGTTTTGAGAAATCGTTGAATCAACAAAGTTGTCTCCTTCTTGTTTCAAGTGTTCTACTATGGACCCATCTCTAAAACTCAAGTTTTAAAGACTTCCCGAAATCCAAATTTAGACTTTCACTAGTGTATTAAGTGTATTAAAATGTCGTATTTCACATTGATTCGGAATCGTCAACCGCAAAAAAAGTCAGTTCTGAGATATCGTTGAATGAACGAAGTTGTTTCTTTCTTGTTTCAAGTGTTTAACTATGGACCCATGGCTAAAACTCAAGTTTTAAAGACTTCCCGAAATCCGAATTTGTACTTTCATTAGTGTATTAAGTGTATTAAAATGTCGTCTTTCACATTGATTCGGAATCGTCAACCGCAAAAAAAGTCAGTTTTGAGTTATCGTTGAATGAACAAAGTTGTCTCTTTCTTGTTTCAAGTGTTTAACTATGGACCCATGGCTAAAACTCAAGTTTTAAAGACTTCCCGAAATCCGAATTTGGACTTTCATTAGTGTATTAAGTGTATTAAAATGTCGTCTTTCGCATTGATTCGGAATCGTCAACCGCAAAAAAAGTCAGTTTTGAGTTATCGTTGAATGAACAAAGTTGTCTCTTTCTTGTTTCAAGTGTTCAACTATAGACCCATGGCTAAAACTCAAGTTTTAAAGACTTCCCGAAATCCGAATTTGGACTTTCATTTGTGTATTAAGTGTATTAAAATGTCGTCTTTCACATTGATTCGGAATCGTCAACCGCAAAAAAAGTCAGTTTTGAGATATCGTTGAATGAACAAAGTTGTCTCTTTCTTGTTTCAAGTGTTCAACTATGGACCCATGGCTAAAACTCAAGTTTTAAAAACTTCCCAAAATCTGAATTTGGACTTTATTTAGTGTATTAAGTGTTTCAAAATGTCATCTTTCACGTAGATTCAGAACCGTCAAAAGCAAATAAGTCAGTTTTGAGATATCTTTGATAGAACAAAGTTCTGTCTTTCTTGTTTCAATTGTTCTACTGTGCACCCATGGCTAAAACTCAAGTTTTAAAAACTTCCCGAGATCTGAATCTGGACTTTCATTAGTGTATTATGTGTATCAAAATGTCGTCTTTCACATAGATTCGGAATCGGCAACTGCAAAAAAGTCAATTTTGAGATATCGTTGATTTAACAAAGTTGTCTCCTTCTTGTTTCAAGTGTTCTACTATGGACCCATGGGTAAAACTCACGTTTTAAAAATGTCCCGAAATCCGAATTTGGACTTTCACTAGTGTATTAAGTGTATCAAAATGTCGTCTTTCACATTGATTCGGAATTGTCAACCGCAAAAAAAGGCAGTTTTTAGATACCGTTGAATGAAGAAAGTTGTCTCTTTCTTGTTTCAAGTGTTCAACAATGGACCCATGGCTAAAACTCAAGTTTTAAAGACTTCCCGAAATCCGAATTTGGATTTTTCATTAGTGTATTAAGTGTATTAAAATGTCGTCTTTCACATTGATTCGGAATCATCAACCGCAAAAAAAGTCAGTTTTGAGATATCGTTGAATGAACAAAGTTGTCTCTTTCTTTTTTCAAGTGTTTAACTATGGACCCATGGCTAAAACTCAAGTTTTAAATACTTTCCGAAATCCGAATTTGGACTTTCATCAGTGTATTAAGTGTATTAAAATGTCGTCTTTCACATTGATTCGGAATCGTCCACTACAAAAAACTGCCCTTTTGAGTTATCGTTGAATAAGCAAAGTTGTCTCTTTCTTGTTTCAAGTGTTCAACTATGGACCCATGGCTAAAACACAAGTTTTAAAAACTTCTCGAAATATGAATTTGGACTTTCTTTAGTGTATTAAGTTTTTCAAAATGTCGTCTTTCACGTAGATTCGGAATCATCAAAACCAAATAAGTCAGTTTTTAGATATCTTTGATTGAACAAAGTTCTATCTTTCTTGTTTCAAGTGTTCTACTATGAACCCACGGCTAAAACTCAAGTTTTAAAAACTTCTCGAAATCTGAATCTGGACTTTCATTAGTGTATTAAGTGTATCAAAATGTCATCTTTCACATAGGTTCGGAATCGTCAACTGCAAAAAAGTCAATTTTAAGATATCGTTGATTGAACAAAGTTGTCTCCTTCTTGTTTCAAGTGTTCTACTATGGACCATGGCTAAAACTCAAGTTTTAAAGACATCCCGAAATCCGAATTTGGACTTTCGTTAGTGTATTAAGTGTATCAAAATGTCATCTTTCACATTGATTCGAGATCGTCAACCGCAAAAAAAGTCAGTTTTGAGATATCGTTGAATGAACAAAGTTGTCTCTTTCTTGTTTCTAGTGTTTAACTATGGACCCATGGCTAAAACTCAAGTTTTAAAGACTTCCCGAAATCTGATTTGGACTTTCATCAGTGTATTAAGTGTATTAAAATGTAGTCTTTCACATTGATTCAGAATCGTCCACCGCAAAAAACTTTCCTTTCGAGTTATCGTTGAATGAACGAAGTTGTCTCTTTCTTGTTTCAAGTGTTCAACTACGGACCCATGGCCAAAACTCAAGTTTTAAAAACTTCCCAAAATCTGAATTTGGGCTTTCTTTAGTGTATTAAGTGTTTCAAAATGTCGTCTTTCATGTAGATTCGTAATCATCAAAAGCAAATAAGTCAGTTTTTAGATATCTTTGATTGAACAAAGTTCTGTCTTTCTTGTTTCAAGTGTTCTACTATGGACCCATGACTAAAACTCAAGTTTTAAAAACTTCTCGAAATCTAAATCTGGACTTTCATTAGGGTATTAAGTGTATCAAAATGTCGTCTTTCACATAGATTCGGAATCGTCAACTGCAAAAAAGTCAGTTTTAAGATATCGTTGATTGAACAAAGTTGTCTCTTTCTTGTTTCAAGTGTTCTACTATGGACCCATGGGTAAAACTCAAGTTTTAAAAAAGTTCCCGGAATCCGAATTTGGACATTCGTTAGTGTATTAAGTGTATCAAAATGTCGTCTTTCACGTTGATTCGGAATCGTCAACCGCAATAAAAGTCAGTTTTGAGATATAGTTGAAGGAACAAAGTTGTCTCTTTCTTGTTTCAAGTGTTTAACTATTGACCCATGGCTAAAACTCAAGCTTTAAAGACTTCCCGAAATCCAAATTTGGACTTTCGTTAGTGTATTAAGTGTATCAAAATGTCGTCTTTCACATTTATTCGAAATCGTCAACCACAAAAAAAGTCAGTTTTGAGAAATCGTTGAATCAACAAAGTTGTCTCCTTCTTGTTTCAAGTGTTCTACAATGGACCCATCTCTAAAACTCAAGTTTTAAAGACTTCCCGAAATCCAAATTTAGACTTTCACTAGTGTATTAAGTGTATTAAAATGTCGTATTTCACATTGATTCGGAATCGTCAACCGCAAAAAAAGTCAGTTCTGAGATATCGTTGAATGAACGAAGTTGTTTCTTTCTTGTTTCAAGTGTTTAACTATGGACCCATGGCTAAAACTCAAGTTTTAAAGACTTCCCGAAATCCGAATTTGTACTTTCATTAGTGTATTAAGTGTATTAAAATGTCGTCTTTCACATTGATTCGGAATCGTCAACCGCAAAAAAAGTCAGTTTTGAGTTATCGTTGAATGAACAAAGTTGTCTCTTTCTTGTTTCAAGTGTTTAACTATGGACCATGGCTAAAACTCAAGTTTTAAAGACATCCCGAAATCCGAATTTGGACTTTCGTTAGTGTATTAAGTGTATCAAAATGTCATCTTTCACATTGATTCGAGATCGTCAACCGCAAAAAAAGTCAGTTTTGAGATATCGTTGAATGAACAAAGTTGTCTCTTTCTTATTTCTAGTGTTTAACTATGGACCCATGGCTAAAACTCAAGTTTTAAAGACTTCCCGAAATCTGATTTGGACTTTCATCAATGTATTAAGTGTATTAAAATGTAGTCTTTCACATTGATTCAGAATCGTCCACCGCAAAAAACTTTCCTTTCGAGTTATCGTTGAATGAACGAAGTTGTCTCTTTCTTGTTTCAAGTGTTCAACTACGGACCCATGGCCAAAACTCAAGTTTTAAAAACTTCCCAAAATCTGAATTTGGGCTTTCTTTAGTGTATTAAGTGTTTCAAAATGTCGTCTTTCATGTAGATTCGTAATCATCAAAAGCAAATAAGTCAGTTTTTAGATATCTTTGATTGAACAAAGTTCTGTCTTTCTTGTTTCAAGTGTTCTACTATGGACCCATGACTAAAACTCAAGTTTTAAAAACTTCTCGAAATCTAAATCTGGACTTTCATTAGGGTATTAAGTGTATCAAAATGTCGTCTTTCACATAGATTCGGAATCGTCAACTGCAAAAAAGTCAGTTTTAAGATATCGTTGATTGAACAAAGTTGTCTCTTTCTTGTTTCAAGTGTTCTACTATGGACCCATGGGTAAAACTCAAGTTTTAAAAAAGTTCCCGGAATCCGAATTTGGACATTCGTTAGTGTATTAAGTGTATCAAAATGTCGTCTTTCACGTTGATTCGGAATCGTCAACCGCAATAAAAGTCAGTTTTGAGATATAGTTGAAGGAACAAAGTTGTCTCTTTCTTGTTTCAAGTGTTTAACTATTGACCCATGGCTAAAACTCAAGCTTTAAAGACTTCCCGAAATCCAAATTTGGACTTTCGTTAGTGTATTAAGTGTATCAAAATGTCGTCTTTCACATTTATTCGAAATCGTCAACCACAAAAAAAGTCAGTTTTGAGAAATCGTTGAATCAACAAAGTTGTCTCCTTCTTGTTTCAAGTGTTCTACTATGGACCCATCTCTAAAACTCAAGTTTTAAAGACTTCCCGAAATCCAAATTTAGACTTTCACTAGTGTATTAAGTGTATTAAAATGTCGTATTTCACATTGATTCGGAATCGTCACCCCAAAAAAAGTCAGTTCTGAGATATCGTTGAATGAACGAAGTTGTTTCTTTCTTGTTTCAAGTGTTTAACTATGGACCCATGGCTAAAACTCAAGTTTTAAAGACTTCCCGAAATCCGAATTTGTACTTTCATTAGTGTATTAAGTGTATTAAAATGTCGTCTTTCACATTGATTCGGAATCGTCAACCGCAAAAAAAGTCAGTTTTGAGTTATCGTTGAATGAACAAAGTTGTCTCTTTCTTGTTTCAAGTGTTTAACTATGGACCCATGGCTAAAACTCAAGTTTTAAAGACTTCCCGAAATCCGAATTTGGACTTTCATTAGTGTATTAAGTGTATTAAAATGTCGTCTTTCGCATTGATTCGGAATCGTCAACCGCAAAAAAAGTCAGTTTTGAGATATCGTTGAATGAACAAAGTTGTCTCTTTCTTGTTTCTAGTGTTTAACTATGGACCCATGGCTAAAACTCAAGTTTTAAAGACTTCCCGAAATCTGATTTGGACTTTCATCAGTGTATTAAGTGTATTAAAATGTAGTCTTTCACATTGATTCAGAATCGTCCACCGCAAAAAACTTTCCTTTCGAGTTATCGTTGAATGAACGAAGTTGTCTCTTTCTTGTTTCAAGTGTTCAACTACGGACCCATGGCCAAAACTCAAGTTTTAAAAACTTCCCAAAATCTGAATTTGGGCTTTCTTTAGTGTATTAAGTGTTTCAAAATGCCGTCTTTCATGTAGATTCGTAATCATCAAAAGCAAATAAGTCAGTTTTTAGATATCTTTGATTGAACAAAGTTCTGTCTTTCTTGTTTCAAGTGTTCTACTATGGACCCATGGCTAAAACTCAAGTTTTAAAGACTTCCCGAAATCCGAATTTGTACTTTCATTAGTGTATTAAGTGTATTAAAATGTCGTCTTTCACATTGATTCGGAATCGTCAACCGCAAAAAAAGTCAGTTTTGAGTTATCGTTGAATGAACAAAGTTGTCTCTTTCTTGTTTCAAGTGTTTAACTATGGACCCATGGCTAAAACTCAAGTTTTAAAGACTTCCCGAAATCCGAATTTGGACTTTCATTAGTGTATTAAGTGTATTAAAATGTCGTCTTTCGCATTGATTCGGAATCGTCAACCGCAAAAAAAGTCAGTTTTGAGTTATCGTTGAATGAACAAAGTTGTCTCTTTCTTGTTTCAAGTGTTCAACTATGGACCCATGGCTAAAACTCAAGTTTTAAAGACTTCCCGAAATCCGAATTTGGACTTTCATTTGTGTATTAAGTGTATTAAAATGTCGTCTTTCACATTGATTCGGAATCGTCAACCGCAAAAAAAGTCAGTTTTGAGATATCGTTGAATGAACAAAGTTGTCTCTTTCTTGTTTCAAGTGTTCAACTATGGACCCATGGCTAAAACTCAAGTTTTAAAAACTTCCCAAAATCTGAATTTGGACTTTATTTAGTGTATTAAGTGTTTCAAAATGTCATCTTTCACGTAGATTCAGAACCGTCAAAAGCAAATAAGTCAGTTTTGAGATATCTTTGATAGAACAAAGTTCTGTCTTTCTTGTTTCAATTGTTCTACTGTGCACCCATGGCTAAAACTCAAGTTTTAAAAACTTCCCGAGATCTGAATCTGGACTTTCATTAGTGTATTATGTGTATCAAAATGTCGTCTTTCACATAGATTCGGAATCGTCAACTGCAAAAAAGTCAATTTTGAGATATCGTTGATTTAACAAAGTTGTCTCCTTCTTGTTTCAAGTGTTCTACTATGGACCCATGGGTAAAACTCACGTTTTAAAAATGTCCCGAAATCCGAATTTGGACTTTCACTAGTGTATTAAGTGTATCAAAATGTCGTCTTTCACATTGATTCGGAATCGTCAACCGCAAAAAAAGGCAGTTTTTAGATATCGTTGAATGAAGAAAGTTGTCTCTTTCTTGTTTCAAGTGTTCAACAATGGACCCATGGCTAAAACTCAAGTTTTAAAGACTTCCCGAAATCCGAATTTGGATTTTTCATTAGTGTATTAAGTGTATTAAAATGTCGTCTTTCACATTGATTCGGAATCATCAACCGCAAAAAAAGTCAGTTTTGAGATATCGTTGAATGAACCTTTCTTTTTTTCAAGTGTTTAACTATGGACCCATGGCTAAAACTCAAGTTTTAAATACTTTCCGAAATCCGAATTTGGACTTTCATCAGTGTATTAAGTGTATTAAAATGTCGTCTTTCACATTGATTCGGAATCGTCCACTACAAAAAACTGCCCTTTTGAGTTATCGTTGAATAAGCAAAGTTGTCTCTTTCTTGTTTCAAGTGTTCAACTATGGACCCATGGCTAAAACACAAGTTTTAAAAACTTCTCGAAATATGAATTTGGGCTTTCTTTAGGGTATTAAGTTTTTCAAAATGTCGTCTTTCACGTAGATTCGGAATCATCAAAACCAAATAAGTCAGTTTTTAGATATCTTTGATTGAACAAAGTTCTATCTTTCTTGTTTCAAGTGTTCTACTATGAACCCACGGCTAAAACTCAAGTTTTAAAAACTTCTCGAAATCTGAATCTGGACTTTCATTAGTGTATTAAGTGTATCAAAATGTCATCTTTCACATAGGTTCGGAATCGTCAACTGCAAAAAAAGTCAATTTTAAGATATCGTTGATTGAACAAAGTTGTCTCCTTCTTGTTTCAAGTGTTCTACTATGGACCATGGCTAAAACTCAAGTTTTAGAGACATCCCGAAATCCGAATTTGGACTTTCGTTAGTGTATTAAGTGTATCAAAATGTCATCTTTCACATTGATTCGAGATCGTCAACCGCAAAAAAAGTCAGTTTTGAGATATCGTTGAATGAACAAAGTTGTCTCTTTCTTGTTTCTACTGTTTAACTATGGACCCATGGCTAAAACTCAAGTTTTAAAGACTTCCCGAAATCTGATTTGGACTTTCATCAGTGTATTAAGTCTATTAAAATGTAGTCTTTCACATTGATTCAGAATCGTCCACCGCAAAAAACTTTCCTTTCGAGTTATCGTTGAATGAACGAAGTTGTCTCTTTCTTGTTTCAAGTGTTCAACTACGGACCCATGGCCAAAACTCAAGTTTTAAAAACTTCCCAAAATCTGAATTTGGGCTTTCTTTAGTGTATTAAGTGTTTCAAAATGCCGTCTTTCATGTAGATTCGTAATCATCAAAAGCAAATAAGTCAGTTTTTAGATATCTTTGATTGAACAAAGTTCTGTCTTTCTTGTTTCAAGTGTTCTACTATGGACCCATGGCTAAAACTCAAGTTTTAAAGACTTCCCGAAATCCGAATTTGTACTTTCATTAGTGTATTAAGTGTATTAAAATGTCGTCTTTCACATTGATTCGGAATCGTCAACCGCAAAAAGAGTCAGTTTTGAGTTATCGTTGAGTGAACAAAGTTGTCTCTTTCTTGTTTCAAGTGTTTAACTATGGACCCATCTCTAAAACTCAAGTTTTAAAGACTTCCCGAAATCCAAATTTAGACTTTCACTAGTGTATTAAGTGTATTAAAATGTCGTATTTCCCATTGATTCAGAATCGTCAACCGCAAAAAAAGTCAGTTCTGAGATATCGTTGAATGAACGAAGTTGTTTCTTTCTTGTTTCAAGTGTTTAACTATGGACCCATGGCTAAAACTCAAGTTTTAAAGACTTCCCGAAATCCGAATTTGTACTTTCATTAGTGTATTAAGTGTATTAAAATGTCGTCTTTCACATTGATTCGGAATCGTCAACCGCAAAAAAAGTCAGTTTTGAGTTATCGTTGAATGAACAAAGTTGTCTCTTTCTTGTTTCAAGTGTTTAACTATGGACCCATGGCTAAAACTCAAGTTTTAAAGACTTCCCGAAATCCGAATTTGGACTTTCATTAGTGTATTAAGTGTATTAAAATGTCGTCTTTCGCATTGATTCGGAATCGTCAACCGCAAAAAAAGTCAGTTTTGAGTTATCGTTGAATGAACAAAGTTGTCTCTTTCTTGTTTCAAGTGTTCAACTATAGACCCATGGCTAAAACTCAAGTTTTAAAGACTTCCCGAAATCCGAATTTGGACTTTCATTTGTGTATTAAGTGTATTAAAATGTCGTCTTTCACATTGATTCGGAATCGTCAACCGCAAAAAAAGTCAGTTTTGAGATATCGTTGAATGAACAAAGTTGTCTCTTTCTTGTTTCAAGTGTTCAACTATGGACCCATGGCTAAAACTCAAGTTTTAAAAACTTCCCAAAATCTGAATTTGGACTTTATTTAGTGTATTAAGTGTTTCAAAATGTCATCTTTCACGTAGATTCAGAACCGTCAAAAGCAAATAAGTCAGTTTTGAGATATCTTTGATAGAACAAAGTTCTGTCTTTCTTGTTTCAATTGTTCTACTGTGCACCCATGGCTAAAACTCAAGTTTTAAAAACTTCCCGAGATCTGAATCTGGACTTTCATTAGTGTATTATGTGTATCAAAATGTCGTCTTTCACATAGATTCGGAATCGGCAACTGCAAAAAAGTCAATTTTGAGATATCGTTGATTTAACAAAGTTGTCTCCTTCTTGTTTCAAGTGTTCTACTATGGACCCATGGGTAAAACTCACGTTTTAAAAATGTCCCGAAATCCGAATTTGGACTTTCACTAGTGTATTAAGTGTATCAAAATGTCGTCTTTCACATTGATTCGGAATTGTCAACCGCAAAAAAAGGCAGTTTTTAGATACCGTTGAATGAAGAAAGTTGTCTCTTTCTTGTTTCAAGTGTTCAACAATGGACCCATGGCTAAAACTCAAGTTTTAAAGACTTCCCGAAATCCGAATTTGGATTTTTCATTAGTGTATTAAGTGTATTAAAATGTCGTCTTTCACATTGATTCGGAATCATCAACCGCAAAAAAAGTCAGTTTTGAGATATCGTTGAATGAACAAAGTTGTCTCTTTCTTTTTTCAAGTGTTTAACTATGGACCCATGGCTAAAACTCAAGTTTTAAATACTTTCCGAAATCCGAATTTGGACTTTCATCAGTGTATTAAGTGTATTAAAATGTCGTCTTTCACATTGATTCGGAATCGTCCACTACAAAAAACTGCCCTTTTGAGTTATCGTTGAATAAGCAAAGTTGTCTCTTTCTTGTTTCAAGTGTTCAACTATGGACCCATGGCTAAAACACAAGTTTTAAAAACTTCTCGAAATATGAATTTGGACTTTCTTTAGTGTATTAAGTTTTTCAAAATGTCGTCTTTCACGTAGATTCGGAATCATCAAAACCAAATAAGTCAGTTTTTAGATATCTTTGATTGAACAAAGTTCTATCTTTCTTGTTTCAAGTGTTCTACTATGAACCCACGGCTAAAACTCAAGTTTTAAAAACTTCTCGAAATCTGAATCTGGACTTTCATTAGTGTATTAAGTGTATCAAAATGTCATCTTTCACATAGGTTCGGAATCGTCAACTGCAAAAAAGTCAATTTTAAGATATCGTTGATTGAACAAAGTTGTCTCCTTCTTGTTTCAAGTGTTCTACTATGGACCATGGCTAAAACTCAAGTTTTAAAGACATCCCGAAATCCGAATTTGGACTTTCGTTAGTGTATTAAGTGTATCAAAATGTCATCTTTCACATTGATTCGAGATCGTCAACCGCAAAAAAAGTCAGTTTTGAGATATCGTTGAATGAACAAAGTTGTCTCTTTCTTGTTTCTAGTGTTTAACTATGGACCCATGGCTAAAACTCAAGTTTTAAAGACTTCCCGAAATCTGATTTGGACTTTCATCAGTGTATTAAGTGTATTAAAATGTAGTCTTTCACATTGATTCAGAATCGTCCACCGCAAAAAACTTTCCTTTCGAGTTATCGTTGAATGAACGAAGTTGTCTCTTTCTTGTTTCAAGTGTTCAACTACGGACCCATGGCCAAAACTCAAGTTTTAAAAACTTCCCAAAATCTGAATTTGGGCTTTCTTTAGTGTATTAAGTGTTTCAAAATGTCGTCTTTCATGTAGATTCGTAATCATCAAAAGCAAATAAGTCAGTTTTTAGATATCTTTGATTGAACAAAGTTCTGTCTTTCTTGTTTCAAGTGTTCTACTATGGACCCATGACTAAAACTCAAGTTTTAAAAACTTCTCGAAATCTAAATCTGGACTTTCATTAGGGTATTAAGTGTATCAAAATGTCGTCTTTCACATAGATTCGGAATCGTCAACTGCAAAAAAGTCAGTTTTAAGATATCGTTGATTGAACAAAGTTGTCTCTTTCTTGTTTCAAGTGTTCTACTATGGACCCATGGGTAAAACTCAAGTTTTAAAAAAGTTCCCGGAATCCGAATTTGGACATTCGTTAGTGTATTAAGTGTATCAAAATGTCGTCTTTCACGTTGATTCGGAATCGTCAACCGCAATAAAAGTCAGTTTTGAGATATAGTTGAAGGAACAAAGTTGTCTCTTTCTTGTTTCAAGTGTTTAACTATTGACCCATGGCTAAAACTCAAGCTTTAAAGACTTCCCGAAATCCAAATTTGGACTTTCGTTAGTGTATTAAGTGTATCAAAATGTCGTCTTTCACATTTATTCGAAATCGTCAACCACAAAAAAAGTCAGTTTTGAGAAATCGTTGAATCAACAAAGTTGTCTCCTTCTTGTTTCAAGTGTTCTACTATGGACCCATCTCTAAAACTCAAGTTTTAAAGACTTCCCGAAATCCAAATTTAGACTTTCACTAGTGTATTAAGTGTATTAAAATGTCGTATTTCACATTGATTCGGAATCGTCAACCGCAAAAAAAGTCAGTTCTGAGATATCGTTGAATGAACGAAGTTGTTTCTTTCTTGTTTCAAGTGTTTAACTATGGACCCATGGCTAAAACTCAAGTTTTAAAGACTTCCCGAAATCCGAATTTGTACTTTCATTAGTGTATTAAGTGTATTAAAATGTCGTCTTTCACATTGATTCGGAATCGTCAACCGCAAAAAAAGTCAGTTTTGAGTTATCGTTGAATGAACAAAGTTGTCTCTTTCTTGTTTCAAGTGTTTAACTATGGACCCATGGCTAAAACTCAAGTTTTAAAGACTTCCCGAAATCCGAATTTGGACTTTCATTAGTGTATTAAGTGTATCAAAATGTCATCTTTCACATAGGTTCGGAATCGTCAACTGCAAAAAAGTCAATTTTAAGATATCGTTGATTGAACAAAGTTGTCTCCTTCTTGTTTCAAGTGTTCTACTATGGACCATGGCTAAAACTCAAGTTTTAGAGACATCCCGAAATCCGAATTTGGACTTTCGTTAGTGTATTATGTGTATCAAAATGTCATCTTTCACATTGATTCGAGATCGTCAACCGCAAAAAAAGTCAGTTTTGAGATATCGTTGAATGAACAAAGTTGTCTCTTTCTTGTTTCTAGTGTTTAACTATGGACCCATGGCTAAAACTCAAGTTTTAAAGACTTCCCGAAATCTGATTTGGACTTTCATCAGTGTATTAAGTGTATTAAAATGTAGTCTTTCACATTGATTCAGAATCGTCCACCGCAAAAAACTTTCCTTTCGAGTTATCGTTGAATGAACGAAGTTGTCTCTTTCTTGTTTCAAGTGTTCAACTACGGACCCATGGCCAAAACTCAAGTTTTAAAAACTTCCCAAAATCTGAATTTGGGCTTTCTTTAGTGTATTAAGTGTTTCAAAATGCCGTCTTTCATGTAGATTCGTAATCATCAAAAGCAAATAAGTCAGTTTTTAGATATCTTTGATTGAACAAAGTTCTGTCTTTCTTGTTTCAAGTGTTCTACTATGGACCCATGGCTAAAACTCAAGTTTTAAAGACTTCCCGAAATCCGAATTTGTACTTTCATTAGTGTATTAAGTGTATTAAAATGTCGTCTTTCACATTGATTCGGAATCGTCAACCGCAAAAAAAGTCAGTTTTGAGTTATCGTTGAATGAACAAAGTTGTCTCTTTCTTGTTTCAAGTGTTTAACTATGGACCCATGGCTAAAACTCAAGTTTTAAAGACTTCCCGAAATCCGAATTTGGACTTTCATTAGTGTATTAAGTGTATTAAAATGTCGTCTTTCGCATTGATTCGGAATCGTCAACCGCAAAAAAAGTCAGTTTTGAGTTATCGTTGAATGAACAAAGTTGTCTCTTTCTTGTTTCAAGTGTTCAACTATGGACCCATGGCTAAAACTCAAGTTTTAAAGACTTCCCGAAATCCGAATTTGGACTTTCATTTGTGTATTAAGTGTATTAAAATGTCGTCTTTCACATTGATTCGGAATCGTCAACCGCAAAAAAAGTCAGTTTTGAGATATCGTTGAATGAACAAAGTTGTCTCTTTCTTGTTTCAAGTGTTCAACTATGGACCCATGGCTAAAACTCAAGTTTTAAAAACTTCCCAAAATCTGAATTTGGACTTTATTTAGTGTATTAAGTGTTTCAAAATGTCATCTTTCACGTAGATTCAGAACCGTCAAAAGCAAATAAGTCAGTTTTGAGATATCTTTGATAGAACAAAGTTCTGTCTTTCTTGTTTCAATTGTTCTACTGTGCACCCATGGCTAAAACTCAAGTTTTAAAAACTTCCCGAGATCTGAATCTGGACTTTCATTAGTGTATTATGTGTATCAAAATGTCGTCTTTCACATAGATTCGGAATCGTCAACTGCAAAAAAGTCAATTTTGAGATATCGTTGATTTAACAAAGTTGTCTCCTTCTTGTTTCAAGTGTTCTACTATGGACCCATGGGTAAAACTCACGTTTTAAAAATGTCCCGAAATCCGAATTTGGACTTTCACTAGTGTATTAAGTGTATCAAAATGTCGTCTTTCACATTGATTCGGAATCGTCAACCGCAAAAAAAGGCAGTTTTTAGATATCGTTGAATGAAGAAAGTTGTCTCTTTCTTGTTTCAAGTGTTCAACAATGGACCCATGGCTAAAACTCAAGTTTTAAAGACTTCCCGAAATCCGAATTTGGATTTTTCATTAGTGTATTAAGTGTATTAAAATGTCGTCTTTCACATTGATTCGGAATCATCAACCGCAAAAAAAGTCAGTTTTGAGATATCGTTGAATGAACCTTTCTTTTTTTCAAGTGTTTAACTATGGACCCATGGCTAAAACTCAAGTTTTAAATACTTTCCGAAATCCGAATTTGGACTTTCATCAGTGTATTAAGTGTATTAAAATGTCGTCTTTCACATTGATTCGGAATCGTCCACTACAAAAAACTGCCCTTTTGAGTTATCGTTGAATAAGCAAAGTTGTCTCTTTCTTGTTTCAAGTGTTCAACTATGGACCCATGGCTAAAACACAAGTTTTAAAAACTTCTCGAAATATGAATTTGGGCTTTCTTTAGGGTATTAAGTTTTTCAAAATGTCGTCTTTCACGTAGATTCGGAATCATCAAAACCAAATAAGTCAGTTTTTAGATATCTTTGATTGAACAAAGTTCTATCTTTCTTGTTTCAAGTGTTCTACTATGAACCCACGGCTAAAACTCAAGTTTTAAAAACTTCTCGAAATCTGAATCTGGACTTTCATTAGTGTATTAAGTGTATCAAAATGTCATCTTTCACATAGGTTCGGAATCGTCAACTGCAAAAAAAGTCAATTTTAAGATATCGTTGATTGAACAAAGTTGTCTCCTTCTTGTTTCAAGTGTTCTACTATGGACCATGGCTAAAACTCAAGTTTTAGAGACATCCCGAAATCCGAATTTGGACTTTCGTTAGTGTATTAAGTGTATCAAAATGTCATCTTTCACATTGATTCGAGATCGTCAACCGCAAAAAAAGTCAGTTTTGAGATATCGTTGAATGAACAAAGTTGTCTCTTTCTTGTTTCTACTGTTTAACTATGGACCCATGGCTAAAACTCAAGTTTTAAAGACTTCCCGAAATCTGATTTGGACTTTCATCAGTGTATTAAGTGTATTAAAATGTAGTCTTTCACATTGATTCAGAATCGTCCACCGCAAAAAACTTTCCTTTCGAGTTATCGTTGAATGAACGAAGTTGTCTCTTTCTTGTTTCAAGTGTTCAACTACGGACCCATGGCCAAAACTCAAGTTTTAAAAACTTCCCAAAATCTGAATTTGGGCTTTCTTTAGTGTATTAAGTGTTTCAAAATGCCGTCTTTCATGTAGATTCGTAATCATCAAAAGCAAATAAGTCAGTTTTTAGATATCTTTGATTGAACAAAGTTCTGTCTTTCTTGTTTCAAGTGTTCTACTATGGACCCATGGCTAAAACTCAAGTTTTAAAGACTTCCCGAAATCCGAATTTGTACTTTCATTAGTGTATTAAGTGTATTAAAATGTCGTCTTTCACATTGATTCGGAATCGTCAACCGCAAAAAAAGTCAGTTTTGAGTTATCGTTGAGTGAACAAAGTTGTCTCTTTCTTGTTTCAAGTGTTTAACTATGGACCCATCTCTAAAACTCAAGTTTTAAAGACTTCCCGAAATCCAAATTTAGACTTTCACTAGTGTATTAAGTGTATTAAAATGTCGTATTTCCCATTGATTCAGAATCGTCAACCGCAAAAAAAGTCAGTTCTGAGATATCGTTGAATGAACGAAGTTGTTTCTTTCTTGTTTCAAGTGTTTAACTATGGACCCATGGCTAAAACTCAAGTTTTAAAGACTTCCCGAAATCCGAATTTGTACTTTCATTAGTGTATTAAGTGTATTAAAATGTCGTCTTTCACATTGATTCGGAATCGTCAACCGCAAAAAAAGTCAGTTTTGAGTTATCGTTGAATGAACAAAGTTGTCTCTTTCTTGTTTCAAGTGTTTAACTATGGACCCATGGCTAAAACTCAAGTTTTAAAGACTTCCCGAAATCCGAATTTGGACTTTCATTAGTGTATTAAGTGTATTAAAATGTCGTCTTTCGCATTGATTCGGAATCGTCAACCGCAAAAAAAGTCAGTTTTGAGTTATCGTTGAATGAACAAAGTTGTCTCTTTCTTGTTTCAAGTGTTCAACTATAGACCCATGGCTAAAACTCAAGTTTTAAAGACTTCCCGAAATCCGAATTTGGACTTTCATTTGTGTATTAAGTGTATTAAAATGTCGTCTTTCACATTGATTCGGAATCGTCAACCGCAAAAAAAGTCAGTTTTGAGATATCGTTGAATGAACAAAGTTGTCTCTTTCTTGTTTCAAGTGTTCAACTATGGACCCATGGCTAAAACTCAAGTTTTAAAAACTTCCCAAAATCTGAATTTGGACTTTATTTAGTGTATTAAGTGTTTCAAAATGTCATCTTTCACGTAGATTCAGAACCGTCAAAAGCAAATAAGTCAGTTTTGAGATATCTTTGATAGAACAAAGTTCTGTCTTTCTTGTTTCAATTGTTCTACTGTGCACCCATGGCTAAAACTCAAGTTTTAAAAACTTCCCGAGATCTGAATCTGGACTTTCATTAGTGTATTATGTGTATCAAAATGTCGTCTTTCACATAGATTCGGAATCGTCAACTGCAAAAAAGTCAATTTTGAGATATCGTTGATTTAACAAAGTTGTCTCCTTCTTGTTTCAAGTGTTCTACTATGGACCCATGGGTAAAACTCACGTTTTAAAAATGTCCCGAAATCTGAATTTGGACTTTCACTAGTGTATTAAGTGTATCAAAATGTCGTCTTTCACATTGATTCGGAATCGTCAACCGCAAAAAAAGGCAGTTTTTAGATATCGTTGAATGAAGAAAGTTGTCTCTTTCTTGTTTCAAGTGTTCAACAATGGACCCATGGCTAAAACTCAAGTTTTAAAGACTTCCCGAAATCCGAATTTGGATTTTTCATTAGTGTATTAAGTGTATTAAAATGTCGTCTTTCACATTGATTCGGAATCATCAACCGCAAAAAAAGTCAGTTTTGAGATATCGTTGAATGAACAAAGTTGTCTCTTTCTTTTTTCAAGTGTTTAACTATGGACCCATGGCTAAAACTCAAGTTTTAAATACTTTCCGAAATCCGAATTTGGACTTTCATCAGTGTATTAAGTGTATTAAAATGTCGTCTTTCACATTGATTCGGAATCGTCCACTACAAAAAACTGCCCTTTTGAGTTATCGTTGAATAAGCAAAGTTGTCTCTTTCTTGTTTCAAGTGTTCAACTATGGACCCATGGCTAAAACACAAGTTTTAAAAACTTCTCGAAATATGAATTTGGACTTTCTTTAGTGTATTAAGTTTTTCAAAATGTCGTCTTTCACGTAGATTCGGAATCATCAAAACCAAATAAGTCAGTTTTTAGATATCTTTGATTGAACAAAGTTCTATCTTTCTTGTTTCAAGTGTTCTACTATGAACCCACGGCTAAAACTCAAGTTTTAAAAACTTCTCGAAATCTGAATCTGGACTTTCATTAGTGTATTAAGTGTATCAAAATGTCATCTTTCACATAGGTTCGGAATCGTCAACTGCAAAAAAAGTCAATTTTAAGATATCGTTGATTGAACAAAGTTGTCTCCTTCTTGTTTCAAGTGTTCTACTATGGACCATGGCTAAAACTCAAGTTTTAGAGACATCCCGAAATCCGAATTTGGACTTTCGTTAGTGTATTAAGTGTATCAAAATGTCATCTTTCACATTGATTCGAGATCGTCAACCGCAAAAAAAGTCAGTTTTGAGATATCGTTGAATGAACAAAGTTGTCTCTTTCTTGTTTCTACTGTTTAACTATGGACCCATGGCTAAAACTCAAGTTTTAAAGACTTCCCGAAATCTGATTTGGACTTTCATCAGTGTATTAAGTCTATTAAAATGTAGTCTTTCACATTGATTCAGAATCGTCCACGGCAAAAAACTTTCCTTTCGAGTTATCGTTGAATGAACGAAGTTGTCTCTTTCTTGTTTCAAGTGTTCAACTACGGACCCATGGCCAAAACTCAAGTTTTAAAAACTTCCCAAAATCTGAATTTGGGCTTTCTTTAGTGTATTAAGTGTTTCAAAATGCCGTCTTTCATGTAGATTCGTAATCATCAAAAGCAAATAAGTCAGTTTTTAGATATCTTTGATTGAACAAAGTTCTGTCTTTCTTGTTTCAAGTGTTCTACTATGGACCCATGGCTAAAACTCAAGTTTTAAAGACTTCCCGAAATCCGAATTTGTACTTTCATTAGTGTATTAAGTGTATTAAAATGTCGTCTTTCACATTGATTCGGAATCGTCAACCGCAAAAAAAGTCAGTTTTGAGTTATCGTTGAGTGAACAAAGTTGTCTCTTTCTTGTTTCAAGTGTTTAACTATGGACCCATGGCTAAAACTCAAGTTTTAAAGACTTCCCGAAATCCGAATTTGGACTTTCATTAGTGTATTAAGTGTATTAAAATGTCGTCTTTCGCATTGATTCGGAATCGTCAACCGCAAAAAAAGTCATTTTTGAGTTATCGTTGAATGAACAAAGTTGTCTCTTTCTTGTTTCAAGTGTTCAACTATGGACCCATGGCTAAAACTCAAGTTTTAAAGACTTCCCGAAATCCGAATTTGGACTTTCATTTGTGTATTAAGTGTATTAAAATGTCGTCTTTCACATTGATTCGGAATCGTCAACCGCAAAAAAAGTCAGTTTTGAGATATCGTTGAATGAACAAAGTTGTCTCTTTCTTGTTTCAAGTGTTCAACTATGGACCCATGGCTAAAACTCAAGTTTTAAAAACTTCCCAAAATCTGAATTTGGACTTTATTTAGTGTATTAAGTGTTTCAAAATGTCATCTTTCACGTAGATTCAGAACCGTCAAAAGCAAATAAGTCAGTTTTGAGATATCTTTGATAGAACAAAGTTCTGTCTTTCTTGTTTCAATTGTTCTACTGTGCACCCATGGCTAAAACTCAAGTTTTAAAAACTTCCCGAGATCTGAATCTGGACTTTCATTAGTGTATTATGTGTATCAAAATGTCGTCTTTCACATAGATTCGGAATCGTCAACTGCAAAAAAGTCAATTTTGAGATATCGTTGATTTAACAAAGTTGTCTCCTTCTTGTTTCAAGTGTTCTACTATGGACCCATGGGTAAAACTCACGTTTTAAAAATGTCCCGAAATCCGAATTTGGACTTTCACTAGTGTATTAAGTGTATCAAAATGTCGTCTTTCACATTGATTCGGAATCGTCAACCGCAAAAAAAGGCAGTTTTTAGATATCGTTGAATGAAGAAAGTTGTCTCTTTCTTGTTTCAAGTGTTCAACAATGGACCCATGGCTAAAACTCAAGTTTTAAAGACTTCCCGAAATCCGAATTTGGATTTTTCATTAGTGTATTAAGTGTATTAAAATGTCGTCTTTCACATTGATTCGGAATCATCAACCTTAAAAAAAGTCAGTTTTGAGATATCGTTGAATGAACAAAGTTGTCTCTTTCTTTTTTCAAGTGTTTAACTATGGACCCATGGCTAAAACTCAAGTTTTAAATACTTTCCGAAATCCGAATTTGGACTTTCATCAGTGTATTAAGTGTATTAAAATGTCGTCTTTCACATTGATTCGGAATCGTCCACTACAAAAAACTGCCCTTTTGAGTTATCGTTGAATAAGCAAAGTTGTCTCTTTCTTGTTTCAAGTGTTCAACTATGGACCCATGGCTAAAACACAAGTTTTAAAAACTTCTCGAAATATGAATTTGGACTTTCTTTAGTGTATTAAGTTTTTCAAAATGTCGTCTTTCACGTAGATTCGGAATCATCAAAACCAAATAAGTCAGTTTTTAGATATCTTTGATTGAACAAAGTTCTATCTTTCTTGTTTCAAGTGTTCTACTATGAACCCACGGCTAAAACTCAAGTTTTAAAAACTTCTCGAAATCTGAATCTGGACTTTCATTAGTGTATTAAGTGTATCAAAATGTCATCTTTCACATAGGTTCGGAATCGTCAACTGCAAAAAAAGTCAATTTTAAGATATCGTTGATTGAACAAAGTTGTCTCCTTCTTGTTTCAAGTGTTCTACTATGGACCATGGCTAAAACTCAAGTTTTAGAGACATCCCGAAATCTGAATTTGGACTTTCGTTAGTGTATTAAGTGTATCAAAATGTCATCTTTCACATTGATTCGAGATCGTCAACCGCAAAAAAAGTCAATTTTGAGATATCGTTGAATGAACAAAGTTGTCTCTTTCTTGTTTCTACTGTTTAACTATGGACCCATGGCTAAAACTCAAGTTTTAAAGACTTCCCGAAATCTGATTTGGACTTTCATCAGTGTATTAAGTCTATTAAAATGTAGTCTTTCACATTGATTCAGAATCGTCCACGGCAAAAAACTTTCCTTTCGAGTTATCGTTGAATGAACGAAGTTGTCTCTTTCTTGTTTCAAGTGTTCAACTACGGACCCATGGCCAAAACTCAAGTTTTAAAAACTTCCCAAAATCTGAATTTGGGCTTTCTTTAGTGTATTAAGTGTTTCAAAATGCCGTCTTTCATGTAGATTCGTAATCATCAAAAGCAAATAAGTCAGTTTTTAGATATCTTTGATTGAACAAAGTTCTGTCTTTCTTGTTTCAAGTGTTCTACTATGGACCCATGGCTAAAACTCAAGTTTTAAAGACTTCCCGAAATCTGAATTTGTACTTTCATTAGTGTATTAAGTGTATTAAAATGTCGTCTTTCACATTGATTCGGAATCGTCAACCGCAAAAAAAGTCAGTTTTGAGTTATCGTTGAATGAACAAAGTTGTCTCTTTCTTGTTTCAAGTGTTTAACTATGGACCCATGGCTAAAACTCAAGTTTTAAAGACTTCCCGAAATCCGAATTTGGACTTTCATTAGTGTATTAAGTGTATTAAAATGTCGTCTTTCGCATTGATTCGGAATCGTCAACCGCAAAAAAAGTCAGTTTTGAGTTATCGTTGAATGAACAAAGTTGTCTCTTTCTTGTTTCAAGTGTTCAACTATGGACCCATGGCTAAAACTCAAGTTTTAAAGACTTCCCGAAATCCGAATTTGGACTTTCATTTGTGTACTAAGTGTATTAAAATGTCGTCTTTCACATTGATTCGGAATCGTCAACCGCAAAAAAAGTCAGTTTTGAGATATCGTTGAATGAACAAAGTTGTCTCTTTCTTGTTTCAAGTGTTCAACTATGGACCCATGGCTAAAACTCAAGTTTTAAAAACTTCCCAAAATCTGAATTTGGACTTTATTTAGTGTATTAAGTGTTTCAAAATGTCATCTTTCACGTAGATTCAGAACCGTCAAAAGCAAATAAGTCAGTTTTGAGATATCTTTGATAGAACAAAGTTCTGTCTTTCTTGTTTCAATTGTTCTACTGTGCACCCATGGCTAAAACTCAAGTTTTAAAAACTTCCCGAGATCTGAATCTGGACTTTCATTAGTGTATTATGTGTATCAAAATGTCGTCTTTCACATAGATTCGGAATCGTCAACTGCAAAAAAGTCAATTTTGAGATATCGTTGATTTAACAAAGTTGTCTCCTTCTTGTTTCAAGTGTTCTACTATGGACCCATGGGTAAACTCACGTTTTAAAAATGTCCCAAAATCCGAATTTGGACTTTCACTAGTGTATTAAGTGTATCAAAATGTCGTCTTTCACATTGATTCGGAATCGTCAACCGCAAAAAAAGGCAGTTTTTAGATATCGTTGAATGAAGAAAGTTGTCTCTTTCTTGTTTCAAGTGTTCAACAATGGACCCATGGCTAAAACTCAAGTTTTAAAGACTTCCCGAAATCCGAATTTGGATTTTTCATTAGTGTATTAAGTGTATTAAAATGTCGTCTTTCACATTGATTCGGAATCATCAACCACAAAAAAAGTCAGTTTTGAGATATCGTTGAATGAACAAAGTTGTCTCTTTCTTTTTTCAAGTGTTTAACTATGGACCCATGGCTAAAACTCAAGTTTTAAATACTTTCCGAAATCCGAATTTGGACTTTCATCAGTGTATTAAGTGTATTAAAATGTCGTCTTTCACATTGATTCGGAATCGTCCACTACAAAAAACTGCCCTTTTGAGTTATCGTTGAATAAGCAAAGTTGTCTCTTTCTTGTTTCAAGTGTTCAACTATGAACCCATGGCTAAAACACAAGTTTTAAAAACTTCTCGAAATATGAATTTGGACTTTCTTTAGTGTATTAAGTTTTTCAAAATGTCGTCTTTCACGTAGATTCGGAATCATCAAAACCAAATAAGTCAGTTTTTAGATATCTTTGATTGAACAAAGTTCTATCTTTCTTGTTTCAAGTGTTCTACTATGAACCCACGGCTAAAACTCAAGTTTTAAAAACTTCTCGAAATCTGAATCTGGACTTTCATTAGTGTATTAAGTGTATCAAAATGTCATCTTTCACATAGGTTCGGAATCGTCAACTGCAAAAAAGTCAATTTTAAGATATCGTTGATTGAACAAAGTTGTCTCCTTCTTGTTTCAAGTGTTCTACTATGGACCATGGCTAAAACTCAAGTTTTAGAGACATCCCGAAATCCGAATTTGGACTTTCGTTAGTGTATTAAGTGTATCAAAATGTCATCTTTCACATTGATTCGAGATCGTCAACCGCAAAAAAAGTCAGTTTTGAGATATCGTTGAATGAACAAAGTTGTCTCTTTCTTGTTTCTAGTGTTTAACTATGGACCCATGGCTAAAACTCAAGTTTTAAAGACTTCCCGAAATCTGATTTGGACTTTCATCAGTGTATTAAGTGTATTAAAATGTAGTCTTTCACATTGATTCAGAATCGTCCACCGCAAAAAACTTTCCTTTCGAGTTATCGTTGAATGAACGAAGTTGTCTCTTTCTTGTTTCAAGTGTTCAACTACGGACCCATGGCTAAAACTCAAGTTTTAAAAACTTCCCAAAATCTGAATTTGGGCTTTCTTTAGTGTATTAAGTGTTTCAAAATGCCGTCTTTCATGTAGATTCGTAATCATCAAAAGCAAATAAGTCAGTTTTTATATATCTTTGATTGAACAAAGTTCTGTCTTTCTTGTTTCAAGTGTTCTACTATGGACCCATGGCTAAAACTCAAGTTTTAAAGACTTCCCGAAATCCAAATTTGTACTTTCATTAGTGTATTAAGTGTATTAAAATGTCGTCTTTCACATTGATTCAGAATTGTCAACCACAAAAAATGTCAGTTTTGAGTTATCGTTGAATGAACAAAGTTGTCTCTTTCTTGTTTCAAGTGTTTAACTATGGACCCATGGCTAAAACTCAAGTTTTAAAGACTTCCCGAAATCCGAATTTGGACTTTCATTAGTGTATTAAGTGTATTAAAATGTCGTCTTTCGCATTGATTCGGAATCGTCAACCGCAAAAAAAGTCAGTTTTGAGTTATCGTTGAATGAACAAAGTTGTCTCTTTCTTGTTTCAAGTGTTCAACTATGGACCCATGGCTAAAACTCAAGTTTTAAAGACTTCCCGAAATCCGAATTTGGACTTTCATTTGTGTATTAAGTGTATTAAAATGTCGTCTTTCACATTGATTCGGAATCGTCAACCGCAAAAAAAGTCAGTTTTGAGATATCGTTGAATGAACAAAGTTGTCTCTTTCTTGTTTCAAGTGTTCAACTATGGACCCATGGCTAAAACTCAAGTTTTAAAAACTTCCCAAAATCTGAATTTGGACTTTATTTAGTGTATTAAGTGTTTCAAAATGTCATCTTTCACGTAGATTCAGAACCGTCAAAAGCAAATAAGTCAGTTTTGAGATATCTTTGATAGAACAAAGTTCTGTCTTTCTTGTTTCAATTGTTCTACTGTGCACCCATGGCTAAAACTCAAGTTTTAAAAACTTCCCGAGATCTGAATCTGGACTTTCATTAGTGTATTATGTGTATCAAAATGTCGTCTTTCACATAGATTCGGAATCGTCAACTGTAAAAAAGTCAATTTTGAGATATCGTTGATTTAACAAAGTTGTCTCCTTCTTGTTTCAAGTGTTCTACTATGGACCCATGGGTAAACTCACGTTTTAAAAATGTCCCGAAATCCGAATTTGGACTTTCATTAGTGTATTAAGTGTATTAAAATGTCGTCTTTCGCATTGATTCGGAATCGTCAACCGCAAAAAAAGGCAGTTTTTAGATATCGTTGAATGAAGAAAGTTGTCTATTTCTTGTTTCAAGTGTTCAACAATGGACCCATGGCTAAAACTCAAGTTTTAAAGACTTCCCGAAATCCGAATTTGGATTTTTCATTAGTGTATTAAGTGTATTAAAATGTCGTCTTTCACATTGATTCGGAATCATCAACCGCAAAAAAAGTCAGTTTTGAGATATCGTTGAATGAACAAAGTTGTCTCTTTCTTGTTTCAAGTGTTTAACTATGGACCCACGGCTAAAACTCAAGTTTTAAAAACTTCTCGAAATATGAATTTGGACTTTCTTTAGTGTATTAGGTGTTTCAAAATGTTGTCTTTCACGTAGATTCGGAATCATCAACAGCAAAAAAAGTCAGTTTTGTGATATCGTTGAATGAACAAAGTTGTATCTTTCTTGTTTCAAGTGTTTAACTACGGACCCATGGCTAAAACTCAAGTTTTAAAGACTTTTCGAAATCTGAATTTGGACTTTCATCAGTGTATTAAGTGTATTAAAATGTCGTCTTTCACATTGATTCGGAATCGTCCACCGCAAAAAAGTTCCCTTTTGAGTTATCGTTGAATGAACAAAGTTGTCTCTTTCTTGTTTCAAGTGTTCAACGATGGACCCATGGCTAAAACTCAAGTTTTAAAAACTTCTCGAAATATGAATTTGTACTTTCTTTAGTGTATTAAGTGTTTCAAAATGTCGTCTTTCACGTAGATTCGAAATCATCAAAAGCAAATAAGTCAATTTTTAGATATCTTTGATTGAACAAAGTTCTGTCTTTCTTGTTTCAAGTGTTTAACTATGGACCATGGCTAAAACTCAAGTTTTAAAAACTTTTCGAAATCTGAATATGGACTTTCTTTAGTGTATTAAGTGTTTCAAAATGCTGTCTTTCACGTAGATTCGTAATCATCAAAAGCAAATAAGTCAGTTTTAAGATATCGTTGATTGAACAAAGTTGTCTTCTTCTTGTTTCAAGTGTTCTACTATGGACCCATGGCTAAAACTCAAGTTTTAAAAACTTCTCGAAATATGAATTTGTACTTTCTTTAGTATATTAAGTGTTTCAAAATGTCGTCTTTCACGTAGATTCGTAATCATCAAAAGCAAATAAGTCAGTTTTTAGATATCTTTGATTGAACAAAGTTCTGTCTTTCTTGTTTCAAGTGTTCTACTATGGACCCATGGCTAAAACTCAAGTTTTAAAGACTTCCCGAAATCCGAATTTGTACTTTCATTAGTGTATTAAGTGTATTAAAATGTCGTCTTTCACATTGATTCGGAATCGTCAACCGCAAAAAAAGTCAGTTTTGAGTTATCGTTGAATCAACAAAGTTGTCTCTTTCTTGTTTCAAGTGTTTAACTATGGACCCATGGCTAAAACTCAAGTTTTAAAGACTTCCCGAAATCCGAATTTGGACTTTCATTAGTGTATTAAGTGTATTAAAATGTCGTCTTTCGCATTGATTCGGAATCGTCAACCGCAAAAAAAGTCAGTTTTGAGTTATCGTTGAATGAACAAAGTTGTCTCTTTCTTGTTTCAAGTGTTCAACTATGGACCCATGGCTAAAACTCAAGTTTTAAAGACTTCCCGAAATCCGAATTTGGACTTTCATTTGTGTATTAAGTGTATTAAAATGTCGTCTTTCACATTGATTCGGAATCGTCAACCGCAAAAAAAGTCAGTTTTGAGATATCGTTGAATGAACAAAGTTGTCTCTTTCTTGTTTCAAGTGTTCAACTATGGACCCATGGCTAAAACTCAAGTTTTAAAGACTTCCCGAAATCCGAATTTGGATTTTTCATTAGTGTATTAAGTGTATTAAAATGTCGTCTTTCACATTGATTCGGAATCATCAACCGCAAAAAAAGTCAGTTTTGAGATATCGTTGAATGAACAAAGTTGTCTCTTTCTTTTTTCAAGTGTTTAACTATGGACCCATGGCTAAAACTCAAGTTTTAAATACTTTCCGAAATCCGAATTTGGACTTTCATCAGTGTATTAAGTGTATTAAAATGTCGTCTTTCACATTGATTCGGAATCGTCCACTACAAAAAACTGCCCTTTTGAGTTATCGTTGAATAAGCAAAGTTGTCTCTTTCTTGTTTCAAGTGTTCAACTATGGACCCATGGCTAAAACACAAGTTTTAAAAACTTCTCGAAATATGAATTTGGACTTTCTTTAGTGTATTAAGTTTTTCAAAATGTCGTCTTTCACGTAGATTCGGAATCATCAAAACCAAATAAGTCAGTTTTTAGATATCTTTGATTGAACAAAGTTCTATCTTTCTTGTTTCAAGTGTTCTACTATGAACCCACGGCTAAGACTCAAGTTTTAAAAACTTCTCGAAATCTGAATTTGGACTTTCATTAGTGTATTAAGTGTATCAAAATGTCATCTTTCACATAGGTTCGGAATCGTCAACTGCAAAAAAGTCAATTTTAAGATATCGTTGATTGAACAAAGTTGTCTCCTTCTTGTTTCAAGTGTTCTACTATGGACCATGGCTAAAACTCAAGTTTTAGAGACATCCCGAAATCCGAATTTGGACTTTCGTTAGTGTATTAAGTGTATCAAAATGTCATCTTTCACATTGATTCGAGATCGTCAACCGCAAAAAAAGTCAGTTTTGAGATATCGTTGAATGAA
The DNA here is from genome assembly GCA_036245055.1 of Diospyros kaki. Taxonomy (NCBI): domain Eukaryota; kingdom Viridiplantae; phylum Streptophyta; class Magnoliopsida; order Ericales; family Ebenaceae; genus Diospyros; species Diospyros kaki. The sequence goes on along the minus strand of BSEG01000009.1, from coordinate 18,119,059 downwards.
CAAAGTTGTCTCTTTCTTGTTTCTAGTGTTTAACTATGGACCCATGGCTAAAACTCAAGTTTTAAAGACTTCCCGAAATCTGATTTGGACTTTCATCAGTGTATTAAGTGTATTAAAATGTAGTCTTTCACATTGATTCAGAATCGTCCACCGCAAAAAACTTTCCTTTCGAGTTATCGTTGAATGAACGAAGTTGTCTCTTTCTTGTTTCAAGTGTTCAACTACGGACCCATGGCCAAAACTCAAGTTTTAAAAACTTCCCAAAATCTGAATTTGGGCTTTCTTTAGTGTATTAAGTGTTTCAAAATGCCGTCTTTCATGTAGATTCGTAATCATCAAAAGCAAATAAGTCAGTTTTTAGATATCTTTGATTGAACAAAGTTCTGTCTTTCTTGTTTCAAGTGTTCTACTATGGACCCATGACTAAAACTCAAGTTTTAAAAACTTCTCGAAATCTAAATCTGGACTTTCATTAGGGTATTAAGTGTATCAAAATGTCGTCTTTCACATAGATTCGGAATCGTCAACTACAAAAAAGTCAGTTTTAAGATATCGTTGATTGAACAAAGTTGTCTCTTTCTTGTTTCAAGTGTTCTACTATGGACCCATGGGTAAAACTCAAGTTTTAAAAAAGTTCCCGGAATCCGAATTTGGACATTCGTTAGTGTATTAAGTGTATCAAAATGTCGTCTTTCACGTTGATTCGGAATCGTCAACCGCAATAAAAGTCAGTTTTGAGATATAGTTGAAGGAACAAAGTTGTCTCTTTCTTGTTTCAAGTGTTTAACTATTGACCCATGGCTAAAACTCAAGCTTTAAAGACTTCCCGAAATCCAAATTTGGACTTTCGTTAGTGTATTAAGTGTATCAAAATGTCGTCTTTCACATTTATTCGAAATCGTCAACCACAAAAAAAGTCAGTTTTGAGAAATCGTTGAATCAACAAAGTTGTCTCCTTCTTGTTTCAAGTGTTCTACTATGGACCCATCTCTAAAACTCAAGTTTTAAAGACTTCCCGAAATCCAAATTTAGACTTTCACTAGTGTATTAAGTGTATTAAAATTTCGTATTTCACATTGATTCGGAATCGTCAACCGCAAAAAAAGTCAGTTCTGAGATATCGTTGAATGAACGAAGTTGTTTCTTTCTTGTTTCAAGTGTTTAACTATGGACCCATGGCTAAAACTCAAGTTTTAAAGACTTCCCGAAATCCGAATTTGTACTTTCATTAGTGTATTAAGTGTATTAAAATGTCGTCTTTCACATTGATTCGGAATCGTCAACCGCAAAAAAAGTCAGTTTTGAGTTATCGTTGAATGAACAAAGTTGTCTCTTTCTTGTTTCAAGTGTTTAACTATGGACCCATGGCTAAAACTCAAGTTTTAAAGACTTCCCGAAATCCGAATTTGGACTTTCATTAGTGTATTAAGTGTATTAAAATGTCGTCTTTCGCATTGATTCGGAATCGTCAACCGCAAAAAAAGTCAGTTTTGAGTTATCGTTGAATGAACGAAGTTGTCTCTTTCTTGTTTCAAGTGTTCAACTACGGACCCATGGCCAAAACTCAAGTTTTAAAAACTTCCCAAAATCTGAATTTGGGCTTTCTTTAGTGTATTAAGTGTTTCAAAATGCCGTCTTTCATGTAGATTCGTAATCATCAAAAGCAAATAAGTCAGTTTTTAGATATCTTTGATTGAACAAAGTTCTGTCTTTCTTGTTTCAAGTGTTCTACTATGGACCCATGACTAAAACTCAAGTTTTAAAAACTTCTCGAAATCTAAATCTGGACTTTCATTAGGGTATTAAGTGTATCAAAATGTCGTCTTTCACATAGATTCGGAATCGTCAACTACAAAAAAGTCAGTTTTAAGATATCGTTGATTGAACAAAGTTGTCTCTTTCTTGTTTCAAGTGTTCTACTATGGACCCATGGGTAAAACTCAAGTTTTAAAAAAGTTCCCGGAATCCGAATTTGGACATTCGTTAGTGTATTAAGTGTATCAAAATGTCGTCTTTCACGTTGATTCGGAATCGTCAACCGCAATAAAAGTCAGTTTTGAGATATAGTTGAAGGAACAAAGTTGTCTCTTTCTTGTTTCAAGTGTTTAACTATTGACCCATGGCTAAAACTCAAGCTTTAAAGACTTCCCGAAATCCAAATTTGGACTTTCGTTAGTGTATTAAGTGTATCAAAATGTCGTCTTTCACATTTATTCGAAATCGTCAACCACAAAAAAAGTCAGTTTTGAGAAATCGTTGAATCAACAAAGTTGTCTCCTTCTTGTTTCAAGTGTTCTACTATGGACCCATCTCTAAAACTCAAGTTTTAAAGACTTCCCGAAATCCAAATTTAGACTTTCACTAGTGTATTAAGTGTATTAAAATTTCGTATTTCACATTGATTCGGAATCGTCAACCGCAAAAAAAGTCAGTTCTGAGATATCGTTGAATGAACGAAGTTGTTTCTTTCTTGTTTCAAGTGTTTAACTATGGACCCATGGCTAAAACTCAAGTTTTAAAGACTTCCCGAAATCCGAATTTGTACTTTCATTAGTGTATTAAGTGTATTAAAATGTCGTCTTTCACATTGATTCGGAATCGTCAACCGCAAAAAAAGTCAGTTTTGAGTTATCGTTGAATGAACAAAGTTGTCTCTTTCTTGTTTCAAGTGTTTAACTATGGACCCATGGCTAAAACTCAAGTTTTAAAGACTTCCCGAAATCCGAATTTGGACTTTCATTAGTGTATTAAGTGTATTAAAATGTCGTCTTTCGCATTGATTCGGAATCGTCAACCGCAAAAAAAGTCAGTTTTGAGTTATCGTTGAATGAACGAAGTTGTCTCTTTCTTGTTTCAAGTGTTCAACTACGGACCCATGGCCAAAACTCAAGTTTAAAAAAACTTCCCAAAATCTGAATTTGGGCTTTCTTTAGTGTATTAAGTGTTTCAAAATGCCGTCTTTCATGTAGATTCGTAATCATCAAAAGCAAATAAGTCAGTTTTTAGATATCTTTGATTGAACAAAGTTCTGTCTTTCTTGTTTCAAGTGTTCTACTATGGACCCATGACTAAAACTCAAGTTTTAAAAACTTCTCGAAATCTAAATCTGGACTTTCATTAGGGTATTAAGTGTATCAAAATGTCGTCTTTCACATAGATTCGGAATCGTCAACTGCAAAAAAGTCAGTTTTAAGATATCGTTGCTTGAACAAAGTTGTCTCTTTCTTGTTTCAAGTGTTCTACTATGGACCCATGGGTAAAACTCAAGTTTTAAAAAAGTTCCCGGAATCCGAATTTGAACATTCGTTAGTGTATTAAGTGTATCAAAATGTCGTCTTTCACGTTGATTCGGAATCGTCAACCGCAATAAAAGTCAGTTTTGAGATATAGTTGAAGGAACAAAGTTGTCTCTTTCTTGTTTCAAGTGTTTAACTATTGACCCATGGCTAAAACTCAAGCTTTAAAGACTTCCCGAAATCCAAATTTGGACTTTCGTTAGTGTATTAAGTGTATCAAAATGTCGTCTTTCACATTTATTCGAAATCGTCAACCACAAAAAAAGTCAGTTTTGAGAAATCGTTGAATCAACAAAGTTGTCTCCTTCTTGTTTCAAGTGTTCTACTATGGACCCATCTCTAAAACTCAAGTTTTAAAGACTTCCCGAAATCCAAATTTAGACTTTCACTAGTGTATTAAGTGTATTAAAATGTCGTATTTCACATTGATTCGGAATCGTCAACCGCAAAAAAAGTCAGTTCTGAGATATCGTTGAATGAACGAAGTTGTTTCTTTCTTGTTTCAAGTGTTTAACTATGGACCCATGGCTAAAACTCAAGTTTTAAAGACTTCCCGAAATCCGAATTTGTACTTTCATTAGTGTATTAAGTGTATTAAAATGTCGTCTTTCACATTGATTCGGAATCGTCAACCGCAAAAAAAGTCAGTTTTGAGTTATCGTTGAATGAACAAAGTTGTCTCTTTCTTGTTTCAAGTGTTTAACTATGGACCCATGGCTAAAACTCAAGTTTTAAAGACTTCCCGAAATCCGAATTTGGACTTTCATTAGTGTATTAAGTGTATTAAAATGTCGTCTTTCGCATTGATTCGGAATCGTCAACCGCAAAAAAAGTCAGTTTTGAGTTATCGTTGAATGAACAAAGTTGTCTCTTTCTTGTTTCAAGTGTTCAACTATGGACCCATGGCTAAAACTCAAGTTTTAAAGACTTCCCGAAATCCGAATTTGGACTTTCATTTGTGTATTAAGTGTATTAAAATGTCGTCTTTCACATTGATTCGGAATCGTCAACCGCAAAAAAAGTCAGTTTTGAGATATCGTTGAATGAACAAAGTTGTCTCTTTCTTGTTTCAAGTGTTCAACTATGGACCCATGGCTAAAACTCAAGTTTTAAAAACTTCCCAAAATCTGAATTTGGACTTTATTTAGTGTATTAAGTGTTTCAAAATGTCATCTTTCACGTAGATTCAGAACCGTCAAAAGCAAATAAGTCAGTTTTGAGATATCTTTGATAGAACAAAGTTCTGTCTTTCTTGTTTCAATTGTTCTACTGTGCACCCATGGCTAAAACTCAAGTTTTAAAAACTTCCCGAGATCTGAATCTGGACTTTCATTAGTGTATTATGTGTATCAAAATGTCGTCTTTCACATAGATTCGGAATCGTCAACTGCAAAAAAGTCAATTTTGAGATATCGTTGATTTAACAAAGTTGTCTCCTTCTTGTTTCAAGTGTTCTACTATGGACCCATGGGTAAAACTCACGTTTTAAAAATGTCCCGAAATCCGAATTTGGACTTTCACTAGTGTATTAAGTGTATCAAAATGTCGTCTTTCACATTGATTCGGAATCGTCAACCGCAAAAAAAGGCAGTTTTTAGATATCGTTGAATGAAGAAAGTTGTCTCTTTCTTGTTTCAAGTGTTCAACAATGGACCCATGGCTAAAACTCAAGTTTTAAAGACTTCCCGAAATCCGAATTTGGATTTTTCATTAGTGTATTAAGTGTATTAAAATGTCGTCTTTCACATTGATTCGGAATCATCAACCGCAAAAAAAGTCAGTTTTGAGATATCGTTGAATGAACAAAGTTGTCTCTTTCTTTTTTCAAGTGTTTAACTATGGACCCATGGCTAAAACTCAAGTTTTAAATACTTTCCGAAATCCGAATTTGGACTTTCATCAGTGTATTAAGTGTATTAAAATGTCGTCTTTCACATTGATTCGGAATCGTCCACTACAAAAAACTGCCCTTTTGAGTTATCGTTGAATAAGCAAAGTTGTCTCTTTCTTGTTTCAAGTGTTCAACTATGGACCCATGGCTAAAACACAAGTTTTAAAAACTTCTCGAAATATGAATTTGGACTTTCTTTAGTGTATTAAGTTTTTCAAAATGTCGTCTTTCACGTAGATTCGGAATCATCAAAACCAAATAAGTCAGTTTTTAGATATCTTTGATTGAACAAAGTTCTATCTTTCTTGTTTCAAGTGTTCTACTATGAACCCACGGCTAAAACTCAAGTTTTAAAAACTTCTCGAAATCTGAATCTGGACTTTCATTAGTGTATTAAGTGTATCAAAATGTCATCTTTCACATAGGTTCGGAATCGTCAACTGCAAAAAAGTCAATTTTAAGATATCGTTGATTGAACAAAGTTGTCTCCTTCTTGTTTCAAGTGTTCTACTATGGACCATGGCTAAAACTCAAGTTTTAGAGACATCCCGAAATCCGAATTTGGACTTTCGTTAGTGTATTAGGTGTATCAAAATGTCATCTTTCACATTGATTCGAGATCGTCAACCGCAAAAAAAGTCAGTTTTGAGATATCGTTGAATGAACAAAGTTGTCTCTTTCTTGTTTCTAGTGTTTAACTATGGACCCATGGCTAAAACTCAAGTTTTAAAGACTTCCCGAAATCTGATTTGGACTTTCATCAGTGTATTAAGTGTATTAAAATGTAGTCTTTCACATTGATTCAGAATCGTCCACCGCAAAAAACTTTCCTTTCGAGTTATCGTTGAATGAACGAAGTTGTCTCTTTCTTGTTTCAAGTGTTCAACTACGGACCCATGGCCAAAACTCAAGTTTTAAAAACTTCCCAAAATCTGAATTTGGGCTTTCTTTAGTGTATTAAGTGTTTCAAAATGCCGTCTTTCATGTAGATTCGTAATCATCAAAAGCAAATAAGTCAGTTTTTAGATATCTTTGATTGAACAAAGTTCTGTCTTTCTTGTTTCAAGTGTTCTACTATGGACCCATGACTAAAACTCAAGTTTTAAAAACTTCTCGAAATCTAAATCTGGACTTTCATTAGGGTATTAAGTGTATCAAAATGTCGTCTTTCACATAGATTCGGAATCGTCAACTGCAAAAAAGTCAGTTTTAAGATATCGTTGATTGAACAAAATTGTCTCTTTCTTGTTTCAAGTGTTCTACTATGGACCCATGGGTAAAACTCAAGTTTTAAAAAAGTTCCCGGAATCCGAATTTGGACATTCGTTAGTGTATTAAGTGTATCAAAATGTCGTCTTTCACGTTGATTCGGAATCGTCAACCGCAATAAAAGTCAGTTTTGAGATATAGTTGAAGGAACAAAGTTGTCTCTTTCTTGTTTCAAGTGTTTAACTATTGACCCATGGCTAAAACTCAAGCTTTAAAGACTTCCCGAAATCCAAATTTGGACTTTCGTTAGTGTATTAAGTGTATCAAAATGTCGTCTTTCACATTTATTCGAAATCGTCAACCCCAAAAAAAGTCAGTTTTGAGAAATCGTTGAATCAACAAAGTTGTCTCCTTCTTGTTTCAAGTGTTCTACTATGGACCCATCTCTAAAACTCAAGTTTTAAAGACTTCCCGAAATCCAAATTTAGACTTTCACTAGTGTATTAAGTGTATTAAAATGTCGTATTTCACATTGATTCGGAATCGTCAACCGCAAAAAAAGTCAGTTCTGAGATATCGTTGAATGAACGAAGTTGTTTCTTTCTTGTTTCAAGTGTTTAACTATGGACCCATGGCTAAAACTCAAGTTTTAAAGACTTCCCGAAATCCGAATTTGTACTTTCATTAGTGTATTAAGTGTATTAAAATGTCGTCTTTCACATTGATTCGGAATCGTCAACCGCAAAAAAAGTCAGTTTTGAGTTATCGTTGAATGAACAAAGTTGTCTCTTTCTTGTTTCAAGTGTTTAACTATGGACCCATGGCTAAAACTCAAGTTTTAAAGACTTCCCGAAATCCGAATTTGGACTTTCATTAGTGTATTAAGTGTATTAAAATGTCGTCTTTCGCATTGATTCGGAATCGTCAACCGCAAAAAAAGTCAGTTTTGAGTTATCGTTGAATGAACAAAGTTGTCTCTTTCTTGTTTCAAGTGTTCAACTATGGACCCATGGCTAAAACTCAAGTTTTAAAGACTTCCCGAAATCCGAATTTGGACTTTCATTTGTGTATTAAGTGTATTAAAATGTCGTCTTTCACATTGATTCGGAATCGTCAACCGCAAAAAAAGTCAGTTTTGAGATATCGTTGAATGAACAAAGTTGTCTCTTTCTTGTTTCAAGTGTTCAACTATGGACCCATGGCTAAAACTCAAGTTTTAAAAACTTCCCAAAATCTGAATTTGGACTTTATTTAGTGTATTAAGTGTTTCAAAATGTCATCTTTCACGTAGATTCAGAACCGTCAAAAGCAAATAAGTCAGTTTTGAGATATCTTTGATAGAACAAAGTTCTGTCTTTCTTGTTTCAATTGTTCTACTGTGCACCCATGGCTAAAACTCAAGTTTTAAAAACTTCCCGAGATCTGAATCTGGACTTTCATTAGTGTATTATGTGTATCAAAATGTCGTCTTTCACATAGATTCGGAATCGTCAACTGCAAAAAAGTCAATTTTGAGATATCGTTGATTTAACAAAGTTGTCTCCTTCTTGTTTCAAGTGTTCTACTATGGACCCATGGGTAAAACTCACGTTTTAAAAATGTCCCGAAATCCGAATTTGGACTTTCACTAGTGTATTAAGTGTATCAAAATGTCGTCTTTCACATTGATTCGGAATCGTCAACCGCAAAAAAAGGCAGTTTTTAGATATCGTTGAATGAAGAAAGTTGTCTCTTTCTTGTTTCAAGTGTTCAACAATGGACCCATGGCTAAAACTCAAGTTTTAAAGACTTCCCGAAATCCGAATTTGGATTTTTCATTAGTGTATTAAGTGTATTAAAATGTCGTCTTTCACATTGATTCGGAATCATCAACCGCAAAAAAAGTCAGTTTTGAGATATCGTTGAATGAACAAAGTTGTCTCTTTCTTTTTTCAAGTGTTTAACTATGGACCCATGGCTAAAACTCAAGTTTTAAATACTTTCCGAAATCCGAATTTGGACTTTCATCAGTGTATTAAGTGTATTAAAATGTCGTCTTTCACATTGATTCGGAATCGTCCACTACAAAAAACTGCCCTTTTGAGTTATCGTTGAATAAGCAAAGTTGTCTCTTTCTTGTTTCAAGTGTTCAACTATGGACCCATGGCTAAAACACAAGTTTTAAAAACTTCTCGAAATATGAATTTGGACTTTCTTTAGTGTATTAAGTTTTTCAAAATGTCGTCTTTCACGTAGATTCGGAATCATCAAAACCAAATAAGTCAGTTTTTAGATATCTTTGATTGAACAAAGTTCTATCTTTCTTGTTTCAAGTGTTCTACTATGAACCCACGGCTAAAACTCAAGTTTTAAAAACTTCTCGAAATCTGAATCTGGACTTTCATTAGTGTATTAAGTGTATCAAAATGTCATCTTTCACATAGGTTCGGAATCGTCAACTGCAAAAAAGTCAATTTTAAGATATCGTTGATTGAACAAAGTTGTCTCCTTGTTTCAAGTGTTCTACTATGGACCATGGCTAAAACTCAAGTTTTAGAGACATCCCGAAATCCGAATTTGGACTTTCGTTAGTGTATTAGGTGTATCAAAATGTCATCTTTCACATTGATTCGAGATCGTCAACCGCAAAAAAAGTCAGTTTTGAGATATCGTTGAATGAACAAAGTTGTCTCTTTCTTGTTTCTAGTGTTTAACTATGGACCCATGGCTAAAACTCAAGTTTTAAAGACTTCCCGAAATCTGATTTGGACTTTCATCAGTGTATTAAGTGTATTAAAATGTAGTCTTTCACATTGATTCAGAATCGTCCACCGCAAAAAACTTTCCTTTCGAGTTATCGTTGAATGAACGAAGTTGTCTCTTTCTTGTTTCAAGTGTTCAACTACGGACCCATGGCCAAAACTCAAGTTTTAAAAACTTCCCAAAATCTGAATTTGGGCTTTCTTTAGTGTATTAAGTGTTTCAAAATGCCGTCTTTCATGTAGATTCGTAATCATCAAAAGCAAATAAGTCAGTTTTTAGATATCTTTGATTGAACAAAGTTCTGTCTTTCTTGTTTCAAGTGTTCTACTATGGACCCATGACTAAAACTCAAGTTTTAAAAACTTCTCGAAATCTAAATCTGGACTTTCATTAGGGTATTAAGTGTATCAAAATGTCGTCTTTCACATAGATTCGGAATCGTCAACTGCAAAAAAGTCAGTTTTAAGATATCGTTGATTGAACAAAATTGTCTCTTTCTTGTTTCAAGTGTTCTACTATGGACCCATGGGTAAAACTCAAGTTTTAAAAAAGTTCCCGGAATCCGAATTTGGACATTCGTTAGTGTATTAAGTGTATCAAAATGTCGTCTTTCACGTTGATTCGGAATCGTCAACCGCAATAAAAGTCAGTTTTGAGATATAGTTGAAGGAACAAAGTTGTCTCTTTCTTGTTTCAAGTGTTTAACTATTGACCCATGGCTAAAACTCAAGCTTTAAAGACTTCCCGAAATCCAAATTTGGACTTTCGTTAGTGTATTAAGTGTATCAAAATGTCGTCTTTCACATTTATTCGAAATCGTCAACCCCAAAAAAAGTCAGTTTTGAGAAATCGTTGAATCAACAAAGTTGTCTCCTTCTTGTTTCAAGTGTTCTACTATGGACCCATCTCTAAAACTCAAGTTTTAAAGACTTCCCGAAATCCAAATTTAGACTTTCACTAGTGTATTAAGTGTATTAAAATGTCGTATTTCACATTGATTCGGAATCGTCAACCGCAAAAAAAGTCAGTTCTGAGATATCGTTGAATGAACGAAGTTGTTTCTTTCTTGTTTCAAGTGTTTAACTATGGACCCATGGCTAAAACTCAAGTTTTAAAGACTTCCCGAAATCCGAATTTGTACTTTCATTAGTGTATTAAGTGTATTAAAATGTCGTCTTTCACATTGATTCGGAATCGTCAACCGCAAAAAAAGTCAGTTTTGAGTTATCGTTGAATGAACAAAGTTGTCTCTTTCTTGTTTCAAGTGTTTAACTATGGACCCATGGCTAAAACTCAAGTTTTAAAGACTTCCCGAAATCCGAATTTGGACTTTCATTAGTGTATTAAGTGTATTAAAATGTCGTCTTTCGCATTGATTCGGAATCGTCAACCGCAAAAAAAGTCAGTTTTGAGTTATCGTTGAATGAACAAAGTTGTCTCTTTCTTGTTTCAAGTGTTCAACTATGGACCCATGGCTAAAACTCAAGTTTTAAAGACTTCCCGAAATCCGAATTTGGACTTTCATTTGTGTATTAAGTGTATTAAAATGTCGTCTTTCACATTGATTCGGAATCGTCAACCGCAAAAAAAGTCAGTTTTGAGATATCGTTGAATGAACAAAGTTGTCTCTTTCTTGTTTCAAGTGTTCAACTATGGACCCATGGCTAAAACTCAAGTTTTAAAAACTTCCCAAAATCTGAATTTGGACTTTATTTAGTGTATTAAGTGTTTCAAAATGTCATCTTTCACGTAGATTCAGAACCGTCAAAAGCAAATAAGTCAGTTTTGAGATATCTTTGATAGAACAAAGTTCTGTCTTTCTTGTTTCAATTGTTCTACTGTGCACCCATGGCTAAAACTCAAGTTTTAAAAACTTCCCGAGATCTGAATCTGGACTTTCATTAGTGTATTATGTGTATCAAAATGTCGTCTTTCACATAGATTCGGAATCGTCAACTGCAAAAAAGTCAATTTTGAGATATCGTTGATTTAACAAAGTTGTCTCCTTCTTGTTTCAAGTGTTCTACTATGGACCCATGGGTAAAACTCACGTTTTAAAAATGTCCCGAAATCCGAATTTGGACTTTCACTAGTGTATTAAGTGTATCAAAATGTCGTCTTTCACATTGATTCGGAATCGTCAACCGCAAAAAAAGGCAGTTTTTAGATATCGTTGAATGAAGAAAGTTGTCTCTTTCTTGTTTCAAGTGTTCAACAATGGACCCATGGCTAAAACTCAAGTTTTAAAGACTTCCCGAAATCCGAATTTGGATTTTTCATTAGTGTATTAAGTGTATTAAAATGTCGTCTTTCACATTGATTCGGAATCATCAACCGCAAAAAAAGTCAGTTTTGAGATATCGTTGAATGAACAAAGTTGTCTCTTTCTTTTTTCAAGTGTTTAACTATGGACCCATGGCTAAAACTCAAGTTTTAAATACTTTCCGAAATCCGAATTTGGACTTTCATCAGTGTATTAAGTGTATTAAAATGTCGTCTTTCACATTGATTCGGAATCGTCCACTACAAAAAACTGCCCTTTTGAGTTATCGTTGAATAAGCAAAGTTGTCTCTTTCTTGTTTCAAGTGTTCAACTATGGACCCATGGCTAAAACACAAGTTTTAAAAACTTCTCGAAATATGAATTTGGACTTTCTTTAGTGTATTAAGTTTTTCAAAATGTCGTCTTTCACGTAGATTCGGAATCATCAAAACCAAATAAGTCAGTTTTTAGATATCTTTGATTGAACAAAGTTCTATCTTTCTTGTTTCAAGTGTTCTACTATGAACCCACGGCTAAAACTCAAGTTTTAAAAACTTCTCGAAATCTGAATCTGGACTTTCATTAGTGTATTAAGTGTATCAAAATGTCATCTTTCACATAGGTTCGGAATCGTCAACTGCAAAAAAGTCAATTTTAAGATATCGTTGATTGAACAAAGTTGTCTCCTTCTTGTTTCAAGTGTTCTACTATGGACCATGGCTAAAACTCAAGTTTTAGAGACATCCCGAAATCCGAATTTGGACTTTCGTTAGTGTATTAGGTGTATCAAAATGTCATCTTTCACATTGATTCGAGATCGTCAACCGCAAAAAAAGTCAGTTTTGAGATATCGTTGAATGAACAAAGTTGTCTCTTTCTTGTTTCTAGTGTTTAACTATGGACCCATGGCTAAAACTCAAGTTTTAAAGACTTCCCGAAATCTGATTTGGACTTTCATCAGTGTATTAAGTGTATTAAAATGTAGTCTTTCACATTGATTCAGAATCGTCCACCGCAAAAAACTTTCCTTTCGAGTTATCGTTGAATGAACGAAGTTGTCTCTTTCTTGTTTCAAGTGTTCAACTACGGACCCATGGCCAAAACTCAAGTTTTAAAAACTTCCCAAAATCTGAATTTGGGCTTTCTTTAGTGTATTAAGTGTTTCAAAATGCCGTCTTTCATGTAGATTCGTAATCATCAAAAGCAAATAAGTCAGTTTTTAGATATCTTTGATTGAACAAAGTTCTGTCTTTCTTGTTTCAAGTGTTCTACTATGGACCCATGACTAAAACTCAAGTTTTAAAAACTTCTCGAAATCTAAATCTGGACTTTCATTAGGGTATTAAGTGTATCAAAATGTCGTCTTTCACATAGATTCGGAATCGTCAACTGCAAAAAAGTCAGTTTTAAGATATCGTTGATTGAACAAAATTGTCTCTTTCTTGTTTCAAGTGTTCTACTATGGACCCATGGGTAAAACTCAAGTTTTAAAAAAGTTCCCGGAATCCGAATTTGGACATTCGTTAGTGTATTAAGTGTATCAAAATGTCGTCTTTCACGTTGATTCGGAATCGTCAACCGCAATAAAAGTCAGTTTTGAGATATAGTTGAAGGAACAAAGTTGTCTCTTTCTTGTTTCAAGTGTTTAACTATTGACCCATGGCTAAAACTCAAGCTTTAAAGACTTCCCGAAATCCAAATTTGGACTTTCGTTAGTGTATTAAGTGTATCAAAATGTCGTCTTTCACATTTATTCGAAATCGTCAACCCCAAAAAAAGTCAGTTTTGAGAAATCGTTGAATCAACAAAGTTGTCTCCTTCTTGTTTCAAGTGTTCTACTATGGACCCATCTCTAAAACTCAAGTTTTAAAGACTTCCCGAAATCCAAATTTAGACTTTCACTAGTGTATTAAGTGTATTAAAATGTCGTATTTCACATTGATTCGGAATCGTCAACCGCAAAAAAAGTCAGTTCTGAGATATCGTTGAATAAACGAAGTTGTTTCTTTCTTGTTTCAAGTGTTTAACTATGGACCCATGGCTAAAACTCAAGTTTTAAAGACTTCCCGAAATCCAAATTTGTACTTTCATTAGTGTATTAAGTGTATTAAAATGTCGTCTTTCACATTGATTCGGAATCGTCAACCGCAAAAAAAGTCAGTTTTGAGTTATCGTTGAATGAACAAAGTTGTCTCTTTCTTGTTTCAAGTGTTTAACTATGGACCCATGGCTAAAACTCAAGTTTTAAAGACTTCCCGAAATCCGAATTTGGACTTTCATTAGTGTATTAAGTGTATTAAAATGTCGTCTTTCGCATTGATTCGGAATCGTCAACCGCAAAAAAAGTCAGTTTTGAGTTATCGTTGAATGAACAAAGTTGTCTCTTTCTTGTTTCAAGTGTTCAACTATGGACCCATGGCTAAAACTCAAGTTTTAAAGACTTCCCGAAATCCGAATTTGGACTTTCATTTGTGTATTAAGTGTATTAAAATGTCGTCTTTCACATTGATTCGGAATCGTCAACCGCAAAAAAAGTCAGTTTTGAGATATCGTTGAATGAACAAAGTTGTCTCTTTCTTGTTTCAAGTGTTCAACTATGGACCCATTGATAGCATGCATATTTATGCTATATTTTGGCATTTCACCTCATTCTTATTACACAATTTGAAGTAATTTTGCTGATCTTTCATTGTTTCTATTTTATGATACTTCAAATTGTCCTTACACTATTTTCTATCTTGCTGTTTATGCATTTATACAGGCAAGCAAGCGTACTTTAATGACATTCTGGTATCAACCTACATTATTGCATCAATGGTTTGCGAAATGGAAACTGAAAATGTAGAAGAAATGGACATTGAAGTTGTCTCTTCAATGTGGCCTGAAGATATGAATGAAGCTGGGAAACAATTCAATATAGAAATGATGTGGCTGTTCAAAACAAAGGACTAAAGATAAATGCCGAGTATGATACTGTTGTATACTGGAAACAGCGGGCCATGCATTTAGAGAAATTGTTGGAGGCTAGCATCCAAGGAGCATTTGGGCTGCTCAATTATACTGTTTTGGGCTGCATTTGGGCTGCTCGTTTTTGTTGTCTTGGGCTCATATATGTTGGGCTAGGCTAGGCCCAACCCTAGCCTTCCTAGGTCTTCATCTCTTAGCCATGTATTTAAGACTTCTTAGCACTTATTTTCCTGGATATAGAGAGAGGAGATAGAGAGGAGAATTCTGGCCGTTTTTCTGATTGTAGCATTTTTCTGTTTTCTCCATTTTGTTTCCATTTTGTCTTCCTTGTTGCAATGAAAGGCTAAGGCTATTATAACCGGTTGTGTAATCTTGAACCCATGTGGAATCTGAGTCCCGAATGAACTACAAGAACCTGGTTTGTTGTTTTAATCTTATTCATTTCCATTTGGTTTAGTTTGAACAGATTTTGGAATGCATGAAGTTCATGGCAGGTTTGTGTGAATTTACATGGATTCATTTTCTGTTAAATGCTTAAGAGAATACAGTGTTGTAATCGATTGGTATAACATCTTGGAAATGAATATGATATGCTTGAATGGTTGTTCTTGCATAGCTCCGGATGGGTTGAATAGAGAGTGAATGGTTGCATTTTGTTTATAAGAGATTTCTTTATTCATTTTGCTTTTCCAATCATTCTAATCCTTGGACGGTTGTTGGGGATGCTTTGAGTTAGATATCCAGAGATTATAACATCTAACCAACCAAGATCTATAGGTTGGACAAGGAAGATTTCATATAGGGGATAAATACACAACTGGTTGCTCTCCATTTACTGATTTTCATCTATATTTGTGTTTCTGTTTTGTTATTTAGATTTCTGTCAAAACCCCCCCCCAACCGTTGTGTTGCTTATATTGGTTCTCATTTTTGGTAGAAGAAGATAAGGCTCCTTGTGAGAGACGACCTAGGGTGCACTTTGCTGCAAACTAGAGAAGGATAAAACAATTCTGGAGTGGTTCGACAACTGCTCGACCAGAATTTTGGCGCCGTTGCCGGGGAGCCAAGTTTTTCTTCTAAAAACATAGAGGACCGACCCTATTTTCTGTTTGTTTTGTTCTCTTGTTTGAGTGTTTCGTTTGTGTTGTGATTTTGGTGATAAGGTTATCAGTTGTTGCTCACAAACTTGAAGAACCATTCTGTTCTGTTCTTGAGATAAACTGATAGCAAGCAGCAACAGAAAAGCCTTATTTGTCTTTTCGATTTTCTTTTTGTGTGTGTATTTTTCTTTTCTGTTTTCTCATCTCTAGATCCATTTTTGAACAAAGAAGTGGCTGTTGGAGAGGGCTGCACGACCTGCAATTTGAAAAGAAACCCTGCAGCAACTGGAAAAGCAAAAAAAAAAAAAAAAAAAAAAAAAACAAAATACTTTCAGTCTTTCTCTTTTCAGTATCACTACTTTTCTTTTCAGTATCACTACCTTGTGTCCTTGTGTTCTTTTCAGAATCACTACCTCTTGTTCTTGTATTGTCTTCACAGCAAGCTCACAGCAAGCTCACAGCAAGCAAGTAGACCATCCAAAAAAAAAAAAAAAAAATCGAAAAGGGGCTGCAGCAGATCAGATCAGGGCTCCACTTTTCTGCCTTTTACAGCAAAATCACTTGACCAAGAGCATATTCTGTTTTTCCTTTTCACTTTTTCATTTTATTCTCTCTCTTTTAACATTCCTTTTAAGTCTTTCCCTTCTCCACTAACCCTCCTTTTCGTTTGGCAGAGAAAGGCACCAGCTGCTGCAACCAAGAGAAGATCAGATTTGGCAGCCTCCCATTTGACAGCAGCTTTGACCTCTTCCATGACAGATAGCAAGATTTAAGGATTGAGCTCGAGATACCGGTTCTACCCTCTTGCTTTCTCATCCTTACTTGATATTCTTTCAATCTCATATGCTTCCCTTGATGTTTTCTTGCATATAGAGTGGTTTTTGAAGCAAAATAGGAGGCGGTTTGAAAAAAAAATCAGTTTTGCTGGTTACTGTTCACAGCTTCCAACTTGCTCCGATTGAGCTGATTTTTGGTGTCCAAAGAAATGGGGGTGTGGTGAGCAAGACTCACAGCTTTGCCGTGACATGTGGCCTTTTTTGGCCAAATTCGAACGTTTAGACCACTTTTTGGGCCATTTTGTGTTTTTCAGTGGCTAATTTTGTGTGGTTTTTAGTGTTTTTAGGTTCCTCAGTGTTTTTGTGTTGAAATTTTGTGAAAAAAATTGCATAAAAAAAATCATCTAAGGGCTTTTTGTTTGATATGTTTTGTGTTTTTATGTTTTTGTGTTCCTGTTTTTGAGTTTTTGTGTTTTTGAGTTCTTGTTTTGCATAGGCCATTTTGTGTTCTGTTTTTGTGCTAATCTCTAGTGCATGACCAGATCCTCTAAAGAAAAATTACTTGATTTGGATCTTGAATTAGAGAACACTCTTAGAAGGCAAGCTAGAGAGCTTAGGTCTCGGAATAGGATTGACCCTAATAGTGTTTCTAATACTTCATCCGAACCTGTTCCAGAATTCATCAATATGGCAGATAATGTTAATGGAAATAATGGTAATGGAAATGGTAATGGAAATGGAAACAATGGTAATGGCAATAATGGAAATCATGGTCATTTGGATGGTAGAACCATTAGAGAGCTGGCTGCACCTGATGTGCATTATCAGCCCCTATGTATTCAATACCCACAATTGGATGCTAACTTTGAACTAAAATCTGGACTGATCCATTTGTTGCCAAAGTTTCATGGTCTTGCAGGAGAGGATCCGCACAAGCATATGAAAGAGTTCCATGTTGTTTGCTCAACCATGCGGCCACAAGGAGTAGATGAAGAGCAAATCAAGCTGAGAGCCTTCCCATTCTCACTTGATGGATCAGCTAAGGATTGGTTGTATTACCTGCCACCAGCTGCCATTACCAGTTGGGATGGATTGAAAAGGATCTTCTTGGAAAAATTCTTCCCAGCCTCCAGAACAGCATCAATAAGGAAAGAAATTTGTGGTATAAGGCAGATAAGTGGTGAGACTTTACATGAGTATTGGGAGAGATTCAAGAAGTTGTGTTCCAGCTGTCCTCACCATCAGATAAGTGACCAACTCCTAATTCAATATTTCTATGAAGGTCTAATCCCCATGGACAGATACTTGGTAGATGCTGCAAGTGGAGGAGCATTGGCAGAGAAAACCCCAGCAGCTGCACAAGAACTGATATCAAAGATGGCACAAAATGCCCAGCAATTTGGCACCAGAATTAACACTCCTGCAAAAGCCATCAATGAAGTCAGTGTGGCTGCCACTATGGACCAGCAGAGGATAGAAAACAAGCTTGAGGAATTAGCTTCCATGGTCAGGCAGTTGGCATTAGAGAGAAAGCAACCCCAACAGCAGCTTTGTGGCATTTGCTCCTTGCCATCCCATATAACAGACCAATGCCCACAGTTGCAAGAGAATAATGAGACATGTGCAGGCATCTTTCCTGGTAGACCATTCCAGCACCAGCAGCACAACCAACCACTACCTCCAAACAGATATGATCCATTTTCCTCCACCTACAATCCAGGTTGGAGAGACCATCCGAACCTCAGATATGGCAACCCTTCCAATCAACATGTGCAGCAGCAGCCATACCAGAATCAACCATTTCAGCAGAGGTTCCACCCTTCAAATTCCAGCAACCATGCTCCACCACCAAGACAGAATCAAGCCATGCAACAAGCACCACCATTACCCAAGTCAGAACCTAGCCTGGATGATCTTGTTAAACAACTAGCAGCCAATACACTCCAATTCCAGCAAAAAACAGAAACCACAATTCAAAATTTGGAGACCCAAATAGGCCAGCTAGCCACAAACATCAATGAGTTAAGGAGTCAAGGTTCGGGACAGCTTCCTTCACAACCAGTTGCCAATCCGAGGGGTAATGTCAGTGCCATCATGCTTCGAAGTGGGAAAGAAGTAATCATTCCAACCCTTCCACCATCATCAAACATGGAGCAGCATGTAAAGGAGCAGCATGTAGAGACTAGCAAAGAGCAGCAACCCTCCTCAATCCAAGAAGCCAAGCAGCCAAACTCTAGCTATCAAGAACAAGGAGAAGGAGAGTCTTCCAACAAACAGCCCCTGCCATTCCCACATCGAGCAACTCAAAATAAGAAAAGAGCAGAAGTAGAATTAGATAAAGAGATCTTGGAGACATTCCAGAAAGTGGAAATCAATATACCCCTCCTTGAAGCCATCAGACAGATTCCAAAGTATGCAAAATTTCTCAAAGATTTGTGTACTCACAAGAGGAAGCTTAAGGGGAATGAGAAGGTCAACCTTGGGAGGAATGTTTCAGCTCTTATCCAACCTGTCATGCCAGCAAAGTGTAAAGATCCAGGGACGTTCTCCATTCCTTGTACTATAGGAGACATGCAATTTAGCAATGCTTTACTAGATTTAGGTGCATCCATTAATGTTATGCCTAACTCTATTTATGCTTCATTGCAGTGTGGTCCTTTGAAGCCAACAGGAGTGGTTGTCCAATTGGCCAATAGAAGTACTGCACACCCCACTGGAGTCCTAGAAGATGTGCTGGTTAAGGTTAAGGACTTAATCTTTCCAGCTGATTTTTATGTTTTGAATATGGAAGATGATAGCACACTTGAGCATGCACCCTTGATACTAGGGAGACCATTCTTAAAAACTGCTAGAACTATAATCAATGTGCATGAGGGTACACTTTCCATGGAATTTGCTGGTAACACAATTAACTTCAAGATACTTGATGCCATGAAATTCCCTACTGAGGATCATTCCACTTTTCAAGTAAATAGAGTTGACCTGTTAGTGAATGAAGCATGTTTTGAGTCTTCTGATTTAATTGATAAACTCCCCACTGTGCATGAGTTCCCAGATACGATTATTTGCACTGATTGTAGTGATGGAGAGAGTCAATGTGTTGCATGCTTAGAGATTGCTGAATTTTTGCATAGGCATGAGTTTGATTTTGATGATAACATTTCCCAAGTGGAAGATAGTGTTGCTGACCTTGTTGAGCAGGTTGATAGTGCTTTGGAGTTAGATTTGCAGTCAAATAGATCAGCCCCCTCCTTGCAGCAGCCACCCACCATTCAGTGCAAGCCTTTGCCTCAGCACCTCAAGTATGCATTCTTGGAGAAAGATGAGAAGCTGCCAGTCATCATTGCAAACAACTTGCAGCCTGACCAAGAGAGAAAGTTGTTGGACGTGCTGAAAAAGAATAAGAAAGCAATTGGGTGGACTTTAGCGGACATAACTGGAATCAGCCCATCTGTTTGCATGCACCGTATCTTATTAGAGGAAGGAGCAAAACCAGCAAGGCAGCCTCAAAGAAGACTTAACCCAACCATCCTTGATGTGGTAAAACAGGAGGTAAGTAAATTACTTGCAGCTGGTATTATTTACCCTATTTCTGACAGCAAGTGGGTGAGTCCTGTGCAGGTTGTTCCAAAAAAGACGGGCATCACGGTGGTTCCAAATGAGCAGAATGAGCTTATCCCCATGAGAGTGCAGAACAGCTGGAGAGTTTGCATTGATTATAGAAAGTTGAACCAAGCAACCAGAAAGGATCATTTTCCCCTCCCATTCATTGATCAGATGTTGGAGAGATTGGCTGGTAAGTCACACTATTGTTTCCTTGACGGTTTTTCTGGATACTTTCAGATTTGCATAGCCCCAGAGGATCAAGAGAAGACCACCTTCACCTGCCCCTTTGGCACATTCGCTTATAGAAGAATGCCTTTCGGTCTATGTAATGCTCCAGGTACCTTTCAGCGATGCATGGTAAGTATATTTTCAGATTTTCTAGAGCATTGCATGGAAGTGTTTATGGATGATTTTTCAGTTTATGGCACTTCTTTTGATGATTGCTTGGTTAGCTTGGGAAGAGTCTTAGAGAGATGCATTGAAAAGAACCTTGTTTTAAATTTTGAAAAATGTCATTTCATGGTAGAACAAGGAATTGTTTTAGGGCATGTTCTGTCTAAGAAGGGTATAGAAGTGGATCGGTCTAAGGTTGAAATTATTGCTTCATTGCCTTACCCTACCTCTGTGAAGGAGGTGCGTTCTTTCCTTGGCCATGCAGGATTTTACAGGAGGTTCATCAAGGACTTCAGCAAGATTGCACTTCCACTTTCCCACCTTCTCCAGAAAGAAGTAACCTTCCACTTTGATGAGCAGTGCAAGCAGGCATTTGAGGAACTGAAGAGTCGATTGATTTCTCCACCCATCATACAGCCGCCTGACTGGGAGTTGCCCTTCGAGTTGATGTGCGACGCCTCCAACTTTGCAGTGGGCGCCGTCCTTTCCCAGCGTGTGGAGAAGAAATCTCATGTCATAGCCTACGCTTCGCGTACATTGGATGCGGCACAGTCTAATTATACCACTACGGAAAAAGAGCTCTTGTCTATTGTTTTTGCATTGGATAAATTTAGATCCTATTTACTTGGTTCTAAAGTTATTGTCTTTTCTGACCATGCAGCTCTTAGGTACCTCTTGAAGAAACCTGATGCCAAACCTCGTTTGATAAGGTGGATGCTCTTGCTCCAAGAATTTGACATTGAGATCAAGGATAAAAGTGGAGTAGAGAACTTGGTAGCCGACCACCTCAGTCGCATTCCTTCCACCTCAGATCCATCTGTCATGGACTCCCAGCCTATCAGGGATGATTTCCCAGATGAGTTATTATACCACATTCATGGTGTTGAGCCCTGGTATGCTGATTTGGTAAATTATTTAGTTGCTTCTGAATTACCTGCATATTTTAAGAAGGAACAGCTAAATAAATTTAAGAGTCAGGCTCGTTATTATGTGTGGGATGATCCCTATCTGTGGCGCATGTGTAGTGACCAGGTCATCAGGAGATGTGTGCCTGACCATGAGTTTGCATCTGTCTTAAATTTTTGTCACACACTTGCATGTGGTGGTCACTTTGGTCCCCAACGTACAGCTAGGAAAGTCCTAGATTCTGGATTATATTGGCCTTCACTCTTTAAGGATTCATATGAGTTCTGTAAGAATTGCACACGTTGCCAACACACAGGCACTATATCACGTAGGAATGAAATGCCTCAAAAACCCCTATTGTTTTGTGAAATCTTTGATGTTTGGGGCATTGACTTCATGGGTCCATTTCCTGTGTCATTTGGTTATGTGTACATTCTGTTAGCTGTGGATTATGTTTCTAAGTGGGTGGAAGCTAAAGCCACCAGGACTGATGATGCTTCTGTGGTTGCAGATTTTGTTCGTTCTCACATCTTTTGCAGGTTTGGCATGCCCAGGGCCATCATCAGCGACCAAGGATCCCACTTTTGCAATAGAAAGATAGACACCCTATTTCGTAAGTATGGGGTAATACACAAAGTGGCGACTCCTTATCATCCACAGACTAATGGGCAAGCTGAAGTATCAAATAGGGAGATCAAGCAGATTTTGGAGAAGACTGTCCAGCCCAATAGGAAAGACTGGAGCATGAGATTAGAAGATGCACTATGGGCCTACCGCACCGCCTACAAAACCCCCATTGGCATGTCCCCCTACAGGTTAGTTTTTGGAAAAGCATGTCACTTGCCGGTGGAAGTGGAGCATAAGGCATATTGGGCGGTGAAGCAATGCAATATGGACATCAGTCAAGCGGGGTCCCAAAGAAAGCTCCAACTTCAAGAGCTTGAGGAGATTAGGATGGAAGCATATGAGAACTCACGCATCTACAAGGAGAAGACCAAGGCTGTGCATGACAAGCATATTGTGAGGAAGACATTCGAAGTTGGCCAGAAAGTTCTGCTATACAATTCCCGTCTCAAGTTGATGCCCGGTAAGTTACGTTCCCGTTGGACTGGTCCTTTCATAGTTATTCATGTTTTTCCCTTTGGTGCAGTTGCAATCAAGGATGAGTCCAATGCAAAGCAATTCACAGTGAACGGGCAGCGACTTAAGCCATTCTACGAGAGCTTTCAGGAGCATGTTGTGGAGGAGCTGCATCTCCTCAACGCCACCTCCATTTGATACATCAGGCTGTTTCTCTCTCCCTAATATTTTACATTTACTTGTCCTATTCTTAATTGGAATTGCATGTTTACATTGAGGGCAATGTAAAGTCTAAGTATGGGGGGGTAGCATTCTTATTTTTGCAGCATTTTTCTTTATCTTTTCATATTTCTTTTTCCTTGGGTCTAGTTGAGTCAGTTTTGTGTGGAAATGCAAGTTAAGCAATTAAGTCTAAAAGAACCCAGCATGATTAGAACTTCAATCTTATCTTCCTTGATTTCGAGTGACTTGGCAATGAGTTTGATTTGATAGATTGATTGGGTAGTCTACAGCCGTGAGGATTTTGAGCCTATTGTCTTTCTTGTGTGTGCATTCACCTATCATGATCTCCACTCTAGAACTTGTTTTGATTCTTGGTTGAGGCTATATTTGTTCATGCATGACTCAAATATGATTAAGGCATTCTTTCTTGTCCCCATTTGGCCATTTTGTTATTATAATCTAAAAAAAAAAAAAAAAAAATATTGATGAGTACCTTTCGCTCGCCACTTAGAGCCATCATTCTTACCCTTCATTTTCATACACCCTTTTGGACCTTCCAACCTTAGGAAGAGGAATATTAAGTGCATTCTAGAGAGAGAGATTGAATTCATCAAGCAAGACATAAGGCCAAAGGCCATTTGCATCCATGAAAAAAAAAAAAAAAAAAAAAAGAAAAAGAAAAAGAAAAGTAAACAAAGGATAGAATGGTGAGAAAGAGCGTAAAACGCACTCACCTTCTCTTTCCAAAAAAAAAAAAAAATTGATGAGAAAAAGAAGAAAGCAACCAAATAAAGATGCAATGTTTTTCTTAATGCTTGGGAATTCTATCTCTCGATCTTAGAGTTGCATGAAATGTTTTCTCGACCTAAGGCATGTTTTCCTTCATTGTGGTCTTTCCATTTCTTTCTTCCCCACATTACAACCCTGAATAAGTCCTTTTGATTTGTGGCATGCATGTAACATGAATAGTGGAGATTGAGAAGATAAACAAGCTTATGGTAGTGGAATTGTGATTAGGTGAATTTGAGCGAAACAGTCACCACCACCTCTTGAGAGATTTTTGAGCATACACTTGTCCTGTGAGAGACTTCTACTTTTGATTTGTCTTATTGAATGAATTGCCATATCACTTGTTTTCTTGGAAGTAGAGGAAAGATGATCTTTGAATGATGAATTCTTGAAGACTTACCTTGCATCTGATTTGTGTTTTTCCACGTTTTTATTTTTGAGTCATAGAGTCTAGTGTTTTGCCCAGGAGTGCAAAAGTATAAGTATGGGGGAGTTGATAGCATGCATATTTATGCTATATTTTGGCATTTCACCTCATTCTTATTACACAATTTGAAGTAATTTTGCTGATCTTTCATTGTTTCTATTTTATGATACTTCAAATTGTCCTTACACTATTTTCTATCTTGCTGTTTATGCATTTATACAGGCAAGCAAGCGTACTTTAATGACATTCTGGTATCAACCTACATTATTGCATCAATGGTTTGCGAAATGGAAACTGAAAATGTAGAAGAAATGGACATTGAAGTTGTCTCTTCAATGTGGCCTGAAGATATGAATGAAGCTGGGAAACAATTCAATATAGAAATGATGTGGCTGTTCAAAACAAAGGACTAAAGATAAATGCCGAGTATGATACTGTTGTATACTGGAAACAGCGGGCCATGCATTTAGAGAAATTGTTGGAGGCTAGCATCCAAGGAGCATTTGGGCTGCTCAATTATACTGTTTTGGGCTGCATTTGGGCTGCTCGTTTTTGTTGTCTTGGGCTCATATATGTTGGGCTAGGCTAGGCCCAACCCTAGCCTTCCTAGGTCTTCATCTCTTAGCCATGTATTTAAGACTTCTTAGCACTTATTTTCCTGGATATAGAGAGAGGAGATAGAGAGGAGAATTCTGGCCGTTTTTCTGATTGTAGCATTTTTCTGTTTTCTCCATTTTGTTTCCATTTTGTCTTCCTTGTTGCAATGAAAGGCTAAGGCTATTATAACCGGTTGTGTAATCTTGAACCCATGTGGAATCTGAGTCCCGAATGAACTACAAGAACCTGGTTTGTTGTTTTAATCTTATTCATTTCCATTTGGTTTAGTTTGAACAGATTTTGGAATGCATGAAGTTCATGGCAGGTTTGTGTGAATTTACATGGATTCATTTTCTGTTAAATGCTTAAGAGAATACAGTGTTGTAATCGATTGGTATAACATCTTGGAAATGAATATGATATGCTTGAATGGTTGTTCTTGCATAGCTCCGGATGGGTTGAATAGAGAGTGAATGGTTGCATTTTGTTTATAAGAGATTTCTTTATTCATTTTGCTTTTCCAATCATTCTAATCCTTGGACGGTTGTTGGGGATGCTTTGAGTTAGATATCCAGAGATTATAACATCTAACCAACCAAGATCTATAGGTTGGACAAGGAAGATTTCATATAGGGGATAAATACACAACTGGTTGCTCTCCATTTACTGATTTTCATCTATATTTGTGTTTCTGTTTTGTTATTTAGATTTCTGTCAAAACCCCCCCCCCAACCGTTGTGTTGCTTATATTGGTTCTCATTTTTGGTAGAAGAAGATAAGGCTCCTTGTGAGAGACGACCTAGGGTGCACTTTGCTGCAAACTAGAGAAGGATAAAACAATTCTGGAGTGGTTCGACAACTGCTCGACCACCCATGGCTAAAACTCAAGTTTTAAAAACTTCCCAAAATCTGAAGTTGGACTTTATTTAGTGTATTAAGTGTTTCAAAATGTCATCTTTCACGTAGATTCAGAACCGTCAAAAGCAAATAAGTCAGTTTTGAGATATCTTTGATAGAACAAAGTTCTGTCTTTCTTGTTTCAATTGTTCTACTGTGCACCCATGGCTAAAACTCAAGTTTTAAAAACTTCCCGAGATCTGAATCTGGACTTTCATTAGTGTATTATGTGTATCAAAATGTCGTCTTTCACATAGATTCGGAATCGTCAACTGCAAAAAAGTCAATTTTGAGATATCGTTGATTTAACAAAGTTGTCTCCTTCTTGTTTCAAGTGTTCTACTATGGACCCATGGGTAAAACTCACGTTTTAAAAATGTCCCGAAATCCGAATTTGGACTTTCACTAGTGTATTAAGTGTATCAAAATGTCGTCTTTCACATTGATTCGGAATCGTCAACCGCAAAAAAAGGCAGTTTTTAGATATCGTTGAATGAAGAAAGTTGTCTCTTTCTTGTTTCAAGTGTTCAACAATGGACCCATGGCTAAAACTCAAGTTTTAAAGACTTCCCGAAATCCGAATTTGGATTTTTCATTAGTGTATTAAGTGTATTAAAATGTCGTCTTTCACATTGATTCGGAATCATCAACCGCAAAAAAAGTCAGTTTTGAGATATCGTTGAATGAACAAAGTTGTCTCTTTCTTTTTTCAAGTGTTTAACTATGGACCCATGGCTAAAACTCAAGTTTTAAATACTTTCCGAAATCCGAATTTGGACTTTCATCAGTGTATTAAGTGTATTAAAATGTCGTCTTTCACATTGATTCGGAATCGTCCACTACAAAAAACTGCCCTTTTGAGTTATCGTTGAATAAGCAAAGTTGTCTCTTTCTTGTTTCAAGTGTTCAACTATGGACCCATGGCTAAAACACAAGTTTTAAAAACTTCTCGAAATATGAATTTGGACTTTCTTTAGTGTATTAAGTTTTTCAAAATGTCGTCTTTCACGTAGATTCGGAATCATCAAAACCAAATAAGTCAGTTTTTAGATATCTTTGATTGAACAAAGTTCTATCTTTCTTGTTTCAAGTGTTCTACTATGAACCCACGGCTAAAACTCAAGTTTTAAAAACTTCTCGAAATCTGAATCTGGATTTTCATTAGTGTATTAAGTGTATCAAAATGTCATCTTTCACATAGGTTCGGAATCGTCAACTGCAAAAAAGTCAATTTTAAGATATCGTTGATTGAACAAAGTTGTCTCCTTCTTGTTTCAAGTGTTCTACTATGGACCATGGCTAAAACTCAAGTTTTAGAGACATCCCGAAATCCGAATTTGGACTTTCGTTAGTGTATTAAGTGTATCAAAATGTCATCTTTCACATTGATTCGAGATCGTCAACCGCAAAAAAAGTCAGTTTTGAGATATCGTTGAATGAACAAAGTTGTCTCTTTCTTGTTTCTAGTGTTTAACTATGGACCCATGGCTAAAACTCAAGTTTTAAAGACTTCCCGAAATCTGATTTGGACTTTCATCAGTGTATTAAGTGTATTAAAATGTAGTCTTTCACATTGATTCAGAATCGTCCACCGCAAAAAACTTTCCTTTCGAGTTATCGTTGAATGAACGAAGTTGTCTCTTTCTTGTTTCAAGTGTTCAACTACGGACCCATGGCCAAAACTCAAGTTTTAAAAACTTCCCAAAATCTGAATTTGGGCTTTCTTTAGTGTATTAAGTGTTTCAAAATGCCGTCTTTCATGTAGATTCGTAATCATCAAAAGCAAATAAGTCAGTTTTTAGATATCTTTGATTGAACAAAGTTCTGTCTTTCTTGTTTCAAGTGTTCTACTATGGACCCATGACTAAAACTCAAGTTTTAAAAACTTCTCGAAATCTAAATCTGGACTTTCATTAGGGTATTAAGTGTATCAAAATGTCGTCTTTCACATAGATTCGGAACCGTCAACTGCAAAAAAGTCAGTTTTAAGATATCGTTGATTGAACAAAGTTGTCTCTTTCTTGTTTCAAGTGTTCTACTATGGACCCATGGGTAAAACTCAAGTTTTAAAAAAGTTCCCGGAATCCGAATTTGGACATTCGTTAGTGTATTAAGTGTATCAAAATGTCGTCTTTCACGTTGATTCGGAATCGTCAACCGCAATAAAAGTCAGTTTTGAGATATAGTTGAAGGAACAAAGTTGTCTCTTTCTTGTTTCAAGTGTTTAACTATTGACCCATGGCTAAAACTCAAGCTTTAAAGACTTCCCGAAATCCAAATTTGGACTTTCGTTAGTGTATTAAGTGTATCAAAATGTCGTCTTTCACATTTATTCGAAATCGTCAACCACAAAAAAAGTCAGTTTTGAGAAATCGTTGAATCAACAAAGTTGTCTCCTTCTTGTTTCAAGTGTTCTACTATGGACCCATCTCTAAAACTCAAGTTTTAAAGACTTCCCGAAATCCAAATTTAGACTTTCACTAGTGTATTAAGTGTATTAAAATGTCGTATTTCACATTGATTCGGAATCGTCAACCGCAAAAAAAGTCAGTTCTGAGATATCGTTGAATGAACGAAGTTGTTTCTTTCTTGTTTCAAGTGTTTAACTATGGACCCATGGCTAAAACTCAAGTTTTAAAGACTTCTCGAAATCCGAATTTGTACTTTCATTAGTGTATTAAGTGTATTAAAATGTCGTCTTTCACATTGATTCGGAATCGTCAACCGCAAAAAAAGTCAGTTTTGAGTTATCGTTGAATGAACAAAGTTGTCTCTTTCTTGTTTCAAGTGTTTAACTATGGACCCATGGCTAAAACTCAAGTTTTAAAGACTTCCCGAAATCCGAATTTGGACTTTCATTAGTGTATTAAGTGTATTAAAATGTCGTCTTTCGCATTGATTCGGAATCGTCAACCGCAAAAAAAGTCAGTTTTGAGTTATCGTTGAATGAACAAAGTTGTCTCTTTCTTGTTTCAAGTGTTCAACTATGGACCCATGGCTAAAACTCAAGTTTTAAAGACTTCCCGAAATCCGAATTTGGACTTTCATTTGTGTATTAAGTGTATTAAAATGTCGTCTTTCACATTGATTCGGAATCGTCAACCGCAAAAAAAGTCAGTTTTGAGATATCGTTGAATGAACAAAGTTGTCTCTTTCTTGTTTCAAGTGTTCAACTATGGACCCATGGCTAAAACTCAAGTTTTAAAAACTTCCCAAAATCTGAATTTGGACTTTATTTAGTGTATTAAGTGTTTCAAAATGTCATCTTTCACGTAGATTCAGAACCGTCAAAAGCAAATAAGTCAGTTTTGAGATATCTTTGATAGAACAAAGTTCTGTCTTTCTTGTTTCAATTGTTCTACTGTGCACCCATGGCTAAAACTCAAGTTTTAAAAACTTCCCGAGATCTAAATCTGGACTTTCATTAGGGTATTAAGTGTATCAAAATGTCGTCTTTCACATAGATTCGGAATCGTCAACTGCAAAAAAGTCAGTTTTAAGATATCGTTGATTGAACAAAGTTGTCTCTTTCTTGTTTCAAGTGTTCTACTATGGACCCATGGGTAAAACTCAAGTTTTAAAAAAGTTCCCGGAATCCGAATTTGGACATTCGTTAGTGTATTAAGTGTATCAAAATGTCGTCTTTCACATTGATTCGGAATCGTCAACCGCAATAAAAGTCAGTTTTGAGATATAGTTGAAGGAACAAAGTTGTCTCTTTCTTGTTTCAAGTGTTTAACTATTGACCCATGGCTAAAACTCAAGCTTTAAAGACTTCCCGAAATCCAAATTTGGACTTTCGTTAGTGTATTAAGTGTATCAAAATGTCGTCTTTCACATTTATTCGAAATCGTCAACCCCAAAAAAAGTCAGTTTTGAGAAATCGTTGAATCAACAAAGTTGTCTCCTTCTTGTTTCAAGTGTTCTACTATGGACCCATCTCTAAAACTCAAGTTTTAAAGACTTCCCGAAATCCAAATTTAGACTTTCACTAGTGTATTAAGTGTATTAAAATGTCGTATTTCACATTGATTCGGAATCGTCAACCGCAAAAAAAGTCAGTTCTGAGATATCGTTGAATGAACGAAGTTGTTTCTTTCTTGTTTCAAGTGTTTAACTATGGACCCATGGCTAAAACTCAAGTTTTAAAGACTTCCCGAAATCCGAATTTGTACTTTCATTAGTGTATTAAGTTTATTAAAATGTCGTCTTTCACATTGATTCGGAATCGTCAACCGCAAAAAAAGTCAGTTTTGAGTTATCGTTGAATGAACAAAGTTGTCTCTTTCTTGTTTCAAGTGTTTAACTATGGACCCATGGCTAAAACTCAAGTTTTAAAGACTTCCCGAAATCCGAATTTGGACTTTCATTAGTGTATTAAGTGTATTAAAATGTCGTCTTTCGCATTGATTCGGAATCGTCAACCGCAAAAAAAGTCAGTTTTGAGTTATCGTTGAATGAACAAAGTTGTCTCTTTCTTGTTTCAAGTGTTCAACTATGGACCCATGGCTAAAACTCAAGTTTTAAAGACTTCCCGAAATCCGAATTTGGACTTTCATTTGTGTATTAAGTGTATTAAAATGTCGTCTTTCACATTGATTCGGAATCGCCAACCGCAAAAAAAGTCAGTTTTGAGATATCGTTGAATGAACAAAGTTGTCTCTTTCTTGTTTCAAGTGTTCAACTATGGACCCATGGCTAAAACTCAAGTTTTAAAAACTTCCCAAAATCTGAAGTTGGACTTTATTTAGTGTATTAAGTGTTTCAAAATGTCATCTTTCACGTAGATTCAGAACCGTCAAAAGCAAATAAGTCAGTTTTGAGATATCTTTGATAGAACAAAGTTCTGTCTTTCTTGTTTCAATTGTTCTACTGTGCACCCATGGCTAAAACTCAAGTTTTAAAAACTTCCCGAGATCTGAATCTGGACTTTCATTAGTGTATTATGTGTATCAAAATGTCGTCTTTCACATAGATTCGGAATCGTCAACTGCAAAAAAGTCAATTTTGAGATATCGTTGATTTAACAAAGTTGTCTCCTTCTTGTTTCAAGTGTTCTACTATGGACCCATGGGTAAAACTCACGTTTTAAAAATGTCCCGAAATCCGAATTTGGACTTTCACTAGTGTATTAAGTGTATCAAAATGTCGTCTTTCACATTGATTCGGAATCGTCAACCGCAAAAAAAGGCAGTTTTTAGATATCGTTGAATGAAGAAAGTTGTCTCTTTCTTGTTTCAAGTGTTCAACAATGGACCCATGGCTAAAACTCAAGTTTTAAAGACTTCCCGAAATCCGAATTTGGATTTTTCATTAGTGTATTAAGTGTATTAAAATGTCGTCTTTCACATTGATTCGGAATCATCAACCGCAAAAAAAGTCAGTTTTGAGATATCGTTGAATGAACAAAGTTGTCTCTTTCTTTTTTCAAGTGTTTAACTATGGACCCATGGCTAAAACTCAAGTTTTAAATACTTTCCGAAATCCGAATTTGGACTTTCATCAGTGTATTAAGTGTATTAAAATGTCGTCTTTCACATTGATTCGGAATCGTCCACTACAAAAAACTGCCCTTTTGAGTTATCGTTGAATAAGCAAAGTTGTCTCTTTCTTGTTTCAAGTGTTCAACTATGGACCCATGGCTAAAACACAAGTTTTAAAAACTTCTCGAAATATGAATTTGGACTTTCTTTAGTGTATTAAGTTTTTCAAAATGTCGTCTTTCACGTAGATTCGGAATCATCAAAACCAAATAAGTCAGTTTTTAGATATCTTTGATTGAACAAAGTTCTATCTTTCTTGTTTCAAGTGTTCTACTATGAACCCACGGCTAAAACTCAAGTTTTAAAAACTTCTCGAAATCTGAATCTGGACTTTCATTAGTGTATTAAGTGTATCAAAATGTCATCTTTCACATAGGTTCGGAATCGTCAACTGCAAAAAAGTCAATTTTAAGATATCGTTGATTGAACAAAGTTGTCTCCTTCTTGTTTCAAGTGTTCTACTATGGACCATGGCTAAAACTCAAGTTTTAGAGACATCCCGAAATCCGAATTTGGACTTTCGTTAGTGTATTAAGTGTATCAAAATGTCATCTTTCACATTGATTCGAGATCGTCAACCGCAAAAAAAGTCAGTTTTGAGATATCGTTGAATGAACAAAGTTGTCTCTTTCTTGTTTCTAGTGTTTAACTATGGACCCATGGCTAAAACTCAAGTTTTAAAGACTTCCCGAAATCTGATTTGGACTTTCATCAGTGTATTAAGTGTATTAAAATGTAGTCTTTCACATTGATTCAGAATCGTCCACCGCAAAAAACTTTCCTTTCGAGTTATCGTTGAATGAACGAAGTTGTCTCTTTCTTGTTTCAAGTGTTCAACTACGGACCCATGGCCAAAACTCAAGTTTTAAAAACTTCCCAAAATCTGAATTTGGGCTTTCTTTAGTGTATTAAGTGTTTCAAAATGCCGTCTTTCATGTAGATTCGTAATCATCAAAAGCAAATAAGTCAGTTTTTAGATATCTTTGATTGAACAAAGTTCTGTCTTTCTTGTTTCAAGTGTTCTACTATGGACCCATGACTAAAACTCAAGTTTTAAAAACTTCTCGAAATCTAAATCTGGACTTTCATTAGGGTATTAAGTGTATCAAAATGTCATCTTTCACATAGATTCGGAATCGTCAACTGCAAAAAAGTCAGTTTTGAGATATCGTTGATTGAACAAAGTTGTCTCTTTCTTGTTTCAAGTGTTCTACTATGGACCCATGGGTAAAACTCAAGTTTTAAAAAAGTTCCTGGAATCCGAATTTGGACATTCGTTAGTGTATTAAGTGTATCAAAATGTCGTCTTTCACGTTGATTCGGAATAGTCAACCGCAATAAAAGTCAGTTTTGAGATATAGTTGAATGAACAAAGTTGTCTCTTTCTTGTTTCAAGTGTTTAACTATTGACCCATGGCTAAAACTCAAGCTTTAAAGACTTCCCGAAATCCAAATTTGGACTTTCGTTAGTGTATTAAGTGTATCAAAATGTCGTCTTTCACATTTATTCGAAATCGTCAACCGCAAGAAAAGTCAGTTTTGAGAAATCGTTGAATCAACAAAGTTGTCTCTTTCTTGTTTCAAGTGTTCTACTATGGACCCATCTCTAAAACTCAAGTTTTAAAGACTTCCCAAAATCTGAATTTGGACTTTATTCAGTGTATTAAGTGTTTCAAAATGTCATCTTTCACGTAGATTCAGAACCGTCAAAAGCAAATAAGTCAGTTTTGAGATATCTTTGATAGAACAAAGTTCTGTCTTTCTTGTTTCAATTGTTCTACTGTGCACCCATGGCTAAAACTCAAGTTTTAAAAACTTCCCGAGATCTGAATCTGGACTTTCATTAGTGTATTATGTGTATCAAAATGTCGTCTTTCACATAGATTCGGAATCGTCAACTGCAAAAAAGTCAATTTTGAGATATCGTTGATTTAACAAAGTTGTCTCCTTCTTGTTTCAAGTGTTCTACTATGGACCCATGGGTAAAACTCACGTTTTAAAAATGTCCCGAAATCCGAATTTGGACTTTCACTAGTGTATTAAGTGTATCAAAATGTCGTCTTTCACATTGATTCGGAATCGTCAACCGCAAAAAAAGGCAGTTTTTAGATATCATTGAATGAAGAAAGTTGTCTCTTTCTTGTTTCAAGTGTTCAACAATGGACCCATGGCTAAAACTCAAGTTTTAAAGACTTCCCGGAATCCGAATTTGGATTTTTCATTAGTGTATTAAGTGTATTAAAATGTCGTCTTTCACATTGATTCGGAATCATCAACCGCAAAAAAAGTCAGTTTTGAGATATCGTTGAATGAACAAAGTTGTCTCTTTCTTTTTTCAAGTGTTTAACTATGGACCCATGGCTAAAACTCAAGTTTTAAATACTTTCCGAAATCCGAATTTGGACTTTCATCAGTGTATTAAGTGTATTAAAATGTCGTCTTTCACATTGATTCGGAATCGTCCACTACAAAAAACTGCCCTTTTGAGTTATCGTTGAATAAGCAAAGTTGTCTCTTTCTTGTTTCAAGTGCTCAACTATGGACCCATGGCTAAAACACAAGTTTTAAAAACTTCTCGAAATATGAATTTGGACTTTCTTTAGTGTATTAAGTTTTTCAAAATGTCGTCTTTCACGTAGATTCGGAATCATCAAAACCAAATAAGTCAGTTTTTAGATATCTTTGATTGAACAAAGTTCTATCTTTCTTGTTTCAAGTGTTCTACTATGAACCCACGGCTAAAACTCAAGTTTTAAAAACTTCTCGAAATCTGAATCTGGACTTTCATTAGTGTATTA
Organism: Diospyros kaki; assembly: GCA_036245055.1. Taxonomy (NCBI): domain Eukaryota; kingdom Viridiplantae; phylum Streptophyta; class Magnoliopsida; order Ericales; family Ebenaceae; genus Diospyros; species Diospyros kaki. The sequence continues at coordinate 18,085,557 of BSEG01000009.1, read as the reverse complement.
AGTGTATCAAAATGTCATCTTTCACATAGGTTCGGAATCGTCAACTGCAAAAAAGTCAATTTTAAGATATCGTTGATTGAACAAAGTTGTCTCCTTCTTGTTTCAAGTGTTCTACTATGGACCATGGCTAAAACTCAAGTTTTAGAGACATCCCGAAATCCGAATTTGGACTTTCGTTAGTGTATTAAGTGTATCAAAATGTCATCTTTCACATTGATTCGAGATCGTCAACCGCAAAAAAAGTCAGTTTTGAGATATCGTTGAATGAACAAAGTTGTCTCTTTCTTGTTTCTAGTGTTTAACTATGGACCCATGGCTAAAACTCAAGTTTTAAAGACTTCCCGAAATCTGATTTGGACTTTCATCAGTGTATTAAGTGTATTAAAATGTAGTCTTTCACATTGATTCAGAATCGTCCACCGCAAAAAACTTTCCTTTCGAGTTATCGTTGAATGAACGAAGTTGTCTCTTTCTTGTTTCAAGTGTTCAACTACGGACCCATGGCCAAAACTCAAGTTTTAAAAACTTCCCAAAATCTGAATTTGGGCTTTCTTTAGTGTATTAAGTGTTTCAAAATGCCGTCTTTCATGTAGATTCGTAATCATCAAAAGCAAATAAGTCAGTTTTTAGATATCTTTGATTGAACAAAGTTCTGTCTTTCTTGTTTCAAGTGTTCTACTATGGACCCATGACTAAAACTCAAGTTTTAAAAACTTCTCGAAATCTAAATCTGGACTTTCATTAGGGTATTAAGTGTATCAAAATGTCGTCTTTCACATAGATTCGGAATCGTCAACTGCAAAAAAGTCAGTTTTAAGATATCGTTGATTGAACAAAGTTGTCTCTTTCTTGTTTCAAGTGTTCTACTATGGACCCATGGGTAAAACTCAAGTTTTAAAAAAGTTCCCGGAATCCGAATTTGGACATTCGTTAGTGTATTAAGTGTATCAAAATGTCGTCTTTCACGTTGATTCGGAATCGTCAACCGCAATAAAAGTCAGTTTTGAGATATAGTTGAAGGAACAAAGTTGTCTCTTTCTTGTTTCAAGTGTTTAACTATTGACCCATGGCTAAAACTCAAGCTTTAAAGACTTCCCGAAATCCAAATTTGGACTTTCGTTAGTGTATTAAGTGTATCAAAATGTCGTCTTTCACATTTATTCGAAATCGTCAACCCCAAAAAAAGTCAGTTTTGAGAAATCGTTGAATCAACAAAGTTGTCTCCTTCTTGTTTCAAGTGTTCTACTATGGACCCATCTCTAAAACTCAAGTTTTAAAGACTTCCCGAAATCCAAATTTAGACTTTCACTAGTGTATTAAGTGTATTAAAATGTCGTATTTCACATTGATTCGGAATCGTCAACCGCAAAAAAAGTCAGTTCTGAGATATCGTTGAATGAACGAAGTTGTTTCTTTCTTGTTTCAAGTGTTTAACTATGGACCCATGGCTAAAACTCAAGTTTTAAAGACTTCCCGAAATCCGAATTTGTACTTTCATTAGTGTATTAAGTTTATTAAAATGTCGTCTTTCACATTGATTCGGAATCGTCAACCGCAAAAAAAGTCAGTTTTGAGTTATCGTTGAATGAACAAAGTTGTCTCTTTCTTGTTTCAAGTGTTTAACTATGGACCCATGGCTAAAACTCAAGTTTTAAAGACTTCCCGAAATCCGAATTTGGACTTTCATTAGTGTATTAAGTGTATTAAAATGTCGTCTTTCGCATTGATTCGGAATCGTCAACCGCAAAAAAAGTCAGTTTTGAGTTATCGTTGAATGAACAAAGTTGTCTCTTTCTTGTTTCAAGTGTTCAACTATGGACCCATGGCTAAAACTCAAGTTTTAAAGACTTCCCAAAATCCGAATTTGGACTTTCATTTGTGTATTAAGTGTATTAAAATGTCGTCTTTCACATTGATTCGGAATCGCCAACCGCAAAAAAAGTCAGTTTTGAGATATCGTTGAATGAACAAAGTTGTCTCTTTCTTGTTTCAAGTGTTCAACTATGGACCCATGGCTAAAACTCAAGTTTTAAAAACTTCCCAAAATCTGAAGTTGGACTTTATTTAGTGTATTAAGTGTTTCAAAATGTCATCTTTCACGTAGATTCAGAACCGTCAAAAGCAAATAAGTCAGTTTTGAGATATCTTTGATAGAACAAAGTTCTGTCTTTCTTGTTTCAATTGTTCTACTGTGCACCCATGGCTAAAACTCAAGTTTTAAAAACTTCCCGAGATCTGAATCTGGACTTTCATTAGTGTATTATGTGTATCAAAATGTCGTCTTTCACATAGATTCGGAATCGTCAACTGCAAAAAAGTCAATTTTGAGATATCGTTGATTTAACAAAGTTGTCTCCTTCTTGTTTCAAGTGTTCTACTATGGACCCATGGGTAAAACTCACGTTTTAAAAATGTCCCGAAATCCGAATTTGGACTTTCACTAGTGTATTAAGTGTATCAAAATGTCGTCTTTCACATTGATTCGGAATCGTCAACCGCAAAAAAAGGCAGTTTTTAGATATCGTTGAATGAAGAAAGTTGTCTCTTTCTTGTTTCAAGTGTTCAACAATGGACCCATGGCTAAAACTCAAGTTTTAAAGACTTCCCGAAATCCGAATTTGGATTTTTCATTAGTGTATTAAGTGTATTAAAATGTCGTCTTTCACATTGATTCGGAATCATCAACCGCAAAAAAAGTCAGTTTTGAGATATCGTTGAATGAACAAAGTTGTCTCTTTCTTTTTTCAAGTGTTTAACTATGGACCCATGGCTAAAACTCAAGTTTTAAATACTTTCCGAAATCCGAATTTGGACTTTCATCAGTGTATTAAGTGTATTAAAATGTCGTCTTTCACATTGATTCGGAATCGTCCACTACAAAAAACTGCCCTTTTGAGTTATCGTTGAATAAGCAAAGTTGTCTCTTTCTTGTTTCAAGTGTTCAACTATGGACCCATGGCTAAAACACAAGTTTTAAAAACTTCTCGAAATATGAATTTGGACTTTCTTTAGTGTATTAAGTTTTTCAAAATGTCGTCTTTCACGTAGATTCGGAATCATCAAAACCAAATAAGTCAGTTTTTAGATATCTTTGATTGAACAAAGTTCTATCTTTCTTGTTTCAAGTGTTCTACTATGAACCCACGGCTAAAACTCAAGTTTTAAAAACTTCTCGAAATCTGAATCTGGATTTTCATTAGTGTATTAAGTGTATCAAAATGTCATCTTTCACATAGGTTCGGAATCGTCAACTGCAAAAAAGTCAATTTTAAGATATCGTTGATTGAACAAAGTTGTCTCCTTCTTGTTTCAAGTGTTCTACTATGGACCATGGCTAAAACTCAAGTTTTAGAGACATCCCGAAATCCGAATTTGGACTTTCGTTAGTGTATTAAGTGTATCAAAATGTCATCTTTCACATTGATTCGAGATCGTCAACCGCAAAAAAAGTCAGTTTTGAGATATCGTTGAATGAACAAAGTTGTCTCTTTCTTGTTTCTAGTGTTTAACTATGGACCCATGGCTAAAACTCAAGTTTTAAAGACTTCCCGAAATCTGATTTGGACTTTCATCAGTGTATTAAGTGTATTAAAATGTAGTCTTTCACATTGATTCAGAATCGTCCACCGCAAAAAACTTTCCTTTCGAGTTATCGTTGAATGAACGAAGTTGTCTCTTTCTTGTTTCAAGTGTTCAACTACGGACCCATGGCCAAAACTCAAGTTTTAAAAACTTCCCAAAATCTGAATTTGGGCTTTCTTTAGTGTATTAAGTGTTTCAAAATGCCGTCTTTCATGTAGATTCGTAATCATCAAAAGCAAATAAGTCAGTTTTTAGATATCTTTGATTGAACAAAGTTCTGTCTTTCTTGTTTCAAGTGTTCTACTATGGACCCATGACTAAAACTCAAGTTTTAAAAACTTCTCGAAATCTAAATCTGGACTTTCATTAGGGTATTAAGTGTATCAAAATGTCGTCTTTCACATAGATTCGGAACCGTCAACTGCAAAAAAGTCAGTTTTAAGATATCGTTGATTGAACAAAGTTGTCTCTTTCTTGTTTCAAGTGTTCTACTATGGACCCATGGGTAAAACTCAAGTTTTAAAAAAGTTCCCGGAATCCGAATTTGGACATTCGTTAGTGTATTAAGTGTATCAAAATGTCGTCTTTCACGTTGATTCGGAATCGTCAACCGCAATAAAAGTCAGTTTTGAGATATAGTTGAAGGAACAAAGTTGTCTCTTTCTTGTTTCAAGTGTTTAACTATTGACCCATGGCTAAAACTCAAGCTTTAAAGACTTCCCGAAATCCAAATTTGGACTTTCGTTAGTGTATTAAGTGTATCAAAATGTCGTCTTTCACATTTATTCGAAATCGTCAACCACAAAAAAAGTCAGTTTTGAGAAATCGTTGAATCAACAAAGTTGTCTCCTTCTTGTTTCAAGTGTTCTACTATGGACCCATCTCTAAAACTCAAGTTTTAAAGACTTCCCGAAATCCAAATTTAGACTTTCACTAGTGTATTAAGTGTATTAAAATGTCGTATTTCACATTGATTCGGAATCGTCAACCGCAAAAAAAGTCAGTTCTGAGATATCGTTGAATGAACGAAGTTGTTTCTTTCTTGTTTCAAGTGTTTAACTATGGACCCATGGCTAAAACTCAAGTTTTAAAGACTTCCCGAAATCCGAATTTGTACTTTCATTAGTGTATTAAGTGTATTAAAATGTCGTCTTTCACATTGATTCGGAATCGTCAACCGCAAAAAAAGTCAGTTTTGAGTTATCGTTGAATGAACAAAGTTGTCTCTTTCTTGTTTCAAGTGTTTAACTATGGACCCATGGCTAAAACTCAAGTTTTAAAGACTTCCCGAAATCCGAATTTGGACTTTCATTAGTGTATTAAGTGTATTAAAATGTCGTCTTTCGCATTGATTCGGAATCGTCAACCGCAAAAAAAGTCAGTTTTGAGTTATCGTTGAATGAACAAAGTTGTCTCTTTCTTGTTTCAAGTGTTCAACTATGGACCCATGGCTAAAACTCAAGTTTTAAAGACTTCCCGAAATCCGAATTTGGACTTTCATTTGTGTATTAAGTGTATTAAAATGTCGTCTTTCACATTGATTCGGAATCGTCAACCGCAAAAAAAGTCAGTTTTGAGATATCGTTGAATGAACAAAGTTGTCTCTTTCTTGTTTCAAGTGTTCAACTATGGACCCATGGCTAAAACTCAAGTTTTAAAAACTTCCCAAAATCTGAATTTGGACTTTATTTAGTGTATTAAGTGTTTCAAAATGTCATCTTTCACGTAGATTCAGAACCGTCAAAAGCAAATAAGTCAGTTTTGAGATATCTTTGATAGAACAAAGTTCTGTCTTTCTTGTTTCAATTGTTCTACTGTGCACCCATGGCTAAAACTCAAGTTTTAAAAACTTCCCGAGATCTAAATCTGGACTTTCATTAGGGTATTAAGTGTATCAAAATGTCGTCTTTCACATAGATTCGGAATCGTCAACTGCAAAAAAGTCAGTTTTAAGATATCGTTGATTGAACAAAGTTGTCTCTTTCTTGTTTCAAGTGTTCTACTATGGACCCATGGGTAAAACTCAAGTTTTAAAAAAGTTCCCGGAATCCGAATTTGGACATTCGTTAGTGTATTAAGTGTATCAAAATGTCGTCTTTCACGTTGATTCGGAATCGTCAACCGCAATAAAAGTCAGTTTTGAGATATAGTTGAAGGAACAAAGTTGTCTCTTTCTTGTTTCAAGTGTTTAACTATTGACCCATGGCTAAAACTCAAGCTTTAAAGACTTCCCGAAATCCAAATTTGGACTTTCGTTAGTGTATTAAGTGTATCAAAATGTCGTCTTTCACATTTATTCGAAATCGTCAACCCCAAAAAAAGTCAGTTTTGAGAAATCGTTGAATCAACAAAGTTGTCTCCTTCTTGTTTCAAGTGTTCTACTATGGACCCATCTCTAAAACTCAAGTTTTAAAGACTTCCCGAAATCCAAATTTAGACTTTCACTAGTGTATTAAGTGTATTAAAATGTCGTATTTCACATTGATTCGGAATCGTCAACCGCAAAAAAAGTCAGTTCTGAGATATCGTTGAATGAACGAAGTTGTTTCTTTCTTGTTTCAAGTGTTTAACTATGGACCCATGGCTAAAACTCAAGTTTTAAAGACTTCCCGAAATCCGAATTTGTACTTTCATTAGTGTATTAAGTTTATTAAAATGTCGTCTTTCACATTGATTCGGAATCGTCAACCGCAAAAAAAGTCAGTTTTGAGTTATCGTTGAATGAACAAAGTTGTCTCTTTCTTGTTTCAAGTGTTTAACTATGGACCCATGGCTAAAACTCAAGTTTTAAAGACTTCCCGAAATCCGAATTTGGACTTTCATTAGTGTATTAAGTGTATTAAAATGTCGTCTTTCGCATTGATTCGGAATCGTCAACCGCAAAAAAAGTCAGTTTTGAGTTATCGTTGAATGAACAAAGTTGTCTCTTTCTTGTTTCAAGTGTTCAACTATGGACCCATGGCTAAAACTCAAGTTTTAAAGACTTCCCGAAATCCGAATTTGGACTTTCATTTGTGTATTAAGTGTATTAAAATGTCGTCTTTCACATTGATTCGGAATCGCCAACCGCAAAAAAAGTCAGTTTTGAGATATCGTTGAATGAACAAAGTTGTCTCTTTCTTGTTTCAAGTGTTCAACTATGGACCCATGGCTAAAACTCAAGTTTTAAAAACTTCCCAAAATCTGAAGTTGGACTTTATTTAGTGTATTAAGTGTTTCAAAATGTCATCTTTCACGTAGATTTAGAACCGTCAAAAGCAAATAAGTCAGTTTTGAGATATCTTTGATAGAACAAAGTTCTGTCTTTCTTGTTTCAATTGTTCTACTGTGCACCCATGGCTAAAACTCAAGTTTTAAAAACTTCCCGAGATCTGAATCTGGACTTTCATTAGTGTATTATGTGTATCAAAATGTCGTCTTTCACATAGATTCGGAATCGTCAACTGCAAAAAAGTCAATTTTGAGATATCGTTGATTTAACAAAGTTGTCTCCTTCTTGTTTCAAGTGTTCTACTATGGACCCATGGGTAAAACTCACGTTTTAAAAATGTCCCGAAATCCGAATTTGGACTTTCACTAGTGTATTAAGTGTATCAAAATGTCGTCTTTCACATTGATTCGGAATCGTCAACCGCAAAAAAAGGCAGTTTTTAGATATCGTTGAATGAAGAAAGTTGTCTCTTTCTTGTTTCAAGTGTTCAACAATGGACCCATGGCTAAAACTCAAGTTTTAAAGACTTCCCGAAATCCGAATTTGGATTTTTCATTAGTGTATTAAGTGTATTAAAATGTCGTCTTTCACATTGATTCGGAATCATCAACCGCAAAAAAAGTCAGTTTTGAGATATCGTTGAATGAACAAAGTTGTCTCTTTCTTTTTTCAAGTGTTTAACTATGGACCCATGGCTAAAACTCAAGTTTTAAATACTTTCCGAAATCCGAATTTGGACTTTCATCAGTGTATTAAGTGTATTAAAATGTCGTCTTTCACATTGATTCGGAATCGTCCACTACAAAAAACTGCCCTTTTGAGTTATCGTTGAATAAGCAAAGTTGTTTCTTTCTTGTTTCAAGTGTTCAACTATGGACCCATGGCTAAAACACAAGTTTTAAAAACTTCTCGAAATATGAATTTGGACTTTCTTTAGTGTATTAAGTTTTTCAAAATGTCGTCTTTCACGTAGATTCGGAATCATCAAAACCAAATAAGTCAGTTTTTAGATATCTTTGATTGAACAAAGTTCTATCTTTCTTGTTTCAAGTGTTCTACTATGAACCCACGGCTAAAACTCAAGTTTTAAAAACTTCTCGAAATCTGAATCTGGACTTTCATTAGTGTATTAAGTGTATCAAAATGTCATCTTTCACATAGGTTCGGAATCGTCAACTGCAAAAAAGTCAATTTTAAGATATCGTTGATTGAACAAAGTTGTCTCCTTCTTGTTTCAAGTGTTCTACTATGGACCATGGCTAAAACTCAAGTTTTAGAGACATCCCGAAATCCGAATTTGGACTTTCGTTAGTGTATTAAGTGTATCAAAATGTCATCTTTCACATTGATTCGAGATCGTCAACCGCAAAAAAAGTCAGTTTTGAGATATCGTTGAATGAACAAAGTTGTCTCTTTCTTGTTTCTAGTGTTTAACTATGGACCCATGGCTAAAACTCAAGTTTTAAAGACTTCCCGAAATCTGATTTGGACTTTCATCAGTGTATTAAGTGTATTAAAATGTAGTCTTTCACATTGATTCAGAATCGTCCACCGCAAAAAACTTTCCTTTCGAGTTATCGTTGAATGAACGAAGTTGTCTCTTTCTTGTTTCAAGTGTTCAACTACGGACCCATGGCCAAAACTCAAGTTTTAAAAACTTCCCAAAATCTGAATTTGGGCTTTCTTTAGTGTATTAAGTGTTTCAAAATGCCGTCTTTCATGTAGATTCGTAATCATCAAAAGCAAATAAGTCAGTTTTTAGATATCTTTGATTGAACAAAGTTCTGTCTTTCTTGTTTCAAGTGTTCTACTATGGACCCATGACTAAAACTCAAGTTTTAAAAACTTCTCGAAATCTAAATCTGGACTTTCATTAGGGTATTAAGTGTATCAAAATGTCATCTTTCACATAGATTCGGAATCGTCAACTGCAAAAAAGTCAGTTTTGAGATATCGTTGATTGAACAAAGTTGTCTCTTTCTTGTTTCAAGTGTTCTACTATGGACCCATGGGTAAAACTCAAGTTTTAAAAAAGTTCCTGGAATCCGAATTTGGACATTCGTTAGTGTATTAAGTGTATCAAAATGTCGTCTTTCACGTTGATTCGGAATAGTCAACCGCAATAAAAGTCAGTTTTGAGATATAGTTGAATGAACAAAGTTGTCTCTTTCTTGTTTCAAGTGTTTAACTATTGACCCATGGCTAAAACTCAAGCTTTAAAGACTTCCCGAAATCCAAATTTGGACTTTCGTTAGTGTATTAAGTGTATCAAAATGTCGTCTTTCACATTTATTCGAAATCGTCAACCGCAAGAAAAGTCAGTTTTGAGAAATCGTTGAATCAACAAAGTTGTCTCTTTCTTGTTTCAAGTGTTCTACTATGGACCCATCTCTAAAACTCAAGTTTTAAAGACTTCCCAAAATCTGAATTTGGACTTTATTCAGTGTATTAAGTGTTTCAAAATGTCATCTTTCACGTAGATTCAGAACCGTCAAAAGCAAATAAGTCAGTTTTGAGATATCTTTGATAGAACAAAGTTCTGTCTTTCTTGTTTCAATTGTTCTACTGTGCACCCATGGCTAAAACTCAAGTTTTAAAAACTTCCCGAGATCTGAATCTGGACTTTCATTAGTGTATTATGTGTATCAAAATGTCGTCTTTCACATAGATTCGGAATCGTCAACTGCAAAAAAGTCAATTTTGAGATATCGTTGATTTAACAAAGTTGTCTCCTTCTTGTTTCAAGTGTTCTACTATGGACCCATGGGTAAAACTCACGTTTTAAAAATGTCCCGAAATCCGAATTTGGACTTTCACTAGTGTATTAAGTGTATCAAAATGTCGTCTTTCACATTGATTCGGAATCGTCAACCGCAAAAAAAGGCAGTTTTTAGATATCATTGAATGAAGAAAGTTGTCTCTTTCTTGTTTCAAGTGTTCAACAATGGACCCATGGCTAAAACTCAAGTTTTAAAGACTTCCCGGAATCCGAATTTGGATTTTTCATTAGTGTATTAAGTGTATTAAAATGTCGTCTTTCACATTGATTCGGAATCATCAACCGCAAAAAAAGTCAGTTTTGAGATATCGTTGAATGAACAAAGTTGTCTCTTTCTTTTTTCAAGTGTTTAACTATGGACCCATGGCTAAAACTCAAGTTTTAAATACTTTCCGAAATCCGAATTTGGACTTTCATCAGTGTATTAAGTGTATTAAAATGTCGTCTTTCACATTGATTCGGAATCGTCCACTACAAAAAACTGCCCTTTTGAGTTATCGTTGAATAAGCAAAGTTGTCTCTTTCTTGTTTCAAGTGCTCAACTATGGACCCATGGCTAAAACACAAGTTTTAAAAACTTCTCGAAATATGAATTTGGACTTTCTTTAGTGTATTAAGTTTTTCAAAATGTCGTCTTTCACGTAGATTCGGAATCATCAAAACCAAATAAGTCAGTTTTTAGATATCTTTGATTGAACAAAGTTCTATCTTTCTTGTTTCAAGTGTTCTACTATGAACCCACGGCTAAAACTCAAGTTTTAAAAACTTCTCGAAATCTGAATCTGGACTTTCATTAGTGTATTAAGTGTATCAAAATGTCATCTTTCACATAGGTTCGGAATCGTCAACTGCAAAAAAGTCAATTTTAAGATATCGTTGATTGAACAAAGTTGTCTCCTTCTTGTTTCAAGTGTTCTACTATGGACCATGGCTAAAACTCAAGTTTTAGAGACATCCCGAAATCCGAATTTGGACTTTCGTTAGTGTATTAAGTGTATCAAAATGTCATCTTTCACATTGATTCGAGATCGTCAACCGCAAAAAAAGTCAGTTTTGAGATATCGTTGAATGAACAAAGTTGTCTCTTTCTTGTTTCTAGTGTTTAACTATGGACCCATGGCTAAAACTCAAGTTTTAAAGACTTCCCGAAATCTGATTTGGACTTTCATCAGTGTATTAAGTGTATTAAAATGTAGTCTTTCACATTGATTCAGAATCGTCCACCGCAAAAAACTTTCCTTTCGAGTTATCGTTGAATGAACGAAGTTGTCTCTTTCTTGTTTCAAGTGTTCAACTACGGACCCATGGCCAAAACTCAAGTTTTAAAAACTTCCCAAAATCTGAATTTGGGCTTTCTTTAGTGTATTAAGTGTTTCAAAATGCCGTCTTTCATGTAGATTCGTAATCATCAAAAGCAAATAAGTCAGTTTTTAGATATCTTTGATTGAACAAAGTTCTGTCTTTCTTGTTTCAAGTGTTCTACTATGGACCCATGACTAAAACTCAAGTTTTAAAAACTTCTCGAAATCTAAATCTGGACTTTCATTAGGGTATTAAGTGTATCAAAATGTCGTCTTTCACATAGATTCGGAATCGTCAACTGCAAAAAAGTCAGTTTTAAGATATCGTTGATTGAACAAAGTTGTCTCTTTCTTGTTTCAAGTGTTCTACTATGGACCCATGGGTAAAACTCAAGTTTTAAAAAAGTTCCCGGAATCCGAATTTGGACATTCGTTAGTGTATTAAGTGTATCAAAATGTCGTCTTTCACGTTGATTCGGAATCGTCAACCGCAATAAAAGTCAGTTTTGAGATATAGTTGAAGGAACAAAGTTGTCTCTTTCTTGTTTCAAGTGTTTAACTATTGACCCATGGCTAAAACTCAAGCTTTAAAGACTTCCCGAAATCCAAATTTGGACTTTCGTTAGTGTATTAAGTGTATCAAAATGTCGTCTTTCACATTTATTCGAAATCGTCAACCCCAAAAAAAGTCAGTTTTGAGAAATCGTTGAATCAACAAAGTTGTCTCCTTCTTGTTTCAAGTGTTCTACTATGGACCCATCTCTAAAACTCAAGTTTTAAAGACTTCCCGAAATCCAAATTTAGACTTTCACTAGTGTATTAAGTGTATTAAAATGTCGTATTTCACATTGATTCGGAATCGTCAACCGCAAAAAAAGTCAGTTCTGAGATATCGTTGAATGAACGAAGTTGTTTCTTTCTTGTTTCAAGTGTTTAACTATGGACCCATGGCTAAAACTCAAGTTTTAAAGACTTCCCGAAATCCGAATTTGTACTTTCATTAGTGTATTAAGTTTATTAAAATGTCGTCTTTCACATTGATTCGGAATCGTCAACCGCAAAAAAAGTCAGTTTTGAGTTATCGTTGAATGAACAAAGTTGTCTCTTTCTTGTTTCAAGTGTTTAACTATGGACCCATGGCTAAAACTCAAGTTTTAAAGACTTCCCGAAATCCGAATTTGGACTTTCATTAGTGTATTAAGTGTATTAAAATGTCGTCTTTCGCATTGATTCGGAATCGTCAACCGCAAAAAAAGTCAGTTTTGAGTTATCGTTGAATGAACAAAGTTGTCTCTTTCTTGTTTCAAGTGTTCAACTATGGACCCATGGCTAAAACTCAAGTTTTAAAGACTTCCCGAAATCCGAATTTGGACTTTCATTTGTGTATTAAGTGTATTAAAATGTCGTCTTTCACATTGATTCGGAATCGCCAACCGCAAAAAAAGTCAGTTTTGAGATATCGTTGAATGAACAAAGTTGTCTCTTTCTTGTTTCAAGTGTTCAACTATGGACCCATGGCTAAAACTCAAGTTTTAAAAACTTCCCAAAATCTGAAGTTGGACTTTATTTAGTGTATTAAGTGTTTCAAAATGTCATCTTTCACGTAGATTCAGAACCGTCAAAAGCAAATAAGTCAGTTTTGAGATATCTTTGATAGAACAAAGTTCTGTCTTTCTTGTTTCAATTGTTCTACTGTGCACCCATGGCTAAAACTCAAGTTTTAAAAACTTCCCGAGATCTGAATCTGGACTTTCATTAGTGTATTATGTGTATCAAAATGTCGTCTTTCACATAGATTCGGAATCGTCAACTGCAAAAAAGTCAATTTTGAGATATCGTTGATTTAACAAAGTTGTCTCCTTCTTGTTTCAAGTGTTCTACTATGGACCCATGGGTAAAACTCACGTTTTAAAAATGTCCCGAAATCCGAATTTGGACTTTCACTAGTGTATTAAGTGTATCAAAATGTCGTCTTTCACATTGATTCGGAATCGTCAACCGCAAAAAAAGGCAGTTTTTAGATATCGTTGAATGAAGAAAGTTGTCTCTTTCTTGTTTCAAGTGTTCAACAATGGACCCATGGCTAAAACTCAAGTTTTAAAGACTTCCCGAAATCCGAATTTGGATTTTTCATTAGTGTATTAAGTGTATTAAAATGTCGTCTTTCACATTGATTCGGAATCATCAACCGCAAAAAAAGTCAGTTTTGAGATATCGTTGAATGAACAAAGTTGTCTCTTTCTTTTTTCAAGTGTTTAACTATGGACCCATGGCTAAAACTCAAGTTTTAAATACTTTCCGAAATCCGAATTTGGACTTTCATCAGTGTATTAAGTGTATTAAAATGTCGTCTTTCACATTGATTCGGAATCGTCCACTACAAAAAACTGCCCTTTTGAGTTATCGTTGAATAAGCAAAGTTGTCTCTTTCTTGTTTCAAGTGTTCAACTATGGACCCATGGCTAAAACACAAGTTTTAAAAACTTCTCGAAATATGAATTTGGACTTTCTTTAGTGTATTAAGTTTTTCAAAATGTCGTCTTTCACGTAGATTCGGAATCATCAAAACCAAATAAGTCAGTTTTTAGATATCTTTGATTGAACAAAGTTCTATCTTTCTTGTTTCAAGTGTTCTACTATGAACCCACGGCTAAAACTCAAGTTTTAAAAACTTCTCGAAATCTGAATCTGGACTTTCATTAGTGTATTAAGTGTATCAAAATGTCATCTTTCACATAGGTTCGGAATCGTCAACTGCAAAAAAGTCAATTTTAAGATATCGTTGATTGAACAAAGTTGTCTCCTTCTTGTTTCAAGTGTTCTACTATGGACCATGGCTAAAACTCAAGTTTTAGAGACATCCCGAAATCCGAATTTGGACTTTCGTTAGTGTATTAAGTGTATCAAAATGTCATCTTTCACATTGATTCGAGATCGTCAACCGCAAAAAAAGTCAGTTTTGAGATATCGTTGAATGAACAAAGTTGTCTCTTTCTTGTTTCTAGTGTTTAACTATGGACCCATGGCTAAAACTCAAGTTTTAAAGACTTCCCGAAATCTGATTTGGACTTTCATCAGTGTATTAAGTGTATTAAAATGTAGTCTTTCACATTGATTCAGAATCGTCCACCGCAAAAAACTTTCCTTTCGAGTTATCGTTGAATGAACGAAGTTGTCTCTTTCTTGTTTCAAGTGTTCAACTACGGACCCATGGCCAAAACTCAAGTTTTAAAAACTTCCCAAAATCTGAATTTGGGCTTTCTTTAGTGTATTAAGTGTTTCAAAATGCCGTCTTTCATGTAGATTCGTAATCATCAAAAGCAAATAAGTCAGTTTTTAGATATCTTTGATTGAACAAAGTTCTGTCTTTCTTGTTTCAAGTGTTCTACTATGGACCCATGACTAAAACTCAAGTTTTAAAAACTTCTCGAAATCTAAATCTGGACTTTCATTAGGGTATTAAGTGTATCAAAATGTCATCTTTCACATAGATTCGGAATCGTCAACTGCAAAAAAGTCAGTTTTGAGATATCGTTGATTGAACAAAGTTGTCTCTTTCTTGTTTCAAGTGTTCTACTATGGACCCATGGGTAAAACTCAAGTTTTAAAAAAGTTCCTGGAATCCGAATTTGGACATTCGTTAGTGTATTAAGTGTATCAAAATGTCGTCTTTCACGTTGATTCGGAATAGTCAACCGCAATAAAAGTCAGTTTTGAGATATAGTTGAATGAACAAAGTTGTCTCTTTCTTGTTTCAAGTGTTTAACTATTGACCCATGGCTAAAACTCAAGCTTTAAAGACTTCCCGAAATCCAAATTTGGACTTTCGTTAGTGTATTAAGTGTATCAAAATGTCGTCTTTCACATTTATTCGAAATCGTCAACCGCAAGAAAAGTCAGTTTTGAGAAATCGTTGAATCAACAAAGTTGTCTCTTTCTTGTTTCAAGTGTTCTACTATGGACCCATCTCTAAAACTCAAGTTTTAAAGACTTCCCAAAATCTGAATTTGGACTTTATTCAGTGTATTAAGTGTTTCAAAATGTCATCTTTCACGTAGATTCAGAACCGTCAAAAGCAAATAAGTCAGTTTTGAGATATCTTTGATAGAACAAAGTTCTGTCTTTCTTGTTTCAATTGTTCTACTGTGCACCCATGGCTAAAACTCAAGTTTTAAAAACTTCCCGAGATCTGAATCTGGACTTTCATTAGTGTATTATGTGTATCAAAATGTCGTCTTTCACATAGATTCGGAATCGTCAACTGCAAAAAAGTCAATTTTGAGATATCGTTGATTTAACAAAGTTGTCTCCTTCTTGTTTCAAGTGTTCTACTATGGACCCATGGGTAAAACTCACGTTTTAAAAATGTCCCGAAATCCGAATTTGGACTTTCACTAGTGTATTAAGTGTATCAAAATGTCGTCTTTCACATTGATTCGGAATCGTCAACCGCAAAAAAAGGCAGTTTTTAGATATCATTGAATGAAGAAAGTTGTCTCTTTCTTGTTTCAAGTGTTCAACAATGGACCCATGGCTAAAACTCAAGTTTTAAAGACTTCCCGGAATCCGAATTTGGATTTTTCATTAGTGTATTAAGTGTATTAAAATGTCGTCTTTCACATTGATTCGGAATCATCAACCGCAAAAAAAGTCAGTTTTGAGATATCGTTGAATGAACAAAGTTGTCTCTTTCTTTTTTCAAGTGTTTAACTATGGACCCATGGCTAAAACTCAAGTTTTAAATACTTTCCGAAATCCGAATTTGGACTTTCATCAGTGTATTAAGTGTATTAAAATGTCGTCTTTCACATTGATTCGGAATCGTCCACTACAAAAAACTGCCCTTTTGAGTTATCGTTGAATAAGCAAAGTTGTCTCTTTCTTGTTTCAAGTGCTCAACTATGGACCCATGGCTAAAACACAAGTTTTAAAAACTTCTCGAAATATGAATTTGGACTTTCTTTAGTGTATTAAGTTTTTCAAAATGTCGTCTTTCACGTAGATTCGGAATCATCAAAACCAAATAAGTCAGTTTTTAGATATCTTTGATTGAACAAAGTTCTATCTTTCTTGTTTCAAGTGTTCTACTATGAACCCACGGCTAAAACTCAAGTTTTAAAAACTTCTCGAAATCTGAATCTGGACTTTCATTAGTGTATTAAGTGTATCAAAATGTCATCTTTCACATAGGTTCGGAATCGTCAACTGCAAAAAAGTCAATTTTAAGATATCGTTGATTGAACAAAGTTGTCTCCTTCTTGTTTCAAGTGTTCTACTATGGACCATGGCTAAAACTCAAGTTTTAGAGACATCCCGAAATCCGAATTTGGACTTTCGTTAGTGTATTAAGTGTATCAAAATGTCATCTTTCACATTGATTCGAGATCGTCAACCGCAAAAAAAGTCAGTTTTGAGATATCGTTGAATGAACAAAGTTGTCTCTTTCTTGTTTCTAGTGTTTAACTATGGACCCATGGCTAAAACTCAAGTTTTAAAGACTTCCCGAAATCTGATTTGGACTTTCATCAGTGTATTAAGTGTATTAAAATGTAGTCTTTCACATTGATTCAGAATCGTCCACCGCAAAAAACTTTCCTTTCGAGTTATCGTTGAATGAACGAAGTTGTCTCTTTCTTGTTTCAAGTGTTCAACTACGGACCCATGGCCAAAACTCAAGTTTTAAAAACTTCCCAAAATCTGAATTTGGGCTTTCTTTAGTGTATTAAGTGTTTCAAAATGCCGTCTTTCATGTAGATTCGTAATCATCAAAAGCAAATAAGTCAGTTTTTAGATATCTTTGATTGAACAAAGTTCTGTCTTTCTTGTTTCAAGTGTTCTACTATGGACCCATGACTAAAACTCAAGTTTTAAAAACTTCTCGAAATCTAAATCTGGACTTTCATTAGGGTATTAAGTGTATCAAAATGTCGTCTTTCACATAGATTCGGAATCGTCAACTGCAAAAAAGTCAGTTTTAAGATATCGTTGATTGAACAAAGTTGTCTCTTTCTTGTTTCAAGTGTTCTACTATGGACCCATGGGTAAAACTCAAGTTTTAAAAAAGTTCCCGGAATCCGAATTTGGACATTCGTTAGTGTATTAAGTGTATCAAAATGTCGTCTTTCACGTTGATTCGGAATCGTCAACCGCAATAAAAGTCAGTTTTGAGATATAGTTGAAGGAACAAAGTTGTCTCTTTCTTGTTTCAAGTGTTTAACTATTGACCCATGGCTAAAACTCAAGCTTTAAAGACTTCCCGAAATCCAAATTTGGACTTTCGTTAGTGTATTAAGTGTATCAAAATGTCGTCTTTCACATTTATTCGAAATCGTCAACCCCAAAAAAAGTCAGTTTTGAGAAATCGTTGAATCAACAAAGTTGTCTCCTTCTTGTTTCAAGTGTTCTACTATGGACCCATCTCTAAAACTCAAGTTTTAAAGACTTCCCGAAATCCAAATTTAGACTTTCACTAGTGTATTAAGTGTATTAAAATGTCGTATTTCACATTGATTCGGAATCGTCAACCGCAAAAAAAGTCAGTTCTGAGATATCGTTGAATGAACGAAGTTGTTTCTTTCTTGTTTCAAGTGTTTAACTATGGACCCATGGCTAAAACTCAAGTTTTAAAGACTTCCCGAAATCCGAATTTGTACTTTCATTAGTGTATTAAGTGTATTAAAATGTCGTCTTTCACATTGATTCGGAATCGTCAACCGCAAAAAAAGTCAGTTTTGAGTTATCGTTGAATGAACAAAGTTGTCTCTTTCTTGTTTCAAGTGTTTAACTATGGACCCATGGCTAAAACTCAAGTTTTAAAGACTTCCCGAAATCCGAATTTGGACTTTCATTAGTGTATTAAGTGTATTAAAATGTCGTCTTTCGCATTGATTCGGAATCGTCAACCGCAAAAAAAGTCAGTTTTGAGTTATCGTTGAATGAACAAAGTTGTCTCTTTCTTGTTTCAAGTGTTCAACTATGGACCCATGGCTAAAACTCAAGTTTTAAAGACTTCCCGAAATCCGAATTTGGACTTTCATTTGTGTATTAAGTGTATTAAAATGTCGTCTTTCACATTGATTCGGAATCGTCAACCGCAAAAAAAGTCAGTTTTGAGATATCGTTGAATGAACAAAGTTGTCTCTTTCTTGTTTCAAGTGTTCAACTATGGACCCATGTCTAAAACTCAAGTTTTAAAAACTTCCCAAAATCTGAATTTGGACTTTATTTAGTGTATTAAGTGTTTCAAAATGTCATCTTTCACGTAGATTCAGAACCGTCAAAAGCAAATAAGTCAGTTTTGAGATATCTTTGATAGAACAAAGTTCTGTCTTTCTTGTTTCAATTGTTCTACTGTGCACCCATGGCTAAAACTCAAGTTTTAAAAACTTCCCGAGATCTGAATCTGGACTTTCATTAGTGTATTATGTGTATCAAAATGTCGTCTTTCACATAGATTCGGAATCGTCAACTGCAAAAAAGTCAATTTTGAGATATCGTTGATTTAACAAAGTTGTCTCCTTCTTGTTTCAAGTGTTCTACTATGGACCCATGGGTAAAACTCACGTTTTAAAAATGTCCCGAAATCCGAATTTGGACTTTCACTAGTGTATTAAGTGTATCAAAATGTCGTCTTTCACATTGATTCGGAATCGTCAACCGCAAAAAAAGGCAGTTTTTAGATATCGTTGAATGAAGAAAGTTGTCTCTTTCTTGTTTCAAGTGTTCAACAATGGACCCATGGCTAAAACTCAAGTTTTAAAGACTTCCCGAAATCCGAATTTGGATTTTTCATTAGTGTATTAAGTGTATTAAAATGTCGTCTTTCACATTGATTCGGAATCATCAACCGCAAAAAAAGTCAGTTTTGAGATATCGTTGAATGAACAAAGTTGTCTCTTTCTTTTTTCAAGTGTTTAACTATGGACCCATGGCTAAAACTCAAGTTTTAAATACTTTCCGAAATCCGAATTTGGACTTTCATCAGTGTATTAAGTGTATTAAAATGTCGTCTTTCACATTGATTCGGAATCGTCCACTACAAAAAACTGCCCTTTTGAGTTATCGTTGAATAAGCAAAGTTGTCTCTTTCTTGTTTCAAGTGTTCAACTATGGACCCATGGCTAAAACACAAGTTTTAAAAACTTCTCGAAATATGAATTTGGACTTTCTTTAGTGTATTAAGTTTTTCAAAATGTCGTCTTTCACGTAGATTCGGAATCATCAAAACCAAATAAGTCAGTTTTTAGATATCTTTGATTGAACAAAGTTCTATCTTTCTTGTTTCAAGTGTTCTACTATGAACCCACGGCTAAAACTCAAGTTTTAAAAACTTCTCGAAATCTGAATCTGGACTTTCATTAGTGTATTAAGTGTATCAAAATGTCATCTTTCACATAGGTTCGGAATCGTCAACTGCAAAAAAGTCAATTTTAAGATATCGTTGATTGAACAAAGTTGTCTCCTTCTTGTTTCAAGTGTTCTACTATGGACCATGGCTAAAACTCAAGTTTTAGAGACATCCCGAAATCCGAATTTGGACTTTCGTTAGTGTATTAAGTGTATCAAAATGTCATCTTTCACATTGATTCGAGATCGTCAACCGCAAAAAAAGTCAGTTTTGAGATATCGTTGAATGAACAAAGTTGTCTCTTTCTTGTTTCTAGTGTTTAACTATGGACCCATGGCTAAAACTCAAGTTTTAAAGACTTCCCGAAATCTGATTTGGACTTTCATCAGTGTATTAAGTGTATTAAAATGTAGTCTTTCACATTGATTCAGAATCGTCCACCGCAAAAAACTTTCCTTTCGAGTTATCGTTGAATGAACGAAGTTGTCTCTTTCTTGTTTCAAGTGTTCAACTACGGACCCATGGCCAAAACTCAAGTTTTAAAAACTTCCCAAAATCTGAATTTGGGCTTTCTTTAGTGTATTAAGTGTTTCAAAATGCCGTCTTTCATGTAGATTCGTAATCATCAAAAGCAAATAAGTCAGTTTTTAGATATCTTTGATTGAACAAAGTTCTGTCTTTCTTGTTTCAAGTGTTCTACTATGGACCCATGACTAAAACTCAAGTTTTAAAAACTTCTCGAAATCTAAATCTGGACTTTCATTAGGGTATTAAGTGTATCAAAATGTCGTCTTTCACATAGATTCGGAACCGTCAACTGCAAAAAAGTCAGTTTTAAGATATCGTTGATTGAACAAAGTTGTCTCTTTCTTGTTTCAAGTGTTCTACTATGGACCCATGGGTAAAACTCAAGTTTTAAAAAAGTTCCCGGAATCCGAATTTGGACATTCGTTAGTGTATTAAGTGTATCAAAATGTCGTCTTTCACGTTGATTCGGAATCGTCAACCGCAATAAAAGTCAGTTTTGAGATATAGTTGAAGGAACAAAGTTGTCTCTTTCTTGTTTCAAGTGTTTAACTATTGACCCATGGCTAAAACTCAAGCTTTAAAGACTTCCCGAAATCCAAATTTGGACTTTCGTTAGTGTATTAAGTGTATCAAAATGTCGTCTTTCACATTTATTCGAAATCGTCAACCACAAAAAAAGTCAGTTTTGAGAAATCGTTGAATCAACAAAGTTGTCTCCTTCTTGTTTCAAGTGTTCTACTATGGACCCATCTCTAAAACTCAAGTTTTAAAGACTTCCCGAAATCCAAATTTAGACTTTCACTAGTGTATTAAGTGTATTAAAATGTCGTATTTCACATTGATTCGGAATCGTCAACCGCAAAAAAAGTCAGTTCTGAGATATCGTTGAATGAACGAAGTTGTTTCTTTCTTGTTTCAAGTGTTTAACTATGGACCCATGGCTAAAACTCAAGTTTTAAAGACTTCCCGAAATCCGAATTTGTACTTTCATTAGTGTATTAAGTGTATTAAAATGTCGTCTTTCACATTGATTCGGAATCGTCAACCGCAAAAAAAGTCAGTTTTGAGTTATCGTTGAATGAACAAAGTTGTCTCTTTCTTGTTTCAAGTGTTTAACTATGGACCCATGGCTAAAACTCAAGTTTTAAAGACTTCCCGAAATCCGAATTTGGACTTTCATTAGTGTATTAAGTGTATTAAAATGTCGTCTTTCGCATTGATTCGGAATCGTCAACCGCAAAAAAAGTCAGTTTTGAGTTATCGTTGAATGAACAAAGTTGTCTCTTTCTTGTTTCAAGTGTTCAACTATGGACCCATGGCTAAAACTCAAGTTTTAAAGACTTCCCGAAATCCGAATTTGGACTTTCATTTGTGTATTAAGTGTATTAAAATGTCGTCTTTCACATTGATTCGGAATCGTCAACCGCAAAAAAAGTCAGTTTTGAGATATCGTTGAATGAACAAAGTTGTCTCTTTCTTGTTTCAAGTGTTCAACTATGGACCCATGGCTAAAACTCAAGTTTTAAAAACTTCCCAAAATCTGAATTTGGACTTTATTTAGTGTATTAAGTGTTTCAAAATGTCATCTTTCACGTAGATTCAGAACCGTCAAAAGCAAATAAGTCAGTTTTGAGATATCTTTGATAGAACAAAGTTCTGTCTTTCTTGTTTCAATTGTTCTACTGTGCACCCATGGCTAAAACTCAAGTTTTAAAAACTTCCCGAGATCTAAATCTGGACTTTCATTAGGGTATTAAGTGTATCAAAATGTCGTCTTTCACATAGATTCGGAATCGTCAACTGCAAAAAAGTCAGTTTTAAGATATCGTTGATTGAACAAAGTTGTCTCTTTCTTGTTTCAAGTGTTCTACTATGGACCCATGGGTAAAACTCAAGTTTTAAAAAAGTTCCCGGAATCCGAATTTGGACATTCGTTAGTGTATTAAGTGTATCAAAATGTCGTCTTTCACGTTGATTCGGAATCGTCAACCGCAATAAAAGTCAGTTTTGAGATATAGTTGAAGGAACAAAGTTGTCTCTTTCTTGTTTCAAGTGTTTAACTATTGACCCATGGCTAAAACTCAAGCTTTAAAGACTTCCCGAAATCCAAATTTGGACTTTCGTTAGTGTATTAAGTGTATCAAAATGTCGTCTTTCACATTTATTCGAAATCGTCAACCCCAAAAAAAGTCAGTTTTGAGAAATCGTTGAATCAACAAAGTTGTCTCCTTCTTGTTTCAAGTGTTCTACTATGGACCCATCTCTAAAACTCAAGTTTTAAAGACTTCCCGAAATCCAAATTTAGACTTTCACTAGTGTATTAAGTGTATTAAAATGTCGTATTTCACATTGATTCGGAATCGTCAACCGCAAAAAAAGTCAGTTCTGAGATATCGTTGAATGAACGAAGTTGTTTCTTTCTTGTTTCAAGTGTTTAACTATGGACCCATGGCTAAAACTCAAGTTTTAAAGACTTCCCGAAATCCGAATTTGTACTTTCATTAGTGTATTACGTTTATTAAAATGTCGTCTTTCACATTGATTCGGAATCGTCAACCGCAAAAAAAGTCAGTTTTGAGTTATCGTTGAATGAACAAAGTTGTCTCTTTCTTGTTTCAAGTGTTTAACTATGGACCCATGGCTAAAACTCAAGTTTTAAAGACTTCCCGAAATCCGAATTTGGACTTTCATTAGTGTATTAAGTGTATTAAAATGTCGTCTTTCGCATTGATTCGGAATCGTCAACCGCAAAAAAAGTCAGTTTTGAGTTATCGTTGAATGAACAAAGTTGTCTCTTTCTTGTTTCAAGTGTTCAACTATGGACCCATGGCTAAAACTCAAGTTTTAAAGACTTCCCGAAATCCGAATTTGGACTTTCATTTGTGTATTAAGTGTATTAAAATGTCGTCTTTCACATTGATTCGGAATCGCCAACCGCAAAAAAAGTCAGTTTTGAGATATCGTTGAATGAACAAAGTTGTCTCTTTCTTGTTTCAAGTGTTCAACTATGGACCCATGGCTAAAACTCAAGTTTTAAAAACTTCCCAAAATCTGAAGTTGGACTTTATTTAGTGTATTAAGTGTTTCAAAATGTCATCTTTCACGTAGATTCAGAACCGTCAAAAGCAAATAAGTCAGTTTTGAGATATCTTTGATAGAACAAAGTTCTGTCTTTCTTGTTTCAATTGTTCTACTGTGCACCCATGGCTAAAACTCAAGTTTTAAAAACTTCCCGAGATCTGAATCTGGACTTTCATTAGTGTATTATGTGTATCAAAATGTCGTCTTTCACATAGATTCGGAATCGTCAACTGCAAAAAAGTCAATTTTGAGATATCGTTGATTTAACAAAGTTGTCTCCTTCTTGTTTCAAGTGTTCTACTATGGACCCATGGGTAAAACTCACGTTTTAAAAATGTCCCGAAATCCGAATTTGGACTTTCACTAGTGTATTAAGTGTATCAAAATGTCGTCTTTCACATTGATTCGGAATCGTCAACCGCAAAAAAAGGCAGTTTTTAGATATCGTTGAATGAAGAAAGTTGTCTCTTTCTTGTTTCAAGTGTTCAACAATGGACCCATGGCTAAAACTCAAGTTTTAAAGACTTCCCGAAATCCGAATTTGGATTTTTCATTAGTGTATTAAGTGTATTAAAATGTCGTCTTTCACATTGATTCGGAATCATCAACCGCAAAAAAAGTCAGTTTTGAGATATCGTTGAATGAACAAAGTTGTCTCTTTCTTTTTTCAAGTGTTTAACTATGGACCCATGGCTAAAACTCAAGTTTTAAATACTTTCCGAAATCCGAATTTGGACTTTCATCAGTGTATTAAGTGTATTAAAATGTCGTCTTTCACATTGATTCGGAATCGTCCACTACAAAAAACTGCCCTTTTGAGTTATCGTTGAATAAGCAAAGTTGTCTCTTTCTTGTTTCAAGTGTTCAACTATGGACCCATGGCTAAAACACAAGTTTTAAAAACTTCTCGAAATATGAATTTGGACTTTCTTTAGTGTATTAAGTTTTTCAAAATGTCGTCTTTCACGTAGATTCGGAATCATCAAAACCAAATAAGTCAGTTTTTAGATATCTTTGATTGAACAAAGTTCTATCTTTCTTGTTTCAAGTGTTCTACTATGAACCCACGGCTAAAACTCAAGTTTTAAAAACTTCTCGAAATCTGAATCTGGACTTTCATTAGTGTATTAAGTGTATCAAAATGTCATCTTTCACATAGGTTCGGAATCGTCAACTGCAAAAAAGTCAATTTTAAGATATCGTTGATTGAACAAAGTTGTCTCCTTCTTGTTTCAAGTGTTCTACTATGGACCATGGCTAAAACTCAAGTTTTAGAGACATCCCGAAATCCGAATTTGGACTTTCGTTAGTGTATTAAGTGTATCAAAATGTCATCTTTCACATTGATTCGAGATCGTCAACCGCAAAAAAAGTCAGTTTTGAGATATCGTTGAATGAACAAAGTTGTTTCTTTCTTGTTTCTAGTGTTTAACTATGGACCCATGGCTAAAACTCAAGTTTTAAAGACTTCCCGAAATCTGATTTGGACTTTCATCAGTGTATTAAGTGTATTAAAATGTAGTCTTTCACATTGATTCAGAATCGTCCACCGCAAAAAACTTTCCTTTCGAGTTATCGTTGAATGAACGAAGTTGTCTCTTTCTTGTTTCAAGTGTTCAACTACGGACCCATGGCCAAAACTCAAGTTTTAAAAACTTCCCAAAATCTGAATTTGGGCTTTCTTTAGTGTATTAAGTGTTTCAAAATGCCGTCTTTCATGTAGATTCGTAATCATCAAAAGCAAATAAGTCAGTTTTTAGATATCTTTGATTGAACAAAGTTCTGTCTTTCTTGTTTCAAGTGTTCTACTATGGACCCATGACTAAAACTCAAGTTTTAAAAACTTCTCGAAATCTAAATCTGGACTTTCATTAGGGTATTAAGTGTATCAAAATGTCATCTTTCACATAGATTCGGAATCGTCAACTGCAAAAAAGTCAGTTTTGAGATATCGTTGATTGAACAAAGTTGTCTCTTTCTTGTTTCAAGTGTTCTACTATGGACCCATGGGTAAAACTCAAGTTTTAAAAAAGTTCCTGGAATCCGAATTTGGACATTCGTTAGTGTATTAAGTGTATCAAAATGTCGTCTTTCACGTTGATTCGGAATAGTCAACCGCAATAAAAGTCAGTTTTGAGATATAGTTGAATGAACAAAGTTGTCTCTTTCTTGTTTCAAGTGTTTAACTATTGACCCATGGCTAAAACTCAAGCTTTAAAGACTTCCCGAAATCCAAATTTGGACTTTCGTTAGTGTATTAAGTGTATCAAAATGTCGTCTTTCACATTTATTCGAAATCGTCAACCGCAAGAAAAGTCAGTTTTGAGAAATCGTTGAATCAACAAAGTTGTCTCTTTCTTGTTTCAAGTGTTCTACTATGGACCCATCTCTAAAACTCAAGTTTTAAAGACTTCCCAAAATCTGAATTTGGACTTTATTCAGTGTATTAAGTGTTTCAAAATGTCATCTTTCACGTAGATTCAGAACCGTCAAAAGCAAATAAGTCAGTTTTGAGATATCTTTGATAGAACAAAGTTCTGTCTTTCTTGTTTCAATTGTTCTACTGTGCACCCATGGCTAAAACTCAAGTTTTAAAAACTTCCCGAGATCTGAATCTGGACTTTCATTAGTGTATTATGTGTATCAAAATGTCGTCTTTCACATAGATTCGGAATCGTCAACTGCAAAAAAGTCAATTTTGAGATATCGTTGATTTAACAAAGTTGTCTCCTTCTTGTTTCAAGTGTTCTACTATGGACCCATGGGTAAAACTCACGTTTTAAAAATGTCCCGAAATCCGAATTTGGACTTTCACTAGTGTATTAAGTGTATCAAAATGTCGTCTTTCACATTGATTCGGAATCGTCAACCGCAAAAAAAGGCAGTTTTTAGATATCATTGAATGAAGAAAGTTGTCTCTTTCTTGTTTCAAGTGTTCAACAATGGACCCATGGCTAAAACTCAAGTTTTAAAGACTTCCCGGAATCCGAATTTGGATTTTTCATTAGTGTATTAAGTGTATTAAAATGTCGTCTTTCACATTGATTCGGAATCATCAACCGCAAAAAAAGTCAGTTTTGAGATATCGTTGAATGAACAAAGTTGTCTCTTTCTTTTTTCAAGTGTTTAACTATGGACCCATGGCTAAAACTCAAGTTTTAAATACTTTCCGAAATCCGAATTTGGACTTTCATCAGTGTATTAAGTGTATTAAAATGTCGTCTTTCACATTGATTCGGAATCGTCCACTACAAAAAACTGCCCTTTTGAGTTATCGTTGAATAAGCAAAGTTGTCTCTTTCTTGTTTCAAGTGTTCAACTATGGACCCATGGCTAAAACACAAGTTTTAAAAACTTCTCGAAATATGAATTTGGACTTTCTTTAGTGTATTAAGTTTTTCAAAATGTCGTCTTTCACGTAGATTCGGAATCATCAAAACCAAATAAGTCAGTTTTTAGATATCTTTGATTGAACAAAGTTCTATCTTTCTTGTTTCAAGTGTTCTACTATGAACCCACGGCTAAAACTCAAGTTTTAAAAACTTCTCGAAATCTGAATCTGGACTTTCATTAGTGTATTAAGTGTATCAAAATGTCATCTTTCACATAGGTTCGGAATCGTCAACTGCAAAAAAGTCAATTTTAAGATATCGTTGATTGAACAAAGTTGTCTCCTTCTTGTTTCAAGTGTTCTACTATGGACCATGGCTAAAACTCAAGTTTTAGAGACATCCCGAAATCCGAATTTGGACTTTCGTTAGTGTATTAAGTGTATCAAAATGTCATCTTTCACATTGATTCGAGATCGTCAACCGCAAAAAAAGTCAGTTTTGAGATATCGTTGAATGAACAAAGTTGTCTCTTTCTTGTTTCTAGTGTTTAACTAT
The DNA here is from genome assembly GCA_036245055.1 of Diospyros kaki. Taxonomy (NCBI): domain Eukaryota; kingdom Viridiplantae; phylum Streptophyta; class Magnoliopsida; order Ericales; family Ebenaceae; genus Diospyros; species Diospyros kaki. Next base: position 18,058,841 of record BSEG01000009.1, on the reverse strand, counting down.
GGACCCATGGCTAAAACTCAAGTTTTAAAGACTTCCCGAAATCTGATTTGGACTTTCATCAGTGTATTAAGTGTATTAAAATGTAGTCTTTCACATTGATTCAGAATCGTCCACCGCAAAAAACTTTCCTTTCGAGTTATCGTTGAATGAACGAAGTTGTCTCTTTCTTGTTTCAAGTGTTCAACTACGGACCCATGGCCAAAACTCAAGTTTTAAAAACTTCCCAAAATCTGAATTTGGGCTTTCTTTAGTGTATTAAGTGTTTCAAAATGCCGTCTTTCATGTAGATTCGTAATCATCAAAAGCAAATAAGTCAGTTTTTAGATATCTTTGATTGAACAAAGTTCTGTCTTTCTTGTTTCAAGTGTTCTACTATGGACCCATGACTAAAACTCAAGTTTTAAAAACTTCTCGAAATCTAAATCTGGACTTTCATTAGGGTATTAAGTGTATCAAAATGTCGTCTTTCACATAGATTCGGAATCGTCAACTGCAAAAAAGTCAGTTTTAAGATATCGTTGATTGAACAAAGTTGTCTCTTTCTTGTTTCAAGTGTTCTACTATGGACCCATGGGTAAAACTCAAGTTTTAAAAAAGTTCCCGGAATCCGAATTTGGACATTCGTTAGTGTATTAAGTGTATCAAAATGTCGTCTTTCACGTTGATTCGGAATCGTCAACCGCAATAAAAGTCAGTTTTGAGATATAGTTGAAGGAACAAAGTTGTCTCTTTCTTGTTTCAAGTGTTTAACTATTGACCCATGGCTAAAACTCAAGCTTTAAAGACTTCCCGAAATCCAAATTTGGACTTTCGTTAGTGTATTAAGTGTATCAAAATGTCGTCTTTCACATTTATTCGAAATCGTCAACCCCAAAAAAAGTCAGTTTTGAGAAATCGTTGAATCAACAAAGTTGTCTCCTTCTTGTTTCAAGTGTTCTACTATGGACCCATCTCTAAAACTCAAGTTTTAAAGACTTCCCGAAATCCAAATTTAGACTTTCACTAGTGTATTAAGTGTATTAAAATGTCGTATTTCACATTGATTCGGAATCGTCAACCGCAAAAAAAGTCAGTTCTGAGATATCGTTGAATGAACGAAGTTGTTTCTTTCTTGTTTCAAGTGTTTAACTATGGACCCATGGCTAAAACTCAAGTTTTAAAGACTTCCCGAAATCTGAATTTGTACTTTCATTAGTGTATTAAGTGTATTAAAATGTCGTCTTTCACATTGATTCGGAATCGTCAACCGCAAAAAAAGTCAGTTTTGAGTTATCGTTGAATGAACAAAGTTGTCTCTTTCTTGTTTCAAGTGTTTAACTATGGACCCATGGCTAAAACTCAAGTTTTAAAGACTTCCCGAAATCCGAATTTGGACTTTCATTAGTGTATTAAGTGTATTAAAATGTCGTCTTTCGCATTGATTCGGAATCGTCAACCGCAAAAAAAGTCAGTTTTGAGTTATCGTTGAATGAACAAAGTTGTCTCTTTCTTGTTTCAAGTGTTCAACTATGGACCCATGGCTAAAACTCAAGTTTTAAAGACTTCCCGAAATCCGAATTTGGACTTTCATTTGTGTATTAAGTGTATTAAAATGTCGTCTTTCACAATGATTCGGAATCGTCAACCGCAAAAAAAGTCAGTTTTGAGATATCGTTGAATGAACAAAGTTGTCTCTTTCTTGTTTCAAGTGTTCAACTATGGACCCATGGCTAAAACTCAAGTTTTAAAAACTTCCCAAAATCTGAATTTGGACTTTATTTAGTGTATTAAGTGTTTCAAAATGTCATCTTTCACGTAGATTCAGAACCGTCAAAAGCAAATAAGTCAGTTTTGAGATATCTTTGATAGAACAAAGTTCTGTCTTTCTTGTTTCAATTGTTCTACTGTGCACCCATGGCTAAAACTCAAGTTTTAAAAACTTCCCGAGATCTGAATCTGGACTTTCATTAGTGTATTATGTGTATCAAAATGTCGTCTTTCACATAGATTCGGAATCGTCAACTGCAAAAAAGTCAATTTTGAGATATCGTTGATTTAACAAAGTTGTCTCCTTCTTGTTTCAAGTGTTCTACTATGGACCCATGGGTAAAACTCACGTTTTAAAAATGTCCCGAAATCCGAATTTGGACTTTCACTAGTGTATTAAGTGTATCAAAATGTCGTCTTTCACATTGATTCGGAATCGTCAACCGCAAAAAAAGGCAGTTTTTAGATATCGTTGAATGAAGAAAGTTGTCTCTTTCTTGTTTCAAGTGTTCAACAATGGACCCATGGCTAAAACTCAAGTTTTAAAGACTTCCCGAAATCCGAATTTGGATTTTTCATTAGTGTATTAAGTGTATTAAAATGTCGTCTTTCACATTGATTCGGAATCATCAACCGCAAAAAAAGTCAGTTTTGAGATATCGTTGAATGAACAAAGTTGTCTCTTTCTTTTTTCAAGTGTTTAACTATGGACCCATGGCTAAAACTCAAGTTTTAAATACTTTCCGAAATCCGAATTTGGACTTTCATCAGTGTATTAAGTGTATTAAAATGTCGTCTTTCACATTGATTCGGAATCGTCCACTACAAAAAACTGCCCTTTTGAGTTATCGTTGAATAAGCAAAGTTGTCTCTTTCTTGTTTCAAGTGTTCAACTATGGACCCATGGCTAAAACACAAGTTTTAAAAACTTCTCGAAATATGAATTTGGACTTTCTTTAGTGTATTAAGTTTTTCAAAATGTCGTCTTTCACGTAGATTCGGAATCATCAAAACCAAATAAGTCAGTTTTTAGATATCTTTGATTGAACAAAGTTCTATCTTTCTTGTTTCAAGTGTTCTACTATGAACCCACGGCTAAAACTCAAGTTTTAAAAACTTCTCGAAATCTGAATCTGGACTTTCATTAGTGTATTAAGTGTATCAAAATGTCATCTTTCACATAGGTTCGGAATCGTCAACTGCAAAAAAGTCAATTTTAAGATATCGTTGATTGAACAAAGTTGTCTCCTTCTTGTTTCAAGTGTTCTACTATGGACCATGGCTAAAACTCAAGTTTTAGAGACATCCCGAAATCCGAATTTGGACTTTCGTTAGTGTATTAAGTTTATCAAAATGTCATCTTTCACATTGATTCGAGATCGTCAACCGCAAAAAAAGTCAGTTTTGAGATATCGTTGAATGAACAAAGTTGTCTCTTTCTTGTTTCTAGTGTTTAACTATGGACCCATGGCTAAAACTCAAGTTTTAAAGACTTCCCGAAATCTGATTTGGACTTTCATCAGTGTATTAAGTGTATTAAAATGTAGTCTTTCACATTGATTCAGAATCGTCCACCGCAAAAAACTTTCCTTTCGAGTTATCGTTGAATGAACGAAGTTGTCTCTTTCTTGTTTCAAGTGTTCAACTACGGACCCATGGCCAAAACTCAAGTTTTAAAAACTTCCCAAAATCTGAATTTGGGCTTTCTTTAGTGTATTAAGTGTTTCAAAATGCCGTCTTTCATGTAGATTCGTAATCATCAAAAGCAAATAAGTCAGTTTTTAGATATCTTTGATTGAACAAAGTTCTGTCTTTCTTGTTTCAAGTGTTCTACTATGGACCCATGACTAAAACTCAAGTTTTAAAAACTTCTCGAAATCTAAATCTGGACTTTCATTAGGGTATTAAGTGTATCAAAATGTCGTCTTTCACATAGATTCGGAATCGTCAACTGCAAAAAAGTCAGTTTTAAGATATCGTTGATTGAACAAAGTTGTCTCTTTCTTGTTTCAAGTGTTCTACTATGGACCCATGGGTAAAACTCAAGTTTTAAAAAAGTTCCCGGAATCCGAATTTGGACATTCGTTAGTGTATTAAGTGTATCAAAATGTCGTCTTTCACGTTGATTCGGAATCGTCAACCGCAATAAAAGTCAGTTTTGAGATATAGTTGAAGGAACAAAGTTGTCTCTTTCTTGTTTCAAGTGTTTAACTATTGACCCATGGCTAAAACTCAAGCTTTAAAGACTTCCCGAAATCCAAATTTGGACTTTCGTTAGTGTATTAAGTGTATCAAAATGTCGTCTTTCACATTTATTCGAAATCGTCAACCCCAAAAAAAGTCAGTTTTGAGAAATCGTTGAATCAACAAAGTTGTCTCCTTCTTGTTTCAAGTGTTCTACTATGGACCCATCTCTAAAACTCAAGTTTTAAAGACTTCCCGAAATCCAAATTTAGACTTTCACTAGTGTATTAAGTGTATTAAAATGTCGTATTTCACATTGATTCGGAATCGTCAACCGCAAAAAAAGTCAGTTCTGAGATATCGTTGAATGAACGAAGTTGTTTCTTTCTTGTTTCAAGTGTTTAACTATGGACCCATGGCTAAAACTCAAGTTTTAAAGACTTCCCGAAATCCGAATTTGTACTTTCATTAGTGTATTAAGTTTATTAAAATGTCGTCTTTCACATTGATTCGGAATCGTCAACCGCAAAAAAAGTCAGTTTTGAGTTATCGTTGAATGAACAAAGTTGTCTCTTTCTTGTTTCAAGTGTTTAACTATGGACCCATGGCTAAAACTCAAGTTTTAAAGACTTCCCGAAATCCGAATTTGGACTTTCATTAGTGTATTAAGTGTATTAAAATGTCGTCTTTCGCATTGATTCGGAATCGTCAACCGCAAAAAAAGTCAGTTTTGACTTATCGTTGAATGAACAAAGTTGTCTCTTTCTTGTTTCAAGTGTTCAACTATGGACCCATGGCTAAAACTCAAGTTTTAAAGACTTCCCGAAATCCGAATTTGGACTTTCATTTGTGTATTAAGTGTATTAAAATGTCGTCTTTCACATTGATTCGGAATCGTCAACCGCAAAAAAAGTCAGTTTTGAGATATCGTTGAATGAACAAAGTTGTCTCTTTCTTGTTTCAAGTGTTCAACTATGGACCCATGGCTAAAACTCAAGTTTTAAAAACTTCCCAAAATCTGAAGTTGGACTTTATTTAGTCTATTAAGTGTTTCAAAATGTCATCTTTCACGTAGATTCAGAACCGTCAAAAGCAAATAAGTCAGTTTTGAGATATCTTTGATAGAACAAAGTTCTGTCTTTCTTGTTTCAATTGTTCTACTGTGCACCCATGGCTAAAACTCAAGTTTTAAAAACTTCCCGAGATCTGAATCTGGACTTTCATTAGTGTATTATGTGTATCAAAATGTCGTCTTTCACATAGATTCGGAATCGTCAACTGCAAAAAAGTCAATTTTGAGATATCGTTGATTTAACAAAGTTGTCTCCTTCTTGTTTCAAGTGTTCTACTATGGACCCATGGGTAAAACTCACGTTTTAAAAATGTCCCGAAATCCGAATTTGGACTTTCACTAGTGTATTAAGTGTATCAAAATGTCGTCTTTCACATTGATTCGGAATCGTCAACCGCAAAAAAAGGCAGTTTTTAGATATCGTTGAATGAAGAAAGTTGTCTCTTTCTTGTTTCAAGTGTTCAACAATGGACCCATGGCTAAAACTCAAGTTTTAAAGACTTCCCGAAATCCGAATTTGGATTTTTCATTAGTGTATTAAGTGTATTAAAATGTCGTCTTTCACATTGATTCGGAATCATCAACCGCAAAAAAAGTCAGTTTTGAGATATCGTTGAATGAACAAAGTTGTCTCTTTCTTTTTTCAAGTGTTTAACTATGGACCCATGGCTAAAACTCAAGTTTTAAATACTTTCCGAAATCCGAATTTGGACTTTCATCAGTGTATTAAGTGTATTAAAATGTCGTCTTTCACATTGATTCGGAATCGTCCACTACAAAAAACTGCCCTTTTGAGTTATCGTTGAATAAGCAAAGTTGTCTCTTTCTTGTTTCAAGTGTTCAACTATGGACCCATGGCTAAAACACAAGTTTTAAAAACTTCTCGAAATATGAATTTGGACTTTCTTTAGTGTATTAAGTTTTTCAAAATGTCGTCTTTCACGTAGATTCGGAATCATCAAAACCAAATAAGTCAGTTTTTAGATATCTTTGATTGAACAAAGTTCTATCTTTCTTGTTTCAAGTGTTCTACTATGAACCCACGGCTAAAACTCAAGTTTTAAAAACTTCTCGAAATCTGAATCTGGACTTTCATTAGTGTATTAAGTGTATCAAAATGTCATCTTTCACATAGGTTCGGAATCGTCAACTGCAAAAAAGTCAATTTTAAGATATCGTTGATTGAACAAAGTTGTCTCCTTCTTGTTTCAAGTGTTCTACTATGGACCATGGCTAAAACTCAAGTTTTAGAGACATCCCGAAATCCGAATTTGGACTTTCGTTAGTGTATTAAGTGTATCAAAATGTCATCTTTCACATTGATTCGAGATCGTCAACCGCAAAAAAAGTCAGTTTTGAGATATCGTTGAATGAACAAAGTTGTCTCTTTCTTGTTTCTAGTGTTTAACTATGGACCCATGGCTAAAACTCAAGTTTTAAAGACTTCCCGAAATCTGATTTGGACTTTCATCAGTGTATTAAGTGTATTAAAATGTAGTCTTTCACATTGATTCAGAATCGTCCACCGCAAAAAACTTTCCTTTCGAGTTATCGTTGAATGAACGAAGTTGTCTCTTTCTTGTTTCAAGTGTTCAACTACGGACCCATGGCCAAAACTCAAGTTTTAAAAACTTCCCAAAATCTGAATTTGGGCTTTCTTTAGTGTATTAAGTGTTTCAAAATGCCGTCTTTCATGTAGATTCGTAATCATCAAAAGCAAATAAGTCAGTTTTTAGATATCTTTGATTGAACAAAGTTCTGTCTTTCTTGTTTCAAGTGTTCTACTATGGACCCATGACTAAAACTCAAGTTTTAAAAACTTCTCGAAATCTAAATCTGGACTTTCATTAGGGTATTAAGTGTATCAAAATGTCGTCTTTCACATAGATTCGGAATCGTCAACTGCAAAAAAGTCAGTTTTGAGATATCGTTGATTGAACAAAGTTGTCTCTTTCTTGTTTCAAGTGTTCTACTATGGACCCATGGGTAAAACTCAAGTTTTAAAAAAGTTCCCGGAATCCGAATTTGGACATTCGTTAGTGTATTAAGTGTATCAAAATGTCGTCTTTCACGTTGATTCGGAATCGTCAACCGCAATAAAAGTCAGTTTTGAGATATAGTTGAATGAACAAAGTTGTCTCTTTCTTGTTTCAAGTGTTTAACTATTGACCCATGGCTAAAACTCAAGCTTTAAAGACTTCCCGAAATCCAAATTTGGACTTTCGTTAGTGTATTAAGTGTATCAAAATGTCGTCTTTCACATTTATTCGAAATCATCAACCGCAAGAAAAGTCAGTTTTGAGAAATCGTTGAATCAACAAAGTTGTCTCTTTCTTGTTTCAAGTGTTCTACTATGGACCCATCTCTAAAACTCAAGTTTTAAAGACTTCCCAAAATCTGAATTTGGACTTTATTCAGTGTATTAAGTGTTTCAAAATGTCATCTTTCACGTAGATTCAGAACCGTCAAAAGCAAATAAGTCAGTTTTGAGATATCTTTGATAGAACAAAGTTCTGTCTTTCTTGTTTCAATTGTTCTACTGTGCACCCATGGCTAAAACTCAAGTTTTAAAAACTTCCCGAGATCTGAATCTGGACTTTCATTAGTGTATTATGTGTATCAAAATGTCGTCTTTCACATAGATTCGGAATCGTCAACTGCAAAAAAGTCAATTTTGAGATATCGTTGATTTAACAAAGTTGTCTCCTTCTTGTTTCAAGTGTTCTACTATGGACCCATGGGTAAAACTCACGTTTTAAAAATGTCCCGAAATCCGAATTTGGACTTTCACTAGTGTATTAAGTGTATCAAAATGTCGTCTTTCACATTGATTCGGAATCGTCAACCGCAAAAAAAGGCAGTTTTTAGATATCATTGAATGAAGAAAGTTGTCTCTTTCTTGTTTCAAGTGTTCAACAATGGACCCATGGCTAAAACTCAAGTTTTAAAGACTTCCCGAAATCCGAATTTGGATTTTTCATTAGTGTATTAAGTGTATTAAAATGTCGTCTTTCACATTGATTCGGAATCATCAACCGCAAAAAAAGTCAGTTTTGAGATATCGTTGAATGAACAAAGTTGTCTCTTTCTTTTTTCAAGTGTTTAACTATGGACCCATGGCTAAAACTCAAGTTTTAAATACTTTCCGAAATCCGAATTTGGACTTTCATCAGTGTATTAAGTGTATTAAAATGTCGTCTTTCACATTGATTCGGAATCGTCCACTACAAAAAACTGCCCTTTTGAGTTATCGTTGAATAAGAAAAGTTGTCTCTTTCTTGTTTCAAGTGTTCAACTATGGACCCATGGCTAAAACACAAGTTTTAAAAACTTCTCGAAATATGAATTTGGACTTTCTTTAGTGTATTAAGTTTTTCAAAATGTCGTCTTTCACGTAGATTCGGAATCATCAAAACCAAATAAGTCAGTTTTTAGATATCTTTGATTGAACAAAGTTCTATCTTTCTTGTTTCAAGTGTTCTACTATGAACCCACGGCTAAAACTCAAGTTTTAAAAACTTCTCGAAATCTGAATCTGGACTTTCATTAGTGTATTAAGTGTATCAAAATGTCATCTTTCACATAGGTTCGGAATCGTCAACTGCAAAAAAAGTCAATTTTAAGATATCGTTGATTGAACAAAGTTGTCTCCTTCTTGTTTCAAGTGTTCTACTATGGACCATGGCTAAAACTCAAGTTTTAGAGACATCCCGAAATCCGAATTTGGACTTTCGTTAGTGTATTAAGTGTATCAAAATGTCATCTTTCACATTGATTCGAGATCGTCAACCGCAAAAAAAGTCAGTTTTGAGATATCGTTGAATGAACAAAGTTGTCTCTTTCTTGTTTCTAGTGTTTAACTATGGACCCATGGCTAAAACTCAAGTTTTAAAGACTTCCCGAAATCTGATTTGGACTTTCATCAGTGTATTAAGTGTATTAAAATGTAGTCTTTCACATTGATTCAGAATCGTCCACCGCAAAAAACTTTCCTTTCGAGTTATCGTTGAATGAACGAAGTTGTCTCTTTCTTGTTTCAAGTGTTCAACTACGGACCCATGGCCAAAACTCAAGTTTTAAAAACTTCCCAAAATCTGAATTTGGGCTTTCTTTAGTGTATTAAGTGTTTCAAAATGCCGTCTTTCATGTAGATTCGTAATCATCAAAAGCAAATAAGTCAGTTTTTAGATATCTTTGATTGAACAAAGTTCTGTCTTTCTTGTTTCAAGTGTTCTACTATGGACCCATGGCTAAAACTCAAGTTTTAAAGACTTCCCGAAATCCGAATTTGTACTTTCATTAGTGTATTAAGTGTATTAAAATGTCGTCTTTCACATTGATTCGGAATCGTCAACCGCAAAAAAAGTCAGTTTTGAGTTATCGTTGAATGAACAAAGTTGTCTCTTTCTTGTTTCAAGTGTTTAACTATGGACCCATGGCTAAAACTCAAGCTTTAAAGACTTCCCGAAATCCAAATTTGGACTTTCGTTAGTGTATTAAGTGTATCAAAATGTTGTCTTTCACATTTATTCGTCATCGTCAACCGCAAAAAAAGTCAGTTTTGAGAAATCGTTGAATCAACAAAGTTGTCTCTTTCTTGTTTCAAGTGTTCTACTATAGACCCATGGCCAAAACTCAAGTTTTAAAAACTTCCCAAAATCTGAATTTGGGCTTTCTTTAGTGTATTAAGTGTTTCAAAATGCCGTCTTTCATGTAGATTCGTAATCATCAAAAGCAAATAAGTCAGTTTTTAGATATCTTTGATTGAACAAAGTTCTGTCTTTCTTGTTTCAAGTGTTCTACTATGGACCCATGACTAAAACTCAAGTTTTAAAAACTTCTCGAAATCTAAATCTGGACTTTCATTAGGGTATTAAGTGTATCAAAATGTCGTCTTTCACATAGATTCGGAATCGTCAACTGCAAAAAAGTCAGTTTTAAGATATCGTTGATTGAACAAAGTTGTCTCTTTCTTGTTTCAAGTGTTCTACTATGGACCCATGGGTAAAACTCAAGTTTTAAAAAAGTTTCCGGAATCCGAATTTGGACATTCGTTAGTGTATTAAGTGTATCAAAATGTCGTCTTTCACGTTGATTCGGAATCGTCAACCGCAATAAAAGTCAGTTTTGAGATATAGTTGAATGAACAAAGTTGTCTCTTTCTTGTTTCAAGTGTTTAACTATTGACCCATGGCTAAAACTCAAGCTTTAAAGACTTCCCGAAATCCAAATTTGGACTTTCGTTAGTGTATTAAGTGTATCAAAATGTCGTCTTTCACATTATTCGAAATCGTCAACCACAAAAAAAGTCAGTTTTGAGAAATCGTTGAATCAACAAAGTTGTCTCCTTCTTGTTTCAAGTGTTCTACTATGGACCCATCTCTAAAACTCAAGTTTTAAAGACTTCCCGAAATCCAAATTTAGACTTTCACTAGTGTATTAAGTGTATTAAAATGTCGTATTTCACATTGATTCGGAATCGTCAACCGCAAAAAAAGTCAGTTCTGAGATATCGTTGAATGAACGAAGTTGTTTCTTTCTTGTTTCAAGTGTTTAACTATGGACCCATGGCTAAAACTCAAGTTTTAAAGACTTCTCGAAATCCGAATTTGTACTTTCATTAGTGTATTAAGTGTATTAAAATGTCGTCTTTCACATTGATTCGGAATCGTCAACCGCAAAAAAAGTCAGTTTTGAGTTATCGTTGAATGAACAAAGTTGTCTCTTTCTTGTTTCAAGTGTTTAACTATGGACCCATGGCTAAAACTCAAGTTTTAAAGACTTCCCGAAATCCGAATTTGGACTTTCATTAGTGTATTAAGTGTATTAAAATGTCGTCTTTCGCATTGATTCGGAATCGTCAACCGCAAAAAAAGTCAGTTTTGAGTTATCGTTGAATGAACAAAGTTGTCTCTTTCTTGTTTCAAGTGTTCAACTATGGACCCATGGCTAAAACTCAAGTTTTAAAGACTTCCCGAAATCCGAATTTGGACTTTCATTTGTGTATTAAGTGTATTAAAATGTCGTCTTTCACATTGATTCGAAATCGTCAACCGCAAAAAAAGTCAGTTTTGAGATATCGTTGAATGAACAAAGTTGTCTCTTTCTTGTTTCAAGTGTTCAACTATGGACCCATGGCTAAAACTCAAGTTTTAAAAACTTCCCAAAATCTGAATTTGGACTTTATTTAGTGTATTAAGTGTTTCAAAATGTCATCTTTCACATAGATTCAGAACCGTCAAAAGCAAATAAGTCAGTTTTGAGATATCTTTGATAGAACAAAGTTCTGTCTTTCTTGTTTCAATTGTTTTACTGTGCACCCATGGCTAAAACTCAAGTTTTAAAAACTTCCCGAGATCTGAATCTGGACTTTCATTAGTGTATTATGTGTATCAAAATGTCGTCTTTCACATAGATTCGGAATCGTCAACTGCAAAAAAGTCAATTTTGAGATATCGTTGATTTAACAAAGTTGTCTCCTTCTTGTTTCAAGTGTTCTACTATGGACCCATGGGTAAAACTCACGTTTTAAAAATGTCCCGAAATCCGAATTTGGACTTTCACTAGTGTATTAAGTGTATCAAAATGTCGTCTTTCACATTGATTCGGAATCGTCAACCGCAAAAAAAGGCAGTTTTTAGATATCGTTGAATGAAGAAAGTTGTCTCTTTCTTGTTTCAAGTGTTCAACAATGGACCCATGGCTAAAACTCAAGTTTTAAAGACTTCCCGAAATCCGAATTTGGATTTTTCATTAGTGTATTAAGTGTATTAAAATGTCGTCTTTCACATTGATTCGGAATCATCAACCGCAAAAAAAGTCAGTTTTGAGATATCGTTGAATGAACAAAGTTGTCTCTTTCTTTTTTCAAGTGTTTAACTATGGACCCATGGCTAAAACTCAAGTTTTAAATACTTTCCGAAATCCGAATTTGGACTTTCATCAGTGTATTAAGTGTATTAAAATGTCGTCTTTCACATTGATTCGGAATCGTCCACTACAAAAAACTGCCCTTTTGAGTTATCGTTGAATAAGCAAAGTTGTCTCTTTCTTGTTTCAAGTGTTCAACTATGGACCCATGGCTAAAACACAAGTTTTAAAAACTTCTCGAAATATGAATTTGGACTTTCTTTAGTGTATTAAGTTTTTCAAAATGTCGTCTTTCACGTAGATTCGGAATCATCAAAACCAAATAAGTCAGTTTTTAGATATCTTTGATTGAACAAAGTTCTATCTTTCTTGTTTCAAGTGTTCTACTATGAACCCACGGCTAAAACTCAAGTTTTAAAAACTTCTCGAAATCTGAATCTGGACTTTCATTAGTGTATTAAGTGTATCAAAATGTCATCTTTCACATAGGTTCGGAATCGTCAACTGCAAAAAAGTCAATTTTAAGATATCGTTGATTGAACAAAGTTGTCTCCTTCTTGTTTCAAGTGTTCTACTATGGACCATGGCTAAAACTCAAGTTTTAGAGACATCCCGAAATCCGAATTTGGACTTTCGTTAGTGTATTTAGTGTATCAAAATGTCATCTTTCACATTGATTCGAGATCGTCAACCGCAAAAAAAGTCAGTTTTGAGATATCGTTGAATGAACAAAGTTGTCTCTTTCTTGTTTCTAGTGTTTAACTATGGACCCATGGCTAAAACTCAAGTTTTAAAGACTTCCCGAAATCTGATTTGGACTTTCATCAGTGTATTAAGTGTATTAAAATGTAGTCTTTCACATTGATTCAGAATCGTCCACCGCAAAAAACTTTCCTTTCGAGTTATCGTTGAATGAACGAAGTTGTCTCTTTCTTGTTTCAAGTGTTCAACTACGGACCCATGGCCAAAACTCAAGTTTTAAAAACTTCCCAAAATCTGAATTTGGGCTTTCTTTAGTGTATTAAGTGTTTCAAAATGCCGTCTTTCATGTAGATTCGTAATCATCAAAAGCAAATAAGTCAGTTTTTAGATATCTTTGATTGAACAAAGTTCTGTCTTTCTTGTTTCAAGTGTTCTACTATGGACCCATGACTAAAACTCAAGTTTTAAAAACTTCTCGAAATCTAAATCTGGACTTTCATTAGGGTATTAAGTGTATCAAAATGTCGTCTTTCACATAGATTCGGAATCGTCAACTGCAAAAAAGTCAGTTTTAAGATATCGTTGATTGAACAAAGTTGTCTCTTTCTTGTTTCAAGTGTTCTACTATGGACCCATGGGTAAAACTCAAGTTTTAAAAAAGTTCCCGGAATCCGAATTTGGACATTCGTTAGTGTATTAAGTGTATCAAAATGTCGTCTTTCACGTTGATTCGGAATCGTCAACCGCAATAAAAGTCAGTTTTGAGATATAGTTGAATGAACAAAGTGGTCTCTTTCTTGTTTCAAGTGTTTAACTATTGACCCATGGCTAAAACTCAAGCTTTAAAGACTTCCCGAAATCCAAATTTGGACTTTCGTTAGTGTATTAAGTGTATCAAAATGTCGTCTTTCACATTTATTCGAAATCGTCAACCACAAAAAAAGTCAGTTTTGAGAAATCGTTGAATCAACAAAGTTGTCTCCTTCTTGTTTCAAGTGTTCTACTATGGACCCATCTCTAAAACTCAAGTTTTAAAGACTTCCCGAAATCCAAATTTAGACTTTCACTAGTGTATTAAGTGTATTAAAATGTCGTATTTCACATTGATTCGGAATCGTCAACCGCAAAAAAAGTCAGTTCTGAGATATCGTTGAATGAACGAAGTTGTTTCTTTCTTGTTTCAAGTGTTTAACTATGGACCCATGGCTAAAACTCAAGTTTTAAAGACTTCCCGAAATCCGAATTTGTACTTTCATTAGTGTATTAAGTGTATTAAAATGTCGTCTTTCACATTGATTCGGAATCGTCAACCGCAAAAAAAGTCAGTTTTGAGTTATCGTTGAATGAACAAAGTTGTCTCTTTCTTGTTTCAAGTGTTTAACTATGGACCCATGGCTAAAACTCAAGTTTTAAAGACTTCCCGAAATCCGAATTTGGACTTTCATTAGTGTATTAAGTGTATTAAAATGTCGTCTTTCGCATTGATTCGGAATCGTCAACCGCAAAAAAAGTCAGTTTTGAGTTATCGTTGAATGAACAAAGTTGTCTCTTTCTTGTTTCAAGTGTTCAACTATGGACCCATGGCTAAAACTCAAGTTTTAAAGACTTCCCGAAATCCGAATTTGGACTTTCATTTGTGTATTAAGTGTATTAAAATGTCGTCTTTCACATTGATTCGGAATCGTCAACCGCAAAAAAAGTCAGTTTTGAGATATCGTTGAATGAACAAAGTTGTCTCTTTCTTGTTTCAAGTGTTCAACTATGGACCCATGGCTAAAACTCAAGTTTTAAAAACTTCCCAAAATCTGAATTTGGACTTTATTTAGTGTATTAAGTGTTTCAAAATGTCATCTTTCACGTAGATTCAGAACCGTCAAAAGCAAATAAGTCAGTTTTGAGATATCTTTGATAGAACAAAGTTCTGTCTTTCTTGTTTCAATTGTTCTACTGTGCACCCATGGCTAAAACTCAAGTTTTAAAAACTTCCCGAGATCTGAATCTGGACTTTCATTAGTGTATTATGTGTATCAAAATGTCATCTTTCACATAGATTCGGAATCGTCAACTGTAAAAAAGTCAATTTTGAGATATCGTTGATTTAACAAAGTTGTCTCCTTCTTGTTTCAAGTGTTCTACTATGGACCCATGGGTAAAACTCACGTTTTAAAAATGTCCCGAAATCCGAATTTGGACTTTCACTAGTGTATTAAGTGTATCAAAATGTCGTCTTTCACATTGATTCGGAATCGTCAACCGCAAAAAAAGGCAGTTTTTAGATATTGTTGAATGAAGAAAGTTGTCTCTTTCTTGTTTCAAGTGTTCAACAATGGACCCATGGCTAAAACTCAAGTTTTAAAGACTTCCCGAAATCCGAATTTGGATTTTTCATTAGTGTATTAAGTGTATTAAAATGTCGTCTTTCACATTGATTCGGAATCATCAACCGCAAAAAAAGTCAGTTTTGAGATATCGTTGAATGAACAAAGTTGTCTCTTTCTTTTTTCAAGTGTTTAACTATGGACCCATGGCTAAAACTCAAGTTTTAAATACTTTCCGAAATCCGAATTTGGACTTTCATCAGTGTATTAAGTGTATTAAAATGTCGTCTTTCACATTGATTCGGAATCGTCCACTACAAAAAACTGCCCTTTTGAGTTATCGTTGAATAAGCAAAGTTGTCTCTTTCTTGTTTCAAGTGTTCAACTATGGACCCATGGCTAAAACACAAGTTTTAAAAACTTCTCGAAATATGAATTTGGACTTTCTTTAGTGTATTAAGTTTTTCAAAATGTCGTCTTTCACGTAGATTCGGAATCATCAAAACCAAATAAGTCAGTTTTTAGATATCTTTGATTGAACAAAGTTCTATCTTTCTTGTTTCAAGTGTTCTACTATGAACCCACGGCTAAAACTCAAGTTTTAAAAACTTCTCGAAATCTGAATCTGGACTTTCATTAGTGTATTAAGTGTATCAAAATGTCATCTTTCACATAGGTTCGGAATCGTCAACTGCAAAAAAGTCAATTTTAAGATATCGTTGATTGAACAAAGTTGTCTCCTTCTTGTTTCAAGTGTTCTACTATGGACCATGGCTAAAACTCAAGTTTTAGAGACATCCCGAAATCCGAATTTGGACTTTCGTTAGTGTATTTAGTGTATCAAAATGTCATCTTTCACATTGATTCGAGATCGTCAACCGCAAAAAAAGTCAGTTTTGAGATATCGTTGATTTAACAAAGTTGTCTCTTTCTTGTTTCTAGTGTTTAACTATGGACCCATGGCTAAAACTCAAGTTTTAAAGACTTCCCGAAATCTGATTTGGACTTTCATCAGTGTATTAAGTGTATTAAAATGTAGTCTTTCACATTGATTCAGAATCGTCCACCGCAAAAAACTTTCCTTTCGAGTTATCGTTGAATGAACGAAGTTGTCTCTTTCTTGTTTCAAGTGTTCAACTACGGACCCATGGCCAAAACTCAAGTTTTAAAAACTTCCCAAAATCTGAATTTGGGCTTTCTTTAGTGTATTAAGTGTTTCAAAATGCCGTCTTTCATGTAGATTCGTAATCATCAAAAGCAAATAAGTCAGTTTTTAGATATCTTTGATTGAACAAAGTTCTGTCTTTCTTGTTTCAAGTGTTCTACTATGGACCCATGACTAAAACTCAAGTTTTAAAAACTTCTCGAAATCTAAATCTGGACTTTCATTAGGGTATTAAGTGTATCAAAATGTCGTCTTTCACATAGATTCGGAATCGTCAACTGCAAAAAAGTCAGTTTTAAGATATCGTTGATTGAACAAAGTTGTCTCTTTCTTGTTTCAAGTGTTCTACTATGGACCCATGGGTAAAACTCAAGTTTTAAAAAAGTTCCCGGAATCCGAATTTGGACATTCGTTAGTGTATTAAGTGTATCAAAATGTCGTCTTTCACGTTGATTCGGAATCGTCAACCGCAATAAAAGTCAGTTTTGAGATATAGTTGAATGAACAAAGTTGTCTCTTTCTTGTTTCAAGTGTTTAACTATTGACCCATGGCTAAAACTCAAGCTTTAAAGACTTCCCGAAATCCAAATTTGGACTTTCGTTAGTGTATTAAGTGTATCAAAATGTCGTCTTTCACATTTATTCGAAATCGTCAACCACAAAAAAAGTCAGTTTTGAGAAATCGTTGAATCAACAAAGTTGTCTCCTTCTTGTTTCAAGTGTTCTACTATGGACCCATCTCTAAAACTCAAGTTTTAAAGACTTCCCGAAATCCAAATTTAGACTTTCACTAGTGTATTAAGTGTATTAAAATGTCGTATTTCACATTGATTCGGAATCGTCAACCGCAAAAAAAGTCAGTTCTGAGATATCGTTGAATGAACGAAGTTGTTTCTTTCTTGTTTCAAGTGTTTAACTATGGACCCATGGCTAAAACTCAAGTTTTAAAGACTTCTCGAAATCCGAATTTGTACTTTCATTAGTGTATTAAGTGTATTAAAATGTCGTCTTTCACATTGATTCGGAATCGTCAACCGCAAAAAAAGTCAGTTTTGAGTTATCGTTGAATGAACAAAGTTGTCTCTTTCTTGTTTCAAGTGTTTAACTATGGACCCATGGCTAAAACTCAAGTTTTAAAGACTTCCCGAAATCCGAATTTGGACTTTCATTAGTGTATTAAGTGTATTAAAATGTCGTCTTTCGCATTGATTCGGAATCGTCAACCGCAAAAAAAGTCAGTTTTGAGTTATCGTTGAATGAACAAAGTTGTCTCTTTCTTGTTTCAAGTGTTCAACTATGGACCCATGGCTAAAACTCAAGTTTTAAAGACTTCCCGAAATCCGAATTTGGACTTTCATTTGTGTATTAAGTGTATTAAAATGTCGTCTTTCACATTGATTCGAAATCGTCAACCGCAAAAAAAGTCAGTTTTGAGATATCGTTGAATGAACAAAGTTGTCTCTTTCTTGTTTCAAGTGTTCAACTATGGACCCATGGCTAAAACTCAAGTTTTAAAAACTTCCCAAAATCTGAATTTGGACTTTATTTAGTGTATTAAGTGTTTCAAAATGTCATCTTTCACATAGATTCAGAACCGTCAAAAGCAAATAAGTCAGTTTTGAGATATCTTTGATAGAACAAAGTTCTGTCTTTCTTGTTTCAATTGTTTTACTGTGCACCCATGGCTAAAACTCAAGTTTTAAAAACTTCCCGAGATCTGAATCTGGACTTTCATTAGTGTATTATGTGTATCAAAATGTCGTCTTTCACATAGATTCGGAATCGTCAACTGCAAAAAAGTCAATTTTGAGATATCGTTGATTTAACAAAGTTGTCTCCTTCTTGTTTCAAGTGTTCTACTATGGACCCATGGGTAAAACTCACGTTTTAAAAATGTCCCGAAATCCGAATTTGGACTTTCACTAGTGTATTAAGTGTATCAAAATGTCGTCTTTCACATTGATTCGGAATCGTCAACCGCAAAAAAAGGCAGTTTTTAGATATCGTTGAATGAAGAAAGTTGTCTCTTTCTTGTTTCAAGTGTTCAACAATGGACCCATGGCTAAAACTCAAGTTTTAAAGACTTCCCGAAATCCGAATTTGGATTTTTCATTAGTGTATTAAGTGTATTAAAATGTCGTCTTTCACATTGATTCGGAATCATCAACCGCAAAAAAAGTCAGTTTTGAGATATCGTTGAATGAACAAAGTTGTCTCTTTCTTTTTTCAAGTGTTTAACTATGGACCCATGGCTAAAACTCAAGTTTTAAATACTTTCCGAAATCCGAATTTGGACTTTCATCAGTGTATTAAGTGTATTAAAATGTCGTCTTTCACATTGATTCGGAATCGTCCACTACAAAAAACTGCCCTTTTGAGTTATCGTTGAATAAGCAAAGTTGTCTCTTTCTTGTTTCAAGTGTTCAACTATGGACCCATGGCTAAAACACAAGTTTTAAAAACTTCTCGAAATATGAATTTGGACTTTCTTTAGTGTATTAAGTTTTTCAAAATGTCGTCTTTCACGTAGATTCGGAATCATCAAAACCAAATAAGTCAGTTTTTAGATATCTTTGATTGAACAAAGTTCTATCTTTCTTGTTTCAAGTGTTCTACTATGAACCCACGGCTAAAACTCAAGTTTTAAAAACTTCTCGAAATCTGAATCTGGACTTTCATTAGTGTATTAAGTGTATCAAAATGTCATCTTTCACATAGGTTCGGAATCGTCAACTGCAAAAAAGTCAATTTTAAGATATCGTTGATTGAACAAAGTTGTCTCCTTCTTGTTTCAAGTGTTCTACTATGGACCATGGCTAAAACTCAAGTTTTAGAGACATCCCGAAATCCGAATTTGGACTTTCGTTAGTGTATTTAGTGTATCAAAATGTCATCTTTCACATTGATTCGAGATCGTCAACCGCAAAAAAAGTCAGTTTTGAGATATCGTTGATTTAACAAAGTTGTCTCTTTCTTGTTTCTAGTGTTTAACTATGGACCCATGGCTAAAACTCAAGTTTTAAAGACTTCCCGAAATCTGATTTGGACTTTCATCAGTGTATTAAGTGTATTAAAATGTAGTCTTTCACATTGATTCAGAATCGTCCACCGCAAAAAACTTTCCTTTCGAGTTATCGTTGAATGAACGAAGTTGTCTCTTTCTTGTTTCAAGTGTTCAACTACGGACCCATGGCCAAAACTCAAGTTTTAAAAACTTCCCAAAATCTGAATTTGGGCTTTCTTTAGTGTATTAAGTGTTTCAAAATGCCGTCTTTCATGTAGATTCGTAATCATCAAAAGCAAATAAGTCAGTTTTTAGATATCTTTGATTGAACAAAGTTCTGTCTTTCTTGTTTCAAGTGTTCTACTATGGACCCATGACTAAAACTCAAGTTTTAAAAACTTCTCGAAATCTAAATCTGGACTTTCATTAGGGTATTAAGTGTATCAAAATGTCGTCTTTCACATAGATTCGGAATCGTCAACTGCAAAAAAGTCAGTTTTAAGATATCGTTGATTGAACAAAGTTGTCTCTTTCTTGTTTCAAGTGTTCTACTATGGACCCATGGGTAAAACTCAAGTTTTAAAAAAGTTCCCGGAATCCGAATTTGGACATTCGTTAGTGTATTAAGTGTATCAAAATGTCGTCTTTCACGTTGATTCGGAATCGTCAACCGCAATAAAAGTCAGTTTTGAGATATAGTTGAATGAACAAAGTTGTCTCTTTCTTGTTTCAAGTGTTTAACTATTGACCCATGGCTAAAACTCAAGCTTTAAAGACTTCCCGAAATCCAAATTTGGACTTTCGTTAGTGTATTAAGTGTATCAAAATGTCGTCTTTCACATTTATTCGAAATCGTCAACCACAAAAAAAGTCAGTTTTGAGAAATCGTTGAATCAACAAAGTTGTCTCCTTCTTGTTTCAAGTGTTCTACTATGGACCCATCTCTAAAACTCAAGTTTTAAAGACTTCCCGAAATCCAAATTTAGACTTTCACTAGTGTATTAAGTGTATTAAAATGTCGTATTTCACATTGATTCGGAATCGTCAACCGCAAAAAAAGTCAGTTCTGAGATATCGTTGAATGAACGAAGTTGTTTCTTTCTTGTTTCAAGTGTTTAACTATGGACCCATGGCTAAAACTCAAGTTTTAAAGACTTCTCGAAATCCGAATTTGTACTTTCATTAGTGTATTAAGTGTATTAAAATGTCGTCTTTC
Source organism: Diospyros kaki (assembly GCA_036245055.1). Taxonomy (NCBI): domain Eukaryota; kingdom Viridiplantae; phylum Streptophyta; class Magnoliopsida; order Ericales; family Ebenaceae; genus Diospyros; species Diospyros kaki. Next base: position 18,038,564 of record BSEG01000009.1, on the reverse strand, counting down.
ACATTGATTCGGAATCGTCAACCGCAAAAAAAGTCAGTTTTGAGTTATCGTTGAATGAACAAAGTTGTCTCTTTCTTGTTTCAAGTGTTTAACTATGGACCCATGGCTAAAACTCAAGTTTTAAAGACTTCCCGAAATCCGAATTTGGACTTTCATTAGTGTATTAAGTGTATTAAAATGTCGTCTTTCGCATTGATTCGGAATCGTCAACCGCAAAAAAAGTCAGTTTTGAGTTATCGTTGAATGAACAAAGTTGTCTCTTTCTTGTTTCAAGTGTTCAACTATGGACCCATGGCTAAAACTCAAGTTTTAAAGACTTCCCGAAATCCGAATTTGGACTTTCATTTGTGTATTAAGTGTATTAAAATGTCGTCTTTCACATTGATTCGAAATCGTCAACCGCAAAAAAAGTCAGTTTTGAGATATCGTTGAATGAACAAAGTTGTCTCTTTCTTGTTTCAAGTGTTCAACTATGGACCCATGGCTAAAACTCAAGTTTTAAAAACTTCCCAAAATCTGAATTTGGACTTTATTTAGTGTATTAAGTGTTTCAAAATGTCATCTTTCACATAGATTCAGAACCGTCAAAAGCAAATAAGTCAGTTTTGAGATATCTTTGATAGAACAAAGTTCTGTCTTTCTTGTTTCAATTGTTTTACTGTGCACCCATGGCTAAAACTCAAGTTTTAAAAACTTCCCGAGATCTGAATCTGGACTTTCATTAGTGTATTATGTGTATCAAAATGTCGTCTTTCACATAGATTCGGAATCGTCAACTGCAAAAAAGTCAATTTTGAGATATCGTTGATTTAACAAAGTTGTCTCCTTCTTGTTTCAAGTGTTCTACTATGGACCCATGGGTAAAACTCACGTTTTAAAAATGTCCCGAAATCCGAATTTGGACTTTCACTAGTGTATTAAGTGTATCAAAATGTCGTCTTTCACATTGATTCGGAATCGTCAACCGCAAAAAAAGGCAGTTTTTAGATATCGTTGAATGAAGAAAGTTGTCTCTTTCTTGTTTCAAGTGTTCAACAATGGACCCATGGCTAAAACTCAAGTTTTAAAGACTTCCCGAAATCCGAATTTGGATTTTTCATTAGTGTATTAAGTGTATTAAAATGTCGTCTTTCACATTGATTCGGAATCATCAACCGCAAAAAAAGTCAGTTTTGAGATATCGTTGAATGAACAAAGTTGTCTCTTTCTTTTTTCAAGTGTTTAACTATGGACCCATGGCTAAAACTCAAGTTTTAAATACTTTCCGAAATCCGAATTTGGACTTTCATCAGTGTATTAAGTGTATTAAAATGTCGTCTTTCACATTGATTCGGAATCGTCCACTACAAAAAACTGCCCTTTTGAGTTATCGTTGAATAAGCAAAGTTGTCTCTTTCTTGTTTCAAGTGTTCAACTATGGACCCATGGCTAAAACACAAGTTTTAAAAACTTCTCGAAATATGAATTTGGACTTTCTTTAGTGTATTAAGTTTTTCAAAATGTCGTCTTTCACGTAGATTCGGAATCATCAAAACCAAATAAGTCAGTTTTTAGATATCTTTGATTGAACAAAGTTCTATCTTTCTTGTTTCAAGTGTTCTACTATGAACCCACGGCTAAAACTCAAGTTTTAAAAACTTCTCGAAATCTGAATCTGGACTTTCATTAGTGTATTAAGTGTATCAAAATGTCATCTTTCACATAGGTTCGGAATCGTCAACTGCAAAAAAGTCAATTTTAAGATATCGTTGATTGAACAAAGTTGTCTCCTTCTTGTTTCAAGTGTTCTACTATGGACCATGGCTAAAACTCAAGTTTTAGAGACATCCCGAAATCCGAATTTGGACTTTCGTTAGTGTATTTAGTGTATCAAAATGTCATCTTTCACATTGATTCGAGATCGTCAACCGCAAAAAAAGTCAGTTTTGAGATATCGTTGATTTAACAAAGTTGTCTCTTTCTTGTTTCTAGTGTTTAACTATGGACCCATGGCTAAAACTCAAGTTTTAAAGACTTCCCGAAATCTGATTTGGACTTTCATCAGTGTATTAAGTGTATTAAAATGTAGTCTTTCACATTGATTCAGAATCGTCCACCGCAAAAAACTTTCCTTTCGAGTTATCGTTGAATGAACGAAGTTGTCTCTTTCTTGTTTCAAGTGTTCAACTACGGACCCATGGCCAAAACTCAAGTTTTAAAAACTTCCCAAAATCTGAATTTGGGCTTTCTTTAGTGTATTAAGTGTTTCAAAATGCCGTCTTTCATGTAGATTCGTAATCATCAAAAGCAAATAAGTCAGTTTTTAGATATCTTTGATTGAACAAAGTTCTGTCTTTCTTGTTTCAAGTGTTCTACTATGGACCCATGACTAAAACTCAAGTTTTAAAAACTTCTCGAAATCTAAATCTGGACTTTCATTAGGGTATTAAGTGTATCAAAATGTCGTCTTTCACATAGATTCGGAATCGTCAACTGCAAAAAAGTCAGTTTTAAGATATCGTTGATTGAACAAAGTTGTCTCTTTCTTGTTTCAAGTGTTCTACTATGGACCCATGGGTAAAACTCAAGTTTTAAAAAAGTTCCCGGAATCCGAATTTGGACATTCGTTAGTGTATTAAGTGTATCAAAATGTCGTCTTTCACGTTGATTCGGAATCGTCAACCGCAATAAAAGTCAGTTTTGAGATATAGTTGAATGAACAAAGTTGTCTCTTTCTTGTTTCAAGTGTTTAACTATTGACCCATGGCTAAAACTCAAGCTTTAAAGACTTCCCGAAATCCAAATTTGGACTTTCGTTAGTGTATTAAGTGTATCAAAATGTCGTCTTTCACATTTATTCGAAATCGTCAACCACAAAAAAAGTCAGTTTTGAGAAATCGTTGAATCAACAAAGTTGTCTCCTTCTTGTTTCAAGTGTTCTACTATGGACCCATCTCTAAAACTCAAGTTTTAAAGACTTCCCGAAATCCAAATTTAGACTTTCACTAGTGTATTAAGTGTATTAAAATGTCGTATTTCACATTGATTCGGAATCGTCAACCGCAAAAAAAGTCAGTTCTGAGATATCGTTGAATGAACGAAGTTGTTTCTTTCTTGTTTCAAGTGTTTAACTATGGACCCATGGCTAAAACTCAAGTTTTAAAGACTTCCCGAAATCCGAATTTGTACTTTCATTAGTGTATTAAGTGTATTAAAATGTCGTCTTTCACATTGATTCGGAATCGTCAACCGCAAAAAAAGTCAGTTTTGAGTTATCGTTGAATGAACAAAGTTGTCTCTTTCTTGTTTCAAGTGTTTAACTATGGACCCATGGCTAAAACTCAAGTTTTAAAGACTTCCCGAAATCCGAATTTGGACTTTCATTAGTGTATTAAGTGTATTAAAATGTCGTCTTTCGCATTGATTCGGAATCGTCAACCGCAAAAAAAGTCAGTTTTGAGTTATCGTTGAATGAACAAAGTTGTCTCTTTCTTGTTTCAAGTGTTCAACTATGGACCCATGGCTAAAACTCAAGTTTTAAAGACTTCCCGAAATCCGAATTTGGACTTTCATTTGTGTATTAAGTGTATTAAAATGTCGTCTTTCACATTGATTCGGAATCGTCAACCGCAAAAAAAGTCAGTTTTGAGATATCGTTGAATGAACAAAGTTGTCTCTTTCTTGTTTCAAGTGTTCAACTATGGACCCATGGCTAAAACTCAAGTTTAAAAAACTTCCCAAAATCTGAATTTGGACTTTATTTAGTGTATTAAGTGTTTCAAAATGTCATCTTTCACGTAGATTCAGAACCGTCAAAAGCAAATAAGTCAGTTTTGAGATATCTTTGATAGAACAAAGTTCTGTCTTTCTTGTTTCAATTGTTCTACTGTGCACCCATGGCTAAAACTCAAGTTTTAAAAACTTCCCGAGATCTGAATCTGGACTTTCATTAGTGTATTATGTGTATCAAAATGTCGTCTTTCACATAGATTCGGAATCGTCAACTGTAAAAAAGTCAATTTTGAGATATCGTTGATTTAACAAAGTTGTCTCCTTCTTGTTTCAAGTGTTCTACTATGGACCCATGGGTAAAACTCACGTTTTAAAAATGTCCCGAAATCCGAATTTGGACTTTCACTAGTGTATTAAGTGTATCAAAATGTCGTCTTTCACATTGATTCGGAATCGTCAACCGCAAAAAAAGGCAGTTTTTAGATATCGTTGAATGAAGAAAGTTGTCTCTTTCTTGTTTCAAGTGTTCAACAATGGACCCATGGCTAAAACTCAAGTTTTAAAGACTTCCCGAAATCCGAATTTGGATTTTTCATTAGTGTATTAAGTGTATTAAAATGTCGTCTTTCACATTGATTCGGAATCATCAACCGCAAAAAAAGTCAGTTTTGAGATATCGTTGAATGAACAAAGTTGTCTCTTTCTTTTTTCAAGTGTTTAACTATGGACCCATGGCTAAAACTCAAGTTTTAAATACTTTCCGAAATCCGAATTTGGACTTTCATCAGTGTATTAAGTGTATTAAAATGTCGTCTTTCACATTGATTCGGAATCGTCCACTACAAAAAACTGCCCTTTTGAGTTATTGTTGAATAAGCAAAGTTGTCTCTTTCTTGTTTCAAGTGTTCAACTATGGACCCATGGCTAAAACACAAGTTTTAAAAACTTCTCGAAATATGAATTTGGACTTTCTTTAGTGTATTAAGTTTTTCAAAATGTCGTCTTTCACGTAGATTCGGAATCATCAAAACCAAATAAGTCAGTTTTTAGATATCTTTGATTGAACAAAGTTCTATCTTTCTTGTTTCAAGTGTTCTACTATGAACCCACGGCTAAAACTCAAGTTTTAAAAACTTCTCGAAATCTGAATCTGGACTTTCATTAGTGTATTAAGTGTATCAAAATGTCATCTTTCACATAGGTTCGGAATCGTCAACTGCAAAAAAGTCAATTTTAAGATATCGTTGATTGAACAAAGTTGTCTCCTTCTTGTTTCAAGTGTTCTACTATGGACCATGGCTAAAACTCAAGTTTTAGAGACATCCCGAAATCCGAATTTGGACTTTCGTTAGTGTATTTAGTGTATCAAAATGTCATCTTTCACATTGATTCGAGATCGTCAACCGCAAAAAAAGTCAGTTTTGAGATATCGTTGAATGAACAAAGTTGTCTCTTTCTTGTTTCTAGTGTTTAACTATGGACCCATGGCTAAAACTCAAGTTTTAAAGACTTCCCGAAATCTGATTTGGACTTTCATCAGTGTATTAAGTGTATTAAAATGTAGTCTTTCACATTGATTCAGAATCGTCCACCGCAAAAAACTTTCCTTTCGAGTTATCGTTGAATGAACGAAGTTGTCTCTTTCTTGTTTCAAGTGTTCAACTACGGACCCATGGCCAAAACTCAAGTTTTAAAAACTTCCCAAAATCTGAATTTGGGCTTTCTTTAGTGTATTAAGTGTTTCAAAATGCCGTCTTTCATGTAGATTCGTAATCATCAAAAGCAAATAAGTCAGTTTTTAGATATCTTTGATTGAACAAAGTTCTGTCTTTCTTGTTTCAAGTGTTCTACTATGGACCCATGACTAAAACTCAAGTTTTAAAAACTTCTCGAAATCTAAATCTGGACTTTCATTAGGGTATTAAGTGTATCAAAATGTCGTCTTTCACATAGATTCGGAATCGTCAACTGCAAAAAAGTCAGTTTTAAGATATCGTTGATTGAACAAAGTTGTCTCTTTCTTGTTTCAAGTGTTCTACTATGGACCCATGGGTAAAACTCAAGTTTTAAAAAAGTTCCCGGAATCCGAATTTGGACATTCGTTAGTGTATTAAGTGTATCAAAATGTCGTCTTTCACGTTGATTCGGAATCGTCAACCGCAATAAAAGTCAGTTTTGAGATATAGTTGAATGAACAAAGTTGTCTCTTTCTTGTTTCAAGTGTTTAACTATTGACCCATGGCTAAAACTCAAGCTTTAAAGACTTCCCGAAATCCAAATTTGGACTTTCGTTAGTGTATTAAGTGTATCAAAATGTCGTCTTTCACATTTATTCGAAATCGTCAACCACAAAAAAAGTCAGTTTTGAGAAATCGTTGAATCAACAAAGTTGTCTCCTTCTTGTTTCAAGTGTTCTACTATGGACCCATCTCTAAAACTCAAGTTTTAAAGACTTCCCGAAATCCAAATTTAGACTTTCACTAGTGTATTAAGTGTATTAAAATGTCGTATTTCACATTGATTCGGAATCGTCAACCGCAAAAAAAGTCAGTTCTGAGATATCGTTGAATGAACGAAGTTGTTTCTTTCTTGTTTCAAGTGTTTAACTATGGACCCATGGCTAAAACTCAAGTTTTAAAGACTTCTCGAAATCCGAATTTGTACTTTCATTAGTGTATTAAGTGTATTAAAATGTCGTCTTTCACATTGATTCGGAATCGTCAACCGCAAAAAAAGTCAGTTTTGAGTTATCGTTGAATGAACAAAGTTGTCTCTTTCTTGTTTCAAGTGTTTAACTATGGACCCATGGCTAAAACTCAAGTTTTAAAGACTTCCCGAAATCCGAATTTGGACTTTCATTAGTGTATTAAGTGTATTAAAATGTCGTCTTTCGCATTGATTCGGAATCGTCAACCGCAAAAAAAGTCAGTTTTGAGTTATCGTTGAATGAACAAAGTTGTCTCTTTCTTGTTTCAAGTGTTCAACTATGGACCCATGGCTAAAACTCAAGTTTTAAAGACTTCCCGAAATCCGAATTTGGACTTTCATTTGTGTATTAAGTGTATTAAAATGTCGTCTTTCACATTGATTCGAAATCGTCAACCGCAAAAAAAGTCAGTTTTGAGATATCGTTGAATGAACAAAGTTGTCTCTTTCTTGTTTCAAGTGTTCAACTATGGACCCATGGCTAAAACTCAAGTTTTAAAAACTTCCCAAAATCTGAATTTGGACTTTATTTAGTGTATTAAGTGTTTCAAAATGTCATCTTTCACATAGATTCAGAACCGTCAAAAGCAAATAAGTCAGTTTTGAGATATCTTTGATAGAACAAAGTTCTGTCTTTCTTGTTTCAATTGTTTTACTGTGCACCCATGGCTAAAACTCAAGTTTTAAAAACTTCCCGAGATCTGAATCTGGACTTTCATTAGTGTATTATGTGTATCAAAATGTCGTCTTTCACATAGATTCGGAATCGTCAACTGCAAAAAAGTCAATTTTGAGATATCGTTGATTTAACAAAGTTGTCTCCTTCTTGTTTCAAGTGTTCTACTATGGACCCATGGGTAAAACTCACGTTTTAAAAATGTCCCGAAATCCGAATTTGGACTTTCACTAGTGTATTAAGTGTATCAAAATGTCGTCTTTCACATTGATTCGGAATCGTCAACCGCAAAAAAAGGCAGTTTTTAGATATCGTTGAATGAAGAAAGTTGTCTCTTTCTTGTTTCAAGTGTTCAACAATGGACCCATGGCTAAAACTCAAGTTTTAAAGACTTCCTGAAATTCGAATTTGGATTTTTCATTAGTGTATTAAGTGTATTAAAATGTCGTCTTTCACATTGATTCGGAATCATCAACCGCAAAAAAAGTCAGTTTTGAGATATCGTTGAATGAACAAAGTTGTCTCTTTCTTTTTTCAAGTGTTTAACTATGGACCCATGGCTAAAACTCAAGTTTTAAATACTTTCCGAAATCCGAATTTGGACTTTCATCAGTGTATTAAGTGTATTAAAATGTCGTCTTTCACATTGATTCGGAATCGTCCACTACAAAAAACTGCCCTTTTGAGTTATCGTTGAATAAGCAAAGTTGTCTCTTTCTTGTTTCAAGTGTTCAACTATGGACCCATGGCTAAAACACAAGTTTTAAAAACTTCTCGAAATATGAATTTGGACTTTCTTTAGTGTATTAAGTTTTTCAAAATGTCGTCTTTCACGTAGATTCGGAATCATCAAAACCAAATAAGTCAGTTTTTAGATATCTTTGATTGAACAAAGTTCTATCTTTCTTGTTTCAAGTGTTCTACTATGAACCCACGGCTAAAACTCAAGTTTTAAAAACTTCTCGAAATCTGAATCTGGACTTTCATTAGTGTATTAAGTGTATCAAAATGTCATCTTTCACATAGGTTCGGAATCGTCAACTGCAAAAAAGTCAATTTTAAGATATCGTTGATTGAACAAAGTTGTCTCCTTCTTGTTTCAAGTGTTCTACTATGGACCATGGCTAAAACTCAAGTTTTAGAGACATCCCGAAATCCGAATTTGGACTTTCGTTAGTGTATTTAGTGTATCAAAATGTCATCTTTCACATTGATTCGAGATCGTCAACCGCAAAAAAAGTCAGTTTTGAGATATCGTTGAATGAACAAAGTTGTCTCTTTCTTGTTTCTAGTGTTTAACTATGGACCCATGGCTAAAACTCAAGTTTTAAAGACTTCCCGAAATCTGATTTGGACTTTCATCAGTGTATTAAGTGTATTAAAATGTAGTCTTTCACATTGATTCAGAATCGTCCACCGCAAAAAACTTTCCTTTCGAGTTATCGTTGAATGAACGAAGTTGTCTCTTTCTTGTTTCAAGTGTTCAACTACGGACCCATGGCCAAAACTCAAGTTTTAAAAACTTCCCAAAATCTGAATTTGGGCTTTCTTTAGTGTATTAAGTGTTTCAAAATGCCGTCTTTCATGTAGATTCGTAATCATCAAAAGCAAATAAGTCAGTTTTTAGATATCTTTGATTGAACAAAGTTCTGTCTTTCTTGTTTCAAGTGTTCTACTATGGACCCATGACTAAAACTCAAGTTTTAAAAACTTCTCGAAATCTAAATCTGGACTTTCATTAGGGTATTAAGTGTATCAAAATGTCGTCTTTCACATAGATTCGGAATCGTCAACTGCAAAAAAGTCAGTTTTAAGATATCGTTGATTGAACAAAGTTGTCTCTTTCTTGTTTCAAGTGTTCTACTATGGACCCATGGGTAAAACTCAAGTTTTAAAAAAGTTCCCGGAATCCGAATTTGGACATTCGTTAGTGTATTAAGTGTATCAAAATGTCGTCTTTCACGTTGATTCGGAATCGTCAACCGCAATAAAAGTCAGTTTTGAGATATAGTTGAATGAACAAAGTTGTCTCTTTCTTGTTTCAAGTGTTTAACTATTGACCCATGGCTAAAACTCAAGCTTTAAAGACTTCCCGAAATCCAAATTTGGACTTTCGTTAGTGTATTAAGTGTATCAAAATGTCGTCTTTCACATTTATTCGAAATCGTCAACCACAAAAAAAGTCAGTTTTGAGAAATCGTTGAATCAACAAAGTTGTCTCCTTCTTGTTTCAAGTGTTCTACTATGGACCCATCTCTAAAACTCAAGTTTTAAAGACTTCCCGAAATCCAAATTTAGACTTTCACTAGTGTATTAAGTGTATTAAAATGTCGTATTTCACATTGATTCGGAATCGTCAACCGCAAAAAAAGTCAGTTCTGAGATATCGTTGAATGAACGAAGTTGTTTCTTTCTTGTTTCAAGTGTTTAACTATGGACCCATGGCTAAAACTCAAGTTTTAAAGACTTCCCGAAATCCGAATTTGGACTTTCGTTAGTGTATTTAGTGTATCAAAATGTCATCTTTCACATTGATTCGAGATCGTCAACCGCAAAAAAAGTCAGTTTTGAGATATCGTTGAATGAACAAAGTTGTCTCTTTCTTGTTTCTAGTGTTTAACTATGGACCCATGGCTAAAACTCAAGTTTTAAAGACTTCCCGAAATCCGAATTTGGACTTTCATTAGTGTATTAAGTGTATTAAAATGTCGTCTTTCGCATTGATTCGGAATCGTCAACCGCAAAAAAAGTCAGTTTTGAGTTATCGTTGAATGAACAAAGTTGTCTCTTTCTTGTTTCAAGTGTTCAACTATGGACCCATGGCTAAAACTCAAGTTTTAAAGACTTCCCGAAATCCGAATTTGGACTTTCATTTGTGTATTAAGTGTATTAAAATGTCGTCTTTCACATTGATTCGGAATCGTCAACCGCAAAAAAAGTCAGTTTTGAGATATCGTTGAATGAACAAAGTTGTCTCTTTCTTGTTTCAAGTGTTCAACTATGGACCCATGGCTAAAACTCAAGTTTAAAAAACTTCCCAAAATCTGAATTTGGACTTTATTTAGTGTATTAAGTGTTTCAAAATGTCATCTTTCACGTAGATTCAGAACCGTCAAAAGCAAATAAGTCAGTTTTGAGATATCTTTGATAGAACAAAGTTCTGTCTTTCTTGTTTCAATTGTTCTACTGTGCACCCATGGCTAAAACTCAAGTTTTAAAAACTTCCCGAGATCTGAATCTGGACTTTCATTAGTGTATTATGTGTATCAAAATGTCGTCTTTCACATAGATTCGGAATCGTCAACTGTAAAAAAGTCAATTTTGAGATATCGTTGATTTAACAAAGTTGTCTCCTTCTTGTTTCAAGTGTTCTACTATGGACCCATGGGTAAAACTCACGTTTTAAAAATGTCCCGAAATCCGAATTTGGACTTTCACTAGTGTATTAAGTGTATCAAAATGTCGTCTTTCACATTGATTCGGAATCGTCAACCGCAAAAAAAGGCAGTTTTTAGATATCGTTGAATGCAGAAAGTTGTCTCTTTCTTGTTTCAAGTGTTCAACAATGGACCCATGGCTAAAACTCAAGTTTTAAAGACTTCCCGAAATCCGAATTTGGATTTTTCATTAGTGTATTAAGTGTATTAAAATGTCGTCTTTCACATTGATTCGGAATCATCAACCGCAAAAAAAGTCAGTTTTGAGATATCGTTGAATGAAGAAAGTTGTCTCTTTCTTTTTTCAAGTGTTTAACTATGGACCCATGGCTAAAACTCAAGTTTTAAATACTTTCCGAAATCCGAATTTGGACTTTCATCAGTGTATTAAGTGTATTAAAATGTCGTCTTTCACATTGATTCGGAATCGTCCACTACAAAAAACTGCCCTTTTGAGTTATCGTTGAATAAGCAAAGTTGTCTCTTTCTTGTTTCAAGTGTTCAACTATGGACCCATGGCTAAAACACAAGTTTTAAAAACTTCTCGAAATATGAATTTGGACTTTCTTTAGTGTATTAAGTTTTTCAAAATGTCGTCTTTCACGTAGATTCGGAATCATCAAAACCAAATAAGTCAGTTTTTAGATATCTTTGATTGAACAAAGTTCTATCTTTCTTGTTTCAAGTGTTCTACTATGAACCCACGGCTAAAACTCAAGTTTTAAAAACTTCTCGAAATCTGAATCTGGACTTTCATTAGTGTATTAAGTGTATCAAAATGTCATCTTTCACATAGGTTCGGAATCGTCAACTGCAAAAAAGTCAATTTTAAGATATCGTTGATTGAACAAAGTTGTCTCCTTCTTGTTTCAAGTGTTCTACTATGGACCATGGCTAAAACTCAAGTTTTAGAGACATCCCGAAATCCGAATTTGGACTTTCGTTAGTGTATTTAGTGTATCAAAATGTCATCTTTCACATTGATTCGAGATCGTCAACCGCAAAAAAAGTCAGTTTTGAGATATCGTTGAGTGAACAAAGTTGTCTCTTTCTTGTTTCTAGTGTTTAACTATGGACCCATGGCTAAAACTCAAGTTTTAAAGACTTCCCGAAATCTGATTTGGACTTTCATCAGTGTATTAAGTGTATTAAAATGTAGTCTTTCACATTGATTCAGAATCGTCCACCGCAAAAAACTTTCCTTTCGAGTTATCGTTGAATGAACGAAGTTGTCTCTTTCTTGTTTCAAGTGTTCAACTACGGACCCATGGCCAAAACTCAAGTTTTAAAAACTTCCCAAAATCTGAATTTGGGCTTTCTTTAGTGTATTAAGTGTTTCAAAATGCCGTCTTTCATGTAGATTCGTAATCATCAAAAGCAAATAAGTCAGTTTTTAGATATCTTTGATTGAACAAAGTTCTGTCTTTCTTGTTTCAAGTGTTCTACTATGGACCCATGACTAAAACTCAAGTTTTAAAAACTTCTCGAAATCTAAATCTGGACTTTCATTAGGGTATTAAGTGTATCAAAATGTCGTCTTTCACATAGATTCGGAATCGTCAACTGCAAAAAAGTCAGTTTTAAGATATCGTTGATTGAACAAAGTTGTCTCTTTCTTGTTTCAAGTGTTCTACTATGGACCCATGGGTAAAACTCAAGTTTTAAAAAAGTTCCCGGAATCCGAATTTGGACATTCGTTAGTGTATTAAGTGTATCAAAATGTCGTCTTTCACGTTGATTCGGAATCGTCAACCGCAATAAAAGTCAGTTTTGAGATATAGTTGAATGAACAAAGTTGTCTCTTTCTTGTTTCAAGTGTTTAACTATTGACCCATGGCTAAAACTCAAGCTTTAAAGACTTCCCGAAATCCAAATTTGGACTTTCGTTAGTGTATTAAGTGTATCAAAATGTCGTCTTTCACATTTATTCGAAATCGTCAACCACAAAAAAAGTCAGTTTTGAGAAATCGTTGAATCAACAAAGTTGTCTCCTTCTTGTTTCAAGTGTTCTACTATGGACCCATCTCTAAAACTCAAGTTTTAAAGACTTCCCGAAATCCAAATTTAGACTTTCACTAGTGTATTAAGTGTATTAAAATGTCGTATTTCACATTGATTCGGAATCGTCAACCGCAAAAAAAGTCAGTTCTGAGATATCGTTGAATGAACGAAGTTGTTTCTTTCTTGTTTCAAGTGTTTAACTATGGACCCATGGCTAAAACTCAAGTTTTAAAGACTTCTCGAAATCCGAATTTGTACTTTCATTAGTGTATTAAGTGTATTAAAATGTCGTCTTTCACATTGATTCGGAATCGTCAACCGCAAAAAAAGTCAGTTTTGAGTTATCGTTGAATGAACAAAGTTGTCTCTTTCTTGTTTCAAGTGTTTAACTATGGACCCATGGCTAAAACTCAAGTTTTAAAGACTTCCCGAAATCCGAATTTGGACTTTCATTAGTGTATTAAGTGTATTAAAATGTCGTCTTTCGCATTGATTCGGAATCGTCAACCGCAAAAAAAGTCAGTTTTGAGTTATCGTTGAATGAACAAAGTTGTCTCTTTCTTGTTTCAAGTGTTCAACTATGGACCCATGGCTAAAACTCAAGTTTTAAAGACTTCCCGAAATCCGAATTTGGACTTTCATTTGTGTATTAAGTGTATTAAAATGTCGTCTTTCACATTGATTCGGAATCGTCAACCGCAAAAAAAGTCAGTTTTGAGATATCGTTGAATGAACAAAGTTGTCTCTTTCTTGTTTCAAGTGTTCAACTATGGACCCATGGCTAAAACTCAAGTTTTAAAAACTTCCCAAAATCTGAATTTGGACTTTATTTAGTGTATTAAGTGTTTCAAAATGTCATCTTTCACGTAGATTCAGAACCGTCAAAAGCAAATAAGTCAGTTTTGAGATATCTTTGATAGAACAAAGTTCTGTCTTTCTTGTTTCAATTGTTCTACTGTGCACCCATGGCTAAAACTCAAGTTTTAAAAACTTCCCGAGATCTGAATCTGGACTTTCATTAGTGTATTATGTGTATCAAAATGTCGTCTTTCACATAGATTCGGAATCGTCAACTGTAAAAAAGTCAATTTTGAGATATCGTTGATTTAACAAAGTTGTCTCCTTCTTGTTTCAAGTGTTCTACTATGGACCCATGGGTAAAACTCACGTTTTAAAAATGTCCCGAAATCCGAATTTGGACTTTCACTAGTGTATTAAGTGTATCAAAATGTCGTCTTTCACATTGATTCGGAATCGTCAACCGCAAAAAAAGGCAGTTTTTAGATATCGTTGAATGAAGAAAGTTGTCTCTTTCTTGTTTCAAGTGTTCAACAATGGACCCATGGCTAAAACTCAAGTGTTAAAGACTTCCCGAAATCCGAATTTGGATTTTTCATTAGTGTATTAAGTGTATTAAAATGTCGTCTTTCACATTGATTCGGAATCATCAACCGCAAAAAAAGTCAGTTTTGAGATATCGTTGAATGAACAAAGTTGTCTCTTTCTTTTTTCAAGTGTTTAACTATGGACCCATGGCTAAAACTCAAGTTTTAAATACTTTCCGAAATCCGAATTTGGACTTTCATCAGTGTATTAAGTGTATTAAAATGTCGTCTTTCACATTGATTCGGAATCGTCCACTACAAAAAACTGCCCTTTTGAGTTATCGTTGAATAAGCAAAGTTGTCTCTTTCTTGTTTCAAGTGTTCAACTATGGACCCATGGCTAAAACACAAGTTTTAAAAACTTCTCGAAATATGAATTTGGACTTTCTTTAGTGTATTAAGTTTTTCAAAATGTCGTCGTTCACGTAGATTCGGAATCATCAAAACCAAATAAGTCAGTTTTTAGATATCTTTGATTGAACAAAGTTCTATCTTTCTTGTTTCAAGTGTTCTACTATGAACCCACGGCTAAAACTCAAGTTTTAAAAACTTCTCGAAATCTGAATCTGGACTTTCATTAGTGTATTAAGTGTATCAAAATGTCATCTTTCACATAGGTTCGGAATCGTCAACTGCAAAAAAGTCAATTTTAAGATATCGTTGATTGAACAAAGTTGTCTCCTTCTTGTTTCAAGTGTTCTACTATGGACCATGGCTAAAACTCAAGTTTTAGAGACATCCCGAAATCCGAATTTGGACTTTCGTTAGTGTATTAAGTGTATCAAAATGTCATCTTTCACATTGATTCGAGATCGTCAACCGCAAAAAAAGTCAGTTTTGAGATATCGTTGAATGAACAAAGTTGTCTCTTTCTTGTTTCTAGTGTTTAACTATGGACCCATGGCTAAAACTCAAGTTTTAAAGACTTCCCGAAATCTGATTTGGACTTTCATCAGTGTATTAAGTGTATTAAAATGTAGTCTTTCACATTGATTCAGAATCGTCCACCGCAAAAAACTTTCCTTTCGAGTTATCGTTGAATGAACGAAGTTGTCTCTTTCTTGTTTCAAGTGTTCAACTACGGACCCATGGCCAAAACTCAAGTTTTAAAAACTTCCCAAAATCTGAATTTGGGCTTTCTTTAGTGTATTAAGTGTTTCAAAATGCCGTCTTTCATGTAGATTCGTAATCATCAAAAGCAAATAAGTCAGTTTTTAGATATCTTTGATTGAACAAAGTTCTGTCTTTCTTGTTTCAAGTGTTCTACTATGGACCCATGACTAAAACTCAAGTTTTAAAAACTTCTCGAAATCTAAATCTGGACTTTCATTAGGGTATTAAGTGTATCAAAATGTCGTCTTTCACATAGATTCGGAATCGTCAACTGCAAAAAAGTCAGTTTTAAGATATCGTTGATTGAACAAAGTTGTCTCTTTCTTGTTTCAAGTGTTCTACTATGGACCCATGGGTAAAACTCAAGTTTTAAAAAAGTTCCCGGAATCCGAATTTGGACATTCGATAGTGTATTAAGTGTATCAAAATGTCGTCTTTCACGTTGATTCGGAATCGTCAACCGCAATAAAAGTCAGTTTTTGAGATATAGTTGAATGAACAAAGTTGTCTCTTTCTTGTTTCAAGTGTTTAACTATTGACCCATGGCTAAAACTCAAGCTTTAAAGACTTCCCGAAATCCAAATTTGGACTTTCGTTAGTGTATTAAGTGTATCAAAATGTCGTCTTTCACATTTATTCGAAATCGTCAACCACAAAAAAAGTCAGTTTTGAGAAATCGTTGAATCAACAAAGTTGTCTCCTTCTTGTTTCAAGTGTTCTACTATGGACCCATCTCTAAAACTCAAGTTTTAAAGACTTCCCGAAATCCAAATTTAGACTTTCACTAGTGTATTAAGTGTATTAAAATGTCGTATTTCACATTGATTCGGAATCGTCAACCGCAAAAAAAGTCAGTTCTGAGATATCGTTGAATGAACGAAGTTGTTTCTTTCTTGTTTCAAGTGTTTAACTATGGACCCATGGCTAAAACTCAAGTTTTAAAGACTTCCCGAAATCCGAATTTGTACTTTCATTAGTGTATTAAGTGTATTAAAATGTCGTCTTTCACATTGATTCGGAATCGTCAACCGCAAAAAAAGTCAGTTTTGAGTTATCGTTGAATGAACAAAGTTGTCTCTTTCTTGTTTCAAGTGTTTAACTATGGACCCATGGCTAAAACTCAAGTTTTAAAGACTTCCCGAAATCCGAATTTGGACTTTCATTAGTGTATTAAGTGTATTAAAATGTCGTCTTTCGCATTGATTCGGAATCGTCAACCGCAAAAAAAGTCAGTTTTGAGTTATCGTTGAATGAACAAAGTTGTCTCTTTCTTGTTTCAAGTGTTCAACTATGGACCCATGGCTAAAACTCAAGTTTTAAAGACTTCCCGAAATCCGAATTTGGACTTTCATTTGTGTATTAAGTGTATTAAAATGTCGTCTTTCACATTGATTCGGAATCGTCAACCGCAAAAAAAGTCAGTTTTGAGATATCGTTGAATGAACAAAGTTGTCTCTTTCTTGTTTCAAGTGTTCAACTATGGACCCATGGCTAAAACTCAAGTTTTAAAAACTTCCCAAAATCTGAATTTGGACTTTATTTAGTGTATTAAGTGTTTCAAAATGTCATCTTTCACGTAGATTCAGAACCGTCAAAAGCAAATAAGTCAGTTTTGAGATATCTTTGATAGAACAAAGTTCTGCCTTTCTTGTTTCAATTGTTCTACTGTGCACCCATGGCTAAAACTCAAGTTTTAAAAACTTCCCGAGATCTGAATCTGGACTTTCATTAGTGTATTATGTGTATTAAAATGTCACCTTTCACATTGATTCGGAATCATCAACCGCAAAAAAAGTCAGTTTTGAGATATCGTTGAATGAACAAAGTTGTCTCTTTCTTTTTTCAAGTGTTTAACTATGGACCCATGGCTAAAACTCAAGTTTTAAATACTTTCCGAAATCCGAATTTGGACTTTCATCAGTGTATTAAGTGTATTAAAATGTCGTCTTTCACATTGATTCGGAATCGTCCACTACAAAAAACTGCCCTTTTGAGTTATCGTTGAATAAGCAAAGTTGTCTCTTTCTTGTTTCAAGTGTTCAACTATGGACCCATGGCTAAAACACAAGTTTTAAAAACTTCTCGAAATATGAATTTGGACTTTCTTTAGTGTATTAAGTTTTTCAAAATGTCGTCTTTCACGTAGATTCGGAATCATCAAAACCAAATAAGTCAGTTTTTAGATATCTTTGATTGAACAAAGTTCTATCTTTCTTGTTTCAAGTGTTCTACTATGAACCCACGGCTAAAACTCAAGTTTTAAAAACTTCTCGAAATCTGAATCTGGACTTTCATTAGTGTATTAAGTGTATCAAAATGTCATCTTTCACATAGGTTCGGAATCGTCAACTGCAAAAAAGTCAATTTTAAGATATCGTTGATTGAACAAAGTTGTCTCCTTCTTGTTTCAAGTGTTCTACTATGGACCATGGCTAAAACTCAAGTTTTAGAGACATCCCGAAATCCGAATTTGGACTTTCGTTAGTGTATTTAGTGTATCAAAATGTCATCTTTCACATTGATTCGAGATCGTCAACCGCAAAAAAAGTCAGTTTTGAGATATCGTTGAGTGAACAAAGTTGTCTCTTTCTTGTTTCTAGTGTTTAACTATGGACCCATGGCTAAAACTCAAGTTTTAAAGACTTCCCGAAATCTGATTTGGACTTTCATCAGTGTATTAAGTGTATTAAAATGTAGTCTTTCACATTGATTCAGAATCGTCCACCGCAAAAAACTTTCCTTTCGAGTTATCGTTGAATGAACGAAGTTGTCTCTTTCTTGTTTCAAGTGTTCAACTACGGACCCATGGCCAAAACTCAAGTTTTAAAAACTTCCCAAAATCTGAATTTGGGCTTTCTTTAGTGTATTAAGTGTTTCAAAATGCCGTCTTTCATGTAGATTCGTAATCATCAAAAGCAAATAAGTCAGTTTTTAGATATCTTTGATTGAACAAAGTTCTGTCTTTCTTGTTTCAAGTGTTCTACTATGGACCCATGACTAAAACTCAAGTTTTAAAAACTTCTCGAAATCTAAATCTGGACTTTCATTAGGGTATTAAGTGTATCAAAATGTCGTCTTTCACATAGATTCGGAATCGTCAACTGCAAAAAAGTCAGTTTTAAGATATCGTTGATTGAACAAAGTTGTCTCTTTCTTGTTTCAAGTGTTCTACTATGGACCCATGGGTAAAACTCAAGTTTTAAAAAAGTTCCCGGAATCCGAATTTGGACATTCGTTAGTGTATTAAGTGTATCAAAATGTCGTCTTTCACGTTGATTCGAAATCGTCAACCGCAATAAAAGTCAGTTTTGAGATATAGTTGAATGAACAAAGTTGTCTCTTTCTTGTTTCAAGTGTTTAACTATTGACCCATGGCTAAAACTCAAGCTTTAAAGACTTCCCGAAATCCAAATTTGGACTTTCGTTAGTGTATTAAGTGTATCAAAATGTCGTCTTTCACATTTATTCGAAATCGTCAACCACAAAAAAAGTCAGTTTTGAGAAATCGTTGAATCAACAAAGTTGTCTCCTTCTTGTTTCAAGTGTTCTACTATGGACCCATCTCTAAAACTCAAGTTTTAAAGACTTCCCGAAATCCAAATTTAGACTTTCACTAGTGTATTAAGTGTATTAAAATGTCGTATTTCACATTGATTCGGAATCGTCAACCGCAAAAAAAGTCAGTTCTGAGATATCGTTGAATGAACGAAGTTGTTTCTTTCTTGTTTCAAGTGTTTAACTATGGACCCATGGCTAAAACTCAAGTTTTAAAGACTTCCCGAAATCCGAATTTGTACTTTCATTAGTGTATTAAGTGTATTAAAATGTCGTCTTTCACATTGATTCGGAATCGTCAACCGCAAAAAAAGTCAGTTTTGAGTTATCGTTGAATGAACAAAGTTGTCTCTTTCTTGTTTCAAGTGTTTAACTATGGACCCATGGCTAAAACTCAAGTTTTAAAGACTTCCCGAAATCCGAATTTGGACTTTCATTAGTGTATTAAGTGTATTAAAATGTCGTCTTTCGCATTGATTCGGAATCGTCAACCGCAAAAAAAGTCAGTTTTGAGTTATCGTTGAATGAACAAAGTTGTCTCTTTCTTGTTTCAAGTGTTCAACTATGGACCCATGGCTAAAACTCAAGTTTTAAAGACTTCCCGAAATCCGAATTTGGACTTTCATTTGTCTATTAAGTGTATTAAAATGTCGTCTTTCACATTGATTCGGAATCGTCAACCGCAAAAAAAGTCAGTTTTGAGATATCGTTGAATGAACAAAGTTGTCTCTTTCTTGTTTCAAGTGTTCAACTATGGACCCATGGCTAAAATTCAAGTTTTAAAAACTTCCCAAAATCTGAATTTGGACTTTATTTAGTGTATTAAGTGTTTCAAAATGTCATCTTTCACGTAGATTCAGAACCGTCAAAAACAAATAAGTCAGTTTTGAGATATCTTTGATAGAACAAAGTTCTGTCTTTCTTGTTTCAATTGTTCTACTGTGCACCCATGGCTAAAACTCAAGTTTTAAAAACTTCCCGAGATCTGAATCTAGACTTTCATTAGCGTATTATGTGTATCAAAATGTCGTCTTTCACATAGATTCGGAATCGTCAACTGCAAAAAAGTCAATTTTGAGATATCGTTGATTTAACAAAGTTGTCTCCTTCTTGTTTCAAGTGTTCTACTATGGACCCATGGGTAAAACTCACGTTTTAAAAATGTCCCGAAATTCGAATTTGGACTTTCACTAGTGTATTAAGTGTATCAAAATGTCGTCTTTCACATTGATTCGGAATCGTCAACCGCAAAAAAAGGCAGTTTTTAGATATCGTTGAATGAAGAAAGTTGTCTCTTTCTTGTTTCAAGTGTTCAACAATGGACCCATGGCTAAAACTCAAGTTTTAAAGACTTCCCGAAATCCGAATTTGGACTTTTCATTAGTGTATTAAGTGTATTAAAATGTCGTCTTTCACATTGATTCGGAATCATCAACCGCAAAAAAAGTCAGTTTTGAGATATCGTTGAATGAACGAAGTTGTCTCTTTCTTTTTTCAAGTGTTTAACTATGGACCCATGGCTAAAACTCAAGTTTTAAATACTTTCCGAAATCCGAATTTGGACTTTCATCAGTGTATTAAGTGTATTAAAATGTCGTCTTTCACATTGATTCGGAATCGTCCACTACAAAAAACTGCCCTTTTGAGTTATCGTTGAATAAGCAAAGTTGTCTCTTTCTTGTTTCAAGTGTTCAACTATGGACCCATGGCTAAAACACAAGTTTTAGAAACTTCTCGAAATATGAATTTGGACTTTCTTTAGTGTATTAAGTTTTTCAAAATGTCGTCTTTCACGTAGATTCGGAATCATCAAAACCAAATAAGTCAGTTTTTAGATATCTTTGATTGAACAAAGTTCTATCTTTCTTGTTTCAAGTGTTCTACTATGAACCCACGGCTAAAACTCAAGTTTTAAAAACTTCTCGAAATCTGAATCTGGACTTTCATTAGTGTATTAAGTGTATCAAAATGTCATCTTTCACATAGGTTCGGAATCGTCAACTGCAAAAAAGTCAATTTTAAGATATCGTTGATTGAACAAAGTTGTCTCCTTCTTGTTTCAAGTGTTCTACTATGGACCATGGCTAAAACTCAAGTTTTAGAGACATCCCGAAATCCGAATTTGGACTTTCGTTAGTGTATTTAGTGTATCAAAATGTCATCTTTCACATTGATTCGAGATCGTCAACCGCAAAAAACGTCAGTTTTGAGATATCGTTGAGTGAACAAAGTTGTCTCTTTCTTGTTTCTAGTGTTTAACTATGGACCCATGGCTAAAACTCAAGTTTTAAAGACTTCCCGAAATCTGATTTGGACTTTCATCAGTGTATTAAGTGTATTAAAATGTAGTCTTTCACATTGATTCAGAATCGTCCACCGCAAAAAACTTTCCTTTCGAGTTATCGTTGAATGAACGAAGTTGTCTCTTTCTTGTTTCAAGTGTTCAACTACGGACCCATGGCCAAAACTCAAGTTTTAAAAACTTCCCAAAATCTGAATTTGGGCTTTCTTTAGTGTATTAAGTGTTTCAAAATGCCGTCTTTCATGTAGATTCGTAATCATCAAAAGCAAATAAGTCAGTTTTTAGATATCTTTGATTGAACAAAGTTCTGTCTTTCTTGTTTCAAGTGTTCTACTATGGACCCATGACTAAAACTCAAGTTTTAAAAACTTCTCGAAATCTAAATCTGGACTTTCATTAGGGTATTAAGTGTATCAAAATGTCGTCTTTCACATAGATTCGGAATCGTCAACTGCAAAAAAGTCAGTTTTAAGATATCGTTGATTGAACAAAGTTGTCTCTTTCTTGTTTCAAGTGTTCTACTATGGACCCATGGGTAAAACTCAAGTTTTAAAAAAGTTCCCGGAATCCGAATTTGGACATTCGTTAGTGTATTAAGTGTATCAAAATGTCGTCTTTCACGTTGATTCGGAATCGTCAACCGCAATAAAAGTCAGTTTTGAGATATAGTTGAATGAACAAAGTTGTCTCTTTCTTGTTTCAAGTGTTTAACTATTGACCCATGGCTAAAACTCAAGCTTTAAAGACTTCCCGAAATCCAAATTTGGACTTTCGTTAGTGTATTAAGTGTATCAAAATGTCGTCTTTCACATTTATTCGAAATCGTCAACCACAAAAAAAGTCAGTTTTGAGAAATCGTTGAATCAACAAAGTTGTCTCCTTCTTGTTTCAAGTGTTCTACTATGGACCCATCTCTAAAACTCAAGTTTTAAAGACTTCCCGAAATCCAAATTTAGACTTTCACTAGTGTATTAAGTGTATTAAAATGTCGTATTTCACATTGATTCGGAATCGTCAACCGCAAAAAAAGTCAGTTCTGAGATATCGTTGAATGAACGAAGTTGTTTCTTTCTTGTTTCAAGTGTTTAACTATGGACCCATGGCTAAAACTCAAGTTTTAAAGACTTCCCGAAATCCGAATTTGTACTTTCATTAGTGTATTAAGTGTATTATAATGTCGTCTTTCACATTGATTCGGAATCGTCAACCGCAAAAAAAGTCAGTTTTGAGTTATCGTTGAATGAACAAAGTTGTCTCTTTCTTGTTTCAAGTGTTTAACTATGGACCCATGGCTAAAACTCAAGTTTTAAAGACTTCCCGAAATCCGAATTTGGACTTTCATTAGTGTTTTAAGTGTATTAAAATGTCGTCTTTCGCATTGATTCGGAATCGTCAACCGCAAAAAAAGTCAGTTTTGAGTTATCGTTGAATGAACAAAGTTGTCTCTTTCTTGTTTCAAGTGTTCAACTATGGACCCATGGCTAAAACTCAAGTTTTAAAGACTTCCTGAAATCCGAATTTGGACTTTCATTTGTGTATTAAGTGTATTAAAATGTCGTCTTTCACATTGATTCGGAATCGTCAACCGCAAAAAAAGTCAGTTTTGAGATATCGTTGAATGAACAAAGTTGTCTCTTTCTTGTTTCAAGTGTTCAACTATGGACCCATGGCTAAAACTCAAGTTTTAAAAACTTCCCAAAATCTGAATTTGGACTTTATTTAGTGTATTAAGTGTTTCAAAATGTCATCTTTCACGTAGATTTAGAACCGTCAAAAGCAAATAAGTCAGTTTTGAGATATCTTTGATAGAACAAAGTTCTGCCTTTCTTGTTTCAATTGTTCTACTGTGCACCCATGGCTAAAACTCAAGTTTTAAAAACTTCCCGAGATCTGAATCTGGACTTTCATTAGTGTATTATGTGTATCAAAATGTCGTCTTTCACATAGATTCGGAATCGTCAACTGCAAAAAAGTCAATTTTGAGATATCGTTGATTTAAAAAAGTTGTCTCCTTCTTGTTTCAAGTGTTGTACTATGGACCCATGGGTAAAACTCACGTTTTAAAAATGTCCCGAAATCCGAATTTGGACTTTCACTAGTGTATTAAGTGTATCAAAATGTCGTCTTTCACATTGATTCGGAATCGTCAACCGCAAAAAAAGGCAGTTTTTAGATATCGTTGAATGAAGAAAGTTGTCTCTTTCTTGTTTCAAGTGTTCAACAATGGACCCATGGCTAAAACTCAAGTTTTAAAGACTTCCCGAAATCCGAATTTGGACTTTTCATTAGTGTATTAAGTGTATTAAAATGTCGTCTTTCACATTGATTCGGAATCATCAACCGCAAAAAAAGTCAGTTTTGAGATATCGTTGAATGAACGAAGTTGTCTCTTTCTTTTTTAAAGTGTTTAACTATGGACCCATGGCTAAAATTCAAGTTTTAAATACTTTCCGAAATCCGAATTTGGACTTTCATCAGTGTATTAAGTGTATTAAAATGTCGTCTTTCACATTGATTCGGAATCGTCCACTACAAAAAACTGCCCTTTTGAGTTATCGTTGAATAAGCAAAGTTGTCTCTTTCTTGTTTCAAGTGTTCAACTATGGACCCATGGCTAAAACACAAGTTTTAGAAACTTCTCGAAATATGAATTTGGACTTTCTTTAGTGTATTAAGTTTTTCAAAATGTCGTCTTTCACGTAGATTCGGAATCATCAAAACCAAATAAGTCAGTTTTTAGATATCTTTGATTGAACAAAGTTCTATCTTTCTTGTTTCAAGTGTTCTACTATGAACCCACGGCTAAAACTCAAGTTTTAAAAACTTCTCGAAATCTGAATCTGGACTTTCATTAGTGTATTAAGTGTATCAAAATGTCATCTTTCACATAGGTTCGGAATCGTCAACTGCAAAAAAGTCAATTTTAAGATATCGTTGATTGAACAAAGTTGTCTCCTTCTTGTTTCAAGTGTTCTACTATGGACCATGGCTAAAACTCAAGTTTTAGAGACATCCCGAAATCCGAATTTGGACTTTCGTTAGTGTATTTAGTGTATCAAAATGTCATCTTTCACATTGATTCGAGATCGTCAACCGCAAAAAAAGTCAGTTTTGAGATATCGTTGAGTGAACAAAGTTGTCTCTTTCTTGTTTCTAGTGTTTAACTATGGACCCATGGCTAAAACTCAAGTTTTAAAGACTTCCCGAAATCTGATTTGGACTTTCATCAGTGTATTAAGTGTATTAAAATGTAGTCTTTCACATTGATTCAGAATCGTCCACCGCAAAAAACTTTCCTTTCGAGTTATCGTTGAATGAACGAAGTTGTCTCTTTCTTGTTTCAAGTGTTCAACTACGGAACCATGGCCAAAACTCAAGTTTTAAAAACTTCCCAAAATCTGAATTTGGGCTTTCTTTAGTGTATTAAGTGTTTCAAAATGCCGTCTTTCATGTAGATTCGTAATCATCAAAAGCAAATAAGTCAGTTTTTAGATATCTTTGATTGAACAAAGTTCTGTCTTTCTTGTTTCAAGTGTTCTACTATGGACCCATGACTAAAACTCAAGTTTTAAAAACTTCTCGAAATCTAAATCTGGACTTTCATTAGGGTATTAAGTGTATCAAAATGTCGTCTTTCACATAGATTCGGAATCGTCAACTGCAAAAAAGTCAGTTTTAAGATATCGTTGATTGAACAAAGTTGTCTCTTTCTTGTTTCAAGTGTTCTACTATGGACCCATGGGTAAAACTCAAGTTTTAAAAAAGTTCCCGGAATCCGAATTTGGACATTCGTTAGTGTATTAAGTGTATCAAAATGTCGTCTTTCACGTTGATTCGGAATCGTCAACCGCAATAAAAGTCAGTTTTGAGATATAGTTGAATGAACAAAGTTGTCTCTTTCTTGTTTCAAGTGTTTAACTATTGACCCATGGCTAAAACTCAAGCTTTAAAGACTTCCCGAAATCCAAATTTGGACTTTCGTTAGTGTATTAAGTGTATCAAAATGTCGTCTTTCACATTTATTCGAAATCGTCAACCACAAAAAAAGTCAGTTTTGAGAAATCGTTGAATCAACAAAGTTGTCTCCTTCTTGTTTCAAGTGTTCTACTATGGACCCATCTCTAAAACTCAAGTTTTAAAGACTTCCCGAAATCCAAATTTAGACTTTCACTAGTGTATTAAGTGTATTAAAATGTCGTATTTCACATTGATTCGGAATCGTCAACCGCAAAAAAAGTCAGTTCTGAGATATCGTTGAATGAACGAAGTTGTTTCTTTCTTGTTTCAAGTGTTTAACTATGGACCCATGGCTAAAACTCAAGTTTTAAAGACTTCTCGAAATCCGAATTTGTACTTTCATTAGTGTATTAAGTGTATTAAAATGTCGTCTTTCACATTGATTCGGAATCGTCAACCGCAAAAAAAGTCAGTTTTGAGTTATCGTTGAATGAACAAAGTTGTCTCTTTCTTGTTTCAATTGTTTAACTATGGACCCATGGCTAAAACTCAAGTTTTAAAGACTTCCCGAAATCCGAATTTGGACTTTCATTAGTGTATTAAGTGTATTAAAATGTCGTCTTTCGCATTGATTCGGAATCGTCAACCGCAAAAAAAGTCAGTTTTGAGTTATCGTTGAATGAACAAAGTTGTCTCTTTCTTGTTTCAAGTGTTCAACTATGGACCCATGGCTAAAACTCAAGTTTTAAAGACTTCCCGAAATCCGAATTTGGACTTTCATTTGTGTATTAAGTGTATTAAAATGTCGTCTTTCACATTGATTCGGAATCGTCAACCGCAAAAAAAGTCAGTTTTGAGATATCGTTGAATGAACAAAGTTGTCTCTTTCTTGTTTCAAGTGTTCAACTATGGACCCATGGCTAAAACTCAAGTTTTAAAAACTTCCCAAAATCTGAATTTGGACTTTATTTAGTGTATTAAGTGTTTCAAAATGTCATCTTTCACATAGATTCAGAACCGTCAAAAGCAAATAAGTCAGTTTTGAGATATCTTTGATAGAACAAAGTTCTGTCTTTCTTGTTTCAATTGTTTTACTGTGCACCCATGGCTAAAACTCAAGTTTTAAAAACTTCCCGAGATCTGAATCTGGACTTTCATTAGTGTATTATGTGTATCAAAATGTCGTCTTTCACATAGATTCGGAATCGTCAACTGCAAAAAAGTCAATTTTGAGATATCGTTGATTTAACAAAGTTGTCTCCTTCTTGTTTCAATTGTTTAACTATGGACCCATGGCTAAAACTCAAGTTTTAAAGACTTCCCGAAATCCGAATTTGGACTTTCATTAGTGTATTAAGTGTATTAAAATGTCGTCTTTCGCATTGATTCGGAATCGTCAACCGCAATAAAAGTCAGTTTTGAGATATAGTTGAATGAACAAAGTTGTCTCTTTCTTGTTTCAAGTGTTTAACTATTGACCCATGGCTAAAACTCAAGCTTTAAAGACTTCCCGAAATCCAAATTTGGACTTTCGTTAGTGTATTAAGTGTATCAAAATGTCGTCTTTCACATTTATTCGAAATCGTCAACCACAAAAAAAGTCAGTTTTGAGAAATCGTTGAATCAACAAAGTTGTCTCCTTCTTGTTTCAAGTGTTCTACTATGGACCCATCTCTAAAACTCAAGTTTTAAAGACTTCCCGAAATCCAAATTTAGACTTTCACTAGTGTATTAAGTGTATTAAAATGTCGTATTTCACATTGATTCGGAATCGTCAACCGCAAAAAAAGTCAGTTCTGAGATATCGTTGAATGAACGAAGTTGTTTCTTTCTTGTTTCAAGTGTTTAACTATGGACCCATGGCTAAAACTCAAGTTTTAAAGACTTCCCGAAATCCGAATTTGGACTTTCGTTAGTGTATTTAGTTTATCAAAATGTCATCTTTCACATTGATTCGAGATCGTCAACCGCAAAAAAAGTCAGTTTTGAGATATCGTTGAATGAACAAAGTTGTCTCTTTCTTGTTTCTAGTGTTTAACTATGGACCCATGGCTAAAACTCAAGTTTTAAAGACTTCCCGAAATCTGATTTGGACTTTCATCAGTGTATTAAGTGTATTAAAATGTAGTCTTTCACATTGATTCAGAATCGTCCACCGCAAAAAACTTTCCTTTCGAGTTATCGTTGAATGAACGAAGTTGTCTCTTTCTTGTTTCAAGTGTTCAACTACGGACCCATGGCCAAAACTCAAGTTTTAAAAACTTCCCAAAATCTGAATTTGGGCTTTCTTTAGTGTATTAAGTGTTTCAAAATGCCGTCTTTCATGTAGATTCGTAATCATCAAAAGCAAATAAGTCAGTTTTTAGATATCTTTGATTGAACAAAGTTCTGTCTTTCTTGTTTCAAGTGTTCTACTATGGACCCATGACTAAAACTCAAGTTTTAAAAACTTCTCGAAATCTAAATCTGGACTTTCATTAGGGTATTAAGTGTATCAAAATGTCGTCTTTCACATAGATTCGGAATCGTCAACTGCAAAAAAGTCAGTTTTAAGATATCGTTGATTGAACAAAGTTGTCTCTTTCTTGTTTCAAGTGTTCTACTATGGACCCATGGGTAAAACTCAAGTTTTAAAAAAGTTCCCGGAATCCGAATTTGGACATTCGTTAGTGTATTAAGTGTATCAAAATGTCGTCTTTCACGTTGATTCGGAATCGTCAACCGCAATAAAAGTCAGTTTTGAGATATAGTTGAATGAACAAAGTTGTCTCTTTCTTGTTTCAAGTGTTTAACTATTGACCCATGGCTAAAACTCAAGCTTTAAAGACTTCCCGAAATCCAAATTTGGACTTTCGTTAGTGTATTAAGTGTATCAAAATGTCGTCTTTCACATTTATTCGAAATCGTCAACCACAAAAAAAGTCAGTTTTGAGAAATCGTTGAATCAACAAAGTTGTCTCCTTCTTGTTTCAAGTGTTCTACTATGGACCCATCTCTAAAACTCAAGTTTTAAAGACTTCCCGAAATCCAAATTTAGACTTTCACTAGTGTATTAAGTGTATTAAAATGTCGTATTTCACATTGATTCGGAATCGTCAACCGCAAAAAAAGTCAGTTCTGAGATATCGTTGAATGAACGAAGTTGTTTCTTTCTTGTTTCAAGTGTTTAACTATGGACCCATGGCTAAAACTCAAGTTTTAAAGACTTCTCGAAATCCGAATTTGTACTTTCATTAGTGTATTAAGTGTATTAAAATGTCGTCTTTCACATTGATTCGGAATCGTCAACCGCAAAAAAAGTCAGTTTTGAGTTATCGTTGAATGAACAAAGTTGTCTCTTTCTTGTTTCAAGTGTTTAACTATGGACCCATGGCTAAAACTCAAGTTTTAAAGACTTCCCGAAATCCGAATTTGGACTTTCATTAGTGTATTAAGTGTATTAAAATGTCGTCTTTCGCATTGATTCGGAATCGTCAACCGCAAAAAAAGTCAGTTTTGAGTTATCGTTGAATGAACAAAGTTGTCTCTTTCTTGTTTCAAGTGTTCAACTATGGACCCATGGCTAAAACTCAAGTTTTAAAGACTTCCCGAAATCCGAATTTGGACTTTCATTTGTGTATTAAGTGTATTAAAATGTCGTCTTTCACATTGATTCGGAATCGTCAACCGCAAAAAAAGTCAGTTTTGAGATATCGTTGAATGAACAAAGTTGTCTCTTTCTTGTTTCAAGTGTTCAACTATGGACCCATGGCTAAAACTCAAGTTTTAAAAACTTCCCAAAATCTGAATTTGGACTTTATTTAGTGTATTAAGTGTTTCAAAATGTCATCTTTCACGTAGATTCAGAACCGTCAAAAGCAAATAAGTCAGTTTTGAGATATCTTTGATAGAACAAAGTTCTGTCTTTCTTGTTTCAATTGTTCTACTGTGCACCCATGGCTAAAACTCAAGTTTTAAAAACTTCCCGAGATCTGAATCTGGACTTTCATTAGTGTATTATGTGTATCAAAATGTCGTCTTTCACATAGATTCGGAATCGTCAACTGTAAAAAAGTCAATTTTGAGATATCGTTGATTTAACAAAGTTGTCTCTTTCTTGTTTCAAGTGTTCTACTATGGACCCATGGGTAAAACTCACGTTTTAAAAATGTCCCGAAATCCGAATTTGGACTTTCACTAGTGTATTAAGTGTATCAAAATGTCGTCTTTCACATTGATTCGGAATCGTCAACCGCAAAAAAAGGCAGTTTTTAGATATCGTTGAATGAAGAAAGTTGTCTCTTTCTTGTTTCAAGTGTTCAACAATGGACCCATGGCTAAAACTCAAGTTTTAAAGACTTCCCGAAATCCGAATTTGGATTTTTCATTAGTGTATTAAGTGTATTAAAATGTCGTCTTTCACATTGATTCGGAATCATCAACCGCAAAAAAAGTCAGTTTTGAGATATCGTTGAATGAACAAAGTTGTCTCTTTCTTTTTTCAAGTGTTTAACTATGGACCCATGGCTAAAACTCAAGTTTTAAATACTTTCCGAAATCCGAATTTGGACTTTCATCAGTGTATTAAGTGTATTAAAATGTCGTCTTTCACATTGATTCGGAATCGTCCACTACAAAAAACTGCCCTTTTGAGTTATCGTTGAATAAGCAAAGTTGTCTCTTTCTTGTTTCAAGTGTTCAACTATGGACCCATGGCTAAAACACAAGTTTTAAAAACTTCTCGAAATATGAATTTGGACTTTCTTTAGTGTATTAAGTTTTTCAAAATGTCGTCGTTCACGTAGATTCGGAATCATCAAAACCAAATAAGTCAGTTTTTAGATATCTTTGATTGAACAAAGTTCTATCTTTCTTGTTTCAAGTGTTCTACTATGAACCCACGGCTAAAACTCAAGTTTTAAAAACTTCTCGAAATCTGAATCTGGACTTTCATTAGTGTATTAAGTGTATCAAAATGTCATCTTTCACATAGGTTCGGAATCGTCAACTGCAAAAAAGTCAATTTTAAGATATCGTTGATTGAACAAAGTTGTCTCCTTCTTGTTTCAAGTGTTCTACTATGGACCATGGCTAAAACTCAAGTTTTAGAGACATCCCGAAATCCGAATTTGGACTTTCGTTAGTGTATTAAGTGTATCAAAATGTCATCTTTCACATTGATTCGAGATCGTCAACCGCAAAAAAAGTCAGTTTTGAGATATCGTTGAATGAACAAAGTTGTCTCTTTCTTGTTTCTAGTGTTTAACTATGGACCCATGGCTAAAACTCAAGTTTTAAAGACTTCCCGAAATCTGATTTGGACTTTCATCAGTGTATTAAGTGTATTAAAATGTAGTCTTTCACATTGATTCAGAATCGTCCACCGCAAAAAACTTTCCTTTCGAGTTATCGTTGAATGAACGAAGTTGTCTCTTTCTTGTTTCAAGTGTTCAACTACGGACCCATGGCCAAAACTCAAGTTTTAAAAACTTCCCAAAATCTGAATTTGGGCTTTCTTTAGTGTATTAAGTGTTTCAAAATGCCGTCTTTCATGTAGATTCGTAATCATCAAAAGCAAATAAGTCAGTTTTTTGATATCTTTGATTGAACAAAGTTCTGTCTTTCTTGTTTCAAGTGTTCTACTATGGACCCATGACTAAAACTCAAGTTTTAAAAACTTCTCGAAATCTAAATCTGGACTTTCATTAGGGTATTAAGTGTATCAAAATGTCATCTTTCACATAGATTCGGAATCGTCAACTGCAAAAAAGTCAGTTTTAAGATATCGTTGATTGAACAAAGTTGTCTCTTTCTTGTTTCAAGTGTTCTACTATGGACCCATGGGTAAAACTCAAGTTTTAAAAAAGTTCCCGGAATCCGAATTTGGACATTCGATAGTGTATTAAGTGTATCAAAATGTCGTCTTTCACGTTGATTCGGAATCGTCAACCGCAATAAAAGTCAGTTTTTGAGATATAGTTGAATGAACAAAGTTGTCTCTTTCTTGTTTCAAGTGTTTAACTATTGACCCATGGCTAAAACTCAAGCTTTAAAGACTTCCCGAAATCCAAATTTGGACTTTCGTTAGTGTATTAAGTGTATCAAAATGTCGTCTTTCACATTTATTCGAAATCGTCAACCACAAAAAAAGTCAGTTTTGAGAAATCGTTGAATCAACAAAGTTGTCTCCTTCTTGTTTCAAGTGTTCTACTATGGACCCATCTCTAAAACTCAAGTTTTAAAGACTTCCCGAAATCCAAATTTAGACTTTCACTAGTGTATTAAGTGTATTAAAATGTCGTATTTCACATTGATTCGGAATCGTCAACCGCAAAAAAAGTCAGTTCTGAGATATCGTTGAATGAACGAAGTTGTTTCTTTCTTGTTTCAAGTGTTTAACTATGGACCCATGGCTAAAACTCAAGTTTTAAAGACTTCCCGAAATCCGAATTTGTACTTTCATTAGTGTATTAAGTGTATTAAAATGTCGTCTTTCACATTGATTCGGAATCGTCAACCGCAAAAAAAGTCAGTTTTGAGTTATCGTTGAATGAACAAAGTTGTCTCTTTCTTGTTTCAAGTGTTTAACTATGGACCCATGGCTAAAACTCAAGT
The DNA here is from genome assembly GCA_036245055.1 of Diospyros kaki. NCBI lineage: Eukaryota > Viridiplantae > Streptophyta > Magnoliopsida > Ericales > Ebenaceae > Diospyros > Diospyros kaki. The sequence continues at coordinate 18,007,127 of BSEG01000009.1, read as the reverse complement.
TTTAAAGACTTCCCGAAATCCGAATTTGGACTTTCATTAGTGTATTAAGTGTATTAAAATGTCGTCTTTCGCATTGATTCGGAATCGTCAACAGCAAAAAAAGTCAGTTTTGAGTTATCGTTGAATGAACAAAGTTGTCTCTTTCTTGTTTCAAGTGTTCAACTATGGACCCATGGCTAAAACTCAAGTTTTAAAGACTTCCCGAAATCCGAATTTGGACTTTCATTTGTGTATTAAGTGTATTAAAATGTCGTCTTTCACATTGATTCGGAATCGTCAACCGCAAAAAAAGTCAGTTTTGAGATATCGTTGAATGAACAAAGTTGTCTCTTTCTTGTTTCAAGTGTTCAACTATGGACCCATGGCTAAAACTCAAGTTTTAAAAACTTCCCAAAATCTGAATTTGGACTTTATTTAGTGTATTAAGTGTTTCAAAATGTCATCTTTCACGTAGATTCAGAACCGTCAAAAGCAAATAAGTCAGTTTTGAGATATCTTTGATAGAACAAAGTTCTGTCTTTCTTGTTTCAATTGTTCTACTGTGCACCCATGGCTAAAACTCAAGTTTTAAAAACTTCCCGAGATCTGAATCTGGACTTTCATTAGTGTATTATGTGTATCAAAATGTCGTCTTTCACATAGATTCGGAATCGTCAACTGCAAAAAAGTCAATTTTGAGATATCGTTGATTTAACAAAGTTGTCTCCTTCTTGTTTCAAGTGTTCTACTATGGACCCATGGGTAAAACTCACGTTTTAAAAATGTCCCGAAATCCGAATTTGGACTTTCACTAGTGTATTAAGTGTATCAAAATGTCGTCTTTCACATTGATTCGGAATCGTCAACCGCAAAAAAAGGCAGTTTTTAGATATCGTTGAATGAAGAAAGTTGTCTCTTTCTTGTTTCAAGTGTTCAACAATGGACCCATGGCTAAAACTCAAGTTTTAAAGACTTCCCGAAATCCGAATTTGGATTTTTCATTAGTGTATTAAGTGTATTAAAATGTCGTCTTTCACATTGATTCGGAATCATCAACCGCAAAAAAAGTCAGTTTTGAGATATCGTTGAATGAACAAAGTTGTCTCTTTCTTTTTTCAAGTGTTTAACTATGGACCCATGGCTAAAACTCAAGTTTTAAATACTTTCCGAAATCCGAATTTGGACTTTCATCAGTGTATTAAGTGTATTAAAATGTCGTCTTTCACATTGATTCGGAATCGTCCACTACAAAAAACTGCCCTTTTGAGTTATCGTTGAATAAGCAAAGTTGTCTCTTTCTTGTTTCAAGTGTTCAACTATGGACCCATGGCTAAAACACAAGTTTTAAAAACTTCTCGAAATATGAATTTGGACTTTCTTTAGTGTATTAAGTTTTTCAAAATGTCGTCTTTCACGTAGATTCGGAATCATCAAAACCAAATAAGTTAGTTTTTAGATATCTTTGATTGAACAAAGTTCTATCTTTCTTGTTTCAAGTGTTCTACTATGAACCCACGGCTAAAACTCAAGTTTTAAAAACTTCTCGAAATCTGAATCTGGACTTTCATTAGGGTATTAAGTGTATCAAAATGTCGTCTTTCACATAGATTCGGAATCGTCAACTGCAAAAAAGTCAGTTTTGAGATATCGTTGATTGAACAAAGTTGTCTCTTTCTTGTTTCAAGTGTTCTACTATGGACCCATGGGTAAAACTCAAGTTTTAAAAAAGTTCCCGGAATTCGAATTTGGACATTCGATAGTGTATTAAGTGTATCAAAATGTCGTCTTTCACGTTGATTCGGAATCGTCAACCGCAATAAAAGTCAGTTTTGAGATATAGTTGAATGAACAAAGTTGTCTCTTTCTTGTTTCAAGTGTTTAACTATTGACCCATGGCTAAAACTCAAGCTTTAAAGACTTCCCGAAATCCAAATTTGGACTTTCGTTAGTGTATTAAGTGTATCAAAATGTCGTCTTTCACATTTATTCGAAATCGTCAACCACAAAAAAAGTCAGTTTTGAGAAATCGTTAAATCAACAAAGTTGTCTCCTTCTTGTTTCAAGTGTTCTACTATGGACCCATCTCTAAAACTCAAGTTTTAAAGACTTCCCGAAATCCAAATTTAGACTTTCACTAGTGTATTAAGTGTATTAAAATGTCGTATTTCACATTGATTCGGAATCGTCAACCGCAAAAAAAGTCAGTTCTGAGATATCGTTGAATGAACGAAGTTGTTTCTTTCTTGTTTCAAGTGTTTAACTATGGACCCATGGCTAAAACTCAAGTTTTAAAGACTTCCCGAAATCCGAATTTGTACTTTCATTAGTGTATTAAGTGTATTAAAATGTCATCTTTCACATTGATTCGGAATCGTCAACCGCAAAAAAAGTCAGTTTTGAGTTATCGTTGAATGAACAAAGTTGTCTCTTTCTTGTTTCAAGTGTTTAACTATGGACCCATGGCTAAAACTCAAGTTTTAAAGACTTCCCGAAATCCGAATTTGGACTTTCATTAGTGTATTAAGTGTATTAAAATGTCGTCTTTCGCATTGATTCGGAATCGTCAACCGCAAAAAAAGTCAGTTTTGAGTTATCGTTGAATGAACAAAGTTGTCTCTTTCTTGTTTCAAGTGTTCAACTATGGACCCATGGCTAAAACTCAAGTTTTAAAGACTTCCCGAAATCCGAATTTGGACTTTCATTTGTGTATTAAGTGTATTAAAATGTCGTCTTTCACATTGATTCGGAATCGTCAACCGCAAAAAAAGTCAGTTTTGAGATATCGTTGAATGAACAAAGTTGTCTCTTTCTTGTTTCAAGTGTTCAACTATGGACCCATGGCTAAAACTCAAGTTTTAAAAACTTCCCAAAATCTGAATTTGGACTTTATTTAGTGTATTAAGTGTTTCAAAATGTCATCTTTCACGTAGATTCAGAACCGTCAAAAGCAAATAAGTCAGTTTTGAGATATCTTTGATAGAACAAAGTTCTGTCTTTCTTGTTTCAATTGTTCTACTGTGCACCCATGGCTAAAACTCAAGTTTTAAAAACTTCCCGAGATCTGAATCTGGACTTTCATTAGTGTATTATGTGTATCAAAATGTCGTCTTTCACATAGATTCGGAATCGTCAACTGCAAAAAAGTCAATTTTGAGATATCGTTGATTTAACAAAGTTGTCTCCTTCTTGTTTCAAGTGTTCTACTATGGACCCATGGGTAAAACTCACGTTTTAAAAATGTCCCGAAATCCGAATTTGGACTTTCACTAGTGTATTAAGTGTATCAAAATGTCGTCTTTCACATTGATTCGGAATCGTCAACCGCAAAAAAAGGCAGTTTTTAGATATCGTTGAATGAAGAAAGTTGTCTCTTTCTTGTTTCAAGTGTTCAACAATGGACCCATGGCTAAAACTCAAGTTTTAAAGACTTCCCGAAATCCGAATTTGGATTTTTCATTAGTGTATTAAGTGTATTAAAATGTCGTCTTTCACATTGATTCGGAATCATCAACCGCAAAAAAAGTCAGTTTTGAGATATCGTTGAATGAACAAAGTTGTCTCTTTCTTTTTTCAAGTGTTTAACTATGGACCCATGGCTAAAACTCAAGTTTTAAATACTTTCCGAAATCCGAATTTGGACTTTCATCAGTGTATTAAGTGTATTAAAATGTCGTCTTTCACATTGATTCGGAATCGTCCACTACAAAAAACTGCCCTTTTGAGTTATCGTTGAATAAGCAAAGTTGTCTCTTTCTTGTTTCAAGTGTTCAACTATGGACCCATGGCTAAAACACAAGTTTTAAAAACTTCTCGAAATATGAATTTGGACTTTCTTTAGTGTATTAAGTTTTTCAAAATGTCGTCGTTCACGTAGATTCGGAATCATCAAAACCAAATAAGTCAGTTTTTAGATATCTTTGATTGAACAAAGTTCTATCTTTCTTGTTTCAAGTGTTCTACTATGAACCCACGGCTAAAACTCAAGTTTTAAAAACTTCTCGAAATCTGAATCTGGACTTTCATTAGTGTATTAAGTGTATCAAAATGTCATCTTTCACATAGGTTCGGAATCGTCAACTGCAAAAAAGTCAATTTTAAGATATCGTTGATTGAACAAAGTTGTCTCCTTCTTGTTTCAAGTGTTCTACTATGGACCATGGCTAAAACTCAAGTTTTAGAGACATCCCGAAATCCGAATTTGGACTTTCGTTAGTGTATTAAGTGTATCAAAATGTCATCTTTCACATTGATTCGAGATCGTCAACCGCAAAAAAAGTCAGTTTTGAGATATCGTTGAATGAACAAAGTTGTCTCTTTCTTGTTTCTAGTGTTTAACTATGGACCCATGGCTAAAACTCAAGTTTTAAAGACTTCCCGAAATCTGATTTGGACTTTCATCAGTGTATTAAGTGTATTAAAATGTAGTCTTTCACATTGATTCAGAATCGTCCACCGCAAAAAACTTTCCTTTCGAGTTATCGTTGAATGAACGAAGTTGTCTCTTTCTTGTTTCAAGTGTTCAACTACGGACCCATGGCCAAAACTCAAGTTTTAAAAACTTCCCAAAATCTGAATTTGGGCTTTCTTTAGTGTATTAAGTGTTTCAAAATGCCGTCTTTCATGTAGATTCGTAATCATCAAAAGCAAATAAGTCAGTTTTTAGATATCTTTGATTGAACAAAGTTCTGTCTTTCTTGTTTCAAGTGTTCTACTATGGACCCATGACTAAAACTCAAGTTTTAAAAACTTCTCGAAATCTAAATCTGGACTTTCATTAGGGTATTAAGTGTATCAAAATGTCGTCTTTCACATAGATTCGGAATCGTCAACTGCAAAAAAGTCAGTTTTAAGATATCGTTGATTGAACAAAGTTGTCTCTTTCTTGTTTCAAGTGTTCTACTATAGACCCATGGGTAAAACTCAAGTTTTAAAAAAGTTCCCGGAATCCGAATTTGGACATTCGATAGTGTGACACCCGTAACTTACAACATGCTTAAAAAGAATAATGATAATAATAATAATACTCTTATGAACTTCAAGGTTTAACGCAGACGAAAACTTGAGAAACAAAACTTTAATAAACTTAAGCAAAGTTTAGAACATAATAAGATTCAGAGTATTTTTCGTGTAAATATAAAGTTTGATACTAAAAGCATGGCTTCAATAATTTAAAGAAAGACCTAGCATTTATAATAGCATCCATACTGAGAAATCCGAATTTAAAATGAGACTTAGCTCTTTTCATAAACTTGTATAAGCTTCAAGAACGTTCGGTCTAGCAAAAGTGTACATATATCATAAGAGTACAATATTGAAAATCTTAACGATACAAGAAAGAGAAACATTGTTTTGACTACTAAAAATTGTCTTCAAATAGTCACTAGATTTATCCTTTTTAAAGGAGCCACCATGTTCCACGTCCGTTCTCCAGTCTCCTCATTCATAATCACCTGGGGGAAAAATAAGGGATGAGATTCTTGCGAGTCTCAGTAAGTACACGAGAACTATCATATGTATTTAAACAAGTCATGACATAACATAACATAACATGAGGAGACACGAGAGGTTCCACCAACTACGGGGGCACGAACCCTCATGCGTAGCGCTACCGAGCTCCGGTCCCAAAACTTGCGTGAATATAACATATCATAAGGGACCACATAACATAATTCATGGGCATGCTTAAACATCATAAATAGTTCATAGTGTACTTACCTCAACTTGCTTGGATGAGATTCGAATGTTTAAGGCTTCACACCTTATAGAGTTTGTATTTCTGTAGACAAAATGCATATTTTCGTGAACTAAAACTCATGTAATCTTATATTGAATCGTAGTCAATCAAGTAAGGGGTTCATATGTGAAATATAATGGAAAAAGGGGCTTCCACGCGCCCACACGCGCCCCAAGAAGAGGTGGCGCCTATTTTCGCGTCTTGGGGGCAGATTCGACACCCTTTAGTATTTTTGCCATATCTTTCTCATTTTAACTCCGAATTGAGTTCCGTTTGAACCTACGGACTCCTATTTCAGTCCTATACATGATTATGGAAAGAAATCATACTTACCTCTCCGATTGGAAGACTGTTATGGCAGATCTTCGAGGCTGTCCACTTTCCGATCAAGTCTCTTTTCCCTTTCTTCTTTGCTTTTTCTTTGTTCTTTCCTTGCACTTGCTTTCTTTCCTCTTTTCTTAGCTTCTCGTGGCCTTAATTCTTGCCCAAATCCTCAACATTTTACTTGGCCTCCAAGTTGCTCATTTTTCCACCCTAGTCATTATTACAACTTTGACTTTTTCTTCAATCTTCCCATGCAAGCTTCTTCTTCTTCCAATCCTAGGTCACCAAATACTCCTTCAAGATAATTCTTGCCATCTTCTTCCCTTGCAAGCTAAATTATAGCCAATCCCAACCTTCCAACTTTAGACTTTTAGGATAAAGACTAATCATTACAAACTTTGAATATTTCCTTCTTTGATTTTAGCTTCCTTTACAAGCTTCTATTCTTTTCCAATCCAAACCCTCACGTGGCCTCCAAGATGAATCTCTACATTTTTTGTAAGCCAATACAATTCTTAATTTAAGTCTTCCAAGTTAATCCATTCCAAGACTTTTGTGTAAAATTCATCATTACAAAGACTTTAGGATAACATCCATCATTACAAGCTTGCTTTTTACTCTTTGATTTTTATCTTTTCCTTTACCTTTACTTCCTTCCAATCTTAAGCCACCAAGCCTCCCCTTCACGTGGCTTTAGGATAGAAACCCACAAAACCCTTATCTTTTCTCTTCCAAGCCACTCATAGCCCTCCAAATCATGCCACTTAAGACTTTTGAGGCTAAAATCAATCATTACAATTATAACACTTTAAGACTTTAGGGATAAATTCCCAACCAATCCTATCTCTCCAACACATGGCCTCTAGGATAAAGATTCATTATTGCATTCATTCTTTTTGTTGGAAATAAGCTATCCCTTTTTCAAGTTGTGATATTTGCACTCGGGTTTGGTTTAATGCCCTAAAACCATTTATGTTTATACTTTAATTTGAAACATTTTATTGCATCATCCAACCTTTACACAATTTTTGGATATTACATATTTGAACCGAGAAAGGAAATAAGAAAAATTTCGGGTGTTACATTCTCCCCCTCTTAAAATAAATTTCGTCCTCGAAATTTCCTTCAGTTGAGGTCATCAAACAGTTGGGGGTATTTGGACCGCAACTCATCCTCACGTTCCCAAGTTGCTTCTTCGACTGAGTGATGTTGCCATAACACCTTGACCAATGGTATTTCTTTATTACGAAGCTTTCGAACCTCTTGAGCTAGAATACGTATTGGCGCCTCTTCAAACTTCAGATCTGGCTGGATATCCAATGGTTAATGCTTTTCCCATTGACCACCAAACTCTAAAGCACAACTTTGAAGCATATCCTCTAAAGTCTAAATTGTTCTCTCAGATTGTCCATCTATCTGAGGATGGAAAGCTATACTAAAACTCAATTTGGTGCCCATAGCATGGTGTAAGCTCTTCCAAAAGGTCGATGTAAACCTAGGGTCCTTATCGGATGAAATGGAAACTAGAACAGCGTGCAATCTTACTATCTCCTTGACATATAGTCGTACAAATTGATCCGTTTTCAGACTTGTAACTTTGATTCAACAAATCTTCCAAATTGTAAAATAATTAAACAACCGGACAATCCCGAAATGTTCATAACCAATCAATAAGACCAAAGCACCTTAATCATAAATATCTACATATTGATTATCAATCTTCCAAATATCTACATATCTATTTAATGTCCATATGTACACCAAATGACTATTTTCCTTAGATACATATGAGAAATTGTGATGCCAACATTCCAACTCAAATAATTTCTTGAATCCCAAAATTTCCTATAGACAATGTCTTTCTAGGATTTTATTATGCTCTTATGATCCTCGAATTGACTTAGAGTCCTCATGACCTTGGTTGCATACACTCCCTGAATTCCAAAATTCTCATAAAATAATTTGACTTACAGAATAATCTCCCGAAATCCTTAAGACCTAGATCCATCAAGTTTTTGTAAAATATCTGTTAATAAAGATTCCATATTTCCCAAAAAATTTATCAAATAACCATATATTTACTTGCATGTTTGTAAATAGCTTTTTTTTTTTCCTTCAAGATCCCTAAAACAATCCTCAAATGATTTCATGCTCATCCACCATTTTTCTTTTCTAGGACAACACTCAACCAGATTGTACATCCTTGCCCTAACTATTTATAAGACTTCAGATTTCTTTACTAGAATCCAATCTTATTCAATTTCTAAACTTACCATACATATGATGGAACCTCATGCTCTTATTGCTATCCTTACAAGTTCTTTGATCTGTTAACCAAATATTTCATCATTACTTAGAATTTTCAATATCAACCGAAATTCATCTAGGGTTATTAGTAGTCCATCTAGTTTCATTCTCATTCTGGATTTATATTAGATCGTGTACCCTTATTCTCTTATAGACTTATGTCACAGCCATATTCTCAGTCTATCACAAACTAGTTAGAGGTTCCTCAATCCTTACATGTCTCTGGCATCTCGTTTCATAATTATCTTTCAACTTAACACTTACTTTATGGGTCATTCCTCCAATCAATCCTATTTCAACCTTAACATACTCAAAATATTGATCTCCCTTCTGGTGGCTCTTAATCCAATCACGGAGGGTCGGATGGATGGACAAAGCTGCCATTCTCACATTAGAACTAGACAGTGTAGCAACTATCTCAAGGCTTAACTACTTAAATTCTTTCCACAAAGGTTTTTGTGTTGTCAAGGCTGCTTTTTGGCCCATTTTCTTTCCACCCAAAGCCTGAGCTACCACATTTACCTTACCCAGGTGGTAATGAATCTCGCAGTCATAATTCTTTACGAATTCCATTGAAACACAATCCTCTATGAATGTATAAGCATGGGAAACACTACGCCATCCATTCAGAGTGTACACCAGATCATTCCCTGTGATGGCTAATTCCTGAGAACTCACGAGGTATACACCAGATCATTCCCCAGAGTCTCAAAGAATACTCGTGGAGTATACACCAGATCATTCCCCATCGAGCCTAAACAATTGTTACTACTTGAGAACTCACGAGGTATACACCAGATCATCCCTCGGAGTCTCAAAGAATCTTTTACAAGCTTAACATGTTAGCGAATCCTTCCTCATTGTTTGGTTCCTTAGAATGCGAGCCTAGGCCTTTATGATCATCCCATGGTCCAAGACAATCACCGAGCTCATTTATTTCCATTACGTGGTTTATAAAAGACTTGCCACCCATACGGGCCTTTGTGTGCATAACTTTGACTTTGTTGTCGCACACCTTGTTACCTCTTCTCTTATGAGTTTAAACATTCCCTTTTTTTTGCAAGGATTCATTGCTATGTTCCAATGTCATATCCTCCTTATTGGGTATTAACCCCCATTTGATCTTTTACCCACATAAGTTATCTCATTATTCCTCAATTCAAAATCTCTAGGTTAGTTGATTGGGATGTCAAGTAGCTAGCTTGGATCATTATCCTCAGTTGGGCAGTTCTTAGTCTTTTGATCTTCTTAACCTTTATGCTAAGTCTACTTGCATTTTTTCTTTGTGGTCCTCAACCATCATAGTTGTGGGTGCCTTGTATTCCTATTATTGCCACCACTAGTACTTTGACCAAATTTCCTTATATCCACCAAATTTATTCTTAGACACCAAATGTCTAATCATTTTGATACTAGGGTGACCATCATATCACCTTACACCTTTGGTCTCCTCATTATGTGACATCATTATCCAACAAAAATCTTGCGACCTTAGTCGTCCTGCTCAACCTTAGGTATTAGGATAAGGGTCTGATTTATCCATTACTCCATGAATGGTAGCTTAGCCAATAGTCCTTTTACTTATATCCTTAACCCATTCATTCGAAATCAGGCTCCTCTAGATTCCAACTCATCCGGCCAGGGATTTTTTTTTTTCCACTTCATACTCATGCCTGTGCTCTAGACCTTGTTTTTATTCTCAAACCCACTAAGGTCACTTAGGAGCTAATTCCTACCTTTAGCTCTTTATCTCACTTCGTTCATCCTGAATGCACAAGCTTTATATCATTAGTTCAACTTGAGGAGTAATTTTATATTTCCAACCATGCTTGGCTAATCTCCTATCATAGGGATGTTCCACTAACCCCTTCTTAGCTGTGTCTTAGGCTTATCACGACTTATGTTATAGCTCAGTTTCACGCCCTTAAGTCTTAAGCAATCCTTGTCCTTGAAATGCTTATTATCCTTAATTCCACAATCAGATACCCATACTTGATTCCCTAGTTCTTCTTAGCCTCCATCCACATTCTCATAAGTACTTCCAAATTGCCCCCATTTGAGTTTGTCTCTAAACAAAACCTGTTTTTCTTGAGATCATGTTCCAAACGTTCAAGAAATCCTCTGACTATGGAGGTTTTTCTCATGAATTACTATGATTCGTTAGTCCATCGTTTCATCTACCAACATGTATAACACACAACTAAAGAGCTTCCAAGTAAGGAGGGGGGTCACGTGGACCACTTAAGTCCCAAGCTCACCTTAGACAGTTTAGGTCTTTTTGACAAAGCCCTTAGCGCGGTCGCACATATCAATAAACTCAACAATAGATTCATGTTTAATTAGGATTCATTATGCAAGCTTTTCTTGATGGACTTGATTCCTAATTGCTTTCATTCTACCAAGCCCTTCCTAAACAAGTATTTATGCTATAATCATGATCTCTTGGGGTAGAAGCAATATCACTAGCGGAAGAATCGCATACCAATGAATGGAAAATAAGAATCATATCTCTCACATACTTATTCCAACATGAGCTTCATACGTGTGCATACATATAACAACATATGCTCATGGATATAGCTTGAGAGAATAACTGCATAATCATATGGAACAATGCTCTCATGAGAATAATCCATGGGGTATAAACATGGTATTCATAAGCGTAGCAATTCTTATAACATACCTGGAGACTGGAAGCTTGGACGGGTCGTGGTGGTTTTCATGAAAAGAATTTCCTTACAAATCCTTCCAAAACTAAAAATTTTCCTTTGAAATAATTTGAGTCTACAGGAAAGTAAACCTGGCTCTGATACCACTATGTGACACCCGTAACTTACAACATGCTTAAAAAGAATAATGATAATAATAATAATACTCTTATGAACTTCAAGGTTTAACGCAGACGAAAACTTGAGAAACAAAACTTTAATAAACTTAAGCAAAGTTTAGAACATAATAAGATTCAGAGTATTTTTCGTGTAAATATAAAGTTTGATACTAAAAGCATGGCTTCAATAATTTAAAGAAAGACCTAGCATTTATAATAGCATCCATACTGAGAAATCCGAATTTAAAATGAGACTTAGCTCTTTTCATAAACTTGTATAAGCTTCAAGAACGTTCGGTCTAGCAAAAGTGTACATATATCATAAGAGTACAATATTGAAAATCTTAACGATACAAGAAAGAGAAACATTGTTTTGACTACTAAAAATTGTCTTCAAATAGTCACTAGATTTATCCTTTTTAAAGGAGCCACCATGTTCCACGTCCGTTCTCCAGTCTCCTCATTCATAATCACCTGGGGGAAAAATAAGGGATGAGATTCTTGCGAGTCTCAGTAAGTACACGAGAACTATCATATGTATTTAAACAAGTCATGACATAACATAACATAACATGAGGAGACACGAGAGGTTCCACCAACTACGGGGGCACGAACCCTCATGCGTAGCGCTACCGAGCTCCGGTCCCAAAACTTGCGTGAATATAACATATCATAAGGGACCACATAACATAATTCATGGGCATGCTTAAACATCATAAATAGTTCATAGTGTACTTACCTCAACTTGCTTGGATGAGATTCGAATGTTTAAGGCTTCACACCTTATAGAGTTTGTATTTCTGTAGACAAAATGCATATTTTCGTGAACTAAAACTCATGTAATCTTATATTGAATCGTAGTCAATCAAGTAAGGGGTTCATATGTGAAATATAATGGAAAAAGGGGCTTCCACGCGCCCACACGCGCCCCAAGAAGAGGTGGCGCCTATTTTCGCGTCTTGGGGGCAGATTCGACACCCTTTAGTATTTTTGCCATATCTTTCTCATTTTAACTCCGAATTGAGTTCCGTTTGAACCTACGGACTCCTATTTCAGTCCTATACATGATTATGGAAAGAAATCATACTTACCTCTCCGATTGGAAGACTGTTATGGCAGATCTTCGAGGCTGTCCACTTTCCGATCAAGTCTCTTTTCCCTTTCTTCTTTGCTTTTTCTTTGTTCTTTCCTTGCACTTGCTTTCTTTCCTCTTTTCTTAGCTTCTCGTGGCCTTAATTCTTGCCCAAATCCTCAACATTTTACTTGGCCTCCAAGTTGCTCATTTTTCCACCCTAGTCATTATTACAACTTTGACTTTTTCTTCAATCTTCCCATGCAAGCTTCTTCTTCTTCCAATCCTAGGTCACCAAATACTCCTTCAAGATAATTCTTGCCATCTTCTTCCCTTGCAAGCTAAATTATAGCCAATCCCAACCTTCCAACTTTAGACTTTTAGGATAAAGACTAATCATTACAAACTTTGAATATTTCCTTCTTTGATTTTAGCTTCCTTTACAAGCTTCTATTCTTTTCCAATCCAAACCCTCACGTGGCCTCCAAGATGAATCTCTACATTTTTTGTAAGCCAATACAATTCTTAATTTAAGTCTTCCAAGTTAATCCATTCCAAGACTTTTGTGTAAAATTCATCATTACAAAGACTTTAGGATAACATCCATCATTACAAGCTTGCTTTTTACTCTTTGATTTTTATCTTTTCCTTTACCTTTACTTCCTTCCAATCTTAAGCCACCAAGCCTCCCCTTCACGTGGCTTTAGGATAGAAACCCACAAAACCCTTATCTTTTCTCTTCCAAGCCACTCATAGCCCTCCAAATCATGCCACTTAAGACTTTTGAGGCTAAAATCAATCATTACAATTATAACACTTTAAGACTTTAGGGATAAATTCCCAACCAATCCTATCTCTCCAACACATGGCCTCTAGGATAAAGATTCATTATTGCATTCATTCTTTTTGTTGGAAATAAGCTATCCCTTTTTCAAGTTGTGATATTTGCACTCGGGTTTGGTTTAATGCCCTAAAACCATTTATGTTTATACTTTAATTTGAAACATTTTATTGCATCATCCAACCTTTACACAATTTTTGGATATTACATATTTGAACCGAGAAAGGAAATAAGAAAAATTTCGGGTGTTACAGATAGTGTATTAAGTGTATCAAAATGTCGTCTTTCACGTTGATTCGGAATCGTCAACCGCAATAAAAGTCAGTTTTTGAGATATAGTTGAATGAACAAAGTTGTCTCTTTCTTGTTTCAAGTGTTTAACTATTGACCCATGGCTAAAACTCAAGCTTTAAAGACTTCCCGAAATCCAAATTTGGACTTTCGTTAGTGTATTAAGTGTATCAAAATGTCGTCTTTCACATTTATTCGAAATCGTCAACCACAAAAAAAGTCAGTTTTGAGAAATCGTTGAATCAACAAAGTTGTCTCCTTCTTGTTTCAAGTGTTCTACTATGGACCCATCTCTAAAACTCAAGTTTTAAAGACTTCCCGAAATCCAAATTTAGACTTTCACTAGTGTATTAAGTGTATTAAAATGTCGTATTTCACATTGATTCGGAATCGTCAACCGCAAAAAAAGTCAGTTCTGAGATATCGTTGAATGAACGAAGTTGTTTCTTTCTTGTTTCAAGTGTTTAACTATGGACCCATGGCTAAAACTCAAGTTTTAAAGACTTCCCAAAATCCGAATTTGTACTTTCATTAGTGTATTAAGTGTATTAAAATGTCGTCTTTCACATTGATTCGGAATCGTCAACCGCAAAAAAAGTCAGTTTTGAGTTATCGTTGAATGAACAAAGTTGTCTCTTTCTTGTTTCAAGTGTTTAACTATGGACCCATGGCTAAAACTCAAGTTTTAAAGACTTCCCGAAATCCGAATTTGGACTTTCATTAGTGTATTAAGTGTATTAAAATGTCGTCTTTCGCATTGATTCGGAATCGTCAACAGCAAAAAAAGTCAGTTTTGAGTTATCGTTGAATGAACAAAGTTGTCTCTTTCTTGTTTCAAGTGTTCAACTATGGACCCATGGCTAAAACTCAAGTTTTAAAGACTTCCCGAAATCCGAATTTGGACTTTCATTTGTGTATTAAGTGTATTAAAATGTCGTCTTTCACATTGATTCGGAATCGTCAACCGCAAAAAAAGTCAGTTTTGAGATATCGTTGAATGAACAAAGTTGTCTCTTTCTTGTTTCAAGTGTTCAACTATGGACCCATGGCTAAAACTCAAGTTTTAAAAACTTCCCAAAATCTGAATTTGGACTTTATTTAGTGTATTAAGTGTTTCAAAATGTCATCTTTCACGTAGATTCAGAACCGTCAAAAGCAAATAAGTCAGTTTTGAGATATCTTTGATAGAACAAAGTTCTGTCTTTCTTGTTTCAATTGTTCTACTGTGCACCCATGGCTAAAACTCAAGTTTTAAAAACTTCCCGAGATCTGAATCTGGACTTTCATTAGTGTATTATGTGTATCAAAATGTCGTCTTTCACATAGATTCGGAATCGTCAACTGCAAAAAAGTCAATTTTGAGATATCGTTGATTTAACAAAGTTGTCTCCTTCTTGTTTCAAGTGTTCTACTATGGACCCATGGGTAAAACTCACGTTTTAAAAATGTCCCGAAATCCGAATTTGGACTTTCACTAGTGTATTAAGTGTATCAAAATGTCATCTTTCACATTGATTCGGAATCGTCAACCGCAAAAAAAGGCAGTTTTTAGATATCGTTGAATGAAGAAAGTTGTCTCTTTCTTGTTTCAAGTGTTCAACAATGGACCCATGGCTAAAACTCAAGTTTTAAAGACTTCCCGAAATCCGAATTTGGATTTTTCATTAGTGTATTAAGTGTATTAAAATGTCGTCTTTCACATTGATTCGGAATCATCAACCGCAAAAAAAGTCAGTTTTGAGATATCGTTGAATGAACAAAGTTGTCTCTTTCTTTTTTCAAGTGTTTAACTATGGACCCATGGCTAAAACTCAAGTTTTAAATACTTTCCGAAATCCGAATTTGGACTTTCATCAGTGTATTAAGTGTATTAAAATGTCGTCTTTCACATTGATTCGGAATCGTCCACTACAAAAAACTGCCCTTTTGAGTTATCGTTGAATAAGCAAAGTTGTCTCTTTCTTGTTTCAAGTGTTCAACTATGGACCCATGGCTAAAACACAAGTTTTAAAAACTTCTCGAAATATGAATTTGGACTTTCTTTAGTGTATTAAGTTTTTCAAAATGTCGTCTTTCACGTAGATTCGGAATCATCAAAACCAAATAAGTTAGTTTTTAGATATCTTTGATTGAACAAAGTTCTATCTTTCTTGTTTCAAGTGTTCTACTATGAACCCACGGCTAAAACTCAAGTTTTAAAAACTTCTCGAAATCTGAATCTGGACTTTCATTAGGGTATTAAGTGTATCAAAATGTCGTCTTTCACATAGATTCGGAATCGTCAACTGCAAAAAAGTCAGTTTTGAGATATCGTTGATTGAACAAAGTTGTCTCTTTCTTGTTTCAAGTGTTCTACTATGGACCCATGGGTAAAACTCAAGTTTTAAAAAAGTTCCCGGAATTCGAATTTGGACATTCGATAGTGTATTAAGTGTATCAAAATGTCGTCTTTCACGTTGATTCGGAATCGTCAACCGCAATAAAAGTCAGTTTTGAGATATAGTTGAATGAACAAAGTTGTCTCTTTCTTGTTTCAAGTGTTTAACTATTGACCCATGGCTAAAACTCAAGCTTTAAAGACTTCCCGAAATCCAAATTTGGACTTTCGTTAGTGTATTAAGTGTATCAAAATGTCGTCTTTCACATTTATTCGAAATCGTCAACCACAAAAAAAGTCAGTTTTGAGAAATCGTTAAATCAACAAAGTTGTCTCCTTCTTGTTTCAAGTGTTCTACTATGGACCCATCTCTAAAACTCAAGTTTTAAAGACTTCCCGAAATCCAAATTTAGACTTTCACTAGTGTATTAAGTGTATTAAAATGTCGTATTTCACATTGATTCGGAATCGTCAACCGCAAAAAAAGTCAGTTCTGAGATATCGTTGAATGAACGAAGTTGTTTCTTTCTTGTTTCAAGTGTTTAACTATGGACCCATGGCTAAAACTCAAGTTTTAAAGACTTCCCGAAATCCGAATTTGTACTTTCATTAGTGTATTAAGTGTATTAAAATGTCATCTTTCACATTGATTCGGAATCGTCAACCGCAAAAAAAGTCAGTTTTGAGTTATCGTTGAATGAACAAAGTTGTCTCTTTCTTGTTTCAAGTGTTTAACTATGGACCCATGGCTAAAACTCAAGTTTTAAAGACTTCTCGAAATCCGAATTTGGACTTTCATTAGTGTATTAAGTGTATTAAAATGTCGTCTTTCGCATTGATTCGGAATCGTCAACCGCAAAAAAAGTCAGTTTTGAGTTATCGTTGAATGAACAAAGTTGTCTCTTTCTTGTTTCAAGTGTTCAACTATGGACCCATGGCTAAAACTCAAGTTTTAAAGACTTCCCGAAATCCGAATTTGGACTTTCATTTGTGTATTAAGTGTATTAAAATGTCGTCTTTCACATTGATTCGGAATCGTCAACCGCAAAAAAAGTCAGTTTTGAGATATCGTTGAATGAACAAAGTTGTCTCTTTCTTGTTTCAAGTGTTCAACTATGGACCCATGGCTAAAACTCAAGTTTTAAAAACTTCCCAAAATCTGAATTTGGACTTTATTTAGTGTATTAAGTGTTTCAAAATGTCATCTTTCACGTAGATTCAGAACCGTCAAAAGCAAATAAGTCAGTTTTGAGATATCTTTGATAGAACAAAGTTCTGTCTTTCTTGTTTCAATTGTTCTACTGTGCACCCATGGCTAAAACTCAAGTTTTAAAAACTTCCCGAGATCTGAATCTGGACTTTCATTAGTGTATTATGTGTATCAAAATGTCGTCTTTCACATAGATTCGGAATCGTCAACTGCAAAAAAGTCAATTTTGAGATATCGTTGATTTAACAAAGTTGTCTCCTTCTTGTTTCAAGTGTTCTACTATGGACCCATGGGTAAAACTCACGTTTTAAAAATGTCCCGAAATCCGAATTTGGACTTTCACTAGTGTATTAAGTGTATCAAAATGTCGTCTTTCACATTGATTCGGAATCGTCAACCGCAAAAAAAGGCAGTTTTTAGATATCGTTGAATGAAGAAAGTTGTCTCTTTCTTGTTTCAAGTGTTCAACAATGGACCCATGGCTAAAACTCAAGTTTTAAAGACTTCCCGAAATCCGAATTTGGATTTTTCATTAGTGTATTAAGTGTATTAAAATGTCGTCTTTCACATTGATTCGGAATCATCAACCGCAAAAAAAGTCAGTTTTGAGATATCGTTGAATGAACAAAGTTGTCTCTTTCTTTTTTCAAGTGTTTAACTATGGACCCATGGCTAAAACTCAAGTTTTAAATACTTTCCGAAATCCGAATTTGGACTTTCATCAGTGTATTAAGTGTATTAAAATGTCGTCTTTCACATTGATTCGGAATCGTCCACTACAAAAAACTGCCCTTTTGAGTTATCGTTGAATAAGCAAAGTTGTCTCTTTCTTGTTTCAAGTGTTCAACTATGGACCCATGGCTAAAACACAAGTTTTAAAAACTTCTCAAAATATGAATTTGGACTTTCTTTAGTGTATTAAGTTTTTCAAAATGTCGTCTTTCACGTAGATTCGGAATCATCAAAACCAAATAAGTCAGTTTTTAGATATCTTTGATTGAACAAAGTTCTATCTTTCTTGTTTCAAGTGTTCTACTATGAACCCACGGCTAAAACTCAAGTTTTAAAAACTTCTCGAAATCTGAATCTGGACTTTCATTAGTGTATTAAGTGTATCAAAATGTCATCTTTCACATAGGTTCGGAATCGTCAACTGCAAAAAAGTCAATTTTAAGATATCGTTGATTGAACAAAGTTGTCTCCTTCTTGTTTCAAGTGTTCTACTATGGACCATGGCTAAAACTCAAGTTTTAGAGACATCCCGAAATCCGAATTTGGACTTTCGTTAGTGTATTTAGTGTATCAAAATGTCATCTTTCACATTGATTCGAGATCGTCAACCGCAAAAAAAGTCAGTTTTGAGATATCGTTGAATGAACAAAGTTGTCTCTTTCTTGTTTCTAGTGTTTAACT
This sequence comes from Diospyros kaki, assembly GCA_036245055.1. NCBI lineage: Eukaryota > Viridiplantae > Streptophyta > Magnoliopsida > Ericales > Ebenaceae > Diospyros > Diospyros kaki. The sequence goes on along the minus strand of BSEG01000009.1, from coordinate 17,988,752 downwards.
ATGGACCCATGGCTAAAACTCAAGTTTTAAAGACTTCCCGAAATCTGATTTGGACTTTCATCAGTGTATTAAGTGTATTAAAATGTAGTCTTTCACATTGATTCAGAATCGTCCACCGCAAAAAACTTTCCTTTCGAGTTATCGTTGAATGAACGAAGTTGTCTCTTTCTTGTTTCAAGTGTTCAACTACGGACCCATGGCCAAAACTCAAGTTTTAAAAACTTCCCAAAATCTGAATTTGGGCTTTCTTTAGTGTATTAAGTGTTTCAAAATGCCGTCTTTCATGTAGATTCGTAATCATCAAAAGCAAATAAGTCAGTTTTTAGATATCTTTGATTGAACAAAGTTCTGTCTTTCTTGTTTCAAGTGTTCTACTATGGACCCATGACTAAAACTCAAGTTTTAAAAACTTCTCGAAATCTAAATCTGGACTTTCATTAGGGTATTAAGTGTATCAAAATGTCGTCTTTCACATAAATTCGGAATCGTCAACTGCAAAAAAGTCAGTTTTGAGATATCGTTGATTGAACAAAGTTGTCTCTTTCTTGTTTCAAGTGTTCAACTACGGACCCATGGCCAAAACTCAAGTTTTAAAAACTTCCCAAAATCTGAATTTGGGCTTTCTTTAGTGTATTAAGTGTTTCAAAATGCCGTCTTTCATGTAGATTCGTAATCATCAAAAGCAAATAAGTCAGTTTTTAGATATCTTTGATTGAACAAAGTTCTGTCTTTCTTGTTTCAAGTGTTCTACTATGGACCCATGACTAAAACTCAAGTTTTAAAAACTTCTCGAAATCTAAATCTGGACTTTCATTAGGGTATTAAGTGTATCAAAATGTCGTCTTTCACATAGATTCGGAATCGTCAACTGCAAAAAAGTCAGTTTTAAGATATCGTTGATTGAACAAAGTTGTCTCTTTCTTGTTTCAAGTGTTCTACTATGGACCCATGGGTAAAACTCAAGTTTTAAAAAAGTTCCCGGAATCCGAATTTGGACATTCGATAGTGTATTAAGTGTATCAAAATGTCGTCTTTCACGTTGATTCGGAATCGTCAACCGCAATAAAAGTCAGTTTTGAGATATAGTTGAATGAACAAAGTTGTCTCTTTCTTGTTTCAAGTGTTTAACTATTGACCCATGGCTAAAACTCAAGCTTTAAAGACTTCCCGAAATCCAAATTTGGACTTTCGTTAGTGTATTAAGTGTATCAAAATGTCGTCTTTCACATTTATTCGAAATCGTCAACCACAAAAAAAGTCAGTTTTGAGAAATCGTTGAATCAACAAAGTTGTCTCCTTCTTGTTTCAAGTGTTCTACTATGGACCCATCTCTAAAACTCAAGTTTTAAAGACTTCCCGAAATCCAAATTTAGACTTTCACTATTGTATTAAGTGTATTAAAATGTCGTATTTCACATTGATTCGGAATCGTCAACCGCAAAAAAAGTCAGTTCTGAGATATCGTTGAATGAACGAAGTTGTTTCTTTCTTGTTTCAAGTGTTTAACTATGGACCCATGGCTAAAACTCAAGTTTTAAAGACTTCCCGAAATCCGAATTTGTACTTTCATTAGTGTATTAAGTGTATTAAAATGTCGTCTTTCACATTGATTCGGAATCGTCAACCGCAAAAAAAGTCAGTTTTGAGTTATCGTTGAATGAACAAAGTTGTCTCTTTCTTGTTTCAAGTGTTTAACTATGGACCCATGGCTAAAACTCAAGTTTTAAAGACTTCCCGAAATCCGAATTTGGACTTTCATTAGTGTATTAAGTGTATTAAAATGTCGTCTTTCGCATTGATTCGGAATCGTCAACCGCAAAAAAAGTCAGTTTTGAGTTATCGTTGAATGAACAAAGTTGTCTCTTTCTTGTTTCAAGTGTTCAACTATGGACCCATGGCTAAAACTCAAGTTTTAAAGACTTCCCGAAATCCGAATTTGGACTTTCATTTGTGTATTAAGTGTATTAAAATGTCGTCTTTCACATTGATTCGGAATCGTCAACCGCAAAAAAAGTCAGTTTTGAGATATCGTTGAATGAACAAAGTTGTCTCTTTCTTGTTTCAAGTGTTCAACTATGGACCCATGGCTAAAACTCAAGTTTTAAAAACTTCCCAAAATCTGAATTTGGACTTTATTTAGTGTATTAAGTGTTTCAAAATGTCATCTTTCACGTAGATTCAGAACCGTCAAAAGCAAATAAGTCAGTTTTGAGATATCTTTGATAGAACAAAGTTCTGTCTTTCTTGTTTCAATTGTTCTACTGTGCACCCATGGCTAAAACTCAAGTTTTAAAAACTTCCCGAGATCTGAATCTGGACTTTCATTAGTGTATTATGTGTATCAAAATGTCGTCTTTCACATAGATTCGGAATCGTCAACTGCAAAAAAGTCAATTTTGAGATATCGTTGATTTAACAAAGTTGTCTCCTTCTTGTTTCAAGTGTTCTACTATGGACCCATGGGTAAAACTCACGTTTTAAAAATGTCCCGAAATCCGAATTTGGACTTTCACTAGTGTATTAAGTGTATCAAAATGTCGTCTTTCACATTGATTCGGAATCGTCAACCGCAAAAAAAGGCAGTTTTTAGATATCGTTGAATGAAGAAAGTTGTCTCTTTCTTGTTTCAAGTGTTCAACAATGGACCCATGGCTAAAACTCAAGTTTTAAAGACTTCCCGAAATCCGAATTTGGATTTTTCATTAGTGTATTAAGTGTATTAAAATGTCGTCTTTCACATTGATTCGGAATCATCAACCGCAAAAAAAGTCAGTTTTGAGATATCGTTGAATGAACAAAGTTGTCTCTTTCTTTTTTCAAGTGTTTAACTATGGACCCATGGCTAAAACTCAAGTTTTAAATACTTTCCGAAATCCGAATTTGGACTTTCATCAGTGTATTAAGTGTATTAAAATGTCGTCTTTCACATTGATTCGGAATCGTCCACTACAAAAAACTGCCCTTTTGAGTTATCGTTGAATAAGCAAAGTTGTCTCTTTCTTGTTTCAAGTGTTCAACTATGGACCCATGGCTAAAACACAAGTTTTAAAAACTTCTCAAAATATGAATTTGGACTTTCTTTAGTGTATTAAGTTTTTCAAAATGTCGTCTTTCACGTAGATTCGGAATCATCAAAACCAAATAAGTCAGTTTTTAGATATCTTTGATTGAACAAAGTTCTATCTTTCTTGTTTCAAGTGTTCTACTATGAACCCACGGCTAAAACTCAAGTTTTAAAAACTTCTCGAAATCTGAATCTGGACTTTCATTAGTGTATTAAGTGTATCAAAATGTCATCTTTCACATAGGTTCGGAATCGTCAACTGCAAAAAAGTCAATTTTAAGATATCGTTGATTGAACAAAGTTGTCTCCTTCTTGTTTCAAGTGTTCTACTATGGACCATGGCTAAAACTCAAGTTTTAGAGACATCCCGAAATCCGAATTTGGACTTTCGTTAGTGTATTTAGTGTATCAAAATGTCATCTTTCACATTGATTCGAGATCGTCAACCGCAAAAAAAGTCAGTTTTGAGATATCGTTGAATGAACAAAGTTGTCTCTTTCTTGTTTCTAGTGTTTAACTATGGACCCATGGCTAAAACTCAAGTTTTAAAGACTTCCCGAAATCTGATTTGGACTTTCATCAGTGTATTAAGTGTATTAAAATGTAGTCTTTCACATTGATTCAGAATCGTCCACCGCAAAAAACTTTCCTTTCGAGTTATCGTTGAATGAACGAAGTTGTCTCTTTCTTGTTTCAAGTGTTCAACTACGGACCCATGGCCAAAACTCAAGTTTTAAAAACTTCCCAAAATCTGAATTTGGGCTTTCTTTAGTGTATTAAGTGTTTCAAAATGCCGTCTTTCATGTAGATTCGTAATCATCAAAAGCAAATAAGTCAGTTTTTAGATATCTTTGATTGAACAAAGTTCTGTCTTTCTTGTTTCAAGTGTTCTACTATGGACCCATGACTAAAACTCAAGTTTTAAAAACTTCTCGAAATCTAAATCTGGACTTTCATTAGGGTATTAAGTGTATCAAAATGTCGTCTTTCACATAAATTCGGAATCGTCAACTGCAAAAAAGTCAGTTTTGAGATATCGTTGATTGAACAAAGTTGTCTCTTTCTTGTTTCAAGTGTTCAACTACGGACCCATGGCCAAAACTCAAGTTTTAAAAACTTCCCAAAATCTGAATTTGGGCTTTCTTTAGTGTATTAAGTGTTTCAAAATGCCGTCTTTCATGTAGATTCGTAATCATCAAAAGCAAATAAGTCAGTTTTTAGATATCTTTGATTGAACAAAGTTCTGTCTTTCTTGTTTCAAGTGTTCTACTATGGACCCATGACTAAAACTCAAGTTTTAAAAACTTCTCGAAATCTAAATCTGGACTTTCATTAGGGTATTAAGTGTATCAAAATGTCGTCTTTCACATAGATTCGGAATCGTCAACTGCAAAAAAGTCAGTTTTAAGATATCGTTGATTGAACAAAGTTGTCTCTTTCTTGTTTCAAGTGTTCTACTATGGACCCATGGGTAAAACTCAAGTTTTAAAAAAGTTCCCGGAATCCGAATTTGGACATTCGATAGTGTATTAAGTGTATCAAAATGTCGTCTTTCACGTTGATTCGGAATCGTCAACCGCAATAAAAGTCAGTTTTGAGATATAGTTGAATGAACAAAGTTGTCTCTTTCTTGTTTCAAGTGTTTAACTATTGACCCATGGCTAAAACTCAAGCTTTAAAGACTTCCCGAAATCCAAATTTGGACTTTCGTTAGTGTATTAAGTGTATCAAAATGTCGTCTTTCACATTTATTCGAAATCGTCAACCACAAAAAAAGTCAGTTTTGAGAAATCGTTGAATCAACAAAGTTGTCTCCTTCTTGTTTCAAGTGTTCTACTATGGACCCATCTCTAAAACTCAAGTTTTAAAGACTTCCCGAAATCCAAATTTAGACTTTCACTATTGTATTAAGTGTATTAAAATGTCGTATTTCACATTGATTCGGAATCGTCAACCGCAAAAAAAGTCAGTTCTGAGATATCGTTGAATGAACGAAGTTGTTTCTTTCTTGTTTCAAGTGTTTAACTATGGACCCATGGCTAAAACTCAAGTTTTAAAGACTTCCCGAAATCCGAATTTGTACTTTCATTAGTGTATTAAGTGTATTAAAATGTCGTCTTTCACATTGATTCGGAATCGTCAACCGCAAAAAAAGTCAGTTTTGAGTTATCGTTGAATGAACAAAGTTGTCTCTTTCTTGTTTCAAGTGTTTAACTATGGACCCATGGCTAAAACTCAAGTTTTAAAGACTTCCCGAAATCCGAATTTGGACTTTCATTAGTGTATTAAGTGTATTAAAATGTCGTCTTTCGCATTGATTCGGAATCGTCAACCGCAAAAAAAGTCAGTTTTGAGTTATCGTTGAATGAACAAAGTTGTCTCTTTCTTGTTTCAAGTGTTCAACTATGGACCCATGGCTAAAACTCAAGTTTTAAAGACTTCCCGAAATCCGAATTTGGACTTTCATTTGTGTATTAAGTGTATTAAAATGTCGTCTTTCACATTGATTCGGAATCGTCAACCGCAAAAAAAGTCAGTTTTGAGATATCGTTGAATGAACAAAGTTGTCTCTTTCTTGTTTCAAGTGTTCAACTATGGACCCATGGCTAAAACTCAAGTTTTAAAAACTTCCCAAAATCTGAATTTGGACTTTATTTAGTGTATTAAGTGTTTCAAAATGTCATCTTTCACGTAGATTCAGAACCGTCAAAAGCAAATAAGTCAGTTTTGAGATATCTTTGATAGAACAAAGTTCTGTCTTTCTTGTTTCAATTGTTCTACTGTGCACCCATGGCTAAAACTCAAGTTTTAAAAACTTCCCGAGATCTGAATCTGGACTTTCATTAGTGTATTATGTGTATCAAAATGTCGTCTTTCACATAGATTCGGAATCGTCAACTGCAAAAAAGTCAATTTTGAGATATCGTTGATTTAACAAAGTTGTCTCCTTCTTGTTTCAAGTGTTCTACTATGGACCCATGGGTAAAACTCACGTTTTAAAAATGTCCCGAAATCCGAATTTGGACTTTCACTAGTGTATTAAGTGTATCAAAATGTCGTCTTTCACATTGATTCGGAATCGTCAACCGCAAAAAAAGGCAGTTTTTAGATATCGTTGAATGAAGAAAGTTGTCTCTTTCTTGTTTCAAGTGTTCAACAATGGACCCATGGCTAAAACTCAAGTTTTAAAGACTTCCCGAAATCCGAATTTGGATTTTTCATTAGTGTATTAAGTGTATTAAAATGTCGTCTTTCACATTGATTCGGAATCATCAACCGCAAAAAAAGTCAGTTTTGAGATATCGTTGAATGAACAAAGTTGTCTCTTTCTTTTTTCAAGTGTTTAACTATGGACCCATGGCTAAAACTCAAGTTTTAAATACTTTCCGAAATCCGAATTTGGACTTTCATCAGTGTATTAAGTGTATTAAAATGTCGTCTTTCACATTGATTCGGAATCGTCCACTACAAAAAACTGCCCTTTTGAGTTATCGTTGAATAAGCAAAGTTGTCTCTTTCTTGTTTCAAGTGTTCAACTATGGACCCATGGCTAAAACACAAGTTTTAAAAACTTCTCAAAATATGAATTTGGACTTTCTTTAGTGTATTAAGTTTTTCAAAATGTCGTCTTTCACGTAGATTCGGAATCATCAAAACCAAATAAGTCAGTTTTTAGATATCTTTGATTGAACAAAGTTCTATCTTTCTTGTTTCAAGTGTTCTACTATGAACCCACGGCTAAAACTCAAGTTTTAAAAACTTCTCGAAATCTGAATCTGGACTTTCATTAGTGTATTAAGTGTATCAAAATGTCATCTTTCACATAGGTTCGGAATCGTCAACTGCAAAAAAGTCAATTTTAAGATATCGTTGATTGAACAAAGTTGTCTCCTTCTTGTTTCAAGTGTTCTACTATGGACCATGGCTAAAACTCAAGTTTTAGAGACATCCCGAAATCCGAATTTGGACTTTCGTTAGTGTATTTAGTGTATCAAAATGTCATCTTTCACATTGATTCGAGATCGTCAACCGCAAAAAAAGTCAGTTTTGAGATATCGTTGAATGAACAAAGTTGTCTCTTTCTTGTTTCTAGTGTTTAACTATGGACCCATGGCTAAAACTCAAGTTTTAAAGACTTCCCGAAATCTGATTTGGACTTTCATCAGTGTATTAAGTGTATTAAAATGTAGTCTTTCACATTGATTCAGAATCGTCCACCGCAAAAAACTTTCCTTTCGAGTTATCGTTGAATGAACGAAGTTGTCTCTTTCTTGTTTCAAGTGTTCAACTACGGACCCATGGCCAAAACTCAAGTTTTAAAAACTTCCCAAAATCTGAATTTGGGCTTTCTTTAGTGTATTAAGTGTTTCAAAATGCCGTCTTTCATGTAGATTCGTAATCATCAAAAGCAAATAAGTCAGTTTTTAGATATCTTTGATTGAACAAAGTTCTGTCTTTCTTGTTTCAAGTGTTCTACTATGGACCCATGACTAAAACTCAAGTTTTAAAAACTTCTCGAAATCTTAATCTGGACTTTCATTAGGGTATTAAGTGTATCAAAATGTCGTCTTTCACATAGATTCGGAATCGTCAACTGCAAAAAAGTCAGTTTTAAGATATCGTTGATTGAACAAAGTTGTCTCTTTCTTGTTTCAAGTGTTCTACTATGGACCCATGGGTAAAACTCAAGTTTTAAAAAAGTTCCCGGAATCCGAATTTGGACATTCGATAGTGTATTAAGTGTATCAAAATGTCGTCTTTCACGTTGATTCGGAATCGTCAACCGCAATAAAAGTCAGTTTTGAGATATAGTTGAATGAACAAAGTTGTCTCTTTCTTGTTTCAAGTGTTTAACTATTGACCCATGGCTAAAACTCAAGCTTTAAAGACTTCCCGAAATCCAAATTTGGACTTTCGTTAGTGTATTAAGTGTATCAAAATGTCGTCTTTCACATTTATTCGAAATCGTCAACCACAAAAAAAGTCAGTTTTGAGAAATCGTTGAATCAACAAAGTTGTCTCCTTCTTGTTTCAAGTGTTCTACTATGGACCCATCTCTAAAACTCAAGTTTTAAAGACTTCCCGAAATCCAAATTTAGACTTTCACTAGTGTATTAAGTGTATTAAAATGTCGTATTTCACATTGATTCGGAATCGTCAACCGCAAAAAAAGTCAGTTCTGAGATATCGTTGAATGAACGAAGTTGTTTCTTTCTTGTTTCAAGTGTTTAACTATGGACTCATGGCTAAAACTCAAGTTTTAAAGACTTCCCGAAATCCGAATTTGTACTTTCATTAGTGTATTAAGTGTATTAAAATGTCGTCTTTCACATTGATTTGGAATCGTCAACCGCAAAAAAAGTCAGTTTTGAGTTATCGTTGAATGAACAAAGTTGTCTCTTTCTTGTTTCAAGTGTTTAACTATGGACCCATGGCTAAAACTCAAGTTTTAAAGACTTCCCGAAATCCGAATTTGGACTTTCATTAGTGTATTAAGTGTATTAAAATGTCGTCTTTCGCATTGATTCGGAATCGTCAATCGCAAAAAAAGTCAGTTTTGAGTTATCGTTGAATGAACAAAGTTGTCTCTTTCTTGTTTCAAGTGTTCAACTATGGACCCATGGCTAAAACTCAAGTTTTAAAGACTTCCCGAAATCCGAATTTGGACTTTCATTTGTGTATTAAGTGTATTAAAATGTCGTCTTTCACATTGATTCGGAATCGTCAACCGCAAAAAAAGTCAGTTTTGAGATATCGTTGAATGAACAAAGTTGTCTCTTTCTTGTTTCAAGTGTTCTACTGTGCACCCGTGGCTAAAACTCAAGTTTTAAAAACTTCCCGAGATCTGAATCTGGACTTTCATTAGTGTATTATGTGTATCAAAATGTCGTCTTTCACATAGATTCGGAATCGTCAACTGCAAAAAAGTCAATTTTGAGATATCGTTGATTTAACAAAGTTGTCTCCTTCTTGTTTCAAGTGTTCTACTATGGACCCATGGGTAAAACTCACGTTTTAAAAATGTCCCGAAATCCGAATTTGGACTTTCACTAGTGTATTAAGTGTATCAAAATGTCGTCTTTCACATTGATTCGGAATCGTCAACCGCAAAAAAAGGCAATTTTTAGATATCGTTGAATGAAGAAAGTTGTCTCTTTCTTGTTTCAAGTGTTCAACAATGGACCCATGGCTAAAACTCAAGTTTTAAAGACTTCCCGAAATCCGAATTTGGATTTTTCATTAGTGTATTAAGTGTATTAAAATGTCGTCTTTCACATTGATTCGGAATCATCAACAGCAAAAAAAGTCAGTTTTGAGATATCGTTGAATGAACAAAGTTGTCTCTTTCTTTTTTCAAGTGTTTAACTATGGACCCATGGCTAAAACTCAAGTTTTAAATACTTTCCGAAATCCGAATTTGGACTTTCATCAGTGTATTAAGTGTATTAAAATGTCGTCTTTCACATTGATTCGGAATCGTCCACTACAAAAAACTGCCCTTTTGAGTTATCGTTGAATAAGCAAAGTTGTCTCTTTCTTGTTTCAAGTGTTCAACTATGGACCCATGGCTAAAACACAAGTTTTAAAAACTTCTCGAAATATGAATTTGGACTTTCTTTAGTGTATTAAGTTTTTCAAAATGTCGTCTTTCACGTAGATTTGGAATCATCAAAACCAAATAAGTCAGTTTTTAGATATCTTTGATTGAACAAAGTTCTATCTTTCTTGTTTCAAGTGTTCTACTATGAACCCACGGCTAAAACTCAAGTTTTAAAAACTTCTCGAAATCTGAATCTGGACTTTCATTAGTGTATTAAGTGTATCAAAATGTCATCTTTCACATAGGTTCGGAATCGTCAACTACAAAAAAGTCAATTTTAAGATATTGTTGATTGAACAAAGTTGTCTCCTTCTTGTTTCAAGTGTTCTACTATGGACCATGGCTAAAACTCAAGTTTTAGAGACATCCCGAAATCCGAATTTGGACTTTCGTTAGTGTATTAAGTGTATCAAAATGTCATCTTTCACATTGATTCGAGATCGTCAACCACAAAAAAAGTCAGTTTTGAGATATCGTTGAATGAACAAAGTTGTCTCTTTCTTGTTTCTAGTGTTTAACTATGGACCCATGGCTAAAACTCAAGTTTTAAAGACTTCCCGAAATCTGATTTGGACTTTCATCAGTGTATTAAGTGTATTAAAATGTAGTCTTTCACATTGATTCAGAATCGTCCACCGCAAAAAACTTTCCTTTCGAGTTATCGTTGAATGAACGAAGTTGTCTCTTTCTTGTTTCAAGTGTTCAACTACGGACCCATGGCCAAAACTCAAGTTTTGAAAACTTCCCAAAATCTGAATTTGGGCTTTCTTTAGTGTATTAAGTGTTTCAAAATGCCGTCTTTCATGTAGATTCGTAATCATCAAAAGCAAATAAGTCAGTTTTTAGATATCTTTGATTGAACAAAGTTCTGTCTTTCTTGTTTCAAGTGTTCTACTATGGACCCATGACTAAAACTCAAGTTTTAAAAACTTCTCGAAATCTAAATCTGGACTTTCATTAGGGTATTAAGTGTATCAAAATGTCGTCTTTCACATAGATTCGGAATCGTCAACTGAAAAAAAGTCAGTTTTAAGATATCGTTGATTGAACAAAGTTGTCTCTTTCTTGTTTCAAGTGTTCTACTATGGACCCATGGGTAAAACTCAAGTTTTAAAAAAGTTCCCGGAATTCGAATTTGGACATTCGTTAGTGTATTAAGTGTATCAAAATGTCGTCTTTCACGTTGATTCGGAATCGTCAACCGCAATAAAAGTCAGTTTTGAGATATAGTTGAATGAACAAAGTTGTCTCTTTCTTGTTTCAAGTGTTTAACTATTGACCCATGGCTAAAACTCAAGCTTTAAAGACTTCCCGAAATCCAAATTTGGACTTTCGTTAGTGTATTAAGTGTATCAAAATGTCGTCTTTCACATTTATTCGAAATCGTCAACCACAAAAAAAGTCAGTTTTGAGAAATCGTTGAATCAACAAAGTTGTCTCCTTCTTGTTTCAAGTGTTCTACTATGGACCCATCTCTAAAACTCAAGTTTTAAAGACTTCCCGAAATCCAAATTTAGACTTTCACTAGTGTATTAAGTGTATTAAAATGTCGTATTTCACATTGATTCGGAATCGTCAACCGCAAAAAAAGTCAGTTCTGAGATATCGTTGAATGAACGAAGTTGTTTCTTTCTTGTTTCAAGTGTTTAACTATGGACCCATGGCTAAAACTCAAGTTTTAAAGACTTCCCGAAATCCGAATTTGTACTTTCATTAGTGTATTAAGTGTATTAAAATGTCGTCTTTCACATTGATTCGGAATCGTCAACCGCAAAAAAAGTCAGTTTTGAGTTATCGTTGAATGAACAAAGTTGTCTCTTTCTTGTTTCAAGTGTTTAACTATGGACCCATGGCTAAAACTCAAGTTTTAAAGACTTCCCGAAATCCGAATTTGGACTTTCATTAGTGTATTAAGTGTATTAAAATGTCGTCTTTCGCATTGATTCGGAATCGTCAACCGCAAAAAAAGTCAGTTTTGAGTTATCGTTGAATGAACAAAGTTGTCTCTTTCTTGTTTCAAGTGTTCAACTATGGACCCATGGCTAAAACTCAAGTTTTAAAGACTTCCCGAAATCCGAATTTGGACTTTCATTTGTGTATTAAGTGTATTAAAATGTCGTCTTTCACATTGATTCGGAATCGTCAACCGCAAAAAAAGTCAGCTTTGAGATATCGTTGAATGAACAAAGTTGTCTCTTTCTTGTTTCAAGTGTTCAACTATGGACCCATGGCTAAAACTCAAGTTTTAAAGACTTCCCGAAATCCGAATTTGGACTTTCATTAGTGTTTTAAGTGTATTAAAATGTCGTCTTTCGCATTGATTCGGAATCGTCAACCGCAAAAAAAGTCAGTTTTGAGTTATCGTTGAATGAACAAAGTTGTCTCTTTCTTGTTTCAAGTGTTTAACTATGGACCCATGGCTAAAACTCAAGTTTTAAAGACTTCCCGAAATCCGAATTTGGACTTTCATTAGTGTATTAAGTGTATTAAAATGTCGTCTTTCGCATTGATTCGGAATCGTCAACCGCAAAAAAAGTCAGTTTTGAGTTATCGTTGAATGAACAAAGTTGTCTCTTTCTTGTTTCAAGTGTTCAACTATGGACCCATGGCTAAAACTCAAGTTTTAAAGACTTCCCGAAATCCGAATTTGGACTTTCATTTGTGTATTAAGTGTATTAAAATGTCGTCTTTCACATTGATTCGGAATCGTCAACCGCAAAAAAAGTCAGTTTTGAGATATCGTTGAATGAACAAAGTTGTCTCTTTCTTGTTTCAAGTGTTCAACTATGGACCCATGGCTAAAACTCAAGTTTTAAAAACTTCCCAAAATCTGAATTTGGACTTTATTTAGTGTATTAAGTGTTTCAAAATGTCATCTTTCATGTAGATTCAGAACCGTCAAAAGCAAATAAGTCAGTTTTGAGATATCTTTGATAGAATAAAGTTCTGTCTTTCTTGTTTCAATTGTTCTACTGTGCACCCATGGCTAAAACTCAAGTTTTAAAAACTTCTCGAGATCTGAATCTGGACTTTCATTAGTGTATTATGTGTATCAAAATGTCGTCTTTCACATAGATTCGGAATCGTCAACTGCAAAAAAGTCAATTTTGAGATATCGTTGATTTAACAAAGTTGTCTCCTTCTTGTTTCAAGTGTTCTACTATGGACCCATGGGTAAAACTCACGTTTTAAAAATGTCCCGAAATCCGAATTTGGACTTTCACTAGTGTATTAAGTGTATCAAAATGTCGTCTTTCACATTGATTCGGAATCGTCAACCGCAAAAAAAGGCAGTTTTTAGATATCGTTGAATGAAGAAAGTTGTCTCTTTCTTGTTTCAAGTGTTCAACAATGGACCCATGGCTAAAACTCAAGTTTTAAAGACTTCCCGAAATCCGAATTTGGATTTTTCATTAGTGTATTAAGTGTATTAAAATGTCGTCTTTCACATTGATTCGGAATCATCAACCGCAAAAAAAGTCAGTTTTGAGATATCGTTGAATGAACAAAGTTGTCTCTTTCTTTTTTCAAGTGTTTAACTATGGACCCATGGCTAAAACTCAAGTTTTAAATACTTTCCGAAATCCGAATTTGGACTTTCATCAGTGTATTAAGTGTATTAAAATGTCGTCTTTCACATTGATTCGGAATCGTCCACTACAAAAAACTGCCCTTTTGAGTTATCGTTGAATAAGCAAAGTTGTCTCTTTCTTGTTTCAAGTGTTCAACTATGGACCCATGGCTAAAACACAAGTTTTAAAAACTTCTCGAAATATGAATTTGGACTTTCTTTAGTGTATTAAGTTTTTCAAAATGTCGTCTTTCACGTAGATTCGGAATCATCAAAACCAAATAAGTCAGTTTTTAGATATCTTTGATTGAACAAAGTTCTATCTTTCTTGTTTCAAGTGTTCTACTATGAACCCACGGCTAAAACTCAAGTTTTAAAAACTTCTCGAAATCTGAATCTGGACTTTCATTAGTGTATTAAGTGTATCACAATGTCATCTTTCACATAGGTTCGGAATCGTCAACTGCAAAAAAGTCAATTTTAAGATATCGTTGATTGAACAAAGTTGTCTCCTTCTTGTTTCAAGTGTTCTACTATGGACCATGGCTAAAACTCAAGTCTTAGAGACATCCCGAAATCCGAATTTGGACTTTCGTTAGTGTATTAAGTGTATCAAAATGTCATCTTTCACATTGATTCGAGATCGTCAACCGCAAAAAAAGTCAGTTTTGAGATATCGTTGAATGAACAAAGTTGTCTCTTTCTTGTTTCTAGTGTTTAACTATGGACCCATGGCTAAAACTCAAGTTTTAAAGACTTCTCGAAATCTGATTTGGACTTTCATCAGTGTATTAAGTGTATTAAAATGTAGTCTTTCACATTGATTCAGAATCGTCCACCGCAAAAAACTTTCCTTTCGAGTTATCGTTGAATGAACGAAGTTGTCTCTTTCTTGTTTCAAGTGTTCAACTACGGACCCATGGCCAAAACTCAAGTTTTAAAAACTTCCCAAAATCTGAATTTGGGCTTTCTTTAGTGTATTAAGTGTTTCAAAATGCCGTCTTTCATGTAGATTCGTAATCATCAAAAGCAAATAAGTCAGTTTTTAGATATCTTTGATTGAACAAAGTTCTGTCTTTCTTGTTTCAAGTGTTCTACTATGGACCCATGACTAAAACTCAAGTTTTAAAAACTTCTCGAAATCTAAATCTGGACTTTCATTAGGGTATTAAGTGTATCAAAATGTCGTCTTTCACATAGATTCGGAATCGTCAACTGCAAAAAAGTCAGTTTTAAGATATCGTTGATTGAACAAAGTTGTCTCTTTCTTGTTTCAAGTGTTCTACTATGGACCCATGGGTAAAACTCAAGTTTTAAAAAAGTTCCCGGAATCCGAATTTGGACATTCGTTAGTGTATTAAGTGTATCAACATGTCGTCTTTCACGTTGATTCGGAATCGTCAACCGCAATAAAAGTCAGTTTTGAGATATAGTTGAATGAACAAAGTTGTCTCTTTCTTGTTTCAAGTGTTTAACTATTGACCCATGGCTAAAACTCAAGCTTTAAAGACTTCCCGAAATCCAAATTTGGACTTTCGTTAGTGTATTAAGTGTATCAAAATGTCGTCTTTCACATTTATTCGAAATCGTCAACCGCAAAAAAAGTCAGTTTTGAGAAATCGTTGAATCAACAAAGTTGTCTCTTTCTTGTTTCAAGTGTTCTACTATAGACCCATGGCTAAAACTCAAGTTTTAAAGACTTCCCGAAATCCAAATTTAGACTTTCACTAGTGTATTAAGTGTATTAAAATGTCGTATTTCACATTGATTCGGAATCGTCAACCGCAAAAAAAGTCAGTTCTGAGATATCGTTGAATGAACGAAGTTGTTTCTTTCTTGTTTCAAGTGTTTAACTATGGACCCATGGCTAAAACTCAAGTTTTAAAGACTTCTCGAAATCCGAATTTGTACTTTCATTAGTGTATTAAGTGTATTAAAATGTCGTCTTTCACATTGATTCGGAATCGTCAACCGCAAAAAAAGTCAGTTTTGAGTTATCGTTGAATGAACAAAGTTGTCTCTTTCTTGTTTCAAGTGTTTAACTATGGACCCATGGCTAAAACTCAAGTTTTAAAGACTTCCCGAAATCCGAATTTGGACTTTCATTAGTTTATTAAGTGTATTAAAATGTCGTCTTTCGCATTGATTCGGAATCGTCAACCGCAAAAAAAGTCAGTTTTGAGTTATCGTTGAATGAACAAAGTTGTCTCTTTCTTGTTTCAAGTGTTCAACTATGGACCCATGGCTAAAACTCAAGTTTTAAAGACTTCCCGAAATCCGAATTTGGACTTTCATTTGTGTATTAAGTGTATTAAAATGTCGTCTTTCACATTGATTCGGAATCGTCAACCGCAAAAAAAGTCAGTTTTGAGATATCGTTGAATGAATAAAGCTGTCTCTTTCTTGTTTCAAGTGTTCAACTATGGACCCATGGCTAAAACTCAAGTTTTAAAAACTTCCCAAAATCTGAATTTGGACTTTATTTAGTGTATTAAGTGTTTCAAAATGTCATCTTTCACGTAGATTCAGAACCGTCAAAAGCAAATAAGTCAGTTTTGAGATATCTTTGATAGAACAAAGTTCTGTCTTTCTTGTTTCAATTGTTCTACTGTGCACCCATGGCTAAAACTCAAGTTTTAAAAACTTCCCGAGATCTGAATCTGGACTTTCATTAGTGTATTATGTGTATCAAAATGTCGTCTTTCACATAGATTCGGAATCGTCAACTGCAAAAAAGTCAATTTTGAGATATCGTTGATTTAACAAAGTTGTCTCCTTTTTGTTTCAAGTGTTCTACTATGGACCCATGGGTAAAACTCACGTTTTAAAAATGTCCCGAAATCCAAATTTGGACTTTCACTAGTGTATTAAGTGTATCAAAATGTCGTCTTTCACATTGATTCGGAATCGTCAACCGCAAAAAAAGGCAGTTTTTAGATATCGTTGAATGAAGAAAGTTGTCTCTTTCTTGTTTCAAGTGTTCAACAATGGACCCATGGCTAAAACTCAAGTTTTAAAGACTTCCCGAAATCCGAATTTGGATTTTTCATTAGTGTATTAAGTGTATTAAAATGTCGTCTTTCACATTGATTCGGAATCATCAACCGCAAAAAAAGTCAGTTTTGAGATATCGTTGAATGAACAAAGTTGTCTCTTTCTTTTTTCAAGTGTTTAACTATGGACCCATGGCTAAAACTCAAGTTTTAAATACTTTCCGAAATCTGAATTTGGACTTTCATCAGTGTATTAAGTGTATTAAAATGTCGTCTTTCACATTGATTCGGAATCGTCCACTACAAAAAACTGCCCTTTTGAGTTATCGTTGAATAAGCAAAGTTGTCTCTTTCTTGTTTCAAGTGTTCAACTATGGACCCATGGCTAAAACACAAGTTTTAAAAACTTCTCGAAATATGAATTTGGACTTTCTTTAATGTATTAAGTTTTTCAAAATGTCGTCTTTCACGTAGATTCGGAATCATCAAAACCAAATAAGTCAGTTTTTAGATATCTTTGATTGAACAAAGTTCTATCTTTCTTGTTTCAAGTGTTCTACTATGAACCCACGGCTAAAACTCAAGTTTTAAAAACTTCTCGAAATCTGAATCTGGACTTTCATTAGTGTATTAAGTGTATCAAAATGTCATCTTTCACATAGGTTCGGAATCGTCAACTGCAAAAAAGTCAATTTTAAGATATCGTTGATTGAACAAAGTTGTCTCCTTCTTGTTTCAAGTGTTCTACTATGGACCATGGCTAAAACTCAAGTTTTAGAGACATCCCGAAATCCGAATTTGGACTTTCGTTAGTGTATTAAGTGTATCAAAATGTCATCTTTCACATTGATTCGAGATCGTCAACCGCAAAAAAAGTCAGTTTTGAGATATCGTTGAATGAACAAAGTTGTCTCTTTCTTGTTTCTAGTGTTTAACTATGGACCCATGGCTAAAACTCAAGTTTTAAAGACTTCCCGAAATCTGATTTGGACTTTCATCAGTGTATTAAGTGTATTAAAATGTAGTCTTTCACATTGATTCAGAATCGTCCACCGCAAAAAACTTTCCTTTCGAGTTATCGTTGAATGAACGAAGTTGTCTCTTTCTTGTTTCAAGTGTTCAACTACGGACCCATGGCCAAAACTCAAGTTTTAAAAACTTCCCAAAATCTGAATTTGGGCTTTCTTTAGTGTATTAAGTGTTTCAAAATGCCGTCTTTCATGTAGATTCGTAATCATCAAAAGCAAATAAGCCAGTTTTTAGATATCTTTGATTGAACAAAGTTCTGTCTTTCTTGTTTCAAGTGTTCTACTATGGACCCATGACTAAAACTCAAGTTTTAAAAACTTCTCGAAATCTAAATCTGGACTTTCATTAGGGTATTAAGTGTATCAAAATGTCGTCTTTCACATAGATTCGGAATCGTCAACTGCAAAAAAGTCAGTTTTAAGATATCGTTGATTGAACAAAGTTGTCTCTTTCTTGTTTCAAGTGTTCTACTATGGACCCATGGGTAAAACTCAAGTTTTAAAAAAGTTCCCGGAATCCGAATTTGGACATTCGTTAGTGTATTAAGTGTATCAAAATGTCGTCTTTCACGTTGATTCGGAATCGTCAACCGCAATAAAAGCCAGTTTTGAGATATAGTTGAATGAACAAAGTTGTCTCTTTCTTGTTTCAAGTGTTTAACTATTGACCCATGGCTAAAACTCAAGCTTTAAAGACTTCCCGAAATCCAAATTTGGACTTTCGTTAGTGTATTAAGTGTATCAAAATGTCGTCTTTCACATTTATTCGAAATCGTCAACCGCAAAAAAAGTCAGTTTTGAGAAATCGTTGAATCAACAAAGTTGTCTCTTTCTTGTTTCAAGTGTTCTACTATAGACCCATGGCTAAAACTCAAGTTTTAAAGACTTCCCGAAATCCAAATTTAGACATTCATTAGTGTATTAAGTGTATTAAAATGTCGTATTTCACATTGATTCGGAATCGTCAACCGCAAAAAAAGTCAGTTCTGAGATATCGTTGAATGAACGAAGTTGTTTCTTTCTTGTTTCAAGTGTTTAACTATGGACCCATGGCTAAAACTCAAGTTTTAAAGACTTCTCGAAATCCGAATTTGTACTTTCATTAGTGTATTAAGTGTATTAAAATGTCGTCTTTCACATTGATTCGGAATCGTCAACCGCAAAAAAAGTCAGTTTTGAGTTATCGTTGAATGAACAAAGTTGTCTCTTTCTTGTTTCAAGTGTTTAACTATGGACCCATGGCTAAAACTCAAGTTTTAAAGACTTCCCGAAATCCGAATTTGGACTTTCATTAGTGTATTAAGTGTATTAAAATGTCGTCTTTCGCATTGATTCGGAATCGTCAACCACAAAAAAAGTCAGTTTTGAGTTATCGTTGAATGAACAAAGTTGTCTCTTTCTTGTTTCAAGTGTTCAACTATGGACCCATGGCTAAAACTCAAGTTTTAAAGACTTCCCGAAATCCGAATTTGGACTTTCATTTGTGTATTAAGTGTATTAAAATGTCGTCTTTCACATTGATTCGGAATCGTCAACCGCAAAAAAAGTCATTTTTCAGATATCGTTGAATGAACAAAGTTGTCTCTTTCTTGTTTCAAGTGTTCAACTATGGACCCATGGCTAAAACTCAAGTTTTAAAAACTTCCCAAAATCTGAATTTGGACTTTATTTAGTGTATTAAGTGTTTCAAAATGTCATCTTTCACGTAGATTCAGAACCGTCAAAAGCAAATAAGTCAGTTTTGAGATATCTTTGATAGAACAAAGTTCTGTCTTTCTTGTTTCAATTGTTCTACTGTGCACCCGTGGCTAAAACTCAAGTTTTAAAAACTTCCCGAGATTTGAATCTGGACTTTCATTAGTGTATTATGTGTATCAAAATGTCGTCTTTCACATAGATTCGGAATCGTCAACTGCAAAAAAGTCAATTTTAAGATATCGTTGATTGAACAAAGTTGTCTCCTTCTTGTTTCAAGTGTTCTACTATGGACCATGGCTAAAACTCAAGTTTTAGAGACATCCCGAAATCCGAATTTGGACTTTCGTTAGTGTATTAAGTGTATCAAAATGTCATCTTTCACATTGATTCGAGATCGTCAACCGCAAAAAAAGTCAGTTTTGAGATATCGTTGAATGAACAAAGTTGTCTCTTTCTTGTTTCTAGTGTTTAACTATGGACCCATGGCTAAAACTCAAGTTTTAAAGACTTCCCGAAATCTGATTTGGACTTTCATCAGTGTATTAAGTGTATTAAAATGTAGTCTTTCACATTGATTCAGAATCGTCCACCGCAAAAAACTTTCCTTTCGAGTTATCGTTGAATGAACGAAGTTGTCTCTTTCTTGTTTCAAGTGTTCAACTACGGACCCATGGCCAAAACTCAAGTTTTAAAAACTTCCCAAAATCTGAATTTGGGCTTTCTTTAGTGTATTAAGTGTTTCAAAATGCCGTCTTTCATGTAGATTCGTAATCATCAAAAGCAAATAAGTCAGTTTTTAGATATCTTTGATTGAACAAAGTTCTGTCTTTCTTGTTTCAAGTGTTCTACTATGGACCCATGACTAAAACTCAAGTTTTAAAAACTTCTCGAAATCTAAATCTGGACTTTCATTAGGGTATTAAGTGTATCAAAATGTCGTCTTTCACATAGATTCGGAATCGTCAACTGCAAAAAAGTCAGTTTTAAGATATCGTTGATTGAACAAAGTTGTCTCTTTCTTGTTTCAAGTGTTCTACTATGGACCCATGGGTAAAACTCAAGTTTTAAAAAAGTTCCCGGAATCCGAATTTGGACATTCGTTAGTGTATTAAGTGTATCAAAATGTCGTCTTTCACGTTGATTCGGAATCGTCAACCGCAATAAAAGCCAGTTTTGAGATATAGTTGAATGAACAAAGTTGTCTCTTTCTTGTTTCAAGTGTTTAACTATTGACCCATGGCTAAAACTCAAGCTTTAAAGACTTCCCGAAATCCAAATTTGGACTTTCGTTAGTGTATTAAGTGTATCAAAATGTCGTCTTTCACATTTATTCGAAATCGTCAACCGCAAAAAAAGTCAGTTTTGAGAAATCGTTGAATCAACAAAGTTGTCTCTTTCTTGTTTCAAGTGTTCTACTATAGACCCATGGCTAAAACTCAAGTTTTAAAGACTTCCCGAAATCCAAATTTAGACATTCATTAGTGTATTAAGTGTATTAAAATGTCGTATTTCACATTGATTCGGAATCGTCAACCGCAAAAAAAGTCAGTTCTGAGATATCGTTGAATGAACGAAGTTGTTTCTTTCTTGTTTCAAGTGTTTAACTATGGACCCATGGCTAAAACTCAAGTTTTAAAGACTTCTCGAAATCCGAATTTGTACTTTCATTAGTGTATTAAGTGTATTAAAATGTCGTCTTTCACATTGATTCGGAATCGTCAACCGCAAAAAAAGTCAGTTTTGAGTTATCGTTGAATGAACAAAGTTGTCTCTTTCTTGTTTCAAGTGTTTAACTATGGACCCATGGCTAAAACTCAAGTTTTAAAGACTTCCCGAAATCCGAATTTGGACTTTCATTAGTGTATTAAGTGTATTAAAATGTCGTCTTTCGCATTAATTCGGAATCGTCAACCACAAAAAAAGTCAGTTTTGAGTTATCGTTGAATGAACAAAGTTGTCTCTTTCTTGTTTCAAGTGTTCAACTATGGACCCATGGCTAAAACTCAAGTTTTAAAGACTTCCCGAAATCCGAATTTGGACTTTCATTTGTGTATTAAGTGTATTAAAATGTCGTCTTTCACATTGATTCGGAATCGTCAACCGCAAAAAAAGTCATTTTTCAGATATCGTTGAATGAACAAAGTTGTCTCTTTCTTGTTTCAAGTGTTCAACTATGGACCCATGGCTAAAACTCAAGTTTTAAAAACTTCCCAAAATCTGAATTTGGACTTTATTTAGTGTATTAAGTGTTTCAAAATGTCATCTTTCACGTAGATTCAGAACCGTCAAAAGCAAATAAGTCAGTTTTGAGATATCTTTGATAGAACAAAGTTCTGTCTTTCTTGTTTCAATTGTTCTACTGTGCACCCGTGGCTAAAACTCAAGTTTTAAAAACTTCCCGAGATTTGAATCTGGACTTTCATTAGTGTATTATGTGTATCAAAATGTCGTCTTTCACATAGATTCGGAATCGTCAACTGCAAAAAAGTCAATTTTGAGATATCGTTGATTTAACAAAGTTGTCTCCTTCTTGTTTCAAGTGTTCTACTATGGACCCATGGGTAAAACTCACGTTTTAAAAATGTCCCGAAATCCGAATTTGGACTTTCACTAGTGTATTAAGTGTATCAAAATGTCGTCTTTCACATTGATTCGGAATCGTCAACCGCAAAAAAAGGCAGTTTTTAGATATCGTTGAATGAAGAAAGTTGTCTCTTTCTTGTTTCAAGTGTTCAACAATGGACCCATGGCTAAAACTCAAGTTTTAAAGACTTCCCCGAAATCCGAATTTGGATTTTTCATTAGTGTATTAAGTGTATTAAAATGTCGTCTTTCACATTGATTCGGAATCATCAACCGCAAAAAAAGTCAGTTTTGAGATATCGTTGAATGAACAAAGTTGTCTCTTTCTTTTTTCAAGTGTTTAACTATGGACCCATGGCTAAAACTCAAGTTTTAAATACTTTCCGAAATCCGAATTTGGACTTTCATCAGTGTATTAAGTGTATTAAAATGTCGTCTTTCACATTGATTCGGAATCGTCCACTACAAAAAACTGCCCTTTTGAGTTATCGTTGAATAAGCAAAGTTGTCTCTTTCTTGTTTCAAGTGTTCAACTATGGACCCATGGCTAAAACACAAGTTTTAAAAACTTCTCGAAATATGAATTTGGACTTTCTTTAGTGTATTAAGTTTTTCAAAATGTCGTCTTTCACGTAGATTCGGAATCATCAAAACCAAATAAGTCAGTTTTTAGATATCTTTGATTGAACAAAGTTCTATCTTTCTTGTTTCAAGTGTTCTACTATGAACCCACGGCTAAAACTCAAGTTTTAAAAACTTCTCGAAATCTGAATCTGGACTTTCATTAGTGTATTAAGTGTATCAAAATGTCATCTTTCACATAGGTTCGGAATCGTCAACTGCAAAAAAGTCAATTTTAAGATATCGTTGATTGAACAAAGTTGTCTCCTTCTTGTTTCAAGTGTTCTACTATGGACCATGGCTAAAACTCAAGTTTTAGAGACATCCCGAAATCCGAATTTGGACTTTCGTTAGTGTATTAAGTGTATCAAAATGTCATCTTTCACATTGATTCGAGATCGTCAACCGCAAAAAAAGTCAGTTTTGAGATATCGTTGAATGAACAAAGTTGTCTCTTTCTTGTTTCTAGTGTTTAACTATGGACCCATGGCTAAAACTCAAGTTTTAAAGACTTCCCGAAATCTGATTTGGACTTTCATCAGTGTATTAAGTGTATTAAAATGTAGTCTTTCACATTGATTCAGAATCGTCCACCGCAAAAAACTTTCCTTTCGAGTTATCGTTGAATGAACGAAGTTGTCTCTTTCTTGTTTCAAGTGTTCAACTACGGACCCATGGCCAAAACTCAAGTTTTAAAAACTTCCCAAAATCTGAATTTGGGCTTTCTTTAGTGTATTAAGTGTTTCAAAATGCCGTCTTTCATGTAGATTCGTAATCATCAAAAGCAAATAAGTCAGTTTTTAGATATCTTTGATTGAACAAAGTTCTGTCTTTCTTGTTTCAAGTGTTCTACTATGGACCCATGACTAAAACTCAAGTTTTAAAAACTTCTCGAAATCTAAATCTGGACTTTCATTAGGGTATTAAGTGTATCAAAATGTCGTCTTTCACATAGATTCGGAATCGTCAACTGCAAAAAAGTCAGTTTTAAGATATCGTTGATTGAACAAAGTTGTCTCTTTCTTGTTTCAAGTGTTCTACTATGGACCCATGGGTAAAACTCAAGTTTTAAAAAAGTTCCCGGAATCCGAATTTGGACATTCGTTAGTGTATTAAGTGTATCAAAATGTCGTCTTTCACGTTGATTCGGAATCGTCAACCGCAATAAAAGTCAGTTTTGAGATATAGTTGAATGAACAAAGTTGTCTCTTTCTTGTTTCAAGTGTTTAACTATTGACCCATGGCTAAAACTCAAGCTTTAAAGACTTCCCGAAATCCAAATTTGGACTTTCGTTAGTGTATTAAGTGTATCAAAATGTCGTCTTTCACATTTATTCGAAATCGTCAACCGCAAAAAAAGTCAGTTTTGAGAAATCGTTGAATCAACAAAGTTGTCTCTTTCTTGTTTCAAGTGTTCTACTATAGACCCATGGCTAAAACTCAAGTTTTAAAGACTTCCCGAAATCCAAATTTAGACTTTCATTAGTGTATTAAGTGTATTAAAATGTCGTATTTCACATTGATTCGGAATCGTCAACCGCAAAAAAAGTCAGTTCTGAGATATCGTTGAATGAACGAAGTTGTTTCTTTCTTGTTTCAAGTGTTTAACTATGGACCCATGGCTAAAACTCAAGTTTTAAAGACTTCTCGAAATCCGAATTTGTACTTTCATTAGTGTATTAAGTGTATTAAAATGTCGTCTTTCACATTGATTCGGAATCGTCAACCGCAAAAAAAGTCAGTTTTGAGTTATCGTTGAATGAACAAAGTTGTCTCTTTCTTGTTTCAAGTGTTTAACTATGGACCCATGGCTAAAACTCAAGTTTTAAAGACTTCCCGAAATCCGAATTTGGACTTTCATTAGTGTATTAAGTGTATTAAAATGTCGTCTTTCGCATTGATTCGGAATCGTCAACCACAAAAAAAGTCAGTTTTGAGTTATCGTTGATTGAACAAAGTTGTCTCTTTCTTGTTTCAAGTGTTCTACTATGGACCCATGCGTAAAACTCAAGTTTTAAAAAAGTTCCCGGAATCCGAATTTGGAAATTCGTTAGTGTATTAAGGGTATCAAAATGTCGTCTTTCACGTTGATTCGGAATCGTCAACCGCAATAAAAGTCAGTTTTGAGATATAGTTGAATGAACAATGTTGTCTCTTTCTTGTTTCAAGTGTTTAACTATTGACCCATGGCTAAAACTCAAGCTTTAAAGACTTCCCGAAATCCAAATTTGGACTTTCGTTAGTGTATTAAGTGTATCAAAATGTCGTCTTTCACATTTATTCGGAATCGTCAACCGCAAAAAAAGTCAGTTTTGAGATATCGTTGAATGAACAAAGTTGTCTCTTTCTTGTTTCAAGTGTTCAACTATGGATCCATGGCTAAAACTCAAGTTTTAAAAACTTCCCAAAATCTGAATTTGGACTTTATTTAGTGTATTAAGTGTTTCAAAATGTCATCTTTCACGTAGATTCAGAACCGTCAAAAGCAAATAAGTCAGTTTTGAGATATCTTTGATAGAACAAAGTTCTGTCTTTCTTGTTTCAATTGTTCTACTGTGCACCCATGGCTAAAACTCAAGTTTTAAAAACTTTCCGAGATCTGAATCTGGACTTTCATTAGTGTATTATGTGTATCAAAATGTCGTCTTTCACATAGATTCGGAATCGTCAACTGCAAAAAAGTCAATTTTGAGATATCGTTGATTTAACAAAGTTGTCTCCTTCTTGTTTCAAGTGTTCTACTATGGACCCATGGGTAAAACTCACGTTTTAAAAATGTCCCGAAATCCGAATTTGGACTTTCACTAGTGTATTAAGTGTATCAAAATGTCGTCTTTCACATTGATTCGGAATCGTCAACCGCAAAAAAAGGCAGTTTTTAGATATCGTTGAATGAAGAAAGTTGTCTCTTTCTTGTTTCAAGTGTTCAACAATGGACCCATGGCTAAAACTCAAGTTTTAAAGACTTCCCGAAATCCGAATTTGGATTTTTCATTAGTGTATTAAGTGTATTAAAATGTCGTCTTTCACATTGATTCGGAATCATCAACCGCAAAAAAAGTCAGTTTTGAGATATCGTTGAATGAACAAAGTTGTCTCTTTCTTTTTTCAAGTGTTTAACTATGGACCCATGGCTAAAACTCAAGTTTTAAATACTTTCCGAAATCCGAATTTGGACTTTCATCAGTGTATTAAGTGTATTAAAATGTCGTCTTTCACATTGATTCGGAATCGTCCACTACAAAAAACGGCCCTTTTGAGTTATCGTTGAATAAGCAAAGTTGTCTCTTTCTTGTTTCAAGTGTTCAACTATGGACCCATGGCTAAAACACAAGTTTTAAAAACTTCTCGAAATATGAATTTGGACTTTCTTTAGTGTATTAAGTTTTTCAAAATGTCGTCTTTCACGTAGATTCGGAATCATCAAAACCAAATAAGTCAGTTTTTAGATATCTTTGATTGAACAAAGTTCTATCTTTCTTGTTTCAAGTGTTCTACTATGAACCCGCGGCTAAAACTCAAGTTTTAAAAACTTCTCGAAATCTGAATCTGGACTTTCATTAGTGTATTAAGTGTATCAAAATGTCATCTTTCACATAGGTTCGGAATCGTCAACTGCAAAAAATTCAATTTTAAGATATCGTTGATTGAACAAAGTTGTCTCCTTCTTGTTTCAAGTGTTCTACTATGGACCATGGCTAAAACTCAAGTTTTAGAGACATCCCGAAATCCGAATTTGGACTTTCGTTAGTGTATTAAGTGTATCAAAATGTCATCTTTCACATTGATTCGAGATCGTCAACCGCAAAAAAAGTCAGTTTTGAGATATCGTTGAATGAACAAAGTTGTCTCTTTCTTGTTTCTAGTGTTTAACTATGGACCCATGGCTAAAACTCAAGTTTTAAAGACTTCCCGAAATCTGATTTGGACTTTCATCAGTGTATTAAGTGTATTAAAATGTAGTCTTTCACATTGATTCAGAATCGTCCACCGCAAAAAACTTTCCTTTCGAGTTATCGTTGAATGAACGAAGTTGTCTCTTTCTTGTTTCAAGTGTTCAACTACGGACCCATGGCCAAAACTCAAGTTTTAAAAACATCCCAAAATCTGAATTTGGGCTTTCTTTAGTGTATTAAGTGTCTCAAAATGCCGTCTTTCATGTAGATTCGTAATCATCAAAAGCAAATAAGTCAGTTTTTAGATATCTTTGATTGAACAAAGTTCTGCCTTTCTTGTTTCAAGTGTTCTACTATGGACCCATGACTAAAACTCAAGTTTTAAAAACTTCTCGAAATCTAAATCTGGACTTTCATTAGGGTATTAAGTGTATCAAAATGTCGTCTTTCACATAGATTCGGAATCGTCAACTGCAAAAAAGTCAGTTTTAAGATATCGTTGATTGAACAAAGTTGTCTCTTTCTTGTTTCAAGTGTTCTACTATGGACCCATGGGTAAAACTCAAGTTTTAAAAAAGTTCCCGGAATCCGAATTTGGACATTCGTTAGTGTATTAAGTGTATCAAAATGTCGTCTTTCACGTTGATTCGGAATCGTCAACCGCAATAAAAGTCAGTTTTGAGATATAGTTGAATGAACAAAGTTGTCTCTTTCTTGTTTCAAGTGTTTAACTATTGACCCATGGCTAAAACTCAAGCTTTAAAGACTTCCCGAAATCCAAATTTGGACTTTCGTTAGTGTATTAAGTGTATCAAAATGTCGTCTTTCACATTTATTCGAAATCGTCAACCGCAAAAAAAGTCAGTTTTGAGAAATCGTTGAATCAACAAAGTTGTCTCTTTCTTGTTTCAAGTGTTCTACTATAGACCCATGGCTAAAACTCAAGTTTTAAAGGCTTCCCGAAATCCAAATTTAGACTTTCACTAGTGTATTAAGTGTATTAAAATGTCGTATTTCTCATTGATTCGGAATCGTCAACCGCAAAAAAAGTCAGTTCTGAGATATCGTTGAATGAACGAAGTTGTTTCTTTCTTGTTTCAAGTGTTTAACTATGGACCCATGGCTAAAACTCAAGTTTTAAAGACTTCCCGAAATCCGAATTTGTACTTTCATTAGTGTATTAAGTGTATTAAAATGTCGTCTTTCACATTGATTCGGAATCGTCAACCGCAAAAAAAGTCAGTTTTGAGTTATCGTTGAATGAACAAAGTTGTCTCTTTCTTGTTTCAAGTGTTTAACTATGGACCCATGGCTAAAACTCAAGTTTTAAAGACTTCCCGAAATCCGAATTTGGACTTTCATTAGTGTATTAAGTGTATTAAAATGTCGTCTTTCGCATTGATTCGGAATCGTCAACCGCAAAAAAAGTCAGTTTTCAGTTATCGTTGAATGAACAAAGTTGTCTCTTTCTTGTTTCAAGTGTTCAACTATGGACCCATGGCTAAAACTCAAGTTTTAAAGACTTCCCGAAATCCGAATTTGGACTTTCATTTGTGTATTAAGTGTATTAAAATGTCGTCTTTCACATTGATTCGGAATCGTCAACCGCAAAAAAAGTCAGTTTTGAGATATCGTTGAATGAACAAAGTTGTCTCTTTCTTGTTTCAAGTGTTCAACTATGGACCCATGGCTAAAACTCAAGTTTTAAAAACTTCCCAAAATCTGAATTTGGACTTTATTTAGTGTATTAAGTGTTTCAAAATGTCATCTTTCACGTAGATTCAGAACCGTCAAAAGCAAATAAGTCAGTTTTGAGATATCTTTGATAGAACAAAGTTCTGTCTTTCTTGTTTCAATTGTTCTACTGTGCACCCATGGCTAAAACTCAAGTTTTAAAAACTTCCCGAGATCTGAATCTGGACATTCATTAGTGTATTATGTGTATCAAAATGTCGTCTTTCACATAGATTCGGAATCGTCAACTGCAAAAAAGTCAATTTTGAGATATCGTTGATTTAACAAAGTTGTCTCCTTCTTGTTTCAAGTGTTCTACTATGGACCCATGGGTAAAACTCACGTTTTAAAAATGTCCCGAAATCCGAATTTGGACTTTCACTAGTGTATTAAGTGTATCAAAATGTCGTCTTTCACATTGATTCGGAATCGTCAACCGCAAAAAAAGGCAGTTTTTAGATATCGTTGAATGAAGAAAGTTGTCTCTTTCTTGTTTCAAGTGTTCAACAATGGACCCATGGCTAAAACTCAAGTTTTAAAGACTTCCCGAAATCCGAATTTGGATTTTTCATTAGTGTATTAAGTGTATTAAAATGTCGTCTTTCACATTGATTCGGAATCATCAACCGCAAAAAAAGTCAGTTTTGAGATATCGTTGAATGAACAAAGTTGTCTCTTTCTTTTTTCAAGTGTTTAACTATGGACCCATGGCTAAAACTCAAGTTTTAAATACTTTCCGAAATCCGAATTTGGACTTTCATCAGTGTATTAAGTGTATTAAAATGTCGTCTTTCACATTGATTCGGAATCGTCCACTACAAAAAACTGCCCTTTTGAGTTATCGTTGAATAAGCAAAGTTGTCTCTTTCTTGTTTCAAGTGTTCAACTATGGACCCATGGCTAAAACACAAGTTTTAAAAACTTCTCGAAATATGAATTTGGACTTTCTTTAGTGTATTAAGTTTTTCAAAATGTCGTCTTTCACGTAGATTCGGAATCATCAAAACCAAATAAGTCAGTTTTTAGATATCTTTGATTGAACAAAGTTCTATCTTTCTTGTTTCAAGTGTTCTACTATGAACCCACGGCTAAAACTCAAGTTTTAAAAACTTCTCGAAATCTGAATCTGGACTTTCATTAGTGTATTAAGTGTATCAAAATGTCATCTTTCACATAGGTTCGGAATCGTCAACTGCAAAAAAGTCAATTTTAAGATATCGTTGATTGAACAAAGTTGTCTCCTTCTTGTTTCAAGTGTTCTACTATGGACCATGGCTAAAACTCAAGTTTTAGAGACATCCCGAAATCCGAATTTGGACTTTCGTTAGTGTATTAAGTGTATCAAAATGTCATCTTTCACATTGATTCGAGATCGTCAACCGCAAAAAAAGTCAGTTTTGAGATATCGTTGAATGAACAAAGTTGTCTCTTTCTTGTTTCTAGTGTTTAACTATGGACCCATGGCTAAAACTCAAGTTTTAAAGACTTCCCGAAATCCAAATTTGGACTTTCATTTGTGTATTAAGTGTATTAAAATGTCGTCTTTCACATTGATTCGGAATCGTCAACCGCAAAAAAAGTCAGTTTTGAGATATCGTTGAATGAACAAAGTTGTCTCTTTCTTTTTTCAAGTGTTCAACTATGGACCCATGGCTAAAACTCAAGTTTTAAAAACTTCCCAAAATCTGAATTTGGACTTTATTTAGTGTATTAAGTGTTTCAAAATGTCATCTTTCACGTAGATTCAGAACCGTCAAAAGCAAATAAGTCAGTTTTGAGATATCTTTGATAGAACAAAGTTCTGTCTTTCTTGTTTCAATTGTTCTACTGTGCACCCATGGCTAAAACTCAAGTTTTAAAAACTTCCCGAGATCTGAATCTGGACTTTCATTAGTGTATTATGTGTATCAAAATGTCGTCTTTCACATAGATTCGGAATCGTCAACTGCAAAAAAGTCAATTTTGAGATATCGTTGATTTAACAAAGTTGTCTCCTTCTTGTTTCAAGTGTTCTACTATGGACCCATGGGTAAAACTCACGTTTTAAAAATGTCCCGAAATCCGAATTTGGACTTTCACTAGTGTATTAAGTGTATCAAAATGTCGTCTTTCACGTTGATTCGGAATCGTCAACCGCAATAAAAGTCAGTTTTGAGATATAGTTGAATGAACAAAGTTGTCTCTTTCTTGTTTCAAGTGTTTAACTATTGACCCATGGCTAAAACTCAAGCTTTAAAGACTTCCCGAAATCCAAATTTGGACTTTCGTTAGTGTATTAAGTGTATCAAAATGTCGTCTTTCACATTTATTCGAAATCGTCAACCGCAAAAAAAGTCAGTTTTGAGAAATCGTTGAATCAACAAAGTTGTCTCTTTCTTGTTTCAAGTGTTCTACTATAGACCCATGGCTAAAACTCAAGTTTTAAAGACTTCCCGAAATCCAAATTTAGACTTTCACTAGTGTATTAAGTGTATTAAAATGTCGTATTTCACATTGATTCGGAATCGTCAACCGCAAAAAAAGTCAGTTCTGAGATATCGTTGAATGAACGAAGTTGTTTCTTTCTTGTTTCAAGTGTTTAACTATGGACCCATGGCTAAAACTCAAGTTTTAAAGACTTCCCGAAATCCGAATTTGTACTTTCATTAGTGTATTAAGTGTATTAAAATGTCGTCTTTCACATTGATTCGGAATCGTCAACCGCAAAAAAAGTCAGTTTTGAGTTATCGTTGAATGAACAAAGTTGTCTCTTTCTTGTTTCAAGTGTTTAACTATGGACCCATGGCTAAAACTCAAGTTTTAAAGACTTCCCGAAATCCGAATTTGGACTTTCATTAGTGTATTAAGCGTATTAAAATGTCGTCTTTCGCATTGATTCGGAATCGTCAACCGCAAAAAAAGTCAGTTTTCAGTTATCGTTGAATGAACAAAGTTGTCTCTTTCTTGTTTCAAGTGTTCAACTATGGACCCATGGCTAAAACTCAAGTTTTAAAGACTTCCCGAAATCCGAATTTGGACTTTCATTTGTGTATTAAGTGTATTAAAATGTCGTCTTTCACATTGATTCGGAATCGTCAACCGCAAAAAAAGTCAGTTTTGAGATATCGTTGAATGAACAAAGTTGTCTCTTTCTTGTTTCAAGTGTTCAACTATGGACCCATGGCTAAAACTCAAGTTTTAAAAACTTCCCAAAATCTGAATTTGGACTTTATTTAGTGTATTAAGTGTTTCAAAATGTCATCTTTCACGTAGATTCAGAACCGTCAAAAGCAAATAAGTCAGTTTTGAGATATCTTTGATAGAACAAAGTTCTGTCTTTCTTGTTTCAATTGTTCTACTGTGCACCCATGGCTAAAACTCAAGTTTTAAAAACTTCCCGAGATCTGAATCTGGACTTTCATTAGTGTATTATGTGTATCAAAATGTCGTCTTTCACATAGATTCGGAATCGTCAACTGCAAAAAAGTCAATTTTGAGATATCGTTGATTTAACAAAGTTGTCTCCTTCTTGTTTCAAGTGTTCTACTATGGACCCATGGGTAAAACTCACGTTTTAAAAATGTCCCGAAATCCGAATTTGGACTTTCACTAGTGTATTAAGTGTATCAAAATGTCGTCTTTCACATTGATTCGGAATCGTCAACCGCAAAAAAAGGCAGTTTTTAGATATCGTTGAATGAAGAAAGTTGTCTCTTTCTTGTTTCAAGTGTTCAACAATGGACCCATGGCTAAAACTCAAGTTTTAAAGACTTCCCGAAATCCGAATTTGGATTTTTCATTAGTGTATTAAGTGTATTAAAATGTCGTCTTTCACATTGATTCGGAATCATCAACCGCAAAAAA
Organism: Diospyros kaki; assembly: GCA_036245055.1. Taxonomy (NCBI): domain Eukaryota; kingdom Viridiplantae; phylum Streptophyta; class Magnoliopsida; order Ericales; family Ebenaceae; genus Diospyros; species Diospyros kaki. The sequence continues at coordinate 17,957,120 of BSEG01000009.1, read as the reverse complement.
AGTCAGTTTTGAGATATCGTTGAATGAACAAAGTTGTCTCTTTCTTTTTTCAAGTGTTTAACTATGGACCCATGGCTAAAACTCAAGTTTTAAATACTTTCCGAAATCCGAATTTGGACTTTCATCAGTGTATTAAGTGTATTAAAATGTCGTCTTTCACATTGATTCGGAATCGTCCACTACAAAAAACTGCCCTTTTGAGTTATCGTTGAATAAGCAAAGTTGTCTCTTTTTTGTTTCAAGTGTTCAACTATGGACCCATGGCTAAAACACAAGTTTTAAAAACTTCTCGAAATATGAATTTGGACTTTCTTTAGTGTATTAAGTTTTTCAAAATGTCGTCTTTCACGTAGATTCGGAATCATCAAAACCAAATAAGTCAGTTTTTAGATATCTTTGATTGAACAAAGTTCTATCTTTCTTGTTTCAAGTGTTCTACTATGAACCCACGGCTAAAACTCAAGTTTTAAAAACTTCTCGAAATCTGAATCTGGACTTTCATTAGTGTATTAAGTGTATCAAAATGTCATCTTTCACATAGGTTCGGAATCGTCAACTGCAAAAAAGTCAATTTTAAGATATCGTTGATTGAACAAAGTTGTCTCCTTCTTGTTTCAAGTGTTCTACTATGGACCATGGCTAAAACTCAAGTTTTAGAGACATCCCGAAATCCGAATTTGGACTTTCGTTAGTGTATTAAGTGTATCAAAATGTCATCTTTCACATTGATTCGAGATCGTCAACCGCAAAAAAAGTCAGTTTTGAGATATCGTTGAATGAACAAAGTTGTCTCTTTCTTGTTTCTAGTGTTTAACTATGGACCCATGGCTAAAACTCAAGTTTTAAAGACTTCCCGAAATCCGAATTTGGACTTTCATTTGTGTATTAAGTGTATTAAAATGTCGTCTTTCACATTGATTCGGAATCGTCAACCGCAAAAAAAGTCAGTTTTGAGATATCGTTGAATGAACAAAGTTGTCTCTTTCTTGTTTCAAGTGTTCAACTATGGACCCATGGCTAAAACTCAAGTTTTAAAAACTTCCCAAAATCTGAATTTGGACTTTATTTAGTGTATTAAGTGTTTCAAAATGTCATCTTTCACGTAGATTCAGAACCGTCAAAAGCAAATAAGTCAGTTTTGAGATATCTTTGATAGAACAAAGTTCTGTCTTTCTTGTTTCAATTGTTCTACTGTGCACCCATGGCTAAAACTCAAGTTTTAAAAACTTCCCGAGATCTGAATCTGGACATTCATTAGTGTATTATGTGTATCAAAATGTCGTCTTTCACATAGATTCGGAATCGTCAACTGCAAAAAAGTCAATTTTGAGATATCGTTGATTTAACAAAGTTGTCTCCTTCTTGTTTCAAGTGTTCTACTATGGACCCATGGGTAAAACTCACGTTTTAAAAATGTCCCGAAATCCGAATTTGGACTTTCACTAGTGTATTAAGTGTATCAAAATGTCGTCTTTCACATTGATTCGGAATCGTCAACCGCAAAAAAAGGCAGTTTTTAGATATCGTTGAATGAAGAAAGTTGTCTCTTTCTTGTTTCAAGTGTTCAACAATGGACCCATGGCTAAAACTCAAGTTTTAAAGACTTCCCGAAATCCGAATTTGGATTTTTCATTAGTGTATTAAGTGTATTAAAATGTCGTCTTTCACATTGATTCGGAATCATCAACCGCAAAAAAAGTCAGTTTTGAGATATCGTTGAATGAACAAAGTTGTCTCTTTCTTTTTTCAAGTGTTTAACTATGGACCCATGGCTAAAACTCAAGTTTTAAATACTTTCCGAAATCCGAATTTGGACTTTCATCAGTGTATTAAGTGTATTAAAATGTCGTCTTTCACATTGATTCGGAATCGTCCACTACAAAAAACTGCCCTTTTGAGTTATCGTTGAATAAGCAAAGTTGTCTCTTTCTTGTTTCAAGTGTTCAACTATGGACCCATGGCTAAAACACAAGTTTTAAAAACTTCTCGAAATATGAATTTGGACTTTCTTTAGTGTATTAAGTTTTTCAAAATGTCGTCTTTCACGTAGATTCGGAATCATCAAAACCAAATAAGTCAGTTTTTAGATATCTTTGATTGAACAAAGTTCTATCTTTCTTGTTTCAAGTGTTCTACTATGAACCCACGGCTAAAACTCAAGTTTTAAAAACTTCTCGAAATCTGAATCTGGACTTTCATTAGTGTATTAAGTGTATCAAAATGTCATCTTTCACATAGGTTCGGAATCGTCAACTGCAAAAAAGTCAATTTTAAGATATCGTTGATTGAACAAAGTTGTCTCCTTCTTGTTTCAAGTGTTCTACTATGGACCATGGCTAAAACTCAAGTTTTAGAGACATCCCGAAATCCGAATTTGGACTTTCGTTAGTGTATTAAGTGTATCAAAATGTCATCTTTCACATTGATTCGAGATCGTCAACCGCAAAAAAAGTCAGTTTTGAGATATCGTTGAATGAACAAAGTTGTCTCTTTCTTGTTTCTAGTGTTTAACTATGGACCCATGGCTAAAACTCAAGTTTTAAAGACTTCCCGAAATCCGAATTTGGACTTTCATTTGTGTATTAAGTGTATTAAAATGTCGTCTTTCACATTGATTCGGAATCGTCAACCGCAAAAAAAGTCAGTTTTGAGATATCGTTGAATGAACAAAGTTGTCTCTTTCTTGTTTCAAGTGTTCAACTATGGACCCATGGCTAAAACTCAAGTTTTAAAAACTTCCCAAAATCTGAATTTGGACTTTATTTAGTGTATTAAGTGTTTCAAAATGTCATCTTTCACGTAGATTCAGAACCGTCAAAAGCAAATAAGTCAGTTTTGAGATATCTTTGATAGAACAAAGTTCTGTCTTTCTTGTTTCAATTGTTCTACTGTGCACCCATGGCTAAAACTCAAGTTTTAAAAACTTCCCGAGATCTGAATCTGGACTTTCATTAGTGTATTATGTGTATCAAAATGTCGTCTTTCACATAGATTCGGAATCGTCAACTGCAAAAAAGTCAATTTTGAGATATCGTTGATTTAACAAAGTTGTCTCCTTCTTGTTTCAAGTGTTCTACTATGGACCCATGGGTAAAACTCACGTTTTAAAAATGTCCCGAAATCCGAATTTGGACTTTCACTAGTGTATTAAGTGTATCAAAATGTCGTCTTTCACATTGATTCGGAATCGTCAACCGCAAAAAAAGGCAGTTTTTAGATATCGTTGAATGAAGAAAGTTGTCTCTTTCTTGTTTCAAGTGTTCAACAATGGACCCATGGCTAAAACTCAAGTTTTAAAGACTTCCCGAAATCCGAATTTGGATTTTTCATTAGTGTATTAAGTGTATTAAAATGTCGTCTTTCACATTGATTCGGAATCATCAACCGCAAAAAAAGTCAGTTTTGAGATATCGTTGAATGAACAAAGTTGTCTCTTTCTTTTTTCAAGTGTTTAACTATGGACCCATGGCTAAAACTCAAGTTTTAAATACTTTCCGAAATCCAAATTTGGACTTTCATCAGTGTATTAAGTGTATTAAAATGTCATCTTTCACATTGATTCGGAATCGTCCACTACAAAAAACTGCCCTTTTGAGTTATCGTTGAATAAGCAAAGTTGTCTCTTTCTTGTTTCAAGTGTTCAACTATGGACCCATGGCTAAAACACAAGTTTTAAAAACTTCTCGAAATATGAATTTGGACTTTCTTTAGTGTATTAAGTTTTTCAAAATGTCGTCTTTCACGTAGATTCGGAATCATCAAAACCAAATAAGTCAGTTTTTAGATATCTTTGATTGAACAAAGTTCTATCTTTCTTGTTTCAAGTGTTCTACTATGAACCCACGGCTAAAACTCAAGTTTTAAAAACTTCTCGAAATCTGAATCTGGACTTTCATTAGTGTATTAAGTGTATCAAAATGTCATCTTTCACATAGGTTCGGAATCGTCAACTGCAAAAAAGTCAATTTTAAGATATCGTTGATTGAACAAAGTTGTCTCCTTCTTGTTTCAAGTGTTCTACTATGGACCATGGCTAAAACTCAAGTTTTAGAGACATCCCGAAATCCGAATTTGGACTTTCGTTAGTGTATTAAGTGTATCAAAATGTCATCTTTCACATTGATTCGAGATCGTCAACCGCAAAAAAAGTCAGTTTTGAGATATCGTTGAATGAACAAAGTTGTCTCTTTCTTGTTTCTAGTGTTTAACTATGGACCCATGGCTAAAACTCAAGTTTTAAAGACTTCCCGAAATCTGATTTGGACTTTCATCAGTGTATTAAGTGTATTAAAATGTAGTCTTTCACATTGATTCAGAATCGTCCACCGCAAAAAACTTTCCTTTCGAGTTATCGTTGAATGAACGAAGTTGTCTCTTTCTTGTTTCAAGTGTTCAACTACGGACCCATGGCCAAAACTCAAGTTTTAAAAACTTCCCAAAATCTGAATTTGGGCTTTCTTTAGTGTATTAAGTGTTTCAAAATGCCGTCTTTCATGTAGATTCGTAATCATCAAAAGCAAATAAGTCAGTTTTTAGATATCTTTGATTGAACAAAGTTCTGCCTTTCTTGTTTCAAGTGTTCTACTATGGACCCATGACTAAAACTCAAGTTTTAAAAACTTCTCGAAATCTAAATCTGGACTTTCATTAGGGTATTAAGTGTATCAAAATGTCGTCTTTCACATAGATTCGGAATCGTCAACTGCAAAAAAGTCAGTTTTAAGATATCGTTGATTGAACAAAGTTGTCTCTTTCTTGTTTCAAGTGTTCTACTATGGACCCATGGGTAAAACTCAAGTTTTAAAAAAGTTCCCGGAATCCGAATTTGGACATTCGTTAGTGTATTAAGTGTATCAAAATGTCGTCTTTCACGTTGATTCGGAATCGTCAACCGCAATAAAAGTCAGTTTTGAGATATAGTTGAATGAACAAAGTTGTCTCTTTCTTGTTTCAAGTGTTTAACTATTGACCCATGGCTAAAACTCAAGCTTTAAAGACTTCCCGAAATCCAAATTTGGACTTTCGTTAGTGTATTAAGTGTATCAAAATGTCGTCTTTCACATTTATTCGAAATCGTCAACCGCAAAAAAAGTCAGTTTTGAGAAATCGTTGAATCAACAAAGTTGTCTCTTTCTTGTTTCAAGTGTTCTACTATAGACCCATGGCTAAAACTCAAGTTTTAAAGACTTCCCGAAATCCAAATTTAGACTTTCACTAGTGTATTAAGTGTATTAAAATGTCGTATTTCACATTGATTCGGAATCGTCAACCGCAAAAAAAGTCAGTTCTGAGATATCGTTGAATGAACGAAGTTGTTTCTTTCTTGTTTCAAGTGTTTAACTATGGACCCATGGCTAAAACTCAAGTTTTAAAGACTTCCCGAAATCCGAATTTGTACTTTCATTAGTGTATTAAGTGTATTAAAATGTCGTCTTTCACATTGATTCGGAATCGTCAACCGCAAAAAAAGTCAGTTTTGAGTTATCGTTGAATGAACAAAGTTGTCTCTTTCTTGTTTCAAGTGTTTAACTATGGACCCATGGCTAAAACTCAAGTTTTAAAGACTTCCCGAAATCCGAATTTGGACTTTCATTAGTGTTTTAAGTGTATTAAAATGTCGTCTTTCGCATTGATTCGGAATCGTCAACCGCAAAAAAAGTCAGTTTTGAGTTATCGTTGAATGAACAAAGTTGTCTCTTTCTTGTTTCAAGTGTTCAACTATGGACCCATGGCTAAAACTCAAGTTTTAAAGACTTCCCGAAATCCGAATTTGGACTTTCATTTGTGTATTAAGTGTATTAAAATGTCGTCTTTCACATTGATTCGGAATCGTCAACCGCAAAAAAAGTCAGTTTTGAGATATCGTTGAATAAACAAAGTTGTCTCTTTCTTGTTTCAAGTGTTCAACTATGGACCCATGGCTAAAACTCAAGTTTTAAAAACTTCCCAAAATCTGAATTTGGACTTTATTTAGTGTATTAAGTGTTTCAAAATGTCATCTTTCACGTAGATTCAGAACCGTCAAAAGCAAATAAGTCAGTTTTGAGATATCTTTGATAGAACAAAGTTCTGTCTTTCTTGTTTCAATTGTTCTACTGTGCACCCATGGCTAAAACTCAAGTTTTAAAAACTTCCCGAGATCTGAATCTGGACTTTCATTAGTGTATTATGTGTATCAAAATGTCGTCTTTCACATAGATTCGGAATCGTCAACTGCAAAAAAGTCAATTTTGAGATATCGTTGATTTAACAAAGTTGTCTCCTTCTTGTTTCAAGTGTTCTACTATGGACCCATGGGTAAAACTCACGTTTTAAAAATGTCCCGAAATCCAAATTTGGACTTTCACTAGTGTATTAAGTGTATCAAAATGTCGTCTTTCACATTGATTCGGAATCGTCAACCGCAAAAAAAGGCAGTTTTTAGATATCGTTGAATGAAGAAAGTTGTCTCTTTCTTGTTTCAAGTGTTCAACAATGGACCCATGGCTAAAACTCAAGTTTTAAAGACTTCCCGAAATCCGAATTTGGATTTTTCATTAGTGTATTAAGTGTATTAAAATGTCGTATTTCACATTGATTCGGAATCGTCAACCGCAAAAAAAGTCAGTTCTGAGATATCGTTGAATGAACGAAGTTGTTTCTTTTTTGTTTCAAGTGTTTAACTATGGACCCATGGCTAAAACTCAAGTTTTAAAGACTTCCCGAAATCCGAATTTGTACTTTCATTAGTGTATTAAGTGTATTAAAATGTCGTCTTTCACATTGATTCGGAATCGTCAACCGCAAAAAAAGTCAGTTTTGAGTTATCGTTGAATGAACAAAGTTGTCTCTTTCTTGTTTCAAGTGTTTAACTATGGACCCATGGCTAAAACTCAAGTTTTAAAGACTTCCCGAAATCCGAATTTGGACTTTCATTAGTGTATTAAGTGTATTAAAATGTCGTCTTTCGCATTGATTCGGAATCGTCAACCGCAAAAAAAGTCAGTTTTCAGTTATCGTTGAATGAACAAAGTTGTCTCTTTCTTGTTTCAAGTGTTCAACTATGGACCCATGGCTAAAACTCAAGTTTTAAAGACTTCCCGAAATCCGAATTTGGACTTTCATTTGTGTATTAAGTGTATTAAAATGTCATCTTTCACATTGATTCGGAATCGTCAACCGCAAAAAAAGTCAGTTTTGAGATATCATTGAATGAACAAAGTTGTCTCTTTCTTGTTTCAAGTGTTCAACTATGGACCCATGGCTAAAACTCAAGTTTTAAAAACTTCCCAAAATCTGAATTTGGACTTTATTTAGTGTATTAAGTGTTTCAAAATGTCATCTTTCACGTAGATTCAGAACCGTCAAAAGCAAATAAGTCAGTTTTGAGATATCTTTGATAGAACAAAGTTCTGTCTTTCTTGTTTCAATTGTTCTACTGTGCACCCATGGCTAAAACTCAAGTTTTAAAAACTTCCCGAGATCTGAATCTGGACTTTCATTAGTGTATTATGTGTATCAAAATGTCGTCTTTCACATAGATTCGGAATCGTCAACTGCAAAAAAGTCAATTTTGAGATATCGTTGATTTAACAAAGTTGTCTCCTTCTTGTTTCAAGTGTTCTACTATGGACCCATGGGTAAAACTCACGTTTTAAAAATGTCCCGAAATCCGAATTTGGACTTTCACTAGTGTATTAAGTGTATCAAAATGTCGTCTTTCACATTGATTCGGAATCGTCAACCGCAAAAAAAGGCAGTTTTTAGATATCGTTGAATGAAGAAAGTTGTCTCTTTCTTGTTTCAAGTGTTCAACAATGGACCCATGGCTAAAACTCAAGTTTTAAAGACTTCCCGAAATCCGAATTTGGATTTTTCATTAGTGTATTAAGTGTATTAAAATGTCGTCTTTCACATTGATTCGGAATCATCAACCGCAAAAAAAGTCAGTTTTGAGATATCGTTGAATGAACAAAGTTGTCTCTTTCTTTTTTCAAGTGTTTAACTATGGACCCATGGCTAAAACTCAAGTTTTAAATACTTTCCGAAATCCGAATTTGGACTTTCATCAGTGTATTAAGTGTATTAAAATGTCGTCTTTCACATTGATTCGGAATCGTCCACTACAAAAAACTGCCCTTTTGAGTTATCGTTGAATAAGCAAAGTTGTCTCTTTCTTGTTTCAAGTGTTCAACTATGGACCCATGGCTAAAACACAAGTTTTAAAAACTTCTCGAAATATGAATTTGGACTTTCTTTAGTGTATTAAGTTTTTCAAAATGTCGTCTTTCACGTAGATTCGGAATCATCAAAACCAAATAAGTCAGTTTTTAGATATCTTTGATTGAACAAAGTTCTATCTTTCTTGTTTCAAGTGTTCTACTATGAACCCACGGCTAAAACTCAAGTTTTAAAAACTTCTCGAAATCTGAATCTGGACTTTCATTAGTGTATTAAGTGTATCAAAATGTCATCTTTCACATAGGTTCGGAATCGTCAACTGCAAAAAAGTCAATTTTAAGATATCGTTGATTGAACAAAGTTGTCTCCTTCTTGTTTCAAGTGTTCTACTATGGACCATGGCTAAAACTCAAGTTTTAGAGACATCCCGAAATCCGAATTTGGACTTTCGTTAGTGTATTAAGTGTATCAAAATGTCATCTTTCACATTGATTCGAGATCGTCAACCGCAAAAAAAGTCAGTTTTGAGATATCGTTGAATGAACAAAGTTGTCTCTTTCTTGTTTCTAGTGTTTAACTATGGACCCATGGCTAAAACTCAAGTTTTAAAGACTTCCCGAAATCTGATTTGGACTTTCATCAGTGTATTAAGTGTATTAAAATGTAGTCTTTCACATTGATTCAGAATCGTCCACCGCAAAAAACTTTCCTTTCGAGTTATCGTTGAATGAACGAAGTTGTCTCTTTCTTGTTTCATGTGTTCAACTACGGACCCATGGCCAAAACTCAAGTTTTAAAAACTTCCCAAAATCTGAATTTGGGCTTTCTTTAGTGTATTAAGTGTTTCAAAATGCCGTCTTTCATGTAGATTCGTAATCATCAAAAGCAAATAAGTCAGTTTTTAGATATCTTTGATTGAACAAAGTTCTGCCTTTCTTGTTTCAAGTGTTCTACTATGGACCCATGACTAAAACTCAAGTTTTAAAAACTTCTCGAAATCTAAATCTGGACTTTCATTAGGGTATTAAGTGTATCAAAATGTCGTCTTTCACATAGATTCGGAATCGTCAACTGCAAAAAAGTCAGTTTTAAGATATCGTTGATTGAACAAAGTTGTCTCTTTCTTGTTTCAAGTGTTCTACTATGGACCCATGGGTAAAACTCAAGTTTTAAAAAAGTTCCCGGAATCTGAATTTGGACATTCGTTAGTGTATTAAGTGTATCAAAATGTCGTCTTTCACGTTGATTCGGAATCGTCAACCGCAATAAAAGTCAGTTTTGAGATATAGTTGAATGAACAAAGTTGTCTCTTTCTTGTTTCAAGTGTTTAACTATTGACCCATGGCTAAAACTCAAGCTTTAAAGACTTCCCGAAATCCAAATTTGGACTTTCGTTAGTGTATTAAGTGTATCAAAATGTCGTCTTTCACATTTATTCGAAATCGTCAACCGCAAAAAAAGTCAGTTTTGAGAAATCGTTGAATCAACAAAGTTGTCTCTTTCTTGTTTCAAGTGTTCTACTATAGACCCATGGCTAAAACTCAAGTTTTAAAGACTTCCCGAAATCCAAATTTAGACTTTCACTAGTGTATTAAGTGTATTAAAATGTCGTATTTCACATTGATTCGGAATCGTCAACCGCAAAAAAAGTCAGTTCTGAGATATCGTTGAATGAACGAAGTTGTTTCTTTCTTGTTTCAAGTGTTTAACTATGGACCCATGGCTAAAACTCAAGTTTTAAAGACTTCCCGAAATCCGAATTTGTACTTTCATTAGTGTATTAAGTGTATTAAAATGTCGTCTTTCACATTGATTCGGAATCGTCAACCGCAAAAAAAGTCAGTTTTGAGTTATCGTTGAATGAACAAAGTTGTCTCTTTCTTGTTTCAAGTGTTTAACTATGGACCCATGGCTAAAACTCAAGTTTTAAAGACTTCCCGAAATCCGAATTTGGACTTTCATTAGTGTTTTAAGTGTATTAAAATGTCGTCTTTCGCATTGATTCGGAATCGTCAACCGCAAAAAAAGTCAGTTTTGAGTTATCGTTGAATGAACAAAGTTGTCTCTTTCTTGTTTCAAGTGTTCAACTATGGACCCATGGCTAAAACTCAAGTTTTAAAGACTTCCCGAAATCCGAATTTGGACTTTCATTTGTGTATTAAGTGTATTAAAATGTCGTCTTTCACATTGATTCGGAATCGTCAACCGCAAAAAAAGTCAGTTTTGAGATATCGTTGAATGAACAAAGTTGTCTCTTTCTTGTTTCAAGTGTTCAACTATGGACCCATGGCTAAAACTCAAGTTTTAAAAACTTCCCAAAATCTGAATTTGGACTTTATTTAGTGTATTAAGTGTTTCAAAATGTCATCTTTCACGTAGATTCAGAACCGTCAAAAGCAAATAAGTCAGTTTTGAGATATCTTTGATAGAACAAAGTTCTGTCTTTCTTGTTTCAATTGTTCTACTGTGCACCCATGGCTAAAACTCAAGTTTTAAAAAATTCCCGAGATCTGAATCTGGACTTTCATTAGTGTATTATGTGTATCAAAATGTCGTCTTTCACATAGATTCGGAATCGTCAACTGCAAAAAAGTCAATTTTGAGATATCGTTGATTTAACAAAGTTGTCTCCTTCTTGTTTCAAGTGTTCTACTATGGACCCATGGGTAAAACTCACGTTTTAAAAATGTCCCGAAATCCGAATTTGGACTTTCACTAGTGTATTAAGTGTATCAAAATGTCGTCTTTCACATTGATTCGGAATCGTCAATCGCAAAAAAAGGCAGTTTTTAGATATCGTTGAATGAAGAAAGTTGTCTCTTTCTTGTTTCAAGTGTTCAACAATGGACCCATGGCTAAAACTCAAGTTTTAAAGACTTCCCGAAATCCGAATTTGGATTTTTCATTAGTGTATTAAGTGTATTAAAATGTCGTCTTTCACATTGATTCGGAATCATCAACCGCAAAAAAAGTCAGTTTTGAGATATCGTTGAATGAACAAAGTTGTCTCTTTCTTTTTTCAAGTGTTTAACTATGGACCCATGGCTAAAACTCAAGTTTTAAATACTTTCCGAAATCCGAATTTGGACTTTCATCAGTGTATTAAGTGTATTAAAATGTCGTCTTTCACATTGATTCGGAATCGTCCACTACAAAAAACTGCCCTTTTGAGTTATCGTTGAATAAGCAAAGTTGTCTCTTTCTTGTTTCAAGTGTTCAACTATGGACCCATGGCTAAAACACAAGTTTTAAAAACTTCTCGAAATATGAATTTGGACTTTCTTTAGTGTATTAAGTTTTTCAAAATGTCGTCTTTCACGTAGATTCGGAATCATCAAAACCAAATAAGTCAGTTTTTAGATATCTTTGATTGAACAAAGTTCTATCTTTCTTGTTTCAAGTGTTCTACTATGAACCCACGGCTAAAACTCAAGTTTTAAAAACTTCTCGAAATCTGAATCTGGACTTTCATTAGTGTATTAAGTGTATCAAAATGTCATCTTTCACATAGGTTCGGAATCGTCAACTGCAAAAAAGTCAATTTTAAGATATCGTTGATTGAACAAAGTTGTCTCCTTCTTGTTTCAAGTGTTCTACTATGGACCATGGCTAAAACTCAAGTTTTAGAGACATCCCGAAATCCGAATTTGGACTTTCGTTAGTGTATTAAGTGTATCAAAATGTCATATTTCACATTGATTCGAGATCGTCAACCGCAAAAAAAGTCAGTTTTGAGATATCGTTGAATGAACAAAGTTGTCTCTTTCTTGTTTCTAGTGTTTAACTATGGACCCATGGCTAAAACTCAAGTTTTAAAGACTTCCCGAAATCTGATTTGGACTTTCATCAGTGTATTAAGTGTATTAAAATGTAGTCTTTCACATTGATTCAGAATCGTCCACCGCAAAAAACTTTCCTTTCGAGTTATCGTTGAATGAACGAAGTTGTCTCTTTCTTGTTTCAAGTGTTCAACTACGGACCCATGGCCAAAACTCAAGTTTTAAAAACTTCCCAAAATCTGAATTTGGGCTTTCTTTAGTGTATTAAGTGTTTCAAAATGCCGTCTTTCATGTAGATTCGTAATCATCAAAAGCAAATAAGTCAGTTTTTAGATATCTTTGATTGAACAAAGTTCTGCCTTTCTTGTTTCAAGTGTTCTACTATGGACCCATGACTAAAACTCAAGTTTTAAAAACTTCTCGAAATCTAAATCTGGACTTTCATTAGGGTATTAAGTGTATCAAAATGTCGTCTTTCACATAGATTCGGAATCGTCAACTGCAAAAAAGTCAGTTTTAAGATATCGTTGATTGAACAAAGTTGTCTCTTTCTTGTTTCAAGTGTTCTACTATGCACCCATGGGTAAAACTCAAGTTTTAAAAAAGTTCCCGGAATCTGAATTTGGACATTCGTTAGTGTATTAAGTGTATCAAAATGTCGTCTTTCACGTTGATTCGGAATCGTCAACCGCAATAAAAGTCAGTTTTGAGATATAGTTGAATGAACAAAGTTGTCTCTTTCTTGTTTCAAGTGTTTAACTATTGACCCATGGCTAAAACTCAAGCTTTAAAGACTTCCCGAAATCCAAATTTGGACTTTCGTTAGTGTATTAAGTGTATCAAAATGTCGTCTTTCACATTTATTCGAAATCGTCAACCGCAAAAAAAGTCAGTTTTGAGAAATCGTTGAATCAACAAAGTTGTCTCTTTCTTGTTTCAAGTGTTCTACTATAGACCCATGGCTAAAACTCAAGTTTTAAAGACTTCCCGAAATCCAAATTTAGACTTTCACTAGTGTATTAAGTGTATTAAAATGTCGTATTTCACATTGATTCGGAATCGTCAACCGCAAAAAAAGTCAGTTCTGAGATATCGTTGAATGAACAAAGTTGTCTCTTTCTTGTTTCAAGTGTTCAACTATGGACCCATGGCTAAAACTCAAGTTTTAAAAACTTCCCAAAATCTGAATTTGGACTTTATTTAGTGTATTAAGTGTTTCAAAATGTCATCTTTCACGTAGATTCAGAACCGTCAAAAGCAAATAAGTCAGTTTTGAGATATCTTTGATAGAACAAAGTTCTGTCTTTCTTGTTTCAATTGTTCTACTGTGCACCCATGGGTAAAACTCAAGTTTTAAAAACTTCCCGAGATCTGAATCTGGACTTTCATTAGTGTATTATGTGTATCAAAATGTCGTCTTTCACATAGATTCGGAATCGTCAACTGCAAAAAAGTCAATTTTGAGATATCGTTGATTTAACAAAGTTGTCTCCTTCTTGTTTCAAGTGTTCTACTATGGACCCATGGGTAAAACTCACGTTTTAAAAATGTCCCGAAATCCGAATTTGGACTTTCACTAGTGTATTAAGTGTATCAAAATGTCGTCTTTCACATTGATTCGGAATCGTCAACCGCAAAAAAAGGCAGTTTTTAGATATCGTTGAATGAAGAAAGTTGTCTCTTTCTTGTTTCAAGTGTTCAACAATGGACCCATGGCTAAAACTCAAGTTTTAAAGACTTCCCGAAATCCGAATTTAGATTTTTCATTAGTGTATTAGGTGTATTAAAATGTCGTCTTTCACATTGATTCGGAATCATCAACCGCAAAAAAAGTCAGTTTTGAGATATCGTTGAATGAACAAAGTTGTCTCTTTCTTGTTTCAAGTGTTCTACTATGGACCCATGGCTAAAACTCAAGTTTTAAAAAAGTTCCCGGAATCCGAATTTGGACATTCGTTAGTGTATTAAGTGTATCAAAATGTCGTCTTTCACGTTGATTCGGAATCGTCAACCGCAATAAAAGTCAGTTTTGAGATATAGTTGAATGAACAAAGTTGTCTCTTTCTTGTTTCAAGTGTTTAACTATTGACCCATGGCTAAAACTCAAGCTTTAAAGACTTCCCGAAATCCAAATTTGGACTTTCGTTAGTGTATTAAGTGTATCAAAATGTCGTCTTTCACATTTATTCGAAATCGTCAACCGCAAAAAAAGTCAGTTTTGAGAAATCGTTGAATCAACAAAGTTGTCTCTTTCTTGTTTCAAGTGTTCTACTATAGACCCATGGCTAAAACTCAAGTTTTAAAGACTTCCCGAAATCCAAATTTAGACTTTCACTAGTGTATTAAGTGTATTAAAATGTCGTATTTCACATTGATTCGGAATCGTCAACCGCAAAAAAAGTCAGTTCTGAGATATCGTTGAATGAACGAAGTTGTTTCTTTCTTGTTTCAAGTGTTTAACTATGGACCCATGGCTAAAACTCAAGTTTTAAAGACTTCCCGAAATCCGAATTTGTACTTTCATTAGTGTATTAAGTGTATTAAAATGTCGTCTTTCACATTGATTCGGAATCGTCAACCGCAAAAAAAGTCAGTTTTGAGTTATCGTTGAATGAACAAAGTTGTCTCTTTCTTGTTTCAAGTGTTTAACTATGGACCCATGGCTAAAACTCAAGTTTTAAAGACTTCCCGAAATCCGAATTTGGACTTTCATTAGTGTATTAAGTGTATTAAAATGTCGTCTTTCGCATTGATTCGGAATCGTCAACCGCAAAAAAAGTCAGTTTTCAGTTATCGTTGAATGAACAAAGTTGTCTCTTTCTTGTTTCAAGTGTTCAACTATGGACCCATGGCTAAAACTCAAGTTTTAAAGACTTCCCGAAATCCGAATTTGGACTTTCATTTGTGTATTAAGTGTATTAAAATGTCGTCTTTCACATTGATTCGGAATCGTCAACCGCAAAAAAAGTCAGTTTTGAGATATCGTTGAATGAACAAAGTTGTCTCTTTCTTGTTTCAAGTGTTCAACTATGGACCCATGGCTAAAACTCAAGTTTTAAAAACTTCCCAAAATCTGAATTTAGACTTTATTTAGTGTATTAAGTGTTTCAAAATGTCATCTTTCACGTAGATTCAGAACCGTCAAAAGCAAATAAGTCAGTTTTGAGATATCTTTGATAGAACAAAGTTCTGTCTTTCTTGTTTCAATTGTTCTACTGTGCACCCATGGCTAAAACTCAAGTTTTAAAAACTTCCCGAGATCTGAATCTGGACTTTCATTAGTGTATTATGTGTATCAAAATGTCGTCTTTCACATAGATTCGGAATCGTCAACTGCAAAAAAGTCAATTTTGAGATATCGTTGATTTAACAAAGTTGTCTCCTTCTTGTTTCAAGTGTTCTACTATGGACCCATGGGTAAAACTCACGTTTTAAAAATGTCCCGAAATCCGAATTTGGACTTTCACTAGTGTATTAAGTGTATCAAAATGTCGTCTTTCACATTGATTCGGAATCGTCAACCGCAAAAAAAGGCAGTTTTTAGATATCGTTGAATGAAGAAAGTTGTCTCTTTCTTGTTTCAAGTGTTCAACAATGGACCCATGGCTAAAACTCAAGTTTTAAAGACTTCCCGAAATCCGAATTTGGATTTTTCATTAGTGTATTAAGTGTATTAAAATGTCGTCTTTCACATTGATTCGGAATCATCAACCGCAAAAAAAGTCAGTTTTGAGATATCGTTGAATGAACAAAGTTGTCTCTTTCTTTTTTCAAGTGTTTAACTATGGACCCATGGCTAAAACTCAAGTTTTAAATACTTTCCGAAATCCGAATTTGGACTTTCATCAGTGTATTAAGTGTATTAAAATGTCGTCTTTCACATTGATTCGGAATCGTCCACTACAAAAAACTGCCCTTTTGAGTTATCGTTGAATAAGCAAAGTTGTCTCTTTCTTGTTTCAAGTGTTCAACTATGGACCCATGGCTAAAACACAAGTTTTAAAAACTTCTCGAAATATGAATTTGGACTTTCTTTAGTGTATTAAGTTTTTCAAAATGTCGTCTTTCACGTAGATTCGGAATCATCAAAACCAAATAAGTCAGTTTTTAGATATCTTTGATTGAACAAAGTTCTATCTTTCTTGTTTCAAGTGTTCTACTATGAACCCACGGCTAAAACTCAAGTTTTAAAAACTTCTCGAAATCTGAATCTGGACTTTCATTAGTGTATTAAGTGTATCAAAATGTCATCTTTCACATAGGTTCGGAATCGTCAACTGCAAAAAAGTCAATTTTAAGATATCGTTGATTGAACAAAGTTGTCTCCTTCTTGTTTCAAGTGTTCTACTATGGACCATGGCTAAAACTCAAGTTTTAGAGACATCCCGAAATCCGAATTTGGACTTTCGTTAGTGTATTAAGTGTATCAAAATGTCATCTTTTACATTGATTCGAGATCGTCAACCGCAAAAAAAGTCAGTTTTGAGATATCGTTGAATGAACAAAGTTGTCTCTTTCTTGTTTCTAGTGTTTAACTATGGACCCATGGCTAAAACTCAAGTTTTAAAGACTTCCTGAAATCTGATTTGGACTTTCATCAGTGTATTAAGTGTATTAAAATGTAGTCTTTCACATTGATTCAGAATCGTCCACCGCAAAAAACTTTCCTTTCGAGTTATCGTTGAATGAACGAAGTTGTCTCTTTCTTGTTTCAAGTGTTCAACTACGGACCCATGGCCAAAACTCAAGTTTTAAAAACTTCCCAAAATCTGAATTTGGGCTTTCTTTAGTGTATTAAGTGTTTCAAAATGCCGTCTTTCATGTAGATTCGTAATCATCAAAAGCAAATAAGTCAGTTTTTAGATATCTTTGATTGAACAAAGTTATGTCTTTCTTGTTTCAAGTGTTCTACTATGGACCCATGACTAAAACTCAAGTTTTAAAAACTTCTCGAAATCTAAATCTGGACTTTCATTAGGGTATTAAGTGTATCAAAATGTCGTCTTTCACATAGATTCGGAATCGTCAACTGCAAAAAAGTCAGTTTTAAGATATCGTTGATTGAACAAAGTTGTCTCTTTCTTGTTTCAAGTGTTCTACTATGGACCCATGGGTAAAACTCAAGTTTTAAAAAAGTTCCCGGAATCCGAATTTCGACATTCGTTAGTGTATTAAGTGTATCAAAATGTCGTCTTTCACATTGATTCGGAATCGTCAACCGCAATAAAAGTCAGTTTTGAGATATAGTTGAATGAACAAAGTTGTCTCTTTCTTGTTTCAAGTGTTTAACTATTGACCCATGGCTAAAACTCAAGCTTTAAAGACTTCCCGAAATCCAAATTTGGACTTTCGTTAGTGTATTAAGTGTATCAAAATGTCGTCTTTCACATTTATTCGAAATCGTCAACCGCAAAAAAAGTCAGTTTTGAGAAATCGTTGAATCAACAAAGTTGTCTCTTTCTTGTTTCAAGTGTTCTACTATAGACCCATGGCTAAAACTCAAGTTTTAAAGACTTCCCGAAATCCAAATTTAGACTTTCATTAGTGTATTAAGTGTATTAAAATGTCGTATTTCACATTGATTCGGAATCGTCAACCGCAAAAAAAGTCAGTTCTGAGATATCGTTGAATGAACGAAGTTGTTTCTTTCTTGTTTCAAGTGTTTAACTATGGACCCATGGCTAAAACTCAAGTTTTAAAGACTTCTCGAAATCCGAATTTGTACTTTCATTAGTGTATTAAGTGTATTAAAATGTCGTCTTTCACATTGATTCGGAATCGTCAACCGCAAAAAAAGTCAGTTTTGAGTTATCGTTGAATGAATAAAGTTGTCTCTTTCTTGTTTCAAGTGTTTAACTATGGACCCATGGCTAAAACTCAAGTTTTAAAGACTTCCCGAAATCCGAATTTGGACTTTCATTAGTGTATTAAGTGTATTAAAATGTCGTCTTTCGCATTGATTCGGAATCGTCAACCGCAAAAAAAGTCAGTTTTGAGTTATCGTTGAATGAACAAAGTTGTCTCTTTCTTGTTTCAAGTGTTCAACTATGGACCCATGGCTAAAACTCAAGTTTTAAAGACTTCCCGAAATCCGAATTTGGACTTTCATTTGTGTATTAAGTGTATTAAAATGTCGTCTTTCACATTGATTCGGAATCGTCAACCGCAAAAAAAGTCAGTTTTGAGATATCGTTGAATGAACAAAGTTGTCTCTTTCTTGTTTCAAGTGTTCAACTATGGACCCATGGCTAAAACTCAAGTTTTAAAAACTTCCCAAAATCTGAATTTGGACTTTATTTAGTGTATTAAGTGTTTCAAAATGTCATCTTTCACGTAGATTCAGAACCGTCAAAAGCAAATATGTCAGTTTTGAGATATCTTTGATAGAACAAAGTTCTGTCTTTCTTGTTTCAATTGTTCTACTGTGCACCCATGGCTAAAACTCAAGTTTTAAAAACTTCCCGAGATCTGAATCTGGACTTTCATTAGTGTATTATGTGTATCAAAATGTCGTCTTTCACATAGATTCGGAATCGTCAACTGCAAAAAAGTCAATTTTGAGATATCGTTGATTTAACAAAGTTGTCTCCTTCTTGTTTCAAGTGTTCTACTATGGACCCATGGGTAAAACTCACGTTTTAAAAATGTCCCGAAATCCGAATTTGGACTTTCACTAGTGTATTAA
The DNA here is from genome assembly GCA_036245055.1 of Diospyros kaki. Classification (NCBI taxonomy): domain Eukaryota; kingdom Viridiplantae; phylum Streptophyta; class Magnoliopsida; order Ericales; family Ebenaceae; genus Diospyros; species Diospyros kaki. The sequence goes on along the minus strand of BSEG01000009.1, from coordinate 17,938,496 downwards.
GTGTATCAAAATGTCGTCTTTCACATTGATTCGGAATCGTCAACCGCAAAAAAAGGCAGTTTTTAGATATCGTTGAATGAAGAAAGTTGTCTCTTTCTTGTTTCAAGTGTTCAACAATGGACCCATGGCTAAAACTCAAGTTTTAAAGACTTCCCGAAATCCGAATTTGGATTTTTCATTAGTGTATTAAGTGTATTAAAATGTCGTCTTTCACATTGATTCGGAATCATCAACCGCAAAAAAAGTCAGTTTTGAGATATCGTTGAATGAACAAAGTTGTCTCTTTCTTTTTTCAAGTGTTTAACTATGGACCCATGGCTAAAACTCAAGTTTTAAATACTTTCCGAAATCCGAATTTGGACTTTCATCAGTGTATTAAGTGTATTAAAATGTCGTCTTTCACATTGATTCGGAATCGTCCACTACAAAAAACTGCCCTTTTGAGTTATCGTTGAATAAGCAAAGTTGTCTCTTTCTTGTTTCAAGTGTTCAACTATGGACCCATGGCTAAAACACAAGTTTTAAAAACTTCTCGAAATATGAATTTGGACTTTCTTTAGTGTATTAAGTTTTTCAAAATGTCGTCTTTCACGTAGATTCGGAATCATCAAAACCAAATAAGTCAGTTTTTAGATATCTTTGATTGAACAAAGTTCTATCTTTCTTGTTTCAAGTGTTCTACTATGAACCCACGGCTAAAACTCAAGTTTTAAAAACTTCTCGAAATCTGAATCTGGACTTTCATTAGTGTATTAAGTGTATCAAAATGTCATCTTTCACATAGGTTCGGAATCGTCAACTGCAAAAAAGTCAATTTTAAGATATCGTTGATTGAACAAAGTTGTCTCCTTCTTGTTTCAAGTGTTCTACTATGGACCATGGCTAAAACTCAAGTTTTAGAGACATCCCGAAATCCGAATTTGGACTTTCGTTAGTGTATTAAGTGTATCAAAATGTCATCTTTTACATTGATTCGAGATCGTCAACCGCAAAAAAAGTCAGTTTTGAGATATCGTTGAATGAACAAAGTTGTCTCTTTCTTGTTTCTAGTGTTTAACTATGGACCCATGGCTAAAACTCAAGTTTTAAAGACTTCCCGAAATCTGATTTGGACTTTCATCAGTGTATTAAGTGTATTAAAATGTAGTCTTTCACATTGATTCAGAATCGTCCACCGCAAAAAACTTTCCTTTCGAGTTATCGTTGAATGAACGAAGTTGTCTCTTTCTTGTTTCAAGTGTTCAACTACGGACCCATGGCCAAAACTCAAGTTTTAAAAACTTCCCAAAATCTGAATTTGGGCTTTCTTTAGTGTATTAAGTGTTTCAAAATGCCGTCTTTCATGTAGATTCGTAATCATCAAAAGCAAATAAGTCAGTTTTTAGATATCTTTGATTGAACAAAGTTCTGTCTTTCTTGTTTCAAGTGTTCTACTATGGACCCATGACTAAAACTCAAGTTTTAAAAACTTCTCGAAATCTAAATCTAGACTTTCATTAGGGTATTAAGTGTATCAAAATGTCGTCTTTCACATAGATTCGGAATCGTCAACTGCAAAAAAGTCAGTTTTAAGATATCGTTGATTGAACAAAGTTGTCTCTTTCTTGTTTCAAGTGTTCTACTATGGACCCATGGGTAAAACTCAAGTTTTAAAAAAGTTCCCGGAATCCGAATTTCGACATTCGTTAGTGTATTAAGTGTATCAAAATGTCGTCTTTAACATTGATTCGGAATCGTCAACCGCAATAAAAGTCAGTTTTGAGATATAGTTGAATGAACAAAGTTGTCTCTTTCTTGTTTCAAGTGTTTAACTATTGACCCATGGCTAAAACTCAAGCTTTAAAGACTTCCCGAAATCCAAATTTGGACTTTCGTTAGTGTATTAAGTGTATCAAAATGTCGTCTTTCACATTTATTCGAAATCGTCAACCGCAAAAAAAGTCAGTTTTGAGAAATCGTTGAATCAACAAAGTTGTCTCTTTCTTGTTTCAAGTGTTCTACTATAGACCCATGGCTAAAACTCAAGTTTTAAAGACTTCCCGAAATCCAAATTTAGACTTTCATTAGTGTATTAAATGTATTAAAATGTCGTATTTCACATTGATTCGGAATCGTCAACCGCAAAAAAAGTCAGTTCTGAGATATCGTTGAATGAACGAAGTTGTTTCTTTCTTGTTTCAAGTGTTTAACTATGGACCCATGGCTAAAACTCAAGTTTTAAAGACTTCTCGAAATCCGAATTTGTACTTTCATTAGTGTATTAAGTGTATTAAAATGTCGTCTTTCACATTGATTCGGAATCGTCAACCGCAAAAAAAGTCAGTTTTGAGTTATCGTTGAATGATTAAAGTTGTCTCTTTCTTGTTTCAAGTGTTTAACTATGGACCCATGGCTAAAACTCAAGTTTTAAAGACTTCCCGAAATCCGAATTTGGACTTTCATTAGTGTATTAAGTGTATTAAAATGTCGTCTTTCGCATTGATTCGGAATCGTCAACCGCAAAAAAAGTCAGTTTTGAGTTATCGTTGAATGAACAAAGTTGTCTCTTTCTTGTTTCAAGTGTTCAACTATGGACCCATGGCTAAAACTCAAGTTTTAAAGACTTCCCGAAATCCGAATTTGGACTTTCATTTGTGTATTAAGTGTATTAAAATGTCGTCTTTCACATTGATTCGGAATCGTCAACCGCAAAAAAAGTCAGTTTTGAGATATCGTTGAATGAACAAAGTTGTCTCTTTCTTGTTTCAAGTGTTCAACTATGGACCCATGGCTAAAACTCAAGTTTTAAAAACTTCCCAAAATCTGAATTTGGACTTTATTTAGTGTATTAAGTGTTTCAAAATGTCATCTTTCACGTAGATTCAGAACCGTCAAAAGCAAATAAGTCAGTTTTGAGATATCTTTGATAGAACAAAGTTCTGTCTTTCTTGTTTCAATTGTTCTACTGTGCACCCATGGCTAAAACTCAAGTTTTAAAAACTTCCCGAGATCTGAATCTGGACTTTCATTAGTGTATTATGTGTATCAAAATGTCGTCTTTCACATAGATTCGGAATCGTCAACTGCAAAAATGTCAATTTTGAGATATCGTTGATTTAACAAAGTTGTCTCCTTCTTGTTTCAAGTGTTCTACTATGGACCCATGGGTAAAACTCATGTTTTAAAAATGTCCCGAAATCCGAATTTGGACTTTCACTAGTGTATTAAGTGTATCAAAATGTCGTCTTTCACATTGATTCGGAATCGTCAACCGCAAAAAAAGGCAGTTTTTAGATATCGTTGAATGAAGAAAGTTGTCTCTTTCTTTTTTCAAGTGTTTAACTATGGACCCATGGCTAAAACTCAAGTTTTAAATACTTTCCGAAATCCGAATTTGGACTTTCATCAGTGTATTAAGTGTATTAAAATGTCGTCTTTCACATTGATTCAGAATCGTCCACTACAAAAAACTGCCCTTTTGAGTTATCGTTGAATAAGCAAAGTTGTCTCTTTCTTGTTTCAAGTGTTCAACTATGGACCCATGGCTAAAACACAAGTTTTAAAAACTTCTCAAAATATGAATTTGGACTTTCTTTAGTGTATTAAGTTTTTCAAAATGTCGTCTTTCACGTAGATTCGGAATCATCAAAACCAAATAAGTCAGTTTTTAGATATCTTTGATTGAACAAAGTTCTATCTTTCTTGTTTCAAGTGTTCTACTATGAACCCACGGCTAAAACTCAAGTTTTAAAAACTTCTCGAAATCTGAATCTGGACTTTCATTAGTGTATTAAGTGTATCAAAATGTCATCTTTCACATAGGTTCGGAATCGTCAACTGCAAAAAAGTCAATTTTAAGATATCGTTGATTGAACAAAGTTGTCTCCTTCTTGTTTCAAGTGTTCTACTATGGACCATGGCTAAAACTCAAGTTTTAGAGACATCCCGAAATCCGAATTTGGACTTTCGTTAGTGTATTAAGTGTATCAAAATGTCATCTTTCACATTGATTCGAGATCGTCAACCGCAAAAAAAGTCAGTTTTGAGATATCGTTGAATGAACAAAGTTGTCTCTTTCTTGTTTCTAGTGTTTAACTATGGACCCATGGCTAAAACTCAAGTTTTAAAGACTTCCCGAAATCCGAATTTGGACTTTCATTTGTGTATTAAGTGTATTAAAATGTCGTCTTTCACATTGATTCGGAATCGTCAACCGCAAAAAAAGTCAGTTTTGAGATATCGTTGAATGAACAAAGTTGTCTCTTTCTTGTTTCAAGTGTTCAACTATGGACCCATGGCTAAAACTCAAGTTTTAAAAACTTCCCAAAATCTGAATTTGGACTTTATTTAGTGTATTAAGTGTTTCAAAATGTCATCTTTCACGTAGATTCAGAACCGTCAAAAGCAAATAAGTCAGTTTTGAGATATCTTTGATAGAACAAAGTTCTGTCTTTCTTGTTTCAATTGTTCTACTGTGCACCCATGGCTAAAACTCAAGTTTTAAAAACTTCCCGAGATCTGAATCTGGACTTTCATTAGTGTATTATGTGTATCAAAATGTCGTCTTTCACATAGATTCGGAATCGTCAACTGCAAAAAAGTCAATTTTGAGATATCGTTGATTTAACAAAGTTGTCTCCTTCTTGTTTCAAGTGTTCTACTATGGACCCATGGGTAAAACTCACGTTTTAAAAATGTCCCGAAATCCGAATTTGGACTTTCACTAGTGTATTAAGTGTATCAAAATGTCGTCTTTCACATTGATTCGGAATCGTCAACCGCAAAAAAAGGCAGTTTTTAGATATCGTTGAATGAAGAAAGTTGTCTCTTTCTTGTTTCAAGTGTTCAACAATGGACCCATGGCTAAAACTCAAGTTTTAAAGACTTCCCGAAATCCGAATTTGGATTTTTCATTAGTGTATTAAGTGTATTAAAATGTCGTCTTTCACATTGATTCGGAATCATCAACCGCAAAAAAAGTCAGTTTTGAGATATCGTTGAATGAACAAAGTTGTCTCTTTCTTTTTTCAAGTGTTTAACTATGGACCCATGGCTAAAACTCAAGTTTTAAATACTTTCCGAAATCCGAATTTGGACTTTCATCAGTGTATTAAGTGTATTAAAATGTCGTCTTTCACATTGATTCGGAATCGTCCACAACAAAAAACTGCCCTTTTGAGTTATCGTTGAATAAGCAAAGTTGTCTCTTTCTAGTTTCAAGTGTTCAACTATGGACCCATGGCTAAAACACAAGTTTTAAAAACTTCTCGAAATATGAATTTGGACTTTCTTTAGTGTATTAAGTTTTTCAAAATGTCGTCTTTCACGTAGATTCGGAATCATCAAAACCAAATAAGTCAGTTTTTAGATATCTTTGATTGAACAAAGTTCTATCTTTCTTGTTTCAAGTGTTCTACTATGAACCCACGGCTAAAACTCAAGTTTTAAAAACTTCTCGAAATCTGAATCTGGACTTTCATTAGTGTATTAAGTGTATCAAAATGTCATCTTTCACATAGGTTCGGAATCGTCAACTGCAAAAAAGTCAATTTTAAGATATCGTTGATTGAACAAAGTTGTCTCCTTCTTGTTTCAAGTGTTCTACTATGGACCATGGCTAAAACTCAAGTTTTAGAGACATCCCGAAATCCGAATTTGGACTTTCGTTAGTGTTTTAAGTGTATCAAAATGTCGTCTTTCGCATTGATTCGAGATCGTCAACCGCAAAAAAAGTCAGTTTTGAGTTATCGTTGAATGAACAAAGTTGTCTCTTTCTTGTTTCAAGTGTTCAACTATGGACCCATGGCTAAAACTCAAGTTTTAAAGACTTCCCGAAATCCGAATTTGGACTTTCATTTGTGTATTAAGTGTATTAAAATGTCGTCTTTCACATTGATTCGGAATCGTCAACCGCAAAAAAAGTCAGTTTTGAGATATCGTTGAATGAACAAAGTTGTCTCTTTCTTGTTTCAAGTGTTCAACTATGGACCCATGGCTAAAACTCAAGTTTTAAAAACTTCCCAAAATCTGAATTTGGACTTTATTTAGTGTATTAAGTGTTTCAAAATGTCATCTTTCACGTAGATTCAGAACCGTCAAAAGCAAATAAGTCAGTTTTGAGATATCTTTGATAGAACAAAGTTCTGTCTTTCTTGTTTCAATTGTTCTACTGTGCACCCATGGCTAAAACTCGAGTTTTAAAAACTTCCCGAGATCTGAATCTGGACTTTCATTAGTGTATTATGTGTATCAAAATGTCGTCTTTCACATAGATTCGGAATCGTCAACTGCAAAAAAGTCAATTTTGAGATATCGTTGATTTAACAAAGTTGTCTCCTTCTTGTTTCAAGTGTTCTACTATGGACCCATGGGTAAAACTCACGTTTTAAAAATGTCCCGAAATCCGAATTTGGACTTTCACTAGTGTATTAAGTGTATCAAAATGTCGTCTTTCACATTGATTCGGAATCGTCAACCGCAAAAAAAGGCAGTTTTTAGATATCGTTGAATGAAGAAAGTTGTCTCTTTCTTGTTTCAAGTGTTCAACAATGGACCCATGGCTAAAACTCAAGTTTTAAAGACTTCCCGAAATCTGAATTTGGATTTTTCATTAGTGTATTAAGTGTATTAAAATGTCGTCTTTCACATTGATTCGGAATCATCAACCGCAAAAAAAGTCAGTTTTGAGATATCGTTGAATGAACAAAGTTGTCTCTTTCTTTTTTCAAGTGTTTAACTATGGACCCATGGCTAAAACTCAAGTTTTAAATACTTTCCGAAATCCGAATTTGGACTTTCATCAGTGTATTAAGTGTATTAAAATGTCGTCTTTCACATTGATTCGGAATCGTCCACTACAAAAAACTGCCCTTTTGAGTTATCGTTGAATAAGCAAAGTTGTCTCTTTCTTGTTTCAAGTGTTCAACTATGGACCCATGGCTAAAACACAAGTTTTAAAAACTTCTCGAAATATGAATTTGGACTTTCTTTAGTGTATTAAGTTTTTCAAAATGTCGTCTTTCACGTAGATTCGGAATCATCAAAACCAAATAAGTCAGTTTTTAGATATCTTTGATTGAACAAAGTTCTATCTTTCTTGTTTCAAGTGTTCTACTATGAACCCACGGCTAAAACTCAAGTTTTAAAAACTTCTCGAAATCTGAATCTGGACTTTCATTAGTGTATTAAGTGTATCAAAATGTCATCTTTCACATAGGTTCGGAATCGTCAACTGCAAAAAAGTCAATTTTAAGATATCGTTGATTGAACAAAGTTGTCTCCTTCTTGTTTCAAGTGTTCTACTATGGACCATGGCTAAAACTCAAGTTTTAGAGACATCCCGAAATCCGAATTTGGACTTTCGTTAGTGTATTAAGTGTATCAAAATGTCATCTTTCACATTGATTCGAGATCGTCAACCGCAAAAAAAGTCAGTTTTGAGATATCGTTGAATGAACAAAGTTGTCTCTTTCTTGTTTCTAGTGTTTAACTATGGACCCATGGCTAAAACTCAAGTTTTAAAGACTTCCCGAAATCTGATTTGGACTTTCATCAGTGTATTAAGTGTATTAAAATGTAGTCTTTCACATTGATTCAGAATCGTCCACCGCAAAAAACTTTCCTTTCGAGTTATCGTTGAATGAACGAAGTTGTCTCTTTCTTGTTTCAAGTGTTCAACTACGGACCCATGGCCAAAACTCAAGTTTTAAAAACTTCCCAAAATCTGAATTTGGGCTTTCTTTAGTGTATTAAGTGTTTCAAAATGCCGTCTTTCATGTAGATTCGTAATCATCAAAAGCAAATAAGTCAGTTTTTAGATATCTTTGATTGAACAAAGTTCTGCCTTTCTTGTTTCAAGTGTTCTACTATGGACCCATGACTAAAACTCAAGTTTTAAAAACTTCTCGAAATCTAAATCTGGACTTTCATTAGGGTATTAAGTGTATCAAAATGTCGTCTTTCACATAGATTCGGAATCGTCAACTGCAAAAAAGTCAGTTTTAAGATATCGTTGATTGAACAAAGTTGTCTCTTTCTTGTTTCAAGTGTTCTACTATGGACCCATGGGTAAAACTCAAGTTTTAAAAAAGTTCCCGGAATCCGAATTTCGACATTCGTTAGTGTATTAAGTGTATCAAAATGTCGTCTTTCACGTTGATTCGGAATCGTCAACCGCAATAAAAGTCAGTTTTGAGATATAGTTGAATGAACAAAGTTGTCTCTTTCTTGTTTCAAGTGTTTAACTATTGACCCATGGCTAAAACTCAAGCTTTAAAGACTTCCCGAAATCCAAATTTGGACTTTCGTTAGTGTATTAAGTGTATCAAAATGTCGTCTTTCACATTTATTCGAAATCGTCAACCGCAAAAAAAGTCAGTTTTGAGAAATCGTTGAATCAACAAAGTTGTCTCTTTCTTGTTTCAAGTGTTCTACTATAGACCCATGGCTAAAACTCAAGTTTTAAAGACTTCCCGAAATCCAAATTTAGACTTTCACTAGTGTATTAAGTGTATTAAAATGTCGTATTTCACATTGATTCGGAATCGTCAACCGCAAAAAAAGTCAGTTCTGAGATATCGTTGAATGAACGAAGTTGTTTCTTTCTTGTTTCAAGTGTTTAACTATGGACCCATGGCTAAAACTCAAGTTTTAAAGACTTCCCGAAATCCGAATTTGTACTTTCATTAGAGTATTAAGTGTATTAAAATGTCGTCTTTCACATTGATTCGGAATCGTCAACCGCAAAAAAAGTCAGTTTTGAGTTATCGTTGAATGAACAAAGTTGTCTCTTTCTTGTTTCAAGTGTTTAACTATGGACCCATGGCTAAAACTCAAGTTTTAAAGACTTCCCGAAATCCGAATTTGGACTTTCATTAGTGTTTTAAGTGTATTAAAATGTCGTCTTTCGCATTGATTCGGAATCGTCAACCGCAAAAAAAGTCAGTTTTGAGTTATCGTTGAATGAACAAAGTTGTCTCTTTCTTGTTTCAAGTGTTCAACTATGGACCCATGGCTAAAACTCAAGTTTTAAAGACTTCCCGAAATCCGAATTTGGACTTTCATTTGTGTATTAAGTGTATTAAAATGTCGTCTTTCACATTGATTCGGAATCGTCAACCGCAAAAAAAGTCAGTTTTGAGATATCGTTGAATGAACAAAGTTGTCTCTTTCTTGTTTCAAGTGTTCAACTATGGACCCATGGCTAAAACTCAAGTTTTAAAAACTTCCCAAAATCTGAATTTGGACTTTATTTAGTGTATTAAGTGTTTCAAAATGTCATCTTTCACGTAGATTCAATACCGTCAAAAGCAAATAAGTCAGTTTTGAGATATCTTTGATAGAACAAAGTTCTGTCTTTCTTGTTTCAATTGTTCTACTGTGCACCCATGGCTAAAACTCAAGTTTTAAAAACTTCCCGAGATCTGAATCTGGACTTTCATTAGTGTATTATGTGTATCAAAATGTCGTCTTTCACATAGATTCGGAATCGTCAACTGCAAAAAAGTCAATTTTGAGATATCGTTGATTTAACAAAGTTGTCTCCTTCTTGTTTCAAGTGTTCTACTATGGACCCATGGGTAAAACTCACGTTTTAAAAATGTCCCGAAATCCGAATTTGGACTTTCACTAGTGTATTAAGTGTATCAAAATGTCGTCTTTCACATTGATTCGGAATCGTCAACCGCAAAAAAAGGCAGTTTTTAGATATCGTTGAATGAAGAAAGTTGTCTCTTTCTTGTTTCAAGTGTTCAACAATGGACCCATGGCTAAAACTCAAGTTTTAAAGACTTCCCGAAATCCGAATTTGGATTTTTCATTAGTGTATTAAGTGTATTAAAATGTCGTCTTTCACATTGATTCGGAATCATCAACCGCAAAAAAAGTCAGTTTTGAGATATCGTTGAATGAACAAAGTTGTCTCTTTCTTTTTTCAAGTGTTTAACTATGGACCCATGGCTAAAACTCAAGTTTTAAATACTTTCCGAAATCCGAATTTGGACTTTCATCAGTGTATTAAGTGTATTAAAATGTCGTCTTTCACATTGATTCGGAATCGTCCACTACAAAAAACTGCCCTTTTGAGTTATCGTTGAATAAGCAAAGTTGTCTCTTTCTTGTTTCAAGTGTTCAACTATGGACCCATGGCTAAAACACAAGTTTTAAAAACTTCTCGAAATATGAATTTGGACTTTCTTTAGTGTATTAAGTTTTTCAAAATGTCGTCTTTCACGTAGATTCGGAATCATCAAAACCAAATAAGTCAGTTTTTAGATATCTTTGATTGAACAAAGTTCTATCTTTCTTGTTTCAAGTGTTCTACTATGAACCCACGGCTAAAACTCAAGTTTTAAAAACTTCTCGAAATCTGAATCTGGACTTTCATTAGTGTATTAAGTGTATCAAAATGTCATCTTTCACATAGGTTCGGAATCGTCAACTGCAAAAAAGTCAATTTTAAGATATCGTTGATTGAACAAAGTTGTCTCCTTCTTGTTTCAAGTGTTCTACTATGGACCATGGCTAAAACTCAAGTTTTAGAGACATCCCGAAATCCGAATTTGGACTTTCGTTAGTGTATTAAGTGTATCAAAATGTCATCTTTTACATTGATTCGAGATCGTCAACCGCAAAAAAAGTCAGTTTTGAGATATCGTTGAATGAACAAAGTTGTCTCTTTCTTGTTTCTAGTGTTTAACTATGGACCCATGGCTAAAACTCAAGTTTTAAAGACTTCCTGAAATCTGATTTGGACTTTCATCAGTGTATTAAGTGTATTAAAATGTAGTCTTTCACATTGATTCAGAATCGTCCACCGCAAAAAACTTTCCTTTCGAGTTATCGTTGAATGAACGAAGTTGTCTCTTTCTTGTTTCAAGTGTTCAACTACGGACCCATGGCCAAAACTCAAGTTTTAAAAACTTCCCAAAATCTGAATTTGGGCTTTCTTTAGTGTATTAAGTGTTTCAAAATGCCGTCTTTCATGTAGATTCGTAATCATCAAAAGCAAATAAGTCAGTTTTTAGATATCTTTGATTGAACAAAGTTCTGTCTTTCTTGTTTCAAGTGTTCTACTATGGACCCATGACTAAAACTCAAGTTTTAAAAACTTCTCGAAATCTAAATCTGGACTTTCATTAGGGTATTAAGTGTATCAAAATGTCGTCTTTCACATAGATTCGGAATCGTCAACTGCAAAAAAGTCAGTTTTAAGATATCGTTGATTGAACAAAGTTGTCTCTTTCTTGTTTCAAGTGTTCTACTATGGACCCATGGGTAAAACTCAAGTTTTAAAAAAGTTCCCGGAATCCGAATTTCGACATTCGTTAGTGTATTAAGTGTATCAAAATGTCGTCTTTCACGTTGATTCGGAATCGTCAACCGCAATAAAAGTCAGTTTTGAGATATAGTTGAATGAACAAAGTTGTCTCTTTCTTGTTTCAAGTGTTTAACTATTGACCCATGGCTAAAACTCAAGCTTTAAAGACTTCCCGAAATCCAAATTTGGACTTTCGTTAGTGTATTAAGTGTATCAAAATGTCGTCTTTCACATTTATTCGAAATCGTCAACCGCAAAAAAAGTCAGTTTTGAGATATCGTTGAATGAACAAAGTTGTCTCTTTCTTTTTTCAAGTGTTTAACTATGGACCCATGGCTAAAACTCAAGTTTTAAATACTTTCCGAAATCCGAATTTGGACTTTCATCAGTGTATTAAGTGTATTAAAATGTCGTCTTTCACATTGATTCGGAATCGTCCACTACAAAAAACTGCCCTTTTGAGTTATCGTTGAATAAGCAAAGTTGTCTCTTTCTTGTTTCAAGTGTTCAACTATGGACCCATGGCTAAAACACAAGTTTTAAAAACTTCTCGAAATATGAATTTGGACTTTCTTTAGTGTATTAAGTTTTTCAAAATGTCGTCTTTCACGTAGATTCGGAATCATCAAAACCAAATAAGTCAGTTTTTAGATATCTTTGATTGAACAAAGTTCTATCTTTCTTGTTTCAAGTGTTCTACTATGAACCCACGGCTAAAACTCAAGTTTTAAAAACTTCTCGAAATCTGAATCTGGACTTTCATTAGTGTATTAAGTGTATCAAAATGTCATCTTTCACATAGGTTCGGAATCGTCAACTGCAAAAAAGTCAATTTTAAGATATCGTTGATTGAACAAAGTTGTCTCCTTCTTGTTTCAAGTGTTCTACTATGGACCATGGCTAAAACTCAAGTTTTAGAGACATCCCGAAATCCGAATTTGGACTTTCGTTAGTGTATAAAGTGTATCAAAATGTCATCTTTCACATTGATTCGAGATCGTCAACCGCAAAAAAAGTCAGTTTTGAGATATCGTTGAATGAACAAAGTTGTCTCTTTCTTGTTTCTAGTGTTTAACTATGGACCCATGGCTAAAACTCAAGTTTTAAAGACTTCCCGAAATCTGATTTGGACTTTCATCAGTGTATTAAGTGTATTAAAATGTAGTCTTTCACATTGATTCAGAATCGTCCACCGCAAAAAACTTTCCTTTCGAGTTATCGTTGAATGAACGAAGTTGTCTCTTTCTTTTTTCAAGTGTTCAACTACGGACCCATGGCCAAAACTCAAGTTTTAAAAACTTCCCAAAATCTGAATTTGGGCTTTCTTTAGTGTATTAAGTGTTTCAAAATGCCGTCTTTCATGTAGATTCGTAATCATCAAAAGCAAATAAGTCAGTTTTTAGATATCTTTGATTGAACAAAGTTCTGTCTTTCTTGTTTCAAGTGTTCTACTATGGACCCATGACTAAAACTCAAGTTTTAAAAACTTCTCGAAATCTAAATCTGGACTTTCATTAGGGTATTAAGTGTATCAAAATGTCGTCTTTCACATAGATTCGGAATCGTCAACTGCAAAAAAGTCAGTTTTAAGATATCGTTGATTGAACAAAGTTGTCTCTTTCTTGTTTCAAGTGTTCTACTATGGACCCATGGGTAAAACTCAAGTTTTAAAAAAGTTCCCGGAATCCGAATTTCGACATTCGTTAGTGTATTAAGTGTATCAAAATGTCGTCTTTCACGTTGATTCGGAATCGTCAACCGCAATAAAAGTCAGTTTTGAGATATAGTTGAATGAACAAAGTTGTCTCTTTCTTGTTTCAAGTGTTTAACTATTGACCCATGGCTAAAACTCAAGCTTTAAAGACTTCCCGAAATCCAAATTTGGACTTTCGTTAGTGTATTAAGTGTATCAAAATGTCGTCTTTCACATTTATTCGAAATCGTCAACCGCAAAACAAGTCAGTTTTGAGAAATCGTTGAATCAACAAAGTTGTCTCCTTCTTGTTTCAAGTGTTCTACTATGGACCCATCTCTAAAACTCAAGTTTTAAAGACTTCCCGAAATCCAAATTTAGACTTTCACTAGTGTATTAAGTGTATTAAAATGTCGTATTTCACATTGATTCGGAATCGTCAACCGCAAAAAAAGTCAGTTCTGAGATATCGTTGAATGAACGAAGTTGTTTCTTTCTTGTTTCAAGTGTTTAACTATGGACCCATGGCTAAAACTCAAGTTTTAAAGACTTCCCGAAATCCGAATTTGTACTTTCATTAGTGTATTAAGTGTATTAAAATGTCGTCTTTCACATTGATTCGGAATCGTCAACCGCAAAAAAAGTCAGTTTTGAGTTATCGTTGAATGAACAAAGTTGTCTCTTTCTTGTTTCAAGTGTTTAACTATGGACCCATGGCTAAAACTCAAGTTTTAAAGACTTCCCGAAATCCGAATTTGGACTTTCATTAGTGTTTTAAGTGTATTAAAATGTCGTCTTTCGCATTGATTCGGAATCGTCAACCGCAAAAAAAGTCAGTTTTGAGTTATCGTTGAATGAACAAAGTTGTCTCTTTCTTGTTTCAAGTGTTCAACTATGGACCAATGGCTAAAACTCAAGTTTTAAAGACTTCCCGAAATCCGAATTTGGACTTTCATTTGTGTATTAAGTGTATTAAAATGTCGTCTTTCACATTGATTCGGAATCGTCAACCGCAAAAAAAGTCAGTTTTGAGATATCGTTGAATGAACAAAGTTGTCTCTTTCTTGTTTCAAGTGTTCAACTATGGACCCATGGCTAAAACTCAAGTTTTAAAAACTTCCCAAAATCTGAATTTGGACTTTATTTAGTGTATTAAGTGTTTCAAAATGTCATCTTTCACGTAGATTCAGAACCGTCAAAAGCAAATAAGTCAGTTTTGAGATATCTTTGATAGAACAAAGTTCTGTCTTTCTTGTTTCAATTGTTCTACTGTGCACCCATGGCTAAAACTCAAGTTTTAAAAACTTCCCGAGATCTGAATCTGCACTTTCATTAGTGTATTATGTGTATCAAAATGTCGTCTTTCACATAGATTCGGAATCGTCAACTGCAAAAATGTCAATTTTGAGATATCGTTGATTTAACAAAGTTGTCTCCTTCTTGTTTCAAGTGTTCTACTATGGACCCATGGGTAAAACTCACGTTTTAAAAATGTCCCGAAATCCGAATTTGGACTTTCACTAGTGTATTAAGTGTATCAAAATGTCGTCTTTCACATTGATTCGGAATCGTCAACCGCAAAAAAAGGCAGTTTTTAGATATCGTTGAATGAAGAAAGTTGTCTCTTTCTTTTTTCAAGTGTTTAACTATGGACCCATGGCTAAAACTCAAGTTTTAAATACTTTCCGAAATCCGAATTTGGACTTTCATCAGTGTATTAAGTGTATTAAAATGTCGTCTTTCACATTGATTCAGAATCGTCCACTACAAAAAACTGCCCTTTTGAGTTATCGTTGAATAAGCAAAGTTGTCTCTTTCTTGTTTCAAGTGTTCAACTATGGACCCATGGCTAAAACACAAGTTTTAAAAACTTCTCGAAATATGAATTTGGACTTTCTTTAGTGTATTAAGTTTTTCAAAATGTCGTCTTTCACGTAGATTCGGAATCATCAAAACCAAATAAGTCAGTTTTTAGATATCTTTGATTGAACAAAGTTCTATCTTTCTTGTTTCAAGTGTTCTACTATGAACCCACGGCTAAAACTCAAGTTTTAAAAACTTCTCGAAATCTGAATCTGGACTTTCATTAGTGTATTAAGTGTATCAAAATGTCATCTTTCACATAGGTTCGGAATCGTCAACTGCAAAAAAGTCAATTTTAAGATATCGTTGATTGAACAAAGTTGTCTCCTTCTTGTTTCAAGTGTTCTACTATGGACCATGGCTAAAACTCAAGTTTTAGAGACATCCCGAAATCCGAATTTGGACTTTCGTTAGTGTATTAAGTGTATCAAAATGTCATCTTTTACATTGATTCGAGATCGTCAACCGCAAAAAAAGTCAGTTTTGAGATATCGTTGAATGAACAAAGTTGTCTCTTTCTTGTTTCTAGTGTTTAACTATGGACCCATGGCTAAAACTCAAGTTTTAAAGACTTCCGGAAATCTGATTTGGACTTTCATCAGTGTATTAAGTGTATTAAAATGTAGTCTTTCACATTGATTCAGAATCGTCCACCGCAAAAAACTTTCCTTTCGAGTTATCGTTGAATGAACGAAGTTGTCTCTTTCTTGTTTCAAGTGTTCAACTACGGACCCATGGCCAAAACTCAAGTTTTAAAAACTTCCCAAAATCTGAATTTGGGCTTTCTTTAGTGTATTAAGTGTTTCAAAATGCCGTCTTTCATGTAGATTCGTAATCATCAAAAGCAAATAAGTCAGTTTTTAGATATCTTTGATTGAACAAAGTTCTGTCTTTCTTGTTTCAAGTGTTCTACTATGGACCCATGACTAAAACTCAAGTTTTAAAAACTTCTCGAAATCTAAATCTGGACTTTCATTAGGGTATTAAGTGTATCAAAATGTCGTCTTTCACATAGATTCGGAATCGTCAACTGCAAAAAAGTCAGTTTTAAGATATCGTTGATTGAACAAAGTTGTCTCTTTCTTGTTTCAAGTGTTCTACTATGGACCCATGGGTAAAACTCAAGTTTTAAAAAAGTTCCCGGAATCCGAATTTCGACATTCGTTAGTGTATTAAGTGTATCAAAATGTCGTCTTTCACGTTGATTCGGAATCGTCAACCGCAATAAAAGTCAGTTTTGAGATATAGTTGAATGAACAAAGTTGTCTCTTTCTTGTTTCAAGTGTTTAACTATTGACCCATGGCTAAAACTCAAGCTTTAAAGACTTCCCGAAATCCAAATTTGGACTTTCGTTAGTGTATTAAGTGTATCAAAATGTCGTCTTTCACATTTATTCGAAATCGTCAACCGCAAAAAAAGTCAGTTTTGAGATATCGTTGAATGAACAAAGTTGTCTCTTTCTTTTTTCAAGTGTTTAACTATGGACCCATGGCTAAAACTCAAGTTTTAAATACTTTCCGAAATCCGAATTTGGACTTTCATCAGTATATTAAGTGTATTAAAATGTCGTCTTTCACATTGATTCGGAATCGTCCACTACAAAAAACTGCCCTTTTGAGTTATCGTTGAATAAGCAAAGTTGTCTCTTTCTTGTTTCAAGTGTTCAACTATGGACCCATGGCTAAAACACAAGTTTTAAAAACTTCTCGAAATATGAATTTGGACTTTCTTTAGTGTATTAAGTTTTTCAAAATGTCGTCTTTCACGTAGATTCGGAATCATCAAAACCAAATAAGTCAGTTTTTAGATATCTTTGATTGAACAAAGTTCTATCTTTCTTGTTTCAAGTGTTCTACTATGAACCCACGGCTAAAACTCAAGTTTTAAAAACTTCTCGAAATCTGAATCTGGACTTTCATTAGTGTATTAAGTGTATCAAAATGTCATCTTTCACATAGGTTCGGAATCGTCAACTGCAAAAAAGTCAATTTTAAGATATCGTTGATTGAACAAAGTTGTCTCCTTCTTGTTTCAAGTGTTCTACTATGGACCATGGCTAAAACTCAAGTTTTAGAGACATCCCGAAATCCGAATTTGGACTTTCGTTAGTGTATAAAGTGTATCAAAATGTCATCTTTCACATTGATTCGAGATCGTCAACCGCAAAAAAAGTCAGTTTTGAGATATCGTTGAATGAACAAAGTTGTCTCTTTCTTGTTTCTAGTGTTTAACTATGGACCCATGGCTAAAACTCAAGTTTTAAAGACTTCCCGAAATCTGATTTGGACTTTCATCAGTGTATTAAGTGTATTAAAATGTAGTCTTTCACATTGATTCAGAATCGTCCACCGCAAAAAACTTTCCTTTCGAGTTATCGTTGAATGAACGAAGTTGTCTCTTTCTTTTTTCAAGTGTTCAACTACGGACCCATGGCCAAAACTCAAGTTTTAAAAACTTCCCAAAATCTGAATTTGGGCTTTCTTTAGTGTATTAAGTGTTTCAAAATGCCGTCTTTCATGTAGATTCGTAATCATCAAAAGCAAATAAGTCAGTTTTTAGATATCTTTGATTGAACAAAGTTCTGTCTTTCTTGTTTCAAGTGTTCTACTATGGACCCATGACTAAAACTCAAGTTTTAAAAACTTCTCGAAATCTAAATCTGGACTTTCATTAGGGTATTAAGTGTATCAAAATGTCGTCTTTCACATAGATTCGGAATCGTCAACTGCAAAAAAGTCAGTTTTAAGATATCGTTGATTGAACAAAGTTGTCTCTTTCTTGTTTCAAGTGTTCTACTATGGACCCATGGGTAAAACTCAAGTTTTAAAAAAGTTCCCGGAATCCGAATTTCGACATTCGTTAGTGTATTAAGTGTATCAAAATGTCGTCTTTCACGTTGATTCGGAATCGTCAACCGCAATAAAAGTCAGTTTTGAGATATAGTTGAATGAACAAAGTTGTCTCTTTCTTGTTTCAAGTGTTTAACTATTGACCCATGGCTAAAACTCAAGCTTTAAAGACTTCCCGAAATCCAAATTTGGACTTTCGTTAGTGTATTAAGTGTATCAAAATGTCGTCTTTCACATTTATTCGAAATCGTCAACCGCAAAACAAGTCAGTTTTGAGAAATCGTTGAATCAACAAAGTTGTCTCCTTCTTGTTTCAAGTGTTCTACTATGGACCCATCTCTAAAACTCAAGTTTTAAAGACTTCCCGAAATCCAAATTTAGACTTTCACTAGTGTATTAAGTGTATTAAAATGTCGTATTTCACATTGATTCGGAATCGTCAACCGCAAAAAAAGTCAGTTCTGAGATATCGTTGAATGAACGAAGTTGTTTCTTTCTTGTTTCAAGTGTTTAACTATGGACCCATGGCTAAAACTCAAGTTTTAAAGACTTCCCGAAATCCGAATTTGTACTTTCATTAGTGTATTAAGTGTATTAAAATGTCGTCTTTCACATTGATTCGGAATCGTCAACCGCAAAAAAAGTCAGTTTTGAGTTATCGTTGAATGAACAAAGTTGTCTCTTTCTTGTTTCAAGTGTTTAACTATGGACCCATGGCTAAAACTCAAGTTTTAAAGACTTCCCGAAATCCGAATTTGGACTTTCATTAGTGTTTTAAGTGTATTAAAATGTCGTCTTTCGCATTGATTCGGAATCGTCAACCGCAAAAAAAGTCAGTTTTGAGTTATCGTTGAATGAACAAAGTTGTCTCTTTCTTGTTTCAAGTGTTCAACTATGGACCCATGGCTAAAACTCAAGTTTTAAAGACTTCCCGAAATCCGAATTTGGACTTTCATTTGTGTATTAAGTGTATTAAAATGTCGTCTTTCACATTGATTCGGAATCGTCAACCGCAAAAAAAGTCAGTTTTGAGATATCGTTGAATGAACAAAGTTGTCTCTTTCTTGTTTCAAGTGTTCAACTATGGACCCATGGCTAAAACTCAAGTTTTAAAAACTTCCCAAAATCTGAATTTGGACTTTATTTAGTGTATTAAGTGTTTCAAAATGTCATCTTTCACGTAGATTCAGAACCGTCAAAAGCAAATAAGTCAGTTTTGAGATATCTTTGATAGAACAAAGTTCTGTCTTTCTTGTTTCAATTGTTCTACTGTGCACCCATGGCTAAAACTCAAGTTTTAAAAACTTCCCGAGATCTGAATCTGCACTTTCATTAGTGTATTATGTGTATCAAAATGTCGTCTTTCACATAGATTCGGAATCGTCAACTGCAAAAATGTCAATTTTGAGATATCGTTGATTTAACAAAGTTGTCTCCTTCTTGTTTCAAGTGTTCTACTATGGACCCATGGGTAAAACTCACGTTTTAAAAATGTCCCGAAATCCGAATTTGGACTTTCACTAGTGTATTAAGTGTATCAAAATGTCGTCTTTCACATTGATTCGGAATCGTCAACCGCAAAAAAGGCAGTTTTTAGATATCGTTGAATGAAGAAAGTTGTCTCTTTCTTGTTTCAAGTGTTCAACAATGGACCCATGGCTAAAACTCAAGTTTTAAAGACTTCCCGAAATCCGAATTTGGATTTTTCATTAGTGTATTAAGTGTATTAAAATGTCGTCTTTCACATTGATTCGGAATCATCAACCGCAAAAAAAGTCAGTTTTGAGATATCGTTGAATGAACAAAGTTGTCTCTTTCTTTTTTCAAGTGTTTAACTATGGACCCATGGCTAAAACTCAAGTTTTAAATACTTTCCGAAATCCGAATTTGGACTTTCATCAGTGTATTAAGTGTATTAAAATGTCGTCTTTCACATTGATTCGGAATCGTCCACTACAAAAAACTGTCCTTTTGAGTTATCGTTGAATAAGCAAAGTTGTCTCTTTCTTGTTTCAAGTGTTCAACTATGGACCCATGGCTAAAACACAAGTTTTAAAAACTTCTCGAAATATGAATTTGGACTTTCTTTAGTGTATTAAGTTTTTCAAAATGTCGTCTTTCACGTAGATTCGGAATCATCAAAACCAAATAAGTCAGTTTTTAGATATCTTTGATTGAACAAAGTTCTATCTTTCTTGTTTCAAGTGTTCTACTATGAACCCACGGCTAAAACTCAAGTTTTAAAAACTTCTCGAAATCTGAATCTGGACTTTCATTAGTGTATTAAGTGTATCAAAATGTCATCTTTCACATAGGTTCGGAATCGTCAACTGCAAAAAAGTCAATTTTAAGATATCGTTGATTGAACAAAGTTGTCTCCTTCTTGTTTCAAGTGTTCTACTATGGACCATGGCTAAAACTCAAGTTTTAGAGACATCCCGAAATCCGAATTTGGACTTTCGTTAGTGTATTAAGTGTATCAAAATGTCATCTTTCACATTGATTCGAGATCGTCAACCGCAAAAAAAGTCAGTTTTGAGATATCGTTGAATGAACAAAGTTGTCTCTTTCTTGTTTCTAGTGTTTAACTATGGACCCATGGCTAAAACTCAAGTTTTAAAGACTTCCCGAAATCTGATTTGGACTTTCATCAGTGTATTAAGTGTATTAAAATGTAGTCTTTCACATTGATTCAGAATCGTCCACCGCAAAAAACTTTCCTTTCGAGTTATCGTTGAATGAACGAAGTTGTCTCTTTCTTGTTTCAAGTGTTCAACTACGGACCCATGGCCAAAACTCAAGTTTTAAAAACTTCCCAAAATCTGAATTTGGGCTTTCTTTAGTGTATTAAGTGTTTCAAAATGCCGTCTTTCATGTAGATTCGTAATCATCAAAAGCAAATAAGTCAGTTTTTAGATATCTTTGATTGAACAAAGTTCTGTCTTTCTTGTTTCAAGTGTTCTACTATGGACCCATGACTAAAACTCAAGTTTTAAAAACTTCTCGAAATCTAAATCTGGACTTTCATTAGGGTATTAAGTGTATCAAAATGTCGTCTTTCACATAGATTCGGAATAACTGCAAAAAAGTCAGTTTTAAGATATCGTTGATTGAACAAAGTTGTCTCTTTCTTGTTTCAAGTGTTCTACTATGGACCCATGGGTAAAACTCAAGTTTTAAAAAAGTTCCCGAAATCCGAATTTCGACATTCGTTAGTGTATTAAGTGTATCAAAATGTCGTCTTTCACGTTGATTCGGAATCGTCAACCGCAATAAAAGTCAGTTTTGAGATATAGTTGAATGAACAAAGTTGTCTCTTTCTTGTTTCAAGTGTTTAACTATTGACCCATGGCTAAAACTCAAGCTTTAAAGACTTCCCGAAATCCAAATTTGGACTTTCGTTAGTGTATTAAGTGTATCAAAATGTCGTCTTTCACATTTATTCGAAATCGTCAACCACAAAACAAGTCAGTTTTGAGAAATCGTTGAATCAACAAAGTTGTCTCCTTCTTGTTTCAAGTGTTCTACTATGGACCCATCTCTAAAACTCAAGTTTTAAAGACTTCCCGAAATCCAAATTTAGACTTTCACTAGTGTATTAAGTGTATTAAAATGTCGTATTTCACATTGATTCGGAATCGTCAACCGCAAAAAAAGTCAGTTCTGAGATATCGTTGAATGAACGAAGTTGTTTCTTTCTTGTTTCAAGTGTTTAACTATGGACCCATGGCTAAAACTCAAGTTTTAAAGACTTCCCGAAATCCGAATTTGTACTTTCATTAGTGTATTAAGTGTATTAAAATGTCGTCTTTCACATTGATTCGGAATCGTCAACCGCAAAAAAAGTCAGTTTTGAGTTATCGTTGAATGAACAAAGTTGTCTCTTTCTTGTTTCAAGTGTTTAACTATGGACCCATGGCTAAAACTCAAGTTTTAAAGACTTCCCGAAATCCGAATTTGGACTTTCATTAGTGTTTTAAGTGTATTAAAATGTCGTCTTTCGCATTGATTCGGAATCGTCAACCGCAAAAAAAGTCAGTTTTGAGTTATCGTTGAATGAACAAAGTTGTCTCTTTCTTGTTTCAAGTGTTCAACTATGGACCCATGGCTAAAACTCAAGTTTTAAAGACTTCCCGAAATCCGAATTTGGACTTTCATTTGTGTATTAAGTGTATTAAAATGTCGTCTTTCACATTGATTCGGAATCGTCAACCGCAAAAAAAGTCAGTTTTGAGATATCGTTGAATGAACAAAGTTGTCTCTTTCTTGTTTCAAGTGTTCAACTATGGACCCATGGCTAAAACTCAAGTTTTAAAAACTTCCCAAAATCTGAATTTGGACTTTATTTAGTGTATTAAGTGTTTCAAAATGTCATCTTTCACGTAGATTCAGAACCGTCAAAAGCAAATAAGTCAGTTTTGAGATATCTTTGATAGAACAAAGTTCTGTCTTTCTTGTTTCAATTGTTCTACTGTGCACCCATGGCTAAAACTCAAGTTTTAAAAACTTCCCGAGATCTGAATCTGGACTTTCATTAGTGTATTATGTGTATCAAAATGTCGTCTTTCACATAGATTCGGAATCGTCAACTGCAAAAAAGTCAATTTTGAGATATCGTTGATTTAACAAAGTTGTCTCCTTCTTGTTTCAAGTGTTCTACTATGGACCCATGGGTAAAACTCACGTTTTAAAAATGTCCCGAAATCCAAATTTGGACTTTCACTAGTGTATTAAGTGTATCAAAATGTCGTCTTTCACATTGATTCGGAATCGTCAACCGCAAAAAAAGGCAGTTTTTAGATATCGTTGAATGAAGAAAGTTGTCTCTTTCTTGTTTCAAGTGTTCAACAATGGACCCATGGCTAAAACTCAAGTTTTAAAGACTTCCCGAAATCCGAATTTGGATTTTTCATTAGTGTATTAAGTGTATTAAAATGTCGTCTTTCACATTGATTCGGAATCATCAACCGCAAAAAAAGTCAGTTTTGAGATATCGTTGAATGAACAAAGTTGTCTCTTTCTTTTTTCAAGTGTTTAACTATGGACCCATGGCTAAAACTCAAGTTTTAAATACTTTCCGAAATCCGAATTTGGACTTTCATCAGTGTATTAAGTGTATTAAAATGTCGTCTTTCACATTGATTCGGAATCGTCCACTACAAAAAACTGCCCTTTTGAGTTATCGTTGAATAAGCAAAGTTGTCTCTTTCTTGTTTCAAGTGTTCAACTATGGACCCATGGCTAAAACACAAGTTTTAAAAACTTCTCGAAATATGAATTTGGACTTTCTTTAGTGTATTAAGTTTTTCAAAATGTCGTCTTTCACGTAGATTCGGAATCATCAAAACCAAATAAGTCAGTTTTTAGATATCTTTGATTGAACAAAGTTCTATCTTTCTTGTTTCAAGTGTTCTACTATGAACCCACGGCTAAAACTCAAGTTTTAAAAACTTCTCGAAATCTGAATCTGGACTTTCATTAGTGTATTAAGTGTATCAAAATGTCATCTTTCACATAGGTTCGGAATCGTCAACTGCAAAAAAGTCAATTTTAAGATATCGTTGATTGAACAAAGTTGTCTCCTTCTTGTTTCAAGTGTTCTACTATGGACCATGGCTAAAACTCAAGTTTTAGAGACATCCCGAAATCCGAATTTGGACTTTCGTTAGTGTATTAAGTGTATCAAAATGTCATCTTTCACATTGATTCGAGATCGTCAACCGCAAAAAAAGTCAGTTTTGAGATATCGTTGAATGAACAAAGTTGTCTCTTTCTTGTTTCTAGTGTTTAACTATGGACCCATGGCTAAAACTCAAGTTTTAAAGACTTCCCGAAATCTGATTTGGACTTTCATCAGTGTATTAAGTGTATTAAAATGTAGTCTTTCACATTGATTCAGAATCGTCCACCGCAAAAAACTTTCCTTTCGAGTTATCGTTGAATGAACGAAGTTGTCTCTTTCTTGTTTCAAGTGTTCAACTACGGACCCATGGCCAAAACTCAAGTTTTAAAAACTTCCCAAAATCTGAATTTGGGCTTTCTTTAGTGTATTAAGTGTTTCAAAATGCCGTCTTTCATGTAGATTCGTAATCATCAAAAGCAAATAAGTCAGTTTTTAGATATCTTTGATTGAACAAAGTTCTGTCTTTCTTGTTTCAAGTGTTCTACTATGGACCCATGACTAAAACTCAAGTTTTAAAAACTTCTCGAAATCTAAATCTGGACTTTCATTAGGGTATTAAGTGTATCAAAATGTCGTCTTTCACATAGATTCGGAATCGTCAACTGCAAAAAAGTCAGTTTTAAGATATCGTTGATTGAACAAAGTTGTCTCTTTCTTGTTTCAAGTGTTCTACTATGGACCCATGGGTAAAACTCAAGTTTTAAAAAAGTTCCCGGAATCCGAATTTCGACATTCGTTAGTGTATTAAGTGTATCAAAATGTCGTCTTTCACGTTGATTCGGAATCGTCAACCGCAATAAAAGTCAGTTTTGAGATATAGTTGAATGAACAAAGTTGTCTCTTTCTTGTTTCAAGTGTTTAACTATTGACCCATGGCTAAAACTCAAGCTTTAAAGACTTCCCGAAATCCAAATTTGGACTTTCGTTAGTGTATTAAGTGTATCAAAATGTCGTCTTTCACATTTATTCGAAATCGTCAACCACAAAAAAAGTCAGTTTTGAGAAATCGTTGAATCAACAAAGTTGTCTCCTTCTTGTTTCAAGTGTTCTACTATGGACCCATCTCTAAAACTCAAGTTTTAAAGACTTCCCGAAATCCAAATTTAGACTTTCACTAGTGTATTAAGTGTATTAAAATGTCGTATTTCACATTGATTCGGAATCGTCAACCGCAAAAAAAGTCAGTTCTGAGATATCGTTGAATGAACGAAGTTGTTTCTTTCTTGTTTCAAGTGTTTAACTATGGACCCATGGCTAAAACTCAAGTTTTAAAGACTTCCCGAAATCCGAATTTGTACTTTCATTAGTGTATTAAGTGTATTAAAATGTCGTCTTTCACATTGATTCGGAATCGTCAACCGCAAAAAAAGTCAGTTTTGAGTTATCGTTGAATGAACAAAGTTGTCTCTTTCTTGTTTCAAGTGTTTAACTATGGACCCATGGCTAAAACTCAAGTTTTAAAGACTTCCCGAAATCCGAATTTGGACTTTCATTAGTGTTTTAAGTGTATTAAAATGTCGTCTTTCGCATTGATTCGGAATCGTCAACCGCAAAAAAAGTCAGTTTTGAGTTATCGTTGAATGAACAAAGTTGTCTCTTTCTTGTTTCAAGTGTTCAACTATGGACCCATGGCTAAAACTCAAGTTTTAAAGACTTCCCGAAATCCGAATTTGGACTTTCATTTGTGTATTAAGTGTATTAAAATGTCGTCTTTCACATTGATTCGGAATCGTCAACCGCAAAAAAAGTCAGTTTTGAGATATCGTTGAATGAACAAAGTTGTCTCTTTCTTGTTTCAAGTGTTCAACTATGGACCCATGGCTAAAACTCAAGTTTTAAAAACTTCCCAAAATCTGAATTTGGACTTTATTTAGTGTATTAAGTGTTTCAAAATGTCATCTTTCACGTAGATTCAGAACCGTCAAAAGCAAATAAGTCAGTTTTGAGATATCTTTGATAGAACAAAGTTCTGTCTTTCTTGTTTCAATTGTTCTACTGTGCACCCATGGCTAAAACTCAAGTTTTAAAAACTTCCCGAGATCTGAATCTGGACTTTCATTAGTGTATTATGTGTATCAAAATGTCGTCTTTCACATAGATTCAGAATCGTCAACTGCAAAAAAGTCAATTTTGAGATATCGTTGATTTAACAAAGTTGTCTCCTTCTTGTTTCAAGTGTTCTACTATGGACCCATGGGTAAAACTCACGTTTTAAAAATGTCCCGAAATCCGAATTTGGACTTTCACTAGTGTATTAAGTGTATCAAAATGTCGTCTTTCACATTGATTCGGAATCGTCAACCGCAAAAAAAGGCAGTTTTTAGATATCGTTGAATGAAGAAAGTTGTCTCTTTCTTGTTTCAAGTGTTCAACAATGGACCCATGGCTAAAACTCAAGTTTTAAAGACTTCCCGAAATCCGAATTTGGATTTTTCATTAGTGTATTAAGTGTATTAAAATGTCGTCTTTCACATTGATTCGGAATCATCAACCGCAAAAAAAGTCAGTTTTGAGATATCGTTGAATGAACAAAGTTGTCTCTTTCTTTTTTCAAGTGTTTAACTATGGACCCATGGCTAAAACTCAAGTTTTAAATACTTTCCGAAATCCGAATTTGGACTTTCATCAGTGTATTAAGTGTATTAAAATGTCGTCTTTCACATTGATTCGGAATCGTCCACTACAAAAAACTGCCCTTTTGAGTTATCGTTGAATAAGCAAAGTTGTCTCTTTCTTGTTTCAAGTGTTCAACTATGGACCCATGGCTAAAACACAAGTTTTAAAAACTTCTCGAAATATGAATTTGGACTTTCTTTAGTGTATTAAGTTTTTCAAAATGTCGTCTTTCACGTAGATTCGGAATCATCAAAACCAAATAAGTCAGTTTTTAGATATCTTTGATTGAACAAAGTTCTATCTTTCTTGTTTCAAGTGTTCTACTATGAACCCACGGCTAAAACTCAAGTTTTAAAAACTTCTCGAAATCTGAATCTGGACTTTCATTAGTGTATTAAGTGTATCAAAATGTCATCTTTCACATAGGTTCGGAATCGTCAACTGCAAAAAAGTCAATTTTAAGATATCGTTGATTGAACAAAGTTGTCTCCTTCTTGTTTCAAGTGTTCTACTATGGACCATGGCTAAAACTCAAGTTTTAGAGACATCCCGAAATCCGAATTTGGACTTTCGTTAGTGTATTAAGTGTATCAAAATGTCATCTTTCACATTGATTCGAGATCGTCAACCGCAAAAAAAGTCAGTTTTGAGATATCGTTGAATGAACAAAGTTGTCTCTTTCTTGTTTCTAGTGTTTAACTATGGACCCATGGCTAAAACTCAAGTTTTAAAGACTTCCCGAAATCTGATTTGGACTTTCATCAGTGTATTAAGTGTATTAAAATGTAGTCTTTCACATTGATTCAGAATCGTCCACCGCAAAAAACTTTCCTTTCGAGTTATCGTTGAATGAACGAAGTTGTCTCTTTCTTGTTTCAAGTGTTCAACTACGGACCCATGGCCAAAACTCAAGTTTTAAAAACTTCCCAAAATCTGAATTTGGGCTTTCTTTAGTGTATTAAGTGTTTCAAAATGCCGTCTTTCATGTAGATTCGTAATCATCAAAAGCAAATAAGTCAGTTTTTAGATATCTTTGATTGAACAAAGTTCTGTCTTTCTTGTTTCAAGTGTTCTACTATGGACCCATGACTAAAACTCAAGTTTTAAAAACTTCTCGAAATCTAAATCTGGACTTTCATTAGGGTATTAAGTGTATCAAAATGTCGTCTTTCACATAGATTCGGAATCGTCAACTGCAAAAAAGTCAGTTTTAAGATATCGTTGATTGAACAAAGTTGTCTCTTTCTTGTTTCAAGTGTTCTACTATGGACCCATGGGTAAAACTCAAGTTTTAAAAAAGTTCCCGGAATCCGAATTTCGACATTCGTTAGTGTATTAAGTGTATCAAAATGTCGTCTTTCACGTTGATTCGGAATCGTCAACCGCAATAAAAGTCAGTTTTGAGATATAGTTGAATGAACAAAGTTGTCTCTTTCTTGTTTCAAGTGTTTAACTATTGACCCATGGCTAAAACTCAAGCTTTAAAGACTTCCCGAAATCCAAATTTGGACTTTCGTTAGTGTATTAAGTGTATCAAAATGTCGTCTTTCACATTTATTCGAAATCGTCAACCACAAAAAAAGTCAGTTTTGAGAAATCGTTGAATCAACAAAGTTGTCTCCTTCTTGTTTCAAGTGTTCTACTATGGACCCATCTCTAAAACTCAAGTTTTAAAGACTTCCCGAAATCCAAATTTAGACTTTCACTAGTGTATTAAGTGTATTAAAATGTCATATTTCACATTGATTCGGAATCGTCAACCGCAAAAAAAGTCAGTTCTGAGATATCGTTGAATGAACGAAGTTGTTTCTTTCTTGTTTCAAGTGTTTAACTATGGACCCATGGCTAAAACTCAAGTTTTAAAGACTTCCCGAAATCCGAATTTGTACTTTCATTAGTGTATTAAGTGTATTAAAATGTCGTCTTTCACATTGATTCGGAATCGTCAACCGCAAAAAAAGTCAGTTTTGAGTTATCGTTGAATGAACAAAGTTGTCTCTTTCTTGTTTCAAGTGTTTAACTATGGACCCATGGCTAAAACTCAAGTTTTAAAGACTTCCCGAAATCCGAATTTGGACTTTCATTAGTGTTTTAAGTGTATTAAAATGTCGTCTTTCGCATTGATTCGGAATCGTCAACCGCAAAAAAAGTCAGTTTTGAGTTATCGTTGAATGAACAAAGTTGTCTCTTTCTTGTTTCAAGTGTTCAACTATGGACCCATGGCTAAAACTCAAGTTTTAAAGACTTCCCGAAATCCGAATTTGGACTTTCATTTGTGTATTAAGTGTATTAAAATGTCGTCTTTCACATTGATTCGGAATCGTCAACCGCAAAAAAAGTCAGTTTTGAGATATCGTTGAATGAACAAAGTTGTCTCTTTCTTGTTTCAAGTGTTCAACTATGGACCCATGGCTAAAACTCAAGTTTTAAAAACTTCCCAAAATCTGAATTTGGACTTTATTTAGTGTATTAAGTGTTTCAAAATGTCATCTTTCACGTAGATTCAGAACCGTCAAAAGCAAATAAGTCAGTTTTGAGATATCTTTGATAGAACAAAGTTCTGTCTTTCTTGTTTCAATTGTTCTACTGTGCACCCATGGCTAAAACTCAAGTTTTAAAAACTTCCCGAGATCTGAATCTGGACTTTCATTAGTGTATTATGTGTATCAAAATGTCGTCTTTCACATAGATTCGGAATCGTCAACTGCAAAAAAGTCAATTTTGAGATATCGTTGATTTAACAAAGTTGTCTCCTTCTTGTTTCAAGTGTTCTACTATGGACCCATGGGTAAAACTCACGTTTTAAAAATGTCCCGAAATCCGAATTTGGACTTTCACTAGTGTATTAAGTGTATCAAAATGTCGTCTTTCACATTGATTCGGAATCGTCAACCGCAAAAAAAGGCAGTTTTTAGATATCGTTGAATGAAGAAAGTTGTCTCTTTCTTGTTTCAAGTGTTCAACAATGGACCCATGGCTAAAACTCAAGTTTTAAAGACTTCCCGAAATCCGAATTTGGATTTTTCATTAGTGTATTAAGTGTATTAAAATGTCGTCTTTCACATTGATTCGGAATCATCAACCGCAAAAAAAGTCAGTTTTGAGATATCGTTGAATGAACAAAGTTGTCTCTTTCTTTTTTCAAGTGTTTAACTATGGACCCATGGCTAAAACTCAAGTTTTAAATACTTTCCGAAATCCGAATTTGGACTTTCATCAGTGTATTAAGTGTATTAAAATGTCGTCTTTCACATTGATTCGGAATCGTCCACTACAAAAAACTGCCCTTTTGAGTTATCGTTGAATAAGCAAAGTTGTCTCTTTCTTGTTTCAAGTGTTCAACTATGGACCCATGGCTAAAACACAAGTTTTAAAAACTTCTCGAAATATGAATTTGGACTTTCTTTAGTGTATTAAGTTTTTCAAAATGTCGTCTTTCACGTAGATTCGGAATCATCAAAACCAAATAAGTCAGTTTTTAGATATCTTTGATTGAACAAAGTTCTATCTTTCTTGTTTCAAGTGTTCTACTATGAACCCACGGCTAAAACTCAAGTTTTAAAAACTTCTCGAAATCTGAATCTGGACTTTCATTAGTGTATTAAGTGTATCAAAATGTCATCTTTCACATAGGTTCGGAATCGTCAACTGCAAAAAAGTCAATTTTAAGATATCGTTGATTGAACAAAGTTGTCTCCTTCTTGTTTCAAGTGTTCTACTATGGACCATGGCTAAAACTCAAGTTTTAGAGACATCCCGAAATCCGAATTTGGACTTTCGTTAGTGTATTAAGTGTATCAAAATGTCATCTTTCACATTGATTCGAGATCGTCAACCGCAAAAAAAGTCAGTTTTGAGATATCGTTGAATGAACAAAGTTGTCTCTTTCTTGTTTCTAGTGTTTAACTATGGACCCATGGCTAAAACTCAAGTTTTAAAGACTTCCCGAAATCTGATTTGGACTTTCATCAGTGTATTAAGTGTATTAAAATGTAGTCTTTCACATTGATTCAGAATCGTCCACCGCAAAAAACTTTCCTTTCGAGTTATCGTTGAATGAACGAAGTTGTCTCTTTCTTGTTTCAAGTGTTCAACTACGGACCCATGGCCAAAACTCAAGTTTTAAAAACTTCCCAAAATCTGAATTTGGGCTTTCTTTAGTGTATTAAGTGTTTCAAAATGCCGTCTTTCATGTAGATTCGTAATCATCAAAAGCAAATAAGTCAGTTTTTAGATATCTTTGATTGAACAAAGTTCTGCCTTTCTTGTTTCAAGTGTTCTACTATGGACCCATGACTAAAACTCAAGTTTTAAAAACTTCTCGAAATCTAAATCTGGACTTTCATTAGGGTATTAAGTGTATCAAAATGTCGTCTTTCACATAGATTCGGAATCGTCAACTGCAAAAAAGTCAGTTTTAAGATATCGTTGATTGAACAAAGTTGTCTCTTTCTTGTTTCAAGTGTTCTACTATGGACCCATGGGTAAAACTCAAGTTTTAAAAAAGTTCCCGGAATCCGAATTTCGACATTCGTTAGTGTATTAAGTGTATCAAAATGTCGTCTTTCACGTTGATTCGGAATCGTCAACCGCAATAAAAGTCAGTTTTGAGATATAGTTGAATGAACAAAGTTGTCTCTTTCTTGTTTCAAGTGTTTAACTATTGACCCATGGCTAAAACTCAAGCTTTAAAGACTTCCCGAAATCCAAATTTGGACTTTCGTTAGTGTATTAAGTGTATCAAAATGTCGTCTTTCACATTTATTCGAAATCGTCAACCACAAAAAAAGTCAGTTTTGAGAAATCGTTGAATCAACAAAGTTGTCTCCTTCTTGTTTCAAGTGTTCTACTATGGACCCATCTCTAAAACTCAAGTTTTAAAGACTTCCCGAAATCCAAATTTAGACTTTCACTAGTGTATTAAGTGTATTAAAATGTCGTATTTCACATTGATTCGGAATCGTCAACCGCAAAAAAAGTCAGTTCTGAGATATCGTTGAATGAACGAAGTTGTTTCTTTCTTGTTTCAAGTGTTTAACTATGGACCCATGGCTAAAACTCAAGTTTTAAAGACTTCCCGAAATCCGAATTTGTACTTTCATTAGTGTATTAAGTGTATTAAAATGTCGTCTTTCACATTGATTCGGAATCGTCAACCGCAAAAAAAGTCAGTTTTGAGTTATCGTTGAATGAACAAAGTTGTCTCTTTCTTGTTTCAAGTGTTTAACTATGGACCCATGGCTAAAACTCAAGTTTTAAAGACTTCCCGAAATCCGAATTTGGACTTTCATTAGTGTTTTAAGTGTATTAAAATGTCGTCTTTCGCATTGATTCGGAATCGTCAACCGCAAAAAAAGTCAGTTTTGAGTTATCGTTGAATGAACAAAGTTGTCTCTTTCTTGTTTCAAGTGTTCAACTATGGACCCATGGCTAAAACTCAAGTTTTAAAGACTTCCCGAAATCCGAATTTGGACTTTCATTTGTGTATTAAGTGTATTAAAATGTCGTCTTTCACATTGATTCGGAATCGTCAACCGCAAAAAAAGTCAGTTTTGAGATATCGTTGAATGAACAAAGTTGTCTCTTTCTTGTTTCAAGTGTTCAACTATGGACCCATGGCTAAAACTCAAGTTTTAAAAACTTCCCAAAATCTGAATTTGGACTTTATTTAGTGTATTAAGTGTTTCAAAATGTCATCTTTCACGTAGATTCAGAACCGTCAAAAGCAAATAAGTCAGTTTTGAGATATCTTTGATAGAACAAAGTTCTGTCTTTCTTGTTTCAATTGTTCTACTGTGCACCCATGGCTAAAACTCAAGTTTTAAAAACTTCCCGAGATCTGAATCTGGACTTTCATTAGTGTATTATGTGTATCAAAATGTCGTCTTTCACATAGATTCGGAATCGTCAACTGCAAAAAAGTCAATTTTGAGATATCGTTGATTTAACAAAGTTGTCTCCTTCTTGTTTCAAGTGTTCTACTATGGACCCATGGGTAAAACTCACGTTTTAAAAATGTCCCGAAATCCGAATTTGGACTTTCACTAGTGTATTAAGTGTATCAAAATGTCGTCTTTCACATTGATTCGGAATCGTCAACCGCAAAAAAAGGCAGTTTTTAGATATCGTTGAATGAAGAAAGTTGTCTCTTTCTTGTTTCAAGTGTTCAACAATGGACCCATGGCTAAAACTCAAGTTTTAAAGACTTCCCGAAATCCGAATTTGGATTTTTCATTAGTGTATTAAGTGTATTAAAATGTCGTCTTTCACATTGATTCGGAATCATCAACCGCAAAAAAAGTCAGTTTTGAGATATCGTTGAATGAACAAAGTTGTCTCTTTCTTTTTTCAAGTGTTTAACTATGGACCCATGGCTAAAACTCAAGTTTTAAATACTTTCCGAAATCCGAATTTGGACTTTCATCAGTGTATTAAGTGTATTAAAATGTCGTCTTTCACATTGATTCGGAATCGTCCACTACAAAAAACTGCCCTTTTGAGTTATCGTTGAATAAGCAAAGTTGTCTCTTTCTTGTTTCAAGTGTTCAACTATGGACCCATGGCTAAAACACAAGTTTTAAAAACTTCTCGAAATATGAATTTGGACTTTCTTTAGTGTATTAAGTTTTTCAAAATGTCGTCTTTCACGTAGATTCGGAATCATCAAAACCAAATAAGTCAGTTTTTAGATATCTTTGATTGAACAAAGTTCTATCTTTCTTGTTTCAAGTGTTCTACTATGAACCCACGGCTAAAACTCAAGTTTTAAAAACTTCTCGAAATCTGAATCTGGACTTTCATTAGTGTATTAAGTGTATCAAAATGTCATCTTTCACATAGGTTCGGAATCGTCAACTGCAAAAAAGTCAATTTTAAGATATCGTTGATTGAACAAAGTTGTCTCCTTCTTGTTTCAAGTGTTCTACTATGGACCATGGCTAAAACTCAAGTTTTAGAGACATCCCGAAATCCGAATTTGGACTTTCGTTAGTGTATTAAGTGTATCAAAATGTCATCTTTCACACTGATTCGAGATCGTCAACCGCAAAAAAAGTCAGTTTTGAGATATCGTTGAATGAACAAAGTTGTCTCTTTCTTGTTTCTAGTGTTTAACTATGGACCCATGGCTAAAACTCAAGTTTTAAAGACTTCCCGAAATCTGATTTGGACTTTCATCAGTGTATTAAGTGTATTAAAATGTAGTCTTTCACATTGATTCAGAATCGTCCACCGCAAAAAACTTTCCTTTCGAGTTATCGTTGAATGAACGAAGTTGTCTCTTTCTTGTTTCAAGTGTTCAACTACGGACCCATGGCCAAAACTCAAGTTTTAAAAACTTCCCAAAATCTGAATTTGGGCTTTCTTTAGTGTATTAAGTGTTTCAAAATGCCGTCTTTCATGTAGATTCGTAATCATCAAAAGCAAATAAGTCAGTTTTTAGATATCTTTGATTGAACAAAGTTCTGTCTTTCTTGTTTCAAGTGTTCTACTATGGACCCATGACTAAAACTCAAGTTTTAAAAACTTCTCGAAATCTAAATCTGGACTTTCATTAGGGTATTAAGTGTATCAAAATGTCGTCTTTCACATAGATTCGGAATCGTCAACTGCAAAAAAGTCAGTTTTAAGATATCGTTGATTGAACAAAGTTGTCTCTTTCTTGTTTCAAGTGTTCTACTATGGACCCATGGGTAAAACTCAAGTTTTAAAAAAGTTCCCGGAATCCGAATTTCGACATTCGTTAGTGTATTAAGTGTATCAAAATGTCGTCTTTCACGTTGATTCGGAATCGTCAACCGCAATAAAAGTCAGTTTTGAGATATAGTTGAATGAACAAAGTTGTCTCTTTCTTGTTTCAAGTGTTTAACTATTGACCCATGGCTAAAACTCAAGCTTTAAAGACTTCCCGAAATCCAAATTTGGACTTTCGTTAGTGTATTAAGTGTATCAAAATGTCGTCTTTCACATTTATTCGAAATCGTCAACCACAAAAAAAGTCAGTTTTGAGAAATCGTTGAATCAACAAAGTTGTCTCCTTCTTGTTTCAAGTGTTCTACTATGGACCCATCTCTAAAACTCAAGTTTTAAAGACTTCCCGAAATCCAAATTTAGACTTTCACTAGTGTATTAAGTGTATTAAAATGTCGTATTTCACATTGATTCGGAATCGTCAACCGCAAAAAAAGTCAGTTCTGAGATATCGTTGAATGAACGAAGTTGTTTCTTTCTTGTTTCAAGTGTTTAACTATGGACCCATGGCTAAAACTCAAGTTTTAAAGACTTCCCGAAATCCGAATTTGTACTTTCATTAGTGTATTAAGTGTATTAAAATGTCGTCTTTCACATTGATTCGGAATCGTCAACCGCAAAAAAAGTCAGTTTTGAGTTATCGTTGAATGAACAAAGTTGTCTCTTTCTTGTTTCAAGTGTTTAACTATGGACCCATGGCTAAAACTCAAGTTTTAAAGACTTCCCGAAATCCGAATTTGGACTTTCATTAGTGTTTTAAGTGTATTAAAATGTCGTCTTTCGCATTGATTCGGAATCGTCAACCGCAAAAAAAGTCAGTTTTGAGTTATCGTTGAATGAACAAAGTTGTCTCTTTCTTGTTTCAAGTGTTCAACTATGGACCCATGGCTAAAACTCAAGTTTTAAAGACTTCCCGAAATCCGAATTTGGACTTTCATTTGTGTATTAAGTGTATTAAAATGTCGTCTTTCACATTGATTCGGAATCGTCAACCGCAAAAAAAGTCAGTTTTGAGATATCGTTGAATGAACAAAGTTGTCTCTTTCTTGTTTCAAGTGTTCAACTATGGACCCATGGCTAAAACTCAAGTTTTAAAAACTTCCCAAAATCTGAATTTGGACTTTATTTAGTGTATTAAGTGTTTCAAAATGTCATCTTTCACGTAGATTCAGAACCGTCAAAAGCAAATAAGTCAGTTTTGAGATATCTTTGATAGAACAAAGTTCTGTCTTTCTTGTTTCAATTGTTCTACTGTGCACCCATGGCTAAAACTCAAGTTTTAAAAACTTCCCGAGATCTGAATCTGGACTTTCATTAGTGTATTATGTGTATCAAAATGTCGTCTTTCACATAGATTCGGAATCGTCAACTGCAAAAAAGTCAATTTTGAGATATCGTTGATTTAACAAAGTTGTCTCCTTCTTGTTTCAAGTGTTCTACTATGGACCCATGGGTAAAACTCACGTTTTAAAAATGTCCCGAAATCCGAATTTGGACTTTCACTAGTGTATTAAGTGTATCAAAATGTCGTCTTTCACATTGATTCGGAATCGTCAACCGCAAAAAAAGGCAGTTTTTAGATATCGTTGAATGAAGAAAGTTGTCTCTTTCTTGTTTCAAGTGTTCAACAATGGACCCATGGCTAAAACTCAAGTTTTAAAGACTTCCCGAAATCCGAATTTGGATTTTTCATTAGTGTATTAAGTGTATTAAAATGTCGTCTTTCACATTGATTCGGAATCATCAACCGCAAAAAAAGTCAGTTTTGAGATATCGTTGAATGAACAAAGTTGTCTCTTTCTTTTTTCAAGTGTTTAACTATGGACCCATGGCTAAAACTCAAGTTTTAAATACTTTCCGAAATCCGAATTTGGACTTTCATCAGTGTATTAAGTGTATTAAAATGTCGTCTTTCACATTGATTCGGAATCGTCCACTACAAAAAACTGCCCTTTTGAGTTATCGTTGAATAAGCAAAGTTGTCTCTTTCTTGTTTCAAGTGTTCAACTATGGACCCATGGCTAAAACACAAGTTTTAAAAACTTCTCGAAATATGAATTTGGACTTTCTTTAGTGTATTAAGTTTTTCAAAATGTCGTCTTTCACGTAGATTCGGAATCATCAAAACCAAATAAGTCAGTTTTTAGATATCTTTGATTGAACAAAGTTCTATCTTTCTTGTTTCAAGTGTTCTACTATGAACCCACGGCTAAAACTCAAGTTTTAAAAACTTCTCGAAATCTGAATCTGGACTTTCATTAGTGTATTAAGTGTATCAAAATGTCATCTTTCACATAGGTTCGGAATCGTCAACTGCAAAAAAGTCAATTTTAAGATATCGTTGATTGAACAAAGTTGTCTCCTTCTTGTTTCAAGTGTTCTACTATGGACCATGGCTAAAACTCAAGTTTTAGAGACATCCCGAAATCCGAATTTGGACTTTCGTTAGTGTATTAAGTGTATCAAAATGTCATCTTTCACATTGATTCGAGATCGTCAACCGCAAAAAAAGTCAGTTTTGAGATATCGTTGAATGAACAAAGTTGTCTCTTTCTTGTTTCTAGTGTTTAACTATGGACCCATGGCTAAAACTCAAGTTTTAAAGACTTCCCGAAATCTGATTTGGACTTTCATCAGTGTATTAAGTGTATTAAAATGTAGTCTTTCACATTGATTCAGAATCGTCCACCGCAAAAAACTTTCCTTTCGAGTTATCGTTGAATGAACGAAGTTGTCTCTTTCTTGTTTCAAGTGTTCAACTACGGACCCATGGCCAAAACTCAAGTTTTAAAAACTTCCCAAAATCTGAATTTGGGCTTTCTTTAGTGTATTAAGTGTTTCAAAATGCCGTCTTTCATGTAGATTCGTAATCATCAAAAGCAAATAAGTCAGTTTTTAGATATCTTTGATTGAACAAAGTTCTGTCTTTCTTGTTTCAAGTGTTCTACTATGGACCCATGACTAAAACTCAAGTTTTAAAAACTTCTCGAAATCTAAATCTGGACTTTCATTAGGGTATTAAGTGTATCAAAATGTCGTCTTTCACATAGATTCGGAATCGTCAACTGCAAAAAAGTCAGTTTTAAGATATCGTTGATTGAACAAAGTTGTCTCTTTCTTGTTTCAAGTGTTCTACTATGGACCCATGGGTAAAACTCAAGTTTTAAAAAAGTTCCCGGAATCCGAATTTCGACATTCGTTAGTGTATTAAGTGTATCAAAATGTCGTCTTTCACGTTGATTCGGAATCGTCAACCGCAATAAAAGTCAGTTTTGAGATATAGTTGAATGAACAAAGTTGTCTCTTTCTTGTTTCAAGTGTTTAACTATTGACCCATGGCTAAAACTCAAGCTTTAAAGACTTCCCGAAATCCAAATTTGGACTTTCGTTAGTGTATTAAGTGTATCAAAATGTCGTCTTTCACATTTATTCGAAATCGTCAACCACAAAAAAAGTCAGTTTTGAGAAATCGTTGAATCAACAAAGTTGTCTCCTTCTTGTTTCAAGTGTTCTACTATGGACCCATCTCTAAAACTCAAGTTTTAAAGACTTCCCGAAATCCAAATTTAGACTTTCACTAGTGTATTAAGTGTATTAAAATGTCGTATTTCACATTGATTCGGAATCGTCAACCGCAAAAAAAGTCAGTTCTGAGATATCGTTGAATGAACGAAGTTGTTTCTTTCTTGTTTCAAGTGTTTAACTATGGACCCATGGCTAAAACTCAAGTTTTAAAGACTTCCCGAAATCCGAATTTGTACTTTCATTAGTGTATTAAGTGTATTAAAATGTCATCTTTCACATTGATTCGGAATCGTCAACCGCAAAAAAAGTCAGTTTTGAGTTATCGTTGAATGAACAAAGTTGTCTCTTTCTTGTTTCAAGTGTTTAACTATGGACCCATGGCTAAAACTCAAGTTTTAAAGACTTCCCGAAATCCGAATTTGGACTTTCATTAGTGTTTTAAGTGTATTAAAATGTCGTCTTTCGCATTGATTCGGAATCGTCAACCGCAAAAAAAGTCAGTTTTGAGTTATCGTTGAATGAACAAAGTTGTCTCTTTCTTGTTTCAAGTGTTCAACTATGGACCCATGGCTAAAACTCAAGTTTTAAAGACTTCCCGAAATCCGAATTTGGACTTTCATTTGTGTATTAAGTGTATTAAAATGTCGTCTTTCACATTGATTCGGAATCGTCAACCGCAAAAAAAGTCAGTTTTGAGATATCGTTGAATGAACAAAGTTGTCTCTTTCTTGTTTCAAGTGTTCAACTATGGACCCATGGCTAAAACTCAAGTTTTAAAAACTTCCCAAAATCTGAATTTGGACTTTATTTAGTGTATTAAGTGTTTCAAAATGTCATCTTTCACGTAGATTCAGAACCGTCAAAAGCAAATAAGTCAGTTTTGAGATATCTTTGATAGAACAAAGTTCTGTCTTTCTTGTTTCAATTGTTCTACTGTGCACCCATGGCTAAAACTCAAGTTTTAAAAACTTCCCGAGATCTGAATCTGGACTTTCATTAGTGTATTATGTGTATCAAAATGTCGTCTTTCACATAGATTCGGAATCGTCAACTGCAAAAAAGTCAATTTTGAGATATCGTTGATTTAACAAAGTTGTCTCCTTCTTGTTTCAAGTGTTCTACTATGGACCCATGGGTAAAACTCACGTTTTAAAAATGTCCCGAAATCCGAATTTGGACTTTCACTAGTGTATTAAGTGTATCAAAATGTCGTCTTTCACATTGATTCGGAATCGTCAACCGCAAAAAAAGGCAGTTTTTAGATATCGTTGAATGAAGAAAGTTGTCTCTTTCTTGTTTCAAGTGTTCAACAATGGACCCATGGCTAAAACTCAAGTTTTAAAGACTTCCCGAAATCCGAATTTGGATTTTTCATTAGTGTATTAAGTGTATTAAAATGTCGTCTTTCACATTGATTCGGAATCATCAACCGCAAAAAAAGTCAGTTTTGAGATATCGTTGAATGAACAAAGTTGTCTCTTTCTTTTTTCAAGTGTTTAACTATGGACCCATGGCTAAAACTCAAGTTTTAAATACTTTCCGAAATCCGAATTTGGACTTTCATCAGTGTATTAAGTGTATTAAAATGTCGTCTTTCACATTGATTCGGAATCGTCCACTACAAAAAACTGCCCTTTTGAGTTATCGTTGAATAAGCAAAGTTGTCTCTTTCTTGTTTCAAGTGTTCAACTATGGACCCATGGCTAAAACACAAGTTTTAAAAACTTCTCGAAATATGAATTTGGACTTTCTTTAGTGTATTAAGTTTTTCAAAATGTCGTCTTTCACGTAGATTCGGAATCATCAAAACCAAATAAGTCAGTTTTTAGATATCTTTGATTGAACAAAGTTCTATCTTTCTTGTTTCAAGTGTTCTACTATGAACCCACGGCTAAAACTCAAGTTTTAAAAACTTCTCGAAATCTGAATCTGGACTTTCATTAGTGTATTAAGTGTATCAAAATGTCATCTTTCACATAGGTTCGGAATCGTCAACTGCAAAAAAGTCAATTTTAAGATATCGTTGATTGAACAAAGTTGTCTCCTTCTTGTTTCAAGTGTTCTACTATGGACCATGGCTAAAACTCAAGTTTTAGAGACATCCCGAAATCCGAATTTGGA
Source organism: Diospyros kaki (assembly GCA_036245055.1). Taxonomy (NCBI): domain Eukaryota; kingdom Viridiplantae; phylum Streptophyta; class Magnoliopsida; order Ericales; family Ebenaceae; genus Diospyros; species Diospyros kaki. Next base: position 17,899,100 of record BSEG01000009.1, on the reverse strand, counting down.
CTTTCGTTAGTGTATTAAGTGTATCAAAATGTCATCTTTCACATTGATTCGAGATCGTCAACCGCAAAAAAAGTCAGTTTTGAGATATCGTTGAATGAACAAAGTTGTCTCTTTCTTGTTTCTAGTGTTTAACTATGGACCCATGGCTAAAACTCAAGTTTTAAAGACTTCCCGAAATCTGATTTGGACTTTCATCAGTGTATTAAGTGTATTAAAATGTAGTCTTTCACATTGATTCAGAATCGTCCGCCGCAAAAAACTTTCCTTTCGAGTTATCGTTGAATGAACGAAGTTGTCTCTTTCTTGTTTCAAGTGTTCAACTACGGACCCATGGCCAAAACTCAAGTTTTAAAAACTTCCCAAAATCTGAATTTGGGCTTTCTTTAGTGTATTAAGTGTTTCAAAATGCCGTCTTTCATGTAGATTCGTAATCATCAAAAGCAAATAAGTCAGTTTTTAGATATCTTTGATTGAACAAAGTTCTGTCTTTCTTGTTTCAAGTGTTCTACTATGGACCCATGACTAAAACTCAAGTTTTAAAAACTTCTCGAAATCTAAATCTGGACTTTCATTAGGGTATTAAGTGTATCAAAATGTCGTCTTTCACATAGATTCGGAATCGTCAACTGCAAAAAAGTCAGTTTTAAGATATCGTTGATTGAACAAAGTTGTCTCTTTCTTGTTTCAAGTGTTCTACTATGGACCCATGGGTAAAACTCAAGTTTTAAAAAAGTTCCCGGAATCCGAATTTCGACATTCGTTAGTGTATTAAGTGTATCAAAATGTCGTCTTTCACGTTGATTCGGAATCGTCAACCGCAATAAAAGTCAGTTTTGAGATATAGTTGAATGAACAAAGTTGTCTCTTTCTTGTTTCAAGTGTTTAACTATTGACCCATGGCTAAAACTCAAGCTTTAAAGACTTCCCGAAATCCAAATTTGGACTTTCGTTAGTGTATTAAGTGTATCAAAATGTCGTCTTTCACATTTATTCGAAATCGTCAACCACAAAAAAAGTCAGTTTTGAGAAATCGTTGAATCAACAAAGTTGTCTCCTTCTTGTTTCAAGTGTTCTACTATGGACCCATCTCTAAAACTCAAGTTTTAAAGACTTCCCGAAATCCAAATTTAGACTTTCACTAGTGTATTAAGTGTATTAAAATGTCGTATTTCACATTGATTCGGAATCGTCAACCGCAAAAAAAGTCAGTTCTGAGATATCGTTGAATGAACGAAGTTGTTTCTTTCTTGTTTCAAGTGTTTAACTATGGACCCATGGCTAAAACTCAAGTTTTAAAGACTTCCCGAAATCCGAATTTGTACTTTCATTAGTGTATTAAGTGTATTAAAATGTCATCTTTCACATTGATTCGGAATCGTCAACCGCAAAAAAAGTCAGTTTTGAGTTATCGTTGAATGAACAAAGTTGTCTCTTTCTTGTTTCAAGTGTTTAACTATGGACCCATGGCTAAAACTCAAGTTTTAAAGACTTCCCGAAATCCGAATTTGGACTTTCATTAGTGTTTTAAGTGTATTAAAATGTCGTCTTTCGCATTGATTCGGAATCGTCAACCGCAAAAAAAGTCAGTTTTGAGTTATCGTTGAATGAACAAAGTTGTCTCTTTCTTGTTTCAAGTGTTCAACTATGGACCCATGGCTAAAACTCAAGTTTTAAAGACTTCCCGAAATCCGAATTTGGACTTTCATTTGTGTATTAAGTGTATTAAAATGTCGTCTTTCACATTGATTCGGAATCGTCAACCGCAAAAAAAGTCAGTTTTGAGATATCGTTGAATGAACAAAGTTGTCTCTTTCTTGTTTCAAGTGTTCAACTATGGACCCATGGCTAAAACTCAAGTTTTAAAAACTTCCCAAAATCTGAATTTGGACTTTATTTAGTGTATTAAGTGTTTCAAAATGTCATCTTTCACGTAGATTCAGAACCGTCAAAAGCAAATAAGTCAGTTTTGAGATATCTTTGATAGAACAAAGTTCTGTCTTTCTTGTTTCAATTGTTCTACTGTGCACCCATGGCTAAAACTCAAGTTTTAAAAACTTCCCGAGATCTGAATCTGGACTTTCATTAGTGTATTATGTGTATCAAAATGTCGTCTTTCACATAGATTCGGAATCGTCAACTGCAAAAAAGTCAATTTTGAGATATCGTTGATTTAACAAAGTTGTCTCCTTCTTGTTTCAAGTGTTCTACTATGGACCCATGGGTAAAACTCACGTTTTAAAAATGTCCCGAAATCCGAATTTGGACTTTCACTAGTGTATTAAGTGTATCAAAATGTCGTCTTTCACATTGATTCGGAATCGTCAACCGCAAAAAAAGGCAGTTTTTAGATATCGTTGAATGAAGAAAGTTGTCTCTTTCTTGTTTCAAGTGTTCAACAATGGACCCATGGCTAAAACTCAAGTTTTAAAGACTTCCCGAAATCCGAATTTGGATTTTTCATTAGTGTATTAAGTGTATTAAAATGTCGTCTTTCACATTGATTCGGAATCATCAACCGCAAAAAAAGTCAGTTTTGAGATATCGTTGAATGAACAAAGTTGTCTCTTTCTTTTTTCAAGTGTTTAACTATGGACCCATGGCTAAAACTCAAGTTTTAAATACTTTCCGAAATCCGAATTTGGACTTTCATCAGTGTATTAAGTGTATTAAAATGTCGTCTTTCACATTGATTCGGAATCGTCCACTACAAAAAACTGCCCTTTTGAGTTATCGTTGAATAAGCAAAGTTGTCTCTTTCTTGTTTCAAGTGTTCAACTATGGACCCATGGCTAAAACACAAGTTTTAAAAACTTCTCGAAATATGAATTTGGACTTTCTTTAGTGTATTAAGTTTTTCAAAATGTCGTCTTTCACGTAGATTCGGAATCATCAAAACCAAATAAGTCAGTTTTTAGATATCTTTGATTGAACAAAGTTCTATCTTTCTTGTTTCAAGTGTTCTACTATGAACCCACGGCTAAAACTCAAGTTTTAAAAACTTCTCGAAATCTGAATCTGGACTTTCATTAGTGTATTAAGTGTATCAAAATGTCATCTTTCACATAGGTTCGGAATCGTCAACTGCAAAAAAGTCAATTTTAAGATATCGTTGATTGAACAAAGTTGTCTCCTTCTTGTTTCAAGTGTTCTACTATGGACCATGGCTAAAACTCAAGTTTTAGAGACATCCCGAAATCCGAATTTGGACTTTCGTTAGTGTATTAAGTGTATCAAAATGTCATCTTTCACATTGATTCGAGATCGTCAACCGCAAAAAAAGTCAGTTTTGAGATATCGTTGAATGAACAAAGTTGTCTCTTTCTTGTTTCTAGTGTTTAACTATGGACCCATGGCTAAAACTCAAGTTTTAAAGACTTCCCGAAATCTGATTTGGACTTTCATCAGTGTATTAAGTGTATTAAAATGTAGTCTTTCACATTGATTCAGAATCGTCCGCCGCAAAAAACTTTCCTTTCGAGTTATCGTTGAATGAACGAAGTTGTCTCTTTCTTGTTTCAAGTGTTCAACTACGGACCCATGGCCAAAACTCAAGTTTTAAAAACTTCCCAAAATCTGAATTTGGGCTTTCTTTAGTGTATTAAGTGTTTCAAAATGCCGTCTTTCATGTAGATTCGTAATCATCAAAAGCAAATAAGTCAGTTTTTAGATATCTTTGATTGAACAAAGTTCTGTCTTTCTTGTTTCAAGTGTTCTACTATGGACCCATGACTAAAACTCAAGTTTTAAAAACTTCTCGAAATCTAAATCTGGACTTTCATTAGGGTATTAAGTGTATCAAAATGTCGTCTTTCACATAGATTCGGAATCGTCAACTGCAAAAAAGTCAGTTTTAAGATATCGTTGATTGAACAAAGTTGTCTCTTTCTTGTTTCAAGTGTTCTACTATGGACCCATGGGTAAAACTCAAGTTTTAAAAAAGTTCCCGGAATCCGAATTTCGACATTCGTTAGTGTATTAAGTGTATCAAAATGTCGTCTTTCACGTTGATTCGGAATCGTCAACCGCAATAAAAGTCAGTTTTGAGATATAGTTGAATGAACAAAGTTGTCTCTTTCTTGTTTCAAGTGTTTAACTATTGACCCATGGCTAAAACTCAAGCTTTAAAGACTTCCCGAAATCCAAATTTGGACTTTCGTTAGTGTATTAAGTGTATCAAAATGTCGTCTTTCACATTTATTCGAAATCGTCAACCACAAAAAAAGTCAGTTTTGAGAAATCGTTGAATCAACAAAGTTGTCTCCTTCTTGTTTCAAGTGTTCTACTATGGACCCATCTCTAAAACTCAAGTTTTAAAGACTTCCCGAAATCCAAATTTAGACTTTCACTAGTGTATTAAGTGTATTAAAATGTCGTATTTCACATTGATTCGGAATCGTCAACCGCAAAAAAAGTCAGTTCTGAGATATCGTTGAATGAACGAAGTTGTTTCTTTCTTGTTTCAAGTGTTTAACTATGGACCCATGGCTAAAACTCAAGTTTTAAAGACTTCCCGAAATCCGAATTTGTACTTTCATTAGTGTATTAAGTGTATTAAAATGTCGTCTTTCACATTGATTCGGAATCGTCAACCGCAAAAAAAGTCAGTTTTGAGTTATCGTTGAATGAACAAAGTTGTCTCTTTCTTGTTTCAAGTGTTTAACTATGGACCCATGGCTAAAACTCAAGTTTTAAAGACTTCCCGAAATCCGAATTTGGACTTTCATTAGTGTTTTAAGTGTATTAAAATGTCGTCTTTCGCATTGATTCGGAATCGTCAACCGCAAAAAAAGTCAGTTTTGAGTTATCGTTGAATGAACAAAGTTGTCTCTTTCTTGTTTCAAGTGTTCAACTATGGACCCATGGCTAAAACTCAAGTTTTAAAGACTTCCCGAAATCCGAATTTGGACTTTCATTTGTGTATTAAGTGTATTAAAATGTCGTCTTTCACATTGATTCGGAATCGTCAACCGCAAAAAAAGTCAGTTTTGAGATATCGTTGAATGAACAAAGTTGTCTCTTTCTTGTTTCAAGTGTTCAACTATGGACCCATGGCTAAAACTCAAGTTTTAAAAACTTCCCAAAATCTGAATTTGGACTTTATTTAGTGTATTAAGTGTTTCAAAATGTCATCTTTCACGTAGATTCAGAACCGTCAAAAGCAAATAAGTCAGTTTTCAGATATCTTTGATAGAACAAAGTTCTGTCTTTCTTGTTTCAATTGTTCTACTGTGCACCCATGGCTAAAACTCAAGTTTTAAAAACTTCCCGAGATCTGAATCTGGACTTTCATTAGTGTATTATGTGTATCAAAATGTCGTCTTTCACATAGATTCGGAATCGTCAACTGCAAAAAAGTCAATTTTGAGATATCGTTGATTTAACAAAGTTGTCTCCTTCTTGTTTCAAGTGTTCTACTATGGACCCATGGGTAAAACTCACGTTTTAAAAATGTCCCGAAATCCGAATTTGGACTTTCACTAGTGTATTAAGTGTATCAAAATGTCGTCTTTCACATTGATTCGGAATCGTCAACCGCAAAAAAAGGCAGTTTTTAGATATCGTTGAATGAAGAAAGTTGTCTCTTTCTTGTTTCAAGTGTTCAACAATGGACCCATGGCTAAAACTCAAGTTTTAAAGACTTCCCGAAATCCGAATTTGGATTTTTCATTAGTGTATTAAGTGTATTAAAATGTCGTCTTTCACATTGATTCGGAATCATCAACCGCAAAAAAAGTCAGTTTTGAGATATCGTTGAATGAACAAAGTTGTCTCTTTCTTTTTTCAAGTGTTTAACTATGGACCCATGGCTAAAACTCAAGTTTTAAATACTTTCCGAAATCCGAATTTGGACTTTCATCAGTGTATTAAGTGTATTAAAATGTCGTCTTTCACATTGATTCGGAATCGTCCACTACAAAAAACTGCCCTTTTGAGTTATCGTTGAATAAGCAAAGTTGTCTCTTTCTTGTTTCAAGTGTTCAACTATGGACCCATGGCTAAAACACAAGTTTTAAAAACTTCTCGAAATATGAATTTGGACTTTCTTTAGTGTATTAAGTTTTTCAAAATGTCGTCTTTCACGTAGATTCGGAATCATCAAAACCAAATAAGTCAGTTTTTAGATATCTTTGATTGAACAAAGTTCTATCTTTCTTGTTTCAAGTGTTCTACTATGAACCCACGGCTAAAACTCAAGTTTTAAAAACTTCTCGAAATCTGAATCTGGACTTTCATTAGTGTATTAAGTGTATCAAAATGTCATCTTTCACATAGGTTCGGAATCGTCAACTGCAAAAAAGTCAATTTTAAGATATCGTTGATTGAACAAAGTTGTCTCCTTCTTGTTACAAGTGTTCTACTATGGACCATGGCTAAATCTCAAGTTTTAGAGACATCCCGAAATCCGAATTTGGACTTTCGTTAGTGTATTAAGTGTATCAAAATGTCATCTTTCACATTGATTCGAGATCGTCAACCGCAAAAAAAGTCAGTTTTGAGATATCGTTGAATGAACAAAGTTGTCTCTTTCTTGTTTCTAGTGTTTAACTATGGACCCATGGCTAAAACTCAAGTTTTAAAGACTTCCCGAAATCTGATTTGGACTTTCATCAGTGTATTAAGTGTATTAAAATGTAGTCTTTCACATTGATTCAGAATCGTCCACCGCAAAAAACTTTCCTTTCGAGTTATCGTTGAATGAACGAAGTTGTCTCTTTCTTGTTTCAAGTGTTCAACTACGGACCCATGGCCAAAACTCAAGTTTTAAAAACTTCCCAAAATCTGAATTTGGGCTTTCTTTAGTGTATTAAGTGTTTCAAAATGCCGTCTTTCATGTAGATTCGTAATCATCAAAAGCAAATAAGTCAGTTTTTAGATATCTTTGATTGAACAAAGTTCTGCCTTTCTTGTTTCAAGTGTTCTACTATGGACCCATGACTAAAACTCAAGTTTTAAAAACTTCTCGAAATCTAAATCTGGACTTTCATTAGGGTATTAAGTGTATCAAAATGTCGTCTTTCACATAGATTCGGAATCGTCAACTGCAAAAAAGTCAGTTTTAAGATATCGTTGATTGAACAAAGTTGTCTCTTTCTTGTTTCAAGTGTTCTACTATGGACCCATGGGTAAAACTCAAGTTTTAAAAAAGTTCCCGGAATCCGAATTTGGACATTCGTTAGTGTATTAAGTGTATCAAAATGTCGTCTTTCACGTTGATTCGGAATCGTCAACCGCAATAAAAGTCAGTTTTGAGATATAGTTGAATGAACAAAGTTGTCTCTTTCTTGTTTCAAGTGTTTAACTATTAACCCATGGCTAAAACTCAAGCTTTAAAGACTTCCCGAAATCCAAATTTGGACTTTCGTTAGTGTATTAAGTGTATCAAAATGTCGTCTTTCACATTTATTCGAAATCGTCAACCGCAAAAAAGTCAGTTTTGAGAAATCGTTGAATCAACAAAGTTGTCTCCTTCTTGTTTCAAGTGTTCTACTATGGACCCATCTCTAAAACTCAAGTTTTAAAGACTTCCCGAAATCCAAATTTAGACTTTCACTAGTGTATTAAGTGTATTAAAATGTCGTATTTCACATTGATTCGGAATCGTCAACCGCAAAAAAAGTCAGTTCTGAGATATCGTTGAATGAACGAAGTTGTTTCTTTCTTGTTTCAAGTGTTTAACTATGGACCCATGGCTAAAACTCAAGTTTTAAAGATTTCCCGAAATTCGAATTTGTACTTTCATTAGTGTATTAAGTGTATTAAAATGTCGTCTTTCACATTGATTCGGAATCGTCAAACGCAAAAAAAGTCAGTTTTGAGTTATCGTTGAATGAACAAAGTTGTCTCTTTCTTGTTTCAAGTGTTTAACTATGGACCCATGGCTAAAACTCAAGTTTTAAAGACTTCCCGAAATCCGAATTTGGACTTTCATTAGTGTATTAAGTGTATTAAAATGTCGTCTTTCGCATTGATTCGGAATCGTCAACCGCAAAAAAAGTCAGTTTTGAGTTATCGTTGAATGAACAAAGTTGTCTCTTTCTTGTTTCAAGTGTTCAACTATGGACCCATGGCTAAAACTCAAGTTTTAAAGACTTCCCGAAATCCGAATTTGGACTTTCATTTGTGTATTAAGTGTATTAAAATGTCGTCTTTCACATTGATTCGGAATCGTCAACCGCAAAAAAAGTCAGTTTTGAGATATCGTTGAATGAACAAAGTTGTCTCTTTCTTGTTTCAAGTGTTCAACTATGGACCCTTGGCTAAAACTCAAGTTTTAAAAACTTCCCAAAATCTGAATTTGGACTTTATTTAGTGTATTAAGTGTTTCAAAATGTCATCTTTCACGTAGATTCAGAACCGTCAAAAGCAAATAAGTCAGTTTTGAGATATCTTTGATAGAACAAAGTTCTGTCTTTCTTGTTTCAATTGTTCTACTGTGCACCCATGGCTAAAACTCAAGTTTTAAAAACTTCCCGAGATCTGAATCTGGACTTTCATTAGTGTATTATGTGTATCAAAATGTCGTCTTTCACATAGATTCGGAATCGTCAACTGCAAAAAAGTCAATTTTGAGATATCGTTGATTTAACAAAGTTGTCTCCTTCTTGTTTCAAGTGTTCTACTATGGACCCATGGGTAAAACTCACGTTTTAAAAATGTCCCGAAATCCGAATTTGGACTTTCACTAGTGTATTAAGTGTATCAAAATGTCGTCTTTCACATTGATTTGGAATCGTCAACCGCAAAAAAAGGCAGTTTTTAGATATCGTTGAATGAAGAAAGTTGTCTCTTTCTTGTTTCAAGTGTTCAACAATGGACCCATGGCTAAAACTCAAGTTTTAAAGACTTCCCGAAATCCGAATTTGGATTTTTCATTAGTGTATTAAGTGTATTAAAATGTCGTCTTTCACATTGATTCGGAATCATCAACCGCAAAAAAAGTCAGTTTTGAGATATCGTTGAATGAACAAAGTTGTCTCTTTCTTTTTTCAAGTGTTTAACTATGGACCCATGGCTAAAACTCAAGTTTTAAATACTTTCCGAAATCCGAATTTGGACTTTCATCAGTGTATTAAGTGTATTAAAATGTCGTCTTTCACATTGATTCGGAATCGTCCACTACAAAAAACTGCCCTTTTGAGTTATCGTTGAATAAGCAAAGTTGTCTCTTTCTTGTTTCAAGTGTTCAACTATGGACCCATGGCTAAAACACAAGTTTTAAAAACTTCTCGAAATATGAATTTGGACTTTCTTTAGTGTATTAAGTTTTTCAAAATGTCGTCTTTCACGTAGATTCGGAATCATCAAAACCAAATAAGTCAGTTTTTAGATATCTTTGATTGAACAAAGTTCTATCTTTCTTGTTTCAAGTGCTCTACTATGAACCCACGGCTAAAACTCAAGTTTTAAAAACTTCTCGAAATCTGAATCTGGACTTTCATTAGTGTATTAAGTGTATCAAAATGTCATCTTTCACATAGGTTCGGAATCGTCAACTGCAAAAAAGTCAATTTTAAGATATCGTTGATTGAACAAAGTTGTCTCCTTCTTGTTACAAGTGTTCTACTATGGACCATGGCTAAAACTCAAGTTTTAGAGACATCCCGAAATCCGAATTTGGACTTTCGTTAGTGTATTAAGTGTATCAAAATGTCATCTTTCACATTGATTCGAGATCGTCAACCGCAAAAAAAGTCAGTTTTGAGATATCGTTGAATGAACAAAGTTGTCTCTTTCTTGTTTCTAGTGTTTAACTATGGACCCATGGCTAAAACTCAAGTTTTAAAGACTTCCCGAAATCTGATTTGGACTTTCATCAGTGTATTAAGTGTATTAAAATGTAGTCTTTCACATTGATTCAGAATCGTCCACCGCAAAAAACTTTCCTTTCGAGTTATCGTTGAATGAACGAAGTTGTCTCTTTCTTGTTTCAAGTGTTCAACTACGGACCCATGGCCAAAACTCAAGTTTTAAAAACTTCCCAAAATCTGAATTTGGGCTTTCTTTAGTGTATTAAGTGTTTCAAAATGCCGTCTTTCATGTAGATTCGTAATCATCAAAAGCAAATAAGTCAGTTTTTAGATATCTTTGATTGAACAAAGTTCTGCCTTTCTTGTTTCAAGTGTTCTACTATGGACCCATGACTAAAACTCAAGTTTTAAAAACTTCTCGAAATCTAAATCTGGACTTTCATTAGGGTATTAAGTGTATCAAAATGTCGTCTTTCACATAGATTCAGAATCGTCAACTGCAAAAAAGTCAGTTTTAAGATATCGTTGATTGAACAAAGTTGTCTCTTTCTTGTTTCAAGTGTTCTACTATGGACCCATGGGTAAAACTCAAGTTTTAAAAAAGTTCCCGGAATCCGAATTTGGACATTCGTTAGTGTATTAAGTGTATCAAAATGTCGTCTTTCACGTTGATTCGGAATCGTCAACCGCAATAAAAGTCAGTTTTGAGATATAGTTGAATGAACAAAGTTGTCTCTTTCTTGTTTCAAGTGTTTAACTATTGACCCATGGCTAAAACTCAAGCTTTAAAGACTTCCCGAAATCCAAATTTGGACTTTCGTTAGTGTATTAAGTGTATCAAAATGTCGTCTTTCACATTTATTCGAAATCGTCAACCGCAAAAAAAGTCAGTTTTGAGAAATCGTTGAATCAACAAAGTTGTCTCTTTCTTGTTTCAAGTGTTCTACTATAGACCCATGGCTAAAACTCAAGTTTTAAAGACTTCCCGAAATCCAAATTTAGACTTTCACTAGTGTATTAAGTGTATTAAAATGTCGTATTTCGCATTGATTCGGAATCGTCAACCGCAAAAAAAGTCAGTTTTGAGTTATCGTTGAATGAACAAAGTTGTCTCTTTCTTGTTTCAAGTGTTCAACTATGGACCCATGGCTAAAACTCAAGTTTTAAAGACTTCCCGAAATCCGAATTTGGACTTTCATTTGTGTATTAAGTGTATTAAAATGTCGTCTTTCACATTGATTCGGAATCGTCAACCACAAAAAAAGTCAGTTTTGAGATATCGTTGAATGAACAAAGTTGTCTCTTTCTTGTTTCAAGTGTTCAACTATGGACCCATGGCTAAAACTCAAGTTTTAAAAACTTCCCAAAATCTGAATTTGGACTTTATTTAGTGTATTAAGTGTTTCAAAATGTCATCTTTCACGTAGATTCAGAACCGTCAAAAGCAAATAAGTCAGTTTTGAGATATCTTTGATAGAACAAAGTTCTGTCTTTCTTGTTTCAATTGTTCTACTGTGCACCCATGGCTAAAACTCAAGTTTTAAAAACTTCCCGAGATCTGAATCTGGACTTTCATTAGTGTATTATGTGTATCAAAATGTCGTCTTTCACATAGATTCGGAATCGTCAACTGCAAAAAAGTCAATTTTGAGATATCGTTGATTTAACAAAGTTGTCTCCTTCTTGTTTCAAGTGTTCTACTATGGACCCATGGGTAAAACTCACATTTTAAAAATGTCCCGAAATCCGAATTTGGACTTTCACTAGTGTATTAAGTGTATCAAAATGTCGTCTTTCACATTGATTCGGAATCGTCAACCGCAAAAAAAGGCAGTTTTTAGATATCGTTGAATGAAGAAAGTTGTCTCTTTCTTGTTTCAAGTGTTCAACAATGGACCCATGGCTAAAACTCAAGTTTTAAAGACTTCCCGAAATCCGAATTTGGATTTTTCATTAGTGTATTAAGTGTATTAAAATGTCGTCTTTCACATTGATTCGGAATCATCAACCGCAAAAAAAGTGAGTTTTGAGATATCGTTGAATGAACAAAGTTGTCTCTTTCTTTTTTCAAGTGTTTAACTATGGACCCATGGCTAAAACTCAAGTTTTAAATACTTTCCGAAATCCGAATTTGGACTTTCATCAGTGTATTAAGTGTATTAAAATGTCGTCTTTCACATTGATTCGGAATCGTCCACTACAAAAAACTGCCCTTTTGAGTTATCGTTGAATAAGCAAAGTTGTCTCTTTCTTGTTTCAAGTGTTCAACTATGGACCCATGGCTAAAACACAAGTTTTAAAAACTTCTCGAAATATGAATTTGGACTTTCTTTAGTGTATTAAGTTTTTCAAAATGTCGTCTTTCACGTAGATTCGGAATCATCAAAACCAAATAAGTCAGTTTTTAGATATCTTTGATTGAACAAAGTTCTATCTTTCTTGTTTCAAGTGTTCTACTATGAACCCACGGCTAAAACTCAAGTTTTAAAAACTTCTCGAAATCTGAATCTGGACTTTCATTAGTGTATTAAGTGTATCAAAATGTCATCTTTCACATAGGTTCGGAATCGTCAACTGCAAAAAAGTCAATTTTAAGATATCGTTGATTGAACAAAGTTGTCTCCTTCTTGTTTCAAGTGTTCTACTATGGACCATGGCTAAAACTCAAGTTTTAGAGACATCCCGAAATCCGAATTTGGACTTTCGTTAGCGTATTAAGTGTATCAAAATGTCATCTTTCACATTGATTCGAGATCGTCAACCGCAAAAAAAGTCAGTTTTGAGATATCGTTGAATGAACAAAGTTGTCTCTTTCTTGTTTCTAGTGTTTAACTATGGACCCATGGCTAAAACTCAAGGTTTAAAGACTTCCCGAAATCTGATTTGGACTTTCATCAGTGTATTAAGTGTATTAAAATGTAGTCTTTCACATTGATTCAGAATCGTCCACCGCAAAAAACTTTCCTTTCGAGTTATCGTTGAATGAACGAAGTTGTCTCTTTCTTGTTTCAAGTGTTCAACTACGGACCCATGGCCAAAACTCAAGTTTTAAAAACTTCCCAAAATCTGAATTTGGGCTTTCTTTAGTGTATTAAGTGTTTCAAAATGCCGTCTTTCATGTAGATTCGTAATCATCAAAAGCAAATAAGTCAGTTTTTAGATATCTTTGATTGAACAAAGTTCTGCCTTTCTTGTTTCAAGTGTTCTACTATGGACCCATGACTAAAACTCAAGTTTTAAAAACTTCTCGAAATCTAAATCTGGACTTTCATTAAGGTATTAAGTGTATCAAAATGTCGTCTTTCACATAGATTCGGAATCGTCAACTACAAAAAAGTCAGTTTTAAGATATCGTTGATTGAACAAAGTTGTCTCTTTCTTGTTTCAAGTGTTCTACTATGGACCCATGGGTAAAACTCAAGTTTTAAAAAAGTTCCCGGAATCCGAATTTGGACATTCGTTAGTGTATTAAGTGTATCAAAATGTCGTCTTTCACGTTGATTCGGAATCGTCAACCGCAATAAAAGTCAGTTTTGAGATATAGTTGAATGAACAAAGTTGTCTCTTTCTTGTTTCAAGTGTTTAACTATTGACCCATGGCTAAAACTCAAGCTTTAAAGACTTCCCGAAATCCAAATTTGGACTTTCGTTAGTGTATTAAGTGTATCAAAATGTCATCTTTCACATTTATTCGAAATCGTCAACCGCAAAAAAAGTCAGTTTTGAGAAATCGTTGAATCAACAAAGTTGTCTCTTTCTTGTTTCAAGTGTTCTACTATAGACCCATGGCTAAAACTCAAGTTTTAAAGACTTCCCGAAATCCAAATTTAGACTTTCACTAGTGTATTAAGTGTATTAAAATGTCGTATTTCGCATTGATTCGGAATCGTCAACCGCAAAAAAAGTCAGTTTTGAGTTATCGTTGAATGAACAAAGTTGTCTCTTTCTTGTTTCAAGTGTTCAACTATGGACCCATGGCTAAAACTCAAGTTTTAAAGACTTCCCGAAATCCGAATTTCGACTTTCATTTGTGTATTAAGTGTATTAAAATGTCGTCTTTCACATTGATTCGGAATCGTCAACCGCAAAAAAAGTCAGTTTTGAGATATCGTTGAATGAACAAAGTTGTCTCTTTCTTGTTTCAAGTGTTCAACTATGGACCCATGGCTAAAACTCAAGTTTTAAAAACTTCCCAAAATCTGAATTTGGACTTTATTTAGTGTATTAAGTGTTTCAAAATGTCATCTTTCACGTAGATTCAGAACCGTCAAAAGCAAATAAGTCAGTTTTGAGATATCTTTGATAGAACAAAGTTCTGTCTTTCTTGTTTCAATTGTTCTACTGTGCACCCATGGCTAAAACTCAAGTTTTAAAAACTTCCCGAGATCTGAATCTGGACTTTCATTAGTGTATTATGTGTATCAAAATGTCGTCTTTCACATAGATTCGGAATCGTCAACTGCAAAAAAGTCAATTTTGAGATATCGTTGATTTAACAAAGTTGTCTCCTTCTTGTTTCAAGTGTTCTACTATGGACCCATGGGTAAAACTCACGTTTTAAAAATGTCCCGAAATCCGAATTTGGACTTTCACTAGTGTATTAAGTGTATCAAAATGTCGTCTTTCACATTGATTCGGAATCGTCAACCGCAAAAAAAGGCAGTTTTTAGATATCGTTGAATGAAGAAAGTTGTCTCTTTCTTGTTTCAAGTGTTCAACAATGGACCCATGGCTAAAACTCAAGTTTTAAAGACTTCCCGAAATCCGAATTTGGATTTTTCATTAGTGTATTAAGTGTATTAAAATGTCGTCTTTCACATTGATTCGGAATCATCAACCGCAAAAAAAGTGAGTTTTGAGATATCGTTGAATGAACAAAGTTGTCTCTTTCTTTTTTCAAGTGTTTAACTATGGACCCATGGCTAAAACTCAAGTTTTAAATACTTTCCGAAATCCGAATTTGGACTTTCATCAGTGTATTAAGTGTATTAAAATGTCGTCTTTCACATTGATTCGGAATCGTCCACTACAAAAAACTGCCCTTTTGAGTTATCGTTGAATAAGCAAAGTTGTCTCTTTCTTGTTTCAAGTGTTCAACTATGGACCCATGGCTAAAACACAAGTTTTAAAAACTTCTCGAAATATGAATTTGGACTTTCTTTAGTGTATTAAGTTTTTCAAAATGTCGTCTTTCACGTAGATTCGGAATCATCAAAACCAAATAAGTCAGTTTTTAGATATCTTTGATTGAACAAAGTTCTATCTTTCTCGTTTCAAGTGTTCTACTATGAACCCACGGCTAAAACTCAAGTTTTAAAAACTTCTCGAAATCTGAATCTGGACTTTCATTAGTGTATTAAGTGTATCAAAATGTCATCTTTCACATAGGTTCGGAATCGTCAACTGCAAAAAAGTCAATTTTAAGATATCGTTGATTGAACAAAGTTGTCTCCTTCTTGTTACAAGTGTTCTACTATGGACCATGGCTAAAACTCAAGTTTTAGAGACATCCCGAAATCCGAATTTGGACTTTCGTTAGTGTATTAAGTGTATCAAAATGTCATCTTTCACATTGATTCGAGATCGTCAACCGCAAAAAAAGTCAGTTTTGAGATATCGTTGAATGAACAAAGTTGTCTCTTTCTTGTTTCTAGTGTTTAACTATGGACCCATGGCTAAAACTCAAGTTTTAAAGACTTCCCGAAATCTGATTTGGACTTTCATCAGTGTATTAAGTGTATTAAAATGTAGTCTTTCACATTGATTCAGAATCGTCCACCGCAAAAAACTTTCCTTTCGAGTTATCGTTGAATGAACGAAGTTGTCTCTTTCTTGTTTCAAGTGTTCAACTACGGACCCATGGCCAAAACTCAAGTTTTAAAAACTTCCCAAAATCTGAATTTGGGCTTTCTTTAGTGTATTAAGCGTTTCAAAATGCCGTCTTTCATGTAGATTCGTAATCATCAAAAGCAAATAAGTCAGTTTTTAGATATCTTTGATTGAACAAAGTTCTGCCTTTCTTGTTTCAAGTGTTCTACTATGGACCCATGACTAAAACTCAAGTTTTAAAAACTTCTCGAAATCTAAATCTGGACTTTCATTAGGGTATTAAGTGTATCAAAATGTCGTCTTTCACATAGATTCGGAATCGTCAACTGCAAAAAAGTCAGTTTTAAGATATCGTTGATTGAACAAAGTTGTCTCTTTCTTGTTTCAAGTGTTCTACTATGGACCCATGGGTAAAACTCAAGTTTTAAAAAAGTTCCCAGAATCCGAATTTGGACATTCGTTAGTGTATTAAGTGTATCAAAATGTCGTCTTTCACGTTGATTCGGAATCGTCAACCGCAATAAAAGTCAGTTTTGAGATATAGTTGAATGAACAAAGTTGTCTCTTTCTTGTTTCAAGTGTTTAACTATTGACCCATGGCTAAAACTCAAGCTTTAAAGACTTCCCGAAATCCAAATTTGGACTTTCGTTAGTGTATTAAGTGTATCAAAATGTCGTCTTTCACATTTATTCGAAATCGTCAACCGCAAAAAAAGTCAGTTTTGAGAAATCGTTGAATCAACAAAGTTGTCTCCTTCTTGTTTCAAGTGTTCTACTATGGACCCATCTCTAAAACTCAAGTTTTAAAGACTTCCCGAAATCCAAATTTAGACTTTCACTAGTGTATTAAGTGTATTAAAATGTCGTATTTCACATTGATTCGGAATCGTCAACCGCAAAAAAAGTCAGTTCTGAGATATCGTTGAATGAACGAAGTTGTTTCTTTCTTGTTTCAAGTGTTTAACTATGGACCCATGGCTAAAACTCAAGTTTTAAAGACTTCCCGAAATCCGAATTTGTACTTTCATTAGTGTATTAAGTGTATTAAAATGTCGTCTTTCACATTGATTCGGAATCGTCAACCGCAAAAAAAGTCAGTTTTGAGTTATCGTTGAATGAACAAAGTTGTCTCTTTCTTGTTTCAAGTGTTTAACTATGGACCCATGGCTAAAACTCAAGTTTTAAAGACTTCCCGAAATCCGAATTTGGACTTTCATTAGTGTATTAAGTGTATTAAAATGTCGTCTTTCGCATTGATTCGGAATCGTCAACCGCAAAAAAAGTCAGTTTTGAGTTATCGTTGAATGAACAAAGTTGTCTCTTTCTTGTTTCAAGTGTTCAACTATGGACCCATGGCTAAAACTCAAGTTTTAAAGACTTCCCGAAATCCGAATTTGAACTTTCATTTGTGTATTAAGTGTATTAAAATGTCGTCTTTCACATTGATTCGGAATCGTCAACCGCAAAAAAAGTCAGTTTTGAGATATCGTTGAATGAACAAAGTTGTCTCTTTCTTGTTTCAAGTGTTCAACTATGGACCCATGGCTAAAACTCAAGTTTTAAAAACTTCCCAAAATCTGAATTTGGACTTTATTTAGTGTATTAAGTGTTTCAAAATGTCATCTTTCACGTAGATTCAGAACCGTCAAAAGCAAATAAGTCAGTTTTGAGATATCTTTGATAGAACAAAGTTCTGTCTTTCTTGTTTCAATTGTTCTACTGTGCACCCATGGCTAAAACTCAAGTTTTAAAAACTTCCCGAGATCTGAATCTGGACTTTCATTAGTGTATTATGTGTATCAAAATGTCGTCTTTCACATAGATTCGGAATCGTCAACTGCAAAAAAGTCAATTTTGAGATATCGTTGATTTAACAAAGTTGTCTCCTTCTTGTTTCAAGTGTTCTACTATGGACCCATGGGTAAAACTCACGTTTTAAAAATGTCCCAAAATCCGAATTTGGACTTTCACTAGTGTATTAAGTGTATCAAAATGTCGTCTTTCACATTGATTCGGAATCGTCAACCGCAAAAAAAGGCAGTTTTTAGATATCGTTGAATGAAGAAAGTTGTCTCTTTCTTGTTTCAAGTGTTCAACAATGGACCCATGGCTAAAACTCAAGTTTTAAAGACTTCCCGAAATCCGAATTTGGATTTTTCATTAGTGTATTAAGTGTATTAAAATGTCGTCTTTCACATTGATTCGGAATCATCAACCGCAAAAAAAGTCAGTTTTGAGATATCGTTGAATGAACAAAGTTGTCTCTTTCTTTTTTCAAGTGTTTAACTATGGACCCATGGCTAAAACTCAAGTTTTAAATACTTTCCGAAATCCGAATTTGGACTTTCATCAGTGTATTAAGTGTATTAGAATGTCGTCTTTCACATTGATTCGGAATCGTCCACTACAAAAAACTGCCCTTTTGAGTTATCGTTGAATAAGCAAAGTTGTCTCTTTCTTGTTTCAAGTGTTCAACTATGGACCCATGGCTAAAACACAAGTTTTAAAAACTTCTCGAAATATGAATTTGGACTTTCTTTAGTGTATTAAGTTTTTCAAAATGTCGTCTTTCACGTAGATTCGGAATCATCAAAACCAAATAAGTCAGTTTTTAGATATCTTTGATTGAACAAAGTTCTATCTTTCTTGTTTCAAGTGTTCTACTATGAACCCACGGCTAAAACTCAAGTTTTAAAAACTTCTCGAAATCTGAATCTGGACTTTCATTAGTGTATTAAGTGTATCAAAATGTCATCTTTCACATAGGTTCGGAATCGTCAACTGCAAAAAAGTCAATTTTAAGATATCGTTGATTGAACAAAGTTGTCTCCTTCTTGTTTCAAGTGTTCTACTATGGACCATGGCTAAAACTCAAGTTTTAGAGACATCCCGAAATCCGAATTTGGACTTTCGTTAGTGTATTAAGTGTATCAAAATGTCATCTTTCACATTGATTCGAGATCGTCAACCGCAAAAAAAGTCAGTTTTGAGATATCGTTGAATGAACAAAGTTGTCTCTTTCTTGTTTCTAGTGTTTAACTATGGACCCATGGCTAAAACTCAAGTTTTAAAGACTTCCCGAAATCTGATTTGGACTTTCATCAGTGTATTAAGTGTATTAAAATGTAGTCTTTCACATTGATTCAGAATCGTCCACCGCAAAAAACTTTCCTTTCGAGTTATCGTTGAATGAACGAAGTTGTCTCTTTCTTGTTTCAAGTGTTCAACTACGGACCCATGGCCAAAACTCAAGTTTTAAAAACTTCCCAAAATCTGAATTTGGGCTTTCTTTAGTGTATTAAGCGTTTCAAAATGCCGTCTTTCATGTAGATTCGTAATCATCAAAAGCAAATAAGTCAGTTTTTAGATATCTTTGATTGAACAAAGTTCTGCCTTTCTTGTTTCAAGTGTTCTACTATGGACCCATGACTAAAACTCAAGTTTTAAAAACTTCTCGAAATCTAAATCTGGACTTTCATTAGGGTATTAAGTGTATCAAAATGTCGTCTTTCACATAGATTCGGAATCGTCAACTGCAAAAAAGTCAGTTTTAAGATATCGTTGATTGAACAAAGTTGTCTCTTTCTTGTTTCAAGTGTTCTACTATGGACCCATGGGTAAAACTCAAGTTTTAAAAAAGTTCCCGGAATCCGAATTTGGACATTCGTTAGTGTATTAAGTGTATCAAAATGTCGTCTTTCACGTTGATTCGGAATCGTCAACCGCAATAAAAGTCAGTTTTGAGATATAGTTGAATGAACAAAGTTGTCTCTTTCTTGTTTCAAGTGTTTAACTATTGACCCATGGCTAAAACTCAAGCTTTAAAGACTTCCCGAAATCCAAATTTGGACTTTCGTTAGTGTATTAAGTGTATCAAAATGTCGTCTTTCACATTTATTCGAAATCGTCAACCGCAAAAAAAGTCAGTTTTGAGAAATCGTTGAATCAACAAAGTTGTCTCCTTCTTGTTTCAAGTGTTCTACTATGGACCCATCTCTAAAACTCAAGTTTTAAAGACTTCCCGAAATCCAAATTTAGACTTTCACTAGTGTATTAAGTGTATTAAAATGTCGTATTTCACATTGATTCGGAATCGTCAACCGCAAAAAAAGTCAGTTCTGAGATATCGTTGAATGAACGAAGTTGTTTCTTTCTTGTTTCAAGTGTTTAACTATGGACCCATGGCTAAAACTCAAGTTTTAAAGACTTCCCGAAATCCGAATTTGTACTTTCATTAGTGTATTAAGTGTATTAAAATGTCGTCTTTCACATTGATTCGGAATCGTCAACCGCAAAAAAAGTCAGTTTTGAGTTATCGTTGAATGAACAAAGTTGTCTCTTTCTTGTTTCAAGTGTTTAACTATGGACCCATGGCTAAAACTCAAGTTTTAAAGACTTCCCGAAATCCGAATTTGGACTTTCATTAGTGTATTAAGTGTATTAAAATGTCGTCTTTCGCATTGATTCGGAATCGTCAACCGCAAAAAAAGTCAGTTTTGAGTTATCGTTGAATGAACAAAGTTGTCTCTTTCTTGTTTCAAGTGTTCAACTATGGACCCATGGCTAAAACTCAAGTTTTAAAGACTTCCCGAAATCCGAATTTGGACTTTCATTTGTGTATTAAGTGTATTAAAATGTCGTCTTTCACATTGATTCGGAATCGTCAACCGCAAAAAAAGTCAGTTTTGAGATATCGTTGAATGAACAAAGTTGTCTCTTTCTTGTTTCAAGTGTTCAACTATGGACCCATGGCTAAAACTCAAGTTTTAAAAACTTCCCAAAATCTGAATTTGGACTTTATTTAGTGTATTAAGTGTTTCAAAATGTCATCTTTCACGTAGATTCAGAACCGTCAAAAGCAAATAAGTCAGTTTTGAGATATCTTTGATAGAACAAAGTTCTGTCTTTCTTGTTTCAATTGTTCTACTGTGCACCCATGGCTAAAACTCAAGTTTTAAAAACTTCCCGAGATCTGAATCTGGACTTTCATTAGTGTATTATGTGTATCAAAATGTCGTCTTTCACATAGATTCGGAATCGTCAACTGCAAAAAAGTCAATTTTGAGATATCGTTGATTTAACAAAGTTGTCTCCTTCTTGTTTCAAGTGTTCTACTATGGACCCATGGGTAAAACTCACGTTTTAAAAATGTCCCAAAATCCGAATTTGGACTTTCACTAGTGTATTAAGTGTATCAAAATGTCGTCTTTCACATTGATTCGGAATCGTCAACCGCAAAAAAAGGCAGTTTTTAGATATCGTTGAATGAAGAAAGTTGTCTCTTTCTTGTTTCAAGTGTTCAACAATGGACCCATGGCTAAAACTCAAGTTTTAAAGACTTCCCGAAATCCGAATTTGGATTTTTCATTAGTGTATTAAGTGTATTAAAATGTCGTCTTTCACATTGATTCGGAATCATCAACCGCAAAAAAAGTCAGTTTTGAGATATCGTTGAATGAACAAAGTTGTCTCTTTCTTTTTTCAAGTGTTTAACTATGGACCCATGGCTAAAACTCAAGTTTTAAATACTTTCCGAAATCCGAATTTGGACTTTCATCAGTGTATTAAGTGTATTAAAATGTCGTCTTTCACATTGATTCGGAATCGTCCACTACAAAAAACTGCCCTTTTGAGTTATCGTTGAATAAGCAAAGTTGTCTCTTTCTTGTTTCAAGTGTTCAACTATGGACCCATGGCTAAAACACAAGTTTTAAAAACTTCTCGAAATATGAATTTGGACTTTCTTTAGTGTATTAAGTTTTTCAAAATGTCGTCTTTCACGTAGATTCGGAATCATCAAAACCAAATAAGTCAGTTTTTAGATATCTTTGATTGAACAAAGTTCTATCTTTCTTGTTTCAAGTGTTCTACTATGAACCCACGGCTAAAACTCAAGTTTTAAAAACTTCTCGAAATCTGAATCTGGACTTTCATTAGTGTATTAAGTGTATCAAAATGTCATCTTTCACATAGGTTCGGAATCGTCAACTGCAAAAAAGTCAATTTTAAGATATCGTTGATTGAACAAAGTTGTCTCCTTCTTGTTTCAAGTGTTCTACTATGGACCATGGCTAAAACTCAAGTTTTAGAGACATCCCGAAATCCGAATTTGGACTTTCGTTAGTGTATTAAGTGTATCAAAATGTCATCTTTCACATTGATTCGAGATCGTCAACCGCAAAAAAAGTCAGTTTTGAGATATCGTTGAATGAACAAAGTTGTCTCTTTCTTGTTTCTAGTGTTTAACTATGGACCCATGGCTAAAACTCAAGTTTTAAAGACTTCCCGAAATCTGATTTGGACTTTCATCAGTGTATTAAGTGTATTAAAATGTAGTCTTTCACATTGATTCAGAATCGTCCACCGCAAAAAACTTTCCTTTCGAGTTATCGTTGAATGAACGAAGTTGTCTCTTTCTTGTTTCAAGTGTTCAACTACGGACCCATGGCCAAAACTCAAGTTTTAAAAACTTCCCAAAATCTGAATTTGGGCTTTCTTTAGTGTATTAAGTGTTTCAAAATGCCGTCTTTCATGTAGATTCGTAATCATCAAAAGCAAATAAGTCAGTTTTTAGATATCTTTGATTGAACAAAGTTCTGCCTTTCTTGTTTCAAGTGTTCTACTATGGACCCATGACTAAAACTCAAGTTTTAAAAACTTCTCGAAATCTAAATCTGGACTTTCATTAGGGTATTAAGTGTATCAAAATGTCGTCTTTCACATAGATTCGGAATCGTCAACTGCAAAAAAGTCAGTTTTAAGATATCGTTGATTGAACAAAGTTGTCTCTTTCTTGTTTCAAGTGTTCTACTATGGACCCATGGGTAAAACTCAAGTTTTAAAAAAGTTCCCGGAATCCGAATTTGGACATTCGTTAGTGTATTAAGTGTATCAAAATGTCGTCTTTCACGTTGATTCGGAATCGTCAACCGCAATAAAAGTCAGTTTTGAGATATAGTTGAATGAACAAAGTTGTCTCTTTCTTGTTTCAAGTGTTTAACTATTGACCCATGGCTAAAACTCAAGCTTTAAAGACTTCCCGAAATCCAAATTTGGACTTTCGTTAGTGTATTAAGTGTATCAAAATGTCGTCTTTCACATTTATTCGAAATCGTCAACCGCAAAAAAAGTCAGTTTTGAGAAATCGTTGAATCAACAAAGTTGTCTCTTTCTTGTTTCAAGTGTTCTACTATAGACCCATGGCTAAAACTCAAGTTTTAAAGACTTCCCGAAATCCAAATTTAGACTTTCACTAGTGTATTAAGTGTATTAAAATGTCGTATTTCGCATTGATTCGGAATCGTCAACCGCAAAAAAAGTCAGTTTTGAGTTATCGTTGAATGAACAAAGTTGTCTCTTTCTTGTTTCAAGTGTTCAACTATGGACCCATGGCTAAAACTCAAGTTTTAAAGACTTCCCGAAATCCGAATTTGGACTTTCATTTGTGTATTAAGTGTATTAAAATGTCGTCTTTCACATTGATTCGGAATCGTCAACCGCAAAAAAAGTCAGTTTTGAGATATCGTTGAATGAACAAAGTTGTCTCTTTCTTGTTTCAAGTGTTCAACTATGGACCCATGGCTAAAACTCAAGTTTTAAAAACTTCCCAAAATCTAAATTTGGACTTTATTTAGTGTATTAAGTGTTTCAAAATGTCATCTTTCACGTAGATTCAGAACCGTCAAAAGCAAATAAGTCAGTTTTGAGATATCTTTGATAGAACAAAGTTCTGTCTTTCTTGTTTCAATTGTTCTACTGTGCACCCATGGCTAAAACTCAAGTTTTAAAAACTTCCCGAGATCTGAATCTGGACTTTCATTAGTGTATTATGTGTATCAAAATGTCGTCTTTCACATAGATTCGGAATCGTCAACTGCAAAAAAGTCAATTTTGAGATATCGTTGATTTAACAAAGTTGTCTCCTTCTTGTTTCAAGTGTTCTACTATGGACCCATGGGTAAAACTCACGTTTTAAAAATGTCCCGAAATCCGAATTTGGACTTTCACTAGTGTATTAAGTGTATCAAAATGTCGTCTTTCACATTGATTCGGAATCGTCAACCGTAAAAAAAGGCAGTTTTTAGATATCGTTGAATGAAGAAAGTTGTCTCTTTCTTGTTTCAAGTGTTCAACAATGGACCCATGGCTAAAACTCAAGTTTTAAAGACTTCCCGAAATCCGAATTTGGATTTTTCATTAGTGTATTAAGTGTATTAAAATGTCGTCTTTCACATTGATTCGGAATCATCAACCGCAAAAAAAGTCAGTTTTGAGATATCGTTGAATGAACAAAGTTGTCTCTTTCTTTTTTCAAGTGTTTAACTATGGACCCATGGCTAAAACTCAAGTTTTAAATACTTTCCGAAATCCGAATTTGGACTTTCATCAGTGTATTAAGTGTATTAAAATGTCGTCTTTCACATTGATTCGGAATCGTCCACTACAAAAAACTGCCCTTTTGAGTTATCGTTGAATAAGCAAAGTTGTCTCTTTCTTGTTTCAAGTGTTCAACTATGGACCCATGGCTAAAACACAAGTTTTAAAAACTTCTCGAAATATGAATTTGGACTTTCTTTAGTGTATTAAGTTTTTCAAAATGTCGTCTTTCACGTAGATTCGGAATCATCAAAACCAAATAAGTCAGTTTTTAGATATCTTTGATTGAACAAAGTTCTATCTTTCTTGTTTCAAGTGTTCTACTATGAACCCACGGCTAAAACTCAAGTTTTAAAAACTTCTCGAAATCTGAATCTGGACTTTCATTAGTGTATTAAGTGTATCAAAATGTCATCTTTCACATAGGTTCGGAATCGTCAACTGCAAAAAAGTCAATTTTAAGATATCGTTGATTGAACAAAGTTGTCTCCTTCTTGTTACAAGTGTTCTACTATGGACCATGGCTAAAACTCAAGTTTTAGAGACATCCCGAAATCCGAATTTGGACTTTCGTTAGTGTATTAAGTGTATCAAAATGTCATCTTTCACATTGATTCGAGATCGTCAACCGCAAAAAAAGTCAGTTTTGAGATATCGTTGAATGAACAAAGTTGTCTCTTTCTTGTTTCTAGTGTTTAACTATGGACCCATGGCTAAAACTCAAGTTTTAAAGACTTCCCGAAATCTGATTTGGACTTTCATCAGTGTATTAAGTGTATTAAAATGTAGTCTTTCACATTGATTCAGAATCGTCCACCGCAAAAAACTTTCCTTTCGAGTTATCGTTGAATGAACGAAGTTGTCTCTTTCTTGTTTCAAGTGTTCAACTACGGACCCATGGCCAAAACTCAAGTTTTAAAAACTTCCCAAAATCTGAATTTGGGCTTTCTTTAGTGTATTAAGTGTTTCAAAATGCCGTCTTTCATGTAGATTCGTAATCATCAAAAGCAAATAAGTCAGTTTTTAGATATCTTTGATTGAACAAAGTTCTGCCTTTCTTGTTTCAAGTGTTCTACTATGGACCCATGACTAAAACTCAAGTTTTAAAAACTTCTCGAAATCTAAATCTGGACTTTCATTAGGGTATTAAGTGTATCAAAATGTCGTCTTTCACATAGATTCGGAATCGTCAACTGCAAAAAAGTCAGTTTTAAGATATCGTTGATTGAACAAAGTTGTCTCTTTCTTGTTTCAAGTGTTCTACTATGGACCCATGGGTAAAACTCAAGTTTTAAAAAAGTTCCCGGAATCCGAATTTCGACATTCGTTAGTGTATTAAGTGTATCAAAATGTCGTCTTTCACGTTGATTCGGAATCGTCAACCGCAATAAAAGTCAGTTTTGAGATATAGTTGAATGAACAAAGTTGTCTCTTTCTTGTTTCAAGTGTTTAACTATTGACCCATGGCTAAAACTCAAGCTTTAAAGACTTCCCGAAATCCAAATTTGGACTTTCGTTAGTGTATTAAGTGTATCAAAATGTCGTCTTTCACATTTATTCGAAATCGTCAACCGCAAAAAAAGTCAGTTTTGAGAAATCGTTGAATCAACAAAGTTGTCTCCTTCTTGTTTCAAGTGTTCTACTATGGACCCATCTCTAAAACTCAAGTTTTAAAGACTTCCCGAAATCCAAATTTAGACTTTCACTAGTGTATTAAGTGTATTAAAATGTCGTATTTCGCATTGATTCGGAATCGTCAACCGCAAAAAAAGTCAGTTCTGAGATATCGTTGAATGAACGAAGTTGTTTCTTTCTTGTTTCAAGTGTTTAACTATGGACCCATGGCTAAAACTCAAGTTTTAAAGACTTCCCGAAATCCGAATTTGGACTTTCATTAGTGTATTAAGTGTATTAAAATGTCGTCTTTCGCATTGATTCGGAATCGTCAACCGCAAAAAAAGTCAGTTTTGAGTTATCGTTGAATGAACAAAGTTGTCTCTTTCTTGTTTCAAGTGTTCAACTATGGACCCATGGCTAAAACTCAAGTTTTAAAGACTTCCCGAAATCCGAATTTGGACTTTCATTTGTGTATTAAGTGTATTAAAATGTCGTCTTTCACATTGATTCGGAATCGTCAACCGCAAAAAAAGTCAGTTTTGAGATATCGTTGAATGAACAAAGTTGTCTCTTTCTTGTTTCAAGTGTTCAACTATGGACCCATGGCTAAAACTCAAGTTTTAAAAACTTCCCAAAATCTGAATTTGGACTTTATTTAGTGTATTAAGTGTTTCAAAATGTCATCTTTCACGTAGATTCAGAACCGTCAAAAGCAAATAAGTCAGTTTTGAGATATCTTTGATAGAACAAAGTTCTGTCTTTCTTGTTTCAATTGTTCTACTGTGCACCCATGGCTAAAACTCAAGTTTTAAAAACTTCCCGAGATCTGAATCTGGACTTTCATTAGTGTATTATGTGTATCAAAATGTCGTCTTTCACATAGATTCGGAATCGTCAACTGCAAAAAAGTCAATTTTGAGATATCGTTGATTTAACAAAGTTGTCTCCTTCTTGTTTCAAGTGTTCTACTATGGACCCATGGGTAAAACTCACGTTTTAAAAATGTCCCGAAATCCGAATTTGGACTTTCACTAGTGTATTAAGTGTATCAAAATGTCGTCTTTCACATTGATTCGGAATCGTCAACCGCAAAAAAAGGCAGTTTTTAGATATCGTTGAATGAAGAAAGTTGTCTCTTTCTTGTTTCAAGTGTTCAACAATGGACCCATGGCTAAAACTCAAGTTTTAAAGACTTCCCGAAATCCGAATTTGGATTTTTCATTAGTGTATTAAGTGTATTAAAATGTCGTCTTTCACATTGATTCGGAATCATCAACCGCAAAAAAAGTCAGTTTTGAGATATCGTTGAATGAACAAAGTTGTCTCTTTCTTTTTTCAAGTGTTTAACTATGGACCCATGGCTAAAACTCAAGTTTTAAATACTTTCCGAAATCCGAATTTGGACTTTCATCAGTGTATTAAGTGTATTAAAATGTCGTCTTTCACATTGATTCGGAATCGTCCACTACAAAAAACTGCCCTTTTGAGTTATCGTTGAATAAGCAAAGTTGTCTCTTTCTTGTTTCAAGTGTTCAACTATGGACCCATGGCTAAAACACAAGTTTTAAAAACTTCTCGAAATATGAATTTGGACTTTCTTTAGTGTATTAAGTTTTTCAAAATGTCGTCTTTCACGTAGATTCGGAATCATCAAAACCAAATAAGTCAGTTTTTAGATATCTTTGATTGAACAAAGTTCTATCTTTCTTGTTTCAAGTGTTCTACTATGAACCCACGGCTAAAACTCAAGTTTTAAAAACTTCTCGAAATCTGAATCTGGACTTTCATTAGTGTATTAAGTGTATCAAAATGTCATCTTTCACATAGGTTCGGAATCGTCAACTGCAAAAAAGTCAATTTTAAGATATCGTTGATTGAACAAAGTTGTCTCCTTCTTGTTACAAGTGTTCTACTATGGACCATGGCTAAAACTCAAGTTTTAGAGACATCCCGAAATCCGAATTTGGACTTTCGTTAGTGTATTAAGTGTATCAAAATGACATCTTTCACATTGATTCGAGATCGTCAACCGCAAAAAAAGTCAGTTTTGAGATATCGTTGAATGAACAAAGTTGTCTCTTTCTTGTTTCTAGTGTTTAACTATGGACCCATGGCTAAAACTCAAGTTTTAAAGACTTCCCGAAATCTGATTTGGACTTTCATCAGTGTATTAAGTGTATTAAAATGTAGTCTTTCACATTGATTCAGAATCGTCCACCGCAAAAAACTTTCCTTTCGAGTTATCGTTGAATGAACGAAGTTGTCTCTTTCTTGTTTCAAGTGTTCAACTACGGACCCATGGCCAAAACTCAAGTTTTAAAAACTTCCCAAAATCTGAATTTGGGGTTTCTTTAGTGTATTAAGTGTTTCAAAATGCCGTCTTTCATGTAGATTCGTAATCATCAAAAGCAAATAAGTCAGTTTTTAGATATCTTTGATTGAACAAAGTTCTGCCTTTCTTGTTTCAAGTGTTCTACTATGGACCCATGACTAAAACTCAAGTTTTAAAAACTTCTCGAAATCTAAATCTGGACTTTCATTAGGGTATTAAGTGTATCAAAATGTCGTCTTTCACATAGATTCGGAATCGTCAACTGCAAAAAAGTCAATTTTAAGATATCGTTGATTGAACAAAGTTGTCTCTTTCTTGTTTCAAGTGTTCTACTATGGACCCATGGGTAAAACTCAAGTTTTAAAAAAGTTCCCGGAATCCGAATTTCGACATTCGTTAGTGTATTAAGTGTATCAAAATGTCGTCTTTCACGTTGATTCGGAATCGTCAACCGCAATAAAAGTCAGTTTTGAGATATAGTTGAATGAACAAAGTTGTCTCTTTCTTGTTTCAAGTGTTTAACTATTGACCCATGGCTAAAACTCAAGCTTTAAAGACTTCCCGAAATCCAAATTTGGACTTTCGTTAGTGTATTAAGTGTATCAAAATGTCGTCTTTCACATTTATTCGAAATCGTCAACAGCAAAAAAAGTCAGTTTTGAGAAATCGTTGAATCAACAAAGTTGTCTCCTTCTTGTTTCAAGTGTTCTACTATGGACCCATCTCTAAAACTCAAGTTTTAAAGACTTCCCGAAATCCAAATTTAGACTTTCACTAGTGTATTAAGTGTATTAAAATGTCGTATTTCGCATTGATTCGGAATCGTCAACCGCAAAAAAAGTCAGTTTTGAGTTATCGTTGAATGAACAAAGTTGTCTCTTTCTTGTTTCAAGTGTTCAACTATGGACCCATGGCTAAAACTCAAGTTTTAAAGACTTCCCGAAATCCGAATTTGGACTTTCATTTGTGTATTAAGTGTATTAAAATGTCGTCTTTCACATTGATTCAGAATCGTCAACCGCAAAAAAAGTCAGTTTTGAGATATCGTTGAATGAACAAAGTTGTCTCTTTCTTGTTTCAAGTGTTCAACTATGGACCCATGGCTAAAACTCAAGTTTTAAAAACTTCCCAAAATCTGAATTTGGACTTTATTTAGTGTATTAAGTGTTTCAAAATGTCATCTTTCACGTAGATTCAGAACCGTCAAAAGCAAATAAGTCAGTTTTGAGATATCTTTGATAGAACAAAGTTCTGTCTTTCTTGTTTCAATTGTTCTACTGTGCACCCATGGCTAAAACTCAAGTTTTAAAAACTTCCCGAGATCTGAATCTGGACTTTCATTAGTGTATTATGTGTATCAAAATGTCGTCTTTCACATAGATTCGGAATCGTCAACTGCAAAAAAGTCAATTTTGAGATATCGTTGATTTAACAAAGTTGTCTCCTTCTTGTTTCAAGTGTTCTACTATGGACCCATGGGTAAAACTCACGTTTTAAAAATGTCCCGAAATCCGAATTTGGACTTTCACTAGTGTATTAAGTGTATCAAAATGTCGTCTTTCACATTGATTCAGAATCGTCAACCGCAAAAAAAGGCAGTTTTTAGATATCGTTGAATGAAGAAAGTTGTCTCTTTCTTGTTTCAAGTGTTCAACAATGGACCCATGGCTAAAACTCAAGTTTTAAAGACTTCCCGAAATCCGAATTTGGATTTTTCATTAGTGTATTAAGTGTATTAAAATGTCGTCTTTCACATTGATTCGGAATCATCAACCGCAAAAAGAGTCAGTTTTGAGATATCGTTGAATGAACAAAGTTGTCTCTTTCTTTTTTCAAGTGTTTAACTATGGACCCATGGCTAAAACTCAAGTTTTAAATACTTTCCGAAATCCGAATTTGGACTTTCATCAGTGTATTAAGTGTATTAAAATGTCGTCTTTCACATTGATTCGGAATCGTCCACTACAAAAAACTGCCCTTTTGAGTTATCGTTGAATAAGCAAAGTTGTCTCTTTCTTGTTTCAAGTGTTCAACTATGGACCCATGGCTAAAACACAAGTTTTAAAAACTTCTCGAAATATGAATTTGGACTTTCTTTAGTGTATTAAGTTTTTCAAAATGTCGTCTTTCACGTAGATTCGGAATCATCAAAACCAAATAAGTCAGTTTTTAGATATCTTTGATTGAACAAAGTTCTATCTTTCTTGTTTCAAGTGTTCTACTATGAACCCACGGCTAAAACTCAAGTTTTAAAAACTTCTCGAAATCTGAATCTGGACTTTCATTAGTGTATTAAGTGTATCAAAATGTCATCTTTCACATAGGTTCGAAATCGTCAACTGCAAAAAAGTCAATTTTAAGATATCGTTGATTGAACAAAGTTGTCTCCTTCTTGTTACAAGTGTTCTACTATGGACCATGGCTAAAACTCAAGTTTTAGAGACATCCCGAAATCCGAATTTGGACTTTCGTTAGTGTATTAAGTGTATCAAAATGTCATCTTTCACATTGATTCGAGATCGTCAACCGCAAAAAAAGTCAGTTTTGAGATATCGTTGAATGAACAAAGTTGTCTCTTTCTTGTTTCTAGTGTTTAACTATGGACCCATGGCTAAAACTCAAGTTTTAAAGACTTCCCGAAATCTGATTTGGACTTTCATCAGTGTATTAAGTGTATTAAAATGTAGTCTTTCACATTGATTCAGAATCGTCCACCGCAAAAAACTTTCCTTTCGAGTTATCGTTGAATGAACGAAGTTGTCTCTTTCTTGTTTCAAGTGTTCAACTACGGACCCATGGCCAAAACTCAAGTTTTAAAAACTTCCCAAAATCTGAATTTGGGCTTTCTTTAGTGTATTAAGTGTTTCAAAATGCCGTCTTTCATGTAGATTCGTAATCATCAAAAGCAAATAAGTCAGTTTTTAGATATCTTTGATTGAACAAAGTTCTGCCTTTCTTGTTTCAAGTGTTCTACTATGGACCCATGACTAAAACTCAAGTTTTAAAAACTTCTCGAAATCTAAATCTGGACTTTCATTAGGGTATTAAGTGTATCAAATTGTCGTCTTTCACATAGATTCGGAATCGTCAACTGCAAAAAAGTCAGTTTTAAGATATCGTTGATTGAACAAAGTTGTCTCTTTCTTGTTTCAAGTGTTCTACTATGGACCCATGGGTAAAACTCAAGTTTTAAAAAAGTTCCCGGAATCCGAATTTCGACATTCGTTAGTGTATTAAGTGTATCAAAATGTCGTCTTTCACGTTGATTCGGAATCGTCAACCGCAATAAAAGTCAGTTTTGAGATATAGTTGAATGAACAAAGTTGTCTCTTTCTTGTTTCAAGTGTTTAACTATTGACCCATGGCTAAAACTCAAGCTTTAAAGACTTCCCGAAATCCAAATTTGGACTTTCGTTAGTGTATTAAGTGTATCAAAATGTCGTCTTTCACATTTATTCGAAATCGTCAACCGCAAAAAAAGTCAGTTTTGAGAAATCGTTGAATCAACAAAGTTGTCTCCTTCTTGTTTCAAGTGTTCTACTATGGACCCATCTCTAAAACTCAAGTTTTAAAGACTTCCCGAAATCCAAATTTAGACTTTCACTAGTGTATTAAGTGTATTAAAATGTCGTATTTCACATTGATTCGGAATCGTCAACCGCAAAAAAAGTCAGTTCTGAGATATCGTTGAATGAACGAAGTTGTTTCTTTCTTATTTCAAGTGTTTAACTATGGACCCATGGCTAAAACTCAAGTTTTAAAGACTTCCCGAAATCCGAATTTGGACTTTCATTAGTGTATTAAGTGTATTAAAATGTCGTCTTTCGCATTGATTCGGAATCGTCAACCGCAAAAAAAGTCAGTTTTGAGTTATCGTTGAATGAACAAAGTTGTCTCTTTCTTGTTTCAAGTGTTCAACTATGGACCCATGGCTAAAACTCAAGTTTTAAAAACTTCCCAAAATCTGAATTTGGACTTTATTTAGTGTATTAAGTGTTTCAAAATGTCATCTTTCACGTAGATTCAGAACCGTCAAAAGCAAATAAGTCAGTTTTGAGATATCTTTGATAGAACAAAGTTCTGTCTTTCTTGTTTCAATTGTTCTACTGTGCACCCATGGCTAAAACTCAAGTTTTAAAAACTTCTCGAGATCTGAATCTGGACTTTCATTAGTGTATTATGTGTATCAAAATGTCGTCTTTCACATAGATTCGGAATCGTCAACTGCAAAAAAGTCAATTTTGAGATATCGTTGATTTAACAAAGTTGTCTCCTTCTTGTTTCAAGTGTTCTACTATGGACCCATGGGTAAAACTCACGTTTTAAAAATGTCCCGAAATCCGAATTTGGACTTTCACTAGTGTATTAAGTGTATCAAAATGTCGTCTTTCACATTGATTCGGAATCGTCAACCGCAAAAAAAGGCAGTTTTTAGATATCGTTGAATGAAGAAAGTTGTCTCTTTCTTGTTTCAAGTGTTCAACAATGGACCCATGGCTAAAACTCAAGTTTTAAAGACTTCCCGAAATCCGAATTTGGATTTTTCATTAGTGTATTAAGTGTATTAAAATGTCGTCTTTCACATTGATTCGGAATCATCAACCGCAAAAAAAGTCAGTTTTGAGATATCGTTGAATGAACAAAGTTGTCTCTTTCTTTTTTCAAGTGTTTAACTATGGACCCATGGCTAAAACTCAAGTTTTAAATACTTTCCGAAATCCGAATTTGGACTTTCATCAGTGTATTAAGTGTATTAAAATGTCGTCTTTCACATTGATTCGGAATCGTCCACTACAAAAAACTGCCCTTTTGAGTTATCGTTGAATAAGCAAAGTTGTCTCTTTCTTGTTTCAAGTGTTCAACTATGGACCCATGGCTAAAACACAAGTTTTAAAAACTTCTCGAAATATGAATTTGGACTTTCTTTAGTGTATTAAGTTTTTCAAAATGTCGTCTTTCACGTAGATTCGGAATCATCAAAACCAAATAAGTCAGTTTTTAGATATCTTTGATTGAACAAAGTTCTATCTTTCTTGTTTCAAGTGTTCTACTATGAACCCACGGCTAAAACTCAAGTTTTAAAAACTTCTCGAAATCTGAATCTGGACTTTCATTAGTGTATTAAGTGTATCAAAATGTCATCTTTCACATAGGTTCGGAATCGTCAACTGCAAAAAAGTCAATTTTAAGATATCGTTGATTGAACAAAGTTGTCTCCTTCTTGTTTCAAGTGTTCTACTATGGACCATGGCTAAAACTCAAGTTTTAGAGACATCCCGAAATCCGAATTTGGACTTTCGTTAGCGTATTAAGTGTATCAAAATGTCATCTTTCACATTGATTCGAGATCGTCAACCGCAAAAAAAGTCAGTTTTGAGATATCGTTGAATGAACAAAGTTGTCTCTTTCTTGTTTCTAGTGTTTAACTATGGACCCATGGCTAAAACTCAAGGTTTAAAGACTTCCCGAAATCTGATTTGGACTTTCATCAGTGTATTAAGTGTATTAAAATGTAGTCTTTCACATTGATTCAGAATCGTCCACCGCAAAAAACTTTCCTTTCGAGTTATCGTTGAATGAACGAAGTTGTCTCTTTCTTGTTTCAAGTGTTCAACTACGGACCCATGGCCAAAACTCAAGTTTTAAAAACTTCCCAAAATCTGAATTTGGGCTTTCTTTAGTGTATTAAGTGTTTCAAAATGCCGTCTTTCATGTAGATTCGTAATCATCAAAAGCAAATAAGTCAGTTTTTAGATATCTTTGATTGAACAAAGTTCTGCCTTTCTTGTTTCAAGTGTTCTACTATGGACCCATGACTAAAACTCAAGTTTTAAAAACTTCTCGAAATCTAAATCTGGACTTTCATTAGGGTATTAAGTGTATCAAAATGTCGTCTTTCACATAGATTCGGAATCGTCAACTACAAAAAAGTCAGTTTTAAGATATCGTTGATTGAACAAAGTTGTCTCTTTCTTGTTTCAAGTGTTCTACTATGGACCCATGGGTAAAACTCAAGTTTTAAAAAAGTTCCCGGAATCCGAATTTGGACATTCGTTAGTGTATTAAGTGTATCAAAATGTCGTCTTTCACGTTGATTCGGAATCGTCAACCGCAATAAAAGTCAGTTTTGAGATATAGTTGAATGAACAAAGTTGTCTCTTTCTTGTTTCAAGTGTTTAACTATTGACCCATGGCTAAAACTCAAGCTTTAAAGACTTCCCGAAATCCAAATTTGGACTTTCGTTAGTGTATTAAGTGTATCAAAATGTCATCTTTCACATTTATTCGAAATCGTCAACCGCAAAAAAAGTCAGTTTTGAGAAATCGTTGAATCAACAAAGTTGTCTCTTTCTTGTTTCAAGTGTTCTACTATAGACCCATGGCTAAAACTCAAGTTTTAAAGACTTCCCGAAATCCAAATTTAGACTTTCACTAGTGTATTAAGTGTATTAAAATGTCGTATTTCGCATTGATTCGGAATCGTCAACCGCAAAAAAAGTCAGTTTTGAGTTATCGTTGAATGAACAAAGTTGTCTCTTTCTTGTTTCAAGTGTTCAACTATGGACCCATGGCTAAAACTCAAGTTTTAAAGACTTCCCGAAATCCGAATTTGTACTTTCATTTGTGTATTAAGTGTATTAAAATGTCGTCTTTCACATTGATTCGGAATCGTCAACCGCAAAAAAAGTCAGTTTTGAGATATCGTTGAATGAACAAAGTTGTCTCTTTCTTGTTTCAAGTGTTCAACTATGGACCCATGGCTAAAACTCAAGTTTTAAAAACTTCCCAAAATCTGAATTTGGACTTTATTTAGTGTATTAAGTGTTTCAAAATGTCATCTTTCACGTAGATTCAGAACCGTCAAAAGCAAATAAGTCAGTTTTGAGATATCTTTGATAGAACAAAGTTCTGTCTTTCTTGTTTCAATTGTTCTACTGTGCACCCATGGCTAAAACTCAAGTTTTAAAAACTTCCCGAGATCTGAATCTGGACTTTCATTAGTGTATTATGTGTATCAAAATGTCGTCTTTCACATAGATTCGGAATCGTCAACTGCAAAAAAGTCAATTTTGAGATATCGTTGATTTAACAAAGTTGTCTCCTTCTTGTTTCAAGTGTTCTACTATGGACCCATGGGTAAAACTCACGTTTTAAAAATGTCCCGAAATCCGAATTTGGACTTTCACTAGTGTATTAAGTGTATCAAAATGTCGTCTTTCACATTGATTCGGAATCGTCAACCGCAAAAAAAGGCAGTTTTTAGATATCGTTGAATGAAGAAAGTTGTCTCTTTCTTGTTTCAAGTGTTCAACAATGGACCCATGGCTAAAACTCAAGTTTTAAAGACTTCCCGAAATCCGAATTTGGATTTTTCATTAGTGTATTAAGTGTATTAAAATGTCGTCTTTCACATTGATTCGGAATCATCAACCGCAAAAAAAGTCAGTTTTGAGATATCGTTGAATGAACAAAGTTGTCTCTTTCTTTTTTCAAGTGTTTAACTATGGACCCATGGCTAAAACTCAAGTTTTAAATACTTTCCGAAATCCGAATTTGGACTTTCATCAGTGTATTAAGTGTATTAAAATGTCATCTTTCACATTGATTCGGAATCGTCCACTACAAAAAACTGCCCTTTTGAGTTATCGTTGAATAAGCAAAGTTGTCTCTTTCTTGTTTCAAGTGTTCAACTATGGACCCATGGCTAAAACACAAGTTTTAAAAACTTCTCGAAATATGAATTTGGACTTTCTTTAGTGTATTAAGTTTTTCAAAATGTCGTCTTTCACGTAGATTCGGAATCATCAAAACCAAATAAGTCAGTTTTTAGATATCTTTGATTGAACAAAGTTCTATCTTTCTTGTTTCAAGTGTTCTACTATGAACCCACGGCTAAAACTCAAGTTTTAAAAACTTCTCGAAATCTGAATCTGGACTTTCATTAGTGTATTAAGTGTATCAAAATGTCATCTTTCACATAGGTTCGGAATCGTCAACCGCAAAAAAGTCAATTTTAAGATATCGTTGATTGAACAAAGTTGTCTCCTTCTTGTTTCAAGTGTTCTACTATGGACCATGGCTAAAACTCAAGTTTTAGAGACATCCCGAAATCCGAATTTGGACTTTCGTTAGTGTATTAAGTGTATCAAAATGTCATCTTTCACATTGATTCGAGATCGTCAACCGCAAAAAAAGTCAGTTTTGAGATATCGTTGAATGAACAAAGTTGTCTCTTTCTTGTTTCTAGTGTTTAACTATGGACCCATGGCTAAAACTCAAGTTTTAAAGACTTCCCGAAATCTGATTTGGACTTTCATCAGTGTATTAAGTGTATTAAAATGTAGTCTTTCACATTGATTCAGAATCGTCCACCGCAAAAAACTTTCCTTTCGAGTTATCGTTGAATGAACGAAGTTGTCTCTTTCTTGTTTCAAGTGTTCAACTACGGACCCATGGCCAAAACTCAAGTTTTAAAAACTTCCCAAAATCTGAATTTGGGCTTTCTTTAGTGTATTAAGTGTTTCAAAATGCCGTCTTTCATCTAGATTCGTAATCATCAAAAGCAAATAAGTCAGTTTTTAGATATCTTTGATTGAACAAAGTTCTGTCTTTCTTGTTTCAAGTGTTCTACTATGGACCCATGACTAAAACTCAAGTTTTAAAAACTTCTCGAAATCTAAATCTGGACTTTCATTAGGGTATTAAGTGTATCAAAATGTCGTCTTTCACATAGATTCGGAATCGTCAACTGCAAAAAAGTCAGTTTTAAGATATCGTTGATTGAACAAAGTTGTCTCTTTCTTGTTTCAAGTGTTCTACTATGGACCCATGGGTAAAACTCAAGTTTTAAAAAAGTTCCCGGAATCCGAATTTCGACATTCGTTAGTGTATTAAGTGTATCAAAATGTCGTCTTTCACGTTGATTCGGAATCGTCAACCGCAATAAAAGTCAGTTTTGAGATATAGTTGAATGAACAAAGTTGTCTCTTTCTTGTTTCAAGTGTTTAACTATTGACCCATGGCTAAAACTCAAGCTTTAAAGACTTCCCGAAATCCAAATTTGGACTTTCGTTAGTGTATTAAGTGTATCAAAATGTCGTCTTTCACATTTATTCGAAATCGTCAACCACAAAAAAAGTCAGTTTTGAGAAATCGTTGAATCAACAAAGTTGTCTCCTTCTTGTTTCAAGTGTTCTACTATGGACCCATCTCTAAAACTCAAGTTTTAAAGACTTCCCGAAATCCAAATTTAGACTTTCACTAGTGTATTAAGTGTATTAAAATGTCGTATTTCACATTGATTCGGAATCGTCAACCGCAAAAAAAGTCAGTTCTGAGATATCGTTGAATGAACGAAGTTGTTTCTTTCTTGTTTCAAGTGTTTAACTATAGACCCATGGCTAAAACTCAAGTTTTAAAGACTTCCCGAAATCCGAATTTGTACTTTCATTAGTGTATTAAGTGTATTAAAATGTCGTCTTTCACATTGATTCGGAATCGTCAACCGCAAAAAAAGTCAGTTTTGAGTTATCGTTGAATGAACAAAGTTGTCTCTTTCTTGTTTCAAGTGTTTAACTATGGACCCATGGCTAAAACTCAAGTTTTAAAGACTTCCCGAAATCCGAATTTGGACTTTCATTAGTGTATTAAGTGTATTAAAATGTCGTGTTTCGCATTGATTCGGAATCGTCAACCGCAAAAAAAGTCAGTTTTGAGAAATCGTTGAATCAACAAAGTTGTCTCTTTCTTGTTTCAAGTGTTCTACTATAGACCCATGGCTAAAACTCAAGTTTTAAAGACTTCCCGAAATCCAAATTTAGACTTTCATTAGTGTATTAAGTGTATTAAAATGTCGTATTTCACATTGATTCGGAATCGTCAACCGCAAAAAAAGTCAGTTCTGAGATATCGTTGAATGAACTAAGTTGTTTCTTTCTTGTTTCAAGTGTTTCACTATGGACCCATGGCTAAAACTCAAGTTTTAAAGACTTCCTGAAATCCGAATTTGTACTTTCATTAGTGTATTAAGTGTATTAAAATGTCGTCTTTCACATTGATTCGGAATCGTCAACTGCAAAAAAAGTCAGTTTTGAGTTATCGTTGAATGAACAAAGTTGTCTCTTTCTTGTTTCAAGTGTTTAACTATGGACCCATGGCTAAAACTCAAGTTTTAAAGACTTCCCGAAATCCGAATTTGGACTTTCATTAGTGTATTAAGTGTATTAAAATGTCGTCTTTCGCATTGATTCGGAATCGTCAACCGCAAAAAAAGTCAGTTTTGAGTTATCGTTGAATGAACAAAGTTGTCTCTTTCTTGTTTCAAGTGTTCAACTATGGACCCATGGCTAAAACTCAAGTTTTAAAGACTTCCCGAAATCCGAATTTGGACTTTCATTTGTGTATTAAGTGTATTAAAATGTCGTCTTTCACATTGATTCGGTATCGTCAACCGCAAAAAAAGTCAGTTTTGAGATATCGTTGAATGAACAAAGTTGTCTCTTTCTTGTTTCAAGTGTTCAACTATGGACCCATGGCTAAAACTCAAGTTTTAAAAACTTCCCAAAATCTGAATTTGGACTTTATTTAGTGTATTAAGTGTTTCAAAATGTCATCTTTCACGTAGATTCAGAACCGTCAAAAGCAAATAAGTCAGTTTTGAGATATCTTTGATAGAACAAAGTTCTGTCTTTCTTGTTTCAATTGTTCTACTGTGCACCCATGGCTAAAACTCAAGTTTTAAAAACTTCCCGAGATCTGAATCTGGACTTTCATTAGTGTATTATGTGTATCAAAATGTCGTCTTTCACATAGATTCGGAATCGTCAACTGCAAAAAAGTCAATTTTGAGATATCGTTGATTTAACAAAGTTGTCTCCTTCTTGTTTCAAGTGTTCTACTATGGACCCATGGGTAAAACTCACGTTTTAAAAATGTCCCGAAATCCGAATTTGGACTTTCACTAGTGTATTAAGTGTATCAAAATGTCGTCTTTCACGTTGATTCGGAATCGTCAACCGCAAAAAAAGGCAGTTTTTAGATATCGTTGAATGAAGAAAGTTGTCTCTTTCTTGTTTCAAGTGTTCAACAATGGACCCATGGCTAAAACTCAAGTTTTAAAGACTTCCCGAAATCCGAATTTGGATTTTTCATTAGTGTATTAAGTGTATTAAAATGTCGTCTTTCACATTGATTCGGAATCATCAACCGCAAAAAAAGTCAGTTTTGAGATATCGTTGAATGAACAAAGTTGTCTCTTTCTTGTTTCAAGTGTTTAACTATGGACCCATGGCTAAAACTCAAGTTTTAAAAACTTCTCGAAATATGAATTTGGACTTTCTTTAGTGTATTAGGTGTTTCAAAATGTTGTCTTTCACGTAGATTCGGAATCATCAACAGCAAAAAAAGTCAGTTTTGTGATATCGTTGAATGAACAAAGTTGTATCTTTCTTGTTTCAAGTGTTTAACTACGGACCCATGGCTAAAACTCAAGTTTTAAAGACTTTTCGAAATCCGAATTTGGACTTTCATCAGTGTATTAAGTGTATTAAAATGTCGTCTTTCACATTGATTCGGAATCGTCCACCGCAAAAAAGTTCCCTTTTGAGTTATCGTTGAATGAACAAAGTTGTCTCTTTCTTGTTTCAAGTGTTCAACGATGGACCCATGGCTAAAACTCAAGTTTTAAAAACTTCTCGAAATATGAATTTGTACTTTCTTTAGTGTATTAAGTGTTTCAAAATGTCGTCTTTCACGTAGATTCGAAATCATCAAAAGCAAATAAGTCAGTTTTTAGATATCTTTGATTGAACAAAGTTCTGTCTTTCTTGTTTCAAGTGTTTAACTATGGCCCATGGCTAAAACTCAAGTTTTAAAAACTTTTCGAAATCTGAATATGGACTTTCTTTAATGTATTAAGTGTTTCAAAATGCTGTCTTTCACGTAGATTCGTAATCATCAAAAGCAAATAAGTCAGTTTTAAGATATCGTTGATTGAACAAAGTTGTCTTCTTCTTGTTTCAAGTGTTCTACTATGGACCCATGGCTAAAACTCAAGTTTTAAAAACTTCTCGAAATATGAATTTGTACTTTCTTTAGTGTATTAAGTGTTTCAAAATGTCGTCTTTCACGTAGATTCGGAATCATCAAAAGCAAATAAGTCAGTTTTTAGATATCTTTGATTGAACAAAGTTCTGTCTTTCTTGTTTCAAGTGTTTAACTATGGACCATGGCTAAAACTCAAGTTTTAAAAACTTTCCGAAATCTGAATTTGGACTTTCTTTAGTGTATTAAGTGTTTCAAAATGCTGTCTTTCACATAGATTCGGAATCGTCAACTGCAAAAAAGTCAATTTTAAGATATCGTTGATTGAACAAAGTTGTCTCCTTCTTGTTTCAAGTGTTCTACTATGGACCATGGCTAAAACTCAAGTTTTAGAGACATCCCGAAATCCAAATTTGGACTTTCGTTACTGTACTAAGTGTATCAAAATGTCATCTTTCACATTGATTCGAGATCGTCAACCGCAAAAAAAGTCA
Source organism: Diospyros kaki (assembly GCA_036245055.1). Taxonomy (NCBI): domain Eukaryota; kingdom Viridiplantae; phylum Streptophyta; class Magnoliopsida; order Ericales; family Ebenaceae; genus Diospyros; species Diospyros kaki. The sequence continues at coordinate 17,858,661 of BSEG01000009.1, read as the reverse complement.
ATTTTGAGATATCGTTGAATGAACAAAGTTGTCTCTTTCTTGTTTCAAGTGTTTAACTATGGACCCATGGCTAAAACTCAAGTTTTAAAGACTTCCCGAAATCTGAGTTTGGACTTTCATCAGTGTATTAAGTGTATTAAAATGTAGTCTTTCACATTGATTCAGAATCGTCCACCGCAAAAAACTTCCCTTTCGAGTTATCGTTGAATGAACGAAGTTGTCTCTTTCTTGTTTCAAGTGTTCAACTATGGACCCATGGCCAAAACTCAAGTTTTAAAAACTTCCCAAAATCTGAATTTGGGCTTTCTTTAGTGTATTAAGTGTTTCAAAATGCCGTCTTTCATGTAGATTCGTAATCATCAAAAGCAAATAAGTCAGTTTTTAGATATCTTTGATTGAACAAAGTTCTGTCTTTCTTGTTTCAAGTGTTCTACTATGGACCCATGACTAAAACTCAAGTTTTAAAAACTTCTCGAAATCTAAATCTGGACTTTCATTAGGGTATTAAGTGTATCAAAATGTCGTCTTTCACATAGATTCGGAATCGTCAACTGCAAAAAAGTCAGTTTTAAGATATCGTTGATTGAACAAAGTTGTCTCTTTCTTGTTTCAAGTGTTCTACTATGGACCCATGGGTAAAACTCAAGTTTTAAAAAAGTTCCCGGAATCCGAATTTGGACATTCGTTAGTGTATTAAGTGTATCAAAATGTCGTCTTTCACGTTGATTCGGAATCGTCAACCGCAATAAAAGCCAGTTTTGAGATATAGTTGAATGAACAAAGTTGTCTCTTTCTTGTTTCAAGTGTTTAACTATTGACCCATGGCTAAAACTCAAGCTTTAAAGACTTCCCGAAATCCAAATTTGGACTTTCGTTAGTGTATTAAGTGTATCAAAATGTCGTCTTTCACATTTATTCGAAATCGTCAACCGCAAAAAAAGTCAGTTTTGAGAAATCGTTGAATCAACAAAGTTGTCTCTTTCTTGTTTCAAGTGTTCTACTATAGACCCATGGCTAAAACTCAAGTTTTAAAGACTTCCCGAAATCCAAATTTAGACTTTCATTAGTGTATTAAGTGTATTAAAATGTCGTATTTCACATTGATTCGGAATCGTCAACCGCAAAAAAAGTCAGTTCTGAGATATCGTTGAATGAACGAAGTTGTTTCTTTCTTGTTTCAAGTGTTTAACTATGGACCCATGGCTAAAACTCAAGTTTTAAAGACTTCCTGAAATCCGAATTTGTACTTTCATTAGTGTATTAAGTGTATTAAAATGTCGTCTTTCACATTGATTCGGAATCGTCAACCGCAAAAAAAGTCAGTTTTGAGTTATCGTTGAATGAACAAAGTTGTCTCTTTCTTGTTTCAAGTGTTTAACTATGGACCCATGGCTAAAACTCAAGTTTTAAAGACTTCCCGAAATCCGAATTTGGACTTTCATTAGTGTATTAAGTGTATTAAAATGTCATCTTTCGCATTGATTTGGAATCGTCAACCGCAAAAAAAGTCAGTTTTGAGTTATCGTTGAATGAACAAAGTTGTCTCTTTCTTGTTTCAAGTGTTCAACTATGGACCCATGGCTAAAACTCAAGTTTTAAAGACTTCCCGAAATCCGAATTTGGACTTTCATTTGTGTATTAAGTGTATTAAAATGTCGTCTTTCACATTGATTCGGAATCGTCAACCGCAAAAAAAGTCAGTTTTGAGATATCGTTGAATGAACAAAGTTGTCTCTTTATTGTTTCAAGTGTTCAACTATGGACCCATGGCTAAAACTCAAGTTTTAAAAACTTCCCAAAATCTGAATTTGGACTTTATTTAGTGTATTAAGTGTTTCAAAATGTCATCTTTCACGTAGATTCAGAACCGTCAAAAGCAAATAAGTCAGTTTTGAGATATCTTTGATAGAACAAAGTTCTGTCTTTCTTGTTTCAATTGTTCTACTGTGCACCCATGGCTAAAACTCAAGTTTTAAAAACTTCCCGAGATCTGAATCTGGACTTTCATTAGTGTATTATGTGTATCAAAATGTCGTCTTTCACATAGATTCGGAATCGTCAACTGCAAAAAAGTCAATTTTGAGATATCGTTGATTTAACAAAGTTGTCTCCTTCTTGTTTCAAGTGTTCTACTATGGACCCATGGGTAAAACTCACGTTTTAAAAATGTCCCGAAATCCGAATTTGGACTTTCACTAGTGTATTAAGTGTATCAAAATGTCGTCTTTCACGTTGATTCGGAATCGTCAACCGCAAAAAAAGGCAGTTTTTAGATATCGTTGAATGAAGAAAGTTGTCTCTTTCTTGTTTCAAGTGTTCAACAATGGACCCATGGCTAAAACTCAAGTTTTAAAGACTTCCCGAAATCCGAATTTGGATTTTTCATTAGTGTATTAAGTGTATTAAAATGTCGTCTTTCACATTGATTCGGAATCATCAACCGCAAAAAAAGTCAGTTTTGAGATATCGTTGAATGAACAAAGTTGTCTCTTTCTTGTTTCAAGTGTTTAACTATGGACCCATGGCTAAAACTCAAGTTTTAAAAACTTCTCGAAATATGAATTTGGACTTTCTTTAGTGTATTAGGTGTTTCAAAATGTTGTCTTTCACGTAGATTCGGAATCATCAACAGCAAAAAAAGTCAGTTTTGTGATATCGTTGAATGAACAAAGTTGTATCTTTCTTGTTTCAAGTGTTTAACTACGGACCCATGGCTAAAACTCAAGTTTTAAAGACTTTTCGAAATCCGAATTTGGACTTTCATCCGTGTATTAAGTGTATTAAAATGTCGTCTTTCACATTGATTCGGAATCGTCCACCGCAAAAAAGTTCCCTTTTGAGTTATCGTTGAATGAACAAAGTTGTCTCTTTCTTGTTTCAAGTGTTCAACGATGGACCCATGGCTAAAACTCAAGTTTTAAAAACTTCTCGAAATATGAATTTGTACTTTCTTTAGTGTATTAAGTGTTTCAAAATGTCGTCTTTCACGTAGATTCGGAATCATCAAAAGCAAATAAGTCAGTTTTTAGATATCTTTGATTGAACAAAGTTCTGTCTTTCTTGTTTCAAGTGTTTAACTATGGACCATGGCTAAAACTCAAGTTTTAAAACTTTTCGAAATCTGAATATGGACTTTCTTTAGTGTATTAAGTGTTTCAAAATGCTGTCTTTCACGTAGATTCGTAATCATCAAAAGCAAATAAGTCAGTTTTAAGATATCGTTGATTGAACAAAGTTGTCTTCTTCTTGTTTCAAGTGTTCTACTATGGACCCATGGCTAAAACTCAAGTTTTAAAAACTTCTCGAAATATGAATTTGTACTTTCTTTAGTGTATTAAGTGTTTCAAAATGTCGTCTTTCACGTAGATTCGGAATCATCAAAAGCAAATAAGTCAGTTTTTAGATATCTTTGATTGAACAAAGTTCTGTCTTTCTTGTTTCAAGTGTTTAACTATGGACCATGGCTAAAACTCAAGTTTTAAAAACTTTCCGAAATCTGAATTTGGACTTTCTTTAGTGTATTAAGTGTTTCAAAATGCTGTCTTTCACATAGATTCGGAATCGTCAACTGCAAAAAAGTCAATTTTAAGATATCGTTGATTGAACAAAGTTGTCTCCTTCTTGTTTCAAGTGTTCTACTATGGACCATGGCTAAAACTCAAGTTTTAGAGACATCCCGAAATCCAAATTTGGACTTTCGTTACGGTACTAAGTGTATCAAAATGTCATCTTTCACATTGATTCGAGATCGTCAACCGCAAAAAAAGTCAATTTTGAGATATCGTTGAATGAACAAAGTTGTCTCTTTCTTGTTTCAAGTGTTTAACTATAGACCCATGGCTAAAACTCAAATTTTAAAGACTTCCCGAAATCTGAGTTTGGACTTTCATCAGTGTATTAAGTGTATTAAAATGTAGTCTTTCACATTGATTCAGAATCGTCCACCGCAAAAAACTTCCCTTTCGAGTTATCGTTGAATGAACGAAGTTGTCTCTTTCTTGTTTCAAGTGTTCAACTATGGACCCATGGCCAAAACTCAAGTTTTAAAAACTTCCCAAAATCTGAATTTGGGCTTTCTTTAGTGTATTAAGTGTTTCAAAATGCTGTCTTTCACGTAGATTCGTAATCATCAAAAGCAAATAAGTCAGTTTTAAGATATCGTTGATTGAACAAAGTTGTCTTCTTCTTGTTTCAAGTGTTCTACTATGGACCCATGACTAAAACTCAAGTTTTAAAAACTTCTCGAAATCTAAATCTGGACTTTCATTAGGGTATTAAGTGTATCAAAATGTCGTCTTTCACATAGATTCGGAATCGTCAACTGCAAAAAAGTCAGTTTTAAGATATCGTTGATTGAACAAAGTTGTCTCTTTCTTGTTTCAAGTGTTCTACTATGGACCCATGGGTAAAACTCAAGTTTTAAAAAAGTTCCCGGAATCCGAATTTGGACATTCGTTAGTGTATTAAGTGTATCAAAATGTCGTCTTTCACGTTGATTCGGAATCGTCAACCGCAATAAAAGCCAGTTTTGAGATATAGTTGAATGAACAAAGTTGTCTCTTTCTTGTTTCAAGTGTTTAACTATTGACCCATGGCTAAAACTCAAGCTTTAAAGACTTCCCGAAATCCAAATTTGGACTTTCGTTAGTGTATTAAGTGTATCAAAATGTCGTCTTTCACATTTATTCGAAATCGTCAACCGCAAAAAAAGTCAGTTTTGAGAAATCGTTGAATCAACAAAGTTGTCTCTTTCTTGTTTCAAGTGTTCTACTATAGACCCATGGCTAAAACTCAAGTTTTAAAGACTTCCCGAAATCCAAATTTAGACTTTCATTAGTGTATTAAGTGTATTAAAATGTCGTATTTCACATTGATTCGGAATCGTCAACCGCAAAAAAAGTCAGTTCTGAGATATCGTTGAATGAACGAAGTTGTTTCTTTCTTGTTTCAAGTGTTTAACTATGGACCCATGGCTAAAACTCAAGTTTTAAAGACTTCCTGAAATCCGAATTTGTACTTTCATTAGTGTATTAAGTGTATTAAAATGTCGTCTTTCACATTGATTCGGAATCGTCAACCGCAAAAAAAGTCAGTTTTGAGTTATCGTTGAATGAACAAAGTTGTCTCTTTCTTGTTTCAAGTGTTTAACTATGGACCCATGGCTAAAACTCAAGTTTTAAAGACTTCCCGAAATCCGAATTTGGACTTTCATTAGTGTATTAAGTGTATTAAAATGTCGTCTTTCGCATTGATTCGGAATCGTCAACCGCAAAAAAAGTCAGTTTTGAGTTATCGTTGAATGAACAAAGTTGTCTCTTTCTTGTTTCAAGTGTTCAACTATGGACCCATGGCTAAAACTCAAGTTTTAAAGACTTCCCGAAATCCGAATTTGGACTTTCATTTGTGTATTAAGTGTATTAAAATGTCGTCTTTCACATTGATTCGGAATCGTCAACCGCAAAAAAAGTCAGTTTTGAGATATCGTTGAATGAACAAAGTTGTCTCTTTCTTGTTTCAAGTGTTCAACTATGGACCCATGGCTAAAACTCAAGTTTTAAAAACTTCCCAAAATCTGAATTTGGACTTTATTTAGTGTATTAAGTGTTTCAAAATGTCATCTTTCACGTAGATTCAGAACCGTCAAAAGCAAATAAGTCAGTTTTGAGATATCTTTGATAGAACAAAGTTCTGTCTTTCTTGTTTCAATTGTTCTACTGTGCACCCATGGCTAAAACTCAAGTTTTAAAAACTTCCCGAGATCTGAATCTGGACTTTCATTAGTGTATTATGTGTATCAAAATGTCGTCTTTCACATAGATTCGGAATCGTCAACTGCAAAAAAGTCAATTTTGAGATATCGTTGATTTAACAAAGTTGTCTCCTTCTTGTTTCAAGTGTTCTACTATGGACCCATGGGTAAAACTCACGTTTTAAAAATGTCCCGAAATCCGAATTTGGACTTTCACTAGTGTATTAAGTGTATCAAAATGTCGTCTTTCACGTTGATTCGGAATCGTCAACCGCAAAAAAAGGCAGTTTTTAGATATCGTTGAATGAAGAAAGTTGTCTCTTTCTTGTTTCAAGTGTTCAACAATGGACCCATGGCTAAAACTCAAGTTTTAAAGACTTCCCGAAATCCAAATTTGGATTTTTCATTAGTGTATTAAGTGTATTAAAATGTCGTCTTTCACATTGATTCGGAATCATCAACCGCAAAAAAAGTCAGTTTTGAGATATCGTTGAATGAACAAAGTTGTCTCTTTCTTGTTTCAAGTGTTTAACTATGGACCCATGGCTAAAACTCAAGTTTTAAAAACTTCTCGAAATATGAATTTGGACTTTCTTTAGTGTATTAGGTGTTTCAAAATGTTGTCTTTCACGTAGATTCGGAATCATCAACAGCAAAAAAAGTCAGTTTTGTGATATCGTTGAATGAACAAAGTTGTATCTTTCTTGTTTCAAGTGTTTAACTACGGACCCATGGCTAAAACTCAAGTTTTAAAGACTTTTCGAAATCCGAATTTGGACTTTCATCAGTGTATTAAGTGTATTAAAATGTCGTCTTTCACATTGATTCGGAATCGTCCACCGCAAAAAAGTTCCCTTTTGAGTTATCGTTGAATGAACAAAGTTGTCTCTTTCTTGTTTCAAGTGTTCAACGATGGACCCATGGCTAAAACTCAAGTTTTAAAAACTTCTCGAAATATGAATTTGTACTTTCTTTAGTGTATTAAGTGTTTCAAAATGTCGTCTTTCACGTAGATTCGAAATCATCAAAAGCAAATAAGTCAGTTTTTAGATATCTTTGATTGAACAAAGTTCTGTCTTTCTTGTTTCAAGTGTTTAACTATGGACCATGGCTAAAACTCAAGTTTTAAAACTTTTCGAAATCTGAATATGGACTTTCTTTAGTGTATTAAGTGTTTCAAAATGTTGTCTTTCACGTAGATTCGTAATCATCAAAAGCAAATAAGTCAGTTTTAAGATATCGTTGATTGAACAAAGTTGTCTTCTTCTTGTTTCAAGTGTTCTACTATGGACCCATGGCTAAAACTCAAGTTTTAAAAACTTCTCGAAATATGAATTTGTACTTTCTTTAGTGTATTAAGTGTTTCAAAATGTCGTCTTTCACGTAGATTCGGAATCATCAAAAGCAAATAAGTCAGTTTTTAGATATCTTTGATTGAACAAAGTTCTGTCTTTCTTGTTTCAAGTGTTTAACTATGGACCATGGCTAAAACTCAAGTTTTAAAAACTTTCCGAAATCTGAATTTGGACTTTCTTTAGTGTATTAAGTGTTTCAAAATGCTGTCTTTCACATAGATTCGGAATCGTCAACTGCAAAAAAGTCAATTTTAAGATATCGTTGATTGAACAAAGTTGTCTCCTTCTTGTTTCAAGTGTTCTACTATGGACCATGGCTAAAACTCAAGTTTTAGAGACATCCCGAAATCCAAATTTGGACTTTCGTTACTGTACTAAGTGTATCAAAATGTCATCTTTCACATTGATTCGAGATCGTCAACCGCAAAAAAAGTCAATTTTGAGATATCGTTGAATGAACAAAGTTGTCTCTTTCTTGTTTCAAGTGTTTAACTATGGACCCATGGCTAAAACTCAAGTTTTAAAGACTTCCCGAAATCTGAGTTTGGACTTTCATCAGTGTATTAAGTGTATTAAAATGTAGTCTTTCACATTGATTCAGAATCGTCCACCGCAAAAAACTTCCCTTTCGAGTTATCGTTGAATGAACGAAGTTGTCTCTTTCTTGTTTCAAGTGTTCAACTATGGACCCATGGCCAAAACTCAAGTTTTAAAAACTTCCCAAAATCTGAATTTGGGCTTTCTTTAGTGTATTAAGTGTTTCAAAATGCCGTCTTTCATGTAGATTCGTAATCATCAAAAGCAAATAAGTCAGTTTTTAGATATCTTTGATTGAACAAAGTTCTGTCTTTCTTGTTTCAAGTGTTCTACTATGGACCCATGACTAAAACTCAAGTTTTAAAAACTTCTCGAAATCTAAATCTGGACTTTCATTAGGGTATTAAGTGTATCAAAATGTCGTCTTTCACATAGATTCGGAATCGTCAACTGCAAAAAAGTCAGTTTTAAGATATCGTTGATTGAACAAAGTTGTCTCTTTCTTGTTTCAAGTGTTCTACTATGGACCCATGGGTAAAACTCAAGTTTTAAAAAAGTTCCCGGAATCCGAATTTGGACATTCGTTAGTGTATTAAGTGTATCAAAATGTCGTCTTTCACGTTGATTCGGAATCGTCAACCGCAATAAAAGCCAGTTTTGAGATATAGTTGAATGAACAAAGTTGTCTCTTTCTTGTTTCAAGTGTTTAACTATTGACCCATGGCTAAAACTCAAGCTTTAAAGACTTCCCGAAATCCAAATTTGGACTTTCGTTAGTGTATTAAGTGTATCAAAATGTCGTCTTTCACATTTATTCGAAATCGTCAACCGCAAAAAAAGTCAGTTTTGAGAAATCGTTGAATCAACAAAGTTGTCTCTTTCTTGTTTCAAGTGTTCTACTATAGACCCATGGCTAAAACTCAAGTTTTAAAGACTTCCCGAAATCCAAATTTAGACTTTCATTAGTGTATTAAGTGTATTAAAATGTCGTATTTCACATTGATTCGGAATCGTCAACCGCAAAAAAAGTCAGTTCTGAGATATCGTTGAATGAACGAAGTTGTTTCTTTCTTGTTTCAAGTGTTTAACTATGGACCCATGGCTAAAACTCAAGTTTTAAAGACTTCCTGAAATCCGAATTTGTACTTTCATTAGTGTATTAAGTGTATTAAAATGTCGTCTTTCACATTGATTCGGAATCGTCAACCGCAAAAAAAGTCAGTTTTGAGTTATCGTTGAATGAACAAAGTTGTCTCTTTCTTGTTTCAAGTGTTTAACTATGGACCCATGGCTAAAACTCAAGTTTTAAAGACTTCCCGAAATCCGAATTTGGACTTTCATTAGTGTATTAAGTGTATTAAAATGTCGTCTTTCGCATTGATTCGGAATCGTCAACCGCAAAAAAAGTCAGTTTTGAGTTATCGTTGAATGAACAAAGTTGTCTCTTTCTTGTTTCAAGTGTTCAACTATGGACCCATGGCTAAAACTCAAGTTTTAAAGACTTCCCGAAATCCGAATTTGGACTTTCATTTGTGTATTAAGTGTATTAAAATGTCGTCTTTCACATTGATTCGGAATCGTCAACCGCAAAAAAAGTCAGTTTTGAGATATCGTTGAATGAACAAAGTTGTCTCTTTCTTGTTTCAAGTGTTCAACTATGGACCCATGGCTAAAACTCAAGTTTTAAAAACTTCCCAAAATCTGAATTTGGACTTTATTTAGTGTATTAAGTGTTTCAAAATGTCATCTTTCACGTAGATTCAGAACCGTCAAAAGCAAATAAGTCAGTTTTGAGATATCTTTGATAGAACAAAGTTCTGTCTTTCTTGTTTCAATTGTTCTACTGTGCACCCATGGCTAAAACTCAAGTTTTAAAAACTTCCCGAGATCTAAATCTGGACTTTCATTAGTGTATTATGTGTATCAAAATGTCGTCTTTCACATAGATTCGGAATCGTCAACTGCAAAAAAGTCAATTTTGAGATATCGTTGATTTAACAAAGTTGTCTCCTTCTTGTTTCAAGTGTTCTACTATGGACCCATGGGTAAAACTCACGTTTTAAAAATGTCCCGAAATCCGAATTTGGACTTTCACAAGTGTATTAAGTGTATCAAAATGTCGTCTTTCACGTTGATTCGGAATCGTCAACCGCAAAAAAAGGCAGTTTTTAGATATCGTTGAATGAAGAAAGTTGTCTCTTTCTTGTTTCAAGTGTTCAACAATGGACCCATGGCTAAAACTCAAGTTTTAAAGACTTCCCGAAATCCGAATTTGGATTTTTCATTAGTGTATTAAGTGTATTAAAATGTCGTCTTTCACATTGATTCGGAATCATCAACCGCAAAAAAAGTCAGTTTTGAGATATCGTTGAATGAACAAAGTTGTCTCTTTCTTGTTTCAAGTGTTTAACTATGGACCCATGGCTAAAACTCAAGTTTTAAAAACTTCTCGAAATATGAATTTGGACTTTCTTTAGTGTATTAGGTGTTTCAAAATGTTGTCTTTCACGTAGATTCGGAATCATCAACAGCAAAAAAAGTCAGTTTTGTGATATCGTTGAATGAACAAAGTTGTATCTTTCTTGTTTCAAGTGTTTAACTACGGACCCATGGCTAAAACTCAAGTTTTAAAGACTTTTCGAAATCCGAATTTGGACTTTCATCAGTGTATTAAGTGTATTAAAATGTCGTCTTTCACATTGATTCGGAATCGTCCACCGCAAAAAAGTTCCCTTTTGAGTTATCGTTGAATGAACAAAGTTGTCTCTTTCTTGTTTCAAGTGTTCAACGATGGACCCATGGCTAAAACTCAAGTTTTAAAAACTTCTCGAAATATGAATTTGTACTTTCTTTAGTGTATTAAGTGTTTCAAAATGTCGTCTTTCACGTAGATTCGAAATCATCAAAAGCAAATAAGTCAGTTTTTAGATATCTTTGATTGAACAAAGTTCTGTCTTTCTTGTTTCAAGTGTTTAACTATGGACCATGGCTAAAACTCAAGTTTTAAAACTTTTCGAAATCTGAATATGGACTTTCTTTAGTGTATTAAGTGTTTCAAAATGCTGTCTTTCACGTAGATTCGTAATCATCAAAAGCAAATAAGTCAGTTTCAAGATATCGTTGATTGAACAAAGTTGTCTTCTTCTTGTTTCAAGTGTTCTACTATGGACCCATGGCTAAAACTCAAGTTTTAAAAACTTCTCGAAATATGAATTTGTACTTTCTTTAGTGTATTAAGTGTTTCAAAATGTCGTCTTTCACGTAGATTCGGAATCATCAAAAGCAAATAAGTCAGTTTTTAGATATCTTTGATTGAACAAAGTTCTGTCTTTCTTGTTTCAAGTGTTTAACTATGGACCATGGCTAAAACTCAAGTTTTAAAAACTTTCCGAAATCTGAATTTGGACTTTCTTTAGTGTATTAAGTGTTTCAAAATGCTGTCTTTCACATAGATTCGGAATCGTCAACTGCAAAAAAGTCAATTTTAAGATATCGTTGATTGAACAAAGTTGTCTCCTTCTTGTTTCAAGTGTTCTACTATGGACCATGGCTAAAACTCAAGTTTTAGAGACATCCCGAAATCCAAATTTGGACTTTCGTTACTGTACTAAGTGTATCAAAATGTCATCTTTCACATTGATTCGAGATCGTCAACCGCAAAAAAAGTCAATTTTGAGATATCGTTGAATGAACAAAGTTGTCTCTTTCTTGTTTCAAGTGTTTAACTATGGACCCATGGCTAAAACTCAAGTTTTAAAGACTTCCCGAAATCTGAGTTTGGACTTTCATCAGTGTATTAAGTGTATTAAAATGTAGTCTTTCACATTGATTCCGAATCGTCCACCGCAAAAAACTTCCCTTTCGAGTTATCGTTGAATGAACGAAGTTGTCTCTTTCTTGTTTCAAGTGTTCAACTATGGACCCATGGCCAAAACTCAAGTTTTAAAAACTTCCCAAAATCTGAATTTGGGCTTTCTTTAGTGTATTAAGTGTTTCAAAATGCCATCTTTCATGTAGATTCGTAATCATCAAAAGCAAATAAGTCAGTTTTTAGATATCTTTGATTGAACAAAGTTCTGTCTTTCTTGTTTCAAGTGTTCTACTATGGACCCATGACTAAAACTCAAGTTTTAAAAACTTCTCGAAATCTAAATCTGGACTTTCATTAGGGTATTAAGTGTATCAAAATGTCGTCTTTCACATAGATTCGGAATCGTCAACTGCAAAAAAGTCAGTTTTAAGATATCGTTGATTGAACAAAGTTGTCTCTTTCTTGTTTCAAGTGTTCTACTATGGACCCATGGGTAAAACTCAAGTTTTAAAAAAGTTCCCGGAATCCGAATTTGGACATTCGTTAGTGTATTAAGTGTATCAAAATGTCGTCTTTCACGTTGATTCGGAATCGTCAACCGCAATAAAAGCCAGTTTTGAGATATAGTTGAATGAACAAAGTTGTCTCTTTCTTGTTTCAAGTGTTTAACTATTGACCCATGGCTAAAACTCAAGCTTTAAAGACTTCCCGAAATCCAAATTTGGACTTTCGTTAGTGTATTAAGTGTATCAAAATGTCGTCTTTCACATTTATTCGAAATCGTCAACCGCAAAAAAAGTCAGTTTTGAGAAATCGTTGAATCAACAAAGTTGTCTCTTTCTTGTTTCAAGTGTTCTACTATAGACCCATGGCTAAAACTCAAGTTTTAAAGACTTCCCGAAATCCAAATTTAGACTTTCATTAGTGTATTAAGTGTATTAAAATGTCGTATTTCACATTGATTCGGAATCGTCAACCGCAAAAAAAGTCAGTTCTGAGATATCGTTGAATGAACGAAGTTGTTTCTTTCTTGTTTCAAGTGTTTAACTATGGACCCATGGCTAAAACTCAAGTTTTAAAGACTTCCTGAAATCCGAATTTGTACTTTCATTAGTGTATTAAGTGTATTAAAATGTCGTCTTTCACATTGATTCGGAATCGTCAACCGCAAAAAAAGTCAGTTTTGAGTTATCGTTGAATGAACAAAGTTGTCTCTTTCTTGTTTCAAGTGTTTAACTATGGACCCATGGCTAAAACTCAAGTTTTAAAGACTTCCCGAAATCCGAATTTGGACTTTCATTAGTGTATTAAGTGTATTAAAATGTCGTCTTTCGCATTGATTCGGAATCGTCAACCGCAAAAAAAGTCAGTTTTGAGTTATCGTTGAATGAACAAAGTTGTCTCTTTCTTGTTTCAAGTGTTCAACTATGGACCCATGGCTAAAACTCAAGTTTTAAAGACTTCCCGAAATCCGAATTTGGACTTTCATTTGTGTATTAAGTGTATTAAAATGTCGTCTTTCACATTGATTCGGAATCGTCAACCGCAAAAAAAGTCAGTTTTGAGATATCGTTGAATGAACAAAGTTGTCTCTTTCTTGTTTCAAGTGTTCAACTATGGACCCATGGCTAAAACTCAAGTTTTAAAAACTTCCCAAAATCTGAATTTGGACTTTATTTAGTGTATTAAGTGTTTCAAAATGTCATCTTTCACGTAGATTCAGAACCGTCAAAAGCAAATAAGTCAGTTTTGAGATATCTTTGATAGAACAAAGTTCTGTCTTTCTTGTTTCAATTGTTCTACTGTGCACCCATGGCTAAAACTCAAGTTTTAAAAACTTCCCGAGATCTGAATCTGGACTTTCATTAGTGTATTATGTGTATCAAAATGTCGTCTTTCACATAGATTCGGAATCGTCAACTGCAAAAAAGTCAATTTTGAGATATCGTTGATTTAACAAAGTTGTCTCCTTCTTGTTTCAAGTGTTCTACTATGGACCCATGGGTAAAACTCACGTTTTAAAAATGTCCCGAAATCCGAATTTGGACTTTCACTAGTGTATTAAGTGTATCAAAATGTCGTCTTTCACGTTGATTCGGAATCGTCAACCGCAAAAAAAGGCAGTTTTTAGATATCGTTGAATGAAGAAAGTTGTCTCTTTCTTGTTTCAAGTGTTCAACAATGGACCCATGGCTAAAACTCAAGTTTTAAAGACTTCCCGAAATCCGAATTTGGATTTTTCATTAGTGTATTAAGTGTATTAAAATGTCGTCTTTCACATTGATTCGGAATCATCAACCGCAAAAAAAGTCAGTTTTGAGATATCGTTGAATGAACAAAGTTGTCTCTTTCTTGTTTCAAGTGTTTAACTATGGACCCATGGCTAAAACTCAAGTTTTAAAAACTTCTCGAAATATGAATTTGGACTTTCTTTAGTGTATTAGGTGTTTCAAAATGTTGTCTTTCACGTAGATTCGGAATCATCAACAGCAAAAAAAGTCAGTTTTGTGATATCGTTGAATGAACAAAGTTGTATCTTTCTTGTTTCAAGTGTTTAACTACGGACCCATGGCTAAAACTCAAGTTTTAAAGACTTTTCGAAATCCGAATTTGGACTTTCATCAGTGTATTAAGTGTATTAAAATGTCGTCTTTCACATTGATTCGGAATCGTCCACCGCAAAAAAGTTCCCTTTTGAGTTATCGTTGAATGAACAAAGTTGTCTCTTTCTTGTTTCAAGTGTTCAACGATGGACCCATGGCTAAAACTCAAGTTTTAAAAACTTCTCGAAATATGAATTTGTACTTTCTTTAGTGTATTAAGTGTTTCAAAATGTCGTCTTTCACGTAGATTCGAAATCATCAAAAGCAAATAAGTCAGTTTTTAGATATCTTTGATTGAACAAAGTTCTGTCTTTCTTGTTTCAAGTGTTTAACTATGGACCATGGCTAAAACTCAAGTTTTAAAACTTTTCGAAATCTGAATATGGACTTTCTTTAGTGTATTAAGTGTTTCAAAATGCTGTCTTTCACGTAGATTCGTAATCATCAAAAGCAAATAAGTCAGTTTTAAGATATCGTTGATTGAACAAAGTTGTCTTCTTCTTGTTTCAAGTGTTCTACTATGGACCCATGGCTAAAACTCAAGTTTTAAAAACTTCTCGAAATATGAATTTGTACTTTCTTTAGTGTATTAAGTGTTTCAAAATGTCGTCTTTCATGTAGATTCGGAATCATCAAAAGCAAATAAGTCAGTTTTTAGATATCTTTGATTGAACAAAGTTCTGTCTTTCTTGTTTCAAGTGTTTAACTATGGACCATGGCTAAAACTCAAGTTTTAAAAACTTTCCGAAATCTGAATTTGGACTTTCTTTAGTGTATTAAGTGTTTCAAAATGCTGTCTTTCACATAGATTCGGAATCGTCAACTGCAAAAAAGTCAATTTTAAGATATCGTTGATTGAACAAAGTTGTCTCCTTCTTGTTTCAAGTGTTCTACTATGGACCATGGCTAAAACTCAAGTTTTAGAGACATCCCGAAATCCAAATTTGGACTTTCGTTACTGTACTAAGTGTATCAAAATGTCATCTTTCACATTGATTCGAGATCGTCAACCGCAAAAAAAGTCAATTTTGAGATATCGTTGAATGAACAAAGTTGTCTCTTTCTTGTTTCAAGTGTTTAACTATGGACCCATGGCTAAAACTCAAGTTTTAAAGACTTCCCGAAATCTGAGTTTGGACTTTCATCAGTGTATTAAGTGTATTAAAATGTAGTCTTTCACATTGATTCAGAATCGTCCACCGCAAAAAACTTCCCTTTCGAGTTATCGTTGAATGAACGAAGTTGTCTCTTTCTTGTTTCAAGTGTTCAACTATGGACCCATGGCCAAAACTCAAGTTTTAAAAACTTCCCAAAATCTGAATTTGGGCTTTCTTTAGTGTATTAAGTGTTTCAAAATGCCGTCTTTCATGTAGATTCGTAATCATCAAAAGCAAATAAGTCAGTTTTTAGATATCTTTGATTGAACAAAGTTCTGTCTTTCTTGTTTCAAGTGTTCTACTATGGACCCATGACTAAAACTCAAGTTTTAAAAACTTCTCGAAATCTAAATCTGGACTTTCATTAGGGTATTAAGTGTATCAAAATGTCGTCTTTCACATAGATTCGGAATCGTCAACTGCAAAAAAGTCAGTTTTAAGATATCGTTGATTGAACAAAGTTGTCTCTTTCTTGTTTCAAGTGTTCTACTATGGACCCATGGGTAAAACTCAAGTTTTAAAAAAGTTCCCGGAATCCGAATTTGGACATTCGTTAGTGTATTAAGTGTATCAAAATGTCGTCTTTCACGTTGATTCGGAATCGTCAACCGCAATAAAAGCCAGTTTTGAGATATAGTTGAATGAACAAAGTTGTCTCTTTCTTGTTTCAAGTGTTTAACTATTGACCCATGGCTAAAACTCAAGCTTTAAAGACTTCCCGAAATCCAAATTTGGACTTTCGTTAGTGTATTAAGTGTATCAAAATGTCGTCTTTCACATTTATTCGAAATCGTCAACCGCAAAAAAAGTCAGTTTTGAGAAATCGTTGAATCAACAAAGTTGTCTCTTTCTTGTTTCAAGTGTTCTACTATAGACCCATGGCTAAAACTCAAGTTTTAAAGACTTCCCGAAATCCAAATTTAGACTTTCATTAGTGTATTAAGTGTATTAAAATGTCGTATTTCACATTGATTCGGAATCGTCAACCGCAAAAAAAGTCAGTTCTGAGATATCGTTGAATGAACGAAGTTGTTTCTTTCTTGTTTCAAGTGTTTAACTATGGACCCATGGCTAAAACTCAAGTTTTAAAGACTTCCTGAAATCCGAATTTGTACTTTCATTAGTGTATTAAGTGTATTAAAATGTCGTCTTTCACATTGATTCGGAATCGTCAACCGCAAAAAAAGTCAGTTTTGAGTTATCGTTGAATGAACAAAGTTGTCTCTTTCTTGTTTCAAGTGTTTAACTATGGACCCATGGCTAAAACTCAAGTTTTAAAGACTTCCCGAAATCCGAATTTGGACTTTCATTAGTGTATTAAGTGTATTAAAATGTCGTCTTTCGCATTGATTCGGAATCGTCAACCGCAAAAAAAGTCAGTTTTGAGTTATCGTTGAATGAACAAAGTTGTCTCTTTCTTGTTTCAAGTGTTCAACTATGGACCCATGGCTAAAACTCAAGTTTTAAAGACTTCCCGAAATCCGAATTTGGTCTTTCATTTGTGTATTAAGTGTATTAAAATGTCGTCTTTCACATTGATTCGGAATCGTCAACCGCAAAAAAAGTCAGTTTTGAGATATCGTTGAATGAACAAAGTTGTCTCTTTCTTGTTTCAAGTGTTCAACTATGGACCCATGGCTAAAACTCAAGTTTTAAAAACTTCCCAAAATCTGAATTTGGACTTTATTTAGTGTATTAAGTGTTTCAAAATGTCATCTTTCACGTAGATTCAGAACCGTCAAAAGCAAATAAGTCAGTTTTGAGATATCTTTGATAGAACAAAGTTCTGTCTTTCTTGTTTCAATTGTTCTACTGTGCACCCATGGCTAAAACTCAAGTTTTAAAAACTTCCCGAGATCTGAATCTGGACTTTCATTAGTGTATTATGTGTATCAAAATGTCGTCTTTCACATAGATTCGGAATCGTCAACTGCAAAAAAGTCAATTTTGAGATATCGTTGATTTAACAAAGTTGTCTCCTTCTTGTTTCAAGTGTTCTACTATGGACCCATGGGTAAAACTCACGTTTTAAAAATGTCCCGAAATCCGAATTTGGACTTTCACTAGTGTATTAAGTGTATCAAAATGTCGTCTTTCACATTGATTCGGAATCGTCAACCGCAAAAAAAGGCAGTTTTTAGATATCGTTGAATGAAGAAAGTTGTCTCTTTCTTGTTTCAAGTGTTCAACAATGGACCCATGGCTAAAACTCAAGTTTTAAAGACTTCCCGAAATCCGAATTTGGATTTTTCATTAGTGTATTAAGTGTATTAAAATGTCGTCTTTCACATTGATTCGGAATCATCAACCGCAAAAAAAGTCAGTTTTGAGATATCGTTGAATGAACAAAGTTGTCTCTTTCTTGTTTCAAGTGTTTAACTATGGACCCATGGCTAAAACTCAAGTTTTAAATACTTTCCGAAATCCGAATTTGGACTTTCATCAGTGTATTAAGTGTATTAAAATGTCGTCTTTCACATTGATTCGGAATCGTCCACTACAAAAAACTGCCCTTTTGAGTTATCGTTGAATAAGCAAAGTTGTCTCTTTCTTGTTTCAAGTGTTCAACTATGGACCCATGGCTAAAACACAAGTTTTAAAAACTTCTCGAAATATGAATTTGGACTTTCTTTAGTGTATTAAGTTTTTCAAAATGTCGTCTTTCACGTAGATTCGGAATCATCAAAACCAAATAAGTCAGTTTTTAGATATCTTTGATTGAACAAAGTTCTATCTTTCTTGTTTCAAGTGTTCTACTATGAACCCACGGCTAAAACTCAAGTTTTAAAAACTTCTCGAAATCTGAATCTGGACTTTCATTAGTGTATTAAGTGTATCAAAATGTCATCTTTCACATAGGTTCGGAATCGTCAACTGCAAAAAAGTCAATTTTAAGATATCGTTGATTGAACAAAGTTGTCTCCTTCTTGTTTCAAGTGTTCTACTATGGACCATGGCTAAAACTCAAGTTTTAGAGACATCCCGAAATCCGAATTTGGACTTTCGTTAGTGTATTAAGTGTATCAAAATGTCATCTTTCACATTGATTCGAGATCGTCAACCGCAAAAAAAGTCAGTTTTGAGATATCGTTGAATGAACAAAGTTGTCTCTTTCTTGTTTCTAGTGTTTAACTATGGACCCATGGCTAAAACTCAAGTTTTAAAGACTTCCCAAAATCTGATTTGGACTTTCATCAGTGTATTAAGTGTATTAAAATGTAGTCTTTCACATTGATTCAGAATCGTCCACCGCAAAAAACTTTCCTTTCGAGTTATCGTTGAATGAACGAAGTTGTCTCTTCTTGTTTCAAGTGTTCAACTACGGACCCATGGCCAAAACTCAAGTTTTAAAAACTTCCCAAAATCTGAATTTGGGCTTTCTTTAGTGTATTAAGTGTTTCAAAATGCCGTCTTTCACGTAGATTCGTAATCATCAAAAGCAAATAAGTCAGTTTTTAGTATCTTTGATTGAACAAAGTTCTGTCTTTCTTGTTTCAAGTGTTCTACTATGGACCCATGGCTAAAACTCAAGTTTTAAAAACTTCCCGAAATCTAAATTTGGACTTTCATTAGGGTATTAAGTGTATCAAAATGTCGTCTTTCACATAGATTCGGAATCGTCAACTGCAAAAAAGTCAATTTTAAGATATCATTGATTGAACAAAGTTGTCTCTTTCTTGTTTCAAGTGTTCTACTATGGACCCATGGGTAAAACTCAAGTTTTAAAAAAGTTCCCGGAATCCGAATTTGGACATTCGTTAGTGTATTAAGTGTATCAAAATGTCGTCTTTCACGTTGATTCGGAATCGTCAACCGCAATAAAAGCCAGTTTTGAGATATAGTTGAATGAACAAAGTTGTCTCTTTCTTGTTTCAAGTGTTTAACTATTGACCCATGGCTAAAACTCAAGCTTTAAAGACTTCCCGAAATCCAAATTTGGACTTTCGTTAGTGTATTAAGTGTATCAAAATGTCGTCTTTCACATTTATTCGAAATCGTCAACCGCAAAAAAAGTCAGTTTTGAGAAATCGTTGAATCAACAAAGTTGTCTCTTTCTTGTTTCAAGTGTTCTACTATAGACCCATGGCTAAAACTCAAGTTTTAAAGACTTCCCGAAATCCAAATTTAGACTTTCATTAGTGTATTAAGTGTATTAAAATGTCGTATTTCACATTGATTCGGAATCGTCAACCGCAAAAAAAGTCAGTTCTGAGATATCGTTGAATGAACGAAGTTGTTTCTTTCTTGTTTCAAGTGTTTAACTATGGACCCATGGCTAAAACTCAAGTTTTAAAGACTTCCTGAAATCCGAATTTGTACTTTCATTAGTGTATTAAGTGTATTAAAATGTCGTCTTTCACATTGATTCGGAATCGTCAACCGCAAAAAAAGTCAGTTTTGAGTTATCGTTGAATGAACAAAGTTGTCTCTTTCTTGTTTCAAGTGTTTAACTATGGACCCATGGCTAAAACTCAAGTTTTAAAGACTTCCCGAAATCCGAATTTGGACTTTCATTAGTGTATTAAGTGTATTAAAATGTCGTCTTTCGCATTGATTCGGAATCGTCAACCGCAAAAAAAGTCAGTTTTGAGTTATCGTTGAATGAACAAAGTTGTCTCTTTCTTGTTTCAAGTGTTCAACTATGGACCCATGGCTAAAACTCAAGTTTTAAAGACTTCCCGAAATCCGAATTTGGTCTTTCATTTGTGTATTAAGTGTATTAAAATGTCGTCTTTCACATTGATTCGGAATCGTCAACCGCGAAAAAAGTCAGTTTTGAGATATCGTTGAATGAACAAAGTTGTCTCTTTCTTGTTTCAAGTGTTCAACTATGGACCCATGGCTAAAACTCAAGTTTTAAAAACTTCCCAAAATCTGAATTTGGACTTTATTTAGTGTATTAAGTGTTTCAAAATGTCATCTTTCACGTAGATTCAGAACCGTCAAAAGCAAATAAGTCAGTTTTGAGATATCTTTGATAGAACAAAGTTCTGTCTTTCTTGTTTCAATTGTTCTACTGTGCACCCATGGCTAAAACTCAAGTTTTAAAAACTTCCCGAGATCTGAATCTGGACTTTCATTAGTGTATTATGTGTATCAAAATGTCGTCTTTCACATAGATTCGGAATCGTCAACTGCAAAAAAGTCAATTTTGAGATATCGTTGATTTAACAAAGTTGTCTCCTTCTTGTTTCAAGTGTTCTACTATGGACCCATGGGTAAAACTCACGTTTTAAAAATGTCCCGAAATCCGAATTTGGACTTTCACTAGTGTATTAAGTGTATCAAAATGTCGTCTTTCACGTTGATTCGGAATCGTCAACCGCAAAAAAAGGCAGTTTTTAGATATCGTTGAATGAAGAAAGTTGTCTCTTTCTTGTTTCAAGTGTTCAACAATGGACCCATGGCTAAAACTCAAGTTTTAAAGACTTCCCGAAATCCGAATTTGGATTTTTCATTAGTGTATTAAGTGTATTAAAATGTCGTCTTTCACATTGATTCGGAATCATCAACCGCAAAAAAAGTCAGTTTTGAGATATCGTTGAATGAACAAAGTTGTCTCTTTCTTGTTTCAAGTGTTTAACTATGGACCCATGGCTAAAACTCAAGTTTTAAATACTTTCCGAAATCCGAATTTGGACTTTCATCAGTGTATTAAGTGTATTAAAATGTCGTCTTTCACATTGATTCGGAATCGTCCACTACAAAAAACTGCCCTTTTGAGTTATCGTTGAATAAGCAAAGTTGTCTCTTTCTTGTTTCAAGTGTTCAACTATGGACCCATGGCTAAAACACAAGTTTTAAAAACTTCTCGAAATATGAATTTGGACTTTCTTTAGTGTATTAAGTTTTTCAAAATGTCGTCTTTCACGTAGATTCGGAATCATCAAAACCAAATAAGTCAGTTTTTAGATATCTTTGATTGAACAAAGTTCTATCTTTCTTGTTTCAAGTGTTCTACTATGAACCCACGGCTAAAACTCAAGTTTTAAAAACTTCTCGAAATCTGAATCTGGACTTTCATTAGTGTATTAAGTGTATCAAAATGTCATCTTTCACATAGGTTCGGAATCGTCAACTGCAAAAAAGTCAATTTTAAGATATCGTTGATTGAACAAAGTTGTCTCCTTCTTGTTTCAAGTGTTCTACTATGGACCATGGCTAAAACTCAAGTTTTAGAGACATCCCGAAATCCGAATTTGGACTTTCGTTAGTGTATTAAGTGTATCAAAATGTCATCTTTCACATTGATTCGAGATCGTCAACCGCAAAAAAAGTCAGTTTTGAGATATCGTTGAATGAACAAAGTTGTCTCTTTCTTGTTTCTAGTGTTTAACTATGGACCCATGGCTAAAACTCAAGTTTTAAAGACTTCCCAAAATCTGATTTGGACTTTCATCAGTGTATTAAGTGTATTAAAATGTAGTCTTTCACATTGATTCAGAATCGTCCACCGCAAAAAACTTTCCTTTCGAGTTATCGTTGAATGAACGAAGTTGTCTCTTCTTGTTTCAAGTGTTCAACTACGGACCCATGGCCAAAACTCAAGTTTTAAAAACTTCCCAAAATCTGAATTTGGGCTTTCTTTAGTGTATTAAGTGTTTCAAAATGCCGTCTTTCACGTAGATTCGTAATCATCAAAAGCAAATAAGTCAGTTTTTAGTATCTTTGATTGAACAAAGTTCTGTCTTTCTTGTTTCAAGTGTTCTACTATGGACCCATGGCTAAAACTCAAGTTTTAAAAACTTCCCGAAATCTAAATTTGGACTTTCATTAGGGTATTAAGTGTATCAAAATGTCGTCTTTCACATAGATTCGGAATCGTCAACTGCAAAAAAGTCAATTTTAAGATATCATTGATTGAACAAAGTTGTCTCTTTCTTGTTTCAAGTGTTCTACTATGGACCCATGGGTAAAACTCAAGTTTTAAAAAAGTTCCCGGAATCCGAATTTGGACATTCGTTAGTGTATTAAGTGTATCAAAATGTCGTCTTTCACGTTGATTCGGAATCGTCAACCGCAATAAAAGTCAGTTTTGAGATATTGTTGAATGAACAAAGTTGCCTCTTTCTTGTTTCAAGTGTTTAACTATTGACCCATGGCTAAAACTCAAGCTTTAAAGCCTTCCCGAAATCAAAATTTGGACTTTCGTTAGTGTATTAAGTGTATCAAAATGTCGTCTTTCACATTGATTCGGAATCGTCAACCGCAAAAAAAGGCAGTTTTTAGATATCGTTGAATGAAGAAAGTTGTCTCTTTCTTGTTTCAAGTGTTCAACAATGGACCCATGGCTAAAACTCAAGTTTTAAAGACTTCTCGAAATCCGAATTTGGATTTTTCATTAGTGTATTAAGTGTATTAAAATGTCGTCTTTCACATTGATTCGGAATCATCAACCGCAAAAAAAGTCAGTTTTGAGATATCGTTGAATGAACAAAGTTGTCTCTTTCTTTTTTCAAGTGTTTAACTATGGACCCATGGCTAAAACTCAAGTTTTAAATACTTTCCGAAATCCGAATTTGGACTTTCATCAGTGTATTAAGTGTATTAAAATGTCGTCTTTCACATTGATTCGGAATCGTCCACTACAAAAAACTGCCCTTTTGAGTTATCGTTGAATAAGCAAAGTTGTCTCTTTCTTGTTTCAAGTGTTCAACTATGGACCCATGGCTAAAACACAAGTTTTAAAAACTTCTCGAAATATGAATTTGGACTTTCTTTAGTGTATTAAGTTTTTCAAAATGTCGTCTTTCACGTAGATTCGGAATCATCAAAACCAAATAAGTCAGTTTTTAGATATCTTTGATTGAACAAAGTTCTATCTTTCTTGTTTCAAGTGTTCTACTATGAACCCACGGCTAAAACTCAAGTTTTAAAAACTTCTCGAAATCTGAATCTGGACTTTCATTAGTGTATTAAGTGTATCAAAATGTCATCTTTCACATAGGTTCGGAATCGTCAACTGCAAAAAAGTCAATTTTAAGATATCGTTGATTGAACAAAGTTGTCTCCTTCTTGTTTCAAGTGTTCTACTATGGACCATGGCTAAAACTCAAGTTTTAGAGACATCCCGAAATCCGAATTTGGACTTTCGTTAGTGTATTAAGTGTATCAAAATGTCATCTTTCACGTTGATTCGGAATCGTCAACCGCAATAAAAGTCAGTTTTGAGATATTGTTGAATGAACAAAGTTGCCTCTTTCTTGTTTCAAGTGTTTAACTATTGACCCATGGCTAAAACTCAAGCTTTAAAGACTTCCCGAAATCCAAATTTGGACTTTCGTTAGTGTTTTAAGTGTATCAAAATGTCGTCTTTCACATTTATTCGAAATCGTCAGCCGCAAAAAAAGTCAGTTTTGAGAAATCGTTGAATGAACAAAGTTGTCTCTTTCTTGTTTCAAGTGTTCTACTATAGACCCATGGCTAAAACTCAAGTTTTAAAGACTTCCAGAAATCCAAATTTAGACTTTCATTAGTGTATTATTTTGCGAGAGTTTTCTCTTTGGTTCTTGAACGAACTACTTTGAACTTATCAAGATTTTATCTTGTGGCGTTCATCCTTGACTTATCACTCACAACTCTTCTCATCTATCTTGAGTGTGGCGTCAATCCTACCTTCTTATACCTTTGGTTCTTATCTCTTTATAGATAACGGGTCAAGGTCCTTTGTTTTCTTTATTATGAATCTGTTTTAGAACGATCCCTGGCAAAGGAACCATTTTTGATCGTCGGGTCTCACCTTCCTTGTGGTGTAGGTATAGTTGATACATTGTGAGTATCAACTTGTGATTCAGACATTTCATAAAAGGAAACTCCTGTAGAAACATTCCCTTTTCTTGGAAACTCATTTTCCAAAAATACTACATCCCTTGAATCAAATTCAAGTCTTTTACTCCCTTCCTCTAAATCAGCAAACACATAGCCTTTAGAGTGTTCGCAGTACCTAAGGAAAACACATTTCTTTCCTTTTGGTCCTAACTTACCAAATTCAGATTTGGTGTTATGGACATAGGCTGCACAGCCCCAAGGCCTTAAATTGCTCAAATTTGGCCTCCTTTTAGTCCATAACTCATAAGGAGTAGAAGATACTGATTTGGAGGGCATTCGATTGAGCACATATGTTGCTGTTAGCAACGCATCTCCCCAATAAGACATATCTAAGTTGGCTTGAGCCATCATAGATCTCACCATGTCTAGGAGTGTGCGATTCTTCCTTTCGGCCACTCCATTTTGTTGGGGTGTATCAGGAATAGTTAGATGCCTTTCTATTCCTTTTTGCTCATAGAACCCCTTAAACAAATTAGACATATACTCACCTCCACGATCTGTCCTTAGACATTTGATCGTAGTATTAAGTTGATTCTCAACCAATTGTACATATGCCAAGAAGCAACTCATTGCTTCACTTTTAAACTTTAACAAGTACACATGTGTATAACGAGTATAGTCATTAGTGAATGTGAGGAAATATCTAAACCCTTGTCTAGATATTACATTCAAGGGACCACATATGTCAGAATGTACTAAAGCTAATGGAAACTGAACTCGAGACCCTTTCCCAAATGGTTTCCTATTCATCTTTCCAGCAAGGCAATATTCACATGTAGGAAGAGATACAGTTCTCAAAGAACCAAGTAAGCCTTCTTTGGCTAACCTTTTCATTCTTGATTCTCCTACATGCCCTAATCTTGAATGCCATAAACATTCATCTTGTCTTTCAGCTATAAGACAATGAGTGTTTGACTTTTCATTTGAAGAATTCAAAACAAAGAAACCATCATGTAGGAAACCAGTACCAACAAACTTCTTATTGGAAAATAAATCAACTTTATTTCCATGAAATGTTAATTCAAAACCAAGATCCAAAAGACAAGATACAGAAATCAAGTTTCTTCTAATCTGTGGTACATAAAGTACATCTACTAAATGGAGACAATGTCCATCCTTTATCGAAATTTCACAAATCCCGATTCCTTGTACTTCAAGTCGTGCATTATTTCCAACATATACCCACTTGGTATTTGGTGGAATCTTCCTGAAATGCATGAACAACTCACGATCTTTTACGATGTGACTGGTTGCTCCTGAATCCAGAACCCATCCTGAGTTAGAATCAACCATGAAAGTACATGATGCAACTAATGCATCAAACGTAAAAGGAGTAGAGTGTACATTTGGTATAGTGCAATCACATGCACAATGACCCATTTGGCCATAGTTGAAGCAGTTGATTTTCTTGGGATCATTTCCTTTCTTGGGATCTATCATGGTTTCGATGATCATTTCAAGGGTTTCTTGTTTAGGCCATATAGCATAGTTGTGATCATCAGCATTAGCCATCTACATGCACATGCACCCATTAGCAACTTGTCCATAACTTTTCATTCAAAGCATTATACTAAACAACCAATCAAATAACATACATACTCAATCCAAAAGTATGTTTTTATCATACAATCAAAATCTCGTATGCATGCATATGATCAGCATGTTTAATAAAATCTGTGAATGACAATACAACCTTCTCTTTTTATATTTGCTGTAGATCCAAGGTATGATAATCAGTTATAACTGTAGATCAATACCGAGGATAATCAGCCTATTGACTCTAAGATCAATCATAACTTGCTGTAGATCCAAGGTATGATAATCAGTCGTAACTGTAGATCAATACCAAGGATAATCAGCCTATACACTCAAGTCGGGTCTTACCGATACAAAGATCAGCATAGCCCGTTCTTGAGTCCATTTTCTTTAAGCATGGATTTTCATCTTAAAAGGAACCAAATATATATGATACATCATAACAAAATAACATGTATCATAAAACTGAAACAATTTAGTAAGAATATGAATTCATAATATTGCTTTAGTCAAGGCCAAATAAGATGAAATAAAAGAAAAATAGAAGAGAGAGCAAAAGGCACAAAACCTTGGCTCTGATACCACTGAAAGATTTCTTATCTAAAAGATAGCGGGATAGAAATCTTACTTTGCTAGGATCGATTTGATGTAAAACACAACTCCACACCAAGGGTAATTTGATTACCAACTTAAAGAAGCAGCAACCAAAATACTTTCACAACCCAATGTGCCTTCTTTGCAAGTCTCTTATTCTTCTCTCTAGAAGAATATCTTTCAATCCTCTTCTCTTACCTTTATTTTGTAATATACAAATAAAGGGCTCTCAAATTGATGCATTGGATGAAATGGGTGGTGGTCTATTTATAATTGAGTGCCACCCCTTCCCAAAGGACTTGTCTTTGGAGAAAAGGGTGCTTGGAACCTTCCAAGTAACCACCCATAACCACCCTTAACCAACTTGGTGTAACCACCCATAATTGTGGCCTTTCATCCATAAGGAAGAGAGAGAGATTTATGTGTTGCCATGTGTCAGCATGTGGTTAAGTCACATGTCAATTGGCTAGTAGTCCATGTAAGCTGCCATGTCATCACCTGATGAGATGTCACTGCCACCTCACTATCACTCAGCTAGTGTCACTACCCCGAGCTGGGTCCAACTACCTTGAGTTGACTTGAGTTAGAGTGAGCTAGGTGAGCTAGGTGAGCTGGAGTTGAGCTGGAGTGAGTTAGCTTAAGCTACTGTGAGCTATTCCAAACTCAAGTTGAGCTATCTCTAGCTATCTCATGAGCACATTGCTGCTAAGCAATTCATGATCCATCTGATCAAGTTTAACTTGTGCGTACACAAGTATTCGCTCAAATTCCAACAATTAAGTGTATCAAAATGTCATCTTTCACATTGATTCGAGATCGTCAACCGCAAAAAAAGTCAGTTTTGAGATATCGTTGAATGAACAAAGTTGTCTCTTTCTTGTTTCAAGTGTTTAACTATGGACCCATGGCTAAAACTCAAGTTTTAAAGACTTCCCGAAATCCGAATTTGGACTTTCGTTAGTGTATTAAGTGTATCAAAATGTCGTCTTTCACATTTATTCGAAATCATCAACTGCAAAAAAAGTCAGTTTTGAGAAATCGTTGAATGAACAAAGTTGTCTCTTTCTTGTTTCAAGTGTTCTACTATGGACCCATGGCTAAAACTCAAGTTTTAAAGACTTTCCGAAATTCGAATTTGGACTTTCATCAGTGTATTAAGTGTATTAAAATGTCGTCTTTCACATTGATTCGGAATCGTCCACTACAAAAAACTGCCCTTTTGAGTTATCGTTGAATAAGCAAAGTTGTCTCTTTCTTGTTTCAAGTGTTCAACTATGGACCCATGGCTAAAACACAAGTTTTAAAAACTTCTCGAAATATGAATTTGGACTTTCTTTAGTGTATTAAGTTTTTCAAAATGTCGTCTTTCACGTAGATTCGGAATCATCAAAACCAAATAAGTCAGTTTTTAGATATCTTTGATTGAACAAAGTTCTATCTTTCTTGTTTCAAGTGTTCTCCTATGGACCCACGGCTAAAACTCAAGTTTTAAAAACTTCTCGAAATCTGAATCTGGACTTTCATTAGTGTATTAAGTGTATCAAAATGTCATCTTTCACATAGGTTCGGAATTGTCAACTGCAAAAAAGTCAATTTTAAGATATCGTTGATTGAACAAAGTTGTCTCCTTCTTGTTTCAAGTGTTCTACTATGGACCATGGCTAAAACTCAAGTTTTAGAGACATCCCGAAATCCAAATTTGGACTTTCGTTAGTGTATTAAGTGTATCAAAATGTCATCTTTCACATTGATTCGAGATCGTCAACCGCAAAAAAAGTCAGTTTTGAGATATCGTTGAATGAACAAAGTTGTCTCTTTCTTGTTTCTAGTGTTTAACTATGGACCCATGGCTAAAACTCAAGTTTTAAAGACTCCCCGAAATCTGATTTGGACTTTCATCATTGTATTAAGTGTATTAAAATGTAGTCTTTCACATTGATTCAGAATCGTCCACCGCAAAAAACTTTCCTTTCGAGTTATCGTTGAATGAACGAAGTTGTCTCTTTCTTGTTTCAAGTGTTCAACTACGGACCCATGGCCAAAACTCAAGTTTTAAAAACTTCCCAAAATCTGAATTTGGGCTTTCTTTAGTGTATTAAGTGTTTCAAAATGCCGTCTTTCACGTAGATTCGTAATCATCAAAAGCAAATAAGTCAGTTTTTAGATATCTTTGATTGAACAAAGTTCTGTCTTTCTTGTTTCGAGTGTTCTACTATGGACCCATGTCTAAAACTCAAGTTTTAAAAACTTCCCGAAATCTAAATCTGGACTTTCATTAGGGTATTAAGTGTATCAAAATGTCGTCTTTCACATAGATTCGGAATCGTCAACTACAAAAAAGTCAATTTTAAGATATCATTGATTGAACAAAGTTGTCTCTTTCTTGTTTCAAGTGTTCTACTATGGACCCATGGGTAAAACTCATGTTTTAAAAAAGTTCCCGGAATCCGAATTTGGACATTCGTTAGTGTATTAAGTGTATCAAAATGTCATCTTTCACGTTGATTCGGAATCGTCAACCGCAATAAAAGTCAGTTTTGAGATATTGTTGAATGAACAAAGTTGCCTCTTTCTTGTTTCAAGTGTTTAACTATTGACCCATGCCTAAAACTCAAGCTTTAAAGACTTCCCGAAATCCAAATTTGGACTTTCGTTAGTGTATTAAGTGTATCAAAATGTCGTCTTTCACATTTATTCGAAATCGTCAACCGCAAAAAAAGTCAGTTTTGAGAAATCGTTGAATGAACAAAGTTGTCTCTTTCTTGTTTCAAGTGTTCTACTATAGACCCATGGCTAAAACTCCAGTTTTAAAGACTTCCAGAAATCCAAATTTAGACTTTCATTAGTGTATTAAGTGTATTAAAATGTCGTATTTCACATTGATTCGGAATCGTCAACCGCAAAAAAAGTCAGTTTTGAGATATCGTTGAATGAAGAAAGTTGTCTCTTTCTTGTTTCAAGTGTTTAACTATAGACCCATGGCTAAAACTCAAGTTTTAAAGACTTCCCGAAATCCGAATTTGGACTTTCGTTAGTGTATTAAGTGTATCAAAATGTCGTCTTTCACATTTATTCGAAATCGTCAACTGCAAAAAAAGTCAGTTTTGAGAAATCGTTAAATGAACAAAGTTGTCTCTTTCTTGTTTCAAGTGTTCTACTATGGACCCATGGCTAAAACTCAAGTTTTAAAGACTTTCCGAAATTCGAATTTGGACTTTCATCAGTGTATTAAGTGTATTAAAATGTCGTCTTTCACATTGATTCGGAATCGTCCACTACAAAAAACTGCCCTTTTGAGTTATCGTTGAATAAGCAAAGTTGTCTCTTTCTTGTTTCAAGTGTTTAACTATGGACCCATGGCTAAAACTCAAGTTTTAAAAACTTCTCGAAATATGAATTTGGACTTTCTTTAGTGTATTAGGTGTTTCAAAATGTCGTCTTTCACGTAGATTCGGAATCATCAACAGCAAAAAAAGTCAGTTTTGTGATATCGTTGAATGAACAAAGTAGTATCTTTCTTGTTTCAAGTGTTTAACTACGGACCCATGGCTAAAACTCAAGTTTTAAAGGCTTTTCGAAATTCGAATTTGGACTTTCATCAGTGTATTAAGTGTATTAAAATGTCGTCTTTCACATTGATTCGGAATCGTCCACCGCAAAAAAGTTCCCTTTTGAGTTATCGTTGAATGAACAAAGTTGTCTCTTTCTTGTTTCAAGTGTTCAACGATGGACCCATGGCTAAAACTCAAGTTTTAAAAACTTCTCAAAATATGAATTTGTACTTTCTTTAGTGTATTAAGTGTTTCAAAATGTCGTCTTTCACGTAGATTCGGAATCATCAAAAGCAAATAAGTCAGTTTTTAGATATCTTTGATTGAACAAAGTTCTGTCTTTCTTGTTTCAAGTGTTTAACTATGGACCATGGCTAAAACTCAAGTTTTAAAAACTTTTCGAAATCTGAATATGGACTTTCTTTAGTGTATTAAGTGTTTCAAAATGCTGTCTTTCACGTAGATTCGTAATCATCAAAAGCAAATAAGTCAGTTTTAAGATATCGTTGATTGAACAAAGTTGTCTTCTTCTTGTTTCAAGTGTTCTACTATGGACCCATGGGTAAAACTCAAGTTTTAAAAACTTCCCGGAATCTGAATTGAGACTTTCGTTAGTGTATTAAGTGTATCCAAATGTCGTCTTTCACATGGATTCGGAATCGTCAACCACAAAAAAAGTCCGTTTTGAGATATCGTTGAATGAACAAAGTTGTCTCTTTCTTGTTTCAAGTGCTTAACTATGGACCATGGCTAAAACTCAAGTTTTAAAGACATCCTGAAATTTGAATTTGGACTTTCGTTAGTGTATTAAGTGTATCAAAATGTCATCTTTCACATTGATTCGAGATCGTCAACCGCAAAAAAAGTCAGTTTTGAGATATCGTTGAATGAACAAAGTTGTCTCTTTCTTGTTTCAAGTGTTTAACTATGGACCCATGGCGAAAACTCAAGTTTTAAAGACTTCCCGAAATCCGAATTTGGACTTTCGTTAGTGTATTAAGTGTATCAAAATGTCGTCTTTCACATTTATTCGAAATCGTCAACTGCAAAAAAAGTCAGTTTTGAGAAATCGTTGAATGAACAAAGTTGTCTCTTTCTTGTTTCAAGTGTTCTACTATGGACCCATGGCTAAAACTCAAGTTTTAAAGACTTTCCGAAATCCGAATTTGGACTTTCATCAGTGTATTAAGTGTATTAAAATGTCGTCTTTCACATTGATTCGGAATCGTCCACTACAAAAAACTGCCCTTTTGAGTTATCGTTGAATAAGCAAAGTTGTCTCTTTCTTGTTTCAAGTGTTCAACTATGGACCCATGGCTAAAACACAAGTTTTAAAAACTTCTCGAAATATGAATTTGGACTTTCTTTAGTGTATTAAGTTTTTCAAAATGTCGTCTTTCACGTAGATTCGGAATCATCAAAACCAAATAAGTCAGTTTTTAGATATCTTTGATTGAACAAAGTTCTATCTTTCTTGTTTCAAGTGTTCTCCTATGGACCCACGGCTAAAACTCAAGTTTTAAAAACTTCTCGAAATCTGAATCTGGACTTTCATTAGTGTATTAAGTGTATCAAAATGTCATCTTTCACATAGGTTCGGAATTGTCAACTGCAAAAAAGTCAATTTTAAGATATCGTTGATTGAACAAAGTTGTCTCCTTCTTGTTTCAAGTGTTCTACTATGGACCATGGCTAAAACTCAAGTTTTAGAGACATCCCGAAATCCGAATTTGGACTTTCGTTAGTGTATTAAGTGTATCAAAATGTCATCTTTCACATTGATTCGAGAACGTCAACCGCAAAAAAAGTCAGTTTTGAGATATCGTTGAATGAACAAAGTTGTCTCTTTCTTGTTTCTAGTGTTTAACTATGGACCCATGGCTAAAACTCAAGTTTTAAAGACTCCCCGAAATCTGATTTGGACTTTCATCATTGTATTAAGTGTATTAAAATGTAGTCTTTCACATTGATTCAGAATCGTCCACCGCAAAAAACTTTCCTTTCGAGTTATCGTTGAATGAACGAAGTTGTCTCTTTCTTGTTTCAAGTGTTCAACTACGGACCCATGGCCAAAACTCAAGTTTTAAAAACTTCCCAAAATCTGAATTTGGGCTTTCTTTAGTGTATTAAGTGTTTCAAAATGCCGTCTTTCACGTAGATTCGTAATCATCAAAAGCAAATAAGTCAGTTTTTAGATATCTTTGATTGAACAAAGTTCTGTCTTTCTTGTTTCAAGTGTTCTACTATGGACCCATGTCTAAAACTCAAGTTTTAAAAACTTCCCGAAATCTAAATCTGGACTTTCATTAGGGTATTAAGTGTATCAAAATGTCGTCTTTCACATAGATTTCGAATCGTCAACTGCAAAAAAGTCAATTTTAAGATATCATTGATTGAACAAAGTTGTCTCTTTCTTGTTTCAAGTGTTCTACTATGGACCCATGGGTAAAACTCAAGTTTTAAAAAAGTTCCCGGAATCCGAATTTGGACATTCGTTAGTGTATTAAGTGTATCAAAATGTCATCTTTCACGTTGATTCGGAATCGTCAACCGCAATAAAAGTCAGTTTTGAGATATTGTTGAATGAACAAAGTTGCCTCTTTCTTGTTTCAAGTGTTTAACTATTGACCCATGGCTAAAACTCAAGCTTTAAAGACTTCCCGAAATCCAAATTTGGACTTTCGTTAGTGTATTAAGTGTATCAAAATGTCGTCTTTCACATTTATTCGAAATCGTCAACCGCAAAAAAAGTCAGTTTTGAGAAATCGTTGAATGAACAAAGTTGTCTCTTTCTTGTTTCAAGTGTTCTACTATAGACCCATGGCTAAAACTCAAGTTTTAAAGACTTCCAGAAATCCAAATTTAGACTTTCATTAGTGTATTAAGTGTATTAAAATGTCGTATTTCACATTGATTCGGAATCGTCAACCGCAAAAAAAGTCAGTTTTGAGATATCGTTGAATGAACAAAGTTGTCTCTTTCTTGTTTCAACTGTTTAACTATGGACCCATGGCTAAAACTCAAGTTTTAAAAACTTCTCGAAATATGAATTTGGACTTTCTTTAGTGTATAAGGTGTTTCAAAATGTCGTCTTTCACGTAGATTCGGAATCATCAACAGCAAAAAAAGTCAGTTTTGTGATATCGTTGAATGAACAAAGTTGTATCTTTCTTGTTTCAAGTGTTTAACTACGGACCCATGGCTAAAACTCAAGTTTTAAAGACTTTTCGAAATCCGAATTTGGACTTTCATCAGTGTATTAAGTATATTAAAATGTCGTCTTTCACATTGATTCGGAATCGTCCACCGCAAAAAAGTTCCCTTTTGAGTTATCGTTGAATGAACAAAGTTGTCTCTTTCTTGTTTCAAGTGTTCAACGATGGACCCATGGCTAAAACTCAAGTTTTAAAAACTTCTCGAAATATGAATTTGTACTTTCGTTAGTGTATTAAGTGTTTCAAAATGTCGTCTTTCACGTAGATTCGGAATCATCAAAAGCAAATAAGTCAGTTTTTAGATATCTTTGATTGAACAAAGTTCTGTCTTTCTTGTTTCAAGTGTTTAACTATGGACCATGGCTAAAACTCAAGTTTTAAAAACTTTTCAAAATCTGAATATGGACTTTCTTTAGTGTATTAAGTGTTTCAAAATGCTGTCTTTCACGTAGATTCGTAATCATCAAAAGCAAATAAGTCAGTTTTAAGATATCGTTGATTGAACAAAGTTGTCTTCTTCTTGTTTCAAGTGTTCTACTATGGACCCATGGGTAAAACTCAAGTTTTAAAAACTTCCAGGAATCTGAATTGAGACTTTCGTTAGTGTATTAAGTGTATCAAAATGTCGTCTTTCACATGGATTCGGAATCGTTAACCGCAAAAAACAGTCAGTTTTGAGATATCGTTGAATGAACAAAGTTGTCTCTTTTTATTTTCAAGTGCTTAACTATGGACCATGGCTAAAACTCAAGTTTTAAAGACATCCCGAAATCCGAATTTGGACTTTCGTTAGTGTATTAAGTGTATCAAAATGTCATCTTTCACATTGATTCGAGATCGTCAACCGCAAAAAAAGTCAGTTTTGAGATATCGTTGAATGAACAAACTTGTCTCTTTCTTGTTTCAAGTGTTTAACTATGGACCCATGGCTAAAATTCAAGTTTTAAAGACTTCCCGAAATCTGAATTTGGACTTTCATCAGTGTATTAAGTGTATTAAAATGTAGTCTTTCACATTGATTCAGAATCGTCCACCGCAAAAAACTTCCCTTTCGAGTTATCGTTGAATGAACGAAGTTGTCTCTTTCTTGTTTCAAGTGTTCAACTATGGACCCATGGCCAAAACTCAAGTTTTAAAAACTTCCCAAAATCTGAATTTGGGCTTTCTTTAGTGTATTAAGTGTTTCAAAATGCCATCTTTCACGTAGATTCGTAATCATCAAAAGCAAATAAGTCAGTTTTTAGATATCTTTGATTGAACAAAGTTCTGTCTTTTCTTGTTTCAAGTGTTCTACTATGGACCCATGGCTAAAACTCAAGTTTTAAAAACATCCCGAAATCTAAATCTGGACTTTCATTAGGGTATTAAGTGTATCAAAATGTCGTCTTTCACATAGATTCGAAATCGTCAACTGCAAAAAAGTTAATTTTAAGATATCGTTGATTGAACAAAGTTGTCTCTTTCTTGTTTCAAGTGTTCTACTATGGACCCATGGGTAAAACTCAAGTTTTAAAAAAATTCCCGGAATCCAAATTTGGACATTCGTTAGTGTATTAAGTGTATCAAAATGTCGTCTTTCACGTTGATTCGGAATCGTCAACTGCAATAAAAGTCAGTTTTGAGATATTGTTGAATGAACAAAGTTGTCTCTTTCTTGTTTCAAGTGTTCTACTATTTACCCATGGATAAAACTCAAGTTTTAAAAACTTCCCGAAATCCGAATTTGGACATTCGTCAGTGTATTAAGTGTATCAAAATGTCGTCTTTCACGTTGATTCGGAATCGTCAGCCGCAATAAAAGTCAGTTTTGAGATATTGTTGAATGAACAAAGTTGTCTCTTTCTTGTTTCAAGTGTTCTACTATAGACCCATGGCTAAAACTCAAGTTTTAAAGACTTCCTGAAATCCAAATTTAGACTTTCATTAGTGTATTAAGTGTATTAAAATGTCGTATTTCACATTGATTCGGAATCGTCAACCGCAAAAAAAGTCAGTTTTGAGTTATAGGTGAATGAACAAAGTTGTCTCTTTCTTGTTTCAAGTATTCAACTATGGACCCATGGCTAAAACTCAAGTTTTAAAGACTTCCCGAAATTCGAATTTGGACTTTCATGAGTGTATTAAGTGTATTAAAATGTCGTCTTTCACATTGATTCGGAATCGTCAACCACAAAAAAAGTCAGTTTTGAGATATCGTTGAATGAACAAAGTTGTCTCTTTCTTGTTTCAAGTGTTTAACTATGGACCCATGGCTAAAACTCAAGTTTTAAAAACTTCTCGAAATATGAATTTGGACTTTCTTTAGTGTATTAGGTGTTTCAAAATGTCGTCTTTCACGTAGATTCGGAATCATCAACAGCAAAAAAAGTCAGTTTTGTGATATCGTTGAATGAACAAAGTTGTATCTTTCTTGTTTCAAGTGTTTAACTACGGACCCATGGCTAAAACTCAAGTTTTAAAGACTTTTCGAAATTCGAATTTGGACTTTCATCAGTGTATTAAGTGTATTAAAATGTCGTCTTTCACATTGATTCGGAATCGTCCACCGCAAAAAAGTTCCCTTTTGAGTTATCGTTGAATGAACAAAGTTGTCTCTTTCTTGTTTCAAGTGTTCAACGATGGACCCATGGCTAAAACTCAAGTTTTAAAAACTTCTCGAAATATGAATTTGTACTTTCTTTAGTGTATTAAGTGTTTCAAAATGTCGTCTTTCACGTAGATTCGGAATCATCAAAAGCAAATAAGTCAGTTTTTAGATATCTTTGATTGAACAAAGTTCTGTCTTTCTTGTTTCAAGTGTTTAACTATGGACCATGGCTAAAACTCAAGTTTTAAAAACTTTTCGAAATCTGAATATGGACTTTCTTTAGTGTATTAAGTGTTTCAAAATGCTGTCTTACACGTAGATTCGTAATCATCAAAAGCAAATAAGTCAGTTTTAAGATATCGTTGATTGAACAAAGTTGTCTTCTTCCTGTTTCAAGTGTTCTACTATGGACCCATGGGTAAAACTCAAGTTTTAAAACTTCCCGGAATCTGAATTGAGACTTTCGTTAGTGTATTAAGTGTATCAAAATGTCGTCTTTCACATGGATTCGGAATCGTCAACCGCAAAAAAAGTCAGTTTTGAGATATCGTTGAATGAACAAAGTTGTCTCTTTTTATTTTCAAGTGCTTAACTATGGACCATGGCTAAAACTCAAGTTTTAAAGACATCCCGAAATCCGAATTTGGACTTTCGTTAGTGTATTAAGTGTATCAAAATGTCATCTTTCACATTGATTCGAGATCGTCAACCGCAAAAAAAGTCAGTTTTGAGATATCGTTGAATGAACAAACTTGTCTCTTTCTTGTTTCAAGTGTTTAACTATGGACCCATGGCTAAAACTCAAGTTTTAAAGACTTCCCGAAATCTGAATTTGGACTTTCATCAGTGTATAAAGTGTATTAAAATGTAGTCTTTCACATTGATTCAGAATCGTGCACCGCAAAAAACTTCCCTTTCGAGTTATCGTTGAATGAACGAAGTTGTCTCTTTCTTGTTTCAAGTGTTCAACTATGGACCCATGGCCAAAACTCAAGTTTTAAAAACTTCCCAAAATCTGAATTTGGGCTTTCTTTAGTGTATTAAGTGTTTCAAAATGCCATCTTTCACGTAGATTCGTAATCATCAAAAGCAAATAAGTCAGTTTTTAGATATCTTTGATTGAACAAAGTTCTGTCTTTTCTTGTTTCAAGTGTTCTACTATGGACCCATGGCTAAAACTCAAGTTTTAAAAACATCCCGA
This sequence comes from Diospyros kaki, assembly GCA_036245055.1. Classification (NCBI taxonomy): domain Eukaryota; kingdom Viridiplantae; phylum Streptophyta; class Magnoliopsida; order Ericales; family Ebenaceae; genus Diospyros; species Diospyros kaki. The sequence continues at coordinate 17,821,936 of BSEG01000009.1, read as the reverse complement.
AATCTAAATCTGGACTTTCATTAGGGTATTAAGTGTATCAAAATGTCGTCTTTCACATAGATTCGAAATCGTCAAATGCAAAAAAGTCAATTTTAAGATATCGTTGATTGAACAAAGTTGTCTCTTTCTTGTTTCAAGTGTTTAACTATGGACCATGGCTAAAACTCAAGTTTTAAAAACTTTTCGAAATCTGAATATGGACTTTCTTTAGTGTATTAAGTGTTTCAAAATGCTGTCTTTCACGTAGATTCGTAATCATCAAAAGCAAATAAGTCAGTTTTAAGATATCGTTGATTGAACAAAGTTGTCTTCTTCTTGTTTCAAGTGTTCTACTATGGACCCATGGGTAAAACTCAAGTTTTAAAAACTTCCCGGAATCTGAATTGAGACTTTCGTTAGTGTATTAAGTGTATCCAAATGTCGTCTTTCACATGGATTCGGAATCGTCAACCACAAAAAAAGTCCGTTTTGAGATATCGTTGAATGAACAAAGTTGTCTCTTTCTTGTTTCAAGTGCTTAACTATGGACCATGGCTAAAACTCAAGTTTTAAAGACATCCTGAAATTTGAATTTGGACTTTCGTTAGTGTATTAAGTGTATCAAAATGTCATCTTTCACATTGATTCGAGATCGTCAACCGCAAAAAAAGTCAGTTTTGAGATATCGTTGAATGAACAAAGTTGTCTCTTTCTTGTTTCAAGTGTTTAACTATGGACCCATGGCGAAAACTCAAGTTTTAAAGACTTCCCGAAATCCGAATTTGGACTTTCGTTAGTGTATTAAGTGTATCAAAATGTCGTCTTTCACATTTATTCGAAATCGTCAACTGCAAAAAAAGTCAGTTTTGAGAAATCGTTGAATGAACAAAGTTGTCTCTTTCTTGTTTCAAGTGTTCTACTATGGACCCATGGCTAAAACTCAAGTTTTAAAGACTTTCCGAAATCCGAATTTGGACTTTCATCAGTGTATTAAGTGTATTAAAATGTCGTCTTTCACATTGATTCGGAATCGTCCACTACAAAAAACTGCCCTTTTGAGTTATCGTTGAATAAGCAAAGTTGTCTCTTTCTTGTTTCAAGTGTTCAACTATGGACCCATGGCTAAAACACAAGTTTTAAAAACTTCTCGAAATATGAATTTGGACTTTCTTTAGTGTATTAAGTTTTTCAAAATGTCGTCTTTCACGTAGATTCGGAATCATCAAAACCAAATAAGTCAGTTTTTAGATATCTTTGATTGAACAAAGTTCTATCTTTCTTGTTTCAAGTGTTCTCCTATGGACCCACGGCTAAAACTCAAGTTTTAAAAACTTCTCGAAATCTGAATCTGGACTTTCATTAGTGTATTAAGTGTATCAAAATGTCATCTTTCACATAGGTTCGGAATTGTCAACTGCAAAAAAGTCAATTTTAAGATATCGTTGATTGAACAAAGTTGTCTCCTTCTTGTTTCAAGTGTTCTACTATGGACCATGGCTAAAACTCAAGTTTTAGAGACATCCCGAAATCCGAATTTGGACTTTCGTTAGTGTATTAAGTGTATCAAAATGTCATCTTTCACATTGATTCGAGAACGTCAACCGCAAAAAAAGTCAGTTTTGAGATATCGTTGAATGAACAAAGTTGTCTCTTTCTTGTTTCTAGTGTTTAACTATGGACCCATGGCTAAAACTCAAGTTTTAAAGACTCCCCGAAATCTGATTTGGACTTTCATCATTGTATTAAGTGTATTAAAATGTAGTCTTTCACATTGATTCAGAATCGTCCACCGCAAAAAACTTTCCTTTCGAGTTATCGTTGAATGAACGAAGTTGTCTCTTTCTTGTTTCAAGTGTTCAACTACGGACCCATGGCCAAAACTCAAGTTTTAAAAACTTCCCAAAATCTGAATTTGGGCTTTCTTTAGTGTATTAAGTGTTTCAAAATGCCGTCTTTCACGTAGATTCGTAATCATCAAAAGCAAATAAGTCAGTTTTTAGATATCTTTGATTGAACAAAGTTCTGTCTTTCTTGTTTCAAGTGTTCTACTATGGACCCATGTCTAAAACTCAAGTTTTAAAAACTTCCCGAAATCTAAATCTGGACTTTCATTAGGGTATTAAGTGTATCAAAATGTCGTCTTTCACATAGATTTCGAATCGTCAACTGCAAAAAAGTCAATTTTAAGATATCATTGATTGAACAAAGTTGTCTCTTTCTTGTTTCAAGTGTTCTACTATGGACCCATGGGTAAAACTCAAGTTTTAAAAAAGTTCCCGGAATCCGAATTTGGACATTCGTTAGTGTATTAAGTGTATCAAAATGTCATCTTTCACGTTGATTCGGAATCGTCAACCGCAATAAAAGTCAGTTTTGAGATATTGTTGAATGAACAAAGTTGCCTCTTTCTTGTTTCAAGTGTTTAACTATTGACCCATGGCTAAAACTCAAGCTTTAAAGACTTCCCGAAATCCAAATTTGGACTTTCGTTAGTGTATTAAGTGTATCAAAATGTCGTCTTTCACATTTATTCGAAATCGTCAACCGCAAAAAAAGTCAGTTTTGAGAAATCGTTGAATGAACAAAGTTGTCTCTTTCTTGTTTCAAGTGTTCTACTATAGACCCATGGCTAAAACTCAAGTTTTAAAGACTTCCAGAAATCCAAATTTAGACTTTCATTAGTGTATTAAGTGTATTAAAATGTCGTATTTCACATTGATTCGGAATCGTCAACCGCAAAAAAAGTCAGTTTTGAGATATCGTTGAATGAACAAAGTTGTCTCTTTCTTGTTTCAACTGTTTAACTATGGACCCATGGCTAAAACTCAAGTTTTAAAAACTTCTCGAAATATGAATTTGGACTTTCTTTAGTGTATAAGGTGTTTCAAAATGTCGTCTTTCACGTAGATTCGGAATCATCAACAGCAAAAAAAGTCAGTTTTGTGATATCGTTGAATGAACAAAGTTGTATCTTTCTTGTTTCAAGTGTTTAACTACGGACCCATGGCTAAAACTCAAGTTTTAAAGACTTTTCGAAATCCGAATTTGGACTTTCATCAGTGTATTAAGTATATTAAAATGTCGTCTTTCACATTGATTCGGAATCGTCCACCGCAAAAAAGTTCCCTTTTGAGTTATCGTTGAATGAACAAAGTTGTCTCTTTCTTGTTTCAAGTGTTCAACGATGGACCCATGGCTAAAACTCAAGTTTTAAAAACTTCTCGAAATATGAATTTGTACTTTCGTTAGTGTATTAAGTGTTTCAAAATGTCGTCTTTCACGTAGATTCGGAATCATCAAAAGCAAATAAGTCAGTTTTTAGATATCTTTGATTGAACAAAGTTCTGTCTTTCTTGTTTCAAGTGTTTAACTATGGACCATGGCTAAAACTCAAGTTTTAAAAACTTTTCAAAATCTGAATATGGACTTTCTTTAGTGTATTAAGTGTTTCAAAATGCTGTCTTTCACGTAGATTCGTAATCATCAAAAGCAAATAAGTCAGTTTTAAGATATCGTTGATTGAACAAAGTTGTCTTCTTCTTGTTTCAAGTGTTCTACTATGGACCCATGGGTAAAACTCAAGTTTTAAAAACTTCCAGGAATCTGAATTGAGACTTTCGTTAGTGTATTAAGTGTATCAAAATGTCGTCTTTCACATGGATTCGGAATCGTTAACCGCAAAAAACAGTCAGTTTTGAGATATCGTTGAATGAACAAAGTTGTCTCTTTTTATTTTCAAGTGCTTAACTATGGACCATGGCTAAAACTCAAGTTTTAAAGACATCCCGAAATCCGAATTTGGACTTTCGTTAGTGTATTAAGTGTATCAAAATGTCATCTTTCACATTGATTCGAGATCGTCAACCGCAAAAAAAGTCAGTTTTGAGATATCGTTGAATGAACAAACTTGTCTCTTTCTTGTTTCAAGTGTTTAACTATGGACCCATGGCTAAAATTCAAGTTTTAAAGACTTCCCGAAATCTGAATTTGGACTTTCATCAGTGTATTAAGTGTATTAAAATGTAGTCTTTCACATTGATTCAGAATCGTCCACCGCAAAAAACTTCCCTTTCGAGTTATCGTTGAATGAACGAAGTTGTCTCTTTCTTGTTTCAAGTGTTCAACTATGGACCCATGGCCAAAACTCAAGTTTTAAAAACTTCCCAAAATCTGAATTTGGGCTTTCTTTAGTGTATTAAGTGTTTCAAAATGCCATCTTTCACGTAGATTCGTAATCATCAAAAGCAAATAAGTCAGTTTTTAGATATCTTTGATTGAACAAAGTTCTGTCTTTTCTTGTTTCAAGTGTTCTACTATGGACCCATGGCTAAAACTCAAGTTTTAAAAACATCCCGAAATCTAAATCTGGACTTTCATTAGGGTATTAAGTGTATCAAAATGTCGTCTTTCACATAGATTCGAAATCGTCAACTGCAAAAAAGTTAATTTTAAGATATCGTTGATTGAACAAAGTTGTCTCTTTCTTGTTTCAAGTGTTCTACTATGGACCCATGGGTAAAACTCAAGTTTTAAAAAAATTCCCGGAATCCAAATTTGGACATTCGTTAGTGTATTAAGTGTATCAAAATGTCGTCTTTCACGTTGATTCGGAATCGTCAACTGCAATAAAAGTCAGTTTTGAGATATTGTTGAATGAACAAAGTTGTCTCTTTCTTGTTTCAAGTGTTCTACTATTTACCCATGGATAAAACTCAAGTTTTAAAAACTTCCCGAAATCCGAATTTGGACATTCGTCAGTGTATTAAGTGTATCAAAATGTCGTCTTTCACGTTGATTCGGAATCGTCAGCCGCAATAAAAGTCAGTTTTGAGATATTGTTGAATGAACAAAGTTGTCTCTTTCTTGTTTCAAGTGTTCTACTATAGACCCATGGCTAAAACTCAAGTTTTAAAGACTTCCTGAAATCCAAATTTAGACTTTCATTAGTGTATTAAGTGTATTAAAATGTCGTATTTCACATTGATTCGGAATCGTCAACCGCAAAAAAAGTCAGTTTTGAGTTATAGGTGAATGAACAAAGTTGTCTCTTTCTTGTTTCAAGTATTCAACTATGGACCCATGGCTAAAACTCAAGTTTTAAAGACTTCCCGAAATTCGAATTTGGACTTTCATGAGTGTATTAAGTGTATTAAAATGTCGTCTTTCACATTGATTCGGAATCGTCAACCACAAAAAAAGTCAGTTTTGAGATATCGTTGAATGAACAAAGTTGTCTCTTTCTTGTTTCAAGTGTTTAACTATGGACCCATGGCTAAAACTCAAGTTTTAAAAACTTCTCGAAATATGAATTTGGACTTTCTTTAGTGTATTAGGTGTTTCAAAATGTCGTCTTTCACGTAGATTCGGAATCATCAACAGCAAAAAAAGTCAGTTTTGTGATATCGTTGAATGAACAAAGTTGTATCTTTCTTGTTTCAAGTGTTTAACTACGGACCCATGGCTAAAACTCAAGTTTTAAAGACTTTTCGAAATTCGAATTTGGACTTTCATCAGTGTATTAAGTGTATTAAAATGTCGTCTTTCACATTGATTCGGAATCGTCCACCGCAAAAAAGTTCCCTTTTGAGTTATCGTTGAATGAACAAAGTTGTCTCTTTCTTGTTTCAAGTGTTCAACGATGGACCCATGGCTAAAACTCAAGTTTTAAAAACTTCTCGAAATATGAATTTGTACTTTCTTTAGTGTATTAAGTGTTTCAAAATGTCGTCTTTCACGTAGATTCGGAATCATCAAAAGCAAATAAGTCAGTTTTTAGATATCTTTGATTGAACAAAGTTCTGTCTTTCTTGTTTCAAGTGTTTAACTATGGACCATGGCTAAAACTCAAGTTTTAAAAACTTTTCGAAATCTGAATATGGACTTTCTTTAGTGTATTAAGTGTTTCAAAATGCTGTCTTACACGTAGATTCGTAATCATCAAAAGCAAATAAGTCAGTTTTAAGATATCGTTGATTGAACAAAGTTGTCTTCTTCCTGTTTCAAGTGTTCTACTATGGACCCATGGGTAAAACTCAAGTTTTAAAACTTCCCGGAATCTGAATTGAGACTTTCGTTAGTGTATTAAGTGTATCAAAATGTCGTCTTTCACATGGATTCGGAATCGTCAACCGCAAAAAAAGTCAGTTTTGAGATATCGTTGAATGAACAAAGTTGTCTCTTTTTATTTTCAAGTGCTTAACTATGGACCATGGCTAAAACTCAAGTTTTAAAGACATCCCGAAATCCGAATTTGGACTTTCGTTAGTGTATTAAGTGTATCAAAATGTCATCTTTCACATTGATTCGAGATCGTCAACCGCAAAAAAAGTCAGTTTTGAGATATCGTTGAATGAACAAACTTGTCTCTTTCTTGTTTCAAGTGTTTAACTATGGACCCATGGCTAAAACTCAAGTTTTAAAGACTTCCCGAAATCTGAATTTGGACTTTCATCAGTGTATAAAGTGTATTAAAATGTAGTCTTTCACATTGATTCAGAATCGTGCACCGCAAAAAACTTCCCTTTCGAGTTATCGTTGAATGAACGAAGTTGTCTCTTTCTTGTTTCAAGTGTTCAACTATGGACCCATGGCCAAAACTCAAGTTTTAAAAACTTCCCAAAATCTGAATTTGGGCTTTCTTTAGTGTATTAAGTGTTTCAAAATGCCATCTTTCACGTAGATTCGTAATCATCAAAAGCAAATAAGTCAGTTTTTAGATATCTTTGATTGAACAAAGTTCTGTCTTTTCTTGTTTCAAGTGTTCTACTATGGACCCATGGCTAAAACTCAAGTTTTAAAAACATCCCGAAATCTAAATCTGGACTTTCATTAGGGTATTAAGTGTATCAAAATGTCGTCTTTCACATAGATTCGAAATCGTCAAATGCAAAAAAGTCAATTTTAAGATATCGTTGATTGAACAAAGTTGTCTCTTTCTTGTTTCAAGTGTTGTACTATGGACCCATGGGTAAAACTCAAGTTTTAAAAAAGTTCCCGGAATCCAAATTTGGACATTCGTTAGTGTATTAAGTGTATCAAAATGTCGTCTTTCACGTTGATTCGGAATCGTCAACCGCAATAAAAGTCAGTTTTGAGATATTGTTGAATGAACAAAGTTGTCTCTTTCTTGTTTCAAGTGTTCTACTATTTACCCATGGCTAAAACTCAAGTTTTAAAAACTTCCCGAAATCCGAATTTGGACTTTCGTTAGTGTATTAAGTGCATCAAAATGTCGTCTTTCACATTTATTCGAAATCGTCAACTGCAAAAAAAGTCAGTTTTGAGAAATCGTTGAATGAACAAAGTTGTCTCTTTCTTGTTTCAAGTGTTCTACTATGGACCCATGGCTAAAACTCAAGTTTAAAAGACTTTCCGAAATCCGAATTTGGACTTTCATCAGTGTATTAAGTGTATTAAAATGTCGTCTTTCACATTGATTCGGAATCGTCCACTACAAAAAACTGCCCTTTTGACTTATCGTTGAATAAGCAAAGTTGTCTCTTTCTTGTTTCAAGTGTTCAACTATGGACCCATGGCTAAAACACAAGTTTTAAAAACTTCTCGAAATATGAATTTGGACTTTCTTTAGTGTATTAAGTTTTTCAAAATGTCGTCTTTCACGTAGATTCGGAATCATCAAAACCAAATAAGTCAGTTTTTAGATATCTTTGATTGAACAAAGTTCTATCTTTCTTGTTTTAAGTGTTCTCCTATGGACCCACGGCTAAAACTCAAGTTTTAAAAACTTCTCGAAATCTGAATCTGGACTTTCATTAGTGTATTAAGTGTATCAAAATGTCATCTTTCACATAGGTTCGGAATCGTCAACTGCGAAAAAGTCAATTTTAAGATATCGTTGATTGAACAAAGTTGTCTCTTTCTTGTTTCAAGTTTTAAAAAAGTTCCCGGAATCCAAATTTGGACATTCGTTAGTGTATTAAGTGTATCAAAATGTCATCTTTCACGTTGATTCGGAATCGTCAACCGCAATAAAAGTCAGTTTTGAGATATTGTTGAATGAACAAAGTTGTCTCTTTCTTGTTTCAAGTGTTCTACTATTTACCCATGGCTAAAACTCAAGTTTTAAAGACTTCCCGAAATCCGAATTTGGACATTCGTTAGTGTATTAAGTGTATCAAAATGTCGTCTTTCACGTTGATTCGGAATCGTCAACCGCAATAAAAGTCAGTTTTGAGATATTGTTGAATGAACAAAGTTGTCTCTTTCTTGTTTCAAGTATTCAACTATGGACCCATGGCTAAAACTCAAGTTTTAAAGACTTCCCGAAATTCGAATTTGGACTTTCATGAGTGTATTAAGTGTATTAAAATGTCGTCTTTCACATTGATTCGGAATCGTCAACCACAAAAAAAGTCAGTTTTGAGATATCGTTGAATGAACAAAGTTGTCTCTTTCTTGTTTCAAGTGTTTAACTATGGACCCATGGCTAAAACTCAAGTTTTAAAAACTTCTCGAAATATGAATTTGGACTTTCTTTAGTGTATTAGGTGTTTCAAAATGTCGTCTTTCACGTAGATTCGGAATCATCAACAGCAAAAAAAGTCAGTTTTGTGATATCGTTGAATGAACAAAGTTGTATCTTTCTTGTTTCAAGTGTTTAACTACGGACCCATGGCTAAAACTCAAGTTTTAAAGACTTTTCGAAATTCGAATTTGGACTTTCATCAGTGTATTAAGTGTATTAAAATGTCGTCTTTCACATTGATTCGGAATCGTCCACCGCAAAAAAGTTCCCTTTTGAGTTATCGTTGAATGAACAAAGTTGTCTCTTTCTTGTTTCAAGTGTTCAACGATGGACCCATGGCTAAAACTCAAGTTTTAAAAACTTTTCGAAATATGAATTTGTACTTTCTTTAGTGTATTAAGTGTTTCAAAATGTCGTCTTTCACGTAGATTCGGAATCATCAAAAGCAAATAAGTCAGTTTTTAGATATCTTTGATTGAACAAAGTTCTGTCTTTCTTGTTTCAAGTGTTTAACTACGGACCATGGCTAAAACTCAAGTTTTAAAAACTTTTCGAAATCTGAATATGGACTTTCTTTAGTGTATTAAGTGTTTCAAAATGCTGTCTTTCACGTAGATTCGTAATCATCAAAAGCAAATAAGTCAGTTTTAAGATATCGTTGATTGAACAAAGTTGTCTTCTTCTTGTTTCAAGTGTTCTACTATGGACCCATGGGTAAAACTCAAGTTTTAAAACTTCCCGGAATCTGAATTGAGACTTTCGTTAGTGTATTAAGTGTATCAAAATGTCGTCTTTCACATGGATTCGGAATCGTCAACCGCAAAAAAAGTCAGTTTTGAGATATCGTTGAATGAACAAAGTTGTCTCTTTTTATTTTCAAGTGCTTAACTATGGACCATGGCTAAAACTCAAGTTTTAAAGACATCCCGAAATCCGAATTTGGACTTTCGTTAGTGTATTAAGTGTATCAAAATGTCATCTTTCACATTGATTCGAGATCGTCAACCGCAAAAAAAGTCAGTTTTGAGATATCGTTGAATGAACAAACTTGTCTCTTTCTTGTTTCAAGTGTTTAACTATGGACCCATGGCTAAAACTCAAGTTTTAAAGACTTCCCGAAATCTGAATTTGGACTTTCATCAGTGTATAAAGTGTATTAAAATGTAGTCTTTCACATTGATTCAGAATCGTGCACCGCAAAAAACTTCCCTTTCGAGTTATCGTTGAATGAACGAAGTTGTCTCTTTCTTGTTTCAAGTGTTCAACTATGGACCCATGGCCAAAACTCAAGTTTTAAAAACTTCCCAAAATCTGAATTTGGGCTTTCTTTAGTGTATTAAGTGTTTCAAAATGCCATCTTTCACGTAGATTCGTAATCATCAAAAGCAAATAAGTCAGTTTTTAGATATCTTTGATTGAACAAAGTTCTGTCTTTTCTTGTTTCAAGTGTTCTACTATGGACCCATGGCTAAAACTCAAGTTTTAAAAACATCCCGAAATCTAAATCTGGACTTTCATTAGGGTATTAAGTGTATCAAAATGTCGTCTTTCACATAGATTCGAAATCGTCAACTGCAAAAAAGTCAATTTTAAGATATCATTGATTGAACAAAGTTGTCTCTTTCTTGTTTCAAGTGTTTAACTACGGACCCATGGCTAAAACTCAAGTTTTAAAGACTTTTCGAAATTCGAATTTGGACTTTCATCAGTGTATTAAGTGTATTAAAATGTCGTCTTTCACATTGATTCGGAATCGTCCACCGCAAAAAAGTTCCCTTTTGAGTTATCGTTGAATGAACAAAGTTGTCTCTTTCTTGTTTCAAGTGTTCAACGATGGACCCATGGCTAAAACTCAAGTTTTAAAAACTTCTCGAAATATGAATTTGTACTTTCTTTAGTGTATTAAGTGTTTCAAAATGTCGTCTTTCACGTAGATTCGGAATCATCAAAAGCAAATAAGTCAGTTTTTAGATATCTTTGATTGAACAAAGTTCTGTCTTTTCTTGTTTCAAGTGTTCTACTATGGACCCATGGCTAAAACTCAAGTTTTAAAAACATCCCGAAATCTAAATCTGGACTTTCATTAGGGTATTAAGTGTATCAAAATGTCGTCTTTCACATAGATTCGAAATCGTCAACTGCAAAAAAGTCAATTTTAAGATATCGTTGATTGAACAAAGTTGTCTCTTTCTTGTTTCAAGTGTTGTACTATGGACCCATGGGTAAAACTCAAGTTTTAAAAAAATTCCCGGAATCCAAATTTGGACATTCGTTAGTGTATTAAGTGTATCAAAATGTCGTCTTTCACGTTGATTCGGAATCGTCAACCGCAATAAAAGTCAGTTTTGAGATATTGTTGAATGAACAAAGTTGTCTCTTTCTTGTTTCAAGTGTTCTACTATTTACCCATGGCTAAAACTCAAGTTTTAAAGACTTCCCGAAATCCGAATTTGGACATTCGTCAGTGTATTAAGTGTATCAAAATGTCGTCTTTCACGTTGATTCGGAATCGTCAACCGCAATAAAAGTCAGTTTTGAGATATTGTTGAATGAACAAAGTTGTCTCTTTCTTGTTTCAAGTGTTCTACTATAGACCCATGGCTAAAACTCAAGTTTTAAAGACTTCCTGAAATCCAAATTTAGACTTTCATTAGTGTATTAAGTGTATTAAAATGTCGTATTTCACATTGATTCGGAATCGTCAACCGCAAAAAAGTCAGTTTTGAGTTATAGGTGAATGAACAAAGTTGTCTCTTTCTTGTTTCAAGTATTCAACTATGGACCCATGGCTAAAACTCAAGTTTTAAAGACTTCCCGAAATTCGAATTTGGACTTTCATGAGTGTATTAAGTGTATTAAAATGTCGTCTTTCACATTGATTCGGAATCGTCAACCACAAAAAAAGTCAGTTTTGAGATATCGTTGAATGAACAAAGTTGTCTCTTTCTTGTTTCAAGTGTTTAACTATGGACCCATGGCTAAAACTCAAGTTTTAAAAACTTCTCGAAATATGAATTTGGACTTTCTTTAGTGTATTAGGTGTTTCAAAATGTCGTCTTTCACGTAGATTCGGAATCATCAACAGCAAAAAAAGTCAGTTTTGTGATATCGTTGAATGAACAAAGTTGTATCTTTCTTGTTTCAAGTGTTTAACTACGGACCCATGGCTAAAACTCAAGTTTTAAAGACTTTTCGAAATTCGAATTTGGACTTTCATCAGTGTATTAAGTGTATTAAAATGTCGTCTTTCACATTGATTCGGAATCGTCCACCGCAAAAAAGTTCCCTTTTGAGTTATCGTTGAATGAACAAAGTTGTCTCTTTCTTGTTTCAAGTGGTCAACGATGGACCCATGGCTAAAACTCAAGTTTTAAAAACTTCTCGAAATATGAATTTGTACTTTCTTTAGTGTATTAAGTGTTTCAAAATGTCGTCTTTCACGTAGATTCGGAATCATCAAAAGCAAATAAGTCAGTTTTTAGATATCTTTGATTGAACAAAGTTCTGTCTTTCTTGTTTCAAGTGTTTAACTATGGACCATGGCTAAAACTCAAGTTTTAAAAACTTTTCGAAATCTGAATATGGACTTTCTTTAGTGTATTAAGTGTTTCAAAATGCTGTCTTTCACGTAGATTCGTAATCATCAAAAGCAAATAAGTCAGTTTTAAGATATCGTTGATTGAACAAAGTTGTCTTCTTCTTGTTTCAAGTGTTCTACTATGGACCCATGGGTAAAACTCAAGTTTTAAAACTTCCCGGAATCTGAATTGAGACTTTCGTTAGTGTATTAAGTGTATCAAAATGTCGTCTTTCACATGGATTCGGAATCGTCAACCGCAAAAAAAGTCAGTTTTGAGATATCGTTGAATGAACAAAGTTGTCTCTTTTTATTTTCAAGTGCTTAACTATGGACCATGGCTAAAACTCAAGTTTTAAAGACATCCCGAAATCCGAATTTGGACTTTCGTTAGTGTATTAAGTGTATCAAAATGTCATCTTTCACATTGATTCGAGATCGTCAACCGCAAAAAAAGTCAGTTTTGAGATATCGTTGAATGAACAAACTTGTCTCTTTCTTGTTTCAAGTGTTTAACTATGGACCCATGGCTAAAACTCAAGTTTTAAAGACTTCCCGAAATCTGAATTTGGATTTTCATCAGTGTATAAAGTGTATTAAAATGTAGTCTTTCACATTGATTCGGAATCGTCCACCGCAAAAAAGTTCCCTTTTGAGTTATCGTTGAATGAACGAAGTTGTCTCTTTCTTGTTTCAAGTGTTCAACTATGGACCCATGGCCAAAACTCAAGTTTTAAAAACTTCTCGAAATATGAATTTGGGCTTTCTTTAGTGTATTAAGTGTTTCAAAATGCCATCTTTCACGTAGATTCGTAATCATCAAAAGCAAATAAGTCAGTTTTTAGATATCTTTGATTGAACAAAGTTCTGTCTTTTCTTGTTTCAAGTGTTCTACTATGGACCCATGGCTAAAACTCAAGTTTTAAAAACATCCCGAAATCTAAATCTGGACTTTCATTAGGGTATTAAGTGTATCAAAATGTCGTCTTTCACATAGATTCGAAATCGTCAAATGCAAAAAAGTCAATTTTAAGATATCGTTGATTGAACAAAGTTGTCTCTTTCTTGTTTCAAGTGTTGTACTATGGACCCATGGGTAAAACTCAAGTTTTAAAAAAATTCCCGGAATCCAAATTTGGACATTCGTTAGTGTATTAAGTGTATCAAAATGTCATCTTTCACGTTGATTCGGAATCGTCAACCGCAATAAAAGTCAGTTTTGAGATATTGTTGAATGAACAAAGTTGTCTCTTTCTTGTTTCAAGTGTTCTACTATTTACCCATGGCTAAAACTCAAGTTTTAAAGACTTCCCGAAATCCGAATTTGGACATTCGTCAGTGTATTAAGTGTATCAAAATGTCGTCTTTCACGTTGATTCGGAATCGTCAACCGCAATAAAAGTCAGTTTTGAGATATTGTTGAATGAACAAAGTTGTCTCTTTCTTGTTTCAAGTGTTCTACTATAGACCCATGGCTAAAACTCAAGTTTTAAAGACTTCCTGAAATCCAAATTTAGACTTTCATTAGTGTATTAAGTGTATTAAAATGTCGTATTTCACATTGATTCGGAATCGTCAACCGCAAAAAAAGTCAGTTTTGAGTTATAGGTGAATGAACAAAGTTGTCTCTTTCTTGTTTCAAGTATTCAACTATGGACCCATGGCTAAAACTCAAGTTTTAAAGACTTCCCGAAATTCGAATTTGGACTTTCATGAGTGTATTAAGTGTATTAAAATGTCGTCTTTCACATTGATTCGGAATCGTCAACCACAAAAAAAGTCAGTTTTGAGATATCGTTGAATGAACAAAGTTGTCTCTTTCTTGTTTCAAGTGTTTAACTATGGACCCATGGCTAAAACTCAAGTTTTAAAAACTTCTCGAAATATGAATTTGGACTTTCTTTAGTGTATTAGGTGTTTCAAAATGTCGTCTTTCACGTAGATTCGGAATCATCAACAGCAAAAAAAGTCAGTTTTGTGATATCGTTGAATGAACAAAGTTGTATCTTTCTTGTTTCAAGTGTTTAACTACGGACCCATGGCTAAAACTCAAGTTTTAAAGACTTTTCGAAATTCGAATTTGGACTTTCATCAGTGTATTAAGTGTATTAAAATGTCGTCTTTCACATTGATTCGGAATCGTCCACCGCAAAAAAGTTCCCTTTTGAGTTATCGTTGAATGAACAAAGTTGTCTCTTTCTTGTTTCAAGTGGTCAACGATGGACCCATGGCTAAAACTCAAGTTTTAAAAACTTCTCGAAATATGATTTTGTACTTTCTTTAGTGTATTAAGTGTTTCAAAATGTCGTCTTTCACGTAGATTCGGAATCATCAAAAGCAAATAAGTCAGTTTTTAGATATCTTTGATTGAACAAAGTTCTGTCTTTCTTGTTTCAAGTGTTTAACTATGGACCATGGCTAAAACTCAAGTTTTAAAAACTTTTCGAAATCTGAATATGGACATTCTTTAGTGTATTAAGTGTTTCAAAATGCTGTCTTTCACGTAGATTCGTAATCATCAAAAGCAAATAAGTCAGTTTTAAGATATCGTTGATTGAACAAAGTTGTCTTCTTCTTGTTTCAAGTGTTCTACTATGGACCCATGGGTAAAACTCAAGTTTTAAAACTTCCCGGAATCTGAATTGAGACTTTCGTTAGTGTATTAAGTGTATCAAAATGTCGTCTTTCACATGGATTCGGAATCGTCAACCGCAAAAAAAGTCAGTTTTGAGATATCGTTGAATGAACAAAGTTGTCTCTTTTTATTTTCAAGTGCTTAACTATGGACCATGGCTAAAACTCAAGTTTTAAAGACATCCCGAAATCCGAATTTGGACTTTCGTTAGTGTATTAAGTGTATCAAAATGTCATCTTTCACATTGATTCGAGATCGTCAACCGCAAAAAAAGTCAGTTTTGAGATATCGTTGAATGAACAAAGTTGTCTCTTTCTTGTTTCAAGTGTTTAACTATGGACCCATGGCTAAAACTCAAGTTTTAAAGACTTCCCGAAATCTGAATTTGGACTTTCATCAGTGTATAAAGTGTATTAAAATGTAGTCTTTCACATTGATTCAGAATCGTGCACCGCAAAAAACTTCCCTTTCGAGTTATCGTTGAATGAACGAAGTTGTCTCTTTCTTGTTTCAAGTGTTCAACTATGGACCCATGGCCAAAACTCAAGTTTTAAAAACTTCCCAAAATCTGAATTTGGGCTTTCTTTAGTGTATTAAGTGTTTCAAAATGCCATCTTTCACGTAGATTCGTAATCATCAAAAGCAAATAAGTCAGTTTTTAGATATCTTTGATTGAACAAAGTTCTGTCTTTTCTTGTTTCAAGTGTTCTACTATGGACCCATGGCTAAAACTCAAGTTTTAAAAACATCCCGAAATCTAAATCTGGACTTTCATTAGGGTATTAAGTGTATCAAAATGTCGTCTTTCACATAGATTCGAAATCGTCAACTGCAAAAAAGTCAATTTTAAGATATCATTGAATGAACAAAGTTGTCTCTTTCTTGTTTCAAGTGTTCTACTATAGACCCATGGCTAAAACTCAAGTTTTAAAGACTTCCTGAAATCCAAATTTAGACTTTCATTAGTGTATTAAGTGTATTAAAATGTCGTATTTCACATTGATTCGGAATCGTCAACCGCAAAAAAAGTCAGTTTTGAGTTATAGGTGAATGAACAAAGTTGTCTCTTTCTTGTTTCAAGTATTCAACTATGGACCCATGGCTAAAACTCAAGTTTTAAAGACTTCCCGAAATTCGAATTTGGACTTTCATGAGTGTATTAAGTGTATTAAAATGTCGTCTTTCACATTGATTCGGAATCGTCAACCACAAAAAAAGTCAGTTTTGAGATATCGTTGAATGAACAAAGTTGTCTCTTTCTTGTTTCAAGTGTTTAACTATGGACCCATGGCTAAAACTCAAGTTTTAAAAACTTCTCGAAATATGAATTTGGACTTTCTTTAGTGTATTAGGTGTTTCAAAATTTCGTCTTTCACGTAGATTCGGAATCATCAACAGCAAAAAAAGTCAGTTTTGTGATATCGTTGAATGAACAAAGTTGTATCTTTCTTGTTTCAAGTGTTTAACTACGGACCCATGGCTAAAACTCAAGTTTTAAAGACTTTTCGAAATTCGAATTTGGACTTTCATCAGTGTATTAAGTGTATTAAAATGTCGTCTTTCACATTGATTCGGAATCGTCCACCGCAAAAAAGTTCCCTTTTGAGTTATCGTTGAATGAACAAAGTTGTCTCTTTCTTGTTTCAAGTGTTCAACGATGGACCCATGGCTAAAACTCAAGTTTTAAAAACTTCTCGAAATATGAATTTGTACTTTCTTTAGTGTATTAAGTGTTTCAAAATGTCGTCTTTCACGTAGATTCGGAATCATCAAAAGCAAATAAGTCAGTTTTTAGATATCTTTGATTGAACAAAGTTCTGTCTTTCTTGTTTCAAGTGTTTAACTACGGACCATGGCTAAAACTCAAGTTTTAAAAACTTTTCGAAATCTGAATATGGACTTTCTTTAGTGTATTAAGTGTTTCAAAATGCTGTCTTTCACGTAGATTCGTAATCATCAAAAGCAAATAAGTCAGTTTTAAGATATCGTTGATTGAACAAAGTTGTCTTCTTCTTGTTTCAAGTGTTCTACTATGGACCCATGGGTAAAACTCAAGTTTTAAAACTTCCCGGAATCTGAATTGAGACTTTCGTTAGTGTATTAAGTGTATCAAAATGTCGTCTTTCACATGGATTCGGAATCGTCAACCGCAAAAAAAGTCAGTTTTGAGATATCGTTGAATGAACAAAGTTGTCTCTTTTTATTTTCAAGTGCTTAACTATGGACCATGGCTAAAACTCAAGTTTTAAAGACATCCCGAAATCCAAATTTGGACTTTCGTTAGTGTATTAAGTGTATCAAAATGTCATCTTTCACATTGATTCGAGATCGTCAACCGCAAAAAAAGTCAGTTTTGAGATATCGTTGAATGAACAAACTTGTCTCTTTCTTGTTTCAAGTGTTTAACTATGGACCCATGGCTAAAACTCAAGTTTTAAAGACTTCCCGAAATCTGAATTTGGACTTTCATCAGTGTATAAAGTGTATTAAAATGTAGTCTTTCACATTGATTCAGAATCGTGCACCGCAAAAAACTTCCCTTTCGAGTTATCGTTGAATGAACGAAGTTGTCTCTTTCTTGTTTCAAGTGTTCAACTATGGACCCATGGCCAAAACTCAAGTTTTAAAAACTTCCCAAAATCTGAATTTGGGCTTTCTTTAGTGTATTAAGTGTTTCAAAATGCCATCTTTCACGTAGATTCGTAATCATCAAAAGCAAATAAGTCAGTTTTTAGATATCTTTGATTGAACAAAGTTCTGTCTTTTCTTGTTTCAAGTGTTCTACTATGGACCCATGGCTAAAACTCAAGTTTTAAAAACATCCCGAAATCTAAATCTGGACTTTCATTAGGGTATTAAGTGTATCAAAATGTCGTCTTTCACATAGATTCGAAATCGTCAAATGCAAAAAAGTCAATTTTAAGATATCGTTGATTGAACAAAGTTGTCTCTTTCTTGTTTCAAGTGTTGTACTATGGACCCATGGGTAAAACTCAAGTTTTAAAAAAGTTCCCGGAATCCAAATTTGGACATTCGTTAGTGTATTAAGTGTATCAAAATGTCGTCTTTCACGTTGATTCGGAATCGTCAACCGCAATAAAAGTCAGTTTTGAGATATTGTTGAATGAACAAAGTTGTCTCTTTCTTGTTTCAAGTGTTCTACTATTTACCCATGGCTAAAACTCAAGTTTTAAAGACTTCCCGAAATCCGAATTTGGACTTTCGTTAGTGTATTAAGTGTATCAAAATGTCGTCTTTCACATTTATTCGAAATCGTCAACTGCAAAAAAAGTCAGTTTTGAGAAATCGTTGAATGAACAAAGTTGTCTCTTTCTTGTTTCAAGTGTTCTACTATGGACCCATGGCTAAAACTCAAGTTTTAAAGACTTTTCGAAATCCGAATTTGGACTTTCATCAGTGTATTAAGAGTATTAAAATGTCGTCTTTCACATTGATTCGGAATCGTCCACTACAAAAAACTGCCCTTTTGAGTTATTTTTGAATAAGCAAAGTTGTCTCTTTCTTGTTTCAAGTGTTCAACTATGGACCCATGGCTAAAACACAAGTTTTAAAAACTTCTCGAAATATGAATTTGGACTTTCTTTAGTGTATTAAGTTTTTCAAAATGTCGTCTTTCACGTAGATTCGGAATCATCAAAACCAAATAAGTCAGTTTTTAGATATCTTTGATTGAACAAAGTTCTATCTTTCTTGTTTTAAGTGTTCTCCTATGGACCCACGGCTAAAACTCAAGTTTTAAAAACTTCTCGAAATCTGAATCTGGACTTTCATTAGTGTATTAAGTGTATCAAAATGTCATCTTTCACATAGGTTCGGAATCGTCAACTGCGAAAAAGTAAATTTTAAGATATCGTTGATTGAACAAAGTTGTCTCTTTCTTGTTTCAAGTGTTCTACTATGGACCCATGGGTAAAACTCAAGTTTTAAAAAAGTTCCCGGAATCCAAATTTGGACATTCGTTAGTGTATTAAGTGTATCAAAATGTCGTCTTTCACGTTGATTCGGAATCGTCAACCGCAATAAAAGTCAGTTTTGAGATATTGTTGAATGAACAAAGTTGTCTCTTTCTTGTTTCAAGTGTTCTACTATAGACCCATGGCTAAAACTCAAGTTTTAAAGACTTCCTGAAATCCAAATTTAGACTTTCATTAGTGTATTAAGTGTATTAAAATGTCGTATTTCACATTGATTCGGAATCGTCAACCGCAAAAAAAGTCAGTTTTGAGTTATAGGTGAATGAACAAAGTTGTCTCTTTCTTGTTTCAAGTATTCAACTATGGACCCATGGCTAAAACTCAAGTTTTAAAGACTTCCCGAAATTCGAATTTGGACTTTCATGAGTGTATTAAGTGTATTAAAATGTCGTCTTTCACATTGATTCGGAATCGTCCACCGCAAAAAAGTTCCCTTTTGAGTTATCGTTGAATGAACAAAGTTGTCTCTTTCTTGTTTCAAGTGGTCAACGATGGACCCATGGCTAAAACTCAAGTTTTAAAAACTTCTCGAAATATGAATTTGTACTTTCTTTAGTGTATTAAGTGTTTCAAAATGTCATCTTTCACGTAGATTCGGAATCATCAAAAGCAAATAAGTCAGTTTTTAGATATCTTTGATTGAACAAAGTTCTGTCTTTCTTGTTTCAAGTGTTTAACTATGGACCATGGCTAAAACTCAAGTTTTAAAAACTTTTCGAAATCTGAATATGGACTTTCTTTAGTGTATTAAGTGTTTCAAAATGCTGTCTTTCACGTAGATTCGTAATCATCAAAAGCAAATAAGTCAGTTTTAAGATATCGTTGATTGAACAAAGTTGTCTTCTTCTTGTTTCAAGTGTTCTACTATGGTCCCATGGGTAAAACTCAAGTTTTAAAACTTCCCGGAATCTGAATTGAGACTTTCGTTAGTGTATTAAGTGTATCAAAATGTCGTCTTTCACATGGATTCGGAATCGTCAACCGCAAAAAAAGTCAGTTTTGAGATATCGTTGAATGAACAAAGTTGTCTCTTTTTATTTTCAAGTGCTTAACTATGGACCATGGCTAAAACTCAAGTTTTAAAGACATCCCGAAATCTGAATTTGGACTTTCGTTAGTGTATTAAGTGTATCAAAATGTCATCTTTCACATTGATTCGAGATCGTCAACCGCAAAAAAAGTCAGTTTTGAGATATCGTTGAATGAACAAACTTGTCTCTTTCTTGTTTCAAGTGTTTAACTATGGACCCATGGCTAAAACTCAAGTTTTAAAGACTTCCCGAAATCTGAATTTGGACTTTCATCAGTGTATAAAGTGTATTAAAATGTAGTCTTTCACATTGATTCAGAATCGTGCACCGCAAAAAACTTCCCTTTCGAGTTATCGTTGAATGAACGAAGTTGTCTCTTTCTTGTTTCAAGTGTTCAACTATGGACCCATGGCCAAAACTCAAGTTTTAAAAACTTCCCAAAATCTGAATTTGGGCTTTCTTTAGTGTATTAAGTGTTTCAAAATGCCATCTTTCACGTAGATTCGTAATCATCAAAAGCAAATAAGTCAGTTTTTAGATATCTTTGATTGAACAAAGTTCTGTCTTTTCTTGTTTCAAGTGTTCTACTATGGACCCATGGCTAAAACTCAAGTTTTAAAAACATCCCGAAATCTAAATCTGGACTTTCATTAGGGTATTAAGTGTATCAAAAAGTCGTCTTTCACATAGATTCGAAATCGTCAACTGCAAAAAAGTCAATTTTAAGATATCGTTGATTGAACAAAGTTGTCTCTTTCTTGTTTCAAGTGTTCTACTATGGACCCATGGGTAAAACTCAAGTTTTAAAAAAATTCCCGGAATCCAAATTTGGACATTCGTTAGTGTATTAAGTGTATCAAAATGTCGTCTTTCACGTTGATTCGGAATCGTCAACTGCAATAAAAGTCAGTTTTGAGATATTGTTGAATGAACAAAGTTGTCTCTTTCTTGTTTCAAGTGTTCTACTATTTACCCATGGCTAAAACTCAAGTTTTAAAAACTTCCCGAAATCCGAATTTGGACATTCGTCAGTGTATTAAGTGTATCAAAATGTCGTCTTTCACGTTGATTCGGAATCGTCAACCGCAATAAAAGTCAGTTTTGAGATATTGTTGAATGAACAAAGTTGTCTCTTTCTTGTTTCAAGTGTTCTACTATAGACCCATGGCTAAAACTCAAGTTTTAAAGACTTCCTGAAATCCAAATTTAGACTTTCAATAGTGTATTAAGTGTATTAAAATGTCGTATTTCACATTGATTCGGAATCGTCAACCGCAAAAAAAGTCAGGTTTGAGTTATAGGTGAATGAACAAAGTTGTCTCTTTCTTGTTTCAAGTATTCAACTATGGACCCATGGCTAAAACTCAAGTTTTAAAGACTTCCCGAAATTCGAATTTGGACTTTCATGAGTGTATTAAGTGTATTAAAATGTCGTCTTTCACATTGATTCGGAATCGTCAACCACAAAAAAAGTCAGTTTTGAGATATCGTTGAATGAACAAAGTTGTCTCTTTCTTGTTTCAAGTGTTTAACTATGGACCCATGGCTAAAACTCAAGTTTTAAAAACTTCTCGAAATATGAATTTGGACTTTCTTTAGTGTATTAGGTGTTTCAAAATGTCGTCTTTCACGTAGATTCGGAATCATCAACAGCAAAAAAAGTCAGTTTTGTGATATCGTTGAATGAACAAAGTTGTATCTTTCTTGTTTCAAGTGTTTAACTACGGACCCATGGCTAAAACTCAAGTTTTAAAGACTTTTCGAAATTCGAATTTGGACTTTCATCAGTGTATTAAGTGTATTAAAATGTCGTCTTTCACATTGATTCGGAATCGTCCACCGCAAAAAAGTTCCCTTTTGAGTTATCGTTGAATGAACAAAGTTGTCTCTTTCTTGTTTCAAGTGGTCAACGATGGACCCATGGCTAAAACTCAAGTTTTAAAAACTTCTCGAAATATGATTTTGTACTTTCTTTAGTGTATTAAGTGTTTCAAAATGTCGTCTTTCACGTAGATTCGGAATCATCAAAAGCAAATAAGTCAGTTTTTAGATATCTTTGATTGAACAAAGTTCTGTCTTTCTTGTTTCAAGTGTTTAACTATGGACCATGGCTAAAACTCAAGTTTTAAAAACTTTTCGAAATCTGAATATGGACTTTCTTTAGTGTATTAAGTGTTTCAAAATGCTGTCTTTCACGTAGATTCGTAATCATCAAAAGCAAATAAGTCAGTTTTAAGATATCGTTGATTGAACAAAGTTGTCTTCTTCTTGTTTCAAGTGTTCTACTATGGACCCATGGGTAAAACTCAAGTTTTAAAACTTCCCGGAATCTGAATTGAGACTTTCGTTAGTGTATTAAGTGTATCAAAATGTCATCTTTCACATTGATTCGAGATCGTCAACCGCAAAAAAAGTCAGTTTTGAGATATCGTTGAATGAACAAACTTGTCTCTTTCTTGTTTCAAGTGTTTAACTATGGACCCATGGCTAAAACTCAAGTTTTAAAGACTTCCCGAAATCTGAATTTGGACTTTCATCAGTGTATAAAGTGTATTAAAATGTAGTCTTTCACATTGATTCAGAATCGTGCACCGCAAAAAACTTCCCTTTCGAGTTATCGTTGAATGAACGAAGTTGTCTCTTTCTTGTTTCAAGTGTTCAACTATGGACCCATGGCCAAAACTCAAGTTTTAAAAACTTCCCAAAATCTGAATTTGGGCTTTCTTTAGTGTATTAAGTGTTTCAAAATGCCATCTTTCACGTAGATTCGTAATCATCAAAAGCAAATAAGTCAGTTTTTAGATATCTTTGATTGAACAAAGTTCTGTCTTTTCTTGTTTCAAGTGTTCTACTATGGACCCATGGCTAAAACTCAAGTTTTAAAAACATCCCGAAATCTAAATCTGGACTTTCATTAGGGTATTAAGTGTATCAAAATGTCGTCTTTCACATAGATTCGAAATCGTCAAATGCAAAAAAGTCAATTTTAAGATATCGTTGATTGAACAAAGTTGTCTCTTTCTTGTTTCAAGTGTTGTACTATGGACCCATGGGTAAAATTCAAGTTTTAAAAAAGTTCCCGGAATCCAAATTTGGACATTCGTTAGTGTATTAAGTGTATCAAAATGTCGTCTTTCACGTTGATTCGGAATCGTCAACCGCAATAAAAGTCAGTTTTGAGATATTGTTGAATGAACAAAGTTGTCTATTTCTTGTTTCAAGTGTTCTACTATTTACCCATGGCTAAAACTCAAGTTTTAAAGACTTCCCGAAATCCGAATTTGGACTTTCGTTAGTGTATTAAGTGTATCAAAATGTCGTCTTTCACATTTATTCGAAATCGTCAACTGCAAAAAAAGTCAGTTTTGAGAAATCGTTGAATGAACAAAGTTGTCTCTTTCTTGTTTCAAGTGTTCTACTATGGACCCATGGCTAAAACTCAAGTTTTAAAGACTTTTCGAAATCCGAATTTGGACTTTCATCAGTGTATTAAGTGTATTAAAATGTCGTCTTTCACATTGATTCGGAATCGTCCACTACAAAAAACTGCCCTTTTGAGTTATCGTTGAATAAGCAAAGTTGTCTCTTTCTTGTTTCAAGTGTTCAACTATGGACCCATGGCTAAAACACAAGTTTTAAAAACTTCTCGAAATATGAATTTGGACTTTCTTTAGTGTATTAAGTTTTTCAAAATGTCGTCTTTCACGTAGATTCGGAATCATCAAAACCAAATAAGTCAGTTTTTAGATATCTTTGATTGAACAAAGTTCTATCTTTCTTGTTTTAAGTGTTCTCCTATGGACCCACGGCTAAAACTCAAGTTTTAAAAACTTCTCGAAATCTGAATCTGGACTTTCATTAGTGTATTAAGTGTATCAAAATGTCATCTTTCACATAGGTTCGGAATCGTCAACTGCGAAAAAGTAAATTTTAAGATATCGTTGATTGAACAAAGTTGTCTCTTTCTTGTTTCAAGTGTTCTACTATGGACCCATGGGTAAAACTCAAGTTTTAAAAAAGTTCCCAGAATCCAAATTTGGACATTCGTTAGTGTATTAAGTGTATCAAAATGTCGTCTTTCACGTTGATTCGGAATCGTCAACCGCAATAAAAGTCAGTTTTGAGATATTGTTGAATGAACAAAGTTGTCTCTTTCTTGTTTCAAGTGTTCTACTATAGACCCATGGCTAAAACTCAAGTTTTAAAGACTTCCTGAAATCCAAATTTAGACTTTCATTAGTGTATTAAGTGTATTAAAATGTCGTATTTCACATTGATTCGGAATCGTCAACCGCAAAAAAAGTCAGTTTTGAGTTATAGGTGAATGAACAAAGTTGTCTCTTTCTTGTTTCAAGTATTCAACTATGGACCCATGGCTAAAACTCAAGTTTTAAAGACTTCCCGAAATTCAAATTTGGACTTTCATGAGTGTATTAAGTGTATTAAAATGTCGTCTTTCACATTGATTCGGAATCGTCAACCACAAAAAAAGTCAGTTTTGAGATATCGTTGAATGAACAAAGTTGTCTCTTTCTTGTTTCAAGTTTTTAACTATGGACCCATGGCTAAAACTCAAGTTTTAAAAACTTCTCGAAATATGAATTTGGACTTTCTTTAGTGTATTAGGTGTTTCAAAATGTCGTCTTTCACGTAGATTCGGAATCATCAACAGCAAAAAAAGTCAGTTTTGTGATATCGTTGAATGAACAAAGTTGTATCTTTCTTGTTTCAAGTGTTTAACTACGGACCCATGGCTAAAACTCAAGTTTTAAAGACTTTTCGAAATTCGAATTTGGACTTTCATCAGTGTATTAAGTGTATTAAAATGTCGTCTTTCACATTGATTCGGAATCGTCCACCGCAAAAAAGTTCCCTTTTGAGTTATCGTTGAATGAACAAAGTTGTCTCTTTCTTGTTTCAAGTGTTCAACGATGGACCCATGGCTAAAACTCAAGTTTTAAAAACTTCTCGAAATATGAATTTGTACTTTCTTTAGTGTATTAAGTGTTTCAAAATGTCGTCTTTCACGTAGATTCGGAATCATCAAAAGCAAATAAGTCAGTTTTTAGATATCTTTGATTGAACAAAGTTCTGTCTTTCTTGTTTCAAGTGTTTAACTATGGACCATGGCTAAAACTCAAGTTTTAAAAACTTTTCGAAATCTGAATATGGACTTTCTTTAGTGTATTAAGTGTTTCAAAATGCTGTCTTTCACGTAGATTCGTAATCATCAAAAGCAAATAAGTCAGTTTTAAGATATCGTTGATTGAACAAAGTTGTCTTCTTCTTGTTTCAAGTGTTCTACTATGGACCCATGGGTAAAACTCAAGTTTTAAAAGTTCCCGGAATCTGAATTGAGACTTTCGTTAGTGTATTAAGTGTATCAAAATGTCGTCTTTCACATGGATTCGGAATCGTCAACCGCAAAAAAAGTCAGTTTTGAGATATCGTTGAATGAACAAAGTTGTCTCTTTTTATTTTCAAGTGCTTAACTATGGACCATGGCTAAAACTCAAGTTTTAAAGACATCCCGAAATCTGAATTTGGACTTTCGTTAGTGTATTAAGTGTATCAAAATGTCATCTTTCACATTGATTCGAGATCGTCAACCGCAAAAAAAGTCAGTTTTGAGATATCGTTGAATGAACAAACTTGTCTCTTTCTTGTTTCAAGTGTTTAACTATGGACCCATGGCTAAAACTCAAGTTTTAAAGACTTCCCGAAATCTGAATTTGGACTTTCATCAGTGTATAAAGTGTATTAAAATGTAGTCTTTCACATTGATTCAGAATCGTGCACCGCAAAAAACTTCCCTTTCGAGTTATCGTTGAATGAACGAAGTTGTCTCTTTCTTGTTTCAAGTGTTCAACTATGGACCCATGGCCAAAACTCAAGTTTTAAAAACTTCCCAAAAACTGAATTTGGGCTTTCTTTAGTGTATTAAGTGTTTCAAAATGCCATCTTTCACGTAGATTCGTAATCATCAAAAGCAAATAAGTCAGTTTTTAGATATCTTTGATTGAACAAAGTTCTGTCTTTTCTTGTTTCAAGTGTTCTACTATGGACCCATGGCTAAAACTCAAGTTTTAAAAACATCCCGAAATCTAAATCTGGACTTTCATTAGGGTATTAAGTGTATCAAAATGTCGTCTTTCACATAGATTCGAAATCGTCAAATGCAAAAAAGTCAATTTTAAGATATCATTGATTGAACAAAGTTGTCTCTTTCTTGTTTCAAGTGTTGTACTATGGACCCATGGGTAAAACTCAAGTTTTAAAAAAGTTCCCGGAATCCAAATTTGGACATTCGTTAGTGTATTAAGTGTATCAAAATGTCGTCTTTCACGTTGATTCGGAATCGTCAACCGCAATAAAAGTCAGTTTTGAGATATTGTTGAATGAACAAAGTTGTCTCTTTCTTGTTTCAAGTGTTCTACTATTTACCCATGGCTAAAACTCAAGTTTTAAAGACTTCCCGAAATCCGAATTTGGACTTTCGTTAGTGTATTAAGTGTATCAAAATGTCGTCTTTCACATTTATTCGAAATCGTCAACTGCAAAAAAAGTCAGTTTTGAGAAATCGTTGAATGAACAAAGTTGTCTCTTTCTTGTTTCAAGTGTTCTACTATGGACCCATGGCTAAAACTCAAGTTTTAAAGACTTTCCGAAATCCGAATTTGGACTTTCATCAGTGTATTAAGTGTATTAAAATGTCGTCTTTCACAATGATTCGGAATCGTCCACTACAAAAAACTGCCCTTTTGAGTTATCGTTGAATAAGCAAAGTTGTCTCTTTCTTGTTTCAAGTGTTCAACTATGGACCCATGGCTAAAACACAAGTTTTAAAAACTTCTCGAAATATGAATTTGGACTTTCTTTAGTGTATTAGTTTTTCAAAATGTCGTCTTTCACGTAGATTCGGAATCATCAAAACCAAATAAGTCAGTTTTTAGATATCTTTGATTGAACAAAGTTCTATCTTTCTTGTTTTAAGTGTTCTCCTATGGACCCACGGCTAAAACTCAAGTTTTAAAAACTTCTCGAAATCTGAATCTGGACTTTCATTAGTGTATTAAGTGTATCAAAATGTCATCTTTCACATAGGTTCGGAATCGTCAACTGCGAAAAAGTCAATTTTAAGATATCGTTGATTGAACAAAGTTGTCTCTTTCTTGTTTCAAGTGTTCTACTATGGACCCATGGGTAAAACTCAAGTTTTAAAAAAGTTCCCGGAATCCAAATTTGGACATTCGTTAGTGTATTAAGTGTATCAAAATGTCGTCTTTCACGTTGATTCGGAATCGTCAACCGCAATAAAAGTCAGTTTTGAGATATTGTTGAATGAACAAAGTTGTCTCTTTCTTGTTTCAAGTGTTCTACTATTTACCCATGGCTAAAACTCAAGTTTTAAAGACTTCCCGAAATCCGAATTTGGACATTCGTTAGTGTATTAAGTGTATCAAAATGTCGTCTTTCACGTTGATTCGGAATCGTCAACCGCAATAAAAGTCAGTTTTGAGATATTGTTGAATGAACAAAGTTGTCTCTTTCTTGTTTCAAGTATTCAACTATGGACCCATGGCTAAAACTCAAGTTTTAAAGACTTCCCGAAATTGGAATTTGGACTTTCATGAGTGTATTAAGTGTATTAAAATGTCGTCTTTCACATTGATTCGGAATCGTCAACCACAAAAAAAGTCAGTTTTGAGATATCGTTGAATGAACAAAGTTGTCTCTTTCTTGTTTCAAGTGTTTAACTATGGACCCATGGCTAAAACTCAAGTTTTAAAAACTTCTCGAAATATGAATTTGGACTTTCTTTAGTGTATTAGGTGTTTCAAAATGTCGTCTTTCACGTAGATTCGGAATCATCAACAGCAAAAAAAGTCAGTTTTGTGATATCGTTGAATGAACAAAGTTGTATCTTTCTTGTTTCAAGTGTTTAACTACGGACCCATGGCTAAAACTCAAGTTTTAAAGACTTTTCGAAATTCGAATTTGGACTTTCATCAGTGTATTAAGTGTATTAAAATGTCGTCTTTCACATTGATTCGGAATCGTCCACCGCAAAAAAGTTCCCTTTTGAGTTATCGTTGAATGAACAAAGTTGTCTCTTTCTTGTTTCAAGTGTTCAACTATGGACCCATGGCCAAAACTCAAGTTTTAAAAACTTCCCAAAATCTGAATTTGGGCTTTCTTTAGTGTATTAAGTGTTTCAAAATGCCATCTTTCACGTAGATTCGTAATCATCAAAAGCAAATAAGTCAGTTTTTAGATATCTTTGATTGAACAAAGTTCTGTCTTTTCTTGTTTCAAGTGTTCTACTATGGACCCATGGCTAAAACTCAAGTTTTAAAAACATCCCGAAATCTAAATCTGGACTTTCATTAGGGTATTAAGTGTATCAAAATGTCGTCTTTCACATAGATTCGAAATCGTCAACTGCAAAAAAGTCAATTTTAAGATATCGTTGATTGAACAAAGTTGTCTCTTTCTTGTTTCAAGTGTTCTACTATGGACCCATGGGTAAAACTCAAGTTTTAAAAAAATTCCCGGAATCCAAATTTGGACATTCGTTAGTGTATTAAGTGTATCAAAATGTCGTCTTTCACGTTGATTCGGAATCGTCAACTGCAATAAAAGTCAGTTTTGAGATATTGTTGAATGAACAAAGTTGTCTCTTTCTTGTTTCAAGTGTTCTACTATTTACCCATGGCTAAAACTCAAGTTTTAAAAACTTCCCGAAATCCGAATTTGGACATTCGTCACTGTATTAAGTGTATCAAAATGTCGTCTTTCACGTTGATTCGGAATCGTCAACCGCAATAAAAGTCAGTTTTGAGATATTGTTGAATGAACAAAGTTGTCTCTTTCTTGTTTCAAGTGTTCTACTATAGACCCATGGCTAAAACTCAAGTTTTAAAGACTTCCTGAAATCCAAATTTAGACTTTCATTAGTGTATTAAGTGTATTAAAATGTCGTATTTCACATTGATTCGGAATCGTCAACCGCAAAAAAAAGTCAGTTTTGAGTTATAGGTGAATGAACAAAGTTGTCTCTTTCTTGTTTCAAGTATTCAACTATGGACCCATGGCTAAAACTCAAGTTTTAAAGACTTCCCGAAATTCGAATTTGGACTTTCATGAGTGTATTAAGTGTATTAAAATGTCGTCTTTCACATTGATTCGGAATCGTCAACCACAAAAAAAGTCAGTTTTGAGATATCGTTGAATGAACAAAGTTGTCTCTTTCTTGTTTCAAGTGTTTAACTATGGACCCATGGCTAAAACTCAAGTTTTAAAAACTTCTCGAAATATGAATTTGGACTTTCTTTAGTGTATTAGGTGTTTCAAAATGTCGTCTTTCACGTAGATTCGGAATCATCAACAGCAAAAAAAGTCAGTTTTGTGATATCGTTGAATGAACAAAGTTGTATCTTTCTTGTTTCAAGTGTTTAACTACGGACCCATGGCTAAAACTCAAGTTTTAAAGACTTTTCGAAATTCGAATTTGGACTTTCATCAGTGTATTAAGTGTATTAAAATGTCGTCTTTCACATTGATTCGGAATCGTCCACCGCAAAAAAGTTCCCTTTCGAGTTATCGTTGAATGAACGAAGTTGTCTCTTTCTTGTTTCAAGTGTTCAACTATGGACCCATGGCCAAAACTCAAGTTTTAAAAACTTCCCAAAATCTGAATTTGGGCTTTCTTTAGTGTATTAAGTGTTTCAAAATGCCATCTTTCACGTAGATTCGTAATCATCAAAAGCAAATAAGTCAGTTTTTAGATATCTTTGATTGAACAAAGTTCTGTCTTTTCTTGTTTCAAGTGTTCTACTATGGACCCATGGCTAAAACTCAAGTTTTAAAAACATCCCGAAATCTAAATCTGGACTTTCATTAGGGTATTAAGTGTATCAAAATGTCGTCTTTCACATAGATTCGAAATCGTCAAATGCAAAAAAGTCAATTTTAAGATATCGTTGATTGAACAAAGTTGTCTCTTTCTTGTTTCAAGTGTTGTACTATGGACCCATGGGTAAAACTCAAGTTTTAAAAAAGTTCCCGGAATCCAAATTTGGACATTCGTTAGTGTATTAAGTGTATCGAAATGTCGTCTTTCACGTTGATTCAGAATCGTCAACCGCAATAAAAGTCAGTTTTGAGATATTGTTGAATGAACAAAGTTGTCTCTTTCTTGTTTCAAGTGTTCTACTATTTACCCATGGCTAAAACTCAAGTTTTAAAGACTTCCCGAAATCCGAATTTGGACTTTCGTTAGTGTATTAAGTGTATCAAAATGTCGTCTTTCACATTTATTCGAAATCGTCAACTGCAAAAAAAGTCAGTTTTGAGAAATCGTTGAATGAACAAAGTTGTCTCTTTCTTGTTTCAAGTGTTCTACTATGGACCCATGGCTAAAACTCAAGTTTTAAAGACTTTCCGAAATTCGAATTTGGACTTTCATCAGTGTATTAAGTGTATTAAAATGTCGTCTTTCACAATGATTCGGAATAGTCCACTACAAAAAACTTCCCTTTTGAGTTATCGTTGAATAAGCAAAGTTGTCTCTTTCTTGTTTCAAGTGTTCAACTATGGACCCATGGCTAAAACACAAGTTTTAAAAACTTCTCGAAATATGAATTTGGACTTTCTTTAGTGTATTAAGTTTTTCAAAATGTCGTCTTTCACGTAGATTCGGAATCATCAAAACCAAATAAGTCAGTTTTTAGATATCTTTGATTGAACAAAGTTCTATCTTTCTTGTTTTAAGTGTTCTCCTATGGACCCACGGCTAAAACTCAAGTTTTAAAAACTTCTCGAAATCTGAATCTGGACTTTCATTAGTGTATTAAGTGTATCAAAATGTCATCTTTCACATAGGTTCGGAATCGTCAACTGCGAAAAAGTCAATTTTAAGATATCGTTGATTGAACAAAGTTGTCTCTTTCTTGTTTCAAGTGTTCTACTATGGACCCATGGGTAAAACTCAAGTTTTAAAAAAGTTCCCGGAATCCAAATTTGGACATTCGTTAGTGTATTAAGTGTATCAAAATGTCGTCTTTCACGTTGATTCGGAATCGTCAACCGCAATAAAAGTCAGTTTTGAGATATTGTTGAATGAACAAAGTTGTCTCTTTCTTGTTTCAAGTGTTCTACTATTTACCCATGGCTAAAACTCAAGTTTTAAAGACTTCCCGAAATCCGAATTTGGACATTCGTTAGTGTATTAAGTGTATCAAAATGTCGTCTTTCACGTTGATTCGGAATCGTCAACCGCAATAAAAGTCAGTTTTAAGATATCGTTGATTGAACAAAGTTGTCTCTTTCTTGTTTCAAGTATTCAACTATGGACCCATGGCTAAAACTCAAGTTTTAAAGACTTCCCGAAATCTGAATTTGGACTTTCATCAGTGTATTAAGTGTATTAAAATGTAGTCTTTCACATTGATTCAGAATCGTCCACCGCAAAAAACTTCCCTTTCGAGTTATCGTTGAATGAACGAAGTTGTCTCTTTCTTGTTTCAAGTGTTCAACTATGGACCCATGGCCAAAACTCAAGTTTTAAAAACTTCCCAAAATCTGAATTTGGGCTTTCTTTAGTGTATTAAGTGTTTCAAAATGCCATCTTTCACGTAGATTCGTAATCATCAAAAGCAAATAAGTCAGTTTTTAGATATCTTTGATTGAACAAAGTTCTGTCTTTTCTTGTTTCAAGTGTTCTACTATGGACCCATGGCTAAAACTCAAGTTTTAAAAACATCCCGAAATCTAAATCTGGACTTTCATTAGGGTATTAAGTGTATCAAAATGTCGTCTTTCACATAGATTCGAAATCGTCAACTGCAAAAAAGTCAATTTTAAGATATCGTTGATTGAACAAAGTTGTCTCTTTCTTGTTTCAAGTGTTCTACTATGGACCCATGGGTAAAACTCAAGTTTTAAAAAAATTCCCGGAATCCAAATTTGGACATTCGTTAGTGTATTAAGTGTATCAAAATGTCGTCTTTCACGTTGATTCGGAATCGTCAACTGCAATAAAAGTCAGTTTTGAGATATTGTTGAATGAACAAAGTTGTCTCTTTCTTGTTTCAAGTGTTCTACTATTTACCCATGGCTAAAACTCAAGTTTTAAAAACTTCCCGAAATCCGAATTTGGACATTCGTCACTGTATTAAGTGTATCAAAATGTCGTCTTTCACGTTGATTCGGAATCGTCAACCGCAATAAAAGTCAGTTTTGAGATATCGTTGAATGAACAAAGTTGTCTCTTTCTTGTTTCAAGTGTTTAACTATGGACCCATGGCTAAAACTCAAGTTTTAAAGACTTCCCGAAATCTGAATTTGGACTTTCATCAGTGTATAAAGTGTATTAAAATGTAGTCTTTCACATTGATTCAGAATCGTGCACCGCAAAAAACTTCCCTTTCGAGTTATCGTTGAATGAACGAAGTTGTCTCTTTCTTGTTTCAAGTGTTCAACTATGGACCCATGGCCAAAACTCAAGTTTTAAAAACTTCCCAAAATCTGAATTTGGGCTTTCTTTAGTGTATTAAGTGTTTCAAAATGCCATCTTTCACGTAGATTCGTAATCATCAAAAGCAAATAAGTCAGTTTTTAGATATCTTTGATTGAACAAAGTTCTGTCTTTTCTTGTTTCAAGTGTTCTACTATGGACCCATGGCTAAAACTCAAGTTTTAAAAACATCCCGAAATCTAAATCTGGACTTTCATTAGGGTATTAAGTGTATCAAAATGTCGTCTTTCACATAGATTCGAAATCGTCAAATGCAAAAAAGTCAATTTTAAGATATCGTTGATTGAACAAAGTTGTCTCTTTCTTGTTTCAAGTGTTGTACTATGGACCCATGGGTAAAACTCAAGTTTTAAAAAAGTTCCCGGAATCCAAATTTGGACATTCGTTAGTGTATTAAGTGTATCAAAATGTCGTCTTTCACGTTGATTCGGAATCGTCAACCGCAATAAAAGTCAGTTTTGAGATATTGTTGAATGAACAAAGTTGTCTCTTTCTTGTTTCAAGTGTTCTACTATTTACCCATGGCTAAAACTCAAGTTTTAAAGACTTCCCGAAATCCGAATTTGGACTTTCGTTAGTGTATTAAGTGTATCAAAATGTCGTCTTTCACATTTATTCGAAATCGTCAACTGCAAAAAAAGTCAGTTTTGAGAAATCGTTGAATGAACAAAGTTGTCTCTTTCTTGTTTCAAGTGTTCTACTATGGACCCATGGCTAAAACTCAAGTTTTAAAGACTTTCCGAAATCCGAATTTGGACTTTCATCAGTGTATTAAGTGTATTAAAATGTCGTCTTTCACAATGATTCGGAATCGTCCACTACAAAAAACTGCCCTTTTGAGTTATCGTTGAATAAGCAAAGTTGTCTCTTTCTTGTTTCAAGTGTTCAACTATGGACCCATGGCTAAAACACAAGTTTTAAAAACTTCTCGAAATATGAATTTGGACTTTCTTTAGTGTATTAAGTTTTTCAAAATGTCGTCTTTCACGTAGATTCGGAATCATCAAAACCAAATAAGTCAGTTTTTAGATATCTTTGATTGAACAAAGTTCTATCTTTCTTGTTTTAAGTGTTCTCCTATGGACCCACGGCTAAAACTCAAGTTTTAAAAACTTCTCGAAATCCGAATCTGGACTTTCATTAGTGTATTAAGTGTATCAAAATGTCATCTTTCACATAGGTTCGGAATCGTCAACTGCGAAAAAGTCAATTTTAAGATATCGTTGATTGAACAAAGTTGTCTCTTTCTTGTTTCAAGTGTTCTACTATGGACCCATGGGTAAAACTCAAGTTTTAAAAAAGTTCCCGGAATCCAAATTTGGACATTCGTTAGTGTATTAAGTGTATCAAAATGTCGTCTTTCACGTTGATTCGGAATCGTCAACCGCAATAAAAGTCAGTTTTGAGATATTGTTGAATGAACAAAGTTGTCTCTTTCTTGTTTCAAGTGTTCTACTATTTACCCATGGCTAAAACTCAAGTTTTAAAGACTTCCCGAAATCCGAATTTGGACATTCGTTAGTGTATTAAGTGTATCAAAATGTCGTCTTTCACGTTGATTCGGAATCGTCAACCGCAATAAAAGTCAGTTTTGAGATATTGTTGAATGAACAAAGTTGTCTCTTTCTTGTTTCAAGTATTCAACTATGGACCCATGGCTAAAACTCAAGTTTTAAAGACTTCCCGAAATTGGAATTTGGACTTTCATGAGTGTATTAAGTGTGTTAAAATGTCGTCTTTCACATTGATTCGGAATCGTCAACCACAAAAAAAGTCAGTTTTGAGATATCGTTGAATGAACAAAGTTGTCTCTTTCTTGTTTCAAGTGTTTAACTATGGACCCATGGCTAAAACTCAAGTTTTAAAAACTTCTCGAAATATGAATTTGGACTTTCTTTAGTGTATTAGGTGTTTCAAAATGTCGTCTTTCACGTAGATTCGGAATCATCAACAGCAAAAAAAGTCAGTTTTGTGATATCGTTGAATGAACAAAGTTGTATCTTTCTTGTTTCAAGTGTTTAACTACGGACCCATGGCTAAAACTCAAGTTTTAAAGACTTTTCGAAATTTGAATTTGGACTTTCATCAGTGTATTAAGTGTATTAAAATGTCGTCTTTCACATTGATTCGGAATCGTCCACCGCAAAAAAGTTCCCTTTTGAGTTATCGTTGAATGAACAAAGTTGTCTCTTTCTTGTTTCAAGTGGTCAACGATGGACCCATGGCTAAAACTCAAGTTTTAAAAACTTCTCGAAATATGAATTTGTACTTTCTTTAGTGTATTAAGTGTTTCAAAATGTCGTCTTTCACGTAGATTCGGAATCATCAAAAGCAAATAAGTCAGTTTTTAGATATCTTTGATTGAACAAAGTTCTGTCTTTCTTGTTTCAAGTGTTTAACTATGGACCATGGCTAAAACTCAAGTTTTAAAAACTTTTCGAAATCTGAATATGGACTTTCTTTAGTGTATTAAGTGTTTCAAAATGCTGTCTTTCACGTAGATTCGTAATCATCAAAAGCAAATAAGTCAGTTTTAAGATATCGTTGATTGAACAAAGTTGTCTTCTTCTTGTTTCAAGTGTTCTACTATGGTCCCATGGGTAAAACTCAAGTTTTAAAACTTCCCGGAATCTGAATTGAGACTTTCGTTAGTGTATTAAGTGTATCAAAATGTCGTCTTTCACATGGATTCGGAATCGTCAACCGCAAAAAAAGTCAGTTTTGAGATATCGTTGAATGAACAAAGTTGTCTCTTTTTATTTTCAAGTGCTTAACTATGGACCATGGCTAAAACTCAAGTTTTAAAGACATCCCGAAATCCGAATTTGGACTTTCGTTAGTGTATTAAGTGTATCAAAATGTCATCTTTCACATTGATTCGAGATCGTCAACCGCAAAAAAAGTCAGTTTTGAGATATCGTTGAATGAACAAACTTGTCTCTTTCTTGTTTCAAGTGTTTAACTATGGACCCATGGCTAAAACTCAAGTTTTAAAGACTTCCCGAAATCTGAATTTGGACTTTCATCAGTGTATAAAGTGTATTAAAATGTAGTCTTTCACATTGATTCAGAATCGTGCACCGCAAAAAACTTCCCTTTCGAGTTATCGTTGAATGAACGAAGTTGTCTCTTTCTTGTTTCAAGTGTTCAACTATGGACCCATGGCCAAAACTCAAGTTTTAAAAACTTCCCAAAATCTGAATTTGGGCTTTCTTTAGTGTATTAAGTGTTTCAAAATGCCATCTTTCACGTAGATTCGTAATCATCAAAAGCAAATAAGTCAGTTTTTAGATATCTTTGATTGAACAAAGTTCTGTCTTTTCTTGTTTCAAGTGTTCTACTATGGACCCATGGCTAAAACTCAAGTTTTAAAAACATCCCGAAATCTAAATCTGGACTTTCATTAGGGTATTAAGTGTATCAAAATGTCGTCTTTCACATAGATTCGAAATCGTCAACTGCAAAAAAGTCAATTTTAAGATATCGTTGATTGAACAAAGTTGTCTCTTTCTTGTTTCAAGTGTTCTACTATGGACCCATGGGTAAAACTCAAGTTTTAAAAAAATTCCCGGAATCCAAATTTGGACATTCGTTAGTGTATTAAGTGTATCAAAATGTCGTCTTTCACGTTGATTCGGAATCGTCAACTGCAATAAAAGTCAGTTTTGAGATATTGTTGAATGAACAAAGTTGTCTCTTTCTTGTTTCAAGTGTTCTACTATTTACCCATGGCTAAAACTCAAGTTTTAAAAACTTCCCGAAATCCGAATTTGGACATTCGTCAGTGTATTAAGTGTATCAAAATGTCGTCTTTCACGTTGATTCGGAATCGTCAACCGCAATAAAAGTCAGTTTTGAGATATTGTTGAATGAACAAAGTTGTCTCTTTCTTGTTTCAAGTGTTCTACTATAGACCCATGGCTAAAACTCAAGTTTTAAAGACTTCCTGAAATCCAAATTTAGACTTTCATTAGTGTATTAAGTGTATTAAAATGTCGTATTTCACATGGATTCGGAATCGTCAACCGCAAAAAAAGTCAGTTTTGAGTTATAGTTGAATGAACAAAGTTGTATCTTTCTTGTTTCAAGTATTCAACTATGGACCCATGGCTAAAACTCAAGTTTTAAAGACTTCCCGAAATTGGAATTTGGACTTTCATGAGTGTATTAAGTGTATTAAAATGTCGTCTTTCACATTGATTCGGAATCGTCAACCACAAAAAAAGTCAGTTTTGAGATATCGTTGAATGAACAAAGTTGTCTCTTTCTTGTTTCAAGTGTTTAACTATGGACCCATGGCTAAAACTCAAGTTTTAAAAACTTCTCGAAATATGAATTTGGACTTTCTTTAGTGTATTAGGTGTTTCAAAATGTCGTCTTTCACGTAGATTCGGAATCATCAACAGCAAAAAAAGTCAGTTTTGTGATATCGTTGAATGAACAAAGTTGTATCTTTCTTGTTTCAAGTGTTTAACTACGGACCCATGGCTAAAACTCAAGTTTTAAAGACTTTTCGAAATTCGAATTTGGACTTTCATCAGTGTATTAAGTGTATTAAAATGTCGTCTTTCACATTGATTCAGAATCGTCCACCGCAAAAAAGTTCCCTTTTGAGTTATCGTTGAATGAACAAAGTTGTCTCTTTCTTGTTTCAAGTGTTCAACGATGGACCCATGGCTAAAACTCAAGTTTTAAAAACTTCTCGAAATATGAATTTGTACTTTCTTTAGTGTATTAAGTGTTTCAAAATGTCGTCTTTCACGTAGATTCGGAATCATCAAAAGCAAATAAGTCAGTTTTTAGATATCTTTGATTGAACAAAGTTCTGTCTTTCTTGTTTCAAGTGTTTAACTATGGACCATGGCTAAAACTCAAGTTTTAAAAACTTTTCGAAATCTGAATATGGACTTTCTTTAGTGTATTAAGTGTTTCAAAATGCTGTCTTTCACGTAGATTCGTAATCATCAAAAGCAAATAAGTCAGTTTTAAGATATCGTTGATTGAACAAAGTTGTCTTCTTCTTGTTTCAAGTGTTCTACTATGGACCCATGGGTAAAACTCAAGTTTTAAAACTTCCCGGAATCTGAATTGAGACTTTCGTTAGTGTATTAAGTGTATCAAAATGTCGTCTTTCACATGGATTCGGAATCGTCAACCGCAAAAAAAGTCAGTTTTGAGATATCGTTGAATGAACAAAGTTGTCTCTTTTTATTTTCAAGTGCTTAACTATGGACCATGGCTAAAACTCAAGTTTTAAAGACATCCCGAAATCCGAATTTGGACTTTCGTTAGTGTATTAAGTGTATCAAAATGTCATCTTTCACATTGATTCGAGATCGTCAACCGCAAAAAAAGTCAGTTTTGAGATATCGTTGAATGAACAAACTTGTCTCTTTCTTGTTTCAAGTGTTTAACTATGGACCCATGGCTAAAACTCAAGTTTTAAAGACTTCCCGAAATCTGAATTTGGACTTTCATCAGTGTATAAAGTGTATTAAAATGTAGTCTTTCACATTGATTCAGAATCGTGCACCGCAAAAAACTTCCCTTTCGAGTTATCGTTGAATGAACGAAGTTGTCTCTTTCTTGTTTCAAGTGTTCAACTATGGACCCATGGCCAAAACTCAAGTTTTAAAAACTTCCCAAAATCTGAATTTGGGCTTTCTTTAGTGTATTAAGTGTTTCAAAATGCCATCTTTCACGTAGATTCGTAATCATCAAAAGCAAATAAGTCAGTTTTTAGATATCTTTGATTGAACAAAGTTCTGTCTTTTCTTGTTTCAAGTGTTCTACTATGGACCCATGGCTAAAACTCAAGTTTTAAAAACATCCCGAAATCTAAATCTGGACTTTCATTAGGGTATTAAGTGTATCAAAATGTCGTCTTTCACATAGATTCGAAATCGTCAAATGCAAAAAAGTCAATTTTAAGATATCGTTGATTGAACAAAGTTGTCTCTTTCTTGTTTCAAGTGTTGTACTATGGACCCATGGGTAAAACTCAAGTTTTAAAAAAGTTCCCGGAATCCAAATTTGGACATTCGTTAGTGTATTAAGTGTATCAAAATGTCGTCTTTCACGTTGATTCGGAATCGTCAACCGCAATAAAAGTCAGTTTTGAGATATTGTTGAATGAACAAAGTTGTCTCTTTCTTGTTTCAAGTGTTCTACTATTTACCCATGGCTAAAACTCAAGTTTTAAAGACTTCCCGAAATCCGAATTTGGACTTTCGTTAGTGTATTAAGTGTATCAAAATGTCGTCTTTCACATTTATTCGAAATCGTCAACTGCAAAAAAAGTCAGTTTTGAGAAATCGTTGAATGAACAAAGTTGTCTCTTTCTTGTTTCAAGTGTTCTACTATGGACCCATGGCTAAAACTCAAGTTTTAAAGACTTTCCGAAATCCGAATTTGGACTTTCATCAGTGTATTAAGTGTATTAAAATGTCGTCTTTCACAATGATTCGGAATCGTCCACTACAAAAAACTGCCCTTTTGAGTTATCGTTGAATAAGCAAAGTTGTCTCTTTCTTGTTTCAAGTGTTCAACTATGGACCCATGGCTAAAACACAAGTTTTAAAAACTTCTCGAAATATGAATTTGGACTTTCTTTAGTGTATTAAGTTTTTCAAAATGTCGTCTTTCACGTAGATTCGGAATCATCAAAACCAAATAAGTCAGTTTTTAGATATCTTTGATTGAACAAAGTTCTATCTTTCTTGTTTTAAGTGTTCTCCTATGGACCCACGGCTAAAACTCAAGTTTTAAAAACTTCTCGAAATCCGAATCTGGACTTTCATTAGTGTATTAAGTGTATCAAAATGTCATCTTTCACATAGGTTCGGAATCGTCAACTGCGAAAAAGTCAATTTTAAGATATCGTTGATTGAACAAAGTTGTCTCTTTCTTGTTTCAAGTGTTCTACTATGGACCCATGGGTAAAACTCAAGTTTTAAAAAAGTTCCCGGAATCCAAATTTGGACATTCGTTAGTGTATTAAGTGTATCAAAATGTCGTCTTTCACGTTGATTCGGAATCGTCAACCGCAATAAAAGTCAGTTTTGAGATATTGTTGAATGAACAAAGTTGTCTCTTTCTTGTTTCAAGTGTTCTACTATTTACCCATGGCTAAAACTCAAGTTTTAAAGACTTCCCGAAATCCGAATTTGGACATTCGTTAGTGTATTAAGTGTATCAAAATGTCGTCTTTCACGTTGATTCGGAATCGTCAACCGCAATAAAAGTCAGTTTTGAGATATTGTTGAATGAACAAAGTTGTCTCTTTCTTGTTTCAAGTATTCAACTATGGACCCATGGCTAAAACTCAAGTTTTAAAGACTTCCCGAAATTGGAATTTGGACTTTCATGAGTGTATTAAGTGTGTTAAAATGTCGTCTTTCACATTGATTCGGAATCGTCAACCACAAAAAAAGTCAGTTTTGAGATATCGTTGAATGAACAAAGTTGTCTCTTTCTTGTTTCAAGTGTTTAACTATGGACCCATGGCTAAAACTCAAGTTTTAAAAACTTCTCGAAATATGAATTTGGACTTTCTTTAGTGTATTAGGTGTTTCAAAATGTCATCTTTCACGTAGATTCGGAATCATCAACAGCAAAAAAAGTCAGTTTTGTGATATCGTTGAATGAACAAAGTTGTATCTTTCTTGTTTCAAGTGTTTAACTACGGACCCATGGCTAAAACTCAAGTTTTAAAGACTTTTCGAAATTTGAATTTGGACTTTCATCAGTGTATTAAGTGTATTAAAATGTCGTCTTTCACATTGATTCGGAATCGTCCACCGCAAAAAAGTTCCCTTTTGAGTTATCGTTGAATGAACAAAGTTGTCTCTTTCTTGTTTCAAGTGGTCAACGATGGACCCATGGCTAAAACTCAAGTTTTAAAAACTTCTCGAAATATGAATTTGTACTTTCTTTAGTGTATTAAGTGTTTCAAAATGTCGTCTTTCACGTAGATTCGGAATCATCAAAAGCAAATAAGTCAGTTTTTAGATATCTTTGATTGAACAAAGTTCTGTCTTTCTTGTTTCAAGTGTTTAACTATGGACCATGGCTAAAACTCAAGTTTTAAAAACTTTTCGAAATCTGAATATGGACTTTCTTTAGTGTATTAAGTGTTTCAAAATGCTGTCTTTCACGTAGATTCGTAATCATCAAAAGCAAATAAGTCAGTTTTAAGATATCGTTGATTGAACAAAGTTGTCTTCTTCTTGTTTCAAGTGTTCTACTATGGTCCCATGGGTAAAACTCAAGTTTTAAAACTTCCCGGAATCTGAATTGAGACTTTCGTTAGTGTATTAAGTGTATCAAAATGTCGTCTTTCACATGGATTCGGAATCGTCAACCGCAAAAAAAGTCAGTTTTGAGATATCGTTGAATGAACAAAGTTGTCTCTTTTTATTTTCAAGTGCTTAACTATGGACCATGGCTAAAACTCAAGTTTTAAAGACATCCCGAAATCCGAATTTGGACTTTCGTTAGTGTATTAAGTGTATCAAAATGTCATCTTTCACATTGATTCGAGATCGTCAACCGCAAAAAAAGTCAGTTTTGAGATATCGTTGAATGAACAAACTTGTCTCTTTCTTGTTTCAAGTGTTTAACTATGGACCCATGGCTAAAACTCAAGTTTTAAAGACTTCCCGAAATCTGAATTTGGACTTTCATCAGTGTATAAAGTGTATTAAAATGTAGTCTTTCACATTGATTCAGAATCGTGCACCGCAAAAAACTTCCCTTTCGAGTTATCGTTGAATGAACGAAGTTGTCTCTTTCTTGTTTCAAGTGTTCAACTATGGACCCATGGCCAAAACTCAAGTTTTAAAAACTTCCCAAAATCTGAATTTGGGCTTTCTTTAGTGTATTAAGTGTTTCAAAATGCCATCTTTCACGTAGATTCGTAATCATCAAAAGCAAATAAGTCAGTTTTTAGATATCTTTGATTGAACAAAGTTCTGTCTTTTCTTGTTTCAAGTGTTCTACTATGGACCCATGGCTAAAACTCAAGTTTTAAAAACATCCCGAAATCTAAATCTGGACTTTCATTAGGGTATTAAGTGTATCAAAATGTCGTCTTTCACATAGATTCGAAATCGTCAACTACAAAAAAGTCAATTTTAAGATATCGTTGATTGAACAAAGTTGTCTCTTTCTTGTTTCAAGTGTTCTACTATGGACCCATGGGTAAAACTCAAGTTTTAAAAAAATTCCCGGAATCCAAATTTGGACATTCGTTAGTGTATTAAGTGTATCAAAATGTCGTCTTTCACGTTGATTCGGAATCGTCAACTGCAATAAAAGTCAGTTTTGAGATATTGTTGAATGAACAAAGTTGTCTCTTTCTTGTTTCAAGTGTTCTACTATTTACCCATGGCTAAAACTCAAGTTTTAAAAACTTCCCGAAATCCGAATTTGGACATTCGTCAGTGTATTAAGTGTATCAAAATGTCGTCTTTCACGTTGATTCGGAATCGTCAACCGCAATAAAAGTCAGTTTTGAGATATTGTTGAATGAACAAAGTTGTCTCTTTCTTGTTTCAAGTGTTCTACTATAGACCCATGGCTAAAACTCAAGTTTTAAAGACTTCCTGAAATCCAAATTTAGACTTTCATTAGTGTATTAAGTGTATTAAAATGTCGTATTTCACATGGATTCGGAATCGTCAACCGCAAAAAAAGTCAGTTTTGAGTTATAGTTGAATGAACAAAGTTGTATCTTTCTTGTTTCAAGTATTCAACTATGGACCCATGGCTAAAACTCAAGTTTTAAAGACTTCCCGAAATTGGAATTTGGACTTTCATGAGTGTATTAAGTGTATTAAAATGTCGTCTTTCACATTGATTCGGAATCGTCAACCACAAAAAAAGTCAGTTTTGAGATATCGTTGAATGAACAAAGTTGTCTCTTTCTTGTTTCAAGTGTTTAACTATGGACCCATGGCTAAAACTCAAGTTTTAAAAACTTCTCGAAATATGAATTTGGACTTTCTTTAGTGTATTAGGTGTTTCAAAATGTCATCTTTCACGTAGATTCGGAATCATCAACAGCAAAAAAAGTCAGTTTTGTGATATCGTTGAATGAACAAAGTTGTATCTTTCTTGTTTCAAGTGTTTAACTACGGACCCATGGCTAAAACTCAAGTTTTAAAGACTTTTCGAAATTTGAATTTGGACTTTCATCAGTGTATTAAGTGTATTAAAATGTCGTCTTTCACATTGATTCGGAATCGTCCACCGCAAAAAAGTTCCCTTTTGAGTTATCGTTGAATGAACAAAGTTGTCTCTTTCTTGTTTCAAGTGGTCAACGATGGACCCATGGCTAAAACTCAAGTTTTAAAAACTTCTCGAAATATGAATTTGTACTTTCTTTAGTGTATTAAGTGTTTCAAAATGTCGTCTTTCACGTAGATTCGGAATCATCAAAAGCAAATAAGTCAGTTTTTAGATATCTTTGATTGAACAAAGTTCTGTCTTTCTTGTTTCAAGTGTTTAACTATGGACCATGGCTAAAACTCAAGTTTTAAAAACTTTTCGAAATCTGAATATGGACTTTCTTTAGTGTATTAAGTGTTTCAAAATGCTGTCTTTCACGTAGATTCGTAATCATCAAAAGCAAATAAGTCAGTTTTAAGATATCGTTGATTGAACAAAGTTGTCTTCTTCTTGTTTCAAGTGTTCTACTATGGTCCCATGGGTAAAACTCAAGTTTTAAAACTTCCCGGAATCTGAATTGAGACTTTCGTTAGTGTATTAAGTGTATCAAAATGTCGTCTTTCACATGGATTCGGAATCGTCAACCGCAAAAAAAGTCAGTTTTGAGATATCGTTGAATGAACAAAGTTGTCTCTTTTTATTTTCAAGTGCTTAACTATGGACCATGGCTAAAACTCAAGTTTTAAAGACATCCCGAAATCCGAATTTGGACTTTCGTTAGTGTATTAAGTGTATCAAAATGTCATCTTTCACATTGATTCGAGATCGTCAACCGCAAAAAAAGTCAGTTTTGAGATATCGTTGAATGAACAAACTTGTCTCTTTCTTGTTTCAAGTGTTTAACTATGGACCCATGGCTAAAACTCAAGTTTTAAAGACTTCCCGAAATCTGAATTTGGACTTTCATCAGTGTATAAAGTGTATTAAAATGTAGTCTTTCACATTGATTCAGAATCGTGCACCGCAAAAAACTTCCCTTTCGAGTTATCGTTGAATGAACGAAGTTGTCTCTTTCTTGTTTCAAGTGTTCAACTATGGACCCATGGCCAAAACTCAAGTTTTAAAAACTTCCCAAAATCTGAATTTGGGCTTTCTTTAGTGTATTAAGTGTTTCAAAATGCCATCTTTCACGTAGATTCGTAATCATCAAAAGCAAATAAGTCAGTTTTTAGATATCTTTGATTGAACAAAGTTCTGTCTTTTCTTGTTTCAAGTGTTCTACTATGGACCCATGGCTAAAACTCAAGTTTTAAAAACATCCCGAAATCTAAATCTGGACTTTCATTAGGGTATTAAGTGTATCAAAATGTCGTCTTTCACATAGATTCGAAATCGTCAACTACAAAAAAGTCAATTTTAAGATATCGTTGATTGAACAAAGTTGTCTCTTTCTTGTTTCAAGTGTTCTACTATGGACCCATGGGTAAAACTCAAGTTTTAAAAAAATTCCCGGAATCCAAATTTGGACATTCGTTAGTGTATTAAGTGTATCAAAATGTCGTCTTTCACGTTGATTCGGAATCGTCAACTGCAATAAAAGTCAGTTTTGAGATATTGTTGAATGAACAAAGTTGTCTCTTTCTTGTTTCAAGTGTTCTACTATTTACCCATGGCTAAAACTCAAGTTTTAAAAACTTCCCGAAATCCGAATTTGGACATTCGTCAGTGTATTAAGTGTATCAAAATGTCGTCTTTCACGTTGATTCGGAATCGTCAACCGCAATAAAAGTCAGTTTTGAGATATTGTTGAATGAACAAAGTTGTCTCTTTCTTGTTTCAAGTGTTCTACTATAGACCCATGGCTAAAACTCAAGTTTTAAAGACTTCCTGAAATCCAAATTTAGACTTTCATTAGTGTATTAAGTGTATTAAAATGTCGTATTTCACATGGATTCGGAATCGTCAACCGCAAAAAAAGTCAGTTTTGAGTTATAGTTGAATGAACAAAGTTGTATCTTTCTTGTTTCAAGTATTCAACTATGGACCCATGGCTAAAACTCAAGTTTTAAAGACTTCCCGAAATTGGAATTTGGACTTTCATGAGTGTATTAAGTGTATTAAAATGTCGTCTTTCACATTGATTCGGAATCGTCAACCACAAAAAAAGTCAGTTTTGAGATATCGTTGAATGAACAAAGTTGTCTCTTTCTTGTTTCAAGTGTTTAACTATGGACCCATGGCTAAAACTCAAGTTTTAAAAACTTCTCGAAATATGAATTTGGACTTTCTTTAGTGTATTAGGTGTTTCAAAATGTCGTCTTTCACGTAGATTCGGAATCATCAACAGCAAAAAAAGTCAGTTTTGTGATATCGTTGAATGAACAAAGTTGTATCTTTCTTGTTTCAAGTGTTTAACTACGGACCC
This sequence comes from Diospyros kaki, assembly GCA_036245055.1. Classification (NCBI taxonomy): domain Eukaryota; kingdom Viridiplantae; phylum Streptophyta; class Magnoliopsida; order Ericales; family Ebenaceae; genus Diospyros; species Diospyros kaki. The sequence goes on along the minus strand of BSEG01000009.1, from coordinate 17,777,101 downwards.
ATGGCTAAAACTCAAGTTTTAAAGACTTTTCGAAATTCGAATTTGGACTTTCATCAGTGTATTAAGTGTATTAAAATGTCGTCTTTCACATTGATTCAGAATCGTCCACCGCAAAAAAGTTCCCTTTTGAGTTATCGTTGAATGAACAAAGTTGTCTCTTTCTTGTTTCAAGTGTTCAACGATGGACCCATGGCTAAAACTCAAGTTTTAAAAACTTCTCGAAATATGAATTTGTACTTTCTTTAGTGTATTAAGTGTTTCAAAATGTCGTCTTTCACGTAGATTCGGAATCATCAAAAGCAAATAAGTCAGTTTTTAGATATCTTTGATTGAACAAAGTTCTGTCTTTCTTGTTTCAAGTGTTTAACTATGGACCATGGCTAAAACTCAAGTTTTAAAAACTTTTCGAAATCTGAATATGGACTTTCTTTAGTGTATTAAGTGTTTCAAAATGCTGTCTTTCACGTAGATTCGTAATCATCAAAAGCAAATAAGTCAGTTTTAAGATATCGTTGATTGAACAAAGTTGTCTTCTTCTTGTTTCAAGTGTTCTACTATGGACCCATGGGTAAAACTCAAGTTTTAAAACTTCCCGGAATCTGAATTGAGACTTTCGTTAGTGTATTAAGTGTATCAAAATGTCGTCTTTCACATGGATTCGGAATCGTCAACCGCAAAAAAAGTCAGTTTTGAGATATCGTTGAATGAACAAAGTTGTCTCTTTTTATTTTCAAGTGCTTAACTATGGACCATGGCTAAAACTCAAGTTTTAAAGACATCCCGAAATCCGAATTTGGACTTTCGTTAGTGTATTAAGTGTATCAAAATGTCATCTTTCACATTGATTCGAGATCGTCAACCGCAAAAAAAGTCAGTTTTGAGATATCGTTGAATGAACAAACTTGTCTCTTTCTTGTTTCAAGTGTTTAACTATGGACCCATGGCTAAAACTCAAGTTTTAAAGACTTCCCGAAATCTGAATTTGGACTTTCATCAGTGTATAAAGTGTATTAAAATGTAGTCTTTCACATTGATTCAGAATCGTGCACCGCAAAAAACTTCCCTTTCGAGTTATCGTTGAATGAACGAAGTTGTCTCTTTCTTGTTTCAAGTGTTCAACTATGGACCCATGGCCAAAACTCAAGTTTTAAAAACTTCCCAAAATCTGAATTTGGGCTTTCTTTAGTGTATTAAGTGTTTCAAAATGCCATCTTTCACGTAGATTCGTAATCATCAAAAGCAAATAAGTCAGTTTTTAGATATCTTTGATTGAACAAAGTTCTGTCTTTTCTTGTTTCAAGTGTTCTACTATGGACCCATGGCTAAAACTCAAGTTTTAAAAACATCCCGAAATCTAAATCTGGACTTTCATTAGGGTATTAAGTGTATCAAAATGTCGTCTTTCACATAGATTCGAAATCGTCAAATGCAAAAAAGTCAATTTTAAGATATCATTGATTGAACAAAGTTGTCTCTTTCTTGTTTCAAGTGTTGTACTATGGACCCATGGGTAAAACTCAAGTTTTAAAAAAGTTCCCGGAATCCAAATTTGGACATTCGTTAGTGTATTAAGTGTATCAAAATGTCGTCTTTCACGTTGATTCGGAATCGTCAACCGCAATAAAAGTCAGTTTTGAGATATTGTTGAATGAACAAAGTTGTCTCTTTCTTGTTTCAAGTGTTCTACTATTTACCCATGGCTAAAACTCAAGTTTTAAAGACTTCCCGAAATCCGAATTTGGACTTTCGTTAGTGTATTAAGTGTATCAAAATGTCGTCTTTCACATTTATTCGAAATCGTCAACTGCAAAAAAAGTCAGTTTTGAGAAATCGTTGAATGAACAAAGTTGTCTCTTTCTTGTTTCAAGTGTTCTACTATGGACCCATGGCTAAAACTCAAGTTTTAAAGACTTTCCGAAATCTGAATTTGGACTTTCATCAGTGTATTAAGTGTATTAAAATGTCGTCTTTCACAATGATTCGGAATCGTCCACTACAAAAAACTGCCCTTTTGAGTTATCGTTGAATAAGCAAAGTTGTCTCTTTCTTGTTTCAAGTGTTCAACTATGGACCCATGGCTAAAACACAAGTTTTAAAAACTTCTCGAAATATGAATTTGGACTTTCTTTAGTGTATTAGTTTTTCAAAATGTCGTCTTTCACGTAGATTCGGAATCATCAAAACCAAATAAGTCAGTTTTTAGATATCTTTGATTGAACAAAGTTCTATCTTTCTTGTTTTAAGTGTTCTCCTATGGACCCACGGCTAAAACTCAAGTTTTAAAAACTTCTCGAAATCTGAATCTGGACTTTCATTAGTGTATTAAGTGTATCAAAATGTCATCTTTCACATAGGTTCGGAATCGTCAACTGCGAAAAAGTCAATTTTAAGATATCGTTGATTGAACAAAGTTGTCTCTTTCTTGTTTCAAGTGTTCTACTATGGACCCATGGGTAAAACTCAAGTTTTAAAAAAGTTCCCGGAATCCAAATTTGGACATTCGTTAGTGTATTAAGTGTATCAAAATGTCGTCTTTCACGTTGATTCGGAATCGTCAACCGCAATAAAAGTCAGTTTTGAGATATTGTTGAATGAACAAAGTTGTCTCTTTCTTGTTTCAAGTGTTCTACTATTTACCCATGGCTAAAACTCAAGTTTTAAAGACTTCCCGAAATCCGAATTTGGACATTCGTTAGTGTATTAAGTGTATCAAAATGTCGTCTTTCACGTTGATTCGGAATCGTCAACCTTAATAAAAGTCAGTTTTGAGATATTGTTGAATGAACAAAGTTGTCTCTTTCTTGTTTCAAGTATTCAACTATGGACCCATGGCTAAAACTCAAGTTTTAAAGACTTCCCGAAATTGGAATTTGGACTTTCATGAGTGTATTAAGTGTATTAAAATGTCGTCTTTCACATTGATTCGGAATCGTCAACCACAAAAAAAGTCAGTTTTGAGATATCGTTGAATGAACAAAGTTGTCTCTTTCTTGTTTCAAGTGTTTAACTATGGACCCATGGCTAAAACTCAAGTTTTAAAAACTTCTCGAAATATGAATTTGGACTTTCTTTAGTGTATTAGGTGTTTCAAAATGTCGTCTTTCACGTAGATTCGGAATCATCAACAGCAAAAAAAGTCAGTTTTGTGATATCGTTGAATGAACAAAGTTGTATCTTTCTTGTTTCAAGTGTTTAACTACGGACCCATGGCTAAAACTCAAGTTTTAAAGACTTTTCGAAATTCGAATTTGGACTTTCATCAGTGTATTAAGTGTATTAAAATGTCGTCTTTCACATTGATTCGGAATCGTCCACCGCAAAAAAGTTCCCTTTTGAGTTATCGTTGAATGAACAAAGTTGTCTCTTTCTTGTTTCAAGTGTTCAACGATGGACCCATGGCTAAAACTCAAGTTTTAAAAACTTCTCGGTATATGAATTTGTACTTTCTTTAGTGTATTAAGTGTTTCAAAATGTCGTCTTTCACGTAGATTCGGAATCGTCAAAAGCAAATAAGTCAGTTTTTAGATATCTTTGATTGAACAAAGTTCTGTCTTTCTTGTTTCAAGTGTTTAACTATGGACCATGGCTAAAACTCAAGTTTTAAAAACTTTTCGAAATCTGAATATGGACTTTCTTTAGTGTATTAAGTGTTTCAAAATGCTGTCTTTCACGTAGATTCGTAATCATCAAAAGCAAATAAGTCAGTTTTAAGATATCGTTGATTGAACAAAGTTGTCTTCTTCTTGTTTCAAGTGTTCTACTATGGACCCATGGGTAAAACTCAAGTTTTAAAACTTCCCGGAATCTGAATTGAGACTTTCGTTAGTGTATTAAGTGTATCAAAATGTCGTCTTTCACATGGATTCGGAATCGTCAACCGCAAAAAAAGTCAGTTTTGAGATATCGTTGAATGAACAAAGTTGTCTCTTTTTATTTTCAAGTGCTTAACTATGGACCATGGCTAAAACTCAAGTTTTAAAGACATCCCGAAATCCGAATTTGGACTTTCGTTAGTGTATTAAGTGTATCAAAATGTCATCTTTCACATTGATTCGAGATCGTCAACCGCAAAAAAAGTCAGTTTTGAGATATCGTTGAATGAACAAACTTGTCTCTTTCTTGTTTCAAGTGTTTAACTATGGACCCATGGCTAAAACTCAAGTTTTAAAGACTTCCCGAAATCTGAATTTGGACTTTCATCAGTGTATTAAGTGTATTAAAATGTAGTCTTTCACATTGATTCAGAATCGTCCACCGCAAAAAACTTCCCTTTCGAGTTATCGTTGAATGAACGAAGTTGTCTCTTTCTTGTTTCAAGTGTTCAACTATGGACCCATGGCCAAAACTCAAGTTTTAAAAACTTCCCAAAATCTGAATTTGGGCTTTCTTTAGTGTATTAAGTGTTTCAAAATGCCATCTTTCACGTAGATTCGTAATCATCAAAAGCAAATAAGTCAGTTTTTAGATATCTTTGATTGAACAAAGTTCTGTCTTTTCTTGTTTCAAGTGTTCTACTATGGACCCATGGCTAAAACTCAAGTTTTAAAAACATCCCGAAATCTAAATCTGCACTTTCATTAGGGTATTAAGTGTATCAAAATGTCGTCTTTCACATAGATTCGAAATCGTCAACTGCAAAAAAGTCAATTTTAAGATATCGTTGATTGAACAAAGTTGTCTCTTTCTTGTTTCAAGTGTTCTACTATGGACCCATGGGTAAAACTCAAGTTTTAAAAAAATTCCCGGAATCCAAATTTGGACATTCGTTAGTGTATTAAGTGTATCAAAATGTCGTCTTTCACGTTGATTCGGAATCGTCAACTGCAATAAAAGTCAGTTTTGAGATATTGTTGAATGAACAAAGTTGTCTCTTTCTTGTTTCAAGTGTTCTACTATTTACCCATGGCTAAAACTCAAGTTTTAAAAACTTCCCGAAATCCGAATTTGGACATTCGTCAGTGTATTAAGTGTATCAAAATGTCGTCTTTCACGTTGATTCGGAATCGTCAACCGCAATAAAAGTCAGTTTTGAGATATTGTTGAATGAACAAAGTTGTCTCTTTCTTGTTTCAAGTGTTCTACTATAGACCCATGGCTAAAACTCAAGTTTTAAAGACTTCCTGAAATCCAAATTTAGACTTTCATTAGTGTATTAAGTGTATTAAAATGTCGTATTTCACATTGATTCGGAATCGTCAACCGCAAAAAAAGTCAGTTTTGAGTTATAGGTGAATGAACAAAGTTGTCTCTTTCTTGTTTCAAGTATTCAACTATGGACCCATGGCTAAAACTCAAGTTTTAAAGACTTCCCGAAATTCGAATTTGGACTTTCATGAGTGTATTATGTGTATTAAAATGTCGTCTTTCACATTGATTCGGAATCGTCAACCACAAAAAAAGTCAGTTTTGAGATATCGTTGAATGAACAAAGTTGTCTCTTTCTTGTTTCAAGTGTTTAACTATGGACCCATGGCTAAAACTCAAGTTTTAAAAACTTCTCGAAATATGAATTTGGACTTTCTTTAGTGTATTAGGTGTTTCAAAATGTCGTCTTTCACGTAGATTCGGAATCATCAACAGCAAAAAAAGTCAGTTTTGTGATATCGTTGAATGAACAAAGTTGTATCTTTCTTGTTTCAAGTGTTTAACTACGGACCCATGGCTAAAACTCAAGTTTTAAAGACTTTTCGAAATTCGAATTTGGACTTTCATCAGTGTATTAAGTGTATTAAAATGTCGTCTTTCACATTGATTCGGAATCGTCCACCGCAAAAAAGTTCCCTTTTGAGTTATCGTTGAATGAACAAAGTTGTCTCTTTCTTGTTTCAAGTGTTCAACGATGGACCCATGGCTAAAACTCAAGTTTTAAAAACTTCTCGAAATATGAATTTGTACTTTCTTTAGTGTATTAAGTGTTTAAAATGTCGTCTTTCACGTAGATTCGGAATCATCAAAAGCAAATAAGTCAGTTTTTAGATATCTTTGATTGAACAAAGTTCTGTCTTTCTTGTTTCAAGTGTTTAACTATGGACCATGGCTAAAACTCAAGTTTTAAAAACTTTTCGAAATCTGAATATGGACTTTCTTTAGTGTATTAAGTGTTTCAAAATGCTGTCTTTCACGTAGATTCGTAATCATCAAAAGCAAATAAGTCAGTTTTAAGATATCGTTGATTGAACAAAGTTGTCTTCTTCTTGTTTCAAGTGTTCTACTATGGACCCATGGGTAAAACTCAAGTTTTAAAACTTCCCGGAATCTGAATTGAGACTTTCGTTAGTGTATAAGTGTATCAAAATGTCGTCTTTCACATGGATTCGGAATCGTCAACCGCAAAAAAAGTCAGTTTTGAGATATCGTTGAATGAACAAAGTTGTCTCTTTTTATTTTCAAGTGCTTAACTATGGACCATGGCTAAAACTCAAGTTTTAAAGACATCCCGAAATCCGAATTTGGACTTTCGTTAGTGTATTAAGTGTATCAAAATGTCATCTTTCACATTGATTCGAGATCGTCAACCGCAAAAAAAGTCAGTTTTGAGATATCGTTGAATGAACAAACTTGTCTCTTTCTTGTTTCAAGTGTTTAACTATGGACCCATGGCTAAAACTCAAGTTTTAAAGACTTCCCGAAATCTGAATTTGGACTTTCATCAGTGTATAAAGTGTATTAAAATGTAGTCTTTCACATTGATTCAGAATCGTGCACCGCAAAAAACTTCCCTTTCGAGTTATCGTTGAATGAACGAAGTTGTCTCTTTCTTGTTTCAAGTGTTCAACTATGGACCCATGGCCAAAACTCAAGTTTTAAAAACTTCCCAAAATCTGAATTTGGGCTTTCTTTAGTGTATTAAGTGTTTCAAAATGCCATCTTTCACGTAGATTCGTAATCATCAAAAGCAAATAAGTCAGTTTTTAGATATCTTTGATTGAACAAAGTTCTGTCTTTTCTTGTTTCAAGTGTTCTACTATGGACCCATGGCTAAAACTCAAGTTTTAAAAACATCCCGAAATCTAAATCTGGACTTTCATTAGGGTATTAAGTGTATCAAAATGTCGTCTTTCACATAGATTCGAAATCGTCAAATGCAAAAAAGTCAATTTTAAGATATCGTTGATTGAACAAAGTTGTCTCTTTCTTGTTTCAAGTGTTGTACTATGGACCCATGGGTAAAACTCAAGTTTTAAAAAAGTTCCCGGAATCCAAATTTGGACATTCGTTAGTGTATTAAGTGTATCAAAATGTCGTCTTTCACGTTGATTCGGAATCGTCAACCGCAATAAAAGTCAGTTTTGAGATATTGTTGAATGAACAAAGTTGTCTCTTTCTTGTTTCAAGTGTTCTACTATTTACCCATGGCTAAAACTCAAGTTTTAAAGACTTCCCGAAATCCGAATTTGGACTTTCGTTAGTGTATTAAGTGTATCAAAATGTCGTCTTTCACATTTATTCGAAATCGTCAACTGCAAAAAAAGTCAGTTTTGAGAAATCGTTGAATGAACAAAGTTGTCTCTTTCTTGTTTCAAGTGTTCTACTATGGACCCATGGCTAAAACTCAAGTTTTAAAGACTTTCCGAAATCCGAATTTGGACTTTCATCAGTGTATTAAGTGTATTAAAATGTCGTCTTTCACAATGATTCGGAATCGTCCACTACAAAAAACTGCCCTTTTGAGTTATCGTTGAATAAGCAAAGTTGTCTCTTTCTTGTTTCAAGTGTTCAACTATGGACCCATGGCTAAAACACAAGTTTTAAAAACTTCTCGAAATATGAATTTGGACTTTCTTTAGTGTATTAAGTTTTTCAAAATGTCGTCTTTCACGTAGATTCGGAATCATCAAAACCAAATAAGTCAGTTTTTAGATATCTTTGATTGAACAAAGTTCTATCTTTCTTGTTTTAAATGTTCTCCTATGGACCCACGGCTAAAACTCAAGTTTTAAAAACTTCTCGAAATCTGAATCTGGACTTTCATTAGTGTATTAAGTGTATCAAAATGTCATCTTTCACATAGGTTCGGAATCGTCAACTGCGAAAAAGTCAATTTTAAGATATCGTTGATTGAACAAAGTTGTCTCTTTCTTGTTTCAAGTGTTCTACTATGGACCCATGGGTAAAACTCAAGTTTTAAAAAAGTTCCCGGAATCCAAATTTGGACATTCGTTAGTGTATTAAGTGTATCAAAATGTCGTCTTTCACGTTGATTCGGAATCGTCAACCGCAATAAAAGTCAGTTTTGAGATATTGTTGAATGAACAAAGTTGTCTCTTTCTTGTTTCAAGTGTTCTACTATTTACCCATGGCTAAAACTCAAGTTTTAAAGACTTCCCGAAATCCGAATTTGGACATTCGTTAGTGTATTAAGTGTATCAAAATGTCGTCTTTCACGTTGATTCGGAATCGTCAACCGCAATAAAAGTCAGTTTTGAGATATTGTTGAATGAACAAAGTTGTCTCTTTCTTGTTTCAAGTATTCAACTATGGACCCATGGCTAAAACTCAAGTTTTAAAGACTTCCCGAAATTGGAATTTGGACTTTCATGAGTGTATTAAGTGTGTTAAAATGTCGTCTTTCACATTGATTCGGAATCGTCAACCACAAAAAAAGTCAGTTTTGAGATATCGTTGAATGAACAAAGTTGTCTCTTTCTTGTTTCAAGTGTTTAACTATGGACCCATGGCTAAAACTCAAGTTTTAAAAACTTCTCGAAATATGAATTTGGACTTTCTTTAGTGTATTAGGTGTTTCAAAATGTCGTCTTTCACGTAGATTCGGAATCATCAACAGCAAAAAAAGTCAGTTTTGTGATATCGTTGAATGAACAAAGTTGTATCTTTCTTGTTTCAAGTGTTTAACTACGGACCCATGGCTAAAACTCAAGTTTTAAAGACTTTTCGAAATTCGAATTTGGACTTTCATCAGTGTATTAAGTGTATTAAAATGTCGTCTTTCACATTGATTCGGAATCGTCCACCGCAAAAAAGTTCCCTTTTGAGTTATCGTTGAATGAACAAAGTTGTCTCTTTCTTGTTTCAAGTGTTCAACGATGGACCCATGGCTAAAACTCAAGTTTTAAAAACTTCTCGAAATATGAATTTGTACTTTCTTTAGTGTATTAAGTGTTTCAAAATGTCGTCTTTCACGTAGATTCGGAATCATCAAAAGCAAATAAGTCAGTTTTTAGATATCTTTGATTGAACAAAGTTCTGTCTTTCTTGTTTCAAGTGTTTAACTATGGACCATGGCTAAAACTCAAGTTTTAAAAACTTTTCGAAATCTGAATATGGACTTTCTTTAGTGTATTAAGTGTTTCAAAATGCTGTCTTTCACGTAGATTCGTAATCATCAAAAGCAAATAAGTCAGTTTTAAGATATCGTTGATTGAACAAAGTTGTCTTCTTCTTGTTTCAAGTGTTCTACTATGGACCCATGGGTAAAACTCAAGTTTTAAAACTTCCCGGAATCTGAATTGAGACTTTCGTTAGTGTATAAGTGTATCAAAATGTCGTCTTTCACATGGATTCGGAATCGTCAACCGCAAAAAAAGTCAGTTTTGAGATATCGTTGAATGAACAAAGTTGTCTCTTTTTATTTTCAAGTGCTTAACTATGGACCATGGCTAAAACTCAAGTTTTAAAGACATCCCGAAATCCGAATTTGGACTTTCGTTAGTGTATTAAGTGTATCAAAATGTCATCTTTCACATTGATTCGAGATCGTCAACCGCAAAAAAAGTCAGTTTTGAGATATCGTTGAATGAACAAACTTGTCTCTTTCTTGTTTCAAGTGTTTAACTATGGACCCATGGCTAAAACTCAAGTTTTAAAGACTTCCCGAAATCTGAATTTGGACTTTCATCAGTGTATAAAGTGTATTAAAATGTAGTCTTTCACATTGATTCAGAATCGTGCACCGCAAAAAACTTCCCTTTCGAGTTATCGTTGAATGAACGAAGTTGTCTCTTTCTTGTTTCAAGTGTTCAACTATGGACCCATGGCCAAAACTCAAGTTTTAAAAACTTCCCAAAATCTGAATTTGGGCTTTCTTTAGTGTATTAAGTGTTTCAAAATGCCATCTTTCACGTAGATTCGTAATCATCAAAAGCAAATAAGTCAGTTTTTAGATATCTTTGATTGAACAAAGTTCTGTCTTTTCTTGTTTCAAGTGTTCTACTATGGACCCATGGCTAAAACTCAAGTTTTAAAAACATCCCGAAATCTAAATCTGGACTTTCATTAGGGTATTAAGTGTATCAAAATGTCGTCTTTCACATAGATTCGAAATCGTCAAATGCAAAAAAGTCAATTTTAAGATATCGTTGATTGAACAAAGTTGTCTCTTTCTTGTTTCAAGTGTTGTACTATGGACCCATGGGTAAAACTCAAGTTTTAAAAAAGTTCCCGGAATCCAAATTTGGACATTCGTTAGTGTATTAAGTGTATCAAAATGTCGTCTTTCACGTTGATTCGGAATCGTCAACCGCAATAAAAGTCAGTTTTGAGATATTGTTGAATGAACAAAGTTGTCTCTTTCTTGTTTCAAGTGTTCTACTATTTACCCATGGCTAAAACTCAAGTTTTAAAGACTTCCCGAAATCCGAATTTGGACTTTCGTTAGTGTATTAAGTGTATCAAAATGTCGTCTTTCACATTTATTCGAAATCGTCAACTGCAAAAAAAGTCAGTTTTGAGAAATCGTTGAATGAACAAAGTTGTCTCTTTCTTGTTTCAAGTGTTCTACTATGGACCCATGGCTAAAACTCAAGTTTTAAAGACTTTCCGAAATCCGAATTTGGACTTTCATCAGTGTATTAAGTGTATTAAAATGTCGTCTTTCACAATGATTCGGAATCGTCCACTACAAAAAACTGCCCTTTTGAGTTATCGTTGAATAAGCAAAGTTGTCTCTTTCTTGTTTCAAGTGTTCAACTATGGACCCATGGCTAAAACACAAGTTTTAAAAACTTCTCGAAATATGAATTTGGACTTTCTTTAGTGTATTAAGTTTTTCAAAATGTCGTCTTTCACGTAGATTCGGAATCATCAAAACCAAATAAGTCAGTTTTTAGATATCTTTGATTGAACAAAGTTCTATCTTTCTTGTTTTAAGTGTTCTCCTATGGACCCACGGCTAAAACTCAAGTTTTAAAAACTTCTCGAAATCTGAATCTGGACTTTCATTAGTGTATTAAGTGTATCAAAATGTCATCTTTCACATAGGTTCGGAATCGTCAACTGCGAAAAAGTCAATTTTAAGATATCTTTGATTGAACAAAGTTGTCTCTTTCTTGTTTCAAGTGTTCTACTATGGACCCATGGGTAAAACTCAAGTTTTAAAAAAGTTCCCGGAATCCAAATTTGGACATTCGTTAGTGTATTAAGTGTATCAAAATGTCGTCTTTCACGTTGATTCGGAATCGTCAACCGCAATAAAAGTCAGTTTTGAGATATTGTTGAATGAACAAAGTTGTCTCTTTCTTGTTTCAAGTGTTCTACTATTTACCCATGGCTAAAACTCAAGTTTTAAAGACTTCCCGAAATCCGAATTTGGACATTCGTTAGTGTATTAAGTGTATCAAAATGTCGTCTTTCACGTTGATTCGGAATCGTCAACCGCAATAAAAGTCAGTTTTGAGATATTGTTGAATGAACAAAGTTGTCTCTTTCTTGTTTCAAGTATTCAACTATGGACCCATGGCTAAAACTCAAGTTTTAAAGACTTCCCGAAATTGGAATTTGGACTTTCATGAGTGTATTAAGTGTGTTAAAATGTCGTCTTTCACATTGATTCGGAATCGTCAACCACAAAAAAAGTCAGTTTTGAGATATCGTTGAATGAACAAAGTTGTCTCTTTCTTGTTTCAAGTGTTTAACTATGGACCCATGGCTAAAACTCAAGTTTTAAAAACTTCTCGAAATATGAATTTGGACTTTCTTTAGTGTATTAGGTGTTTCAAAATGTCGTCTTTCACGTAGATTCGGAATCATCAACAGCAAAAAAAGTCAGTTTTGTGATATCGTTGAATGAACAAAGTTGTATCTTTCTTGTTTCAAGTGTTTAACTACGGACCCATGGCTAAAACTCAAGTTTTAAAGACTTTTCGAAATTCGAATTTGGACTTTCATCAGTGTATTAAGTGTATTAAAATGTCGTCTTTCACATTGATTCGGAATCGTCCACCGCAAAAAAGTTCCCTTTTGAGTTATCGTTGAATGAACAAAGTTGTCTCTTTCTTGTTTCAAGTGTTCAACGATGGACCCATGGCTAAAACTCAAGTTTTAAAAACTTCTCGAAATATGAATTTGTACTTTCTTTAGTGTATTAAGTGTTTCAAAATGTCGTCTTTCACGTAGATTCGGAATCATCAAAAGCAAATAAGTCAGTTTTTAGATATCTTTGATTGAACAAAGTTCTGTCTTTCTTGTTTCAAGTGTTTAACTATGGACCATGGCTAAAACTCAAGTTTTAAAAACTTTTCGAAATCTGAATATGGACTTTCTTTAGTGTATTAAGTGTTTCAAAATGCTGTCTTTCACGTAGATTCGTAATCATCAAAAGCAAATAAGTCAGTTTTAAGATATCGTTGATTGAACAAAGTTGTCTTCTTCTTGTTTCAAGTGTTCTACTATGGACCCATGGGTAAAACTCAAGTTTTAAAACTTCCCGGAATCTGAATTGAGACTTTCGTTAGTGTATAAGTGTATCAAAATGTCGTCTTTCACATGGATTCGGAATCGTCAACCGCAAAAAAAGTCAGTTTTGAGATATCGTTGAATGAACAAAGTTGTCTCTTTTTATTTTCAAGTGCTTAACTATGGACCATGGCTAAAACTCAAGTTTTAAAGACATCCCGAAATCCGAATTTGGACTTTCGTTAGTGTATTAAGTGTATCAAAATGTCATCTTTCACATTGATTCGAGATCGTCAACCGCAAAAAAAGTCAGTTTTGAGATATCGTTGAATGAACAAACTTGTCTCTTTCTTGTTTCAAGTGTTTAACTATGGACCCATGGCTAAAACTCAAGTTTTAAAGACTTCCCGAAATCTGAATTTGGACTTTCATCAGTGTATAAAGTGTATTAAAATGTAGTCTTTCACATTGATTCAGAATCGTGCACCGCAAAAAACTTCCCTTTCGAGTTATCGTTGAATGAACGAAGTTGTCTCTTTCTTGTTTCAAGTGTTCAACTATGGACCCATGGCCAAAACTCAAGTTTTAAAAACTTCCCAAAATCTGAATTTGGGCTTTCTTTAGTGTATTAAGTGTTTCAAAATGCCATCTTTCACGTAGATTCGTAATCATCAAAAGCAAATAAGTCAGTTTTTAGATATCTTTGATTGAACAAAGTTCTGTCTTTTCTTGTTTCAAGTGTTCTACTATGGACCCATGGCTAAAACTCAAGTTTTAAAAACATCCCGAAATCTAAATCTGGACTTTCATTAGGGTATTAAGTGTATCAAAATGTCGTCTTTCACATAGATTTGAAATCGTCAAATGCAAAAAAGTCAATTTTAAGATATCGTTGATTGAACAAAGTTGTCTCTTTCTTGTTTCAAGTGTTGTACTATGGACCCATGGGTAAAACTCAAGTTTTAAAAAAGTTCCCGGAATCCAAATTTGGACATTCGTTAGTGTATTAAGTGTATCAAAATGTCGTCTTTCACGTTGATTCGGAATCGTCAACCGCAATAAAAGTCAGTTTTGAGATATTGTTGAATGAACAAAGTTGTCTCTTTCTTGTTTCAAGTGTTCTACTATTTACCCATGGCTAAAACTCAAGTTTTAAAGACTTCCCGAAATCCGAATTTGGACTTTCGTTAGTGTATTAAGTGTATCAAAATTTCGTCTTTCACATTTATTCGAAATCGTCAACTGCAAAAAAAGTCAGTTTTGAGAAATCGTTGAATGAACAAAGTTGTCTCTTTCTTGTTTCAAGTGTTCTACTATGGACCCATGGCTAAAACTCAAGTTTTAAAGACTTTCCGAAATCCGAATTTGGACTTTCATCAGTGTATTAAGTGTATTAAAATGTCGTCTTTCACAATGATTCGGAATCGTCCACTACAAAAAACTGCCCTTTTGAGTTATCGTTGAATAAGCAAAGTTGTCTCTTTCTTGTTTCAAGTGTTCAACTATGGACCCATGGCTAAAACACAAGTTTTAAAAACTTCTCGAAATATGAATTTGGACTTTCTTTAGTGTATTAAGTTTTTCAAAATGTCGTCTTTCACGTAGATTCGGAATCATCAAAACCAAATAAGTCAGTTTTTAGATATCTTTGATTGAACAAAGTTCTATCTTTCTTGTTTTAAGTGTTCTCCTATGGACCCACGGCTAAAACTCAAGTTTTAAAAACTTCTCGAAATCTGAATCTGGACTTTCATTAGTGTATTAAGTGTATCAAAATGTCATCTTTCACATAGGTTCGGAATCGTCAACTGCGAAAAAGTCAATTTTAAGATATCTTTGATTGAACAAAGTTGTCTCTTTCTTGTTTCAAGTGTTCTACTATGGACCCATGGGTAAAACTCAAGTTTTAAAAAAGTTCCCGGAATCCAAATTTGGACATTCGTTAGTGTATTAAGTGTATCAAAATGTCGTCTTTCACGTTGATTCGGAATCGTCAACCGCAATAAAAGTCAGTTTTGAGATATTGTTGAATGAACAAAGTTGTCTCTTTCTTGTTTCAAGTGTTCTACTATTTACCCATGGCTAAAACTCAAGTTTTAAAGACTTCCCGAAATCCGAATTTGGACATTCGTTAGTGTATTAAGTGTATCAAAATGTCGTCTTTCACGTTGATTCGGAATCGTCAACCGCAATAAAAGTCAGTTTTGAGATATTGTTGAATGAACAAAGTTGTCTCTTTCTTGTTTCAAGTATTCAACTATGGACCCATGGCTAAAACTCAAGTTTTAAAGACTTCCCGAAATTGGAATTTGGACTTTCATGAGTGTATTAAGTGTGTTAAAATGTCGTCTTTCACATTGATTCGGAATCGTCAACCACAAAAAAAGTCAGTTTTGAGATATCGTTGAATGAACAAAGTTGTCTCTTTCTTGTTTCAAGTGTTTAACTATGGACCCATGGCTAAAACTCAAGTTTTAAAAACTTCTCGAAATATGAATTTGGACTTTCTTTAGTGTATTAGGTGTTTCAAAATGTCGTCTTTCACGTAGATTCGGAATCATCAACAGCAAAAAAAGTCAGTTTTGTGATATCGTTGAATGAACAAAGTTGTATCTTTCTTGTTTCAAGTGTTTAACTACGGACCCATGGCTAAAACTCAAGTTTTAAAGACTTTTCGAAATTCGAATTTGGACTTTCATCAGTGTATTAAGTGTATTAAAATGTCGTCTTTCACATTGATTCGGAATCGTCCACCGCAAAAAAGTTCCCTTTTGAGTTATCGTTGAATGAACAAAGTTGTCTCTTTCTTGTTTCAAGTGTTCAACGATGGACCCATGGCTAAAACTCAAGTTTTAAAAACTTCTCGAAATATGAATTTGTACTTTCTTTAGTGTATTAAGTGTTTCAAAATGTCGTCTTTCACGTAGATTCGGAATCATCAAAAGCAAATAAGTCAGTTTTTAGATATCTTTGATTGAACAAAGTTCTGTCTTTCTTGTTTCAAGTGTTTAACTATGGACCATGGCTAAAACTCAAGTTTTAAAAACTTTTCGAAATCTGAATATGGACTTTCTTTAGTGTATTAAGTGTTTCAAAATGCTGTCTTTCACGTAGATTCGTAATCATCAAAAGCAAATAAGTCAGTTTTAAGATATCGTTGATTGAACAAAGTTGTCTTCTTCTTGTTTCAAGTGTTCTACTATGGACCCATGGGTAAAACTCAAGTTTTAAAACTTCCCGGAATCTGAATTGAGACTTTCGTTAGTGTATAAGTGTATCAAAATGTCGTCTTTCACATGGATTCGGAATCGTCAACCGCAAAAAAAGTCAGTTTTGAGATATCGTTGAATGAACAAAGTTGTCTCTTTTTATTTTCAAGTGCTTAACTATGGACCATGGCTAAAACTCAAGTTTTAAAGACATCCCGAAATCCGAATTTGGACTTTCGTTAGTGTATTAAGTGTATCAAAATGTCATCTTTCACATTGATTCGAGATCGTCAACCGCAAAAAAAGTCAGTTTTGAGATATCGTTGAATGAACAAACTTGTCTCTTTCTTGTTTCAAGTGTTTAACTATGGACCCATGGCTAAAACTCAAGTTTTAAAGACTTCCCGAAATCTGAATTTGGACTTTCATCAGTGTATTAAGTGTATTAAAATGTAGTCTTTCACATTGATTCAGAATCGTGCACCGCAAAAAACTTCCCTTTCGAGTTATCGTTGAATGAACGAAGTTGTCTCTTTCTTGTTTCAAGTGTTCAACTATGGACCCATGGCCAAAACTCAAGTTTTAAAAACTTCCCAAAATCTGAATTTGGGCTTTCTTTAGTGTATTAAGTGTTTCAAAATGCCATCTTTCACGTAGATTCGTAATCATCAAAAGCAAATAAGTCAGTTTTTAGATATCTTTGATTGAACAAAGTTCTGTCTTTTCTTGTTTCAAGTGTTCTACTATGGACCCATGGCTAAAACTCAAGTTTTAAAAACATCCCGAAATCTAAATCTGGACTTTCATTAGGGTATTAAGTGTATCAAAATGTCGTCTTTCACATAGATTCAAAATCGTCAACTGCAAAAAAGTCAATTTTAAGATATCGTTGATTGAACAAAGTTGTCTCTTTCTTGTTTCAAGTGTTCTACTATGGACCCATGGGTAAAACTCAAGTTTTAAAAAAATTCCCGGAATCCAAATTTGGACATTCGTTAGTGTATTAAGTGTATCAAAATGTCGTCTTTCACGTTGATTCGGAATCGTCAACTGCAATAAAAGTCAGTTTTGAGATATTGTTGAATGAACAAAGTTGTCTCTTTCTTGTTTCAAGTGTTCTACTATTTACCCATGGCTAAAACTCAAGTTTTAAAAACTTCCCGAAATCCGAATTTGGACATTCGTCAGTGTATTAAGTGTATCAAAATGTCGTCTTTCACGTTGATTCGGAATCGTCAACCGCAATAAAAGTCAGTTTTGAGATATTGTTGAATGAACAAAGTTGTCTCTTTCTTGTTTCAAGTGTTCTACTATAGACCCATGGCTAAAACTCAAGTTTTAAAGACTTCCTGAAATCCAAATTTAGACTTTCATTAGTGTATTAAGTGTATTAAAATGTCGTATTTCACATTGATTCGGAATCGTCAACCGCAAAAAAAGTCAGTTTTGAGTTATAGGTGAATGAACAAAGTTGTCTCTTTCTTGTTTCAAGTATTCAACTATGGACCCATGGCTAAAACTCAAGTTTTAAAGACTTCCCGAAATTCGAATTTGGACTTTCATGAGTGTATTAAGTGTATTAAAATGTCGTCTTTCACATTGATTCGGAATCGTCAACCACAAAAAAAGTCAGTTTTGAGATATCGTTGAATGAACAAAGTTGTCTCTTTCTTGTTTCAAGTGTTTAACTATGGACCCATGGCTAAAACTCAAGTTTTAAAAACTTCTCGAAATATGAATTTGGACTTTCTTTAGTGTATTAGGTGTTTCAAAATGTCGTCTTTCACGTAGATTCGGAATCATCAACAGCAAAAAAAGTCAGTTTTGTGATATCGTTGAATGAACAAAGTTGTATCTTTCTTGTTTCAAGTGTTTAACTACGGACCCATGGCTAAAACTCAAGTTTTAAAGACTTTTCGAAATTCGAATTTGGACTTTCATCAGTGTATTAAGTGTATTAAAATGTCGTCTTTCACATTGATTCGGAATCGTCCACCGCAAAAAAGTTCCCTTTTGAGTTATCGTTGAATGAACAAAGTTGTCTCTTTCTTGTTTCAAGTGGTCAACGATGGACCCATGGCTAAAACTCAAGTTTTAAAAACTTCTCGAAATATGAATTTGTACTTTCTTTAGTGTATTAAGTGTTTCAAAATGTCATCTTTCACGTAGATTCGGAATCATCAAAAGCAAATAAGTCAGTTTTTAGATATCTTTGATTGAACAAAGTTCTGTCTTTCTTGTTTCAAGTGTTTAACTATGGACCATGGCTAAAACTCAAGTTTTAAAAACTTTTCGAAATCTGAATATGGACTTTCTTTAGTGTATTAAGTGTTTCAAAATGCTGTCTTTCACGTAGATTCGTAATCATCAAAAGCAAATAAGTCAGTTTTAAGATATCGTTGATTGAACAAAGTTGTCTTCTTCTTGTTTCAAGTGTTCTACTATGGTCCCATGGGTAAAACTCAAGTTTTAAAACTTCCCGGAATCTGAATTGAGACTTTCGTTAGTGTATTAAGTGTATCAAAATGTCGTCTTTCACATGGATTCGGAATCGTCAACCGCAAAAAAAGTCAGTTTTGAGATATCGTTGAATGAACAAAGTTGTCTCTTTTTATTTTCAAGTGCTTAACTATGGACCATGGCTAAAACTCAAGTTTTAAAGACATCCCGAAATCCGAATTTGGACTTTCGTTAGTGTATTAAGTGTATCAAAATGTCATCTTTCACATTGATTCGAGATCGTCAACCGCAAAAAAAGTCAGTTTTGAGATATCGTTGAATGAACAAAGTTGTCTCTTTCTTGTTTCAAGTGTTTAACTATGGACCCATGGCTAAAACTCAAGTTTTAAAGACTTCCCGAAATCTGAATTTGGACTTTCATCAGTGTATAAAGTGTATTAAAATGTAGTCTTTCACATTGATTCAGAATCGTGCACCGCAAAAAACTTCCCTTTCGAGTTATCGTTGAATGAACGAAGTTGTCTCTTTCTTGTTTCAAGTGTTCAACTATGGACCCATGGCCAAAACTCAAGTTTTAAAAACTTCCCAAAATCTGAATTTGGGCTTTCTTTAGTGTATTAAGTGTTTCAAAATGCCATCTTTCACGTAGATTCGTAATCATCAAAAGCAAATAAGTCAGTTTTTAGATATCTTTGATTGAACAAAGTTCTGTCTTTTCTTGTTTCAAGTGTTCTACTATGGACCCATGGCTAAAACTCAAGTTTTAAAAACATCCCGAAATCTAAATCTGGACTTTCATTAGGGTATTAAGTGTATCAAAATGTCGTCTTTCACATAGATTCGAAATCGTCAACTGCAAAAAAGTCAATTTTAAGATATCGTTGATTGAACAAAGTTGTCTCTTTCTTGTTTCAAGTGTTGTACTATGGACCCATGGGTAAAACTCAAGTTTTAAAAAAGTTCCCGGAATCCAAATTTGGACATTCGTTAGTGTATTAAGTGTATCAAAATGTCGTCTTTCACGTTGATTCGGAATCGTCAACCGCAATAAAGGTCAGTTTTGAGATATTGTTGAATGAACAAAGTTGTCTCTTTCTTGTTTCAAGTGTTCTACTATTTACCCATGGCTAAAACTCAAGTTTTAAAGACTTCCCGAAATCCGAATTTGGACTTTCGTTAGTGTATTAAGTGTATCAAAATGTCGTCTTTCACATTTATTCGAAATCGTCAACTGCAAAAAAAGTCAGTTTTGAGAAATCGTTGAATGAACAAAGTTGTCTCTTTCTTGTTTCAAGTGTTCTACTATGGACCCATGGCTAAAACTCAAGTTTTAAAGACTTTCCGAAATCCGAATTTGGACTTTCATCAGTGTATTAAGTGTATTAAAATGTCGTCTTTCACATTGATTCGGAATCGTCCACTACAAAAAACTGCCCTTTTGAGTTATCGTTGAATAAGCAAAGTTGTCTCTTTCTTGTTTCAAGTGTTCAACTATGGACCCATGGCTAAAACACAAGTTTTAAAAACTTCTCGAAATATGAATTTGGACTTTCTTTAGTGTATTAAGTTTTTCAAAATGTCGTCTTTCACGTAGATTCGGAATCATCAAAACCAAATAAGTCAGTTTTTAGATATCTTTGATTGAACAAAGTTCTATCTTTCTTGTTTTAAGTGTTCTCCTATGAACCCACGGCTAAAACTCAAGTTTTAAAAACTTCTCGAAATCTGAATCTGGACTTTCATTAGTGTATTGAGTGTATCAAAATGTCATCTTTCACATAGGTTCGGAATCGTCAACTGCGAAAAAGTCAATTTTAAGATATCGTTGATTGAACAAAGTTGTCTCTTTCTTGTTTCAAGTGTTCTACTATGGACCCATGGGTAAAACTCAAGTTTTAAAAAAGTTCCCGGAATCCAAATTTGGACATTCGTTAGTGTATTAAGTGTATCAAAATGTCGTCTTTCACGTTGATTCGGAATCGTCAACCGCAATAAAAGTCAGTTTTGAGATATTGTTGAATGAACAAAGTTGTCTCTTTCTTGTTTCAAGTGTTCTACTATTTACCCATGGCTAAAACTCAAGTTTTAAAGACTTCCTGAAATCCGAATTTGGACATTCGTTAGTGTATTAAGTGTATCAAAATGTCGTCTTTCACGTTGATTCGGAATCGTCAACCGCAATAAAAGTCAGTTTTGAGATATTGTTGAATGAACAAAGTTGTCTCTTTCTTGTTTCAAGTGTTCTACTATAGACCCATGGCTAAAACTCAAGTTTTAAAGACTTCCTGAAATCCAAATTTAGACTTTCATTAGTGTATTAAGTGTATTAAAATGTCGTATTTCACATGGATTCGGAATCGTCAACCGCAAAAAAAGTCAGTTTTGAGTTATAGTTGAATGAACAAAGTTGTATCTTTCTTGTTTCAAGTATTCAACTATGGACCCATGGCTAAAACTCAAGTTTTAAAGACTTCCCGAAATTCGAATTTGGACTTTCATGAGTGTATTAAGTGTATTAAAATGTCGTCTTTCACATTGATTCGGAATCGTCAACCACAAAAAAAGTCAGTTTTGAGATATCGTTGAATGAACAAAGTTGTCTCTTTCTTGTTTCAAGTGTTTAACTATGGACCCATGGCTAAAACTCAAGTTTTAAAAACTTCTCGAAATATGAATTTGGACTTTCTTTAGTGTATTAGGTGTTTCAAAATGTCGTCTTTCACGTAGATTCGGAATCATCAACAGCAAAAAAAGTCAGTTTTGTGATATCGTTGAATGAACAAAGTTGTATCTTTCTTGTTTCAAGTGTTTAACTACGGACCCATGGCTAAAACTCAAGTTTTAAAGACTTTTCGAAATTCGAATTTGGACTTTCATCAGTGTATTAAGTGTATTAAAATGTCGTCTTTCACATTGATTCGGAATCGTCCACCGCAAAAAAGTTCCCTTTTGAGTTATCGTTGAATGAACAAAGTTGTCTCTTTCTTGTTTCAAGTGTTCAACGATGGACCCATGGCTAAAACTCAAGTTTTAAAAACTTCTCGAAATATGAATTTGTACTTTCTTTAGTGTATTAAGTGTTTCAAAATGTCGTCTTTCACGTAGATTCGGAATCATCAAAAGCAAATAAGTCAGTTTTTAGATATCTTTGATTGAACAAAGTTCTGTCTTTCTTGTTTCAAGTGTTTAACTACGGACCATGGCTAAAACTCAAGTTTTAAAAACTTTTCGAAATCTGAATATGGACTTTCTTTAGTGTATTAAGTGTTTCAAAATGCTGTCTTTCACGTAGATTCGTAATCATCAAAAGCAAATAAGTCAGTTTTAAGATATCGTTGATTGAACAAAGTTGTCTTCTTCTTGTTTCAAGTGTTCTACTATGGACCCATGGGTAAAACTCAAGTTTTAAAACTTCCCGGAATCTGAATTGAGACTTTCGTTAGTGTATTAAGTGTATCAAAATGTCGTCTTTCACATGGATTCGGAATCGTCAACCGCAAAAAAAGTCAGTTTTGAGATATCGTTGAATGAACAAAGTTGTCTCTTTTTATTTTCAAGTGCTTAACTATGGACCATGGCTAAAACTCAAGTTTTAAAGACATCCCGAAATCCGAATTTGGACTTTCGTTAGTGTATTAAGTGTATCAAAATGTCATCTTTCACATTGATTCGAGATCGTCAACCGCAAAAAAAGTCAGTTTTGAGATATCGTTGAATGAACAAAGTTGTCTCTTTCTTGTTTCAAGTGTTTAACTATGGACCCATGGCTAAAACTCAAGTTTTAAAGACTTCCCGAAATCTGAATTTGGACTTTCATCAGTGTATAAAGTGTATTAAAATGTAGTCTTTCACATTGATTCAGAATCGTGCACCGCAAAAAACTTCCCTTTCGAGTTATCGTTGAATGAACGAAGTTGTCTCTTTCTTGTTTCAAGTGTTCAACTATGGACCCATGGCCAAAACTCAAGTTTTAAAAACTTCCCAAAATCTGAATTTGGGCTTTCTTTAGTGTATTAAGTGTTTCAAAATGCCATCTTTCACGTAGATTCGTAATCATCAAAAGCAAATAAGTCAGTTTTTAGATATCTTTGATTGAACAAAGTTCTGTCTTTTCTTGTTTCAAGTGTTCTACTATGGACCCATGGCTAAAACTCAAGTTTTAAAAACATCCCGAAATCTAAATCTGGACTTTCATTAGGGTATTAAGTGTATCAAAATGTCGTCTTTCACATAGATTCGAAATCGTCAACTGCAAAAAAGTCAATTTTAAGATATCGTTGATTGAACAAAGTTGTCTCTTTCTTGTTTCAAGTGTTGTACTATGGACCCATGGGTAAAACTCAAGTTTTAAAAAAGTTCCCGGAATCCAAATTTGGACATTCGTTAGTGTATTAAGTGTATCAAAATGTCGTCTTTCACGTTGATTCGGAATCGTCAACCGCAATAAAAGTCAGTTTTGAGATATTGTTGAATGAACAAAGTTGTCTCTTTCTTGTTTCAAGTGTTCTACTATTTACCCATGGCTAAAACTCAAGTTTTAAAGACTTCCCGAAATCCGAATTTGGACTTTCGTTAGTGTATTAAGTGTATCAAAATGTCGTCTTTCACATTTATTCGAAATCGTCAACTGCAAAAAAAGTCAGTTTTGAGAAATCGTTGAATGAACAAAGTTGTCTCTTTCTTGTTTCAAGTGTTCTACTATGGACCCATGGCTAAAACTCAAGTTTTAAAGACTTTCCGAAATCCGAATTTGGACTTTCATCAGTGTATTAAGTGTATTAAAATGTCGTCTTTCACATTGATTCGGAATCGTCCACTACAAAAAATTGCCCTTTTGAGTTATCGTTGAATAAGCAAAGTTGTCTCTTTCTTGTTTCAAGTGTTCAACTATGGACCCATGGCTAAAACACAAGTTTTAAAAACTTCTCGAAATATGAATTTGGACTTTCTTTAGTGTATTAAGTTTTTCAAAATGTCGTCTTTCACGTAGATTCGGAATCATCAAAACCAAATAAGTCAGTTTTTAGATATCTTTGATTGAACAAAGTTCTATCTTTCTTGTTTTAAGTGTTCTCCTATGGACCCACGGCTAAAACTCAAGTTTTAAAAACTTCTCGAAATCTGAATCTGGACTTTCATTAGTGTATTAAGTGTATCAAAATGTCATCTTTCACATAGGTTCGGAATCGTCAACTGCGAAAAAGTCAATTTTAAGATATCGTTGATTGAACAAAGTTGTCTCTTTCTTGTTTCAAGTGTTCTACTATGGACCCATGGGTAAAACTCAAGTTTTAAAAAAGTTCCCGGAATCCAAATTTGGACATTCGTTAGTGTATTAAGTGTATCAAAATGTCGTCTTTCACGTTGATTCGGAATCGTCAACCGCAATAAAAGTCAGTTTTGAGATATTGTTGAATGAACAAAGTTGTCTCTTTCTTGTTTCAAGTGTTCTACTATTTACCCATGGCTAAAACTCAAGTTTTAAAGACTTCCCGAAATCCGAATTTGGACATTCGTTAGTGTATTAAGTGTATCAAAATGTCGTCTTTCACGTTGATTCGGAATCGTCAACCGCAAAAAAAGTCAGTTTTGAGATATTGTTGAATGAACAAAGTTGTCTCTTTCTTGTTTCAAGTATTCAACTATGGACCCATGGCTAAAACTCAAGTTTTAAAGACTTCCCGAAATTCGAATTTGGACTTTCATGAGTGTATTAAGTGTATTAAAATGTCGTCTTTCACATTGATTCGGAATCGTCAACCACAAAAAAAGTCAGTTTTGAGATATCGTTGAATGAACAAAGTTGTCTCTTTCTTGTTTCAAGTGTTTAACTATGGACCCATGGCTAAAACTCAAGTTTTAAAAACTTCTCGAAATATGAATTTGGACTTTCTTTAGTGTATTAGGTGTTTCAAAATGTCGTCTTTCACGTAGATTCGGAATCATCAACAGCAAAAAAAGTCAGTTTTGTGATATCGTTGAATGAACAAAGTTGTATCTTTCTTGTTTCAAGTGTTTAACTACGGGCCCATGGCTAAAACTCAAGTTTTAAAGACTTTTCGAAATTCGAATTTGGACTTTCATCAGTGTATTAAGTGTATTAAAATGTCGTCTTTCACATTGGTTCGGAATCGTCCACCGCAAAAAAGTTCCCTTTTGAGTTATCGTTGAATGAACAAAGTTGTCTCTTTCTTGTTTCAAGTGTTCAACGATGGACCCATGGCTAAAACTCAAGTTTTAAAAACTTCTCGAAATATGAATTTGTACTTTCTTTAGTGTATTAAGTGTTTCAAAATGTCGTCTTTCACGTAGATTCGGAATCATCAAAAGCAAATAAGTCAGTTTTTAGATATCTTTGATTGAACAAAGTTCTGTCTTTCTTGTTTCAAGTGTTTAACTACGGACCATGGCTAAAACTCAAGTTTTAAAAACTTTTCGAAATCTGAATATGGACTTTCTTTAGTGTATTAAGTGTTTCAAAATGCTGTCTTTCACGTAGATTCGTAATCATCAAAAGCAAATAAGTCAGTTTTAAGATATCGTTGATTGAACAAAGTTGTCTTCTTCTTGTTTCAAGTGTTCTACTATGGACCCATGGGTAAAACTCAAGTTTTAAAACTTCCCGGAATCTGAATTGAGACTTTCGTTAGTGTATTAAGTGTATCAAAATGTCGTCTTTCACATGGATTCGGAATCGTCAACCGCAAAAAAAGTCAGTTTTGAGATATCGTTGAATGAACAAAGTTGTCTCTTTTTATTTTCAAGTGCTTAACTATGGACCATGGCTAAAACTCAAGTTTTAAAGACATCCCGAAATCCGAATTTGGACTTTCGTTAGTGTATTAAGTGTATCAAAATGTCATCTTTCACATTGATTCGAGATCGTCAACCGCAAAAAAAGTCAGTTTTGAGATATCGTTGAATGAACAAAGTTGTCTCTTTCTTGTTTCAAGTGTTTAACTATGGACCCATGGCTAAAACTCAAGTTTTAAAGACTTCCCGAAATCTGAATTTGGACTTTCATCAGTGTATAAAGTGTATTAAAATGTAGTCTTTCACATTGATTCAGAATCGTGCACCGCAAAAAACTTCCCTTTCGAGTTATCGTTGAATGAACGAAGTTGTCTCTTTCTTGTTTCAAGTGTTCAACTATGGACCCATGGCCAAAACTCAAGTTTTAAAAACTTCCCAAAATCTGAATTTGGGCTTTCTTTAGTGTATTAAGTGTTTCAAAATGCCATCTTTCACGTAGATTCGTAATCATCAAAAGCAAATAAGTCAGTTTTTAGATATCTTTGATTGAACAAAGTTCTGTCTTTTCTTGTTTCAAGTGTTCTACTATGGACCCATGGCTAAAACTCAAGTTTTAAAAACATCCCGAAATCTAAATCTGGACTTTCATTAGGGTATTAAGTGTATCAAAATGTCGTCTTTCACATAGATTCGAAATCGTCAACTGCAAAAAAGTCAATTTTAAGATATCGTTGATTGAACAAAGTTGTCTCTTTCTTGTTTCAAGTGTTGTACTATGGACCCATGGGTAAAACTCAAGTTTTAAAAAAGTTCCCGGAATCCAAATTTGGACATTCGTTAGTGTATTAAGTGTATCAAAATGTCGTCTTTCACGTTGATTCGGAATCGTCAACCGCAATAAAGGTCAGTTTTGAGATATTGTTGAATGAACAAAGTTGTCTCTTTCTTGTTTCAAGTGTTCTACTATTTACCCATGGCTAAAACTCAAGTTTTAAAGACTTCCCGAAATCCGAATTTGGACTTTCGTTAGTGTATTAAGTGTATCAAAATGTCGTCTTTCACATTTATTCGAAATCGTCAACTGCAAAAAAAGTCAGTTTTGAGAAATCGTTGAATGAACAAAGTTGTCTCTTTCTTGTTTCAAGTGTTCTACTATGGACCCATGGCTAAAACTCAAGTTTTAAAGACTTTCCGAAATCCGAATTTGGACTTTCATCAGTGTATTAAGTGTATTAAAATGTCGTCTTTCACAATGATTCGGAATCGTCCACTACAAAAAACTGCCCTTTTGAGTTATCGTTGAATAAGCAAAGTTGTCTCTTTCTTGTTTCAAGTGTTCAACTATGGACCCATGGCTAAAACACAAGTTTTAAAAACTTCTCGAAATATGAATTTGGACTTTCTTTAGTGTATTAGTTTTTCAAAATGTCGTCTTTCACGTAGATTCGGAATCATCAAAACCAAATAAGTCAGTTTTTAGATATCTTTGATTGAACAAAGTTCTATCTTTCTTGTTTTAAGTGTTCTCCTATGGACCCACGGCTAAAACTCAAGTTTTAAAAACTTCTCGAAATCTGAATCTGGACTTTCATTAGTGTATTAAGTGTATCAAAATGTCATCTTTCACATAGGTTCGGAATCGTCAACTGCGAAAAAGTCAATTTTAAGATATCGTTGATTGAACAAAGTTGTCTCTTTCTTGTTTCAAGTGTTCTACTATGGACCCATGGGTAAAACTCAAGTTTTAAAAAAGTTCCCGGAATCCAAATTTGGACATTCGTTAGTGTATTAAGTGTATCAAAATGTCGTCTTTCACGTTGATTCGGAATCGTCAACCGCAATAAAAGTCAGTTTTGAGATATTGTTGAATGAACAAAGTTGTCTCTTTCTTGTTTCAAGTGTTCTACTATTTACCCATGGCTAAAACTCAAGTTTTAAAGACTTCCCGAAATCCGAATTTGGACATTCGTTAGTGTATTAAGTGTATCAAAATGTCGTCTTTCACGTTGATTCGGAATCGTCAACCTTAATAAAAGTCAGTTTTGAGATATTGTTGAATGAACAAAGTTGTCTCTTTCTTGTTTCAAGTATTCAACTATGGACCCATGGCTAAAACTCAAGTTTTAAAGACTTCCCGAAATTGGAATTTGGACTTTCATGAGTGTATTAAGTGTATTAAAATGTCGTCTTTCACATTGATTCGGAATCGTCAACCACAAAAAAAGTCAGTTTTGAGATATCGTTGAATGAACAAAGTTGTCTCTTTCTTGTTTCAAGTGTTTAACTATGGACCCATGGCTAAAACTCAAGTTTTAAAAACTTCTCGAAATATGAATTTGGACTTTCTTTAGTGTATTAGGTGTTTCAAAATGTCGTCTTTCACGTAGATTCGGAATCATCAACAGCAAAAAAAGTCAGTTTTGTGATATCGTTGAATGAACAAAGTTGTATCTTTCTTGTTTCAAGTGTTTAACTACGGACCCATGGCTAAAACTCAAGTTTTAAAGACTTTTCGAAATTCGAATTTGGACTTTCATCAGTGTATTAAGTGTATTAAAATGTCGTCTTTCACATTGATTCGGAATCGTCCACCGCAAAAAAGTTCCCTTTTGAGTTATCGTTGAATGAACAAAGTTGTCTCTTTCTTGTTTCAAGTGTTCAACGATGGACCCATGGCTAAAACTCAAGTTTTAAAAACTTCTCGGTATATGAATTTGTACTTTCTTTAGTGTATTAAGTGTTTCAAAATGTCGTCTTTCACGTAGATTCGGAATCGTCAAAAGCAAATAAGTCAGTTTTTAGATATCTTTGATTGAACAAAGTTCTGTCTTTCTTGTTTCAAGTGTTTAACTATGGACCATGGCTAAAACTCAAGTTTTAAAAACTTTTCGAAATCTGAATATGGACTTTCTTTAGTGTATTAAGTGTTTCAAAATGCTGTCTTTCACGTAGATTCGTAATCATCAAAAGCAAATAAGTCAGTTTTAAGATATCGTTGATTGAACAAAGTTGTCTTCTTCTTGTTTCAAGTGTTCTACTATGGACCCATGGGTAAAACTCAAGTTTTAAAACTTCCCGGAATCTGAATTGAGACTTTCGTTAGTGTATTAAGTGTATCAAAATGTCGTCTTTCACATGGATTCGGAATCGTCAACCGCAAAAAAAGTCAGTTTTGAGATATCGTTGAATGAACAAAGTTGTCTCTTTTTATTTTCAAGTGCTTAACTATGGACCATGGCTAAAACTCAAGTTTTAAAGACATCCCGAAATCCGAATTTGGACTTTCGTTAGTGTATTAAGTGTATCAAAATGTCATCTTTCACATTGATTCGAGATCGTCAACCGCAAAAAAAGTCAGTTTTGAGATATCGTTGAATGAACAAACTTGTCTCTTTCTTGTTTCAAGTGTTTAACTATGGACCCATGGCTAAAACTCAAGTTTTAAAGACTTCCCGAAATCTGAATTTGGACTTTCATCAGTGTATTAAGTGTATTAAAATGTAGTCTTTCACATTGATTCAGAATCGTCCACCGCAAAAAACTTCCCTTTCGAGTTATCGTTGAATGAACGAAGTTGTCTCTTTCTTGTTTCAAGTGTTCAACTATGGACCCATGGCCAAAACTCAAGTTTTAAAAACTTCCCAAAATCTGAATTTGGGCTTTCTTTAGTGTATTAAGTGTTTCAAAATGCCATCTTTCACGTAGATTCGTAATCATCAAAAGCAAATAAGTCAGTTTTTAGATATCTTTGATTGAACAAAGTTCTGTCTTTTCTTGTTTCAAGTGTTCTACTATGGACCCATGGCTAAAACTCAAGTTTTAAAAACATCCCGAAATCTAAATCTGCACTTTCATTAGGGTATTAAGTGTATCAAAATGTCGTCTTTCACATAGATTCGAAATCGTCAACTGCAAAAAAGTCAATTTTAAGATATCGTTGATTGAACAAAGTTGTCTCTTTCTTGTTTCAAGTGTTCTACTATGGACCCATGGGTAAAACTCAAGTTTTAAAAAAATTCCCGGAATCCAAATTTGGACATTCGTTAGTGTATTAAGTGTATCAAAATGTCGTCTTTCACGTTGATTCGGAATCGTCAACTGCAATAAAAGTCAGTTTTGAGATATTGTTGAATGAACAAAGTTGTCTCTTTCTTGTTTCAAGTGTTCTACTATTTACCCATGGCTAAAACTCAAGTTTTAAAAACTTCCCGAAATCCGAATTTGGACATTCGTCAGTGTATTAAGTGTATCAAAATGTCGTCTTTCACGTTGATTCGGAATCGTCAACCGCAATAAAAGTCAGTTTTGAGATATTGTTGAATGAACAAAGTTGTCTCTTTCTTGTTTCAAGTGTTCTACTATAGACCCATGGCTAAAACTCAAGTTTTAAAGACTTCCTGAAATCCAAATTTAGACTTTCATTAGTGTATTAAGTGTATTAAAATGTCGTATTTCACATTGATTCGGAATCGTCAACCGCAAAAAAAGTCAGTTTTGAGTTATAGGTGAATGAACAAAGTTGTCTCTTTCTTGTTTCAAGTATTCAACTATGGACCCATGGCTAAAACTCAAGTTTTAAAGACTTCCCGAAATTCGAATTTGGACTTTCATGAGTGTATTATGTGTATTAAAATGTCGTCTTTCACATTGATTCGGAATCGTCAACCACAAAAAAAGTCAGTTTTGAGATATCGTTGAATGAACAAAGTTGTCTCTTTCTTGTTTCAAGTGTTTAACTATGGACCCATGGCTAAAACTCAAGTTTTAAAAACTTCTCGAAATATGAATTTGGACTTTCTTTAGTGTATTAGGTGTTTCAAAATGTCGTCTTTCACGTAGATTCGGAATCATCAACAGCAAAAAAAGTCAGTTTTGTGATATCGTTGAATGAACAAAGTTGTATCTTTCTTGTTTCAAGTGTTTAACTACGGACCCATGGCTAAAACTCAAGTTTTAAAGACTTTTCGAAATTCGAATTTGGACTTTCATCAGTGTATTAAGTGTATTAAAATGTCGTCTTTCACATTGATTCGGAATCGTCCACCGCAAAAAAGTTCCCTTTTGAGTTATCGTTGAATGAACAAAGTTGTCTCTTTCTTGTTTCAAGTGTTCAACGATGGACCCATGGCTAAAACTCAAGTTTTAAAAACTTCTCGAAATATGAATTTGTACTTTCTTTAGTGTATTAAGTGTTTAAAATGTCGTCTTTCACGTAGATTCGGAATCATCAAAAGCAAATAAGTCAGTTTTTAGATATCTTTGATTGAACAAAGTTCTGTCTTTCTTGTTTCAAGTGTTTAACTATGGACCATGGCTAAAACTCAAGTTTTAAAAACTTTTCGAAATCTGAATATGGACTTTCTTTAGTGTATTAAGTGTTTCAAAATGCTGTCTTTCACGTAGATTCGTAATCATCAAAAGCAAATAAGTCAGTTTTAAGATATCGTTGATTGAACAAAGTTGTCTTCTTCTTGTTTCAAGTGTTCTACTATGGACCCATGGGTAAAACTCAAGTTTTAAAACTTCCCGGAATCTGAATTGAGACTTTCGTTAGTGTATAAGTGTATCAAAATGTCGTCTTTCACATGGATTCGGAATCGTCAACCGCAAAAAAAGTCAGTTTTGAGATATCGTTGAATGAACAAAGTTGTCTCTTTTTATTTTCAAGTGCTTAACTATGGACCATGGCTAAAACTCAAGTTTTAAAGACATCCCGAAATCCGAATTTGGACTTTCGTTAGCGTATTAAGTGTATCAAAATGTCATCTTTCACATTGATTCGAGATCGTCAACCGCAAAAAAAGTCAGTTTTGAGATATCGTTGAATGAACAAACTTGTCTCTTTCTTGTTTCAAGTGTTTAACTATGGACCCATGGCTAAAACTCAAGTTTTAAAGACTTCCCGAAATCTGAATTTGGACTTTCATCAGTGTATAAAGTGTATTAAAATGTAGTCTTTCACATTGATTCAGAATCGTGCACCGCAAAAAACTTCCCTTTCGAGTTATCGTTGAATGAACGAAGTTGTCTCTTTCTTGTTTCAAGTGTTCAACTATGGACCCATGGCCAAAACTCAAGTTTTAAAAACTTCCCAAAATCTGAATTTGGGCTTTCTTTAGTGTATTAAGTGTTTCAAAATGCCATCTTTCACGTAGATTCGTAATCATCAAAAGCAAATAAGTCAGTTTTTAGATATCTTTGATTGAACAAAGTTCTGTCTTTTCTTGTTTCAAGTGTTCTACTATGGACCCATGGCTAAAACTCAAGTTTTAAAAACATCCCGAAATCTAAATCTGGACTTTCATTAGGGTATTAAGTGTATCAAAATGTCGTCTTTCACATAGATTCGAAATCGTCAAATGCAAAAAAGTCAATTTTAAGATATCGTTGATTGAACAAAGTTGTCTCTTTCTTGTTTCAAGTGTTGTACTATGGACCCATGGGTAAAACTCAAGTTTTAAAAAAGTTCCCGGAATCCAAATTTGGACATTCGTTAGTGTATTAAGTGTATCAAAATGTCGTCTTTCACGTTGATTCGGAATCGTCAACCGCAATAAAAGTCAGTTTTGAGATATTGTTGAATGAACAAAGTTGTCTCTTTCTTGTTTCAAGTGTTCTACTATTTACCCATGGCTAAAACTCAAGTTTTAAAGACTTCCCGAAATCCGAATTTGGACTTTCGTTAGTGTATTAAGTGTATCAAAATGTCGTCTTTCACATTTATTCGAAATCGTCAACTGCAAAAAAAGTCAGTTTTGAGAAATCGTTGAATGAACAAAGTTGTCTCTTTCTTGTTTCAAGTGTTCTACTATGGACCCATGGCTAAAACTCAAGTTTTAAAGACTTTCCGAAATCCAAATTTGGACTTTCATCAGTGTATTAAGTGTATTAAAATGTCGTCTTTCACAATGATTCGGAATCGTCCACTACAAAAAACTGCCCTTTTGAGTTATCGTTGAATAAGCAAAGTTGTCTCTTTCTTGTTTCAAGTGTTCAACTATGGACCCATGGCTAAAACACAAGTTTTAAAAACTTCTCGAAATATGAATTTGGACTTTCTTTAGTGTATTAAGTTTTTCAAAATGTCGTCTTTCACGTAGATTCGGAATCATCAAAACCAAATAAGTCAGTTTTTAGATATCTTTGATTGAACAAAGTTCTATCTTTCTTGTTTCAAGTGTTCTACTATGAACCCACGGCTAAAACTCAAGTTTTAAAAACTTCTCGAAATCTGAATCTGGACTTTCATTAGTGTATTAAGTGTATCAAAATGTCATCTTTCACATAGGTTCGGAATCGTCAACTGCGAAAAAGTCAATTTTAAGATATCGTTGATTGAACAAAGTTGTCTCTTTCTTGTTTCAAGTGTTCTACTATGGACCCATGGGTAAAACTCAAGTTTTAAAAAAGTTCCCGGAATCCAAATTTGGACATTCGTTAGTGTATTAAGTGTATCAAAATGTCGTCTTTCACGTTGATTCGGAATCGTCAACCGCAATAAAAGTCAGTTTTGAGATATTGTTGAATGAACAAAGTTGTCTCTTTCTTGTTTCAAGTGTTCTACTATTTACCCATGGCTAAAACTCAAGTTTTAAAGACTTCCCGAAATCCGAATTTGGACATTCGTTAGTGTATTAAGTGTATCAAAATGTCGTCTTTCACGTTGATTCGGAATCGTCAACCGCAATAAAAGTCAGTTTTGAGATATTGTTGAATGAACAAAGTTGTCTCTTTCTTGTTTCAAGTATTCAACTATGGACCCATGGCTAAAACTCAAGTTTTAAAGACTTCCCGAAATTGGAATTTGGACTTTCATGAGTGTATTAAGTGTGTTAAAATGTCGTCTTTCACATTGATTCGGAATCGTCAACCACAAAAAAAGTCAGTTTTGAGATATCGTTGAATGAACAAAGTTGTCTCTTTCTTGTTTCAAGTGTTTAACTATGGACCCATGGCTAAAACTCAAGTTTTAAAAACTTCTCGAAATATGAATTTGGACTTTCTTTAGTGTATTAGGTGTTTCAAAATGTCGTCTTTCACGTAGATTCGGAATCATCAACAGCAAAAAAAGTCAGTTTTGTGATATCGTTGAATGAACAAAGTTGTATCTTTCTTGTTTCAAGTGTTTAACTACGGACCCATGGCTAAAACTCAAGTTTTAAAGACTTTTCGAAATTCGAATTTGGACTTTCATCAGTGTATTAAGTGTATTAAAATGTCGTCTTTCACATTGATTCGGAATCGTCCACCGCAAAAAAGTTCCCTTTTGAGTTATCGTTGAATGAACAAAGTTGTCTCTTTCTTGTTTCAAGTGTTCAACGATGGACCCATGGCTAAAACTCAAGTTTTAAAAACTTCTCGAAATATGAATTTGTACTTTCTTTAGTGTATTAAGTGTTTCAAAATGTCGTCTTTCACGTAGATTCGGAATCATCAAAAGCAAATAAGTCAGTTTTTAGATATCTTTGATTGAACAAAGTTCTGTCTTTCTTGTTTCAAGTGTTTAACTATGGACCATGGCTAAAACTCAAGTTTTAAAAACTTTTCGAAATCTGAATATGGACTTTCTTTAGTGTATTAAGTGTTTCAAAATGCTGTCTTTCACGTAGATTCGTAATCATCAAAAGCAAATAAGTCAGTTTTAAGATATCGTTGATTGAACAAAGTTGTCTTCTTCTTGTTTCAAGTGTTCTACTATGGACCCATGGGTAAAACTCAAGTTTTAAAACTTCCCGGAATCTGAATTGAGACTTTCGTTAGTGTATAAGTGTATCAAAATGTCGTCTTTCACATGGATTCGGAATCGTCAACCGCAAAAAAAGTCAGTTTTGAGATATCGTTGAATGAACAAAGTTGTCTCTTTTTATTTTCAAGTGCTTAACTATGGACCATGGCTAAAACTCAAGTTTTAAAGACATCCCGAAATCCGAATTTGGACTTTCGTTAGTGTATTAAGTGTATCAAAATGTCATCTTTCACATTGATTCGAGATCGTCAACCGCAAAAAAAGTCAGTTTTGAGATATCGTTGAATGAACAAAGTTGTCTCTTTCTTGTTTCAAGTGTTTAACTATGGACCCATGGCTAAAACTCAAGTTTTAAAGACTTCCCGAAATCTGAATTTGGACTTTCATCAGTGTATAAAGTGTATTAAAATGTAGTCTTTCACATTGATTCAGAATCGTGCACCGCAAAAAACTTCCCTTTCGAGTTATCGTTGAATGAACGAAGTTGTCTCTTTCTTGTTTCAAGTGTTCAACTATGGACCCATGGCCAAAACTCAAGTTTTAAAAACTTCCCAAAATCTGAATTTGGGCTTTCTTTAGTGTATTAAGTGTTTCAAAATGCCATCTTTCACGTAGATTCGTAATCATCAAAAGCAAATAAGTCAGTTTTTAGATATCTTTGATTGAACAAAGTTCTGTCTTTTCTTGTTTCAAGTGTTCTACTATGGACCCATGGCTAAAACTCAAGTTTTAAAAACATCCCGAAATCTAAATCTGGACTTTCATTAGGGTATTAAGTGTATCAAAATGTCGTCTTTCACATAGATTCGAAATCGTCAAATGCAAAAAAGTCAATTTTAAGATATCGTTGATTGAACAAAGTTGTCTCTTTCTTGTTTCAAGTGTTGTACTATGGACCCATGGGTAAAACTCAAGTTTTAAAAAAGTTCCCGGAATCCAAATTTGGACATTCGTTAGTGTATTAAGTGTATCAAAATGTCGTCTTTCACGTTGATTCGGAATCGTCAACCGCAATAAAAGTCAGTTTTGAGATATTGTTGAATGAACAAAGTTGTCTCTTTCTTGTTTCAAGTGTTCTACTATTTACCCATGGCTAAAACTCAAGTTTTAAAGACTTCCCGAAATCCGAATTTGGACTTTCGTTAGTGTATTAAGTGTATCAAAATGTCGTCTTTCACATTTATTCGAAATCGTCAACTGCAAAAAAAGTCAGTTTTGAGAAATCGTTGAATGAACAAAGTTGTCTCTTTCTTGTTTCAAGTGTTCTACTATGGACCCATGGCTAAAACTCAAGTTTTAAAGACTTTCCGAAATCCGAATTTGGACTTTCATCAGTGTATTAAGTGTATTAAAATGTCGTCTTTCACAATGATTCGGAATCGTCCACTACAAAAAACTGCCCTTTTGAGTTATCGTTGAATAAGCAAAGTTGTCTCTTTCTTGTTTCAAGTGTTCAACTATGGACCCATGGCTAAAACACAAGTTTTAAAAACTTCTCGAAATATGAATTTGGACTTTCTTTAGTGTATTAAGTTTTTCAAAATGTCGTCTTTCACGTAGATTCGGAATCATCAAAACCAAATAAGTCAGTTTTTAGATATCTTTGATTGAACAAAGTTCTATCTTTCTTGTTTTAAGTGTTCTCCTATGGACCCACGGCTAAAACTCAAGTTTTAAAAACTTCTCGAAATCTGAATCTGGACTTTCATTAGTGTATTAAGTGTATCAAAATGTCATCTTTCACATAGGTTCGGAATCGTCAACTGCGAAAAAGTCAATTTTAAGATATCTTTGATTGAACAAAGTTGTCTCTTTCTTGTTTCAAGTGTTCTACTATGGACCCATGGGTAAAACTCAAGTTTTAAAAAAGTTCCCGGAATCCAAATTTGGACATTCGTTAGTGTATTAAGTGTATCAAAATGTCGTCTTTCACGTTGATTCGGAATCGTCAACCGCAATAAAAGTCAGTTTTGAGATATTGTTGAATGAACAAAGTTGTCTCTTTCTTGTTTCAAGTGTTCTACTATTTACCCATGGCTAAAACTCAAGTTTTAAAGACTTCCCGAAATCCGAATTTGGACATTCGTTAGTGTATTAAGTGTATCAAAATGTCGTCTTTCACGTTGATTCGGAATCGTCAACCGCAATAAAAGTCAGTTTTGAGATATTGTTGAATGAACAAAGTTGTCTCTTTCTTGTTTCAAGTATTCAACTATGGACCCATGGCTAAAACTCAAGTTTTAAAGACTTCCCGAAATTGGAATTTGGACTTTCATGAGTGTATTAAGTGTGTTAAAATGTCGTCTTTCACATTGATTCGGAATCGTCAACCACAAAAAAAGTCAGTTTTGAGATATCGTTGAATGAACAAAGTTGTCTCTTTCTTGTTTCAAGTGTTTAACTATGGACCCATGGCTAAAACTCAAGTTTTAAAAACTTCTCGAAATATGAATTTGGACTTTCTTTAGTGTATTAGGTGTTTCAAAATGTCGTCTTTCACGTAGATTCGGAATCATCAACAGCAAAAAAAGTCAGTTTTGTGATATCGTTGAATGAACAAAGTTGTATCTTTCTTGTTTCAAGTGTTTAACTACGGACCCATGGCTAAAACTCAAGTTTTAAAGACTTTTCGAAATTCGAATTTGGACTTTCATCAGTGTATTAAGTGTATTAAAATGTCGTCTTTCACATTGATTCGGAATCGTCCACCGCAAAAAAGTTCCCTTTTGAGTTATCGTTGAATGAACAAAGTTGTCTCTTTCTTGTTTCAAGTGTTCAACGATGGACCCATGGCTAAAACTCAAGTTTTAAAAACTTCTCGAAATATGAATTTGTACTTTCTTTAGTGTATTAAGTGTTTCAAAATGTCGTCTTTCACGTAGATTCGGAATCATCAAAAGCAAATAAGTCAGTTTTTAGATATCTTTGATTGAACAAAGTTCTGTCTTTCTTGTTTCAAGTGTTTAACTATGGACCATGGCTAAAACTCAAGTTTTAAAAACTTTTCGAAATCTGAATATGGACTTTCTTTAGTGTATTAAGTGTTTCAAAATGCTGTCTTTCACGTAGATTCGTAATCATCAAAAGCAAATAAGTCAGTTTTAAGATATCGTTGATTGAACAAAGTTGTCTTCTTCTTGTTTCAAGTGTTCTACTATGGACCCATGGGTAAAACTCAAGTTTTAAAACTTCCCGGAATCTGAATTGAGACTTTCGTTAGTGTATAAGTGTATCAAAATGTCGTCTTTCACATGGATTCGGAATCGTCAACCGCAAAAAAAAGTCAGTTTTGAGATATCGTTGAATGAACAAAGTTGTCTCTTTTTATTTTCAAGTGCTTAACTATGGACCATGGCTAAAACTCAAGTTTTAAAGACATCCCGAAATCCGAATTTGGACTTTCGTTAGTGTATTAAGTGTATCAAAATGTCATCTTTCACATTGATTCGAGATCGTCAACCGCAAAAAAAGTCAGTTTTGAGATATCGTTGAATGAACAAACTTGTCTCTTTCTTGTTTCAAGTGTTTAACTATGGACCCATGGCTAAAACTCAAGTTTTAAAGACTTCCCGAAATCTGAATTTGGACTTTCATCAGTGTATAAAGTGTATTAAAATGTAGTCTTTCACATTGATTCAGAATCGTGCACCGCAAAAAACTTCCCTTTCGAGTTATCGTTGAATGAACGAAGTTGTCTCTTTCTTGTTTCAAGTGTTCAACTATGGACCCATGGCCAAAACTCAAGTTTTAAAAACTTCCCAAAATCTGAATTTGGGCTTTCTTTAGTGTATTAAGTGTTTCAAAATGCCATCTTTCACGTAGATTCGTAATCATCAAAAGCAAATAAGTCAGTTTTTAGATATCTTTGATTGAACAAAGTTCTGTCTTTTCTTGTTTCAAGTGTTCTACTATGGACCCATGGCTAAAACTCAAGTTTTAAAAACATCCCGAAATCTAAATCTGGACTTTCATTAGGGTATTAAGTGTATCAAAATGTCGTCTTTCACATAGATTCGAAATCGTCAAATGCAAAAAAGTCAATTTTAAGATATCGTTGATTGAACAAAGTTGTCTCTTTCTTGTTTCAAGTGTTGTACTATGGACCCATGGGTAAAACTCAAGTTTTAAAAAAGTTCCCGGAATCCAAATTTGGACATTCGTTAGTGTATTAAGTGTATCAAAATGTCGTCTTTCACGTTGATTCGGAATCGTCAACCGCAATAAAAGTCAGTTTTGAGATATTGTTGAATGAACAAAGTTGTCTCTTTCTTGTTTCAAGTGTTCTACTATTTACCCATGGCTAAAACTCAAGTTTTAAAGACTTCCCGAAATCCGAATTTGGACTTTCGTTAGTGTATTAAGTGTATCAAAATTTCGTCTTTCACATTTATTCGAAATCGTCAACTGCAAAAAAAGTCAGTTTTGAGAAATCGTTGAATGAACAAAGTTGTCTCTTTCTTGTTTCAAGTGTTCTACTATGGACCCATGGCTAAAACTCAAGTTTTAAAGACTTTCCGAAATCCGAATTTGGACTTTCATCAGTGTATTAAGTGTATTAAAATGTCGTCTTTCACAATGATTCGGAATCGTCCACTACAAAAAACTGCCCTTTTGAGTTATCGTTGAATAAGCAAAGTTGTCTCTTTCTTGTTTCAAGTGTTCAACTATGGACCCATGGCTAAAACACAAGTTTTAAAAACTTCTCGAAATATGAATTTGGACTTTCTTTAGTGTATTAAGTTTTTCAAAATGTCGTCTTTCACGTAGATTCGGAATCATCAAAACCAAATAAGTCAGTTTTTAGATATCTTTGATTGAACAAAGTTCTATCTTTCTTGTTTTAAGTGTTCTCCTATGGACCCACGGCTAAAACTCAAGTTTTAAAAACTTCTCGAAATCTGAATCTGGACTTTCATTAGTGTATTAAGTGTATCAAAATGTCATCTTTCACATAGGTTCGGAATCGTCAACTGCGAAAAAGTCAATTTTAAGATATCTTTGATTGAACAAAGTTGTCTCTTTCTTGTTTCAAGTGTTCTACTATGGACCCATGGGTAAAACTCAAGTTTTAAAAAAGTTCCCGGAATCCAAATTTGGACATTCGTTAGTGTATTAAGTGTATCAAAATGTCGTCTTTCACGTTGATTCGGAATCGTCAACCGCAATAAAAGTCAGTTTTGAGATATTGTTGAATGAACAAAGTTGTCTCTTTCTTGTTTCAAGTGTTCTACTATTTACCCATGGCT
Organism: Diospyros kaki; assembly: GCA_036245055.1. NCBI lineage: Eukaryota > Viridiplantae > Streptophyta > Magnoliopsida > Ericales > Ebenaceae > Diospyros > Diospyros kaki. The sequence continues at coordinate 17,738,057 of BSEG01000009.1, read as the reverse complement.
AAAACTCAAGTTTTAAAGACTTCCCGAAATCCGAATTTGGACATTCGTTAGTGTATTAAGTGTATCAAAATGTCGTCTTTCACGTTGATTCGGAATCGTCAACCGCAATAAAAGTCAGTTTTGAGATATTGTTGAATGAACAAAGTTGTCTCTTTCTTGTTTCAAGTATTCAACTATGGACCCATGGCTAAAACTCAAGTTTTAAAGACTTCCCGAAATTGGAATTTGGACTTTCATGAGTGTATTAAGTGTGTTAAAATGTCGTCTTTCACATTGATTCGGAATCGTCAACCACAAAAAAAGTCAGTTTTGAGATATCGTTGAATGAACAAAGTTGTCTCTTTCTTGTTTCAAGTGTTTAACTATGGACCCATGGCTAAAACTCAAGTTTTAAAAACTTCTCGAAATATGAATTTGGACTTTCTTTAGTGTATTAGGTGTTTCAAAATGTCGTCTTTCACGTAGATTCGGAATCATCAACAGCAAAAAAAGTCAGTTTTGTGATATCGTTGAATGAACAAAGTTGTATCTTTCTTGTTTCAAGTGTTTAACTACGGACCCATGGCTAAAACTCAAGTTTTAAAGACTTTTCGAAATTCGAATTTGGACTTTCATCAGTGTATTAAGTGTATTAAAATGTCGTCTTTCACATTGATTCGGAATCGTCCACCGCAAAAAAGTTCCCTTTTGAGTTATCGTTGAATGAACAAAGTTGTCTCTTTCTTGTTTCAAGTGTTCAACGATGGACCCATGGCTAAAACTCAAGTTTTAAAAACTTCTCGAAATATGAATTTGTACTTTCTTTAGTGTATTAAGTGTTTCAAAATGTCGTCTTTCACGTAGATTCGGAATCATCAAAAGCAAATAAGTCAGTTTTTAGATATCTTTGATTGAACAAAGTTCTGTCTTTCTTGTTTCAAGTGTTTAACTATGGACCATGGCTAAAACTCAAGTTTTAAAAACTTTTCGAAATCTGAATATGGACTTTCTTTAGTGTATTAAGTGTTTCAAAATGCTGTCTTTCACGTAGATTCGTAATCATCAAAAGCAAATAAGTCAGTTTTAAGATATCGTTGATTGAACAAAGTTGTCTTCTTCTTGTTTCAAGTGTTCTACTATGGACCCATGGGTAAAACTCAAGTTTTAAAACTTCCCGGAATCTGAATTGAGACTTTCGTTAGTGTATAAGTGTATCAAAATGTCGTCTTTCACATGGATTCGGAATCGTCAACCGCAAAAAAAGTCAGTTTTGAGATATCGTTGAATGAACAAAGTTGTCTCTTTTTATTTTCAAGTGCTTAACTATGGACCATGGCTAAAACTCAAGTTTTAAAGACATCCCGAAATCCGAATTTGGACTTTCGTTAGTGTATTAAGTGTATCAAAATGTCATCTTTCACATTGATTCGAGATCGTCAACCGCAAAAAAAGTCAGTTTTGAGATATCGTTGAATGAACAAACTTGTCTCTTTCTTGTTTCAAGTGTTTAACTATGGACCCATGGCTAAAACTCAAGTTTTAAAGACTTCCCGAAATCTGAATTTGGACTTTCATCAGTGTATTAAGTGTATTAAAATGTAGTCTTTCACATTGATTCAGAATCGTGCACCGCAAAAAACTTCCCTTTCGAGTTATCGTTGAATGAACGAAGTTGTCTCTTTCTTGTTTCAAGTGTTCAACTATGGACCCATGGCCAAAACTCAAGTTTTAAAAACTTCCCAAAATCTGAATTTGGGCTTTCTTTAGTGTATTAAGTGTTTCAAAATGCCATCTTTCACGTAGATTCGTAATCATCAAAAGCAAATAAGTCAGTTTTTAGATATCTTTGATTGAACAAAGTTCTGTCTTTTCTTGTTTCAAGTGTTCTACTATGGACCCATGGCTAAAACTCAAGTTTTAAAAACATCCCGAAATCTAAATCTGGACTTTCATTAGGGTATTAAGTGTATCAAAATGTCGTCTTTCACATAGATTCGAAATCGTCAACTGCAAAAAAGTCAATTTTAAGATATCGTTGATTGAACAAAGTTGTCTCTTTCTTGTTTCAAGTGTTCTACTATGGACCCATGGGTAAAACTCAAGTTTTAAAAAAATTCCCGGAATCCAAATTTGGACATTCGTTAGTGTATTAAGTGTATCAAAATGTCGTCTTTCACGTTGATTCGGAATCGTCAACTGCAATAAAAGTCAGTTTTGAGATATTGTTGAATGAACAAAGTTGTCTCTTTCTTGTTTCAAGTGTTCTACTATTTACCCATGGCTAAAACTCAAGTTTTAAAAACTTCCCGAAATCCGAATTTGGACATTCGTCAGTGTATTAAGTGTATCAAAATGTCGTCTTTCACGTTGATTCGGAATCGTCAACCGCAATAAAAGTCAGTTTTGAGATATTGTTGAATGAACAAAGTTGTCTCTTTCTTGTTTCAAGTGTTCTACTATAGACCCATGGCTAAAACTCAAGTTTTAAAGACTTCCTGAAATCCAAATTTAGACTTTCATTAGTGTATTAAGTGTATTAAAATGTCGTATTTCACATTGATTCGGAATCGTCAACCGCAAAAAAAGTCAGTTTTGAGTTATAGGTGAATGAACAAAGTTGTCTCTTTCTTGTTTCAAGTATTCAACTATGGACCCATGGCTAAAACTCAAGTTTTAAAGACTTCCCGAAATTCGAATTTGGACTTTCATGAGTGTATTAAGTGTATTAAAATGTCGTCTTTCACATTGATTCGGAATCGTCAACCACAAAAAAAGTCAGTTTTGAGATATCGTTGAATGAACAAAGTTGTCTCTTTCTTGTTTCAAGTGTTTAACTATGGACCCATGGCTAAAACTCAAGTTTTAAAAACTTCTCGAAATATGAATTTGGACTTTCTTTAGTGTATTAGGTGTTTCAAAATGTCGTCTTTCACGTAGATTCGGAATCATCAACAGCAAAAAAAGTCAGTTTTGTGATATCGTTGAATGAACAAAGTTGTATCTTTCTTGTTTCAAGTGTTTAACTACGGACCCATGGCTAAAACTCAAGTTTTAAAGACTTTTCGAAATTCGAATTTGGACTTTCATCAGTGTATTAAGTGTATTAAAATGTCGTCTTTCACATTGATTCGGAATCGTCCACCGCAAAAAAGTTCCCTTTTGAGTTATCGTTGAATGAACAAAGTTGTCTCTTTCTTGTTTCAAGTGGTCAACGATGGACCCATGGCTAAAACTCAAGTTTTAAAAACTTCTCGAAATATGAATTTGTACTTTCTTTAGTGTATTAAGTGTTTCAAAATGTCATCTTTCACGTAGATTCGGAATCATCAAAAGCAAATAAGTCAGTTTTTAGATATCTTTGATTGAACAAAGTTCTGTCTTTCTTGTTTCAAGTGTTTAACTATGGACCATGGCTAAAACTCAAGTTTTAAAAACTTTTCGAAATCTGAATATGGACTTTCTTTAGTGTATTAAGTGTTTCAAAATGCTGTCTTTCACGTAGATTCGTAATCATCAAAAGCAAATAAGTCAGTTTTAAGATATCGTTGATTGAACAAAGTTGTCTTCTTCTTGTTTCAAGTGTTCTACTATGGTCCCATGGGTAAAACTCAAGTTTTAAAACTTCCCGGAATCTGAATTGAGACTTTCGTTAGTGTATTAAGTGTATCAAAATGTCGTCTTTCACATGGATTCGGAATCGTCAACCGCAAAAAAAGTCAGTTTTGAGATATCGTTGAATGAACAAAGTTGTCTCTTTTTATTTTCAAGTGCTTAACTATGGACCATGGCTAAAACTCAAGTTTTAAAGACATCCCGAAATCCGAATTTGGACTTTCGTTAGTGTATTAAGTGTATCAAAATGTCATCTTTCACATTGATTCGAGATCGTCAACCGCAAAAAAAGTCAGTTTTGAGATATCGTTGAATGAACAAAGTTGTCTCTTTCTTGTTTCAAGTGTTTAACTATGGACCCATGGCTAAAACTCAAGTTTTAAAGACTTCCCGAAATCTGAATTTGGACTTTCATCAGTGTATAAAGTGTATTAAAATGTAGTCTTTCACATTGATTCAGAATCGTGCACCGCAAAAAACTTCCCTTTCGAGTTATCGTTGAATGAACGAAGTTGTCTCTTTCTTGTTTCAAGTGTTCAACTATGGACCCATGGCCAAAACTCAAGTTTTAAAAACTTCCCAAAATCTGAATTTGGGCTTTCTTTAGTGTATTAAGTGTTTTAAAATGCCATCTTTCACGTAGATTCGTAATCATCAAAAGCAAATAAGTCAGTTTTTAGATATCTTTGATTGAACAAAGTTCTGTCTTTTCTTGTTTCAAGTGTTCTACTATGGACCCATGGCTAAAACTCAAGTTTTAAAAACATCCCGAAATCTAAATCTGGACTTTCATTAGGGTATTAAGTGTATCAAAATGTCGTCTTTCACATAGATTCGAAATCGTCAACTGCAAAAAAGTCAATTTTAAGATATCGTTGATTGAACAAAGTTGTCTCTTTCTTGTTTCAAGTGTTGTACTATGGACCCATGGGTAAAACTCAAGTTTTAAAAAAGTTCCCGGAATCCAAATTTGGACATTCGTTAGTGTATTAAGTGTATCAAAATGTCGTCTTTCACGTTGATTCGGAATCGTCAACCGCAATAAAGGTCAGTTTTGAGATATTGTTGAATGAACAAAGTTGTCTCTTTCTTGTTTCAAGTGTTCTACTATTTACCCATGGCTAAAACTCAAGTTTTAAAGACTTCCCGAAATCCGAATTTGGACTTTCGTTAGTGTATTAAGTGTATCAAAATGTCGTCTTTCACATTTATTCGAAATCGTCAACTGCAAAAAAAGTCAGTTTTGAGAAATCGTTGAATGAACAAAGTTGTCTCTTTCTTGTTTCAAGTGTTCTACTATGGACCCATGGCTAAAACTCAAGTTTTAAAGACTTTCCGAAATCCGAATTTGGACTTTCATCAGTGTATTAAGTGTATTAAAATGTCGTCTTTCACATTGATTCGGAATCGTCCACTACAAAAAACTGCCCTTTTGAGTTATCGTTGAATAAGCAAAGTTGTCTCTTTCTTGTTTCAAGTGTTCAACTATGGACCCATGGCTAAAACACAAGTTTTAAAAACTTCTCGAAATATGAATTTGGACTTTCTTTAGTGTATTAAGTTTTTCAAAATGTCGTCTTTCACGTAGATTCGGAATCATCAAAACCAAATAAGTCAGTTTTTAGATATCTTTGATTGAACAAAGTTCTATCTTTCTTGTTTTAAGTGTTCTCCTATGAACCCACGGCTAAAACTCAAGTTTTAAAAACTTCTCGAAATCTGAATCTGGACTTTCATTAGTGTATTGAGTGTATCAAAATGTCATCTTTCACATAGGTTCGGAATCGTCAACTGCGAAAAAGTCAATTTTAAGATATCGTTGATTGAACAAAGTTGTCTCTTTCTTGTTTCAAGTGTTCTACTATGGACCCATGGGTAAAACTCAAGTTTTAAAAAAGTTCCCGGAATCCAAATTTGGACATTCGTTAGTGTATTAAGTGTATCAAAATGTCGTCTTTCACGTTGATTCGGAATCGTCAACCGCAATAAAAGTCAGTTTTGAGATATTGTTGAATGAACAAAGTTGTCTCTTTCTTGTTTCAAGTGTTCTACTATTTACCCATGGCTAAAACTCAAGTTTTAAAGACTTCCTGAAATCCGAATTTGGACATTCGTTAGTGTATTAAGTGTATCAAAATGTCGTCTTTCACGTTGATTCGGAATCGTCAACCGCAATAAAAGTCAGTTTTGAGATATTGTTGAATGAACAAAGTTGTCTCTTTCTTGTTTCAAGTGTTCTACTATAGACCCATGGCTAAAACTCAAGTTTTAAAGACTTCCTGAAATCCAAATTTAGACTTTCATTAGTGTATTAAGTGTATTAAAATGTCGTATTTCACATGGATTCGGAATCGTCAACCGCAAAAAAAGTCAGTTTTGAGTTATAGTTGAATGAACAAAGTTGTATCTTTCTTGTTTCAAGTATTCAACTATGGACCCATGGCTAAAACTCAAGTTTTAAAGACTTCCCGAAATTCGAATTTGGACTTTCATGAGTGTATTAAGTGTATTAAAATGTCGTCTTTCACATTGATTCGGAATCGTCAACCACAAAAAAAGTCAGTTTTGAGATATCGTTGAATGAACAAAGTTGTCTCTTTCTTGTTTCAAGTGTTTAACTATGGACCCATGGCTAAAACTCAAGTTTTAAAAACTTCTCGAAATATGAATTTGGACTTTCTTTAGTGTATTAGGTGTTTCAAAATGTCGTCTTTCACGTAGATTCGGAATCATCAACAGCAAAAAAAGTCAGTTTTGTGATATCGTTGAATGAACAAAGTTGTATCTTTCTTGTTTCAAGTGTTTAACTACGGACCCATGGCTAAAACTCAAGTTTTAAAGACTTTTCGAAATTCGAATTTGGACTTTCATCAGTGTATTAAGTGTATTAAAATGTCGTCTTTCACATTGATTCGGAATCGTCCACCGCAAAAAAGTTCCCTTTTGAGTTATCGTTGAATGAACAAAGTTGTCTCTTTCTTGTTTCAAGTGTTCAACGATGGACCCATGGCTAAAACTCAAGTTTTAAAAACTTCTCGAAATATGAATTTGTACTTTCTTTAGTGTATTAAGTGTTTCAAAATGTCGTCTTTCACGTAGATTCGGAATCATCAAAAGCAAATAAGTCAGTTTTTAGATATCTTTGATTGAACAAAGTTCTGTCTTTCTTGTTTCAAGTGTTTAACTACGGACCATGGCTAAAACTCAAGTTTTAAAAACTTTTCGAAATCTGAATATGGACTTTCTTTAGTGTATTAAGTGTTTCAAAATGCTGTCTTTCACGTAGATTCGTAATCATCAAAAGCAAATAAGTCAGTTTTAAGATATCGTTGATTGAACAAAGTTGTCTTCTTCTTGTTTCAAGTGTTCTACTATGGACCCATGGGTAAAACTCAAGTTTTAAAACTTCCCGGAATCTGAATTGAGACTTTCGTTAGTGTATTAAGTGTATCAAAATGTCGTCTTTCACATGGATTCGGAATCGTCAACCGCAAAAAAAGTCAGTTTTGAGATATCGTTGAATGAACAAAGTTGTCTCTTTTTATTTTCAAGTGCTTAACTATGGACCATGGCTAAAACTCAAGTTTTAAAGACATCCCGAAATCCGAATTTGGACTTTCGTTAGTGTATTAAGTGTATCAAAAGGTCATCTTTCACATTGATTCGAGATCGTCAACCGCAAAAAAAGTCAGTTTTGAGATATCGTTGAATGAACAAAGTTGTCTCTTTCTTGTTTCAAGTGTTTAACTATGGACCCATGGCTAAAACTCAAGTTTTAAAGACTTCCCGAAATCTGAATTTGGACTTTCATCAGTGTATAAAGTGTATTAAAATGTAGTCTTTCACATTGATTCAGAATCGTGCACCGCAAAAAACTTCCCTTTCGAGTTATCGTTGAATGAACGAAGTTGTCTCTTTCTTGTTTCAAGTGTTCAACTATGGACCCATGGCCAAAACTCAAGTTTTAAAAACTTCCCAAAATCTGAATTTGGGCTTTCTTTAGTGTATTAAGTGTTTCAAAATGCCATCTTTCACGTAGATTCGTAATCATCAAAAGCAAATAAGTCAGTTTTTAGATATCTTTGATTGAACAAAGTTCTGTCTTTTCTTGTTTCAAGTGTTCTACTATGGACCCATGGCTAAAACTCAAGTTTTAAAAACATCCCGAAATCTAAATCTGGACTTTCATTAGGGTATTAAGTGTATCAAAATGTCGTCTTTCACATAGATTCGAAATCGTCAACTGCAAAAAAGTCAATTTTAAGATATCGTTGATTGAACAAAGTTGTCTCTTTCTTGTTTCAAGTGTTGTACTATGGACCCATGGGTAAAACTCAAGTTTTAAAAAAGTTCCCGGAATCCAAATTTGGACATTCGTTAGTGTATTAAGTGTATCAAAATGTCGTCTTTCACGTTGATTCGGAATCGTCAACCGCAATAAAAGTCAGTTTTGAGATATTGTTGAATGAACAAAGTTGTCTCTTTCTTGTTTCAAGTGTTCTACTATTTACCCATGGCTAAAACTCAAGTTTTAAAGACTTCCCGAAATCCGAATTTGGACTTTCGTTAGTGTATTAAGTGTATCAAAATGTCGTCTTTCACATTTATTCGAAATCGTCAACTGCAAAAAAAGTCAGTTTTGAGAAATCGTTGAATGAACAAAGTTGTCTCTTTCTTGTTTCAAGTGTTCTACTATGGACCCATGGCTAAAACTCAAGTTTTAAAGACTTTCCGAAATCCGAATTTGGACTTTCATCAGTGTATTAAGTGTATTAAAATGTCGTCTTTCACATTGATTCGGAATCGTCCACTACAAAAAATTGCCCTTTTGAGTTATCGTTGAATAAGCAAAGTTGTCTCTTTCTTGTTTCAAGTGTTCAACTATGGACCCATGGCTAAAACACAAGTTTTAAAAACTTCTCGAAATATGAATTTGGACTTTCTTTAGTGTATTAAGTTTTTCAAAATGTCGTCTTTCACGTAGATTCGGAATCATCAAAACCAAATAAGTCAGTTTTTAGATATCTTTGATTGAACAAAGTTCTATCTTTCTTGTTTTAAGTGTTCTCCTATGGACCCACGGCTAAAACTCAAGTTTTAAAAACTTCTCGAAATCTGAATCTGGACTTTCATTAGTGTATTAAGTGTATCAAAATGTCATCTTTCACATAGGTTCGGAATCGTCAACTGCGAAAAAGTCAATTTTAAGATATCGTTGATTGAACAAAGTTGTCTCTTTCTTGTTTCAAGTGTTCTACTATGGACCCATGGGTAAAACTCAAGTTTTAAAAAAGTTCCCGGAATCCAAATTTGGACATTCGTTAGTGTATTAAGTGTATCAAAATGTCGTCTTTCACGTTGATTCGGAATCGTCAACCGCAATAAAAGTCAGTTTTGAGATATTGTTGAATGAACAAAGTTGTCTCTTTCTTGTTTCAAGTGTTCTACTATTTACCCATGGCTAAAACTCAAGTTTTAAAGACTTCCCGAAATCCGAATTTGGACATTCGTTAGTGTATTAAGTGTATCAAAATGTCGTCTTTCACGTTGATTCGGAATCGTCAACCGCAAAAAAAGTCAGTTTTGAGATATTGTTGAATGAACAAAGTTGTCTCTTTCTTGTTTCAAGTATTCAACTATGGACCCATGGCTAAAACTCAAGTTTTAAAGACTTCCCGAAATTCGAATTTGGACTTTCATGAGTGTATTAAGTGTATTAAAATGTCGTCTTTCACATTGATTCGGAATCGTCAACCACAAAAAAAGTCAGTTTTGAGATATCGTTGAATGAACAAAGTTGTCTCTTTCTTGTTTCAAGTGTTTAACTATGGACCCATGGCTAAAACTCAAGTTTTAAAAACTTCTCGAAATATGAATTTGGACTTTCTTTAGTGTATTAGGTGTTTCAAAATGTCGTCTTTCACGTAGATTCGGAATCATCAACAGCAAAAAAAGTCAGTTTTGTGATATCGTTGAATGAACAAAGTTGTATCTTTCTTGTTTCAAGTGTTTAACTACGGGCCCATGGCTAAAACTCAAGTTTTAAAGACTTTTCGAAATTCGAATTTGGACTTTCATCAGTGTATTAAGTGTATTAAAATGTCGTCTTTCACATTGGTTCGGAATCGTCCACCGCAAAAAAGTTCCCTTTTGAGTTATCGTTGAATGAACAAAGTTGTCTCTTTCTTGTTTCAAGTGTTCAACGATGGACCCATGGCTAAAACTCAAGTTTTAAAAACTTCTCGAAATATGAATTTGTACTTTCTTTAGTGTATTAAGTGTTTCAAAATGTCGTCTTTCACGTAGATTCGGAATCATCAAAAGCAAATAAGTCAGTTTTTAGATATCTTTGATTGAACAAAGTTCTGTCTTTCTTGTTTCAAGTGTTTAACTACGGACCATGGCTAAAACTCAAGTTTTAAAAACTTTTCGAAATCTGAATATGGACTTTCTTTAGTGTATTAAGTGTTTCAAAATGCTGTCTTTCACGTAGATTCGTAATCATCAAAAGCAAATAAGTCAGTTTTAAGATATCGTTGATTGAACAAAGTTGTCTTCTTCTTGTTTCAAGTGTTCTACTATGGACCCATGGGTAAAACTCAAGTTTTAAAACTTCCCGGAATCTGAATTGAGACTTTCGTTAGTGTATTAAGTGTATCAAAATGTCGTCTTTCACATGGATTCGGAATCGTCAACCGCAAAAAAAGTCAGTTTTGAGATATCGTTGAATGAACAAAGTTGTCTCTTTTTATTTTCAAGTGCTTAACTATGGACCATGGCTAAAACTCAAGTTTTAAAGACATCCCGAAATCCGAATTTGGACTTTCGTTAGTGTATTAAGTGTATCAAAATGTCATCTTTCACATTGATTCGAGATCGTCAACCGCAAAAAAAGTCAGTTTTGAGATATCGTTGAATGAACAAAGTTGTCTCTTTCTTGTTTCAAGTGTTTAACTATGGACCCATGGCTAAAACTCAAGTTTTAAAGACTTCCCGAAATCTGAATTTGGACTTTCATCAGTGTATAAAGTGTATTAAAATGTAGTCTTTCACATTGATTCAGAATCGTGCACCGCAAAAAACTTCCCTTTCGAGTTATCGTTGAATGAACGAAGTTGTCTCTTTCTTGTTTCAAGTGTTCAACTATGGACCCATGGCCAAAACTCAAGTTTTAAAAACTTCCCAAAATCTGAATTTGGGCTTTCTTTAGTGTATTAAGTGTTTCAAAATGCCATCTTTCACGTAGATTCGTAATCATCAAAAGCAAATAAGTCAGTTTTTAGATATCTTTGATTGAACAAAGTTCTGTCTTTTCTTGTTTCAAGTGTTCTACTATGGACCCATGGCTAAAACTCAAGTTTTAAAAACATCCCGAAATCTAAATCTGGACTTTCATTAGGGTATTAAGTGTATCAAAATGTCGTCTTTCACATAGATTCGAAATCGTCAACTGCAAAAAAGTCAATTTTAAGATATCGTTGATTGAACAAAGTTGTCTCTTTCTTGTTTCAAGTGTTGTACTATGGACCCATGGGTAAAACTCAAGTTTTAAAAAAGTTCCCGGAATCCAAATTTGGACATTCGTTAGTGTATTAAGTGTATCAAAATGTCGTCTTTCACGTTGATTCGGAATCGTCAACCGCAATAAAGGTCAGTTTTGAGATATTGTTGAATGAACAAAGTTGTCTCTTTCTTGTTTCAAGTGTTCTACTATTTACCCATGGCTAAAACTCAAGTTTTAAAGACTTCCCGAAATCCGAATTTGGACTTTCGTTAGTGTATTAAGTGTATCAAAATGTCGTCTTTCACATTTATTCGAAATCGTCAACTGCAAAAAAAGTCAGTTTTGAGAAATCGTTGAATGAACAAAGTTGTCTCTTTCTTGTTTCAAGTGTTCTACTATGGACCCATGGCTAAAACTCAAGTTTTAAAGACTTTCCGAAATCCGAATTTGGACTTTCATCAGTGTATTAAGTGTATTAAAATGTCGTCTTTCACATTGATTCGGAATCGTCCACTACAAAAAACTGCCCTTTTGAGTTATCGTTGAATAAGCAAAGTTGTCTCTTTCTTGTTTCAAGTGTTCAACTATGGACCCATGGCTAAAACACAAGTTTTAAAAACTTCTCGAAATATGAATTTGGACTTTCTTTAGTGTATTAAGTTTTTCAAAATGTCGTCTTTCACGTAGATTCGGAATCATCAAAACCAAATAAGTCAGTTTTTAGATATCTTTGATTGAACAAAGTTCTATCTTTCTTGTTTTAAGTGTTCTCCTATGAACCCACGGCTAAAACTCAAGTTTTAAAAACTTCTCGAAATCTGAATCTGGACTTTCATTAGTGTATTGAGTGTATCAAAATGTCATCTTTCACATAGGTTCGGAATCGTCAACTGCGAAAAAGTCAATTTTAAGATATCGTTGATTGAACAAAGTTGTCTCTTTCTTGTTTCAAGTGTTCTACTATGGACCCATGGGTAAAACTCAAGTTTTAAAAAAGTTCCCGGAATCCAAATTTGGACATTCGTTAGTGTATTAAGTGTATCAAAATGTCGTCTTTCACGTTGATTCGGAATCGTCAACCGCAATAAAAGTCAGTTTTGAGATATTGTTGAATGAACAAAGTTGTCTCTTTCTTGTTTCAAGTGTTCTACTATTTACCCATGGCTAAAACTCAAGTTTTAAAGACTTCCTGAAATCCGAATTTGGACATTCGTTAGTGTATTAAGTGTATCAAAATGTCGTCTTTCACGTTGATTCGGAATCGTCAACCGCAATAAAAGTCAGTTTTGAGATATTGTTGAATGAACAAAGTTGTCTCTTTCTTGTTTCAAGTGTTCTACTATAGACCCATGGCTAAAACTCAAGTTTTAAAGACTTCCTGAAATCCAAATTTAGACTTTCATTAGTGTATTAAGTGTATTAAAATGTCGTATTTCACATGGATTCGGAATCGTCAACCGCAAAAAAAGTCAGTTTTGAGTTATAGTTGAATGAACAAAGTTGTATCTTTCTTGTTTCAAGTATTCAACTATGGACCCATGGCTAAAACTCAAGTTTTAAAGACTTCCCGAAATTCGAATTTGGACTTTCATGAGTGTATTAAGTGTATTAAAATGTCGTCTTTCACATTGATTCGGAATCGTCAACCACAAAAAAAGTCAGTTTTGAGATATCGTTGAATGAACAAAGTTGTCTCTTTCTTGTTTCAAGTGTTTAACTATGGACCCATGGCTAAAACTCAAGTTTTAAAAACTTCTCGAAATATGAATTTGGACTTTCTTTAGTGTATTAGGTGTTTCAAAATGTCGTCTTTCACGTAGATTCGGAATCATCAACAGCAAAAAAAGTCAGTTTTGTGATATCGTTGAATGAACAAAGTTGTATCTTTCTTGTTTCAAGTGTTTAACTACGGACCCATGGCTAAAACTCAAGTTTTAAAGACTTTTCGAAATTCGAATTTGGACTTTCATCAGTGTATTAAGTGTATTAAAATGTCGTCTTTCACATTGATTCGGAATCGTCCACCGCAAAAAAGTTCCCTTTTGAGTTATCGTTGAATGAACAAAGTTGTCTCTTTCTTGTTTCAAGTGTTCAACGATGGACCCATGGCTAAAACTCAAGTTTTAAAAACTTCTCGAAATATGAATTTGTACTTTCTTTAGTGTATTAAGTGTTTCAAAATGTCGTCTTTCACGTAGATTCGGAATCATCAAAAGCAAATAAGTCAGTTTTTAGATATCTTTGATTGAACAAAGTTCTGTCTTTCTTGTTTCAAGTGTTTAACTACGGACCATGGCTAAAACTCAAGTTTTAAAAACTTTTCGAAATCTGAATATGGACTTTCTTTAGTGTATTAAGTGTTTCAAAATGCTGTCTTTCACGTAGATTCGTAATCATCAAAAGCAAATAAGTCAGTTTTAAGATATCGTTGATTGAACAAAGTTGTCTTCTTCTTGTTTCAAGTGTTCTACTATGGACCCATGGGTAAAACTCAAGTTTTAAAACTTCCCGGAATCTGAATTGAGACTTTCGTTAGTGTATTAAGTGTATCAAAATGTCGTCTTTCACATGGATTCGGAATCGTCAACCGCAAAAAAAGTCAGTTTTGAGATATCGTTGAATGAACAAAGTTGTCTCTTTTTATTTTCAAGTGCTTAACTATGGACCATGGCTAAAACTCAAGTTTTAAAGACATCCCGAAATCCGAATTTGGACTTTCGTTAGTGTATTAAGTGTATCAAAATGTCATCTTTCACATTGATTCGAGATCGTCAACCGCAAAAAAAGTCAGTTTTGAGATATCGTTGAATGAACAAAGTTGTCTCTTTCTTGTTTCAAGTGTTTAACTATGGACCCATGGCTAAAACTCAAGTTTTAAAGACTTCCCGAAATCTGAATTTGGACTTTCATCAGTGTATAAAGTGTATTAAAATGTAGTCTTTCACATTGATTCAGAATCGTGCACCGCAAAAAACTTCCCTTTCGAGTTATCGTTGAATGAACGAAGTTGTCTCTTTCTTGTTTCAAGTGTTCAACTATGGACCCATGGCCAAAACTCAAGTTTTAAAAACTTCCCAAAATCTGAATTTGGGCTTTCTTTAGTGTATTAAGTGTTTCAAAATGCCATCTTTCACGTAGATTCGTAATCATCAAAAGCAAATAAGTCAGTTTTTAGATATCTTTGATTGAACAAAGTTCTGTCTTTTCTTGTTTCAAGTGTTCTACTATGGACCCATGGCTAAAACTCAAGTTTTAAAAACATCCCGAAATCTAAATCTGGACTTTCATTAGGGTATTAAGTGTATCAAAATGTCGTCTTTCACATAGATTCGAAATCGTCAACTGCAAAAAAGTCAATTTTAAGATATCGTTGATTGAACAAAGTTGTCTCTTTCTTGTTTCAAGTGTTGTACTATGGACCCATGGGTAAAACTCAAGTTTTAAAAAAGTTCCCGGAATCCAAATTTGGACATTCGTTAGTGTATTAAGTGTATCAAAATGTCGTCTTTCACGTTGATTCGGAATCGTCAACCGCAATAAAAGTCAGTTTTGAGATATTGTTGAATGAACAAAGTTGTCTCTTTCTTGTTTCAAGTGTTCTACTATTTACCCATGGCTAAAACTCAAGTTTTAAAGACTTCCCGAAATCCGAATTTGGACTTTCGTTAGTGTATTAAGTGTATCAAAATGTCGTCTTTCACATTTATTCGAAATCGTCAACTGCAAAAAAAGTCAGTTTTGAGAAATCGTTGAATGAACAAAGTTGTCTCTTTCTTGTTTCAAGTGTTCTACTATGGACCCATGGCTAAAACTCAAGTTTTAAAGACTTTCCGAAATCCGAATTTGGACTTTCATCAGTGTATTAAGTGTATTAAAATGTCGTCTTTCACATTGATTCGGAATCGTCCACTACAAAAAATTGCCCTTTTGAGTTATCGTTGAATAAGCAAAGTTGTCTCTTTCTTGTTTCAAGTGTTCAACTATGGACCCATGGCTAAAACACAAGTTTTAAAAACTTCTCGAAATATGAATTTGGACTTTCTTTAGTGTATTAAGTTTTTCAAAATGTCGTCTTTCACGTAGATTCGGAATCATCAAAACCAAATAAGTCAGTTTTTAGATATCTTTGATTGAACAAAGTTCTATCTTTCTTGTTTTAAGTGTTCTCCTATGGACCCACGGCTAAAACTCAAGTTTTAAAAACTTCTCGAAATCTGAATCTGGACTTTCATTAGTGTATTAAGTGTATCAAAATGTCATCTTTCACATAGGTTCGGAATCGTCAACTGCGAAAAAGTCAATTTTAAGATATCGTTGATTGAACAAAGTTGTCTCTTTCTTGTTTCAAGTGTTCTACTATGGACCCATGGGTAAAACTCAAGTTTTAAAAAAGTTCCCGGAATCCAAATTTGGACATTCGTTAGTGTATTAAGTGTATCAAAATGTCGTCTTTCACGTTGATTCGGAATCGTCAACCGCAATAAAAGTCAGTTTTGAGATATTGTTGAATGAACAAAGTTGTCTCTTTCTTGTTTCAAGTGTTCTACTATTTACCCATGGCTAAAACTCAAGTTTTAAAGACTTCCCGAAATCCGAATTTGGACATTCGTTAGTGTATTAAGTGTATCAAAATGTCGTCTTTCACATTGATTCGGAATCGTCAACCGCAAAAAAAGTCAGTTTTGAGATATTGTTGAATGAACAAAGTTGTCTATTTCTTGTTTCAAGTATTCAACTATGGACCCATGGCTAAAACTCAAGTTTTAAAGACTTCCCGAAATTCGAATTTGGACTTTCATGAGTGTATTAAGTGTATTAAAATGTCGTCTTTCACATTGATTCGGAATCGTCAACCACAAAAAAAGTCAGTTTTGAGATATCGTTGAATGAACAAAGTTGTCTCTTTCTTGTTTCAAGTGTTTAACTATGGACCCATGGCTAAAACTCAAGTTTTAAAAACTTCTCGAAATATGAATTTGGACTTTCTTTAGTGTATTAGGTGTTTCAAAATGTCGTCTTTCACGTAGATTCGGAATCATCAACAGCAAAAAAAGTCAGTTTTGTGATATCGTTGAATGAACAAAGTTGTATCTTTCTTGTTTCAAGTGTTTAACTACGGGCCCATGGCTAAAACTCAAGTTTTAAAGACTTTTCGAAATTCGAATTTGGACTTTCATCAGTGTATTAAGTGTATTAAAATGTCGTCTTTCACATTGGTTCGGAATCGTCCACCGCAAAAAAGTTCCCTTTTGAGTTATCGTTGAATGAACAAAGTTGTCTCTTTCTTGTTTCAAGTGTTCAACGATGGACCCATGGCTAAAACTCAAGTTTTAAAAACTTCTCGAAATATGAATTTGTACTTTCTTTAGTGTATTAAGTGTTTCAAAATGTCGTCTTTCACGTAGATTCGGAATCATCAAAAGCAAATAAGTCAGTTTTTAGATATCTTTGATTGAACAAAGTTCTGTCTTTCTTGTTTCAAGTGTTTAACTACGGACCATGGCTAAAACTCAAGTTTTAAAAACTTTTAGAAATCTGAATATGGACTTTCTTTAGTGTATTAAGTGTTTCAAAATGCTGTCTTTCACGTAGATTCGTAATCATCAAAAGCAAATAAGTCAGTTTTAAGATATCGTTGATTGAACAAAGTTGTCTTCTTCTTGTTTCAAGTGTTCTACTATGGACCCATGGGTAAAACTCAAGTTTTAAAACTTCCCGGAATCTGAATTGAGACTTTCGTTAGTGTATTAAGGGTATCAAAATGTCGTCTTTCACATGGATTCGGAATCGTCAACCGCAAAAAAAGTCAGTTTTGAGATATCGTTGAATGAACAAAGTTGTCTCTTTTTATTTTCAAGTGCTTAACTATGGACCATGGCTAAAACTCAAGTTTTAAAGACATCCCGAAATCCGAATTTGGACTTTCGTTAGTGTATTAAGTGTATCAAAATGTCATCTTTCACATTGATTCGAGATCGTCAACCGCAAAAAAAGTCAGTTTTGAGATATCGTTGAATGAACAAAGTTGTCTCTTTCTTGTTTCAAGTGTTTAACTATGGACCCATGGCTAAAACTCAAGTTTTAAAGACTTCCCGAAATCTGAATTTGGACTTTCATCAGTGTATAAAGTGTATTAAAATGTAGTCTTTCACATTGATTCAGAATCGTGCACCGCAAAAAACTTCCCTTTCGAGTTATCGTTGAATGAACGAAGTTGTCTCTTTCTTGTTTCAAGTGTTCAACTATGGACCCATGGCCAAAACTCAAGTTTTAAAAACTTCCCAAAATCTGAATTTGGGCTTTCTTTAGTGTATTAAGTGTTTCAAAATGCCATCTTTCACGTAGATTCGTAATCATCAAAAGCAAATAAGTCAGTTTTTAGATATCTTTGATTGAACAAAGTTCTGTCTTTTCTTGTTTCAAGTGTTCTACTATGGACCCATGGCTAAAACTCAAGTTTTAAAAACATCCCGAAATCTAAATCTGGACTTTCATTAGGGTATTAAGTGTATCAAAATGTCGTCTTTCACATAGATTCGAAATCGTCAACTGCAAAAAAGTCAATTTTAAGATATCGTTGATTGAACAAAGTTGTCTCTTTCTTGTTTCAAGTGTTGTACTATGGACCCATGGGTAAAACTCAAGTTTTAAAAAAGTTCCCGGAATCCAAATTTGGACATTCGTTAGTGTATTAAGTGTATCAAAATGTCGTCTTTCACGTTGATTCGGAATCGTCAACCGCAATAAAAGTCAGTTTTGAGATATTGTTGAATGAACAAAGTTGTCTCTTTCTTGTTTCAAGTGTTCTACTATTTACCCATGGCTAAAACTCAAGTTTTAAAGACTTCCCGAAATCCGAATTTGGACTTTCGTTAGTGTATTAAGTGTATCAAAATGTCGTCTTTCACATTTATTCGAAATCGTCAACTGCAAAAAAAGTCAGTTTTGAGAAATCGTTGAATGAACAAAGTTGTCTCTTTCTTGTTTCAAGTGTTCTACTATGGACCCATGGCTAAAACTCAAGTTTTAAAGACTTTCCGAAATCCGAATTTGGACTTTCATCAGTGTATTAAGTGTATTAAAATGTCGTCTTTCACATTGATTCGGAATCGTCCACTACAAAAAACTGCCCTTTTGAGTTATCGTTGAATAAGCAAAGTTGTCTCTTTCTTGTTTCAAGTGTTCAACTATGGACCCATGGCTAAAACACAAGTTTTAAAAACTTCTCGAAATATGAATTTGGACTTTCTTTAGTGTATTAAGTTTTTCAAAATGTCGTCTTTCACGTAGATTCGGAATCATCAAAACCAAATAAGTCAGTTTTTAGATATCTTTGATTGAACAAAGTTCTATCTTTCTTGTTTTAAGTGTTCTCCTATGGACCCACGGCTAAAACTCAAGTTTTAAAAACTTCTCGAAATCTGAATCTGGACTTTCATTAGTGTATTAAGTGTATCAAAATGTCATCTTTCACATAGGTTCGGAATCGTCAACTGCGAAAAAGTCAATTTTAAGATATCGTTGATTGAACAAAGTTGTCTCTTTCTTGTTTCAAGTGTTCTACTATGGACCCATGGGTAAAACTCAAGTTTTAAAGAAGTTCCCGGAATCCAAATTTGGACATTCCTTAGTGTATTAAGTGTATCAAAATGTCGTCTTTCACGTTGATTCGGAATCGTCAACCGCAATAAAAGTCAGTTTTGAGATATTGTTGAATGAACAAAGTTGTCTCTTTCTTGTTTCAAGTGTTCTACTATTTACCCATGGCTAAAACTCAAGTTTTAAAGACTTCCCGAAATCCGAATTTGGACATTCGTTAGTGTATTAAGTGTATCAAAATGTCGTCTTTCACGTTGATTCGGAATCGTCAACCGCAATAAAAGTCAGTTTTGAGATATTGTTGAATGAACAAAGTTGTCTCTTTCTTGTTTCAAGTATTCAACTATGGACCCATGGCTAAAACTCAAGTTTTAAAGACTTCCCGAAATTCGAATTTGGACTTTCATGAGTGTATTAAGTGTATTAAAATGTCGTCTTTCACATTGATTCGGAATCGTCAACCACAAAAAAAGTCAGTTTTGAGATATCGTTGAATGAACAAAGTTGTCTCTTTCTTGTTTCAAGTGTTTAACTATGGACCCATGGCTAAAACTCAAGTTTTAAAAACTTCTCGAAATATGAATTTGGACTTTCTTTAGTGTATTAGGTGTTTCAAAATGTCGTCTTTCACGTAGATTCGGAATCATCAACAGCAAAAAAAGTCAGTTTTGTGATATCGTTGAGTGAACAAAGTTGTATCTTTCTTGTTTCAAGTGTTTAACTACGGGCCCATGGCTAAAACTCAAGTTTTAAAGACTTTTCGAAATTCGAATTTGGACTTTCATCAGTGTATTAAGTGTATTAAAATGTCGTCTTTCACATTGGTTCGGAATCGTCCACCGCAAAAAAGTTCCCTTTTGAGTTATCGTTGAATGAACAAAGTTGTCTCTTTCTTGTTTCAAGTGTTCAACAATGGACCCATGGCTAAAACTCAAGTTTTAAAAACTTCTCGAAATATGAATTTGTACTTTCTTTAGTGTATTAAGTGTTTCAAAATGTCGTCTTTCACGTAGATTCGGAATCATCAAAAGCAAATAAGTCAGTTTTTAGATATCTTTGATTGAACAAAGTTCTGTCTTTCTTGTTTCAAGTGTTTAACTACGGACCATGGCTAAAACTCAAGTTTTAAAAACTTTTCGAAATCTGAATATGGACTTTCTTTAGTGTATTAAGTGTTTCAAAATGCTGTCTTTCACGTAGATTCGTAATCATCAAAAGCAAATAAGTCAGTTTTAAGATATCGTTGATTGAACAAAGTTGTCTTCTTCTTGTTTCAAGTGTTCTACTATGGACCCATGGGTAAAACTCAAGTTTTAAAACTTCCCGGAATCTGAATTGAGACTTTCGTTAGTGTATTAAGTGTATCAAAATGTCGTCTTTCACATGGATTCGGAATCGTCAACCGCAAAAAAAGTCAGTTTTGAGATATCGTTGAATGAACAAAGTTGTCTCTTTTTATTTTCAAGTGCTTAACTATGGACCATGGCTAAAACTCAAGTTTTAAAGACATCCCGAAATCCGAATTTGGACTTTCGTTAGTGTATTAAGTGTATCAAAATGTCATCTTTCACATTGATTCGAGATCGTCAACCGCAAAAAAAGTCAGTTTTGAGATATCGTTGAATGAACAAAGTTGTCTCTTTCTTGTTTCAAGTGTTTAACTATGGACCCATGGCTAAAACTCAAGTTTTAAAGACTTCCCGAAATCTGAATTTGGACTTTCATCAGTGTATAAAGTGTATTAAAATGTAGTCTTTCACATTGATTCAGAATCGTGCACCGCAAAAAACTTCCCTTTCGAGTTATCGTTGAATGAACGAAGTTGTCTCTTTCTTGTTTCAAGTGTTCAACTATGGACCCATGGCCAAAACTCAAGTTTTAAAAACTTCCCAAAATCTGAATTTGGGCTTTCTTTAGTGTATTAAGTGTTTCAAAATGCCATCTTTCACGTAGATTCGTAATCATCAAAAGCAAATAAGTCAGTTTTTAGATATCTTTGATTGAACAAAGTTCTGTCTTTTCTTGTTTCAAGTGTTCTACTATGGACCCATGGCTAAAACTCAAGTTTTAAAAACATCCCGAAATCTAAATCTGGACTTTCATTAGGGTATTAAGTGTATCAAAATGTCGTCTTTCACATAGATTCGAAATCGTCAACTGCAAAAAAGTCAATTTTAAGATATCGTTGATTGAACAAAGTTGTCTCTTTCTTGTTTCAAGTGTTGTACTATGGACCCATGGGTAAAACTCAAGTTTTAAAAAAGTTCCCGGAATCCAAATTTGGACATTCGTTAGTGTATTAAGTGTATCAAAATGTCGTCTTTCACGTTGATTCGGAATCGTCAACCGCAATAAAAGTCAGTTTTGAGATATTGTTGAATGAACAAAGTTGTCTCTTTCTTGTTTCAAGTGTTCTACTATTTACCCATGGCTAAAACTCAAGTTTTAAAGACTTCTCGAAATCCGAATTTGGACTTTCGTTAGTGTATTAAGTGTATCAAAATGTCGTCTTTCACATTTATTCGAAATCGTCAACTGCAAAAAAAGTCAGTTTTGAGAAATCGTTGAATGAACAAAGTTGTCTCTTTCTTGTTTCAAGTGTTCTACTATGGACCCATGGCTAAAACTCAAGTTTTAAAGACTTCCCGAAATCCGAATTTGGACTTTCATCAGTGTATTAAGTGTATTAAAATGTCGTCTTTCACATTGATTCGGAATCGTCCACTACAAAAAACTGCCCTTTTGAGTTATCGTTGAATAAGCAAAGTTGTCTCTTTCTTGTTTCAAGTGTTCAACTATGGACCCATGGCTAAAACACAAGTTTTAAAAACTTCTCGAAATATGAATTTGGACTTTCTTTAGTGTATTAAGTTTTTCAAAATGTCGTCTTTCACGTAGATTCGGAATCATCAAAACCAAATAAGTCAGTTTTTAGATATCTTTGATTGAACAAAGTTCTATCTTTCTTGTTTTAAGTGTTCTCCTATGGACCCACGGCTAAAACTCAAGTTTTAAAAACTTCTCGAAATCTGAATCTGGACTTTCATTAGTGTATTAAGTGTATCAAAATGTCATCTTTCACATAGGTTCGGAATCGTCAACTGCGAAAAAGTCAATTTTAAGATATCGTTGATTGAACAAAGTTGTCTCTTTCTTGTTTCAAGTGTTCTACTATGGACCCATGGGTAAAACTCAAGTTTTAAAAAAGTTCCCGGAATCCAAATTTGGACATTCGTTAGTGTATTAAGTGTATCAAAATGTCGTCTTTCACGTTGATTCGGAATCGTCAACCGCAATAAAAGTCAGTTTTGAGATATTGTTGAATGAACAAAGTTGTCTCTTTCTTGTTTCAAGTGTTCTACTATTTACCCATGGCTAAAACTCAAGTTTTAAAGACTTCCCGAAATCCGAATTTGGACATTCGTTAGTGTATTAAGTGTATCAAAATGTCGTCTTTCACGTTGATTCGGAATCGTCAACCGCAATAAAAGTCAGTTTTGAGATATTGTTGAATGAACAAAGTTGTCTCTTTCTTGTTTCAAGTATTCAACTATGGACCCATGGCTAAAACTCAAGTTTTAAAGACTTCCCGAAATTCGAATTTGGACTTTCATGAGTGTATTAAGTGTATTAAAATGTCGTCTTTCACATTGATTCGGAATCGTCAACCACAAAAAAAGTCAGTTTTGAGATATCGTTGAATGAACAAAGTTGTCTCTTTCTTGTTTCAAGTGTTTAACTATGGACCCATGGCTAAAACTCAAGTTTTAAAAACTTCTCGAAATATGAATTTGGACTTTCTTTAGTGTATTAGGTGTTTCAAAATGTCGTCTTTCACGTAGATTTGGAATCATCAACAGCAAAAAAAGTCAGTTTTGTGATATCGTTGAGTGAACAAAGTTGTATCTTTCTTGTTTCAAGTGTTTAACTACGGGCCCATGGCTAAAACTCAAGTTTTAAAGACTTTTCGAAATTCGAATTTGGACTTTCATCAGTGTATTAAGTGTATTAAAATGTCGTCTTTCACATTGGTTCGGAATCGTCCACCGCAAAAAAGTTCCCTTTTGAGTTATCGTTGAATGAACAAAGTTGTCTCTTTCTTGTTTCAAGTGTTCAACAATGGACCCATGGCTAAAACTCAAGTTTTAAAAACTTCTCGAAATATGAATTTGTACTTTCTTTAGTGTATTAAGTGTTTCAAAATGTCGTCTTTCACGTAGATTCGGAATCATCAAAAGCAAATAAGTCAGTTTTTAGATATCTTTGATTGAACAAAGTTCTGTCTTTCTTGTTTCAAGTGTTTAACTACGGACCATGGCTAAAACTCAAGTTTTAAAAACTTTTCGAAATCTGAATATGGACTTTCTTTAGTGTATTAAGTGTTTCAAAATGCTGTCTTTCACGTAGATTCGTAATCATCAAAAGCAAATAAGTCAGTTTTAAGATATCGTTGATTGAACAAAGTTGTCTTCTTCTTGTTTCAAGTGTTCTACTATGGACCCATGGGTAAAACTCAAGTTTTAAAACTTCCCGGAATCTGAATTGAGACTTTCGTTAGTGTATTAAGTGTATCAAAATGTCGTCTTTCACATGGATTCGGAATCGTCAACCGCAAAAAAAGTCAGTTTTGAGATATCGTTGAATGAACAAAGTTGTCTCTTTTTATTTTCAAGTGCTTAACTATGGACCATGGCTAAAACTCAAGTTTTAAAGACATCCCGAAATCCGAATTTGGACTTTCGTTAGTGTATTAAGTGTATCAAAATGTCATCTTTCACATTGATTCGAGATCGTCAACCGCAAAAAAAGTCAGTTTTGAGATATCGTTGAATGAACAAAGTTGTCTCTTTCTTGTTTCAAGTGTTTAACTATGGACCCATGGCTAAAACTCAAGTTTTAAAGACTTCCCGAAATCTGAATTTGGACTTTCATCAGTGTATAAAGTGTATTAAAATGTAGTCTTTCACATTGATTCAGAATCGTGCACCGCAAAAAACTTCCCTTTCGAGTTATCGTTGAATGAACGAAGTTGTCTCTTTCTTGTTTCAAGTGTTCAACTATGGACCCATGGCCAAAACTCAAGTTTTAAAAACTTCCCAAAATCTGAATTTGGGCTTTCTTTAGTGTATTAAGTGTTTCAAAATGCCATCTTTCACGTAGATTCGTAATCATCAAAAGCAAATAAGTCAGTTTTTAGATATCTTTGATTGAACAAAGTTCTGTCTTTTCTTGTTTCAAGTGTTCTACTATGGACCCATGGCTAAAACTCAAGTTTTAAAAACATCCCGAAATCTAAATCTGGACTTTCATTAGGGTATTAAGTGTATCAAAATGTCGTCTTTCACATAGATTCGAAATCGTCAACTGCAAAAAAGTCAATTTTAAGATATCGTTGATTGAACAAAGTTGTCTCTTTCTTGTTTCAAGTGTTGTACTATGGACCCATGGGTAAAACTCAAGTTTTAAAAAAGTTCCCAGAATCCAAATTTGGACATTCGTTAGTGTATTAAGTGTATCAAAATGTCGTCTTTCACGTTGATTCGGAATCGTCAACCGCAATAAAAGTCAGTTTTGAGATATTGTTGAATGAACAAAGTTGTCTCTTTCTTGTTTCAAGTGTTCTACTATTTACCCATGGCTAAAACTCAAGTTTTAAAGACTTCCCGAAATCCGAATTTGGACTTTCGTTAGTGTATTAAGTGTATCAAAATGTCGTCTTTCACATTTATTCGAAATCGTCAACTGCAAAAAAATTCAGTTTTGAGAAATCGTTGAATGAACAAAGTTGTCTCTTTCTTGTTTCAAGTGTTCTACTATGGACCCATGGCTAAAACTCAAGTTTTAAAGACTTTCCGAAATCCGAATTTGGACTTTCATCAGTGTATTAAGTGTATTAAAATGTCGTCTTTCACATTGATTCGGAATCGTCCACTACAAAAAACTGCCCTTTTGAGTTATCGTTGAATAAGCAAAGTTGTCTCTTTCTTGTTTCAAGTGTTCAACTATGGACCCATGGCTAAAACACAAGTTTTAAAAACTTCTCGAAATATGAATTTGGACTTTCTTTAGTGTATTAAGTTTTTCAAAATGTCGTCTTTCACGTAGATTCGGAATCATCAAAACCAAATAAGTCAGTTTTTAGATATCTTTGATTGAACAAAGTTCTATCTTTCTTGTTTTAAGTGTTCTCCTATGGACCCACGGCTAAAACTCAAGTTTTAAAAACTTCTCGAAATCTGAATCTGGACTTTCATTAGTGTATTAAGTGTATCAAAATGTCATCTTTCACATAGGTTCGGAATCGTCAACTGCGAAAAAGTCAATTTTAAGATATCGTTGATTGAACAAAGTTGTCTCTTTCTTGTTTCAAGTGTTCTACTATGGACCCATGGGTAAAACTCAAGTTTTAAAAAAGTTCCCGAAATCCAAATTTGGACATTCGTTAGTGTATTAAGTGTATCAAAATGTCGTCTTTCACGTTGATTCGGAATCGTCAACCGCAATAAAAGTCAGTTTTGAGATATTGTTGAATGAACAAAGTTGTCTCTTTCTTGTTTCAAGTGTTCTACTATTTACCCATGGCTAAAACTCAAGTTTTAAAGACTTCCCGAAATCCGAATTTGGACATTCGTTAGTGTATTAAGTGTATCAAAATGTCGTCTTTCACGTTGATTCGGAATCGTCAACCGCAATAAAAGTCAGTTTTGAGATATTGTTGAATGAACAAAGTTGTCTCTTTCTTGTTTCAAGTATTCAACTATGGACCCATGGCTAAAACTCAAGTTTTAAAGACTTCCCGAAATTCGAATTTGGACTTTCATGAGTGTATTAAGTGTATTAAAATGTCGTCTTTCACATTGATTCGGAATCGTCAACCACAAAAAAAGTCAGTTTTGAGATATCGTTGAATGAACAAAGTTGTCTCTTTCTTGTTTTAAGTGTTTAACTATGGACCCATGGCTAAAACTCAAGTTTTAAAAACTTCTCGAAATATGAATTTGGACTTTCTTTAGTGTATTAGGTGTTTCAAAATGTCGTCTTTCACGTAGATTTGGAATCATCAACAGCAAAAAAAGTCAGTTTTGTGATATCGTTGAGTGAACAAAGTTGTATCTTTCTTGTTTCAAGTGTTTAACTACGGGCCCATGGCTAAAACTCAAGTTTTAAAGACTTTTCGAAATTCGAATTTGGACTTTCATCAGTGTATTAAGTGTATTAAAATGTCGTCTTTCACATTGGTTCGGAATCGTCCACCGCAAAAAAGTTCCCTTTTGAGTTATCGTTGAATGAACAAAGTTGTCTCTTTCTTGTTTCAAGTGTTCAACAATGGACCCATGGCTAAAACTCAAGTTTTAAAAACTTCTCGAAATATGAATTTGTACTTTCTTTAGTGTATTAAGTGTTTCAAAATGTCGTCTTTCACGTAGATTCGGAATCATCAAAAGCAAATAAGTCAGTTTTTAGATATCTTTGATTGAACAAAGTTCTGTCTTTCTTGTTTCAAGTGTTTAACTACGGACCATGGCTAAAACTCAAGTTTTAAAAACTTTTCGAAATCTGAATATGGACTTTCTTTAGTGTATTAAGTGTTTCAAAATGCTGTCTTTCACGTAGATTCGTAATCATCAAAAGCAAATAAGTCAGTTTTAAGATATCGTTGATTGAACAAAGTTGTCTTCTTCTTGTTTCAAGTGTTCTACTATGGACCCATGGGTAAAACTCAAGTTTTAAAACTTCCCGGAATCTGAATTGAGACTTTCGTTAGTGTATTAAGTGTATCAAAATGTCGTCTTTCACATGGATTCGGAATCGTCAACCGCAAAAAAAGTCAGTTTTGAGATATCGTTGAATGAACAAAGTTGTCTCTTTTTATTTTCAAGTGCTTAACTATGGACCATGGCTAAAACTCAAGTTTTAAAGACATCCCGAAATCCGAATTTGGACTTTCGTTAGTGTATTAAGTGTATCAAAATGTCATCTTTCACATTGATTCGAGATCGTCAACCGCAAAAAAAGTCAGTTTTGAGATATCGTTGAATGAACAAAGTTGTCTCTTTCTTGTTTCAAGTGTTTAACTATGGACCCATGGCTAAAACTCAAGTTTTAAAGACTTCCCGAAATCTGAATTTGGACTTTCATCAGTGTATAAAGTGTATTAAAATGTAGTCTTTCACATTGATTCAGAATCGTGCACCGCAAAAAACTTCCCTTTCGAGTTATCGTTGAATGAACGAAGTTGTCTCTTTCTTGTTTCAAGTGTTCAACTATGGACCCATGGCCAAAACTCAAGTTTTAAAAACTTCCCAAAATCTGAATTTGGGCTTTCTTTAGTGTATTAAGTGTTTCAAAATGCCATCTTTCACGTAGATTCGTAATCATCAAAAGCAAATAAGTCAGTTTTTAGATATATTTGATTGAACAAAGTTCTGTCTTTTCTTGTTTCAAGTGTTCTACTATGGACCCATGGCTAAAACTCAAGTTTTAAAAACATCCCGAAATCTAAATCTGGACTTTCATTAGGGTATTAAGTGTATCAAAATGTCGTCTTTCACATAGATTCGAAATCGTCAACTGCAAAAAAGTCAATTTTAAGATATCGTTGATTGAACAAAGTTGTCTCTTTCTTGTTTCAAGTGTTGTACTATGGACCCATGGGTAAAACTCAAGTTTTAAAAAAGTTCCCGGAATCCAAATTTGGACATTCGTTAGTGTATTAAGTGTATCAAAATGTCGTCTTTCACGTTGATTCGGAATCGTCAACCGCAATAAAAGTCAGTTTTGAGATATTGTTGAATGAACAAAGTTGTCTCTTTCTTGTTTCAAGTGTTCTACTATTTACCCATGGCTAAAACTCAAGTTTTAAAGACTTCCCGAAATCCGAATTTGGACTTTCGTTAGTGTATTAAGTGTATCAAAATGTCGTCTTTCACATTTATTCGAAATCATCAACTGCAAAAAAAGTCAGTTTTGAGAAATCGTTGAATGAACAAAGTTGTCTCTTTCTTGTTTCAAGTGTTCTACTATGGACCCATGGCTAAAACTCAAGTTTTAAAGACTTTCCGAAATCCGAATTTGGACTTTCATCAGTGTATTAAGTGTATTAAAATGTCGTCTTTCACATTGATTCGGAATCGTCCACTACAAAAAACTGCCCTTTTGAGTTATCGTTGAATAAGCAAAGTTGTCTCTTTCTTGTTTCAAGTGTTCAACTATGGACCCATGGCTAAAACACAAGTTTTAAAAACTTCTCGAAATATGAATTTGGACTTTCTTTAGTGTATTAAGTTTTTCAAAATGTCGTCTTTCACGTAGATTCGGAATCATCAAAACCAAATAAGTCAGTTTTTAGATATCTTTGATTGAACAAAGTTCTATCTTTCTTGTTTTAAGTGTTCTCCTATGGACCCACGGCTAAAACTCAAGTTTTAAAAACTTCTCGAAATCTGAATCTGGACTTTCATTAGTGTATTAAGTGTATCAAAATGTCATCTTTCACATAGGTTCGAAATCGTCAACTGCGAAAAAGTCAATTTTAAGATATCGTTGATTGAACAAAGTTGTCTCTTTCTTGTTTCAAGTGTTCTACTATGGACCCATGGGTAAAACTGAAGTTTTAAAAAAGTTCCCGGAATCCAAATTTGGACATTCGTTAGTGTATTAAGTGTATCAAAATGTCGTCTTTCACGTTGATTCGGAATCGTCAACCGCAATAAAAGTCAGTTTTGAGATATTGTTGAATGAACAAAGTTGTCTCTTTCTTGTTTCAAGTGTTTAACTATGGACCCATGGCTAAAACTCAAGTTTTAAAAACTTCTCGAAATCTAAATCTGGACTTTCATTAGGGTATTAAGTGTATCAAAATGTCGTCTTTCACATAGATTCGAAATCGTCAACTGCAAAAAAGTCAATTTTAAGATATCGTTGATTGAACAAAGTTGTCTCTTTCTTGTTTCAAGTGTTGTACTATGGACCCATGGGTAAAACTCAAGTTTTAAAAAAGTTCCCGGAATCCAAATTTGGACATTCGTTAGTGTATTAAGTGTATCAAAATGTCGTCTTTCACGTTGATTCGGAATCGTCAACCGCAATAAAAGTCAGTTTTGAGATATTGTTGAATGAACAAAGTTATCTCTTTCTTGTTTCAAGTGTTCTACTATTTACCCATGGCTAAAACTCAAGTTTTAAAGACTTCCCGAAATCCGAATTTGGACTTTCGTTAGTGTATTAAGTGTATCAAAATGTCGTCTTTCACATTTATTCGAAATCGTCAACTGCAAAAAAAGTCAGTTTTGAGAAATCGTTGAATGAACAAAGTTGTCTCTTTCTTGTTTCAAGTGTTCTACTATGGACCCATGGCTAAAACTCAAGTTTTAAAGACTTTTCGAAATCCGAATTTGGACTTTCATCAGTGTATTAAGTGTATTAAAATGTCGTCTTTCACATTGATTCGGAATCGTCCACTACAAAAAACTGCCCTTTTGAGTTATCGTTGAATAAGCAAAGTTGTCTCTTTCTTGTTTCAAGTGTTCAACTATGGACCCATGGCTAAAACACAAGTTTTACAAACTTCTCGAAATATGAATTTGGACTTTCTTTAGTGTATTAAGTTTTTCAAAATGTCGTCTTTCACGTAGATTCGGAATCATCAAAACCAAATAAGTCAGTTTTTAGATATCTTTGATTGAACAAAGTTCTATCTTTCTTGTTTTAAGTGTTCTCCTATGGACCCACGGCTAAAACTCAAGTTTTAAAAACTTCTCGAAATCTGAATCTGGACTTTCATTAGTGTATTAAGTGTATCAAAATGTCATCTTTCACATAGGTTCGGAATCGTCAACTGCGAAAAAGTCAATTTTAAGATATCGTTGATTGAACAAAGTTGTCTCTTTCTTGTTTCAAGTGTTCTACTATGGACCCATGGGTAAAACTGAAGTTTTAAAAAAGTTCCCGGAATCCAAATTTGGACATTCGTTAGTGTATTAAGTGTATCAAAATGTCGTCTTCCACGTTGATTCGGAATCGTCAACCGCAATAAAAGTCAGTTTTGAGATATTGTTGAATGAACAAAGTTGTCTCTTTCTTGTTTCAAGTGTTCTACTATTTACCCATGGCTAAAACTCAAGTTTTAAAGACTTCCCGAAATCCGAATTTGGACATTCGTTAGTGTATTAAGTGTATCAAAATGTCGTCTTTCACGTTGATTCGGAATCGTCAACCGCAATAAAAGTCAGTTTTGAGATATTGTTGAATGAACAAAGTTGTCTCTTTCTTGTTTCAAGTGTTCTACTATTTACGCATGGCTAAAACTCAAGTTTTAAAGACTTCCCGAAATCCGAATTTGGACTTTCGTTAGTGTATTAAGTGTATCAAAATGTCGTCTTTCACATTTATTCGAAATCGTCAACTGCAAAAAAAGTCCGTTTTGAGAAATCGTTGAATGAACAAAGTTGTCTCTTTCTTGTTTCAAGTGTTCCACTATGGACCCATGGCTAAAACTCAAGTTTTAAAGACTTTCCGAAATCCGAATTTGGACTTTCATCAGTGTATTAAGTGTATTAAAATGTCGTCTTTCACATTGATTCGGAATCGTCCACTACAAAAAAATGCCCTTTTGAGTTATCGTTGAATAAGCAAAGTTGTCTCTTTCTTGTTTCAAGTGTTCAACTATGGACCCATGGCTAAAACACAAGTTTTAAAAACTTCTCGAAATATGAATTTGGACTTTCTTTAGTGTATTAAGTTTTTCAAAATGTCGTCTTTCACGTAGATTCGGAATCATCAAAACCAAATAAGTCAGTTTTTAGATATCTTTGATTGAACAAAGTTCTATCTTTCTTGTTTTAAGTGTTCTCCTATGGACCCACGGCTAAAACTCAAGTTTTAAAAACTTCTCGAAATCTGAATCTGGACTTTCATTAGTGTATTAAGTGTATCAAAATGTCATCTTTCACATAGGTTCGGAATCGTCAACTGCGAAAAAGTCAATTTTAAGATATCGTTGATTGAACAAAGTTGTCTCTTTCTTGTTTCAAGTGTTCTACTATGGACCCATGGGTAAAACTCAAGTTTTAAAAAAGTTCCCGGAATCCAAATTTGGACATTCGTTAGTGTATTAAGTGTATCAAAATGTCGTCTTTCACGTTGATTCGGAATCGTCAACCGCAATAAAAGTCAGTTTTGAGATATTGTTGAATGAACAAAGTTGTCTCTTTCTTGTTTCAAGTGTTCTACTATTTACCCATGGCTAAAACTCAAGTTTTAAAGACTTCTCGAAATCCGAATTTGGACATTCGTTAGTGTATTAAGTGTATCAAAATGTCGTCTTTCACGTTGAATCGGAATCGTCAACCGCAATAAAAGTCAGTTTTGAGATATTGTTGAATGAACAAAGTTGTCTCTTTCTTGTTTCAAGTATTCAACTATGGACCCATGGCTAAAACTCAAGTTTTAAAGACTTCCCGAAATTCGAATTTGGACTTTCATGAGTGTATTAAGTGTATTAAAATGTCATCTTTCACATTGATTCGGAATCGTCAACCACAAAAAAAGTCAGTTTTGAGATATCGTTGAATGAACAAAGTTGTCTCTTTCTTGTTTCAAGTGTTTAACTATGGACCCATGGCTAAAACTCAAGTTTTAAAAACTTCTCGAAATATGAATTTGGACTTTCTTTAGTGTATTAGGTGTTTCAAAATGTCGTCTTTCACGTAGATTCGAATCATCAACAGCAAAAAAAGTCAGTTTTGTGATATCGTTGAATGAACAAAGTTGTATCTTTCTTGTTTCAAGTGTTTAACTACGGACCCATGGCTAAAACTCAAGTTTTAAAGACTTTTCGAAATTCGAATTTGGACTTTCATCAGTGTATTAAGTGTATTAAAATGTCGTCTTTCACATTGATTCGGAATCGTCCACCGCAAAAAAGTTCCCTTTTGAGTTATCGTTGAATGAACAAAGTTGTCTCTTTCTTGTTTCAAGTGTTCAACGATGGACCCATGGCTAAAACTCAAGTTTTAAAAACTTCTCGAAATATGAATTTGTACTTTCTTTAGTGTATTAAGTGTTTCAAAATGTCGTCTTTCACGTAGATTCGGAATCATCAAAAGCAAATAAGTCAGTTTTTAGATATCTTTGATTGAACAAAGTTCTGTCTTTCTTGTTTCAAGTGTTTAACTACGGACCATGGCTAAAACTCAAGTTTTAAAAACTTTTCGAAATCTGAATATGGACTTTCTTTAGTGTATTAAGTGTTTCAAAATGCTGTCTTTCACGTAGATTCGTAATCATCAAAAGCAAATAAGTCAGTTTTAAGATATCGTTGATTGAACAAAGTTGTCTTCTTCTTGTTTCAAGTGTTCTACTATGGACCCATGGGTAAAACTCAAGTTTTAAAACTTCCCGGAATCTGAATTGAGACTTTCGTTAGTGTATTAAGTGTATCAAAATGTCGTCTTTCACATGGATTCGGAATCGTCAACCGCAAAAAAAGTCAGTTTTGAGATATCGTTGAATGAACAAAGTTGTCTCTTTTTATTTTCAAGTGCTTAACTATGGACCATGGCTAAAACTCAAGTTTTAAAGACATCCCGAAATCCGAATTTGGACTTTCGTTAGTGTATTAAGTGTATCAAAATGTCATCTTTCACATTGATTCGAGATCGTCAACCGCAAAAAAAGTCAGTTTTGAGATATCGTTGAATGAACAAAGTTGTCTCTTTCTTGTTTCAAGTGTTTAACTATGGACCCATGGCTAAAACTCAAGTTTTAAAGACTTCCCGAAATCTGAATTTGGACTTTCATCAGTGTATAAAGTGTATTAAAATGTAGTCTTTCACATTGATTCAGAATCGTGCACCGCAAAAAACTTCCCTTTCGAGTTATCGTTGAATGAACGAAGTTGTCTCTTTCTTGTTTCAAGTGTTCAACTATGGACCCATGGCCAAAACTCAAGTTTTAAAAACTTCCCAAAATCTGAATTTGGGCTTTCTTTAGTGTATTAAGTGTTTCAAAATGCCATCTTTCACGTAGATTCGTAATCATCAAAAGCAAATAAGTCAGTTTTTAGATATCTTTGATTGAACAAAGTTCTGTCTTTTCTTGTTTCAAGTGTTCTACTATGGACCCATGGCTAAAACTCAAGTTTTAAAAACATCCCGAAATCTAAATCTGGACTTTCATTAGGGTATTAAGTGTATCAAAATGTCGTCTTTCACATAGATTCGAAATCGTCAACTGCAAAAAAGTCAATTTTAAGATATCGTTGATTGAACAAAGTTGTCTCTTTCTTGTTTCAAGTGTTGTACTATGGACCCATGGGTAAAACTCAAGTTTTAAAAAAGTTCCCGGAATCCAAATTTGGACATTCGTTAGTGTATTAAGTGTATCAAAATGTCGTCTTTCACGTTGATTCGGAATCGTCAACCGCAATAAAAGTCAGTTTTGAGATATTGTTGAATGAACAAAGTTGTCTCTTTCTTGTTTCAAGTGTTCTACTATTTACCCATGGCTAAAACTCAAGTTTTAAAGACTTCCCGAAATCCGAATTTGGACTTTCGTTAGTGTATTAAGTGTATCAAAATGTCGTCTTTCACATTTATTCGAAATCGTCAACTGCAAAAAAAGTCAGTTTTGAGAAATCGTTGAATGAACAAAGTTGTCTCTTTCTTGTTTCAAGTGTTCTACTATGGACCCATGGCTAAAACTCAAGTTTTAAAGACTTTCCGAAATCCGAATTTGGACTTTCATCAGTGTATTAAGTGTATTAAAATGTCGTCTTTCACATTGATTCGGAATCGTCCACTACAAAAAACTGCCCTTTTGAGTTATCGTTGAATAAGCAAAGTTGTCTCTTTCTTGTTTCAAGTGTTCAACTATGGACCCATGGCTAAAACACAAGTTTTAAAAACTTCTCGAAATATGAATTTGGACTTTCTTTAGTGTATTAAGTTTTTCAAAATGTCGTCTTTCACGTAGATTCGGAATCATCAAAACCAAATAAGTCAGTTTTTAGATATCTTTGATTGAACAAAGTTCTATCTTTCTTGTTTTAAGTGTTCTCCTATGGACCCACGGCTAAAACTCAAGTTTTAAAAACTTCTCGAAATCTGAATCTGGACTTTCATTAGTGTATTAAGTGTATCAAAATGTCATCTTTCACATAGGTTCGGAATCGTCAACTGCGAAAAAGTCAATTTTAAGATATCGTTGATTGAACAAAGTTGTCTCTTTCTTGTTTCAAGTGTTCTACTATGGACCCATGGGTAAAACTCAAGTTTTAAAAAAGTTCCCGGAATCCAAATTTGGACATTTGTTAGTGTATTAAGTGTATCAAAATGTCGTCTTTCACGTTGATTCGGAATCGTCAACCGCAATAAAAGTCAGTTTTGAGATATTGTTGAATGAACAAAGTTGTCTCTTTCTTGTTTCAAGTGTTCTACTATTTACCCATGGCTAAAACTCAAGTTTTAAAGACTTCCCGAAATCCGAATTTGGACATTCGTTAGTGTATTAAGTGTATCAAAATGTCGTCTTTCACGTTGATTCGGAATCGTCAACCGCAATAAAAGTCAGTTTTGAGATATTGTTGAATGAACAAAGTTGTCTCTTTCTTGTTTCAAGTATTCAACTATGGACCCATGGCTAAAACTCAAGTTTTAAAGACTTCCCGAAATTCGAATTTGGACTTTCATGAGTGTATTAAGTGTATTAAAATGTCGTCTTTCACATTGATTCGGAATCGTCAACCACAAAAAAAGTCAGTTTTGAGATATCGTTGAATGAACAAAGTTGTCTCTTTCTTGTTTCAAGTGTTTAACTATGGACCCATGGCTAAAACTCAAGTTTTAAAAACTTCTCGAAATATGAATTTGGACTTTCTTTAGTGTATTAGGTGTTTCAAAATGTCGTCTTTCACGTAGATTCGAATCATCAACAGCAAAAAAAGTCAGTTTTGTGATATCGTTGAATGAACAAAGTTGTATCTTTCTTGTTTCAAGTGTTTAACTACGGACCCATGGCTAAAACTCAAGTTTTAAAGACTTTTCGAAATTCGAATTTGGACTTTCATCAGTGTATTAAGTGTATTAAAATGTCATCTTTCACATTGATTCGGAATCGTCCACCGCAAAAAAGTTCCCTTTTGAGTTATCGTTGAATGAACAAAGTTGTCTCTTTCTTGTTTCAAGTGTTCAACGATGGACCCATGGCTAAAACTCAAGTTTTAAAAACTTCTCGAAATATGAATTTGTACTTTCTTTAGTGTATTAAGTGTTTCAAAATGTCGTCTTTCACGTAGATTCGGAATCATCAAAAGCAAATAAGTCAGTTTTTAGATATCTTTGATTGAACAAAGTTCTGTCTTTCTTGTTTCAAGTGTTTAACTACGGACCATGGCTAAAACTCAAGTTTTAAAAACTTTTCGAAATCTGAATATGGACTTTCTTTAGTGTATTAAGTGTTTCAAAATGCTGTCTTTCACGTAGATTCGTAATCATCAAAAGCAAATAAGTCAGTTTTAAGATATCGTTGATTGAACAAAGTTGTCTTCTTCTTGTTTCAAGTGTTCTACTATGGACCCATGGGTAAAACTCAAGTTTTAAAACTTCCCGGAATCTGAATTGAGACTTTCGTTAGTGTATTAAGTGTATCAAAATGTCGTCTTTCACATGGATTCGGAATCGTCAACCGCAAAAAAAGTCAGTTTTGAGATATCGTTGAATGAACAAAGTTGTCTCTTTTTATTTTCAAGTGCTTAACTATGGACCATTGCTAAAACTCAAGTTTTAAAGACATCCCGAAATCCGAATTTGGACTTTCGTTAGTGTATTAAGTGTATCAAAATGTCATCTTTCACATTGATTCGAGATCGTCAACCGCAAAAAAAGTCAGTTTTGAGATATCGTTGAATGAACAAAGTTGTCTCTTTCTTGTTTCAAGTGTTTAACTATGGACCCATGGCTAAAACTCAAGTTTTAAAGACTTCCCGAAATCTGAATTTGGACTTTCATCAGTGTATAAAGTGTGTTAAAATGTAGTCTTTCACATTGATTCAGAATCGTGCACCGCAAAAAACTTCCCTTTCGAGTTATCGTTGAATGAACGAAGTTGTCTCTTTCTTGTTTCAAGTGTTCAACTATGGACCCATGGCCAAAACTCAAGTTTTAAAAACTTCCCAAAATCTGAATTTGGGCTTTCTTTAGTGTATTAAGTGTTTCAAAATGCCATCTTTCACGTAGATTCGTAATCATCAAAAGGAAATAAGTCAGTTTTTAGATATCTTTGATTGAACAAAGTTCTGTCTTTTCTTGTTTCAAGTGTTCTACTATGGACCCATGGCTAAAACTCAAGTTTTAAAAACATCCCGAAATCTAAATCTGGACTTTCATTAGGGTATTAAGTGTATCAAAATGTCGTCTTTCACATAGATTCGAAATCGTCAACTGCAAAAAAGTCAATTTTAAGATAT
The DNA here is from genome assembly GCA_036245055.1 of Diospyros kaki. NCBI lineage: Eukaryota > Viridiplantae > Streptophyta > Magnoliopsida > Ericales > Ebenaceae > Diospyros > Diospyros kaki. The sequence goes on along the minus strand of BSEG01000009.1, from coordinate 17,701,899 downwards.
CGTTGATTGAACAAAGTTGTCTCTTTCTTGTTTCAAGTGTTGTACTATGGACCCATGGGTAAAACTCAAGTTTTAAAAAAGTTCCCGGATTCCAAATTTGGACATTCGTTAGTGTATTAAGTGTATCAAAATGTCGTCTTTCACGTTGATTCGGAATCGTCAACCGCAATAAAAGTCAGTTTTGAGATATTGTTGAATGAACAAAGTTGTCTCTTTCTTGTTTCAAGTGTTCTACTATTTACCCATGGCTAAAACTCAAGTTTTAAAGACTTCCCGAAATCCGAATTTGGACTTTCGTTAGTGTATTAAGTGTATCAAAATGTCGTCTTTCACATTTATTCGAAATCGTCAACTGCAAAAAAAGTCAGTTTTGAGAAATCGTTGAATGAACAAAGTTGTCTCTTTCTTGTTTCAAGTGTTCTACTATGGACCCATGGCTAAAACTCAAGTTTTAAAGACTTTCCGAAATCCGAATTTGGACTTTCATCAGTGTATTAAGTGTATTAAAATGTCGTCTTTCACATTGATTCGGAATCGTCCACTACAAAAAACTGCCCTTTTGAGTTATCGTTGAATAAGCAAAGTTGTCTCTTTCTTGTTTCAAGTGTTCAACTATGGACCCATGGCTAAAACACAAGTTTTAAAAACTTCTCGAAATATGAATTTGGACTTTCTTTAGTGTATTAAGTTTTTCAAAATGTCGTCTTTCACGTAGATTCGGAATCATCAAAACCAAATAAGTCAGTTTTTAGATATCTTTGATTGAACAAAGTTCTATCTTTCTTGTTTTAAGTGTTCTCCTATGGACCCACGGCTAAAACTCAAGTTTTAAAAACTTCTCGAAATCTGAATCTGGACTTTCATTAGTGTATTAAGTGTATCAAAATGTCATCTTTCACATAGGTTCGGAATCGTCAACTGCGAAAAAGTCAATTTTAAGATATCGTTGATTGAACAAAGTTGTCTCTTTCTTGTTTCAAGTGTTCTACTATGGACCCATGGGTAAAACTCAAGTTTTAAAAAAGTTCCCGGAATCCAAATTTGGACATTCGTTAGTGTATTAAGTGTATCAAAATGTCGTCTTTCACGTTGATTCGGAATCGTCAACCGCAATAAAAGTCAGTTTTGAGATATTGTTGAATGAACAAAGTTGTCTCTTTCTTGTTTCAAGTGTTCTACTATTTAGCCATGGCTAAAACTCAAGTTTTAAAGACTTCCCGAAATCCGAATTTGGACATTCGTTAGTGTATTAAGTGTATCAAAATGTCGTCTTTCACGTTGATTCGGAATCGTCAACCGCAATAAAAGTCAGTTTTGAGATATTGTTGAATGAACAAAGTTGTCTCTTTCTTGTTTCAAGTATTCAACTATGGACCCATGGCTAAAACTCAAGTTTTAAAGACTTCCCGAAATTCGAATTTGGACTTTCATGAGTGTATTAAGTGTATTAAAATGTCGTCTTTCACATTGATTCGGAATCGTCAACCACAAAAAAAGTCAGTTTTGAGATATCGTTGAATGAACAAAGTTGTCTCTTTCTTGTTTCAAGTGTTTAACTATGGACCCATGGCTAAAACTCAAGTTTTAAAAACTTCTCGAAATATGAATTTGGACTTTCTTTAGTGTATTAGGTGTTTCAAAATGTCGTCTTTCACGTAGATTCGGAATCATCAACAGCAAAAAAAGTCAGTTTTGTGATATCGTTGAATGAACAAAGTTGTATCTTTCTTGTTTCAAGTGTTTAACTACGGACCCATGGCTAAAACTCAAGTTTTAAAGACTTTTCGAAATTCGAATTTGGACTTTCATCAGTGTATTAAGTGTATTAAAATGTCGTCTTTCACATTGATTCGGAATCGTCCACCGCAAAAAAGTTCCCTTTTGAGTTATCGTTGAATGAACAAAGTTGTCTCTTTCTTGTTTCAAGTGTTCAACGATGGACCCATGGCTAAAACTCAAGTTTTAAAAACTTCTCGAAATATGAATTTGTACTTTCTTTAGTGTATTAAGTGTTTCAAAATGTCGTCTTTCACGTAGATTCGGAATCATCAAAAGCAAATAAGTCACTTTTTAGATATCTTTGATTGAACAAAGTTCTGTCTTTCTTGTTTCAAGTGTTTAACTACGGACCATGGCTAAAACTCAAGTTTTAAAAACTTTTCGAAATCTGAATATGGACTTTCTTTAGGGTATTAAGTGTTTCAAAATGCTGTCTTTCACGTAGATTCGTAATCATCAAAAGGAAATAAGTCAGTTTTAAGATATCGTTGATTGAACAAAGTTGTCTTCTTCTTGTTTCAAGTGTTCTACTATGGACCCATGGGTAAAACTCAAGTTTTAAAACTTCCCGGAATCTGAATTGAGACTTTCGTTAGTGTATTAAGTGTATCAAAATGTCGTCTTTCACATGGATTCGGAATCGTCAACCGCAAAAAAAGTCAGTTTTGAGATATCGTTGAATGAACAAAGTTGTCTCTTTTTATTTTCAAGTGCTTAACTATGGACCATGGCTAAAACTCAAGTTTTAAAGACATCCCGAAATCCGAATTTGGACTTTCGTTAGTGTATTAAGTGTATCAAAATGTCATCTTTCACATTGATTCGAGATCGTCAACCGCAAAAAAAGTCAGTGTTGAGATATCGTTGAATGAACAAAGTTGTCTCTTTCTTGTTTCAAGTGTTTAACTATGGACCCATGGCTAAAACTCAAGTTTTAAAGACTTCCCGAAATCTGAATTTGGACTTTCATCAGTGTATTAAGTGTATTAAAATGTAGTCTTTCACATTGATTCAGAATCGTGCACCGCAAAAAACTTCCCTTTCGAGTTATCGTTGAATGAACGAAGTTGTCTCTTTCTTGTTTCAAGTGTTCAACTATGGACCCATGGCCAAAACTCAAGTTTTAAAAACTTCCCAAAATCTGAATTTGGGCTTTCTTTAGTGTATTAAGTGTTTCAAAATGCCATCTTTCACGTAGATTCGTAATCATCAAAAGCAAATAAGTCAGTTTTTAGATATCTTTGATTGAACAAAGTTCTGTCTTTTCTTGTTTCAAGTGTTCTACTATGGACCCATGGCTAAAACTCAAGTTTTAAAAACATCCCGAAATCTAAATCTGGACTTTCATTAGGGTATTAAGTGTATCAAAATGTCGTCTTTCACATAGATTCGAAATCGTCAACTGCAAAAAAGTCAATTTTAAGATATCGTTGATTGAACAAAGTTGTCTCTTTCTTGTTTCAAGTGTTGTACTATGGACCCATGGGTAAAACTCAAGTTTTAAAAAAGTTCCCGGAATCCAAATTTGGACATTCGTTAGTGTATTAAGTGTATCAAAATGTCGTCTTTCACGTTGATTCGGAATCGTCAACCGCAATAAAAGTCAGTTTTGAGATATTGTTGAATGAACAAAGTTGTCTCTTTCTTATTTCAAGTGTTCTACTATTTACCCATGGCTAAAACTCAAGTTTTAAAGACTTCCCGAAATCCGAATTTGGACTTTCGTTAGTGTATTAAGTGTATCAAAATGTCATCTTTCACATTTATTTGAAATCGTCAACTGCAAAAAAAGTCAGTTTTGAGAAATCGTTGAATGAACAAAGTTGTCTCTTTCTTGTTTCAAGTGTTCTACTATGGACCCATGGCTAAAACTCAAGTTTTAAAGACTTTCCGAAATCCGAATTTGGACTTTCATCAGTGTATTAAGTGTATTAAAATGTCGTCTTTCACATTGATTCGGAATCGTCCACTACAAAAAACTGCCCTTTTGAGTTATCGTTGAATAAGCAAAGTTGTCTCTTTCTTGTTTCAAGTGTTCAACTATGGACCCATGGCTAAAACACAAGTTTTAAAAACTTCTCGAAATATGAATTTGGACTTTCTTTAGTGTATTAAGTTTTTCAAAATGTCGTCTTTCACGTAGATTCGGAATCATCAAAACCAAATAAGTCAGTTTTTAGATATCTTTGATTGAACAAAGTTCTGTCTTTCTTGTTTCAAGTGTTTAACTACGGACCATGGCTAAAACTCAAGTTTTAAAAACTTTTCGAAATCTGAATATGGACTTTCTTTAGTGTATTAAGTGTTCCAAAATGCTGTCTTTCACGTAGATTCGTAATCATCAAAAGCAAATAAGTCAGTTTTAAGATATCGTTGATTGAACAAAGTTGTCTTCTTCTTGTTTCATGTGTTCTACTATGGACCCATGGGTAAAACTCAAGTTTTAAAACTTCCCGGAATCTGAATTGAGACTTTCGTTAGTGTATTAAGTGTATCAAAATGTCGTCTTTCACATGGATTCGGAATCGTCAACCGCAAAAAAAGTCAGTTTTGAGATATCGTTGAATGAACAAAGTTGTCTCTTTTTATTTTCAAGTGCTTAACTATGGACCATGGCTAAAACTCAAGTTTTAAAGACATCCCGAAATCCGAATTTGGACTTTCGTTAGTGTATTAAGTGTATCAAAATGTCGTCTTTCACGTTGATTCGGAATCGTCAACCGCAATAAAAGTCAGTTTTGAGATATTGTTGAATGAACAAAGTTGTCTCTTTCTTGTTTCAAGTGTTCTACTATTTACCCATGGCTAAAACTCAAGTTTTAAAGACTTCCCGAAATCCGAATTTGGACATTCGTTAGTGTATTAAGTGTATCAAAATGTCGTCTTTCACGTTGATTCGGAATCGTCAACCGCAATAAAAGTCAGTTTTGAGATATTGTTGAATGAACAAAGTTGTCTCTTTCTTGTTTCAAGTATTCAACTATGGACCCATGGCTAAAACTCAAGTTTTAAAGACTTCCCGAAATTCGAATTTGGACTTTCATGAGTGTATTAAGTGTATTAAAATGTCGTCTTTGACATTGATTCGGAATCGTCAACCACAAAAAAAGTCAGTTTTGAGATATCGTTGAATGAACAAAGTTGTCTCTTTCTTGTTTCAAGTGTTTAACTATGGACCCATGGCTAAAACTCAAGTTTTAAATACTTCTCGAAATATGAATTTGGACTTTCTTTAGTGTATTAGGTGTTTCAAAATGTCGTCTTTCACGTAGATTCGGAATCATCAACAGCAAAAAAAGTCAGTTTTGTGATATCGTTGAATGAACAAAGTTGTATCTTTCTTGTTTCAAGTGTTTAACTACGGACCCATGGCTAAAACTCAAGTTTTAAAGACTTTTCGAAATTCGAATTTGGACTTTCATCAGTGTATTAAGTGTATTAAAATGTCGTCTTTCACATTGATTCGGAATCGTCCACCGCAAAAAAGTTCCCTTTTGAGTTATCGTTGAATGAACAAAGTTGTCTCTTTCTTGTTTCAAGTGTTCAACGATGGACCCATGGCTAAAACTCAAGTTTTAAAAACTTCTCGAAATATGAATTTGTACTTTCTTTAGTGTATTAAGTGTTTCAAAATGTCGTCTTTCACGTAGATTCGGAATCATCAAAAGCAAATAAGTCAGTTTTTAGATATCTTTGATTGAACAAAGTTCTGTCTTTCTTGTTTCAAGTGTTTAACTACGGACCATGGCTAAAACTCAAGTTTTAAAAACTTTTCGAAATCTGAATATGGACTTTCTTTAGTGTATTAAGTGTTTCAAAATGCTGTCTTTCACGTAGATTCGTAATCATCAAAAGCAAATAAGTCAGTTTTAAGATATCGTTGATTGAACAAAGTTGTCTTCTTCTTGTTTCAAGTGTTCTACTATGGACCCATGGGTAAAACTCAAGTTTTAAAACTTCCCGGAATCTGAATTGAGACTTTCGTTAGTGTATTAAGTGTATCAAAATGTCGTCTTTCACATGGATTCGGAATCGTCAACCGCAAAAAAAGTCAGTTTTGAGATATCGTTGAATGAACAAAGTTGTCTCTTTTTATTTTCAAGTGCTTAACTATGGACCATGGCTAAAACTCAAGTTTTAAAGACATCCCGAAATCCGAATTTGGACTTTCGTTAGTGTATTAAGTGTATCAAAATGTCATCTTTCACATTGATTCGAGATCGTCAACCGCAAAAAAAGTCAGTTTTGAGATATCGTTGAATGAACAAAGTTGTCTCTTTCTTGTTTCAAGTGTTTAACTATGGACCCATGGCTAAAACTCAAGTTTTAAAGACTTCCCGAAATCTGAATTTGGACTTTCATCAGTGTATAAAGTGTATTAAAATGTAGTCTTTCACATTGATTCAGAATCGTGCACCGCAAAAAACTTCCCTTTCGAGTTATCGTTGAATGAACGAAGTTGTCTCTTTCTTGTTTCAAGTGTTCAACTATGGACCCATGGCCAAAACTCAAGTTTTAAAAACTTCCCAAAATCTGAATTTGGGCTTTCTTTAGTGTATTAAGTGTTTCAAAATGCCATCTTTCACGTAGATTCGTAATCATCAAAAGCAAATAAGTCAGTTTTTAGATATCTTTGATTGAACAAAGTTCTGTCTTTTCTTGTTTCAAGTGTTCTACTATGGACCCATGGCTAAAACTCAAGTTTTAAAAACATCCCGAAATCTAAATCTGGACTTTCATTAGGGTATTAAGTGTATCAAAATGTCGTCTTTCACATAGATTCGAAATCGTCAACTGCAAAAAAGTCAATTTTAAGATATCGTTGATTGAACAAAGTTGTCTCTTTCTTGTTTCAAGTGTTGTACTATGGACCCATGGGTAAAACTCAAGTTTTAAAAAAGTTCCCGGAATCCAAATTTGGACATTCGTTAGTGTATTAAGTGTATCAAAATGTCGTCTTTCACGTTGATTCGGAATCGTCAACCGCAATAAAAGTCAGTTTTGAGATATTGTTGAATGAACAAAGTTGTCTCTTTCTTGTTTCAAGTGTTCTACTATTTACCCATGGCTAAAACTCAAGTTTTAAAGACTTCCCGAAATCCGAATTTGGACTTTCGTTAGTGTATTAAGTGTATCAAAATGTCGTCTTTCACATTTATTCGAAATCGTCAACTGCAAAAAAAGTCAGTTTTGAGAAATCGTTGAATGAACAAAGTTGTCTCTTTCTTGTTTCAAGTGTTCTACTATGGACCCATGGCTAAAACTCAAGTTTTAAAGACTTTCCGAAATCCGAATTTGGACTTTCATCAGTGTATTAAGTGTATTAAAATGTCGTCTTTCACATTGATTCGGAATCGTCCACTACAAAAAACTGCCCTTTTGAGTTATCGTTGAATAAGCAAAGTTGTCTCTTTCTTGTTTCAAGTGTTCAACTATGGACCCATGGCTAAAACACAAGTTTTAAAAACTTCTCGAAATATGAATTTGGACTTTCTTTAGTGTATTAAGTTTTTCAAAATGTCGTCTTTCACGTAGATTCGGAATCATCAAAACCAAATAAGTCAGTTTTTAGATATCTTTGATTGAACAAAGTTCTATCTTTCTTGTTTTAAGTGTTCTCCTATGGACCCACGGCTAAAACTCAAGTTTTAAAAACTTCTCGAAATCTGAATCTGGACTTTCATTAGTGTATTAAGTGTATCAAAATGTCATCTTTCACATAGGTTCGGAATCGTCAACTGCGAAAAAGTCAATTTTAAGATATCGTTGATTGAACAAAGTTGTCTCTTTCTTGTTTCAAGTGTTCTACTATGGACCCATGGGTAAAACTCAAGTTTTAAAAAAGTTCCCGGAATCCAAATTTGGACATTTGTTAGTGTATTAAGTGTATCAAAATGTCGTCTTTCACGTTGATTCGGAATCGTCAACCGCAATAAAAGTCAGTTTTGAGATATTGTTGAATGAACAAAGTTGTCTCTTTCTTGTTTCAAGTGTTCTACTATTTACCCATGGCTAAAACTCAAGTTTTAAAGACTTCCCGAAATCCGAATTTGGACATTCGTTAGTGTATTAAGTGTATCAAAATGTCGTCTTTCACGTTGATTCGGAATCGTCAACCGCAATAAAAGTCAGTTTTGAGATATTGTTGAATGAACAAAGTTGTCTCTTTCTTGTTTCAAGTATTCAACTATGGACCCATGGCTAAAACTCAAGTTTTAAAGACTTCCCGAAATTCGAATTTGGACTTTCATGAGTGTATTAAGTGTATTAAAATGTCGTCTTTCACATTGATTCGGAATCGTCAACCACAAAAAAAGTCAGTTTTGAGATATCGTTGAATGAACAAAGTTGTCTCTTTCTTGTTTCAAGTGTTTAACTATGGACCCATGGCTAAAACTCAAGTTTTAAAAACTTCTCGAAATATGAATTTGGACTTTCTTTAGTGTATTAGGTGTTTCAAAATGTCGTCTTTCACGTAGATTCGAATCATCAACAGCAAAAAAAGTCAGTTTTGTGATATCGTTGAATGAACAAAGTTGTATCTTTCTTGTTTCAAGTGTTTAACTACGGACCCATGGCTAAAACTCAAGTTTTAAAGACTTTTCGAAATTCGAATTTGGACTTTCATCAGTGTATTAAGTGTATTAAAATGTCATCTTTCACATTGATTCGGAATCGTCCACCGCAAAAAAGTTCCCTTTTGAGTTATCGTTGAATGAACAAAGTTGTCTCTTTCTTGTTTCAAGTGTTCAACGATGGACCCATGGCTAAAACTCAAGTTTTAAAAACTTCTCGAAATATGAATTTGTACTTTCTTTAGTGTATTAAGTGTTTCAAAATGTCGTCTTTCACGTAGATTCAGAATCATCAAAAGCAAATAAGTCAGTTTTTAGATATCTTTGATTGAACAAAGTTCTGTCTTTCTTGTTTCAAGTGTTTAACTACGGACCATGGCTAAAACTCAAGTTTTAAAAACTTTTCGAAATCTGAATATGGACTTTCTTTAGTGTATTAAGTGTTTCAAAATGCTGTCTTTCACGTAGATTCGTAATCATCAAAAGCAAATAAGTCAGTTTTAAGATATCGTTGATTGAACAAAGTTGTCTTCTTCTTGTTTCAAGTGTTCTACTATGGACCCATGGGTAAAACTCAAGTTTTAAAACTTCCCGGAATCTGAATTGAGACTTTCGTTAGTGTATTAAGTGTATCAAAATGTCGTCTTTCACATGGATTCGGAATCGTCAACCGCAAAAAAAGTCAGTTTTGAGATATCGTTGAATGAACAAAGTTGTCTCTTTTTATTTTCAAGTGCTTAACTATGGACCATTGCTAAAACTCAAGTTTTAAAGACATCCCGAAATCCGAATTTGGACTTTCGTTAGTGTATTAAGTGTATCAAAATGTCATCTTTCACATTGATTCGAGATCGTCAACCGCAAAAAAAGTCAGTTTTGAGATATCGTTGAATGAACAAAGTTGTCTCTTTCTTGTTTCAAGTGTTTAACTATGGACCCATGGCTAAAACTCAAGTTTTAAAGACTTCCCGAAATCTGAATTTGGACTTTCATCAGTGTATAAAGTGTGTTAAAATGTAGTCTTTCACATTGATTCAGAATCGTGCACCGCAAAAAACTTCCCTTTCGAGTTATCGTTGAATGAACGAAGTTGTCTCTTTCTTGTTTCAAGTGTTCAACTATGGACCCATGGCCAAAACTCAAGTTTTAAAAACATCCCAAAATCTGAATTTGGGCTTTCTTTAGTGTATTAAGTGTTTCAAAATGCCATCTTTCACGTAGATTCGTAATCATCAAAAGGAAATAAGTCAGTTTTTAGATATCTTTGATTGAACAAAGTTCTGTCTTTTCTTGTTTCAAGTGTTCTACTATGGACCCATGGCTAAAACTCAAGTTTTAAAAACATCCCGAAATCTAAATCTGGACTTTCATTAGGGTATTAAGTGTATCAAAATGTCGTCTTTCACATAGATTCGAAATCGTCAACTGCAAAAAAGTCAATTTTAAGATATCGTTGATTGAACAAAGTTGTCTCTTTCTTGTTTCAAGTGTTGTACTATGGACCCATGGGTAAAACTCAAGTTTTAAAAAAGTTCCCGGATTCCAAATTTGGACATTCGTTAGTGTATTAAGTGTATCAAAATGTCGTCTTTCACGTTGATTCGGAATCGTCAACCGCAATAAAAGTCAGTTTTGAGATATTGTTGAATGAACAAAGTTGTCTCTTTCTTGTTTCAAGTGTTCTACTATTTACCCATGGCTAAAACTCAAGTTTTAAAGACTTCCCGAAATCCGAATTTGGACTTTCGTTAGTGTATTAAGTGTATCAAAATGTCGTCTTTCACATTTATTCGAAATCGTCAACTGCAAAAAAAGTCAGTTTTGAGAAATCGTTGAATGAACAAAGTTGTCTCTTTCTTGTTTCAAGTGTTCTACTATGGACCCATGGCTAAAACTCAAGTTTTAAAGACTTTCCGAAATCCGAATTTGGACTTTCATCAGTGTATTAAGTGTATTAAAATGTCGTCTTTCACATTGATTCGGAATCGTCCACTACAAAAAACTGCCCTTTTGAGTTATCGTTGAATAAGCAAAGTTGTCTCTTTCTTGTTTCAAGTGTTCAACTATGGACCCATGGCTAAAACACAAGTTTTAAAAACTTCTCGAAATATGAATTTGGACTTTCTTTAGTGTATTAAGTTTTTCAAAATGTCGTCTTTCACGTAGATTCGGAATCATCAAAACCAAATAAGTCAGTTTTTAGATATCTTTGATTGAACAAAGTTCTATCTTTCTTGTTTTAAGTGTTCTCCTATGGACCCACGGCTAAAACTCAAGTTTTAAAAACTTCTCGAAATCTGAATCTGGACTTTCATTAGTGTATTAAGTGTATCAAAATGTCATCTTTCACATAGGTTCGGAATCGTCAACTGCGAAAAAGTCAATTTTAAGATATCGTTGATTGAACAAAGTTGTCTCTTTCTTGTTTCAAGTGTTCTACTATGGACCCATGGGTAAAACTCAAGTTTTAAAAAAGTTCCCGGAATCCAAATTTGGACATTCGTTAGTGTATTAAGTGTATCAAAATGTCGTCTTTCACGTTGATTCGGAATCGTCAACCGCAATAAAAGTCAGTTTTGAGATATTGTTGAATGAACAAAGTTGTCTCTTTCTTGTTTCAAGTGTTCTACTATTTAGCCATGGCTAAAACTCAAGTTTTAAAGACTTCCCGAAATCCGAATTTGGACATTCGTTAGTGTATTAAGTGTATCAAAATGTCGTCTTTCACGTTGATTCGGAATCGTCAACCGCAATAAAAGTCAGTTTTGAGATATTGTTGAATGAACAAAGTTGTCTCTTTCTTGTTTCAAGTATTCAACTATGGACCCATGGCTAAAACTCAAGTTTTAAAGACTTCCCGAAATTCGAATTTGGACTTTCATGAGTGTATTAAGTGTATTAAAATGTCGTCTTTCACATTGATTCGGAATCGTCAACCACAAAAAAAGTCAGTTTTGAGATATCGTTGAATGAACAAAGTTGTCTCTTTCTTGTTTCAAGTGTTTAACTATGGACCCATGGCTAAAACTCAAGTTTTAAAAACTTCTCGAAATATGAATTTGGACTTTCTTTAGTGTATTAGGTGTTTCAAAATGTCGTCTTTCACGTAGATTCGGAATCATCAACAGCAAAAAAAGTCAGTTTTGTGATATCGTTGAATGAACAAAGTTGTATCTTTCTTGTTTCAAGTGTTTAACTACGGACCCATGGCTAAAACTCAAGTTTTAAAGACTTTTCGAAATTCGAATTTGGACTTTCATCAGTGTATTAAGTGTATTAAAATGTCGTCTTTCACATTGATTCGGAATCGTCCACCGCAAAAAAGTTCCCTTTTGAGTTATCGTTGAATGAACAAAGTTGTCTCTTTCTTGTTTCAAGTATTCAACGATGGACCCATGGCTAAAACTCAAGTTTTAAAAACTTCTCGAAATATGAATTTGTACTTTCTTTAGTGTATTAAGTGTTTCAAAATGTCGTCTTTCACGTAGATTCGGAATCATCAAAAGCAAATAAGTCACTTTTTAGATATCTTTGATTGAACAAAGTTCTGTCTTTCTTGTTTCAAGTGTTTAACTACGGACCATGGCTAAAACTCAAGTTTTAAAAACTTTTCGAAATCTGAATATGGACTTTCTTTAGGGTATTAAGTGTTTCAAAATGCTGTCTTTCACGTAGATTCGTAATCATCAAAAGGAAATAAGTCAGTTTTAAGATATCGTTGATTGAACAAAGTTGTCTTCTTCTTGTTTCAAGTGTTCTACTATGGACCCATGGGTAAAACTCAAGTTTTAAAACTTCCCGGAATCTGAATTGAGACTTTCGTTAGTGTATTAAGTGTATCAAAATGTCGTCTTTCACATGGATTCGGAATCGTCAACCGCAAAAAAAGTCAGTTTTGAGATATCGTTGAATGAACAAAGTTGTCTCTTTTTATTTTCAAGTGCTTAACTATGGACCATGGCTAAAACTCAAGTTTTAAAGACATCCCGAAATCCGAATTTGGACTTTCGTTAGTGTATTAAGTGTATCAAAATGTCATCTTTCACATTGATTCGAGATCGTCAACCGCAAAAAAAGTCAGTTTTGAGATATCGTTGAATGAACAAAGTTGTCTCTTTCTTGTTTCAAGTGTTTAACTATGGACCCATGGCTAAAACTCAAGTTTTAAAGACTTCCCGAAATCTGAATTTGGACTTTCATCAGTGTATTAAGTGTATTAAAATGTAGTCTTTCACATTGATTCAGAATCGTGCACCGCAAAAAACTTCCCTTTCGAGTTATCGTTGAATGAACGAAGTTGTCTCTTTCTTGTTTCAAGTGTTCAACTATGGACCCATGGCCAAAACTCAAGTTTTAAAAACTTCCCAAAATCTGAATTTGGGCTTTCTTTAGTGTATTAAGTGTTTCAAAATGCCATCTTTCACGTAGATTCGTAATCATCAAAAGCAAATAAGTCAGTTTTTAGATATCTTTGATTGAACAAAGTTCTGTCTTTTCTTGTTTCAAGTGTTCTACTATGGACCCATGGCTAAAACTCAAGTTTTAAAAACATCCCGAAATCTAAATCTGGACTTTCATTAGGGTATTAAGTGTATCAAAATGTCGTCTTTCACATAGATTCGAAATCGTCAACTGCAAAAAAGTCAATTTTAAGATATCGTTGATTGAACAAAGTTGTCTCTTTCTTGTTTCAAGTGTTGTACTATGGACCCATGGGTAAAACTCAAGTTTTAAAAAAGTTCCCGGAATCCAAATTTGGACATTCGTTAGTGTATTAAGTGTATCAAAATGTCGTCTTTCACGTTGATTCGGAATCGTCAACCGCAATAAAAGTCAGTTTTGAGATATTGTTGAATGAACAAAGTTGTCTCTTTCTTATTTCAAGTGTTCTACTATTTACCCATGGCTAAAACTCAAGTTTTAAAGACTTCCCGAAATCCGAATTTGGACTTTCGTTAGTGTATTAAGTGTATCAAAATGTCATCTTTCACATTTATTTGAAATCGTCAACTGCAAAAAAAGTCAGTTTTGAGAAATCGTTGAATGAACAAAGTTGTCTCTTTCTTGTTTCAAGTGTTCTACTATGGACCCATGGCTAAAACTCAAGTTTTAAAGACTTTCCGAAATCCGAATTTGGACTTTCATCAGTGTATTAAGTGTATTAAAATGTCGTCTTTCACATTGATTCGGAATCGTCCACTACAAAAAACTGCCCTTTTGAGTTATCGTTGAATAAGCAAAGTTGTCTCTTTCTTGTTTCAAGTGTTCAACTATGGACCCATGGCTAAAACACAAGTTTTAAAAACTTCTCGAAATATGAATTTGGACTTTCTTTAGTGTATTAAGTTTTTCAAAATGTCGTCTTTCACGTAGATTCGGAATCATCAAAACCAAATAAGTCAGTTTTTAGATATCTTTGATTGAACAAAGTTCTGTCTTTCTTGTTTCAAGTGTTTAACTACGGACCATGGCTAAAACTCAAGTTTTAAAAACTTTTCGAAATCTGAATATGGACTTTCTTTAGTGTATTAAGTGTTCCAAAATGCTGTCTTTCACGTAGATTCGTAATCATCAAAAGCAAATAAGTCAGTTTTAAGATATCGTTGATTGAACAAAGTTGTCTTCTTCTTGTTTCATGTGTTCTACTATGGACCCATGGGTAAAACTCAAGTTTTAAAACTTCCCGGAATCTGAATTGAGACTTTCGTTAGTGTATTAAGTGTATCAAAATGTCGTCTTTCACATGGATTCGGAATCGTCAACCGCAAAAAAAGTCAGTTTTGAGATATCGTTGAATGAACAAAGTTGTCTCTTTTTATTTTCAAGTGCTTAACTATGGACCATGGCTAAAACTCAAGTTTTAAAGACATCCCGAAATCCGAATTTGGACTTTCGTTAGTGTATTAAGTGTATCAAAATGTCGTCTTTCACGTTGATTCGGAATCGTCAACCGCAATAAAAGTCAGTTTTGAGATATTGTTGAATGAACAAAGTTGTCTCTTTCTTGTTTCAAGTGTTCTACTATTTACCCATGGCTAAAACTCAAGTTTTAAAGACTTCCCGAAATCCGAATTTGGACATTCGTTAGTGTATTAAGTGTATCAAAATGTCGTCTTTCACGTTGATTCGGAATCGTCAACCGCAATAAAAGTCAGTTTTGAGATATTGTTGAATGAACAAAGTTGTCTCTTTCTTGTTTCAAGTATTCAACTATGGACCCATGGCTAAAACTCAAGTTTTAAAGACTTCCCGAAATTCGAATTTGGACTTTCATGAGTGTATTAAGTGTATTAAAATGTCGTCTTTGACATTGATTCGGAATCGTCAACCACAAAAAAAGTCAGTTTTGAGATATCGTTGAATGAACAAAGTTGTCTCTTTCTTGTTTCAAGTGTTTAACTATGGACCCATGGCTAAAACTCAAGTTTTAAAAACTTCTCGAAATATGAATTTGGACTTTCTTTAGTGTATTAGGTGTTTCAAAATGTCGTCTTTCACGTAGATTCGGAATCATCAACAGCAAAAAAAGTCAGTTTTGTGATATCGTTGAATGAACAAAGTTGTATCTTTCTTGTTTCAAGTGTTTAACTACGGACCCATGGCTAAAACTCAAGTTTTAAAGACTTTTCGAAATTCGAATTTGGACTTTCATCAGTGTATTAAGTGTATTAAAATGTCGTCTTTCACATTGATTCGGAATCGTCCACCGCAAAAAAGTTCCCTTTTGAGTTATCGTTGAATGAACAAAGTTGTCTCTTTCTTGTTTCAAGTGTTCAACGATGGACCCATGGCTAAAACTCAAGTTTTAAAAACTTCTCGAAATATGAATTTGTACTTTCTTTAGTGTATTAAGTGTTTCAAAATGTCGTCTTTCACGTAGATTCGGAATCATCAAAAGCAAATAAGTCAGTTTTTAGATATCTTTGATTGAACAAAGTTCTGTCTTTCTTGTTTCAAGTGTTTAACTACGGACCATGGCTAAAACTCAAGTTTTAAAAACTTTTCGAAATCTGAATATGGACTTTCTTTAGTGTATTAAGTGTTTCAAAATGCTGTCTTTCACGTAGATTCGTAATCATCAAAAGCAAATAAGTCAGTTTTAAGATATCGTTGATTGAACAAAGTTGTCTTCTTCTTGTTTCAAGTGTTCTACTATGGACCCATGGGTAAAACTCAAGTTTTAAAACTTCCCGGAATCTGAATTGAGACTTTCGTTAGTGTATTAAGTGTATCAAAATGTCGTCTTTCACATGGATTCGGAATCGTCAACCGCAAAAAAAGTCAGTTTTGAGATATCGTTGAATAAACAAAGTTGTCTCTTTTTATTTTCAAGTGCTTAACTATGGACCATGGCTAAAACTCAAGTTTTAAAGACATCCCGAAATCCGAATTTGGACTTTCGTTAGTGTATTAAGTGTATCAAAATGTCATCTTTCACATTGATTCGAGATCGTCAACCGCAAAAAAAGTCAGTTTTGAGATATCGTTGAATGAACAAAGTTGTCTCTTTCTTGTTTCAAGTGTTTAACTATGGACCCATGGCTAAAACTCAAGTTTTAAAGACTTCCCGAAATCTGAATTTGGACTTTCATCAGTGTATAAAGTGTATTAAAATGTAGTCTTTCACATTGATTCAGAATCGTGCACCGCAAAAAACTTCCCTTTCGAGTTATCGTTGAATAAGCAAAGTTGTCTCTTTCTTGTTTCAAGTGTTCAACTATGGACCCATGGCTAAAACACAAGTTTTAAAAACTTCTCGAAATATGAATTTGGACTTTCTTTAGTGTATTAAGTTTTTCAAAATGTCGTCTTTCACGTAGATTCGGAATCATCAAAACCAAATAAGTCAGTTTTTAGATATCTTTGATTGAACAAAGTTCTATCTTTCTTGTTTCAAGTGTTCTCCTATGGACCCACGGCTAAAACTCAAGTTTTAAAAACTTCTCGAAATCTGAATCTGGACTTTCATTAGTGTATTAAGTGTATCAAAATGTCATCTTTCACATAGGTTCGGAATCGTCAACTGCGAAAAAGTCAATTTTAAGATATCGTTGATTGAACAAAGTTGTCTCTTTCTTGTTTCAAGTATTCAACTATGGACCCATGGCTAAAACTCAAGTTTTAAAGACTTCCCGAAATTCGAATTTGAACTTTCATGAGTGTATTAAGTGTATTAAAATGTCGTCTTTCACATTGATTCGGAATCGTCAACCACAAAAAAAGTCAGTTTTGAGATATCGTTGAATGAACAAAGTTGTCTCTTTCTTGTTTCTAGTGTTTAACTATGGACCCATGGCTAAAACTCAAGTTTTAAAGACTTCCCGAAATCTGATTTGGACTTTCATCATTGTATTAAGTGTATTAAAATGTAGTCTTTCACATTGATTCAGAATCGTCCACCGCAAAAAACTTTCCTTTCGAGTTATCGTTGAATGAACGAAGTTGTCTCTTTCTTGTTTCAAGTGTTCAACTACGGACCCATGGCCAAAACTCTAGTTTTAAAAACTTCCCAAAATCTGAATTTGGGCTTTCTTTAGTGTATTAAGTGTTTCAAAATGCCGTCTTTCACGTAGATTCGTAATCATCAAAAGCAAATAAGTCAGTTTTTAGATATCTTTGATTGAACAAAGTTCTGTCTTTCTTGTTTCAAGTGTTCTACTATGGACCCATGTCTAAAACTCAAGTTTTAAAAACTTCCTGAAATCTAAATCTGGACTTTCATTAGGGTATTAAGTGTATCAAAATGTCGTCTTTCACATAGATTCGGAATCGTCAACTGCAAAAAAGTCAATTTTAAGATATCATTGATTGAACAAAGTTGTCACTTTCTTGTTTCAAGTGTTCTACTATGGACCCATGGGTAAAACTCAAGTTTAAAAAAGTTCCCGGAATCCGAATTTGGACATTCGTTAGTGTATTAAGTGTATCAAAATGTCATCTTTCACGTTGATTCGGAATCGTCAACCGCAATAAAAGTCAGTTTTGAGATATTGTTGAATGAACAAAGTTGCCTCTTTCTTGTTTCAAGTGTTTAACTATTGACCCATGGCTAAAACTCAAGCTTTAAAGACTTCCCGAAATCCAAATTTGGACTTTCGTTAGTGTATTAAGTGTATCAAAATGTCGTCTTTCACATTTATTCGAAATCGTCAACCGCAAAAAAAGTCAGTTTTGAGAAATCGTTGAATGAACAAAGTTGTCTCTTTCTTGTTTCAAGTGTTCTACTATAGACCCATGGCTAAAACTCAAGTTTTAAAGACTTCCAGAAATCCAAATTTAGACTTTCATTAGTGTATTAAGTGTATTAAAATGTCGTATTTCACATTGATTCGGAATCGTCAACCGCAAAAAAAGTCAGTTTTGAGATATCGTTGAATGAACAAAGTTGTCTCTTTCTTGTTTCAAGTGTTTAACTATGGACCCATGGCTAAAACTCAAGTTTTAAAGACTTCCCGAAATCCGAATTTGGACTTTCATTAGCGTATTAAGTGTATTAAAATTTCATCTTTCACATTGATTCGGAATCGTCAACCGCAAAAAAAGTCAGTTTTGAGTTATAGTTGAATGAACAAAGTTGTCTCTTTCTTGTTTCAAGTATTCAACTATGGACCCATGGCTAAAACTCAAGTTTTAAAGACTTCCCGAAATTCGAATTTGGACTTTCATGAGTGTATTAAGTGTATTAAAATGTCGTCTTTCACATTGATTCGGAATCGTCAACCACAAAAAAAGTCAGTTTTGAGATATCGTTGAATGAACAAAGTTGTCTCTTTCTTGTTTCAAGTGTTTAACTATGGACCCATGGCTAAAACTCAAGTTTTAAAAACTTCTCGAAATCTAAATCTGGACTTTCATTAGGGTATTAAGTGTATCAAAATGTCGTCTTTCACATAGATTCGAAATCGTCAACTGCAAAAAAGTCAATTTTAAGATATCGTTGATTGAACAAAGTTGTCTCTTTCTTGTTTCAAGTGTTGTACTATGGACCCATGGGTAAAACTCAAGTTTTAAAGACTTTTCGAAATCCGAATTTGGACTTTCATCAGTGTATTAAGTGTATTAAAATGTCATCTTTCACATTGATTCGGAATCGTCCACCGCAAAAAAGTTCCCTTTTGAGTTATCGTTGAATGAACAAAGTTGTCTCTTTCTTGTTTCAAGTGTTCAATGATGGACCCATGGCTAAAACTCAAGTTTTAAAAACTTCTCGAAATATGAATTTGTACTTTCTTTAGTGTATTAAGTGTTTCAAAATGTCGTCTTTCACGTAGATTCGGAATCATCAAAAGCAAATAAGTCAGTTTTTAGATATCTTTGATTGAACAAAGTTCTGTCTTTCTTGTTTCAAGTGTTTAACTATGGACCATGGCTAAAACTCAAGTTTTAAAAACTTTTCGAAATCTGAATATGGACTTTCTTTAGTGTATTAAGTGTTTCAAAATGTTGTCTTTCACGTAGATTCGTAATCATCAAAAGCAAATAAGTCAGTTTTAAGATATCGTTGATTGAACAAAGTTGTCTTCTTCTTGTTTCAAGTGTTCTACTATGGACCCATGGGTAAAACTCAAGTTTTAAAAACTTCCCAGAATCTGAATTGAGACTTTCGTTAGTGTATTAAGTGTATCAAAATGTCGTCTTTCACATGGATTCGGAATCGTCAACCGCAAAAAAAGTCAGTTTTGAGATATCGTTGAATGAACAAAGTTGTCTCTTTTTATTTTCAAGTGCTTAACTATGGACCATGGCTGAAACTCAAGTTTTAAAGACATCCCGAAATCCGAATTTGGACTTTCGTTAGTGTATTAAGTGTATCAAAATGTCATCTTTCACATTGATTCGAGATCGTCAACCGCAAAAAAAGTCAGTTTTGAGATATCGTTGAATGAACAAAGTTGTCTCTTTCTTGTTTCAAGTGTTTAACTATGGACCCATGGCTAAAACTCAAGTTTTAAAAACTTCCCGAAATCCGAATTTGGACTTTCATTAGTGTATTAAGTGTATTAAAATGTCGCCTTTCACATTGATTCGGAATCGTCGACCGCAAAAAAAGTCAGTTTTGAGATATCGTTGAATGAACAAAGTTGTCTCTCTCTTGTTTCAAGTGTTTAACTATGGACCCATGGCTAAAACTCAAGTTTTAAAGACTTCCCGAAATCCGAATTTGGACTTTCATTAGCGTATTAAGTGTATTAAAATTTCATCTTTCACATTGATTCGGAATCGTCAACCGCAAAAAAAGTCAGTTTTGAGTTATAGTTGAATGAACAAAGTTGTCTCTTTCTTGTTTCAAGTATTCAACTATGGACCCATGGCTAAAACTCAAGTTTTAAAGACTTCCCGAAATCCGAATTTGGACTTTCATTAGTGTATTAAGTGTATTAAAATGTCGCCTTTCACATTGATTCGGAATCGTCAACCGCAAAAAAAGTCAGTTTTGAGATATCGTTGAATGAACAAAGTTGTCTCTTTCTTGTTTCAAGTGTTTAACTATGGACCCATGGCTAAAACTCAAGTTTTAAAAACTTCTCGAAATATGAATTTGGACTTTCTTTAGTGTATTAGGTGTTTCAAAATGTCGTCTTTCACGTAGATTCGGAATCATCAACAGCAAAAAAAGTCAGTTTTGTGATATCGTTGAATGAACAAAGTTGTATCTTTCTTGTTTCAAGTGTTTAACTACGGACCCATGGCTAAAACTCAAGTTTTAAAGACTTTTCGAAATCCGAATTTGGACTTTCATCAGTGTATTAAGTGTATTAAAATGTCATCTTTCACATTGATTCGGAATCGTCCACCGCAAAAAAGTTCCCTTTTGAGTTATCGTTGAATGAACAAAGTTGTCTCTTTCTTGTTTCAAGTGTTCAATGATGGACCCGTGGCTAAAACTCAAGTTTTAAAAACTTCTCGAAATATGAATTTGTACTTTCTTTAGTGTATTAAGTGTTTCAAAATGTCGTCTTTCACGTAGATTCGGAATCATCAAAAGCAAATAAGTCAGTTTTTAGATATCTTTGATTGAACAAAGTTCTATCTTTCTTGTTTCAAGTGTTCTCCTATGGACCCACGGCTAAAACTCAAGTTTTAAAAACTTCTCGAAATCTGAATCTGGACTTTCATTAGTGTATTAAGTGTATCAAAATGTCATCTTTCACATTGGTTCGGAATCGTCAACTACAAAAAAGTTAATTTTAAGATATCGTTGATTGAACAAAGTTGTCTCCTTCTTGTTTCGAGTGTTCTACTATGGACCATGGCTAAAACTCAAGTTTTAGAGACATCTCGAAATCCGAATTTGGACTTTCGTTAGTGTATTAAGTGTATCAAAATGTCATCTTTCACATTGATTCGAGATCGTCAACCGCAAAAAAAGTCAGTTTTGAGATATCGTTGAATGAACAAAGTTGTCTCTTTCTTGTTTCTAGTGTTTAACTATGGACCCATGGCTAAAACTCAAGTTTTAAAGACTTCCCGAAATCTGATTTGGACTTTCATCATTGTATTAAGTGTATTAAAATGTAGTCTTTCACATTGATTCAGAATCGTCCACCGCAAAAAACTTTCCTTTCGAGTTATCGTTGAATGAACGAAGTTGTCTCTTTCTTGTTTCAAGTGTTCAACTACGGACCCATGGCCAAAACTCAAGTTTTAAAAACTTCCCAAAATCTGAATTTGGGCTTTCTTTAGTGTATTAAGTGTTTCAAAATGCCGTCTTTCACTTAGATTCGTAATCATCAAAAGCAAATAAGTCAGTTTTTAGATATCTTTGATTGAACAAAGTTCTGTCTTTCTTGTTTCAAGTGTTCTACTATGGACCCATGTCTAAAACTCAAGTTTTAAAAACTTCCTGAAATCTAAATCTGGACTTTCATTAGGGTATTAAGTGTATCAAAATGTCGTCTTTCACATAGATTCGGAATCGTCAACTGCAAAAAAGTCAATTTTAAGATATCATTGATTGAACAAAGTTGTCACTTTCTTGTTTCAAGTGTTCTACTATGGACCCATGGGTAAAACTCAAGTTTTAAAAAAGTTCCCGGAATCCGAATTTGGACATTCGTTAGTGTATTAAGTGTATCAAAATGTCATCTTTCACGTTGATTCGGAATCGTCAACCGCAATAAAAGTCAGTTTTGAGATATTGTTGAATGAACAAAGTTGCCTCTTTCTTGTTTCAAGTGTTTAACTATTGACCCATGGCTAAAACTCAAGCTTTAAAGACTTCCCGAAATCCAAATTTGGACTTTCGTTAGTGTATTAAGTGTATCAAAATGTCGTCTTTCACATTTATTCGAAATCGTCAACCGCAAAAAAAGTCAGTTTTGAGAAATCGTTGAATGAACAAAGTTGTCTCTTTCTTGTTTCAAGTGTTCTACTATAGACCCATGGCTAAAACTCAAGTTTTAAAGACTTCCAGAAATCCAAATTTAGACTTTCATTAGTGTATTAAGTGTATTAAAATGTCGTATTTCACATTGATTCGGAATCGTCAACCGCAAAAAAAGTCAGTTTTGAGATATCGTTGAATGAACAAAGTTGTCTCTTTCTTGTTTCAAGTGTTTAACTATGGACCCATGGCTAAAACTCAAGTTTTAAAGACTTCCCGAAATCCGAATTTGGACTTTCATTAGCGTATTAAGTGTATTAAAATTTCATCTTTCACATTGATTCGGAATCGTCAACCGCAAAAAAAGTCAGTTTTGAGTTATAGTTGAATGAACAAAGTTGTCTCTTTCTTGTTTCAAGTATTCAACTATGGACCCATGGCTAAAACTCAAGTTTTAAAGACTTCCCGAAATTCGAATTTGGACTTTCATGAGTGTATTAAGTGTATTAAAATGTCGTCTTTCACATTGATTCGGAATCGTCAACCACAAAAAAAGTCAGTTTTGAGATATCGTTGAATGAACAAAGTTGTCTCTTTCTTGTTTCAAGTGTTTAACTATGGACCCATGGCTAAAACTCAAGTTTTAAAAACTTCTCGAAATATGAATTTGGACTTTCTTTAGTGTATTAGGTGTTTCAAAATGTCGTCTTTCACGTAGATTCAGAATCATCAACAGCAAAAAAAGTCAGTTTTGTGATATCGTTGAATGAACAAAGTTGTATCTTTCTTGTTTCAAGTGTTTAACTACGGACCCATGGCTAAAACTCAAGTTTTAAAGACTTTTCGAAATCCGAAATTGGACTTTCATCAGTGTATTAAGTGTATTAAAATGTCATCTTTCACATTGATTCGGAATCGTCCACCGCAAAAAAGTTCCCTTTTGAGTTATCGTTGAATGAACAAAGTTGTCTCTTTCTTGTTTCAAGTGTTCAATGATGGACCCATGGCTAAAACTCAAGTTTTAAAAACTTCTCGAAATATGAATTTGTACTTTCTTTAGTGTATTAAGTGTTTCAAAATGTCGTCTTTCACGTAGATTCGGAATCATCAAAAGCAAATAAGTCAGTTTTTAGATATCTTTAATTGAACAAAGTTCTGTCTTTCTTGTTTCAAGTGTTTAACTATGGACCATGGCTAAAACTCAAGTTTTAAAAACTTTTCGAAATCTGAATATGGACTTTCTTTAGTGTATTAAGTGTTTCAAAATGCTGTCTTTCACGTAGATTCGTAATCATCAAAAGCAAATAAGTCAGTTTTAAGATATCGTTGATTGAACAAAGTTGTCTTCTTCTTGTTTCAAGTGTTCTACTATGGACCCATGGGTAAAACTCAAGTTTTAAAAACTTCCCAGAATCTGAATTGAGACTTTCGTTAGTGTATTAAGTGTATCAAAATGTCGTCTTTCACATGGATTCGGAATCGTCAACCGCAAAAAAAGTCAGTTTTGAGATATCGTTGAATGAACAAAGTTGTCTCTTTTTATTTTCAAGTGCTTAACTATGGACCATGGCTGAAACTCAAGTTTTAAAGACATCCCGAAATCCGAATTTGGACTTTCGTTAGTGTATTAAGTGTATCAAAATGTCATCTTTCACATTGATTCGAGATCGTCAACCGCAAAAAAAGTCAGTTTTGAGATATCGTTGAATGAACAAAGTTGTCTCTTTCTTGTTTCAAGTGTTTAACTATGGACCCATGGCTAAAACTCAAGTTTTAAAGACTTCCCGAAATCTGAATTTGGACTTTCATCAGTGTATTAAGTGTATTAAAATGTAGTCTTTCACATTGATTCAGAATCGTGCACCGCAAAAAACTTCCCTTTCGAGTTATCGTTGAATGAACGAAGTTGTCTCTTTCTTGTTTCAAGTGTTCAACTATGGACCCATGGCCAAAACTCAAGTTTTAAAAACTTCCCAAAATCTGAATTTGGGCTTTCTTTAGTGTATTAAGTGTTTCAAAATGCCATCTTTCACGTAGATTCGTAATCATCAAAAGCAAATAAGTCAGTTTTTAGATATCTTTGATTGAACAAAGTTCTGTCTTTTCTTGTTTCAAGTGTTCTACTATGGACCCATGGCTAAAACTCAAGTTTTAAAAACATCCCGAAATCTAAATCTGGACTTTCATTAGGGTATTAAGTGTATCAAAATGTCGTCTTTCACATAGATTCGAAATCGTCAACTGCAAAAAAGTCAATTTTAAGATATCGTTGATTGAACAAAGTTGTCTCTTTCTTGTTTCAAGTGTTCTACTATGGACCCATGGGTAAAACTCAAGTTTTAAAAAAGTTCCCGGAATCCAAATTTGGACATTCGTTAGTGTATTAAGTGTATCAAAATGTCGTCTTTCACGTTGATTCGGAATCGTCAACCGCAATAAAAGTCAGTTTTGAGATATTGTTGAATGAACAAAGTTGTCTCTTTCTTGTTTCAAGTGTTCTACTATTTACCCATGGCTAAAACTCAAGTTTTAAAGACTTCCCGAAATCCGAATTTGGACTTTCGTTAGTGTATTAAGTGTATCAAAATGTCGTCTTTCACATTTATTCGAAATCGTCAACTGCAAAAAAAGTCAGTTTTGAGAAATCGTTGAATAAACAAAGTTGTCTCTTTCTTGTTTCAAGTGTTCTACTATCGACCCATGGCTAAAACTCAAGTTTGAAAGACTTTCCGAAATCCGAATTTGGACTTTCATCAGTGTATTAAGTGTATTAAAATGTCGTCTTTCACATTGATTCGGAATCGTCCACTACAAAAAACTGCCCTTTTGAGTTATAGTTGAATAAGCAAAGTTGTCTCTTTCTTGTTTCAAGTGTTCAACTATGGACCCATGGCTAAAACACAAGTTTTAAAAACTTCTCGAAATATGAATTTGGACTTTCTTTAGTGTATTAAGTTTTTCAAAATGTCGTCTTTCACGTAGATTCGGAATCATCAAAACCAAATAAGTCAGTTTTTAGATATCTTTGATTGAACAAAGTTCTATCTTTCTTGTTTCAAGTGTTCTCCTATGGACCCACGGCTAAAACTCAAGTTTTAAAAACTTCTCGAAATCTGAATCTGGACTTTCATTAGTGTATTAAGTGTATCAAAATGTCATCTTTCACATAGGTTCGGAATCGTCAACTGCGAAAAAGTCAATTTTAAGAAATCGTTGATTGAACAAAGTTGTCTCTTTCTTGTTTCAAGTATTCAACTATGGACCCATGGCTAAAACTCAAGTTTTAAAGACTTCCCGAAATTCGAATTTGAACTTTCATGAGTGTATTAAGTGTATTAAAATGTCGTCTTTCACATTGATTCGGAATCGTCAACCACAAAAAAAGTCAGTTTTGAGATATCGTTGAATGAACAAAGTTGTCTCTTTCTTGTTTCTAGTGTTTAACTATGGACCCATGGCTAAAACTCAAGTTTTAAAGACTTCCCGAAATCTGATTTGGACTTTCATCATTGTATTAAGTGTATTAAAATGTAGTCTTTCACATTGATTCAGAATCGTCCACCGCAAAAAACTTTCCTTTCGAGTTATCGTTGAATGAACGAAGTTGTCTCTTTCTTGTTTCAAGTGTTCAACTACGGACCCATGGCCAAAACTCTAGTTTTAAAAACTTCCCAAAATCTGAATTTGGGCTTTCTTTAGTGTATTAAGTGTTTCAAAATGCCGTCTTTCACGTAGATTCGTAATCATCAAAAGCAAATAAGTCAGTTTTTAGATATCTTTGATTGAACAAAGTTCTGTCTTTCTTGTTTCAAGTGTTCTACTATGGACCCATGTCTAAAACTCAAGTTTTAAAAACTTCCTGAAATCTAAATCTGGACTTTCATTAGGGTATTAAGTGTATCAAAATGTCGTCTTTCACATAGATTCGGAATCGTCAACTGCAAAAAAGTCAATTTTAAGATATCATTGATTGAACAAAGTTGTCACTTTCTTGTTTCAAGTGTTCTACTATGGACCCATGGGTAAAACTCAAGTTTAAAAAAGTTCCCGGAATCCGAATTTGGACATTCGTTAGTGTATTAAGTGTATCAAAATGTCATCTTTCACGTTGATTCGGAATCGTCAACCGCAATAAAAGTCAGTTTTGAGATATTGTTGAATGAACAAAGTTGCCTCTTTCTTGTTTCAAGTGTTTAACTATTGACCCATGGCTAAAACTCAAGCTTTAAAGACTTCCCGAAATCCAAATTTGGACTTTCGTTAGTGTATTAAGTGTATCAAAATGTCGTCTTTCACATTTATTCGAAATCGTCAACCGCAAAAAAAGTCAGTTTTGAGAAATCGTTGAATGAACAAAGTTGTCTCTTTCTTGTTTCAAGTGTTCTACTATAGACCCATGGCTAAAACTCAAGTTTTAAAGACTTCCAGAAATCCAAATTTAGACTTTCATTAGTGTATTAAGTGTATTAAAATGTCGTATTTCACATTGATTCGGAATCGTCAACCGCAAAAAAAGTCAGTTTTGAGATATCGTTGAATGAACAAAGTTGTCTCTTTCTTGTTTCAAGTGTTTAACTATGGACCCATGGCTAAAACTCAAGTTTTAAAAACTTCTCGAAATATGAATTTGGACTTTCTTTAGTGTATTAGGTGTTTCAAAATGTCGTCTTTCACGTAGATTCGGAATCATCAACAGCAAAAAAAGTCAGTTTTGTGATATCGTTGAATGAACAAAGTTGTATCTTTCTTGTTTCAAGTGTTTAACTACGGACCCATGGCTAAAACTCAAGTTTTAAAGACTTTTCGAAATCCGAAATTGGACTTTCATCAGTGTATTAAGTGTATTAAAATGTCATCTTTCACATTGATTCGGAATCGTCCACCGCAAAAAAGTTCCCTTTTGAGTTATCGTTGAATGAACAAAGTTGTCTCTTTCTTGTTTCAAGTGTTCAATGATGGACCCATGGCTAAAACTCAAGTTTTAAAAACTTCTCGAAATATGAATTTGTACTTTCTTTAGTGTATTAAGTGTTTCAAAATGTCGTCTTTCACGTAGATTCGGAATCATCAAAAGCAAATAAGTCAGTTTTTAGATATCTTTAATTGAACAAAGTTCTGTCTTTCTTGTTTCAAGTGTTTAACTATGGACCATGGCTAAAACTCAAGTTTTAAAAACTTTTCGAAATCTGAATATGGACTTTCTTTAGTGTATTAAGTGTTTCAAAATGCTGTCTTTCACGTAGATTCGTAATCATCAAAAGCAAATAAGTCAGTTTTAAGATATCGTTGATTGAACAAAGTTGTCTTCTTCTTGTTTCAAGTGTTCTACTATGGACCCATGGGTAAAACTCAAGTTTTAAAAACTTCCCAGAATCTGAATTGAGACTTTCGTTAGTGTATTAAGTGTATCAAAATGTCGTCTTTCACATGGATTCGGAATCGTCAACCGCAAAAAAAGTCAGTTTTGAGATATCGTTGAATGAACAAAGTTGTCTCTTTTTATTTTCAAGTGCTTAACTATGGACCATGGCTGAAACTCAAGTTTTAAAGACATCCCGAAATCCGAATTTGGACTTTTGTTAGTGTATTAAGTGTATCAAAATGTCATCTTTCACATTGATTCGAGATCGTCAACCGCAAAAAAAGTCAGTTTTGAGATATCGTTGAATGAACAAAGTTGTCTCTTTCTTGTTTCAAGTGTTTAACTATGGACCCATGGCTAAAACTCAAGTTTTAAAGACTTCCCGAAATCTGAATTTGGACTTTCATCAGTGTATTAAGTGTATTAAAATGTAGTCTTTCACATTGATTCAGAATCGTGCACCGTAAAAAACTTCCCTTTCGAGTTATCGTTGAATGAACGAAGTTGTCTCTTTCTTGTTTCAAGTGTTCAACTATGGACCCATGGCCAAAACTCAAGTTTTAAAAACTTCCCAAAATCTGAATTTGGGCTTTCTTTAGTGTATTAAGTGTTTCAAAATGCCATCTTTCACGTAGATTCGTAATCATCAAAAGCAAATAAGTCAGTTTTTAGATATCTTTGATTGAACAAAGTTCTGTCTTTTCTTGTTTCAAGTGTTCTACTATGGACCCATGGCTAAAACTCAAGTTTTAAAAACATCCCGAAATCTAAATCTGGACTTTCATTAGGGTATTAAGTGTATCAAAATGTCGTCTTTCACATAGATTCGAAATCGTCAACTGCAAAAAAGTCAATTTTAAGATATCGTTGATTGAACAAAGTTGTCTCTTTCTTGTTTCAAGTGTTCTACTATGGACCCATGGGTAAAACTCAAGTTTTAAAAAAGTTCCCGGAATCCAAATTTGGACATTCGTTAGTGTATTAAGTGTATCAAAATGTCGTCTTTCACGTTGATTCGGAATCGTCAACCGCAATAAAAGTCAGTTTTGAGATATTGTTGAATGAACAAAGTTGTCTCTTTCTTGTTTCAAGTGTTCTACTATTTACCCATGGCTAAAACTCAAGTTTTAAAGACTTCCCGAAATCCGAATTTGGACTTTCGTTAGTGTATTAAGTGTATCAAAATGTCGTCTTTCACATTTATTCGAAATCGTCAACTGCAAAAAAAGTCAGTTTTGAGAAATCGTTGAATAAACAAAGTTGTCTCTTTCTTGTTTCAAGTGTTCTACTATCGACCCATGGCTAAAACTCAAGTTTGAAAGACTTTCCGAAATCCGAATTTGGACTTTCATCAGTGTATTAAGTGTATTAAAATGTCGTCTTTCACATTGATTCGGAATCGTCCACTACAAAAAACTGCCCTTTTGAGTTATCGTTGAATAAGCAAAGTTGTCTCTTTCTTGTTTCAAGTGTTCAACTATGGACCCATGGCTAAAACACAAGTTTTAAAAACTTCTCGAAATATGAATTTGGACTTTCTTTAGTGTATTAAGTTTTTCAAAATGTCGTCTTTCACGTAGATTCGGAATCATCAAAACCAAATAAGTCAGTTTTTAGATATCTTTGATTGAACAAAGTTCTATCTTTCTTGTTTCAAGTGTTCTCCTATGGACCCACGGCTAAAACTCAAGTTTTAAAAACTTCTCGAAATCTGAATCTGGACTTTCATTAGTGTATTAAGTGTATCAAAATGTCATCTTTCACATAGGTTCGGAATCGTCAACTGCGAAAAAGTCAATTTTAAGATATCGTTGATTGAACAAAGTTGTCTCTTTCTTGTTTCAAGTATTCAACTATGGACCCATGGCTAAAACTCAAGTTTTAAAGACTTCCCGAAATTCGAATTTGAACTTTCATGAGTGTATTAAGTGTATTAAAATGTCGTCTTTCACATTGATTCGGAATCGTCAACCACAAAAAAAGTCAGTTTTGAGATATCGTTGAATGAACAAAGTTGTCTCTTTCTTGTTTCTAGTGTTTAACTATGGACCCATGGCTAAAACTCAAGTTTTAAAGACTTCCCGAAATCTGATTTGGACTTTCATCATTGTATTAAGTGTATTAAAATGTAGTCTTTCACATTGATTCAGAATCGTCCACCGCAAAAAACTTTCCTTTCGAGTTATCGTTGAATGAACGAAGTTGTCTCTTTCTTGTTTCAAGTGTTCAACTACGGACCCATGGCCAAAACTCTAGTTTTAAAAACTTCCCAAAATCTGAATTTGGGCTTTCTTTAGTGTATTAAGTGTTTCAAAATGCCGTCTTTCACGTAGATTCGTAATCATCAAAAGCAAATAAGTCAGTTTTTAGATATCTTTGATTGAACAAAGTTCTGTCTTTCTTGTTTCAAGTGTTCTACTATGGACCCATGTCTAAAACTCAAGTTTTAAAAACTTCCTGAAATCTAAATCTGGACTTTCATTAGGGTATTAAGTGTATCAAAATGTCGTCTTTCACATAGATTCGGAATCGTCAACTGCAAAAAAGTCAATTTTAAGATATCATTGATTGAACAAAGTTGTCACTTTCTTGTTTCAAGTGTTCTACTATGGACCCATGGGTAAAACTCAAGTTTAAAAAAGTTCCCGGAATCCGAATTTGGACATTCGTTAGTGTATTAAGTGTATCAAAATGTCATCTTTCACGTTGATTCGGAATCGTCAACCGCAATAAAAGTCAGTTTTGAGATATTGTTGAATGAACAAAGTTGCCTCTTTCTTGTTTCAAGTGTTTAACTATTGACCCATGGCTAAAACTCAAGCTTTAAAGACTTCCCGAAATCCAAATTTGGACTTTCGTTAGTGTATTAAGTGTATCAAAATGTCGTCTTTCACATTTATTCGAAATCGTCAACCGCAAAAAAAGTCAGTTTTGAGAAATCGTTGAATGAACAAAGTTGTCTCTTTCTTGTTTCAAGTGTTCTACTATAGACCCATGGCTAAAACTCAAGTTTTAAAGACTTCCAGAAATCCAAATTTAGACTTTCATTAGTGTATTAAGTGTATTAAAATGTCGTATTTCACATTGATTCGGAATCGTCAACCGCAAAAAAAGTCAGTTTTGAGATATCGTTGAATGAACAAAGTTGTCTCTTTCTTGTTTCAAGTGTTTAACTATGGACCCATGGCTAAAACTCAAGTTTTAAAAACTTCTCGAAATATGAATTTGGACTTTCTTTAGTGTATTAGGTGTTTCAAAATGTCGTCTTTCACGTAGATTCGGAATCATCAACAGCAAAAAAAGTCAGTTTTGTGATATCGTTGAATGAACAAAGTTGTATCTTTCTTGTTTCAAGTGTTTAACTACGGACCCATGGCTAAAACTCAAGTTTTAAAGACTTTTCGAAATCCGAAATTGGACTTTCATCAGTGTATTAAGTGTATTAAAATGTCTTCTTTCACATTGATTCGGAATCGTCCACCGCAAAAAAGTTCCCTTTTGAGTTATCGTTGAATGAACAAAGTTGTCTCTTTCTTGTTTCAAGTGTTCAATGATGGACCCATGGCTAAAACTCAAGTTTTAAAAACTTCTCGAAATATGAATTTGTACTTTCTTTAGTGTATTAAGTGTTTCAAAATGTCGTCTTTCACGTAGATTCGGAATCATCAAAAGCAAATAAGTCAGTTTTTAGATATCTTTAATTGAACAAAGTTCTGTCTTTCTTGTTTCAAGTGTTTAACTATGGACCATGGCTAAAACTCAAGTTTTAAAAACTTTTCGAAATCTGAATATGGACTTTCTTTAGTGTATTAAGTGTTTCAAAATGCTGTCTTTCACGTAGATTCGTAATCATCAAAAGCAAATAAGTCAGTTTTAAGATATCGTTGATTGAACAAAGTTGTCTTCTTCTTGTTTCAAGTGTTCTACTATGGACCCATGGGTAAAACTCAAGTTTTAAAAACTTCCCAGAATCTGAATTGAGACTTTCGTTAGTGTATTAAGTGTATCAAAATGTCGTCTTTCACATGGATTCGGAATCGTCAACCGCAAAAAAAGTCAGTTTTGAGATATCGTTGAATGAACAAAGTTGTCTCTTTTTATTTTCAAGTGCTTAACTATGGACCATGGCTGAAACTCAAGTTTTAAAGACATCCCGAAATCCGAATTTGGACTTTCGTTAGTGTATTAAGTGTATCAAAATGTCATCTTTCACATTGATTCGAGATCGTCAACCGCAAAAAAAGTCAGTTTTGAGATATCGTTGAATGAACAAAGTTGTCTCTTTCTTGTTTCAAGTGTTTAACTATGGACCCATGGCTAAAACTCAAGTTTTAAAGACTTCCCGAAATCTGAATTTGGACTTTCATCAGTGTATTAAGTGTATTAAAATGTAGTCTTTCACATTGATTCAGAATCGTGCACCGCAAAAAACTTCCCTTTCGAGTTATCGTTGAATGAACGAAGTTGTCTCTTTCTTGTTTCAAGTGTTCAACTATGGACCCATGGCCAAAACTCAAGTTTTAAAAACTTCCCAAAATCTGAATTTGGGCTTTCTTTAGTGTATTAAGTGTTTCAAAATGCCATCTTTCACGTAGATTCGTAATCATCAAAAGCAAATAAGTCAGTTTTTAGATATCTTTGATTGAACAAAGTTCTGTCTTTTCTTGTTTCAAGTGTTCTACTATGGACCCATGGCTAAAACTCAAGTTTTAAAAACATCCCGAAATCTAAATCTGGACTTTCATTAGGGTATTAAGTGTATCAAAATGTCGTCTTTCACATAGATTCGAAATCGTCAACTGCAAAAAAGTCAATTTTAAGATATCGTTGATTGAACAAAGTTGTCTCTTTCTTGTTTCAAGTGTTCTACTATGGACCCATGGGTAAAACTCAAGTTTTAAAAAAGTTCCCGGAATCCAAATTTGGACATTCGTTAGTGTATTAAGTGTATCAAAATGTCGTCTTTCACGTTGATTCGGAATCGTCAACCGCAATAAAAGTCAGTTTTGAGATATTGTTGAATGAACAAAGTTGTCTCTTTCTTGTTTCAAGTGTTCTACTATTTACCCATGGCTAAAACTCAAGTTTTAAAGACTTCCCGAAATCCGAATTTGGACTTTCGTTAGTGTATTAAGTGTATCAAAATGTCGTCTTTCACATTTATTCGAAATCGTCAACTGCAAAAAAAGTCAGTTTTGAGAAATCGTTGAATAAACAAAGTTGTCTCTTTCTTGTTTCAAGTGTTCTACTATCGACCCATGGCTAAAACTCAAGTTTGAAAGACTTTCCGAAATCCGAATTTGGACTTTCATCAGTGTATTAAGTGTATTAAAATGTCGTCTTTCACATTGATTCGGAATCGTCCACTACAAAAAACTGCCCTTTTGAGTTATCGTTGAATAAGCAAAGTTGTCTCTTTCTTGTTTCAAGTGTTCAACTATGGACCCATGGCTAAAACACAAGTTTTAAAAACTTCTCGAAATATGAATTTGGACTTTCTTT
Source organism: Diospyros kaki (assembly GCA_036245055.1). NCBI lineage: Eukaryota > Viridiplantae > Streptophyta > Magnoliopsida > Ericales > Ebenaceae > Diospyros > Diospyros kaki. The sequence goes on along the minus strand of BSEG01000009.1, from coordinate 17,669,357 downwards.
AGTGTATTAAGTTTTTCAAAATGTCGTCTTTCACGTAGATTCGGAATCATCAAAACCAAATAAGTCAGTTTTTAGATATCTTTGATTGAACAAAGTTCTATCTTTCTTGTTTCAAGTGTTCTCCTATGGACCCACGGCTAAAACTCAAGTTTTAAAAACTTCTCGAAATCTGAATCTGGACTTTCATTAGTGTATTAAGTGTATCAAAATGTCATCTTTCACATAGGTTCGGAATCGTCAACTGCGAAAAAGTCAATTTTAAGATATCGTTGATTGAACAAAGTTGTCTCTTTCTTGTTTCAAGTATTCAACTATGGACCCATGGCTAAAACTCAAGTTTTAAAGACTTCCCGAAATTCGAATTTGAACTTTCATGAGTGTATTAAGTGTATTAAAATGTCGTCTTTCACATTGATTCGGAATCGTCAACCACAAAAAAAGTCAGTTTTGAGATATCGTTGAATGAACAAAGTTGTCTCTTTCTTGTTTCTAGTGTTTAACTATGGACCCATGGCTAAAACTCAAGTTTTAAAGACTTCCCGAAATCTGATTTGGACTTTCATCATTGTATTAAGTGTATTAAAATGTAGTCTTTCACATTGATTCAGAATCGTCCACCGCAAAAAACTTTCCTTTCGAGTTATCGTTGAATGAACGAAGTTGTCTCTTTCTTGTTTCAAGTGTTCAACTACGGACCCATGGCCAAAACTCTAGTTTTAAAAACTTCCCAAAATCTGAATTTGGGCTTTCTTTAGTGTATTAAGTGTTTCAAAATGCCGTCTTTCACGTAGATTCGTAATCATCAAAAGCAAATAAGTCAGTTTTTAGATATCTTTGATTGAACAAAGTTCTGTCTTTCTTGTTTCAAGTGTTCTACTATGGACCCATGTCTAAAACTCAAGTTTTAAAAACTTCCTGAAATCTAAATCTGGACTTTCATTAGGGTATTAAGTGTATCAAAATGTCGTCTTTCACATAGATTCGGAATCGTCAACTGCAAAAAAGTCAATTTTAAGATATCATTGATTGAACAAAGTTGTCACTTTCTTGTTTCAAGTGTTCTACTATGGACCCATGGGTAAAACTCAAGTTTAAAAAAGTTCCCGGAATCCGAATTTGGACATTCGTTAGTGTATTAAGTGTATCAAAATGTCATCTTTCACGTTGATTCGGAATCGTCAACCGCAATAAAAGTCAGTTTTGAGATATTGTTGAATGAACAAAGTTGCCTCTTTCTTGTTTCAAGTGTTTAACTATTGACCCATGGCTAAAACTCAAGCTTTAAAGACTTCCCGAAATCCAAATTTGGACTTTCGTTAGTGTATTAAGTGTATCAAAATGTCGTCTTTCACATTTATTCGAAATCGTCAACCGCAAAAAAAGTCAGTTTTGAGAAATCGTTGAATGAACAAAGTTGTCTCTTTCTTGTTTCAAGTGTTCTACTATAGACCCATGGCTAAAACTCAAGTTTTAAAGACTTCCAGAAATCCAAATTTAGACTTTCATTAGTGTATTAAGTGTATTAAAATGTCGTATTTCACATTGATTCGGAATCGTCAACCGCAAAAAAAGTCAGTTTTGAGATATCGTTGAATGAACAAAGTTGTCTCTTTCTTGTTTCAAGTGTTTAACTATGGACCCATGGCTAAAACTCAAGTTTTAAAGACTTCCCGAAATCCGAATTTGGACTTTCATTAGCGTATTAAGTGTATTAAAATTTCATCTTTCACATTGATTCGGAATCGTCAACCGCAAAAAAAGTCAGTTTTGAGTTATAGTTGAATGAACAAAGTTGTCTCTTTCTTGTTTCAAGTATTCAACTATGGACCCATGGCTAAAACTCAAGTTTTAAAGACTTCCCGAAATTCGAATTTGGACTTTCAGGAGTGTATTAAGTGTATTAAAATGTCGTCTTTCACATTGATTCGGTATCGTCAACCACAAAAAAAGTCAGTTTTGAGATATCGTTGAATGAACAAAGTTGTCTCTTTCTTGTTTCAAGTGTTTAACTATGGACCCATGGCTAAAACTCAAGTTTTAAAAACTTCTCGAAATATGAATTTGGACTTTCTTTAGTGTATTAGGTGTTTCAAAATGTCGTCTTTCACGTAGATTCGGAATCATCAACAGCAAAAAAAGTCAGTTTTGTGATATCGTTGAATGAACAAAGTTGTATCTTTCTTGTTTCAAGTGTTTAACTACGGACCCATGGCTAAAACTCAAGTTTTAAAGACTTTTCGAAATCCGAATTTGGACTTTCATCAGTGTATTAAGTGTATTAAAATGTCATCTTTCACATTGATTCGGAATCGTCCACCGCAAAAAAGTTCCCTTTTGAGTTATCGTTGAATGAACAAAGTTGTCTCTTTCTTGTTTCAAGTGTTCAATGATGGACCCATGGCTAAAACTCAAGTTTTAAAAACTTCTCGAAATATGAATTTGTACTTTCTTTAGTGTATTAAGTGTTTCAAAATGTCGTCTTTCACGTAGATTCGGAATCATCAAAAGCAAATAAGTCAGTTTTTAGATATCTTTAATTGAACAAAGTTCTGTCTTTCTTGTTTCAAGTGTTTAACTATGGACCATGGCTAAAACTCAAGTTTTAAAAACTTTTCGAAATCTGAATATGGACTTTCTTTAGTGTATTAAGTGTTTCAAAATGCTGTCTTTCACGTAGATTCGTAATCATCAAAAGCAAATAAGTCAGTTTTAAGATATCGTTGATTGAACAAAGTTGTCTTCTTCTTGTTTCAAGTGTTCTACTATGGACCCATGGGTAAAACTCAAGTTTTAAAAACTTCCCAGAATCTGAATTGAGACTTTCGTTAGTGTATTAAGTGTATCAAAATGTCGTCTTTCACATGGATTCGGAATCGTCAACCGCAAAAAAAGTCAGTTTTGAGATATCGTTGAATGAACAAAGTTGTCTCTTTTTATTTTCAAGTGCTTAACTATGGACCATGGCTGAAACTCAAGTTTTAAAGACATCCCGAAATCCGAATTTGGACTTTCGTTAGTGTATTAAGTGTATCAAAATGTCATCTTTCACATTGATTCGAGATCGTCAACCGCAAAAAAAGTCAGTTTTGAGATATCGTTGAATGAACAAAGTTGTCTCTTTCTTGTTTCAAGTGTTTAACTATGGACCCATGGCTAAAACTCAAGTTTTAAAGACTTCCCGAAATCTGAATTTGGACTTTCATCAGTGTATTAAGTGTATTAAAATGTAGTCTTTCACATTGATTCAGAATCGTGCACCGCAAAAAACTTCCCTTTCGAGTTATCGTTGAATGAACGAAGTTGTCTCTTTCTTGTTTCAAGTGTTCAACTATGGACCCATGGCCAAAACTCAAGTTTTAAAAACTTCCCAAAATCTGAATTTGGGCTTTCTTTAGTGTATTAAGTGTTTCAAAATGCCATCTTTCACGTAGATTCGTAATCATCAAAAGCAAATAAGTCAGTTTTTAGATATCTTTGATTGAACAAAGTTCTGTCTTTTCTTGTTTCAAGTGTTCTACTATGGACCCATGGCTAAAACTCAAGTTTTAAAAACATCCCGAAATCTAAATCTGGACTTTCATTAGGGTATTAAGTGTATCAAAATGTCGTCTTTCACATAGATTCGAAATCGTCAACTGCAAAAAAGTCAATTTTAAGATATCGTTGATTGAACAAAGTTGTCTCTTTCTTGTTTCAAGTGTTCTACTATGGACCCATGGGTAAAACTCAAGTTTTAAAAAAGTTCCCGGAATCCAAATTTGGACATTCGTTAGTGTATTAAGTGTATCAAAATGTCGTCTTTCACGTTGATTCGGAATCGTCAACCGCAATAAAAGTCAGTTTTGAGATATTGTTGAATGAACAAAGTTGTCTCTTTCTTGTTTCAAGTGTTCTACTATTTACCCATGGCTAAAACTCAAGTTTTAAAGACTTCCCGAAATCCGAATTTGGACTTTCGTTAGTGTATTAAGTGTATCAAAATGTCGTCTTTCACATTTATTCGAAATCGTCAACTGCAAAAAAAGTCAGTTTTGAGAAATCGTTGAATAAACAAAGTTGTCTCTTTCTTGTTTCAAGTGTTCTACTATCGACCCATGGCTAAAACTCAAGTTTGAAAGACTTTCCGAAATCCGAATTTGGACTTTCATCAGTGTATTAAGTGTATTAAAATGTCGTCTTTCACATTGATTCGGAATCGTCCACTACAAAAAACTGCCCTTTTGAGTTATCGTTGAATAAGCAAAGTTGTCTCTTTCTTGTTTCAAGTGTTCAACTATGGACCCATGGCTAAAACACAAGTTTTAAAAACTTCTCGAAATATGAATTTGGACTTTCTTTAGTGTATTAAGTTTTTCAAAATGTCGTCTTTCACGTAGATTCGGAATCATCAAAACCAAATAAGTCAGTTTTTAGATATCTTTGATTGAACAAAGTTCTATCTTTCTTGTTTCAAGTGTTCTCCTATGGACCCACGGCTAAAACTCAAGTTTTAAAAACTTCTCGAAATCTGAATCTGGACTTTCATTAGTGTATTAAGTGTATCAAAATGTCATCTTTCACATAGGTTCGGAATCGTCAACTGCGAAAAAGTCAATTTTAAGATATCGTTGATTGAACAAAGTTGTCTCTTTCTTGTTTCAAGTATTCAACTATGGACCCATGGCTAAAACTCAAGTTTTAAAGACTTCCCGAAATTCGAATTTGAACTTTCATGAGTGTATTAAGTGTATTAAAATGTCGTCTTTCACATTGATTCGGAATCGTCAACCACAAAAAAAGTCAGTTTTGAGATATCGTTGAATGAACAAAGTTGTCTCTTTCTTGTTTCTAGTGTTTAACTATGGACCCATGGCTAAAACTCAAGTTTTAAAGACTTCCCGAAATCTGATTTGGACTTTCATCATTGTATTAAGTGTATTAAAATGTAGTCTTTCACATTGATTCAGAATCGTCCACCGCAAAAAACTTTCCTTTCGAGTTATCGTTGAATGAACGAAGTTGTCTCTTTCTTGTTTCAAGTGTTCAACTACGGACCCATGGCCAAAACTCTAGTTTTAAAAACTTCCCAAAATCTGAATTTGGGCTTTCTTTAGTGTATTAAGTGTTTCAAAATGCCGTCTTTCACGTAGATTCGTAATCATCAAAAGCAAATAAGTCAGTTTTTAGATATCTTTGATTGAACAAAGTTCTGTCTTTCTTGTTTCAAGTGTTCTACTATGGACCCATGTCTAAAACTCAAGTTTTAAAAACTTCCTGAAATCTAAATCTGGACTTTCATTAGGGTATTAAGTGTATCAAAATGTCGTCTTTCACATAGATTCGGAATCGTCAACTGCAAAAAAGTCAATTTTAAGATATCATTGATTGAACAAAGTTGTCACTTTCTTGTTTCAAGTGTTCTACTATGGACCCATGGGTAAAACTCAAGTTTAAAAAAGTTCCCGGAATCCGAATTTGGACATTCGTTAGTGTATTAAGTGTATCAAAATGTCATCTTTCACGTTGATTCGGAATCGTCAACCGCAATAAAAGTCAGTTTTGAGATATTGTTGAATGAACAAAGTTGCCTCTTTCTTGTTTCAAGTGTTTAACTATTGACCCATGGCTAAAACTCAAGCTTTAAAGACTTCCCGAAATCCAAATTTGGACTTTCGTTAGTGTATTAAGTGTATCAAAATGTCGTCTTTCACATTTATTCGAAATCGTCAACCGCAAAAAAAGTCAGTTTTGAGAAATCGTTGAATGAACAAAGTTGTCTCTTTCTTGTTTCAAGTGTTCTACTATAGACCCATGGCTAAAACTCAAGTTTTAAAGACTTCCAGAAATCCAAATTTAGACTTTCATTAGTGTATTAAGTGTATTAAAATGTCGTATTTCACATTGATTCGGAATCGTCAACCGCAAAAAAAGTCAGTTTTGAGATATCGTTGAATGAACAAAGTTGTCTCTTTCTTGTTTCAAGTGTTTAACTATGGACCCATGGCTAAAACTCAAGTTTTAAAGACTTCCCGAAATCCGAATTTGGACTTTCATTAGCGTATTAAGTGTATTAAAATTTCATCTTTCACATTGATTCGGAATCGTCAACCGCAAAAAAAGTCAGTTTTGAGTTATAGTTGAATGAACAAAGTTGTCTCTTTCTTGTTTCAAGTATTCAACTATGGACCCATGGCTAAAACTCAAGTTTTAAAGACTTCCCGAAATTCGAATTTGGACTTTCAGGAGTGTATTAAGTGTATTAAAATGTCGTCTTTCACATTGATTCGGTATCGTCAACCACAAAAAAAGTCAGTTTTGAGATATCGTTGAATGAACAAAGTTGTCTCTTTCTTGTTTCAAGTGTTTAACTATGGACCCATGGCTAAAACTCAAGTTTTAAAAACTTCTCGAAATATGAATTTGGACTTTCTTTAGTGTATTAGGTGTTTCAAAATGTCGTCTTTCACGTAGATTCGGAATCATCAACAGCAAAAAAAGTCAGTTTTGTGATATCGTTGAATGAACAAAGTTGTATCTTTCTTGTTTCAAGTGTTTAACTACGGACCCATGGCTAAAACTCAAGTTTTAAAGACTTTTCGAAATCCGAATTTGGACTTTCATCAGTGTATTAAGTGTATTAAAATGTCATCTTTCACATTGATTCGGAATCGTCCACCGCAAAAAAGTTCCCTTTTGAGTTATCGTTGAATGAACAAAGTTGTCTCTTTCTTGTTTCAAGTGTTCAATGATGGACCCATGGCTAAAACTCAAGTTTTAAAAACTTCTCGAAATATGAATTTGTACTTTCTTTAGTGTATTAAGTGTTTCAAAATGTCGTCTTTCACGTAGATTCGGAATCATCAAAAGCAAATAAGTCAGTTTTTAGATATCTTTAATTGAACAAAGTTCTGTCTTTCTTGTTTCAAGTGTTTAACTATGGACCATGGCTAAAACTCAAGTTTTAAAAACTTTTCGAAATCTGAATATGGACTTTCTTTAGTGTATTAAGTGTTTCAAAATGCTGTCTTTCACGTAGATTCGTAATCATCAAAAGCAAATAAGTCAGTTTTAAGATATCGTTGATTGAACAAAGTTGTCTTCTTCTTGTTTCAAGTGTTCTACTATGGACCCATGGGTAAAACTCAAGTTTTAAAAACTTCCCAGAATCTGAATTGAGACTTTCGTTAGTGTATTAAGTGTATCAAAATGTCGTCTTTCACATGGATTCGGAATCGTCAACCGCAAAAAAAGTCAGTTTTGAGATATCGTTGAATGAACAAAGTTGTCTCTTTTTATTTTCAAGTGCTTAACTATGGACCATGGCTGAAACTCAAGTTTTAAAGACATCCCGAAATCCGAATTTGGACTTTCGTTAGTGTATTAAGTGTATCAAAATGTCATCTTTCACATTGATTCGAGATCGTCAACCGCAAAAAAAGTCAGTTTTGAGATATCGTTGAATGAACAAAGTTGTCTCTTTCTTGTTTCAAGTGTTTAACTATGGACCCATGGCTAAAACTCAAGTTTTAAAGACTTCCCGAAATCTGAATTTGGACTTTCATCAGTGTATTAAGTGTATTAAAATGTAGTCTTTCACATTGATTCAGAATCGTGCACCGCAAAAAACTTCCCTTTCGAGTTATCGTTGAATGAACGAAGTTGTCTCTTTCTTGTTTCAAGTGTTCAACTATGGACCCATGGCCAAAACTCAAGTTTTAAAAACTTCCCAAAATCTGAATTTGGGCTTTCTTTAGTGTATTAAGTGTTTCAAAATGCCATCTTTCACGTAGATTCGTAATCATCAAAAGCAAATAAGTCAGTTTTTAGATATCTTTGATTGAACAAAGTTCTGTCTTTTCTTGTTTCAAGTGTTCTACTATGGACCCATGGCTAAAACTCAAGTTTTAAAAACATCCCGAAATCTAAATCTGGACTTTCATTAGGGTATTAAGTGTATCAAAATGTCGTCTTTCACATAGATTCGAAATCGTCAACTGCAAAAAAGTCAATTTTAAGATATCGTTGATTGAACAAAGTTGTCTCTTTCTTGTTTCAAGTGTTCTACTATGGACCCATGGGTAAAACTCAAGTTTTAAAAAAGTTCCCGGAATCCAAATTTGGACATTCGTTAGTGTATTAAGTGTATCAAAATGTCGTCTTTCACGTTGATTCGGAATCGTCAACCGCAATAAAAGTCAGTTTTGAGATATTGTTGAATGAACAAAGTTGTCTCTTTCTTGTTTCAAGTGTTCTACTATTTACCCATGGCTAAAACTCAAGTTTTAAAGACTTCCCGAAATCCGAATTTGGACTTTCGTTAGTGTATTAAGTGTATCAAAATGTCGTCTTTCACATTTATTCGAAATCGTCAACTGCAAAAAAAGTCAGTTTTGAGAAATCGTTGAATAAACAAAGTTGTCTCTTTCTTGTTTCAAGTGTTCTACTATCGACCCATGGCTAAAACTCAAGTTTGAAAGACTTTCCGAAATCCGAATTTGGACTTTCATCAGTGTATTAAGTGTATTAAAATGTCGTCTTTCACATTGATTCGGAATCGTCCACTACAAAAAACTGCCCTTTTGAGTTATCGTTGAATAAGCAAAGTTGTCTCTTTCTTGTTTCAAGTGTTCAACTATGGACCCATGGCTAAAACACAAGTTTTAAAAACTTCTCGAAATATGAATTTGGACTTTCTTTAGTGTATTAAGTTTTTCAAAATGTCGTCTTTCACGTAGATTCGGAATCATCAAAACCAAATAAGTCAGTTTTTAGATATCTTTGATTGAACAAAGTTCTATCTTTCTTGTTTCAAGTGTTCTCCTATGGACCCACGGCTAAAACTCAAGTTTTAAAAACTTCTCGAAATCTGAATCTGGACTTTCATTAGTGTATTAAGTGTATCAAAATGTCATCTTTCACATAGGTTCGGAATCGTCAACTGCGAAAAAGTCAATTTTAAGATATCGTTGATTGAACAAAGTTGTCTCTTTCTTGTTTCAAGTATTCAACTATGGACCCATGGCTAAAACTCAAGTTTTAAAGACTTCCCGAAATTCGAATTTGAACTTTCATGAGTGTATTAAGTGTATTAAAATGTCGTCTTTCACATTGATTCGGAATCGTCAACCACAAAAAAAGTCAGTTTTGAGATATCGTTGAATGAACAAAGTTGTCTCTTTCTTGTTTCTAGTGTTTAACTATGGACCCATGGCTAAAACTCAAGTTTTAAAGACTTCCCGAAATCTGATTTGGACTTTCATCATTGTATTAAGTGTATTAAAATGTAGTCTTTCACATTGATTCAGAATCGTCCACCGCAAAAAACTTTCCTTTCGAGTTATCGTTGAATGAACGAAGTTGTCTCTTTCTTGTTTCAAGTGTTCAACTACGGACCCATGGCCAAAACTCTAGTTTTAAAAACTTCCCAAAATCTGAATTTGGGCTTTCTTTAGTGTATTAAGTGTTTCAAAATGCCGTCTTTCACGTAGATTCGTAATCATCAAAAGCAAATAAGTCAGTTTTTAGATATCTTTGATTGAACAAAGTTCTGTCTTTCTTGTTTCAAGTGTTCTACTATGGACCCATGTCTAAAACTCAAGTTTTAAAAACTTCCTGAAATCTAAATCTGGACTTTCATTAGGGTATTAAGTGTATCAAAATGTCGTCTTTCACATAGATTCGGAATCGTCAACTGCAAAAAAGTCAATTTTAAGATATCATTGATTGAACAAAGTTGTCACTTTCTTGTTTCAAGTGTTCTACTATGGACCCATGGGTAAAACTCAAGTTTAAAAAAGTTCCCGGAATCCGAATTTGGACATTCGTTAGTGTATTAAGTGTATCAAAATGTCATCTTTCACGTTGATTCGGAATCGTCAACCGCAATAAAAGTCAGTTTTGAGATATTGTTGAATGAACAAAGTTGCCTCTTTCTTGTTTCAAGTGTTTAACTATTGACCCATGGCTAAAACTCAAGCTTTAAAGACTTCCCGAAATCCAAATTTGGACTTTCGTTAGTGTATTAAGTGTATCAAAATGTCGTCTTTCACATTTATTCGAAATCGTCAACCGCAAAAAAAGTCAGTTTTGAGAAATCGTTGAATGAACAAAGTTGTCTCTTTCTTGTTTCAAGTGTTCTACTATAGACCCATGGCTAAAACTCAAGTTTTAAAGACTTCCAGAAATCCAAATTTAGACTTTCATTAGTGTATTAAGTGTATTAAAATGTCGTATTTCACATTGATTCGGAATCGTCAACCGCAAAAAAAGTCAGTTTTGAGATATCGTTGAATGAACAAAGTTGTCTCTCTCTTGTTTCAAGTGTTTAACTATGGACCCATGGCTAAAACTCAAGTTTTAAAGACTTCCCGAAATCCGAATTTGGACTTTCATTAGCGTATTAAGTGTATTAAAATTTCATCTTTCACATTGATTCGGAATCGTCAACCGCAAAAAAAGTCAGTTTTGAGTTATAGTTGAATGAACAAAGTTGTCTCTTTCTTGTTTCAAGTATTCAATTATGGACCCATGGCTAAAACTCAAGTTTTAAAGACTTCCCGAAATCCGAATTTGGACTTTCATTAGTGTATTAAGTGTATTAAAATGTCGCCTTTCACATTGATTCGGAATCGTCAACCGCAAAAAAAGTCAGTTTTGAGATATCGTTGAATGAACAAAGTTGTCTCTTTCTTGTTTCAAGTGTTTAACTATGGACCCATGGCTAAAACTCAAGTTTTAAAAACTTCTCGAAATATGAATTTGGACTTTCTTTAGTGTATTAGGTGTTTCAAAATGTCGTCTTTCACGTAGATTCGGAATCATCAACAGCAAAAAAAGTCAGTTTTGTGATATCGTTGAATGAACAAAGTTGTATCTTTCTTGTTTCAAGTGTTTAACTACGGACCCATGGCTAAAACTCAAGTTTTAAAGACTTTTCGAAATCCGAATTTGGACTTTCATCAGTGTATTAAGTGTATTAAAATGTCATCTTTCACATTGATTCGGAATCGTCCACCGCAAAAAAGTTCCCTTTTGAGTTATCGTTGAATGAACAAAGTTGTCTCTTTCTTGTTTCAAGTGTTCAATGATGGACCCGTGGCTAAAACTCAAGTTTTAAAAACTTCTCGAAATATGAATTTGTACTTTCTTTAGTGTATTAAGTGTTTCAAAATGTCGTCTTTCACGTAGATTCGGAATCATCAAAAGCAAATAAGTCAGTTTTTAGATATCTTTGATTGAACAAAGTTCTGTCTTTCTTGTTTCAAGTGTTTAACTATGGACCATGGCTAAAACTCAAGTTTTAAAAACTTTTCGAAATCTGAATATGGACTTTCTTTAGTGTATTAAGTGTTTCAAAATGCTGTCTTTCACGTAGATTCGTAATCATCAAAAGCAAATAAGTCAGTTTTAAGATATCGTTGATTGAACAAAGTTGTCTTCTTCTTGTTTCAAGTGTTCTACTATGGACCCATGGGTAAAACTCAAGTTTTAAAACTTCCCGGAATCTGAATTGAGACTTTCGTTAGTGTATTAAGTGTATCAAAATGTCGTCTTTCACATGGATTCGGAATCGTCAACCGCAAAAAAAGTCAGTTTTGAGATATCGTTGAATGAACAAAGTTGTCTCTTTTTATTTTCAAGTGCTTAACTATGGACCATGGCTGAAACTCAAGTTTTAAAGACATCCCGAAATCCGAATTTGGACTTTCGTTAGTGTATTAAGTGTATCAAAATGTCATCTTTCACATTGATTCGAGATCGTCAACCGCAAAAAAAGTCAGTTTTGAGATATCGTTGAATGAACAAAGTTGTCTCTTTCTTGTTTCAAGTGTTTAACTATGGACCCATGGCTAAAACTCAAGTTTTAAAGACTTCCCGAAATCTGAATTTGGACTTTCATCAGTGTATTAAGTGTATTAAAATGTAGTCTTTCACATTGATTCAGAATCGTGCACCGCAAAAAACTTCCCTTTCGAGTTATCGTTGAATGAACGAAGTTGTCTCTTTCTTGTTTCAAGTGTTCAACTATGGACCCATGGCCAAAACTCAAGTTTTAAAAACTTCCCAAAATCTGAATTTGGGCTTTCTTTAGTGTATTAAGTGTTTCAAAATGCCATCTTTCACGTAGATTCGTAATCATCAAAAGCAAATAAGTCAGTTTTTAGATATCTTTGATTGAACAAAGTTATGTCTTTTCTTGTTTCAAGTGTTCTACTATGGACCCATGGCTAAAACTCAAGTTTCAAAAACATCTCGAAATCTAAATCTGGACTTTCATTAGGGTATTAAGTGTATCAAAATGTCGTCTTTCACATAGATTCGAAATCGTCAACTGCAAAAAAGTCAATTTTAAGATATCGTTGATTGAACAAAGTTGTCTCTTTCTTGTTTCAAGTGTTCTACTATGGACCCATGGGTAAAACTCAAGTTTTAAAAAAGTTCCCGGAATCCAAATTTGGACATTCGTTAGTGTATTAAGTGTATCAAAATGTCGTCTTTCACGTTGATTCGGAATCGTCAACCGCAATAAAAGTCAGTTTTGAGATATTGTTGAATGAACAAAGTTGTCTCTTTCTTGTTTCAAGTGTTCTACTATTTACCCATGGCTAAAACTCAAGTTTTAAAGACTTCCCGAAATCCGAATTTGGACTTTCGTTAGTGTATTAGGTGTATCAAAATGTCGTCTTTCACATTTATTCGAAATCGTCAACTGCAAAAAAAGTCAGTTTTGAGAAATCGTTGAATAAACAAAGTTGTCTCTTTCTTGTTTCAAGTGTTCTACTATCGACCCATGGCTAAAACTCAAGTTTGAAAGACTTTCCGAAATCCGAATTTGGACTTTCATCAGTGTATTAAGTGTATTAAAATGTCGTCTTTCACATTGATTCGGAATCGTCCACTACAAAAAACTGCCCTTTTGAGTTATCGTTGAATAAGCAAAGTTGTCTCTTTCTTGTTTCAAGTGTTCAACTATGGACCCATGGCTAAAACACAAGTTTTAAAAACTTCTCGAAATATGAATTTGGACTTTCTTTAGTGTATTAAGTTTTTCAAAATGTCGTCTTTCACGTAGATTCGGAATCATCAAAACCAAATAAGTCAGTTTTTAGATATCTTTGATTGAACAAAGTTCTATCTTTCTTGTTTCAAGTGTTCTCCTATGGACCCACGGCTAAAACTCAAGTTTTAAAAACTTCTCGAAATCTGAATCTGGACTTTCATTAGTGTATTAAGTGTATCAAAATGTCATCTTTCACATAGGTTCGGAATCGTCAACTGCGAAAAAGTCAATTTTAAGATATCGTTGATTGAACAAAGTTGTCTCTTTCTTGTTTCAAGTATTCAACTATGGACCCATGGCTAAAACTCAAGTTTTAAAGACTTCCCGAAATTCGAATTTGAACTTTCATGAGTGTATTAAGTGTATTAAAATGTCGTCTTTCACATTGATTCGGAATCGTCAACCACAAAAAAAGTCAGTTTTGAGATATCGTTGAATGAACAAAGTTGTCTCTTTCTTGTTTCTAGTGTTTAACTATGGACCCATGGCTAAAACTCAAGTTTTAAAGACTTCCCGAAATCTGATTTGGACTTTCATCATTGTATTAAGTGTATTAAAATGTAGTCTTTCACATTGATTCAGAATCGTCCACCGCAAAAAACTTTCCTTTCGAGTTATCGTTGAATGAACGAAGTTGTCTCTTTCTTGTTTCAAGTGTTCAACTACGGACCCATGGCCAAAACTCTAGTTTTAAAAACTTCCCAAAATCTGAATTTGGGCTTTCTTTAGTGTATTAAGTGTTTCAAAATGCCGTCTTTCACGTAGATTCGTAATCATCAAAAGCAAATAAGTCAGTTTTTAGATATCTTTGATTGAACAAAGTTCTGTCTTTCTTGTTTCAAGTGTTCTACTATGGACCCATGTCTAAAACTCAAGTTTTAAAAACTTCCTGAAATCTAAATCTGGACTTTCATTAGGGTATTAAGTGTATCAAAATGTCGTCTTTCACATAGATTCGGAATCGTCAACTGCAAAAAAGTCAATTTTAAGATATCATTGATTGAACAAAGTTGTCACTTTCTTGTTTCAAGTGTTCTACTATGGACCCATGGGTAAAACTCAAGTTTAAAAAAGTTCCCGGAATCCGAATTTGGACATTCGTTAGTGTATTAAGTGTATCAAAATGTCATCTTTCACGTTGATTCGGAATCGTCAACCGCAATAAAAGTCAGTTTTGAGATATTGTTGAATGAACAAAGTTGCCTCTTTCTTGTTTCAAGTGTTTAACTATTGACCCATGGCTAAAACTCAAGCTTTAAAGACTTCCCGAAATCCAAATTTGGACTTTCGTTAGTGTATTAAGTGTATCAAAATGTCGTCTTTCACATTTATTCGAAATCGTCAACCGCAAAAAAAGTCAGTTTTGAGAAATCGTTGAATGAACAAAGTTGTCTCTTTCTTGTTTCAAGTGTTCTACTATAGACCCATGGCTAAAACTCAAGTTTTAAAGACTTCCAGAAATCCAAATTTAGACTTTCATTAGTGTATTAAGTGTATTAAAATGTCGTATTTCACATTGATTCGGAATCGTCAACCGCAAAAAAAGTCAGTTTTGAGATATCGTTGAATGAACAAAGTTGTCTCTTTCTTGTTTCAAGTGTTTAACTATGGACCCATGGCTAAAACTCAAGTTTTAAAGACTTCCCGAAATCCGAATTTGGACTTTCATTAGCGTATTAAGTGTATTAAAATTTCATCTTTCACATTGATTCGGAATCGTCAACCGCAAAAAAAGTCAGTTTTGAGTTATAGTTGAATGAACAAAGTTGTCTCTTTCTTGTTTCAAGTATTCAACTATGGACCCATGGCTAAAACTCAAGTTTTAAAGACTTCCCGAAATTCGAATTTGGACTTTCAGGAGTGTATTAAGTGTATTAAAATGTCGTCTTTCACATTGATTCGGTATCGTCAACCACAAAAAAAGTCAGTTTTGAGATATCGTTGAATGAACAAAGTTGTCTCTTTCTTGTTTCAAGTGTTTAACTATGGACCCATGGCTAAAACTCAAGTTTTAAAAACTTCTCGAAATATGAATTTGGACTTTCTTTAGTGTATTAGGTGTTTCAAAATGTCGTCTTTCACGTAGATTCGGAATCATCAACAGCAAAAAAAGTCAGTTTTGTGATATCGTTGAATGAACAAAGTTGTATCTTTCTTGTTTCAAGTGTTTAACTACGGACCCATGGCTAAAACTCAAGTTTTAAAGACTTTTCGAAATCCGAATTTGGACTTTCATCAGTGTATTAAGTGTATTAAAATGTCATCTTTCACATTGATTCGGAATCGTCCACCGCAAAAAAGTTCCCTTTTGAGTTATCGTTGAATGAACAAAGTTGTCTCTTTCTTGTTTCAAGTGTTCAATGATGGACCCATGGCTAAAACTCAAGTTTTAAAAACTTCTCGAAATATGAATTTGTACTTTCTTTAGTGTATTAAGTGTTTCAAAATGTCGTCTTTCACGTAGATTCGGAATCATCAAAAGCAAATAAGTCAGTTTTTAGATATCTTTAATTGAACAAAGTTCTGTCTTTCTTGTTTCAAGTGTTTAACTATGGACCATGGCTAAAACTCAAGTTTTAAAAACTTTTCGAAATCTGAATATGGACTTTCTTTAGTGTATTAAGTGTTTCAAAATGCTGTCTTTCACGTAGATTCGTAATCATCAAAAGCAAATAAGTCAGTTTTAAGATATCGTTGATTGAACAAAGTTGTCTTCTTCTTGTTTCAAGTGTTCTACTATGGACCCATGGGTAAAACTCAAGTTTTAAAAACTTCCCAGAATCTGAATTGAGACTTTCGTTAGTGTATTAAGTGTATCAAAATGTCGTCTTTCACATGGATTCGGAATCGTCAACCGCAAAAAAAGTCAGTTTTGAGATATCGTTGAATGAACAAAGTTGTCTCTTTTTATTTTCAAGTGCTTAACTATGGACCATGGCTGAAACTCAAGTTTTAAAGACATCCCGAAATCTGAATTTGGACTTTCGTTAGTGTATTAAGTGTATCAAAATGTCATCTTTCACATTGATTCGAGATCGTCAACCGCAAAAAAAGTCAGTTTTGAGATATCGTTGAATGAACAAAGTTGTCTCTTTCTTGTTTCAAGTGTTTAACTATGGACCCATGGCTAAAACTCAAGTTTTAAAGACTTCCCGAAATCTGAATTTGGACTTTCATCAGTGTATTAAGTGTATTAAAATGTAGTCTTTCACATTGATTCAGAATCGTGCACCGCAAAAAACTTCCCTTTCGAGTTATCGTTGAATGAACGAAGTTGTCTCTTTCTTGTTTCAAGTGTTCAACTATGGACCCATGGCCAAAACTCAAGTTTTAAAAACTTCCCAAAATCTGAATTTGGGCTTTCTTTAGTGTATTAAGTGTTTCAAAATGCCATCTTTCACGTAGATTCGTAATCATCAAAAGCAAATAAGTCAGTTTTTAGATATCTTTGATTGAACAAAGTTCTGTCTTTTCTTGTTTCAAGTGTTCTACTATGGACCCATGGCTAAAACTCAAGTTTTAAAAACATCCCGAAATCTAAATCTGGACTTTCATTAGGGTATTAAGTGTATCAAAATGTCGTCTTTCACATAGATTCGAAATCGTCAACTGCAAAAAAGTCAATTTTAAGATATCGTTGATTGAACAAAGTTGTCTCTTTCTTGTTTCAAGTGTTCTACTATGGACCCATGGGTAAAACTCAAGTTTTAAAAAAGTTCCCGGAATCCAAATTTGGACATTCGTTAGTGTATTAAGTGTATCAAAATGTCGTCTTTCACGTTGATTCGGAATCGTCAACCGCAATAAAAGTCAGTTTTGAGATATTGTTGAATGAACAAAGTTGTCTCTTTCTTGTTTCAAGTGTTCTACTATTTACCCATGGCTAAAACTCAAGTTTTAAAGACTTCCCGAAATCCGAATTTGGACTTTCGTTAGTGTATTAAGTGTATCAAAATGTCGTCTTTCACATTTATTCGAAATCGTCAACTGCAAAAAAAGTCAGTTTTGAGAAATCGTTGAATAAACAAAGTTGTCTCTTTCTTGTTTCAAGTGTTCTACTATCGACCCATGGCTAAAACTCAAGTTTGAAAGACTTTCCGAAATCCGAATTTGGACTTTCATCAGTGTATTAAGTGTATTAAAATGTCGTCTTTCACATTGATTCGGAATCGTCCACTACAAAAAACTGCCCTTTTGAGTTATCGTTGAATAAGCAAAGTTGTCTCTTTCTTGTTTCAAGTGTTCAACTATGGACCCATGGCTAAAACACAAGTTTTAAAAACTTCTCGAAATATGAATTTGGACTTTCTTTAGTGTATTAAGTTTTTCAAAATGTCGTCTTTCACGTAGATTCGGAATCATCAAAACCAAATAAGTCAGTTTTTAGATATCTTTGATTGAACAAAGTTCTATCTTTCTTGTTTCAAGTGTTCTCCTATGGACCCACGGCTAAAACTCAAGTTTTAAAAACTTCTCGAAATCTGAATCTGGACTTTCATTAGTGTATTAAGTGTATCAAAATGTCATCTTTCACATAGGTTCGGAATCGTCAACTGCGAAAAAGTCAATTTTAAGATATCGTTGATTGAACAAAGTTGTCTCTTTCTTGTTTCAAGTATTCAACTATGGACCCATGGCTAAAACTCAAGTTTTAAAGACTTCCCGAAATTCGAATTTGAACTTTCATGAGTGTATTAAGTGTATTAAAATGTCGTCTTTCACATTGATTCGGAATCGTCAACCACAAAAAAAGTCAGTTTTGAGATATCGTTGAATGAACAAAGTTGTCTCTTTCTTGTTTCTAGTGTTTAACTATGGACCCATGGCTAAAACTCAAGTTTTAAAGACTTCCCGAAATCTGATTTGGACTTTCATCATTGTATTAAGTGTATTAAAATGTAGTCTTTCACATTGATTCAGAATCGTCCACCGCAAAAAACTTTCCTTTCGAGTTATCGTTGAATGAACGAAGTTGTCTCTTTCTTGTTTCAAGTGTTCAACTACGGACCCATGGCCAAAACTCTAGTTTTAAAAACTTCCCAAAATCTGAATTTGGGCTTTCTTTAGTGTATTAAGTGTTTCAAAATGCCGTCTTTCACGTAGATTCGTAATCATCAAAAGCAAATAAGTCAGTTTTTAGATATCTTTGATTGAACAAAGTTCTGTCTTTCTTGTTTCAAGTGTTCTACTATGGACCCATGTCTAAAACTCAAGTTTTAAAAACTTCCTGAAATCTAAATCTGGACTTTCATTAGGGTATTAAGTGTATCAAAATGTCGTCTTTCACATAGATTCGGAATCGTCAACTGCAAAAAAGTCAATTTTAAGATATCATTGATTGAACAAAGTTGTCACTTTCTTGTTTCAAGTGTTCTACTATGGACCCATGGGTAAAACTCAAGTTTAAAAAAGTTCCCGGAATCCGAATTTGGACATTCGTTAGTGTATTAAGTGTATCAAAATGTCATCTTTCACGTTGATTCGGAATCGTCAACCGCAATAAAAGTCAGTTTTGAGATATTGTTGAATGAACAAAGTTGCCTCTTTCTTGTTTCAAGTGTTTAACTATTGACCCATGGCTAAAACTCAAGCTTTAAAGACTTCCCGAAATCCAAATTTGGACTTTCGTTAGTGTATTAAGTGTATCAAAATGTCGTCTTTCACATTTATTCGAAATCGTCAACCGCAAAAAAAGTCAGTTTTGAGAAATCGTTGAATGAACAAAGTTGTCTCTTTCTTGTTTCAAGTGTTCTACTATAGACCCATGGCTAAAACTCAAGTTTTAAAGACTTCCAGAAATCCAAATTTAGACTTTCATTAGTGTATTAAGTGTATTAAAATGTCGTATTTCACATTGATTCGGAATCGTCAACCGCAAAAAAAGTCAGTTTTGAGATATCGTTGAATGAACAAAGTTGTCTCTCTCTTGTTTCAAGTGTTTAACTATGGACCCATGGCTAAAACTCAAGTTTTAAAGACTTCCCGAAATCCGAATTTGGACTTTCATTAGCGTATTAAGTGTATTAAAATTTCATCTTTCACATTGATTCGGAATCGTCAACCGCAAAAAAAGTCAGTTTTGAGTTATAGTTGAATGAACAAAGTTGTCTCTTTCTTGTTTCAAGTATTCAATTATGGACCCATGGCTAAAACTCAAGTTTTAAAGACTTCCCGAAATCCGAATTTGGACTTTCATTAGTGTATTAAGTGTATTAAAATGTCGCCTTTCACATTGATTCGGAATCGTCAACCGCAAAAAAAGTCAGTTTTGAGATATCGTTGAATGAACAAAGTTGTCTCTTTCTTGTTTCAAGTGTTTAACTATGGACCCATGGCTAAAACTCAAGTTTTAAAAACTTCTCGAAATATGAATTTGGACTTTCTTTAGTGTATTAGGTGTTTCAAAATGTCGTCTTTCACGTAGATTCGGAATCATCAACAGCAAAAAAAGTCAGTTTTGTGATATCGTTGAATGAACAAAGTTGTATCTTTCTTGTTTCAAGTGTTTAACTACGGACCCATGGCTAAAACTCAAGTTTTAAAGACTTTTCGAAATCCGAATTTGGACTTTCATCAGTGTATTAAGTGTATTAAAATGTCATCTTTCACATTGATTCGGAATCGTCCACCGCAAAAAAGTTCCCTTTTGAGTTATCGTTGAATGAACAAAGTTGTCTCTTTCTTGTTTCAAGTGTTCAATGATGGACCCGTGGCTAAAACTCAAGTTTTAAAAACTTCTCGAAATATGAATTTGTACTTTCTTTAGTGTATTAAGTGTTTCAAAATGTCGTCTTTCACGTAGATTCGGAATCATCAAAAGCAAATAAGTCAGTTTTTAGATATCTTTGATTGAACAAAGTTCTGTCTTTCTTGTTTCAAGTGTTTAACTATGGACCATGGCTAAAACTCAAGTTTTAAAAACTTTTCGAAATCTGAATATGGACTTTCTTTAGTGTATTAAGTGTTTCAAAATGCTGTCTTTCACGTAGATTCGTAATCATCAAAAGCAAATAAGTCAGTTTTAAGATATCGTTGATTGAACAAAGTTGTCTTCTTCTTGTTTCAAGTGTTCTACTATGGACCCATGGGTAAAACTCAAGTTTTAAAACTTCCCGGAATCTGAATTGAGACTTTCGTTAGTGTATTAAGTGTATCAAAATGTCGTCTTTCACATGGATTCGGAATCGTCAACCGCAAAAAAAGTCAGTTTTGAGATATCGTTGAATGAACAAAGTTGTCTCTTTTTATTTTCAAGTGCTTAACTATGGACCATGGCTGAAACTCAAGTTTTAAAGACATCCCGAAATCCGAATTTGGACTTTCGTTAGTGTATTAAGTGTATCAAAATGTCATCTTTCACATTGATTCGAGATCGTCAACCGCAAAAAAAGTCAGTTTTGAGATATCGTTGAATGAACAAAGTTGTCTCTTTCTTGTTTCAAGTGTTTAACTATGGACCCATGGCTAAAACTCAAGTTTTAAAGACTTCCCGAAATCTGAATTTGGACTTTCATCAGTGTATTAAGTGTATTAAAATGTAGTCTTTCACATTGATTCAGAATCGTGCACCGCAAAAAACTTCCCTTTCGAGTTATCGTTGAATGAACGAAGTTGTCTCTTTCTTGTTTCAAGTGTTCAACTATGGACCCATGGCCAAAACTCAAGTTTTAAAAACTTCCCAAAATCTGAATTTGGGCTTTCTTTAGTGTATTAAGTGTTTCAAAATGCCATCTTTCACGTAGATTCGTAATCATCAAAAGCAAATAAGTCAGTTTTTAGATATCTTTGATTGAACAAAGTTATGTCTTTTCTTGTTTCAAGTGTTCTACTATGGACCCATGGCTAAAACTCAAGTTTCAAAAACATCTCGAAATCTAAATCTGGACTTTCATTAGGGTATTAAGTGTATCAAAATGTCGTCTTTCACATAGATTCGAAATCGTCAACTGCAAAAAAGTCAATTTTAAGATATCGTTGATTGAACAAAGTTGTCTCTTTCTTGTTTCAAGTGTTCTACTATGGACCCATGGGTAAAACTCAAGTTTTAAAAAAGTTCCCGGAATCCAAATTTGGACATTCGTTAGTGTATTAAGTGTATCAAAATGTCGTCTTTCACGTTGATTCGGAATCGTCAACCGCAATAAAAGTCAGTTTTGAGATATTGTTGAATGAACAAAGTTGTCTCTTTCTTGTTTCAAGTGTTCTACTATTTACCCATGGCTAAAACTCAAGTTTTAAAGACTTCCCGAAATCCGAATTTGGACTTTCGTTAGTGTATTAGGTGTATCAAAATGTCGTCTTTCACATTTATTCGAAATCGTCAACTGCAAAAAAAGTCAGTTTTGAGAAATCGTTGAATAAACAAAGTTGTCTCTTTCTTGTTTCAAGTGTTCTACTATCGACCCATGGCTAAAACTCAAGTTTGAAAGACTTTCCGAAATCCGAATTTGGACTTTCATCAGTGTATTAAGTGTATTAAAATGTCGTCTTTCACATTGATTCGGAATCGTCCACTACAAAAAACTGCCCTTTTGAGTTATCGTTGAATAAGCAAAGTTGTCTCTTTCTTGTTTCAAGTGTTCAACTATGGACCCATGGCTAAAACACAAGTTTTAAAAACTTCTCGAAATATGAATTTGGACTTTCTTTAGTGTATTAAGTTTTTCAAAATGTCGTCTTTCACGTAGATTCGGAATCATCAAAACCAAATAAGTCAGTTTTTAGATATCTTTGATTGAACAAAGTTCTATCTTTCTTGTTTCAAGTGTTCTCCTATGGACCCACGGCTAAAACTCAAGTTTTAAAAACTTCTCGAAATCTGAATCTGGACTTTCATTAGTGTATTAAGTGTATCAAAATGTCATCTTTCACATAGGTTCGGAATCGTCAACTGCGAAAAAGTCAATTTTAAGATATCGTTGATTGAACAAAGTTGTCTCTTTCTTGTTTCAAGTATTCAACTATGGACCCATGGCTAAAACTCAAGTTTTAAAGACTTCCCGAAATTCGAATTTGGACTTTCATGAGTGTATTAAGTGTATTAAAATGTCGTCTTTCACATTGATTCGGAATCGTCAACCACAAAAAAAGTCAGTTTTGAGATATCGTTGAATGAACAAAGTTGTCTCTTTCTTGTTTCTAGTGTTTAACTATGGACCCATGGCTAAAACTCAAGTTTTAAAGACTTCCCGAAATCTGATTTGGACTTTCATCATTGTATTAAGTGTATTAAAATGTAGTCTTTCACATTGATTCAGAATCGTCCACCGCAAAAAACTTTCCTTTCGAGTTATCGTTGAATGAACGAAGTTGTCTCTTTCTTGTTTCAAGTGTTCAACTACGGACCCATGGCCAAAACTCTAGTTTTAAAAACTTCCCAAAATCTGAATTTGGGCTCTCTTTAGTGTATTAAGTGTTTCAAAATGCCATCTTTCACGTAGATTCGTAATCATCAAAAGCAAATAAGTCAGTTTTTAGATATCTTTGATTGAACAAAGTTCTGTCTTTCTTGTTTCAAGTGTTCTACTATGGACCCATGTCTAAAACTCAAGTTTTAAAAACATCCTGAAATCTAAATCTGGACTTTCATTAGGGTATTAAGTGTATCAAAATGTCGTCTTTCACATAGATTCGGAATCGTCAACTGCAAAAAAGTCAATTTTAAGATATCATTGATTGAACAAAGTTGTCACTTTCTTGTTTCAAGTGTTCTACTATGGACCCATGGGTAAAACTCAAGTTTAAAAAAGTTCCCGGAATCCGAATTTGGACATTCGTTAGTGTATTAAGTGTATCAAAATGTCATCTTTCACGTTGATTCGGAATCGTCAACCGCAATAAAAGTCAGTTTTGAGATATTGTTGAATGAACAAAGTTGCCTCTTTCTTGTTTCAAGTGTTTAACTATTGACCCATGGCTAAAACTCAAGCTTTAAAGACTTCCCGAAATCCAAATTTGGACTTTCGTTAGTGTATTAAGTGTATCAAAATGTCGTCTTTCACATTTATTCGAAATCGTCAACCGCAAAAAAAGTCAGTTTTGAGAAATCGTTGAATGAACAAAGTTGTCTCTTTCTTGTTTCAAGTGTTCTACTATAGACCCATGGCTAAAACTCAAGTTTTAAAGACTTCCAGAAATCCAAATTTAGACTTTCATTAGTGTATTAAGTGTATTAAAATGTCGTATTTCACATTGATTCGGAATCGTCAACCGCAAAAAAAGTCAGTTTTGAGATATCGTTGAATGAACAAAGTTGTCTCTTTCTTGTTTCAAGTGTTTAACTATGGACCCATGGCTAAAACTCAAGTTTTAAAAACTTCTCGAAATATGAATTTGGACTTTCTTTAGTGTATTAGGTGTTTCAAAATGTCGTCTTTCACGTAGATTCGGAATCATCAACAGCAAAAAAAGTCAGTTTTGTGATATCGTTGAATGAACAAAGTTGTATCTTTCTTGTTTCAAGTGTTTAACTACGGACCCATGGCTAAAACTCAAGTTTTAAAGACTTTTCGAAATCCGAAATTGGACTTTCATCAGTGTATTAAGTGTATTAAAATGTCATCTTTCACATTGATTCGGAATCGTCCACCGCAAAAAAGTTCCCTTTTGAGTTATCGTTGAATGAACAAAGTTGTCTCTTTCTTGTTTCAAGTGTTCAATGATGGACCCATGGCTAAAACTCAAGTTTTAAAAACTTCTCGAAATATGAATTTGTACTTTCTTTAGTGTATTAAGTGTTTCAAAATGTCGTCTTTCACGTAGATTCGGAATCATCAAAAGCAAATAAGTCAGTTTTTAGATATCTTTAATTGAACAAAGTTCTGTCTTTCTTGTTTCAAGTGTTTAACTATGGACCATGGCTAAAACTCAAGTTTTAAAAACTTTTCGAAATCTGAATATGGACTTTCTTTAGTGTATTAAGTGTTTCAAAATGCTGTCTTTCACGTAGATTCGTAATCATCAAAAGCAAATAAGTCAGTTTTAAGATATCGTTGATTGAACAAAGTTGTCTTCTTCTTGTTTCAAGTGTTCTACTATGGACCCATGGGTAAAACTCAAGTTTTAAAAACTTCCCAGAATCTGAATTGAGACTTTCGTTAGTGTATTAAGTGTATCAAAATGTCGTCTTTCACATGGATTCGGAATCGTCAACCGCAAAAAAAGTCAGTTTTGAGATATCGTTGAATGAACAAAGTTGTCTCTTTTTATTTTCAAGTGCTTAACTATGGACCATGGCTGAAACTCAAGTTTTAAAGACATCCCGAAATCCGAATTTGGACTTTCGTTAGTGTATTAAGTGTATCAAAATGTCATCTTTCACATTGATTCGAGATCGTCAACCGCAAAAAAAGTCAGTTTTGAGATATCGTTGAATGAACAAAGTTGTCTCTTTCTTGTTTCAAGTGTTTAACTATGGACCCATGGCTAAAACTCAAGTTTTAAAGACTTCCCGAAATCTGAATTTGGACTTTCATCAGTGTATTAAGTGTATTAAAATGTAGTCTTTCACATTGATTCAGAATCGTGCACCGCAAAAAACTTCCCTTTCGAGTTATCGTTGAATGAACGAAGTTGTCTCTTTCTTGTTTCAAGTGTTCAACTATGGACCCATGGCCAAAACTCAAGTTTTAAAAACTTCCCAAAATCTGAATTTGGGCTTTCTTTAGTGTATTAAGTGTTTCAAAATGCCATCTTTCACGTAGATTCGTAATCATCAAAAGCAAATAAGTCAGTTTTTAGATATCTTTGATTGAACAAAGTTCTGTCTTTTCTTGTTTCAAGTGTTCTACTATGGACCCATGGCTAAAACTCAAGTTTTAAAAACATCCCGAAATCTAAATCTGGACTTTCATTAGGGTATTAAGTGTATCAAAATGTCGTCTTTCACATAGATTCGAAATCGTCAACTGCAAAAAAGTCAATTTTAAGATATCGTTGATTGAACAAAGTTGTCTCTTTCTTGTTTCAAGTGTTCTACTATGGACCCATGGGTAAAACTCAAGTTTTAAAAAAGTTCCCGGAATCCAAATTTGGACATTCGTTAGTGTATTAAGTGTATCAAAATGTCGTCTTTCACGTTGATTCGGAATCGTCAACCGCAATAAAAGTCAGTTTTGAGATATTGTTGAATGAACAAAGTTGTCTCTTTCTTGTTTCAAGTGTTCTACTATTTACCCATGGCTAAAACTCAAGTTTTAAAGACTTCCCGAAATCCGAATTTGGACTTTCGTTAGTGTATTAAGTGTATCAAAATGTCGTCTTTCACATTTATTCGAAATCGTCAACTGCAAAAAAAGTCAGTTTTGAGAAATCGTTGAATAAACAAAGTTGTCTCTTTCTTGTTTCAAGTGTTCTACTATCGACCCATGGCTAAAACTCAAGTTTGAAAGACTTTCCGAAATCCGAATTTGGACTTTCATCAGTGTATTAAGTGTATTAAAATGTCGTCTTTCACATTGATTCGGAATCGTCCACTACAAAAAACTGCCCTTTTGAGTTATCGTTGAATAAGCAAAGTTGTCTCTTTCTTGTTTCAAGTGTTCAACTATGGACCCATGGCTAAAACACAAGTTTTAAAAACTTCTCGAAATATGAATTTGGACTTTCTTTAGTGTATTAAGTTTTTCAAAATGTCGTCTTTCACGTAGATTCGGAATCATCAAAACCAAATAAGTCAGTTTTTAGATATCTTTGATTGAACAAAGTTCTATCTTTCTTGTTTCAAGTGTTCTCCTATGGACCCACGGCTAAAACTCAAGTTTTAAAAACTTCTCGAAATCTGAATCTGGACTTTCATTAGTGTATTAAGTGTATCAAAATGTCATCTTTCACATAGGTTCGGAATCGTCAACTGCGAAAAAGTCAATTTTAAGATATCGTTGATTGAACAAAGTTGTCTCTTTCTTGTTTCAAGTATTCAACTATGGACCCATGGCTAAAACTCAAGTTTTAAAGACTTCCCGAAATTCGAATTTGAACTTTCATGAGTGTATTAAGTGTATTAAAATGTCGTCTTTCACATTGATTCGGAATCGTCAACCACAAAAAAAGTCAGTTTTGAGATATCGTTGAATGAACAAAGTTGTCTCTTTCTTGTTTCTAGTGTTTAACTATGGACCCATGGCTAAAACTCAAGTTTTAAAGACTTCCCGAAATCTGATTTGGACTTTCATCATTGTATTAAGTGTATTAAAATGTAGTCTTTCACATTGATTCAGAATCGTCCACCGCAAAAAACTTTCCTTTCGAGTTATCGTTGAATGAACGAAGTTGTCTCTTTCTTGTTTCAAGTGTTCAACTACGGACCCATGGCCAAAACTCTAGTTTTAAAAACTTCCCAAAATCTGAATTTGGGCTTTCTTTAGTGTATTAAGTGTTTCAAAATGCCGTCTTTCACGTAGATTCGTAATCATCAAAAGCAAATAAGTCAGTTTTTAGATATCTTTGATTGAACAAAGTTCTGTCTTTCTTGTTTCAAGTGTTCTACTATGGACCCATGTCTAAAACTCAAGTTTTAAAAACTTCCTGAAATCTAAATCTGGACTTTCATTAGGGTATTAAGTGTATCAAAATGTCGTCTTTCACATAGATTCGGAATCGTCAACTGCAAAAAAGTCAATTTTAAGATATCATTGATTGAACAAAGTTGTCACTTTCTTGTTTCAAGTGTTCTACTATGGACCCATGGGTAAAACTCAAGTTTAAAAAAGTTCCCGGAATCCGAATTTGGACATTCGTTAGTGTATTAAGTGTATCAAAATGTCATCTTTCACGTTGATTCGGAATCGTCAACCGCAATAAAAGTCAGTTTTGAGATATTGTTGAATGAACAAAGTTGCCTCTTTCTTGTTTCAAGTGTTTAACTATTGACCCATGGCTAAAACTCAAGCTTTAAAGACTTCCCGAAATCCAAATTTGGACTTTCGTTAGTGTATTAAGTGTATCAAAATGTCGTCTTTCACATTTATTCGAAATCGTCAACCGCAAAAAAAGTCAGTTTTGAGAAATCGTTGAATGAACAAAGTTGTCTCTTTCTTGTTTCAAGTGTTCTACTATAGACCCATGGCTAAAACTCAAGTTTTAAAGACTTCCAGAAATCCAAATTTAGACTTTCATTAGTGTATTAAGTGTATTAAAATGTCGTATTTCACATTGATTCGGAATCGTCAACCGCAAAAAAAGTCAGTTTTGAGATATCGTTGAATGAACAAAGTTGTCTCTTTCTTGTTTCAAGTGTTTAACTATGGACCCATGGCTAAAACTCAAGTTTTAAAGACTTCCCGAAATCCGAATTTGGACTTTCATTAGCGTATTAAGTGTATTAAAATTTCATCTTTCACATTGATTCGGAATCGTCAACCGCAAAAAAAGTCAGTTTTGAGTTATAGTTGAATGAACAAAGTTGTATCTTTCTTGTTTCAAGTATTCAACTATGGACCCATGGCTAAAACTCAAGTTTTAAAGACTTCCCGAAATTCGAATTTGGACTTTCAGGAGTGTATTAAGTGTATTAAAATGTCGTCTTTCACATTGATTCGGTATCGTCAACCACAAAAAAAGTCAGTTTTGAGATATCGTTGAATGAACAAAGTTGTCTCTTTCTTGTTTCAAGTGTTTAACTATGGACCCATGGCTAAAACTCAAGTTTTAAAAACTTCTCGAAATATGAATTTGGACTTTCTTTAGTGTATTAGGTGTTTCAAAATGTCGTCTTTCACGTAGATTCGGAATCATCAACAGCAAAAAAAGTCAGTTTTGTGATATCGTTGAATGAACAAAGTTGTATCTTTCTTGTTTCAAGTGTTTAACTACGGACCCATGGCTAAAACTCAAGTTTTAAAGACTTTTCGAAATCCGAATTTGGACTTTCATCAGTGTATTAAGTGTATTAAAATGTCATCTTTCACATTGATTCGGAATCGTCCACCGCAAAAAAGTTCCCTTTTGAGTTATCGTTGAATGAACAAAGTTGTCTCTTTCTTGTTTCAAGTGTTCAATGATGGACCCATGGCTAAAACTCAAGTTTTAAAAACTTCTCGAAATATGAATTTGTACTTTCTTTAGTGTATTAAGTGTTTCAAAATGTCGTCTTTCACGTAGATTCGGAATCATCAAAAGCAAATAAGTCAGTTTTTAGATATCTTTAATTGAACAAAGTTCTGTCTTTCTTGTTTCAAGTGTTTAACTATGGACCATGGCTAAAACTCAAGTTTTAAAAACTTTTCGAAATCTGAATATGGACTTTCTTTAGTGTATTAAGTGTTTCAAAATGCTGTCTTTCACGTAGATTCGTAATCATCAAAAGCAAATAAGTCAGTTTTAAGATATCGTTGATTGAACAAAGTTGTCTTCTTCTTGTTTCAAGTGTTCTACTATGGACCCATGGGTAAAACTCAAGTTTTAAAAACTTCCCAGAATCTGAATTGAGACTTTCGTTAGTGTATTAAGTGTATCAAAATGTCGTCTTTCACATGGATTCGGAATCGTCAACCGCAAAAAAAGTCAGTTTTGAGATATCGTTGAATGAACAAAGTTGTCTCTTTTTATTTTCAAGTGCTTAACTATGGACCATGGCTGAAACTCAAGTTTTAAAGACATCCCGAAATCCGAATTTGGACTTTCGTTAGTGTATTAAGTGTATCAAAATGTCATCTTTCACATTGATTCGAGATCGTCAACCGCAAAAAAAGTCAGTTTTGAGATATCGTTGAATGAACAAAGTTGTCTCTTTCTTGTTTCAAGTGTTTAACTATGGACCCATGGCTAAAACTCAAGTTTTAAAGACTTCCCGAAATCTGAATTTGGACTTTCATCAGTGTATTAAGTGTATTAAAATGTAGTCTTTCACATTGATTCAGAATCGTGCACCGCAAAAAACTTCCCTTTCGAGTTATCGTTGAATGAACGAAGTTGTCTCTTTCTTGTTTCAAGTGTTCAACTATGGACCCATGGCCAAAACTCAAGTTTTAAAAACTTCCCAAAATCTGAATTTGGGCTTTCTTTAGTGTATTAAGTGTTTCAAAATGCCATCTTTCACGTAGATTCGTAATCATCAAAAGCAAATAAGTCAGTTTTTAGATATCTTTGATTGAACAAAGTTCTGTCTTTTCTTGTTTCAAGTGTTCTACTATGGACCCATGGCTAAAACTCAAGTTTTAAAAACATCCCGAAATCTAAATCTGGACTTTCATTAGGGTATTAAGTGTATCAAAATGTCGTCTTTCACATAGATTCGAAATCGTCAACTGCAAAAAAGTCAATTTTAAGATATCGTTGATTGAACAAAGTTGTCTCTTTCTTGTTTCAAGTGTTCTACTATGGACCCATGGGTAAAACTCAAGTTTTAAAAAAGTTCCCGGAATCCAAATTTGGACATTCGTTAGTGTATTAAGTGTATCAAAATGTCGTCTTTCACGTTGATTCGGAATCGTCAACCGCAATAAAAGTCAGTTTTGAGATATTGTTGAATGAACAAAGTTGTCTCTTTCTTGTTTCAAGTGTTCTACTATTTACCCATGGCTAAAACTCAAGTTTTAAAGACTTCCCGAAATCCGAATTTGGACTTTCGTTAGTGTATTAAGTGTATCAAAATGTCGTCTTTCACATTTATTCGAAATCGTCAACTGCAAAAAAAGTCAGTTTTGAGAAATCGTTGAATAAACAAAGTTGTCTCTTTCTTGTTTCAAGTGTTCTACTATCGACCCATGGCTAAAACTCAAGTTTGAAAGACTTTCCGAAATCCGAATTTGGACTTTCATCAGTGTATTAAGTGTATTAAAATGTCGTCTTTCACATTGATTCGGAATCGTCCACTACAAAAAACTGCCCTTTTGAGTTATCGTTGAATAAGCAAAGTTGTCTCTTTCTTGTTTCAAGTGTTCAACTATGGACCCATGGCTAAAACACAAGTTTTAAAAACTTCTCGAAATATGAATTTGGACTTTCTTTAGTGTATTAAGTTTTTCAAAATGTCGTCTTTCACGTAGATTCAGAATCATCAAAACCAAATAAGTCAGTTTTTAGATATCTTTGATTGAACAAAGTTCTATCTTTCTTGTTTCAAGTGTTCTCCTATGGACCCACGGCTAAAACTCAAGTTTTAAAAACTTCTCGAAATCTGAATCTGGACTTTCATTAGTGTATTAAGTGTATCAAAATGTCATCTTTCACATAGGTTCGGAATCGTCAACTGCGAAAAAGTCAATTTTAAGATATCGTTGATTGAACAAAGTTGTCTCTTTCTTGTTTCAAGTATTCAACTATGGACCCATGGCTAAAACTCAAGTTTTAAAGACTTCCCGAAATTCGAATTTGAACTTTCATGAGTGTATTAAGTGTATTAAAATGTCGTCTTTCACATTGATTCGGAATCGTCAACCACAAAAAAAGTCAGTTTTGAGATATCGTTGAATGAACAAAGTTGTCTCTTTCTTGTTTCTAGTGTTTAACTATGGACCCATGGCTAAAACTCAAGTTTTAAAGACTTCCCGAAATCTGATTTGGACTTTCATCATTGTATTAAGTGTATTAAAATGTAGTCTTTCACATTGATTCAGAATCGTCCACCGCAAAAAACTTTCCTTTCGAGTTATCGTTGAATGAACGAAGTTGTCTCTTTCTTGTTTCAAGTGTTCAACTACGGACCCATGGCCAAAACTCTAGTTTTAAAAACTTCCCAAAATCTGAATTTGGGCTTTCTTTAGTGTATTAAGTGTTTCAAAATGCCGTCTTTCACGTAGATTCGTAATCATCAAAAGCAAATAAGTCAGTTTTTAGATATCTTTGATTGAACAAAGTTCTGTCTTTCTTGTTTCAAGTGTTCTACTATGGACCCATGTCTAAAACTCAAGTTTTAAAAACTTCCTGAAATCTAAATCTGGACTTTCATTAGGGTATTAAGTGTATCAAAATGTCGTCTTTCACATAGATTCGGAATCGTCAACTGCAAAAAAGTCAATTTTAAGATATCATTGATTGAACAAAGTTGTCACTTTCTTGTTTCAAGTGTTCTACTATGGACCCATGGGTAAAACTCAAGTTTAAAAAAGTTCCCGGAATCCGAATTTGGACATTCGTTAGTGTATTAAGTGTATCAAAATGTCATCTTTCACGTTGATTCGGAATCGTCAACCGCAATAAAAGTCAGTTTTGAGATATTGTTGAATGAACAAAGTTGCCTCTTTCTTGTTTCAAGTGTTTAACTATTGACCCATGGCTAAAACTCAAGCTTTAAAGACTTCCCGAAATCCAAATTTGGACTTTCGTTAGTGTATTAAGTGTATCAAAATGTCGTCTTTCACATTTATTCGAAATCGTCAACCGCAAAAAAAGTCAGTTTTGAGAAATCGTTGAATGAACAAAGTTGTCTCTTTCTTGTTTCAAGTGTTCTACTATAGACCCATGGCTAAAACTCAAGTTTTAAAGACTTCCAGAAATCCAAATTTAGACTTTCATTAGTGTATTAAGTGTATTAAAATGTCGTATTTCACATTGATTCGGAATCGTCAACCGCAAAAAAAGTCAGTTTTGAGATATCGTTGAATGAACAAAGTTGTCTCTTTCTTGTTTCAAGTGTTTAACTATGGACCCATGGCTAAAACTCAAGTTTTAAAGACTTCCCGAAATCCGAATTTGGACTTTCATTAGCGTATTAAGTGTATTAAAATTTCATCTTTCACATTGATTCGGAATCGTCAACCGCAAAAAAAGTCAGTTTTGAGTTATAGTTGAATGAACAAAGTTGTCTCTTTCTTGTTTCAAGTATTCAACTATGGACCCATGGCTAAAACTCAAGTTTTAAAGACTTCCCGAAATTCGAATTTGGACTTTCAGGAGTGTATTAAGTGTATTAAAATGTCGTCTTTCACATTGATTCGGTATCGTCAACCACAAAAAAAGTCAGTTTTGAGATATCGTTGAATGAACAAAGTTGTCTCTTTCTTGTTTCAAGTGTTTAACTATGGACCCATGGCTAAAACTCAAGTTTTAAAAACTTCTCGAAATATGAATTTGGACTTTCTTTAGTGTATTAGGTGTTTCAAAATGTCGTCTTTCACGTAGATTCGGAATCATCAACAGCAAAAAAAGTCAGTTTTGTGATATCGTTGAATGAACAAAGTTGTATCTTTCTTGTTTCAAGTGTTTAACTACGGACCCATGGCTAAAACTCAAGTTTTAAAGACTTTTCGAAATCCGAATTTGGACTTTCATCAGTGTATTAAGTGTATTAAAATGTCATCTTTCACATTGATTCGGAATCGTCCACCGCAAAAAAGTTCCCTTTTGAGTTATCGTTGAATGAACAAAGTTGTCTCTTTCTTGTTTCAAGTGTTCAATGATGGACCCATGGCTAAAACTCAAGTTTTAAAAACTTCTCGAAATATGAATTTGTACTTTCTTTAGTGTATTAAGTGTTTCAAAATGTCGTCTTTCACGTAGATTCGGAATCATCAAAAGCAAATAAGTCAGTTTTTAGATATCTTTAATTGAACAAAGTTCTGTCTTTCTTGTTTCAAGTGTTTAACTATGGACCATGGCTAAAACTCAAGTTTTAAAAACTTTTCGAAATCTGAATATGGACTTTCTTTAGTGTATTAAGTGTTTCAAAATGCTGTCTTTCACGTAGATTCGTAATCATCAAAAGCAAATAAGTCAGTTTTAAGATATCGTTGATTGAACAAAGTTGTCTTCTTCTTGTTTCAAGTGTTCTACTATGGACCCATGGGTAAAACTCAAGTTTTAAAAACTTCCCAGAATCTGAATTGAGACTTTCGTTAGTGTATTAAGTGTATCAAAATGTCGTCTTTCACATGGATTCGGAATCGTCAACCGCAAAAAAAGTCAGTTTTGAGATATCGTTGAATGAACAAAGTTGTCTCTTTTTATTTTCAAGTGCTTAACTATGGACCATGGCTGAAACTCAAGTTTTAAAGACATCCCGAAATCCGAATTTGGACTTTCGTTAGTGTATTAAGTGTATCAAAATGTCATCTTTCACATTGATTCGAGATCGTCAACCGCAAAAAAAGTCAGTTTTGAGATATCGTTGAATGAACAAAGTTGTCTCTTTCTTGTTTCAAGTGTTTAACTATGGACCCATGGCTAAAACTCAAGTTTTAAAGACTTCCCGAAATCTGAATTTGGACTTTCATCAGTGTATTAAGTGTATTAAAATGTAGTCTTTCACATTGATTCAGAATCGTGCACCGCAAAAAACTTCCCTTTCGAGTTATCGTTGAATGAACGAAGTTGTCTCTTTCTTGTTTCAAGTGTTCAACTATGGACCCATGGCCAAAACTCAAGTTTTAAAAACTTCCCAAAATCTGAATTTGGGCTTTCTTTAGTGTATTAAGTGTTTCAAAATGCCATCTTTCACGTAGATTCGTAATCATCAAAAGCAAATAAGTCAGTTTTTAGATATCTTTGATTGAACAAAGTTCTGTCTTTTCTTGTTTCAAGTGTTCTACTATGGACCCATGGCTAAAACTCAAGTTTTAAAAACATCCCGAAATCTAAATCTGGACTTTCATTAGGGTATTAAGTGTATCAAAATGTCGTCTTTCACATAGATTCGAAATCGTCAACTGCAAAAAAGTCAATTTTAAGATATCGTTGATTGAACAAAGTTGTCTCTTTCTTGTTTCAAGTGTTCTACTATGGACCCATGGGTAAAACTCAAGTTTTAAAAAAGTTCCCGGAATCCAAATTTGGACATTCGTTAGTGTATTAAGTGTATCAAAATGTCGTCTTTCACGTTGATTCGGAATCGTCAACCGCAATAAAAGTCAGTTTTGAGATATTGTTGAATGAACAAAGTTGTCTCTTTCTTGTTTCAAGTGTTCTACTATTTACCCATGGCTAAAACTCAAGTTTTAAAGACTTCCCGAAATCCGAATTTGGACTTTCGTTAGTGTATTAAGTGTATCAAAATGTCGTCTTTCACATTTATTCGAAATCGTCAACTGCAAAAAAAGTCAGTTTTGAGAAATCGTTGAATAAACAAAGTTGTCTCTTTCTTGTTTCAAGTGTTCTACTATCGACCCATGGCTAAAACTCAAGTTTGAAAGACTTTCCGAAATCCGAATTTGGACTTTCATCAGTGTATTAAGTGTATTAAAATGTCGTCTTTCACATTGATTCGGAATCGTCCACTACAAAAAACTGCCCTTTTGAGTTATCGTTGAATAAGCAAAGTTGTCTCTTTCTTGTTTCAAGTGTTCAACTATGGACCCATGGCTAAAACACAAGTTTTAAAAACTTCTCGAAATATGAATTTGGACTTTCTTTAGTGTATTAAGTTTTTCAAAATGTCGTCTTTCACGTAGATTCGGAATCATCAAAACCAAATAAGTCAGTTTTTAGATATCTTTGATTGAACAAAGTTCTATCTTTCTTGTTTCAAGTGTTCTCCTATGGACCCACGGCTAAAACTCAAGTTTTAAAAACTTCTCGAAATCTGAATCTGGACTTTCATTAGTGTATTAAGTGTATCAAAATGTCATCTTTCACATAGGTTCGGAATCGTCAACTGCGAAAAAGTCAATTTTAAGATATCGTTGATTGAACAAAGTTGTCTCTTTCTTGTTTCAAGTATTCAACTATGGACCCATGGCTAAAACTCAAGTTTTAAAGACTTCCCGAAATTCGAATTTGAACTTTCATGAGTGTATTAAGTGTATTAAAATGTCGTCTTTCACATTGATTCGGAATCGTCAACCACAAAAAAAGTCAGTTTTGAGATATCGTTGAATGAACAAAGTTGTCTCTTTCTTGTTTCTAGTGTTTAACTATGGACCCATGGCTAAAACTCAA
This sequence comes from Diospyros kaki, assembly GCA_036245055.1. Lineage (NCBI taxonomy): Eukaryota > Viridiplantae > Streptophyta > Magnoliopsida > Ericales > Ebenaceae > Diospyros > Diospyros kaki. Next base: position 17,634,508 of record BSEG01000009.1, on the reverse strand, counting down.
GTTTTAAAGACTTCCCGAAATCTGATTTGGACTTTCATCATTGTATTAAGTGTATTAAAATGTAGTCTTTCACATTGATTCAGAATCGTCCACCGCAAAAAACTTTCCTTTCGAGTTATCGTTGAATGAACGAAGTTGTCTCTTTCTTGTTTCAAGTGTTCAACTACGGACCCATGGCCAAAACTCTAGTTTTAAAAACTTCCCAAAATCTGAATTTGGGCTTTCTTTAGTGTATTAAGTGTTTCAAAATGCCGTCTTTCACGTAGATTCGTAATCATCAAAAGCAAATAAGTCAGTTTTTAGATATCTTTGATTGAACAAAGTTCTGTCTTTCTTGTTTCAAGTGTTCTACTATGGACCCATGTCTAAAACTCAAGTTTTAAAAACTTCCTGAAATCTAAATCTGGACTTTCATTAGGGTATTAAGTGTATCAAAATGTCGTCTTTCACATAGATTCGGAATCGTCAACTGCAAAAAAGTCAATTTTAAGATATCATTGATTGAACAAAGTTGTCACTTTCTTGTTTCAAGTGTTCTACTATGGACCCATGGGTAAAACTCAAGTTTAAAAAAGTTCCCGGAATCCGAATTTGGACATTCGTTAGTGTATTAAGTGTATCAAAATGTCATCTTTCACGTTGATTCGGAATCGTCAACCGCAATAAAAGTCAGTTTTGAGATATTGTTGAATGAACAAAGTTGCCTCTTTCTTGTTTCAAGTGTTTAACTATTGACCCATGGCTAAAACTCAAGCTTTAAAGACTTCCCGAAATCCAAATTTGGACTTTCGTTAGTGTATTAAGTGTATCAAAATGTCGTCTTTCACATTTATTCGAAATCGTCAACCGCAAAAAAAGTCAGTTTTGAGAAATCGTTGAATGAACAAAGTTGTCTCTTTCTTGTTTCAAGTGTTCTACTATAGACCCATGGCTAAAACTCAAGTTTTAAAGACTTCCAGAAATCCAAATTTAGACTTTCATTAGTGTATTAAGTGTATTAAAATGTCGTATTTCACATTGATTCGGAATCGTCAACCGCAAAAAAAGTCAGTTTTGAGATATCGTTGAATGAACAAAGTTGTCTCTCTCTTGTTTCAAGTGTTTAACTATGGACCCATGGCTAAAACTCAAGTTTTAAAGACTTCCCGAAATCCGAATTTGGACTTTCATTAGCGTATTAAGTGTATTAAAATTTCATCTTTCACATTGATTCGGAATCGTCAACCGCAAAAAAAGTCAGTTTTGAGTTATAGTTGAATGAACAAAGTTGTCTCTTTCTTGTTTCAAGTATTCAACTATGGACCCATGGCTAAAACTCAAGTTTTAAAGACTTCCCGAAATCCGAATTTGGACTTTCATTAGTGTATTAAGTGTATTAAAATGTCGCCTTTCACATTGATTCGGAATCGTCAACCGCAAAAAAAGTCAGTTTTGAGATATCGTTGAATGAACAAAGTTGTCTCTTTCTTGTTTCAAGTGTTTAACTATGGACCCATGGCTAAAACTCAAGTTTTAAAAACTTCTCGAAATATGAATTTGGACTTTCTTTAGTGTATTAGGTGTTTCAAAATGTCGTCTTTCACGTAGATTCGGAATCATCAACAGCAAAAAAAGTCAGTTTTGTGATATCGTTGAATGAACAAAGTTGTATCTTTCTTGTTTCAAGTGTTTAACTACGGACCCATGGCTAAAACTCAAGTTTTAAAGACTTTTCGAAATCCGAATTTGGACTTTCATCAGTGTATTAAGTGTATTAAAATGTCATCTTTCACATTGATTCGGAATCGTCCACCGCAAAAAAGTTCCCTTTTGAGTTATCGTTGAATGAACAAAGTTGTCTCTTTCTTGTTTCAAGTGTTCAATGATGGACCCGTGGCTAAAACTCAAGTTTTAAAAACTTCTCGAAATATGAATTTGTACTTTCTTTAGTGTATTAAGTGTTTCAAAATGTCGTCTTTCACGTAGATTCGGAATCATCAAAAGCAAATAAGTCAGTTTTTAGATATCTTTGATTGAACAAAGTTCTGTCTTTCTTGTTTCAAGTGTTTAACTATGGACCATGGCTAAAACTCAAGTTTTAAAAACTTTTCGAAATCTGAATATGGACTTTCTTTAGTGTATTAAGTGTTTCAAAATGCTGTCTTTCACGTTGATTCGTAATCATCAAAAGCAAATAAGTCAGTTTTAAGATATCGTTGATTGAACAAAGTTGTCTTCTTCTTGTTTCAAGTGTTCTACTATGGACCCATGGGTAAAACTCAAGTTTTAAAACTTCCCGGAATCTGAATTGAGACTTTCGTTAGTGTATTAAGTGTATCAAAATGTCGTCTTTCACATGGATTCGGAATCGTCAACCGCAAAAAAAGTCAGTTTTGAGATATCGTTGAATGAACAAAGTTGTCTCTTTTTATTTTCAAGTGCTTAACTATGGACCATGGCTGAAACTCAAGTTTTAAAGACATCCCGAAATCCGAATTTGGACTTTCGTTAGTGTATTAAGTGTATCAAAATGTCATCTTTCACATTGATTCGAGATCGTCAACCGCAAAAAAAGTCAGTTTTGAGATATCGTTGAATGAACAAAGTTGTCTCTTTCTTGTTTCAAGTGTTTAACTATGGACCCATGGCTAAAACTCAAGTTTTAAAGACTTCCCGAAATCTGAATTTGGACTTTCATCAGTGTATTAAGTGTATTAAAATGTAGTCTTTCACATTGATTCAGAATCGTGCACCGCAAAAAACTTCCCTTTCGAGTTATCGTTGAATGAACGAAGTTGTCTCTTTCTTGTTTCAAGTGTTCAACTATGGACCCATGGCCAAAACTCAAGTTTTAAAAACTTCCCAAAATCTGAATTTGGGCTTTCTTTAGTGTATTAAGTGTTTCAAAATGCCATCTTTCACGTAGATTCGTAATCATCAAAAGCAAATAAGTCAGTTTTTAGATATCTTTGATTGAACAAAGTTATGTCTTTTCTTGTTTCAAGTGTTCTACTATGGACCCATGGCTAAAACTCAAGTTTCAAAAACATCTCGAAATCTAAATCTGGACTTTCATTAGGGTATTAAGTGTATCAAAATGTCGTCTTTCACATAGATTCGAAATCGTCAACTGCAAAAAAGTCAATTTTAAGATATCGTTGATTGAACAAAGTTGTCTCTTTCTTGTTTCAAGTGTTCTACTATGGACCCATGGGTAAAACTCAAGTTTTAAAAAAGTTCCCGGAATCCAAATTTGGACATTCGTTAGTGTATTAAGTGTATCAAAATGTCGTCTTTCACGTTGATTCGGAATCGTCAACCGCAATAAAAGTCAGTTTTGAGATATTGTTGAATGAACAAAGTTGTCTCTTTCTTGTTTCAAGTGTTCTACTATTTACCCATGGCTAAAACTCAAGTTTTAAAGACTTCCCGAAATCCGAATTTGGACTTTCGTTAGTGTATTAGGTGTATCAAAATGTCGTCTTTCACATTTATTCGAAATCGTCAACTGCAAAAAAAGTCAGTTTTGAGAAATCGTTGAATAAACAAAGTTGTCTCTTTCTTGTTTCAAGTGTTCTACTATCGACCCATGGCTAAAACTCAAGTTTGAAAGACTTTCCGAAATCCGAATTTGGACTTTCATCAGTGTATTAAGTGTATTAAAATGTCGTCTTTCACATTGATTCGGAATCGTCCACTACAAAAAACTGCCCTTTTGAGTTATCGTTGAATAAGCAAAGTTGTCTCTTTCTTGTTTCAAGTGTTCAACTATGGACCCATGGCTAAAACACAAGTTTTAAAAACTTCTCGAAATATGAATTTGGACTTTCTTTAGTGTATTAAGTTTTTCAAAATGTCGTCTTTCACGTAGATTCGGAATCATCAAAACCAAATAAGTCAGTTTTTAGATATCTTTGATTGAACAAAGTTCTATCTTTCTTGTTTCAAGTGTTCTCCTATGGACCCACGGCTAAAACTCAAGTTTTAAAAACTTCTCGAAATCTGAATCTGGACTTTCATTAGTGTATTAAGTGTATCAAAATGTCATCTTTCACATAGGTTCGGAATCGTCAACTGCGAAAAAGTCAATTTTAAGATATCGTTGATTGAACAAAGTTGTCTCTTTCTTGTTTCAAGTATTCAACTATGGACCCATGGCTAAAACTCAAGTTTTAAAGACTTCCCGAAATTCGAATTTGGACTTTCATGAGTGTATTAAGTGTATTAAAATGTCGTCTTTCACATTGATTCGGAATCGTCAACCACAAAAAAAGTCAGTTTTGAGATATCGTTGAATGAACAAAGTTGTCTCTTTCTTGTTTCAAGTGTTTAACTATGGACCCATGGCTAAAACTCAAGTTTTAAAAACTTCTCGAAATATGAATTTGGACTTTCTTTAGTGTATTAGGTGTTTCAAAATGTCGTCTTTCACGTAGATTCGGAATCATCAACAGCAAAAAAAGTCAGTTTTGTGATATCATTGAATGAACAAAGTTGTATCTTTCTTGTTTCAAGTGTTTAACTACGGACCCATGGCTAAAACTCAAGTTTTAAAGACTTTTCGAAATTCGAATTTGGACTTTCATCAGTGTATTAAGTGTATTAAAATGTCGTCTTTCACATTGATTCGGAATCGTCCACCGCAAAAAAGTTCCCTTTTGAGTTATCGTTGAATGAACAAAGTTGTCTCTTTCTTGTTTCAAGTGTTCAACGATGGACCCATGGCTAAAACTCAAGTTTTAAACACTTCTCGAAATATGAATTTGTACTTTCTTTAGTGTATTAAGTGTTTCAAAATGTCGTCTTTCACGTAGATTCGGAATCATCAAAAGCAAATAAGTCAGTTTTTAGATATCTTTGATTGAACAAAGTTCTGTCTTTCTTGTTTCAAGTGTTTAACTACGGACCATGGCTAAAACTCAAGTTTTAAAAACTTTTCGAAATCTGAATATGGACTTTCTTTAGTGTATTAAGTGTTTCAAAATGCTGTCTTTCACGTAGATTCGTAATCATCAAAAGCAAATAAGTCAGTTTTAAGATATCGTTGATTGAACAAAGTTGTCTTCTTCTTGTTTCAAGTGTTCTACTATGGACCCATGGCTAAAACTCAAGTTTTAAAGACATCCCGAAATCCGAATTTGGACTTTCGTTAGTGTATTAAGTGTATCAAAATGTCATCTTTCACATTGATTCGAGATCGTCAACCGCAAAAAAAGTCAGTTTTGAGATATCGTTGAATGAACAAAGTTGTCTCTTTCTTGTTTTAAGTGTTTAACTATGGACCCATGGCTAAAACTCAAGTTTTAAAGACTTCCCGAAATCTGAATTTGGACTTTCATCAGTGTATTAAGTGTATTAAAATGTAGTCTTTCACATTGATTCAGAATCGTGCACCGCAAAAAACTTCCCTTTCGAGTTATCGTTGAACGAACGAAGTTGTCTCTTTCTTGTTTCAAGTGTTCAACTATGGACCCATAGCCAAAACTCAAGTTTTAAAAACTTCCCAAAATCTGAATTTGGGCTTTCTTTAGGGTATTAAGTGTATCAAAATGTCGTCTTTCACATAGATTCGAAATCGTCAACTGCAAAAAAGTCAATTTTAAGATATCGTAGATTGAACAAAGTTGTCTCTTTCTTGTTTCAAGTGTTCTACTATGGACCCATGGGTAAAACTCAAGTTTTAAAAAAGTTTCCGGAATCCAAATTTGGACATTCGTTAGTGTATTAAGTGTATCAAAATGTCGTCTTTCACGTTGATTCGGAATCGTCAACCGCAATAAAAGTCAGTTTTGAGATATTGTTGAATGAACAAAGTTGTCTCTTTCTTGTTTCAAGTGTTCTACTATTTACCCATGGCTAAAACTCAAGTTTTAAAGACTTCCCGAAATCCGAATTTGGACTTTCGTTAGTGTATTAAGTGTATCAAAATGTCATCTTTCACATTTATTCGAAATCGTCAACTGCAAAAAAAGTCAGTTTTGAGAAATCGTTGAATGAACAAAGTTGTCTCTTTCTTGTTTCAAGTGTTCTACTATGGACCCATGGCTAAAACTCAAGTTTGAAAGACTTTCCGAAATTCGAATTTGGACTTTCATCAGTGTATTAAGTGTATTAAAATGTCGTCTTTCACATTGATTCGGAATCGTCCACTACAAAAAACTGCCCTTTTGAGTTATCGTTGAATAAGCAAAGTTGTCTCTTTCTTGTTTCAAGTGTTCAACTATGGACCCATGGCTAAAACACAAGTTTTAAAAACTTCTCGAAATATGAATTTGGACTTTCTTTAGTGTATTAAGTTTTTCAAAATGTCGTCTTTCACGTAGATTCGGAATCATCAAAACCAAATAAGTCAGTTTTTAGATATCTTTGATTGAACAAAGTTCTATCTTTCTTGTTTCAAGTGTTCTCCTATGGACCCACGGCTAAAACTCAAGTTTTAAAAACTTCTCGAAATCTGAATCTGGACTTTCATTAGTGTATTAAGTGTATCAAAATGTCATCTTTCACATAGGTTCGGAATCGTCAACTGCGAAAAAGTCAATTTTAAGATATCGTTGATTGAACAAAGTTGTCTCTTTCTTGTTTCAAGTATTCAACTATGGACCCATGGCTAAAACTCAAGTTTTAAAGACTTCCCGAAATTCGAATTTGGACTTTCATGAGTGTATTAAGTGTATTAAAATGTCGTCTTTCACATTGATTCGGAATCGTCAACCACAAAAAAAGTCAGTTTTGAGATATCGTTGAATGAACAAAGTTGTCTCTTTCTTGTTTCAAGTGTTTAACTATGGACCCATGGCTAAAACTCAAGTTTTAAAAACTTCTCGAAATATGAATTTGGACTTTCTTTAGTGTATTAGGTGTTTCAAAATGTCGTCTTTCACGTAGATTCGGAATCATCAACAGCAAAAAAAGTCAGTTTTGTGATATCATTGAATGAACAAAGTTGTATCTTTCTTGTTTCAAGTGTTTAACTACGGACCCATGGCTAAAACTCAAGTTTTAAAGACTTTTCGAAATTCGAATTTGGACTTTCATCAGTGTATTAAGTGTATTAAAATGTCGTCTTTCACATTGATTCGGAATCGTCCACCGCAAAAAAGTTCCCTTTTGAGTTATCGTTGAATGAACAAAGTTGTCTCTTTCTTGTTTCAAGTGTTCAACGATGGACCCATGGCTAAAACTCAAGTTTTAAAAACTTCTCGAAATATGAATTTGTACTTTCTTTAGTGTATTAAGTGTTTCAAAATGTCGTCTTTCACGTAGATTCGGAATCATCAAAAGCAAATAAGTCAGTTTTTAGATATCTTTGATTGAACAAAGTTCTGTCTTTCTTGTTTCAAGTGTTTAACTACGGACCATGGCTAAAACTCAAGTTTTAAAAACTTTTCGAAATCTGAATATGGACTTTCTTTAGTGTATTAAGTGTTTCAAAATGCTGTCTTTCACGTAGATTCGTAATCATCAAAAGCAAATAAGTCAGTTTTAAGATATCGTTGATTGAACAAAGTTGTCTTCTTCTTGTTTCAAGTGTTCTACTATGGACCCATGGCTAAAACTCAAGTTTTAAAGACATCCCGAAATCCGAATTTGGACTTTCGTTAGTGTATTAAGTGTATCAAAATGTCATCTTTCACATTGATTCGAGATCGTCAACCGCAAAAAAAGTCAGTTTTGAGATATCGTTGAATGAACAAAGTTGTCTCTTTCTTGTTTTAAGTGTTTAACTATGGACCCATGGCTAAAACTCAAGTTTTAAAGACTTCCCGAAATCTGAATTTGGACTTTCATCAGTGTATTAAGTGTATTAAAATGTAGTCTTTCACATTGATTCAGAATCGTGCACCGCAAAAAACTTCCCTTTCGAGTTATCGTTGAACGAACGAAGTTGTCTCTTTCTTGTTTCAAGTGTTCAACTATGGACCCATAGCCAAAACTCAAGTTTTAAAAACTTCCCAAAATCTGAATTTGGGCTTTCTTTAGGGTATTAAGTGTATCAAAATGTCGTCTTTCACATAGATTCGAAATCGTCAACTGCAAAAAAGTCAATTTTAAGATATCGTAGATTGAACAAAGTTGTCTCTTTCTTGTTTCAAGTGTTCTACTATGGACCCATGGGTAAAACTCAAGTTTTAAAAAAGTTTCCGGAATCCAAATTTGGACATTCGTTAGTGTATTAAGTGTATCAAAATGTCGTCTTTCACGTTGATTCGGAATCGTCAACCGCAATAAAAGTCAGTTTTGAGATATTGTTGAATGAACAAAGTTGTCTCTTTCTTGTTTCAAGTGTTCTACTATTTACCCATGGCTAAAACTCAAGTTTTAAAGACTTCCCGAAATCCGAATTTGGACTTTCGTTAGTGTATTAAGTGTATCAAAATGTCATCTTTCACATTTATTCGAAATCGTCAACTGCAAAAAAAGTCAGTTTTGAGAAATCGTTGAATGAACAAAGTTGTCTCTTTCTTGTTTCAAGTGTTCTACTATGGACCCATGGCTAAAACTCAAGTTTGAAAGACTTTCCGAAATTCGAATTTGGACTTTCATCAGTGTATTAAGTGTATTAAAATGTCGTCTTTCACATTGATTCGGAATCGTCCACTACAAAAAACTGCCCTTTTGAGTTATCGTTGAATAAGCAAAGTTGTCTCTTTCTTGTTTCAAGTGTTCAACTATGGACCCATGGCTAAAACACAAGTTTTAAAAACTTCTCGAAATATGAATTTGGACTTTCTTTAGTGTATTAAGTTTTTCAAAATGTCGTCTTTCACGTAGATTCGGAATCATCAAAACCAAATAAGTCAGTTTTTAGATATCTTTGATTGAACAAAGTTCTATCTTTCTTGTTTCAAGTGTTCTCCTATGGACCCACGGCTAAAACTCAAGTTTTAAAAACTTCTCGAAATCTGAATCTGGACTTTCATTAGTGTATTAAGTGTATCAAAATGTCATCTTTCACATAGGTTCGGAATCGTCAACTGCGAAAAAGTCAATTTTAAGATATCGTTGATTGAACAAAGTTGTCTCTTTCTTGTTTCAAGTATTCAACTATGGACCCATGGCTAAAACTCAAGTTTTAAAGACTTCCCGAAATTCGAATTTGGACTTTCATGAGTGTATTAAGTGTATTAAAATGTCGTCTTTCACATTGATTCGGAATCGTCAACCACAAAAAAAGTCAGTTTTGAGATATCGTTGAATGAACAAAGTTGTCTCTTTCTTGTTTCAAGTGTTTAACTATGGACCCATGGCTAAAACTCAAGTTTTAAAAACTTCTCGAAATATGAATTTGGACTTTCTTTAGTGTATTAGGTGTTTCAAAATGTCGTCTTTCACGTAGATTCGGAATCATCAACAGCAAAAAAAGTCAGTTTTGTGATATCATTGAATGAACAAAGTTGTATCTTTCTTGTTTCAAGTGTTTAACTACGGACCCATGGCTAAAACTCAAGTTTTAAAGACTTTTCGAAATTCGAATTTGGACTTTCATCAGTGTATTAAGTGTATTAAAATGTCGTCTTTCACATTGATTCGGAATCGTCCACCGCAAAAAAGTTCCCTTTTGAGTTATCGTTGAATGAACAAAGTTGTCTCTTTCTTGTTTCAAGTGTTCAACGATGGACCCATGGCTAAAACTCAAGTTTTAAAAACTTCTCGAAATATGAATTTGTACTTTCTTTAGTGTATTAAGTGTTTCAAAATGTCGTCTTTCACGTAGATTCGGAATCATCAAAAGCAAATAAGTCAGTTTTTAGATATCTTTGATTGAACAAAGTTCTGTCTTTCTTGTTTCAAGTGTTTAACTACGGACCATGGCTAAAACTCAAGTTTTAAAAACTTTTCGAAATCTGAATATGGACTTTCTTTAGTGTATTAAGTGTTTCAAAATGCTGTCTTTCACGTAGATTCGTAATCATCAAAAGCAAATAAGTCAGTTTTAAGATATCGTTGATTGAACAAAGTTGTCTTCTTCTTGTTTCAAGTGTTCTACTATGGACCCATGGCTAAAACTCAAGTTTTAAAGACATCCCGAAATCCGAATTTGGACTTTCGTTAGTGTATTAAGTGTATCAAAATGTCATCTTTCACATTGATTCGAGATCGTCAACCGCAAAAAAAGTCAGTTTTGAGATATCGTTGAATGAACAAAGTTGTCTCTTTCTTGTTTTAAGTGTTTAACTATGGACCCATGGCTAAAACTCAAGTTTTAAAGACTTCCCGAAATCTGAATTTGGACTTTCATCAGTGTATTAAGTGTATTAAAATGTAGTCTTTCACATTGATTCAGAATCGTGCACCGCAAAAAACTTCCCTTTCGAGTTATCGTTGAACGAACGAAGTTGTCTCTTTCTTGTTTCAAGTGTTCAACTATGGACCCATGGCTAAAACTCAAGTTTTAAAAACTTCCCAAAATCTGAATTTGGGCTTTCTTTAGGGTATTAAGTGTATCAAAATGTCGTCTTTCACATAGATTCGAAATCGTCAACTGCAAAAAAGTCAATTTTAAGATATCGTAGATTGAACAAAGTTGTCTCTTTCTTGTTTCAAGTGTTCTACTATGGACCCATGGGTAAAACTCAAGTTTTAAAAAAGTTTCCGGAATCCAAATTTGGACATTCGTTAGTGTATTAAGTGTATCAAAATGTCGTCTTTCACGTTGATTCGGAATCGTCAACCGCAATAAAAGTCAGTTTTGAGATATTGTTGAATGAACAAAGTTGTCTCTTTCTTGTTTCAAGTGTTCTACTATTTACCCATGGCTAAAACTCAAGTTTTAAAGACTTCCCGAAATCCGAATTTGGACTTTCGTTAGTGTATTAAGTGTATCAAAATGTCATCTTTCACATTTATTCGAAATCGTCAACTGCAAAAAAAGTCAGTTTTGAGAAATCGTTGAATGAACAAAGTTGTCTCTTTCTTGTTTCAAGTGTTCTACTATGGACCCATGGCTAAAACTCAAGTTTTAAAGACTTTCCGAAATCCGAATTTGGACTTTCATCAGTGTATTAAGTGTATTAAAATGTCGTCTTTCACATTGATTCGGAATCGTCCACTACAAAAAACTGCCCTTTTGAGTTATCGTTGAATAAGCAAAGTTGTCTCTTTCTTGTTTCAAGTGTTCAACTATGGACCCATGGCTAAAACACAAGTTTTAAAAACTTCTCGAAATATGAATTTGGACTTTCTTTAGTGTATTAAGTTTTTCAAAATGTCGTCTTTCACGTAGATTCGGAATCATCAAAACCAAATAAGTCAGTTTTTCGATATCTTTGATTGAACAAAGTTCTATCTTTCTTGTTTCAAGTGTTCTCCTATGGACCCACGGCTAAAACTCAAGTTTTAAAAACTTCCAGAAATCCAAATTTAGACTTTCATTAGTGTATTAAGTGTATTAAAATGTCGTATTTCACATTGATTCGGAATCGTCAACCGCAAAAAAAGTCAGTTTTGAGATATCGTTGAATGAACAAAGTTGTCTCTTTCTTGTTTCAAGTGTTTAACTATGGACCCATGGCTAAAACTCAAGTTTTAAAGACTTCCCGAAATCCGAATTTGGACTTTCATTAGCGTATTAAGTGTATTAAAATTTCATCTTTCACATTGATTCGGAATCGTCAACCGCAAAAAAAGTCAGTTTTGAGTTATAGTTGAATGAACAAAGTTGTCTCTTTCTTGTTTCAAGTATTCAACTATGGACCCATGGCTAAAACTCAAGTTTTAAAGACTTCCCGAAATTCGAATTTGGACTTTCATGAGTGTATTAAGTGTATTAAAATGTCGTCTTTCACATTGATTCGGAATCGTCAACCACAAAAAAAGTCAGTTTTGAGATATCGTTGAATGAACAAAGTTGTCTCTTTCTTGTTTCAAGTGTTTAACTATGGACCCATGGCTAAAACTCAAGTTTTAAAAACTTCTCGAAATATGAATTTGGACTTTCTTTAGTGTATTAGGTGTTTCAAAATGTCGTCTTTCACGTAGATTCGGAATCATCAACAGCAAAAAAAGTCAGTTTTGTGATATCGTTGAATGAACAAAGTTGTATCTTTCTTGTTTCAAGTGTTTAACTACGGACCCATGGCTAAAACTCAAGTTTTAAAGACTTTTCGAAATCCGAATTTGGACTTTCATCAGTGTATTAAGTGTATTAAAATGTCATCTTTCACATTGATTCGGAATCGTCCACCGCAAAAAAGTTCCCTTTTGAGTTATCGTTGAATGAACAAAGTTGTCTCTTTCTTGTTTCAAGTGTTCAATGATGGACCCATGGCTAAAACTCAAGTTTTAAAAACTTCTCGAAATATGAATTTGTACTTTCTTTAGTGTATTAAGTGTTTCAAAATGTCGTCTTTCACGTAGATTCGGAATCATCAAAAGCAAATAAGTCAGTTTTTAGATATCTTTGATTGAACAAAGTTCTGTCTTTCTTGTTTCAAGTGTTTAACTATGGACCATGGCTAAAACTCAAGTTTTAAAAACTTTTCGAAATCTGAATATGGACTTTCTTTAGTGTATTAAGTGTTTCAAAATGCTGTCTTTCACGTAGATTCGTAATCATCAAAAGCAAATAAGTCAGTTTTAAGATATCGTTGATTGAACAAAGTTGTCTTCTTCTTGTTTCAAGTGTTCTACTATGGACCCATGGGTAAAACTCAAGTTTTAAAAACTTCCCAGAATCTGAATTGAGACTTTCGTTAGTGTATTAAGTGTATCAAAATGTCGTCTTTCACATGGATTCGGAATCGTCAACCGCAAAAAAAGTCAGTTTTGAGATATCGTTGAATGAACAAAGTTGTCTCTTTTTATTTGCAAGTGCTTAACTATGGACCATGGCTGAAACTCAAGTTTTAAAGACATCCCGAAATCCGAATTTGGACTTTCGTTAGTGTATTAAGTGTATCAAAATGTCATCTTTCACATTGATTCGAGATCGTCAACCGCAAAAAAAGTCAGTTTTGAGATATCGTTGAATGAACAAAGTTGTCTCTTTCTTGTTTCAAGTGTTTAACTATGGACCCATGGCTAAAACTCAAGTTTTAAAGACTTCCCGAAATCTGAATTTGGACTTTCATCAGTGTATTAAGTGTATTAAAATGTAGTCTTTCACATTGATTCAGAATCGTGCACCGCAAAAAACTTCCCTTTCGAGTTATCGTTGAATGAACGAAGTTGTCTCTTTCTTGTTTCAAGTGTTCAACTATGGACCCATGGCCAAAACTCAAGTTTTAAAAACTTCCCAAAATCTGAATTTGGGCTTTCTTTAGTGTATTAAGTGTTTCAAAATGCCATCTTTCACGTAGATTCGTAATCATCAAAAGCAAATAAGTCAGTTTTTAGATATCTTTGATTGAACAAAGTTCTGTCTTTTCTTGTTTCAAGTGTTCTACTATGGACCCATGGCTAAAACTCAAGTTTTAAAAACATCCCGAAATCTAAATCTGGACTTTCATTAGGGTATTAAGTGTATCAAAATGTCGTCTTTCACATAGATTCGAAATCGTCAACTGCAAAAAAGTCAATTTTAAGATATCGTTGATTGAACAAAGTTGTCTCTTTCTTGTTTCAAGTGTTCTACTATGGACCCATGGGTAAAACTCAAGTTTTAAAAAAGTTTCCGGAATCCAAATTTGGACATTCGTTAGTGTATTAAGTGTATCAAAATGTCGTCTTTCACGTTGATTCAGAATCGTCAACCGCAATAAAAGTCAGTTTTGAGATATTGTTGAATGAACAAAGTTGTCTCTTTCTTGTTTCAAGTGTTCTACTATTTACCCATGGCTAAAACTCAAGTTTTAAAGACTTCCCGAAATCCGAATTTGGACTTTCGTTAGTGTATTAAGTGTATCAAAATGTCGTCTTTCACATTTATTCGAAATCGTCAACTGCAAAAAAAGTCAGTTTTGAGAAATCGTTGAATAAACAAAGTTGTCTCTTTCTTGTTTCAAGTGTTCTACTATCGACCCATGGCTAAAACTCAAGTTTGAAAGACTTTCCGAAATCCAAATTTGGACTTTCATCAGTGTATTAAGTGTATTAAAATGTCGTCTTTCACATTGATTCGGAATCGTCCACTACAAAAAACTGCCCTTTTGAGTTATCGTTGAATAAGCAAAGTTGTCTATTTCTTGTTTCAAGTGTTCAACTATGGACCCATGGCTAAAACACAAGTTTTAAAAACTTCTCGAAATATGAATTTGGACTTTCTTTAGTGTATTAAGTTTTTCAAAATGTCGTCTTTCACGTAGATTCGGAATCATCAAAACCAAATAAGTCAGTTTTTAGATATCTTTGATTGAACAAAGTTCTATCTTTCTTGTTTCAAGTGTTCTCCTATGGACCCACGGCTAAAACTCAAGTTTTAAAAACTTCTCGAAATCTGAATCTGGACTTTCATTAGTGTATTAAGTGTATCAAAATGTCATCTTTCACATAGGTTCAGAATCGTCAACTGCGAAAAAGTCAATTTTAAGATATCGTTGATTGAACAAAGTTGTCTCTTTCTTGTTTCAAGTATTCAACTATGGACCCATGGCTAAAACTCAAGTTTTAAAGACTTCCCGAAATTCGAATTTGAACTTTCATGAGTGTATTAAGTGTATTAAAATGTCGTCTTTCACATTGATTCGGAATCGTCAACCACAAAAAAAGTCAGTTTTGAGATATCGTTGAATGAACAAAGTTGTCTCTTTCTTGTTTCTAGTGTTTAACTATGGACCCATGGCTAAAACTCAAGTTTTAAAGACTTCCCGAAATCTGATTTGGACTTTCATCATTGTATTAAGTGTATTAAAATGTAGTCTTTCACATTGATTCAGAATCGTCCACCGCAAAAAACTTTCCTTTCGAGTTATCGTTGAATGAACGAAGTTGTCTCTTTCTTGTTTCAAGTGTTCAACTACGGACCCATGGCCAAAACTCTAGTTTTAAAAACTTCCCAAAATCTGAATTTGGGCTTTCTTTAGTGTATTAAGTGTTTCAAAATGCCGTCTTTCACGTAGATTCGTAATCATCAAAAGCAAATAAGTCAGTTTTTAGATATCTTTGATTGAACAAAGTTCTGTCTTTCTTGTTTCAAGTGTTCTACTATGGACCCATGTCTAAAACTCAAGTTTTAAAAACTTCCTGAAATCTAAATCTGGACTTTCATTAGGGTATTAAGTGTATCAAAATGTCGTCTTTCACATAGATTCGGAATCGTCAACTGCAAAAAAGTCAATTTTAAGATATCATTGATTGAACAAAGTTGTCACTTTCTTGTTTCAAGTGTTCTACTATGGACCCATGGGTAAAACTCAAGTTTAAAAAAGTTCCCGGAATCCGAATTTGGACATTCGTTAGTGTATTAAGTGTATCAAAATGTCATCTTTCACGTTGATTCGGAATCGTCAACCGCAATAAAAGTCAGTTTTGAGATATTGTTGAATGAACAAAGTTGCCTCTTTCTTGTTTCAAGTGTTTAACTATTGACCCATGGCTAAAACTCAAGCTTTAAAGACTTCCCGAAATCCAAATTTGGACTTTCGTTAGTGTATTAAGTGTATCAAAATGTCGTCTTTCACATTTATTCGAAATCGTCAACCGCAAAAAAAGTCAGTTTTGAGAAATCGTTGAATGAACAAAGTTGTCTCTTTCTTGTTTCAAGTGTTCTACTATAGACCCATGGCTAAAACTCAAGTTTTAAAGACTTCCAGAAATCCAAATTTAGACTTTCATTAGTGTATTAAGTGTATTAAAATGTCGTATTTCACATTGATTCGGAATCGTCAACCGCAAAAAAAGTCAGTTTTGAGATATCGTTGAATGAACAAAGTTGTCTCTTTCTTGTTTCAAGTGTTTAACTATGGACCCATGGCTAAAACTCAAGTTTTAAAGACTTCCCGAAATCTGAATTTGGACTTTCATTAGCGTATTAAGTGTATTAAAATTTCATCTTTCACATTGATTCGGAATCGTCAACCGCAAAAAAAGTCAGTTTTGAGTTATAGTTGAATGAACAAAGTTGTCTCTTTCTTGTTTCAAGTATTCAACTATGGACCCATGGCTAAAACTCAAGTTTTAAAGACTTCCCGAAATTCGAATTTGGACTTTCATGAGTGTATTAAGTGTATTAAAATGTCGTCTTTCACATTGATTCGGAATCGTCAACCACAAAAAAAGTCAGTTTTGAGATATCGTTGAATGAACAAAGTTGTCTCTTTCTTGTTTCAAGTGTTTAACTATGGACCCATGGCTAAAACTCAAGTTTTAAACACTTCTCGAAATATGAATTTGGACTTTCTTTAGTGTATTAGGTGTTTCAAAATGTCGTCTTTCACGTAGATTCGGAATCATCAACAGCAAAAAAAGTCAGTTTTGTGATATCGTTGAATGAACAAAGTTGTATCTTTCTTGTTTCAAGTGTTTAACTACGAACCCATGGCTAAAACTCAAGTTTTAAAGACTTTTCGAAATCCGAATTTGGACTTTCATCAGTGTATTAAGTGTATTAAAATGTCATCTTTCACATTGATTCGGAATCGTCCACCGCAAAAAAGTTCCCTTTTGAGTTATCGTTGAATGAACAAAGTTGTCTCTTTCTTGTTTCAAGTGTTCAATGATGGACTCATGGCTAAAACTCAAGTTTTAAAAACTTCTCGAAATATGAATTTGTACTTTCTTTAGTGTATTAAGTGTTTTAAAATGTCGTCTTTCACGTAGATTCAGAATCATCAAAAGCAAATAAGTCAGTTTTTAGATATCTTTGATTGAACAAAGTTCTGTCTTTCTTGTTTCAAGTGTTTAACTATGGACCATGGCTAAAACTCAAGTTTTAAAAACTTTTCGAAATCTGAATATGGACTTTCTTTAGTGTATTAAGTGTTTCAAAATGCTGTCTTTCACGTAGATTCGTAATCATCAAAAGCAAATAAGTCAGTTTTAAGATATCGTTGATTGAACAAAGTTGTCTTCTTCTTGTTTCAAGTGTTCTACTATGGACCCATGGGTAAAACTCAAGTTTTAAAAACTTCCCAGAATCTGAATTGAGACTTTCGTTAGTGTATTAAGTGTATCAAAATGTCGTCTTTCACATGGATTCGGAATCGTCAACCGCAAAAAAAGTCAGTTTTGAGATATCGTTGAATGAACAAAGTTGTCTCTTTTTATTTTCAAGTGCTTAACTATGGACCATGGCTGAAACTCAAGTTTTAAAGACATCCCGAAATCCGAATTTGGACTTTCGTTAGTGTATTAAGTGTATCAAAATGTCATCTTTCACATTGATTCGAGATCGTCAACCGCAAAAAAAGTCAGTTTTGAGATATCGTTGAATGAACAAAGTTGTCTCTTTCTTGTTTCAAGTGTTTAACTATGGACCCATGGCTAAAACTCAAGTTTTAAAGACTTCCCGAAATCCGAATTTGGACTTTCATTAGTGTATTAAGTGTATTAAAATGTCGCCTTTCACATTGATTCGGAATCGTCGACCGCAAAAAAAGTCAGTTTTGAGATATCGTTGAATGAACAAAGTTGTCTCTTTCTTGTTTCAAGTGTTTAACTATGGACCCATGGCTAAAACTCAAGTTTTAAAGACTTCCCGAAATCCGAATTTGGACTTTCATTAGCGTATTAAGTGTATTAAAATTTCATCTTTCACATTGATTCGGAATCGTCAACCGCAAAAAAAGTCAGTTTTGAGTTATAGTTGAATGAACAAAGTTGTCTCTTTCTTGTTTCAAGTATTCAACTATGGACCCATGGCTAAAACTCAAGTTTTAAAGACTTCCCGAAATCCGAATTTGGACTTTCATTAGTGTATTAAGTGTATTAAAATGTCGCCTTTCACATTGATTCGGAATCGTCAACCGCAAAAAAAGTCAGTTTTGAGATATCGTTGAATGAACAAAGTTGTCTCTTTCTTGTTTCAAGTGTTTAACTATGGACCCATGGCTAATACTCAAGTTTTAAAAACTTCTCGAAATATGAATTTGGACTTTCTTTAGTGTATTAGGTGTTTCAAAATGTCGTCTTTCACGTAGATTCGGAATCATCAACAGCAAAAAAAGTCAGTTTTGTGATATCGTTGAATGAACAAAGTTGTATCTTTCTTGTTTCAAGTGTTTAACTACGGACCCATGGCTAAAACTCAAGTTTTAAAGACTTTTCGAAATCCGAATTTGGACTTTCATCAGTGTATTAAGTGTATTAAAATGTCATCTTTCACATTGATTCGGAATCGTCCACCGCAAAAAAGTTCCCTTTTGAGTTATCGTTGAATGAACAAAGTTGTCTCTTTCTTGTTTCAAGTGTTCAATGATGGACCCGTGGCTAAAACTCAAGTTTTAAAAACTTCTCGAAATATGAATTTGTACTTTCTTTAGTGTATTAAGTGTTTCAAAATGTCGTCTTTCACGTAGATTCGGAATCATCAAAAGCAAATAAGTCAGTTTTTAGATATCTTTGATTGAACAAAGTTCTGTCTTTCTTGTTTCAAGTGTTTAACTATGGACCATGGCTAAAACTCAAGTTTTAAAAACTTTTCGAAATCTGAATATGGACTTTCTTTAGTGTATTAAGTGTTTCAAAATGCTGTCTTTCACGTAGATTCGTAATCATCAAAAGCAAATAAGTCAGTTTTAAGATATCGTTGATTGAACAAAGTTGTCTTCTTCTTGTTTCAAGTGTTCTACTATGGACCCATGGGTAAAACTCAAGTTTTAAAACTTCCCGGAATCTGAATTGAGACTTTCGTTAGTGTATTAAGTGTATCAAAATGTCGTCTTTCACATGGATTCGGAATCGTCAACCGCAAAAAAAGTCAGTTTTGAGATATCGTTGAATGAACAAAGTTGTCTCTTTTTATTTTCAAGTGCTTAACTATGGACCATGGCTGAAACTCAAGTTTTAAAGACATCCCGAAATCCGAATTTGGACTTTCGTTAGTGTATTAAGTGTATCAAAATGTCATCTTTCACATTGATTCGAGATCGTCAACCGCAAAAAAAGTCAGTTTTGAGATATCGTTGAATGAACAAAGTTGTCTCTTTCTTGTTTCAAGTGTTTAACTATGGACCCATGGCTAAAACTCAAGTTTTAAAGACTTCCCGAAATCTGAATTTGGACTTTCATCAGTGTATTAAGTGTATTAAAATGTAGTCTTTCACATTGATTCAGAATCGTGCACCGCAAAAAACTTCCCTTTCGAGTTATCGTTGAATGAACGAAGTTGTCTCTTTCTTGTTTCAAGTGTTCAACTATGGACCCATGGCCAAAACTCAAGTTTTAAAAACTTCCCAAAATCTGAATTTGGGCTTTCTTTAGTGTATTAAGTGTTTCAAAATGCCATCTTTCACGTAGATTCGTAATCATCAAAAGCAAATAAGTCAGTTTTTAGATATCTTTGATTGAACAAAGTTCTGTCTTTTCTTGTTTCAAGTGTTCTACTATGGACCCATGGCTAAAACTCAAGTTTTAAAAACATCTCGAAATCTAAATCTGGACTTTCATTAGGGTATTAAGTGTATCAAAATGTCGTCTTTCACATAGATTCGAAATCGTCAACTGCAAAAAAGTCAATTTTAAGATATCGTTGATTGAACAAAGTTGTCTCTTTCTTGTTTCAAGTGTTCTACTATGGACCCATGGGTAAAACTCAAGTTTTAAAAAAGTTCCCGGAATCCAAATTTGGACATTCGTTAGTGTATTAAGTGTATCAAAATGTCGTCTTTCACGTTGATTCGGAATCGTCAACCGCAATAAAAGTCAGTTTTGAGATATTGTTGAATGAACAAAGTTGTCTCTTTCTTGTTTCAAGTGTTCTACTATTTACCCATGGCTAAAACTCAAGTTTTAAAGACTTTCCGAAATCCGAATTTGGACTTTCGTTAGTGTATTAGGTGTATCAAAATGTCGCCTTTCACATTTATTCGAAATCGTCAACTGCAAAAAAAGTCAGTTTTGAGAAATCGTTGAATAAACAAAGTTGTCTCTTTCTTGTTTCAAGTGTTCTACTATCGACCCATGGCTAAAACTCAAGTTTGAAAGACTTTCCGAAATCCGAATTTGGACTTTCATCAGTGTATTAAGTGTATTAAAATGTCGTCTTTCACATTGATTCGGAATCGTCCACTATAAAAAACTGCCCTTTTGAGTTATCGTTGAATAAGCAAAGTTGTCTCTTTCTTGTTTCAAGTGTTCAACTATGGACCCATGGCTAAAACACAAGTTTTAAAAACTTCTCGAAATATGAATTTGGACTTTCTTTAGTGTATTAAGTTTTTCAAAATGTCGTCTTTCACGTAGATTCGGAATCATCAAAACCAAATAAGTCAGTTTTTAGATATCTTTGATTGAACAAAGTTCTATCTTTCTTGTTTCAAGTGTTCTCCTATGGACCCACGGCTAAAACTCAAGTTTTAAAAACTTCTCGAAATCTGAATCTGGACTTTCATTAGTGTATTAAGTGTATCAAAATGTCATCTTTCACATAGGTTCGGAATCGTCAACTGCGAAAAAGTCAATTTTAAGATATCGTTGATTGAACAAAGTTGTCTCTTTCTTGTTTCAAGTATTCAACTATGGACCCATGGCTAAAACTCAAGTTTTAAAGACTTCCCGAAATTCGAATTTGAACTTTCATGAGTGTATTAAGTGTATTAAAATGTCGTCTTTCACATTGATTCGGAATCGTCAACCACAAAAAAAGTCAGTTTTGAGATATCGTTGAATGAACAAAGTTGTCTCTTTCTTGTTTCTAGTGTTTAACTATGGACCCATGGCTAAAACTCAAGTTTTAAAGACTTCCCGAAATCTGATTTGGACTTTCATCATTGTATTAAGTGTATTAAAATGTAGTCTTTCACATTGATTCAGAATCGTCCACCGCAAAAAACTTTCCTTTCGAGTTATCGTTGAATGAACGAAGTTGTCTCTTTCTTGTTTCAAGTGTTCAACTACGGACCCATGGCCAAAACTCTAGTTTTAAAAACTTCCCAAAATCTGAATTTGGGCTTTCTTTAGTGTATTAAGTGTTTCAAAATGCCGTCTTTCACGTAGATTCGTAATCATCAAAAGCAAATAAGTCAGTTTTTAGATATCTTTGATTGAACAAAGTTCTGTCTTTCTTGTTTCAAGTGTTCTACTATGGACCCATGTCTAAAACTCAAGTTTTAAAAACTTCCTGAAATCTAAATCTGGACTTTCATTAGGGTATTAAGTGTATCAAAATGTCGTCTTTCACATAGATTCGGAATCGTCAACTGCAAAAAAGTCAATTTTAAGATATCATTGATTGAACAAAGTTGTCACTTTCTTGTTTCAAGTGTTCTACTATGGACCCATGGGTAAAACTCAAGTTTAAAAAAGTTCCCGGAATCCGAATTTGGACATTCGTTAGTGTATTAAGTGTATCAAAATGTCATCTTTCACGTTGATTCGGAATCGTCAACCGCAATAAAAGTCAGTTTTGAGATATTGTTGAATGAACAAAGTTGCCTCTTTCTTGTTTCAAGTGTTTAACTATTGACCCATGGCTAAAAATCAAGCTTTAAAGACTTCCCGAAATCCAAATTTGGACTTTTGTTAGTGTATTAAGTGTATCAAAATGTCGTCTTTCACATTTATTCGAAATCGTCAACCGCAAAAAAAGTCAGTTTTGAGAAATCGTTGAATGAACAAAGTTGTCTCTTTCTTGTTTCAAGTGTTCTACTATAGACCCATGGCTAAAACTCAAGTTTTAAAGACTTCCAGAAATCCAAATTTAGACTTTCATTAGTGTATTAAGTGTATTAAAATGTCGTATTTCACATTGATTCGGAATCGTCAACCGCAAAAAAAGTCAGTTTTGAGATATCGTTGAATGAACAAAGTTGTCTCTTTTTATTTTCAAGTGCTTAACTATGGACCATGGCTGAAACTCAAGTTTTAAAGACATCCCGAAATCCGAATTTGGACTTTCGTTAGTGTATTAAGTGTATCAAAATGTCATCTTTCACATTGATTTGAGATCGTCAACCGCAAAAAAAGTCAGTTTTGAGATATCGTTGAATGAACAAAGTTGTCTCTTTCTTGTTTCAAGTGTTTAACTATGGACCCATGGCTAAAACTCAAGTTTTAAAGACTTCCCGAAATCTGAATTTGGACTTTCATCAGTGTATTAAGTGTATTAAAATGTAGTCTTTCACATTGATTCAGAATCGTGCACCGCAAAAAACTTCCCTTTCGAGTTATCGTTGAATGAACGAAGTTGTCTCTTTCTTGTTTCAAGTGTTCAACTATGGACCCATGGCCAAAACTCAAGTTTTAAAAACTTCCCAAAATCTGAATTTGGGCTTTCTTTAGTGTATTAAGTGTTTCAAAATGCCATCTTTCACGTAGATTCGTAATCATCAAAAGCAAATAAGTCAGTTTTTAGATATCTTTGATTGAACAAAGTTCTGTCTTTTCTTGTTTCAAGTGTTCTACTATGGACCCATGGCTAAAACTCAAGTTTTAAAAACATCTCGAAATCTAAATCTGGACTTTCATTAGGGTATTAAGTGTATCAAAATGTCGTCTTTCACATAGATTCGAAATCGTCAACTGCAAAAAAGTCAATTTTAAGATATCGTTGATTGAACAAAGTTGTCTCTTTCTTGTTTCAAGTGTTCTACTATGGACCCATGGGTAAAACTCAAGTTTTAAAAAAGTTTCCGGAATCCAAATTTGGACATTCGTTAGTGTATTAAGTGTATCAAAATGTCGTCTTTCACGTTGATTCGGAATCGTCAACCGCAATAAAAGTCAGTTTTGAGATATTGTTGAATGAACAAAGTTGTCTCTTTCTTGTTTCAAGTGTTCTACTATTTACCCATGGCTAAAACTCAAGTTTTAAAGACTTCCCGAAATCCGAATTTGGACTTTCGTTAGTGTATTAAGTGTATCAAAATGTCATCTTTCACATTTATTCGAAATCGTCAACTGCAAAAAAAGTCAGTTTTGAGAAATCGTTGAATGAACAAAGTTGTCTCTTTCTTGTTTCAAGTGTTCTACTATGGACCCATGGCTAAAACTCAAGTTTGAAAGACTTTCCGAAATCCGAATTTGGACTTTCATCAGTGTATTAAGTGTATTAAAATGTCGTCTTTCACATTGATTCGGAATCGTCCACTACAAAAAACTGCCCTTTTGAGTTATCGTTGAATAAGCAAAGTTGTCTCTTTCTTGTTTCAAGTGTTCAACTATGGACCCATGGCTAAAACACAAGTTTTAAAAACTTCTCGAAATATGAATTTGGACTTTCTTTAGTGTATTAAGTTTTTCAAAATGTCGTCTTTCACGTAGATTCGGAATCATCAAAACCAAATAAGTCAGTTTTTAGATATCTTTGATTGAACAAAGTTCTATCTTTCTTGTTTCAAGTGTTCTCCTATGGACCCACGGCTAAAACTCAAGTTTTAAAAACTTCTCGAAATCTGAATCTGGACTTTCATTAGTGTATTAAGTGTATCAAAATGTCATCTTTCACATAGGTTCGGAATCGTCAACTGCGAAAAAGTCAATTTTAAGATATCGTTGATTGAACAAAGTTGTCTCTTTCTTGTTTCAAGTATTCAACTATGGACCCATGGCTAAAACTCAAGTTTTAAAGACTTCCCGAAATTCGAATTTGGACTTTCATGAGTGTATTAAGTGTATTAAAATGTCGTCTTTCACATTGATTCGGAATCGTCAACCACAAAAAAAGTCAGTTTTGAGATATCGTTGAATGAACAAAGTTGTCTCTTTCTTGTTTCAAGTGTTTAACTATGGACCCATGGCTAAAACTCAAGTTTTAAAAACTTCTCGAAATATGAATTTGGACTTTCTTTAGTGTATTAGGTGTTTCAAAATGTCGTCTTTCACGTAGATTCGGAATCATCAACAGCAAAAAAAGTCAGTTTTGTGATATCATTGAATGAACAAAGTTGTATCTTTCTTGTTTCAAGTGTTTAACTACGGACCCATGGCTAAAACTCAAGTTTTAAAGACTTTTCGAAATTCGAATTTGGACTTTCATCAGTGTATTAAGTGTATTAAAATGTCGTCTTTCACATTGATTCGGAATCGTCCACCGCAAAAAAGTTCCCTTTTGAGTTATCGTTGAATGAACAAAGTTGTCTCTTTCTTGTTTCAAGTGTTCAACGATGGACCCATGGCTAAAACTCAAGTTTTAAAAACTTCTCGAAATATGAATTTGTACTTTCTTTAGTGTATTAAGTGTTTCAAAATGTCGTCTTTCACGTAGATTCGGAATCATCAAAAGCAAATAAGTCAGTTTTTAGATATCTTTGATTGAACAAAGTTCTGTCTTTCTTGTTTCAAGTGTTTAACTACGGACCATGGCTAAAACTCAAGTTTTAAAAACTTTTCGAAATCTGAATATGGACTTTCTTTAGTGTATTAAGTGTTTCAAAATGCTGTCTTTCACGTAGATTCGTAATCATCAAAAGCAAATAAGTCAGTTTTAAGATATCGTTGATTGAACAAAGTTGTCTTCTTCTTGTTTCAAGTGTTCTACTATGGACCCATGGCTAAAACTCAAGTTTTAAAGACATCCCGAAATCCGAATTTGGACTTTCGTTAGTGTATTAAGTGTATCAAAATGTCATCTTTCACATTGATTCGAGATCGTCAACCGCAAAAAAAGTCAGTTTTGAGATATCGTTGAATGAACAAAGTTGTCTCTTTCTTGTTTTAAGTGTTTAACTATGGACCCATGGCTAAAACTCAAGTTTTAAAGACTTCCCGAAATCTGAATTTGGACTTTCATCAGTGTATTAAGTGTATTAAAATGTAGTCTTTCACATTGATTCAGAATCGTGCACCGCAAAAAACTTCCCTTTCGAGTTATCGTTGAACGAACGAAGTTGTCTCTTTCTTGTTTCAAGTGTTCAACTATGGACCCATAGCCAAAACTCAAGTTTTAAAAACTTCCCAAAATCTGAATTTGGGCTTTCTTTAGGGTATTAAGTGTATCAAAATGTCGTCTTTCACATAGATTCGAAATCGTCAACTGCAAAAAAGTCAATTTTAAGATATCGTAGATTGAACAAAGTTGTCTCTTTCTTGTTTCAAGTGTTCTACTATGGACCCATGGGTAAAACTCAAGTTTTAAAAAAGTTTCCGGAATCCAAATTTGGACATTCGTTAGTGTATTAAGTGTATCAAAATGTCGTCTTTCACGTTGATTCGGAATCGTCAACCGCAATAAAAGTCAGTTTTGAGATATTGTTGAATGAACAAAGTTGTCTCTTTCTTGTTTCAAGTGTTCTACTATTTACCCATGGCTAAAACTCAAGTTTTAAAGACTTCCCGAAATCCGAATTTGGACTTTCGTTAGTGTATTAAGTGTATCAAAATGTCATCTTTCACATTTATTCGAAATCGTCAACTGCAAAAAAAGTCAGTTTTGAGAAATCGTTGAATGAACAAAGTTGTCTCTTTCTTGTTTCAAGTGTTCTACTATGGACCCATGGCTAAAACTCAAGTTTTAAAGACTTTCCGAAATCCGAATTTGGACTTTCATCAGTGTATTAAGTGTATTAAAATGTCGTCTTTCACATTGATTCGGAATCGTCCACTACAAAAAACTGCCCTTTTGAGTTATCGTTGAATAAGCAAAGTTGTCTCTTTCTTGTTTCAAGTGTTCAACTATGGACCCATGGCTAAAACACAAGTTTTAAAAACTTCTCGAAATATGAATTTGGACTTTCTTTAGTGTATTAAGTTTTTCAAAATGTCGTCTTTCACGTAGATTCGGAATCATCAAAACCAAATAAGTCAGTTTTTCGATATCTTTGATTGAACAAAGTTCTATCTTTCTTGTTTCAAGTGTTCTCCTATGGACCCACGGCTAAAACTCAAGTTTTAAAAACTTCCAGAAATCCAAATTTAGACTTTCATTAGTGTATTAAGTGTATTAAAATGTCGTATTTCACATTGATTCGGAATCGTCAACCGCAAAAAAAGTCAGTTTTGAGATATCGTTGAATGAACAAAGTTGTCTCTTTCTTGTTTCAAGTGTTTAACTATGGACCCATGGCTAAAACTCAAGTTTTAAAGACTTCCCGAAATCCGAATTTGGACTTTCATTAGCGTATTAAGTGTATTAAAATTTCATCTTTCACATTGATTCGGAATCGTCAACCGCAAAAAAAGTCAGTTTTGAGTTATAGTTGAATGAACAAAGTTGTCTCTTTCTTGTTTCAAGTATTCAACTATGGACCCATGGCTAAAACTCAAGTTTTAAAGACTTCCCGAAATTCGAATTTGGACTTTCATGAGTGTATTAAGTGTATTAAAATGTCGTCTTTCACATTGATTCGGAATCGTCAACCACAAAAAAAGTCAGTTTTGAGATATCGTTGAATGAACAAAGTTGTCTCTTTCTTGTTTCAAGTGTTTAACTATGGACCCATGGCTAAAACTCAAGTTTTAAAAACTTCTCGAAATATGAATTTGGACTTTCTTTAGTGTATTAGGTGTTTCAAAATGTCGTCTTTCACGTAGATTCGGAATCATCAACAGCAAAAAAAGTCAGTTTTGTGATATCGTTGAATGAACAAAGTTGTATCTTTCTTGTTTCAAGTGTTTAACTACGGACCCATGGCTAAAACTCAAGTTTTAAAGACTTTTCGAAATCCGAATTTGGACTTTCATCAGTGTATTAAGTGTATTAAAATGTCATCTTTCACATTGATTCGGAATCGTCCACCGCAAAAAAGTTCCCTTTTGAGTTATCGTTGAATGAACAAAGTTGTCTCTTTCTTGTTTCAAGTGTTCAATGATGGACCCATGGCTAAAACTCAAGTTTTAAAAACTTCTCGAAATATGAATTTGTACTTTCTTTAGTGTATTAAGTGTTTCAAAATGTCGTCTTTCACGTAGATTCGGAATCATCAAAAGCAAATAAGTCAGTTTTTAGATATCTTTGATTGAACAAAGTTCTGTCTTTCTTGTTTCAAGTGTTTAACTATGGACCATGGCTAAAACTCAAGTTTTAAAAACTTTTCGAAATCTGAATATGGACTTTCTTTAGTGTATTAAGTGTTTCAAAATGTTGTCTTTCACGTAGATTCGTAATCATCAAAAGCAAATAAGTCAGTTTTAAGATATCGTTGATTGAACAAAGTTGTCTTCTTCTTGTTTCAAGTGTTCTACTATGGACCCATGGGTAAAACTCAAGTTTTAAAAACTTCCCAGAATCTGAATTGAGACTTTCGTTAGTGTATTAAGTGTATCAAAATGTCGTCTTTCACATGGATTCGGAATCGTCAACCGCAAAAAAAGTCAGTTTTGAGATATCGTTGAATGAACAAAGTTGTCTCTTTTTATTTGCAAGTGCTTAACTATGGACCATGGCTGAAACTCAAGTTTTAAAGACATCCCGAAATCCGAATTTGGACTTTCGTTAGTGTATTAAGTGTATCAAAATGTCATCTTTCACATTGATTCGAGATCGTCAACCGCAAAAAAAGTCAGTTTTGAGATATCGTTGAATGAACAAAGTTGTCTCTTTCTTGTTTCAAGTGTTTAACTATGGACCCATGGCTAAAACTCAAGTTTTAAAGACTTCCCGAAATCTGAATTTGGACTTTCATCAGTGTATTAAGTGTATTAAAATGTAGTCTTTCACATTGATTCAGAATCGTGCACCGCAAAAAACTTCCCTTTCGAGTTATCGTTGAATGAACGAAGTTGTCTCTTTCTTGTTTCAAGTGTTCAACTATGGACCCATGGCCAAAACTCAAGTTTTAAAAACTTCCCAAAATCTGAATTTGGGCTTTCTTTAGTGTATTAAGTGTTTCAAAATGCCATCTTTCACGTAGATTCGTAATCATCAAAAGCAAATAAGTCAGTTTTTAGATATCTTTGATTGAACAAAGTTCTGTCTTTTCTTGTTTCAAGTGTTCTACTATGGACCCATGGCTAAAACTCAAGTTTTAAAAACATCCCGAAATCTAAATCTGGACTTTCATTAGGGTATTAAGTGTATCAAAATGTCGTCTTTCACATAGATTCGAAATCGTCAACTGCAAAAAAGTCAATTTTAAGATATCGTTGATTGAACAAAGTTGTCTCTTTCTTGTTTCAAGTGTTCTACTATGGACCCATGGGTAAAACTCAAGTTTTAAAAAAGTTTCCGGAATCCAAATTTGGAAATTCGTTAGTCTATTAAGTGTATCAAAATGTCGTCTTTCACGTTGATTCGGAATCGTCAACCGCAATAAAAGTCAGTTTTGAGATATTGTTGAATGAACAAAGTTGTCTCTTTCTTGTTTCAAGTGTTCTACTATTTACCCATGGCTAAAACTCAAGTTTTAAAGACTTCCCGAAATCCGAATTTGGACTTTCGTTAGTGTATTAAGTGTATCAAAATGTCGTCTTTCACATTTATTCGAAATCGTCAACTGCAAAAAAAGTCAGTTTTGAGAAATCGTTGAATAAACAAAGTTGTCTCTTTCTTGTTTCAAGTGTTCTACTATCGACCCATGGCTAAAACTCAAGTTTGAAAGACTTTCCGAAATCCGAATTTGGACTTTCATCAGTGTATTAAGTGTATTAAAATGTCGTCTTTCACATTGATTCGGAATCGTCCACTACAAAAAACTGCCCTTTTGAGTTATCGTTGAATAAGCAAAGTTGTCTCTTTCTTGTTTCAAGTGTTCAACTATGGACCCATGGCTAAAACACAAGTTTTAAAAACTTCTCGAAATATGAATTTGGACTTTCTTTAGTGTATTAAGTTTTTCAAAATGTCGTCTTTCACGTAGATTCGGAATCATCAAAACCAAATAAGTCAGTTTTTAGATATCTTTGATTGAACAAAGTTCTATCTTTCTTGTTTCAAGTGTTCTCCTATGGACCCACGGCTAAAACTCAAGTTTTAAAAACTTCTCGAAATCTGAATCTGGACTTTCATTAGTGTATTAAGTGTATCAAAATGTCATCTTTCACATAGGTTCAGAATCGTCAACTGCGAAAAAGTCAATTTTAAGATATCGTTGATTGAACAAAGTTGTCTCTTTCTTGTTTCAAGTATTCAACTATGGACCCATGGCTAAAACTCAAGTTTTAAAGACTTCCCGAAATTCGAATTTGAACTTTCATGAGTGTATTAAGTGTATTAAAATGTCGTCTTTCACATTGATTCGGAATCGTCAACCACAAAAAAAGTCAGTTTTGAGATATCGTTGAATGAACAAAGTTGTCTCTTTCTTGTTTCTAGTGTTTAACTATGGACCCATGGCTAAAACTCAAGTTTTAAAGACTTCCCGAAATCTGATTTGGACTTTCATCATTGTATTAAGTGTATTAAAATGTAGTCTTTCACATTGATTCAGAATCGTCCACCGCAAAAAACTTTCCTTTCGAGTTATCGTTGAATGAACGAAGTTGTCTCTTTCTTGTTTCAAGTGTTCAACTACGGACCCATGGCCAAAACTCTAGTTTTAAAAACTTCCCAAAATCTGAATTTGGGCTTTCTTTAGTGTATTAAGTGTTTCAAAATGCCGTCTTTCACGTAGATTCGTAATCATCAAAAGCAAATAAGTCAGTTTTTAGATATCTTTGATTGAACAAAGTTCTGTCTTTCTTGTTTCAAGTGTTCTACTATGGACCCATGTCTAAAACTCAAGTTTTAAAAACTTCCTGAAATCTAAATCTGGACTTTCATTAGGGTATTAAGTGTATCAAAATGTCGTCTTTCACATAGATTCGGAATCGTCAACTGCAAAAAAGTCAATTTTAAGATATCATTGATTGAACAAAGTTGTCACTTTCTTGTTTCAAGTGTTCTACTATGGACCCATGGGTAAAACTCAAGTTTAAAAAAGTTCCCGGAATCTGAATTTGGACATTCGTTAGTGTATTAAGTGTATCAAAATGTCATCTTTCACGTTGATTCGGAATCGTCAACCGCAATAAAAGTCAGTTTTGAGATATTGTTGAATGAACAA
The DNA here is from genome assembly GCA_036245055.1 of Diospyros kaki. Lineage (NCBI taxonomy): Eukaryota > Viridiplantae > Streptophyta > Magnoliopsida > Ericales > Ebenaceae > Diospyros > Diospyros kaki. The sequence continues at coordinate 17,604,575 of BSEG01000009.1, read as the reverse complement.
AGTTGCCTCTTTCTTGTTTCAAGTGTTTAACTATTGACCCATGGCTAAAACTCAAGCTTTAAAGACTTCCCGAAATCCAAATTTGGACTTTCGTTAGTGTATTAAGTGTATCAAAATGTCGTCTTTCACATTTATTCGAAATCGTCAACCGCAAAAAAAGTCAGTTTTGAGAAATCGTTGAATGAACAAAGTTGTCTCTTTCTTGTTTCAAGTGTTCTACTATAGACCCATGGCTAAAACTCAAGTTTTAAAGACTTCCAGAAATCCAAATTTAGACTTTCATTAGTGTATTAAGTGTATTAAAATGTCGTATTTCACATTGATTCGGAATCGTCAACCGCAAAAAAAGTCAGTTTTGAGATATCGTTGAATGAACAAAGTTGTCTCTTTCTTGTTTCAAGTGTTTAACTATGGACCCATGGCTAAAACTCAAGTTTTAAAGACTTCCCGAAATCTGAATTTGGACTTTCATTAGCGTATTAAGGGTATTAAAATTTCATCTTTCACATTGATTCGGAATCGTCAACCGCAAAAAAAGTCAGTTTTGAGTTATAGTTGAATGAACAAAGTTGTCTCTTTCTTGTTTCAAGTATTCAACTATGGACCCATGGCTAAAACTCAAGTTTTAAAGACTTCCCGAAATTCGAATTTGGACTTTCATGAGTGTATTAAGTGTATTAAAATGTCGTCTTTCACATTGATTCGGAATCGTCAACCACAAAAAAAGTCAGTTTTGAGATATCGTTGAATGAACAAAGTTGTCTCTTTCTTGTTTCAAGTGTTTAACTATGGACCCATGGCTAAAACTCAAGTTTTAAACACTTCTCGAAATATGAATTTGGACTTTCTTTAGTGTATTAGGTGTTTCAAAATGTCGTCTTTCACGTAGATTCGGAATCATCAACAGCAAAAAAAGTCAGTTTTGTGATATCGTTGAATGAACAAAGTTGTATCTTTCTTGTTTCAAGTGTTTAACTACGGACCCATGGCTAAAACTCAAGTTTTAAAGACTTTTCGAAATCCGAATTTGGACTTTCATCAGTGTATTAAGTGTATTAAAATGTCATCTTTCACATTGATTCGGAATCGTCCACCGCAAAAAAGTTCCCTTTTGAGTTATCGTTGAATGAACAAAGTTGTCTCTTTCTTGTTTCAAGTGTTCAATGATGGACCCATGGCTAAAACTCAAGTTTTAAAAACTTCTCGAAATATGAATTTGTACTTTCTTTAGTGTATTAAGTGTTTTAAAATGTCGTCTTTCACGTAGATTCAGAATCATCAAAAGCAAATAAGTCAGTTTTTAGATATCTTTGATTGAACAAAGTTCTGTCTTTCTTGTTTCAAGTGTTTAACTATGGACCATGGCTAAAACTCAAGTTTTAAAAACTTTTCGAAATCTGAATATGGACTTTCTTTAGTGTATTAAGTGTTTCAAAATGCTGTCTTTCACGTAGATTCGTAATCATCAAAAGCAAATAAGTCAGTTTTAAGATATCGTTGATTGAACAAAGTTGTCTTCTTCTTGTTTCAAGTGTTCTACTATGGACCCATGGGTAAAACTCAAGTTTTAAAAACTTCCCAGAATCTGAATTGAGACTTTCGTTAGTGTATTAAGTGTATCAAAATGTCGTCTTTCACATGGATTCGGAATCGTCAACCGCAAAAAAAGTCAGTTTTGAGATATCGTTGAATGAACAAAGTTGTCTCTTTTTATTTTCAAGTGCTTAACTATGGACCATGGCTGAAACTCAAGTTTTAAAGACATCCCGAAATCCGAATTTGGACTTTCGTTAGTGTATTAAGTGTATCAAAATGTCATCTTTCACATTGATTCGAGATCGTCAACCGCAAAAAAAGTCAGTTTTGAGATATCGTTGAATGAACAAAGTTGTCTCTTTCTTGTTTCAAGTGTTTAACTATGGACCCATGGCTAAAACTCAAGTTTTAAAGACTTCCCGAAATCCGAATTTGGACTTTCATTAGTGTATTAAGTGTATTAAAATGTCGCCTTTCACATTGATTCGGAATCGTCGACCGCAAAAAAAGTCAGTTTTGAGATATCGTTGAATGAACAAAGTTGTCTCTTTCTTGTTTCAAGTGTTTAACTATGGACCCATGGCTAAAACTCAAGTTTTAAAGACTTCCCGAAATCCGAATTTGGACTTTCATTAGCGTATTAAGTGTATTAAAATTTCATCTTTCACATTGATTCGGAATCGTCAACCGCAAAAAAAGTCAGTTTTGAGTTATAGTTGAATGAACAAAGTTGTCTCTTTCTTGTTTCAAGTATTCAACTATGGACCCATGGCTAAAACTCAAGTTTTAAAGACTTCCCGAAATCCGAATTTGGACTTTCATTAGTGTATTAAGTGTATTAAAATGTCGCCTTTCACATTGATTCGGAATCGTCAACCGCAAAAAAAGTCAGTTTTGAGATATCGTTGAATGAACAAAGTTGTCTCTTTCTTGTTTCAAGTGTTTAACTATGGACCCATGGCTAATACTCAAGTTTTAAAAACTTCTCGAAATATGAATTTGGACTTTCTTTAGTGTATTAGGTGTTTCAAAATGTCGTCTTTCACGTAGATTCGGAATCATCAACAGCAAAAAAAGTCAGTTTTGTGATATCGTTGAATGAACAAAGTTGTATCTTTCTTGTTTCAAGTGTTTAACTACGGACCCATGGCTAAAACTCAAGTTTTAAAGACTTTTCGAAATCCGAATTTGGACTTTCATCAGTGTATTAAGTGTATTAAAATGTCATCTTTCACATTGATTCGGAATCGTCCACCGCAAAAAAGTTCCCTTTTGAGTTATCGTTGAATGAACAAAGTTGTCTCTTTCTTGTTTCAAGTGTTCAATGATGGACCCGTGGCTAAAACTCAAGTTTTAAAAACTTCTCGAAATATGAATTTGTACTTTCTTTAGTGTATTAAGTGTTTCAAAATGTCGTCTTTCACGTAGATTCGGAATCATCAAAAGCAAATAAGTCAGTTTTTAGATATCTTTGATTGAACAAAGTTCTGTCTTTCTTGTTTCAAGTGTTTAACTATGGACCATGGCTAAAACTCAAGTTTTAAAAACTTTTCGAAATCTGAATATGGACTTTCTTTAGTGTATTAAGTGTTTCAAAATGCTGTCTTTCACGTAGATTCGTAATCATCAAAAGCAAATAAGTCAGTTTTAAGATATCGTTGATTGAACAAAGTTGTCTTCTTCTTGTTTCAAGTGTTCTACTATGGACCCATGGGTAAAACTCAAGTTTTAAAACTTCCCGGAATCTGAATTGAGACTTTCGTTAGTGTATTAAGTGTATCAAAATGTCGTCTTTCACATGGATTCGGAATCGTCAACCGCAAAAAAAGTCAGTTTTGAGATATCGTTGAATGAACAAAGTTGTCTCTTTTTATTTTCAAGTGCTTAACTATGGACCATGGCTGAAACTCAAGTTTTAAAGACATCCCGAAATCCGAATTTGGACTTTCGTTAGTGTATTAAGTGTATCAAAATGTCATCTTTCACATTGATTCGAGATCGTCAACCGCAAAAAAAGTCAGTTTTGAGATATCGTTGAATGAACAAAGTTGTCTCTTTCTTGTTTCAAGTGTTTAACTATGGACCCATGGCTAAAACTCAAGTTTTAAAGACTTCCCGAAATCTGAATTTGGACTTTCATCAGTGTATTAAGTGTATTAAAATGTAGTCTTTCACATTGATTCAGAATCGTGCACCGCAAAAAACTTCCCTTTCGAGTTATCGTTGAATGAACGAAGTTGTCTCTTTCTTGTTTCAAGTGTTCAACTATGGACCCATGGCCAAAACTCAAGTTTTAAAAACTTCCCAAAATCTGAATTTGGGCTTTCTTTAGTGTATTAAGTGTTTCAAAATGCCATCTTTCACGTAGATTCGTAATCATCAAAAGCAAATAAGTCAGTTTTTAGATATCTTTGATTGAACAAAGTTCTGTCTTTTCTTGTTTCAAGTGTTCTACTATGGACCCATGGCTAAAACTCAAGTTTTAAAAACATCTCGAAATCTAAATCTGGACTTTCATTAGGGTATTAAGTGTATCAAAATGTCGTCTTTCACATAGATTCGAAATCGTCAACTGCAAAAAAGTCAATTTTAAGATATCGTTGATTGAACAAAGTTGTCTCTTTCTTGTTTCAAGTGTTCTACTATGGACCCATGGGTAAAACTCAAGTTTTAAAAAAGTTCCCGGAATCCAAATTTGGACATTCGTTAGTGTATTAAGTGTATCAAAATGTCGTCTTTCACGTTGATTCGGAATCGTCAACCGCAATAAAAGTCAGTTTTGAGATATTGTTGAATGAACAAAGTTGTCTCTTTCTTGTTTCAAGTGTTCTACTATTTACCCATGGCTAAAACTCAAGTTTTAAAGACTTTCCGAAATCCGAATTTGGACTTTCGTTAGTGTATTAGGTGTATCAAAATGTCGCCTTTCACATTTATTCGAAATCGTCAACTGCAAAAAAAGTCAGTTTTGAGAAATCGTTGAATAAACAAAGTTGTCTCTTTCTTGTTTCAAGTGTTCTACTATCGACCCATGGCTAAAACTCAAGTTTGAAAGACTTTCCGAAATCCGAATTTGGACTTTCATCAGTGTATTAAGTGTATTAAAATGTCGTCTTTCACATTGATTCGGAATCGTCCACTATAAAAAACTGCCCTTTTGAGTTATCGTTGAATAAGCAAAGTTGTCTCTTTCTTGTTTCAAGTGTTCAACTATGGACCCATGGCTAAAACACAAGTTTTAAAAACTTCTCGAAATATGAATTTGGACTTTCTTTAGTGTATTAAGTTTTTCAAAATGTCGTCTTTCACGTAGATTCGGAATCATCAAAACCAAATAAGTCAGTTTTTAGATATCTTTGATTGAACAAAGTTCTATCTTTCTTGTTTCAAGTGTTCTCCTATGGACCCACGGCTAAAACTCAAGTTTTAAAAACTTCTCGAAATCTGAATCTGGACTTTCATTAGTGTATTAAGTGTATCAAAATGTCATCTTTCACATAGGTTCGGAATCGTCAACTGCGAAAAAGTCAATTTTAAGATATCGTTGATTGAACAAAGTTGTCTCTTTCTTGTTTCAAGTATTCAACTATGGACCCATGGCTAAAACTCAAGTTTTAAAGACTTCCCGAAATTCGAATTTGAACTTTCATGAGTGTATTAAGTGTATTAAAATGTCGTCTTTCACATTGATTCGGAATCGTCAACCACAAAAAAAGTCAGTTTTGAGATATCGTTGAATGAACAAAGTTGTCTCTTTCTTGTTTCTAGTGTTTAACTATGGACCCATGGCTAAAACTCAAGTTTTAAAGACTTCCCGAAATCTGATTTGGACTTTCATCATTGTATTAAGTGTATTAAAATGTAGTCTTTCACATTGATTCAGAATCGTCCACCGCAAAAAACTTTCCTTTCGAGTTATCGTTGAATGAACGAAGTTGTCTCTTTCTTGTTTCAAGTGTTCAACTACGGACCCATGGCCAAAACTCTAGTTTTAAAAACTTCCCAAAATCTGAATTTGGGCTTTCTTTAGTGTATTAAGTGTTTCAAAATGCCGTCTTTCACGTAGATTCGTAATCATCAAAAGCAAATAAGTCAGTTTTTAGATATCTTTGATTGAACAAAGTTCTGTCTTTCTTGTTTCAAGTGTTCTACTATGGACCCATGTCTAAAACTCAAGTTTTAAAAACTTCCTGAAATCTAAATCTGGACTTTCATTAGGGTATTAAGTGTATCAAAATGTCGTCTTTCACATAGATTCGGAATCGTCAACTGCAAAAAAGTCAATTTTAAGATATCATTGATTGAACAAAGTTGTCACTTTCTTGTTTCAAGTGTTCTACTATGGACCCATGGGTAAAACTCAAGTTTAAAAAAGTTCCCGGAATCCGAATTTGGACATTCGTTAGTGTATTAAGTGTATCAAAATGTCATCTTTCACGTTGATTCGGAATCGTCAACCGCAATAAAAGTCAGTTTTGAGATATTGTTGAATGAACAAAGTTGCCTCTTTCTTGTTTCAAGTGTTTAACTATTGACCCATGGCTAAAACTCAAGCTTTAAAGACTTCCCGAAATCCAAATTTGGACTTTTGTTAGTGTATTAAGTGTATCAAAATGTCGTCTTTCACATTTATTCGAAATCGTCAACCGCAAAAAAAGTCAGTTTTGAGAAATCGTTGAATGAACAAAGTTGTCTCTTTCTTGTTTCAAGTGTTCTACTATAGACCCATGGCTAAAACTCAAGTTTTAAAGACTTCCAGAAATCCAAATTTAGACTTTCATTAGTGTATTAAGTGTATTAAAATGTCGTATTTCACATTGATTCGGAATCGTCAACCGCAAAAAAAGTCAGTTTTGAGATATCGTTGAATGAACAAAGTTGTCTCTTTCTTGTTTCAAGTGTTTAACTATGGACCCATGGCTAAAACTCAAGTTTTAAAGACTTCCCGAAATCCGAATTTGGACTTTCATTAGCGTATTAAGTGTATTAAAATTTCATCTTTCACATTGATTCGGAATCGTCAACCGCAAAAAAAGTCAGTTTTGAGTTATAGTTGAATGAACAAAGTTGTCTCTTTCTTGTTTCAAGTATTCAACTATGGACCCATGGCTAAAACTCAAGTTTTAAAGACTTCCCGAAATTCGAATTTGGACTTTCATGAGTGTATTAAGTGTATTAAAATGTCGTCTTTCACATTGATTCGGAATCGTCAACCACAAAAAAAGTCAGTTTTGAGATATCGTTGAATGAACAAAGTTGTCTCTTTCTTGTTTCAAGTGTTTAACTATGGACCCATGGCTAAAACTCAAGTTTTAAACACTTCTCGAAATATGAATTTGGACTTTCTTTAGTGTATTAGGTGTTTCAAAATGTCGTCTTTCACGTAGATTCGGAATCATCAACAGCAAAAAAAGTCAGTTTTGTGATATCGTTGAATGAACAAAGTTGTATCTTTCTTGTTTCAAGTGTTTAACTACGGACCCATGGCTAAAACTCAAGTTTTAAAGACTTTTCGAAATCCGAATTTGGACTTTCATCAGTGTATTAAGTGTATTAAAATGTCATCTTTCACACTGATTCGGAATCGTCCACCGCAAAAAAGTTCCCTTTTGAGTTATCGTTGAATGAACAAAGTTGTCTCTTTCTTGTTTCAAGTGTTCAATGATGGACCCATGGCTAAAACTCAAGTTTTAAAAACTTCTCGAAATATGAATTTGTACTTTCTTTAGTGTATTAAGTGTTTTAAAATGTCGTCTTTCACGTAGATTCGGAATCATCAAAAGCAAATAAGTCAGTTTTTAGATATCTTTGATTGAACAAAGTTCTGTCTTTCTTGTTTCAAGTGTTTAACTATGGACCATGGCTAAAACTCAAGTTTTAAAAACTTTTCGAAATCTGAATATGGACTTTCTTTAGTGTATTAAGTGTTTCAAAATGCTGTCTTTCACGTAGATTCGTAATCATCAAAAGCAAATAAGTCAGTTTTAAGATATCGTTGATTGAACAAAGTTGTCTTCTTCTTGTTTCAAGTGTTCTACTATGGACCCATGGGTAAAACTCAAGTTTTAAAAACTTCCCAGAATCTGAATTGAGACTTTCGTTAGTGTATTAAGTGTATCAAAATGTCGTCTTTCACATGGATTCGGAATCGTCAACCGCAAAAAAAGTCAGTTTTGAGATATCGTTGAATGAACAAAGTTGTCTCTTTTTATTTTCAAGTGCTTAACTATGGACCATGGCTGAAACTCAAGTTTTAAAGACATCCCGAAATCCGAATTTGGACTTTCGTTAGTGTATTAAGTGTATCAAAATGTCATCTTTCACATTGATTCGAGATGGTCAACCGCAAAAAAAGTCAGTTTTGAGATATCGTTGAATGAACAAAGTTGTCTCTTTCTTGTTTCAAGTGTTTAACTATGGACCCATGGCTAAAACTCAAGTTTTAAAGACTTCCCGAAATCCGAATTTGGACTTTCATTAGTGTATTAAGTGTATTAAAATGTCGCCTTTCACATTGATTCGGAATCGTCGACCGCAAAAAAAGTCAGTTTTGAGATATCGTTGAATGAACAAAGTTGTCTCTTTCTTGTTTCAAGTGTTTAACTATGGACCCATGGCTAAAACTCAAGTTTTAAAGACTTCCCGAAATCCGAATTTGGACTTTCATTAGCGTATTAAGTGTATTAAAATTTCATCTTTCACATTGATTCGGAATCGTCAACCGCAAAAAAAGTCAGTTTTGAGTTATAGTTGAATGAACAAAGTTGTCTCTTTCTTGTTTCAAGTATTCAACTATGGACCCATGGCTAAAACTCAAGTTTTAAAGACTTCCCGAAATCCGAATTTGGACTTTCATTAGTGTATTAAGTGTATTAAAATGTCGCCTTTCACATTGATTCGGAATCGTCAACCGCAAAAAAAGTCAGTTTTGAGATATCGTTGAATGAACAAAGTTGTCTCTTTCTTGTTTCAAGTGTTTAACTATGGACCCATGGCTAAAACTCAAGTTTTAAAAACTTCTCGAAATATGAATTTGGACTTTCTTTAGTGTATTAGGTGTTTCAAAATGTCGTCTTTCACGTAGATTCGGAATCATCAACAGCAAAAAAAGTCAGTTTTGTGATATCGTTGAATGAACAAAGTTGTATCTTTCTTGTTTCAAGTGTTTAACTACGGACCCATGGCTAAAACTCAAGTTTTAAAGACTTTTCGAAATCCGAATTTGGACTTTCATCAGTGTATTAAGTGTATTAAAATGTCATCTTTCACATTGATTCGGAATCGTCCACCGCAAAAAAGTTCCCTTTTGAGTTATCGTTGAATGAACAAAGTTGTCTCTTTCTTGTTTCAAGTGTTCAATGATGGACCCGTGGCTAAAACTCAAGTTTTAAAAACTTCTCGAAATATGAATTTGTACTTTCTTTAGTGTATTAAGTGTTTCAAAATGTCGTCTTTCACGTAGATTCGGAATCATCAAAAGCAAATAAGTCAGTTTTTAGATATCTTTGATTGAACAAAGTTCTGTCTTTCTTGTTTCAAGTGTTTAACTATGGACCATGGCTAAAACTCAAGTTTTAAAAACTTTTCGAAATCTGAATATGGACTTTCTTTAGTGTATTAAGTGTTTCAAAATGCTGTCTTTCACGTAGATTCGTAATCATCAAAAGCAAATAAGTCAGTTTTAAGATATCGTTGATTGAACAAAGTTGTCTTCTTCTTGTTTCAAGTGTTCTACTATGGACCCATGGGTAAAACTCAAGTTTTAAAACTTCCCGGAATCTGAATTGAGACTTTCGTTAGTGTATTAAGTGTATCAAAATGTCGTCTTTCACATGGATTCGGAATCGTCAACCGCAAAAAAAGTCAGTTTTGAGATATCGTTGAATGAACAAAGTTGTCTCTTTTTATTTTCAAGTGCTTAACTATGGACCATGGCTGAAACTCAAGTTTTAAAGACATCCCGAAATCCGAATTTGGACTTTCGTTAGTGTATTAAGTGTATCAAAATGTCATCTTTCACATTGATTCGAGATCGTCAACCGCAAAAAAAGTCAGTTTTGAGATATCGTTGAATGAACAAAGTTGTCTCTTTCTTGTTTCAAGTGTTTAACTATGGACCCATGGCTAAAACTCAAGTTTTAAAGACTTCCCGAAATCTGAATTTGGACTTTCATCAGTGTATTAAGTGTATTAAAATGTAGTCTTTCACATTGATTCAGAATCGTGCACCGCAAAAAACTTCCCTTTCGAGTTATCGTTGAATGAACGAAGTTGTCTCTTTCTTGTTTCAAGTGTTCAACTATGGACCCATGGCCAAAACTCAAGTTTTAAAAACTTCCCAAAATCTGAATTTGGGCTTTCTTTAGTGTATTAAGTGTTTCAAAATGCCATCTTTCACGTAGATTCGTAATCATCAAAAGCAAATAAGTCAGTTTTTAGATATCTTTGATTGAACAAAGTTCTGTCTTTTCTTGTTTCAAGTGTTCTACTATGGACCCATGGCTAAAACTCAAGTTTTAAAAACATCTCGAAATCTAAATCTGGACTTTCATTAGGGTATTAAGTGTATCAAAATGTCGTCTTTCACATAGATTCGAAATCGTCAACTGCAAAAAAGTCAATTTTAAGATATCGTTGATTGAACAAAGTTGTCTCTTTCTTGTTTCAAGTGTTCTACTATGGACCCATGGGTAAAACTCAAGTTTTAAAAAAGTTCCCGGAATCCAAATTTGGACATTCGTTAGTGTATTAAGTGTATCAAAATGTCGTCTTTCACGTTGATTCGGAATCGTCAACCGCAATAAAAGTCAGTTTTGAGATATTGTTGAATGAACAAAGTTGTCTCTTTCTTGTTTCAAGTGTTCTACTATTTACCCATGGCTAAAACTCAAGTTTTAAAGACTTCCCGAAATCCGAATTTGGACTTTCGTTAGTGTATTAGGTGTATCAAAATGTCGTCTTTCACATTTATTCGAAATCGTCAACTGCAAAAAAAGTCAGTTTTGAGAAATCGTTGAATAAACAAAGTTGTCTCTTTCTTGTTTCAAGTGTTCTACTATCGACCCATGGCTAAAACTCAAGTTTGAAAGACTTTCCGAAATCCGAATTTGGACTTTCATCAGTGTATTAAGTGTATTAAAATGTCATCTTTCACATTGATTCGGAATCGTCCACTACAAAAAACTGCCCTTTTGAGTTATCGTTGAATAAGCAAAGTTGTCTCTTTCTTGTTCCAAGTGTTCAACTATGGACCCATGGCTAAAACACAAGTTTTAAAAACTTCTCGAAATATGAATTTGGACTTTCTTTAGTGTATTAAGTTTTTCAAAATGTCGTCTTTCACGTAGATTCGGAATCATCAAAATCAAATAAGTCAGTTTTTAGATATCTTTGATTGAACAAAGTTCTATCTTTCTTGTTTCAAGTGTTCTCCTATGGACCCACGGCTAAAACTCAAGTTTTAAAAACTTCTCGAAATCTGAATCTGGACTTTCATTAGTGTATTAAGTGTATCAAAATGTCATCTTTCACATAGGTTCGGAATCGTCAACTGCGAAAAAGTCAATTTTAAGATATCGTTGATTGAACAAAGTTGTCTCTTTCTTGTTTCAAGTATTCAACTATGGACCCATGGCTAAAACTCAAGTTTTAAAGACTTCCCGAAATTCGAATTTGGACTTTCATGAGTGTATTAAGTGTATTAAAATGTCGTCTTTCACATTGATTCGGAATCGTCAACCACAAAAAAAGTCAGTTTTGAGATATCGTTGAATGAACAAAGTTGTCTCTTTCTTGTTTCAAGTGTTTAACTATGGACCCATGGCTAAAACTCAAGTTTTAAAAACTTCTCGAAATATGAATTTGGACTTTCTTTAGTGTATTAGGTGTTTCAAAATGTCGTCTTTCACGTAGATTCGGAATCATCAACAGCAAAAAAAGTCAGTTTTGTGATATCATTGAATGAACAAAGTTGTATCTTTCTTGTTTCAAGTGTTTAACTACGGACCCATGGCTAAAACTCAAGTTTTAAAGACTTTTCGAAATTCGAATTTGGACTTTCATCAGTGTATTAAGTGTATTAAAATGTCGTCTTTCACATTGATTCGGAATCGTCCACCGCAAAAAAGTTCCCTTTTGAGTTATCGTTGAATGAACAAAGTTGTCTCTTTCTTGTTTCAAGTGTTCAACGATGGACCCATGGCTAAAACTCAAGTTTTAAAAACTTCTCGAAATATGAATTTGTACTTTCTTTAGTGTATTAAGTGTTTCAAAATGTCGTCTTTCACGTAGATTTGGAATCATCAAAAGCAAATAAGTCAGTTTTTAGATATCTTTGATTGAACAAAGTTCTGTCTTTCTTCTTTCAAGTGTTTAACTACGGACCATGGCTAAAACTCAAGTTTTAAAAACTTTTCGAAATCTGAATATGGACTTTCTTTAGTGTATTAAGTGTTTCAAAATGCTGTCTTTCACGTAGATTCGTAATCATCAAAAGCAAATAAGTCAGTTTTAAGATATCGTTGATTGAACAAAGTTGTCTTCTTCTTGTTTCAAGTGTTCTACTATGGACCCATGGCTAAAACTCAAGTTTTAAAGACATCCCGAAATCCGAATTTGGACTTTCGTTAGTGTATTAAGTGTATCAAAATGTCATCTTTCACATTGATTCGAGATCGTCAACCGCAAAAAAAGTCAGTTTTGTGATATCGTTGAATGAACAAAGTTGTCTCTTTCTTGTTTCAAGTGTTTAACTATGGACCCATGGCTAAAACTCAAGTTTTAAACACTTCCCGAAATCTGAATTTGGACTTTCATCAGTGTATTAAGTGTATTAAAATGTAGTCTTTCACATTGATTCAGAATCGTGCACCGCAAAAAACTTCCCTTTCGAGTTATCGTTGAATGAACGAAGTTGTCTCTTTCTTGTTTCAAGTGTTCAACTATGGACCCATAGCCAAAACTCAAGTTTTAAAAACTTCCCAAAATCTGAATTTGGGCTTTCTTTAGGGTATTAAGTGTATCAAAATGTCGTCTTTCACATAGATTCGAAATCGTCAACTGCAAAAAAGTCAATTTTAAGATATCGTAGATTGAACAAAGTTGTCTCTTTCTTGTTTCAAGTGTTCTACTATGGACCCATGGGTAAAACTCAAGTTTTAAAAAAGTTCCCGGAATCCAAATTTGGACATTCGTTAGTGTATTAAGTGTATCAAAATGTCGTCTTTCACGTTGATTCGGAATCGTCAACCGCAATAAAAGTCAGTTTTGAGATATTGTTGAATGAACAAAGTTGTCTCTTTCTTGTTTCAAGTGTTCTACTATTTACCCATGGCTAAAACTCAAGTTTTAAAGACTTCCCGAAATCCGAATTTGGACTTTCATTAGGGTATTAAGTGTATCAAAATGTCGTCTTTCACATAGATTCGAAATCGTCAACTGCAAAAAAGTCAATTTTAAGATATCGTAGATTGAACAAAGTTGTCTCTTTCTTGTTTCAAGTGTTCTACTATGGACCCATGGGTAAAACTCAAGTTTTAAAAAAGTTTCCGGAATCCAAATTTGGACATTCGTTAGTGTATTAAGTGTATCAAAATGTCGTCTTTCACGTTGATTCGGAATCGTCTACCGCAATAAAAGTCAGTTTTGAGATATTGTTGAATGAACAAAGTTGTCTCTTTCTTGTTTCAAGTGTTCTACTATTTACCCATGGCTAAAACTCAAGTTTTAAAGACTTCCCGAAATCCGAATTTGGACTTTCGTTAGTGTATTAAGTGTATCAAAATGTCATCTTTCACATTTATTCGAAATCGTCAACTGCAAAAAAAGTCAGTTTTGAGAAATCGTTGAATGAACAAAGTTGTCTCTTTCTTGTTTCAAGTGTTCTACTATGGACCCATGGCTAAAACTCAAGTTTTAAAGACTTTCCGAAATCCGAATTTGGACTTTCATCAGTGTATTAAGTGTATTAAAATGTCGTCTTTCACATTGATTCGGAATCGTCCACTACAAAAAACTGCCCTTTTGAGTTATCGTTGAATAAGCAAAGTTGTCTCTTTCTTGTTTCAAGTGTTCAACTATGGACCCATGGCTAAAATACAAGTTTTAAAAACTTCTCGAAATATGAATTTGGACTTTCTTTAGTGTATTAAGTTTTTCAAAATGTCGTCTTTCACGTAGATTCGGAATCATCAAAACCAAATAAGTCAGTTTTTAGATATCTTTGATTGAACAAAGTTCTATCTTTCTTGTTTCAAGTGTTCTCCTATGGACCCACGGCTAAAACTCAAGTTTTAAAAACTTCTCGAAATCTGAATCTGGACTTTCATTAGTGTATTAAGTGTATCAAAATGTCATCTTTCACATAGGTTCGGAATCGTCAACTACAAAAAAGTCAATTTTAAGATATCGTTGATTGAACAAAGTTGTCTCCTTCTTGTTTCGAGTGTTCTACTATGGACCATGGCTAAAACTCAAGTTTTAGAGACATCTCGAAATCCGAATTTGGACTTTCGTTAGTGTATTAAGTGTATCAAAATGTCATCTTTCACATTGATTCGAGATCGTCAACCGCAAAAAAAGTCAGTTTTGAGATATCGTTGAATGAACAAAGTTGTCTCTTTCTTGTTTCTAGTGTTTAACTATGGACCCATGGCTAAAACTCAAGTTTTAAAGACTTCCCGAAATCTGATTTGGACTTTCATCATTGTATTAAGTGTATTAAAATGTAGTCTTTCACATTGATTCAGAATCGTCCACCGCAAAAAACTTTCCTTTCGAGTTATCGTTGAATGAACGAAGTTGTCTCTTTCTTGTTTCAAGTGTTCAACTACGGACCCATGGCCAAAACTCAAGTTTTAAAAACTTCCCAAAATCTGAATTTGGGCTTTCTTTAGTGTATTAAGTGTTTCAAAATGCCGTCTTTCACTTAGATTCGTAATCATCAAAAGCAAATAAGTCAGTTTTTAGATATCTTTGATTGAACAAAGTTCTGTCTTTCTTGTTTCAAGTGTTCTACTATGGACCCATGTCTAAAACTCAAGTTTTAAAAACTTCCTGAAATCTAAATCTGGACTTTCATTAGGGTATTAAGTGTATCAAAATGTCGTCTTTCACATAGATTCGGAATCGTCAACTGCAAAAAAGTCAATTTTAAGATATCATTGATTGAACAAAGTTGTCACTTTCTTGTTTCAAGTGTTCTACTATGGACCCATGGGTAAAACTCAAGTTTTAAAAAAGTTCCCGGAATCCGAATTTGGACATTCGTTAGTGTATTAAGTGTATCAAAATGTCATCTTTCACGTTGATTCGGAATCGTCAACCGCAATAAAAGTCAGTTTTGAGATATTGTTGAATGAACAAAGTTGCCTCTTTCTTGTTTCAAGTGTTTAACTATTGACCCATGGCTAAAACTCAAGCTTTAAAGACTTCCCGAAATCCAAATTTGGACTTTCGTTAGTGTATTAAGTGTATCAAAATGTCGTCTTTCACATTTATTCGAAATCGTCAACCGCAAAAAAAGTCAGTTTCGAGAAATCGTTGAATGAACAAAGTTGTCTCTTTCTTGTTTCAAGTGTTCTACTATAGACCCATGGCTAAAACTCAAGTTTTAAAGACTTCCAGAAATCCAAATTTAGACTTTCATTAGTGTATTAAGTGTATTAAAATGTCGTATTTCACATTGATTCGGAATCGTCAACCGCAAAAAAAGTCAGTTTTGAGATATCGTTGAATGAACAAAGTTGTCTCTTTCTTGTTTCAAGTGTTTAACTATGGACCCATGGCTAAAACTCAAGTTTTAAAGACTTCCCGAAATCCGAATTTGGACTTTCATTAGCGTATTAAGTGTATTAAAATTTCATCTTTCACATTGATTCGGAATCGTCAACCGCAAAAAAAGTCAGTTTTGAGTTATAGTTGAATGAACAAAGTTGTCTCTTTCTTGTTTCAAGTATTCAACTATAGACCCATGGCTAAAACTCAAGTTTTAAAGACTTCCCGAAATTCGAATTTGGACTTTCATGAGTGTATTAAGTGTATTAAAATGTCGTCTTTCACATTGATTCGGAATCGTCAACCACAAAAAAAGTCAGTTTTGAGATATCGTTGAATGAACAAAGTTGTCTCTTTCTTGTTTCAAGTGTTTAACTATGGACCCATGGCTAAAACTCAAGTTTTAAAAACTTCTCGAAATATGAATTTGGACTTTCTTTAGTGTATTAGGTGTTTCAAAATGTCGTCTTTCACGTAGATTCGGAATCATCAACAGCAAAAAAAGTCAGTTTTGTGATATCGTTGAATGAATAAAGTTGTATCTTTCTTGTTTCAAGTGTTTAACTACGGACCCATGGCTAAAACTCAAGTTTTAAAGACTTTTCGAAATCCGAATTTGGACTTTCATCAGTGTATTAAGTGTATTAAAATGTCATCTTTCACATTGATTCGGAATCGTCCACCGCAAAAAAGTTCCCTTTTGAGTTATCGTTGAATGAACAAAGTTGTCTCTTTCTTGTTTCAAGTGTTCAATGATGGACCCATGGCTAAAACTCAAGTTTTAAAAACTTCTCGAAATATGAATTTGTACTTTCTTTAGTGTATTAAGTGTTTCAAAATGTCGTCTTTCACGTAGATTCGGAATCATCAAAAGCAAATAAGTCAGTTTTTAGATATCTTTGATTGAACAAAGTTCTGTCTTTCTTGTTTCAAGTGTTTAACTATGGACCATGGCTAAAACTCAAGTTTTAAAAACTTTTCGAAATCTGAATATGGACTTTCTTTAGTGTATTAAGTGTTTCAAAATGCTGTCTTTCACGTAGATTCGTAATCATCAAAAGCAAATAAGTCAGTTTTAAGATATCGTTGATTGAACAAAGTTGTCTTCTTCTTGTTTCAAGTGTTCTACTATGGACCCATGGGTAAAACTCAAGTTTTAAAAACTTCCCAGAATCTGAATTGAGACTTTCGTTAGTGTATTAAGTGTATCAAAATGTCGTCTTTCACATGGATTCGGAATCGTCAACCGCAAAAAAAGTCAGTTTTGAGATATCGTTGAATGAACAAAGTTGTCTCTTTTTATTTTCAAGTGCTTAACTATGGACCATGGCTGAAACTCAAGTTTTAAAGACATCCCGAAATCCGAATTTGGACTTTCGTTAGTGTATTAAGTGTATCAAAATGTCATCTTTCACATTGATTCGAGATCGTCAACCGCAAAAAAAGTCAGTTTTGAGATATCGTTGAATGAACAAAGTTGTCTCTTTCTTGTTTCAAGTGTTTAACTATGGACCCATGGCTAAAACTCAAGTTTTAAAGACTTCCCGAAATCCGAATTTGGACTTTCATTAGTGTATTAAGTGTATTAAAATGTCGCCTTTCACATTGATTCGGAATCGTCGACCGCAAAAAAAGTCAGTTTTGAGATATCGTTGAATGAACAAAGTTGTCTCTTTCTTGTTTCAAGTGTTTAACTATGGACCCATGGCTAAAACTCAAGTTTTAAAAACTTCTCGAAATATGAATTTGGACTTTCTTTAGTGTATTAGGTGTTTCAAAATGTCGTCTTTCACGTAGATTCGGAATCATCAACAGCAAAAAAAGTCAGTTTTGTGATATCGTTGAATGAACAAAGTTGTATCTTTCTTGTTTCAAGTGTTTAACTACGGACCCATGGCTAAAACTCAAGTTTTAAAGACTTTTCGAAATCCGAATTTGGACTTTCATCAGTGTATTAAGTGTATTAAAATGTCCTCTTTCACATTGATTCGGAATCGTCCACCGCAAAAAAGTTCCCTTTTGAGTTATCGTTGAATGAACAAAGTTGTCTCTTTCTTGTTTCAAGTGTTCAATGATGGACCCGTGGCTAAAACTCAAGTTTTAAAAACTTCTCGAAATATGAATTTGTACTTTCTTTAGTGTATTAAGTGTTTCAAAATGTCGTCTTTCACGTAGATTCGGAATCATCAAAAGCAAATAAGTCAGTTTTTAGATATCTTTGATTGAACAAAGTTCTGTCTTTCTTGTTTCAAGTGTTTAACTATGGACCATGGCTAAAACTCAAGTTTTAAAAACTTTTCGAAATCTGAATATGGACTTTCTTTAGTGTATTAAGTGTTTCAAAATGCTGTCTTTCACGTAGATTCGTAATCATCAAAAGCAAATAAGTCAGTTTTAAGATATCGTTGATTGAACAAAGTTGTCTTCTTCTTGTTTCAAGTGTTCTACTATGGACCCATGGGTAAAACTCAAGTTTTAAAAACTTCCCAGAATCTGAATTGAGACTTTCGTTAGTGTATTAAGTGTATCAAAATGTCGTCTTTCACATGGATTCGGAATCGTCAACCGCAAAAAAAGTCAGTTTTGAGATATCGTTGAATGAACAAAGTTGTCTCTTTTTATTTTCAAGTGCTTAACTATGGACCATGGCTGAAACTCAAGTTTTAAAGACATCCCGAAATCCGAATTTGGACTTTCGTTAGTGTATTAAGTGTATCAAAATGTCATCTTTCACATTGATTCGAGATCGTCAACCGCAAAAAAAGTCAGTTTTGAGATATCGTTGAATGAACAAAGTTGTCTCTTTCTTGTTTCAAGTGTTTAACTATGGACCCATGGCTAAAACTCAAGTTTTAAAGACTTCCCGAAATCCGAATTTGGACTTTCATTAGTGTATTAAGTGTATTAAAATGTCGCCTTTCACATTGATTCGGAATCGTCGACCGCAAAAAAAGTCAGTTTTGAGATATCGTTGAATGAACAAAGTTGTCTCTTTCTTGTTTCAAGTGTTTAACTATGGACCCATGGCTAAAACTCAAGTTTTAAAAACTTCTCGAAATATGAATTTGGACTTTCTTTAGTGTATTAGGTGTTTCAAAATGTCGTCTTTCACGTAGATTCGGAATCATCAACAGCAAAAAAAGTCAGTTTTGTGATATCGTTGAATGAACAAAGTTGTATCTTTCTTGTTTCAAGTGTTTAACTACGGACCCATGGCTAAAACTCAAGTTTTAAAGACTTTTCGAAATCCGAATTTGGACTTTCATCAGTGTATTAAGTGTATTAAAATGTCCTCTTTCACATTGATTCGGAATCGTCCACCGCAAAAAAGTTCCCTTTTGAGTTATCGTTGAATGAACAAAGTTGTCTCTTTCTTGTTTCAAGTGTTCAATGATGGACCCGTGGCTAAAACTCAAGTTTTAAAAACTTCTCGAAATATGAATTTGTACTTTCTTTAGTGTATTAAGTGTTTCAAAATGTCGTCTTTCACGTAGATTCGGAATCATCAAAAGCAAATAAGTCAGTTTTTAGATATCTTTGATTGAACAAAGTTCTGTCTTTCTTGTTTCAAGTGTTTAACTATGGACCATGGCTAAAACTCAAGTTTTAAAAACTTTTCGAAATCTGAATATGGACTTTCTTTAGTGTATTAAGTGTTTCAAAATGCTGTCTTTCACGTAGATTCGTAATCATCAAAAGCAAATAAGTCAGTTTTAAGATATCGTTGATTGAACAAAGTTGTCTTCTTCTTGTTTCAAGTGTTCTACTATGGACCCATGGGTAAAACTCAAGTTTTAAAAACTTCCCAGAATCTGAATTGAGACTTTCGTTAGTGTATTAAGTGTATCAAAATGTCGTCTTTCACATGGATTCGGAATCGTCAACCGCAAAAAAAGTCAGTTTTGAGATATCGTTGAATGAACAAAGTTGTCTCTTTTTATTTTCAAGTGCTTAACTATGGACCATGGCTGAAACTCAAGTTTTAAAGACATCCCGAAATCCGAATTTGGACTTTCGTTAGTGTATTAAGTGTATCAAAATGTCATCTTTCACATTGATTCGAGATCGTCAACCGCAAAAAAAGTCAGTTTTGAGATATCGTTGAATGAACAAAGTTGTCTCTTTCTTGTTTCAAGTGTTTAACTATGGACCCATGGCTAAAACTCAAGTTTTAAAGACGTCCCGAAATCTGAATTTGGACTTTCATCAGTGTATTAAGTGTATTAAAATGTAGTCTTTCACATTGATTCAGAATCGTGCACCGCAAAAAACTTCCCTTTCGAGTTATCGTTGAATGAACGAAGTTGTCTCTTTCTTGTTTCAAGTGTTCAACTATGGACCCATGGCCAAAACTCAAGTTTTAAAAACTTCCCAAAATCTGAATTTGGGCTTTCTTTAGTGTATTAAGTGTTTCAAAATGCCATCTTTCACGTAGATTCGTAATCATCAAAAGCAAATAAGTCAGTTTTTAGATATCTTTGATTGAACAAAGTTCTGTCTTTTCTTGTTTCAAGTGTTCTACTATGGACCCATGGCTAAAACTCAAGTTTTAAAAACATCTCGAAATCTAAATCTGGACTTTCATTAGGGTATTAAGTGTATCAAAATGTCGTCTTTCACATAGATTCGAAATCGTCAACTGCAAAAAAGTCAATTTTAAGATATCGTTGATTGAACAAAGTTGTCTCTTTCTTGTTTCAAGTGTTCTACTATGGACCCATGGGTAAAACTCAAGTTTTAAAAAAGTTCCCGGAATCCAAATTTGGACATTCGTTAGTGTATTAAGTGTATCAAAATGTCGTCTTTCACGTTGATTCGAAATCGTCAACCGCAATAAAAGTCAGTTTTGAGATATTGTTGAATGAACAAAGTTGTCTCTTTCTTGTTTCAAGTGTTCTACTATTTACCCATGGCTAAAACTCAAGTTTTAAAGACTTCCCGAAATCCGAATTTGGACTTTCGTTAGTGTATTAGGTGTATCAAAATGTCGTCTTTCACATTTATTCGAAATCGTCAACTGCAAAAAAAGTCAGTTTTGAGAAATCGTTGAATAAACAAAGTTGTCTCTTTCTTGTTTCAAGTGTTCTACTATCGACCCATGGCTAAAACTCAAGTTTGAAAGACTTTCCGAAATCCGAATTTGGACTTTCATCAGTGTATTAAGTGTATTAAAATGTCGTCTTTCACATTGATTCGGAATCGTCCACTACAAAAAACTGCCCTTTTGAGTTATCGTTGAATAAGCAAAGTTGTCTCTTTCTTGTTTCAAGTGTTCAACTATGGACCCATGGCTAAAACACAAGTTTTAAAAACTTCTCGAAATATGAATTTGGACTTTCTTTAGTGTATTAAGTTTTTCAAAATGTCGTCTTTCACGTAGATTCGGAATCATCAAAACCAAATAAGTCAGTTTTTAGATATCTTTGATTGAACAAAGTTCTATCTTTCTTGTTTCAAGTGTTCTCCTATGGACCCACGGCTAAAACTCAAGTTTTAAAAACTTCTCGAAATCTGAATCTGGACTTTCATTAGTGTATTAAGTGTATCAAAATGTCATCTTTCACATAGGTTCGGAATCGTCAACTGCGAAAAAGTCAATTTTAAGATATCGTTGATTGAACAAAGTTGTCTCTTTCTTGTTTCAAGTATTCAACTATGGACCCATGGCTAAAACTCAAGTTTTAAAGACTTCCCGAAATTCGAATTTGGACTTTCATGAGTGTATTAAGTGTATTAAAATGTCGTCTTTCACATTGATTCGGAATCGTCAACCACAAAAAAAGTCAGTTTTGAGATATCGTTGAATGAACAAAGTTGTCTCTTTCTTGTTTCAAGTGTTCTACTATGGACCCATGGCTAAAACTCAAGTTTTAAAGACTTTCCGAAATCCGAATTTGGACTTTCATCAGTGTATTAAGTGTATTAAAATGTCGTCTTTCACATTGATTCGGAATCGTCCACTACAAAAAACTGCCCTTTTGAGTTATCGTTGAATAAGCAAAGTTGTCTCTTTCTTGTTTCAAGTGTTCAACTATGGACCCATGGCTAAAACACAAGTTTTAAAAACTTCTCGAAATATGAATTTGGACTTTCTTTAGTGTATTAAGTTTTTCAAAATGTCGTCTTTCACGTAGATTCGGAATCATCAAAACCAAATAAGTCAGTTTTTAGATATCTTTGATTGAACAAAGTTCTATCTTTCTTGTTTCAAGTGTTCTCCTATGGACCCACGGCTAAAACTCAAGTTTTAAAAACTTCTCGAAATCTGAATCTGGACTTTCATTAGTGTATTAAGTGTATCAAAATGTCATCTTTCACATAGGTTCGGAATCGTCAACTACAAAAAAGTCAATTTTAAGATATCGTTGATTGAACAAAGTTGTCTCCTTCTTGTTTCGAGTGTTCTACTATGGACCATGGCTAAAACTCAAGTTTTAGAGACATCTCGAAATCCCAATTTGGACTTTCGTTAGTGTATTAAGTGTATCAAAATGTCATCTTTCACATTGATTCGAGATCGTCGACCGCAAAAAAAGTCAGTTTTGAGATATCGTTGAATGAACAAAGTTGTCTCTTTCTTGTTTCTAGTGTTTAACTATGGACCCATGGCTAAAACTCAAGTTTTAAAGACTTCCCGAAATCTGATTTGGACTTTCATCATTGTATTAAGTGTATTAAAATGTAGTCTTTCACATTGATTCAGAATCGTCCACCGCAAAAAACTTTCCTTTCGAGTTATCGTTGAATGAACGAAGTTGTCTCTTTCTTGTTTCAAGTGTTCAACTACGGACCCATGGCCAAAACTCAAGTTTTAAAAACTTCCCAAAATCTGAATTTGGGCTTTCTTTAGTGTATTAAGTGTTTCAAAATGCCGTCTTTCACTTAGATTCGTAATCATCAAAAGCAAATAAGTCAGTTTTTAGATATCTTTGATTGAACAAAGTTCTGTCTTTCTTGTTTCAAGTGTTCTACTATGGACCCATGTCTAAAACTCAAGTTTTAAAAACTTCCTGAAATCTAAATCTGGACTTTCATTAGGGTATTAAGTGTATCAAAATGTCGTCTTTCACATAGATTCGGAATCGTCAACTGCAAAAAAGTCAATTTTAAGATATCATTGATTGAACAAAGTTGTCACTTTCTTGTTTCAAGTGTTCTACTATGGACCCATGGGTAAAACTCAAGTTTTAAAAAAGTTCCCGGAATCCGAATTTGGACATTCGTTAGTGTATTAAGTGTATCAAAATGTCATCTTTCACGTTGATTCGGAATCGTCAACCGCAATAAAAGTCAGTTTTGAGATATTGTTGAATGAACAAAGTTGTCTCTTTCTTGTTTCAAGTGTTCTACTATGGACCCATGGGTAAAACTCAAGTTTTAAAAAAGTTCCCGGAATCCAAATTTGGACATTCGTTAGTGTATTAAGTGTATCAAAATGTCGTCTTTCACGTTGATTCGGAATCGTCAACCGCAATAAAAGTCAGTTTTGAGATATTGTTGAATGAACAAAGTTGTCTCTTTCTTGTTTCAAGTGTTCTACTATAGACCCATGGCTAAAACTCAAGTTTTAAAGACTTCCAGAAATCCAAATTTAGACTTTCATTAGTGTATTAAGTGTATTAAAATGTCGTATTTCACATTGATTCGGAATCGTCAACCGCAAAAAAAGTCAGTTTTGAGATATCGTTGAATGAACAAAGTTTTCTCTTTCTTGTTTCAAGTGTTTAACTATGGACCCATGGCTAAAACTCAAGTTTTAAAGACTTCCCGAAATCCGAATTTGGACTTTCATTAGCGTATTAAGTGTATTAAAATTTCATCTTTCACATTGATTCGGAATCGTCAACTGCAAAAAAAGTCAATTTTAAGATATCGTAGATTGAACAAAGTTGTCTCTTTCTTGTTTCAAGTGTTCTACTATGGACCCATGGGTAAAACTCAAGTTTTAAAAAAGTTTCCGGAATCCAAATTTGGACATTCGTTAGTGTATTAAGTGTATCAAAATGTCGTCTTTCACGTTGATTCGGAATCGTCAACCGCAATAAAAGTCAGTTTTGAGATATTGTTGAATGAACAAAGTTGTCTCTTTCTTGTTTCAAGTGTTCTACTATTTACCCATGGCTAAAACTCAAGTTTTAAAGACTTCCCGAAATCCGAATTTGGACTTTCGTTAGTGTATTAAGTGTATCAAAATGTCATCTTTCACATTTATTCGAAATCGTCAACTGCAAAAAAAGTCAGTTTTGAGAAATCGTTGAATGAACAAAGTTGTCTCTTTCTTGTTTCAAGTGTTCTACTATGGACCCATGGCTAAAACTCAAGTTTTAAAGACTTTCCGAAATCCGAATTTGGACTTTCATCAGTGTATTAAGTGTATTAAAATGTCGTCTTTCACATTGATTCGGAATCGTCCACTACAAAAAACTGCCCTTTTGAGTTATCGTTGAATAAGCAAAGTTGTCTCTTTCTTGTTTCAAGTGTTCAACTATGGACCCATGGCTAAAACACAAGTTTTAAACACTTCCCGAAATCTGAATTTGGACTTTCATCAGTGTATTAAGTGTATTAAAATGTAGTCTTTCACATTGATTCAGAATCGTGCACCGCAAAAAACTTCCCTTTCGAGTTATCGTTGAATGAACGAAGTTGTCTCTTTCTTGTTTCAAGTGTTCAACTATGGACCCATAGCCAAAACTCAAGTTTTAAAAACTTCCCAAAATCTGAATTTGGGCTTTCTTTAGGGTATTAAGTGTATCAAAATGTCGTCTTTCACATAGATTCGAAATCGTCAACTGCAAAAAAGTCAATTTTAAGATATCGTAGATTGAACAAAGTTGTCTCTTTCTTGTTTCAAGTGTTCTACTATGGACCCATGGGTAAAACTCAAGTTTTAAAAAAGTTCCCGGAATCCAAATTTGGACATTCGTTAGTGTATTAAGTGTATCAAAATGTCGTCTTTCACGTTGATTCGGAATCGTCAACCGCAATAAAAGTCAGTTTTGAGATATTGTTGAATGAACAAAGTTGTCTCTTTCTTGTTTCAAGTGTTCTACTATTTACCCATGGCTAAAACTCAAGTTTTAAAGACTTCCCGAAATCCGAATTTGGACTTTCATTAGGGTATTAAGTGTATCAAAATGTCGTCTTTCACATAGATTCGAAATCGTCAACTGCAAAAAAGTCAATTTTAAGATATCGTAGATTGAACAAAGTTGTCTCTTTCTTGTTTCAAGTGTTCTACTATGGACCCATGGGTAAAACTCAAGTTTTAAAAAAGTTTCCGGAATCCAAATTTGGACATTCGTTAGTGTATTAAGTGTATCAAAATGTCGTCTTTCACGTTGATTCGGAATCGTCTACCGCAATAAAAGTCAGTTTTGAGATATTGTTGAATGAACAAAGTTGTCTCTTTCTTGTTTCAAGTGTTCTACTATTTACCCATGGCTAAAACTCAAGTTTTAAAGACTTCCCGAAATCCGAATTTGGACTTTCGTTAGTGTATTAAGTGTATCAAAATGTCATCTTTCACATTTATTCGAAATCGTCAACTGCAAAAAAAGTCAGTTTTGAGAAATCGTTGAATGAACAAAGTTGTCTCTTTCTTGTTTCAAGTGTTCTACTATGGACCCATGGCTAAAACTCAAGTTTTAAAGACTTTCCGAAATCCGAATTTGGACTTTCATCAGTGTATTAAGTGTATTAAAATGTCGTCTTTCACATTGATTCGGAATCGTCCACTACAAAAAACTGCCCTTTTGAGTTATCGTTGAATAAGCAAAGTTGTCTCTTTCTTGTTTCAAGTGTTCAACTATGGACCCATGGCTAAAATACAAGTTTTAAAAACTTCTCGAAATATGAATTTGGACTTTCTTTAGTGTATTAAGTTTTTCAAAATGTCGTCTTTCACGTAGATTCGGAATCATCAAAACCAAATAAGTCAGTTTTTAGATATCTTTGATTGAACAAAGTTCTATCTTTCTTGTTTCAAGTGTTCTCCTATGGACCCACGGCTAAAACTCAAGTTTTAAAAACTTCTCGAAATCTGAATCTGGACTTTCATTAGTGTATTAAGTGTATCAAAATGTCATCTTTCACATAGGTTCGGAATCGTCAACTACAAAAAAGTCAATTTTAAGATATCGTTGATTGAACAAAGTTGTCTCCTTCTTGTTTCGAGTGTTCTACTATGGACCATGGCTAAAACTCAAGTTTTAGAGACATCTCGAAATCCGAATTTGGACTTTCGTTAGTGTATTAAGTGTATCAAAATGTCATCTTTCACATTGATTCGAGATCGTCAACCGCAAAAAAAGTCAGTTTTGAGATATCGTTGAATGAACAAAGTTGTCTCTTTCTTGTTTCTAGTGTTTAACTATGGACCCATGGCTAAAACTCAAGTTTTAAAGACTTCCCGAAATCTGATTTGGACTTTCATCATTGTATTAAGTGTATTAAAATGTAGTCTTTCACATTGATTCAGAATCGTCCACCGCAAAAAACTTTCCTTTCGAGTTATCGTTGAATGAACGAAGTTGTCTCTTTCTTGTTTCAAGTGTTCAACTACGGACCCATGGCCAAAACTCAAGTTTTAAAAACTTCCCAAAATCTGAATTTGGGCTTTCTTTAGTGTATTAAGTGTTTCAAAATGCCGTCTTTCACTTAGATTCGTAATCATCAAAAGCAAATAAGTCAGTTTTTAGATATCTTTGATTGAACAAAGTTCTGTCTTTCTTGTTTCAAGTGTTCTACTATGGACCCATGTCTAAAACTCAAGTTTTAAAAACTTCCTGAAATCTAAATCTGGACTTTCATTAGGGTATTAAGTGTATCAAAATGTCGTCTTTCACATAGATTCGGAATCGTCAACTGCAAAAAAGTCAATTTTAAGATATCATTGATTGAACAAAGTTGTCACTTTCTTGTTTCAAGTGTTCTACTATGGACCCATGGGTAAAACTCAAGTTTTAAAAAAGTTCCCGGAATCCGAATTTGGACATTCGTTAGTGTATTAAGTGTATCAAAATGTCATCTTTCACGTTGATTCGGAATCGTCAACCGCAATAAAAGTCAGTTTTGAGATATTGTTGAATGAACAAAGTTGCCTCTTTCTTGTTTCAAGTGTTTAACTATTGACCCATGGCTAAAACTCAAGCTTTAAAGACTTCCCGAAATCCAAATTTGGACTTTCGTTAGTGTATTAAGTGTATCAAAATGTCGTCTTTCACATTTATTCGAAATCGTCAACCGCAAAAAAAGTCAGTTTCGAGAAATCGTTGAATGAACAAAGTTGTCTCTTTCTTGTTTCAAGTGTTCTACTATAGACCCATGGCTAAAACTCAAGTTTTAAAGACTTCCAGAAATCCAAATTTAGACTTTCATTAGTGTATTAAGTGTATTAAAATGTCGTATTTCACATTGATTCGGAATCGTCAACCGCAAAAAAAGTCAGTTTTGAGATATCGTTGAATGAACAAAGTTGTCTCTTTCTTGTTTCAAGTGTTTAACTATGGACCCATGGCTAAAACTCAAGTTTTAAAGACTTCCCGAAATCCGAATTTGGACTTTCATTAGCGTATTAAGTGTATTAAAATTTCATCTTTCACATTGATTCGGAATCGTCAACCGCAAAAAAAGTCAGTTTTGAGTTATAGTTGAATGAACAAAGTTGTCTCTTTCTTGTTTCAAGTATTCAACTATAGACCCATGGCTAAAACTCAAGTTTTAAAGACTTCCCGAAATTCGAATTTGGACTTTCATGAGTGTATTAAGTGTATTAAAATGTCGTCTTTCACATTGATTCGGAATCGTCAACCACAAAAAAAGTCAGTTTTGAGATATCGTTGAATGAACAAAGTTGTCTCTTTCTTGTTTCAAGTGTTTAACTATGGACCCATGGCTAAAACTCAAGTTTTAAAAACTTCTCGAAATATGAATTTGGACTTTCTTTAGTGTATTAGGTGTTTCAAAATGTCGTCTTTCACGTAGATTCGGAATCATCAACAGCAAAAAAAGTCAGTTTTGTGATATCGTTGAATGAATAAAGTTGTATCTTTCTTGTTTCAAGTGTTTAACTACGGACCCATGGCTAAAACTCAAGTTTTAAAGACTTTTCGAAATCCGAATTTGGACTTTCATCAGTGTATTAAGTGTATTAAAATGTCATCTTTCACATTGATTCGGAATCGTCCACCGCAAAAAAGTTCCCTTTTGAGTTATCGTTGAATGAACAAAGTTGTCTCTTTCTTGTTTCAAGTGTTCAATGATGGACCCATGGCTAAAACTCAAGTTTTAAAAACTTCTCGAAATATGAATTTGTACTTTCTTTAGTGTATTAAGTGTTTCAAAATGTCGTCTTTCACGTAGATTCGGAATCATCAAAAGCAAATAAGTCAGTTTTTAGATATCTTTGATTGAACAAAGTTCTGTCTTTCTTGTTTCAAGTGTTTAACTATGGACCATGGCTAAAACTCAAGTTTTAAAAACTTTTCGAAATCTGAATATGGACTTTCTTTAGTGTATTAAGTGTTTCAAAATGCTGTCTTTCACGTAGATTCGTAATCATCAAAAGCAAATAAGTCAGTTTTAAGATATCGTTGATTGAACAAAGTTGTCTTCTTCTTGTTTCAAGTGTTCTACTATGGACCCATGGGTAAAACTCAAGTTTTAAAAACTTCCCAGAATCTGAATTGAGACTTTCGTTAGTGTATTAAGTGTATCAAAATGTCGTCTTTCACATGGATTCGGAATCGTCAACCGCAAAAAAAGTCAGTTTTGAGATATCGTTGAATGAACAAAGTTGTCTCTTTTTATTTTCAAGTGCTTAACTATGGACCATGGCTGAAACTCAAGTTTTAAAGACATCCCGAAATCCGAATTTGGACTTTCGTTAGTGTATTAAGTGTATCAAAATGTCATCTTTCACATTGATTCGAGATCGTCAACCGCAAAAAAAGTCAGTTTTGAGATATCGTTGAATGAACAAAGTTGTCTCTTTCTTGTTTCAAGTGTTTAACTATGGACCCATGGCTAAAACTCAAGTTTTAAAGACTTCCCGAAATCCGAATTTGGACTTTCATTAGTGTATTAAGTGTATTAAAATGTCGCCTTTCACATTGATTCGGAATCGTCGACCGCAAAAAAAGTCAGTTTTGAGATATCGTTGAATGAACAAAGTTGTCTCTTTCTTGTTTCAAGTGTTTAACTATGGACCCATGGCTAAAACTCAAGTTTTAAAAACTTCTCGAAATATGAATTTGGACTTTCTTTAGTGTATTAGGTGTTTCAAAATGTCGTCTTTCACGTAGATTCGGAATCATCAACAGCAAAAAAAGTCAGTTTTGTGATATCGTTGAATGAACAAAGTTGTATCTTTCTTGTTTCAAGTGTTTAACTACGGACCCATGGCTAAAACTCAAGTTTTAAAGACTTTTCGAAATCCGAATTTGGACTTTCATCAGTGTATTAAGTGTATTAAAATGTCCTCTTTCACATTGATTCGGAATCGTCCACCGCAAAAAAGTTCCCTTTTGAGTTATCGTTGAATGAACAAAGTTGTCTCTTTCTTGTTTCAAGTGTTCAATGATGGACCCGTGGCTAAAACTCAAGTTTTAAAAACTTCTCGAAATATGAATTTGTACTTTCTTTAGTGTATTAAGTGTTTCAAAATGTCGTCTTTCACGTAGATTCGGAATCATCAAAAGCAAATAAGTCAGTTTTTAGATATCTTTGATTGAACAAAGTTCTGTCTTTCTTGTTTCAAGTGTTTAACTATGGACCATGGCTAAAACTCAAGTTTTAAAAACTTTTCGAAATCTGAATATGGACTTTCTTTAGTGTATTAAGTGTTTCAAAATGCTGTCTTTCACGTAGATTCGTAATCATCAAAAGCAAATAAGTCAGTTTTAAGATATCGTTGATTGAACAAAGTTGTCTTCTTCTTGTTTCAAGTGTTCTACTATGGACCCATGGGTAAAACTCAAGTTTTAAAAACTTCCCAGAATCTGAATTGAGACTTTCGTTAGTGTATTAAGTGTATCAAAATGTCGTCTTTCACATGGATTCGGAATCGTCAACCGCAAAAAAAGTCAGTTTTGAGATATCGTTGAATGAACAAAGTTGTCTCTTTTTATTTTCAAGTGCTTAACTATGGACCATGGCTGAAACTCAAGTTTTAAAGACATCCCGAAATCCGAATTTGGACTTTCGTTAGTGTATTAAGTGTATCAAAATGTCATCTTTCACATTGATTCGAGATCGTCAACCGCAAAAAAAGTCAGTTTTGAGATATCGTTGAATGAACAAAGTTGTCTCTTTCTTGTTTCAAGTGTTTAACTATGGACCCATGGCTAAAACTCAAGTTTTAAAGACTTCCCGAAATCCGAATTTGGACTTTCATTAGTGTATTAAGTGTATTAAAATGTCGCCTTTCACATTGATTCGGAATCGTCGACCGCAAAAAAAGTCAGTTTTGAGATATCGTTGAATGAACAAAGTTGTCTCTTTCTTGTTTCAAGTGTTTAACTATGGACCCATGGCTAAAACTCAAGTTTTAAAAACTTCTCGAAATATGAATTTGGACTTTCTTTAGTGTATTAGGTGTTTCAAAATGTCGTCTTTCACGTAGATTCGGAATCATCAACAGCAAAAAAAGTCAGTTTTGTGATATCGTTGAATGAACAAAGTTGTATCTTTCTTGTTTCAAGTGTTTAACTACGGACCCATGGCTAAAACTCAAGTTTTAAAGACTTTTCGAAATCCGAATTTGGACTTTCATCAGTGTATTAAGTGTATTAAAATGTCCTCTTTCACATTGATTCGGAATCGTCCACCGCAAAAAAGTTCCCTTTTGAGTTATCGTTGAATGAACAAAGTTGTCTCTTTCTTGTTTCAAGTGTTCAATGATGGACCCGTGGCTAAAACTCAAGTTTTAAAAACTTCTCGAAATATGAATTTGTACTTTCTTTAGTGTATTAAGTGTTTCAAAATGTCGTCTTTCACGTAGATTCGGAATCATCAAAAGCAAATAAGTCAGTTTTTAGATATCTTTGATTGAACAAAGTTCTGTCTTTCTTGTTTCAAGTGTTTAACTATGGACCATGGCTAAAACTCAAGTTTTAAAAACTTTTCGAAATCTGAATATGGACTTTCTTTAGTGTATTAAGTGTTTCAAAATGCTGTCTTTCACGTAGATTCGTAATCATCAAAAGCAAATAAGTCAGTTTTAAGATATCGTTGATTGAACAAAGTTGTCTTCTTCTTGTTTCAAGTGTTCTACTATGGACCCATGGGTAAAACTCAAGTTTTAAAAACTTCCCAGAATCTGAATTGAGACTTTCGTTAGTGTATTAAGTGTATCAAAATGTCGTCTTTCACATGGATTCGGAATCGTCAACCGCAAAAAAAGTCAGTTTTGAGATATCGTTGAATGAACAAAGTTGTCTCTTTTTATTTTCAAGTGCTTAACTATGGACCATGGCTGAAACTCAAGTTTTAAAGACATCCCGAAATCCGAATTTGGACTTTCGTTAGTGTATTAAGTGTATCAAAATGTCATCTTTCACATTGATTCGAGATCGTCAACCGCAAAAAAAGTCAGTTTTGAGATATCGTTGAATGAACAAAGTTGTCTCTTTCTTGTTTCAAGTGTTTAACTATGGACCCATGGCTAAAACTCAAGTTTTAAAGACGTCCCGAAATCTGAATTTGGACTTTCATCAGTGTATTAAGTGTATTAAAATGTAGTCTTTCACATTGATTCAGAATCGTGCACCGCAAAAAACTTCCCTTTCGAGTTATCGTTGAATGAACGAAGTTGTCTCTTTCTTGTTTCAAGTGTTCAACTATGGACCCATGGCCAAAACTCAAGTTTTAAAAACTTCCCAAAATCTGAATTTGGGCTTTCTTTAGTGTATTAAGTGTTTCAAAATGCCATCTTTCACGTAGATTCGTAATCATCAAAAGCAAATAAGTCAGTTTTTAGATATCTTTGATTGAACAAAGTTCTGTCTTTTCTTGTTTCAAGTGTTCTACTATGGACCCATGGCTAAAACTCAAGTTTTAAAAACATCTCGAAATCTAAATCTGGACTTTCATTAGGGTATTAAGTGTATCAAAATGTCGTCTTTCACATAGATTCGAAATCGTCAACTGCAAAAAAGTCAATTTTAAGATATCGTTGATTGAACAAAGTTGTCTCTTTCTTGTTTCAAGTGTTCTACTATGGACCCATGGGTAAAACTCAAGTTTTAAAAAAGTTCCCGGAATCCAAATTTGGACATTCGTTAGTGTATTAAGTGTATCAAAATGTCGTCTTTCACGTTGATTCGAAATCGTCAACCGCAATAAAAGTCAGTTTTGAGATATTGTTGAATGAACAAAGTTGTCTCTTTCTTGTTTCAAGTGTTCTACTATTTACCCATGGCTAAAACTCAAGTTTTAAAGACTTCCCGAAATCCGAATTTGGACTTTCGTTAGTGTATTAGGTGTATCAAAATGTCGTCTTTCACATTTATTCGAAATCGTCAACTGCAAAAAAAGTCAGTTTTGAGAAATCGTTGAATAAACAAAGTTGTCTCTTTCTTGTTTCAAGTGTTCTACTATCGACCCATGGCTAAAACTCAAGTTTGAAAGACTTTCCGAAATCCGAATTTGGACTTTCATCAGTGTATTAAGTGTATTAAAATGTCGTCTTTCACATTGATTCGGAATCGTCCACTACAAAAAACTGCCCTTTTGAGTTATCGTTGAATAAGCAAAGTTGTCTCTTTCTTGTTTCAAGTGTTCAACTATGGACCCATGGCTAAAACACAAGTTTTAAAAACTTCTCGAAATATGAATTTGGACTTTCTTTAGTGTATTAAGTTTTTCAAAATGTCGTCTTTCACGTAGATTCGGAATCATCAAAACCAAATAAGTCAGTTTTTAGATATCTTTGATTGAACAAAGTTCTATCTTTCTTGTTTCAAGTGTTCTCCTATGGACCCACGGCTAAAACTCAAGTTTTAAAAACTTCTCGAAATCTGAATCTGGACTTTCATTAGTGTATTAAGTGTATCAAAATGTCATCTTTCACATAGGTTCGGAATCGTCAACTGCGAAAAAGTCAATTTTAAGATATCGTTGATTGAACAAAGTTGTCTCTTTCTTGTTTCAAGTATTCAACTATGGACCCATGGCTAAAACTCAAGTTTTAAAGACTTCCCGAAATTCGAATTTGGACTTTCATGAGTGTATTAAGTGTATTAAAATGTCGTCTTTCACATTGATTCGGAATCGTCAACCACAAAAAAAGTCAGTTTTGAGATATCGTTGAATGAACAAAGTTGTCTCTTTCTTGTTTCAAGTGTTCTACTATGGACCCATGGCTAAAACTCAAGTTTTAAAGACTTTCCGAAATCCGAATTTGGACTTTCATCAGTGTATTAAGTGTATTAAAATGTCGTCTTTCACATTGATTCGGAATCGTCCACTACAAAAAACTGCCCTTTTGAGTTATCGTTGAATAAGCAAAGTTGTCTCTTTCTTGTTTCAAGTGTTCAACTATGGACCCATGGCTAAAACACAAGTTTTAAAAACTTCTCGAAATATGAATTTGGACTTTCTTTAGTGTATTAAGTTTTTCAAAATGTCGTCTTTCACGTAGATTCGGAATCATCAAAACCAAATAAGTCAGTTTTTAGATATCTTTGATTGAACAAAGTTCTATCTTTCTTGTTTCAAGTGTTCTCCTATGGACCCACGGCTAAAACTCAAGTTTTAAAAACTTCTCGAAATCTGAATCTGGACTTTCATTAGTGTATTAAGTGTATCAAAATGTCATCTTTCACATAGGTTCGGAATCGTCAACTACAAAAAAGTCAATTTTAAGATATCGTTGATTGAACAAAGTTGTCTCCTTCTTGTTTCGAGTGTTCTACTATGGACCATGGCTAAAACTCAAGTTTTAGAGACATCTCGAAATCCCAATTTGGACTTTCGTTAGTGTATTAAGTGTATCAAAATGTCATCTTTCACATTGATTCGAGATCGTCGACCGCAAAAAAAGTCAGTTTTGAGATATCGTTGAATGAACAAAGTTGTCTCTTTCTTGTTTCTAGTGTTTAACTATGGACCCATGGCTAAAACTCAAGTTTTAAAGACTTCCCGAAATCTGATTTGGACTTTCATCATTGTATTAAGTGTATTAAAATGTAGTCTTTCACATTGATTCAGAATCGTCCACCGCAAAAAACTTTCCTTTCGAGTTATCGTTGAATGAACGAAGTTGTCTCTTTCTTGTTTCAAGTGTTCAACTACGGACCCATGGCCAAAACTCAAGTTTTAAAAACTTCCCAAAATCTGAATTTGGGCTTTCTTTAGTGTATTAAGTGTTTCAAAATGCCGTCTTTCACTTAGATTCGTAATCATCAAAAGCAAATAAGTCAGTTTTTAGATATCTTTGATTGAACAAAGTTCTGTCTTTCTTGTTTCAAGTGTTCTACTATGGACCCATGTCTAAAACTCAAGTTTTAAAAACTTCCTGAAATCTAAATCTGGACTTTCATTAGGGTATTAAGTGTATCAAAATGTCGTCTTTCACATAGATTCGGAATCGTCAACTGCAAAAAAGTCAATTTTAAGATATCATTGATTGAACAAAGTTGTCACTTTCTTGTTTCAAGTGTTCTACTATGGACCCATGGGTAAAACTCAAGTTTTAAAAAAGTTCCCGGAATCCGAATTTGGACATTCGTTAGTGTATTAAGTGTATCAAAATGTCATCTTTCACGTTGATTCGGAATCGTCAACCGCAATAAAAGTCAGTTTTGAGATATTGTTGAATGAACAAAGTTGTCTCTTTCTTGTTTCAAGTGTTCTACTATGGACCCATGGGTAAAACTCAAGTTTTAAAAAAGTTCCCGGAATCCAAATTTGGACATTCGTTAGTGTATTAAGTGTATCAAAATGTCGTCTTTCACGTTGATTCGGAATCGTCAACCGCAATAAAAGTCAGTTTTGAGATATTGTTGAATGAACAAAGTTGTCTCTTTCTTGTTTCAAGTGTTCTACTATAGACCCATGGCTAAAACTCAAGTTTTAAAGACTTCCAGAAATCCAAATTTAGACTTTCATTAGTGTATTAAGTGTATTAAAATGTCGTATTTCACATTGATTCGGAATCGTCAACCGCAAAAAAAGTCAGTTTTGAGATATCGTTGAATGAACAAAGTTTTCTCTTTCTTGTTTCAAGTGTTTAACTATGGACCCATGGCTAAAACTCAAGTTTTAAAGACTTCCCGAAATCCGAATTTGGACTTTCATTAGCGTATTAAGTGTATTAAAATTTCATCTTTCACATTGATTCGGAATCGTCAACTGCAAAAAAAGTCAATTTTAAGATATCGTAGATTGAACAAAGTTGTCTCTTTCTTGTTTCAAGTGTTCTACTATGGACCCATGGGTAAAACTCAAGTTTTAAAAAAGTTTCCGGAATCCAAATTTGGACATTCGTTAGTGTATTAAGTGTATCAAAATGTCGTCTTTCACGTTGATTCGGAATCGTCAACCGCAATAAAAGTCAGTTTTGAGATATTGTTGAATGAACAAAGTTGTCTCTTTCTTGTTTCAAGTGTTCTACTATTTACCCATGGCTAAAACTCAAGTTTTAAAGACTTCCCGAAATCCGAATTTGGACTTTCGTTAGTGTATTAAGTGTATCAAAATGTCATCTTTCACATTTATTCGAAATCGTCAACTGCAAAAAAAGTCAGTTTTGAGAAATCGTTGAATGAACAAAGTTGTCTCTTTCTTGTTTCAAGTGTTCTACTATGGACCCATGGCTAAAACTCAAGTTTTAAAGACTTTCCGAAATCCGAATTTGGACTTTCATCAGTGTATTAAGTGTATTAAAATGTCGTCTTTCACATTGATTCGGAATCGTCCACTACAAAAAACTGCCCTTTTGAGTTATCGTTGAATAAGCAAAGTTGTCTCTTTCTTGTTTCAAGTGTTCAACTATGGACCCATGGCTAAAACACAAGTTTTAAAAACTTCTCGAAATATGAATTTGGACTTTCTTTAGTGTATTAAGTTTTTCAAAATGTCGTCTTTCACGTAGATTCGGAATCATCAAAACCAAATAAGTCAGTTTTTCGATATCTTTGATTGAACAAAGTTCTATCTTTCTTGTTTCAAGTGTTCTCCTATGGACCCACGGCTAAAACTCAAGTTTTAAAAACTTCCAGAAATCCAAATTTAGACTTTCATTAGTGTATTAAGTGTATTAAAATGTCGTATTTCACATTGATTCGGAATCGTCA
Source organism: Diospyros kaki (assembly GCA_036245055.1). Lineage (NCBI taxonomy): Eukaryota > Viridiplantae > Streptophyta > Magnoliopsida > Ericales > Ebenaceae > Diospyros > Diospyros kaki. The sequence goes on along the minus strand of BSEG01000009.1, from coordinate 17,568,969 downwards.
ACCGCAAAAAAAGTCAGTTTTGAGATATCGTTGAATGAACAAAGTTGTCTCTTTCTTGTTTCAAGTGTTTAACTATGGACCCATGGCTAAAACTCAAGTTTTAAAGACTTCCCGAAATCCGAATTTGGACTTTCATTAGCGTATTAAGTGTATTAAAATTTCATCTTTCACATTGATTCGGAATCGTCAACCGCAAAAAAAGTCAGTTTTGAGTTATAGTTGAATGAACAAAGTTGTCTCTTTCTTGTTTCAAGTATTCAACTATGGACCCATGGCTAAAACTCAAGTTTTAAAGACTTCCCGAAATTCGAATTTGGACTTTCATGAGTGTATTAAGTGTATTAAAATGTCGTCTTTCACATTGATTCGGAATCGTCAACCACAAAAAAAGTCAGTTTTGAGATATCGTTGAATGAACAAAGTTGTCTCTTTCTTGTTTCAAGTGTTTAACTATGGACCCATGGCTAAAACTCAAGTTTTAAAAACTTCTCGAAATATGAATTTGGACTTTCTTTAGTGTATTAGGTGTTTCAAAATGTCGTCTTTCACGTAGATTCGGAATCATCAACAGCAAAAAAAGTCAGTTTTGTGATATCGTTGAATGAACAAAGTTGTATCTTTCTTGTTTCAAGTGTTTAACTACGGACCCATGGCTAAAACTCAAGTTTTAAAGACTTTTCGAAATCCGAATTTGGACTTTCATCAGTGTATTAAGTGTATTAAAATGTCATCTTTCACATTGATTCGGAATCGTCCACCGCAAAAAAGTTCCCTTTTGAGTTATCGTTGAATGAACAAAGTTGTCTCTTTCTTGTTTCAAGTGTTCAATGATGGACCCGTGGCTAAAACTCAAGTTTTAAAAACTTCTCGAAATATGAATTTGTACTTTCTTTAGTGTATTAAGTGTTTCAAAATGTCGTCTTTCACGTAGATTCGGAATCATCAAAAGCAAATAAGTCAGTTTTTAGATATCTTTGATTGAACAAAGTTCTGTCTTTCTTGTTTCAAGTGTTTAACTATGGACCATGGCTAAAACTCAAGTTTTAAAAACTTTTCGAAATCTGAATATGGACTTTCTTTAGTGTATTAAGTGTTTCAAAATGCTGTCTTTCACGTAGATTCGTAATCATCAAAAGCAAATAAGTCAGTTTTAAGATATCGTTGATTGAACAAAGTTGTCTTCTTCCTGTTTCAAGTGTTCTACTATGGACCCATGGGTAAAACTCAAGTTTTAAAAACTTCCCAGAATCTGAATTGAGACTTTCGTTAGTGTATTAAGTGTATCAAAATGTCGTCTTTCACATGGATTCGGAATCGTCAACCGCAAAAAAAGTCAGTTTTGAGATATCGTTGAATGAACAAAGTTGTCTCTTTTTATTTTCAAGTGCTTAACTATGGACCATGGCTGAAACTCAAGTTTTAAAGACATCCCGAAATCCGAATTTGGACTTTCGTTAGTGTATTAAGTGTATCAAAATGTCATCTTTCACATTGATTCGAGATCGTCAACCGCAAAAAAAGTCAGTTTTGAGATATCGTTGAATGAACAAAGTTGTCTCTTTCTTGTTTCAAGTGTTTAACTATGGACCCATGGCTAAAACTCAAGTTTTAAAGACGTCCCGAAATCTGAATTTGGACTTTCATCAGTGTATTAAGTGTATTAAAATGTAGTCTTTCACATTGATTCAGAATCGTGCACCGCAAAAAACTTCCCTTTCGAGTTATCGTTGAATGAACGAAGTTGTCTCTTTCTTGTTTCAAGTGTTCAACTATGGACCCATGGCCAAAACTCAAGTTTTAAAAACTTCCCAAAATCTGAATTTGGGCTTTCTTTAGTGTATTAAGTGTTTCAAAATGCCATCTTTCACGTAGATTCGTAATCATCAAAAGCAAATAAGTCAGTTTTTAGATATCTTTGATTGAACAAAGTTCTGTCTTTTCTTGTTTCAAGTGTTCTACTATGGACCCATGGCTAAAACTCAAGTTTTAAAAACATCTCGAAATCTAAATCTGGACTTTCATTAGGGTATTAAGTGTATCAAAATGTCGTCTTTCACATAGATTCGAAATCGTCAACTGCAAAAAAGTCAATTTTAAGATATCGTTGATTGAACAAAGTTGTCTCTTTCTTGTTTCAAGTGTTCTACTATGGACCCATGGGTAAAACTCAAGTTTTAAAAAAGTTCCCGGAATCCAAATTTGGACATTCGTTAGTGTATTAAGTGTATCAAAATGTCGTCTTTCACGTTGATTCGGAATCGTCAACCGCAATAAAAGTCAGTTTTGAGATATTGTTGAATGAACAAAGTTGTCTCTTTCTTGTTTCAAGTGTTCTACTATTTACCCATGGCTAAAACTCAAGTTTTAAAGACTTCCCGAAATCCGAATTTGGACTTTCGTTAGTGTATTAGGTGTATCAAAATGTCGTCTTTCACATTTATTCGAAATCGTCAACTGCAAAAAAAGTCAGTTTTGAGAAATCGTTGAATAAACAAAGTTGTCTCTTTCTTGTTTCAAGTGTTCTACTATCGACCCATGGCTAAAACTCAAGTTTGAAAGACTTTCCGAAATCCGAATTTGGACTTTCATCAGTGTATTAAGTGTATTAAAATGTCGTCTTTCACATTGATTCGGAATCGTCCACTACAAAAAACTGCCCTTTTGAGTTATCGTTGAATAAGCAAAGTTGTCTCTTTCTTGTTTCAAGTGTTCAACTATGGACCCATGGCTAAAACACAAGTTTTAAAAACTTCTCGAAATATGAATTTGGACTTTCTTTAGTGTATTAAGTTTTTCAAAATGTCGTCTTTCACGTAGATTCGGAATCATCAAAACCAAATAAGTCAGTTTTTAGATATCTTTGATTGAACAAAGTTCTATCTTTCTTGTTTCAAGTGTTCTCCTATGGACCCACGGCTAAAACTCAAGTTTTAAAAACTTCTCGAAATCTGAATCTGGACTTTCATTAGTGTATTAAGTGTATCAAAATGTCATCTTTCACATAGGTTCGGAATCGTCAACTGCGAAAAAGTCAATTTTAAGATATCGTTGATTGAACAAAGTTGTCTCTTTCTTGTTTCAAGTATTCAACTATGGACCCATGGCTAAAACTCAAGTTTTAAAGACTTCCCGAAATTCGAATTTGGACTTTCATGAGTGTATTAAGTGTATTAAAATGTCGTCTTTCACATTGATTCGGAATCGTCAACCACAAAAAAAGTCAGTTTTGAGATATCGTTGAATGAACAAAGTTGTCTCTTTCTTGTTTCAAGTGTTCTACTATGGACCCATGGCTAAAACTCAAGTTTTAAAGACTTTCCGAAATCCGAATTTGGACTTTCATCAGTGTATTAAGTGTATTAAAATGTCGTCTTTCACATTGATTCGGAATCGTCCACTACAAAAAACTGCCCTTTTGAGTTATCGTTGAATAAGCAAAGTTGTCTCTTTCTTGTTTCAAGTGTTCAACTATGGACCCATGGCTAAAACACAAGTTTTAAAAACTTCTCGAAATATGAATTTGGACTTTCTTTAGTGTATTAAGTTTTTCAAAATGTCGTCTTTCACGTAGATTCGGAATCATCAAAACCAAATAAGTCAGTTTTTAGATATCTTTGATTGAACAAAGTTCTATCTTTCTTGTTTCAAGTGTTCTCCTATGGACCCACGGCTAAAACTCAAGTTTTAAAAACTTCTCGAAATCTGAATCTGGACTTTCATTAGTGTATTAAGTGTATCAAAATGTCATCTTTCACATAGGTTCGGAATCGTCAACTACAAAAAAGTCAATTTTAAGATATCGTTGATTGAACAAAGTTGTCTCCTTCTTGTTTCGAGTGTTCTACTATGGACCATGGCTAAAACTCAAGTTTTAGAGACATCTCGAAATCCCAATTTGGACTTTCGTTAGTGTATTAAGTGTATCAAAATGTCATCTTTCACATTGATTCGAGATCGTCGACCGCAAAAAAAGTCAGTTTTGAGATATCGTTGAATGAACAAAGTTGTCTCTTTCTTGTTTCTAGTGTTTAACTATGGACCCATGGCTAAAACTCAAGTTTTAAAGACTTCCCGAAATCTGATTTGGACTTTCATCATTGTATTAAGTGTATTAAAATGTAGTCTTTCACATTGATTCAGAATCGTCCACCGCAAAAAACTTTCCTTTCGAGTTATCGTTGAATGAACGAAGTTGTCTCTTTCTTGTTTCAAGTGTTCAACTACGGACCCATGGCCAAAACTCAAGTTTTAAAAACTTCCCAAAATCTGAATTTGGGCTTTCTTTAGTGTATTAAGTGTTTCAAAATGCCGTCTTTCACTTAGATTCGTAATCATCAAAAGCAAATAAGTCAGTTTTTAGATATCTTTGATTGAACAAAGTTCTGTCTTTCTTGTTTCAAGTGTTCTACTATGGACCCATGTCTAAAACTCAAGTTTTAAAAACTTCCTGAAATCTAAATCTGGACTTTCATTAGGGTATTAAGTGTATCAAAATGTCGTCTTTCACATAGATTCGGAATCGTCAACTGCAAAAAAGTCAATTTTAAGATATCATTGATTGAACAAAGTTGTCACTTTCTTGTTTCAAGTGTTCTACTATGGACCCATGGGTAAAACTCAAGTTTTAAAAAAGTTCCCGGAATCCGAATTTGGACATTCGTTAGTGTATTAAGTGTATCAAAATGTCATCTTTCACGTTGATTCGGAATCGTCAACCGCAATAAAAGTCAGTTTTGAGATATTGTTGAATGAACAAAGTTGTCTCTTTCTTGTTTCAAGTGTTCTACTATGGACCCATGGGTAAAACTCAAGTTTTAAAAAAGTTCCCGGAATCCAAATTTGGACATTCGTTAGTGTATTAAGTGTATCAAAATGTCGTCTTTCACGTTGATTCGGAATCGTCAACCGCAATAAAAGTCAGTTTTGAGATATTGTTGAATGAACAAAGTTGTCTCTTTCTTGTTTCAAGTGTTCTACTATAGACCCATGGCTAAAACTCAAGTTTTAAAGACTTCCAGAAATCCAAATTTAGACTTTCATTAGTGTATTAAGTGTATTAAAATGTCGTATTTCACATTGATTCGGAATCGTCAACCGCAAAAAAAGTCAGTTTTGAGATATCGTTGAATGAACAAAGTTTTCTCTTTCTTGTTTCAAGTGTTTAACTATGGACCCATGGCTAAAACTCAAGTTTTAAAGACTTCCCGAAATCCGAATTTGGACTTTCATTAGCGTATTAAGTGTATTAAAATTTCATCTTTCACATTGATTCGGAATCGTCAACTGCAAAAAAAGTCAGTTTTGAGTTATAGTTGAATGAACAAAGTTGTCTCTTTCTTGTTTCAAGTATTCAACTATGGACCCATGGCTAAAACTCAAGTTTTAAAGACTTCCCGAAATTCGAATTTGGACTTTCATGAGTGTATTAAGTGTATTAAAATGTCGTCTTTCACATTGATTCGGAATCGTCAACCACAAAAAAAGTCAGTTTTGAGATATCGTTGAATGAACAAAGTTGTCTCTTTCTTGTTTCAAGTGTTTAACTATGGACCCATGGCTAAAACTCAAGTTTTAAAAACTTCTCGAAATATGAATTTGGACTTTCTTTAGTGTATTAGGTGTTTCAAAATGTCGTCTTTCACGTAGATTCGGAATCATCAACAGCAAAAAAAGTCAGTTTTGTGATATCGTTGAATGAACAAAGTTGTATCTTTCTTGTTTCAAGTGTTTAACTACGGACCCATGGCTAAAACTCAAGTTTTAAAGACTTTTCGAAATCCGAATTTGGACTTTCATCAGTGTATTAAGTGTATTAAAATGTCATCTTTCACATTGATTCGGAATCGTCCACCGCAAAAAAGTTCCCTTTTGAGTTATCGTTGAATGAACAAAGTTGTCTCTTTCTTGTTTCAAGTGTTCAATGATGGACCCGTGGCTAAAACTCAAGTTTTAAAAACTTCTCGAAATATGAATTTGTACTTTCTTTAGTGTATTAAGTGTTTCAAAATGTCGTCTTTCACGTAGATTCGGAATCATCAAAAGCAAATAAGTCAGTTTTTAGATATCTTTGATTGAACAAAGTTCTGTCTTTCTTGTTTCAAGTGTTTAACTATGGACCATGGCTAAAACTCAAGTTTTAAAAACTTTTCGAAATCTGAATATGGACTTTCTTTAGTGTATTAAGTGTTTCAAAATGCTGTCTTTCACGTAGATTCGTAATCATCAAAAGCAAATAAGTCAGTTTTAAGATATCGTTGATTGAACAAAGTTGTCTTCTTCCTGTTTCAAGTGTTCTACTATGGACCCATGGGTAAAACTCAAGTTTTAAAAACTTCCCAGAATCTGAATTGAGACTTTCGTTAGTGTATTAAGTGTATCAAAATGTCGTCTTTCACATGGATTCGGAATCGTCAACCGCAAAAAAAGTCAGTTTTGAGATATCGTTGAATGAACAAAGTTGTCTCTTTTTATTTTCAAGTGCTTAACTATGGACCATGGCTGAAACTCAAGTTTTAAAGACATCCCGAAATCCGAATTTGGACTTTCGTTAGTGTATTAAGTGTATCAAAATGTCATCTTTCACATTGATTCGAGATCGTCAACCGCAAAAAAAGTCAGTTTTGAGATATCGTTGAATGAACAAAGTTGTCTCTTTCTTGTTTCAAGTGTTTAACTATGGACCCATGGCTAAAACTCAAGTTTTAAAGACTTCCCAAAATCTGAATTTGGACTTTCATCAGTGTATTAAGTGTATTAAAATGTAGTCTTTCACATTGATTCAGAATCGTGCACCGCAAAAAACTTCCCTTTCGAGTTATCGTTGAATGAACGAAGTTGTCTCTTTCTTGTTTCAAGTGTTCAACTATGGACCCATGGCCAAAACTCAAGTTTTAAAAACTTCCCAAAATCTGAATTTGGGCTTTCTTTAGTGTATTAAGTGTTTCAAAATGCCATCTTTCACGTAGATTCGTAATCATCAAAAGCAAATAAGTCAGTTTTTAGATATCTTTGATTGAACAAAGTTCTGTCTTTTCTTGTTTCAAGTGTTCTACTATGGACCCATGGCTAAAACTCAAGTTTTAAAAACATCTCGAAATCTAAATCTGGACTTTCATTAGGGTATTAAGTGTATCAAAATGTCGTCTTTCACATAGATTCGAAATCGTCAACTGCAAAAAAGTCAATTTTAAGATATCGTTGATTGAACAAAGTTGTCTCTTTCTTGTTTCAAGTGTTCTACTATGGACCCATGGGTAAAACTCAAGTTTTAAAAAAGTTCCCGGAATCCAAATTTGGACATTCGTTAGTGTATTAAGTGTATCAAAATGTCGTCTTTCACGTTGATTCGGAATCGTCAACCGCAATAAAAGTCAGTTTTGAGATATTGTTGAATGAACAAAGTTGTCTCTTTCTTGTTTCAAGTGTTCTACTATTTACCCATGGCTAAAACTCAAGTTTTAAAGACTTCCCGAAATCCGAATTTGGACTTTCGTTAGTGTATTAGGTGTATCAAAATGTCGTCTTTCACATTTATTCGAAATCGTCAACTGCAAAAAAAGTCAGTTTTGAGAAATCGTTGAATAAACAAAGTTGTCTCTTTCTTGTTTCAAGTGTTCTACTATCGACCCATGGCTAAAACTCAAGTTTGAAAGACTTTCCGAAATCCGAATTTGGACTTTCATCAGTGTATTAAGTGTATTAAAATGTCGTCTTTCACATTGATTCGGAATCGTCCACTACAAAAAACTGCCCTTTTGAGTTATCGTTGAATAAGCAAAGTTGTCTCTTTCTTGTTTCAAGTGTTCAACTATGGACCCATGGCTAAAACACAAGTTTTAAAAACTTCTCGAAATATGAATTTGGACTTTCTTTAGTGTATTAAGTTTTTCAAAATGTCGTCTTTCACGTAGATTCGGAATCATCAAAACCAAATAAGTCAGTTTTTAGATATCTTTGATTGAACAAAGTTCTATCTTTCTTGTTTCAAGTGTTCTCCTATGGACCCACGGCTAAAACTCAAGTTTTAAAAACTTCTCGAAATCTGAATCTGGACTTTCATTAGTGTATTAAGTGTATCAAAATGTCATCTTTCACATAGGTTCGGAATCGTCAACTGCGAAAAAGTCAATTTTAAGATATCGTTGATTGAACAAAGTTGTCTCTTTCTTGTTTCAAGTATTCAACTATGGACCCATGGCTAAAACTCAAGTTTTAAAGACTTCCCGAAATTCGAATTTGGACTTTCATGAGTGTATTAAGTGTATTAAAATGTCGTCTTTCACATTGATTCGGAATCGTCAACCACAAAAAAAGTCAGTTTTGAGATATCGTTGAATGAACAAAGTTGTCTCTTTCTTGTTTCAAGTGTTCTACTATGGACCCATGGCTAAAACTCAAGTTTTAAAGACTTTCCGAAATCCGAATTTGGACTTTCATCAGTGTATTAAGTGTATTAAAATGTCGTCTTTCACATTGATTCGGAATCGTCCACTACAAAAAACTGCCCTTTTGAGTTATCGTTGAATAAGCAAAGTTGTCTCTTTCTTGTTTCAAGTGTTCAACTATGGACCCATGGCTAAAACACAAGTTTTAAAAACTTCTCGAAATATGAATTTGGACTTTCTTTAGTGTATTAAGTTTTTCAAAATGTCGTCTTTCACGTAGATTCGGAATCATCAAAACCAAATAAGTCAGTTTTTAGATATCTTTGATTGAACAAAGTTCTATCTTTCTTGTTTCAAGTGTTCTCCTATGGACCCACGGCTAAAACTCAAGTTTTAAAAACTTCTCGAAATCTGAATCTGGACTTTCATTAGTGTATTAAGTGTATCAAAATGTCATCTTTCACATAGGTTCGGAATCGTCAACTACAAAAAAGTCAATTTTAAGATATCGTTGATTGAACAAAGTTGTCTCCTTCTTGTTTCGAGTGTTCTACTATGGACCATGGCTAAAACTCAAGTTTTAGAGACATCTCGAAATCCCAATTTGGACTTTCGTTAGTGTATTAAGTGTATCAAAATGTCATCTTTCACATTGATTCGAGATCGTCGACCGCAAAAAAAGTCAGTTTTGAGATATCGTTGAATGAACAAAGTTGTCTCTTTCTTGTTTCTAGTGTTTAACTATGGACCCATGGCTAAAACTCAAGTTTTAAAGACTTCCCGAAATCTGATTTGGACTTTCATCATTGTATTAAGTGTATTAAAATGTAGTCTTTCACATTGATTCAGAATCGTCCACCGCAAAAAACTTTCCTTTCGAGTTATCGTTGAATGAACGAAGTTGTCTCTTTCTTGTTTCAAGTGTTCAACTACGGACCCATGGCCAAAACTCAAGTTTTAAAAACTTCCCAAAATCTGAATTTGGGCTTTCTTTAGTGTATTAAGTGTTTCAAAATGCCGTCTTTCACTTAGATTCGTAATCATCAAAAGCAAATAAGTCAGTTTTTAGATATCTTTGATTGAACAAAGTTCTGTCTTTCTTGTTTCAAGTGTTCTACTATGGACCCATGTCTAAAACTCAAGTTTTAAAAACTTCCTGAAATCTAAATCTGGACTTTCATTAGGGTATTAAGTGTATCAAAATGTCGTCTTTCACATAGATTCGGAATCGTCAACTGCAAAAAAGTCAATTTTAAGATATCATTGATTGAACAAAGTTGTCACTTTCTTGTTTCAAGTGTTCTACTATGGACCCATGGGTAAAACTCAAGTTTTAAAAAAGTTCCCGGAATCCGAATTTGGACATTCGTTAGTGTATTAAGTGTATCAAAATGTCATCTTTCACGTTGATTCGGAATCGTCAACCGCAATAAAAGTCAGTTTTGAGATATTGTTGAATGAACAAAGTTGCCTCTTTCTTGTTTCAAGTGTTTAACTATTGACCCATGGCTAAAACTCAAGCTTTAAAGACTTCCCGAAATCCAAATTTGGACTTTCGTTAGTGTATTAAGTGTATCAAAATGTCGTCTTTCACATTTATTCGAAATCGTCAACCGCAAAAAAAGTCAGTTTTGAGAAATCGTTGAATGAACAAAGTTGTCTCTTTCTTGTTTCAAGTGTTCTACTATAGACCCATGGCTAAAACTCAAGTTTTAAAGACTTCCAGAAATCCAAATTTAGACTTTCATTAGTGTATTAAGTGTATTAAAATGTCGTATTTCACATTGATTCGGAATCGTCAACCGCAAAAAAAGTCAGTTTTGAGATATCGTTGAATGAACAAAGTTTTCTCTTTCTTGTTTCAAGTGTTTAACTATGGACCCATGGCTAAAACTCAAGTTTTAAAGACTTCCCGAAATCCGAATTTGGACTTTCATTAGCGTATTAAGTGTATTAAAATTTCATCTTTCACATTGATTCGGAATCGTCAACTGCAAAAAAAGTCAGTTTTGAGTTATAGTTGAATGAACAAAGTTGTCTCTTTCTTGTTTCAAGTATTCAACTATGGACCCATGGCTAAAACTCAAGTTTTAAAGACTTCCCGAAATTCGAATTTGGACTTTCATGAGTGTATTAAGTGTATTAAAATGTCGTCTTTCACATTGATTCGGAATCGTCAACCACAAAAAAAGTCAGTTTTGAGATATCGTTGAATGAACAAAGTTGTCTCTTTCTTGTTTCAAGTGTTTAACTATGGACCCATGGCTAAAACTCAAGTTTTAAAAACTTCTCGAAATATGAATTTGGACTTTCTTTAGTGTATTAGGTGTTTCAAAATGTCGTCTTTCACGTAGATTCGGAATCATCAACAGCAAAAAAAGTCAGTTTTGTGATATCGTTGAATGAACAAAGTTGTATCTTTCTTGTTTCAAGTGTTTAACTACGGACCCATGGCTAAAACTCAAGTTTTAAAGACTTTTCGAAATCCGAATTTGGACTTTCATCAGTGTATTAAGTGTATTAAAATGTCATCTTTCACATTGATTCGGAATCGTCCACCGCAAAAAAGTTCCCTTTTGAGTTATCGTTGAATGAACAAAGTTGTCTCTTTCTTGTTTCAAGTGTTCAATGATGGACCCGTGGCTAAAACTCAAGTTTTAAAAACTTCTCGAAATATGAATTTGTACTTTCTTTAGTGTATTAAGTGTTTCAAAATGTCGTCTTTCACGTAGATTCGGAATCATCAAAAGCAAATAAGTCAGTTTTTAGATATCTTTGATTGAACAAAGTTCTGTCTTTCTTGTTTCAAGTGTTTAACTATGGACCATGGCTAAAACTCAAGTTTTAAAAACTTTTCGAAATCTGAATATGGACTTTCTTTAGTGTATTAAGTGTTTCAAAATGCTGTCTTTCACGTAGATTCGTAATCATCAAAAGCAAATAAGTCAGTTTTAAGATATCGTTGATTGAACAAAGTTGTCTTCTTCCTGTTTCAAGTGTTCTACTATGGACCCATGGGTAAAACTCAAGTTTTAAAAACTTCCCAGAATCTGAATTGAGACTTTCGTTAGTGTATTAAGTGTATCAAAATGTCGTCTTTCACATGGATTCGGAATCGTCAACCGCAAAAAAAGTCAGTTTTGAGATATCGTTGAATGAACAAAGTTGTCTCTTTTTATTTTCAAGTGCTTAACTATGGACCATGGCTGAAACTCAAGTTTTAAAGACATCCCGAAATCCGAATTTGGACTTTCGTTAGTGTATTAAGTGTATCAAAATGTCATCTTTCACATTGATTCGAGATCGTCAACCGCAAAAAAAGTCAGTTTTGAGATATCGTTGAATGAACAAAGTTGTCTCTTTCTTGTTTCAAGTGTTTAACTATGGACCCATGGCTAAAACTCAAGTTTTAAAGACTTCCCAAAATCTGAATTTGGACTTTCATCAGTGTATTAAGTGTATTAAAATGTAGTCTTTCACATTGATTCAGAATCGTGCACCGCAAAAAACTTCCCTTTCGAGTTATCGTTGAATGAACGAAGTTGTCTCTTTCTTGTTTCAAGTGTTCAACTATGGACCCATGGCCAAAACTCAAGTTTTAAAAACTTCCCAAAATCTGAATTTGGGCTTTCTTTAGTGTATTAAGTGTTTCAAAATGCCATCTTTCACGTAGATTCGTAATCATCAAAAGCAAATAAGTCAGTTTTTAGATATCTTTGATTGAACAAAGTTCTGTCTTTTCTTGTTTCAAGTGTTCTACTATGGACCCATGGCTAAAACTCAAGTTTTAAAAACATCTCGAAATCTAAATCTGGACTTTCATTAGGGTATTAAGTGTATCAAAATGTCGTCTTTCACATAGATTCGAAATCGTCAACTGCAAAAAAGTCAATTTTAAGATATCGTTGATTGAACAAAGTTGTCTCTTTCTTGTTTCAAGTGTTCTACTATGGACCCATGGGTAAAACTCAAGTTTTAAAAAAGTTCCCGGAATCCAAATTTGGACATTCGTTAGTGTATTAAGTGTATCAAAATGTCGTCTTTCACGTTGATTCGGAATCGTCAACCGCAATAAAAGTCAGTTTTGAGATATTGTTGAATGAACAAAGTTGTCTCTTTCTTGTTTCAAGTGTTCTACTATTTACCCATGGCTAAAACTCAAGTTTTAAAGACTTCCCGAAATCCGAATTTGGACTTTCGTTAGTGTATTAGGTGTATCAAAATGTCGTCTTTCACATTTATTCGAAATCGTCAACTGCAAAAAAAGTCAGTTTTGAGAAATCGTTGAATAAACAAAGTTGTCTCTTTCTTGTTTCAAGTGTTCTACTATCGACCCATGGCTAAAACTCAAGTTTGAAAGACTTTCCGAAATCCGAATTTGGACTTTCATCAGTGTATTAAGTGTATTAAAATGTCGTCTTTCACATTGATTCGGAATCGTCCACTACAAAAAACTGCCCTTTTGAGTTATCGTTGAATAAGCAAAGTTGTCTCTTTCTTGTTTCAAGTGTTCAACTATGGACCCATGGCTAAAACACAAGTTTTAAAAACTTCTCGAAATATGAATTTGGACTTTCTTTAGTGTATTAAGTTTTTCAAAATGTCGTCTTTCACGTAGATTCGGAATCATCAAAACCAAATAAGTCAGTTTTTAGATATCTTTGATTGAACAAAGTTCTATCTTTCTTGTTTCAAGTGTTCTCCTATGGACCCACGGCTAAAACTCAAGTTTTAAAAACTTCTCGAAATCTGAATCTGGACTTTCATTAGTGTATTAAGTGTATCAAAATGTCATCTTTCACATAGGTTCGGAATCGTCAACTGCGAAAAAGTCAATTTTAAGATATCGTTGATTGAACAAAGTTGTCTCTTTCTTGTTTCAAGTATTCAACTATGGACCCATGGCTAAAACTCAAGTTTTAAAGACTTCCCGAAATTCGAATTTGGACTTTCATGAGTGTATTAAGTGTATTAAAATGTCGTCTTTCACATTGATTCGGAATCGTCAACCACAAAAAAAGTCAGTTTTGAGATATCGTTGAATGAACAAAGTTGTCTCTTTCTTGTTTCAAGTGTTCTACTATGGACCCATGGCTAAAACTCAAGTTTTAAAGACTTTTCGAAATCCGAATTTGGACTTTCATCAGTGTATTAAGTGTATTAAAATGTCGTCTTTCACATTGATTCGGAATCGTCCACTACAAAAAACTGCCCTTTTGACTTATCGTTGAATAAGCAAAGTTGTCTCTTTCTTGTTTCAAGTGTTCAACTATGGACCCATGGCTAAAACACAAGTTTTAAAAACTTCTCGAAATATGAATTTGGACTTTCTTTAGTGTATTAAGTTTTTCAAAATGTCGTCTTTCACGTAGATTCGGAATCATCAAAACCAAATAAGTCAGTTTTTAGATATCTTTGATTGAACAAAGTTCTATCTTTCTTGTTTCAAGTGTTCTCCTATGGACCCACGGCTAAAACTCAAGTTTTAAAAACTTCTCGAAATCTGAATCTAGACTTTCATTAGTGTATTGAGTGTATCAAAATGTCATCTTTCACATAGGTTCGGAATCGTCAACTACAAAAAAGTCAATTTTAAGATATCGTTGATTGAACAAAGTTGTCTCCTTCTTGTTTCGAGTGTTCTACTATGGACCATGGCTAAAACTCAAGTTTTAGAGACATCTCGAAATCCCAATTTGGACTTTCGTTAGTGTATTAAGTGTATCAAAATGTCATCTTTCACATTGATTCGAGATCGTCAACCGCAAAAAAAGTCAGTTTTGAGATATCGTTGAATGAACAAAGTTGTCTCTTTCTTGTTTCTAGTGTTTAACTATGGACCCATGGCTAAAACTCAAGTTTTAAAGACTTCTCGAAATCTGATTTGGACTTTCATCATTGTATTAAGTGTATTAAAATGTAGTCTTTCACATTGATTCAGAATCGTCCACCGCAAAAAACTTTCCTTTCGAGTTATCGTTGAATGAACGAAGTTGTCTCTTTCTTGTTTCAAGTGTTCAACTACGGACCCATGGCCAAAACTCAAGTTTTAAAAACTTCCCAAAATCTGAATTTGGGCTTTCTTTAGTGTATTAAGTGTTTCAAAATGCCGTCTTTCACTTAGATTCGTAATCATCAAAAGCAAATAAGTCAGTTTTTAGATATCTTTGATTGAACAAAGTTCTGTCTTTCTTGTTTCAAGTGTTCTACTATGGACCCATGTCTAAAACTCAAGTTTTAAAAACTTCCTGAAATCTAAATCTGGACTTTCATTAGGGTATTAAGTGTATCAAAATGTCGTCTTTCACATAGATTCGGAATCATCAACTGCAAAAAAGTCAATTTTAAGATATCATTGATTGAACAAAGTTGTCACTTTCTTGTTTCAAGTGTTCTACTATGGACCCATGGGTAAAACTCAAGTTTTAAAAAAGTTCCCGGAATCCGAATTTGGACATTCGTTAGTGTATTAAGTGTATCAAAATGTCATCTTTCACGTTGATTCGGAATCGTCAACCGCAATAAAAGTCAGTTTTGAGATATTGTTGAATGAACAAAGTTGCCTCTTTCTTGTTTCAAGTGTTTAACTATTGACCCATGGCTAAAACTCAAGCTTTAAAGACTTCCCGAAATCCAAATTTGGACTTTCGTTAGTGTATTAAGTGTATCAAAATGTCGTCTTTCACATTTATTCGAAATCGTCAACCGCAAAAAAAGTCAGTTTTGAGAAATCGTTGAATGAACAAAGTTGTCTCTTTCTTGTTTCAAGTGTTCTACTATAGACCCATGGCTAAAACTCAAGTTTTAAAGACTTCCAGAAATCCAAATTTAGACTTTCATTAGTGTATTAAGTGTATTAAAATGTCGTATTTCACATTGATTCGGAATCGTCAACCGCAAAAAAAGTCAGTTTTGAGATATCGTTGAATGAACAAAGTTTTCTCTTTCTTGTTTCAAGTGTTTAACTATGGACCCATGGCTAAAACTCAAGTTTTAAAGACTTCCCGAAATCCGAATTTGGACTTTCATTAGCGTATTAAGTGTATTAAAATTTCATCTTTCACATTGATTCGGAATCGTCAACTGCAAAAAAAGTCAGTTTTGAGTTATAGTTGAATGAACAAAGTTGTCTCTTTCTTGTTTCAAGTATTCAACTATGGACCCATGGCTAAAACTCAAGTTTTAAAGACTTCCCGAAATTCGAATTTGGACTTTCATGAGTGTATTAAGTGTATTAAAATGTCGTCTTTCACATTGATTCGGAATCGTCAACCACAAAAAAAGTCAGTTTTGAGATATCGTTGAATGAACAAAGTTGTCTCTTTCTTGTTTCAAGTGTTTAACTATGGACCCATGGCTAAAACTCAAGTTTTAAAAACTTCTCGAAATATGAATTTGGACTTTCTTTAGTGTATTAGGTGTTTCAAAATGTCGTCTTTCACGTAGATTCGGAATCATCAACAGCAAAAAAAGTCAGTTTTGTGATATCGTTGAATGAACAAAGTTGTATCTTTCTTGTTTCAAGTGTTTAACTACGGACCCATGGCTAAAACTCAAGTTTTAAAGACTTTTCGAAATCCGAATTTGGACTTTCATCAGTGTATTAAGTGTATTAAAATGTCATCTTTCACATTGATTCGGAATCGTCCACCGCAAAAAAGTTCCCTTTTGAGTTATCGTTGAATGAACAAAGTTGTCTCTTTCTTGTTTCAAGTGTTCAATGATGGACCCGTGGCTAAAACTCAAGTTTTAAAAACTTCTCGAAATATGAATTTGTACTTTCTTTAGTGTATTAAGTGTTTCAAAATGTCGTCTTTCACGTAGATTCGGAATCATCAAAAGCAAATAAGTCAGTTTTTAGATATCTTTGATTGAACAAAGTTCTGTCTTTCTTGTTTCAAGTGTTTAACTATGGACCATGGCTAAAACTCAAGTTTTAAAAACTTTTCGAAATCTGAATATGGACTTTCTTTAGTGTATTAAGTGTTTCAAAATGCTGTCTTTCACGTAGATTCGTAATCATCAAAAGCAAATAAGTCAGTTTTAAGATATCGTTGATTGAACAAAGTTGTCTTCTTCTTGTTTCAAGTGTTCTACTATGGACCCATGGGTAAAACTCAAGTTTTAAAAACTTCCCAGAATCTGAATTGAGACTTTCGTTAGTGTATTAAGTGTATCAAAATGTCGTCTTTCACATGGATTCGGAATCGTCAACCGCAAAAAAAGTCAGTTTTGAGATATCGTTGAATGAACAAAGTTGTCTCTTTTTATTTTCAAGTGCTTAACTATGGACCATGGCTGAAACTCAAGTTTTAAAGACATCCCGAAATCCGAATTTGGACTTTCGTTAGTGTATTAAGTGTATCAAAATGTCATCTTTCACATTGATTCGAGATCGTCAACCGCAAAAAAAGTCAGTTTTGAGATATCGTTGAATGAACAAAGTTGTCTCTTTCTTGTTTCAAGTGTTTAACTATGGACCCATGGCTAAAACTCAAGTTTTAAAGACTTCCCGAAATCCGAATTTGGACTTTCATTAGTGTATTAAGTGTATTAAAATGTCGCCTTTCACATTGATTCGGAATCGTCGACCGCAAAAAAAGTCAGTTTTGAGATATCGTTGAATGAACAAAGTTGTCTCTTTCTTGTTTCAAGTGTTTAACTATGGACCCATGGCTAAAACTCAAGTTTTAAAAACTTCTCGAAATATGAATTTGGACTTTCTTTAGTGTATTAGGTGTTTCAAAATGTCGTCTTTCACGTAGATTCGGAATCATCAACAGCAAAAAAAGTCAGTTTTGTGATATCGTTGAATGAACAAAGTTGTATCTTTCTTGTTTCAAGTGTTTAACTACGGACCCATGGCTAAAACTCAAGTTTTAAAGACTTTTCGAAATTCGAATTTGGACTTTCATCAGTGTATTAAGTGTATTAAAATGTCGTCTTTCACATTGATTCGGAATCGTCCACCGCAAAAAAGTTCCCTTTTGAGTTATCGTTGAATGAACAAAGTTGTCTCTTTCTTGTTTCAAGTGTTCAACGATGGACCCATGGCTAAAACTCAAGTTTTAAAAACTTCTCGAAATATGAATTTGTACTTTCTTTAGTGTATTAAGTGTTTCAAAATGTCGTCTTTCACGTAGATTCAGAATCATCAAAAGCAAATAAGTCAGTTTTTAGATATCTTTGATTGAACAAAGTTCTGTCTTTCTTGTTTCAAGTGTTTAACTACGGACCATGGCTAAAACTCAAGTTTTAAAAACTTTTCGAAATCTGAATATGGACTTTCTTTAGTGTATTAAGTGTTTCAAAATGCTGTCTTTCACGTAGATTCGTAATCATCAAAAGCAAATAAGTCAGTTTTAAGATATCGTTGATTGAACAAAGTTGTCTTCTTCTTGTTTCAAGTGTTCTACTATGGACCCATGGCTAAAACTCAAGTTTTAAAGACATCCCGAAATCCGAATTTGGACTTTCGTTAGTGTATTAAGTGTATCAAAATGTCATCTTTCACATTGATTCGAGATCGTCAACCGCAAAAAAAGTCAGTTTTGAGATATCGTTGAATGAACAAAGTTGTCTCTTTCTTGTTTCAAGTGTTTAACTATGGACCCATGGCTAAAACTCAAGTTTTAAAGACTTCCCGAAATCTGAATTTGGACTTTCATCAGTGTATTAAGTGTATTAAAATGTAGTCTTTCACATTGATTCAGAATCGTGCACCGCAAAAAACTTCCCTTTCGAGTTATCGTTGAATGAACGAAGTTGTCTCTTTCTTGTTTCAAGTGTTCAACTATGGACCCATAGCAAAAAGTCAAGTTTTAAAAACTTCCCAAAATCTGAATTTGGGCTTTCTTTAGGGTATTAAGTGTATCAAAATGTCGTCTTTCACATAGATTCGAAATCGTCAACTGCAAAAAAGTCAATTTTAAGATATCGTAGATTGAACAAAGTTGTCTCTTTCTTGTTTCAAGTGTTCTACTATGGACCCATGGGTAAAACTCAAGTTTTAAAAAAGTTTCCGGAATCCAAATTTGGACATTCGTTAGTGTATTAAGTGTATCAAAATGTCGTCTTTCACGTTGATTCGGAATCGTCAACCGCAATAAAAGTCAGTTTTGAGATATTGTTGAATGAACAAAGTTGTCTCTTTCTTGTTTCAAGTGTTCTACTATTTACCCATGGCTAAAACTCAAGTTTTAAAGACTTCCCGAAATCCGAATTTGGACTTTCGTTAGTGTATTAAGTGTATCAAAATGTCATCTTTCACATTTATTCGAAATCGTCAACTGCAAAAAAAGTCAGTTTTGAGAAATCGTTGAATGAACAAAGTTGTCTCTTTCTTGTTTCAAGTGTTCTACTATGGACCCATGGCTAAAACTCAAGTTTTAAAGACTTTCCGAAATTCGAATTTGGACTTTCATCAGTGTATTAAGTGTATTAAAATGTCGTCTTTCACATTGATTCGGAATCGTCCACTACAAAAAACTGCCCTTTTGAGTTATCGTTGAATAAGCAAAGTTGTCTCTTTCTTGTTTCAAGTGTTCAACTATGGACCCATGGCTAAAACACAAGTTTTAAAAACTTCTCGAAATATGAATTTGGACTTTCTTTAGTGTATTAAGTTTTTCAAAATGTCGTCTTTCACGTAGATTCGGAATCATCAAAACCAAATAAGTCAGTTTTTAGATATCTTTGATTGAACAAAGTTCTATCTTTCTTGTTTCAAGTGTTCTCCTATGGACCCACGGCTAAAACTCAAGTTTTAAAAACTTCTCGAAATCTGAATCTGGACTTTCATTAGTGTATTAAGTGTATCAAAATGTCATCTTTCACATAGGTTCGGAATCGTCAACTGCGAAAAAGTCAATTTTAAGATATCGTTGATTGAACAAAGTTGTCTCTTTCTTGTTTCAAGTATTCAACTATGGACCCATGGCTAAAACTCAAGTTTTAAAGACTTCCCGAAATTCGAATTTGGACTTTCATGAGTGTATTAAGTGTATTAAAATGTCGTCTTTCACATTGATTCGGAATCGTCAACCACAAAAAAAGTCAGTTTTGAGATATCGTTGAATGAACAAAGTTGTCTCTTTCTTGTTTCAAGTGTTTAACTATGGACCCATGGCTAAAACTCAAGTTTTAAAAACTTCTCGAAATATGAATTTGGACTTTCTTTAGTGTATTAGGTGTTTCAAAATGTCGTCTTTCACGTAGATTCGGAATCATCAACAGCAAAAAAAGTCAGTTTTGTGATATCATTGAATGAACAAAGTTGTATCTTTCTTGTTTCAAGTGTTTAACTACGGACCCATGGCTAAAACTCAAGTTTTAAAGACTTTTCGAAATTCAAATTTGGACTTTCATCAGTGTATTAAGTGTATTAAAATGTCGTCTTTCACATTGATTCGGAATCGTCCACCGCAAAAAAGTTCCCTTTTGAGTTATCGTTGAATGAACAAAGTTGTCTCTTTCTTGTTTCAAGTGTTCAACGATGGACCCATGGCTAAAACTCAAGTTTTAAAAACTTCTCGAAATATGAATTTGTACTTTCTTTAGTGTATTAAGTGTTTCAAAATGTCGTCTTTCACGTAGATTCGGAATCATCAAAAGCAAATAAGTCAGTTTTTAGATATCTTTGATTGAACAAAGTTCTGTCTTTCTTGTTTCAAGTGTTTAACTACGGACCATGGCTAAAACTCAAGTTTTAAAAACTTTTCGAAATCTGAATATGGACTTTCTTTAGTGTATTAAGTGTTTCAAAATGCTGTCTTTCACGTAGATTCGTAATCATCAAAAGCAAATAAGTCAGTTTTAAGATATCGTTGATTGAACAAAGTTGTCTTCTTCTTGTTTCAAGTGTTCTACTATGGACCCATGGCTAAAACTCAAGTTTTAAAGACATCCCGAAATCCGAATTTGGACTTTCGTTAGTGTATTAAGTGTATCAAAATGTCATCTTTCACATTGATTCGAGATCGTCAACCGCAAAAAAAGTCAGTTTTGAGATATCGTTGAATGAACAAAGTTGTCTCTTTCTTGTTTCAAGTGTTTAACTATGGACCCATGGCTAAAACTCAAGTTTTAAAGACTTCCCGAAATCTGAATTTGGACTTTCATCAGTGTATTAAGTGTATTAAAATGTAGTCTTTCACATTGATTCAGAATCGTGCACCGCAAAAAACTTCCCTTTCGAGTTATCGTTGAATGAACGAAGTTGTCTCTTTCTTGTTTCAAGTGTTCAACTATGGACCCATAGCCAAAACTCAAGTTTTAAAAACTTCCCAAAATCTGAATTTGGGCTTTCTTTAGGGTATTAAGTGTATCAAAATGTCGTCTTTCACATAGATTCGAAATCGTCAACTGCAAAAAAGTCAATTTTAAGATATCGTAGATTGAACAAAGTTGTCTCTTTCTTGTTTCAAGTGTTTAACTATGGACCCATGGCTAAAACTCAAGTTTTAAAGACTTCCCGAAATCTGAATTTGGACTTTCATCAGTGTATTAAGTGTATTAAAATGTAGTCTTTCACATTGATTCAGAATCGTGCACCGCAAAAAACTTCCCTTTCGAGTTATCGTTGAATGAACGAAGTTGTCTCTTTCTTGTTTCAAGTGTTCAACTATGGACCCATAGCAAAAAGTCAAGTTTTAAAAACTTCCCAAAATCTGAATTTGGGCTTTCTTTAGGGTATTAAGTGTATCAAAATGTCGTCTTTCACATAGATTCGAAATCGTCAACTGCAAAAAAGTCAATTTTAAGATATCGTAGATTGAACAAAGTTGTCTCTTTCTTGTTTCAAGTGTTCTACTATGGACCCATGGGTAAAACTCAAGTTTTAAAAAAGTTTCCGGAATCCAAATTTGGACATTCGTTAGTGTATTAAGTGTATCAAAATGTCGTCTTTCACGTTGATTCGGAATCGTCAACCGCAATAAAAGTCAGTTTTGAGATATTGTTGAATGAACAAAGTTGTCTCTTTCTTGTTTCAAGTGTTCTACTATTTACCCATGGCTAAAACTCAAGTTTTAAAGACTTCCCGAAATCCGAATTTGGACTTTCGTTAGTGTATTAAGTGTATCAAAATGTCATCTTTCACATTTATTCGAAATCGTCAACTGCAAAAAAAGTCAGTTTTGAGAAATCGTTGAATGAACAAAGTTGTCTCTTTCTTGTTTCAAGTGTTCTACTATGGACCCATGGCTAAAACTCAAGTTTTAAAGACTTTCCGAAATTCGAATTTGGACTTTCATCAGTGTATTAAGTGTATTAAAATGTCGTCTTTCACATTGATTCGGAATCGTCCACTACAAAAAACTGCCCTTTTGAGTTATCGTTGAATAAGCAAAGTTGTCTCTTTCTTGTTTCAAGTGTTCAACTATGGACCCATGGCTAAAACACAAGTTTTAAAAACTTCTCGAAATATGAATTTGGACTTTCTTTAGTGTATTAAGTTTTTCAAAATGTCGTCTTTCACGTAGATTCGGAATCATCAAAACCAAATAAGTCAGTTTTTAGATATCTTTGATTGAACAAAGTTCTATCTTTCTTGTTTCAAGTGTTCTCCTATGGACCCACGGCTAAAACTCAAGTTTTAAAAACTTCTCGAAATCTGAATCTGGACTTTCATTAGTGTATTAAGTGTATCAAAATGTCATCTTTCACATAGGTTCGGAATCGTCAACTGCGAAAAAGTCAATTTTAAGATATCGTTGATTGAACAAAGTTGTCTCTTTCTTGTTTCAAGTATTCAACTATGGACCCATGGCTAAAACTCAAGTTTTAAAGACTTCCCGAAATTCGAATTTGGACTTTCATGAGTGTATTAAGTGTATTAAAATGTCGTCTTTCACATTGATTCGGAATCGTCAACCACAAAAAAAGTCAGTTTTGAGATATCGTTGAATGAACAAAGTTGTCTCTTTCTTGTTTCAAGTGTTTAACTATGGACCCATGGCTAAAACTCAAGTTTTAAAAACTTCTCGAAATATGAATTTGGACTTTCTTTAGTGTATTAGGTGTTTCAAAATGTCGTCTTTCACGTAGATTCGGAATCATCAACAGCAAAAAAAGTCAGTTTTGTGATATCATTGAATGAACAAAGTTGTATCTTTCTTGTTTCAAGTGTTTAACTACGGACCCATGGCTAAAACTCAAGTTTTAAAGACTTTTCGAAATTCAAATTTGGACTTTCATCAGTGTATTAAGTGTATTAAAATGTCGTCTTTCACATTGATTCGGAATCGTCCACCGCAAAAAAGTTCCCTTTTGAGTTATCGTTGAATGAACAAAGTTGTCTCTTTCTTGTTTCAAGTGTTCAACGATGGACCCATGGCTAAAACTCAAGTTTTAAAAACTTCTCGAAATATGAATTTGTACTTTCTTTAGTGTATTAAGTGTTTCAAAATGTCGTCTTTCACGTAGATTCGGAATCATCAAAAGCAAATAAGTCAGTTTTTAGATATCTTTGATTGAACAAAGTTCTGTCTTTCTTGTTTCAAGTGTTTAACTACGGACCATGGCTAAAACTCAAGTTTTAAAAACTTTTCGAAATCTGAATATGGACTTTCTTTAGTGTATTAAGTGTTTCAAAATGCTGTCTTTCACGTAGATTCGTAATCATCAAAAGCAAATAAGTCAGTTTTAAGATATCGTTGATTGAACAAAGTTGTCTTCTTCTTGTTTCAAGTGTTCTACTATGGACCCATGGCTAAAACTCAAGTTTTAAAGACATCCCGAAATCCGAATTTGGACTTTCGTTAGTGTATTAAGTGTATCAAAATGTCATCTTTCACATTGATTCGAGATCGTCAACCGCAAAAAAAGTCAGTTTTGAGATATCGTTGAATGAACAAAGTTGTCTCTTTCTTGTTTCAAGTGTTTAACTATGGACCCATGGCTAAAACTCAAGTTTTAAAGACTTCCCGAAATCTGAATTTGGACTTTCATCAGTGTATTAAGTGTATTAAAATGTAGTCTTTCACATTGATTCAGAATCGTGCACCGCAAAAAACTTCCCTTTCGAGTTATCGTTGAATGAACGAAGTTGTCTCTTTCTTGTTTCAAGTGTTCAACTATGGACCCATAGCCAAAACTCAAGTTTTAAAAACTTCCCAAAATCTGAATTTGGGCTTTCTTTAGGGTATTAAGTGTATCAAAATGTCGTCTTTCACATAGATTCGAAATCGTCAACTGCAAAAAAGTCAATTTTAAGATATCGTAGATTGAACAAAGTTGTCTCTTTCTTGTTTCAAGTGTTCTACTATGGACCCATGGGTAAAACTCAAGTTTTGAAAAAGTTTCCAGAATCCAAATTTGGACATTCGTTAGTGTATTAAGTGTATCAAAATGTCGTCTTTCACGTTGATTCGGAATCGTCAACCGCAATAAAAGTCAGTTTTGAGATATTGTTGAATGAACAAAGTTGTCTCTTTCTTGTTTCAAGTGTTCTACTATTTACCCATGGCTAAAACTCAAGTTTTAAAGACTTCCCGAAATCCGAATTTGGACTTTCGTTAGTGTATTAAGTGTATCAAAATGTCATCTTTCACATTTATTCGAAATCGTCAACTGCAAAAAAAGTCAGTTTTGAGAAATCGTTGAATGAACAAAGTTGTCTCTTTCTTGTTTCAAGTGTTCTACTATGGACCCATGGCTAAAACTC
This sequence comes from Diospyros kaki, assembly GCA_036245055.1. NCBI lineage: Eukaryota > Viridiplantae > Streptophyta > Magnoliopsida > Ericales > Ebenaceae > Diospyros > Diospyros kaki. The sequence continues at coordinate 17,544,921 of BSEG01000009.1, read as the reverse complement.
AAGTTTTAAAAAAGTTTCCGGAATCCAAATTTGGACATTCGTTAGTGTATTAAGTGTATCAAAATGTCGTCTTTCACGTTGATTCAGAATCGTCAACCGCAATAAAAGTCAGTTTTGAGATATTGTTGAATGAACAAAGTTGTCTCTTTCTTGTTTCAAGTGTTCTACTATTTACCCATGGCTAAAACTCAAGTTTTAAAGACTTCCCGAAATCCGAATTTGGACTTTCGTTAGTGTATTAAGTGTATCAAAATGTCATCTTTCACATTTATTCGAAATCGTCAACTGCAAAAAAAGTCAGTTTTGAGAAATCGTTGAATGAACAAAGTTGTCTCTTTCTTGTTTCAAGTGTTCTACTATGGACCCATGGCTAAAACTCAAGTTTTAAAGACTTTCCGAAATCCGAATTTGGACTTTCATCAGTGTATTAAGTGTATTAAAATGTCGTCTTTCACATTGATTCGGAATCGTCCACTACAAAAAACTGCCCTTTTGAGTTATCGTTGAATAAGCAAAGTTGTCTCTTTCTTGTTTCAAGTGTTCAACTATGGACCCATGGCTAAAACACAAGTTTTAAAAACTTCTCGAAATATGAATTTGGACTTTCTTTAGTGTATTAAGTTTTTCAAAATGTCGTCTTTCACGTAGATTCGGAATCATCAAAACCAAATAAGTCAGTTTTTAGATATCTTTGATTGAACAAAGTTCTATCTTTCTTGTTTCAAGTGTTCTCCTATGGACCCACGGCTAAAACTCAAGTTTTAAAAACTTCTCGAAATCTGAATCTGGACTTTCATTAGTGTATTAAGTGTATCAAAATGTCATCTTTCACATAGGTTCGGAATCGTCAACTACAAAAAAGTCAATTTTAAGATATCGTTGATTGAACAAAGTTGTCTCCTTCTTGTTTCGAGTGTTCTACTATGGACCATGGCTAAAACTCAAGTTTTAGAGACATCTCGAAATCCGAATTTGGACTTTCGTTAGTGTATTAAGTGTATCAAAATGTCATCTTTCACATTGATTCGAGATCGTCAACCGCAAAAAAAGTCAGTTTTGAGATATCGTTGAATGAACAAAGTTGTCTCTTTCTTGTTTCTAGTGTTTAACTATGGACCCATGGCTAAAACTCAAGTTTTAAAGACTTCCCGAAATCTGATTTGGACTTTCATCATTGTATTAAGTGTATTAAAATGTAGTCTTTCACATTGATTCAGAATCGTCCACCGCAAAAAACTTTCCTTTCGAGTTATCGTTGAATGAACGAAGTTGTCTCTTTCTTGTTTCAAGTGTTCAACTACGGACCCATGGCCAAAACTCAAGTTTTAAAAACTTCCCAAAATCTGAATTTGGGCTTTCTTTAGTGTATTAAGTGTTTCAAAATGCCGTCTTTCACTTAGATTCGTAATCATCAAAAGCAAATAAGTCAGTTTTTAGATATCTTTGATTGAACAAAGTTCTGTCTTTCTTGTTTCAAGTGTTCTACTATGGACCCATGTCTAAAACTCAAGTTTTAAAAACTTCCTGAAATCTAAATCTGGACTTTCATTAGGGTATTAAGTGTATCAAAATGTCGTCTTTCACATAGATTCGGAATCGTCAACTGCAAAAAAGTCAATTTTAAGATATCATTGATTGAACAAAGTTGTCACTTTCTTGTTTCAAGTGTTCTACTATGGACCCATGGGTAAAACTCAAGTTTTAAAAAAGTTCCCGGAATCCGAATTTGGACATTCGTTAGTGTATTAAGTGTATCAAAATGTCATCTTTCACGTTGATTCGGAATCGTCAACCGCAATAAAAGTCAGTTTTGAGATATTGTTGAATGAACAAAGTTGCCTCTTTCTTGTTTCAAGTGTTTAACTATTGACCCATGGCTAAAACTCAAGCTTTAAAGACTTCCCGAAATCCAAATTTGGACTTTCGTTAGTGTATTAAGTGTATCAAAATGTCGTCTTTCACATTTATTCGAAATCGTCAACCGCAAAAAAAGTCAGTTTTGAGAAATCGTTGAATGAACAAAGTTGTCTCTTTCTTGTTTCAAGTGTTCTACTATAGACCCATGGCTAAAACTCAAGTTTTAAAGACTTCCAGAAATCCAAATTTAGACTTTCATTAGTGTATTAAGTGTATTAAAATGTCGTATTTCACATTGATTCGGAATCGTCAACCGCAAAAAAAGTCAGTTTTGAGATATCGTTGAATGAACAAAGTTGTCTCTTTCTTGTTTCAAGTGTTTAACTATGGACCCATGGCTAAAACTCAAGTTTTAAAGACTTCCCGAAATCCGAATTTGGACTTTCATTAGCGTATTAAGTGTATTAAAATTTCATCTTTCACATTGATTCGGAATCGTCAACCGCAAAAAAAGTCAGTTTTGTGTTATAGTTGAATGAACAAAGTTGTCTCTTTCTTGTTTCAAGTATTCAACTATGGACCCATGGCTAAAACTCAAGTTTTAAAGACTTCCCGAAATTCGAATTTGGACTTTCATGAGTGTATTAAGTGTATTAAAATGTCGTCTTTCACATTGATTCGGAATCGTCAACCAGAAAAAAAGTCAGTTTTGAGATATCGTTGAATGAACAAAGTTGTCTCTTTCTTGTTTCAAGTGTTTAACTATGGACCCATGGCTAAAACTCAAGTTTTAAAAACTTCTCGAAACATGAATTTGGACTTTCTTTAGTGTATTAGGTGTTTCAAAATGTCGTCTTTCACGTAGATTCGGAATCATCAACAGCAAAAAAAGTCAGTTTTGTGATATCGTTGAATGAACAAAGTTGTATCTTTCTTGTTTCAAGTGTTTAACTACGGACCCATGGCTAAAACTCAAGTTTTAAAGACTTTTCGAAATCCGAATTTGGACTTTCATCAGTGTATTAAGTGTATTAAAATGTCATCTTTCACATTGATTCGGAATCGTCCACCGCAAAAAAGTTCCCTTTTGAGTTATCGTTGAATGAACAAAGTTGTCTCTTTCTTGTTTCAAGTGTTCAATGATGGTCCCATGGCTAAAACTCAAGTTTTAAAAACTTCTCGAAATATGAATTTGTACTTTCTTTAGTGTATTAAGTGTTTCAAAATGTCGTCTTTCACGTAGATTCGGAATCATCAAAAGCAAATAATTCAGTTTTTAGATATCTTTGATTGAACAAAGTTCTGTCTTTCTTGTTTCAAGTGTTTAACTATGGACCATGGCTAAAACTCAAGTTTTAAAAACTTTTCGAAATCTGAATATGGACTTTCTTTAGTGTATTAAGTGTTTCAAAATGCTGTCTTTCACGTAGATTCGTAATCATCAAAAGCAAATAAGTCAGTTTTAAGATATCGTTGATTGAACAAAGTTGTCTTCTTCTTGTTTCAAGTGTTCTACTATGGACCCATGGGTAAAACTCAAGTTTTAAAAACTTCCCAGAATCTGAATTGAGACTTTCGTTAGTGTATTAAGTGTATCAAAATGTCGTCTTTCACATGGATTCGGAATCGTCAACCGCAAAAAAAGTCAGTTTTGAGATATCGTTGAATGAACAAAGTTGTCTCTTTTTATTTTCAAGTGCTTAACTATGGACCATGGCTGAAACTCAAGTTTTAAAGACATCCCGAAATCCGAATTTGGACTTTCGTTAGTGTATTAAGTGTATCAAAATGTCATCTTTCACATTGATTCGAGATCGTCAACCGCAAAAAAAGTCAGTTTTGAGATATCGTTGAATGAACAAAGTTGTCTCTTTCTTGTTTCTAGTGTTTAACTATGGACCCATGGCTAAAACTCAAGTTTTAAAGACTTCCCGAAATCTGATTTGGACTTTCATCATTGTATTAAGTGTATTAAAATGTAGTCTTTCACATTGATTCAGAATCGTCCACCGCAAAAAACTTTCCTTTCGAGTTATCGTTGAATGAACGAAGTTGTCTCTTTCTTGTTTCAAGTGTTCAACTACGGACCCATGGCCAAAACTCAAGTTTTAAAAACTTCCCAAAATCTGAATTTGGGCTTTCTTTAGTGTATTAAGTGTTTCAAAATGCCGTCTTTCACTTAGATTCGTAATCATCAAAAGCAAATAAGTCAGTTTTTAGATATCTTTGATTGAACAAAGTTCTGTCTTTCTTGTTTCAAGTGTTCTACTATGGACCCATGTCTAAAACTCAAGTTTTAAAAACTTCCTGAAATCTAAATCTGGACTTTCATTAGGGTATTAAGTGTATCAAAATGTCGTCTTTCACATAGATTCGGAATCATCAACTGCAAAAAAGTCAATTTTAAGATATCATTGATTGAACAAAGTTGTCACTTTCTTGTTTCAAGTGTTCTACTATGGACCCATGGGTAAAACTCAAGTTTTAAAAAAGTTCCCGGAATCCGAATTTGGACATTCGTTAGTGTATTAAGTGTATCAAAATGTCATCTTTCACGTTGATTCGGAATCGTCAACCGCAATAAAAGTCAGTTTTGAGATATTGTTGAATGAACAAAGTTGCCTCTTTCTTGTTTCAAGTGTTTAACTATTGACCCATGGCTAAAACTCAAGCTTTAAAGACTTCCCGAAATCCAAATTTGGACTTTCGTTAGTGTATTAAGTGTATCAAAATGTCGTCTTTCACATTTATTCGAAATCGTCAACCGCAAAAAAAGTCAGTTTTGAGAAATCGTTGAATGAACAAAGTTGTCTCTTTCTTGTTTCAAGTGTTCTACTATAGACCCATGGCTAAAACTCAAGTTTTAAAGACTTCCAGAAATCCAAATTTAGACTTTCATTAGTGTATTAAGTGTATTAAAATGTCGTATTTCACATTGATTCGGAATCGTCAACCGCAAAAAAAGTCAGTTTTGAGATATCGTTGAATGAACAAAGTTTTCTCTTTCTTGTTTCAAGTGTTTAACTATGGACCCATGGCTAAAACTCAAGTTTTAAAGACTTCCCGAAATCCGAATTTGGACTTTCATTAGCGTATTAAGTGTATTAAAATTTCATCTTTCACATTGATTCGGAATCGTCAACTGCAAAAAAAGTCAGTTTTGAGTTATAGTTGAATGAACAAAGTTGTCTCTTTCTTGTTTCAAGTATTCAACTATGGACCCATGGCTAAAACTCAAGTTTTAAAGACTTCTCGAAATTCGAATTTGGACTTTCATGAGTGTATTAAGTGTATTAAAATGTCGTCTTTCACATTGATTCGGAATCGTCAACCACAAAAAAAGTCAGTTTTGAGATATCGTTGAATGAACAAAGTTGTCTCTTTCTTGTTTCAAGTGTTTAACTATGGACCCATGGCTAAAACTCAAGTTTTAAAAACTTCTCGAAATATGAATTTGGACTTTCTTTAGTGTATTAGGTGTTTCAAAATGTCGTCTTTCACGTAGATTCGGAATCATCAACAGCAAAAAAAGTCAGTTTTGTGATATCGTTGAATGAACAAAGTTGTATCTTTCTTGTTTCAAGTGTTTAACTACGGACCCATGGCTAAAACTCAAGTTTTAAAGACTTTTCGAAATCCGAATTTGGACTTTCATCAGTGTATTAAGTGTATTAAAATGTCATCTTTCACATTGATTCGGAATCGTCCACCGCAAAAAAGTTCCCTTTTGAGTTATCGTTGAATGAACAAAGTTGTCTCTTTCTTGTTTCAAGTGTTCAATGATGGACCCGTGGCTAAAACTCAAGTTTTAAAAACTTCTCGAAATATGAATTTGTACTTTCTTTAGTGTATTAAGTGTTTCAAAATGTCGTCTTTCACGTAGATTCGGAATCATCAAAAGCAAATAAGTCAGTTTTTAGATATCTTTGATTGAACAAAGTTCTGTCTTTCTTGTTTCAAGTGTTTAACTATGGACCATGGCTAAAACTCAAGCTTTAAAAACTTTTCGAAATCTGAATATGGACTTTCTTTAGTGTATTAAGTGTTTCAAAATGCTGTCTTTCACGTAGATTCGTAATCATCAAAAGCAAATAAGTCAGTTTTAAGATATCGTTGATTGAACAAAGTTGTCTTCTTCTTGTTTCAAGTGTTCTACTATGGACCCATGGGTAAAACTCAAGTTTTAAAAACTTCCCAGAATCTGAATTGAGACTTTCGTTAGTGTATTAAGTGTATCAAAATGTCGTCTTTCACATGGATTCGGAATCGTCAACCGCAAAAAAAGTCAGTTTTGAGATATCGTTGAATGAACAAAGTTGTCTCTTTTTATTTTCAAGTGCTTAACTATGGACCATGGCTGAAACTCAAGTTTTAAAGACATCCCGAAATCCGAATTTGGACTTTCGTTAGTGTATTAAGTGTATCAAAATGTCATCTTTCACATTGATTCGAGATCGTCAACCGCAAAAAAAGTCAGTTTTGAGATATCGTTGAATGAACAAAGTTGTCTCTTTCTTGTTTCAAGTGTTTAACTATGGACCCATGGCTAAAACTCAAGTTTTAAAGACTTCCCGAAATCCGAATTTGGACTTTCATTAGTGTATTAAGTGTATTAAAATGTCGCCTTTCACATTGATTCGGAATCGTCGACCGCAAAAAAAGTCAGTTTTGAGATATCGTTGAATGAACAAAGTTGTCTCTTTCTTGTTTCAAGTGTTTAACTATGGACCCATGGCTAAAACTCAAGTTTTAAAAACTTCTCGAAATATGAATTTGGACTTTCTTTAGTGTATTAGGTGTTTCAAAATGTCGTCTTTCACGTAGATTCGGAATCATCAACAGCAAAAAAAGTCAGTTTTGTGATATCGTTGAATGAACAAAGTTGTATCTTTCTTGTTTCAAGTGTTTAACTACGGACCCATGGCTAAAACTCAAGTTTTAAAGACTTTTCGAAATCCGAATTTGGACTTTCATCAGTGTATTAAGTGTATTAAAATGTCATCTTTCACATTGATTCGGAATCGTCCACCGCAAAAAAGTTCCCTTTTGAGTTATCGTTGAATGAACAAAGTTGTCTCTTTCTTGTTTCAAGTGTTCAATGATGGACCCGTGGCTAAAACTCAAGTTTTAAAAACTTCTCGAAATATGAATTTGTACTTTCTTTAGTGTATTAAGTGTTTCAAAATGTCGTCTTTCACGTAGATTCGGAATCATCAAAAGCAAATAAGTCAGTTTTTAGATATCTTTGATTGAACAAAGTTCTGTCTTTCTTGTTTCAAGTGTTTAACTATGGACCATCGCTAAAACTCAAGTTTTAAAAACTTTTCGAAATCTGAATATGGACTTTCTTTAGTGTATTAAGTGTTTCAAAATGCTGTCTTTCACGTAGATTCGTAATCATCAAAAGCAAATAAGTCAGTTTTAAGATATCGTTGATTGAACAAAGTTGTCTTCTTCCTGTTTCAAGTGTTCTACTATGGACCCATGGGTAAAACTCAAGTTTTAAAAACTTCCCAGAATCTGAATTGAGACTTTCGTTAGTGTATTAAGTGTATCAAAATGTCGTCTTTCACATGGATTCGGAATCGTCAACCGCAAAAAAAGTCAGTTTTGAGATATCGTTGAATGAACAAAGTTGTCTCTTTTTATTTTCAAGTGCTTAACTATGGACCATGGCTGAAACTCAAGTTTTAAAGACATCCCGAAATCCGAATTTGGACTTTCGTTAGTGTATTAAGTGTATCAAAATGTCATCTTTCACATTGATTCGAGATCGTCAACCGCAAAAAAAGTCAGTTTTGAGATATCGTTGAATGAACAAAGTTGTCTCTTTCTTGTTTCAAGTGTTTAACTATGGACCCATGGCTAAAACTCAAGTTTTAAAGACTTCCCGAAATCTGAATTTGGACTTTCATCAGTGTATTAAGTGTATTAAAATGTAGTCTTTCACATTGATTCAGAATCGTGCACCGCAAAAAACTTCCCTTTCGAGTTATCGTTGAATGAACGAAGTTGTCTCTTTCTTGTTTCAAGTGTTCAACTATGGACCCATGGCCAAAACTCAAGTTTTAAAAACTTCCCAAAATCTGAATTTGGGCTTTCTTTAGTGTATTAAGTGTTTCAAAATGCCATCTTTCACGTAGATTCGTAATCATCAAAAGCAAATAAGTCAGTTTTTAGATATCTTTGATTGAACAAAGTTCTGTCTTTTCTTGTTTCAAGTGTTCTACTATGGACCCATGGCTAAAACTCAAGTTTTAAAAACATCTCGAAATCTAAATCTGGACTTTCATTAGGGTATTAAGTGTATCAAAATGTCGTCTTTCACATAGATTCGAAATCGTCAACTGCAAAAAAGTCAATTTTAAGATATCGTTGATTGAACAAAGTTGTCTCTTTCTTGTTTCAAGTGTTCTACTATGGACCCATGGGTAAAACTCAAGTTTTAAAAAAGTTCCCGGAATCCAAATTTGGACATTCGTTAGTGTATTAAGTGTATCAAAATGTCGTCTTTCACGTTGATTCGGAATCGTCAACCGCAATAAAAGTCAGTTTTGAGATATTGTTGAATGAACAAAGTTGTCTCTTTCTTGTTTCAAGTGTTCTACTATTTACCCATGGCTAAAACTCAAGTTTTAAAGACTTCCCGAAATCCGAATTTGGACTTTCGTTAGTGTATTAGGTGTATCAAAATGTCGTCTTTCACATTTATTCGAAATCGTCAACTGCAAAAAAAGTCAGTTTTGAGAAATCGTTGAATAAACAAAGTTGTCTCTTTCTTGTTTCAAGTGTTCTACTATCGACCCATGGCTAAAACTCAAGTTTGAAAGACTTTCCGAAATCCGAATTTGGACTTTCATCAGTGTATTAAGTGTATTAAAATGTCGTCTTTCACATTGATTCGGAATCGTCCACTACAAAAAACTGCCCTTTTGAGTTATCGTTGAATAAGCAAAGTTGTCTCTTTCTTGTTTCAAGTGTTCAACTATGGACCCATGGCTAAAACACAAGTTTTAAAAACTTCTCGAAATATGAATTTGGACTTTCTTTAGTGTATTAAGTTTTTCAAAATGTCGTCTTTCACGTAGATTCGGAATCATCAAAACCAAATAAGTCAGTTTTTAGATATCTTTGATTGAACAAAGTTCTATCTTTCTTGTTTCAAGTGTTCTCCTATGGACCCACGGCTAAAACTCAAGTTTTAAAAACTTCTCGAAATCTGAATCTGGACTTTCATTAGTGTATTAAGTGTATCAAAATGTCATCTTTCACATAGGTTCGGAATCGTCAACTGCGAAAAAGTCAATTTTAAGATATCGTTGATTGAACAAAGTTGTCTCTTTCTTGTTTCAAGTATTCAACTATGGACCCATGGCTAAAACTCAAGTTTTAAAGACTTCCCGAAATTCGAATTTGGACTTTCATGAGTGTATTAAGTGTATTAAAATGTCGTCTTTCACATTGATTCGGAATCGTCAACCACAAAAAAAGTCAGTTTTGAGATATCGTTGAATGAACAAAGTTGTCTCTTTCTTGTTTCAAGTGTTTAACTATGGACCCATGGCTAAAACTCAAGTTTTAAAAACTTCTCGAAATATGAATTTGGACTTTCTTTAGTGTATTAGGTGTTTCAAAATGTCGTCTTTCACGTAGATTCGGAATCATCAACAGCAAAAAAAGTCAGTTTTGTGATATCATTGAATGAACAAAGTTGTATCTTTCTTGTTTCAAGTGTTTAACTACGGACCCATGGCTAAAACTCAAGTTTTAAAGACTTTTCGAAATTCGAATTTGGACTTTCATCAGTGTATTAAGTGTATTAAAATGTCGTCTTTCACATTGATTCGGAATCGTCCACCGCAAAAAAGTTCCCTTTTGAGTTATCGTTGAATGAACAAAGTTGTCTCTTTCTTGTTTCAAGTGTTCAACGATGGACCCATGGCTAAAACTCAAGTTTTAAAAACTTCTCGAAATATGAATTTGTACTTTCTTTAGTGTATTAAGTGTTTCAAAATGTCGTCTTTCACGTAGATTCAGAATCATCAAAAGCAAATAAGTCAGTTTTTAGATATCTTTGATTGAACAAAGTTCTGTCTTTCTTGTTTCAAGTGTTTAACTACGGACCATGGCTAAAACTCAAGTTTTAAAAACTTTTCGAAATCTGAATATGGACTTTCTTTAGTGTATTAAGTGTTTCAAAATGCTGTCTTTCACGTAGATTCGTAATCATCAAAAGCAAATAAGTCAGTTTTAAGATATCGTTGATTGAACAAAGTTGTCTTCTTCTTGTTTCAAGTGTTCTACTATGGACCCATGGCTAAAACTCAAGTTTTAAAGACATCCCGAAATCCGAATTTGGACTTTCGTTAGTGTATTAAGTGTATCAAAATGTCATCTTTCACATTGATTCGAGATCGTCAACCGCAAAAAAAGTCAGTTTTGAGATATCGTTGAATGAACAAAGTTGTCTCTTTCTTGTTTCAAGTGTTTAACTATGGACCCATGGCTAAAACTCAAGTTTTAAAGACTTCCCGAAATCTGAATTTGGACTTTCATCAGTGTATTAAGTGTATTAAAATGTAGTCTTTCACATTGATTCAGAATCGTGCACCGCAAAAAACTTCCCTTTCGAGTTATCGTTGAATGAACGAAGTTGTCTCTTTCTTGTTTCAAGTGTTCAACTATGGACCCATAGCAAAAAGTCAAGTTTTAAAAACTTCCCAAAATCTGAATTTGGGCTTTCTTTAGGGTATTAAGTGTATCAAAATGTCGTCTTTCACATAGATTCGAAATCGTCAACTGCAAAAAAGTCAATTTTAAGATATCGTAGATTGAACAAAGTTGTCTCTTTCTTGTTTCAAGTGTTCTACTATGGACCCATGGGTAAAACTCAAGTTTTAAAAAAGTTTCCGGAATCCAAATTTGGACATTCGTTAGTGTATTAAGTGTATCAAAATGTCGTCTTTCACGTTGATTCGGAATCGTCAACCGCAATAAAAGTCAGTTTTGAGATATTGTTGAATGAACAAAGTTGTCTCTTTCTTGTTTCAAGTGTTCTACTATTTACCCATGGCTAAAACTCAAGTTTTAAAGACTTCCCGAAATCCGAATTTGGACTTTCGTTAGTGTATTAAGTGTATCAAAATGTCATCTTTCACATTTATTCGAAATCGTCAACTGCAAAAAAAGTCAGTTTTGAGAAATCGTTGAATGAACAAAGTTGTCTCTTTCTTGTTTCAAGTGTTCTACTATGGACCCATGGCTAAAACTCAAGTTTTAAAGACTTTCCGAAATTCGAATTTGGACTTTCATCAGTGTATTAAGTGTATTAAAATGTCGTCTTTCACATTGATTCGGAATCGTCCACTACAAAAAACTGCCCTTTTGAGTTATCGTTGAATAAGCAAAGTTGTCTCTTTCTTGTTTCAAGTGTTCAACTATGGACCCATGGCTAAAACACAAGTTTTAAAAACTTCTCGAAATATGAATTTGGACTTTCTTTAGTGTATTAAGTTTTTCAAAATGTCGTCTTTCACGTAGATTCGGAATCATCAAAACCAAATAAGTCAGTTTTTAGATATCTTTGATTGAACAAAGTTCTATCTTTCTTGTTTCAAGTGTTCTCCTATGGACCCACGGCTAAAACTCAAGTTTTAAAAACTTCTCGAAATCTGAATCTGGACTTTCATTAGTGTATTAAGTGTATCAAAATGTCATCTTTCACATAGGTTCGGAATCGTCAACTGCGAAAAAGTCAATTTTAAGATATCGTTGATTGAACAAAGTTGTCTCTTTCTTGTTTCAAGTATTCAACTATGGACCCATGGCTAAAACTCAAGTTTTAAAGACTTCCCGAAATTCGAATTTGGACTTTCATGAGTGTATTAAGTGTATTAAAATGTCGTCTTTCACATTGATTCGGAATCGTCAACCACAAAAAAAGTCAGTTTTGAGATATCGTTGAATGAACAAAGTTGTCTCTTTCTTGTTTCAAGTGTTTAACTATGGACCCATGGCTAAAACTCAAGTTTTAAAAACTTCTCGAAATATGAATTTGGACTTTCTTTAGTGTATTAGGTGTTTCAAAATGTCGTCTTTCACGTAGATTCGGAATCATCAACAGCAAAAAAAGTCAGTTTTGTGATATCATTGAATGAACAAAGTTGTATCTTTCTTGTTTCAAGTGTTTAACTACGGACCCATGGCTAAAACTCAAGTTTTAAAGACTTTTCGAAATTCAAATTTGGACTTTCATCAGTGTATTAAGTGTATTAAAATGTCGTCTTTCACATTGATTCGGAATCGTCCACCGCAAAAAAGTTCCCTTTTGAGTTATCGTTGAATGAACAAAGTTGTCTCTTTCTTGTTTCAAGTGTTCAACGATGGACCCATGGCTAAAACTCAAGTTTTAAAAACTTCTCGAAATATGAATTTGTACTTTCTTTAGTGTATTAAGTGTTTCAAAATGTCGTCTTTCACGTAGATTCGGAATCATCAAAAGCAAATAAGTCAGTTTTTAGATATCTTTGATTGAACAAAGTTCTGTCTTTCTTGTTTCAAGTGTTTAACTACGGACCATGGCTAAAACTCAAGTTTTAAAAACTTTTCGAAATCTGAATATGGACTTTCTTTAGTGTATTAAGTGTTTCAAAATGCTGTCTTTCACGTAGATTCGTAATCATCAAAAGCAAATAAGTCAGTTTTAAGATATCGTTGATTGAACAAAGTTGTCTTCTTCTTGTTTCAAGTGTTCTACTATGGACCCATGGCTAAAACTCAAGTTTTAAAGACATCCCGAAATCCGAATTTGGACTTTCGTTAGTGTATTAAGTGTATCAAAATGTCATCTTTCACATTGATTCGAGATCGTCAACCGCAAAAAAAGTCAGTTTTGAGATATCGTTGAATGAACAAAGTTGTCTCTTTCTTGTTTCAAGTGTTTAACTATGGACCCATGGCTAAAACTCAAGTTTTAAAGACTTCCCGAAATCTGAATTTGGACTTTCATCAGTGTATTAAGTGTATTAAAATGTAGTCTTTCACATTGATTCAGAATCGTGCACCGCAAAAAACTTCCCTTTCGAGTTATCGTTGAATGAACGAAGTTGTCTCTTTCTTGTTTCAAGTGTTCAACTATGGACCCATAGCCAAAACTCAAGTTTTAAAAACTTCCCAAAATCTGAATTTGGGCTTTCTTTAGGGTATTAAGTGTATCAAAATGTCGTCTTTCACATAGATTCGAAATCGTCAACTGCAAAAAAGTCAATTTTAAGATATCGTAGATTGAACAAAGTTGTCTCTTTCTTGTTTCAAGTGTTCTACTATGGACCCATGGGTAAAACTCAAGTTTTGAAAAAGTTTCCGGAATCCAAATTTGGACATTCGTTAGTGTATTAAGTGTATCAAAATGTCGTCTTTCACGTTGATTCGGAATCGTCAACCGCAATAAAAGTCAGTTTTGAGATATTGTTGAATGAACAAAGTTGTCTCTTTCTTGTTTCAAGTGTTCTACTATTTACCCATGGCTAAAACTCAAGTTTTAAAGACTTCCCGAAATCCGAATTTGGACTTTCGTTAGTGTATTAAGTGTATCAAAATGTCATCTTTCACATTTATTCGAAATCGTCAACTGCAAAAAAAGTCAGTTTTGAGAAATCGTTGAATGAACAAAGTTGTCTCTTTCTTGTTTCAAGTGTTCTACTATGGACCCATGGCTAAAACTCAAGTTTTAAAAAAGTTTCCGGAATCCAAATTTGGACATTCGTTAGTGTATTAAGTGTATCAAAATGTCGTCTTTCACGTTGATTCAGAATCGTCAACCGCAATAAAAGTCAGTTTTGAGATATTGTTGAATGAACAAAGTTGTCTCTTTCTTGTTTCAAGTGTTCTACTATTTACCCATGGCTAAAACTCAAGTTTTAAAGACTTCCCAAAATCCGAATTTGGACTTTCGTTAGTGTATTAAGTGTATCAAAATGTCATCTTTCACATTTATTCGAAATCGTCAACTGCAAAAAAAGTCAGTTTTGAGAAATCGTTGAATGAACAAAGTTGTCTCTTTCTTGTTTCAAGTGTTCTACTATGGACCCATGGCTAAAACTCAAGTTTTAAAGACATCCCGAAATCCGAATTTGGACTTTCGTTAGTGTATTAAGTGTATCAAAATGTCATCTTTCACATTGATTCGAGATCGTCAACCGCAAAAAAAGTCAGTTTTGAGATATCGTTGAATGAACAAAGTTGTCTCTTTCTTGTTTCAAGTGTTTAACTATGGACCCATGGCTAAAACTCAAGTTTTAAAGACTTCCCGAAATCTGAATTTGGACTTTCATCAGTGTATTAAGTGTATTAAAATGTAGTCTTTCACATTGATTCAGAATCGTGCACCGCAAAAAACTTCCCTTTCGAGTTATCGTTGAATGAACGAAGTTGTCTCTTTCTTGTTTCAAGTGTTCAACTATGGACCCATAGCAAAAAGTCAAGTTTTAAAAACTTCCCAAAATCTGAATTTGGGCTTTCTTTAGGGTATTAAGTGTATCAAAATGTCGTCTTTCACATAGATTCGAAATCGTCAACTGCAAAAAAGTCAATTTTAAGATATCGTAGATTGAACAAAGTTGTCTCTTTCTTGTTTCAAGTGTTCTACTATGGACCCATGGGTAAAACTCAAGTTTTAAAAAAGTTTCCGGAATCCAAATTTGGACATTCGTTAGTGTATTAAGTGTATCAAAATGTCGTCTTTCACGTTGATTCGGAATCGTCAACCGCAATAAAAGTCAGTTTTGAGATATTGTTGAATGAACAAAGTTGTCTCTTTCTTGTTTCAAGTGTTCTACTATTTACCCATGGCTAAAACTCAAGTTTTAAAGACTTCCCGAAATCCGAATTTGGACTTTCGTTAGTGTATTAAGTGTATCAAAATGTCATCTTTCACATTTATTCGAAATCGTCAACTGCAAAAAAAGTCAGTTTTGAGAAATCGTTGAATGAACAAAGTTGTCTCTTTCTTGTTTCAAGTGTTCTACTATGGACCCATGGCTAAAACTCAAGTTTTAAAGACTTTCCGAAATTCGAATTTGGACTTTCATCAGTGTATTAAGTGTATTAAAATGTCGTCTTTCACATTGATTCGGAATCGTCCACTACAAAAAACTGCCCTTTTGAGTTATCGTTGAATAAGCAAAGTTGTCTCTTTCTTGTTTCAAGTGTTCAACTATGGACCCATGGCTAAAACACAAGTTTTAAAAACTTCTCGAAATATGAATTTGGACTTTCTTTAGTGTATTAAGTTTTTCAAAATGTCGTCTTTCACGTAGATTCGGAATCATCAAAACCAAATAAGTCAGTTTTTAGATATCTTTGATTGAACAAAGTTCTATCTTTCTTGTTTCAAGTGTTCTCCTATGGACCCACGGCTAAAACTCAAGTTTTAAAAACTTCTCGAAATCTGAATCTGGACTTTCATTAGTGTATTAAGTGTATCAAAATGTCATCTTTCACATAGGTTCGGAATCGTCAACTGCGAAAAAGTCAATTTTAAGATATCGTTGATTGAACAAAGTTGTCTCTTTCTTGTTTCAAGTATTCAACTATGGACCCATGGCTAAAACTCAAGTTTTAAAGACTTCCCGAAATTCGAATTTGGACTTTCATGAGTGTATTAAGTGTATTAAAATGTCGTCTTTCACATTGATTCGGAATCGTCAACCACAAAAAAAGTCAGTTTTGAGATATCGTTGAATGAACAAAGTTGTCTCTTTCTTGTTTCAAGTGTTTAACTATGGACCCATGGCTAAAACTCAAGTTTTAAAAACTTCTCGAAATATGAATTTGGACTTTCTTTAGTGTATTAGGTGTTTCAAAATGTCGTCTTTCACGTAGATTCGGAATCATCAACAGCAAAAAAAGTCAGTTTTGTGATATCATTGAATGAACAAAGTTGTATCTTTCTTGTTTCAAGTGTTTAACTACGGACCCATGGCTAAAACTCAAGTTTTAAAGACTTTTCGAAATTCAAATTTGGACTTTCATCAGTGTATTAAGTGTATTAAAATGTCGTCTTTCACATTGATTCGGAATCGTCCACCGCAAAAAAGTTCCCTTTTGAGTTATCGTTGAATGAACAAAGTTGTCTCTTTCTTGTTTCAAGTGTTCAACGATGGACCCATGGCTAAAACTCAAGTTTTAAAAACTTCTCGAAATATGAATTTGTACTTTCTTTAGTGTATTAAGTGTTTCAAAATGTCGTCTTTCACGTAGATTCGGAATCATCAAAAGCAAATAAGTCAGTTTTTAGATATCTTTGATTGAACAAAGTTCTGTCTTTCTTGTTTCAAGTGTTTAACTACGGACCATGGCTAAAACTCAAGTTTTAAAAACTTTTCGAAATCTGAATATGGACTTTCTTTAGTGTATTAAGTGTTTCAAAATGCTGTCTTTCACGTAGATTCGTAATCATCAAAAGCAAATAAGTCAGTTTTAAGATATCGTTGATTGAACAAAGTTGTCTTCTTCTTGTTTCAAGTGTTCTACTATGGACCCATGGCTAAAACTCAAGTTTTAAAGACATCCCGAAATCCGAATTTGGACTTTCGTTAGTGTATTAAGTGTATCAAAATGTCATCTTTCACATTGATTCGAGATCGTCAACCGCAAAAAAAGTCAGTTTTGAGATATCGTTGAATGAACAAAGTTGTCTCTTTCTTGTTTCAAGTGTTTAACTATGGACCCATGGCTAAAACTCAAGTTTTAAAGACTTCCCGAAATCTGAATTTGGACTTTCATCAGTGTATTAAGTGTATTAAAATGTAGTCTTTCACATTGATTCAGAATCGTGCACCGCAAAAAACTTCCCTTTCGAGTTATCGTTGAATGAACGAAGTTGTCTCTTTCTTGTTTCAAGTGTTCAACTATGGACCCATAGCCAAAACTCAAGTTTTAAAAACTTCCCAAAATCTGAATTTGGGCTTTCTTTAGGGTATTAAGTGTATCAAAATGTCGTCTTTCACATAGATTCGAAATCGTCAACTGCAAAAAAGTCAATTTTAAGATATCGTAGATTGAACAAAGTTGTCTCTTTCTTGTTTCAAGTGTTCTACTATGGACCCATGGGTAAAACTCAAGTTTTGAAAAAGTTTCCGGAATCCAAATTTGGACATTCGTTAGTGTATTAAGTGTATCAAAATGTCGTCTTTCACGTTGATTCGGAATCGTCAACCGCAATAAAAGTCAGTTTTGAGATATTGTTGAATGAACAAAGTTGTCTCTTTCTTGTTTCAAGTGTTCTACTATTTACCCATGGCTAAAACTCAAGTTTTAAAGACTTCCCGAAATCCGAATTTGGACTTTCGTTAGTGTATTAAGTGTATCAAAATGTCATCTTTCACATTTATTCGAAATCGTCAACTGCAAAAAAAGTCAGTTTTGAGAAATCGTTGAATGAACAAAGTTGTCTCTTTCTTGTTTCAAGTGTTCTACTATGGACCCATGGCTAAAACTCAAGTTTTAAAAAAGTTTCCGGAATCCAAATTTGGACATTCGTTAGTGTATTAAGTGTATCAAAATGTCGTCTTTCACGTTGATTCAGAATCGTCAACCGCAATAAAAGTCAGTTTTGAGATATTGTTGAATGAACAAAGTTGTCTCTTTCTTGTTTCAAGTGTTCTACTATTTACCCATGGCTAAAACTCAAGTTTTAAAGACTTCCCGAAATCCGAATTTGGACTTTCGTTAGTGTATTAAGTGTATCAAAATGTCATCTTTCACATTTATTCGAAATCGTCAACTGCAAAAAAAGTCAGTTTTGAGAAATCGTTGAATGAACAAAGTTGTCTCTTTCTTGTTTCAAGTGTTCTACTATGGACCCATGGCTAAAACTCAAGTTTTAAAGACATCCCGAAATCCGAATTTGGACTTTCGTTAGTGTATTAAGTGTATCAAAATGTCATCTTTCACATTGATTCGAGATCGTCAACCGCAAAAAAAGTCAGTTTTGAGATATCGTTGAATGAACAAAGTTGTCTCTTTCTTGTTTCAAGTGTTTAACTATGGACCCATGGCTAAAACTCAAGTTTTAAAAACTTCTCGAAATCTGAATCTGGACTTTCATTAGTGTATTAAGTGTATCAAAATGTCATCTTTCACATAGGTTCGGAATCGTCAACTGCGAAAAAGTCAATTTTAAGATATCGTTGATTGAACAAAGTTGTCTCTTTCTTGTTTCAAGTATTCAACTATGGACCCATGGCTAAAACTCAAGTTTTAAAGACTTCCCGAAATTCGAATTTGGACTTTCATGAGTGTATTAAGTGTATTAAAATGTCGTCTTTCACATTGATTCGGAATCGTCAACCACAAAAAAAGTCAGTTTTGAGATATCGTTGAATGAACAAAGTTGTCTCTTTCTTGTTTCAAGTGTTTAACTATGGACCCATGGCTAAAACTCAAGTTTTAAAAACTTCTCGAAATATGAATTTGGACTTTCTTTAGTGTATTAGGTGTTTCAAAATGTCGTCTTTCACGTAGATTCGGAATCATCAACAGCAAAAAAAGTCAGTTTTGTGATATCATTGAATGAACAAAGTTGTATCTTTCTTGTTTCAAGTGTTTAACTACGGACCCATGGCTAAAACTCAAGTTTTAAAGACTTTTCGAAATTCGAATTTGGACTTTCATCAGTGTATTAAGTGTATTAAAATGTCGTCTTTCACATTGATTCGGAATCGTCCACCGCAAAAAAGTTCCCTTTTGAGTTATCGTTGAATGAACAAAGTTGTCTCTTTCTTGTTTCAAGTGTTCAACGATGGACCCATGGCTAAAACTCAAGTTTTAAAAACTTCTCGAAATATGAATTTGTACTTTCTTTAGTGTATTAAGTGTTTCAAAATGTCGTCTTTCACGTAGATTCAGAATCATCAAAAGCAAATAAGTCAGTTTTTAGATATCTTTGATTGAACAAAGTTCTGTCTTTCTTGTTTCAAGTGTTTAACTACGGACCATGGCTAAAACTCAAGTTTTAAAAACTTTTCGAAATCTGAATATGGACTTTCTTTAGTGTATTAAGTGTTTCAAAATGCTGTCTTTCACGTAGATTCGTAATCATCAAAAGCAAATAAGTCAGTTTTAAGATATCGTTGATTGAACAAAGTTGTCTTCTTCTTGTTTCAAGTGTTCTACTATGGACCCATGGCTAAAACTCAAGTTTTAAAGACATCCCGAAATCCGAATTTGGACTTTCGTTAGTGTATTAAGTGTATCAAAATGTCATCTTTCACATTGATTCGAGATCGTCAACCGCAAAAAAAGTCAGTTTTGAGATATCGTTGAATGAACAAAGTTGTCTCTTTCTTGTTTCAAGTGTTTAACTATGGACCCATGGCTAAAACTCAAGTTTTAAAGACTTCCCGAAATCTGAATTTGGACTTTCATCAGTGTATTAAGTGTATTAAAATGTAGTCTTTCACATTGATTCAGAATCGTGCACCGCAAAAAACTTCCCTTTCGAGTTATCGTTGAATGAACGAAGTTGTCTCTTTCTTGTTTCAAGTGTTCAACTATGGACCCATAGCAAAAAGTCAAGTTTTAAAAACTTCCCAAAATCTGAATTTCGGCTTTCTTTAGGGTATTAAGTGTATCAAAATGTCGTCTTTCACATAGATTCGAAATCGTCAACTGCAAAAAAGTCAATTTTAAGATATCGTAGATTGAACAAAGTTGTCTCTTTCTTGTTTCAAGTGTTCTACTATGGACCCATGGGTAAAACTCAAGTTTTAAAAAAGTTTCCGGAATCCAAATTTGGACATTCGTTAGTGTATTAAGTGTATCAAAATGTCGTCTTTCACGTTGATTCGGAATCGTCAACCGCAATAAAAGTCAGTTTTGAGATATTGTTGAATGAACAAAGTTGTCTCTTTCTTGTTTCAAGTGTTCTACTATTTACCCATGGCTAAAACTCAAGTTTTAAAGACTTCCCGAAATCCGAATTTGGACTTTCGTTAGTGTATTAAGTGTATCAAAATGTCATCTTTCACATTTATTCGAAATCGTCAACTGCAAAAAAAGTCAGTTTTGAGAAATCGTTGAATGAACAAAGTTGTCTCTTTCTTGTTTCAAGTGTTCTACTATGGACCCATGGCTAAAACTCAAGTTTTAAAGACTTTCCGAAATTCGAATTTGGACTTTCATCAGTGTATTAAGTGTATTAAAATGTCGTCTTTCACATTGATTCGGAATCGTCCACTACAAAAAACTGCCCTTTTGAGTTATCGTTGAATAAGCAAAGTTGTCTCTTTCTTGTTTCAAGTGTTCAACTATGGACCCATGGCTAAAACACAAGTTTTAAAAACTTCTCGAAATATGAATTTGGACTTTCTTTAGTGTATTAAGTTTTTCAAAATGTCGTCTTTCACGTAGATTCGGAATCATCAAAACCAAATAAGTCAGTTTTTAGATATCTTTGATTGAACAAAGTTCTATCTTTCTTGTTTCAAGTGTTCTCCTATGGACCCACGGCTAAAACTCAAGTTTTAAAAACTTCTCGAAATCTGAATCTGGACTTTCATTAGTGTATTAAGTGTATCAAAATGTCATCTTTCACATAGGTTCGGAATCGTCAACTGCGAAAAAGTCAATTTTAAGATATCGTTGATTGAACAAAGTTGTCTCTTTCTTGTTTCAAGTATTCAACTATGGACCCATGGCTAAAACTCAAGTTTTAAAGACTTCCCGAAATTCGAATTTGGACTTTCATGAGTGTATTAAGTGTATTAAAATGTCGTCTTTCACATTGATTCGGAATCGTCAACCACAAAAAAAGTCAGTTTTGAGATATCGTTGAATGAACAAAGTTGTCTCTTTCTTGTTTCAAGTGTTTAACTATGGACCCATGGCTAAAACTCAAGTTTTAAAAACTTCTCGAAATATGAATTTGGACTTTCTTTAGTGTATTAGGTGTTTCAAAATGTCGTCTTTCACGTAGATTCGGAATCATCAACAGCAAAAAAAGTCAGTTTTGTGATATCATTGAATGAACAAAGTTGTATCTTTCTTGTTTCAAGTGTTTAACTACGGACCCATGGCTAAAACTCAAGTTTTAAAGACTTTTCGAAATTCAAATTTGGACTTTCATCAGTGTATTAAGTGTATTAAAATGTCGTCTTTCACATTGATTCGGAATCGTCCACCGCAAAAAAGTTCCCTTTTGAGTTATCGTTGAATGAACAAAGTTGTCTCTTTCTTGTTTCAAGTGTTCAACGATGGACCCATGGCTAAAACTCAAGTTTTAAAAACTTCTCGAAATATGAATTTGTACTTTCTTTAGTGTATTAAGTGTTTCAAAATGTCGTCTTTCACGTAGATTCGGAATCATCAAAAGCAAATAAGTCAGTTTTTAGATATCTTTGATTGAACAAAGTTCTGTCTTTCTTGTTTCAAGTGTTTAACTACGGACCATGGCTAAAACTCAAGTTTTAAAAACTTTTCGAAATCTGAATATGGACTTTCTTTAGTGTATTAAGTGTTTCAAAATGCTGTCTTTCACGTAGATTCGTAATCATCAAAAGCAAATAAGTCAGTTTTAAGATATCGTTGATTGAACAAAGTTGTCTTCTTCTTGTTTCAAGTGTTCTACTATGGACCCATGGCTAAAACTCAAGTTTTAAAGACATCCCGAAATCCGAATTTGGACTTTCGTTAGTGTATTAAGTGTATCAAAATGTCATCTTTCACATTGATTCGAGATCGTCAACCGCAAAAAAAGTCAGTTTTGAGATATCGTTGAATGAACAAAGTTGTCTCTTTCTTGTTTCAAGTGTTTAACTATGGACCCATGGCTAAAACTCAAGTTTTAAAGACTTCCCGAAATCTGAATTTGGACTTTCATCAGTGTATTAAGTGTATTAAAATGTAGTCTTTCACATTGATTCAGAATCGTGCACCGCAAAAAACTTCCCTTTCGAGTTATCGTTGAATGAACGAAGTTGTCTCTTTCTTGTTTCAAGTGTTCAACTATGGACCCATAGCCAAAACTCAAGTTTTAAAAACTTCCCAAAATCTGAATTTGGGCTTTCTTTAGGGTATTAAGTGTATCAAAATGTCGTCTTTCACATAGATTCGAAATCGTCAACTGCAAAAAAGTCAATTTTAAGATATCGTAGATTGAACAAAGTTGTCTCTTTCTTGTTTCAAGTGTTCTACTATGGACCCATGGGTAAAACTCAAGTTTTGAAAAAGTTTCCGGAATCCAAATTTGGACATTCGTTAGTGTATTAAGTGTATCAAAATGTCGTCTTTCACGTTGATTCGGAATCGTCAACCGCAATAAAAGTCAGTTTTGAGATATTGTTGAATGAACAAAGTTGTCTCTTTCTTGTTTCAAGTGTTCTACTATTTACCCATGGCTAAAACTCAAGTTTTAAAGACTTCCCGAAATCCGAATTTGGACTTTCGTTAGTGTATTAAGTGTATCAAAATGTCATCTTTCACATTTATTCGAAATCGTCAACTGCAAAAAAAGTCAGTTTTGAGAAATCGTTGAATGAACAAAGTTGTCTCTTTCTTGTTTCAAGTGTTCTACTATGGACCCATGGCTAAAACTCAAGTTTTAAAAAAGTTTCCGGAATCCAAATTTGGACATTCGTTAGTGTATTAAGTGTATCAAAATGTCGTCTTTCACGTTGATTCAGAATCGTCAACCGCAATAAAAGTCAGTTTTGAGATATTGTTGAATGAACAAAGTTGTCTCTTTCTTGTTTCAAGTGTTCTACTATTTACCCATGGCTAAAACTCAAGTTTTAAAGACTTCCCAAAATCCGAATTTGGACTTTCGTTAGTGTATTAAGTGTATCAAAATGTCATCTTTCACATTTATTCGAAATCGTCAACTGCAAAAAAAGTCAGTTTTGAGAAATCGTTGAATGAACAAAGTTGTCTCTTTCTTGTTTCAAGTGTTCTACTATGGACCCATGGCTAAAACTCAAGTTTTAAAGACATCCCGAAATCCGAATTTGGACTTTCGTTAGTGTATTAAGTGTATCAAAATGTCATCTTTCACATTGATTCGAGATCGTCAACCGCAAAAAAAGTCAGTTTTGAGATATCGTTGAATGAACAAAGTTGTCTCTTTCTTGTTTCAAGTGTTTAACTATGGACCCATGGCTAAAACTCAAGTTTTAAAGACTTCCCGAAATCTGAATTTGGACTTTCATCAGTGTATTAAGTGTATTAAAATGTAGTCTTTCACATTGATTCAGAATCGTGCACCGCAAAAAACTTCCCTTTCGAGTTATCGTTGAATGAACGAAGTTGTCTCTTTCTTGTTTCAAGTGTTCAACTATGGACCCATAGCAAAAAGTAAAGTTTTAAAAACTTCCCAAAATCTGAATTTGGGCTTTCTTTAGGGTATTAAGTGTATCAAAATGTCGTCTTTCACATAGATTCGAAATCGTCAACTGCAAAAAAGTCAATTTTAAGATATCGTAGATTGAACAAAGTTGTCTCTTTCTTGTTTCAAGTGTTCTACTATGGACCCATGGGTAAAACTCAAGTTTTAAAAAAGTTTCCGGAATCCAAATTTGGACATTCGTTAGTGTATTAAGTGTATCAAAATGTCGTCTTTCACGTTGATTCGGAATCGTCAACCGCAATAAAAGTCAGTTTTGAGATATTGTTGAATGAACAAAGTTGTCTCTTTCTTGTTTCAAGTGTTCTACTATTTACCCATGGCTAAAACTCAAGTTTTAAAGACTTCCCGAAATCCGAATTTGGACTTTCGTTAGTGTATTAAGTGTATCAAAATGTCATCTTTCACATTTATTCGAAATCGTCAACTGCAAAAAAAGTCAGTTTTGAGAAATCGTTGAATGAACAAAGTTGTCTCTTTCTTGTTTCAAGTGTTCTACTATGGACCCATGGCTAAAACTCAAGTTTTAAAGACTTTCCGAAATTCGAATTTGGACTTTCATCAGTGTATTAAGTGTATTAAAATGTCGTCTTTCACATTGATTCGGAATCGTCCACTACAAAAAACTGCCCTTTTGAGTTATCGTTGAATAAGCAAAGTTGTCTCTTTCTTGTTTCAAGTGTTCAACTATGGACCCATGGCTAAAACACAAGTTTTAAAAACTTCTCGAAATATGAATTTGGACTTTCTTTAGTGTATTAAGTTTTTCAAAATGTCGTCTTTCACGTAGATTCGGAATCATCAAAACCAAATAAGTCAGTTTTTAGATATCTTTGATTGAACAAAGTTCTATCTTTCTTGTTTCAAGTGTTCTCCTATGGACCCACGGCTAAAACTCAAGTTTTAAAAACTTCTCGAAATCTGAATCTGGACTTTCATTAGTGTATTAAGTGTATCAAAATGTCATCTTTCACATAGGTTCGGAATCGTCAACTGCGAAAAAGTCAATTTTAAGATATCGTTGATTGAACAAAGTTGTCTCTTTCTTGTTTCAAGTATTCAACTATGGACCCATGGCTAAAACTCAAGTTTTAAAGACTTCCCGAAATTCGAATTTGGACTTTCATGAGTGTATTAAGTGTATTAAAATGTCGTCTTTCACATTGATTCGGAATCGTCAACCACAAAAAAAGTCAGTTTTGAGATATCGTTGAATGAACAAAGTTGTCTCTTTCTTGTTTCAAGTGTTTAACTATGGACCCATGGCTAAAACTCAAGTTTTAAAAACTTCTCGAAATATGAATTTGGACTTTCTTTAGTGTATTAGGTGTTTCAAAATGTCGTCTTTCACGTAGATTCGGAATCATCAACAGCAAAAAAAGTCAGTTTTGTGATATCATTGAATGAACAAAGTTGTATCTTTCTTGTTTCAAGTGTTTAACTACGGACCCATGGCTAAAACTCAAGTTTTAAAGACTTTTCGAAATTCAAATTTGGACTTTCATCAGTGTATTAAGTGTATTAAAATGTCGTCTTTCACATTGATTCGGAATCGTCCACCGCAAAAAAGTTCCCTTTTGAGTTATCGTTGAATGAACAAAGTTGTCTCTTTCTTGTTTCAAGTGTTCAACGATGGACCCATGGCTAAAACTCAAGTTTTAAAAACTTCTCGAAATATGAATTTGTACTTTCTTTAGTGTATTAAGTGTTTCAAAATGTCGTCTTTCACGTAGATTCGGAATCATCAAAAGCAAATAAGTCAGTTTTTAGATATCTTTGATTGAACAAAGTTCTGTCTTTCTTGTTTCAAGTGTTTAACTACGGACCATGGCTAAAACTCAAGTTTTAAAAACTTTTCGAAATCTGAATATGGACTTTCTTTAGTGTATTAAGTGTTTCAAAATGCTGTCTTTCACGTAGATTCGTAATCATCAAAAGCAAATAAGTCAGTTTTAAGATATCGTTGATTGAACAAAGTTGTCTTCTTCTTGTTTCAAGTGTTCTACTATGGACCCATGGCTAAAACTCAAGTTTTAAAGACATCCCGAAATCCGAATTTGGACTTTCGTTAGTGTATTAAGTGTATCAAAATGTCATCTTTCACATTGATTCGAGATCGTCAACCGCAAAAAAAGTCAGTTTTGAGATATCGTTGAATGAACAAAGTTGTCTCTTTCTTGTTTCAAGTGTTTAACTATGGACCCATGGCTAAAACTCAAGTTTTAAAGACTTCCCGAAATCTGAATTTGGACTTTCATCAGTGTATTAAGTGTATTAAAATGTAGTCTTTCACATTGATTCAGAATCGTGCACCGCAAAAAACTTCCCTTTCGAGTTATCGTTGAATGAACGAAGTTGTCTCTTTCTTGTTTCAAGTGTTCAACTATGGACCCATAGCCAAAACTCAAGTTTTAAAAACTTCCCAAAATCTGAATTTGGGCTTTCTTTAGGGTATTAAGTGTATCAAAATGTCGTCTTTCACATAGATTCGAAATCGTCAACTGCAAAAAAGTCAATTTTAAGATATCGTAGATTGAACAAAGTTGTCTCTTTCTTGTTTCAAGTGTTCTACTATGGACCCATGGGTAAAACTCAAGTTTTGAAAAAGTTTCCGGAATCCAAATTTGGACATTCGTTAGTGTATTAAGTGTATCAAAATGTCGTCTTTCACGTTGATTCGGAATCGTCAACCGCAATAAAAGTCAGTTTTGAGATATTGTTGAATGAACAAAGTTGTCTCTTTCTTGTTTCAAGTGTTCTACTATTTACCCATGGCTAAAACTCAAGTTTTAAAGACTTCCTGAAATCCGAATTTGGACTTTCGTTAGTGTATTAAGTGTATCAAAATGTCATCTTTCACATTTATTCGAAATCGTCAACTGCAAAAAAAGTCAGTTTTGAGAAATCGTTGAATGAACAAAGTTGTCTCTTTCTTGTTTCAAGTGTTCTACTATGGACCCATGGCTAAAACTCAAGTTTTAAAAAAGTTTCCGGAATCCAAATTTGGACATTCGTTAGTGTATTAAGTGTATCAAAATGTCGTCTTTCACGTTGATTCAGAATCGTCAACCGCAATAAAAGTCAGTTTTGAGATATTGTTGAATGAACAAAGTTGTCTCTTTCTTGTTTCAAGTGTTCTACTATTTACCCATGGCTAAAACTCAAGTTTTAAAGACTTCCCGAAATCCGAATTTGGACTTTCGTTAGTGTATTAAGTGTATCAAAATGTCATCTTTCACATTTATTCGAAATCGTCAACTGCAAAAAAAGTCAGTTTTGAGAAATCGTTGAATGAACAAAGTTGTCTCTTTCTTGTTTCAAGTGTTCTACTATGGACCCATGGCTAAAACTCAAGTTTTAAAGACATCCCGAAATCCGAATTTGGACTTTCGTTAGTGTATTAAGTGTATCAAAATGTCATCTTTCACATTGATTCGAGATCGTCAACCGCAAAAAAAGTCAGTTTTGAGATATCGTTGAATGAACAAAGTTGTCTCTTTCTTGTTTCAAGTGTTTAACTATGGACCCATGGCTAAAACTCAAGTTTTAAAGACTTCCCGAAATCTGAATTTGGACTTTCATCAGTGTATTAAGTGTATTAAAATGTAGTCTTTCACATTGATTCAGAATCGTGCACCGCAAAAAACTTCCCTTTCGAGTTATCGTTGAATGAACGAAGTTGTCTCTTTCTTGTTTCAAGTGTTCAACTATGGACCCATAGCAAAAAGTCAAGTTTTAAAAACTTCCCAAAATCTGAATTTGGGCTTTCTTTAGGGTATTAAGTGTATCAAAATGTCGTCTTTCACATAGATTCGAAATCGTCAACTGCAAAAAAGTCAATTTTAAGATATCGTAGATTGAACAAAGTTGTCTCTTTCTTGTTTCAAGTGTTCTACTATGGACCCATGGGTAAAACTCAAGTTTTAAAAAAGTTTCCGGAATCCAAATTTGGACATTCGTTAGTGTATTAAGTGTATCAAAATGTCGTCTTTCACGTTGATTCGGAATCGTCAACCGCAATAAAAGTCAGTTTTGAGATATTGTTGAATGAACAAAGTTGTCTCTTTCTTGTTTCAAGTGTTCTACTATTTACCCATGGCTAAAACTCAAGTTTTAAAGACTTCCCGAAATCCGAATTTGGACTTTCGTTAGTGTATTAAGTGTATCAAAATGTCATCTTTCACATTTATTCGAAATCGTCAACTGCAAAAAAAGTCAGTTTTGAGAAATCGTTGAATGAACAAAGTTGTCTCTTTCTTGTTTCAAGTGTTCTACTATGGACCCATGGCTAAAACTCAAGTTTTAAAGACTTTCCGAAATTCGAATTTGGACTTTCATCAGTGTATTAAGTGTATTAAAATGTCGTCTTTCACATTGATTCGGAATCGTCCACTACAAAAAACTGCCCTTTTGAGTTATCGTTGAATAAGCAAAGTTGTCTCTTTCTTGTTTCAAGTGTTCAACTATGGACCCATGGCTAAAACACAAGTTTTAAAAACTTCTCGAAATATGAATTTGGACTTTCTTTAGTGTATTAAGTTTTTCAAAATGTCGTCTCTCACGTAGATTCGGAATCATCAAAACCAAATAAGTCAGTTTTTAGATATCTTTGATTGAACAAAGTTCTATCTTTCTTGTTTCAAGTGTTCTCCTATGGACCCACGGCTAAAACTCAAGTTTTAAAAACTTCTCGAAATCTGAATCTGGACTTTCATTAGTGTATTAAGTGTATCAAAATGTCATCTTTCACATAGGTTCGGAATCGTCAACTGCGAAAAAGTCAATTTTAAGATATCGTTGATTGAACAAAGTTGTCTCTTTCTTGTTTCAAGTATTCAACTATGGACCCATGGCTAAAACTCAAGTTTTAAAGACTTCCCGAAATTCGAATTTGGACTTTCATGAGTGTATTAAGTGTATTAAAATGTCGTCTTTCACATTGATTCGGAATCGTCAACCACAAAAAAAGTCAGTTTTGAGATATCGTTGAATGAACAAAGTTGTCTCTTTCTTGTTTCAAGTGTTTAACTATGGACCCATGGCTAAAACTCAAGTTTTAAAAACTTCTCGAAATATGAATTTGGACTTTCTTTAGTGTATTAGGTGTTTCAAAATGTCGTCTTTCACGTAGATTCGGAATCATCAACAGCAAAAAAAGTCAGTTTTGTGATATCATTGAATGAACAAAGTTGTATCTTTCTTGTTTCAAGTGTTTAACTACGGACCCATGGCTAAAACTCAAGTTTTAAAGACTTTTCGAAATTCAAATTTGGACTTTCATCAGTGTATTAAGTGTATTAAAATGTCGTCTTTCACATTGATTCGGAATCGTCCACCGCAAAAAAGTTCCCTTTTGAGTTATCGTTGAATGAACAAAGTTGTCTCTTTCTTGTTTCAAGTGTTCAACGATGGACCCATGGCTAAAACTCAAGTTTTAAAAACTTCTCGAAATATGAATTTGTACTTTCTTTAGTGTATTAAGTGTTTCAAAATGTCGTCTTTCACGTAGATTCGGAATCATCAAAAGCAAATAAGTCAGTTTTTAGATATCTTTGATTGAACAAAGTTCTGTCTTTCTTGTTTCAAGTGTTTAACTACGGACCATGGCTAAAACTCAAGTTTTAAAAACTTTTCGAAATCTGAATATGGACTTTCTTTAGTGTATTAAGTGTTTCAAAATGCTGTCTTTCACGTAGATTCGTAATCATCAAAAGCAAATAAGTCAGTTTTAAGATATCGTTGATTGAACAAAGTTGTCTTCTTCTTGTTTCAAGTGTTCTACTATGGACCCATGGCTAAAACTCAAGTTTTAAAGACATCCCGAAATCCGAATTTGGACTTTCGTTAGTGTATTAAGTGTATCAAAATGTCATCTTTCACATTGATTCGAGATCGTCAACCGCAAAAAAAGTCAGTTTTGAGATATCGTTGAATGAACAAAGTTGTCTCTTTCTTGTTTCAAGTGTTTAACTATGGACCCATGGCTAAAACTCAAGTTTTAAAGACTTCCCGAAATCTGAATTTGGACTTTCATCAGTGTATTAAGTGTATTAAAATGTAGTCTTTCACATTGATTCAGAATCGTGCACCGCAAAAAACTTCCCTTTCGAGTTATCGTTGAATGAACGAAGTTGTCTCTTTCTTGTTTCAAGTGTTCAACTATGGACCCATAGCCAAAACTCAAGTTTTAAAAACTTCCCAAAATCTGAATTTGGGCTTTCTTTAGGGTATTAAGTGTATCAAAATGTCGTCTTTCACATAGATTCGAAATCGTCAACTGCAAAAAAGTCAATTTTAAGATATCGTAGATTGAACAAAGTTGTCTCTTTCTTGTTTCAAGTGTTCTACTATGGACCCATGGGTAAAACTCAAGTTTTGAAAAAGTTTCCGGAATCCAAATTTGGACATTCGTTAGTGTATTAAGTGTATCAAAATGTCGTCTTTCACGTTGATTCGGAATCGTCAACCGCAATAAAAGTCAGTTTTGAGATATTGTTGAATGAACAAAGTTGTCTCTTTCTTGTTTCAAGTGTTCTACTATTTACCCATGGCTAAAACTCAAGTTTTAAAGACTTCCCGAAATCCGAATTTGGACTTTCGTTAGTGTATTAAGTGTATCAAAATGTCATCTTTCACATTTATTCGAAATCGTCAACTGCAAAAAAAGTCAGTTTTGAGAAATCGTTGAATGAACAAAGTTGTCTCTTTCTTGTTTCAAGTGTTCTACTATGGACCCATGGCTAAAACTCAAGTTTTAAAAAAGTTTCCGGAATCCAAATTTGGACATTCGTTAGTGTATTAAGTGTATCAAAATGTCGTCTTTCACGTTGATTCAGAATCGTCAACCGCAATAAAAGTCAGTTTTGAGATATTGTTGAATGAACAAAGTTGTCTCTTTCTTGTTTCAAGTGTTCTACTATTTACCCATGGCTAAAACTCAAGTTTTAAAGACTTCCCGAAATCCGAATTTGGACTTTCGTTAGTGTATTAAGTGTATCAAAATGTCATCTTTCACATTTATTCGAAATCGTCAACTGCAAAAAAAGTCAGTTTTGAGAAATCGTTGAATGAACAAAGTTGTCTCTTTCTTGTTTCAAGTGTTCTACTATGGACCCATGGCTAAAACTCAAGTTTTAAAGACTTTCCGAAATCCGAATTTGGACTTTCATTAGTGTATTAAGTGTATTAAAATGTCGTCTTTCACATTGATTCGGAATCGTCCACTACAAAAAACTGCCCTTTTGAGTTATCGTTGAATAAGCAAAGTTGTCTCTTTCTTGTTTCAAGTGTTCAACTATGGACCCATGGCTAAAACACAAGTTTTAAAAACTTCTCGAAATATGAATTTGGACTTTCTTTA
This sequence comes from Diospyros kaki, assembly GCA_036245055.1. Taxonomy (NCBI): domain Eukaryota; kingdom Viridiplantae; phylum Streptophyta; class Magnoliopsida; order Ericales; family Ebenaceae; genus Diospyros; species Diospyros kaki. The sequence continues at coordinate 17,514,307 of BSEG01000009.1, read as the reverse complement.
GTGTATTAAGTTTTTCAAAATGTCGTCTTTCACGTAGATTCGGAATCATCAAAACCAAATAAGTCAGTTTTTAGATATCTTTGATTGAACAAAGTTCTATCTTTCTTGTTTCAAGTGTTCTCCTATGGACCCACGGCTAAAACTCAAGTTTTAAAAACTTCTCGAAATCTGAATCTGGACTTTCATTAGTGTATTAAGTGTATCAAAATGTCATCTTTCACATAGGTTCGGAATCGTCAACTACAAAAAAGTCAATTTTAAGATATCGTTGATTGAACAAAGTTGTCTCCTTCTTGTTTCGAGTGTTCTACTATGGACCATGGCTAAAACTCAAGTTTTAGAGACATCTCGAAATCCGAATTTGGACTTTCGTTAGTGTATTAAGTGTATCAAAATGTCATCTTTCACATTGATTCGAGATCGTCAACCGCAAAAAAAGTCAGTTTTGAGATATCGTTGAATGAACAAAGTTGTCTCTTTCTTGTTTCTAGTGTTTAACTATGGACCCATGGCTAAAACTCAAGTTTTAAAGACTTCCCGAAATCTGATTTGGACTTTCATCATTGTATTAAGTGTATTAAAATGTAGTCTTTCACATTGATTCAGAATCGTCCACCGCAAAAAACTTTCCTTTCGAGTTATCGTTGAATGAACGAAGTTGTCTCTTTCTTGTTTCAAGTGTTCAACTACGGACCCATGGCCAAAACTCAAGTTTTAAAAACTTCCCAAAATCTGAATTTGGGCTTTCTTTAGTGTATTAAGTGTTTCAAAATGCCGTCTTTCACTTAGATTCGTAATCATCAAAAGCAAATAAGTCAGTTTTTAGATATCTTTGATTGAACAAAGTTCTGTCTTTCTTGTTTCAAGTGTTCTACTATGGACCCATGTCTAAAACTCAAGTTTTAAAAACTTCCTGAAATCTAAATCTGGACTTTCATTAGGGTATTAAGTGTATCAAAATGTCGTCTTTCACATAGATTCGGAATCGTCAACTGCAAAAAAGTCAATTTTAAGATATCATTGATTGAACAAAGTTGTCACTTTCTTGTTTCAAGTGTTCTACTATGGACCCATGGGTAAAACTCAAGTTTTAAAAAAGTTCCCGGAATCCGAATTTGGACATTCGTTAGTGTATTAAGTGTATCAAAATGTCATCTTTCACGTTGATTCGGAATCGTCAACCGCAATAAAAGTCAGTTTTGAGATATTGTTGAATGAACAAAGTTGCCTCTTTCTTGTTTCAAGTGTTTAACTATTGACCCATGGCTAAAACTCAAGCTTTAAAGACTTCCCGAAATCCAAATTTGGACTTTCGTTAGTGTATTAAGTGTATCAAAATGTCGTCTTTCACATTTATTCGAAATCGTCAACCGCAAAAAAAGTCAGTTTTGAGAAATCGTTGAATGAACAAAGTTGTCTCTTTCTTGTTTCAAGTGTTCTACTATAGACCCATGGCTAAAACTCAAGTTTTAAAGACTTCCAGAAATCCAAATTTAGACTTTCATTAGTGTATTAAGTGTATTAAAATGTCGTATTTCACATTGATTCGGAATCGTCAACCGCAAAAAAAGTCAGTTTTGAGATATCGTTGAATGAACAAAGTTGTCTCTTTCTTGTTTCAAGTGTTTAACTATGGACCCATGGCTAAAACTCAAGTTTTAAAGACTTCCCGAAATCCGAATTTGGACTTTCATTAGCGTATTAAGTGTATTAAAATTTCATCTTTCACATTGATTCGGAATCGTCAACCGCAAAAAAAGTCAGTTTTGAGTTATAGTTGAATGAACAAAGTTGTCTCTTTCTTGTTTCAAGTATTCAACTATGGACCCATGGCTAAAACTCAAGTTTTAAAGACTTCCCGAAATTCGAATTTGGACTTTCATGAGTGTATTAAGTGTATTAAAATGTCGTCTTTCACATTGATTCGGAATCGTCAACCAGAAAAAAAGTCAGTTTTGAGATATCGTTGAATGAACAAAGTTGTCTCTTTCTTGTTTCAAGTGTTTAACTATGGACCCATGGCTAAAACTCAAGTTTTAAAAACTTCTCGAAACATGAATTTGGACTTTCTTTAGTGTATTAGGTGTTTCAAAATGTCGTCTTTCACGTAGATTCGGAATCATCAACAGCAAAAAAAGTCAGTTTTGTGATATCGTTGAATGAACAAAGTTGTATCTTTCTTGTTTCAAGTGTTTAACTACGGACCCATGGCTAAAACTCAAGTTTTAAAGACTTTTCGAAATCCGAATTTGGACTTTCATCAGTGTATTAAGTGTATTAAAATGTCATCTTTCACATTGATTCGGAATCGTCCACCGCAAAAAAGTTCCCTTTTGAGTTATCGTTGAATGAACAAAGTTGTCTCTTTCTTGTTTCAAGTGTTCAATGATGGACCCATGGCTAAAACTCAAGTTTTAAAAACTTCTCGAAATATGAATTTGTACTTTCTTTAGTGTATTAAGTGTTTCAAAATGTCGTCTTTCACGTAGATTCGGAATCATCAAAAGCAAATAATTCAGTTTTTAGATATCTTTGATTGAACAAAGTTCTGTCTTTCTTGTTTCAAGTGTTTAACTATGGACCATGGCTAAAACTCAAGTTTTAAAAACTTTTCGAAATCTGAATATGGACTTTCTTTAGTGTATTAAGTGTTTCAAAATGCTGTCTTTCACGTAGATTCGTAATCATCAAAAGCAAATAAGTCAGTTTTAAGATATCGTTGATTGAACAAAGTTGTCTTCTTCTTGTTTCAAGTGTTCTACTATGGACCCATGGGTAAAACTCAAGTTTTAAAAACTTCCCAGAATCTGAATTGAGACTTTCGTTAGTGTATTAAGTGTATCAAAATGTCGTCTTTCACATGGATTCGGAATCGTCAACCGCAAAAAAAGTCAGTTTTGAGATATCGTTGAATGAACAAAGTTGTCTCTTTTTATTTTCAAGTGCTTAACTATGGACCATGGCTGAAACTCAAGTTTTAAAGACATCCCGAAATCCGAATTTGGACTTTCGTTAGTGTATTAAGTGTATCAAAATGTCATCTTTCACATTGATTCGAGATCGTCAACCGCAAAAAAAGTCAGTTTTGAGATATCGTTGAATGAACAAAGTTGTCTCTTTCTTGTTTCAAGTGTTTAACTATGGACCCATGGCTAAAACTCAAGTTTTAAAGACTTCCCGAAATCCGAATTTGGACTTTCATTAGTGTATTAAGTGTATTAAAATGTCGCCTTTCACATTGATTCGGAATCGTCGACCGCAAAAAAAGTCAGTTTTGAGATATCGTTGAATGAACAAAGTTGTCTCTTTCTTGTTTCAAGTGTTTAACTATGGACCCATGGCTAAAACTCAAGTTTTAAAAACTTCTCGAAATATGAATTTGGACTTTCTTTAGTGTATTAGGTGTTTCAAAATGTCGTCTTTCACGTAGATTCGGAATCATCAACAGCAAAAAAAGTCAGTTTTGTGATATCGTTGAATGAACAAAGTTGTATCTTTCTTGTTTCAAGTGTTTAACTACGGACCCATGGCTAAAACTCAAGTTTTAAAGACTTTTCGAAATCCGAATTTGGACTTTCATCAGTGTATTAAGTGTATTAAAATGTCATCTTTCACATTGATTCGGAATCGTCCACCGCAAAAAAGTTCCCTTTTGAGTTATCGTTGAATGAACAAAGTTGTCTCTTTCTTGTTTCAAGTGTTCAATGATGGACCCATGGCTAAAACTCAAGTTTTAAAAACTTCTCGAAATATGAATTTGTACTTTCTTTAGTGTATTAAGTGTTTCAAAATGTCGTCTTTCACGTAGATTCGGAATCATCAAAAGCAAATAAGTCAGTTTTTAGATATCTTTGATTGAACAAAGTTCTGTCTTTCTTGTTTCAAGTGTTTAACTATGGACCATGGCTAAAACTCAAGTTTTAAAAACTTTTCGAAATCTGAATATGGACTTTCTTTAGTGTATTAAGTGTTTCAAAATGCTGTCTTTCACGTAGATTCGTAATCATCAAAAGCAAATAAGTCAGTTTTAAGATATCGTTGATTGAACAAAGTTGTCTTCTTCTTATTTCAAGTGTTCTACTATGGACCCATGGGTAAAACTCAAGTTTTAAAAACTTCCCAGAATCTGAATTGAGACTTTCGTTAGTGTATTAAGTGTATCAAAATGTCGTCTTTCACATGGATTCGGAATCGTCAACCGCAAAAAAAGTCAGTTTTGAGATATCGTTGAATGAACAAAGTTGTCTCTTTTTATTTTCAAGTGCTTAACTATGGACCATGGCTGAAACTCAAGTTTTAAAGACGTCCCGAAATCCGAATTTGGACTTTCGTTAGTGTATTAAGTGTATCAAAATGTCATCTTTCACATTGATTCGAGATCGTCAACCGCAAAAAAAGTCAGTTTTGAGATATCGTTGAATGAACAAAGTTGTCTCTTTCTTGTTTCAAGTGTTTAACTATGGACCCATGGCTAAAACTCAAGTTTTAAAGACTTCCCGAAATCTGAATTTGGACTTTCATCAGTGTATTAAGTGTATTAAAATGTAGTCTTTCACATTGATTCAGAATCGTGCACCGCAAAAAACTTCCCTTTCGAGTTATCGTTGAATGAACGAAGTTGTCTCTTTCTTGTTTCAAGTGTTCAACTATGGACCCATGGCCAAAACTCAAGTTTTAAAAACTTCCCAAAATCTGAATTTGGGCTTTCTTTAGTGTATTAAGTGTTTCAAAATGCCATCTTTCACGTAGATTCGTAATCATCAAAAGCAAATAAGTCAGTTTTTAGATATCTTTGATTGAACAAAGTTCTGTCTTTTCTTGTTTTAAGTGTTCTACTATGGACCCATGGCTAAAACTCAAGTTTTAAAAACATCCCGAAATCTAAATCTGGACTTTCATTAGGGTATTAAGTGTATCAAAATGTCGTCTTTCACATAGATTCGAAATCGTCAACTGCAAAAAAGTCAATTTTAAGATATCGTAGATTGAACAAAGTTGTCTCTTTCTTGTTTCAAGTGTTCTACTATGGACCCATGGGTAAAACTCAAGTTTTAAAAAAGTTTCCGGAATCCAAATTTGGACATTCGTTAGTGTATTAAGTGTATCAAAATGTCGTCTTTCACGTTGATTCGGAATCGTCAACCGCAATAAAAGTCAGTTTTGAGATATTGTTGAATGAACAAAGTTGTCTCTTTCTTGTTTCAAGTGTTCTACTATTTACCCATGGCTAAAACTCAAGTTTTAAAGACTTCCCGAAATCCGAATTTGGACTTTCGTTAGTGTATTAAGTGTATCAAAATGTCATCTTTCACATTTATTCGAAATCGTCAACTGCAAAAAAAGTCAGTTTTGAGAAATCGTTGAATGAACAAAGTTGTCTCTTTCTTGTTTCAAGTGTTCTACTATGGACCCATGGCTAAAACTCAAGTTTTAAAGACTTTCCGAAATCCGAATTTGGACTTTCATCAGTGTATTAAGTGTATTAAAATGTCGTCTTTCACATTGATTCGGAATCGTCCACTACAAAAAACTGCCCTTTTGAGTTATCGTTGAATAAGCAAAGTTGTCTCTTTCTTGTTTCAAGTGTTCAACTATGGACCCATGGCTAAAACACAAGTTTTAAAAACTTCTCGAAATATGAATTTGGACTTTCTTTAGTGTATTAAGTTTTTCAAAATGTCGTCTTTCACGTAGATTCGGAATCATCAAAACCAAATAAGTCAGTTTTTAGATATCTTTGATTGAACAAAGTTCTATCTTTCTTGTTTCAAGTGTTCTCCTATGGACCCACGGCTAAAACTCAAGTTTTAAAAACTTCTCGAAATCTGAATCTGGACTTTCATTAGTGTATTAAGTGTATCAAAATGTCATCTTTCACATAGGTTCGGAATCGTCAACTACAAAAAAGTCAATTTTAAGATATCGTTGATTGAACAAAGTTGTCTCCTTCTTGTTTCGAGTGTTCTACTATGGACCATGGCTAAAACTCAAGTTTTAGAGACATCTCGAAATCCGAATTTGGACTTTCGTTAGTGTATTAAGTGTATCAAAATGTCATCTTTCACATTGATTCGAGATCGTCAACCGCAAAAAAAGTCAGTTTTGAGATATCGTTGAATGAACAAAGTTGTCTCTTTCTTGTTTCTAGTGTTTAACTATGGACCCATGGCTAAAACTCAAGTTTTAAAGACTTCCCGAAATCTGATTTGGACTTTCATCATTGTATTAAGTGTATTAAAATGTAGTCTTTCACATTGATTCAGAATCGTCCACCGCAAAAAACTTTCCTTTCGAGTTATCGTTGAATGAACGAAGTTGTCTCTTTCTTGTTTCAAGTGTTCAACTACGGACCCATGGCCAAAACTCAAGTTTTAAAAACTTCCCAAAATCTGAATTTGGGCTTTCTTTAGTGTATTAAGTGTTTCAAAATGCCGTCTTTCACTTAGATTCGTAATCATCAAAAGCAAATAAGTCAGTTTTTAGATATCTTTGATTGAACAAAGTTCTGTCTTTCTTGTTTCAAGTGTTCTACTATGGACCCATGTCTAAAACTCAAGTTTTAAAAACTTCCTGAAATCTAAATCTGGACTTTCATTAGGGTATTAAGTGTATCAAAATGTCGTCTTTCACATAGATTCGGAATCGTCAACTGCAAAAAAGTCAATTTTAAGATATCATTGATTGAACAAAGTTGTCACTTTCTTGTTTCAAGTGTTCTACTATGGACCCATGGGTAAAACTCAAGTTTTAAAAAAGTTCCCGGAATCCGAATTTGGACATTCGTTAGTGTATTAAGTGTATCAAAATGTCATCTTTCACGTTGATTCGGAATCGTCAACCGCAATAAAAGTCAGTTTTGAGATATTGTTGAATGAACAAAGTTGCCTCTTTCTTGTTTCAAGTGTTTAACTATTGACCCATGGCTAAAACTCAAGCTTTAAAGACTTCCCGAAATCCAAATTTGGACTTTCGTTAGTGTATTAAGTGTATCAAAATGTCGTCTTTCACATTTATTCGAAATCGTCAACCGCAAAAAAAGTCAGTTTTGAGAAATCGTTGAATGAACAAAGTTGTCTCTTTCTTGTTTCAAGTGTTCTACTATAGACCCATGGCTAAAACTCAAGTTTTAAAGACTTCCAGAAATCCAAATTTAGACTTTCATTAGTGTATTAAGTGTATTAAAATGTCGTATTTCACATTGATTCGGAATCGTCAACCGCAAAAAAAGTCAGTTTTGAGATATCGTTGAATGAACAAAGTTGTCTCTTTCCTGTTTCAAGTGTTTAGCTATGGACCCATGGCTAAAACTCAAGTTTTAAAGACTTCCCGAAATCCGAATTTGGACTTTCATTAGCGTATTAAGTGTATTAAAATTTCATCTTTCACATTGATTCGGAATCGTCAACCGCAAAAAAAGTCAGTTTTGAGTTATAGTTGAATGAACAAAGTTGTCTCTTTCTTGTTTCAAGTATTCAACTATGGACCCATGGCTAAAACTCAAGTTTTAAAGACTTCCCGAAATTCGAATTTGGACTTTCATGAGTGTATTAAGTGTATTAAAATGTCGTCTTTCACATTGATTCGGAATCGTCAACCACAAAAAAAGTCAGTTTTGAGATATCGTTGAATGAACAAAGTTGTCTCTTTCTTGTTTCAAGTGTTTAACTATGGACCCATGGCTAAAACTCAAGTTTTAAAAACTTCTCGAAATATGAATTTGGACTTTCTTTAGTGTATTAGGTGTTTCAAAATGTCGTCTTTCACGTAGATTCGGAATCATCAACAGCAAAAAAAGTCAGTTTTGTGATATCGTTGAATGAACAAAGTTGTATCTTTCTTGTTTCAAGTGTTTAACTACGGACCCATGGCTAAAACACAAGTTTTAAAGACTTTTCGAAATCCGAATTTGGACTTTCATCAGTGTATTAAGTGTATTAAAATGTCATCTTTCACATTGATTCGGAATCGTCCACCGCAAAAAAGTTCCCTTTTGAGTTATCGTTGAATGAACAAAGTTGTCTCTTTCTTGTTTCAAGTGTTCAATGATGGACCCATGGCTAAAACTCAAGTTTTAAAAACTTCTCGAAATATGAATTTGTACTTTCTTTAGTGTATTAAGTGTTTCAAAATGTCGTCTTTCACGTAGATTCGGAATCATCAAAAGCAAATAAGTCAGTTTTTAGATATCTTTGATTGAACAAAGTTCTGTCTTTCTTGTTTCAAGTGTTTAACTATGGACCATGGCTAAAACTCAAGTTTTAAAAACTTTTCGAAATCTGAATATGGACTTTCTTTAGTGTATTAAGTGTTTCAAAATGCTGTCTTTCACGTAGATTCGTAATCATCAAAAGCAAATAAGTCAGTTTTAAGATATCGTTGATTGAACAAAGTTGTCTTCTTCTTATTTCAAGTGTTCTACTATGGACCCATGGGTAAAACTCAAGTTTTAAAAACTTCCCAGAATCTGAATTGAGACTTTCGTTAGTGTATTAAGTGTATCAAAATGTCGTCTTTCACATGGATTCGGAATCGTCAACCGCAAAAAAAGTCAGTTTTGAGATATCGTTGAATGAACAAAGTTGTCTCTTTTTATTTTCAAGTGCTTAACTATGGACCATGGCTGAAACTCAAGTTTTAAAGACGTCCCGAAATCCGAATTTGGACTTTCGTTAGTGTATTAAGTGTATCAAAATGTCATCTTTCACATTGATTCGAGATCGTCAACCGCAAAAAAAGTCAGTTTTGAGATATCGTTGAATGAACAAAGTTGTCTCTTTCTTGTTTCAAGTGTTTAACTATGGACCCATGGCTAAAACTCAAGTTTTAAAGACTTCCCGAAATCTGAATTTGGACTTTCATCAGTGTATTAAGTGTATTAAAATGTAGTCTTTCACATTGATTCAGAATCGTGCACCGCAAAAAACTTCCCTTTCGAGTTATCGTTGAATGAACGAAGTTGTCTCTTTCTTGTTTCAAGTGTTCAACTATGGACCCATGGCCAAAACTCAAGTTTTAAAAACTTCCCAAAATCTGAATTTGGGCTTTCTTTAGTGTATTAAGTGTTTCAAAATGCCATCTTTCACGTAGATTCGTAATCATCAAAAGCAAATAAGTCAGTTTTTAGATATCTTTGATTGAACAAAGTTCTGTCTTTTCTTGTTTCAAGTGTTCTACTATGGACCCATGGCTAAAACTCAAGTTTTAAAAACATCCCGAAATCTAAATCTGGACTTTCATTAGGGTATTAAGTGTATCAAAATGTCGTCTTTCACATAGATTCGAAATCGTCAACTGCAAAAAAGTCAATTTTAAGATATCGTAGATTGAACAAAGTTGTCTCTTTCTTGTTTCAAGTGTTCTACTATGGACCCATGGGTAAAACTCAAGTTTTAAAAAAGTTTCCGGAATCCAAATTTGGACATTCGTTAGTGTATTAAGTGTATCAAAATGTCGTCTTTCACGTTGATTCGGAATCGTCAACCGCAATAAAAGTCAGTTTTGAGATATTGTTGAATGAACAAAGTTGTCTCTTTCTTGTTTCAAGTGTTCTACTATTTACCCATGGCTAAAACTCAAGTTTTAAAGACTTCCCGAAATCCGAATTTGGACTTTCGTTAGTGTATTAAGTGTATCAAAATGTCATCTTTCACATTTATTCGAAATCGTCAACTGCAAAAAAAGTCAGTTTTGAGAAATCGTTGAATGAACAAAGTTGTCTCTTTCTTGTTTCAAGTGTTCTACTATGGACCCATGGCTAAAACTCAAGTTTTAAAGACTTTTCGAAATCCGAATTTGGACTTTCATCAGTGTATTAAGTGTATTAAAATGTCGTCTTTCACATTGATTCGGAATCGTCCACTACAAAAAACTGCCCTTTTGAGTTATCGTTGAATAAGCAAAGTTGTCTCTTTCTTGTTTCAAGTGTTCAACTATGGACCCATGGCTAAAACACAAGTTTTAAAAACTTCTCGAAATATGAATTTGGACTTTCTTTAGTGTATTAAGTTTTTCAAAATGTCGTCTTTCACGTAGATTCGGAATCATCAAAACCAAATAAGTCAGTTTTTAGATATCTTTGATTGAACAAAGTTCTATCTTTCTTGTTTCAAGTGTTCTCCTATGGACCCACGGCTAAAACTCAAGTTTTAAAAACTTCTCGAAATCTGAATCTGGACTTTCATTAGTGTATTAAGTGTATCAAAATGTCATTTTTCACATAGGTTCGGAATCGTCAACTACAAAAAAGTCAATTTTAAGATATCGTTGATTGAACAAAGTTGTCTCCTTCTTGTTTCGAGTGTTCTACTATGGACCATGGCTAAAACTCAAGTTTTAGAGACATCTCGAAATCCGAATTTGGACTTTCGTTAGTGTATTAAGTGTATCAAAATGTCATCTTTCACATTGATTCGAGATCGTCAACCGCAAAAAAAGTCAGTTTTGAGATATCGTTGAATGAACAAAGTTGTCTCTTTCTTGTTTCTAGTGTTTAACTATGGACCCATGGCTAAAACTCAAGTTTTAAAGACTTCCCGAAATCTGATTTGGACTTTCATCATTGTATTAAGTGTATTAAAATGTAGTCTTTCACATTGATTCAGAATCGTCCACCGCAAAAAACTTTCCTTTCGAGTTATCGTTGAATGAACGAAGTTGTCTCTTTCTTGTTTCAAGTGTTCAACTACGGACCCATGGCCAAAACTCAAGTTTTAAAAACTTCCCAAAATCTGAATTTGGGCTTTCTTTAGTGTATTAAGTGTTTCAAAATGCCGTCTTTCACTTAGATTCGTAATCATCAAAAGCAAATAAGTCAGTTTTTAGATATCTTTGATTGAACAAAGTTCTGTCTTTCTTGTTTCAAGTGTTCTACTATGGACCCATGTCTAAAACTCAAGTTTTAAAAACTTCCTGAAATCTAAATCTGGACTTTCATTAGGGTATTAAGTGTATCAAAATGTCGTCTTTCACATAGATTCGGAATCGTCAACTGCAAAAAAGTCAATTTTAAGATATCATTGATTGAACAAAGTTGTCACTTTCTTGTTTCAAGTGTTCTACTATGGACCCATGGGTAAAACTCAAGTTTTAAAAAAGTTCCCGGAATCCGAATTTGGACATTCGTTAGTGTATTAAGTGTATCAAAATGTCATCTTTCACGTTGATTCGGAATCGTCAACCGCAATAAAAGTCAGTTTTGAGATATTGTTGAATGAACAAAGTTGCCTCTTTCTTGTTTCAAGTGTTTAACTATTGACCCATGGCTAAAACTCAAGCTTTAAAGACTTCCCGAAATCCAAATTTGGACTTTCGTTAGTGTATTAAGTGTATCAAAATGTCGTCTTTCACATTTATTCGAAATCGTCAACCGCAAAAAAAGTCAGTTTTGAGAAATCGTTGAATGAACAAAGTTGTCTCTTTCTTGTTTCAAGTGTTCTACTATAGACCCATGGCTAAAACTCAAGTTTTAAAGACTTCCAGAAATCCAAATTTAGACTTTCATTAGTGTATTAAGTGTATTAAAATGTCGTATTTCACATTGATTCGGAATCGTCAACCGCAAAAAAAGTCAGTTTTGAGATATCGTTGAATGAACAAAGTTGTCTCTTTCCTGTTTCAAGTGTTTAGCTATGGACCCATGGCTAAAACTCAAGTTTTAAAGACTTCCCGAAATCCGAATTTGGACTTTCATTAGCGTATTAAGTGTATTAAAATTTCATCTTTCACATTGATTCGGAATCGTCAACCGCAAAAAAAGTCAGTTTTGAGTTATAGTTGAATGAACAAAGTTGTCTCTTTCTTGTTTCAAGTATTCAACTATGGACCCATGGCTAAAACTCAAGTTTTAAAGACTTCCCGAAATTCGAATTTGGACTTTCATGAGTGTATTAAGTGTATTAAAATGTCGTCTTTCACATTGATTCGGAATCGTCAACCACAAAAAAAGTCAGTTTTGAGATATCGTTGAATGAACAAAGTTGTCTCTTTCTTGTTTCAAGTGTTTAACTATGGACCCATGGCTAAAACTCAAGTTTTAAAAACTTCTCGAAATATGAATTTGGACTTTCTTTAGTGTATTAGGTGTTTCAAAATGTCGTCTTTCACGTAGATTCGGAATCATCAACAGCAAAAAAAGTCAGTTTTGTGATATCGTTGAATGAACAAAGTTGTATCTTTCTTGTTTCAAGTGTTTAACTACGGACCCATGGCTAAAACACAAGTTTTAAAGACTTTTCGAAATCCGAATTTGGACTTTCATCAGTGTATTAAGTGTATTAAAATGTCATCTTTCACATTGATTCGGAATCGTCCACCGCAAAAAAGTTCCCTTTTGAGTTATCGTTGAATGAACAAAGTTGTCTCTTTCTTGTTTCAAGTGTTCAATGATGGACCCATGGCTAAAACTCAAGTTTTAAAAACTTCTCGAAATATGAATTTGTACTTTCTTTAGTGTATTAAGTGTTTCAAAATGTCGTCTTTCACGTAGATTCGGAATCATCAAAAGCAAATAAGTCAGTTTTTAGATATCTTTGATTGAACAAAGTTCTGTCTTTCTTGTTTCAAGTGTTTAACTATGGACCATGGCTAAAACTCAAGTTTTAAAAACTTTTCGAAATCTGAATATGGACTTTCTTTAGTGTATTAAGTGTTTCAAAATGCTGTCTTTCACGTAGATTCGTAATCATCAAAAGCAAATAAGTCAGTTTTAAGATATCGTTGATTGAACAAAGTTGTCTTCTTCTTATTTCAAGTGTTCTACTATGGACCCATGGGTAAAACTCAAGTTTTAAAAACTTCCCAGAATCTGAATTGAGACTTTCGTTAGTGTATTAAGTGTATCAAAATGTCGTCTTTCACATGGATTCGGAATCGTCAACCGCAAAAAAAGTCAGTTTTGAGATATCGTTGAATGAACAAAGTTGTCTCTTTTTATTTTCAAGTGCTTAACTATGGACCATGGCTGAAACTCAAGTTTTAAAGACGTCCCGAAATCCGAATTTGGACTTTCGTTAGTGTATTAAGTGTATCAAAATGTCATCTTTCACATTGATTCGAGATCGTCAACCGCAAAAAAAGTCAGTTTTGAGATATCGTTGAATGAACAAAGTTGTCTCTTTCTTGTTTCAAGTGTTTAACTATGGACCCATGGCTAAAACTCAAGTTTTAAAGACTTCCCGAAATCTGAATTTGGACTTTCATCAGTGTATTAAGTGTATTAAAATGTAGTCTTTCACATTGATTCAGAATCGTGCACCGCAAAAAACTTCCCTTTCGAGTTATCGTTGAATGAACGAAGTTGTCTCTTTCTTGTTTCAAGTGTTCAACTATGGACCCATGGCCAAAACTCAAGTTTTAAAAACTTCCCAAAATCTGAATTTGGGCTTTCTTTAGTGTATTAAGTGTTTCAAAATGCCATCTTTCACGTAGATTCGTAATCATCAAAAGCAAATAAGTCAGTTTTTAGATATCTTTGATTGAACAAAGTTCTGTCTTTTCTTGTTTCAAGTGTTCTACTATGGACCCATGGCTAAAACTCAAGTTTTAAAAACATCCCGAAATCTAAATCTGGACTTTCATTAGGGTATTAAGTGTATCAAAATGTCGTCTTTCACATAGATTCGAAATCGTCAACTGCAAAAAAGTCAATTTTAAGATATCGTAGATTGAACAAAGTTGTCTCTTTCTTGTTTCAAGTGTTCTACTATGGACCCATGGGTAAAACTCAAGTTTTAAAAAAGTTTCCGGAATCCAAATTTGGACATTCGTTAGTGTATTAAGTGTATCAAAATGTCGTCTTTCACGTTGATTCGGAATCGTCAACCGCAATAAAAGTCAGTTTTGAGATATTGTTGAATGAACAAAGTTGTCTCTTTCTTGTTTCAAGTGTTCTACTATTTACCCATGGCTAAAACTCAAGTTTTAAAGACTTCCCGAAATCCGAATTTGGACTTTCGTTAGTGTATTAAGTGTATCAAAATGTCATCTTTCACATTTATTCGAAATCGTCAACTGCAAAAAAAGTCAGTTTTGAGAAATCGTTGAATGAACAAAGTTGTCTCTTTCTTGTTTCAAGTGTTCTACTATGGACCCATGGCTAAAACTCAAGTTTTAAAGACTTTCCGAAATCCGAATTTGGACTTTCATCAGTGTATTAAGTGTATTAAAATGTCGTCTTTCACATTGATTCGGAATCGTCCACTACAAAAAACTGCCCTTTTGAGTTATCGTTGAATAAGCAAAGTTGTCTCTTTCTTGTTTCAAGTGTTCAACTATGGACCCATGGCTAAAACACAAGTTTTAAAAACTTCTCGAAATATGAATTTGGACTTTCTTTAGTGTATTAAGTTTTTCAAAATGTCGTCTTTCACGTAGATTCGGAATCATCAAAACCAAATAAGTCAGTTTTTAGATATCTTTGATTGAACAAAGTTCTATCTTTCTTGTTTCAAGTGTTCTCCTATGGACCCACGGCTAAAACTCAAGTTTTAAAAACTTCTCGAAATCTGAATCTGGACTTTCATTAGTGTATTAAGTGTATCAAAATGTCATCTTTCACATAGGTTCGGAATCGTCAACTACAAAAAAGTCAATTTTAAGATATCGTTGATTGAACAAAGTTGTCTCCTTCTTGTTTCGAGTGTTCTACTATGGACCATGGCTAAAACTCAAGTTTTAGAGACATCTCGAAATCCGAATTTGGACTTTCGTTAGTGTATTAAGTGTATCAAAATGTCATCTTTCACATTGATTCGAGATCGTCAACCGCAAAAAAAGTCAGTTTTGAGATATCGTTGAATGAACAAAGTTGTCTCTTTCTTGTTTCTAGTGTTTAACTATGGACCCATGGCTAAAACTCAAGTTTTAAAGACTTCCCGAAATCTGATTTGGACTTTCATCATTGTATTAAGTGTATTAAAATGTAGTCTTTCACATTGATTCAGAATCGTCCACCGCAAAAAACTTTCCTTTCGAGTTATCGTTGAATGAACGAAGTTGTCTCTTTCTTGTTTCAAGTGTTCAACTACGGACCCATGGCCAAAACTCAAGTTTTAAAAACTTCCCAAAATCTGAATTTGGGCTTTCTTTAGTGTATTAAGTGTTTCAAAATGCCGTCTTTCACTTAGATTCGTAATCATCAAAAGCAAATAAGTCAGTTTTTAGATATCTTTGATTGAACAAAGTTCTGTCTTTCTTGTTTCAAGTGTTCTACTATGGACCCATGTCTAAAACTCAAGTTTTAAAAACTTCCTGAAATCTAAATCTGGACTTTCATTAGGGTATTAAGTGTATCAAAATGTCGTCTTTCACATAGATTCGGAATCGTCAACTGCAAAAAAGTCAATTTTAAGATATCATTGATTGAACAAAGTTGTCACTTTCTTGTTTCAAGTGTTCTACTATGGACCCATGGGTAAAACTCAAGTTTTAAAAAAGTTCCCGGAATCCGAATTTGGACATTCGTTAGTGTATTAAGTGTATCAAAATGTCATCTTTCACGTTGATTCGGAATCGTCAACCGCAATAAAAGTCAGTTTTGAGATATTGTTGAATGAACAAAGTTGCCTCTTTCTTGTTTCAAGTGTTTAACTATTGACCCATGGCTAAAACTCAAGCTTTAAAGACTTCCCGAAATCCAAATTTGGACTTTCGTTAGTGTATTAAGTGTATCAAAATGTCGTCTTTCACATTTATTCGAAATCGTCAACCGCAAAAAAAGTCAGTTTTGAGAAATCGTTGAATGAACAAAGTTGTCTCTTTCTTGTTTCAAGTGTTCTACTATAGACCCATGGCTAAAACTCAAGTTTTAAAGACTTCCAGAAATCCAAATTTAGACTTTCATTAGTGTATTAAGTGTATTAAAATGTCGTATTTCACATTGATTCGGAATCGTCAACCGCAAAAAAAGTCAGTTTTGAGATATCGTTGAATGAACAAAGTTGTCTCTTTCCTGTTTCAAGTGTTTAGCTATGGACCCATGGCTAAAACTCAAGTTTTAAAGACTTCCCGAAATCCGAATTTGGACTTTCATTAGCGTATTAAGTGTATTAAAATTTCATCTTTCACATTGATTCGGAATCGTCAACCGCAAAAAAAGTCAGTTTTGAGTTATAGTTGAATGAACAAAGTTGTCTCTTTCTTGTTTCAAGTATTCAACTATGGACCCATGGCTAAAACTCAAGTTTTAAAGACTTCCCGAAATTCGAATTTGGACTTTCATGAGTGTATTAAGTGTATTAAAATGTCGTCTTTCACATTGATTCGGAATCGTCAACCACAAAAAAAGTCAGTTTTGAGATATCGTTGAATGAACAAAGTTGTCTCTTTCTTGTTTCAAGTGTTTAACTATGGACCCATGGCTAAAACTCAAGTTTTAAAAACTTCTCGAAATATGAATTTGGACTTTCTTTAGTGTATTAGGTGTTTCAAAATGTCGTCTTTCACGTAGATTCGGAATCATCAACAGCAAAAAAAGTCAGTTTTGTGATATCGTTGAATGAACAAAGTTGTATCTTTCTTGTTTCAAGTGTTTAACTACGGACCCATGGCTAAAACACAAGTTTTAAAGACTTTTCGAAATCCGAATTTGGACTTTCATCAGTGTATTAAGTGTATTAAAATGTCATCTTTCACATTGATTCGGAATCGTCCACCGCAAAAAAGTTCCCTTTTGAGTTATCGTTGAATGAACAAAGTTGTCTCTTTCTTGTTTCAAGTGTTCAATGATGGACCCATGGCTAAAACTCAAGTTTTAAAAACTTCTCGAAATATGAATTTGTACTTTCTTTAGTGTATTAAGTGTTTCAAAATGTCGTCTTTCACGTAGATTCGGAATCATCAAAAGCAAATAAGTCAGTTTTTAGATATCTTTGATTGAACAAAGTTCTGTCTTTCTTGTTTCAAGTGTTTAACTATGGACCATGGCTAAAACTCAAGTTTTAAAAACTTTTCGAAATCTGAATATGGACTTTCTTTAGTGTATTAAGTGTTTCAAAATGCTGTCTTTCACGTAGATTCGTAATCATCAAAAGCAAATAAGTCAGTTTTAAGATATCGTTGATTGAACAAAGTTGTCTTCTTCTTATTTCAAGTGTTCTACTATGGACCCATGGGTAAAACTCAAGTTTTAAAAACTTCCCAGAATCTGAATTGAGACTTTCGTTAGTGTATTAAGTGTATCAAAATGTCGTCTTTCACATGGATTCGGAATCGTCAACCGCAAAAAAAGTCAGTTTTGAGATATCGTTGAATGAACAAAGTTGTCTCTTTTTATTTTCAAGTGCTTAACTATGGACCATGGCTGAAACTCAAGTTTTAAAGACGTCCCGAAATCCGAATTTGGACTTTCGTTAGTGTATTAAGTGTATCAAAATGTCATCTTTCACATTGATTCGAGATCGTCAACCGCAAAAAAAGTCAGTTTTGAGATATCGTTGAATGAACAAAGTTGTCTCTTTCTTGTTTCAAGTGTTTAACTATGGACCCATGGCTAAAACTCAAGTTTTAAAGACTTCCCGAAATCTGAATTTGGACTTTCATCAGTGTATTAAGTGTATTAAAATGTAGTCTTTCACATTGATTCAGAATCGTGCACCGCAAAAAACTTCCCTTTCGAGTTATCGTTGAATGAACGAAGTTGTCTCTTTCTTGTTTCAAGTGTTCAACTATGGACCCATGGCCAAAACTCAAGTTTTAAAAACTTCCCAAAATCTGAATTTGGGCTTTCTTTAGTGTATTAAGTGTTTCAAAATGCCATCTTTCACGTAGATTCGTAATCATCAAAAGCAAATAAGTCAGTTTTTAGATATCTTTGATTGAACAAAGTTCTGTCTTTTCTTGTTTCAAGTGTTCTACTATGGACCCATGGCTAAAACTCAAGTTTTAAAAACATCCCGAAATCTAAATCTGGACTTTCATTAGGGTATTAAGTGTATCAAAATGTCGTCTTTCACATAGATTCGAAATCGTCAACTGCAAAAAAGTCAATTTTAAGATATCGTAGATTGAACAAAGTTGTCTCTTTCTTGTTTCAAGTGTTCTACTATGGACCCATGGGTAAAACTCAAGTTTTAAAAAAGTTTCCGGAATCCAAATTTGGACATTCGTTAGTGTATTAAGTGTATCAAAATGTCGTCTTTCACGTTGATTCGGAATCGTCAACCGCAATAAAAGTCAGTTTTGAGATATTGTTGAATGAACAAAGTTGTCTCTTTCTTGTTTCAAGTGTTCTACTATTTACCCATGGCTAAAACTCAAGTTTTAAAGACTTCCCGAAATCCGAATTTGGACTTTCGTTAGTGTATTAAGTGTATCAAAATGTCATCTTTCACATTTATTCGAAATCGTCAACTGCAAAAAAAGTCAGTTTTGAGAAATCGTTGAATGAACAAAGTTGTCTCTTTCTTGTTTCAAGTGTTCTACTATGGACCCATGGCTAAAACTCAAGTTTTAAAGACTTTCCGAAATCCGAATTTGGACTTTCATCAGTGTATTAAGTGTATTAAAATGTCGTCTTTCACATTGATTCGGAATCGTCCACTACAGAAAACTGCCCTTTTGAGTTATCGTTGAATAAGCAAAGTTGTCTCTTTCTTGTTTCAAGTGTTCAACTATGGACCCATGGCTAAAACACAAGTTTTAAAAACTTCTCGAAATATGAATTTGGACTTTCTTTAGTGTATTAAGTTTTTCAAAATGTCGTCTTTCACGTAGATTCGGAATCATCAAAACCAAATAAGTCAGTTTTTAGATATCTTTGATTGAACAAAGTTCTATCTTTCTTGTTTCAAGTGTTCTCCTATGGACCCACGGCTAAAACTCAAGTTTTAAAAACTTCTCGAAATCTGAATCTGGACTTTCATTAGTGTATTAAGTGTATCAAAATGTCATCTTTCACATAGGTTCGGAATCGTCAACTACAAAAAAGTCAATTTTAAGATATCGTTGATTGAACAAAGTTGTCTCCTTCTTGTTTCGAGTGTTCTACTATGGACCATGGCTAAAACTCAAGTTTTAGAGACATCTCGAAATCCGAATTTGGACTTTCGTTAGTGTATTAAGTGTATCAAAATGTCATCTTTCACATTGATTCGAGATCGTCAACCGCAAAAAAAGTCAGTTTTGAGATATCGTTGAATGAACAAAGTTGTCTCTTTCTTGTTTCTAGTGTTTAACTATGGACCCATGGCTAAAACTCAAGTTTTAAAGACTTCCCGAAATCTGATTTGGACTTTCATCATTGTATTAAGTGTATTAAAATGTAGTCTTTCACATTGATTCAGAATCGTCCACCGCAAAAAACTTTCCTTTCGAGTTATCGTTGAATGAACGAAGTTGTCTCTTTCTTGTTTCAAGTGTTCAACTACGGACCCATGGCCAAAACTCAAGTTTTAAAAACTTCCCAAAATCTGAATTTGGGCTTTCTTTAGTGTATTAAGTGTTTCAAAATGCCGTCTTTCACTTAGATTCGTAATCATCAAAAGCAAATAAGTCAGTTTTTAGATATCTTTGATTGAACAAAGTTCTGTCTTTCTTGTTTCAAGTGTTCTACTATGGACCCATGTCTAAAACTCAAGTTTTAAAAACTTCCTGAAATCTAAATCTGGACTTTCATTAGGGTATTAAGTGTATCAAAATGTCGTCTTTCACATAGATTCGGAATCGTCAACTGCAAAAAAGTCAATTTTAAGATATCATTGATTGAACAAAGTTGTCACTTTCTTGTTTCAAGTGTTCTACTATGGACCCATGGGTAAAACTCAAGTTTTAAAAAAGTTCCCGGAATCCGAATTTGGACATTCGTTAGTGTATTAAGTGTATCAAAATGTCATCTTTCACGTTGATTCGGAATCGTCAACCGCAATAAAAGTCAGTTTTGAGATATTGTTGAATGAACAAAGTTGCCTCTTTCTTGTTTCAAGTGTTTAACTATTGACCCATGGCTAAAACTCAAGCTTTAAAGACTTCCCGAAATCCAAATTTGGACTTTCGTTAGTGTATTAAGTGTATCAAAATGTCGTCTTTCACATTTATTCGAAATCGTCAACCGCAAAAAAAGTCAGTTTTGAGAAATCGTTGAATGAACAAAGTTGTCTCTTTCTTGTTTCAAGTGTTCTACTATAGACCCATGGCTAAAACTCAAGTTTTAAAGACTTCCAGAAATCCAAATTTAGACTTTCATTAGTGTATTAAGTGTATTAAAATGTCGTATTTCACATTGATTCGGAATCGTCAACCGCAAAAAAAGTCAGTTTTGAGATATCGTTGAATGAACAAAGTTGTCTCTTTCCTGTTTCAAGTGTTTAGCTATGGACCCATGGCTAAAACTCAAGTTTTAAAGACTTCCCGAAATCCGAATTTGGACTTTCATTAGCGTATTAAGTGTATTAAAATTTCATCTTTCACATTGATTCGGAATCGTCAACCGCAAAAAAAGTCAGTTTTGAGTTATAGTTGAATGAACAAAGTTGTCTCTTTCTTGTTTCAAGTATTCAACTATGGACCCATGGCTAAAACTCAAGTTTTAAAGACTTCCCGAAATTCGAATTTGGACTTTCATGAGTGTATTAAGTGTATTAAAATGTCGTCTTTCACATTGATTCGGAATCGTCAACCACAAAAAAAGTCAGTTTTGAGATATCGTTGAATGAACAAAGTTGTCTCTTTCTTGTTTCAAGTGTTTAACTATGGACCCATGGCTAAAACTCAAGTTTTAAAAACTTCTCGAAATATGAATTTGGACTTTCTTTAGTGTATTAGGTGTTTCAAAATGTCGTCTTTCACGTAGATTCGGAATCATCAACAGCAAAAAAAGTCAGTTTTGTGATATCGTTGAATGAACAAAGTTGTATCTTTCTTGTTTCAAGTGTTTAACTACGGACCCATGGCTAAAACACAAGTTTTAAAGACTTTTCGAAATCCGAATTTGGACTTTCATCAGTGTATTAAGTGTATTAAAATGTCATCTTTCACATTGATTCGGAATCGTCCACCGCAAAAAAGTTCCCTTTTGAGTTATCGTTGAATGAACAAAGTTGTCTCTTTCTTGTTTCAAGTGTTCAATGATGGACCCATGGCTAAAACTCAAGTTTTAAAAACTTCTCGAAATATGAATTTGTACTTTCTTTAGTGTATTAAGTGTTTCAAAATGTCGTCTTTCACGTAGATTCGGAATCATCAAAAGCAAATAAGTCAGTTTTTAGATATCTTTGATTGAACAAAGTTCTGTCTTTCTTGTTTCAAGTGTTTAACTATGGACCATGGCTAAAACTCAAGTTTTAAAAACTTTTCGAAATCTGAATATGGACTTTCTTTAGTGTATTAAGTGTTTCAAAATGCTGTCTTTCACGTAGATTCGTAATCATCAAAAGCAAATAAGTCAGTTTTAAGATATCGTTGATTGAACAAAGTTGTCTTCTTCTTATTTCAAGTGTTCTACTATGGACCCATGGGTAAAACTCAAGTTTTAAAAACTTCCCAGAATCTGAATTGAGACTTTCGTTAGTGTATTAAGTGTATCAAAATGTCGTCTTTCACATGGATTCGGAATCGTCAACCGCAAAAAAAGTCAGTTTTGAGATATCATTGAATGAACAAAGTTGTCTCTTTTTATTTTCAAGTGCTTAACTATGGACCATGGCTGAAACTCAAGTTTTAAAGACGTCCCGAAATCCGAATTTGGACTTTCGTTAGTGTATTAAGTGTATCAAAATGTCATCTTTCACATTGATTCGAGATCGTCAACCGCAAAAAAAGTCAGTTTTGAGATATCGTTGAATGAACAAAGTTGTCTCTTTCTTGTTTCAAGTGTTTAACTATGGACCCATGGCTAAAACTCAAGTTTTAAAGACTTCCCGAAATCCGAATTTGGACTTTCATTAGCGTATTAAGTGTATTAAAATTTCATCTTTCACATTGATTCGGAATCGTCAACCGCAAAAAAAGTCAGTTTTGAGTTATAGTTGAATGAACAAAGTTGTCTCTTTCTTGTTTCAAGTATTCAACTATGGACCCATGGCTAAAACTCAAGTTTTAAAGACTTCCCGAAATTCGAATTTGGACTTTCATGAGTGTATTAAGTGTATTAAAATGTCGTCTTTCACATTGATTCGGAATCGTCAACCAGAAAAAAAGTCAGTTTTGAGATATCGTTGAATGAACAAAGTTGTCTCTTTCTTGTTTCAAGTGTTTAACTATGGACCCATGGCTAAAACTCAAGTTTTAAAAACTTCTCGAAACATGAATTTGGACTTTCTTTAGTGTATTAGGTGTTTCAAAATGTCATCTTTCACGTAGATTCGGAATCATCAACAGCAAAAAAAGTCAGTTTTGTGATATCGTTGAATGAACAAAGTTGTATCTTTCTTGTTTCAAGTGTTTAACTACGGACCCATGGCTAAAACTCAAGTTTTAAAGACTTTTCGAAATCCGAATTTGGACTTTCATCAGTGTATTAAGTGTATTAAAATGTCATCTTTCACATTGATTCGGAATCGTCCACCGCAAAAAAGTTCCCTTTTGAGTTATCGTTGAATGAACAAAGTTGTCTCTTTCTTGTTTCAAGTGTTCAATGATGGACCCATGGCTAAAACTCAAGTTTTAAAAACTTCTCGAAATATGAATTTGTACTTTCTTTAGTGTATTAAGTGTTTCAAAATGTCGTCTTTCACGTAGATTCGGAATCATCAAAAGCAAATAATTCAGTTTTTAGATATCTTTGATTGAACAAAGTTCTGTCTTTCTTGTTTCAAGTGTTTAACTATGGACCATGGCTAAAACTCAAGTTTTAAAAACTTTTCGAAATCTGAATATGGACTTTCTTTAGTGTATTAAGTGTTTCAAAATGCTGTCTTTCACGTAGATTCGTAATCATCAAAAGCAAATAAGTCAGTTTTAAGATATCGTTGATTGAACAAAGTTGTCTTCTTCTTGTTTCAAGTGTTCTACTATGGACCCATGGGTAAAACTCAAGTTTTAAAAACTTCCCAGAATCTGAATTGAGACTTTCGTTAGTGTATTAAGTGTATCAAAATGTCGTCTTTCACATGGATTCGGAATCGTCAACCGCAAAAAAAGTCAGTTTTGAGATATCGTTGAATGAACAAAGTTGTCTCTTTTTATTTTCAAGTGCTTAACTATGGACCATGGCTGAAACTCAAGTTTTAAAGACATCCCGAAATCCGAATTTGGACTTTCGTTAGTGTATTAAGTGTATCAAAATGTCATCTTTCACATTGATTCGAGATCGTCAACCGCAAAAAAAGTCAGTTTTGAGATATCGTTGGATGAACAAAGTTGTCTCTTTCTTGTTTCAAGTGTTTAACTATGGACCCATGGCTAAAACTCAAGTTTTAAAGACTTCCCGAAATCCGAATTTGGACTTTCATTAGTGTATTAAGTGTATTAAAATGTCGCCTTTCACATTGATTCGGAATCGTCGACCGCAAAAAAAGTCAGTTTTGAGATATCGTTGAATGAACAAAGTTGTCTCTTTCTTGTTTCAAGTGTTTAACTATGGACCCATGGCTAAAACTCAAGTTTTAAAAACTTCTCGAAATATGAATTTGGACTTTCTTTAGTGTATTAGGTGTTTCAAAATGTCGTCTTTCACGTAGATTCGGAATCATCAACAGCAAAAAAAGTCAGTTTTGTGATATCGTTGAATGAACAAAGTTGTATCTTTCTTGTTTCAAGTGTTTAACTACGGACCCATGGCTAAAACTCAAGTTTTAAAGACTTTTTGAAATCCGAATTTGGACTTTCATCAGTGTATTAAGTGTATTAAAATGTCATCTTTCACATTGATTCGGAATCGTCCACCGCAAAAAAGTTCCCTTTTGAGTTATCGTTGAATGAACAAAGTTGTCTCTTTCTTGTTTCAAGTGTTCAATGATGGACCCATGGCTAAAACTCAAGTTTTAAAAACTTCTCGAAATATGAATTTGTACTTTCTTTAGTGTATTAAGTGTTTCAAAATGTCGTCTTTCACGTAGATTCGGAATCATCAAAAGCAAATAAGTCAGTTTTTAGATATCTTTGATTGAACAAAGTTCTGTCTTTCTTGTTTCAAGTGTTTAACTATGGACCATGGCTAAAACTCAAGTTTTAAAAACTTTTCGAAATCTGAATATGGACTTTCTTTAGTGTATTAAGTGTTTCAAAATGCTGTCTTTCACGTAGATTCGTAATCATCAAAAGCAAATAAGTCAGTTTTAAGATATCGTTGATTGAACAAAGTTGTCTTCTTCTTATTTCAAGTGTTCTACTATGGACCCATGGGTAAAACTCAAGTTTTAAAAACTTCCCAGAATCTGAATTGAGACTTTCGTTAGTGTATTAAGTGTATCAAAATGTCGTCTTTCACATGGATTCGGAATCGTCAACCGCAAAAAAAGTCAGTTTTGAGATATCGTTGAATGAACAAAGTTGTCTCTTTTTATTTTCAAGTGCTTAACTATGGACCATGGCTGAAACTCAAGTTTTAAAGACGTCCCGAAATCCGAATTTGGACTTTCGTTAGTGTATTAAGTGTATCAAAATGTCATCTTTCACATTGATTCGAGATCGTCAACCGCAAAAAAAGTCAGTTTTGAGATATCGTTGAATGAACAAAGTTGTCTCTTTCTTGTTTCAAGTGTTTAACTATGGACCCATGGCTAAAACTCAAGTTTTAAAGACTTCCCGAAATCTGAATTTGGACTTTCATCAGTGTATTAAGTGTATTAAAATGTAGTCTTTCACATTGATTCAGAATCGTGCACCGCAAAAAACTTCCCTTTCGAGTTATCGTTGAATGAACGAAGTTGTCTCTTTCTTGTTTCAAGTGTTCAACTATGGACCCATGGCCAAAACTCAAGTTTTAAAAACTTCCCAAAATCTGAATTTGGGCTTTCTTTAGTGTATTAAGTGTTTCAAAATGCCATCTTTCACGTAGATTCGTAATCATCAAAAGCAAATAAGTCAGTTTTTAGATATCTTTGATTGAACAAAGTTCTGTCTTTTCTTGTTTCAAGTGTTCTACTATGGACCCATGGCTAAAACTCAAGTTTTAAAAACATCCCGAAATCTAAATCTGGACTTTCATTAGGGTATTAAGTGTATCAAAATGTCGTCTTTCACATAGATTCGAAATCGTCAACTGCAAAAAAGTCAATTTTAAGATATCGTAGATTGAACAAAGTTGTCTCTTTCTTGTTTCAAGTGTTCTACTATGGACCCATGGGTAAAACTCAAGTTTTAAAAAAGTTTCCGGAATCCAAATTTGGACATTCGTTAGTGTATTAAGTGTATCAAAATGTCGTCTTTCACGTTGATTCGGAATCGTCAACCGCAATAAAAGTCAGTTTTGAGATATTGTTGAATGAACAAAGTTGTCTCTTTCTTGTTTCAAGTGTTCTACTATTTACCCATGGCTAAAACTCAAGTTTTAAAGACTTCCCGAAATCCGAATTTGGACTTTCGTTAGTGTATTAAGTGTATCAAAATGTCATCTTTCACATTTATTCGAAATCGTCAACTGCAAAAAAAGTCAGTTTTGAGAAATCGTTGAATGAACAAAGTTGTCTCTTTCTTGTTTCAAGTGTTCTACTATGGACCCATGGCTAAAACTCAAGTTTTAAAGACTTTCCGAAATCCGAATTTGGACTTTCATCAGTGTATTAAGTGTATTAAAATGTCGTCTTTCACATTGATTCGGAATCGTCCACTACAAAAAACTGCCCTTTTGAGTTATCGTTGAATAAGCAAAGTTGTCTCTTTCTTGTTTCAAGTGTTCAACTATGGACCCATGGCTAAAACACAAGTTTTAAAAACTTCTCGAAATATGAATTTGGACTTTCTTTAGTGTATTAAGTTTTTCAAAATGTCGTCTTTCACGTAGATTCGGAATCATCAAAACCAAATAAGTCAGTTTTTAGATATCTTTGATTGAACAAAGTTCTATCTTTCTTGTTTCAAGTGTTCTCCTATGGACCCACGGCTAAAACTCAAGTTTTAAAAACTTCTCGAAATCTGAATCTGGACTTTCATTAGTGTATTAAGTGTATCAAAATGTCATCTTTCACATAGGTTCGGAATCGTCAACTACAAAAAAGTCAATTTTAAGATATCGTTGATTGAACAAAGTTGTCTCCTTCTTGTTTCGAGTGTTCTACTATGGACCATGGCTAAAACTCAAGTTTTAGAGACATCTCGAAATCCGAATTTGGACTTTCGTTAGTGTATTAAGTGTATCAAAATGTCATCTTTCACATTGATTCGAGATCGTCAACCGCAAAAAAAGTCAGTTTTGAGATATCGTTGAATGAACAAAGTTGTCTCTTTCTTGTTTCTAGTGTTTAACTATGGACCCATGGCTAAAACTCAAGTTTTAAAGACTTCCCGAAATCTGATTTGGACTTTCATCATTGTATTAAGTGTATTAAAATGTAGTCTTTCACATTGATTCAGAATCGTCCACCGCAAAAAACTTTCCTTTCGAGTTATCGTTGAATGAACGAAGTTGTCTCTTTCTTGTTTCAAGTGTTCAACTACGGACCCATGGCCAAAACTCAAGTTTTAAAAACTTCCCAAAATCTGAATTTGGGCTTTCTTTAGTGTATTAAGTGTTTCAAAATGCCGTCTTTCACTTAGATTCGTAATCATCAAAAGCAAATAAGTCAGTTTTTAGATATCTTTGATTGAACAAAGTTCTGTCTTTCTTGTTTCAAGTGTTCTACTATGGACCCATGTCTAAAACTCAAGTTTTAAAAACTTCCTGAAATCTAAATCTGGACTTTCATTAGGGTATTAAGTGTATCAAAATGTCGTCTTTCACATAGATTCGGAATCGTCAACTGCAAAAAAGTCAATTTTAAGATATCATTGATTGAACAAAGTTGTCACTTTCTTGTTTCAAGTGTTCTACTATGGACCCATGGGTAAAACTCAAGTTTTAAAAAAGTTCCCGGAATCCGAATTTGGACATTCGTTAGTGTATTAAGTGTATCAAAATGTCATCTTTCACGTTGATTCGGAATCGTCAACCGCAATAAAAGTCAGTTTTGAGATATTGTTGAATGAACAAAGTTGCCTCTTTCTTGTTTCAAGTGTTTAACTATTGACCCATGGCTAAAACTCAAGCTTTAAAGACTTCCCGAAATCCAAATTTGGACTTTCGTTAGTGTATTAAGTGTATCAAAATGTCGTCTTTCACATTTATTCGAAATCGTCAACCGCAAAAAAAGTCAGTTTTGAGAAATCGTTGAATGAACAAAGTTGTCTCTTTCTTGTTTCAAGTGTTCTACTATAGACCCATGGCTAAAACTCAAGTTTTAAAGACTTCCAGAAATCCAAATTTAGACTTTCATTAGTGTATTAAGTGTATTAAAATGTCGTATTTCACATTGATTCGGAATCGTCAACCGCAAAAAAAGTCAGTTTTGAGATATCGTTGAATGAACAAAGTTGTCTCTTTCCTGT
The DNA here is from genome assembly GCA_036245055.1 of Diospyros kaki. Classification (NCBI taxonomy): domain Eukaryota; kingdom Viridiplantae; phylum Streptophyta; class Magnoliopsida; order Ericales; family Ebenaceae; genus Diospyros; species Diospyros kaki. The sequence continues at coordinate 17,486,854 of BSEG01000009.1, read as the reverse complement.
TTCAAGTGTTTAGCTATGGACCCATGGCTAAAACTCAAGTTTTAAAGACTTCCCGAAATCCGAATTTGGACTTTCATTAGCGTATTAAGTGTATTAAAATTTCATCTTTCACATTGATTCGGAATCGTCAACCGCAAAAAAAGTCAGTTTTGAGTTATAGTTGAATGAACAAAGTTGTCTCTTTCTTGTTTCAAGTATTCAACTATGGACCCATGGCTAAAACTCAAGTTTTAAAGACTTTCCGAAATTCGAATTTGGACTTTCATGAGTGTATTAAGTGTATTAAAATGTCGTCTTTCACATTGATTCGGAATCGTCAACCACAAAAAAAGTCAGTTTTGAGATATCGTTGAATGAACAAAGTTGTCTCTTTCTTGTTTCAAGTGTTCAATGATGGACCCATGGCTAAAACTCAAGTTTTAAAAACTTCTCGAAATATGAATTTGTACTTTCTTTAGTGTATTAAGTGTTTCAAAATGTCGTCTTTCACGTAGATTCGGAATCATCAAAAGCAAATAAGTCAGTTTTTAGATATCTTTGATTGAACAAAGTTCTGTCTTTCTTGTTTCAAGTGTTTAACTATGGACCATGGCTAAAACTCAAGTTTTAAAAACTTTTCGAAATCTGAATATGGACTTTCTTTAGTGTATTAAGTGTTTCAAAATGCTGTCTTTCACGTAGATTCGTAATCATCAAAAGCAAATAAGTCAGTTTTAAGATATCGTTGATTGAACAAAGTTGTCTTCTTCTTATTTCAAGTGTTCTACTATGGACCCATGGGAAAAACTCAAGTTTTAAAAACTTCCCAGAATCTGAATTGAGACTTTCGTTAGTGTATTAAGTGTATCAAAATGTCGTCTTTCACATGGATTCGGAATCGTCAACCGCAAAAAAAGTCAGTTTTGAGATATCGTTGAATGAACAAAGTTGTCTCTTTTTATTTTCAAGTGCTTAACTATGGACCATGGCTGAAACTCAAGTTTTAAAGACGTCCCGAAATCCGAATTTGGACTTTCGTTAGTGTATTAAGTGTATCAAAATGTCATCTTTCACATTGATTCGAGATCGTCAACCGCAAAAAAAGTCAGTTTTGAGATATCGTTGAATGAACAAAGTTGTCTCTTTCTTGTTTCAAGTGTTTAACTATGGACCCATGGCTAAAACTCAAGTTTTAAAGACTTCCCGAAATCTGAATTTGGACTTTCATCAGTGTATTAAGTGTATTAAAATGTAGTCTTTCACATTGATTCAGAATCGTGCACCGCAAAAAACTTCCCTTTCGACTTATCGTTGAATGAACGAAGTTGTCTCTTTCTTGTTTCAAGTGTTCAACTATGGACCCATGGCCAAAACTCAAGTTTTAAAAACTTCCCAAAATCTGAATTTGGGCTTTCTTTAGTGTATTAAGTGTTTCAAAATGCCATCTTTCACGTAGATTCGTAATCATCAAAAGCAAATAAGTCAGTTTTTAGATATCTTTGATTGAACAAAGTTCTGTCTTTTCTTGTTTCAAGTGTTCTACTATGGACCCATGGCTAAAACTCAAGTTTTAAAAACATCCCGAAATCTAAATCTGGACTTTCATTAGGGTATTAAGTGTATCAAAATGTCGTCTTTCACATAGATTCGAAATCGTCAACTGCAAAAAAGTCAATTTTAAGATATCGTAGATTGAACAAAGTTGTCTCTTTCTTGTTTCAAGTGTTCTACTATGGACCCATGGGTAAAACTCAAGTTTTAAAAAAGTTTCCGGAATCCAAATTTGGACATTCGTTAGTGTATTAAGTGTATCAAAATGTCGTCTTTCACGTTGATTCGGAATCGTCAACCGCAATAAAAGTCAGTTTTGAGATATTGTTGAATGAACAAAGTTGTCTCTTTCTTGTTTCAAGTGTTCTACTATTTACCCATGGCTAAAACTCAAGTTTTAAAGACTTCCCGAAATCCGAATTTGGACTTTCGTTAGTGTATTAAGTGTATCAAAATGTCATCTTTCACATTTATTCGAAATCGTCAACTGCAAAAAAAGTCAGTTTTGAGAAATCGTTGAATGAACAAAGTTGTCTCTTTCTTGTTTCAAGTGTTCTACTATGGACCCATGGCTAAAACTCAAGTTTTAAAGACTTTCCGAAATCCGAATTTGGACTTTCATCAGTGTATTAAGTGTATTAAAATGTCGTCTTTCACATTGATTCGGAATCGTCCACTACAAAAAACTGCCCTTTTGAGTTATCGTTGAATAAGCAAAGTTGTCTCTTTCTTGTTTCAAGTGTTCAACTATGGACCCATGGCTAAAACACAAGTTTTAAAAACTTCTCGAAATATGAATTTGGACTTTCTTTAGTGTATTAAGTTTTTCAAAATGTCGTCTTTCACGTAGATTCGGAATCATCAAAACCAAATAAGTCAGTTTTTAGATATCTTTGATTGAACAAAGTTCTATCTTTCTTGTTTCAAGTGTTCTCCTATGGACCCACGGCTAAAACTCAAGTTTTAAAAACTTCTCGAAATCTGAATCTGGACTTTCATTAGTGTATTAAGTGTATCAAAATGTCATCTTTCACATAGGTTCGGAATCGTCAACTACAAAAAAGTCAATTTTAAGATATCGTTGATTGAACAAAGTTGTCTCCTTCTTGTTTCGAGTGTTCTACTATGGACCATGGCTAAAACTCAAGTTTTAGAGACATCTCGAAATCCGAATTTGGACTTTCGTTAGTGTATTAAGTGTATCAAAATGTCATCTTTCACATTGATTCGAGATCGTCAACCGCAAAAAAAGTCAGTTTTGAGATATCGTTGAATGAACAAAGTTGTCTCTTTCTTGTTTCTAGTGTTTAACTATGGACCCATGGCTAAAACTCAAGTTTTAAAGACTTCCCGAAATCTGATTTGGACTTTCATCATTGTATTAAGTGTATTAAAATGTAGTCTTTCACATTGATTCAGAATCGTCCACCGCAAAAAACTTTCCTTTCGAGTTATCGTTGAATGAACGAAGTTGTCTCTTTCTTGTTTCAAGTGTTCAACTACGGACCCATGGCCAAAACTCAAGTTTTAAAAACTTCCCAAAATCTGAATTTGGGCTTTCTTTAGTGTATTAAGTGTTTCAAAATGCCGTCTTTCACTTAGATTCGTAATCATCAAAAGCAAATAAGTCAGTTTTTAGATATCTTTGATTGAACAAAGTTCTGTCTTTCTTGTTTCAAGTGTTCTACTATGGACCCATGTCTAAAACTCAAGTTTTAAAAACTTCCTGAAATCTAAATCTGGACTTTCATTAGGGTATTAAGTGTATCAAAATGTCGTCTTTCACATAGATTCGGAATCGTCAACTGCAAAAAAGTCAATTTTAAGATATCATTGATTGAACAAAGTTGTCACTTTCTTGTTTCAAGTGTTCTACTATGGACCCATGGGTAAAACTCAAGTTTTAAAAAAGTTCCCGGAATCCGAATTTGGACATTCGTTAGTGTATTAAGTGTATCAAAATGTCATCTTTCACGTTGATTCGGAATCGTCAACCGCAATAAAAGTCAGTTTTGAGATATTGTTGAATGAACAAAGTTGCCTCTTTCTTGTTTCAAGTGTTTAACTATTGACCCATGGCTAAAACTCAAGCTTTAAAGACTTCCCGAAATCCAAATTTGGACTTTCGTTAGTGTATTAAGTGTATCAAAATGTCGTCTTTCACATTTATTCGAAATCGTCAACCGCAAAAAAAGTCAGTTTTGAGAAATCGTTGAATGAACAAAGTTGTCTCTTTCTTGTTTCAAGTGTTCTACTATAGACCCATGGCTAAAACTCAAGTTTTAAAGACTTCCAGAAATCCAAATTTAGACTTTCATTAGTGTATTAAGTGTATTAAAATGTCGTATTTCACATTGATTCGGAATCGTCAACCGCAAAAAAAGTCAGTTTTGAGATATCGTTGAATGAACAAAGTTGTCTCTTTCCTGTTTCAACTGTTTAGCTATGGACCCATGGCTAAAACTCAAGTTTTAAAGACTTCCCGAAATCCGAATTTGGACTTTCATTAGCGTATTAAGTGTATTAAAATTTCATCTTTCACATTGATTCGGAATCGTCAACCGCAAAAAAAGTCAGTTTTGAGTTATAGTTGAATGAACAAAGTTGTCTCTTTCTTGTTTCAAGTATTCAACTATGGACCCATGGCTAAAACTCAAGTTTTAAAGACTTCCCGAAATTCGAATTTGGACTTTCATGAGTGTATTAAGTGTATTAAAATGTCGTCTTTCACATTGATTCGGAATCGTCAACCACAAAAAAAGTCAGTTTTGAGATATCGTTGAATGAACAAAGTTGTCTCTTTCTTGTTTCAAGTGTTTAACTATGGACCCATGGCTAAAACTCAAGTTTTAAAAACTTCTCGAAATATGAATTTGGACTTTCTTTAGTGTATTAGGTGTTTCAAAATGTCGTCTTTCACGTAGATTCGGAATCATCAACAGCAAAAAAAGTCAGTTTTGTGATATCGTTGAATGAACAAAGTTGTATCTTTCTTGTTTCAAGTGTTTAACTACGGACCCATGGCTAAAACACAAGTTTTAAAGACTTTTCGAAATCCGAATTTGGACTTTCATCAGTGTATTAAGTGTATTAAAATGTCATCTTTCACATTGATTCGGAATCGTCCACCGCAAAAAAGTTCCCTTTTGAGTTATCGTTGAATGAACAAAGTTGTCTCTTTCTTGTTTCAAGTGTTCAATGATGGACCCATGGCTAAAACTCAAGTTTTAAAAACTTCTCGAAATATGAATTTGTACTTTCTTTAGTGTATTAAGTGTTTCAAAATGTCGTCTTTCACGTAGATTCGGAATCATCAAAAGCAAATAAGTCAGTTTTTAGATATCTTTGATTGAACAAAGTTCTGTCTTTCTTGTTTCAAGTGTTTAACTATGGACCATGGCTAAAACTCAAGTTTTAAAAACTTTTCGAAATCTTAATATGGACTTTCTTTAGTGTATTAAGTGTTTCAAAATGCTGTCTTTCACGTAGATTCGTAATCATCAAAAGCAAATAAGTCAGTTTTAAGATATCGTTGATTGAACAAAGTTGTCTTCTTCTTATTTCAAGTGTTCTACTATGGACCCATGGGTAAAACTCAAGTTTTAAAAACTTCCCAGAATCTGAATTGAGACTTTCGTTAGTGTATTAAGTGTATCAAAATGTCGTCTTTCACATGGATTCGGAATCGTCAACCGCAAAAAAAGTCAGTTTTGAGATATCATTGAATGAACAAAGTTGTCTCTTTTTATTTTCAAGTGCTTAACTATGGACCATGGCTGAAACTCAAGTTTTAAAGACGTCCCGAAATCCGAATTTGGACTTTCGTTAGTGTATTAAGTGTATCAAAATGTCATCTTTCACATTGATTCGAGATCGTCAACCGCAAAAAAAGTCAGTTTTGAGATATCGTTGAATGAACAAAGTTGTCTCTTTCTTGTTTCAAGTGTTTAACTATGGACCCATGGCTAAAACTCAAGTTTTAAAGACTTCCCGAAATCTGAATTTGGACTTTCATCAGTGTATTAAGTGTATTAAAATGTAGTCTTTCACATTGATTCAGAATCGTGCACCGCAAAAAACTTCCCTTTCGAGTTATCGTTGAATGAACGAAGTTGTCTCTTTCTTGTTTCAAGTGTTCAACTATGGACCCATGGCCAAAACTCAAGTTTTAAAAACTTTCCAAAATCTGAATTTGGGCTTTCTTTAGTGTATTAAGTGTTTCAAAATGCCATCTTTCACGTAGATTCGTAATCATCAAAAGCAAATAAGTCAGTTTTTAGATATCTTTGATTGAACAAAGTTCTGTCTTTTCTTGTTTCAAGTGTTCTACTATGGACCCATGGCTAAAACTCAAGTTTTAAAAACATCCCGAAATCTAAATCTGGACTTTCATTAGGGTATTAAGTGTATCAAAATGTCGTCTTTCACATAGATTCGAAATCGTCAACTGCAAAAAAGTCAATTTTAAGATATCGTAGATTGAACAAAGTTGTCTCTTTCTTGTTTCAAGTGTTCTACTATGGACCCATGGGTAAAACTCAAGTTTTAAAAAAGTTTCCGGAATCCAAATTTGGACATTCGTTAGTGTATTAAGTGTATCAAAATGTCGTCTTTCACGTTGATTCGGAATCGTCAACCGCAATAAAAGTCAGTTTTGAGATATTGTTGAATGAACAAAGTTGTCTCTTTCTTGTTTCAAGTGTTCTACTATTTACCCATGGCTAAAACTCAAGTTTTAAAGACTTCCCGAAATCCGAATTTGGACTTTCGTTAGTGTATTAAGTGTATCAAAATGTCATCTTTCACATTTATTCAAAATCGTCAACTGCAAAAAAAGTCAGTTTTGAGAAATCGTTGAATGAACAAAGTTGTCTCTTTGTTGTTTCAAGTGTTCTACTATGGACCCATGGCTAAAACTCAAGTTTTAAAGACTTTCCGAAATCCGAATTTGGACTTTCATCAGTGTATTAAGTGTATTAAAATGTCGTCTTTCACATTGATTCGGAATCGTCCACTACAAAAAACTGCCCTTTTGAGTTATCGTTGAATAAGCAAAGTTGTCTCTTTCTTGTTTCAAGTGTTCAACTATGGACCCATGGCTAAAACACAAGTTTTAAAAACTTCTCGAAATATGAATTTGGACTTTCTTTAGTGTATTAAGTTTTTCAAAATGTCGTCTTTCACGTAGATTCGGAATCATCAAAACCAAATAAGTCAGTTTTTCGATATCTTTGATTGAACAAAGTTCTATCTTTCTTGTTTCAAGTGTTCTCCTATGGACCCACGGCTAAAACTCAAGTTTTAAAAACTTCTCGAAATCTGAATCTGGACTTTCATTAGTGTATTAAGTGTATCAAAATGTCATCTTTCACATAGGTTCGGAATCGTCAACTACAAAAAAGTCAATTTTAAGATATCGTTGATTGAACAAAGTTGTCTCCTTCTTGTTTCGAGTGTTCTACTATGGACCATGGCTAAAACTCAAGTTTTAGAGACATCTCGAAATCCGAATTTGGACTTTCGTTAGTGTATTAAGTGTATCAAAATGTCATCTTTCACATTGATTCGAGATCGTCAACCGCAAAAAAAGTCAGTTTTGAGATATCGTTGAATGAACAAAGTTGTCTCTTTCTTGTTTCTAGTGTTTAACTATGGACCCATGGCTAAAACTCAAGTTTTAAAGACTTCCCGAAATCTGATTTGGACTTTCATCATTGTATTAAGTGTATTAAAATGTAGTCTTTCACATTGATTCAGAATCGTCCACCGCAAAAAACTTTCCTTTCGAGTTATCGTTGAATGAACGAAGTTGTCTCTTTCTTGTTTCAAGTGTTCAACTACGGACCCATGGCCAAAACTCAAGTTTTAAAAACTTCCCAAAATCTGAATTTGGGCTTTCTTTAGTGTATTAAGTGTTTCAAAATGCCGTCTTTCACTTAGATTCGTAATCATCAAAAGCAAATAAGTCAGTTTTTAGATATCTTTGATTGAACAAAGTTCTGTCTTTCTTGTTTCAAGTGTTCTACTATGGACCCATGTCTAAAACTCAAGTTTTAAAAACTTCCTGAAATCTAAATCTGGACTTTCATTAGGGTATTAAGTGTATCAAAATGTCGTCTTTCACATAGATTCGGAATCGTCAACTGCAAAAAAGTCAATTTTAAGATATCATTGATTGAACAAAGTTGTCACTTTCTTGTTTCAAGTGTTCTACTATGGACCCATGGGTAAAACTCAAGTTTTAAAAAAGTTCCCGGAATCCGAATTTGGACATTCGTTAGTGTATTAAGTGTATCAAAATGTCATCTTTCACGTTGATTCGGAATCGTCAACCGCAATAAAAGTCAGTTTTGAGATATTGTTGAATGAACAAAGTTGCCTCTTTCTTGTTTCAAGTGTTTAACTATTGACCCATGGCTAAAACTCAAGCTTTAAAGACTTCCCGAAATCCAAATTTGGACTTTCGTTAGTGTATTAAGTGTATCAAAATGTCGTCTTTCACATTTATTCGAAATCGTCAACCGCAAAAAAAGTCAGTTTTGAGAAATCGTTGAATGAACAAAGTTGTCTCTTTCTTGTTTCAAGTGTTCTACTATAGACCCATGGCTAAAACTCAAGTTTTAAAGACTTCCAGAAATCCAAATTTAGACTTTCATTAGTGTATTAAGTGTATTAAAATGTCGTATTTCACATTGATTCGGAATCGTCAACCGCAAAAAAAGTCAGTTTTGAGATATCGTTGAATGAACAAAGTTGTCTCTTTCCTGTTTCAAGTGTTTAGCTATGGACCCATGGCTAAAACTCAAGTTTTAAAGACTTCCCGAAATCCGAATTTGGACTTTCATTAGCGTATTAAGTGTATTAAAATTTCATCTTTCACATTGATTCGGAATCGTCAACCGCAAAAAAAGTCAGTTTTGAGTTATAGTTGAATGAACAAAGTTGTCTCTTTCTTGTTTCAAGTATTCAACTATGGACCCATGGCTAAAACTCAAGTTTTAAAGACTTCCCGAAATTCGAATTTGGACTTTCATGAGTGTATTAAGTGTATTAAAATGTCGTCTTTCACATTGATTCGGAATCGTCAACCACAAAAAAAGTCAGTTTTGAGATATCGTTGAATGAACAAAGTTGTCTCTTTCTTGTTTCAAGTGTTTAACTATGGACCCATGGCTAAAACTCAAGTTTTAAAAACTTCTCGAAATATGAATTTGGACTTTCTTTAGTGTATTAGGTGTTTCAAAATGTCGTCTTTCACGTAGATTCGGAATCATCAACAGCAAAAAAAGTCAGTTTTGTGATATCGTTGAATGAACAAAGTTGTATCTTTCTTGTTTCAAGTGTTTAACTACGGACCCATGGCTAAAACACAAGTTTTAAAGACTTTTCGAAATCCGAATTTGGACTTTCATCAGTGTATTAAGTGTATTAAAATGTCATCTTTCACATTGATTCGGAATCGTCCACCGCAAAAAAGTTCCCTTTTGAGTTATCGTTGAATGAACAAAGTTGTCTCTTTCTTGTTTCAAGTGTTCAATGATGGACCCATGGCTAAAACTCAAGTTTTAAAAACTTCTCGAAATATGAATTTGTACTTTCTTTAGTGTATTAAGTGTTTCAAAATGTCGTCTTTCACGTAGATTCGGAATCATCAAAAGCAAATAAGTCAGTTTTTAGATATCTTTGATTGAACAAAGTTCTGTCTTTCTTGTTTCAAGTGTTTAACTATGGACCATGGCTAAAACTCAAGTTTTAAAAACTTTTCGAAATCTGAATATGGACTTTCTTTAGTGTATTAAGTGTTTCAAAATGCTGTCTTTCACGTAGATTCGTAATCATCAAAAGCAAATAAGTCAGTTTTAAGATATCGTTGATTGAACAAAGTTGTCTTCTTCTTATTTCAAGTGTTCTACTATGGACCCATGGGTAAAACTCAAGTTTTAAAAACTTCCCAGAATCTGAATTGAGACTTTCGTTAGTGTATTAAGTGTATCAAAATGTCGTCTTTCACATGGATTCGGAATCGTCAACCGCAAAAAAAGTCAGTTTTGAGATATCGTTGAATGAACAAAGTTGTCTCTTTTTATTTTCAAGTGCTTAACTATGGACCATGGCTGAAACTCAAGTTTTAAAGACGTCCCGAAATCCGAATTTGGACTTTCGTTAGTGTATTAAGTGTATCAAAATGTCATCTTTCACATTGATTCGAGATCGTCAACCGCAAAAAAAGTCAGTTTTGAGATATCGTTGAATGAACAAAGTTGTCTCTTTCTTGTTTCAAGTGTTTAACTATGGACCCATGGCTAAAACTCAAGTTTTAAAGACTTCCCGAAATCTGAATTTGGACTTTCATCAGTGTATTAAGTGTATTAAAATGTAGTCTTTCACATTGATTCAGAATCGTGCACCGCAAAAAACTTCCCTTTCGAGTTATCGTTGAATGAACGAAGTTGTCTCTTTCTTGTTTCAAGTGTTCAACTATGGACCCATGGCCAAAACTCAAGTTTTAAAAACTTCCCAAAATCTGAATTTGGGCTTTCTTTAGTGTATTAAGTGTTTCAAAATGCCATCTTTCACGTAGATTCGTAATCATCAAAAGCAAATAAGTCAGTTTTTAGATATCTTTGATTGAACAAAGTTCTGTCTTTTCTTGTTTCAAGTGTTCTACTATGGACCCATGGCTAAAACTCAAGTTTTAAAAACATCCCGAAATCTAAATCTGGACTTTCATTAGGGTATTAAGTGTATCAAAATGTCGTCTTTCACATAGATTCGAAATCATCAACTGCAAAAAAGTCAATTTTAAGATATCGTAGATTGAACAAAGTTGTCTCTTTCTTGTTTCAAGTGTTCTACTATGGACCCATGGGTAAAACTCAAGTTTTAAAAAAGTTTCCGGAATCCAAATTTGGACATTCGTTAGTGTATTAAGTGTATCAAAATGTCGTCTTTCACGTTGATTCGGAATCGTCAACCGCAATAAAAGTCAGTTTTGAGATATTGTTGAATGAACAAAGTTGTCTCTTTCTTGTTTCAAGTGTTCTACTATTTACCCATGGCTAAAACTCAAGTTTTAAAGACTTCCCGAAATCCGAATTTGGACTTTCGTTAGTGTATTAAGTGTATCAAAATGTCATCTTTCACATTTATTCGAAATCGTCAACTGCAAAAAAAGTCAGTTTTGAGAAATCGTTGAATGAACAAAGTTGTCTCTTTCTTGTTTCAAGTGTTCTACTATGGACCCATGGCTAAAACTCAAGTTTTAAAGACTTTCCGAAATCCGAATTTGGACTTTCATCAGTGTATTAAGTGTATTAAAATGTCGTCTTTCACATTGATTCGGAATCGTCCACTACAAAAAACTGCCCTTTTGAGTTATCGTTGAATAAGCAAAGTTGTCTCTTTCTTGTTTCAAGTGTTCAACTATGGACCCATGGCTAAAACACAAGTTTTAAAAACTTCTCGAAATATGAATTTGGACTTTCTTTAGTGTATTAAGTTTTTCAAAATGTCGTCTTTCACGTAGATTCGGAATCATCAAAACCAAATAAGTCAGTTTTTCGATATCTTTGATTGAACAAAGTTCTATCTTTCTTGTTTCAAGTGTTCTCCTATGGACCCACGGCTAAAACTCAAGTTTTAAAAACTTCTCGAAATCTGAATCTGGACTTTCATTAGTGTATTAAGTGTATCAAAATGTCATCTTTCACATAGGTTCGGAATCGTCAACTACAAAAAAGTCAATTTTAAGATATCGTTGATTGAACAAAGTTGTCTCCTTCTTGTTTCGAGTGTTCTACTATGGACCATGGCTAAAACTCAAGTTTTAGAGACATCTCGAAATCCGAATTTGGACTTTCGTTAGTGTATTAAGTGTATCAAAATGTCATCTTTCACATTGATTCGAGATCGTCAACCGCAAAAAAAGTCAGTTTTGAGATATCGTTGAATGAACAAAGTTGTCTCTTTCTTGTTTCTAGTGTTTAACTATGGACCCATGGCTAAAACTCAAGTTTTAAAGACTTCCCGAAATCTGATTTGGACTTTCATCATTGTATTAAGTGTATTAAAATGTAGTCTTTCACATTGATTCAGAATCGTCCACCGCAAAAAACTTTCCTTTCGAGTTATCGTTGAATGAACGAAGTTGTCTCTTTCTTGTTTCAAGTGTTCAACTACGGACCCATGGCCAAAACTCAAGTTTTAAAAACTTCCCAAAATCTGAATTTGGGCTTTCTTTAGTGTATTAAGTGTTTCAAAATGCCGTCTTTCACTTAGATTCGTAATCATCAAAAGCAAATAAGTCAGTTTTTAGATATCTTTGATTGAACAAAGTTCTGTCTTTCTTGTTTCAAGTGTTCTACTATGGACCCATGTCTAAAACTCAAGTTTTAAAAACTTCCTGAAATCTAAATCTGGACTTTCATTAGGGTATTAAGTGTATCAAAATGTCGTCTTTCACATAGATTCGGAATCGTCAACTGCAAAAAAGTCAATTTTAAGATATCATTGATTGAACAAAGTTGTCACTTTCTTGTTTCAAGTGTTCTACTATGGACCCATGGGTAAAACTCAAGTTTTAAAAAAGTTCCCGGAATCCGAATTTGGACATTCGTTAGTGTATTAAGTGTATCAAAATGTCATCTTTCACGTTGATTCGGAATCGTCAACCGCAATAAAAGTCAGTTTTGAGATATTGTTGAATGAACAAAGTTGCCTCTTTCTTGTTTCAAGTGTTTAACTATTGACCCATGGCTAAAACTCAAGCTTTAAAGACTTCCCGAAATCCAAATTTGGACTTTCGTTAGTGTATTAAGTGTATCAAAATGTCGTCTTTCACATTTATTCGAAATCGTCAACCGCAAAAAAAGTCAGTTTTGAGAAATCGTTGAATGAACAAAGTTGTCTCTTTCTTGTTTCAAGTGTTCTACTATAGACCCATGGCTAAAACTCAAGTTTTAAAGACTTCCAGAAATCCAAATTTAGACTTTCATTAGTGTATTAAGTGTATTAAAATGTCGTATTTCACATTGATTCGGAATCGTCAACCGCAAAAAAAGTCAGTTTTGAGATATCGTTGAATGAACAAAGTTGTCTCTTTCCTGTTTCAAGTGTTTAGCTATGGACCCATGGCTAAAACTCAAGTTTTAAAGACTTCCCGAAATCCGAATTTGGACTTTCATTAGCGTATTAAGTGTATTAAAATTTCATCTTTCACATTGATTCGGAATCGTCAACCGCAAAAAAAGTCAGTTTTGAGTTATAGTTGAATGAACAAAGTTGTCTCTTTCTTGTTTCAAGTATTCAACTATGGACCCATGGCTAAAACTCAAGTTTTAAAGACTTCCCGAAATTCGAATTTGGACTTTCATGAGTGTATTAAGTGTATTAAAATGTCGTCTTTCACATTGATTCGGAATCGTCAACCACAAAAAAAGTCAGTTTTGAGATATCGTTGAATGAACAAAGTTGTCTCTTTCTTGTTTCAAGTGTTCAATGATGGACCCATGGCTAAAACTCAAGTTTTAAAAACTTCTCGAAATATGAATTTGTACTTTCTTTAGTGTATTAAGTGTTTCAAAATGTCGTCTTTCACGTAGATTCGGAATCATCAAAAGCAAATAAGTCAGTTTTTAGATATCTTTGATTGAACAAAGTTCTGTCTTTCTTGTTTCAAGTGTTTAACTATGGACCATGGCTAAAACTCAAGTTTTAAAAACTTTTCGAAATCTGAATATGGACTTTCTTTAGTGTATTAAGTGTTTCAAAATGCTGTCTTTCACGTAGATTCGTAATCATCAAAAGCAAATAAGTCAGTTTTAAGATATCGTTGATTGAACAAAGTTGTCTTCTTCTTATTTCAAGTGTTCTACTATGGACCCATGGGAAAAACTCAAGTTTTAAAAACTTCCCAGAATCTGAATTGAGACTTTCGTTAGTGTATTAAGTGTATCAAAATGTCGTCTTTCACATGGATTCGGAATCGTCAACCGCAAAAAAAGTCAGTTTTGAGATATCGTTGAATGAACAAAGTTGTCTCTTTTTATTTTCAAGTGCTTAACTATGGACCATGGCTGAAACTCAAGTTTTAAAGACGTCCCGAAATCCGAATTTGGACTTTCGTTAGTGTATTAAGTGTATCAAAATGTCATCTTTCACATTGATTCGAGATCGTCAACCGCAAAAAAAGTCAGTTTTGAGATATCGTTGAATGAACAAAGTTGTCTCTTTCTTGTTTCAAGTGTTTAACTATGGACCCATGGCTAAAACTCAAGTTTTAAAGACTTCCCGAAATCTGAATTTGGACTTTCATCAGTGTATTAAGTGTATTAAAATGTAGTCTTTCACATTGATTCAGAATCGTGCACCGCAAAAAACTTCCCTTTCGAGTTATCGTTGAATGAACGAAGTTGTCTCTTTCTTGTTTCAAGTGTTCAACTATGGACCCATGGCCAAAACTCAAGTTTTAAAAACTTCCCAAAATCTGAATTTGGGCTTTCTTTAGTGTATTAAGTGTTTCAAAATGCCATCTTTCACGTAGATTCGTAATCATCAAAAGCAAATAAGTCAGTTTTTAGATATCTTTGATTGAACAAAGTTCTGTCTTTTCTTGTTTCAAGTGTTCTACTATGGACCCATGGCTAAAACTCAAGTTTTAAAAACATCCCGAAATCTAAATCTGGACTTTCATTAGGGTATTAAGTGTATCAAAATGTCGTCTTTCACATAGATTCGAAATCGTCAACTGCAAAAAAGTCAATTTTAAGATATCGTAGATTGAACAAAGTTGTCTCTTTCTTGTTTCAAGTGTTCTACTATGGACCCATGGGTAAAACTCAAGTTTTAAAAAAGTTTCCGGAATCCAAATTTGGACATTCGTTAGTGTATTAAGTGTATCAAAATGTCGTCTTTCACGTTGATTCGGAATCGTCAACCGCAATAAAAGTCAGTTTTGAGATATTGTTGAATGAACAAAGTTGTCTCTTTCTTGTTTCAAGTGTTCTACTATTTACCCATGGCTAAAACTCAAGTTTTAAAGACTTCCCGAAATCCGAATTTGGACTTTCGTTAGTGTATTAAGTGTATCAAAATGTCATCTTTCACATTTATTCGAAATCGTCAACTGCAAAAAAAGTCAGTTTTGAGAAATCGTTGAATGAACAAAGTTGTCTCTTTGTTGTTTCAAGTGTTCTACTATGGACCCATGGCTAAAACTCAAGTTTTAAAGACTTTCCGAAATCCGAATTTGGACTTTCATCAGTGTATTAAGTGTATTAAAATGTCGTCTTTCACATTGATTCGGAATCGTCCACTACAAAAAACTGCCCTTTTGAGTTATCGTTGAATAAGCAAAGTTGTCTCTTTCTTGTTTCAAGTGTTCAACTATGGACCCATGGCTAAAACACAAGTTTTAAAAACTTCTCGAAATATGAATTTGGACTTTCTTTAGTGTATTAAGTTTTTCAAAATGTCGTCTTTCACGTAGATTCGGAATCATCAAAACCAAATAAGTCAGTTTTTAGATATCTTTGATTGAACAAAGTTCTATCTTACTTGTTTCAAGTGTTCTCCTATGGACCCACGGCTAAAACTCAAGTTTTAAAAACTTCTCGAAATCTGAATCTGGACTTTCATTAGTGTATTAAGTGTATCAAAATGTCATCTTTCACATAGGTTCGGAATCGTCAACTACAAAAAAGTCAATTTTAAGATATCGTTGATTGAACAAAGTTGTCTCCTTCTTGTTTCGAGTGTTCTACTATGGACCATGGCTAAAACTCAAGTTTTAGAGACATCTCGAAATCCGAATTTGGACTTTCGTTAGTGTATTAAGTGTATCAAAATGTCATCTTTCACATTGATTCGAGATCGTCAACCGCAAAAAAAGTCAGTTTTGAGATATCGTTGAATGAACAAAGTTGTCTCTTTCTTGTTTCTAGTGTTTAACTATGGACCCATGGCTAAAACTCAAGTTTTAAAGACTTCCCGAAATCTGATTTGGACTTTCATCATTGTATTAAGTGTATTAAAATGTAGTCTTTCACATTGATTCAGAATCGTCCACCGCAAAAAACTTTCCTTTCGAGTTATCGTTGAATGAACGAAGTTGTCTCTTTCTTGTTTCAAGTGTTCAACTACGGACCCATGGCCAAAACTCAAGTTTTAAAAACTTCCCAAAATCTGAATTTGGGCTTTCTTTAGTGTATTAAGTGTTTCAAAATGCCGTCTTTCACTTAGATTCGTAATCATCAAAAGCAAATAAGTCAGTTTTTAGATATCTTTGATTGAACAAAGTTCTGTCTTTCTTGTTTCAAGTGTTCTACTATGGACCCATGTCTAAAACTCAAGTTTTAAAAACTTCCTGAAATCTAAATCTGGACTTTCATTAGGGTATTAAGTGTATCAAAATGTCGTCTTTCACATAGATTCGGAATCGTCAACTGCAAAAAAGTCAATTTTAAGATATCATTGATTGAACAAAGTTGTCACTTTCTTGTTTCAAGTGTTCTACTATGGACCCATGGGTAAAACTCAAGTTTTAAAAAAGTTCCCGGAATCCGAATTTGGACATTCGTTAGTGTATTAAGTGTATCAAAATGTCATCTTTCACGTTGATTCGGAATCGTCAACCGCAATAAAAGTCAGTTTTGAGATATTGTTGAATGAACAAAGTTGCCTCTTTCTTGTTTCAAGTGTTTAACTATTGACCCATGGCTAAAACTCAAGCTTTAAAGACTTCCCGAAATCCAAATTTGGACTTTCGTTAGTGTATTAAGTGTATCAAAATGTCGTCTTTCACATTTATTCGAAATCGTCAACCGCAAAAAAAGTCAGTTTTGAGAAATCGTTGAATGAACAAAGTTGTCTCTTTCTTGTTTCAAGTGTTCTACTATAGACCCATGGCTAAAACTCAAGTTTTAAAGACTTCCAGAAATCCAAATTTAGACTTTCATTAGTGTATTAAGTGTATTAAAATGTCGTATTTCACATTGATTCGGAATCGTCAACCGCAAAAAAAGTCAGTTTTGAGATATCGTTGAATGAACAAAGTTGTCTCTTTCCTGTTTCAAGTGTTTAGCTATGGACCCATGGCTAAAACTCAAGTTTTAAAGACTTCCCGAAATCCGAATTTGGACTTTCATTAGCGTATTAAGTGTATTAAAATTTCATCTTTCACATTGATTCGGAATCGTCAACCGCAAAAAAAGTCAGTTTTGAGTTATAGTTGAATGAACAAAGTTGTCTCTTTCTTGTTTCAAGTATTCAACTATGGACCCATGGCTAAAACTCAAGTTTTAAAGACTTCCCGAAATTCGAATTTGGACTTTCATGAGTGTATTAAGTGTATTAAAATGTCGTCTTTCACATTGATTCGGAATCGTCAACCACAAAAAAAGTCAGTTTTGAGATATCGTTGAATGAACAAAGTTGTCTCTTTCTTGTTTCAAGTGTTTAACTATGGACCCATGGCTAAAACTCAAGTTTTAAAAACTTCTCGAAATATGAATTTGGACTTTCTTTAGTGTATTAGGTGTTTCAAAATGTCGTCTTTCACGTAGATTCGGAATCATCAACAGCAAAAAAAGTCAGTTTTGTGATATCGTTGAATGAACAAAGTTGTATCTTTCTTGTTTCAAGTGTTTAACTACGGACCCATGGCTAAAACACAAGTTTTAAAGACTTTTCGAAATCCGAATTTGGACTTTCATCAGTGTATTAAGTGTATTAAAATGTCATCTTTCACATTGATTCGGAATCGTCCACCGCAAAAAAGTTCCCTTTTGAGTTATCGTTGAATGAACAAAGTTGTCTCTTTCTTGTTTCAAGTGTTCAATGATGGACCCATGGCTAAAACTCAAGTTTTAAAAACTTCTCGAAATATGAATTTGTACTTTCTTTAGTGTATTAAGTGTTTCAAAATGTCGTCTTTCACGTAGATTCGGAATCATCAAAAGCAAATAAGTCAGTTTTTAGATATCTTTGATTGAACAAAGTTCTGTCTTTCTTGTTTCAAGTGTTTAACTATGGACCATGGCTAAAACTCAAGTTTTAAAAACTTTTCGAAATCTGAATATGGACTTTCTTTAGTGTATTAAGTGTTTCAAAATGCTGTCTTTCACGTAGATTCGTAATCATCAAAAGCAAATAAGTCAGTTTTAAGATATCGTTGATTGAACAAAGTTGTCTTCTTCTTATTTCAAGTGTTCTACTATGGACCCATGGGTAAAACTCAAGTTTTAAAAACTTCCCAGAATCTGAATTGAGACTTTCGTTAGTGTATTAAGTGTATCAAAATGTCGTCTTTCACATGGATTCGGAATCGTCAACCGCAAAAAAAGTCAGTTTTGAGATATCATTGAATGAACAAAGTTGTCTCTTTTTATTTTCAAGTGCTTAACTATGGACCATGGCTGAAACTCAAGTTTTAAAGACGTCCCGAAATCCGAATTTGGACTTTCGTTAGTGTATTAAGTGTATCAAAATGTCATCTTTCACATTGATTCGAGATCGTCAACCGCAAAAAAAGTCAGTTTTGAGATATCGTTGAATGAACAAAGTTGTCTCTTTCTTGTTTCAAGTGTTTAACTATGGACCCATGGCTAAAACTCAAGTTTTAAAGACTTCCCGAAATCTGAATTTGGACTTTCATCAGTGTATTAAGTGTATTAAAATGTAGTCTTTCACATTGATTCAGAATCGTGCACCGCAAAAAACTTCCCTTTCGAGTTATCGTTGAATGAACGAAGTTGTCTCTTTCTTGTTTCAAGTGTTCAACTATGGACCCATGGCCAAAACTCAAGTTTTAAAAACTTTCCAAAATCTGAATTTGGGCTTTCTTTAGTGTATTAAGTGTTTCAAAATGCCATCTTTCACGTAGATTCGTAATCATCAAAAGCAAATAAGTCAGTTTTTAGATATCTTTGATTGAACAAAGTTCTGTCTTTTCTTGTTTCAAGTGTTCTACTATGGACCCATGGCTAAAACTCAAGTTTTAAAAACATCCCGAAATCTAAATCTGGACTTTCATTAGGGTATTAAGTGTATCAAAATGTCGTCTTTCACATAGATTCGAAATCGTCAACTGCAAAAAAGTCAATTTTAAGATATCGTAGATTGAACAAAGTTGTCTCTTTCTTGTTTCAAGTGTTCTACTATGGACCCATGGGTAAAACTCAAGTTTTAAAAAAGTTTCCGGAATCCAAATTTGGACATTCGTTAGTGTATTAAGTGTATCAAAATGTCGTCTTTCACGTTGATTCGGAATCGTCAACCGCAATAAAAGTCAGTTTTGAGATATTGTTGAATGAACAAAGTTGTCTCTTTCTTGTTTCAAGTGTTCTACTATTTACCCATGGCTAAAACTCAAGTTTTAAAGACTTCCCGAAATCCGAATTTGGACTTTCGTTAGTGTATTAAGTGTATCAAAATGTCATCTTTCACATTTATTCGAAATCGTCAACTGCAAAAAAAGTCAGTTTTGAGAAATCGTTGAATGAACAAAGTTGTCTCTTTGTTGTTTCAAGTGTTCTACTATGGACCCATGGCTAAAACTCAAGTTTTAAAGACTTTCCGAAATCCGAATTTGGACTTTCATCAGTGTATTAAGTGTATTAAAATGTCGTCTTTCACATTGATTCGGAATCGTCCACTACAAAAAACTGCCCTTTTGAGTTATCGTTGAATAAGCAAAGTTGTCTCTTTCTTGTTTCAAGTGTTCAACTATGGACCCATGGCTAAAACACAAGTTTTAAAAACTTCTCGAAATATGAATTTGGACTTTCTTTAGTGTATTAAGTTTTTCAAAATGTCGTCTTTCACGTAGATTCGGAATCATCAAAACCAAATAAGTCAGTTTTTCGATATCTTTGATTGAACAAAGTTCTATCTTTCTTGTTTCAAGTGTTCTCCTATGGACCCACGGCTAAAACTCAAGTTTTAAAAACTTCTCGAAATCTGAATCTGGACTTTCATTAGTGTATTAAGTGTATCAAAATGTCATCTTTCACATAGGTTCGGAATCGTCAACTACAAAAAAGTCAATTTTAAGATATCGTTGATTGAACAAAGTTGTCTCCTTCTTGTTTCGAGTGTTCTACTATGGACCATGGCTAAAACTCAAGTTTTAGAGACATCTCGAAATCCGAATTTGGACTTTCGTTAGTGTATTAAGTGTATCAAAATGTCATCTTTCACATTGATTCGAGATCGTCAACCGCAAAAAAAGTCAGTTTTGAGATATCGTTGAATGAACAAAGTTGTCTCTTTCTTGTTTCTAGTGTTTAACTATGGACCCATGGCTAAAACTCAAGTTTTAAAGACTTCCCGAAATCTGATTTGGACTTTCATCATTGTATTAAGTGTATTAAAATGTAGTCTTTCACATTGATTCAGAATCGTCCACCGCAAAAAACTTTCCTTTCGAGTTATCGTTGAATGAACGAAGTTGTCTCTTTCTTGTTTCAAGTGTTCAACTACGGACCCATGGCCAAAACTCAAGTTTTAAAAACTTCCCAAAATCTGAATTTGGGCTTTCTTTAGTGTATTAAGTGTTTCAAAATGCCGTCTTTCACTTAGATTCGTAATCATCAAAAGCAAATAAGTCAGTTTTTAGATATCTTTGATTGAACAAAGTTCTGTCTTTCTTGTTTCAAGTGTTCTACTATGGACCCATGTCTAAAACTCAAGTTTTAAAAACTTCCTGAAATCTAAATCTGGACTTTCATTAGGGTATTAAGTGTATCAAAATGTCGTCTTTCACATAGATTCGGAATCGTCAACTGCAAAAAAGTCAATTTTAAGATATCATTGATTGAACAAAGTTGTCACTTTCTTGTTTCAAGTGTTCTACTATGGACCCATGGGTAAAACTCAAGTTTTAAAAAAGTTCCCGGAATCCGAATTTGGACATTCGTTAGTGTATTAAGTGTATCAAAATGTCATCTTTCACGTTGATTCGGAATCGTCAACCGCAATAAAAGTCAGTTTTGAGATATTGTTGAATGAACAAAGTTGCCTCTTTCTTGTTTCAAGTGTTTAACTATTGACCCATGGCTAAAACTCAAGCTTTAAAGACTTCCCGAAATCCAAATTTGGACTTTCGTTAGTGTATTAAGTGTATCAAAATGTCGTCTTTCACATTTATTCGAAATCGTCAACCGCAAAAAAAGTCAGTTTTGAGAAATCGTTGAATGAACAAAGTTGTCTCTTTCTTGTTTCAAGTGTTCTACTATAGACCCATGGCTAAAACTCAAGTTTTAAAGACTTCCAGAAATCCAAATTTAGACTTTCATTAGTGTATTAAGTGTATTAAAATGTCGTATTTCACATTGATTCGGAATCGTCAACCGCAAAAAAAGTCAGTTTTGAGATATCGTTGAATGAACAAAGTTGTCTCTTTCCTGTTTCAAGTGTTTAGCTATGGACCCATGGCTAAAACTCAAGTTTTAAAGACTTCCCGAAATCCGAATTTGGACTTTCATTAGCGTATTAAGTGTATTAAAATTTCATCTTTCACATTGATTCGGAATCGTCAACCGCAAAAAAAGTCAGTTTTGAGTTATAGTTGAATGAACAAAGTTGTCTCTTTCTTGTTTCAAGTATTCAACTATGGACCCATGGCTAAAACTCAAGTTTTAAAGACTTCCCGAAATTCGAATTTGGACTTTCATGAGTGTATTAAGTGTATTAAAATGTCGTCTTTCACATTGATTCGGAATCGTCAACCACAAAAAAAGTCAGTTTTGAGATATCGTTGAATGAACAAAGTTGTCTCTTTCTTGTTTCAAGTGTTTAACTATGGACCCATGGCTAAAACTCAAGTTTTAAAAACTTCTCGAAATATGAATTTGGACTTTCTTTAGTGTATTAGGTGTTTCAAAATGTCGTCTTTCACGTAGATTCGGAATCATCAACAGCAAAAAAAGTCAGTTTTGTGATATCGTTGAATGAACAAAGTTGTATCTTTCTTGTTTCAAGTGTTTAACTACGGACCCATGGCTAAAACACAAGTTTTAAAGACTTTTCGAAATCCGAATTTGGACTTTCATCAGTGTATTAAGTGTATTAAAATGTCATCTTTCACATTGATTCGGAATCGTCCACCGCAAAAAAGTTCCCTTTTGAGTTATCGTTGAATGAACAAAGTTGTCTCTTTCTTGTTTCAAGTGTTCAATGATGGACCCATGGCTAAAACTCAAGTTTTAAAAACTTCTCGAAATATGAATTTGTACTTTCTTTAGTGTATTAAGTGTTTCAAAATGTCGTCTTTCACGTAGATTCGGAATCATCAAAAGCAAATAAGTCAGTTTTTAGATATCTTTGATTGAACAAAGTTCTGTCTTTCTTGTTTCAAGTGTTTAACTATGGACCATGGCTAAAACTCAAGTTTTAAAAACTTTTCGAAATCTGAATATGGACTTTCTTTAGTGTATTAAGTGTTTCAAAATGCTGTCTTTCACGTAGATTCGTAATCATCAAAAGCAAATAAGTCAGTTTTAAGATATCGTTGATTGAACAAAGTTGTCTTCTTCTTATTTCAAGTGTTCTACTATGGACCCATGGGTAAAACTCAAGTTTTAAAAACTTCCCAGAATCTGAATTGAGACTTTCGTTAGTGTATTAAGTGTATCAAAATGTCGTCTTTCACATGGATTCGGAATCGTCAACCGCAAAAAAAGTCAGTTTTGAGATATCGTTGAATGAACAAAGTTGTCTCTTTTTATTTTCAAGTGCTTAACTATGGACCATGGCTGAAACTCAAGTTTTAAAGACGTCCCGAAATCCGAATTTGGACTTTTGTTAGTGTATTAAGTGTATCAAAATGTCATCTTTCACATTGATTCGAGATCGTCAACCGCAAAAAAAGTCAGTTTTGAGATATCGTTGAATGAACAAAGTTGTCTCTTTCTTGTTTCAAGTGTTTAACTATGGACCCATGGCTAAAACTCAAGTTTTAAAGACTTCCCGAAATCTGAATTTGGACTTTCATCAGTGTATTAAGTGTATTAAAATGTAGTCTTTCACATTGATTCAGAATCGTGCACCGCAAAAAACTTCCCTTTCGAGTTATCGTTGAATGAACGAAGTTGTCTCTTTCTTGTTTCAAGTGTTCAACTATGGACCCATGGCCAAAACTCAAGTTTTAAAAACTTCCCAAAATCTGAATTTGGGCTTTCTTTAGTGTATTAAGTGTTTCAAAATGCCATCTTTCACGTAGATTCGTAATCATCAAAAGCAAATAAGTCAGTTTTTAGATATCTTTGATTGAACAAAGTTCTGTCTTTTCTTGTTTCAAGTGTTCTACTATGGACCCATGGCTAAAACTCAAGTTTTAAAAACATCCCGAAATCTAAATCTGGACTTTCATTAGGGTATTAAGTGTATCAAAATGTCGTCTTTCACATAGATTCGAAATCGTCAACTGCAAAAAAGTCAATTTTAAGATATCGTAGATTGAACAAAGTTGTCTCTTTCTTGTTTCAAGTGTCCTACTATGGACCCATGGGTAAAACTCAAGTTTTAAAAAAGTTTCCGGAATCCAAATTTGGACATTCGTTAGTGTATTAAGTGTATCAAAATGTCGTCTTTCACGTTGATTCGGAATCGTCAACCGCAATAAAAGTCAGTTTTGAGATATTGTTGAATGAACAAAGTTGTCTCTTTCTTGTTTCAAGTGTTCTACTATTTACCCATGGCTAAAACTCAAGTTTTAAAGACTTCCCGAAATCCGAATTTGGACTTTCGTTAGTGTATTAAGTGTATCAAAATGTCATCTTTCACATTTATTCGAAATCGTCAACTGCAAAAAAAGTCAGTTTTGAGAAATCGTTGAATGAACAAAGTTGTCTCTTTCTTGTTTCAAGTGTTCTACTATGGACCCATGGCTAAAACTCAAGTTTTAAAGACTTTCCGAAATCCGAATTTGGACTTTCATCAGTGTATTAAGTGTATTAAAATGTCGTCTTTCACATTGATTCGGAATCGTCCACTACAAAAAACTGCCCTTTTGAGTTATCGTTGAATAAGCAAAGTTGTCTCTTTCTTGTTTCAAGTGTTCAACTATGGACCCATGGCTAAAACACAAGTTTTAAAAACTTCTCGAAATATGAATTTGGACTTTCTTTAGTGTATTAAGTTTTTCAAAATGTCGTCTTTCACGTAGATTCGGAATCATCAAAACCAAATAAGTCAGTTTTTCGATATTTTTGATTGAACAAAGTTCTATCTTTCTTGTTTCAAGTGTTCTCCTATGGACCCACGGCTAAAACTCAAGTTTTAAAAACTTCTCGAAATCTGAATCTGGACTTTCATTAGTGTATTAAGTGTATCAAAATGTCATCTTTCACATAGGTTCGGAATCGTCAACTACAAAAAAGTCAATTTTAAGATATCGTTGATTGAACAAAGTTGTCTCCTTCTTGTTTCGAGTGTTCTACTATGGACCATGGCTAAAACTCAAGTTTTAGAGACATCTCGAAATCCGAATTTGGACTTTCGTTAGTGTATTAAGTGTATCAAAATGTCATCTTTCACATTGATTCGAGATCGTCAACCGCAAAAAAAGTCAGTTTTGAGATATCGTTGAATGAACAAAGTTGTCTCTTTCTTGTTTCTAGTGTTTAACTATGGACCCATGGCTAAAACTCAAGTTTTAAAGACTTCCCGAAATCTGATTTGGACTTTCATCATTGTATTAAGTGTATTAAAATGTAGTCTTTCACATTGATTCAGAATCGTCCACCGCAAAAAACTTTCCTTTCGAGTTATCGTTGAATGAACGAAGTTGTCTCTTTCTTGTTTCAAGTGTTCAACTACGGACCCATGGCCAAAACTCAAGTTTTAAAAACTTCCCAAAATCTGAATTTGGGCTTTCTTTAGTGTATTAAGTGTTTCAAAATGCCGTCTTTCACTTAGATTCGTAATCATCAAAAGCAAATAAGTCAGTTTTTAGATATCTTTGATTGAACAAAGTTCTGTCTTTCTTGTTTCAAGTGTTCTACTATGGACCCATGTCTAAAACTCAAGTTTTAAAAACTTCCTGAAATCTAAATCTGGACTTTCATTAGGGTATTAAGTGTATCAAAATGTCGTCTTTCACATAGATTCGGAATCGTCAACTGCAAAAAAGTCAATTTTAAGATATCATTGATTGAACAAAGTTGTCACTTTCTTGTTTCAAGTGTTCTACTATGGACCCATGGGTAAAACTCAAGTTTTAAAAAAGTTCCCGGAATCCGAATTTGGACATTCGTTAGTGTATTAAGTGTATCAAAATGTCATCTTTCACGTTGATTCGGAATCGTCAACCGCAATAAAAGTCAGTTTTGAGATATTGTTGAATGAACAAAGTTGCCTCTTTCTTGTTTCAAGTGTTTAACTATTGACCCATGGCTAAAACTCAAGCTTTAAAGACTTCCCGAAATCCAAATTTGGACTTTCGTTAGTGTATTAAGTGTATCAAAATGTCGTCTTTCACATTTATTCGAAATCGTCAACCGCAAAAAAAGTCAGTTTTGAGAAATCGTTGAATGAACAAAGTTGTCTCTTTCTTGTTTCAAGTGTTCTACTATAGACCCATGGCTAAAACTCAAGTTTTAAAGACTTCCAGAAATCCAAATTTAGACTTTCATTAGTGTATTAAGTGTATTAAAATGTCGTATTTCACATTGATTCGGAATCGTCAACCGCAAAAAAAGTCAGTTTTGAGATATCGTTGAATGAACAAAGTTGTCTCTTTCCTGTTTCAAGTGTTTAGCTATGGACCCATGGCTAAAACTCAAGTTTTAAAGACTTCCCGAAATCCGAATTTGGACTTTCATTAGCGTATTAAGTGTATTAAAATTTCATCTTTCACATTGATTCGGAATCGTCAACCGCAAAAAAAGTCAGTTTTGAGTTATAGTTGAATGAACAAAGTTGTCTCTTTCTTGTTTCAAGTATTCAACTATGGACCCATGGCTAAAACTCAAGTTTTAAAGACTTCCCGAAATTCGAATTTGGACTTTCATGAGTGTATTAAGTGTATTAAAATGTCGTCTTTCACATTGATTCGGAATCGTCAACCACAAAAAAAGTCAGTTTTGAGATATCGTTGAATGAACAAAGTTGTCTCTTTCTTGTTTCAAGTGTTTAACTATGGACCCATGGCTAAAACTCAAGTTTTAAAAACTTCTCGAAATATGAATTTGGACTTTCTTTAGTGTATTAGGTGTTTCAAAATGTCGTCTTTCACGTAGATTCGGAATCATCAACAGCAAAAAAAGTCAGTTTTGTGATATCGTTGAATGAACAAAGTTGTATCTTTCTTGTTTCAAGTGTTTAACTACGGACCCATGGCTAAAACACAAGTTTTAAAGACTTTTCGAAATCCGAATTTGGACTTTCATCAGTGTATTAAGTGTATTAAAATGTCATCTTTCACATTGATTCGGAATCGTCCACCGCAAAAAAGTTCCCTTTTGAGTTATCGTTGAATGAACAAAGTTGTCTCTTTCTTGTTTCAAGTGTTCAATGATGGACCCATGGCTAAAACTCAAGTTTTAAAAACTTCTCGAAATATGAATTTGTACTTTCTTTAGTGTATTAAGTGTTTCAAAATGTCGTCTTTCACGTAGATTCGGAATCATCAAAAGCAAATAAGTCAGTTTTTAGATATCTTTGATTGAACAAAGTTCTGTCTTTCTTGTTTCAAGTGTTTAACTATGGACCATGGCTAAAACTCAAGTTTTAAAAACTTTTCGAAATCTGAATATGGACTTTCTTTAGTGTATTAAGTGTTTCAAAATGCTGTCTTTCACGTAGATTCGTAATCATCAAAAGCAAATAAGTCAGTTTTAAGATATCGTTGATTGAACAAAGTTGTCTTCTTCTTATTTCAAGTGTTCTACTATGGACCCATGGGTAAAACTCAAGTTTTAAAAACTTCCCAGAATCTGAATTGAGACTTTCGTTAGTGTATTAAGTGTATCAAAATGTCGTCTTTCACATGGATTCGGAATCGTCAACCGCAAAAAAAGTCAGTTTTGAGATATCGTTGAATGAACAAAGTTGTCTCTTTTTATTTTCAAGTGCTTAACTATGGACCATGGCTGAAACTCAAGTTTTAAAGACGTCCCGAAATCCGAATTTGGACTTTTGTTAGTGTATTAAGTGTATCAAAATGTCATCTTTCACATTGATTCGAGATCGTCAACCGCAAAAAAAGTCAGTTTTGAGATATCGTTGAATGAACAAAGTTGTCTCTTTCTTGTTTCAAGTGTTTAACTATGGACCCATGGCTAAAACTCAAGTTTTAAAGACTTCCCGAAATCTGAATTTGGACTTTCATCAGTGTATTAAGTGTATTAAAATGTAGTCTTTCACATTGATTCAGAATCGTGCACCGCAAAAAACTTCCCTTTCGAGTTATCGTTGAATGAACGAAGTTGTCTCTTTCTTGTTTCAAGTGTTCAACTATGGACCCATGGCCAAAACTCAAGTTTTAAAAACTTCCCAAAATCTGAATTTGGGCTTTCTTTAGTGTATTAAGTGTTTCAAAATGCCATCTTTCACGTAGATTCGTAATCATCAAAAGCAAATAAGTCAGTTTTTAGATATCTTTGATTGAACAAAGTTCTGTCTTTTCTTGTTTCAAGTGTTCTACTATGGACCCATGGCTAAAACTCAAGTTTTAAAAACATCCCGAAATCTAAATCTGGACTTTCATTAGGGTATTAAGTGTATCAAAATGTCGTCTTTCACATAGATTCGAAATCGTCAACTGCAAAAAAGTCAATTTTAAGATATCGTAGATTGAACAAAGTTGTCTCTTTCTTGTTTCAAGTGTCCTACTATGGACCCATGGGTAAAACTCAAGTTTTAAAAAAGTTTCCGGAATCCAAATTTGGACATTCGTTAGTGTATTAAGTGTATCAAAATGTCGTCTTTCACGTTGATTCGGAATCGTCAACCGCAATAAAAGTCAGTTTTGAGATATTGTTGAATGAACAAAGTTGTCTCTTTCTTGTTTCAAGTGTTCTACTATTTACCCATGGCTAAAACTCAAGTTTTAAAGACTTCCCGAAATCCGAATTTGGACTTTCGTTAGTGTATTAAGTGTATCAAAATGTCATCTTTCACATTTATTCGAAATCGTCAACTGCAAAAAAAGTCAGTTTTGAGAAATCGTTGAATGAACAAAGTTGTCTCTTTCTTGTTTCAAGTGTTCTACTATGGACCCATGGCTAAAACTCAAGTTTTAAAGACTTTCCGAAATCCGAATTTGGACTTTCATCAGTGTATTAAGTGTATTAAAATGTCGTCTTTCACATTGATTCGGAATCGTCCACTACAAAAAACTGCCCTTTTGAGTTATCGTTGAATAAGCAAAGTTGTCTCTTTCTTGTTTCAAGTGTTCAACTATGGACCCATGGCTAAAACACAAGTTTTAAAAACTTCTCGAAATATGAATTTGGACTTTCTTTAGTGTATTAAGTTTTTCAAAATGTCGTCTTTCACGTAGATTCGGAATCATCAAAACCAAATAAGTCAGTTTTTCGATATTTTTGATTGAACAAAGTTCTATCTTTCTTGTTTCAAGTGTTCTCCTATGGACCCACGGCTAAAACTCAAGTTTTAAAAACTTCTCGAAATCTGAATCTGGACTTTCATTAGTGTATTAAGTGTATCAAAATGTCATCTTTCACATAGGTTCGGAATCGTCAACTACAAAAAAGTCAATTTTAAGATATCGTTGATTGAACAAAGTTGTCTCCTTCTTGTTTCGAGTGTTCTACTATGGACCATGGCTAAAACTCAAGTTTTAGAGACATCTCGAAATCCGAATTTGGACTTTCGTTAGTGTATTAAGTGTATCAAAATGTCATCTTTCACATTGATTCGAGATCGTCAACCGCAAAAAAAGTCAGTTTTGAGATATCGTTGAATGAACAAAGTTGTCTCTTTCTTGTTTCTAGTGTTTAACTATGGACCCATGGCTAAAACTCAAGTTTTAAAGACTTCCCGAAATCTGATTTGGACTTTCATCATTGTATTAAGTGTATTAAAATGTAGTCTTTCACATTGATTCAGAATCGTCCACCGCAAAAAACTTTCCTTTCGAGTTATCGTTGAATGAACGAAGTTGTCTCTTTCTTGTTTCAAGTGTTCAACTACGGACCCATGGCCAAAACTCAAGTTTTAAAAACTTCCCAAAATCTGAATTTGGGCTTTCTTTAGTGTATTAAGTGTTTCAAAATGCCGTCTTTCACTTAGATTCGTAATCATCAAAAGCAAATAAGTCAGTTTTTAGATATCTTTGATTGAACAAAGTTCTGTCTTTCTTGTTTCAAGTGTTCTACTATGGACCCATGTCTAAAACTCAAGTTTTAAAAACTTCCTGAAATCTAAATCTGGACTTTCATTAGGGTATTAAGTGTATCAAAATGTCGTCTTTCACATAGATTCGGAATCGTCAACTGCAAAAAAGTCAATTTTAAGATATCATTGATTGAACAAAGTTGTCACTTTCTTGTTTCAAGTGTTCTACTATGGACCCATGGGTAAAACTCAAGTTTTAAAAAAGTTCCCGGAATCCGAATTTGGACATTCGTTAGTGTATTAAGTGTATCAAAATGTCATCTTTCACGTTGATTCGGAATCGTCAACCGCAATAAAAGTCAGTTTTGAGATATTGTTGAATGAACAAAGTTGCCTCTTTCTTGTTTCAAGTGTTTAACTATTGACCCATGGCTAAAACTCAAGCTTTAAAGACTTCCCGAAATCCAAATTTGGACTTTCGTTAGTGTATTAAGTGTATCAAAATGTCGTCTTTCACATTTATTCGAAATCGTCAACCGCAAAAAAAGTCAGTTTTGAGAAATCGTTGAATGAACAAAGTTGTCTCTTTCTTGTTTCAAGTGTTCTACTATAGACCCATGGCTAAAACTCAAGTTTTAAAGACTTCCAGAAATCCAAATTTAGACTTTCATTAGTGTATTAAGTGTATTAAAATGTCGTATTTCACATT
Source organism: Diospyros kaki (assembly GCA_036245055.1). NCBI lineage: Eukaryota > Viridiplantae > Streptophyta > Magnoliopsida > Ericales > Ebenaceae > Diospyros > Diospyros kaki. The sequence continues at coordinate 17,457,318 of BSEG01000009.1, read as the reverse complement.
GATTCGGAATCGTCAACCGCAAAAAAAGTCAGTTTTGAGATATCGTTGAATGAACAAAGTTGTCTCTTTCCTGTTTCAAGTGTTTAGCTATGGACCCATGGCTAAAACTCAAGTTTTAAAGACTTCCCGAAATCCGAATTTGGACTTTCATTAGCGTATTAAGTGTATTAAAATTTCATCTTTCACATTGATTCGGAATCGTCAACCGCAAAAAAAGTCAGTTTTGAGTTATAGTTGAATGAACAAAGTTGTCTCTTTCTTGTTTCAAGTATTCAACTATGGACCCATGGCTAAAACTCAAGTTTTAAAGACTTCCCGAAATTCGAATTTGGACTTTCATGAGTGTATTAAGTGTATTAAAATGTCGTCTTTCACATTGATTCGGAATCGTCAACCACAAAAAAAGTCAGTTTTGAGATATCGTTGAATGAACAAAGTTGTCTCTTTCTTGTTTCAAGTGTTTAACTATGGACCCATGGCTAAAACTCAAGTTTTAAAAACTTCTCGAAATATGAATTTGGACTTTCTTTAGTGTATTAGGTGTTTCAAAATGTCGTCTTTCACGTAGATTCGGAATCATCAACAGCAAAAAAAGTCAGTTTTGTGATATCGTTGAATGAACAAAGTTGTATCTTTCTTGTTTCAAGTGTTTAACTACGGACCCATGGCTAAAACACAAGTTTTAAAGACTTTTCGAAATCCGAATTTGGACTTTCATCAGTGTATTAAGTGTATTAAAATGTCATCTTTCACATTGATTCGGAATCGTCCACCGCAAAAAAGTTCCCTTTTGAGTTATCGTTGAATGAACAAAGTTGTCTCTTTCTTGTTTCAAGTGTTCAATGATGGACCCATGGCTAAAACTCAAGTTTTAAAAACTTCTCGAAATATGAATTTGTACTTTCTTTAGTGTATTAAGTGTTTCAAAATGTCGTCTTTCACGTAGATTCGGAATCATCAAAAGCAAATAAGTCAGTTTTTAGATATCTTTGATTGAACAAAGTTCTGTCTTTCTTGTTTCAAGTGTTTAACTATGGACCATGGCTAAAACTCAAGTTTTAAAAACTTTTCGAAATCTGAATATGGACTTTCTTTAGTGTATTAAGTGTTTCAAAATGCTGTCTTTCACGTAGATTCGTAATCATCAAAAGCAAATAAGTCAGTTTTAAGATATCGTTGATTGAACAAAGTTGTCTTCTTCTTATTTCAAGTGTTCTACTATGGACCCATGGGTAAAACTCAAGTTTTAAAAACTTCCCAGAATCTGAATTGAGACTTTCGTTAGTGTATTAAGTGTATCAAAATGTCGTCTTTCACATGGATTCGGAATCGTCAACCGCAAAAAAAGTCAGTTTTGAGATATCGTTGAATGAACAAAGTTGTCTCTTTTTATTTTCAAGTGCTTAACTATGGACCATGGCTGAAACTCAAGTTTTAAAGACGTCCCGAAATCCGAATTTGGACTTTTGTTAGTGTATTAAGTGTATCAAAATGTCATCTTTCACATTGATTCGAGATCGTCAACCGCAAAAAAAGTCAGTTTTGAGATATCGTTGAATGAACAAAGTTGTCTCTTTCTTGTTTCAAGTGTTTAACTATGGACCCATGGCTAAAACTCAAGTTTTAAAGACTTCCCGAAATCTGAATTTGGACTTTCATCAGTGTATTAAGTGTATTAAAATGTAGTCTTTCACATTGATTCAGAATCGTGCACCGCAAAAAACTTCCCTTTCGAGTTATCGTTGAATGAACGAAGTTGTCTCTTTCTTGTTTCAAGTGTTCAACTATGGACCCATGGCCAAAACTCAAGTTTTAAAAACTTCCCAAAATCTGAATTTGGGCTTTCTTTAGTGTATTAAGTGTTTCAAAATGCCATCTTTCACGTAGATTCGTAATCATCAAAAGCAAATAAGTCAGTTTTTAGATATCTTTGATTGAACAAAGTTCTGTCTTTTCTTGTTTCAAGTGTTCTACTATGGACCCATGGCTAAAACTCAAGTTTTAAAAACATCCCGAAATCTAAATCTGGACTTTCATTAGGGTATTAAGTGTATCAAAATGTCGTCTTTCACATAGATTCGAAATCGTCAACTGCAAAAAAGTCAATTTTAAGATATCGTAGATTGAACAAAGTTGTCTCTTTCTTGTTTCAAGTGTCCTACTATGGACCCATGGGTAAAACTCAAGTTTTAAAAAAGTTTCCGGAATCCAAATTTGGACATTCGTTAGTGTATTAAGTGTATCAAAATGTCGTCTTTCACGTTGATTCGGAATCGTCAACCGCAATAAAAGTCAGTTTTGAGATATTGTTGAATGAACAAAGTTGTCTCTTTCTTGTTTCAAGTGTTCTACTATTTACCCATGGCTAAAACTCAAGTTTTAAAGACTTCCCGAAATCCGAATTTGGACTTTCGTTAGTGTATTAAGTGTATCAAAATGTCATCTTTCACATTTATTCGAAATCGTCAACTGCAAAAAAAGTCAGTTTTGAGAAATCGTTGAATGAACAAAGTTGTCTCTTTCTTGTTTCAAGTGTTCTACTATGGACCCATGGCTAAAACTCAAGTTTTAAAGACTTTCCGAAATCCGAATTTGGACTTTCATCAGTGTATTAAGTGTATTAAAATGTCGTCTTTCACATTGATTCGGAATCGTCCACTACAAAAAACTGCCCTTTTGAGTTATCGTTGAATAAGCAAAGTTGTCTCTTTCTTGTTTCAAGTGTTCAACTATGGACCCATGGCTAAAACACAAGTTTTAAAAACTTCTCGAAATATGAATTTGGACTTTCTTTAGTGTATTAAGTTTTTCAAAATGTCGTCTTTCACGTAGATTCGGAATCATCAAAACCAAATAAGTCAGTTTTTCGATATTTTTGATTGAACAAAGTTCTATCTTTCTTGTTTCAAGTGTTCTCCTATGGACCCACGGCTAAAACTCAAGTTTTAAAAACTTCTCGAAATCTGAATCTGGACTTTCATTAGTGTATTAAGTGTATCAAAATGTCATCTTTCACATAGGTTCGGAATCGTCAACTACAAAAAAGTCAATTTTAAGATATCGTTGATTGAACAAAGTTGTCTCCTTCTTGTTTCGAGTGTTCTACTATGGACCATGGCTAAAACTCAAGTTTTAGAGACATCTCGAAATCCGAATTTGGACTTTCGTTAGTGTATTAAGTGTATCAAAATGTCATCTTTCACATTGATTCGAGATCGTCAACCGCAAAAAAAGTCAGTTTTGAGATATCGTTGAATGAACAAAGTTGTCTCTTTCTTGTTTCTAGTGTTTAACTATGGACCCATGGCTAAAACTCAAGTTTTAAAGACTTCCCGAAATCTGATTTGGACTTTCATCATTGTATTAAGTGTATTAAAATGTAGTCTTTCACATTGATTCAGAATCGTCCACCGCAAAAAACTTTCCTTTCGAGTTATCGTTGAATGAACGAAGTTGTCTCTTTCTTGTTTCAAGTGTTCAACTACGGACCCATGGCCAAAACTCAAGTTTTAAAAACTTCCCAAAATCTGAATTTGGGCTTTCTTTAGTGTATTAAGTGTTTCAAAATGCCGTCTTTCACTTAGATTCGTAATCATCAAAAGCAAATAAGTCAGTTTTTAGATATCTTTGATTGAACAAAGTTCTGTCTTTCTTGTTTCAAGTGTTCTACTATGGACCCATGTCTAAAACTCAAGTTTTAAAAACTTCCTGAAATCTAAATCTGGACTTTCATTAGGGTATTAAGTGTATCAAAATGTCGTCTTTCACATAGATTCGGAATCGTCAACTGCAAAAAAGTCAATTTTAAGATATCATTGATTGAACAAAGTTGTCACTTTCTTGTTTCAAGTGTTCTACTATGGACCCATGGGTAAAACTCAAGTTTTAAAAAAGTTCCCGGAATCCGAATTTGGACATTCGTTAGTGTATTAAGTGTATCAAAATGTCATCTTTCACGTTGATTCGGAATCGTCAACCGCAATAAAAGTCAGTTTTGAGATATTGTTGAATGAACAAAGTTGCCTCTTTCTTGTTTCAAGTGTTTAACTATTGACCCATGGCTAAAACTCAAGCTTTAAAGACTTCCCGAAATCCAAATTTGGACTTTCGTTAGTGTATTAAGTGTATCAAAATGTCGTCTTTCACATTTATTCGAAATCGTCAACCGCAAAAAAAGTCAGTTTTGAGAAATCGTTGAATGAACAAAGTTGTCTCTTTCTTGTTTCAAGTGTTCTACTATAGACCCATGGCTAAAACTCAAGTTTTAAAGACTTCCAGAAATCCAAATTTAGACTTTCATTAGTGTATTAAGTGTATTAAAATGTCGTATTTCACATTGATTCGGAATCGTCAACCGCAAAAAAAGTCAGTTTTGAGATATCGTTGAATGAACAAAGTTGTCTCTTTCCTGTTTCAACTGTTTAGCTATGGACCCATGGCTAAAACTCAAGTTTTAAAGACTTCCCGAAATCCGAATTTGGACTTTCATTAGCGTATTAAGTGTATTAAAATTTCATCTTTCACATTGATTCGGAATCGTCAACCGCAAAAAAAGTCAGTTTTGAGTTATAGTTGAATGAACAAAGTTGTCTCTTTCTTGTTTCAAGTATTCAACTATGGACCCATGGCTAAAACTCAAGTTTTAAAGACTTCCCGAAATTCGAATTTGGACTTTCATGAGTGTATTAAGTGTATTAAAATGTCGTCTTTCACATTGATTCGGAATCGTCAACCACAAAAAAAGTCAGTTTTGAGATATCGTTGAATGAACAAAGTTGTCTCTTTCTTGTTTCAAGTGTTTAACTATGGACCCATGGCTAAAACTCAAGTTTTAAAAACTTCTCGAAATATGAATTTGGACTTTCTTTAGTGTATTAGGTGTTTCAAAATGTCGTCTTTCACGTAGATTCGGAATCATCAACAGCAAAAAAAGTCAGTTTTGTGATATCGTTGAATGAACAAAGTTGTATCTTTCTTGTTTCAAGTGTTTAACTACGGACCCATGGCTAAAACACAAGTTTTAAAGACTTTTTGAAATCCGAATTTGGACTTTCATCAGTGTATTAAGTGTATTAAAATGTCATCTTTCACATTGATTCGGAATCGTCCACCGCAAAAAAGTTCCCTTTTGAGTTATCGTTGAATGAACAAAGTTGTCTCTTTCTTGTTTCAAGTGTTCAATGATGGACCCATGGCTAAAACTCAAGTTTTAAAAACTTCTCGAAATATGAATTTGTACTTTCTTTAGTGTATTAAGTGTTTCAAAATGTCGTCTTTCACGTAGATTCGGAATCATCAAAAGCAAATAAGTCAGTTTTTAGATATCTTTGATTGAACAAAGTTCTGTCTTTCTTGTTTCAAGTGTTTAACTATGGACCATGGCTAAAACTCAAGTTTTAAAAACTTTTCGAAATCTGAATATGGACTTTCTTTAGTGTATTAAGTGTTTCAAAATGCTGTCTTTCACGTAGATTCGTAATCATCAAAAGCAAATAAGTCAGTTTTAAGATATCGTTGATTGAACAAAGTTGTCTTCTTCTTATTTCAAGTGTTCTACTATGGACCCATGGGTAAAACTCAAGTTTTAAAAACTTCCCAGAATCTGAATTGAGACTTTCGTTAGTGTATTAAGTGTATCAAAATGTCGTCTTTCACATGGATTCAGAATCGTCAACCGCAAAAAAAGTCAGTTTTGAGATATCGTTGAATGAACAAAGTTGTCTCTTTTTATTTTCAAGTGCTTAACTATGGACCATGGCTGAAACTCAAGTTTTAAAGACGTCCCGAAATCCGAATTTGGACTTTCGTTAGTGTATTAAGTGTATCAAAATGTCATCTTTCACATTGATTCGAGATCGTCAACCGCAAAAAAAGTCAGTTTTGAGATATCGTTGAATGAACAAAGTTGTCTCTTTCTTGTTTCAAGTGTTTAACTATGGACCCATGGCTAAAACTCAAGTTTTAAAGACTTCCCGAAATCTGAATTTGGACTTTCATCAGTGTATTAAGTGTATTAAAATGTAGTCTTTCACATTGATTCAGAATCGTGCACCGCAAAAAACTTCCCTTTCGAGTTATCGTTGAATGAACGAAGTTGTCTCTTTCTTGTTTCAAGTGTTCAACTATGGACCCATGGCCAAAACTCAAGTTTTAAAAACTTCCCAAAATCTGAATTTGGGCTTTCTTTAGTGTATTAAGTGTTTCAAAATGCCATCTTTCACGTAGATTCGTAATCATCAAAAGCAAATAAGTCAGTTTTTAGATATCTTTGATTGAACAAAGTTCTGTCTTTTCTTGTTTCAAGTGTTCTACTATGGACCCATGGCTAAAACTCAAGTTTTAAAAACATCCCGAAATCTAAATCTGGACTTTCATTAGGGTATTAAGTGTATCAAAATGTCGTCTTTCACATAGATTCGAAATCGTCAACTGCAAAAAAGTCAATTTTAAGATATCGTAGATTGAACAAAGTTGTCTCTTTCTTGTTTCAAGTGTTCTACTATGGACCCATGGGTTAAACTCAAGTTTTAAAAAAGTTTCCGGAATCCAAATTTGGACATTCGTTAGTGTATTAAGTGTATCAAAATGTCGTCTTTCACGTTGATTCGGAATCGTCAACCGCAATAAAAGTCAGTTTTGAGATATTGTTGAATGAACAAAGTTGTCTCTTTCTTGTTTCAAGTGTTCTACTATTTACCCATGGCTAAAACTCAAGTTTTAAAGACTTCCCGAAATCCGAATTTGGACTTTCGTTAGTGTATTAAGTGTATCAAAATGTCATCTTTCACATTTATTCGAAATCGTCAACTGCAAAAAAAGTCAGTTTTGAGAAATCGTTGAATGAACAAAGTTGTCTCTTTCTTGTTTCAAGTGTTCTACTATGGACCCATGGCTAAAACTCAAGTTTTAAAGACTTTCCGAAATCCGAATTTGGACTTTCATCAGTGTATTAAGTGTATTAAAATGTCGTCTTTCACATTGATTCGGAATCGTCCACTACAAAAAACTGCCCTTTTGAGTTATCGTTGAATAAGCAAAGTTGTCTCTTTCTTGTTTCAAGTGTTCAACTATGGACCCATGGCTAAAACACAAGTTTTAAAAACTTCTCGAAATATGAATTTGGACTTTCTTTAGTGTATTAAGTTTTTCAAAATGTCGTCTTTCACGTAGATTCGGAATCATCAAAACCAAATAAGTCAGTTTTTCGATATCTTTGATTGAACAAAGTTCTATCTTTCTTGTTTCAAGTGTTCTCCTATGGACCCACGGCTAAAACTCAAGTTTTAAAAACTTCTCGAAATCTGAATCTGGACTTTCATTAGTGTATTAAGTGTATCAAAATGTCATCTTTCACATAGGTTCGGAATCGTCAACTACAAAAAAGTCAATTTTAAGATATCGTTGATTGAACAAAGTTGTCTCCTTCTTGTTTCGAGTGTTCTACTATGGACCATGGCTAAAACTCAAGTTTTAGAGACATCTCGAAATCCGAATTTGGACTTTCGTTAGTGTATTAAGTGTATCAAAATGTCATCTTTCACATTGATTCGAGATCGTCAACCGCAAAAAAAGTCAGTTTTGAGATATCGTTGAATGAACAAAGTTGTCTCTTTCTTGTTTCTAGTGTTTAACTATGGACCCATGGCTAAAACTCAAGTTTTAAAGACTTCCCGAAATCTGATTTGGACTTTCATCATTGTATTAAGTGTATTAAAATGTAGTCTTTCACATTGATTCAGAATCGTCCACCGCAAAAAACTTTCCTTTCGAGTTATCGTTGAATGAACGAAGTTGTCTCTTTCTTGTTTCAAGTGTTCAACTACGGACCCATGGCCAAAACTCAAGTTTTAAAAACTTCCCAAAATCTGAATTTGGGCTTTCTTTAGTGTATTAAGTGTTTCAAAATGCCGTCTTTCACTTAGATTCGTAATCATCAAAAGCAAATAAGTCAGTTTTTAGATATCTTTGATTGAACAAAGTTCTGTCTTTCTTGTTTCAAGTGTTCTACTATGGACCCATGTCTAAAACTCAAGTTTTAAAAACTTCCTGAAATCTAAATCTGGACTTTCATTAGGGTATTAAGTGTATCAAAATGTCGTCTTTCACATAGATTCGGAATCGTCAACTGCAAAAAAGTCAATTTTAAGATATCATTGATTGAACAAAGTTGTCACTTTCTTGTTTCAAGTGTTCTACTATGGACCCATGGGTAAAACTCAAGTTTTAAAAAAGTTCCCGGAATCCGAATTTGGACATTCGTTAGTGTATTAAGTGTATCAAAATGTCATCTTTCACGTTGATTCGGAATCGTCAACCGCAATAAAAGTCAGTTTTGAGATATTGTTGAATGAACAAAGTTGCCTCTTTCTTGTTTCAAGTGTTTAACTATTGACCCATGGCTAAAACTCAAGCTTTAAAGACTTCCCGAAATCCAAATTTGGACTTTCGTTAGTGTATTAAGTGTATCAAAATGTCGTCTTTCACATTTATTCGAAATCGTCAACCGCAAAAAAAGTCAGTTTTGAGAAATCGTTGAATGAACAAAGTTGTCTCTTTCTTGTTTCAAGTGTTCTACTATAGACCCATGGCTAAAACTCAAGTTTTAAAGACTTCCAGAAATCCAAATTTAGACTTTCATTAGTGTATTAAGTGTATTAAAATGTCGTATTTCACATTGATTCGGAATCGTCAACCGCAAAAAAAGTCAGTTTTGAGATATCGTTGAATGAACAAAGTTGTCTCTTTCCTGTTTCAAGTGTTTAGCTATGGACCCATGGCTAAAACTCAAGTTTTAAAGACTTCCCGAAATCCGAATTTGGACTTTCATTAGCGTATTAAGTGTATTAAAATTTCATCTTTCACATTGATTCGGAATCGTCAACCGCAAAAAAAGTCAGTTTTGAGTTATAGTTGAATGAACAAAGTTGTCTCTTTCTTGTTTCAAGTATTCAACTATGGACCCATGGCTAAAACTCAAGTTTTAAAGACTTCCCGAAATTCGAATTTGGACTTTCATGAGTGTATTAAGTGTATTAAAATGTCGTCTTTCACATTGATTCGGAATCGTCAACCACAAAAAAAGTCAGTTTTGAGATATCGTTGAATGAACAAAGTTGTCTCTTTCTTGTTTCAAGTGTTTAACTATGGACCCATGGCTAAAACTCAAGTTTTAAAAACTTCTCGAAATATGAATTTGGACTTTCTTTAGTGTATTAGGTGTTTCAAAATGTCGTCTTTCACGTAGATTCGGAATCATCAACAGCAAAAAAAGTCAGTTTTGTGATATCGTTGAATGAACAAAGTTGTATCTTTCTTGTTTCAAGTGTTTAACTACGGACCCATGGCTAAAACACAAGTTTTAAAGACTTTTTGAAATCCGAATTTGGACTTTCATCAGTGTATTAAGTGTATTAAAATGTCATCTTTCACATTGATTCGGAATCGTCCACCGCAAAAAAGTTCCCTTTTGAGTTATCGTTGAATGAACAAAGTTGTCTCTTTCTTGTTTCAAGTGTTCAATGATGGACCCATGGCTAAAACTCAAGTTTTAAAAACTTCTCGAAATATGAATTTGTACTTTCTTTAGTGTATTAAGTGTTTCAAAATGTCGTCTTTCACGTAGATTCGGAATCATCAAAAGCAAATAAGTCAGTTTTTAGATATCTTTGATTGAACAAAGTTCTGTCTTTCTTGTTTCAAGTGTTTAACTATGGACCATGGCTAAAACTCAAGTTTTAAAAACTTTTCGAAATCTGAATATGGACTTTCTTTAGTGTATTAAGTGTTTCAAAATGCTGTCTTTCACGTAGATTCGTAATCATCAAAAGCAAATAAGTCAGTTTTAAGATATCGTTGATTGAACAAAGTTGTCTTCTTCTTATTTCAAGTGTTCTACTATGGACCCATGGGTAAAACTCAAGTTTTAAAAACTTCCCAGAATCTGAATTGAGACTTTCGTTAGTGTATTAAGTGTATCAAAATGTCGTCTTTCACATGGATTCGGAATCGTCAACCGCAAAAAAAGTCAGTTTTGAGATATCGTTGAATGAACAAAGTTGTCTCTTTTTATTTTCAAGTGCTTAACTATGGACCATGGCTGAAACTCAAGTTTTAAAGACGTCCCGAAATCCGAATTTGGACTTTCGTTAGTGTATTAAGTGTATCAAAATGTCATCTTTCACATTGATTCGAGATCGTCAACCGCAAAAAAAGTCAGTTTTGAGATATCGTTGAATGAACAAAGTTGTCTCTTTCTTGTTTCAAGTGTTTAACTATGGACCCATGGCTAAAACTCAAGTTTTAAAGACTTCCCGAAATCTGAATTTGGACTTTCATCAGTGTATTAAGTGTATTAAAATGTAGTCTTTCACATTGATTCAGAATCGTGCACCGCAAAAAACTTCCCTTTCGAGTTTTCGTTGAATGAACGAAGTTGTCTCTTTCTTGTTTCAAGTGTTCAACTATGGACCCATGGCCAAAACTCAAGTTTTAAAAACTTCCCAAAATCTGAATTTGGGCTTTCTTTAGTGTATTAAGTGTTTCAAAATGCCATCTTTCACGTAGATTCGTAATCATCAAAAGCAAATAAGTCAGTTTTTAGATATCTTTGATTGAACAAAGTTCTGTCTTTTCTTGTTTCAAGTGTTCTACTATGGACCCATGGCTAAAACTCAAGTTTTAAAAACATCCCGAAATCTAAATCTGGACTTTCATTAGGGTATTAAGTGTATCAAAATGTCGTCTTTCACATAGATTCGAAATCGTCAACTGCAAAAAAGTCAATTTTAAGATATCGTAGATTGAACAAAGTTGTCTCTTTCTTGTTTCAAGTGTTCTACTATGGACCCATGGGTAAAACTCAAGTTTTAAAAAAGTTTCCGGAATCCAAATTTGGACATTCGTTAGTGTATTAAGTGTATCAAAATGTCGTCTTTCACGTTGATTCGGAATCGTCAACCGCAATAAAAGTCAGTTTTGAGATATTGTTGAATGAACAAAGTTGTCTCTTTCTTGTTTCAAGTGTTCTACTATTTACCCATGGCTAAAACTCAAGTTTTAAAGACTTCCCGAAATCCGAATTTGGACTTTCGTTAGTGTATTAAGTGTATCAAAATGTCATCTTTCACATTTATTCGAAATCGTCAACTGCAAAAAAAGTCAGTTTTGAGAAATCGTTGAATGAACAAAGTTGTCTCTTTCTTGTTTCAAGTGTTCTACTATGGACCCATGGCTAAAACTCAAGTTTTAAAGACTTTCCGAAATCCGAATTTGGACTTTCATCAGTGTATTAAGTGTATTAAAATGTCGTCTTTCACATTGATTCGGAATCGTCCACTACAAAAAACTGCCCTTTTGAGTTATCGTTGAATAAGCAAAGTTGTCTCTTTCTTGTTTCAAGTGTTCAACTATGGACCCATGGCTAAAACACAAGTTTTAAAAACTTCTCGAAATATGAATTTGGACTTTCTTTAGTGTATTAAGTTTTTCAAAATGTCGTCTTTCACGTAGATTCGGAATCATCAAAACCAAATAAGTCAGTTTTTCGATATCTTTGATTGAACAAAGTTCTATCTTTCTTGTTTCAAGTGTTCTCCTATGGACCCACGGCTAAAACTCAAGTTTTAAAAACTTCTCGAAATCTGAATCTGGACTTTCATTAGTGTATTAAGTGTATCAAAATGTCATCTTTCACATAGGTTCGGAATCGTCAACTACAAAAAAGTCAATTTTAAGATATCGTTGATTGAACAAAGTTGTCTCCTTCTTGTTTCGAGTGTTCTACTATGGACCATGGCTAAAACTCAAGTTTTAGAGACATCTCGAAATCCGAATTTGGACTTTCGTTAGTGTATTAAGTGTATCAAAATGTCATCTTTCACATTGATTCGAGATCGTCAACCGCAAAAAAAGTCAGTTTTGAGATATCGTTGAATGAACAAAGTTGTCTCTTTCTTGTTTCTAGTGTTTAACTATGGACCCATGGCTAAAACTCAAGTTTTAAAGACTTCCCGAAATCTGATTTGGACTTTCATCATTGTATTAAGTGTATTAAAATGTAGTCTTTCACATTGATTCAGAATCGTCCACCGCAAAAAACTTTCCTTTCGAGTTATCGTTGAATGAACGAAGTTGTCTCTTTCTTGTTTCAAGTGTTCAACTACGGACCCATGGCCAAAACTCAAGTTTTAAAAACTTCCCAAAATCTGAATTTGGGCTTTCTTTAGTGTATTAAGTGTTTCAAAATGCCGTCTTTCACTTAGATTCGTAATCATCAAAAGCAAATAAGTCAGTTTTTAGATATCTTTGATTGAACAAAGTTCTGTCTTTCTTGTTTCAAGTGTTCTACTATGGACCCATGTCTAAAACTCAAGTTTTAAAAACTTCCTGAAATCTAAATCTGGACTTTCATTAGGGTATTAAGTGTATCAAAATGTCGTCTTTCACATAGATTCGGAATCGTCAACTGCAAAAAAGTCAATTTTAAGATATCATTGATTGAACAAAGTTGTCACTTTCTTGTTTCAAGTGTTCTACTATGGACCCATGGGTAAAACTCAAGTTTTAAAAAAGTTCCCGGAATCCGAATTTGGACATTCGTTAGTGTATTAAGTGTATCAAAATGTCATCTTTCACGTTGATTCGGAATCGTCAACCGCAATAAAAGTCAGTTTTGAGATATTGTTGAATGAACAAAGTTGCCTCTTTCTTGTTTCAAGTGTTTAACTATTGACCCATGGCTAAAACTCAAGCTTTAAAGACTTCCCGAAATCCAAATTTGGACTTTCGTTAGTGTATTAAGTGTATCAAAATGTCGTCTTTCACATTTATTCGAAATCGTCAACCGCAAAAAAAGTCAGTTTTGAGAAATCGTTGAATGAACAAAGTTGTCTCTTTCTTGTTTCAAGTGTTCTACTATAGACCCATGGCTAAAACTCAAGTTTTAAAGACTTCCAGAAATCCAAATTTAGACTTTCATTAGTGTATTAAGTGTATTAAAATGTCGTATTTCACATTGATTCGGAATCGTCAACCGCAAAAAAAGTCAGTTTTGAGATATCGTTGAATGAACAAAGTTGTCTCTTTCCTGTTTCAAGTGTTTAGCTATGGACCCATGGCTAAAACTCAAGTTTTAAAGACTTCCCGAAATCCGAATTTGGACTTTCATTAGCGTATTAAGTGTATTAAAATTTCATCTTTCACATTGATTCGGAATCGTCAACCGCAAAAAAAGTCAGTTTTGAGTTATAGTTGAATGAACAAAGTTGTCTCTTTCTTGTTTCAAGTATTCAACTATGGACCCATGGCTAAAACACAAGTTTTAAAAACTTCTCGAAATATGAATTTGGACTTTCTTTAGTGTATTAAGTTTTTCAAAATGTCGTCTTTCACGTAGATTCGGAATCATCAAAACCAAATAAGTCAGTTTTTAGATATCTTTGATTGAACAAAGTTCTATCTTTCTTGTTTCAAGTGTTCTCCTATGGACCCACGGCTAAAACTCAAGTTTTAAAAACTTCTCGAAATCTGAATCTGGACTTTCATTAGTGTATTAAGTGTATCAAAATGTCATCTTTCACATAGGTTCGGAATCGTCAACTACAAAAAAGTCAATTTTAAGATATCGTTGATTGAACAAAGTTGTCTCCTTCTTGTTTCGAGTGTTCTACTATGGACCATGGCTAAAACTCAAGTTTTAGAGACATCTCGAAATCCAAATTTGGACTTTCGTTAGTGTATTAAGTGTATCAAAATGTCATCTTTCACATTGATTCGAGATCGTCAACCGCAAAAAAAGTCAGTTTTGAGATATCGTTGAATGAACAAAGTTGTCTCTTTCTTGTTTCTAGTGTTTAACTATGGACCCATGGCTAAAACTCAAGTTTTAAAGACTTCCCGAAATCTGATTTGGACTTTCATCATTGTATTAAGTGTATTAAAATGTAGTCTTTCACATTGATTCAGAATCGTCCACCGCAAAAAACTTTCCTTTCGAGTTATCGTTGAATGAACGAAGTTGTCTCTTTCTTGTTTCAAGTGTTCAACTACGGACCCATGGCCAAAACTCAAGTTTTAAAAACTTCCCAAAATCTGAATTTGGGCTTTCTTTAGTGTATTAAGTGTTTCAAAATGCCGTCTTTCACTTAGATTCGTAATCATCAAAAGCAAATAAGTCAGTTTTTAGATATCTTTGATTGAACAAAGTTCTGTCTTTCTTGTTTCAAGTGTTCTACTATGGACCCATGTCTAAAACTCAAGTTTTAAAAACTTCCTGAAATCTAAATCTGGACTTTCATTAGGGTATTAAGTGTATCAAAATGTCGTCTTTCACATAGATTCGGAATCGTCAACTGCAAAAAAGTCAATTTTAAGATATCATTGATTGAACAAAGTTGTCACTTTCTTGTTTCAAGTGTTCTACTATGGACCCATGGGTAAAACTCAAGTTTTAAAAAAGTTCCCGGAATCCGAATTTGGACATTCGTTAGTGTATTAAGTGTATCAAAATGTCATCTTTCACGTTGATTCGGAATCGTCAACCGCAATAAAAGTCAGTTTTGAGATATTGTTGAATGAACAAAGTTGCCTCTTTCTTGTTTCAAGTGTTTAACTATTGACCCATGGCTAAAACTCAAGCTTTAAAGACTTCCCAAAATCCAAATTTGGACTTTCGTTAGTGTATTAAGTGTATCAAAATGTCGTCTTTCACATTTATTCGAAATCGTCAACCGCAAAAAAAGTCAGTTTTGAGAAATCGTTGAATGAACAAAGTTGTCTCTTTCTTGTTTCAAGTGTTCTACTATAGACCCATGGCTAAAACTCAAGTTTTAAAGACTTCCAGAAATCCAAATTTAGACTTTCATTAGTGTATTAAGTGTATTAAAATGTCGTATTTCACATTGATTCGGAATCGTCAACCGCAAAAAAAGTCAGTTTTGAGATATCGTTGAATGAACAAAGTTGTCTCTTTCCTGTTTCAAGTGTTTAGCTATGGACCCATGGCTAAAACTCAAGTTTTAAAGACTTCCCGAAATCCGAATTTGGACTTTCATTAGCGTATTAAGTGTATTAAAATTTCATCTTTCACATTGATTCGGAATCGTCAACCGCAAAAAAAGTCAGTTTTGAGTTATAGTTGAATGAACAAAGTTGTCTCTTTCTTGTTTCAAGTATTCAACTATGGACCCATGGCTAAAACTCAAGTTTTAAAGACTTCCCGAAATTCGAATTTGGACTTTCATGAGTGTATTAAGTGTATTAAAATGTCGTCTTTCACATTGATTCGGAATCGTCAACCACAAAAAAAGTCAGTTTTGAGATATCGTTGAATGAACAAAGTTGTCTCTTTCTTGTTTCAAGTGTTTAACTATGGACCCATGGCTAAAACTCAAGTTTTAAAAACTTCTCGAAATATGAATTTGGACTTTCTTTAGTGTATTAGGTGTTTCAAAATGTCGTCTTTCACGTAGATTCGGAATCATCAACAGCAAAAAAAGTCAGTTTTGTGATATCGTTGAATGAACAAAGTTGTATCTTTCTTGTTTCAAGTGTTTAACTACGGACCCATGGCTAAAACACAAGTTTTAAAGACTTTTCGAAATCCGAATTTGGACTTTCATCAGTGTATTAAGTGTATTAAAATGTCATCTTTCACATTGATTCGGAATCGTCCACCGCAAAAAAGTTCCCTTTTGAGTTATCGTTGAATGAACAAAGTTGTCTCTTTCTTGTTTCAAGTGTTCAATGATGGACCCATGGCTAAAACTCAAGTTTTAAAAACTTCTCGAAATATGAATTTGTACTTTCTTTAGTGTATTAAGTGTTTCAAAATGTCGTCTTTCACGTAGATTCGGAATCATCAAAAGCAAATAAGTCAGTTTTTAGATATCTTTGATTGAACAAAGTTCTGTCTTTCTTGTTTCAAGTGTTTAACTATGGACCATGGCTAAAACTCAAGTTTTAAAAACTTTTCGAAATCTGAATATGGACTTTCTTTAGTGTATTAAGTGTTTCAAAATGCTGTCTTTCACGTAGATTCGTAATCATCAAAAGCAAATAAGTCAGTTTTAAGATATCGTTGATTGAACAAAGTTGTCTTCTTCTTATTTCAAGTGTTCTACTATGGACCCATGGGTAAAACTCAAGTTTTAAAAACTTCCCAGAATCTGAATTGAGACTTTCGTTAGTGTATTAAGTGTATCAAAATGTCGTCTTTCACATGGATTCGGAATCGTCAACCGCAAAAAAAGTCAGTTTTGAGATATCGTTGAATGAACAAAGTTGTCTCTTTTTATTTTCAAGTGCTTAACTATGGACCATGGCTGAAACTCAAGTTTTAAAGACGTCCCGAAATCCGAATTTGGACTTTCGTTAGTGTATTAAGTGTATCAAAATGTCATCTTTCACATTGATTCGAGATCGTCAACCGCAAAAAAAGTCAGTTTTGAGATATCGTTGAATGAACAAAGTTGTCTCTTTCTTGTTTCAAGTGTTTAACTATGGACCCATGGCTAAAACTCAAGTTTTAAAGACTTCCCGAAATCTGAATTTGGACTTTCATCAGTGTATTAAGTGTATTAAAATGTAGTCTTTCACATTGATTCAGAATCGTGCACCGCAAAAAACTTCCCTTTCGAGTTTTCGTTGAATGAACGAAGTTGTCTCTTTCTTGTTTCAAGTGTTCAACTATGGACCCATGGCCAAAACTCAAGTTTTAAAAACTTCCCAAAATCTGAATTTGGGCTTTCTTTAGTGTATTAAGTGTTTCAAAATGCCATCTTTCACGTAGATTCGTAATCATCAAAAGCAAATAAGTCAGTTTTTAGATATCTTTGATTGAACAAAGTTCTGTCTTTTCTTGTTTCAAGTGTTCTACTATGGACCCATGGCTAAAACTCAAGTTTTAAAAACATCCCGAAATCTAAATCTGGACTTTCATTAGGGTATTAAGTGTATCAAAATGTCGTCTTTCACATAGATTCGAAATCGTCAACTGCAAAAAAGTCAATTTTAAGATATCGTAGATTGAACAAAGTTGTCTCTTTCTTGTTTCAAGTGTTCTACTATGGACCCATGGGTAAAACTCAAGTTTTAAAAAAGTTTCCGGAATCCAAATTTGGACATTCGTTAGTGTATTAAGTGTATCAAAATGTCGTCTTTCACGTTGATTCGGAATCGTCAACCGCAATAAAAGTCAGTTTTGAGATATTGTTGAATGAACAAAGTTGTCTCTTTCTTGTTTCAAGTGTTCTACTATTTACCCATGGCTAAAACTCAAGTTTTAAAGACTTCCCGAAATCCGAATTTGGACTTTCGTTAGTGTATTAAGTGTATCAAAATGTCATCTTTCACATTTATTCGAAATCGTCAACTGCAAAAAAAGTCAGTTTTGAGAAATCGTTGAATGAACAAAGTTGTCTCTTTCTTGTTTCAAGTGTTCTACTATGGACCCATGGCTAAAACTCAAGTTTTAAAGACTTTCCGAAATCCGAATTTGGACTTTCATCAGTGTATTAAGTGTATTAAAATGTCGTCTTTCACATTGATTCGGAATCGTCCACTACAAAAAACTGCCCTTTTGAGTTATCGTTGAATAAGCAAAGTTGTCTCTTTCTTGTTTCAAGTGTTCAACTATGGACCCATGGCTAAAACACAAGTTTTAAAAACTTCTCGAAATATGAATTTGGACTTTCTTTAGTGTATTAAGTTTTTCAAAATGTCGTCTTTCACGTAGATTCGGAATCATCAAAACCAAATAAGTCAGTTTTTAGATATCTTTGATTGAACAAAGTTCTATCTTTCTTGTTTCAAGTGTTCTCCTATGGACCCACGGCTAAAACTCAAGTTTTAAAAACTTCTCGAAATCTGAATCTGGACTTTCATTAGTGTATTAAGTGTATCAAAATGTCATCTTTCACATAGGTTCGGAATCGTCAACTACAAAAAAGTCAATTTTAAGATATCGTTGATTGAACAAAGTTGTCTCCTTCTTGTTTCGAGTGTTCTACTATGGACCATGGCTAAAACTCAAGTTTTAGAGACATCTCGAAATCCAAATTTGGACTTTCGTTAGTGTATTAAGTGTATCAAAATGTCATCTTTCACATTGATTCGAGATCGTCAACCGCAAAAAAAGTCAGTTTTGAGATATCGTTGAATGAACAAAGTTGTCTCTTTCTTGTTTCTAGTGTTTAACTATGGACCCATGGCTAAAACTCAAGTTTTAAAGACTTCCCGAAATCTGATTTGGACTTTCATCATTGTATTAAGTGTATTAAAATGTAGTCTTTCACATTGATTCAGAATCGTCCACCGCAAAAAACTTTCCTTTCGAGTTATCGTTGAATGAACGAAGTTGTCTCTTTCTTGTTTCAAGTGTTCAACTACGGACCCATGGCCAAAACTCAAGTTTTAAAAACTTCCCAAAATCTGAATTTGGGCTTTCTTTAGTGTATTAAGTGTTTCAAAATGCCGTCTTTCACTTAGATTCGTAATCATCAAAAGCAAATAAGTCAGTTTTTAGATATCTTTGATTGAACAAAGTTCTGTCTTTCTTGTTTCAAGTGTTCTACTATGGACCCATGTCTAAAACTCAAGTTTTAAAAACTTCCTGAAATCTAAATCTGGACTTTCATTAGGGTATTAAGTGTATCAAAATGTCGTCTTTCACATAGATTCGGAATCGTCAACTGCAAAAAAGTCAATTTTAAGATATCATTGATTGAACAAAGTTGTCACTTTCTTGTTTCAAGTGTTCTACTATGGACCCATGGGTAAAACTCAAGTTTTAAAAAAGTTCCCGGAATCCGAATTTGGACATTCGTTAGTGTATTAAGTGTATCAAAATGTCATCTTTCACGTTGATTCGGAATCGTCAACCGCAATAAAAGTCAGTTTTGAGATATTGTTGAATGAACAAAGTTGCCTCTTTCTTGTTTCAAGTGTTTAACTATTGACCCATGGCTAAAACTCAAGCTTTAAAGACTTCCCGAAATCCAAATTTGGACTTTCGTTAGTGTATTAAGTGTATCAAAATGTCGTCTTTCACATTTATTCGAAATCGTCAACCGCAAAAAAAGTCAGTTTTGAGAAATCGTTGAATGAACAAAGTTGTCTCTTTCTTGTTTCAAGTGTTCTACTATAGACCCATGGCTAAAACTCAAGTTTTAAAGACTTCCAGAAATCCAAATTTAGACTTTCATTAGTGTATTAAGTGTATTAAAATGTCGTATTTCACATTGATTCGGAATCGTCAACCGCAAAAAAAGTCAGTTTTGAGATATCGTTGAATGAACAAAGTTGTCTCTTTCCTGTTTCAAGTGTTTAGCTATGGACCCATGGCTAAAACTCAAGTTTTAAAGACTTCCCGAAATCCGAATTTGGACTTTCATTAGCGTATTAAGTGTATTAAAATTTCATCTTTCACATTGATTCGGAATCGTCAACCGCAAAAAAAGTCAGTTTTGAGTTATAGTTGAATGAACAAAGTTGTCTCTTTCTTGTTTCAAGTATTCAACTATGGACCCATGGCTAAAACTCAAGTTTTAAAGACTTCCCGAAATTCGAATTTGGACTTTCATGAGTGTATTAAGTGTATTAAAATGTCGTCTTTCACATTGATTCGGAATCGTCAACCACAAAAAAAGTCAGTTTTGAGATATCGTTGAATGAACAAAGTTGTCTCTTTCTTGTTTCAAGTGTTTAACTATGGACCCATGGCTAAAACTCAAGTTTTAAAAACTTCTCGAAATATGAATTTGGACTTTCTTTAGTGTATTAGGTGTTTCAAAATGTCGTCTTTCACGTAGATTCGGAATCATCAACAGCAAAAAAAGTCAGTTTTGTGATATCGTTGAATGAACAAAGTTGTATCTTTCTTGTTTCAAGTGTTTAACTACGGACCCATGGCTAAAACACAAGTTTTAAAGACTTTTCGAAATCCGAATTTGGACTTTCATCAGTGTATTAAGTGTATTAAAATGTCATCTTTCACATTGATTCGGAATCGTCCACCGCAAAAAAGTTCCCTTTTGAGTTATCGTTGAATGAACAAAGTTGTCTCTTTCTTGTTTCAAGTGTTCAATGATGGACCCATGGCTAAAACTCAAGTTTTAAAAACTTCTCGAAATATGAATTTGTACTTTCTTTAGTGTATTAAGTGTTTCAAAATGTCGTCTTTCACGTAGATTCGGAATCATCAAAAGCAAATAAGTCAGTTTTTAGATATCTTTGATTGAACAAAGTTCTGTCTTTCTTGTTTCAAGTGTTTAACTATGGACCATGGCTAAAACTCAAGTTTTAAAAACTTTTCGAAATCTGAATATGGACTTTCTTTAGTGTATTAAGTGTTTCAAAATGCTGTCTTTCACGTAGATTCGTAATCATCAAAAGCAAATAAGTCAGTTTTAAGATATCGTTGATTGAACAAAGTTGTCTTCTTCTTATTTCAAGTGTTCTACTATGGACCCATGGGTAAAACTCAAGTTTTAAAAACTTCCCAGAATCTGAATTGAGACTTTCGTTAGTGTATTAAGTGTATCAAAATGTCGTCTTTCACATGGATTCGGAATCGTCAACCGCAAAAAAAGTCAGTTTTGAGATATCGTTGAATGAACAAAGTTGTCTCTTTTTATTTTCAAGTGCTTAACTATGGACCATGGCTGAAACTCAAGTTTTAAAGACGTCCCGAAATCCGAATTTGGACTTTCGTTAGTGTATTAAGTGTATCAAAATGTCATCTTTCACATTGATTCGAGATCGTCAACCGCAAAAAAAGTCAGTTTTGAGATATCGTTGAATGAACAAAGTTGTCTCTTTCTTGTTTCAAGTGTTTAACTATGGACCCATGGCTAAAACTCAAGTTTTAAAGACTTCCCGAAATCTGAATTTGGACTTTCATCAGTGTATTAAGTGTATTAAAATGTAGTCTTTCACATTGATTCAGAATCGTGCACCGCAAAAAACTTCCCTTTCGAGTTTTCGTTGAATGAACGAAGTTGTCTCTTTCTTGTTTCAAGTGTTCAACTATGGACCCATGGCCAAAACTCAAGTTTTAAAAACTTCCCAAAATCTGAATTTGGGCTTTCTTTAGTGTATTAAGTGTTTCAAAATGCCATCTTTCACGTAGATTCGTAATCATCAAAAGCAAATAAGTCAGTTTTTAGATATCTTTGATTGAACAAAGTTCTGTCTTTTCTTGTTTCAAGTGTTCTACTATGGACCCATGGCTAAAACTCAAGTTTTAAAAACATCCCGAAATCTAAATCTGGACTTTCATTAGGGTATTAAGTGTATCAAAATGTCGTCTTTCACATAGATTCGAAATCGTCAACTGCAAAAAAGTCAATTTTAAGATATCGTAGATTGAACAAAGTTGTCTCTTTCTTGTTTCAAGTGTTCTACTATGGACCCATGGGTAAAACTCAAGTTTTAAAAAAGTTTCCGGAATCCAAATTTGGACATTCGTTAGTGTATTAAGTGTATCAAAATGTCGTCTTTCACGTTGATTCGGAATCGTCAACCGCAATAAAAGTCAGTTTTGAGATATTGTTGAATGAACAAAGTTGTCTCTTTCTTGTTTCAAGTGTTCTACTATTTACCCATGGCTAAAACTCAAGTTTTAAAGACTTCCCGAAATCCGAATTTGGACTTTCGTTAGTGTATTAAGTGTATCAAAATGTCATCTTTCACATTTATTCGAAATCGTCAACTGCAAAAAAAGTCAGTTTTGAGAAATCGTTGAATGAACAAAGTTGTCTCTTTCTTGTTTCAAGTGTTCTACTATGGACCCATGGCTAAAACTCAAGTTTTAAAGACTTTCCGAAATCCGAATTTGGACTTTCATCAGTGTATTAAGTGTATTAAAATGTCGTCTTTCACATTGATTCGGAATCGTCCACTACAAAAAACTGCCCTTTTGAGTTATCGTTGAATAAGCAAAGTTGTCTCTTTCTTGTTTCAAGTGTTCAACTATGGACCCATGGCTAAAACACAAGTTTTAAAAACTTCTCGAAATATGAATTTGGACTTTCTTTAGTGTATTAAGTTTTTCAAAATGTCGTCTTTCACGTAGATTCGGAATCATCAAAACCAAATAAGTCAGTTTTTAGATATCTTTGATTGAACAAAGTTCTATCTTTCTTGTTTCAAGTGTTCTCCTATGGACCCACGGCTAAAACTCAAGTTTTAAAAACTTCTCGAAATCTGAATCTGGACTTTCATTAGTGTATTAAGTGTATCAAAATGTCATCTTTCACATAGGTTCGGAATCGTCAACTACAAAAAAGTCAATTTTAAGATATCGTTGATTGAACAAAGTTGTCTCCTTCTTGTTTCGAGTGTTCTACTATGGACCATGGCTAAAACTCAAGTTTTAGAGATATCTCGAAATCCAAATTTGGACTTTCGTTAGTGTATTAAGTGTATCAAAATGTCATCTTTCACATTGATTCGAGATCGTCAACCGCAAAAAAAGTCAGTTTTGAGATATCGTTGAATGAACAAAGTTGTCTCTTTCTTGTTTCTAGTGTTTAACTATGGACCCATGGCTAAAACTCAAGTTTTAAAGACTTCCCGAAATCTGATTTGGACTTTCATCATTGTATTAAGTGTATTAAAATGTAGTCTTTCACATTGATTCAGAATCGTCCACCGCAAAAAACTTTCCTTTCGAGTTATCGTTGAATGAACGAAGTTGTCTCTTTCTTGTTTCAAGTGTTCAACTACGGACCCATGGCCAAAACTCAAGTTTTAAAAACTTCCCAAAATCTGAATTTGGGCTTTCTTTAGTGTATTAAGTGTTTCAAAATGCCGTCTTTCACTTAGATTCGTAATCATCAAAAGCAAATAAGTCAGTTTTTAGATATCTTTGATTGAACAAAGTTCTGTCTTTCTTGTTTCAAGTGTTCTACTATGGACCCATGTCTAAAACTCAAGTTTTAAAAACTTCCTGAAATCTAAATCTGGACTTTCATTAGGGTATTAAGTGTATCAAAATGTCGTCTTTCACATAGATTCGGAATCGTCAACTGCAAAAAAGTCAATTTTAAGATATCATTGATTGAACAAAGTTGTCACTTTCTTGTTTCAAGTGTTCTACTATGGACCCATGGGTAAAACTCAAGTTTTAAAAAAGTTCCCGGAATCCGAATTTGGACATTCGTTAGTGTATTAAGTGTATCAAAATGTCATCTTTCACGTTGATTCGGAATCGTCAACCGCAATAAAAGTCAGTTTTGAGATATTGTTGAATGAACAAAGTTGCCTCTTTCTTGTTTCAAGTGTTTAACTATTGACCCATGGCTAAAACTCAAGCTTTAAAGACTTCCCGAAATCCAAATTTGGACTTTCGTTAGTGTATTAAGTGTATCAAAATGTCGTCTTTCACATTTATTCGAAATCGTCAACCGCAAAAAAAGTCAGTTTTGAGAAATCGTTGAATGAACAAAGTTGTCTCTTTCTTGTTTCAAGTGTTCTACTATAGACCCATGGCTAAAACTCAAGTTTTAAAGACTTCCAGAAATCCAAATTTAGACTTTCATTAGTGTATTAAGTGTATTAAAATGTCGTATTTCACATTGATTCGGAATCGTCAACCGCAAAAAAAGTCAGTTTTGAGATATCGTTGAATGAACAAAGTTGTCTCTTTCCTGTTTCAAGTGTTTAGCTATGGACCCATGGCTAAAACTCAAGTTTTAAAGACTTCCCGAAATCCGAATTTGGACTTTCATTAGCGTATTAAGTGTATTAAAATTTCATCTTTCACATTGATTCGGAATCGTCAACCGCAAAAAAAGTCAGTTTTGAGTTATAGTTGAATGAACAAAGTTGTCTCTTTCTTGTTTCAAGTATTCAACTATGGACCCATGGCTAAAACTCAAGTTTTAAAGACTTCCCGAAATTCGAATTTGGACTTTCATGAGTGTATTAAGTGTATTAAAATGTCGTCTTTCACATTGATTCGGAATCGTCAACCACAAAAAAAGTCAGTTTTGAGATATCGTTGAATGAACAAAGTTGTCTCTTTCTTGTTTCAAGTGTTTAACTATGGACCCATGGCTAAAACTCAAGTTTTAAAAACTTCTCGAAATATGAATTTGGACTTTCTTTAGTGTATTAGGTGTTTCAAAATGTCGTCTTTCACGTAGATTCGGAATCATCAACAGCAAAAAAAGTCAGTTTTGTGATATCGTTGAATGAACAAAGTTGTATCTTTCTTGTTTCAAGTGTTTAACTACGGACCCATGGCTAAAACACAAGTTTTAAAGACTTTTCGAAATCCGAATTTGGACTTTCATCAGTGTATTAAGTGTATTAAAATGTCATCTTTCACATTGATTCGGAATCGTCCACCGCAAAAAAGTTCCCTTTTGAGTTATCGTTGAATGAACAAAGTTGTCTCTTTCTTGTTTCAAGTGTTCAATGATGGACCCATGGCTAAAACTCAAGTTTTAAAAACTTCTCGAAATATGAATTTGTACTTTCTTTAGTGTATTAAGTGTTTCAAAATGTCGTCTTTCACGTAGATTCGGAATCATCAAAAGCAAATAAGTCAGTTTTTAGATATCTTTGATTGAACAAAGTTCTGTCTTTCTTGTTTCAAGTGTTTAACTATGGACCATGGCTAAAACTCAAGTTTTAAAAACTTTTCGAAATCTGAATATGGACTTTCTTTAGTGTATTAAGTGTTTCAAAATGCTGTCTTTCACGTAGATTCGTAATCATCAAAAGCAAATAAGTCAGTTTTAAGATATCGTTGATTGAACAAAGTTGTCTTCTTCTTATTTCAAGTGTTCTACTATGGACCCATGGGTAAAACTCAAGTTTTAAAAACTTCCCAGAATCTGAATTGAGACTTTCGTTAGTGTATTAAGTGTATCAAAATGTCGTCTTTCACATGGATTCGGAATCGTCAACCGCAAAAAAAGTCAGTTTTGAGATATCGTTGAATGAACAAAGTTGTCTCTTTTTATTTTCAAGTGCTTAACTATGGACCATGGCTGAAACTCAAGTTTTAAAGACGTCCCGAAATCCGAATTTGGACTTTCGTTAGTGTATTAAGTGTATCAAAATGTCATCTTTCACATTGATTCGAGATCGTCAACCGCAAAAAAAGTCAGTTTTGAGATATCGTTGAATGAACAAAGTTGTCTCTTTCTTGTTTCAAGTGTTTAACTATGGACCCATGGCTAAAACTCAAGTTTTAAAGACTTCCCGAAATCTGAATTTGGACTTTCATCAGTGTATTAAGTGTATTAAAATGTAGTCTTTCACATTGATTCAGAATCGTGCACCGCAAAAAACTTCCCTTTCGAGTTTTCGTTGAATGAACGAAGTTGTCTCTTTCTTGTTTCAAGTGTTCAACTATGGACCCATGGCCAAAACTCAAGTTTTAAAAACTTCCCAAAATCTGAATTTGGGCTTTCTTTAGTGTATTAAGTGTTTCAAAATGCCATCTTTCACGTAGATTCGTAATCATCAAAAGCAAATAAGTCAGTTTTTAGATATCTTTGATTGAACAAAGTTCTGTCTTTTCTTGTTTCAAGTGTTCTACTATGGACCCATGGCTAAAACTCAAGTTTTAAAAACATCCCGAAATCTAAATCTGGACTTTCATTAGGGTATTAAGTGTATCAAAATGTCGTCTTTCACATAGATTCGAAATCGTCAACTGCAAAAAAGTCAATTTTAAGATATCGTAGATTGAACAAAGTTGTCTCTTTCTTGTTTCAAGTGTTCTACTATGGACCCATGGGTAAAACTCAAGTTTTAAAAAAGTTTCCGGAATCCAAATTTGGACATTCGTTAGTGTATTAAGTGTATCAAAATGTCGTCTTTCACGTTGATTCGGAATCGTCAACCGCAATAAAAGTCAGTTTTGAGATATTGTTGAATGAACAAAGTTGTCTCTTTCTTGTTTCAAGTGTTCTACTATTTACCCATGGCTAAAACTCAAGTTTTAAAGACTTCCCGAAATCCGAATTTGGACTTTCGTTAGTGTATTAAGTGTATCAAAATGTCATCTTTCACATTTATTCGAAATCGTCAACTGCAAAAAAAGTCAGTTTTGAGAAATCGTTGAATGAACAAAGTTGTCTCTTTCTTGTTTCAAGTGTTCTACTATGGACCCATGGCTAAAACTCAAGTTTTAAAGACTTTCCGAAATCCGAATTTGGACTTTCATCAGTGTATTAAGTGTATTAAAATGTCGTCTTTCACATTGATTCGGAATCGTCCACTACAAAAAACTGCCCTTTTGAGTTATCGTTGAATAAGCAAAGTTGTCTCTTTCTTGTTTCAAGTGTTCAACTATGGACCCATGGCTAAAACACAAGTTTTAAAAACTTCTCGAAATATGAATTTGGACTTTCTTTAGTGTATTAAGTTTTTCAAAATGTCGTCTTTCACGTAGATTCGGAATCATCAAAACCAAATAAGTCAGTTTTTAGATATCTTTGATTGAACAAAGTTCTATCTTTCTTGTTTCAAGTGTTCTCCTATGGACCCACGGCTAAAACTCAAGTTTTAAAAACTTCTCGAAATCTGAATCTGGACTTTCATTAGTGTATTAAGTGTATCAAAATGTCATCTTTCACATAGGTTCGGAATCGTCAACTACAAAAAAGTCAATTTTAAGATATCGTTGATTGAACAAAGTTGTCTCCTTCTTGTTTCGAGTGTTCTACTATGGACCATGGCTAAAACTCAAGTTTTAGAGACATCTCGAAATCCAAATTTGGACTTTCGTTAGTGTATTAAGTGTATCAAAATGTCATCTTTCACATTGATTCGAGATCGTCAACCGCAAAAAAAGTCAGTTTTGAGATATCGTTGAATGAACAAAGTTGTCTCTTTCTTGTTTCTAGTGTTTAACTATGGACCCATGGCTAAAACTCAAGTTTTAAAGACTTCCCGAAATCTGATTTGGACTTTCATCATTGTATTAAGTGTATTAAAATGTAGTCTTTCACATTGATTCAGAATCGTCCACCGCAAAAAACTTTCCTTTCGAGTTATCGTTGAATGAACGAAGTTGTCTCTTTCTTGTTTCAAGTGTTCAACTACGGACCCATGGCCAAAACTCAAGTTTTAAAAACTTCCCAAAATCTGAATTTGGGCTTTCTTTAGTGTATTAAGTGTTTCAAAATGCCGTCTTTCACTTAGATTCGTAATCATCAAAAGCAAATAAGTCAGTTTTTAGATATCTTTGATTGAACAAAGTTCTGTCTTTCTTGTTTCAAGTGTTCTACTATGGACCCATGTCTAAAACTCAAGTTTTAAAAACTTCCTGAAATCTAAATCTGGACTTTCATTAGGGTATTAAGTGTATCAAAATGTCGTCTTTCACATAGATTCGGAATCGTCAACTGCAAAAAAGTCAATTTTAAGATATCATTGATTGAACAAAGTTGTCACTTTCTTGTTTCAAGTGTTCTACTATGGACCCATGGGTAAAACTCAAGTTTTAAAAAAGTTCCCGGAATCCGAATTTGGACATTCGTTAGTGTATTAAGTGTATCAAAATGTCATCTTTCACGTTGATTCGGAATCGTCAACCGCAATAAAAGTCAGTTTTGAGATATTGTTGAATGAACAAAGTTGCCTCTTTCTTGTTTCAAGTGTTTAACTATTGACCCATGGCTAAAACTCAAGCTTTAAAGACTTCCCGAAATCCAAATTTGGACTTTCGTTAGTGTATTAAGTGTATCAAAATGTCGTCTTTCACATTTATTCGAAATCGTCAACCGCAAAAAAAGTCAGTTTTGAGAAATCGTTGAATGAACAAAGTTGTCTCTTTCTTGTTTCAAGTGTTCTACTATAGACCCATGGCTAAAACTCAAGTTTTAAAGACTTCCAGAAATCCAAATTTAGACTTTCATTAGTGTATTAAGTGTATTAAAATGTCGTATTTCACATTGATTCGGAATCGTCAACCGCAAAAAAAGTCAGTTTTGAGATATCGTTGAATGAACAAAGTTGTCTCTTTCCTGTTTCAAGTGTTTAGCTATGGACCCATGGCTAAAACTCAAGTTTTAAAGACTTCCCGAAATCCGAATTTGGACTTTCATTAGCGTATTAAGTGTATTAAAATTTCATCTTTCACATTGATTCGGAATCGTCAACCGCAAAAAAAGTCAGTTTTGAGTTATAGTTGAATGAACAAAGTTGTCTCTTTCTTGTTTCAAGTATTCAACTATGGACCCATGGCTAAAACTCAAGTTTTAAAGACTTCCCGAAATTCGAATTTGGACTTTCATGAGTGTATTAAGTGTATTAAAATGTCGTCTTTCACATTGATTCGGAATCGTCAACCACAAAAAAAGTCAGTTTTGAGATATCGTTGAATGAACAAAGTTGTCTCTTTCTTGTTTCAAGTGTTTAACTATGGACCCATGGCTAAAACTCAAGTTTTAAAAACTTCTCGAAATATGAATTTGGACTTTCTTTAGTGTATTAGGTGTTTCAAAATGTCGTCTTTCACGTAGATTCGGAATCATCAACAGCAAAAAAAGTCAGTTTTGTGATATCGTTGAATGAACAAAGTTGTATCTTTCTTGTTTCAAGTGTTTAACTACGGACCCATGGCTAAAACACAAGTTTTAAAGACTTTTCGAAATCCGAATTTGGACTTTCATCAGTGTATTAAGTGTATTAAAATGTCATCTTTCACATTGATTCGGAATCGTCCACCGCAAAAAAGTTCCCTTTTGAGTTATCGTTGAATGAACAAAGTTGTCTCTTTCTTGTTTCAAGTGTTCAATGATGGACCCATGGCTAAAACTCAAGTTTTAAAAACTTCTCGAAATATGAATTTGTACTTTCTTTAGTGTATTAAGTGTTTCAAAATGTCGTCTTTCACGTAGATTCGGAATCATCAAAAGCAAATAAGTCAGTTTTTAGATATCTTTGATTGAACAAAGTTCTGTCTTTCTTGTTTCAAGTGTTTAACTATGGACCATGGCTAAAACTCAAGTTTTAAAAACTTTTCGAAATCTGAATATGGACTTTCTTTAGTGTATTAAGTGTTTCAAAATGCTGTCTTTCACGTAGATTCGTAATCATCAAAAGCAAATAAGTCAGTTTTAAGATATCGTTGATTGAACAAAGTTGTCTTCTTCTTATTTCAAGTGTTCTACTATGGACCCATGGGTAAAACTCAAGTTTTAAAAACTTCCCAGAATCTGAATTGAGACTTTCGTTAGTGTATTAAGTGTATCAAAATGTCGTCTTTCACATGGATTCGGAATCGTCAACCGCAAAAAAAGTCAGTTTTGAGATATCGTTGAATGAACAAAGTTGTCTCTTTTTATTTTCAAGTGCTTAACTATGGACCATGGCTGAAACTCAAGTTTTAAAGACGTCCCGAAATCCGAATTTGGACTTTCGTTAGTGTATTAAGTGTATCAAAATGTCATCTTTCACATTGATTCGAGATCGTCAACCGCAAAAAAAGTCAGTTTTGAGATATCGTTGAATGAACAAAGTTGTCTCTTTCTTGTTTCAAGTGTTTAACTATGGACCCATGGCTAAAACTCAAGTTTTAAAGACTTCCCGAAATCTGAATTTGGACTTTCATCAGTGTATTAAGTGTATTAAAATGTAGTCTTTCACATTGATTCAGAATCGTGCACCGCAAAAAACTTCCCTTTCGAGTTTTCGTTGAATGAACGAAGTTGTCTCTTTCTTGTTTCAAGTGTTCAACTATGGACCCATGGCCAAAACTCAAGTTTTAAAAACTTCCCAAAATCTGAATTTGGGCTTTCTTTAGTGTATTAAGTGTTTCAAAATGCCATCTTTCACGTAGATTCGTAATCATCAAAAGCAAATAAGTCAGTTTTTAGATATCTTTGATTGAACAAAGTTCTGTCTTTTCTTGTTTCAAGTGTTCTACTATGGACCCATGGCTAAAACTCAAGTTTTAAAAACATCCCGAAATCTAAATCTGGACTTTCATTAGGGTATTAAGTGTATCAAAATGTCGTCTTTCACATAGATTCGAAATCGTCAACTGCAAAAAAGTCAATTTTAAGATATCGTAGATTGAACAAAGTTGTCTCTTTCTTGTTTCAAGTGTTCTACTATGGACCCATGGGTAAAACTCAAGTTTTAAAAAAGTTTCCGGAATCCAAATTTGGACATTCGTTAGTGTATTAAGTGTATCAAAATGTCGTCTTTCACGTTGATTCGGAATCGTCAACCGCAATAAAAGTCAGTTTTGAGATATTGTTGAATGAACAAAGTTGTCTCTTTCTTGTTTCAAGTGTTCTACTATTTACCCATGGCTAAAACTCAAGTTTTAAAGACTTCCCGAAATCCGAATTTGGACTTTCGTTAGTGTATTAAGTGTATCAAAATGTCATCTTTCACATTTATTCGAAATCGTCAACTGCAAAAAAAGTCAGTTTTGAGAAATCGTTGAATGAACAAAGTTGTCTCTTTCTTGTTTCAAGTGTTCTACTATGGACCCATGGCTAAAACTCAAGTTTTAAAGACTTTCCGAAATCCGAATTTGGACTTTCATCAGTGTATTAAGTGTATTAAAATGTCGTCTTTCACATTGATTCGGAATCGTCCACTACAAAAAACTGCCCTTTTGAGTTATCGTTGAATAAGCAAAGTTGTCTCTTTCTTGTTTCAAGTGTTCAACTATGGACCCATGGCTAAAACACAAGTTTTAAAAACTTCTCGAAATATGAATTTGGACTTTCTTTAGTGTATTAAGTTTTTCAAAATGTCGTCTTTCACGTAGATTCGGAATCATCAAAACCAAATAAGTCAGTTTTTAGATATCTTTGATTGAACAAAGTTCTATCTTTCTTGTTTCAAGTGTTCTCCTATGGACCCACGGCTAAAACTCAAGTTTTAAAAACTTCTCGAAATCTGAATCTGGACTTTCATTAGTGTATTAAGTGTATCAAAATGTCATCTTTCACATAGGTTCGGAATCGTCAACTACAAAAAAGTCAATTTTAAGATATCGTTGATTGAACAAAGTTGTCTCCTTCTTGTTTCGAGTGTTCTACTATGGACCATGGCTAAAACTCAAGTTTTAGAGACATCTCGAAATCCAAATTTGGACTTTCGTTAGTGTATTAAGTGTATCAAAATGTCATCTTTCACATTGATTCGAGATCGTCAACCGCAAAAAAAGTCAGTTTTGAGATATCGTTGAATGAACAAAGTTGTCTCTTTCTTGTTTCTAGTGTTTAACTATGGACCCATGGCTAAAACTCAAGTTTTAAAGACTTCCCGAAATCTGATTTGGACTTTCATCATTGTATTAAGTGTATTAAAATGTAGTCTTTCACATTGATTCAGAATCGTCCACCGCAAAAAACTTTCCTTTCGAGTTATCGTTGAATGAACGAAGTTGTCTCTTTCTTGTTTCAAGTGTTCAACTACGGACCCATGGCCAAAACTCAAGTTTTAAAAACTTCCCAAAATCTGAATTTGGGCTTTCTTTAGTGTATTAAGTGTTTCAAAATGCCGTCTTTCACTTAGATTCGTAATCATCAAAAGCAAATAAGTCAGTTTTTAGATATCTTTGATTGAACAAAGTTCTGTCTTTCTTGTTTCAAGTGTTCTACTATGGACCCATGTCTAAAACTCAAGTTTTAAAAACTTCCTGAAATCTAAATCTGGACTTTCATTAGGGTATTAAGTGTATCAAAATGTCGTCTTTCACATAGATTCGGAATCGTCAACTGCAAAAAAGTCAATTTTAAGATATCATTGATTGAACAAAGTTGTCACTTTCTTGTTTCAAGTGTTCTACTATGGACCCATGGGTAAAACTCAAGTTTTAAAAAAGTTCCCGGAATCCGAATTTGGACATTCGTTAGTGTATTAAGTGTATCAAAATGTCATCTTTCACGTTGATTCGGAATCGTCAACCGCAATAAAAGTCAGTTTTGAGATATTGTTGAATGAACAAAGTTGCCTCTTTCTTGTTTCAAGTGTTTAACTATTGACCCATGGCTAAAACTCAAGCTTTAAAGACTTCCCGAAATCCAAATTTGGACTTTCGTTAGTGTATTAAGTGTATCAAAATGTCGTCTTTCACATTTATTCGAAATCGTCAACCGCAAAAAAAGTCAGTTTTGAGAAATCGTTGAATGAACAAAGTTGTCTCTTTCTTGTTTCAAGTGTTCTACTATAGACCCATGGCTAAAACTCAAGTTTTAAAGACTTCCAGAAATCCAAATTTAGACTTTCATTAGTGTATTAAGTGTATTAAAATGTCGTATTTCACATTGATTCGGAATCGTCAACCGCAAAAAAAGTCAGTTTTGAGATATCGTTGAATGAACAAAGTTGTCTCTTTCCTGTTTCAAGTGTTTAGCTATGGACCCATGGCTAAAACTCAAGTTTTAAAGACTTCCCGAAATCCGAATTTGGACTTTCATTAGCGTATTAAGTGTATTAAAATTTCATCTTTCACATTGATTCGGAATCGTCAACCGCAAAAAAAGTCAGTTTTGAGTTATAGTTGAATGAACAAAGTTGTCTCTTTCTTGTTTCAAGTATTCAACTATGGACCCATGGCTAAAACTCAAGTTTTAAAGACTTCCCGAAATTCGAATTTGGACTTTCATGAGTGTATTAAGTGTATTAAAATGTCGTCTTTCACATTGATTCGGAATCGTCAACCACAAAAAAAGTCAGTTTTGAGATATCGTTGAATGAACAAAGTTGTCTCTTTCTTGTTTCAAGTGTTTAACTATGGACCCATGGCTAAAACTCAAGTTTTAAAAACTTCTCGAAATATGAATTTGGACTTTCTTTAGTGTATTAGGTGTTTCAAAATGTCGTCTTTCACGTAGATTCGGAATCATCAACAGCAAAAAAAGTCAGTTTTGTGATATCGTTGAATGAACAAAGTTGTATCTTTCTTGTTTCAAGTGTTTAACTACGGACCCATGGCTAAAACACAAGTTTTAAAGACTTTTCGAAATCCGAATTTGGACTTTCATCAGTGTATTAAGTGTATTAAAATGTCATCTTTCACATTGATTCGGAATCGTCCACCGCAAAAAAGTTCCCTTTTGAGTTATCGTTGAATGAACAAAGTTGTCTCTTTCTTGTTTCAAGTGTTCAATGATGGACCCATGGCTAAAACTCAAGTTTTAAAAACTTCTCGAAATATGAATTTGTACTTTCTTTAGTGTATTAAGTGTTTCAAAATGTCGTCTTTCACGTAGATTCGGAATCATCAAAAGCAAATAAGTCAGTTTTTAGATATCTTTGATTGAACAAAGTTCTGTCTTTCTTGTTTCAAGTGTTTAACTATGGACCATGGCTAAAACTCAAGTTTTAAAAACTTTTCGAAATCTGAATATGGACTTTCTTTAGTGTATTAAGTGTTTCAAAATGCTGTCTTTCACGTAGATTCGTAATCATCAAAAGCAAATAAGTCAGTTTTAAGATATCGTTGATTGAACAAAGTTGTCTTCTTCTTATTTCAAGTGTTCTACTATGGACCCATGGGTAAAACTCAAGTTTTAAAAACTTCCCAGAATCTGAATTGAGACTTTCGTTAGTGTATTAAGTGTATCAAAATGTCGTCTTTCACATGGATTCGGAATCGTCAACCGCAAAAAAAGTCAGTTTTGAGATATCGTTGAATGAACAAAGTTGTCTCTTTTTATTTTCAAGTGCTTAACTATGGACCATGGCTGAAACTCAAGTTTTAAAGACGTCCCGAAATCCGAATTTGGACTTTCGTTAGTGTATTAAGTGTATCAAAATGTCATCTTTCACATTGATTCGAGATCGTCAACCGCAAAAAAAGTCAGTTTTGAGATATCGTTGAATGAACAAAGTTGTCTCTTTCTTGTTTCAAGTGTTTAACTATGGACCCATGGCTAAAACTCAAGTTTTAAAGACTTCCCGAAATCTGAATTTGGACTTTCATCAGTGTATTAAGTGTATTAAAATGTAGTCTTTCACATTGATTCAGAATCGTGCACCGCAAAAAACTTCCCTTTCGAGTTATCGTTGAATGAACAAAGTTGTCTCTTTCTTGTTTCAAGTGTTCAACTATGGACCCATGGCCAAAACTCAAGTTTTAAAAACTTCCCAAAATCTGAATTTGGGCTTTCTTTAGTGTATTAAGTGTTTCAAAATGCCATCTTTCACGTAGATTCGTAATCATCAAAAGCAAATAAGTCAGTTTTTAGATATCTTTGATTGAACAAAGTTCTGTCTTTTCTTGTTTCAAGTGTTCTACTATGGACCCATGGCTAAAACTCAAGTTTTAAAAACATCCCGAAATCTAAATCTGGACTTTCATTAGGGTATTAAGTGTATCAAAATGTCGTCTTTCACATAGATTCGAAATCGTCAACTGCAAAAAAGTCAATTTTAAGATATCGTAGATTGAACAAAGTTGTCTCTTTCTTGTTTCAAGTGTTCTACTATGGACCCATGGGTAAAACTCAAGTTTTAAAAAAGTTTCCGGAATCCAAATTTGGACATTCGTTAGTGTATTAAGTGTATCAAAATGTCGTCTTTCACGTTGATTCGGAATCGTCAACCGCAATAAAAGTCAGTTTTGAGATATTGTTGAATGAACAAAGTTGTCTCTTTCTTGTTTCAAGTGTTCTACTATTTACCCATGGCTAAAACTCAAGTTTTAAAGACTTCCCGAAATCCGAATTTGGACTTTCGTTAGTGTATTAAGTGTATCAAAATGTCATCTTTCACATTTATTCGAAATCGTCAACTGCAAAAAAAGTCAGTTTTGAGAAATCGTTGAATGAACAAAGTTGTCTCTTTCTTGTTTCAAGTGTTCTACTATGGACCCATGGCTAAAACTCAAGTTTTAAAGACTTTCCGAAATCCGAATTTGGACTTTCATCAGTGTATTAAGTGTATTAAAATGTCGTCTTTCACATTGATTCGGAATCGTCCACTACAAAAAACTGCCCTTTTGAGTTATCGTTGAATAAGCAAAGTTGTCTCTTTCTTGTTTCAAGTGTTCAACTATGGACCCATGGCTAAAACACAAGTTTTAAAAACTTCTCGAAATATGAATTTGGACTTTCTTTAGTGTATTAAGTTTTTCAAAATGTCGTCTTTCACGTAGATTCGGAATCATCAAAACCAAATAAGTCAGTTTTTCGATATCTTTGATTGAACAAAGTTCTATCTTTCTTGTTTCAAGTGTTCTCCTATGGACCCACGGCTAAAACTCAAGTTTTAAAAACTTCTCGAAATCTGAATCTGGACTTTCATTAGTGTATTAAGTGTATCAAAATGTCATCTTTCACATAGGTTCGGAATCGTCAACTACAAAAAAGTCAATTTTAAGATATCGTTGATTGAACAAAGTTGTCTCCTTCTTGTTTCGAGTGTTCTACTATGGACCATGGCTAAAACTCAAGTTTTAGAGACATCTCGAAATCCGAATTTGGACTTTCGTTAGTGTATTAAGTGTATCAAAATGTCATCTTTCACATTGATTCGAGATCGTCAACCGCAAAAAAAGTCAGTTTTGAGATATCGTTGAATGAACAAAGTTGTCTCTTTCTTGTTTCTAGTGTTTAACTATGGACCCATGGCTAAAACTCAAGTTTTAAAGACTTTCCGAAATCTGATTTGGACTTTCATCATTGTATTAAGTGTATTAAAATGTAGTCTTTCACATTGATTCAGAATCGTCCACCGCAAAAAACTTTCCTTTCGAGTTATCGTTGAATGAACGAAGTTGTCTCTTTCTTGTTTCAAGTGTTCAACTACGGACCCATGGCCAAAACTCAAGTTTTAAAAACTTCCCAAAATCTGAATTTGGGCTTTCTTTAGTGTATTAAGTGTTTCAAAATGCCGTCTTTCACTTAGATTCGTAATCATCAAAAGCAAATAAGTCAGTTTTTAGATATCTTTGATTGAACAAAGTTCTGTCTTTCTTGTTTCAAGTGTTCTACTATGGACCCATGTCTAAAACTCAAGTTTTAAAAACTTCCTGAAATCTAAATCTGGACTTTCATTAGGGTATTAAGTGTATCAAAATGTCGTCTTTCACATAGATTCGGAATCGTCAACTGCAAAAAAGTCAATTTTAAGATATCATTGATTGAACAAAGTTGTCACTTTCTTGTTTCAAGTGTTCTACTATGGACCCATGGGTAAAACTCAAGTTTTAAAAAAGTTCCCGGAATCCGAATTTGGACATTCGTTAGTGTATTAAGTGTATCAAAATGTCATCTTTCACGTTGATTCGGAATCGTCAACCGCAATAAAAGTCAGTTTTGAGATATTGTTGAATGAACAAAGTTGCCTCTTTCTTGTTTCAAGTGTTTAACTATTGACCCATGGCTAAAACTCAAGCTTTAAAGACTTCCCGAAATCCAAATTTGGACTTTCGTTAGTGTATTAAGTGTATCAAAATGTCGTCTTTCACATTTATTCGAAATCGTCAACCGCAAAAAAAGTCAGTTTTGAGAAATCGTTGAATGAACAAAGTTGTCTCTTTCTTGTTTCAAGTGTTCTACTATAGACCCATGGCTAAAACTCAAGTTTTAAAGACTTCCAGAAATCCAAATTTAGACTTTCATTAGTGTATTAAGTGTATTAAAATGTCGTATTTCACATTGATTCGGAATCGTCAACCGCAAAAAAAGTCAGTTTTGAGATATCGTTGAATGAACAAAGTTGTCTCTTTCCTGTTTCAAGTGTTTAGCTATGGACCCATGGCTAAAACTCAAGTTTTAAAGACTTCCCGAAATCCGAATTTGGACTTTCATTAGCGTATTAAGTGTATTAAAATTTCATCTTTCACATTGATTCGGAATCGTCAACCGCAAAAAAAGTCAGTTTTGAGTTATAGTTGAATGAACAAAGTTGTCTCTTTCTTGTTTCAAGTATTCAACTATGGACCCATGGCTAAAACTCAAGTTTTAAAGACTTCCCGAAATTCGAATTTGGACTTTCATGAGTGTATTAAGTGTATTAAAATGTCGTCTTTCACATTGATTCGGAATCGTCAACCACAAAAAAAGTCAGTTTTGAGATATCGTTGAATGAACAAAGTTGTCTCTTTCTTGTTTCAAGTGTTTAACTATGGACCCATGGCTAAAACTCAAGTTTTAAAAACTTCTCGAAATATGAATTTGGACTTTCTTTAGTGTATTAGGTGTTTCAAAATGTCGTCTTTCACGTAGATTCGGAATCATCAACAGCAAAAAAAGTCAGTTTTGTGATATCGTTGAATGAACAAAGTTGTATCTTTCTTGTTTCAAGTGTTTAACTACGGACCCATGGCTAAAACACAAGTTTTAAAGACTTTTCGAAATCCGAATTTGGACTTTCATCAGTGTATTAAGTGTATTAAAATGTCATCTTTCACATTGATTCGGAATCGTCCACCGCAAAAAAGTTCCCTTTTGAGTTATCGTTGAATGAACAAAGTTGTCTCTTTCTTGTTTCAAGTGTTCAATGATGGACCCATGGCTAAAACTCAAGTTTTAAAAACTTCTCGAAATATGAATTTGTACTTTCTTTAGTGTATTAAGTGTTTCAAAATGTCGTCTTTCACGTAGATTCGGAATCATCAAAAGCAAATAAGTCAGTTTTTAGATATCTTTGATTGAACAAAGTTCTGTCTTTCTTGTTTCAAGTGTTTAACTATGGACCATGGCTAAAACTCAAGTTTTAAAAACTTTTCGAAATCTGAATATGGACTTTCTTTAGTGTATTAAGTGTTTCAAAATGCTGTCTTTCACGTAGATTCGTAATCATCAAAAGCAAATAAGTCAGTTTTAAGATATCGTTGATTGAACAAAGTTGTCTTCTTCTTATTTCAAGTGTTCTACTATGGACCCATGGGTAAAACTCAAGTTTTAAAAACTTCCCAGAATCTGAATTGAGACTTTCGTTAGTGTATTAAGTGTATCAAAATGTCGTCTTTCACATGGATTCGGAATCGTCAACCGCAAAAAAAGTCAGTTTTGAGATATCGTTGAATGAACAAAGTTGTCTCTTTTTATTTTCAAGTGCTTAACTATGGACCATGGCTGAAACTCAAGTTTTAAAGACGTCCCGAAATCCGAATTTGGACTTTCGTTAGTGTATTAAGTGTATCAAAATGTCATCTTTCACATTGATTCGAGATCGTCAACCGCAAAAAAAGTCAGTTTTGAGATATCGTTGAATGAACAAAGTTGTCTCTTTCTTGTTTCAAGTGTTTAACTATGGACCCATGGCTAAAACTCAAGTTTTAAAGACTTCCCGAAATCTGAATTTGGACTTTCATCAGTGTATTAAGTGTATTAAAATGTAGTCTTTCACATTGATTCAGAATCGTGCACCGCAAAAAACTTCCCTTTCGAGTTTTCGTTGAATGAACGAAGTTGTCTCTTTCTTGTTTCAAGTGTTCAACTATGGACCCATGGCCAAAACTCAAGTTTTAAAAACTTCCCAAAATCTGAATTTGGGCTTTCTTTAGTGTATTAAGTGTTTCAAAATGCCATCTTTCACGTAGATTCGTAATCATCAAAAGCAAATAAGTCAGTTTTTAGATATCTTTGATTGAACAAAGTTCTGTCTTTTCTTGTTTCAAGTGTTCTACTATGGACCCATGGCTAAAACTCAAGTTTTAAAAACATCCCGAAATCTAAATCTGGACTTTCATTAGGGTATTAAGTGTATCAAAATGTCGTCTTTCACATAGATTCGAAATCGTCAACTGCAAAAAAGTCAATTTTAAGATATCGTAGATTGAACAAAGTTGTCTCTTTCTTGTTTCAAGTGTTCTACTATGGACCCATGGGTAAAACTCAAGTTTTAAAAAAGTTTTCGGAATCCAAATTTGGACATTCGTTAGTGTATTAAGTGTATCAAAATGTCGTCTTTCACGTTGATTCGGAATCGTCAACCGCAATAAAAGTCAGTTTTGAGATATTGTTGAATGAACAAAGTTGTCTCTTTCTTGTTTCAAGTGTTCTACTATTTACCCATGGCTAAAACTCAAGTTTTAAAGACTTCCCGAAATCCGAATTTGGACTTTCGTTAGTGTATTAAGTGTATCAAAATGTCATCTTTCACATTTATTCGAAATCGTCAACTGCAAAAAAAGTCAGTTTTGAGAAATCGTTGAATGAACAAAGTTGTCTCTTTCTTGTTTCAAGTGTTCTACTATGGACCCATGGCTAAAACTCAAGTTTTAAAGACTTTCCGAAATCCGAATTTGGACTTTCATCAGTGTATTAAGTGTATTAAAATGTCGTCTTTCACATTGATTCGGAATCGTCCACTACAAAAAACTGCCCTTTTGAGTTATCGTTGAATAAGCAAAGTTGTCTCTTTCTTGTTTCAAGTGTTCAACTATGGACCCATGGCTAAAACACAAGTTTTAAAAACTTCTCGAAATATGAATTTGGACTTTCTTTAGTGTATTAAGTTTTTCAAAATGTCGTCTTTCACGTAGATTCGGAATCATCAAAACCAAATAAGTCAGTTTTTAGATATCTTTGATTGAACAAAGTTCTATCTTTCTTGTTTCAAGTGTTCTCCTATGGACCCACGGCTAAAACTCAAGTTTTAAAAACTTCTCGAAATCTGAATCTGGACTTTCATTAGTGTATTAAGTGTATCAAAATGTCATCTTTCACATAGGTTCGGAATCGTCAACTACAAAAAAGTCAATTTTAAGATATCGTTGATTGAACAAAGTTGTCTCCTTCTTGTTTCGAGTGTTCTACTATGGACCATGGCTAAAACTCAAGTTTTAGAGACATCTCGAAATCCAAATTTGGACTTTCGTTAGTGTATTAAGTGTATCAAAATGTCATCTTTCACATTGATTCGAGATCGTCAACCGCAAAAAAAGTCAGTTTTGAGATATCGTTGAATGAACAAAGTTGTCTCTTTCTTGTTTCTAGTGTTTAACTATGGACCCATGGCTAAAACTCAAGTTTTAAAGACTTCCCGAAATCTGATTTGGACTTTCATCATTGTATTAAGTGTATTAAAATGTAGTCTTTCACATTGATTCAGAATCGTCCACCGCAAAAAACTTTCCTTTCGAGTTATCGTTGAATGAACGAAGTTGTCTCTTTCTTGTTTCAAGTGTTCAACTACGGACCCATGGCCAAAACTCAAGTTTTAAAAACTTCCCAAAATCTGAATTTGGGCTTTCTTTAGTGTATTAAGTGTTTCAAAATGCCGTCTTTCACTTAGATTCGTAATCATCAAAAGCAAATAAGTCAGTTTTTAGATATCTTTGATTGAACAAAGTTCTGTCTTTCTTGTTTCAAGTGTTCTACTATGGACCCATGTCTAAAACTCAAGTTTTAAAAACTTCCTGAAATCTAAATCTGGACTTTCATTAGGGTATTAAGTGTATCAAAATGTCGTCTTTCACATAGATTCGGAATCGTCAACTGCAAAAAAGTCAATTTTAAGATATCATTGATTGAACAAAGTTGTCACTTTCTTGTTTCAAGTGTTCTACTATGGACCCATGGGTAAAACTCAAGTTTTAAAAAAGTTCCCGGAATCCGAATTTGGACATTCGTTAGTGTATTAAGTGTATCAAAATGTCATCTTTCACGTTGATTCGGAATCGTCAACCGCAATAAAAGTCAGTTTTGAGATATTGTTGAATGAACAAAGTTGCCTCTTTCTTGTTTCAAGTGTTTAACTATTGACCCATGGCTAAAACTCAAGCTTTAAAGACTTCCCGAAATCCAAATTTGGACTTTCGTTAGTGTATTAAGTGTATCAAAATGTCGTCTTTCACATTTATTCGAAATCGTCAACCGCAAAAAAAGTCAGTTTTGAGAAATCGTTGAATGAACAAAGTTGTCTCTTTCTTGTTTCAAGTGTTCTACTATAGACCCATGGCTAAAACTCAAGTTTTAAAGACTTCCAGAAATCCAAATTTAGACTTTCATTAGTGTATTAAGTGTATTAAAATGTCGTATTTCACATTGATTCGGAATCGTCAACCGCAAAAAAAGTCAGTTTTGAGATATCGTTGAATGAACAAAGTTGTCTCTTTCCTGTTTCAAGTGTTTAGCTATGGACCCATGGCTAAAACTCAAGTTTTAAAGACTTCCCGAAATCCGAATTTGGACTTTCATTAGCGTATTAAGTGTATTAAAATTTCATCTTTCACATTGATTCGGAATCGTCAACCGCAAAAAAAGTCAGTTTTGAGTTATAGTTGAATGAACAAAGTTGTCTCTTTCTTGTTTCAAGTATTCAACTATGGACCCATGGCTAAAACTCAAGTTTTAAAGACTTCCCGAAATTCGAATTTGGACTTTCATGAGTGTATTAAGTGTATTAAAATGTCGTCTTTCACATTGATTCGGAATCGTCAACCACAAAAAAAGTCAGTTTTGAGATATCGTTGAATGAACAAAGTTGTCTCTTTCTTGTTTCAAGTGTTTAACTATGGACCCATGGCTAAAACTCAAGTTTTAAAAACTTCTCGAAATATGAATTTGGACTTTCTTTAGTGTATTAGGTGTTTCAAAATGTCGTCTTTCACGTAGATTCGGAATCATCAACAGCAAAAAAAGTCAGTTTTGTGATATCGTTGAATGAACAAAGTTGTATCTTTCTTGTTTCAAGTGTTTAACTACGGACCCATGGCTAAAACACAAGTTTTAAAGACTTTTCGAAATCCGAATTTGGACTTTCATCAGTGTATTAAGTGTATTAAAATGTCATCTTTCACATTGATTCGGAATCGTCCACCGCAAAAAAGTTCCCTTTTGAGTTATCGTTGAATGAACAAAGTTGTCTCTTTCTTGTTTCAAGTGTTCAATGATGGACCCATGGCTAAAACTCAAGTTTTAAAAACTTCTCGAAATATGAATTTGTACTTTCTTTAGTGTATTAAGTGTTTCAAAATGTCGTCTTTCACGTAGATTCGGAATCATCAAAAGCAAATAAGTCAGTTTTTAGATATCTTTGATTGAACAAAGTTCTGTCTTTCTTGTTTCAAGTGTTTAACTATGGACCATGGCTAAAACTCAAGTTTTAAAAACTTTTCGAAATCTGAATATGGACTTTCTTTA
Source organism: Diospyros kaki (assembly GCA_036245055.1). Taxonomy (NCBI): domain Eukaryota; kingdom Viridiplantae; phylum Streptophyta; class Magnoliopsida; order Ericales; family Ebenaceae; genus Diospyros; species Diospyros kaki. Next base: position 17,415,295 of record BSEG01000009.1, on the reverse strand, counting down.
GTGTATTAAGTGTTTCAAAATGCTGTCTTTCACGTAGATTCGTAATCATCAAAAGCAAATAAGTCAGTTTTAAGATATCGTTGATTGAACAAAGTTGTCTTCTTCTTATTTCAAGTGTTCTACTATGGACCCATGGGTAAAACTCAAGTTTTAAAAACTTCCCAGAATCTGAATTGAGACTTTCGTTAGTGTATTAAGTGTATCAAAATGTCGTCTTTCACATGGATTCGGAATCGTCAACCGCAAAAAAAGTCAGTTTTGAGATATCGTTGAATGAACAAAGTTGTCTCTTTTTATTTTCAAGTGCTTAACTATGGACCATGGCTGAAACTCAAGTTTTAAAGACGTCCCGAAATCCGAATTTGGACTTTCGTTAGTGTATTAAGTGTATCAAAATGTCATCTTTCACATTGATTCGAGATCGTCAACCGCAAAAAAAGTCAGTTTTGAGATATCGTTGAATGAACAAAGTTGTCTCTTTCTTGTTTCAAGTGTTTAACTATGGACCCATGGCTAAAACTCAAGTTTTAAAGACTTCCCGAAATCTGAATTTGGACTTTCATCAGTGTATTAAGTGTATTAAAATGTAGTCTTTCACATTGATTCAGAATCGTGCACCGCAAAAAACTTCCCTTTCGAGTTTTCGTTGAATGAACGAAGTTGTCTCTTTCTTGTTTCAAGTGTTCAACTATGGACCCATGGCCAAAACTCAAGTTTTAAAAACTTCCCAAAATCTGAATTTGGGCTTTCTTTAGTGTATTAAGTGTTTCAAAATGCCATCTTTCACGTAGATTCGTAATCATCAAAAGCAAATAAGTCAGTTTTTAGATATCTTTGATTGAACAAAGTTCTGTCTTTTCTTGTTTCAAGTGTTCTACTATGGACCCATGGCTAAAACTCAAGTTTTAAAAACATCCCGAAATCTAAATCTGGACTTTCATTAGGGTATTAAGTGTATCAAAATGTCGTCTTTCACATAGATTCGAAATCGTCAACTGCAAAAAAGTCAATTTTAAGATATCGTAGATTGAACAAAGTTGTCTCTTTCTTGTTTCAAGTGTTCTACTATGGACCCATGGGTAAAACTCAAGTTTTAAAAAAGTTTTCGGAATCCAAATTTGGACATTCGTTAGTGTATTAAGTGTATCAAAATGTCGTCTTTCACGTTGATTCGGAATCGTCAACCGCAATAAAAGTCAGTTTTGAGATATTGTTGAATGAACAAAGTTGTCTCTTTCTTGTTTCAAGTGTTCTACTATTTACCCATGGCTAAAACTCAAGTTTTAAAGACTTCCCGAAATCCGAATTTGGACTTTCGTTAGTGTATTAAGTGTATCAAAATGTCATCTTTCACATTTATTCGAAATCGTCAACTGCAAAAAAAGTCAGTTTTGAGAAATCGTTGAATGAACAAAGTTGTCTCTTTCTTGTTTCAAGTGTTCTACTATGGACCCATGGCTAAAACTCAAGTTTTAAAGACTTTCCGAAATCCGAATTTGGACTTTCATCAGTGTATTAAGTGTATTAAAATGTCGTCTTTCACATTGATTCGGAATCGTCCACTACAAAAAACTGCCCTTTTGAGTTATCGTTGAATAAGCAAAGTTGTCTCTTTCTTGTTTCAAGTGTTCAACTATGGACCCATGGCTAAAACACAAGTTTTAAAAACTTCTCGAAATATGAATTTGGACTTTCTTTAGTGTATTAAGTTTTTCAAAATGTCGTCTTTCACGTAGATTCGGAATCATCAAAACCAAATAAGTCAGTTTTTAGATATCTTTGATTGAACAAAGTTCTATCTTTCTTGTTTCAAGTGTTCTCCTATGGACCCACGGCTAAAACTCAAGTTTTAAAAACTTCTCGAAATCTGAATCTGGACTTTCATTAGTGTATTAAGTGTATCAAAATGTCATCTTTCACATAGGTTCGGAATCGTCAACTACAAAAAAGTCAATTTTAAGATATCGTTGATTGAACAAAGTTGTCTCCTTCTTGTTTCGAGTGTTCTACTATGGACCATGGCTAAAACTCAAGTTTTAGAGACATCTCGAAATCCAAATTTGGACTTTCGTTAGTGTATTAAGTGTATCAAAATGTCATCTTTCACATTGATTCGAGATCGTCAACCGCAAAAAAAGTCAGTTTTGAGATATCGTTGAATGAACAAAGTTGTCTCTTTCTTGTTTCTAGTGTTTAACTATGGACCCATGGCTAAAACTCAAGTTTTAAAGACTTCCCGAAATCTGATTTGGACTTTCATCATTGTATTAAGTGTATTAAAATGTAGTCTTTCACATTGATTCAGAATCGTCCACCGCAAAAAACTTTCCTTTCGAGTTATCGTTGAATGAACGAAGTTGTCTCTTTCTTGTTTCAAGTGTTCAACTACGGACCCATGGCCAAAACTCAAGTTTTAAAAACTTCCCAAAATCTGAATTTGGGCTTTCTTTAGTGTATTAAGTGTTTCAAAATGCCGTCTTTCACTTAGATTCGTAATCATCAAAAGCAAATAAGTCAGTTTTTAGATATCTTTGATTGAACAAAGTTCTGTCTTTCTTGTTTCAAGTGTTCTACTATGGACCCATGTCTAAAACTCAAGTTTTAAAAACTTCCTGAAATCTAAATCTGGACTTTCATTAGGGTATTAAGTGTATCAAAATGTCGTCTTTCACATAGATTCGGAATCGTCAACTGCAAAAAAGTCAATTTTAAGATATCATTGATTGAACAAAGTTGTCACTTTCTTGTTTCAAGTGTTCTACTATGGACCCATGGGTAAAACTCAAGTTTTAAAAAAGTTCCCGGAATCCGAATTTGGACATTCGTTAGTGTATTAAGTGTATCAAAATGTCATCTTTCACGTTGATTCGGAATCGTCAACCGCAATAAAAGTCAGTTTTGAGATATTGTTGAATGAACAAAGTTGCCTCTTTCTTGTTTCAAGTGTTTAACTATTGACCCATGGCTAAAACTCAAGCTTTAAAGACTTCCCGAAATCCAAATTTGGACTTTCGTTAGTGTATTAAGTGTATCAAAATGTCGTCTTTCACATTTATTCGAAATCGTCAACCGCAAAAAAAGTCAGTTTTGAGAAATCGTTGAATGAACAAAGTTGTCTCTTTCTTGTTTCAAGTGTTCTACTATAGACCCATGGCTAAAACTCAAGTTTTAAAGACTTCCAGAAATCCAAATTTAGACTTTCATTAGTGTATTAAGTGTATTAAAATGTCGTATTTCACATTGATTCGGAATCGTCAACCGCAAAAAAAGTCAGTTTTGAGATATCGTTGAATGAACAAAGTTGTCTCTTTCCTGTTTCAAGTGTTTAGCTATGGACCCATGGCTAAAACTCAAGTTTTAAAGACTTCCCGAAATCCGAATTTGGACTTTCATTAGCGTATTAAGTGTATTAAAATTTCATCTTTCACATTGATTCGGAATCGTCAACCGCAAAAAAAGTCAGTTTTGAGTTATAGTTGAATGAACAAAGTTGTCTCTTTCTTGTTTCAAGTATTCAACTATGGACCCATGGCTAAAACTCAAGTTTTAAAGACTTCCCGAAATTCGAATTTGGACTTTCATGAGTGTATTAAGTGTATTAAAATGTCGTCTTTCACATTGATTCGGAATCGTCAACCACAAAAAAAGTCAGTTTTGAGATATCGTTGAATGAACAAAGTTGTCTCTTTCTTGTTTCAAGTGTTTAACTATGGACCCATGGCTAAAACTCAAGTTTTAAAAACTTCTCGAAATATGAATTTGGACTTTCTTTAGTGTATTAGGTGTTTCAAAATGTCGTCTTTCACGTAGATTCGGAATCATCAACAGCAAAAAAAGTCAGTTTTGTGATATCGTTGAATGAACAAAGTTGTATCTTTCTTGTTTCAAGTGTTTAACTACGGACCCATGGCTAAAACACAAGTTTTAAAGACTTTTCGAAATCCGAATTTGGACTTTCATCAGTGTATTAAGTGTATTAAAATGTCATCTTTCACATTGATTCGGAATCGTCCACCGCAAAAAAGTTCCCTTTTGAGTTATCGTTGAATGAACAAAGTTGTCTCTTTCTTGTTTCAAGTGTTCAATGATGGACCCATGGCTAAAACTCAAGTTTTAAAAACTTCTCGAAATATGAATTTGTACTTTCTTTAGTGTATTAAGTGTTTCAAAATGTCGTCTTTCACGTAGATTCGGAATCATCAAAAGCAAATAAGTCAGTTTTTAGATATCTTTGATTGAACAAAGTTCTGTCTTTCTTGTTTCAAGTGTTTAACTATGGACCATGGCTAAAACTCAAGTTTTAAAAACTTTTCGAAATCTGAATATGGACTTTCTTTAGTGTATTAAGTGTTTCAAAATGCTGTCTTTCACGTAGATTCGTAATCATCAAAAGCAAATAAGTCAGTTTTAAGATATCGTTGATTGAACAAAGTTGTCTTCTTCTTATTTCAAGTGTTCTACTATGGACCCATGGGTAAAACTCAAGTTTTAAAAACTTCCCAGAATCTGAATTGAGACTTTCGTTAGTGTATTAAGTGTATCAAAATGTCGTCTTTCACATGGATTCGGAATCGTCAACCGCAAAAAAAGTCAGTTTTGAGATATCGTTGAATGAACAAAGTTGTCTCTTTTTATTTTCAAGTGCTTAACTATGGACCATGGCTGAAACTCAAGTTTTAAAGACGTCCCGAAATCCGAATTTGGACTTTCGTTAGTGTATTAAGTGTATCAAAATGTCATCTTTCACATTGATTCGAGATCGTCAACCGCAAAAAAAGTCAGTTTTGAGATATCGTTGAATGAACAAAGTTGTCTCTTTCTTGTTTCAAGTGTTTAACTATGGACCCATGGCTAAAACTCAAGTTTTAAAGACTTCCCGAAATCTGAATTTGGACTTTCATCAGTGTATTAAGTGTATTAAAATGTAGTCTTTCACATTGATTCAGAATTGTGCACCGCAAAAAACTTCCCTTTCGAGTTATCGTTGAATGAACGAAGTTGTCTCTTTCTTGTTTCAAGTGTTCAACTATGGACCCATGGCCAAAACTCAAGTTTTAAAAACTTCCCAAAATCTGAATTTGGGCTTTCTTTAGTGTATTAAGTGTTTCAAAATGCCATCTTTCACGTAGATTCGTAATCATCAAAAGCAAATAAGTCAGTTTTTAGATATCTTTGATTGAACAAAGTTCTGTCTTTTCTTGTTTCAAGTGTTCTACTATGGACCCATGGCTAAAACTCAAGTTTTAAAAACATCCCGAAATCTAAATCTGGACTTTCATTAGGGTATTAAGTGTATCAAAATGTCGTCTTTCACATAGATTCGAAATCGTCAACTGCAAAAAAGTCAATTTTAAGATATCGTAGATTGAACAAAGTTGTCTCTTTCTTGTTTCAAGTGTTCTACTATGGACCCATGGGTAAAACTCAAGTTTTAAAAAAGTTTCCGGAATCCAAATTTGGACATTCGTTAGTGTATTAAGTGTATCAAAATGTCGTCTTTCACGTTGATTCGGAATCGTCAACCGCAATAAAAGTCAGTTTTGAGATATTGTTGAATGAACAAAGTTGTCTCTTTCTTGTTTCAAGTGTTCTACTATTTACCCATGGCTAAAACTCAAGTTTTAAAGACTTCCCGAAATCCGAATTTGGACTTTCGTTAGTGTATTAAGTGTATCAAAATGTCATCTTTCACATTTATTCGAAATCGTCAACTGCAAAAAAAGTCAGTTTTGAGAAATCGTTGAATGAACAAAGTTGTCTCTTTCTTGTTTCAAGTGTTCTACTATGGACCCATGGCTAAAACTCAAGTTTTAAAGACTTTCTGAAATCCGAATTTGGACTTTCATCAGTGTATTAAGTGTATTAAAATGTCGTCTTTCACATTGATTCGGAATCGTCCACTACAAAAAACTGCCCTTTTGAGTTATCGTTGAATAAGCAAAGTTGTCTCTTTCTTGTTTCAAGTGTTCAACTATGGACCCATGGCTAAAACACAAGTTTTAAAAACTTCTCGAAATATGAATTTGGACTTTCTTTAGTGTATTAAGTTTTTCAAAATGTCGTCTTTCACGTAGATTCGGAATCATCAAAACCAAATAAGTCAGTTTTTCGATATCTTTGATTGAACAAAGTTCTATCTTTCTTGTTTCAAGTGTTCTCCTATGGACCCACGGCTAAAACTCAAGTTTTAAAAACTTCTCGAAATCTGAATCTGGACTTTCATTAGTGTATTAAGTGTATCAAAATGTCATCTTTCACATAGGTTCGGAATCGTCAACTACAAAAAAGTCAATTTTAAGATATCGTTGATTGAACAAAGTTGTCTCCTTCTTGTTTAGAGTGTTCTACTATGGACCATGGCTAAAACTCAAGTTTTAGAGACATCTCGAAATCCGAATTTGGACTTTCGTTAGTGTATTAAGTGTATCAAAATGTCATCTTTCACATTGATTCGAGATCGTCAACCGCAAAAAAAGTCAGTTTTGAGATATCGTTGAATGAACAAAGTTGTCTCTTTCTTGTTTCTAGTGTTTAACTATGGACCCATGGCTAAAACTCAAGTTTTAAAGACTTCCCGAAATCTGATTTGGACTTTCATCATTGTATTAAGTGTATTAAAATGTAGTCTTTCACATTGATTCAGAATCGTCCACCGCAAAAAACTTTCCTTTCGAGTTATCGTTGAATGAACGAAGTTGTCTCTTTCTTGTTTCAAGTGTTCAACTACGGACCCATGGCCAAAACTCAAGTTTTAAAAACTTCCCAAAATCTGAATTTGGGCTTTCTTTAGTGTATTAAGTGTTTCAAAATGCCGTCTTTCACTTAGATTCGTAATCATCAAAAGCAAATAAGTCAGTTTTTAGATATCTTTGATTGAACAAAGTTCTGTCTTTCTTGTTTCAAGTGTTCTACTATGGACCCATGTCTAAAACTCAAGTTTTAAAAACTTCCTGAAATCTAAATCTGGACTTTCATTAGGGTATTAAGTGTATCAAAATGTCGTCTTTCACATAGATTCGGAATCGTCAACTGCAAAAAAGTCAATTTTAAGATATCATTGATTGAACAAAGTTGTCACTTTCTTGTTTCAAGTGTTCTACTATGGACCCATGGGTAAAACTCAAGTTTTAAAAAAGTTCCCGGAATCCAAATTTGGACATTCGTTAGTGTATTAAGTGTATCAAAATGTCATCTTTCACGTTGATTCGGAATCGTCAACCGCAATAAAAGTCAGTTTTGAGATATTGTTGAATGAACAAAGTTGCCTCTTTCTTGTTTCAAGTGTTTAACTATTGACCCATGGCTAAAACTCAAGCTTTAAAGACTTCCCGAAATCCAAATTTGGACTTTCGTTAGTGTATTAAGTGTATCAAAATGTCGTCTTTCACATTTATTCGAAATCGTCAACCGCAAAAAAAGTCAGTTTTGAGAAATCGTTGAATGAACAAAGTTGTCTCTTTCTTGTTTCAAGTGTTCTACTATAGACCCATGGCTAAAACTCAAGTTTTAAAGACTTCCAGAAATCCAAATTTAGACTTTCATTAGTGTATTAAGTGTATTAAAATGTCGTATTTCACATTGATTCGGAATCGTCAACCGCAAAAAAAGTCAGTTTTGAGATATCGTTGAATGAACAAAGTTGTCTCTTTCCTGTTTCAAGTGTTTAGCTATGGACCCATGGCTAAAACTCAAGTTTTAAAGACTTCCCGAAATCTGAATTTGGACTTTCATTAGCGTATTAAGTGTATTAAAATTTCATCTTTCACATTGATTCGGAATCGTCAACCGCAAAAAAAGTCAGTTTTGAGTTATAGTTGAATGAACAAAGTTGTCTCTTTCTTGTTTCAAGTATTCAACTATGGACCCATGGCTAAAACTCAAGTTTTAAAGACTTCCCGAAATTCGAATTTGGACTTTCATGAGTGTATTAAGTGTATTAAAATGTCGTCTTTCACATTGATTCGGAATCGTCAACCACAAAAAAAGTCAGTTTTGAGATATCGTTGAATGAACAAAGTTGTCTCTTTCTTGTTTCAAGTGTTTAACTATGGACCCATGGCTAAAACTCAAGTTTTAAAAACTTCTCGAAATATGAATTTGGACTTTCTTTAGTGTATTAGGTGTTTCAAAATGTCGTCTTTCACGTAGATTCGGAATCATCAACAGCAAAAAAAGTCAGTTTTGTGATATCGTTGAATGAACAAAGTTGTATCTTTCTTGTTTCAAGTGTTTAACTACGGACCCATGGCTAAAACACAAGTTTTAAAGACTTTTCGAAATCCGAATTTGGACTTTCATCAGTGTATTAAGTGTATTAAAATGTCATCTTTCACATTGATTCGGAATCGTCCACCGCAAAAAAGTTCCCTTTTGAGTTATCGTTGAATGAACAAAGTTGTCTCTTTCTTGTTTCAAGTGTTCAATGATGGACCCATGGCTAAAACTCAAGTTTTAAAAACTTCTCGAAATATGAATTTGTACTTTCTTTAGTGTATTAAGTGTTTCAAAATGTCGTCTTTCACGTAGATTCGGAATCATCAAAAGCAAATAAGTCAGTTTTTAGATATCTTTGATTGAACAAAGTTCTGTCTTTCTTGTTTCAAGTGTTTAACTATGGACCATGGCTAAAACTCAAGTTTTAAAAACTTTTCGAAATCTGAATATGGACTTTCTTTAGTGTATTAAGTGTTTCAAAATGCTGTCTTTCACGTAGATTCGTAATCATCAAAAGCAAATAAGTCAGTTTTAAGATATCGTTGATTGAACAAAGTTGTCTTCTTCTTATTTCAAGTGTTCTACTATGGACCCATGGGTAAAACTCAAGTTTTAAAAACTTCCCAGAATCTGAATTGAGACTTTCGTTAGTGTATTAAGTGTATCAAAATGTCGTCTTTCACATGGATTCGGAATCGTCAACCGCAAAAAAAGTCAGTTTTGAGATATCGTTGAATGAACAAAGTTGTCTCTTTTTATTTTCAAGTGCTTAACTATGGACCATGGCTGAAACTCAAGTTTTAAAGACGTCCCGAAATCCGAATTTGGACTTTCGTTAGTGTATTAAGTGTATCAAAATGTCATCTTTCACATTGATTCGAGATCGTCAACCGCAAAAAAAGTCAGTTTTGAGATATCGTTGAATGAACAAAGTTGTCTCTTTCTTGTTTCAAGTGTTTAACTATGGACCCATGGCTAAAACTCAAGTTTTAAAGACTTCCCGAAATCTGAATTTGGACTTTCATCAGTGTATTAAGTGTATTAAAATGTAGTCTTTCACATTGATTCAGAATTGTGCACCGCAAAAAACTTCCCTTTCGAGTTATCGTTGAATGAACGAAGTTGTCTCTTTCTTGTTTCAAGTGTTCAACTATGGACCCATGGCCAAAACTCAAGTTTTAAAAACTTCCCAAAATCTGAATTTGGGCTTTCTTTAGTGTATTAAGTGTTTCAAAATGCCATCTTTCACGTAGATTCGTAATCATCAAAAGCAAATAAGTCAGTTTTTAGATATCTTTGATTGAACAAAGTTCTGTCTTTTCTTGTTTCAAGTGTTCTACTATGGACCCATGGCTAAAACTCAAGTTTTAAAAACATCCCGAAATCTAAATCTGGACTTTCATTAGGGTATTAAGTGTATCAAAATGTCGTCTTTCACATAGATTCGAAATCGTCAACTGCAAAAAAGTCAATTTTAAGATATCGTAGATTGAACAAAGTTGTCTCTTTCTTGTTTCAAGTGTTCTACTATGGACCCATGGGTAAAACTCAAGTTTTAAAAAAGTTTCCGGAATCCAAATTTGGACATTCGTTAGTGTATTAAGTGTATCAAAATGTCGTCTTTCACGTTGATTCGGAATCGTCAACCGCAATAAAAGTCAGTTTTGAGATATTGTTGAATGAACAAAGTTGTCTCTTTCTTGTTTCAAGTGTTCTACTATTTACCCATGGCTAAAACTCAAGTTTTAAAGACTTCCCGAAATCCGAATTTGGACTTTCGTTAGTGTATTAAGTGTATCAAAATGTCATCTTTCACATTTATTCGAAATCGTCAACTGCAAAAAAAGTCAGTTTTGAGAAATCGTTGAATGAACAAAGTTGTCTCTTTCTTGTTTCAAGTGTTCTACTATGGACCCATGGCTAAAACTCAAGTTTTAAAGACTTTCTGAAATCCGAATTTGGACTTTCATCAGTGTATTAAGTGTATTAAAATGTCGTCTTTCACATTGATTCGGAATCGTCCACTACAAAAAACTGCCCTTTTGAGTTATCGTTGAATAAGCAAAGTTGTCTCTTTCTTGTTTCAAGTGTTCAACTATGGACCCATGGCTAAAACACAAGTTTTAAAAACTTCTCGAAATATGAATTTGGACTTTCTTTAGTGTATTAAGTTTTTCAAAATGTCGTCTTTCACGTAGATTCGGAATCATCAAAACCAAATAAGTCAGTTTTTCGATATCTTTGATTGAACAAAGTTCTATCTTTCTTGTTTCAAGTGTTCTCCTATGGACCCACGGCTAAAACTCAAGTTTTAAAAACTTCTCGAAATCTGAATCTGGACTTTCATTAGTGTATTAAGTGTATCAAAATGTCATCTTTCACATAGGTTCGGAATCGTCAACTACAAAAAAGTCAATTTTAAGATATCGTTGATTGAACAAAGTTGTCTCCTTCTTGTTTAGAGTGTTCTACTATGGACCATGGCTAAAACTCAAGTTTTAGAGACATCTCGAAATCCGAATTTGGACTTTCGTTAGTGTATTAAGTGTATCAAAATGTCATCTTTCACATTGATTCGAGATCGTCAACCGCAAAAAAAGTCAGTTTTGAGATATCGTTGAATGAACAAAGTTGTCTCTTTCTTGTTTCTAGTGTTTAACTATGGACCCATGGCTAAAACTCAAGTTTTAAAGACTTCCCGAAATCTGATTTGGACTTTCATCATTGTATTAAGTGTATTAAAATGTAGTCTTTCACATTGATTCAGAATCGTCCACCGCAAAAAACTTTCCTTTCGAGTTATCGTTGAATGAACGAAGTTGTCTCTTTCTTGTTTCAAGTGTTCAACTACGGACCCATGGCCAAAACTCAAGTTTTAAAAACTTCCCAAAATCTGAATTTGGGCTTTCTTTAGTGTATTAAGTGTTTCAAAATGCCGTCTTTCACTTAGATTCGTAATCATCAAAAGCAAATAAGTCAGTTTTTAGATATCTTTGATTGAACAAAGTTCTGTCTTTCTTGTTTCAAGTGTTCTACTATGGACCCATGTCTAAAACTCAAGTTTTAAAAACTTCCTGAAATCTAAATCTGGACTTTCATTAGGGTATTAAGTGTATCAAAATGTCGTCTTTCACATAGATTCGGAATCGTCAACTGCAAAAAAGTCAATTTTAAGATATCATTGATTGAACAAAGTTGTCACTTTCTTGTTTCAAGTGTTCTACTATGGACCCATGGGTAAAACTCAAGTTTTAAAAAAGTTCCCGGAATCCAAATTTGGACATTCGTTAGTGTATTAAGTGTATCAAAATGTCATCTTTCACGTTGATTCGGAATCGTCAACCGCAATAAAAGTCAGTTTTGAGATATTGTTGAATGAACAAAGTTGCCTCTTTCTTGTTTCAAGTGTTTAACTATTGACCCATGGCTAAAACTCAAGCTTTAAAGACTTCCCGAAATCCAAATTTGGACTTTCGTTAGTGTATTAAGTGTATCAAAATGTCGTCTTTCACATTTATTCGAAATCGTCAACCGCAAAAAAAGTCAGTTTTGAGAAATCGTTGAATGAACAAAGTTGTCTCTTTCTTGTTTCAAGTGTTCTACTATAGACCCATGGCTAAAACTCAAGTTTTAAAGACTTCCAGAAATCCAAATTTAGACTTTCATTAGTGTATTAAGTGTATTAAAATGTCGTATTTCACATTGATTCGGAATCGTCAACCGCAAAAAAAGTCAGTTTTGAGATATCGTTGAATGAACAAAGTTGTCTCTTTCCTGTTTCAAGTGTTTAGCTATGGACCCATGGCTAAAACTCAAGTTTTAAAGACTTCCCGAAATCTGAATTTGGACTTTCATTAGCGTATTAAGTGTATTAAAATTTCATCTTTCACATTGATTCGGAATCGTCAACCGCAAAAAAAGTCAGTTTTGAGTTATAGTTGAATGAACAAAGTTGTCTCTTTCTTGTTTCAAGTATTCAACTATGGACCCATGGCTAAAACTCAAGTTTTAAAGACTTCCCGAAATTCGAATTTGGACTTTCATGAGTGTATTAAGTGTATTAAAATGTCGTCTTTCACATTGATTCGGAATCGTCAACCACAAAAAAAGTCAGTTTTGAGATATCGTTGAATGAACAAAGTTGTCTCTTTCTTGTTTCAAGTGTTTAACTATGGACCCATGGCTAAAACTCAAGTTTTAAAAACTTCTCGAAATATGAATTTGGACTTTCTTTAGTGTATTAGGTGTTTCAAAATGTCGTCTTTCACGTAGATTCGGAATCATCAACAGCAAAAAAAGTCAGTTTTGTGATATCGTTGAATGAACAAAGTTGTATCTTTCTTGTTTCAAGTGTTTAACTACGGACCCATGGCTAAAACTCAAGTTTTAAAGACTTTTCGAAATCCGAATTTGGACTTTCATCAGTGTATTAAGTGTATTAAAATGTCATCTTTCACATTGATTCGGAATCGTCCACCGCAAAAAAGTTCCCTTTTGAGTTATCGTTGAATGAACAAAGTTGTCTCTTTCTTGTTTCAAGTGTTCAATGATGGACCCATGGCTAAAACTCAAGTTTTAAAAACTTCTCGAAATATGAATTTGTACTTTCTTTAGTGTATTAAGTGTTTAAAAATGTCGTCTTTCACGTAGATTCGGAATCATCAAAAGCAAATAAGTCAGTTTTTAGATATCTTTGATTGAACAAAGTTCTGTCTTTCTTGTTTCAAGTGTTTAACTATGGACCATGGCTAAAACTCAAGTTTTAAAAACTTTTCGAAATCTGAATATGGACTTTCTTTAGTGTATTAAGTGTTTCAAAATGCTGTCTTTCACGTAGATTCGTAATCATCAAAAGCAAATAAGTCAGTTTTAAGATATCGTTGATTGAACAAAGTTGTCTTCTTCTTATTTCAAGTGTTCTACTATGGACCCATGGGTAAAACTCAAGTTTTAAAAACTTCCCAGAATCTGAATTGAGACTTTCGTTAGTGTATTAAGTGTATCAAAATGTCGTCTTTCACATGGATTCGGAATCGTCAACCGCAAAAAAAGTCAGTTTTGAGATATCGTTGAATGAACAAAGTTGTCTCTTTTTATTTTCAAGTGCTTAACTATGGACCATGGCTGAAACTCAAGTTTTAAAGACGTCCCGAAATCCGAATTTGGACTTTCGTTAGTGTATTAAGTGTATCAAAATGTCATCTTTCACATTGATTCGAGATCGTCAACCGCAAAAAAAGTCAGTTTTGAGATATCGTTGAATGAACAAAGTTGTCTCTTTCTTGTTTCAAGTGTTTAACTATGGACCCATGGCTAAAACTCAAGTTTTAAAGACTTCCCGAAATCTGAATTTGGACTTTCATCAGTGTATTAAGTGTATTAAAATGTAGTCTTTCACATTGATTCAGAATCGTGCACCGCAAAAAACTTCCCTTTCGAGTTATCGTTGAATGAACGAAGTTGTCTCTTTCTTGTTTCAAGTGTTCAACTATGGACCCATGGCCAAAACTCAAGTTTTAAAAACTTCCCAAAATCTGAATTTGGGCTTTCTTTAGTGTATTAAGTGTTTCAAAATGCCATCTTTCACGTAGATTCGTAATCATCAAAAGCAAATAAGTCAGTTTTTAGATATCTTTGATTGAACAAAGTTCTGTCTTTTCTTGTTTCAAGTGTTCTACTATGGACCCATGGCTAAATCTCAAGTTTTAAAAACATCCCGAAATCTAAATCTGGACTTTCATTAGGGTATTAAGTGTATCAAAATGTCGTCTTTCACATAGATTCGAAATCGTCAACTGCAAAAAAGTCAATTTTAAGATATCGTAGATTGAACAAAGTTGTCTCTTTCTTGTTTCAAGTGTTCTACTATGGACCCATGGGTAAAACTCAAGTTTTAAAAAAGTTTCCGGAATCCAAATTTGGACATTCGTTAGTGTATTAAGTGTATCAAAATGTCGTCTTTCACGTTGATTCGGAATCGTCAACCGCAATAAAAGTCAGTTTTGAGATATTGTTGAATGAACAAAGTTGTCTCTTTCTTGTTTCAAGTGTTCTACTATTTACCCATGGCTAAAACTCAAGTTTTAAAGACTTCCCGAAATCCGAATTTGGACTTTCGTTAGTGTATTAAGTGTATCAAAATGTCATCTTTCACATTTATTCGAAATCGTCAACTGCAAAAAAAGTCAGTTTTGAGAAATCGTTGAATGAACAAAGTTGTCTCTTTCTTGTTTCAAGTGTTCTACTATGGACCCATGGCTAAAACTCAAGTTTTAAAGACTTTCCGAAATCCGAATTTGGACTTTCATCAGTGTATTAAGTGTATTAAAATGTCGTCTTTCACATTGATTCGGAATCGTCCACTACAAAAAACTGCCCTTTTGAGTTATCGTTGAATAAGCAAAGTTGTCTCTTTCTTGTTTCAAGTGTTCAACTATGGACCCATGGCTAAAACACAAGTTTTAAAAACTTCTCGAAATATGAATTTGGACTTTCTTTAGTGTATTAAGTTTTTCAAAATGTCGTCTTTCACGTAGATTCGGAATCATCAAAACCAAATAAGTCAGTTTTTCGATATCTTTGATTGAACAAAGTTCTATCTTTCTTGTATCAAGTGTTCTCCTATGGACCCACGGCTAAAACTCAAGTTTTAAAAACTTCTCGAAATCTGAATCTGGACTTTCATTAGTGTATTAAGTGTATCAAAATGTCATCTTTCACATAGGTTCGGAATCGTCAACTACAAAAAAGTCAATTTTAAGATATCGTTGATTGAACAAAGTTGTCTCCTTCTTGTTTCGAGTGTTCTACTATGGACCATGGCTAAAACTCAAGTTTTAGAGACATCTCGAAATCCGAATTTGGACTTTCGTTAGTGTATTAAGTGTATCAAAATGTCATCTTTCACATTGATTCGAGATCGTCAACCGCAAAAAAAGTCAGTTTTGAGATATCGTTGAATGAACAAAGTTGTCTCTTTCTTGTTTCTAGTGTTTAACTATGGACCCATGGCTAAAACTCAAGTTTTAAAGACTTCCCGAAATCTGATTTGGACTTTCATCATTGTATTAAGTGTATTAAAATGTAGTCTTTCACATTGATTCAGAATCGTCCACCGCAAAAAACTTTCCTTTCGAGTTATCGTTGAATGAACGAAGTTGTCTCTTTCTTGTTTCAAGTGTTCAACTACGGACCCATGGCCAAAACTCAAGTTTTAAAAACTTCCCAAAATCTGAATTTGGGCTTTCTTTAGTGTATTAAGTGTTTCAAAATGCCGTCTTTCACTTAGATTCGTAATCATCAAAAGCAAATAAGTCAGTTTTTAGATATCTTTGATTGAACAAAGTTCTGTCTTTCTTGTTTCAAGTGTTCTACTATGGACCCATGTCTAAAACTCAAGTTTTAAAAACTTCCTGAAATCTAAATCTGGACTTTCATTAGGGTATTAAGTGTATCAAAATGTCGTCTTTCACATAGATTCGGAATCGTCAACTGCAAAAAAGTCAATTTTAAGATATCGTAGATTGAACAAAGTTGTCTCTTTCTTGTTTCAAGTGTTCTACTATGGACCCATGGGTAAAACTCAAGTTTTAAAAAAGTTTCCGGAATCCAAATTTGGACATTCGTTAGTGTATTAAGTGTATCAAAATGTCGTCTTTCACGTTGATTCGGAATCGTCAACCGCAATAAAAGTCAGTTTTGAGATATTGTTGAATGAACAAAGTTGTCTCTTTCTTGTTTCAAGTGTTCTACTATTTACCCATGGCTAAAACTCAAGTTTTAAAGACTTCCCGAAATCCGAATTTGGACTTTCGTTAGTGTATTAAGTGTATCAAAATGTCATCTTTCACATTTATTCGAAATCGTCAACTGCAAAAAAAGTCAGTTTTGAGAAATCGTTGAATGAACAAAGTTGTCTCTTTCTTGTTTCAAGTGTTCTACTATGGACCCATGGCTAAAACTCAAGTTTTAAAGACTTTCCGAAATCCGAATTTGGACTTTCATCAGTGTATTAAGTGTATTAAAATGTCGTCTTTCACATTGATTCGGAATCGTCCACTACAAAAAACTGCCCTTTTGAGTTATCGTTGAATAAGCAAAGTTGTCTCTTTCTTGTTTCAAGTGTTCAACTATGGACCCATGGCTAAAACACAAGTTTTAAAAACTTCTCGAAATATGAATTTGGACTTTCTTTAGTGTATTAAGTTTTTCAAAATGTCGTCTTTCACGTAGATTCGGAATCATCAAAACCAAATAAGTCAGTTTTTCGATATCTTTGATTGAACAAAGTTCTATCTTTCTTGTTTCAAGTGTTCTCCTATGGACCCACGGCTAAAACTCAAGTTTTAAAAACTTCTCGAAATCTGAATCTGGACTTTCATTAGTGTATTAAGTGTATCAAAATGTCATCTTTCACATAGGTTCGGAATCGTCAACTACAAAAAAGTCAATTTTAAGATATCGTTGATTGAACAAAGTTGTCTCCTTCTTGTTTCGAGTGTTCTACTATGGACCATGGCTAAAACTCAAGTTTTAGAGACATCTCGAAATCCGAATTTGGACTTTCGTTAGTGTATTAAGTGTATCAAAATGTCATCTTTCACATTGATTCGAGATCGTCAACCGCAAAAAAAGTCAGTTTTGAGATATCGTTGAATGAACAAAGTTGCCTCTTTCTTGTTTCAAGTGTTTAACTATTGACCCATGGCTAAAACTCAAGCTTTAAAGACTTCCCGAAATCCAAATTTGGACTTTCGTTAGTGTATTAAGTGTATCAAAATGTCGTCTTTCACATTTATTCGAAATCGTCAACCGCAAAAAAAGTCAGTTTTGAGAAATCGTTGAATGAACAAAGTTGTCTCTTTCTTGTTTCAAGTGTTCTACTATAGACCCATGGCTAAAACTCAAGTTTTAAAGACTTCCAGAAATCCAAATTTAGACTTTCATTAGTGTATTAAGTGTATTAAAATGTCGTATTTCACATTGATTCGGAATCGTCAACCGCAAAAAAAGTCAGTTTTGAGATATCGTTTAATGAACAAAGTTGTCTCTTTCCTGTTTCAAGTGTTTAGCTATGGACCCATGGCTAAAACTCAAGTTTTAAAGACTTCCCGAAATCCGAATTTGGACTTTCATTAGCGTATTAAGTGTATTAAAATTTCATCTTTCACATTGATTCGGAATCGTCAACCGCAAAAAAAGTCAGTTTTGAGTTATAGTTGAATGAACAAAGTTGTCTCTTTCTTGTTTCAAGTATTCAACTATGGACCCATGGCTAAAACTCAAGTTTTAAAGACTTCCCGAAATTCGAATTTGGACTTTCATGAGTGTATTAAGTGTATTAAAATGTCGTCTTTCACATTGATTCGGAATCGTCAACCACAAAAAAAGTCAGTTTTGAGATATCGTTGAATGAACAAAGTTGTCTCTTTCTTGTTTCAAGTGTTTAACTATGGACCCATGGCTAAAACTCAAGTTTTAAAAACTTCTCGAAATATGAATTTGGACTTTCTTTAGTGTATTAGGTGTTTCAAAATGTCGTCTTTCACGTAGATTCGGAATCATCAACAGCAAAAAAAGTCAGTTTTGTGATATCGTTGAATGAACAAAGTTGTATCTTTCTTGTTTCAAGTGTTTAACTACGGACCCATGGCTAAAACACAAGTTTTAAAGACTTTTCGAAATCCGAATTTGGACTTTCATCAGTGTATTAAGTGTATTAAAATGTCATCTTTCACATTGATTCGGAATCGTCCACCGCAAAAAAGTTCCCTTTTGAGTTATCGTTGAATGAACAAAGTTGTCTCTTTCTTGTTTCAAGTGTTCAATGATGGACCCATGGCTAAAACTCAAGTTTTAAAAACTTCTCGAAATATGAATTTGTACTTTCTTTAGTGTATTAAGTGTTTCAAAATGTCGTCTTTCACGTAGATTCGGAATCATCAAAAGCAAATAAGTCAGTTTTTAGATATCTTTGATTGAACAAAGTTCTGTCTTTCTTGTTTCAAGTGTTTAACTATGGACCATGGCTAAAACTCAAGTTTTAAAAACTTTTCGAAATCTGAATATGGACTTTCTTTAGTGTATTAAGTGTTTCAAAATGCTGTCTTTCACGTAGATTCGTAATCATCAAAAGCAAATAAGTCAGTTTTAAGATATCGTTGATTGAACAAAGTTGTCTTCTTCTTATTTCAAGTGTTCTACTATGGACCCATGGGTAAAACTCAAGTTTTAAAAACTTCCCAGAATCTGAATTGAGACTTTCGTTAGTGTATTAAGTGTATCAAAATGTCGTCTTTCACATGGATTCGGAATCGTCAACCGCAAAAAAAGTCAGTTTTGAGATATCGTTGAATGAACAAAGTTGTCTCTTTTTATTTTCAAGTGCTTAACTATGGACCATGGCTGAAACTCAAGTTTTAAAGACGTCCCGAAATCCGAATTTGGACTTTCGTTAGTGTATTAAGTGTATCAAAATGTCATCTTTCACATTGATTCGAGATCGTCAACCGCAAAAAAAGTCAGTTTTGAGATATCGTTGAATGAACAAAGTTGTCTCTTTCTTGTTTCAAGTGTTTAACTATGGACCCATGGCTAAAACTCAAGTTTTAAAGACTTCCCGAAATCTGAATTTGGACTTTCATCAGTGTATTAAGTGTATTAAAATGTAGTATTTCACATTGATTCAGAATTGTGCACCGCAAAAAACTTCCCTTTCGAGTTATCGTTGAATGAACGAATTTGTCTCTTTCTTGTTTCAAGTGTTCAACTATGGACCCATGGCCAAAACTCAAGTTTTAAAAACTTCCCAAAATCTGAATTTGGGCTTTCTTTAGTGTATTAAGTGTTTCAAAATGCCATCTTTCACGTAGATTCGTAATCATCAAAAGCAAATAAGTCAGTTTTTAGATATCTTTGATTGAACAAAGTTCTGTCTTTTCTTGTTTCAAGTGTTCTACTATGGACCCATGGCTAAAACTCAAGTTTTAAAAACATCCCGAAATCTAAATCTGGACTTTCATTAGGGTATTAAGTGTATCAAAATGTCGTCTTTCACATAGATTCGAAATCGTCAACTGCAAAAAAGTCAATTTTAAGATATCGTAGATTGAACAAAGTTGTCTCTTTCTTGTTTCAAGTGTTCTACTATGGACCCATGGGTAAAACTCAAGTTTTAAAAAAGTTTCCGGAATCCAAATTTGGACATTCGTTAGTGTATTAAGTGTATCAAAATGTCGTCTTTCACGTTGATTCGGAATCGTCAACCGCAATAAAAGTCAGTTTTGAGATATTGTTGAATGAACAAAGTTGTCTCTTTCTTGTTTCAAGTGTTCTACTATTTACCCATGGCTAAAACTCAAGTTTTAAAGACTTCCCGAAATCCGAATTTGGACTTTCGTTAGTGTATTAAGTGTATCAAAATGTCATCTTTCACATTTATTCGAAATCGTCAACTGCAAAAAAAGTCAGTTTTGAGAAATCGTTGAATGAACAAAGTTGTCTCTTTCTTGTTTCAAGTGTTCTACTATGGACCCATGGCTAAAACTCAAGTTTTAAAGACTTTCTGAAATCCGAATTTGGACTTTCATCAGTGTATTAAGTGTATTAAAATGTCGTCTTTCACATTGATTCGGAATCGTCCACTACAAAAAACTGCCCTTTTGAGTTATCGTTGAATAAGCAAAGTTGTCTCTTTCTTGTTTCAAGTGTTCAACTATGGACCCATGGCTAAAACACAAGTTTTAAAAACTTCTCGAAATATGAATTTGGACTTTCTTTAGTGTATTAAGTTTTTCAAAATGTCGTCTTTCACGTAGATTCGGAATCATCAAAACCAAATAAGTCAGTTTTTCGATATCTTTGATTGAACAAAGTTCTATCTTTCTTGTTTCAAGTGTTCTCCTATGGACCCACGGCTAAAACTCAAGTTTTAAAAACTTCTCGAAATCTGAATCTGGACTTTCATTAGTGTATTAAGTGTATCAAAATGTCATCTTTCACATAGGTTCGGAATCGTCAACTACAAAAAAGTCAATTTTAAGATATCGTTGATTGAACAAAGTTGTCTCCTTCTTGTTTCGAGTGTTCTACTATGGACCATGGCTAAAACTCAAGTTTTAGAGACATCTCGAAATCCGAATTTGGACTTTCGTTAGTGTATTAAGTGTATCAAAATGTCATCTTTCACATTGATTCGAGATCGTCAACCGCAAAAAAAGTCAGTTTTGAGATATCGTTGAATGAACAAAGTTGTCTCTTTCTTGTTTCTAGTGTTTAACTATGGACCCATGGCTAAAACTCAAGTTTTAAAGACTTCCCGAAATCTGATTTGGACTTTCATCATTGTATTAAGTGTATTAAAATGTAGTCTTTCACATTGATTCAGAATCGTCCACCGCAAAAAACTTTCCTTTCGAGTTATCGTTGAATGAACGAAGTTGTCTCTTTCTTTTTTCAAGTGTTCAACTACGGACCCATGGCCAAAACTCAAGTTTTAAAAACTTCCCAAAATCTGAATTTGGGCTTTCTTTAGTGTATTAAGTGTTTCAAAATGCCGTCTTTCACTTAGATTCGTAATCATCAAAAGCAAATAAGTCAGTTTTTAGATATCTTTGATTGAACAAAGTTCTGTCTTTCTTGTTTCAAGTGTTCTACTATGGACCCATGTCTAAAACTCAAGTTTTAAAAACTTCCTGAAATCTAAATCTGGACTTTCATTAGGGTATTAAGTGTATCAAAATGTCGTCTTTCACATAGATTCGGAATCGTCAACTGCAAAAAAGTCAATTTTAAGATATCATTGATTGAACAAAGTTGTCACTTTCTTGTTTCAAGTGTTCTACTATGGACCCATGGGTAAAACTCAAGTTTTAAAAAAGTTCCCGGAATCCAAATTTGGACATTCGTTAGTGTATTAAGTGTATCAAAATGTCATCTTTCACGTTGATTCGGAATCGTCAACCGCAATAAAAGTCAGTTTTGAGATATTGTTGAATGAACAAAGTTGCCTCTTTCTTGTTTCAAGTGTTTAACTATTGACCCATGGCTAAAACTCAAGCTTTAAAGACTTCCCGAAATCCAAATTTGGACTTTCGTTAGTGTATTAAGTGTATCAAAATGTCGTCTTTCACATTTATTCGAAATCGTCAACCGCAAAAAAAGTCAGTTTTGAGAAATCGTTGAATGAACAAAGTTGTCTCTTTCTTGTTTCAAGTGTTCTACTATAGACCCATGGCTAAAACTCAAGTTTTAAAGACTTCCAGAAATCCAAATTTAGACTTTCATTAGTGTATTAAGTGTATTAAAATGTCGTATTTCACATTGATTCGGAATCGTCAACCGCAAAAAAAGTCAGTTTTGAGATATCGTTGAATGAACAAAGTTGTCTCTTTCCTGTTTCAAGTGTTTAGCTATGGACCCATGGCTAAAACTCAAGTTTTAAAGACTTCCCGAAATCTGAATTTGGACTTTCATTAGCGTATTAAGTGTATTAAAATTTCATCTTTCACATTGATTCGGAATCGTCAACCGCAAAAAAAGTCAGTTTTGAGTTATAGTTGAATGAACAAAGTTGTCTCTTTCTTGTTTCAAGTATTCAACTATGGACCCATGGCTAAAACTCAAGTTTTAAAGACTTCCCGAAATTCGAATTTGGACTTTCATGAGTGTATTAAGTGTATTAAAATGTCGTCTTTCACATTGATTCGGAATCGTCAACCACAAAAAAAGTCAGTTTTGAGATATCGTTGAATGAACAAAGTTGTCTCTTTCTTGTTTCAAGTGTTTAACTATGGACCCATGGCTAAAACTCAAGTTTTAAAAACTTCTCGAAATATGAATTTGGACTTTCTTTAGTGTATTAGGTGTTTCAAAATGTCGTCTTTCACGTAGATTCGGAATCATCAACAGCAAAAAAAGTCAGTTTTGTGATATCGTTGAATGAACAAAGTTGTATCTTTCTTGTTTCAAGTGTTTAACTACGGACCCATGGCTAAAACTCAAGTTTTAAAGACTTTTCGAAATCCGAATTTGGACTTTCATCAGTGTATTAAGTGTATTAAAATGTCATCTTTCACAT
Organism: Diospyros kaki; assembly: GCA_036245055.1. Classification (NCBI taxonomy): domain Eukaryota; kingdom Viridiplantae; phylum Streptophyta; class Magnoliopsida; order Ericales; family Ebenaceae; genus Diospyros; species Diospyros kaki. The sequence goes on along the minus strand of BSEG01000009.1, from coordinate 17,393,004 downwards.
TGATTCGGAATCGTCCACCGCAAAAAAGTTCCCTTTTGAGTTATCGTTGAATGAACAAAGTTGTCTCTTTCTTGTTTCAAGTGTTCAATGATGGACCCATGGCTAAAACTCAAGTTTTAAAAACTTCTCGAAATATGAATTTGTACTTTCTTTAGTGTATTAAGTGTTTAAAAATGTCGTCTTTCACGTAGATTCGGAATCATCAAAAGCAAATAAGTCAGTTTTTAGATATCTTTGATTGAACAAAGTTCTGTCTTTCTTGTTTCAAGTGTTTAACTATGGACCATGGCTAAAACTCAAGTTTTAAAAACTTTTCGAAATCTGAATATGGACTTTCTTTAGTGTATTAAGTGTTTCAAAATGCTGTCTTTCACGTAGATTCGTAATCATCAAAAGCAAATAAGTCAGTTTTAAGATATCGTTGATTGAACAAAGTTGTCTTCTTCTTATTTCAAGTGTTCTACTATGGACCCATGGGTAAAACTCAAGTTTTAAAAACTTCCCAGAATCTGAATTGAGACTTTCGTTAGTGTATTAAGTGTATCAAAATGTCGTCTTTCACATGGATTCGGAATCGTCAACCGCAAAAAAAGTCAGTTTTGAGATATCGTTGAATGAACAAAGTTGTCTCTTTTTATTTTCAAGTGCTTAACTATGGACCATGGCTGAAACTCAAGTTTTAAAGACGTCCCGAAATCCGAATTTGGACTTTCGTTAGTGTATTAAGTGTATCAAAATGTCATCTTTCACATTGATTCGAGATCGTCAACCGCAAAAAAAGTCAGTTTTGAGATATCGTTGAATGAACAAAGTTGTCTCTTTCTTGTTTCAAGTGTTTAACTATGGACCCATGGCTAAAACTCAAGTTTTAAAGACTTCCCGAAATCTGAATTTGGACTTTCATCAGTGTATTAAGTGTATTAAAATGTAGTCTTTCACATTGATTCAGAATCGTGCACCGCAAAAAACTTCCCTTTCGAGTTATCGTTGAATGAACGAAGTTGTCTCTTTCTTGTTTCAAGTGTTCAACTATGGACCCATGGCCAAAACTCAAGTTTTAAAAACTTCCCAAAATCTGAATTTGGGCTTTCTTTAGTGTATTAAGTGTTTCAAAATGCCATCTTTCACGTAGATTCGTAATCATCAAAAGCAAATAAGTCAGTTTTTAGATATCTTTGATTGAACAAAGTTCTGTCTTTTCTTGTTTCAAGTGTTCTACTATGGACCCATGGCTAAATCTCAAGTTTTAAAAACATCCCGAAATCTAAATCTGGACTTTCATTAGGGTATTAAGTGTATCAAAATGTCGTCTTTCACATAGATTCGAAATCGTCAACTGCAAAAAAGTCAATTTTAAGATATCGTAGATTGAACAAAGTTGTCTCTTTCTTGTTTCAAGTGTTCTACTATGGACCCATGGGTAAAACTCAAGTTTTAAAAAAGTTTCCGGAATCCAAATTTGGACATTCGTTAGTGTATTAAGTGTATCAAAATGTCGTCTTTCACGTTGATTCGGAATCGTCAACCGCAATAAAAGTCAGTTTTGAGATATTGTTGAATGAACAAAGTTGTCTCTTTCTTGTTTCAAGTGTTCTACTATTTACCCATGGCTAAAACTCAAGTTTTAAAGACTTCCCGAAATCCGAATTTGGACTTTCGTTAGTGTATTAAGTGTATCAAAATGTCATCTTTCACATTTATTCGAAATCGTCAACTGCAAAAAAAGTCAGTTTTGAGAAATCGTTGAATGAACAAAGTTGTCTCTTTCTTGTTTCAAGTGTTCTACTATGGACCCATGGCTAAAACTCAAGTTTTAAAGACTTTCCGAAATCCGAATTTGGACTTTCATCAGTGTATTAAGTGTATTAAAATGTCGTCTTTCACATTGATTCGGAATCGTCCACTACAAAAAACTGCCCTTTTGAGTTATCGTTGAATAAGCAAAGTTGTCTCTTTCTTGTTTCAAGTGTTCAACTATGGACCCATGGCTAAAACACAAGTTTTAAAAACTTCTCGAAATATGAATTTGGACTTTCTTTAGTGTATTAAGTTTTTCAAAATGTCGTCTTTCACGTAGATTCGGAATCATCAAAACCAAATAAGTCAGTTTTTCGATATCTTTGATTGAACAAAGTTCTATCTTTCTTGTATCAAGTGTTCTCCTATGGACCCACGGCTAAAACTCAAGTTTTAAAAACTTCTCGAAATCTGAATCTGGACTTTCATTAGTGTATTAAGTGTATCAAAATGTCATCTTTCACATAGGTTCGGAATCGTCAACTACAAAAAAGTCAATTTTAAGATATCGTTGATTGAACAAAGTTGTCTCCTTCTTGTTTCGAGTGTTCTACTATGGACCATGGCTAAAACTCAAGTTTTAGAGACATCTCGAAATCCGAATTTGGACTTTCGTTAGTGTATTAAGTGTATCAAAATGTCATCTTTCACATTGATTCGAGATCGTCAACCGCAAAAAAAGTCAGTTTTGAGATATCGTTGAATGAACAAAGTTGTCTCTTTCTTGTTTCTAGTGTTTAACTATGGACCCATGGCTAAAACTCAAGTTTTAAAGACTTCCCGAAATCTGATTTGGACTTTCATCATTGTATTAAGTGTATTAAAATGTAGTCTTTCACATTGATTCAGAATCGTCCACCGCAAAAAACTTTCCTTTCGAGTTATCGTTGAATGAACGAAGTTGTCTCTTTCTTGTTTCAAGTGTTCAACTACGGACCCATGGCCAAAACTCAAGTTTTAAAAACTTCCCAAAATCTGAATTTGGGCTTTCTTTAGTGTATTAAGTGTTTCAAAATGCCGTCTTTCACTTAGATTCGTAATCATCAAAAGCAAATAAGTCAGTTTTTAGATATCTTTGATTGAACAAAGTTCTGTCTTTCTTGTTTCAAGTGTTCTACTATGGACCCATGTCTAAAACTCAAGTTTTAAAAACTTCCTGAAATCTAAATCTGGACTTTCATTAGGGTATTAAGTGTATCAAAATGTCGTCTTTCACATAGATTCGGAATCGTCAACTGCAAAAAAGTCAATTTTAAGATATCGTAGATTGAACAAAGTTGTCTCTTTCTTGTTTCAAGTGTTCTACTATGGACCCATGGGTAAAACTCAAGTTTTAAAAAAGTTTCTGGAATCCAAATTTGGACATTCGTTAGTGTATTAAGTGTATCAAAATGTCGTCTTTCACGTTGATTCGGAATCGTCAACCGCAATAAAAGTCAGTTTTGAGATATTGTTGAATGAACAAAGTTGTCTCTTTCTTGTTTCAAGTGTTCTACTATTTACCCATGGCTAAAACTCAAGTTTTAAAGACTTCCCGAAATCCGAATTTGGACTTTCGTTAGTGTATTAAGTGTATCAAAATGTCATCTTTCACATTTATTCGAAATCGTCAACTGCAAAAAAAGTCAGTTTTGAGAAATCGTTGAATGAACAAAGTTGTCTCTTTCTTGTTTCAAGTGTTCTACTATGGACCCATGGCTAAAACTCAAGTTTTAAAGACTTTCCGAAATCCGAATTTGGACTTTCATCAGTGTATTAAGTGTATTAAAATGTCGTCTTTCACATTGATTCGGAATCGTCCACTACAAAAAACTGCCCTTTTGAGTTATCGTTGAATAAGCAAAGTTGTCTCTTTCTTGTTTCAAGTGTTCAACTATGGACCCATGGCTAAAACACAAGTTTTAAAAACTTCTCGAAATATGAATTTGGACTTTCTTTAGTGTATTAAGTTTTTCAAAATGTCGTCTTTCACGTAGATTCGGAATCATCAAAACCAAATAAGTCAGTTTTTCGATATCTTTGATTGAACAAAGTTCTATCTTTCTTGTTTCAAGTGTTCTCCTATGGACCCACGGCTAAAACTCAAGTTTTAAAAACTTCTCGAAATCTGAATCTGGACTTTCATTAGTGTATTAAGTGTATCAAAATGTCATCTTTCACATAGGTTCGGAATCGTCAACTACAAAAAAGTCAATTTTAAGATATCGTTGATTGAACAAAGTTGTCTCCTTCTTGTTTCGAGTGTTCTACTATGGACCATGGCTAAAACTCAAGTTTTAGAGACATCTCGAAATCCGAATTTGGACTTTCGTTAGTGTATTAAGTGTATCAAAATGTCATCTTTCACATTGATTCGAGATCGTCAACCGCAAAAAAAGTCAGTTTTGAGATATCGTTGAATGAACAAAGTTGCCTCTTTCTTGTTTCAAGTGTTTAACTATTGACCCATGGCTAAAACTCAAGCTTTAAAGACTTCCCGAAATCCAAATTTGGACTTTCGTTAGTGTATTAAGTGTATCAAAATGTCGTCTTTCACATTTATTCGAAATCGTCAACCGCAAAAAAAGTCAGTTTTGAGAAATCGTTGAATGAACAAAGTTGTCTCTTTCTTGTTTCAAGTGTTCTACTATAGACCCATGGCTAAAACTCAAGTTTTAAAGACTTCCAGAAATCCAAATTTAGACTTTCATTAGTGTATTAAGTGTATTAAAATGTCGTATTTCACATTGATTCGGAATCGTCAACCGCAAAAAAAGTCAGTTTTGAGATATCGTTGAATGAACAAAGTTGTCTCTTTCCTGTTTCAAGTGTTTAGCTATGGACCCATGGCTAAAACTCAAGTTTTAAAGACTTCCCGAAATCCGAATTTGGACTTTCATTAGCGTATTAAGTGTATTAAAATTTCATCTTTCACATTGATTCGGAATCGTCAACCGCAAAAAAAGTCAGTTTTGAGTTATAGTTGAATGAACAAAGTTGTCTCTTTCTTGTTTCAAGTATTCAACTATGGACCCATGGCTAAAACTCAAGTTTTAAAGACTTCCCGAAATTCGAATTTGGACTTTCATGAGTGTATTAAGTGTATTAAAATGTCGTCTTTCACATTGATTCGGAATCGTCAACCACAAAAAAAGTCAGTTTTGAGATATCGTTGAATGAACAAAGTTGTCTCTTTCTTGTTTCAAGTGTTTAACTATGGACCCATGGCTAAAACTCAAGTTTTAAAAACTTCTCGAAATATGAATTTGGACTTTCTTTAGTGTATTAGGTGTTTCAAAATGTCGTCTTTCACGTAGATTCGGAATCATCAACAGCAAAAAAAGTCAGTTTTGTGATATCGTTGAATGAACAAAGTTGTATCTTTCTTGTTTCAAGTGTTTAACTACGGACCCATGGCTAAAACACAAGTTTTAAAGACTTTTCGAAATCCGAATTTGGACTTTCATCAGTGTATTAAGTGTATTAAAATGTCATCTTTCACATTGATTCGGAATCGTCCACCGCAAAAAAGTTCCCTTTTGAGTTATCGTTGAATGAACAAAGTTGTCTCTTTCTTGTTTCAAGTGTTCAATGATGGACCCATGGCTAAAACTCAAGTTTTAAAAACTTCTCGAAATATGAATTTGTACTTTCTTTAGTGTATTAAGTGTTTCAAAATGTCGTCTTTCACGTAGATTCGGAATCATCAAAAGCAAATAAGTCAGTTTTTAGATATCTTTGATTGAACAAAGTTCTGTCTTTCTTGTTTCAAGTGTTTAACTATGGACCATGGCTAAAACTCAAGTTTTAAAAACTTTTCGAAATCTGAATATGGACTTTCTTTAGTGTATTAAGTGTTTCAAAATGCTGTCTTTCACGTAGATTCGTAATCATCAAAAGCAAATAAGTCAGTTTTAAGATATCGTTGATTGAACAAAGTTGTCTTCTTCTTATTTCAAGTGTTCTACTATGGACCCATGGGTAAAACTCAAGTTTTAAAAACTTCCCAGAATCTGAATTGAGACTTTCGTTAGTGTATTAAGTGTATCAAAATGTCGTCTTTCACATGGATTCGGAATCGTCAACCGCAAAAAAAGTCAGTTTTGAGATATCGTTGAATGAACAAAGTTGTCTCTTTTTATTTTCAAGTGCTTAACTATGGACCATGGCTGAAACTCAAGTTTTAAAGACGTCCCGAAATCCGAATTTGGACTTTCGTTAGTGTATTAAGTGTATCAAAATGTCATCTTTCACATTGATTCGAGATCGTCAACCGCAAAAAAAGTCAGTTTTGAGATATCGTTGAATGAACAAAGTTGTCTCTTTCTTGTTTCAAGTGTTTAACTATGGACCCATGGCTAAAACTCAAGTTTTAAAGACTTCCCGAAATCTGAATTTGGACTTTCATCAGTGTATTAAGTGTATTAAAATGTAGTATTTCACATTGATTCAGAATTGTGCACCGCAAAAAACTTCCCTTTCGAGTTATCGTTGAATGAACGAATTTGTCTCTTTCTTGTTTCAAGTGTTCAACTATGGACCCATGGCCAAAACTCAAGTTTTAAAAACTTCCCAAAATCTGAATTTGGGCTTTCTTTAGTGTATTAAGTGTTTCAAAATGCCATCTTTCACGTAGATTCGTAATCATCAAAAGCAAATAAGTCAGTTTTTAGATATCTTTGATTGAACAAAGTTCTGTCTTTTCTTGTTTCAAGTGTTCTACTATGGACCCATGGCTAAAACTCAAGTTTTAAAAACATCCCGAAATCTAAATCTGGACTTTCATTAGGGTATTAAGTGTATCAAAATGTCGTCTTTCACATAGATTCGAAATCGTCAACTGCAAAAAAGTCAATTTTAAGATATCGTAGATTGAACAAAGTTGTCTCTTTCTTGTTTCAAGTGTTCTACTATGGACCCATGGGTAAAACTCAAGTTTTAAAAAAGTTTCCGGAATCCAAATTTGGACATTCGTTAGTGTATTAAGTGTATCAAAATGTCGTCTTTCACGTTGATTCGGAATCGTCAACCGCAATAAAAGTCAGTTTTGAGATATTGTTGAATGAACAAAGTTGTCTCTTTCTTGTTTCAAGTGTTCTACTATTTACCCATGGCTAAAACTCAAGTTTTAAAGACTTCCCGAAATCCGAATTTGGACTTTCGTTAGTGTATTAAGTGTATCAAAATGTCATCTTTCACATTTATTCGAAATCGTCAACTGCAAAAAAAGTCAGTTTTGAGAAATCGTTGAATGAACAAAGTTGTCTCTTTCTTGTTTCAAGTGTTCTACTATGGACCCATGGCTAAAACTCAAGTTTTAAAGACTTTCTGAAATCCGAATTTGGACTTTCATCAGTGTATTAAGTGTATTAAAATGTCGTCTTTCACATTGATTCGGAATCGTCCACTACAAAAAACTGCCCTTTTGAGTTATCGTTGAATAAGCAAAGTTGTCTCTTTCTTGTTTCAAGTGTTCAACTATGGACCCATGGCTAAAACACAAGTTTTAAAAACTTCTCGAAATATGAATTTGGACTTTCTTTAGTGTATTAAGTTTTTCAAAATGTCGTCTTTCACGTAGATTCGGAATCATCAAAACCAAATAAGTCAGTTTTTCGATATCTTTGATTGAACAAAGTTCTATCTTTCTTGTTTCAAGTGTTCTCCTATGGACCCACGGCTAAAACTCAAGTTTTAAAAACTTCTCGAAATCTGAATCTGGACTTTCATTAGTGTATTAAGTGTATCAAAATGTCATCTTTCACATAGGTTCGGAATCGTCAACTACAAAAAAGTCAATTTTAAGATATCGTTGATTGAACAAAGTTGTCTCCTTCTTGTTTCGAGTGTTCTACTATGGACCATGGCTAAAACTCAAGTTTTAGAGACATCTCGAAATCCGAATTTGGACTTTCGTTAGTGTATTAAGTGTATCAAAATGTCATCTTTCACATTGATTCGAGATCGTCAACCGCAAAAAAAGTCAGTTTTGAGATATCGTTGAATGAACAAAGTTGTCTCTTTCTTGTTTCTAGTGTTTAACTATGGACCCATGGCTAAAACTCAAGTTTTAAAGACTTCCCGAAATCTGATTTGGACTTTCATCATTGTATTAAGTGTATTAAAATGTAGTCTTTCACATTGATTCAGAATCGTCCACCGCAAAAAACTTTCCTTTCGAGTTATCGTTGAATGAACGAAGTTGTCTCTTTCTTTTTTCAAGTGTTCAACTACGGACCCATGGCCAAAACTCAAGTTTTAAAAACTTCCCAAAATCTGAATTTGGGCTTTCTTTAGTGTATTAAGTGTTTCAAAATGCCGTCTTTCACTTAGATTCGTAATCATCAAAAGCAAATAAGTCAGTTTTTAGATATCTTTGATTGAACAAAGTTCTGTCTTTCTTGTTTCAAGTGTTCTACTATGGACCCATGTCTAAAACTCAAGTTTTAAAAACTTCCTGAAATCTAAATCTGGACTTTCATTAGGGTATTAAGTGTATCAAAATGTCGTCTTTCACATAGATTCGGAATCGTCAACTGCAAAAAAGTCAATTTTAAGATATCATTGATTGAACAAAGTTGTCACTTTCTTGTTTCAAGTGTTCTACTATGGACCCATGGGTAAAACTCAAGTTTTAAAAAAGTTCCCGGAATCCAAATTTGGACATTCGTTAGTGTATTAAGTGTATCAAAATGTCATCTTTCACGTTGATTCGGAATCGTCAACCGCAATAAAAGTCAGTTTTGAGATATTGTTGAATGAACAAAGTTGCCTCTTTCTTGTTTCAAGTGTTTAACTATTGACCCATGGCTAAAACTCAAGCTTTAAAGACTTCCCGAAATCCAAATTTGGACTTTCGTTAGTGTATTAAGTGTATCAAAATGTCGTCTTTCACATTTATTCGAAATCGTCAACCGCAAAAAAAGTCAGTTTTGAGAAATCGTTGAATGAACAAAGTTGTCTCTTTCTTGTTTCAAGTGTTCTACTATAGACCCATGGCTAAAACTCAAGTTTTAAAGACTTCCAGAAATCCAAATTTAGACTTTCATTAGTGTATTAAGTGTATTAAAATGTCGTATTTCACATTGATTCGGAATCGTCAACCGCAAAAAAAGTCAGTTTTGAGATATCGTTTAATGAACAAAGTTGTCTCTTTCCTGTTTCAAGTGTTTAGCTATGGACCCATGGCTAAAACTCAAGTTTTAAAGACTTCCCGAAATCCGAATTTGGACTTTCATTAGCGTATTAAGTGTATTAAAATTTCATCTTTCACATTGATTCGGAATCGTCAACCGCAAAAAAAGTCAGTTTTGAGTTATAGTTGAATGAACAAAGTTGTCTCTTTCTTGTTTCAAGTATTCAACTATGGACCCATGGCTAAAACTCAAGTTTTAAAGACTTCCCGAAATTCGAATTTGGACTTTCATGAGTGTATTAAGTGTATTAAAATGTCGTCTTTCACATTGATTCGGAATCGTCAACCACAAAAAAAGTCAGTTTTGAGATATCGTTGAATGAACAAAGTTGTCTCTTTCTTGTTTCAAGTGTTTAACTATGGACCCATGGCTAAAACTCAAGTTTTAAAAACTTCTCGAAATATGAATTTGGACTTTCTTTAGTGTATTAGGTGTTTCAAAATGTCGTCTTTCACGTAGATTCGGAATCATCAACAGCAAAAAAAGTCAGTTTTGTGATATCGTTGAATGAACAAAGTTGTATCTTTCTTGTTTCAAGTGTTTAACTACGGACCCATGGCTAAAACACAAGTTTTAAAGACTTTTTGAAATCCGAATTTGGACTTTCATCAGTGTATTAAGTGTATTAAAATGTCATCTTTCACATTGATTCGGAATCGTCCACCGCAAAAAAGTTCCCTTTTGAGTTATCGTTGAATGAACAAAGTTGTCTCTTTCTTGTTTCAAGTGTTCAATGATGGACCCATGGCTAAAACTCAAGTTTTAAAAACTTCTCGAAATATGAATTTGTACTTTCTTTAGTGTATTAAGTGTTTCAAAATGTCGTCTTTCACGTAGATTCGGAATCATCAAAAGCAAATAAGTCAGTTTTTAGATATCTTTGATTGAACAAAGTTCTGTCTTTCTTGTTTCAAGTGTTTAACTATGGACCATGGCTAAAACTCAAGTTTTAAAAACTTTTCGAAATCTGAATATGGACTTTCTTTAGTGTATTAAGTGTTTCAAAATGCTGTCTTTCACGTAGATTCGTAATCATCAAAAGCAAATAAGTCAGTTTTAAGATATCGTTGATTGAACAAAGTTGTCTTCTTCTTATTTCAAGTGTTCTACTATGGACCCATGGGTAAAACTCAAGTTTTAAAAACTTCCCAGAATCTGAATTGAGACTTTCGTTAGTGTATTAAGTGTATCAAAATGTCGTCTTTCACATGGATTCGGAATCGTCAACCGCAAAAAAAGTCAGTTTTGAGATATCGTTGAATGAACAAAGTTGTCTCTTTTTATTTTCAAGTGCTTAACTATGGACCATGGCTGAAACTCATGTTTTAAAGACGTCCCGAAATCCGAATTTGGACTTTCGTTAGTGTATTAAGTGTATCAAAATGTCATCTTTCACATTGATTCGAGATCGTCAACCGCAAAAAAAGTCAGTTTTGAGATATCGTTGAATGAACAAAGTTGTCTCTTTCTTGTTTCAAGTGTTTAACTATGGACCCATGGCTAAAACTCAAGTTTTAAAGACTTCCCGAAATCTGAATTTGGACTTTCATCAGTGTATTAAGTGTATTAAAATGTAGTCTTTCACATTGATTCAGAATCGTGCACCGCAAAAAACTTCCCTTTCGAGTTATCGTTGAATGAACAAAGTTGTCTCTTTCTTGTTTCAAGTGTTCAACTATGGACCCATGGCCAAAACTCAAGTTTTAAAAACTTCCCAAAATCTGAATTTGGGCTTTCTTTAGTGTATTAAGTGTTTCAAAATGCCATCTTTCACGTAGATTCGTAATCATCAAAAGCAAATAAGTCAGTTTTTAGATATCTTTGATTGAACAAAGTTCTGTCTTTTCTTGTTTCAAGTGTTCTACTATGGACCCATGGCTAAAACTCAAGTTTTAAAAACATCCCGAAATCTAAATCTGGACTTTCATTAGGGTATTAAGTGTATCAAAATGTCGTCTTTCACATAGATTCGAAATCGTCAACTGCAAAAAAGTCAATTTTAAGATATCGTAGATTGAACAAAGTTGTCTCTTTCTTGTTTCAAGTGTTCTACTATGGACCCATGGGTAAAACTCAAGTTTTAAAAAAGTTTCCGGAATCCAAATTTGGACATTCGTTAGTGTATTAAGTGTATCAAAATGTCGTCTTTCACGTTGATTCGGAATCGTCAACCGCAATAAAAGTCAGTTTTGAGATATTGTTGAATGAACAAAGTTGTCTCTTTCTTGTTTCAAGTGTTCTACTATTTACCCATGGCTAAAACTCAAGTTTTAAAGACTTCCCGAAATCCGAATTTGGACTTTCGTTAGTGTATTAAGTGTATCAAAATGTCATCTTTCACATTTATTCGAAATCGTCAACTGCAAAAAAAGTCAGTTTTGAGAAATCGTTGAATGAACAAAGTTGTCTCTTTCTTGTTTCAAGTGTTCTACTATGGACCCATGGCTAAAACTCAAGTTTTAAAGACTTTCCGAAATCCGAATTTGGACTTTCATCAGTGTATTAAGTGTATTAAAATGTCGTCTTTCACATTGATTCGGAATCGTCCACTACAAAAAACTGCCCTTTTGAGTTATCGTTGAATAAGCAAAGTTGTCTCTTTCTTGTTTCAAGTGTTCAACTATGGACCCATGGCTAAAACACAAGTTTTAAAAACTTCTCGAAATATGAATTTGGACTTTCTTTAGTGTATTAAGTTTTTCAAAATGTCGTCTTTCACGTAGATTCGGAATCATCAAAACCAAATAAGTCAGTTTTTCGATATCTTTGATTGAACAAAGTTCTATCTTTCTTGTTTCAAGTGTTCTCCTATGGACCCACGGCTAAAACTCAAGTTTTAAAAACTTCTCGAAATCTGAATCTGGACTTTCATTAGTGTATTAAGTGTATCAAAATGTCATCTTTCACATAGGTTCGGAATCGTCAACTACAAAAAAGTCAATTTTAAGATATCGTTGATTGAACAAAGTTGTCTCCTTCTTGTTTCGAGTGTTCTACTATGGACCATGGCTAAAACTCAAGTTTTAGAGACATCTCGAAATCCGAATTTGGACTTTCGTTAGTGTATTAAGTGTATCAAAATGTCATCTTTCACATTGATTCGAGATCGTCAACCGCAAAAAAAGTCAGTTTTGAGATATCGTTGAATGAACAAAGTTGCCTCTTTCTTGTTTCAAGTGTTTAACTATTGACCCATGGCTAAAACTCAAGCTTTAAAGACTTCCCGAAATCCAAATTTGGACTTTCGTTAGTGTATTAAGTGTATCAAAATGTCGTCTTTCACATTTATTCGAAATCGTCAACCGCAAAAAAAGTCAGTTTTGAGAAATCGTTGAATGAACAAAGTTGTCTCTTTCTTGTTTCAAGTGTTCTACTATAGACCCATGGCTAAAACTCAAGTTTTAAAGACTTCCAGAAATCCAAATTTAGACTTTCATTAGTGTATTAAGTGTATTAAAATGTCGTATTTCACATTGATTCGGAATCGTCAACCGCAAAAAAAGTCAGTTTTGAGATATCGTTGAATGAACAAAGTTGTCTCTTTCCTGTTTCAAGTGTTTAGCTATGGACCCATGGCTAAAACTCAAGTTTTAAAGACTTCCCGAAATCCGAATTTGGACTTTCATTAGCGTATTAAGTGTATTAAAATTTCATCTTTCACATTGATTCGGAATCGTCAACCACAAAAAAAGTCAGTTTTGAGTTATAGTTGAATGAACAAAGTTGTCTCTTTCTTGTTTCAAGTATTCAACTATGGACCCATGGCTAAAACTCAAGTTTTAAAGACTTCCCGAAATTCGAATTTGGACTTTCATGAGTGTATTAAGTGTATTAAAATGTCGTCTTTCACATTGATTCGGAATCGTCAACCACAAAAAAAGTCAGTTTTGAGATATCGTTGAATGAACAAAGTTGTCTCTTTCTTGTTTCAAGTGTTTAACTATGGACCCATGGCTAAAACTCAAGTTTTAAAAACTTCTCGAAATATGAATTTGGACTTTCTTTAGTGTATTAGGTGTTTCAAAATGTCGTCTTTCACGTAGATTCGGAATCATCAACAGCAAAAAAAGTCAGTTTTGTGATATCGTTGAATGAACAAAGTTGTATCTTTCTTGTTTCAAGTGTTTAACTACGGACCCATGGCTAAAACACAAGTTTTAAAGACTTTTCGAAATCCGAATTTGGACTTTCATCAGTGTATTAAGTGTATTAAAATGTCATCTTTCACATTGATTCGGAATCGTCCACCGCAAAAAAGTTCCCTTTTGAGTTATCGTTGAATGAACAAAGTTGTCTCTTTCTTGTTTCAAGTGTTCAATGATGGACCCATGGCTAAAACTCAAGTTTTAAAAACTTCTCGAAATATGAATTTGTACTTTCTTTAGTGTATTAAGTGTTTCAAAATGTCGTCTTTCACGTAGATTCGGAATCATCAAAAGCAAATAAGTCAGTTTTTAGATATCTTTGATTGAACAAAGTTCTGTCTTTCTTGTTTCAAGTGTTTAACTATGGACCATGGCTAAAACTCAAGTTTTAAAAACTTTTCGAAATCTGAATATGGACTTTCTTTAGTGTATTAAGTGTTTCAAAATGCTGTCTTTCACGTAGATTCGTAATCATCAAAAGCAAATAAGTCAGTTTTAAGATATCGTTGATTGAACAAAGTTGTCTTCTTCTTATTTCAAGTGTTCTACTATGGACCCATGGGTAAAACTCAAGTTTTAAAAACTTCCCAGAATCTGAATTGAGACTTTCGTTAGTGTATTAAGTGTATCAAAATGTCGTCTTTCACATGGATTCGGAATCGTCAACCGCAAAAAAAGTCAGTTTTGAGATATCGTTGAATGAACAAAGTTGTCTCTTTTTATTTTCAAGTGCTTAACTATGGACCATGGCTGAAACTCAAGTTTTAAAGACGTCCCGAAATCCGAATTTGGACTTTCGTTAGTGTATTAAGTGTATCAAAATGTCATCTTTCACATTGATTCGAGATCGTCAACCGCAAAAAAAGTCAGTTTTGAGATATCGTTGAATGAACAAAGTTGTCTCTTTCTTGTTTCAAGTGTTTAACTATGGACCCATGGCTAAAACTCAAGTTTTAAAGACTTCCCGAAATCTGAATTTGGACTTTCATCAGTGTATTAAGTGTATTAAAATGTAGTATTTCACATTGATTCAGAATTGTGCACCGCAAAAAACTTCCCTTTCGAGTTATCGTTGAATGAACGAAGTTGTCTCTTTCTTGTTTCAAGTGTTCAACTATGGACCCATGGCCAAAACTCAAGTTTTAAAAACTTCCCAAAATCTGAATTTGGGCTTTCTTTAGTGTATTAAGTGTTTCAAAATGCCATCTTTCACGTAGATTCGTAATCATCAAAAGCAAATAAGTCAGTTTTTAGATATCTTTGATTGAACAAAGTTCTGTCTTTTCTTGTTTCAAGTGTTCTACTATGGACCCATGGCTAAAACTCAAGTTTTAAAAACATCCCGAAATCTAAATCTGGACTTTCATTAGGGTATTAAGTGTATCAAAATGTCGTCTTTCACATAGATTCGAAATCGTCAACTGCAAAAAAGTCAATTTTAAGATATCGTAGATTGAACAAAGTTGTCTCTTTCTTGTTTCAAGTGTTCTACTATGGACCCATGGGTAAAACTCAAGTTTTAAAAAAGTTTCCGGAATCCAAATTTGGACATTCGTTAGTGTATTAAGTGTATCAAAATGTCGTCTTTCACGTTGATTCGGAATCGTCAACCGCAATAAAAGTCAGTTTTGAGATATTGTTGAATGAACAAAGTTGTCTCTTTCTTGTTTCAAGTGTTCTACTATTTACCCATGGCTAAAACTCAAGTTTTAAAGACTTCCCGAAATCCGAATTTGGACTTTCGTTAGTGTATTAAGTGTATCAAAATGTCATCTTTCACATTTATTCGAAATCGTCAACTGCAAAAAAAGTCAGTTTTGAGAAATCGTTGAATGAACAAAGTTGTCTCTTTCTTGTTTCAAGTGTTCTACTATGGACCCATGGCTAAAACTCAAGTTTTAAAGACTTTCCGAAATCCGAATTTGGACTTTCATCAGTGTATTAAGTGTATTAAAATGTCGTCTTTCACATTGATTCGGAATCGTCCACTACAAAAAACTGCCCTTTTGAGTTATCGTTGAATAAGCAAAGTTGTCTCTTTCTTGTTTCAAGTGTTCAACTATGGACCCATGGCTAAAACACAAGTTTTAAAAACTTCTCGAAATATGAATTTGGACTTTCTTTAGTGTATTAAGTTTTTCAAAATGTCGTCTTTCACGTAGATTCGGAATCATCAAAACCAAATAAGTCAGTTTTTCGATATCTTTGATTGAACAAAGTTCTATCTTTCTTGTTTCAAGTGTTCTCCTATGGACCCACGGCTAAAACTCAAGTTTTAAAAACTTCTCGAAATCTGAATCTGGACTTTCATTAGTGTATTAAGTGTATCAAAATGTCATCTTTCACATAGGTTCGGAATCGTCAACTACAAAAAAGTCAATTTTAAGATATCGTTGATTGAACAAAGTTGTCTCCTTCTTGTTTCGAGTGTTCTACTATGGACCATGGCTAAAACTCAAGTTTTAGAGACATCTCGAAATCCGAATTTGGACTTTCGTTAGTGTATTAAGTGTATCAAAATGTCATCTTTCACATTGATTCGAGATCGTCAACCGCAAAAAAAGTCAGTTTTGAGATATCGTTGAATGAACAAAGTTGTCTCTTTCTTGTTTCTAGTGTTTAACTATGGACCCATGGCTAAAACTCAAGTTTTAAAGACTTCCCGAAATCTGATTTGGACTTTCATCATTGTATTAAGTGTATTAAAATGTAGTCTTTCACATTGATTCAGAATCGTCCACCGCAAAAAACTTTCCTTTCGAGTTATCGTTGAATGAACGAAGTTGTCTCTTTCTTGTTTCAAGTGTTCAACTACGGACCCATGGCCAAAACTCAAGTTTTAAAAACTTCCCAAAATCTGAATTTGGGCTTTCTTTAGTGTATTAAGTGTTTCAAAATGCCGTCTTTCACTTAGATTCGTAATCATCAAAAGCAAATAAGTCAGTTTTTAGATATCTTTGATTGAACAAAGTTCTGTCTTTCTTGTTTCAAGTGTTCTACTATGGACCCATGTCTAAAACTCAAGTTTTAAAAACTTCTTGAAATCTAAATCTGGACTTTCATTAGGGTATTAAGTGTATCAAAATGTCGTCTTTCACATAGATTCGGAATCGTCAACTGCAAAAAAGTCAATTTTAAGATATCATTGATTGAACAAACTTGTCACTTTCTTGTTTCAAGTGTTCTACTATGGACCCATGGGTAAAACTCAAGTTTTAAAAAAGTTCCCGGAATCCGAATTTGGACATTCGTTAGTGTATTAAGTGTATCAAAATGTCATCTTTCACGTTGATTCGGAATCGTCAACCGCAATAAAAGTCAGTTTTGAGATATTGTTGAATGAACAAAGTTGCCTCTTTCTTGTTTCAAGTGTTTAACTATTGACCCATGGCTAAAACTCAAGCTTTAAAGACTTCCCGAAATCCAAATTTGGACTTTCGTTAGTGTATTAAGTGTATCAAAATGTCGTCTTTCACATTTATTCGAAATCGTCAACCGCAAAAAAAGTCAGTTTTGAGAAATCGTTGAATGAACAAAGTTGTCTCTTTCTTGTTTCAAGTGTTCTACTATAGACCCATGGCTAAAACTCGAGTTTTAAAGACTTCCAGAAATCCAAATTTAGACTTTCATTAGTGTATTAAGTGTATTAAAATGTCGTATTTCACATTGATTCGGAATCGTCAACCGCAAAAAAAGTCAGTTTTGAGATATCGTTGAATGAACAAAGTTGTCTCTTTCCTGTTTCAAGTGTTTAGCTATGGACCCATGGCTAAAACTCAAGTTTTAAAGACTTCCCGAAATCCGAATGTGGACTTTCATTAGCGTATTAAGTGTATTAAAATTTCATCTTTCACATTGATTCGGAATCGTCAACCGCAAAAAAAGTCAGTTTTGAGTTATAGTTGAATGAACAAAGTTGTCTCTTTCTTGTTTCAAGTATTCAACTATGGACCCATGGCTAAAACTCAAGTTTTAAAGACTTCCCGAAATTCGAATTTGGACTTTCATGAGTGTATTAAGTGTATTAAAATGTCGTCTTTCACATTGATTCGGAATCGTCAACCACAAAAAAAGTCAGTTTTGAGATATCGTTGAATGAACAAAGTTGTCTCTTTCTTGTTTCAAGTGTTTAACTATGGACCCATGGCTAAAACTCAAGATTTAAAAACTTCTCGAAATATGAATTTGGACTTTCTTTAGTGTATTAGGTGTTTCAAAATGTCGTCTTTCACGTAGATTCGGAATCATCAACAGCAAAAAAAGTCAGTTTTGTGATATCGTTGAATGAACAAAGTTGTATCTTTCTTGTTTCAAGTGTTTAACTATGGACCCATGGCTAAAACTCAAGTTTTAAAGACTTTTCGAAATCCGAATTTGGACTTTCATCAGTGTATTAAGTGTATTAAAATGTCATCTTTCACATTGATTTGGAATCGTCCACCGCAAAAAAGTTCCCTTTTGAGTTATCGTTGAATGAACAAAGTTGTCTCTTTCTTGTTTCAAGTGTTCAATGATGGACCCATGGCTAAAACTCAAGTTTTAAAAACTTCTCGAAATATGAATTTGTACTTTCTTTAGTGTATTAAGTGTTTCAAAATGTCGTCTTTCACGTAGATTCGGAATCATCAAAAGCAAATAAGTCAGTTTTTAGATATCTTTGATTGAACAAAGTTCTGTCTTTCTTGTTTCAAGTGTTTAACTATGGACCATGGCTAAAACTCAAGTTTTAAAAACTTTTCGAAATCTGAATATGGACTTTCTTTAGTGTATTAAGTGTTTCAAAATGCTGTCTTTCACGTAGATTCGTAATCATCAAAAGCAAATAAGTCAGTTTTAAGATATCGTTGATTGAACAAAGTTGTCTTCTTCTTATTTCAAGTGTTCTGCTATGGACCCATGGGTAAAACTCAAGTTTTAAAAACTTCCCAGAATCTGAATTGAGACTTTCGTTAGTGTATTAAGTGTATCAAAATGTCGTTTTTCACATGGATTCGGAATCGTCAACCGCAAAAAAAGTCAGTTTTGAGATATCGTTGAATGAACAAAGTTGTCTCTTTTTATTTTCAAGTGCTTAACTATGGACCATGGCTGAAACTCAAGTTTTAAAGACCTCCCGAAATCCGAATTTGGACTTTCGTTAGTGTATTAAGTGTATCAAAATGTCATCTTTCACATTGATTCGAGATCGTCAACCGCAAAAAAAGTTAGTTTTGAGATATCGTTGAATGAACAAAGTTGTCTCTTTCTTGTTTCAAGTGTTTAACTATGGACCCATGGCTAAAACTCAAGTTTTAAAGACTTCCCGAAATCTGAATTTGGACTTTCATCAGTGTATTAAGTGTATTAAAATGTAGTCTTTCACATTGATTCAGAATCGTGCACCGCAAAAAACTTCCCTTTCGAGTTATCGTTGAATGAACGAAGTTGTCTCTTTCTTGTTTCAAGTGTTCAACTATGGACCCATGGCCAAAACTCAAGTTTTAAAAACTTCCCAAAATCTGAATTTGGGCTTTCTTTACTGTATTAAGTGTTTCAAAATGCCATCTTTCACGTAGATTCGTAATCATCAAAAGCAAATAAGTCAGTTTTTAGATATCTTTGATTGAACAAAGTTCTGTCTTTTCTTGTTTCAAGTGTTCTACTATGGACCCATGGCTAAAACTCAAGTTTTAAAAACATCCCGAAATCTAAATCTGGACTTTCATTAGGGTATTAAGTGTATCAAAATGTCGTCTTTCACATAGATTCGAAATCGTCAACTGCAAAAAAGTCAATTTTAAGATATCGTAGATTGAACAAAGTTGTCTCTTTCTTGTTTCAAGTGTTCTACTATGGACCCATGGGTAAAACTCAAGTTTTAAAAAAGTTTCCGGAATCCAAATTTGGACATTCGTTAGTGTATTAAGTGTATCAAAATGTCGTCTTTCACGTTGATTCGGAATCGTCAACCGCAATAAAAGTCAGTTTTGAGATATTGTTGAATGAACAAAGTTGTCTCTTTCTTGTTTCAAGTGTTCTACTATTTACCCATGGCTAAAACTCAAGTTTTAAAGACTTCCCGAAATCCGAATTTGGACTTTCGTTAGTGTATTAAGTGTATCAAAATGTCATCTTTCACATTTATTCGAAATCGTCAACTGCAAAAAAAGTCAGTTTTGAGAAATCGTTGAATGAACAAAGTTGTCTCTTTCTTGTTTCAAGTGTTCTACTATGGACCCATGGCTAAAACTCAAGTTTTAAAGACTTTCCGAAATCCGAATTTGGACTTTCATCAGTGTATTAAGTGTATTAAAATGTCGTCTTTCACATTGATTCGGAATCGTCCACTACAAAAAACTGCCCTTTTGAGTTATCGTTGAATAAGCAAAGTTGTCTCTTTCTTGTTTCAAGTGTTCAACTATGGACCCATGGCTAAAACACAAGTTTTAAAAACTTCTCGAAATATGAATTTGGACTTTCTTTAGTGTATTAAGTTTTTCAAAATGTCGTCTTTCACGTAGATTCGGAATCATCAAAAGCAAATAAGTCAGTTTTTAGATATCTTTGATTGAACAAAGTTCTGTCTTTCTTGTTTCAAGTGTTTAACTATGGACCATGGCTAAAACTCAAGTTTTAAAAACTTTTCGAAATCTGAATATGGACTTTCTTTAGTGTATTAAGTGTTTCAAAATGCTGTCTTTCACGTAGATTCGTAATCATCAAAAGCAAATAAGTCAGTTTTAAGATATCGTTGATTGAACAAAGTTGTCTTCTTCTTATTTCAAGTGTTCTGCTATGGACCCATGGGTAAAACTCAAGTTTTAAAAACTTCCCAGAATCTGAATTGAGACTTTCGTTAGTGTATTAAGTGTATCAAAATGTCGTTTTTCACATGGATTCGGAATCGTCAACCGCAAAAAAAGTCAGTTTTGAGATATCGTTGAATGAACAAAGTTGTCTCTTTTTATTTTCAAGTGCTTAACTATGGACCATGGCTGAAACTCAAGTTTTAAAGACCTCCCGAAATCCGAATTTGGACTTTCGTTAGTGTATTAAGTGTATCAAAATGTCATCTTTCACATTGATTCGAGATCGTCAACCGCAAAAAAAGTGAGTTTTGAGATATCGTTGAATGAACAAAGTTGTCTCTTTCTTGTTTCAAGTGTTTAACTATGGACCCATGGCTAAAACTCAAGTTTTAAAGACTTCCCGAAATCTGAATTTGGACTTTCATCAGTGTATTAAGTGTATTAAAATGTAGTCTTTCACATTGATTCAGAATCGTGCACCGCAAAAAACTTCCCTTTCGAGTTATCGTTGAATGAACGAAGTTGTCTCTTTCTTGTTTCAAGTGTTCAACTATGGACCCATGGCCAAAACTCAAGTTTTAAAAACTTCCCAAAATCTGAATTTGGGCTTTCTTTAGTGTATTAAGTGTTTCAAAATGCCATCTTTCACGTAGATTCGTAATCATCAAAAGCAAATAAGTCAGTTTTTAGATATCTTTGATTGAACAAAGTTCTGTCTTTTCTTGTTTCAAGTGTTCTACTATGGACCCATGGCTAAAACTCAAGTTTTAAAAACATCCCGAAATCTAAATCTGGACTTTCATTAGGGTATTAAGTGTATCAAAATGTCGTCTTTCACATAGATTCGAAATCGTCAACTGCAAAAAAGTCAATTTTAAGATATCGTAGATTGAACAAAGTTGTCTCTTTCTTGTTTCAAGTGTTCTACTATGGACCCATGGGTAAAACTCAAGTTTTAAAAAAGTTTCCGGAATCCAAATTTGGACATTCGTTAGTGTATTAAGTGTATCAAAATGTCGTCTTTCACGTTGATTCGGAATCGTCAACCGCAATAAAAGTCAGTTTTGAGATATTGTTGAATGAACAAAGTTGTCTCTTTCTTGTTTCAAGTGTTCTACTATTTACCCATGGCTAAAACTCAAGTTTTAAAGACTTCCCGAAATCCGAATTTGGACTTTCGTTAGTGTATTAAGTGTATCAAAATGTCATCTTTCACATTTATTCGAAATCGTCAACTGCAAAAAAAGTCAGTTTTGAGAAATCGTTGAATGAACAAAGTTGTCTCTTTCTTGTTTCAAGTGTTCTACTATGGACCCATGGCTAAAACTCAAGTTTTAAAGACTTTCCGAAATCCGAATTTGGACTTTCATCAGTGTATTAAGTGTATTAAAATGTCGTCTTTCACATTGATTCGGAATCGTCCACTACAAAAAACTGCCCTTTTGAGTTATCGTTGAATAAGCAAAGTTGTCTCTTTCTTGTTTCAAGTGTTCAACTATGGACCCATGGCTAAAACACAAGTTTTAAAAACTTCTCGAAATATGAATTTGGACTTTCTTTAGTGTATTAAGTTTTTCAAAATGTCGTCTTTCACGTAGATTCGGAATCATCAAAACCAAATAAGTCAGTTTTTAGATATCTTTGATTGAACAAAGTTCTATCTTTCTTGTTTCAAGTGTTCTCCTATGGACCCACGGCTAAAACTCAAGTTTTAAAAACTTCTCGAAATCTGAATCTGGACTTTCATTAGTGTATTAAGTGTATCAAAATGTCATCTTTCACATAGGTTCGGAATCGTCAACTACAAAAAAGTCAATTTTAAGATATCGTTGATTGAACAAAGTTGTCTCCTTCTTGTTTCGAGTGTTCTACTATGGACCATGGCTAAAACTCAAGTTTTAGAGACATCTCGAAATCCGAATTTGGACTTTCGTTAGTGTATTAAGTGTATCAAAATGTCATCTTTCACATTGATTCGAGATCGTCAACCGCAAAAAAAGTCAGTTTTGAGATATCGTTGAATGAACAAAGTTGTCTCTTTCTTGTTTCTAGTGTTTAACTATGGACCCATGGCTAAAACTCAAGTTTTAAAGACTTCCCGAAATCTGATTTGGACTTTCATCATTGTATTAAGTGTATTAAAATGTAGTCTTTCACATTGATTCAGAATCGTCCACCGCAAAAAACTTTCCTTTCGAGTTATCGTTGAATGAACGAAGTTGTCTCTTTCTTGTTTCAAGTGTTCAACTACGGACCCATGGCCAAAACTCAAGTTTTAAAAACTTCCCAAAATCTGAATTTGGGCTTTCTTTAGTGTATTAAGTGTTTCAAAATGCCGTCTTTCACTTAGATTCGTAATCATCAAAAGCAAATAAGTCAGTTTTTAGATATCTTTGATTGAACAAAGTTCTGTCTTTCTTGTTTCAAGTGTTCTACTATGGACCCATGTCTAAAACTCAAGTTTTAAAAACTTCCTGAAATCTAAATCTGGACTTTCATTAGGGTATTAAGTGTATCAAAATGTCGTCTTTCACATAGATTCGGAATCGTCAACTGCAAAAAAGTCAATTTTAAGATATCATTGATTGAACAAAGTTGTCACTTTCTTGTTTCAAGTGTTCTACTATGGACCCATGGGTAAAACTCAAGTTTTAAAAAAGTTCCCGGAATCCGAATTTGGACATTCGTTAGTGTATTAAGTGTATCAAAATGTCATCTTTCACGTTGATTCGGAATCGTCAACCGCAATAAAAGTCAGTTTTGAGATATTGTTGAATGAACAAAGTTGCCTCTTTCTTGTTTCAAGTGTTTAACTATTGACCCATGGCTAAAACTCAAGCTTTAAAGACTTCCCGAAATCCAAATTTGGACTTTCGTTAGTGTATTAAGTGTATCAAAATGTCGTCTTTCACATTTATTCGAAATCGTCAACCGCAAAAAAAGTCAGTTTTGAGAAATCGTTGAATGAACAAAGTTGTCTCTTTCTTGTTTCAAGTGTTCTACTATAGACCCATGGCTAAAACTCAAGTTTTAAAGACTTTCAGAAATCCAAATTTAGACTTTCATTAGTGTATTAAGTGTATTAAAATGTCGTATTTCACATTGATTCGGAATCGTCAACCGCAAAAAAAGTCAGTTTTGAGATATCGTTGAATGAACAAAGTTGTCTCTTTCCTGTTTCAAGTGTTTAGCTATGGACCCATGGCTAAAACTCAAGTTTTAAAGACTTCCCGAAATCCGAATTTGGACTTTCATTAGCGTATTAAGTGTATTAAAATTTCATCTTTCACATTGATTCGGAATCGTCAACCGCAAAAAAAGTCAGTTTTGAGTTATAGTTGAATGAACAAAGTTGTCTCTTTCTTGTTTCAAGTATTCAACTATGGACCCATGGCTAAAACTCAAGTTTTAAAGACTTCCCGAAATTCGAATTTGGACTTTCATGAGTGTATTAAGTGTATTAAAATGTCGTCTTTCACATTGATTCGGAATCGTCAACCACAAAAAAAATCAGTTTTGAGATATCGTTGAATGAACAAAGTTGTCTCTTTCTTGTTTCAAGTGTTTAACTATGGACCCATGGCTAAAACTCAAGTTTTAAAAACTTCTCGAAATATGAATTTGGACTTTCTTTAGTGTATTAGGTGTTTCAAAATGTCGTCTTTCACGTAGATTCGGAATCATCAACAGCAAAAAAAGTCAGTTTTGTGATATCGTTGAATGAACAAAGTTGTATCTTTCTTGTTTCAAGTGTTTAACTACGGACCCATGGCTAAAACTCAAGTTTTAAAGACTTTTCGAAATCCGAATTTGGACTTTCATCAGTGTATTAAGTGTATTAAAATGTCATCTTTCACATTGATTCGGAATCGTCCACCGCAAAAAAGTTCCCTTTTGAGTTATCGTTGAATGAACAAAGTTGTCTCTTTCTTGTTTCAAGTGTTCAATGATGGACCCATGGCTAAAACTCAAGTTTTAAAAACTTCTCGAAATATGAATTTGTACTTTCTTTAGTGTATTAAGTGTTTCAAAATGTCGTCTTTCACGTAGATTCGGAATCATCAAAAGCAAATAAGTCAGTTTTTAGATATCTTTGATTGAACAAAGTTCTGTCTTTCTTGTTTCAAGTGTTTAACTATGGACCATGGCTAAAACTCAAGTTTTAAAAACTTTTCGAAATCTGAATATGGACTTTCTTTAGTGTATTAAGTGTTTCAAAATGCTGTCTTTCACGTAGATTCGTAATCATCAAAAGCAAATAAGTCAGTTTTAAGATATCGTTGATTGAACAAAGTTGTCTTCTTCTTATTTCAAGTGTTCTACTATGGACCCATGGGTAAAACTCAAGTTTTAAAAACTTCCCAGAATCTGAATTGAGACTTTCGTTAGTGTATTAAGTGTATCAAAATGTCGTCTTTCACATGGATTCGGAATCGTCAACCGCAAAAAAAGTCAGTTTTGAGATATCGTTGAATGAACAAAGTTGTCTCTTTTTATTTTCAAGTGCTTAACTATGGACCATGGCTGAAACTCAAGTTTTAAAGACGTCCCGAAATCCGAATTTGGACTTCCGTTAGTGTATTAAGTGTATCAAAATGTCATCTTTCACATTGATTCGAGATCGTCAACCGCAAAAAAAGTCAGTTTTGAGATATCGTTGAATGAACAAAGTTGTCTCTTTCTTGTTTCAAGTGTTTAACTATGGACCCATGGCTAAAACTCAAGTTTTAAAGACTTCCCGAAATCTGAATTTGGACTTTCATCAGTGTATTAAGTGTATTAAAATGTAGTCTTTCACATTGATTCAGAATCGTGCACCGCAAAAAACTTCCCTTTCGAGTTATCGTTGAATGAACGAAGTTGTCTCTTTCTTGTTTCAAGTGTTCAACTATGGACCCATGGCCAAAACTCAAGTTTTAAAAACTTCCCAAAATCTGAATTTGGGCTTTCTTTAGTGTATTAAGTGTTTCAAAATGCCATCTTTCACGTAGATTCGTAATCATCAAAAGCAAATAAGTCAGTTTTTAGATATCTTTGATTGAACAAAGTTCTGTCTTTTCTTGTTTCAAGTGTTCTACTATGGACCCATGGCTAAAACTCAAGTTTTAAAAACATCCCGAAATCTAAATCTGGACTTTCATTAGGGTATTAAGTGTATCAAAATGTCGTCTTTCACATAGATTCGAAATCGTCAACTGCAAAAAAGTCAATTTTAAGATATCGTAGATTGAACAAAGTTGTCTCTTTCTTGTTTCAAGTGTTCTACTATGGACCCATGGGTAAAACTCAAGTTTTAAAAAAGTTTCCGGAATCCAAATTTGGACATTCGTTAGTGTATTAAGTGTATCAAAATGTCGTCTTTCACGTTGATTCGGAATCGTCAACCGCAATAAAAGTCAGTTTTGAGATATTGTTGAATGAACAAAGTTGTCTCTTTCTTGTTTCAAGTGTTCTACTATTTACCCATGGCTAAAACTCAAGTTTTAAAGACTTCCCGAAATCCGAATTTGGACTTTCGTTAGTGTATTAAGTGTATCAAAATGTCATCTTTCACATTTATTCGAAATCGTCAACTGCAAAAAAAGTCAGTTTTGAGAAATCGTTGAATGAACAAAGTTGTCTCTTTCTTGTTTCAAGTGTTCTACTATGGACCCATGGCTAAAACTCAAGTTTTAAAGACTTTCCGAAATCCGAATTTGGACTTTCATCAGTGTATTAAGTGTATTAAAATGTCGTCTTTCACATTGATTCGGAATCGTCCACTACAAAAAACTGCCCTTTTGAGTTATCGTTGAATAAGCAAAGTTGTCTCTTTCTTGTTTCAAGTGTTCAACTATGGACCCATGGCTAAAACACAAGTTTTAAAAACTTCTCGAAATATGAATTTGGACTTTCTTTAGTGTATTAAGTTTTTCAAAATGTCGTCTTTCACGTAGATTCGGAATCATCAAAACCAAATAAGTCAGTTTTTAGATATCTTTGATTGAACAAAGTTCTATCTTTCTTGTTTCAAGTGTTCTCCTATGGACCCACGGCTAAAACTCAAGTTTTAAAAACTTCTCGAAATCTGAATCTGGACTTTCATTAGTGTATTAAGTGTATCAAAATGTCATCTTTCACATAGGTTCGGAATCGTCAACTACAAAAAAGTCAATTTTAAGATATCGTTGATTGAACAAAGTTGTCTCCTTCTTGTTTCGAGTGTTCTACTATGGACCATGGCTAAAACTCAAGTTTTAGAGACATCTCGAAATCCGAATTTGGACTTTCGTTAGTGTATTAAGTGTATCAAAATGTCATCTTTCACATTGATTCGAGATCGTCAACCGCAAAAAAAGTCAGTTTTGAGATATCGTTGAATGAACAAAGTTGTCTCTTTCTTGTTTCTAGTGTTTAACTATGGACCCATGGCTAAAACTCAAGTTTTAAAGACTTCCCGAAATCTGATTTGGACTTTCATCATTGTATTAAGTGTATTAAAATGTAGTCTTTCACATTGATTCAGAATCGTCCACCGCAAAAAACTTTCCTTTCGAGTTATCGTTGAATGAACGAAGTTGTCTCTTTCTTGTTTCAAGTGTTCAACTACGGACCCATGGCCAAAACTCAAGTTTTAAAAACTTCCCAAAATCTGAATTTGGGCTTTCTTTAGTGTATTAAGTGTTTCAAAATGCCGTCTTTCACTTAGATTCGTAATCATCAAAAGCAAATAAGTCAGTTTTTAGATATCTTTGATTGAACAAAGTTCTGTCTTTCTTGTTTCAAGTGTTCTACTATGGACCCATGTCTAAAACTCAAGTTTTAAAAACTTCCTGAAATCTAAATCTGGACTTTCATTAGGGTATTAAGTGTATCAAAATGTCGTCTTTCACATAGATTCGGAATCGTCAACTGCAAAAAAGTCAATTTTAAGATATCATTGATTGAACAAAGTTGTCACTTTCTTGTTTCAAGTGTTCTACTATGGACCCATGGGTAAAACTCAAGTTTTAAAAAAGTTCCCGGAATCCGAATTTGGACATTCGTTAGTGTATTAAGTGTATCAAAATGTCATCTTTCACGTTGATTCGGAATCGTCAACCGCAATAAAAGTCAGTTTTGAGATATTGTTGAATGAACAAAGTTGCCTCTTTCTTGTTTCAAGTGTTTAACTATTGACCCATGGCTAAAACTCAAGCTTTAAAGACTTCCCGAAATCCAAATTTGGACTTTCGTTAGTGTATTAAGTGTATCAAAATGTCGTCTTTCACATTTATTCGAAATCGTCAACCGCAAAAAAAGTCAGTTTTGAGAAATCGTTGAATGAACAAAGTTGTCTCTTTCTTGTTTCAAGTGTTCTACTATAGACCCATGGCTAAAACTCAAGTTTTAAAGACTTTCAGAAATCCAAATTTAGACTTTCATTAGTGTATTAAGTGTATTAAAATGTCGTATTTCACATTGATTCGGAATCGTCAACCGCAAAAAAAGTCAGTTTTGAGATATCGTTGAATGAACAAAGTTGTCTCTTTCCTGTTTCAAGTGTTTAGCTATGGACCCATGGCTAAAACTCAAGTTTTAAAGACTTCCCGAAATCCGAATTTGGACTTTCATTAGCGTATTAAGTGTATTAAAATTTCATCTTTCACATTGATTCGGAATCGTCAACCGCAAAAAAAGTCAGTTTTGAGTTATAGTTGAATGAACAAAGTTGTCTCTTTCTTGTTTCAAGTATTCAACTATGGACCCATGGCTAAAACTCAAGTTTTAAAGACTTCCCGAAATTCGAATTTGGACTTTCATGAGTGTATTAAGTGTATTAAAATGTCGTCTTTCACATTGATTCGGAATCGTCAACCACAAAAAAAATCAGTTTTGAGATATCGTTGAATGAACAAAGTTGTCTCTTTCTTGTTTCAAGTGTTTAACTATGGACCCATGGCTAAAACTCAAGTTTTAAAAACTTCTCGAAATATGAATTTGGACTTTCTTTAGTGTATTAGGTGTTTCAAAATGTCGTCTTTCACGTAGATTCGGAATCATCAACAGCAAAAAAAGTCAGTTTTGTGATATCGTTGAATGAACAAAGTTGTATCTTTCTTGTTTCAAGTGTTTAACTACGGACCCATGGCTAAAACTCAAGTTTTAAAGACTTTTCGAAATCCGAATTTGGACTTTCATCAGTGTATTAAGTGTATTAAAATGTCATCTTTCACATTGATTCGGAATCGTCCACCGCAAAAAAGTTCCCTTTTGAGTTATCGTTGAATGAACAAAGTTGTCTCTTTCTTGTTTCAAGTGTTCAATGATGGACCCATGGCTAAAACTCAAGTTTTAAAAACTTCTCGAAATATGAATTTGTACTTTCTTTAGTGTATTAAGTGTTTCAAAATGTCGTCTTTCACGTAGATTCGGAATCATCAAAAGCAAATAAGTCAGTTTTTAGATATCTTTGATTGAACAAAGTTCTGTCTTTCTTGTTTCAAGTGTTTAACTATGGACCATGGCTAAAACTCAAGTTTTAAAAACTTTTCGAAATCTGAATATGGACTTTCTTTAGTGTATTAAGTGTTTCAAAATGCTGTCTTTCACGTAGATTCGTAATCATCAAAAGCAAATAAGTCAGTTTTAAGATATCGTTGATTGAACAAAGTTGTCTTCTTCTTATTTCAAGTGTTCTACTATGGACCCATGGGTAAAACTCAAGTTTTAAAAACTTCCCAGAATCTGAATTGAGACTTTCGTTAGTGTATTAAGTGTATCAAAATGTCGTCTTTCACATGGATTCGGAATCGTCAACCGCAAAAAAAGTCAGTTTTGAGATATCGTTGAATGAACAAAGTTGTCTCTTTTTATTTTCAAGTGCTTAACTATGGACCATGGCTGAAACTCAAGTTTTAAAGACGTCCCGAAATCCGAATTTGGACTTCCGTTAGTGTATTAAGTGTATCAAAATGTCATCTTTCACATTGATTCGAGATCGTCAACCGCAAAAAAAGTCAGTTTTGAGATATCGTTGAATGAACAAAGTTGTCTCTTTCTTGTTTCAAGTGTTTAACTATGGACCCATGGCTAAAACTCAAGTTTTAAAGACTTCCCGAAATCTGAATTTGGACTTTCATCAGTGTATTAAGTGTATTAAAATGTAGTCTTTCACATTGATTCAGAATCGTGCACCGCAAAAAACTTCCCTTTCGAGTTATCGTTGAATGAACGAAGTTGTCTCTTTCTTGTTTCAAGTGTTCAACTATGGACCCATGGCCAAAACTCAAGTTTTAAAAACTTCCCAAAATCTGAATTTGGGCTTTCTTTAGTGTATTAAGTGTTTCAAAATGCCATCTTTCACGTAGATTCGTAATCATCAAAAGCAAATAAGTCAGTTTTTAGATATCTTTGATTGAACAAAGTTCTGTCTTTTCTTGTTTCAAGTGTTCTACTATGGACCCATGGCTAAAACTCAAGTTTTAAAAACATCCCGAAATCTAAATCTGGACTTTCATTAGGGTATTAAGTGTATCAAAATGTCGTCTTTCACATAGATTCGAAATCGTCAACTGCAAAAAAGTCAATTTTAAGATATCGTAGATTGAACAAAGTTGTCTCTTTCTTGTTTCAAGTGTTCTACTATGGACCCATGGGTAAAACTCAAGTTTTAAAAAAGTTTCCGGAATCCAAATTTGGACATTCGTTAGTGTATTAAGTGTATCAAAATGTCGTCTTTCACGTTGATTCGGAATCGTCAACCGCAATAAAAGTCAGTTTTGAGATATTGTTGAATGAACAAAGTTGTCTCTTTCTTGTTTCAAGTGTTCTACTATTTACCCATGGCTAAAACTC
Source organism: Diospyros kaki (assembly GCA_036245055.1). Classification (NCBI taxonomy): domain Eukaryota; kingdom Viridiplantae; phylum Streptophyta; class Magnoliopsida; order Ericales; family Ebenaceae; genus Diospyros; species Diospyros kaki. Next base: position 17,363,283 of record BSEG01000009.1, on the reverse strand, counting down.
AAGTTTTAAAGACTTCCCGAAATCCGAATTTGGACTTTCGTTAGTGTATTAAGTGTATCAAAATGTCATCTTTCACATTTATTCGAAATCGTCAACTGCAAAAAAAGTCAGTTTTGAGAAATCGTTGAATGAACAAAGTTGTCTCTTTCTTGTTTCAAGTGTTCTACTATGGACCCATGGCTAAAACTCAAGTTTTAAAGACTTTCCGAAATCCGAATTTGGACTTTCATCAGTGTATTAAGTGTATTAAAATGTCGTCTTTCACATTGATTCGGAATCGTCCACTACAAAAAACTGCCCTTTTGAGTTATCGTTGAATAAGCAAAGTTGTCTCTTTCTTGTTTCAAGTGTTCAACTATGGACCCATGGCTAAAACACAAGTTTTAAAAACTTCTCGAAATATGAATTTGGACTTTCTTTAGTGTATTAAGTTTTTCAAAATGTCGTCTTTCACGTAGATTCGGAATCATCAAAACCAAATAAGTCAGTTTTTAGATATCTTTGATTGAACAAAGTTCTATCTTTCTTGTTTCAAGTGTTCTCCTATGGACCCACGGCTAAAACTCAAGTTTTAAAAACTTCTCGAAATCTGAATCTGGACTTTCATTAGTGTATTAAGTGTATCAAAATGTCATCTTTCACATAGGTTCGGAATCGTCAACTACAAAAAAGTCAATTTTAAGATATCGTTGATTGAACAAAGTTGTCTCCTTCTTGTTTCGAGTGTTCTACTATGGACCATGGCTAAAACTCAAGTTTTAGAGACATCTCGAAATCCGAATTTGGACTTTCGTTAGTGTATTAAGTGTATCAAAATGTCATCTTTCACATTGATTCGAGATCGTCAACCGCAAAAAAAGTCAGTTTTGAGATATCGTTGAATGAACAAAGTTGTCTCTTTCTTGTTTCTAGTGTTTAACTATGGACCCATGGCTAAAACTCAAGTTTTAAAGACTTCCCGAAATCTGATTTGGACTTTCATCATTGTATTAAGTGTATTAAAATGTAGTCTTTCACATTGATTCAGAATCGTCCACCGCAAAAAACTTTCCTTTCGAGTTATCGTTGAATGAACGAAGTTGTCTCTTTCTTGTTTCAAGTGTTCAACTACGGACCCATGGCCAAAACTCAAGTTTTAAAAACTTCCCAAAATCTGAATTTGGGCTTTCTTTAGTGTATTAAGTGTTTCAAAATGCCGTCTTTCACTTAGATTCGTAATCATCAAAAGCAAATAAGTCAGTTTTTAGATATCTTTGATTGAACAAAGTTCTGTCTTTCTTGTTTCAAGTGTTCTACTATGGACCCATGTCTAAAACTCAAGTTTTAAAAACTTCCTGAAATCTAAATCTGGACTTTCATTAGGGTATTAAGTGTATCAAAATGTCGTCTTTCACATAGATTCGGAATCGTCAACTGCAAAAAAGTCAATTTTAAGATATCATTGATTGAACAAAGTTGTCACTTTCTTGTTTCAAGTGTTCTACTATGGACCCATGGGTAAAACTCAAGTTTTAAAAAAGTTCCCGGAATCCGAATTTGGACATTCGTTAGTGTATTAAGTGTATCAAAATGTCATCTTTCACGTTGATTCGGAATCGTCAACCGCAATAAAAGTCAGTTTTGAGATATTGTTGAATGAACAAAGTTGCCTCTTTCTTGTTTCAAGTGTTTAACTATTGACCCATGGCTAAAACTCAAGCTTTAAAGACTTCCCGAAATCCAAATTTGGACTTTCGTTAGTGTATTAAGTGTATCAAAATGTCGTCTTTCACATTTATTCGAAATCGTCAACCGCAAAAAAAGTCAGTTTTGAGAAATCGTTGAATGAACAAAGTTGTCTCTTTCTTGTTTCAAGTGTTCTACTATAGACCCATGGCTAAAACTCAAGTTTTAAAGACTTTCAGAAATCCAAATTTAGACTTTCATTAGTGTATTAAGTGTATTAAAATGTCGTATTTCACATTGATTCGGAATCGTCAACCGCAAAAAAAGTCAGTTTTGAGATATCGTTGAATGAACAAAGTTGTCTCTTTCCTGTTTCAAGTGTTTAGCTATGGACCCATGGCTAAAACTCAAGTTTTAAAGACTTCCCGAAATCCGAATTTGGACTTTCATTAGCGTATTAAGTGTATTAAAATTTCATCTTTCACATTGATTCGGAATCGTCAACCGCAAAAAAAGTCAGTTTTGAGTTATAGTTGAATGAACAAAGTTGTCTCTTTCTTGTTTCAAGTATTCAACTATGGACCCATGGCTAAAACTCAAGTTTTAAAGACTTCCCGAAATTCGAATTTGGACTTTCATGAGTGTATTAAGTGTATTAAAATGTCGTCTTTCACATTGATTCGGAATCGTCAACCACAAAAAAAATCAGTTTTGAGATATCGTTGAATGAACAAAGTTGTCTCTTTCTTGTTTCAAGTGTTTAACTATGGACCCATGGCTAAAACTCAAGTTTTAAAAACTTCTCGAAATATGAATTTGGACTTTCTTTAGTGTATTAGGTGTTTCAAAATGTCGTCTTTCACGTAGATTCGGAATCATCAACAGCAAAAAAAGTCAGTTTTGTGATATCGTTGAATGAACAAAGTTGTATCTTTCTTGTTTCAAGTGTTTAACTACGGACCCATGGCTAAAACTCAAGTTTTAAAGACTTTTCGAAATCCGAATTTGGACTTTCATCAGTGTATTAAGTGTATTAAAATGTCATCTTTCACATTGATTCGGAATCGTCCACCGCAAAAAAGTTCCCTTTTGAGTTATCGTTGAATGAACAAAGTTGTCTCTTTCTTGTTTCAAGTGTTCAATGATGGACCCATGGCTAAATCTCAAGTTTTAAAAACTTCTCGAAATATGAATTTGTACTTTCTTTAGTGTATTAAGTGTTTCAAAATGTCGTCTTTCACGTAGATTCGGAATCATCAAAAGCAAATAAGTCAGTTTTTAGATATCTTTGATTGAACAAAGTTCTGTCTTTCTTGTTTCAAGTGTTTAACTATGGACCATGGCTAAAACTCAAGTTTTAAAAACTTTTCGAAATCTGAATATGGACTTTCTTTAGTGTATTAAGTGTTTCAAAATGCTGTCTTTCACGTAGATTCGTAATCATCAAAAGCAAATAAGTCAGTTTTAAGATATCGTTGATTGAACAAAGTTGTCTTCTTCTTATTTCAAGTGTTCTACTATGGACCCATGGGTAAAACTCAAGTTTTAAAAACTTCCCAGAATCTGAATTGAGACTTTCGTTAGTGTATTAAGTGTATCAAAATGTCGTCTTTCACATGGATTCGGAATCGTCAACCGCAAAAAAAGTCAGTTTTGAGATATCGTTGAATGAACAAAGTTGTCTCTTTTTATTTTCAAGTGCTTAACTATGGACCATGGCTGAAACTCAAGTTTTAAAGACGTCCCGAAATCCGAATTTGGACTTCCGTTAGTGTATTAAGTGTATCAAAATGTCATCTTTCACATTGATTCGAGATCGTCAACCGCAAAAAAAGTCAGTTTTGAGATATCGTTGAATGAACAAAGTTGTCTCTTTCTTGTTTCAAGTGTTTAACTATGGACCCATGGCTAAAACTCAAGTTTTAAAGACTTCCCGAAATCTGAATTTGGACTTTCATCAGTGTATTAAGTGTATTAAAATGTAGTCTTTCACATTGATTCAGAATCGTGCACCGCAAAAAACTTCCCTTTCGAGTTATCGTTGAATGAACGAAGTTGTCTCTTTCTTGTTTCAAGTGTTCAACTATGGACCCATGGCCAAAACTCAAGTTTTAAAAACTTCCCAAAATCTGAATTTGGGCTTTCTTTAGTGTATTAAGTGTTTCAAAATGCCATCTTTCACGTAGATTCGTAATCATCAAAAGCAAATAAGTCAGTTTTTAGATATCTTTGATTGAACAAAGTTCTGTCTTTTCTTGTTTCAAGTGTTCTACTATGGACCCATGGCTAAAACTCAAGTTTTAAAAACATCCCGAAATCTAAATCTGGACTTTCATTAGGGTATTAAGTGTATCAAAATGTCGTCTTTCACATAGATTCGAAATCGTCAACTGCAAAAAAGTCAATTTTAAGATATCGTAGATTGAACAAAGTTGTCTCTTTCTTGTTTCAAGTGTTCTACTATGGACCCATGGGTAAAACTCAAGTTTTAAAAAAGTTTCCGGAATCCAAATTTGGACATTCGTTAGTGTATTAAGTGTATCAAAATGTCGTCTTTCACGTTGATTCGGAATCGTCAACCGCAATAAAAGTCAGTTTTGAGATATTGTTGAATGAACAAAGTTGTCTCTTTCTTGTTTCAAGTGTTCTACTATTTACCCATGGCTAAAACTCAAGTTTTAAAGACTTCCCGAAATCCGAATTTGGACTTTCGTTAGTGTATTAAGTGTATCAAAATGTCATCTTTCACATTTATTCGAAATCGTCAACTGCAAAAAAAGTCAGTTTTGAGAAATCGTTGAATGAACAAAGTTGTCTCTTTCTTGTTTCAAGTGTTCTACTATGGACCCATGGCTAAAACTCAAGTTTTAAAGACTTTCCGAAATCCGAATTTGGACTTTCATCAGTGTATTAAGTGTATTAAAATGTCGTCTTTCACATTGATTCGGAATCGTCCACTACAAAAAACTGCCCTTTTGAGTTATCGTTGAATAAGCAAAGTTGTCTCTTTCTTGTTTCAAGTGTTCAACTATGGACCCATGGCTAAAACACAAGTTTTAAAAACTTCTCGAAATATGAATTTGGACTTTCTTTAGTGTATTAAGTTTTTCAAAATGTCGTCTTTCACGTAGATTCGGAATCATCAAAACCAAATAAGTCAGTTTTTAGATATCTTTGATTGAACAAAGTTCTATCTTTCTTGTTTCAAGTGTTCTCCTATGGACCCACGGCTAAAACTCAAGTTTTAAAAACTTCTCGAAATCTGAATCTGGACTTTCATTAGTGTATTAAGTGTATCAAAATGTCATCTTTCACATAGGTTCGGAATCGTCAACTACAAAAAAGTCAATTTTAAGATATCGTTGATTGAACAAAGTTGTCTCCTTCTTGTTTCGAGTGTTCTACTATGGACCATGGCTAAAACTCAAGTTTTAGAGACATCTCGAAATCCGAATTTGGACTTTCGTTAGTGTATTAAGTGTATCAAAATGTCATCTTTCACATTGATTCGAGATCGTCAACCGCAAAAAAAGTCAGTTTTGAGATATCGTTGAATGAACAAAGTTGTCTCTTTCTTGTTTCTAGTGTTTAACTATGGACCCATGGCTAAAACTCAAGTTTTAAAGACTTCCCGAAATCTGATTTGGACTTTCATCATTGTATTAAGTGTATTAAAATGTAGTCTTTCACATTGATTCAGAATCGTCCACCGCAAAAAACTTTCCTTTCGAGTTATCGTTGAATGAACGAAGTTGTCTCTTTCTTGTTTCAAGTGTTCAACTACGGACCCATGGCCAAAACTCAAGTTTTAAAAACTTCCCAAAATCTGAATTTGGGCTTTCTTTAGTGTATTAAGTGTTTCAAAATGCCGTCTTTCACTTAGATTCGTAATCATCAAAAGCAAATAAGTCAGTTTTTAGATATCTTTGATTGAACAAAGTTCTGTCTTTCTTGTTTCAAGTGTTCTACTATGGACCCATGTCTAAAACTCAAGTTTTAAAAACTTCCTGAAATCTAAATCTGGACTTTCATTAGGGTATTAAGTGTATCAAAATGTCGTCTTTCACATAGATTCGGAATCGTCAACTGCAAAAAAGTCAATTTTAAGATATCATTGATTGAACAAAGTTGTCACTTTCTTGTTTCAAGTGTTCTACTATGGACCCATGGGTAAAACTCAAGTTTTAAAAAAGTTCCCGGAATCCGAATTTGGACATTCGTTAGTGTATTAAGTGTATCAAAATGTCATCTTTCACGTTGATTCGGAATCGTCAACCGCAATAAAAGTCAGTTTTGAGATATTGTTGAATGAACAAAGTTGCCTCTTTCTTGTTTCAAGTGTTTAACTATTGACCCATGGCTAAAACTCAAGCTTTAAAGACTTCCCGAAATCCAAATTTGGACTTTCGTTAGTGTATTAAGTGTATCAAAATGTCGTCTTTCACATTTATTCGAAATCGTCAACCGCAAAAAAAGTCAGTTTTGAGAAATCGTTGAATGAACAAAGTTGTCTCTTTCTTGTTTCAAGTGTTCTACTATAGACCCATGGCTAAAACTCAAGTTTTAAAGACTTCCAGAAATCCAAATTTAGACTTTCATTAGTGTATTAAGTGTATTAAAATGTCATATTTCACATTGATTCGGAATCGTCAACCGCAAAAAAAGTCAGTTTTGAGATATCGTTGAATGAACAAAGTTGTCTCTTTCCTGTTTCAAGTGTTTAGCTATGGACCCATGGCTAAAACTCAAGTTTTAAAGACTTCCCGAAATCCGAATTTGGACTTTCATTAGCGTATTAAGTGTATTAAAATTTCATCTTTCACATTGATTCGGAATCGTCAACCGCAAAAAAAGTCAGTTTTGAGTTATAGTTGAATGAACAAAGTTGTCTCTTTCTTGTTTCAAGTATTCAACTATGGACCCATGGCTAAAACTCAAGTTTTAAAGACTTCCCGAAATTCGAATTTGGACTTTCATGAGTGTATTAAGTGTATTAAAATGTCGTCTTTCACATTGATTCGGAATCGTCAACCACAAAAAAAGTCAGTTTTGAGATATCGTTGAATGAACAAAGTTGTCTCTTTCTTGTTTCAAGTGTTTAACTATGGACCCATGGCTAAAACTCAAGATTTAAAAACTTCTCGAAATATGAATTTGGACTTTCTTTAGTGTATTAGGTGTTTCAAAATGTCGTCTTTCACGTAGATTCGGAATCATCAACAGCAAAAAAAGTCAGTTTTGTGATATCGTTGAATGAACAAAGTTGTATCTTTCTTGTTTCAAGTGTTTAACTATGGACCCATGGCTAAAACTCAAGTTTTAAAGACTTTTCGAAATCCGAATTTGGACTTTCATCAGTGTATTAAGTGTATTAAAATGTCATCTTTCACATTGATTTGGAATCGTCCACCGCAAAAAAGTTCCCTTTTGAGTTATCGTTGAATGAACAAAGTTGTCTCTTTCTTGTTTCAAGTGTTCAATGATGGACCCATGGCTAAAACTCAAGTTTTAAAAACTTCTCGAAATATGAATTTGTACTTTCTTTAGTGTATTAAGTGTTTCAAAATGTCGTCTTTCACGTAGATTCGGAATCATCAAAAGCAAATAAGTCAGTTTTTAGATATCTTTGATTGAACAAAGTTCTGTCTTTCTTGTTTCAAGTGTTTAACTATGGACCATGGCTAAAACTCAAGTTTTAAAAACTTTTCGAAATCTGAATATGGACTTTCTTTAGTGTATTAAGTGTTTCAAAATGCTGTCTTTCACGTAGATTCGTAATCATCAAAAGCAAATAAGTCAGTTTTAAGATATCGTTGATTGAACAAAGTTGTCTTCTTCTTATTTCAAGTGTTCTGCTATGGACCCATGGGTAAAACTCAAGTTTTAAAAACTTCCCAGAATCTGAATTGAGACTTTCGTTAGTGTATTAAGTGTATCAAAATGTCGTTTTTCACATGGATTCGGAATCGTCAACCGCAAAAAAAGTCAGTTTTGAGATATCGTTGAATGAACAAAGTTGTCTCTTTTTATTTTCAAGTGCTTAACTATGGACCATGGCTGAAACTCAAGTTTTAAAGACCTCCCGAAATCCGAATTTGGACTTTCGTTAGTGTATTAAGTGTATCAAAATGTCATCTTTCACATTGATTCGAGATCGTCAACCGCAAAAAAAGTTAGTTTTGAGATATCGTTGAATGAACAAAGTTGTCTCTTTCTTGTTTCAAGTGTTTAACTATGGACCCATGGCTAAAACTCAAGTTTTAAAGACTTCCCGAAATCTGAATTTGGACTTTCATCAGTGTATTAAGTGTATTAAAATGTAGTCTTTCACATTGATTCAGAATCGTGCACCGCAAAAAACTTCCCTTTCGAGTTATCGTTGAATGAACGAAGTTGTCTCTTTCTTGTTTCAAGTGTTCAACTATGGACCCATGGCCAAAACTCAAGTTTTAAAAACTTCCCAAAATCTGAATTTGGGCTTTCTTTACTGTATTAAGTGTTTCAAAATGCCATCTTTCACGTAGATTCGTAATCATCAAAAGCAAATAAGTCAGTTTTTAGATATCTTTGATTGAACAAAGTTCTGTCTTTTCTTGTTTCAAGTGTTCTACTATGGACCCATGGCTAAAACTCAAGTTTTAAAAACATCCCGAAATCTAAATCTGGACTTTCATTAGGGTATTAAGTGTATCAAAATGTCGTCTTTCACATAGATTCGAAATCGTCAACTGCAAAAAAGTCAATTTTAAGATATCGTAGATTGAACAAAGTTGTCTCTTTCTTGTTTCAAGTGTTCTACTATGGACCCATGGGTAAAACTCAAGTTTTAAAAAAGTTTCCGGAATCCAAATTTGGACATTCGTTAGTGTATTAAGTGTATCAAAATGTCGTCTTTCACGTTGATTCGGAATCGTCAACCGCAATAAAAGTCAGTTTTGAGATATTGTTGAATGAACAAAGTTGTCTCTTTCTTGTTTCAAGTGTTCTACTATTTACCCATGGCTAAAACTCAAGTTTTAAAGACTTCCCGAAATCCGAATTTGGACTTTCGTTAGTGTATTAAGTGTATCAAAATGTCATCTTTCACATTTATTCGAAATCGTCAACTGCAAAAAAAGTCAGTTTTGAGAAATCGTTGAATGAACAAAGTTGTCTCTTTCTTGTTTCAAGTGTTCTACTATGGACCCATGGCTAAAACTCAAGTTTTAAAGACTTTCCGAAATCCGAATTTGGACTTTCATCAGTGTATTAAGTGTATTAAAATGTCGTCTTTCACATTGATTCGGAATCGTCCACTACAAAAAACTGCCCTTTTGAGTTATCGTTGAATAAGCAAAGTTGTCTCTTTCTTGTTTCAAGTGTTCAACTATGGACCCATGGCTAAAACACAAGTTTTAAAAACTTCTCGAAATATGAATTTGGACTTTCTTTAGTGTATTAAGTTTTTCAAAATGTCGTCTTTCACGTAGATTCGGAATCATCAAAAGCAAATAAGTCAGTTTTTAGATATCTTTGATTGAACAAAGTTCTGTCTTTCTTGTTTCAAGTGTTTAACTATGGACCATGGCTAAAACTCAAGTTTTAAAAACTTTTCGAAATCTGAATATGGACTTTCTTTAGTGTATTAAGTGTTTCAAAATGCTGTCTTTCACGTAGATTCGTAATCATCAAAAGCAAATAAGTCAGTTTTAAGATATCGTTGATTGAACAAAGTTGTCTTCTTCTTATTTCAAGTGTTCTGCTATGGACCCATGGGTAAAACTCAAGTTTTAAAAACTTCCCAGAATCTGAATTGAGACTTTCGTTAGTGTATTAAGTGTATCAAAATGTCGTTTTTCACATGGATTCGGAATCGTCAACCGCAAAAAAAGTCAGTTTTGAGATATCGTTGAATGAACAAAGTTGTCTCTTTTTATTTTCAAGTGCTTAACTATGGACCATGGCTGAAACTCAAGTTTTAAAGACCTCCCGAAATCCGAATTTGGACTTTCGTTAGTGTATTAAGTGTATCAAAATGTCATCTTTCACATTGATTCGAGATCGTCAACCGCAAAAAAAGTGAGTTTTGAGATATCGTTGAATGAACAAAGTTGTCTCTTTCTTGTTTCAAGTGTTTAACTATGGACCCATGGCTAAAACTCAAGTTTTAAAGACTTCCCGAAATCTGAATTTGGACTTTCATCAGTGTATTAAGTGTATTAAAATGTAGTCTTTCACATTGATTCAGAATCGTGCACCGCAAAAAACTTCCCTTTCGAGTTATCGTTGAATGAACGAAGTTGTCTCTTTCTTGTTTCAAGTGTTCAACTATGGACCCATGGCCAAAACTCAAGTTTTAAAAACTTCCCAAAATCTGAATTTGGGCTTTCTTTAGTGTATTAAGTGTTTCAAAATGCCATCTTTCACGTAGATTCGTAATCATCAAAAGCAAATAAGTCAGTTTTTAGATATCTTTGATTGAACAAAGTTCTGTCTTTTCTTGTTTCAAGTGTTCTACTATGGACCCATGGCTAAAACTCAAGTTTTAAAAACATCCCGAAATCTAAATCTGGACTTTCATTAGGGTATTAAGTGTATCAAAATGTCGTCTTTCACATAGATTCGAAATCGTCAACTGCAAAAAAGTCAATTTTAAGATATCGTAGATTGAACAAAGTTGTCTCTTTCTTGTTTCAAGTGTTCTACTATGGACCCATGGGTAAAACTCAAGTTTTAAAAAAGTTTCCGGAATCCAAATTTGGACATTCGTTAGTGTATTAAGTGTATCAAAATGTCGTCTTTCACGTTGATTCGGAATCGTCAACCGCAATAAAAGTCAGTTTTGAGATATTGTTGAATGAACAAAGTTGTCTCTTTCTTGTTTCAAGTGTTCTACTATTTACCCATGGCTAAAACTCAAGTTTTAAAGACTTCCCGAAATCCGAATTTGGACTTTCGTTAGTGTATTAAGTGTATCAAAATGTCATCTTTCACATTTATTCGAAATCGTCAACTGCAAAAAAAGTCAGTTTTGAGAAATCGTTGAATGAACAAAGTTGTCTCTTTCTTGTTTCAAGTGTTCTACTATGGACCCATGGCTAAAACTCAAGTTTTAAAGACTTTCCGAAATCCGAATTTGGACTTTCATCAGTGTATTAAGTGTATTAAAATGTCGTCTTTCACATTGATTCGGAATCGTCCACTACAAAAAACTGCCCTTTTGAGTTATCGTTGAATAAGCAAAGTTGTCTCTTTCTTGTTTCAAGTGTTCAACTATGGACCCATGGCTAAAACACAAGTTTTAAAAACTTCTCGAAATATGAATTTGGACTTTCTTTAGTGTATTAAGTTTTTCAAAATGTCGTCTTTCACGTAGATTCGGAATCATCAAAACCAAATAAGTCAGTTTTTAGATATCTTTGATTGAACAAAGTTCTATCTTTCTTGTTTCAAGTGTTCTCCTATGGACCCACGGCTAAAACTCAAGTTTTAAAAACTTCTCGAAATCTGAATCTGGACTTTCATTAGTGTATTAAGTGTATCAAAATGTCATCTTTCACATAGGTTCGGAATCGTCAACTACAAAAAAGTCAATTTTAAGATATCGTTGATTGAACAAAGTTGTCTCCTTCTTGTTTCGAGTGTTCTACTATGGACCATGGCTAAAACTCAAGTTTTAGAGACATCTCGAAATCCGAATTTGGACTTTCGTTAGTGTATTAAGTGTATCAAAATGTCATCTTTCACATTGATTCGAGATCGTCAACCGCAAAAAAAGTCAGTTTTGAGATATCGTTGAATGAACAAAGTTGTCTCTTTCTTGTTTCTAGTGTTTAACTATGGACCCATGGCTAAAACTCAAGTTTTAAAGACTTCCCGAAATCTGATTTGGACTTTCATCATTGTATTAAGTGTATTAAAATGTAGTCTTTCACATTGATTCAGAATCGTCCACCGCAAAAAACTTTCCTTTCGAGTTATCGTTGAATGAACGAAGTTGTCTCTTTCTTGTTTCAAGTGTTCAACTACGGACCCATGGCCAAAACTCAAGTTTTAAAAACTTCCCAAAATCTGAATTTGGGCTTTCTTTAGTGTATTAAGTGTTTCAAAATGCCGTCTTTCACTTAGATTCGTAATCATCAAAAGCAAATAAGTCAGTTTTTAGATATCTTTGATTGAACAAAGTTCTGTCTTTCTTGTTTCAAGTGTTCTACTATGGACCCATGTCTAAAACTCAAGTTTTAAAAACTTCCTGAAATCTAAATCTGGACTTTCATTAGGGTATTAAGTGTATCAAAATGTCGTCTTTCACATAGATTCGGAATCGTCAACTGCAAAAAAGTCAATTTTAAGATATCATTGATTGAACAAAGTTGTCACTTTCTTGTTTCAAGTGTTCTACTATGGACCCATGGGTAAAACTCAAGTTTTAAAAAAGTTCCCGGAATCCGAATTTGGACATTCGTTAGTGTATTAAGTGTATCAAAATGTCATCTTTCACGTTGATTCGGAATCGTCAACCGCAATAAAAGTCAGTTTTGAGATATTGTTGAATGAACAAAGTTGCCTCTTTCTTGTTTCAAGTGTTTAACTATTGACCCATGGCTAAAACTCAAGCTTTAAAGACTTCCCGAAATCCAAATTTGGACTTTCGTTAGTGTATTAAGTGTATCAAAATGTCGTCTTTCACATTTATTCGAAATCGTCAACCGCAAAAAAAGTCAGTTTTGAGAAATCGTTGAATGAACAAAGTTGTCTCTTTCTTGTTTCAAGTGTTCTACTATAGACCCATGGCTAAAACTCAAGTTTTAAAGACTTTCAGAAATCCAAATTTAGACTTTCATTAGTGTATTAAGTGTATTAAAATGTCGTATTTCACATTGATTCGGAATCGTCAACCGCAAAAAAAGTCAGTTTTGAGATATCGTTGAATGAACAAAGTTGTCTCTTTCCTGTTTCAAGTGTTTAGCTATGGACCCATGGCTAAAACTCAAGTTTTAAAGACTTCCCGAAATCCGAATTTGGACTTTCATTAGCGTATTAAGTGTATTAAAATTTCATCTTTCACATTGATTCGGAATCGTCAACCGCAAAAAAAGTCAGTTTTGAGTTATAGTTGAATGAACAAAGTTGTCTCTTTCTTGTTTCAAGTATTCAACTATGGACCCATGGCTAAAACTCAAGTTTTAAAGACTTCCCGAAATTCGAATTTGGACTTTCATGAGTGTATTAAGTGTATTAAAATGTCGTCTTTCACATTGATTCGGAATCGTCAACCACAAAAAAAATCAGTTTTGAGATATCGTTGAATGAACAAAGTTGTCTCTTTCTTGTTTCAAGTGTTTAACTATGGACCCATGGCTAAAACTCAAGTTTTAAAAACTTCTCGAAATATGAATTTGGACTTTCTTTAGTGTATTAGGTGTTTCAAAATGTCGTCTTTCACGTAGATTCGGAATCATCAACAGCAAAAAAAGTCAGTTTTGTGATATCGTTGAATGAACAAAGTTGTATCTTTCTTGTTTCAAGTGTTTAACTACGGACCCATGGCTAAAACTCAAGTTTTAAAGACTTTTCGAAATCCGAATTTGGACTTTCATCAGTGTATTAAGTGTATTAAAATGTCATCTTTCACATTGATTCGGAATCGTCCACCGCAAAAAAGTTCCCTTTTGAGTTATCGTTGAATGAACAAAGTTGTCTCTTTCTTGTTTCAAGTGTTCAATGATGGACCCATGGCTAAAACTCAAGTTTTAAAAACTTCTCGAAATATGAATTTGTACTTTCTTTAGTGTATTAAGTGTTTCAAAATGTCGTCTTTCACGTAGATTCGGAATCATCAAAAGCAAATAAGTCAGTTTTTAGATATCTTTGATTGAACAAAGTTCTGTCTTTCTTGTTTCAAGTGTTTAACTATGGACCATGGCTAAAACTCAAGTTTTAAAAACTTTTCGAAATCTGAATATGCACTTTCTTTAGTGTATTAAGTGTTTCAAAATGCTGTCTTTCACGTAGATTCGTAATCATCAAAAGCAAATAAGTCAGTTTTAAGATATCGTTGATTGAACAAAGTTGTCTTCTTCTTATTTCAAGTGTTCTACTATGGACCCATGGGTAAAACTCAAGTTTTAAAAACTTCCCAGAATCTGAATTGAGACTTTCGTTAGTGTATTAAGTGTATCAAAATGTCGTCTTTCACATGGATTCGGAATCGTCAACCGCAAAAAAAGTCAGTTTTGAGATATCGTTGAATGAACAAAGTTGTCTCTTTTTATTTTCAAGTGCTTAACTATGGACCATGGCTGAAACTCAAGTTTTAAAGACGTCCCGAAATCCGAATTTGGACTTTCGTTAGTGTATTAAGTGTATCAAAATGTCATCTTTCACATTGATTCGAGATCGTCAACCGCAAAAAAAGTGAGTTTTGAGATATCGTTGAATGAACAAAGTTGTCTCTTTCTTGTTTCAAGTGTTTAACTATGGACCCATGGCTAAAACTCAAGTTTTAAAGACTTCCCGAAATCTGAATTTGGACTTTCATCAGTGTATTAAGTGTATTAAAATGTAGTCTTTCACATTGATTCAGAATCGTGCACCGCAAAAAACTTCCCTTTCGAGTTATCGTTGAATGAACGAAGTTGTCTCTTTCTTGTTTCAAGTGTTCAACTATGGACCCATGGCCAAAACTCAAGTTTTAAAAACTTCCCAAAATCTGAATTTGGGCTTTCTTTAGTGTATTAAGTGTTTCAAAATGCCATCTTTCACGTAGATTCGTAATCATCAAAAGCAAATAAGTCAGTTTTTAGATATCTTTGATTGAACAAAGTTCTGTCTTTTCTTGTTTCAAGTGTTCTACTATGGACCCATGGCTAAAACTCAAGTTTTAAAAACATCCCGAAATCTAAATCTGGACTTTCATTAGGGTATTAAGTGTATCAAAATGTCGTCTTTCACATAGATTCGAAATCGTCAACTGCAAAAAAGTCAATTTTAAGATATCGTAGATTGAACAAAGTTGTCTCTTTCTTGTTTCAAGTGTTCTACTATGGACCCATGGGTAAAACTCAAGTTTTAAAAAAGTTTCCGGAATCCAAATTTGGACATTCGTTAGTGTATTAAGTGTATCAAAATGTCGTCTTTCACGTTGATTCGGAATCGTCAACCGCAATAAAAGTCAGTTTTGAGATATTGTTGAATGAACAAAGTTGTCTCTTTCTTGTTTCAAGTGTTCTACTATTTACCCATGGCTAAAACTCAAGTTTTAAAGACTTCCCGAAATCCGAATTTGGACTTTCGTTAGTGTATTAAGTGTATCAAAATGTCATCTTTCACATTTATTCGAAATCGTCAACTGCAAAAAAAGTCAGTTTTGAGAAATCGTTGAATGAACAAAGTTGTCTCTTTCTTGTTTCAAGTGTTCTACTATGGACCCATGGCTAAAACTCAAGTTTTAAAGACTTTCCGAAATCCGAATTTGGACTTTCATCAGTGTATTAAGTGTATTAAAATGTCGTCTTTCACATTGATTCGGAATCGTCCACTACAAAAAACTGCCCTTTTGAGTTATCGTTGAATAAGCAAAGTTGTCTCTTTCTTGTTTCAAGTGTTCAACTATGGACCCATGGCTAAAACACAAGTTTTAAAAACTTCTCGAAATATGAATTTGGACTTTCTTTAGTGTATTAAGTTTTTCAAAATGTCGTCTTTCACGTAGATTCGGAATCATCAAAAGCAAATAAGTCAGTTTTTAGATATCTTTGATTGAACAAAGTTCTGTCTTTCTTGTTTCAAGTGTTTAACTATGGACCATGGCTAAAACTCAAGTTTTAAAAACTTTTCGAAATCTGAATATGGACTTTCTTTAGTGTATTAAGTGTTTCAAAATGCTGTCTTTCACGTAGATTCGTAATCATCAAAAGCAAATAAGTCAGTTTTAAGATATCGTTGATTGAACAAAGTTGTCTTCTTCTTATTTCAAGTGTTCTGCTATGGACCCATGGGTAAAACTCAAGTTTTAAAAACTTCCCAGAATCTGAATTGAGACTTTCGTTAGTGTATTAAGTGTATCAAAATGTCGTTTTTCACATGGATTCGGAATCGTCAACCGCAAAAAAAGTCAGTTTTGAGATATCGTTGAATGAACAAAGTTGTCTCTTTTTATTTTCAAGTGCTTAACTATGGACCATGGCTGAAACTCAAGTTTTAAAGACCTCCCGAAATCCGAATTTGGACTTTCGTTAGTGTATTAAGTGTATCAAAATGTCATCTTTCACATTGATTCGAGATCGTCAACCGCAAAAAAAGTGAGTTTTGAGATATCGTTGAATGAACAAAGTTGTCTCTTTCTTGTTTCAAGTGTTTAACTATGGACCCATGGCTAAAACTCAAGTTTTAAAGACTTCCCGAAATCTGAATTTGGACTTTCATCAGTGTATTAAGTGTATTAAAATGTAGTCTTTCACATTGATTCAGAATCGTGCACCGCAAAAAACTTCCCTTTCGAGTTATCGTTGAATGAACGAAGTTGTCTCTTTCTTGTTTCAAGTGTTCAACTATGGACCCATGGCCAAAACTCAAGTTTTAAAAACTTCCCAAAATCTGAATTTGGGCTTTCTTTAGTGTATTAAGTGTTTCAAAATGCCATCTTTCACGTAGATTCGTAATCATCAAAAGCAAATAAGTCAGTTTTTAGATATCTTTGATTGAACAAAGTTCTGTCTTTTCTTGTTTCAAGTGTTCTACTATGGACCCATGGCTAAAACTCAAGTTTTAAAAACATCCCGAAATCTAAATCTGGACTTTCATTAGGGTATTAAGTGTATCAAAATGTCGTCTTTCACATAGATTCGAAATCGTCAACTGCAAAAAAGTCAATTTTAAGATATCGTAGATTGAACAAAGTTGTCTCTTTCTTGTTTCAAGTGTTCTACTATGGACCCATGGGTAAAACTCAAGTTTTAAAAAAGTTTCCGGAATCCAAATTTGGACATTCGTTAGTGTATTAAGTGTATCAAAATGTCGTCTTTCACGTTGATTCGGAATCGTCAACCGCAATAAAAGTCAGTTTTGAGATATTGTTGAATGAACAAAGTTGTCTCTTTCTTGTTTCAAGTGTTCTACTATTTACCCATGGCTAAAACTCAAGTTTTAAAGACTTCCCGAAATCCGAATTTGGACTTTCGTTAGTGTATTAAGTGTATCAAAATGTCATCTTTCACATTTATTCGAAATCGTCAACTGCAAAAAAAGTCAGTTTTGAGAAATCGTTGAATGAACAAAGTTGTCTCTTTCTTGTTTCAAGTGTTCTACTATGGACCCATGGCTAAAACTCAAGTTTTAAAGACTTTCCGAAATCCGAATTTGGACTTTCATCAGTGTATTAAGTGTATTAAAATGTCGTCTTTCACATTGATTCGGAATCGTCCACTACAAAAAACTGCCCTTTTGAGTTATCGTTGAATAAGCAAAGTTGTCTCTTTCTTGTTTCAAGTGTTCAACTATGGACCCATGGCTAAAACACAAGTTTTAAAAACTTCTCGAAATATGAATTTGGACTTTCTTTAGTGTATTAAGTTTTTCAAAATGTCGTCTTTCACGTAGATTCGGAATCATCAAAACCAAATAAGTCAGTTTTTAGATATCTTTGATTGAACAAAGTTCTATCTTTCTTGTTTCAAGTGTTCTCCTATGGACCCACGGCTAAAACTCAAGTTTTAAAAACTTCTCGAAATCTGAATCTGGACTTTCATTAGTGTATTAAGTGTATCAAAATGTCATCTTTCACATAGGTTCGGAATCGTCAACTACAAAAAAGTCAATTTTAAGATATCGTTGATTGAACAAAGTTGTCTCCTTCTTGTTTCGAGTGTTCTACTATGGACCATGGCTAAAACTCAAGTTTTAGAGACATCTCGAAATCCGAATTTGGACTTTCGTTAGTGTATTAAGTGTATCAAAATGTCATCTTTCACATTGATTCGAGATCGTCAACCGCAAAAAAAGTCAGTTTTGAGATATCGTTGAATGAACAAAGTTGTCTCTTTCTTGTTTCTAGTGTTTAACTATGGACCCATGGCTAAAACTCAAGTTTTAAAGACTTCCCGAAATCTGATTTGGACTTTCATCATTGTATTAAGTGTATTAAAATGTAGTCTTTCACATTGATTCAGAATCGTCCACCGCAAAAAACTTTCCTTTCGAGTTATCGTTGAATGAACGAAGTTGTCTCTTTCTTGTTTCAAGTGTTCAACTACGGACCCATGGCCAAAACTCAAGTTTTAAAAACTTCCCAAAATCTGAATTTGGGCTTTCTTTAGTGTATTAAGTGTTTCAAAATGCCGTCTTTCACTTAGATTCGTAATCATCAAAAGCAAATAAGTCAGTTTTTAGATATCTTTGATTGAACAAAGTTCTGTCTTTCTTGTTTCAAGTGTTCTACTATGGACCCATGTCTAAAACTCAAGTTTTAAAAACTTCCTGAAATCTAAATCTGGACTTTCATTAGGGTATTAAGTGTATCAAAATGTCGTCTTTCACATAGATTCGGAATCGTCAACTGCAAAAAAGTCAATTTTAAGATATCATTGATTGAACAAAGTTGTCACTTTCTTGTTTCAAGTGTTCTACTATGGACCCATGGGTAAAACTCAAGTTTTAAAAAAGTTCCCGGAATCCGAATTTGGACATTCGTTAGTGTATTAAGTGTATCAAAATGTCATCTTTCACGTTGATTCGGAATCGTCAACCGCAATAAAAGTCAGTTTTGAGATATTGTTGAATGAACAAAGTTGCCTCTTTCTTGTTTCAAGTGTTTAACTATTGACCCATGGCTAAAACTCAAGCTTTAAAGACTTCCCGAAATCCAAATTTGGACTTTCGTTAGTGTATTAAGTGTATCAAAATGTCGTCTTTCACATTTATTCGAAATCGTCAACCGCAAAAAAAGTCAGTTTTGAGAAATCGTTGAATGAACAAAGTTGTCTCTTTCTTGTTTCAAGTGTTCTACTATAGACCCATGGCTAAAACTCAAGTTTTAAAGACTTTCAGAAATCCAAATTTAGACTTTCATTAGTGTATTAAGTGTATTAAAATGTCGTATTTCACATTGATTCGGAATCGTCAACCGCAAAAAAAGTCAGTTTTGAGATATCGTTGAATGAACAAAGTTGTCTCTTTCCTGTTTCAAGTGTTTAGCTATGGACCCATGGCTAAAACTCAAGTTTTAAAGACTTCCCGAAATCCGAATTTGGACTTTCATTAGCGTATTAAGTGTATTAAAATTTCATCTTTCACATTGATTCGGAATCGTCAACCGCAAAAAAAGTCAGTTTTGAGTTATAGTTGAATGAACAAAGTTGTCTCTTTCTTGTTTCAAGTATTCAACTATGGACCCATGGCTAAAACTCAAGTTTTAAAGACTTCCCGAAATTCGAATTTGGACTTTCATGAGTGTATTAAGTGTATTAAAATGTCGTCTTTCACATTGATTCGGAATCGTCAACCACAAAAAAAATCAGTTTTGAGATATCGTTGAATGAACAAAGTTGTCTCTTTCTTGTTTCAAGTGTTTAACTATGGACCCATGGCTAAAACTCAAGTTTTAAAAACTTCTCGAAATATGAATTTGGACTTTCTTTAGTGTATTAGGTGTTTCAAAATGTCGTCTTTCACGTAGATTCGGAATCATCAACAGCAAAAAAAGTCAGTTTTGTGATATCGTTGAATGAACAAAGTTGTATCTTTCTTGTTTCAAGTGTTTAACTACGGACCCATGGCTAAAACTCAAGTTTTAAAGACTTTTCGAAATCCGAATTTGGACTTTCATCAGTGTATTAAGTGTATTAAAATGTCATCTTTCACATTGATTCGGAATCGTCCACCGCAAAAAAGTTCCCTTTTGAGTTATCGTTGAATGAACAAAGTTGTCTCTTTCTTGTTTCAAGTGTTCAATGATGGACCCATGGCTAAAACTCAAGTTTTAAAAACTTCTCGAAATATGAATTTGTACTTTCTTTAGTGTATTAAGTGTTTCAAAATGTCGTCTTTCACGTAGATTCGGAATCATCAAAAGCAAATAAGTCAGTTTTTAGATATCTTTGATTGAACAAAGTTCTGTCTTTCTTGTTTCAAGTGTTTAACTATGGACCATGGCTAAAACTCAAGTTTTAAAAACTTTTCGAAATCTGAATATGCACTTTCTTTAGTGTATTAAGTGTTTCAAAATGCTGTCTTTCACGTAGATTCGTAATCATCAAAAGCAAATAAGTCAGTTTTAAGATATCGTTGATTGAACAAAGTTGTCTTCTTCTTATTTCAAGTGTTCTACTATGGACCCATGGGTAAAACTCAAGTTTTAAAAACTTCCCAGAATCTGAATTGAGACTTTCGTTAGTGTATTAAGTGTATCAAAATGTCGTCTTTCACATGGATTCGGAATCGTCAACCGCAAAAAAAGTCAGTTTTGAGATATCGTTGAATGAACAAAGTTGTCTCTTTTTATTTTCAAGTGCTTAACTATGGACCATGGCTGAAACTCAAGTTTTAAAGACGTCCCGAAATCCGAATTTGGACTTCCGTTAGTGTATTAAGTGTATCAAAATGTCATCTTTCACATTGATTCGAGATCGTCAACCGCAAAAAAAGTGAGTTTTGAGATATCGTTGAATGAACAAAGTTGTCTCTTTCTTGTTTCAAGTGTTTAACTACGGACCCACGGCTAAAACTCAAGTTTTAAAAACTTCTCGAAATCTGAATCTGGACTTTCATTAGTGTATTAAGTGTATCAAAATGTCATCTTTCACATAGGTTCGGAATCGTCAACTACAAAAAAGTCAATTTTAAGATATCGTTGATTGAACAAAGTTGTCTCCTTCTTGTTTCGAGTGTTCTACTATGGACCATGGCTAAAACTCAAGTTTTAGAGACATCTCGAAATCCGAATTTGGACTTTCGTTAGTGTATTAAGTGTATCAAAATGTCATCTTTCACATTGATTCGAGATCGTCAACCGCAAAAAAAGTGAGTTTTGAGATATCGTTGAATGAACAAAGTTGTCTCTTTCTTGTTTCAAGTGTTTAACTATGGACCCATGGCTAAAACTCAAGTTTTAAAGACTTCCCGAAATCTGAATTTGGACTTTCATCAGTGTATTAAGTGTATTAAAATGTAGTCTTTCACATTGATTCAGAATCGTGCACCGCAAAAAACTTCCCTTTCGAGTTATCGTTGAATGAACGAAGTTGTCTCTTTCTTGTTTCAAGTGTTCAACTACGGACCCATGGCCAAAACTCAAGTTTTAAAAACTTCCCAAAATCTGAATTTGGGCTTTCTTTAGTGTATTAAGTGTTTCAAAATGCCATCTTTCACGTAGATTCGTAATCATCAAAAGCAAATAAGTCAGTTTTTAGATATCTTTGATTGAACAAAGTTCTGTCTTTTCTTGTTTCAAGTGTTCTACTATGGACCCATGGCTAAAACTCAAGTTTTAAAAACATCCCGAAATCTAAATCTGGACTTTCATTAGGGTATTAAGTGTATCAAAATGTCGTCTTTCACATAGATTCGAAATCGTCAACTGCAAAAAAGTCAATTTTAAGATATCGTAGATTGAACAAAGTTGTCTCTTTCTTGTTTCAAGTGTTCTACTATGGACCCATGGGTAAAACTCAAGTTTTAAAAAAGTTTCCGGAATCCAAATTTGGACATTCGTTAGTGTATTAAGTGTATCAAAATGTCGTCTTTCACGTTGATTCGGAATCGTCAACCGCAATAAAAGTCAGTTTTGAGATATTGTTGAATGAACAAAGTTGTCTCTTTCTTGTTTCAAGTGTTCTACTATTTACCCATGGCTAAAACTCAAGTTTTAAAGACTTCCCGAAATCCGAATTTGGACTTTCGTTAGTGTATTAAGTGTATCAAAATGTCATCTTTCACATTTATTCGAAATCGTCAACTGCAAAAAAAGTCAGTTTTGAGAAATCGTTGAATGAACAAAGTTGTCTCTTTCTTGTTTCAAGTGTTCTACTATGGACCCATGTCTAAAACTCAAGTTTTAAAAACTTCCTGAAATCTAAATCTGGACTTTCATTAGGGTATTAAGTGTATCAAAATGTCGTCTTTCACATAGATTCGGAATCGTCAACTGCAAAAAAGTCAATTTTAAGATATCATTGATTGAACAAAGTTGTCACTTTCTTGTTTCAAGTGTTCTACTATGGACCCATGGGTAAAACTCAAGTTTTAAAAAAGTTCCCGGAATCCGAATTTGGACATTCGTTAGTGTATTAAGTGTATCAAAATGTCATCTTTCACGTTGATTCGGAATCGTCAACCGCAATAAAAGTCAGTTTTGAGATATTGTTGAATGAACAAAGTTGCCTCTTTCTTGTTTCAAGTGTTTAACTATTGACCCATGGCTAAAACTCAAGCTTTAAAGACTTCCCGAAATCCAAATTTGGACTTTCGTTAGTGTATTAAGTGTATCAAAATGTCGTCTTTCACATTTATTCGAAATCGTCAACCGCAAAAAAAGTCAGTTTTGAGAAATCGTTGAATGAACAAAGTTGTCTCTTTCTTGTTTCAAGTGTTCTACTATAGACCCATGGCTAAAACTCAAGTTTTAAAGACTTTCAGAAATCCAAATTTAGACTTTCATTAGTGTATTAAGTGTATTAAAATGTCGTATTTCACATTGATTCGGAATCGTCAACCGCAAAAAAAGTCAGTTTTGAGATATCGTTGAATGAACAAAGTTGTCTCTTTCCTGTTTCAAGTGTTTAGCTATGGACCCATGGCTAAAACTCAAGTTTTAAAGACTTCCCGAAATCCGAATTTGGACTTTCATTAGCGTATTAAGTGTATTAAAATTTCATCTTTCACATTGATTCGGAATCGTCAACCGCAAAAAAAGTCAGTTTTGAGTTATAGTTGAATGAACAAAGTTGTCTCTTTCTTGTTTCAAGTATTCAACTATGGACCCATGGCTAAAACTCAAGTTTTAAAGACTTCCCGAAATTCGAATTTGGACTTTCATGAGTGTATTAAGTGTATTAAAATGTCGTCTTTCACATTGATTCGGAATCGTCAACCACAAAAAAAATCAGTTTTGAGATATCGTTGAATGAACAAAGTTGTCTCTTTCTTGTTTCAAGTGTTTAACTATGGACCCATGGCTAAAACTCAAGTTTTAAAAACTTCTCGAAATATGAATTTGGACTTTCTTTAGTGTATTAGGTGTTTCAAAATGTCGTCTTTCACGTAGATTCGGAATCATCAACAGCAAAAAAAGTCAGTTTTGTGATATCGTTGAATGAACAAAGTTGTATCTTTCTTGTTTCAAGTGTTTAACTACGGACCCATGGCTAAAACTCAAGTTTTAAAGACTTTTCGAAATCCGAATTTGGACTTTCATCAGTGTATTAAGTGTATTAAAATGTCATCTTTCACATTGATTCGGAATCGTCCACCGCAAAAAAGTTCCCTTTTGAGTTATCGTTGAATGAACAAAGTTGTCTCTTTCTTGTTTCAAGTGTTCAATGATGGACCCATGGCTAAAACTCAAGTTTTAAAAACTTCTCGAAATATGAATTTGTACTTTCTTTAGTGTATTAAGTGTTTCAAAATGTCGTCTTTCACGTAGATTCGGAATCATCAAAAGCAAATAAGTCAGTTTTTAGATATCTTTGATTGAACAAAGTTCTGTCTTTCTTGTTTCAAGTGTTTAACTATGGACCATGGCTAAAACTCAAGTTTTAAAAACTTTTCGAAATCTGAATATGCACTTTCTTTAGTGTATTAAGTGTTTCAAAATGCTGTCTTTCACGTAGATTCGTAATCATCAAAAGCAAATAAGTCAGTTTTAAGATATCGTTGATTGAACAAAGTTGTCTTCTTCTTATTTCAAGTGTTCTACTATGGACCCATGGGTAAAACTCAAGTTTTAAAAACTTCCCAGAATCTGAATTGAGACTTTCGTTAGTGTATTAAGTGTATCAAAATGTCGTCTTTCACATGGATTCGGAATCGTCAACCGCAAAAAAAGTCAGTTTTGAGATATCGTTGAATGAACAAAGTTGTCTCTTTTTATTTTCAAGTGCTTAACTATGGACCATGGCTGAAACTCAAGTTTTAAAGACGTCCCGAAATCCGAATTTGGACTTCCGTTAGTGTATTAAGTGTATCAAAATGTCATCTTTCACATTGATTCGAGATCGTCAACCGCAAAAAAAGTGAGTTTTGAGATATCGTTGAATGAACAAAGTTGTCTCTTTCTTGTTTCAAGTGTTTAACTATGGACCCATGGCTAAAACTCAAGTTTTAAAGACTTCCCGAAATCTGAATTTGGACTTTCATCAGTGTATTAAGTGTATTAAAATGTAGTCTTTCACATTGATTCAGAATCGTGCACCGCAAAAAACTTCCCTTTCGAGTTATCGTTGAATGAACGAAGTTGTCTCTTTCTTGTTTCAAGTGTTCAACTACGGACCCATGGCCAAAACTCAAGTTTTAAAAACTTCCCAAAATCTGAATTTGGGCTTTCTTTAGTGTATTAAGTGTTTCAAAATGCCGTCTTTCACTTAGATTCGTAATCATCAAAAGCAAATAAGTCAGTTTTTAGATATCTTTGATTGAACAAAGTTCTGTCTTTCTTGTTTCAAGTGTTCTACTATGGACCCATGTCTAAAACTCAAGTTTTAAAAACTTCCTGAAATCTAAATCTGGACTTTCATTAGGGTATTAAGTGTATCAAAATGTCGTCTTTCACATAGATTCGGAATCGTCAACTGCAAAAAAGTCAATTTTAAGATATCATTGATTGAACAAAGTTGTCACTTTCTTGTTTCAAGTGTTCTACTATGGACCCATGGGTAAAACTCAAGTTTTAAAAAAGTTCCCGGAATCCGAATTTGGACATTCGTTAGTGTATTAAGTGTATCAAAATGTCATCTTTCACGTTGATTCGGAATCGTCAACCGCAATAAAAGTCAGTTTTGAGATATTGTTGAATGAACAAAGTTGCCTCTTTCTTGTTTCAAGTGTTTAACTATTGACCCATGGCTAAAACTCAAGCTTTAAAGACTTCCCGAAATCCAAATTTGGACTTTCGTTAGTGTATTAAGTGTATCAAAATGTCGTCTTTCACATTTATTCGAAATCGTCAACCGCAAAAAAAGTCAGTTTTGAGAAATCGTTGAATGAACAAAGTTGTCTCTTTCTTGTTTCAAGTGTTCTACTATAGACCCATGGCTAAAACTCAAGTTTTAAAGACTTTCAGAAATCCAAATTTAGACTTTCATTAGTGTATTAAGTGTATTAAAATGTCGTATTTCACATTGATTCGGAATCGTCAACCGCAAAAAAAGTCAGTTTTGAGATATCGTTGAATGAACAAAGTTGTCTCTTTCCTGTTTCAAGTGTTTAGCTATGGACCCATGGCTAAAACTCAAGTTTTAAAGACTTCCCGAAATCCGAATTTGGACTTTCATTAGCGTATTAAGTGTATTAAAATTTCATCTTTCACATTGATTCGGAATCGTCAACCGCAAAAAAAGTCAGTTTTGAGTTATAGTTGAATGAACAAAGTTGTCTCTTTCTTGTTTCAAGTATTCAACTATGGACCCATGGCTAAAACTCAAGTTTTAAAGACTTCCCGAAATTCGAATTTGGACTTTCATGAGTGTATTAAGTGTATTAAAATGTCGTCTTTCACATTGATTCGGAATCGTCAACCACAAAAAAAATCAGTTTTGAGATATCGTTGAATGAACAAAGTTGTCTCTTTCTTGTTTCAAGTGTTTAACTATGGACCCATGGCTAAAACTCAAGTTTTAAAAACTTCTCGAAATATGAATTTGGACTTTCTTTAGTGTATTAGGTGTTTCAAAATGTCGTCTTTCACGTAGATTCGGAATCATCAACAGCAAAAAAAGTCAGTTTTGTGATATCGTTGAATGAACAAAGTTGTATCTTTCTTGTTTCAAGTGTTTAACTACGGACCCATGGCTAAAACTCAAGTTTTAAAGACTTTTCGAAATCCGAATTTGGACTTTCATCAGTGTATTAAGTGTATTAAAATGTCATCTTTCACATTGATTCGGAATCGTCCACCGCAAAAAAGTTCCCTTTTGAGTTATCGTTGAATGAACAAAGTTGTCTCTTTCTTGTTTCAAGTGTTCAATGATGGACCCATGGCTAAAACTCAAGTTTTAAAAACTTCTCGAAATATGAATTTGTACTTTCTTTAGTGTATTAAGTGTTTCAAAATGTCGTCTTTCACGTAGATTCGGAATCATCAAAAGCAAATAAGTCAGTTTTTAGATATCTTTGATTGAACAAAGTTCTGTCTTTCTTGTTTCAAGTGTTTAACTATGGACCATGGCTAAAACTCAAGTTTTAAAAACTTTTCGAAATCTGAATATGCACTTTCTTTAGTGTATTAAGTGTTTCAAAATGCTGTCTTTCACGTAGATTCGTAATCATCAAAAGCAAATAAGTCAGTTTTAAGATATCGTTGATTGAACAAAGTTGTCTTCTTCTTATTTCAAGTGTTCTACTATGGACCCATGGGTAAAACTCAAGTTTTAAAAACTTCCCAGAATCTGAATTGAGACTTTCGTTAGTGTATTAAGTGTATCAAAATGTCGTCTTTCACATGGATTCGGAATCGTCAACCGCAAAAAAAGTCAGTTTTGAGATATCGTTGAATGAACAAAGTTGTCTCTTTTTATTTTCAAGTGCTTAACTATGGACCATGGCTGAAACTCAAGTTTTAAAGACGTCCCGAAATCCGAATTTGGACTTCCGTTAGTGTATTAAGTGTATCAAAATGTCATCTTTCACATTGATTCGAGATCGTCAACCGCAAAAAAAGTGAGTTTTGAGATATCGTTGAATGAACAAAGTTGTCTCTTTCTTGTTTCAAGTGTTTAACTACGGACCCACGGCTAAAACTCAAGTTTTAAAAACTTCTCGAAATCTGAATCTGGACTTTCATTAGTGTATTAAGTGTATCAAAATGTCATCTTTCACATAGGTTCGGAATCGTCAACTACAAAAAAGTCAATTTTAAGATATCGTTGATTGAACAAAGTTGTCTCCTTCTTGTTTCGAGTGTTCTACTATGGACCATGGCTAAAACTCAAGTTTTAGAGACATCTCGAAATCCGAATTTGGACTTTCGTTAGTGTATTAAGTGTATCAAAATGTCATCTTTCACATTGATTCGAGATCGTCAACCGCAAAAAAAGTGAGTTTTGAGATATCGTTGAATGAACAAAGTTGTCTCTTTCTTGTTTCAAGTGTTTAACTATGGACCCATGGCTAAAACTCAAGTTTTAAAGACTTCCCGAAATCTGAATTTGGACTTTCATCAGTGTATTAAGTGTATTAAAATGTAGTCTTTCACATTGATTCAGAATCGTGCACCGCAAAAAACTTCCCTTTCGAGTTATCGTTGAATGAACGAAGTTGTCTCTTTCTTGTTTCAAGTGTTCAACTATGGACCCATGGCCAAAACTCAAGTTTTAAAAACTTCCCAAAATCTGAATTTGGGCTTTCTTTAGTGTATTAAGTGTTTCAAAATGCCATCTTTCACGTAGATTCGTAATCATCAAAAGCAAATAAGTCAGTTTTTAGATATCTTTGATTGAACAAAGTTCTGTCTTTTCTTGTTTCAAGTGTTCTACTATGGACCCATGGCTAAAACTCAAGTTTTAAAAACATCCCGAAATCTAAATCTGGACTTTCATTAGGGTATTAAGTGTATCAAAATGTCGTCTTTCACATAGATTCGAAATCGTCAACTGCAAAAAAGTCAATTTTAAGATATCGTAGATTGAACAAAGTTGTCTCTTTCTTGTTTCAAGTGTTCTACTATGGACCCATGGGTAAAACTCAAGTTTTAAAAAAGTTTCCGGAATCCAAATTTGGACATTCGTTAGTGTATTAAGTGTATCAAAATGTCGTCTTTCACGTTGATTCGGAATCGTCAACCGCAATAAAAGTCAGTTTTGAGATATTGTTGAATGAACAAAGTTGTCTCTTTCTTGTTTCAAGTGTTCTACTATTTACCCATGGCTAAAACTCAAGTTTTAAAGACTTCCCGAAATCCGAATTTGGACTTTCGTTAGTGTATTAAGTGTATCAAAATGTCATCTTTCACATTTATTCGAAATCGTCAACTGCAAAAAAAGTCAGTTTTGAGAAATCGTTGAATGAACAAAGTTGTCTCTTTCTTGTTTCAAGTGTTCTACTATGGACCCATGTCTAAAACTCAAGTTTTAAAAACTTCCTGAAATCTAAATCTGGACTTTCATTAGGGTATTAAGTGTATCAAAATGTCGTCTTTCACATAGATTCGGAATCGTCAACTGCAAAAAAGTCAATTTTAAGATATCATTGATTGAACAAAGTTGTCACTTTCTTGTTTCAAGTGTTCTACTATGGACCCATGGGTAAAACTCAAGTTTTAAAAAAGTTCCCGGAATCCGAATTTGGACATTCGTTAGTGTATTAAGTGTATCAAAATGTCATCTTTCACGTTGATTCGGAATCGTCAACCGCAATAAAAGTCAGTTTTGAGATATTGTTGAATGAACAAAGTTGCCTCTTTCTTGTTTCAAGTGTTTAACTATTGACCCATGGCTAAAACTCAAGCTTTAAAGACTTCCCGAAATCCAAATTTGGACTTTCGTTAGTGTATTAAGTGTATCAAAATGTCGTCTTTCACATTTATTCGAAATCGTCAACCGCAAAAAAAGTCAGTTTTGAGAAATCGTTGAATGAACAAAGTTGTCTCTTTCTTGTTTCAAGTGTTCTACTATAGACCCATGGCTAAAACTCAAGTTTTAAAGACTTTCAGAAATCCAAATTTAGACTTTCATTAGTGTATTAAGTGTATTAAAATGTCGTATTTCACATTGATTCGGAATCGTCAACCGCAAAAAAAGTCAGTTTTGAGATATCGTTGAATGAACAAAGTTGTCTCTTTCCTGTTTCAAGTGTTTAGCTATGGACCCATGGCTAAAACTCAAGTTTTAAAGACTTCCCGAAATCCGAATTTGGACTTTCATTAGCGTATTAAGTGTATTAAAATTTCATCTTTCACATTGATTCGGAATCGTCAACCGCAAAAAAAGTCAGTTTTGAGTTATAGTTGAATGAACAAAGTTGTCTCTTTCTTGTTTCAAGTATTCAACTATGGACCCATGGCTAAAACTCAAGTTTTAAAGACTTCCCGAAATTCGAATTTGGACTTTCATGAGTGTATTAAGTGTATTAAAATGTCGTCTTTCACATTGATTCGGAATCGTCAACCACAAAAAAAATCAGTTTTGAGATATCGTTGAATGAACAAAGTTGTCTCTTTCTTGTTTCAAGTGTTTAACTATGGACCCATGGCTAAAACTCAAGTTTTAAAAACTTCTCGAAATATGAATTTGGACTTTCTTTAGTGTATTAGGTGTTTCAAAATGTCGTCTTTCACGTAGATTCGGAATCATCAACAGCAAAAAAAGTCAGTTTTGTGATATCGTTGAATGAACAAAGTTGTATCTTTCTTGTTTCAAGTGTTTAACTACGGACCCATGGCTAAAACTCAAGTTTTAAAGACTTTTCGAAATCCGAATTTGGACTTTCATCAGTGTATTAAGTGTATTAAAATGTCATCTTTCACATTGATTCGGAATCGTCCACCGCAAAAAAGTTCCCTTTTGAGTTATCGTTGAATGAACAAAGTTGTCTCTTTCTTGTTTCAAGTGTTCAATGATGGACCCATGGCTAAAACTCAAGTTTTAAAAACTTCTCGAAATATGAATTTGTACTTTCTTTAGTGTATTAAGTGTTTCAAAATGTCGTCTTTCACGTAGATTCGGAATCATCAAAAGCAAATAAGTCAGTTTTTAGATATCTTTGATTGAACAAAGTTCTGTCTTTCTTGTTTCAAGTGTTTAACTATGGACCATGGCTAAAACTCAAGTTTTAAAAACTTTTCGAAATCTGAATATGCACTTTCTTTAGTGTATTAAGTGTTTCAAAATGCTGTCTTTCACGTAGATTCGTAATCATCAAAAGCAAATAAGTCAGTTTTAAGATATCGTTGATTGAACAAAGTTGTCTTCTTCTTATTTCAAGTGTTCTACTATGGACCCATGGGTAAAACTCAAGTTTTAAAAACTTCCCAGAATCTGAATTGAGACTTTCGTTAGTGTATTAAGTGTATCAAAATGTCGTCTTTCACATGGATTCGGAATCGTCAACCGCAAAAAAAGTCAGTTTTGAGATATCGTTGAATGAACAAAGTTGTCTCTTTTTATTTTCAAGTGCTTAACTATGGACCATGGCTGAAACTCAAGTTTTAAAGACGTCCCGAAATCCGAATTTGGACTTCCGTTAGTGTATTAAGTGTATCAAAATGTCATCTTTCACATTGATTCGAGATCGTCAACCGCAAAAAAAGTGAGTTTTGAGATATCGTTGAATGAACAAAGTTGTCTCTTTCTTGTTTCAAGTGTTTAACTATGGACCCATGGCTAAAACTCAAGTTTTAAAGACTTCCCGAAATCTGAATTTGGACTTTCATCAGTGTATTAAGTGTATTAAAATGTAGTCTTTCACATTGATTCAGAATCGTGCACCGCAAAAAACTTCCCTTTCGAGTTATCGTTGAATGAACGAAGTTGTCTCTTTCTTGTTTCAAGTGTTCAACTATGGACCCATGGCCAAAACTCAAGTTTTAAAAACTTCCCAAAATCTGAATTTGGGCTTTCTTTAGTGTATTAAGTGTTTCAAAATGCCATCTTTCACGTAGATTCGTAATCATCAAAAGCAAATAAGTCAGTTTTTAGATATCTTTGATTGAACAAAGTTCTGTCTTTTCTTGTTTCAAGTGTTCTACTATGGACCCATGGCTAAAACTCAAGTTTTAAAAACATCCCGAAATCTAAATCTGGACTTTCATTAGGGTATTAAGTGTATCAAAATGTCGTCTTTCACATAGATTCGAAATCGTCAACTGCAAAAAAGTCAATTTTAAGATATCGTAGATTGAACAAAGTTGTCTCTTTCTTGTTTCAAGTGTTCTACTATGGACCCATGGGTAAAACTCAAGTTTTAAAAAAGTTTCCGGAATCCAAATTTGGACATTCGTTAGTGTATTAAGTGTATCAAAATGTCGTCTTTCACGTTGATTCGGAATCGTCAACCGCAATAAAAGTCAGTTTTGAGATATTGTTGAATGAACAAAGTTGTCTCTTTCTTGTTTCAAGTGTTCTACTATTTACCCATGGCTAAAACTCAAGTTTTAAAGACTTCCCGAAATCCGAATTTGGACTTTCGTTAGTGTATTAAGTGTATCAAAATGTCATCTTTCACATTTATTCGAAATCGTCAACTGCAAAAAAAGTCAGTTTTGAGAAATCGTTGAATGAACAAAGTTGTCTCTTTCTTGTTTCAAGTGTTCTACTATGGACCCATGGCTAAAACTCAAGTTTTAAAGACTTTCCGAAATCCGAATTTGGACTTTCATCAGTGTATTAAGTGTATTAAAATGTCGTCTTTCACATTGATTCGGAATCGTCCACTACAAAAAACTGCCCTTTTGAGTTATCGTTGAATAAGCAAAGTTGTCTCTTTCTTGTTTCAAGTGTTCAACTATGGACCCATGGCTAAAACACAAGTTTTAAAAACTTCTCGAAATATGAATTTGGACTTTCTTTAGTGTATTAAGTTTTTCAAAATGTCGTCTTTCACGTAGATTCGGAATCATCAAAAGCAAATAAGTCAGTTTTTAGATATCTTTGATTGAACAAAGTTCTGTCTTTCTTGTTTCAAGTGTTTAACTATGGACCATGGCTAAAACTCAAGTTTTAAAAACTTTTCGAAATCTGAATATGCACTTTCTTTAGTGTATTAAGTGTTTCAAAATGCTGTCTTTCACGTAGATTCGTAATCATCAAAAGCAAATAAGTCAGTTTTAAGATATCGTTGATTGAACAAAGTTGTCTTCTTCTTATTTCAAGTGTTCTACTATGGACCCATGGGTAAAACTCAAGTTTTAAAAACTTCCCAGAATCTGAATTGAGACTTTCGTTAGTGTATTAAGTGTATCAAAATGTCGTCTTTCACATGGATTCGGAATCGTCAACCGCAAAAAAAGTCAGTTTTGAGATATCGTTGAATGAACAAAGTTGTCTCTTTTTATTTTCAAGTGCTTAACTATGGACCATGGCTGAAACTCAAGTTTTAAAGACGTCCCGAAATCCGAATTTGGACTTCCGTTAGTGTATTAAGTGTATCAAAATGTCATCTTTCACATTGATTCGAGATCGTCAACCGCAAAAAAAGTGAGTTTTGAGATATCGTTGAATGAACAAAGTTGTCTCTTTCTTGTTTCAAGTGTTTAACTATGGACCCATGGCTAAAACTCAAGTTTTAAAGACTTCCCGAAATCTGAATTTGGACTTTCATCAGTGTATTAAGTGTATTAAAATGTAGTCTTTCACATTGATTCAGAATCGTGCACCGCAAAAAACTTCCCTTTCGAGTTATCGTTGAATGAACGAAGTTGTCTCTTTCTTGTTTCAAGTGTTCAACTATGGACCCATGGCCAAAACTCAAGTTTTAAAAACTTCCCAAAATCTGAATTTGGGCTTTCTTTAGTGTATTAAGTGTTTCAAAATGCCATCTTTCACGTAGATTCGTAATCATCAAAAGCAAATAAGTCAGTTTTTAGATATCTTTGATTGAACAAAGTTCTGTCTTTTCTTGTTTCAAGTGTTCTACTATGGACCCATGGCTAAAACTCAAGTTTTAAAAACATCCCGAAATCTAAATCTGGACTTTCATTAGGGTATTAAGTGTATCAAAATGTCGTCTTTCACATAGATTCGAAATCGTCAACTGCAAAAAAGTCAATTTTAAGATATCGTAGATTGAACAAAGTTGTCTCTTTCTTGTTTCAAGTGTTCTACTATGGACCCATGGGTAAAACTCAAGTTTTAAAAAAGTTTCCGGAATCCAAATTTGGACATTCGTTAGTGTATTAAGTGTATCAAAATGTCGTCTTTCACGTTGATTCGGAATCGTCAACCGCAATAAAAGTCAGTTTTGAGATATTGTTGAATGAACAAAGTTGTCTCTTTCTTGTTTCAAGTGTTCTACTATTTACCCATGGCTAAAACTCAAGTTTTAAAGACTTCCCGAAATCCGAATTTGGACTTTCGTTAGTGTATTAAGTGTATCAAAATGTCATCTTTCACATTTATTCGAAATCGTCAACTGCAAAAAAAGTCAGTTTTGAGAAATCGTTGAATGAACAAAGTTGTCTCTTTCTTGTTTCAAGTGTTCTACTATGGACCCATGGCTAAAACTCAAGTTTTAAAGACTTTCCGAAATCCGAATTTGGACTTTCATCAGTGTATTAAGTGTATTAAAATGTCGTCTTTCACATTGATTCGGAATCGTCCACTACAAAAAACTGCCCTTTTGAGTTATCGTTGAATAAGCAAAGTTGTCTCTTTCTTGTTTCAAGTGTTCAACTATGGACCCATGGCTAAAACACAAGTTTTAAAAACTTCTCGAAATATGAATTTGGACTTTCTTTAGTGTATTAAGTTTTTCAAAATGTCGTCTTTCACGTAGATTCGGAATCATCAAAACCAAATAAGTCAGTTTTTAGATATCTTTGATTGAACAAAGTTCTATCTTTCTTGTTTCAAGTGTTCTCCTATGGACCCACGGCTAAAACTCAAGTTTTAAAAACTTCTCGAAATCTGAATCTGGACTTTCATTAGTGTATTAAGTGTATCAAAATGTCATCTTTCACATAGGTTCGGAATCGTCAACTACAAAAAAGTCAATTTTAAGATATCGTTGATTGAACAAAGTTGTCTCCTTCTTGTTTCGAGTGTTCTACTATGGACCATGGCTAAAACTCAAGTTTTAGAGACATCTCGAAATCCGAATTTGGACTTTCGTTAGTGTATTAAGTGTATCAAAATGTCATCTTTCACATTGATTCGAGATCGTCAACCGCAAAAAAAGTCAGTTTTGAGATATCGTTGAATGAACAAAGTTGTCTCTTTCTTGTTTCTAGTGTTTAACTATGGACCCATGGCTAAAACTCAAGTTTTAAAGACTTCCCGAAATCTGATTTGGACTTTCATCATTGTATTAAGTGTATTAAAATGTAGTCTTTCACATTGATTCAGAATCGTCCACCGCAAAAAACTTTCCTTTCGAGTTATCGTTGAATGAACGAAGTTGTCTCTTTCTTGTTTCAAGTGTTCAACTACGGACCCATGGCCAAAACTCAAGTTTTAAAAACTTCCCAAAATCTGAATTTGGGCTTTCTTTAGTGTATTAAGTGTTTCAAAATGCCGTCTTTCACTTAGATTCGTAATCATCAAAAGCAAATAAGTCAGTTTTTAGATATCTTTGATTGAACAAAGTTCTGTCTTTCTTGTTTCAAGTGTTCTACTATGGACCCATGTCTAAAACTCAAGTTTTAAAAACTTCCTGAAATCTAAATCTGGACTTTCATTAGGGTATTAAGTGTATCAAAATGTCGTCTTTCACATAGATTCGGAATCGTCAACTGCAAAAAAGTCAATTTTAAGATATCATTGATTGAACAAAGTTGTCACTTTCTTGTTTCAAGTGTTCTACTATGGACCCATGGGTAAAACTCAAGTTTTAAAAAAGTTCCCGGAATCCGAATTTGGACATTCGTTAGTGTATTAAGTGTATCAAAATGTCATCTTTCACGTTGATTCGGAATCGTCAACCGCAATAAAAGTCAGTTTTGAGATATTGTTGAATGAACAAAGTTGCCTCTTTCTTGTTTCAAGTGTTTAACTATTGACCCATGGCTAAAACTCAAGCTTTAAAGACTTCCCGAAATCCAAATTTGGACTTTCGTTAGTGTATTAAGTGTATCAAAATGTCGTCTTTCACATTTATTCGAAATCGTCAACCGCAAAAAAAGTCAGTTTTGAGAAATCGTTGAATGAACAAAGTTGTCTCTTTCTTGTTTCAAGTGTTCTACTATAGACCCATGGCTAAAACTCAAGTTTTAAAGACTTTCAGAAATCCAAATTTAGACTTTCATTAGTGTATTAAGTGTATTAAAATGTCGTATTTCACATTGATTCGGAATCGTCAACCGCAAAAAAAGTCAGTTTTGAGATATCGTTGAATGAACAAAGTTGTCTCTTTCCTGTTTCAAGTGTTTAGCTATGGACCCATGGCTAAAACTCAAGTTTTAAAGACTTCCCGAAATCCGAATTTGGACTTTCATTAGCGTATTAAGTGTATTAAAATTTCATCTTTCACATTGATTCGGAATCGTCAACCGCAAAAAAAGTCAGTTTTGAGTTATAGTTGAATGAACAAAGTTGTCTCTTTCTTGTTTCAAGTATTCAACTATGGACCCATGGCTAAAACTCAAGTTTTAAAGACTTCCCGAAATTCGAATTTGGACTTTCATGAGTGTATTAAGTGTATTAAAATGTCGTCTTTCACATTGATTCGGAATCGTCAACCACAAAAAAAATCAGTTTTGAGATATCGTTGAATGAACAAAGTTGTCTCTTTCTTGTTTCAAGTGTTTAACTATGGACCCATGGCTAAAACTCAAGTTTTAAAAACTTCTCGAAATATGAATTTGGACTTTCTTTAGTGTATTAGGTGTTTCAAAATGTCGTCTTTCACGTAGATTCGGAATCATCAACAGCAAAAAAAGTCAGTTTTGTGATATCGTTGAATGAACAAAGTTGTATCTTTCTTGTTTCAAGTGTTTAACTACGGACCCATGGCTAAAACTCAAGTTTTAAAGACTTTTCGAAATCCGAATTTGGACTTTCATCAGTGTATTAAGTGTATTAAAATGTCATCTTTCACATTGATTCGGAATCGTCCACCGCAAAAAAGTTCCCTTTTGAGTTATCGTTGAATGAACAAAGTTGTCTCTTTCTTGTTTCAAGTGTTCAATGATGGACCCATGGCTAAAACTCAAGTTTTAAAAACTTCTCGAAATATGAATTTGTACTTTCTTTAGTGTATTAAGTGTTTCAAAATGTCGTCTTTCACGTAGATTCGGAATCATCAAAAGCAAATAAGTCAGTTTTTAGATATCTTTGATTGAACAAAGTTCTGTCTTTCTTGTTTCAAGTGTTTAACTATGGACCATGGCTAAAACTCAAGTTTTAAAAACTTTTCGAAATCTGAATATGGACTTTCTTTAGTGTATTAAGTGTTTCAAAATGCTGTCTTTCACGTAGATTCGTAATCATCAAAAGCAAATAAGTCAGTTTTAAGATATCGTTGATTGAACAAAGTTGTCTTCTTCTTATTTCAAGTGTTCTACTATGGACCCATGGGTAAAACTCAAGTTTTAAAAACTTCCCAGAATCTGAATTGAGACTTTCGTTAGTGTATTAAGTGTATCAAAATGTCGTCTTTCACATGGATTCGGAATCGTCAACCGCAAAAAAAGTCAGTTTTGAGATATCGTTGAATGAACAAAGTTGTCTCTTTTTATTTTCAAGTGCTTAACTATGGACCATGGCTGAAACTCAAGTTTTAAAGACGTCCCGAAATCCGAATTTGGACTTCCGTTAGTGTATTAAGTGTATCAAAATGTCATCTTTCACATTGATTCGAGATCGTCAACCGCAAAAAAAGTCAGTTTTGAGATATCGTTGAATGAACAAAGTTGTCTCTTTCTTGTTTCAAGTGTTTAACTATGGACCCATGGCTAAAACTCAAGTTTTAAAGACTTCCCGAAATCTGAATTTGGACTTTCATCAGTGTATTAAGTGTATTAAAATGTAGTCTTTCACATTGATTCAGAATCGTGCACCGCAAAAAACTTCCCTTTCGAGTTATCGTTGAATGAACGAAGTTGTCTCTTTCTTGTTTCAAGTGTTCAACTATGGACCCATGGCCAAAACTCAAGTTTTAAAAACTTCCCAAAATCTGAATTTGGGCTTTCTTTAGTGTATTAAGTGTTTCAAAATGCCATCTTTCACGTAGATTCGTAATCATCAAAAGCAAATAAGTCAGTTTTTAGATATCTTTGATTGAACAAAGTTCTGTCTTTTCTTGTTTCAAGTGTTCTACTATGGACCCATGGCTAAAACTCAAGTTTTAAAAACATCCCGAAATCTAAATCTGGACTTTCATTAGGGTATTAAGTGTATCAAAATGTCGTCTTTCACATAGATTCGAAATCGTCAACTGCAAAAAAGTCAATTTTAAGATATCGTAGATTGAACAAAGTTGTCTCTTTCTTGTTTCAAGTGTTCTACTATGGACCCATGGGTAAAACTCAAGTTTTAAAAAAGTTTCCGGAATCCAAATTTGGACATTCGTTAGTGTATTAAGTGTATCAAAATGTCGTCTTTCACGTTGATTCGGAATCGTCAACCGCAATAAAAGTCAGTTTTGAGATATTGTTGAATGAACAAAGTTGTCTCTTTCTTGTTTCAAGTGTTCTACTATTTACCCATGGCTAAAACTCAAGTTTTAAAGACTTCCCGAAATCCGAATTTGGACTTTCGTTAGTGTATTAAGTGTATCAAAATGTCATCTTTCACATTTATTCGAAATCGTCAACTGCAAAAAAAGTCAGTTTTGAGAAATCGTTGAATGAACAAAGTTGTCTCTTTCTTGTTTCAAGTGTTCTACTATGGACCCATGGCTAAAACTCAAGTTTTAAAGACTTTCCGAAATCCGAATTTGGACTTTCATCAGTGTATTAAGTGTATTAAAATGTCGTCTTTCACATTGATTCGGAATCGTCCACTACAAAAAACTGCCCTTTTGAGTTATCGTTGAATAAGCAAAGTTGTCTCTTTCTTGTTTCAAGTGTTCAACTATGGACCCATGGCTAAAACACAAGTTTTAAAAACTTCTCGAAATATGAATTTGGACTTTCTTTAGTGTATTAAGTTTTTCAAAATGTCGTCTTTCACGTAGATTCGGAATCATCAAAACCAAATAAGTCAGTTTTTAGATATCTTTGATTGAACAAAGTTCTATCTTTCTTGTTTCAAGTGTTCTCCTATGGACCCACGGCTAAAACTCAAGTTTTAAAAACTTCTCGAAATCTGAATCTGGACTTTCATTAGTGTATTAAGTGTATCAAAATGTCATCTTTCACATAGGTTCGGAATCGTCAACTACAAAAAAGTCAATTTTAAGATATCGTTGATTGAACAAAGTTGTCTCCTTCTTGTTTCGAGTGTTCTACTATGGACCATGGCTAAAACTCAAGTTTTAGAGACATCTCGAAATCCGAATTTGGACTTTCGTTAGTGTATTAAGTGTATCAAAATGTCATCTTTCACATTGATTCGAGATCGTCAACCGCAAAAAAAGTCAGTTTTGAGATATCGTTGAATGAACAAAGTTGTCTCTTTCTTGTTTCTAGTGTTTAACTATGGACCCATGGCTAAAACTCAAGTTTTAAAGACTTCCCGAAATCTGATTTGGACTTTCATCATTGTATTAAGTGTATTAAAATGTAGTCTTTCACATTGATTCAGAATCGTCCACCGCAAAAAACTTTCCTTTCGAGTTATCGTTGAATGAACGAAGTTGTCTCTTTCTTGTTTCAAGTGTTCAACTACGGACCCATGGCCAAAACTCAAGTTTTAAAAACTTCCCAAAATCTGAATTTGGGCTTTCTTTAGTGTATTAAGTGTTTCAAAATGCCGTCTTTCACTTAGATTCGTAATCATCAAAAGCAAATAAGTCAGTTTTTAGATATCTTTGATTGAACAAAGTTCTGTCTTTCTTGTTTCAAGTGTTCTACTATGGACCCATGTCTAAAACTCAAGTTTTAAAAACTTCCTGAAATCTAAATCTGGACTTTCATTAGGGTATTAAGTGTATCAAAATGTCGTCTTTCACATAGATTCGGAATCGTCAACTGCAAAAAAGTCAATTTTAAGATATCATTGATTGAACAAAGTTGTCACTTTCTTGTTTCAAGTGTTCTACTATGGACCCATGGGTAAAACTCAAGTTTTAAAAAAGTTCCCGGAATCCGAATTTGGACATTCGTTAGTGTATTAAGTGTATCAAAATGTCATCTTTCACGTTGATTCGGAATCGTCAACCGCAATAAAAGTCAGTTTTGAGATATTGTTGAATGAACAAAGTTGCCTCTTTCTTGTTTCAAGTGTTTAACTATTGACCCATGGCTAAAACTCAAGCTTTAAAGACTTCCCGAAATCCAAATTTGGACTTTCGTTAGTGTATTAAGTGTATCAAAATGTCGTCTTTCACATTTATTCGAAATCGTCAACCGCAAAAAAAGTCAGTTTTGAGAAATCGTTGAATGAACAAAGTTGTCTCTTTCTTGTTTCAAGTGTTCTACTATAGACCCATGGCTAAAACTCAAGTTTTAAAGACTTTCAGAAATCCAAATTTAGACTTTCATTAGTGTATTAAGTGTATTAAAATGTCGTATTTCACATTGATTCGGAATCGTCAACCGCAAAAAAAGTCAGTTTTGAGATATCGTTGAATGAACAAAGTTGTCTCTTTCCTGTTTCAAGTGTTTAGCTATGGACCCATGGCTAAAACTCAAGTTTTAAAGACTTCCCGAAATCCGAATTTGGACTTTCATTAGCGTATTAAGTGTATTAAAATTTCATCTTTCACATTGATTCGGAATCGTCAACCGCAAAAAAAGTCAGTTTTGAGTTATAGTTGAATGAACAAAGTTGTCTCTTTCTTGTTTCAAGTATTCAACTATGGACCCATGGCTAAAACTCAAGTTTTAAAGACTTCCCGAAATTCGAATTTGGACTTTCATGAGTGTATTAAGTGTATTAAAATGTCGTCTTTCACATTGATTCGGAATCGTCAACCACAAAAAAAATCAGTTTTGAGATATCGTTGAATGAACAAAGTTGTCTCTTTCTTGTTTCAAGTGTTTAACTATGGACCCATGGCTAAAACTCAAGTTTTAAAAACTTCTCGAAATATGAATTTGGACTTTCTTTAGTGTATTAGGTGTTTCAAAATGTCGTCTTTCACGTAGATTCGGAATCATCAACAGCAAAAAAAGTCAGTTTTGTGATATCGTTGAATGAACAAAGTTGTATCTTTCTTGTTTCAAGTGTTTAACTACGGACCCATGGCTAAAACTCAAGTTTTAAAGACTTTTCGAAATCCGAATTTGGACTTTCATCAGTGTATTAAGTGTATTAAAATGTCATCTTTCACATTGATTCGGAATCGTCCACCGCAAAAAAGTTCCCTTTTGAGTTATCGTTGAATGAACAAAGTTGTCTCTTTCTTGTTTCAAGTGTTCAATGATGGACCCATGGCTAAAACTCAAGTTTTAAAAACTTCTCGAAATATGAATTTGTACTTTCTTTAGTGTATTAAGTGTTTCAAAATGTCGTCTTTCACGTAGATTCGGAATCATCAAAAGCAAATAAGTCAGTTTTTAGATATCTTTGATTGAACAAAGTTCTGTCTTTCTTGTTTCAAGTGTTTAACTATGGACCATGGCTAAAACTCAAGTTTTAAAAACTTTTCGAAATCTGAATATGGACTTTCTTTAGTGTATTAAGTGTTTCAAAATGCTGTCTTTCACGTAGATTCGTAATCATCAAAAGCAAATAAGTCAGTTTTAAGATATCGTTGATTGAACAAAGTTGTCTTCTTCTTATTTCAAGTGTTCTACTATGGACCCATGGGTAAAACTCAAGTTTTAAAAACTTCCCAGAATCTGAATTGAGACTTTCGTTAGTGTATTAAGTGTATCAAAATGTCGTCTTTCACATGGATTCGGAATCGTCAACCGCAAAAAAAGTCAGTTTTGAGATATCGTTGAATGAACAAAGTTGTCTCTTTTTATTTTCAAGTGCTTAACTATGGACCATGGCTGAAACTCAAGTTTTAAAGACGTCCCGAAATCCGAATTTGGACTTCCGTTAGTGTATTAAGTGTATCAAAATGTCATCTTTCACATTGATTCGAGATCGTCAACCGCAAAAAAAGTCAGTTTTGAGATATCGTTGAATGAACAAAGTTGTCTCTTTCTTGTTTCAAGTGTTTAACTATGGACCCATGGCTAAAACTCAAGTTTTAAAGACTTCCCGAAATCTGAATTTGGACTTTCATCAGTGTATTAAGTGTATTAAAATGTAGTCTTTCACATTGATTCAGAATCGTGCACCGCAAAAAACTTCCCTTTCGAGTTATCGTTGAATGAACGAAGTTGTCTCTTTCTTGTTTCAAGTGTTCAACTATGGACCCATGGCCAAAACTCAAGTTTTAAAAACTTCCCAAAATCTGAATTTGGGCTTTCTTTAGTGTATTAAGTGTTTCAAAATGCCATCTTTCACGTAGATTCGTAATCATCAAAAGCAAATAAGTCAGTTTTTAGATATCTTTGATTGAACAAAGTTCTGTCTTTTCTTGTTTCAAGTGTTCTACTATGGACCCATGGCTAAAACTCAAGTTTTAAAAACATCCCGAAATCTAAATCTGGACTTTCATTAGGGTATTAAGTGTATCAAAATGTCGTCTTTCACATAGATTCGAAATCGTCAACTGCAAAAAAGTCAATTTTAAGATATCGTAGATTGAACAAAGTTGTCTCTTTCTTGTTTCAAGTGTTCTACTATGGACCCATGGGTAAAACTCAAGTTTTAAAAAAGTTTCCGGAATCCAAATTTGGACATTCGTTAGTGTATTAAGTGTATCAAAATGTCGTCTTTCACGTTGATTCGGAATCGTCAACCGCAATAAAAGTCAGTTTTGAGATATTGTTGAATGAACAAAGTTGTCTCTTTCTTGTTTCAAGTGTTCTACTATTTACCCATGGCTAAAACTCAAGTTTTAAAGACTTCCCGAAATCCGAATTTGGACTTTCGTTAGTGTATTAAGTGTATCAAAATGTCATCTTTCACATTTATTCGAAATCGTCAACTGCAAAAAAAGTCAGTTTTGAGAAATCGTTGAATGAACAAAGTTGTCTCTTTCTTGTTTCAAGTGTTCTACTATGGACCCATGGCTAAAACTCAAGTTTTAAAGACTTTCCGAAATCCGAATTTGGACTTTCATCAGTGTATTAAGTGTATTAAAATGTCGTCTTTCACATTGATTCGGAATCGTCCACTACAAAAAACTGCCCTTTTGAGTTATCGTTGAATAAGCAAAGTTGTCTCTTTCTTGTTTCAAGTGTTCAACTATGGACCCATGGCTAAAACACAAGTTTTAAAAACTTCTCGAAATATGAATTTGGACTTTCTTTAGTGTATTAAGTTTTTCAAAATGTCGTCTTTCACGTAGATTCGGAATCATCAAAACCAAATAAGTCAGTTTTTAGATATCTTTGATTGAACAAAGTTCTATCTTTCTTGTTTCAAGTGTTCTCCTATGGACCCACGGCTAAAACTCAAGTTTTAAAAACTTCTCGAAATCTGAATCTGGACTTTCATTAGTGTATTAAGTGTATCAAAATGTCATCTTTCACATAGGTTCGGAATCGTCAACTACAAAAAAGTCAATTTTAAGATATCGTTGATTGAACAAAGTTGTCTCCTTCTTGTTTCGAGTGTTCTACTATGGACCATGGCTAAAACTCAAGTTTTAGAGACATCTCGAAATCCGAATTTGGACTTTCGTTAGTGTATTAAGTGTATCAAAATGTCATCTTTCACATTGATTCGAGATCGTCAACCGCAAAAAAAGTCAGTTTTGAGATATCGTTGAATGAACAAAGTTGTCTCTTTCTTGTTTCTAGTGTTTAACTATGGACCCATGGCTAAAACTCAAGTTTTAAAGACTTCCCGAAATCTGATTTGGACTTTCATCATTGTATTAAGTGTATTAAAATGTAGTCTTTCACATTGATTCAGAATCGTCCACCGCAAAAAACTTTCCTTTCGAGTTATCGTTGAATGAACGAAGTTGTCTCTTTCTTGTTTCAAGTGTTCAACTACGGACCCATGGCCAAAACTCAAGTTTTAAAAACTTCCCAAAATCTGAATTTGGGCTTTCTTTAGTGTATTAAGTGTTTCAAAATGCCGTCTTTCACTTAGATTCGTAATCATCAAAAGCAAATAAGTCAGTTTTTAGATATCTTTGATTGAACAAAGTTCTGTCTTTCTTGTTTCAAGTGTTCTACTATGGACCCATGTCTAAAACTCAAGTTTTAAAAACTTCCTGAAATCTAAATCTGGACTTTCATTAGGGTATTAAGTGTATCAAAATGTCGTCTTTCACATAGATTCGGAATCGTCAACTGCAAAAAAGTCAATTTTAAGATATCATTGATTGAACAAAGTTGTCACTTTCTTGTTTCAAGTGTTCTACTATGGACCCATGGGTAAAACTCAAGTTTTAAAAAAGTTCCCGGAATCCGAATTTGGACATTCGTTAGTGTATTAAGTGTATCAAAATGTCATCTTTCACGTTGATTCGGAATCGTCAACCGCAATAAAAGTCAGTTTTGAGATATTGTTGAATGAACAAAGTTGCCTCTTTCTTGTTTCAAGTGTTTAACTATTGACCCATGGCTAAAACTCAAGCTTTAAAGACTTCCCGAAATCCAAATTTGGACTTTCGTTAGTGTATTAAGTGTATCAAAATGTCGTCTTTCACATTTATTCGAAATCGTCAACCGCAAAAAAAGTCAGTTTTGAGAAATCGTTGAATGAACAAAGTTGTCTCTTTCTTGTTTCAAGTGTTCTACTATAGACCCATGGCTAAAACTCAAGTTTTAAAGACTTTCAGAAATCCAAATTTAGACTTTCATTAGTGTATTAAGTGTATTAAAATGTCGTATTTCACATTGATTCGGAATCGTCAACCGCAAAAAAAGTCAGTTTTGAGATATCGTTGAATGAACAAAGTTGTCTCTTTCCTGTTTCAAGTGTTTAGCTATGGACCCATGGCTAAAACTCAAGTTTTAAAGACTTCCCGAAATCCGAATTTGGACTTTCATTAGCGTAT
Organism: Diospyros kaki; assembly: GCA_036245055.1. Lineage (NCBI taxonomy): Eukaryota > Viridiplantae > Streptophyta > Magnoliopsida > Ericales > Ebenaceae > Diospyros > Diospyros kaki. Next base: position 17,319,663 of record BSEG01000009.1, on the reverse strand, counting down.
TAAGTGTATTAAAATTTCATCTTTCACATTGATTCGGAATCGTCAACCGCAAAAAAAGTCAGTTTTGAGTTATAGTTGAATGAACAAAGTTGTCTCTTTCTTGTTTCAAGTATTCAACTATGGACCCATGGCTAAAACTCAAGTTTTAAAGACTTCCCGAAATTCGAATTTGGACTTTCATGAGTGTATTAAGTGTATTAAAATGTCGTCTTTCACATTGATTCGGAATCGTCAACCACAAAAAAAATCAGTTTTGAGATATCGTTGAATGAACAAAGTTGTCTCTTTCTTGTTTCAAGTGTTTAACTATGGACCCATGGCTAAAACTCAAGTTTTAAAAACTTCTCGAAATATGAATTTGGACTTTCTTTAGTGTATTAGGTGTTTCAAAATGTCGTCTTTCACGTAGATTCGGAATCATCAACAGCAAAAAAAGTCAGTTTTGTGATATCGTTGAATGAACAAAGTTGTATCTTTCTTGTTTCAAGTGTTTAACTACGGACCCATGGCTAAAACTCAAGTTTTAAAGACTTTTCGAAATCCGAATTTGGACTTTCATCAGTGTATTAAGTGTATTAAAATGTCATCTTTCACATTGATTCGGAATCGTCCACCGCAAAAAAGTTCCCTTTTGAGTTATCGTTGAATGAACAAAGTTGTCTCTTTCTTGTTTCAAGTGTTCAATGATGGACCCATGGCTAAAACTCAAGTTTTAAAAACTTCTCGAAATATGAATTTGTACTTTCTTTAGTGTATTAAGTGTTTCAAAATGTCGTCTTTCACGTAGATTCGGAATCATCAAAAGCAAATAAGTCAGTTTTTAGATATCTTTGATTGAACAAAGTTCTGTCTTTCTTGTTTCAAGTGTTTAACTATGGACCATGGCTAAAACTCAAGTTTTAAAAACTTTTCGAAATCTGAATATGGGCTTTCTTTAGTGTATTAAGTGTTTCAAAATGCTGTCTTTCACGTAGATTCGTAATCATCAAAAGCAAATAAGTCAGTTTTAAGATATCGTTGATTGAACAAAGTTGTCTTCTTCTTATTTCAAGTGTTCTACTATGGACCCATGGGTAAAACTCAAGTTTTAAAAACTTCCCAGAATCTGAATTGAGACTTTCGTTAGTGTATTAAGTGTATCAAAATGTCGTCTTTCACATGGATTCGGAATCGTCAACCGCAAAAAAAGTCAGTTTTGAGATATCGTTGAATGAACAAAGTTGTCTCTTTTTATTTTCAAGTGCTTAACTATGGACCATGGCTGAAACTCAAGTTTTAAAGACGTCCCGAAATCCGAATTTGGACTTCCGTTAGTGTATTAAGTGTATCAAAATGTCATCTTTCACATTGATTCGAGATCGTCAACCGCAAAAAAAGTCAGTTTTGAGATATCGTTGAATGAACAAAGTTGTCTCTTTCTTGTTTCAAGTGTTTAACTATGGACCCATGGCTAAAACTCAAGTTTTAAAGACTTCCCGAAATCTGAATTTGGACTTTCATCAGTGTATTAAGTGTATTAAAATGTAGTCTTTCACATTGATTCAGAATCGTGCACCGCAAAAAACTTCCCTTTCGAGTTATCGTTGAATGAACGAAGTTGTCTCTTTCTTGTTTCAAGTGTTCAACTATGGACCCATGGCCAAAACTCAAGTTTTAAAAACTTCCCAAAATCTGAATTTGGGCTTTCTTTAGTGTATTAAGTGTTTCAAAATGCCATCTTTCACGTAGATTCGTAATCATCAAAAGCAAATAAGTCAGTTTTTAGATATCTTTGATTGAACAAAGTTCTGTCTTTTCTTGTTTCAAGTGTTCTACTATGGACCCATGGCTAAAACTCAAGTTTTAAAAACATCCCGAAATCTAAATCTGGACTTTCATTAGGGTATTAAGTGTATCAAAATGTCGTCTTTCACATAGATTCGAAATCGTCAACTGCAAAAAAGTCAATTTTAAGATATCGTAGATTGAACAAAGTTGTCTCTTTCTTGTTTCAAGTGTTCTACTATGGACCCATGGGTAAAACTCAAGTTTTAAAAAAGTTTCCGGAATCCAAATTTGGACATTCGTTAGTGTATTAAGTGTATCAAAATGTCGTCTTTCACGTTGATTCGGAATCGTCAACCGCAATAAAAGTCAGTTTTGAGATATTGTTGAATGAACAAAGTTGTCTCTTTCTTGTTTCAAGTGTTCTACTATTTACCCATGGCTAAAACTCAAGTTTTAAAGACTTCCCGAAATCCGAATTTGGACTTTCGTTAGTGTATTAAGTGTATCAAAATGTCATCTTTCACATTTATTCGAAATCGTCAACTGCAAAAAAAGTCAGTTTTGAGAAATCGTTGAATGAACAAAGTTGTCTCTTTCTTGTTTCAAGTGTTCTACTATGGACCCATGGCTAAAACTCAAGTTTTAAAGACTTTCCGAAATCCGAATTTGGACTTTCATCAGTGTATTAAGTGTATTAAAATGTCGTCTTTCACATTGATTCGGAATCGTCCACTACAAAAAACTGCCCTTTTGAGTTATCGTTGAATAAGCAAAGTTGTCTCTTTCTTGTTTCAAGTGTTCAACTATGGACCCATGGCTAAAACACAAGTTTTAAAAACTTCTCGAAATATGAATTTGGACTTTCTTTAGTGTATTAAGTTTTTCAAAATGTCGTCTTTCACGTAGATTCGGAATCATCAAAACCAAATAAGTCAGTTTTTAGATATCTTTGATTGAACAAAGTTCTATCTTTCTTGTTTCAAGTGTTCTCCTATGGACCCACGGCTAAAACTCAAGTTTTAAAAACTTCTCGAAATCTGAATCTGGACTTTCATTAGTGTATTAAGTGTATCAAAATGTCATCTTTCACATAGGTTCGGAATCGTCAACTACAAAAAAGTCAATTTTAAGATATCGTTGATTGAACAAAGTTGTCTCCTTCTTGTTTCGAGTGTTCTACTATGGACCATGGCTAAAACTCAAGTTTTAGAGACATCTCGAAATCCGAATTTGGACTTTCGTTAGTGTATTAAGTGTATCAAAATGTCATCTTTCACATTGATTCGAGATCGTCAACCGCAAAAAAAGTCAGTTTTGAGATATCGTTGAATGAACAAAGTTGTCTCTTTCTTGTTTCTAGTGTTTAACTATGGACCCATGGCTAAAACTCAAGTTTTAAAGACTTCCCGAAATCTGATTTGGACTTTCATCATTGTATTAAGTGTATTAAAATGTAGTCTTTCACATTGATTCAGAATCGTCCACCGCAAAAAACTTTCCTTTCGAGTTATCGTTGAATGAACGAAGTTGTCTCTTTCTTGTTTCAAGTGTTCAACTACGGACCCATGGCCAAAACTCAAGTTTTAAAAACTTCCCAAAATCTGAATTTGGGCTTTCTTTAGTGTATTAAGTGTTTCAAAATGCCGTCTTTCACTTAGATTCGTAATCATCAAAAGCAAATAAGTCAGTTTTTAGATATCTTTGATTGAACAAAGTTCTGTCTTTCTTGTTTCAAGTGTTCTACTATGGACCCATGTCTAAAACTCAAGTTTTAAAAACTTCCTGAAATCTAAATCTGGACTTTCATTAGGGTATTAAGTGTATCAAAATGTCGTCTTTCACATAGATTCGGAATCGTCAACTGCAAAAAAGTCAATTTTAAGATATCATTGATTGAACAAAGTTGTCACTTTCTTGTTTCAAGTGTTCTACTATGGACCCATGGGTAAAACTCAAGTTTTAAAAAAGTTCCCGGAATCCGAATTTGGACATTCGTTAGTGTATTAAGTGTATCAAAATGTCATCTTTCACGTTGATTCGGAATCGTCAACCGCAATAAAAGTCAGTTTTGAGATATTGTTGAATGAACAAAGTTGCCTCTTTCTTGTTTCAAGTGTTTAACTATTGACCCATGGCTAAAACTCAAGCTTTAAAGACTTCCCGAAATCCAAATTTGGACTTTCGTTAGTGTATTAAGTGTATCAAAATGTCGTCTTTCACATTTATTCGAAATCGTCAACCGCAAAAAAAGTCAGTTTTGAGAAATCGTTGAATGAACAAAGTTGTCTCTTTCTTGTTTCAAGTGTTCTACTATAGACCCATGGCTAAAACTCAAGTTTTAAAGACTTTCAGAAATCCAAATTTAGACTTTCATTAGTGTATTAAGTGTATTAAAATGTCGTATTTCACATTGATTCGGAATCGTCAACCGCAAAAAAAGTCAGTTTTGAGATATCGTTGAATGAACAAAGTTGTCTCTTTCCTGTTTCAAGTGTTTAGCTATGGACCCATGGCTAAAACTCAAGTTTTAAAGACTTCCCGAAATCCGAATTTGGACTTTCATTAGCGTATTAAGTGTATTAAAATTTCATCTTTCACATTGATTCGGAATCGTCAACCGCAAAAAAAGTCAGTTTTGAGTTATAGTTGAATGAACAAAGTTGTCTCTTTCTTGTTTCAAGTATTCAACTATGGACCCATGGCTAAAACTCAAGTTTTAAAGACTTCCCGAAATTCGAATTTGGACTTTCATGAGTGTATTAAGTGTATTAAAATGTCGTCTTTCACATTGATTCGGAATCGTCAACCACAAAAAAAATCAGTTTTGAGATATCGTTGAATGAACAAAGTTGTCTCTTTCTTGTTTCAAGTGTTTAACTATGGACCCATGGCTAAAACTCAAGTTTTAAAAACTTCTCGAAATATGAATTTGGACTTTCTTTAGTGTATTAGGTGTTTCAAAATGTCGTCTTTCACGTAGATTCGGAATCATCAACAGCAAAAAAAGTCAGTTTTGTGATATCGTTGAATGAACAAAGTTGTATCTTTCTTGTTTCAAGTGTTTAACTACGGACCCATGGCTAAAACTCAAGTTTTAAAGACTTTTCGAAATCCGAATTTGGACTTTCATCAGTGTATTAAGTGTATTAAAATGTCATCTTTCACATTGATTCGGAATCGTCCACCGCAAAAAAGTTCCCTTTTGAGTTATCGTTGAATGAACAAAGTTGTCTCTTTCTTGTTTCAAGTGTTCAATGATGGACCCATGGCTAAAACTCAAGTTTTAAAAACTTCTCGAAATATGAATTTGTACTTTCTTTAGTGTATTAAGTGTTTCAAAATGTCGTCTTTCACGTAGATTCGGAATCATCAAAAGCAAATAAGTCAGTTTTTAGATATCTTTGATTGAACAAAGTTCTGTCTTTCTTGTTTCAAGTGTTTAACTATGGACCATGGCTAAAACTCAAGTTTTAAAAACTTTTCGAAATCTGAATATGGACTTTCTTTAGTGTATTAAGTGTTTCAAAATGCTGTCTTTCACGTAGATTCGTAATCATCAAAAGCAAATAAGTCAGTTTTAAGATATCGTTGATTGAACAAAGTTGTCTTCTTCTTATTTCAAGTGTTCTACTATGGACCCATGGGTAAAACTCAAGTTTTAAAAACTTCCCAGAATCTGAATTGAGACTTTCGTTAGTGTATTAAGTGTATCAAAATGTCGTCTTTCACATGGATTCGGAATCGTCAACCGCAAAAAAAGTCAGTTTTGAGATATCGTTGAATGAACAAAGTTGTCTCTTTTTATTTTCAAGTGCTTAACTATGGACCATGGCTGAAACTCAAGTTTTAAAGACGTCCCGAAATCCGAATTTGGACTTCCGTTAGTGTATTAAGTGTATCAAAATGTCATCTTTCACATTGATTCGAGATCGTCAACCGCAAAAAAAGTCAGTTTTGAGATATCGTTGAATGAACAAAGTTGTCTCTTTCTTGTTTCAAGTGTTTAACTATGGACCCATGGCTAAAACTCAAGTTTTAAAGACTTCCCGAAATCTGAATTTGGACTTTCATCAGTGTATTAAGTGTATTAAAATGTAGTCTTTCACATTGATTCAGAATCGTGCACCGCAAAAAACTTCCCTTTCGAGTTATCGTTGAATGAACGAAGTTGTCTCTTTCTTGTTTCAAGTGTTCAACTATGGACCCATGGCCAAAACTCAAGTTTTAAAAACTTCCCAAAATCTGAATTTGGGCTTTCTTTAGTGTATTAAGTGTTTCAAAATGCCATCTTTCACGTAGATTCGTAATCATCAAAAGCAAATAAGTCAGTTTTTAGATATCTTTGATTGAACAAAGTTCTGTCTTTTCTTGTTTCAAGTGTTCTACTATGGACCCATGGCTAAAACTCAAGTTTTAAAAACATCCCGAAATCTAAATCTGGACTTTCATTAGGGTATTAAGTGTATCAAAATGTCGTCTTTCACATAGATTCGAAATCGTCAACTGCAAAAAAGTCAATTTTAAGATATCGTAGATTGAACAAAGTTGTCTCTTTCTTGTTTCAAGTGTTCTACTATGGACCCATGGGTAAAACTCAAGTTTTAAAAAAGTTTCCGGAATCCAAATTTGGACATTCGTTAGTGTATTAAGTGTATCAAAATGTCGTCTTTCACGTTGATTCGGAATCGTCAACCGCAATAAAAGTCAGTTTTGAGATATTGTTGAATGAACAAAGTTGTCTCTTTCTTGTTTCAAGTGTTCTACTATTTACCCATGGCTAAAACTCAAGTTTTAAAGACTTCCCGAAATCCGAATTTGGACTTTCGTTAGTGTATTAAGTGTATCAAAATGTCATCTTTCACATTTATTCGAAATCGTCAACTGCAAAAAAAGTCAGTTTTGAGAAATCGTTGAATGAACAAAGTTGTCTCTTTCTTGTTTCAAGTGTTCTACTATGGACCCATGGCTAAAACTCAAGTTTTAAAGACTTTCCGAAATCCGAATTTGGACTTTCATCAGTGTATTAAGTGTATTAAAATGTCGTCTTTCACATTGATTCGGAATCGTCCACTACAAAAAACTGCCCTTTTGAGTTATCGTTGAATAAGCAAAGTTGTCTCTTTCTTGTTTCAAGTGTTCAACTATGGACCCATGGCTAAAACACAAGTTTTAAAAACTTCTCGAAATATGAATTTGGACTTTCTTTAGTGTATTAAGTTTTTCAAAATGTCGTCTTTCACGTAGATTCGGAATCATCAAAACCAAATAAGTCAGTTTTTAGATATCTTTGATTGAACAAAGTTCTATCTTTCTTGTTTCAAGTGTTCTCCTATGGACCCACGGCTAAAACTCAAGTTTTAAAAACTTCTCGAAATCTGAATCTGGACTTTCATTAGTGTATTAAGTGTATCAAAATGTCATCTTTCACATAGGTTCGGAATCGTCAACTACAAAAAAGTCAATTTTAAGATATCGTTGATTGAACAAAGTTGTCTCCTTCTTGTTTCGAGTGTTCTACTATGGACCATGGCTAAAACTCAAGTTTTAGAGACATCTCGAAATCCGAATTTGGACTTTCGTTAGTGTATTAAGTGTATCAAAATGTCATCTTTCACATTGATTCGAGATCGTCAACCGCAAAAAAAGTCAGTTTTGAGATATCGTTGAATGAACAAAGTTGTCTCTTTCTTGTTTCTAGTGTTTAACTATGGACCCATGGCTAAAACTCAAGTTTTAAAGACTTCCCGAAATCTGATTTGGACTTTCATCATTGTATTAAGTGTATTAAAATGTAGTCTTTCACATTGATTCAGAATCGTCCACCGCAAAAAACTTTCCTTTCGAGTTATCGTTGAATGAACGAAGTTGTCTCTTTCTTGTTTCAAGTGTTCAACTACGGACCCATGGCCAAAACTCAAGTTTTAAAAACTTCCCAAAATCTGAATTTGGGCTTTCTTTAGTGTATTAAGTGTTTCAAAATGCCGTCTTTCACTTAGATTCGTAATCATCAAAAGCAAATAAGTCAGTTTTTAGATATCTTTGATTGAACAAAGTTCTGTCTTTCTTGTTTCAAGTGTTCTACTATGGACCCATGTCTAAAACTCAAGTTTTAAAAACTTCCTGAAATCTAAATCTGGACTTTCATTAGGGTATTAAGTGTATCAAAATGTCGTCTTTCACATAGATTCGGAATCGTCAACTGCAAAAAAGTCAATTTTAAGATATCATTGATTGAACAAAGTTGTCACTTTCTTGTTTCAAGTGTTCTACTATGGACCCATGGGTAAAACTCAAGTTTTAAAAAAGTTCCCGGAATCCGAATTTGGACATTCGTTAGTGTATTAAGTGTATCAAAATGTCATCTTTCACGTTGATTCGGAATCGTCAACCGCAATAAAAGTCAGTTTTGAGATATTGTTGAATGAACAAAGTTGCCTCTTTCTTGTTTCAAGTGTTTAACTATTGACCCATGGCTAAAACTCAAGCTTTAAAGACTTCCCGAAATCCAAATTTGGACTTTCGTTAGTGTATTAAGTGTATCAAAATGTCGTCTTTCACATTTATTCGAAATCGTCAACCGCAAAAAAAGTCAGTTTTGAGAAATCGTTGAATGAACAAAGTTGTCTCTTTCTTGTTTCAAGTGTTCTACTATAGACCCATGGCTAAAACTCAAGTTTTAAAGACTTCCAGAAATCCAAATTTCGACTTTCATTAGTGTATTAAGTGTATTAAAATGTCGTATTTCACATTGATTCGGAATCGTCAACCGCAAAAAAAGTCAGTTTTGAGATATCGTTGAATGAACAAAGTTGTCTCTTTCCTGTTTCAAGTGTTTAGCTATGGACCCATGGCTAAAACTCAAGTTTTAAAGACTTCCCGAAATCCGAATTTGGACTTTCATTAGCGTATTAAGTGTATTAAAATTTCATCTTTCACATTGATTCGGAATCGTCAACCGCAAAAAAAGTCAGTTTTGAGTTATAGTTGAATGAACAAAGTTGTCTCTTTCTTGTTTCAAGTATTCAACTATGGACCCATGGCTAAAACTCAAGTTTTAAAGACTTCCCGAAATTCGAATTTGGACTTTCATGAGTGTATTAAGTGTATTAAAATGTCGTCTTTCACATTGATTCGGAATCGTCAACCACAAAAAAAGTCAGTTTTGAGATATCGTTGAATGAACAAAGTTGTCTCTTTCTTGTTTCAAGTGTTTAACTATGGACCCATGGCTAAAACTCAAGTTTTAAAAACTTCTCGAAATATGAATTTGGACTTTCTTTAGTGTATTAGGTGTTTCAAAATGTCGTCTTTCACGTAGATTCGGAATCATCAACAGCAAAAAAAGTCAGTTTTGTGATATCGTTGAATGAACAAAGTTGTATCTTTCTTGTTTCAAGTGTTTAACTACGGACCCATGGCTAAAACTCAAGTTTTAAAGACTTTTCGAAATCCGAATTTGGACTTTCATCAGTGTATTAAGTGTATTAAAATGTCATCTTTCACATTGATTCGGAATCGTCCACCGCAAAAAAGTTCCCTTTTGAGTTATCGTTGAATGAACAAAGTTGTCTCTTTCTTGTTTCAAGTGTTCAATGATGGACCCATGGCTAAAACTCAAGTTTTAAAAACTTCTCGAAATATGAATTTGTACTTTCTTTAGTGTATTAAGTGTTTCAAAATGTCGTCTTTCACGTAGATTCGGAATCATCAAAAGCAAATAAGTCAGTTTTTAGATATCTTTGATTGAACAAAGTTCTGTCTTTCTTGTTTCAAGTGTTTAACTATGGACCATGGCTAAAACTCAAGTTTTAAAAACTTTTCGAAATCTGAATATGGACTTTCTTTAGTGTATTAAGTGTTTCAAAATGCTGTCTTTCACGTAGATTCGTAATCATCAAAAGCAAATAAGTCAGTTTTAAGATATCGTTGATTGAACAAAGTTGTCTTCTTCTTATTTCAAGTGTTCTGCTATGGACCCATGGGTAAAACTCAAGTTTTAAAAACTTCCCAGAATCTGAATTGAGACTTTCGTTAGTGTATTAAGTGTATCAAAATGTCGTCTTTCACATGGATTCGGAATCGTCAACCGCAAAAAAAGTCAGTTTTGAGATATCGTTGAATGAACAAAGTTGTCTCTTTTTATTTTCAAGTGCTTAACTATGGACCATGGCTGAAACTCAAGTTTTAAAGACGTCCCGAAATCCGAATTTGGACTTCCGTTAGTGTATTAAGTGTATCAAAATGTCATCTTTCACATTGATTCGAGATCGTCAACCGCAAAAAAAGTCAGTTTTGAGATATCGTTGAATGAACAAAGTTGTCTCTTTCTTGTTTCAAGTGTTTAACTATGGACCCATGGCTAAAACTCAAGTTTTAAAGACTTCCCGAAATCTGAATTTGGACTTTCATCAGTGTATTAAGTGTATTAAAATGTAGTCTTTCACATTGATTCAGAATCGTGCACCGCAAAAAACTTCCCTTTCGAGTTATCGTTGAATGAACGAAGTTGTCTCTTTCTTGTTTCAAGTGTTCAACTATGGACCCATGGCCAAAACTCAAGTTTTAAAAACTTCCCAAAATCTGAATTTGGGCTTTCTTTAGTGTATTAAGTGTTTCAAAATGCCATCTTTCACGTAGATTCGTAATCATCAAAAGCAAATAAGTCAGTTTTTAGATATCTTTGATTGAACAAAGTTCTGTCTTTTCTTGTTTCAAGTGTTCTACTATGGACCCATGGCTAAAACTCAAGTTTTAAAAACATCCCGAAATCTAAATCTGGACTTTCATTAGGGTATTAAGTGTATCAAAATGTCGTCTTTCACATAGATTCGAAATCGTCAACTGCAAAAAAGTCAATTTTAAGATATCGTAGATTGAACAAAGTTGTCTCTTTCTTGTTTCAAGTGTTCTACTATGGACCCATGGGTAAAACTCAAGTTTTAAAAAAGTTTCCGGAATCCAAATTTGGACATTCGTTAGTGTATTAAGTGTATCAAAATGTCGTCTTTCACGTTGATTCGGAATCGTCAACCGCAATAAAAGTCAGTTTTGAGATATTGTTGAATGAACAAAGTTGTCTCTTTCTTGTTTCAAGTGTTCTACTATTTACCCATGGCTAAAACTCAAGTTTTAAAGACTTCCCGAAATCCGAATTTGGACTTTCGTTAGTGTATTAAGTGTATCAAAATGTCATCTTTCACATTTATTCGAAATCGTCAACTGCAAAAAAAGTCAGTTTTGAGAAATCGTTGAATGAACAAAGTTGTCTCTTTCTTGTTTCAAGTGTTCTACTATGGACCCATGGCTAAAACTCAAGTTTTAAAGACTTTCCGAAATCCGAATTTGGACTTTCATCAGTGTATTAAGTGTATTAAAATGTCGTCTTTCACATTGATTCGGAATCGTCCACTACAAAAAACTGCCCTTTTGAGTTATCGTTGAATAAGCAAAGTTGTCTCTTTCTTGTTTCAAGTGTTCAACTATGGACCCATGGCTAAAACACAAGTTTTAAAAACTTCTCGAAATATGAATTTGGACTTTCTTTAGTGTATTAAGTTTTTCAAAATGTCGTCTTTCACGTAGATTCGGAATCATCAAAACCAAATAAGTCAGTTTTTAGATATCTTTGATTGAACAAAGTTCTATCTTTCTTGTTTCAAGTGTTCTCCTATGGACCCACGGCTAAAACTCAAGTTTTAAAAACTTCTCGAAATCTGAATCTGGACTTTCATTAGTGTATTAAGTGTATCAAAATGTCATCTTTCACATAGGTTCGGAATCGTCAACTACAAAAAAGTCAATTTTAAGATATCGTTGATTGAACAAAGTTGTCTCCTTCTTGTTTCGAGTGTTCTACTATGGACCATGGCTAAAACTCAAGTTTTAGAGACATCTCGAAATCCGAATTTGGACTTTCGTTAGTGTATTAAGTGTATCAAAATGTCATCTTTCACATTGATTCGAGATCGTCAACCGCAAAAAAAGTCAGTTTTGAGATATCGTTGAATGAACAAAGTTGTCTCTTTCTTGTTTCTAGTGTTTAACTATGGACCCATGGCTAAAACTCAAGTTTTAAAGACTTCCCGAAATCTGATTTGGACTTTCATCATTGTATTAAGTGTATTAAAATGTAGTCTTTCACATTGATTCAGAATCGTCCACCGCAAAAAACTTTCCTTTCGAGTTATCGTTGAATGAACGAAGTTGTCTCTTTCTTGTTTCAAGTGTTCAACTACGGACCCATGGCCAAAACTCAAGTTTTAAAAACTTCCCAAAATCTGAATTTGGGCTTTCTTTAGTGTATTAAGTGTTTCAAAATGCCGTCTTTCACTTAGATTCGTAATCATCAAAAGCAAATAAGTCAGTTTTTAGATATCTTTGATTGAACAAAGTTCTGTCTTTCTTGTTTCAAGTGTTCTACTATGGACCCATGTCTAAAACTCAAGTTTTAAAAACTTCCTGAAATCTAAATCTGGACTTTCATTAGGGTATTAAGTGTATCAAAATGTCGTCTTTCACATAGATTCGGAATCGTCAACTGCAAAAAAGTCAATTTTAAGATATCATTGATTGAACAAAGTTGTCACTTTCTTGTTTCAAGTGTTCTACTATGGACCCATGGGTAAAACTCAAGTTTTAAAAAAGTTCCCGGAATCCGAATTTGGACATTCGTTAGTGTATTAAGTGTATCAAAATGTCATCTTTCACGTTGATTCGGAATCGTCAACCGCAATAAAAGTCAGTTTTGAGATATTGTTGAATGAACAAAGTTGCCTCTTTCTTGTTTCAAGTGTTTAACTATTGACCCATGGCTAAAACTCAAGCTTTAAAGACTTCCCGAAATCCAAATTTGGACTTTCGTTAGTGTATTAAGTGTATCAAAATGTCGTCTTTCACATTTATTCGAAATCGTCAACCGCAAAAAAAGTCAGTTTTGAGAAATCGTTGAATGAACAAAGTTGTCTCTTTCTTGTTTCAAGTGTTCTACTATAGACCCATGGCTAAAACTCAAGTTTTAAAGACTTCCAGAAATCCAAATTTAGACTTTCATTAGTGTATTAAGTGTATTAAAATGTCATATTTCACATTGATTCGGAATCGTCAACCGCAAAAAAAGTCAGTTTTGAGATATCGTTGAATGAACAAAGTTGTCTCTTTCCTGTTTCAAGTGTTTAGCTATGGACCCATGGCTAAAACTCAAGTTTTAAAGACTTCCCGAAATCCGAATTTGGACTTTCATTAGCGTATTAAGTGTATTAAAATTTCATCTTTCACATTGATTCGGAATCGTCAACCGCAAAAAAAGTCAGTTTTGAGTTATAGTTGAATGAACAAAGTTGTCTCTTTCTTGTTTCAAGTATTCAACTATGGACCCATGGCTAAAACTCAAGTTTTAAAGACTTCCCGAAATTCGAATTTGGACTTTCATGAGTGTATTAAGTGTATTAAAATGTCGTCTTTCACATTGATTCGGAATCGTCAACCACAAAAAAAGTCAGTTTTGAGATATCGTTGAATGAACAAAGTTGTCTCTTTCTTGTTTCAAGTGTTTAACTATGGACCCATGGCTAAAACTCAAGTTTTAAAAACTTCTCGAAATATGAATTTGGACTTTCTTTAGTGTATTAGGTGTTTCAAAATGTCGTCTTTCACGTAGATTCGGAATCATCAACAGCAAAAAAAGTCAGTTTTGTGATATCGTTGAATGAACAAAGTTGTATCTTTCTTGTTTCAAGTGTTTAACTACGGACCCATGGCTAAAACTCAAGTTTTAAAGACTTTTCGAAATCCGAATTTGGACTTTCATCAGTGTATTAAGTGTATTAAAATGTCATCTTTCACATTGATTCGGAATCGTCCACCGCAAAAAAGTTCCCTTTTGAGTTATCGTTGAATGAACAAAGTTGTCTCTTTCTTGTTTCAAGTGTTCAATGATGGACCCATGGCTAAAACTCAAGTTTTAAAAACTTCTCGAAATATGAATTTGTACTTTCTTTAGTGTATTAAGTGTTTCAAAATGTCGTCTTTCACGTAGATTCGGAATCATCAAAAGCAAATAAGTCAGTTTTTAGATATCTTTGATTGAACAAAGTTCTGTCTTTCTTGTTTCAAGTGTTTAACTATGGACCATGGCTAAAACTCAAGTTTTAAAAACTTTTCGAAATCTGAATATGGACTTTCTTTAGTGTATTAAGTGTTTCAAAATGCTGTCTTTCACGTAGATTCGTAATCATCAAAAGCAAATAAGTCAGTTTTAAGATATCGTTGATTGAACAAAGTTGTCTTCTTCTTATTTCAAGTGTTCTGCTATGGACCCATGGGTAAAACTCAAGTTTTAAAAACTTCCCAGAATCTGAATTGAGACTTTCGTTAGTGTATTAAGTGTATCAAAATGTCGTTTTTCACATGGATTCGGAATCGTCAACCGCAAAAAAAGTCAGTTTTGAGATATCGTTGAATGAACAAAGTTGTCTCTTTTTATTTTCAAGTGCTTAACTATGGACCATGGCTGAAACTCAAGTTTTAAAGACCTCCCGAAATCCGAATTTGGACTTTCGTTAGTGTATTAAGTGTATCAAAATGTCATCTTTCACATTGATTCGAGATCGTCAACCGCAAAAAAAGTTAGTTTTGAGATATCGTTGAATGAACAAAGTTGTCTCTTTCTTGTTTCAAGTGTTTAACTATGGACCCATGGCTAAAACTCAAGTTTTAAAGACTTCCCGAAATCTGAATTTGGACTTTCATCAGTGTATTAAGTGTATTAAAATGTAGTCTTTCACATTGATTCAGAATCGTGCACCGCAAAAAACTTCCCTTTCGAGTTATCGTTGAATGAACGAAGTTGTCTCTTTCTTGTTTCAAGTGTTCAACTATGGACCCATGGCCAAAACTCAAGTTTTAAAAACTTCCCAAAATCTGAATTTGGGCTTTCTTTAGTGTATTAAGTGTTTCAAAATGCCATCTTTCACGTAGATTCGTAATCATCAAAAGCAAATAAGTCAGTTTTTAGATATCTTTGATTGAACAAAGTTCTGTCTTTTCTTGTTTCAAGTGTTCTACTATGGACCCATGGCTAAAACTCAAGTTTTAAAAACATCCCGAAATCTAAATCTGGACTTTCATTAGGGTATTAAGTGTATCAAAATGTCGTCTTTCACATAGATTCGAAATCGTCAACTGCAAAAAAGTCAATTTTAAGATATCGTAGATTGAACAAAGTTGTCTCTTTCTTGTTTCAAGTGTTCTACTATGGACCCATGGGTAAAACTCAAGTTTTAAAAAAGTTTCCGGAATCCAAATTTGGACATTCGTTAGTGTATTAAGTGTATCAAAATGTCGTCTTTCACGTTGATTCGGAATCGTCAACCGCAATAAAAGTCAGTTTTGAGATATTGTTGAATGAACAAAGTTGTCTCTTTCTTGTTTCAAGTGTTCTACTATTTACCCATGGCTAAAACTCAAGTTTTAAAGACTTCCCGAAATCCGAATTTGGACTTTCGTTAGTGTATTAAGTGTATCAAAATGTCATCTTTCACATTTATTCGAAATCGTCAACTGCAAAAAAAGTCAGTTTTGAGAAATCGTTGAATGAACAAAGTTGTCTCTTTCTTGTTTCAAGTGTTCTACTATGGACCCATGGCTAAAACTCAAGTTTTAAAGACTTTCCGAAATCCGAATTTGGACTTTCATCAGTGTATTAAGTGTATTAAAATGTCGTCTTTCACATTGATTCGGAATCGTCCACTACAAAAAACTGCCCTTTTGAGTTATCGTTGAATAAGCAAAGTTGTCTCTTTCTTGTTTCAAGTGTTCAACTATGGACCCATGGCTAAAACACAAGTTTTAAAAACTTCTCGAAATATGAATTTGGACTTTCTTTAGTGTATTAAGTTTTTCAAAATGTCGTCTTTCACGTAGATTCGGAATCATCAAAACCAAATAAGTCAGTTTTTAGATATCTTTGATTGAACAAAGTTCTATCTTTCTTGTTTCAAGTGTTCTCCTATGGACCCACGGCTAAAACTCAAGTTTTAAAAACTTCTCGAAATCTGAATCTGGACTTTCATTAGTGTATTAAGTGTATCAAAATGTCATCTTTCACATAGGTTCGGAATCGTCAACTACAAAAAAGTCAATTTTAAGATATCGTTGATTGAACAAAGTTGTCTCCTTCTTGTTTCGAGTGTTCTACTATGGACCATGGCTAAAACTCAAGTTTTAGAGACATCTCGAAATCCGAATTTGGACTTTCGTTAGTGTATTAAGTGTATCAAAATGTCATCTTTCACATTGATTCGAGATCGTCAACCGCAAAAAAAGTCAGTTTTGAGATATCGTTGAATGAACAAAGTTGTCTCTTTCTTGTTTCTAGTGTTTAACTATGGACCCATGGCTAAAACTCAAGTTTTAAAGACTTCCCGAAATCTGATTTGGACTTTCATCATTGTATTAAGTGTATTAAAATGTAGTCTTTCACATTGATTCAGAATCGTCCACCGCAAAAAACTTTCCTTTCGAGTTATCGTTGAATGAACGAAGTTGTCTCTTTCTTGTTTCAAGTGTTCAACTACGGACCCATGGCCAAAACTCAAGTTTTAAAAACTTCCCAAAATCTGAATTTGGGCTTTCTTTAGTGTATTAAGTGTTTCAAAATGCCGTCTTTCACTTAGATTCGTAATCATCAAAAGCAAATAAGTCAGTTTTTAGATATCTTTGATTGAACAAAGTTCTGTCTTTCTTGTTTCAAGTGTTCTACTATGGACCCATGTCTAAAACTCAAGTTTTAAAAACTTCCTGAAATCTAAATCTGGACTTTCATTAGGGTATTAAGTGTATCAAAATGTCGTCTTTCACATAGATTCGGAATCGTCAACTGCAAAAAAGTCAATTTTAAGATATCATTGATTGAACAAAGTTGTCACTTTCTTGTTTCAAGTGTTCTACTATGGACCCATGGGTAAAACTCAAGTTTTAAAAAAGTTCCCGGAATCCGAATTTGGACATTCGTTAGTGTATTAAGTGTATCAAAATGTCATCTTTCACGTTGATTCGGAATCGTCAACCGCAATAAAAGTCAGTTTTGAGATATTGTTGAATGAACAAAGTTGCCTCTTTCTTGTTTCAAGTGTTTAACTATTGACCCATGGCTAAAACTCAAGCTTTAAAGACTTCCCGAAATCCAAATTTGGACTTTCGTTAGTGTATTAAGTGTATCAAAATGTCGTCTTTCACATTTATTCGAAATCGTCAACCGCAAAAAAAGTCAGTTTTGAGAAATCGTTGAATGAACAAAGTTGTCTCTTTCTTGTTTCAAGTGTTCTACTATAGACCCATGGCTAAAACTCAAGTTTTAAAGACTTCCAGAAATCCAAATTTAGACTTTCATTAGTGTATTAAGTGTATTAAAATGTCATATTTCACATTGATTCGGAATCGTCAACCGCAAAAAAAGTCAGTTTTGAGATATCGTTGAATGAACAAAGTTGTCTCTTTCCTGTTTCAAGTGTTTAGCTATGGACCCATGGCTAAAACTCAAGTTTTAAAGACTTCCCGAAATCCGAATTTGGACTTTCATTAGCGTATTAAGTGTATTAAAATTTCATCTTTCACATTGATTCGGAATCGTCAACCGCAAAAAAAGTCAGTTTTGAGTTATAGTTGAATGAACAAAGTTGTCTCTTTCTTGTTTCAAGTATTCAACTATGGACCCATGGCTAAAACTCAAGTTTTAAAGACTTCCCGAAATTCGAATTTGGACTTTCATGAGTGTATTAAGTGTATTAAAATGTCGTCTTTCACATTGATTCGGAATCGTCAACCACAAAAAAAGTCAGTTTTGAGATATCGTTGAATGAACAAAGTTGTCTCTTTCTT
The DNA here is from genome assembly GCA_036245055.1 of Diospyros kaki. NCBI lineage: Eukaryota > Viridiplantae > Streptophyta > Magnoliopsida > Ericales > Ebenaceae > Diospyros > Diospyros kaki. The sequence goes on along the minus strand of BSEG01000009.1, from coordinate 17,302,020 downwards.
GTTTCAAGTGTTTAACTATGGACCCATGGCTAAAACTCAAGTTTTAAAAACTTCTCGAAATATGAATTTGGACTTTCTTTAGTGTATTAGGTGTTTCAAAATGTCGTCTTTCACGTAGATTTGGAATCATCAACAGCAAAAAAAGTCAGTTTTGTGATATCGTTGAATGAACAAAGTTGTATCTTTCTTGTTTCAAGTGTTTAACTACGGACCCATGGCTAAAACTCAAGTTTTAAAGACTTTTCGAAATCCGAATTTGGACTTTCATCAGTGTATTAAGTGTATTAAAATGTCATCTTTCACATTGATTCGGAATCGTCCACCGCAAAAAAGTTCCCTTTTGAGTTATCGTTGAATGAACAAAGTTGTCTCTTTCTTGTTTCAAGTGTTCAATGATGGACCCATGGCTAAAACTCAAGTTTTAAAAACTTCTCGAAATATGAATTTGTACTTTCTTTAGTGTATTAAGTGTTTCAAAATGTCGTCTTTCACGTAGATTCGGAATCATCAAAAGCAAATAAGTCAGTTTTTAGATATCTTTGATTGAACAAAGTTCTGTCTTTCTTGTTTCAAGTGTTTAACTATGGACCATGGCTAAAACTCAAGTTTTAAAAACTTTTCGAAATCTGAATATGGACTTTCTTTAGTGTATTAAGTGTTTCAAAATGCTGTCTTTCACGTAGATTCGTAATCATCAAAAGCAAATAAGTCAGTTTTAAGATATCGTTGATTGAACAAAGTTGTCTTCTTCTTATTTCAAGTGTTCTACTATGGACCCATGGGTAAAACTCAAGTTTTAAAAACTTCCCAGAATCTGAATTGAGACTTTCGTTAGTGTATTAAGTGTATCAAAATGTCGTCTTTCACATGGATTCGGAATCGTCAACCGCAAAAAAAGTCAGTTTTGAGATATCGTTGAATGAACAAAGTTGTCTCTTTTTATTTTCAAGTGCTTAACTATGGACCATGGCTGAAACTCAAGTTTTAAAGACGTCCCGAAATCCGAATTTGGACTTCCGTTAGTGTATTAAGTGTATCAAAATGTCATCTTTCACATTGATTCGAGATCGTCAACCGCAAAAAAAGTCAGTTTTGAGATATCGTTGAATGAACAAAGTTGTCTCTTTCTTGTTTCAAGTGTTTAACTATGGACCCATGGCTAAAACTCAAGTTTTAAAGACTTCCCGAAATCTGAATTTGGACTTTCATCAGTGTATTAAGTGTATTAAAATGTAGTCTTTCACATTGATTCAGAATCGTGCACCGCAAAAAACTTCCCTTTCGAGTTATCGTTGAATGAACGAAGTTGTCTCTTTCTTGTTTCAAGTGTTCAACTATGGACCCATGGCCAAAACTCAAGTTTTAAAAACTTCCCAAAATCTGAATTTGGGCTTTCTTTAGTGTATTAAGTGTTTCAAAATGCCATCTTTCACGTAGATTCGTAATCATCAAAAGCAAATAAGTCAGTTTTTAGATATCTTTGATTGAACAAAGTTCTGTCTTTTCTTGTTTCAAGTGTTCTACTATGGACCCATGGCTAAAACTCAAGTTTTAAAAACATCCCGAAATCTAAATCTGGACTTTCATTAGGGTATTAAGTGTATCAAAATGTCGTCTTTCACATAGATTCGAAATCGTCAACTGCAAAAAAGTCAATTTTAAGATATCGTAGATTGAACAAAGTTGTCTCTTTCTTGTTTCAAGTGTTCTACTATGGACCCATGGGTAAAACTCAAGTTTTAAAAAAGTTTCCGGAATCCAAATTTGGACATTCGTTAGTGTATTAAGTGTATCAAAATGTCGTCTTTCACGTTGATTCGGAATCGTCAACCGCAATAAAAGTCAGTTTTGAGATATTGTTGAATGAACAAAGTTGTCTCTTTCTTGTTTCAAGTGTTCTACTATTTACCCATGGCTAAAGCTCAAGTTTTAAAGACTTCCTGAAATCCGAATTTGGACTTTCGTTAGTGTATTAAGTGTATCAAAATGTCATCTTTCACATTTATTCGAAATCGTCAACTGCAAAAAAAGTCAGTTTTGAGAAATCGTTGAATGAACAAAGTTGTCTCTTTCTTGTTTCAAGTGTTCTACTATGGACCCATGGCTAAAACTCAAGTTTTAAAGACTTTCCGAAATCCGAATTTGGACTTTCATCAGTGTATTAAGTGTATTAAAATGTCGTCTTTCACATTGATTCGGAATCGTCCACTACAAAAAACTGCCCTTTTGAGTTATCGTTGAATAAGCAAAGTTGTCTCTTTCTTGTTTCAAGTGTTCAACTATGGACCCATGGCTAAAACACAAGTTTTAAAAACTTCTCGAAATATGAATTTGGACTTTCTTTAGTGTATTAAGTTTTTCAAAATGTCGTCTTTCACGTAGATTCGGAATCATCAAAACCAAATAAGTCAGTTTTTAGATATCTTTGATTGAACAAAGTTCTATCTTTCTTGTTTCAAGTGTTCTCCTATGGACCCACGGCTAAAACTCAAGTTTTAAAAACTTCTCGAAATCTGAATCTGGACTTTCATTAGTGTATTAAGTGTATCAAAATGTCATCTTTCACATAGGTTCGGAATCGTCAACTACAAAAAAGTCAATTTTAAGATATCGTTGATTGAACAAAGTTGTCTCCTTCTTGTTTCGAGTGTTCTATCTTTCACGTTGATTCGGAATCGTCAACTGCAATAAAAGTCAGTTTTGAGATATTGTTGAATGAACAAAGTTGTCTCCTTCTTGTTTCAAGTGTTCTACTATTTACCCATGGCTAAAACTCAAGTTTTAAAAACTTCCCGAAATCCGAATTTGGACATTCGTCAGTGTATTAAGTGTATCAAAATGTCGTCTTTCACGTTGATTCGGAATCGTCAACCGCAATAAAAGTCAGTTTTGAGATATTGTTGAATGAACAAAGTTGTCTCTTTCTTGTTTCAAGTGTTCTACTATAGACCCATGGCTAAAACTCAAGCTTTAAAGACTTCCTGAAATCCAAATTTAGACTTTCATTAGTGTATTAAGTGTATTAAAATGTCGTATTTCACATTGATTCGGAATCGTCAACCGCAAAAAAAGTCAGTTTTGAGTTATAGGTGAATGAACAAAGTTGTCTCTTTCTTGTTTCAAGTATTCAACTATGGACCCATGGCTAAAACTCAAGTTTTAAAGACTTCCCGAAATTCGAATTTGGACTTTCATGAGTGTATTAAGTGTATTAAAATGTCGTCTTTCACATTGATTCGGAATCGTCAACCACAAAAAAAGTCAGTTTTGAGATATCGTTGAATGAACAAAGTTGTCTCTTTCTTGTTTCAAGTGTTTAACTATGGACCCATGGCTAAAACTCAAGTTTTAAAAACTTCTCGAAATATGAATTTGGACTTTCTTTAGTGTATTAGGTGTTTCAAAATGTCGTCTTTCACGTAGATTCGGAATCATCAACAGCAAAAAAAGTCAGTTTTGTGATGTCGTTGAATGAACAAAGTTGTATCTTTCTTGTTTCAAGTGTTTAACTACGGACCCATGGCTAAAACTCAAGTTTTAAAGACTTTTCGAAATTCGAATTTGGACTTTCATCAGTGTATTAAGTGTATTAAAATGTCGTCTTTCACATTGATTCGGAATCGTCCACAGCAAAAAAGTTCGCTTTTGAGTTATCGTTGAATGAACAAAGTTGTCTCTTTCTTGTTTCATGTGTTCAACGATGGACCCATGGCTAAAACTCAAGTTTTAAAAACTTCTCGAAATATGAATTTGTACTTTCTTTAGTGTATTAAGTGTTTCAAAATGTCGTCTTTCACGTAGATTCGGAATCATCAAAAGCAAATAAGTCAGTTTTTAGATATCTTTGATTGAACAAAGTTCTGTCTTTCTTGTTTCAAGTGTTTAACTATGGACCATGGCTAAAACTCAAGTTTTAAAAACTTTTCGAAATCTGAATATGGACTTTCTTTAGTGTATTAAGTGTTTCAAAATGCTGTCTTTCACGTAGATTCGTAATCATCAAAAGCAAATAAGTCAGTTTTAAGATATCGTTGATTGAATAAAGTTGTCTTCTTCTTGTTTCAAGTGTTCTACTATGGACCCATGGGTAAAACTCAAGTTTTAAAACTTCCCGGAATCTGAATTGAGACTTTCGTTAGTGTATTAAGTGTATCAAAATGTCGTCTTTCACATGGATTCGGAATCGTCAACCGCAAAAAAAGTCAGTTTTCAGATATCGTTGAATGAACAAAGTTGTCTCTTTTTATTTTCAAGTGCTTAACTATGGACCATGGCTAAAACTCAAGTTTTAAAGACATCCCGAAATCCGAATTTGGACTTTCGTTAGTGTATTAAGTGTATCAAAATGTCATCTTTCACATTGATTCGAGATCGTCAACCGCAAAAAAAGTCAGTTTTGAGATATCGTTGAATGAACAAAGTTGTCTCTTTCTTGTTTCAAGTGTTTAACTATGGACCCATGGCTAAAACTCAAGTTTTAAAGACTTCCCGAAATCTGAATTTGGACTTTCATCAGTGTATAAAGTGTATTAAAATGTAGTCTTTCACATTGATTCAGAATCGTGCACCGCAAAAAACTTCCCTTTCGAGTTATCGTTGAATGAACGAAGTTGTCTCTTTCTTGTTTCAAGTGTTCAACTATGGACCCATGGCCAAAACTCAAGTTTTAAAAACTTCCCAAAATCTGAATTTGGGCTTTCTTTAGTGTATTAAGTGTTTCAAAATGCCATCTTTCACGTAGATTCGTAATCATCAAAAGCAAATAAGTCAGTTTTTAGATATCTTTGATTGAACAAAGTTCTGTCTTTTCTTGTTTCAAGTGTTCTACTATGGACCCATGGCTAAAACTCAAGTTTTAAAAACATCCCAAAATCTAAATCTGGACTTTCATTAGGGTATTAAGTGTATCAAAATGTCGTCTTTCACATAGATTGGAAATCGTCAACTGCAAAAAAGTCAATTTTAAGATATCGTTGATTGAACAAAGTTGTCTCTTTCTTATTTCAAGTGTTCTACTATGGACCCATGGGTAAAACTCAAGTTTTAAAAAAGTTCCCGGAATCCGAATTTGGACATTCGTTAGTGTATTAAGTGTATCAAAATGTCATCTTTCACGTTGATTCGGAATCGTCAACCGCAATAAAAGTCAGTTTTGAGATATTGTTGAATGAACAAAGTTGTCTCTTTCTTGTTTCAAGTGTTCTACTATTTACCCATGGCTAAAACTCAAATTTTAAAGACTTCCCGAAATCCGAATTTGGACTTTCGTTAGTGTATTAAGTGTATCAAAATGTCGTCTTTCACACTTATTCGAAATCGTCAACTGCAAAAAAAGTCAGTTTTGAGAAATCGTTGAATGAACAAAGTTGTCTCTTTCTTGTTTCAAGTGTTCTACTATGGACCCAAGGCTAAAACTCAAGTTTTAAAGACTTTCCGAAATCCGAATTTGGACTTTCATCAGTGTATTAAGTGTATTAAAATGTCGTCTTTCACATTGATTCGGAATCGTCCACTACAAAAAACTGCCCTTTTGAGTTATCGTTGAATAAGCAAAGTTGTCTCTTTCTTGTTTCAAGTGTTCAACTATGGACCCATGGCTAAAACACAAGTTTTAAAAACTTCTCGAAATATGAATTTGGACTTTCTTTAGTGTATTAAGTTTTTCAAAATGTCGTCTTTCACGTAGATTCGGAATCATCAAAACCAAATAAGTCAGTTTTTAGATATCTTTGATTGAACAAAGTTCTATCTTTCTTGTTTCAAGTGTTCTCCTATGGACCCACGGCTAAAACTCAAGTTTTAAAAACTTCTCGAAATCTGAATCTGGACTTTCATTAGTGTATTAAGTGTATCAAAATGTCATCTTTCACATAGGTTCGGAATCGTCAACTGCAAAGAAGTCAATTTTAAGATATCGTTGATTGAACAAAGTTGTCTCCTTCTTGTTTCAAGTGTTCTACTATGGACCATGGCTAAAACTCAAGTTTTAGAGACATCTCGAAATCCGAATTTGGACTTTCGTTAGTGTATTAAGTGTATCAAAATGTCATCTTTCACATTGATTCGAGATCGTCAACCGCAAAAAAAGTCAGTTTTGAGATATCGTTGAATGAACAAAGTTGTCTCTTTCTTGTTTCTAGTGTTTAACTATGGACCCATGGCTAAAACTCAAGTTTTAAAGACTTCCCAAAATCTGATTTGGACTTTCATCATTGTATTAAGTGTATTAAAATGTAGTCTTTCACATTGATTCAGAATCGTCCACCGCAAAAAACTTTCCTTTCGAGTTATCGTTGAATGAACGAAGTTGTCTCTTTCTTGTTTCAAGTGTTCAACTACGGACCCATGGCCAAAACTCAAGTTTTAAAAACTTCCCAAAATCTGAATTTGGGCTTTCTTTAGTGTATTAAGTGTTTCAAAATGCCGTCTTTCACGTAGATTCGTAATCATCAAAAGCAAATAAGTCAGTTTTTAGATATCTTTGATTGAACAAAGTTCTGTCTTTCTTGTTTCAAGTGTTCTACTATGGACCCATGTCTAAAACTCAAGTTTTAAAAACTTCCTGAAATCTAAATCTGGACTTTCATTAGGGTATTAAGTGTATCAAAATGTCGTCTTTCACATAGATTCGGAATCGTCAACTGCAAAAAAGTCAATTTTAAGATATCATTGATTGAACAAAGTTGTCACTTTCTTGTTTCAAGTGTTCTACTATGGACCCATGGGTAAAACTCAAGTTTTAAAAAAGTTCCCGGAATCCGAATTTGGACATTCGTTAGTGTATTAAGTGTATCAAAATGTCATCTTTCACGTTGATTCGGAATCGTCAACCGCAATAAAAGTCAGTTTTGAGATATTGTTGAATGAACAAAGTTGCCTCTTTCTTGTTTCAAGTGTTTAACTATTGACCCATGGCTAAAACTCAAGCTTTAAAGACTTCCCGAAATCCAAATTTGGACTTTCGTTAGTGTATTAAGTGTATCAAAATGTCGTCTTTCACATTTATTCGAAATCGTCAACCGCAAAAAAAGTCAGTTTTGAGAAATCGTTGAATGAACAAAGTTGTCTCTTTCTTGTTTCAAGTGTTCTACTATAGACCCATGGCTAAAACTCAAGTTTTAAAGACTTCCAGAAATCCAAATTTAGACTTTCATTAGTGTATTAAGTGTATTAAAATGTCGTATATCACATTGATTCGGAATCGTCAACTGCAAAAAAAGTCAGTTTTGAGATATCGTTGAATGAACAAAGTTGTCCCTTTCTTGTTTCAAGTGTTTAACTATGGACCCATGGCTAAAACTCAAGTTTTAAAGACTTCCCGAAATCCGAATTTGGACTTTCATTAGCGTATTAAGTGTATTAAAATTTCATCTTTCACATTGATTCGGAATCGCCAACCGCAAAAAAAGTCAGTTTTGAGTTATAGTTGAATGAACAAAGTTGTCTCTTTCTTGTTTCAAGTATTCAACTATGGACCCATGGCTAAAACTCAAGTTTTAAAGACTTCCCGAAATTCGAATTTGGACTTTCATGAGTGTATTAAGTGTATTAAAATGTCGTCTTTCACATTGATTCGGAATCTTCAACCACAAAAAAAGTCAGTTTTGAGATATCGTTGAATGAACAAAGTTGTCTCTTTCTTGTTTCAAGTGTTTAACTATGGACCCATGGCTAAAACTCAAGTTTTAAAAACTTCTCGAAATATGAATTTGGACTTTCTTTAGTGTATTAGGTGTTTCAAAATGTCGTCTTTCACGTAGATTCGGAATCATCAGCAGCAAAAAAAGTCAGTTTTGTGATATCGTTGAATGAACAAAGTTGTACCTTTCTTGTTTCAAGTGTTTAACTACGGACCCATGGCTAAAACTCAAGTTTTAAAGACTTTTCGAAATTCGAATTTGGACTTTCATGAGTGTATTAAGTGTATTAAAATGTCGTCTTTCACATTGATTCGGAATCGTCCACCGCAAAAAAGTTCCCTTTTGAGCTATCGTTGAATGAACAAAGTTGTCTCTTTCTTGTTTCAAGTGTTCAACGATGGACCCATGGCTAAAACTCAAGTTTTAAAAACTTCTCGAAATATGAATTTGTACTTTCTTTAGTGTATTAAGTGTTTCAAAATGTCGTCTTTCACGTAGATTCGGAATCATCAAAAGCAAATAAGTCAGTTTTTAGATATCTTTGATTGAACAAAGTTCTGTCTTTCTTGTTTCAAGTGTTTAACTATGGACCATGGCTAAAACTCAAGTTTTAAAAACTTTTCGAAATCTGAATATGGACTTTCTTTAGTGTATTAAGTGTTTCAAAATGCGGTCTTTCACGTAGATTCGTAATCATCAAAAGCAAATAAGTCAGTTTTAAGATATCGTTGATTGAACAAAGTTGTCTTCTTCTTATTTCAAGTGTTCTACTATGGACCCATGGGTAAAACTCAAGTTTTAAAAACTTCCCAGAATCTGAATTGAGACTTTCGTTAGTGTATTAAGTGTATCAAAATGTCGTCTTTCACATGGATTCGGAATCGTCAACCGCAAAAAAAGTCAGTTTTGAGATATCGTTGAATGAACAAAGTTGTCTCTTTTTATTTTCAAGTGCTTAACTATGGACCATGGCTAAAACTCAAGTTTTAAAGACGTCCCGAAATCCGAATTTGGACTTTCGTTAGTGTATTAAGTGTATCAAAATGTCATCTTTCACATTGATTCGAGATCGTCAACCGCAAAAAAAGTCAGTTTTGAGATATCGTTGAATGAACAAAGTTGTCTCTTTCTTGTTTCTAGTGTTTAACTATGGACCCATGGCTAAAACTCAAGTTTTAAAGACTTCCCAAAATCTGATTTGGACTTTCATCATTGTATTAAGTGTATTAAAATGTAGTCTTTCACATTGATTCAGAATCGTCCACCGCAAAAAACTTTCCTTTCGAGTTATCGTTGAATGAACGAAGTTGTCTCTTTCTTGTTTCAAGTGTTCAACTACGGACCCATGGCCAAAACTCAAGTTTTAAAAACTTCCCAAAATCTGAATTTGGGCTTTCTTTAGTGTATTAAGTGTTTCAAAATGCCGTCTTTCACGTAGATTCGTAATCATCAAAAGCAAATAAGTCAGTTTTTAGATATCTTTGATTGAACAAAGTTCTGTCTTTCTTGTTTCAAGTGTTCTACTATGGACCCATGGGTAAAACTCAAGTTTTAAAAAAGTTCCCGGAATCCGAATTTGGACATTCGTTAGTGTATTAAGTGTATCAAAATGTCGTCTTTCACGTTGATTCGGAATCGTCAACCGCAATAAAAGTCAGTTTTGAGATATTGTTGAATGAACAAAGTTGTCTCTTTCTTGTTTCAAGTGTTCTACTATTTACCCATGGCTAAAACTCAAGTTTTAAAGACTTCCCGAAATCCGAATTTGGACTTTCGTTAGTGTATTAAGTGTATCAAAATGTCATCTTTCACATTTATTCGAAATCGTCAACTGCAAAAAAAGTCAGTTTTGAGAAATCGTTGAATGAACAAAGTTGTCTCTTTCTTGTTTCAAGTGTTCTACTATGGACCCATGGCTAAAACTCAAGTTTTAAAGACTTTCCGAAATCTGAATTTGGACTTTCATCAGTGTATTAAGTGTATTAAAATGTCGTCTTTCACATTGATTCGGAATCGTCCACTACAAAAAACTGCCCTTTTGAGTTATCGTTGAATAAGCAAAGTTGTCTCTTTCTTGTTTCAAGTGTTCAACTATGGACCCATGGCTAAAACACAAGTTTTAAAAACTTCTCGAAATATGAATTTGGACTTTCTTTAGTGTATTAAGTTTTTCAAAATGTCGTCTTTCACGTAGATTCGGAATCATCAAAACCAAATAAGTCAGTTTTTAGATATCTTTGATTGAACAAAGTTCTATCTTTCTTGTTTCAAGTGTTCTCCTATGGACCCACGGCTAAAACTCAAGTTTTAAAAACTTCTCGAAATCTGAATCTGGACTTTCATTAGTGTATTAAGTGTATCAAAATGTCATCTTTCACATAGGTTCGGAATCGTCAACTACAAAAAAGTCAATTTTAAGATATCGTTGATTGAACAAAGTTGTCTCCTTCTTGTTTCGAGTGTTCTATCTTTCACGTTGATTCGGAATCGTCAACTGCAATAAAAGTCAGTTTTGAGATATTGTTGAATGAACAAAGTTGTCTCCTTCTTGTTTCAAGTGTTCTACTATTTACCCATGGCTAAAACTCAAGTTTTAAAAACTTCCCGAAATCCGAATTTGGACATTCGTCAGTGTATTAAGTGTATCAAAATGTCGTCTTTCACGTTGATTCGGAATCGTCAACCGCAATAAAAGTCAGTTTTGAGATATTGTTGAATGAACAAAGTTGTCTCTTTCTTGTTTCAAGTGTTCTACTATAGACCCATGGCTAAAACTCAAGCTTTAAAGACTTCCTGAAATCCAAATTTAGACTTTCATTAGTGTATTAAGTGTATTAAAATGTCGTATTTCACATTGATTCGGAATCGTCAACCGCAAAAAAAGTCAGTTTTGAGTTATAGGTGAATGAACAAAGTTGTCTCTTTCTTGTTTCAAGTATTCAACTATGGACCCATGGCTAAAACTCAAGTTTTAAAGACTTCCCGAAATTCGAATTTGGACTTTCATGAGTGTATTAAGTGTATTAAAATGTCGTCTTTCACATTGATTCGGAATCGTCAACCACAAAAAAAGTCAGTTTTGAGATATCGTTGAATGAACAAAGTTGTCTCTTTCTTGTTTCAAGTGTTTAACTATGGACCCATGGCTAAAACTCAAGTTTTAAAAACTTCTCGAAATATGAATTTGGACTTTCTTTAGTGTATTAGGTGTTTCAAAATGTCGTCTTTCACGTAGATTCGGAATCATCAACAGCAAAAAAAGTCAGTTTTGTGATGTCGTTGAATGAACAAAGTTGTATCTTTCTTGTTTCAAGTGTTTAACTACGGACCCATGGCTAAAACTCAAGTTTTAAAGACTTTTCGAAATTCGAATTTGGACTTTCATCAGTGTATTAAGTGTATTAAAATGTCGTCTTTCACATTGATTCGGAATCGTCCACCGCAAAAAAGTTCCCTTTTGAGTTATCGTTGAATGAACAAAGTTGTCTCTTTCTTGTTTCATGTGTTCAACGATGGACCCATGGCTAAAACTCAAGTTTTAAAAACTTCTCGAAATATGAATTTGTACTTTCTTTAGTGTATTAAGTGTTTCAAAATGTCGTCTTTCACGTAGATTCGGAATCATCAAAAGCAAATAAGTCAGTTTTTAGATATCTTTGATTGAACAAAGTTCTGTCTTTCTTGTTTCAAGTGTTTAACTATGGACCATGGCTAAAACTCAAGTTTTAAAAACTTTTTGAAATCTGAATATGGACTTTCTTTAGTGTATTAAGTGTTTCAAAATGCTGTCTTTCACGTAGATTCGTAATCATCAAAAGCAAATAAGTCAGTTTTAAGATATCGTTGATTGAATAAAGTTGTCTTCTTCTTGTTTCAAGTGTTCTACTATGGACCCATGGGTAAAACTCAAGTTTTAAAACTTCCCGGAATCTGAATTGAGACTTTCGTTAGTGTGTTAAGTGTATCAAAATGTCGTCTTTCACATGGATTCGGAATCGTCAACCGCAAAAAAAGTCAGTTTTCAGATATCGTTGAATGAACAAAGTTGTCTCTTTTTATTTTCAAGTGCTTAACTATGGACCATGGCTAAAACTCAAGTTTTAAAGACATCCCGAAATCCGAATTTGGACTTTCGTTAGTGTATTAAGTGTATCAAAATGTCATCTTTCACATTGATTCGAGATCGTCAACCGCAAAAAAAGTCAGTTTTGAGATATCGTTGAATGAACAAAGTTGTCTCTTTCTTGTTTCAAGTGTTTAACTATGGACCCATGGCTAAAACTCAAGTTTTAAAGACTTCCCGAAATCTGAATTTGGACTTTCATCAGTGTATAAAGTGTATTAAAATGTAGTCTTTCACATTGATTCAGAATCGTGCACCGCAAAAAACTTCCCTTTCGAGTTATCGTTGAATGAACGAAGTTGTCTCTTTCTTGTTTCAAGTGTTCAACTATGGACCCATGGCCAAAACTCAAGTTTTAAAAACTTCCCAAAATCTGAATTTGGGCTTTCTTTAGTGTATTAAGTGTTTCAAAATGCCATCTTTCACGTAGATTCGTAATCATCAAAAGCAAATAAGTCAGTTTTTAGATATCTTTGATTGAACAAAGTTCTGTCTTTTCTTGTTTCAAGTGTTCTACTATGGACCCATGGCTAAAACTCAAGTTTTAAAAACATCCCAAAATCTAAATCTGGACTTTCATTAGGGTATTAAGTGTATCAAAATGTCGTCTTTCACATAGATTGGAAATCGTCAACTGCAAAAAAGTCAATTTTAAGATATCGTTGATTGAACAAAGTTGTCTCTTTCTTATTTCAAGTGTTCTACTATGGACCCATGGGTAAAACTCAAGTTTTAAAAAAGTTCCCGGAATCCGAATTTGGACATTCGTTAGTGTATTAAGTGTATCAAAATGTCATCTTTCACGTTGATTCGGAATCGTCAACCGCAATAAAAGTCAGTTTTGAGATATTGTTGAATGAACAAAGTTGTCTCTTTCTTGTTTCAAGTGTTCTACTATTTACCCATGGCTAAAACTCAAATTTTAAAGACTTCCCGAAATCCGAATTTGGACTTTCGTTAGTGTATTAAGTGTATCAAAATGTCGTCTTTCACACTTATTCGAAATCGTCAACTGCAAAAAAAGTCAGTTTTGAGAAATCGTTGAATGAACAAAGTTGTCTCTTTCTTGTTTCAAGTGTTCTACTATGGACCCAAGGCTAAAACTCAAGTTTTAAAGACTTTCCGAAATCCGAATTTGGACTTTCATCAGTGTATTAAGTGTATTAAAATGTCGTCTTTCACATTGATTCGGAATCGTCCACTACAAAAAACTGCCCTTTTGAGTTATCGTTGAATAAGCAAAGTTGTCTCTTTCTTGTTTCAAGTGTTCAACTATGGACCCATGGCTAAAACACAAGTTTTAAAAACTTCTCGAAATATGAATTTGGACTTTCTTTAGTGTATTAAGTTTTTCAAAATGTCGTCTTTCACGTAGATTCGGAATCATCAAAACCAAATAAGTCAGTTTTTAGATATCTTTGATTGAACAAAGTTCTATCTTTCTTGTTTCAAGTGTTCTCCTATGGACCCACGGCTAAAACTCAAGTTTTAAAAACTTCTCGAAATCTGAATCTGGACTTTCATTAGTGTATTAAGTGTATCAAAATGTCATCTTTCACATAGGTTCGGAATCGTCAACTGCAAAGAAGTCAATTTTAAGATATCGTTGATTGAACAAAGTTGTCTCCTTCTTGTTTCAAGTGTTCTACTATGGACCATGGCTAAAACTCAAGTTTTAGAGACATCTCGAAATCCGAATTTGGACTTTCGTTAGTGTATTAAGTGTATCAAAATGTCATCTTTCACATTGATTCGAGATCGTCAACCGCAAAAAAAGTCAGTTTTGAGATATCGTTGAATGAACAAAGTTGTCTCTTTCTTGTTTCTAGTGTTTAACTATGGACCCATGGCTAAAACTCAAGTTTTAAAGACTTCCCAAAATCTGATTTGGACTTTCATCATTGTATTAAGTGTATTAAAATGTAGTCTTTCACATTGATTCAGAATCGTCCACCGCAAAAAACTTTCCTTTCGAGTTATCGTTGAATGAACGAAGTTGTCTCTTTCTTGTTTCAAGTGTTCAACTACGGACCCATGGCCAAAACTCAAGTTTTAAAAACTTCCCAAAATCTGAATTTGGGCTTTCTTTAGTGTATTAAGTGTTTCAAAATGCCGTCTTTCACGTAGATTCGTAATCATCAAAAGCAAATAAGTCAGTTTTTAGATATCTTTGATTGAACAAAGTTCTGTCTTTCTTGTTTCAAGTGTTCTACTATGGACCCATGTCTAAAACTCAAGTTTTAAAAACTTCCTGAAATCTAAATCTGGACTTTCATTAGGGTATTAAGTGTATCAAAATGTCGTCTTTCACATAGATTCGGAATCGTCAACTGCAAAAAAGTCAATTTTAAGATATCATTGATTGAACAAAGTTGTCACTTTCTTGTTTCAAGTGTTCTACTATGGACCCATGGGTAAAACTCAAGTTTTAAAAAAGTTCCCGGAATCCGAATTTGGACATTCGTTAGTGTATTAAGTGTATCAAAATGTCATCTTTCACGTTGATTCGGAATCGTCAACCGCAATAAAAGTCAGTTTTGAGATATTGTTGAATGAACAAAGTTGCCTCTTTCTTGTTTCAAGTGTTTAACTATTGACCCATGGCTAAAACTCAAGCTTTAAAGACTTCCCGAAATCCAAATTTGGACTTTCGTTAGTGTATTAAGTGTATCAAAATGTCGTCTTTCACATTTATTCGAAATCGTCAACCGCAAAAAAAGTCAGTTTTGAGAAATCGTTGAATGAACAAAGTTGTCTCATTCTTGTTTCAAGTGTTCTACTATAGACCCATGGCTAAAACTCAAGTTTTAAAGACTTCCAGAAATCCAAATTTAGACTTTCATTAGTGTATTAAGTGTATTAAAATGTCGTATATCACATTGATTCGGAATCGTCAACCGCAAAAAAAGTCAGTTTTGAGATATCGTTGAATGAACAAAGTTGTCCCTTTCTTGTTTCAAGTGTTTAACTATGGACCCATGGCTAAAACTCAAGTTTTAAAGACTTCCCGAAATCCGAATTTGGACTTTCATTAGCGTATTAAGTGTATTAAAATTTCATCTTTCACATTGATTCGGAATCGCCAACCGCAAAAAAAGTCAGTTTTGAGTTATAGTTGAATGAACAAAGTTGTCTCTTTCTTGTTTCAAGTATTCAACTATGGACCCATGGCTAAAACTCAAGTTTTAAAGACTTCCCGAAATTCGAATTTGGACTTTCATGAGTGTATTAAGTGTATTAAAATGTCGTCTTTCACATTGATTCGGAATCGTCAACCACAAAAAAAGTCAGTTTTGAGATATCGTTGAATGAACAAAGTTGTCTCTTTCTTGTTTCAAGTGTTTAACTATGGACCCATGGCTAAAACTCAAGTTTTAAAAACTTCTCGAAATATGAATTTGGACTTTCTTTAGTGTATTAGGTGTTTCAAAATGTCGTCTTTCACGTAGATTCGGAATCATCAGCAGCAAAAAAAGTCAGTTTTGTGATATCGTTGAATGAACAAAGTTGTATCTTTCTTGTTTCAAGTGTTTAACTACGGACCCATGGCTAAAACTCAAGTTTTAAAGACTTTTCGAAATTCGAATTTGGACTTTCATGAGTGTATTAAGTGTATTAAAATGTCGTCTTTCACATTCATTCGGAATCGTCCACCGCAAAAAAGTTCCCTTTTGAGTTATCGTTGAATGAACAAAGTTGTCTCTTTCTTGTTTCAAGTGTTCAACGATGGACCCATGGCTAAAACTCAAGTTTTAAAAACTTCTCGAAATATGAATTTGTACTTTCTTTAGTGTATTAAGTGTTTCAAAATGTCGTCTTTCACGTAGATTCGGAATCATCAAAAGCAAATAAGTCAGTTTTTAGATATCTTTGATTGAACAAAGTTCTGTCTTTCTTGTTTCAAGTGTTTAACTATGGACCATGGCTAAAACTCAAGTTTTAAAAACTTTTCGAAATCTGAATATGGACTTTCTTTAGTGTATTAAGTGCTTCAAAATGCTGTCTTTCACGTAGATTCGTAATCATCAAAAGCAAATAAGTCAGTTTTAAGATATCGTTGATTCAACAAAGTTGTCTTCTTCTTGTTTCAAGTGTTCTACTATGGACCCATGGGTAAAACTCAAGTTTTAAAACTTCCCGAAATCTGAATTGAGACTTTCGTTAGTGTATTAAGTGTATCAAAATGTCGTCTTTCACATGGATTCGGAATCGTCAACCGCAAAAAAAGTCAGTTTTGAGATATCGTTGAATGAACAAAGTTGTTTCTTTTTATTTTCAAGTGCTTAACTATGGACCATGGCTAAAACTCAAGTTTTAAAGACATCCCGAAATCCGAATTTGGACTTTCGTTAGTGTATTAAGTGTATCAAAATGTCATCTTTCACATTGATTCGAGATCGTCAACCGCAAAAAAAGTCAGTTTTGAGATATCGTTGAATGAACAAAGTTGTCTCTTTCTTGTTTCAAGTGTTTAACTATGGACCCATGGCTAAAACTCAAGTTTTAAAGACTTCCCGAAATCTGAATTTGGACTTTCATCTGTGTATAAAGTGTACTAAAATGTAGTCTTTCACATTGATTCAGAATCGTGCACCGCAAAAAACTTCCCTTTCGAGTTATCGTTGAATGAACGAAGTTGTCTCTTTCTTGTTTCAAGTGTTCAACTATGGACCCATGGCCAAAACTCAAGTTTTAAAAACTTCCCAAAATCTGAATTTGGGCTTTCTTTAGTGTATTAAGTGTTTCAAAATGCCATCTTTCACGTAGATTCGTAATCCTCAAAAGCGAATAAGTCAGTTTTTAGATATCTTTGATTGAACAAAGTTCTGTCTTTTCTTGTTTCAAGTGTTCTACTATGGACCCATGGCTAAAACTCAAGTTTTAAAAACATCCCGAAATCTAAATCTGGACTTTCATTAGGGTATTAAGTGTATCAAAATGTCGTCTTTCACATAGATTGGAAATCGTCAACTGCAAAAAAGTCAATTTTAAGATATCGTTGATTGAACAAAGTTGTCTCTTTCTTGTTTCAAGTGTTCTACTATGGACCCATGGGTAAAACTCAAGTTTTAAAAAAGTTCCCGGAATCCAAATTTGGACATTCGTTAGTGTATTATGTGTATCAAAATGTCGTCTTTCACGTTGATTCGGAATCGTCAACCGCAATAAAAGTCAGTTTTGAGATATTGTTGAATGAACAAAGTTGTCTCTTTCTTGTTTCAAGTGTTCTACTATTTACCCATGGCTAAAACTCAAGTTTTAAAGACTTCCCGAAATCCGAATTTGGACTTTCGTTAGTGTATTAAGTGTATCAAAATGTCGTCTTTCACATTTATTCGAAATCGTCAACTGCAAAAAAAGTCAGTTTTGAGAAATCGTTGAATGAACAAAGTTGTCTCTTTCTTGTTTCAAGTGTTCTACTATGGACCCAAGGCTAAAACTCAAGTTTTAAGGACTTTCCGAAATCCGAATTTGGACTTTCATCAGTGTATTAAGTGTATTAAAATGTCGTCTTTCACATTGATTCGGAATCGTCCACTACAAAAAACTGCCCTTTTGAGTTATCGTTGAATAAGCAAAGTTGTCACTTTCTTGTTTCAAGTGTTCAACTATGGACCCATGGCTAAAACACAAGTTTTAAAAACTTCTCGAAATATGAATTTGGACTTTCTTTAGTGTATTAAGTTTTTCAAAATGTCGTCCTTCACGTAGATTCGGAATCATGAAAACCAAATAAGTCAGTTTTTAGATATCTTTGATTGAACAAAGTTCTATCTTTCTTGTTTCAAGTGTTCTCCTATGGACCCACGGCTAAAACTCAAGTTTTAAAAACTTCTCGAAATCTGAATCTGGACTTTCATTAGTGTATTAAGTGTATCAAAATGTCATCTTTCACATAGGTTCGGAATCGTCAACTGCAAAGAAGTCAATTTTAAGATATCGTTGATTGAACAAAGTTGTCTCTTTCTTGTTTCAAGTGTTCTAATATGGACCCATGGGTAAAACTCAAGTTTTAAAAAAGTTCCCGGAATCCAAATTTGGACATTCGTTAGTGTATTAAGTGTATCAAAATGTCGTCTTTCACGTTGATTCGAAATCGTCAACCGCAATAAAAGTCAGTTTTGAGATATTGTTGAATGAACAAAGTTGTCTCTTTCTTGTTTCAAGTGTTCTACTATTTACCCATGGCTAAAACCCAAGTTTTAAAGACTTCCCGAAATCCGAATTTGGACTTTCGTTAGTGTATTAAGTGTATCAAAATGTCGTCTTTCACATTTATTCGAAATCGTCAACTGCAAAAAAAGTCAGTTTTGAGAAATCGTTGAATAAACAAAGTTGTCTCTTTCTTCTTTCAAGTGTTCTACTATCGACCCATGGCTAAAACTCAAGTTTGAAAGACTTTCCGAAATCCGAATTTGGACTTTCATCAGTGTATTAAGTGTATTAAAATGTCGTCTTTCACATTGATTCGGAATCGTCCACTACAAAAAACTGCCCTTTTGAGTTATCGTTGAATAAGCAAAGTTGTCTCTTTCTTGTTTCAAGTGTTCAACTATGGACCCATGGCTAAAACACAAGTTTTAAAAACTTCTCGAAATATGAATTTGGACTTTCTTTAGTGTATTAAGTTTTTCAAAATGTCGTCTTTCACGTAGATTCGGAATCATCAAAACCAAATAAGTCAGTTTTTAGATATCTTTGATTGAACAAAGTTCTATCTTTCTTGTTTCAAGTGTTCTCCTATGGACCCACGGCTAAAACTCAAGTTTTAAAAACTTCTCGAAATCTGAATCTGGACTTTCATTAGTGTATTAAGTGTATCAAAATGTCATCTTTCACATAGGTTCGGAATCGTCAACTGCGAAAAAGTCAATTTTAAGATATCGTTGATTGAACAAAGTTGTCTCTTTCTTGTTTCAAGTGTTCTAATATGGACCCATGGGTAAAACTCAAGTTTTAAAAAAGTTCCCGGAATCCAAATTTGGACATTCGTTAGTGTATTAAGTGTATCAAAATGTCGTCTTTCACGTTGATTCGGAATCGTCAACCGCAATAAAAGTCAGTTTTGAGATATTGTTGAATGAACAAAGTTGTCTCTTTCTTGTTTCAAGTGTTCTACTATTTACCCATGGCTAAAACTCAAGTTTTAAAGACTTCCCGAAATCCGAATTTGGACATTCGTTAGTGTATTAAGTGTATCAAAATGTCGTCTTTCACGTTGATTCGGAATCGTCAACCGCAATAAAAGTCAGTTTTGAGATATTGTTGAATGAACAAAGTTGTCTCTTTCTTGTTTCAAGTGTTCTACTATAGACCCATGGCTAAAACTCAAGTTTTAAAGACTTTCTGAAATCCAAATTTAGACTTTCATTAGTGTATTAAGTGTATTAAAATGTCGTATTTCACATTGATTCGGAATCGTCAACCGCAAAAAAACTCAGTTTTGAGTTATAGGTGAATGAACAAAGTTGTCTCTTTCTTGTTTCAAGTGTTTAACTATGGACCCATGGCTAAAACTCAAGTTTTAAAAACTTCTCGAAATATGAATTTGGACTTTCTTTAGTGTATTAGGTGTTTCAAAATGTCGTCTTTCACGTAGATTCGGAATCATCAACAGCAAAAAAAGTCAGTTTTGTGATATCGTTGAATGAACAAAGTTGTATCTTTCTTGTTTCAAGTGTTTAACTACGGACCCATGGCTAAAACTCAAGTTTTAAAGACTTTTCGAAATTCGAATTTGGACTTTCATCAGTGTATTAAGTGTATTAAAATGTCGTCTTTCACATTGATTCGGAATCGTCCACCGCAAAAAAGTTCCCTTTTGAGTTATCGTTGAATGAACAAAGTTGTCTCTTTCTTGTTTCAAGTGTTCAACGATGGACCCATGGCTAAAACTCAAGTTTTAAAAACTTCTCGAAATATGAATTTGTACTTTCTTTAGTGTATTAAGTGTTTCAAAATGTCGTCTTTCACGTAGATTCGGAATCATCAAAAGCAAATAAGTCAGTTTTTAGATATCTTTGATTGAACAAAGTTCTGTCTTTCTTGTTTCAAGTGTTTAACTATGGACCATGGCTAAAACTCAAGTTTTAAAAACTTTTCGAAATCTGAATATGGACTTTCTTTAGTGTATTAAGTGTTTCAAAATGCCGTCTTTCACGTAGATTCGTAATCATCAAAAGCAAATAAGTCAGTTTTAAGATATCGTTGATTGAACAAAGTTGTCTTCTTCTTGTTTCAAGTGTTCTACTATGGACCCATGGCTAAAACTCAAGTTTTAAAGACATCCCGAAATCCGAATTTGGACTTTCGTTAGTGTATTAAGTGTATCAAAATGTCATCTTTCACATTGATTCGAGATCGTCAACCGCAAAAAAAGTCAGTTTTGAGATATCGTTGAATGAACAAAGTTGTCTCTTTCTTGTTTCAAGTGTTTAACTATGGACCCATGGCTAAAACTCAAGTTTTAAAGACTTCCCGAAATCTGAATTTGGACTTTCATCAGTGTATTAAGTGTATTAAAATGTAGTCTTTTACATTGATTCAGAATCGTGCACCGCAAAAAACTTCCCTTTCGAGTTATCGTTGAATGAACGAAGTTGTCTCTTTCTTGTTTCAAGTGTTCAACTATGGACCCATGGCCAAAACTCAAGTTTTAAAAACTTCCCAAAATCTGAATTTGGGCTTTCTTTAGTGTATTAAGTGTTTCAAAATGCCATCTTTCACGTAGATTCGTAATCATCAAAAGCAAATAAGTCAGTTTTTAGATATCTTTGATTGAACAAAGTTCTGTCTTTTCTTGTTTCAAGTGTTCTACTATGGACCCATGGCTAAAACTCAAGTTTTAAAAACATCCCGAAATCTAAATCTGGACTTTCATTAGGGTATTAAGTGTATCAAAATGTCGTCTTTCACATAGATTCGAAATCGTCAACTGCAAAAAAGTCAATTTTAAGATATCGTTGATTGAACAAAGTTGTCTCTTTCTTGTTTCAAGTGTTCTACTATGGACCCATGGGTAAAACTCAAGTTTTAAAAAAGTTCCCGGGATCCAAATTTGGACATTCGTTAGTGTATTAAGTGTATCAAAATGTCGTCTTTCACGTTGATTCGGAATCGTCAACTGCAATAAAAGTCAGTTTTGAGATATTGTTGAATGAACAAAGTTGTCTCCTTCTTGTTTCAAGTGTTCTACTATTTACCCATGGCTAAAACTCAAGTTTTAAAAACTTCCCGAAATCCGAATTTGGACATTCGTCAGTGTATTAAGTGTATCAAAATGTCGTCTTTCACGTTGATTCGGAATCGTCAACCGCAATAAAAGTCAGTTTTGAGATATTGTTGAATGAACAAAGTTGTCTCTTTCTTGTTTCAAGTGTTCTACTATAGACCCATGGCTAAAACTCAAGCTTTAAAGACTTCCTGAAATCCAAATTTAGACTTTCATTAGTGTATTAAGTGTATTAAAATGTCGTATTTCACATTGATTCGGAATCGTCAACCGCAAAAAAAGTCAGTTTTGAGTTATAGGTGAATGAACAAAGTTGTCTCTTTCTTGTTTCAAGTATTCAACTATGGACCCATGGCTAAAACTCAAGTTTTAAAGACTTCCCGAAATTCGAATTTGGACTTTCATGAGTGTATTAAGTGTATTAAAATGTCGTCTTTCACATTGATTCGGAATCGTCAACCACAAAAAAAGTCAGTTTTGAGATATCGTTGAATGAACAAAGTTGTCTCTTTCTTGTTTCAAGTGTTTAACTATGGACCCATGGCTAAAACTCAAGTTTTAAAAACTTCTCGAAATATGAATTTGGACTTTCTTTAGTGTATTAGGTGTTTCAAAATGTCGTCTTTCACGTAGATTCGGAATCATCAACAGCAAAAAAAGTCAGTTTTGTGATATCGTTGAATGAACAAAGTTGTATCTTTCTTGTTTCAAGTGTTTAACTACGGACCCATGGCTAAAACTCAAGTTTTAAAGACTTTTCGAAATTCGAATTTGGACTTTCATCAGTGTATTAAGTGTATTAAAATGTCGTCTTTCACATTCATTCGGAATCGTCCACCGCAAAAAAGTTCCCTTTTGAGTTATCGTTGAATGAACAAAGTTGTCTCTTTCTTGTTTCATGTGTTCAACGATGGACCCATGGCTAAAACTCAAGTTTTAAAAACTTCTCGAAATATGAATTTGTACTTTCTTTAGTGTATTAAGTGTTTCAAAATGTCGTCTTTCACGTAGATTCGGAATCATCAAAAGCAAATAAGTCAGTTTTTAGATATCTTTGATTGAACAAAGTTCTGTCTTTCTTGTTTCAAGTGTTTAACTATGGACCATGGCTAAAACTCAAGTTTTAAAAACTTTTCGAAATCTGAATATGGACTTTCTTTAGTGTATTAAGTGTTTCAAAATGCTGTCTTTCACGTAGATTCGTAATCATCAAAAGCAAATAAGTCAGTTTTAAGATATCGTTGATTGAATAAAGTTGTCTTCTTCTTGTTTCAAGTGTTCTACTATGGACCCATGGGTAAAACTCAAGTTTTAAAACTTCCCGGAATCTGAATTGAGACTTTCGTTAGTGTATTAAGTGTATCAAAATGTCGTCTTTCACATGGATTCGGAATCGTCAACCGCAAAAAAAGTCAGTTTTCAGATATCGTTGAATGAACAAAGTTGTCTCTTTTTATTTTCAAGTGCTTAACTATGGACCATGGCTAAAACTCAAGTTTTAAAGACATCCCGAAATCCGAATTTGGACTTTCGTTAGTGTATTAAGTGTATCAAAATGTCATCTTTCACATTGATTCGAGATCGTCAACCGCAAAAAAAGTCAGTTTTGAGATATCGTTGAATGAACAAAGTTGTCTCTTTCTTGTTTCAAGTGTTTAACTATGGACCCATGGCTAAAACTCAAGTTTTAAAGACTTCCCGAAATATGAATTTGGACTTTCATCAGTGTATAAAGTGTATTAAAATGTAGTCTTTCACATTGATTCAGAATCGTGCACCGCAAAAAACTTCCCTTTCGAGTTATCGTTGAATGAACGAAGTTGTCTCTTTCTTATTTCAAGTGTTCAACTATGGACCCATGGCCAAAACTCAAGTTTTAAAAACTTCCCAAAATCTGAATTTGGGCTTTCTTTAGTGTATTAAGTGTTTCAAAATGCCATCTTTCACGTAGATTCGTAATCATCAAAAGCAAATAAGTCAGTTTTTAGATATCTTTGATTGAACAAAGTTCTGTCTTTTCTTGTTTCAAGTGTTCTACTATGGACCCATGGCTAAAACTCAAGTTTTAAAAACATCCCGAAATCTAAATCTGGACTTTCATTAGGGTATTAAGTGTATCAAAATGTCGTCTTTCACATAGATTGGAAATCGTCAACTGCAAAAAAGTCAATTTTAAGATATCGTTGATTGAACAAAGTTGTCTCTTTCTTTTTTCAAGTGTTCTACTATGGACCCATGGGTAAAACTCAAGTTTTAAAAAAGTTTCCGGAATCCAAATTTGGACATTCGTTAGTGTATTATGTGTATCAAAATGTCGTCTTTCACGTTGATTCGGAATCGTCAACCGCAATAAAAGTCAGTTTTGAGATATTGTTGAATGAACAAAGTTGTCTCTTTCTTGTTTCAAGTGTTCTATTATTTACCCATGGCTAAAACTCAAATTTTAAAGACTTCCCGAAATCCGAATTTGGACTTTCGTTAGTGTATTAAGTGTATCAAAATGTCGTCTTTCACACTTATTCGAAATCGTCAACTGCAAAAAAAGTCAGTTTTGAGAAATCGTTGAATGAACAAAGTTGTCTCTTTCTTGTTTCAAGTGTTCTACTATGGACCCAAGGCTAAAACTCAAGTTTTAAAGACTTTCCGAAATCCGAATTTGGACTTTCATCAGTGTATTAAGTGTATTAAAATGTCGTCTTTCACATTGATTCGGAATCGTCCACTACAAAAAACTGCCCTTTTGAGTTATCGTTGAATAAGCAAAGTTGTCTCTTTCTTGTTTCAAGTGTTCAACTATGGACCCATGGCTAAAACACAAGTTTTAAAAACTTCTCGAAATATGAATTTGGACTTTCTTTAGTGTATTAAGTTTTTCAAAATGTCGTCTTTCACGTAGATTCGGAATCATCAAAACCAAATAAGTCAGTTTTTAGATATCTTTGATTGAACAAAGTTCTATCTTTCTTGTTTCAAGTGTTCTCCTATGGACCCACGGCTAAAACTCAAGTTTTAAAAACTTCTCGAAATCTGAATCTGGACTTTCATTAGTGTATTAAGTGTATCAAAATGTCATCTTTCACATAGGTTCGGAATCGTCAACTGCAAAGAAGTCAATTTTAAGATATCGTTGATTGAACAAAGTTGTCTCCTTCTTGTTTCAAGTGTTCTACTATGGACCATGGCTAAAACTCAAGTTTTAGAGACATCTCGAAATCCGAATTTGGACTTTCGTTAGTGTATTAAGTGTATCAAAATGTCATCTTTCACATTGATTCGAGATCGTCAACCGCAAAAAAAGTCAGTTTTGAGATATCGTTGAATGAACAAAGTTGTCTCTTTCTTGTTTCTAGTGTTTAACTATGGACCCATGGCTAAAACTCAAGTTTTAAAGACTTCCCAAAATCTGATTTGGACTTTCATCATTGTATTAAGTGTATTAAAATGTAGTCTTTCACATTGATTCAGAATCGTCCACCGCAAAAAACTTTCCTTTCGAGTTATCGTTGAATGAACGAAGTTGTCTCTTTCTTGTTTCAAGTGTTCAACTACGGACCCATGGCCAAAACTCAAGTTTTAAAAACTTCCCAAAATCTGAATTTGGGCTTTCTTTAGTGTATTAAGTGTTTCAAAATGCCGTCTTTCACGTAGATTCGTAATCATCAAAAGCAAATAAGTCAGTTTTTAGATATCTTTGATTGAACAAAGTTCTGTCTTTCTTGTTTCAAGTGTTCTACTATGGACCCATGTCTAAAACTCAAGTTTTAAAAACTTCCTGAAATCTAAATCTGGACTTTCATTAGGGTATTAAGTGTATCAAAATGTCGTCTTTCACATAGATTCGGAATCGTCAACTGCAAAAAAGTCAATTTTAAGATATCATTGATTGAACAAAGTTGTCACTTTCTTGTTTCAAGTGTTCTACTATGGACCCATGGGTAAAACTCAAGTTTTAAAAAAGTTCCCGGAATCCGAATTTGGACATTCGTTAGTGTATTAAGTGTATCAAAATGTCATCTTTCACGTTGATTCGGAATCGTCAACCGCAATAAAAGTCAGTTTTGAGATATTGTTGAATGAACAAAGTTGCCTCTTTCTTGTTTCAAGTGTTTAACTATTGACCCATGGCTAAAACTCAAGCTTTAAAGACTTCCCGAAATCCAAATTTGGACTTTCGTTAGTGTATTAAGTGTATCAAAATGTCGTCTTTCACATTTATTCGAAATCGTCAACCGCAAAAAAAGTCAGTTTTGAGAAATCGTTGAATGAACAAAGTTGTCTCTTTCTTGTTTCAAGTGTTCTACTATAGACCCATGGCTAAAACTCAAGTTTTAAAGACTTCCAGAAATCCAAATTTAGACTTTCATTAGTGTATTAAGTGTATTAAAATGTCGTATATCACATTGATTCGGAATCGTCAACCGCAAAAAAAGTCAGTTTTGAGATATCGTTGAATGAACAAAGTTGTCTCTTTCTTGTTTCAAGTGTTTAACTATGGACCCATGGCTAAAACTCAAGTTTTAAAGACTTCCCGAAATCCGAATTTGGACTTTCATTAGCGTATTAAGTGTATTAAAATTTCATCTTTCACATTGATTCGGAATCGCCAACCGCAAAAAAAGTCAGTTTTGAGTTATAGTTGAATGAACAAAGTTGTCTCTTTCTTGTTTCAAGTATTCAACTATGGACCCATGGCTAAAACTCAAGTTTTAAAGACTTCCCGAAATTCGAATTTGGACTTTCATGAGTGTATTAAGTGTATTAAAATGTCGTCTTTCACATTGATTCGGAATCGTCAACCACAAAAAAAGTCAGTTTTGAGATATCGTTGAATGAACAAAGTTGTCTCTTTCTTGTTTCAAGTGTTTAACTATGGACCCATGGCTAAAACTCAAGTTTTAAAAACTTCTCGAAATATGAATTTGGACTTTCTTTAGTGTATTAGGTGTTTCAAAATGTCGTCTTTCACGTAGATTCGGAATCATCAGCAGCAAAAAAAGTCAGTTTTGTGATATCGTTGAATGAACAAAGTTGTATCTTTCTTGTTTCAAGTGTTTAACTACGGACCCATGGCTAAAACTCAAGTTTTAAAGACTTTTCGAAATTCGAATTTGGACTTTCATGAGTGTATTAAGTGTATTAAAATGTCGTCTTTCACATTGATTTGGAATCGTCCACCGCAAAAAAGTTCCCTTTTGAGTTATCGTTGAATGAACAAAGTTGTCTCTTTCTTGTTTCAAGTGTTCAACGATGGACCCATGGCTAAAACTCAAGTTTTAAAAACTTCTCGAAATATGAATTTGTACTTTCTTTAGTGTATTAAGTGTTTCAAAATGTCGTCTTTCACGTAGATTCGGAATCATCAAAAGCAAATAAGTCAGTTTTTAGATATCTTTGATTGAACAAAGTTCTGTCTTTCTTGTTTCAAGTGTTTAACTATGGACCATGGCTAAAACTCAAGTTTTAAAAACTTTTCGAAATCTGAATATGGACTTTCTTTAGTGTATTAAGTGTTTCAAAATGCTGTCTTTCACGTAGATTCGTAATCATCAAAAGCAAATAAGTCAGTTTTAAGATATCGTTGATTGAACAAAGTTGTCTTCTTCTTGTTTCAAGTGTTCTACTATGGACCCATGGGTAAAACTCAAGTTTTAAAAACTTCCCGGAATCTGAATTTGGACTTTCGTTAGTGTATTAAGTGTATCAAAATGTCATCTTTCACATTGATTCGAGATCGTCAACCGCAAAAAAAGTCAGTTTTGAGATATCGTTGAATGAACAAAGTTGTCTCTTTCTTGTTTCAAGTGTTTAACTATGGACCCATGGCTAAAACTCAAGTTTTAAAGACTTCCCGAAATCTGAATTTGGACTTTCATCAGTGTATTAAGTGTATTAAAATGTAGTCTTTCACATTGATTCAGAATCGTCCACCGCAAAAAACTTCCCTTTCGAGTTATCGTTGAATGAACGAAGTTGTCTCTTTCTTGTTTCAAGTGTTCAACTATGGACGTATGGCCAAAACTCAAGTTTTAAAAACTTCCCAAAATCTGAATTTGGGCTTTCTTTAGTGTATTAAGTGTTTCAAAAAGCCATCTTTCACGTAGATTCGTAATCATCAAAAGCAAATAAGTCAGTTTTTAGATATCTTTGATTGAACAAAGTTCTGTCTTTTCTTGTTTCAAGTGTTCTACTATGGACCCATGGCTAAAACTCAAGTTTTAAAAACATCCCGAAATCTAAATCTGGACTTTCATTAGGGTATTAAGTGTATCAAAATGTCGTCTTTCACATAGATTGGAAATCGTCAACTGCAAAAAAGTCAATTTTAAGATATCGTTGGTTGAACAAAGTTGTCTCTTTCTTGTTTCAAGTGTTCTACTATGGACCCATGGGTAAAACTCAAGTTTTAAAAAAGTTCCCGGAATCAAAATTTGGACATTCGTTAGTGTATTAAGTGTATCAAAATGTCGTCTTTCACGTTGATTCGGAATCGTCAACCGCAATAAAAGTCAGTTTTGAGATATTGTTGAATGAACAAAGTTGTCTCTTTCTTGTTTCAAGTGTTCTACTATTTACCCATGGCTAAAACTCAAGTTTTAAAGACTTCCCGAAATCCGAATTTGGACTTTCGTTAGTGTATTAAGTGTATCAAAATGTCGTCTTTCACATTTATTCGAAATCGTCAACTGCAAAAAAAGCCAGTTTTGAGAAATCGTTGAATGAACAAAGTTGTCTCTTTCTTGTTTCAAGTGTTCTACTATGGACCCATGGGTAAAACTCAAGTTTTAAAAAAGTTCCCGGGATCCAAATTTGGACATTCGTTAGTGTATTAAGTGTATCAAAATGTCGTCTTTCACGTTGATTCAGAATCGTCAACTGCAATAAAAGTCAGTTTTGAGATATTGTTGAATGAACAAAGTTGTCTCCTTCTTGTTTCAAGTGTTCTACTATTTACCCATGGCTAAAACTCAAGTTTTAAAAACTTCCCGAAATCCGAATTTGGACATTCGTCAGTGTATTAAGTGTATCAAAATGTCGTCTTTCACGTTCATTCGGAATCGTCAACCGCAATAAAAGTCAGTTTTGAGATATTGTTGAATGAACAAAGTTGTCTCTTTCTTGTTTCAAGTGTTCTACTATAGACCCATGGCTAAAACTCAAGCTTTAAAGACTTCCTGAAATCCAAATTTAGACTTTCATTAGTGTATTAAGTGTATTAAAATGTCGTATTTCACATTGATTCGGAATCGTCAACCGCAAAAAAAGTCAGTTTTGAGTTATAGGTGAATGAACAAAGTTGTCTCTTTCTTGTTTCAAGTATTCAACTATGGACCCATGGCTAAAACTCAAGTTTTAAAGACTTCCCGAAATTCGAATTTGGACTTTCATGAGTGTATTAAGTGTATTAAAATGTCGTCTTTCACATTGATTCGGAATCGTCAACCACAAAAAAAGTCAGTTTTGAGATATCGTTGAATGAACAAAGTTGTCTCTTTCTTGTTTCAAGTGTTTAACTATGGACCCATGGCTAAAACTCAAGTTTTAAAGACTTCCCGAAATCTGAATTTGGACTTTCATCAGTGTATTAAGTGTATTAAAATGTAGTCTTTTACATTGATTCAGAATCGTGCACCGCAAAAAACTTCCCTTTCGAGTTATCGTTGAATGAACGAAGTTGTCTCTTTCTTGTTTCAAGTGTTCAACTATGGACCCATGGCCAAAACTCAAGTTTTAAAAACTTCCCAAAATCTGAATTTGGGCTTTCTTTAGTGTATTAAGTGTTTCAAAATGCCATCTTTCACGTAGATTCGTAATCATCAAAAGCAAATAAGTCAGTTTTTAGATATCTTTGATTGAACAAAGTTCTGTCTTTTCTTGTTTCAAGTGTTCTACTGTGGACCCATGGCTAAAACTCAAGTTTTAAAAACATCCCGAAATCTAAATCTGGACTTTCATTAGGGTATTAAGTGTATCAAAATGTCGTCTTTCACATAGATTCGAAATCGTCAACTGCAAAAAAGTCAATTTTAAGATATCGTTGATTGAACAAAGTTGTCTCTTTCTTGTTTCAAGTGTTCTACTATGGACCCATGGGTAAAACTCAAGTTCTAAAAAAGTTCCCGGGATCCAAATTTGGACATTCGTTAGTGTATTAAGTGTATCAAAATGTCGTCTTTCACGTTGATTCGGAATCGTCAACTGCAATAAAAGTCAGTTTTGAGATATTATTGAATGAACGAAGTTGTCTCCTTCTTGTTTCAAGTGTTCTACTATCTACCCATGGCTAAAACTCAAGTTTTAAAAACTTCCCGAAATCCGAATTTGGACATTCGTCAGTGTATTAAGTGTATCAAAATGTCGTCTTTCACGTTGATTCGGAATCGTCAACCGCAATAAAAGTCAGTTTTGAGATATTGTTGAATGAACAAAGTTGTCTCTTTCTTGTTTCAAGTGTTCTACTATAGACCCATGGCTAAAACTCAAGCTTTAAAGACGTCCTGAAATCCAAATTTAGACTTTCATTAGTGTATTAAGTGTATTAAAATGTCGTATTTCACATTGATTCGGAATCGTCAACCGCAAAAAAAGTCAGTTTTGAGTTATAGGTGAATGAACAAAGTTGTCTCTTTCTTGTTTCAAGTATTCAACTATGGACCCATGGCTAAAACTCAAGTTTTAAAGACTTCCCGAAATTTGAATTTGGACTTTCATGAGTGTATTAAGTGTATTAAAATGTTGTCTTTCACATTGATTCGGAATCGTCAACCACAAAAAAAGTCAGTTTTGAGATATCGTTGAATGAACAAAGTTGTCTCTTTCTTGTTTCAAGTGTTTAACTATGGACCCATGGCTAAAACTCAAGTTTTAAAAACTTCTCGAAATATGAATTTGGACTTTCTTTAGTGTATTAGGTGTTTCAAAATGTCGTCTTTCACGTAGATTCGGAATCATCAACAGCAAAAAAAGTCAGTTTTGTGATATCGTTGAATGAACAAAGTTGTATCTTTCTTGTTTCAAGTGTTTAACTACGGACCCATGGCTAAAACTCAAGTTTTAAAGACTTTTCGAAATTCGAATTTGGACTTTCATCAGTGTATTAA
Source organism: Diospyros kaki (assembly GCA_036245055.1). NCBI lineage: Eukaryota > Viridiplantae > Streptophyta > Magnoliopsida > Ericales > Ebenaceae > Diospyros > Diospyros kaki. The sequence continues at coordinate 17,271,927 of BSEG01000009.1, read as the reverse complement.
GTGTATTAAAATGTCGTCTTTCACATTGATTCGGAATCGTCCACCGCAAAAAAAGTTCCCTTTTGAGTTATCGTTGAATGAACAAAGTTGTCTCTTTCTTGTTTCATGTGTTCAACGATGGACCCATGGCTAAAACTCAAGTTTTAAAAACTTCTCGAAATATGAATTTGTACTTTCTTTAGTGTATTAAGTGTTTCAAAATGTCGTCTTTCACGTAGATTCGGAATCATCAAAAGCAAATAAGTCAGTTTTTAGATATCTTTGATTGAACAAAGTTCTGTCTTTCTTGTTTCAAGTGTTTAACTATGGACCATGGCTAAAACTCAAGTTTTAAAAACTTTTCGAAATCTGAATATGGACTTTCTTTAGTGTATTAAGTGTTTCAAAATGCTGTCTTTCACGTAGATTCGTAATCATCAAAAGCAAATAAGTCAGTTTTATGATATCGTTGATTGAATAAAGTTGTCTTCTTCTTGTTTCAAGTGTTCTACTATGGACCCATGGGTAAAACTCAAGTTTTAAAACTTCCCGGAATCTGAATTGAGACTTTCGTTAGTGTATTAAGTGTATCAAAATGTCGTCTTTCACATGGATTCCGAATCGTCAACCGCAAAAAAAGTCAGTTTTGAGATATCGTTGAATGAACAAAGTTGTCTCTTTTTATTTTCAAGTGCTTAACTATGGACCATGGCTAAAACTCAAGTTTTAAAGACATCCCGAAATCCGAATTTGGACTTTCGTTAGTGTATTAAGTGTATCAAAATGTCATCTTTCACATTGATTCGAGATCGTCAACCGCAAAAAAAGTCAGTTTTGAGATATCGTTGAATGAACAAAGTTGTCTCTTTCTTGTTTCAAGTGTTTAACTATGGACCCATGGCTAAAACTCAAGTTTTAAAGACTTCCCGAAATCTGAATTTGGACTTTCATCAGTGTATAAAGTGTATTAAAATGTAGTCTTTCACATTGATTCAGAATCGTGCACCGCAAAAAACTTCCCTTTCGAGTTATCGTTGAATGAACGAAGTTGTCTCTTTCTTGTTTCAAGTGTTCAACTATGGACCCATGGCCAAAACTCAAGTTTTAAAAACTTCCCAAAATCTGAATTTGGGCTTTCTTTAGTGTATTAAGTGTTTCAAAATGCCATCTTTCACGTAGATTCGTAATCATCAAAAGCAAATAAGTCAGTTTTTAGATATCTTTGATTGAACAATGTTCTGTCTTTTCTTGTTTCAAGTGTTCTACTATGGACCCATGGCTAAAACTCAAGTTTTAAAAACATCCCGAAATCTAAATCTGGACTTTCATTAGGGTATTAAGTGTATCAAAATGTCGTCTTTCACATAGATTCGAAATCGTCAACTGCAAAAAAGTCAATTTTAAGATATCGTTGATTGAACAAAGTTGTCTCTTTCTTGTTTCAAGTGTTCTACTATGGACCCATGGGTAAAACTCAAGTTTTAAAAAAGTTCCCGGGATCCAAATTTGGACATTCGTTAGTGTATTAAGTGTATCAAAATGTCGTCTTTCACGTTGATTCGGAATCGTCAACTGCAATAAAAGTCAGTTTTGAGATATTGTTGAATGAACAAAGTTGTCTCCTTCTTGTTTCAAGTGTTCTACTATTTACCCATGGCTAAAACTCAAGTTTTAAAAACTTCCCGAAATCCGAATTTGGACATTCGTCGGTGTATTAAGTGTATCAAAATGTCGTCTTTCACGTTCATTCGGAATCGTCAACCGCAATAAAAGTCAGTTTTGAGATATTGTTGAATGAACAAAGTTGTCTCTTTCTTGTTTCAAGTGTTCTACTATAGACCCATGGCTAAAACTCAAGCTTTAAAGACTTCCTGAAATCCAAATTTAGACTTTCATTAGTGTATTAAGTGTATTAAAATGTCGTATTTCACATTGATTCGGAATCGTCAACCGCAAAAAAAGTCAGTTTTGAGTTATAGGTGAATGAACAAAGTTGTCTCTTTCTTGTTTCAAGTATTCAACTATGGACCCATGGCTAAAACTCAAGTTTTAAAGACTTCCCGAAATTCGAATTTGGACTTTCATGAGTGTATTAAGTGTATTAAAATGTCGTCTTTCACATTGATTCGGAATCGTCAACCACAAAAAAAGTCAGTTTTGAGATATCGTTGAATGAACAAAGTTGTCTCTTTTTTGTTTCAAGTGTTTAACTATGGACCCATGGCTAAAACTCAAGTTTTAAAAACTTCTCGAAATATGAATTTGGACTTTCTTAAGTGTATTAGGTGTTTCAAAATGTCATCTTTCACGTAGATTCGGAATCATCAACAGCAAAAAAAGTCAGTTTTGTGATATCGTTGAATGAACAAAGTTGTATCTTTCTTGTTTCAAGTGTTTAACTACGGACCCATGGCTAAAACTCAAGTTTTAAAGACTTTTCGAAATCCGAATTTGGACTTTCATCAGTGTATTAAGGGTATTAAAATGTCGTCTTTCACATTGATTCGGAATCGTCCACCGCAAAAAAGTTCCCTTTTGAGTTATCGTTGAATGAACAAAGTTGTCTCTTTCTTGTTTCAAGTGTTCAACGATGGACCCATGGCTAAAACTCAAGTTTTAAAAACTTCTCGAAATATGAATTTGTACTTTCTTTAGTGTATTAAGTGTTTCAAAATGTCGTCTTTCACGTAGATTCGGAATCATCAAAAGCAAATAAGTCAGTTTTTAGATATCTTTGATTGAACAAAGTTCTGTCTTTTCTTGTTTCAAGTGTTCTACTATGGACCCATGTCTAAAACTCAAGTTTTAAAAACTTCCCGAAATCTAAATCTGGACTTTCATTAGGGTATTAAGTGTATCAAAATGTCGTCTTTCACATAGATTCGGAATCGTCAACTGCAAAAAAGTCAATTTTAAGATATCATTGATTGAACAAAGTTGTCTCTTTCTTGGTTCAAGTGTTCTACTATGGACCCATGGGTAAAACTCAAGTTTTAAAAAAGTTCTCGGAATCCGAATTTGGACATTCGTTAGTGTATTAAGTGTATCAAAATGTCTTCTTTCACGTTGATTCGGAATCGTCAACCGCAATAAAAGTCAGTTTTGAGATATTGTTGAATGAACAAAGTTGCCTCTTTCTTGTTTCAAGTGTTTAACTACTGACCCATGGCTAAAACTCAAGCTTTAAAGACTTCCCGAAATCCAAATTTGGACTTTCGTTAGTGTATTAAGTGTATCAAAATGTCGTCTTTCACATTTATTCGAAATCGTCAACCGCAAAAAAAGTCAGTTTTGAGAGATCGTTGAATGAACAAAGTTGTCTCTTTCTTGTTTCAAGTGTTCTACTATAGACCCATGGCTAAAACTCAAGTTTTAAAGACTTCCAGAAATCCAAATTTAGACTTTCATTAGTGTATTAAGTGTATTAAAATGTCGTATTTCACATTGATTCGAAATCGTCAACCGCAAAAAAAGTCAGTTTTGAGATATCGTTGAATGAACAAAGTTGTCTCTTTCTTGTTTCAAGTGTTTAACTATGGACCCATGGCTAAAACTCAAGTTTTAAAGAGTTCCCGAAATCGGAATTTGGACTTTCATTAGCGTATTAAGTGTATTCAAATTTCATCTTTCACATTGATTCGGAATCGTCAACCGCAAAAAAAGTCAGTTTTGAGTTATAGTTGAATGAACAAAGTTGTCTCTTTCTTGTTTCAAGTGTTCAACTATGGACCCATGGCTAAAACTCAAGTTTTAAGGACTTCCCGAAATCCGAATTTGGACTTTCATGAGTGTATTAAGTGTATTAAAATGTCGTCTTTCACATTGATTCAGAGTCGTCAACCACAAAAAAAGTCAGTTTTGAGATATCGTTGAATGAACAAAGTTGTCTCTTTCTTGTTTCAAGTGTTCAACTATGGACCCATGGCCAAAACTCAAGTTTTTAAGACTGCCCGAAATCTGAATTTGGACCTTCATCAGTGTATTAAGTGTATTAAAATGTCGTCTTTCACATTGATTTGGAATCGTCAACCGCAAAAAAAGACAGTTTTGAGTTATTGTTGAATGAACAAAGTTGTCTCTTTCTTGTTTCAAGTGTTCAACTATGGACCCATGGCTAAAACTCAAGTTTTAAAAACTTCCCAAAATCTGAATTTGGACTTTATTTAGTGTATTAAGTGTTTCAAAATGTGATCTTTCACGTAGATTCAGAACCGTCAAAAGCAAATAAGTCAGTTTTAAGATATCTTTGATAGAACAAAGTTCTGTCTTTCTTGTTTCAAGTGTTCTACTGTGCACCCATGGCTAAAACTCAAGTTTTAAAAACTTCCCGAGATCTGAATCTGGACTTTCATTAGTGTATCAAAATGTCGTCTTTCACATAGATTCGGAATCGTCAACTGCAAAAAAGTCAATTTTGAGATATCGTTGATTGAACAAAGTTGTCTTCTTCTTATTTCAAGTGTTCTACTATGGACACATGGGTAAAACTGAAGTTTTAAAAACGTCCCAAAATCTGAATTTGGACTTTCACTAGTGTATTAAGTGTATCAAAATATCGTCTTTCACATTGATTCGGAATCGTCAACCGCAAAAAAAGTCAGTTTTGAGATACCGTTTGAATGAAGAAAGTTGTCTCTTTCTTGTTTCAAGTGTTCAACAATGGACCCATGGCTAAAACTTTAGTTTTAAAAACTTCTCGAAATATGAATTTGTACTTTCTTTAGTGTATTAAGTGTTTCAAAATGTCGTCTTTCACGTAGATTCGGAATCTTGAAAAGCAAATAAGTCAGTTTTTAGATATCTTTGATTGAACAAAGTTCTGTCTTTCTTGTTTCAAGTGTTTAACTATGGACCATGGCTAAAACTCAAGTTTTAAAAACTTTTCGAAATCTGAATTTGGACTTTCTTTAGTGTATTAAGTGTTTCAAAATGCTGTCTTTCACGTAGATTCGTAATCATCAAAAGCAAATAAGTCAGTTTTAAGATATCGCTGATTGAACAAAGTTGTCTTCTTCTTGTTTCAAGTGTTCTACTATGGACCCATGGGTAAAACTCAAGTTTTAAAAACTTCCCGGAATCTGAATTGAGACTTTTGTTAGTGTATTAAGTGTATCAAAATGTCGTCTTTCACATGGATTCGGAATCGTCAACCGCAAAAAATGTCAGTTTTGAGATATCGTTGAATGAACAAAGTTGTCTCTTTCTTGTTTCAAGTGCTTAACTATGGACCATGGCTAAAACTCAAGTTTTAAAGACATCCCGAAATCCGAATTTGGACTTTCGTTAGTGTATTAAGTGTATCAAAATGTCATCTTTCACATTGATTAGAGATCGTCAACCGCAAAAAAAGTCAGTTTTGAGATATCGTTGAATGAACAAAGTTGTCTCTTTCTTGTTTCAAGTGTTCAACAATGGACCCATGGCTAAAACTCAAGTTTTAAAGACTTTCCGAAATCCGAATTTGGACTTTATTAGCGTATTAAGTGTATTAAAATTTCATCTTTCACATTCATTCGGAATCGTCAACCGCAAAAAAAGTCTGTTTTGAGTTATAGTTGAATGAACAAAGTTGTCTCTTTCTTGTTTCAAGTATTCAACTATGGACCCATGGCTAAAACTCAAGTTTTAAAGACTTCCCGAAATCCGAATTTGGACTTTCATGAGTGTATTAAGTGTATTAAAATGTCGTCTTTCACATTGATTCGGAATCGTCAACCACAAAAAAAGTCAGCTTTGAGATATCGTTGAATGAACAAAGTTGTCTCTTTCTTGTTTCAAGTGTTTAACTATGGACCCATGGCTAAAACTCAAGTTTTAAAAACTTCTCGAAATATGAATTTGAACTTTCTTTAGTGTATTAGGTGTTTCAAAATGTCATCTTTCACGTAGATTCGGAATCATCAACAGCAAAAAAAGTCAGTTTTGTGATATCGTTGAATGAACAAAGTTGTATCTTTCTTGTTTCAAGTGTTTAACTACGGACCCATGGCTAAAACTCAAGTTTTAAAGACTTTTCGAAATCCGAATTTGGACTTTCATCAGTGTATTAAGGGTATTAAAATGTCGTCTTTCACATTGATTCGGAATCGTCCACCGCAAAAAAGTTCCCTTTTGAGTTATCGTTGAATGAACAAAGTTGTCTCTTTCTTGTTTCAAGTGTTCAACGATGGACCCATGGCTAAAACTCAAGTTTTAAAACTTCTCGAAATATGAATTTGTACTTTCTTTAGTGTATTAAGTGTTTCAAAATGTCGTCTTTCACGTAGATTCGGAATCATCAAAAGCAAATAAGTCAGTTTTTAGATATCTTTGATTGAACAAAGTTCTGTCTTTCTTGTTTCAAGTGTTTAACTATGGACCATGGCTAAAACTCAAGTTTTAAAAACTTTTCAAAATCTGAATATGGACTTTCTTTAGTGTATTAAGTGTTTCAAAATGCTGTCTTTCACGTAGATTCGTAATCATCAAAAGCAAATAAGTCAGTTTTAAGATATCTTTGATTGAACAAAGTTGTCTTCTTCTTGTTTCAAGTGTTCTACTATGGACCCATGGGTAAAACTCAAGTTTTAAAAACTTCCCGGAATCTGAATTGAGACTTTCGTTAGTGTATTAAGTGTATCAAAATGTCGTCTTTCACATGGATTCGAGATCGTCAACCGCAAAAAAAGTCAGTTTTGAGATATCGTTGAATGAACAAAGTTGTCTCTTTCTTGTTTCAAGTGTTTAACTATGGACCCATGGCTAAAACTCAAGTTTTAAAGACTTCCCGAAATCTGAATTTGGACTTTCATCAGTGTATTAAGTGTATTAAAATGTAGTCTTTCACATTGATTCAGAATCGTCCACCGCAAAAAACTTCCCTTTCGAGTTATCGTTGAATGAACGAAGTTGTCTCTTTCTTGTTTCAAGTGTTCAACTATGGACCCATGGCCAAAACTCAAGTTTTAAAAACTTCCCAAAATCTGAATTTGGGCTTTCTTTAGTGTATTAAGTGTTTCAAAATGCCGTCTTTCACGTAGATTCGTAATCATCAAAAGCAAATAAGTCAGTTTTTAGATATCTTTGATTGAACAAAGTTCTGTCTTTTCTTGTTTCATGTGTTCTACTATGGACCCATGGCTAAAACTCAAGTTTTAAAAACATCCCGAAATCTAAATCTGGACTTTCATTAGGGTATTAAGTGTATCAAAATGTCGTCTTTCACATAGATTCGAAATCGTCAACTGCAAAAAAGTCAATTTTAAGATATCGTTGATTGAACAAATTTGTCTCTTTCTTGTTTCAAGTGTTCTACTATGGACCCATGGGTAAAACTCAAGTTTTAAAAAAGTTCCCGGAATCCGAATTTGGACATTCGTTAGTGTATTAAGTGTATCAAAATGTCGTCTTTCAAGTTGATTCGGAATCGTCAACCACAATAAAAGTCAGTTTTGAGATATTGTTGAATGAACAAAGTTCTCTCTTTCGTGTTTCAAGTGTTCTACTATTTACCCATGGCTAAAACTCAAGTTTTAAAGACTTCCCGAAATCCGAATTTGGAATTTCGTTAGTGTATTAAGTGTATCAAAATGTCGTCTTTCACATTTATTCGAAATCGTCAACTGCAAAAAAAAGTCAGTTTTGAGAAATCGTTGAATGAACAAAGTTGTCTCTTTCTTGTTTCAAGTGTTCTACTATGGACCCATGGCTAAAACTCAAGTTTTAAAGACTTCCCGAAATCCAAATTTAGACTTTCATTAGTGTATTAAGTGTATCAAAATATCGTCTTTCACATTGATTCGGAATCGTCAACCGCAAAAAAAGTCAGTTTTGAGATATCGTTTGAATGAAGAAAGTTGTCTCTTTCTTGTTTCAAGTGTTCAACTATGGACCCATGGCTAAAACTCAAGTTTTAAAAACTTCCCAAAATCTGAATTTGGACTTTATTTAGTGTATTAAGTGTTTCAAAATGTGATCTTTCACGTAGATTCAGAACCGTCAAAAGCAAATAAGTCAGTTTTGAGATATCTTTGATAGAACAAAGTTCTGTCTTTCTTGTTTCAAGTGTTCTACTGTGCACCCATGGCTAAAACTCAAGTTTTAAAAACTTCCCGAGATCTGAATCTGGACTTTCATTAGTGTATCAAAATGTCGTCTTTCACATAGATTCGGAATCGTCAACTGCAAAAAAGTCAATTTTGAGATATCGTTGATTGAACAAAGTTGTCTCCTTCTTATTTCAAGTGTTCTACTATGGACACATGGGTAAAACTGAAGTTTTAAAAACGTCCCAAAATCCGAATTTGGACTTTCACTAGTGTATTAAGTGTATCAAAATATCGTCTTTCACATTGATTCGGAATCGTCAACCGCAAAAAAAGTCAGTTTTGAGATATCGTTTGAATGAAGAAAGTTGTCTCTTTCTTGTTTCAAGTGTTCAACAATGGACCCATGGCTAAAACTTTAGTTTTAAAAACTTCTCGAAATATGAATTTGTACTTTCTTTAGTGTATTAAGTGTTTCAAAATGCCGTCTTTCACGTAGATTCGTAATCATCAAAAGCAAATAAGTCAGTTTTTAGATATCTTTGATTGAACAAAGTTCTGTCTTTCTTGTTTCAAGTGTTCTACTATGGACCCATGTCTAAAACTCAAGTTTTAAAAACTTCCCGAAATCTAAATCTGGACTTTCATTAGGGTATTAAGTGTATCAAAATGTCGTCTTTCACATAGATTCGAAATCGTCAACTGCAAAAAAGTCAATTTTAAGATATCGTTGATTGAACAAATTTGTCTCTTTCTTGTTTCAAGTGTTCTACTATGGACCCATGGGTAAAACTCAAGTTTTAAAAAAGTTCCCGGAATCCGAATTTGGACATTCGTTAGTGTATTAAGTGTATCAAAATGTCGTCTTTCACGTTGATTCGGAATCGTCAACCACAATAAAAGTCAGTTTTGAGATATTGTTGAATGAACAAAGTTCTCTCTTTCGTGTTTCAAGTGTTCTACTATTTACCCATGGCTAAAACTCAAGTTTTAAAGACTTCCCGAAATCCGAATTTGGACTTTCGTTAGTGTATTAAGTGTATCAAAATGTCGTCTTTCACATTTATTCGAAATCGTCAACTGCAAAAAAAGTCAGTTTTGAGAAATCGTTGAATGAACAAAGTTGTCTCTTTCTTGTTTCAAGTGTTCTACTATGGACCCATGGCTAAAACTCAAGTTTTAAAGACTTCCCGAAATCCAAATTTAGACTTTAATTAGTGTATTAAGTGTATTAAAATGTCGTATTTCACATTGATTCGGAATCGTCAACCGCAAAAAAAGTCAGTTTTGAGATATCGTTGAATGAACAAAGTTGTCTCTTTCTTGTTTCAAGTGTTTAACTATGGACCCATGGCTAAAACTCAAGTTTTAAAGACTTCCCGAAATCCGAATTTGGACTTTCATTAGTGTATTAAGTGTATTAAAATGTCGCCTTTCACATTGATTCGGAATCGTCGACCGAAAAAAAGTCAGTTTTGAGATATCGTTGAATGAACAAAGTTGTCTCTTTCTTGTTTCAAGTGTTTAACTATGGACCCATGGCTAAAACTCAAGTTTTAAAGACTTCCCGAAATCCGAATTTAGACTTTCATTAGTGTATTAAGTGTATTAAAATGTCATCTTTCACATTGATTCGGAATCGTCAACCACAAAAAAAGTCAGTTTTGAGATATCGTTGAATGAACAAAGTTGTCTCTTTCTTGTTTCAAGTGTTTAACTATGGACCCATGGCTAAAACTCAAGTTTTAAAGACTTCCCGAAATCCGAATTTGGACTTTCATTAGCGTATTAAGTGTATTAAAATTTCATCTTTCACATTGATTCGGAATCGTCAACCGCAAAAAAAGTCAGTTTTGAGTTATAGTTGAATGAACAAAGTTGTCTCTTTCTTGTTTTAAGTGTTCAACTATGGACCCATGGCTAAAACTCAAGTTTTAAAGACTTCCCGAAATCCGAATTTGGACTTTCATGAGTGTATTAAGTGTATTAAAATGTCGTCTTTCACATTGATTCGGAATCGTCAACCACAAAAAAAGTCAGTTTTGAGATATCGTTGAATGAACAAAGTTGTCTCTTTCTTGTTTCAAGTGTTCAACGATGGACCCATGGCTAAAACTCAAGTTTTAAAAACTTCTCGAAATATGAATTTGTACTTTCTTTAGTGTATTAAGTGTTTCAAAATGTCGTCTTTCACGTAGATTCGGAATCATCAAAAGCAAATAAGTCAGTTTTTAGATATCTTTGATTGAACAAAGTTCTGTCTTTCTTGTTTCAAGTGTTTAACTATGGACCATGGCTAAAACTCAAGTTTTAAAAACTTTTCGAAATCTGAATATGGACTTTCTTTAGTGTATTAAGTGTTCCAAAATGCTGTCTTTCACGTAGATTCGTAATCATCAAAAGCAAATAAGTCAGTTTTAAGATATCGTTGATTGAACAAAGTTGTCTTCTTCTTGTTTCAAGTGTTCTCCTATGGACCCACGGCTAAAACTCAAGTTTTAAAAACTTCTCGAAGTCTGAATCTGGACTTTCATTAGTGTATTAAGTGTATCAAAATGTCATCTTTCACATAGGTTCGGAATCGTCAACTGCAAAAAAGTCAATTTTAAGATATCGTTGAATGAACAAAGTTGTCTCCTTCTTGTTTCAAGTGTTCTACTATGGACCATGGCTAAAACTCAAGTTTTAGAGACATCCCGAAATCCGAATTTGGACTTTCGTTAGTGTATTAAGTGTATCAAAATGTCATCTTTCACATTGATTCGAGATCGTCAACCGCAAAAAAAGTCAGTTTTGAGATATCGTTGAATGAACAAAGTTGTCTCTTTCTTGTTTCTAGTGTTTAACTATGGACCCATGGCTAAAACTCAAGTTTTAAAGACTTCCCGAAATCTGATTTGGACTTTCATCAGTCTATTAAGTGTATTAAAATGTAGTCTTTCACATTGATTCAGAATCGTCCACCGCAAAAAACTTTCCTTTCGAGTTATCGTTGAATGAACGAAGTTGTCTCTTTCTTGTTTCAAGTGTTCAACTACGGACCCATGGCCAAAACTCAAGTTTTAAAAACTTCCCAAAATCTGAATTTGGGCTTTCTTTAGTGTATTAAGTGTTTCAAAATGCCGTCTTTCACGTAGATTCGTAATCATCAAAAGCAAATAAGTCAGTTTTTAGATATCCTTGATTGAACAAAGTTCTGTCTTTCTTGTTTCAAGTGTTCTACTATGGACCCATGCCTAAAACTCAAGTTTTAAAAACTTCCCGAAATCTAAATCTGGACTTTCATTAGGGTATTAAGTGTATCAAAATGTCGTCTTTCACATAGATTCGAAATCGTCAACTGCAAAAAAGTCAATTTTAAGATATCGTTGATTGAACAAATTTGTCTCTTTCTTGTTTCAAGTGTTCTACTATGGACCCATGGGTAAAACTCAAGTTTTAAAAAAGTTCCCGGAATCCGAATTTGGACATTCGTTAGTGTATTAAGTGTATCAAAATGTCGTCTTTCACGTTGATTCGGAATCGTCAACCACAATAAAAGTCAGTTTTGAGATATTGTTGAATGAACAAAGTTCTCTCTTTCGTGTTTCAAGTGTTCTACTATTTACCCATGGCTAAAACTCAAGTTTTAAAGACTTCCCGAAATCCGAATTTGGACTTTCGTTAGTGTATTAAGTGTATCAAAATGTCGTCTTTCACATTTATTCGAAATCGTCAACTGCAAAAAAAGTCAGTTTTGAGAAATCGTTGAATGAACAAAGTTGTCTCTTTCTTGTTTCAAGTGTTCTACTATGGACCCATGGCTAAAACTCAAGTTTTAAAGACTTCCCGAAATCCAAATTTAGACTTTCATTAGTGTATTAAGTGTATTAAAATGTCGTATTTCACATTGATTCGGAATCGTCAACCGCAAAAAAAGTCAGTTTTGAGATATCGTTGAATGAACAAAGTTGTCTCTTTCTTGTTTCAAGTGTTTAACTATGGACCCATGGCTAAAACTCAAGTTTTAAAGACTTCCCGAAATCCGAATTTAGACTTTCATTAGTGTATTAAGTGTATTAAAATGTCATCTTTCACATTGATTCGGAATCGTCAACCACAAAAAAAGTCAGTTTTGAGATATCGTTGAATGAACAAAGTTGTCTCTTTCTTGTTTCAAGTGTTTAACTATGGACCCATGGCTAAAACTCAAGTTTTAAAGACTTCCCGAAATCCGAATTTGGACTTTCATTAGCGTATTAAGTGTATTAAAATTTCATCTTTCACATTGATTCGGAATCGTCAACCGCAAAAAAAGTCAGTTTTGAGTTATAGTTGAATGAACAAAGTTGTCTCTTTCTTGTTTCAAGTGTTCAACTATGGACCCATGGCTAAAACTCAAGTTTTAAAGACTTCCCGAAATCCGAATTTGGACTTTCATGAGTGTATTAAGTGTATTAAAATGTCGTCTTTCACATTGATTCGGAATCGTCAACCACAAAAAAAGTCAGTTTTGAGATATCGTTGAATGAACAAAGTTGTCTCTTTCTTGTTTCAAGTGTTTAACTATGGACCCATGGCTAAAACTCAAGTTTTAAAGACTTCCCGAAATCTGATTTGGACTTTCATCAGTCTATTAAGTGTATTAAAATGTAGTCTTTCACATTGATTCAGAATCGTCCACCGCAAAAAACTTTCCTTTCGAGTTATCGTTGAATGAACGAAGTTGTCTCTTTCTTGTTTCAAGTGTTCAACTACGGACCCATGGCCAAAACTCAAGTTTTAAAAACTTCCCAAAATCTGAATTTGGGCTTTCTTTAGTGTATTAAGTGTTTCAAAATGCCGTCTTTCACGTAGATTCGTAATCATCAAAAGCAAATATGTCAGTTTTTAGATATCTTTGATTGAACAAAGTTCTGTCTTACTTGTTTCAAGTGTTCTACTATGGACCCATGTCTAAAACTCAAGTTTTAAAAACTTCCCGAAATCTAAATCTGGACTTTCATTAGGGTATTAAGTGTATCAAAATGTCGTCTTTCACATAGATTCGGAATCGTCAACTGCAAAAAAGTCAATTTTAAGATATCATTGATTGAACAAAGTTGTCTCTTTCTTGGTTCAAGTGTTCTACTATGGACCCATGGGTAAAACTCAAGTTTTAAAAAAGTTCTCGGAATCCGAATTTGGACATTCGTTAGTGTATTAAGTGTATCAAAATGTCATCTTTCACGTTGATTCGGAATCGTCAACCGCAATAAAAGTCAGTTTTGAGATATTGTTGAATGAACAAAGTTGCCTCTTTCTTGTTTCAAGTGTTTAACTACTGACCCATGGCTAAAACTCAAGCTTTATAGACTTCCCGAAATCCAAATTTGGACTTTCGTTAGTGTATTATGTGTATCAAAATGTCGTCTTTCACATTTATTCGAAATAGTCAACCGCAAAAAAAGTCAGTTTTGAGAAATCGTTGAATGAACAAAGTTGTCTCTTTCTTGTTTCAAGTGTTCTACTATAGACCCATGGCTAAAACTCAAGTTTTAAAGACTTCCAGAAATCCAAATTTAGACTTTCATTAGTGTATTAAGTGTATTAAAATGTCGTATTTCACATTGATTCAGAATCGTCAACCGCAAAAAAAGTCAGTTTTGAGATATCGTTGAATGAACAAAGTTGTCTCTTTCTTGTTTCAAGTGTTTAACTATGGACCCATGGCTAAAACTCAAGTTTTAAAGACTTCCCGAAATCGGAATTTTGACTTTCATTAGCGTATTAAGTGTATTAAAATTTCATCTTTCACATTGATTCGGAATCGTCAACCGCAAAAAAAGTCAGTTTTGAGTTATAGTTGAATGAACAAAGTTGTCTCTTTCTTGTTTCAAGTGTTCAACTATGGACCCATGGCTAAAACTCAAGTTTTAAAGACTTCCCGAAATCCGAATTTGGACTTTCATGAGTGTATTAAGTGTATTAAAATGTCGTCTTTCACATTGATTCAGAATCGTCAACCACAAAAAAAGTCAGTTTTGAGATATCGTTGAATGAACAAAGTTGTCTCTTTCTTGTTTCAAGTGTTCAACTATGGACCCATGGCCAAAACTCAAGTTTTAAAGACTGCCCGAAATCTGAATTTGGACCTTCATCAGTGTATTAAGTGTATTAAAATGTCGTCTTTCACATTGATTCGGAATCGTCAACCGCAAAAAAAGACAGTTTTGAGTTATTGTTGAATGAACAAAGTTGTCTCTTTCTTGTTTCAAGTGTTCAACTATGGACCCATGGCTAAAACTCAAGTTTTAAAAACTTCCCAAAATCTGAATTTGGACTTTATTTAGTGTATTAAGTGTTTCAAAATGTGATCTTTCACGTAGATTCAGAACCGTCAAAAGCAAATAAGTCAGTTTTGAGATATCTTTGATAGAACAAAGTTCTGTCTTTCTTGTTTCAAGTGTTCTACTGGGCACCCATGGCTAAAACTCAAGTTTTAAAAACTTCCCGAGATCTGAATCTGGACTTTCATTAGTGTATCAAAATGTCGTCTTTCACATAGATTCGGAATCGTCAACTGCAAAAAAGTCAATTTTGAGATATCGTTGATTGAACAAAGTTGTCTCCTTCTTATTTCAAGTGTTCTACTATGGACACATGGGTAAAACTGAAGTTTTAAAAAGTCAATTCCGAATTTGGACTTTCACTAGTGTATTAAGTGTATCAAAATGTCGTCTTTCACATTGATTCGGAATCGTCAACCGCAAAAAAAGTCAGTTTTGAGATATCGTTTGAATGAAGAAAGTTGTCTCTTTCTTGTTTAAAGTGTTCAACAATGGACCCATGGCTAAAACTTAAGTTTTAAAAACTTCTCGAAATATGAATTTGTACTTTCTTTAGTGTATTAAGTGTTTCAAAATGTCGTCTTTCACGTAGATTCGGAATCATGAAAAGCAAATAAGTCAGTTTTTAGATATCTTTGATTGAACAAAGTTCTGTCTTTCTTGTTTCAAGTGTTTAACTATGGACCATGGCTAAAACTCAAGTTTCAAAAACTTTTCGAAATCTGAATATGGACTTTCTTGAGTGTATTAAGTGTTTCAAAATGCTGTCTTTCACGTAGATTCGTAATCATCAAAAGCAAATAAGTCAGTTTTAAGATATCGTTGATTGAACAAAGTTGTCTTCTTCTTGTTTCAAGTGTTCTCCTATGGACCCACGGCTAAAACTCAAGTTTTAAAAACTTCTCGAAATCTGAATCTGGACTTTCATTAGTGTATTAAGTGTATCAAAATGTCATCTTTCACATAGGTTCGGAATCGTCAACTGCAAAAAAGTCAATTTTAAGATATCGTTGATTGAACAAAGTTGTCTCCTTCTTGTTTCAAGTGTTCTACTATGGACCATGGCTAAAACTCAAGTTTTAAAGACATCCCGAAATCCGAATTTGGACTTTCGTTAGTATATTAAGTGTATCAAAATGTCATCTTTCACATTGATTCGAGATCGTCAACCGCAAAAAAAGTCAGTTTTGAGATATCGTTGAATGAACAAAGTTGTCTCTTTCTTGTTTCAAGTGTTCAACAATGGACCCATGGCTAAAACTCAAGTTTTAAAGACTTTCCGAAATCCGAATTTGGACTTTCATTAGTGTATTAAAATGTCGTCTTTCACATTGATTCGGAATCGTCCACCGCAAAAAAGTTCCCTTTTGAGTTATCGTTGAATGAACAAAGTTGTCTCTTTCTTGTTTCAAGTGTTCAACGATGGACCCATGGCTAAAACTCAAGTTTTAAAAACTTCTCGAAATATGAATTTGTACTTTCTTTAGTGTATTAAGTGTTTCAAAATGCTGTCTTTCACGTAGATTCGTAATCATCAAAAGCAAATAAGTCAGTTTTAAGATATCGTTGATTGAACAAAGTTGTCTTCTTCTTGTTTCAAGTGTTCTACTATGGACCCATGGGTAAAACTCAAGTTTTAAAAACTTCCCGGAATCTGAATTGAGACTTTCGTTAGTGTATTAAGTGTATCAAAATGTCGTCTTTCACATGGATTCGGAATCGTCAACCGCAAAAAAAGTCAGTTTTAAGATATCGTTGAATGAACAAAGTTGTCTCTTTCTTGTTTCAAGTGTTTAACTATGGACCCATGGCTAAAACTCAAGTTTTAAAGACTTCCCGAAATCCGAATTTGGACTTTCATTAGCGTATTAAGTGTATTAAAATTTCATCTTTCACATTGATTTGGAATCGTCTACCGCAAAAAAAGTCAGTTTTGAGTTATAATTGAATGAACAAAGTTGTCTCTTTCTTGTTTCAAGTGTTCAACTATGGACCCATGGCTAAAACTCAAGTTTTAAAGACTTCCCGAAATCCGAATTTGGACTTTCATGAGTGTATTAAGTGTATTAAAATGTCGTCTTTCACATTGATTCGGAATCGTCAACCACAAAAAAGTCAGTTTTGAGATATCGTTGAATGAACAAAGTTGTCTCTTTCTTGTTTCAAGTGTTTAACTATGGACCCATGGCTAAAACTCAAGTTTTAAAGACTTCCCGAAATCCGAATTTGGACTTTCATCAGTGTATTAAGTGTATTAAAATGTCGTCTTTCACATTGAGTCGGAATCGTCAACTGCAAAAAAAGACAGTTTTGAGTTATCGTTGAATGAACAAAGTTGCCTGTTTCTTGTTTCAAGTGTTCAACTATGGACCCATGCCTAAAACTCAAGTTTTAAAAACTTCCCGAAATCTAAATTTGAACTTTATTTAGTGTATTAAGTGTTTCAAAATGTCATCTTTCACGTAGATTCGGAGCCGTCAAAAGCAAATAAGTCAGTTTTGAGATATCGTTCATAGAACAAAGTTTTGTCTTTCTTGTTTCAAGTGTTCTACTGTGCACCCATGGCTAAAACTCAAGTTTTAAAAACTTCCCGAGATCTGAATCTGGACTTTCATTAGTGTATCAAAATGTCGTCTTTCACATAGATTCGGAATCGTCAACTGCAAAAAAGTCAATTTTGAGATATCGTTGATTGAACAAAGTTGTCTCCTTCTTGTTTCAAGTGTTCTACTATGGACCCATGGGTAAAACTGAAGTTTTAAAAACGTCCCAAAATCCGAATTTGGACTTTCACTAGTGTATTAAGTGTATCAAAATGTCGTCTTTCACATTGATTCGGAATCGTCAACCGTAAAAAAAGTCAGTTTTGAGATATCGTTTGAATGAAGAAAGTTGTCTCTTTCTTGTTTCAAGTGTTCAACAATGGACCCATGGCTAAAACTCAAGTTTTAAAGACTTTTTGAAATCCGAATTTCGACTTTCATTAGTGTATTAAGTGTATTAAAATGTTGTCTTTCACAGTGAGTCGGAATCGTCAACCACAAAAAAAGTCAATTTTGAGATATCGTTGAATGAACAAAGTTGTCTCTTTCTTTTTTCAAGTGTTTATCTACGGACCCATGGCTAAAACTCAAGTTTTAAAGACTTTCCGAAATCCGAATTTGGACTTTCATCAGTGTATTAAGTGTATTAAAATGTCGTCTTTCACATTGATTCGGAATCGTCCACTGCAAAAAACTTCCCTTTTGAGTTATAGTTGAATGAACAAAGTTGTCTCTTTCTTGTTTCAAGTGTTCAACTATGGACCAATGGGTAAAACTCAAGTTTTAAAAACTTCCCGGAATCTGAATTCAGACTTTCGTTAGTGTATTAAGTGTATCAAAATGTCGTCTTTCACATGGATTCGGAATCGTCAACCGCAAAAAAAGTCAGTTTTGAGATATCGTTGAATGAACAAAGTTGTCTCTTTCTTGTTTCAAGTGCTTAACTATGGACCATGGCTAAAACTCAAGTTTTAAAGACATCCCGAAATCCGAATTTGGACTTTCGTTAGTGTATTAAGTGTATCAAAATGTCATCTTTCACATTGATTCGAGATCGTCAACCGCAAAAAAAGTCAGTTTTGAGATATCGTTGAATGAACAAAGTTGTCTCTTTCTTGTTTCAAGTGTTTAACTATGGACCCATGGCTAAAACTCAAGTTTTAAAGAGTTCCCGAAATCTGAATTTGGACTTTCATCAGTGTATTAAGTGTATTAAAATGTAGTCTTTCACATTGATTCAGAATCGTGCACCGCAAAAAACTTCCCTTTCGAGTTATCGTTGAATGAACGAAGTTGTCTCTTTCTTGTTTCAAGTGTTCAACTATGGACCCATGGCCAAAACTCAAGTTTTAAAAACTTCCCAAAATCTGAATTTGGGCTTTCTTTAGTGTATTAAGTGTTTCAAAATGCCGTCTTTCACGTAGATTCGTAATCATCAAAAGCAAATAAGTCAGTTTTTAGATATCTTTGATTGAACAAAGTTCTGTCTTTTCTTGGTTCATGTGTTCTACTATGGACCCATGGCTAAAACTCAAGTTTTAAAAACATCCCGAAATCTAAATCTGGACTTTCATTAGGGTATTAAGTGTATCAAAATGTCGTCTTTCACATAGATTCGAAATCGTCAACTGCAAAAAAGTCAATTTTAAGATATCGTTGATTGAACAAAGTTGTCTCTTTCTTGTTTCAAGTGTTCTACTATGGACCCATGGGTAAAACTCAAGTTTTAAAAAAGTTCCTGGAATCCGAATTTGGACATTCGTTAGTGTATTAAGTGTATCAAAATGTCGTCTTTCACGTTGATTCGGAATCGTCAACCACAATAAAAGTCAGTTTTGAGATATTGTTGAATGAACAAAGTTCTCTCTTTCGTGTTTCAAGTGTTCTACTATTTACCCATGGCTAAAGCTCAAGTTTTAAAGACTTCCCGAAATCCGAATTTGGACTTTCGTTAGTGTATTAAGTGTATCAAAATGTCGTCTTTCACATTTATTCGAAATCGTCAACTGCAAAAAAAGTCAGTTTTGAGAAATCGTTGAATGAACAAAGTTGTCTCTTTCTTGTTTCAAGTGTTCTACTATGGACCCATGGCTAAAACTCAAGTTTTAAAGACTTCCTGAAATCCAAATTTAGACTTTCATTAGTGTATTAAGTGTATTAAAATGTCGTATTTCACATTGATTCGGAATCGTCAACCGCAAAAAAAGTCAGTTTTGAGATATCGTTGAATGAACAAAGTTGTCTCTTTCTTGTTTCAAGTGTTTAACTATGGACCCATGGCTAAAACTCAAGTTTTAAAGACATCCCGAAATCCGAATTTGGACTTTCGTTAGTGTATTAAGTGTATCAAAATGTCATCTTTCACATTGATTCGAGATCGTCAACCGCAAAAAAAGTCAGTTTTGAGATATCGTTGAATGAACAAAGTTGTCTCTTTCTTGTTTCAAGTGTTCAACAATGGACCCATGGCTAAAACTCAAGTTTTAAAGACTTCCCGAAATCCGAATTTGGACTTTCATGAGTGTATTAAGTGTATCAAAATGTCGTCTTTCACATTGATTCGGAATCGTCAACCACAAAAAAAGTCAGCTTTGAGATATTGTTGAATGAACAAAGTTGTCTCTTTCTTGTTTCAAGTGTTTAACTATGGACCCATGGCTAAAACTCAAGTTTTAAAAACTTCTCGAAATATGAATTTGTACTTTCTTTAGTGTATTAAGTGTTTCAAAATGTCGTCTTTCACGTAGATTCGGAATCATCAAAAGCAAATAAGTCAGTTTTTAGATATCTTTGATTGAACAAAGTTCTGTCTTTCTTGTTTCAAGTGTTTAACTATGGACCATGGCTAAAACTCAAGTTTTAAAAACTTTTCGAAATCTGAATTTGGACTTTCTTTAGTGTATTAAGTGTTTCAAAATGCTGTCTTTCACGTAGATTCGTAATCATCAAAAGCAAATAAGTCAGTTTTAAGATATCGTTGATTGAACAAAGTTGTCTTCTTCTTGTTTCAAGTGTTCTACTATGGACCCATGGGTAAAACTCAAGTTTTAAAAACTTCCCGGAATCTGAATTGAGACTTTTGTTAGTGTATTAAGTGTATCAAAATGTCGTCTTTCACATGGATTCGGAATCGTCAACCGCAAAAAAAGTCAGTTTTTAGATATCGTTGAATGAACAAAGTTGTCTCTTTCTTGTTTCAAGTGCTTAACTATGGACCATGGCTAAAACTCAAGTTTTAAAGACATCCCGAAATCCGAATTTGGACTTTCGTTAGTGTATTAAGTGTATCAAAATGTCATCTTTCACATTGATTCGAGATCGTCAACCGCAAAAAAAGTCAGTTTTGAGATATCGTTGAATGAACAAAGTTGTCTCTTTCTTGTTTCAAGTGTTCAACAATGGACCCATGGCTAAAACTCAAGTTTTAAAGACTTCCCGAAATCCGAATTTGGACTTTCATGAGTGTATTAAGTGTATTAAAATGTCGTCTTTCACATTGATTCGGAATCGTCAACCACAAAAAAAGTCAGCTTTGAGATATCGTTGAATGAACAAAGTTGTCTCTTTCTTGTTTCAAGTGTTTAACTATGGACCCATGGCTAAAACTCAAGTTTTAAAAACTTCTCGAAATATGAATTTGAACTTTCTTTAGTGTATTAGGTGTTTCAAAATGTCATCTTTCACGTAGATTCGGAATCATCAACGGCAAAAAAAGTCAGTTTTGTGATATCGTTGAATGAACAAAGTTGTATCTTTCTTGTTTCAAGTGTTTAACTACGGACCCATGGCTAAAACTCAAGTTTTAAAGACTTTTCGAAATCCGAATTTGGACTTTCATCAGTGTATTAAGGGTATTAAAATGTCGTCTTTCACATTGATTCGGAATCGTCCACCGCAAAAAAGTTCCCTTTTGAGTTATCGTTGAATGAACAAAGTTGTCTCTTTCTTGTTTCAAGTGTTCAACGATGGACCCATGGCTAAAACTCAAGTTTTAAAAACTTCTTGAAATATGAATTTGTACTTTCTTTAGTGTATTAAGTGTTTCAAAATGTCGTCTTTCACGTAGATTCAGAATCATCAAAAGCAAATAAGTCAGTTTTTAGATATCTTTGATTGAACAAAGTTCTGTCTTTTCTTGTTTCATGTGTTCTACTATGGACCCATGGCTAAAACTCAAGTTTTAAAAACATCCCGAAATCTAAATCTGGACTTTCATTAGGGTATTAAGTGTATCAAACTGTCGTCTTTCACATAGATTCGGAATCGTCAACTGCAAAAAAGTCAATTTTGAGATATCGTTGATTGAACAAAGTTGTCTCCTTCTTGTTTCAAGTGTTCTACTATGGACCCATGGGTAAAACTGAAGTTTTAAAAACGTCCCAAAATCCGAATTTGGACTTTCACTAGTGTATTAAGTGTATCAAAATGTCGTCTTTCACATTGATTCGGAATCGTCAACCGTAAAAAAAGTCA
This sequence comes from Diospyros kaki, assembly GCA_036245055.1. Classification (NCBI taxonomy): domain Eukaryota; kingdom Viridiplantae; phylum Streptophyta; class Magnoliopsida; order Ericales; family Ebenaceae; genus Diospyros; species Diospyros kaki. The sequence continues at coordinate 17,250,600 of BSEG01000009.1, read as the reverse complement.
GTTTTGAGATATCGTTTGAATGAAGAAAGTTGTCTCTTTCTTGTTTCAAGTGTTCAACAATGGACCCATGGCTAAAACTCAAGTTTTAAAGACTTTTCGAAATCCGAATTTCGACTTTCATTAGTGTATTAAGTGTATTAAAATGTTGTCTTTCACAGTGAGTCGGAATCGTCAACCACAAAAAAAGTCAATTTTGAGATATCGTTGAATGAACAAAGTTGTCTCTTTCTTTTTTCAAGTGTTTATCTACGGACCCATGGCTAAAACTCAAGTTTTAAAGACTTTCCGAAATCCGAATTTGGACTTTCATCAGTGTATTAAGTGTATTAAAATGTCGTCTTTCACATTGATTCGGAATCGTCCACTGCAAAAAACTTCCCTTTTGAGTTATAGTTGAATGAACAAAGTTGTCTCTTTCTTGTTTCAAGTGTTCAACTATGGACCCATGGCTAAAACTCAAGTTTTAAAAACTTCTCGAAATATGAATTTGGACTTTTTTTAGTGTATTAGGTGTTTCAAAATGTCGTCTTTCACGTAGATTCGGAATCATCACCAGCAAAAAAAGTCAGTTTTGTGATATCGTTGAATGAACAAAGTTGTATCTTTCTTGTTTAAGTGTTTAACTACGGACCCATGGCTAAAACTCAAGTTTTAAAGACTTTCCGAAATCCGAATTTGGACTTTCATCAGTGTATTAAGTGTATTAAAATGTCGTCTTTCACATTGATTCGGAATCGTCCACCGCAAAAAAGTTCCCTTTTGAGTTATCGTTGAATGAACAAAGTTGTCTCTTTCTTGTTTCAAGTGTTCAACGATGGACCCATAGCTAAAACTCAAGTTTTAAAAACTTCTCGAAATATGAATTTGTACTTTCTTTAGTGTATTAAGTGTTTCAAAATGTCGTCTTTCACGTAGATTCGGAATCATCAAAAGCAAATAAGTCAGTTTTTAGATATCTTTGATTGAACAAAGTTCTGTCTTTCTTGTTTCAAGTGTTTAACTATGGACCATGGCTAAAACTCAAGTTTTAAAAACTTTTCGAAATCTGAATATGGACTTTCTTTAGTGTATTAAGTGTTTCAAAATGCTGTCTTTCACGTAGATTCGTAATCATCAAAAGCAAATAAGTCAGTTTTAAGATATCGTTGATTGAACAAAGTTGTCTTCTTCTTGTTTCAAGTGTTCTACTATGGACCCATGGGTAAAACTCAAGTTTTAAAAACTTCCCGGAATCTGAATTGAGACTTTCGTTAGTGTATTAAGTGTATCAAAATGTCGTCTTTCACATGGATTCGGAATCGTCAACCGCAAAAAAAGTCAGTTTTGAGATATCGTTGAATGAACAAAGTTGTCTCTTTCTTGTTTCAAGTGCTTAACTATGGACCATGGCTAAAACTCAAGTTTTAAAGACATCCCGAAATCCGAATTTGGACTTTCGTTAGTGTATTAAGTGTATCAAAATGTCATCTTTCACATTGATTCGAGATCGTCAACCGCAAAAAAAGTCAGTTTTGAGATATCGTTGAATGAACAAAGTTGTCTCTTTCTTGTTTCAAGTGTTCAACTATGGACCAATGGGTAAAACTCAAGTTTTAAAAACTTCCCGGAATCTGAATTCAGACTTTCGTTAGTGTATTAAGTGTATCAAAATGTCGTCTTTCACATGGATTCGGAATCGTCAACCGCAAAAAAAGTCAGTTTTGAGATATCGTTGAATGAACAAAGTTGTCTCTTTCTTGTTTCAAGTGCTTAACTATGGACCATGGCTAAAACTCAAGTTTTAAAGACATCCCGAAATCCGAATTTGGACTTTCGTTAGTGTATTAAGTGTATCAAAATGTCATCTTTCACATTGATTCGAGATCGTCAACCGCAAAAAAAGTCAGTTTTGAGATATCGTTGAATGAACAAAGTTGTCTCTTTCTTGTTTCAAGTGTTCAACTATGGACCAATGGGTAAAACTCAAGTTTTAAAAACTTCCCGGAATCTGAATTCAGACTTTCGTTAGTGTATTAAGTGTATCAAAATGTCGTCTTTCACATGGATTCGGAATCGTCAACCGCAAAAAAAGTCAGTTTTGAGATATCGTTGAATGAACAAAGTTGTCTCTTTCTTGTTTCAAGTGCTTAACTATGGACCATGGCTAAAACTCAAGTTTTAAAGACATCCCGAAATCCGAATTTGGACTTTCGTTAGTGTATTAAGTGTATCAAAATGTCATCTTTCACATTGATTCGAGATCGTCAACCGCAAAAAAAGTCAGTTTTGAGATATCGTTGAATGAACAAAGTTGTCTCTTTCTTGTTTCAAGTGTTTAACTATGGACCCATGGCTAAAACTCAAGTTTTAAAGAGTTCCCGAAATCTGAATTTGGACTTTCATCAGTGTATTAAGTGTATTAAAATGTAGTCTTTCACATTGATTCAGAATCGTGCACCGCAAAAAACTTCCCTTTCGAGTTATCGTTGAATGAACGAAGTTGTCTCTTTCTTGTTTCAAGTGTTCAACTATGGACCCATGGCCAAAACTCAAGTTTTAAAAACTTCCCAAAATCTGAATTTGGGCTTTCTTTAGTGTATTAAGTGTTTCAAAATGCCGTCTTTCACGTAGATTCGTAATCATCAAAAGCAAATAAGTCAGTTTTTAGATATCTTTGATTGAACAAAGTTCTGTCTTTTCTTGGTTCATGTGTTCTACTATGGACCCATGGCTAAAACTCAAGTTTTAAAAACATCCCGAAATCTAAATCTGGACTTTCATTAGGGTATTAAGTGTATCAAAATGTCGTCTTTCACATAGATTCGAAATCGTCAACTGCAAAAAAGTCAATTTTAAGATATCGTTGATTGAACAAAGTTGTCTCTTTCTTGTTTCAAGTGTTCTACTATGGACCCATGGGTAAAACTCAAGTTTTAAAAAAGTTCCTGGAATCCGAATTTGGACATTCGTTAGTGTATTAAGTGTATCAAAATGTCGTCTTTCACGTTGATTCGGAATCGTCAACCACAATAAAAGTCAGTTTTGAGATATTGTTGAATGAACAAAGTTCTCTCTTTCGTGTTTCAAGTGTTCTACTATTTACCCATGGCTAAAGCTCAAGTTTTAAAGACTTCCCGAAATCCGAATTTGGACTTTCGTTAGTGTATTAAGTGTATCAAAATGTCGTCTTTCACATTTATTCGAAATCGTCAACTGCAAAAAAAGTCAGTTTTGAGAAATCGTTGAATGAACAAAGTTGTCTCTTTCTTGTTTCAAGTGTTCTACTATGGACCCATGGCTAAAACTCAAGTTTTAAAGACTTCCTGAAATCCAAATTTAGACTTTCATTAGTGTATTAAGTGTATTAAAATGTCGTATTTCACATTGATTCGGAATCGTCAACCGCAAAAAAAGTCAGTTTTGAGATATCGTTGAATGAACAAAGTTGTCTCTTTCTTGTTTCAAGTGTTTAACTATGGACCCATGGCTAAAACTCAAGTTTTAAAGACATCCCGAAATCCGAATTTGGACTTTCGTTAGTGTATTAAGTGTATCAAAATGTCATCTTTCACATTGATTCGAGATCGTCAACCGCAAAAAAAGTCAGTTTTGAGATATCGTTGAATGAACAAAGTTGTCTCTTTCTTGTTTCAAGTGTTCAACAATGGACCCATGGCTAAAACTCAAGTTTTAAAGACTTCCCGAAATCCGAATTTGGACTTTCATGAGTGTATTAAGTGTATTAAAATGTCGTCTTTCACATTGATTCGGAATCGTCAACCACAAAAAAAGTCAGCTTTGAGATATTGTTGAATGAACAAAGTTGTCTCTTTCTTGTTTCAAGTGTTTAACTATGGACCCATGGCTAAAACTCAAGTTTTAAAAACTTCTCGAAATATGAATTTGTACTTTCTTTAGTGTATTAAGTGTTTCAAAATGTCGTCTTTCACGTAGATTCGGAATCATCAAAAGCAAATAAGTCAGTTTTTAGATATCTTTGATTGAACAAAGTTCTGTCTTTCTTGTTTCAAGTGTTTAACTATGGACCATGGCTAAAACTCAAGTTTTAAAAACTTTTCGAAATCTGAATTTGGACTTTCTTTAGTGTATTAAGTGTTTCAAAATGCTGTCTTTCACGTAGATTCGTAATCATCAAAAGCAAATAAGTCAGTTTTAAGATATCGTTGATTGAACAAAGTTGTCTTCTTCTTGTTTCAAGTGTTCTACTATGGACCCATGGGTAAAACTCAAGTTTTAAAAACTTCCCGGAATCTGAATTGAGACTTTTGTTAGTGTATTAAGTGTATCAAAATGTCGTCTTTCACATGGATTCGGAATCGTCAACCGCAAAAAAAGTCAGTTTTGAGATATCGTTGAATGAACAAAGTTGTCTCTTTCTTGTTTCAAGTGCTTAACTATGGACCATGGCTAAAACTCAAGTTTTAAAGACATCCCGAAATCCGAATTTGGACTTTCGTTAGTGTATTAAGTGTATCAAAATGTCATCTTTCACATTGATTCGAGATCGTCAACCGCAAAAAAAGTCAGTTTTGAGATATCGTTGAATGAACAAAGTTGTCTCTTTCTTGTTTCAAGTGTTCAACAATGGACCCATGGCTAAAACTCAAGTTTTAAAGACTTTCCGAAATCCGAATTTGGACTTTATTAGCATATTAAGTGTATTAAAATTTCATCTTTCACATTGATTCGGAATCGTCAACCGCAAAAAAAGTCAGTTTTGAGTTATAGTTGAATGAACAAAGTTGTCTCTTTCTTGTTTCAAGTATTCAACTATGGACCCATGGCTAAAACTCAAGTTTTAAAGACTTCCCGAAATCCAAATTTGGACTTTCATGAGTGTATTAAGTGTATTAAAATGTCGTCTTTCACATTGATTCGGAATCGTCAACCACAAAAAAAGTCAGCTTTGAGATATCGTTGAATGAACAAAGTTGTCTCTTTCTTGTTTCAAGTGTTTAACTATGGACCCATGGCTAAAACTCAAGTTTTAAAAACTTCTCGAAATATGAATTTGAACTTTCTTTAGTGTATTAGGTGTTTCAAAATGTCATCTTTCACGTAGATTCGGAATCATCAACGGCAAAAAAAGTCAGTTTTGTGATATCGTTGAATGAACAAAGTTGTATCTTTCTTGTTTCAAGTGTTTAACTACGGACCCATGGCTAAAACTCAAGTTTTAAAGACTTTTCGAAATCCGAATTTGGACTTTCATCAGTGTATTAAGGGTATTAAAATGTCGTCTTTCACATTGATTCGGAATCGTCCACCGCAAAAAAGTTCCCTTTTGAGTTATCGTTGAATGAACAAAGTTGTCTCTTTCTTGTTTCAAGTGTTCAACGATGGACCCATGGCTAAAACTCAAGTTTTAAAAACTTCTTGAAATATGAATTTGTACTTTCTTTAGTGTATTAAGTGTTTCAAAATGTCGTCTTTCACGTAGATTCGGAATCATCAAAAGCAAATAAGTCAGTTTTTAGATATCTTTGATTGAACAAAGTTCTGTCTTTTCTTGTTTCATGTGTTCTACTATGGACCCATGGCTAAAACTCAAGTTTTAAAAACATCCCGAAATCTAAATCTGGACTTTCATTAGGGTATTAAGTGTATCAAAATGTCGTCTTTCACATAGATTCGGAATCGTCAACTGCAAAAAAGTCAATTTTGAGATATCGTTGATTGAACAAAGTTGTCTCCTTCTTGTTTCAAGTGTTCTACTATGGACCCATGGGTAAAACTGAAGTTTTAAAAACGTCCCAAAATCCGAATTTGGACTTTCACTAGTGTATTAAGTGTATCAAAATGTCGTCTTTCACATTGATTCGGAATCGTCAACCGTAAAAAAAGTCAGTTTTGAGATATCGTTTGAATGAAGAAAGTTGTCTCTTTCTTGTTTCAAGTGTTCAACAATGGACCCATGGCTAAAACTCAAGTTTTAAAGACTTTTCGAAATCCGAATTTCGACTTTCATTAGTGTATTAAGTGTATTAAAATGTTGTCTTTCACAGTGAGTCGGAATCGTCAACCACAAAAAAAGTCAATTTTGAGATATCGTTGAATGAACAAAGTTGTCTCTTTCTTTTTTCAAGTGTTTATCTACGGACCCATGGCTAAAACTCAAGTTTTAAAGACTTTCCGAAATCCGAATTTGGACTTTCATCAGTGTATTAAGTGTATTAAAATGTCGTCTTTCACATTGATTCGGAATCGTCCACTGCAAAAAACTTCCCTTTTGAGTTATAGTTGAATGAACAAAGTTGTCTCTTTCTTGTTTCAAGTGTTCAACTATGGACCCATGGCTAAAACTCAAGTTTTAAAAACTTCTCGAAATATGAATTTGGACTTTTTTTAGTGTATTAGGTGTTTCAAAATGTCGTCTTTCACGTAGATTCGGAATCATCACCAGCAAAAAAAGTCAGTTTTGTGATATCGTTGAATGAACAAAGTTGTATCTTTCTTGTTTAAGTGTTTAACTACGGACCCATGGCTAAAACTCAAGTTTTAAAGACTTTTCGAAATCCGAATTTGGACTTTCATCAGTGTATTAAGTGTATTAAAATGTCGTCTTTCACATTGATTCGGAATCGTCCACCGCAAAAAAGTTCCCTTTTGAGTTATCGTTGAATGAACAAAGTTGTCTCTTTCTTGTTTCAAGTGTTCAACGATGGACCCATAGCTAAAACTCAAGTTTTAAAAACTTCTCGAAATATGAATTTGTACTTTCTTTAGTGTATTAAGTGTTTCAAAATGTCGTCTTTCACGTAGATTCGGAATCATCAAAAGCAAATAAGTCAGTTTTTAGATATCTTTGATTGAACAAAGTTCTGTCTTTCTTGTTTCAAGTGTTTAACTATGGACCATGGCTAAAACTCAAGTTTTAAAAACTTTTCGAAATCTGAATATGGACTTTCTTTAGTGTATTAAGTGTTTCAAAATGCTGTCTTTCACGTAGATTCGTAATCATCAAAAGCAAATAAGTCAGTTTTAAGATATCGTTGATTGAACAAAGTTGTCTTCTTCTTGTTTCAAGTGTTCTACTATGGACCCATGGGTAAAACTCAAGTTTTAAAAACTTCCCGGAATCTGAATTGAGACTTTCGTTAGTGTATTAAGTGTATCAAAATGTCGTCTTTCACATGGATTCGGAATCGTCAACCGCAAAAAAAGTCAGTTTTGAGATATCGTTGAATGAACAAAGTTGTCTCTTTCTTGTTTCAAGTGCTTAACTATGGACCATGGCTAAAACTCAAGTTTTAAAGACATCCCGAAATCCGAATTTGGACTTTCGTTAGTGTATTAAGTGTATCAAAATGTCATCTTTCACATTGATTCGAGATCGTCAACCGCAAAAAAAGTCAGTTTTGAGATATCGTTGAATGAACAAAGTTGTCTCTTTCTTGTTTCAAGTGTTCAACTATGGACCAATGGGTAAAACTCAAGTTTTAAAAACTTCCCGGAATCTGAATTCAGACTTTCGTTAGTGTATTAAGTGTATCAAAATGTCGTCTTTCACATGGATTCGGAATCGTCAACCGCAAAAAAAGTCAGTTTTGAGATATCGTTGAATGAACAAAGTTGTCTCTTTCTTGTTTCAAGTGCTTAACTATGGACCATGGCTAAAACTCAAGTTTTAAAGACATCCCGAAATCCGAATTTGGACTTTCGTTAGTGTATTAAGTGTATCAAAATGTCATCTTTCACATTGATTCGAGATCGTCAACCGCAAAAAAAGTCAGTTTTGAGATATCGTTGAATGAACAAAGTTGTCTCTTTCTTGTTTCAAGTGTTTAACTATGGACCCATGGCTAAAACTCAAGTTTTAAAGAGTTCCCGAAATCTGAATTTGGACTTTCATCAGTGTATTAAGTGTATTAAAATGTAGTCTTTCACATTGATTCAGAATCGTGCACCGCAAAAAACTTCCCTTTCGAGTTATCGTTGAATGAACGAAGTTGTCTCTTTCTTGTTTCAAGTGTTCAACTATGGACCCATGGCCAAAACTCAAGTTTTAAAAACTTCCCAAAATCTGAATTTGGGCTTTCTTTAGTGTATTAAGTGTTTCAAAATGCCGTCTTTCACGTAGATTCGTAATCATCAAAAGCAAATAAGTCAGTTTTTAGATATCTTTGATTGAACAAAGTTCTGTCTTTTCTTGGTTCATGTGTTCTACTATGGACCCATGGCTAAAACTCAAGTTTTAAAAACATCCCGAAATCTAAATCTGGACTTTCATTAGGGTATTAAGTGTATCAAAATGTCGTCTTTCACATAGATTCGAAATCGTCAACTGCAAAAAAGTCAATTTTAAGATATCGTTGATTGAACAAAGTTGTCTCTTTCTTGTTTCAAGTGTTCTACTATGGACCCATGGGTAAAACTCAAGTTTTAAAAAAGTTCCTGGAATCCGAATTTGGACATTCGTTAGTGTATTAAGTGTATCAAAATGTCGTCTTTCACGTTGATTCGGAATCGTCAACCACAATAAAAGTCAGTTTTGAGATATTGTTGAATGAACAAAGTTCTCTCTTTCGTGTTTCAAGTGTTCTACTATTTACCCATGGCTAAAGCTCAAGTTTTAAAGACTTCCCGAAATCCGAATTTGGACTTTCGTTAGTGTATTAAGTGTATCAAAATGTCGTCTTTCACATTTATTCGAAATCGTCAACTGCAAAAAAAGTCAGTTTTGAGAAATCGTTGAATGAACAAAGTTGTCTCTTTCTTGTTTCAAGTGTTCTACTATGGACCCATGGCTAAAACTCAAGTTTTAAAGACTTCCTGAAATCCAAATTTAGACTTTCATTAGTGTATTAAGTGTATTAAAATGTCGTATTTCACATTGATTCGGAATCGTCAACCGCAAAAAAAGTCAGTTTTGAGATATCGTTGAATGAACAAAGTTGTCTCTTTCTTGTTTCAAGTGTTTAACTATGGACCCATGGCTAAAACTCAAGTTTTAAAGACATCCCGAAATCCGAATTTGGACTTTCGTTAGTGTATTAAGTGTATCAAAATGTCATCTTTCACATTGATTCGAGATCGTCAACCGCAAAAAAAGTCAGTTTTGAGATATCGTTGAATGAACAAAGTTGTCTCTTTCTTGTTTCAAGTGTTCAACAATGGACCCATGGCTAAAACTCAAGTTTTAAAGACTTCCCGAAATCCGAATTTGGACTTTCATGAGTGTATTAAGTGTATTAAAATGTCGTCTTTCACATTGATTCGGAATCGTCAACCACAAAAAAAGTCAGCTTTGAGATATTGTTGAATGAACAAAGTTGTCTCTTTCTTGTTTCAAGTGTTTAACTATGGACCCATGGCTAAAACTCAAGTTTTAAAAACTTCTCGAAATATGAATTTGTACTTTCTTTAGTGTATTAAGTGTTTCAAAATGTCGTCTTTCACGTAGATTCGGAATCATCAAAAGCAAATAAGTCAGTTTTTAGATATCTTTGATTGAACAAAGTTCTGTCTTTCTTGTTTCAAGTGTTTAACTATGGACCATGGCTAAAACTCAAGTTTTAAAAACTTTTCGAAATCTGAATTTGGACTTTCTTTAGTGTATTAAGTGTTTCAAAATGCTGTCTTTCACGTAGATTCGTAATCATCAAAAGCAAATAAGTCAGTTTTAAGATATCGTTGATTGAACAAAGTTGTCTTCTTCTTGTTTCAAGTGTTCTACTATGGACCCATGGGTAAAACTCAAGTTTTAAAAACTTCCCGGAATCTGAATTGAGACTTTTGTTAGTGTATTAAGTGTATCAAAATGTCGTCTTTCACATGGATTCGGAATCGTCAACCGCAAAAAAAGTCATTTTGAGATATCGTTGAATGAACAAAGTTGTCTCTTTCTTGTTTCAAGTGCTTAACTATGGACCATGGCTAAAACTCAAGTTTTAAAGACATCCCGAAATCCGAATTTGGACTTTCGTTAGTGTATTAAGTGTATCAAAATGTCATCTTTCACATTGATTCGAGATCGTCAACCGCAAAAAAAGTCAGTTTTGAGATATCGTTGAATGAACAAAGTTGTCTCTTTCTTGTTTCAAGTGTTCAACAATGGACCCATGGCTAAAACTCAAGTTTTAAAGACTTTCCGAAATCCGAATTTGGACTTTATTAGCATATTAAGTGTATTAAAATTTCATCTTTCACATTGATTCGGAATCGTCAACCGCAAAAAAAGTCAGTTTTGAGTTATAGTTGAATGAACAAAGTTGTCTCTTTCTTGTTTCAAGTATTCAACTATGGACCCATGGCTAAAACTCAAGTTTTAAAGACTTCCCGAAATCCAAATTTGGACTTTCATGAGTGTATTAAGTGTATTAAAATGTCGTCTTTCACATTGATTCGGAATCGTCAACCACAAAAAAAGTCAGCTTTGAGATATCGTTGAATGAACAAAGTTGTCTCTTTCTTGTTTCAAGTGTTTAACTATGGACCCATGGCTAAAACTCAAGTTTTAAAAACTTCTCGAAATATGAATTTGAACTTTCTTTAGTGTATTAGGTGTTTCAAAATGTCATCTTTCACGTAGATTCGGAATCATCAACGGCAAAAAAAGTCAGTTTTGTGATATCGTTGAATGAACAAAGTTGTATCTTTCTTGTTTCAAGTGTTTAACTACGGACCCATGGCTAAAACTCAAGTTTTAAAGACTTTTCGAAATCCGAATTTGGACTTTCATCAGTGTATTAAGGGTATTAAAATGTCGTCTTTCACATTGATTCGGAATCGTCCACCGCAAAAAAGTTCCCTTTTGAGTTATCGTTGAATGAACAAAGTTGTCTCTTTCTTGTTTCAAGTGTTCAACGATGGACCCATGGCTAAAACTCAAGTTTTAAAAACTTCTTGAAATATGAATTTGTACTTTCTTTAGTGTATTAAGTGTTTCAAAATGTCGTCTTTCACGTAGATTCGGAATCATCAAAAGCAAATAAGTCAGTTTTTAGATATCTTTGATTGAACAAAGTTCTGTCTTTTCTTGTTTCATGTGTTCTACTATGGACCCATGGCTAAAACTCAAGTTTTAAAAACATCCCGAAATCTAAATCTGGACTTTCATTAGGGTATTAAGTGTATCAAAATGTCGTCTTTCACATAGATTCGGAATCGTCAACTGCAAAAAAGTCAATTTTGAGATATCGTTGATTGAACAAAGTTGTCTCCTTCTTGTTTCAAGTGTTCTACTATGGACCCATGGGTAAAACTGAAGTTTTAAAAACGTCCCAAAATCCGAATTTGGACTTTCACTAGTGTATTAAGTGTATCAAAATGTCGTCTTTCACATTGATTCGGAATCGTCAACCGTAAAAAAAGTCAGTTTTGAGATATCGTTTGAATGAAGAAAGTTGTCTCTTTCTTGTTTCAAGTGTTCAACAATGGACCCATGGCTAAAACTCAAGTTTTAAAGACTTTTCGAAATCCGAATTTCGACTTTCATTAGTGTATTAAGTGTATTAAAATGTTGTCTTTCACAGTGAGTCGGAATCGTCAACCACAAAAAAAGTCAATTTTGAGATATCGTTGAATGAACAAAGTTGTCTCTTTCTTTTTTCAAGTGTTTATCTACGGACCCATGGCTAAAACTCAAGTTTTAAAGACTTTCCGAAATCCGAATTTGGACTTTCATCAGTGTATTAAGTGTATTAAAATGTCGTCTTTCACATTGATTCGGAATCGTCCACTGCAAAAAACTTCCCTTTTGAGTTATAGTTGAATGAACAAAGTTGTCTCTTTCTTGTTTCAAGTGTTCAACTATGGACCCATGGCTAAAACTCAAGTTTTAAAAACTTCTCGAAATATGAATTTGGACTTTTTTTAGTGTATTAGGTGTTTCAAAATGTCGTCTTTCACGTAGATTCGGAATCATCACCAGCAAAAAAAGTCAGTTTTGTGATATCGTTGAATGAACAAAGTTGTATCTTTCTTGTTTAAGTGTTTAACTACGGACCCATGGCTAAAACTCAAGTTTTAAAGACTTTCCGAAATCCGAATTTGGACTTTCATCAGTGTATTAAGTGTATTAAAATGTCGTCTTTCACATTGATTCGGAATCGTCCACCGCAAAAAAGTTCCCTTTTGAGTTATCGTTGAATGAACAAAGTTGTCTCTTTCTTGTTTCAAGTGTTCAACGATGGACCCATAGCTAAAACTCAAGTTTTAAAAACTTCTCGAAATATGAATTTGTACTTTCTTTAGTGTATTAAGTGTTTCAAAATGTCGTCTTTCACGTAGATTCGGAATCATCAAAAGCAAATAAGTCAGTTTTTAGATATCTTTGATTGAACAAAGTTCTGTCTTTCTTGTTTCAAGTGTTTAACTATGGACCATGGCTAAAACTCAAGTTTTAAAAACTTTTCGAAATCTGAATATGGACTTTCTTTAGTGTATTAAGTGTTTCAAAATGCTGTCTTTCACGTAGATTCGTAATCATCAAAAGCAAATAAGTCAGTTTTAAGATATCGTTGATTGAACAAAGTTGTCTTCTTCTTGTTTCAAGTGTTCTACTATGGACCCATGGGTAAAACTCAAGTTTTAAAAACTTCCCGGAATCTGAATTGAGACTTTCGTTAGTGTATTAAGTGTATCAAAATGTCGTCTTTCACATGGATTCGGAATCGTCAACCGCAAAAAAAGTCAGTTTTTAGATATCGTTGAATGAACAAAGTTGTCTCTTTCTTGTTTCAAGTGCTTAACTATGGACCATGGCTAAAACTCAAGTTTTAAAGACATCCCGAAATCCGAATTTGGACTTTCGTTAGTGTATTAAGTGTATCAAAATGTCATCTTTCACATTGATTCGAGATCGTCAACCGCAAAAAAAGTCAGTTTTGAGATATCGTTGAATGAACAAAGTTGTCTCTTTCTTGTTTCAAGTGTTCAACTATGGACCAATGGGTAAAACTCAAGTTTTAAAAACTTCCCGGAATCTGAATTCAGACTTTCGTTAGTGTATTAAGTGTATCAAAATGTCGTCTTTCACATGGATTCGGAATCGTCAACCGCAAAAAAAGTCAGTTTTGAGATATCGTTGAATGAACAAAGTTGTCTCTTTCTTGTTTCAAGTGCTTAACTATGGACCATGGCTAAAACTCAAGTTTTAAAGACATCCCGAAATCCGAATTTGGACTTTCGTTAGTGTATTAAGTGTATCAAAATGTCATCTTTCACATTGATTCGAGATCGTCAACCGCAAAAAAAGTCAGTTTTGAGATATCGTTGAATGAACAAAGTTGTCTCTTTCTTGTTTCAAGTGTTTAACTATGGACCCATGGCTAAAACTCAAGTTTTAAAGAGTTCCCGAAATCTGAATTTGGACTTTCATCAGTGTATTAAGTGTATTAAAATGTAGTCTTTCACATTGATTCAGAATCGTGCACCGCAAAAAACTTCCCTTTCGAGTTATCGTTGAATGAACGAAGTTGTCTCTTTCTTGTTTCAAGTGTTCAACTATGGACCCATGGCCAAAACTCAAGTTTTAAAAACTTCCCAAAATCTGAATTTGGGCTTTCTTTAGTGTATTAAGTGTTTCAAAATGCCGTCTTTCACGTAGATTCGTAATCATCAAAAGCAAATAAGTCAGTTTTTAGATATCTTTGATTGAACAAAGTTCTGTCTTTTCTTGGTTCATGTGTTCTACTATGGACCCATGGCTAAAACTCAAGTTTTAAAAACATCCCGAAATCTAAATCTGGACTTTCATTAGGGTATTAAGTGTATCAAAATGTCGTCTTTCACATAGATTCGAAATCGTCAACTGCAAAAAAGTCAATTTTAAGATATCGTTGATTGAACAAAGTTGTCTCTTTCTTGTTTCAAGTGTTCTACTATGGACCCATGGGTAAAACTCAAGTTTTAAAAAAGTTCCTGGAATCCGAATTTGGACATTCGTTAGTGTATTAAGTGTATCAAAATGTCGTCTTTCACGTTGATTCGGAATCGTCAACCACAATAAAAGTCAGTTTTGAGATATTGTTGAATGAACAAAGTTCTCTCTTTCGTGTTTCAAGTGTTCTACTATTTACCCATGGCTAAAGCTCAAGTTTTAAAGACTTCCCGAAATCCGAATTTGGACTTTCGTTAGTGTATTAAGTGTATCAAAATGTCGTCTTTCACATTTATTCGAAATCGTCAACTGCAAAAAAAGTCAGTTTTGAGAAATCGTTGAATGAACAAAGTTGTCTCTTTCTTGTTTCAAGTGTTCTACTATGGACCCATGGCTAAAACTCAAGTTTTAAAGACTTCCTGAAATCCAAATTTAGACTTTCATTAGTGTATTAAGTGTATTAAAATGTCGTATTTCACATTGATTCGGAATCGTCAACCGCAAAAAAAGTCAGTTTTGAGATATCGTTGAATGAACAAAGTTGTCTCTTTCTTGTTTCAAGTGTTTAACTATGGACCCATGGCTAAAACTCAAGTTTTAAAGACATCCCGAAATCCGAATTTGGACTTTCGTTAGTGTATTAAGTGTATCAAAATGTCATCTTTCACATTGATTCGAGATCATCAACCGCAAAAAAAGTCAGTTTTGAGATATCGTTGAATGAACAAAGTTGTCTCTTTCTTGTTTCAAGTGTTCAACAATGGACCCATGGCTAAAACTCAAGTTTTAAAGACTTCCCGAAATCCGAATTTGGACTTTCATGAGTGTATTAAGTGTATTAAAATGTCGTCTTTCACATTGATTCGGAATCGTCAACCACAAAAAAAGTCAGCTTTGAGATATTGTTGAATGAACAAAGTTGTCTCTTTCTTGTTTCAAGTGTTTAACTATGGACCCATGGCTAAAACTCAAGTTTTAAAAACTTCTCGAAATATGAATTTGTACTTTCTTTAGTGTATTAAGTGTTTCAAAATGTCGTCTTTCACGTAGATTCGGAATCATCAAAAGCAAATAAGTCAGTTTTTAGATATCTTTGATTGAACAAAGTTCTGTCTTTCTTGTTTCAAGTGTTTAACTATGGACCATGGCTAAAACTCAAGTTTTAAAAACTTTTCGAAATCTGAATTTGGACTTTCTTTAGTGTATTAAGTGTTTCAAAATGCTGTCTTTCACGTAGATTCGTAATCATCAAAAGCAAATAAGTCAGTTTTAAGATATCGTTGATTGAACAAAGTTGTCTTCTTCTTGTTTCAAGTGTTCTACTATGGACCCATGGGTAAAACTCAAGTTTTAAAAACTTCCCGGAATCTGAATTGAGACTTTTGTTAGTGTATTAAGTGTATCAAAATGTCGTCTTTCACATGGATTCGGAATCGTCAACCGCAAAAAAAGTCAGTTTTGAGATATCGTTGAATGAACAAAGTTGTCTCTTTCTTGTTTCAAGTGCTTAACTATGGACCATGGCTAAAACTCAAGTTTTAAAGACATCCCGAAATCCGAATTTGGACTTTCGTTAGTGTATTAAGTGTATCAAAATGTCATCTTTCACATTGATTCGAGATCGTCAACCGCAAAAAAAGTCAGTTTTGAGATATCGTTGAATGAACAAAGTTGTCTCTTTCTTGTTTCAAGTGTTCAACAATGGACCCATGGCTAAAACTCAAGTTTTAAAGACTTTCCGAAATCCGAATTTGGACTTTATTAGCATATTAAGTGTATTAAAATTTCATCTTTCACATTGATTCGGAATCGTCAACCGCAAAAAAAGTCAGTTTTGAGTTATAGTTGAATGAACAAAGTTGTCTCTTTCTTGTTTCAAGTATTCAACTATGGACCCATGGCTAAAACTCAAGTTTTAAAGACTTCCCGAAATCCGAATTTGGACTTTCATGAGTGTATTAAGTGTATTAAAATGTCGTCTTTCACATTGATTCGGAATCGTCAACCACAAAAAAAGTCAGCTTTGAGATATCGTTGAATGAACAAAGTTGTCTCTTTCTTGTTTCAAGTGTTTAACTATGGACCCATGGCTAAAACTCAAGTTTTAAAAACTTCTCGAAATATGAATTTGAACTTTCTTTAGTGTATTAGGTGTTTCAAAATGTCATCTTTCACGTAGATTCGGAATCATCAACGGCAAAAAAAGTCAGTTTTGTGATATCGTTGAATGAACAAAGTTGTATCTTTCTTGTTTCAAGTGTTTAACTACGGACCCATGGCTAAAACTCAAGTTTTAAAGACTTTTCGAAATCCGAATTTGGACTTTCATCAGTGTATTAAGGGTATTAAAATGTCGTCTTTCACATTGATTCGGAATCGTCCACCGCAAAAAAGTTCCCTTTTGAGTTATCGTTGAATGAACAAAGTTGTCTCTTTCTTGTTTCAAGTGTTCAACGATGGACCCATGGCTAAAACTCAAGTTTTAAAAACTTCTTGAAATATGAATTTGTACTTTCTTTAGTGTATTAAGTGTTTCAAAATGTCGTCTTTCACGTAGATTCGGAATCATCAAAAGCAAATAAGTCAGTTTTTAGATATCTTTGATTGAACAAAGTTCTGTCTTTTCTTGTTTCATGTGTTCTACTATGGACCCATGGCTAAAACTCAAGTTTTAAAAACATCCCGAAATCTAAATCTGGACTTTCATTAGGGTATTAAGTGTATCAAAATGTCGTCTTTCACATAGATTCGGAATCGTCAACTGCAAAAAAGTCAATTTTGAGATATCGTTGATTGAACAAAGTTGTCTCCTTCTTGTTTCAAGTGTTCTACTATGGACCCATGGGTAAAACTGAAGTTTTAAAAACGTCCCAAAATCCGAATTTGGACTTTCACTAGTGTATTAAGTGTATCAAAATGTCGTCTTTCACATTGATTCGGAATCGTCAACCGTAAAAAAAGTCAGTTTTGAGATATCGTTTGAATGAAGAAAGTTGTCTCTTTCTTGTTTCAAGTGTTCAACAATGGACCCATGGCTAAAACTCAAGTTTTAAAGACTTTTCGAAATCCGAATTTCGACTTTCATTAGTGTATTAAGTGTATTAAAATGTTGTCTTTCACAGTGAGTCGGAATCGTCAACCACAAAAAAAGTCAATTTTGAGATATCGTTGAATGAACAAAGTTGTCTCTTTCTTTTTTCAAGTGTTTATCTACGGACCCATGGCTAAAACTCAAGTTTTAAAGACTTTCCGAAATCCGAATTTGGACTTTCATCAGTGTATTAAGTGTATTAAAATGTCGTCTTTCACATTGATTCGGAATCGTCCACTGCAAAAAACTTCCCTTTTGAGTTATAGTTGAATGAACAAAGTTGTCTCTTTCTTGTTTCAAGTGTTCAACTATGGACCCATGGCTAAAACTCAAGTTTTAAAAACTTCTCGAAATATGAATTTGGACTTTTTTTAGTGTATTAGGTGTTTCAAAATGTCGTCTTTCACGTAGATTCGGAATCATCACCAGCAAAAAAAGTCAGTTTTGTGATATCGTTGAATGAACAAAGTTGTATCTTTCTTGTTTAAGTGTTTAACTACGGACCCATGGCTAAAACTCAAGTTTTAAAGACTTTCCGAAATCCGAATTTGGACTTTCATCAGTGTATTAAGTGTATTAAAATGTCGTCTTTCACATTGATTCGGAATCGTCCACCGCAAAAAAGTTCCCTTTTGAGTTATCGTTGAATGAACAAAGTTGTCTCTTTCTTGTTTCAAGTGTTCAACGATGGACCCATAGCTAAAACTCAAGTTTTAAAAACTTCTCGAAATATGAATTTGTACTTTCTTTAGTGTATTAAGTGTTTCAAAATGTCGTCTTTCACGTAGATTCGGAATCATCAAAAGCAAATAAGTCAGTTTTTAGATATCTTTGATTGAACAAAGTTCTGTCTTTCTTGTTTCAAGTGTTTAACTATGGACCATGGCTAAAACTCAAGTTTTAAAAACTTTTCGAAATCTGAATATGGACTTTCTTTAGTGTATTAAGTGTTTCAAAATGCTGTCTTTCACGTAGATTCGTAATCATCAAAAGCAAATAAGTCAGTTTTAAGATATCGTTGATTGAACAAAGTTGTCTTCTTCTTGTTTCAAGTGTTCTACTATGGACCCATGGGTAAAACTCAAGTTTTAAAAACTTCCCGGAATCTGAATTGAGACTTTCGTTAGTGTATTAAGTGTATCAAAATGTCGTCTTTCACATGGATTCGGAATCGTCAACCGCAAAAAAAGTCAGTTTTGAGATATCGTTGAATGAACAAAGTTGTCTCTTTCTTGTTTCAAGTGCTTAACTATGGACCATGGCTAAAACTCAAGTTTTAAAGACATCCCGAAATCCGAATTTGGACTTTCGTTAGTGTATTAAGTGTATCAAAATGTCATCTTTCACATTGATTCGAGATCGTCAACCGCAAAAAAAGTCAGTTTTGAGATATCGTTGAATGAACAAAGTTGTCTCTTTCTTGTTTCAAGTGTTCAACTATGGACCAATGGGTAAAACTCAAGTTTTAAAAACTTCCCGGAATCTGAATTCAGACTTTCGTTAGTGTATTAAGTGTATCAAAATGTCGTCTTTCACATGGATTCGGAATCGTCAACCGCAAAAAAAGTCAGTTTTGAGATATCGTTGAATGAACAAAGTTGTCTCTTTCTTGTTTCAAGTGCTTAACTATGGACCATGGCTAAAACTCAAGTTTTAAAGACATCCCGAAATCCGAATTTGGACTTTCGTTAGTGTATTAAGTGTATCAAAATGTCATCTTTCACATTGATTCGAGATCGTCAACCGCAAAAAAAGTCAGTTTTGAGATATCGTTGAATGAACAAAGTTGTCTCTTTCTTGTTTCAAGTGTTTAACTATGGACCCATGGCTAAAACTCAAGTTTTAAAGAGTTCCCGAAATCTGAATTTGGACTTTCATCAGTGTATTAAGTGTATTAAAATGTAGTCTTTCACATTGATTCAGAATCGTGCACCGCAAAAAACTTCCCTTTCGAGTTATCGTTGAATGAACGAAGTTGTCTCTTTCTTGTTTCAAGTGTTCAACTATGGACCCATGGCCAAAACTCAAGTTTTAAAAACTTCCCAAAATCTGAATTTGGGCTTTCTTTAGTGTATTAAGTGTTTCAAAATGCCGTCTTTCACGTAGATTCGTAATCATCAAAAGCAAATAAGTCAGTTTTTAGATATCTTTGATTGAACAAAGTTCTGTCTTTTCTTGGTTCATGTGTTCTACTATGGACCCATGGCTAAAACTCAAGTTTTAAAAACATCCCGAAATCTAAATCTGGACTTTCATTAGGGTATTAAGTGTATCAAAATGTCGTCTTTCACATAGATTCGAAATCGTCAACTGCAAAAAAGTCAATTTTAAGATATCGTTGATTGAACAAAGTTGTCTCTTTCTTGTTTCAAGTGTTCTACTATGGACCCATGGGTAAAACTCAAGTTTTAAAAAAGTTCCTGGAATCCGAATTTGGACATTCGTTAGTGTATTAAGTGTATCAAAATGTCGTCTTTCACGTTGATTCGGAATCGTCAACCACAATAAAAGTCAGTTTTGAGATATTGTTGAATGAACAAAGTTCTCTCTTTCGTGTTTCAAGTGTTCTACTATTTACCCATGGCTAAAGCTCAAGTTTTAAAGACTTCCCGAAATCCGAATTTGGACTTTCGTTAGTGTATTAAGTGTATCAAAATGTCGTCTTTCACATTTATTCGAAATCGTCAACTGCAAAAAAAGTCAGTTTTGAGAAATCGTTGAATGAACAAAGTTGTCTCTTTCTTGTTTCAAGTGTTCTACTATGGACCCATGGCTAAAACTCAAGTTTTAAAGACTTCCTGAAATCCAAATTTAGACTTTCATTAGTGTATTAAGTGTATTAAAATGTCGTATTTCACATTGATTCGGAATCGTCAACCGCAAAAAAAGTCAGTTTTGAGATATCGTTGAATGAACAAAGTTGTCTCTTTCTTGTTTCAAGTGTTTAACTATGGACCCATGGCTAAAACTCAAGTTTTAAAGACATCCCGAAATCCGAATTTGGACTTTCGTTAGTGTATTAAGTGTATCAAAATGTCATCTTTCACATTGATTCGAGATCGTCAACCGCAAAAAAAGTCAGTTTTGAGATATCGTTGAATGAACAAAGTTGTCTCTTTCTTGTTTCAAGTGTTCAACAATGGACCCATGGCTAAAACTCAAGTTTTAAAGACTTCCCGAAATCCGAATTTGGACTTTCATGAGTGTATTAAGTGTATTAAAATGTCGTCTTTCACATTGATTCGGAATCGTCAACCACAAAAAAAGTCAGCTTTGAGATATTGTTGAATGAACAAAGTTGTCTCTTTCTTGTTTCAAGTGTTTAACTATGGACCCATGGCTAAAACTCAAGTTTTAAAAACTTCTCGAAATATGAATTTGTACTTTCTTTAGTGTATTAAGTGTTTCAAAATGTCGTCTTTCACGTAGATTCGGAATCATCAAAAGCAAATAAGTCAGTTTTTAGATATCTTTGATTGAACAAAGTTCTGTCTTTCTTGTTTCAAGTGTTTAACTATGGACCATGGCTAAAACTCAAGTTTTAAAAACTTTTCGAAATCTGAATTTGGACTTTCTTTAGTGTATTAAGTGTTTCAAAATGCTGTCTTTCACGTAGATTCGTAATCATCAAAAGCAAATAAGTCAGTTTTAAGATATCGTTGATTGAACAAAGTTGTCTTCTTCTTGTTTCAAGTGTTCTACTATGGACCCATGGGTAAAACTCAAGTTTTAAAAACTTCCCGGAATCTGAATTGAGACTTTTGTTAGTGTATTAAGTGTATCAAAATGTCGTCTTTCACATGGATTCGGAATCGTCAACCGCAAAAAAAGTCAGTTTTGAGATATCGTTGAATGAACAAAGTTGTCTCTTTCTTGTTTCAAGTGCTTAACTATGGACCATGGCTAAAACTCAAGTTTTAAAGACATCCCGAAATCCGAATTTGGACTTTCGTTAGTGTATTAAGTGTATCAAAATGTCATCTTTCACATTGATTCGAGATCGTCAACCGCAAAAAAAGTCAGTTTTGAGATATCGTTGAATGAACAAAGTTGTCTCTTTCTTGTTTCAAGTGTTCAACAATGGACCCATGGCTAAAACTCAAGTTTTAAAGACTTTCCGAAATCCGAATTTGGACTTTATTAGCATATTAAGTGTATTAAAATTTCATCTTTCACATTGATTCGGAATCGTCAACCGCAAAAAAAGTCAGTTTTGAGTTATAGTTGAATGAACAAAGTTGTCTCTTTCTTGTTTCAAGTATTCAACTATGGACCCATGGCTAAAACTCAAGTTTTAAAGACTTCCCGAAATCCGAATTTGGACTTTCATGAGTGTATTAAGTGTATTAAAATGTCGTCTTTCACATTGATTCGGAATCGTCAACCACAAAAAAAGTCAGCTTTGAGATATCGTTGAATGAACAAAGTTGTCTCTTTCTTGTTTCAAGTGTTTAACTATGGACCCATGGCTAAAACTCAAGTTTTAAAAACTTCTCGAAATATGAATTTGAACTTTCTTTAGTGTATTAGGTGTTTCAAAATGTCATCTTTCACGTAGATTCGGAATCATCAACGGCAAAAAAAGTCAGTTTTGTGATATCGTTGAATGAACAAAGTTGTATCTTTCTTGTTTCAAGTGTTTAACTACGGACCCATGGCTAAAACTCAAGTTTTAAAGACTTTTCGAAATCCGAATTTGGACTTTCATCAGTGTATTAAGGGTATTAAAATGTCGTCTTTCACATTGATTCGGAATCGTCCACCGCAAAAAAGTTCCCTTTTGAGTTATCGTTGAATGAACAAAGTTGTCTCTTTCTTGTTTCAAGTGTTCAACGATGGACCCATGGCTAAAACTCAAGTTTTAAAAACTTCTTGAAATATGAATTTGTACTTTCTTTAGTGTATTAAGTGTTTCAAAATGTCGTCTTTCACGTAGATTCGGAATCATCAAAAGCAAATAAGTCAGTTTTTAGATATCTTTGATTGAACAAAGTTCTGTCTTTTCTTGTTTCATGTGTTCTACTATGGACCCATGGCTAAAACTCAAGTTTTAAAAACATCCCGAAATCTAAATCTGGACTTTCATTAGGGTATTAAGTGTATCAAAATGTCGTCTTTCACATAGATTCGGAATCGTCAACTGCAAAAAAGTCAATTTTGAGATATCGTTGATTGAACAAAGTTGTCTCCTTCTTGTTTCAAGTGTTCTACTATGGACCCATGGGTAAAACTGAAGTTTTAAAAACGTCCCAAAATCCGAATTTGGACTTTCACTAGTGTATTAAGTGTATCAAAATGTCGTCTTTCACATTGATTCGGAATCGTCAACCGTAAAAAAAGTCAGTTTTGAGATATCGTTTGAATGAAGAAAGTTGTCTCTTTCTTGTTTCAAGTGTTCAACAATGGACCCATGGCTAAAACTCAAGTTTTAAAGACTTTTCGAAATCCGAATTTCGACTTTCATTAGTGTATTAAGTGTATTAAAATGTTGTCTTTCACAGTGAGTCGGAATCGTCAACCACAAAAAAAGTCAATTTTGAGATATCGTTGAATGAACAAAGTTGTCTCTTTCTTTTTTCAAGTGTTTATCTACGGACCCATGGCTAAAACTCAAGTTTTAAAGACTTTCCGAAATCCGAATTTGGACTTTCATCAGTGTATTAAGTGTATTAAAATGTCGTCTTTCACATTGATTCGGAATCGTCCACTGCAAAAAACTTCCCTTTTGAGTTATAGTTGAATGAACAAAGTTGTCTCTTTCTTGTTTCAAGTGTTCAACTATGGACCCATGGCTAAAACTCAAGTTTTAAAAACTTCTCGAAATATGAATTTGGACTTTTTTTAGTGTATTAGGTGTTTCAAAATGTCGTCTTTCACGTAGATTCGGAATCATCACCAGCAAAAAAAGTCAGTTTTGTGATATCGTTGAATGAACAAAGTTGTATCTTTCTTGTTTAAGTGTTTAACTACGGACCCATGGCTAAAACTCAAGTTTTAAAGACTTTCCGAAATCCGAATTTGGACTTTCATCAGTGTATTAAGTGTATTAAAATGTCGTCTTTCACATTGATTCGGAATCGTCCACCGCAAAAAAGTTCCCTTTTGAGTTATCGTTGAATGAACAAAGTTGTCTCTTTCTTGTTTCAAGTGTTCAACGATGGACCCATAGCTAAAACTCAAGTTTTAAAAACTTCTCGAAATATGAATTTGTACTTTCTTTAGTGTATTAAGTGTTTCAAAATGTCGTCTTTCACGTAGATTCGGAATCATCAAAAGCAAATAAGTCAGTTTTTAGATATCTTTGATTGAACAAAGTTCTGTCTTTCTTGTTTCAAGTGTTTAACTATGGACCATGGCTAAAACTCAAGTTTTAAAAACTTTTCGAAATCTGAATATGGACTTTCTTTAGTGTATTAAGTGTTTCAAAATGCTGTCTTTCACGTAGATTCGTAATCATCAAAAGCAAATAAGTCAGTTTTAAGATATCGTTGATTGAACAAAGTTGTCTTCTTCTTGTTTCAAGTGTTCTACTATGGACCCATGGGTAAAACTCAAGTTTTAAAAACTTCCCGGAATCTGAATTGAGACTTTCGTTAGTGTATTAAGTGTATCAAAATGTCGTCTTTCACATGGATTCGGAATCGTCAACCGCAAAAAAAGTCAGTTTTGAGATATCGTTGAATGAACAAAGTTGTCTCTTTCTTGTTTCAAGTGCTTAACTATGGACCATGGCTAAAACTCAAGTTTTAAAGACATCCCGAAATCCGAATTTGGACTTTCGTTAGTGTATTAAGTGTATCAAAATGTCATCTTTCACATTGATTCGAGATCGTCAACCGCAAAAAAAGTCAGTTTTGAGATATCGTTGAATGAACAAAGTTGTCTCTTTCTTGTTTCAAGTGTTCAACTATGGACCAATGGGTAAAACTCAAGTTTTAAAAACTTCCCGGAATCTGAATTCAGACTTTCGTTAGTGTATTAAGTGTATCAAAATGTCGTCTTTCACATGGATTCGGAATCGTCAACCGCAAAAAAAGTCAGTTTTGAGATATCGTTGAATGAACAAAGTTGTCTCTTTCTTGTTTCAAGTGCTTAACTATGGACCATGGCTAAAACTCAAGTTTTAAAGACATCCCGAAATCCGAATTTGGACTTTCGTTAGTGTATTAAGTGTATCAAAATGTCATCTTTCACATTGATTCGAGATCGTCAACCGCAAAAAAAGTCAGTTTTGAGATATCGTTGAATGAACAAAGTTGTCTCTTTCTTGTTTCAAGTGTTTAACTATGGACCCATGGCTAAAACTCAAGTTTTAAAGAGTTCCCGAAATCTGAATTTGGACTTTCATCAGTGTATTAAGTGTATTAAAATGTAGTCTTTCACATTGATTCAGAATCGTGCACCGCAAAAAACTTCCCTTTCGAGTTATCGTTGAATGAACGAAGTTGTCTCTTTCTTGTTTCAAGTGTTCAACTATGGACCCATGGCCAAAACTCAAGTTTTAAAAACTTCCCAAAATCTGAATTTGGGCTTTCTTTAGTGTATTAAGTGTTTCAAAATGCCGTCTTTCACGTAGATTCGTAATCATCAAAAGCAAATAAGTCAGTTTTTAGATATCTTTGATTGAACAAAGTTCTGTCTTTTCTTGGTTCATGTGTTCTACTATGGACCCATGGCTAAAACTCAAGTTTTAAAAACATCCCGAAATCTAAATCTGGACTTTCATTAGGGTATTAAGTGTATCAAAATGTCGTCTTTCACATAGATTCGAAATCGTCAACTGCAAAAAAGTCAATTTTAAGATATCGTTGATTGAACAAAGTTGTCTCTTTCTTGTTTCAAGTGTTCTACTATGGACCCATGGGTAAAACTCAAGTTTTAAAAAAGTTCCTGGAATCCGAATTTGGACATTCGTTAGTGTATTAAGTGTATCAAAATGTCGTCTTTCACGTTGATTCGGAATCGTCAACCACAATAAAAGTCAGTTTTGAGATATTGTTGAATGAACAAAGTTCTCTCTTTCGTGTTTCAAGTGTTCTACTATTTACCCATGGCTAAAGCTCAAGTTTTAAAGACTTCCCGAAATCCGAATTTGGACTTTCGTTAGTGTATTAAGTGTATCAAAATGTCGTCTTTCACATTTATTCGAAATCGTCAACTGCAAAAAAAGTCAGTTTTGAGAAATCGTTGAATGAACAAAGTTGTCTCTTTCTTGTTTCAAGTGTTCTACTATGGACCCATGGCTAAAACTCAAGTTTTAAAGACTTCCTGAAATCCAAATTTAGACTTTCATTAGTGTATTAAGTGTATTAAAATGTCGTATTTCACATTGATTCGGAATCGTCAACCGCAAAAAAAGTCAGTTTTGAGATATCGTTGAATGAACAAAGTTGTCTCTTTCTTGTTTCAAGTGTTTAACTATGGACCCATGGCTAAAACTCAAGTTTTAAAGACATCCCGAAATCCGAATTTGGACTTTCGTTAGTGTATTAAGTGTATCAAAATGTCATCTTTCACATTGATTCGAGATCGTCAACCGCAAAAAAAGTCAGTTTTGAGATATCGTTGAATGAACAAAGTTGTCTCTTTCTTGTTTCAAGTGTTCAACAATGGACCCATGGCTAAAACTCAAGTTTTAAAGACTTCCCGAAATCCGAATTTGGACTTTCATGAGTGTATTAAGTGTATTAAAATGTCGTCTTTCACATTGATTCGGAATCGTCAACCACAAAAAAAGTCAGCTTTGAGATATTGTTGAATGAACAAAGTTGTCTCTTTCTTGTTTCAAGTGTTTAACTATGGACCCATGGCTAAAACTCAAGTTTTAAAAACTTCTCGAAATATGAATTTGTACTTTCTTTAGTGTATTAAGTGTTTCAAAATGTCGTCTTTCACGTAGATTCGGAATCATCAAAAGCAAATAAGTCAGTTTTTAGATATCTTTGATTGAACAAAGTTCTGTCTTTCTTGTTTCAAGTGTTTAACTATGGACCATGGCTAAAACTCAAGTTTTAAAAACTTTTCGAAATCTGAATTTGGACTTTCTTTAGTGTATTAAGTGTTTCAAAATGCTGTCTTTCACGTAGATTCGTAATCATCAAAAGCAAATAAGTCAGTTTTAAGATATCGTTGATTGAACAAAGTTGTCTTCTTCTTGTTTCAAGTGTTCTACTATGGACCCATGGGTAAAACTCAAGTTTTAAAAACTTCCCGGAATCTGAATTGAGACTTTTGTTAGTGTATTAAGTGTATCAAAATGTCGTCTTTCACATGGATTCGGAATCGTCAACCGCAAAAAAAGTCAGTTTTGAGATATCGTTGAATGAACAAAGTTGTCTCTTTCTTGTTTCAAGTGCTTAACTATGGACCATGGCTAAAACTCAAGTTTTAAAGACATCCCGAAATCCGAATTTGGACTTTCGTTAGTGTATTAAGTGTATCAAAATGTCATCTTTCACATTGATTCGAGATCGTCAACCGCAAAAAAAGTCAGTTTTGAGATATCGTTGAATGAACAAAGTTGTCTCTTTCTTGTTTCAAGTGTTCAACAATGGACCCATGGCTAAAACTCAAGTTTTAAAGACTTTCCGAAATCCGAATTTGGACTTTATTAGCATATTAAGTGTATTAAAATTTCATCTTTCACATTGATTCGGAATCGTCAACCGCAAAAAAAGTCAGTTTTGAGTTATAGTTGAATGAACAAAGTTGTCTCTTTCTTGTTTCAAGTATTCAACTATGGACCCATGGCTAAAACTCAAGTTTTAAAGACTTCCCGAAATCCGAATTTGGACTTTCATGAGTGTATTAAGTGTATTAAAATGTCGTCTTTCACATTGATTCGGAATCGTCAACCACAAAAAAAGTCAGCTTTGAGATATCGTTGAATGAACAAAGTTGTCTCTTTCTTGTTTCAAGTGTTTAACTATGGACCCATGGCTAAAACTCAAGTTTTAAAAACTTCTCGAAATATGAATTTGAACTTTCTTTAGTGTATTAGGTGTTTCAAAATGTCATCTTTCACGTAGATTCGGAATCATCAACGGCAAAAAAAGTCAGTTTTGTGATATCGTTGAATGAACAAAGTTGTATCTTTCTTGTTTCAAGTGTTTAACTACGGACCCATGGCTAAAACTCAAGTTTTAAAGACTTTTCGAAATCCGAATTTGGACTTTCATCAGTGTATTAAGGGTATTAAAATGTCGTCTTTCACATTGATTCGGAATCGTCCACCGCAAAAAAGTTCCCTTTTGAGTTATCGTTGAATGAACAAAGTTGTCTCTTTCTTGTTTCAAGTGTTCAACGATGGACCCATGGCTAAAACTCAAGTTTTAAAAACTTCTTGAAATATGAATTTGTACTTTCTTTAGTGTATTAAGTGTTTCAAAATGTCGTCTTTCACGTAGATTCGGAATCATCAAAAGCAAATAAGTCAGTTTTTAGATATCTTTGATTGAACAAAGTTCTGTCTTTTCTTGTTTCATGTGTTCTACTATGGACCCATGGCTAAAACTCAAGTTTTAAAAACATCCCGAAATCTAAATCTGGACTTTCATTAGGGTATTAAGTGTATCAAAATGTCGTCTTTCACATAGATTCGGAATCGTCAACTGCAAAAAAGTCAATTTTGAGATATCGTTGATTGAACAAAGTTGTCTCCTTCTTGTTTCAAGTGTTCTACTATGGACCCATGGGTAAAACTGAAGTTTTAAAAACGTCCCAAAATCCGAATTTGGACTTTCACTAGTGTATTAAGTGTATCAAAATGTCGTCTTTCACATTGATTCGGAATCGTCAACCGTAAAAAAAGTCAGTTTTGAGATATCGTTTGAATGAAGAAAGTTGTCTCTTTCTTGTTTCAAGTGTTCAACAATGGACCCATGGCTAAAACTCAAGTTTTAAAGACTTTTCGAAATCCGAATTTCGACTTTCATTAGTGTATTAAGTGTATTAAAATGTTGTCTTTCACAGTGAGTCGGAATCGTCAACCACAAAAAAAGTCAATTTTGAGATATCGTTGAATGAACAAAGTTGTCTCTTTCTTTTTTCAAGTGTTTATCTACGGACCCATGGCTAAAACTCAAGTTTTAAAGACTTTCCGAAATCCGAATTTGGACTTTCATCAGTGTATTAAGTGTATTAAAATGTCGTCTTTCACATTGATTCGGAATCGTCCACTGCAAAAAACTTCCCTTTTGAGTTATAGTTGAATGAACAAAGTTGTCTCTTTCTTGTTTCAAGTGTTCAACTATGGACCCATGGCTAAAACTCAAGTTTTAAAAACTTCTCGAAATATGAATTTGGACTTTTTTTAGTGTATTAGGTGTTTCAAAATGTCGTCTTTCACGTAGATTCGGAATCATCACCAGCAAAAAAAGTCAGTTTTGTGATATCGTTGAATGAACAAAGTTGTATCTTTCTTGTTTAAGTGTTTAACTACGGACCCATGGCTAAAACTCAAGTTTTAAAGACTTTCCGAAATCCGAATTTGGACTTTCATCAGTGTATTAAGTGTATTAAAATGTCGTCTTTCACATTGATTCGGAATCGTCCACCGCAAAAAAGTTCCCTTTTGAGTTATCGTTGAATGAACAAAGTTGTCTCTTTCTTGTTTCAAGTGTTCAACGATGGACCCATAGCTAAAACTCAAGTTTTAAAAACTTCTCGAAATATGAATTTGTACTTTCTTTAGTGTATTAAGTGTTTCAAAATGTCGTCTTTCACGTAGATTCGGAATCATCAAAAGCAAATAAGTCAGTTTTTAGATATCTTTGATTGAACAAAGTTCTGTCTTTCTTGTTTCAAGTGTTTAACTATGGACCATGGCTAAAACTCAAGTTTTAAAAACTTTTCGAAATCTGAATATGGACTTTCTTTAGTGTATTAAGTGTTTCAAAATGCTGTCTTTCACGTAGATTCGTAATCATCAAAAGCAAATAAGTCAGTTTTAAGATATCGTTGATTGAACAAAGTTGTCTTCTTCTTGTTTCAAGTGTTCTACTATGGACCCATGGGTAAAACTCAAGTTTTAAAAACTTCCCGGAATCTGAATTGAGACTTTCGTTAGTGTATTAAGTGTATCAAAATGTCGTCTTTCACATGGATTCGGAATCGTCAACCGCAAAAAAAGTCAGTTTTGAGATATCGTTGAATGAACAAAGTTGTCTCTTTCTTGTTTCAAGTGCTTAACTATGGACCATGGCTAAAACTCAAGTTTTAAAGACATCCCGAAATCCGAATTTGGACTTTCGTTAGTGTATTAAGTGTATCAAAATGTCATCTTTCACATTGATTCGAGATCGTCAACCGCAAAAAAAGTCAGTTTTGAGATATCGTTGAATGAACAAAGTTGTCTCTTTCTTGTTTCAAGTGTTCAACTATGGACCAATGGGTAAAACTCAAGTTTTAAAAACTTCCCGGAATCTGAATTCAGACTTTCGTTAGTGTATTAAGTGTATCAAAATGTAGTCTTTCACATTGATTCAGAATCGTGCACCGCAAAAAACTTCCCTTTCGAGTTATCGTTGAATGAACGAAG
The DNA here is from genome assembly GCA_036245055.1 of Diospyros kaki. Classification (NCBI taxonomy): domain Eukaryota; kingdom Viridiplantae; phylum Streptophyta; class Magnoliopsida; order Ericales; family Ebenaceae; genus Diospyros; species Diospyros kaki. Next base: position 17,221,149 of record BSEG01000009.1, on the reverse strand, counting down.
TTGTCTCTTTCTTGTTTCAAGTGCTTAACTATGGACCATGGCTAAAACTCAAGTTTTAAAGACATCCCGAAATCCGAATTTGGACTTTCGTTAGTGTATTAAGTGTATCAAAATGTCATCTTTCACATTGATTCGAGATCGTCAACCGCAAAAAAAGTCAGTTTTGAGATATCGTTGAATGAACAAAGTTGTCTCTTTCTTGTTTCAAGTGTTTAACTATGGACCCATGGCTAAAACTCAAGTTTTAAAGAGTTCCCGAAATCTGAATTTGGACTTTCATCAGTGTATTAAGTGTATTAAAATGTAGTCTTTCACATTGATTCAGAATCGTGCACCGCAAAAAACTTCCCTTTCGAGTTATCGTTGAATGAACGAAGTTGTCTCTTTCTTGTTTCAAGTGTTCAACTATGGACCCATGGCCAAAACTCAAGTTTTAAAAACTTCCCAAAATCTGAATTTGGGCTTTCTTTAGTGTATTAAGTGTTTCAAAATGCCGTCTTTCACGTAGATTCGTAATCATCAAAAGCAAATAAGTCAGTTTTTAGATATCTTTGATTGAACAAAGTTCTGTCTTTTCTTGGTTCATGTGTTCTACTATGGACCCATGGCTAAAACTCAAGTTTTAAAAACATCCCGAAATCTAAATCTGGACTTTCATTAGGGTATTAAGTGTATCAAAATGTCGTCTTTCACATAGATTCGAAATCGTCAACTGCAAAAAAGTCAATTTTAAGATATCGTTGATTGAACAAAGTTGTCTCTTTCTTGTTTCAAGTGTTCTACTATGGACCCATGGGTAAAACTCAAGTTTTAAAAAAGTTCCTGGAATCCGAATTTGGACATTCGTTAGTGTATTAAGTGTATCAAAATGTCGTCTTTCACGTTGATTCGGAATCGTCAACCACAATAAAAGTCAGTTTTGAGATATTGTTGAATGAACAAAGTTCTCTCTTTCGTGTTTCAAGTGTTCTACTATTTACCCATGGCTAAAGCTCAAGTTTTAAAGACTTCCCGAAATCCGAATTTGGACTTTCGTTAGTGTATTAAGTGTATCAAAATGTCGTCTTTCACATTTATTCGAAATCGTCAACTGCAAAAAAAGTCAGTTTTGAGAAATCGTTGAATGAACAAAGTTGTCTCTTTCTTGTTTCAAGTGTTCTACTATGGACCCATGGCTAAAACTCAAGTTTTAAAGACTTCCTGAAATCCAAATTTAGACTTTCATTAGTGTATTAAGTGTATTAAAATGTCGTATTTCACATTGATTCGGAATCGTCAACCGCAAAAAAAGTCAGTTTTGAGATATCGTTGAATGAACAAAGTTGTCTCTTTCTTGTTTCAAGTGTTTAACTATGGACCCATGGCTAAAACTCAAGTTTTAAAGACATCCCGAAATCCGAATTTGGACTTTCGTTAGTGTATTAAGTGTATCAAAATGTCATCTTTCACATTGATTCGAGATCGTCAACCGCAAAAAAAGTCAGTTTTGAGATATCGTTGAATGAACAAAGTTGTCTCTTTCTTGTTTCAAGTGTTCAACAATGGACCCATGGCTAAAACTCAAGTTTTAAAGACTTCCCGAAATCCGAATTTGGACTTTCATGAGTGTATTAAGTGTATTAAAATGTCGTCTTTCACATTGATTCGGAATCGTCAACCACAAAAAAAGTCAGCTTTGAGATATTGTTGAATGAACAAAGTTGTCTCTTTCTTGTTTCAAGTGTTTAACTATGGACCCATGGCTAAAACTCAAGTTTTAAAAACTTCTCGAAATATGAATTTGTACTTTCTTTAGTGTATTAAGTGTTTCAAAATGTCGTCTTTCACGTAGATTCGGAATCATCAAAAGCAAATAAGTCAGTTTTTAGATATCTTTGATTGAACAAAGTTCTGTCTTTCTTGTTTCAAGTGTTTAACTATGGACCATGGCTAAAACTCAAGTTTTAAAAACTTTTCGAAATCTGAATTTGGACTTTCTTTAGTGTATTAAGTGTTTCAAAATGCTGTCTTTCACGTAGATTCGTAATCATCAAAAGCAAATAAGTCAGTTTTAAGATATCGTTGATTGAACAAAGTTGTCTTCTTCTTGTTTCAAGTGTTCTACTATGGACCCATGGGTAAAACTCAAGTTTTAAAAACTTCCCGGAATCTGAATTGAGACTTTTGTTAGTGTATTAAGTGTATCAAAATGTCGTCTTTCACATGGATTCGGAATCGTCAACCGCAAAAAAAGTCAGTTTTGAGATATCGTTGAATGAACAAAGTTGTCTCTTTCTTGTTTCAAGTGCTTAACTATGGACCATGGCTAAAACTCAAGTTTTAAAGACATCCCGAAATCCGAATTTGGACTTTCGTTAGTGTATTAAGTGTATCAAAATGTCATCTTTCACATTGATTCGAGATCGTCAACCGCAAAAAAAGTCAGTTTTGAGATATCGTTGAATGAACAAAGTTGTCTCTTTCTTGTTTCAAGTGTTCAACAATGGACCCATGGCTAAAACTCAAGTTTTAAAGACTTTCCGAAATCCGAATTTGGACTTTATTAGCATATTAAGTGTATTAAAATTTCATCTTTCACATTGATTCGGAATCGTCAACCGCAAAAAAAGTCAGTTTTGAGTTATAGTTGAATGAACAAAGTTGTCTCTTTCTTGTTTCAAGTATTCAACTATGGACCCATGGCTAAAACTCAAGTTTTAAAGACTTCCCGAAATCCGAATTTGGACTTTCATGAGTGTATTAAGTGTATTAAAATGTCGTCTTTCACATTGATTCGGAATCGTCAACCACAAAAAAAGTCAGCTTTGAGATATCGTTGAATGAACAAAGTTGTCTCTTTCTTGTTTCAAGTGTTTAACTATGGACCCATGGCTAAAACTCAAGTTTTAAAAACTTCTCGAAATATGAATTTGAACTTTCTTTAGTGTATTAGGTGTTTCAAAATGTCATCTTTCACGTAGATTCGGAATCATCAACGGCAAAAAAAGTCAGTTTTGTGATATCGTTGAATGAACAAAGTTGTATCTTTCTTGTTTCAAGTGTTTAACTACGGACCCATGGCTAAAACTCAAGTTTTAAAGACTTTTCGAAATCCGAATTTGGACTTTCATCAGTGTATTAAGGGTATTAAAATGTCGTCTTTCACATTGATTCGGAATCGTCCACCGCAAAAAAGTTCCCTTTTGAGTTATCGTTGAATGAACAAAGTTGTCTCTTTCTTGTTTCAAGTGTTCAACGATGGACCCATGGCTAAAACTCAAGTTTTAAAAACTTCTTGAAATATGAATTTGTACTTTCTTTAGTGTATTAAGTGTTTCAAAATGTCGTCTTTCACGTAGATTCGGAATCATCAAAAGCAAATAAGTCAGTTTTTAGATATCTTTGATTGAACAAAGTTCTGTCTTTTCTTGTTTCATGTGTTCTACTATGGACCCATGGCTAAAACTCAAGTTTTAAAAACATCCCGAAATCTAAATCTGGACTTTCATTAGGGTATTAAGTGTATCAAAATGTCGTCTTTCACATAGATTCGGAATCGTCAACTGCAAAAAAGTCAATTTTGAGATATCGTTGATTGAACAAAGTTGTCTCCTTCTTGTTTCAAGTGTTCTACTATGGACCCATGGGTAAAACTGAAGTTTTAAAAACGTCCCAAAATCCGAATTTGGACTTTCACTAGTGTATTAAGTGTATCAAAATGTCGTCTTTCACATTGATTCGGAATCGTCAACCGTAAAAAAAGTCAGTTTTGAGATATCGTTTGAATGAAGAAAGTTGTCTCTTTCTTGTTTCAAGTGTTCAACAATGGACCCATGGCTAAAACTCAAGTTTTAAAGACTTTTCGAAATCCGAATTTCGACTTTCATTAGTGTATTAAGTGTATTAAAATGTTGTCTTTCACAGTGAGTCGGAATCGTCAACCACAAAAAAAGTCAATTTTGAGATATCGTTGAATGAACAAAGTTGTCTCTTTCTTTTTTCAAGTGTTTATCTACGGACCCATGGCTAAAACTCAAGTTTTAAAGACTTTCCGAAATCCGAATTTGGACTTTCATCAGTGTATTAAGTGTATTAAAATGTCGTCTTTCACATTGATTCGGAATCGTCCACTGCAAAAAACTTCCCTTTTGAGTTATAGTTGAATGAACAAAGTTGTCTCTTTCTTGTTTCAAGTGTTCAACTATGGACCCATGGCTAAAACTCAAGTTTTAAAAACTTCTCGAAATATGAATTTGGACTTTTTTTAGTGTATTAGGTGTTTCAAAATGTCGTCTTTCACGTAGATTCGGAATCATCACCAGCAAAAAAAGTCAGTTTTGTGATATCGTTGAATGAACAAAGTTGTATCTTTCTTGTTTAAGTGTTTAACTACGGACCCATGGCTAAAACTCAAGTTTTAAAGACTTTCCGAAATCCGAATTTGGACTTTCATCAGTGTATTAAGTGTATTAAAATGTCGTCTTTCACATTGATTCGGAATCGTCCACCGCAAAAAAGTTCCCTTTTGAGTTATCGTTGAATGAACAAAGTTGTCTCTTTCTTGTTTCAAGTGTTCAACGATGGACCCATAGCTAAAACTCAAGTTTTAAAAACTTCTCGAAATATGAATTTGTACTTTCTTTAGTGTATTAAGTGTTTCAAAATGTCGTCTTTCACGTAGATTCGGAATCATCAAAAGCAAATAAGTCAGTTTTTAGATATCTTTGATTGAACAAAGTTCTGTCTTTCTTGTTTCAAGTGTTTAACTATGGACCATGGCTAAAACTCAAGTTTTAAAAACTTTTCGAAATCTGAATATGGACTTTCTTTAGTGTATTAAGTGTTTCAAAATGCTGTCTTTCACGTAGATTCGTAATCATCAAAAGCAAATAAGTCAGTTTTAAGATATCGTTGATTGAACAAAGTTGTCTTCTTCTTGTTTCAAGTGTTCTACTATGGACCCATGGGTAAAACTCAAGTTTTAAAAACTTCTCAGAATCTGAATTGAGACTTTCGTTAGTGTATTAAGTGTATCAAAATGTCGTCTTTCACATGGATTCGGAATCGTCAACCGCAAAAAAAGTCAGTTTTGAGATATCGTTGAATGAACAAAGTTGTCTCTTTCTTGTTTCAAGTGCTTAACTATGGACCATGGCTAAAACTCAAGTTTTAAAGACATCCCGAAATCCGAATTTGGACTTTCGTTAGTGTATTAAGTGTATCAAAATGTCATCTTTCACATTGATTCGAGATCGTCAACCGCAAAAAAAGTCAGTTTTGAGATATCGTTGAATGAACAAAGTTGTCTCTTTCTTGTTTCAAGTGTTTAACTATGGACCCATGGCTAAAACTCAAGTTTTAAAGACTTCCCGAAATCTGAATTTGGACTTTCATCAGTGTATTAAGTGTATTAAAATGTAGTCTTTCACATTGATTCAGAATCGTGCACCGCAAAAAACTTCCCTTTCGAGTTATCGTTGAATGAACGAAGTTGTCTCTTTCTTGTTTCAAGTGTTCAACTATGGACCCATGGCCAAAACTCAAGTTTTAAAAACTTCCCAAAATCTGAATTTGGGCTTTCTTTAGTGTATTAAGTGTTTCAAAATGCCGTCTTTCACGTAGATTCGTAATCATCAAAAGCAAATAAGTCAGTTTTTAGATATCTTTGATTGAACAAAGTTCTGTCTTTTCTTGTTTCATGTGTTCTACTATGGACCCATGGCTAAAACTCAAGTTTTAAAAACATCCCGAAATCTAAATCTGGACTTTCATTAGGGTATTAAGTGTATCAAAATGTCGTCTTTCACATAGATTCGAAATCGTCAACTGCAAAAAAGTCAATTTTAAGATATCGTTGATTGAACAAAGTTGTCTCTTTCTTGTTTCAAGTGTTCTACTATGGACCCATGGGTAAAACTCAAGTTTTAAAAAAGTTCTTGGAATCCGAATTTGGACATTCGTTAGTGTATTAAGTGTATCAAAATGTCGTCTTTCACGTTGATTCGGAATCGTCAACCACAATAAAAGTCAGTTTTGAGATATTGTTGAATGAACAAAGTTCTCTCTTTCGTGTTTCAAGTGTTCTACTATTTACCCATGGCTAAAGCTCAAGTTTTAAAGACTTCCCGAAATCCGAATTTGGACTTTCGTTAGTGTATTAAGTGTATCAAAATGTCGTCTTTCACATTTATTAGAAATCGTCAACTGCAAAAAAAGTCAGTTTTGAGAAATCGTTGAATGAACAAAGTTGTCTCTTTCTTGTTTCAAGTGTTCTACTATGGACCCATGGCTAAAACTCAAGTTTTAAAAACTTCTCGAAATATGAATTTGGACTTTCTTTAGTGTATTAGGTGTTTCAAAATGTCGTCTTTCACGTAGATTCGGAATCATCACCAGCAAAAAAAGTCAGTTTTGTGATATCGTTGAATGAACAAAGTTGTATCTTTCTTGTTTAAGTGTTTAACTACGGACCCATGGCTAAAACTCAAGTTTTAAAGACTTTCCGAAATCCGAATTTGGACTTTCATCAGTGTATTAAGTGTATTAAAATGTCGTCTTTCACATTGATTCGGAATAGTCCACCGCAAAAAAGTTCCCTTTTGAGTTATCGTCGAATGAACAAAGTTGTCTCTTTCTTGTTTCAAGTGTTCAACGATGGACCCATAGCTAAAACTCAAGTTTTAAAAACTTCTCGAAATATGAATTTGTACTTTCTTTAGTGTATTAAGTGTTTCAAAATGTCGTCTTTCACGTAGATTCGGAATCATCAAAAGCAAATAAGTCAGTTTTTAGATATCTTTGATTGAACAAAGTTCTGTCTTTCTTGTTTCAAGTGTTTAACTATGGACCATGGCTAAAACTCAAGTTTTAAAAACTTTTCGAAATCTGAATATGGACTTTCTTTAGTGTATTAAGTGTTTCAAAATGCTGTCTTTCACGTAGATTCGTAATCATCAAAAGCAAATAAGTCAGTTTTAAGATATCGTTGATTGAACAAAGTTGTCTTCTTCTTGTTTCAAGTGTTCTACTATGGACCCATGGGTAAAACTCAAGTTTTAAAAACTTCCCGGAATCTGAATTGAGACTTTCGTTAGTGTATTAAGTGTATCAAAATGTCGTCTTTCACATGGATTCGGAATCGTCAACCGCAAAAAAAGTCAGTTTTGAGATATCGTTGAATGAACAAAGTTGTCTCTTTCTTGTTTCAAGTGCTTAACTATGGACCATGGCTAAAACTCAAGTTTTAAAGACATCCCGAAATCCGAATTTGGACTTTCGTTAGTGTATTAAGTGTATCAAAATGTCATCTTTCACATTGATTCGAGATCGTCAACCGCAAAAAAAGTCAGTTTTGAGATATCGTTGAATGAACAAAGTTGTCTCTTTCTTGTTTCAAGTGTTTAACTATGGACCCATGGCTAAAACTCAAGTTTTAAAGACTTCCCGAAATCTGAATTTGGACTTTCATCAGTGTATTAAGTGTATTAAAATGTAGTCTTTCACATTGATTCAGAATCGTGCACCGCAAAAAACTTCCCTTTCGAGTTATCGTTGAATGAACGAAGTTGTCTCTTTCTTGTTTCAAGTGTTCAACTATGGACCCATGGCCAAAACTCAAGTTTTAAAAACTTCCCAAAATCTGAATTTGGGCTTTCTTTAGTGTATTAAGTGTTTCAAAATGCCGTCTTTCACGTAGATTCGTAATCATCAAAAGCAAATAAGTCAGTTTTTAGATATCTTTGATTGAACAAAGTTCTGTCTTTTCTTGTTTCATGTGTTCTACTATGGACCCATGGCTAAAACTCAAGTTTTAAAAACATCCCGAAATCTAAATCTGGACTTTCATTAGGGTATTAAGTGTATCAAAATGTCGTCTTTCACATAGATTCGAAATCGTCAACTGCAAAAAAGTCAATTTTAAGATATCGTTGATTGAACAAAGTTGTCTCTTTCTTGTTTCAAGTGTTCTACTATGGACCCATGGGTAAAACTCAAGTTTTAAAAAAGTTCTTGGAATCCGAATTTGGACATTCGTTAGTGTATTAAGTGTATCAAAATGTCGTCTTTCACGTTGATTCGGAATCGTCAACCACAATAAAAGTCAGTTTTGAGATATTGTTGAATGAACAAAGTTCTCTCTTTCGTGTTTCAAGTGTTCTACTATTTACCCATGGCTAAAGCTCAAGTTTTAAAGACTTCCCGAAATCCGAATTTGGACTTTCGTTAGTGTATTAAGTGTATCAAAATGTCGTCTTTCACATTTATTAGAAATCGTCAACTGCAAAAAAAGTCAGTTTTGAGAAATCGTTGAATGAACAAAGTTGTCTCTTTCTTGTTTCAAGTGTTCTACTATGGACCCATGGCTAAAACTCAAGTTTTAAAAACTTCTCGAAATATGAATTTGGACTTTCTTTAGTGTATTAGGTGTTTCAAAATGTCGTCTTTCACGTAGATTCGGAATCATCACCAGCAAAAAAAGTCAGTTTTGTGATATCGTTGAATGAACAAAGTTGTATCTTTCTTGTTTAAGTGTTTAACTACGGACCCATGGCTAAAACTCAAGTTTTAAAGACTTTCCGAAATCCGAATTTGGACTTTCATCAGTGTATTAAGTGTATTAAAATGTCGTCTTTCACATTGATTCGGAATAGTCCACCGCAAAAAAGTTCCCTTTTGAGTTATCGTCGAATGAACAAAGTTGTCTCTTTCTTGTTTCAAGTGTTCAACGATGGACCCATAGCTAAAACTCAAGTTTTAAAAACTTCTCGAAATATGAATTTGTACTTTCTTTAGTGTATTAAGTGTTTCAAAATGTCGTCTTTCACGTAGATTTGGAATCATCAAAAGCAAATAAGTCAGTTTTTAGATATCTTTGATTGAACAAAGTTCTGTCTTTCTTGTTTCAAGTGTTTAACTATGGACCATGGCTAAAACTCAAGTTTTAAAAACTTTTCGAAATCTGAATATGGACTTTCTTTAGTGTATTAAGTGTTTCAAAATGCTGTCTTTCACGTAGATTCGTAATCATCAAAAGCAAATAAGTCAGTTTTAAGATATCGTTGATTGAACAAAGTTGTCTTCTTCTTGTTTCAAGTGTTCTACTATGGACCCATGGGTAAAACTCAAGTTTTAAAAACTTCCCGGAATCTGAATTGAGACTTTCGTTAGTGTATTAAGTGTATCAAAATGTCGTCTTTCACATGGATTCGGAATCGTCAACCGCAAAAAAAGTCAGTTTTGAGATATCGTTGAATGAACAAAGTTGTCTCTTTCTTGTTTCAAGTGCTTAACTATGGACCATGGCTAAAACTCAAGTTTTAAAGACATCCCGAAATCCGAATTTGGACTTTCGTTAGTGTATTAAGTGTATCAAAATGTCATCTTTCACATTGATTCGAGATCGTCAACCGCAAAAAAAGTCAGTTTTGAGATATCGTTGAATGAACAAAGTTGTCTCTTTCTTGTTTCAAGTGTTTAACTATGGACCCATGGCTAAAACTCAAGTTTTAAAGACTTCCCGAAATCTGAATTTGGACTTTCATCAGTGTATTAAGTGTATTAAAATGTAGTCTTTCACATTGATTCAGAATCGTGCACCGCAAAAAACTTCCCTTTCGAGTTATCGTTGAATGAACGAAGTTGTCTCTTTCTTGTTTCAAGTGTTCAACTATGGACCCATGGCCAAAACTCAAGTTTTAAAAACTTCCCAAAATCTGAATTTGGGCTTTCTTTAGTGTATTAAGTGTTTCAAAATGCCGTCTTTCACGTAGATTCGTAATCATCAAAAGCAAATAAGTCAGTTTTTAGATATCTTTGATTGAACAAAGTTCTGTCTTTTCTTGTTTCATGTGTTCTACTATGGACCCATGGCTAAAACTCAAGTTTTAAAAACATCCCGAAATCTAAATCTGGACTTTCATTAGGGTATTAAGTGTATCAAAATGTCGTCTTTCACATAGATTCGAAATCGTCAACTGCAAAAAAGTCAATTTTAAGATATCGTTGATTGAACAAAGTTGTCTCTTTCTTGTTTCAAGTGTTCTACTATGGACCCATGGGTAAAACTCAAGTTTTAAAAAAGTTCCTGGAATCCGAATTTGGACATTCGTTAGTGTATTAAGTGTATCAAAATGTCGTCTTTCACGTTGATTCGGAATCGTCAACCACAATAAAAGTCAGTTTTGAGATATTGTTGAATGAACAAAGTTCTCTCTTTCGTGTTTCAAGTGTTCTACTATTTACCCATGGCTAAAGCTCAAGTTTTAAAGACTTCCCGAAATCCGAATTTGGACTTTCGTTAGTGTATTAAGTGTATCAAAATGTCGTCTTTCACATTTATTAGAAATCGTCAACTGCAAAAAAAGTCAGTTTTGAGAAATCGTTGAATGAACAAAGTTGTCTCTTTCTTGTTTCAAGTGTTCTACTATGGACCCATGGCTAAAACTCAAGTTTTAAAAACTTCTCGAAATATGAATTTGGACTTTCTTTAGTGTATTAGGTGTTTCAAAATGTCGTCTTTCACGTAGATTCGGAATCATCACCAGCAAAAAAAGTCAGTTTTGTGATATCGTTGAATGAACAAAGTTGTATCTTTCTTGTTTAAGTGTTTAACTACGGACCCATGGCTAAAACTCAAGTTTTAAAGACTTTCCGAAATCCGAATTTGGACTTTCATCAGTGTATTAAGTGTATTAAAATGTCGTCTTTCACATTGATTCGGAATAGTCCACCGCAAAAAAGTTCCCTTTTGAGTTATCGTTGAATGAACAAAGTTGTCTCTTTCTTGTTTCAAGTGTTCAACGATGGACCCATAGCTAAAACTCAAGTTTTAAAAACTTCTCGAAATATGAATTTGTACTTTCTTTAGTGTATTAAGTGTTTCAAAATGTCGTCTTTCACGTAGATTCGGAATCATCAAAAGCAAATAAGTCAGTTTTTAGATATCTTTGATTGAACAAAGTTCTGTCTTTCTTGTTTCAAGTGTTTAACTATGGACCATGGCTAAAACTCAAGTTTTAAAAACTTTTCGAAATCTGAATATGGACTTTCTTTAGTGTATTAAGTGTTTCAAAATGCTGTCTTTCACGTAGATTCGTAATCATCAAAAGCAAATAAGTCAGTTTTAAGATATCGTTGATTGAACAAAGTTGTCTTCTTCTTGTTTCAAGTGTTCTACTATGGACCCATGGGTAAAACTCAAGTTTTAAAAAAGTTCCTGGAATCCGAATTTGGACATTCGTTAGTGTATTAAGTGTATCAAAATGTCGTCTTTCACGTTGATTCGGAATCGTCAACCACAATAAAAGTCAGTTTTGAGATATTGTTGAATGAACAAAGTTCTCTCTTTCGTGTTTCAAGTGTTCTACTATTTACCCATGGCTAAAGCTCAAGTTTTAAAGACTTCCCGAAATCCGAATTTGGACTTTCGTTAGTGTATTAAGTGTATCAAAATGTCGTCTTTCACATTTATTAGAAATCGTCAACTGCAAAAAAAGTCAGTTTTGAGAAATCGTTGAATGAACAAAGTTGTCTCTTTCTTGTTTCAAGTGTTCTACTATGGACCCATGGCTAAAACTCAAGTTTTAAAAACTTCTCGAAATATGAATTTGGACTTTCTTTAGTGTATTAGGTGTTTCAAAATGTCGTCTTTCACGTAGATTCGGAATCATCACCAGCAAAAAAAGTCAGTTTTGTGATATCGTTGAATGAACAAAGTTGTATCTTTCTTGTTTAAGTGTTTAACTACGGACCCATGGCTAAAACTCAAGTTTTAAAGACTTTCCGAAATCCGAATTTGGACTTTCATCAGTGTATTAAGTGTATTAAAATGTCGTCTTTCACATTGATTCGGAATAGTCCACCGCAAAAAAGTTCCCTTTTGAGTTATCGTCGAATGAACAAAGTTGTCTCTTTCTTGTTTCAAGTGTTCAACGATGGACCCATAGCTAAAACTCAAGTTTTAAAAACTTCTCGAAATATGAATTTGTACTTTCTTTAGTGTATTAAGTGTTTCAAAATGTCGTCTTTCACGTAGATTCGGAATCATCAAAAGCAAATAAGTCAGTTTTTAGATATCTTTGATTGAACAAAGTTCTGTCTTTCTTGTTTCAAGTGTTTAACTATGGACCATGGCTAAAACTCAAGTTTTAAAAACTTTTCGAAATCTGAATATGGACTTTCTTTAGTGTATTAAGTGTTTCAAAATGCTGTCTTTCACGTAGATTCGTAATCATCAAAAGCAAATAAGTCAGTTTTAAGATATCGTTGATTGAACAAAGTTGTCTTCTTCTTGTTTCAAGTGTTCTACTATGGACCCATGGGTAAAACTCAAGTTTTAAAAACTTCCCGGAATCTGAATTGAGACTTTCGTTAGTGTATTAAGTGTATCAAAATGTCGTCTTTCACATGGATTCGGAATCGTCAACCGCAAAAAAAGTCAGTTTTGAGATATCGTTGAATGAACAAAGTTGTCTCTTTCTTGTTTCAAGTGCTTAACTATGGACCATGGCTAAAACTCAAGTTTTAAAGACATCCCGAAATCCGAATTTGGACTTTCGTTAGTGTATTAAGTGTATCAAAATGTCGTCTTTCACATTTATTAGAAATCGTCAACTGCAAAAAAAGTCAGTTTTGAGAAATCGTTGAATGAACAAAGTTGTCTCTTTCTTGTTTCAAGTGTTCTACTATGGACCCATGGCTAAAACTCAAGTTTTAAAAACTTCTCGAAATATGAATTTGGACTTTCTTTAGTGTATTAGGTGTTTCAAAATGTCGTCTTTCACGTAGATTCGGAATCATCACCAGCAAAAAAAGTCAGTTTTGTGATATCGTTGAATGAACAAAGTTGTCTCTTTCTTGTTTCAAGTGTTTAACTATGGACCCATGGCTAAAACTCAAGTTTTAAAGACTTCCCGAAATCTGAATTTGGACTTTCATCAGTGTATTAAGTGTATTAAAATGTAGTCTTTCACATTGATTCAGAATCGTGCACCGCAAAAAACTTCCCTTTCGAGTTATCGTTGAATGAACGAAGTTGTCTCTTTCTTGTTTCAAGTGTTCAACTATGGACCCATGGCCAAAACTCAAGTTTTAAAAACTTCCCAAAATCTGAATTTGGGCTTTCTTTAGTGTATTAAGTGTTTCAAAATGCCATCTTTCACGTAGATTCGTAATCATCAAAAGCAAATAAGTCAGTTTTTAGATATCTTTGATTGAACAAAGTTCTGTCTTTTCTTGTTTCATGTGTTCTACTATGGACCCATGGCTAAAACTCAAGTTTTAAAAACATCCCGAAATCTAAATCTGGACTTTCATTAGGGTATTAAGTGTATCAAAATGTCGTCTTTCACATAGATTCGAAATCGTCAACTGCAAAAAAGTCAATTTTAAGATATCGTTGATTGAACAAAGTTGTCTCTTTCTTGTTTCAAGTGTTCTACTATGGACCCATGGGTAAAACTCAAGTTTTAAAAAAGTTCCTGGAATCCGAATTTGGACATTCGTTAGTGTATTAAGTGTATCAAAATGTCGTCTTTCACGTTGATTCGGAATCGTCAACCACAATAAAAGTCAGTTTTGAGATATTGTTGAATGAACAAAGTTCTCTCTTTCGTGTTTCAAGTGTTCTACTATTTACCCATGGCTAAAGCTCAAGTTTTAAAGACTTCCCGAAATCCGAATTTGGACTTTCGTTAGTGTATTAAGTGTATCAAAATGTCGTCTTTCACATTTATTAGAAATCGTCAACTGCAAAAAAAGTCAGTTTTGAGAAATCGTTGAATGAACAAAGTTGTCTCTTTCTTGTTTCAAGTGTTCTACTATGGACCCATGGCTAAAACTCAAGTTTTAAAAACTTCTCGAAATATGAATTTGGACTTTCTTTAGTGTATTAGGTGTTTCAAAATGTCGTCTTTCACGTAGATTCGGAATCATCACCAGCAAAAAAAGTCAGTTTTGTGATATCGTTGAATGAACAAAGTTGTATCTTTCTTGTTTAAGTGTTTAACTACGGACCCATGGCTAAAACTCAAGTTTTAAAGACTTTCCGAAATCCGAATTTGGACTTTCATCAGTGTATTAAGTGTATTAAAATGTCGTCTTTCACATTGATTCGGAATAGTCCACCGCAAAAAAGTTCCCTTTTGAGTTATCGTTGAATGAACAAAGTTGTCTCTTTCTTGTTTCAAGTGTTCAACGATGGACCCATAGCTAAAACTCAAGTTTTAAAAACTTCTCGAAATATGAATTTGTACTTTCTTTAGTGTATTAAGTGTTTCAAAATGTCGTCTTTCACGTAGATTCGGAATCATCAAAAGCAAATAAGTCAGTTTTTAGATATCTTTGATTGAACAAAGTTCTGTCTTTCTTGTTTCAAGTGTTTAACTATGGACCATGGCTAAAACTCAAGTTTTAAAAACTTTTCGAAATCTGAATATGGACTTTCTTTAGTGTATTAAGTGTTTCAAAATGCTGTCTTTCACGTAGATTCGTAATCATCAAAAGCAAATAAGTCAGTTTTAAGATATCGTTGATTGAACAAAGTTGTCTTCTTCTTGTTTCAAGTGTTCTACTATGGACCCATGGGTAAAACTCAAGTTTTAAAAAAGTTCCTGGAATCCGAATTTGGACATTCGTTAGTGTATTAAGTGTATCAAAATGTCGTCTTTCACGTTGATTCGGAATCGTCAACCACAATAAAAGTCAGTTTTGAGATATTGTTGAATGAACAAAGTTCTCTCTTTCGTGTTTCAAGTGTTCTACTATTTACCCATGGCTAAAGCTCAAGTTTTAAAGACTTCCCGAAATCCGAATTTGGACTTTCGTTAGTGTATTAAGTGTATCAAAATGTCGTCTTTCACATTTATTAGAAATCGTCAACTGCAAAAAAAGTCAGTTTTGAGAAATCGTTGAATGAACAAAGTTGTCTCTTTCTTGTTTCAAGTGTTCTACTATGGACCCATGGCTAAAACTCAAGTTTTAAAAACTTCTCGAAATATGAATTTGGACTTTCTTTAGTGTATTAGGTGTTTCAAAATGTCGTCTTTCACGTAGATTCGGAATCATCACCAGCAAAAAAAGTCAGTTTTGTGATATCGTTGAATGAACAAAGTTGTATCTTTCTTGTTTAAGTGTTTAACTACGGACCCATGGCTAAAACTCAAGTTTTAAAGACTTTCCGAAATCCGAATTTGGACTTTCATCAGTGTATTAAGTGTATTAAAATGTCGTCTTTCACATTGATTCGGAATAGTCCACCGCAAAAAAGTTCCCTTTTGAGTTATCGTCGAATGAACAAAGTTGTCTCTTTCTTGTTTCAAGTGTTCAACGATGGACCCATAGCTAAAACTCAAGTTTTAAAAACTTCTCGAAATATGAATTTGTACTTTCTTTAGTGTATTAAGTGTTTCAAAATGTCGTCTTTCACGTAGATTCGGAATCATCAAAAGCAAATAAGTCAGTTTTTAGATATCTTTGATTGAACAAAGTTCTGTCTTTCTTGTTTCAAGTGTTTAACTATGGACCATGGCTAAAACTCAAGTTTTAAAAACTTTTCGAAATCTGAATATGGACTTTCTTTAGTGTATTAAGTGTTTCAAAATGCTGTCTTTCACGTAGATTCGTAATCATCAAAAGCAAATAAGTCAGTTTTAAGATATCGTTGATTGAACAAAGTTGTCTTCTTCTTGTTTCAAGTGTTCTACTATGGACCCATGGGTAAAACTCAAGTTTTAAAAACTTCCCGGAATCTGAATTGAGACTTTCGTTAGTGTATTAAGTGTATCAAAATGTCGTCTTTCACATGGATTCGGAATCGTCAACCGCAAAAAAAGTCAGTTTTGAGATATCGTTGAATGAACAAAGTTGTCTCTTTCTTGTTTCAAGTGCTTAACTATGGACCATGGCTAAAACTCAAGTTTTAAAGACATCCCGAAATCCGAATTTGGACTTTCGTTAGTGTATTAAGTGTATCAAAATGTCATCTTTCACATTGATTCGAGATCGTCAACCGCAAAAAAAGTCAGTTTTGAGATATCGTTGAATGAACAAAGTTGTCTCTTTCTTGTTTCAAGTGTTTAACTATGGACCCATGGCTAAAACTCAAGTTTTAAAGACTTCCCGAAATCTGAATTTGGACTTTCATCAGTGTATTAAGTGTATTAAAATGTAGTCTTTCACATTGATTCAGAATCGTGCACCGCAAAAAACTTCCCTTTCGAGTTATCGTTGAATGAACGAAGTTGTCTCTTTCTTGTTTCAAGTGTTCAACTATGGACCCATGGCCAAAACTCAAGTTTTAAAAACTTCCCAAAATCTGAATTTGGGCTTTCTTTAGTGTATTAAGTGTTTCAAAATGCCGTCTTTCACGTAGATTCGTAATCATCAAAAGCAAATAAGTCAGTTTTTAGATATCTTTGATTGAACAAAGTTCTGTCTTTTCTTGTTTCATGTGTTCTACTATGGACCCATGGCTAAAACTCAAGTTTTAAAAACATCCCGAAATCTAAATCTGGACTTTCATTAGGGTATTAAGTGTATCAAAATGTCGTCTTTCACATAGATTCGAAATCGTCAACTGCAAAAAAGTCAATTTTAAGATATCGTTGATTGAACAAAGTTGTCTCTTTCTTGTTTCAAGTGTTCTACTATGGACCCATGGGTAAAACTCAAGTTTTAAAAAAGTTCCTGGAATCCGAATTTGGACATTCGTTAGTGTATTAAGTGTATCAAAATGTCGTCTTTCACGTTGATTCGGAATCGTCAACCACAATAAAAGTCAGTTTTGAGATATTGTTGAATGAACAAAGTTCTCTCTTTCGTGTTTCAAGTGTTCTACTATTTACCCATGGCTAAAGCTCAAGTTTTAAAGACTTCCCGAAATCCGAATTTGGACTTTCGTTAGTGTATTAAGTGTATCAAAATGTCGTCTTTCACATTTATTAGAAATCGTCAACTGCAAAAAAAGTCAGTTTTGAGAAATCGTTGAATGAACAAAGTTGTCTCTTTCTTGTTTCAAGTGTTCTACTATGGACCCATGGCTAAAACTCAAGTTTTAAAAACTTCTCGAAATATGAATTTGGACTTTCTTTAGTGTATTAGGTGTTTCAAAATGTCGTCTTTCACGTAGATTCGGAATCATCACCAGCAAAAAAAGTCAGTTTTGTGATATCGTTGAATGAACAAAGTTGTATCTTTCTTGTTTAAGTGTTTAACTACGGACCCATGGCTAAAACTCAAGTTTTAAAGACTTTCCGAAATCCGAATTTGGACTTTCATCAGTGTATTAAGTGTATTAAAATGTCGTCTTTCACATTGATTCGGAATAGTCCACCGCAAAAAAGTTCCCTTTTGAGTTATCGTTGAATGAACAAAGTTGTCTCTTTCTTGTTTCAAGTGTTCAACGATGGACCCATAGCTAAAACTCAAGTTTTAAAAACTTCTCGAAATATGAATTTGTACTTTCTTTAGTGTATTAAGTGTTTCAAAATGTCGTCTTTCACGTAGATTCGGAATCATCAAAAGCAAATAAGTCAGTTTTTAGATATCTTTGATTGAACAAAGTTCTGTCTTTCTTGTTTCAAGTGTTTAACTATGGACCATGGCTAAAACTCAAGTTTTAAAAACTTTTCGAAATCTGAATATGGACTTTCTTTAGTGTATTAAGTGTTTCAAAATGCTGTCTTTCACGTAGATTCGTAATCATCAAAAGCAAATAAGTCAGTTTTAAGATATCGTTGATTGAACAAAGTTGTCTTCTTCTTGTTTCAAGTGTTCTACTATGGACCCATGGGTAAAACTCAAGTTTTAAAAAAGTTCCTGGAATCCGAATTTGGACATTCGTTAGTGTATTAAGTGTATCAAAATGTCGTCTTTCACGTTGATTCGGAATCGTCAACCACAATAAAAGTCAGTTTTGAGATATTGTTGAATGAACAAAGTTCTCTCTTTCGTGTTTCAAGTGTTCTACTATTTACCCATGGCTAAAGCTCAAGTTTTAAAGACTTCCCGAAATCCGAATTTGGACTTTCGTTAGTGTATTAAGTGTATCAAAATGTCGTCTTTCACATTTATTAGAAATCGTCAACTGCAAAAAAAGTCAGTTTTGAGAAATCGTTGAATGAACAAAGTTGTCTCTTTCTTGTTTCAAGTGTTCTACTATGGACCCATGGCTAAAACTCAAGTTTTAAAAACTTCTCGAAATATGAATTTGGACTTTCTTTAGTGTATTAGGTGTTTCAAAATGTCGTCTTTCACGTAGATTCGGAATCATCACCAGCAAAAAAAGTCAGTTTTGTGATATCGTTGAATGAACAAAGTTGTATCTTTCTTGTTTAAGTGTTTAACTACGGACCCATGGCTAAAACTCAAGTTTTAAAGACTTTCCGAAATCCGAATTTGGACTTTCATCAGTGTATTAAGTGTATTAAAATGTCGTCTTTCACATTGATTCGGAATAGTCCACCGCAAAAAAGTTCCCTTTTGAGTTATCGTCGAATGAACAAAGTTGTCTCTTTCTTGTTTCAAGTGTTCAACGATGGACCCATAGCTAAAACTCAAGTTTTAAAAACTTCTCGAAATATGAATTTGTACTTTCTTTAGTGTATTAAGTGTTTCAAAATGTCGTCTTTCACGTAGATTCGGAATCATCAAAAGCAAATAAGTCAGTTTTTAGATATCTTTGATTGAACAAAGTTCTGTCTTTCTTGTTTCAAGTGTTTAACTATGGACCATGGCTAAAACTCAAGTTTTAAAAACTTTTCGAAATCTGAATATGGACTTTCTTTAGTGTATTAAGTGTTTCAAAATGCTGTCTTTCACGTAGATTCGTAATCATCAAAAGCAAATAAGTCAGTTTTAAGATATCGTTGATTGAACAAAGTTGTCTTCTTCTTGTTTCAAGTGTTCTACTATGGACCCATGGGTAAAACTCAAGTTTTAAAAACTTCCCGGAATCTGAATTGAGACTTTCGTTAGTGTATTAAGTGTATCAAAATGTCGTCTTTCACATGGATTCGGAATCGTCAACCGCAAAAAAAGTCAGTTTTGAGATATCGTTGAATGAACAAAGTTGTCTCTTTCTTGTTTCAAGTGCTTAACTATGGACCATGGCTAAAACTCAAGTTTTAAAGACATCCCGAAATCCGAATTTGGACTTTCGTTAGTGTATTAAGTGTATCAAAATGTCATCTTTCACATTGATTCGAGATCGTCAACCGCAAAAAAAGTCAGTTTTGAGATATCGTTGAATGAACAAAGTTGTCTCTTTCTTGTTTCAAGTGTTTAACTATGGACCCATGGCTAAAACTCAAGTTTTAAAGACTTCCCGAAATCTGAATTTGGACTTTCATCAGTGTATTAAGTGTATTAAAATGTAGTCTTTCACATTGATTCAGAATCGTGCACCGCAAAAAACTTCCCTTTCGAGTTATCGTTGAATGAACGAAGTTGTCTCTTTCTTGTTTCAAGTGTTCAACTATGGACCCATGGCCAAAACTCAAGTTTTAAAAACTTCCCAAAATCTGAATTTGGGCTTTCTTTAGTGTATTAAGTGTTTCAAAATGCCGTCTTTCACGTAGATTCGTAATCATCAAAAGCAAATAAGTCAGTTTTTAGATATCTTTGATTGAACAAAGTTCTGTCTTTTCTTGTTTCATGTGTTCTACTATGGACCCATGGCTAAAACTCAAGTTTTAAAAACATCCCGAAATCTAAATCTGGACTTTCATTAGGGTATTAAGTGTATCAAAATGTCGTCTTTCACATAGATTCGAAATCGTCAACTGCAAAAAAGTCAATTTTAAGATATCGTTGATTGAACAAAGTTGTCTCTTTCTTGTTTCAAGTGTTCTACTATGGACCCATGGGTAAAACTCAAGTTTTAAAAAAGTTCCTGGAATCCGAATTTGGACATTCGTTAGTGTATTAAGTGTATCAAAATGTCGTCTTTCACGTTGATTCGGAATCGTCAACCACAATAAAAGTCAGTTTTGAGATATTGTTGAATGAACAAAGTTCTCTCTTTCGTGTTTCAAGTGTTCTACTATTTACCCATGGCTAAAGCTCAAGTTTTAAAGACTTCCCGAAATCCGAATTTGGACTTTCGTTAGTGTATTAAGTGTATCAAAATGTCGTCTTTCACATTTATTAGAAATCGTCAACTGCAAAAAAAGTCAGTTTTGAGAAATCGTTGAATGAACAAAGTTGTCTCTTTCTTGTTTCAAGTGTTCTACTATGGACCCATGGCTAAAACTCAAGTTTTAAAAACTTCTCGAAATATGAATTTGGACTTTCTTTAGTGTATTAGGTGTTTCAAAATGTCGTCTTTCACGTAGATTCGGAATCATCACCAGCAAAAAAAGTCAGTTTTGTGATATCGTTGAATGAACAAAGTTGTATCTTTCTTGTTTAAGTGTTTAACTACGGACCCATGGCTAAAACTCAAGTTTTAAAGACTTTCCGAAATCCGAATTTGGACTTTCATCAGTGTATTAAGTGTATTAAAATGTCGTCTTTCACATTGATTCGGAATAGTCCACCGCAAAAAAGTTCCCTTTTGAGTTATCGTTGAATGAACAAAGTTGTCTCTTTCTTGTTTCAAGTGTTCAACGATGGACCCATAGCTAAAACTCAAGTTTTAAAAACTTCTCGAAATATGAATTTGTACTTTCTTTAGTGTATTAAGTGTTTCAAAATGTCGTCTTTCACGTAGATTCGGAATCATCAAAAGCAAATAAGTCAGTTTTTAGATATCTTTGATTGAACAAAGTTCTGTCTTTCTTGTTTCAAGTGTTTAACTATGGACCATGGCTAAAACTCAAGTTTTAAAAACTTTTCGAAATCTGAATATGGACTTTCTTTAGTGTATTAAGTGTTTCAAAATGCTGTCTTTCACGTAGATTCGTAATCATCAAAAGCAAATAAGTCAGTTTTAAGATATCGTTGATTGAACAAAGTTGTCTTCTTCTTGTTTCAAGTGTTCTACTATGGACCCATGGGTAAAACTCAAGTTTTAAAAAAGTTCCTGGAATCCGAATTTGGACATTCGTTAGTGTATTAAGTGTATCAAAATGTCGTCTTTCACGTTGATTCGGAATCGTCAACCACAATAAAAGTCAGTTTTGAGATATTGTTGAATGAACAAAGTTCTCTCTTTCGTGTTTCAAGTGTTCTACTATTTACCCATGGCTAAAGCTCAAGTTTTAAAGACTTCCCGAAATCCGAATTTGGACTTTCGTTAGTGTATTAAGTGTATCAAAATGTCGTCTTTCACATTTATTAGAAATCGTCAACTGCAAAAAAAGTCAGTTTTGAGAAATCGTTGAATGAACAAAGTTGTCTCTTTCTTGTTTCAAGTGTTCTACTATGGACCCATGGCTAAAACTCAAGTTTTAAAAACTTCTCGAAATATGAATTTGGACTTTCTTTAGTGTATTAGGTGTTTCAAAATGTCGTCTTTCACGTAGATTCGGAATCATCACCAGCAAAAAAAGTCAGTTTTGTGATATCGTTGAATGAACAAAGTTGTATCTTTCTTGTTTAAGTGTTTAACTACGGACCCATGGCTAAAACTCAAGTTTTAAAGACTTTCCGAAATCCGAATTTGGACTTTCATCAGTGTATTAAGTGTATTAAAATGTCGTCTTTCACATTGATTCGGAATAGTCCACCGCAAAAAAGTTCCCTTTTGAGTTATCGTCGAATGAACAAAGTTGTCTCTTTCTTGTTTCAAGTGTTCAACGATGGACCCATAGCTAAAACTCAAGTTTTAAAAACTTCTCGAAATATGAATTTGTACTTTCTTTAGTGTATTAAGTGTTTCAAAATGTCGTCTTTCACGTAGATTCGGAATCATCAAAAGCAAATAAGTCAGTTTTTAGATATCTTTGATTGAACAAAGTTCTGTCTTTCTTGTTTCAAGTGTTTAACTATGGACCATGGCTAAAACTCAAGTTTTAAAAACTTTTCGAAATCTGAATATGGACTTTCTTTAGTGTATTAAGTGTTTCAAAATGCTGTCTTTCACGTAGATTCGTAATCATCAAAAGCAAATAAGTCAGTTTTAAGATATCGTTGATTGAACAAAGTTGTCTTCTTCTTGTTTCAAGTGTTCTACTATGGACCCATGGGTAAAACTCAAGTTTTAAAAACTTCCCGGAATCTGAATTGAGACTTTCGTTAGTGTATTAAGTGTATCAAAATGTCGTCTTTCACATGGATTCGGAATCGTCAACCGCAAAAAAAGTCAGTTTTGAGATATCGTTGAATGAACAAAGTTGTCTCTTTCTTGTTTCAAGTGCTTAACTATGGACCATGGCTAAAACTCAAGTTTTAAAGACATCCCGAAATCCGAATTTGGACTTTCGTTAGTGTATTAAGTGTATCAAAATGTCATCTTTCACATTGATTCGAGATCGTCAACCGCAAAAAAAGTCAGTTTTGAGATATCGTTGAATGAACAAAGTTGTCTCTTTCTTGTTTCAAGTGTTTAACTATGGACCCATGGCTAAAACTCAAGTTTTAAAGACTTCCCGAAATCTGAATTTGGACTTTCATCAGTGTATTAAGTGTATTAAAATGTAGTCTTTCACATTGATTCAGAATCGTGCACCGCAAAAAACTTCCCTTTCGAGTTATCGTTGAATGAACGAAGTTGTCTCTTTCTTGTTTCAAGTGTTCAACTATGGACCCATGGCCAAAACTCAAGTTTTAAAAACTTCCCAAAATCTGAATTTGGGCTTTCTTTAGTGTATTAAGTGTTTCAAAATGCCGTCTTTCACGTAGATTCGTAATCATCAAAAGCAAATAAGTCAGTTTTTAGATATCTTTGATTGAACAAAGTTCTGTCTTTTCTTGTTTCATGTGTTCTACTATGGACCCATGGCTAAAACTCAAGTTTTAAAAACATCCCGAAATCTAAATCTGGACTTTCATTAGGGTATTAAGTGTATCAAAATGTCGTCTTTCACATAGATTCGAAATCGTCAACTGCAAAAAAGTCAATTTTAAGATATCGTTGATTGAACAAAGTTGTCTCTTTCTTGTTTCAAGTGTTCTACTATGGACCCATGGGTAAAACTCAAGTTTTAAAAAAGTTCCTGGAATCCGAATTTGGACATTCGTTAGTGTATTAAGTGTATCAAAATGTCGTCTTTCACGTTGATTCGGAATCGTCAACCACAATAAAAGTCAGTTTTGAGATATTGTTGAATGAACAAAGTTCTCTCTTTCGTGTTTCAAGTGTTCTACTATTTACCCATGGCTAAAGCTCAAGTTTTAAAGACTTCCCGAAATCCGAATTTGGACTTTCGTTAGTGTATTAAGTGTATCAAAATGTCGTCTTTCACATTTATTAGAAATCGTCAACTGCAAAAAAAGTCAGTTTTGAGAAATCGTTGAATGAACAAAGTTGTCTCTTTCTTGTTTCAAGTGTTCTACTATGGACCCATGGCTAAAACTCAAGTTTTAAAAACTTCTCGAAATATGAATTTGGACTTTCTTTAGTGTATTAGGTGTTTCAAAATGTCGTCTTTCACGTAGATTCGGAATCATCACCAGCAAAAAAAGTCAGTTTTGTGATATCGTTGAATGAACAAAGTTGTATCTTTCTTGTTTAAGTGTTTAACTACGGACCCATGGCTAAAACTCAAGTTTTAAAGACTTTCCGAAATCCGAATTTGGACTTTCATCAGTGTATTAAGTGTATTAAAATGTCGTCTTTCACATTGATTCGGAATAGTCCACCGCAAAAAAGTTCCCTTTTGAGTTATCGTTGAATGAACAAAGTTGTCTCTTTCTTGTTTCAAGTGTTCAACGATGGACCCATAGCTAAAACTCAAGTTTTAAAAACTTCTCGAAATATGAATTTGTACTTTCTTTAGTGTATTAAGTGTTTCAAAATGTCGTCTTTCACGTAGATTCGGAATCATCAAAAGCAAATAAGTCAGTTTTTAGATATCTTTGATTGAACAAAGTTCTGTCTTTCTTGTTTCAAGTGTTTAACTATGGACCATGGCTAAAACTCAAGTTTTAAAAACTTTTCGAAATCTGAATATGGACTTTCTTTAGTGTATTAAGTGTTTCAAAATGCTGTCTTTCACGTAGATTCGTAATCATCAAAAGCAAATAAGTCAGTTTTAAGATATCGTTGATTGAACAAAGTTGTCTTCTTCTTGTTTCAAGTGTTCTACTATGGACCCATGGGTAAAACTCAAGTTTTAAAAACTTCCCGGAATCTGAATTGAGACTTTCGTTAGTGTATTAAGTGTATCAAAATGTCGTCTTTCACATGGATTCGGAATCGTCAACCGCAAAAAAAGTCAGTTTTGAGATATCGTTGAATGAACAAAGTTGTCTCTTTCTTGTTTCAAGTGCTTAACTATGGACCATGGCTAAAACTCAAGTTTTAAAGACATCCCGAAATCCGAATTTGGACTTTCGTTAGTGTATTAAGTGTATCAAAATGTCATCTTTCACATTGATTCGAGATCGTCAACCGCAAAAAAAGTCAGTTTTGAGATATCGTTGAATGAACAAAGTTGTCTCTTTCTTGTTTCAAGTGTTTAACTATGGACCCATGGCTAAAACTCAAGTTTTAAAGACTTCCCGAAATCTGAATTTGGACTTTCATCAGTGTATTAAGTGTATTAAAATGTAGTCTTTCACATTGATTCAGAATCGTGCACCGCAAAAAACTTCCCTTTCGAGTTATCGTTGAATGAACGAAGTTGTCTCTTTCTTGTTTCAAGTGTTCTACTATGGACCCATGGGTAAAACTCAAGTTTTAAAAAAGTTCCTGGAATCCGAATTTGGACATTCGTTAGTGTATTAAGTGTATCAAAATGTCGTCTTTCACGTTGATTCGGAATCGTCAACCACAATAAAAGTCAGTTTTGAGATATTGTTGAATGAACAAAGTTCTCTCTTTCGTGTTTCAAGTGTTCTACTATTTACCCATGGCTAAAGCTCAAGTTTTAAAGACTTCCCGAAATCCGAATTTGGACTTTCGTTAGTGTATTAAGTGTATCAAAATGTCGTCTTTCACATTTATTAGAAATCGTCAACTGCAAAAAAAGTCAGTTTTGAGAAATCGTTGAATGAACAAAGTTGTCTCTTTCTTGTTTCAAGTGTTCTACTATGGACCCATGGCTAAAACTCAAGTTTTAAAAACTTCTCGAAATATGAATTTGGACTTTCTTTAGTGTATTAGGTGTTTCAAAATGTCGTCTTTCACGTAGATTCGGAATCATCACCAGCAAAAAAAGTCAGTTTTGTGATATCGTTGAATGAACAAAGTTGTATCTTTCTTGTTTAAGTGTTTAACTACGGACCCATGGCTAAAACTCAAGTTTTAAAGACTTTCCGAAATCCGAATTTGGACTTTCATCAGTGTATTAAGTGTATTAAAATGTCGTCTTTCACATTGATTCGGAATAGTCCACCGCAAAAAAGTTCCCTTTTGAGTTATCGTCGAATGAACAAAGTTGTCTCTTTCTTGTTTCAAGTGTTCAACGATGGACCCATAGCTAAAACTCAAGTTTTAAAAACTTCTCGAAATATGAATTTGTACTTTCTTTAGTGTATTAAGTGTTTCAAAATGTCGTCTTTCACGTAGATTCGGAATCATCAAAAGCAAATAAGTCAGTTTTTAGATATCTTTGATTGAACAAAGTTCTGTCTTTCTTGTTTCAAGTGTTTAACTATGGACCATGGCTAAAACTCAAGTTTTAAAAACTTTTCGAAATCTGAATATGGACTTTCTTTAGTGTATTAAGTGTTTCAAAATGCTGTCTTTCACGTAGATTCGTAATCATCAAAAGCAAATAAGTCAGTTTTAAGATATCGTTGATTGAACAAAGTTGTCTTCTTCTTGTTTCAAGTGTTCTACTATGGACCCATGGGTAAAACTCAAGTTTTAAAAACTTCCCGGAATCTGAATTGAGACTTTCGTTAGTGTATTAAGTGTATCAAAATGTCGTCTTTCACATGGATTCGGAATCGTCAACCGCAAAAAAAGTCAGTTTTGAGATATCGTTGAATGAACAAAGTTGTCTCTTTCTTGTTTCAAGTGCTTAACTATGGACCATGGCTAAAACTCAAGTTTTAAAGACATCCCGAAATCCGAATTTGGACTTTCGTTAGTGTATTAAGTGTATCAAAATGTCATCTTTCACATTGATTCGAGATCGTCAACCGCAAAAAAAGTCAGTTTTGAGATATCGTTGAATGAACAAAGTTGTCTCTTTCTTGTTTCAAGTGTTTAACTATGGACCCATGGCTAAAACTCAAGTTTTAAAGACTTCCCGAAATCTGAATTTGGACTTTCATCAGTGTATTAAGTGTATTAAAATGTAGTCTTTCACATTGATTCAGAATCGTGCACCGCAAAAAACTTCCCTTTCGAGTTATCGTTGAATGAACGAAGTTGTCTCTTTCTTGTTTCAAGTGTTCAACTATGGACCCATGGCCAAAACTCAAGTTTTAAAAACTTCCCAAAATCTGAATTTGGGCTTTCTTTAGTGTATTAAGTGTTTCAAAATGCCGTCTTTCACGTAGATTCGTAATCATCAAAAGCAAATAAGTCAGTTTTTAGATATCTTTGATTGAACAAAGTTCTGTCTTTTCTTGTTTCATGTGTTCTACTATGGACCCATGGCTAAAACTCAAGTTTTAAAAACATCCCGAAATCTAAATCTGGACTTTCATTAGGGTATTAAGTGTATCAAAATGTCGTCTTTCACATAGATTCGAAATCG
The DNA here is from genome assembly GCA_036245055.1 of Diospyros kaki. Classification (NCBI taxonomy): domain Eukaryota; kingdom Viridiplantae; phylum Streptophyta; class Magnoliopsida; order Ericales; family Ebenaceae; genus Diospyros; species Diospyros kaki. The sequence goes on along the minus strand of BSEG01000009.1, from coordinate 17,194,420 downwards.
TCAACTGCAAAAAAGTCAATTTTAAGATATCGTTGATTGAACAAAGTTGTCTCTTTCTTGTTTCAAGTGTTCTACTATGGACCCATGGGTAAAACTCAAGTTTTAAAAAAGTTCCTGGAATCCGAATTTGGACATTCGTTAGTGTATTAAGTGTATCAAAATGTCGTCTTTCACGTTGATTCGGAATCGTCAACCACAATAAAAGTCAGTTTTGAGATATTGTTGAATGAACAAAGTTCTCTCTTTCGTGTTTCAAGTGTTCTACTATTTACCCATGGCTAAAGCTCAAGTTTTAAAGACTTCCCGAAATCCGAATTTGGACTTTCGTTAGTGTATTAAGTGTATCAAAATGTCGTCTTTCACATTTATTAGAAATCGTCAACTGCAAAAAAAGTCAGTTTTGAGAAATCGTTGAATGAACAAAGTTGTCTCTTTCTTGTTTCAAGTGTTCTACTATGGACCCATGGCTAAAACTCAAGTTTTAAAAACTTCTCGAAATATGAATTTGGACTTTCTTTAGTGTATTAGGTGTTTCAAAATGTCGTCTTTCACGTAGATTCGGAATCATCACCAGCAAAAAAAGTCAGTTTTGTGATATCGTTGAATGAACAAAGTTGTATCTTTCTTGTTTAAGTGTTTAACTACGGACCCATGGCTAAAACTCAAGTTTTAAAGACTTTCCGAAATCCGAATTTGGACTTTCATCAGTGTATTAAGTGTATTAAAATGTCGTCTTTCACATTGATTCGGAATAGTCCACCGCAAAAAAGTTCCCTTTTGAGTTATCGTTGAATGAACAAAGTTGTCTCTTTCTTGTTTCAAGTGTTCAACGATGGACCCATAGCTAAAACTCAAGTTTTAAAAACTTCTCGAAATATGAATTTGTACTTTCTTTAGTGTATTAAGTGTTTCAAAATGTCGTCTTTCACGTAGATTCGGAATCATCAAAAGCAAATAAGTCAGTTTTTAGATATCTTTGATTGAACAAAGTTCTGTCTTTCTTGTTTCAAGTGTTTAACTATGGACCATGGCTAAAACTCAAGTTTTAAAAACTTTTCGAAATCTGAATATGGACTTTCTTTAGTGTATTAAGTGTTTCAAAATGCTGTCTTTCACGTAGATTCGTAATCATCAAAAGCAAATAAGTCAGTTTTAAGATATCGTTGATTGAACAAAGTTGTCTTCTTCTTGTTTCAAGTGTTCTACTATGGACCCATGGGTAAAACTCAAGTTTTAAAAACTTCCCGGAATCTGAATTGAGACTTTCGTTAGTGTATTAAGTGTATCAAAATGTCGTCTTTCACATGGATTCGGAATCGTCAACCGCAAAAAAAGTCAGTTTTGAGATATCGTTGAATGAACAAAGTTGTCTCTTTCTTGTTTCAAGTGCTTAACTATGGACCATGGCTAAAACTCAAGTTTTAAAGACATCCCGAAATCCGAATTTGGACTTTCGTTAGTGTATTAAGTGTATCAAAATGTCATCTTTCACATTGATTCGAGATCGTCAACCGCAAAAAAAGTCAGTTTTGAGATATCGTTGAATGAACAAAGTTGTCTCTTTCTTGTTTCAAGTGTTTAACTATGGACCCATGGCTAAAACTCAAGTTTTAAAGACTTCCCGAAATCTGAATTTGGACTTTCATCAGTGTATTAAGTGTATTAAAATGTAGTCTTTCACATTGATTCAGAATCGTGCACCGCAAAAAACTTCCCTTTCGAGTTATCGTTGAATGAACGAAGTTGTCTCTTTCTTGTTTCAAGTGTTCTACTATGGACCCATGGGTAAAACTCAAGTTTTAAAAAAGTTCCTGGAATCCGAATTTGGACATTCGTTAGTGTATTAAGTGTATCAAAATGTCGTCTTTCACGTTGATTCGGAATCGTCAACCACAATAAAAGTCAGTTTTGAGATATTGTTGAATGAACAAAGTTCTCTCTTTCGTGTTTCAAGTGTTCTACTATTTACCCATGGCTAAAGCTCAAGTTTTAAAGACTTCCCGAAATCCGAATTTGGACTTTCGTTAGTGTATTAAGTGTATCAAAATGTCGTCTTTCACATTTATTAGAAATCGTCAACTGCAAAAAAAGTCAGTTTTGAGAAATCGTTGAATGAACAAAGTTGTCTCTTTCTTGTTTCAAGTGTTCTACTATGGACCCATGGCTAAAACTCAAGTTTTAAAAACTTCTCGAAATATGAATTTGGACTTTCTTTAGTGTATTAGGTGTTTCAAAATGTCGTCTTTCACGTAGATTCGGAATCATCACCAGCAAAAAAAGTCAGTTTTGTGATATCGTTGAATGAACAAAGTTGTATCTTTCTTGTTTAAGTGTTTAACTACGGACCCATGGCTAAAACTCAAGTTTTAAAGACTTTCCGAAATCCGAATTTGGACTTTCATCAGTGTATTAAGTGTATTAAAATGTCGTCTTTCACATTGATTCGGAATAGTCCACCGCAAAAAAGTTCCCTTTTGAGTTATCGTTGAATGAACAAAGTTGTCTCTTTCTTGTTTCAAGTGTTCAACGATGGACCCATAGCTAAAACTCAAGTTTTAAAAACTTCTCGAAATATGAATTTGTACTTTCTTTAGTGTATTAAGTGTTTCAAAATGTCGTCTTTCACGTAGATTCGGAATCATCAAAAGCAAATAAGTCAGTTTTTAGATATCTTTGATTGAACAAAGTTCTGTCTTTCTTGTTTCAAGTGTTTAACTATGGACCATGGCTAAAACTCAAGTTTTAAAAACTTTTCGAAATCTGAATATGGACTTTCTTTAGTGTATTAAGTGTTTCAAAATGCTGTCTTTCACGTAGATTCGTAATCATCAAAAGCAAATAAGTCAGTTTTAAGATATCGTTGATTGAACAAAGTTGTCTTCTTCTTGTTTCAAGTGTTCTACTATGGACCCATGGGTAAAACTCAAGTTTTAAAAAAGTTCCTGGAATCCGAATTTGGACATTCGTTAGTGTATTAAGTGTATCAAAATGTCGTCTTTCACGTTGATTCGGAATCGTCAACCACAATAAAAGTCAGTTTTGAGATATTGTTGAATGAACAAAGTTCTCTCTTTCGTGTTTCAAGTGTTCTACTATTTACCCATGGCTAAAGCTCAAGTTTTAAAGACTTCCCGAAATCCGAATTTGGACTTTCGTTAGTGTATTAAGTGTATCAAAATGTCGTCTTTCACATTTATTAGAAATCGTCAACTGCAAAAAAAGTCAGTTTTGAGAAATCGTTGAATGAACAAAGTTGTCTCTTTCTTGTTTCAAGTGTTCTACTATGGACCCATGGCTAAAACTCAAGTTTTAAAAACTTCTCGAAATATGAATTTGGACTTTCTTTAGTGTATTAGGTGTTTCAAAATGTCGTCTTTCACGTAGATTCGGAATCATCACCAGCAAAAAAAGTCAGTTTTGTGATATCGTTGAATGAACAAAGTTGTATCTTTCTTGTTTAAGTGTTTAACTACGGACCCATGGCTAAAACTCAAGTTTTAAAGACTTTCCGAAATCCGAATTTGGACTTTCATCAGTGTATTAAGTGTATTAAAATGTCGTCTTTCACATTGATTCGGAATAGTCCACCGCAAAAAAGTTCCCTTTTGAGTTATCGTCGAATGAACAAAGTTGTCTCTTTCTTGTTTCAAGTGTTCAACGATGGACCCATAGCTAAAACTCAAGTTTTAAAAACTTCTCGAAATATGAATTTGTACTTTCTTTAGTGTATTAAGTGTTTCAAAATGTCGTCTTTCACGTAGATTCGGAATCATCAAAAGCAAATAAGTCAGTTTTTAGATATCTTTGATTGAACAAAGTTCTGTCTTTCTTGTTTCAAGTGTTTAACTATGGACCATGGCTAAAACTCAAGTTTTAAAAACTTTTCGAAATCTGAATATGGACTTTCTTTAGTGTATTAAGTGTTTCAAAATGCTGTCTTTCACGTAGATTCGTAATCATCAAAAGCAAATAAGTCAGTTTTAAGATATCGTTGATTGAACAAAGTTGTCTTCTTCTTGTTTCAAGTGTTCTACTATGGACCCATGGGTAAAACTCAAGTTTTAAAAACTTCCCGGAATCTGAATTGAGACTTTCGTTAGTGTATTAAGTGTATCAAAATGTCGTCTTTCACATGGATTCGGAATCGTCAACCGCAAAAAAAGTCAGTTTTGAGATATCGTTGAATGAACAAAGTTGTCTCTTTCTTGTTTCAAGTGCTTAACTATGGACCATGGCTAAAACTCAAGTTTTAAAGACATCCCGAAATCCGAATTTGGACTTTCGTTAGTGTATTAAGTGTATCAAAATGTCATCTTTCACATTGATTCGAGATCGTCAACCGCAAAAAAAGTCAGTTTTGAGATATCGTTGAATGAACAAAGTTGTCTCTTTCTTGTTTCAAGTGTTTAACTATGGACCCATGGCTAAAACTCAAGTTTTAAAGACTTCCCGAAATCTGAATTTGGACTTTCATCAGTGTATTAAGTGTATTAAAATGTAGTCTTTCACATTGATTCAGAATCGTGCACCGCAAAAAACTTCCCTTTCGAGTTATCGTTGAATGAACGAAGTTGTCTCTTTCTTGTTTCAAGTGTTCAACTATGGACCCATGGCCAAAACTCAAGTTTTAAAAACTTCCCAAAATCTGAATTTGGGCTTTCTTTAGTGTATTAAGTGTTTCAAAATGCCGTCTTTCACGTAGATTCGTAATCATCAAAAGCAAATAAGTCAGTTTTTAGATATCTTTGATTGAACAAAGTTCTGTCTTTTCTTGTTTCATGTGTTCTACTATGGACCCATGGCTAAAACTCAAGTTTTAAAAACATCCCGAAATCTAAATCTGGACTTTCATTAGGGTATTAAGTGTATCAAAATGTCGTCTTTCACATAGATTCGAAATCGTCAACTGCAAAAAAGTCAATTTTAAGATATCGTTGATTGAACAAAGTTGTCTCTTTCTTGTTTCAAGTGTTCTACTATGGACCCATGGGTAAAACTCAAGTTTTAAAAAAGTTCCTGGAATCCGAATTTGGACATTCGTTAGTGTATTAAGTGTATCAAAATGTCGTCTTTCACGTTGATTCGGAATCGTCAACCACAATAAAAGTCAGTTTTGAGATATTGTTGAATGAACAAAGTTCTCTCTTTCGTGTTTCAAGTGTTCTACTATTTACCCATGGCTAAAGCTCAAGTTTTAAAGACTTCCCGAAATCCGAATTTGGACTTTCGTTAGTGTATTAAGTGTATCAAAATGTCGTCTTTCACATTTATTAGAAATCGTCAACTGCAAAAAAAGTCAGTTTTGAGAAATCGTTGAATGAACAAAGTTGTCTCTTTCTTGTTTCAAGTGTTCTACTATGGACCCATGGCTAAAACTCAAGTTTTAAAAACTTCTCGAAATATGAATTTGGACTTTCTTTAGTGTATTAGGTGTTTCAAAATGTCGTCTTTCACGTAGATTCGGAATCATCACCAGCAAAAAAAGTCAGTTTTGTGATATCGTTGAATGAACAAAGTTGTATCTTTCTTGTTTAAGTGTTTAACTACGGACCCATGGCTAAAACTCAAGTTTTAAAGACTTTCCGAAATCCGAATTTGGACTTTCATCAGTGTATTAAGTGTATTAAAATGTCGTCTTTCACATTGATTCGGAATAGTCCACCGCAAAAAAGTTCCCTTTTGAGTTATCGTTGAATGAACAAAGTTGTCTCTTTCTTGTTTCAAGTGTTCAACGATGGACCCATAGCTAAAACTCAAGTTTTAAAAACTTCTCGAAATATGAATTTGTACTTTCTTTAGTGTATTAAGTGTTTCAAAATGTCGTCTTTCACGTAGATTCGGAATCATCAAAAGCAAATAAGTCAGTTTTTAGATATCTTTGATTGAACAAAGTTCTGTCTTTCTTGTTTCAAGTGTTTAACTATGGACCATGGCTAAAACTCAAGTTTTAAAAACTTTTCGAAATCTGAATATGGACTTTCTTTAGTGTATTAAGTGTTTCAAAATGCTGTCTTTCACGTAGATTCGTAATCATCAAAAGCAAATAAGTCAGTTTTAAGATATCGTTGATTGAACAAAGTTGTCTTCTTCTTGTTTCAAGTGTTCTACTATGGACCCATGGGTAAAACTCAAGTTTTAAAAAAGTTCCTGGAATCCGAATTTGGACATTCGTTAGTGTATTAAGTGTATCAAAATGTCGTCTTTCACGTTGATTCGGAATCGTCAACCACAATAAAAGTCAGTTTTGAGATATTGTTGAATGAACAAAGTTCTCTCTTTCGTGTTTCAAGTGTTCTACTATTTACCCATGGCTAAAGCTCAAGTTTTAAAGACTTCCCGAAATCCGAATTTGGACTTTCGTTAGTGTATTAAGTGTATCAAAATGTCGTCTTTCACATTTATTAGAAATCGTCAACTGCAAAAAAAGTCAGTTTTGAGAAATCGTTGAATGAACAAAGTTGTCTCTTTCTTGTTTCAAGTGTTCTACTATGGACCCATGGCTAAAACTCAAGTTTTAAAAACTTCTCGAAATATGAATTTGGACTTTCTTTAGTGTATTAGGTGTTTCAAAATGTCGTCTTTCACGTAGATTCGGAATCATCACCAGCAAAAAAAGTCAGTTTTGTGATATCGTTGAATGAACAAAGTTGTATCTTTCTTGTTTAAGTGTTTAACTACGGACCCATGGCTAAAACTCAAGTTTTAAAGACTTTCCGAAATCCGAATTTGGACTTTCATCAGTGTATTAAGTGTATTAAAATGTCGTCTTTCACATTGATTCGGAATAGTCCACCGCAAAAAAGTTCCCTTTTGAGTTATCGTCGAATGAACAAAGTTGTCTCTTTCTTGTTTCAAGTGTTCAACGATGGACCCATAGCTAAAACTCAAGTTTTAAAAACTTCTCGAAATATGAATTTGTACTTTCTTTAGTGTATTAAGTGTTTCAAAATGTCGTCTTTCACGTAGATTCGGAATCATCAAAAGCAAATAAGTCAGTTTTTAGATATCTTTGATTGAACAAAGTTCTGTCTTTCTTGTTTCAAGTGTTTAACTATGGACCATGGCTAAAACTCAAGTTTTAAAAACTTTTCGAAATCTGAATATGGACTTTCTTTAGTGTATTAAGTGTTTCAAAATGCTGTCTTTCACGTAGATTCGTAATCATCAAAAGCAAATAAGTCAGTTTTAAGATATCGTTGATTGAACAAAGTTGTCTTCTTCTTGTTTCAAGTGTTCTACTATGGACCCATGGGTAAAACTCAAGTTTTAAAAACTTCCCGGAATCTGAATTGAGACTTTCGTTAGTGTATTAAGTGTATCAAAATGTCGTCTTTCACATGGATTCGGAATCGTCAACCGCAAAAAAAGTCAGTTTTGAGATATCGTTGAATGAACAAAGTTGTCTCTTTCTTGTTTCAAGTGCTTAACTATGGACCATGGCTAAAACTCAAGTTTTAAAGACATCCCGAAATCCGAATTTGGACTTTCGTTAGTGTATTAAGTGTATCAAAATGTCATCTTTCACATTGATTCGAGATCGTCAACCGCAAAAAAAGTCAGTTTTGAGATATCGTTGAATGAACAAAGTTGTCTCTTTCTTGTTTCAAGTGTTTAACTATGGACCCATGGCTAAAACTCAAGTTTTAAAGACTTCCCGAAATCTGAATTTGGACTTTCATCAGTGTATTAAGTGTATTAAAATGTAGTCTTTCACATTGATTCAGAATCGTGCACCGCAAAAAACTTCCCTTTCGAGTTATCGTTGAATGAACGAAGTTGTCTCTTTCTTGTTTCAAGTGTTCAACTATGGACCCATGGCCAAAACTCAAGTTTTAAAAACTTCCCAAAATCTGAATTTGGGCTTTCTTTAGTGTATTAAGTGTTTCAAAATGCCGTCTTTCACGTAGATTCGTAATCATCAAAAGCAAATAAGTCAGTTTTTAGATATCTTTGATTGAACAAAGTTCTGTCTTTTCTTGTTTCATGTGTTCTACTATGGACCCATGGCTAAAACTCAAGTTTTAAAAACATCCCGAAATCTAAATCTGGACTTTCATTAGGGTATTAAGTGTATCAAAATGTCGTCTTTCACATAGATTCGAAATCGTCAACTGCAAAAAAGTCAATTTTAAGATATCGTTGATTGAACAAAGTTGTCTCTTTCTTGTTTCAAGTGTTCTACTATGGACCCATGGGTAAAACTCAAGTTTTAAAAAAGTTCCTGGAATCCGAATTTGGACATTCGTTAGTGTATTAAGTGTATCAAAATGTCGTCTTTCACGTTGATTCGGAATCGTCAACCACAATAAAAGTCAGTTTTGAGATATTGTTGAATGAACAAAGTTCTCTCTTTCGTGTTTCAAGTGTTCTACTATTTACCCATGGCTAAAGCTCAAGTTTTAAAGACTTCCCGAAATCCGAATTTGGACTTTCGTTAGTGTATTAAGTGTATCAAAATGTCGTCTTTCACATTTATTAGAAATCGTCAACTGCAAAAAAAGTCAGTTTTGAGAAATCGTTGAATGAACAAAGTTGTCTCTTTCTTGTTTCAAGTGTTCTACTATGGACCCATGGCTAAAACTCAAGTTTTAAAAACTTCTCGAAATATGAATTTGGACTTTCTTTAGTGTATTAGGTGTTTCAAAATGTCGTCTTTCACGTAGATTCGGAATCATCACCAGCAAAAAAAGTCAGTTTTGTGATATCGTTGAATGAACAAAGTTGTATCTTTCTTGTTTAAGTGTTTAACTACGGACCCATGGCTAAAACTCAAGTTTTAAAGACTTTCCGAAATCCGAATTTGGACTTTCATCAGTGTATTAAGTGTATTAAAATGTCGTCTTTCACATTGATTCGGAATAGTCCACCGCAAAAAAGTTCCCTTTTGAGTTATCGTTGAATGAACAAAGTTGTCTCTTTCTTGTTTCAAGTGTTCAACGATGGACCCATAGCTAAAACTCAAGTTTTAAAAACTTCTCGAAATATGAATTTGTACTTTCTTTAGTGTATTAAGTGTTTCAAAATGTCGTCTTTCACGTAGATTCGGAATCATCAAAAGCAAATAAGTCAGTTTTTAGATATCTTTGATTGAACAAAGTTCTGTCTTTCTTGTTTCAAGTGTTTAACTATGGACCATGGCTAAAACTCAAGTTTTAAAAACTTTTCGAAATCTGAATATGGACTTTCTTTAGTGTATTAAGTGTTTCAAAATGCTGTCTTTCACGTAGATTCGTAATCATCAAAAGCAAATAAGTCAGTTTTAAGATATCGTTGATTGAACAAAGTTGTCTTCTTCTTGTTTCAAGTGTTCTACTATGGACCCATGGGTAAAACTCAAGTTTTAAAAACTTCCCGGAATCTGAATTGAGACTTTCGTTAGTGTATTAAGTGTATCAAAATGTCGTCTTTCACATGGATTCGGAATCGTCAACCGCAAAAAAAGTCAGTTTTGAGATATCGTTGAATGAACAAAGTTGTCTCTTTCTTGTTTCAAGTGCTTAACTATGGACCATGGCTAAAACTCAAGTTTTAAAGACATCCCGAAATCCGAATTTGGACTTTCGTTAGTGTATTAAGTGTATCAAAATGTCATCTTTCACATTGATTCGAGATCGTCAACCGCAAAAAAAGTCAGTTTTGAGATATCGTTGAATGAACAAAGTTGTCTCTTTCTTGTTTCAAGTGTTTAACTATGGACCCATGGCTAAAACTCAAGTTTTAAAGACTTCCCGAAATCTGAATTTGGACTTTCATCAGTGTATTAAGTGTATTAAAATGTAGTCTTTCACATTGATTCAGAATCGTGCACCGCAAAAAACTTCCCTTTCGAGTTATCGTTGAATGAACGAAGTTGTCTCTTTCTTGTTTCAAGTGTTCAACTATGGACCCATGGCCAAAACTCAAGTTTTAAAAACTTCCCAAAATCTGAATTTGGGCTTTCTTTAGTGTATTAAGTGTTTCAAAATGCCGTCTTTCACGTAGATTCGTAATCATCAAAAGCAAATAAGTCAGTTTTTAGATATCTTTGATTGAACAAAGTTCTGTCTTTTCTTGTTTCATGTGTTCTACTATGGACCCATGGCTAAAACTCAAGTTTTAAAAACATCCCAAAATCTAAATCTGGACTTTCATTAGGGTATTAAGTGTATCAAAATGTCGTCTTTCACATAGATTCGAAATCGTCAACTGCAAAAAAGTCAATTTTAAGATATCGTTGATTGAACAAAGTTGTCTCTTTCTTGTTTCAAGTGTTCTACTATGGACCCATGGGTAAAACTCAAGTTTTAAAAAAGTTCCTGGAATCCGAATTTGGACATTCGTTAGTGTATTAAGTGTATCAAAATGTCGTCTTTCACGTTGATTCGGAATCGTCAACCACAATAAAAGTCAGTTTTGAGATATTGTTGAATGAACAAAGTTCTCTCTTTCGTGTTTCAAGTGTTCTACTATTTACCCATGGCTAAAGCTCAAGTTTTAAAGACTTCCCGAAATCCGAATTTGGACTTTCGTTAGTGTATTAAGTGTATCAAATTGTCGTCTTTCACATTTATTAGAAATCGTCAACTGCAAAAAAAGTCAGTTTTGAGAAATCGTTGAATGAACAAAGTTGTCTCTTTCTTGTTTCAAGTGTTCTACTATGGACCCATGGCTAAAACTCAAGTTTTAAAAACTTCTCGAAATATGAATTTGGACTTTCTTTAGTGTATTAGGTGTTTCAAAATGTCGTCTTTCACGTAGATTCGGAATCATCACCAGCAAAAAAAGTCAGTTTTGTGATATCGTTGAATGAACAAAGTTGTATCTTTCTTGTTTAAGTGTTTAACTACGGACCCATGGCTAAAACTCAAGTTTTAAAGACTTTCCGAAATCCGAATTTGGACTTTCATCAGTGTATTAAGTGTATTAAAATGTCGTCTTTCACATTGATTCGGAATAGTCCACCGCAAAAAAGTTCCCTTTTGAGTTATCGTCGAATGAACAAAGTTGTCTCTTTCTTGTTTCAAGTGTTCAACGATGGACCCATAGCTAAAACTCAAGTTTTAAAAACTTCTCGAAATATGAATTTGTACTTTCTTTAGTGTATTAAGTGTTTCAAAATGTCGTCTTTCACGTAGATTCGGAATCATCAAAAGCAAATAAGTCAGTTTTTAGATATCTTTGATTGAACAAAGTTCTGTCTTTCTTGTTTCAAGTGTTTAACTATGGACCATGGCTAAAACTCAAGTTTTAAAAACTTTTCGAAATCTGAATATGGACTTTCTTTAGTGTATTAAGTGTTTCAAAATGCTGTCTTTCACGTAGATTCGTAATCATCAAAAGCAAATAAGTCAGTTTTAAGATATCGTTGATTGAACAAAGTTGTCTTCTTCTTGTTTCAAGTGTTCTACTATGGACCCATGGGTAAAACTCAAGTTTTAAAAACTTCCCGGAATCTGAATTGAGACTTTCGTTAGTGTATTAAGTGTATCAAAATGTCGTCTTTCACATGGATTCGGAATCGTCAACCGCAAAAAAAGTCAGTTTTGAGATATCGTTGAATGAACAAAGTTGTCTCTTTCTTGTTTCAAGTGCTTAACTATGGACCATGGCTAAAACTCAAGTTTTAAAGACATCCCGAAATCCGAATTTGGACTTTCGTTAGTGTATTAAGTGTATCAAAATGTCATCTTTCACATTGATTCGAGATCGTCAACCGCAAAAAAAGTCAGTTTTGAGATATCGTTGAATGAACAAAGTTGTCTCTTTCTTGTTTCAAGTGTTTAACTATGGACCCATGGCTAAAACTCAAGTTTTAAAGACTTCCCGAAATCTGAATTTGGACTTTCATCAGTGTATTAAGTGTATTAAAATGTAGTCTTTCACATTGATTCAGAATCGTGCACCGCAAAAAACTTCCCTTTCGAGTTATCGTTGAATGAACGAAGTTGTCTCTTTCTTGTTTCAAGTGTTCAACTATGGACCCATGGCCAAAACTCAAGTTTTAAAAACTTCCCAAAATCTGAATTTGGGCTTTCTTTAGTGTATTAAGTGTTTCAAAATGCCGTCTTTCACGTAGATTCGTAATCATCAAAAGCAAATAAGTCAGTTTTTAGATATCTTTGATTGAACAAAGTTCTGTCTTTTCTTGTTTCATGTGTTCTACTATGGACCCATGGCTAAAACTCAAGTTTTAAAAACATCCCGAAATCTAAATCTGGACTTTCATTAGGGTATTAAGTGTATCAAAATGTCGTCTTTCACATAGATTCGAAATCGTCAACTGCAAAAAAGTCAATTTTAAGATATCGTTGATTGAACAAAGTTGTCTCTTTCTTGTTTCAAGTGTTCTACTATGGACCCATGGGTAAAACTCAAGTTTTAAAAAAGTTCTTGGAATCCGAATTTGGACATTCGTTAGTGTATTAAGTGTATCAAAATGTCGTCTTTCACGTTGATTCGGAATCGTCAACCACAATAAAAGTCAGTTTTGAGATATTGTTGAATGAACAAAGTTCTCTCTTTCGTGTTTCAAGTGTTCTACTATTTACCCATGGCTAAAGCTCAAGTTTTAAAGACTTCCCGAAATCCGAATTTGGACTTTCGTTAGTGTATTAAGTGTATCAAAATGTCGTCTTTCACATTTATTAGAAATCGTCAACTGCAAAAAAAGTCAGTTTTGAGAAATCGTTGAATGAACAAAGTTGTCTCTTTCTTGTTTCAAGTGTTCTACTATGGACCCATGGCTAAAACTCAAGTTTTAAAAACTTCTCGAAATATGAATTTGGACTTTCTTTAGTGTATTAGGTGTTTCAAAATGTCGTCTTTCACGTAGATTCGGAATCATCACCAGCAAAAAAAGTCAGTTTTGTGATATCGTTGAATGAACAAAGTTGTATCTTTCTTGTTTAAGTGTTTAACTACGGACCCATGGCTAAAACTCAAGTTTTAAAGACTTTCCGAAATCCGAATTTGGACTTTCATCAGTGTATTAAGTGTATTAAAATGTCGTCTTTCACATTGATTCGGAATAGTCCACCGCAAAAAAGTTCCCTTTTGAGTTATCGTCGAATGAACAAAGTTGTCTCTTTCTTGTTTCAAGTGTTCAACGATGGACCCATAGCTAAAACTCAAGTTTTAAAAACTTCTCGAAATATGAATTTGTACTTTCTTTAGTGTATTAAGTGTTTCAAAATGTCGTCTTTCACGTAGATTCGGAATCATCAAAAGCAAATAAGTCAGTTTTTAGATATCTTTGATTGAACAAAGTTCTGTCTTTCTTGTTTCAAGTGTTTAACTATGGACCATGGCTAAAACTCAAGTTTTAAAAACTTTTCGAAATCTGAATATGGACTTTCTTTAGTGTATTAAGTGTTTCAAAATGCTGTCTTTCACGTAGATTCGTAATCATCAAAAGCAAATAAGTCAGTTTTAAGATATCGTTGATTGAACAAAGTTGTCTTCTTCTTGTTTCAAGTGTTCTACTATGGACCCATGGGTAAAACTCAAGTTTTAAAAACTTCCCGGAATCTGAATTGAGACTTTCGTTAGTGTATTAAGTGTATCAAAATGTCGTCTTTCACATGGATTCGGAATCGTCAACCGCAAAAAAAGTCAGTTTTGAGATATCGTTGAATGAACAAAGTTGTCTCTTTCTTGTTTCAAGTGCTTAACTATGGACCATGGCTAAAACTCAAGTTTTAAAGACATCCCGAAATCCGAATTTGGACTTTCGTTAGTGTATTAAGTGTATCAAAATGTCATCTTTCACATTGATTCGAGATCGTCAACCGCAAAAAAAGTCAGTTTTGAGATATCGTTGAATGAACAAAGTTGTCTCTTTCTTGTTTCAAGTGTTTAACTATGGACCCATGGCTAAAACTCAAGTTTTAACGACTTCCCGAAATCTGAATTTGGACTTTCATCAGTGTATTAAGTGTATTAAAATGTAGTCTTTCACATTGATTCAGAATCGTGCACCGCAAAAAACTTCCCTTTCGAGTTATCGTTGAATGAACGAAGTTGTCTCTTTCTTGTTTCAAGTGTTCAACTATGGACCCATGGCCAAAACTCAAGTTTTAAAAACTTCCCAAAATCTGAATTTGGGCTTTCTTTAGTGTATTAAGTGTTTCAAAATGCCGTCTTTCACGTAGATTCGTAATCATCAAAAGCAAATAAGTCAGTTTTTAGATATCTTTGATTGAACAAAGTTCTGTCTTTTCTTGTTTCATGTGTTCTACTATGGACCCATGGCTAAAACTCAAGTTTTAAAAACATCCCGAAATCTAAATCTGGACTTTCATTAGGGTATTAAGTGTATCAAAATGTCGTCTTTCACATAGATTCGAAATCGTCAACTGCAAAAAAGTCAATTTTAAGATATCGTTGATTGAACAAAGTTGTCTCTTTCTTGTTTCAAGTGTTCTACTATGGACCCATGGGTAAAACTCAAGTTTTAAAAAAGTTCCTGGAATCCGAATTTGGACATTCGTTAGTGTATTAAGTGTATCAAAATGTCGTCTTTCACGTTGATTCGGAATCGTCAACCACAATAAAAGTCAGTTTTGAGATATTGTTGAATGAACAAAGTTCTCTCTTTCGTGTTTCAAGTGTTCTACTATTTACCCATGGCTAAAGCTCAAGTTTTAAAGACTTCCCGAAATCCAAATTTAGACTTTCATTAGTGTATTAAGTGTATTAAAATGTCGTATTTCACATTGATTCGGAATCGTCAACCGCAAAAAAAGTCAGATTTGAGATATCGTTGAATGAACAAAGTTGTCTCTTTCTTGTTTCAAGTGTTTAACTATGGACCCATGGCCAAAACTCAAGTTTTAAAGACATCCCGAAATCCGAATTTGGACTTTCGTTAGTGTATTAAGTGTATCAAAATGTCATCTTTCACATTGATTCGAGATCGTCAACCGCAAAAAAAGTCAGTTTTGAGATATCGTTGAATGAACAAAGTTGTCTCTTTCTTGTTTCAAGTGTTCAACAATGGACCCATGGCTAAAACTCAAGTTTTAAAGACTTTCCGAAATCCGAATTTGGACTTTATTAGCGTATTAAGTGTATTAAAATTTCATCTTTCACATTGATTAGGAATCGTCAACTGCAAAAAAAGTCAGTTTTGAGTTATAGTTGAATGAACAAAGTTGTCTCTTTCTTGTTTCAAGTATTCAACTATGGACCCATGGCTAAAACTCAAGTTTTAAAGACTTCCCGAAATCCGAATTTGGACTTTCATGAGTGTATTAAGTGTATTAAAATGTCGTCTTTCACATTGATTCGGAATCGTCAACCACAAAAAATGTCAGCTTTGAGATATTGTTGAATGAACAAAGTTGTCTCTTTCTTGTTTCAAGTGTTTAACTATGGACCCATGGCTAAAACTCAAGTTTTAAAAACTTCTCGAAATATGAATTTGTACTTTCTTTAGTGTATTAAGTGTTTCAAAATGTCGTCTTTCACGTAGATTCGGAATCATCAAAAGCAAATAAGTCAGTTTTTAGATATCTTTGATTGAACAAAGTTCTGTCTTTCTTGTTTCAAGTGTTTAACTATGGACCATGGCTAAAACTCAAGTTTTAAAAACTTTTCGAAATCTGAATTTGGACTTTCTTTAGTGTATTAAGTGTTTCAAAATGTTGTCTTTCACGTAGATTCGTAATCATCAAAAGCAAATAAGTCAGTTTTAAGATATCGTTGATTGAACAAAGTTGTCTTCTTCTTGTTTCAAGTGTTCTACTATGGACCCATGGGTAAAACTCAAGTTTTAAAAACTTCCCGGAATCTGAATTGAGACTTTTGTTAGTGTATTAAGTGTATCAAAATGTCGTCTTTCACATGGATTCGGAATCGTCAACCGCAAAAAAAGTCAGTTTTGAGATATCGTTGAATGAACAAAGTTGTCTCTTTCTTGTTTCAAGTGCTTAACTATGGACCATGGCTAAAACTCAAGTTTTAAAGACATCCCGAAATCCGAATTTGGACTTTCGTTAGTGTATTAAGTGTATCAAAATGTCATCTTTCACATTGATTCGAGATCGTCAACCGCAAAAAAAGTCAGTTTTGAGATATCGTTGAATGAACAAAGTTGTCTCTTTCTTGTTTCAAGTGTTCAACAATGGACCCATGGCTAAAACTCAAGTTTTAAAGACTTTCCGAAATCCGAATTTGGACTTTATTAGCGTATTAAGTGTATTAAAATTTCATCTTTCACATTGATTAGGAATCGTCAACTGCAAAAAAAGTCAGTTTTGAGTTATAGTTGAATGAACAAAGTTGTCTCTTTCTTGTTTCAAGTATTCAACTATGGACCCATGGCTAAAACTCAAGTTTTAAAGACTTCCCGAAATCCGAATTTGGACTTTCATGAGTGTATTAAGTGTATTAAAATGTCGTCTTTCACATTGATTCGGAATCGTCAACCACAAAAAATGTCAGCTTTGAGATATTGTTGAATGAACAAAGTTGTCTCTTTCTTGTTTCAAGTGTTTAACTATGGACCCATGGCTAAAACTCAAGTTTTAAAAACTTCTCGAAATATGAATTTGTACTTTCTTTAGTGTATTAAGTGTTTCAAAATGTCGTCTTTCACGTAGATTCGGAATCATCAAAAGCAAATAAGTCAGTTTTTAGATATCTTTGATTGAACAAAGTTCTGTCTTTCTTGTTTCAAGTGTTTAACTATGGACCATGGCTAAAACTCAAGTTTTAAAAACTTTTCGAAATCTGAATTTGGACTTTCTTTAGTGTATTAAGTGTTTCAAAATGCTGTCTTTCACGTAGATTCGTAATCATCAAAAGCAAATAAGTCAGTTTTAAGATATCGTTGATTGAACAAAGTTGTCTTCTTCTTGTTTCAAGTGTTCTACTATGGACCCATGGGTAAAACTCAAGTTTTAAAAACTTCCCGGAATCTGAATTGAGACTTTTGTTAGTGTATTAAGTGTATCAAAATGTCGTCTTTCACATGGATTCGGAATCGTCAACCGCAAAAAAAGTCAGTTTTGAGATATCGTTGAATGAACAAAGTTGTCTCTTTCTTGTTTCAAGTGCTTAACTATGGACCATGGCTAAAACTCAAGTTTTAAAGACATCCCGAAATCCGAATTTGGACTTTCGTTAGTGTATTAAGTGTATCAAAATGTCATCTTTCACATTGATTCGAGATCGTCAACCGCAAAAAAAGTCAGTTTTGAGATATCGTTGAATGAACAAAGTTGTCTCTTTCTTGTTTCAAGTGTTCAACAATGGACCCATGGCTAAAACTCAAGTTTTAAAGACTTTCCGAAATCCGAATTTGGACTTTATTAGCATATTAAGTGTATTAAAATTTCATCTTTCACATTGATTCGGAATCGTCAACCGCAAAAAAAGTCAGTTTTGAGTTATAGTTGAATGAACAAAGTTGTCTCTTTCTTGTTTCAAGTATTCAACTATGGACCCATGGCTAAAACTCAAGTTTTAAAGACTTCCCGAAATCCGAATTTGGACTTTCATGAGTGTATTAAGTGTATTAAAATGTCGTCTTTCATATTGATTCGGAATCGTCAACCACAAAAAAAGTCAGCTTTGAGATATCGTTGAATGAACAAAGTTGTCTCTTTCTTGTTTCAAGTGTTTAACTATGGACCCATGGCTAAAACTCAAGTTTTAAAAACTTCTCGAAATATGAATTTGAACTTTCTTTAGTGTATTAGGTGTTTCAAAATGTCATCTTTCACGTAGATTCGGAATCATCAACGGCAAAAAAAGTCAGTTTTGTGATATCGTTGAATGAACAAAGTTGTATCTTTCTTGTTTCAAGTGTTTAACTACGGACCCATGGCTAAAACTCAAGTTTTAAAGACTTTTCGAAATCCGAATTTGGACTTTCATCAGTGTATTAAGGGTATTAAAATGTCGTCTTTCACATTGATTCGGAATCGTCCACCGCAAAAAAGTTCCCTTTTGAGTTATCGTTGAATGAACAAAGTTGTCTCTTTCTTGTTTCAAGTGTTCAACGATGGACCCATGGCTAAAACTCAAGTTTTAAAAACTTCTCGAAATATGAATTTGTACTTTCTTTAGTGTATTAAGTGTTTCAAAATGT
Source organism: Diospyros kaki (assembly GCA_036245055.1). NCBI lineage: Eukaryota > Viridiplantae > Streptophyta > Magnoliopsida > Ericales > Ebenaceae > Diospyros > Diospyros kaki. The sequence continues at coordinate 17,176,347 of BSEG01000009.1, read as the reverse complement.
CGTCTTTCACGTAGATTCGGAATCATCAAAAGCAAATAAGTCAATTTTTAGATATCTTTGATTGAACAAAGTTCTGTCTTTCTTGTTTCAAGTGTTTAACTATGGACCATGGCTAAAACTCAAGTTTTAAAAACTTTTCAAAATCTGAATATGGACTTTCTTTAGTGTATTAAGTGTTTCAAAATGCTGTCTTTCACATAGATTCGTAATCATCAAAAGCAAATAAGTCAGTTTTAAGATATCTTTGATTGAACAAAGTTGTCTTCTTCTTGTTTCAAGTGTTCTACTATGGACCCATGGGTAAAACTCAAGTTTTAAAAACTTCCCGGAATCTGAATTGAGACTTTCGTTAGTGTATTAAGTGTATCAAAATGTCGTCTTTCACATGGATTCGGAATCGTCAACCGCAAAAAAAGTCAGTTTTGTGATATCGTTGAATGAACAAAGTTGTATCTTTCTTGTTTCAAGTGTTTAACTACGGACCCATGGCTAAAACTCAAGTTTTAAAGACTTTTCGAAATCCGAATTTGGACTTTCATCAGTGTATTAAGGGTATTAAAATGTCGTCTTTCACATTGATTCGGAATCGTCCACCGCAAAAAAGTTCCCTTTTGAGTTATCGTTGAATGAACAAAGTTGTCTCTTTCTTGTTTCAAGTGTTCAACGATGGACCCATGGCTAAAACTCAAGTTTTAAAAACTTCTCGAAATATGAATTTGTACTTTCTTTAGTGTATTAAGTGTTTCAAAATGTCGTTTTTCACGTAGATTCGGAATCATCAAAAGCAAATAAGTCAGTTTTTAGATATCTTTGATTGAACAAAGTTCTGTCTTTCTTGTTTCAAGTGTTTAACTATGGACCATGGCTAAAACTCAAGTTTTAAAAACTTTTCGAAATCTAAATTTGGACTTTCTTTAGTGTATTAAGTGTTTCAAAATGCTGTCTTTCACGTAGATTCGTAATCATCAAAAGCAAATAAGTCAGTTTTAAGATATCGTTGATTGAACAAAGTTGTCTTCTTCTTGTTTCAAGTGTTCTACTATGGACCCATGGGTAAAACTCAAGTTTTAAAAACTTCCCGGAATCTGAATTGAGACTTTTGTTAGTGTATTAAGTGTATCAAAATGTCGTCTTTCACATGGATTCGGAATCGTCAACCGCAAAAAAAGTCAGTTTTGAGATATCGTTGAATGAACAAAGTTGTCTCTTTCTTGTTTCAAGTGCTTAACTATGGACCATGGCTAAAACTCAAGTTTTAAAGACATCCCGAAATCCGAATTTGGACTTTCGTTAGTGTATTAAGTGTATCAAAATGTCATCTTTCACATTGATTCGAGATCGTCAACCGCAAAAAAAGTCAGTTTTGAGATATCGTTGAATGAACAAAGTTGTCTCTTTCTTGTTTCAAGTGTTCAACAATGGACCCATGGCTAAAACTCAAGTTTTAAAGACTTTCCGAAATCCGAATTTGGACTTTATTAGCGTATTAAGTGTATTAAAATTTTATCTTTCACATTGATTCGGAATCGTCAACCGCAAAAAAAGTCAGTTTTGAGTTATAGTTGAATGAACAAAGTTGTCTCTTTCTTGTTTCAAGTATTCAACTATGGACCCCTGGCTAAAACTCAAGTTTTAAAGACTTCCCGAAATCCGAATTTGGACTTTCATGAGTGTATTAAGTGTATTAAAATGTCGTCTTTCACATTGATTCGGAATCGTCAACCACAAAAAAAGTCAGCTTTGAGATATCGTTGAATGAACAAAGTTGTCTCTTTCTTGTTTCAAGTGCTTAACTATGGACCATGGCTAAAACTAAAGTTTTAAAGACATCCCGAAATCCGAATTTGGACTTTCGTTAGTGTATTAAGTGTATCAAAATGTCATCTTTCACATTGATTCGAGATCGTCAACCGCAAAAAAAGTCAGTTTTGAGATATCGTTGAATGAACAAAGTTGTCTCTTTCTTGTTTCAAGTGTTTAACTATGGACCCATGGCTAAAACTCAAGTTTTAAAGACTTCCCGAAATCTGAATTTGGACTTTCATCAGTGTATTAAGTGTATTAAAATGTAGTCTTTCACATTGATTCAGAATCGTCCACCGCAAAAAGCTTCCCTTTCGAGTTATCGTTGAATGAACGAAGTTGTCTCTTTCTTGTTTCAAGTGTTCAACTATGGACCCATGGCCAAAACTTAAGTTTTAAAAACTTCCCAAAATCTGAATTTGGGCTTTCTTTAGTGTATTAAGTGTTTCAAAATGCCGTCTTTCACGTAGATTCGTAATCATCAAAAGCAAATAAGTCAGTTTTTAGATATCTTTGATTGAACAAAGTTCTGTCTTTTCTTGTTTCATGTGTTCTACTATGGACCCATGGCTAAAACTCAAGTTTTAAAAACATCCCGAAATCTAAATCTGGACTTTCATTAGGGTATTAAATGTATCAAAATGTCGTCTTTCACATAGATTCGAAATCGTCAACTGCAAAAAAGTCAATTTTAAGATATCGTTGATTGAACAAAGTTGTCTCTTTCTTGTTTCAAGTGTTCTACTATGGACCCATGGGTCAAACTCAAGTTTTAAAAAAGTTCCCGGAATCCGAATTTGGACATTCGTTAGTGTATTAAGTGTATCAAAATGTCGTCTTTCACGTTGATTCGGAATCGTCAAACACAATAAAAGTCAGTTTTGAGATATTGTTGAATGAACAAAGTTCTCTCTTTCGTGTTTCAAGTGTTCTACTATTTACCCATGGCTAAAGCTCAAGTTATAAAGACTTCCCGAAATCTGAATTTGGACTTTCGTTAGTGTATTAAGTGTATCAAAATGTCGTCTTTCACATGGATTCGGAATCGTCAACCGCAAAAAAAGTCAGTTTTGAGATATCGTTGAATGAACAAAGTTGTCTCTTTCTTGTTTCAAGTGTTTAACTATGGACCCATGGCTAAAACTCAAGTTTTAAAGACTTCCCGAAATCTGAATTTGGACTTTCATCAGTGTATTAAGTGTATTAAAATGTAGTCTTTCACATTGATTCAGAATCGTCCACCGCAAAAAACTTCCCTTTCGAGTTATCGTTGAATGAACGAAGTTGTCTCTTTCTTGTTTCAAGTGTTCAACTATGGACCCATGGCCAAAACTCAAGTTTTAAAAACTTCCCAAAATCTGAATTTGGGCTTTCTTTAGTGTATTAAGTGTTTCAAAATGCCGTCTTTCACGTAGATTCGTAATCATCAAAAGCAAATAAGTCAGTTTTTAGATATCTTTGATTGAACAAAGTTCTGTCTTTTCTTGTTTCATGTGTTCTACTATGGACCCATGGCTAAAACTCAAGTTTTAAAAACATCCCGAAATCTAAATCTGGACTTTCATTAGGGTATTAAGTGTATCAAAATGTCGTCTTTCACATAGATTCGAAATCGTCAACTGCAAAAAAGTCAATTTTAAGATATCGTAGATTGAACAAAGTTGTCTCTTTCTTGTTTCAAGTGTTCTACTATGGACCCATGGGTAAAACTCAAGTTTTAAAAAAGTTCCCGGAATCCGAATTTGGACATTCGTTAGTGTATTAAGTGTATCAAAATGTCGTCTTTCACGTTGATTCGGAATCGTCAACCACAATAAAAGTCAGTTTTGAGATATTGTTGAATGAACAAAGTTCTCTCTTTCGTGTTTCAAGTGTTCTACTATTTACCCATGGCTAAAGCTCAAGTTTTAAAGACTTCCCGAAATCCGAATTTGGACTTTCGTTAGTGTATTAAGTGTATTAAAATGTCGTATTTCACATTGATTCGGAATCGTCAACCGCAAAAAAAGTCAGTTTTGAGATATCGTTGAATGAACAAAGTTGTCTCTTTCTTCTTTCAAGTGTTTAACTATGGACCCATGGCTAAAACTCAAGTTTTAAAGACATCCCGAAATCCGAATTTGGACTTTCGTTAGTGTATTAAGTGTATCAAAATGTCATCTTTCACATTGATTCGAGATCGTCAACCGCAAAAAAAGTCAGTTTTGAGATATCGTTGAATGAACAAAGTTGTCTCTTTCTTGTTTCAAGTGTTCAACAATGGACCCATGGCTAAAACTCAAGTTTTAAAGACTTTCCGAAATCCGAATTTGGACTTTCATCAGTGTATTAAGTGTATTAAAATGTCGTCTTTCACATTGATTCGGAATCGTCCACTGCAAAAAACTTCCCTTTTGAGTTATTGTTGAATGAACAAAGTTGTCTCTTTCTTGTTTCAAGTGTTCAACTATGGACCAATGGGTAAAACTCAAGTTTTAAAAACTTCCCGGAATCTGAATTCAGACTTTCGTTAGTGTATTAAGTGTATCAAAATGTCGTCTTTCACATGGATTCGGAATCGTCAACCGCAAAAAAAGTCAGTTTTGAGATATCGTTGAATGAACAAAGTTGTCTCTTTCTTGTTTCAAGTGTTTAACTATGGACCCATGGCTAAAACTCAAGTTTTAAAGACTTCCCGAAATCTGAATTTGGACTTTCATCAGTGTATTAAGTGTATTAAAATGTAGTCTTTCACATTGATTCAGAATCGTGCACCGCAAAAAACTTCCCTTTCGAGTTATCGTTGAATGAACGAAGTTGTCTTCTTCTTGTTTCAAGTGTTCTACTATGGACCCATGGGTAAAACTCAAGTTTTAAAAACTTCCCGGAATCTGAATTGAGACTTTCGTTAGTGTATTAAGTGTATCAAAATGTCGTCTTTCACATGGATTCGGAATCGTCAACCGCAAAAAAAGTCAGTTTTGAGATATCGTTGAATGAACAAAGTTGTCTCTTTCTTGTTTCAAGTGCTTAACTATGGACCATGGCTAAAACTCAAGTTTTAAAGACATCCCGAAATCCGAATTTGGACTTTCGTTAGTGTATTAAGTGTATCAAAATGTCATCTTTCACATTGATTCGAGATCGTCAACCGCAAAAAAAGTCAGTTTTGAGATATCGTTGAATGAACAAAGTTGTCTCTTTCTTGTTTCAAGTGTTTAACTATGGACCCATGGCTAAAACTCAAGTTTTAAAGACTTCCCGAAATCTGAATTTGGACTTTCATCAGTGTATTAAGTGTATTAAAATGTAGTCTTTCACATTGATTCAGAATCGTGCACCGCAAAAAACTTCCCTTTCGAGTTATCGTTGAATGAACGAAGTTGTCTCTTTCTTGTTTCAAGTGTTCAACTATGGACCCATGGCCAAAACTCAAGTTTTAAAAACTTCCCAAAATCTGAATTTGGGCTTTCTTTAGTGTATTAAGTGTTTCAAAATGCCGTCTTTCACGTAGATTCGTAATCATCAAAAGCAAATAAGTCAGTTTTTAGATATCTTTGATTGAACAAAGTTCTGTCTTTTCTTGTTTCATGTGTTCTACTATGGACCCATGGCTAAAACTCAAGTTTTAAAAACATCCCGAAATCTAAATCTGGACTTTCATTAGGGTATTAAGTGTATCAAAATGTCGTCTTTCACATAGATTCGAAATCGTCAACTGCAAAAAAGTCAATTTTAAGATATCGTTGATTGAACAAAGTTGTCTCTTTCTTGTTTCAAGTGTTCTACTATGGACCCATGGGTAAAACTCAAGTTTTAAAAAAGTTCCTGGAATCCGAATTTGGACATTCGTTAGTGTATTAAGTGTATCAAAATGTCGTCTTTCACGTTGATTCGGAATCGTCAACCACAATAAAAGTCAGTTTTGAGATATTGTTGAATGAACAAAGTTCTCTCTTTCGTGTTTCAAGTGTTCTACTATTTACCCATGGCTAAAGCTCAAGTTTTAAAGACTTCCCGAAATCCAAATTTAGACTTTCATTAGTGTATTAAGTGTATTAAAATGTCGTATTTCACATTGATTCGGAATCGTCAACCGCAAAAAAAGTCAGATTTGAGATATCGTTGAATGAACAAAGTTGTCTCTTTCTTGTTTCAAGTGTTTAACTATGGACCCATGGCCAAAACTCAAGTTTTAAAGACATCCCGAAATCCGAATTTGGACTTTCGTTAGTGTATTAAGTGTATCAAAATGTCATCTTTCACATTGATTCGAGATCGTCAACCGCAAAAAAAGTCAGTTTTGAGATATCGTTGAATGAACAAAGTTGTCTCTTTCTTGTTTCAAGTGTTCAACAATGGACCCATGGCTAAAACTCAAGTTTTAAAGACTTTCCGAAATCCGAATTTGGACTTTATTAGCGTATTAAGTGTATTAAAATTTCATCTTTCACATTGATTAGGAATCGTCAACTGCAAAAAAAGTCAGTTTTGAGTTATAGTTGAATGAACAAAGTTGTCTCTTTCTTGTTTCAAGTATTCAACTATGGACCCATGGCTAAAACTCAAGTTTTAAAGACTTCCCGAAATCCGAATTTGGACTTTCATGAGTGTATTAAGTGTATTAAAATGTCGTCTTTCACATTGATTCGGAATCGTCAACCACAAAAAATGTCAGCTTTGAGATATTGTTGAATGAACAAAGTTGTCTCTTTCTTGTTTCAAGTGTTTAACTATGGACCCATGGCTAAAACTCAAGTTTTAAAAACTTCTCGAAATATGAATTTGTACTTTCTTTAGTGTATTAAGTGTTTCAAAATGTCGTCTTTCACGTAGATTCGGAATCATCAAAAGCAAATAAGTCAGTTTTTAGATATCTTTGATTGAACAAAGTTCTGTCTTTCTTGTTTCAAGTGTTTAACTATGGACCATGGCTAAAACTCAAGTTTTAAAAACTTTTCGAAATCTGAATTTGGACTTTCTTTAGTGTATTAAGTGTTTCAAAATGCTGTCTTTCACGTAGATTCGTAATCATCAAAAGCAAATAAGTCAGTTTTAAGATATCGTTGATTGAACAAAGTTGTCTTCTTCTTGTTTCAAGTGTTCTACTATGGACCCATGGGTAAAACTCAAGTTTTAAAAACTTCCCGGAATCTGAATTGAGACTTTTGTTAGTGTATTAAGTGTATCAAAATGTCGTCTTTCACATGGATTCGGAATCGTCAACCGCAAAAAAAGTCAGTTTTGAGATATCGTTGAATGAACAAAGTTGTCTCTTTCTTGTTTCAAGTGCTTAACTATGGACCATGGCTAAAACTCAAGTTTTAAAGACATCCCGAAATCCGAATTTGGACTTTCGTTAGTGTATTAAGTGTATCAAAATGTCATCTTTCACATTGATTCGAGATCGTCAACCGCAAAAAAAGTCAGTTTTGAGATATCGTTGAATGAACAAAGTTGTCTCTTTCTTGTTTCAAGTGTTCAACAATGGACCCATGGCTAAAACTCAAGTTTTAAAGACTTTCCGAAATCCGAATTTGGACTTTATTAGCGTATTAAGTGTATTAAAATTTCATCTTTCACATTGATTAGGAATCGTCAACTGCAAAAAAAGTCAGTTTTGAGTTATAGTTGAATGAACAAAGTTGTCTCTTTCTTGTTTCAAGTATTCAACTATGGACCCATGGCTAAAACTCAAGTTTTAAAGACTTCCCGAAATCCGAATTTGGACTTTCATGAGTGTATTAAGTGTATTAAAATGTCGTCTTTCACATTGATTCGGAATCGTCAACCACAAAAAATGTCAGCTTTGAGATATTGTTGAATGAACAAAGTTGTCTCTTTCTTGTTTCAAGTGTTTAACTATGGACCCATGGCTAAAACTCAAGTTTTAAAAACTTCTCGAAATATGAATTTGTACTTTCTTTAGTGTATTAAGTGTTTCAAAATGTCGTCTTTCACGTAGATTCGGAATCATCAAAAGCAAATAAGTCAGTTTTTAGATATCTTTGATTGAACAAAGTTCTGTCTTTCTTGTTTCAAGTGTTTAACTATGGACCATGGCTAAAACTCAAGTTTTAAAAACTTTTCGAAATCTGAATTTGGACTTTCTTTAGTGTATTAAGTGTTTCAAAATGCTGTCTTTCACGTAGATTCGTAATCATCAAAAGCAAATAAGTCAGTTTTAAGATATCGTTGATTGAACAAAGTTGTCTTCTTCTTGTTTCAAGTGTTCTACTATGGACCCATGGGTAAAACTCAAGTTTTAAAAACTTCCCGGAATCTGAATTGAGACTTTTGTTAGTGTATTAAGTGTATCAAAATGTCGTCTTTCACATGGATTCGGAATCGTCAACCGCAAAAAAAGTCAGTTTTGAGATATCGTTGAATGAACAAAGTTGTCTCTTTCTTGTTTCAAGTGCTTAACTATGGACCATGGCTAAAACTCAAGTTTTAAAGACATCCCGAAATCCGAATTTGGACTTTCGTTAGTGTATTAAGTGTATCAAAATGTCATCTTTCACATTGATTCGAGATCGTCAACCGCAAAAAAAGTCAGTTTTGAGATATCGTTGAATGAACAAAGTTGTCTCTTTCTTGTTTCAAGTGTTCAACAATGGACCCATGGCTAAAACTCAAGTTTTAAAGACTTTCCGAAATCCGAATTTGGACTTTATTAGCATATTAAGTGTATTAAAATTTCATCTTTCACATTGATTCGGAATCGTCAACCGCAAAAAAAGTCAGTTTTGAGTTATAGTTGAATGAACAAAGTTGTCTCTTTCTTGTTTCAAGTATTCAACTATGGACCCATGGCTAAAACTCAAGTTTTAAAGACTTCCCGAAATCCGAATTTGGACTTTCATGAGTGTATTAAGTGTATTAAAATGTCGTCTTTCATATTGATTCGGAATCGTCAACCACAAAAAAAGTCAGCTTTGAGATATCGTTGAATGAACAAAGTTGTCTCTTTCTTGTTTCAAGTGTTTAACTATGGACCCATGGCTAAAACTCAAGTTTTAAAAACTTCTCGAAATATGAATTTGAACTTTCTTTAGTGTATTAGGTGTTTCAAAATGTCATCTTTCACGTAGATTCGGAATCATCAACGGCAAAAAAAGTCAGTTTTGTGATATCGTTGAATGAACAAAGTTGTATCTTTCTTGTTTCAAGTGTTTAACTACGGACCCATGGCTAAAACTCAAGTTTTAAAGACTTTTCGAAATCCGAATTTGGACTTTCATCAGTGTATTAAGGGTATTAAAATGTCGTCTTTCACATTGATTCGGAATCGTCCACCGCAAAAAAGTTCCCTTTTGAGTTATCGTTGAATGAACAAAGTTGTCTCTTTCTTGTTTCAAGTGTTCAACGATGGACCCATGGCTAAAACTCAAGTTTTAAAAACTTCTCGAAATATGAATTTGTACTTTCTTTAGTGTATTAAGTGTTTCAAAATGTCGTCTTTCACGTAGATTCGGAATCATCAAAAGCAAATAAGTCAATTTTTAGATATCTTTGATTGAACAAAGTTCTGTCTTTCTTGTTTCAAGTGTTTAACTATGGACCATGGCTAAAACTCAAGTTTTAAAAACTTTTCAAAATCTGAATATGGACTTTCTTTAGTGTATTAAGTGTTTCAAAATGCTGTCTTTCACATAGATTCGTAATCATCAAAAGCAAATAAGTCAGTTTTAAGATATCTTTGATTGAACAAAGTTGTCTTCTTCTTGTTTCAAGTGTTCTACTATGGACCCATGGGTAAAACTCAAGTTTTAAAAACTTCCCGGAATCTGAATTGAGACTTTCGTTAGTGTATTAAGTGTATCAAAATGTCGTCTTTCACATGGATTCGGAATCGTCAACCGCAAAAAAAGTCAGTTTTGTGATATCGTTGAATGAACAAAGTTGTATCTTTCTTGTTTCAAGTGTTTAACTACGGACCCATGGCTAAAACTCAAGTTTTAAAGACTTTTCGAAATCCGAATTTGGACTTTCATCAGTGTATTAAGGGTATTAAAATGTCGTCTTTCACATTGATTCGGAATCGTCCACCACAAAAAAGTTCCCTTTTGAGTTATCGTTGAATGAACAAAGTTGTCTCTTTCTTGTTTCAAGTGTTCAACGATGGACCCATGGCTAAAACTCAAGTTTTAAAAACTTCTCGAAATATGAATTTGTACTTTCTTTAGTGTATTAAGTGTTTCAAAATGTCGTTTTTCACGTAGATTCGGAATCATCAAAAGCAAATAAGTCAGTTTTTAGATATCTTTGATTGAACAAAGTTCTGTCTTTCTTGTTTCAAGTGTTTAACTATGGACCATGGCTAAAACTCAAGTTTTAAAAACTTTTCGAAATCTAAATTTGGACTTTCTTTAGTGTATTAAGTGTTTCAAAATGCTGTCTTTCACGTAGATTCGTAATCATCAAAAGCAAATAAGTCAGTTTTAAGATATCGTTGATTGAACAAAGTTGTCTTCTTCTTGTTTCAAGTGTTCTACTATGGACCCATGGGTAAAACTCAAGTTTTAAAAACTTCCCGGAATCTGAATTGAGACTTTTGTTAGTGTATTAAGTGTATCAAAATGTCGTCTTTCACATGGATTCGGAATCGTCAACCGCAAAAAAAGTCAGTTTTGAGATATCGTTGAATGAACAAAGTTGTCTCTTTCTTGTTTCAAGTGCTTAACTATGGACCATGGCTAAAACTCAAGTTTTAAAGACATCCCGAAATCCGAATTTGGACTTTCGTTAGTGTATTAAGTGTATCAAAATGTCATCTTTCACATTGATTCGAGATCGTCAACCGCAAAAAAAGTCAGTTTTGAGATATCGTTGAATGAACAAAGTTGTCTCTTTCTTGTTTCAAGTGTTCAACAATGGACCCATGGCTAAAACTCAAGTTTTAAAGACTTTCCGAAATCCGAATTTGGACTTTATTAGCGTATTAAGTGTATTAAAATTTTATCTTTCACATTGATTCGGAATCGTCAACCGCAAAAAAAGTCAGTTTTGAGTTATAGTTGAATGAACAAAGTTGTCTCTTTCTTGTTTCAAGTATTCAACTATGGACCCCTGGCTAAAACTCAAGTTTTAAAGACTTCCCGAAATCCGAATTTGGACTTTCATGAGTGTATTAAGTGTATTAAAATGTCGTCTTTCACATTGATTCGGAATCGTCAACCACAAAAAAAGTCAGCTTTGAGATATCGTTGAATGAACAAAGTTGTCTCTTTCTTGTTTCAAGTGCTTAACTATGGACCATGGCTAAAACTAAAGTTTTAAAGACATCCCGAAATCCGAATTTGGACTTTCGTTAGTGTATTAAGTGTATCAAAATGTCATCTTTCACATTGATTCGAGATCGTCAACCGCAAAAAAAGTCAGTTTTGAGATATCGTTGAATGAACAAAGTTGTCTCTTTCTTGTTTCAAGTGTTCAACAATGGACCCATGGCTAAAACTCAAGTTTTAAAGACTTTCCGAAATCCGAATTTGGACTTTATTAGCGTATTAAGTGTATTAAAATTTTATCTTTCACATTGATTCGGAATCGTCAACCGCAAAAAAAGTCAGTTTTGAGTTATAGTTGAATGAACAAAGTTGTCTCTTTCTTGTTTCAAGTATTCAACTATGGACCCCTGGCTAAAACTCAAGTTTTAAAGACTTCCCGAAATCCGAATTTGGACTTTCATGAGTGTATTAAGTGTATTAAAATGTCGTCTTTCACATTGATTCGGAATCGTCAACCACAAAAAAAGTCAGCTTTGAGATATCGTTGAATGAACAAAGTTGTCTCTTTCTTGTTTCAAGTGCTTAACTATGGACCATGGCTAAAACTAAAGTTTTAAAGACATCCCGAAATCCGAATTTGGACTTTCGTTAGTGTATTAAGTGTATCAAAATGTCATCTTTCACATTGATTCGAGATCGTCAACCGCAAAAAAAGTCAGTTTTGAGATATCGTTGAATGAACAAAGTTGTCTCTTTCTTGTTTCAAGTGTTTAACTATGGACCCATGGCTAAAACTCAAGTTTTAAAGACTTCCCGAAATCTGAATTTGGACTTTCATCAGTGTATTAAGTGTATTAAAATGTAGTCTTTCACATTGATTCAGAATCGTCCACCGCAAAAAGCTTCCCTTTCGAGTTATCGTTGAATGAACGAAGTTGTCTCTTTCTTGTTTCAAGTGTTCAACTATGGACCCATGGCCAAAACTTAAGTTTTAAAAACTTCCCAAAATCTGAATTTGGGCTTTCTTTAGTGTATTAAGTGTTTCAAAATGCCGTCTTTCACGTAGATTCGTAATCATCAAAAGCAAATAAGTCAGTTTTTAGATATCTTTGATTGAACAAAGTTCTGTCTTTTCTTGTTTCATGTGTTCTACTATGGACCCATGGCTAAAACTCAAGTTTTAAAAACATCCCGAAATCTAAATCTGGACTTTCATTAGGGTATTAAGTGTATCAAAATGTCGTCTTTCACATAGATTCGAAATCGTCAACTGCAAAAAAGTCAATTTTAAGATATCGTTGATTGAACAAAGTTGTCTCTTTCTTGTTTCAAGTGTTCTACTATGGACCCATGGGTCAAACTCAAGTTTTAAAAAAGTTCCCGGAATCCGAATTTGGACATTCGTTAGTGTATTAAGTGTATCAAAATGTCGTCTTTCACGTTGATTCGGAATCGTCAAACACAATAAAAGTCAGTTTTGAGATATTGTTGAATGAACAAAGTTCTCTCTTTCGTGTTTCAAGTGTTCTACTATTTACCCATGGCTAAAGCTCAAGTTATAAAGACTTCCCGAAATCTGAATTTGGACTTTCGTTAGTGTATTAAGTGTATCAAAATGTCGTCTTTCACATGGATTCGGAATCGTCAACCGCAAAAAAAGTCAGTTTTGAGATATCGTTGAATGAACAAAGTTGTCTCTTTCTTGTTTCAAGTGTTTAACTATGGACCCATGGCTAAAACTCAAGTTTTAAAGACTTCCCGAAATCTGAATTTGGACTTTCATCAGTGTATTAAGTGTATTAAAATGTAGTCTTTCACATTGATTCAGAATCGTCCACCGCAAAAAACTTCCCTTTCGAGTTATCGTTGAATGAACGAAGTTGTCTCTTTCTTGTTTCAAGTGTTCAACTATGGACCCATGGCCAAAACTCAAGTTTTAAAAACTTCCCAAAATCTGAATTTGGGCTTTCTTTAGTGTATTAAGTGTTTCAAAATGCCGTCTTTCACGTAGATTCGTAATCATCAAAAGCAAATAAGTCAGTTTTTAGATATCTTTGATTGAACAAAGTTCTGTCTTTTCTTGGTTCATGTGTTCTACTATGGACCCATGGCTAAAACTCAAGTTTTAAAAACATCCCGAAATCTAAATCTGGACTTTCATTAGGGTATTAAGTGTATCAAAATGTCGTCTTTCACATAGATTCGAAATCGTCAACTGCAAAAAAGTCAATTTTAAGATATCGTTGATTGAACAAAGTTGTCTCTTTCTTGTTTCAAGTGTTCTACTATGGACCCATGGGTAAAACTCAAGTTTTAAAAAAGTTCCTAGAATCCGAATTTGGACATTCGTTAGTGTATTAAGTGTATCAAAATGTCGTCTTTCACGTTGATTCGGAATCGTCAACCACAATAAAAGTCAGTTTTGAGATATTGTTGAATGAACAAAGTTCTCTCTTTCGTGTTTCAAGTGTTCTACTATTTACCCATGGCTAAAGCTCAAGTTTTAAAGACTTCCCGAAATCCGAATTTGGACTTTCGTTAGTGTATTAAGTGTATCAAAATGTCGTCTTTCACATTTATTCGAAATCGTCAACTGCAAAAAAAGTCAGTTTTGAGAAATCGTTGAATGAACAAAGTTGTCTCTTTCTTGTTTCAAGTGTTCTACTATGGACCCATGGCTAAAACTCAAGTTTTAAAGACTTCCTGAAATCCAAATTTAGACTTTCATTAGTGTATTAAGTGTATTAAAATGTCGTATTTCACATTGATTCGGAATCGTCAACCGCAAAAAAAGTCAGTTTTGAGATATCGTTGAATGAACAAAGTTGTCTCTTTCTTGTTTCAAGTGTTTAACTATGGACCCATGGCTAAAACTCAAGTTTTAAAGACATCCCGAAATCCGAATTTGGACTTTCGTTAGTGTATTAAGTGTATCAAAATGTCATCTTTCACATTGATTCGAGATCGTCAACCGCAAAAAAAGTCAGTTTTGAGATATCGTTGAATGAACAAAGTTGTCTCTTTCTTGTTTCAAGTGTTCAACAATGGACCCATGGCTAAAACTCAAGTTTTAAAGACTTCCCGAAATCCGAATTTGGACTTTCATGAGTGTATTAAGTGTATTAAAATGTCGTCTTTCACATTGATTCGGAATCGTCAACCACAAAAAAAGTCAGCTTTGAGATATTGTTGAATGAACAAAGTTGTCTCTTTCTTGTTTCAAGTGTTTAACTATGGACCCATGGCTAAAACTCAAGTTTTAAAAACTTCTCGAAATATGAATTTGTACTTTCTTTAGTGTATTAAGTGTTTCAAAATGTCGTCTTTCACGTAGATTCGGAATCATCAAAAGCAAATAAGTCAGTTTTTAGATATCTTTGATTGAACAAAGTTCTGTCTTTCTTGTTTCAAGTGTTTAACTATGGACCATGGCTAAAACTCAAGTTTTAAAAACTTTTCGAAATCTGAATTTGGACTTTCTTTAGTGTATTAAGTGTTTCAAAATGCTGTCTTTCACGTAGATTCGTAATCATCAAAAGCAAATAAGTCAGTTTTAAGATATCGTTGATTGAACAAAGTTGTCTTCTTCTTGTTTCAAGTGTTCTACTATGGACCCAAGGGTAAAACTCAAGTTTTAAAAACTTCCCGGAATCTGAATTGAGACTTTTGTTAGTGTATTAAGTGTATCAAAATGTCGTCTTTCACATGGATTCGGAATCGTCAACCGCAAAAAAAGTCAGTTTTGAGATATCGTTGAATGAACAAAGTTGTCTCTTTCTTGTTTCAAGTGCTTAACTATGGACCATGGCTAAAACTCAAGTTTTAAAGACATCCCGAAATCCGAATTTGGACTTTCGTTAGTGTATTAAGTGTATCAAAATGTCATCTTTCACATTGATTCGAGATCGTCAACCGCAAAAAAAGTCAGTTTTGAGATATCGTTGAATGAACAAAGTTGTCTCTTTCTTGTTTCAAGTGTTCAACAATGGACCCATGGCTAAAACTCAAGTTTTAAAGACTTTCCGAAATCCGAATTTGGACTTTATTAGCATATTAAGTGTATTAAAATTTCATCTTTCACATTGATTCGGAATCGTCAACCGCAAAAAAAGTCAGTTTTGAGTTATAGTTGAATGAACAAAGTTGTCTCTTTCTTGTTTCAAGTATTCAACTATGGACCCATGGCTAAAACTCAAGTTTTAAAGACTTCCCGAAATCCGAATTTGGACTTTCATGAGTGTATTAAGTGTATTAAAATGTCGTCTTTCACATTGATTCGGAATCGTCAACCACAAAAAAAGTCAGCTTTGAGATATCGTTGAATGAACAAAGTTGTCTCTTTCTTGTTTCAAGTGTTTAACTATGGACCCATGGCTAAAACTCAAGTTTTAAAAACTTCTCGAAATATGAATTTGAACTTTCTTTAGTGTATTAGGTGTTTCAAAATGTCATCTTTCACGTAGATTCGGAATCATCAACGGCAAAAAAAGTCAGTTTTGTGATATCGTTGAATGAACAAAGTTGTATCTTTCTTGTTTCAAGTGTTTAACTACGGACCCATGGCTAAAACTCAAGTTTTAAAGACTTTTCGAAATCCGAATTTGGACTTTCATCAGTGTATTAAGGGTATTAAAATGTCGTCTTTCACATTGATTCGGAATCGTCCACCGCAAAAAAGTTCCCTTTTGAGTTATCGTTGAATGAACAAAGTTGTCTCTTTCTTGTTTCAAGTGTTCAACGATGGAGCCATGGCTAAAACTCAAGTTTTAAAAACTTCTTGAAATATGAATTTGTACTTTCTTTAGTGTATTAAGTGTTTCAAAATGTCGTCTTTCACGTAGATTCGGAATCATCAAAAGCAAATAAGTCAGTTTTTAGATATCTTTGATTGAACAAAGTTCTGTCTTTTCTTGTTTCATGTGTTCTACTATGGACCCATGGCTAAAACTCAAGTTTTAAAAACATCCCGAAATCTAAATCTGGACTTTCATTAGGGTATTAAGTGTATCAAAATGTCGTCTTTCACATAGATTCGGAATCGTCAACTGCAAAAAAGTCAATTTTGAGATATCGTTGATTGAACAAAGTTGTCTCCTTCTTGTTTCAAGTGTTCTACTATGGACCCATGGGTAAAACTGAAGTTTTAAAAACGTCCCAAAATCCGAATTTGGACTTTCACTAGTGTATTAAGTGTATCAAAATGTCGTCTTTCACATTGATTCGGAATCGTCAACCGTAAAAAAAGTCAGTTTTGAGATATCGTTTGAATGAAGAAAGTTGTCTCTTTCTTGTTTCAAGTGTTCAACAATGGACCCATGGCTAAAACTCAAGTTTTAAAGACTTTTCGAAATCCGAATTTCGACTTTCATTAGTGTATTAAGTGTATTAAAATGTTGTCTTTCACAGTGAGTCGGAATCGTCAACCACAAAAAAAGTCAATTTTGAGATATCGTTGAATGAACAAAGTTGTCTCTTTCTTTTTTCAAGTGTTTATCTACGGACCCATGGCTAAAACTCAAGTTTTAAAGACTTTCCGAAATCCGAATTTGGACTTTCATCAGTGTATTAAGTGTATTAAAATGTCGTCTTTCACATTGATTCGGAATCGTCCACTGCAAAAAACTTCCCTTTTGAGTTATAGTTGAATGAACAAAGTTGTCTCTTTCTTGTTTCAAGTGTTCAACTATGGACCCATGGCTAAAACTCAAGTTTTAAAAACTTCTCGAAATATGAATTTGGACTTTTTTTAGTGTATTAGGTGTTTCAAAATGTCGTCTTTCACGTAGATTCGGAATCATCACCAGCAAAAAAAGTCAGTTTTGTGATATCGTTGAATGAACAAAGTTGTATCTTTCTTGTTTAAGTGTTTAACTACGGACCCATGGCTAAAACTCAAGTTTTAAAGACTTTCCGAAATCCGAATTTGGACTTTCATCAGTGTATTAAGTGTATTAAAATGTCGTCTTTCACATTGATTCGGAATCGTCCACCGCAAAAAAGTTCCCTTTTGAGTTATCGTTGAATGAACAAAGTTGTCTCTTTCTTGTTTCAAGTGTTCAACGATGGACCCATAGCTAAAACTCAAGTTTTAAAAACTTCTCGAAATATGAATTTGTACTTTCTTTAGTGTATTAAGTGTTTCAAAATGTCGTCTTTCACGTAGATTCGGAATCATCAAAAGCAAATAAGTCAGTTTTTAGATATCTTTGATTGAACAAAGTTCTGTCTTTCTTGTTTCAAGTGTTTAACTATGGACCATGGCTAAAACTCAAGTTTTAAAAACTTTTCGAAATCTGAATATGGACTTTCTTTAGTGTATTAAGTGTTTCAAAATGCTGTCTTTCACGTAGATTCGTAATCATCAAAAGGAAATAAGTCAGTTTTAAGATATCGTTGATTGAACAAAGTTGTCTTCTTCTTGTTTCAAGTGTTCTACTATGGACCCATGGGTAAAACTCAAGTTTTAAAAACTTCCCGGAATCTGAATTGAGACTTTCGTTAGTGTATTAAGTGTATCAAAATGTCGTCTTTCACATGGATTCGGAATCGTCAACCGCAAAAAAAGTCAGTTTTGAGATATCGTTGAATGAACAAAGTTGTCTCTTTCTTGTTTCAAGTGCTTAACTATGGACCATGGCTAAAACTCAAGTTTTAAAGACATCCCGAAATCCGAATTTGGACTTTCGTTAGTGTATTAAGTGTATCAAAATGTCATCTTTCACATTGATTCGAGATCGTCAACCGCAAAAAAAGTCAGTTTTGAGATATCGTTGAATGAACAAAGTTGTCTCTTTCTTGTTTCAAGTGTTTAACTATGGACCCATGGCTAAAACTCAAGTTTTAAAGACTTCCCGAAATCTGAATTTGGACTTTCATCAGTGTATTAAGTGTATTAAAATGTAGTCTTTCACATTGATTCAGAATCGTGCACCGCAAAAAACTTCCCTTTCGAGTTATCGTTGAATGAACGAAGTTGTCTCTTTCTTGTTTCAAGTGTTCAACTATGGACCCATGGCCAAAACTCAAGTTTTAAAAACTTCCCAAAATCTGAATTTGGGCTTTCTTTAGTGTATTAAGTGTTTCAAAATGCCGTCTTTCACGTAGATTCGTAATCATCAAAAGCAAATAAGTCAGCTTTAGATATCTTTGATTGAACAAAGTTCTGTCTTTTCTTGTTTCATGTGTTCTACTATGGACCCATGGCTAAAACTCAAGTTTTAAAAACATCCCGAAATCTAAATCTGGACTTTCATTAGGGTATTAAGTGTATCAAAATGTCGTCTTTCACATAGATTCGAAATCGTCAACTGCAAAAAAGTCAATTTTAAGATATCGTTGATTGAACAAAGTTGTCTCTTTCTTGTTTCAAGTGTTCTACTATGGACCCATGGGTAAAACTCAAGTTTTAAAAAAGTTCCTGGAATCCGAATTTGGACATTCGTTAGTGTATTAAGTGTATCAAAATGTCGTCTTTCACGTTGATTCGGAATCGTCAACCACAATAAAAGTCAGTTTTGAGATATTGTTGAATGAACAAAGTTCTCTCTTTCGTGTTTCAAGTGTTCTACTATTTACCCATGGCTAAAGCTCAAGTTTTAAAGACTTCCCGAAATCCGAATTTGGACTTTCGTTAGTGTATTAAGTGTATCAAAATGTCGTCTTTCACATTTATTAGAAATCGTCAACTGCAAAAAAAGTCAGTTTTGAGAAATCGTTGAATGAACAAAGTTGTCTCTTTCTTGTTTCAAGTGTTCTACTATGGACCCATGGCTAAAACTCAAGTTTTAAAAACTTCTCGAAATATGAATTTGGACTTTCTTTAGTGTATTAGGTGTTTCAAAATGTCGTCTTTCACGTAGATTCGGAATCATCACCAGCAAAAAAAGTCAGTTTTGTGATATCGTGGAATGAACAAAGTTGTATCTTTCTTGTTTAAGTGTTTAACTATGGACCCATGGCTAAAACTCAAGTTTTAAAGACATCCCGAAATCCGAATTTGGACTTTCGTTAGTGTATTAAGTGTATCAAAATGTCATCTTTCACATTGATTCGAGATCGTCAACCGCAAAAAAAGTCAGTTTTGAGATATCGTTGAATGAACAAAGTTGTCTCTTTCTTGTTTCAAGTGTTCAACAATGGACCCATGGCTAAAACTCAAGTTTTAAAGACTTTCCGAAATCCGAATTTGGACTTTATTAGCGTATTAAGTGTATTAAAATTTCATCTTTCACATTGATTAGGAATCGTCAACTGCAAAAAAAGTCAGTTTTGAGAAATTGTTGAATGAACAAAGTTGTCTCTTTCTTGTTTCAAGTGTTCTACTATGGACCATGGCTAAAACTCAAGTTTTAAAGACTTCCCGAAATCCAAATTTAGACTTTCATTAGTGTATTAAGTGTATTAAAATGTCGTATTTCACATTGATTCGGAATCGTCAACCGCAAAAAAAGTCAGTTTTGAGATATCGTTGAATGAACAAAGTTGTCTCTTTGTTGTTTCAAGTGTTTAACTATGGACCCATGGCTAAAACTCAAGTTTTAAAGACATCCCGAAATCCGAATTTGGACTTTCGTTAGTGTATTAAGTGTATCAAAATGTCATCTTTCACATTGATTCGAGATCGTCAACCGAAAAAAAAGTCAGTTTTGAGATATCGTTGAATGAACAAAGTTGTCTCTTTCTTGTTTCAAGTGTTCAACAATGGACCCATGGCTAAAACTCAAGTTTTAAAGACTTTCCGAAATCCGAATTTGGACTTTCATCAGTGTATTAAGTGTATTAAAATGTCGTCTTTCACATTGATTCGGAATCGTCCACTGCAAAAAACTTCCCTTTTGAGTTATAGTTGAATGAACAAAGTTGTCTCTTTCTTGTTTCAAGTGTTCAACTATGGACCAATGGGTAAAACTCAAGTTTTAAAAACTTCCCGGAATCTGAATTCAGACTTTCGTTAGTGTATTAAGTGTATCAAAATGTCGTCTTTCACATGGATTCGGAATCGTCAACCGCAAAAAAAGTCAGTTTTTAGATATCGTTGAATGAACAAAGTTGTCTCTTTCTTGTTTCAAGTGCTTAACTATGGACCATGGCTAAAACTCAAGTTTTAAAGACATCCCGAAATCCGAATTTGGACTTTCGTTAGTGTATTAAGTGTATCAAAATGTCATCTTTCACATTGATTCGAGATCGTCAACCGCAAAAAAAGTCAGTTTTGAGATATCGTTGAATGAACAAAGTTGTCTCTTTCTTGTTTCAAGTGTTTAACTATGGACCCATGGCTAAAACTCAAGTTTTAAAGACTTCCCGAAATCTGAATTTGGACTTTCATCAGTGTATTAAGTGTATTAAAATGTAGTCTTTCACATTGATTCAGAATCGTGCACCGCAAAAAACTTCCCTTTCGAGTTATCGTTGAATGAACGAAGTTGTCTCTTTCTTGTTTCAAGTGTTCAACTATGGACCCATGGCCAAAACTCAAGTTTTAAAAACTTCCCAAAATCTGAATTTGGGCTTTCTTTAGTGTATTAAGTGTTTCAAAATGCCGTCTTTCACGTAGATTCGTAATCATCAAAAGCAAATAAGTCAGTTTTTAGATATCTTTGATTGAACAAAGTTCTGTCTTTTCTTGGTTCATGTGTTCTACTATGGACCCATGGCTAAAACTCAAGTTTTAAAAACATCCCGAAATCTAAATCTGGACTTTCATTAGGGTATTAAGTGTATCAAAATGTCGTCTTTCACATAGATTCGAAATCGTCAACTGCAAAAAAGTCAATTTTAAGATATCGTTGATTGAACAAAGTTGTCTCTTTCTTGTTTCAAGTGTTCTACTATGGACCCATGGGTAAAACTCAAGTTTTAAAAAAGTTCCTAGAATCCGAATTTGGACATTCGTTAGTGTATTAAGTGTATCAAAATGTCGTCTTTCACGTTGATTCGGAATCGTCAACCACAATAAAAGTCAGTTTTGAGATATTGTTGAATGAACAAAGTTCTCTCTTTCGTGTTTCAAGTGTTCTACTATTTACCCATGGCTAAAGCTCAAGTTTTAAAAACTTCCCGAAATCCGAATTTGGACTTTCGTTAGTGTATTAAGTGTATCAAAATGTCGTCTTTCACATTTATTCGAAATCGTCAACTGCAAAAAAAGTCAGTTTTGAGAAATCGTTGAATGAACAAAGTTGTCTCTTTCTTGTTTCAAGTGTTCTACTATGGACCCATGGCTAAAACTCAAGTTTTAAAGACTTCCTGAAATCCAAATTTAGACTTTCATTAGTGTATTAAGTGTATTAAAATGTCGTATTTCACATTGATTCGGAATCGTCAACCGCAAAAAAAGTCAGTTTTGAGATATCGTTGAATGAACAAAGTTGTCTCTTTCTTGTTTCAAGTGTTTAACTATGGACCCATGGCTAAAACTCAAGTTTTAAAGACATCCCGAAATCCGAATTTGGACTTTCGTTAGTGTATTAAGTGTATCAAAATGTCATCTTTCACATTGATTCGAGATCGTCAACCGCAAAAAAAGTCAGTTTTGAGATATCGTTGAATGAACAAAGTTGTCTCTTTCTTGTTTCAAGTGTTCAACAATGGACCCATGGCTAAAACTCAAGTTTTAAAGACTTCCCGAAATCCGAATTTGGACTTTCATGAGTGTATTAAGTGTATTAAAATGTCGTCTTTCACATTGATTCGGAATCGTCAACCACAAAAAAAGTCAGCTTTGAGATATTGTTGAATGAACAAAGTTGTCTCTTTCTTGTTTCAAGTGTTTAACTATGGACCCATGGCTAAAACTCAAGTTTTAAAAACTTCTCGAAATATGAATTTGTACTTTCTTTAGTGTATTAAGTGTTTCAAAATGTCGTCTTTCACGTAGATTCGGAATCATCAAAAGCAAATAAGTCAGTTTTTAGATATCTTTGATTGAACAAAGTTCTGTCTTTCTTGTTTCAAGTGTTTAACTATGGACCATGGCTAAAACTCAAGTTTTAAAAACTTTTCGAAATCTGAATTTGGACTTTCTTTAGTGTATTAAGTGTTTCAAAATGCTGTCTTTCACGTAGATTCGTAATCATCAAAAGCAAATAAGTCAGTTTTAAGATATCGTTGATTGAACAAAGTTGTCTTCTTCTTGTTTCAAGTGTTCTACTATGGACCCAAGGGTAAAACTCAAGTTTTAAAAACTTCCCGGAATCTGAATTGAGACTTTTGTTAGTGTATTAAGTGTATCAAAATGTCGTCTTTCACATGGATTCGGAATCGTCAACCGCAAAAAAAGTCAGTTTTGAGATATCGTTGAATGAACAAAGTTGTCTCTTTCTTGTTTCAAGTGCTTAACTATGGACCATGGCTAAAACTCAAGTTTTAAAGACATCCCGAAATCCGAATTTGGACTTTCGTTAGTGTATTAAGTGTATCAAAATGTCATCTTTCACATTGATTCGAGATCGTCAACCGCAAAAAAAGTCAGTTTTGAGATATCGTTGAATGAACAAAGTTGTCTCTTTCTTGTTTCAAGTGTTCAACAATGGACCCATGGCTAAAACTCAAGTTTTAAAGACTTTCCGAAATCCGAATTTGGACTTTATTAGCATATTAAGTGTATTAAAATTTCATCTTTCACATTGATTCGGAATCGTCAACCGCAAAAAAAGTCAGTTTTGAGTTATAGTTGAATGAACAAAGTTGTCTCTTTCTTGTTTCAAGTATTCAACTATGGACCCATGGCTAAAACTCAAGTTTTAAAGACTTCCCGAAATCCGAATTTGGACTTTCATGAGTGTATTAAGTGTATTAAAATGTCGTCTTTCACATTGATTCGGAATCGTCAACCACAAAAAAAGTCAGCTTTGAGATATCGTTGAATGAACAAAGTTGTCTCTTTCTTGTTTCAAGTGTTTAACTATGGACCCATGGCTAAAACTCAAGTTTTAAAAACTTCTCGAAATATGAATTTGAACTTTCTTTAGTGTATTAGGTGTTTCAAAATGTCATCTTTCACGTAGATTCGGAATCATCAACGGCAAAAAAAGTCAGTTTTGTGATATCGTTGAATGAACAAAGTTGTATCTTTCTTGTTTCAAGTGTTTAACTACGGACCCATGGCTAAAACTCAAGTTTTAAAGACTTTTCGAAATCCGAATTTGGACTTTCATCAGTGTATTAAGGGTATTAAAATGTCGTCTTTCACATTGATTCGGAATCGTCCACCGCAAAAAAGTTCCCTTTTGAGTTATCGTTGAATGAACAAAGTTGTCTCTTTCTTGTTTCAAGTGTTCAACGATGGAGCCATGGCTAAAACTCAAGTTTTAAAAACTTCTTGAAATATGAATTTGTACTTTCTTTAGTGTATTAAGTGTTTCAAAATGTCGTCTTTCACGTAGATTCGGAATCATCAAAAGCAAATAAGTCAGTTTTTAGATATCTTTGATTGAACAAAGTTCTGTCTTTTCTTGTTTCATGTGTTCTACTATGGACCCATGGCTAAAACTCAAGTTTTAAAAACATCCCGAAATCTAAATCTGGACTTTCATTAGGGTATTAAGTGTATCAAAATGTCGTCTTTCACATAGATTCGGAATCGTCAACTGCAAAAAAGTCAATTTTGAGATATCGTTGATTGAACAAAGTTGTCTCCTTCTTGTTTCAAGTGTTCTACTATGGACCCATGGGTAAAACTGAAGTTTTAAAAACGTCCCAAAATCCGAATTTGGACTTTCACTAGTGTATTAAGTGTATCAAAATGTCGTCTTTCACATTGATTCGGAATCGTCAACCGTAAAAAAAGTCAGTTTTGAGATATCGTTTGAATGAAGAAAGTTGTCTCTTTCTTGTTTCAAGTGTTCAACAATGGACCCATGGCTAAAACTCAAGTTTTAAAGACTTTTCGAAATCCGAATTTCGACTTTCATTAGTGTATTAAGTGTATTAAAATGTTGTCTTTCACAGTGAGTCGGAATCGTCAACCACAAAAAAAGTCAATTTTGAGATATCGTTGAATGAACAAAGTTGTCTCTTTCTTTTTTCAAGTGTTTATCTACGGACCCATGGCTAAAACTCAAGTTTTAAAGACTTTCCGAAATCCGAATTTGGACTTTCATCAGTGTATTAAGTGTATTAAAATGTCGTCTTTCACATTGATTCGGAATCGTCCACTGCAAAAAACTTCCCTTTTGAGTTATAGTTGAATGAACAAAGTTGTCTCTTTCTTGTTTCAAGTGTTCAACTATGGACCCATGGCTAAAACTCAAGTTTTAAAAACTTCTCGAAATATGAATTTGGACTTTTTTTAGTGTATTAGGTGTTTCAAAATGTCGTCTTTCACGTAGATTCGGAATCATCACCAGCAAAAAAAGTCAGTTTTGTGATATCGTTGAATGAACAAAGTTGTATCTTTCTTGTTTAAGTGTTTAACTACGGACCCATGGCTAAAACTCAAGTTTTAAAGACTTTCCGAAATCCGAATTTGGACTTTCATCAGTGTATTAAGTGTATTAAAATGTCGTCTTTCACATTGATTCGGAATCGTCCACCGCAAAAAAGTTCCCTTTTGAGTTATCGTTGAATGAACAAAGTTGTCTCTTTCTTGTTTCAAGTGTTCAACGATGGACCCATAGCTAAAACTCAAGTTTTAAAAACTTCTCGAAATATGAATTTGTACTTTCTTTAGTGTATTAAGTGTTTCAAAATGTCGTCTTTCACGTAGATTCGGAATCATCAAAAGCAAATAAGTCAGTTTTTAGATATCTTTGATTGAACAAAGTTCTGTCTTTCTTGTTTCAAGTGTTTAACTATGGACCATGGCTAAAACTCAAGTTTTAAAAACTTTTCGAAATCTGAATATGGACTTTCTTTAGTGTATTAAGTGTTTCAAAATGCTGTCTTTCACGTAGATTCGTAATCATCAAAAGGAAATAAGTCAGTTTTAAGATATCGTTGATTGAACAAAGTTGTCTTCTTCTTGTTTCAAGTGTTCTACTATGGACCCATGGGTAAAACTCAAGTTTTAAAAACTTCCCGGAATCTGAATTGAGACTTTCGTTAGTGTATTAAGTGTATCAAAATGTCGTCTTTCACATGGATTTGGAATCGTCAACCGCAAAAAAAGTCAGTTTTGAGATATCGTTGAATGAACAAAGTTGTCTCTTTCTTGTTTCAAGTGCTTAACTATGGACCATGGCTAAAACTCAAGTTTTAAAGACATCCCGAAATCCGAATTTGGACTTTCGTTAGTGTATTAAGTGTATCAAAATGTCATCTTTCACATTGATTCGAGATCGTCAACCGCAAAAAAAGTCAGTTTTGAGATATCGTTGAATGAACAAAGTTGTCTCTTTCTTGTTTCAAGTGTTTAACTATGGACCCATGGCTAAAACTCAAGTTTTAAAGACTTCCCGAAATCTGAATTTGGACTTTCATCAGTGTATTAAGTGTATTAAAATGTAGTCTTTCACATTGATTCAGAATCGTGCACCGCAAAAAACTTCCCTTTCGAGTTATCGTTGAATGAACGAAGTTGTCTCTTTCTTGTTTCAAGTGTTCAACTATGGACCCATGGCCAAAACTCAAGTTTTAAAAACTTCCCAAAATCTGAATTTGGGCTTTCTTTAGTGTATTAAGTGTTTCAAAATGCCGTCTTTCACGTAGATTCGTAATCATCAAAAGCAAATAAGTCAGTTTTTAGATATCTTTGATTGAACAAAGTTCTGTCTTTTCTTGTTTCATGTGTTCTACTATGGACCCATGGCTAAAACTCAAGTTTTAAAAACATCCCGAAATCTAAATCTGGACTTTCATTAGGGTATTAAGTGTATCAAAATGTCGTCTTTCACATAGATTCGAAATCGTCAACTGCAAAAAAGTCAATTTTAAGATATCGTTGATTGAACAAAGTTGTCTCTTTCTTGTTTCAAGTGTTCTACTATGGACCCATGGGTAAAACTCAAGTTTTAAAAAAGTTCCTGGAATCCGAATTTGGACATTCGTTAGTGTATTAAGTGTATCAAAATGTCGTCTTTCACGTTGATTCGGAATCGTCAACCACAATAAAAGTCAGTTTTGAGATATTGTTGAATGAACAAAGTTCTCTCTTTCGTGTTTCAAGTGTTCTACTATTTACCCATGGCTAAAGCTCAAGTTTTAAAGACTTCCCGAAATCCGAATTTGGACTTTCGTTAGTGTATTAAGTGTATCAAAATGTCGTCTTTCACATTTATTAGAAATCGTCAACTGCAAAAAAAGTCAGTTTTGAGAAATCGTTGAATGAACAAAGTTGTCTCTTTCTTGTTTCAAGTGTTCTACTATGGACCCATGGCTAAAACTCAAGTTTTAAAAACTTCTCGAAATATGAATTTGGACTTTCTTTAGTGTATTAGGTGTTTCAAAATGTCGTCTTTCACGTAGATTCGGAATCATCACCAGCAAAAAAAGTCAGTTTTGTGATATCGTGGAATGAACAAAGTTGTATCTTTCTTGTTTAAGTGTTTAACTACGGACCCATGGCTAAAACTCAAGTTTTGAAGACTTTCCGAAATCCGAATTTGGACTTTCATCAGTGTATTAAGTGTATTAAAATGTCGTCTTTCACATTGATTCGGAATCGTCCACCGCAAAAAAGTTCCCTTTTGAGTTATCGTTGAATGAACAAAGTTGTCTCTTTCTTGTTTCAAGTGTTCAACGATGGACCCATAGCTAAAACTCAAGTTTTAAAAACTTCTCGAAATATGAATTTGTACTTTCTTTAGTGTATTAAGTGTTTCAAAATGTCGTCTTTCACGTAGATTCGGAATCATCAAAAGCAAATAAGTCAGTTTTTAGATATCTTTGATTGAACAAAGTTCTGTCTTTCTTGTTTCAAGTGTTTAACTATGGACCATGGCTAAAACTCAAGTTTTAAAAACTTTTCGAAATCTGAATATGGACTTTCTTTAGTGTATTAAGTGTTTCAAAATGCTGTCTTTCACGTAGATTCGTAATCATCAAAAGGAAATAAGTCAGTTTTAAGATATCGTTGATTGAACAAAGTTGTCTTCTTCTTGTTTCAAGTGTTCTACTATGGACCCATGGGTAAAACTCAAGTTTTAAAAACTTCCCGGAATCTGAATTGAGACTTTCGTTAGTGTATTAAGTGTATCAAAATGTCGTCTTTCACATGGATTCGGAATCGTCAACCGCAAAAAAAGTCAGTTTTGAGATATCGTTGAATGAACAAAGTTGTCTCTTTCTTGTTTCAAGTGCTTAACTATGGACCATGGCTAAAACTCAAGTTTTAAAGACATCCCGAAATCCGAATTTGGACTTTCGTTAGTGTATTAAGTGTATCAAAATGTCATCTTTCACATTGATTCGAGATCGTCAACCGCAAAAAAAGTCAGTTTTGAGATATCGTTGAATGAACAAAGTTGTCTCTTTCTTGTTTCAAGTGTTTAACTATGGACCCATGGCTAAAACTCAAGTTTTAAAGACTTCCCGAAATCTGAATTTGGACTTTCATCAGTGTATTAAGTGTATTAAAATGTAGTCTTTCACATTGATTCAGAATCGTGCACCGCAAAAAACTTCCCTTTCGAGTTATCGTTGAATGAACGAAGTTGTCTCTTTCTTGTTTCAAGTGTTCAACTATGGACCCATGGCCAAAACTCAAGTTTTAAAAACTTCCCAAAATCTGAATTTGGGCTTTCTTTAGTGTATTAAGTGTTTCAAAATGCCGTCTTTCACGTAGATTCGTAATCATCAAAAGCAAATAAGTCAGTTTTTAGATATCTTTGATTGAACAAAGTTCTGTCTTTTCTTGTTTCATGTGTTCTACTATGGACCCATGGCTAAAACTCAAGTTTTAAAAACATCCCGAAATCTAAATCTGGACTTTCATTAGGGTATTAAGTGTATCAAAATGTCGTCTTTCACATAGATTCGAAATCGTCAACTGCAAAAAAGTCAATTTTAAGATATCGTTGATTGAACAAAGTTGTCTCTTTCTTGTTTCAAGTGTTCTACTATGGACCCATGGGTAAAACTCAAGTTTTAAAAAAGTTCCCGGAATCCGAATTTGGACATTCGTTAGTGTATTAAGTGTATCAAAATGTCGTCTTTCACGTTGATTCGGAATCGTCAACCACAATAAAAGTCAGTTTTGAGATATTGTTGAATGAACAAAGTTCTCTCTTTCGTGTTTCAAGTGTTCTACTATTTACCCATGGCTAAAGCTCAAGTTTTAAAGACTTCCCGAAATCCGAATTTGGACTTTCGTTAGTGTATTAAGTGTATCAAAATGTCGTCTTTCACATTTATTCGAAATCGTCAACTGCAAAAAAAGTCAGTTTTGAGAAATTGTTGAATGAACAAAGTTGTCTCTTTCTTGTTTCAAGTGTTCTACTATGGACCCATGGCTAAAACTCAAGTTTTAAAGACATCCCGAAATCCAAATTTAGACTTTCATTAGTGTATTAAGTGTATTAAAATGTCGTATTTCACATTGATTCGGAATCGTCAACCGCAAAAAAAGTCAGTTTTGAGATATCGTTGAATGAACAAAGTTGTCTCTTTCTTGTTTCAAGTGTTTAACTATGGACCCATGGCTAAAACTCAAGTTTTAAAGACATCCCGAAATCCGAATTTGGACTTTCGTTAGTGTATTAAGTGTATCAAAATGTCATCTTTCACATTGATTCGAGATCGTCAACCGCAAAAAAAGTCAGTTTTGAGATATCGTTGAATGAACAAAGTTGTCTCTTTCTTGTTTCAAGTGTTCAACAATGGACCCATGGCTAAAACTCAAGTTTTAAAGACTTTCCGAAATCCGAATTTGGACTTTATTAGCGTATTAAGTGTATTAAAATTTCATCTTTCACATTGATTAGGAATCGTCAACTGCAAAAAAAGTCAGTTTTGAGAAATTGTTGAATGAACAAAGTTGTCTCTTTCTTGTTTCAAGTGTTCTACTATGGACCATGGCTAAAACTCAAGTTTTAAAGACTTCCCGAAATCCAAATTTAGACTTTCATTAGTGTATTAAGTGTATTAAAATGTCGTATTTCACATTGATTCGGAATCGTCAACCGCAAAAAAAGTCAGTTTTGAGATATCGTTGAATGAACAAAGTTGTCTCTTTGTTGTTTCAAGTGTTTAACTATGGACCCATGGCTAAAACTCAAGTTTTAAAGACATCCCGAAATCCGAATTTGGACTTTCGTTAGTGTATTAAGTGTATCAAAATGTCATCTTTCACATTGATTCGAGATCGTCAACCGAAAAAAAAGTCAGTTTTGAGATATCGTTGAATGAACAAAGTTGTCTCTTTCTTGTTTCAAGTGTTCAACAATGGACCCATGGCTAAAACTCAAGTTTTAAAGACTTTCCGAAATCCGAATTTGGACTTTCATCAGTGTATTAAGTGTATTAAAATGTCGTCTTTCACATTGATTCGGAATCGTCCACTGCAAAAAACTTCCCTTTTGAGTTATAGTTGAATGAACAAAGTTGTCTCTTTCTTGTTTCAAGTGTTCAACTATGGACCAATGGGTAAAACTCAAGTTTTAAAAACTTCCCGGAATCTGAATTCAGACTTTCGTTAGTGTATTAAGTGTATCAAAATGTCGTCTTTCACATGGATTCGGAATCGTCAACCGCAAAAAAAGTCAGTTTTTAGATATCGTTGAATGAACAAAGTTGTCTCTTTCTTGTTTCAAGTGCTTAACTATGGACCATGGCTAAAACTCAAGTTTTAAAGACATCCCGAAATCCGAATTTGGACTTTCGTTAGTGTATTAAGTGTATCAAAATGTCATCTTTCACATTGATTCGAGATCGTCAACCGCAAAAAAAGTCAGTTTTGAGATATCGTTGAATGAACAAAGTTGTCTCTTTCTTGTTTCAAGTGTTTAACTATGGACCCATGGCTAAAACTCAAGTTTTAAAGACTTCCCGAAATCTGAATTTGGACTTTCATCAGTGTATTAAGTGTATTAAAATGTAGTCTTTCACATTGATTCAGAATCGTGCACCGCAAAAAACTTCCCTTTCGAGTTATCGTTGAATGAACGAAGTTGTCTCTTTCTTGTTTCAAGTGTTCAACTATGGACCCATGGCCAAAACTCAAGTTTTAAAAACTTCCCAAAATCTGAATTTGGGCTTTCTTTAGTGTATTAAGTGTTTCAAAATGCCGTCTTTCACGTAGATTCGTAATCATCAAAAGCAAATAAGTCAGTTTTTAGATATCTTTGATTGAACAAAGTTCTGTCTTTTCTTGGTTCATGTGTTCTACTATGGACCCATGGCTAAAACTCAAGTTTTAAAAACATCCCGAAATCTAAATCTGGACTTTCATTAGGGTATTAAGTGTATCAAAATGTCGTCTTTCACATAGATTCGAAATCGTCAACTGCAAAAAAGTCAATTTTAAGATATCGTTGATTGAACAAAGTTGTCTCTTTCTTGTTTCAAGTGTTCTACTATGGACCCATGGGTAAAACTCAAGTTTTAAAAAAGTTCCTAGAATCCGAATTTGGACATTCGTTAGTGTATTAAGTGTATCAAAATGTCGTCTTTCACGTTGATTCGGAATCGTCAACCACAATAAAAGTCAGTTTTGAGATATTGTTGAATGAACAAAGTTCTCTCTTTCGTGTTTCAAGTGTTCTACTATTTACCCATGGCTAAAGCTCAAGTTTTAAAGACTTCCCGAAATCCGAATTTGGACTTTCGTTAGTGTATTAAGTGTATCAAAATGTCGTCTTTCACATTTATTCGAAATCGTCAACTGCAAAAAAAGTCAGTTTTGAGAAATCGTTGAATGAACAAAGTTGTCTCTTTCTTGTTTCAAGTGTTCTACTATGGACCCATGGCTAAAACTCAAGTTTTAAAGACTTCCTGAAATCCAAATTTAGACTTTCATTAGTGTATTAAGTGTATTAAAATGTCGTATTTCACATTGATTCGGAATCGTCAACCGCAAAAAAAGTCAGTTTTGAGATATCGTTGAATGAACAAAGTTGTCTCTTTCTTGTTTCAAGTGTTTAACTATGGACCCATGGCTAAAACTCAAGTTTTAAAGACATCCCGAAATCCGAATTTGGACTTTCGTTAGTGTATTAAGTGTATCAAAATGTCATCTTTCACATTGATTCGAGATCGTCAACCGCAAAAAAAGTCAGTTTTGAGATATCGTTGAATGAACAAAGTTGTCTCTTTCTTGTTTCAAGTGTTCAACAATGGACCCATGGCTAAAACTCAAGTTTTAAAGACTTCCCGAAATCCGAATTTGGACTTTCATGAGTGTATTAAGTGTATTAAAATGTCGTCTTTCACATTGATTCGGAATCGTCAACCACAAAAAAAGTCAGCTTTGAGATATTGTTGAATGAACAAAGTTGTCTCTTTCTTGTTTCAAGTGTTTAACTATGGACCCATGGCTAAAACTCAAGTTTTAAAAACTTCTCGAAATATGAATTTGTACTTTCTTTAGTGTATTAAGTGTTTCAAAATGTCGTCTTTCACGTAGATTCGGAATCATCAAAAGCAAATAAGTCAGTTTTTAGATATCTTTGATTGAACAAAGTTCTGTCTTTCTTGTTTCAAGTGTTTAACTATGGACCATGGCTAAAACTCAAGTTTTAAAAACTTTTCGAAATCTGAATTTGGACTTTCTTTAGTGTATTAAGTGTTTCAAAATGCTGTCTTTCACGTAGATTCGTAATCATCAAAAGCAAATAAGTCAGTTTTAAGATATCGTTGATTGAACAAAGTTGTCTTCTTCTTGTTTCAAGTGTTCTACTATGGACCCAAGGGTAAAACTCAAGTTTTAAAAACTTCCCGGAATCTGAATTGAGACTTTTGTTAGTGTATTAAGTGTATCAAAATGTCGTCTTTCACATGGATTCGGAATCGTCAACCGCAAAAAAAGTCAGTTTTGAGATATCGTTGAATGAACAAAGTTGTCTCTTTCTTGTTTCAAGTGCTTAACTATGGACCATGGCTAAAACTCAAGTTTTAAAGACATCCCGAAATCCGAATTTGGACTTTCGTTAGTGTATTAAGTGTATCAAAATGTCATCTTTCACATTGATTCGAGATCGTCAACCGCAAAAAAAGTCAGTTTTGAGATATCGTTGAATGAACAAAGTTGTCTCTTTCTTGTTTCAAGTGTTCAACAATGGACCCATGGCTAAAACTCAAGTTTTAAAGACTTTCCGAAATTCGAATTTGGACTTTATTAGCATATTAAGTGTATTAAAATTTCATCTTTCACATTGATTCGGAATCGTCAACCGCAAAAAAAGTCAGTTTTGAGTTATAGTTGAATGAACAAAGTTGTCTCTTTCTTGTTTCAAGTATTCAACTATGGACCCATGGCTAAAACTCAAGTTTTAAAGACTTCCCGAAATCCGAATTTGGACTTTCATGAGTGTATTAAGTGTATTAAAATGTCGTCTTTCACATTGATTCGGAATCGTCAACCACAAAAAAAGTCAGCTTTGAGATATCGTTGAATGAACAAAGTTGTCTCTTTCTTGTTTCAAGTGTTTAACTATGGACCCATGGCTAAAACTCAAGTTTTAAAAACTTCTCGAAATATGAATTTGAACTTTCTTTAGTGTATTAGGTGTTTCAAAATGTCATCTTTCACGTAGATTCGGAATCATCAACGGCAAAAAAAGTCAGTTTTGTGATATCGTTGAATGAACAAAGTTGTATCTTTCTTGTTTCAAGTGTTTAACTACGGACCCATGGCTAAAACTCAAGTTTTAAAGACTTTTCGAAATCCGAATTTGGACTTTCATCAGTGTATTAAGGGTATTAAAATGTCGTCTTTCACATTGATTCGGAATCGTCCACCGCAAAAAAGTTCCCTTTTGAGTTATCGTTGAATGAACAAAGTTGTCTCTTTCTTGTTTCAAGTGTTCAACGATGGAGCCATGGCTAAAACTCAAGTTTTAAAAACTTCTTGAAATATGAATTTGTACTTTCTTTAGTGTATTAAGTGTTTCAAAATGTCGTCTTTCACGTAGATTCGGAATCATCAAAAGCAAATAAGTCAGTTTTTAGATATCTTTGATTGAACAAAGTTCTGTCTTTTCTTGTTTCATGTGTTCTACTATGGACCCATGGCTAAAACTCAAGTTTTAAAAACATCCCGAAATCTAAATCTGGACTTTCATTAGGGTATTAAGTGTATCAAAATGTCGTCTTTCACATAGATTCGGAATCGTCAACTGCAAAAAAGTCAATTTTGAGATATCGTTGATTGAACAAAGTTGTCTCCTTCTTGTTTCAAGTGTTCTACTATGGACCCATGGGTAAAACTGAAGTTTTAAAAACGTCCCAAAATCCGAATTTGGACTTTCACTAGTGTATTAAGTGTATCAAAATGTCGTCTTTCACATTGATTCGGAATCGTCAACCGTAAAAAAAGTCAGTTTTGAGATATCGTTTGAATGAAGAAAGTTGTCTCTTTCTTGTTTCAAGTGTTCAACAATGGACCCATGGCTAAAACTCAAGTTTTAAAGACTTTTCGAAATCCGAATTTCGACTTTCATTAGTGTATTAAGTGTATTAAAATGTTGTCTTTCACAGTGAGTCGGAATCGTCAACCACAAAAAAAGTCAATTTTGAGATATCGTTGAATGAACAAAGTTGTCTCTTTCTTTTTTCAAGTGTTTATCTACGGACCCATGGCTAAAACTCAAGTTTTAAAGACTTTCCGAAATCCGAATTTGGACTTTCATCAGTGTATTAAGTGTATTAAAATGTCGTCTTTCACATTGATTCGGAATCGTCCACTGCAAAAAACTTCCCTTTTGAGTTATAGTTGAATGAACAAAGTTGTCTCTTTCTTGTTTCAAGTGTTCAACTATGGACCCATGGCTAAAACTCAAGTTTTAAAAACTTCTCGAAATATGAATTTGGACTTTTTTTAGTGTATTAGGTGTTTCAAAATGTCGTCTTTCACGTAGATTCGGAATCATCACCAGCAAAAAAAGTCAGTTTTGTGATATCGTTGAATGAACAAAGTTGTATCTTTCTTGTTTAAGTGTTTAACTACGGACCCATGGCTAAAACTCAAGTTTTAAAGACTTTCCGAAATCCGAATTTGGACTTTCATCAGTGTATTAAGTGTATTAAAATGTCGTCTTTCACATTGATTCGGAATCGTCCACCGCAAAAAAGTTCCCTTTTGAGTTATCGTTGAATGAACAAAGTTGTCTCTTTCTTGTTTCAAGTGTTCAACGATGGACCCATAGCTAAAACTCAAGTTTTAAAAACTTCTCGAAATATGAATTTGTACTTTCTTTAGTGTATTAAGTGTTTCAAAATGTCGTCTTTCACGTAGATTCGGAATCATCAAAAGCAAATAAGTCAGTTTTTAGATATCTTTGATTGAACAAAGTTCTGTCTTTCTTGTTTCAAGTGTTTAACTATGGACCATGGCTAAAACTCAAGTTTTAAAAACTTTTCGAAATCTGAATATGGACTTTCTTTAGTGTATTAAGTGTTTCAAAATGCTGTCTTTCACGTAGATTCGTAATCATCAAAAGGAAATAAGTCAGTTTTAAGATATCGTTGATTGAACAAAGTTGTCTTCTTCTTGTTTCAAGTGTTCTACTATGGACCCATGGGTAAAACTCAAGTTTTAAAAACTTCCCGGAATCTGAATTGAGACTTTCGTTAGTGTATTAAGTGTATCAAAATGTCGTCTTTCACATGGATTCGGAATCGTCAACCGCAAAAAAAGTCAGTTTTGAGATATCGTTGAATGAACAAAGTTGTCTCTTTCTTGTTTCAAGTGCTTAACTATGGACCATGGCTAAAACTCAAGTTTTAAAGACATCCCGAAATCCGAATTTGGACTTTCGTTAGTGTATTAAGTGTATCAAAATGTCATCTTTCACATTGATTCGAGATCGTCAACCGCAAAAAAAGTCAGTTTTGAGATATCGTTGAATGAACAAAGTTGTCTCTTTCTTGTTTCAAGTGTTTAACTATGGACCCATGGCTAAAACTCAAGTTTTAAAGACTTCCCGAAATCTGAATTTGGACTTTCATCAGTGTATTAAGTGTATTAAAATGTAGTCTTTCACATTGATTCAGAATCGTGCACCGCAAAAAACTTCCCTTTCGAGTTATCGTTGAATGAACGAAGTTGTCTCTTTCTTGTTTCAAGTGTTCAACTATGGACCCATGGCCAAAACTCAAGTTTTAAAAACTTCCCAAAATCTGAATTTGGGCTTTCTTTAGTGTATTAAGTGTTTCAAAATGCCGTCTTTCACGTAGATTCGTAATCATCAAAAGCAAATAAGTCAGTTTTTAGATATCTTTGATTGAACAAAGTTCTGTCTTTTCTTGTTTCATGTGTTCTACTATGGACCCATGGCTAAAACTCAAGTTTTAAAAACATCCCGAAATCTAAATCTGGACTTTCATTAGGGTATTAAGTGTATCAAAATGTCGTCTTTCACATAGATTCGAAATCGTCAACTGCAAAAAAGTCAATTTTAAGATATCGTTGATTGAACAAAGTTGTCTCTTTCTTGTTTCAAGTGTTCTACTATGGACCCATGGGTAAAACTCAAGTTTTAAAAAAGTTCCCGGAATCCGAATTTGGACATTCGTTAGTGTATTAAGTGTATCAAAATGTCGTCTTTCACGTTGATTCGGAATCGTCAACCACAATAAAAGTCAGTTTTGAGATATTGTTGAATGAACAAAGTTCTCTCTTTCGTGTTTCAAGTGTTCTACTATTTACCCATGG
The DNA here is from genome assembly GCA_036245055.1 of Diospyros kaki. Lineage (NCBI taxonomy): Eukaryota > Viridiplantae > Streptophyta > Magnoliopsida > Ericales > Ebenaceae > Diospyros > Diospyros kaki. The sequence goes on along the minus strand of BSEG01000009.1, from coordinate 17,140,587 downwards.
CTAAAGCTCAAGTTTTAAAGACTTCCCGAAATCCGAATTTGGACTTTCGTTAGTGTATTAAGTGTATCAAAATGTCGTCTTTCACATTTATTCGAAATCGTCAACTGCAAAAAAAGTCAGTTTTGAGAAATTGTTGAATGAACAAAGTTGTCTCTTTCTTGTTTCAAGTGTTCTACTATGGACCCATGGCTAAAACTCAAGTTTTAAAGACATCCCGAAATCCAAATTTAGACTTTCATTAGTGTATTAAGTGTATTAAAATGTCGTATTTCACATTGATTCGGAATCGTCAACCGCAAAAAAAGTCAGTTTTGAGATATCGTTGAATGAACAAAGTTGTCTCTTTCTTGTTTCAAGTGTTTAACTATGGACCCATGGCTAAAACTCAAGTTTTAAAGACATCCCGAAATCCGAATTTGGACTTTCGTTAGTGTATTAAGTGTATCAAAATGTCATCTTTCACATTGATTCGAGATCGTCAACCGCAAAAAAAGTCAGTTTTGAGATATCGTTGAATGAACAAAGTTGTCTCTTTCTTGTTTCAAGTGTTCAACAATGGACCCATGGCTAAAACTCAAGTTTTAAAGACTTTCCGAAATCCGAATTTGGACTTTATTAGCGTATTAAGTGTATTAAAATTTCATCTTTCACATTGATTAGGAATCGTCAACTGCAAAAAAAGTCAGTTTTGAGAAATTGTTGAATGAACAAAGTTGTCTCTTTCTTGTTTCAAGTGTTCTACTATGGACCATGGCTAAAACTCAAGTTTTAAAGACTTCCCGAAATCCAAATTTAGACTTTCATTAGTGTATTAAGTGTATTAAAATGTCGTATTTCACATTGATTCGGAATCGTCAACCGCAAAAAAAGTCAGTTTTGAGATATCGTTGAATGAACAAAGTTGTCTCTTTGTTGTTTCAAGTGTTTAACTATGGACCCATGGCTAAAACTCAAGTTTTAAAGACATCCCGAAATCCGAATTTGGACTTTCGTTAGTGTATTAAGTGTATCAAAATGTCATCTTTCACATTGATTCGAGATCGTCAACCGAAAAAAAAGTCAGTTTTGAGATATCGTTGAATGAACAAAGTTGTCTCTTTCTTGTTTCAAGTGTTCAACAATGGACCCATGGCTAAAACTCAAGTTTTAAAGACTTTCCGAAATCCGAATTTGGACTTTCATCAGTGTATTAAGTGTATTAAAATGTCGTCTTTCACATTGATTCGGAATCGTCCACTGCAAAAAACTTCCCTTTTGAGTTATAGTTGAATGAACAAAGTTGTCTCTTTCTTGTTTCAAGTGTTCAACTATGGACCAATGGGTAAAACTCAAGTTTTAAAAACTTCCCGGAATCTGAATTCAGACTTTCGTTAGTGTATTAAGTGTATCAAAATGTCGTCTTTCACATGGATTCGGAATCGTCAACCGCAAAAAAAGTCAGTTTTTAGATATCGTTGAATGAACAAAGTTGTCTCTTTCTTGTTTCAAGTGCTTAACTATGGACCATGGCTAAAACTCAAGTTTTAAAGACATCCCGAAATCCGAATTTGGACTTTCGTTAGTGTATTAAGTGTATCAAAATGTCATCTTTCACATTGATTCGAGATCGTCAACCGCAAAAAAAGTCAGTTTTGAGATATCGTTGAATGAACAAAGTTGTCTCTTTCTTGTTTCAAGTGTTTAACTATGGACCCATGGCTAAAACTCAAGTTTTAAAGACTTCCCGAAATCTGAATTTGGACTTTCATCAGTGTATTAAGTGTATTAAAATGTAGTCTTTCACATTGATTCAGAATCGTGCACCGCAAAAAACTTCCCTTTCGAGTTATCGTTGAATGAACGAAGTTGTCTCTTTCTTGTTTCAAGTGTTCAACTATGGACCCATGGCCAAAACTCAAGTTTTAAAAACTTCCCAAAATCTGAATTTGGGCTTTCTTTAGTGTATTAAGTGTTTCAAAATGCCGTCTTTCACGTAGATTCGTAATCATCAAAAGCAAATAAGTCAGTTTTTAGATATCTTTGATTGAACAAAGTTCTGTCTTTTCTTGGTTCATGTGTTCTACTATGGACCCATGGCTAAAACTCAAGTTTTAAAAACATCCCGAAATCTAAATCTGGACTTTCATTAGGGTATTAAGTGTATCAAAATGTCGTCTTTCACATAGATTCGAAATCGTCAACTGCAAAAAAGTCAATTTTAAGATATCGTTGATTGAACAAAGTTGTCTCTTTCTTGTTTCAAGTGTTCTACTATGGACCCATGGGTAAAACTCAAGTTTTAAAAAAGTTCCTAGAATCCGAATTTGGACATTCGTTAGTGTATTAAGTGTATCAAAATGTCGTCTTTCACGTTGATTCGGAATCGTCAACCACAATAAAAGTCAGTTTTGAGATATTGTTGAATGAACAAAGTTCTCTCTTTCGTGTTTCAAGTGTTCTACTATTTACCCATGGCTAAAGCTCAAGTTTTAAAGACTTCCCGAAATCCGAATTTGGACTTTCGTTAGTGTATTAAGTGTATCAAAATGTCGTCTTTCACATTTATTCGAAATCGTCAACTGCAAAAAAAGTCAGTTTTGAGAAATCGTTGAATGAACAAAGTTGTCTCTTTCTTGTTTCAAGTGTTCTACTATGGACCCATGGCTAAAACTCAAGTTTTAAAGACTTCCTGAAATCCAAATTTAGACTTTCATTAGTGTATTAAGTGTATTAAAATGTCGTATTTCACATTGATTCGGAATCGTCAACCGCAAAAAAAGTCAGTTTTGAGATATCGTTGAATGAACAAAGTTGTCTCTTTCTTGTTTCAAGTGTTTAACTATGGACCCATGGCTAAAACTCAAGTTTTAAAGACATCCCGAAATCCGAATTTGGACTTTCGTTAGTGTATTAAGTGTATCAAAATGTCATCTTTCACATTGATTCGAGATCGTCAACCGCAAAAAAAGTCAGTTTTGAGATATCGTTGAATGAACAAAGTTGTCTCTTTCTTGTTTCAAGTGTTCAACAATGGACCCATGGCTAAAACTCAAGTTTTAAAGACTTCCCGAAATCCGAATTTGGACTTTCATGAGTGTATTAAGTGTATTAAAATGTCGTCTTTCACATTGATTCGGAATCGTCAACCACAAAAAAAGTCAGCTTTGAGATATTGTTGAATGAACAAAGTTGTCTCTTTCTTGTTTCAAGTGTTTAACTATGGACCCATGGCTAAAACTCAAGTTTTAAAAACTTCTCGAAATATGAATTTGTACTTTCTTTAGTGTATTAAGTGTTTCAAAATGTCGTCTTTCACGTAGATTCGGAATCATCAAAAGCAAATAAGTCAGTTTTTAGATATCTTTGATTGAACAAAGTTCTGTCTTTCTTGTTTCAAGTGTTTAACTATGGACCATGGCTAAAACTCAAGTTTTAAAAACTTTTCGAAATCTGAATTTGGACTTTCTTTAGTGTATTAAGTGTTTCAAAATGCTGTCTTTCACGTAGATTCGTAATCATCAAAAGCAAATAAGTCAGTTTTAAGATATCGTTGATTGAACAAAGTTGTCTTCTTCTTGTTTCAAGTGTTCTACTATGGACCCAAGGGTAAAACTCAAGTTTTAAAAACTTCCCGGAATCTGAATTGAGACTTTTGTTAGTGTATTAAGTGTATCAAAATGTCGTCTTTCACATGGATTCGGAATCGTCAACCGCAAAAAAAGTCAGTTTTGAGATATCGTTGAATGAACAAAGTTGTCTCTTTCTTGTTTCAAGTGCTTAACTATGGACCATGGCTAAAACTCAAGTTTTAAAGACATCCCGAAATCCGAATTTGGACTTTCGTTAGTGTATTAAGTGTATCAAAATGTCATCTTTCACATTGATTCGAGATCGTCAACCGCAAAAAAAGTCAGTTTTGAGATATCGTTGAATGAACAAAGTTGTCTCTTTCTTGTTTCAAGTGTTCAACAATGGACCCATGGCTAAAACTCAAGTTTTAAAGACTTTCCGAAATCCGAATTTGGACTTTATTAGCATATTAAGTGTATTAAAATTTCATCTTTCACATTGATTCGGAATCGTCAACCGCAAAAAAAGTCAGTTTTGAGTTATAGTTGAATGAACAAAGTTGTCTCTTTCTTGTTTCAAGTATTCAACTATGGACCCATGGCTAAAACTCAAGTTTTAAAGACTTCCCGAAATCCGAATTTGGACTTTCATGAGTGTATTAAGTGTATTAAAATGTCGTCTTTCACATTGATTCGGAATCGTCAACCACAAAAAAAGTCAGCTTTGAGATATCGTTGAATGAACAAAGTTGTCTCTTTCTTGTTTCAAGTGTTTAACTATGGACCCATGGCTAAAACTCAAGTTTTAAAAACTTCTCGAAATATGAATTTGAACTTTCTTTAGTGTATTAGGTGTTTCAAAATGTCATCTTTCACGTAGATTCGGAATCATCAACGGCAAAAAAAGTCAGTTTTGTGATATCGTTGAATGAACAAAGTTGTATCTTTCTTGTTTCAAGTGTTTAACTACGGACCCATGGCTAAAACTCAAGTTTTAAAGACTTTTCGAAATCCGAATTTGGACTTTCATCAGTGTATTAAGGGTATTAAAATGTCGTCTTTCACATTGATTCGGAATCGTCCACCGCAAAAAAGTTCCCTTTTGAGTTATCGTTGAATGAACAAAGTTGTCTCTTTCTTGTTTCAAGTGTTCAACGATGGAGCCATGGCTAAAACTCAAGTTTTAAAAACTTCTTGAAATATGAATTTGTGCTTTCTTTAGTGTATTAAGTGTTTCAAAATGTCGTCTTTCACGTAGATTCGGAATCATCAAAAGCAAATAAGTCAGTTTTTAGATATCTTTGATTGAACAAAGTTCTGTCTTTTCTTGTTTCATGTGTTCTACTATGGACCCATGGCTAAAACTCAAGTTTTAAAAACATCCCGAAATCTAAATCTGGACTTTCATTAGGGTATTAAGTGTATCAAAATGTCGTCTTTCACATAGATTCGGAATCGTCAACTGCAAAAAAGTCAATTTTGAGATATCGTTGATTGAACAAAGTTGTCTCCTTCTTGTTTCAAGTGTTCTACTATGGACCCATGGGTAAAACTGAAGTTTTAAAAACGTCCCAAAATCCGAATTTGGACTTTCACTAGTGTATTAAGTGTATCAAAATGTCGTCTTTCACATTGATTCGGAATCGTCAACCGTAAAAAAAGTCAGTTTTGAGATATCGTTTGAATGAAGAAAGTTGTCTCTTTCTTGTTTCAAGTGTTCAACAATGGACCCATGGCTAAAACTCAAGTTTTAAAGACTTTTCGAAATCCGAATTTCGACTTTCATTAGTGTATTAAGTGTATTAAAATGTTGTCTTTCACAGTGAGTCGGAATCGTCAACCACAAAAAAAGTCAATTTTGAGATATCGTTGAATGAACAAAGTTGTCTCTTTCTTTTTTCAAGTGTTTATCTACGGACCCATGGCTAAAACTCAAGTTTTAAAGACTTTCCGAAATCCGAATTTGGACTTTCATCAGTGTATTAAGTGTATTAAAATGTCGTCTTTCACATTGATTCGGAATCGTCCACTGCAAAAAACTTCCCTTTTGAGTTATAGTTGAATGAACAAAGTTGTCTCTTTCTTGTTTCAAGTGTTCAACTATGGACCCATGGCTAAAACTCAAGTTTTAAAAACTTCTCGAAATATGAATTTGGACTTTTTTTAGTGTATTAGGTGTTTCAAAATGTCGTCTTTCACGTAGATTCGGAATCATCACCAGCAAAAAAAGTCAGTTTTGTGATATCGTTGAATGAACAAAGTTGTATCTTTCTTGTTTAAGTGTTTAACTACGGACCCATGGCTAAAACTCAAGTTTTAAAGACTTTCCGAAATCCGAATTTGGACTTTCATCAGTGTATTAAGTGTATTAAAATGTCGTCTTTCACATTGATTCGGAATCGTCCACCGCAAAAAAGTTCCCTTTTGAGTTATCGTTGAATGAACAAAGTTGTCTCTTTCTTGTTTCAAGTGTTCAACGATGGACCCATAGCTAAAACTCAAGTTTTAAAAACTTCTCGAAATATGAATTTGTACTTTCTTTAGTGTATTAAGTGTTTCAAAATGTCGTCTTTCACGTAGATTCGGAATCATCAAAAGCAAATAAGTCAGTTTTTAGATATCTTTGATTGAACAAAGTTCTGTCTTTCTTGTTTCAAGTGTTTAACTATGGACCATGGCTAAAACTCAAGTTTTAAAAACTTTTCGAAATCTGAATATGGACTTTCTTTAGTGTATTAAGTGTTTCAAAATGCTGTCTTTCACGTAGATTCGTAATCATCAAAAGGAAATAAGTCAGTTTTAAGATATCGTTGATTGAACAAAGTTGTCTTCTTCTTGTTTCAAGTGTTCTACTATGGACCCATGGGTAAAACTCAAGTTTTAAAAACTTCCCGGAATCTGAATTGAGACTTTCGTTAGTGTATTAAGTGTATCAAAATGTCGTCTTTCACATGGATTCGGAATCGTCAACCGCAAAAAAAGTCAGTTTTGAGATATCGTTGAATGAACAAAGTTGTCTCTTTCTTGTTTCAAGTGCTTAACTATGGACCATGGCTAAAACTCAAGTTTTAAAGACATCCCGAAATCCGAATTTGGACTTTCGTTAGTGTATTAAGTGTATCAAAATGTCATCTTTCACATTGATTCGAGATCGTCAACCGCAAAAAAAGTCAGTTTTGAGATATCGTTGAATGAACAAAGTTGTCTCTTTCTTGTTTCAAGTGTTTAACTATGGACCCATGGCTAAAACTCAAGTTTTAAAGACTTCCCGAAATCTGAATTTGGACTTTCATCAGTGTATTAAGTGTATTAAAATGTAGTCTTTCACATTGATTCAGAATCGTGCACCGCAAAAAACTTCCCTTTCGAGTTATCGTTGAATGAACGAAGTTGTCTCTTTCTTGTTTCAAGTGTTCAACTATGGACCCATGGCCAAAACTCAAGTTTTAAAAACTTCCCAAAATCTGAATTTGGGCTTTCTTTAGTGTATTAAGTGTTTCAAAATGCCGTCTTTCACGTAGATTCGTAATCATCAAAAGCAAATAAGTCAGTTTTTAGATATCTTTGATTGAACAAAGTTCTGTCTTTTCTTGTTTCATGTGTTCTACTATGGACCCATGGCTAAAACTCAAGTTTTAAAAACATCCCGAAATCTAAATCTGGACTTTCATTAGGGTATTAAGTGTATCAAAATGTCGTCTTTCACATAGATTCGAAATCGTCAACTGCAAAAAAGTCAATTTTAAGATATCGTTGATTGAACAAAGTTGTCTCTTTCTTGTTTCAAGTGTTCTACTATGGACCCATGGGTAAAACTCAAGTTTTAAAAAAGTTCCTGGAATCCGAATTTGGACATTCGTTAGTGTATTAAGTGTATCAAAATGTCGTCTTTCACGTTGATTCGGAATCGTCAACCACAATAAAAGTCAGTTTTGAGATATTGTTGAATGAACAAAGTTCTCTCTTTCGTGTTTCAAGTGTTCTACTATTTACCCATGGCTAAAGCTCAAGTTTTAAAGACTTCCCGAAATCCGAATTTGGACTTTCGTTAGTGTATTAAGTGTATCAAAATGTCGTCTTTCACATTTATTAGAAATCGTCAACTGCAAAAAAAGTCAGTTTTGAGAAATCGTTGAATGAACAAAGTTGTCTCTTTCTTGTTTCAAGTGTTCTACTATGGACCCATGGCTAAAACTCAAGTTTTAAAAACTTCTCGAAATATGAATTTGGACTTTCTTTAGTGTATTAGGTGTTTCAAAATGTCGTCTTTCACGTAGATTCGGAATCATCACCAGCAAAAAAAGTCAGTTTTGTGATATCGTGGAATGAACAAAGTTGTATCTTTCTTGTTTAAGTGTTTAACTACGGACCCATGGCTAAAACTCAAGTTTTAAAGACTTTCCGAAATCCGAATTTGGACTTTCATCAGTGTATTAAGTGTATTAAAATGTCGTCTTTCACATTGATTCGGAATCGTCCACCGCAAAAAAGTTCCCTTTTGAGTTATCGTTGAATGAACAAAGTTGTCTCTTTCTTGTTTCAAGTGTTCAACGATGGACCCATAGCTAAAACTCAAGTTTTAAAAACTTCTCGAAATATGAATTTGTACTTTCTTTAGTGTATTAAGTGTTTCAAAATGTCGTCTTTCACGTAGATTCGGAATCATCAAAAGCAAATAAGTCAGTTTTTAGATATCTTTGATTGAACAAAGTTCTGTCTTTCTTGTTTCAAGTGTTTAACTATGGACCATGGCTAAAACTCAAGTTTTAAAAACTTTTCGAAATCTGAATATGGACTTTCTTTAGTGTATTAAGTGTTTCAAAATGCTGTCTTTCACGTAGATTCGTAATCATCAAAAGGAAATAAGTCAGTTTTAAGATATCGTTGATTGAACAAAGTTGTCTTCTTCTTGTTTCAAGTGTTCTACTATGGACCCATGGGTAAAACTCAAGTTTTAAAAACTTCCCGGAATCTGAATTGAGACTTTCGTTAGTGTATTAAGTGTATCAAAATGTCGTCTTTCACATGGATTCGGAATCGTCAACCGCAAAAAAAGTCAGTTTTGAGATATCGTTGAATGAACAAAGTTGTCTCTTTCTTGTTTCAAGTGCTTAACTATGGACCATGGCTAAAACTCAAGTTTTAAAGACATCCCGAAATCCGAATTTGGACTTTCGTTAGTGTATTAAGTGTATCAAAATGTCATCTTTCACATTGATTCGAGATCGTCAACCGCAAAAAAAGTCAGTTTTGAGATATCGTTGAATGAACAAAGTTGTCTCTTTCTTGTTTCAAGTGTTTAACTATGGACCCATGGCTAAAACTCAAGTTTTAAAGACTTCCCGAAATCTGAATTTGGACTTTCATCAGTGTATTAAGTGTATTAAAATGTAGTCTTTCACATTGATTCAGAATCGTGCACCGCAAAAAACTTCCCTTTCGAGTTATCGTTGAATGAACGAAGTTGTCTCTTTCTTGTTTCAAGTGTTCAACTATGGACCCATGGCCAAAACTCAAGTTTTAAAAACTTCCCAAAATCTGAATTTGGGCTTTCTTTAGTGTATTAAGTGTTTCAAAATGCCGTCTTTCACGTAGATTCGTAATCATCAAAAGCAAATAAGTCAGTTTTTAGATATCTTTGATTGAACAAAGTTCTGTCTTTTCTTGGTTCATGTGTTCTACTATGGACCCATGGCTAAAACTCAAGTTTTAAAAACATCCCGAAATCTAAATCTGGACTTTCATTAGGGTATTAAGTGTATCAAAATGTCGTCTTTCACATAGATTCGAAATCGTCAACTGCAAAAAAGTCAATTTTAAGATATCGTTGATTGAACAAAGTTGTCTCTTTCTTGTTTCAAGTGTTCTACTATGGACCCATGGGTAAAACTCAAGTTTTAAAAAAGTTCCCGGAATCCGAATTTGGACATTCGTTAGTGTATTAAGTGTATCAAAATGTCGTCTTTCACGTTGATTCGGAATCGTCAACCACAATAAAAGTCAGTTTTGAGATATTGTTGAATGAACAAAGTTCTCTCTTTCGTGTTTCAAGTGTTCTACTATTTACCCATGGCTAAAGCTCAAGTTTTAAAGACTTCCCGAAATCCGAATTTGGACTTTCGTTAGTGTATTAAGTGTATCAAAATGTCGTCTTTCACATTTATTCGAAATCGTCAACTGCAAAAAAAGTCAGTTTTGAGAAATTGTTGAATGAACAAAGTTGTCTCTTTCTTGTTTCAAGTGTTCTACTATGGACCCATGGCTAAAACTCAAGTTTTAAAGACATCCCGAAATCCAAATTTAGACTTTCATTAGTGTATTAAGTGTATTAAAATGTCGTATTTCACATTGATTCGGAATCGTCAACCGCAAAAAAAGTCAGTTTTGAGATATCGTTGAATGAACAAAGTTGTCTCTTTCTTGTTTCAAGTGTTTAACTATGGACCCATGGCTAAAACTCAAGTTTTAAAGACATCCCGAAATCCGAATTTGGACTTTCGTTAGTGTATTAAGTGTATCAAAATGTCATCTTTCACATTGATTCGAGATCGTCAACCGCAAAAAAAGTCAGTTTTGAGATATCGTTGAATGAACAAAGTTGTCTCTTTCTTGTTTCAAGTGTTCAACAATGGACCCATGGCTAAAACTCAAGTTTTAAAGACTTTCCGAAATCCGAATTTGGACTTTATTAGCGTATTAAGTGTATTAAAATTTCATCTTTCACATTGATTAGGAATCGTCAACTGCAAAAAAAGTCAGTTTTGAGAAATTGTTGAATGAACAAAGTTGTCTCTTTCTTGTTTCAAGTGTTCTACTATGGACCATGGCTAAAACTCAAGTTTTAAAGACTTCCCGAAATCCAAATTTAGACTTTCATTAGTGTATTAAGTGTATTAAAATGTCGTATTTCACATTGATTCGGAATCGTCAACCGCAAAAAAAGTCAGTTTTGAGATATCGTTGAATGAACAAAGTTGTCTCTTTGTTGTTTCAAGTGTTTAACTATGGACCCATGGCTAAAACTCAAGTTTTAAAGACATCCCGAAATCCGAATTTGGACTTTCGTTAGTGTATTAAGTGTATCAAAATGTCATCTTTCACATTGATTCGAGATCGTCAACCGAAAAAAAAGTCAGTTTTGAGATATCGTTGAATGAACAAAGTTGTCTCTTTCTTGTTTCAAGTGTTCAACAATGGACCCATGGCTAAAACTCAAGTTTTAAAGACTTTCCGAAATCCGAATTTGGACTTTCATCAGTGTATTAAGTGTATTAAAATGTCGTCTTTCACATTGATTCGGAATCGTCCACTGCAAAAAACTTCCCTTTTGAGTTATAGTTGAATGAACAAAGTTGTCTCTTTCTTGTTTCAAGTGTTCAACTATGGACCAATGGGTAAAACTCAAGTTTTAAAAACTTCCCGGAATCTGAATTCAGACTTTCGTTAGTGTATTAAGTGTATCAAAATGTCGTCTTTCACATGGATTCGGAATCGTCAACCGCAAAAAAAGTCAGTTTTTAGATATCGTTGAATGAACAAAGTTGTCTCTTTCTTGTTTCAAGTGCTTAACTATGGACCATGGCTAAAACTCAAGTTTTAAAGACATCCCGAAATCCGAATTTGGACTTTCGTTAGTGTATTAAGTGTATCAAAATGTCATCTTTCACATTGATTCGAGATCGTCAACCGCAAAAAAAGTCAGTTTTGAGATATCGTTGAATGAACAAAGTTGTCTCTTTCTTGTTTCAAGTGTTTAACTATGGACCCATGGCTAAAACTCAAGTTTTAAAGACTTCCCGAAATCTGAATTTGGACTTTCATCAGTGTATTAAGTGTATTAAAATGTAGTCTTTCACATTGATTCAGAATCGTGCACCGCAAAAAACTTCCCTTTCGAGTTATCGTTGAATGAACGAAGTTGTCTCTTTCTTGTTTCAAGTGTTCAACTATGGACCCATGGCCAAAACTCAAGTTTTAAAAACTTCCCAAAATCTGAATTTGGGCTTTCTTTAGTGTATTAAGTGTTTCAAAATGCCGTCTTTCACGTAGATTCGTAATCATCAAAAGCAAATAAGTCAGTTTTTAGATATCTTTGATTGAACAAAGTTCTGTCTTTTCTTGGTTCATGTGTTCTACTATGGACCCATGGCTAAAACTCAAGTTTTAAAAACATCCCGAAATCTAAATCTGGACTTTCATTAGGGTATTAAGTGTATCAAAATGTCGTCTTTCACATAGATTCGAAATCGTCAACTGCAAAAAAGTCAATTTTAAGATATCGTTGATTGAACAAAGTTGTCTCTTTCTTGTTTCAAGTGTTCTACTATGGACCCATGGGTAAAACTCAAGTTTTAAAAAAGTTCCTAGAATCCGAATTTGGACATTCGTTAGTGTATTAAGTGTATCAAAATGTCGTCTTTCACGTTGATTCGGAATCGTCAACCACAATAAAAGTCAGTTTTGAGATATTGTTGAATGAACAAAGTTCTCTCTTTCGTGTTTCAAGTGTTCTACTATTTACCCATGGCTAAAGCTCAAGTTTTAAAGACTTCCCGAAATCCGAATTTGGACTTTCGTTAGTGTATTAAGTGTATCAAAATGTCGTCTTTCACATTTATTCGAAATCGTCAACTGCAAAAAAAGTCAGTTTTGAGAAATCGTTGAATGAACAAAGTTGTCTCTTTCTTGTTTCAAGTGTTCTACTATGGACCCATGGCTAAAACTCAAGTTTTAAAGACTTCCTGAAATCCAAATTTAGACTTTCATTAGTGTATTAAGTGTATTAAAATGTCGTATTTCACATTGATTCGGAATCGTCAACCGCAAAAAAAGTCAGTTTTGAGATATCGTTGAATGAACAAAGTTGTCTCTTTCTTGTTTCAAGTGTTTAACTATGGACCCATGGCTAAAACTCAAGTTTTAAAGACATCCCGAAATCCGAATTTGGACTTTCGTTAGTGTATTAAGTGTATCAAAATGTCATCTTTCACATTGATTCGAGATCGTCAACCGCAAAAAAAGTCAGTTTTGAGATATCGTTGAATGAACAAAGTTGTCTCTTTCTTGTTTCAAGTGTTCAACAATGGACCCATGGCTAAAACTCAAGTTTTAAAGACTTCCCGAAATCCGAATTTGGACTTTCATGAGTGTATTAAGTGTATTAAAATGTCGTCTTTCACATTGATTCGGAATCGTCAACCACAAAAAAAGTCAGCTTTGAGATATTGTTGAATGAACAAAGTTGTCTCTTTCTTGTTTCAAGTGTTTAACTATGGACCCATGGCTAAAACTCAAGTTTTAAAAACTTCTCGAAATATGAATTTGTACTTTCTTTAGTGTATTAAGTGTTTCAAAATGTCGTCTTTCACGTAGATTCGGAATCATCAAAAGCAAATAAGTCAGTTTTTAGATATCTTTGATTGAACAAAGTTCTGTCTTTCTTGTTTCAAGTGTTTAACTATGGACCATGGCTAAAACTCAAGTTTTAAAAACTTTTCGAAATCTGAATTTGGACTTTCTTTAGTGTATTAAGTGTTTCAAAATGCTGTCTTTCACGTAGATTCGTAATCATCAAAAGCAAATAAGTCAGTTTTAAGATATCGTTGATTGAACAAAGTTGTCTTCTTCTTGTTTCAAGTGTTCTACTATGGACCCAAGGGTAAAACTCAAGTTTTAAAAACTTCCCGGAATCTGAATTGAGACTTTTGTTAGTGTATTAAGTGTATCAAAATGTCGTCTTTCACATGGATTCGGAATCGTCAACCGCAAAAAAAGTCAGTTTTGAGATATCGTTGAATGAACAAAGTTGTCTCTTTCTTGTTTCAAGTGCTTAACTATGGACCATGGCTAAAACTCAAGTTTTAAAGACATCCCGAAATCCGAATTTGGACTTTCGTTAGTGTATTAAGTGTATCAAAATGTCATCTTTCACATTGATTCGAGATCGTCAACCGCAAAAAAAGTCAGTTTTGAGATATCGTTGAATGAACAAAGTTGTCTCTTTCTTGTTTCAAGTGTTCAACAATGGACCCATGGCTAAAACTCAAGTTTTAAAGACTTTCCGAAATCCGAATTTGGACTTTATTAGCATATTAAGTGTATTAAAATTTCATCTTTCACATTGATTCGGAATCGTCAACCGCAAAAAAAGTCAGTTTTGAGTTATAGTTGAATGAACAAAGTTGTCTCTTTCTTGTTTCAAGTATTCAACTATGGACCCATGGCTAAAACTCAAGTTTTAAAGACTTCCCGAAATCCGAATTTGGACTTTCATGAGTGTATTAAGTGTATTAAAATGTCGTCTTTCACATTGATTCGGAATCGTCAACCACAAAAAAAGTCAGCTTTGAGATATCGTTGAATGAACAAAGTTGTCTCTTTCTTGTTTCAAGTGTTTAACTATGGACCCATGGCTAAAACTCAAGTTTTAAAAACTTCTCGAAATATGAATTTGAACTTTCTTTAGTGTATTAGGTGTTTCAAAATGTCATCTTTCACGTAGATTCGGAATCATCAACGGCAAAAAAAGTCAGTTTTGTGATATCGTTGAATGAACAAAGTTGTATCTTTCTTGTTTCAAGTGTTTAACTACGGACCCATGGCTAAAACTCAAGTTTTAAAGACTTTTCGAAATCCGAATTTGGACTTTCATCAGTGTATTAAGGGTATTAAAATGTCGTCTTTCACATTGATTCGGAATCGTCCACCGCAAAAAAGTTCCCTTTTGAGTTATCGTTGAATGAACAAAGTTGTCTCTTTCTTGTTTCAAGTGTTCAACGATGGAGCCATGGCTAAAACTCAAGTTTTAAAAACTTCTTGAAATATGAATTTGTGCTTTCTTTAGTGTATTAAGTGTTTCAAAATGTCGTCTTTCACGTAGATTCGGAATCATCAAAAGCAAATAAGTCAGTTTTTAGATATCTTTGATTGAACAAAGTTCTGTCTTTTCTTGTTTCATGTGTTCTACTATGGACCCATGGCTAAAACTCAAGTTTTAAAAACATCCCGAAATCTAAATCTGGACTTTCATTAGGGTATTAAGTGTATCAAAATGTCGTCTTTCACATAGATTCGGAATCGTCAACTGCAAAAAAGTCAATTTTGAGATATCGTTGATTGAACAAAGTTGTCTCCTTCTTGTTTCAAGTGTTCTACTATGGACCCATGGGTAAAACTGAAGTTTTAAAAACGTCCCAAAATCCGAATTTGGACTTTCACTAGTGTATTAAGTGTATCAAAATGTCGTCTTTCACATTGATTCGGAATCGTCAACCGTAAAAAAAGTCAGTTTTGAGATATCGTTTGAATGAAGAAAGTTGTCTCTTTCTTGTTTCAAGTGTTCAACAATGGACCCATGGCTAAAACTCAAGTTTTAAAGACTTTTCGAAATCCGAATTTCGACTTTCATTAGTGTATTAAGTGTATTAAAATGTTGTCTTTCACAGTGAGTCGGAATCGTCAACCACAAAAAAAGTCAATTTTGAGATATCGTTGAATGAACAAAGTTGTCTCTTTCTTTTTTCAAGTGTTTATCTACGGACCCATGGCTAAAACTCAAGTTTTAAAGACTTTCCGAAATCCGAATTTGGACTTTCATCAGTGTATTAAGTGTATTAAAATGTCGTCTTTCACATTGATTCGGAATCGTCCACTGCAAAAAACTTCCCTTTTGAGTTATAGTTGAATGAACAAAGTTGTCTCTTTCTTGTTTCAAGTGTTCAACTATGGACCCATGGCTAAAACTCAAGTTTTAAAAACTTCTCGAAATATGAATTTGGACTTTTTTTAGTGTATTAGGTGTTTCAAAATGTCGTCTTTCACGTAGATTCGGAATCATCACCAGCAAAAAAAGTCAGTTTTGTGATATCGTTGAATGAACAAAGTTGTATCTTTCTTGTTTAAGTGTTTAACTACGGACCCATGGCTAAAACTCAAGTTTTAAAGACTTTCCGAAATCCGAATTTGGACTTTCATCAGTGTATTAAGTGTATTAAAATGTCGTCTTTCACATTGATTCGGAATCGTCCACCGCAAAAAAGTTCCCTTTTGAGTTATCGTTGAATGAACAAAGTTGTCTCTTTCTTGTTTCAAGTGTTCAACGATGGACCCATAGCTAAAACTCAAGTTTTAAAAACTTCTCGAAATATGAATTTGTACTTTCTTTAGTGTATTAAGTGTTTCAAAATGTCGTCTTTCACGTAGATTCGGAATCATCAAAAGCAAATAAGTCAGTTTTTAGATATCTTTGATTGAACAAAGTTCTGTCTTTCTTGTTTCAAGTGTTTAACTATGGACCATGGCTAAAACTCAAGTTTTAAAAACTTTTCGAAATCTGAATATGGACTTTCTTTAGTGTATTAAGTGTTTCAAAATGCTGTCTTTCACGTAGATTCGTAATCATCAAAAGGAAATAAGTCAGTTTTAAGATATCGTTGATTGAACAAAGTTGTCTTCTTCTTGTTTCAAGTGTTCTACTATGGACCCATGGGTAAAACTCAAGTTTTAAAAACTTCCCGGAATCTGAATTGAGACTTTCGTTAGTGTATTAAGTGTATCAAAATGTCGTCTTTCACATGGATTCGGAATCGTCAACCGCAAAAAAAGTCAGTTTTGAGATATCGTTGAATGAACAAAGTTGTCTCTTTCTTGTTTCAAGTGCTTAACTATGGACCATGGCTAAAACTCAAGTTTTAAAGACATCCCGAAATCCGAATTTGGACTTTCGTTAGTGTATTAAGTGTATCAAAATGTCATCTTTCACATTGATTCGAGATCGTCAACCGCAAAAAAAGTCAGTTTTGAGATATCGTTGAATGAACAAAGTTGTCTCTTTCTTGTTTCAAGTGTTTAACTATGGACCCATGGCTAAAACTCAAGTTTTAAAGACTTCCCGAAATCTGAATTTGGACTTTCATCAGTGTATTAAGTGTATTAAAATGTAGTCTTTCACATTGATTCAGAATCGTGCACCGCAAAAAACTTCCCTTTCGAGTTATCGTTGAATGAACGAAGTTGTCTCTTTCTTGTTTCAAGTGTTCAACTATGGACCCATGGCCAAAACTCAAGTTTTAAAAACTTCCCAAAATCTGAATTTGGGCTTTCTTTAGTGTATTAAGTGTTTCAAAATGCCGTCTTTCACGTAGATTCGTAATCATCAAAAGCAAATAAGTCAGTTTTTAGATATCTTTGATTGAACAAAGTTCTGTCTTTTCTTGTTTCATGTGTTCTACTATGGACCCATGGCTAAAACTCAAGTTTTAAAAACATCCCGAAATCTAAATCTGGACTTTCATTAGGGTATTAAGTGTATCAAAATGTCGTCTTTCACATAGATTCGAAATCGTCAACTGCAAAAAAGTCAATTTTAAGATATCGTTGATTGAACAAAGTTGTCTCTTTCTTGTTTCAAGTGTTCTACTATGGACCCATGGGTAAAACTCAAGTTTTAAAAAAGTTCCTGGAATCCGAATTTGGACATTCGTTAGTGTATTAAGTGTATCAAAATGTCGTCTTTCACGTTGATTCGGAATCGTCAACCACAATAAAAGTCAGTTTTGAGATATTGTTGAATGAACAAAGTTCTCTCTTTCGTGTTTCAAGTGTTCTACTATTTACCCATGGCTAAAGCTCAAGTTTTAAAGACTTCCCGAAATCCGAATTTGGACTTTCGTTAGTGTATTAAGTGTATCAAAATGTCGTCTTTCACATTTATTAGAAATCGTCAACTGCAAAAAAAGTCAGTTTTGAGAAATCGTTGAATGAACAAAGTTGTCTCTTTCTTGTTTCAAGTGTTCTACTATGGACCCATGGCTAAAACTCAAGTTTTAAAAACTTCTCGAAATATGAATTTGGACTTTCTTTAGTGTATTAGGTGTTTCAAAATGTCGTCTTTCACGTAGATTCGGAATCATCACCAGCAAAAAAAGTCAGTTTTGTGATATCGTGGAATGAACAAAGTTGTATCTTTCTTGTTTAAGTGTTTAACTACGGACCCATGGCTAAAACTCAAGTTTTAAAGACTTTCCGAAATCCGAATTTGGACTTTCATCAGTGTATTAAGTGTATTAAAATGTCGTCTTTCACATTGATTCGGAATCGTCCACCGCAAAAAAGTTCCCTTTTGAGTTATCGTTGAATGAACAAAGTTGTCTCTTTCTTGTTTCAAGTGTTCAACGATGGACCCATAGCTAAAACTCAAGTTTTAAAAACTTCTCGAAATATGAATTTGTACTTTCTTTAGTGTATTAAGTGTTTCAAAATGTCGTCTTTCACGTAGATTCGGAATCATCAAAAGCAAATAAGTCAGTTTTTAGATATCTTTGATTGAACAAAGTTCTGTCTTTCTTGTTTCAAGTGTTTAACTATGGACCATGGCTAAAACTCAAGTTTTAAAAACTTTTCGAAATCTGAATATGGACTTTCTTTAGTGTATTAAGTGTTTCAAAATGCTGTCTTTCACGTAGATTCGTAATCATCAAAAGGAAATAAGTCAGTTTTAAGATATCGTTGATTGAACAAAGTTGTCTTCTTCTTGTTTCAAGTGTTCTACTATGGACCCATGGGTAAAACTCAAGTTTTAAAAACTTCCCGGAATCTGAATTGAGACTTTCGTTAGTGTATTAAGTGTATCAAAATGTCGTCTTTCACATGGATTCGGAATCGTCAACCGCAAAAAAAGTCAGTTTTGAGATATCGTTGAATGAACAAAGTTGTCTCTTTCTTGTTTCAAGTGCTTAACTATGGACCATGGCTAAAACTCAAGTTTTAAAGACATCCCGAAATCCGAATTTGGACTTTCGTTAGTGTATTAAGTGTATCAAAATGTCATCTTTCACATTGATTCGAGATCGTCAACCGCAAAAAAAGTCAGTTTTGAGATATCGTTGAATGAACAAAGTTGTCTCTTTCTTGTTTCAAGTGTTTAACTATGGACCCATGGCTAAAACTCAAGTTTTAAAGACTTCCCGAAATCTGAATTTGGACTTTCATCAGTGTATTAAGTGTATTAAAATGTAGTCTTTCACATTGATTCAGAATCGTGCACCGCAAAAAACTTCCCTTTCGAGTTATCGTTGAATGAACGAAGTTGTCTCTTTCTTGTTTCAAGTGTTCAACTATGGACCCATGGCCAAAACTCAAGTTTTAAAAACTTCCCAAAATCTGAATTTGGGCTTTCTTTAGTGTATTAAGTGTTTCAAAATGCCGTCTTTCACGTAGATTCGTAATCATCAAAAGCAAATAAGTCAGTTTTTAGATATCTTTGATTGAACAAAGTTCTGTCTTTTCTTGGTTCATGTGTTCTACTATGGACCCATGGCTAAAACTCAAGTTTTAAAAACATCCCGAAATCTAAATCTGGACTTTCATTAGGGTATTAAGTGTATCAAAATGTCGTCTTTCACATAGATTCGAAATCGTCAACTGCAAAAAAGTCAATTTTAAGATATCGTTGATTGAACAAAGTTGTCTCTTTCTTGTTTCAAGTGTTCTACTATGGACCCATGGGTAAAACTCAAGTTTTAAAAAAGTTCCCGGAATCCGAATTTGGACATTCGTTAGTGTATTAAGTGTATCAAAATGTCGTCTTTCACGTTGATTCGGAATCGTCAACCACAATAAAAGTCAGTTTTGAGATATTGTTGAATGAACAAAGTTCTCTCTTTCGTGTTTCAAGTGTTCTACTATTTACCCATGGCTAAAGCTCAAGTTTTAAAGACTTCCCGAAATCCGAATTTGGACTTTCGTTAGTGTATTAAGTGTATCAAAATGTCGTCTTTCACATTTATTCGAAATCGTCAACTGCAAAAAAAGTCAGTTTTGAGAAATTGTTGAATGAACAAAGTTGTCTCTTTCTTGTTTCAAGTGTTCTACTATGGACCCATGGCTAAAACTCAAGTTTTAAAGACATCCCGAAATCCAAATTTAGACTTTCATTAGTGTATTAAGTGTATTAAAATGTCGTATTTCACATTGATTCGGAATCGTCAACCGCAAAAAAAGTCAGTTTTGAGATATCGTTGAATGAACAAAGTTGTCTCTTTCTTGTTTCAAGTGTTTAACTATGGACCCATGGCTAAAACTCAAGTTTTAAAGACATCCCGAAATCCGAATTTGGACTTTCGTTAGTGTATTAAGTGTATCAAAATGTCATCTTTCACATTGATTCGAGATCGTCAACCGCAAAAAAAGTCAGTTTTGAGATATCGTTGAATGAACAAAGTTGTCTCTTTCTTGTTTCAAGTGTTCAACAATGGACCCATGGCTAAAACTCAAGTTTTAAAGACTTTCCGAAATCCGAATTTGGACTTTATTAGCGTATTAAGTGTATTAAAATTTCATCTTTCACATTGATTAGGAATCGTCAACTGCAAAAAAAGTCAGTTTTGAGAAATTGTTGAATGAACAAAGTTGTCTCTTTCTTGTTTCAAGTGTTCTACTATGGACCATGGCTAAAACTCAAGTTTTAAAGACTTCCCGAAATCCAAATTTAGACTTTCATTAGTGTATTAAGTGTATTAAAATGTCGTATTTCACATTGATTCGGAATCGTCAACCGCAAAAAAAGTCAGTTTTGAGATATCGTTGAATGAACAAAGTTGTCTCTTTGTTGTTTCAAGTGTTTAACTATGGACCCATGGCTAAAACTCAAGTTTTAAAGACATCCCGAAATCCGAATTTGGACTTTCGTTAGTGTATTAAGTGTATCAAAATGTCATCTTTCACATTGATTCGAGATCGTCAACCGAAAAAAAAGTCAGTTTTGAGATATCGTTGAATGAACAAAGTTGTCTCTTTCTTGTTTCAAGTGTTCAACAATGGACCCATGGCTAAAACTCAAGTTTTAAAGACTTTCCGAAATCCGAATTTGGACTTTCATCAGTGTATTAAGTGTATTAAAATGTCGTCTTTCACATTGATTCGGAATCGTCCACTGCAAAAAACTTCCCTTTTGAGTTATAGTTGAATGAACAAAGTTGTCTCTTTCTTGTTTCAAGTGTTCAACTATGGACCAATGGGTAAAACTCAAGTTTTAAAAACTTCCCGGAATCTGAATTCAGACTTTCGTTAGTGTATTAAGTGTATCAAAATGTCGTCTTTCACATGGATTCGGAATCGTCAACCGCAAAAAAAGTCAGTTTTTAGATATCGTTGAATGAACAAAGTTGTCTCTTTCTTGTTTCAAGTGCTTAACTATGGACCATGGCTAAAACTCAAGTTTTAAAGACATCCCGAAATCCGAATTTGGACTTTCGTTAGTGTATTAAGTGTATCAAAATGTCATCTTTCACATTGATTCGAGATCGTCAACCGCAAAAAAAGTCAGTTTTGAGATATCGTTGAATGAACAAAGTTGTCTCTTTCTTGTTTCAAGTGTTTAACTATGGACCCATGGCTAAAACTCAAGTTTTAAAGACTTCCCGAAATCTGAATTTGGACTTTCATCAGTGTATTAAGTGTATTAAAATGTAGTCTTTCACATTGATTCAGAATCGTGCACCGCAAAAAACTTCCCTTTCGAGTTATCGTTGAATGAACGAAGTTGTCTCTTTCTTGTTTCAAGTGTTCAACTATGGACCCATGGCCAAAACTCAAGTTTTAAAAACTTCCCAAAATCTGAATTTGGGCTTTCTTTAGTGTATTAAGTGTTTCAAAATGCCGTCTTTCACGTAGATTCGTAATCATCAAAAGCAAATAAGTCAGTTTTTAGATATCTTTGATTGAACAAAGTTCTGTCTTTTCTTGGTTCATGTGTTCTACTATGGACCCATGGCTAAAACTCAAGTTTTAAAAACATCCCGAAATCTAAATCTGGACTTTCATTAGGGTATTAAGTGTATCAAAATGTCGTCTTTCACATAGATTCGAAATCGTCAACTGCAAAAAAGTCAATTTTAAGATATCGTTGATTGAACAAAGTTGTCTCTTTCTTGTTTCAAGTGTTCTACTATGGACCCATGGGTAAAACTCAAGTTTTAAAAAAGTTCCTAGAATCCGAATTTGGACATTCGTTAGTGTATTAAGTGTATCAAAATGTCGTCTTTCACGTTGATTCGGAATCGTCAACCACAATAAAAGTCAGTTTTGAGATATTGTTGAATGAACAAAGTTCTCTCTTTCGTGTTTCAAGTGTTCTACTATTTACCCATGGCTAAAGCTCAAGTTTTAAAGACTTCCCGAAATCCGAATTTGGACTTTCGTTAGTGTATTAAGTGTATCAAAATGTCGTCTTTCACATTTATTCGAAATCGTCAACTGCAAAAAAAGTCAGTTTTGAGAAATCGTTGAATGAACAAAGTTGTCTCTTTCTTGTTTCAAGTGTTCTACTATGGACCCATGGCTAAAACTCAAGTTTTAAAGACTTCCTGAAATCCAAATTTAGACTTTCATTAGTGTATTAAGTGTATTAAAATGTCGTATTTCACATTGATTCGGAATCGTCAACCGCAAAAAAAGTCAGTTTTGAGATATCGTTGAATGAACAAAGTTGTCTCTTTCTTGTTTCAAGTGTTTAACTATGGACCCATGGCTAAAACTCAAGTTTTAAAGACATCCCGAAATCCGAATTTGGACTTTCGTTAGTGTATTAAGTGTATCAAAATGTCATCTTTCACATTGATTCGAGATCGTCAACCGCAAAAAAAGTCAGTTTTGAGATATCGTTGAATGAACAAAGTTGTCTCTTTCTTGTTTCAAGTGTTCAACAATGGACCCATGGCTAAAACTCAAGTTTTAAAGACTTCCCGAAATCCGAATTTGGACTTTCATGAGTGTATTAAGTGTATTAAAATGTCGTCTTTCACATTGATTCGGAATCGTCAACCACAAAAAAAGTCAGCTTTGAGATATTGTTGAATGAACAAAGTTGTCTCTTTCTTGTTTCAAGTGTTTAACTATGGACCCATGGCTAAAACTCAAGTTTTAAAAACTTCTCGAAATATGAATTTGTACTTTCTTTAGTGTATTAAGTGTTTCAAAATGTCGTCTTTCACGTAGATTCGGAATCATCAAAAGCAAATAAGTCAGTTTTTAGATATCTTTGATTGAACAAAGTTCTGTCTTTCTTGTTTCAAGTGTTTAACTATGGACCATGGCTAAAACTCAAGTTTTAAAAACTTTTCGAAATCTGAATTTGGACTTTCTTTAGTGTATTAAGTGTTTCAAAATGCTGTCTTTCACGTAGATTCGTAATCATCAAAAGCAAATAAGTCAGTTTTAAGATATCGTTGATTGAACAAAGTTGTCTTCTTCTTGTTTCAAGTGTTCTACTATGGACCCAAGGGTAAAACTCAAGTTTTAAAAACTTCCCGGAATCTGAATTGAGACTTTTGTTAGTGTATTAAGTGTATCAAAATGTCGTCTTTCACATGGATTCGGAATCGTCAACCGCAAAAAAAGTCAGTTTTGAGATATCGTTGAATGAACAAAGTTGTCTCTTTCTTGTTTCAAGTGCTTAACTATGGACCATGGCTAAAACTCAAGTTTTAAAGACATCCCGAAATCCGAATTTGGACTTTCGTTAGTGTATTAAGTGTATCAAAATGTCATCTTTCACATTGATTCGAGATCGTCAACCGCAAAAAAAGTCAGTTTTGAGATATCGTTGAATGAACAAAGTTGTCTCTTTCTTGTTTCAAGTGTTCAACAATGGACCCATGGCTAAAACTCAAGTTTTAAAGACTTTCCGAAATCCGAATTTGGACTTTATTAGCATATTAAGTGTATTAAAATTTCATCTTTCACATTGATTCGGAATCGTCAACCACAAAAAAAGTCAGCTTTGAGATATCGTTGAATGAACAAAGTTGTCTCTTTCTTGTTTCAAGTGTTTAACTATGGACCCATGGCTAAAACTCAAGTTTTAAAAACTTCTCGAAATATGAATTTGAACTTTCTTTAGTGTATTAGGTGTTTCAAAATGTCATCTTTCACGTAGATTCGGAATCATCAACGGCAAAAAAAGTCAGTTTTGTGATATCGTTGAATGAACAAAGTTGTATCTTTCTTGTTTCAAGTGTTTAACTACGGACCCATGGCTAAAACTCAAGTTTTAAAGACTTTTCGAAATCCGAATTTGGACTTTCATCAGTGTATTAAGGGTATTAAAATGTCGTCTTTCACATTGATTCGGAATCGTCCACCGCAAAAAAGTTCCCTTTTGAGTTATCGTTGAATGAACAAAGTTGTCTCTTTCTTGTTTCAAGTGTTCAACGATGGAGCCATGGCTAAAACTCAAGTTTTAAAAACTTCTTGAAATATGAATTTGTACTTTCTTTAGTGTATTAAGTGTTTCAAAATGTCGTCTTTCACGTAGATTCGGAATCATCAAAAGCAAATAAGTCAGTTTTTAGATATCTTTGATTGAACAAAGTTCTGTCTTTTCTTGTTTCATGTGTTCTACTATGGACCCATGGCTAAAACTCAAGTTTTAAAAACATCCCGAAATCTAAATCTGGACTTTCATTAGGGTATTAAGTGTATCAAAATGTCGTCTTTCACATAGATTCGGAATCGTCAACTGCAAAAAAGTCAATTTTGAGATATCGTTGATTGAACAAAGTTGTCTCCTTCTTGTTTCAAGTGTTCTACTATGGACCCATGGGTAAAACTGAAGTTTTAAAAACGTCCCAAAATCCGAATTTGGACTTTCACTAGTGTATTAAGTGTATCAAAATGTCGTCTTTCACATTGATTCGGAATCGTCAACCGTAAAAAAAGTCAGTTTTGAGATATCGTTTGAATGAAGAAAGTTGTCTCTTTCTTGTTTCAAGTGTTCAACAATGGACCCATGGCTAAAACTCAAGTTTTAAAGACTTTTCGAAATCCGAATTTCGACTTTCATTAGTGTATTAAGTGTATTAAAATGTTGTCTTTCACAGTGAGTCGGAATCGTCAACCACAAAAAAAGTCAATTTTGAGATATCGTTGAATGAACAAAGTTGTCTCTTTCTTTTTTCAAGTGTTTATCTACGGACCCATGGCTAAAACTCAAGTTTTAAAGACTTTCCGAAATCCGAATTTGGACTTTCATCAGTGTATTAAGTGTATTAAAATGTCGTCTTTCACATTGATTCGGAATCGTCCACTGCAAAAAACTTCCCTTTTGAGTTATAGTTGAATGAACAAAGTTGTCTCTTTCTTGTTTCAAGTGTTCAACTATGGACCCATGGCTAAAACTCAAGTTTTAAAAACTTCTCGAAATATGAATTTGGACTTTTTTTAGTGTATTAGGTGTTTCAAAATGTCGTCTTTCACGTAGATTCGGAATCATCACCAGCAAAAAAAGTCAGTTTTGTGATATCGTTGAATGAACAAAGTTGTATCTTTCTTGTTTAAGTGTTTAACTACGGACCCATGGCTAAAACTCAAGTTTTAAAGACTTTCCGAAATCCGAATTTGGACTTTCATCAGTGTATTAAGTGTATTAAAATGTCGTCTTTCACATTGATTCGGAATCGTCCACCGCAAAAAAGTTCCCTTTTGAGTTATCGTTGAATGAACAAAGTTGTCTCTTTCTTGTTTCAAGTGTTCAACGATGGACCCATAGCTAAAACTCAAGTTTTAAAAACTTCTCGAAATATGAATTTGTACTTTCTTTAGTGTATTAAGTGTTTCAAAATGTCGTCTTTCACGTAGATTCGGAATCATCAAAAGCAAATAAGTCAGTTTTTAGATATCTTTGATTGAACAAAGTTCTGTCTTTCTTGTTTCAAGTGTTTAACTATGGACCATGGCTAAAACTCAAGTTTTAAAAACTTTTCGAAATCTGAATATGGACTTTCTTTAGTGTATTAAGTGTTTCAAAATGCTGTCTTTCACGTAGATTCGTAATCATCAAAAGGAAATAAGTCAGTTTTAAGATATCGTTGATTGAACAAAGTTGTCTTCTTCTTGTTTCAAGTGTTCTACTATGGACCCATGGGTAAAACTCAAGTTTTAAAAACTTCCCGGAATCTGAATTGAGACTTTCGTTAGTGTATTAAGTGTATCAAAATGTCGTCTTTCACATGGATTCGGAATCGTCAACCGCAAAAAAAGTCAGTTTTGAGATATCGTTGAATGAACAAAGTTGTCTCTTTCTTGTTTCAAGTGCTTAACTATGGACCATGGCTAAAACTCAAGTTTTAAAGACATCCCGAAATCCGAATTTGGACTTTCGTTAGTGTATTAAGTGTATCAAAATGTCATCTTTCACATTGATTCGAGATCGTCAACCGCAAAAAAAGTCAGTTTTGAGATATCGTTGAATGAACAAAGTTGTCTCTTTCTTGTTTCAAGTGTTTAACTATGGACCCATGGCTAAAACTCAAGTTTTAAAGACTTCCCGAAATCTGAATTTGGACTTTCATCAGTGTATTAAGTGTATTAAAATGTAGTCTTTCACATTGATTCAGAATCGTGCACCGCAAAAAACTTCCCTTTCGAGTTATCGTTGAATGAACGAAGTTGTCTCTTTCTTGTTTCAAGTGTTCAACTATGGACCCATGGCCAAAACTCAAGTTTTAAAAACTTCCCAAAATCTGAATTTGGGCTTTCTTTAGTGTATTAAGTGTTTCAAAATGCCGTCTTTCACGTAGATTCGTAATCATCAAAAGCAAATAAGTCAGTTTTTAGATATCTTTGATTGAACAAAGTTCTGTCTTTTCTTGTTTCATGTGTTCTACTATGGACCCATGGCTAAAACTCAAGTTTTAAAAACATCCCGAAATCTAAATCTGGACTTTCATTAGGGTATTAAGTGTATCAAAATGTCGTCTTTCACATAGATTCGAAATCGTCAACTGCAAAAAAGTCAATTTTAAGATATCGTTGATTGAACAAAGTTGTCTCTTTCTTGTTTCAAGTGTTCTACTATGGACCCATGGGTAAAACTCAAGTTTTAAAAAAGTTCCTGGAATCCGAATTTGGACATTCGTTAGTGTATTAAGTGTATCAAAATGTCGTCTTTCACGTTGATTCGGAATCGTCAACCACAATAAAAGTCAGTTTTGAGATATTGTTGAATGAACAAAGTTCTCTCTTTCGTGTTTCAAGTGTTCTACTATTTACCCATGGCTAAAGCTCAAGTTTTAAAGACTTCCCGAAATCCGAATTTGGACTTTCGTTAGTGTATTAAGTGTATCAAAATGTCGTCTTTCACATTTATTAGAAATCGTCAACTGCAAAAAAAGTCAGTTTTGAGAAATCGTTGAATGAACAAAGTTGTCTCTTTCTTGTTTCAAGTGTTCTACTATGGACCCATGGCTAAAACTCAAGTTTTAAAAACTTCTCGAAATATGAATTTGGACTTTCTTTAGTGTATTAGGTGTTTCAAAATGTCGTCTTTCACGTAGATTCGGAATCATCACCAGCAAAAAAAGTCAGTTTTGTGATATCGTGGAATGAACAAAGTTGTATCTTTCTTGTTTAAGTGTTTAACTACGGACCCATGGCTAAAACTCAAGTTTTAAAGACTTTCCGAAATCCGAATTTGGACTTTCATCAGTGTATTAAGTGTATTAAAATGTCGTCTTTCACATTGATTCGGAATCGTCCACCGCAAAAAAGTTCCCTTTTGAGTTATCGTTGAATGAACAAAGTTGTCTCTTTCTTGTTTCAAGTGTTCAACGATGGACCCATAGCTAAAACTCAAGTTTTAAAAACTTCTCGAAATATGAATTTGTACTTTCTTTAGTGTATTAAGTGTTTCAAAATGTCGTCTTTCACGTAGATTCGGAATCATCAAAAGCAAATAAGTCAGTTTTTAGATATCTTTGATTGAACAAAGTTCTGTCTTTCTTGTTTCAAGTGTTTAACTATGGACCATGGCTAAAACTCAAGTTTTAAAAACTTTTCGAAATCTGAATATGGACTTTCTTTAGTGTATTAAGTGTTTCAAAATGCTGTCTTTCACGTAGATTCGTAATCATCAAAAGGAAATAAGTCAGTTTTAAGATATCGTTGATTGAACAAAGTTGTCTTCTTCTTGTTTCAAGTGTTCTACTATGGACCCATGGGTAAAACTCAAGTTTTAAAAACTTCCCGGAATCTGAATTGAGACTTTCGTTAGTGTATTAAGTGTATCAAAATGTCGTCTTTCACATGGATTCGGAATCGTCAACCGCAAAAAAAGTCAGTTTTGAGATATCGTTGAATGAACAAAGTTGTCTCTTTCTTGTTTCAAGTGCTTAACTATGGACCATGGCTAAAACTCAAGTTTTAAAGACATCCCGAAATCCGAATTTGGACTTTCGTTAGTGTATTAAGTGTATCAAAATGTCATCTTTCACATTGATTCGAGATCGTCAACCGCAAAAAAAGTCAGTTTTGAGATATCGTTGAATGAACAAAGTTGTCTCTTTCTTGTTTCAAGTGTTTAACTATGGACCCATGGCTAAAACTCAAGTTTTAAAGACTTCCCGAAATCTGAATTTGGACTTTCATCAGTGTATTAAGTGTATTAAAATGTAGTCTTTCACATTGATTCAGAATCGTGCACCGCAAAAAACTTCCCTTTCGAGTTATCGTTGAATGAACGAAGTTGTCTCTTTCTTGTTTCAAGTGTTCAACTATGGACCCATGGCCAAAACTCAAGTTTTAAAAACTTCCCAAAATCTGAATTTGGGCTTTCTTTAGTGTATTAAGTGTTTCAAAATGCCGTCTTTCACGTAGATTCGTAATCATCAAAAGCAAATAAGTCAGTTTTTAGATATCTTTGATTGAACAAAGTTCTGTCTTTTCTTGGTTCATGTGTTCTACTATGGACCCATGGCTAAAACTCAAGTTTTAAAAACATCCCGAAATCTAAATCTGGACTTTCATTAGGGTATTAAGTGTATCAAAATGTCGTCTTTCACATAGATTCGAAATCGTCAACTGCAAAAAAGTCAATTTTAAGATATCGTTGATTGAACAAAGTTGTCTCTTTCTTGTTTCAAGTGTTCTACTATGGACCCATGGGTAAAACTCAAGTTTTAAAAAAGTTCCCGGAATCCGAATTTGGACATTCGTTAGTGTATTAAGTGTATCAAAATGTCGTCTTTCACGTTGATTCGGAATCGTCAACCACAATAAAAGTCAGTTTTGAGATATTGTTGAATGAACAAAGTTCTCTCTTTCGTGTTTCAAGTGTTCTACTATTTACCCATGGCTAAAGCTCAAGTTTTAAAGACTTCCCGAAATCCGAATTTGGACTTTCGTTAGTGTATTAAGTGTATCAAAATGTCGTCTTTCACATTTATTCGAAATCGTCAACTGCAAAAAAAGTCAGTTTTGAGAAATTGTTGAATGAACAAAGTTGTCTCTTTCTTGTTTCAAGTGTTCTACTATGGACCCATGGCTAAAACTCAAGTTTTAAAGACATCCCGAAATCCAAATTTAGACTTTCATTAGTGTATTAAGTGTATTAAAATGTCGTATTTCACATTGATTCGGAATCGTCAACCGCAAAAAAAGTCAGTTTTGAGATATCGTTGAATGAACAAAGTTGTCTCTTTCTTGTTTCAAGTGTTTAACTATGGACCCATGGCTAAAACTCAAGTTTTAAAGACATCCCGAAATCCGAATTTGGACTTTCGTTAGTGTATTAAGTGTATCAAAATGTCATCTTTCACATTGATTCGAGATCGTCAACCGCAAAAAAAGTCAGTTTTGAGATATCGTTGAATGAACAAAGTTGTCTCTTTCTTGTTTCAAGTGTTCAACAATGGACCCATGGCTAAAACTCAAGTTTTAAAGACTTTCCGAAATCCGAATTTGGACTTTATTAGCGTATTAAGTGTATTAAAATTTCATCTTTCACATTGATTAGGAATCGTCAACTGCAAAAAAAGTCAGTTTTGAGAAATTGTTGAATGAACAAAGTTGTCTCTTTCTTGTTTCAAGTGTTCTACTATGGACCATGGCTAAAACTCAAGTTTTAAAGACTTCCCGAAATCCAAATTTAGACTTTCATTAGTGTATTAAGTGTATTAAAATGTCGTATTTCACATTGATTCGGAATCGTCAACCGCAAAAAAAGTCAGTTTTGAGATATCGTTGAATGAACAAAGTTGTCTCTTTGTTGTTTCAAGTGTTTAACTATGGACCCATGGCTAAAACTCAAGTTTTAAAGACATCCCGAAATCCGAATTTGGACTTTCGTTAGTGTATTAAGTGTATCAAAATGTCATCTTTCACATTGATTCGAGATCGTCAACCGAAAAAAAAGTCAGTTTTGAGATATCGTTGAATGAACAAAGTTGTCTCTTTCTTGTTTCAAGTGTTCAACAATGGACCCATGGCTAAAACTCAAGTTTTAAAGACTTTCCGAAATCCGAATTTGGACTTTCATCAGTGTATTAAGTGTATTAAAATGTCGTCTTTCACATTGATTCGGAATCGTCCACTGCAAAAAACTTCCCTTTTGAGTTATAGTTGAATGAACAAAGTTGTCTCTTTCTTGTTTCAAGTGTTCAACTATGGACCAATGGGTAAAACTCAAGTTTTAAAAACTTCCCGGAATCTGAATTCAGACTTTCGTTAGTGTATTAAGTGTATCAAAATGTCGTCTTTCACATGGATTCGGAATCGTCAACCGCAAAAAAAGTCAGTTTTTAGATATCGTTGAATGAACAAAGTTGTCTCTTTCTTGTTTCAAGTGCTTAACTATGGACCATGGCTAAAACTCAAGTTTTAAAGACATCCCGAAATCCGAATTTGGACTTTCGTTAGTGTATTAAGTGTATCAAAATGTCATCTTTCACATTGATTCGAGATCGTCAACCGCAAAAAAAGTCAGTTTTGAGATATCGTTGAATGAACAAAGTTGTCTCTTTCTTGTTTCAAGTGTTTAACTATGGACCCATGGCTAAAACTCAAGTTTTAAAGACTTCCCGAAATCTGAATTTGGACTTTCATCAGTGTATTAAGTGTATTAAAATGTAGTCTTTCACATTGATTCAGAATCGTGCACCGCAAAAAACTTCCCTTTCGAGTTATCGTTGAATGAACGAAGTTGTCTCTTTCTTGTTTCAAGTGTTCAACTATGGACCCATGGCCAAAACTCAAGTTTTAAAAACTTCCCAAAATCTGAATTTGGGCTTTCTTTAGTGTATTAAGTGTTTCAAAATGCCGTCTTTCACGTAGATTCGTAATCATCAAAAGCAAATAAGTCAGTTTTTAGATATCTTTGATTGAACAAAGTTCTGTCTTTTCTTGGTTCATGTGTTCTACTATGGACCCATGGCTAAAACTCAAGTTTTAAAAACATCCCGAAATCTAAATCTGGACTTTCATTAGGGTATTAAGTGTATCAAAATGTCGTCTTTCACATAGATTCGAAATCGTCAACTGCAAAAAAGTCAATTTTAAGATATCGTTGATTGAACAAAGTTGTCTCTTTCTTGTTTCAAGTGTTCTACTATGGACCCATGGGTAAAACTCAAGTTTTAAAAAAGTTCCTAGAATCCGAATTTGGACATTCGTTAGTGTATTAAGTGTATCAAAATGTCGTCTTTCACGTTGATTCGGAATCGTCAACCACAATAAAAGTCAGTTTTGAGATATTGTTGAATGAACAAAGTTCTCTCTTTCGTGTTTCAAGTGTTCTACTATTTACCCATGGCTAAAGCTCAAGTTTTAAAGACTTCCCGAAATCCGAATTTGGACTTTCGTTAGTGTATTAAGTGTATCAAAATGTCGTCTTTCACATTTATTCGAAATCGTCAACTGCAAAAAAAGTCAGTTTTGAGAAATCGTTGAATGAACAAAGTTGTCTCTTTCTTGTTTCAAGTGTTCTACTATGGACCCATGGCTAAAACTCAAGTTTTAAAGACTTCCTGAAATCCAAATTTAGACTTTCATTAGTGTATTAAGTGTATTAAAATGTCGTATTTCACATTGATTCGGAATCGTCAACCGCAAAAAAAGTCAGTTTTGAGATATCGTTGAATGAACAAAGTTGTCTCTTTCTTGTTTCAAGTGTTTAACTATGGACCCATGGCTAAAACTCAAGTTTTAAAGACATCCCGAAATCCGAATTTGGACTTTCGTTAGTGTATTAAGTGTATCAAAATGTCATCTTTCACATTGATTCGAGATCGTCAACCGCAAAAAAAGTCAGTTTTGAGATATCGTTGAATGAACAAAGTTGTCTCTTTCTTGTTTCAAGTGTTCAACAATGGACCCATGGCTAAAACTCAAGTTTTAAAGACTTCCCGAAATCCGAATTTGGACTTTCATGAGTGTATTAAGTGTATTAAAATGTCGTCTTTCACATTGATTCGGAATCGTCAACCACAAAAAAAGTCAGCTTTGAGATATTGTTGAATGAACAAAGTTGTCTCTTTCTTGTTTCAAGTGTTTAACTATGGACCCATGGCTAAAACTCAAGTTTTAAAAACTTCTCGAAATATGAATTTGTACTTTCTTTAGTGTATTAAGTGTTTCAAAATGTCGTCTTTCACGTAGATTCGGAATCATCAAAAGCAAATAAGTCAGTTTTTAGATATCTTTGATTGAACAAAGTTCTGTCTTTCTTGTTTCAAGTGTTTAACTATGGACCATGGCTAAAACTCAAGTTTTAAAAACTTTTCGAAATCTGAATTTGGACTTTCTTTAGTGTATTAAGTGTTTCAAAATGCTGTCTTTCACGTAGATTCGTAATCATCAAAAGCAAATAAGTCAGTTTTAAGATATCGTTGATTGAACAAAGTTGTCTTCTTCTTGTTTCAAGTGTTCTACTATGGACCCAAGGGTAAAACTCAAGTTTTAAAAACTTCCCGGAATCTGAATTGAGACTTTTGTTAGTGTATTAAGTGTATCAAAATGTCGTCTTTCACATGGATTCGGAATCGTCAACCGCAAAAAAAGTCAGTTTTGAGATATCGTTGAATGAACAAAGTTGTCTCTTTCTTGTTTCAAGTGCTTAACTATGGACCATGGCTAAAACTCAAGTTTTAAAGACATCCCGAAATCCGAATTTGGACTTTCGTTAGTGTATTAAGTGTATCAAAATGTCATCTTTCACATTGATTCGAGATCGTCAACCGCAAAAAAAGTCAGTTTTGAGATATCGTTGAATGAACAAAGTTGTCTCTTTCTTGTTTCAAGTGTTCAACAATGGACCCATGGCTAAAACTCAAGTTTTAAAGACTTTCCGAAATCCGAATTTGGACTTTATTAGCATATTAAGTGTATTAAAATTTCATCTTTCACATTGATTCGGAATCGTCAACCACAAAAAAAGTCAGCTTTGAGATATCGTTGAATGAACAAAGTTGTCTCTTTCTTGTTTCAAGTGTTTAACTATGGACCCATGGCTAAAACTCAAGTTTTAAAAACTTCTCGAAATATGAATTTGAACTTTCTTTAGTGTATTAGGTGTTTCAAAATGTCATCTTTCACGTAGATTCGGAATCATCAACGGCAAAAAAAGTCAGTTTTGTGATATCGTTGAATGAACAAAGTTGTATCTTTCTTGTTTCAAGTGTTTAACTACGGACCCATGGCTAAAACTCAAGTTTTAAAGACTTTTCGAAATCCGAATTTGGACTTTCATCAGTGTATTAAGGGTATTAAAATGTCGTCTTTCACATTGATTCGGAATCGTCCACCGCAAAAAAGTTCCCTTTTGAGTTATCGTTGAATGAACAAAGTTGTCTCTTTCTTGTTTCAAGTGTTCAACGATGGAGCCATGGCTAAAACTCAAGTTTTAAAAACTTCTTGAAATATGAATTTGTACTTTCTTTAGTGTATTAAGTGTTTCAAAATGTCGTCTTTCACGTAGATTCGGAATCATCAAAAGCAAATAAGTCAGTTTTTAGATATCTTTGATTGAACAAAGTTCTGTCTTTTCTTGTTTCATGTGTTCTACTATGGACCCATGGCTAAAACTCAAGTTTTAAAAACATCCCGAAATCTAAATCTGGACTTTCATTAGGGTATTAAGTGTATCAAAATGTCGTCTTTCACATAGATTCGGAATCGTCAACTGCAAAAAAGTCAATTTTGAGATATCGTTGATTGAACAAAGTTGTCTCCT
This sequence comes from Diospyros kaki, assembly GCA_036245055.1. Taxonomy (NCBI): domain Eukaryota; kingdom Viridiplantae; phylum Streptophyta; class Magnoliopsida; order Ericales; family Ebenaceae; genus Diospyros; species Diospyros kaki. The sequence goes on along the minus strand of BSEG01000009.1, from coordinate 17,107,041 downwards.
TCTTGTTTCAAGTGTTCTACTATGGACCCATGGGTAAAACTGAAGTTTTAAAAACGTCCCAAAATCCGAATTTGGACTTTCACTAGTGTATTAAGTGTATCAAAATGTCGTCTTTCACATTGATTCGGAATCGTCAACCGTAAAAAAAGTCAGTTTTGAGATATCGTTTGAATGAAGAAAGTTGTCTCTTTCTTGTTTCAAGTGTTCAACAATGGACCCATGGCTAAAACTCAAGTTTTAAAGACTTTTCGAAATCCGAATTTCGACTTTCATTAGTGTATTAAGTGTATTAAAATGTTGTCTTTCACAGTGAGTCGGAATCGTCAACCACAAAAAAAGTCAATTTTGAGATATCGTTGAATGAACAAAGTTGTCTCTTTCTTTTTTCAAGTGTTTATCTACGGACCCATGGCTAAAACTCAAGTTTTAAAGACTTTCCGAAATCCGAATTTGGACTTTCATCAGTGTATTAAGTGTATTAAAATGTCGTCTTTCACATTGATTCGGAATCGTCCACTGCAAAAAACTTCCCTTTTGAGTTATAGTTGAATGAACAAAGTTGTCTCTTTCTTGTTTCAAGTGTTCAACTATGGACCCATGGCTAAAACTCAAGTTTTAAAAACTTCTCGAAATATGAATTTGGACTTTTTTTAGTGTATTAGGTGTTTCAAAATGTCGTCTTTCACGTAGATTCGGAATCATCACCAGCAAAAAAAGTCAGTTTTGTGATATCGTTGAATGAACAAAGTTGTATCTTTCTTGTTTAAGTGTTTAACTACGGACCCATGGCTAAAACTCAAGTTTTAAAGACTTTCTGAAATCCGAATTTGGACTTTCATCAGTGTATTAAGTGTATTAAAATGTCGTCTTTCACATTGATTCGGAATCGTCCACCGCAAAAAAGTTCCCTTTTGAGTTATCGTTGAATGAACAAAGTTGTCTCTTTCTTGTTTCAAGTGTTCAACGATGGACCCATAGCTAAAACTCAAGTTTTAAAAACTTCTCGAAATATGAATTTGTACTTTCTTTAGTGTATTAAGTGTTTCAAAATGTCGTCTTTCACGTAGATTCGGAATCATCAAAAGCAAATAAGTCAGTTTTTAGATATCTTTGATTGAACAAAGTTCTGTCTTTCTTGTTTCAAGTGTTTAACTATGGACCATGGCTAAAACTCAAGTTTTAAAAACTTTTCGAAATCTGAATATGGACTTTCTTTAGTGTATTAAGTGTTTCAAAATGCTGTCTTTCACGTAGATTCGTAATCATCAAAAGGAAATAAGTCAGTTTTAAGATATCGTTGATTGAACAAAGTTGTCTTCTTCTTGTTTCAAGTGTTCTACTATGGACCCATGGGTAAAACTCAAGTTTTAAAAACTTCCCGGAATCTGAATTGAGACTTTCGTTAGTGTATTAAGTGTATCAAAATGTCGTCTTTCACATGGATTCGGAATCGTCAACCGCAAAAAAAGTCAGTTTTGAGATATCGTTGAATGAACAAAGTTGTCTCTTTCTTGTTTCAAGTGCTTAACTATGGACCATGGCTAAAACTCAAGTTTTAAAGACATCCCGAAATCCGAATTTGGACTTTCGTTAGTGTATTAAGTGTATCAAAATGTCATTTTTCACATTGATTCGAGATCGTCAACCGCAAAAAAAGTCAGTTTTGAGATATCGTTGAATGAACAAAGTTGTCTCTTTCTTGTTTCAAGTGTTTAACTATGGACCCATGGCTAAAACTCAAGTTTTAAAGACTTCCCGAAATCTGAATTTGGACTTTCATCAGTGTATTAAGTGTATTAAAATGTAGTCTTTCACATTGATTCAGAATCGTGCACCGCAAAAAACTTCCCTTTCGAGTTATCGTTGAATGAACGAAGTTGTCTCTTTCTTGTTTCAAGTGTTCAACTATGGACCCATGGCCAAAACTCAAGTTTTAAAAACTTCCCAAAATCTGAATTTGGGCTTTCTTTAGTGTATTAAGTGTTTCAAAATGCCGTCTTTCACGTAGATTCGTAATCATCAAAAGCAAATAAGTCAGTTTTTAGATATCTTTGATTGAACAAAGTTCTGTCTTTTCTTGTTTCATGTGTTCTACTATGGACCCATGGCTAAAACTCAAGTTTTAAAAACATCCCGAAATCTAAATCTGGACTTTCATTAGGGTATTAAGTGTATCAAAATGTCGTCTTTCACATAGATTCGAAATCGTCAACTGCAAAAAAGTCAATTTTAAGATATCGTTGATTGAACAAAGTTGTCTCTTTCTTGTTTCAAGTGTTCTACTATGGACCCATGGGTAAAACTCAAGTTTTAAAAAAGTTCCTGGAATCCGAATTTGGACATTCGTTAGTGTATTAAGTGTATCAAAATGTCGTCTTTCACGTTGATTCGGAATCGTCAACCACAATAAAAGTCAGTTTTGAGATATTGTTGAATGAACAAAGTTCTCTCTTTCGTGTTTCAAGTGTTCTACTATTTACCCATGGCTAAAGCTCAAGTTTTAAAGACTTCCCGAAATCCGAATTTGGACTTTCGTTAGTGTATTAAGTGTATCAAAATGTCGTCTTTCACATTTATTAGAAATCGTCAACTGCAAAAAAAGTCAGTTTTGAGAAATCGTTGAATGAACAAAGTTGTCTCTTTCTTGTTTCAAGTGTTCTACTATGGACCCATGGCTAAAACTCAAGTTTTAAAAACTTCTCGAAATATGAATTTGGACTTTCTTTAGTGTATTAGGTGTTTCAAAATGTCGTCTTTCACGTAGATTCGGAATCATCACCAGCAAAAAAAGTCAGTTTTGTGATATCGTGGAATGAACAAAGTTGTATCTTTCTTGTTTAAGTGTTTAACTACGGACCCATGGCTAAAACTCAAGTTTTAAAGACTTTCCGAAATCCGAATTTGGACTTTCATCAGTGTATTAAGTGTATTAAAATGTCGTCTTTCACATTGATTCGGAATCGTCCACCGCAAAAAAGTTCCCTTTTGAGTTATCGTTGAATGAACAAAGTTGTCTCTTTCTTGTTTCAAGTGTTCAACGATGGACCCATAGCTAAAACTCAAGTTTTAAAAACTTCTCGAAATATGAATTTGTACTTTCTTTAGTGTATTAAGTGTTTCAAAATGTCGTCTTTCACGTAGATTCGGAATCATCAAAAGCAAATAAGTCAGTTTTTAGATATCTTTGATTGAACAAAGTTCTGTCTTTCTTGTTTCAAGTGTTTAACTATGGACCATGGCTAAAACTCAAGTTTTAAAAACTTTTCGAAATCTGAATATGGACTTTCTTTAGTGTATTAAGTGTTTCAAAATGCTGTCTTTCACGTAGATTCGTAATCATCAAAAGGAAATAAGTCAGTTTTAAGATATCGTTGATTGAACAAAGTTGTCTTCTTCTTGTTTCAAGTGTTCTACTATGGACCCATGGGTAAAACTCAAGTTTTAAAAACTTCCCGGAATCTGAATTGAGACTTTCGTTAGTGTATTAAGTGTATCAAAATGTCGTCTTTCACATGGATTCGGAATCGTCAACCGCAAAAAAAGTCAGTTTTGAGATATCGTTGAATGAACAAAGTTGTCTCTTTCTTGTTTCAAGTGCTTAACTATGGACCATGGCTAAAACTCAAGTTTTAAAGACATCCCGAAATCCGAATTTGCACTTTCGTTAGTGTATTAAGTGTATCAAAATGTCATCTTTCACATTGATTCGAGATCGTCAACCGCAAAAAAAGTCAGTTTTGAGATATCGTTGAATGAACAAAGTTGTCTCTTTCTTGTTTCAAGTGTTTAACTATGGACCCATGGCTAAAACTCAAGTTTTAAAGACTTCCCGAAATCTGAATTTGGACTTTCATCAGTGTATTAAGTGTATTAAAATGTAGTCTTTCACATTGATTCAGAATCGTGCACCGCAAAAAACTTCCCTTTCGAGTTATCGTTGAATGAACGAAGTTGTCTCTTTCTTGTTTCAAGTGTTCAACTATGGACCCATGGCCAAAACTCAAGTTTTAAAAACTTCCCAAAATCTGAATTTGGGCTTTCTTTAGTGTATTAAGTGTTTCAAAATGCCGTCTTTCACGTAGATTCGTAATCATCAAAAGCAAATAAGTCAGTTTTTAGATATCTTTGATTGAACAAAGTTCTGTCTTTTCTTGTTTCATGTGTTCTACTATGGACCCATGGCTAAAACTCAAGTTTTAAAAACATCCCGAAATCTAAATCTGGACTTTCATTAGGGTATTAAGTGTATCAAAATGTCGTCTTTCACATAGATTCGAAATCGTCAACTGCAAAAAAGTCAATTTTAAGATATCGTTGATTGAACAAAGTTGTCTCTTTCTTGTTTCAAGTGTTCTACTATGGACCCATGGGTAAAACTCAAGTTTTAAAAAAGTTCCCGGAATCCGAATTTGGACATTCGTTAGTGTATTAAGTGTATCAAAATGTCGTCTTTCACGTTGATTCGGAATCGTCAACCACAATAAAAGTCAGTTTTGAGATATTGTTGAATGAACAAAGTTCTCTCTTTCGTGTTTCAAGTGTTCTACTATTTACCCATGGCTAAAGCTCAAGTTTTAAAGACTTCCCGAAATCCGAATTTGGACTTTCGTTAGTGTATTAAGTGTATCAAAATGTCGTCTTTCACATTTATTCGAAATCGTCAACTGCAAAAAAAGTCAGTTTTGAGAAATCGTTGAATGAACAAAGTTGTCTCTTTCTTGTTTCAAGTGTTCTACTATGGACCCATGGCTAAAACTCAAGTTTTAAAGACTTCCTGAAATCCAAATTTAGACTTTCATTAGTGTATTAAGTGTATTAAAATGTCGTATTTCACATTGATTCGGAATCGTCAACCGCAAAAAAAGTCAGTTTTGAGATATCGTTGAATGAACAAAGTTGTCTCTTTCTTGTTTCAAGTGTTTAACTATGGACCCATGGCTAAAACTCAAGTTTTAAAGACATCCCGAAATCCGAATTTGGACTTTCGTTAGTGTATTAAGTGTATCAAAATGTCATCTTTCACATTGATTCGAGATCGTCAACCGCAAAAAAAGTCAGTTTTGAGATATCGTTGAATGAACAAAGTTGTCTCTTTCTTGTTTCAAGTGTTCAACAATGGACCCATGGCTAAAACTCAAGTTTTAAAGACTTCCCGAAATCCGAATTTGGACTTTCATGAGTGTATTAAGTGTATTAAAATGTCGTCTTTCACATTGATTCGGAATCGTCAACCACAAAAAAAGTCAGCTTTGAGATATTGTTGAATGAACAAAGTTGTCTCTTTCTTGTTTCAAGTGTTTAACTATGGACCCATGGCTAAAACTCAAGTTTTAAAAACTTCTCGAAATATGAATTTGTACTTTCTTTAGTGTATTAAGTGTTTCAAAATGTCGTCTTTCACGTAGATTCGGAATCATCAAAAGCAAATAAGTCAGTTTTTAGATATCTTTGATTGAACAAAGTTCTGTCTTTCTTGTTTCAAGTGTTTAACTATGGACCATGGCTAAAACTCAAGTTTTAAAAACTTTTCGAAATCTGAATTTGGACTTTCTTTAGTGTATTAAGTGTTTCAAAATGCTGTCTTTCACGTAGATTCGTAATCATCAAAAGCAAATAAGTCAGTTTTAAGATATCGTTGATTGAACAAAGTTGTCTTCTTCTTGTTTCAAGTGTTCTACTATGGACCCAAGGGTAAAACTCAAGTTTTAAAAACTTCCCGGAATCTGAATTGAGACTTTTGTTAGTGTATTAAGTGTATCAAAATGTCGTCTTTCACATGGATTCGGAATCGTCAACCGCAAAAAAAGTCAGTTTTGAGATATCGTTGAATGAACAAAGTTGTCTCTTTCTTGTTTCAAGTGCTTAACTATGGACCATGGCTAAAACTCAAGTTTTAAAGACATCCCGAAATCCGAATTTGGACTTTCGTTAGTGTATTAAGTGTATCAAAATGTCATCTTTCACATTGATTCGAGATCGTCAACCGCAAAAAAAGTCAGTTTTGAGATATCGTTGAATGAACAAAGTTGTCTCTTTCTTGTTTCAAGTGTTCAACAATGGACCCATGGCTAAAACTCAAGTTTTAAAGACTTTCCGAAATCCGAATTTGGACTTTATTAGCATATTAAGTGTATTAAAATTTCATCTTTCACATTGATTCGGAATCGTCAACCGCAAAAAAAGTCAGTTTTGAGTTATAGTTGAATGAACAAAGTTGTCTCTTTCTTGTTTCAAGTATTCAACTATGGACCCATGGCTAAAACTCAAGTTTTAAAGACTTCCCGAAATCCGAATTTGGACTTTCATGAGTGTATTAAGTGTATTAAAATGTCGTCTTTCACATTGATTCGGAATCGTCAACCACAAAAAAAGTCAGCTTTGAGATATCGTTGAATGAACAAAGTTGTCTCTTTCTTGTTTCAAGTGTTTAACTATGGACCCATGGCTAAAACTCAAGTTTTAAAAACTTCTCGAAATATGAATTTGAACTTTCTTTAGTGTATTAGGTGTTTCAAAATGTCATCTTTCACGTAGATTCGGAATCATCAACGGCAAAAAAAGTCAGTTTTGTGATATCGTTGAATGAACAAAGTTGTATCTTTCTTGTTTCAAGTGTTTAACTACGGACCCATGGCTAAAACTCAAGTTTTAAAGACTTTTCGAAATCCGAATTTGGACTTTCATCAGTGTATTAAGGGTATTAAAATGTCGTCTTTCACATTGATTCGGAATCGTCCACCGCAAAAAAGTTCCCTTTTGAGTTATCGTTGAATGAACAAAGTTGTCTCTTTCTTGTTTCAAGTGTTCAACGATGGAGCCATGGCTAAAACTCAAGTTTTAAAAACTTCTTGAAATATGAATTTGTACTTTCTTTAGTGTATTAAGTGTTTCAAAATGTCGTCTTTCACGTAGATTCGGAATCATCAAAAGCAAATAAGTCAGTTTTTAGATATCTTTGATTGAACAAAGTTCTGTCTTTTCTTGTTTCATGTGTTCTACTATGGACCCATGGCTAAAACTCAAGTTTTAAAAACATCCCGAAATCTAAATCTGGACTTTCATTAGGGTATTAAGTGTATCAAAATGTCGTCTTTCACATAGATTCGGAATCGTCAACTGCAAAAAAGTCAATTTTGAGATATCGTTGATTGAACAAAGTTGTCTCCTTCTTGTTTCAAGTGTTCTACTATGGACCCATGGGTAAAACTGAAGTTTTAAAAACGTCCCAAAATCCGAATTTGGACTTTCACTAGTGTATTAAGTGTATCAAAATGTCGTCTTTCACATTGATTCGGAATCGTCAACCGTAAAAAAAGTCAGTTTTGAGATATCGTTTGAATGAAGAAAGTTGTCTCTTTCTTGTTTCAAGTGTTCAACAATGGACCCATGGCTAAAACTCAAGTTTTAAAGACTTTTCGAAATCCGAATTTCGACTTTCATTAGTGTATTAAGTGTATTAAAATGTTGTATTTCACAGTGAGTCGGAATCGTCAACCACAAAAAAAGTCAATTTTGAGATATCGTTGAATGAACAAAGTTGTCTCTTTCTTTTTTCAAGTGTTTATCTACGGACCCATGGCTAAAACTCAAGTTTTAAAGACTTTCCGAAATCCGAATTTGGACTTTCATCAGTGTATTAAGTGTATTAAAATGTCGTCTTTCACATTGATTCGGAATCGTCCACTGCAAAAAACTTCCCTTTTGAGTTATAGTTGAATGAACAAAGTTGTCTCTTTCTTGTTTCAAGTGTTCAACTATGGACCCATGGCTAAAACTCAAGTTTTAAAAACTTCTCGAAATATGAATTTGGACTTTTTTTAGTGTATTAGGTGTTTCAAAATGTCGTCTTTCACGTAGATTCGGAATCATCACCAGCAAAAAAAGTCAGTTTTGTGATATCGTTGAATGAACAAAGTTGTATCTTTCTTGTTTAAGTGTTTAACTACGGACCCATGGCTAAAACTCAAGTTTTAAAGACTTTCCGAAATCCGAATTTGGACTTTCATCAGTGTATTAAGTGTATTAAAATGTCGTCTTTCACATTGATTCGGAATCGTCCACCGCAAAAAAGTTCCCTTTTGAGTTATCGTTGAATGAACAAAGTTGTCTCTTTCTTGTTTCAAGTGTTCAACGATGGACCCATAGCTAAAACTCAAGTTTTAAAAACTTCTCGAAATATGAATTTGTACTTTCTTTAGTGTATTAAGTGTTTCAAAATGTCGTCTTTCACGTAGATTCGGAATCATCAAAAGCAAATAAGTCAGTTTTTAGATATCTTTGATTGAACAAAGTTCTGTCTTTCTTGTTTCAAGTGTTTAACTATGGACCATGGCTAAAACTCAAGTTTTAAAAACTTTTCGAAATCTGAATATGGACTTTCTTTAGTGTATTAAGTGTTTCAAAATGCTGTCTTTCACGTAGATTCGTAATCATCAAAAGGAAATAAGTCAGTTTTAAGATATCGTTGATTGAACAAAGTTGTCTTCTTCTTGTTTCAAGTGTTCTACTATGGACCCATGGGTAAAACTCAAGTTTTAAAAACTTCCCGGAATCTGAATTGAGACTTTCGTTAGTGTATTAAGTGTATCAAAATGTCGTCTTTCACATGGATTCGGAATCGTCAACCGCAAAAAAAGTCAGTTTTGAGATATCGTTGAATGAACAAAGTTGTCTCTTTCTTGTTTCAAGTGCTTAACTATGGACCATGGCTAAAACTCAAGTTTTAAAGACATCCCGAAATCCGAATTTGGACTTTCGTTAGTGTATTAAGTGTATCAAAATGTCATCTTTCACATTGATTCGAGATCGTCAACCGCAAAAAAAGTCAGTTTTGAGATATCGTTGAATGAACAAAGTTGTCTCTTTCTTGTTTCAAGTGTTTAACTATGGACCCATGGCTAAAACTCAAGTTTTAAAGACTTCCCGAAATCTGAATTTGGACTTTCATCAGTGTATTAAGTGTATTAAAATGTAGTCTTTCACATTGATTCAGAATCGTGCACCGCAAAAAACTTCCCTTTCGAGTTATCGTTGAATGAACGAAGTTGTCTCTTTCTTGTTTCAAGTGTTCAACTATGGACCCATGGCCAAAACTCAAGTTTTAAAAACTTCCCAAAATCTGAATTTGGGCTTTCTTTAGTGTATTAAGTGTTTCAAAATGCCGTCTTTCACGTAGATTCGTAATCATCAAAAGCAAATAAGTCAGTTTTTAGATATCTTTGATTGAACAAAGTTCTGTCTTTTCTTGTTTCATGTGTTCTACTATGGACCCATGGCTAAAACTCAAGTTTTAAAAACATCCCGAAATCTAAATCTGGACTTTCATTAGGGTATTAAGTGTATCAAAATGTCGTCTTTCACATAGATTCGAAATCGTCAACTGCAAAAAAGTCAATTTTAAGATATCGTTGATTGAACAAAGTTGTCTCTTTCTTGTTTCAAGTGTTCTACTATGGACCCATGGGTAAAACTCAAGTTTTAAAAAAGTTCCTGGAATCCGAATTTGGACATTCGTTAGTGTATTAAGTGTATCAAAATGTCGTCTTTCACGTTGATTCGGAATCGTCAACCACAATAAAAGTCAGTTTTGAGATATTGTTGAATGAACAAAGTTCTCTCTTTCGTGTTTCAAGTGTTCTACTATTTACCCATGGTTAAAGCTCAAGTTTTAAAGACTTCCCGAAATCCGAATTTGGACTTTCGTTAGTGTATTAAGTGTATCAAAATGTCGTCTTTCACATTTATTAGAAATCGTCAACTGCAAAAAAAGTCAGTTTTGAGAAATCGTTGAATGAACAAAGTTGTCTCTTTCTTGTTTCAAGTGTTCTACTATGGACCCATGGCTAAAACTCAAGTTTTAAAAACTTCTCGAAATATGAATTTGGACTTTCTTTAGTGTATTAGGTGTTTCAAAATGTCGTCTTTCACGTAGATTCGGAATCATCACCAGCAAAAAAAGTCAGTTTTGTGATATCGTGGAATGAACAAAGTTGTATCTTTCTTGTTTAAGTGTTTAACTACGGACCCATGGCTAAAACTCAAGTTTTAAAGACTTTCCGAAATCCGAATTTGGACTTTCATCAGTGTATTAAGTGTATTAAAATGTCGTCTTTCACATTGATTCGGAATCGTCCACCGCAAAAAAGTTCCCTTTTGAGTTATCGTTGAATGAACAAAGTTGTCTCTTTCTTGTTTCAAGTGTTCAACGATGGACCCATAGCTAAAACTCAAGTTTTAAAAACTTCTCGAAATATGAATTTGTACTTTCTTTAGTGTATTAAGTGTTTCAAAATGTCGTCTTTCACGTAGATTCGGAATCATCAAAAGCAAATAAGTCAGTTTTTAGATATCTTTGATTGAACAAAGTTCTGTCTTTCTTGTTTCAAGTGTTTAACTATGGACCATGGCTAAAACTCAAGTTTTAAAAACTTTTCGAAATCTGAATATGGACTTTCTTTAGTGTATTAAGTGTTTCAAAATGCTGTCTTTCACGTAGATTCGTAATCATCAAAAGGAAATAAGTCAGTTTTAAGATATCGTTGATTGAACAAAGTTGTCTTCTTCTTGTTTCAAGTGTTCTACTATGGACCCATGGGTAAAACTCAAGTTTTAAAAACTTCCCGGAATCTGAATTGAGACTTTCGTTAGTGTATTAAGTGTATCAAAATGTCGTCTTTCACATGGATTCGGAATCGTCAACCGCAAAAAAAGTCAGTTTTGAGATATCGTTGAATGAACAAAGTTGTCTCTTTCTTGTTTCAAGTGCTTAACTATGGACCATGGCTAAAACTCAAGTTTTAAAGACATCCCGAAATCCGAATTTGCACTTTCGTTAGTGTATTAAGTGTATCAAAATGTCATCTTTCACATTGATTCGAGATCGTCAACCGCAAAAAAAGTCAGTTTTGAGATATCGTTGAATGAACAAAGTTGTCTCTTTCTTGTTTCAAGTGTTTAACTATGGACCCATGGCTAAAACTCAAGTTTTAAAGACTTCCCGAAATCTGAATTTGGACTTTCATCAGTGTATTAAGTGTATTAAAATGTAGTCTTTCACATTGATTCAGAATCGTGCACCGCAAAAAACTTCCCTTTCGAGTTATCGTTGAATGAACGAAGTTGTCTCTTTCTTGTTTCAAGTGTTCAACTATGGACCCATGGCCAAAACTCAAGTTTTAAAAACTTCCCAAAATCTGAATTTGGGCTTTCTTTAGTGTATTAAGTGTTTCAAAATGCCGTCTTTCACGTAGATTCGTAATCATCAAAAGCAAATAAGTCAGTTTTTAGATATCTTTGATTGAACAAAGTTCTGTCTTTTCTTGTTTCATGTGTTCTACTATGGACCCATGGCTAAAACTCAAGTTTTAAAAACATCCCGAAATCTAAATCTGGACTTTCATTAGGGTATTAAGTGTATCAAAATGTCGTCTTTCACATAGATTCGAAATCGTCAACTGCAAAAAAGTCAATTTTAAGATATCGTTGATTGAACAAAGTTGTCTCTTTCTTGTTTCAAGTGTTCTACTATGGACCCATGGGTAAAACTCAAGTTTTAAAAAAGTTCCTGGAATCCGAATTTGGACATTCGTTAGTGTATTAAGTGTATCAAAATGTCGTCTTTCACGTTGATTCGGAATCGTCAACCACAATAAAAGTCAGTTTTGAGATATTGTTGAATGAACAAAGTTCTCTCTTTCGTGTTTCAAGTGTTCTACTATTTACCCATGGCTAAAGCTCAAGTTTTAAAGACTTCCCGAAATCCGAATTTGGACTTTCGTTAGTGTATTAAGTGTATCAAAATGTCGTCTTTCACATTTATTAGAAATCGTCAACTGCAAAAAAAGTCAGTTTTGAGAAATCGTTGAATGAACAAAGTTGTCTCTTTCTTGTTTCAAGTGTTCTACTATGGACCCATGGCTAAAACTCAAGTTTTAAAAACTTCTCGAAATATGAATTTGGACTTTCTTTAGTGTATTAGGTGTTTCAAAATGTCGTCTTTCACGTAGATTCGGAATCATCACCAGCAAAAAAAGTCAGTTTTGTGATATCGTGGAATGAACAAAGTTGTATCTTTCTTGTTTAAGTGTTTAACTACGGACCCATGGCTAAAACTCAAGTTTTAAAGACTTTCCGAAATCCGAATTTGGACTTTCATCAGTGTATTAAGTGTATTAAAATGTCGTCTTTCACATTGATTCGGAATCGTCCACCGCAAAAAAGTTCCCTTTTGAGTTATCGTTGAATGAACAAAGTTGTCTCTTTCTTGTTTCAAGTGTTCAACGATGGACCCATAGCTAAAACTCAAGTTTTAAAAACTTCTCGAAATATGAATTTGTACTTTCTTTAGTGTATTAAGTGTTTCAAAATGTCGTCTTTCACGTAGATTCGGAATCATCAAAAGCAAATAAGTCAGTTTTTAGATATCTTTGATTGAACAAAGTTCTGTCTTTCTTGTTTCAAGTGTTTAACTATGGACCATGGCTAAAACTCAAGTTTTAAAAACTTTTCGAAATCTGAATATGGACTTTCTTTAGTGTATTAAGTGTTTCAAAATGCTGTCTTTCACGTAGATTCGTAATCATCAAAAGGAAATAAGTCAGTTTTAAGATATCGTTGATTGAACAAAGTTGTCTTCTTCTTGTTTCAAGTGTTCTACTATGGACCCATGGGTAAAACTCAAGTTTTAAAAACTTCCCGGAATCTGAATTGAGACTTTCGTTAGTGTATTAAGTGTATCAAAATGTCGTCTTTCACATGGATTCGGAATCGTCAACCGCAAAAAAAGTCAGTTTTGAGATATCGTTGAATGAACAAAGTTGTCTCTTTCTTGTTTCAAGTGCTTAACTATGGACCATGGCTAAAACTCAAGTTTTAAAGACATCCCGAAATCCGAATTTGCACTTTCGTTAGTGTATTAAGTGTATCAAAATGTCATCTTTCACATTGATTCGAGATCGTCAACCGCAAAAAAAGTCAGTTTTGAGATATCGTTGAATGAACAAAGTTGTCTCTTTCTTGTTTCAAGTGTTTAACTATGGACCCATGGCTAAAACTCAAGTTTTAAAGACTTCCCGAAATCTGAATTTGGACTTTCATCAGTGTATTAAGTGTATTAAAATGTAGTCTTTCACATTGATTCAGAATCGTGCACCGCAAAAAACTTCCCTTTCGAGTTATCGTTGAATGAACGAAGTTGTCTCTTTCTTGTTTCAAGTGTTCAACTATGGACCCATGGCCAAAACTCAAGTTTTAAAAACTTCCCAAAATCTGAATTTGGGCTTTCTTTAGTGTATTAAGTGTTTCAAAATGCCGTCTTTCACGTAGATTCGTAATCATCAAAAGCAAATAAGTCAGTTTTTAGATATCTTTGATTGAACAAAGTTCTGTCTTTTCTTGTTTCATGTGTTCTACTATGGACCCATGGCTAAAACTCAAGTTTTAAAAACATCCCGAAATCTAAATCTGGACTTTCATTAGGGTATTAAGTGTATCAAAATGTCGTCTTTCACATAGATTCGAAATCGTCAACTGCAAAAAAGTCAATTTTAAGATATCGTTGATTGAACAAAGTTGTCTCTTTCTTGTTTCAAGTGTTCTACTATGGACCCATGGGTAAAACTCAAGTTTTAAAAAAGTTCCTGGAATCCGAATTTGGACATTCGTTAGTGTATTAAGTGTATCAAAATGTCGTCTTTCACGTTGATTCGGAATCGTCAACCACAATAAAAGTCAGTTTTGAGATATTGTTGAATGAACAAAGTTCTCTCTTTCGTGTTTCAAGTGTTCTACTATTTACCCATGGCTAAAGCTCAAGTTTTAAAGACTTCCCGAAATCCAAATTTAGACTTTCATTAGTGTATTAAGTGTATTAAAATGTCGTATTTCACATTGATTCGGAATCGTCAACCGCAAAAAAAGTCAGTTTTGAGATATCGTTGAATGAACAAAGTTGTCTCTTTCTTGTTTCAAGTGTTTAACTATGGACCCATGGCTAAAACTCAAGTTTTAAAGACATCCCGAAATCCGAATTTGGACTTTCGTTAGTGTATTAAGTGTATCAAAATGTCATCTTTCACATTGATTCGAGATCGTCAACCGCAAAAAAAGTCAGTTTTGAGATATCGTTGAATGAACAAAGTTGTCTCTTTCTTGTTTCAAGTGTTTAACTATGGACCCATGGCTAAAACTCAAGTTTTAAAAACTTCTCGAAATATGAATTTGAACTTTCTTTAGTGTATTAGGTGTTTCAAAATGTCATCTTTCACGTAGATTCGGAATCATCAACGGCAAAAAAAGTCAGTTTTGTGATATCGTTGAATGAAGAAAGTTGTATCTTTCTTGTTTCAAGTGTTTAACTACGGACCCATGGCTAAAACTCAAGTTTTAAAGACTTTTCGAAATCCGAATTTGGACTTTCATCAGTGTATTAAGGGTATTAAAATGTCGTCTTTCACATTGATTCGGAATCGTCCACCGCAAAAAAGTTCCCTTTTGAGTTATCGTTGAATGAACAAAGTTGTCTCTTTCTTGTTTCAAGTGTTCAACGATGGACCCATGGCTAAAACTCAAGTTTTAAAAACTTCTCGAAATATGAATTTGTACTTTCTTTAGTGTATTAAGTGTTTCAAAATGTCGTCTTTCACGTAGATTCGGAATCATCAAAAGCAAATAAGTCAATTTTTAGATATCTTTGATTGAACAAAGTTCTGTCTTTCTTGTTTCAAGTGTTTAACTATGGACCCTGGCTAAAACTCAAGTTTTAAAAACTTTTCAAAATCTGAATATGGACTTTCTTTAGTGTATTAAGTGTTTCAAAATGCTGTCTTTCACATAGATTCGTAATCATCAAAAGCAAATAAGTCAGTTTTAAGATATCTTTGATTGAACAAAGTTGTCTTCTTCTTGTTTCAAGTGTTCTACTATGGACCCATGGGTAAAACTCAAGTTTTAAAAACTTCCCGGAATCTGAATTGAGACTTTCGTTAGTGTATTAAGTGTATCAAAATGTCGTCTTTCACATGGATTCGGAATCGTCAACCGCAAAAAAAGTCAGTTTTGTGATATCGTTGAATGAACAAAGTTGTATCTTTCTTGTTTCAAGTGTTTAACTACGGACCCATGGCTAAAACTCAAGTTTTAAAGACTTTTCGAAATCCGAATTTGGACTTTCATCAGTGTATTAAGGGTATTAAAATGTCGTCTTTCACATTGATTCGGAATCGTCCACCGCAAAAAAGTTCCCTTTTGAGTTATCGTTGAATGAACAAAGTTGTCTCTTTCTTGTTTCAAGTGTTCAACGATGGACCCATGGCTAAAACTCAAGTTTTAAAAACTTCTCGAAATATGAATTTGTACTTTCTTTAGTGTATTAAGTGTTTCAAAATGTCGTTTTTCACGTAGATTCGGAATCATCAAAAGCAAATAAGTCAGTTTTTAGATATCTTTGATTGAACAAAGTTCTGTCTTTCTTGTTTCAAGTGTTTAACTATGGACCATGGCTAAAACTCAAGTTTTAAAAACTTTTCGAAATCTGAATTTGGACTTTCTTTAGTGTATTAAGTGTTTCAAAATGCTGTCTTTCACGTAGATTCGTAATCATCAAAAGCAAATAAGTCAGTTTTAAGATATCGTTGATTGAACAAAGTTGTCTTCTTCTTGTTTCAAGTGTTCTACTATGGACCCATGGGTAAAACTCAAGTTTTAAAAACTTCCCGGAATCTGAATTGAGACTTTTGTTAGTGTATTAAGTGTATCAAAATGTCGTCTTTCACATGGATTCGGAATCGTCAACCGCAAAAAAAGTCAGTTTTGAGATATCGTTGAATGAACAAAGTTGTCTCTTTCTTGTTTCAAGTGCTTAACTATGGACCATGGCTAAAACTCAAGTTTTAAAGACATCCCGAAATCCGAATTTGGACTTTCGTTAGTGTATTAAGTGTATCAAAATGTCATCTTTCACATTGATTCGAGATCGTCAACCGCAAAAAAAGTCAGTTTTGAGATATCGTTGAATGAACAAAGTTGTCTCTTTCTTGTTTCAAGTGTTCAACAATGGACCCATGGCTAAAACTCAAGTTTTAAAGACTTTCCGAAATCCGAATTTGGACTTTATTAGCGTATTAAGTGTATTAAAATTTCATCTTTCACATTGATTCGGAATCGTCAACCGCAAAAAAAGTCAGTTTTGAGTTATAGTTGAATGAACAAAGTTGTCTCTTTCTTGTTTCAAGTATTCAACTAAGGACCCATGGCTAAAACTCAAGTTTTAAAGACTTCCCGAAATCCGAATTTGGACTTTCATGAGTGTATTAAGTGTATTAAAATGTTGTCTTTCACATTGATTCGGAATCGTCAACCACAAAAAAAGTCAGCTTTGAGATATCGTTGAATGAACAAAGTTGTCTCTTTCTTGTTTCAAGTGCTTAACTATGGACCATGGCTAAAACTAAAGTTTTAAAGACATCCCGAAATCCGAATTTGGACTTTCGTTAGTGTATTAAGTGTATCAAAATGTCATCTTTCACATTGATTCGAGATCGTCAACCGCAAAAAAAGTCAGTTTTGAGATATCGTTGAATGAACAAAGTTGTCTCTTTCTTGTTTCAAGTGTTTAACTATGGACCCATGGCTAAAACTCAAGTTTTAAAGACTTCCCGAAATCTGAATTTGGACTTTCATCAGTGTATTAAGTGTATTAAAATGTAGTCTTTCACATTGATTCAGAATCGTCCACCGCAAAAAGCTTCCCTTTCGAGTTATCGTTGAATGAACGAAGTTGTCTCTGTCTTGTTTCAAGTGTTCAACTATGGACCCATGGCCAAAACTTAAGTTTTAAAAACTTCCCAAAATCTGAATTTGGGCTTTCTTTAGTGTATTAAGTGTTTCAAAATGCCGTCTTTCACGTAGATTCGTAATCATCAAAAGCAAATAAGTCAGTTTTTAGATATCTTTGATTGAACAAAGTTCTGTCTTTTCTTGTTTCATGTGTTCTACTATGGACCCATGGCTAAAACTCAAGTTTTAAAAACATCCCGAAATCTAAATCTGGACTTTCATTAGGGTATTAAGTGTATCAAAATGTCGTCTTTCACATAGATTCGAAATCGTCAACTGCAAAAAAGTCAATTTTAAGATATCGTTGATTGAACAAAGTTGTCTCTTTCTTGTTTCAAGTGTTCTACTATGGACCCATGGGTCAAACTCAAGTTTTAAAAAAGTTCCCGGAATCCGAATTTGGACATTCGTTAGTGTATTAAGTGTATCAAAATGTCGTCTTTCACGTTGATTCGGAATCGTCAAACACAATAAAAGTCAGTTTTGAGATATTGTTGAATGAACAAAGTTCTCTCTTTCGTGTTTCAAGTGTTCTACTATTTACCCATGGCTAAAGCTCAAGTTTTAAAGACTTCCCGAAATCTGAATTTGGACTTTCGTTAGTGTATTAAGTGTATCAAAATGTCGTCTTTCACATGGATTCGGAATCGTCAACCGCAAAAAAAGTCAGTTTTGAGATATCGTTGAATGAACAAAGTTGTCTCTTTCTTGTTTCAAGTGTTTAACTATGGACCCATGGCTAAAACTCAAGTTTTAAAGACTTCCCGAAATCTGAATTTGGACTTTCATCAGTGTATTAAGTGTATTAAAATGTAGTCTTTCACATTGATTCAGAATCGTCCACCGCAAAAAACTTCCCTTTCGAGTTATCGTTGAATGAACGAAGTTGTCTCTTTCTTGTTTCAAGTGTTCAACTATGGACCCATGGCCAAAACTCAAGTTTTAAAAACTTCCCAAAATCTGAATTTGGGCTTTCTTTAGTGTATTAAGTGTTTCAAAATGCCGTCTTTCACGTAGATTCGTAATCATCAAAAGCAAATAAGTCAGTTTTTAGATATCTTTGATTGAACAAAGTTCTGTCTTTTCTTGTTTCATGTGTTCTACTATGGACCCATGGCTAAAACTCAAGTTTTAAAAACATCCCGAAATCTAAATCTGGACTTTCATTAGGGTATTAAGTGTATCAAAATGTCGTCTTTCACATAGATTCGAAATCGTCAACTGCAAAAAAGTCAATTTTAAGATATCGTTGATTGAACAAAGTTGTCTCTTTCTTGTTTCAAGTGTTCTACTATGGACCCATGGGTAAAACTCAAGTTTTAAAAAAGTTCCCGGAATCCGAATTTGGACATTCGTTAGTGTATTAAGTGTATCAAAATGTCGTCTTTCACGTTGATTCGGAATCGTCAACCACAATAAAAGTCAGTTTTGAGATATTGTTGAATGAACAAAGTTCTCTCTTTCGTGTTTCAAGTGTTCTACTATTTACCCATGGCTAAAGCTCAAGTTTTAAAGACTTCCCGAAATCCGAATTTGGACTTTCGTTAGTGTATTAAGTGTATCAAAATGTCGTCTTTCACATTTATTCGAAATCGTCAACTGCAAAAAAAGTCAGTTTTGAGAAATTGTTGAATGAACAAAGTTGTCTCTTTCTTGTTTCAAGTGTTCTACTATGGACCCATGGCTAAAACTCAAGTTTTAAAGACTTCCCGAAATCCAAATTTAGACTTTCATTAGTGTATTAAGTGTATTAAAATGTCGTATTTCACATTGATTCGGAATCGTCAACCGCAAAAAAAGTCAGTTTTGAGATATCGTTGAATGAACAAAGTTGTCTCTTTCTTGTTTCAAGTGTTTAACTATGGACCCATGGCTAAAACTCAAGTTTTAAAGACATCCCGAAATCCGAATTTCGACTTTCGTTAGTGTATTAAGTGTATCAAAATGTCATCTTTCACATTGATTCGAGATCGTCAACCGCAAAAAAAGTCAGTTTTGAGATATCGTTGAATGAACAAAGTTGTCTCTTTCTTGTTTCAAGTGTTCAACAATGGACCCATGGCTAAAACTCAAGTTTTAAAGACTTTTCGAAATCCGAATTTGGACTTTATTAGCGTATTAAGTGTATTAAAATTTCATCTTTCACATTGATTAGGAATCGTCAACTGCAAAAAAAGTCAGTTTTGAGTTATAGTTGAATGAACAAAGTTGTCTCTTTCTTGTTTCAAGTATTCAACTATGGACCCATGGCTAAAACTCAAGTTTTAAAGACTTCCCGAAATCCGAATTTGGACTTTCATGAGTGTATTAAGTGTATTAAAATGTCGTCTTTCACATTGATTCGGAATCGTCAACCACAAAAAATGTCAGCTTTGAGATATTGTTGAATGAACAAAGTTGTCTCTTTCTTGTTTCAAGTGTTTAACTATGGACCCATGGCTAAAACTCAAGTTTTAAAAACTTTTCGAAATCTGAATATGGACTTTCTTTAGTGTATTAAGTGTTTCAAAATGTCGTCTTTCACGTAGATTCGGAATCATCAAAAGCAAATAAGTCAGTTTTTAGATATCTTTGATTGAACAAAGTTCTGTCTTTCTTGTTTCAAGTGTTTAACTATGGACCATGGCTAAAACTCAAGTTTTAAAAACTTTTCGAAATCTGAATTTGGACTTTCTTTAGTGTATTAAGTGTTTCAAAATGCTGTCTTTCACGTAGATTCGTAATCATCAAAAGCAAATAAGTCAGTTTTAAGATATCGTTGATTGAACAAAGTTGTCTTCTTCTTGTTTCAAGTGTTCTACTATGGACCCATGGGTAAAACTCAAGTTTTAAAAACTTCCCGGAATCTGAATTGAGACTTTTGTTAGTGTATTAAGTGTATCAAAATGTCGTCTTTCACATGGATTCGGAATCGTCAACCGCAAAAAAAGTCAGTTTTGAGATATCGTTGAATGAACAAAGTTGTCTCTTTCCTGTTTCAAGTGCTTAACTATGGACCATGGCTAAAACTCAAGTTTTAAAGACATCCCGAAATCCGAATTTGGACTTTCGTTAGTGTATTAAGTGTATCAAAATGTCATCTTTCACATTGATTCGAGATCGTCAACCGCAAAAAAAGTCAGTTTTGAGATATCGTTGAATGAACAAAGTTGTCTCTTTCTTGTTTCAAGTGTTCAACAATGGACCCATGGCTAAAACTCAAGTTTTAAAGACTTTCCGAAATCCGAATTTGGACTTTATTAGCATATTAAGTGTATTAAAATTTCATCTTTCACATTGATTCGGAATCGTCAACCGCAAAAAAAGTCAGTTTTGAGTTATAGTTGAATGAACAAAGTTGTCTCTTTCTTGTTTCAAGTATTCAACTATGGACCCATGGCTAAAACTCAAGTTTTAAAGACTTCCCGAAATCCGAATTTGGACTTTCATGAGTGTATTAAGTGTATTAAAATGTCGTCTTTCACATTGATTCGGAATCGTCAACCACAAAAAAAGTCAGCTTTGAGATATCGTTGAATGAACAAAGTTGTCTCTTTCTTGTTTCAAGTGTTTAACTATGGACCCATGGCTAAAACTCAAGTTTTAAAAACTTCTCGAAATATGAATTTGAACTTTCTTTAGTGTATTAGGTGTTTCAAAATGTCATCTTTCACGTAGATTCGGAATCATCAACGGCAAAAAAAGTCAGTTTTGTGATATCGTTGAATGAAGAAAGTTGTATCTTTCTTGTTTCAAGTGTTTAACTACGGACCCATGGCTAAAACTCAAGTTTTAAAGACTTTTCGAAATCCGAATTTGGACTTTCATCAGTGTATTAAGGGTATTAAAATGTCGTCTTTCACATTGATTCAGAATCGTCCAACGCAAAAAAGTTCCCTTTTGAGTTATCGTTGAATGAACAAAGTTGTCTCTTTCTTGTTTCAAGTGTTCAACGATGGACCCATGGCTAAAACTCAAGTTTTAAAAACTTCTCGAAATATGAATTTGTACTTTCTTTAGTGTATTAAGTGTTTCAAAATGTCGTCTTTCACGTAGATTCGGAATCATCAAAAGCAAATAAGTCAATTTTTAGATATCTTTGATTGAACAAAGTTCTGTCTTTCTTGTTTCAAGTGTTTAACTATGGACCATGGCTAAAACTCAAGTTTTAAAAACTTTTCAAAATCTGAATATGGACTTTCTTTAGTGTATTAAGTGTTTCAAAATGCTGTCTTTCACATAGATTCGTAATCATCAAAAGCAAATAAGTCAGTTTTAAGATATCTTTGATTGAACAAAGTTGTCTTCTTCTTGTTTCAAGTGTTCTACTATGGACCCATGGGTAAAACTCAAGTTTTAAAAACTTCCCGGAATCTGAATTGAGACTTTCGTTAGTGTATTAAGTGTATCAAAATGTCGTCTTTCACATGGATTCGGAATCGTCAACCGCAAAAAAAGTCAGTTTTGTGATATCGTTGAATGAACAAAGTTGTATCTTTCTTGTTTCAAGTGTTTAACTACGGACCCATGGCTAAAACTCAAGTTTTAAAGACTTTTCGAAATCCGAATTTGGATTTTCATCAGTGTATTAAGGGTATTAAAATGTCGTCTTTCACATTGATTCGGAATCGTCCACCGCAAAAAAGTTCCCTTTTGAGTTATCGTTGAATGAACAAAGTTGTCTCTTTCTTGTTTCAAGTGTTCAACGATGGACCCATGGCTAAAACTCAAGTTTTAAAAACTTCTCGAAATATGAATTTGTACTTTCTTTAGTGTATTAAGTGTTTCAAAATGTCGTTTTTCACGTAGATTCGGAATCATCAAAAGCAAATAAGTCAGTTTTTAGATATCTTTGATTGAACAAAGTTCTGTCTTTCTTGTTTCAAGTGTTTAACTATGGACCATGGCTAAAACTCAAGTTTTAAAAACTTTTCGAAATCTGAATTTGGACTTTCTTTAGTGTATTAAGTGTTTCAAAATGCTGTCTTTCACGTAGATTCGTAATCATCAAAAGCAAATAAGTCAGTTTTAAGATATCGTTGATTGAACAAAGTTGTCTTCTTCTTGTTTCAAGTGTTCTACTATGGACCCATGGGTAAAACTCAAGTTTTAAAAACTTCCCGGAATCTGAATTGAGACTTTTGTTAGTGTATTAAGTGTATCAAAATGTCGTCTTTCACATGGATTCGGAATCGTCAACCGCAAAAAAAGTCAGTTTTGAGATATCGTTGAATGAACAAAGTTGTCTCTTTCTTGTTTCAAGTGCTTAACTATGGACCATGGCTAAAACTCAAGTTTTAAAGACATCCCGAAATCCGAATTTGGACTTTCGTTAGTGTATTAAGTGTATCAAAATGTCATCTTTCACATTGATTCGAGATCGTCAACCGCAAAAAAAGTCAGTTTTGAGATATCGTTGAATGAACAAAGTTGTCTCTTTCTTGTTTCAAGTGTTCAACAATGGACCCATGGCTAAAACTCAAGTTTTAAAGACTTTCCGAAATCCGAATTTGGACTTTATTAGCGTATTAAGTGTATTAAAATTTCATCTTTCACATTGATTCGGAATCGTCAACCGCAAAAAAAGTCAGTTTTGAGTTATAGTTGAATGAACAAAGTTGTCTCTTTCTTGTTTCAAGTATTCAACTATGGACCCATGGCTAAAACTCAAGTTTTAAAGACTTCCCGAAATCCGAATTTGGACTTTCATGAGTGTATTAAGTGTATTAAAATGTCGTCTTTCACATTGATTCGGAATTGTCAACCACAAAAAAAGTCAGCTTTGAGATATCGTTGAATGAACAAAGTTGTCTCTTTCTTGTTTCAAGTGCTTAACTATGGACCATGGCTAAAACTAAAGTTTTAAAGACATCCCGAAATCCGAATTTGGACTTTCGTTAGTGTATTAAGTGTATCAAAATGTCATCTTTCACATTGATTCGAGATCGTCAACCGCAAAAAAAGTCAGTTTTGAGATATCGTTGAATGAACAAAGTTGTCTCTTTCTTGTTTCAAGTGTTTAACTATGGACCCATGGCTAAAACTCAAGTTTTAAAGACTTCCCGAAATCTGAATTTGGACTTTCATCAGTGTATTAAGTGTATTAAAATGTAGTCTTTCACATTGATTCAGAATCGTCCACCGCAAAAAGCTTCCCTTTCGAGTTATCGTTGAATGAACGAAGTTGTCTCTTTCTTGTTTCAAGTGTTCAACTATGGACGCATGGCCAAAACTTAAGTTTTAAAAACTTCCCAAAATCTGAATTTGGGCTTTCTTTAGTGTATTAAGTGTTTCAAAATGCCGTCTTTCACGTAGATTCGTAATCATCAAAAGCAAATAAGTCAGTTTTTAGATATCTTTGATTGAACAAAGTTCTGTCTTTTCTTGTTTCATGTGTTCTACTATGGAGCCATGGCTAAAACTCAAGTTTTAAAAACATCCCGAAATCTAAATCTGGACTTTCATTAGGGTATTAAGTGTATCAAAATGTCGTCTTTCACATAGATTCGAAATCGTCAACTGCAAAAAAGTCAATTTTAAGATATCGTTGATTGAACAAAGTTGTCTCTTTCTTGTTTCAAGTGTTCTACTATGGACCCATGGGTCAAACTCAAGTTTTAAAAAAGTTCCCGGAATCCGAATTTGGACATTCGTTAGTGTATTAAGTGTATCAAAATGTCGTCTTTCACGTTGATTCGGAATCGTCAAACACAATAAAAGTCAGTTTTGAGATATTGTTGAATGAACAAAGTTCTCTCTTTCGTGTTTCAAGTGTTCTACTATTTACCCATGGCTAAAGCTCAAGTTTTAAAGACTTCCCGAAATCTGAATTTGGACTTTCGTTAGTGTATTAAGTGTATCAAAATGTCGTCTTTCACATGGATTCGGAATCGTCAACCGCAAAAAAAGTCAGTTTTGAGATATCGTTGAATGAACAAAGTTGTCTCTTTCTTGTTTCAAGTGTTTAACTATGGACCCATGGCTAAAACTCAAGTTTTAAAGATTTCCCGAAATCTGAATTTGGACTTTCATCAGTGTATTAAGTGTATTAAAATGTAGTCTTTCACATTGATTCAGAATCGTCCACCGCAAAAAACTTCCCTTTCGAGTTATCGTTGAATGAACGAAGTTGTCTCTTTCTTGTTTCAAGTGTTCTACTATGGACCCATGGGTAAAACTCAAGTTTTAAAAACTTCCCGAAATCTGAATTTGAACTTTATTTTGTGTATTAAGTGTTTCAAAATGTCATCTTTCACGTAGATTCGGAGCCGTCAAAAGCAAATAAGTCAGTTTTGAGATATCGTTCATAGAACAAAGTTTTGTCTTTCTTGTTTCAAGTGTTCTACTGTGCACCCATGGCTAAAACTCTAGTTTTAAAAACTTCCCGAGATCTGAATCTGGACTTTCATTAGTGTATCAAAATGTCATCTTTCACATAGATTCGGAATCGTCAACTGCAAAAAAGTCAATTTTGAGATATCGTTGATTGAACAAAGTTGTCTCCTTCTTGTTTCAAGTGTTCTACTATGGACCCATGGGTAAAACTGAAGTTTTAAAAACGTCCCAAAATCCGAATTTGGACTTTCACTAGTGTATTAAGTGTATCAAAATGTCGTCTTTCACATTGATTCGGAATTGTCAACCGTAAAAAAAGTCAGTTTTGAGATATCGTTTGAATGAAGAAAGTTGTCTCTTTCTTGTTTCAAGTGTTCAACAATGGACCCATGGCTAAAACTCAAGTTTTAAAGACTTTCCGAAATCCGAATTTCGACTTTCATTAGTGTATTAAGTGTATTAAAATGTCGTCTTTCACAGTGAGTCGGAATCGTCAACCACAAAAAAAGTCAATTTTGAGATATCGTTGAATGAACAAAGTTGTCTCTTTCTTTTTTCAAGTGTTTATCTACGGACCCATGGCTAAAACTCAAGTTTTAAAGACTTTCCGAAATCCGAATTTGGACTTTCATCAGTGTATTAAGTGTATTAAAATGTCGTCTTTCACATTGATTCGGAATCGTCCACTGCAAAAAACTTCCCTTTTGAGTTATAGTTGAATGAACAAAGTTGTCTCTTTCTTGTTTCAAGTGTTCAACTATGGACCCATGGCTAAAACTCAAGTTTTAAAAACTTCTCGAAATATGAATTTGGACTTTCTTTAGTGTATTAGGTGTTTCAAAATGTCGTCTTTCACGTAGATTCGGAA
Source organism: Diospyros kaki (assembly GCA_036245055.1). Lineage (NCBI taxonomy): Eukaryota > Viridiplantae > Streptophyta > Magnoliopsida > Ericales > Ebenaceae > Diospyros > Diospyros kaki. The sequence continues at coordinate 17,082,026 of BSEG01000009.1, read as the reverse complement.
TCATCACCAGCAAAAAAAGTCAGTTTTGTGATATCGTTGAATGAAGAAAGTTGTATCTTTCTTGTTTCAAGTGTTTAACTACGGACCCATGGCTAAAACTCAAGTTTTAAAGACTTTTCGAAATCCGAATTTGGACTTTCATCAGTGTATTAAGGGTATTAAAATGTCGTCTTTCACATTGATTCGGAATCGTCCACCGCAAAAAAGTTCCCTTTTGAGTTATCGTTGAATGAACAAAGTTGTCTCTTTCTTGTTTCAAGTGTTCAACGATGGACCCATGGCTAAAACTCAAGTTTTAAAAACTTCTCGAAATATGAATTTGTACTTTCTTTAGTGTATTAAGTATTTCAAAATGTCGTCTTTCACGTAGATTCGGAATCATCAAAAGCAAATAAGTCAGTTTTTAGATATCTTTGATTGAACAAAGTTCTGTCTTTCTTGTTTCAAGTGTTTAACTATGGACCATGGCTAAAACTCAAGTTTTAAAAACTTTTCGAAATCTGAATATGGACTTTCTTTAGTGTATTAAGTGTTTCAAAATGCTGTCTTTCACGTAGATTCGTAATCATCAAAAGCAAATAAGTCAGTTTTAAGATATCGTTGATTGAACAAAGTTTTCTTCTTCTTGTTTCAAGTGTTCTACTATGGACCCATGGGTAAAACTCAAGTTTTAAAAACTTCCCGGAATCTGAATTGAGACTTTCGTTAGTGTATTAATTGTATCAAAATGTCGTCTTTCACATGGATTCGGAATCGTCAACCGCAAAAAAAGTCAGTTTTGAGATATCGTTGAATGAACAAAGTTGTCTCTTTCTTGTTTCAAGTGCTTAACTATGGACCATGGCTAAAACTCAAGTTTTAAAGACATCCCGAAATCCGAATTTGGACTTTCGTTAGTGTATTAAGTGTATCAAAATGTCATCTTTCACATTGATTCGAGATCGTCAACCGCAAAAAAAGTCAGTTTTGAGATATCGTTGAATGAACAAAGTTGTCTCTTTCTTGTTTCAAGTGTTTAACTATGGACCCATGGCTAAAACTCAAGTTTTAAACACTTCCCGAAATCTGAATTTGGACTTTCATCAGTGTATTAAGTGTATTAAAATGCAGTCTTTCACATTGATTCAGAATCGTCCACCGCAAAAAACTTCCCTTTCGAGTTATCGTTGAATGAACGAAGTTGTCTCTTTCTTGTTTCAAGTGTTCAACTATGGACCCATGGCCAAAACTCAAGTTTTAAAAACTTCCCAAAATCTGAATTTGGGCTTTCTTTAGTGTATTAAGTGTTTCAAAATGTCGTCTTTCACGTAGATTCGTAATCATCAAAAGCAAATAAGTCAGTTTTTAGATATCTTTGATTGAACAAAGTTCTGTCTTTTCTTGTTTCATGTGTTCTACTATGGACCCATGGCTAAAACTCAAGTTTTAAAAACATCCCGAAATCTAAATCTGGACTTTCATTAGGGTATTAAGTGTATCAAAATGTCGTCTTTCACATAGATTCGAAATCGTCAACTGCAAAAAAGTCAATTTTAAGATATCGTTGATTGAACAAAGTTGTCTCTTTCTTGTTTCAAGTGTTCTACTATGGACCCATGGGTAAAACTCGAGTTTTAAAAAAGTTCCCGGAATCCGAATTTGGACATTCGTTAGTGTATTAAGTGTATCAAAATGTCGTCTTTCACGTTGATTCGGAATCGTCAACCACAATAAAAGTCAGTTTTGAGATATTGTTGAATGAACAAAGTTCTCTCTTTCGTGTTTCAAGTGTTCTACTATTTACCCATGGCTAAAGCTCAAGTTTTAAAGACTTCCCGAAATCCAAATTTGGACTTTCGTTAGTGTATTAAGTGTATCAAAATGTCGTCTTTCACATTTATTCGAAATCGTCAACTGCAAAAAAAGTCAGTTTTGAGAAATCGTTGAATGAACAAAGTTGTCTCTTTCTTGTTTCAAGTGTTCTACTATGGACCCATGGCTAAAACTCAAGTTTTAAAGACTTCCCGAAATCCAAATTTAGACTTTCATTAGTGTATTAAGTGTATTAAAATGTCGTATTTCACATTGATTCGGAATCGTCAACCGCAAAAAAAGTCAGTTTTGAGATATCGTAGAATGAACAAAGTTGTTTCTTTCTTGTTTCAAGTGTTTAACTATGGACCCATGGCTAAAACTCAAGTTTTAAAGACTTCCCGAAATCCGAATTTGGACTTTCATTAGTGTATTAAGTGTATTAAAATGTCGCCTTTCACATTGATTCGGAATCGTCAACCACAAAAAAAGTCAGTTTTGAGATATCGTTGAATGAACAAAGTTGTCTCTTTCTTTTTTCAAGTGTTCAACTATGGACCCATGGCTAAAACTCAAGTTTTAAAGACTTCCCGAAATCCGAATTTGGACTTTCATGAGTGTATTAAGTGTATTAAAATGTCGTCTTTCACATTGATTCGGAATCGTCAACCACAAAAAAAGTCAGTTTTGAGATATCGTTGAATGAACAAAGTTGTCTCTTTCTTTTTTCAAGTGTTTAACTATGGACCCATGGCTAAAACTCAAGTTTTAAAGACTTCCCGAAATCCGAATTTGGACTTTCATCAGTGTATTAAGTATATTAAAATGTCGTCTTTCACATTGATTCGAAATCGTCAACCGCAAAAAAAGACAGTTTTGAGTTATCGTTGAATGAACAAAGTTGCCTGTTTCTTGTTTCAAGTGTTCAACTATGGACCCATGGCTAAAACTCAAGTTTTAAAAACTTCCCGAAATCTGAATTTGAACTTTATTTAGTGTATTAAGTGTTTCAGAATGTCATCTTTCACGTAGATTCGGAGCCGTCAAAAGCAAATAAGTCAGTTTTGAGATATCGTTCATAGAACAAAGTTTTGTCTTTCTTGTTTCAAGTGTTCTACTGTGCACCCATGGCTAAAACTCTAGTTTTAAAAACTTCCCGAGATCTGAATCTGGACTTTCATTAGTGTATCAAAATGTCGTCTTTCACATAGATTCGGAATCGTCAACTGCAAAAAAGTCAATTTTGAGATATCGTTGATTGAACAAAGTTGTCTCCTTCTTGTTTCAAGTGTTCTACTATGGACCCATGGGTAAAACTGAAGTTTTAAAAACGTCCCAAAATCCGAATTTGGACTTTCACTAGTGTATTAAGTGTATCAAAATGTCGTCTTTCACATTGATTCGGAATTGTCAACCGTAAAAAAAGTCAGTTTTGAGATATCGTTTGAATGAAGAAAGTTGTCTCTTTCTTGTTTCAAGTGTTCAACAATGGACCCATGGCTAAAACTCAAGTTTTAAAGACTTTCCGAAATCCGAATTTCGACTTTCATTAGTGTATTAAGTGTATTAAAATGTCGTCTTTCACAGTGAGTCGGAATCGTCAACCACAAAAAAAGTCAATTTTGAGATATCGTTGAATGAACAAAGTTGTCTCTTTCTTTTTTCAAGTGTTTATCTACGGACCCATGGCTAAAACTCAAGTTTTAAAGACTTTCCGAAATCCGAATTTGGACTTTCATCAGTGTATTAAGTGTATTAAAATGTCGTCTTTCACATTGATTCGGAATCGTCCACTGCAAAAAACTTCCCTTTTGAGTTATAGTTGAATGAACAAAGTTGTCTCTTTCTTGTTTCAAGTGTTCAACTATGGACCCATGGCTAAAACTCAAGTTTTAAAAACTTCTCGAAATATGAATTTGGACTTTCTTTAGTGTATTAGGTGTTTCAAAATGTCGTCTTTCACGTAGATTCGGAATCATCACCAGCAAAAAAAGTCAGTTTTGTGATATCGTTGAATGAAGAAAGTTGTATCTTTCTTGTTTCAAGTGTTTAACTACGGACCCATGGCTAAAACTCAAGTTTTAAAGACTTTTCGAAATCCGAATTTGGACTTTCATCAGTGTATTAAGGGTATTAAAATGTCGTCTTTCACATTGATTCGGAATCGTCCACCACAAAAAAGTTCCCTTTTGAGTTATCGTTGAATGAACAAAGTTGTCTCTTTCTTGTTTCAAGTGTTCAACGATGGACCCATGGCTAAAACTCAAGTTTTAAAAACTTCTCGAAATATGAATTTGTACTTTCTTTAGTGTATTAAGTGTTTCAAAATGTCGTCTTTCACGTAGATTCGGAATCATCAAAAGCAAATAAGTCAGTTTTTAGATATCTTTGATTGAACAAAGTTCTGTCTTTCTTGTTTCAAGTGTTTAACTATGGACCATGGCTAAAACTCAAGTTTTAAAAACTTTTCGAAATCTGAATATGGACTTTCTTTAGTGTATTAAGTGTTTCAAAATGCTGTCTTTCACGTAGATTCGTAATCATCAAAAGCAAATAAGTCAGTTTTAAGATATCGTTGATTGAACAAAGTTTTCTTCTTCTTGTTTCAAGTGTTCTACTATGGACCCATGGGTAAAACTCAAGTTTTAAAAACTTCCCGGAATCTGAATTGAGACTTTCGTTAGTGTATTAATTGTATCAAAATGTCGTCTTTCACATGGATTCGGAATCGTCAACCGCAAAAAAAGTCAGTTTTGAGATATCGTTGAATGAACAAAGTTGTCTCTTTCTTGTTTCAAGTGCTTAACTATGGACCATGGCTAAAACTCAAGTTTTAAAGACATCCCGAAATCCGAATTTGGACTTTCGTTAGTGTATTAAGTGTATCAAAATGTCATCTTTCACATTGATTCGAGATCGTCAACCGCAAAAAAAGTCAGTTTTGAGATATCGTTGAATGAACAAAGTTGTCTCTTTCTTGTTTCAAGTGTTTAACTATGGACCCATGGCTAAAACTCAAGTTTTAAACACTTCCCGAAATCTGAATTTGGACTTTCATCAGTGTATTAAGTGTATTAAAATGCAGTCTTTCACATTGATTCAGAATCGTCCACCGCAAAAAACTTTCCTTTCGAGTTATCGTTGAATGAACGAAGTTGTCTCTTTCTTGTTTCAAGTGTTCAACTATGGACCCATGGCCAAAACTCAAGTTTTAAAAACTTCCCAAAATCTGAATTTGGGCTTTCTTTAGTGTATTAAGTGTTTCAAAATGTTGTCTTTCACGTAGATTCGTAATCATCAAAAGCAAATAAGTCAGTTTTTAGATATCTTTGATTGAACAAAGTTCTGTCTTTTCTTGTTTCATGTGTTCTACTATGGACCCATGGCTAAAACTCAAGTTTTAAAAACATCCCGAAATCTAAATCTGGACTTTCATTAGGGTATTAAGTGTATCAAAATGTCGTCTTTCACATAGATTCGAAATCGTCAACTGCAAAAAAGTCAATTTTAAGATATCGTTGATTGAACAAAGTTGTCTCTTTCTTGTTTCAAGTGTTCTACTATGGACCCATGGGTAAAACTCGAGTTTTAAAAAAGTTCCCGGAATCCGAATTTGGACATTCGTTAGTGTATTAAGTGTATCAAAATGTCGTCTTTCACGTTGATTCGGAATCGTCAACCACAATAAAAGTCAGTTTTGAGATATTGTTGAATGAACAAAGTTTTCTCTTTCGTGTTTCAAGTGTTCTACTATTTACCCATGGCTAAAGCTCAAGTTTTAAAGACTTCCCGAAATCCAAATTTGGACTTTCGTTAGTGTATTAAGTGTATCAAAATGTCGTCTTTCACATTTATTCGAAATCGTCAACTGCAAAAAAAGTCAGTTTTGAGAAATCGTTGAATGAACAAAGTTGTCTCTTTCTTGTTTCAAGTGTTCTACTATGGACCCATGGCTAAAACTCAAGTTTTAAAGACTTCCCGAAATCCAAATTTAGACTTTCATTAGTGTATTAAGTGTATTAAAATGTCGTACTTCACATTGATTCGGAATCGTCAACCGCAAAAAAAGTCAGTTTTGAGATATCGTAGAATGAACAAAGTTGTCTCTTTCTTGTTTCAAGTGTTTAACTATGGACCCATGGCTAAAACTCAAGTTTTAAAGACTTCCCGAAATCCGAATTTGGACTTTCATTAGTGTATTAAGTGTATTAAAATGTCGCCTTTCACATTGATTCGGAGTCGTCGACCGCAAAAAAAGTCAGTTTTGAGATATCGTTGAATGAACAAAGTTGTCTCTTTCTTGTTTCAAGTGTTTAACTATGGACCCATGGCTAAAACTCAAGTTTTAAAGACTTCCCGAAATCCGAATTTAGACTTTCATTAGTGTATTAAGTGTATTAAAATGTCGTCTTTCACATTGATTCGGAATCGTCAACCGCAAAAAAAGTCAGTTTTGAGTTATAGTTGAATGAACAAAGTTGTCTCTTTCTTGTTTCAAGTGTTCAACTATGGACCCATGGCTAAAACTCAAGTTTTAAAGACTTCCCGAAATCCGAATTTAGACTTTCATTAGTGTATTAAGTGTATTAAAATGTCATCTTTCACATTGATTCAGAATCGTCAACCACAAAAAAAGTCAGTTTTGAGATATCGTTGAATGAACAAAGTTGTCTCTTTCTTGTTTCAAGTGTTTAACTATGGACCCATGGCTAAAACTCAAGTTTTAAAGACTTCCCGAAATCCGAATTTGGACTTTCATTAGCGTATTAAGTGTATTAAAATTTCATCTTTCACATTGATTCGGAATCGTCAACCGCAAAAAAAGTCAGTTTTGAGTTATAGTTGAATGAACAAAGTTGTCTCTTTCTTGTTTCAAGTGTTCAACTATGGACCCATGGCTAAAACTCAAGTTTTAAAGACTTCCCGAAATCCGAATTTGGACTTTCATGAGTGTATTAAGTGTATTAAAATGTCGTCTTTCACATTGATTCGGAATCGTCAACCACAAAAAAAGTCAGTTTTGAGATATCGTTGAATGAACAAAGTTGTCTCTTTCTTTTTTCAAGTGTTTAACTATGGACCCATGGCTAAAACTCAAGTTTTAAAGACTTCCCGAAATCCGAATTTGGACTTTCATCAGTGTATTAAGTGTATTAAAATGTCATCTTTCACATTGATTCGGAATCGTCAACCGCAAAAAAAGACAGTTTTGAGTTATCGTTGAATGAACAAAGTTGCCTGTTTCTTGTTTCAAGTGTTCAACTATGGACCCATGGCTAAAACTCAAGTTTTAAAAACTTCCCGAAATCTGAATTTGAACTTTATTTAGTGTATTAAGTGTTTCAGAATGTCATCTTTCACGTAGATTCGGAGCCGTCAAAAGCAAATAAGTCAGTTTTGAGATATCGTTCATAGAACAAAGTTTTGTCTTTCTTGTTTCAAGTGTTCTACTGTGCACCCATGGCTAAAACTCTAGTTTTAAAAACTTCCCGAGATCTGAATCTGGACTTTCATTAGTGTATCAAAATGTCGTCTTTCACATAGATTCAGAATCGTCAACTGCAAAAAAGTCAATTTTGAGATATCGTTGATTGAACAAAGTTGTCTCCTTCTTGTTTCAAGTGTTCTACTATGGACCCATGGGTAAAACTGAAGTTTTAAAAACGTCCCAAAATCCGAATTTGGACTTTCACTAGTGTATTAAGTGTATCAAAATGTCGTCTTTCACATTGATTCGGAATTGTCAACCGTAAAAAAAGTCAGTTTTGAGATATCGTTTGAATGAAGAAAGTTGTCTCTTTCTTGTTTCAAGTGTTCAACAATGGACCCATGGCTAAAACTCAAGTTTTAAAGACTTTCCGAAATCCGAATTTCGACTTTCATTAGTGTATTAAGTGTATTAAAATGTCGTCTTTCACAGTGAGTCGGAATCGTCAACCACAAAAAAAGTCAATTTTGAGATATCGTTGAATGAACAAAGTTGTCTCTTTCTTTTTTCAAGTGTTTATCTACGGACCCATGGCTAAAACTCAAGTTTTAAAGACTTTCCGAAATCCGAATTTGGACTTTCATCAGTGTATTAAGTGTATTAAAATGTCGTCTTTCACATTGATTCGGAATCGTCCACTGCAAAAAACTTCCCTTTTGAGTTATAGTTGAATGAACAAAGTTGTCTCTTTCTTGTTTCAAGTGTTCAACTATGGACCCATGGCTAAAACTCAAGTTTTAAAAACTTCTCGAAATATGAATTTGGACTTTCTTTAGTGTATTAGGTGTTTCAAAATGTCGTGTTTCACGTAGATTCGGAATCATCACCAGCAAAAAAAGTCAGTTTTGTGATATCGTTGAATGAAGAAAGTTGTATCTTTCTTGTTTCAAGTGTTTAACTACGGACCCATGGCTAAAACTCAAGTTTTAAAGACTTTTCGAAATCCGAATTTGGACTTTCATCAGTGTATTAAGGGTATTAAAATGTCGTCTTTCACATTGATTCGGAATCGTCCACCGCAAAAAAGTTCCCTTTTGAGTTATCGTTGAATGAACAAAGTTGTCTCTTTCTTGTTTCAAGTGTTCAACGATGGACCCATGGCTAAAACTCAAGTTTTAAAAACTTCTCGAAATATGAATTTGTACTTTCTTTAGTGTATTAAGTGTTTCAAAATGTCGTCTTTCACGTAGATTCGGAATCATCAAAAGCAAATAAGTCAGTTTTTAGATATCTTTGATTGAACAAAGTTCTGTCTTTCTTGTTTCAAGTGTTTAACTATGGACCATGGCTAAAACTCAAGTTTTAAAAACTTTTCGAAATCTGAATATGGACTTTCTTTAGTGTATTAAGTGTTTGAAAATGCTGTCTTTCACATAGATTCGTAATCATCAAAAGCAAATAAGTCAGTTTTAAGATATCGTTGATTGAACAAAGTTTTCTTCTTCTTGTTTCAAGTGTTCTACTATGGACCCATGGGTAAAACTCAAGTTTTAAAAACTTCCCGGAATCTGAATTGAGACTTTCGTTAGTGTATTAATTGTATCAAAATGTCGTCTTTCACATGGATTCGGAATCGTCAACCGCAAAAAAAGTCAGTTTTGAGATATCGTTGAATGAACAAAGTTGTCTCTTTCTTGTTTCAAGTGCTTAACTATGGACCATGGCTAAAACTCAAGTTTTAAAGACATCCCGAAATCCGAATTTGGACTTTCGTTAGTGTATTAAGTGTATCAAAATGTCATCTTTCACATTGATTCGAGATCGTCAACCGCAAAAAAAGTCAGTTTTGAGATATCGTTGAATGAACAAAGTTGTCTCTTTCTTGTTTGAAGTGTTTAACTATGGACCCATGGCTAAAACTCAAGTTTTAAAGACTTCCCGAAATCTGAATTTGGCCTTTCATCAGTGTATTAAGTGTATTAAAATGTAGTCTTTCACATTGATTCAGAATCGTCCACCGCAAAAAACTACCCTTTCGAGTTATCGTTGAATGAACGAAGTTGTCTCTTTCTTGTTTCAAGTGTTCAACTATGGACCCATGGCCAAAACTCAAGTTTTAAAAACTTCCCAAAATCTGAATTTGGGCTTTCTTTAGTGTATTAAGTGTTTCAAAATGCCGTCTTTCACGTAGATTCGTAATCATCAAAAGCAAATAAGTCAGTTTTTAGATATCTTTGATTGAACAAAGTTCTGTCTTTTCTTGTTTCAAGTGTTCTACTATGGACCCATGGCTAAAACTCAAGTTTTAAAAACATCCCGAAATCTAAATCTGGACTTTCATTAGGGTATTAAGTGTATCAAAATGTCGTCTTTCACATAGATTCGAAATCGTCAACTGCAAAAAAGTCAATTTTAAGATATCGTTGATTGAACAAAGTTGTCTCTTTCTTGTTTCAAGTGTTCTACTATGGAGCCATGGGTAAAACTCAAGTTTTAAAAAAGTTCCCGGAATCCGAATTTGGACATTCGTTAGTGTATTAAGTGTATCAAAATGTCGTCTTTCACGTTGATTCGGAATCGTCAACCACAATAAAAGTCAGTTTTGAGATATTGTTGAATGAACAAAGTTCTCTCTTTCGTGTTTCAAGTGTTCTACTATTTACCCATGGCTAAAGCTCAAGTTTTAAAGACTTCCTGAAATCCGAATTTGGACTTTCGTTAGTGTATTAAGTGTATCAAAATGTCGTCTTTCACATTTATTCGAAATCGTCAACTGCAAAAAAAGTCAGTTTTGAGAAATCGTTGAATGAACAAAGTTGTCTCTTTCTTGTTTCAAGTGTTCTACTATGGACCCATGGCTAAAACTCAAGTTTTAAAGACTTCCCGAAATCCAAATTTAGACTTTCATTAGTGTATTAAGTGTATTAAAATGTCGTATTTCACATTGATTCGGAATCGTCAACCGCAAAAAAAGTCAGTTTTGAGATATCGTTGAATGAACAAAGTTGTCTCTTTCTTGTTTCAAGTGTTTAACTATGGACCCATGGCTAAAACTCAAGTTTTAAAGACTTCCCGAAATCCGAATTTGGACTTTCATTAGTGTATTAAGTGTATTAAAATGTCGCCTTTCACATTGATTCGGAGTCGTCGACCGCAAAAAAAGTCAGTTTTGAGATATCGTTGAATGAACAAAGTTGTCTCTTTCTTGTTTCAAGTGTTTAACTATGGACCCTTGGCTAAAACTCAAGTTTTAAAAACTTCCCGAAATCCGAATTTGGACTTTCATCAGTGTATTAAGTGTATTAAAATGTCGTCTTTCACATTGATTCGGAATCGTCAACCGCAAAAAAAGACAGTTTTGAGTTATCGTTGAATGAACAAAGTTGCCTGTTTCTTGTTTCAAGTGTTCAACTATGGACCCATGGCTAAAACTCAAGTTTTAAAAACTTCCCGAAATCCGAATTTGGACTTTCATCAGTGTATTAAGTGTATTAAAATGTCGTCTTTCACATTGATTCGGAATCGTCAACCGCAAAAAAAGACAGTTTTGAGTTATCGTTGAATGAACAAAGTTGCCTGTTTCTTGTTTCAAGTGTTCAACTATGGACCCATGGCTAAAACTCAAGTTTTAAAAACTTCCCGAAATCCGAATTTGGACTTTCATCAGTGTATTAAGTGTATTAAAATGTCGTCTTTCACATTGATTCGGAATCGTCAACCGCAAAAAAAGACAGTTTTGAGTTATCGTTGAATGAACAAAGTTGCCTGTTTCTTGTTTCAAGTGTTCAACTATGGACCCATGGGTAAAACTCAAGTTTTAAAAACTTCCCAGAATCTGAATTGAGACTTTCGTTAGTGTATTAATTGTATCAAAATGTCGTCTTTCACATGGATTCGGAATCGTCAACCGCAAAAAAAGTCAGTTTTGAGATATCGTTGAATGAACAAAGTTGTCTCTTTCTTGTTTCAAGTGCTTAACTATGGACCATGGCTAAAACTCAAGTTTTAAAGACATCCCGAAATCCGAATTTGGACTTTCGTTAGTGTATTAAGTGTATCAAAATGTCATCTTTCACATTGATTCGAGATCGTCAACCGCAAAAAAAGTCAGTTTTGAGATATCGTTGAATGAACAAAGTTGTCTCTTTCTTGTTTCAAGTGTTTAACTATGGACCCAAGGCTAAAACTCAAGTTTTAAAGACTTGCCGAAATCTGAATTTGGACTTTCATCAGTGTATTAAGTGTATTAAAATGTAGTCTTTCACATTGATTCAGAATCGTCCACCGCAAAAAACTTCCCTTTCGAGTTATCGTTGAATGAACGAAGTTGTCTCTTTCTTGTTTCAAGTGTTCAACTATGGACCCATGGCCAAAACTCAAGTTTTAAAAACTTCCCAAAATCTGAATTTGGGCTTTCTTTAGTGTATTAAGTGTTTCAAAATGCCGTCTTTCACGTAGATTCGTAATCATCAAAAGCAAATAAGTCAGTTTTTAGATATCTTTGATTGAACAAAGTTCTGTCTTTTCTTGTTTCATGTGTTCTACTATGGACCCATGGCTAAAACTCAAGTTTTAAAAACATCCCGAAATCTAAATCTGGACTTTCATTAGGGTATTAAGTGTATCAAAATGTCGTCTTTCACATAGATTCGAAATCGTCAACTGCAAAAAAGTCAATTTTAAGATATCGTTGATTGAACAAAGTTGTCTCTTTCTTGTTTCAAGTGTTCTACTATGGACCCATGGGTAAAACTCAAGTTTTAAAAACTTCCCGAAATCTGAATTTGAACTTTATTTAGTGTATTAAGTGTTTCAAAATGTCATCTTTCACGTAGATTCGGAGCCGTCAAAAGCAAATAAGTCAGTTTTGAGATATCGTTCATAGAACAAAGTTTTGTCTTTCTTGTTTCAAGTGTTCTACTGTGCACCCATGGCTAAAACTCTAGTTTTAAAAACTTCCCGAGATCTGAATCTGGACTTTCATTAGTGTATCAAAATGTCATCTTTCACATAGATTCGGAATCGTCAACTGCAAAAAAGTCAATTTTGAGATATCGTTGATTGAACAAAGTTGTCTCCTTCTTGTTTCAAGTGTTCTACTATGGACCCATGGGTAAAACTGAAGTTTTAAAAACGTCCCAAAATCCGAATTTGGACTTTCACTAGTGTATTAAGTGTATCAAAATGTCGTCTTTCACATTGATTCGGAATTGTCAACCGTAAAAAAAGTCAGTTTTGAGATATCGTTTGAATGAAGAAAGTTGTCTCTTTCTTGTTTCAAGTGTTCAACAATGGACCCATGGCTAAAACTCAAGTTTTAAAGACTTTCCGAAATCCGAATTTCGACTTTCATTAGTGTATTAAGTGTATTAAAATGTCGTCTTTCACAGTGAGTCGGAATCGTCAACCACAAAAAAAGTCAATTTTGAGATATCGTTGAATGAACAAAGTTGTCTCTTTCTTTTTTCAAGTGTTTATCTACGGACCCATGGCTAAAACTCAAGTTTTAAAGACTTTCCGAAATCCGAATTTGGACTTTCATCAGTGTATTAAGTGTATTAAAATGTCGTCTTTCACATTGATTCGGAATCGTCCACTGCAAAAAACTTCCCTTTTGAGTTATAGTTGAATGAACAAAGTTGTCTCTTTCTTGTTTCAAGTGTTCAACTATGGACCCATGGCTAAAACTCAAGTTTTAAAAACTTCTCGAAATATGAATTTGGACTTTCTTTAGTGTATTAGGTGTTTCAAAATGTCGTCTTTCACGTAGATTCGGAATCATCACCAGCAAAAAAAGTCAGTTTTGTGATATCGTTGAATGAAGAAAGTTGTATCTTTCTTGTTTCAAGTGTTTAACTACGGACCCATGGCTAAAACTCAAGTTTTAAAGACTTTTCGAAATCCGAATTTGGACTTTCATCAGTGTATTAAGGGTATTAAAATGTCGTCTTTCACATTGATTCGGAATCGTCCACCGCAAAAAAGTTCCCTTTTGAGTTATCGTTGAATGAACAAAGTTGTCTCTTTCTTGTTTCAAGTGTTCAACGATGGACCCATGGCTAAAACTCAAGTTTTAAAAACTTCTCGAAATATGAATTTGTACTTTCTTTAGTGTATTAAGTGTTTCAAAATGTCGTCTTTCACGTAGATTCGGAATCATCAAAAGCAAATAAGTCAGTTTTTAGATATCTTTGATTGAACAAAGTTCTGTCTTTCTTGTTTCAAGTGTTTAACTATGGACCATGGCTAAAACTCAAGTTTTAAAAACTTTTCGAAATCTGAATATGGACTTTCTTTAGTGTATTAAGTGTTTCAAAATGCTGTCTTTCACGTAGATTCGTAATCATCAAAAGCAAATAAGTCAGTTTTAAGATATCGTTGATTGAACAAAGTTTTCTTCTTCTTGTTTCAAGTGTTCTACTATGGACCCATGGGTAAAACTCAAGTTTTAAAAACTTCCCGGAATCTGAATTGAGACTTTCGTTAGTGTATTAATTGTATCAAAATGTCGTCTTTCACATGGATTCGGAATCGTCAACCGCAAAAAAAGTCAGTTTTGAGATATCGTTGAATGAACAAAGTTGTCTCTTTCTTGTTTCAAGTGCTTAACTATGGACCATGGCTAAAACTCAAGTTTTAAAGACATCCCGAAATCCGAATTTGGACTTTCGTTAGTGTATTAAGTGTATCAAAATGTCATCTTTCACATTGATTCGAGATCGTCAACCGCAAAAAAAGTCAGTTTTGAGATATCGTTGAATGAACAAAGTTGTCTCTTTCTTGTTTCAAGTGTTTAACTATGGACCCATGGCTAAAACTCAAGTTTTAAAGACTTCCCGAAATCTGAATTTGGACTTTCATCAGTGTATTAAGTGTATTAAAATGCAGTCTTTCACATTGATTCAGAATCGTCCACCGCAAAAAACTTCCCTTTCGAGTTATCGTTGAATGAACGAAGTTGTCTCTTTCTTGTTTCAAGTGTTCAACTATGGACCCATGGCCAAAACTCAAGTTTTAAAAACTTCCCAAAATCTGAATTTGGGCTTTCTTTAGTGTATTAAGTGTTTCAAAATGTCGTCTTTCACGTAGATTCGTAATCATCAAAAGCAAATAAGTCAGTTTTTAGATATCTTTGATTGAACAAAGTTCTGTCTTTTCTTGTTTCATGTGTTCTACTATGGACCCATGGCTAAAACTCAAGTTTTAAAAACATCCCGAAATCTAAATCTGGACTTTCATTAGGGTATTAAGTGTATCAAAATGTCGTCTTTCACATAGATTCGAAATCGTCAACTGCAAAAAAGTCAATTTTAAGATATCGTTGATTGAACAAAGTTGTCTCTTTCTTGTTTCAAGTGTTCTACTATGGACCCATGGGTAAAACTCGAGTTTTAAAAAAGTTCCCGGAATCCGAATTTGGACATTCGTTAGTGTATTAAGTGTATCAAAATGTCGTCTTTCACGTTGATTCGGAATCGTCAACCACAATAAAAGTCAGTTTTGAGATATTGTTGAATGAACAAAGTTCTCTCTTTCGTGTTTCAAGTGTTCTACTATTTACCCATGGCTAAAGCTCAAGTTTTAAAGACTTCCCGAAATCCGAATTTGGACTTTCGTTAGTGTATTAAGTGTATCAAAATGTCGTCTTTCACATTTATTCGAAATCGTCAACTGCAAAAAAAGTCAGTTTTGAGAAATCGTTGAATGAACAAAGTTGTCTCTTTCTTGTTTCAAGTGTTCTACTATGGACCCATGGCTAAAACTCAAGTTTTAAAGACTTCCCGAAATCCAAATTTAGACTTTCATTAGTGTATTAAGTGTATTAAAATGTCGTATTTCACATTGATTCGGAATCGTCAACCGCAAAAAAAGTCAGTTTTGAGATATCCTAGAATGAACAAAGTTGTCTCTTTCTTGTTTCAAGTGTTTAACTATGGACCCATGGCTAAAACTCAAGTTTTAAAGACTTCCCGAAATCCGAATTTGGACTTTCATTAGTGTATTAAGTGTATTAAAATGTCGCCTTTCACATTGATTCGGAATCGTCAACCACAAAAAAAGTCAGTTTTGAGATATCGTTGAATGAACAAAGTTGTCTCTTTCTTTTTTCAAGTGTTCAACTATGGACCCATGGCTAAAACTCAAGTTTTAAAGACTTCCCGAAATCCGAATTTGGACTTTCATGAGTGTATTAAGTGTATTAAAATGTCGTCTTTCACATTGATTCGGAATCGTCAACCACAAAAAAAGTCAGTTTTGAGATATCGTTGAATGAACAAAGTTGTCTCTTTCTTTTTTCAAGTGTTTAACTATGGACCCATGGCTAAAACTCAAGTTTTAAAGACTTCCCGAAATCCGAATTTGGACTTTCATCAGTGTATTAAGTGTATTAAAATGTCGTCTTTCACATTGATTCGGAATCGTCAACCGCAAAAAAAGATAGTTTTGAGTTATCGTTGAATGAACAAAGTTGCCTGTTTCTTGTTTCAAGTGTTCAACTATGGACCCATGGCTAAAACTCAAGTTTTAAAAACTTCCCGAAATCTGAATTTGAACTTTATTTAGTGTATTAAGTGTTTCAGAATGTCATCTTTCACGTAGATTCGGAGCCGTCAAAAGCAAATAAGTCAGTTTTGAGATATCGTTCATAGAACAAAGTTTTGTCTTTCTTGTTTCAAGTGTTCTACTGTGCACCCATGGCTAAAACTCTAGTTTTAAAAACTTCCCGAGATCTGAATCTGGACTTTCATTAGTGTATCAAAATGTCGTCTTTCACATAGATTCGGAATCGTCAACTGCAAAAAAGTCAATTTTGAGATATCGTTGATTGAACAAAGTTGTCTCCTTCTTGTTTCAAGTGTTCTACTATGGACCCATGGGTAAAACTGAAGTTTTAAAAACGTCCCAAAATCCGAATTTGGACTTTCACTAGTGTATTAAGTGTATCAAAATGTCGTCTTTCACATTGATTCGGAATTGTCAACCGTAAAAAAAGTCAGTTTTGAGATATCGTTTGAATGAAGAAAGTTGTCTCTTTCTTGTTTCAAGTGTTCAACAATGGACCCATGGCTAAAACTCAAGTTTTAAAGACTTTCCGAAATCCGAATTTCGACTTTCATTAGTGTATTAAGTGTATTAAAATGTCGTCTTTCACAGTGAGTCGGAATCGTCAACCACAAAAAAAGTCAATTTTGAGATATCGTTGAATGAACAAAGTTGTCTCTTTCTTTTTTCAAGTGTTTATCTACGGACCCATGGCTAAAACTCAAGTTTTAAAGACTTTCCGAAATCCGAATTTGGACTTTCATCAGTGTATTAAGTGTATTAAAATGTCGTCTTTCACATTGATTCGGAATCGTCCACTGCAAAAAACTTCCCTTTTGAGTTATAGTTGAATGAACAAAGTTGTCTCTTTCTTGTTTCAAGTGTTCAACTATGGACCCATGGCTAAAACTCAAGTTTTAAAAACTTCTCGAAATATGAATTTGGACTTTCTTTAGTGTATTAGGTGTTTCAAAATGTCGTCTTTCACGTAGATTCGGAATCATCACCAGCAAAAAAAGTCAGTTTTGTGATATCGTTGAATGAAGAAAGTTGTATCTTTCTTGTTTCAAGTGTTTAACTACGGACCCATGGCTAAAACTCAAGTTTTAAAGACTTTTCGAAATCCGAATTTGGACTTTCATCAGTGTATTAAGGGTATTAAAATGTCGTCTTTCACATTGATTCGGAATCGTCCACCGCAAAAAAGTTCCCTTTTGAGTTATCGTTGAATGAACAAAGTTGTCTCTTTCTTGTTTCAAGTGTTCAACGATGGACCCATGGCTAAAACTCAAGTTTTAAAAACTTCTCGAAATATGAATTTGTACTTTCTTTAGTGTATTAAGTGTTTCAAAATGTCGTCTTTCACGTAGATTCGGAATCATCAAAAGCAAATAAGTCAGTTTTTAGATATCTTTGATTGAACAAAGTTCTGTCTTTCTTGTTTCAAGTGTTTAACTATGGACCATGGCTAAAACTCAAGTTTTAAAAACTTTTCGAAATCTGAATATGGACTTTCTTTAGTGTATTAAGTGTTTCAAAATGCTGTCTTTCACGTAGATTCGTAATCATCAAAAGCAAATAAGTCAGTTTTAAGATATCGTTGATTGAACAAAGTTTTCTTCTTCTTGTTTCAAGTGTTATACTATGGACCCATGGGTAAAACTCAAGTTTTAAAAACTTCCCGGAATCTGAATTGAGACTTTCGTTAGTGTATTAATTGTATCAAAATGTCGTCTTTCACATGGATTCGGAATCGTCAACCGCAAAAAAAGTCAGTTTTGAGATATCGTTGAATGAACAAAGTTGTCTCTTTCTTGTTTCAAGTGCTTAACTATGGACCATGGCTAAAACTCAAGTTTTAAAGACATCCCGAAATCCGAATTTGGACTTTCGTTAGTGTATTAAGTGTATCAAAATGTCATCTTTCACATTGATTCGAGATCGTCAACCGCAAAAAAAGTCAGTTTTGAGATATCGTTGAATGAACAAAGTTGTCTCTTTCTTGTTTCAAGTGTTTAACTATGGACCCATGGCTAAAACTCAAGTTTTAAAGACTTCCCGAAATCTGAATTTGGACTTTCATCAGTGTATTAAGTGTATTAAAATGCAGTCTTTCACATTGATTCAGAATCGTCCACCGCAAAAAACTTCCCTTTCGAGTTATCGTTGAATGAACGAAGTTGTCTCTTTCTTGTTTCAAGTGTTCAACTATGGACCCATGGCCAAAACTCAAGTTTTAAAAACTTCCCAAAATCTGAATTTGGGCTTTCTTTAGTGTATTAAGTGTTTCAAAATGTCGTCTTTCACGTAGATTCGTAATCATCAAAAGCAAATAAGTCAGTTTTTAGATATCTTTGATTGAACAAAGTTCTGTCTTTTCTTGTTTCATGTGTTCTACTATGGACCCATGGCTAAAACTCAAGTTTTAAAAACATCCCGAAATCTAAATCTGGACTTTCATTAGGGTATTAAGTGTATCAAAATGTCGTCTTTCACATAGATTCGAAATCGTCAACTGCAAAAAAGTCAATTTTAAGATATCGTTGATTGAACAAAGTTGTCTCTTTCTTGTTTCAAGTGTTCTACTATGGACCCATGGGTAAAACTCGAGTTTTAAAAAAGTTCCCGGAATCCGAATTTGGACATTCGTTAGTGTATTAAGTGTATCAAAATGTCGTCTTTCACGTTGATTCGGAATCGTCAACCACAATAAAAGTCAGTTTTGAGATATTGTTGAATGAACAAAGTTCTCTCTTTCGTGTTTCAAGTGTTCTACTATTTACCCATGGCTAAAGCTCAAGTTTTAAAGACTTCCCGAAATCCGAATTTGGACTTTCGTTAGTGTATTAAGTGTATCAAAATGTCGTCTTTCACATTTATTCGAAATCGTCAACTGCAAAAAAAGTCAGTTTTGAGAAATCGTTGAATGAACAAAGTTGTCTCTTTCTTGTTTCAAGTGTTCTACTATGGACCCATGGCTAAAACTCAAGTTTTAAAGACTTCCCGAAATCCAAATTTAGACTTTCATTAGTGTATTAAGTGTATTAAAATGTCGTATTTCACATTGATTCGGAATCGTCAACCGCAAAAAAAGTCAGTTTTGAGATATCCTAGAATGAACAAAGTTGTCTCTTTCTTGTTTCAAGTGTTTAACTATGGACCCATGGCTAAAACTCAAGTTTTAAAGACTTCCCGAAATCCGAATTTGGACTTTCATTAGTGTATTAAGTGTATTAAAATGTCGCCTTTCACATTGATTCGGAATCGTCAACCACAAAAAAAGTCAGTTTTGAGATATCGTTGAATGAACAAAGTTGTCTCTTTCTTTTTTCAAGTGTTCAACTATGGACCCATGGCTAAAACTCAAGTTTTAAAGACTTCCCGAAATCCGAATTTGGACTTTCATGAGTGTATTAAGTGTATTAAAATGTCGTCTTTCACATTGATTCGGAATCGTCAACCACAAAAAAAGTCAGTTTTGAGATATCGTTGAATGAACAAAGTTGTCTCTTTCTTTTTTCAAGTGTTTAACTATGGACCCATGGCTAAAACTCAAGTTTTAAAGACTTCCCGAAATCCGAATTTGGACTTTCATCAGTGTATTAAGTGTATTAAAATGTCGTCTTTCACATTGATTCGGAATCGTCAACCGCAAAAAAAGACAGTTTTGAGTTATCGTTGAATGAACAAAGTTGCCTGTTTCTTGTTTCAAGTGTTCAACTATGGACCCATGGCTAAAACTCAAGTTTTAAAAACTTCCTGAAATCTGAATTTGAACTTTATTTAGTGTATTAAGTGTTTCAGAATGTCATCTTTCACGTAGATTCGGAGCCGTCAAAAGCAAATAAGTCAGTTTTGAGATATCGTTCATAGAACAAAGTTTTGTCTTTCTTGTTTCAAGTGTTCTACTGTGCACCCATGGCTAAAACTCTAGTTTTAAAAACTTCCCGAGATCTGAATCTGGACTTTCATTAGTGTATCAAAATGTCGTCTTTCACATAGATTCGGAATCGTCAACTGCAAAAAAGTCAATTTTGAGATATCGTTGATTGAACAAAGTTGTCTCCTTCTTGTTTCAAGTGTTCTACTATGGACCCATGGGTAAAACTGAAGTTTTAAAAACGTCCCAAAATCCGAATTTGGACTTTCACTAGTGTATTAAGTGTATCAAAATGTCGTCTTTCACATTGATTCGGAATTGTCAACCGTAAAAAAAGTCAGTTTTGAGATATCGTTTGAATGAAGAAAGTTGTCTCTTTCTTGTTTCAAGTGTTCAACAATGGACCCATGGCTAAAACTCAAGTTTTAAAGACTTTCCGAAATCCGAATTTCGACTTTCATTAGTGTATTAAGTGTATTAAAATGTCGTCTTTCACAGTGAGTCGGAATCGTCAACCACAAAAAAAGTCAATTTTGAGATATCGTTGAATGAACAAAGTTGTCTCTTTCTTTTTTCAAGTGTTTATCTACGGACCCATGGCTAAAACTCAAGTTTTAAAGACTTTCCGAAATCCGAATTTGGACTTTCATCAGTGTATTAAGTGTATTAAAATGTCGTCTTTCACATTGATTCGGAATCGTCCACTGCAAAAAACTTCCCTTTTGAGTTATAGTTGAATGAACAAAGTTGTCTCTTTCTTGTTTCAAGTGTTCAACTATGGACCCATGGCTAAAACTCAAGTTTTAAAAACTTCTCGAAATATGAATTTGGACTTTCTTTAGTGTATTAGGTGTTTCAAAATGTCGTCTTTCACGTAGATTCGGAATCATCACCAGCAAAAAAAGTCAGTTTTGTGATATCGTTGAATGAAGAAAGTTGTATCTTTCTTGTTTCAAGTGTTTAACTACGGACCCATGGCTAAAACTCAAGTTTTAAAGACTTTTCGAAATCCGAATTTGGACTTTCATCAGTGTATTAAGGGTATTAAAATGTCGTCTTTCACATTGATTCGGAATCGTCCACCGCAAAAAAGTTCCCTTTTGAGTTATCGTTGAATGAACAAAGTTGTCTCTTTCTTGTTTCAAGTGTTCAACGATGGACCCATGGCTAAAACTCAAGTTTTAAAAACTTCTCGAAATATGAATTTGTACTTTCTTTAGTGTATTAAGTGTTTCAAAATGTCGTCTTTCACGTAGATTCGGAATCATCAAAAGCAAATAAGTCAGTTTTTAGATATCTTTGATTGAACAAAGTTCTGTCTTTCTTGTTTCAAGTGTTTAACTATGGACCATGGCTAAAACTCAAGTTTTAAAAACTTTTCGAAATCTGAATATGGACTTTCTTTAGTGTATTAAGTGTTTCAAAATGCTGTCTTTCACGTAGATTCGTAATCATCAAAAGCAAATAAGTCAGTTTTAAGATATCGTTGATTGAACAAAGTTTTCTTCTTCTTGTTTCAAGTGTTATACTATGGACCCATGGGTAAAACTCAAGTTTTAAAAACTTCCCGGAATCTGAATTGAGACTTTCGTTAGTGTATTAATTGTATCAAAATGTCGTCTTTCACATGGATTCGGAATCGTCAACCGCAAAAAAAGTCAGTTTTGAGATATCGTTGAATGAACAAAGTTGTCTCTTTCTTGTTTCAAGTGCTTAACTATGGACCATGGCTAAAACTCAAGTTTTAAAGACATCCCGAAATCCGAATTTGGACTTTCGTTAGTGTATTAAGTGTATCAAAATGTCATCTTTCACATTGATTCGAGATCGTCAACCGCAAAAAAAGTCAGTTTTGAGATATCGTTGAATGAACAAAGTTGTCTCTTTCTTGTTTCAAGTGTTTAACTATGGACCCATGGCTAAAACTCAAGTTTTAAAGACTTCCCGAAATCTGAATTTGGACTTTCATCAGTGTATTAAGTGTATTAAAATGCAGTCTTTCACATTGATTCAGAATCGTCCACCGCAAAAAACTTCCCTTTCGAGTTATCGTTGAATGAACGAAGTTGTCTCTTTCTTGTTTCAAGTGTTCAACTATGGACCCATGGCCAAAACTCAAGTTTTAAAAACTTCCCAAAATCTGAATTTGGGCTTTCTTTAGTGTATTAAGTGTTTCAAAATGTCGTCTTTCACGTAGATTCGTAATCATCAAAAGCAAATAAGTCAGTTTTTAGATATCTTTGATTGAACAAAGTTCTGTCTTTTCTTGTTTCATGTGTTCTACTATGGACCCATGGCTAAAACTCAAGTTTTAAAAACATCCCGAAATCTAAATCTGGACTTTCATTAGGGTATTAAGTGTATCAAAATGTCGTCTTTCACATAGATTCGAAATCGTCAACTGCAAAAAAGTCAATTTTAAGATATCGTTGATTGAACAAAGTTGTCTCTTTCTTGTTTCAAGTGTTCTACTATGGACCCATGGGTAAAACTCGAGTTTTAAAAAAGTTCCCGGAATCCGAATTTGGACATTCGTTAGTGTATTAAGTGTATCAAAATGTCGTCTTTCACGTTGATTCGGAATCGTCAACCACAATAAAAGTCAGTTTTGAGATATTGTTGAATGAACAAAGTTCTCTCTTTCGTGTTTCAAGTGTTCTACTATTTACCCATGGCTAAAGCTCAAGTTTTAAAGACTTCCCGAAATCCAAATTTGGACTTTCGTTAGTGTATTAAGTGTATCAAAATGTCGTCTTTCACATTTATTCGAAATCGTCAACTGCAAAAAAAGTCAGTTTTGAGAAATCGTTGAATGAACAAAGTTGTCTCTTTCTTGTTTCAAGTGTTCTACTATGGACCCATGGCTAAAACTCAAGTTTTAAAGACTTCCCGAAATCCAAATTTAGACTTTCATTAATGTATTAAGTGTATTAAAATGTCGTATTTCACATTGATTCGGAATCATCAACCGCAAAAAAAGTCAGTTTTGAGATATCGTAGAATGAACAAAGTTGTCTCTTTCTTGTTTCAAGTGTTTAACTATGGACCCATGGCTAAAACTCAAGTTTTAAAGACTTCCCGAAATCCGAATTTGGACTTTCATTAGTGTATTAAGAGTATTAAAATGTCGCCTTTCACATTGATTCGGAGTCGTCGACCGCAAAAAAAGTCAGTTTTGAGATATCGTTGAATGAACAAAGTTGTCTCTTTCTTGTTTCAAGTGTTTAACTATGGACCCATGGCTAAAACTCAAGTTTTAAAGACTTCCCGAAATCCGAATTTAGACTTTCATTAGTGTATTAAGTGTATTAAAATGTCGTCTTTCACATTGATTCGGAATCGTCAACCGCAAAAAAAGTCAGTTTTGAGTTATAGTTGAATGAACAAAGTTGTCTCTTTCTTGTTT
Organism: Diospyros kaki; assembly: GCA_036245055.1. NCBI lineage: Eukaryota > Viridiplantae > Streptophyta > Magnoliopsida > Ericales > Ebenaceae > Diospyros > Diospyros kaki. The sequence goes on along the minus strand of BSEG01000009.1, from coordinate 17,058,977 downwards.
CAAGTGTTCAACTATGGACCCATGGCTAAAACTCAAGTTTTAAAGACTTCCCGAAATCCGAATTTAGACTTTCATTAGTGTATTAAGTGTATTAAAATGTCATCTTTCACATTGATTCAGAATCGTCAACCACAAAAAAAGTCAGTTTTGAGATATCGTTGAATGAACAAAGTTGTCTCTTTCTTGTTTCAAGTGTTTAACTATGGACCCATGGCTAAAACTCAAGTTTTAAAGACTTCCCGAAATCCGAATTTGGACTTTCATTAGCGTATTAAGTGTATTAAAATTTCATCTTTCACATTGATTCGGAATCGTCAACCGCAAAAAAAGTCAGTTTTGAGTTATAGTTGAATGAACAAAGTTGTCTCTTTCTTGTTTCAAGTGTTCAACTATGGACCCATGGCTAAAACTCAAGTTTTAAAGACTTCCCGAAATCCGAATTTGGACTTTCATGAGTGTATTAAGTGTATTAAAATGTCGTCTTTCACATTGATTCGGAATCGTCAACCACAAAAAAAGTCAGTTTTGAGATATCGTTGAATGAACAAAGTTGTCTCTTTCTTTTTTCAAGTGTTTAACTATGGACCCATGGCTAAAACTCAAGTTTTAAAGACTTCCCGAAATCCGAATTTGGACTTTCATCAGTGTATTAAGTGTATTAAAATGTCGTCTTTCACATTGATTCGGAATCGTCAACCGCAAAAAAAGACAGTTTTGAGTTATCGTTGAATGAACAAAGTTGCCTGTTTCTTGTTTCAAGTGTTCAACTATGGACCCATGGCTAAAACTCAAGTTTTAAAAACTTCCCGAAATCTGAATTTGAACTTTATTTAGTGTATTAAGTGTTTCAGAATGTCATCTTTCACGTAGATTCGGAGCCGTCAAAAGCAAATAAGTCAGTTTTGAGATATCGTTCATAGAACAAAGTTTTGTCTTTCTTGTTTCAAGTGTTCTACTGTGCACCCATGGCTAAAACTCTAGTTTTAAAAACTTCCCGAGATCTGAATCTGGACTTTCATTAGTGTATCAAAATGTCGTCTTTCACATAGATTCAGAATCGTCAACTGCAAAAAAGTCAATTTTGAGATATCGTTGATTGAACAAAGTTGTCTCCTTCTTGTTTCAAGTGTTCTACTATGGACCCATGGGTAAAACTGAAGTTTTAAAAACGTCCCAAAATCCGAATTTGGACTTTCACTAGTGTATTAAGTGTATCAAAATGTCGTCTTTCACATTGATTCGGAATTGTCAACCGTAAAAAAAGTCAGTTTTGAGATATCGTTTGAATGAAGAAAGTTGTCTCTTTCTTGTTTCAAGTGTTCAACAATGGACCCATGGCTAAAACTCAAGTTTTAAAGACTTTCCGAAATCCGAATTTCGACTTTCATTAGTGTATTAAGTGTATTAAAATGTCGTCTTTCACAGTGAGTCGGAATCGTCAACCACAAAAAAAGTCAATTTTGAGATATCGTTGAATGAACAAAGTTGTCTCTTTCTTTTTTCAAGTGTTTATCTACGGACCCATGGCTAAAACTCAAGTTTTAAAGACTTTCCGAAATCCGAATTTGGACTTTCATCAGTGTATTAAGTGTATTAAAATGTCGTCTTTCACATTGATTCGGAATCGTCCACTGCAAAAAACTTCCCTTTTGAGTTATAGTTGAATGAACAAAGTTGTCTCTTTCTTGTTTCAAGTGTTCAACTATGGACCCATGGCTAAAACTCAAGTTTTAAAAACTTCTCGAAATATGAATTTGTACTTTCTTTAGTGTATTAAGTGTTTCAAAATGTCGTCTTTCACGTAGATTCGGAATCATCAAAAGCAAATAAGTCAGTTTTTAGATATCTTTGATTGAACAAAGTTCTGTCTTTCTTGTTTCAAGTGTTTAACTATGGACCATGGCTAAAACTCAAGTTTTAAAAACTTTTCGAAATCTGAATATGGACTTTCTTTAGTGTATTAAGTGTTTGAAAATGCTGTCTTTCACATAGATTCGTAATCATCAAAAGCAAATAAGTCAGTTTTAAGATATCGTTGATTGAACAAAGTTTTCTTCTTCTTGTTTCAAGTGTTCTACTATGGACCCATGGGTAAAACTCAAGTTTTAAAAACTTCCCGGAATCTGAATTGAGACTTTCGTTAGTGTATTAATTGTATCAAAATGTCGTCTTTCACATGGATTCGGAATCGTCAACCGCAAAAAAAGTCAGTTTTGAGATATCGTTGAATGAACAAAGTTGTCTCTTTCTTGTTTCAAGTGCTTAACTATGGACCATGGCTAAAACTCAAGTTTTAAAGACATCCCGAAATCCGAATTTGGACTTTCGTTAGTGTATTAAGTGTATCAAAATGTCATCTTTCACATTGATTCGAGATCGTCAACCGCAAAAAAAGTCAGTTTTGAGATATCGTTGAATGAACAAAGTTGTCTCTTTCTTGTTTGAAGTGTTTAACTATGGACCCATGGCTAAAACTCAAGTTTTAAAGACTTCCCGAAATCTGAATTTGGCCTTTCATCAGTGTATTAAGTGTATTAAAATGTAGTCTTTCACATTGATTCAGAATCGTCCACCGCAAAAAACTACCCTTTCGAGTTATCGTTGAATGAACGAAGTTGTCTCTTTCTTGTTTCAAGTGTTCAACTATGGACCCATGGCCAAAACTCAAGTTTTAAAAACTTCCCAAAATCTGAATTTGGGCTTTCTTTAGTGTATTAAGTGTTTCAAAATGCCGTCTTTCACGTAGATTCGTAATCATCAAAAGCAAATAAGTCAGTTTTTAGATATCTTTGATTGAACAAAGTTCTGTCTTTTCTTGTTTCAAGTGTTCTACTATGGACCCATGGCTAAAACTCAAGTTTTAAAAACATCCCGAAATCTAAATCTGGACTTTCATTAGGGTATTAAGTGTATCAAAATGTCGTCTTTCACATAGATTCGAAATCGTCAACTGCAAAAAAGTCAATTTTAAGATATCGTTGATTGAACAAAGTTGTCTCTTTCTTGTTTCAAGTGTTCTACTATGGAGCCATGGGTAAAACTCAAGTTTTAAAAAAGTTCCCGGAATCCGAATTTGGACATTCGTTAGTGTATTAAGTGTATCAAAATGTCGTCTTTCACGTTGATTCGGAATCGTCAACCACAATAAAAGTCAGTTTTGAGATATTGTTGAATGAACAAAGTTCTCTCTTTCGTGTTTCAAGTGTTCTACTATTTACCCATGGCTAAAGCTCAAGTTTTAAAGACTTCCTGAAATCCGAATTTGGACTTTCGTTAGTGTATTAAGTGTATCAAAATGTCGTCTTTCACATTTATTCGAAATCGTCAACTGCAAAAAAAGTCAGTTTTGAGAAATCGTTGAATGAACAAAGTTGTCTCTTTCTTGTTTCAAGTGTTCTACTATGGACCCATGGCTAAAACTCAAGTTTTAAAGACTTCCCGAAATCCAAATTTAGACTTTCATTAGTGTATTAAGTGTATTAAAATGTCGTATTTCACATTGATTCGGAATCGTCAACCGCAAAAAAAGTCAGTTTTGAGATATCGTTGAATGAACAAAGTTGTCTCTTTCTTGTTTCAAGTGTTTAACTATGGACCCATGGCTAAAACTCAAGTTTTAAAGACTTCCCGAAATCCGAATTTGGACTTTCATTAGTGTATTAAGTGTATTAAAATGTCGCCTTTCACATTGATTCGGAGTCGTCGACCGCAAAAAAAGTCAGTTTTGAGATATCGTTGAATGAACAAAGTTGTCTCTTTCTTGTTTCAAGTGTTTAACTATGGACCCTTGGCTAAAACTCAAGTTTTAAAAACTTCCCGAAATCCGAATTTGGACTTTCATCAGTGTATTAAGTGTATTAAAATGTCGTCTTTCACATTGATTCGGAATCGTCAACCGCAAAAAAAGACAGTTTTGAGTTATCGTTGAATGAACAAAGTTGCCTGTTTCTTGTTTCAAGTGTTCAACTATGGACCCATGGCTAAAACTCAAGTTTTAAAAACTTCCCGAAATCCGAATTTGGACTTTCATCAGTGTATTAAGTGTATTAAAATGTCGTCTTTCACATTGATTCGGAATCGTCAACCGCAAAAAAAGACAGTTTTGAGTTATCGTTGAATGAACAAAGTTGTCTCTTTCTTGTTTCAAGTGTTCAACTATGGACCCATGGCTAAAACTCAAGTTTTAAAAACTTCCCGAAATCCGAATTTGGACTTTCATCAGTGTATTAAGTGTATTAAAATGTCGTCTTTCACATTGATTCGGAATCGTCAACCGCAAAAAAAGACAGTTTTGAGTTATCGTTGAATGAACAAAGTTGCCTGTTTCTTGTTTCAAGTGTTCAACTATGGACCCATGGGTAAAACTCAAGTTTTAAAAACTTCCCAGAATCTGAATTGAGACTTTCGTTAGTGTATTAATTGTATCAAAATGTCGTCTTTCACATGGATTCGGAATCGTCAACCGCAAAAAAAGTCAGTTTTGAGATATCGTTGAATGAACAAAGTTGTCTCTTTCTTGTTTCAAGTGCTTAACTATGGACCATGGCTAAAACTCAAGTTTTAAAGACATCCCGAAATCCGAATTTGGACTTTCGTTAGTGTATTAAGTGTATCAAAATGTCATCTTTCACATTGATTCGAGATCGTCAACCGCAAAAAAAGTCAGTTTTGAGATATCGTTGAATGAACAAAGTTGTCTCTTTCTTGTTTCAAGTGTTTAACTATGGACCCAAGGCTAAAACTCAAGTTTTAAAGACTTGCCGAAATCTGAATTTGGACTTTCATCAGTGTATTAAGTGTATTAAAATGTAGTCTTTCACATTGATTCAGAATCGTCCACCGCAAAAAACTTCCCTTTCGAGTTATCGTTGAATGAACGAAGTTGTCTCTTTCTTGTTTCAAGTGTTCAACTATGGACCCATGGCCAAAACTCAAGTTTTAAAAACTTCCCAAAATCTGAATTTGGGCTTTCTTTAGTGTATTAAGTGTTTCAAAATGCCGTCTTTCACGTAGATTCGTAATCATCAAAAGCAAATAAGTCAGTTTTTAGATATCTTTGATTGAACAAAGTTCTGTCTTTTCTTGTTTCATGTGTTCTACTATGGACCCATGGCTAAAACTCAAGTTTTAAAAACATCCCGAAATCTAAATCTGGACTTTCATTAGGGTATTAAGTGTATCAAAATGTCGTCTTTCACATAGATTCGAAATCGTCAACTGCAAAAAAGTCAATTTTAAGATATCGTTGATTGAACAAAGTTGTCTCTTTCTTGTTTCAAGTGTTCTACTATGGACCCATGGGTAAAACTCAAGTTTTAAAAACTTCCCGAAATCTGAATTTGAACTTTATTTAGTGTATTAAGTGTTTCAAAATGTCATCTTTCACGTAGATTCGGAGCCGTCAAAAGCAAATAAGTCAGTTTTGAGATATCGTTCATAGAACAAAGTTTTGTCTTTCTTGTTTCAAGTGTTCTACTGTGCACCCATGGCTAAAACTCTAGTTTTAAAAACTTCCCGAGATCTGAATCTGGACTTTCATTAGTGTATCAAAATGTCATCTTTCACATAGATTCGGAATCGTCAACTGCAAAAAAGTCAATTTTGAGATATCGTTGATTGAACAAAGTTGTCTCCTTCTTGTTTCAAGTGTTCTACTATGGACCCATGGGTAAAACTGAAGTTTTAAAAACGTCCCAAAATCCGAATTTGGACTTTCACTAGTGTATTAAGTGTATCAAAATGTCGTCTTTCACATTGATTCGGAATTGTCAACCGTAAAAAAAGTCAGTTTTGAGATATCGTTTGAATGAAGAAAGTTGTCTCTTTCTTGTTTCAAGTGTTCAACAATGGACCCATGGCTAAAACTCAAGTTTTAAAGACTTTCCGAAATCCGAATTTCGACTTTCATTAGTGTATTAAGTGTATTAAAATGTCGTCTTTCACAGTGAGTCGGAATCGTCAACCACAAAAAAAGTCAATTTTGAGATATCGTTGAATGAACAAAGTTGTCTCTTTCTTTTTTCAAGTGTTTATCTACGGACCCATGGCTAAAACTCAAGTTTTAAAGACTTTCCGAAATCCGAATTTGGACTTTCATCAGTGTATTAAGTGTATTAAAATGTCGTCTTTCACATTGATTCGGAATCGTCCACTGCAAAAAACTTCCCTTTTGAGTTATAGTTGAATGAACAAAGTTGTCTCTTTCTTGTTTCAAGTGTTCAACTATGGACCCATGGCTAAAACTCAAGTTTTAAAAACTTCTCGAAATATGAATTTGGACTTTCTTTAGTGTATTAGGTGTTTCAAAATGTCGTCTTTCACGTAGATTCGGAATCATCACCAGCAAAAAAAGTCAGTTTTGTGATATCGTTGAATGAAGAAAGTTGTATCTTTCTTGTTTCAAGTGTTTAACTACGGACCCATGGCTAAAACTCAAGTTTTAAAGACTTTTCGAAATCCGAATTTGGACTTTCATCAGTGTATTAAGGGTATTAAAATGTCGTCTTTCACATTGATTCGGAATCGTCCACCGCAAAAAAGTTCCCTTTTGAGTTATCGTTGAATGAACAAAGTTGTCTCTTTCTTGTTTCAAGTGTTCAACGATGGACCCATGGCTAAAACTCAAGTTTTAAAAACTTCTCGAAATATGAATTTGTACTTTCTTTAGTGTATTAAGTGTTTCAAAATGTCGTCTTTCACGTAGATTCGGAATCATCAAAAGCAAATAAGTCAGTTTTTAGATATCTTTGATTGAACAAAGTTCTGTCTTTCTTGTTTCAAGTGTTTAACTATGGACCATGGCTAAAACTCAAGTTTTAAAAACTTTTCGAAATCTGAATATGGACTTTCTTTAGTGTATTAAGTGTTTCAAAATGCTGTCTTTCACGTAGATTCGTAATCATCAAAAGCAAATAAGTCAGTTTTAAGATATCGTTGATTGAACAAAGTTTTCTTCTTCTTGTTTCAAGTGTTCTACTATGGACCCATGGGTAAAACTCAAGTTTTAAAAACTTCCCGGAATCTGAATTGAGACTTTCGTTAGTGCATTAATTGTATCAAAATGTCGTCTTTCACATGGATTCGGAATCGTCAACCGCAAAAAAAGTCAGTTTTGAGATATCGTTGAATGAACAAAGTTGTCTCTTTCTTGTTTCAAGTGCTTAACTATGGACCATGGCTAAAACTCAAGTTTTAAAGACATCCCGAAATCCGAATTTGGACTTTCGTTAGTGTATTAAGTGTATCAAAATGTCATCTTTCACATTGATTCGAGATCGTCAACCGCAAAAAAAGTCAGTTTTGAGATATCGTTGAATGAACAAAGTTGTCTCTTTCTTGTTTCAAGTGTTTAACTATGGACCCATGGCTAAAACTCAAGTTTTAAACACTTCCCGAAATCTGAATTTGGACTTTCATCAGTGTATTAAGTGTATTAAAATGCAGTCTTTCACATTGATTCAGAATCGTCCACCGCAAAAAACTTCCCTTTCGAGTTATCGTTGAATGAACGAAGTTGTCTCTTTCTTGTTTCAAGTGTTCAACTATGGACCCATGGCCAAAACTCAAGTTTTAAAAACTTCCCAAAATCTGAATTTGGGCTTTCTTTAGTGTATTAAGTGTTTCAAAATGTCGTCTTTCACGTAGATTCGTAATCATCAAAAGCAAATAAGTCAGTTTTTAGATATCTTTGATTGAACAAAGTTCTGTCTTTTCTTGTTTCATGTGTTCTACTATGGACCCATGGCTAAAACTCAAGTTTTAAAAACATCCCGAAATCTAAATCTGGACTTTCATTAGGGTATTAAGTGTATCAAAATGTCGTCTTTCACATAGATTCGAAATCGTCAACTGCAAAAAAGTCAATTTTAAGATATCGTTGATTGAACAAAGTTGTCTCTTTCTTGTTTCAAGTGTTCTACTATGGACCCATGGGTAAAACTCGAGTTTTAAAAAAGTTCCCGGAATCCGAATTTGGACATTCGTTAGTGTATTAAGTGTATCAAAATGTCGTCTTTCACGTTGATTCGGAATCGTCAACCACAATAAAAGTCAGTTTTGAGATATTGTTGAATGAACAAAGTTCTCTCTTTCGTGTTTCAAGTGTTCTACTATTTACCCATGGCTAAAGCTCAAGTTTTAAAGACTTCCCGAAATCCAAATTTGGACTTTCGTTAGTGTATTAAGTGTATCAAAATGTCGTCTTTCACATTTATTCGAAATCGTCAACTGCAAAAAAAGTCAGTTTTGAGAAATCGTTGAATGAACAAAGTTGTCTCTTTCTTGTTTCAAGTGTTCTACTATGGACCCATGGCTAAAACTCAAGTTTTAAAGACTTCCCGAAATCCAAATTTAGACTTTCATTAATGTATTAAGTGTATTAAAATGTCGTATTTCACATTGATTCGGAATCATCAACCGCAAAAAAAGTCAGTTTTGAGATATCGTAGAATGAACAAAGTTGTCTCTTTCTTGTTTCAAGTGTTTAACTATGGACCCATGGCTAAAACTCAAGTTTTAAAGACTTCCCGAAATCCGAATTTGGACTTTCATTAGTGTATTAAGAGTATTAAAATGTCGCCTTTCACATTGATTCGGAGTCGTCGACCGCAAAAAAAGTCAGTTTTGAGATATCGTTGAATGAACAAAGTTGTCTCTTTCTTGTTTCAAGTGTTTAACTATGTACCCATGGCTAAAACTCAAGTTTTAAAGACTTCCCGAAATCCGAATTTAGACTTTCATTAGTGTATTAAGTGTATTAAAATGTCGTCTTTCACATTGATTCGGAATCGTCAACCGCAAAAAAAGTCAGTTTTGAGTTATAGTTGAATGAACAAAGTTGTCTCTTTCTTGTTTCAAGTGTTCAACTATGGACCCATGGCTAAAACTCAAGTTTTAAAGACTTCCCGAAATCCGAATTTAGACTTTCATTAGTGTATTAAGTGTATTAAAATGTCATCTTTCACATTGATTCAGAATCGTCAACCACAAAAAAAGTCAGTTTTGAGATATCGTTGAATGAACAAAGTTGTCTCTTTCTTGTTTCAAGTGTTTAACTATGGACCCATGGCTAAAACTCAAGTTTTAAAGACTTCCCGAAATCCGAATTTGGACTTTCATTAGCGTATTAAGTGTATTAAAATTTCATCTTTCACATTGATTCGGAATCGTCAACCGCAAAAAAAGTCAGTTTTGAGTTATAGTTGAATGAACAAAGTTGTCTCTTTCTTGTTTCAAGTGTTCAACTATGGACCCATGGCTAAAACTCAAGTTTTAAAGACTTCCCGAAATCCGAATTTGGACTTTCATGAGTGTATTAAGTGTATTAAAATGTCGTCTTTCACATTGATTCGGAATCGTCAACCACAAAAAAAGTCAGTTTTGAGATATCGTTGAATGAACAAAGTTGTCTCTTTCTTTTTTCAAGTGTTTAACTATGGACCCATGGCTAAAACTCAAGTTTTAAAGACTTCCCGAAATCCGAATTTGGACTTTCATCAGTGTATTAAGTGTATTAAAATGTCGTCTTTCACATTGATTCGGAATCGTCAACCGCAAAAAAAGACAGTTTTGAGTTATCGTTGAATGAACAAAGTTGCCTGTTTCTTGTTTCAAGTGTTCAACTATGGACCCATGGCTAAAACTCAAGTTTTAAAAACTTCCCGAAATCTGAATTTGAACTTTATTTAGTGTATTAAGTGTTTCAGAATGTCATCTTTCACGTAGATTCGGAGCCGTCAAAAGCAAATAAGTCAGTTTTGAGATATCGTTCATAGAACAAAGTTTTGTCTTTCTTGTTTCAAGTGTTCTACTGTGCACCCATGGCTAAAACTCTAGTTTTAAAAACTTCCCGAGATCTGAATCTGGACTTTCATTAGTGTATCAAAATGTCGTCTTTCACATAGATTCAGAATCGTCAACTGCAAAAAAGTCAATTTTGAGATATCGTTGATTGAACAAAGTTGTCTCCTTCTTGTTTCAAGTGTTCTACTATGGACCCATGGGTAAAACTGAAGTTTTAAAAACGTCCCAAAATCCGAATTTGGACTTTCACTAGTGTATTAAGTGTATCAAAATGTCGTCTTTCACATTGATTCGGAATTGTCAACCGTAAAAAAAGTCAGTTTTGAGATATCGTTTGAATGAAGAAAGTTGTCTCTTTCTTGTTTCAAGTGTTCAACAATGGACCCATGGCTAAAACTCAAGTTTTAAAGACTTTCCGAAATCCGAATTTCGACTTTCATTAGTGTATTAAGTGTATTAAAATGTCGTCTTTCACAGTGAGTCGGAATCGTCAACCACAAAAAAAGTCAATTTTGAGATATCGTTGAATGAACAAAGTTGTCTCTTTCTTTTTTCAAGTGTTTATCTACGGACCCATGGCTAAAACTCAAGTTTTAAAGACTTTTCGAAATCCGAATTTGGACTTTCATCAGTGTATTAAGTGTATTAAAATGTCGTCTTTCACATTGATTCGGAATCGTCCACTGCAAAAAACTTCCCTTTTGAGTTATAGTTGAATGAACAAAGTTGTCTCTTTCTTGTTTCAAGTGTTCAACTATGGACCCATGGCTAAAACTCAAGTTTTAAAAACTTCTCGAAATATGAATTTGGACTTTCTTTAGTGTATTAGGTGTTTCAAAATGTCGTGTTTCACGTAGATTCGGAATCATCACCAGCAAAAAAAGTCAGTTTTGTGATATCGTTGAATGAAGAAAGTTGTATCTTTCTTGTTTCAAGTGTTTAACTACGGACCCATGGCTAAAACTCAAGTTTTAAAGACTTTTCGAAATCCGAATTTGGACTTTCATCAGTGTATTAAGGGTATTAAAATGTCGTCTTTCACATTGATTCGGAATCGTCCACCGCAAAAAAGTTCCCTTTTGAGTTATCGTTGAATGAACAAAGTTGTCTCTTTCTTGTTTCAAGTGTTCAACGATGGACCCATGGCTAAAACTCAAGTTTTAAAAACTTCTCGAAATATGAATTTGTACTTTCTTTAGTGTATTAAGTGTTTCAAAATGTCGTCTTTCACGTAGATTCGGAATCATCAAAAGCAAATAAGTCAGTTTTTAGATATCTTTGATTGAACAAAGTTCTGTCTTTCTTGTTTCAAGTGTTTAACTATGGACCATGGCTAAAACTCAAGTTTTAAAAACTTTTCGAAATCTGAATATGGACTTTCTTTAGTGTATTAAGTGTTTGAAAATGCTGTCTTTCACGTAGATTCGTAATCATCAAAAGCAAATAAGTCAGTTTTAAGATATCGTTGATTGAACAAAGTTTTCTTCTTCTTGTTTCAAGTGTTCTACTATGGACCCATGGGTAAAACTCAAGTTTTAAAAACTTCCCGGAATCTGAATTGAGACTTTCGTTAGTGTATTAATTGTATCAAAATGTCGTCTTTCACATGGATTCGGAATCGTCAACCGCAAAAAAAGTCAGTTTTGAGATATCGTTGAATGAACAAAGTTGTCTCTTTCTTGTTTCAAGTGCTTAACTATGGACCATGGCTAAAACTCAAGTTTTAAAGACATCCCGAAATCCGAATTTGGACTTTCGTTAGTGTATTAAGTGTATCAAAATGTCATCTTTCACATTGATTCGAGATCGTCAACCGCAAAAAAAGTCAGTTTTGAGATATCGTTGAATGAACAAAGTTGTCTCTTTCTTGTTTGAAGTGTTTAACTATGGACCCATGGCTAAAACTCAAGTTTTAAAGACTTCCCGAAATCTGAATTTGGACTTTCATCAGTGTATTAAGTGTATTAAAATGTAGTCTTTCACATTGATTCAGAATCGTCCACCGCAAAAAACTACCCTTTCGAGTTATCGTTGAATGAACGAAGTTGTCTCTTTCTTGTTTCAAGTGTTCAACTATGGACCCATGGCCAAAACTCAAGTTTTAAAAACTTCCCAAAATCTGAATTTGGGCTTTCTTTAGTGTATTAAGTGTTTCAAAATGCCGTCTTTCACGTAGATTCGTAATCATCAAAAGCAAATAAGTCAGTTTTTAGATATCTTTGATTGAACAAAGTTCTGTCTTTTCTTGTTTCAAGTGTTCTACTATGGACCCATGGCTAAAACTCAAGTTTTAAAAACATCCCGAAATCTAAATCTGGACTTTCATTAGGGTATTAAGTGTATCAAAATGTCGTCTTTCACATAGATTCGAAATCGTCAACTGCAAAAAAGTCAATTTTAAGATATCGTTGACTGAACAAAGTTGTCTCTTTCTTGTTTCAAGTGTTCTACTATGGAGACATGGGTAAAACTCAAGTTTTAAAAAAGTTCCCGGAATCCGAATTTGGACATTCGTTAGTGTATTAAGTGTATCAAAATGTCGTCTTTCACGTTGATTCGGAATCGTCAACCACAATAAAAGTCAGTTTTGAGATATTGTTGAATGAACAAAGTTCTCTCTTTCGTGTTTCAAGTGTTCTACTATTTACCCATGGCTAAAGCTCAAGTTTTAAAGACTTCCCGAAATCCGAATTTGGACTTTCGTTAGTGTATTAAGTGTATCAAAATGTCGTCTTTCACATTTATTCGAAATCGTCAACTGCAAAAAAAGTCAGTTTTGAGAAATCGTTGAATGAACAAAGTTGTCTCTTTCTTGTTTCAAGTGTTCTACTATGGACCCATGGCTAAAACTCAAGTTTTAAAGACTTCCCGAAATCCAAATTTAGACTTTCATTAGTGTATTAAGTGTATTAAAATGTCGTATTTCACATTGATTCGGAATCGTCAACCGCAAAAAAAGTCAGTTTTGAGATATCGTTGAATAAACAAAGTTGTCTCTTTCTTGTTTCAAGTGTTCAACTATGGACCCATGGCCAAAACTCAAGTTTTAAAAACTTCCCAAAATCTGAATTTGGGCTTTCTTTAGTGTATTAAGTGTTTCAAAATGCCGTCTTTCACGTAGATTCGTAAGCATCAAAAGCAAATAAGTCAGTTTTTAGATATCTTTGATTGAACAAAGTTCTGTCTTTTCTTGTTTCAAGTGTTCTACTATGGACCCATGGCTAAAACTCAAGTTTTAAAAACATCCCGAAATCTAAATCTGGACTTTCATTAGGGTATTAAGTGTATCAAAATGTCGTCTTTCACATAGATTCGAAATCGTCAACTGCAAAAAAGTCAATTTTAAGATATCGTTGATTGAGCAAAGTTGTCTCTTTCTTGTTTCAAGTGTTCTACTATGGAGCCATGGGTAAAACTCAAGTTTTAAAAAAGTTCCCGGAATCCGAATTTGGACATTCGTTAGTGTATTAAGTGTATCAAAATGTCGTCTATCACGTTGATTCGGAATCGTCAACCACAATAAAAGTCAGTTTTGAGATATTGTTGAATGAACAAAGTTCTCTCTTTCGTGTTTCAAGTGTTCTACTATTTACCCATGGCTAAAGCTCAAGTTTTAAAGACTTCCCGAAATCCGAATTTGGACTTTCGTTAGTGTATTAAGTGTATCAAAATGTCGTCTTTCACATTTATTCGAAATCGTCAACTGCAAAAAAAGTCAGTTTTGAGAAATCGTTGAATGAACAAAGTTGTCTCTTTCTTGTTTCAAGTGTTCTACTATGGACCCATGGCTAAAACTCAAGTTTTAAAGACTTCCCGAAATCCAAATTTAGACTTTCATTAGTGTATTAAGTGTATTAAAATGTCGTATTTCACATTGATTCGGAATCGTCAACCGCAAAAAAAGTCAGTTTTGAGATATCGTTGAATGAACAAAGTTGTCTCTTTCTTGCTTCAAGTGTTTAACTACGGACCCATGGCTAAAACTCAAGTTTTAAAGACTTTTCGAAAACCGAATTTGGACTTTCATCAGTGTATTAAGGGTATTAAAATGTCGTCTTTCACATTGATTCGGAATCGTCCACCGCAAAAAAGTTCCCTTTTGAGTTATCGTTGAATGAACAAAGTTGTCTCTTTCTTGTTTCAAGTGTTCAACGATGGACCCATGGCTAAAACTCAAGTTTTAAAAACTTCTCGAAATATGAATTTGTACTTTCTTTAGTGTATTAAGTGTTTCAAAATGTCGTCTTTCACGTAGATTCGGAATCATCAAAAGCAAATAAGTCAGTTTTTAGATATCTTTGATTGAACAAAGTTCTGTCTTTCTTGTTTCAAGTGTTTAACTATGGACCATGGCTAAAACTCAAGTTTTAAAAACTTTTCGAAATCTGAATATGGACTTTCTTTAGTGTATTAAGTGTTTCAAAATGCTGTCTTTCACGTAGATTCGTAATCATCAAAAGCAAATAAGTCAGTTTTAAGATATCGTTGATTGAACAAAGTTTTCTTCTTCTTGTTTCAAGTGTTATACTATGGACCCATGGGTAAAACTCAAGTTTTAAAAACTTCCCGGAATCTGAATTGAGACTTTCGTTAGTGTATTAATTGTATCAAAATGTCGTCTTTCACATGGATTCGGAATCGTCAACCGCAAAAAAAGTCAGTTTTGAGATATCGTTGAATGAACAAAGTTGTCTCTTTCTTGTTTCAAGTGCTTAACTATGGACCATGGCTAAAACTCAAGTTTTAAAGACATCCCGAAATCCGAATTTGGACTTTCGTTAGTGTATTAAGTGTATCAAAATGTCATCTTTCACATTGATTCGAGATCGTCAACCGCAAAAAAAGTCAGTTTTGAGATATCGTTGAATGAACAAAGTTGTCTCTTTCTTGTTTCAAGTGTTTAACTATGGACCCATGGCTAAAACTCAAGTTTTAAAGACTTTCCGAAATCCGAATTTCGACTTTCATTAGTGTATTAAGTGTATTAAAATGTCGTCTTTCACAGTGAGTCGGAATCGTCAACCACAAAAAAAGTCAATTTTGAGATATCGTTGAATGAACAAAGTTGTCTCTTTCTTTTTTCAAGTGTTTATCTACGGACCCATGGCTAAAACTCAAGTTTTAAAGACTTTCCGAAATCCGAATTTGGACTTTCATCAGTGTATTAAGTGTATTAAAATGTCGTCTTTCACATTGATTCGGAATCGTCCACTGCAAAAAACTTCCCTTTTGAGTTATAGTTGAATGAACAAAGTTGTCTCTTTCTTGTTTCAAGTGTTCAACTATGGACCCATGGCTAAAACTCAAGTTTTAAAAACTTCTCGAAATATGAATTTGGACTTTCTTTAGTGTATTAGGTGTTTCAAAATGTCGTCTTTCACGTAGATTCGGAATCATCACCAGCAAAAAAAGTCAGTTTTGTGATATCGTTGAATGAAGAAAGTTGTATCTTTCTTGTTTCAAGTGTTTAACTACGGACCCATGGCTAAAACTCAAGTTTTAAAGACTTTTCGAAATCCGAATTTGGACTTTCATCAGTGTATTAAGGGTATTAAAATGTCGTCTTTCACATTGATTCGGAATCGTCCACCGCAAAAAAGTTCCCTTTTGAGTTATCGTTGAATGAACAAAGTTGTCTCTTTCTTGTTTCAAGTGTTCAACGATGGACCCATGGCTAAAACTCAAGTTTTAAAAACTTCTCGAAATATGAATTTGTACTTTCTTTAGTGTATTAAGTGTTTCAAAATGTCGTCTTTCACGTAGATTCGGAATCATCAAAAGCAAATAAGTCAGTTTTTAGATATCTTTGATTGAACAAAGTTCTGTCTTTCTTGTTTCAAGTGTTTAACTATGGACCATGGCTAAAACTCAAGTTTTAAAAACTTTTCGAAATCTGAATATGGACTTTCTTTAGTGTATTAAGTGTTTCAAAATGCTGTCTTTCACGTAGATTCGTAATCATCAAAAGCAAATAAGTCAGTTTTAAGATATCGTTGATTGAACAAAGTTTTCTTCTTCTTGTTTCAAGTGTTATACTATGGACCCATGGGTAAAACTCAAGTTTTAAAAACTTCCCGGAATCTGAATTGAGACTTTCGTTAGTGTATTAATTGTATCAAAATGTCGTCTTTCACATGGATTCGGAATCGTCAACCGCAAAAAAAGTCAGTTTTGAGATATCGTTGAATGAACAAAGTTGTCTCTTTCTTGTTTCAAGTGCTTAACTATGGACCATGGCTAAAACTCAAGTTTTAAAGACATCCCGAAATCCGAATTTGGACTTTCGTTAGTGTATTAAGTGTATCAAAATGTCATCTTTCACATTGATTCGAGATCGTCAACCGCAAAAAAAGTCAGTTTTGAGATATCGTTGAATGAACAAAGTTGTCTCTTTCTTGTTTCAAGTGTTTAACTATGGACCCATGGCTAAAACTCAAGTTTTAAAGACTTCCCGAAATCTGAATTTGGACTTTCATCAGTGTATTAAGTGTATTAAAATGCAGTCTTTCACATTGATTCAGAATCGTCCACCGCAAAAAACTTCCCTTTCGAGTTATCGTTGAATGAACGAAGTTGTCTCTTTCTTGTTTCAAGTGTTCAACTATGGACCCATGGCCAAAACTCAAGTTTTAAAAACTTCCCAAAATCTGAATTTGGGCTTTCTTTAGTGTATTAAGTGTTTCAAAATGTCGTCTTTCACGTAGATTCGTAATCATCAAAAGCAAATAAGTCAGTTTTTAGATATCTTTGATTGAACAAAGTTCTGTCTTTTCTTGTTTCATGTGTTCTACTATGGACCCATGGCTAAAACTCAAGTTTTAAAAACATCCCGAAATCTAAATCTGGACTTTCATTAGGGTATTAAGTGTATCAAAATGTCGTCTTTCACATAGATTCGAAATCGTCAACTGCAAAAAAGTCAATTTTAAGATATCGTTGATTGAACAAAGTTGTCTCTTTCTTGTTTCAAGTGTTCTACTATGGACCCATGGGTAAAACTCGAGTTTTAAAAAAGTTCCCGGAATCCGAATTTGGACATTCGTTAGTGTATTAAGTGTATCAAAATGTCGTCTTTCACGTTGATTCGGAATCGTCAACCACAATAAAAGTCAGTTTTGAGATATTGTTGAATGAACAAAGTTCTCTCTTTCGTGTTTCAAGTGTTCTACTATTTACCCATGGCTAAAGCTCAAGTTTTAAAGACTTCCCGAAATCCAAATTTGGACTTTCGTTAGTGTATTAAGTGTATCAAAATGTCGTCTTTCACATTTATTCGAAATCGTCAACTGCAAAAAAAGTCAGTTTTGAGAAATCGTTGAATGAACAAAGTTGTCTCTTTCTTGTTTCAAGTGTTCTACTATGGACCCATGGCTAAAACTCAAGTTTTAAAGACTTCCCGAAATCCAAATTTAGACTTTCATTAATGTATTAAGTGTATTAAAATGTCGTATTTCACATTGATTCGGAATCATCAACCGCAAAAAAAGTCAGTTTTGAGATATCGTAGAATGAACAAAGTTGTCTCTTTCTTGTTTCAAGTGTTTAACTATGGACCCATGGCTAAAACTCAAGTTTTAAAGACTTCCCGAAATCCGAATTTGGACTTTCATTAGTGTATTAAGAGTATTAAAATGTCGCCTTTCACATTGATTCGGAGTCGTCGACCGCAAAAAAAGTCAGTTTTGAGATATCGTTGAATGAACAAAGTTGTCTCTTTCTTGTTTCAAGTGTTTAACTATGGACCCATGGCTAAAACTCAAGTTTTAAAGACTTCCCGAAATCCGAATTTAGACTTTCATTAGTGTATTAAGTGTATTAAAATGTCGTCTTTCACATTGATTCGGAATCGTCAACCGCAAAAAAAGTCAGTTTTGAGTTATAGTTGAATGAACAAAGTTGTCTCTTTCTTGTTTCAAGTGTTCAACTATGGACCCATGGCTAAAACTCAAGTTTTAAAGACTTCCCGAAATCCGAATTTAGACTTTCATTAGTGTATTAAGTGTATTAAAATGTCATCTTTCACATTGATTCAGAATCGTCAACCACAAAAAAAGTCAGTTTTGAGATATCGTTGAATGAACAAAGTTGTCTCTTTCTTGTTTCAAGTGTTTAACTATGGACCCATGGCTAAAACTCAAGTTTTAAAGACTTCCCGAAATCCGAATTTGGACTTTCATTAGCGTATTAAGTGTATTAAAATTTCATCTTTCACATTGATTCGGAATCGTCAACCGCAAAAAAAGTCAGTTTTGAGTTATAGTTGAATGAACAAAGTTGTCTCTTTCTTGTTTCAAGTGTTCAACTATGGACCCATGGCTAAAACTCAAGTTTTAAAGACTTCCCGAAATCCGAATTTGGACTTTCATGAGTGTATTAAGTGTATTAAAATGTCGTCTTTCACATTGATTCGGAATCGTCAACCACAAAAAAAGTCAGTTTTGAGATATCGTTGAATGAACAAAGTTGTCTCTTTCTTTTTTCAAGTGTTTAACTATGGACCCATGGCTAAAACTCAAGTTTTAAAGACTTCCCGAAATCCGAATTTGGACTTTCATCAGTGTATTAAGTGTATTAAAATGTCGTCTTTCACATTGATTCGGAATCGTCAACCGCAAAAAAAGACAGTTTTGAGTTATCGTTGAATGAACAAAGTTGCCTGTTTCTTGTTTCAAGTGTTCAACTATGGACCCATGGCTAAAACTCAAGTTTTAAAAACTTCCCGAAATCTGAATTTGAACTTTATTTAGTGTATTAAGTGTTTCAGAATGTCATCTTTCACGTAGATTCGGAGCCGTCAAAAGCAAATAAGTCAGTTTTGAGATATCGTTCATAGAACAAAGTTTTGTCTTTCTTGTTTCAAGTGTTCTACTGTGCACCCATGGCTAAAACTCTAGTTTTAAAAACTTCCCGAGATCTGAATCTGGACTTTCATTAGTGTATCAAAATGTCGTCTTTCACATAGATTCAGAATCGTCAACTGCAAAAAAGTCAATTTTGAGATATCGTTGATTGAACAAAGTTGTCTCCTTCTTGTTTCAAGTGTTCTACTATGGACCCATGGGTAAAACTGAAGTTTTAAAAACGTCCCAAAATCCGAATTTGGACTTTCACTAGTGTATTAAGTGTATCAAAATGTCGTCTTTCACATTGATTCGGAATTGTCAACCGTAAAAAAAGTCAGTTTTGAGATATCGTTTGAATGAAGAAAGTTGTCTCTTTCTTGTTTCAAGTGTTCAACAATGGACCCATGGCTAAAACTCAAGTTTTAAAGACTTTCCGAAATCCGAATTTCGACTTTCATTAGTGTATTAAGTGTATTAAAATGTCGTCTTTCACAGTGAGTCGGAATCGTCAACCACAAAAAAAGTCAATTTTGAGATATCGTTGAATGAACAAAGTTGTCTCTTTCTTTTTTCAAGTGTTTATCTACGGACCCATGGCTAAAACTCAAGTTTTAAAGACTTTCCGAAATCCGAATTTGGACTTTCATCAGTGTATTAAGTGTATTAAAATGTCGTCTTTCACATTGATTCGGAATCGTCCACTGCAAAAAACTTCCCTTTTGAGTTATAGTTGAATGAACAAAGTTGTCTCTTTCTTGTTTCAAGTGTTCAACTATGGACCCATGGCTAAAACTCAAGTTTTAAAAACTTCTCGAAATATGAATTTGGACTTTCTTTAGTGTATTAGGTGTTTCAAAATGTCGTGTTTCACGTAGATTCGGAATCATCACCAGCAAAAAAAGTCAGTTTTGTGATATCGTTGAATGAAGAAAGTTGTATCTTTCTTGTTTCAAGTGTTTAACTACGGACCCATGGCTAAAACTCAAGTTTTAAAGACTTTTCGAAATCCGAATTTGGACTTTCATCAGTGTATTAAGGGTATTAAAATGTCGTCTTTCACATTGATTCGGAATCGTCCACCGCAAAAAAGTTCCCTTTTGAGTTATCGTTGAATGAACAAAGTTGTCTCTTTCTTGTTTCAAGTGTTCAACGATGGACCCATGGCTAAAACTCAAGTTTTAAAAACTTCTCGAAATATGAATTTGTACTTTCTTTAGTGTATTAAGTGTTTCAAAATGTCGTCTTTCACGTAGATTCGGAATCATCAAAAGCAAATAAGTCAGTTTTTAGATATCTTTGATTGAACAAAGTTCTGTCTTTCTTGTTTCAAGTGTTTAACTATGGACCATGGCTAAAACTCAAGTTTTAAAAACTTTTCGAAATCTGAATATGGACTTTCTTTAGTGTATTAAGTGTTTGAAAATGCTGTCTTTCACGTAGATTCGTAATCATCAAAAGCAAATAAGTCAGTTTTAAGATATCGTTGATTGAACAAAGTTTTCTTCTTCTTGTTTCAAGTGTTCTACTATGGACCCATGGGTAAAACTCAAGTTTTAAAAACTTCCCGGAATCTGAATTGAGACTTTCGTTAGTGTATTAATTGTATCAAAATGTCGTCTTTCACATGGATTCGGAATCGTCAACCGCAAAAAAAGTCAGTTTTGAGATATCGTTGAATGAACAAAGTTGTCTCTTTCTTGTTTCAAGTGCTTAACTATGGACCATGGCTAAAACTCAAGTTTTAAAGACATCCCGAAATCCGAATTTGGACTTTCGTTAGTGTATTAAGTGTATCAAAATGTCATCTTTCACATTGATTCGAGATCGTCAACCGCAAAAAAAGTCAGTTTTGAGATATCGTTGAATGAACAAAGTTGTCTCTTTCTTGTTTGAAGTGTTTAACTATGGACCCATGGCTAAAACTCAAGTTTTAAAGACTTCCCGAAATCTGAATTTGGACTTTCATCAGTGTATTAAGTGTATTAAAATGTAGTCTTTCACATTGATTCAGAATCGTCCACCGCAAAAAACTACCCTTTCGAGTTATCGTTGAATGAACGAAGTTGTCTCTTTCTTGTTTCAAGTGTTCAACTATGGACCCATGGCCAAAACTCAAGTTTTAAAAACTTCCCAAAATCTGAATTTGGGCTTTCTTTAGTGTATTAAGTGTTTCAAAATGCCGTCTTTCACGTAGATTCGTAATCATCAAAAGCAAATAAGTCAGTTTTTAGATATCTTTGATTGAACAAAGTTCTGTCTTTTCTTGTTTCAAGTGTTCTACTATGGACCCATGGCTAAAACTCAAGTTTTAAAAACATCCCGAAATCTAAATCTGGACTTTCATTAGGGTATTAAGTGTATCAAAATGTCGTCTTTCACATAGATTCGAAATCGTCAACTGCAAAAAAGTCAATTTTAAGATATCGTTGACTGAACAAAGTTGTCTCTTTCTTGTTTCAAGTGTTCTACTATGGAGACATGGGTAAAACTCAAGTTTTAAAAAAGTTCCCGGAATCCGAATTTGGACATTCGTTAGTGTATTAAGTGTATCAAAATGTCGTCTTTCACGTTGATTCGGAATCGTCAACCACAATAAAAGTCAGTTTTGAGATATTGTTGAATGAACAAAGTTCTCTCTTTCGTGTTTCAAGTGTTCTACTATTTACCCATGGCTAAAGCTCAAGTTTTAAAGACTTCCCGAAATCCGAATTTGGACTTTCGTTAGTGTATTAAGTGTATCAAAATGTCGTCTTTCACATTTATTCGAAATCGTCAACTGCAAAAAAAGTCAGTTTTGAGAAATCGTTGAATGAACAAAGTTGTCTCTTTCTTGTTTCAAGTGTTCTACTATGGACCCATGGCTAAAACTCAAGTTTTAAAGACTTCCCGAAATCCAAATTTAGACTTTCATTAGTGTATTAAGTGTATTAAAATGTCGTATTTCACATTGATTCGGAATCGTCAACCGCAAAAAAAGTCAGTTTTGAGATATCGTTGAATAAACAAAGTTGTCTCTTTCTTGTTTCAAGTGTTCAACTATGGACCCATGGCCAAAACTCAAGTTTTAAAAACTTCCCAAAATCTGAATTTGGGCTTTCTTTAGTGTATTAAGTGTTTCAAAATGCCGTCTTTCACGTAGATTCGTAAGCATCAAAAGCAAATAAGTCAGTTTTTAGATATCTTTGATTGAACAAAGTTCTGTCTTTTCTTGTTTCAAGTGTTCTACTATGGACCCATGGCTAAAACTCAAGTTTTAAAAACATCCCGAAATCTAAATCTGGACTTTCATTAGGGTATTAAGTGTATCAAAATGTCGTCTTTCACATAGATTCGAAATCGTCAACTGCAAAAAAGTCAATTTTAAGATATCGTTGATTGAGCAAAGTTGTCTCTTTCTTGTTTCAAGTGTTCTACTATGGAGCCATGGGTAAAACTCAAGTTTTAAAAAAGTTCCCGGAATCCGAATTTGGACATTCGTTAGTGTATTAAGTGTATCAAAATGTCGTCTATCACGTTGATTCGGAATCGTCAACCACAATAAAAGTCAGTTTTGAGATATTGTTGAATGAACAAAGTTCTCTCTTTCGTGTTTCAAGTGTTCTACTATTTACCCATGGCTAAAGCTCAAGTTTTAAAGACTTCCCGAAATCCGAATTTGGACTTTCGTTAGTGTATTAAGTGTATCAAAATGTCGTCTTTCACATTTATTCGAAATCGTCAACTGCAAAAAAAGTCAGTTTTGAGAAATCGTTGAATGAACAAAGTTGTCTCTTTCTTGTTTCAAGTGTTCTACTATGGACCCATGGCTAAAACTCAAGTTTTAAAGACTTCCCGAAATCCAAATTTAGACTTTCATTAGTGTATTAAGTGTATTAAAATGTCGTATTTCACATTGATTCGGAATCGTCAACCGCAAAAAAAGTCAGTTTTGAGATATCGTTGAATGAACAAAGTTGTCTCTTTCTTGCTTCAAGTGTTTAACTACGGACCCATGGCTAAAACTCAAGTTTTAAAGACTTTTCGAAAACCGAATTTGGACTTTCATCAGTGTATTAAGGGTATTAAAATGTCGTCTTTCACATTGATTCGGAATCGTCCACCGCAAAAAAGTTCCCTTTTGAGTTATCGTTGAATGAACAAAGTTGTCTCTTTCTTGTTTCAAGTGTTCAACGATGGACCCATGGCTAAAACTCAAGTTTTAAAAACTTCTCGAAATATGAATTTGTACTTTCTTTAGTGTATTAAGTGTTTCAAAATGTCGTCTTTCACGTAGATTCGGAATCATCAAAAGCAAATAAGTCAGTTTTTAGATATCTTTGATTGAACAAAGTTCTGTCTTTCTTGTTTCAAGTGTTTAACTATGGACCATGGCTAAAACTCAAGTTTTAAAAACTTTTCGAAATCTGAATATGGACTTTCTTTAGTGTATTAAGTGTTTCAAAATGCTGTCTTTCACGTAGATTCGTAATCATCAAAAGCAAATAAGTCAGTTTTAAGATATCGTTGATTGAACAAAGTTTTCTTCTTCTTGTTTCAAGTGTTATACTATGGACCCATGGGTAAAACTCAAGTTTTAAAAACTTCCCGGAATCTGAATTGAGACTTTCGTTAGTGTATTAATTGTATCAAAATGTCGTCTTTCACATGGATTCGGAATCGTCAACCGCAAAAAAAGTCAGTTTTGAGATATCGTTGAATGAACAAAGTTGTCTCTTTCTTGTTTCAAGTGCTTAACTATGGACCATGGCTAAAACTCAAGTTTTAAAGACATCCCGAAATCTGAATTTGGACTTTCGTTAGTGTATTAAGTGTATCAAAATGTCATCTTTCACATTGATTCGAGATCGTTAACCGCAAAAAAAGTCAGTTTTGAGATATCGTTGAATGAACAAAGTTGTCTCTTTCTTGTTTCAAGTGTTTAACTATGGACCCATGGCTAAAACTCAAGTTTTAAAGACTTCCCGAAATCTGAATTTGGACTTTCATCAGTGTATTAAGTGTATTAAAATGTAGTCTTTCACAGTGATTCAGAATCGTCCACCGCAAAAAACTTCCCTTTCGAGTTATCGTTGAATGAACGAAGTTGTCTCTTTCTTGTTTCAAGTGTTCAACTATGGACCCACGGCCAAAACTCAAGTTTTAAAAACTTCCCAAAATCTGAATTTGGGCTTTCTTTAGTGTATTAAGTGTTTCAAAATGCCGTCTTTCACGTAGATTCGTAATCATCAAAAGCAAATAAGTCAGTTTTTAGATATCTTTGATTGAACAAAGTTCTGTCTTTTCTTGTTTCATGTGTTCTACTATTTACCCATGGCTAAAACTCAAGTTTTAAAGACATCCCGAAATCTGAATTTGGACTTTCGTTAGTGTATTAAGTGTATCAAAATGTCATCTTTCACATTGATTCAAGATCGTCAACCGCAAAAAAAGTCAGTTTTGAGATATCGTTGAATGAACAAAGTTGTCTCTTTCTTGTTTCAAGTGTTTAACTATGGACCCATGGCTAAAACTCAAGTTTTAAAGACTTCCCGAAATCTGAATTTGGACTTTCATCAGTGTATTAAGTGTATTAAAATGTAGTCTTTCACATTGATTCAGAATCGTCCACCGCAAAAAACTTCCCTTTCGAGTTATCGTTGAATGAACGAAGTTGTCTCTTTCTTGTTTCAAGTGTTCAACTATGGACCCACGGCCAAAACTCAAGTTTTAAAAACTTCCCAAAATCTGAATTTGGGCTCTCTTTAGTGTATTAAGTGTTTCAAAATGCCGTCTTTCACGTAGATTCGTAATCATCAAAAGCAAATAAGTCAGTTTTTAGATATCTTTGATTGAACAAAGTTCTGTCTTTTCTTGTTTCAAGTGTTCTACTATGGACCCATGGCTAAAACTCAAGTTTTAAAAACATCCCGAAATCTAAATCTGGACTTTCATTAGGGTATTAAGTGTATCAAAATGTCGTCTTTCACATAGATTCGAAATCGTCAACTGCAAAAAAGTCAATTTTAAGATATCGTTGATTGAACAAAGTTGTCTCTTTCTTGTTTCAAGTGTTCTACTATGGAGCCATGGGTAAAACTCAAGTTTTAAAAAAGTTCCCGGAATCCGAATTTGGACATTCGTTAGTGTATTAAGTGTATCAAAATGTCGTCTATCACGTTGATTCGGAATCGTCAACCACAATAAAAGTCAGTTTTGAGATATTGTTGAATGAACAAAGTTCTCTCTTTCGTGTTTCAAGTGTTCTACTATTTACCCATGGCTAAAGCTCAAGTTTTAAAGACTTCCCGAAATCCGAATTTGGACTTTCGTTAGTGTATTAAGTGTATCAAAATGTCGTCTTTCACATTTATTCGAAATCGTCAACTGCAAAAAAAGTCAGTTTTGAGAAATCGTTGAATGAACAAAGTTGTCTCTTTCTTGTTTCAAGTGTTCTACTATGGACCCATGGCTAAAACTCAAGTTTTAAAGACTTCCCGAAATCCAAATTTAGACTTTCATTAGTGTATTAAGTGTATTAAAATGTCGTATTTCACATTGATTCGGAATCGTCAACCGCAAAAAAAGTCAGTTTTGAGATATCGTTGAATGAACAAAGTTGTCTCTTTCTTGCTTCAAGTGTTTAACTACGGACCCATGGCTAAAACTCAAGTTTTAAAGACTTTTCGAAATCCGAATTTGGACTTTCATCAGTGTATTAAGGGTATTAAAATGTCGTCTTTCACATTGATTCGGAATCGTCCACCGCAAAAAAGTTCCCTTTTGAGTTATCGTTGAATGAACAAAGTTGTCTCTTTCTTGTTTCAAGTGTTCAACGATGGACCCATGGCTAAAACTCAAGTTTTAAAAACTTCTCGAAATATGAATTTGTACTTTCTTTAGTGTATTAAGTGTTTCAAAATGTCGTCTTTCACGTAGATTCGGAATCATCAAAAGCAAATAAGTCAGTTTTTAGATATCTTTGATTGAACAAAGTTCTGTCTTTCTTGTTTCAAGTGTTTAACTATGGACCATGGCTAAAACTCAAGTTTTAAAAACTTTTCGAAATCTGAATATGGACTTTCTTTAGTGTATTAAGTGTTTCAAAATGCTGTCTTTCACGTAGATTCGTAATCATCAAAAGCAAATAAGTCAGTTTTAAGATATCGTTGATTGAACAAAGTTTTCTTCTTCTTGTTTCAAGTGTTATACTATGGACCCATGGGTAAAACTCAAGTTTTAAAAACTTCCCGGAATCTGAATTGAGACTTTCGTTAGTGTATTAATTGTATCAAAATGTCGTCTTTCACATGGATTCGGAATCGTCAACCGCAAAAAAAGTCAGTTTTGAGATATCGTTGAATGAACAAAGTTGTCTCTTTCTTGTTTCAAGTGCTTAACTATGGACCATGGCTAAAACTCAAGTTTTAAAGACATCCCGAAATCTGAATTTGGACTTTCGTTAGTGTATTAAGTGTATCAAAATGTCATCTTTCACATTGATTCGAGATCGTTAACCGCAAAAAAAGTCAGTTTTGAGATATCGTTGAATGAACAAAGTTGTCTCTTTCTTGTTTCAAGTGTTTAACTATGGACCCATGGCTAAAACTCAAGTTTTAAAGACTTCCCGAAATCTGAATTTGGACTTTCATCAGTGTATTAAGTGTATTAAAATGTAGTCTTTCACAGTGATTCAGAATCGTCCACCGCAAAAAACTTCCCTTTCGAGTTATCGTTGAATGAACGAAGTTGTCTCTTTCTTGTTTCAAGTGTTCAACTATGGACCCACGGCCAAAACTCAAGTTTTAAAAACTTCCCAAAATCTGAATTTGGGCTTTCTTTAGTGTATTAAGTGTTTCAAAATGCCGTCTTTCACGTAGATTCGTAATCATCAAAAGCAAATAAGTCAGTTTTTAGATATCTTTGATTGAACAAAGTTCTGTCTTTTCTTGTTTCATGTGTTCTACTATTTACCCATGGCTAAAACTCAAGTTTTAAAGACATCCCGAAATCCGAATTTGGACTTTCGTTAGTGTATTAAGTGTATCAAAATGTCATCTTTCACATTGATTCGAGATCGTCAACCGCAAAAAAAGTCAGTTTTGAGATATCGTTGAATGAACAAAGTTGTCTCTTTCTTGTTTCAAGTGTTTAACTATGGACCCATGGCTAAAACTCAAGTTTTAAAGACTTCCCGAAATCTGAATTTGGACTTTCATCAGTGTATTAAGTGTATTAAAATGTAGTCTTTCACATTGATTCAGAATCGTCCACCGCAAAAAACTTCCCTTTCGAGTTATCGTTGAATGAACGAAGTTGTCTCTTTCTTGTTTCAAGTGTTCTACTATGGACCCACGGCCAAAACTCAAGTTTTAAAAACTTCCCAAAATCTGAATTTGGGCTCTCTTTAGTGTATTAAGTGTTTCAAAATGCCGTCTTTCACGTAGATTCGTAATCATCAAAAGCAAATAAGTCAGTTTTTAGATATCTTTGATTGAACAAAGTTCTGTCTTTTCTTGTTTCAAGTGTTCTACTATGGACCCATGGCTAAAACTCAAGTTTTAAAAACATCCCGAAATCTAAATCTGGACTTTCATTAGGGTATTAAGTGTATCAAAATGTCGTCTTTCACATAGATTCGAAATCGTCAACTGCAAAAAAGTCAATTTTAAGATATCGTTGATTGAACAAAGTTGTCTCTTTCTTGTTTCAAGTGTTCTACTATGGACCCATGGGTAAAACTCAAGTTTTAAAAAAGTTCCCGGAATTCGAATTTGGACATTCGTTAGTGTATTAAGTGTATCAAAATGTCGTCTTTCACGTTGATTCGGAATCGTCAACCACAATAAAAGTCAGTTTTGAGATTTTGTTGAATGAACAAAGTTCTCTCTTTCGTGTTTCAAGTGTTCTACTATTTACCCATGGCTAAAGCTCAAGTTTTAAAGACTTCCCGAAATCCGAATTTGGACTTTCGTTAGTATATTAAGTGTATCAAAATGTCATCTTTCACATTTATTCGAAATCGTCAAATGCAAAAAAAGTCAGTTTTGAGAAATCATTGAATGAACAAACTTGTCTCTTTCTTGTTTCAAGTGTTCTACTATGGACCCATGGTTAAAACTCAAGTTTTAAAGACTTCCCGAAATCCAAATTTAGACTTTCATTAGTGTATTAAGTGTATTAAAATGTCGTATTTCACATTGATTCGGAATCGTCAACCGCAAAAAAAGTCAGTTTTGAGATATCGTTGAATGAACAAAGTTGTCTCTTTCTTGTTTCAAGTGTTTAACTATGGACCCATGGCTAAAACTCAAGTTTTAAAGACTTCCCGAAATCCGAATTTGGACTTTCATTAGTGTATTAAGTGTATTAAAATGTCGCCTTTCACATTGATTCAGAGTCGTCGACCGCAAAAAAAGTCAGTTTTGAGATATCGTTGAATGAACAAAGTTGTCTCTTTCTTGTTTCAAGTGTTTAACTATGGACCCATGGCTAAAACTCAAGTTTTAAAGACTTCCCGAAATCCGAATTTAGACTTTCATTAGTGTATTAAGTGTATTAAAATGTCATATTTCACATTGATTCAGAATCGTCAACCACAAAAAAAGTCAGTTTTGAGATATCGTTGAATGAACAAAGTTCTCTCTTTCTTGTTTCAAGTGTTTAACTATGGACCCATGGCTAAAACTCAAGTTTTAAAGACTTCCCGAAATCCGAATTTGGACTTTCATTAGCGTATTAAGTGTATTAAAATTTCATCTTTCACATTGATTCGGAATCGTCAACCGCAAAAAAAGTTAGTTTTGAGTTATAGTTGAATGAACAAAGTTGTCTCTTTCTTGTTTCAAGTGTTCAACTATGGACCCATGGCTAAAACTCAAGTTTTAAAGACTTCCCGAAATCCGAATTTGGACTTTCATGAGTGTATTATATGTATTAAAATGTCGACTTTCACATTGATTCGAAATCGTCAACCACAAAAAAAGTCAGTTTTGAGATATCGTTGAATGAACAAAGTTGTCTCTTTCTTTTTTCAAGTGTTTAACTATGGACCCATGGCTAAAACTCAAGTTTTAAAGACTTCCCGAAATCCGAATTTGGACTTTCATCAGTGTATTAAGTGTATTAAAATGTCGTCTTTCACATTGATTCGGAATCGTCAACCGCAAAAAAAGACAGTTTTGAGTTATCGTTGAATGAACAAAGTTGCCTGTTTCTTGTTTCAAGTGTTCAACTATGGACCCATGGCTAAAACTCAAGTTTTAAAACTTCCCGAAATCTGAATTTGAACTTTATTTAGTGTATTAAGTGTTTCAAAATGTCATCTTTCACGTAGATTCGGAGCCGTCAAAAGCAAATAAGTCAGTTTTGAGATATCGTTCATAGAACAAAGTTTTGTCTTTCTTGTTTCAAGTGTTCCACTGTGCACCCATGGCTAAAACTCAAGTTTTAAAAACTTCCCGAGATCTGAATCTGGACTTTCATTAGTGTATCAAAATGTCGTCTTTCACATAGATTCGGAATCGTCAACTGCAAAAAAGTCAATTTTGAGATATCGTTGATTGAACAAAGTTGTCTCCTTCTTGTTTCAAGTGTTCTACTATGGACCCATGGGTAAAACTGAAGTTTTAAAAACGTCCCAAAATCCGAATTTGGACTTTCACTAGTGTATTCAGTGTATCAAAATGTCGTCTTTCACATTGATTCGGAATCGTCAACCGTAAAAAAAGTCAGTTTTGAGATATCGTTTGAATGAAGAAAGTTGTCTCTTTCTTGTTTCAAGTGTTCAACAATGGACCCATGGCTAAAACTCAAGTTTTAAAGACGTTCCGAAATCTGAATTTCGACTTTCATTAGTGTATTAAGTGTATTAAAATGTCGTCTTTCACAGTGAGTCGGAATCGTCAACCACAAAAAAAGTCAATTTTGAGATATCGTTGAATGAACAAAGTTGTCTCTTTCTTTTTTCAAGTGTTTATCTACGGACCCATGGCTAAAACTCAAGTTTTAAAGACTTTCCGAAATCCGAATTTGGACTTTCATCAGTGTATTAAGTGTATTAAAATGTCGTCTTTCACATTGATTCGGAATCGTCCACTGCAAAAAACTTCCCTTTTGAGTTATTGTTGAATGAACAAAGTTGTCTCTTTCTTGTTTCAAGTGTTCAACTATGGACCCATGGCTAAAACTCAAGTTTTAAAAACTTCTCGAAATATGAATTTGGACTTTCTTTAGTGTATTAGGTGTTTCAAAATGTCGTCTTTCACGTAGATTCGGAATCATCACCAGCAAAAAAAGTCAGTTTTGTGATATCGTTGAATGAAGAAAGTTGTATCTTTCTTGTTTCAAGTGTTTAACTACGGACCCATGGCTAAAACTCAAGTTTTAAAGACTTTTCGAAATCCGAATTTGGACTTTCATCAGTGTATTAAGGGTATTAAAATGTCGTCTTTCACATTGATTCGAAATCGTCCACCGCAAAAAAGTTCCCTTTTGAGTTATCGTTGAATGAACAAAGTTGTCTCTTTCTTGTTTCAAGTGTTCAACGATGGACCCATGGCTAAAACTCAAGTTTTAAAAACTTCTCGAAATATGAATTTGTACTTTCTTTAGTGTATTAAGTGTTTCAAAATGTCGTCTTTCACGTAGATTCGGAATCATCAAAAGCAAATAAGTCAGTTTTTAGATATCTTTGATTGAACAAAGTTCTGTCTTTCTTGTTTCAAGTGTTTAACTATGGACCATGGCTAAAACTCAAGTTTTAAAAACTTTTCGAAATCTGAATATGGACTTTCTTTAGTGTATTAAGTGTTTCAAAATGCTGTCTTTCACGTAGATTCGTAATCATCAAAAGCAAATAAGTCAGTTTTAAGATATCGTTGATTGAACAAAGTTGTCTTCTTCTTGTTTCAAGTGTTCTACTATGGACCCATGGGTAAAACTCAAGTTTTAAAAACTTCCCGGAATCTGAATTGAGACTTTCGTTAGTGTATTAATTGTATCAAAATGTCGTCTTTCACATGGATTCGGAATCGTCAACCGCAAAAAAAGTCAGTTTTGAGATATCGTTGAATGAACAAAGTTGTCTCTTTCTTGTTTCAAGTGCTTAACTATGGACCATGGCTAAAACTCAAGTTTTAAAGACATCCCGAAATCTGAATTTGGACTTTCGTTAGTGTATTAAGTGTATCAAAATGTCATCTTTCACATTGATTCGAGATCGTTAACCGCAAAAAAAGTCAGTTTTGAGATATCGTTGAATGAACAAAGTTGTCTCTTTCTTGTTTCAAGTGTTTAACTATGGACCCATGGCTAAAACTCAAGTTTTAAAGGCTTCCCGAAATCTGAATTTGGACTTTCATCAGTGTATTAAGTGTATTAAAATGTAGTCTTTCACAGTGATTCAGAATCGTCCACCGCAAAAAACTTCCCTTTCGAGTTATCGTTGAATGAACGAAGTTGTCTCTTTCTTGTTTCAAGTGTTCAACTATGGACCCACGGCCAAAACTCAAGTTTTAAAAACTTCCCAAAATCTGAATTTGGGCTTTCTTTAGTGTATTAAGTGTTTCAAAATGCCGTCTTTCACGTAGATTCGTAATCATCAAAAGCAAATAAGTCAGTTTTTAGATATCTTTGATTGAACAAAGTTCTGTCTTTTCTTGTTTCATGTGTTCTACTATTTACCCATGGCTAAAACTCAAGGTTTAAAGACATCCCGAAATCCGAATTTGGACTTTCGTTAGTGTATTAAGTGTATCAAAATGTCATCTTTCACATTGATTCGAGATCGTCAACCGCAAAAAAAGTCAGTTTTGAGATATCGTTGAATGAACAAAGTTGTCTCTTTCTTGTTTCAAGTGTTTAACTATGGACCCATGGCTAAAACTCAAGTTTTAAAGACGTCCCGAAATCTGAATTTGGACTTTCATCAGTGTATTAAGTGTATTAAAATGTAGTCTTTCACATTGATTCAGAATCGTCCACCGCAAAAAACTTCCCTTTCGAGTTATCGTTGAATGAACGAAGTTGTCTCTTTCTTGTTTCAAGTGTTCAACTATGGACCCACGGCCAAAACTCAAGTTTTAAAAACTTCCCAAAATCTGAATTTGGGCTCTCTTTAGTGTATTAAGTGTTTCAAAATGCCGTCTTTCACGTAGATTCGTAATCATCAAAAGCAAATAAGTCAGTTTTTAGATATCTTTGATTGAACAAAGTTCTGTCTTTTCTTGTTTCAAGTGTTCTACTATGGACCCATGGCTAAAACTCAAGTTTTAAAAACATCCCGAAATCTAAATCTGGACTTTCATTAGGGTATTAAGTGTATCAAAATGTCGTCTTTCACATAGATTCGAAATCGTCAACTGCAAAAAAGTCAATTTTAAGATATCGTTGATTGAACAAAGTTGTCTCTTTCTTGTTTCAAGTGTTCTACTATGGACCCATGGGTAAAACTCAAGTTTTAAAAAAGTTCCCGGAATTCGAATTTGGACATTCGTTAGTGTATTAAGTGTATCAAAATGTCGTCTTTCACGTTGATTCGGAATCGTCAACCACAATAAAAGTCAGTTTTGAGATATTGTTGAATGAACAAAGTTCTCTCTTTCGTGTTTCAAGTGTTCTACTATTTACCCATGGCTAAAGCTCAAGTTTTAAAGACTTCCCGAAATCCGAATTTGGACTTTCGTTAGTATATTAAGTGTATCAAAATGTCATCTTTCACATTTATTCGAAATCGTCAAATGCAAAAAAAGTCAGTTTTGAGAAATCATTGAATGAACAAACTTGTCTCTTTCTTGTTTCAAGTGTTCTACTATGGACCCATGGTTAAAACTCAAGTTTTAAAGACTTCCCGAAATCCAAATTTAGACTTTCATTAGTGTATTAAGTGTATTAAAATGTCGTATTTCACATTGATTCGGAATCGTCAACCGCAAAAAAAGTCAGTTTTGAGATATCGTTGAATGAACAAAGTTGTCTCTTTCTTGTTTCAAGTGTTTAACTATGGACCCATGGCTAAAACTCAAGTTTTAAAGACTTCCCGAAATCCGAATTTGGACTTTCATTAGTGTATTAAGTGTATTAAAATGTCGCCTTTCACATTGATTCAGAGTCGTCGACCGCAAAAAAAGTCAGTTTTGAGATATCGTTGAATGAACAAAGTTGTCTCTTTCTTGTTTCAAGTGTTTAACTATGGACCCATGGCTAAAACTCAAGTTTTAAAGACTTCCCGAAATCCGAATTTAGACTTTCATTAGTGTATTAAGTGTATTAAAATGTCATATTTCACATTGATTCAGAATCGTCAACCACAAAAAAAGTCAGTTTTGAGATATCGTTGAATGAACAAAGTTCTCTCTTTCTTGTTTCAAGTGTTTAACTATGGACCCATGGCTAAAACTCAAGTTTTAAAGACTTCCCGAAATCCGAATTTGGACTTTCATTAGTGTATTAAGTGTATTAAAATGTCGCCTTTCACATTGATTCAGAGTCGTCGACCGCAAAAAAAGTCAGTTTTGAGATATCGTTGAATGAACAAAGTTGTCTCTTTCTTGTTTCAAGTGTTTAACTATGGACCCATGGCTAAAACTCAAGTTTTAAAGACTTCCCGAAATCCGAATTTAGACTTTCATTAGTGTATTAAGTGTATTAAAATGTCATATTTCACATTGATTCAGAATCGTCAACCACAAAAAAAGTCAGTTTTGAGATATCGTTGAATGAACAAAGTTCTCTCTTTCTTGTTTCAAGTGTTTAACTATGGACCCATGGCTAAAACTCAAGTTTTAAAGACTTCCCGAAATCCGAATTTGGACTTTCATTAGCGTATTAAGTGTATTAAAATTTCATCTTTCACATTGATTCGGAATCGTCAACCGCAAAAAAAGTTAGTTTTGAGTTATAGTTGAATGAACAAAGTTGTCTCTTTCTTGTTTCAAGTGTTCAACTATGGACCCATGGCTAAAACTCAAGTTTTAAAGACTTCCCGAAATCCGAATTTGGACTTTCATGAGTGTATTATATGTATTAAAATGTCGACTTTCACATTGATTCGAAATCGTCAACCACAAAAAAAGTCAGTTTTGAGATATCGTTGAATGAACAAAGTTGTCTCTTTCTTTTTTCAAGTGTTTAACTATGGACCCATGGCTAAAACTCAAGTTTTAAAGACTTCCCGAAATCCGAATTTGGACTTTCATCAGTGTATTAAGTGTATTAAAATGTCGTCTTTCACATTGATTCGGAATCGTCAACCGCAAAAAAAGACAGTTTTGAGTTATCGTTGAATGAACAAAGTTGCCTGTTTCTTGTTTCAAGTGTTCAACTATGGACCCATGGCTAAAACTCAAGTTTTAAAACTTCCCGAAATCTGAATTTGAACTTTATTTAGTGTATTAAGTGTTTCAAAATGTCATCTTTCACGTAGATTCGGAGCCGTCAAAAGCAAATAAGTCAGTTTTGAGATATCGTTCATAGAACAAAGTTTTGTCTTTCTTGTTTCAAGTGTTCCACTGTGCACCCATGGCTAAAACTCAAGTTTTAAAAACTTCCCGAGATCTGAATCTGGACTTTCATTAGTGTATCAAAATGTCGTCTTTCACATAGATTCGGAATCGTCAACTGCAAAAAAGTCAATTTTGAGATATCGTTGATTGAACAAAGTTGTCTCCTTCTTGTTTCAAGTGTTCTACTATGGACCCATGGGTAAAACTGAAGTTTTAAAAACGTCCCAAAATCCGAATTTGGACTTTCACTAGTGTATTAAGTGTATCAAAATGTCGTCTTTCACATTGATTCGGAATCGTCAACCGTAAAAAAAGTCAGTTTTGAGATATCGTTTGAATGAAGAAAGTTGTCTCTTTCTTGTTTCAAGTGTTCAACAATGGACCCATGGCTAAAACTCAAATTTTAAAGACGTTCCGAAATCTGAATTTCGACTTTCATTAGTGTATTAAGTGTATTAAAATGTCGTCTTTCACAGTGAGTCGGAATCGTCAACCACAAAAAAAGTCAATTTTGAGATATCGTTGAATGAACAAAGTTGTCTCTTTCTTTTTTCAAGTGTTTATCTACGGACCCATGGCTAAAACTCAAGTTTTAAAGACTTTCCGAAATCCGAATTTGGACTTTCATCAGTGTATTAAGTGTATTAAAATGTCGTCTTTCACATTGATTCGGAATCGTCCACTGCAAAAAACTTCCCTTTTGAGTTATTGTTGAATGAACAAAGTTGTCTCTTTCTTGTTTCAAGTGTTCAACTATGGACCCATGGCTAAAACTCAAGTTTTAAAAACTTCTCGAAATATGAATTTGGACTTTCTTTAGTGTATTAGGTGTTTCAAAATGTCGTCTTTCACGTAGATTCGGAATCATCACCAGCAAAAAAAGTCAGTTTTGTGATATCGTTGAATGAAGAAAGTTGTATCTTTCTTGTTTCAAGTGTTTAACTACGGACCCATGGCTAAAACTCAAGTTTTAAAGACTTTTCGAAATCCGAATTTGGACTTTCATCAGTGTATTAAGGGTATTAAAATGTCGTCTTTCACATTGATTCGAAATCGTCCACCGCAAAAAAGTTCCCTTTTGAGTTATCGTTGAATGAACAAAGTTGTCTCTTTCTTGTTTCAAGTGTTCAACGATGGACCCATGGCTAAAACTCAAGTTTTAAAAACTTCTCGAAATATGAATTTGTACTTTCTTTAGTGTATTAAGTGTTTCAAAATGTCGTCTTTCACGTAGATTCGGAATCATCAAAAGCAAATAAGTCAGTTTTTAGATATCTTTGATTGAACAAAGTTCTGTCTTTCTTGTTTCAAGTGTTTAACTATGGACCATGGCTAAAACTCAAGTTTTAAAAACTTTTCGAAATCTGAATATGGACTTTCTTTAGTGTATTAAGTGTTTCAAAATGCTGTCTTTCACGTAGATTCGTAATCATCAAAAGCAAATAAGTCAGTTTTAAGATATCGTTGATTGAACAAAGTTGTCTTCTTCTTGTTTCAAGTGTTCTACTATGGACCCATGGGTAAAACTCAAGTTTTAAAAACTTCCCGGAATCTGAATTGAGACTTTCGTTAGTGTATTAAGTGTATCAAAATGTCGTCTTTCACATGGATTCGGAATCGTCAACCGCAAAAAAAGTCAGTTTTGAGATATCGTTGAATGAACAAAGTTGTCTCTTTCTTGTTTCAAGTGCTTAACTATGGACCATGGCTAAAACTCAAGTTTTAAAGACATCCCGAAATCCGAATTTGGACTTTCTTTAGTGTATTAAGTGTATCAAAATGTCATCTTTCACATTGATTCGAGATCGTCAACCGCAAAAAAAGTCAGTTTTGTGATATCGTTGAATGAAGAAAGTTGTCTCTTTCTTGTTTCAAGTGTTTAACTATGGACCCATGGCTAAAACTCAAGTTTTAAAGACTTCCCGAAATCTGAATTTGGACTTTCATCAGTGTATTAAGTGTATTAAAATGTAGTCTTTCACATTGATTCAGAATCGTCCACCGCAAAAAACTTCCCTTTCGAGTTATCGTTGAATGAACGAAGTTGTCTCTTTCTTGTTTCAAGTGTTCAACTATGGACCCATGGCCAAAACTCAAGTTTTAAAAACTTCCCAAAATCTGAATTTGGGCTTTCTTTAGTGTATTAAGTGTTTCAAAATGCCGTCTTTCACGTAGATTCGTAATCATCAAAAGCAAATAAGTCAGTTTTTAGATATCTTTGATTGAACAAAGTTCTGTCTTTCTTGTTTCAAGTGTTTAACTATGGACCATGGCTAAAACTCAAGTTTTAAAAACTTTTCGAAATCTGAATATGGACTTTCTTTAGTGTATTAAGTGTTTCAAAATGCTGTCTTTCACGTAGATTCGTAATCATCAAAAGCAAATAAGTCAGTTTTAAGATATCGTTGATTGAACAAAGTTGTCTTCTTCTTGTTTCAAGTGTTCTACTATGGACCCATGGGTAAAACTCAAGTTTTAAAAACTTCCCGGAATCTGAATTGAGACTTTCGTTAGTGTATTAAGTGTATCAAAATGTCGTCTTTCACATGGATTCGGAATCGTCAACCGCAAAAAAAGTCAGTTTTGAGATATCGTTGAATGAACAAAGTTGTCTCTTTCTTGTTTCAAGTGCTTAACTATGGACCATGGCTAAAACTCAAGTTTTAAAGACATCCCGAAATCCGAATTTGGACTTTCTTTAGTGTATTAAGTGTATCAAAATGTCATCTTTCACATTGATTCGAGATCGTCAACCGCAAAAAAAGTCAGTTTTGAGATATCGTTGAATGAAGAAAGTTGTCTCTTTCTTGTTTCAAGTGTTTAACTATGGACCCATGGCTAAAACTCAAGTTTTAAAGACTTCCCGAAATCTGAATTTGGACTTTCATCAGTGTATTAAGTGTATTAAAATGTAGTCTTTCACATTGATTCAGAATCGTCCACCGCAAAAAACTTCCCTTTCGAGTTATCGTTGAATGAACGAAGTTGTCTCTTTCTTGTTTCAAGTGTTCAACTATGGACCCATGGCCAAAACTCAAGTTTTAAAAACTTCCCAAAATCTGAATTTGGGCTTTCTTTAGTGTATTAAGTGTTTCAAAATGCCGTCTTTCACGTAGATTCGTAATCATCAAAAGCAAATAAGTCAGTTTTTAGATATCTTTGATTGAACAAAGTTCTGTCTTTTCTTGTTTCAAGTGTTCTACTATGGACCCATGGCTAAAACTCAAGTTTTAAAAACATCCCGAAATCTAAATCTGGACTTTCATTAGGGTATTAAGTGTATCAAAATGTCGTCTTTCACATAGATTCGAAATCGTCAACTGCAAAAAAGTCAATTTTAAGATATCGTTGATTGAACAAAGTTGTCTCTTTCTTGTTTCAAGTGTTCTACTATGGACCCATGGGTAAAACTCAAGTTTTAAAAAAGTTCCCGGAATCCGAATTTGGACATTCGTTAGTGTATTAAGTGTATCAAAATGTCGTCTTTCACGTTGATTCGGAATCGTCAACCACAATAAAAGTCAGTTTTGAGATATTGTTGAATGAACAAAGTTCTCTCTTTCGTGTTTCAAGTGTTCTACTATTTACCCATGGCTAAAGCTCAAGTTTTAAAGACTTCCCGAAATCCGAATTTGGACTTTCGTTAGTATATTAAGTGTATCAAAATGTCATCTTTCACATTTATTCGAAATCGTCAACTGCAAAAAAAGTCAGTTTTGAGAAATCATTGAATGAACAAACTTGTCTCTTTCTTGTTTCAAGTGTTCTACTATGGACCCATGGTTAAAACTCAAGTTTTAAAGACTTCCCGAAATCCAAATTTAGACTTTCATTAGTGTATTAAGTGTATTAAAATGTCGTATTTCACATTGATTCGGAATCGTCAACCGCAAAAAAAGTCAGTTTTGAGATATCGTTGAATGAACAAAGTTGTCTCTTTCTTGTTTCAAGTGTTTAACTATGGACCCATGGCTAAAACTCAAGTTTTAAAGACTTCCCGAAATCCGAATTTGGACTTTCATTAGTGTATTAAGTGTATTAAAATGTCGCCTTTCACATTGATTCAGAGTCGTCGACCGCAAAAAAAGTCAGTTTTGAGATATCGTTGAATGAACAAAGTTGTCTCTTTCTTGTTTCAAGTGTTTAACTATGGACCCATGGCTAAAACTCAAGTTTTAAAGACTTCCCGAAATCCGAATTTAGACTTTCATTAGTGTATTAAGTGTATTAAAATGTCATCTTTCACATTGATTCAGAATCGTCAACCACAAAAAAAGTCAGTTTTGAGATATCGTTGAATGAACAAAGTTGTCTCTTTCTTGTTTCAAGTGTTTAACTATGGACCCATGGCTAAAACTCAAGTTTTAAAGACTTCCCGAAATCCGAATTTGGACTTTCATTAGCGTATTAAGTGTATTAAAATTTCATCTTTCACATTGATTCGGAATCGTCAACCGCAAAAAAAGTTAGTTTTGAGTTATAGTTGAATGAACAAAGTTGTCTCTTTCTTGTTTCAAGTGTTCAACTATGGACCCATGGCTAAAACTCAAGTTTTAAAGACTTCCCGAAATCCGAATTTGGACTTTCATGAGTGTATTATATGTATTAAAATGTCGACTTTCACATTGATTCGGAATCGTCAACCACAAAAAAAGTCAGTTTTGAAATATCGTTGAATGAACAAAGTTGTCTCTTTCTTTTTTCAAGTGTTTAACTATGGACCCATGGCTAAAACTCAAGTTTTAAAGACTTCCCGAAATCCGAATTTGGACTTTCATCAGTGTATTAAGTGTATTAAAATGTCGTCTTTCACATTGATTCGGAATCGTCAACCGCAAAAAAAGACAGTTTTGAGTTATCGTTGAATGAACAAAGTTGCCTGTTTCTTGTTTCAAGTGTTCAACTATGGACCCATGGCTAAAACTCAAGTTTTAAAAACTTCCCGAAATCTGAATTTGAACTTTATTTAGTGTATTAAGTGTTTCAAAATGTCATCTTTCACGTAGATTCGGAGCCGTCAAAAGCAAATAAGTCAGTTTTGAGATATCGTTCATAGAACAAAGTTTTGTCTTTCTTGTTTCAAGTGTTCCACTGTGCACCCATGGCTAAAACTCAAGTTTTAAAAACTTCCCGAGATCTGAATCTGGACTTTCATTAGTGTATCAAAATGTCGTCTTTCACATAGATTCGGAATCGTCAACTGCAAAAAAGTCAATTTTGAGATATCGTTGATTGAACAAAGTTGTCTCCTTCTTGTTTCAAGTGTTCTACTATGGACCCATGGGTAAAACTGAAGTTTTAAAAACGTCCCAAAATCCGAATTTGGACTTTCACTAGTGTATTAAGTGTATCAAAATGTCGTCTTTCACATTGATTCGGAATCGTCAACCGTAAAAAAAGTCAGTTTTGAGATATCGTTTGAATGAAGAAAGTTGTCTCTTTCTTGTTTCAAGTGTTCAACAATGGACCCATGGCTAAAACTCAAGTTTTAAAGACGTTCCGAAATCTGAATTTCGACTTTCATTAGTGTATTAAGTGTATTAAAATGTCGTCTTTCACAGTGAGTCGGAATCGTCAACCACAAAAAAAGTCAATTTTGAGATATCGTTGAATGAACAAAGTTGTCTCTTTCTTTTTTCAAGTGTTTATCTACGGACCCATGGCTAAAACTCAAGTTTTAAAGACTTTTCGAAATCCGAATTTGGACTTTCATCAGTGTATTAAGTGTATTAAAATGTCGTCTTTCACATTGATTCGGAATCGTCCACTGCAAAAAACTTCCCTTTTGAGTTATTGTTGAATGAACAAAGTTGTCTCTTTCTTGTTTCAAGTGTTCAACTATGGACCCATGGCTAAAACTCAAGTTTTAAAAACTTCTCGAAATATGAATTTGGACTTTCTTTAGTGTATTAGGTGTTTCAAAATGTCGTCTTTCACGTAGATTCGGAATCATCACCAGCAAAAAAAGTCAGTTTTGTGATATCGTTGAATGAAGAAAGTTGTATCTTTCTTGTTTCAAGTGTTTAACTACGGACCCATGGCTAAAACTCAAGTTTTAAAGACTTTTCGAAATCCGAATTTGGACTTTCATCAGTGTATTAAGGGTATTAAAATGTCGTCTTTCACATTGATTCGGAATCGTCCACCGCAAAAAAGTTCCCTTTTGAGTTATCGTTGAATGAACAAAGTTGTCTCTTTCTTGTTTCAAGTGTTCAACGATGGACCCATGGCTAAAACTCAAGTTTTAAAAACTTCTCGAAATATGAATTTGTACTTTCTTTAGTGTATTAAGTGTTTCAAAATGTCGTCTTTCACGTAGATTCGGAATCATCAAAAGCAAATAAGTCAGTTTTTAGATATCTTTGATTGAACAAAGTTCTGTCTTTCTTGTTTCAAGTGTTTAACTATGGACCATGGCTAAAACTCAAGTTTTAAAAACTTTTCGAAATCTGAATATGGACTTTCTTTAGTGTATTAAGTGTTTGAAAATGCTGTCTTTCACGTAGATTCGTAATCATCAAAAGCAAATAAGTCAGTTTTAAGATATCGTTGATTGAACAAAGTTTTCTTCTTCTTGTTTCAAGTGTTCTACTATGGACCCATGGGTAAAACTCAAGTTTTAAAAACTTCCCGGAATCTGAATTGAGACTTTCGTTAGTGTATTAATTGTATCAAAATGTCGTCTTTCACATGGATTCGGAATCGTCAACCGCAAAAAAAGTCAGTTTTGAGATATCGTTGAATGAACAAAGTTGTCTCTTTCTTGTTTCAAGTGCTTAACTATGGACCATGGCTAAAACTCAAGTTTTAAAGACATCCCGAAATCCGAATTTGGACTTTCGTTAGTGTATTAAGTGTATCAAAATGTCATCTTTCACATTGATTCGAGATCGTCAACCGCAAAAAAAGTCAGTTTTGAGATATCGTTGAATGAACAAAGTTGTCTCTTTCTTGTTTGAAGTGTTTAACTATGGACCCATGGCTAAAACTCAAGTTTTAAAGACTTCCCGAAATCTGAATTTGGACTTTCATCAGTGTATTAAGTGTATTAAAATGTAGTCTTTCACATTGATTCAGAATCGTCCACCGCAAAAAACTACCCTTTCGAGTTATCGTTGAATGAACGAAGTTGTCTCTTTCTTGTTTCAAGTGTTCAACTATGGACCCATGGCCAAAACTCAAGTTTTAAAAACTTCCCAAAATCTGAATTTGGGCTTTCTTTAGTGTATTAAGTGTTTCAAAATGCCGTCTTTCACGTAGATTCGTAATCATCAAAAGCAAATAAGTCAGTTTTTAGATATCTTTGATTGAACAAAGTTCTGTCTTTTCTTGTTTCAAGTGTTCTACTATGGACCCATGGCTAAAACTCAAGTTTTAAAAACATCCCGAAATCTAAATCTGGACTTTCATTAGGGTATTAAGTGTATCAAAATGTCGTCTTTCACATAGATTCGAAATCGTCAACTGCAAAAAAGTCAATTTTAAGATATCGTTGACTGAACAAAGTTGTCTCTTTCTTGTTTCAAGTGTTCTACTATGGAGACATGGGTAAAACTCAAGTTTTAAAAAAGTTCCCGGAATCCGAATTTGGACATTCGTTAGTGTATTAAGTGTATCAAAATGTCGTCTTTCACGTTGATTCGGAATCGTCAACCACAATAAAAGTCAGTTTTGAGATATTGTTGAATGAACAAAGTTCTCTCTTTCGTGTTTCAAGTGTTCTACTATTTACCCATGGCTAAAGCTCAAGTTTTAAAGACTTCCCGAAATCCGAATTTGGACTTTCGTTAGTGTATTAAGTGTATCAAAATGTCGTCTTTCACATTTATTCGAAATCGTCAACTGCAAAAAAAGTCAGTTTTGAGAAATCGTTGAATGAACAAAGTTGTCTCTTTCTTGTTTCAAGTGTTCTACTATGGACCCATGGCTAAAACTCAAGTTTTAAAGACTTCCCGAAATCCAAATTTAGACTTTCATTAGTGTATTAAGTGTATTAAAATGTCGTATTTCACATTGATTCGGAATCGTCAACCGCAAAAAAAGTCAGTTTTGAGATATCGTTGAATAAACAAAGTTGTCTCTTTCTTGTTTCAAGTGTTCAACTATGGACCCATGGCCAAAACTCAAGTTTTAAAAACTTCCCAAAATCTGAATTTGGGCTTTCTTTAGTGTATTAAGTGTTTCAAAATGCCGTCTTTCACGTAGATTCGTAAGCATCAAAAGCAAATAAGTCAGTTTTTAGATATCTTTGATTGAACAAAGTTCTGTCTTTTCTTGTTTCAAGTGTTCTACTATGGACCCATGGCTAAAACTCAAGTTTTAAAAACATCCCGAAATCTAAATCTGGACTTTCATTAGGGTATTAAGTGTATCAAAATGTCGTCTTTCACATAGATTCGAAATCGTCAACTGCAAAAAAGTCAATTTTAAGATATCGTTGATTGAACAAAGTTGTCTCTTTCTTGTTTCAAGTGTTCTACTATGGAGCCATGGGTAAAACTCAAGTTTTAAAAAAGTTCCCGGAATCCGAATTTGGACATTCGTTAGTGTATTAAGTGTATCAAAATGTCGTCTATCACGTTGATTCGGAATCGTCAACCACAATAAAAGTCAGTTTTGAGATATTGTTGAATGAACAAAGTTCTCTCTTTCGTGTTTCAAGTGTTCTACTATTTACCCATGGCTAAAGCTCAAGTTTTAAAGACTTCCCGAAATCCGAATTTGGACTTTCGTTAGTGTATTAAGTGTATCAAAATGTCGTCTTTCACATTTATTCGAAATCGTCAACTGCAAAAAAAGTCAGTTTTGAGAAATCGTTGAATGAACAAAGTTGTCTCTTTCTTGTTTCAAGTGTTCTACTATGGACCCATGGCTAAAACTCAAGTTTTAAAGACTTCCCGAAATCCAAATTTAGACTTTCATTAGTGTATTAAGTGTATTAAAATGTCGTATTTCACATTGATTCGGAATCGTCAACCGCAAAAAAAGTCAGTTTTGAG
This sequence comes from Diospyros kaki, assembly GCA_036245055.1. Classification (NCBI taxonomy): domain Eukaryota; kingdom Viridiplantae; phylum Streptophyta; class Magnoliopsida; order Ericales; family Ebenaceae; genus Diospyros; species Diospyros kaki. The sequence goes on along the minus strand of BSEG01000009.1, from coordinate 17,015,855 downwards.
ATATCGTTGAATGAACAAAGTTGTCTCTTTCTTGCTTCAAGTGTTTAACTACGGACCCATGGCTAAAACTCAAGTTTTAAAGACTTTTCGAAAACCGAATTTGGACTTTCATCAGTGTATTAAGGGTATTAAAATGTCGTCTTTCACATTGATTCGGAATCGTCCACCGCAAAAAAGTTCCCTTTTGAGTTATCGTTGAATGAACAAAGTTGTCTCTTTCTTGTTTCAAGTGTTCAACGATGGACCCATGGCTAAAACTCAAGTTTTAAAAACTTCTCGAAATATGAATTTGTACTTTCTTTAGTGTATTAAGTGTTTCAAAATGTCGTCTTTCACGTAGATTCGGAATCATCAAAAGCAAATAAGTCAGTTTTTAGATATCTTTGATTGAACAAAGTTCTGTCTTTCTTGTTTCAAGTGTTTAACTATGGACCATGGCTAAAACTCAAGTTTTAAAAACTTTTCGAAATCTGAATATGGACTTTCTTTAGTGTATTAAGTGTTTCAAAATGCTGTCTTTCACGTAGATTCGTAATCATCAAAAGCAAATAAGTCAGTTTTAAGATATCGTTGATTGAACAAAGTTTTCTTCTTCTTGTTTCAAGTGTTATACTATGGACCCATGGGTAAAACTCAAGTTTTAAAAACTTCCCGGAATCTGAATTGAGACTTTCGTTAGTGTATTAATTGTATCAAAATGTCGTCTTTCACATGGATTCGGAATCGTCAACCGCAAAAAAAGTCAGTTTTGAGATATCGTTGAATGAACAAAGTTGTCTCTTTCTTGTTTCAAGTGCTTAACTATGGACCATGGCTAAAACTCAAGTTTTAAAGACATCCCGAAATCTGAATTTGGACTTTCGTTAGTGTATTAAGTGTATCAAAATGTCATCTTTCACATTGATTCGAGATCGTTAACCGCAAAAAAAGTCAGTTTTGAGATATCGTTGAATGAACAAAGTTGTCTCTTTCTTGTTTCAAGTGTTTAACTATGGACCCATGGCTAAAACTCAAGTTTTAAAGACTTCCCGAAATCTGAATTTGGACTTTCATCAGTGTATTAAGTGTATTAAAATGTAGTCTTTCACAGTGATTCAGAATCGTCCACCGCAAAAAACTTCCCTTTCGAGTTATCGTTGAATGAACGAAGTTGTCTCTTTCTTGTTTCAAGTGTTCAACTATGGACCCACGGCCAAAACTCAAGTTTTAAAAACTTCCCAAAATCTGAATTTGGGCTTTCTTTAGTGTATTAAGTGTTTCAAAATGCCGTCTTTCACGTAGATTCGTAATCATCAAAAGCAAATAAGTCAGTTTTTAGATATCTTTGATTGAACAAAGTTCTGTCTTTTCTTGTTTCATGTGTTCTACTATTTACCCATGGCTAAAACTCAAGTTTTAAAGACATCCCGAAATCTGAATTTGGACTTTCGTTAGTGTATTAAGTGTATCAAAATGTCATCTTTCACATTGATTCAAGATCGTCAACCGCAAAAAAAGTCAGTTTTGAGATATCGTTGAATGAACAAAGTTGTCTCTTTCTTGTTTCAAGTGTTTAACTATGGACCCATGGCTAAAACTCAAGTTTTAAAGACTTCCCGAAATCTGAATTTGGACTTTCATCAGTGTATTAAGTGTATTAAAATGTAGTCTTTCACATTGATTCAGAATCGTCCACCGCAAAAAACTTCCCTTTCGAGTTATCGTTGAATGAACGAAGTTGTCTCTTTCTTGTTTCAAGTGTTCAACTATGGACCCACGGCCAAAACTCAAGTTTTAAAAACTTCCCAAAATCTGAATTTGGGCTCTCTTTAGTGTATTAAGTGTTTCAAAATGCCGTCTTTCACGTAGATTCGTAATCATCAAAAGCAAATAAGTCAGTTTTTAGATATCTTTGATTGAACAAAGTTCTGTCTTTTCTTGTTTCAAGTGTTCTACTATGGACCCATGGCTAAAACTCAAGTTTTAAAAACATCCCGAAATCTAAATCTGGACTTTCATTAGGGTATTAAGTGTATCAAAATGTCGTCTTTCACATAGATTCGAAATCGTCAACTGCAAAAAAGTCAATTTTAAGATATCGTTGATTGAACAAAGTTGTCTCTTTCTTGTTTCAAGTGTTCTACTATGGAGCCATGGGTAAAACTCAAGTTTTAAAAAAGTTCCCGGAATCCGAATTTGGACATTCGTTAGTGTATTAAGTGTATCAAAATGTCGTCTATCACGTTGATTCGGAATCGTCAACCACAATAAAAGTCAGTTTTGAGATATTGTTGAATGAACAAAGTTCTCTCTTTCGTGTTTCAAGTGTTCTACTATTTACCCATGGCTAAAGCTCAAGTTTTAAAGACTTCCCGAAATCCGAATTTGGACTTTCGTTAGTGTATTAAGTGTATCAAAATGTCGTCTTTCACATTTATTCGAAATCGTCAACTGCAAAAAAAGTCAGTTTTGAGAAATCGTTGAATGAACAAAGTTGTCTCTTTCTTGTTTCAAGTGTTCTACTATGGACCCATGGCTAAAACTCAAGTTTTAAAGACTTCCCGAAATCCAAATTTAGACTTTCATTAGTGTATTAAGTGTATTAAAATGTCGTATTTCACATTGATTCGGAATCGTCAACCGCAAAAAAAGTCAGTTTTGAGATATCGTTGAATGAACAAAGTTGTCTCTTTCTTGCTTCAAGTGTTTAACTACGGACCCATGGCTAAAACTCAAGTTTTAAAGACTTTTCGAAATCCGAATTTGGACTTTCATCAGTGTATTAAGGGTATTAAAATGTCGTCTTTCACATTGATTCGGAATCGTCCACCGCAAAAAAGTTCCCTTTTGAGTTATCGTTGAATGAACAAAGTTGTCTCTTTCTTGTTTCAAGTGTTCAACGATGGACCCATGGCTAAAACTCAAGTTTTAAAAACTTCTCGAAATATGAATTTGTACTTTCTTTAGTGTATTAAGTGTTTCAAAATGTCGTCTTTCACGTAGATTCGGAATCATCAAAAGCAAATAAGTCAGTTTTTAGATATCTTTGATTGAACAAAGTTCTGTCTTTCTTGTTTCAAGTGTTTAACTATGGACCATGGCTAAAACTCAAGTTTTAAAAACTTTTCGAAATCTGAATATGGACTTTCTTTAGTGTATTAAGTGTTTCAAAATGCTGTCTTTCACGTAGATTCGTAATCATCAAAAGCAAATAAGTCAGTTTTAAGATATCGTTGATTGAACAAAGTTTTCTTCTTCTTGTTTCAAGTGTTATACTATGGACCCATGGGTAAAACTCAAGTTTTAAAAACTTCCCGGAATCTGAATTGAGACTTTCGTTAGTGTATTAATTGTATCAAAATGTCGTCTTTCACATGGATTCGGAATCGTCAACCGCAAAAAAAGTCAGTTTTGAGATATCGTTGAATGAACAAAGTTGTCTCTTTCTTGTTTCAAGTGCTTAACTATGGACCATGGCTAAAACTCAAGTTTTAAAGACATCCCGAAATCTGAATTTGGACTTTCGTTAGTGTATTAAGTGTATCAAAATGTCATCTTTCACATTGATTCGAGATCGTTAACCGCAAAAAAAGTCAGTTTTGAGATATCGTTGAATGAACAAAGTTGTCTCTTTCTTGTTTCAAGTGTTTAACTATGGACCCATGGCTAAAACTCAAGTTTTAAAGACTTCCCGAAATCTGAATTTGGACTTTCATCAGTGTATTAAGTGTATTAAAATGTAGTCTTTCACAGTGATTCAGAATCGTCCACCGCAAAAAACTTCCCTTTCGAGTTATCGTTGAATGAACGAAGTTGTCTCTTTCTTGTTTCAAGTGTTCAACTATGGACCCACGGCCAAAACTCAAGTTTTAAAAACTTCCCAAAATCTGAATTTGGGCTTTCTTTAGTGTATTAAGTGTTTCAAAATGCCGTCTTTCACGTAGATTCGTAATCATCAAAAGCAAATAAGTCAGTTTTTAGATATCTTTGATTGAACAAAGTTCTGTCTTTTCTTGTTTCATGTGTTCTACTATTTACCCATGGCTAAAACTCAAGTTTTAAAGACATCCCGAAATCCGAATTTGGACTTTCGTTAGTGTATTAAGTGTATCAAAATGTCATCTTTCACATTGATTCGAGATCGTCAACCGCAAAAAAAGTCAGTTTTGAGATATCGTTGAATGAACAAAGTTGTCTCTTTCTTGTTTCAAGTGTTTAACTATGGACCCATGGCTAAAACTCAAGTTTTAAAGACTTCCCGAAATCTGAATTTGGACTTTCATCAGTGTATTAAGTGTATTAAAATGTAGTCTTTCACATTGATTCAGAATCGTCCACCGCAAAAAACTTCCCTTTCGAGTTATCGTTGAATGAACGAAGTTGTCTCTTTCTTGTTTCAAGTGTTCTACTATGGACCCACGGCCAAAACTCAAGTTTTAAAAACTTCCCAAAATCTGAATTTGGGCTCTCTTTAGTGTATTAAGTGTTTCAAAATGCCGTCTTTCACGTAGATTCGTAATCATCAAAAGCAAATAAGTCAGTTTTTAGATATCTTTGATTGAACAAAGTTCTGTCTTTTCTTGTTTCAAGTGTTCTACTATGGACCCATGGCTAAAACTCAAGTTTTAAAAACATCCCGAAATCTAAATCTGGACTTTCATTAGGGTATTAAGTGTATCAAAATGTCGTCTTTCACATAGATTCGAAATCGTCAACTGCAAAAAAGTCAATTTTAAGATATCGTTGATTGAACAAAGTTGTCTCTTTCTTGTTTCAAGTGTTCTACTATGGACCCATGGGTAAAACTCAAGTTTTAAAAAAGTTCCCGGAATTCGAATTTGGACATTCGTTAGTGTATTAAGTGTATCAAAATGTCGTCTTTCACGTTGATTCGGAATCGTCAACCACAATAAAAGTCAGTTTTGAGATATTGTTGAATGAACAAAGTTCTCTCTTTCGTGTTTCAAGTGTTCTACTATTTACCCATGGCTAAAGCTCAAGTTTTAAAGACTTCCCGAAATCCGAATTTGGACTTTCGTTAGTATATTAAGTGTATCAAAATGTCATCTTTCACATTTATTCGAAATCGTCAAATGCAAAAAAAGTCAGTTTTGAGAAATCATTGAATGAACAAACTTGTCTCTTTCTTGTTTCAAGTGTTCTACTATGGACCCATGGTTAAAACTCAAGTTTTAAAGACTTCCCGAAATCCAAATTTAGACTTTCATTAGTGTATTAAGTGTATTAAAATGTCGTATTTCACATTGATTCGGAATCGTCAACCGCAAAAAAAGTCAGTTTTGAGATATCGTTGAATGAACAAAGTTGTCTCTTTCTTGTTTCAAGTGTTTAACTATGGACCCATGGCTAAAACTCAAGTTTTAAAGACTTCCCGAAATCCGAATTTGGACTTTCATTAGTGTATTAAGTGTATTAAAATGTCGCCTTTCACATTGATTCAGAGTCGTCGACCGCAAAAAAAGTCAGTTTTGAGATATCGTTGAATGAACAAAGTTGTCTCTTTCTTGTTTCAAGTGTTTAACTATGGACCCATGGCTAAAACTCAAGTTTTAAAGACTTCCCGAAATCCGAATTTAGACTTTCATTAGTGTATTAAGTGTATTAAAATGTCATATTTCACATTGATTCAGAATCGTCAACCACAAAAAAAGTCAGTTTTGAGATATCGTTGAATGAACAAAGTTCTCTCTTTCTTGTTTCAAGTGTTTAACTATGGACCCATGGCTAAAACTCAAGTTTTAAAGACTTCCCGAAATCCGAATTTGGACTTTCATTAGCGTATTAAGTGTATTAAAATTTCATCTTTCACATTGATTCGGAATCGTCAACCGCAAAAAAAGTTAGTTTTGAGTTATAGTTGAATGAACAAAGTTGTCTCTTTCTTGTTTCAAGTGTTCAACTATGGACCCATGGCTAAAACTCAAGTTTTAAAGACTTCCCGAAATCCGAATTTGGACTTTCATGAGTGTATTATATGTATTAAAATGTCGACTTTCACATTGATTCGAAATCGTCAACCACAAAAAAAGTCAGTTTTGAGATATCGTTGAATGAACAAAGTTGTCTCTTTCTTTTTTCAAGTGTTTAACTATGGACCCATGGCTAAAACTCAAGTTTTAAAGACTTCCCGAAATCCGAATTTGGACTTTCATCAGTGTATTAAGTGTATTAAAATGTCGTCTTTCACATTGATTCGGAATCGTCAACCGCAAAAAAAGACAGTTTTGAGTTATCGTTGAATGAACAAAGTTGCCTGTTTCTTGTTTCAAGTGTTCAACTATGGACCCATGGCTAAAACTCAAGTTTTAAAACTTCCCGAAATCTGAATTTGAACTTTATTTAGTGTATTAAGTGTTTCAAAATGTCATCTTTCACGTAGATTCGGAGCCGTCAAAAGCAAATAAGTCAGTTTTGAGATATCGTTCATAGAACAAAGTTTTGTCTTTCTTGTTTCAAGTGTTCCACTGTGCACCCATGGCTAAAACTCAAGTTTTAAAAACTTCCCGAGATCTGAATCTGGACTTTCATTAGTGTATCAAAATGTCGTCTTTCACATAGATTCGGAATCGTCAACTGCAAAAAAGTCAATTTTGAGATATCGTTGATTGAACAAAGTTGTCTCCTTCTTGTTTCAAGTGTTCTACTATGGACCCATGGGTAAAACTGAAGTTTTAAAAACGTCCCAAAATCCGAATTTGGACTTTCACTAGTGTATTAAGTGTATCAAAATGTCGTCTTTCACATTGATTCGGAATCGTCAACCGTAAAAAAAGTCAGTTTTGAGATATCGTTTGAATGAAGAAAGTTGTCTCTTTCTTGTTTCAAGTGTTCAACAATGGACCCATGGCTAAAACTCAAGTTTTAAAGACGTTCCGAAATCTGAATTTCGACTTTCATTAGTGTATTAAGTGTATTAAAATGTCGTCTTTCACAGTGAGTCGGAATCGTCAACCACAAAAAAAGTCAATTTTGAGATATCGTTGAATGAACAAAGTTGTCTCTTTCTTTTTTCAAGTGTTTATCTACGGACCCATGGCTAAAACTCAAGTTTTAAAGACTTTCCGAAATCCGAATTTGGACTTTCATCAGTGTATTAAGTGTATTAAAATGTCGTCTTTCACATTGATTCGGAATCGTCCACTGCAAAAAACTTCCCTTTTGAGTTATTGTTGAATGAACAAAGTTGTCTCTTTCTTGTTTCAAGTGTTCAACTATGGACCCATGGCTAAAACTCAAGTTTTAAAAACTTCTCGAAATATGAATTTGGACTTTCTTTAGTGTATTAGGTGTTTCAAAATGTCGTCTTTCACGTAGATTCGGAATCATCACCAGCAAAAAAAGTCAGTTTTGTGATATCGTTGAATGAAGAAAGTTGTATCTTTCTTGTTTCAAGTGTTTAACTACGGACCCATGGCTAAAACTCAAGTTTTAAAGACTTTTCGAAATCCGAATTTGGACTTTCATCAGTGTATTAAGGGTATTAAAATGTCGTCTTTCACATTGATTCGAAATCGTCCACCGCAAAAAAGTTCCCTTTTGAGTTATCGTTGAATGAACAAAGTTGTCTCTTTCTTGTTTCAAGTGTTCAACGATGGACCCATGGCTAAAACTCAAGTTTTAAAAACTTCTCGAAATATGAATTTGTACTTTCTTTAGTGTATTAAGTGTTTCAAAATGTCGTCTTTCACGTAGATTCGGAATCATCAAAAGCAAATAAGTCAGTTTTTAGATATCTTTGATTGAACAAAGTTCTGTCTTTCTTGTTTCAAGTGTTTAACTATGGACCATGGCTAAAACTCAAGTTTTAAAAACTTTTCGAAATCTGAATATGGACTTTCTTTAGTGTATTAAGTGTTTCAAAATGCTGTCTTTCACGTAGATTCGTAATCATCAAAAGCAAATAAGTCAGTTTTAAGATATCGTTGATTGAACAAAGTTGTCTTCTTCTTGTTTCAAGTGTTCTACTATGGACCCATGGGTAAAACTCAAGTTTTAAAAACTTCCCGGAATCTGAATTGAGACTTTCGTTAGTGTATTAATTGTATCAAAATGTCGTCTTTCACATGGATTCGGAATCGTCAACCGCAAAAAAAGTCAGTTTTGAGATATCGTTGAATGAACAAAGTTGTCTCTTTCTTGTTTCAAGTGCTTAACTATGGACCATGGCTAAAACTCAAGTTTTAAAGACATCCCGAAATCTGAATTTGGACTTTCGTTAGTGTATTAAGTGTATCAAAATGTCATCTTTCACATTGATTCGAGATCGTTAACCGCAAAAAAAGTCAGTTTTGAGATATCGTTGAATGAACAAAGTTGTCTCTTTCTTGTTTCAAGTGTTTAACTATGGACCCATGGCTAAAACTCAAGTTTTAAAGACTTCCCGAAATCTGAATTTGGACTTTCATCAGTGTATTAAGTGTATTAAAATGTAGTCTTTCACAGTGATTCAGAATCGTCCACCGCAAAAAACTTCCCTTTCGAGTTATCGTTGAATGAACGAAGTTGTCTCTTTCTTGTTTCAAGTGTTCAACTATGGACCCACGGCCAAAACTCAAGTTTTAAAAACTTCCCAAAATCTGAATTTGGGCTTTCTTTAGTGTATTAAGTGTTTCAAAATGCCGTCTTTCACGTAGATTCGTAATCATCAAAAGCAAATAAGTCAGTTTTTAGATATCTTTGATTGAACAAAGTTCTGTCTTTTCTTGTTTCATGTGTTCTACTATTTACCCATGGCTAAAACTCAAGGTTTAAAGACATCCCGAAATCCGAATTTGGACTTTCGTTAGTGTATTAAGTGTATCAAAATGTCATCTTTCACATTGATTCGAGATCGTCAACCGCAAAAAAAGTCAGTTTTGAGATATCGTTGAATGAACAAAGTTGTCTCTTTCTTGTTTCAAGTGTTTAACTATGGACCCATGGCTAAAACTCAAGTTTTAAAGACGTCCCGAAATCTGAATTTGGACTTTCATCAGTGTATTAAGTGTATTAAAATGTAGTCTTTCACATTGATTCAGAATCGTCCACCGCAAAAAACTTCCCTTTCGAGTTATCGTTGAATGAACGAAGTTGTCTCTTTCTTGTTTCAAGTGTTCAACTATGGACCCACGGCCAAAACTCAAGTTTTAAAAACTTCCCAAAATCTGAATTTGGGCTCTCTTTAGTGTATTAAGTGTTTCAAAATGCCGTCTTTCACGTAGATTCGTAATCATCAAAAGCAAATAAGTCAGTTTTTAGATATCTTTGATTGAACAAAGTTCTGTCTTTTCTTGTTTCAAGTGTTCTACTATGGACCCATGGCTAAAACTCAAGTTTTAAAAACATCCCGAAATCTAAATCTGGACTTTCATTAGGGTATTAAGTGTATCAAAATGTCGTCTTTCACATAGATTCGAAATCGTCAACTGCAAAAAAGTCAATTTTAAGATATCGTTGATTGAACAAAGTTGTCTCTTTCTTGTTTCAAGTGTTCTACTATGGACCCATGGGTAAAACTCAAGTTTTAAAAAAGTTCCCGGAATTCGAATTTGGACATTCGTTAGTGTATTAAGTGTATCAAAATGTCGTCTTTCACGTTGATTCGGAATCGTCAACCACAATAAAAGTCAGTTTTGAGATATTGTTGAATGAACAAAGTTCTCTCTTTCGTGTTTCAAGTGTTCTACTATTTACCCATGGCTAAAGCTCAAGTTTTAAAGACTTCCCGAAATCCGAATTTGGACTTTCGTTAGTATATTAAGTGTATCAAAATGTCATCTTTCACATTTATTCGAAATCGTCAAATGCAAAAAAAGTCAGTTTTGAGAAATCATTGAATGAACAAACTTGTCTCTTTCTTGTTTCAAGTGTTCTACTATGGACCCATGGTTAAAACTCAAGTTTTAAAGACTTCCCGAAATCCAAATTTAGACTTTCATTAGTGTATTAAGTGTATTAAAATGTCGTATTTCACATTGATTCGGAATCGTCAACCGCAAAAAAAGTCAGTTTTGAGATATCGTTGAATGAACAAAGTTGTCTCTTTCTTGTTTCAAGTGTTTAACTATGGACCCATGGCTAAAACTCAAGTTTTAAAGACTTCCCGAAATCCGAATTTGGACTTTCATTAGTGTATTAAGTGTATTAAAATGTCGCCTTTCACATTGATTCAGAGTCGTCGACCGCAAAAAAAGTCAGTTTTGAGATATCGTTGAATGAACAAAGTTGTCTCTTTCTTGTTTCAAGTGTTTAACTATGGACCCATGGCTAAAACTCAAGTTTTAAAGACTTCCCGAAATCCGAATTTAGACTTTCATTAGTGTATTAAGTGTATTAAAATGTCATATTTCACATTGATTCAGAATCGTCAACCACAAAAAAAGTCAGTTTTGAGATATCGTTGAATGAACAAAGTTCTCTCTTTCTTGTTTCAAGTGTTTAACTATGGACCCATGGCTAAAACTCAAGTTTTAAAGACTTCCCGAAATCCGAATTTGGACTTTCATTAGCGTATTAAGTGTATTAAAATTTCATCTTTCACATTGATTCGGAATCGTCAACCGCAAAAAAAGTTAGTTTTGAGTTATAGTTGAATGAACAAAGTTGTCTCTTTCTTGTTTCAAGTGTTCTACTATGGACCCATGGCTAAAACTCAAGTTTTAAAAACATCCCGAAATCTAAATCTGGACTTTCATTAGGGTATTAAGTGTATCAAAATGTCGTCTTTCACATAGATTCGAAATCGTCAACTGCAAAAAAGTCAATTTTAAGATATCGTTGATTGAACAAAGTTGTCTCTTTCTTGTTTCAAGTGTTCTACTATGGACCCATGGGTAAAACTCAAGTTTTAAAAAAGTTCCCGGAATTCGAATTTGGACATTCGTTAGTGTATTAAGTGTATCAAAATGTCGTCTTTCACGTTGATTCGGAATCGTCAACCACAATAAAAGTCAGTTTTGAGATATTGTTGAATGAACAAAGTTCTCTCTTTCGTGTTTCAAGTGTTCTACTATTTACCCATGGCTAAAGCTCAAGTTTTAAAGACTTCCCGAAATCCGAATTTGGACTTTCGTTAGTATATTAAGTGTATCAAAATGTCATCTTTCACATTTATTCGAAATCGTCAAATGCAAAAAAAGTCAGTTTTGAGAAATCATTGAATGAACAAACTTGTCTCTTTCTTGTTTCAAGTGTTCTACTATGGACCCATGGTTAAAACTCAAGTTTTAAAGACTTCCCGAAATCCAAATTTAGACTTTCATTAGTGTATTAAGTGTATTAAAATGTCGTATTTCACATTGATTCGGAATCGTCAACCGCAAAAAAAGTCAGTTTTGAGATATCGTTGAATGAACAAAGTTGTCTCTTTCTTGTTTCAAGTGTTTAACTATGGACCCATGGCTAAAACTCAAGTTTTAAAGACTTCCCGAAATCCGAATTTGGACTTTCATTAGTGTATTAAGTGTATTAAAATGTCGCCTTTCACATTGATTCAGAGTCGTCGACCGCAAAAAAAGTCAGTTTTGAGATATCGTTGAATGAACAAAGTTGTCTCTTTCTTGTTTCAAGTGTTTAACTATGGACCCATGGCTAAAACTCAAGTTTTAAAGACTTCCCGAAATCCGAATTTAGACTTTCATTAGTGTATTAAGTGTATTAAAATGTCATATTTCACATTGATTCAGAATCGTCAACCACAAAAAAAGTCAGTTTTGAGATATCGTTGAATGAACAAAGTTCTCTCTTTCTTGTTTCAAGTGTTTAACTATGGACCCATGGCTAAAACTCAAGTTTTAAAGACTTCCCGAAATCCGAATTTGGACTTTCATTAGCGTATTAAGTGTATTAAAATTTCATCTTTCACATTGATTCGGAATCGTCAACCGCAAAAAAAGTTAGTTTTGAGTTATAGTTGAATGAACAAAGTTGTCTCTTTCTTGTTTCAAGTGTTCAACTATGGACCCATGGCTAAAACTCAAGTTTTAAAGACTTCCCGAAATCCGAATTTGGACTTTCATGAGTGTATTATATGTATTAAAATGTCGACTTTCACATTGATTCGAAATCGTCAACCACAAAAAAAGTCAGTTTTGAGATATCGTTGAATGAACAAAGTTGTCTCTTTCTTTTTTCAAGTGTTTAACTATGGACCCATGGCTAAAACTCAAGTTTTAAAGACTTCCCGAAATCCGAATTTGGACTTTCATCAGTGTATTAAGTGTATTAAAATGTCGTCTTTCACATTGATTCGGAATCGTCAACCGCAAAAAAAGACAGTTTTGAGTTATCGTTGAATGAACAAAGTTGCCTGTTTCTTGTTTCAAGTGTTCAACTATGGACCCATGGCTAAAACTCAAGTTTTAAAACTTCCCGAAATCTGAATTTGAACTTTATTTAGTGTATTAAGTGTTTCAAAATGTCATCTTTCACGTAGATTCGGAGCCGTCAAAAGCAAATAAGTCAGTTTTGAGATATCGTTCATAGAACAAAGTTTTGTCTTTCTTGTTTCAAGTGTTCCACTGTGCACCCATGGCTAAAACTCAAGTTTTAAAAACTTCCCGAGATCTGAATCTGGACTTTCATTAGTGTATCAAAATGTCGTCTTTCACATAGATTCGGAATCGTCAACTGCAAAAAAGTCAATTTTGAGATATCGTTGATTGAACAAAGTTGTCTCCTTCTTGTTTCAAGTGTTCTACTATGGACCCATGGGTAAAACTGAAGTTTTAAAAACGTCCCAAAATCCGAATTTGGACTTTCACTAGTGTATTAAGTGTATCAAAATGTCGTCTTTCACATTGATTCGGAATCGTCAACCGTAAAAAAAGTCAGTTTTGAGATATCGTTTGAATGAAGAAAGTTGTCTCTTTCTTGTTTCAAGTGTTCAACAATGGACCCATGGCTAAAACTCAAGTTTTAAAGACGTTCCGAAATCTGAATTTCGACTTTCATTAGTGTATTAAGTGTATTAAAATGTCGTCTTTCACAGTGAGTCGGAATCGTCAACCACAAAAAAAGTCAATTTTGAGATATCGTTGAATGAACAAAGTTGTCTCTTTCTTTTTTCAAGTGTTTATCTACGGACCCATGGCTAAAACTCAAGTTTTAAAGACTTTCCGAAATCCGAATTTGGACTTTCATCAGTGTATTAAGTGTATTAAAATGTCGTCTTTCACATTGATTCGGAATCGTCCACTGCAAAAAACTTCCCTTTTGAGTTATTGTTGAATGAACAAAGTTGTCTCTTTCTTGTTTCAAGTGTTCAACTATGGACCCATGGCTAAAACTCAAGTTTTAAAAACTTCTCGAAATATGAATTTGGACTTTCTTTAGTGTATTAGGTGTTTCAAAATGTCGTCTTTCACGTAGATTCGGAATCATCACCAGCAAAAAAAGTCAGTTTTGTGATATCGTTGAATGAAGAAAGTTGTATCTTTCTTGTTTCAAGTGTTTAACTACGGACCCATGGCTAAAACTCAAGTTTTAAAGACTTTTCGAAATCCGAATTTGGACTTTCATCAGTGTATTAAGGGTATTAAAATGTCGTCTTTCACATTGATTCGAAATCGTCCACCGCAAAAAAGTTCCCTTTTGAGTTATCGTTGAATGAACAAAGTTGTCTCTTTCTTGTTTCAAGTGTTCAACGATGGACCCATGGCTAAAACTCAAGTTTTAAAAACTTCTCGAAATATGAATTTGTACTTTCTTTAGTGTATTAAGTGTTTCAAAATGTCGTCTTTCACGTAGATTCGGAATCATCAAAAGCAAATAAGTCAGTTTTTAGATATCTTTGATTGAACAAAGTTCTGTCTTTCTTGTTTCAAGTGTTTAACTATGGACCATGGCTAAAACTCAAGTTTTAAAAACTTTTCGAAATCTGAATATGGACTTTCTTTAGTGTATTAAGTGTTTCAAAATGCTGTCTTTCACGTAGATTCGTAATCATCAAAAGCAAATAAGTCAGTTTTAAGATATCGTTGATTGAACAAAGTTGTCTTCTTCTTGTTTCAAGTGTTCTACTATGGACCCATGGGTAAAACTCAAGTTTTAAAAACTTCCCGGAATCTGAATTGAGACTTTCGTTAGTGTATTAATTGTATCAAAATGTCGTCTTTCACATGGATTCGGAATCGTCAACCGCAAAAAAAGTCAGTTTTGAGATATCGTTGAATGAACAAAGTTGTCTCTTTCTTGTTTCAAGTGCTTAACTATGGACCATGGCTAAAACTCAAGTTTTAAAGACATCCCGAAATCTGAATTTGGACTTTCGTTAGTGTATTAAGTGTATCAAAATGTCATCTTTCACATTGATTCGAGATCGTTAACCGCAAAAAAAGTCAGTTTTGAGATATCGTTGAATGAACAAAGTTGTCTCTTTCTTGTTTCAAGTGTTTAACTATGGACCCATGGCTAAAACTCAAGTTTTAAAGACTTCCCGAAATCTGAATTTGGACTTTCATCAGTGTATTAAGTGTATTAAAATGTAGTCTTTCACAGTGATTCAGAATCGTCCACCGCAAAAAACTTCCCTTTCGAGTTATCGTTGAATGAACGAAGTTGTCTCTTTCTTGTTTCAAGTGTTCAACTATGGACCCACGGCCAAAACTCAAGTTTTAAAAACTTCCCAAAATCTGAATTTGGGCTTTCTTTAGTGTATTAAGTGTTTCAAAATGCCGTCTTTCACGTAGATTCGTAATCATCAAAAGCAAATAAGTCAGTTTTTAGATATCTTTGATTGAACAAAGTTCTGTCTTTTCTTGTTTCATGTGTTCTACTATTTACCCATGGCTAAAACTCAAGGTTTAAAGACATCCCGAAATCCGAATTTGGACTTTCGTTAGTGTATTAAGTGTATCAAAATGTCATCTTTCACATTGATTCGAGATCGTCAACCGCAAAAAAAGTCAGTTTTGAGATATCGTTGAATGAACAAAGTTGTCTCTTTCTTGTTTCAAGTGTTTAACTATGGACCCATGGCTAAAACTCAAGTTTTAAAGACGTCCCGAAATCTGAATTTGGACTTTCATCAGTGTATTAAGTGTATTAAAATGTAGTCTTTCACATTGATTCAGAATCGTCCACCGCAAAAAACTTCCCTTTCGAGTTATCGTTGAATGAACGAAGTTGTCTCTTTCTTGTTTCAAGTGTTCAACTATGGACCCACGGCCAAAACTCAAGTTTTAAAAACTTCCCAAAATCTGAATTTGGGCTCTCTTTAGTGTATTAAGTGTTTCAAAATGCCGTCTTTCACGTAGATTCGTAATCATCAAAAGCAAATAAGTCAGTTTTTAGATATCTTTGATTGAACAAAGTTCTGTCTTTTCTTGTTTCAAGTGTTCTACTATGGACCCATGGCTAAAACTCAAGTTTTAAAAACATCCCGAAATCTAAATCTGGACTTTCATTAGGGTATTAAGTGTATCAAAATGTCGTCTTTCACATAGATTCGAAATCGTCAACTGCAAAAAAGTCAATTTTAAGATATCGTTGATTGAACAAAGTTGTCTCTTTCTTGTTTCAAGTGTTCTACTATGGACCCATGGGTAAAACTCAAGTTTTAAAAAAGTTCCCGGAATTCGAATTTGGACATTCGTTAGTGTATTAAGTGTATCAAAATGTCGTCTTTCACGTTGATTCGGAATCGTCAACCACAATAAAAGTCAGTTTTGAGATATTGTTGAATGAACAAAGTTCTCTCTTTCGTGTTTCAAGTGTTCTACTATTTACCCATGGCTAAAGCTCAAGTTTTAAAGACTTCCCGAAATCCGAATTTGGACTTTCGTTAGTATATTAAGTGTATCAAAATGTCATCTTTCACATTTATTCGAAATCGTCAAATGCAAAAAAAGTCAGTTTTGAGAAATCATTGAATGAACAAACTTGTCTCTTTCTTGTTTCAAGTGTTCTACTATGGACCCATGGTTAAAACTCAAGTTTTAAAGACTTCCCGAAATCCAAATTTAGACTTTCATTAGTGTATTAAGTGTATTAAAATGTCGTATTTCACATTGATTCGGAATCGTCAACCGCAAAAAAAGTCAGTTTTGAGATATCGTTGAATGAACAAAGTTGTCTCTTTCTTGTTTCAAGTGTTTAACTATGGACCCATGGCTAAAACTCAAGTTTTAAAGACTTCCCGAAATCCGAATTTGGACTTTCATTAGTGTATTAAGTGTATTAAAATGTCGCCTTTCACATTGATTCAGAGTCGTCGACCGCAAAAAAAGTCAGTTTTGAGATATCGTTGAATGAACAAAGTTGTCTCTTTCTTGTTTCAAGTGTTTAACTATGGACCCATGGCTAAAACTCAAGTTTTAAAGACTTCCCGAAATCCGAATTTAGACTTTCATTAGTGTATTAAGTGTATTAAAATGTCATATTTCACATTGATTCAGAATCGTCAACCACAAAAAAAGTCAGTTTTGAGATATCGTTGAATGAACAAAGTTCTCTCTTTCTTGTTTCAAGTGTTTAACTATGGACCCATGGCTAAAACTCAAGTTTTAAAGACTTCCCGAAATCCGAATTTGGACTTTCATTAGCGTATTAAGTGTATTAAAATTTCATCTTTCACATTGATTCGGAATCGTCAACCGCAAAAAAAGTTAGTTTTGAGTTATAGTTGAATGAACAAAGTTGTCTCTTTCTTGTTTCAAGTGTTCTACTATGGACCCATGGCTAAAACTCAAGTTTTAAAAACATCCCGAAATCTAAATCTGGACTTTCATTAGGGTATTAAGTGTATCAAAATGTCGTCTTTCACATAGATTCGAAATCGTCAACAGCAAAAAAGTCAATTTTAAGATATCGTTGATTGAACAAAGTTGTCTCTTTCTTGTTTCAAGTGTTCTACTATGGACCCATGGGTAAAACTCAAGTTTTAAAAAAGTTCCCGGAATTCGAATTTGGACATTCGTTAGTGTATTAAGTGTATCAAAATGTCGTCTTTCACGTTGATTCGGAATCGTCAACCACAATAAAAGTCAGTTTTGAGATATTGTTGAATGAACAAAGTTCTCTCTTTCGTGTTTCAAGTGTTCTACTATTTACCCATGGCTAAAGCTCAAGTTTTAAAGACTTCCCGAAATCCGAATTTGGACTTTCGTTAGTATATTAAGTGTATCAAAATGTCATCTTTCACATTTATTCGAAATCGTCAAATGCAAAAAAAGTCAGTTTTGAGAAATCATTGAATGAACAAACTTGTCTCTTTCTTGTTTCAAGTGTTCTACTATGGACCCATGGTTAAAACTCAAGTTTTAAAGACTTCCCGAAATCCAAATTTAGACTTTCATTAGTGTATTAAGTGTATTAAAATGTCGTATTTCACATTGATTCGGAATCGTCAACCGCAAAAAAAGTCAGTTTTGAGATATCGTTGAATGAACAAAGTTGTCTCTTTCTTGTTTCAAGTGTTTAACTATGGACCCATGGCTAAAACTCAAGTTTTAAAGACTTCCCGAAATCCGAATTTGGACTTTCATTAGTGTATTAAGTGTATTAAAATGTCGCCTTTCACATTGATTCAGAGTCGTCGACCGCAAAAAAAGTCAGTTTTGAGATATCGTTGAATGAACAAAGTTGTCTCTTTCTTGTTTCAAGTGTTTAACTATGGACCCATGGCTAAAACTCAAGTTTTAAAGACTTCCCGAAATCCGAATTTAGACTTTCATTAGTGTATTAAGTGTATTAAAATGTCATATTTCACATTGATTCAGAATCGTCAACCACAAAAAAAGTCAGTTTTGAGATATCGTTGAATGAACAAAGTTCTCTCTTTCTTGTTTCAAGTGTTTAACTATGGACCCATGGCTAAAACTCAAGTTTTAAAGACTTCCCGAAATCCGAATTTGGACTTTCATTAGTGTATTAAGTGTATTAAAATGTCGCCTTTCACATTGATTCGGAGTCGTCGACCGCAAAAAAAGTCAGTTTTGAGATATCGTTGAATGAACAAAGTTGTCTCTTTCTTGTTTCAAGTGTTTAACTATGGACCCATGGCTAAAACTCAAGTTTTAAAGACTTCCCGAAATCCGAATTTAGACTTTCATTAGTGTATTAAGTGTATTAAAATGTCATATTTCACATTGATTCAGAATCGTCAACCACAAAAAAAGTCAGTTTTGAGATATCGTTGAATGAACAAAGTTCTCTCTTTCTTGTTTCAAGTGTTTAACTATGGACCCATGGCTAAAACTCAAGTTTTAAAGACTTCCCGAAATCCGAATTTGGACTTTCATTAGCGTATTAAGTGTATTAAAATTTCATCTTTCACATTGATTCGGAATCGTCAACCGCAAAAAAAGTTAGTTTTGAGTTATAGTTGAATGAACAAAGTTGTCTCTTTCTTGTTTCAAGTGTTCAACTATGGACCCATGGCTAAAACTCAAGTTTTAAAGACTTCCCGAAATCCGAATTTGGACTTTCATGAGTGTATTATATGTATTAAAATGTCGACTTTCACATTGATTCGAAATCGTCAACCACAAAAAAAGTCAGTTTTGAGATATCGTTGAATGAACAAAGTTGTCTCTTTCTTTTTTCAAGTGTTTAACTATGGACCCATGGCTAAAACTCAAGTTTTAAAGACTTCCCGAAATCCGAATTTGGACTTTCATCAGTGTATTAAGTGTATTAAAATGTCGTCTTTCACATTGATTCGGAATCGTCAACCGCAAAAAAAGACAGTTTTGAGTTATCGTTGAATGAACAAAGTTGCCTGTTTCTTGTTTCAAGTGTTCAACTATGGACCCATGGCTAAAACTCAAGTTTTAAAACTTCCCGAAATCTGAATTTGAACTTTATTTAGTGTATTAAGTGTTTCAAAATGTCATCTTTCACGTAGATTCGGAGCCGTCAAAAGCAAATAAGTCAGTTTTGAGATATCGTTCATAGAACAAAGTTTTGTCTTTCTTGTTTCAAGTGTTCCACTGTGCACCCATGGCTAAAACTCAAGTTTTAAAAACTTCCCGAGATCTGAATCTGGACTTTCATTAGTGTATCAAAATGTCGTCTTTCACATAGATTCGGAATCGTCAACTGCAAAAAAGTCAATTTTGAGATATCGTTGATTGAACAAAGTTGTCTCCTTCTTGTTTCAAGTGTTCTACTATGGACCCATGGGTAAAACTGAAGTTTTAAAAACGTCCCAAAATCCGAATTTGGACTTTCACTAGTGTATTAAGTGTATCAAAATGTCGTCTTTCACATTGATTCGGAATCGTCAACCGTAAAAAAAGTCAGTTTTGAGATATCGTTTGAATGAAGAAAGTTGTCTCTTTCTTGTTTCAAGTGTTCAACAATGGACCCATGGCTAAAACTCAAGTTTTAAAGACGTTCCGAAATCTGAATTTCGACTTTCATTAGTGTATTAAGTGTATTAAAATGTCGTCTTTCACAGTGAGTCGGAATCGTCAACCACAAAAAAAGTCAATTTTGAGATATCGTTGAATGAACAAAGTTGTCTCTTTCTTTTTTCAAGTGTTTATCTACGGACCCATGGCTAAAACTCAAGTTTTAAAGACTTTCCGAAATCCGAATTTGGACTTTCATCAGTGTATTAAGTGTATTAAAATGTCGTCTTTCACATTGATTCGGAATCGTCCACTGCAAAAAACTTCCCTTTTGAGTTATTGTTGAATGAACAAAGTTGTCTCTTTCTTGTTTCAAGTGTTCAACTATGGACCCATGGCTAAAACTCAAGTTTTAAAAACTTCTCGAAATATGAATTTGGACTTTCTTTAGTGTATTAGGTGTTTCAAAATGTCGTCTTTCACGTAGATTCGGAATCATCACCAGCAAAAAAAGTCAGTTTTGTGATATCGTTGAATGAAGAAAGTTGTATCTTTCTTGTTTCAAGTGTTTAACTACGGACCCATGGCTAAAACTCAAGTTTTAAAGACTTTTCGAAATCCGAATTTGGACTTTCATCAGTGTATTAAGGGTATTAAAATGTCGTCTTTCACATTGATTCGAAATCGTCCACCGCAAAAAAGTTCCCTTTTGAGTTATCGTTGAATGAACAAAGTTGTCTCTTTCTTGTTTCAAGTGTTCAACGATGGACCCATGGCTAAAACTCAAGTTTTAAAAACTTCTCGAAATATGAATTTGTACTTTCTTTAGTGTATTAAGTGTTTCAAAATGTCGTCTTTCACGTAGATTCGGAATCATCAAAAGCAAATAAGTCAGTTTTTAGATATCTTTGATTGAACAAAGTTCTGTCTTTCTTGTTTCAAGTGTTTAACTATGGACCATGGCTAAAACTCAAGTTTTAAAAACTTTTCGAAATCTGAATATGGACTTTCTTTAGTGTATTAAGTGTTTCAAAATGCTGTCTTTCACGTAGATTCGTAATCATCAAAAGCAAATAAGTCAGTTTTAAGATATCGTTGATTGAACAAAGTTGTCTTCTTCTTGTTTCAAGTGTTCTACTATGGACCCATGGGTAAAACTCAAGTTTTAAAAACTTCCCGGAATCTGAATTGAGACTTTCGTTAGTGTATTAAGTGTATCAAAATGTCGTCTTTCACATGGATTCGGAATCGTCAACCGCAAAAAAAGTCAGTTTTGAGATATCGTTGAATGAACAAAGTTGTCTCTTTCTTGTTTCAAGTGCTTAACTATGGACCATGGCTAAAACTCAAGTTTTAAAGACATCCCGAAATCCGAATTTGGACTTTCTTTAGTGTATTAAGTGTATCAAAATGTCATCTTTCACATTGATTCGAGATCGTCAACCGCAAAAAAAGTCAGTTTTGTGATATCGTTGAATGAAGAAAGTTGTCTCTTTCTTGTTTCAAGTGTTTAACTATGGACCCATGGCTAAAACTCAAGTTTTAAAGACTTCCCGAAATCTGAATTTGGACTTTCATCAGTGTATTAAGTGTATTAAAATGTAGTCTTTCACATTGATTCAGAATCGTCCACCGCAAAAAACTTCCCTTTCGAGTTATCGTTGAATGAACGAAGTTGTCTCTTTCTTGTTTCAAGTGTTCAACTATGGACCCATGGCCAAAACTCAAGTTTTAAAAACTTCCCAAAATCTGAATTTGGGCTTTCTTTAGTGTATTAAGTGTTTCAAAATGCCGTCTTTCACGTAGATTCGTAATCATCAAAAGCAAATAAGTCAGTTTTTAGATATCTTTGATTGAACAAAGTTCTGTCTTTCTTGTTTCAAGTGTTTAACTATGGACCATGGCTAAAACTCAAGTTTTAAAAACTTTTCGAAATCTGAATATGGACTTTCTTTAGTGTATTAAGTGTTTCAAAATGCTGTCTTTCACGTAGATTCGTAATCATCAAAAGCAAATAAGTCAGTTTTAAGATATCGTTGATTGAACAAAGTTGTCTTCTTCTTGTTTCAAGTGTTCTACTATGGACCCATGGGTAAAACTCAAGTTTTAAAAACTTCCCGGAATCTGAATTGAGACTTTCGTTAGTGTATTAAGTGTATCAAAATGTCGTCTTTCACATGGATTCGGAATCGTCAACCGCAAAAAAAGTCAGTTTTGAGATATCGTTGAATGAACAAAGTTGTCTCTTTCTTGTTTCAAGTGCTTAACTATGGACCATGGCTAAAACTCAAGTTTTAAAGACATCCCGAAATCCGAATTTGGACTTTCTTTAGTGTATTAAGTGTATCAAAATGTCATCTTTCACATTGATTCGAGATCGTCAACCGCAAAAAAAGTCAGTTTTGAGATATCGTTGAATGAAGAAAGTTGTCTCTTTCTTGTTTCAAGTGTTTAACTATGGACCCATGGCTAAAACTCAAGTTTTAAAGACTTCCCGAAATCTGAATTTGGACTTTCATCAGTGTATTAAGTGTATTAAAATGTAGTCTTTCACATTGATTCAGAATCGTCCACCGCAAAAAACTTCCCTTTCGAGTTATCGTTGAATGAACGAAGTTGTCTCTTTCTTGTTTCAAGTGTTCAACTATGGACCCACGGCCAAAACTCAAGTTTTAAAAACTTCCCAAAATCTGAATTTGGGCTCTCTTTAGTGTATTAAGTGTTTCAAAATGCCGTCTTTCACGTAGATTCGTAATCATCAAAAGCAAATAAGTCAGTTTTTAGATATCTTTGATTGAACAAAGTTCTGTCTTTTCTTGTTTCAAGTGTTCTACTATGGACCCATGGCTAAAACTCAAGTTTTAAAAACATCCCGAAATCTAAATCTGGACTTTCATTAGGGTATTAAGTGTATCAAAATGTCGTCTTTCACATAGATTCGAAATCGTCAACTGCAAAAAAGTCAATTTTAAGATATCGTTGATTGAACAAAGTTGTCTCTTTCTTGTTTCAAGTGTTCTACTATGGACCCATGGGTAAAACTCAAGTTTTAAAAAAGTTCCCGGAATCCGAATTTGGACATTCGTTAGTGTATTAAGTGTATCAAAATGTCGTCTTTCACGTTGATTCGGAATCGTCAACCACAATAAAAGTCAGTTTTGAGATATTGTTGAATGAACAAAGTTCTCTCTTTCGTGTTTCAAGTGTTCTACTATTTACCCATGGCTAAAGCTCAAGTTTTAAAGACTTCCCGAAATCCGAATTTGGACTTTCGTTAGTATATTAAGTGTATCAAAATGTCATCTTTCACATTTATTCGAAATCGTCAACTGCAAAAAAAGTCAGTTTTGAGAAATCATTGAATGAACAAACTTGTCTCTTTCTTGTTTCAAGTGTTCTACTATGGACCCATGGTTAAAACTCAAGTTTTAAAGACTTCCCGAAATCCAAATTTAGACTTTCATTAGTGTATTAAGTGTATTAAAATGTCGTATTTCACATTGATTCGGAATCGTCAACCGCAAAAAAAGTCAGTTTTGAGATATCGTTGAATGAACAAAGTTGTCTCTTTCTTGTTTCAAGTGTTTAACTATGGACCCATGGCTAAAACTCAAGTTTTAAAGACTTCCCGAAATCCGAATTTGGACTTTCATTAGTGTATTAAGTGTATTAAAATGTCGCCTTTCACATTGATTCAGAGTCGTCGACCGCAAAAAAAGTCAGTTTTGAGATATCGTTGAATGAACAAAGTTGTCTCTTTCTTGTTTCAAGTGTTTAACTATGGACCCATGGCTAAAACTCAAGTTTTAAAGACTTCCCGAAATCCGAATTTAGACTTTCATTAGTGTATTAAGTGTATTAAAATGTCATCTTTCACATTGATTCAGAATCGTCAACCACAAAAAAAGTCAGTTTTGAGATATCGTTGAATGAACAAAGTTGTCTCTTTCTTGTTTCAAGTGTTTAACTATGGACCCATGGCTAAAACTCAAGTTTTAAAGACTTCCCGAAATCCGAATTTGGACTTTCATTAGCGTATTAAGTGTATTAAAATTTCATCTTTCACATTGATTCGGAATCGTCAACCGCAAAAAAAGTTAGTTTTGAGTTATAGTTGAATGAACAAAGTTGTCTCTTTCTTGTTTCAAGTGTTCAACTATGGACCCATGGCTAAAACTCAAGTTTTAAAGACTTCCCGAAATCCGAATTTGGACTTTCATGAGTGTATTATATGTATTAAAATGTCGACTTTCACATTGATTCGGAATCGTCAACCACAAAAAAAGTCAGTTTTGAAATATCGTTGAATGAACAAAGTTGTCTCTTTCTTTTTTCAAGTGTTTAACTATGGACCCATGGCTAAAACTCAAGTTTTAAAGACTTCCCGAAATCCGAATTTGGACTTTCATCAGTGTATTAAGTGTATTAAAATGTCGTCTTTCACATTGATTCGGAATCGTCAACCGCAAAAAAAGACAGTTTTGAGTTATCGTTGAATGAACAAAGTTGCCTGTTTCTTGTTTCAAGTGTTCAACTATGGACCCATGGCTAAAACTCAAGTTTTAAAAACTTCCCGAAATCTGAATTTGAACTTTATTTAGTGTATTAAGTGTTTCAAAATGTCATCTTTCACGTAGATTCGGAGCCGTCAAAAGCAAATAAGTCAGTTTTGAGATATCGTTCATAGAACAAAGTTTTGTCTTTCTTGTTTCAAGTGTTCCACTGTGCACCCATGGCTAAAACTCAAGTTTTAAAAACTTCCCGAGATCTGAATCTGGACTTTCATTAGTGTATCAAAATGTCGTCTTTCACATAGATTCGGAATCGTCAACTGCAAAAAAGTCAATTTTGAGATATCGTTGATTGAACAAAGTTGTCTCCTTCTTGTTTCAAGTGTTCTACTATGGACCCATGGGTAAAACTGAAGTTTTAAAAACGTCCCAAAATCCGAATTTGGACTTTCACTAGTGTATTAAGTGTATCAAAATGTCGTCTTTCACATTGATTCGGAATCGTCAACCGTAAAAAAAGTCAGTTTTGAGATATCGTTTGAATGAAGAAAGTTGTCTCTTTCTTGTTTCAAGTGTTCAACAATGGACCCATGGCTAAAACTCAAGTTTTAAAGACGTTCCGAAATCTGAATTTCGACTTTCATTAGTGTATTAAGTGTATTAAAATGTCGTCTTTCACAGTGAGTCGGAATCGTCAACCACAAAAAAAGTCAATTTTGAGATATCGTTGAATGAACAAAGTTGTCTCTTTCTTTTTTCAAGTGTTTATCTACGGACCCATGGCTAAAACTCAAGTTTTAAAGACTTTCCGAAATCCGAATTTGGACTTTCATCAGTGTATTAAGTGTATTAAAATGTCGTCTTTCACATTGATTCGGAATCGTCCACTGCAAAAAACTTCCCTTTTGAGTTATTGTTGAATGAACAAAGTTGTCTCTTTCTTGTTTCAAGTGTTCAACTATGGACCCATGGCTAAAACTCAAGTTTTAAAAACTTCTCGAAATATGAATTTGGACTTTCTTTAGTGTATTAGGTGTTTCAAAATGTCGTCTTTCACGTAGATTCGGAATCATCACCAGCAAAAAAAGTCAGTTTTGTGATATCGTTGAATGAAGAAAGTTGTATCTTTCTTGTTTCAAGTGTTTAACTACGGACCCATGGCTAAAACTCAAGTTTTAAAGACTTTTCGAAATCCGAATTTGGACTTTCATCAGTGTATTAAGGGTATTAAAATGTCGTCTTTCACATTGATTCGGAATCGTCCACCGCAAAAAAGTTCCCTTTTGAGTTATCGTTGAATGAACAAAGTTGTCTCTTTCTTGTTTCAAATGTTCAACGATGGACCCATGGCTAAAACTCAAGTTTTAAAAACTTCTCGAAATATGAATTTGTACTTTCTTTAGTGTATTAAGTGTTTCAAAATGTCGTCTTTCACGTAGATTCGGAATCATCAAAAGCAAATAAGTCAGTTTTTAGATATCTTTGATTGAACAAAGTTCTGTCTTTCTTGTTTCAAGTGTTTAACTATGGACCATGGCTAAAACTCAAGTTTTAAAAACTTTTCGAAATCTGAATATGGACTTTCTTTAGTGTATTAAGTGTTTCAAAATGCTGTCTTTCACGTAGATTCGTAATCATCAAAAGCAAATAAGTCAGTTTTAAGATATCGTTGATTGAACAAAGTTGTCTTCTTCTTGTTTCAAGTGTTCTACTATGGACCCATGGGTAAAACTCAAGTTTTAAAAACTTCCCGGAATCTGAATTGAGACTTTCGTTAGTGTATTAAGTGTATCAAAATGTCGTCTTTCACATGGATTCGGAATCGTCAACCGCAAAAAAAGTCAGTTTTGAGATATCGTTGAATGAACAAAGTTGTCTCTTTCTTGTTTCAAGTGCTTAACTATGGACCATGGCTAAAACTCAAGTTTTAAAGACATCCCGAAATCTGAATTTGGACTTTCTTTAGTGTATTAAGTGTATCAAAATGTCATCTTTCACATTGATTCGAGATCGTCAACCGCAAAAAAAGTCAGTTTTGTGATATCGTTGAATGAAGAAAGTTGTCTCTTTCTTGTTTCAAGTGTTTAACTATGGACCCATGGCTAAAACTCAAGTTTTAAAGACTTCCCGAAATCTGAATTTGGACTTTCATCAGTGTATTAAGTGTATTAAAATGTAGTCTTTCACATTGATTCAGAATCGTCCACCGCAAAAAACTTCCCTTTCGAGTTATCGTTGAATGAACGAAGTTGTCTCTTTCTTGTTTCAAGTGTTCAACTATGGACCCATGGCCAAAACTCAAGTTTTAAAAACTTCCCAAAATCTGAATTTGGGCTTTCTTTAGTGTATTAAGTGTTTCAAAATGCCGTCTTTCACGTAGATTCGTAATCATCAAAAGCAAATAAGTCAGTTTTTAGATATCTTTGATTGAACAAAGTTCTGTCTTTCTTGTTTCAAGTGTTTAACTATGGACCATGGCTAAAACTCAAGTTTTAAAAACTTTTCGAAATCTGAATATGGACTTTCTTTAGTGTATTAAGTGTTTCAAAATGCTGTCTTTCACGTAGATTCGTAATCATCAAAAGCAAATAAGTCAGTTTTAAGATATCGTTGATTGAACAAAGTTGTCTTCTTCTTGTTTCAAGTGTTCTACTATGGACCCATGGGTAAAACTCAAGTTTTAAAAACTTCCCGGAATCTGAATTGAGACTTTCGTTAGTGTATTAAGTGTATCAAAATGTCGTCTTTCACATGGATTCGGAATCGTCAACCGCAAAAAAAGTCAGTTTTGAGATATCGTTGAATGAACAAAGTTGTCTCTTTCTTGTTTCAAGTGCTTAACTATGGACCATGGCTAAAACTCAAGTTTTAAAGACATCCCGAAATCCGAATTTGGACTTTCTTTAGTGTATTAAGTGTATCAAAATGTCATCTTTCACATTGATTCGAGATCGTCAACCGCAAAAAAAGTCAGTTTTGAGATATCGTTGAATGAAGAAAGTTGTCTCTTTCTTGTTTCAAGTGTTTAACTATGGACCCATGGCTAAAACTCAAGTTTTAAAGACTTCCCGAAATCTGAATTTGGACTTTCATCAGTGTATTAAGTGTATTAAAATGTAGTCTTTCACATTGATTCAGAATCGTCCACCGCAAAAAACTTCCCTTTCGAGTTATCGTTGAATGAACGAAGTTGTCTCTTTCTTGTTTCAAGTGTTCAACTATGGACCCATGGCCAAAACTCAAGTTTTAAAAACTTCCCAAAATCTGAATTTGGGTTTTCTTTAGTGTATTAAGTGTTTCAAAATGCCGTCTTTCACGTAGATTCGTAATCATCAAAAGCAAATAAGTCAGTTTTTAGATATCTTTGATTGAACAAAGTTCTGTCTTTTCTTGTTTCAAGTGTTCTACTATGGACCCATGGCTAAAACTCAAGTTTTAAAAACATCCCGAAATCTAAATCTGGACTTTCATTAGGGTATTAAGTGTATCAAAATGTCGTCTTTCACATAGATTCGAAATCGTCAACTGCAAAAAAGTCAATTTTAAGATATCGTTGATTGAACAAAGTTGTCTCTTTCTTGTTTCAAGTGTTCTACTATGGACCCATGGGTAAAACTCAAGTTTTAAAAAAGTTCCCGGAATCCGAATTTGGACATTCGTTAGTGTATTAAGTGTATCAAAATGTCGTCTTTCACGTTGATTCGGAATCGTCAACCACAATAAAAGTCAGTTTTGAGATATTGTTGAATGAACAAAGTTCTCTCTTTCGTGTTTCAAGTGTTCTACTATTTACCCATGGCTAAAGCTCAAGTTTTAAAGACTTCCCGAAATCCGAATTTGGACTTTCGTTAGTATATTAAGTGTATCAAAATGTCATCTTTCACATTTATTCGAAATCGTCAACTGCAAAAAAAGTCAGTTTTGAGAAATCATTGAATGAACAAACTTGTCTCTTTCTTGTTTCAAGTGTTCTACTATGGACCCATGGTTAAAACTCAAGTTTTAAAGACTTCCCGAAATCCAAATTTAGACTTTCATTAGTGTATTAAGTGTATTAAAATGTCGTATTTCACATTGATTCGGAATCGTCAACCGCAAAAAAAGTCAGTTTTGAGATATCGTTGAATGAACAAAGTTGTCTCTTTCTTGTTTCAAGTGTTTAACTATGGACCCATGGCTAAAACTCAAGTTTTAAAGACTTCCCGAAATCCGAATTTGGACTTTCATTAGTGTATTAAGTGTATTAAAATGTCGCCTTTCACATTGATTCAGAGTCGTCGACCGCAAAAAAAGTCAGTTTTGAGATATCGTTGAATGAACAAAGTTGTCTCTTTCTTGTTTCAAGTGTTTAACTATGGACCCATGGCTAAAACTCAAGTTTTAAAGACTTCCCGAAATCCGAATTTAGACTTTCATTAGTGTATTAAGTGTATTAAAATGTCATCTTTCACATTGATTCAGAATCGTCAACCACAAAAAAAGTCAGTTTTGAGATATCGTTGAATGAACAAAGTTGTCTCTTTCTTGTTTCAAGTGTTTAACTATGGACCCATGGCTAAAACTCAAGTTTTAAAGACTTCCCGAAATCCGAATTTGGACTTTCATTAGCGTATTAAGTGTATTAAAATTTCATCTTTCACATTGATTCAGAATCGTCAACCGCAAAAAAAGTTAGTTTTGAGTTATAGTTGAATGAACAAAGTTGTCTCTTTCTTGTTTCAAGTGTTCAACTATGGACCCATGGCTAAAACTCAAGTTTTAAAGACTTCCCGAAATCCGAATTTGGACTTTCATGAGTGTATTATATGTATTAAAATGTCGACTTTCACATTGATTCGGAATCGTCAACCACAAAAAAAGTCAGTTTTGAAATATCGTTGAATGAACAAAGTTGTCTCTTTCTTTTTTCAAGTGTTTAACTATGGACCCATGGCTAAAACTCAAGTTTTAAAGACTTCCTGAAATCCGAATTTGGACTTTCATCAGTGTATTAAGTGTATTAAAATGTCGTCTTTCACATTGATTCGGAATCGTCAACCGCAAAAAAAGACAGTTTTGAGTTATCGTTGAATGAACAAAGTTGCCTGTTTCTTGTTTCAAGTGTTCAACTATGGACCCATGGCTAAAACTCAAGTTTTAAAAACTTCCCGAAATCTGAATTTGAACTTTATTTAGTGTATTAAGTGTTTCAAAATGTCATCTTTCACGTAGATTCGGAGCCGTCAAAAGCAAATAAGTCAGTTTTGAGATATCGTTCATAGAACAAAGTTTTGTCTTTCTTGTTTCAAGTGTTCCACTGTGCACCCATGGCTAAAACTCAAGTTTTAAAAACTTCCCGAGATCTGAATCTGGACTTTCATTAGTGTATCAAAATGTCGTCTTTCACATAGATTCGGAATCGTCAACTGCAAAAAAGTCAATTTTGAGATATCGTTGATTGAACAAAGTTGTCTCCTTCTTGTTTCAAGTGTTCTACTATGGACCCATGGGTAAAACTGAAGTTTTAAAAACGTCCCAAAATCCGAATTTGGACTTTCACTAGTGTATTAAGTGTATCAAAATGTCGTCTTTCACATTGATTCGGAATCGTCAACCGTAAAAAAAGTCAGTTTTGAGATATCGTTTGAATGAAGAAAGTTGTCTCTTTCTTGTTTCAAGTGTTCAACAATGGACCCATGGCTAAAACTCAAGTTTTAAAGACGTTCCGAAATCTGAATTTCGACTTTCATTAGTGTATTAAGTGTATTAAAATGTCGTCTTTCACAGTGAGTCGGAATCGTCAACCACAAAAAAAGTCAATTTTGAGATATCGTTGAATGAACAAAGTTGTCTCTTTCTTTTTTCAAGTGTTTATCTACGGACCCATGGCTAAAACTCAAGTTTTAAAGACTTTTCGAAATCCGAATTTGGACTTTCATCAGTGTATTAAGTGTATTAAAATGTCGTCTTTCACATTGATTCGGAATCGTCCACTGCAAAAAACTTCCCTTTTGAGTTATTGTTGAATGAACAAAGTTGTCTCTTTCTTGTTTCAAGTGTTCAACTATGGACCCATGGCTAAAACTCAAGTTTTAAAAACTTCTCGAAATATGAATTTGGACTTTCTTTAGTGTATTAGGTGTTTCAAAATGTCGTCTTTCACGTAGATTCGGAATCATCACCAGCAAAAAAAGTCAGTTTTGTGATATCGTTGAATGAAGAAAGTTGTATCTTTCTTGTTTCAAGTGTTTAACTACGGACCCATGGCTAAAACTCAAGTTTTAAAGACTTTTCGAAATCCGAATTTGGACTTTCATCAGTGTATTAAGGGTATTAAAATGTCGTCTTTCACATTGATTCGGAATCGTCCACCGCAAAAAAGTTCCCTTTTGAGTTATCGTTGAATGAACAAAGTTGTCTCTTTCTTGTTTCAAGTGTTCAACGATGGACCCATGGCTAAAACTCAAGTTTTAAAAACTTCTCGAAATATGAATTTGTACTTTCTTTAGTGTATTAAGTGTTTCAAAATGTCGTCTTTCACGTAGATTCGGAATCATCAAAAGCAAATAAGTCAGTTTTTAGATATCTTTGATTGAACAAAGTTCTGTCTTTCTTGTTTCAAGTGTTTAACTATGGACCATGGCTAAAACTCAAGTTTTAAAAACTTTTCGAAATCTGAATATGGACTTTCTTTAGTGTATTAAGTGTTTCAAAATGCTGTCTTTCACGTAGATTCGTAATCATCAAAAGCAAATAAGTCAGTTTTAAGATATCGTTGATTGAACAAAGTTGTCTTCTTCTTGTTTCAAGTGTTCTACTATGGACCCATGGGTAAAACTCAAGTTTTAAAAACTTCCCGGAATCTGAATTGAGACTTTCGTTAGTGTATTAAGTGTATCAAAATGTCGTCTTTCACATGGATTCGGAATCGTAAACCGCAAAAAAAGTCAGTTTTGAGATATCGTTGAATGAACAAAGTTGTCTCTTTCTTGTTTCAAGTGCTTAACTATGGACCATGGCTAAAACTCAAGTTTTAAAGACATCCCGAAATCCGAATTTGGACTTTCTTTAGTGTATTAAGTGTATCAAAATGTCATCTTTCACATTGATTCGAGATCGTCAACCGCAAAAAAAGTCAGTTTTGTGATATCGTTGAATGAAGAAAGTTGTCTCTTTCTTGTTTCAAGTGTTTAACTATGGACCCATGGCTAAAACTCAAGTTTTAAAGACTTCCCGAAATCTGAATTTGGACTTTCATCAGTGTATTAAGTGTATTAAAATGTAGTCTTTCACATTGATTCAGAATCGTCCACCGCAAAAAACTTCCCTTTCGAGTTATCGTTGAATGAACGAACTTGTCTCTTTCTTGTTTCAAGTGTTCAACTATGGACCCATGGCCAAAACTCAAGTTTTAAAAACTTCCCAAAATCTGAATTTGGGCTTTCTTTAGTGTATTAAGTGTTTCAAAATGCCATCTTTCACGTAGATTCGTAATCATCAAAAGCAAATAAGTCAGTTTTTAGATATCTTTGATTGAACAAAGTTCTGTCTTTCTTGTTTCAAGTGTTTAACTATGGACCATGGCTAAAACTCAAGTTTTAAAAACTTTTCGAAATCTGAATATGGACTTTCTTTAGTGTATTAAGTGTTTCAAAATGCTGTCTTTCACGTAGATTCGTAATCATCAAAAGCAAATAAGTCAGTTTTAAGATATCGTTGATTGAACAAAGTTGTCTTCTTCTTGTTTCAAGTGTTCTACTATGGACCCATGGGTAAAACTCAAGTTTTAAAAACTTCCCGGAATCTGAATTGAGACTTTCGTTAGTGTATTAAGTGTATCAAAATGTCGTCTTTCACATGGATTCGGAATCGTCAACCGCAAAAAAAAGTCAGTTTTGAGATATCGTTGAATGAACAAAGTTGTCTCTTTCTTGTTTCAAGTGCTTAACTATGGACCATGGCTAAAACTCAAGTTTTAAAGACATCCCGAAATCCGAATTTGGACTTTCTTTAGTGTATTAAGTGTATCAAAATGTCATCTTTCACATTGATTCGAGATCGTCAACCGCAAAAAAAGTCAGTTTTGAGATATCGTTGAATGAAGAAAGTTGTCTCTTTCTTGTTTCAAGTGTTTAACTATGGACCCATGGCTAAAACTCAAGTTTTAAAGACTTCCCGAAATCTGAATTTGGACTTTCATCAGTGTATTAAGTGTATTAAAATGTAGTCTTTCACATTGATTCAGAATCGTCCACTTCAAAAAACTTCCCTTTCGAGTTATCGTTGAATGAACGAAGTTGTCTCTTTCTTGTTTCAAGTGTTCAACTATGGACCCATGGCCAAAACTCAAGTTTTAAAAACTTCCCAAAATCTGAATTTGGGCTTTCTTTAGTTATTAAGTGTTTCAAAATGCCGTCTTTCACGTAGATTCGTAATCATCAAAAGCAAATAAGTCAGTTTTTAGATATCTTTGATTGAACAAAGTTCTGTCTTTTCTTGTTTCAAGTGTTCTACTATGGACCCATGGCTAAAACTCAAGTTTTAAAAACATCCCGAAATCTAAATCTGGACTTTCATTAGGGTATTAAGTGTATCAAAATGTCGTCTTTCACATAGATTCGAAATCGTCAACTGCAAAAAAGTCAATTTTAAGATATCGTTGATTGAACAAAGTTGTCTCTTTCTTGTTTCAAGTGTTCTACTATGGACCCATGGGTAAAACTCAAGTTTTAAAAAAGTTCCCGGAATCCGAATTTGGACATTCGTTAGTGTATTAAGTGTATCAAAATGTCGTCTTTCACCTTGATTCGGAATCGTCAACCACAATAAAAGTCAGTTTTGAGATATTGTTGAATGAACAAAGTTCTCTCTTTCGTGTTTCAAGTGTTCTACTATTTACCCATGGCTAAAGCTCAAGTTTTAAAGACTTCCCGAAATCCGAATTTGGACTTTCGTTAGTGTATTATGTGTATCAAAATGTCGTCTTTCACATTTATTCGAAATCGTCAACTGCAAAAAAAGTCAGTTTTGAGAAATCGTTGAATGAACAAAGTTGTGTCTTTCTTGTTTCAAGTGTTCTACTATGGACCCATGGCTAAAACTCAAGTTTTAAAGACTTCCCGAAATCCAAATTTGGACTTTCTTTAGTGTATTAAGTGTATCAAAATGTCATCTTTCACATTGATTCGAGATCGTCAACCGCAAAAAAAGTCAGTTTTGAGATATCGTTGAATGAAGAAAGTTGTCTCTTTCTTGTTTCAAGTGTTTAACTATGGACCCATGGCTAAAACTCAAGTTTTAAAGACTTCCCGAAATCTGAATTTGGACTTTCATCAGTGTATTAAGTGTATTAAAATGTACTCTTTCACATTGATTCAGAATCGTCCACCGCAAAAAACTTCCCTTTCGAGTTATCGTTGAATGAACGAAGTTGTCTCTTTCTTGTTTCAAGTGTTCAACTATGGACCCATGGCCAAAACTCAAGTTTTAAAAACTTCCCAAAATCTGAATTTGTGCTTTCTTTAGTGTATTAAGTGTTTCAAAATGCCGTCTTTCACGTAGATTCGTAATCATCAAAAGCAAATAAGTCAGTTTTTAGATATCTTTGATTGAACAAAGTTCTGTCTTTTCTTGTTTCAAGTGTTTAACTATGGACCATGGCTAAAACTCAAGTTTTAAAAACTTTTCGAAATCTGAATTTGGACTTTCTTTAGTGTATTAAGTGTTTCAAAATGCTGTCTTTCACGTAGATTCGTAATCATCAAAAGCAAATAAGTCAGTTTTAAGATATCGTTGATTGAACAAAGTTGTCTTCTTCTTGTTTCAAGTGTTCTACTATGGACCCATGGGTAAAACTCAAGTTTTAAAAACTTCCCGGAATCTGAATTGAGACTTTCGTTAGTGTATTAAGTGTATCAAAATGTCGTCTTTCACATGGATTCGGAATCGTCAACCGCAAAAAAAGTCAGTTTTGAGATATCGTTGAATGAACAAAGTTGTCTCTTTCTTGTTTCAAGTGCTTAACTATGGACCATGGCTAAAACTCAAGTTTTAAAGACATCCCGAAATCCGAATTTGGACTTTCTTTAGTGTATTAAGTGTATCAAAATGTCATCTTTCACATTGATTCGAGATCGTCAACCGCAAAAAAAGTCAGTTTTGAGATATCGTTGAATGAACAAAGTTGTCTCTTTCTTGTTTCAAGTGTTTAACTATGGACCCATGGCTAAAACTCAAGTTTTAAAGACTTCCCGAAATCTGAATTTGGACTTTCATCAGTGTATTAAGTGTATTAAAATGTAGTCTTTCACATTGATTCAGAATCGTCCACCGCAAAAAACTTCCCTTTCGAGTTATCGTTGAATGAACGAAGTTGTCTCTTTCTTGTTTCAAGTGTTCAACTATG
The DNA here is from genome assembly GCA_036245055.1 of Diospyros kaki. NCBI lineage: Eukaryota > Viridiplantae > Streptophyta > Magnoliopsida > Ericales > Ebenaceae > Diospyros > Diospyros kaki. The sequence goes on along the minus strand of BSEG01000009.1, from coordinate 16,981,689 downwards.
GACCCATGGCCAAAACTCAAGTTTTAAAAACTTCCCAAAATCTGAATTTGGGCTTTCTTTAGTGTATTAAGTGTTTCAAAATGCCGTCTTTCACGTAGATTCGTAATCATCAAAAGCAAATAAGTCATTTTTTAGATATCTTTGATTGAACAAAGTTCTGTCTTTCTTGTTTCAAGTGTTTAACTATGGACCATGGCTAAAACTCAAGTTTTAAAAACTTTTCGAAATCTGAATATGGACTTTCTTTAGTGTATTAAGTGTTTCAAAATGCTGTCTTTCACGTAGATTCGTAATCATCAAAAGCAAATAAGTCAGTTTTAAGATATCGTTGATTGAACAAAGTTGTCTTCTTCTTGTTTCAAGTGTTCTACTATGGACCCATGGGTAAAACTCAAGTTTTAAAAACTTCCCGGAATCTGAATTGAGACTTTCGTTAGTGTATTAAGTGTATCAAAATGTCGTCTTTCACATGGATTCGGAATCGTCAACCGCAAAAAAAGTCAGTTTTGAGATATCGTTGAATGAACAAAGTTGTCTCTTTCTTGTTTCAAGTGCTTAACTATGGACCATGGCTAAAACTCAAGTTTTAAAGACATCCCGAAATTCGAATTTGGACTTTCTTTAGTGTATTAAGTGTATCAAAATGTCATCTTTCACATTGATTCGAAATCGTCAACCGCAAAAAAAGTCAGTTTTGAGAAATCGTTGAATGAACAAAGTTGTCTCTTTCTTGTTTCAAGTGTTTAACTATGGACCCGTGGCTAAAACTCAAGTTTTAAAGACTTCCCGAAATCTGAATTTGGACTTTCATCAGTGTATTAAGTGTATTAAAATGTAGTCTTTCACATTCATTCAGAATCGTCCACCGCAAAAAACTTCCATTAAGAGTTATCGTTGAATGAACGAAGTTGTCTCTTTCTTGTTTCAAGTGTTCTACTATAAACCCATGGCTAAAACTCAAGTTTTAAAGACTTCCCGAAATCCAAATTTAGACTTTCATTAGTGTATTAAGTGTATTAAAATGTTGTATTTCACATTGATTCGGAATCGTCAACCGCAAAAAAAGTCAGTTCTGAGATATCGTTTAATGAACAAAGTTGTCTCTTTCTTGTTTCAAGTGTTTAACTATGGACCCATGGCTAAAACTCAAGCTTTAAAGACTTCCCGAAATCTAAATTTGGACTTTCGTTAGTGTATTAAGTGTATCAAAATGTCGTATTTCACATTGATTCGGAATCGTCAACCGCAAAAAAAGTCAGTTTTGAGAAATCGTTGAATGAACAAAGTTGTCTCTTTCTTGTTTCAAGTGTTTAACTATGGACCCATGGCTAAAACTCAAGTTTTAAAGACTTCCCGAAATCCGAATTTGGACTTTCATTAGTGTATTAAGTGTATTAAAATGTCGTCTTTCACATTGATTCGGAATCATCAACCGCAAAAAAAGTCAGTTTTGAGTTATCGTTGAATGAACAAAGTTGTCTCTTTCTTGTTTCAAGTGTTCTACTATAGACCCATGGCTAAAACTCAAGTTTTAAAGACTTCCCGAAATCCAAATTTAGACTTTCATTCGTGTATTAAGTGTATTAAAATGTTGTATTTCACATTGATTCGGAATCGTCAACCGCAAAAAAAGTCAGTTTTGAGTTATCGTTGAATGAACAAAGTTGTCTCTTTCTTGTTTCAAGTGTTCTTGATGTGAACCCCACGAAGGAAGGTGAGACCCGACGATCAAAAATGGTTCCTTTGCCAAGGATCGTTCTAAAACAGATTCACAATAAAGAAAACAAAGGACCTTGACCCGTTATCTATAAAGAGATAAGAACCAAAGGTATAAGAAGGTAGGGTTGACGCCACACTCAAGATAGATGAGAAGAGTTGTGAGTGATAAGTCAAGGATGAACGCCACAAGATAAAATCTTGATAAGTTCAAAGTAGTTCGTTGAAGAACCAAAGAGAAAACTCTCACAAATAATATTGATCAAAAACTAAATTCCTCTTGGGTTACATTGGCTTATATAGCCGAACTCAAATTCTAAATTAGAAAGAAATAAATCAAATCCTTGACATAATAGGAATTGATTACAAGAAGGAAATAGCATAATCTGATAAAGAAACAAGAATTATCTAAAATAGAAAAGATTTAAAACAAAGGAGGAAATAAGGCAAGCTTGGATCAATCTTGTCAATCAATCAATCATCCCCAAATCTTGCAAGTCTTGTCAATCAATCAATCAACCAATCAATCTGACAATCTTGTCAATCAATCAACCAATCAATCAATCAACCCAAAATCTGGAAATCTTGTCAATCAATCAACCAATCAATCAATCAACCATTCCCAAATCTTGCAATCTTCGCAATCAATCAATAATGCCCAAATCTTGCAATCTTGTTATTGGGCCTCCATGAATGCTCAACAGATCTCGTGAGGCTTTAGCAAGCTGATTCACATCAGTTCTACTATGGACCCATGGCTAAAACTCAAGTTTTAAAAAAGTTCCTGGAATCCGAATTTAGACATTCGTTAGTGTATTAAGTGTATCAAAATGTCGTCTTTCACGTTGATTCAGAATCGTCAACCGCAATAAAAGTCAGTTTTGAGATATTGTTGAATGAACAAAGTTGCTTCTTTCTTGTTTCAAGTGTTTAACTATTGACCCATGGCTAAAACTCAAGCTTTAAAGACTTCCCGAAATCCAAATTTGGACTTTCGTTAGTGTATTAAGTGTATCGAAATGTCATCTTTCACATTTATTCGAAATCGTCAACCACAAAAAAAGTCAGTTTTGAGAAATCGTTGAATGAACAAAGTTGTCTCTTTCTTGTTTCAAGTGTTTAACTATGGACCCATGGCTAAAACTCAAGCTTTAAAGACTTCCCGAAATCCGAATTTGGACTTTCATTAGTGTATTAAGTGTATTAAAATGTCGTCTTTCACATTGATTCGGAATCGTCAACCGCAAAAAAAGTCAGTTTTGAGTTATCGTTGAATGAACAAAGTTGTCTCTTTCTTGTTTCAAGTGTTCTACTATAGACCCATGGCTAAAACTCAAGTTTTAAAGACTTCCTGAAATCCAAATTTAGACTTTCATTAGTGTATTAAGTGTATTAAAATGTTGTATTTCACATTGATTCGGAATCGTCAACCGCAAAAAAAGTCAGTTCTGAGATATCGTTTAATGAACAAAGTTGTCTCTTTCTTGTTTCAAGTGTTTAACTATGGACCCATGGCTAAAACTCAAGCTTTAAAGACTTCCCAAAATCCAAATTTGGACTTTCGTTAGTGTATTAAGTGTATCAAAATGTCGTATTTCACATTGATTCGGAATCGTCAACCGCAAAAAAAGTCAGTTCTGAGATATCGTTGAATGAACGAAGTTGTTTCTTTCTTGTTTCAAGTGTTTAACTATGGACCCATGGCTAAAACTCAAGTTTTAAGGACTTCCCGAAATCCGAATTTGGACTTTCATTAGTGTATTAAGTGTATTAAAATGTCGTCTTTCACATTGATTCAGAATCGTCAACTGCAAAAAAAGTCAGTTTTGAGTTATCGTTGAATGAACAAAGTTGTCTCTTTCTTGTTTCAAGTGTTTAACTATGGACCCATGGCTAAAACTCAAGTTTTAAAGACTTCCCGAAATCCGAATTTGGACTTTCATTAGTGTATTAAGTGTATTAAAATGTCGTCTTTCGCATTGATTCGGAATCGTCAACCGCAAAAAAAGTCAGTTTTCAGTTATCGTTGAATGAACAAAGTTGTCTCTTTCTTGTTTCAAGTGTTCAACTATGGACCCATGGCTAAAACTCAAGTTTTAAAGACTTCCCGAAATCCAAATTTGGACTTTCATTTGTGTATTAAGTGTATTAAAATGTCGTCTTTCACATTGATTCAGAATCGTCAACCGCAAAAAAAGTCAGTTTTGAGATATCGTTGAATGAACAAAGTTGTCTCTTTCTTGTTTCAAGTGTTGAACTATGGACCCATGGCTAAAACTCAAGTTTTAAAAACTTCCCAAAATCTGAATTGGACTTTATTTAGTGTATTAAGTGTTTCAAAATGTCATCTTTTACGTAGATTCGGAACCGTCAAAAGCAAGTAAGTCAGTTTTGAGATATCTTTGATAGAACAAAGTTCTGTCTTTCTTGTTTCAATTGTTCTACTGTGCACCCAAGGCTAAAACTCAACTTTTAAAAACTTTCCGAGATCTGAATCTGGACTTTCATTAGTGTATTAAGTGTATCAAAATGTCGTCTTTCACATAGATTCGGAATCGTCAACTGCAAAAAAGTCAATTTTGAGATATCGTTGATTTAACAAAGTTGTCTCCTTCTTGTTTCAAGTGTTCTACTATGGACCCATGGGTAAAACTCAAGTTTTAAAAATGTCCCGAAATCCAAATTTGGACTTTCACTAGTGTATTAAGTGTATCAAAATGTCGTCTTTCACATTGATTCGGAATCGTCAACCGCAAAAAAAGTCAGTTTTGAGATATCGTTGAATGAAGAAAGTTGTCTTTTTCTTGTTTCAAGTGTTCAACAATGGACCCATGGCTAAAACTCAAGTTTTAAAGACTTCCCGAAATCCGAATTTGGATTTTTCGTTAGTGTATTAAGTGTATTAAAATGTCGTCTTTCACATTGATTCGGAATCGTCAACCGCAAAAAAAGTCAGTTTTGAGATATCGTTGAATGAACAAAGTTGTTCCTATCTTTTTTCAATTGTTTAACTATGGACCCATGGCTAAAACTCAAGTTTTAAAGACTTTCCGAAATCCGAATTTGGACTTTCATCAGTGTATTAAGTGTATTAAAATGTCGTCTTTCACATTGATTCGGAATCGTCCACTACAAAAAACTGCCATTTTGAGTTATCGTTGAATAAGCAAAGTTGTCTCTTTCTTGTTTCAAGTGTTCAACTATGGACCCATGGCTAAAACACAAGTTTTAAAAACTTCTCGAAATATGAATTTGGACTTTCTTTAGTGTATTAAGTTTTTTAAAATGTCGTCTTTCACGTAGATTCGGAATCATCAAAACCAAATAAGTCAGTTTTTAGATATCTTTGATTGAACAAAGTTCTGTCTTTCTTGTTTCAAGTGTTCTACTATGGACCCATGGCTAAAACTCAAGTTTTAAAAACTTCTCAAAATCTGAATCTGGACTTTCATTAGTGTATTAAGTGTATCAAAATGTCATCTTTCACATAGATTCGGAATCGTCAATTGCAAAAAGTCAATTTTAAGATATCGTTGATTGAACAAAGTTGTCTCCTTCTTGTTTCAAGTGTTTTACTATGGACCCATGGGTAAAACTCAAGTTTTAAAAACTTCCCGGAATCCGAATTTAGACTTTCGTTAGTGTATTAAGTGTATCAAAATGTCGTCTTTCACATTGATTCGGAATCGTCAACCGGAAAAAAAGTCAGTTTTGAGATATCGTTGAATGAACAAAGTTGTCTCTTTCTTGTTTCAAGTGTTTAACTATGGACCATGGCTAAAACTCAAGTTTTAAAGACATCCCGAAATTCGAATTTGGACTTTCGTTAGTGTATTAAGTGTATCAAAATGTCATCTTTGACATTGATTCGAGATCGTCAACCGCAAAAAAAGTCAGTTTTGAGATATCGTTAAATGAACAAAGTTGTCTCTTTCTTGTTTCAAGTGTTTAACTATGGACCCATGGCTAAAACTCAAGTTTTAAAGACTTCCCGAAATCTGAATTTGGACTTTCATCAGTGTATTAAGTGTATTAAAATGTAGTCTTTCACATTGATTCAGAATCGTCCACCGCAAAAAACCTCCGTTTCGAGTTATCGTTGAATGAACGAAGTTGTCTCTTTCTTGTTTCAAGTGTTCAACTGTGGACCCATGGCCAAAACTCAAGTTTTAAAAACTTCCCAAAATCTAAATTTGGGCTTTCTTTAGTGTATTAAGTGTTTCAAAATGCCGTCTTTCATGTAGATTCGTAATCATTAAAAGCAAATAAGTCAGTTTTTAGATATCTTTGATTGAACAAAGTTCTGTCTTTCTTGTTTCAAGTGTTCTACTATGGACCCATGGCTAAAACTCAAGTTTTAAAAACTTCCCGAAATCTAAATCTGGACTTTCATTAGGGTATTAAGTGTATCAAAATGTCGTCTTCCACATAGATTCGGAATCGTCAACTGCAAAAAAGTCAATTTGAAGATATCGTTGATTGAACAAAGTTGTCTCTTTCTTGTTTCAAGTGTTCTACTATGGACCCATGGGTAAAACTCAAGTTTTAAAAAAGTTCCCGGAATCTGAATTTGGACATTCGTTAGTGTATTAAGTGTATCAAAATGTCGTCTTTCACGTTGATTCGGAATCGTCAACCGCAATAAAAGTCAGTTTTGAGATATTGTTGAATGAAGAAAGTTGTCTCTTTCTTGTTTCAAGTGTTTAACTATTGACCCATGGCTAAAACTCAAGGTTTAAAGACTTCCCGAAATCCAAATTTGGACTTTCGTTAGTGTATTAAGTGTATCAAAATGTCGTCTTTCACATTTATTCGGAATCGTCAACCGCAAAAAAAGTCAGTTTTGAGAAATCGTTGAATGAACAAAGTTGTCTCTTTCTTGTTTCAAGTGTTCTACTATAGACCCATGGCTAAAACTCAAGTTTTAAAGACTTCCCGAAATCCAAATTTAGACTTTCATTAGTGTATTAAGTGTATTAAAATGTCGTATTTCACATTGATTCGGAATCGTCAACCGCAAAAAAAGTCAGTTTTGAGATATCGTTGAATGAACAAAGTTGTCTGTTTCTTGTTTCAAGTGTTTAACTATGGACCCATTGCTAAAACTCAAGTTTTAAAGACTTCCCGAAATCCGAATTTGGACTTTCATTAGTGCATTAAGTGTATTAAAAAGTCATCTTTTGCATTGATTCGGAATCGTCAACCGCAAAAAAAGTCAGTTTTGAGTTATCGTTGAATGAACAAAGTTGTCTCTTTCTTGTTTCAAGTGTTTAACTATGGACCCATGGCTAAAACTCAAGTTTTAAAGACTTCCCGAAATCTGAATTTGGACTTTCATCAGTGTATTAAGTGTATTAAAATGTAGTCTTTCACATTGATTCAGAATCGTCCACCGCAAAAAACTTCCCTTTCGAGTTATCGTTGAATGAACAAAGTTGTCTCTTTCTTGTTTCAAGTGTTCAACTATGGACCCATGGCCAAAACTCAAGTTTTAAAAACTTCCCAAAATCTGAATTTAGGCTTTCTTTAGTGTATTAAGTGTTTCAAAATGCCGTCTTTCACGTAGATTCGTAATCATCAAAAGCAAATAAGTGAGTTTTTAGATATCTTTGATTGAACAAAGTTCTTTCTTTCTTGTTTCAAGTGTTCTACTCTGGACCCATGGCTAAAACTCAACTTTTTAAAACTTCCCGAAATCTAAATCTGGACTTTCATTAGGGTATTAAGTGTATCAAAATGTCGTCTTTCACATAGATTCGGAATCGTCAACTGCAAAAAAGTCAATTTGAAGATATCGTTGATTGAACAAAGTTGTCTCTTTCTTGTTTCAAGTGTTCTACTATGGACCCATGGGTAAAACTCAAGTTTTAAAAAAGTTCCCGGAATCCGAATTTGGACATTTGTTAGTGTATTAAGTGTATCAAAATGTCGTCTTTCACGTTGATTCGGAATCGTCAACCACAATAAAAGTCAGTTTTGAGATATTGTTGAATGAAGAAAGTTGTCTCTTTCTTGTTTCAAGTGTTTAACTATTGACCCATGGCTAAAACTCAAGTTTTAAAAACTTCTCGAAATATGAATTTGCACTTTCTTTAGTGTATTAAGTGTTTCAAAATGCTGTCTTTCACGTAGATTCGTAATCATCAAAATCAAATAAGTCAGTTTTAAGATATCGTTGATTGAACAAAGTTGTCTTCTTCTTGTTTGAAGTGTTCTACTATGGACCCATGGGTAAAACTCAGGTTTTAAAAACTTCCCAAAATCTGAATTTGGACTTTATTTAGTGTATTAAGTGTTTCAAAATGTCATCTTTTACGTAGATTCGGAACCGTCAAAAGCAAATAAGTCAGTTTTGAGATATCTTTGATAGAACAAAGTTCTGTCTTTCTTGTTTCAATTGTTCTACTGTGCACCCAAGGCTAAAACTCAAGTTTTAAAAACTTTCCGAGATCTGAATCTGGACTTTCATTAGTGTATTAAGTGTATCAAAATGTCGTCTTTCACATAGATTCGAAATCATCAACTGCTAAAAAGTCAATTTTGAGATATCGTTGATTTAACAAAGTTGTCTCCTTCTTGTTTCAAGTGTTCTACTATGGACCCATGGGTAAAACTCAAGTTTTAAAAATGTCCCGAAATCCGAATTTGGACTTTCACTAATGTATTAAGTTTTTCAAAATGTCGTCTTTCACGTAGATTCGGAATCATCAAAACCAAATAAGTCAGTTTTTAGATATCTTTGATTGAACAAAGTTTTGTCTTTCTTGTTTCAAGTGTTTAACTATGGACCATGGCTAAAACTCAAGTTTTAAAAACTTCTCAAAATCTGAATCTGGACTTTCATTAGTGTATTAAGTGTATCAAAATGTCATCTTTCACATAGATTCGAAATCGTCAACTGCAAAAAAGTCAATTTTAAGATATCGTTGATTGAACAAAGTTGTCTCCTTCTTGTTTCAAGTGTTCTACTATGGACCATGGCTAAAACTCAAGTTTTAGAGACATCCCGAAATCTGAATTTGGACTTTCGTTAGTTTATTAAGTGTATCAAAATGTCATCTTTCACATTGATTCCAGATCGTCAACCGCAAAAAAAGTCAGTTTTGAGATATCTTTGAATGAACAAATTTGTCTCTTTTTTGTTTCAAGTGTTTAACTATGGACCCATGGCTAAAACTCAAGTTTTAAAGACTTCCCGAAATCTGAATTTGGACTTTCATCAGTGTATTAAGTGTATTAAAATGTAGTCTTTCACATTCATTCAGAATCGTCCACCGCAAAAAACTTCCATTAAGAGTTATCGTTGAATGAACGAAGTTGTCTCTTTCTTGTTTCAAGTGTTCAACTATGGACCCATGGCAAAAACTCAAGTTTTAAAAACTTCCCAAAATCTGAATTTGGGCTTTCTTTAGTGTATTAAGTGTTTCAAAATGCCGTCTTTCACGTAGATTTGTAATCATCAAAAGCAAATAAGTCAGTTTTTAGATATCTTTGATTGAACAAAGTTCTGTCTTTCTTGTTTCAAGTGTTCTACTATGGACCCATGGCTAAAACTCAAGTTTTAAAAACTTCCCGAAATCTAAATCTGGACTTTCATAAGGGTATTAAGTGTATCAAAATGTCGTCTTTCACATAGATTCGGAATCGTCAACTGCAAAAAAGTCAATTTTAAGATATCGTTGATTGAACAAAGTTGTCTCTTTCTTGTTTCAAGTGTTCTACTATGGACCCATGGCTAAAACTCAAGTTTTAAAAAAGTTCCTGGAATCCGAATTTAGACATTCGTTAGTGTATTAAGTGTATCAAAATGTCGTCTTTCACGTTGATTCGGAATCGTCAACCGCAATAAAAGTCAGTTTTGAGATATTGTTGAATGAACAAAGTTGCTTCTTTCTTGTTTCAAGTGTTTAACTATTGACCCATGGCTAAAACTCAAGCTTTAAAGACTTCCCGAAATCCAAATTTGGACTTTCGTTAGTGTATTAAGTGTATCAAAACGTCGTCTTTCACATTTATTCGAAATCGTCAACCGCAAAAAAAGTCAGTTTTGAGAAATCGTTGAATGAACAAAGTGGTCTCTTTCTTGTTTCAAGTGTTTAACTATGGACCCATGGCTAAAACTCAAGTTTTAAAGACTTCCCGAAATCCGAATTTGGACTTTCATTAGTGTATTAAGTGTATTAAAATGTCGTCTTTCCCATTGATTCGGAATCGTCAACCGCAAAAAAAGTCAGTTTTGAGTTATCGTTGAATGAACAAAGTTGTCTCTTTCTTGTTTCAAGTGTTCTACTATAGACCCATGGCTAAAACTCAAGTTTTAAAGACTTCCCGAAATCCAAATTTAGACTTTCATTAGTGTATTAAGTGTATTAAAATGTTGTATTTCACATTGATTCGGAATCGTCAACCGCAAAAAAAGTCAGTTCTGAGATATCGTTTAATGAACAAAGTTGTCTCTTTTTTGTTTCAAGTGTTTAACTATGGACCCATGGCTAAAACTCAAGTTTTAAAGACTTCCCGAAATCCGAATTTGGACTTTCATTAGTGTATTAAGTGTATTAAAATGTCGTCTTTCACATTGATTCGGAATCGTCAACTGCAAAAAAAGTCAGTTTTGAGTTATCGTTGAATGAACAAAGTGGTCTCTTTCTTGTTTCAAGTGTTTAACTATGGACCCATGGCTAAAACTCAAGTTTTAAAGACTTCCCGAAATCCGAATTTGGACTTTCATTAGTGTATTAAGTGTATTAAAATGTCGTCTTTCCCATTGATTCGGAATCGTCAACCGCAAAAAAAGTCAGTTTTGAGTTATCGTTGAATGAACAAAGTTGTCTCTTTCTTGTTTCAAGTGTTCTACTATAGACCCATGGCTAAAACTCAAGTTTTAAAGACTTCCCGAAATCCAAATTTAGACTTTCATTAGTGTATTAAGTGTATTAAAATGTTGTATTTCACATTGATTCGGAATCGTCAACCGCAAAAAAAGTCAGTTCTGAGATATCGTTTAATGAACAAAGTTGTCTCTTTCTTGTTTCAAGTGTTTAACTATGGACCCATGGCTAAAACTCAAGCTTTAAAGACTTCCCGAAATCCAAATTTCGACTTTCGTTAGTGTATTAAGTGTATCAAAATGTCGTATTTCACATTGATTCGGAATCGTCAACCGCAAAAAAAGTCAGTTCTGAGATATCGTTGAATGAACGAAGTTGTTTCTTTCTTGTTTCAAGTGTTTAACTATGGACCCATGGCTAAAACTCAAGTTTTAAAGACTTCCCGAAATCCGAATTTGGACTTTCATTAGTGTATTAAGTGTATTAAAATGTCGTCTTTCACATTGATTCGGAATCGTCAACTGCAAAAAAAGTCAGTTTTGAGTTATCGTTGAATGAACAAAGTTGTCTCTTTCTTGTTTCAAGTGTTTAACTATGGACCCATGGCTAAAACTCAAGTTTTAAAGACTTCCCGAAATCCGAATTTGGACTTTCATTAGTGTATTAAGTGTATTAAAATGTCGTCTTTCGCATTGATTCGGAATCGTCAACCGCAAAAAAAGTCAGTTTTCAGTTATCGTTGAATGAACAAAGTTGTCTCTTTCTTGTTTCAAGTGTTCAACTATGGACCCATGGCTAAAACTCAAGTTTTAAAGACTTCCCGAAATCCAAATTTGGACTTTCATTAGTGTATTAAGTGTATTAAAATGTCGTCTTTCACATTTATTCGAAATAGTCAACCGCAAAAAAAGTCAGTTTTGAGAAATCGTTGAATGAACAAAGTGGTCTCTTTCTTGTTTCAAGTGTTTAACTATGGACCCATGGCTAAAACTCAAGTTTTAAAGACTTCCCGAAATCCGAATTTGGACTTTCATTAGTGTATTAAGTGTATTAAAATGTCGTCTTTCCCATTGATTCGGAATCGTCAACCGCAAAAAAAGTCAGTTTTGAGATATCGTTGAATGAACAAAGTTGTCTGTTTCTTGTTTCAAGTGTTTAACTATGGACCCATTGCTAAAACTCAAGTTTTAAAGACTTCCCGAAATCCGAATTTGGACTTTCATTAGTGCATTAAGTGTATTAAAAAGTCATCTTTTGCATTGATTCGGAATCGTCAACCGCAAAAAAAGTCAGTTTTGAGTTATCGTTGAATGAACAAAGTTGTCTCTTTCTTGTTTCAAGTGTTTAACTATGGACCCATGGCTAAAACTCAAGTTTTAAAGACTTCCCGAAATCTGAATTTGGACTTTCATCAGTGTATTAAGTGTATTAAAATGTAGTCTTTCACATTGATTCAGAATCGTCCACCGCAAAAAACTTCCCTTTCGAGTTATCGTTGAATGAACAAAGTTGTCTCTTTCTTGTTTCAAGTGTTCAACTATGGACCCATGGCCAAAACTCAAGTTTTAAAAACTTCCCAAAATCTGAATTTAGGCTTTCTTTAGTGTATTAAGTGTTTCAAAATGCCGTCTTTCACGTAGATTCGTAATCATCAAAAGCAAATAAGTGAGTTTTTAGATATCTTTGATTGAACAAAGTTCTTTCTTTCTTGTTTCAAGTGTTCTACTCTGGACCCATGGCTAAAACTCAACTTTTTAAAACTTCCCGAAATCTAAATCTGGACTTTCATTAGGGTATTAAGTGTATCAAAATGTCGTCTTTCACATAGATTCGGAATCGTCAACTGCAAAAAAGTCAATTTGAAGATATCGTTGATTGAACAAAGTTGTCTCTTTCTTGTTTCAAGTGTTCTACTATGGACCCATGGGTAAAACTCAAGTTTTAAAAAAGTTCCCGGAATCCGAATTTGGACATTCGTTAGTGTATTAAGTGTATCAAAATGTCGTCTTTCACGTTGATTCGGAATCGTCAACCACAATAAAAGTCAGTTTTGAGATATTGTTGAATGAAGAAAGTTGTCTCTTTCTTGTTTCAAGTGTTTAACTATTGACCCATGGCTAAAACTCAAGTTTTAAAAACTTCTCGAAATATGAATTTGCACTTTCTTTAGTGTATTAAGTGTTTCAAAATGCTGTCTTTCACGTAGATTCGTAATCATCAAAATCAAATAAGTCAGTTTTAAGATATCGTTGATTGAACAAAGTTGTCTTCTTCTTGTTTGAAGTGTTCTACTATGGACCCATGGGTAAAACTCAGGTTTTAAAAACTTCCCAAAATCTGAATTTGGACTTTATTTAGTGTATTAAGTGTTTCAAAATGTCATCTTTTACGTAGATTCGGAACCGTCAAAAGCAAATAAGTCAGTTTTGAGATATCTTTGATAGAACAAAGTTCTGTCTTTCTTGTTTCAATTGTTCTACTGTGCACCCAAGGCTAAAACTCAAGTTTTAAAAACTTTCCGAGATCTGAATCTGGACTTTCATTAGTGTATTAAGTGTATCAAAATGTCGTCTTTCACATAGATTCGAAATCATCAACTGCTAAAAAGTCAATTTTGAGATATCGTTGATTTAACAAAGTTGTCTCCTTCTTGTTTCAAGTGTTCTACTATGGACCCATGGGTAAAACTCAAGTTTTAAAAATGTCCCGAAATCCGAATTTGGACTTTCACTAATGTATTAAGTTTTTCAAAATGTCGTCTTTCACGTAGATTCGGAATCATCAAAACCAAATAAGTCAGTTTTTAGATATCTTTGATTGAACAAAGTTTTGTCTTTCTTGTTTCAAGTGTTTAACTATGGACCATGGCTAAAACTCAAGTTTTAAAAACTTCTCAAAATCTGAATCTGGACTTTCATTAGTGTATTAAGTGTATCAAAATGTCATCTTTCACATAGATTCGAAATCGTCAACTGCAAAAAAGTCAATTTTAAGATATCGTTGATTGAACAAAGTTGTCTCCTTCTTGTTTCAAGTGTTCTACTATGGACCATGGCTAAAACTCAAGTTTTAGAGACATCCCGAAATCTGAATTTGGACTTTCGTTAGTTTATTAAGTGTATCAAAATGTCATCTTTCACATTGATTCCAGATCGTCAACCGCAAAAAAAGTCAGTTTTGAGATATCTTTGAATGAACAAATTTGTCTCTTTTTTGTTTCAAGTGTTTAACTATGGACCCATGGCTAAAACTCAAGTTTTAAAGACTTCCCGAAATCTGAATTTGGACTTTCATCAGTGTATTAAGTGTATTAAAATGTAGTCTTTCACATTCATTCAGAATCGTCCACCGCAAAAAACTTCCATTAAGAGTTATCGTTGAATGAACGAAGTTGTCTCTTTCTTGTTTCAAGTGTTCAACTATGGACCCATGGCAAAAACTCAAGTTTTAAAAACTTCCCAAAATCTGAATTTGGGCTTTCTTTAGTGTATTAAGTGTTTCAAAATGCCGTCTTTCACGTAGATTTGTAATCATCAAAAGCAAATAAGTCAGTTTTTAGATATCTTTGATTGAACAAAGTTCTGTCTTTCTTGTTTCAAGTGTTCTACTATGGACCCATGGCTAAAACTCAAGTTTTAAAAACTTCCCGAAATCTAAATCTGGACTTTCATAAGGGTATTAAGTGTATCAAAATGTCGTCTTTCACATAGATTCGGAATCGTCAACTGCAAAAAAGTCAATTTTAAGATATCGTTGATTGAACAAAGTTGTCTCTTTCTTGTTTCAAGTGTTCTACTATGGACCCATGGCTAAAACTCAAGTTTTAAAAAAGTTCCTGGAATCCGAATTTAGACATTCGTTAGTGTATTAAGTGTATCAAAATGTCGTCTTTCACGTTGATTCGGAATCGTCAACCGCAATAAAAGTCAGTTTTGAGATATTGTTGAATGAACAAAGTTGCTTCTTTCTTGTTTCAAGTGTTTAACTATTGACCCATGGCTAAAACTCAAGCTTTAAAGACTTCCCGAAATCCAAATTTGGACTTTCGTTAGTGTATTAAGTGTATCAAAACGTCGTCTTTCACATTTATTCGAAATCGTCAACCGCAAAAAAAGTCAGTTTTGAGAAATCGTTGAATGAACAAAGTGGTCTCTTTCTTGTTTCAAGTGTTTAACTATGGACCCATGGCTAAAACTCAAGTTTTAAAGACTTCCCGAAATCCGAATTTGGACTTTCATTAGTGTATTAAGTGTATTAAAATGTCGTCTTTCCCATTGATTCGGAATCGTCAACCGCAAAAAAAGTCAGTTTTGAGTTATCGTTGAATGAACAAAGTTGTCTCTTTCTTGTTTCAAGTGTTCTACTATAGACCCATGGCTAAAACTCAAGTTTTAAAGACTTCCCGAAATCCAAATTTAGACTTTCATTAGTGTATTAAGTGTATTAAAATGTTGTATTTCACATTGATTCGGAATCGTCAACCGCAAAAAAAGTCAGTTCTGAGATATCGTTTAATGAACAAAGTTGTCTCTTTTTTGTTTCAAGTGTTTAACTATGGACCCATGGCTAAAACTCAAGTTTTAAAGACTTCCCGAAATCCGAATTTGGACTTTCATTAGTGTATTAAGTGTATTAAAATGTCGTCTTTCACATTGATTCGGAATCGTCAACTGCAAAAAAAGTCAGTTTTGAGTTATCGTTGAATGAACAAAGTGGTCTCTTTCTTGTTTCAAGTGTTTAACTATGGACCCATGGCTAAAACTCAAGTTTTAAAGACTTCCCGAAATCCGAATTTGGACTTTCATTAGTGTATTAAGTGTATTAAAATGTCGTCTTTCCCATTGATTCGGAATCGTCAACCGCAAAAAAAGTCAGTTTTGAGTTATCGTTGAATGAACAAAGTTGTCTCTTTCTTGTTTCAAGTGTTCTACTATAGACCCATGGCTAAAACTCAAGTTTTAAAGACTTCCCGAAATCCAAATTTAGACTTTCATTAGTGTATTAAGTGTATTAAAATGTTGTATTTCACATTGATTCGGAATCGTCAACCGCAAAAAAAGTCAGTTCTGAGATATCGTTTAATGAACAAAGTTGTCTCTTTCTTGTTTCAAGTGTTTAACTATGGACCCATGGCTAAAACTCAAGCTTTAAAGACTTCCCGAAATCCAAATTTCGACTTTCGTTAGTGTATTAAGTGTATCAAAATGTCGTATTTCACATTGATTCGGAATCGTCAACCGCAAAAAAAGTCAGTTCTGAGATATCGTTGAATGAACGAAGTTGTTTCTTTCTTGTTTCAAGTGTTTAACTATGGACCCATGGCTAAAACTCAAGTTTTAAAGACTTCCCGAAATCCGAATTTGGACTTTCATTAGTGTATTAAGTGTATTAAAATGTCGTCTTTCACATTGATTCGGAATCGTCAACTGCAAAAAAAGTCAGTTTTGAGTTATCGTTGAATGAACAAAGTTGTCTCTTTCTTGTTTCAAGTGTTTAACTATGGACCCATGGCTAAAACTCAAGTTTTAAAGACTTCCCGAAATCCGAATTTGGACTTTCATTAGTGTATTAAGTGTATTAAAATGTCGTCTTTCGCATTGATTCGGAATCGTCAACCGCAAAAAAAGTCAGTTTTCAGTTATCGTTGAATGAACAAAGTTGTCTCTTTCTTGTTTCAAGTGTTCAACTATGGACCCATGGCTAAAACTCAAGTTTTAAAGACTTCCCGAAATCCAAATTTGGACTTTCATTAGTGTATTAAGTGTATTAAAATGTCGTCTTTCACATTTATTCGAAATAGTCAACCGCAAAAAAAGTCAGTTTTGAGAAATCGTTGAATGAACAAAGTGGTCTCTTTCTTGTTTCAAGTGTTTAACTATGGACCCATGGCTAAAACTCAAGTTTTAAAGACTTCCCGAAATCCGAATTTGGACTTTCATTAGTGTATTAAGTGTATTAAAATGTCGTCTTTCCCATTGATTCGGAATCGTCAACCGCAAAAAAAGTCAGTTTTGAGATATCGTTGAATGAACAAAGTTGTCTGTTTCTTGTTTCAAGTGTTTAACTATGGACCCATTGCTAAAACTCAAGTTTTAAAGACTTCCCGAAATCCGAATTTGGACTTTCATTAGTGCATTAAGTGTATTAAAAAGTCATCTTTTGCATTGATTCGGAATCGTCAACCGCAAAAAAAGTCAGTTTTGAGTTATCGTTGAATGAACAAAGTTGTCTCTTTCTTGTTTCAAGTGTTTAACTATGGACCCATGGCTAAAACTCAAGTTTTAAAGACTTCCCGAAATCTGAATTTGGACTTTCATCAGTGTATTAAGTGTATTAAAATGTAGTCTTTCACATTGATTCAGAATCGTCCACCGCAAAAAACTTCCCTTTCGAGTTATCGTTGAATGAACAAAGTTGTCTCTTTCTTGTTTCAAGTGTTCAACTATGGACCCATGGCCAAAACTCAAGTTTTAAAAACTTCCCAAAATCTGAATTTAGGCTTTCTTTAGTGTATTAAGTGTTTCAAAATGCCGTCTTTCACGTAGATTCGTAATCATCAAAAGCAAATAAGTGAGTTTTTAGATATCTTTGATTGAACAAAGTTCTTTCTTTCTTGTTTCAAGTGTTCTACTCTGGACCCATGGCTAAAACTCAACTTTTTAAAACTTCCCGAAATCTAAATCTGGACTTTCATTAGGGTATTAAGTGTATCAAAATGTCGTCTTTCACATAGATTCGGAATCGTCAACTGCAAAAAAGTCAATTTGAAGATATCGTTGATTGAACAAAGTTGTCTCTTTCTTGTTTCAAGTGTTCTACTATGGACCCATGGGTAAAACTCAAGTTTTAAAAAAGTTCCCGGAATCCGAATTTGGACATTCGTTAGTGTATTAAGTGTATCAAAATGTCGTCTTTCACGTTGATTCGGAATCGTCAACCACAATAAAAGTCAGTTTTGAGATATTGTTGAATGAAGAAAGTTGTCTCTTTCTTGTTTCAAGTGTTTAACTATTGACCCATGGCTAAAACTCAAGTTTTAAAAACTTCTCGAAATATGAATTTGCACTTTCTTTAGTGTATTAAGTGTTTCAAAATGCTGTCTTTCACGTAGATTCGTAATCATCAAAATCAAATAAGTCAGTTTTAAGATATCGTTGATTGAACAAAGTTGTCTTCTTCTTGTTTGAAGTGTTCTACTATGGACCCATGGGTAAAACTCAGGTTTTAAAAACTTCCCAAAATCTGAATTTGGACTTTATTTAGTGTATTAAGTGTTTCAAAATGTCATCTTTTACGTAGATTCGGAACCGTCAAAAGCAAATAAGTCAGTTTTGAGATATCTTTGATAGAACAAAGTTCTGTCTTTCTTGTTTCAATTGTTCTACTGTGCACCCAAGGCTAAAACTCAAGTTTTAAAAACTTTCCGAGATCTGAATCTGGACTTTCATTAGTGTATTAAGTGTATCAAAATGTCGTCTTTCACATAGATTCGAAATCATCAACTGCTAAAAAGTCAATTTTGAGATATCGTTGATTTAACAAAGTTGTCTCCTTCTTGTTTCAAGTGTTCTACTATGGACCCATGGGTAAAACTCAAGTTTTAAAAATGTCCCGAAATCCGAATTTGGACTTTCACTAATGTATTAAGTTTTTCAAAATGTCGTCTTTCACGTAGATTCGGAATCATCAAAACCAAATAAGTCAGTTTTTAGATATCTTTGATTGAACAAAGTTTTGTCTTTCTTGTTTCAAGTGTTTAACTATGGACCATGGCTAAAACTCAAGTTTTAAAAACTTCTCAAAATCTGAATCTGGACTTTCATTAGTGTATTAAGTGTATCAAAATGTCATCTTTCACATAGATTCGAAATCGTCAACTGCAAAAAAGTCAATTTTAAGATATCGTTGATTGAACAAAGTTGTCTCCTTCTTGTTTCAAGTGTTCTACTATGGACCATGGCTAAAACTCAAGTTTTAGAGACATCCCGAAATCTGAATTTGGACTTTCGTTAGTTTATTAAGTGTATCAAAATGTCATCTTTCACATTGATTCCAGATCGTCAACCGCAAAAAAAGTCAGTTTTGAGATATCTTTGAATGAACAAATTTGTCTCTTTTTTGTTTCAAGTGTTTAACTATGGACCCATGGCTAAAACTCAAGTTTTAAAGACTTCCCGAAATCTGAATTTGGACTTTCATCAGTGTATTAAGTGTATTAAAATGTAGTCTTTCACATTCATTCAGAATCGTCCACCGCAAAAAACTTCCATTAAGAGTTATCGTTGAATGAACGAAGTTGTCTCTTTCTTGTTTCAAGTGTTCAACTATGGACCCATGGCAAAAACTCAAGTTTTAAAAACTTCCCAAAATCTGAATTTGGGCTTTCTTTAGTGTATTAAGTGTTTCAAAATGCCGTCTTTCACGTAGATTTGTAATCATCAAAAGCAAACAAGTCAGTTTTTAGATATCTTTGATTGAACAAAGTTCTGTCTTTCTTGTTTCAAGTGTTCTACTATGGACCCATGGCTAAAACTCAAGTTTTAAAAACTTCCCGAAATCTAAATCTGGACTTTCATAAGGGTATTAAGTGTATCAAAATGTCGTCTTTCACATAGATTCGGAATCGTCAACTGCAAAAAAGTCAATTTTAAGATATCGTTGATTGAACAAAGTTGTCTCTTTCTTGTTTCAAGTGTTCTACTATGGACCCATGGCTAAAACTCAAGTTTTAAAAAAGTTCCTGGAATCCGAATTTAGACATTCGTTAGTGTATTAAGTGTATCAAAATGTCGTCTTTCACGTTGATTCGGAATCGTCAACCGTAATAAAAGTCAGTTTTGAGATATTGTTGAATGAACAAAGTTGCTTCTTTCTTGTTTCAAGTGTTTAACTATTGACCCATGGCTAAAACTCAAGCTTTAAAGACTTCCCGAAATCCAAATTTGGACTTTCGTTAGTGTATTAAGTGTATCAAAATGTCGTCTTTCACATTTATTCGAAATCGTCAACCGCAAAAAAAGTCAGTTTTGAGAAATCGTTGAATGAACAAAGTGGTCTCTTTCTTGTTTCAAGTGTTTAACTATGGACCCATGGCTAAAACTCAAGTTTTAAAGACTTCCCGAAATCCGAATTTGGACTTTCATTAGTGTATTAAGTGTATTAAAATGTCGTCTTTCCCATTGATTCGGAATCGTCAACCGCAAAAAAAGTCAGTTTTGAGTTATCGTTGAATGAACAAAGTTGTCTCTTTCTTGTTTCAAGTGTTCTACTATAGACCCATGGCTAAAACTCAAGTTTTAAAGACTTCCCGAAATCCAAATTTAGACTTTCATTAGTGTATTAAGTGTATTAAAATGTTGTATTTCACATTGATTCGGAATCGTCAACCGCAAAAAAAGTCAGTTCTGAGATATCGTTTAATGAACAAAGTTGTCTCTTTTTTGTTTCAAGTGTTTAACTATGGACCCATGGCTAAAACTCAAGTTTTAAAGACTTCCCGAAATCCGAATTTGGACTTTCATTAGTGTATTAAGTGTATTAAAATGTCGTCTTTCACATTGATTCGGAATCGTCAACTGCAAAAAAAGTCAGTTTTGAGTTATCGTTGAATGAACAAAGAGGTCTCTTTCTTGTTTCAAGTGTTTAACTATGGACCCATGGCTAAAACTCAAGTTTTAAAGACTTCCCGAAATCCGAATTTGGACTTTCATTAGTGTATTAAGTGTATTAAAATGTCGTCTTTCCCATTGATTCGGAATCGTCAACCGCAAAAAAAGTCAGTTTTGAGTTATCGTTGAATGAACAAAGTTGTCTCTTTCTTGTTTCAAGTGTTCTACTATAGACCCATGGCTAAAACTCAAGTTTTAAAGACTTCCCGAAATCCAAATTTAGACTTTCATTAGTGTATTAAGTGTATTAAAATGTTGTATTTCACATTGATTCGGAATCGTCAACCGCAAAAAAAGTCAGTTCTGAGATATCGTTTAATGAACAAAGTTGTCTCTTTCTTGTTTCAAGTGTTTAACTATGGACCCATGGCTAAAACTCAAGCTTTAAAGACTTCCCGAAATCCAAATTTCGACTTTCGTTAGTGTATTAAGTGTATCAAAATGTCGTATTTCACATTGATTCGGAATCGTCAACCGCAAAAAAAGTCAGTTCTGAGATATCGTTGAATGAACGAAGTTGTTTCTTTCTTGTTTCAAGTGTTTAACTATGGACCCATGGCTAAAACTCAAGTTCTAAAGACTTCCCGAAATCCGAATTTGGACTTTCATTAGTGTATTAAGTGTATTAAAATGTCGTCTTTCACATTGATTCGGAATCGTCAACTGCAAAAAAAGTCAGTTTTGAGTTATCGTTGAATGAACAAAGTTGTCTCTTTCTTGTTTCAAGTGTTTAACTATGGACCCATGGCTAAAACTCAAGTTTTAAAGACTTCCCGAAATCCGAATTTGGACTTTCATTAGTGTATTAAGTGTATTAAAATGTCGTCTTTCGCATTGATTCGGAATCGTCAACCGCAAAAAAAGTCAGTTTTCAGTTATCGTTGAATGAACAAAGTTGTCTCTTTCTTGTTTCAAGTGTTCAACTATGGACCCATGGCTAAAACTCAAGTTTTAAAGACTTCCCGAAATCCAAATTTGGACTTTCATTAGTGTATTAAGTGTATTAAAATGTCGTCTTTCACATTTATTCGAAATAGTCAACCGCAAAAAAAGTCAGTTTTGAGAAATCGTTGAATGAACAAAGTGGTCTCTTTCTTGTTTCAAGTGTTTAACTATGGACCCATGGCTAAAACTCAAGTTTTAAAGACTTCCCGAAATCCGAATTTGGACTTTCATTAGTGTATTAAGTGTATTAAAATGTCGTCTTTCCCATTGATTCGGAATCGTCAACCGCAAAAAAAGTCAGTTTTGAGATATCGTTGAATGAACAAAGTTGTCTGTTTCTTGTTTCAAGTGTTTAACTATGGACCCATTGCTAAAACTCAAGTTTTAAAGACTTCCCGAAATCCGAATTTGGACTTTCATTAGTGCATTAAGTGTATTAAAAAGTCATCTTTTGCATTGATTCGGAATCGTCAACCGCAAAAAAAGTCAGTTTTGAGTTATCGTTGAATGAACAAAGTTGTCTCTTTCTTGTTTCAAGTGTTTAACTATGGACCCATGGCTAAAACTCAAGTTTTAAAGACTTCCCGAAATCTGAATTTGGACTTTCATCAGTGTATTAAGTGTATTAAAATGTAGTCTTTCACATTGATTCAGAATCGTCCACCGCAAAAAACTTCCCTTTCGAGTTATCGTTGAATGAACAAAGTTGTCTCTTTCTTGTTTCAAGTGTTCAACTATGGACCCATGGCCAAAACTCAAGTTTTAAAAACTTCCCAAAATCTGAATTTAGGCTTTCTTTAGTGTATTAAGTGTTTCAAAATGCCGTCTTTCACGTAGATTCGTAATCATCAAAAGCAAATAAGTGAGTTTTTAGATATCTTTGATTGAACAAAGTTCTTTCTTTCTTGTTTCAAGTGTTCTACTCTGGACCCATGGCTAAAACTCAACTTTTTAAAACTTCCCGAAATCTAAATCTGGACTTTCATTAGGGTATTAAGTGTATCAAAATGTCGTCTTTCACATAGATTCGGAATCGTCAACTGCAAAAAAGTCAATTTGAAGATATCGTTGATTGAACAAAGTTGTCTCTTTCTTGTTTCAAGTGTTCTACTATGGACCCATGGGTAAAACTCAAGTTTTAAAAAAGTTCCCGGAATCCGAATTTGGACATTCGTTAGTGTATTAAGTGTATCAAAATGTCGTCTTTCACGTTGATTCGGAATCGTCAACCACAATAAAAGTCAGTTTTGAGATATTGTTGAATGAAGAAAGTTGTCTCTTTCTTGTTTCAAGTGTTTAACTATTGACCCATGGCTAAAACTCAAGTTTTAAAAACTTCTCGAAATATGAATTTGCACTTTCTTTAGTGTATTAAGTGTTTCAAAATGCTGTCTTTCACGTAGATTCGTAATCATCAAAATCAAATAAGTCAGTTTTAAGATATCGTTGATTGAACAAAGTTGTCTTCTTCTTGTTTGAAGTGTTCTACTATGGACCCATGGGTAAAACTCAGGTTTTAAAAACTTCCCAAAATCTGAATTTGGACTTTATTTAGTGTATTAAGTGTTTCAAAATGTCATCTTTTACGTAGATTCGGAACCGTCAAAAGCAAATAAGTCAGTTTTGAGATATCTTTGATAGAACAAAGTTCTGTCTTTCTTGTTTCAATTGTTCTACTGTGCACCCAAGGCTAAAACTCAAGTTTTAAAAACTTTCCGAGATCTGAATCTGGACTTTCATTAGTGTATTAAGTGTATCAAAATGTCGTCTTTCACATAGATTCGAAATCATCAACTGCTAAAAAGTCAATTTTGAGATATCGTTGATTTAACAAAGTTGTCTCCTTCTTGTTTCAAGTGTTCTACTATGGACCCATGGGTAAAACTCAAGTTTTAAAAATGTCCCGAAATCCGAATTTGGACTTTCACTAATGTATTAAGTTTTTCAAAATGTCGTCTTTCACGTAGATTCGGAATCATCAAAACCAAATAAGTCAGTTTTTAGATATCTTTGATTGAACAAAGTTTTGTCTTTCTTGTTTCAAGTGTTTAACTATGGACCATGGCTAAAACTCAAGTTTTAAAAACTTCTCAAAATCTGAATCTGGACTTTCATTAGTGTATTAAGTGTATCAAAATGTCATCTTTCACATAGATTCGAAATCGTCAACTGCAAAAAAGTCAATTTTAAGATATCGTTGATTGAACAAAGTTGTCTCCTTCTTGTTTCAAGTGTTCTACTATGGACCATGGCTAAAACTCAAGTTTTAGAGACATCCCGAAATCTGAATTTGGACTTTCGTTAGTTTATTAAGTGTATCAAAATGTCATCTTTCACATTGATTCCAGATCGTCAACCGCAAAAAAAGTCAGTTTTGAGATATCTTTGAATGAACAAATTTGTCTCTTTTTTGTTTCAAGTGTTTAACTATGGACCCATGGCTAAAACTCAAGTTTTAAAGACTTCCCGAAATCTGAATTTGGACTTTCATCAGTGTATTAAGTGTATTAAAATGTAGTCTTTCACATTCATTCAGAATCGTCCACCGCAAAAAACTTCCATTAAGAGTTATCGTTGAATGAACGAAGTTGTCTCTTTCTTGTTTCAAGTGTTCAACTATGGACCCATGGCAAAAACTCAAGTTTTAAAAACTTCCCAAAATCTGAATTTGGGCTTTCTTTAGTGTATTAAGTGTTTCAAAATGCCGTCTTTCACGTAGATTTGTAATCATCAAAAGCAAATAAGTCAGTTTTTAGATATCTTTGATTGAACAAAGTTCTGTCTTTCTTGTTTCAAGTGTTCTACTATGGACCCATGGCTAAAACTCAAGTTTTAAAAACTTCCCGAAATCTAAATCTGGACTTTCATAAGGGTATTAAGTGTATCAAAATGTCGTCTTTCACATAGATTCGGAATCGTCAACTGCAAAAAAGTCAATTTTAAGATATCGTTGATTGAACAAAGTTGTCTCTTTCTTGTTTCAAGTGTTCTACTATGGACCCATGGCTAAAACTCAAGTTTTAAAAAAGTTCCTGGAATCCGAATTTAGACATTCGTTAGTGTATTAAGTGTATCAAAATGTCGTCTTTCACGTTGATTCGGAATCGTCAACCGCAATAAAAGTCAGTTTTGAGATATTGTTGAATGAACAAAGTTGCTTCTTTCTTGTTTCAAGTGTTTAACTATTGACCCATGGCTAAAACTCAAGCTTTAAAGACTTCCCGAAATCCAAATTTGGACTTTCGTTAGTGTATTAAGTGTATCAAAATGTCGTCTTTCACATTTATTCGAAATCGTCAACCGCAAAAAAAGTCAGTTTTGAGAAATCGTTGAATGAACAAAGTGGTCTCTTTCTTGTTTCAAGTGTTTAACTATGGACCCATGGCTAAAACTCAAGTTTTAAAGACTTCCCGAAATCCGAATTTGGACTTTCATTAGTGTATTAAGTGTATTAAAATGTCGTCTTTCCCATTGATTCGGAATCGTCAACCGCAAAAAAAGTCAGTTTTGAGTTATCGTTGAATGAACAAAGTTGTCTCTTTCTTGTTTCAAGTGTTCTACTATAGACCCATGGCTAAAACTCAAGTTTTAAAGACTTCCCGAAATCCAAATTTAGACTTTCATTAGTGTATTAAGTGTATTAAAATGTTGTATTTCACATTGATTCGGAATCGTCAACCGCAAAAAAAGTCAGTTCTGAGATATCGTTTAATGAACAAAGTTGTCTCTTTTTTGTTTCAAGTGTTTAACTATGGACCCATGGCTAAAACTCAAGTTTTAAAGACTTCCCGAAATCCGAATTTGGACTTTCATTAGTGTATTAAGTGTATTAAAATGTCGTCTTTCACATTGATTCGGAATCGTCAACTGCAAAAAAAGTCAGTTTTGAGTTATCGTTGAATGAACAAAGTGGTCTCTTTCTTGTTTCAAGTGTTTAACTATGGACCCATGGCTAAAACTCAAGTTTTAAAGACTTCCCGAAATCCGAATTTGGACTTTCATTAGTGTATTAAGTGTATTAAAATGTCGTCTTTCCCATTGATTCGGAATCGTCAACCGCAAAAAAAGTCAGTTTTGAGTTATCGTTGAATGAACAAAGTTGTCTCTTTCTTGTTTCAAGTGTTCTACTATAGACCCATGGCTAAAACTCAAGTTTTAAAGACTTCCCGAAATCCAAATTTAGACTTTCATTAGTGTATTAAGTGTATTAAAATGTTGTATTTCACATTGATTCGGAATCGTCAACCGCAAAAAAAGTCAGTTCTGAGATATCGTTTAATGAACAAAGTTGTCTCTTTCTTGTTTCAAGTGTTTAACTATGGACCCATGGCTAAAACTCAAGCTTTAAAGACTTCCCGAAATCCAAATTTCGACTTTCGTTAGTGTATTAAGTGTATCAAAATGTCGTATTTCACATTGATTCGGAATCGTCAACCGCAAAAAAAGTCAGTTCTGAGATATCGTTGAATGAACGAAGTTGTTTCTTTCTTGTTTCAAGTGTTTAACTATGGACCCATGGCTAAAACTCAAGTTTTAAAGACTTCCCGAAATCCGAATTTGGACTTTCATTAGTGTATTAAGTGTATTAAAATGTCGTCTTTCACATTGATTCGGAATCGTCAACTGCAAAAAAAGTCAGTTTTGAGTTATCGTTGAATGAACAAAGTTGTCTCTTTCTTGTTTCAAGTGTTTAACTATGGACCCATGGCTAAAACTCAAGTTTTAAAGACTTCCCGAAATCCGAATTTGGACTTTCATTAGTGTATTAAGTGTATTAAAATGTCGTCTTTCGCATTGATTCGGAATCGTCAACCGCAAAAAAAGTCAGTTTTCAGTTATCGTTGAATGAACAAAGTTGTCTCTTTCTTGTTTCAAGTGTTCAACTATGGACCCATGGCTAAAACTCAAGTTTTAAAGACTTCCCGAAATCCAAATTTGGACTTTCATTAGTGTATTAAGTGTATTAAAATGTCGTCTTTCACATTTATTCGAAATCGTCAACCGCAAAAAAAGTCAGTTTTGAGAAATCGTTGAATGAACAAAGTGGTCTCTTTCTTGTTTCAAGTGTTTAACTATGGACCCATGGCTAAAACTCAAGTTTTAAAGACTTCCCGAAATCCGAATTTGGACTTTCATTAGTGTATTAAGTGTATTAAAATGTCGTCTTTCCCATTGATTCGGAATCGTCAACCGCAAAAAAAGTCAGTTTTGAGTTATCGTTGAATGAACAAAGTTGTCTCTTTCTTGTTTCAAGTGTTCTACTATAGACCCATGGCTAAAACTCAAGTTTTAAAGACTTCCCGAAATCCAAATTTAGACTTTCATTAGTGTATTAAGTGTATTAAAATGTTGTATTTCACATTGATTCGGAATCGTCAACCGCAAAAAAAGTCAGTTCTGAGATATCGTTTAATGAACAAAGTTGTCTCTTTCTTGTTTCAAGTGTTTAACTATGGACCCATGGCTAAAACTCAAGCTTTAAAGACTTCCCGAAATCCAAATTTGGACTTTCGTTAGTGTATTAAGTGTATCAAAATGTCGTATTTCACATTGATTCGGAATCGTCAACCGCAAAAAAAGTCAGTTCTGAGATATCGTTGAATGAACGAAGTTGTTTCTTTCTTGTTTCAAGTGTTTAACTATTGACCCATGGCTAAAACTCAAGTTTTAAAGACTTCCCGAAATCCGAATTTGGACTTTCATTAGTGTATTAAGTGTATTAAAATGTCGTCTTTCACATTGATTCGGAATCGTCAACTGCAAAAAAAGTCAGTTTTGAGTTATCGTTGAATGAACAAAGTTGTCTCTTTCTTGTTTCAAGTGTTTAACTATGGACCCATGGCTAAAACTCAAGTTTTAAAGACTTCCCGAAATCCGAATTTGGACTTTCATTAGTGTATTAAGTGTATTAAAATGTCGTCTTTCGCATTGATTCGGAATCGTCAACCGCAAAAAAAGTCAGTTTTCAGTTATCGTTGAATGAACAAAGTTGTCTCTTTCTTGTTTCAAGTGTTCAACTATGGACCCATGGCTAAAACTCAAGTTTTAAAGACTTCCCGAAATCCAAATTTGGACTTTCATTTGTGTATTAATTGTATTAAAATGTCGTCTTTCACATTGATTCAGAATCGTCAACCGCAAAAAAAGTCAGTTTTGAGATATCGTTGAATGAACAAAGTTGCCTGTTTCTTGTTTCAAGTGTTCAACTATGGACCCATGGCTAAAACTCAAGTTTTAAAAACTTCCCGAAATCTGAATTTGAACTTTATTTAGTGTATTAAGTGTTTCAAAATGTCATCTTTCACGTAGATTTGGAGCCGTCAAAAGCAAATAAGTCAGTTTTGAGATATCGTTCATAGAACAAAGTTTTGTCTTTCTTCTTTCAAGTGTTCTACTGTGCACCCATGGCTAAAACTCAAGTTTTAAAAACTTCCCGAGATCTGAATCTGGACTTTCATTACTGTATCAAAATGTCGTCTTTCACATAGATTCGGAATCGTCAACTGCAAAAAAGTCAATTTTGAGATATCGTTGATTGAACAAAGTTGTCTCCTTCTTGTTTCAAGTGTTCTACTATGGACCCATGGGTAAAACTGAAGTTTTAAAAACGTCCCAAAATCCGAATTTGGACTTTCACTAGTGTATTAAGTGTATCAAAATGTCGTCTTTCACATTGATTCGGAATCGTCAACCGTAAAAAAAGTCAGTTTTGAGATATCGTTTGAATGAAGAAAGTTGTCTCTTTCTTGTTTCAAGTGTTCAACAATGGACCCATGGCTAAAACTCAAGTTTTAAAGACTTTCCGAAATCCGAATTTCGACTTTCATTAGTGTATTAAGTGTATTAAAATGTTGTCTTTCATAGTGAGTCGGAATCGTCAACCACAAAAAAAGTCAATTTTGAGATATCGTTGAATGAACAAAGTTGTCTCTTTCTTTTTTCAAGTGTTTATCTACGGACCCATGGCTAAAACTCAAGTTTTAAAGACTTTCTGAAATCCGAATTTGGACTTTCATCAGTGTATTAAGTGTATTAAAATGTCGTCTTTCACATTGATTCGGAATCGTCCACTGCAAAAAACTTCCCTTTTGAGTTATAGTTGAATGAACAAAGTTGTCTCTTTCTTGTTTCAAGTGTTCAACTATGGACCCATGGCTAAAACTCAAGTTTTAAAAACTTCTCGAAATATGAATTTGGACTTTCTTTAGTGTATTAGGTGTTTCAAAATGTCGTCTTTCACGTAGATTCGGAATCATCACCAGCAAAAAAAGTCAGTTTTGTGATATCGTTGAATGAACAAAGTTGTATCTTTCTTGTTTCAAGTGTTTAACTACGGACCCATGGCTAAAACTCAAGTTTTAAAGACTTTTCGAAATCCGAATTTGGACTTTCATCAGTGTATTAAGGGTATTAAAATGTCGTCTTTCACATTGATTCGGAATCGTCCACCGCAAAAAAGTTCCCTTTTGAGTTATCGTTGAATGAACAAAGTTGTCTCTTTCTTGTTTCAAGTGTTCAACGATGGACCCATGGCTAAAACTCAAGTTTTAAAAACTTCTCGAAATATGAATTTGTACTTTCTTTAGTGTATTAAGTGTTTCAAAATGTCGTCTTTCACGTAGATTCGGAATCATCAAAAGCAAATAAGTCAGTTTTTAGATATCTTTGATTGAACAAAGTTCTGTCTTTCTTGTTTCAAGTGTTTAACTATGGACCATGGCTAAAACTCAAGTTTTAAAAACTTTTCGAAATCTGAATATGGACTTTCTTTAGTGTATTAAGTGTTTCAAAATGCTGTCTTTCACGTAGATTCGTAATCATCAAAAGCAAATAAGTCAGTTTTAAGATATCGTTGATTGAACAAAGTTGTCTTCTTCTTGTTTCAAGTGTTCTACTATGGACCCATGGGTAAAACTCAAGTTTTAAAAACTTCCCGGAATCTGAATTGAGACTTTCGTTAGTGTATTAAGTGTATCAAAATGTCGTCTTTCACATGGATTCGGAATCGTCAACCGCAAAAAAAGTCAGTTTTGAGATATCGTTGAATGAACAAAGTTGTCTCTTTCTTGTTTCAAGTGCTTAACTATGGACCATGGCTAAAACTCAAGTTTTAAAGACATCCCGAAATCCGAATTTGGACTTTCTTTAGTGTATTAAGTGTATCAAAATGTCATCTTTCACATTGATTCGAGATCGTCAACCGCAAAAAAAGTCAGTTTTGTGATATCGTTGAATGAAGAAAGTTGTCTCTTTCTTGTTTCAAGTGTTTAACTATGGACCCATGGCTAAAACTCAAGTTTTAAAGACTTCCCGAAATCTGAATTTGGACTTTCATCAGTGTATTAAGTGTATTAAAATGTAGTCTTTCACATTGATTCAGAATCGTCCACCGCAAAAAACTTCCCTTTCGAGTTATCGTTGAATGAACGAAGTTGTCTCTTTCTTGTTTCAAGTGTTCAACTATGGACCCATGGCCAAAACTCAAGTTTTAAAAACTTCCCAAAATCTGAATTTGGGCTTTCTTTAGTGTATTAAGTGTTTCAAAATGCCGTCTTTCACGTAGATTCGTAATCATCAAAAGCAAATAAGTCAGTTTTTAGATATCTTTGATTGAACAAAGTTCTGTCTTTCTTGTTTCAAGTGTTTAACTATGGACCATGGCTAAAACTCAAGTTTTAAAAACTTTTCGAAATCTGAATATGGACTTTCTTTAGTGTATTAAGTGTTTCAAAATGCTGTCTTTCACGTAGATTCGTAATCATCAAAAGCAAATAAGTCAGTTTTAAGATATCGTTGATTGAACAAAGTTGTCTTCTTCTTGTTTCAAGTGTTCTACTATGGACCCATGGGTAAAACTCAAGTTTTAAAAACTTCCCGGAATCTGAATTGAGACTTTCGTTAGTGTATTAAGTGTATCAAAATGTCGTCTTTCACATGGATTCGGAATCGTCAACCGCAAAAAAAGTCAGTTTTGAGATATCGTTGAATGAACAAAGTTGTCTCTTTCTTGTTTCAAGTGCTTAACTATGGACCATGGCTAAAACTCAAGTTTTAAAGACATCCCGAAATCCGAATTTGGACTTTCTTTAGTGTATTAAGTGTATCAAAATGTCATCTTTCACATTGATTCGAGATCGTCAACCGCAAAAAAAGTCAGTTTTGAGATATCGTTGAATGAAGAAAGTTGTCTCTTTCTTGTTTCAAGTGTTTAACTATGGACCCATGGCTAAAACTCAAGTTTTAAAGACTTCCCGAAATCTGAATTTGGACTTTCATCAGTGTATTAAGTGTATTAAAATGTAGTCTTTCACATTGATTCAGAATCGTCCACCGCAAAAAACTTCCCTTTCGAGTTATCGTTGAATGAACGAAGTTGTCTCTTTCTTGTTTCAAGTGTTCAACTATGGACCCATGGCCAAAACTCAAGTTTTAAAAACTTCCCAAAATCTGAATTTGGGCTTTCTTTAGTGTATTAAGTGTTTCAAAATGCCGTCTTTCACGTAGATTCGTAATCATCAAAAGCAAATAAGTCAGTTTTTAGATATCTTTGATTGAACAAAGTTCTGTCTTTTCTTGTTTCAAGTGTTCTACTATGGACCCATGGCTAAAACTCAAGTTTTAAAAACATCTCGAAATCTAAATCTGGACTTTCATTAGGGTATTAAGTGTATCAAAATGTCGTCTTTCACATAGATTCGAAATCGTCAACTGCAAAAAAGTCAATTTTAAGATATCGTTGATTGAACAAAGTTGTCTCTTTCTTGTTTCAAGTGTTCTACTATGGACCCAT
The DNA here is from genome assembly GCA_036245055.1 of Diospyros kaki. NCBI lineage: Eukaryota > Viridiplantae > Streptophyta > Magnoliopsida > Ericales > Ebenaceae > Diospyros > Diospyros kaki. The sequence continues at coordinate 16,950,739 of BSEG01000009.1, read as the reverse complement.
GGGTAAAACTCAAGTTTTAAAAAAGTTCCCGGAATCCGAATTTGGACATTCGTTAGTGTATTAAGTGTATCAAAATGTCGTCTTTCACGTTGATTCGGAATCGTCAACCACAATAAAAGTCAGTTTTGAGATATTGTTGAATGAACAAAGTTCTCTCTTTCGTGTTTCAAGTGTTCTACTATTTACCCATGGCTAAAGCTCAAGTTTTAAAGACTTCCCGAAATCCGAATTTGGACTTTCGTTAGTGTATTATGTGTATCAAAATGTCGTCTTTCACATTTATTCGAAATCGTCAACTGCAAAAAAAGTCAGTTTTGAGAAATCGTTGAATGAACAAAGTTGTGTCTTTCTTGTTTCAAGTGTTCTACTATGGACCCATGGCTAAAACTCAAGTTTTAAAGACTTCCCGAAATCCAAATTTAGACTTTCATTAGTGTATTAAGTGTATTAAAATGTCGTATTTCACATTGATTCGGAATCGTCAACCGCAAAAAAAGTCAGTTTTGAGATATCGTTGAATGAACAAAGTTGTCTCTTTCTTGTTTCAAGTGTTTAACTATGGACCCATGGCTAAAACTCAAGTTTTAAAGACTTCCCGAAATCCGAATTTGGACTTTCATTAGTGTATTAAGTGTATTAAAATGTCGCCTTTCACATTGATTCGGAATCGTCGACCGCAAAAAAAGTCAGTTTTGAGATATCGTTGAATGAACAAAGTTGTCTCTTTCTTGTTTCAAGTGTTTAACTATGGACCCATGGCTAAAACTCAAGTTTTAAAGACTTCCCGAAATCCGAATTTAGACTTTCATTAGTGTATTAAGTGTATTAAAATGTCATCTTTCACATTGATTCGGAATCGTCAACCACAAAAAAAGTCAGTTTTGAGATATCGTTGAATGAACAAATTTGTCTCTTTCTTGTTTCAAGTGTTTAACTATGGACCCATGGCTAAAACTCAAGTTTTAAAGACTTCCCGAAATCCGAATTTGGACTTTCATTAGCGTATTAAGTGTATTAAAATTTCATCTTTCACATTGATTCGGAATCGTCAACCGCAAAAAAAGTCAGTTTTGAGTTATAGTTGAATGAACAAAGTTGTCTCTTTCTTGTTTCAAGTGTTCAACTATGGACCCATGGCTAAAACTCAAGTTTTAAAGACTTCCCGAAATCCGAATTTGGACTTTCATGAGTGTATTAAGTGTATTAAAATGTCGTCTTTCACATTGATTCGGAATCGTCAACCACAAAAAAAGTCAGTTTTGAGATATCGTTGAATGAACAAAGTTGTCTCTTTCTTGTTTCAAGTGTTTAACTATGGACCCATGGCTAAAACTCAAGTTTTAAGGACTTCCCGAAATCCGAATTTGGACTTTCATCAGTGTATTAAGTGTATTAAAATGTCGTCTTTCACATTGATTCGGAATCGTCAACCGCAAAAAAAGACAGTTTTGAGTTATCGTTGAATTTACAAAGTTGCCTATTTCTTGTTTCAAGTGTTCAACTATGGACCCATGGCAAAAACTCAAGTTTTAAAAACTTCCCGAAATCTGAATTTGAACTTTATTTAGTGTATTAAGTGTTTCAAAATGTCATCTTTCACGTAGATTCGGAGCCGTCAAAAGCAAATAAGTCTGTTTTGAGATATCGTTCATAGAACAAAGTTTTGTCTTTCTTGTTTCAAGTGTTCTACTGTGCACCCATGGCTAAAACTCAAGTTTTAAAAACTTCCCGAGATCTGAATCTGGACTTTCATTAGTGTATCAAAATGTCGTCTTTCACATAGATTCGGAATCGTCAACTGCAAAAAAGTCAATTTTGAGATATCGTTGATTGAACAAAGTTGTCTCCTTCTTGTTTCAAGTGTTCTACTATGGACCCATGGGTAAAACTGAAGTTTTAAAAACGTCCCAAAATCCGAATTTGGACTTTCACTAGTGTATTAAGTGTATCAAAATGTCGTCTTTCACATTGATTCGGAATCGTCAACCGTAAAAAAAGTCAGTTTTGAGATATCGTTGAATGAACAAAGTTGTCTCTTTCTTGTTTCAAGTGTTCAACAATGGACCCATGGCTAAAACTCAAGTTTTAAAGACTTTCCGAAATCCGAATTTCGACTTTCATTAGTGTATTAAGTGTATTAAAATGTCATCTTTCACAGTGAGTCGGAATCGTCAACCACAAAAAAAGTCAATTTTGAGATATCGTTGAATGAACAAAGTTGTCTCTTTCTTTTTTCAAGGGTTTATCTACGGACCCATGGCTAAAACTCAAGTTTTAAAGACTTTCCGAAATCCGAATTTGGACTTTCATCAGTGTATTAAGTGTATTAAAATGTCGTCTTTCACATTGATTCGGAATCGTCCACTGCAAAAAACTTCCCTTTTGAGTTAGTTGAATGAACAAAGTTGTCTCTTTCTTGTTTCAAGTGTTCAACTATGGACCCATGGCTAAAACTCAAGTTTTAAAAACTTCTCGAAATATGAATTTGGACTTTCTTTAGTGTATTAGGTGTTTCAAAATGTCGTCTTTCACGTAGATTCGGAATCATCAAAAGCAAAAAAAGTCAGTTTTGTGATATCGTTGAATGAACAAAGTTGTATCTTTCTTGTTTCAAGTGTTTAACTACGGACCCATGGCTAAAACTCAAGTTTTAAAGACTTTTCGAAATCCGAATTTGGACTTTTATAAGTGTATTAAGTGTATTAAAATGTCGTCTTTCACATTGATTCGGAATCGTCCACCGCAAAAATGTTCCCTTTTGAGTTATCGTTGAATGAATAAAGTTGTCTCTTTCTTGTTTCAAGTTTTCAACTATGGACCCATGGCTAAAACTTAAGTTTTAAAAACTTCTCGAAATATGAATTTGTACTTTCTTTAGTGTATTAAGTGTTTCAAAATGTCGTCTTTCACGTAGATTCGGAATCATGAAAAGCAAATAAGTCAGTTTTTAGATATCTTTGATTGAACAAAGTTCTGTCTTTCTTGTTTCAAGTGTTTAACTATGGACCATGGCTAAAACTCAAGTTTTAAAAACTTTTCGAAATCTGAATTTGGACTTTCTTTAGTGTATTAAGTGTTTCAAAATGCTGTCTTTCACGTAGATTCGTAATCATCAAAAGCAAATAAGTCAGTTTTAAGATATCGTTGATTGAACAAAGTTGTCTTCTTCTTGTTTCAAGTGTTCTACTATGGACCCATGGGTAAAACTCAAGTTTTAAAAACTTCCCGGAATCTGAATTGAGACTTTCGTTAGTGTATTAAGTGTATCAAAATGTCGTCTTTCACATGGATTCGGAATCGTCAACCGCAAAAAAAGTCAGTTTTGAGATATCGTTGAATGAACAAAGTTGTCTCTTTCTTGTTTCAAGTGCTTAACTATGGACCATGGCTAAAACTCAAGTTTTAAAGACATCCCGAAATCCGAATTTGGACTTTCTTTAGTGTATTAAGTGTATCAAAATGTCATCTTTCACATTGATTCGAGATCGTCAACCGCAAAAAAAGTCAGTTTTGAGATATCGTTGAATGAACAAAGTTGTCTCTTTCTTGTTTCAAGTGTTTAACTATGGACCCATGGCTAAAACTCAAGTTTTAAAGACTTCCCGAAATCTGAATTTGGACTTTCATCAGTGTATTAAGTGTATTAAAATGTAGTCTTTCACATTGATTCAGAATCGTCCACCGCAAAAAACTTCCCTTTCGAGTTATCGTTGAATGAACGAAGTTGTCTCTTTCTTGTTTCAAGTGTTCAACTATGGACCCATGGCCAAAACTCAAGTTTTAAAAACTTCCCAAAATCTGAATTTGGGCTTTCTTTAGTGTATTAAGTGTTTCAAAATGCCGTCTTTCACGTAGATTCGTAATCATCAAAAGCAAATAAGTCAGTTTTTAGATATCTTTGATTGAACAAAATTCTGTCTTTCTTGTTTCAAGTGTTTAACTATGGACCATGGCTAAAACTCAAGTTTTAAAAACTTTTCGAAATCTGAATATGGACTTTCTTTAGTGTATTAAGTGTTTCAAAATGCTGTCTTTCACGTAGATTCGTAATCATCAAAAGCAAATAAGTTTGTTTTAAGATATCGTTGATTGAACAAAGTTGTCTTCTTCTTGTTTCAAGTGTTCTACTATGGACCCATGGGTAAAACTCAAGTTTTAAAAACTTCCCGGAATCTGAATTGAGACTTTCGTTAGTGTATTAAGTGTATCAAAATGTCGTCTTTCACATGGATTCGGAATCGTCAACCGCAAAAAAAGTCAGTTTTGAGATATCGTTGAATGAACAAAGTTGTCTCTTTCTTGTTTCAAGTGCTTAACTATGGACCATGGCTAAAACTCAAGTTTTAAAGACATCCCGAAATCCGAATTTGGACTTTCTTTAGTGTATTAAGTGTATCAAAATGTCATCTTTCACATTGATTCGAAATCGTCAACCGCAAAAAAAGTCAGTTTTGAGAAATCGTTGAATGAACAAAGTTGTCTCTTTCTTGTTTCAAGTGTTTAACTATGGACCCGTGGCTAAAACTCAAGTTTTAAAGACTTCCCGAAATCTGAATTTGGACTTTCATCAGTGTATTAAGTGTATTAAAATGTAGTCTTTCACATTCATTCAGAATCGTCCACCGCAAAAAACTTCCATTAAGAGTTATCGTTGAATGAACGAAGTTGTCTCTTTCTTGTTTCAAGTGTTCTACTATAAACCCATGGCTAAAACTCAAGTTTTAAAGACTTCCTGAAATCCAAATTTAGACTTTCATTAGTGTATTAAGTGTATTAAAATGTTGTATTTCACATTGATTCGGAATCGTCAACCGCAAAAAAAGTCAGTTCTGAGATATCGTTTAATGAACAAAGTTGTCTCTTTCTTGTTTCAAGTGTTTAACTATGGACCCATGGCTAAAACTCAAGCTTTAAAGACTTCCCGAAATCTAAATTTGGACTTTCGTTAGTGTATTAAGTGTATCAAAATGTCGTATTTCACATAGATTCGGAATCGTCAACCGCAAAAAAAGTCAGTTTTGAGAAATCGTTGAGTGAACAAAGTTGTCTCTTTCTTGTTTCAAGTGTTTAACTATGGACCCATGGCTAAAACTCAAGTTTTAAAGACTTCCCGAAATCCGAATTTGGACTTTCATTAGTGTATTAAGTGTATTAAAATGTCGTCTTTCACATTGATTCGGAATCATCAACCGCAAAAAAAGTCAGTTTTGAGTTATCGTTGAATGAACAAAGTTGTCTCTTTCTTGTTTCAAGTGTTCTACTATAGACCCATGGCTAAAACTCAAGTTTTAAAGACTTCCCGAAATCCAAATTTAGACTTTCATTCGTGTATTAAGTGTATTAAAATGTTGTATTTCACATTGATTCGGAATCGTCAACCGCAAAAAAAGTCAGTTTTGAGTTATCGTTGAATGAACAAAGTTGTCTCTTTCTTGTTTCAAGTGTTCTACTATGGACCCATGGCTAAAACTCAAGTTTTAAAAAAGTTCCTGGAATCCGAATTTAGACATTCGTTAGTGTATTAAGTGTATCAAAATGTCGTCTTTCACGTTGATTCAGAATCGTCAACCGCAATAAAAGTCAGTTTTGAGATATTGTTGAATGAACAAAGTTGCTTCTTTCTTGTTTCAAGTGTTTAACTATTGACCCATGGCTAAAACTCAAGCTTTAAAGACTTCCCGAAATCCAAATTTGGACTTTCGTTAGTGTATTAAGTGTATCGAAATGTCGTCTTTCACATTTATTCGAAATCGTCAACCACAAAAAAAGTCAGTTTTGAGAAATCGTTGAATGAACAAAGTTGTCTCTTTCTTGTTTCAAGTGTTTAACTATGGACCCATGGCTAAAACTCAAGTTTTAAAGACTTCCCGAAATCCGAATTTGGACTTTCATTAGTGTATTAAGTGTATTAAAATGTCGTCTTTCACATTGATTCGGAATCGTCAACCGCAAAAAAAGTCAGTTTTGAGTTATCGTTGAATGAACAAAGTTGTCTCTTTCTTGTTTCAAGTGTTCTACTATAGACCCATGGCTAAAACTCAAGTTTTAAAGACTTCCCGAAATCCAAATTTAGACTTTCATTAGTGTATTAAGTGTATTAAAATGTTGTATTTCACATTGATTCGGAATCGTCAACCGCAAAAAAAGTCAGTTCTGAGATATCGTTTAATGAACAAAGTTGTCTCTTTCTTGTTTCAAGTGTTTAACTATGGACCCATGGCTAAAACTCAAGCTTTAAAGACTTCCCAAAATCCAAATTTGGACTTTCGTTAGTGTATTAAGTGTATCAAAATGTCGTATTTCACATTGATTCGGAATCGTCAACCGCAAAAAAAGTCAGTTCTGAGATATCGTTGAATGAACGAAGTTGTTTCTTTCTTGTTTCAAGTGTTTAACTATGGACCCATGGCTAAAACTCAAGTTTTAAGGACTTCCCGAAATCCGAATTTGGACTTTCATTAGTGTATTAAGTGTATTAAAATGTCGTCTTTCACATTGATTCAGAATCGTCAACTGCAAAAAAAGTCAGTTTTGAGTTATCGTTGAATGAACAAAGTTGTCTCTTTCTTGTTTCAAGTGTTTAACTATGGACCCATGGCTGAAACTCAAGTTTTAAAGACTTCCCGAAATCCGAATTTGGACTTTCATTAGTGTATTAAGTGTATTAAAATGTCGTCTTTCGCATTGATTCGGAATCGTCAACCGCAAAAAAAGTCAGTTTTCAGTTATCGTTGAATGAACAAAGTTGTCTCTTTCTTGTTTCAAGTGTTCAACTATGGACCCATGGCTAAAACTCAAGTTTTAAAGACTTCCCGAAATCCAAATTTGGACTTTCATTTGTGTATTAAGTGTATTAAAATGTCGTCTTTCACATTGATTCAGAATCGTCAACCGCAAAAAAAGTCAGTTTTGAGATATCGTTGAATGAACAAAGTTGTCTCTTTCTTGTTTCAAGTGTTGAACTATGGACCCATGGCTAAAACTCAAGTTTTAAAAACTTCCCAAAATCTGAATTGGACTTTATTTAGTGTATTAAGTGTTTCAAAATGTCATCTTTTACGTAGATTCGGAACCGTCAAAAGCAAGTAAGTCAGTTTTGAGATATCTTTGATAGAACAAAGTTCTGTCTTTCTTGTTTCAATTGTTCTACTGTGCACCCAAGGCTAAAACTCAACTTTTAAAAACTTTCCGAGATCTGAATCTGGACTTTCATTAGTGTATTAAGTGTATCAAAATGTCGTCTTTCACATAGATTCGGAATCGTCAACTGCAAAAAAGTCAATTTTGAGATATCGTTGATTTAACAAAGTTGTCTCCTTCTTGTTTCAAGTGTTCTACTATGGACCCATGGGTAAAACTCAAGTTTTAAAAATGTCCCGAAATCCAAATTTAGACTTTCATTCGTGTATTAAGTGTATTAAAATGTTGTATTTCACATTGATTCGGAATCGTCAACCGCAAAAAAAGTCAGTTTTGAGTTATCGTTGAATGAACAAAGTTGTCTCTTTCTTGTTTCAAGTGTTCTACTATGGACCCATGGCTAAAACTCAAGTTTTAAAAAAGTTCCTGGAATCCGAATTTAGACATTCGTTAGTGTATTAAGTGTATCAAAATGTCGTCTTTCACGTTGATTCAGAATCGTCAACCGCAATAAAAGTCAGTTTTGAGATATTGTTGAATGAACAAAGTTGCTTCTTTCTTGTTTCAAGTGTTTAACTATTGACCCATGGCTAAAACTCAAGCTTTAAAGACTTCCCGAAATCCAAATTTGGACTTTCGTTAGTGTATTAAGTGTATCGAAATGTCGTCTTTCACATTTATTCGAAATCGTCAACCACAAAAAAAGTCAGTTTTGAGAAATCGTTGAATGAACAAAGTTGTCTCTTTCTTGTTTCAAGTGTTTAACTATGGACCCATGGCTAAAACTCAAGTTTTAAAGACTTCCCGAAATCCGAATTTGGACTTTCATTAGTGTATTAAGTGTATTAAAATGTCGTCTTTCACATTGATTCGGAATCGTCAACCGCAAAAAAAGTCAGTTTTGAGTTATCGTTGAATGAACAAAGTTGTCTCTTTCTTGTTTCAAGTGTTCTACTATAGACCCATGGCTAAAACTCAAGTTTTAAAGACTTCCCGAAATCCAAATTTAGACTTTCATTAGTGTATTAAGTGTATTAAAATGTTGTATTTCACATTGATTCGGAATCGTCAACCGCAAAAAAAGTCAGTTCTGAGATATCGTTTAATGAACAAAGTTGTCTCTTTCTTGTTTCAAGTGTTTAACTATGGACCCATGGCTAAAACTCAAGCTTTAAAGACTTCCCAAAATCCAAATTTGGACTTTCGTTAGTGTATTAAGTGTATCAAAATGTCGTATTTCACATTGATTCGGAATCGTCAACCGCAAAAAAAGTCAGTTCTGAGATATCGTTGAATGAACGAAGTTGTTTCTTTCTTGTTTCAAGTGTTTAACTATGGACCCATGGCTAAAACTCAAGTTTTAAGGACTTCCCGAAATCCGAATTTGGACTTTCATTAGTGTATTAAGTGTATTAAAATGTCGTCTTTCACATTGATTCAGAATCGTCAACTGCAAAAAAAGTCAGTTTTGAGTTATCGTTGAATGAACAAAGTTGTCTCTTTCTTGTTTCAAGTGTTTAACTATGGACCCATGGCTGAAACTCAAGTTTTAAAGACTTCCCGAAATCCGAATTTGGACTTTCATTAGTGTATTAAGTGTATTAAAATGTCGTCTTTCGCATTGATTCGGAATCGTCAACCGCAAAAAAAGTCAGTTTTCAGTTATCGTTGAATGAACAAAGTTGTCTCTTTCTTGTTTCAAGTGTTCAACTATGGACCCATGGCTAAAACTCAAGTTTTAAAGACTTCCCGAAATCCAAATTTGGACTTTCATTTGTGTATTAAGTGTATTAAAATGTCGTCTTTCACATTGATTCAGAATCGTCAACCGCAAAAAAAGTCAGTTTTGAGATATCGTTGAATGAACAAAGTTGCCTGTTTCTTGTTTCAAGTGTTCAACTATGGACCCATGGCTAAAACTCAAGTTTTAAAAACTTCCCGAAATCTGAATTTGAACTTTATTTAGTGTATTAAGTGTTTCAAAATGTCATCTTTCACGTAGATTTGGAGCCGTCAAAAGCAAATAAGTCAGTTTTGAGATATCGTTCATAGAACAAAGTTTTGTCTTTCTTCTTTCAAGTGTTCTACTGTGCACCCATGGCTAAAACTCAAGTTTTAAAAACTTCCCGAGATCTGAATCTGGACTTTCATTACTGTATCAAAATGTCGTCTTTCACATAGATTCGGAATCGTCAACTGCAAAAAAGTCAATTTTGAGATATCGTTGATTGAACAAAGTTGTCTCCTTCTTGTTTCAAGTGTTCTACTATGGACCCATGGGTAAAACTGAAGTTTTAAAAACGTCCCAAAATCCGAATTTGGACTTTCACTAGTGTATTAAGTGTATCAAAATGTCGTCTTTCACATTGATTCGGAATCGTCAACCGTAAAAAAAGTCAGTTTTGAGATATCGTTTGAATGAAGAAAGTTGTCTCTTTCTTGTTTCAAGTGTTCAACAATGGACCCATGGCTAAAACTCAAGTTTTAAAGACTTTCCGAAATCCGAATTTCGACTTTCATTAGTGTATTAAGTGTATTAAAATGTTGTCTTTCATAGTGAGTCGGAATCGTCAACCACAAAAAAAGTCAATTTTGAGATATCGTTGAATGAACAAAGTTGTCTCTTTCTTTTTTCAAGTGTTTATCTACGGACCCATGGCTAAAACTCAAGTTTTAAAGACTTTCTGAAATCCGAATTTGGACTTTCATCAGTGTATTAAGTGTATTAAAATGTCGTCTTTCACATTGATTCGGAATCGTCCACTGCAAAAAACTTCCCTTTTGAGTTATAGTTGAATGAACAAAGTTGTCTCTTTCTTGTTTCAAGTGTTCAACTATGGACCCATGGCTAAAACTCAAGTTTTAAAAACTTCTCGAAATATGAATTTGGACTTTCTTTAGTGTATTAGGTGTTTCAAAATGTCGTCTTTCACGTAGATTCGGAATCATCACCAGCAAAAAAAGTCAGTTTTGTGATATCGTTGAATGAACAAAGTTGTATCTTTCTTGTTTCAAGTGTTTAACTACGGACCCATGGCTAAAACTCAAGTTTTAAAGACTTTTCGAAATCCGAATTTGGACTTTCATCAGTGTATTAAGGGTATTAAAATGTCGTCTTTCACATTGATTCGGAATCGTCCACCGCAAAAAAGTTCCCTTTTGAGTTATCGTTGAATGAACAAAGTTGTCTCTTTCTTGTTTCAAGTGTTCAACGATGGACCCATGGCTAAAACTCAAGTTTTAAAAACTTCTCGAAATATGAATTTGTACTTTCTTTAGTGTATTAAGTGTTTCAAAATGTCGTCTTTCACGTAGATTCGGAATCATCAAAAGCAAATAAGTCAGTTTTTAGATATCTTTGATTGAACAAAGTTCTGTCTTTCTTGTTTCAAGTGTTTAACTATGGACCATGGCTAAAACTCAAGTTTTAAAAACTTTTCGAAATCTGAATATGGACTTTCTTTAGTGTATTAAGTGTTTCAAAATGCTGTCTTTCACGTAGATTCGTAATCATCAAAAGCAAATAAGTCAGTTTTAAGATATCGTTGATTGAACAAAGTTGTCTTCTTCTTGTTTCAAGTGTTCTACTATGGACCCATGGGTAAAACTCAAGTTTTAAAAACTTCCCGGAATCTGAATTGAGACTTTCGTTAGTGTATTAAGTGTATCAAAATGTCGTCTTTCACATGGATTCGGAATCGTCAACCGCAAAAAAAGTCAGTTTTGAGATATCGTTGAATGAACAAAGTTGTCTCTTTCTTGTTTCAAGTGCTTAACTATGGACCATGGCTAAAACTCAAGTTTTAAAGACATCCCGAAATCCGAATTTGGACTTTCTTTAGTGTATTAAGTGTATCAAAATGTCATCTTTCACATTGATTCGAGATCGTCAACCGCAAAAAAAGTCAGTTTTGTGATATCGTTGAATGAAGAAAGTTGTCTCTTTCTTGTTTCAAGTGTTTAACTATGGACCCATGGCTAAAACTCAAGTTTTAAAGACTTCCCGAAATCTGAATTTGGACTTTCATCAGTGTATTAAGTGTATTAAAATGTAGTCTTTCACATTGATTCAGAATCGTCCACCGCAAAAAACTTCCCTTTCGAGTTATCGTTGAATGAACGAAGTTGTCTCTTTCTTGTTTCAAGTGTTCAACTATGGACCCATGGCCAAAACTCAAGTTTTAAAAACTTCCCAAAATCTGAATTTGGGCTTTCTTTAGTGTATTAAGTGTTTCAAAATGCCGTCTTTCACGTAGATTCGTAATCATCAAAAGCAAATAAGTCAGTTTTTAGATATCTTTGATTGAACAAAGTTCTGTCTTTCTTGTTTCAAGTGTTTAACTATGGACCATGGCTAAAACTCAAGTTTTAAAAACTTTTCGAAATCTGAATATGGACTTTCTTTAGTGTATTAAGTGTTTCAAAATGCTGTCTTTCACGTAGATTCGTAATCATCAAAAGCAAATAAGTCAGTTTTAAGATATCGTTGATTGAACAAAGTTGTCTTCTTCTTGTTTCAAGTGTTCTACTATGGACCCATGGGTAAAACTCAAGTTTTAAAAACTTCCCGGAATCTGAATTGAGACTTTCGTTAGTGTATTAAGTGTATCAAAATGTCGTCTTTCACATGGATTCGGAATCGTCAACCGCAAAAAAAGTCAGTTTTGAGATATCGTTGAATGAACAAAGTTGTCTCTTTCTTGTTTCAAGTGCTTAACTATGGACCATGGCTAAAACTCAAGTTTTAAAGACATCCCGAAATCCGAATTTGGACTTTCTTTAGTGTATTAAGTGTATCAAAATGTCATCTTTCACATTGATTCGAGATCGTCAACCGCAAAAAAAGTCAGTTTTGAGATATCGTTGAATGAAGAAAGTTGTCTCTTTCTTGTTTCAAGTGTTTAACTATGGACCCATGGCTAAAACTCAAGTTTTAAAGACTTCCCGAAATCTGAATTTGGACTTTCATCAGTGTATTAAGTGTATTAAAATGTAGTCTTTCACATTGATTCAGAATCGTCCACCGCAAAAAACTTCCCTTTCGAGTTATCGTTGAATGAACGAAGTTGTCTCTTTCTTGTTTCAAGTGTTCAACTATGGACCCATGGCCAAAACTCAAGTTTTAAAAACTTCCCAAAATCTGAATTTGGGCTTTCTTTAGTGTATTAAGTGTTTCAAAATGCCGTCTTTCACGTAGATTCGTAATCATCAAAAGCAAATAAGTCAGTTTTTAGATATCTTTGATTGAACAAAGTTCTGTCTTTTCTTGTTTCAAGTGTTCTACTATGGACCCATGGCTAAAACTCAAGTTTTAAAAACATCTCGAAATCTAAATCTGGACTTTCATTAGGGTATTAAGTGTATCAAAATGTCGTCTTTCACATAGATTCGAAATCGTCAACTGCAAAAAAGTCAATTTTAAGATATCGTTGATTGAACAAAGTTGTCTCTTTCTTGTTTCAAGTGTTCTACTATGGACCCATGGGTAAAACTCAAGTTTTAAAAAAGTTCCCGGAATCCGAATTTGGACATTCGTTAGTGTATTAAGTGTATCAAAATGTCGTCTTTCACGTTGATTCGGAATCGTCAACCACAATAAAAGTCAGTTTTGAGATATTGTTGAATGAACAAAGTTCTCTCTTTCGTGTTTCAAGTGTTCTACTATTTACCCATGGCTAAAGCTCAAGTTTTAAAGACTTCCCGAAATCCGAATTTGGACTTTCGTTAGTGTATTATGTGTATCAAAATGTCGTCTTTCACATTTATTCGAAATCGTCAACTGCAAAAAAAGTCAGTTTTGAGAAATCGTTGAATGAACAAAGTTGTGTCTTTCTTGTTTCAAGTGTTCTACTATGGACCCATGGCTAAAACTCAAGTTTTAAAGACTTCCCGAAATCCAAATTTAGACTTTCATTAGTGTATTAAGTGTATTAAAATGTCGTATTTCACATTGATTCGGAATCGTCAACCGCAAAAAAAGTCAGTTTTGAGATATCGTTGAATGAACAAAGTTGTCTCTTTCTTGTTTCAAGTGTTTAACTATGGACCCATGGCTAAAACTCAAGTTTTAAAGACTTCCCGAAATCCGAATTTGGACTTTCATTAGTGTATTAAGTGTATTAAAATGTCGCCTTTCACATTGATTCGGAATCGTCGACCGCAAAAAAAGTCAGTTTTGAGATATCGTTGAATGAACAAAGTTGTCTCTTTCTTGTTTCAAGTGTTTAACTATGGACCCATGGCTAAAACTCAAGTTTTAAAGACTTCCCGAAATCCGAATTTAGACTTTCATTAGTGTATTAAGTGTATTAAAATGTCATCTTTCACATTGATTCGGAATCGTCAACCACAAAAAAAGTCAGTTTTGAGATATCGTTGAATGAACAAATTTGTCTCTTTCTTGTTTCAAGTGTTTAACTATGGACCCATGGCTAAAACTCAAGTTTTAAAGACTTCCCGAAATCCGAATTTGGACTTTCATTAGCGTATTAAGTGTATTAAAATTTCATCTTTCACATTGATTCGGAATCGTCAACCGCAAAAAAAGTCAGTTTTGAGTTATAGTTGAATGAACAAAGTTGTCTCTTTCTTGTTTCAAGTGTTCAACTATGGACCCATGGCTAAAACTCAAGTTTTAAAGACTTCCCGAAATCCGAATTTGGACTTTCATGAGTGTATTAAGTGTATTAAAATGTCGTCTTTCACATTGATTCGGAATCGTCAACCACAAAAAAAGTCAGTTTTGAGATATCGTTGAATGAACAAAGTTGTCTCTTTCTTGTTTCAAGTGTTTAACTATGGACCCATGGCTAAAACTCAAGTTTTAAGGACTTCCCGAAATCCGAATTTGGACTTTCATCAGTGTATTAAGTGTATTAAAATGTCGTCTTTCACATTGATTCGGAATCGTCAACCGCAAAAAAAGACAGTTTTGAGTTATCGTTGAATTTACAAAGTTGCCTATTTCTTGTTTCAAGTGTTCAACTATGGACCCATGGCAAAAACTCAAGTTTTAAAAACTTCCCGAAATCTGAATTTGAACTTTATTTAGTGTATTAAGTGTTTCAAAATGTCATCTTTCACGTAGATTCGGAGCCGTCAAAAGCAAATAAGTCTGTTTTGAGATATCGTTCATAGAACAAAGTTTTGTCTTTCTTGTTTCAAGTGTTCTACTGTGCACCCATGGCTAAAACTCAAGTTTTAAAAACTTCCCGAGATCTGAATCTGGACTTTCATTAGTGTATCAAAATGTCGTCTTTCACATAGATTCGGAATCGTCAACTGCAAAAAAGTCAATTTTGAGATATCGTTGATTGAACAAAGTTGTCTCCTTCTTGTTTCAAGTGTTCTACTATGGACCCATGGGTAAAACTGAAGTTTTAAAAACGTCCCAAAATCCGAATTTGGACTTTCACTAGTGTATTAAGTGTATCAAAATGTCGTCTTTCACATTGATTCGGAATCGTCAACCGTAAAAAAAGTCAGTTTTGAGATATCGTTGAATGAACAAAGTTGTCTCTTTCTTGTTTCAAGTGTTCAACAATGGACCCATGGCTAAAACTCAAGTTTTAAAGACTTTCCGAAATCCGAATTTCGACTTTCATTAGTGTATTAAGTGTATTAAAATGTCATCTTTCACAGTGAGTCGGAATCGTCAACCACAAAAAAAGTCAATTTTGAGATATCGTTGAATGAACAAAGTTGTCTCTTTCTTTTTTCAAGGGTTTATCTACGGACCCATGGCTAAAACTCAAGTTTTAAAGACTTTCCGAAATCCGAATTTGGACTTTCATCAGTGTATTAAGTGTATTAAAATGTCGTCTTTCACATTGATTCGGAATCGTCCACTGCAAAAAACTTCCCTTTTGAGTTAGTTGAATGAACAAAGTTGTCTCTTTCTTGTTTCAAGTGTTCAACTATGGACCCATGGCTAAAACTCAAGTTTTAAAAACTTCTCGAAATATGAATTTGGACTTTCTTTAGTGTATTAGGTGTTTCAAAATGTCGTCTTTCACGTAGATTCGGAATCATCAAAAGCAAAAAAAGTCAGTTTTGTGATATCGTTGAATGAACAAAGTTGTATCTTTCTTGTTTCAAGTGTTTAACTACGGACCCATGGCTAAAACTCAAGTTTTAAAGACTTTTCGAAATCCGAATTTGGACTTTTATAAGTGTATTAAGTGTATTAAAATGTCGTCTTTCACATTGATTCGGAATCGTCCACCGCAAAAATGTTCCCTTTTGAGTTATCGTTGAATGAATAAAGTTGTCTCTTTCTTGTTTCAAGTTTTCAACTATGGACCCATGGCTAAAACTTAAGTTTTAAAAACTTCTCGAAATATGAATTTGTACTTTCTTTAGTGTATTAAGTGTTTCAAAATGTCGTCTTTCACGTAGATTCGGAATCATGAAAAGCAAATAAGTCAGTTTTTAGATATCTTTGATTGAACAAAGTTCTGTCTTTCTTGTTTCAAGTGTTTAACTATGGACCATGGCTAAAACTCAAGTTTTAAAAACTTTTCGAAATCTGAATTTGGACTTTCTTTAGTGTATTAAGTGTTTCAAAATGCTGTCTTTCACGTAGATTCGTAATCATCAAAAGCAAATAAGTCAGTTTTAAGATATCGTTGATTGAACAAAGTTGTCTTCTTCTTGTTTCAAGTGTTCTACTATGGACCCATGGGTAAAACTCAAGTTTTAAAAACTTCCCGGAATCTGAATTGAGACTTTCGTTAGTGTATTAAGTGTATCAAAATGTCGTCTTTCACATGGATTCGGAATCGTCAACCGCAAAAAAAGTCAGTTTTGAGATATCGTTGAATGAACAAAGTTGTCTCTTTCTTGTTTCAAGTGCTTAACTATGGACCATGGCTAAAACTCAAGTTTTAAAGACATCCCGAAATCCGAATTTGGACTTTCTTTAGTGTATTAAGTGTATCAAAATGTCATCTTTCACATTGATTCGAGATCGTCAACCGCAAAAAAAGTCAGTTTTGAGATATCGTTGAATGAACAAAGTTGTCTCTTTCTTGTTTCAAGTGTTTAACTATGGACCCATGGCTAAAACTCAAGTTTTAAAGACTTCCCGAAATCTGAATTTGGACTTTCATCAGTGTATTAAGTGTATTAAAATGTAGTCTTTCACATTGATTCAGAATCGTCCACCGCAAAAAACTTCCCTTTCGAGTTATCGTTGAATGAACGAAGTTGTCTCTTTCTTGTTTCAAGTGTTCAACTATGGACCCATGGCCAAAACTCAAGTTTTAAAAACTTCCCAAAATCTGAATTTGGGCTTTCTTTAGTGTATTAAGTGTTTCAAAATGCCGTCTTTCACGTAGATTCGTAATCATCAAAAGCAAATAAGTCAGTTTTTAGATATCTTTGATTGAACAAAATTCTGTCTTTCTTGTTTCAAGTGTTTAACTATGGACCATGGCTAAAACTCAAGTTTTAAAAACTTTTCGAAATCTGAATATGGACTTTCTTTAGTGTATTAAGTGTTTCAAAATGCTGTCTTTCACGTAGATTCGTAATCATCAAAAGCAAATAAGTTTGTTTTAAGATATCGTTGATTGAACAAAGTTGTCTTCTTCTTGTTTCAAGTGTTCTACTATGGACCCATGGGTAAAACTCAAGTTTTAAAAACTTCCCGGAATCTGAATTGAGACTTTCGTTAGTGTATTAAGTGTATCAAAATGTCGTCTTTCACATGGATTCGGAATCGTCAACCGCAAAAAAAGTCAGTTTTGAGATATCGTTGAATGAACAAAGTTGTCTCTTTCTTGTTTCAAGTGCTTAACTATGGACCATGGCTAAAACTCAAGTTTTAAAGACATCCCGAAATCCGAATTTGGACTTTCTTTAGTGTATTAAGTGTATCAAAATGTCATCTTTCACATTGATTCGAAATCGTCAACCGCAAAAAAAGTCAGTTTTGAGAAATCGTTGAATGAACAAAGTTGTCTCTTTCTTGTTTCAAGTGTTTAACTATGGACCCGTGGCTAAAACTCAAGTTTTAAAGACTTCCCGAAATCTGAATTTGGACTTTCATCAGTGTATTAAGTGTATTAAAATGTAGTCTTTCACATTCATTCAGAATCGTCCACCGCAAAAAACTTCCATTAAGAGTTATCGTTGAATGAACGAAGTTGTCTCTTTCTTGTTTCAAGTGTTCTACTATAAACCCATGGCTAAAACTCAAGTTTTAAAGACTTCCTGAAATCCAAATTTAGACTTTCATTAGTGTATTAAGTGTATTAAAATGTTGTATTTCACATTGATTCGGAATCGTCAACCGCAAAAAAAGTCAGTTCTGAGATATCGTTTAATGAACAAAGTTGTCTCTTTCTTGTTTCAAGTGTTTAACTATGGACCCATGGCTAAAACTCAAGCTTTAAAGACTTCCCGAAATCTAAATTTGGACTTTCGTTAGTGTATTAAGTGTATCAAAATGTCGTATTTCACATAGATTCGGAATCGTCAACCGCAAAAAAAGTCAGTTTTGAGAAATCGTTGAGTGAACAAAGTTGTCTCTTTCTTGTTTCAAGTGTTTAACTATGGACCCATGGCTAAAACTCAAGTTTTAAAGACTTCCCGAAATCCGAATTTGGACTTTCATTAGTGTATTAAGTGTATTAAAATGTCGTCTTTCACATTGATTCGGAATCATCAACCGCAAAAAAAGTCAGTTTTGAGTTATCGTTGAATGAACAAAGTTGTCTCTTTCTTGTTTCAAGTGTTCTACTATAGACCCATGGCTAAAACTCAAGTTTTAAAGACTTCCCGAAATCCAAATTTAGACTTTCATTCGTGTATTAAGTGTATTAAAATGTTGTATTTCACATTGATTCGGAATCGTCAACCGCAAAAAAAGTCAGTTTTGAGTTATCGTTGAATGAACAAAGTTGTCTCTTTCTTGTTTCAAGTGTTCTACTATGGACCCATGGCTAAAACTCAAGTTTTAAAAAAGTTCCTGGAATCCGAATTTAGACATTCGTTAGTGTATTAAGTGTATCAAAATGTCGTCTTTCACGTTGATTCAGAATCGTCAACCGCAATAAAAGTCAGTTTTGAGATATTGTTGAATGAACAAAGTTGCTTCTTTCTTGTTTCAAGTGTTTAACTATTGACCCATGGCTAAAACTCAAGCTTTAAAGACTTCCCGAAATCCAAATTTGGACTTTCGTTAGTGTATTAAGTGTATCGAAATGTCGTCTTTCACATTTATTCGAAATCGTCAACCACAAAAAAAGTCAGTTTTGAGAAATCGTTGAATGAACAAAGTTGTCTCTTTCTTGTTTCAAGTGTTTAACTATGGACCCATGGCTAAAACTCAAGTTTTAAAGACTTCCCGAAATCCGAATTTGGACTTTCATTAGTGTATTAAGTGTATTAAAATGTCGTCTTTCACATTGATTCGGAATCGTCAACCGCAAAAAAAGTCAGTTTTGAGTTATCGTTGAATGAACAAAGTTGTCTCTTTCTTGTTTCAAGTGTTCTACTATAGACCCATGGCTAAAACTCAAGTTTTAAAGACTTCCCGAAATCCAAATTTAGACTTTCATTAGTGTATTAAGTGTATTAAAATGTTGTATTTCACATTGATTCGGAATCGTCAACCGCAAAAAAAGTCAGTTCTGAGATATCGTTTAATGAACAAAGTTGTCTCTTTCTTGTTTCAAGTGTTTAACTATGGACCCATGGCTAAAACTCAAGCTTTAAAGACTTCCCAAAATCCAAATTTGGACTTTCGTTAGTGTATTAAGTGTATCAAAATGTCGTATTTCACATTGATTCGGAATCGTCAACCGCAAAAAAAGTCAGTTCTGAGATATCGTTGAATGAACGAAGTTGTTTCTTTCTTGTTTCAAGTGTTTAACTATGGACCCATGGCTAAAACTCAAGTTTTAAGGACTTCCCGAAATCCGAATTTGGACTTTCATTAGTGTATTAAGTGTATTAAAATGTCGTCTTTCACATTGATTCAGAATCGTCAACTGCAAAAAAAGTCAGTTTTGAGTTATCGTTGAATGAACAAAGTTGTCTCTTTCTTGTTTCAAGTGTTTAACTATGGACCCATGGCTGAAACTCAAGTTTTAAAGACTTCCCGAAATCCGAATTTGGACTTTCATTAGTGTATTAAGTGTATTAAAATGTCGTCTTTCGCATTGATTCGGAATCGTCAACCGCAAAAAAAGTCAGTTTTCAGTTATCGTTGAATGAACAAAGTTGTCTCTTTCTTGTTTCAAGTGTTCAACTATGGACCCATGGCTAAAACTCAAGTTTTAAAGACTTCCCGAAATCCAAATTTGGACTTTCATTTGTGTATTAAGTGTATTAAAATGTCGTCTTTCACATTGATTCAGAATCGTCAACCGCAAAAAAAGTCAGTTTTGAGATATCGTTGAATGAACAAAGTTGTCTCTTTCTTGTTTCAAGTGTTGAACTATGGACCCATGGCTAAAACTCAAGTTTTAAAAACTTCCCAAAATCTGAATTGGACTTTATTTAGTGTATTAAGTGTTTCAAAATGTCATCTTTTACGTAGATTCGGAACCGTCAAAAGCAAGTAAGTCAGTTTTGAGATATCTTTGATAGAACAAAGTTCTGTCTTTCTTGTTTCAATTGTTCTACTGTGCACCCAAGGCTAAAACTCAACTTTTAAAAACTTTCCGAGATCTGAATCTGGACTTTCATTAGTGTATTAAGTGTATCAAAATGTCGTCTTTCACATAGATTCGGAATCGTCAACTGCAAAAAAGTCAATTTTGAGATATCGTTGATTTAACAAAGTTGTCTCCTTCTTGTTTCAAGTGTTCTACTATGGACCCATGGGTAAAACTCAAGTTTTAAAAATGTCCCGAAATCCAAATTTAGACTTTCATTCGTGTATTAAGTGTATTAAAATGTTGTATTTCACATTGATTCGGAATCGTCAACCGCAAAAAAAGTCAGTTTTGAGTTATCGTTGAATGAACAAAGTTGTCTCTTTCTTGTTTCAAGTGTTCTACTATGGACCCATGGCTAAAACTCAAGTTTTAAAAAAGTTCCTGGAATCCGAATTTAGACATTCGTTAGTGTATTAAGTGTATCAAAATGTCGTCTTTCACGTTGATTCAGAATCGTCAACCGCAATAAAAGTCAGTTTTGAGATATTGTTGAATGAACAAAGTTGCTTCTTTCTTGTTTCAAGTGTTTAACTATTGACCCATGGCTAAAACTCAAGCTTTAAAGACTTCCCGAAATCCAAATTTGGACTTTCGTTAGTGTATTAAGTGTATCGAAATGTCGTCTTTCACATTTATTCGAAATCGTCAACCACAAAAAAAGTCAGTTTTGAGAAATCGTTGAATGAACAAAGTTGTCTCTTTCTTGTTTCAAGTGTTTAACTATGGACCCATGGCTAAAACTCAAGTTTTAAAGACTTCCCGAAATCCGAATTTGGACTTTCATTAGTGTATTAAGTGTATTAAAATGTCGTCTTTCACATTGATTCGGAATCGTCAACCGCAAAAAAAGTCAGTTTTGAGTTATCGTTGAATGAACAAAGTTGTCTCTTTCTTGTTTCAAGTGTTCTACTATAGACCCATGGCTAAAACTCAAGTTTTAAAGACTTCCCGAAATCCAAATTTAGACTTTCATTAGTGTATTAAGTGTATTAAAATGTTGTATTTCACATTGATTCGGAATCGTCAACCGCAAAAAAAGTCAGTTCTGAGATATCGTTTAATGAACAAAGTTGTCTCTTTCTTGTTTCAAGTGTTTAACTATGGACCCATGGCTAAAACTCAAGCTTTAAAGACTTCCCAAAATCCAAATTTGGACTTTCGTTAGTGTATTAAGTGTATCAAAATGTCGTATTTCACATTGATTCGGAATCGTCAACCGCAAAAAAAGTCAGTTCTGAGATATCGTTGAATGAACGAAGTTGTTTCTTTCTTGTTTCAAGTGTTTAACTATGGACCCATGGCTAAAACTCAAGTTTTAAGGACTTCCCGAAATCCGAATTTGGACTTTCATTAGTGTATTAAGTGTATTAAAATGTCGTCTTTCACATTGATTCAGAATCGTCAACTGCAAAAAAAGTCAGTTTTGAGTTATCGTTGAATGAACAAAGTTGTCTCTTTCTTGTTTCAAGTGTTTAACTATGGACCCATGGCTGAAACTCAAGTTTTAAAGACTTCCCGAAATCCGAATTTGGACTTTCATTAGTGTATTAAGTGTATTAAAATGTCGTCTTTCGCATTGATTCGGAATCGTCAACCGCAAAAAAAGTCAGTTTTCAGTTATCGTTGAATGAACAAAGTTGTCTCTTTCTTGTTTCAAGTGTTCAACTATGGACCCATGGCTAAAACTCAAGTTTTAAAGACTTCCCGAAATCCAAATTTGGACTTTCATTTGTGTATTAAGTGTATTAAAATGTCGTCTTTCACATTGATTCAGAATCGTCAACCGCAAAAAAAGTCAGTTTTGAGATATCGTTGAATGAACAAAGTTGTCTCTTTCTTGTTTCAAGTGTTGAACTATGGACCCATGGCTAAAACTCAAGTTTTAAAAACTTCCCAAAATCTGAATTGGACTTTATTTAGTGTATTAAGTGTTTCAAAATGTCATCTTTTACGTAGATTCGGAACCGTCAAAAGCAAGTAAGTCAGTTTTGAGATATCTTTGATAGAACAAAGTTCTGTCTTTCTTGTTTCAATTGTTCTACTGTGCACCCAAGGCTAAAACTCAACTTTTAAAAACTTTCCGAGATCTGAATCTGGACTTTCATTAGTGTATTAAGTGTATCAAAATGTCGTCTTTCACATAGATTCGGAATCGTCAACTGCAAAAAAGTCAATTTTGAGATATCGTTGATTTAACAAAGTTGTCTCCTTCTTGTTTCAAGTGTTCTACTATGGACCCATGGGTAAAACTCAAGTTTTAAAAATGTCCCGAAATCCAAATTTAGACTTTCATTCGTGTATTAAGTGTATTAAAATGTTGTATTTCACATTGATTCGGAATCGTCAACCGCAAAAAAAGTCAGTTTTGAGTTATCGTTGAATGAACAAAGTTGTCTCTTTCTTGTTTCAAGTGTTCTACTATGGACCCATGGCTAAAACTCAAGTTTTAAAAAAGTTCCTGGAATCCGAATTTAGACATTCGTTAGTGTATTAAGTGTATCAAAATGTCGTCTTTCACGTTGATTCAGAATCGTCAACCGCAATAAAAGTCAGTTTTGAGATATTGTTGAATGAACAAAGTTGCTTCTTTCTTGTTTCAAGTGTTTAACTATTGACCCATGGCTAAAACTCAAGCTTTAAAGACTTCCCGAAATCCAAATTTGGACTTTCGTTAGTGTATTAAGTGTATCGAAATGTCGTCTTTCACATTTATTCGAAATCGTCAACCACAAAAAAAGTCAGTTTTGAGAAATCGTTGAATGAACAAAGTTGTCTCTTTCTTGTTTCAAGTGTTTAACTATGGACCCATGGCTAAAACTCAAGTTTTAAAGACTTCCCGAAATCCGAATTTGGACTTTCATTAGTGTATTAAGTGTATTAAAATGTCGTCTTTCACATTGATTCGGAATCGTCAACCGCAAAAAAAGTCAGTTTTGAGTTATCGTTGAATGAACAAAGTTGTCTCTTTCTTGTTTCAAGTGTTCTACTATAGACCCATGGCTAAAACTCAAGTTTTAAAGACTTCCCGAAATCCAAATTTAGACTTTCATTAGTGTATTAAGTGTATTAAAATGTTGTATTTCACATTGATTCGGAATCGTCAACCGCAAAAAAAGTCAGTTCTGAGATATCGTTTAATGAACAAAGTTGTCTCTTTCTTGTTTCAAGTGTTTAACTATGGACCCATGGCTAAAACTCAAGCTTTAAAGACTTCCCAAAATCCAAATTTGGACTTTCGTTAGTGTATTAAGTGTATCAAAATGTCGTATTTCACATTGATTCGGAATCGTCAACCGCAAAAAAAGTCAGTTCTGAGATATCGTTGAATGAACGAAGTTGTTTCTTTCTTGTTTCAAGTGTTTAACTATGGACCCATGGCTAAAACTCAAGTTTTAAGGACTTCCCGAAATCCGAATTTGGACTTTCATTAGTGTATTAAGTGTATTAAAATGTCGTCTTTCACATTGATTCAGAATCGTCAACTGCAAAAAAAGTCAGTTTTGAGTTATCGTTGAATGAACAAAGTTGTCTCTTTCTTGTTTCAAGTGTTTAACTATGGACCCATGGCTGAAACTCAAGTTTTAAAGACTTCCCGAAATCCGAATTTGGACTTTCATTAGTGTATTAAGTGTATTAAAATGTCGTCTTTCGCATTGATTCGGAATCGTCAACCGCAAAAAAAGTCAGTTTTCAGTTATCGTTGAATGAACAAAGTTGTCTCTTTCTTGTTTCAAGTGTTCAACTATGGACCCATGGCTAAAACTCAAGTTTTAAAGACTTCCCGAAATCCAAATTTGGACTTTCATTTGTGTATTAAGTGTATTAAAATGTCGTCTTTCACATTGATTCAGAATCGTCAACCGCAAAAAAAGTCAGTTTTGAGATATCGTTGAATGAACAAAGTTGTCTCTTTCTTGTTTCAAGTGTTGAACTATGGACCCATGGCTAAAACTCAAGTTTTAAAAACTTCCCAAAATCTGAATTGGACTTTATTTAGTGTATTAAGTGTTTCAAAATGTCATCTTTTACGTAGATTCGGAACCGTCAAAAGCAAGTAAGTCAGTTTTGAGATATCTTTGATAGAACAAAGTTCTGTCTTTCTTGTTTCAATTGTTCTACTGTGCACCCAAGGCTAAAACTCAACTTTTAAAAACTTTCCGAGATCTGAATCTGGACTTTCATTAGTGTATTAAGTGTATCAAAATGTCGTCTTTCACATAGATTCGGAATCGTCAACTGCAAAAAAGTCAATTTTGAGATATCGTTGATTTAACAAAGTTGTCTCCTTCTTGTTTCAAGTGTTCTACTATGGACCCATGGGTAAAACTCAAGTTTTAAAAATGTCCCGAAATCCAAATTTGGACTTTCACTAGTGTATTAAGTGTATCAAAATGTCGTCTTTCACATTGATTCGGAATCGTCAACCGCAAAAAAAGTCAGTTTTGAGATATCGTTGAATGAAGAAAGTTGTCTTTTTCTTGTTTCAAGTGTTCAACAATGGACCCATGGCTAAAACTCAAGTTTTAAAGACTTCCCGAAATCCGAATTTGGATTTTTCGTTAGTGTATTAAGTGTATTAAAATGTCGTCTTTCACATTGATTCGGAATCGTCAACCGCAAAAAAAGTCAGTTTTGAGATATCGTTGAATGAACAAAGTTGTTCCTATCTTTTTTCAATTGTTTAACTATGGACCCATGGCTAAAACTCAAGTTTTAAAGACTTTCCGAAATCCGAATTTGGACTTTCATCAGTGTATTAAGTGTATTAAAATGTCGTCTTTCACATTGATTCGGAATCGTCCACTACAAAAAACTGCCATTTTGAGTTATCGTTGAATAAGCAAAGTTGTCTCTTTCTTGTTTCAAGTGTTCAACTATGGACCCATGGCTAAAACACAAGTTTTAAAAACTTCTCGAAATATGAATTTGGACTTTCTTTAGTGTATTAAGTTTTTTAAAATGTCGTCTTTCACGTAGATTCGGAATCATCAAAACCAAATAAGTCAGTTTTTAGATATCTTTGATTGAACAAAGTTCTGTCTTTCTTGTTTCAAGTGTTCTACTATGGACCCATGGCTAAAACTCAAGTTTTAAAAACTTCTCAAAATCTGAATCTGGACTTTCATTAGTGTATTAAGTGTATCAAAATGTCATCTTTCACATAGATTCGGAATCGTCAATTGCAAAAAGTCAATTTTAAGATATCGTTGATTGAACAAAGTTGTCTCCTTCTTGTTTCAAGTGTTTTACTATGGACCCATGGGTAAAACTCAAGTTTTAAAAACTTCCCGGAATCCGAATTTAGACTTTCGTTAGTGTATTAAGTGTATCAAAATGTCGTCTTTCACATTGATTCGGAATCGTCAACCGGAAAAAAAGTCAGTTTTGAGATATCGTTGAATGAACAAAGTTGTCTCTTTCTTGTTTCAAGTGTTTAACTATGGACCATGGCTAAAACTCAAGTTTTAAAGACATCCCGAAATTCGAATTTGGACTTTCGTTAGTGTATTAAGTGTATCAAAATGTCATCTTTGACATTGATTCGAGATCGTCAACCGCAAAAAAAGTCAGTTTTGAGATATCGTTAAATGAACAAAGTTGTCTCTTTCTTGTTTCAAGTGTTTAACTATGGACCCATGGCTAAAACTCAAGTTTTAAAGACTTCCCGAAATCTGAATTTGGACTTTCATCAGTGTATTAAGTGTATTAAAATGTAGTCTTTCACATTGATTCAGAATCGTCCACCGCAAAAAACCTCCGTTTCGAGTTATCGTTGAATGAACGAAGTTGTCTCTTTCTTGTTTCAAGTGTTCAACTATGGACCCATGGCCAAAACTCAAGTTTTAAAAACTTCCCAAAATCTAAATTTGGGCTTTCTTTAGTGTATTAAGTGTTTCAAAATGCCGTCTTTCACGTAGATTCGTAATCATTAAAAGCAAATAAGTCAGTTTTTAGATATCTTTGATTGAACAAAGTTCTGTCTTTCTTGTTTCAAGTGTTCTACTATGGACCCATGGCTAAAACTCAAGTTTTAAAAACTTCCCGAAATCTAAATCTGGACTTTCATTAGGGTATTAAGTGTATCAAAATGTCGTCTTCCACATAGATTCGGAATCGTCAACTGCAAAAAAGTCAATTTGAAGATATCGTTGATTGAACAAAGTTGTCTCTTTCTTGTTTCAAGTGTTCTACTATGGACCCATGGGTAAAACTCAAGTTTTAAAAAAGTTCCCGGAATCTGAATTTGGACATTCGTTAGTGTATTAAGTGTATCAAAATGTCGTCTTTCACGTTGATTCGGAATCGTCAACCGCAATAAAAGTCAGTTTTGAGATATTGTTGAATGAAGAAAGTTGTCTCTTTCTTGTTTCAAGTGTTTAACTATTGACCCATGGCTAAAACTCAAGGTTTAAAGACTTCCCGAAATCCAAATTTGGACTTTCGTTAGTGTATTAAGTGTATCAAAATGTCGTCTTTCACATTTATTCGGAATCGTCAATCGCAAAAAAAGTCAGTTTTGAGATATCGTTGAATGAACAAAGTTGTCTGTTTCTTGTTTCAAGTGTTTAACTATGGACCCATTGCTAAAACTCAAGTTTTAAAGACTTCCCGAAATCCGAATTTGGACTTTCATTAGTGCATTAAGTGTATTAAAAAGTCATCTTTTGCATTGATTCGGAATCGTCAACCGCAAAAAAAGTCAGTTTTGAGTTATCGTTGAATGAACAAAGTTGTCTCTTTCTTGTTTCAAGTGTTTAACTATGGACCCATGGCTAAAACTCAAGTTTTAAAGACTTCCCGAAATCTGAATTTGGACTTTCATCAGTGTATTAAGTGTATTAAAATGTAGTCTTTCACATTGATTCAGAATCGTCCACCGCAAAAAACTTCCCTTTCGAGTTATCGTTGAATGAACAAAGTTGTCTCTTTCTTGTTTCAAGTGTTCAACTATGGACCCATGGCCAAAACTCAAGTTTTAAAAACTTCCCAAAATCTGAATTTAGGCTTTCTTTAGTGTATTAAGTGTTTCAAAATGCCGTCTTTCACGTAGATTCGTAATCATCAAAAGCAAATAAGTGAGTTTTTAGATATCTTTGATTGAACAAAGTTCTTTCTTTCTTGTTTCAAGTGTTCTACTCTGGACCCATGGCTAAAACTCAACTTTTTAAAACTTCCCGAAATCTAAATCTGGACTTTCATTAGGGTATTAAGTGTATCAAAATGTCGTCTTTCACATAGATTCGGAATCGTCAACTGCAAAAAAGTCAATTTGAAGATATCGTTGATTGAACAAAGTTGTCTCTTTCTTGTTTCAAGTGTTCTACTATGGACCCATGGGTAAAACTCAAGTTTTAAAAAAGTTCCCGGAATCCGAATTTGGACATTCGTTAGTGTATTAAGTGTATCAAAATGTCGTCTTTCACGTTGATTCGGAATCGTCAACCACAATAAAAGTCAGTTTTGAGATATTGTTGAATGAAGAAAGTTGTCTCTTTCTTGTTTCAAGTGTTTAACTATTGACCCATGGCTAAAACTCAAGTTTTAAAAACTTCTCGAAATATGAATTTGCACTTTCTTTAGTGTATTAAGTGTTTCAAAATGCTGTCTTTCACGTAGATTCGTAATCATCAAAATCAAATAAGTCAGTTTTAAGATATCGTTGATTGAACAAAGTTGTCTTCTTCTTGTTTGAAGTGTTCTACTATGGACCCATGGGTAAAACTCAGGTTTTAAAAACTTCCCAAAATCTGAATTTGGACTTTATTTAGTGTATTAAGTGTTTCAAAATGTCATCTTTTACGTAGATTCGGAACCGTCAAAAGCAAATAAGTCAGTTTTGAGATATCTTTGATAGAACAAAGTTCTGTCTTTCTTGTTTCAATTGTTCTACTGTGCACCCAAGGCTAAAACTCAAGTTTTAAAAACTTTCCGAGATCTGAATCTGGACTTTCATTAGTGTATTAAGTGTATCAAAATGTCGTCTTTCACATAGATTCGAAATCATCAACTGCTAAAAAGTCAATTTTGAGATATCGTTGATTTAACAAAGTTGTCTCCTTCTTGTTTCAAGTGTTCTACTATGGACCCATGGGTAAAACTCAAGTTTTAAAAATGTCCCGAAATCCGAATTTGGACTTTCACTAATGTATTAAGTTTTTCAAAATGTCGTCTTTCACGTAGATTCGGAATCATCAAAACCAAATAAGTCAGTTTTTAGATATCTTTGATTGAACAAAGTTTTGTCTTTCTTGTTTCAAGTGTTTAACTATGGACCATGGCTAAAACTCAAGTTTTAAAAACTTCTCAAAATCTGAATCTGGACTTTCATTAGTGTATTAAGTGTATCAAAATGTCATCTTTCACATAGATTCGAAATCGTCAACTGCAAAAAAGTCAATTTTAAGATATCGTTGATTGAACAAAGTTGTCTCCTTCTTGTTTCAAGTGTTCTACTATGGACCATGGCTAAAACTCAAGTTTTAGAGACATCCCGAAATCTGAATTTGGACTTTCGTTAGTTTATTAAGTGTATCAAAATGTCATCTTTCACATTGATTCCAGATCGTCAACCGCAAAAAAAGTCAGTTTTGAGATATCTTTGAATGAACAAATTTGTCTCTTTTTTGTTTCAAGTGTTTAACTATGGACCCATGGCTAAAACTCAAGTTTTAAAGACTTTCCGAAATCTGAATTTGGACTTTCATCAGTGTATTAAGTGTATTAAAATGTAGTCTTTCACATTCATTCAGAATCGTCCACCGCAAAAAACTTCCATTAAGAGTTATCGTTGAATGAACGAAGTTGTCTCTTTCTTGTTTCAAGTGTTCAACTATGGACCCATGGCAAAAACTCAAGTTTTAAAAACTTCCCAAAATCTGAATTTGGGCTTTCTTTAGTGTATTAAGTGTTTCAAAATGCCGTCTTTCACGTAGATTTGTAATCATCAAAAGCAAATAAGTCAGTTTTTAGATATCTTTGATTGAACAAAGTTCTGTCTTTCTTGTTTCAAGTGTTCTACTATGGACCCATGGCTAAAACTCAAGTTTTAAAAACTTCCCGAAATCTAAATCTGGACTTTCATAAGGGTATTAAGTGTATCAAAATGTCGTCTTTCACATTGATTCGGAATCGTCAACCGGAAAAAAAGTCAGTTTTGAGATATCGTTGAATGAACAAAGTTGTCTCTTTCTTGTTTCAAGTGTTTAACTATGGACCATGGCTAAAACTCAAGTTTTAAAGACATCCCGAAATTCGAATTTGGACTTTCGTTAGTGTATTAAGTGTATCAAAATGTCATCTTTGACATTGATTCGAGATCGTCAACCGCAAAAAAAGTCAGTTTTGAGATATCGTTAAATGAACAAAGTTGTCTCTTTCTTGTTTCAAGTGTTTAACTATGGACCCATGGCTAAAACTCAAGTTTTAAAGACTTCCCGAAATCTGAATTTGGACTTTCATCAGTGTATTAAGTGTATTAAAATGTAGTCTTTCACATTGATTCAGAATCGTCCACCGCAAAAAACCTCCGTTTCGAGTTATCGTTGAATGAACGAAGTTGTCTCTTTCTTGTTTCAAGTGTTCAACTATGGACCCATGGCCAAAACTCAAGTTTTAAAAACTTCCCAAAATCTAAATTTGGGCTTTCTTTAGTGTATTAAGTGTTTCAAAATGCCGTCTTTCACGTAGATTCGTAATCATTAAAAGCAAATAAGTCAGTTTTTAGATATCTTTGATTGAACAAAGTTCTGTCTTTCTTGTTTCAAGTGTTCTACTATGGACCCATGGCTAAAACTCAAGTTTTAAAAACTTCCCGAAATCTAAATCTGGACTTTCATTAGGGTATTAAGTGTATCAAAATGTCGTCTTCCACATAGATTCGGAATCGTCAACTGCAAAAAAGTCAATTTGAAGATATCGTTGATTGAACAAAGTTGTCTCTTTCTTGTTTCAAGT
Source organism: Diospyros kaki (assembly GCA_036245055.1). Lineage (NCBI taxonomy): Eukaryota > Viridiplantae > Streptophyta > Magnoliopsida > Ericales > Ebenaceae > Diospyros > Diospyros kaki. The sequence continues at coordinate 16,920,977 of BSEG01000009.1, read as the reverse complement.
GTTCTACTATGGACCCATGGGTAAAACTCAAGTTTTAAAAAAGTTCCCGGAATCTGAATTTGGACATTCGTTAGTGTATTAAGTGTATCAAAATGTCGTCTTTCACGTTGATTCGGAATCGTCAACCGCAATAAAAGTCAGTTTTGAGATATTATTGAATGAAGAAAGTTGTCTCTTTCTTGTTTCAAGTGTTTAACTATTGACCCATGGCTAAAACTCAAGGTTTAAAGACTTCCCGAAATCCAAATTTGGACTTTCGTTAGTGTATTAAGTGTATCAAAATGTCGTCTTTCACATTTATTCGGAATCGTCAACCGCAAAAAAAGTCAGTTTTGAGAAATCGTTGAATGAACAAAGTTGTCTCTTTCTTGTTTCAAGTGTTCTACTATAGACCCATGGCTAAAACTCAAGTTTTAAAGACTTCCCGAAATCCAAATTTAGACTTTCATTAGTGTATTAAGTGTATTAAAATGTCGTATTTCACATTGATTCGGAATCGTCAACCGCAAAAAAAGTCAGTTTTGAGATATCGTTGAATGAACAAAGTTGTCTGTTTCTTGTTTCAAGTGTTTAACTATGGACCCATTGCTAAAACTCAAGTTTTAAAGACTTCCCGAAATCCGAATTTGGACTTTCATTAGTGCATTAAGTGTATTAAAAAGTCATCTTTTGCATTGATTCGGAATCGTCAACCGCAAAAAAAGTCAGTTTTGAGTTATCGTTGAATGAACAAAGTTGTCTCTTTCTTGTTTCAAGTGTTTAACTATGGACCCATGGCTAAAACTCAAGTTTTAAAGACTTCCCGAAATCTGAATTTGGACTTTCATTAGTGTATTAAGTGTATTAAAATGTAGTCTTTCACATTGATTCAGAATCGTCCACCGCAAAAAACTTCCCTTTCGAGTTATCGTTGAATGAACAAAGTTGTCTCTTTCTTGTTTCAAGTGTTCAACTATGGACCCATGGCCAAAACTCAAGTTTTAAAAACTTCCCAAAATCTGAATTTAGGCTTTCTTTAGTGTATTAAGTGTTTCAAAATGCCGTCTTTCACGTAGATTCGTAATCATCAAAAGCAAATAAGTGAGTTTTTAGATATCTTTGATTGAACAAAGTTCTTTCTTTCTTGTTTCAAGTGTTCTACTCTGGACCCATGGCTAAAACTCAACTTTTTAAAACTTCCCGAAATCTAAATCTGGACTTTCATTAGGGTATTAAGTGTATCAAAATGTCGTCTTTCACATAGATTCGGAATCGTCAACTGCAAAAAAGTCAATTTGAAGATATCGTTGATTGAACAAAGTTGTCTCTTTCTTGTTTCAAGTGTTCTACTATGGACCCATGGGTAAAACTCAAGTTTTAAAAAAGTTCCCGGAATCCGAATTTGGACATTCGTTAGTGTATTAAGTGTATCAAAATGTCGTCTTTCACGTTGATTCGGAATCGTCAACCACAATAAAAGTCAGTTTTGAGATATTGTTGAATGAAGAAAGTTGTCTCTTTCTTGTTTCAAGTGTTTAACTATTGACCCATGGCTAAAACTCAAGTTTTAAAAACTTCTCGAAATATGAATTTGCACTTTCTTTAGTGTATTAAGTGTTTCAAAATGCTGTCTTTCACGTAGATTCGTAATCATCAAAATCAAATAAGTCAGTTTTAAGATATCGTTGATTGAACAAAGTTGTCTTCTTCTTGTTTGAAATGTTCTACTATGGACCCATGGGTAAAACTCAGGTTTTAAAAACTTCCCAAAATCTGAATTTGGACTTTATTTAGTGTATTAAGTGTTTCAAAATGTCATCTTTTACGTAGATTCGGAACCGTCAAAAGCAAATAAGTCAGTTTTGAGATATCTTTGATAGAACAAAGTTCTGTCTTTCTTGTTTCAATTGTTCTACTGTGCACCCAAGGCTAAAACTCAAGTTTTAAAAACTTTCCGAGATCTGAATCTGGACTTTCATTAGTGTATTAAGTGTATCAAAATGTCGTCTTTCACATAGATTCGAAATCATCAACTGCTAAAAAGTCAATTTTGAGATATCGTTGATTTAACAAAGTTGTCTTCTTCTTGTTTCAAGTGTTCTACTATGGACCCATGGGTAAAACTCAAGTTTTAAAAATGTCCCGAAATCCGAATTTGGACTTTCACTAATGTATTAAGTTTTTCAAAATGTCGTCTTTCACGTAGATTCGGAATCATCAAAACCAAATAAGTCAGTTTTTAGATATCTTTGATTGAACAAAGTTTTGTCTTTCTTGTTTCAAGTGTTTAACTATGGACCATGGCTAAAACTCAAGTTTTAAAAACTTCTCAAAATCTGAATCTGGACTTTCATTAGTGTATTAAGTGTATCAAAATGTCATCTTTCACATAGATTCGAAATCGTCAACTGCAAAAAAGTCAATTTTAAGATATCGTTGATTGAACAAAGTTGTCTCCTTCTTGTTTCAAGTGTTCTACTATGGACCATGGCTAAAACTCAAGTTTTAGAGACATCCCGAAATCTGAATTTGGACTTTCGTTAGTTTATTAAGTGTATCAAAATGTCATCTTTCACATTGATTCCAGATCGTCAACCGCAAAAAAAGTCAGTTTTGAGATATCTTTGAATGAACAAATTTGTCTCTTTTTTGTTTCAAGTGTTTAACTATGGACCCATGGCTAAAACTCAAGTTTTAAAGACTTCCCGAAATCTGAATTTGGACTTTCATCAGTGTATTAAGTGTATTAAAATGTAGTCTTTCACATTCATTCAGAATCGTCCACCGCAAAAAACTTCCATTAAGAGTTATCGTTGAATGAACGAAGTTGTCTCTTTCTTGTTTCAAGTGTTCAACTATGGACCCATGGCAAAAACTCAAGTTTTAAAAACTTCCCAAAATCTGAATTTGGGCTTTCTTTAGTGTATTAAGTGTTTCAAAATGCCGTCTTTCACGTAGATTTGTAATCATCAAAAGCAAATAAGTCAGTTTTTAGATATCTTTGATTGAACAAAGTTCTGTCTTTCTTGTTTCAAGTGTTCTACTATGGACCCATGGCTAAAACTCAAGTTTTAAAAACTTCCCGAAATCTAAATCTGGACTTTCATAAGGGTATTAAGTGTATCAAAATGTCGTCTTTCACATAGATTCGGAATCGTCAACTGCAAAAAAGTCAATTTTAAGATATCGTTGATTGAACAAAGTTGTCTCTTTCTTGTTTCAAGTGTTCTACTATGGACCCATGGCTAAAACTCAAGTTTTAAAAAAGTTCCGGGAATCCGAATTTAGACATTCGTTAGTGTATTAAGTGTATCAAAATGTCGTCTTTCACGTTGATTCGGAATCGTCAACCGCAATAAAAGTCAGTTTTGAGATATTGTTGAATGAACAAAGTTGCTTCTTTCTTGTTTCAAGTGTTTAACTATTGACCCATGGCTAAAACTCAAGCTTTAAAGACTTCCCGAAATCCAAATTTGGACTTTCGTTAGTGTATTAAGTGTATCAAAATGTCGTCTTTCACATTTATTCGAAATCGTCAACCGCAAAAAAAGTCAGTTTTGAGAAATCGTTGAATGAACAAAGTGGTCTCTTTCTTGTTTCAAGTGTTTAACTATGGACCCATGGCTAAAACTCAAGTTTTAAAGACTTCCCGAAATCCGAATTTGGACTTTCATTAGTGTATTAAGTGTATTAAAATGTCGTCTTTCCCATTGATTCGGAATCGTCAACCGCAAAAAAAGTCAGTTTTGAGTTATCGTTGAATGAACAAAGTTGTCTCTTTCTTGTTTCAAGTGTTCTACTATAGACCCATGGCTAAAACTCAAGTTTTAAAGACTTCCCGAAATCCAAATTTAGACTTTCATTAGTGTATTAAGTGTATTAAAATGTTGTATTTCACATTGATTCGGAATCGTCAACCGCAAAAAAAGTCAGTTCTGAGATATCGTTTAATGAACAAAGTTGTCTCTTTCTTGTTTCAAGTGTTTAACTATGGACCCATGGCTAAAACTCAAGCTTTAAAGACTTCCCGAAATCCAAATTTGGACTTTCGTTAGTGTATTAAGTGTATCAAAATGTCGTATTTCACATTGATTCGGAATCGTCAACCGCAAAAAAAGTCAGTTCTGAGATATCGTTGAATGAACGAAGTTGTTTCTTTCTTGTTTCAAGTGTTTAACTATGGACCCATGGCTAAAACTCAAGTTTTAAAGACTTCCCGAAATCCGAATTTGGACTTTCATTAGTGTATTAAGTGTATTAAAATGTCGTCTTTCACATTGATTCGGAATCGTCAACTGCAAAAAAAGTCAGTTTTGAGTTATCGTTGAATGAACAAAGTTGTCTCTTTCTTGTTTCAAGTGTTTAACTATGGACCCATGGCTAAAACTCAAGTTTTAAAGACTTCCCGAAATCCGAATTTGGACTTTCATTAGTGTATTAAGTGTATTAAAATGTCGTCTTTCGCATTGATTCGGAATCGTCAACCGCAAAAAAAGTCAGTTTTCAGTTATCATTGAATGAACAAAGTTGTCTCTTTCTTGTTTCAAGTGTTCAACTATGGACCCATGGCTAAAACTCAAGTTTTAAAGACTTCCCGAAATCCAAATTTGGACTTTCATTTGTGTATTAATTGTATTAAAATGTCGTCTTTCACATTGATTCAGAATCGTCAACCGCAAAAAAAGTCAGTTTTGAGATATCGTTGAATGAACAAAGTTGTCTCTTTCTTGTTTCAAGTGTTCAACTATGGACCCATGGCTAAAACTCAAGTTTTAAAAACTTCCCAAAATCTGAATTGGACTTTATTTAGTGTATTAAGTGTTTCAAAATGTCATCTTTTACGTAGATTCGGAACCGTCAAAAGCAAGTAAGTCAGTTTTGAGATATCTTTGATAGAACAAAGTTCTGTCTTTCTTGTTTCAATTGTTCTACTGTGCACCCAAGGCTAAAACTCAACTTTTAAAAACTTTCCGAGATCTGAATCTGGACTTTCATTAGTGTATTAAGTGTATCAAAATGTCGTCTTTCACATAGATTCGGAATCGTTAACTGCAAAAAAGTCAATTTTGAGATATCGTTGATTTAACAAAGTTGTCTCCTTCTTGTTTCAAGTGTTCTACTATGGACCCATGGGTAAAACTCAAGTTTTAAAAATGTCCCGAAATCTGAATTTGGACTTTCACTAGTGTATTAAGTGTATCAAAATGTCGTCTTTCACATTGATTCGGAATCGTCAACCGCAAAAAAAGTCAGTTTTGAGATATCGTTGAATGAACAAAGTTGTCTCTTTCTTGTTTCAAGTGTTTAACTATGGACCCATGGCTAAAACTCAAGTTTTAAAGACTTCCCGAAATCCAAATTTGGACTTTCATCAGTGTATTAAGTGTATTAAAATGTCGTCTTTCACATTGATTCGGAATCGTCAACCGCAAAAAAAGACAGTTTTGAGTTATCGTTGAATGAACAAAGTTGCCTATTTCTTGTTTCAAGTGTTCAACTATGGACCCATGGCTAAAACTCAAGTTTTAAAAACTTCCCGAAATCTGAATTTGAACTTTATTTAGTGTATTAAGTGTTTCAAAATGTCATCTTTCACGTAGATTCGGAGCCGTCAAAAGCAAATAAGTCAGTTTTGAGATATCGTTCATAGAACAAAGTTTTGTCTTTCTTCTTTCAAGTGTTCTACTGTGCACCCATGGCTAAAACTCAAGTTTTAAAAACTTCCCGAGATCTGAATCTGGACTTTCATTAGTGTATCAAAATGTCGTCTTTCACATAGATTCGGAATCGTCAACTGCAAAAAAGTCAATTTTGAGATATCGTTGATTGAACAAAGTTGTCTCCTTCTTGTTTCAAGTGTTCTACTATGGACCCATGGGTAAAACTGAAGTTTTAAAAACGTCCCAAAATCTGAATTTGGACTTTCACTAGTGTATTAAGTGTATCAAAATGTCGTCTTTCACATTGATTCGGAATCGTCAACCGTAAAAAAAGTCAGTTTTGAGATATCGTTTGAATGAAGAAAGTTGTCTCTTTCTTGTTTCAAGTGTTCAACAATGGACCCATGGCTAAAACTCAAGTTTTAAAGACTTTCCGAAATCCGAATTTCGACTTTCATTAGTGTATTAAGTGTATTAAAATGTTGTCTTTCATAGTGAGTCGGAATCGTCAACCATAAAAAAAGTCAATTTTGAGATATCGTTGAATGAACAAAGTTGTCTCTTTCTTTTTTCAAGTGTTTATCTACGGACCCATGGCTAAAACTCAAGTTTTAAAGACTTTCCGAAATCCGAATTTGGACTTTCATCAGTGTATTAAGTGTATTAAAATGTCGTCTTTCACATTGATTCGGAATCGTCCACTGCAAAAAACTTCCCTTTTGAGTTATAGTTGAATGAACAAAGTTGTCTCTTTCTTGTTTCAAGTGTTCAACTATGGACCCATGGCTAAAACTCAAGTTTTAAAAACTTCTCGAAATATGAATTTGGACTTTCTTTAGTGTATTAGGTGTTTCAAAATGTCGTCTTTCACGTAGATTCGGAATCATCACCAGCAAAAAAAGTCAGTTTTGTGATATCGTTGAATGAACAAAGTTGTATCTTTCTTGTTTCAAGTGTTTAACTACGGACCCATGGCTAAAACTCAAGTTTTAAAGACTTTTCGAAATTCGAATTTGGACTTTCATCAGTGTATTAAGTGTATTAAAATGTCGTCTTTCACATTGATTCAGAATCGTCCACCGCAAAAAAGTTCCCTTTTGAGTTATCGTTGAATGAACAAAGTTGTCTCTTTCTTGTTTCAAGTGTTCAACGATGGACCCATGGCTAAAACTCAAGTTTTCAAAACTTCTCGAAATAAGAATTTGTACTTTCTTTAGTGTATTAAGTGTTTCAAAATGTCGTCTTTCACGTAGATTTGGAATCATCAAAAGCAAATAAGTCAGTTTTTAGATATCTTTGATTGAACAAAGTTCTGTCTTTCTTGTTTCAAGTGTTTAACTATGGACCATGGCTAAAACTCAAGTTTTAAAAACTTTTCGAAATCTGAATATGGACTTTCTTTAGTGTATTAAGTGTTTCAAAATGCTGTCTTTCACGTAGATTCGTAATCATCAAAAGCAAATAAGTCAGTTTTAAGATATCGTTGATTGAACAAAGTTGTCTTCTTCTTGTTTCAAGTGTTCTACTATGGACCCATGGGTAAAACTCAAGTTTTAAAAACTTCCCGGAATCTGAATTGAGACTTTTGTTAGTGTATTAAGTGTATCAAAATGTCGTCTTTCACATGGATTCGGAATCATCAACCGCAAAAAAAGTCAGTTTTGAGATATCGTTGAATGAACAAAGTTGTCTCTTTCTTGTTTCAAGTGCTTAACTATGGACCATGGCTAAAACTCAAGTTTTAAAGACATCCCGAAATCCGAATTTGGACTTTCGTTAGTGTATTAAGTGTATCAAAATGTCATCTTTCACATTGATTCGAGATCGTCAACCGCAAAAAAAGTCAGTTTTGAGATATCTTTGAATGAACAAAGTTGTCTCTTTCTTGTTTCAAGTGTTCAACTATGGACCCATGGCTAAAACTCAAGTTTTAAAAACTTCCCGAAATCTGAATTTGAACTTTATTTAGTGTATTAAGTGTTTCAAAATGTCATCTTTCACGTAGATTCGGAGCCGTCAAAAGCAAATAAGTCAGTTTTGAGATATCGTTCATAGAACAAAGTTTTGTCTTTCTTCTTTCAAGTGTTCTACTGTGCACCCATGGCTAAAACTCAAGTTTTAAAAACTTCCCGAGATCTGAATCTGGACTTTCATTAGTGTATCAAAATGTCGTCTTTCACATAGATTCGGAATCGTCAACTGCAAAAAAGTCAATTTTGAGATATCGTTGATTGAACAAAGTTGTCTCCTTCTTGTTTCAAGTGTTCTACTATGGACCCATGGGTAAAACTGAAGTTTTAAAAACGTCCCAAAATCCGAATTTGGACTTTCACTACTGTATTAAGTGTATCAAAATGTCGTCTTTCACATTGATTCGGAATCGTCAACCGTTAAAAAAGTCAGTTTTGAGATATCGTTTGAATGAAGAAAGTTGTCTCTTTCTTGTTTCAAGTGTTCAACAATGGACCCATGGCTAAAACTCAAGTTTTAAAGACTTTCCGAAATCCGAATTTCGACTTTCATTAGTGTATTAAGTGTATTAAAATGTTGTCTTTCATAGTGAGTCGGAATCGTCAACCACAAAAAAAGTCAATTTTGAGATATCGTTGAATGAACAAAGTTGTCTCTTTCTTTTTTCAAGTGTTTATCTACGGACCCATGGCTAAAACTCAAGTTTTAAAGACTTTCCGAAATCCGAATTTGGACTTTCATCAGTGTATTAAGTGTATTAAAATGTCGTCTTTCACATTGATTCGGAATCGTCCACTGCAAAAAACTTCCCTTTTGAGTTATAGTTGAATGAACAAAGTTGTCTCTTTCTTGTTTCAAGTGTTCAACTATGGACCCATGGCTAAAACTCAAGTTTTAAAAACTTCTCGAAATATGAATTTGGACTTTCTTTAGTGTATTAGGTGTTTCAAAATGTCGTCTTTCACGTAGATTCGGAATCATCACCAGCAAAAAAAGTCAGTTTTGTGATATCGTTGAATGAACAAAGTTGTATCTTTCTTGTTTCAAGTGTTTAACTACGGACCCATGGCTAAAACTCAAGTTTTAAAGACTTCCCGAAATCTGAATTTGGACTTTCATCAGTGTATTAAGTGTATTAAAATGTAGTCTTTCACATTGATTCAGAATCGTCCACCGCAAAAAACTTCCCTTTCGAGTTATCGTTGAATGAACAAAGTTGTCTCTTTCTTGTTTCAAGTGTTCAACTATGGACCCATGGCCAAAACTCAAGTTTTAAAAACTTCCCAAAATCTGAATTTAGGCTTTCTTTAGTGTATTAAGTGTTTCAAAATGCCGTCTTTCACGTAGATTCGTAATCATCAAAAGCAAATAAGTGAGTTTTTAGATATCTTTGATTGAACAAAGTTCTTTCTTTCTTGTTTCAAGTGTTCTACTCTGGACCCATGGCTAAAACTCAACTTTTTAAAACTTCCCGAAATCTAAATCTGGACTTTCATTAGGGTATTAAGTGTATCAAAATGTCGTCTTTCACATAGATTCGGAATCGTCAACTGCAAAAAAGTCAATTTGAAGATATCGTTGATTGAACAAAGTTGTCTCTTTCTTGTTTCAAGTGTTCTACTATGGACCCATGGGTAAAACTCAAGTTTTAAAAAAGTTCCCGGAATCCGAATTTGGACATTCGTTAGTGTATTAAGTGTATCAAAATGTCGTCTTTCACGTTGATTCGGAATCGTCAACCACAATAAAAGTCAGTTTTGAGATATTGTTGAATGAAGAAAGTTGTCTCTTTCTTGTTTCAAGTGTTTAACTATTGACCCATGGCTAAAACTCAAGTTTTAAAAACTTCTCGAAATATGAATTTGCACTTTCTTTAGTGTATTAAGTGTTTCAAAATGCTGTCTTTCACGTAGATTCGTAATCATCAAAATCAAATAAGTCAGTTTTAAGATATCGTTGATTGAACAAAGTTGTCTTCTTCTTGTTTGAAATGTTCTACTATGGACCCATGGGTAAAACTCAGGTTTTAAAAACTTCCCAAAATCTGAATTTGGACTTTATTTAGTGTATTAAGTGTTTCAAAATGTCATCTTTTACGTAGATTCGGAACCGTCAAAAGCAAATAAGTCAGTTTTGAGATATCTTTGATAGAACAAAGTTCTGTCTTTCTTGTTTCAATTGTTCTACTGTGCACCCAAGGCTAAAACTCAAGTTTTAAAAACTTTCCGAGATCTGAATCTGGACTTTCATTAGTGTATTAAGTGTATCAAAATGTCGTCTTTCACATAGATTCGAAATCATCAACTGCTAAAAAGTCAATTTTGAGATATCGTTGATTTAACAAAGTTGTCTTCTTCTTGTTTCAAGTGTTCTACTATGGACCCATGGGTAAAACTCAAGTTTTAAAAATGTCCCGAAATCCGAATTTGGACTTTCACTAATGTATTAAGTTTTTCAAAATGTCGTCTTTCACGTAGATTCGGAATCATCAAAACCAAATAAGTCAGTTTTTAGATATCTTTGATTGAACAAAGTTTTGTCTTTCTTGTTTCAAGTGTTTAACTATGGACCATGGCTAAAACTCAAGTTTTAAAAACTTCTCAAAATCTGAATCTGGACTTTCATTAGTGTATTAAGTGTATCAAAATGTCATCTTTCACATAGATTCGAAATCGTCAACTGCAAAAAAGTCAATTTTAAGATATCGTTGATTGAACAAAGTTGTCTCCTTCTTGTTTCAAGTGTTCTACTATGGACCATGGCTAAAACTCAAGTTTTAGAGACATCCCGAAATCTGAATTTGGACTTTCGTTAGTTTATTAAGTGTATCAAAATGTCATCTTTCACATTGATTCCAGATCGTCAACCGCAAAAAAAGTCAGTTTTGAGATATCTTTGAATGAACAAATTTGTCTCTTTTTTGTTTCAAGTGTTTAACTATGGACCCATGGCTAAAACTCAAGTTTTAAAGACTTCCCGAAATCTGAATTTGGACTTTCATCAGTGTATTAAGTGTATTAAAATGTAGTCTTTCACATTCATTCAGAATCGTCCACCGCAAAAAACTTCCATTAAGAGTTATCGTTGAATGAACGAAGTTGTCTCTTTCTTGTTTCAAGTGTTCAACTATGGACCCATGGCAAAAACTCAAGTTTTAAAAACTTCCCAAAATCTGAATTTGGGCTTTCTTTAGTGTATTAAGTGTTTCAAAATGCCGTCTTTCACGTAGATTTGTAATCATCAAAAGCAAATAAGTCAGTTTTTAGATATCTTTGATTGAACAAAGTTCTGTCTTTCTTGTTTCAAGTGTTCTACTATGGACCCATGGCTAAAACTCAAGTTTTAAAAACTTCCCGAAATCTAAATCTGGACTTTCATAAGGGTATTAAGTGTATCAAAATGTCGTCTTTCACATAGATTCGGAATCGTCAACTGCAAAAAAGTCAATTTTAAGATATCGTTGATTGAACAAAGTTGTCTCTTTCTTGTTTCAAGTGTTCTACTATGGACCCATGGCTAAAACTCAAGTTTTAAAAAAGTTCCGGGAATCCGAATTTAGACATTCGTTAGTGTATTAAGTGTATCAAAATGTCGTCTTTCACGTTGATTCGGAATCGTCAACCGCAATAAAAGTCAGTTTTGAGATATTGTTGAATGAACAAAGTTGCTTCTTTCTTGTTTCAAGTGTTTAACTATTGACCCATGGCTAAAACTCAAGCTTTAAAGACTTCCCGAAATCCAAATTTGGACTTTCGTTAGTGTATTAAGTGTATCAAAATGTCGTCTTTCACATTTATTCGAAATCGTCAACCGCAAAAAAAGTCAGTTTTGAGAAATCGTTGAATGAACAAAGTGGTCTCTTTCTTGTTTCAAGTGTTTAACTATGGACCCATGGCTAAAACTCAAGTTTTAAAGACTTCCCGAAATCCGAATTTGGACTTTCATTAGTGTATTAAGTGTATTAAAATGTCGTCTTTCCCATTGATTCGGAATCGTCAACCGCAAAAAAAGTCAGTTTTGAGTTATCGTTGAATGAACAAAGTTGTCTCTTTCTTGTTTCAAGTGTTCTACTATAGACCCATGGCTAAAACTCAAGTTTTAAAGACTTCCCGAAATCCAAATTTAGACTTTCATTAGTGTATTAAGTGTATTAAAATGTTGTATTTCACATTGATTCGGAATCGTCAACCGCAAAAAAAGTCAGTTCTGAGATATCGTTTAATGAACAAAGTTGTCTCTTTCTTGTTTCAAGTGTTTAACTATGGACCCATGGCTAAAACTCAAGCTTTAAAGACTTCCCGAAATCCAAATTTGGACTTTCGTTAGTGTATTAAGTGTATCAAAATGTCGTATTTCACATTGATTCGGAATCGTCAACCGCAAAAAAAGTCAGTTCTGAGATATCGTTGAATGAACGAAGTTGTTTCTTTCTTGTTTCAAGTGTTTAACTATGGACCCATGGCTAAAACTCAAGTTTTAAAGACTTCCCGAAATCCGAATTTGGACTTTCATTAGTGTATTAAGTGTATTAAAATGTCGTCTTTCACATTGATTCGGAATCGTCAACTGCAAAAAAAGTCAGTTTTGAGTTATCGTTGAATGAACAAAGTTGTCTCTTTCTTGTTTCAAGTGTTTAACTATGGACCCATGGCTAAAACTCAAGTTTTAAAGACTTCCCGAAATCCGAATTTGGACTTTCATTAGTGTATTAAGTGTATTAAAATGTCGTCTTTCGCATTGATTCGGAATCGTCAACCGCAAAAAAAGTCAGTTTTCAGTTATCATTGAATGAACAAAGTTGTCTCTTTCTTGTTTCAAGTGTTCAACTATGGACCCATGGCTAAAACTCAAGTTTTAAAGACTTCCCGAAATCCAAATTTGGACTTTCATTTGTGTATTAATTGTATTAAAATGTCGTCTTTCACATTGATTCAGAATCGTCAACCGCAAAAAAAGTCAGTTTTGAGATATCGTTGAATGAACAAAGTTGTCTCTTTCTTGTTTCAAGTGTTCAACTATGGACCCATGGCTAAAACTCAAGTTTTAAAAACTTCCCAAAATCTGAATTGGACTTTATTTAGTGTATTAAGTGTTTCAAAATGTCATCTTTTACGTAGATTCGGAACCGTCAAAAGCAAGTAAGTCAGTTTTGAGATATCTTTGATAGAACAAAGTTCTGTCTTTCTTGTTTCAATTGTTCTACTGTGCACCCAAGGCTAAAACTCAACTTTTAAAAACTTTCCGAGATCTGAATCTGGACTTTCATTAGTGTATTAAGTGTATCAAAATGTCGTCTTTCACATAGATTCGGAATCGTTAACTGCAAAAAAGTCAATTTTGAGATATCGTTGATTTAACAAAGTTGTCTCCTTCTTGTTTCAAGTGTTCTACTATGGACCCATGGGTAAAACTCAAGTTTTAAAAATGTCCCGAAATCTGAATTTGGACTTTCACTAGTGTATTAAGTGTATCAAAATGTCGTCTTTCACATTGATTCGGAATCGTCAACCGCAAAAAAAGTCAGTTTTGAGATATCGTTGAATGAACAAAGTTGTCTCTTTCTTGTTTCAAGTGTTTAACTATGGACCCATGGCTAAAACTCAAGTTTTAAAGACTTCCCGAAATCCAAATTTGGACTTTCATCAGTGTATTAAGTGTATTAAAATGTCGTCTTTCACATTGATTCGGAATCGTCAACCGCAAAAAAAGACAGTTTTGAGTTATCGTTGAATGAACAAAGTTGCCTATTTCTTGTTTCAAGTGTTCAACTATGGACCCATGGCTAAAACTCAAGTTTTAAAAACTTCCCGAAATCTGAATTTGAACTTTATTTAGTGTATTAAGTGTTTCAAAATGTCATCTTTCACGTAGATTCGGAGCCGTCAAAAGCAAATAAGTCAGTTTTGAGATATCGTTCATAGAACAAAGTTTTGTCTTTCTTCTTTCAAGTGTTCTACTGTGCACCCATGGCTAAAACTCAAGTTTTAAAAACTTCCCGAGATCTGAATCTGGACTTTCATTAGTGTATCAAAATGTCGTCTTTCACATAGATTCGGAATCGTCAACTGCAAAAAAGTCAATTTTGAGATATCGTTGATTGAACAAAGTTGTCTCCTTCTTGTTTCAAGTGTTCTACTATGGACCCATGGGTAAAACTGAAGTTTTAAAAACGTCCCAAAATCCGAATTTGGACTTTCACTAGTGTATTAAGTGTATCAAAATGTCGTCTTTCACATTGATTCGGAATCGTCAACCGTAAAAAAAGTCAGTTTTGAGATATCGTTTGAATGAAGAAAGTTGTCTCTTTCTTGTTTCAAGTGTTCAACAATGGACCCATGGCTAAAACTCAAGTTTTAAAGACTTTCCGAAATCCGAATTTCGACTTTCATTAGTGTATTAAGTGTATTAAAATGTTGTCTTTCATAGTGAGTCGGAATCGTCAACCACAAAAAAAGTCAATTTTGAGATATCGTTGAATGAACAAAGTTGTCTCTTTCTTTTTTCAAGTGTTTATCTACGGACCCATGGCTAAAACTCAAGTTTTAAAGACTTTCCGAAATCCGAATTTGGACTTTCATCAGTGTATTAAGTGTATTAAAATGTCGTCTTTCACATTGATTCGGAATCGTCCACTGCAAAAAACTTCCCTTTTGAGTTATAGTTGAATGAACAAAGTTGTCTCTTTCTTGTTTCAAGTGTTCAACTATGGACCCATGGCTAAAACTCAAGTTTTAAAAACTTCTCGAAATATGAATTTGGACTTTCTTTAGTGTATTAGGTGTTTCAAAATGTCGTCTTTCACGTAGATTCGGAATCATCACCAGCAAAAAAAGTCAGTTTTGTGATATCGTTGAATGAACAAAGTTGTATCTTTCTTGTTTCAAGTGTTTAACTACGGACCCATGGCTAAAACTCAAGTTTTAAAGACTTTTCGAAATCCGAATTTGGACTTTCATCAGTGTATTAAGTGTATTAAAATGTCATCTTTCACATTGATTCAGAATCGTCCACCGCAAAAAAGTTCCCTTTTGAGTTATCGTTGAATGAACAAAGTTGTCTCTTTCTTGTTTCAAGTGTTCAACGATGGACCCATGGCTAAAACTCAAGTTTTCAAAACTTCTCGAAATAAGAATTTGTACTTTCTTTAGTGTATTAAGTGTTTCAAAATGTCGTCTTTCACGTAGATTTGGAATCATCAAAAGCAAATAAGTCAGTTTTTAGATATCTTTGATTGAACAAAGTTCTGTCTTTCTTGTTTCAAGTGTTTAACTATGGACCATGGCTAAAACTCAAGTTTTAAAAACTTTTCGAAATCTGAATATGGACTTTCTTTAGTGTATTAAGTGTTTCAAAATGCTGTCTTTCACGTAGATTCGTAATCATCAAAAGCAAATAAGTCAGTTTTAAGATATCGTTGATTGAACAAAGTTGTCTTCTTCTTGTTTCAAGTGTTCTACTATGGACCCATGGGTAAAACTCAAGTTTTAAAAACTTCCCGGAATCTGAATTGAGACTTTTGTTAGTGTATTAAGTGTATCAAAATGTCGTCTTTCACATGGATTCGGAATCATCAACCGCAAAAAAAGTCAGTTTTGAGATATCGTTGAATGAACAAAGTTGTCTCTTTCTTGTTTCAAGTGCTTAACTATGGACCATGGCTAAAACTCAAGTTTTAAAGACATCCCGAAATCCGAATTTGGACTTTCGTTAGTGTATTAAGTGTATCAAAATGTCATCTTTCACATTGATTCGAGATCGTCAACCGCAAAAAAAGTCAGTTTTGAGATATCTTTGAATGAACAAAGTTGTCTCTTTCTTGTTTCAAGTGTTCAACTATGGACCCATGGCTAAAACTCAAGTTTTAAAAACTTCCCGAAATCTGAATTTGAACTTTATTTAGTGTATTAAGTGTTTCAAAATGTCATCTTTCACGTAGATTCGGAGCCGTCAAAAGCAAATAAGTCAGTTTTGAGATATCGTTCATAGAACAAAGTTTTGTCTTTCTTCTTTCAAGTGTTCTACTGTGCACCCATGGCTAAAACTCAAGTTTTAAAAACTTCCCGAGATCTGAATCTGGACTTTCATTAGTGTATCAAAATGTCGTCTTTCACATAGATTCGGAATCGTCAACTGCAAAAAAGTCAATTTTGAGATATCGTTGATTGAACAAAGTTGTCTCCTTCTTGTTTCAAGTGTTCTACTATGGACCCATGGGTAAAACTGAAGTTTTAAAAACGTCCCAAAATCCGAATTTGGACTTTCACTACTGTATTAAGTGTATCAAAATGTCGTCTTTCACATTGATTCGGAATCGTCAACCGTAAAAAAAGTCAGTTTTGAGATATCGTTTGAATGAAGAAAGTTGTCTCTTTCTTGTTTCAAGTGTTCAACAATGGACCCATGGCTAAAACTCAAGTTTTAAAGACTTTCCGAAATCCGAATTTCGACTTTCATTAGTGTATTAAGTGTATTAAAATGTTGTCTTTCATAGTGAGTCGGAATCGTCAACCACAAAAAAAGTCAATTTTGAGATATCGTTGAATGAACAAAGTTGTCTCTTTCTTTTTTCAAGTGTTTATCTACGGACCCATGGCTAAAACTCAAGTTTTAAAGACTTTCCGAAATCCGAATTTGGACTTTCATCAGTGTATTAAGTGTATTAAAATGTCGTCTTTCACATTGATTCGGAATCGTCCACTGCAAAAAACTTCCCTTTTGAGTTATAGTTGAATGAACAAAGTTGTCTCTTTCTTGTTTCAAGTGTTCAACTATGGACCCATGGCTAAAACTCAAGTTTTAAAAACTTCTCGAAATATGAATTTGGACTTTCTTTAGTGTATTAGGTGTTTCAAAATGTCGTCTTTCACGTAGATTCGGAATCATCACCAGCAAAAAAAGTCAGTTTTGTGATATCGTTGAATGAACAAAGTTGTATCTTTCTTGTTTCAAGTGTTTAACTACGGACCCATGGCTAAAACTCAAGTTTTAAAGACTTTTCGAAATCCGAATTTGGACTTTCATCAGTGTATTAAGTGTATTAAAATGTCGTCTTTCACATTGATTCAGAATCGTCCACCGCAAAAAAGTTCCCTTTTGAGTTATCGTTGAATGAACAAAGTTGTCTCTTTCTTGTTTCAAGTGTTCAACGATGGACCCATGGCTAAAACTCAAGTTTTCAAAACTTCTCGAAATAAGAATTTGTACTTTCTTTAGTGTATTAAGTGTTTCAAAATGTCGTCTTTCACGTAGATTTGGAATCATCAAAAGCAAATAAGTCAGTTTTTAGATATCTTTGATTGAACAAAGTTCTGTCTTTCTTGTTTCAAGTGTTTAACTATGGACCATGGCTAAAACTCAAGTTTTAAAAACTTTTCGAAATCTGAATATGGACTTTCTTTAGTGTATTAAGTGTTTCAAAATGCTGTCTTTCACGTAGATTCGTAATCATCAAAAGCAAATAAGTCAATTTTAAGATATCGTTGATTGAACAAAGTTGTCTTCTTCTTGTTTCAAGTGTTCTACTATGGACCCATGGGTAAAACTCAAGTTTTAAAAACTTCCCGGAATCTGAATTGAGACTTTTGTTAGTGTATTAAGTGTATCAAAATGTCGTCTTTCACATGGATTCGGAATCATCAACCGCAAAAAAAGTCAGTTTTGAGATATCGTTGAATGAACAAAGTTGTCTCTTTCTTGTTTCAAGTGCTTAACTATGGACCATGGCTAAAACTCAAGTTTTAAAGACATCCCGAAATCCGAATTTGGACTTTCGTTAGTGTATTAAGTGTATCAAAATGTCATCTTTCACATTGATTCGAGATCGTCAACCGCAAAAAAAGTCAGTTTTGAGATATCTTTGAATGAACAAAGTTGTCTCTTTCTTGTTTCAAGTGTTCAACAATGGACCCATGGCTAAAACTCAAGTTTTAAAGACTTTCCGAAATCCGAATTTGGACTTTATTAGCGTATTAAGTGTATTAAAATTTCATCTTTCACATTGATTCGGAATCGTCAACTGCAAAAAAAGTCAGTTTTGAGTTATAGTTGAATGAACAAAGTTATCTCTTTCTTGTTTCAAGTATTCAACTATGGACCCATGGCTAAAACTCAAGTTTTAAAGACTTCCCGAAATCCGAATTTGGACTTTCATCAGTGTATTAAGTGTATTAAAATGTCGTCTTTCACATTTATTCAGAATCGTCAACCACAAAAAAAGTCAGCTTTGAGATATCGTTGAATGAACAAAGTTGTCTCTTTCTTGTTTCAAGTGTTTAACTATGGACCCATGGCTAAAACTCAAGTTTTAAAAACTTCTCGAAATATGAATTTGAACTTTCTTTAGTGTATTAGGTGTTTCAAAATGTCGTCTTTCACGTAGATTCAGAATCATCAACAGCAAAAAAAGTCAGTTTTGTGATATCGTTGAATGAACAAAGTTGTATCTTTCTTGTTTCAAGTGTTTAACTACGGACCCATGGCTAAAACTCAAGTTTTAAAGACTTTTCGAAATCCGAATTTGGACTTTCATCAGTGTATTAAGGGTATTAAAATGTCGTCTTTCACATTGATTCGGAATCGTCCACCGCAAAAAAGTTCCCTTTTGAGTTATCGTTGAACGAACAAAGTTGTCTCTTTCTTGTTTCAAGTGTTCAACGATGGACCCATGGCTAAAACTCAAGTTTTAAAAACTTCTCGAAATATGAATTTGTACTTTCTTTAGTGTATTAAGTGTTTCAAAATGTCGTCTTTCACGTAGATTCGGAATCATCAAAAGCAAATAAGTCAGTTTTTAGATATCTTTGATTGAACAAAGTTCTGTCTTTCTTGTTTCAAGTGTTTAACTATGGACCATGGCTAAAACTCAAGTTTTAAAAACTTTTCGAAATCTGAATATGGACTTTCTTTAGTGTATTAAGTGTTTCAAAATGCTGTCTTTCACGTAGATTCGTAATCATCAAAAGCAAATAAGTCAGTTTTAAGATATCGTTGATTGAACAAAGTTGTCTTCTTCTTGTTTCAAGTGTTCTACTATGGACCCATGGGTAAAACTCAAGTTTTAAAAACTTCCCGGAATCTGAATTGAGACTTTCGTTAGTGTATTAAGTGTATCAAAATGTCGTCTTTCACATGGATTCGGAATCGTCAACCGCAAAAAAAGTCAGTTTTGAGATATCGTTGAATGAACAAAGTTGTCTCTTTCTTGTTTCAAGTGCTTAACTATGGACCATGGCTAAAACTCAAGTTTTAAAGACATCCCAAAATCCGAATTTGGACTTTCGTTAGTGTATTAAGTGTATCAAAATGTCATCTTTCACATTGATTCGAGATCGTCAACCGCAAAAAAAGTCAGTTTTGAGATATCGTTGAATGAACAAAGTTGTCTCTTTCTTGTTTCAAGTGTTTAACTATGGACCCATGGCTAAAACTCAAGTTTTAAAGACTTCCCGAAATCTGAATTTGGACTTTCATCAGTGTATTAAGTGTATTAAAATGTAGTCTTTCACATTGATTCAGAATCGTGCACCGCAAAAAACTTCCCTTTCGAGTTATCGTTGAATGAACGAAGTTGTCTCTTTCTTGTTTCAAGTGTTCAACTATGGACCCATGGCCAAAACTCAAGTTTTAAAAACTTCCCAAAATCTGAATTTGGGCTTTCTTTAGTGTATTAAGTGTTTCAAAATGCCGTCTTTCACGTAGATTCGTAATCATCAAAAGCAAATAAGTCAGTTTTTAGATATCTTTGATTGAACAAAGTTCTGTCTTTTCTTGTTTCAAGTGTTCTACTATGGACCCATGGCTAAAACTCAAGTTTTAAAAACATCCCGAAATCTAAATCTAGACTTTCATTAGGGTATTAAGTGTATCAAAATGTCGTCTTTCACATAGATTCGAAATCGTCAACTGCAAAAAAGTCAATTTTAAGATATCGTTGATTGAACAAAGTTGTCTCTTTCTTGTTTCAAGTGTTCTACTATGGACCCATGGGTAAAACTCAAGTTTTAAAAAAGTTCCCGGAATTCGAATTTGGACATTCGTTAGTGTATTAAGTGTATCAAAATGTCGTCTTTCACGTTGATTCGGAATCGTCAACCACAATAAAAGTCAGTTTTGAGATATTGTTGAATGAACAAAGTTCTCTCTTTCGTGTTTCAAGTGTTCTACTATTTACCCATGGCTAAAGCTCAAGTTTTAAAGACTTCCCGAAATCCGAATTTGGACTTTCGTTAGTATATTAAGTGTATCAAAATGTCATCTTTCACATTTATTCGAAATCGTCAACTGCAAAAAAAGTCAGTTTTGAGAAATCTTTGAATGAACAAAGTTGTCTCTTTCTTGTTTCAAGTGTTCTACTATGGACCCATGGTTAAAACTCAAGTTTTAAAGACTTCCCGAAATCCAAATTTAGACTTTCATTAGTGTATTAAGTGTATTAAAATGTCGTATTTCACATTGATTCGGAATCGTCAACCGCAAAAAAAGTCAGTTTTGAGATATCGTTGAATGAACAAAGTTGTCTCTTTCTTGTTTCAAGTGTTTAACTATGGACCCATGGCTAAAACTCAAGTTTTAAAGACTTCCCGAAATCCGAATTTGGACTTTCATTAGTGTATTAAGTGTATTAAAATGTCGCCTTTCACATTGATTCAGAGTCGTCGACCGCAAAAAAAGTTAGTTTTGAGATATCGTTGAATGAACAAAGTTGTCTCTTTCTTGTTTCAAGTGTTTAACTATGGACCCATGGCTAAAACTCAAGTTTTAAAGACTTCCCGAAATCCGAATTTAGACTTTCATGAGTGTATTAAGTGTATTAAAATGTCATCTTTCACATTGATTCAGAATCGTCAACCACAAAAAAAGTCAGTTTTGAGATATCGTTGAATGAACAAAGTTGTCTCTTTCTTGTTTCAAGTGTTTATCTACGGACCCATGGCTAAAACTCAAGTTTTAAAGACTTTCCGAAATCCGAATTTGGACTTTCATCAGTGTATTAAGTGTATTAAAATGTCGTCTTTCACATTGATTTGGAATCGTCCACTGCAAAAAACTTCCCTTTTGAGTTATAGTTGAATGAACAAAGTTGTCTCTTTCTTGTTTCAAGTGTTCAACTATGGACCCATGGCTAAAACTCAAGTTTTAAAAACTTCTCGAAATATGAATTTGGACTTTCTTTAGTGTATTAGGTGTTTCAAAATGTCGTCTTTCACGTAGATTCGGAATCATCACCAGCAAAAAAAGTCAGTTTTGTGATATCGTTGAATGAACAAAGTTGTATCTTTCTTGTTTCAAGTGTTTAACTACGGACCCATGGCTAAAACTCAAGTTTTAAAGACTTTTCGAAATCCGAATTTGGACTTTCATCAGTGTATTAAGTGTATTAAAATGTCGTCTTTCACATTGATTCAGAATCGTCCACCGCAAAAAAGTTCCCTTTTGAGTTATCGTTGAATGAACAAAGTTGTCTCTTTCTTGTTTCAAGTGTTCAACGATGGACCCATGGCTAAAACTCAAGTTTTCAAAACTTCTCGAAATAAGAATTTGTACTTTCTTTAGTGTATTAAGTGTTTCAAAATGTCGTCTTTCACGTAGATTTGGAATCATCAAAAGCAAATAAGTCAGTTTTTAGATATCTTTGATTGAACAAAGTTCTGTCTTTCTTGTTTCAAGTGTTTAACTATGGACCATGGCTAAAACTCAAGTTTTAAAAACTTTTCGAAATCTGAATATGGACTTTCTTTAGTGTATTAAGTGTTTCAAAATGCTGTCTTTCACGTAGATTCGTAATCATCAAAAGCAAATAAGTCAGTTTTAAGATATCGTTGATTGAACAAAGTTGTCTTCTTCTTGTTTCAAGTGTTCTACTATGGACCCATGGGTAAAACTCAAGTTTTAAAAACTTCCCGGAATCTGAATTGAGACTTTTGTTAGTGTATTAAGTGTATCAAAATGTCGTCTTTCACATGGATTCGGAATCATCAACCGCAAAAAAAGTCAGTTTTGAGATATCGTTGAATGAACAAAGTTGTCTCTTTCTTGTTTCAAGTGCTTAACTATGGACCATGGCTAAAACTCAAGTTTTAAAGACATCCCGAAATCCGAATTTGGACTTTCGTTAGTGTATTAAGTGTATCAAAATGTCATCTTTCACATTGATTCGAGATCGTCAACCGCAAAAAAAGTCAGTTTTGAGATATCTTTGAATGAACAAAGTTGTCTCTTTCTTGTTTCAAGTGTTCAACTATGGACCCATGGCTAAAACTCAAGTTTTAAAAACTTCCCGAAATCTGAATTTGAACTTTATTTAGTGTATTAAGTGTTTCAAAATGTCATCTTTCACGTAGATTCGGAGCCGTCAAAAGCAAATAAGTCAGTTTTGAGATATCGTTCATAGAACAAAGTTTTGTCTTTCTTCTTTCAAGTGTTCTACTGTGCACCCATGGCTAAAACTCAAGTTTTAAAAACTTCCCGAGATCTGAATCTGGACTTTCATTAGTGTATCAAAATGTTGTCTTTCACATAGATTCGGAATCGTCAACTGCAAAAAAGTCAATTTTGAGATATCGTTGATTGAACAAAGTTGTCTCCTTCTTGTTTCAAGTGTTCTACTATGGACCCATGGGTAAAACTGAAGTTTTAAAAACGTCCCAAAATCCGAATTTGGACTTTCACTACTGTATTAAGTGTATCAAAATGTCGTCTTTCACATTGATTCGGAATCGTCAACCGTAAAAAAAGTCAGTTTTGAGATATCGTTTGAATGAAGAAAGTTGTCTCTTTCTTGTTTCAAGTGTTCAACAATGGACCCATGGCTAAAACTCAAGTTTTAAAGACTTTCCGAAATCCGAATTTCGACTTTCATTAGTGTATTAAGTGTATTAAAATGTTGTCTTTCATAGTGAGTCGGAATCGTCAACCACAAAAAAAGTCAATTTTGAGATATCGTTGAATGAACAAAGTTGTCTCTTTCTTTTTTCAAGTGTTTATCTACGGACCCATGGCTAAAACTCAAGTTTTAAAGACTTTCCGAAATCCGAATTTGGACTTTCATCAGTGTATTAAGTGTATTAAAATGTCGTCTTTCACATTGATTCGGAATCGTCCACTGCAAAAAACTTCCCTTTTGAGTTATAGTTGAATGAACAAAGTTGTCTCTTTCTTGTTTCAAGTGTTCAACTATGGACCCATGGCTAAAACTCAAGTTTTAAAGACTTCCCGAAATCCGAATTTGGACTTTCATTAGCGTATTAAGTGTATTAAAATTTCATCTTTCACATTGATTCGGAATCGTCAACCGCAAAAAAGGTCAGTTTTGAGTTATAGTTGAATGAACAAAGTTGTCTCTTTCTTGTTTCAAGTGTTCAACTATGGACCCATGGCTAAAACTCAAGTTTTAAAGACTTCCCGAAATCCGAATTTGCACTTTCATGAGTGTATTAAGTGTATTAAAATGTCGTCTTTCACATTGATTCGGAATCGTCAACCACAAAAAAAGTCAGTTTTGAGATATCGTTGAATGAACAAAGTTGTCTCTTTCTTTTTTCAAGTGTTTAACTATGGACCCATGGCTAAAACTCAAGTTTTAAAGACTTCCCGAAATCTGAATTTGGACTTTCATCATTGTATTAAGTGTATTAAAATGTCGTCTTTCACATTGATTCGGAATCGTCAACCGCAAAAAAAGACAGTTTTGAGTTATCGTTGAATGAACAAAGTTGCCTGTTTCTTGTTTCAAGTGTTCAACTATGGACCCATGGCTAAAACTCAAGTTTTAAAAACTTCCCGAAATCTGAATTTGAACTTTATTTAGTGTATTAAGTGTTTCAAAATGTCATCTTTCACGTAGATTCGGAGCCGTCAAAAGCAAATAAGTCAGTTTTGAGATATCGTTCATAGAACAAAGTTTTGTCTTTCTTGTTTCAAGTGTTCTACTGTGCACCCATGGCTAAAACTCAAGTTTTAAAAACTTCCTGAGATCTGAATCTGGACTTTCATTAGTGTATCAAAATGTCGTCTTTCACAAAGATTCGGAATCGTCAACTGCAAAAAAGTCAATTTTGAGATATCGTTGATTGAACAAAGTTGTCTCCTTCTTGTTTCAAGTGTTCTACTATGGACCCATGGGTAAAACTGAAGTTTTAAAAACGTCCCAAAATCCGAATTTGGACTTTCACTAGTGTATTAAGTGTATCAAAATGTCGTCTTTCACATTGATTCGGAATCGTCAACCGTAAAAAAAGTCAGTTTTGAGATATCGTTTGAATGAAGAAAGTTGTCTCTTTCTTGTTTCAAGTGTTCAACAATGGACCCATGGCTAAAACTCAAGTTTTAAAGACTTTCCGAAATCTGAATTTCGACTTTCATTAGTGTATTAAGTGTATTAAAATGTCGTCTTTCACAGTGAGTCGGAATCGTCAACCACAAAAAAAGTCAATTTTGAGATATCGTTGAATGAACAAAGTTGTCTCTTTCTTTTTTCAAGTGTTTATCTACGGACCCATGGCTAAAACTCAAGTTTTAAAGACTTTCCGAAATCCGAATTTGGACTTTCATCAGTGTATTAAGTGTATTAAAATGTCGTCTTTCACATTGATTCGGAATCGTCCACTGTAAAAAACTTCCCTTTTGAGTTATAGTTGAATGAACAAAGTTGTCTCTTTCTTGTTTCAAGTGTTCAACTATGGACCCATGGCTAAAACTCAAGTTTTAAAAACTTCTCGAAATATGAATTTGGACTTTCTTTAGTGTATTAGGTGTTTCAAAATGTCGTCTTTCACGTAGATTCGGAATCATCACCAGCAAAAAAAGTCAGTTTTGTGATATCGTTGAATGAACAAAGTTGTATCTTTCTTGTTTCAAGTGTTTAACTACGGACCCATGGCTAAAACTCAAGTTTTAAAGACTTTTCGAAATCCGAATTTGGACTTTCATCAGTGTATTAAGGGTATTAAAATGTCGTCTTTCACATTGATTCGGAATCGTCCACCGCAAAAAAGTTCCCTTTTGAGTTATCGTTGAATGAACAAAGTTGTCTCTTTCTTGTTTCAAGTGTTCAACGATGGACCCATGGCTAAAACTCAAGTTTTAAAAACTTCTCGAAATATGAATTTGTACTTTCTTTAGTGTATTAAGTGTTTCAAAATGTCGTCTTTCACGTAGATTCGGAATCATCAAAAGCAAATAAGTCAGTTTTTAGATATCTTTGATTGAACAAAGTTCTGTCTTTCTTGTTTCAAGTGTTTAACTATGGACCATGGCTAAAACTCAAGTTTTAAAAACTTTTCGAAATCTGAATATGGACTTTCTTTAGTGTATTAAGTGTTTCAAAATGCTGTCTTTCACGTAGATTCGTAATCATCAAAAGCAAATAAGTCAGTTTTAAGATATCGTTGATTGAACAAAGTTGTCTTCTTCTTGTTTCAAGTGTTCTACTATGGACCCATGGGTAAAACTCAAGTTTTAAAAACTTCCCGGAATCTGAATTGAGACTTTCGTTAGTGTATTAAGTGTATCAAAATGTCGTCTTTCACATGGATTCGGAATCGTCAACCGCAAAAAAAGTCAGTTTTGAGATATCGTTGAATGAACAAAGTTGTCTCTTTCTTGTTTCAAGTGCTTAACTATGGACCCATGGCTAAAACTCAAGTTTTAAAGACTTCCCGAAATCTGAATTTGGACTTTCATCAGTGTATTAAGTGTATTAAAATGTAGTCTTTCACATTGATTCAGAATCGTCCACCGCAAAAAACTTCCCTTTCGAGTTATCGTTGAATGAACGAAGTTGTCTCTTTCTTGTTTCAAGTGTTCAACTATGGACCCATGGCCAAAACTCAAGTTTTAAAAACTTCCCAAAATCTGAATTTGGGCTTTCTTTAGTGTATTAAGTGTTTCAAAATGCCGTCTTTCACGTAGATTCGTAATCATCAAAAGCAAATAAGTCAGTTTTTAGATATCTTTGATTGAACAAAGTTCTGTCTTTTCTTGTTTCAAGTGTTCTACTATGGACCCATGGCTAAAACTCAAGTTTTAAAAACATCCTGAAATCTAAATCTGGACTTTCATTAGGGTATTAAGTGTATCAAAATGTCGTCTTTCACATAGATTCGAAATCGTCAACTGCAAAAAAGTCAATTTTAAGATATCGTTGATTGAACAAAGTTGTCTCTTTCTTGTTTCAAGTGTTCTACTATGGACCCATGGGTAAAACTCAAGTTTTAAAAAAGTTCCCGGAATTCGAATTTGGACATTCGTTAGTGTATTAAGTGTATCAAAATGTCGTCTTTCACGTTGATTCGGAATCGTCAACCACAATAAAAGTCAGTTTTGAGATATTGTTGAATGAACAAAGTTCTCTCTTTCGTGTTTCAAGTGTTCTACTATTTACCCATGGCTAAAGCTCAAGTTTTAAAGACTTCCCGAAATCCGAATTTGGACTTTCGTTAGTATATTAAGTGTATCAAAATGTCATCTTTCACATTTATTCTAAATCGTCAACTGCAAAAAAAGTCAGTTTTGAGAAATCTTTGAATGAACAAAGTTGTCTCTTTCTTGTTTCAAGTGTTCTACTATGGACCCATGGTTAAAACTCAAGTTTTAAAGACTTCCCGAAATCCAAATTTAGACTTTCATTAGTGTATTAAGTGTATTAAAATGTCGTATTTCACATTGATTCGGAATCGTCAACCGCAAAAAAAGTCAGTTTTGAGATATCGTTGAATGAACAAAGTTG
The DNA here is from genome assembly GCA_036245055.1 of Diospyros kaki. Taxonomy (NCBI): domain Eukaryota; kingdom Viridiplantae; phylum Streptophyta; class Magnoliopsida; order Ericales; family Ebenaceae; genus Diospyros; species Diospyros kaki. The sequence continues at coordinate 16,894,643 of BSEG01000009.1, read as the reverse complement.
TCTCTTTCTAGTTTCAAGTGTTTAACTATGGACCCATGGCTAAAACTCAAGTTTTAAAGACTTCCCGAAATCCGAATTTGGACTTTCATTAGTGTATTAAGTGTATTAAAATGTCGCCTTTCACATTGATTCAGAGTCGTCGACCGCAAAAAAAGTCAGTTTTGAGATATCGTTGAATGAACAAAGTTGTCTCTTTCTTGTTTCAAGTGTTTAACTATGGACCCATGGCTAAAACTCAAGTTTTAAAGACTTCCCGAAATCCGAATTTAGACTTTCATTAGTGTATTAAGTGTATTAAAATGTCATCTTTCACATTGATTCAGAATCGTCAACCACAAAAAAAGTCAGTTTTGAGATATCGTTGAATGAACAAAGTTGTCTCTTTCTTGTTTCAAGTGTTTAACTATGGACCCATGGCTAAAACTCAAGTTTTAAAGACTTCCCGAAATCCGAATTTGGACTTTCATTAGCGTATTAAGTGTATTAAAATTTCATCTTTCACATTGATTCGGAATCGTCAACAGCAAAAAAGGTCAGTTTTGAGTTATAGTTGAATGAACAAAGTTGTCTCTTTCTTGTTTCAAGTGTTCAACTATGGACCCATGGCTAAAACTCAAGGTTTAAAGACTTCCCGAAATCCGAATTTGCACTTTCATGAGTGTATTAAGTGTATTAAAATGTCGTCTTTCACATTGATTCGGAATCGTCAACCACAAAAAAAGTCAGTTTTGAGATATCGTTGAATGAACAAAGTTGTCTCTTTCTTTTTTCAAGTGTTTAACTATGGACCCATGGCTAAAACTCAAGTTTTAAAGACTTCCCGAAATCCGAATTTGGACTTTCATCATTGTATTAAGTGTATTAAAATGTCGTCTTTCACATTGATTCGGAATCGTCAACCGCAAAAAAAGACAGTTTTGAGTTATCGTTGAATGAACAAAGTTGCCTGTTTCTTGTTTCAAGTGTTCAACTATGGACCCATGGCTAAAACTCAAGTTTTAAAAACTTCCCGAAATCTGAATTTGAACTTTATTTAGTGTATTAAGTGTTTCAAAATGTCATCTTTCACGTAGATTCGGAGCCGTCAAAAGCAAATAAGTCAGTTTTGAGATATCGTTCATAGAACAAAGTTTTGTCTTTCTTGTTTCAAGTGTTCTACTGTGCACCCATGGCTAAAACTCAAGTTTTAAAAACTTCCCGAGATCTGAATCTGGACTTTCATTAGTGTATCAAAATGTCGTCTTTCACAAAGATTCGGAATCGTCAACTGCAAAAAAGTCAATTTTGAGATATCGTTGATTGAACAAAGTTGTCTCCTTCTTGTTTCAAGTGTTCTACTATGGACCCATGGGTAAAACTGAAGTTTTAAAAACGTCCCAAAATCCGAATTTGGACTTTCACTAGTGTATTAAGTGTATCAAAATGTCGTCTTTCACATTGATTCGGAATCGTCAACCGTAAAAAAAGTCAGTTTTGAGATATCGTTTGAATGAAGAAAGTTGTCTCTTTCTTGTTTCAAGTGTTCAACAATGGACCCATGGCTAAAACTCAAGATTTAAAGACTTTTCAAAATCTGAATTTCGACTTTCATTAGTGTATTAAGTGTATTAAAATGTCGTCTTTCACAGTGAGTCGGAATCGTCAACCACAAAAAAAGTCAATTTTGAGATATCGTTGAATGAACAAAGTTGTCTCTTTCTTTTTTCAAGTGTTTATCTAGGGACCCATGGCTAAAACTCAAGTTTTAAAGACTTTCCGAAATCCGAATTTGGACTTTCATCAGTGTATTAAGTGTATTAAAATGTCGTCTTTCACATTGATTCGGAATCGTCCACTGCAAAAAACTTCCCTTTTGAGTTATAGTTGAATGAACAAAGTTGTCTCTTTCTTGTTTCAAGTGTTCAACTATGGACCCATGGCTAAAACTCAAGTTTTAAAAACTTCTCGAAATATGAATTTGGACTTTCTTTAGTGTATTAGGTGTTTCAAAATGTCGTCTTTCACGTAGATTCGGAATCATCACCAGCAAAAAAAGTCAGTTTTGTGATATCGTTGAATGAACAAAGTTGTATCTTTCTTGTTTCAAGTGTTTAACTACGGACCCATGGCTAAAACTCAAGTTTTAAAGACTTTTCGAAATCCGAATTTGGACTTTCATCAGTGTATTAAGGGTATTAAAATGTCGTCTTTCACATTGATTCGGAATCGTCCACCGCAAAAAAGTTCCCTTTTGAGTTATCGTTGAATGAACAAAGTTGTCTCTTTCTTGTTTCAAGTGTTCAACGATGGACCCATGGCTAAAACTCAAGTTTTAAAAACTTCTCGAAATATGAATTTGTACTTTCTTTAGTGTATTAAGTGTTTCAAAATGTCGTCTTTCACGTAGATTCGGAATCATCAAAAGCAAATAAGTCAGTTTTTAGATATCTTTGATTGAACAAAGTTCTGTCTTTCTTGTTTCAAGTGTTTAACTATGGACCATGGCTAAAACTCAAGTTTTAAAAACTTTTCGAAATCTGAATATGGACTTTCTTTAGTGTATTAAGTGTTTCAAAATGCTGTCTTTCACGTAGATTCGTAATCATCAAAAGCAAATAAGTCAGTTTTAAGATATCGTTGATTGAACAAAGTTGTCTTCTTCTTGTTTCAAGTGTTCTACTATGGACCCATGGGTAAAACTCAAGTTTTAAAAACTTCCCGGAATCTGAATTGAGACTTTCGTTAGTGTATTAAGTGTATCAAAATGTCGTCTTTCACATGGATTCGGAATCATCAACCGCAAAAAAAGTCAGTTTTGAGATATCGTTGAATGAACAAAGTTGTCTCTTTCTTGTTTCAAGTGCTTAACTATGGACCATGGCTAAAACTCAAGTTTTAAAGACATCCCGAAATCCGAATTTGGACTTTCGTTAGTGTATTAAGTGTATCAAAATGTCATCTTTCACATTGATTCGAGATCGTCAACCGCAAAAAAAGTCAGTTTTGAGATATCTTTGAATGAACAAAGTTGTCTCTTTCTTGTTTCAAGTGTTCAACAATGGACCCATGGCTAAAACTCAAGTTTTAAAGACTTTCCGAAATCCGAATTTGGACTTTATTAGCGTATTAAGTGTATTAAAATTTCATCTTTCACATTGATTCGGAATCGTCAACTGCAAAAAAAGTCAGTTTTGAGTTATAGTTGAATGAACAAAGTTATCTCTTTCTTGTTTCAAGTATTCAACTATGGACCCATGGCTAAAACTCAAGTTTTAAAGACTTCCCGAAATCCGAATTTGGACTTTCATCAGTGTATTAAGTGTATTAAAATGTCGTCTTTCACATTTATTCAGAATCGTCAACCACAAAAAAAGTCAGCTTTGAGATATCGTTGAATGAACAAAGTTGTCTCTTTCTTGTTTCAAGTGTTTAACTATGGACCCATGGCTAAAACTCAAGTTTTAAAAACTTCTCGAAATATGAATTTGAACTTTCTTTAGTGTATTAGGTGTTTCAAAATGTCGTCTTTCACGTAGATTCAGAATCATCAACAGCAAAAAAAGTCAGTTTTGTGATATCGTTGAATGAACAAAGTTGTATCTTTCTTGTTTCAAGTGTTTAACTACGGACCCATGGCTAAAACTCAAGTTTTAAAGACTTTTCGAAATCCGAATTTGGACTTTCATCAGTGTATTAAGGGTATTAAAATGTCGTCTTTCACATTGATTCGGAATCGTCCACCGCAAAAAAGTTCCCTTTTGAGTTATCGTTGAATGAACAAAGTTGTCTCTTTCTTGTTTCAAGTGTTCAACGATGGACCCATGGCTAAAACTCAAGTTTTAAAAACTTCTCGAAATATGAATTTGTACTTTCTTTAGTGTATTAAGTGTTTCAAAATGTCGTCTTTCACGTAGATTCGGAATCATCAAAAGCAAATAAGTCAGTTTTTAGATATCTTTGATTGAACAAAGTTCTGTCTTTCTTGTTTCAAGTGTTTAACTATGGACCATGGCTAAAACTCAAGTTTTAAAAACTTTTCGAAATCTGAATATGGACTTTCTTTAGTGTATTAAGTGTTTCAAAATGCTGTCTTTCACGTAGATTCGTAATCATCAAAAGCAAATAAGTCAGTTTTAAGATATCGTTGATTGAACAAAGTTGTCTTCTTCTTGTTTCAAGTGTTCTACTATGGACCCATGGGTAAAACTCAAGTTTTAAAAACTTCCCGGAATCTGAATTGAGACTTTCGTTAGTGTATTAAGTGTATCAAAATGTCGTCTTTCACATGGATTCGGAATCGTCAACCGCAAAAAAAGTCAGTTTTGAGATATCGTTGAATGAACAAAGTTGTCTCTTTCTTGTTTCAAGTGCTTAACTATGGACCATGGCTAAAACTCAAGTTTTAAAGACATCCCAAAATCCGAATTTGGACTTTCGTTAGTGTATTAAGTGTATCAAAATGTCATCTTTCACATTGATTCGAGATCGTCAACCGCAAAAAAAGTCAGTTTTAAGATATCGTTGAATGAACAAAGTTGTCTCTTTCTTGTTTCAAGTGTTTAACTATGGACCCATGGCTAAAACTCAAGTTTTAAAGACTTCCCGAAATCTGAATTTGGACTTTCATCAGTGTATTAAGTGTATTAAAATGTAGTCTTTCACATTGATTCAGAATCGTGCACCGCAAAAAACTTCCCTTTCGAGTTATCGTTGAATGAACGAAGTTGTCTCTTTCTTGTTTCAAGTGTTCAACTATGGACCCATGGCCAAAACTCAAGTTTTAAAAACTTCCCAAAATCTGAATTTGGGCTTTCTTTAGTGTATTAAGTGTTTCAAAATGCCGTCTTTCACGTAGATTCGTAATCATCAAAAGCAAATAAGTCAGTTTTTAGATATCTTTGATTGAACAAAGTTCTGTCTTTTCTTGTTTCAAGTGTTCTACTATGGACCCATGGCTAAAACTCAAGTTTTAAAAACATCCCGAAATCTAAATCTAGACTTTCATTAGGGTATTAAGTGTATCAAAATGTCGTCTTTCACATAGATTCGAAATCGTCAACTGCAAAAAAGTCAATTTTAAGATATCGTTGATTGAACAAAGTTGTCTCTTTCTTGTTTCAAGTGTTCTACTATGGACCCATGGGTAAAACTCAAGTTTTAAAAAAGTTCCCGGAATTCGAATTTGGACATTCGTTAGTGTATTAAGTGTATCAAAATGTCGTCTTTCACGTTGATTCGGAATCGTCAACCACAATAAAAGTCAGTTTTGAGATATTGTTGAATGAACAAAGTTCTCTCTTTCGTGTTTCAAGTGTTCTACTATTTACCCATGGCTAAAGCTCAAGTTTTAAAGACTTCCCGAAATCCGAATTTGGACTTTCGTTAGTATATTAAGTGTATCAAAATGTCATCTTTCACATTTATTCGAAATCGTCAACTGCAAAAAAAGTCAGTTTTGAGAAATCTTTGAATGAACAAAGTTGTCTCTTTCTTGTTTCAAGTGTTCTACTATGGACCCATGGTTAAAACTCAAGTTTTAAAGACTTCCCGAAATCCAAATTTAGACTTTCATTAGTGTATTAAGTGTATTAAAATGTCGTATTTCACATTGATTCGGAATCGTCAACCGCAAAAAAAGTCAGTTTTGAGATATCGTTGAATGAACAAAGTTGTCTCTTTCTTGTTTCAAGTGTTTAACTATGGACCCATGGCTAAAACTCAAGTTTTAAAGACTTCCCGAAATCCGAATTTGGACTTTCATTAGTGTATTAAGTGTATTAAAATGTCGCCTTTCACATTGATTCAGAGTCGTCGACCGCAAAAAAAGTCAGTTTTGAGATATCGTTGAATGAACAAAGTTGTCTCTTTCTTGTTTCAAGTGTTTAACTATGGACCCATGGCTAAAACTCAAGTTTTAAAGACTTCCCGAAATCCGAATTTAGACTTTCATGAGTGTATTAAGTGTATTAAAATGTCATCTTTCACATTGATTCAGAATCGTCAACCACAAAAAAAGTCAGTTTTGAGATATCGTTGAATGAACAAAGTTGTCTCTTTCTTGTTTCAAGTGTTTAACTATGGACCCATGGCTAAAACTCAAGTTTTAAAGACTTCCCGAAATCCGAATTTGGACTTTCATTAGCGTATTAAGTGTATTAAAATTTCATCTTTCACATTGATTCGGAATCGTCAACCGCAAAAAAGGTCAGTTTTGAGTTATAGTTGAATGAACAAAGTTGTCTCTTTCTTGTTTCAAGTGTTCAACTATGGACCCATGGCTAAAACTCAAGTTTTAAAGACTTCCCGAAATCCGAATTTGCACTTTCATGAGTGTATTAAGTGTATTAAAATGTCGTCTTTCACATTGATTCGGAATCGTCAACCACAAAAAAAGTCAGTTTTGAGATATCGTTGAATGAACAAAGTTGTCTCTTTCTTTTTTCAAGTGTTTAACTATGGACCCATGGCTAAAACTCAAGTTTTAAAGACTTCCCGAAATCTGAATTTGGACTTTCATCATTGTATTAAGTGTATTAAAATGTCGTCTTTCACATTGATTCGGAATCGTCAACCGCAAAAAAAGACAGTTTTGAGTTATCGTTGAATGAACAAAGTTGCCTGTTTCTTGTTTCAAGTGTTCAACTATGGACCCATGGCTAAAACTCAAGTTTTAAAAACTTCCCGAAATCTGAATTTGAACTTTATTTAGTGTATTAAGTGTTTCAAAATGTCATCTTTCACGTAGATTCGGAGCCGTCAAAAGCAAATAAGTCAGTTTTGAGATATCGTTCATAGAACAAAGTTTTGTCTTTCTTGTTTCAAGTGTTCTACTGTGCACCCATGGCTAAAACTCAAGTTTTAAAAACTTCCCGAGATCTGAATCTGGACTTTCATTAGTGTATCAAAATGTCGTCTTTCACAAAGATTCGGAATCGTCAACTGCAAAAAAGTCAATTTTGAGATATCGTTGATTGAACAAAGTTGTCTCCTTCTTGTTTCAAGTGTTCTACTATGGACCCATGGGTAAAACTGAAGTTTTAAAAACGTCCCAAAATCCGAATTTGGACTTTCACTAGTGTATTAAGTGTATCAAAATGTCGTCTTTCACATTGATTCGGAATCGTCAACCATAAAAAAAGTCAGTTTTGAGATATCGTTTGAATGAAGAAAGTTGTCTCTTTCTTGTTTCAAGTGTTCAACAATGGACCCATGGCTAAAACTCAAGTTTTAAAGACTTTCCGAAATCTGAATTTCGACTTTCATTAGTGTATTAAGTGTATTAAAATGTCGTCTTTCACAGTGAGTCGGAATCGTCAACCACAAAAAAAGTCAATTTTGAGATATCGTTGAATGAACAAAGTTGTCTCTTTCTTTTTTCAAGTGTTTATCTACGGACCAATGGCTAAAACTCAAGTTTTAAAGACTTTCCGAAATCCGAATTTGGACTTTCATCAGTGTATTAAGTGTATTAAAATGTCGTCTTTCACATTGATTCGGAATCGTCCACTGCAAAAAACTTCCCTTTTGAGTTATAGTTGAATGAACAAAGTTGTCTCTTTCTTGTTTCAAGTGTTCAACTATGGACCCATGGCTAAAACTCAAGTTTTAAAAACTTCTCGAAATATGAATTTGGACTTTCTTTAGTGTATTAGGTGTTTCAAAATGTCGTCTTTCACGTAGATTCGGAATCATCACCAGCAAAAAAAGTCAGTTTTGTGATATCGTTGAATGAACAAAGTTGTATCTTTCTTGTTTCAAGTGTTTAACTACGGACCCATGGCTAAAACTCAAGTTTTAAAGACTTTTCGAAATCCGAATTTGGACTTTCATCAGTGTATTAAGGGTATTAAAATGTCGTCTTTCACATTGATTCGGAATCGTCCACCGCAAAAAAGTTCCCTTTTGAGTTATCGTTGAATGAACAAAGTTGTCTCTTTCTTGTTTCAAGTGTTCAACGATGGACCCATGGCTAAAACTCAAGTTTTAAAAACTTCTCGAAATATGAATTTGTACTTTCTTTAGTGTATTAAGTGTTTCAAAATGTCGTCTTTCACGTAGATTCGGAATCATCAAAAGCAAATAAGTCAGTTTTTAGATATCTTTGATTGAACAAAGTTCTGTCTTTCTTGTTTCAAGTGTTTAACTATGGACCATGGCTAAAACTCAAGTTTTAAAAACTTTTCGAAATCTGAATATGGACTTTCTTTAGTGTATTAAGTGTTTCAAAATGCTGTCTTTCACGTAGATTCGTAATCATCAAAAGCAAATAAGTCAGTTTTAAGATATCGTTGATTGAACAAAGTTGTCTTCTTCTTGTTTCAAGTGTTCTACTATGGACCCATGGGTAAAACTCAAGTTTTAAAAACTTCCCGGAATCTGAATTGAGACTTTCGTTAGTGTATTAAGTGTATCAAAATGTCGTCTTTCACATGGATTCGGAATCGTCAACCGCAAAAAAAGTCAGTTTTGAGATATCGTTGAATGAACAAAGTTGTCTCTTTCTTGTTTCAAGTGCTTAACTATGGACCATGGCTAAAACTCAAGTTTTAAAGACATCCCAAAATCCGAATTTGGACTTTCGTTAGTGTATTAAGTGTATCAAAATGTCATCTTTCACATTGATTCGAGATCGTCAACCGCAAAAAAAGTCAGTTTTAAGATATCGTTGAATGAACAAAGTTGTCTCTTTCTTGTTTCAAGTGTTTAACTATGGACCCATGGCTAAAACTCAAGTTTTAAAGACTTCCCGAAATCTGAATTTGGACTTTCATCAGTGTATTAAGTGTATTAAAATGTAGTCTTTCACATTGATTCAGAATCGTCCACCGCAAAAAACTTCCCTTTCGAGTTATCGTTGAATGAACGAAGTTGTCTCTTTCTTGTTTCAAGTGTTCAACTATGGACCCATGGCCAAAACTCAAGTTTTAAAAACTTCCCAAAATCTGAATTTGGGCTTTCTTTAGTGTATTAAGTGTTTCAAAATGCCGTCTTTCACGTAGATTCGTAATCATCAAAAGCAAATAAGTCAGTTTTTAGATATCTTTGATTGAACAAAGTTCTGTCTTTTCTTGTTTCAAGTGTTCTACTATGGACCCATGGCTAAAACTCAAGTTTTAAAAACATCCTGAAATCTAAATCTGGACTTTCATTAGGGTATTAAGTGTATCAAAATGTCGTCTTTCACATAGATTCGAAATCGTCAACTGCAAAAAAGTCAATTTTAAGATATCGTTGATTGAACAAAGTTGTCTCTTTCTTGTTTCAAGTGTTCTACTATGGACCCATGGGTAAAACTCAAGTTTTAAAAAAGTTCCCGGAATTCGAATTTGGACATTCGTTAGTGTATTAAGTGTATCAAAATGTCGTCTTTCACGTTGATTCGGAATCGTCAACCACAATAAAAGTCAGTTTTGAGATATTGTTGAATGAACAAAGTTCTCTCTTTCGTGTTTCAAGTGTTCTACTATTTACCCATGGCTAAAGCTCAAGTTTTAAAGACTTCCCGAAATCCGAATTTGGACTTTCGTTAGTATATTAAGTGTATCAAAATGTCATCTTTCACATTTATTCTAAATCGTCAACTGCAAAAAAAGTCAGTTTTGAGAAATCTTTGAATGAACAAAGTTGTCTCTTTCTTGTTTCAAGTGTTCTACTATGGACCCATGGTTAAAACTCAAGTTTTAAAGACTTCCCGAAATCCAAATTTAGACTTTCATTAGTGTATTAAGTGTATTAAAATGTCGTATTTCACATTGATTCGGAATCGTCAACCGCAAAAAAAGTCAGTTTTGAGATATCGTTGAATGAACAAAGTTGTCTCTTTCTAGTTTCAAGTGTTTAACTATGGACCCATGGCTAAAACTCAAGTTTTAAAGACTTCCCGAAATCCGAATTTGGACTTTCATTAGTGTATTAAGTGTATTAAAATGTCGCCTTTCACATTGATTCAGAGTCGTCGACCGCAAAAAAAGTCAGTTTTGAGATATCGTTGAATGAACAAAGTTGTCTCTTTCTTGTTTCAAGTGTTTAACTATGGACCCATGGCTAAAACTCAAGTTTTAAAGACTTCCCGAAATCCGAATTTAGACTTTCATGAGTGTATTAAGTGTATTAAAATGTCATCTTTCACATTGATTCAGAATCGTCAACCACAAAAAAAGTCAGTTTTGAGATATCGTTGAATGAACAAAGTTGTCTCTTTCTTGTTTCAAGTGTTTAACTATGGACCCATGGCTAAAACTCAAGTTTTAAAGACTTCCCGAAATCCGAATTTGGACTTTCATTAGCGTATTAAGTGTATTAAAATTTCATCTTTCACATTGATTCGGAATCGTCAACAGCAAAAAAGGTCAGTTTTGAGTTATAGTTGAATGAACAAAGTTGTCTCTTTCTTGTTTCAAGTGTTCAACTATGGACCCATGGCTAAAACTCAAGGTTTAAAGACTTCCCGAAATCCGAATTTGCACTTTCATGAGTGTATTAAGTGTATTAAAATGTCGTCTTTCACATTGATTCGGAATCGTCAACCACAAAAAAAGTCAGTTTTGAGATATCGTTGAATGAACAAAGTTGTCTCTTTCTTTTTTCAAGTGTTTAACTATGGACCCATGGCTAAAACTCAAGTTTTAAAGACTTCCCGAAATCCGAATTTGGACTTTCATCATTGTATTAAGTGTATTAAAATGTCGTCTTTCACATTGATTCGGAATCGTCAACCGCAAAAAAAGACAGTTTTGAGTTATCGTTGAATGAACAAAGTTGCCTGTTTCTTGTTTCAAGTGTTCAACTATGGACCCATGGCTAAAACTCAAGTTTTAAAAACTTCCCGAAATCTGAATTTGAACTTTATTTAGTGTATTAAGTGTTTCAAAATGTCATCTTTCACGTAGATTCGGAGCCGTCAAAAGCAAATAAGTCAGTTTTGAGATATCGTTCATAGAACAAAGTTTTGTCTTTCTTGTTTCAAGTGTTCTACTGTGCACCCATGGCTAAAACTCAAGTTTTAAAAACTTCCCGAGATCTGAATCTGGACTTTCATTAGTGTATCAAAATGTCGTCTTTCACAAAGATTCGGAATCGTCAACTGCAAAAAAGTCAATTTTGAGATATCGTTGATTGAACAAAGTTGTCTCCTTCTTGTTTCAAGTGTTCTACTATGGACCCATGGGTAAAACTGAAGTTTTAAAAACGTCCCAAAATCCGAATTTGGACTTTCACTAGTGTATTAAGTGTATCAAAATGTCGTCTTTCACATTGATTCGGAATCGTCAACCGTAAAAAAAGTCAGTTTTGAGATATCGTTTGAATGAAGAAAGTTGTCTCTTTCTTGTTTCAAGTGTTCAACAATGGACCCATGGCTAAAACTCAAGATTTAAAGACTTTTCAAAATCTGAATTTCGACTTTCATTAGTGTATTAAGTGTATTAAAATGTCGTCTTTCACAGTGAGTCGGAATCGTCAACCACAAAAAAAGTCAATTTTGAGATATCGTTGAATGAACAAAGTTGTCTCTTTCTTTTTTCAAGTGTTTATCTAGGGACCCATGGCTAAAACTCAAGTTTTAAAGACTTTCCGAAATCCGAATTTGGACTTTCATCAGTGTATTAAGTGTATTAAAATGTCGTCTTTCACATTGATTCGGAATCGTCCACTGCAAAAAACTTCCCTTTTGAGTTATAGTTGAATGAACAAAGTTGTCTCTTTCTTGTTTCAAGTGTTCAACTATGGACCCATGGCTAAAACTCAAGTTTTAAAAACTTCTCGAAATATGAATTTGGACTTTCTTTAGTGTATTAGGTGTTTCAAAATGTCGTCTTTCACGTAGATTCGGAATCATCACCAGCAAAAAAAGTCAGTTTTGTGATATCGTTGAATGAACAAAGTTGTATCTTTCTTGTTTCAAGTGTTTAACTACGGACCCATGGCTAAAACTCAAGTTTTAAAGACTTTTCGAAATCCGAATTTGGACTTTCATCAGTGTATTAAGGGTATTAAAATGTCGTCTTTCACATTGATTCGGAATCGTCCACCGCAAAAAAGTTCCCTTTTGAGTTATCGTTGAATGAACAAAGTTGTCTCTTTCTTGTTTCAAGTGTTCAACGATGGACCCATGGCTAAAACTCAAGTTTTAAAAACTTCTCGAAATATGAATTTGTACTTTCTTTAGTGTATTAAGTGTTTCAAAATGTCGTCTTTCACGTAGATTCGGAATCATCAAAAGCAAATAAGTCAGTTTTTAGATATCTTTGATTGAACAAAGTTCTGTCTTTCTTGTTTCAAGTGTTTAACTATGGACCATGGCTAAAACTCAAGTTTTAAAAACTTTTCGAAATCTGAATATGGACTTTCTTTAGTGTATTAAGTGTTTCAAAATGCTGTCTTTCACGTAGATTCGTAATCATCAAAAGCAAATAAGTCAGTTTTAAGATATCGTTGATTGAACAAAGTTGTCTTCTTCTTGTTTCAAGTGTTCTACTATGGACCCATGGGTAAAACTCAAGTTTTAAAAACTTCCCGGAATCTGAATTGAGACTTTCGTTAGTGTATTAAGTGTATCAAAATGTCGTCTTTCACATGGATTCGGAATCATCAACCGCAAAAAAAGTCAGTTTTGAGATATCGTTGAATGAACAAAGTTGTCTCTTTCTTGTTTCAAGTGCTTAACTATGGACCATGGCTAAAACTCAAGTTTTAAAGACATCCCGAAATCCGAATTTGGACTTTCGTTAGTGTATTAAGTGTATCAAAATGTCATCTTTCACATTGATTCGAGATCGTCAACCGCAAAAAAAGTCAGTTTTGAGATATCTTTGAATGAACAAAGTTGTCTCTTTCTTGTTTCAAGTGTTCAACAATGGACCCATGGCTAAAACTCAAGTTTTAAAGACTTTTCGAAATCCGAATTTGGACTTTATTAGCGTATTAAGTGTATTAAAATTTCATCTTTCACATTGATTCGGAATCGTCAACTGCAAAAAAAGTCAGTTTTGAGTTATAGTTGAATGAACAAAGTTATCTCTTTCTTGTTTCAAGTATTCAACTATGGACCCATGGCTAAAACTCAAGTTTTAAAGACTTCCCGAAATCCGAATTTGGACTTTCATCAGTGTATTAAGTGTATTAAAATGTCGTCTTTCACATTTATTCAGAATCGTCAACCACAAAAAAAGTCAGCTTTGAGATATCGTTGAATGAACAAAGTTGTCTCTTTCTTGTTTCAAGTGTTTAACTATGGACCCATGGCTAAAACTCAAGTTTTAAAAACTTCTCGAAATATGAATTTGAACTTTCTTTAGTGTATTAGGTGTTTCAAAATGTCGTCTTTCACGTAGATTCAGAATCATCAACAGCAAAAAAAGTCAGTTTTGTGATATCGTTGAATGAACAAAGTTGTATCTTTCTTGTTTCAAGTGTTTAACTACGGACCCATGGCTAAAACTCAAGTTTTAAAGACTTTTCGAAATCCGAATTTGGACTTTCATCAGTGTATTAAGGGTATTAAAATGTCGTCTTTCACATTGATTCGGAATCGTCCACCGCAAAAAAGTTCCCTTTTGAGTTATCGTTGAATGAACAAAGTTGTCTCTTTCTTGTTTCAAGTGTTCAACGATGGACCCATGGCTAAAACTCAAGTTTTAAAAACTTCTCGAAATATGAATTTGTACTTTCTTTAGTGTATTAAGTGTTTCAAAATGTCGTCTTTCACGTAGATTCGGAATCATCAAAAGCAAATAAGTCAGTTTTTAGATATCTTTGATTGAACAAAGTTCTGTCTTTCTTGTTTCAAGTGTTTAACTATGGACCATGGCTAAAACTCAAGTTTTAAAAACTTTTCGAAATCTGAATATGGACTTTCTTTAGTGTATTAAGTGTTTCAAAATGCTGTCTTTCACGTAGATTCGTAATCATCAAAAGCAAATAAGTCAGTTTTAAGATATCGTTGATTGAACAAAGTTGTCTTCTTCTTGTTTCAAGTGTTCTACTATGGACCCATGGGTAAAACTCAAGTTTTAAAAACTTCCCGGAATCTGAATTGAGACTTTCGTTAGTGTATTAAGTGTATCAAAATGTCGTCTTTCACATGGATTCGGAATCGTCAACCGCAAAAAAAGTCAGTTTTGAGATATCGTTGAATGAACAAAGTTGTCTCTTTCTTGTTTCAAGTGCTTAACTATGGACCATGGCTAAAACTCAAGTTTTAAAGACATCCCAAAATCCGAATTTGGACTTTCGTTAGTGTATTAAGTGTATCAAAATGTCATCTTTCACATTGATTCGAGATCGTCAACCGCAAAAAAAGTCAGTTTTGAGATATCGTTGAATGAACAAAGTTGTCTCTTTCTTGTTTCAAGTGTTTAACTATGGACCCATGGCTAAAACTCAAGTTTTAAAGACTTCCCGAAATCTGAATTTGGACTTTCATCAGTGTATTAAGTGTATTAAAATGTAGTCTTTCACATTGATTCAGAATCGTGCACCGCAAAAAACTTCCCTTTCGAGTTATCGTTGAATGAACGAAGTTGTCTCTTTCTTGTTTCAAGTGTTCAACTATGGACCCATGGCCAAAACTCAAGTTTTAAAAACTTCCCAAAATCTGAATTTGGGCTTTCTTTAGTGTATTAAGTGTTTCAAAATGCCGTCTTTCACGTAGATTCGTAATCATCAAAAGCAAATAAGTCAGTTTTTAGATATCTTTGATTGAACAAAGTTCTGTCTTTTCTTGTTTCAAGTGTTCTACTATGGACCCATGGCTAAAACTCAAGTTTTAAAAACATCCCGAAATCTAAATCTAGACTTTCATTAGGGTATTAAGTGTATCAAAATGTCGTCTTTCACATAGATTCGAAATCGTCAACTGCAAAAAAGTCAATTTTAAGATATCGTTGATTGAACAAAGTTGTCTCTTTCTTGTTTCAAGTGTTCTACTATGGACCCATGGGTAAAACTCAAGTTTTAAAAAAGTTCCCGGAATTCGAATTTGGACATTCGTTAGTGTATTAAGTGTATCAAAATGTCGTCTTTCACGTTGATTCGGAATCGTCAACCACAATAAAAGTCAGTTTTGAGATATTGTTGAATGAACAAAGTTCTCTCTTTCGTGTTTCAAGTGTTCTACTATTTACCCATGGCTAAAGCTCAAGTTTTAAAGACTTCCCGAAATCCGAATTTGGACTTTCGTTAGTATATTAAGTGTATCAAAATGTCATCTTTCACATTTATTCGAAATCGTCAACTGCAAAAAAAGTCAGTTTTGAGAAATCTTTGAATGAACAAAGTTGTCTCTTTCTTGTTTCAAGTGTTCTACTATGGACCCATGGTTAAAACTCAAGTTTTAAAGACTTCCCGAAATCCAAATTTAGACTTTCATTAGTGTATTAAGTGTATTAAAATGTCGTATTTCACATTGATTCGGAATCGTCAACCGCAAAAAAAGTCAGTTTTGAGATATCGTTGAATGAACAAAGTTGTCTCTTTCTTGTTTCAAGTGTTTAACTATGGACCCATGGCTAAAACTCAAGTTTTAAAGACTTCCCGAAATCCGAATTTGGACTTTCATTAGTGTATTAAGTGTATTAAAATGTCGCCTTTCACATTGATTCAGAGTCGTCGACCGCAAAAAAAGTCAGTTTTGAGATATCGTTGAATGAACAAAGTTGTCTCTTTCTTGTTTCAAGTGTTTAACTATGGACCCATGGCTAAAACTCAAGTTTTAAAGACTTCCCGAAATCCGAATTTAGACTTTCATGAGTGTATTAAGTGTATTAAAATGTCATCTTTCACATTGATTCAGAATCGTCAACCACAAAAAAAGTCAGTTTTGAGATATCGTTGAATGAACAAAGTTGTCTCTTTCTTGTTTCAAGTGTTTAACTATGGACCCATGGCTAAAACTCAAGTTTTAAAGACTTCCCGAAATCCGAATTTGGACTTTCATTAGCGTATTAAGTGTATTAAAATTTCATCTTTCACATTGATTCGGAATCGTCAACCGCAAAAAAGGTCAGTTTTGAGTTATAGTTGAATGAACAAAGTTGTCTCTTTCTTGTTTCAAGTGTTCAACTATGGACCCATGGCTAAAACTCAAGTTTTAAAGACTTCCCGAAATCCGAATTTGCACTTTCATGAGTGTATTAAGTGTATTAAAATGTCGTCTTTCACATTGATTCGGAATCGTCAACCACAAAAAAAGTCAGTTTTGAGATATCGTTGAATGAACAAAGTTGTCTCTTTCTTTTTTCAAGTGTTTAACTATGGACCCATGGCTAAAACTCAAGTTTTAAAGACTTCCCGAAATCTGAATTTGGACTTTCATCATTGTATTAAGTGTATTAAAATGTCGTCTTTCACATTGATTCGGAATCGTCAACCGCAAAAAAAGACAGTTTTGAGTTATCGTTGAATGAACAAAGTTGCCTGTTTCTTGTTTCAAGTGTTCAACTATGGACCCATGGCTAAAACTCAAGTTTTAAAAACTTCCCGAAATCTGAATTTGAACTTTATTTAGTGTATTAAGTGTTTCAAAATGTCATCTTTCACGTAGATTCGGAGCCGTCAAAAGCAAATAAGTCAGTTTTGAGATATCGTTCATAGAACAAAGTTTTGTCTTTCTTGTTTCAAGTGTTCTACTGTGCACCCATGGCTAAAACTCAAGTTTTAAAAACTTCCCGAGATCTGAATCTGGACTTTCATTAGTGTATCAAAATGTCGTCTTTCACAAAGATTCGGAATCGTCAACTGCAAAAAAGTCAATTTTGAGATATCGTTGATTGAACAAAGTTGTCTCCTTCTTGTTTCAAGTGTTCTACTATGGACCCATGGGTAAAACTGAAGTTTTAAAAACGTCCCAAAATCCGAATTTGGACTTTCACTAGTGTATTAAGTGTATCAAAATGTCGTCTTTCACATTGATTCGGAATCGTCAACCATAAAAAAAGTCAGTTTTGAGATATCGTTTGAATGAAGAAAGTTGTCTCTTTCTTGTTTCAAGTGTTCAACAATGGACCCATGGCTAAAACTCAAGTTTTAAAGACTTTCCGAAATCTGAATTTCGACTTTCATTAGTGTATTAAGTGTATTAAAATGTCGTCTTTCACAGTGAGTCGGAATCGTCAACCACAAAAAAAGTCAATTTTGAGATATCGTTGAATGAACAAAGTTGTCTCTTTCTTTTTTCAAGTGTTTATCTACGGACCCATGGCTAAAACTCAAGTTTTAAAGACTTTCCGAAATCCGAATTTGGACTTTCATCAGTGTATTAAGTGTATTAAAATGTCGTCTTTCACATTGATTCGGAATCGTCCACTGCAAAAAACTTCCCTTTTGAGTTATAGTTGAATGAACAAAGTTGTCTCTTTCTTGTTTCAAGTGTTCAACTATGGACCCATGGCTAAAACTCAAGTTTTAAAAACTTCTCGAAATATGAATTTGGACTTTCTTTAGTGTATTAGGTGTTTCAAAATGTCGTCTTTCACGTAGATTTGGAATCATCACCAGCAAAAAAAGTCAGTTTTGTGATATCGTTGAATGAACAAAGTTGTATCTTTCTTGTTTCAAGTGTTTAACTACGGACCCATGGCTAAAACTCAAGTTTTAAAGACTTTTCGAAATCCGAATTTGGACTTTCATCAGTGTATTAAGGGTATTAAAATGTCGTCTTTCACATTGATTCGGAATCGTCCACCGCAAAAAAGTTCCCTTTTGAGTTATCGTTGAATGAACAAAGTTGTCTCTTTCTTGTTTCAAGTGTTCAACGATGGACCCATGGCTAAAACTCAAGTTTTAAAAACTTCTCGAAATATGAATTTGTACTTTCTTTAGTGTATTAAGTGTTTCAAAATGTCGTCTTTCACGTAGATTCGGAATCATCAAAAGCAAATAAGTCAGTTTTTAGATATCTTTGATTGAACAAAGTTCTGTCTTTCTTGTTTCAAGTGTTTAACTATGGACCATGGCTAAAACTCAAGTTTTAAAAACTTTTCGAAATCTGAATATGGACTTTCTTTAGTGTATTAAGTGTTTCAAAATGCTGTCTTTCACGTAGATTCGTAATCATCAAAAGCAAATAAGTCAGTTTTAAGATATCGTTGATTGAACAAAGTTGTCTTCTTCTTGTTTCAAGTGTTCTACTATGGACCCATGGGTAAAACTCAAGTTTTAAAAACTTCCCGGAATCTGAATTGAGACTTTCGTTAGTGTATTAAGTGTATCAAAATGTCGTCTTTCACATGGATTCGGAATCGTCAACCGCAAAAAAAGTCAGTTTTGAGATATCGTTGAATGAACAAAGTTGTCTCTTTCTTGTTTCAAGTGCTTAACTATGGACCCATGGCTAAAACTCAAGTTTTAAAGACTTCCCGAAATCTGAATTTGGACTTTCATCAGTGTATTAAGTGTATTAAAATGTAGTCTTTCACATTGATTCAGAATCGTCCACCGCAAAAAACTTCCCTTTCGAGTTATCGTTGAATGAACGAAGTTGTCTCTTTCTTGTTTCAAGTGTTCAACTATGGACCCATGGCCAAAACTCAAGTTTTAAAAACTTCCCAAAATCTGAATTTGGGCTTTCTTTAGTGTATTAAGTGTTTCAAAATGCCGTCTTTCACGTAGATTCGTAATCATCAAAAGCAAATAAGTCAGTTTTTAGATATCTTTGATTGAACAAAGTTCTGTCTTTTCTTGTTTCAAGTGTTCTACTATGGACCCATGGCTAAAACTCAAGTTTTAAAAACATCCTGAAATCTAAATCTGGACTTTCATTAGGGTATTAAGTGTATCAAAATGTCGTCTTTCACATAGATTCGAAATCGTCAACTGCAAAAAAGTCAATTTTAAGATATCGTTGATTGAACAAAGTTGTCTCTTTCTTGTTTCAAGTGTTCTACTATGGACCCATGGGTAAAACTCAAGTTTTAAAAAAGTTCCCGGAATTCGAATTTGGACATTCGTTAGTGTATTAAGTGTATCAAAATGTCGTCTTTCACGTTGATTCGGAATCGTCAACCACAATAAAAGTCAGTTTTGAGATATTGTTGAATGAACAAAGTTCTCTCTTTCGTGTTTCAAGTGTTCTACTATTTACCCATGGCTAAAGCTCAAGTTTTAAAAACTTCCCGAAATCCGAATTTGGACTTTCGTTAGTATATTAAGTGTATCAAAATGTCATCTTTCACATTTATTCTAAATCGTCAACTGCAAAAAAAGTCAGTTTTGAGAAATCTTTGAATGAACAAAGTTGTCTCTTTCTTGTTTCAAGTGTTCTACTATGGACCCATGGTTAAAACTCAAGTTTTAAAGACTTCCCGAAATCCAAATTTAGACTTTCATTAGTGTATTAAGTGTATTAAAATGTCGTATTTCACATTGATTCGGAATCGTCAACCGCAAAAAAAGTCAGTTTTGAGATATCGTTGAATGAACAAAGTTGTCTCTTTCTAGTTTCAAGTGTTTAACTATGGACCCATGGCTAAAACTCAAGTTTTAAAGACTTCCCGAAATCCGAATTTGGACTTTCATTAGTGTATTAAGTGTATTAAAATGTCGCCTTTCACATTGATTCAGAGTCGTCGACCGCAAAAAAAGTCAGTTTTGAGATATCGTTGAATGAACAAAGTTGTCTCTTTCTTGTTTCAAGTGTTTAACTATGGACCCATGGCTAAAACTCAAGTTTTAAAGACTTCCCGAAATCCGAATTTAGACTTTCATTAGTGTATTAAGTGTATTAAAATGTCATCTTTCACATTGATTCAGAATCGTCAACCACAAAAAAGTCAGTTTTGAGATATCGTTGAATGAACAAAGTTGTCTCTTTCTTGTTTCAAGTGTTTAACTATGGACCCATGGCTAAAACTCAAGTTTTAAAGACTTCCCGAAATCCGAATTTGGACTTTCATTAGCGTATTAAGTGTATTAAAATTTCATCTTTCACATTGATTCGGAATCGTCAACAGCAAAAAAGGTCAGTTTTGAGTTATAGTTGAATGAACAAAGTTGTCTCTTTCTTGTTTCAAGTGTTCAACTATGGACCCATGGCTAAAACTCAAGGTTTAAAGACTTCCCGAAATCCGAATTTGCACTTTCATGAGTGTATTAAGTGTATTAAAATGTCGTCTTTCACATTGATTCGGAATCGTCAACCACAAAAAAAGTCAGTTTTGAGATATCGTTGAATGAACAAAGTTGTCTCTTTCTTTTTTCAAGTGTTTAACTATGGACCCATGGCTAAAACTCAAGTTTTAAAGACTTCCCGAAATCCGAATTTGGACTTTCATCATTGTATTAAGTGTATTAAAATGTCGTCTTTCACATTGATTCGGAATCGTCAACCGCAAAAAAAGACAGTTTTGAGTTATCGTTGAATGAACAAAGTTGCCTGTTTCTTGTTTCAAGTGTTCAACTATGGACCCATGGCTAAAACTCAAGTTTTAAAAACTTCCCGAAATCTGAATTTGAACTTTATTTAGTGTATTAAGTGTTTCAAAATGTCATCTTTCACGTAGATTCGGAGCCGTCAAAAGCAAATAAGTCAGTTTTGAGATATCGTTCATAGAACAAAGTTTTGTCTTTCTTGTTTCAAGTGTTCTACTGTGCACCCATGGCTAAAACTCAAGTTTTAAAAACTTCCCGAGATCTGAATCTGGACTTTCATTAGTGTATCAAAATGTCGTCTTTCACAAAGATTCGGAATCGTCAACTGCAAAAAAGTCAATTTTGAGATATCGTTGATTGAACAAAGTTGTCTCCTTCTTGTTTCAAGTGTTCTACTATGGACCCATGGGTAAAACTGAAGTTTTAAAAACGTCCCAAAATCCGAATTTGGACTTTCACTAGTGTATTAAGTGTATCAAAATGTCGTCTTTCACATTGATTCGGAATCGTCAACCGTAAAAAAAGTCAGTTTTGAGATATCGTTTGAATGAAGAAAGTTGTCTCTTTCTTGTTTCAAGTGTTCAACAATGGACCCATGGCTAAAACTCAAGATTTAAAGACTTTTCAAAATCTGAATTTCGACTTTCATTAGTGTATTAAGTGTATTAAAATGTCGTCTTTCACAGTGAGTCGGAATCGTCAACCACAAAAAAAGTCAATTTTGAGATATCGTTGAATGAACAAAGTTGTCTCTTTCTTTTTTCAAGTGTTTATCTAGGGACCCATGGCTAAAACTCAAGTTTTAAAGACTTTCCGAAATCCGAATTTGGACTTTCATCAGTGTATTAAGTGTATTAAAATGTCGTCTTTCACATTGATTCGGAATCGTCCACTGCAAAAAACTTCCCTTTTGAGTTATAGTTGAATGAACAAAGTTGTCTCTTTCTTGTTTCAAGTGTTCAACTATGGACCCATGGCTAAAACTCAAGTTTTAAAAACTTCTCGAAATATGAATTTGGACTTTCTTTAGTGTATTAGGTGTTTCAAAATGTCGTCTTTCACGTTGATGTGAACCCGCGATGGGACAAGACCAAAGGAACCCACAAAAGATTGAAACGAACCCCAGAAAAGCCAAAATCGGATAGAAGGCAAAGAATTCTCGACCCGTTGATTCACGAACCAAGAACCTAGACTATATTAAAATCTAGACCCATTGATTATGCGGAAACAAGAACCAAGAATTGTTGAACGCCACAAAGACTGCCCAGATCTTTGATAAGTTCGAGTTTTGAACGCCACAAAGGAATCACTCCTCTGATAAGTTCGAAGTTTTGTTCATTGAAGAACAAGATAGAAGAGATCAATCTCTCAAATTCAAAAATTCATAATAATTTCTGTCTAATGTTTACAATGGGAAAGCCTTTAAATAGGCGAATAATTAAATCCTAATTCTACTTGGAAACTAATAAAAATTCTAAATTACATAGAAAATAAATAAATAACTAGATCTGGTCAATCAATCAATCATTCCTTTTATGCTCTGAGATCTCTTCAATCAATCAATCAGGCAATTAATCAATCAACCATCCTTTTTTGCTCCCAGATCTTCTCAATCAATCAATTAGGCAATCAATCAATCATCTATTCATTTTATGCTCCCAGATCTTGTCAATCAATCAATCAATCATGTGCCAAATCTTGCAATCAACTAGTCAATCAGCAGCCATTCCTTTTTATGCACAAATCTTCTCAATGAAATCTTGTCAATCATCCAATTCCGACATGGTTGACTAGGTTGACTTGTCTGATTGCATTATTGTTAGTCGGCCATCCATGATTCTCATCATTCCCTCTCTCTTCAAGACGATTCGTCCTCGAATCGTGAACTGGAAGGATCAGCTTGTAGGATATCTCAGAAATAGTCACATCCCCGAAAGCCTGCAAACTTTCAAGCATTTTTTTTTTTTTTGTATGACTCTAACAAATATCAAACAAAATGACTCAAGAACGAAATGTGAGGAATAACGAAAAGAACGAAACCAGATACCAAAAGAAAAAAAAAAATGAACCTTCTAATATGGATGACTCTAGGAATTTCGAATAACAAGACTCAAGATAATGTGACGTAGAATAAAAAGACAGAACAAAACCTTAGGATGTGAATATTTTTTTGTGTTTTTAAATGATATAAGAATGAAAAAAAAAAGGATAGATAAATACCCGATTTTAGAGCCAAAGCTCTGATACCAACTGATGTGAACCCGCGATGGGACAAGACCAAAGGAACCCACAAAAGATTGAAACGAACCCCAGAAAAGCCAAAATCGGATAGAAGGCAAAGAATTCTCGACCCGTTGATTCACGAACCAAGAACCTAGACTATATTAAAATCTAGACCCATTGATTATGCGGAAACAAGAACCAAGAATTGTTGAACGCCACAAAGACTGCCCAGATCTTTGATAAGTTCGAGTTTTGAACGCCACAAAGGAATCACTCCTCTGATAAGTTCGAAGTTTTGTTCATTGAAGAACAAGATAGAAGAGATCAATCTCTCAAATTCAAAAATTCATAATAATTTCTGTCTAATGTTTACAATGGGAAAGCCTTTAAATAGGCGAATAATTAAATCCTAATTCTACTTGGAAACTAATAAAAATTCTAAATTACATAGAAAATAAATAAATAACTAGATCTGGTCAATCAATCAATCATTCCTTTTATGCTCTGAGATCTCTTCAATCAATCAATCAGGCAATTAATCAATCAACCATCCTTTTTTGCTCCCAGATCTTCTCAATCAATCAATTAGGCAATCAATCAATCATCTATTCATTTTATGCTCCCAGATCTTGTCAATCAATCAATCAATCATGTGCCAAATCTTGCAATCAACTAGTCAATCAGCAGCCATTCCTTTTTATGCACAAATCTTCTCAATGAAATCTTGTCAATCATCCAATTCCGACATGGTTGACTAGGTTGACTTGTCTGATTGCATTATTGTTAGTCGGCCATCCATGATTCTCATCACACGTAGATTCGGAATCATCACCAGCAAAAAAAGTCAGTTTTGTGATATCGTTGAATGAACAAAGTTGTATCTTTCTTGTTTCAAGTGTTTAACTACGGACCCATGGCTAAAACTCAAGTTTTAAAGACTTTTCGAAATCCGAATTTGGACTTTCATCAGTGTATTAAGGGTATTAAAATGTCGTCTTTCACATTGATTCGGAATCGTCCACCGCAAAAAAGTTCCCTTTTGAGTTATCGTTGAATGAACAAAGTTGTCTCTTTCTTGTTTCAAGTGTTCAACGATGGACCCATGGCTAAAACTCAAGTTTTAAAAACTTCTCGAAATATGAATTTGTACTTTCTTTAGTGTATTAAGTGTTTCAAAATGTCGTCTTTCACGTAGATTCGGAATCATCAAAAGCAAATAAGTCAGTTTTTAGATATCTTTGATTGAACAAAGTTCTGTCTTTCTTGTTTCAAGTGTTTAACTATGGACCATGGCTAAAACTCAAGTTTTAAAAACTTTTCGAAATCTGAATATGGACTTTCTTTAGTGTATTAAGTGTTTCAAAATGCTGTCTTTCACGTAGATTCGTAATCATCAAAAGCAAATAAGTCAGTTTTAAGATATCGTTGATTGAACAAAGTTGTCTTCTTCTTGTTTCAAGTGTTCTACTATGGACCCATGGGTAAAACTCAAGTTTTAAAAACTTCCCGGAATCTGAATTGAGACTTTCGTTAGTGTATTAAGTGTATCAAAATGTCGTCTTTCACATGGATTCGGAATCGTCAACCGCAAAAAAAGTCAGTTTTGAGATATCGTTGAATGAACAAAGTTGTCTCTTTCTTGTTTCAAGTGCTTAACTATGGACCCATGGCTAAAACTCAAGTTTTAAAGACTTCCCGAAATCTGAATTTGGACTTTCATCAGTGTATTAAGTGTATTAAAATGTAGTCTTTCACATTGATTCAGAATCGTCCACCGCAAAAAACTTCCCTTTCGAGTTATCGTTGAATGAACGAAGTTGTCTCTTTCTTGTTTCAAGTGTTCAACTATGGACCCATGGCCAAAACTCAAGTTTTAAAAACTTCCCAAAATCTGAATTTGGGCTTTCTTTAGTGTATTAAGTGTTTCAAAATGCCGTCTTTCACGTAGATTCGTAATCATCAAAAGCAAATAAGTCAGTTTTTAGATATCTTTGATTGAACAAAGTTCTGTCTTTTCTTGTTTCAAGTGTTCTACTATGGACCCATGGCTAAAACTCAAGTTTTAAAAACATCCCGAAATCTAAATCTGGACTTTCATTAGGGTATTAAGTGTATCAAAATGTCGTCTTTCACATAGATTCGAAATCGTCAACTGCAAAAAAGTCAATTTTAAGATATCGTTGATTGAACAAAGTTGTCTCTTTCTTGTTTCAAGTGTTCTACTATGGACCCATGGGTAAAACTCAAGTTTTAAAAAAGTTCCCGGAATTCGAATTTGGACATTCGTTAGTGTATTAAGTGTATCAAAATGTCGTCTTTCACGTTGATTCGGAATCGTCAACCACAATAAAAGTCAGTTTTGAGATATTGTTGAATGAACAAATTTCTCTCTTTCGTGTTTCAAGTGTTCTACTATTTACCCATGGCTAAAGCTCAAGTTTTAAAGACTTCCCGAAATCCGAATTTGGACTTTCGTTAGTATATTAAGTGTATCAAAATGTCATCTTTCACATTTATTCGAAATCGTCAACTGCAAAAAAAGTCAGTTTTGAGAAATCATTGAATGAACAAACTTGTCTCTTTCTTGTTTCAAGTGTTCTACTATGGACCCATGGTTAAAACTCAAGTTTTAAAGACTTCCCGAAATCCAAATTTAGACTTTCATTAGTGTATTAAGTGTATTAAAATGTCGTATTTCACATTGATTCGGAATCGTCAACCGCAAAAAAAGTCAGTTTTGAGATATCGTTGAATGAACAAAGTTGTCTCTTTCTTGTTTCAAGTGTTTAACTATGGACCCATGGCTAAAACTCAAGTTTTAAAGACTTCCCGAAATCTGAATTTGGACTTTCATTAGTGTATTAAGTGTATTAAAATGTCGCCTTTCACATTGATTCAGAGTCGTCGACCGCAAAAAAAGTCAGTTTTGAGATATCGTTGAATGAACAAAGTTGTCTCTTTCTTGTTTCAAGTGTTTAACTATGGACCCATGGCTAAAACTCAAGTTTTAAAGACTTCCCGAAATCCGAATTTAGACTTTCATTAGTGTATTAAGTGTTTTAAAATGTCATCTTTCACATTGATTCAGAATCGTCAACCACAAAAAAAGTCAGTATTGAGATATCGTTGAATGAACAAAGTTGTCTCTTTCTTGTTTCAAGCGTTTAACTATGGACCCATGGCTAAAATTCAAGTTTTAAAGACTTCCCGAAATCCGAATTTGGACTTTTATTAGCGTATTAAGTGTATTAAAATTTCATCTTTCACATTGATTCGGAATCGTCAACCGCAAAAAAAGTTAGTTTTGAGTTATAGTTGAATGAACAAAGTTGTCTCTTTCTTGTTTCAAGTGTTCAACTATGGACCCATGGCTAAAACTCAAGTTTTAAAGACTTCCCGAAATCCGAATTTGGACTTTCATGAGTGTATTATATGTATTAAAATGTCGTCTTTCACATTGATTCGGAATCGTCAACCACAAAAAAAGTCAGTTTTGAGATATCGTTGAACGAACAAAGTTGTCTCTTTCTTTTTTCAAGTGTTTAACTATGGACCCATGGCTAAAACTCAAGTTTTAAAGACTTCCCGAAATCCGAATTTGGACTTTCATCAGTGTATTAAGTGTATTAAAATGTCGTCTTTCACATTGATTCGGAATCGTCAACCGCAAAAAAAGACAGTTTTGAGTTATCGTTGAATGAACAAAGTTGCCTGTTTCTTGTTTCAAATGTTCAACTATGGACCCATGGCTAAAACTCAAGTTTTAAAAACTTCCCGAAATCTGAATTTGAACTTTATTTAGTGTATTAAGTGTTTCAAAATGTCATCTTTCACGTAGATTCGGAGCCGTCAAAAGCAAATAAGTCAGTTTTGAGATATCGTTCATAGAACAAAGTTTTGTCTTTCTTGTTTCAAGTGTTCTACTGTGCACCCATGGCTAAAACTCAAGTTTTAAAAACTTCCCGAGATCTGAATCTGGACTTTCATTAGTGTATCAAAATGTCGTCTTTCACAAAGATTCGGAATCGTCAACTGCAAAAAAGTCAATTTTGAGATATCGTTGATTGAACAAAGTTGTCTCCTTCTTGTTTCAAGTGTTCTACTATGGACCCATGGGTAAAACTGAAGTTTTAAAAACGTCCCAAAATCCGAATTTGGACTTTCACTAGTGTATTAAGTGTATCAAAATGTCGTCTTTCACATTGATTCGGAATCGTCAACCGTAAAAAAAGTCAGTTTTGAGATATCGTTTGAATGAAGAAAGTTGTCTCTTTCTTGTTTCAAGTGTTCAACAATGGACCCATGGCTAAAACTCAAGTTTTAAAGACTTTTCAAAATCTGAATTTCGACTTTCATTAGTGTATTAAGTGTATTAAAATGTCGTCTTTCACAGTGAGTCGGAATCGTCAACCACAAAAAAAGTCAATTTTGAGATATCGTTGAATGAACAAAGTTGTCTCTTTCTTTTTTCAAGTGTTTATCTACGGACCCATGGCTAAAACTCAAGTTTTAAAGACTTTCCGAAATCCGAATTTGGACTTTCATCAGTGTATTAAGTGTATTAAAATGTCGTCTTTCACATTGATTCGGAATCGTCCACTGCAAAAAACTTCCCTTTTGAGTTATAGTTGAATGAACAAAGTTGTCTCTTTCTTGTTTCAAGTGTTCAACTATGGACCCATGGCTAAAACTCAAGTTTTAAAAACTTCTCGAAATATGAATTTAGACTTTCTTTAGTGTATTAGGTGTTTCAAAATGTCGTCTTTCACGTAGATTCGGAATCATCACCAGCAAAAAAAGTCAGTTTTGTGATATCGTTGAATGAACAAAGTTGTATCTTTCTTGTTTCAAGTGTTTAACTACGGACCCATGGCTAAAACTCAAGTTTTAAAGACTTTTCGAAATCCGAATTTGGACTTTCATCAGTGTATTAAGGGTATTAAAATGTCGTCTTTCACATTGATTCGGAATCGTCCACCGCAAAAAAGTTCCCTTTTGAGTTATCGTTGAATGAACAAAGTTGTCTCTTTCTTGTTTCAAGTGTTCAACGATGGACCCATGGCTAAAACTCAAGTTTTAAAAACTTCTCGAAATATGAATTTGTACTTTCTTTAGTGTATTAAGTGTTTCAAAATGTCGTCTTTCACGTAGATTCGGAATCATCAAAAGCAAATAAGTCAGTTTTTAGATATCTTTGATTGAACAAAGTTCTGTCTTTCTTGTTTCAAGTGTTTAACTATGGACCATGGCTAAAACTCAAGTTTTAAAAACTTTTCGAAATCTGAATATGGACTTTCTTTAGTGTATTAAGTGTTTCAAAATGCTGTCTTTCACGTAGATTCGTAATCATCAAAAGCAAATAAGTCAGTTTTAAGATATCGTTGATTGAACAAAGTTGTCTTCTTCTTGTTTCAAGTGTTCTACTATGGACCCATGGGTAAAACTCAAGTTTTAAAAACTTCCCGGAATCTGAATTGAGACTTTCGTTAGTGTATTAAGTGTATCAAAATGTCGTCTTTCACATGGATTCGGAATCGTGAACCGCAAAAAAAGTCAGTTTTGAGATATCGTTGAATGAACAAAGTTGTCTCTTTCTTGTTTCAAGTGCTTAACTATGGACCCATGGCTAGAACTCAAGTTTTAAAGACTTCCCGAAATCTGAATTTGGACTTTCATCAGTGTATTAAGTGTATTAAAATGTAGTCTTTCACATTGATTCAGAATCGTCCACCGCAAAAAACTTCCCTTTCGAGTTATCGTTGAATGAACGAAGTTGTCTCTTTCTTGTTTCAAGTGTTCAACTATGGACCCATGGCCAAAACTCAAGTTTTAAAAACTTCCCAAAATCTGAATTTGGGCTTTCTTTAGTGTATTAAGTGTTTCAAAATGCCGTCTTTCACGTAGATTCGGAATCATCAAAAGCAAATAAGTCAGTTTTTAGATATCTTTGATTGAACAAAGTTCTGTCTTTTCTTGTTTCAAGTGTTCTACTATGGACCCATGGCTAAAACTCAAGTTTTAAAAACATCCCGAAATCTAAATCTGGACTTTCATTAGGGTATTAAGTGTATCAAAATGTCGTCTTTCACATAGATTCGAAATCGTCAACTGCAAAAAAGTCAATTTTAAGATATCGTTGATTGAACAAAGTTGTCTCTTTCTTGTTTCAAGTGTTCTACTATGGACCCATGGGTAAAACTCAAGTTTTAAAAAAGTTCCCGGAATTCGAATTTGGACATTCGTTAGTGTATTAAGTGTATCAAAATGTCGTCTTTCACGTTGATTCGGAATCGTCAACCACAATAAAAGTCAGTTTTGAGATATTGTTGAATGAACAAAGTTCTCTCTTTCGTGTTTCAAGTGTTCTACTATTTACCCATGGCTAAAGCTCAAGTTTTAAAGACTTCCCGAAATCCGAATTTGGACTTTCGTTAGTATATTAAGTGTATCAAAATGTCATCTTTCACATTTATTCGAAATCGTCAACTGCAAAAAAAGTCAGTTTTGAGAAATCATTGAATGAACAAACTTGTCTCTTTCTTGTTTCAAGTGTTCTACTATGGACCCATGGTTAAAACTCAAGTTTTAAAGACTTCCCGAAATCCAAATTTAGACTTTCATTAGTGTATTAAGTGTATTAAAATGTCGTATTTCACATTGATTCGGAATCGTCAACCGCAAAAAAAGTCAGTTTTGAGATATCGTTGAATGAACAAAGTTGTCTCTTTCTTGTTTCAAGTGTTTAACTATGGACCCATGGCTAAAACTCAAGTTTTAAAGACTTCCCGAAATCTGAATTTGGACTTTCATTAGTGTATTAAGTGTATTAAAATGTCGCCTTTCACATTGATTCAGAGTCGTCGACCGCAAAAAAAGTCAGTTTTGAGATATCGTTGAATGAACAAAGTTGTCTCTTTCTTGTTTCAAGTGTTTAACTATGGACCCATGGCTAAAACTCAAGTTTTAAAGACTTCCCGAAATCCGAATTTAGACTTTCATTAGTGTATTAAGTGTTTTAAAATGTCATCTTTCACATTGATTCAGAATCGTCAACCACAAAAAAAGTCAGTATTGAGATATCGTTGAATGAACAAAGTTGTCTCTTTCTTGTTTCAAGCGTTTAACTATGGACCCATGGCTAAAATTCAAGTTTTAAAGACTTCCCGAAATCCGAATTTGGACTTTTATTAGCGTATTAAGTGTATTAAAATTTCATCTTTCACATTGATTCGGAATCGTCAACCGCAAAAAAAGTTAGTTTTGAGTTATAGTTGAATGAACAAAGTTGTCTCTTTCTTGTTTCAAGTGTTCAACTATGGACCCATGGCTAAAACTCAAGTTTTAAAGACTTCCCGAAATCCGAATTTGGACTTTCATGAGTGTATTATATGTATTAAAATGTCGTCTTTCACATTGATTCGGAATCGTCAACCACAAAAAAAGTCAGTTTTGAGATATCGTTGAACGAACAAAGTTGTCTCTTTCTTTTTTCAAGTGTTTAACTATGGACCCATGGCTAAAACTCAAGTTTTAAAGACTTCCCGAAATCCGAATTTGGACTTTCATCAGTGTATTAAGTGTATTAAAATGTCGTCTTTCACATTGATTCGGAATCGTCAACCGCAAAAAAAGACAGTTTTGAGTTATCGTTGAATGAACAAAGTTGCCTGTTTCTTGTTTCAAGTGTTCAACTATGGACCCATGGCTAAAACTCAAGTTTTAAAAACTTCCCGAAATCTGAATTTGAACTTTATTTAGTGTATTAAGTGTTTCAAAATGTCATCTTTCACGTAGATTCGGAGCCGTCAAAAGCAAATAAGTCAGTTTTGAGATATCGTTCATAGAACAAAGTTTTGTCTTTCTTGTTTCAAGTGTTCTACTGTGCACCCATGGCTAAAACTCAAGTTTTAAAAACTTCCCGAGATCTGAATCTGGACTTTCATTAGTGTATCAAAATGTCGTCTTTCACAAAGATTCGGAATCGTCAACTGCAAAAAAGTCAATTTTGAGATATCGTTGATTGAACAAAGTTGTCTCCTTCTTGTTTCAAGTGTTCTACTATGGACCCATGGGTAAAACTGAAGTTTTAAAAACGTCCCAAAATCCGAATTTGGACTTTCACTAGTGTATTAAGTGTATCAAAATGTCGTCTTTCACATTGATTCGGAATCGTCAACCGTAAAAAAAGTCAGTTTTGAGATATCGTTTGAATGAAGAAAGTTGTCTCTTTCTTGTTTCAAGTGTTCAACAATGGACCCATGGCTAAAACTCAAGTTTTAAAGACGTTCCGAAATCTGAATTTCGACTTTCATTAGTGTATTAAGTGTATTAAAATGTCGTCTTTCACAGTGAGTCGGAATCGTCAACCACAAAAAAAGTCAATTTTGAGATATCGTTGAATGAACAAAGTTGTCTCTTTCTTTTTTCAAGTGTTTATCTACGGACCCATGGCTAAAACTCAAGTTTTAAAGACTTTCCGAATTCCGAATTTGGACTTTCATCAGTGTATTAAGTATATTAAAATGTCGTCTTTCACATTGATTCGGAATCGTCCACTGCAAAAAACTTCCCTTTTGAGTTATAGTTGAATGAACAAAGTTGTCTCTTTCTTGTTTCAAGTGTTCAACTATGGACCCATGGCTAAAACTCAAGTTTTAAAAACTTCTCGAAATATGAATTTGGACTTTCTTTAGTGTATTAGGTGTTTCAAAATGTCGTCTTTCACGTAGATTCGGAATCATCACCAGCAAAAAAAGTCAGTTTTGTGATATCGTTGAATGAACAAAGTTGTATCTTTCTTGTTTCAAGTGTTTAACTACGGACCCATGGCTAAAACTCAAGTTTTAAAGACTTTTCGAAATCCGAATTTGGACTTTCGTCAGTGTATTAAGGGTATTAAAATGTCGTCTTTCACATTGATTCGGAATCGTCCACCGCAAAAAAGTTCCCTTTTGAGTTATCGTTGAATGAACAAAGTTGTCTCTTTCTTGTTTCAAGTGTTCAACGATGGACCGATGGCTAAAACTCAAGTTTTAAAAACTTCTCGAAATATGAATTTGTACTTTCTTTAGTGTATTAAGTGTTTCAAAATGTCGTCTTTCACGTAGATTCGGAATCATCAAAAGCAAATAAGTCAGTTTTTAGATATCTTTGATTGAACAAAGTTCTGTCTTTCTTGTTTCAAGTGTTTAACTATGGACCATGGCTAAAACTCAAGTTTTAAAAACTTTTCGAAATCTGAATATGGACTTTCTTTAGTGTATTAAGTGTTTCAAAATGCTGTCTTTCACGTAGATTCGTAATCATCAAAAGCAAATAAGTCAGTTTTAAGATATCGTTGATTGAACAAAGTTGTCTTCTTCTTGTTTCAAGTGTTCTACT
Organism: Diospyros kaki; assembly: GCA_036245055.1. Taxonomy (NCBI): domain Eukaryota; kingdom Viridiplantae; phylum Streptophyta; class Magnoliopsida; order Ericales; family Ebenaceae; genus Diospyros; species Diospyros kaki. The sequence goes on along the minus strand of BSEG01000009.1, from coordinate 16,862,696 downwards.
ATGGACCCATGGGTAAAACTCAAGTTTTAAAAACTTCCCGGAATCTGAATTGAGACTTTCGTTAGTGTATTAAGTGTATCAAAATGTCGTCTTTCACATGGATTCGGAATCGTTAACCGCAAAAAAAGTCAGTTTTGAGATATCGTTGAATGAACAAAGTTGTCTCTTTCTTGTTTCAAGTGCTTAACTATGGACCATGGCTAAAACTCAAGTTTTAAAGACATCCCGAAATCCGAATTTGGACTTTCTTTAGTGTATTAAGTGTATCAAAATGTCATCTTTCACATTGATTCGAGATCGTCAACCGCAAAAAAAGTCAGTTTTGAGATATCGTTGAATGAACAAAGTTGTCTCTTTCTTGTTTCAAGTGTTTAACTATGGACCCATGGCTAAAACTCAAGTTTTAAAGACTTCCCGAAATCTGAATTTGGACTTTCATCAGTGTATTAAGTGTATTAAAATGTAGTCTTTCACATTGATTCAGAATCGTCCACCGCAAAAAACTTCCCTTTCGAGTTATCGTTGAATGAACGAAGTTGTCTCTTTCTTGTTTCAAGTGTTCAACTATGGACCCATGGCCAAAACTCAAGTTTTAAAAACTTCCCAAAATCTGAATTTTGGCTTTCTTTAGTGTATTAAGTGTTTCAAAATGCCGTCTTTCACGTAGATTCGTAATCATCAAAAGCAAATAAGTCAGTTTTTAGATATCTTTGATTGAACAAAGTTCTGTCTTTTCTTGTTTCAAGTGTTCTACTATGGACCCATGGCTAAAACTCAAGTTTTAAAAACATCCCGAAATCTAAATCTGGACTTTCATTAGGGTATTAAGTGTATCAAAATGTCGTCTTTCACATAGATTCGAAATCGTCAACTGCAAAAAAGTCAATTTTAAGATATCGTTGATTGAACAAAGTTATCTCTTTCTTGTTTCAAGTGTTCTACTATGGACCCATGGGTAAAACTCAAGTTTTAAAAAAGTTCCCGGAATCCGAATTTGGACATTCGTTAGTGTATTAAGTGTATCAAAATGTCGTCTTTCACGTTGATTCGGAATCGTCAACCACAATAAAAGTCAGTTTTGAGATATTGTTGAATGAACAAAGTTCTCTCTTTCGTGTTTCAAGTGTTCTACTATTTACCCATGGCTAAAGCTCAAGTTTTAAAGACTTCCCGAAATCCGAATTTGGACTTTCGTTAGTGTATTATGTGTATCAAAATGTCGTCTTTCACATTTATTCGAAATCGTCAACTGCAAAAAAAGTCAGTTTTGAGAAATCGTTGAATGAACAAAGTTGTGTCTTTCTTGTTTCAAGTGTTCTACTATGGACCCATGGCTAAAACTCAAGTTTCAAAGACTTCCCGAAATCCAAATTTAGACTTTCATTAGTGTATTAAGTGTATTAAAATGTCGTATTTCACATTGATTCGGAATCGTCAACCGCAAAAAAAGTCAGTTTTGAGATATCGTTGAATGAACAAAGTTGTCTCTTTCTTGTTTCAAGTGTTTAACTATGGACCCATGGCTAAAACTCAAGTTTTAAAGACTTCCCGAAATCCGAATTTGGACTTTCATTAGTGTATTAAGTGTATTAAAATGTCGCCTTTCACATTGATTCGGAATCGTCGACCGCAAAAAAAGTCAGTTTTGAGATATCGTTGAATGAACAAAGTTGTCTCTTTCTTGTTTCAAGTGTTTAACTATGGACCCATGGCTAAAACTCAAGTTTTAAAGACTTCTCGAAATCCGAATTTAGACTTTCATTAGTGTATTAAGTGTATTAAAATGTCATCTTTCACATTGATTCGGAATCGTCAACCACAAAAAAAGTCAGTTTTGAGATATCGTTGAATGAACAAAGTTGTCTCTTTCTTGTTTCAAGTGTTTAACTATGGACCCATGGCTAAAACTCAAGTTTTAAAGACTTCCCGAAATCCGAATTTGGACTTTCATTAGCGTATTAAGTGTATTAAAATTTCATCTTTCACATTGATTCGGAATCGTCAACCGCAAAAAAAGTCAGTTTTGAGTTATAGTTGAATGAACAAAGTTGTCTCTTTCTTGTTTCAAGTGTTCAACTATGGACCCATGGCTAAAACTCAAGTTTTAAAGACTTCCCGAAATCCGAATTTGGACTTTCATGAGTGTATTAAGTGTATTAAAATGTCGTCTTTCACATTGATTCGGAATCGTCAACCACAAAAAAAGTCAGTTTTGAGATATCGTTGAATGAACAAAGTTGTCTCTTTCTTGTTTCAAGTGTTTAACTATGGACCCATGGCTAAAACTAAAGTTTTAAAGACTTCCCGAAATCCGAATTTGGACTTTCATCAGTGTATTAAGTGTATTAAAATGTCGTCTTTCACATTGATTCGGAATCGTCAACCGCAAAAAAAGACAGTTTTGAGTTATCGTTGAATTTACAAAGTTGCCTATTTCTTGTTTCAAGTGTTCAACTATGGACCCATGGCTAAAACTCAAGTTTTAAAAACTTCCCGAAATCTGAATTTGAACTTTATTTAGTGTATTAAGTGTTTCAAAATGTCATCTTTCACGTAGATTCGGAGCCGTCAAAAGCAAATAAGTCAGTTTTGAGATATCGTTCATAGAACAAAGTTTTGTCTTTCTTGTTTCAAGTGTTCTACTGTGCACCCATGGCTAAAACTCAAGTTTTAAAAACTTCCCGAGATCTGAATCTGGACTTTCATTAGTGTATCAAAATGTAGTCTTTCACATAGATTCGGAATCGTCAACTGCAAAAAAGTCAATTTTGAGATATCGTTGATTGAACAAAGTTGTCTCCTTCTTGTTTCAAGTGTTCTACTATGGACCCATGGGTAAAACTGAAGTTTTAAAAACGTCCCAAAATCCGAATTTGGACTTTCACTAGTGTATTAAGTGTATCAAAATTTCGTCTTTCACATTGATTCGGAATCGTCAACCGTAAAAAAAGTCAGTTTTGAGATATCGTTTGAATGAAGAAAGTTGTCTCTTTCTTGTTTCAAGTGTTCAACAATGGACCCATGGCTAAAACTCAAGTTTTAAAGACTTTCCGAAATCCGAATTTCGACTTTCATTAGTGTATTAAGTGTATTAAAATGTCATCTTTCACAGTGAGTCGGAATCGTCAACCACAAAAAAAGTCAATTTTGAGATATCGTTGAATGAACAAAGTTGTCTCTTTCTTTTTTCAAGGGTTTATCTACGGACCCATGGCTAAAACTCAAGTTTTAAAGACTTTCCGAAATCCGAATTTGGACTTTCATCAGTGTATTAAGTGTATTAAAATGTCGTCTTTCACATTGATTCGGAATCGTCCACTGCAAAAAACTTCCCTTTTGAGTTATAGTTGAATGAACAAAGTTGTCTCTTTCTTGTTTCAAGTGTTCAACTATGGACCCATGGCTAAAACTCAAGTTTTAAAAACTTCTCGAAATATGAATTTGGACTTTCTTTAGTGTATTAGGTGTTTCAAAATGTCATCTTTCACGTAGATTCGGAATCATCAACAGCAAAAAAAGTCAGTTTTGTGATATCGTTGAATGAACAAAGTTGTATCTTTCTTGTTTCAAGTGTTTAACTACGGACCCATGGCTAAAACTCAAGTTTTAAAGTCTTTTCGAAATCCGAATTTGGACTTTCATCAGTGTATTAAGTGTATTAAAATGTCGTCTTTCACATTGATTCGGAATCGTCCACCGCAAAAAAGTTCCCTTTTGAGTTATCGTTGAATGAACAAAGTTGTCTCTTTCTTGTTTCAAGTGTTCAACTATGGACCCATGGCTAAAACTCAAGTTTTAAAAACTTCTCGAAATATGAATTTGGACTTTCTTTAGTGTATTAGGTGTTTCAAAATGTCGTCTTTCACGTAGATTCGGAATCATCAACAGCAAAAAAAGTCAGTTTTGTGATATCGTTGAATGAACAAAGTTGTATCTTTCTTGTTTCAAGTGTTTAACTACGGACCCATGGCTAAAACTCAAGTTTTAAAGACTTTTCGAAATCCGAATTTGGACTTTTATCAGTGTATTAAGTGTATTAAAATGTCGTCTTTCACATTGATTCGGAATCGTCCACCGCAAAAAAGTTCCCTTTTGAGTTATCGTTGAATGAATAAAGTTGTCTCTTTCTTGTTTCAAGTTTTCAACTATGGACCCATGGCTAAAACTTAAGTTTTAAAAACTTCTCGAAATATGAATTTGTACTTTCTTTAGTGTATTAAGTGTTTCAAAATGTCGTCTTTCACGTAGATTCGGAATCATGAAAAGCAAATAAGTCAGTTTTTAGATATCTTTGATTGAACAAAGTTCTGTCTTTCTTGTTTCAAGTGTTTAACTATGGACCATGGCTAAAACTCAAGTTTTAAAAACTTTTCGAAATCTGAATTTGGACTTTCTTTAGTGTATTAAGTGTTTCAAAATGCTGTCTTTCACGTAGATTCGTAATCATCAAAAGCAAATAAGTCAGTTTTAAGATATCGTTGAATGAACAAAGTTGTCTCTTTCTTGTTTCAAGTGTTTAACTATGGACCCATGGCTAAAACTCAAGTTTTAAGGACTTCCCGAAATCCGAATTTGGACTTTCATCAGTGTATTAAGTGTATTAAAATGTCGTCTTTCACATTGATTCGGAATCGTCAACCGCAAAAAAAGACAGTTTTGAGTTATCGTTGAATTTACAAAGTTGCCTGTTTCTTGTTTCAAGTGTTCAACTATGGACCCATGGCTAAAACTCAAGTTTTAAAAACTTCCCGAAATCTGAATTTGAACTTTATTTAGTGTATTAAGTGTTTCAAAATGTCATCTTTCACGTAGATTCGGAGCCGTCAAAAGCAAATAAGTCAGTTTTGAGATATCGTTCATAGAACAAAGTTTTGTCTTTCTTGTTTCAAGTGTTCTACTGTGCACCCATGGCTAAAACTCAAGTTTTAAAAACTTCCCGAGATCTGAATCTGGACTTTCATTAGTGTATCAAAATGTCGTCTTTCACATAGATTCGGAATCGTCAACTGCAAAAAAGTCAATTTTGAGATATCGTTGATTGAACAAAGTTGTCTCCTTCTTGTTTCAAGTGTTCTACTATGGACCCATGGGTAAAACTGAAGTTTTAAAAACGTCCCAAAATCCGAATTTGGACTTTCACTAGTGTATTAAGTGTATCAAAATTTCGTCTTTCACATTGATTCGGAATCGTCAACCGTAAAAAAAGTCAGTTTTGAGATATCGTTTGAATGAACAAAGTTGTCTCTTTCTTGTTTCAAGTGTTCAACTATGGACCCATGGCTAAAACTCAAGTTTTAAAAACTTCTCGAAATATGAATTTGGACTTTCTTTAGTGTATTAGGTGTTTCAAAATGTCATCTTTCACGTAGATTCGGAATCATCAACAGCAAAAAAAGTCAGTTTTGTGATATCGTTGAATGAACAAAGTTGTATCTTTCTTGTTTCAAGTGTTTAACTACGGACCCATGGCTAAAACTCAAGTTTTAAAGTCTTTTCGAAATCCGAATTTGGACTTTCATCAGTGTATTAAGTGTATTAAAATGTCGTCTTTCACATTGATTCGGAATCGTCCACCGCAAAAAAGTTCCCTTTTGAGTTATCGTTGAATGAACAAAGTTGTCTCTTTCTTGTTTCAAGTGTTCAACTATGGACCCATGGCTAAAACTCAAGTTTTAAAAACTTCTCGAAATATGAATTTGGACTTTCTTTAGTGTATTAGGTGTTTCAAAATGTCGTCTTTCACGTAGATTCGGAATCATCAACAGCAAAAAAAGTCAGTTTTGTGATATCGTTGAATGAACAAAGTTGTATCTTTCTTGTTTCAAGTGTTTAACTACGGACCCATGGCTAAAACTCAAGTTTTAAAGACTTTTCGAAATCCGAATTTGGACTTTTATCAGTGTATTAAGTGTATTAAAATGTCGTCTTTCACATTGATTCGGAATCGTCCACCGCAAAAAAGTTCCCTTTTGAGTTATCGTTGAATGAATAAAGTTGTCTCTTTCTTGTTTCAAGTTTTCAACTATGGACCCATGGCTAAAACTTAAGTTTTAAAAACTTCTCGAAATATGAATTTGTACTTTCTTTAGTGTATTAAGTGTTTCAAAATGTCGTCTTTCACGTAGATTCGGAATCATGAAAAGCAAATAAGTCAGTTTTTAGATATCTTTGATTGAACAAAGTTCTGTCTTTCTTGTTTCAAGTGTTTAACTATGGACCATGGCTAAAACTCAAGTTTTAAAAACTTTTCGAAATCTGAATTTGGACTTTCTTTAGTGTATTAAGTGTTTCAAAATGCTGTCTTTCACGTAGATTCGTAATCATCAAAAGCAAATAAGTCAGTTTTAAGATATCGTTGAATGAACAAAGTTGTCTCTTTCTTGTTTCAAGTGTTTAACTATGGACCCATGGCTAAAACTCAAGTTTTAAGGACTTCCCGAAATCCGAATTTGGACTTTCATCAGTGTATTAAGTGTATTAAAATGTCGTCTTTCACATTGATTCGGAATCGTCAACCGCAAAAAAAGACAGTTTTGAGTTATCGTTGAATTTACAAAGTTGCCTGTTTCTTGTTTCAAGTGTTCAACTATGGACCCATGGCTAAAACTCAAGTTTTAAAAACTTCCCGAAATCTGAATTTGAACTTTATTTAGTGTATTAAGTGTTTCAAAATGTCATCTTTCACGTAGATTCGGAGCCGTCAAAAGCAAATAAGTCAGTTTTGAGATATCGTTCATAGAACAAAGTTTTGTCTTTCTTGTTTCAAGTGTTCTACTGTGCACCCATGGCTAAAACTCAAGTTTTAAAAACTTCCCGAGATCTGAATCTGGACTTTCATTAGTGTATCAAAATGTCGTCTTTCACATAGATTCGGAATCGTCAACTGCAAAAAAGTCAATTTTGAGATATCGTTGATTGAACAAAGTTGTCTCCTTCTTGTTTCAAGTGTTCTACTATGGACCCATGGGTAAAACTGAAGTTTTAAAAACGTCCCAAAATCCGAATTTGGACTTTCACTAGTGTATTAAGTGTATCAAAATTTCGTCTTTCACATTGATTCGGAATCGTCAACCGTAAAAAAAGTCAGTTTTGAGATATCGTTTGAATGAAGAAAGTTGTCTCTTTCTTGTTTCAAGTGTTCAACAATGGACCCATGGCTAAAACTCAAGTTTTAAAGACTTTCCGAAATCCGAATTTCGACTTTCATTAGTGTATTAAGTGTATTAAAATGTCATCTTTCACAGTGAGTCGGAATCGTCAACCACAAAAAAAGTCAATTTTGAGATATCGTTGAATGAAGAAAGTTGTCTCTTTCTTTTTTCAAGGGTTTATCTACGGACCCATGGCTAAAACTCAAGTTTTAAAGACTTTCCGAAATCCGAATTTGGACTTTCATCAGTGTATTAAGTGTATTAAAATGTCGTCTTTCACATTGATTCGGAATCGTCCACTGCAAAAAACTTCCCTTTTGAGTTATAGTTGAATGAACAAAGTTGTCTCTTTCTTGTTTCAAGTGTTCAACTATGGACCCATGGCTAAAACTCAAGTTTTAAAAACTTCTCGAAATATGAATTTGGACTTTCTTTAGTGTATTAGGTGTTTCAAAATGTCGTCTTTCACGTAGATTCGGAATCATCAACAGCAAAAAAAGTCAGTTTTGTGATATCGTTGAATGAACAAAGTTGTATCTTTCTTGTTTCAAGTGTTTAACTACGGACCCATGGCTAAAACTCAAGTTTTAAAGTCTTTTCGAAATCCGAATTTGGACTTTCATCAGTGTATTAAGTGTATTAAAATGTCATCTTTCACATTGATTCGGAATCGTCCACCGCAAAAAAGTTCCCTTTTGAGTTATCGTTGAATGAACAAAGTTGTCTCTTTCTTGTTTCAAGTGTTCAACTATGGACCCATGGCTAAAACTCAAGTTTTAAAAACTTCTCGAAATATGAATTTGCACTTTCTTTAGTGTATTAAGTGTTTCAAAATGTCGTCTTTCACGTAGATTCGGAATCATGAAAAGCAAATAAGTCAGTTTTTAGATATCTTTGATTGAACAAAGTTCTGTCTTTCTTGTTTCAAGTGTTTAACTATGGACCGTGGCTAAAACTCAAGTTTTAAAAACTTTCCGAAATCTGAATTTGGACTTTCTTTAGTGTATTAAGTGTTTCAAAATGCTGTCTTTCACGTAGATTCGTAATCATCAAAATCAAATAAGTCAGTTTTAAGATATCGTTGATTGAACAAAGTTGTCTTCTTCTTGTTTGAAGTGTTCTACTATGGACCCATGGGTAAAACTCAGGTTTTAAAAACTTCCCAAAATCTGAATTTGGACTTTATTTAGTGTATTAAGTGTTTCAAAATGTCATCTTTTACGTAGATTCGGAACCGTCAAAAGCAAATAAGTCAGTTTTGAGATATCTTTGATAGAACAAAGTTCTGTCTTTCTTGTTTCAATTGTTCTACTGTGCACCCAAGGCTAAAACTCAAGTTTTAAAAAACTTTCCGAGATCTGAATCTGGACTTTCATTAGTGTATTAAGTGTATCAAAATGTCGTCTTTCACATAGATTCGGAATCGTCAACTGCTAAAAAGTCAATTTTGAGATATCGTTGATTTAACAAAGTTGTCTCCTTCTTGTTTCAAGTGTTCTACTATGGACCCATGGGTAAAACTCAAGTTTTAAAAATGTCCCGAAATCCGAATTTGGACTTTCACTAGTGTATTAAGTTTTTCAAAATGTCGTCTTTCACGTAGATTCGGAATCATCAAAACCAAATAATTCAGTTTTTAGATATCTTTGATTGAACAAAGTTTTGTCCTTCTTGTTTCAAGTGTTTAACTATGGACCATGGCTAAAACTCAAGTTTTAAAAACTTCTCGAAATCTGAATCTGGACTTTCATTAGTGTATTAAGTGTATCAAAATGTCATCTTTCACATAGATTCGGAATCGTCAACTGCAAAAAAGTCAATTTTAAGATATCGTTGATTGAACAAAGTTGTCTCCTTCTTGTTTCAAGTGTTCTACTATGGACCATGGCTAAAACTCAAGTTTTAGAGACATCCCGAAATCTGAATTTGGACTTTCGTTAGTTTATTAAGTGTATCAAAATGTCATCTTTCACATTGATTCGAGATCGTCAACCGCAAAAAAAGTCAGTTTTGAGATATCTTTGAATGAACAAATTTGTCTCTTTTTTGTTTCAAGTGTTTAAATATGGACCCATGGCTAAAACTCAAGTTTTAAAGACTTCCCGAAATCTGAATTTGGACTTTCATCAGTGTATTAAGTGTATTAAAATGTAGTCTTTCACATTCATTCAGAATCGTCCACCGCAAAAAACTTCCATTAAGAGTTATCGTTGAATGAACGAAGTTGTCTCTTTCTTGTTTCAAGTGTTCAACTATGGACCCATGGCCAAAACTCAAGTTTTAAAAACTTCCCAAAATCTGAATTTGGTCTTTCTTTAGTGTATTAAGTGTTTCAAAATGCCGTCTTTCACGTAGATTTGTAATCATCAAAAGCAAATAAGTCAGTTTTTAGATATCTTAGATTGAACAAAGTTCTGTCTTTCTTGTTTCAAGTGTTCTACTATGGACCCATGGCTAAAACTCAAGTTTTAAAAACTTCCCGAAATCTAAATCTGGACTTTCATAAGGGTATTAAGTGTATCAAAATGTCATCTTTCACATAGATTCGGAATCGTCAACTGCAAAAAAGTCAATTTTAAGATATCGTTGATTGAACAAAGTTGTCTCTTTCTTGTTTCAAGTGTTCTACTATGGACCCATGGCTAAAACTCAAGTTTTAAAAAAGTTCCTGGAATCCGAATTTAGACATTCGTTAGTGTATTAAGTGTATCAAAATGTCGTCTTTCACGTTGATTCGGAATCGTCAACCGCAATAAAAGTCAGTTTTGAGATATTGTTGAATGAACAAAGTTGCTTCTTTCTTGTTTCAAGTGTTTAACTATTGACCCATGGCTAAAACTCAAGCTTTAAAGACTTCCCGAAATCCAAATTTGGACTTTCGTTAGTGTATTAAGTGTATCAAAATGTCGTCTTTCACATTTATTCGAAATCGTCAACCGCAAAAAAAGTCAGTTTTGAGAAATCGTTGAATGAACAAAGTTGTCTCTTTCTTGTTTCAAGTGTTTAACTATGGACCCGTGGCTAAAACTCAAGTTTTAAAGACTTCCCGAAATCTGAATTTGGACTTTCATCAGTGTATTAAGTGTATTAAAATGTAGTCTTTCACATTCATTCAGAATCGTCCACCGCAAAAAACTTCCATTAAGAGTTATCGTTGAATGAACGAAGTTGTCTCTTTCTTGTTTCAAGTGTTCTACTATAAACCCATGGCTAAAACTCAAGTTTTAAAGACTTCCCGAAATCCAAATTTAGACTTTCATTAGTGTATTAAGTGTATTAAAATGTTGTATTTCACATTGATTCGGAATCGTCAACCGCAAAAAAAGTCAGTTCTGAGATATCGTTTAATGAACAAAGTTGTCTCTTTCTTGTTTCAAGTGTTTAACTATGGACCCATGGCTAAAACTCAAGCTTTAAAGACTTCCCGAAATCTAAATTTGGACTTTCGTTAGTGTATTAAGTGTATCAAAATGTCGTATTTCACATTGATTCGGAATCGTCAACCGCAAAAAAAGTCAGTTTTGAGAAATCGTTGAATGAACAAAGTTGTCTCTTTCTTGTTTCAAGTGTTTAACTATGGACCCATGGCTAAAACTCAAGTTTTAAAGACTTCCCGAAATCCGAATTTGGACTTTCATTAGTGTATTAAGTGTATTAAAATGTCGTCTTTCACATAGATTCGGAATCGTCAACTGCAAAAAAGTCAATTTGAAGATATCGTTGATTGAACAAAGTTGTCTCTTTCTTGTTTCAAGTGTTCTACTATGGACCCATGGGTAAAACTCAAGTTTTAAAAAAGTTCCCGGAATCCGAATTTGGACATTCGTTAGTGTATTAAGTGTATCAAAATGTCGTCTTTCACGTTGATTCGGAATCGTCAACCACAATAAAAGTCAGTTTTGAGATATTGTTGAATGAAGAAAGTTGTCTCTTTCTTGTTTCAAGTGTTTAACTATTGACCCATGGCTAAAACTCAAGTTTTAAAAACTTCTCGAAATATGAATTTGCACTTTCTTTAGTGTATTAAGTGTTTCAAAATGTCTTCTTTCACGTAGATTCGTAATCATCAAAATCAAATAAGTCAGTTTTAAGATATCGTTGATTGAACAAAGTTGTCTTCTTCTTGTTTGAAGTGTTCTACTATGGACCCATGGGTAAAACTCAGGTTTTAAAAACTTCCCAAAATCTGAATTTGGACTTTATTTAGTGTATTAAGTGTTTCAAAATGTCATCTTTTACGTAGATTCGGAACCGTCAAAAGCAAATAAGTCAGTTTTGAGATATCTTTGATAGAACAAAGTTCTGTCTTTCTTGTTTCAATTGTTCTACTGTGCACCCAAGGCTAAAACTCAAGTTTTAAAAAACTTTCCGAGATCTGAATCTGGACTTTCATTAGTGTATTAAGTGTATCAAAATGTCGTCTTTCACATAGATTCGGAATCGTCAACTGCTAAAAAGTCAATTTTGAGATATCGTTGATTTAACAAAGTTGTCTCCTTCTTGTTTCAAGTGTTCTACTATGGACCCATGGGTAAAACTCAAGTTTTAAAAATGTCCCGAAATCCGAATTTGGACTTTCACTAGTGTATTAAGTTTTTCAAAATGTCGTCTTTCACGTAGATTCGGAATCATCAAAACCAAATAATTCAGTTTTTAGATATCTTTGATTGAACAAAGTTTTGTCCTTCTTGTTTCAAGTGTTTAACTATGGACCATGGCTAAAACTCAAGTTTTAAAAACTTCTCGAAATCTGAATCTAGACTTTCATTAGTGTATTAAGTGTATCAAAATGTCATCTTTCACATAGATTCGGAATCGTCAACTGCAAAAAAGTCAATTTTAAGATATCGTTGATTGAACAAAGTTGTCTCCTTCTTGTTTCAAGTGTTCTACTATGGACCATGGCTAAAACTCAAGTTTTAGAGACATCCCGAAATCTGAATTTGGACTTTCGTTAGTTTATTAAGTGTATCAAAATGTCATCTTTCACATTGATTCGAGATCGTCAACCGCAAAAAAAGTCAGTTTTGAGATATCTTTGAATGAACAAATTTGTCTCTTTTTTGTTTCAAGTGTTTAAATATGGACCCATGGCTAAAACTCAAGTTTTAAAGACTTCCCGAAATCTGAATTTGGACTTTCATCAGTGTATTAAGTGTATTAAAATGTAGTCTTTCACATTCATTCAGAATCGTCCACCGCAAAAAACTTCCATTAAGAGTTATCGTTGAATGAACGAAGTTGTCTCTTTCTTGTTTCAAGTGTTCAACTATGGACCCATGGCCAAAACTCAAGTTTTAAAAACTTCCCAAAATCTGAATTTGGTCTTTCTTTAGTGTATTAAGTGTTTCAAAATGCCGTCTTTCACGTAGATTTGTAATCATCAAAAGCAAATAAGTCAGTTTTTAGATATCTTAGATTGAACAAAGTTCTGTCTTTCTTGTTTCAAGTGTTCTACTATGGACCCATGGCTAAAACTCAAGTTTTAAAAACTTCCCGAAATCTAAATCTGGACTTTCATAAGGGTATTAAGTGTATCAAAATGTCATCTTTCACATAGATTCGGAATCGTCAACTGCAAAAAAGTCAATTTTAAGATATCGTTGATTGAACAAAGTTGTCTCTTTCTTGTTTCAAGTGTTCTACTATAGACCCATGGCTAAAACTCAAGTTTTAAAAAAGTTCCTGGAATCCGAATTTAGACATTCGTTAGTGTATTAAGTGTATCAAAATGTCGTCTTTCACGTTGATTCGGAATCGTCAACCGCAATAAAAGTCAGTTTTGAGATATTGTTGAATGAACAAAGTTGCTTCTTTCTTGTTTCAAGTGTTTAACTATTGACCCATGGCTAAAACTCAAGCTTTAAAGACTTCCCGAAATCCAAATTTGGACTTTCGTTAGTGTATTAAGTGTATCAAAATGTCGTCTTTCACATTTATTCGAAATCGTCAACCGCAAAAAAAGTCAGTTTTGAGAAATCGTTGAATGAACAAAGTTGTCTCTTTCTTGTTTCAAGTGTTTAACTATGGACCCGTGGCTAAAACTCAAGTTTTAAAGACTTCCCGAAATCTGAATTTGGACTTTCATCAGTGTATTAAGTGTATTAAAATGTAGTCTTTCACATTCATTCAGAATCGTCCACCGCAAAAAACTTCCATTAAGAGTTATCGTTGAATGAACGAAGTTGTCTCTTTCTTGTCTCAAGTGTTCTACTATAAACCCATGGCTAAAACTCAAGTTTTAAAGACTTCCCGAAATCCAAATTTAGACTTTCATTAGTGTATTAAGTGTATTAAAATGTTGTATTTCACATTGATTCGGAATCGTCAACCGCAAAAAAAGTCAGTTCTGAGATATCGTTTAATGAACAAAGTTGTCTCTTTCTTGTTTCAAGTGTTTAACTATGGACCCATGGCTAAAACTCAAGCTTTAAAGACTTCCCGAAATCTAAATTTGGACTTTCGTTAGTGTATTAAGTGTATCAAAATGTCGTATTTCACATTGATTCGGAATCGTCAACCGCAAAAAAAGTCAGTTTTGAGAAATCGTTGAATGAACAAAGTTGTCTCTTTCTTGTTTCAAGTGTTTAACTATGGACCCATGGCTAAAACTCAAGTTTTAAAGACTTCCCGAAATCCGAATTTGGACTTTCATTAGTGTATTAAGTGTATTAAAATGTCGTCTTTCACATTGATTCGGAATCATCAACCGCAAAAAAAGTCAGTTTTGAGTTATCGTTGAATGAACAAAGTTGTCTCTTTCTTGTTTCAAGTGTTCTACTATAGACCCATGGCTAAAACTCAAGTTTTAAAGACTTCCCGAAATCCAAATTTAGACTTTCATTCGTGTATTAAGTGTATTAAAATGTTGTATTTCACATTGATTCGGAATCGTCAACCACAAAAAAAGTCAGTTCTGAGATATCGTTTAATGAACAAAGTTGTCTCTTTCTTGTTTCAAGTGTTTAACTATGGACCCATGGCTAAAACTCAAGCTTTAAAGACTTCCCAAAATCCAAATTTGGACTTTCGTTAGTGTATTAAGTGTATCAAAATGTCGTATTTCACATTGATTCGGAATCGTCAACCGCAATAAAAGTCAGTTTTGAGATATTGTTGAATGAACAAAGTTGCTTCTTTCTTGTTTCAAGTGTTTAACTATTGACCCATGGCTAAAACTCAAGCTTTAAAGACTTCCCGAAATCCAAATTTGGACTTTCGTTAGTGTATTAAGTGTATCGAAATGTCGTCTTTCACATTTATTCGAAATCGTCAACCACAAAAAAAGTCAGTTTTGAGAAATCGTTGAATGAACAAAGTTGTCTCTTTCTTGTTTCAAGTGTTTAACTATGGACCCATGGCTAAAACTCAAGTTTTAAAGACTTCCCGAAATCCGAATTTGGACTTTCATTAGTGTATTAAGTGTATTAAAATGTCGTCTTTCACATTGATTCGGAATCGTCAACCGCAAAAAAAGTCAGTTTTGAGTTATCGTTGAATGAACAAAGTTGTCTCTTTCTTGTTTCAAGTGTTCTACTATAGACCCATGGCTAAAACTCAAGTTTTAAAGACTTCCCGAAATCCAAATTTAGACTTTCATTAGTGTATTAAGTGTATTAAAATGTTGTATTTCATATTGATTCGGAATCGTCAACCGCAAAAAAAGTCAGTTCTGAGATATCGTTTAATGAACAAAGTTGTCTCTTTCTTGTTTCAAGTGTTTAACTATGGACCCATGGCTAAAACTCAAGCTTTAAAGACTTCCCAAAATCCAAATTTGGACTTTCGTTAGTGTATTAAGTGTATCAAAATGTCGTATTTCACATTGATTCGGAATCGTCAACCGCAAAAAAAGTCAGTTCTGAGATATCGTTGAATGAACGAAGTTGTTTCTTTCTTGTTTCAAGTGTTTAACTATGGACCCATGGCTAAAACTCAAGTTTTAAGGACTTCCCGAAATCCGAATTTGGACTTTCATTAGTGTATTAAGTGTATTAAAATGTCGTCTTTCACATTGATTCAGAATCGTCAACTACAAAAAAAGTCAGTTTTGAGTTATCGTTGAATGAACAAAGTTGTCTCTTTCTTGTTTCAAGTGTTTAACTATGGACCCATGGCTAAAACTCAAGTTTTAAAGACTTCCCGAAATCCGAATTTGGACTTTCATTAGTGTATTAAGTGTATTAAAATGTCGTCTTTCGCATTGATTCGGAATCGTCAACCGCAAAAAAAGTCAGTTTTCAGTTATCGTTGAATGAACAAAGTTGTCTCTTTCTTGTTTCAAGTGTTCAACTATGGACCCATGGCTAAAACTCAAGTTTTAAAGACTTCCCGAAATCCAAATTTGGACTTTCATTTGTGTATTAAGTGTATTAAAATGTCGTCTTTCACATTGATTCAGAATCGTCAACCACAAAAAAAGTCAGTTTTGAGATATCGTTGAATGAACAAAGTTGTCTCTTTCTTGTTTCAAGTGTTGAACTATGGACCCATGGCTAAAACTCAAGTTTTAAAAACTTCCCAAAATCTGAATTGGACTTTATTTAGTGTATTAAGTGTTTCAAAATGTCATCTTTTACGTAGATTCGGAACCGTCAAAAGCAAGTAAGTCAGTTTTGAGATATCTTTGATAGAACAAAGTTCTGTCTTTCTTGTTTCAATTGTTCTACTGTGCACCCAAGGCTAAAACTCAACTTTTAAAAACTTTCCGAGATCTGAATCTGGACTTTCATTAGTGTATTAAGTGTATCAAAATGTCGTCTTTCACATAGATTCGGAATCGTCAACTGCAAAAAAGTCAATTTTGAGATATCGTTGATTTAACAAAGTTGTCTCCTTCTTGTTTCAAGTGTTCTACTATGGACCCATGGGTAAAACTCAAGTTTTAAAAATGTCCCGAAATCCAAATTTGGACTTTCACTAGTGTATTAAGTGTATCAAAATGTCGTCTTTCACATTGATTCGGAATCGTCAACCGCAAAAAAAGTCAGTTTTGAGATATCGTTGAATGAAGAAAGTTGTCTTTTTCTTGTTTCAAGTGTTCAACAATGGACCCATGGCTAAAACTCAAGTTTTAAAGACTTCCCGAAATCCGAATTTGGATTTTTCGTTAGTGTATTAAGTGTATTAAAATGTCGTCTTTCACATTGATTCGGAATCGTCAACCGCAAAAAAAGTCAGTTTTGAGATATCGTTGAATGAACAAAGTTGTTCCTATCTTTTTTCAATTGTTTAACTATGGACCCATGGCTAAAACTCAAGTTTTAAAGACTTTCCGAAATCCGAATTTGGACTTTCATCAGTGTATTAAGTGTATTAAAATGTCGTCTTTCACATTGATTCGGAATCGTCCACTACAAAAAACTGCCATTTTGAGTTATCGTTGAATAAGCAAAGTTGTCTCTTTCTTGTTTCAAGTGTTCAACTATGGACCCATGGCTAAAACACAAGTTTTAAAAACTTCTCGAAATATGAATTTGGACTTTCTTTAGTGTATTAAGTTTTTTAAAATGTCGTCTTTCACGTAGATTCGGAATCATCAAAACCAAATAAGTCAGTTTTTAGATATCTTTGATTGAACAAAGTTCTGTCTTTCTTGTTTCAAGTGTTCTACTATGGACCCATGGCTAAAACTCAAGTTTTAAAAACTTCTCAAAATCTGAATCTGGACTTTCATTAGTGTATTAAGTGTATCAAAATGTCATCTTTCACATAGATTCGGAATCGTCAATTGCAAAAAGTCAATTTTAAGATATCGTTGATTGAACAAAGTTGTCTCCTTCTTGTTTCAAGTGTTTTACTATGGACCCATGGGTAAAACTCAAGTTTTAAAAACTTCCCGGAATCCGAATTTAGACTTTCGTTAGTGTATTAAGTGTATCAAAATGTCGTCTTTCACATTGATTCGGAATCGTCAACCGGAAAAAAAGTCAGTTTTGAGATATCGTTGAATGAACAAAGTTGTCTCTTTCTTGTTTCAAGTGTTTAACTATGGACCATGGCTAAAACTCAAGTTTTAAAGACATCCCGAAATTCGAATTTGGACTTTCGTTAGTGTATTAAGTGTATCAAAATGTCATCTTTGACATTGATTCGAGATCGTCAACCGCAAAAAAAGTCAGTTTTGAGATATCGTTAAATGAACAAAGTTGTCTCTTTCTTGTTTCAAGTGTTTAACTATGGACCCATGGCTAAAACTCAAGTTTTAAAGACTTCCCGAAATCTGAATTTGGACTTTCATCAGTGTATTAAGTGTATTAAAATGTAGTCTTGCACATTGATTCAGAATCGTCCACCGCAAAAAACCTCCGTTTCGAGTTATCGTTGAATGAACGAAGTTGTCTCTTTCTTGTTTCAAGTGTTCAACTATGGACCCATGGCCAAAACTCAAGTTTTAAAAACTTCCCAAAATCTAAATTTGTGCTTTCTTTAGTGTATTAAGTGTTTCAAAATGCCGTCTTTCACGTAGATTCGTAATCATTAAAAGCAAATAAGTCAGTTTTTAGATATCTTTGATTGAACAAAGTTCTGTCTTTCTTGTTTCAAGTGTTCTACTATGGACCCATGGCTAAAACTCAAGTTTTAAAAACTTCCCGAAATCTAAATCTGGACTTTCATTAGGGTATTAAGTGTATCAAAATGTCGTCTTCCACATAGATTCGGAATCGTCAACTGCAAAAAAGTCAATTTGAAGATATCGTTGATTGAACAAAGTTGTCTCTTTCTTGTTTCAAGTGTTCTACTATGGACCCATGGGTAAAACTCAAGTTTTAAAAAAGTTCCCGGAATCTGAATTTGGACATTCGTTAGTGTATTAAGTGTATCAAAATGTCGTCTTTCACGTTGATTCGGAATCGTCAACCGCAATAAAAGTCAGTTTTGAGATATTGTTGAATGAAGAAAGTTGTCTCTTTGTTGTTTCAAGTGTTTAACTATTGACCCATGGCTAAAACTCAAGGTTTAAAGACTTCCCGAAATCCAAATTTGGACTTTCGTTAGTGTATTAAGTGTATCAAAATGTCGTCTTTCACATTTATTCGGAATCGTCAACCGCAAAAAAAGTCAGTTTTGAGAAATCGTTGAATGAACAAAGTTGTCTCTTTCTTGTTTCAAGTGTTCTACTATAGACCCATGGCTAAAACTCAAGTTTTAAAGACTTCCCGAAATCCAAATTTAGACTTTCATTAGTGTATTAAGTGTATTAATATGTCGTATTTCACATTGATTCGGAATCGTCAACCGCAAAAAAAGTCAGTTTTGAGATATCGTTGAATGAACAAAGTTGTCTATTTCTTGTTTCAAGTGTTTAACTATGGACCCATGCCTAAAACTCAAGTTTTAAGGACTTCCCGAAATTCGAATTTGGACTTTCATTATTGTATTAAGTGTATTAAAATGTCGTCTTTCACATTGATTCAGAATCGTCAACCGCAAAAAAAGTCAGTTTTGAGTTATCGTTGAATGAACAAAGTTGTCTCTTTCTTGTTTCAAGTGTTTAACTATGGACCCATTGCTAAAACTCAAGTTTTAAAGACTTCCCGAAATCCGAATTTGGACTTTCATTAGTGCATTAAGTGTATTAAAAAGTCGTCTTTTGCATTGATTCGGAATCGTCAACCGCAAAAAAAGTCAGTTTTGAGTTATCGTTGAATGAACAAAGTTGTCTCTTTCTTGTTTCAAGTGTTTAACTATGGACCCATGGCTAAAACTCAAGTTTTAAAGACTTCCCGAAATCTGAATTTGGACTTTCATCAGTGTATTAAGTGTATTAAAATGTAGTCTTTCACATTGATTCAGAATCGTCCACCGCAAAAAACTTCCCTTTCGAGTTATCGTTGAATGAACAAAGTTGTCTCTTTCTTGTTTCAAGTGTTCAACTATGGACCCATGGCCAAAACTCAAGTTTTAAAAACTTCCCAAAATCTGAATTTAGGCTTTCTTTAGTGTATTAAGTGTTTCAAAATGCCGTCTTTCACGTAGATTCGTAATCATCAAAAGCAAATAAGTGAGTTTTTAGATATCTTTGATTGAACAAAGTTCTTTCTTTCTTGTTTCAAGTGTTCTACTCTGGACCCATGGCTAAAACTCAACTTTTTAAAACTTCCCAAAATCTAAATCTGGACTTTCATTAGGGTATTAAGTGTATCAAAATGTCGTCTTTCACATAGATTCGGAATCGTCAACTGCAAAAAAGTCAATTTGAAGATATCGTTGATTGAACAAAGTTGTCTCTTTCTTGTTTCAAGTGTTCTACTATGGACCCATGGGTAAAACTCAAGTTTTAAAAAAGTTCCCGGAATCCGAATTTGGACATTCGTTAGTGTATTAAGTGTATCAAAATGCCGTCTTTCACGTTGATTCGGAATCGTCAACCACAATAAAAGTCAGTTTTGAGATATTGTTGAATGAAGAAAGTTGTCTCTTTCTTGTTTCAAGTGTTTAACTATTGACCCATGGCTAAAACTCAAGTTTTAAAAACTTCTCGAAATATGAATTTGCACTTTCTTTAGTGTATTAAGTGTTTCAAAATGTCTTCTTTCACGTAGATTCGGAATCATCAAAAGCAAATAAGTAAGTTTTTAGATATCTTTGATTGAACAAAGTTCTGTCTTTCTTGTTTCAAGTGTTTAACTATGGACCATGGCTAAAACTCAAGTTTTAAAAACTTTCCGAAATCTGAATTTGGACTTTCTTTAGTGTATTAAGTGTTTCAAAATGCTGTCTTTCACGTAGATTCGTAATCATCAAAATCAAATAAGTCAGTTTTAAGATATCGTTGATTGAACAAAGTTGTCTTCTTCTTGTTTGAAGTGTTCTACTATGGACCCATGGGTAAAACTCAGGTTTTAAAAACTTCCCAAAATCTGAATTTGGACTTTATTTAGTGTATTAAGTGTTTCAAAATGTCATCTTTTACGTAGATTCGGAACCGTCAAAAGCAAATAAGTCAGTTTTGAGATATCTTTGATAGAACAAAGTTCTGTCTTTCTTGTTTCAATTGTTCTACTGTGCACCCAAGGCTAAAACTCAAGTTTTAAAAACTTTCCGAGATCTGAATCTGGACTTTCATTAGTGTATTAAGTGTATCAAAATGTCGTCTCTCACATAGATTCGAAATCATCAACTGCTAAAAAGTCAATTTTGAGATATCGTTGATTTAACAAAGTTGTCTCCTTCTTGTTTCAAGTGTTCTACTATGGACCCATGGGTAAAACTCAAGTTTTAAAAATGTCCCGAAATCCGAATTTGGACTTTCACTAATGTATTAAGTTTTTCAAAATGTCGTCTTTCACGTAGATTCAGAATCATCAAAACCAAATAAGTCAGTTTTTAGATATCTTTGATTGAACAAAGTTTTGTCTTTCTTGTTTCAAGTGTTTAACTATGGACCATGGCTAAAACTCAAGTTTTAAAAACTTCCCGAGATCTGAATCTAGACTTTCATTAGTGTATCAAAATGTCGTCTTTCACATAGATTCGGAATCGTCAACTGCAAAAAAGTCAATTTTGAGATATCGTTGATTGAACAAAGTTGTCTCCTTCTTGTTTCAAGTGTTCTACTATGGACCCATGGGTAAAACTGAAGTTTTAAAAACGTCCCAAAATCAGAATTTGGACTTTCACTAGTGTATTAAGTGTATCAAAATTTCGTCTTTCACATTGATTCGGAATCGTCAACCGTAAAAAAAGTCAGTTTTGAGATATCGTTTGAATGAAGAAAGTTGTCTCTTTCTTGTTTCAAGTGTTCAACAATGGACCCATGGCTAAAACTCAAGTTTTAAAGACTTTCCGAAATCCGAATTTCGACTTTCATTAGTGTATTAAGTGTATTAAAATGTCATCTTTCACAGTGAGTCGGAATCGTCAACCACAAAAAAAGTCAATTTTGAGATATCGTTGAATGAACAAAGTTGTCTCTTTCTTTTTTCAAGGGTTTATCTACGGACCCATGGCTAAAACTCAAGTTTTAAAGACTTTCCGAAATCCGAATTTGGACTTTCATCAGTGTATTAAGTGTATTAAAATGTCGTCTTTCACATTGATTCGGAATCGTCCACTGCAAAAAACTTCCCTTTTGAGTTATAGTTGAATGAACAAAGTTGTCTCTTTCTTGTTTCAAGTGTTCAACTATGGACCCATGGCTAAAACTCAAGTTTTAAAAACTTCTCGAAATATGAATTTGGACTTTCTTTAGTGTATTAGGTGTTTCAAAATGTCGTCTTTCACGTAGATTCGGAATCATCAACAGCAAAAAAAGTCAGTTTTGTGATATCGTTGAATGAACAAAGTTGTATCTTTCTTGTTTCAAGTGTTTAACTACGGACCCATGGCTAAAACTCAAGTTTTAAAGACTTTTCGAAATCCGAATTTGGACTTTTATCAGTGTATTAAGTGTATTAAAATGTCGTCTTTCACATTGATTCGGAATCGTCCACCGCAAAAAAGTTCCCTTTTGAGTTATCGTTGAATGAATAAAGTTGTCTCTTTCTTGTTTCAAGTTTTCAACTATGGACCCATGGCTAAAACTTAAGTTTTAAAAACTTCTCGAAATATGAATTTGTACTTTCTTTTGTGTATTAAGTGTTTCAAAATGTCGTCTTTCACGTAGATTCGGAATCATGAAAAGCAAATAAGTCAGTTTTTAGATATCTTTGATTGAACAAAGTTCTGTCTTTCTTGTTTCAAGTGTTTAACTATGGACCATGGCTAAAACTCAAGTTTTAAAAAAACTTTTCGAAATCTGAATTTGGACTTTCTTTAGTGTATTAAGTGTTTCAAAATGCTGTCTTTCACGTAGATTCGTAATCATCAAAAGCAAATAAGTCAGTTTTAAGATATCGTTGAATGAACAAAGTTGTCTCTTTCTTGTTTCAAGTGTTTAACTATGGACCCATGGCAAAAACTCAAGTTTTAAGGACTTCCCGAAATCCGAATTTGGACTTTCATCAGTGTATTAAGTGTATTAAAATGTCGTCTTTCACATTGATTCGGAATCGTCAACCGCAAAAAAAGACAGTTTTGAGTTATCGTTGAATTTACAAAGTTGCCTGTTTCTTGTTTCAAGTGTTCAACTATGGACCCATGGCTAAAACTCAAGTTTTAAAAACTTCCCGAAATCTGAATTTGAACTTTATTTAGTGTATTAAGTGTTTCAAAATGTCATCTTTCACGTAGATTCGGAGCCGTCAAAAGCAAATAAGTCAGTTTTGAGATATCGTTCATAGAACAAAGTTTTGTCTTTCTTGTTTCAAGTGTTCTACTGTGCACCCATGGCTAAAACTCAAGTTTTAAAAACTTCCCGAGATCTGAATCTGGACTTTCATTAGTGTATCAAAATGTCGTCTTTCACATAGATTCGGAATCGTCAACTGCAAAAAAGTCAATTTTGAGATATCGTTGATTGAACAAAGTTGTCTCCTTCTTGTTTCAAGTGTTCTACTATGGACCCATGGGTAAAACTGAAGTTTTAAAAACGTCCCAAAATCCGAATTTGGACTTTCACTAGTGTATTAAGTGTATCAAAATTTCGTCTTTCACATTGATTCGGAATCGTCAACCGTAAAAAAAGTCAGTTTTGAGATATCGTTTGAATGAAGAAAGTTGTCTCTTTCTTGTTTCAAGTGTTCAACAATGGACCCATGGCTAAAACTCAAGTTTTAAAGACTTTCCGAAATCCGAATTTCGACTTTCATTAGTGTATTAAGTGTATTAAAATGTCATCTTTCACAGTGAGTCGGAATCGTCAACCACAAAAAAAGTCAATTTTGAGATATCGTTGAATGAACAAAGTTGTCTCTTTCTTTTTTCAAGGGTTTATCTACGGACCCATGGCTAAAACTCAAGTTTTAAAGACTTCCCGAAATCCGAATTTGGACTTTCATCAGTGTATTAAGTGTATTAAAATGTCGTCTTTCACATTGATTCGGAATCGTCCACTGCAAAAAACTTCCCTTTTGAGTTATAGTTGAATGAACAAAGTTGTCTCTTTCTTGTTTCAAGTGTTCAACTATGGACCCATGGCTAAAACTCAAGTTTTAAAAACTTCTCGAAATATGAATTTGGACTTTCTTTAGTGTATTAGGTGTTTCAAAATGTCGTCTTTCACGTAGATTCGGAATCATCAACAGCAAAAAAAGTCAGTTTTGTGATATCGTTGAATGAACAAAGTTGTATCTTTCTTGTTTCAAGTGTTTAACTACGGACCCATGGCTAAAACTCAAGTTTTAAAGACTTTTCGAAATCCGAATTTGGACTTTTATCAGTGTATTAAGTGTATTAAAATGTCGTCTTTCACATTGATTCGGAATCGTCCACCGCAAAAAAGTTCCCTTTTGAGTTATCGTTGAATGAATAAAGTTGTCTCTTTCTTGTTTCAAGTTTTCAACTATGGACCCATGGCTAAAACTTAAGTTTTAAAAACTTCTCGAAATATGAATTTGTACTATCTTTAGTGTATTAAGTTTTTCAAAATGTCGTCTTTCACGTAGATTCGGAATCATGAAAAGCAAATAAGTCAGTTTTTAGATATCTTTGATTGAACAAAGTTCTGTCTTTCTTGTTTCAAGTGTTTAACTATGGACCATGGCTAAAACTCAAGTTTTAAAAACTTTTCGAAATCTGAATTTGGACTTTCTTTAGTGTATTAAGTGTTTCAAAATGCTGTCTTTCACGTAGATTCGTAATCATCAAAAGCAAATAAGTCAGTTTTAAGATATCGTTGATTGAACAAAGTTGTCTTCTTCTTGTTTCAAGTGTTCTACTATGGACCCATGGGTAAAACTCAAGTTTTAAAAACTTCCCGGAATCTGAATTGAGACTTTCGTTAGTGTATTAAGTGTATCAAAATGTCGTCTTTCACATGGATTCGGAATCGTCAACCGCAAAAAAAGTCAGTTTTGAGATATCGTTGAATGAACAAAGTTGTCTCTTTCTTGTTTCAAGTGCTTAACTATGGACCATGGCTAAAACTCAAGTTTTAAAGACATCCCGAAATCCAAATTTGGACTTTCTTTAGTGTATTAAGTGTATCAAAATGTCATCTTTCACATTGATTCGAGATCGTCAACCGCAAAAAAAGTCAGTTTTGAGATATCGTTGAATGAACAAAGTTGTCTCTTTCTTGTTTCAAGTGTTTAACTATGGACCCATGGCTAAAACTCAAGTTTTAAAGACTTCCCGAAATCTGAATTTGGACTTTCATCAGTGTATTAAGTGTATTAAAATGTAGTCTTTCACATTGATTCAGAATCGTCCACCGCAAAAAACTTCCCTTTCGAGTTATCGTTGAATGAACGAAGTTGTCTCTTTCTTGTTTCAAGTGTTCAACTATGGACCCATGGCCAAAACTCAAGTTTTAAAAACTTCCCAAAATCTGAATTTGGGCTTTCTTTAGTGTATTAAGTGTTTCAAAATGCCGTCTTTCACGTAGATTCGTAATCATCAAAAGCAAATAAGTCAGTTTTTAGATATCTTTGATTGAACAAAGTTCTGTCTTTTCTTGTTTCAAGTGTTCTACTATGGACCCATGGCTAAAACTCAAGTTTTAAAAACATCCCGAAATCTAAATCTGGCATTTCATTAGGGTATTAAGTGTATCAAAATGTCGTCTTTCACATAGATTCGAAATCGTCAACTGCAAAAAAGTCAATTTTAAGATATCGTTGATTGAACAAAGTTGTCTCTTTCTTGTTTCAAGTGTTCTACTATGGACCCATGGGTAAAACTCAAGTTTTAAAAAAGTTCCCGGAATCCGAATTTGGACATTCGTTAGTGTATTAAGTGTATCAAAATGTCGTCTTTCACGTTGATTCGGAATCGTCAACCACAATAAAAGTCAGTTTTGAGATATTGTTGAATGAACAAAGTTCTCTCTTTCGTGTTTCAAGTGTTCTACTATTTACCCATGGCTAAAGCTCAAGTTTTAAAGACTTCCCGAAATCCGAATTTGGACTTTCGTTAGTGTATTATGTGTATCAAAATGTCGTCTTTCACATTTATTCGAAATCGTCAACTGCAAAAAAAGTCAGTTTTGAGAAATCGTTGAATGAACAAAGTTGTCTCTTTCTTGTTTCAAGTGTTCTACTATGGACCCATGGCTAAAACTGAAGTTTTAAAGACTTCCCGAAATCCAAATTTAGATTTTCATTAGTGTATTAAGTGTATTAAAATGTCGTATTTTACATTGATTCGGAATCGTCAACCGCAAAAAAAGTCAGTTTTGAGATATCGTTGAATGAACAAAGTTGTCTCTTTCTTGTTTCAAGTGTTTAACTATGGACCCATGGCTAAAACTCAAGTTTTAAAGACTTCCCGAAATCCGAATTTGGACATTCGTTAGTGTATTAAGTGTATCAAAATGTCGTCTTTCACGTTGATTCGGAATCGTCCACCACAATAAAAGTCAGTTTTGAGATATTGTTGATTGAACAAAGTTCTGTCTTTCTTGTTTCAAGTGTTCTACTATGTACCCATGGCTAAAACTCAAGTTTTAAAAACTTCCCGAAATCTAAATCTGGACTTTCGTTAGGGTATTAAGTGTATCAAAATGTCGTCTTTCACATAGATTCGGAATCGTCAACTGCAAAAAAGTCAATTTTAAGATATCGTTGATTGAACAAAGTTGTCTCTTTCTTGTTTCAAGTGTTCTACTATGGACCCATGGGTAAAACTCAAGTTTTAAAAAAGTTCTCGGAATCCGAATTTGGACATTCGTTAGTGTATTAAGTGTATCAAAATGTCGTCTTTCACTTTGATTCGGAATCGTCAACCGCAATAAAAGTCAGTTTTGAGATATTGTTGAATGAACAAAGTTGTCTCTTTCTTGTTTCAAGTGTTCTACTATTGACCCATGGCTTAAACTCAAGTTTTAAAGACTTCCCGAAATCCGAATTTGGACTTTGGTTAGTGTATTAAGTGTATCAAAATGTCGTCTTTCACATTTATTCGAAATCGTCAACCGCAAAAAAAGTCAGTTTTGAGAAATCGTTGAATGAACAAAGTTGTCTCTTTCTTGTTTCAAGTGTTCTACTATGGACCCATGGCTAAAACTCAAGTTTTAAAGACTTCCCGAAATCCAAATTTAGACTTTCATTAGTGTATTAAGTGTTTCAAAATGTCATCTTTCACGTAGATTCGGAGCCGTCAAAAGCAAATAAGTCAGTTTTGAGATATCTTTGATAGAACAAAGTTCTGTCTTTCTTGTTTCAAGTGTTCTACTGTGCACCCATGGCTAAAACTCAAGTTTTAAAAACTTCCCGAGATCTGAATCAGGACTTTCATTAGTGTATCAAAATGTCGTCTTTCACATAGATTCGGAATCGTCAACTGCAAAAAAGTCAATTTTGAGATATCGTTGATTGAATAAAGTTGTCTCCTTCTTGTTTCAAGTGTTCTACTATGGACCCATGGGTAAAACTGAAGTTTTAAAAATGTCCCAAAATCCGAATTTGGACTTTCACTAGTGTATTAAGTGTATCAAAATGTCGTCTTTCACATTGATTCAGAATCGTCA
Source organism: Diospyros kaki (assembly GCA_036245055.1). Taxonomy (NCBI): domain Eukaryota; kingdom Viridiplantae; phylum Streptophyta; class Magnoliopsida; order Ericales; family Ebenaceae; genus Diospyros; species Diospyros kaki. The sequence continues at coordinate 16,836,035 of BSEG01000009.1, read as the reverse complement.
ACCGCAAAAAAAGTCAGTTTTGAGATATCGTTTGAATGAAGAAAGTTGTCTCTTTCTTGTTTCAAGTGTTCATCAATGGACCCATGGCTAAAACTCAAGTTTTAAAGACTTTCCGAAATCTGAATTTCGACTTTCATTAGTGTATTAAGTGTATTAAAATGTCGTCTTTCACAGTGAGTCGGAATCGTCAACCACAAAAAAAGTCAATTTTGAGATATCGTTGAATGAACAAAGTTGTCTCTTTCTTGTTTCAAGTGTTCAACTATGGACCCATGGCTAAAACTCAAGTTTTAAAAACTTCTCGAAATATGAATTTGGACTTTCTTTAGTGTATTAGGTGTTTCAAAATGTCGTCTTTCACGTAGATTCGGAATCATCAACAGCAAAAAAATTCAGTTTTGTGATATCGTTGAATGAACAAAGTTGTATCTTTCTTGTTTCAAGTGTTTAACTACGGACCCATGGCTAAAACTCAAGTTTTAAAGTCTTTTCGAAATCCGAATTTGGACTTTCATCAGTGTATTAAGTGTATTAAAATGTCGTCTTTCACATTGATTCGGAATCGTCCACCGCAAAAAAGTTCCCTTTTGAGTTATCGTTGAATGAACAAAGTTGTCTCTTTCTTGTTTCAAGTGTTCAACTATGGACCCATGGCTAAAACTCAAGTTTTAAAAACTTCTCGAAATATGAATTTGCACTTTCTTTAGTGTATTAAGTGTTTCAAAATGTCGTCTTTCACGTAGATTCGGAATCATGAAAAGCAAATAAGTCAGTTTTTAGATATCTTTGATTGAACAAAGTTCTGTCTTTCTTGTTTCAAGTGTTTAACTATGGACCATGGCTAAAACTCAAGTTTTAAAAACTTTTCGAAATCTGAATTTGGACTTTCTTTAGTGTATTAAGTGTTTCAAAATGCTGTCTTTCACGTAGATTCGTAATCATCAAAATCAAATAAGTCAGTTTTAAGATATCGTTGATTGAACAAAGTTGTCTTCTTCTTGTTTGAAGTGTTCTACTATGGACCCATGGGTAAAACTCAGGTTTTAAAAACTTCCCAAAATCTGAATTTGGACTTTACTTAGTGTATTAAGTGTTTCAAAATGTCATCTTTTACGTAGATTCGGAACCGTCAAAAGCAAATAAGTCAGTTTTGAGATATCTTTGATAGAACAAAGTTCTGTCTTTCTTGTTTCAATTGTTCTACTGTGCACCCAAGGCTAAAACTCAAGTTTTAAAAAACTTTCCGAGATCTGAATCTGGACTTTCATTAGTGTATTAAGTGTATCAAAATGTCGTCTTTCACATAGATTTGGAATCGTCAACTGCTAAAAAGTCAATTTTGAGATATCGTTGATTTAACAAAGTTGTCTCCTTCTTGTTTCAAGTGTTCTACTATGGACCCATGGGTAAAACTCAAGTTTTAAAAATGTCCCGAAATCCGAATTTGGACTTTCACTAGTGTATTAAGTTTTTCAAAATGTCGTCTTTCACGTAGATTCGGAATCATCAAAACCAAATAATTCAGTTTTTAGATATCTTTGATTGAACAAAGTTTTGTCCTTCTTGTTTCAAGTGTTCTACTATGGACCATGGCTAAAACTCAAGTTTTAGAGACATCCCGAAATCTGAATTTGGACTTTCGTTAGTTTATTAAGTGTATCAAAATGTCATCTTTCACATTGATTCGAGATCGTCAACCGCAAAAAAAGTCAGTTTTGAGATATCTTTGAATGAACAAATTTGTCTCTTTTTTGTTTCAAGTGTTTAACTATGGACCCATGGCTAAAACTCAAGTTTTAAAGACTTCCCGAAATCTGAATTTGGACTTTCATCAGTGTATTAAGTGTATTAAAATGTAGTCTTTCACATTCATTCAGAATCGTCCACCGCAAAAAACTTCCATTAAGAGTTATCGTTGAATGAACGAAGTTGTCTCTTTCTTGTTTCAAGTGTTCAACTATGGACCCATGGCCAAAACTCAAGTTTTAAAAACTTCCCAAAATCTGAATTTGGTCTTTCTTTAGTGTATTAAGTGTTTCAAAATGCCGTCTTTCACGTAGATTTGTAATCATCAAAAGCAAATAAGTCAGTTTTTAGATATCTTAGATTGAACAAAGTTCTGTCTTTCTTGTTTCAAGTGTTCTACTATGGACCCATGGCTAAAACTCAAGTTTTAAAGACTTCTCGAAATCTAAATCTGGACTTTCATAAGGGTATTAAGTGTATCAAAATGTCATCTTTCACATAGATTCGGAATCGTCAACTGCAAAAAAGTCAATTTTAAGATATCGTTGATTGAACAAAGTTGTCTCTTTCTTGTTTCAAGTGTTCTACTATGGACCCATGGCTAAAACTCAAGTTTTAAAAAAGTTCCTGGAATCCGAATTTAGACATTCGTTAGTGTATTAAGTGTATCAAAATGTCGTCTTTCACGTTGATTCGGAATCGTCAACCGCAATAAAAGTCAGTTTTGAGATATTGTTGAATGAACAAAGTTGCTTCTTTCTTGTTTCAAGTGTTTAACTATTTACCCATGGCTAAAACTCAAGCTTTAAAGACTTCCCGAAATCCAAATTTGGACTTTCGTTAGTGTATTAAGTGTATCAAAATGTCGTCTTTCACATTTATTCGAAATCGTCAACCGCAAAAAAAGTCAGTTTTGAGAAATCGTTGAATGAACAAAGTTGTCTCTTTCTTGTTTCAAGTGTTTAACTATGGACCCGTGGCTAAAACTCAAGTTTTAAAGACTTCCCGAAATCTGAATTTGGACTTTCATCAGTGTATTAAGTGTATTAAAATGTAGTCTTTCACATTCATTCAGAATCGTCCACCGCAAAAAACTTCCATTAAGAGTTATCGTTGAATGAACGAAGTTGTCTCTTTCTTGTTTCAAGTGTTCTACTATAAACCCATGGCTAAAACTCAAGTTTTAAAGACTTCCCGAAATCCAAATTTAGACTTTCATTAGTGTATTAAGTGTATTAAAATGTTGTATTTCACATTGATTCGGAATCGTCAACCGCAAAAAAAGTCAGTTCTGAGATATCGTTTAATGAACAAAGTTGTCTCTTTCTTGTTTCAAGTGTTTAACTATGGACCCATGGCTAAAACTCAAGCTTTAAAGACTTCCCGAAATCTAAATTTGGACTTTCGTTAGTGTATTAAGTGTATCAAAATGTCGTATTTCACATTGATTCGGAATCGTCAACCGCAAAAAAAGTCAGTTTTGAGAAATCGTTGAATGAACAAAGTTGTCTCTTTCTTGTTTCAAGTGTTTAACTATGGACCCATGGCTAAAACTCAAGTTTTAAAGACTTCCCGAAATCCGAATTTGGACTTTCATTAGTGTATTAAGTGTATTAAAATGTCGTCTTTCACATTGATTCGGAATCATCAACCGCAAAAAAAGTCAGTTTTGAGTTATCGTTGAATGAACAAAGTTGTCTCTTTCTTGTTTCAAGTGTTCTACTATAGACCCATGGCTAAAACTCAAGTTTTAAAGACTTCCCGAAATCCAAATTTAGACTTTCATTCGTGTATTAAGTGTATTAAAATGTTGTATTTCACATTGATTCGGAATCGTCAACCGCAAAAAAAGTCAGTTTTGAGTTATCGTTGAATGAACAAAGTTGTCTCTTTCTTGTTTCAAGTGTTCTACTATGGACCTATGGCTAAAACTCAAGTTTTAAAAAAGTTCCTGGAATCCGAATTTAGACATTCGTTAGTGTATTAAGTGTATCAAAATGTCGTCTTTCATGTTGATTCAGAATCGTCAACCGCAATAAAAGTCAGTTTTGAGATATTGTTGAATGAACAAAGTTGCTTCTTTCTTGTTTCAAGTGTTTAACTATTGACCCATGGCTAAAACTCAAGCTTTAAAGACTTCCCGAAATCCAAATTTGGACTTTCGTTAGTGTATTAAGTGTATCGAAATGTCGTCTTTCACATTTATTCGAAATCGTCAACCACAAAAAAAGTCAGTTTTGAGAAATCGTTGAATGAACAAAGTTGTCTCTTTCTTGTTTCAAGTGTTTAACTATGGACCCATGGCTAAAACTCAAGTTTTAAAGACTTCCCGAAATCCGAATTTGGACTTTCATTAGTGTATTAAGTGTATTAAAATGTCGTCTTTCACATTGATTCGGAATCGTCAACCGCAAAAAAAGTCAGTTTTGAGTTATCGTTGAATGAACAAAGTTGTCTCTTTCTTGTTTCAAGTGTTCTACTATAGACCCATGGCTAAAACTCAAGTTTTAAAGACTTCCCGAAATCCAAATTTAGACTTTCATTAGTGTATTAAGTGTATTAAAATGTTGTATTTCATATTGATTCGGAATCGTCAACCGCAAAAAAAGTCAGTTCTGAGATATCGTTTAATGAACAAAGTTGTCTCTTTCTTGTTTCAAGTGTTTAACTATGGACCCATGGCTAAAACTCAAGCTTTAAAGACTTCCCAAAATCCAAATTTGGACTTTCGTTAGTGTATTAAGTGTATCAAAATGTCGTATTTCACATTGATTCGGAATCGTCAACCGCAAAAAAAGTCAGTTCTGAGATATCGTTGAATGAACGAAGTTGTTTCTTTCTTGTTTCAAGTGTTTAACTATGGACCCATGGCTAAAACTCAAGTTTTAAGGACTTCCCGAAATCCGAATTTGGACTTTCATTAGTGTATTAAGTGTATTAAAATGTCGTCTTTCACATTGATTCAGAATCGTCAACTACAAAAAAAGTCAGTTTTGAGTTATCGTTGAATGAACAAAGTTGTCTCTTTCTTGTTTCAAGTGTTTAACTATGGACCCATGGCTAAAACTCAAGTTTTAAAGACTTCCCGAAATCCGAATTTGGACTTTCATTAGTGTATTAAGTGTATTAAAATGTCGTCTTTCGCATTGATTCGGAATCGTCAACCGCAAAAAAAGTCAGTTTTGAGTTATCGTTGAATGAACAAAGTTGTCTCTTTCTTGTTTCAAGTGTTTAACTATGGACCCATGGCTAAAACTCAAGTTTTAAAGACTTCCCGAAATCCGAATTTGGACTTTCATTAGTGTATTAAGTGTATTAAAATGTCGTCTTTCGCATTGATTCGGAATCGTCAACCGCAAAAAAAGTCAGTTTTCAGTTATCGTTGAATGAACAAAGTTGTCTCTTTCTTGTTTCAAGTGTTCAACTATGGACTCATGGCTAAAACTCAAGTTTTAAAGACTTCCCGAAATCCAAATTTGGACTTTCATTTGTGTATTAAGTGTATTAAAATGTCGTCTTTCACATTGATTCAGAATCGTCAACCGCAAAAAAAGTCAGTTTTGAGATATCGTTGAATGAACAAAGTTGTCTCTTTCTTGTTTCAAGTGTTGAACTATGGACCCATGGCTAAAACTCAAGTTTTAAAAACTTCCCAAAATCTGAATTGGACTTTATTTAGTGTATTAAGTGTTTCAAAATGTCATCTTTTACGTAGATTCGGAACCGTCAAAAGCAAGTAAGTCAGTTTTGAGATATCTTTGATAGAACAAAGTTCTGTCTTTCTTGTTTCAATTGTTCTACTGTGCACCCAAGGCTAAAACTCAACTTTTAAAAACTTTCCGAGATCTGAATCTGGACTTTCATTAGTGTATTAAGTGTATCAAAATGTCGTCTTTCACATAGATTCGGAATCGTCAACTGCAAAAAAGTCAATTTTGAGATATCGTTGATTTAACAAAGTTGTCTCCTTCTTGTTTCAAGTGTTCTACTATGGACCCATGGGTAAAACTCAAGTTTTAAAAATGTCCCGAAATCCAAATTTGGACTTTCACTAGTGTATTAAGTGTATCAAAATGTCGTCTTTCACATTGATTCGGAATCGTCAACCGCAAAAAAAGTCAGTTTTGAGATATCGTTGAATGAAGAAAGTTGTCTTTTTCTTGTTTCAAGTGTTCAACAATGGACCCATGGCTAAAACTCAAGTTTTAAAGACTTCCCGAAATCCGAATTTGGATTTTTCGTTAGTGTATTAAGTGTATTAAAATGTCGTCTTTCACATTGATTCGGAATCGTCAACCGCAAAAAAAGTCAGTTTTGAGATATCGTTGAATGAACAAAGTTGTTCCTATCTTTTTTCAATTGTTTAACTATGGACCCATGGCTAAAACTCAAGTTTTAAAGACTTTCCGAAATCCGAATTTGGACTTTCATCAGTGTATTAAGTGTATTAAAATGTCGTCTTTCACATTGATTCGGAATCGTCCACTACAAAAAACTGCCATTTTGAGTTATCGTTGAATAAGCAAAGTTGTCTCTTTCTTGTTTCAAGTGTTCAACTATGGACCCATGGCTAAAACACAAGTTTTAAAAACTTCTCGAAATATGAATTTGGACTTTCTTTAGTGTATTAAGTTTTTTAAAATGTCGTCTTTCACGTAGATTCAGAATCATCAAAACCAAATAAGTCAGTTTTTAGATATCTTTGATTGAACAAAGTTCTGTCTTTCTTGTTTCAAGTGTTCTACTATGGACCCATCGCTAAAACTCAAGTTTTAAAAACTTCTCAAAATCTGAATCTGGACTTTCATTAGTGTATTAAGTGTATCAAAATGTCATCTTTCACATAGATTCGGAATCGTCAATTGCAAAAAGTCAATTTTAAGATATCGTTGATTGAACAAAGTTGTCTCCTTCTTGTTTCAAGTGTTTTACTATGGACCCATGGGTAAAACTCAAGTTTTAAAAACTTCCCGGAATCCGAATTTAGACTTTCGTTAGTGTATTAAGTGTATCAAAATGTCGTCTTTCACATTGATTCGGAATCGTCAACCGGAAAAAAAGTCAGTTTTGAGATATCGTTGAATGAACAAAGTTGTCTCTTTCTTGTTTCAAGTGTTTAACTATGGACCATGGCTAAAACTCAAGTTTTAAAGACATCCCGAAATTCGAATTTGGACTTTCGTTAGTGTATTAAGTGTATCAAAATGTCATCTTTGACATTGATTCGAGATCGTCAACCGCAAAAAAAGTCAGTTTTGAGATATCGTTAAATGAACAAAGTTGTCTCTTTCTTGTTTCAAGTGTTTAACTATGGACCCATGGCTAAAACTCAAGTTTTAAAGACTTCCCGAAATCTGAATTTGGACTTTCATCAGTGTATTAAGTGTATTAAAATGTAGTCTTTCACATTGATTCAGAATCGTCCACCGCAAAAAACCTCCGTTTCGAGTTATCGTTGAATGAACGAAGTTGTCTCTTTCTTGTTTCAAGTGTTCAACTATGGACCCATGGCCAAAACTCAAGTTTTAAAAACTTCCCAAAATCTAAATTTGTGCTTTCTTTAGTGTATTAAGTGTTTCAAAATGCCGTCTTTCACGTAGATTCGTAATCATTAAAAGCAAATAAGTCAGTTTTTAGATATCTTTGATTGAACAAAGTTCTGTCTTTCTTGTTTCAAGTGTTCTACTATGGACCCATGGCTAAAACTCAAGTTTTAAAAACTTCCCGAAATCTAAATCTGGACTTTCATTAGGGTATTAAGTGTATCAAAATGTCGTCTTCCACATAGATTCGGAATCGTCAACTGCAAAAAAGTCAATTTGAAGATATTGTTGATTGAACAAAGTTGTCTCTTTCTTGTTTCAAGTGTTCTACTATGGACCCATGGGTAAAACTCAAGTTTTAAAAAAGTTCCCGGAATCTGAATTTGGACATTCGTTAGTGTATTAAGTGTATCAAAATGTCGTCTTTCACGTTGATTCGGAATCGTCAACCGCAATAAAAGTCAGTTTTGAGATATTGTTGAATGAAGAAAGTTGTCTCTTTCTTATTTCAAGTGTTTAACTATTGACCCATGGCTAAAACTCAAGGTTTAAAGACTTCCCGAAATCCAAATTTGGACTTTCGTTAGTGTATTAAGTGTATCAAAATGTCGTCTTTCACATTTATTCGGAATCGTCAACCGCAAAAAAAGTCAGTTTTGAGAAATCGTTGAATGAACAAAGTTGTCTCTTTCTTGTTTCAAGTGTTCTACTATAGACCCATGGCTAAAACTCAAGTTTTAAAGACTTCCCGAAATCCAAATTTAGACTTTCATTAGTGTATTAAGTGTATTAAAATGTCGTATTCCACATTGAATCGGAATCGTCAACCGCAAAAAAAGTCAGTTTTGAGATATCGTTGAATGAACAAAGTTGTCTATTTCTTGTTTCAAGTGTTTAACTATGGACCCATGGCTAAAACTCAAGTTTTAAAGACTTCCCGAAATTCGAATTTGGACTTTCATTATTGTATTAAGTGTATTAAAATGTCGTCTTTCACATTGATTCAGAATCGTCAACCGCAAAAAAAGTCAGTTTTGAGTTATCGTTGAATGAACAAAGTTGTCTCTTTCTTGTTTCAAGTGTTTAACTATGGACCCATTGCTAAAACTCAAGTTTTAAAGACTTCCCGAAATCCGAATTTGGACTTTCATTAGTGCATTAAGTGTATTAAAAAGTCGTCTTTTGCATTGATTCGGAATCGTCAACCGCAAAAAAAGTCAGTTTTGAGTTATCGTGGAATGAACAAAGTTGTCTCTTTCTTGTTTCAAGTGTTTAACTATGGACCCATGGCTAAAACTCAAGTTTTAAAGACTTCCCGAAATCTGAATTTGGACTTTCATCAGTGTATTAAGTGTATTAAAATGTAGTCTTTCACATTGATTCAGAATCGTCCACCGCAAAAAACTTCCCTTTCGAGTTATCGTTGAATGAACAAAGTTGTCTCTTTCTTGTTTCAAGTGTTCAACTATGGACCCATGGCCAAAACTCAAGTTTTAAAAACTTCCCAAAATCTGAATTTAGGCTTTCTTTAGTGTATTAAGTGTTTCAAAATGCCGTCTTTCACGTAGATTCGTAATCATCAAAAGCAAATAAGTGAGTTTTTAGATATCTTTGATTGAACAAAGTTCTTTCTTTCTTGTTTCAAGTGTTCTACTCTGGACCCATGGCTAAAACTCAACTTTTTAAAACTTCCCGAAATCTAAATCTGGACTTTCATTAGGGTATTAAGTGTATCAAAATGTCGTCTTTCACATAGATTCGGAATCGTCAACTGCAAAAAAGTCAATTTGAAGATATCGTTGATTGAACAAAGTTGTCTCTTTCTTGTTTCAAGTGTTCTACTATGGACCCATGGGTAAAACTCAAGTTTTAAAAAAGTTCCCAGAATCCGAATTTGGACATTCGTTAGTGTATTAAGTGTATCAAAATGTCGTCTTTCACGTTGATTCGGAATCGTCAACCACAATAAAAGTCAGTTTTGAGATATTGTTGAATGAAGAAAGTTGTCTCTTTCTTGTTTCAAGTGTTTAACTATTGACCCATGGCTAAAACTCAAGTTTTAAAAACTTCTCGAAATATGAATTTGCACTTTCTTTAGTGTATTAAGTGTTTCAAAATGTCTTCTTTCACGTAGATTCGGAATCATCAAAAGCAAATAAGTAAGTTTTTAGATATCTTTGATTGAACAAAGTTCTGTCTTTCTTGTTTCAAGTGTTTAAGTATGGACCATGGCTAAAACTCAAGTTTTAAAAACTTTCCGAAATCTGAATTTGGACTTTCTTTAGTGTATTAAGTGTTTCAAAATGCTGTCTTTCACGTAGATTCGTAATCATCAAAATCAAATAAGTCAGTTTTAAGATATCGTTGATTGAACAAAGTTGTCTTCTTCTTGTTTGAAGTGTTCTACTATGGACCCATGGGTAAAACTCAGGTTTTAAAAACTTCCCAAAATCTGAATTTGGACTTTATTTAGTTTATTAAGTGTTTCAAAATGTCATCTTTTACGTAGATTCGGAACCGTCAAAAGCAAATAAGTCAGTTTTGAGATATCTTTGATAGAACAAAGTTCTGTCTTTCTTGTTTCAATTGTTCTACTGTGCACCCAAGGCTAAAACTCAAGTTTTAAAAACTTTCCGAGATCTGAATCTGGACTTTCATTAGTGTATTAAGTGTATCAAAATGTCGTCTTTCACATAGATTCGAAATCATCAACTGCTAAAAAGTCAATTTTGAGATATCGTTGATTTAACAAAGTTGTCTCCTTCTTGTTTCAAGTGTTCTACTATGGACCCATGGGTAAAACTCAAGTTTTAAAAATGTCCCGAAATCCGAATTTGGACTTTCACTAATGTATTAAGTTTTTCAAAATGTCGTCTTTCACGTAGATTCAGAATCATCAAAACCAAATAAGTCAGTTTTTAGATATCTTTGATTGAACAAAGTTTTGTCTTTCTTGTTTCAAGTGTTTAACTATGGACCATGGCTAAAACTCAAGTTTTAAAAACTTCTCAAAATCTGAATCTGGACTTTCATTAGTGTATTAAGTGTATCAAAATGTCATCTTTCACATAGATTCGAAATCGTCAACTGCAAAAAAGTCAATTTTAAGATATCGTTGATTGAACAAAGTTGTCTCCTTCTTGTTTCAAGTGTTCTACTATGGACCATGGCTAAAACTCAAGTTTTAGAGACATCCCGAAATCTGAATTTGGACTTTCGTTAGTTTATTAAGTGTATCAAAATGTCATCTTTCACATTGATTCGAGATCGTCAACCGCAAAAAAAGTCAGTTTTGAGATATCTTTGAATGAACAAATTTGTCTCTTTTTTGTTTCAAGTGTTTAACTATGGACCCATGGCTAAAACTCAAGTTTTAAAGACTTCCCGAAATCTGAATTTGGACTTTCATCAGTGTATTAAGTGTATTAAAATGTAGTCTTTCACATTCATTCAGAATCGTCCACCGCAAAAAACTTCCATTAAGAGTTATCGTTGAATGAACGAAGTTGTCTCTTTCTTGTTTCAAGTGTTCAACTATGGACCCATGGCAAAAACTCAAGTTTTAAAAACTTCCCAAAATCTGAATTTGGGCTTTCTTTAGTGTATTAAGTGTTTCAAAATGCCGTCTTTCACGTAGATTTGTAATCATCAAAAGCAAATAAGTCAGTTTTTAGATATCTTTGATTGAACAAAGTTCTGTCTTTCTTGTTTCAAGTGTTCTACTATGGACCCATGGCTAAAACTCAAGTTTTAAAAACTTCCCGAAATCTAAATCTGGACTTTCATAAGGGTATTAAGTGTATCAAAATGTCGTCTTTCACATAGATTCGGAATCGTCAACTGCAAAAAAGTCAATTTTAAGATATCGTTGATTGAACAAAGTTGTCTCTTTCTTGTTTCAAGTGTTCTACTATGGACCCATGGCTAAAACTCAAGTTTTAAAAAAGTTCCTGGAATCCGAATTTAGACATTCGTTAGTGTATTAAGTGTATCAAAATGTCGTCTTTCACGTTGATTAAGAATCGTCAACCGCAATAAAAGTCAGTTTTGAGATATTGTTGAATGAACAAAGTTGCTTCTTTCTTGTTTCAAGTGTTTAACTATTGACCCATGGCTAAAACTCAAGCTTTAAAGACTTCCCGAAATCCAAATTTGGACTTTCGTTAGTGTATTAAGTGTATCAAAATGTCGTCTTTCACATTTATTCGAAATCGTCAACCGCAAAAAAAGTCAGTTTTGAGAAATCGTTGAATGAACAAAGTTGTCTCTTTCTTGTTTCAAGTGTTTAACTATGGACCCATGGCTAAAACTCAAGTTTTAAAGACTTCCCGAAATCCGAATTTGGACTTTCATTAGTGTATTAAGTGTATTAAAATGTCGTCTTTCACATTGATTCGGAATCGTCAACCGCAAAAAAAGTCAGTTTTGAGTTATCGTTGAATGAACAAAGTTGTCTCTTTCTTGTTTCAAGTGTTCTACTATAGACCCATGGCTAAAACTCAAGTTTTAAAGACTTCCCGAAATCCAAATTTAGACTTTCATTAGTGTATTAAGTGTATTAAAATGTTGTATTTCACATTGATTCGGAATCGTCAACCGCAAAAAAAGTCAGTTCTGAGATATCGTTTAATGAACAAAGTTGTCTCTTTCTTGTTTCAAGTGTTTAACTATGGACCCATGGCTAAAACTCAAGCTTTAAAGACTTCCCGAAATCCAAATTTGGACTTTCGTTAGTGTATTAAGTGTATCAAAATGTCGTATTTCACATTGATTCGGAATCGTCAACCGCAAAAAAAGTCAGTTCTGAGATATCGTTGAATGAACGAAGTTGTTTCTTTCTTGTTTCAAGTGTTTAACTATGGACCCATGGCTAAAACTCAAGTTTTAAAGACTTCCCGAAATCCGAATTTGGACTTTCATTAGTGTATTAAGTGTATTAAAATGTCGTCTTTCACATTGATTCGGAATCGTCAACTGCAAAAAAAGTCAGTTTTGAGTTATCGTTGAATGAACAAAGTTGTCTCTTTCTTGTTTCAAGTGTTTAACTATGGACCCATGGCTAAAACTCAAGTTTTAAAGACTTCCCGAAATCCAAATTTGGACTTTCATTAGTGTATTAAGTGTATTAAAATGTCGTCTTTCGCATTGATTCAGAATCGTCAACCGCAAAAAAAGTCAGTTTTCAGTTATCGTTGAATGAACAAAGTTGTCTCTTTCTTGTTTCAAGTGTTCAACTATGGACCCATGGCTAAAACTCAAGTTTTAAAGACTTCCCGAAATCCAAATTTGGACTTTCATTTGTGTATTAAGTGTATTAAAATGTCGTCTTTCACATTGATTCAGAATCGTCAACCGCAAAAAAAGTCAGTTTTGAGATATCGTTGAATGAACAAAGTTGTCTCTTTCTTGTTTCAAGTGTTCAACTATGGACCCATGGCTAAAACTCAAGTTTTAAAAACTTCCCAAAATCTGAATTGGACTTTATTTAGTGTATTAAGTGTTTCAAAATGTCATCTTTTACGTAGATTCGGAATCGTCAAAAGCAAGTAAGTCAGTTTTGAGATATCTTTGATAGAACAAAGTTCTGTCTTTCTTGTTTCAATTGTTCTACTGTGCACCCAAGGCTAAAACTCAACTTTTAAAAACTTTCCGAGATCTGAATCTGGACTTTCATTAGTGTATTAAGTGTATCAAAATGTCGTCTTTCACATAGATTCGGAATCGTCAACTGCAAAAAAGTCAATTTTGAGATATCGTTGATTTAACAAAGTTGTCTCCTTCTTGTTTCAAGTGTTCTACTATGGACCCATGGGTAAAACTTAAGTTTTAAAAATGTCCCGAAATCCGAATTTGGACTTTCACTAGTGTATTAAGTGTATCAAAATGTCGTCTTTCACATTGATTCGGAATCGTCAACCGCAAAAAAAGTCAGTTTTGAGATATCGTTGAATGAAGAAAGTTGTCTTTTTCTTGTTTCAAGTGTTCAACAATGGACCCATGGCTAAAACTCAAGTTTTAAAGACTTCCCGAAATCCGAATTTGGATTTTTCGTTAGTGTATTAAGTGTATTAAAATGTCGTCTTTCACATTGATTCGGAATCGTCAACTGCAAAAAAAGTCAGTTTTGAGATATCGTTGAATGAACAAAGTTGTTCATATCTTTTTTCAATTGTTTAACTATGGACCCATGGCTAAAACTCAAGTTTTAAAGACTTTCCGAAATCCGAATTTGGACTTTCATCAGTGTATTAAGTGTATTAAAATGTCGTCTTTCACATTGATTCGGAATCGTCCACTACAAAAAACTGCCATTTTGAGTTATCGTTGAATAAGCAAAGTTGTCTCTTTCTTGTTTCAAGTGTTCAACTATGGACCCATGGCTAAAACACAAGTTTTAAAAACTTCTCGAAATATGAATTTGGACTTTCTTTAGTGTATTAAGTTTTTTAAAATGTCGTCTTTCACGTAGATTCGGAATCATCAAAACCAAATAAGTCAGTTTTTAGATATCTTTGATTGAACAAAGTTCTGTCTTTCTTGTTTCAAGTGTTCTACTATGGACCCATGGCTAAAACTCAAGTTTTAAAAACTTCTCAAAATCTGAATCTGGACTTTCATTAGTGTATTAAGTGTATCAAAATGTCATCTTTCACATAGATTCGGAATCGTCAACTGTAACAAGTCAATTTTAAGATATCGTTGATTGAACAAAGTTGTCTCCTTCTTGTTTCAAGTGTTTTACTATGGACCCATGGGTAAAACTCAAGTTTTAAAAACTTCCCGGAATCCGAATTTAGACTTTCGTTAGTGTATTAAGTGTATCAAAATGTCGTCTTTCACATTGATTCGGAATCGTCAACCGGAAAAAAAGTCGGTTTTGAGATATCGTTGAATGAACAAAGTTGTCTCTTTCTTGTTTCAAGTGTTTAACTATGGACCATGGCTAAAACTCAAGTTTTAAAGACATCCCGAAATTCGAATTTGGACTTTCGTTAGTGTATTAAGTGTATCAAAATGTCATCTTTGACATTGATTCGAGATCGTCAACCGCAAAAAAAGTCAGTTTTGAGATATCGTTAAATGAACAAAGTTGTCTCTTTCTTGTTTCAAGTGTTTAACTATGGACCCATGGCTAAAACTCAAGTTTTAAAGACTTCCCGAAATCTGAATTTGGACTTTCATCAGTGTATTAAGTGTATTAAAATGTAGTCTTTCACATTGATTCAGAATCGTCCACCGCAAAAAACCTCCCTTTCGAGTTATCGTTGAATGAACGAAGTTGTCTCTTTCTTGTTTCAAGTGTTCAACTATGGACCCATGGCCAAAACTCAAGTTTTAAAAACTTCCCAAAATCTAAATTTGGGCTTTCTTTAGTGTATTAAGTGTTTCAAAATGACGTCTTTCACGTAGATTCGTAATCATTAAAAGCAAATAAGTCAGTTTTTAGATATCTTTGATTGAACAAAGTTCTGTCTTTCTTGTTTCAAGTGTTCTACTATGGACCCATGGCTAAAACTCAAGTTTTAAAAACTTCCCGAAATCTAAATCTGGACTTTCATTAGGGTATTAAGTGTATCAAAATGTCGTCTTCCACATAGATTCAGAATCGTCAACTGCAAAAAAGTCAATTTGAAGATATCGTTGATTGAACAAAGTTGTCTCTTTCTTGTTTCAAGTGTTCTACTATGGACCCATGGGTAAAACTCAAGTTTTAAAAAAGTTCCCGGAATCTGAATTTGGACATTCGTTAGTGTATTAAGTGTATCAAAATGTCGTCTTTCACGTTGATTCGGAATCGTCAACCGCAATAAAAGTCAGTTTTGAGATATTGTTGAATGAAGAAAGTTGTCTCTTTCTTGTTTCAAGTGTTTAACTATTGACCCATGGCTAAAACTCAAGGTTTAAAGACTTCCCGAAATCCAAATTTGGACTTTCGTTAGTGTATTAAGTGTATCAAAATGTCGTCTTTCACATTTATTCGGAATCGTCAACCGCAAAAAAAGTCAGTTTTGAGAAATCATTGAATGAACAAAGTTGTCTCTTTCTTGTTTCAAGTGTTCTACTATAGACCCATGGCTAAAACTCAAGTTTTAAAGACTTCCCGAAATCCAAATTTAGACTTTCATTAGTGTATTAAGTGTATTAAAATGTCGTATTTTACATTGATTCGGAATCGTCAACCGCAAAAAAAGTCAGTTTTGAGATATCGTTGAATGAACAAAGTTGTCTCTTTCTTGTTTCAAGTGTTTAACTATGGACCCATGGCTAAAACTCAAGTTTTAAAGACTTCCCGAAATCCGAATTTGGACTTTCATTAGTGTATTAAGTGTATTAAAATGTCGTCTTTCACATTGATTCGGAATCGTCAACCGCAAAAAAAGTCAGTTTTGAGTTATCGTTGAATGGACAAAGTTGTCTCTTTCTTGTTTCAAGTGTTTAACTATGGACCCATTGCTAAAACTCAAGTTTTAAAGACTTCCCGAAATCCGAATTTGGACTTTCATTAGTGCATTAAGTGTATTAAAATGTCGTCTTTTGCATTGATTCGGAATCGTCAACCGCAAAAAAAGTCAGTTTTGAGTTATCGTTGAATGAACAAAGTTGTCTCTTTCTTGTTTCAAGTGTTTAACTATGGACCCATGGCTAAAACTCAAGTTTTAAAGACTTCCCGAAATCTGAATTTGGACTTTCATCAGTGTATTAAGTGTATTAAAATGTAGTCTTTCACATTGATTCAGAATCGTCCACCGCAAAAAACTTCCCTTTCGAGTTATCGTTGAATGAACAAAGTTGTCTCTTTCTTGTTTCAAGTGTTCAACTATGGACCCATGGCCAAAACTCAAGTTTTAAAAACTTCCCAAAATCTGAATTTAGGCTTTCTTTAGTGTATTAAGTGTTTCAAAATGCCGTCTTTCACGTAGATTCGTAATCATCAAAAGCAAATAAGTGAGTTTTTAGATATCTTTGATTGAACAAAGTTCTGTCTTTCTTGTTTCAAGTGTTCTACTCTGGAGCCATGGCTAAAACTCAACTTTTTAAAACTTCCCGAAATCTAAATCTGGACTTTCATTAGGGTATTAAGTGTATCAAAATGTCGTCTTTCACATAGATTCGGAATCGTCATCTGCAAAAAAGTCAATTTGAAGATATCGTTGATTGAACAAAGTTGTCTCTTTCTTGTTTCAAGTGTTCTACTATGGACCCATGGGTAAAACTCAAGTTTTAAAAAAGTTCCCGGAATCCGAATTTGGACATTCGTTAGTGTATTAAGTGTATCAAAATGTCGTCTTTCACGTTGATTCGGAATCGTCAACCACAATAAAAGTCAGTTTTGAGATATTGTTGAATGAAGAAAGTTGTCTCTTTCTTGTTTCAAGTGTTTAACTATTGACCCATGGCTAAAACTCAAGTTTTAAAAACTTCTCGAAATATGAATTTGCACTTTCTTTAGTGTATTAAGTGTTTCAAAATGTCGTCTTTCACGTAGATTCGGAATCATCAAAAGCAAATAAATCAGTTTTTAGATATCTTTGATTGAACAAAGTTCTGTCTTTCTTGTTTCAAGTGTTTAACTATTGACCCATGGCTAAAACTCAAGCTTTAAAGACTTCCCGAAATCCAAATTTGGACTTTCGTTAGTGTATTAAGTGTATCAAAATGTCGTCTTTCACATTTATTCGGAATCGTCAACCGCAAAAAAAGTCAGTTTTGAGAAATTGTTGAATGAACAAAGTTGTCTCTTTCTTGTTTCAAGTGTTCTACTATAGACCCATGGCTAAAACTCAAGTTTCAAAGACTTCCCGAAATCCAAATTTAGACTTTCATTAGTGTATTAAGTGTATTAAAATGTCGTATTTCACACTGATTCGGAATCGTCAACCGCAAAAAAAGTCAGTTTTGAGATATCGTTGAATGAACAAAGTTGTCTCTTTCTTGTTTCAAGTGTTTAACTATGGACCCATGGCTAAAACTCAAGTTTTAAAGACTTCCCGAAATCCGAATTTGGACTTTCATTAGTGTATTAAGTGTATTAAAATGTCGTCTTTTACATTGATTCAGAATCGTTAACCGCAAAAAAAGTCAGTTTTGAGATATCGTTGAATGAACAAAGTTGTCTCTTTCTTGTTTCAAGTGTTCAACTATGGACCCATGGCTAAAACTCAAGTTTTAAAAACTTCCCAAAATCTAAATTTGGACTTTATTTAGTGTATTAAGTGTTTCAAAATGTCATCTTTCACGTAGATTCGGAACCGTCAAAAGCAAATAAGTCAGTTTTGAGATATCTTTGATAGAACAAAGTTCTGTCTTTCTTGTTTCAATTGTTCTACTGTGCACCCATGGCTAAAACTGAAGTTTTAAAAACTTCCCGAGATCTGAATTTGGACTTTCATTAGTGTATTAAGTGTATCAAAATGTCGTCTTTCACATAGATTCAAATTCGTCAACTGCAAAAAAGTCAATTTTGAGATATCGTTGATTTAACAAAGTTGTCTCCTTCTTGTTTCAAGTGTTCTACTATGGACCCATGGGTAAAACTCAAGTTTTGAAAATGTCCCGAAATCCGAATTTGGACTTTCACTAGTGTATTAAGTGTATCAAAATGTCGTCTTTCACATTGATTCAGAATCGTCAACCGCAAAAAAAGTCAGTTTTGAGATATCGTTGAATGAAGAAAGTTGTCTCTTTCTGGTGTCAAGTGTTCAACAATGGACCCATGGCTAAAACTCAAGTTATAAAGACTTCCCGAAATTCCAATTTGGATTTTTCATTAGTGTATTAAGTGTATTAAAATGTCGTCTTTCACATTGATTCGGAATCGTCAACCGCAAAAAAAGTCAGTTTTGAGATATCGTTGAATGAACAAAGTTGTCTCTTTCTGGTGTCAAGTGTTCAACAATGGACCCATGGCTAAAACTCAAGTTATAAAGACTTCCCGAAATCCGAATTTGGACTTTCATCAGTGTATTAAGTGTATTAAAATGTCGTCTTTCAAATTGATTCGGAATCGTCCACTACAAAAAACTGCCCTTTTGAGTTATCGTTGAATAAGCAAAGTTGTCTCTTTCTTGTTTCAAGTGTTCAACTATGGACCCATGGCTAAAACACAAGTTTTAAAAACTTCTCGAAATATGAATTTGGACTTTCTTTAGTGTATTAAGTTTTTCAAAATGTCGTCTTTGACGTAGATTCGGAATCATCAAAACCAAATAAGTCAGTTTTTAGATATCTTTGATTGAACAAAGTTCTGTTTTTCTTGTTTCAAGTGTTCTACTATGGACCCATGGCTAAAACTCAAGTTTTAAAAACTTCTCGAAATCTGAATCTGGACTTTCATTAGTGTATTAAGTGTATCAAAATGTCATCTTTCACATAGATTCAGAATCGTCAACTGCAAAAAAGTCAATTTTAAGATATCGTTGATTGAACAAAGTTGTCTCCTTCTTGTTTCAAGTGTTCTACTATGGACCCATGGGTAAAACTCAAGTTTTAAAAACTTCCCGGAATCCGAATTTAGACTTTCGTTAGTGTATTAAGTGTTTCAAAATGTCGTCTTTCACATTGATTCGGAATCGTCAACGGCAAAAAAAGTCAGTTTTGAGATATCGTTGAATGAACAAAGTTGTCTCTTTCTTGTTTCAAGTGTTTAACTATGGACCCATGGCTAAAAGTCAAGTTTTAAAGACTTCCCGAAATCCAAATTTGGACTTTCGTTATTGTATTACGTGTATCAAAATGTCATCTTTCACATTGATTCGAAATCGTCAACCTCAAAAAAAGTCAATTTTGAGATATCGTTGAATGAACAAAGTTGTCTCTTTCTTGTTTCAAGTGTTTAACTATGGACCCATGGCTAAAACTCAAGTTTTAAAGACTTCCTGAAATCTGAATTTGGATTTTCATCAGTGTATTAAGTGTATTAAAATGTAATCTTTCACATTGATTCAGAATCGTCCACCGCAAAAAACTTCCCTTTTGAGTTTTCGTTGAATGAACAAAGTTGTCTCTTTCTTGTTTCAAGTGTTCAACTATGGACCCATGGCTAAAACTCAAGTTTTAAAGACTTCCCGAAATCCGAATTTGGACTTTCATTAGTGTATTAAGTGTATTAAAATGTCGTCTTTCACATTGATTCGGAATCGTCAACCACAAAAAAAGTCAGTTTTGAGATATCGTTGAATGAACAAAGTTGTCTCTTTCTTGTTTCAAGTGTTTAACTATGGACCCATGGCTAAAACTCAAGATTTAAAGACTTCCCGAAATCCGAATTTGGGCTTTCATCAGTGTATTAAGTGTATTAAAATGTCGTCTTTCACATTGATTCAGAATCGTCAACCGAAAAAAAAGTCAGTTTTGAGTTATCGTCGAATGAACAAAGTTGTCTCTTTCTTGTTTCAAGTGTTCATCTATGGACCCATGGCTAAAACTCAAGTTTTAAAAACTTCCCAAAATCTGAATTTGGACTTTATTTAGTGTATTAAGTGTTTCAAAATGTCATCGTTCACGTAGATTCGGAACCGTCAAAAGCAAATAGGTCAGTTTTGAGATATCTTTGATAGAACAAAGTTCTGTCTTTCTTGTTTCAATTGTTCTACTGTGCACCCATGGCTAAAACTCAAGTTTTAAAAACTTCCCGAGATCTGAATGTGGACTTTCATTAGTGTATTAAGTGTATCAAAATGTCGTCTTTCACATAGATTCGGAATCGTCAACTGCAAAAAAGTCAATTTTGAGATATCGTTGATTTAACAAAGTTGTCTCCTTCTTGTTTCAAGTGTTCTACTATGGACCGATGGGTAAAACTCAAGTTTTAAAAATGTCCTGAAATCCGAATTGGACGTTCACTAGTGTATTAAGTGTATCAAAATGTCGTCATTCACATTGATTCGGAATCGTCAATAGCAAAAAAAGTCAGTTTTGAGATATCGTTGAATGAAGGAAGTTGTCTCTTTCTGGTTTCAAGTGTTCAACAATGGACCCATGGCTAAAACTCAAGTTTTAAAGACTTCCCGAAATCCAAATTTGGATTTTTCATTAGTGTATTAAGTGTATTAAGATGTCGTCTTTCACATTGATTCGGAATCGTCAACCGCAAAAAAAGTCAGTTTTGAGATATCGTTGAATGAACAAAGTTGTCTCTTTGTTTTTTCAAGTGTTTAACTATGGACCCATGGGTAAAACTCAAGTTTTAAAGACTTTTCGAAATCCGAATTTGGACTTTCATCAGTGTATTAAGTGTATTAAAATGTCGTCTTTCACATTGATTCGGAATCGTCCACTACAAAAAATTTCCCTTTTGAGTTATCGTTGAATAAGAAAAGTTGTCTCTTTCTTGTTTCAAGTGTTCAACTATGGACCCATGGCTAAAACACAAGTTTTAAAAACTTCTCGAAATATGAATTTGGACTTTCTTTAGTGTATTAAGTTTTTCAAAATGTCGTCTTTCATGTAGATTCGGAATCATCAAAACCAAATAAGTCAGTTTTTAGATATCTTTGATTGAACAAAGATCTGTCTTTCTTGTTTCAAGTGTTCTACTATGGACCCATGGCTAAAACTCAAGTTTTAAAAACTTCTCGAAATCTGAATCTAGACTTTCATTAGTGTATTAAGTGTATCAAAATGTCATCTTTCACGTTGATTCGGAATCGTCAATCGCAATAAAAGTCAGTTTTGAGATATTGTTGAATGAACAAAGTTGCCTCTTTCTTGTTTCAAGTGTTTAACTATTGACCCATGGCTAAAACTCAAGCTTTAAAGACTTCCTGAAATCCAAATTTGGACTTTCGTTAGTGTATTAAGTGTATCAAAATGTCGTCTTTCACATTGATTCGGAATCGTCAACCGCAAAAAAAGTCAGTTTTGAGATATCGTTGAATGAACAAAGTTGTCTCTTTCTTGTTTCAAGTGTTTAACTATGGACCCATGGCTAAAACTCAAGTTTTAAGGACTTCCCGAAATCCGAATTTGGACTTTCATTAGTGTATTAAGTGTATCAAAATGTCATCTTTCACATTGATTCGAAATCATCAACAGCAAAAAAAGTCAGTTTTGAGATATCGTTGAATGAACAAAGTTGTCTCTTTCTTGTTTCAAGTGTTTAACTATGGACCCATGGCTACAACTCAAGTTTTAAAGACTTCCTGAAATCCAAATTTGGACTTTCATCAGTGTATTAAGTGTATTAAAATGTAGTCTTTCACATTGATTCAGAATCATCCACCGTAAAAAACTTCCCTTTTGAGTTATCGTTGAATGAACAAAGTTGTCTCTTTCTTGTTTCAAGTGTTCAACTATGGACCCATGGCTAAAACTCAAGTTTTAAAGACTTCCCGAAATCCGAATTTGGAGTTTCGTTAGTGTATTAAGTGTGTCAAAATGTCATCTTTCACATTGATTCGAAATCGTCAACCGCAAAAAAAAGTCAGTTTTGAGATATCGTTGAATGAACAAAGTTGTCTCTTTCTTGTTTCAAGTGTTTAACTATGGACCCATGGCTAAAACTCAAGTTTTAAAGACTTCCTGAAATCCGAATTTGGACTTTCATCAGTGTATTAAGTGTATTAAAATGTAGTCTTTCACATTGATTCAGAATCGTCCGCCGCAAAAAACTTGCCTTTTGAGTTATCGTTGAATGAACAAAGTTGTCTCTTTCTTGTTTCAAGTGTTCAACTATGGACCCATGGCTAAAACTCAAGTTTTAAAAACTTCCCAAAATCTGAATTTGGACTTTCTTTAGTGTATTAAGTGTTTCAAAATGCCGTCTTTCACGTAGATTCATAATCGTCAAAAGCAAATAAGTCAGTTTTTAGATATCTTTGATTGAACAAAGTTTTGTCTTTCTTGTTTCAAGTGTTCTACTATGGTCCCATGGCTAAAAGTCAAGTTTTAAAACTTCCCGAAATCTAAATCTGGACTTTCATTAGTGTATTAAGTGTATCAAAATGTCGTCTTTCACATAGATTCGGAATCATCAACTGCAAAAAAGTCAATTTTAAGATATCGTTGATTGAACAAAGTTGTCTCCTTCTTGTTTCAAGTGTTCTACTATGGACCCATGGGTAAAACTCAAGTTTTAAAAACTTCTTGGAATCCGAATTTGGACTTTTGTTAGTGTATTAAGTGTATCAAAATGTCGTCTTTCACATTGATTCGAAATTGTCAACCGCAAAAAAAGTCAGTTTTGAGATATCGTTGAATGAACAAAGTTGTCTCTTTCTTGTTTCAAGTGTTTAACTATGGACCCATGGCTAAAACTCAAGTTTTAAAGACTTTCCGAAATCTAAATTTGGACTTTCGTTAGTGTATTAAGCGCATCAAAATGTCGTCTTTCACATTGATTTGGAATCGTCAACCGCAAAAAAAGTCAGTTTTGAGATATCATTTAATGAACAAAGTTGTCTCTTTCTTGTTTCAAGTGTTTAACTATGGACCCGTGGCTAAAACTCAAGTTTTAAAGACTTCATGAAATCCAAATTTGGACTTTCATTAGTGTATTAAGTGTATCAAAATGTTGTCTTTTACATTGATTCGGAATCGTCAACCGCAAAAAAAGTCAGTTTTGAGTTATCGTTGAATGAACAAAGTTGTCTCTTTCTTGTTTTAAGTGTTCAACTATGGACCCATGGCTAAAACTCAAGTTTTAAAAACTTCCCGAAATCTGAATTTGGACTTTCTTTAGTGTATTAAGTGTTTCAAAATGTCGTCTTTCACGTATATTTAGAATCGTCAAAAGTAAATAAGTCAGTTTTGAGATCTAATTACAATTACACCCTCAAATATCAAATTTATCGAGATACTTAAAATCTCAAATTATTAACTCAAAATTACTCAATATATACGATTTTTCGGAAGCCTCTTACCATCATTCGGTATTTTTAGGCTATAACTTAACTTAACTGAAAACCATTTCTGATTTGATTTCTTTCAGTGCAATAAGTCTCACCTCGAGACGCTCGTTAAAATTATACGTTTGTCCTTAGGTATCTAAGCTCTAGGGCACTCCGTGTGGCTGATTCGGTCACTTGTTTCCATTTCAAACATATTTTTCTATATTTTAAACTCACTTAAAATACGTGGCAATTTCACAAAAATATAGGGTGTTATATTCTCCCCCCCTTAAAAGAATTTCGTCCTTGAAATTTGAAACATACTCTAATTGATTGAAGGTTAAATAATTATGGCATTCTGGAATACAATTTTTTGAAAAAATTTCCTACTCTATTTCCATTTCCTCGAACAGATGAGGATATTTCTTCCTAATAGTTTCCTCAAGTTTCCACGTTGCCTCATTATCCGAGTGCTTTCCCCACTGAACCTTCACTAACGGAATCTCTTTATTTCGTAACACTTGAGTCCGACGATCTAAAATTGCTCCAGGTGACTCCGGGTAGGTCAAGTCATTCCTTAGCTCAATTGTCTCCACTCGATCCGAGGGTTAGATCTAGCACATGCCTTCGAAGTTGGGAGACGTGGAACACATTATGAATCCCGGACAAGCTAGGCGGAAGCTCCAATCGATAAGCCAACGGTCCGACTCTTTCCACAATCGGATATGGTCCTATATACCTTGGCTTTAGCTTTCCTTTACCACTTCCACGTGTCACCAAATGTTGAGGTGACACCTTGAGATACACTAGATCCCCTACCTCAAACTCTAGATCCCTTCTTCTTTGATTAGCATATGATTTTTGTCAGTTTTGCGCAGCTCGAATTCTCTCTTGGATTATTCGAATCTTATCAGTAGTCTGCTGCACAAGTTCGGGCCCTAACATCTGTCGTTCCCCTACTTCAGTCCAACAGATAGGTGACCGACACTTTCTTCCATACAAAGCCTCATAAGGAGCCATCCCGATGCTACCGTGGTAACTATTATTGTATGTGAATTCTACCAATGGCAGATGCTCCTCCCAATTTCCTCCAAAATCAAGGGCACAAGATCTCAACATATCTTCAAGCATTTGAATTGTCCTCTCTGATTGCCCGTCAATCTGGGGATGATAAGCTGTACTCAATTTTAGCTGAGTCCCCATGCATTCCTGCAAACTCTCCCAAAACCTGGAGGTGAACCTTAGGTCCCGATCTGAAACTATACTTATTAGTGCACCATGGAGTCGTACGATTTCCTACACGTACTGCTCTGCAAATTTTCGTACCGGTTGATCCATCCTTGTAGGCAGGAAATGGGCTGACTTTGTCAACCTATCTACCACCACCCAAATGGCATCATTACCCCTTCGGGTCTTCAGAAATCTTATCACGAAATCCATCGTGATATGTTCCCATTTCCACTCGAGAACTTCTAAAGGTCTCATCAACCTTGCGGGTTTCTGGTGCTCAATCTTTACCCTTTGGCATATATCACATTGTGCTAATCTCCTTGCCACGCTGGCCTTCATCCCAGGCCACCAGTAGATTTCTCGAAGATCTCGATACATCTTCGTGGCTCCCGGGTGCACGGTATACTTAGCTCTGTGGGCTTCATCTAAAATTTTCTGCCTCAACTCCCGAAGGTTTGGCACGTACACTCTACCCCGAAACCTGAGAATGCCATTTCACATCTCAAAATCTGGACTCTTGGGCTGGCCTTGCTCATCTACCCATAGACGTATACGTCGGTCACTCCCATTAACCTTCCGTATCTCGGTCTCCAGATCCAGTCGAACCGCCAAGCCGACTACTAGGACAGAAGATTCCTTCGGCACTACACTCACCATCATTAGGCTAAAAGCCTCAATCAATAGCCACTCCTGGGCCATCAACCCGGCCATAACAGTAGGCTCAGTCCTACTCAAAGCGTCAGCCACCACATTGGCATGCCCCGGTGTTAGTGTAGGTGCTCTAGACCCAATCAGATTGGGCATGTTGTACACTGGCAATTGTAATCATATTTATGATTTGAATAAGGAGTTGTTTAAATTCACAAGAAGTCATTCTATTAGTTTCTTGTTATTATTGTAATAGCCAAATGAAACTAGATAGAAGTCCATATGATGTATACTGTGATTAATCTATAAAGATGTGAGATAACGCATCACAGTTTATAGACATCATTAAATGTCCCAAGTCGTAGCAATGTCAAGAATGGACATTGATAATTGCGGTAAGACTTGTATGTGCTATGTTTTTACTATGTGATAGCAATGGGGGTCTCACACCCATAGGCATGGGGATGCCTAGACAAGTACATAGGTGACCAATGTTGGAGAACATGTCACTGGACATGACTCGCCACGAGAATCCATTTTGATTATATGTTGATGGTATTCTCATACGAGATGGGTGTAACTAATCCTTGGACCTGAGGATATCACGGTCATCTCATAAGAAGACGGGTATGCTTTGACATCGTTTCGATGGGCCTAGACAAAGGCTGCACGTGGGCGATCGTTGGGTATATCGTGAGGCTTATGGAGATGGGTGTATCACCAAGATGGGACTCGTCTATCCCTTGATAGAGGATGATGTATCTAAGACGCCTTCGGTGGATATTCACTTTAAATCCATGGCTATGGTGAAAGAGATCAATAAGGAGTCACTGATTCACTTTCTATTAAGTGAAAATATCCGAATGACCGAAGAAAAACTTATGTGATCATAATCAAGAAACACATTACCAACTTGAGATCACATAGGATACATTGACGAGAGGATCGAATTACACGGCAACCATGCTCGTGAAAGGTTATTTGCAGATTATGAATCCTTTTGAATAATTGGGTAGGCATGATGCCTTGCTAGAGGCCAATCTTGTCTTATGTGTTCGTACCGACACATTGCCAACATATTCGGAAGCCTAATGAGTCATACGCAATAGGCACGGTCCCTAGCTTAAACTAGGAGAGTTGACGTATGGTTAAGTGGGACACTTCGGCAAGAAGTTATGCCATCGTAGGTTCTCACGGAAAAAAAAAAACAAATAGACATAATGACGTCGATATGACGAGGAGTCGTCATAATGGAAAGAGTTTCCTAAAATGACAATTGATTAAATTAGGAAGGAGTTTCTAATTTAATAATTTTCTATTTGTTGGAGTGGAAAATAGGAAATAAAATATATTTGGGCTTAAGTTAATATTTGGACTAAATTTGATTTGGGCCAAATATTAAATTAAATATTATATTTGGACTAAATTGGTTTTAGGCCAAATATTAAAATAAATATTATATTTGGACTAAATTGGATTTAGGCCAAATATTAAATATTATATTTGGGCTTGAATTAGATTTAGGCCAAAATAATTTATTTAAACCTATAAAAGGATTTGGGCCATTTAATTATATTTCTAGTTGGACTAGAATAAGCCCACTTAATATTCTAATTAAATTAGAATTAATGGGCTAGCCCAATCTCTTAGGGTTTTAGAAACCCTAGGATATTTCACTCTAAATATCCCTTTATGGGTTGCCCAAAATAAAAGTGGTTTTTTGTGTCGTTTTTCAAGAGTTGAAAAATGTATTGCCGCTCACTCTTCCTCATTTCTTTTGGCATCAATAGGAAACGAGGGCATTCTTTTTCCGTCCATACACAAGCCGCGCAAAGGAGAAGGAGCTAGCATTCCTATTCCGCTCTCCTTGCCAACAGACGCATGCCGCGTATCACGAGTTAGAGGCCGGACGCTTGGACGGCTCGAATCCGCGAATGACTCAATAATCTAAAGGTTAGATTTATTTATTTGTTTGTGAATGATTTGATTTCGACATTGATCCAATCGTCGGGATCGGGGTAAGGTTCAAAATTTTTGAACTACGCTGCTTGCCTCATAGCGATCTTGCTTAACTTTCACCCGGGTGATACAAGATGGTGCAGTTATAGTCCTTCAGGAACTCCATCCATCGTCGCTGCCTCATGTTCAACTCTTTCTGTGAGAACACATACCTTAGACTTTTGTGGTTCGTGAATACATCAAACGTCTCTCCATATAGGTAGTGCCTCCATAGCTTCAGAGCATATACCACCGCTGCCAGCTCCAAGTCATGCGTTGGGTAGTTCACCTCGTGCCTCTTCAACTGGCGTGATCCATACGCTATCACCCGACCATGCTGCATCAATACACAGCCTAAGCCAACCCTCGAGGCATCGATGTATACAACATATCCACTGGGCCTACTAGGCATTGCCAGCACAGGTGCCGAGGTCAGTCTGTCTTTGAGCTTTTGAAAGCTTTCCTCGCACTTGGTAATCCATTCAAACTTGATCTCCTTCCGTATGAGCTTCGTCATAGGTGCAGCTATCTTCGAAAACCCTTCCACGAATCTTTGATAGTAGCCTGCCAATCCTAAAAAGCTTCGCACTTCGATTACGCACGTCGGCTGCTTCCATCTTTGAATAGCCTCAATCTTGGCTGGATCTACTGAGATTCCTTCGACTGAGATCAAATGGCCAAGAAACACAACTTGGGATAGCCAGAACTCGCACTTCGAGAACTTGGCATACAATTGGTGTTTCTTGAGGGTTCCTAGCACTATTCTCAAGTGCTCCTCGTGGTCACTCTCATTCGAAGAATACACCAATATATCATTTATGAAGACGATCACAAATTGATCTAGGTAAGGCTTGAAAACCCTATTCATAAGATCCATAAATGCTGCTGGAGCGTTAGTTAACCCGAACGACATTACAAAATACTCAAAATGGCCATATCTCGACCGAAATGCTGTCTTTGGAACATCATCTGGTTTAATTCTCAACTGATAATACCCAGATCTCAAATCAATCTTCGAGAACACCTTCGCTCCTTGTAGTTGATCAAACAACTCGTCTATCCTTGGGAGCAGATACTTGTTCTTTACAGTGGCCTTATTTAGCTAACGGTAGTCAATGCACATTCTTAGACTCCCGTCTTTCTTCTTTACAAATAGCACTGGTGCGCCCCATGGCGATGTGCTTGGCCTAATGACCCTTTATCTGTCAACTCCTGTAACTGACTCTTCAATTCTTTCATCTCCGCTGGAGCCATTCGGTATGGCAGAATTGATATCGGCTGGGTTCATGGCACTAACTCAATTGAGAACTCAATTTCTCGAGGTGGAGGTAGTCCCGGTAATTCTTTTGGAAACTCGTCCTTATATTCTCGTACCACTCGCACCTCATTGAGCTTCGATACCTCTTTTTCTTCTAACTGAGCATAGGCTATGAATCCATGAGCTCCTCGACTCAGCAACTTCGCTGCCTTTATTGCTGAAATCATCTTTCCAACGTCGGGGTTGCCTTGCCCCTGAAATTTAACCCACCCTCCCTTGGGTTTTCTTATGGTCATTATCTTCCTATAACAGTCTATATTGGCATTGTACTTGGAAAAGAAGTCTATCCCCAATATAACATCGAAGTCATATACTTCTAACAAAATCAAATAAGCCTGGAATCAGACGTTACTCAGGCTAATTTCACATCCCCTCACCATTTCTGAGGACTTCATACTTTTACCCATGGGTGTCGAAATCATCATAAGACACCCCATAGACTCGGTTTCTACTCTCAAACTCCCAGCCAAAACATGCGATATAAAAGAATGAGTAGACCCTGGATCTATCAATGCATACACAGGAGTATCCAAAATGAAGAGAGTACCTTGGATAACTGCAGGGTTTGCCTCTACGTCTTCCTTGGTCAAATTATAGACTCGTCCCTGTCTGGTCCCTTTTCCCTCTTCAATCTTTAGCGGCTGCTCTTTCTTCTTTGGGCAATTCCTCAAGATGTGCCCGTGCCGGTTGCAATTGTAGCAGATCATGCTCACTGGTGTTGCTGCTATAGCTTTACCTTCTTGGACCATTCCTTTCGAGCAATTTTTGGAAGTATGCCCGGGTTGTCCACAGGTGTAACAGACAATGATTTGACCATTGCACCTCTTCCCTGGGTGCCTCTTTTTGCATCTAAAGCATGCCTTTCCCTTTTTCACGATCTTCCCATCCCGAGGTCCCAAAGTTGAGTGGGATTTCTCTGATTGTCCTCCAGCTTGAACAGTCATGGCCTTTAGTTCTGCCACTCGCGTCATATTCTCCTCGGCCGTCATAGCTTTGAAAACTATGTCTGCATAAGACTCCACATAGACCAGGCTCATTAGTTGTTGAAATTCGATTCACAAGCCTTGTAAGAATTTTCGTCCCTTTTCCACATCGTCCATCCCGTACAACGGCATATACTTGATTAACCGCAAAAATTCAGCCTCGTATTGGGCCACAGACATATTTGGCCCTTGGCGTAAGTTCATAAACTCTCGAGCTCTAGCCAACTTCCAGCAAGTGGGAAAGAATTTCCCGTTGAATAATTCTTTAAATCGTTCCCACGACATCCGGGGTGCCTCCCCCAATTCTGCATCTATCGCCGACCCCTGAGATCCTGTCTGGTGAGGTATCGCTCGCTGCATAGACCTCCACCATTGGGCAGCTTCCTCTTCCAGCATATAGGACGCACACTCGACCTTGTTCTCATTCAAGATTCTCAATCTTTGTAAGATCTTCTCGGTCTGGTCCAACCAGTATTCACTAATTGCGGGGTCATCTGCCGGTTTTCCTCGAAACACTGGCGGGTTTTTTCGTAGATACCTTTCCAAGGAGTCTACTCTTCTTTGCTCGGGCTACAACTCCAAAATTCGCCCAGCCATTCCTTCAAGGATTCTTTCGATCCTATCTATTCGGCCTTCACCAAGGTCAGCTCGTGCATCTCTTTGACCTTCCACACCACCTCCTGGGTGCGGGTTGGTGTTGCTTTCTTCACCATTGCCTCTCCCGCTCCTGTTTCTTCTTGTATTCACCATCTAGCAAGAAGACAGGGCGATCTATTAAATCATCACGGCATGGTTCAATTCAAATTGAATAAGCAACAAGAGTATGCCACTAATTATTTCAAAAATCATAATTCCCAAGACATACGGTGGCTTTACTCATCTAGCCACATGCGAACTTTTCCTTAGGTTCGCTCTGATACCAACTGTAACACTCCAAATTTCTTGAGCATGTTATAACTTAGGATTTTGGGAATATAAAATTTCCATATCTCAATAATTGTCATACAACACACAATATCCCAAAAACTCTAATTTACACCTCCTTAGCTTAACAAATCCAATATTAAATAGCTAAGATAGGTGTTAAAATTTCAGATGCGAAAGCTAGATCGAACCTGATATGGTTCACAACCATAACTCTTTATTTATCATACATAAAATCGTTTAAGACGTCTACAAAATATATTACATGGACATCATCTCTAGCAAGTGATAACTGAACATCTCAAACATATCCAAAATTACATAGATTCGCACATAAATAAAAATATGCTAAACATGCTACAAGTAGTAATTTAAGCTAATTCTTCAGCTACCTCCTTTCCCTTATAGTCGTTCATCGAACCTGGAACGTTTGAATATTCCAAGGACATAGTCCAATTAGAAGATGAATCTTCTAGTGAGAAACTCCAAAAAAAACAGTTTATATCGATGCATGATCAGGTATAAAATGCATGAGAAGACAAGGAGAACTACTCCGAAGTGCCTCGTGAACACGTCAGCCTCCTCCAACGAGAGCTTTCTCAATGGTGCATGCATAATGCCTCTCGGGAGGTTCCTAACCATGTCACTCTGGCCCGACCTCATAGAACTCATGCAAGCACCACATTTGTTGTGCCTTAGACTCACGGTCTTCCCCACGAGAGCTTTCTCTCAGGGGATCTCCGACTTTTGTCTTCGGCCAACAACAAATAGGTACAACAGTATGGCCACATGGATTTTAGAAATGCAACAGTTAAAAAGCCAACAACATATATTTTCAGGAAAATTCAATTCATAGATGCAACATGATTTCACGTAAGCGAATAATAAGAGTTTACGTATAAGAACTTCACGAAACACGTGTCATGCAATAGAAGTCTCTCATAAGAGAAATAAAAATAGGATTTGGAGTATAGGAGTCTCACTTTGTTGGTTTATCTCTTTGATGGTATAATTTCACAGCAAACGGCCTAGGTTTTTACAGAAAACATGTGTTTTGGTAAACCTAACCTTAACTATTTTTATATAGAGTTGAAGGGTATTAAATTAGGGGCATAACTGAAAAATTTCATGTAAAAAGGACCCCTCACATGCTCTCATGACCCCAAGAAGGCTGGACACGCGCCCGATGCGCAGTCATTTTCCGGCGCATGTAACTCACGCGCAGGCACCAGATTCCGAACAACAACGCCTCGTTTTCGTATTTCGGCCATATCTCACTTTTTTGCTGACTGATTTTGGTGAACTCCAGTGAAGACCCGCAACTCCGACGAGGCTCGTTCTCCGCCGCTTCTTCGCCGCTTTCTTCCCGCCTTCTTGCCGAACTCCCTTCTCTCTCTCTAGAGCAAGCTCCTCCTCTTAGAGTGCTTCACTCCTCAAATTTGTTTGGAATGGTTTGAGAACAACTCAAGGTGTCTATTTATAGAATTCTTCAACCAATGGTATTATGCCACTTGTCACAATCTTAGCCATGGACTCCAAAGACTCAAAGATATATTTGAATGGCTTTTGAAATCCAAAACTAGAATTAATCCAACTTTTGAAATCCAAGCTAAAACCCTAAACTTCTTTCGAATAACACTTTGGCCCTTATTTTGAGTCCTCAACTTCAATATTTTATCACATAAGCTCTTAATTTTATCCTTATTTCGTTTGGATAATTCTCTAATTACAATTACACCCTCAAACATCAAATTTATTGAGATACTTAAAATCCCAAAATTATTAACTCAAAATTACTCAATATATATGATTTTTCGGAAGCCCCTTACCATCATTCGATATTTTTAGGCTATAACTTAACTTAATCGAAAACCATTTCTGATTTGATTTCTTTCAGTGCAATAAGTCTCACCTCGAGACACTCGTTAAAATTATACCTTTGTCCTTAGGTATCTAAGCTCTAGGGCACTCCTTGCGGCTGATTCAGTCACTTGTTTCCATTTCAAACATATTTTTTGGTATTTTAAACTCACTTAAAATACGTGGCAATTTCACAAAAATATAGGGTGTTATAGTCACTCAATTAACAAATGTTTCATACAAAATTTTCCTCAAAAATTCAAACAAGTTTGGGTTCCTAAAGATGTAGTATCTTCTAACAAGAATGGACCCAAGAAGATGTGGGTACCAAAGGGAACAACGTGAATGATTTCTTGTGTAGGCTGCATTGGTTTCAAATGATTCAAGGAGCAAGTGGTTCCTTGATAGTGGCTGCTCAAGGCAAATGACAGGAGATCAAGATCTTCTCAGCAACATTGTTTTCAAGGAAGGAGGTAAGGTTTTCTATGGTGACAATTCTCAAGGTAAGATCATAGGTATGGGTTCTATTTCTTTTGAAAATATTACTTTAGAAAATGTGTTTCTTGTTGATGGTCTTAAACATAATTTGATTAGTATTAGTCAACTATGTGATTTTAGCTATGATGTTTGTTTTGATGCTAACTCTTCCAAAGTTGTATGCTCTAAGACAAAAGAAATGAAATTAAAAGGAAATAGAGTAGGAAACATCTATCTCACATTCCTAGAATCTCCCAAAATGGAAAACTGTTTAGTTGCAAATTCATCTCAAAATTCTTGGCTGTGGCATAATAGGTTAGGGCATGCTAGTATGAACCTAATAAACAAATTAGTGAAACATGATCTTGTTATTGGATTGCCTGAGCTTAAATTTGAAAGAGATCACATTTGTGGCACTTACATGAAAGGTAAGCAAATTAGTATATCATTCAAACCAATAAATGAAGTATCAACATCTAGACCTCTAACTCTATTTCACTTAGACTTGTTTGGTCCAATGAGGACTCTAAGCTTAGGAGGTAAACAATATGTTTTGGTAATAGTAGATGATTATTCTAGATTCACATGGGTTATCTTTCTTGCATCCAAAAATGAAACCTTTAAGTCATTTGAAATATTTAGTAAAAGAATTCAAAGAGAAAAAGGTTTTTGTATTTCAAAAATTAGAAGTGATCATGGAGGAGAATTTGAAAATGAATCTTTCAAACTGTTTTGTGAAGAAAATGGAATAGATCATAACTTTTCTTATGCTAGGACTCCCCAACAAAATGGTGTAGTAGAAAGAAAGAATAGATCTTTACAAGAAATGGCTAGAACAATGCTTTGTGATAAAAACCTTCCTAAGTACTTTTGGATAGAAGCTGTGCATACTGCCTGACATATTTTAAATAGAGTTTCAATGAGGCCATTATTGAAAAAGACTCCATATGAATTATTTAAAGGAAGAAAACCCAACATAAGTCATTTTCATGTGTTTAGTAGTACTTGCTATATTCTCAACAATGGAAAAGAATCTCTAGGTAAATTTGATGCTAAAAGTGATGAAGGTATATTTTTAGGTTATTCATCTCAAAGTAAAGGTTATAGGGTATTCAACAAAAGAACCCTAGTGGTAGAGGAAACAATCCAAGTAATAGTTGATGATATAAGCTTTGAGGTTCCAAAACCTAGAGAAGATGGTGAAAATAATGTAACCCAAAATTTTGAAAAACTTTCTATAAGGCAAAATGAGTTTAATACTCAAGAAAATGATCCATTTGAAGAAGATCAAGAGCAACAATTTGAAAAAGAACCAACATTTCCAAGAGAAAGGAAATATGTCGAAATGAATGAAATCTTAGGAGATCCATCCAAAGGCATTAGAACTAGATCTTCCATTAGGAATGAATGCCAATATGCTGCCTTCCTATCTCAAATTGAACCTAAAAATATCAAAGAAGCTTTAGAAGATGAAAATTGGATTATTGCCATGCAAGAAGAACTAAATCAATTTGAAAGAAGTGAAGTTTGGAAACTAGTGCCAAGACCAAAGGATTATCCTATTATAGGCACAAAATGGGTATTTAGAAATAAGATGGATGAAAATGGAGTTGTAACTAGAAACAAAGCAAGGTTAGTGGCTCAAGGTTATAGTGAAGAAAAAGGTATAGACTATGATGAAACTTATGCCCCTGTTGCTAGGTTGGAAGCCATAAGAATGTTGTTAGCATTTGCTTGTTTCAAAAACTTCAAATTATATCAAATGGATGTTAAGAGTGCTTTCTTAAATGGGTATATTAATGAAGAAGTTTATGTAAAACAACCCCTTGGCTTTGAAAACCACAAATATGAAGACCATGTGTTCAAATTGTCTAAAGCTTTATATGGTCTAAAACAAGCCCCTAGAGCTTGGTATGAGAGACTTAGTAAGTTTCTCTTGGAAAAAGGATTTAAAATAGGCCAAATAGATACAACATTATTTATAAGAAGCCATGATAAGGACATCTTATTAGTTCAAATATATGTAGATGACATCATTTTTGGATCTACTAATAAATCTCTATGTGATCAATTTGCAACTCTTATGCAAGGAGAATTTGAGATGAGCATGATGGGTGAACTTAAGTACTTTCTAGGATTGCAAATAAAACAATAAGAAGAAGGTATATGTATTTCTCAACAAAAATACATAAGAGATCTTCTCAAAAGGTTTAATATTCAAGATTGTAAACCTATGGCTACACCTATGAGTAGTTCTCAAAGCCTAGATAAAGATGAATTAGGGAAGGCTGTAGATAACAAGCTTTATAGAAGTATGATTGGCTCTTTGCTCTATATAACAGCTAGTAGACCCGATATTATGTTTAGTGTGTGCTTATGTGCTAGGTTCCAATCTAATCCCAAAGAATCTCACTTGAAAGCAGTTAAAAGAACCTTGAGATACCTAAAAGGAACTACACATCTAGAACTATTTTATGCAAAATCAAATATTTTTGATCTAGTAGCATACACTGATGCAGATTATGATGGATGTAAAATAGATAGAAAAAGTACAAGTGGTTCATGTCAATTCTTAGGAAATTGTTTGGTATCTTGGTCAAGTAGAAAACAAAATACAATAGCTCTATCATTTATTGAGGCTGAGTATGTAGCAGCTGAAAATTGTTGTGCTCAAATTTTGTGGATGAAATACCAAGTAGAAGACTATGGCATAAGTCTTCAAAACATCACAATAAAATGTGATAATACTAGTGCTATAGCTTTAACTAAAAATCCAGTGTTTCATACAAGAACTAAACATATAGAAGTAAAACATCACTTTATTAGAGACCATGTTCAAAAAGGAGACATAAGTCTTGAATTCATAGAAACAAATCATCAAGTAGCAGATATCTTTACAAAACCTCTTGATAGAGAAAAGTTTGAACTTTTTAGGAGTGATCTGGGATTAATTATACAATGAATAAGTATGAGGTATTTGATTTCTTTTCTTATTTGTGTTTATATACATATTTTTGATAAGGCCAAGATTCAAATCTGTCAAATCAATATAACTGATAGAATGCTTTCGAGCCAAAATTTATATGTGATGTTTGGGGCACATCTCTACTGAATATCCCTCATTTTATACTTAAGTATAGTCAATAACATTTGTGTTGTTGTTGACTCAGGTTGCTATTATAGTCGACAGAAGTCCCAGCCTAGTCGACTATTCCTTTGTTTTTTTTTAATAATAGTCGACTATCCCTCTTACAACTGTCGACTATCCCTAGAATTTTGATACAATAGTCGACAAAGCCTTATCATCTGTCGACTATCATATCCCGCCTATTTAAAGAACAGGCGACTATCGGCCCTCATTTTAAACCCTAACCGTCCTTGTATGCCGATTTCCTCTTATTGAAGTACTGAACCTCTCTTTTTCAACCTTGTGCATTCGATTGTTTTTCCATTTCATCCAAGCTCGTGCTCTCACTACGTGCCGACACACTTCATTTTCCCCGCTATCTCTCGGTTCTAGTTGTCGCTCGCTCTTTCGGCCATTTCGCGCGGCTTCTTTTAATCTCTCTCTCCCTTGATTGCCTTGTGTTTCAATCATTCCATATGGCACGAACTAAGAACACGGACAAGGGCAAAGGCAAAGGAAAAGGAAAAGAAAAGGAATCGGGCTCTTCAAGCCATCCTCCGTCCCAACCGAGACCTCAAATCCAACTCTTCATTTCTAAAGAGCAACAAGAAAGGAATTCCATGTACTTTGAGTCTCGAGAGGTCCTTGAAGGTCGTTATTTGGATTTATCATTTCTAGAAAACATTGGTTTTCCATACATTCAGACGTTTAAGGATTTTGGTTGGTGGGATTTCTTAACAATTCATCGATGCATATATGAAGATGTGGCTAGGGCTTTTTATTCCAATGCCAACAATACCTATCATAAGAGAAAGTCGGATAAAAAGTTTAAGACTAACATTGGGGATTCTCATATGGAAATCACCATGATGCTAATCCAGGAACAGTTTAAAATCCCTTTAGATGGAGAGGACTATGCTTCTTGGACTCAAGATTTTGTTCAAGCTAGTAAAGAAGTCATAGGAGATGACTCACTTACAACTAAGATTTTTGACACATCAAGAATGGACTTGAACACTAGGATTCTTCATCTTATTTGTTGTCAGATGATTTACCCTAGAAATGGAAGTTTCTCTCTTGTTTAGAGACTTGACTCGTGGCTACTCCAATGTATTAAGGCTAGGAGAAGGCCAAATATGTGTTTACTGATGATCAACTTGATGATAGATGCTCTTTCAACAAGAACTAGGTCCCTTCCTTATGGTATGGAAGTCAGTCTTTTACTAGATCGTTTGGTTAGGGACATGGACAGTGCTAGAAAAGTATATCTCAGCCTATCTCAACACATCAATGACAAGACACCCATTAGAACTGGCTATGCAAACAAGGATGGGGATTGGGTTAAAGCAGACAAACCTGAAAAGCCTAGCAAGAAAAGAAGATCAGAAGGACCATCTTCATCTCATGAAGACTTAGTGATTCAAGGTATGGCAGATCTCAAATTAGACTTATCACGAGTTGAATCCAGTCTGCAAGAATTCAGAGAAGAAGTCAGATTAGATCTACAGAGTCTTCATCAGTAGCAAGAAGATCTATCTTCTCAGATGAGGTACCTTATTCAGATGCTCTCCTCTCAGTTTCCTCCACCTGCTGCATCTCCATCCATTCCATCAGTTGCCTCTCCTTCATCCGCCCAGTCTTCTCCTTCGTCCATATCTCCAGATGTTTAGATGATGCCCTCATCATACATTCCACTTTACTTTTACCTTATGTATGCTTATTTCGGCAGATTTACCAGTTGTTTTTGTTATATGTTTTGTTGAACTTAACTATCACTTTACGAATGCATGTTTTAATATTGACTTTTCACTCTTATTAATGTATGTTTCCATCGGGCTGATTGGTTTAGTTGAATTATCCATGTGCAACTTGGTTCAAGGGGGAGCCTTAGTGTGTTTCAAAAAGGGGGAGTATTCATTTTATTTGATATTGACAAAAAGGGGGAGATAAAATGAGTGAATTGATTTTCACAAAATTGACTTTCACTTTTTTCATATTTGTTTTGTCATCATCAAAAAGGGGAAGATTGATATTTCACTCTTAGTAATAAAATAGTTTTGATAATGACTATATGAAAATCAATTTCTACTATGTGGATTATGAAAGTAAAGCAAGATCGCTATGGGGCAAACAGTGTAGTTCAAAAAAAATTTGAACCTTATCCCGATCCCGGTGATTGGATCAACGTCGAAATCAAATCATTCACAAACAAATAAATAAATCTAACCTTTAGATAATCGAGTCATTCGCGGAATCGAGCCATCCAAGCGTCCGGCCTCTAACTCATGATACGCGGCACGCGCCCGTTGGCAAGGAGAGCGGAATAGGAGTGCTAGCTCCTTCTCCTAACAAGGCTTATGAATGGACGGGAAAAATAATCGATTTTCAACTCTTGAAAACCAATAAAATAAGAGGCATAATTTGGGCATCCCATAAAGGGCTATTTATTGAGAGGCAACCTCCTAGGGTTTCCCAAACCCTAATGGACATGGATTGGGCTAGCCCATTAATCCTAGTCTAACTAGAAATTAAAGTGGCCCAAATCCATTTATAAAATATGTGGCCCAAATCTAATTCAAGCCAAATATTTAATATTTGGCCCAAATCTTATTTAGCCCAAATATAATATTTATTATTTAATATTTAACTCAAATCTAATTTAGCCCAAATATTTAATTTAATTTAATATTTGGCCCAAATATTTTATTTAGCCCAAGTATTAAATTAAGCCCAAATTATTAAATTAGAAACTTCTTTCTAATTTAATCATTAAGTTAGAAACTACTTTCTAATTTAATCAATTGCTATTTTAGGAAACTTTTTCCTTTATAACGACCCCTCGTCTTATCGACGTCATTACGTCTATTTGTTCTTTTCCCGTGAGAACCTACGACGGCACAACTTCTTGCCGAAGTGTCCCACTTAACCATACGTCTGCTTTACTGGTTTAAGCCAGGGACCGTGCCTATTGCGTATGACTCATTAGGCTCCCAAATATGTTGGCAATGTGTCGGTACGAACACATAAGACAAGATTGGCCTCTAGCAAGGCATCATGCCTACCCAATTATTCAGAAGGATTCATAATCCGCAAATAACCTTTCACGAGCATGGTTACCATGTAATTCAATCCTCTTGTCAATGTATCTTATGTGATCTCAAGTATGGCAATGTGTTGCTTGATAACGATCACATGAGTTTTCTTCGATCTTCCGGATATCTCCACTTAATTAGAAAGTAAATCAATAACTCCTTATTGATCTCTTTCACCATGGCCATGGATTTAAAGTGAATATCCACCGAAGGTGCCTTAGATACATCATCCTCTATCAAGGGATAGACGAGTCCCATCTTGGTTATACACCCATCTCCATAAGCCTCACGATATACCCAACGATCGCCCACGTGCAGTCTTTGTCTAGGCCCATCGAAACGATGTCAAAGCATACCGGTCTTCTTATGAGATGACCATGATAACCTCAGGTCCAAGGATTAGATACACCCATCTCGTATGACAATACCATCAACATATAACCAAAATGGATTCTCATGGCGAGTCATGTCCAGTGACATGTTCTCCAACATTGGTCACCTATGTACTTGTCTAGGCATCCCCATGCCTATGGGTGTGAGACCCCCATTGCTATCACATAGCAAAAACATAGCACATACAAGTCTTACTGCAATTGTCAATGTCCATTCTTAACATAGCTACGACTTGGGACGTTTAATGATGTCTAGAAACTGTGATGCATCATCTCACATCTTTATAGATTAATCACAGTATACATCATATGGACTTCTATCTAGTTTCATTTGGTTATTACAATAATAACAAGAAACTAATAGAATGACTTCTTGTGAATTTGAACAACTCCTTATTAAAATAATAAACATGATTATAATTGTCAGTTTACAACATGCCCAATCTGATTGGATCTAGAGCACCTACACTAACAATCTCCCACTTGCACTAGAGCCAATCACTCATGTATCTTATACGTGATGATCGAACATGACTTTCATGTTTCTTCTGGGATAGAGCTTTAGTCAAGGGATCTACGACGTCATCATCCGTCATTACTTTCTCTATATATGTCACCTCAGCTGATAATCTCCATTATCATATGGTGATGTCGCAATACAAATTTGGTCCGTTGATGAGACCGTGGTTCCTTTGCTTACGCGATGGCTCCGTTGTTGTCCTAATAACTGTTATTGGATCAACAATGTTGGACACCACTTTAAGTTCATCAATGAACTTACGGATCCATACAACCTCCTTAGCTGCTTCGAAGGTTGTTATGTATTCGACTTCAGTTGTTGAATCTGTCACTATCTCTTGTTGGAACTCTTCCAACTCATGGCCCAGCCATATAGGCAGAATATGAATTTTGACTGTACGTGATTTAAAATCATCATGGTCGAATTGGAAACTGGCATCCATGAACCCCTTCATGGTATGCTCTCATTCTCTATATGGAAAAAACATCTCTTTAGTGCTTCACAAGTACTTAAGAATGTTTTTCACAGCAATCCAGTGTTTCTCACCTGGATCAGCTTGATATCTACTACATATGCCCAAAGCATATGCAACATCAAGCCTCGTACATAACATGGCATACATGATCGAGCCAATAGCCAAGGCATATGGTGCTCGACTCATCCTATCTCTCTCGTCTTGTGTCTTTAAACACAAAGCCTTAGAGAGATGTATTCCATGTAACATGGGAAGATTTCCCTCTTAGAATCTTCCATGCTAAACCTCTTTAGCACCTTGTCAATGTACGCGCTTTGGGAGAGTGCTAGCAACCTCCTGAATCTATCTCTATAAATCCTTATTCCCAGAATATAGGTTTCTTCTCCCAAATCCTTCGTGGAGAAAATATTTTGAAAGCCATATTTTAACTAATTGCATAATGGGAAGACC
Organism: Diospyros kaki; assembly: GCA_036245055.1. NCBI lineage: Eukaryota > Viridiplantae > Streptophyta > Magnoliopsida > Ericales > Ebenaceae > Diospyros > Diospyros kaki. The sequence continues at coordinate 16,795,425 of BSEG01000009.1, read as the reverse complement.
ATTCCCTATGAGCAATATATTGCCCACATATAGGACTAAACGGACCACCACGCTCCCACAAACCTTATTGTAAACACAAGGATCAATTTCCCTTTTGTGAAAAATCAAACCTTTTGATTTTTTTCATCAAAACATTGATTCTAACTCTGGGATGCTTGCCTTAGTCCATAAATGCACCTTTGCAAGTTGCAAATCTTATTTGCATGTTTATGAGTAACAAAAACCGTCAGGCTGTGTCATATACACATCCTCGATCAGGTTTCCTTTAAGGAAAGTTGTTTTGTCATCCATCTGCCATATCCCAGAGTCAATGTCAGATATTGCCTCATCATAGGTAGTAGGCTCATCGTTCACAACTAGAAGCACATCTCCATGTGCCGAGATGAGAAATTCATATCTCTCTTGCTCGCGATGAACCCCCATCGACCTACGAGGTTCTTATGTAGAAGGTTGGGGAGTTGACACAACATCTTGTGTCTGATCTTTCTCGGGTTCCTGGAGGGGAGTAATTTTTTTTTTTTTTTGTGGTTCGCCTCGAATCTATTCGAGCTTAACATTCTTCCCACTAGCCACAACATCTAAGAATTCGTTCTCAAGGAATACCACATGCTTGGCAACAAAACACCTTTTGTTCATATGGGTGGTAAAAGTAATATCCATTTGGATATCCCATAAACAAACATCTCATCGATTTGGGTTTTAGCTTGTTATTGTCAACACGCTTGACATAAGCTTCACAACCTTAAATCTTAAGGAAAGACAGATTTGGCTTCTTTCCTTTCCATATCTTATATGGAGTCTGAGTAACTGACTTATTTGGAATCCTGTTCAAAACAAAGATCGCGGGGAGGAGTGCGTATCCCCAAAATGAAATGAGGAGTTCAGTGCGACTCATTATGGACCAGACCATGTCCAACAAGGTCCTATCCCTCCTTTCAGACACACCATTCATCTCTGGTGTTCTAGGTGGAATCCATTGTGAGAGAATCCCATTCTGTTTCAGATGATCTAGAAACTCACTGTTCAAGTATTCACCACCTCGATCTGATCGAAGTACTTTGATACTTTTCTCAATTTGTTTCTTTACTTCAAATCTGAATTCTTTGAACTTTTCAAAAGCCTCAGATTTATGTCTCATAACCAAAACATGATCTATAATCAGTAAAGGTTATGAAGTAGATATATCCACCTCTAACTTGGGTGGACATGGGTCCACACACATCAATGTGCACAAACCCTAGCACTTATGTAGCCTCCCTTTACTTTAAAAAGAGACTTAGTCATCTTGCTAAGTAAACAAGATTCGCAAGCACCATATGATTCATAATCAAATGTGCTAAGATATCCAGCTCTATACAAGTTGGATGTGCGAGTCTCATTTATATGGCCAAGGCGACAATGCCATAAATAAGTGCTATTTAAATCACCTGATTTAAGTCGCTTAATATTTATGTTGTTGATAGGAGTATCAACATCAAGGATATACAAACCATTACGTGTTGTTGCTTTACCATAAAACAACTTATTTTTATAAAACGAACAACTATTGTTCTTAAATAAAAATGAATATCCATCCTTGTCAAACAAGAATTAGAAATTATATTCCTAGTCATACTAGGATTGTAGTAACAGTTATGTAATTCCAATACAAGCCTTGTGGGCAATGTCAATAAATAGGTCCCTACAACTAATGGAACAACTCTTGATCCATTTCTCATGTGCAGGTACACTTCTCCCATTATTAATCTCCTCGTACTCCTAAGCCCATACACAAAAGTGTAAATATGAGCACTAGATCCAGTATCTAATACCCATGTGGACTGATCAGAAGTAGATAGATTAATTCTAATGACATAAATACCTGAAGTGTCATGAGTAGAACTCTTCTTACTCTACACTTCCCTGTTTATCATAGTGGAGATAAACCGCATCCTCCTTGCCTTTTTGGGTTTTAGTCTTCTGGATTTTTCCAGATTGCGCTATGGAAGAACTCTTCTTCCTTTTGGCTTTCTTACTCTTGGGCTTGCCCCTATGCGCCTTGGGCCCTCCAACTAAGAGAACACTTCCCTTGACCTATAATCAATTTTAGGTTTGCTCTCCCTAAGTATGGACAACTACTCTCCAAGAGTCTTTTCCATAGCCGTTAGGGAGGGAATGTAGCACCAAATCTAGGGTAAGTTTCGGCATCCATACCCAAGTTGAGCTCTAGAAACCTATTGATAAAACGTATCATCTCCATGACATGCTTCTCAATAGATAATCCTTAAGCCTAGCCATGAACTCATAGGCATCATAACTCTTATGATGTGACCTATGTTTTAGGGTCATGGCAGCTAAGACGATATACCAAACGATCATCGTATCACCCTTGTGCATCGTCTAGGCCTAATATGCTACTATTTCTTTAACTGGTGGCTTCGTAAGAAGATAGCTCCCTATCCCATAAAGAATCTTATCATACATAAGGACTATCCTCAAGATGATCTCCCAGTTATAGAAATTAGTCTCGTTGAAGGTATTATTGCCCTCGAATATCGATCTTATTGACATGTTTCCAGACATTCTGGATCAACAACTGAATAGAGATATTATTATAATCATATTGAATTACGAAATCATAATTTGCAAGAAATAACATTTTATGATTGCTCCCACTATTTTCTACGAGTTTGCCACCCTCAAGACATAACTCGAGAAATCCTGTTGCAAGATTTCCTAGTAGGCTAGGATCCTATCTCCCCTCGCACAACCTTGAGTGACTCAACAAATTGTGCTAGGATCGATTAGGTAGGTACTTGCTACCAATTGCATCTCCATGCAACTCCTAGATTCATTGGGTTGACAACTCCTTGTCAAGCACATCTTATGTGACTCCCAATCTTTGCCTCTATACTCAGTAAGGCCTTGAGTGACTCAACAAACCCCACCTTTCTAGTTAAGTCGGACCCATCATTCAGGGACATCTCATGGCCCATGAAACATAGGAATCATAGGTGACACATGACCTTGAGTGACTCAACAAATCAAGTGCCAGCTAGAAACCTAATGCTTCATAATGATGGAAGGCAAGTTGGCTTAATATTAATGAGGGATTTATTATTTATTTATTTAGGTCTCATCACATGCAATTAATCAAATTAATAATGCATAATAAAACGACTCAAACCGGTGTATGGTATGGATAACTACGGCTAGCCCCCTCGAGCCATAGAAGGGAAGCTAGCAGGTCAAACCTAGGTGAAGAATCACATCTTGCTTCACAAGCACATTCTTCAAGCCTTCGTTGGTCTTCGAATCTTGTCTTCAATTTGGCTCCATCTCTTGCTCTTCATATAAACTACAACTATCACTACTCTATTCTATTCTACATACATTACATAGAATCAAAAACCCCGAGATACATTCGGGGGGAGTGAGATGAGAAGAGAATGTACATCAGAGAATAAGAGAGGCAGGACACGCAGACCCTATTTCAAAAATCAAATTTACAAGCATTCATTCCCAACAATAAGTAAATGGTCGATGCGATCCATACCATGCACCCATGCAATCAATCCAATTGATTCATTCATAATTATGTTAATTAATTGTCGCATCTATTTCAAAGTTAATGAAACGCTTTCAATAAATTGAAAATTTGTATAATTTTGGAAAAACAAAATTGTTTTAATTGTGTTGGGCTTGGGCTCCATCCATTAGTCTAACTAACAAGGCTCAACAGGCCTTGGATCAACCAACGCATGTCAAACATACACTAGCAGCCCAATAATTAATAAATAACCTAATTAATGGCCCTAGCCCATTTTTAATCACGATCCATAAGTGTCATACACTCATGGATCCAATAAAAATAATAAAAAATAGTTAAACAATTTGGCCGGGCCCCACCTAAGGTAACGGAACGCACTGAGACACCGAAGAGTCAGGGCAGGTGCTTCACGTGGACCCCGGGAAAAGGTCAAACTGAAACCCGAGGGAGCGGGAGGCAGCTGGGTAGCATGTCACACATGCTGCCAGGCCAAAAAGGGTCATTGGGCGCGGTTGGGCGTGCCTGGGCTGCGGCTGGGGCCGCATGGGGCACACCTGGCATGCGCTGGGCGCACCTAGCGCGCTGGGCCGCAGCCACGAGGGCCGCTGGGGGGGCAAGGGGGCCGCGCGGGTTGCGCAATGCCGTGCGCCGGTCGCGGGTCGCACCAGCGCCTGGGGCCGCCTACGCGAGCGCGGTCGCACCCCAGCGCGCAAGGCCGCGCCTGGTCAGGCCATGCGCACGTCCAGGCAGCCTTAGGCCGTGCCCAGCGCGCGTGGGGCCTGCTCGGCCGCGTCTTTCGACCCCCTGGTGCATCCGTATGCACCTCGAACCCCGTTTTGCCCTTTTTCGTGTCATACATGATCTTTTGCCCTTTCACCAAAAACGTTTTGCAATCCAAAAATACAAACGCAATAATTATTTAATTATTTAACAAATAACAACATAACCGAATCCGCACGTAAGGAATTGAAATATTTCAACGATGGCTCTGATACCACTGAAAGTAAAGCAAGATCGCTACGGGGCAAACAGTGTAGTTCAAAAAAATTTTGAACCTTACCCCGATCCCGACGATTGGATCAACGTCGAAATCAAATCATTCACAAATAAATAAATAAATCTAACCTTTAGATAATCGAGTCATTCGTGGATTCGAGCCGTCCAAGCGTCCGGCCTCTAACTCATGATACGCGGCACGCGTCCGTTGGCAAGGAGAGCGGAATAGGAGTGCTAGCTCCTTCTCCTAACAAGGCTTATGAATGGACGGGAAAAATAATCTATTTTCAACTCTTGAAAACCAATAAAATAAGAGGCATAATTTGGGCATCCCATAAAGGGCTATTTATAGAGAGACAACCTCCTAGGGTTTCCCAAACCCTAATGGACATGGATTGGGCTAGCCCATTAATCCTAGTCTAACTAGAAATTAAAGTGGCCCAAATCCATTTATAAAATATGTGGCCCAAATCTAATTCAAGCCAAATATTTAATATTTGGCCCAAATCTTATTTAGCCTAAATATAATATTTATTATTTAATATTTAACTCAAATCTAATTTAACCCAAATATTTAATTTAATTTAATATTTGGCCCAAATATTTTATTTAGCCCAAGTATTAAATTAAGCCCAAATTATTAAATTAGAAACTTCTTTCTAATTTTATCATTAAGTTAGAAACTACTTTCTAATTTAATCAATTGCTATTTTAGGAAACTTTTTCCTTTATAACGACCTCTCGTCATATCGACGTCATTACGTCTATTTGTTCTTTTCCTGTGAGAACCTACGACGGCACAACTTCTTGCCGAAGTGTCCCACTTAACCATACGTCTGCTTTCCTGGTTTAAGCCAGGGACCGTGCCTATTGCGTATGACTCATTAGGCTCCCAAATATGTTGGCAATGTGTCGGTACGAACACATAAGACAAGATTGGCCTCTAGCAAGGCATCATGCCTACCCAATTATTCAGAAGGATTCATAATCCGCAAATAACCTTTCACGAGCATGGTTACCATGTAATTCGATCCTCTCGTCAATGTATCTTATGTGATCTCAAGTATGGCAATGTGTTGCTTGATAACGATCACATGAGTTTTCTTCGGTCTTCCGGATATCTTCACTTAATTAGAAAGTAAATCAATAACTCCTTATTGATCTTTTTCACCATGGCCATGGATTTAAAGTGAATATCCACCGAAGGTGCCTTAGATACATCATCCTCTATCAAGGGATAGACGAGTCCCATCTTGGTTATACACCCATCTCCATAAGCCTCACGATATACCCAACGATCGCCCACGTGTAGCCTTTGTCTAGGCCCATCGAAATGATGTCAAAGCATACCAGTCTTCTTATGAGATGACCATGATAACCTCAGGTCCAAGGATTAGTTACACCCATCTCGTATGACAATACCATCAACATATAACCAAAATGGATTCTCATGGCGAGTCATGTCCAGTGACATGTTCTCCAACATTGGTCACCTATGTACTTGTCTAGGCATCCCCATGCCTATGGGTGTGAGACCCCCATTGCTATCAGATAGCAAAAACATAGCATATACAAGTCTTACTGCAATTGTCAATGTCCATTCTTAACATTGCTACGACTTGGGACGTTTAATGATGTCTAGAAACTGTGATGCATCATCTCACATCTTTATAGATTAGTCACAGTATACATCATATGGACTTCTATCTAGTTTCATTTGGTTATTACAATAATAACAAGAAACTAATAGAATGACTTCTTGTGAATTTAAACAACTCCTTATTCAAATAATAAACATGATTATAATTGTTAGTTTATAACATGCCCAATCTGATTGGATCTAGAGCACCTACACTAACAGATTATATGAATGAGAAAATGAATTTTTAGTATATAAGTCTTAAAGCAAGATATGAAATCCTTTAGAAGAAATTTTGAGTATGATTGAGAGACTGATTTGTTCAAAATATACTTTTGATAATCTCAACTTGATTTCAAGATAATCAAAATGAGGTTTTAAAAGAATCAAATAAGGATTTGTTAAGAATTCAAGTTTTTCAAAAGGATAGTCGACTATGAGGTACATTCTGTTGACTATGCCTCAAAATAGTCGACCATTCTGTTTGATCTGTCGACTATTCAAGACATCTGTCGACTATTTTAGCATCTGTTGACTATTGAGTAAGGATAGTCGACTATGCCTTTTCATTTGTCGACTATGCAAGTGTATCTGTCGACTATTGGTTTTTATATTAGAAATAGTCGACTATCAGTTTATGTCTGTCGACTATGCTTAGATGTATTTGTAAAAATAGTCGACTAACCTATTTTCTCTGTCAACTATGTGTTTCACAGAAACTTATAACGGCTAGTTTTAGTGCATTAAATGCTTGCCCAACCACCCACAACGGTCCAAAATTCAAACTTACTCACCATCAACTATAAATGGTGGTTGAAGATGCATTAAAGGCTGCCGAAAAACCATTGAATATCTTGAACAATCGTGCCATCACTGTTACATCGAATTTTTATCTTTTTCTCTCTGTATTCTCATTTAAGAGGCTTTGATATCTACTGTTCTATTACTTTTAAGCCTCGATTATTCATTTAAAGAGAGAGATTGTAACTAAGAGTTGTACTCTTAGATTCTTTACTTCATTATTTGTATTTTTCCTAGCAGTAGCTAGAGGGCCCATTAAATTGGGAGGTTGTACACTGCCTAGTCAAGGACTAGAGGACCTGCTCATATTGAGTAGGGGGTTTGATAGTGATATTGGTTTAAAAATCCTTAGTGGATAGCTAAGGTAGTGGATTAAGCTTGGAAGGCTGAACCACTATAAATTTGTGTCCTCACTGCCTTTCACCCTTTCTCTTTTATATTTGCATCCTTGCACTTTTGACTTTGTTTATTCATTGATAAAATTGCATCTGCATTCCTCTTCACACGATAGTATTTTTGCTCCTCAAAAGAATTTTTTTTAATATACCAATTCACCCCCCCTCTTGGTGTGTATCACATCACTCAATTCTATCATATCCCTCATCCCAAAGGGTGCTACCACCTCTATTTCAAGACCCAATTGAACCCAATGAAATCAATTTGAGAAAAAGAGATTTTTACAAAACTTTTGACGTAGGAAGCTATACAACATTCCTTTAAGAAAAACCTTGAGATTTGCTTGAATACATCCTCCATACATCAAGCCCAATGAATAGGATGAGGAAGAAAAGAGAGAAACTTGGCTTTCTCAAATGGAAGATCCTTTGGGGAAGAACATGTACCTCAAGCTTGGGTCTTCAAGACTCCTCCAAGAGCCCTCTAAATTTAGCCTTTGATCCATTTCTTGAAACTCCCCTTGAAAGAGAAGAAGGGTTTGGGATAGAGGGGAGGAAGAAAGGAGAAACGTGAGAATGAGAAGAATGGGTTGGCCTTTCTCTCTAAGGCACCCTTTTATAACATCTCCCTCTTCCCATTATACGCTCATGAACTATACAAATGCCCTCCTTGTCTGTTCTTTCCTTTTACCCAATTAAATAAATAGAAATACATGTAAATATACACATACAAGGCCCCCCCCAATCGGCAGCCCCATTTGCCTCTAATTTCAAGCCCACAACTGTGGACTTTTCCATATTTGAATTTTCAACCACTTGGCCTTTGACTTTTCAACAACTCTCTTACTTTAAATTTTCAATTCTACTCACTTGGCTTTACTTAAACCTTCACACACACACAATTTATTCATTTTGGCTTTTGCACTCATTAAACATTTTAAACATTTATATTATCCACGCCCAAAATACGCCGCATATAAAAGTAATTCAAAAATGCCAAAATATTCCAAACCCCCTTATCGGGTCGTTACACTTACTTTAACAAAGACTTTGATTTAAATAAGGTTTGGACTCTAAAATGATCCAAAGTTAGATTTGAAATCCATTTTAAACCCAAAGCTATATTTAATAAGATTTGAAATCCAAATCTAGATTTAAAATCCAAATCTGAAATTGATTGCTATTTGAGATCCGTAGCCATGACTCTCAAATGGTTTAGATGGCTTAGCTCATTATCCTAATGACCCAGTCACAAAGTTCCAACTACACCTTGGCCTGAACTTTTCTTGGTAATTGCACTTAGACCCCTTGCAATTTGTTCCTCGAGCTATTTTTTAATTGCATTTTAGCCCCCGAAGAAAAGATAAATTATGCTAGTAGCCCAAGATTTTAGGTAAATTACACTTTTACCCAAACTTCAATATTTATGATTTTGCCCCTGGCTTAGAAACTGAATTTTTGTCTCAAGACTTCCATAATCCCTTGAAATGTCCTATTTCTTCAAGTATCTAAATCTAAAAGTCTCGAGTATTAAATCATATTTCAGTATAAAAATCTTGGATATTACAATCTACCCTCCTAAAAAAATTTTCGTCCTTAAAAATTTACCTTACTTCTTGTCATCAAATAGCTGGGGGTATTTGAATTGCATCTCGTCCTCGCGCTCCCAAGTTGCTTCTTCGACTGAATGATGTTTCCATAATACCTTGACCAATGGTATTTCTTTCTTGTGAAGTTTCTGTACCTCCCGAGTAATAATGCTTATTAGTGCCTATTCATATTTCAAGTCTTGCTGGATCTCTAATGGTTGATGCTTTATTACATGGGCAGGGTCAGGGACATACTTTTTGAGCATTGATACATGAAGGACATCATGTACTGTTGAAAGTTCTAGTGGTAAGGCTAGCTGGTAAGCCACATTCCGAACTTGCTTTAGGATCTCAAATGGGCCTATATACCTAGTTTTGAGCTTACCATTTTTCCCAAACCGTAAGACTCCCTTTATGGGTGTAACTTTTAAGAATACCTTATCATCAATGGTGAACTCCAAATCCCTTCTTCTTTTATCTACATAGTTTTCATGCATGACTTGTGGCTTGCATATCATATTCCTTCTACTTTGTCATGTAACATGTCATGGTCGATGGCCTACATCTCATGTTTCCTTGCTTTGAGCATATGCCACCCATATATATGCATCTCGGTATTATATTTTGTGGCTAGTTGATGGGACTGGAATTTGATGATTAATAGCTTGTTGGAGGAACATCACGATGATCGGGGGGGGGCAATCCCGTGCCCAGAGGTGGGGTTGTGCCTAGAAGTGAGGCATGAGGGGTTGGACCACGATCACATGCCCAGAGGTGGGGCTCAGCCTAGAGGTGAGGCTGAGATATTTCACACAAGGTCTGATGAGTATAATGGTGGTTCGCAATCCCGTGCCTAGAGGTGAGGCAAGAGGGATTGGACCATGACCATGTGACCAGAGGTGGGGCTTAGCCTAGAGGTGAATTTGAGATGTTTAACGTGATGACTGGTTGAGGAAAAGGTGATGAAGGAAGATTCTTATTGTTCCTTGTACTTGTTTGCTTATACACGAACTGTTTCCTTTCTTGAATTACTCGTTGAGATGTCTCTTGTCTCATGTACGCATGCATGTATCTTCTTTCTTATGACGCTCACTTAGATGTAACAATCTAACTCGGGTGTTTCATACCCCTAGGATATTCAACATCCCAGGTATATTAGACGTGTCAGGCGATCCAGGTTCCAGTTCGAGCAAGGGCAAAGAGGTGGTTGTAACACCCCGTCCCTATCGAGGGGCGTGTCACTATGCTGGGGTCCATCGTATACATACATAATCCCTTTCCTTATACATCAGATGCCGTATGCCAAAGGGAAACCCCTCAGCAAATCATTACATAATACGGAAGCGTTAATCGAAACCTGATATGGTACATAATCAACTCACTATATTTAAAACAATATAAGAATTCGTACCATATATTACCATCTTATCCTCAAATACATAAATACATTGAGACACGTCTCCCGAGTTAACATCTAACACCCTAGGCGCAATCATATGAAACCTCGATACATACATCATCATTTATCAATAATTAAAATACTGGAATCTCCTGCTGAATCCATCGGCCATGCCATCACGTGCCGTCATATCTCAACCTGCTCCTTGCCCTAACTGCAAGTCTTAACTGGAACGTTGAATGTTCTAGGGGCATAACCCATTAGAAGATGAAACTTCTAGTGAGGGTCCAAAAACATATATATGATGCATGATGCAATGACATGAATAAACATATACCCATAATGTAACTTCCCAGGCATCCCCAGCCCGGCTAGGAATCCTAGGCAAATCCCGAACCTCTGCAGGATAGGCCTAACGTTATTCCCTCAATGCCCTAGGGGAATTACGGCTACACTCTGAGGGTATCATCCCATCCCCATGCACAAGTTTCAATATGATAATAATATCGTGCAATGTAAATATCACGACTTTCAATGCAATATGACAAATGAATATTACAATTCATAAATAACATGCATATATAACAAACATATCATGAATATAAGTTCTTGTGAGAATACCACTCACCTTTGCCCAAAGACAAAGACACCTCGAGAAGCGTGCATCACCTCGATATGCGTGCCTGACCTCGATTCTCGTGCCAACTCTCAAAAGTTGCACCAATCTTATCATCTCGATCTCCTCAATCATAAAATAATATTTAATCACTAAATATCCTCAAAATTCCATTTATTTCCTATTTCCTTTCATTTTCCTTCATTTTTCCTTCTAAAAATCTCAATAATTATATCAAGACTATTTCCTCAAATCTATCTTCACAAAAATTCGTTATATGCTATGAACTTTCAAGGAAAAATACTGAACTTACCCGGATATTGCATTTTCACGCAAAACAAGGCTCTTTGGTGCGGAAACTAAGGCATCGAAAATCCCAAATCCCAATCTTTTTGCACAAACCTCCATAAAATAATTTTCTCTTATTTCTAGGATTTTTTTCAGATTTTTCCCATGGCCCACGCGCCCGCACACGCTTGCATGTGCCTAGGGCGAGTGGTGGCGCGTGGAGACCCGCGCGTGACCGGCACGCGCCGGTCGTCTTCTCCGGCCAACTTTTTCTGGCGATGAAATCTGACTCCACCAGCATCAAGCCCTCTTTCATTCGATCCATTTGGCATGCTTTGGAGGCTGAAAGGAGCATCGGAAGGCCGTCAACCGACGACTAAAACTCTCGGCCAGCCGCACCGCCACCGAACTCCGACGACCCTCGAAACCCTATCAAACGGCCATGAAAATGGCTCAATTGCTCCAGATATGTTCTAACTCTCATGGGATTCAAAGCCCCTTAAAATCGAAGCTCAATTCGTTCGATAGAGCCTTCAATTTGAAGCTCAAAAACCCTAAATTTTTGGCCTCCATAGATCTCTATTTATAGGCATCCTCGATGCCTCTAATGCCTTTGGTCGCTTTACCCGACCTCTTAGGAGCTTAAACCTCCCTCATATGGCCCTTGAATCTACCCTTGGCGACCACGAAACCAAGTTGCAGGCGCCCGACCATTCGGTCGAATCCTTTGTTGGATTTTCGCTTTTTTCGACCACTGAAGTGGTCGATGACGCCTCTTACCTTTACAAAGGTTGGTCCCCCGACCACCCTCGAGCCATCTGTAACACCCGGTGTTACAGGTGTTAAAGGAATGAGGAAATGAACTGAGAAAAATTCCAAAAATGCCCTTGAGAAGGTAATGGACCCTTGAGATTAAGAATGCCCATGGGAAGGGTATTTTGGTAATTTGGATAGTGAAATCCAATGAAGGGTAATTTGATAAATTAAAAATAATTCCTATGTGGAATTAAGTGTGTAAGTGAATAAAAATCCCAATTTGGTAATTATGAGGAGATATATGGGATTAATAAATTCACAAAGATTATTTTGGAATTTTGGAGTGATTCCATAAAGGAAATTAAATTTTGGAAATAGGGAAAATGGTGGATATTAAAATTATTTGAGGAGAATAATTATATTTTCCCTAAATTGTGATTTAATGTGGTAATTCCACTTGGAGAGATGAGATTAAATTTGGAAGCCAAGTTAGTGTCTTGTTGTGACACTTGGCATTATGTGGTTCAAGTATAATTGGGTGCATTAATTAAATGCAAAAGAAATTTTAAATAGTCTTTCAAGCATTTAATGAGAGGCATGATTATTTGGATTAAAGAAAATCCAAAAGAAAATGGTAAATGGTCACCATTAATGCCTTGGAAAATATGAGAGTTAAATAAATCCAAGAGAAAATGGGAAATTAGTCTCCCATTAATGATGGAAAATTTGTGGGATTTATTAAATGTGAAATAAATGTATTATGTCTCTCAAGTTGATGGATGAAAATGGTTAAATTAAATTAAATGGGATATTATATGATATTAGTCTTTCAAGATGATAGCTTGAAAATAGTCCCATTTAAATAAATGAGAAAGAAATGGGAATTCAAGATAATCCAAGGGTGGAGGATTTGTCTTGAAAGTGGAATTAAATCCAATGGATGAGATTAATCAAGAAAGGAGCACATGGATTTTGCTTTGTGTTTTCTCCAAGAGAGAAGTTTTGGTTATTAAAATCAATGGTTGAGATTGAGATCCTCAAAAGCACATGGATTGTGCTTGTAATGAATGGCTTGGATGCATTCTTGAAATATGAGAAATTTAGTATAAAAAGGCAAGTGTGGGAGACTTGTCTCCCTTTTGGCCATTTGTAGAAATGAAGGAGAAATAAAGAAAGAGAGAAGAAGAAGTCTCTCATGGAGGAAAGAAATGGAGAAGAAAAGAAGAAGAAGTAAGGTAAGCTTTAATCTTTCTTCTCTCCATTTTAGTATACTTGAATGTAAAGTGAGTGGTTTGTTGAAATGCCATTTTAGATGGGGGAAAATGAAGATGGAAGCTCTCTTGAAATGGGGATTTAATATTCGAGAAGAGGTAAGGGATGGCCCCATGGGAGGGTGGCCTTGCAATGTGGTATAAATGTGTTTCATAAATGTATATGTTGCATTTAGCATGTTCTTTTATGTTCATGAGACTTATGGCCATAGGTTAGTTTGAGAACATGGTTGAAATGGTGGGTTGATGCCTCTAACCTTGGAGGGTTGTGAGGGCAAAGAAACCTAGCCACATTTGCATGCATTTGGCATCATATAACTTGTTATGTTCATATTTATTTGTCATTGCACCCTTATTGAGCTTAATGGCTCATGAGGTTTTTATCCTCACATATAGGTTGTGAAAGCATGGGAAAAATCAAGGAAGAGGTGGAATGGCATGTAGAAGCATGGAAAGAAGATGCAAGTGCATGTTATGGCTTGTGGAAGCCTAGGTTGTTATGTTTGATTTATGTGATGTAAACTTGTTTGGTTGGTGATGGCTTATTCAAGCCTAAGATCATGTATGTAATTTATATTTGAGATGTTTGATTTTATTGTGAAATGAGGCATTGGCTTAAGGCATGTTGAAGCCTAGGTTGGGTGAAAGCCTCATTGTTAGGTATGTTGTGGGAAGCAACTAAGATGTTTAGTAAAATGGTTTGTTGGAAAAATTTGTGTGTATTTGATAATGTTGTGGAAGCATTAAGGGTGTTGTTTAAGCCTTGATTATGGAGAAATAAAGGCAAATATTGAAGGATTTGGAGTGTTTTTCATTCTAGTAAAATTCTGGAAAAATTTGGGTTAGGAGACCCAAGAATTTAAAAAAAAAAAAAAAAAAAAAAAAAAGGGGAAAAGGTAGCAGCAGAAGGCTGCTGCAGCAGCAGCAGGCGCGCCAAGCGCGCGCGCGGGGGAGGCCGCGCGCGCAGGCAGCCGCGCCCGCGCGCGGGGGCGCGCGCGGGCGTGCGCGGGCGGGCGGCCGCGCGGCCGCGCGCGGGCCAGCGGGCCCCGCCGGGCAATTTTTTTTAAAAAAAATGGAAAATTTGGGGATTTTGGGCCATTTCTCAATTGATTTTGGGCCCCGGAGGAATTTTCAAAATAAAGGGATTTTTCGGGCATTTTGGAGAAAATGCCAGAAATTTGGAAAAATTAAAAATTTGAGTTTTTCCTCCAAATTGAGTAATCAATCAATGGATTGATTTAAATGGTGAATTATGGAGCCCGGTAAAATTCTTTGTTTGGAAAAGAATTAAATAAAATTGTGAAAATGGCGATTGGGCATCGGAATGAGGTTTCCTCTTTAACCAACGCGGTGTGGTTTAAAGCCCAATTCTGCTAGTAAATCCTGGGGTTTAAGGAAAGGGGAGGACGAGCCTAGTTCCCACCTAGGACGTTTCTTATTGAAACATGGTCCGCCCTTCGCCAAAGACCAGGCAGGTGGATAATTTGGGTAATTATTCACGAGTAACACCCGTAAGTGGGAGCGGGGCGTTACAGATTGGTATCAGAGCGTGGTTGGAGCATCAAGTGGAAGATGCTTGGTGAAATGTGGTCGAAGGTTGATCGAAAGGCCTTGGAATTAGGACCACAAGTGACCGAGGACCCTAAGGGTTGGGTCGAGACATGGAGGTCGGTGGTGATGCGAATGGAATGCTCGGATATTCCTGCTATGGGAATAGGGAAAATATCATGTTTGAGATGATATACCGTAAGAGATATACGGGTTGAGCAATGAAGAGTCAAATGCCCAAGTGTGGGTATTGGTATCAAGAACCCGAATGTGAAAATTTGGTGGTTCATGAGGCATTTTAAGGATGAGATTTCCTTGCGATTGAAGTGTTGAGGCTTGTGTGGGGACACAAAGCCGAGTCATGATAAGAACCATGATGAGACAAGGAGAGCCGAGGTATAGCTAATCCAAGAAGGGGTTAGTGGACCAACCTATGTTGGGGAGATGTCCAAGCCCGTATGAGGGAATGGAGTGGTTCCCGTAGAGGTGTCGTGCTAAGGGATGCGTGCTTAAACTAGGGTGAGCTAAGGTTGAAATTAGCTCGAAACCCAAAGAAAGAAGTCGTCAACAGGTTGTGTGACGAGCTCCGGGAATGGAGCAAGCTAAAGTTGCTTGTAGAGAGGCTCTAGGTGGAGCGAGCATGTGAAGCATATGTCAGTCATGGCCAGGGTAGGCATGACGTTGGTAGTTCATTGAAAGACTCCAAGGGGAGTCGGGTGTGAGTCATGCATGAGGGATGCATGTGGTGCCATATGATTATATCGTTATGACGATCCTGGAGGGGACGCGCCTAGGGTATGAGTGGACCCTAGTTGATTTCATTATGAAATGGGATATATCCTAAGAAAGGATAGGTATGTGGCAAATGGACCCTGGCGGGTACTTGTGTGAGATGGAAATCCCAAGTGAGTCGAGCTGGAATCCAAGGGGATCCAGATTTGGGATAAAGGAGTTGGGCATGTGTAGATATGCGCATGGGAGCCATGGGATTAGGAGTCCTAATTGTGAAAGGCCAAAGTAACCGTTCTTGTGAATGATGGATGAGGGGTTAATCTAAACTCTCATTGACACTTGGGGTCAGGCGAGATGCCTGAGGTCGAGAGATGAGAGGTGAATAGACCCTCATTATGATGCCTGGGGTCGAGATGACGCCTAAGGTTACAAGACCCTTAAAGGGAGACGCGGAGGTCACCCAATGAAGGGTACGAGCGGTATGTGGGCCGAGTGCAGTGAATTATGGCAATAGGACATCCATGGGCTATGCGCCAACTTTGGATGCCAAGTGGGCAGAGGCATGGTGAGCAATGTGGAACCCAGGAATTTTAGTTCCAAGTCATGGGAGCCCGAGCAAGGCGTGCAGAAAGGCCAGGCTAGGCGTAGTGACGGAATGCATTTATGAATGTGCAAGGTGAGACGAGAGGTCTCAATTTACCTAGAGGGTAATGGTAAGTACTTTATGGTTATGGTGCCAGAGCCTGAGATGGGCTCAGCATATCGATTGTGGATTGCGAGATCTATGATAATCAAGCTCTAGGATGAGCTGGGTGGCGAATGAACCATGATGGACTGGGATCCATTGTCGTGGAAAGTTGGAGCTTTCAAATGTTGAGTGAGAGTCGTGAGGTGTGATCTTGTGGGGTAAGATCATGAGGCCTTAAGAGGTGAAGTGGTTTGAGAGTCTCTTAAGTGGTAAGAGATGTAGAGTCCTGAGGAGCGAGGTTCATGGTATGAGCTTGAGGTTATCAAGGCAAGGATAACCAAGTAAGTCGGTTTTGGTAAGATTGTGGTGGAACCATCATAGCTCGGGAAGGCTTTAAGTAGCTTCGATGCTAAGGGTGCAAAGCTCGATGTAGCGGATCTGATGCAATGAACAGTGTGGCAGAGGACTAACGAGTTGGCTCGTGATTGAGGGCAAGTGGCCCATGGGCCTGAGCAAGTTAGTGAACTGCAGGTGATGGTCAGATGCCGAAGATGTGGAGCAGCACCTTGGCAAATTTGGTCAGGTGAGACCGAAAGTCTCCTGTAAGGGATAGGACATGTAGAGTAGTCCTAAAGAGGAATCGTGGAACGCAGTAGTGATCCGATAGATTTGTTGTCGAGTAGGACGCTTGGTAAGAAAAGTGGCTGCGAGCGTGGCAAGGTGGTCATGCCGAGTTTGATAGCAGAGGTGTGACTGAAAGGTGAAAGTCGTGATACGGGGTGAAAAGCAGATCAAAATGGGACCTGAACCATGCTGTAGGAAACTGTTGTTGGGCCAGTGTAAGGGACAACACAGTAATAATGATTGGGTGTTAACTCTCTAAAGCACAGGGCAACACGATGGGAACCAGTGTTGGGCCAGTGTATGGGAGTGACACGTGATTGGGTGTTGACTCTCTGAAGCACAGGGCAACACGATGGGGAACCAGTGTTGGGCCAGTGTATGGGAGTGACACGATGATGGTGACCAGGTGTTGGCGCCCCTAAAGCACGGGGCAACACAGTGACTATGCAGATGGTCAGGGACTAAAGATCGGTGAGATGTTTGAGAAAGAAACCCGAGGAAAAGAAACGGGTCTAGCGTGGGAATAATGCTACAGTTGACGCTTACCAGTGACGGGTCTAATGCTATGGACCACTGGATGCAGACGGTTAGTCCACAGGAGGGACTGCAGCCCTCCACGTGGAGTAACCTGTCTGTGGTGGAGACGATTAGACACTGAAGACCTGGGGTATGCTGTAGGTTATGCCTGAGCCAGACCTAAAATTTCGTAAGGGTTGAAGTGTGGTGATAGTGCTGTTGGAGTCAAGGCAGCAAGAAGGTTTGTGAATCGAGTGAGTGATATCTTGTGGTGTGATAACAAGAGGTGTGGTGATGCTCCTTGCTAAGGGATGCTAAAATAGTTGTGGTTAAATTTGATCGAAGTGATCTGGTAAATTGGGATGATGGACCTAGTGTGATCTTGCAGTAATGCATGAAGATGGGATTGATTGGTAGAGTTGGTAAATGGCTCGAGAATGATACGTAAGTGCCGTGGAGGGCGAGACTTACGGAATGGAAGCCAACCATCAGATGGGGAAATTGAAGCGTGTGGAGGTTTCAAATAAAGCAATCTCTAATCCAATGATGTGAGTTGTGGTAGGCTGAACGTGTGGCTAAGGCACGGTTTGAAATTGTGAAGGTATGCGATTGCACAGTCTGGTGTTAGTCTTGGTTGTGTCAATGCGAAATGAGGAAGTGTCCTCATGTGGCACTGGAAGGGTTTCCAGTTGATGACACACGAGAAATTGCCAGGTGATAGCACCTGATGGCAATAATGGAGAGTGAGGCTCGAGGGCTGTGGTGTAAAGCCGTGTTGGTACTATGCATGCCTTTAGTAGAAAGGTTCAGCGGGTCCTGGTGGTTAGACCATGCAAATTGTGAGAAAGAGATACAAGGAGATGAAGATGGTTGGTCAAGGCAGAAATGTGCCACTCAGAGAAGTGTGGCTTTGGAGTGAGAGCTATCAATAATAGTGTTGAAATGTGGTTAGGGTAGAACTTGAGATGTTCCCCCAAGAAAAGTTGCACATGAGGCAACAGTGTGAAATAAATTTCCTAAGGCGCTACAACTCTGTCAGGAAAGACCACCTGGGGAAAAAGCCAGCATAATGGCAAGTGCCTGAGTAGGAAGGTAAGTCCTACGGCATCCAGTGGATGTGTGAATTCCACAATAGTGGCAGGGGTGATTTCCAGTGAGTGGAATTTAAGTCGAAGCGGTAGTCGACGATTGCAAGTGCAGTGCCTAGAGGAAGGTTATGCGAGTTGTGAGCCGGGCGATTCGGCTAGAGTTAATCGAGTTGGTTAGATGGAAGTTAAGGGCAAATTTAAGATTTCGCCAATGGGTAAAGAGAGCTCGAAGGAAGAGCTTATGGGACGAGATTGGTTTCTAGTAGTGGTGTTGAGGTGATGAAATCACCTAATGGTTGTGAGCAATGCAGTTGAAGGGATGCCTTGGAGTGTGGGCAATTGATGAAAATTAACCTCGTGTTTAAGGTTAATGGTTGTGAAAAGAAATCGGCTAGTGAAGCTGTTGTGGTGTTAGAGCCATGTGGTTGCTCACCGAGAGGTGTGAGCTAGCTGTAACAAAGTGTATAAGAAATCCGAGAGAAGTCAGAGTCTCTCAGGGATTTAGCTAGATGCTATATGTATAAAAGGTGGTGTGAGGAAGGCGACCTAAGAATGGGGTCGTGCTAGTTATGGTGACCAGTGAGATTCAAAGAGCAGCAAGTCTTTTGAAGTGGCATGGTGGTGTCATCATGGTGGTTACGGAAAAGAAGTTGTCAAGAAGGTCAAAGGTAACCATTGCGTATGGTAAGACCTTGAAGCCGAGTGTGATTGGCCATGAAGGCTGGTATCGATGAATTTTGAAATGCAACGATCTTGGGGGAGAAGTTCGTTGCTGTCATAATGTTGTCCTTGCCAAGGAGGACAAGAGGAACCATTAAGCACGGTTTAAATCAGGTGTCTATTGCGAACTGAGAATGAACTTGATGTATGATGACTGAAAGTTCGTGCCTCAAGAGTAAGAGGCTTTGTTGAGAAATTGTGAGATTTGAAAAGTCCCAATGAAAGTGAAGCTGGGCGAGAAAATTTGGCCAGAAGACCGCTACAAGAGAGGGGGGTGTAACCATAATGGCTGGTTGTGGTGTGGACCAAAGGCACGAGTCATCCTATAGGTGCGATGCATAAGTGATTGTGCAGATGGTAATAAGCCAATCACTTGTGCCACGCACCGTGGGTGATGACGAGGGCTGATTATAGATTCCACGACCTTAAGCGCGATGGTAGGATCCTGGACTCGTGGTAGGGTAAATAGCCAAGGTGAGGCCTAGCATGGGAATGTGATTATAAAAGTTGAAATGGGGAATTAAAGAGGGGTTGCTCAGTGAAGAGTTCCCTGGTATGGGTATGAGACCCTACTAGCATGTGATATCGGCTAGTAAGTATCGTTGTGTGCTTAATGCGAAGAACTCCTAGTTGGGAGAAGGTTGTGGCCCGAGCATGCTTAAACTCGAGATGAGATTAAAATGGTGCATATGTCGCCAAGCTCGATGTGAACTCGGGCAGTGCACAGGGTTGAAATGTGTGATAGCCTAGCACGGTGTTAGGTAAGTCAATTTTGCGTAATCGCGCCGATAAATGAGGGTCGGCTGGTCAAGGTAGAAGACCATGTATGAAATGGTCGAAGTTGGCAAGGTGGGCCAAATGGGTGCTTCCCAGGTAGTGCTAGCATGGTAAGTTGATCGGTAATGAGAGGTTACCATGAGGATCAACTCAAGCTATGCAGGCGTGTGATTAATGGCGGTATGCCATGGTGGAATGGGTGTCCGAGTGTCTAATGGGCACCAGAATGTGACATTGCAGTGAATGATCAGTGCTAAGACGTTGCTGGTTGGACCAGCGTAAAACCGTGGCCATGTGAGTTGGCAGTGAGAAACGTTGCCGTGTGTGATCGGCGTAAAATCGTGATAGACTGATCAATGATGCAATGTTAGTGTATGTGGTTTTGACTAATGGGAAAAATGGATGTGGACTGCAAAGTGATTTTCGAGGTAGCGAAAATCCATCCAGAAATGGATAGCATTGCGGTAAAACGTGATTAGCAACCAGTTGTGCAATTTGGCAAGAGGCCAAAGTGGTGTTCGGTTGTTGAATGTCCTCGAGAGTTGGAGGATCGAAAGCCTAAAGTGAAGCCTTGAGGCAGGTGTAACCCGAGGTAAATATGAAGAATGGATAGGCTATGAGATTTTCGAGCAGGAAAATTTGGCAAGTAGCCCGAGAATGTGATTGTCTTGGGTATGAGATGATGGTAAAGCGAATTTCGAGGACGAAATTCTTTTAAGGGGGGAGGAATGTAACACCCGGTGTTACAGGTGTTAAAGGAATGAGGAAATGAAGTGAGAAAAATTCCAAAAATGCCCTTGAGAAGGTAATGGACCCTTGAGATTAAGAATGCCCATGGGAAGGGTATTTTGGTAATTTGGATAGTGAAATCCAATGAAGGGTAATTTGATAAATTAAAAATAATTCCTATGTGGAATTAAGTGTGTAAGTGAATAAAAATCCCAATTTGGTAATTATGAGGAGATATATGGGATTAATAAATTCACAAAGATTATTTTGGAATTTTGGAATGATTCCATAAAGGAAATTAAATTTTGGAAATAGGGAAAATGGTGGATATTAAAATTATTTGAGGAGAATAATTATATTTTCCCTAAATTGTGATTTAATGTGGTAATGCCACTTGGAGAGATGAGATTAAATTTGGAAGCCAAGTTAGTGTCTTGTTGTGACACTTGGCATTATGTGGTTCAAGTATAATTGGGTGCATTAATTAAATGCAAAAGAAATGTTAAATAGTCTTTCAAGCATTTAATGAGAGGCATGATTATTTGGATTAAAGAAAATCCAAAAGAAAATGGTAAATGGTCACCATTAATGCCTTGGAAAATATGAGAGTTAAATAAATCCAAGAGAAAATGGGAAATTAGTCTCCCATTAATGATGGAAAATTTGTGGGATTTATTAAATGTGAAATAAATGTATTATGTCTCTCAAGTTGATGGATGAAAATGGTTAAATTAAATTAAATGGGATATTATATGATATTAGTCTTTCAAGATGATAGCTTGAAAATAGTCCCATTTAAATAAATGAGAAAGAAATGGGAATTCAAGATAATCCAAGGGTGGAGGATTTGTCTTGAAAGTGGAATTAAATCCAATGGATGAGATTAATCAAGAAAGGAGCACATGGATTGTGCTTTGTGTTTTCTCCAAGAGAGAAGTTTTGGTTATTAAAATCAATGGTTGAGATTGAGATCCTCAAAAGCACATGGATTGTGCTTGTAATGAATGGCTTGGATGCATTCTTGAAATATGAGAAATTTAGTATAAAAAGGCAAGTGTGGGAGACTTGTCTCCCTTTTGGCCATTTGTAGAAATGAAGGAGAAATAAAGAAAGAGAGAAGAAGAAGTCTCTCATGGAGGAAAGAAATGGAGAAGAAAAGAAGAAGAAGTAAGGTAAGCTTTAATCTTTCTTCTCTCCATTTTAGTATACTTGAATGTAAAGTGAGTGGTTTGTTGAAATGCCATTTTAGATGGGGGAAAATGAAGATGGAAGCTCTCTTGAAATGGGGATTTAATATTCGAGAAGAGGTAAGGGATGGCCCCATGGGAGGGTGGCCTTGCAATGTGGTATAAATGTGTTTCATAAATGTATATGTTGCATTTAGCATGTTCTTTTATGTTCATGAGACTTATGGCCATAGGTTAGTTTGAGAACATGGTTGAAATGGTGGGTTGATGCCTCTAACCTTGGAGGGTTGTGAGGGCAAAGAAACCTAGCCACATTTGCATGCATTTGGCATCATATAACTTGTTATGTTCATATTTATTTGTCATTGCACCCTTATTGAGCTTAATGGCTCATGAGGTTTTTATCCTCACATATAGGTTGTGAAAGCATTGGAAAAATCAAGGAAGAGGTGGAATGGCATGTAGAAGCATGGAAAGAAGATGCAAGTGCATGTTATGGCTTGTGGAAGCCTAGGTTGTTATGTTTGATTTATGTGATGTAAACTTGTTTGGTTGGTGATGGCTTATTCAAGCCTAAGATCATGTATGTAATTTATATTTGAGATGTTTGATTTTATTGTGAAATGAGGCATTGGCTTAAGGCATGTTGAAGCCTAGGTTGGGTGAAAGCCTCATTGTTGGGTATGTTGTGGGAAGCAACTAAGATGTTTAGTAAAATGGTTTGTTGGAAAAATTTGTGTGTATTTGATAATGTTGTGGAAGCATTAAGGGTGTTGTTTAAGCCTTGATTATGGAGAAATAAAGGCAAATATTGAAGGATTTGGAGTGTTTTTCATTCCAGTAAAATTCTGGAAAAATTTGGGTTAGGAGACCCAAGAATTTAAAAAAAAAAAAAAAAAAAAAAAGGGGAAAAGGTAGCAGCAGAAGGCTGCTGCAGCAGCAGCAGGCGCGCCAAGCGCGCGCGCGGGGGAGGCCGCGCGCGCAGGCGGCCGCGCCCGCGCGCGGGGGAGCGCGCCGGCGGCCGCGCCCGCGTGCGGGCGTGCGCGGGCGGGCGGCCGCGCGCGGGCAGGCGTGGCCAGCCCGCGCGGCCAGTGGCCAGCCCGCGCGGCCAGTGGCCAGCGAGGCCCCGCGCGGGCCAGCGGGCCCCGCCGGGCAATTTTTTTTAAAAAAAATGGAAAATTTGGGGATTTTGGGCCATTTCTCAATTGATTTTGGGCCCCGGAGGAATTTTCAAAATAAAGGGATTTTTCGGGCATTTTGGAGAAAATGCCAGAAATTTGGAAAAATTAATAATTTGAGTTTTTCCTCCAAATTGAGTAATCAATCAATGGATTGATTTAAATGGTGAATTATGGAGCCCGGTAAAATTCTTTGTTTGGAAAAGAATTAAATAAAATTGTGAAAATGGCGATTGGGCATCGGAATGAGGTTTCCTCTTTAACCAACGCGGTGTGGTTTAAAGCCCAATTCTGCTAGTAAATCCTGGGGTTTAAGGAAAGGGGAGGACGAGCCTAGTTCCCACCTAGGACGTTTCTTATTGAAACATGGTCCGCCCTTCGCCAAAGACCGGGTAGGTGGATAATTTGGGTAATTATTCACGAGTAACACCCGTAAGTGGGAGCGGGGCGTTACACCATCTCATGCATCAGATTGCCGATCGGCGACCATCCGTGCCATGGTCGGATTTTTGGCTAAGTTTTGCAAATTTGCACTTTAGCCCCTCAACTTTTGGGCTATCTCATTTTGGCCCTTTTCACTAAACCCCTCAACTTTCCTTTATTGCATTTAGGCCCCTCAAGACCTAAAACATCATTTTGACCCTTGAGAATTCTGAAACAACCTCGTTTCGACCTCCCTCTAGCAATTTTTAAAAACTACACTTAGGCCCGAATCTTCGTTTTGGCCCTAAACCCATTCGTTTCTTCCTGAAACTTCTGAAGGGTTGTTCCTCATGAAAAATCGAAGCCCCCTCAAGCTTTTGTTGACTTCTGAAAAGTCATTTATGAAAATTCGGTATTACAGCCTAATTGACAGCTGCCTTTTTAGCTGTACCGAAAACTGTTCCCGTTTCGATTTCTTTCTGCACCATAAATCCTATCTCGGGGTGCTCATTAATGCCACATAAATTTTCTTTGGCATCTCGACTCCAGGGTACTCCCGGTAGTCGATTCAATCATCTATATGGTAATAAATTACCGTTATACCCTCAATTTATCCTTAAATTCTATTTTTACCCCAAGATAAATTACCCTTGAGTCCTTTAGAATTTCTTGGGTATTATAGTGGTGCTTGGCTAGCTTTGGGTTTTGCAGTTAGCTCTGGGTTTTATCCCATTATGTACCTTTGTAATCCAAATAATGTATTGTAAATAGCGGCTATGATACTCAAGGTTGTAAGAGGTGTGTGTGAGTGTCCTACAATTGCACCTATAGTGACGTGTTGTGTTTTTCTAGAGTATTGAAAGTTGTATGCAATTTTATGCTTGTAAAGAAAATCTAGTGGAAACCCCTTTATTAAGCTATGATTAAACTTACAAGTTCGATCAAACGCTTCCATTGATTAAGGGTTTCCAATAACGCTCAAGGTTATTATTAGCATAGAATGAAAATCATATTTCTTTATTGTGTAATTAAAAAGCGGGGCATTACATAGGTGAAAGATGACATTTTGATGAAAGTAAAGCAAGATTGCTATAGGATAAGTAACATAGTTAAAAAAAAAAATTGAACCTTACCCCGGTCTCGACGATTGGATCAACGTCGAAATCAAACAATCATATACATAATAAAATAAATCTAACCTTTAGATTTCTGAGTTGTTTGTCGATTTGAGCCATCCAAGCCTTTGACCTCTAACTTGTGATACGCGGCACGCATCCATTGGCGAGGAGAGTGAAATGGGAGTGCTAACTCCTTCTCCTAACAAGGCTTGTGGATAGACGAGAAAATAATAGATTTCCAACTCTTGAAAACCATAAAAAAATCATAATTTAGGCAACCCCTTAAAGGGATATTTATAGAGGATCAAACCTCCTAGGGTTTCCTAAACCCTAACGGACATGGATTGGGCTAGCCCATTAATCCTAGTTCAACTAGAATCTTAAGTGGGCTTATCCTAGTCTAACTAGAAATATAATTAAAGTCCAACTAGAAATATAATTAAGTGGCCCAAATCCATTTATAAAATATTTGGCCCAAATCTAATTCAAGCCCAAATATTTAATATTTAATATTTGGACCAAATCTAATTTAGCCCAAATATAATATTTAATATTTGATCCAAATCTAATTTAACCCAAATATTTAATTTGATTTAATATTTGGCCCAAATACTCTATTTAGCCCAAGTATTAAATTAAGCCCAAATTATTAAATTAGAAACTTTTTTCTAATTTAATCAATTGCCATTTTAGGAAACTCTTTCCTTTATGAAGACCCCTCGTCATATCGACGTCATTACGCCTATTTGTTCTTTTCCCAGTAGAACCTACGACGACAAAACTTCTTGTTGAAGTGTCCCACTTAACCATACGTCTGCTCTCCTGGTTTAAGCTAGGGACCATGTCTATTGCGTATGACTCATTAGGCTTCCGAATATGTTGGCAATGTGTCGGTACAAACACAAAAGACAAGATTGGCCTCTAGCAAGACATCATGCCTACCCAATTATTCAGAAGGATTTATAATCTACAAATAACCTTTCACAAGCATGGTTACCATGTAATTCAATCCTCTCGTCAATGTATCCTATGTGATCTCAAGTTGCCGATGTGTTGCTTGATTACGATCACATAAGTTTTCTTCGGTCTTCTGGATATCCTCTCTTAATAGAAAGTGAATCAATAACTCCTTATTGATCTCTTTCAGCGTGGCCATGGATTTAAAGTGAATATCCATCGAATGAGCCTTAGATACATCATCCTCTATCAAGGGATAGACGAGTCCCATCTTGGTTATGCACCCATCTCCATAAGCCTCACGATATGCCCAATGATTGCCCACATGCAGCCTTTGTCTAGGCCTATCAAAATGATGTCGAAGCATACCGGTCTTCTTATGAGATGATCGTGACAAACTCAGGTCCAAGGATTAGTTACACCCATCTTGTATGAGAATTCCATCAACATATAACCAAATGGATTCTCATGGCAAGTCATGTCCAGTGACACGTTCTCCAACATTGGTCACCTATGTACTTATCTATGCATCCCTATTCCTATGGGTGTGAGACCCCCATTGCTATCACATAGCAAAAACATAGCATATACAAGTCTTACCACAATTGTCAATGTCCATTCTTGATATTGCTACGACTTGGGACATTTAATGATGTCGAGAAATTGTGATGCATCATCTCACATCTTTATAGATTAATCACAATATACATCATATGGACTTCTATCTAGTTTCATTCGATCATTACATTAATAACAAGAAACTAATAGAACAACTTCTTGTAGAATTAAATAACTCTTTATTCAATAATAAATATGATTACAAATGTCAGTGTACAATCTGCCCAATCTAATTGGGTTTAGAGCACCTACACTAACATTTGAGACACTAAATACGCTCAAAAAGTTCAAATTCTGATTTTGAAAAGTTTTGAAAAGTTGAGTTTTTGCCATAGATCAATAGTAGAAAACTTTAAACAAGAAAATGAAAACTTTGTTACAATCAATGATATCTTGAAGTACACTAATTTTCTTATGATGACTCCAAATCTATGTGAATGATGACATTTTGATACACTAAATACACTCAAGGCAGTCTAAATTTTGATTTGGGGAAATTTTGAAAACTTGAGTTTTAACTATAGCTCTATAGTAGAACACTTTAAACAAGAAAGAGACAAATTTGTTACAATGAGGGATATCTCGAAGTATACTAATTTGCTTTTGACGATTCTAAATCGAGGTGAAAGACGACATTTTGATACACTAAATACACTGACGAAAGTCCAAATTCTGATTTTGAGAAATTTTGAAAAATTGAGTTTTATCCATGGGTCTATAGTAGAACACTTTAAACAAGAAAGAGACAACTTTGTCACATCAATGATATCTCAAAGTATACTAACTTGATTATGACGAATCCAAATCTAGGTGAAAGACGACATTTTCAAACACTAAATAAACTCAAGAAAGTCCAAATTCTGATTTTGGAAGGTTTTTGAAACTTGAGTTTTGGCCATGCATTAATTATAGAGCACTTTAAACAAAAAAAAAAAAAAGACAACTTTGTTACAATCAATGATATCTCAAAGTATACTGATTTGCTGATGACGATTCTAAATCTAGGTGAAATATGACATTTTGATACACAAAATACACTCAAGACTGTCCAAATTCTTATTTCAGGAAGTTTTCAAAACTTGAGTTTTAACCATGGGTCCATAGTTATACACTTTAAACAAAAAAGAGACAACTTTTTACAAACAACAATATCTCTAAGTATACTAATTTGCTTATGACGATTCCAAGTCTAAGTGAAAGATGACATTTTGAGACACTAAATACACTCAAGAAAGTCTAAATTCTGATTTTGGGAGATTTTGGAAAGTTGAGTTTTACCCACAGATCTATAGTCGAACACTTTAAATAAGAAAAAGACAACTTTGTTACAATCAACAATATCTCAAAGTATACTAATTTGCTTATAACGATTCCAAATCTAGGTGAATGATGACATTTTGATACACTAAATACACTCAAGACAGTCCAAATTCTGATTTCGGTAAGTTCTGAAAACTTGAGTTTTAGCCATAGTTTCTTAGTGCAACACTTTAAACAAGAAAGAGACAACTCTGTTACAATGAAGGATATCTCGAACTATACTAATTTGCTTATGACGATTCCAAGTCTAGGTGAAAGATAACATTTTAAGACACTACATACACTAAAGAAAGTCCAAATTCTGATTTCAAGAAGTCTTGGAAAGTTGAGTTTTAACCATGGATAAATAGTTGAACACTTTAAAGAAAAAAGAGACAACTTTGTTACAATCAACGATATCTAAAAGTACACTAATTTTCATACGAGGATTCCAAGTCTAGGTGAATGATGACATTTTGATACACTAAATACACTCAAAAAGTCCAAACTCCAATTTCAAGAAATTTTGAAAACTTGAGTTTTAGCCATGGGTCTATAGTAGAACACTTTAAACAAGAAAGAAACAACTTTGTGACATCAATGATATCTCAAAGTATACTAATTTAATTATGACAAATCCAAATCTTGGTTGTGATACTCGAAGATTTTGTAAGCTATTGTCATTGAATAAATAAAATATGTTCCAAAAATTTAAGGGTCTCGGGATGCATATGTAATTCTTGGAAAAGAAATTTGAGAAATTAATGATGGTGGCCAAATCCCAAGGGACACTTGGCGCCATGAGATGAAAGTAATGATGGTGACCCAAATCTCGAGTCACACATGGTGCCATAAGATAAAAGCAATGATGGCAACTCAAATCCCAAAGACACATGGCGTAAAACTATTCGTCGAGAGGTTTGATATTTCATGATTAGACCTAATTCTCTAGGGCCACTTGTCACAAGGGGAGAAAAGTCATGATTAGGGTGAAAATCTCAAGGACAAGTGCCACCATCCTATTGAGCTAAGTGGCGTAAACGTGATGAAGCCAAATCTCCAAATCTAAGTAATGATGATCTAGATAACACTTGGCACCTGGGGATTAGGATATGTGGAAAAGAAATTATGAGGCTCAAATCTCAAGGCCAAGTGGCCAAATCTTGTGGTGACACATGGCAAAGGATAGGAGAGTAATGATGAGTTATAATCAAGGGCGATACATGGCGAAATGGGATTAGTTGAGCACATCTATAAATAGGCTATTTGGGGAAAGAATTTGGCCATATCCAAAGGGGGAGAAGGGAGGTTATTTTGAGAGGCTTCTAAGTGGGAATGCAAAACGGGTAGTTTTCCATGCCCTCATAACCTCCTTAGCTTAAGGCATTGATGAACCCTTACCACAACACTGGTCCTCCTGTAATGACCCGTTAAGGGGTCTAGATGTTTTCGGGTATTTTATTTTGGGTTCAAAAATTTTTTTGCTTTAATTAATTGAGGGTTGAAAATATTTTCTTTGGAATGAAGAGTAAGTAGAAATGAGAATTTGGTAGCCCATCTAAATGGAATCCAAAAATGTGGGGAAAGTCCAAATAAATTGGGTCATTTTGATCTGTTCAAAACTTTTAATTATATTATGAATGGGTCTAGGAGTTTTATTATTAAATGTTGGTTGAGGACATTTAAACATGGGTCCAAGTACTTTAATTTTTAATGATAAATTGTTTTGATGGCATATAAATAGTTTTGGATTTTAAAATTTCATTTTATAGTTCATGTGAGCATGAAAATAAGTGTGTGGGCCTGATTTTTTTTAGAATTTGAAAATGATGTGATAGGCCACAATTAATTAGTTAATGGGTCTATGGGTTTATCAGGTGGGAAGTATAATTGTTGGGTTGGGCTTGGGCCCAATGATAAAGGAATTTAAAACTCTGTGTGAATAAGGAAAAGAAGAATGAAAAATAAAAGTAGTTGTCAAAGGTCAGAAATGCCCTAAAAAGTTTATTTGTTATCAGAAAAAGTAGGGGCAATTGAGTCTTTGAAAACTGGCAAACAGAGCTGGTGCCATAGCCCCTTTCCTTCTGCGTACTGTGCTTGTTTCCATTTTAGTGTTAATTTGCATATCTCTTTATTTTTCCCCCACTGTTCCATTATTCCTTCATTTTTATCTTCTCTGGGTTCATGTGCTACTTGTTCTTCTTCTTCTTCATCCGTCATTTTGTTGGCGAGGAGATCAAAGAAAGAGTCTCAAGTTCTTCTGTTGGAACATCTCTCAGGCAAGTTCTTCTTGCACTGCCTATTTGTTTTCAGTGCAAGCTCGCTTATATGCCCTGTATTTCACTCTCTTGAATTTCTACTATCTCATTTACTGTTCTGCAAGTTCTTCTTGCACTTCCTTTTAATTTGCAGTGCAAGTTCTTTTATATATTCTTATATCCTTGTGTAAGCTAGCCTATATCTTCTTCTGCTGAAACTATTGGTGCACGCATGTTGGTTCCCTGCATTCATTTTAGCTCATATTAGCTCGCTGTGCTATTTTTTTAGCTCACTGTGTTCAACATTTTGTTTATGTATTGATTTATGAGTCTCCTTGTGGTCTCTAAATGGGGTTTGTTTTCACCCCAACCTTTCTTCGTGAATGGCATTTTATATAGCTAGGTGAGGATGAGAATCTCTGCTTGTTCTACATCCAAAGAAGCAGTGTTAAATGTATATATATATATATATTTGTGTGTGTATAGCATATCCAAATAGCTCGCTGATCCAAATGTTTCTTATATGTATATGTGCTGTGTTTGAATGTAAAATGCTCAGTCCATTCGAATGATTTCATTGAGGTATTTGGAGATCTTGCACAAGCAGCAAAAGCTTCACCTGAAAATATATACTGTTCACCTATATATATGAGACCCACTTATAAATATACCCATATATACAACATGCGTAATGAACTGAAACCCTTTAGAGATTTATAAAGCTTATTAGAGCATGCCCTGCCTAGCTAAACCACCATATATTCATGCTTAAGCAATCATTCGAACGCCCTTGTTTTGTTATGTTCGACAAACCCAGTTATATATATATACACGTTCAGCTTCATTGATGTTCTGGCGAGTTCGTTCCAGTTCTTTCTGCGAGCTTGTTCCAGCTCTTTGCCGCAAGCTCACACCTATATGCTCCCTGACCAAAAGCTAAGTCGCGAGCGCATTCCCGCGAGCTCATTTCTCAAGCTCTGGCCGCAAGCTCTTGCTGCGCGCCAGGCCTAAAGCTCGTCCAGCGAGCTCTTGCTCAACCCCTTGACTGCGAGCTCGTTCACCTCATGACCTCGAGCTCATTCGCTTGTCCTTCCCTCAAGCTCTCTTGAGCTCTCTCTGTAAGCTGTGATCTCAAGACTTCGAGCTGTTCCCGAGTTCGTTCCATATGCCTTTGAATGGGAGTAAATGTTTGCATTTTCTTTAATTTATATTTTACTTTCATTTACTTTAATACATAAATGTAAATAAGAAAGTACCCCCCATTTGGATTCAATAAAAATATCAAAAAAATCAAAATCCATAAAAATAAAAAGTTAGAATTTTGGTTTTAGTACAAATCCACGAATTTGTAATTTTACCACCATCGAAATACATAGTTCCTGTTTCTTGAAAAATTCATTAAAATCATTTTTACAACAATGAATGCTAGTTATCAAATTACCGGGAGTTAGTTTTTCAAAATGAAGACATTTTCAAAATATGTTCTATTTGGTCCATTGCCTTAGAAAAATTTCAAGTTTATGTTTGGTCAGAAATTTTGCGTGGTGTGGTCATTTGATTGCATGGGGACTAATCATGAATTTAAGCTATGAGCACAAATGTAAGTAAATACATACTATCACTAGTTAAATAAAATCACAACAATCATATGATGGGAAAGATAGTTATTAAATTTATAATACTCCTCAACTGGTGAATCGATATTTAATATTAAATAGCATCTCTCAAAGAAGTATTCTTGTGTTGTAAATTACATCAAGCATTTCTATGTCACAAATTACATCTTGAATGTGGTAAACGTGATGAAGTAAGATATGTTGAATTTATCTGATGATGGAAAAATACTCAGTATGGGTAAGAAATGTTGAAAGTGTGAATATCGCAGAAGGGAGAATTTAAATACATGAGGTTGGCAAATGCATACATGCACATGTTACATATATATATGTTTTGCGCACCTATTATTTTACACAAAGGGAGAAAGGGTACCCTAGAGCACCTGGCACGGGACGAGGTGGCCATAGACTGGCAGGTTGGCTCCATATTTATTTGTGAGGTTCTATGAAACTTATGCACTTTTGCATGCATTGATTTATGGCTTGAGAGCCAGGGAAATTGATATTGATAATGAAATGATGCACTCTTGCATGTATTGATTGATGGCCTACGAGCCTGTGAGAATTAATAATGACATTGAAATTTTATGCACATTTGCATAGTGATACATGGTGACATGATATATTGAGTTGAATTGATAATTCATGAATTATGAATCTTGTATGTAATTGTGGAGTCCTTGATTACCCTTCTTGGTGTCATCATGTTCTTGGATCCTATATATTGTTCACTGTTTCTCGAACTTGCTGAGCCTTGTGGCTCACTTGATCTTCTTTGCCATTCCAGGTAAAGAAAAGACGGTTATTGGGGGCCAGTCCAGTAGGACTGGAACCCAGGGATAGTGGTGTACGGAGACGCGTCCTAGCTTCAAAGATCCTAGTTAGTGATTTGGTGAGGATTATAGTGATAAGGATTTGTTATCTTATTGGCATTTAGGCCTCTTATTATTTTGTATGGCCATCGAGCCTAAAGTTATGAGATATTGAAAGTGTAATTAAATCTTATTTTAAATTTTCGTTGCTAGAAATGAAATGAGTTGTTATTTGAGTTCAGTTTGTTATATATCATCTATGTAAGGACCTTCTTTCGAATATTCGGAAGCGGGCCTTACACCTCCATATGGCCATAGGTACACTAGATCTCATATCATGCAAGTGTTAACCACTGCATGCAACTCATAAAGACAACCATTTACAAATGCATGCAAGACCACCACCCTTGGTGTAACACCCCAAATTTTTCGAGCGTGTTATAACTTAGGATTTCGAGAATATAAAAATTTTTCCATATCACAATCGCTGACATACATCTCACAAATTCCCAAAAACCCTAATTTTCACCTTCTCAGCCTAACAAACCCAATTATCAAATAGCTAAGACGGGCGTTAAAATTTCAAATACGGAAGCTAGATCGAATCTGATATGGTTCACAACCATTGTAATACCCAAAAATTTTGTAAGTTATTTCCATTTAATACAAGAAATATTATTCCAAATTTTTAAAGGACTCGAGACACATGGCATCATAGGATGAAAGTAATAATGGTGAGATATCTCGAGGGACACGTGGCATCGTAGGACTAAAAGTAATCATTAGGGTGTTAATCTCAAGATCAAGGAAGGCTAATTAGGTGATGACAAGTGGCATGTAAATGAATTCCAAATCTAAGTAATGATTATGGGACACATGACAAAGTTTGAATGGAAACACCTAACCTTTACTTAGTCTACAAGTATGGGACACTTAGCTCCCTAGGATTGGAACACTTGGTGGGATCATCATGAGGCACAAATCCCAAGTTAAATGGCTTCATCTTGGAGTGACATGTGGAATATCTTGATTTAGCCAAGCTCTAAGGGTGACACAAGGATGAAACTTGTGGCAAAAGCTAAAGGAGTAATCATGAGTAATGATTAAGGTGACACATGAAAAAATGTGGTTGGCCAAGCACTCCTATAAATAGGCTATTTAGGGAGAGATTTGGCCATACCAAAAGGGTGAGGAAGAGGGATTTTTGGAGAGAAAATTCTGGAATAAAAGGGGGTGAAGCCCTGCTAGAGATCATGAAAGAAGAAGGCTTTGTCGGGTTTTCAAGATAACCTTGTAAAGTGTGAAAAACGTCTTCAAAACCTTGAGGTAACTTTCGAATTTTTTTATAGTATTGTAGTGAATTTAAAGGGGAAGGTATAGGGAAAAATGAGGGTCGAATCGAAGTTAAAACGACCGAGTTATGGCCGAAACGATGGAGGAGACAAAATCTGGTCGAGGCAAGGGGATGGCGCGTGAGATTCACGCGCTGGAAGAGGCTACGCATGGCAGGTGTGAGGCCTCTTCTAGGGGTGTGTGAGGGTGCGCCCAGCCTCATTTTTTCTTCAAATTTTGTAGTAGTAACCCCATATTCAATCCCCACCCTGTTGTATAAAATATTTGGCATTAGACTTACAAAATGTCACGTTTTGGTAGAAAACAGCCTTAATTTGGGCGAAATTAGTGCTTGCCGGTGAATCAAAAGGTGAGTGGCTTCTTGAAATGTATTTCTTACATGTTGAGCATATATTTGGGCATGTTGGAAGTGATTGCACATGCATATCATGTTTACTTCGTTTGGTGCGCATGTTTCTTTCTGTTTCTTCATGCATCACTACGTGTGGCTTGTGACTGGTTGTGATTATCATGGGTGAAGGGAGTCTTCACTTGGCTGCGTTGTTAGGCCTTGTTACATGATAAGGTTGAGCAGGGGTAAAGGCAACACCCTGGCATCACATCCACCTGGAGCATGCATATTTGCATTTGCATTTGCACGTATGAAGTTGGTTTTTACCCTCACTTAGATTTAACGATCTAACTCGGGTGTTCATACCCCTGGAATATTCAAATGTTCTAGATTTATCAAGCTCAGGTTCGAAGGGGAAGGGCCAGGAAGTGGAGCGAGTGTAGTTGTCTTGTTTAATATCTCTTCTAATGTTGTAGTAATGATACAAGAATTGTACCTTAACTTTATCATTATTTTGTAGCATAGGGAATGAAGCTTGTTTTCTTTGTCATGTTGATGAACTGTGTGTGCGAATGTTTATTTGATGGAAGTCCCAACATATCTCAGGTTGCGATCCTTACTTTAATTACATGGGATTTCCTTAACGCCCGTAATTATATTATAACTATTTGTACCTTTTGTACCATCTTGGGGTTGGGGCGTTACAACCATAATGCTTTATTTATCATAAATGAAATTGTTCAAGACGTCTACAACATCCATTACATGGACATCATCTCTCTCAAGTGATAACTGAACGTCTTAAACATATCCAAAACATACATAGATTCACACATAAACAAAGATATTCTAAACATACTACAAGCAGCAAATTAAGCTTATTCTTCAGCTACCTCCTTTCCCTTAGAGCAGCTCATCAAACCTGGAACGTTTGAATATTCTCTTGAATAGTTTGAGAACAATCCATGGTGCTTATTTATAGATTTCTTAAACCAATCACATTATGCCACTTGTCACAATCTAAGCCATGGACTCCAAAGACTCAAAGATATAATTGAATGGCTTTTAAAATCCAAAGCTAGAATGAATTTAACTTTTTAAATCCAAGCTAATACCCCAAACTTCTTCGAAATGACATTTTGGCCCTTATTTAAAGTTCTCAACTTTAATATTTTACCACATGACCTCTTAATTTCATTCTTATTTCATTTGGATAATTCTCTAATTACAATTATGGTCGGGCTGTCGAACATCGATAGATTAGATGAATAATGATTCGGATTTGCAATAAGGGTGCAACCCAAAGTCGTCTCCCAACGAACCTCAAATGGATCTGTCAAAACAAGACTAAACGGGGGGGGGGGGGTTTGGTCGTGAAAAAAAATAGAAAACAAAATAAACAAGAACACAGTAAACTGAGATGCAACCAATTGCAACCTTTCCTTCCTACCCGGGTATCATCATCCACCATATAAAGAACCTATTTATCTTTAATCCTCAGATATAAAAAAAAAAATGCTTGACAATCACCGAAGACTAAATCAAAACAAATATAAAAATCACAGAAGATCTTCTTAATCAATATGCAAGTTTCAATTTTTTTAGCACACAGATCTGAAACCGACATGAACAATCGCCCACTAAGTTTATGTTGTTTCTTGCAAACCAATACCCCAATTGAGCCTATTAGTCAAATCTGCCCAAGCATCATGCATGCATTCATACGATCGCATAAAATACATACACAATTGAGAAGAAGCAAAGAAACAAAACCATAAGATTAAAGATGAAAACAGATATACAAAAACGTCCAAAGATTCAAACCGGATAAGGAGTATGGCATGCAACCGGTTACAAAATCCTTAGCTTTCCATCTTGACAAGAACAATGGAGAAAAGGAAAATTGGCTACTGTTCACATGAGAAAAGAATTAATCTTTTTTTCCCTAATGGCCTCTTAATGTGCTTAAATAGAGCTGAGGGAGGAAACCCTAGGTTACCGAAACTTCACAGCTGATTTCGAATAGGATAACGTGCATTATGGGCTTCGGCCCATTCATAAAAATTGTAGATAAGGAAGATTAGATGAATTTTGGATTTTTAATCAATTGATTTGGATATCAGAAGCCCAAGTAATGGCCTTTTGAAGATTCAGTGTCTGTGTAGCTTTCCTAATTTGACCCAACTTTTAGGCCCCAACTTTGAAGCGATCTTTGGAGGCCCAAACGAACTCGGATTTGGACAAAACATACCATTCCAGAAATCCCAAGAAGTCCTCTACAATATCTATGAAGACATCATTTACGTTCTAGGATTATAACTTGGCCAAAAATTTGAAAGAAGCACAGAAGGTCAAATTTGTCAGCACACTTTTGCTTCTTTGTCTCCAATCTCCTTGTTTCCCTTCTCGCCATCAAAATTCCTTATGACCCAGGAAGCCCTAATCTGTCCAAAATAAAATAAAATAGTGTGAAGCCCAATTCCTATAAAATAAAATAAAACAAAATGAAGATGAATAAATGACACAACTAACGTGCAAAAAGACTAAATATGAGGGCTAAATAATATGAAAATATGCGCTCTATCAAATTCCCCCACACTTCGACTTTTGCACTCCTGGGCAAAACACTAGACTCTATGATTCAAAACCAAAGATGTGAAATGATGCAAAGTTACATGCGAGGCAAGTCTTCAAGAATTCAGCATTCAAATATCATCTCTCCTAAACTTCCAAGAAAACAAGTAGTATGGAAATTCATTCAATAGGACAAATCAAAAGAAGCAGTCTCTCACAGGACAAGTGTATGCTCTCAAATCTCTCAAGAGGTGGTGGTAACTATTTTGCTCAAATTCACCCAATCACAATTCCACTACCATAAGCTTGTTTATCTTCTCAATCTCCACTGTCCATGTCACATGCATACCACAAATCAAAAGGACTTTATTCAAGGGTTGTAATGTGGGGAAGAAAGAAATGGAAAGACAACAATGAAGGAAAACATGCCTTAGGTCGAGAAAACACTTCATGCAACTCCAAGATCAAAGATAGAATTTCCAAGCATAGACATTATAAAAAACTTTGCATCTTTATTTGGTTGAGTGTGTTTTACGCTCCATCTCAACTTTGCTTTCTTCTTTTTCTCATCATTTTTTTTTTTACAAAAGAGGTGAGTGCGTTTTACGCTTTTTCTGACCATTTTATCCTTTTGCTTGCTTTTCTTTCTCTTTTTTTTTTTCGCTGATGCAAATGGCCTTTGGCCTTATGACTTGCTTGATGAATTCAATCTCTCTCTCTAGAATGCATTTAATGTCTTTTTCCTAAGATTGGAAGGCTCAAAAGGGAAAAGAAAAAAATATGAAGGGTAAAAAGAATGGCTCAAAGGGGCAAGCAAAGGGAAAACAATGGTTTTTTTTTTTTTATTGGGTTAACCAAATGGCCGAATGGGTTTGAAAGAAAAGAATTCCTTAATCATATTTGGGTCATGCATGAACAAATATAGCCTCAACCAAGAATCAAAACAAGTTATAGAGTGGAGATCATGACAGGTGAATGCACACACAAGAAAGACAATAGGCTCAAAATCCTCACGGCTGTAGACTACCCAATGAATCTATCAAATCAAACTCATTGCCAAGTCACTTGAAATCAAGGAAGATAAGATTGAAGTTCTAATCATGCTGGGTTCTTTTAGACTTAATTGCTTAACTTGCATTTCCACTCAAAATAGACTCAACTAAACCCAAAGAAAAAGAAATATGAAAAGATAAAGAAAATGCTGCTAAAATAAGAATGCTGCCCCTCCCCCCCCCCACACTTAGACTTTACATTGCCCTCAATGTAAACATGCAATTTCAATCAAGAATAGGACAAGTAAATGTAAAAGATTAGGGAGAGAGAAACAACCTGATTTTGTCAATTGTAGGCGGCGTTGAGGAGATGTAGCTCCTCCATAGTATGCTCCTGAAAGCTCTCGTAGAATGGCTTAAGTCGCTGCCTGTTCACTGTGAATTGCTTTGCATTGGACTCGTTCTTGATTGCAACTGCACCAAAGGGAAAAACATGAGTAACTATGAAAGGACCAGTCCAACGGGAACGTAACTTACCGGGCATCAACTTGAGACGGGAATTGTATAGCAGAACTTTCTGGCCAACTTCGAATGTCTTCCTTACAATAAGCTTGTCATGCACAGCCTTGGTCTTCTCCTTGTAGATGCGTGAGTTCTCATATGCGTCCATCCTAATCTCCTCAAGCTCTTGAAGTTGGAGCTTTCTTTGGGCACTTGCGTGAGCTAGATCCATGCTGTAGTTCTTCACCGTCCAATATGCTTTATGCTTTATCTCCACTGGCAGGTGGCATGCTTTGCCAAAAACAAGCCGGTATGGGGACATGCCAATGGAAGTCTTGAATGCGGTACGGTAAGTCCATAATGCATCCTCCAATCTCTTGGACCAATCTTTCCTATTGGGCTGGACTGTCTTCTCCAAGATGTGCTTGATCTCTCTGTTGGACACTTCAGCCTGCCCATTGGTCTGTGGATGATATGCTGTCGCCATTTTATGCAAGACTCCATACTTCTGAAGGAGGGTCGCCATTTTTCGATTGCAGAAATGAGAGCCTTGATCACTGATGATCACTCGGGGAATGCCAAACCTACAAAATATGTGAGAACGAACAAAATCTACAACCACAGAAGCATCATCAGTCCTGGTGGCTTTAGCTTCCACCCATTTAGACACATAATCAACAGCAACAAGAATGTACACAAAGCCAAACGACACAGGAAATGGACCCATGAAGTCAATGCCCCACACATCAAATATCTCACAAAATAACAAGGGTTGCTGGGGCTTTTCATTCCTATGTGAGATAGTGCCTGTGTGTTGGCAACGTGAACAATGCTTGCAAAACTCATATGAATCCCTAAAGAGTGATGGCCAATATAATCCAGAATCTAGGACTTTTCTCGCTGTGCGTTGGGGACTGAAATGACCACCACATGCAAGTGTATGACAAAAATTAAGGACAGATCCAAACTCATGGTCAGGGACACATCTCCGAATCACCTGGTCACTGCACATGCACCATAAATAGGGATCATCCCACACATAATACCGAGCCTCACTCTTAAATTTATTTAGTTGCTCTTTCTTAAGATATGCAGGTAATTTAGAAGCGACTAAATAATTTACCAAATCTGCGTACCAGGGCTCAATACCATGAATGGGGTAGAGGAACTCATCTGGAAAATCATCTCGGATAGGCTGTGAGCCCATGACTGTGGAATCTGAAGAAGGAGGGACCCTGCTCAAATGATCAGCTACTAGGTTCTCATCCCCACTCTTATCTTTTATCTCAACATTGAACTCCTGAAGTAGGAGCATCCACCGTATCAACCTGGGCTTAGCATCGGGCTTCTTCAATAGGTATTTCAAGGCTGCATGGTCAGAAAACACGACCACATTAGAACCTAGAAGATAGGAGCAAAATTTATCTAAAGCAAACACAATAGCTAGAAGCTCCTTCTCTATTGTGGTGTAGTTTGCTTGAGCAACATCCAAGGTGCACGAGGCATAGGTAATGACATGTGACTTCTTCTCCACTCGTTGTGAAAGAACGGCACCAACTGCATAATTGGAACCATCACACATGAGCTCGAATGGCAAGTCCCAATTGGGTGGCTGTATGATAGGTGCGGAAGTCAGGTGTCTCTTTAACTCATCAAATGCCTGCTTGCAATGTTCGTCGAACTGGAAATCCACATCCTTTTGGAGTAGGTTGGACAAGGGACGGGCAATCTTGCTGAAATCCTGGATAAACCTCCTATAGAATCCTGTATGTCTAAGAAAAGAACGAATCTCCCGCACAGAGGTGGGGTAAGGCAGAGAAGAAATGATATCGACCTTAGACTTATCAACCTCTATACCCCTCTTGGACACTACATGCCCCAAGACAATCCCCTGCTCTACCATGAAATGACATTTTTCATAATTCAGCACAAGATTCATTTCAATGCACCTCTCCAACACTTGACCCAAACTAACTAGGCAGTCATCAAAGGAGGTCCCATACACAGAGAAATCGTCCATGAACACCTCCATGCAATGCTTAAGAAGGTCGGAGAAGATACTTACCATGCACCTCTGAAATGTACCTGGAGCGTTGCAAAGACCAAATGGCATCCTCCTATAGGCAAATGTGCCGAAGGGGCAGGTGAAGGTGGTCTTTTCCTGATCCTCTGGTGCTATGCAAATCTGAAAATATTCAAATAAGCCATCAAGAAAATAATAGTGTGACTTACCTGCCAGCCGCTCCAACATTTGGTCAATAAATGGGAGAGGGAAGTGATCCTTCTTCGTGGCGAGGTTGAGTCTCCTGTAATCAATGCACACTCTCCAACTATTTTGTACTCGCATCGGAACAAGCTCATTCCTCTCATTAGGCACCACTGTGATGCCCGTCATCTTGGGAACTACCTGCACTGGACTCACCCACTGGCTATCAGAGATAGGATAAATGATACCAACTGAGAGTAGTTTACTTACCTCTTTCTTTACCACATCCAAGATGGTGGGGTTGAGTCTCCTCTGGGGCTGTCTCACAGGTTTAGCTCCTTCCTCTAGATGAATCCTATGCATGCATATGGAAGGGCTAATCCCAGGTATGTCTGCCAATGTCCAGCCGATGGCTCTCTTATGTTGTTTCAAAAGAGCCAATAACTTCTGTTCTTGGTGAGGCTGCAAATTATTTGCAATGATGACCGACAATTTCTCGCCATCCTCCAAGTAGGCATACTTGAGATGCTCGGGTAGGGGCTTGAGCTCAAGTGTAGGTGGCTGCTGTAATGAAGGGACTAACCTATTTGGCTCTAACTCAATGGCAGCAAGGTTAGTAGAAACAATATCCTCTATGGGGGAGCCATGAAGATCAGAATGTGCATGCTCATTTTCAACTTCAGAATCATGATTATCTAGAAATGCAGCAATCTCAGAACATGCATCACATGGATCACTCTCATTACTACAATCAGGACAGATGAAGGAATCTGGAAGGTCATGAATAGTGGGGAATGCATCAATCAAATCATAAGACTTAGTGTATGCTTCATCAACCAACAATTGAATCAAGTTAACTTGCAAAGTGGAATGATCTTCAGGGGGACATTTCATGGCATCAAGTATGTTAAAATGAATGGTGCTACAAGCAAATTCCATGGAAAGTGTACTCTCATGCACATTGATGATAGTCCTTGCAGTTTTTAAAAATGGTATACCTAGGATGAGAGGTGCATGCTCATGTGTGTTATCATCTTCCATGTTTAAAACATAAAAATCAGTAGGAAAGATGCAATCCTTAACCTTAACCAAGACATCCTCCAAGACTCTAGAGGGGTAGGTTGTGCTATGGTTGGCTAGCTGGACAACCACTCCTGTTGGCTTCAAAGGACCACACTGCAATGAAGCATAGATAGAGTTAGGCATGACATTAGTGGATGCACCTAAATCTAGCAAAGCATTACTAAATTACATGTCTCCTATAGTACAAGGAATGGAAAACGTCCCTGGATCTTTGCACTTCCTTGGCATGGCAGGTTGTATGAGAGGTGAAACATTCCTCCCAAGGTTGACCTTCTGATTCCCCTTAAGCTTCCTCTTGTGAGTCCACAATTCCTTGAGAAATTTTGCATACTTAGTAATCTGCCTAATGGCTTCAAGGAGAGGGATGTTGACTTCAACTTTCTGGAATGTTTCCAGAATCTCTTTATCTAATTCGGCCTCTACTCTTTTCTTGTTTTGTGTTGCTCGATGTGGGAATGGCAGGGGCTGGTTATTGGAAGACTCTCCTTGTTCTTGATAGCTGGAGTTGGGCTGCTTGACTTCTTGGATTGAGGAGGGTTGCTGCTCATTGCTACCCTCTACATGCTGCTTCATGTTTGATGATGGTGGAGGGGTTGGGATGATCACTTCTTTCCCACTTTGAAGCATGATGACACTAACATTACCCCTCGGATTGGCAACTGGTTGTGAAGGAAGCTGCACCGAACCTTGACTCCTTAACTCATTGATGTTGGAAGCTAGCTGCCCAATTTGTGTCTCCAAATTCTGAATAGTAGTCTCTGTTCTCTGTTGGAATTGGAGTGTTTTGGCTTCTAGGTGCTTGACAAGATCATCCAAGCTAGGTTCCGATTTGGGTGGTGGTTGTGCGGGCTGCATAGTTTGATTTGGCCTGGGTGGGGCATGGTTGCTGGAACTTGGACCTTGAGGATGATTAAATCTTTGTGGCTGCTGAAATTGTTGTTGCTGCAAGTCGTGAGTCTTGTATGGATTATGCTGCTGGAATGGCTGATTTAAAGACCCTCCATATCTGAAATTTGGGTGATCCCTCCATCTAGGATTATAGGTGACTGAGTAGGGATCATACTTGTGTTGTGGTTGCTGCTGGAAAGGTTGATTGTGCTACTGGAATGGTCTACCAGGGAAGATGCCAGCAACAGATTCAGTGTTCTCTTGTAGTTGGGGACATTGGTCTGTAGGGTGAGAGGGTAGGGAACATATTCCACACAACTACTGTTGTGGCTGTTTCCTCTCCAATGCCAATTGTTTAACCATGGAAGCCAACTCCTCCAACTTGTTCTCTATTCTGTGTTGGTCATTAGTTGCTGCAACACTAATTTCATTGATGCCTCTTGTAGGAGTGTTCATTCTTGTGCTGAATTGCTGTGCATTTTGGGCCATTTTGGATATCAGCTCCTGGGCAGCAGTTGGGGTCTTTTCAGATAGTGTTCCTCCACTTACAGCATCCACAAGATATCTGTCCATTGGTATTAATCCTTCATAGAAGTATTGGACTAGAAGCTGGTCGCTTATCTAATGGTGTGGACAGCTGGAACACAATTTCTTAAACCGCTCCCAGTATTCATGCAATGTTTCTCCACCTTGCTGTCGGATGCCACAAATCTCCTTCCTTGTGGCTGCTGTTCTAGAGGCTGGGAAGAATTTTTCCAGAAATACTCTCTTCAACCCATCCCAACTTGTGATGGCGGCAGGTGGCAAGTAGTAGAGCCAATCCTTGGCGGCCCTATCTAAGGAAAATGGGAAGGCCCTCAGCTTGATTTGCTCTTCATCTACTCCTTGTGACCGCATGGTGGAGCAAACAACATGGAACTCTTTCAGGTGTTTATGTGGATCTTCTCCTACAAGACCATGGAACTTAGGCAACAAATGAATTAGTCCAGACTTAAGTTCGAAGTTGGCATCTAGCTAGGGGTATTGAATGCATAAAGGCTGGTAATGCACATCAGGTGCAGCCAGCTCTCTAATGGTTCTACCATCTAAATGACCATGATTTCCATTTCCATTGTTTCCATTATTTCCATTCCCATTATTTCTATTACCATTATCAGCCATATTGATAAATTCTGGAATAGGTTCGGATGAAGTATTAGAAACACTGTTAGGGTCAATTCTATCTCGAGACTTAAGCTCTCTAGCTTGCCTTCTAAGAGTGTTCTCTAATTCAAGATCCAAATCAAGTAATTTTTCCTTAGAGGACCTGGTCATGCACTAAAGATCAGCAAGAACAAAAATAAAACAAAAACACACAAGGAAAAATCACATAAACACACCAAAAATACACAAAATGGCCTAAAAATTGGTCTAAACGTTGGAATTTGGCCAAAAAATAGTCTCCTCACTGCAAATCAGTGACTATTTCTCCTCACACCCCTATTCCTTTGGACACCAAGTTTCGGCCCAAACCGAGATAGTCACTTTGGGTGCTGGTAGTGTGCAAACGAATTAGGAAATGCTACTATTTTGATGCAAAAACCACTCAAAAGGCAAGGAAAATAAAAAGGAAACACACACAAATAAATAAAAAAAAAAAAGAAAAGAAAAGTGAAAGAAAGAAGCAATTTTCCTTAGGTGAGTAGGTTGATTTTGGAAGTTTCCTCTTGAAGGTAGATTTCGATTTTGCAAAACTTCTACATTGTGTCGCACAACTGATCACCTAAAAAGAAACCAGAAAAAGAAAAAAAAATGAAAGTTAGTAATATTAGAAGAAAATCAGTGAAGGAAAAAGGAAAAGGGTTAGAAATTAGTATCCTGTTATGACAGAAATAGTTTTGACGATTCCCCGGCAACGGCGCCAAAATCTGGCCGGGCTGTCGAACACCGATAGATTAGATGAATAATGATTCGGATTTACAATAAGGGTGCAACCCAAAGTCGTCTCCCATCGAACCTCAAACAGACCTGTCAAAACAAGACTAAACGGGGGGGGGGGGCGTTTTGGTCGTGAAAAAAAAATAGAAAACAAAATAAACAAGAACACAGTAAACCGAGATGCAACCAGTTGCGACCTTTCCTTCCTACCCGGGTATCATCATCCACCATATAAAGAACCTATTTATCTTTAATCCCCAGATCTAAAAAAAAATGCTTGATAATCGCCGAAGACTAAATCAAAACAAATATAAAAATCATAGAAGATCTTCTTAATCAATATCAAGTTTCAATTTTTTTAGCACACAGATCTGAAACCGACATGAACAATTGCCCACTAAGTTTATGTTGTTTCTTGCAAACCAATACCCCAATCGAGCCTATTAGTCAAATCTGCCCAAGCATCATGCATGCATTCATACGATCGCATAAAATACATACACACTTGAGAAGAAGCAAAGAAACAAAACCATAAGATTAAAGATGAAAACAGATATACAAAAACGTCCAAAGATTCAAACCGGATAAGGAGTATGGCATGCAACCGGTTAAAAAATCCTTAGCCTTCCATCTTGACAAGAACAATGGAGAAAAGGAAAATTGGCTACTGTTCACGTGAGAAAAGAATTAATCTTTTTTTCCCTAATGGCCTCTTAATGTGCTTAAATAGAGCTTAGGGAGGAAACCCTAGGTTACCGAAACTTCACAGCTGATTTCGAATAGGATAACGTGCGTTCTGGGCTTTGACCCCTTCATAAAAATTGTAGATC
Source organism: Diospyros kaki (assembly GCA_036245055.1). Lineage (NCBI taxonomy): Eukaryota > Viridiplantae > Streptophyta > Magnoliopsida > Ericales > Ebenaceae > Diospyros > Diospyros kaki. The sequence goes on along the minus strand of BSEG01000009.1, from coordinate 16,750,583 downwards.
AGGAAGAGTAGATGAATTTGGAATTTTTAATCACTCGATTTGGGTATCGGACGCCCAAGTTATGGCCTTTTACAAATTCAGCATCTGTGTAGCTTTCCTAATTTGACCGAACTTTTCGGCCCCAATTTTGAAGCGATGTTTGGAGGTGCAAACGAACTCAAATTTGGACAAACCATACCATTACAGAAAGCCCAAGAAGTTCTCTACAATATCTCTGAAGACATCATTCACGTTCTGGGATTATAACTTGGCCAAAAATTTGAAAGAAACACAGAAGGTCAAATTTGTCAGCACACTTTTGTTTCTTTGTCTCCAATCTCCTTGTTTCCCTTCTTGCCATCAAAATTCCTTATGACCCAGGAAGTCCTAATCTGTCCAAAATAAAATAAAATAGTGTGAAGCCCAATTCCTATAAAATAAAATAAAACAAAATCAAAATGAATAAAATGACATAACTAACGTGTAAAAAGACTAAATATGAGGACTAAATAATATGAAAATATGCGCTCTATCAAATTACACCCTCAAATATTAAATTTATCGAGATACTTAAAATCTCAAAAATTAATAACTCAAAATTACTCGATATGTACGATTTTTGGGAAGCCCTTACCATCATTCGGTCTTTTTAGGCTACAACTTAGCTTAACCGAAAGTCGTCTCTTATTTTATTTCTTTCAGTGTCATAAATCCCACCTCGGGACACTCATCAAAGATATACCTTTGTCCTTAGGTATTTAAGCTCCAGGGCACTCTCTCCGATCGATTTGGTCACTTGTTGCCATTTTAAGCATATTTTTCGATATTTTAAACTCACTTAAAATACGTGGCATCTTCACGAAAATATGGGGTATTATATTCTCCCCCCCTTAAAAGAATTTCTTCCTCGAAATTTGAAGCATACTCGAAATTATTGAAGGTTAAATAATTATTTCATTCTGGAATTCAATTTCTGGTAGAAAATATAAAAATTTCCTACTCTACTACCATTTCCTCGAATAGATGAGGATATTTCTTCCTAATTGTTTCCTTAAGTTCCCACGTTGCCTCATCATCTGAGTGTTTTCCCCATTGAACCTTCACTAACGGGATCTCTTTATTCCGCAATACTTGAGTTTGGCGATCTAAAATTGCTCCAAGTGACTCTAGGTAGGTCAAGTCATTCCTTAGCTCAATTGTCTCCACTCGAACTCTGAGGGTTAGATCTGGTACAAGCCTTCAAAGTTGGGAGACGTGGAACACATTATGAATCTCAGACAAGCTAGGCAGAAGCTACAATCGATAGGCTAAAGGTCCGACTCTTTCCACAATTGGATATTGTCCTATATACCTTGGCTTCAGCTTTCCTGTACCGCTTCCAGGCGTCACCAAATGCTGGGGTGACTGATCGAGGCTGTTGAACTGACCAAATTAGTGTATGTATTAGGACTGGTTTGCAGCTAGGATGCTCCCCAGGTCGTCTTCCAACGAACTGTCAACGAACTATCAAAACAAGATTAAACGAGGGGGGTTGTGATGCAAACCGAACTTAAAAACGCTCAAGAATGAAACAAAAATGAATTCTCGACCAACTAAAACGTAACCTGCTACAAACCCTACCTCCTTACCACGGTAATTCCCGTCTCACTTATGAAAATAATCTGTTTGGTTTGATTTTTTTTCTTTTTTGAAAAAACTCTTCTACAACCGTAAAAGATTAAATCAAAATGAGCAATCGCTCATACAATTTATAATATACCGTTAATTTCTAATCAAAGCCTCAACCGAGCACGTTAATTAAACCCATCCAAAGATCGTGCATGCATTCACACAACTGCGTAAAAGGAACATACATAAACTTAGAGAAGGAAAAGAAACGAAATCATTAATAAAAATATGAGAATCGAGTTCCAAACTAGATTCGACTATATGACCGAGACTCAAACCGGGCAAGGGGTACGGGAATGTAGTAGATTACAAGCGAATTAGCCTTCCATAGCTCCTAGGTTGAAACCGTGAGAATCCTCCAAAATCGGCCACCCTAACGCCTCTTAGCTAGCTCTTATTTATAGGGTTTTGGAAAAGAAAAACCTAGGCTAAATGGGCTTAGCATTTTTTTATTACATATGGCCCGTAATTTAATTAATTAAAAGGGCCCAATGGGTTCTAAATTTTCCCATAACCCATAATGAAGTATGGTTGCCTTTTTTAAACTCGATGTCCTTCCACCTTGTGAAGCCCACTTGCGCCTCTATCGAAATAGCTCAAATCTACGGCCCAAATCTGCCAAATAAGAATAAATATAGTGTGAAGCCCAATAAAATAAAATAAACACAAGACAAATGAAATACCTAAATAGAGTGCAATGAAGATGGAATAAGAGGGATAAATAATATAAAATATGGGCGCCATCAAATTCCCCCACACTTAGACTTTTGCACTCCTGGGCAAAACACTAAACGCTAACATTTACTCTTTCAAACAAAAAGGATGTGAAGAATGCAAAATGAGAGGCACGACAAGTTTTATAGGAATTCAACACTTAAAGATCATCTTTCTTACACTTCCCAGACAAACAAGTAGCATGGCAATTTTACTTGGCAAGACGAGTAAAAATAAGCAGACCCTCATAGAATAAGAACATGCTCTCAAGTTCCTCAAATGTTATGCCTAACTCCACCCAATCATAATTCCACTACTAGATATGCTCATCTTCTAAATCTCCACTCTCAATGCTTTATGCATGCAAATCAAAAGGACTTTTATTCATGGCTCCAACATGGTAAGATGAAAGGGATAGGAAGATAACAATGAAAAGTAAACCTTAGGAAGAAAGAAAACATTCAAGACAATCCCAAGATCAATGAAGAACTATTAAGTAAGCAGAAAATAGAATTTTTTTTTTTTTGAATGGTGGGTGCGTTTTACGCTCCATCCCAACCTTGGTGAGTGCGTTTTACACTCCATCTCACCTTGGCCTTTGGCCTTTCTATCTATTTTTCTTTTGATTCCAAAGGTCTTGCTTAATATTTTTCCATAATCAAGGGATGCAATGAATGTTCTTCAACCTAAAGAAGGGAAAAGATCCTTTTTTTTTTTAGGTATGGCGAGTAAAATGAAAGAATGCCTTAATCATCTTTTCACATGTATGAGCACTGATAGCTTCAATAAAGATTCAAAACAAGCTCTAGAGTGATACCCATAATTAGTGAATGCATGCATAGCATAAGAAAGGACAAGAACATGCACAAATATCCTCATAAAGACTACCTCAATCAACCCACCAAGCCAAACTCATTTCCAATTTAGTTGAAAGCCCAAAAAGATAAGATCAACTTTCTAATCATGCCAAATTCTTTCAAACTCAATTTGCCTCATTTTGCAAATATATATATATATATATATATTTTTTAAAAAAAAACTTTGATTCTAAAACTCCTCCCCCCCCCACACTCAAACATTACATTGTCCTCAATGTAAGCATGCAGCAAGAATCAGGTATAGGATAAGTAAGAAAAGTAAGGAGAGAGAAACAGCCTGGTGGTATCAAGTCGAGGGGAGGTCCAAGAGAGATAGCTCCTCCACTGTGTGTTCTGTAAAGCCCTTGTAGAAATGTTTAAGCCTCTGCCCATTAACTGTGAATTTCTTCGCAGTCGACTCGTCCATAATCTCAACTGCACCATAAGGAAAAACATGAGTAACCACAAAAGGACCAACCCATCTAGAACACAACTTACCAGGCATTAGCTTTAGGCGTGAATTGTAGAGGAGGACTTTATTGCCAACGTTGAACTCCTTCTTGGTAATCAATTTGTCGTGTGCAGCTTTGGTCTTTTCCATGTAGATCCTGGAGTTCTCATATGCCGCTAACCTCAATTCTTCAAGCTCTTGCAATTGAAGCTTCCGCTTGGAACCAGCTTCTGTCATGTCCATGTTGCATTGCTTCACTGCCCAATAGGCCTTATGCTCGATCTCTACCTGCAGATGACATGCTTTTCCAAAGACCAGTCGATATGGGGACATGCCGATCGGAGTCTTGTAGGCTGTGCGGTAGGCCCAAAGTGCATCTTCCAACCTTTGGCTCCAGTCTTTCCTGTTGGGCTGGACTGTCTTCTCTAGAATGTGCTTGATCTCTCTGTTTGAAACCTCAGCCTGCCCATTGGTCTGTGGATGGTAGGGCATCGCCACTTTATGTAAAACTCCATACTTTCGAAGCATGGATTGCATCTTTCTGTTGCAGAAGTGGGATCCTTGATCACTGAGGATGGCCCTGGGAATGCCAAACCTACAGAAAATATGAGATCTAACAAAATCTACAACCACAGAAGAATCATCAGTCCGGGTGGCTTTAGCTTCCACCCGTTTCGAAACATAATCCACAGCCAAAAGAATGTACACAAAACCAAAAGAGACAAGAAAAGGACCCATGAAATCAATGCCCCATACATCAAATATCTCACAGAATAATAAAGGTTTCTGAGGCATTTCATTTCTGCGTGAAATTGAACCTATGTGTTGGGAACGTGTACAGTTCTTACAGAATCCATATGCATCTCTAAAAAGGGATGGCCAATATAACCCTGCGTCTAAGACCTTTGTAGCAGTACGTTGCGGACCAAAATGACCACCACATGCAAGAGTGTGACAGAAATGTAGGACAGATGCAAATTCATGATCAGGGACACACCTCCTAAGGACTTGGTCACTACACAAGCACCACAAATATGGATCATCCCATACATAGTACTTAGCTTCGCTTTTAAATTTATGTAATTGTGCTTTCTTAAAATGTGCAGGTAATTCAGAAGCAACTAGGAAATTTACCATGTCAGCATACCAAGGTTCAGTACCATGTAAGTGATAAAGCAACTCATCTAGAAAATTATCTCTGATAGGCGGATGATCCATGTCAGACTAGTCGGGAGAAGCAGGTATCTGGCTCAGGTGGTCGGCTACCAAGTTTTCAGCTCCACTTTTGTCTTTGATCTCAATATCAAATTCCTGGAGTAGCAGCATCCACTGGATAAGCCTAGGTTTTGCATAGTGCTTCTTCAGAAGGAACTTCAGGGCTGCATGATCAGAAAACACAATAACTTTAGATCCCAATAAGTATGATCAAAATTTATCTAAAGCAAAGACAATGGCTAAGAGCTCTTTTTCAGTCGTGGTGTAATTGGCTTGAGCACTATCCAGGGTACGTGAGGCGTAGGCAATGACATGCGACTTCTTATTCACCCGCTGAGAGAGAACGACGCCTACTGTAAAGTTTGAAGCATCAACATGAGCTCGAAGGGTAACTCCCAGTTGGGTGGCTGGATGATCGGTGGAGAAGTCAATCGCCTCTTAAGTTCCTCGAAGGCTTGCTTGCATCGTTCATCAAACTTGAAATCCACATCCTTTTGGAGGAGGTGGGATAATGGAATGGCAATCTTACTGAAGTCTTGGATGAACCTCCTGTAAAACCCTACATGGCTAAGGAAAGAGCGTACTTCCTGCACAGACGTAGGGTAAGGTAAAGAAGCAATGACATCCACCTTGGAACTATCAACTGCGATACCTTGTCTAGAGATAACATGACCTAAGACTATGCCTTGCTCAACCATGAAGTGACATTTTTCATAATTTAAAACAAGGTTTTTCTCAACACACCTTTCCAAAAACTTTACCCAAGCTAACCAAGCAATCATCAAATGAGGTGCCATAAACAGAAAAGTCATTCATGAATACTTCCATACAATGCTCAAGAAATTCAAAAAATAAACTCATCATGCACCGCTGGAACGTACCTGGAGCATTACATAAGCCAAATGGCATCCTTCGGTAGGCAAAAGTGCCAAAAGGACAAGTGAAGGTGGTCTTCTCCTGATCCTCTAGTCCTATGCATTGTTAGTGTAGGTGCTTTAGACCCAATAAGATTGGGTAAATTGTACATTAACATTTGTAATCATATTTCATATTGAATAAAGAGTTATTTAATTCTACAAGAAGTCATTCTATTAGTTTCTTGTTATTAATGTAATGATCGGATGAAACTAGATAGAAGTCCATATGATGTATACTGTGATTAATCTATAAAGATGTGAGATAATGCATCACAGTTTCTCAACTTCATTAAATGTCCCAAGTCGTAGCAATGTCAAGAATGGACATTGACAATTGCGGTAAGACTTGTATGTGCTATGTTTTTGCTATGTGATAGCAATGGGGTCTCACACCCATAGGCATGGGGATGCCTAGACAAGTACATAGGTGACCAATGTTGGAGAACGTGTCACTGGACATGACTCGCCATGAGAATCCATTTTGGTTATATGTTGATGGAATTCTCATACGAGATGGGTGTAACTAATCCTTGGACCTGAGGTTGTCACGATCATCTCGTAAGAAGACCGATATGCTTTGACATCGTTTCGATGGGCCTAGATAAAGGCTACACGTGGGCGATCGTTGGGCATATCGTGAGGCTTATGGAGATGGGTGCATAACCAAGATGGGACTCGTTTATCCCTTGATAGAGGATGATGTATCTAAGGCGCCTTCGTTGGATATTCACTTTAAATCCATGGCCATGGTGAAAGAGATCAATAAGGAGTTATTGATTCACTTTCTATTAAGTGAAGATATCCGGATGACCGAAGAAAGACTTATGTGATCATAATCAAGCAACACATTGCCAACTTGAGATCACATAGGATACATTGATGAGAGGATCGAATTACACGGTAACCATGGTCATGAAAGGTTATTTGCGGATTATGAATCCTTCTGAATAATTGGGTAGGCATGATGCCTTGCTAGAGGCCAATCTTGTCTTATGTGTTCGTACTGACACATTGCCAACATATTCGGGAGCCTAATGAGTCATACGCAATAGGCACGATCCCTAGCTTAAACCAGGAAAGCGGACATATGGTTAAGTGGGACTCTTCGGCAAGAAGTTGTGCCGTCATAGGTTCTCACAGGAAAAGAACAAACAGACGTAATGACGTCGATATGACGAGGGGTCGTCATAAAGGAAAAGTTTCCTAAAATAGCAATTGATTAAATTAGAAAGAAGTTTCTAACTTAATGATTAAATTAGAAAGAGGATTCTAATTTAATAATTTGGGCTTAATTTAATACTTGGGCTAAATAAAGTATTTGGGCCAAATATTAAATTAAATTAAATATTTGGGCTAAATTAGATTTCGGTCAAATATTAAATAATAAATATTATATTTGGGCTAAATAAGATTTGGGCCAAATATCAAATATTAAATATTAAATATTTGGGCTTGAATTAGATTTGGGCTAAATATTTTATAAATGGATTTGGGCCACTTTAATTTTTAGTTGGACTAGGATTAATGAGCTAGCCCAATCCATGTCTATTAGGGTTTGGGAAACCCTAGGAGGTTGCTTCTCTATAAATACCCCTTTATGGGATGCCCAAATTAAGCCTTTTATTTTGTTAGTTTTCAAGAGTTGAAAATTGATTCTTTTCCCGTCCATTCATAAGCCTTGTTAGGAGAAAGAGCTAGCACTCCCATTCCGCTCTCCTCGCCAACGGACGCGTGCCGCGTATCACAAGTTAGAGGCCAGACACTTGGACGGCTTGAATCTGCAAACGACTTAAAATCTAAAGGTTAGATTTACTTTATTATGTTTGTAATTGTTTTGATTTCGACGTTGATCCAATCGCTAGGATCGGGGTAAGGTTCAAAATTTTTGAACTACGCTGCTTACCCCGTAGCGATCTTCCTTATCTTTCATGCATATCTGAAAATAACTAGAAAAGCCATCAAGAAAACAATAATACGATTTACCTACTAACCTTTTGAACATTTGGTCGATGAATGGAAGGGGAAAGTGATCTTTTCTGGTTGCTTGGTTGAGCTTCCTATAGTCGATGCAGACCCTCCAGCTGTTCTGCACTCTCATGGGCACTAGCTCATTTCTTTCATTAGCCACCACTGTGAAACCTGTCTTCTTGGGGATGACCTACACTGGACTCACCCACTTGCTATCAGATATAGGATAGATGATACCAGCCGAAAGTAACTTACTTACCTCTTTCTTGACCACATCTAGGATGGTGGGATTGAGTCTCCTCTATGGCTGCCTTACTGGTCGGGCTCCTTCCTCTAAATGAATCCTGTGCATGCACAAAGAAGGACTAATACCTGGTATGTCCGCCAAGGTCCAGCCTATTGCCCGTTTGTTCCTCCTGAGTAGGTCCAGCAATCTCTTCTCTTGGTCAGGGTGGAGGTTGTTGGCTATGAGCACTGGCAACTTCTCTCCCTCCTCCAAGTAAGCATACTTAAGGTTGTCAATTAAGGGTTTGCACTCCAAGGCAGGTGGTTGTTGGATTAAAGGCAGCAACCTGTTTGTGTTTAAGTCAAGAGAACCATCTGCTTGCATGACATTCTCAGCAAGGGAAACATTCGCCATGGAAGGCTCATGAGAGTCGTGTAAGGTAGTGGGATGCGCATGCTGAAAACTCATGTCAGATTCAGAAAGATTTAAAAACTTAGCTATTCAGAACAAACAGCACACTTACTGAATCCATTATGATAATCAGGGCAATGCACACTATCAGGAAAGTCATGGATGGTGGGGAACTCAGAAACAAAGTCAGCAAGATCAGAACATGCAACATCAACCATCAAGTCAATAAAATTAACATGCCAGGAGGAATGATCTTCTGAAGGATACTTCATGGAATCAAGAATGTTGAAATGGATAGTATTACTAGCAAATTCCATAGACAAGGTACCCTCATGCACATTAATTATTGTCCTAGCAGTTTTCAAGAAAGGTCTGCCTAGTATCAATGGTGCATGTCCAAGTTTGTTATCATCTTCCATATTTAAAACGTAAAAGTCAGCTGGGAAGATAAGATCCTTAACCTTAACCAGCACGTCCTCCAAGACTCCCGTGGGATAGGTCGTGCTCCTGTTAGCTAGCTGGACTACCACTTCTGTGGATTTCAATGAGCCAACCTGCAAGGATGCATAAACAGACTTAGGCATTACATTAATGGAAGCACCCAAATCTAGCAAAGCATTTGTGAATTGTAGCTCTCCTATAGTACAAGGAATGGTAAATGTCCCTGGATCTTTGCATTTCAAAGGCATGGCGGGCTGGATTAGGGCTGAGACATTCCTTCCAAGGTTGACCTACTCATTTCCCTTCAGCTTCCTCTTGTGGGTGCACAAGTCTTTAAGAAACTTGGCATACTTGGGAATCTGTCTGATGGCCTCCAAGAGTGGTATATTGACTTCGACCTTCTAGAAAGTCTCCATGATCTCCTTATCCAACTCAGCTTCAGCCCTCTTCTTATTTTGAGTGGCTCTATAGGGAAAAGGAAATGGATTGGTGTAGGGGTTCTCTCCCTTGTCCTGATAATTGTTGATGTGCTGCTTGGCCCTTTGAATTGAGAAGGGCTGCGACTCTTCTTTTCTACCAGTTTCTTCTTGTGCCTTCTCTGGAACATTCACTTCTTTACCACTACGCAGCATGATCGCACTCTTATTTCCCTTTTGATTGGATATTGGCTGTGAAGGTAGCTGACCCGAGCCTTGACTCCTTAGCTCATTTATGTTAGTTGCTAATTGCCCAATCTGTGTCTCCAAATTCTGTATGGTGGTGTCCATCCGTTGTTGGAATTTGAGAGTATTGGCAGCCAATTGCTGCACTATGTCATCCAAGCTCTGTTCGGCCTTGGGTAATGTTTGTGCTTGTTGCTTCATTGGTGTGGCATTACTTTGACCCAATGCATTGAACCTCTATTGGAATGGTTGAGTTGAAGCACCCCCATATCTGAAGTTGGGATGGTCTCTCCAGCCAGGATTGTAGGTGGGAGCATAGGATCATACCTATTCTGTTATGGTTGTTGTTGAAACGGTCTTCCAGGGAAGATTCCATTACATGATTCTGTGTTATCCTGCAATTGTGGGCACTGATCAGTTACATGTGAAGATAATGAACAAATGCCACATACCTGCGGGGGTTGGTTTCGATCAAGGGCTAACTGGCGAACCATTGAAGTTAGTTCCTCCAGCCTATTTTCTATTCTCCGTTGGTCCATAGGTGCAGCAAAACCAACCTCATTGACAGTCTTCATGGGAGTGTTCAACCTGGTACCAAATTGTTGTGCATTTTGAGCCATCATTGAAATTAAGTCCCGGGCTGCAGCTGGTATCTTTTCCACTAAGGCTCCTCTAGATGCAGCATCCACTAAGTACCTATCCATGGGGAGTAAGCCTTCATAAAATATTGAATGAAGAGCTGGTCACTTATCTGATGATGAGGACAATTAGCACACAACTTCTTGAATCTCTCCCAATACTTATGCACGCTTTCTCCACCTATCTGTCGGATGCCACATTTGCCACAAATGTCCTTTCGGATGGCTGCTATTCTGGAAGCAGGGAATAACTTCTCCAAAAATATTCTCCTTAGGCCATCACAATTGGTAATGGCAGCGGGTGGCAAGTAATATAGCCAGTCTTTGGCAGCTCCATCAAAAGAGAAAGGGAATGCCCTTAGCTTTATTTGTTCTTCATCAACCCCTTGCGGCCTCATGGTGGAGCATACCACATGAAACTCCTTCAGATGCTTGTGTGGATCTTCACCTGCAAGACCATGAAACTTAGGAAGCAAATGTATCAATCCAGATTTCAGTTCAAAGTTTGCCTCCAATTAAGGATAGTGAATACACAAGGGTTGATAATGCACATCAGGGGTACCCAATTCTTTAATAGTTCTGTTAGCATTATTCCCATTATTCGTACTCTCATTGCCATTGTTTACATTGGCGGCCATATTGATCAATTTAGGTTGGAACTCAGACACAGTATCAAAGACAATGGGAAAGACACTATTAGTCACTGCCCTATCTTGAGACCTAAGTTCTCTTGCTCGTCGCCTAAGGATCCTCTCAATTTCTGGATCTAAATCAATTAGTTCACCCTTAGATGATATGGTCATGCACTAAATATCAACAAGAACAAAAATAAAACAAAAACACACAAGGAAAGATCACATAAACACACCAAGAACACACAAAATGGCCTAAAAAGTGGTCTAAATGTTGGAATTTGGCAAAAAAACACCCTCCTCACCGCAAAGCGGTGACTATTTATTCTCACACCCCCATTCCTTTGGGCACCAAAAATTAGGGCATTCTGAGATAGTCGATGCCAGTGAATAGTGTTGGTTATGGCAGAAAACAGAAAAGAAGAAAACATAAAAGAAAAATAGAAAGAATGAACAAAGAAATAAAAGAACAGAGAATAAACAATTCTTGTTATGGCAGAACAGATCGACGGTTCCCCGGCAACGGTGCCAAAATCTTGATTGAGGCTGTCGAACCGACTAGATTAGTGTATGTATTAGGACTGGTTTGCAGCTAGGATGCTCCCCAGGTCGTCTCCCAACGAACTATCAAAACAAGATTAAACGAGGGGGGTTGTGATGAAAACTGAACTTAAAAATGCTCAAGAATGAAACAAAGATAAATTCTCGACCAACTAAAACATAACCCGCTACAAACCCTACCTCCTTACCACGGTAATCCCTATCTCACTTATGAAAATAATCTGTTTGGTTTGATTTTTTTTCTTTTTTGAAAAAACTCTTCTACAACCGCGAAAGATTAAATCAAAACGAGCAATCGCTCATACAATTTATAATATACCGTTTCTTTCTAATCAAAGCCTCAACCGAGCACGTCAATTAAACCCATCCAAAGATCATGCATGCATTCACACAACCGCGTAAAAGAAACATACATAAACTTAGAGAAGGAAAAGAAACGAAATCATCAATAAAAACATGAGAATCGAGTTCCAAACCAAATTTAACTATATGACCGAGACTCAAATCAGGCAAGGGGTATGGGAATGTAGCAGATTACAAGCGAATTAGCCTTCTATAGCTCCTAGGTTGAAACCGTGAGAATCCTCCAAAATCGGCCACCCTAATGCCTCTTAGCTAGCTCTTATTTATAGGGTTTTGGAAAAGAAAAACCTAGGCTAAATGGGCTTAGGGTTTTTTTATTACATATGGCCCATAATTTAATTAATTAAAAGAGCTCAATGGATTCTAAATTTGCCCATAATCCATAATGAAGTATGGTTGCCTCTTTCAAACTCGATGTCCGTCCACCTTGCGAAGCCCATTTGCGCCTCTATCAAAATAGCTCAAATCTGCGGCCCAAATCTGCCAAATAAGAATAAATATAGTGTGAAGCCCAATAAAATAAAATAAACACAAGACAAATGAAATAACCTAAATAGAGTGCAATGAAGATGGAATAAGAGGGATAAATAATATAAAATATGCGCGCCATCAGTGACACCTTGAGATACACTAGATCCCCTACCTCGAACTCTAGATCCCTTTTTCTTTGATTAGCATAGGATTTTTGTCAACTTTGCGTAGCTCGAATCCTCTCTTAGATTATTCGAATCTTATCAATAGTCTATTGCACAAGCTCAGGCCCCAACATCTGTCGTTCCCCTACTTTGGTCCAATTGATAGGCGACCAACACTTTCTTCCATACAAGGCCTCATAAGGAGCTATCCCGATGCTGCCGTGGTAACTATTGTTGTATGCAAACTCTCCCAATGGAAGATGCTTCTCCCAATTTCCTCCAAAATCAGGGGCACAGGATCTCAACATATCTTCAAGCGTTTGAATAGTCCTCTCCGATTACCCATTAATCTACGGATGATAAGCCGTACTCAATTTTAGCCGAGTCCCCATGCATTCCTGCAAACTCTCCCAAAACCTAGAGGTGAACCTCGGGTCCCGATCTGAAACTATATTTATCGGCACACCATGGAGTCATACGATTTCCTTCACGTACTGCTCGAGGAATTTTCGTACTAGTTGATCCATCCTCGTAGGTAGGAAATGCACTGACTTTGTCAAACTATCTACCACCACCCAAATGGCATCATAGCCCTTTCGATTCTTCAGAAATCCTATCACAAAATCCATCGTGATATGTTCCCATTTCCACTCAGGAACTTCAAAAGGCCTCATCAACCCTACAGGTTTCTGGTGCACAATCTTTACCCTTTGGCATATATCACATTGTGCCACCCTCCTAGCCACGCTGACCTTCATCCCAGGCCACCAATAGATTTCCCGTAGATCTCGATACATCTTCATGGCTCCTAGGTGCACGATATACTTAGCTCTGTGGGCTTCATCCAGTATTTTCTGCCTCAACTCCTAAAGGTTTGGCACGTACACTCTACCCCGAAACCTGAGAATGCCATTTCGCATCTCAAAATCTGAACTCTTGGGCTGGCCTTGCTCGTTTACCCATAGACGTATATGTCGATCACTCCCACTAGCCTCCTATATCTCAGTCTCCAGATCCAGTTAAACTGTCAGGCCAGCTACTAGGATAGTAGATCCCTTCGGCACTGCACTCACCATTATCAGGCTAAATGTAACAACCCGTTAGAGGGTCCAGTATTTAATTAGAATTATTTAAATAATTGTTGAAGAATTTAATTAAGAGATTTTACTAATTAATTATTTAATGTGGCAATTTAGAGATTTTGAAGGAAAAGAATAGCATTAAATTCTTTTTAATGTTGGAATTAAAGGAATTTGCCAAGGTGGCAATTTAGAAATTTTTAATTAAAAGAATAGCATTTAAAGAGCATTTAATTTTAGTTATTTAGTGTGGAAATTAAGTGCAAGGACTTGAGGGTCATTTAAGGATTTGTTATTAGAATTTAATTATTAATTAAAGTTATTATGGTTAAGGGATTAAGATAATCCATAAGTGAGATGGTTTTGGTTTAAAGTCTCCTAGTTATAAGATATCCATATGTGAGATGGTTTTGGTTTAAAATCTCCTAGTTATATTAGGAGAAGGAATCCATGTTAGAAAGGGAGTAGGATCTAGGATTTTTATATAGCATTTATTGGCAATTATTTATTGTGAAAATTAAATGCAAGGGCATGAAGGTAATTCTAGATTTTTATTATTATTTGAGAGTTTTAATAATAACTTTTGTATTATTATTAATTAAGTAAGATTATGTATTTAAAGGAGAATGAGAATCCATGTATGAGATGGTTTTGGTTTAAAGTCTCCTAGTTATATTAGGAGAAGGAATCCATATTATAAAGGGAGTGGGATCTAGGGTTTTTATACCTCTATATATAGAGCCCATTAGCTTAGCTTTTCTTCACGCCATGTGAAGAACCAAGAGGCTAAGAGATAGCAAAGGCTTGCTAGAGTCTTCAGGATCGCTCCAGGGTTCGATCAGAGAGTTCTATCAGGCAAGTATTCTTCCTGTAATCTCTTCCATTACAGGTTCATATCAGTTTTGATTTCAGATTATTCCAGTTCTTCGTTGTAGTTTTCAGATTTATATCATTAAGCAGAGACGTATATATATATATGCGTATAACAGTGAAATTATGAGCAAGTTCTATTAATCCTTGTCCATTTTGGATTGTAAGTTCCATTAATCCTTATTCATTTGGATTGCAAGTTCCATTAATCCTTATCCATTCTGGATTGCAAGTTCTATTAATCCTTATCCATTCTAGATTGCAAGTTCCATTAATCCTTATCCATTTTAGATTGCAAGTTCCATTAATCCTTATCCATTTTGGATTGCAAGTTCTATTAATCCTCATCCATTTTGGATTGCAAGTTCGATTAATCATTATCCATTTTGGATTGCAAGTTCTATTACTCTAAGTTCTAATATTCGGATACCTTGTATCGTATCCGGATGAATCTAAAGTTCTTCGAGTATGATATCCGGATGGTTTGTTTATACATCCGAAAAGGTTAAGATAATATCCGGATGTCTCGCCTGATATCCGGATGCCTCCCTCAAAAGTTGAATTCTTCATTCGAATAGTCCCGAGTTATATCCGAATGCATCAGTGAGATATCCGGATGACTAGAATCATATCCGGATGTCCTAGTCCATATCCGAATACTATCCAGCATATCCGAATAGCTCGTTCTTTGTGCTTCCAGTGTATCCGGATGACCAGAATCATATCCGAATGTCCTAGTTTCTATCCGAATATATTCCAGCATATCCGAATAGCTTCTTATTTGAGCGCTAGTGTATCCGAATGAGCCTTCTTCATATCCGGATGTCTTTCATCATATTCGGATATCCTTCCTGATATCCGGATGGCTTTTCCAGAAATCTAATTGAACTTCCAGAATAGTTTAATTCAAGTTTTAATTAAGTTAAATTATTCAATAGCTTCCAATAACGAGTTTATATGCCAGAATGTAAGAACTTAATCATGCCCATACCATAAAACGTAATTTGTTGAATCTTTGTATTCCAATAAATAGATGAAGATCATTTCATGTTCAGCATTATTTTACATGATCAACATTATTTGGTGAGATTATGTGTATACATTTTGGTATGAGAATTGAGCATGACTTTATATGGAGCACTACATATCGTGTGCCAGCATTTATGTGAGCATTGCATTGCATTATGCGCGCTAGGCGGCTTGTCCGCGGGGATCCCATCAGTTTCAGTTTCAACTCAGTTTATGAGTTACCCGCTTGGGGGCCACCAGGGGGCTAGGGGCTTTGCCCACAGTATGTGCTTACAGTTTTTTTCTATTTACAGGATTCAGATCAATCAGGTATGTTTTATCAGATTATGTGGGCCTATGAGCCAAAGCTACATACCTGCATTTAATTTACAGTTTATGTGCATTACATTTTTATTAATGCAAACAGACAGTGATTATACAGTACAAGTTCAGTGAATTATTTATCAATATCGATATTCTTCGATTCAGCTTCAGTATTCTTTCCATCTTATTACTTGCTGAGCTTTTGTAGCTCACCTTGTACTCTTCACCCCTCCAGGTTCTAGCAGGAGAGTACCAGATGTGGGGCCTACCAGCAGTGGTTTATAGTGTGTGTACGTGGAGCCGCTCAAGATAAAAGATGTCTGGGAGTCTATTAAGTTTTATAGTGTTTTCTCAGTTTAGATCTATTTTATATTTCAGTTGAGGGATTGTCCTTAGACAGAGTTTGTGCTTTTCAGTCTGTATTGACTCGGAGTTTTTATTCCAGTTGATTGAGATGTTCAATCATGGTATCAGATTTCAGTTTATCAGTTTGTTTTATATTTTATTTTTCGTAGCACCTCTTCTCGGGCAGTTCTAGGAGAGGGGGTGTTACAGTAAAAGCCTCAATTAACAGCCACTCCTGGCCCATCAACCCGACCATAACAGTAGGCACAGCCTACTCAATGCGTTAGCCACCACGTTGGCACGCCCTAGGTGATACAAAATAGTGCAGTCGTAGTCCTTTAGGAACTCCATCCATCGTCGCTACCTCATGTTCAACTCTTTCTGCAAGAACACATACCTTAGACTTTTCTGGCCAATAAATACATCGAACGCTCTCCATATAAGTTGTGCCTCCATAGCTTTAGAGCATATACCACCACTACCAGTTCCAAGTCATGCGTTGGGTAGTTCACTTCGTGCCTCTTCAACTAGCGTGATCCATACGCTATCACACGACTATGCTACATTAATACACAACCCAAACCAACCTTCGAGGCATTAGTGTATACAACATGTACATCGGGCCCACTAGGCATTGCCAGCACAGGTGCCGAGGTCAGTCTGTCCTTGAGCTCTTGAAAGCTTTCCTCGCACTTGGTAATCCATTCGAACTTGACCTCCTTCCGTATGAGCTTCGTCATAGGTGCAGCTATTTTCGAAAACCCTTTCACGAATCTTCGATAGTAGCCTACCAATCCCAAAAAGCTTCGCACTTCAGTCAAACACTTCTGCTGCTTCCATCTCTGAATAGCTTCAATCTTGGTTGGATCCACTGAGATTCCTTTAGCTGAGATAACATGCCCAAGAAATGCCACTTGGGATAGCCAGAACTCGCACTTCGAGAACTTGGCATACAATTAGTGTTTCCTGAGGGTTCCTAGCACTGTTCTCAAGTGCTCCTCATAGTCACTCTCATTAGAAGAATACACCAATATATCATCTATGAAGACGATCACAAAACAATCTAGGTAGGGCTTGAACACCCTATTCATAAGATCCATAAACGCTGCTGGACCGTTAGTTAATCTGAATGGCATTACAAAATACTCAAAATGGCCATACCTCGACCGAAATGCCGTCTTCGAAACATCATCTGGTTTAATTCTCAGCTGATAATATCCGTATCTCAAATCAATCTTTGAGAATACCTTCGCTCCTTGTAGTTGATCAAACAACTCGTCTATCCTTGGGAGTGGATACTTGTTCTTTATCGTGCCCTTATTTAGCTAACGGTAGTCAATGCATATCCTTAGACTCCTGTCTTTCTTCTTTACAAATAACACTGGTATGCCCTATGGCGACGTGCTTAGCTTAATGAACCCCTTACCAGTCAACTCTTGTAGCTTATTCTTCAATTCTTTCATCTCCGTCGGAGCCATTCGGTATGGTGAAATTGATATCAATTGGGTTCCTGGCACTAACTCGATTGAGAACTCGATTTCCTAAGGTGAAGGTAGTCCCGGTAATTCTTCTGGAAACACGTCATCATATTCTCGTACCACTCGCACCTCATTGAGTTTTGGTACCTCTCTTTCTTCTAACTAAGCATAAGCTATGAATCCATGAGCTCCTCGGCTCAACAACTTCACTATCTTCATTGCTGAAATCATCTTTCCAACCTCAAGGTCGCCTTACCCCCAAAATTTGACCCTCCCTCCCTCGGGATTTCTTATGATCATTATCTTCCTACGATAGTCTATATTGGCATCGTACTTAGACAAGAAGTCCATCCCTAAGATTATGTCGAAGTCATATACTTCTAACAGAATCAGATCAGCCTGGAACCAAACATTACTTAGGCTAATTTCGCATCCCCTCACTATTTATGAGGACTTCATACTTTTACCCATAGGTGTCGAAATCACTATAAGACACCCCATAGACTCGGTTTCTACTCTCAAACTTCTAGCCGATGCATGCGATATAAAAGAATGAGTAGACCCTGGATCTATCAATGCATGCACAGGAGTATCCAAAATGAAGAGAGTACTTTGGATAGTTGTAGGATTCGCCTCTATGTCCTCCTTGGTCAAATTATAGACTCGCCCCTGCCTGATCCCCTTTCCTTTTTCAATCTTTAACTGTTGCACTTTCTTCTTTAGGCAATTCCTCGAGATGTGCCCATGCTAGTTGCAATTGTAGCAGATCATGCTCACTGGTGTTGCTGCTATGGCTTTACCTTCTTAGACCGTTCCCTTCGAGCAATTTCTGGAAGTATGCCCGGGCTGTCCATAGGTGTAACAGATAATGCTTTGGCCATCGCACCTCTTGCCTGGGTGCCTCTTCTTGCATTTAAAGCATGCCTTGCCCTTTTTCACAATCTTCCCATCCCGAGGTCCCATAGTTGAGTGGAATTTCTCTGATTGTCCTCCAGTTTGAACAGTTGTGGCCTTTAGTTTTGCCACCCACATCATATTTTCCTCGGCCGTCATAGCCTTGAAAACTTTATCCACATAAGACTCCATGTGGACCAAGCTCATTAGCAGTTGAAATTCGATTTGCAAGCTTTGTAAAAATTTTTGTCCCTTCTCCATATCGTCTATCCCGTACAGCGGCATATACTTGATTAACTGCAAAAATTCAACCTTGTATTGGGCCACAAACATATTTGGCCCTTGGCGTAATTTCATAAAATCTCAAGCTCTAGCCAACTTCCAGCAAGTGGAAAAGAATTTCCCGTTGAATAGTTCCTTAAATCGTTCCCACGACATCTGGGGTGCCTCCCCCAATTCTACATCTGTTGCTAACCCCTGAGATCCTGTCTGGTTAGGTATCGCTCACTAGATAGAGCTCCACCATTAGGCAGCATCCTCTTCCAGCATATAGGTCGCACACTCGACCTTGTCCTCATTCAAGATTTTCAATCTTTGTAGTATCTTCTCAGTCTGGTCCAACCAATATTCACTGATTGTGGGGTCATCTACCGGTTTTCCTTGAAATAATGGCAGGTTTTGTCATAGATACCTCTCTAAGGCATTTACTCTTCTTTGCTCAGGCTGAAACTCTAACATTTGCCCAGCCATGTCTTCTAGGATTCTCTCGATCCTATCAATCCAGCCTTCACCGAGGTTAGCTCGTGCATCTCTTTGACCTTCCACACCACCTCCTAGGTACAGGTTAGTGTTGCTTTCTTCGCCATTGCCTCTCTCGCGCCTGTTCCTTCTTGTATTCACCATCTGGAAAGAAGACAGGGCGATCTATTAAATCATCACGGCATGGAACAATTCAATTTGAATAAGTAACAAGAGTATGCCACTAATGTTAGAAACCAGCCAACCGCGTAGCTTCGATTCTGCCTTATTTGATCCGTAGAGTTGCAAGCGCAGACTCCTCCAAGTCGGTCCACACGATCGACCCTTTTCCACAACGCCTCGAGTAGTTGATCGGGGCTGTCGAACACCAATAGATTAGATAGTATGATGATGCGGATTTGCAATATAGGTGCAACCCTAAGTCGTCTCCCAACGAACCTCAAACGGATCTGTCAAAACAAGGCTAAACAAGGGGGGAGTTTTTGATGAAAAACAGAAAACAAAATGAGCAAGAACACAATAAATCAAGATGCAATCTGTTGCAAACCAATCCTTCTATCCCAGTTTTCATTGCCTTCTCAATAAACCATTTGTTTAGTTTTAATCCTCAAATCGAAAATCAGAAAAATCCTTTAACAACCGCCAAAGATTTGGAAGAAAACCAATAAACAGATTTCAGAAACCTCTTAATTCAATCTATCAGTTTTAATTCCCCTTATTGCACAGATTCGAGACTGATTGGATTACCATCCAAACAGGTTGTTCTTGATTCCAGTTAAAGCCTCAACCGAGCACAAAAACCTTGGATTCTCAAACAAAGACAATGCATGCATTCATCCAACTGGTATCAACACATACACAGATTTAAGAGAGAACGGAAACAAGAAAACAACAAAGTTAAAACTAAAACAAACAGATTTCCATTAAATCCAAGACTCAAACCGGGAACAAGGATGGTGTTGCAACTTGATTACAGAATCCTTAGCCCTCCATCTTGACAAGAACAATGGAGAGAAGAGAAAAATCGGCTACTGTTCACGTTCTTCAAGAATCTCTTTAATGGCCTCTTAAGGTGCTTAAATAGAGCTTAAGGAGGAAACCCTAGGGTACTGCAACTTGACGGCCGATTTCGGAAAGGTTCTCGCGCGTTCTGGGCTTCGGCCTCTTCATACGAATTTTAGATCAGAAAGAGTAGATGAACTTGGGCTTTTGAATAACTTGATTTGGATGTCGTACGCCCAAGATATGGCCTTTTAAAGAATTAGTATCTGTGCAGTTTTCCTAATTTGCCCCCAACTTCTTGGCCCCGACTTTGAAGCGCTGTTTGAAGGCCCAAATGAACTCGGATTTGGACAAACCATACCATTCCAGAAAGCTCAAGAAGTTCTCCAAAATATCTCTGAAGACATCATCTTCATTATGGAATTTTATCTTGGCCAAAACACTGAAGGAAGTGCAGGAGGTCAAATCTGCCAAAATTGCTCTTGCTTCTCTATCTCCAATTTCCAAGATATCTCATTTCCATCAAGATGTCTCATGCCCCATCTCATGCTCCATGGCCCTAAACCTGGCAAAATAAAATAAAATAGTGTGAAGCCCAATTCCTATAAAATAAAATGAAATAAAATCAAGATGAATGAAATAACACAACTAATGTGCAGAAGGGACTAAATATGAGGGCTAAATAGTATGAAAATATGTGCTCTATCAAATTCCCCCACACTTGGACTTTTGCACTCCTGGGCAAAACACTAAACACTAACATTCACTCTCAAATAAAAAGGATGCAAAGAATGCAAAATGAGAGGCATGACAAGTTTTATAAGAATTCAACACTTCAAAGATCATCTTTCTTACACTTCCCAAACAAACAAGTAGCATGGCAATTTCACTTGGCAAGGCGAGTCAAAATAAGCAGACCCTGATAGAATAAGAACATGCTTTCAAGTTCCTCAAATGCTATGCCCAACTCCACTCAATCATAATTCCACTACCAGATATGCTCATCTTCTAAATCTCCACTCTCAGTGCTTTATGCATGCAAATCAAAAGGACTTTTATTCATGGCTCAAATATGGTAAGGTGAAAGGGATAGGAAGATAACAATGAAAAGTAAACTTTAGGAGGAAAGAAAACATTCAAGACAATCCCAAGATCAATGAAGAACTATTAAGCAAGCAGAAAATAGAACCATTTTTTTTTTCGCATGGTGGGTGCATTTTACGCTCCATCCCACCTTGGTGAGTGCGTTTTACGCTCCATCTCACCTTGGTGAGTGCGTTTTACGCTCCATCTCACCTTGGCCTTTGGCCTTTTTATCTATTTTTTTTTTATTCCAAAGGACTTGCTTAATTTTGTTTTTTAATCAAGGGATGCAATGAATGTTCTTCAACCTAAAGAAGGGAAAAGATCACTCTCTCTTTTTTTTTTTTTTAGGTATAAAATGAAAGAATGCCTTAATCATCTTTTCACATGCATGAGCACTGATAGCTTCAATAAAGGATCAAAACAAGTTCTGGAATGATACCCATAATTCAGTGGATGCAGGCATAGCATAAGAAAGGACAAGAACATGCACAAATATCCCCACAAAGACTACCTCAATCAACTCACCAAGCCAAACTCATTTCCAATTTACTTGAAAGCCCAAAAAGATAAGATCAACTTTCTAATCATGCTAAATTCTTTCAAACTCAATTTGCCTCATTTTGCAATTTGTTTTTTTTTTTTTTTTTTATTTATTTTTTTTTTTTTGGTAAATGCAATTTTCTAAAACTCCTCCCCCCACACTTAAACATTACATTGTCCTCAATGTAAGCATGCAGCAAGAATCAAGTATAGGACAAGTAAATAATGAAGAAAATAAGGAGAGAGGAACAGCCTGATGTTGTCAATTGTAGGCGGCGTTGAGGAGATGCAGCTCCTCCATGGTATGCTCCTGAAAGCTCTCGTAGAATGGCTTAAGCCGCTGCCCGTTGACTGTGAATCTCCTTGTGGTTGACTCATCCATAAGCTCAACTGCACCATAAGGAAAAACATGAGTAACCACAAAAGGACCAATCCAACGAGAACGCAACTTACCTGGCATTAATTTGAGACGGGAGTTGTATAGGAAGACTTTCTTGCCAACTTCAAACTCTTTCTTGTTAATCAATTTGTCATGAGCAGCCTTAGTTTTTTCCTTGTAAATTCTGGAGTTCTCATATGCTTCCAATCTCAATTCCTCAAGCTCTTGCAATTGAAGCTTTCGTTGGGAACCAGCCTCTGTCATATCCATGTTGCATTGCTTTACCGCCCAATAGGCCTTATGCTCGATCTCTACCAGCAGATGACATGCTTTTCCAAAGACCAATCGATATGGGGACATGCCAATAGGAGTCTTGTAGGCCGTGCGGTAGGCCCAAAGTGCATCTTCCAACCTTTTGCTCCAGTCTTTCTTGTTGGGCTGGACTGTCTTCTCTAGAATGTGCTTGATCTCTCTGTTTGAAACCTCAGCCTGCCCATTGGTCTGTGGATGGTAGGGCGTCGCCACTTTATGTAAGACTCCATACTTTCGGAGCATGGATTGCATCGTTCTATTGCAGAAGTGGGATCCTTGATCACTGATGATGGCCTTGGGAATGCCAAACCTGCAGAAAATATGAGATCTAACAAAATCTACAACCACAGAAGAATCATCAGTCCTGGTGGCTTTAGCTTCCACCCATTTCGAAACATAATCCACAGCCAAAAGAATGTACAGAAAACCAAAGGAGACAGGAAAAGGACCCATGAAATCAATGCCCCAAACATCAAAGATCTCACAAAATAGTAGGGGTTGCTGAGGCATTTCATTCCTACGTGATATTGAACCTGTGTGCTGGCAACGTGTGCAATTATTACAGAATGTATGAGCATCTCGAAAAAGGGATGGCCAATATAAACCTGAGTCTAGGACCTTTCTAGCTGTGCTTTGAGGACCAAAGTGACCACCACATGCAAGTGAATGACAAAAATGCAAGACTGAAGCAAACTCAATATCGGGCACACATCTCCTAAGGACTTGGTCACTACACATGCGCCATAGATATGGATCATCCCATACATAATACTTGGCCTGACTTTTAAATTTACTTAGCTGATCTCTCTTAAGATGGGCAGGGATATCAGATGCAACTAAAAAATTAACAATGTCAGCATACCAGGGCTCAGTACCATGCAAGTGATAGAGTAACTCATCTGGGAAGTCATCTTTGATAGGCTGACAGTCCATGGTAGTGGCATCTGAAGGGGAAGGAAGCCTGCTCAAATGATCAGCCACAAGATTCTCAGCTCCACTCTTGTCTTTGATCTCAACATTGAACTCTTGAAGTAGGAGCATCCACCGTATCAACCTGGGTTTGGCATCGTGCTTCTTCAAGAGATATTTCAAAGCTGCATGATCAGAAAACACAACAACATTAGAACCCAGGAGATAAGAGCGAAATTTATCTAAAGCAAACACAATGGCAAGAAGCTCCTTTTCAGTAGTGGTGTAGTTTGCTTGGGCGTTGTCCAAAGTACGCGAGGCATAAGCAATGACGTGTGACTTCTTCTCCACTCGTTGTGAAAGGACGGCACCAACTGCATAATTGGAAGCATCACACATGAGCTCGAATGGTAAGTCCCAGTTGGGTGGCTGAATGATGGGTGGAGAAGTCAAGCGCCTCTTAAGCTCCTCAAAGGCCATCTTGCAAGACTCATCAAATTTGAATTCCACATCCTTCTGAAGTAGGTTGGACATTGGAAGGGTAATCTTGCTGAAGTCCTGGATGAATCTCCTGTAGAATCCTGCATGTCCAAGGAAAGAACGTACCTCCCGCACAGACGCGGGGTAAAGCAAAGATGAAATGATATCGACCTTGGACTTATCAACCTCTATACCCTTCTTGGACACAACATGACCCAAAACAATCCCCTACTCAACCATGAAATGACATTTTTCAAAATTTAGCACAAGATTCTTCTCAACACATCTCTCCAAGACTCTACCCAAACTGAGTAGACACTCATCAAAGGAGGTCCCATAAACAGAAAAATCATCCATGAAAACTTCCATGCAATGCTCAAGTAAATCTGAAAATATACTCACCATGCATCGCTGGAATGTACCTGGGGCATTACATAGACCAAATGGCATCCTCCGGTATGCAAAAGTGCCAAAGGGGCAGGTGAAGGTGGTCTTCTCCTGATCCTCTGGTGCTATGTAAATCTGAAAATAACCAGAAAAACCATCAAGAAAGCAGTAATGGGACTTTCCAGCTAACCTCTCTAGCATCTGATCAATGAATGGGAGTGGGAAATGATCCTTCCTAGTAGCTTGGTTGAGCCTCCTATAGTCAATGCAGACTCTCCAGCTGTTCTGCACTCGCATGGGCACTAGCTCATTCTTCTCATTGGCTACCACTGTGAATCCTGTCTTCTTTGGAACTACCTGCACTGGACTCACCCACTTGCTATCAGAAATAGGATAAATAATGCCAGCCGAAAGTAGTTTACTTACCTCTTTCTTGACCACATCTAGAATGGTGGGATTGAGTCTCCTTTGGGGCTGTCTCACTGGTCGAGCTTCTTCCTCTAAATGAATCCTGTGCATGCATAAGGAAGGGGATATACCAGGAATGTCTGCAAGTGACCAACCTATGGCTCTCTTATGTTGCTTCAACAGATTCAGCAACTTCTCCTCTTGGTCAGGCTGAAGGTTGTTAGCAATGATCACGGGTAGCTTGTCTTCATCTGCCAAGTAGGCGTACTTCAGATTCTCAGGCAGGGGCTTACACTCCAAGGTGGGTGGCTGTTGAATTGAAGGCACCAGTCTGCTTATGTTGTCACCTACCTGCAATACATTCTCAACAACAGAAACTTCCTCTATGGGAGGCACATCAGAATCGCATATAGTATGAGAAGGTGCACTCTCAACAATACTCAGAAACTCATCTATTTCAGAACAAGCACTACACTTACTGAGTCCGTCATGACACTGAAGGCAATGCATATCATCAGGAAAATTATGAATGGTGGGGAATTCAAACTCAAGATCATACAACTCAACACATGATTTCTCCACCATTAAGTCAATAAAGTTAACATACAAGGCAGAATGATCTTCTAAGGGATACTTCATGGCATCAATGATATTGAATTGAATAGTGTTACCAGCGAACTCCATAGATAAAGTACCCTCATGCACATTAATTTTGTCCTTGCAGTTTTCAAGAAAGGTCTACCTAGAATGAGTGGTGCGTGTCCAGGTGTGTGATCATCCTCCATATTCAAAACATAGAAGTCAGCAGGGAATATGAAATCTTTTACCTTGACTAACACATCCTCTAATACTCCCTCAGGGTATGCTGTGCTCCTATTTGCCAACTGGACCACCACTCCTGTAGATGTCAATGTGCCTGCACCTGCCTACAAAGAAGAATACACAGATTTAGGCATCACATTAATAGAGTCACCTAAATCCAACATAGCATTATGAAATTGCAAATTTCCAATAGTGCAAGGAATTGTGAAAGTCCCTGGATCTTTGCATTTCTGAGGCATGGCAGGTTGAATCAATGCTGACACATTTCTTCCCAAATTGATCTTTTCATTTCCTTTCAGTTTCCTTTTATGGGTGCACAAGTCTTTGAGAAATTTGGCATACTTGGGAATCTGTCTGATGGCCTCCAAGAGCGGTATGTTCACCTCAACTTTTTTGAAAGTTTCCATGATCTCTTTGTCCAACTCAGCTTCTGCCTTCTTTTTATTTTGAGTGGCTCGGTGAGGAAATGGCAGTGGATGGCTGTAGGAAGTCTCTCCTTTATCTTGATCAATGGTGGGCTACTTGTCCTTTTGAATGGAAGGAGGCTGATCTTCCTTTTGGCTTTCTTGTTGCTGCCCAAATTCTGGTTGTGGAGAGGGTGGGCTGCTCAACTCCTTGCCACTGCGGAGAACAATAGCACTTACATTGCCCCTTGGATTTGAAACTGGCTGTGAAGGCAACTGACCCGAACCCTGACTCCGTAGCTCACTGATGTTGGTTGCAAGCTGTCCAATCTGTGTCTCCAAATTTTGTATGGCAGTGTCGGTCCTTTGCTGAAACTGGAGATTGTTGGCAACGAGCTGCTTCATGATATCTTCCAAGCTTGATTCTAATTTAGGGGCTGGTTGTTGTTGCATTGGTTGACTTGGTCTTTGTGCATTGAATCTGTGCTGCTGAGGTTGCTGCTGCTGTGGCTGGAATGGCTGGTTGGAAGGACCTCCATACCTCAAGTTTGGATGATCTCTCCACCCTGGATTATAGGTGGCAACATATGGATCATATCTGTGTTGCTGTGGCTGCTGATGATGTTGTGGCTGGAAGGGTCTTCTTGGAAAAATGCCAGCACAAGCTTCTGTATTCTCCTGCAATTGAGGACATTGGTCAGTAATATGGGAAGATAATGAACAAATACCACATACCTGCTGAGATTGGGACTGTCCTTTATCAAGGGCTAGCTGTCTGACCATGGAAGCCAATTCCTCCAGTTTGTTCTCTATCCTCTGTTGGTCATTGATGGCAGCAACACCAATCTCATTGGCCTGCCTCATGGGAATGGCTGACCTGGTACCAAACTGTTGGGCATTCTGTGCCATCTTGGAGATTAGCTCTTGAGCAGCTGCTGGTGTCTTTTCAGAGAGGGCTCCTCCACTAGCTGCATCCACCAAATACCTATCCATTGGAATAAGACCTTCATAGAAGTATTGGATCAGCAGCTGGTCACTGATTTGATGGTGTGGACAACTAGAACACAGTTTCTTGAATCGCTCCCAATACTCATGTAATGTCTCCCCATGATTCTGCCTTATGCCACAAATTTCTTTCCGAATGGCGGCTGTTCGAGATGCTGGAAAGAACTTCTCCAAAAAGATTCTTTTAAGCCCATCCCAACTTGTGATGGCAGCAGGTGGTAAGTAGTATAACCAATCCTTTGCAGCTCCATCCAATGAAAATGGAAAGGCCCTAAGCTTTATCTGCTCCTCATCAACTCCTTGTGGCCTCATTGTGGAACAGACAACATGGAATTCTTTGAGGTGCTTGTGCGGATCTTCACCTGCAAGGCCATGAAACTTGGGAAGCAAATGGATTAGCCCAGATTTCAATTCAAATGTTGCATCCAATTGGGGATATTGAATGCATAAAGACTGATAGTGCATATCAGGGGCAGCCAATTCTCTAATGGTTCTACCATCCAAATGACCATGATTTACAATATTTCCATTATTTCCATTTTGATTGTGTTCATTCCCATTAGCTGCCATTGTGTTTAAGTCAGGGTTAGGAGGATTATCAGATGCAATGGCAGAAAAGGCAGGAGGATTATCAGATTCTTTGGGGTGCTCTAACTCTCTAGCCTTCTTTTGCTTCCTAAGGGTCCTTTCTATTTCAAGGTCTAGGTCAATTGGTATGTTCTTAGAGGATCTGGTCATGCACTAAAGATCAGCACAAAAACATTCTCAAAATGACTCACAAAGAACAGCACACAAACTGGACCTAAGATGATGTTTTTATGCACACCAAAAATGCAAAAACATAAGGCACATAAAATTTACCAATCAAGAAGTCCTAAGACAATTTTTTTTATGCAATTTTTCACAAACTTTCAACACAAAAACACTGAGGGACCTAAAAACACTGAAAACCACACAAAATCAGCCACTGAGAAACACAAAATGGCCCAAAAAGTGGTCTAAACGTTGGAATTTGGCCAAAAAAGGGTCTCCTCACTGCATAGAAGGGACATTGATTCCTCACACCCCCATTTCTTTGGACACCAAAAATCAGCCCAATCGGAGCAAGTGGAAAAATGTGAACAGTAACTGTTTGCCTCAAAATCGTTTTTTCCTAAAACTGGCTCCTATTTTGCCTCAAAAACCACTCTAAATGCAAGAAAACATCAAGGGAAGCATATAGACATGAAAGAACATCAAGTAAGGATGAGAAAGGAGGAAGATAGAACCGGTATCTTGATCTCAATCCTTAAATATTGCTATCTGTCATGGAGGCTGTCAAAACCGCTAAATAAGAGTTTGTTGTCTTGCACTTGCTGATTTTGTTGCTATCTCTTGCACTTGGATGCAGCTTGTTGGTCTCCTACAAAATAGAGAATAAGAGTTTTCTATCAGCAACGAGAAAAAGAGGAAAAAAAAAAAAGAATAAGAGAAGAAGAAAAGAAGAGAATAAGAGAAGAAGAGAAGAAGAGTTTTCTGTTTTGTTAGTCTTCTTGATCTTCTTGATTTATTTATGGCATAAACTTGGTACGTGGCGTTGTATCTAGCAGTGCCGAGTATGGTTAACTCGCTTTGGACCAGTAGCCCGCAACCAGTTAGTTTCCAACCTATATACCAAGTAGCAACCACAATTTTTTTTTAAATCAGTCTTCTTTGACAGAAACGAAATTGGTTCCCCGGCAACGGCGCCAAAATCTGATCGGGGCTGTCGAACACCAATAGATTAGATAGTATGATGATGCGGATTTGCAATATAGGTGCAACCCTAAGTCGTCTCCCAACGAACCTCAAACGGATCTGTCAAAACAAGGCTAAACAAGGGGGGAGTTTTTGATGAAAAACAGAAAACAAAATGAGCAAGAACACAATAAATCAAGATGCAATCAGTTGCAAACCAATCCTTCTATCCCAGTTTTCATTGCCTTCTCAATAAACCATTTGTTTAGTTTTAATCCTCAAATCGAAAATCAGAAAAATCCTTTAACAACCGCCAAAGATTTGGAAGAAAACCAATAAACAGATTTCAGAAACCTCTTAATTCAATCTATCAGTTTTAATTCCCCTTATTGCACAGATTCGAGACTGATTGGATTACCATCCAAACAGGTTGTTCTTGATTCCAGTTAAAGCCTCAACCGAGCACAAAAACCTTGGATTCTCAAACAAAGACAATGCATGCATTCATCCAACCGGTATCAACACATACACAGATTTAAGAGAGAACGAAAACAAGAAAACAACAAAGTTAAAACTAAAACAAACAGATTTCCATTAAATCCAAGACTCAAACCGGGAACAAGGATGGTGTTGAACTTGATTACAGAATCCTTAGCCCTCCATCTTGACAAGAACAATGGAGAGAAGAGAAAAATCGGCTACTGTTCACGTTCTTCAAGAATCTCTTTAATGGCCTCTTAAGGTGCTTAAATAGAGCTTAAGGAGGAAACCCTAGGGTACTGCAACTTGACGGCCGATTTCTGAAAGGTTCTCGCGCGTTCTGGGCTTCGGCCTCTTCATACGAATTTTAGATCAGAAAGAGTAGATGAACTTGGGCTTTTGAATAACTTGATTTGGATGTCGGACGCCCAAGATATGGCCTTTTAAAGAATTAGTATCTGTGCAGTTTTCCTAATTTGTCCCCAACTTCTTGGCCCCGACTTTGAAGCGCTGTTTGAAGGCCCAAATGAACTCGGATTTGGACAAACCATACCATTCCAGAAATCTCAAGAAGTTCTACAAAATATCTCTGAAGACATCATCTTCATTATGGAATTTTATCTTGGCCAAAACACTGAAGGAAGTGCAGGAGGTCAAATCTGCCAAAATTGCTCTTGCCTCTCTATCTCCAATTTCCAAGATATCTCATTGCCATCAAGATGTCTCATGCCCCATCTCATGCTCCATGGCCCTAAACCTGGCAAAATAAAATAAAATAGTGTGAAGCCCAATTCCTATAAAATAAAATGAAATAAAATCAAGATGAATGAAATAACACAACTAATGTGCAGAAAGGACTAAATATGAGGGCTAAATAGTATGAAAATATGTGCTCTATCAGTAGTGCTAGAAAACCCTAGGTGCCTCCAATGAGAGATCCGAATTTCTCCTCGTTTTTCTAGCTTCTTAAGTGGCCTATTTATAGAGTAAAAACCCTAATTATGCCTTTGGAAAAACCCTAAACGATTTAGGTCCGGCCCATAATCATATTGGGCCGTATCTCTCTTTTAATTTGTGGAACGGGCTCGACCCAAGTGTGTGACCCCTTAGGTCCACCATTGGGCTAGATGTAAGGCCAATTGTATTGGGCTATATGAAGGCCCAACTCATTAGAATAATCAAACTCTTTAATTAAACTTATGGGCTTCATAATTAACTCATCTCATGGGCTTCTTAATTAAACTCTTTAATTAATAGTTTTAGAATTAATCATATTAATTCTAAAACCCTACATATCATGGTTGACGTCTAGCAACATGCCATGAACGCCTAGCCAAAGATGAAAAACACGGACCTTTTCGATTGCAATTACCGTACAGTAAAATCCTTTCATCAACTATGTCCCAATTGAATTTAGGGTATGGTTTTATGATGAAACCCTAGTCATTCAACAACTATGTATCCATTCCAAATTTATGACTTGTTCGATGAAATCAAAACACTTTTTGATTTCCATCTCACCTTGGCCAAGGATTTCCTCAGTCATGAAATCATCGGAATACATAGGACATCTTCTCATCTTGTCGATAAGTGATGAATCCTATTTCGACATTCACAAGCCTTCATATGTGATAAGGTTACGCCCAGTGATAATTTGTTAATGACTCCATTGGAATTCAAAAAAGAACCAAAGCGTAACTAGTCAAATATAAGACTACCATGATGTCTCAAGTCTAAGGACCAATCTGCACTACTGCAACACAGAAATTCCAATTCGACAATCAACAATTACCATTAGGAATTCTGTAGTGGGTCAGTTCAGTGTACTTATTCTTATAATAAGCACCCACATATATGCACTAGTGTCCACACACCAATGTTCATGAAACAAGACATTCTCCTAATTGAGCATGCATCATATATGCTAGTCTATCCGAGTTATTAATGTCCAATCCTAATAACTCTACGACTAGGAACATTTAAGATCAAGGCTTATAAGGAATATGTTTCATGATCGTCATCTCTATGCACGACCATATTCCACGAGCCTATCTGATCTATGAACTTTGTCAAATATGGAAATAATAAAGACAACCATCAATGACAAACAAAAAACATAATGCCTTGCAATAATAATTGATTGAAGATAAAGAGTCACAATATAAAATATGATCAGTTACATGTAAATATAATTGGCTTGTGGGGCATATTTCTAACAATCTCCCACTTGCCCTAAAACCAATTTCCCATGTATCTTAAGCCCATCTTCTCAAGATGACGTTCAAAAACTTGTTGTGACAATGGTTTTGTAAGGGGATCTGCTACATTCTCCACTGATGCAACCTTCTCCATTTTGATGTCACCACGGCCAATTATCTCACGGATTAAATGAAATCTCCGCAATATGTGTTTGGATCTTTGATGGGACCTTGGTTCCTTTGCTTGAGCAATTGCACCATTGTTATCACAGTAAACTAAAACTGGATCAACAATAGTAGGAACCACTCCCAATGCTGAGATAAAATTCCTCATCCAAACTGCTTCCTTTGCAGCATCTGATGCTGCAATATATTTAGCCTCAGTGGTAGAATCTGCAGTTGTTTCTTGTTTGGAACTTTTCCAACAAACTGCTCCACCATTAAGGGTGAATACATAACCAGACACTGATTTTGAGTCATCTACATCAGACTGAAAACTTGAATCCATAAAGCATTCCAGTTTCAGTTCACCTCCTTCATATACCATGAAAGTGTCTTTTGTCCTTCTCAAGTACTTAAGAACTCCTTTCACAGCTATCCAATGCTCCTCACCTAGATTAGACTGATATCTGCTCGTGACACTCAGAGCATGTGCGACATCAGGTCTAGTGCACAGCATAGCATACATTATGCTACCTATGGCAGAAGCATAGGGTATAGATGCCATTCTTTTCCTCTCTTCTGGAGTCTTTGGAGACATAGACTTGGAGAGAGAAATCCCATGGCGCATTGGAAGAAATCCTCTTTTAGATCCTTCCATGTTAAACCTTTTTAATATTTTATCTATATACAATGATTGGGACAAACCAAGCATCCTTTTTGATCTATCTCTATAGATCTTAATCCCCAAAATGTAAGATGCTTTGCCCAAATCTTTCATGGAGAAATTAGTAGATAACCACGCTTTTGTTGCTTGTAACATACCTACATCATTCCCAATGAGTAGTATGTCATCAACATATAGCACCAAAAAAGTGACTGCACTCCCACTAACCTTCTTGTACACACATGGTTCATCCAAGTTTCTGATGAAATCAAACAATTTGATTATCTCATCAAAATGTATGTTCCAACTACGGGAAGCTTGTTTTAGCCCATAAATGGACCTTTGAAGCTTGTAGACTTTCTGCTCATTTCCATTGGATATGAATCCCTCTGGTTGTACCATATAAATATCCTCCTTCATGTCACCATTAAGGAAGGCTGTTTTCACATCCATTTGCCATATCTCATAGTCATAATATGTAGCTATGGCAAGTAAGATCCAAATGGACTTAAGCATCGCAACTGGTGAAAAAGTTTCCTCAAAATCAATACCTTGAGTTTGAGTGTAACCCTTGGCCACCAAACGAGCTTTATAAGTCTCTACTTTTCCATCAACTCCAAGCTTTCACTTGTAGATCCATTTACAACCAATAGGTACAATACCTTCAGGAGGATCCACCAAAGTCCATACTTTGTTAGAGTACATGGAATCCATTTCGAATTTCATAGCTTCTTTCCATTTTCCTGAGTCGATATCAGATATCGCCTCCTTGTAGGTTCTTGGATCCTCATCCAATAGAAGGTTATCTTCATTACCTTCAACTAAGAAACCATACCTATCAGGAGGTCTCGTGATCCTTTGGGATCTACGAGGAGATTGTGTACTTTGAGGTTCAAAGTTGTTTTCTGCTTCCACCTGTGGTATAGTAGTTTGTGATTCTTGAATTTCTTCAAGATCTATCATATTGCCATTATTCCCATCTAATAGGAATTCCTTTTCTAGAAAAGTGGCATTCCTTGAAACAAACACCTTTTGTTCAAGGGGATGATAGAAATAATATCCAATTGATTCTTTTGGATATCCCATAAACTTACACTTAGTGGATCTAGTATCCAACTTATCTCCCACTATTTTCTTAACATAGGTAGGACACCCCCATATTCTTAAATATTTGTAACTGGGTGTCTTACCAAACCATATCTCATATGGTGTCTTAGGCACTGATTTAGAGGGAACTCTATTCAACAAATGGGCAGCTGTCTCAAGAGCATAGCCCCAAAAGGATAAAGGAAGATCAGCGAAACTCATCATGGATCTCACCATATCTAATAGGGTTCGATTCCTACGTTCAGAAACTCCATTGAGTTGTGGTGTTCCTGGTGGAGTCCACTGGGAGAGAATCCCATTCTCTTTAAGATGATCAATGAATGCAGTACTCAAGTATTCCCCCCTTCGATCAGATCGAAGGACCTTAATACTTTTTCCTGTTTGTTTTTCTACTTCATTCTTGAATTCTTTGAACTTTTCAAAGGCTTCTGACTTGTGCTTCATAAGGTATACATAGCCATACCGTGAGAAATCATCGGTAAAAGTAATGAAGTATGAAAAACCACCTCTTGCACTAACATTTAGTGGCACATAGACATCTGAATGGATCAAATCCAATAGATTAGATGCACGCTCCACTTGTCCAACAAATGGTGATTTTGTCATCTTTCCTTTAAGACACGATTCACAAGTTGGAAGTGACTGTAAGTCAAACAAGTTCAATAACCCATTTTTAACCAACTCATTTATCCTGTCTTTGGAAATATGACCTAATCTCATATGCCACATGTAAGCATAATTTTTATCATCAACCTTTCTTTTGTTACTTTGTTGTAGACAAATCATGGAATCATTAGTTTGAACAGTATACAAATTATTTGATAATGCACCAGCACCATATAAGAAACCACTTTTGAAAATAGAACAAACTCTATTAGCAATTGAAAAATTAAAACCTTCCTTGTCCAAAACAGGAATAGAAATAATGTTCTTAATAATGTCTGGCACATAAAAACAATCATTCAAAACTAATTTTATTCCAGATTCTAAAACTAAATAAACTGTCCCTATAGCTATAGCAGCAACTCTTGCTCCATTCCCAAGCCTTAGAGAAGCCTCATCTTTATTTAGCCTCCTGCTTGTTGTCATCAACTGCAAATCATTGCAAATATGACTACCACATCCGGTATCTAATACCCAAGAAGCATCATTAACTGAAAGATTAATTTCAACAAAGTACATACCTGAATCAGAACGCTTCTGTTTCAGTTCTGCAAGATAAGTCTTGCAATTCCTTTTCCAGTGCCCAATCTTACCACAATGGAAGCAATTTCCTATCTCTGATTGACTTGGCTTCACTTTCTTGACACCACCCTTAGGCTTTGTCTTCCCCTTTTGAGAACTCTTCTCTTTGCCTTTTGACCAATTCTTCTTTGGTTTTGAGGAATGTGAGGAACCAATGAGCATGATAGATTTATCCTTTTTCATTGTCATTTCAGCAGTTTTCAACATGTTAAGCAGTTCAAGAAGAGTAGTAACAAGCTTATACATATTGAAATTCATGACAAAATGATCAAATGAATCAGGAAGAGATTGTAAGATCAAATCTACATATAGATCATTATCCATAACAACATCCAAGGACGCAAGCTTTTCAATGAGGTTTATCATTCTCAATACATGAGTATTGACTGATTCACCTTCTGTCATACGGACCTTGAAAAGCTCCTTTGAGATCTGATATCTCATATACCTAGTCTGTTCACCATACAACTCTTGTAGGTGCAAATGAATCTCTGCTGCATGCTTCATGTTCTCATGCTGTTTTTGCAGCTCATTGGACATCGATGCCATCATATAACAACGAGCCTGAAGATCATCATCTTTCCACTTCTGCCAAGTGGTTAGTTCCTCTGGGGTGGAAGCCGCTGAAACTTTTTCAGGTGGGGTCTTATCCAGTGCATAAGTAATTTTTTCGGAATCCAAAACAATGTTGAGATTCCTTAGCCAGTCCAGATAATTGGGACCTGTCAACCTGTTAGTGTCTAGCAAATTTGCAAGTGGATTCTTGGCCATTTTTGATTTCACAAATCTGCAAATATAAACATGATCATACATTTAAACACTCAATCAATTACATTACACATATGATTAAGGACTTTTGTCATAAGTGATACTCCCACTATTTTAATCAAATCTTAGCACCCTTAAAATAAGATTTGGAAAGCTTGAATGCATAGGCTTTCTAGTGGGTATGAGACCCAATTAATATTACCATAAACTCGAATAATATCGTAGCTCTTATAGTAATTTTAAAAGGTAGGTAACTCTTACCAATTACATCTTATGTAACCCTCAAACTATTTTGCCTCATATTTGCATAAACTCAAATATCATTGACGCTCTTATGCTAAACATGTTAAATCAAACCATCATTAACCATAAGTGTGATAAATAGAGATACCCCCAAAGAATATTGACGATAGTATTTCCACATATCACCTAATGTACATCGACATGCATAACATATAATATAGATTGCCATACTTAGTATGCCCCAAATGATATTGGCGATACATATCAAACATGAAAACCTCATATTATATGCCAATGATGGAAGGCCATGGAGAAAATTTAAACTCTTTTGATTTCCCCATTAACGACTTAATATTCATACTTAAAACAATTTTAAGCGAGGGGTTTTAATATTTCATCTAGATCAGAATACATGCATTTAACACATTGCATAACTAATATATCATAAAATGCATCTCATACACAATGATACTAAAACCATCTCATGCAATGAAGACAACAATTGAATACAAGTTAAAAGACATGTAAACAAAAATAGTTTTCAGCTTTTGCATATGTAATGGACATAACAGATTATGATCCTAATCAACACAGGGATTCAGGGGCAGCGCCCCCGATGCAAAGGGGGTTCGGGGGTAGCGCCCCCGACGGGGTCATTTTACAGAACAGAAATATACAGCAATAAATAATTGCACGGATTAGATCATATCACAAATCCTTGCCATCAATATGCTTATCAACAAAATGCTGTTCATTTAATATCAAATCAGAAAACAATTGCCGTTCTTTGCTATTCGTTTAAGATCATATTAGAAACGAATGCTCCCAGCAATCTGTTTGAACACCTACTGATCATATCAAACGATAAACAAGAACTAATCGCATCAACTTTGTTATTCGTTTTGATTATATCAGGATGCTTCTATTGAATCAGATCATTCTCTCAAACTGATCATATCAGAACAGATATTGATCTGTTCGAACAGATGATATCAGAACAGATTCAAAAACTGATCTCGGTTTGATCATATCAAACCGATTCTTTTGCTGTTCTATAACCTGACCCCATAATCTAAATCGGTTTTAATCTTATTATATATCGATTACAGATCTTCTTCTAACCCTCAAAAATAAGTTGATTACATGCATCACCGAAAATAGCAAACAATGGCAGATTCTACCCGTTTCTATATATCAGTTTCTTAACACATTAAAAACTGATTACCAAACCGATTAATCTTCCATCTTAGCATGTTGTTCGATACACAAACACATCATTTAGACATGGCAGAATCGGTGATAAATATTGATTCATTACTACTGTTCTTGATTCATCAAAACATGGCAGATTTTAAAACAAAACAGATTCGTTTTTGCTATAATCAAAGACCGAATTAAATATGCAGATTAACGAAAACATCAAAGGTTCGAGATAACCTGGCTCTGATACCACTGTTAGAAACCGGCCAACCGCGTAGCTTCGATTCTGCCTTATTTGATCCGTAGAGTTGCAAGTGCAGACTCCTCCAAGTTGGTCCACACGATCGACTCTTTTCCACAACGCCTCGAGTAGTGATAACAAACCCTAAGCGCCTCCAATGAGAGATCCGAATTTCTCCTCATTTTTCCAGCTTCTTAAGTGGCCTATTTATAGAGTAAAAACCCTAATTATGCCTTTGGAAAAACCCTAAACGATTTAGGTCCGGCCCATAATCATATTGGGCCGTATCTCTCTTTTAATTTGTGGAACGGGCTCGACCCAAGTGTGTGACCCCTTAGGTCCACCATTGGGCTAGATGTAGGGCCAATTGTATTGCACTATATGAAGGCCCAACTCATTAGAATAATCAAACTCTTTAATTAAACTTATGGGCTTCATAATTAACTCATCTCATGGGTTTCTTAATTAAACTCTTTAATTAATAGTTTTAGAATTAATCATATTAATTCTAAAACCCTACATATCATGGTTGACGTCTAGCAACATGCCATGAACGCCTAGCCAATGATGAAAAACACGGACCTTTTCGATTGTAATTACCGTACAGTAAAATCCTTTCATCAACTATGTCCCGATTGAATTTAGGGTATGGTTTTATGACGAAACCCTAGTCATTCAACAACTATGTATCCATTCCAGATTTATGACTTGTTCGATGAAATCAAAACACTTTTTGATTTCCATCTCACCTTGGCCAAGGATTTCCTCAGTTATGAAATCATCGGAATACATAGGACATCTTCTCATCTTGTCGATAAGTGATGAATCCTATTTCGACATTCACAAGCCTTCATATGTGAGAAGGTTACGCTCAGTGATAATTTGTTAATGACTCCATTAGAATCCAAAAAGAACCAAAGCGTAACCAGTCAAATATAAGACTACCATGATGTCTCAAGTCTAAGGACCAATCTGCACTACTGCAACACAGAAATTCCAATTCGACAATCAACAATTACCATTAGGAATTCTGTAGCGGGTCAGTTCAGTGTACTTATTCTTATAATAAGCACCCACATATATGCACTAGTGTCCACACACCAATGTCCATGAAACAAGACATTCTCCTAATTGAGCATGCATCATATATGCTAGTCTATCTGAGTTATTAGTGTCCAATCCTAATAACTCTACGACTAGGAACATTTAAGATCAAGGCTTATAAGGAATATGTTTCATGATCGTCATCTCTATGCACGACCATATTCCACGAGCCTATCTGATCTATGGACTTTGTCAAATATGGAAATAATAAAGACAACCATCAATGACAAACAAAAACATAATGCCTTGCAATAATAATTGATTGAAGATAAAGAGTCACATTATAAAATATGATCAATTATATGTAAATATAATTGGCTTGTGGGGCATATTTCTAACAACTAAATATTTCAAAAATCCTAACCTATTTCCCAAAACTTACGGTAGCTTCACTCATCTAGCCACATGCAAACTTTTCCTTAGGTTTTCTCTGATACCAACTATAACACCCCAAATTTCTTGAGTGTGTTATAACTTAGGATTTTGGGAATATAAAAAATTTTCATATCATAATAGCTTTCATGCATCACACAATATCCCCCAAACCCTAATTTTCACCTTCTCAGCTTAACAAACCCAATAATCGAATAGCTAAGACAAGCGTTAAAATTTCAAATGCAGAAGCTAGATTGAACCTAATATGGTTCACAACCATAATACTTTATTTATCATAAAATTGTTCAAGACGTCTGCAAAATGTATTACATGGACATAATCTCTAGCAAGTGATAACTGAACATCTTAAACAAATCCAAAATTACATAGGTTCGCACATAAACAAAAATACGCTAAACATGCTATAGGCAGTAATTTAAGCTTATTCTTCAGCTGCCTCATTTTCCTTAGAACCGCTCGTTGAACTTGGAATGTTTGAATATTCCAAGGACATAGTCCAATTAGAAGATGAATCTTCTAGTGTGAAACTCCAAAAACAGTTTATATTGTTGCATGATTAGGTATAAAATGTATGAGAAGACAACGAAAACTACTCCGAAGTGCCTCGTGAACACGTCAGCCTCCTCTAACGAGAGCTTTCTCAATGGCACACGCATAGCGCCTCTTGGGAAGTCCCTAACCATGTCACTTTGGCTCAACCTCATAAAACTCATGCAAGCACCATATCCGTTGTTCCTTAGACTCACGGTCTTCCCCACAAGAGCTTTCTCGATGGCACACGCATAGCGCCTCTTAGGAGATATCTGACTTTTGACCTCGGCCAACAACAAATAGGTATAACAGTATGGCCACACGAATTTTATAAATGCAACAGTTAAAAAGCCAATAGCATATATCTTTCAGAAAAATACATTTCATATATGCAACATGATTTCACATAAGAGAACAATAAGAGTTTACGTACAAGAACTTCACAAAACACGCCTCATGCAATAGAAGTCTCTCATAAGAGAATAAAAAATAGGATTTGGAGTATAGGAATCTCACCTTGTTAGTTTATGTAACACCCCGTTTGGTCAGGCGTGTCACTATAAGGGTATTCTCGGGATTTCTTTTTTTTTTTCCCTCTAAGCTCAACACGCGCGGTGTATCAAGAACAATCTTCACATGTAGATACAAACCCCGAGAACCCCAGCCTTGCCGGTTTAACTATCAAGATCAAGAATCTTAAACTAAACGAGACATAATACAACGCAGCGGATACATTAATATCAAAACACCGTAGTTCTTACATAGTATTTCCATAGCAAAATACGTAATACAGATCAAATGATGACGTTGCTAATATACAACTGTTCATTTACAACCTGTAATACATACTAAAGCCTCCAAACGTTACAACGACTAACAAACTAAGCACCATTGGCCCTCAACCAGCCACATCCTTGCCTCGCAGCAGTCCCTGGTTGGAACATCAACGTTCCAGGGGCATAGCCTAGGTTAGATGATAAACATCTAAGTGAAGGCATAAAATAGTTTATACAATGCATGATAGACACAAGCATGGAATACTCAGACAAACGAAAATATGCAAGACACGTCTAACTTGAGAAATTCCCTGACATACTTAATCCCTTAATGCCCCACTGTGACACCCGTTCACCTGGTTTAACGTTAATCCCTCGAGTGCACCATCGTGACACCCGTTCACCTGGTTTAACATTATTCCCTTGAGTGCCCCAGTGTGACAACCGTTCACCTGGATTAACATTGTCCCAATCTCAAGTAGACCCCATCCAGTCCCACACAGAAAACAACATTGACACGAATATCAATATCCCGATGATATGAAAATCACACGCCATGCACCGACTCTTTTGTAAGTAAAAATAGTTGATGCAATATATCACATGTTCAATATGCAAATGATGACATAAATACATAAGTGAAACGCATAAGCATAGCATCCGGAGTTCTGGTGAGACCGCTCACCTGAACCCGCTACACTCACACCAAGACATTTTCCAAACAAGGGTAAAACTAGAGTCAAACCACTCACCTTGAACGAAACTCAAATGCCTCAAATCTTGTGTTGAACCTCAACTTTTGTGCAACTCCTCAAGTTTTTTGACCAATCCACCTCCTTACACGTCCTCACGTGCTACCCAAGTGCTCTACACGTGTGATGCTTCGCATATGCTTAAAAAGCCCTCTATCTACTAAACCCGAAGCTCTCTTATCTGGCACGAACTTCTCACAATTTCGAATGAGAAACCTTTGATTATGAACCCCTATTTATAGGTTTTGGAAACTTAGCCACCAAGAAACATATATTCTGCAATCATTTCAAATATTTCAAAATCTTTTACAATCATTCCAAATCTTCTAAAGATCTTCTGCAATCATTGTAAATTTTCTAAGATTTTCTATAATCATTTCAAATCTTCTAATATCTTTTGCAATCATTCCAAAATCTTCTAATATCTTTGGCAATCATTGTGAATCTTCAAAGATATTATATAATCATTACCAAATCTTCTAAGATATTCTGCAATCATTCCAAATCTTTTAAGATTTTATATAATCATTGTTATCCAAATCAAATCTTATTCAAATCATATCCAACAAAATCTTATCCAATTAAATCTTATCCAAATCTTTTCTTATCCAATCAAATCTTATCCTTAAAGTCATCATGAGCCTTCATCTTATCTCTAATATCATCATGAAACTTCATCTTTATCACTAAAGTCATTTATGAGACTTTTCCTGAATTTTCCAAATGCCCCTAGTAAAAAGGTTTCAATAATTGCACTTTGACCCGAACTTTTGGGTAATTGCACTTTAACCCTTTTTAACATGGTCCCCGGACTAATTTTTAATTGCATTTTAGTCCCTAAAAAAATGGACTAATTACGCTAATGCCCCTAATTTTTAGGTAAATTACACTTTTACCCCAACCTCAAAAATTACGATTTTACCCCTGGCTCAAAAACTGAACTTCTCTTTAAAGACCTTTATAACCCTTTGAAATATCCTAAAATATTCTCTTTAAAATTCTGATAAAATATCGTTTCGATCTCCCTCTGTCAATTTCGAAAAACTGCACTTAGGTCTGAATCTTCGTTTTGGCTACAAACCCTTTTGTTTCTTCCAAAAACTACTGAAGGGTTACTCTATATGCCAAATATGAACTTCCTCGGGATTCCATTGACTTCCCGGATGCCTCGTACGATAATTCGGTATTTCAGCCTAAATCACAATTGCCTTTTTAGCTGTACCGGGAACCGTTCCTGATCCAACTTCTTTTGATGCCTAAAATCATAACTCGTATTACTTGTCGATACTATACCATTTTCCTTGGCTATCTAGGGTCCAGGGTACTCCCTTTGACTAATTCGATCGTCTAAAGTTGCGTTAGTGTACCCTATAGTCTTATTTTCCATAAAGTCCATTTATGCCCTTCACTAAATACCGTTTATATCCTCAAATCATTCCTGGGTATTACAGTTTATCTCTTGGACAGTACGATTTCACTGCAAATGGCCTAGGTTTATGCAGAAAACACGCATTTTGGTAAACCTAACCTCAAATATTTTATATAGGGTTGAGAGGCATCAAAGTAGGGGCATAATTGGAAAATTTCATGGAAAAATGACGTCTCACGTGCCCTCATGCTCCTTGAGAAGGTTGGCCATGCACCTTCACGCGCAACCACTTCCGGCACGTGTAACTCACGCACTGCACAGCAGATATCGGATAGCTTCATCCCGTTTTCATATTTCGGACATAACTTGGTCATTTTAACTCCGATTCGACCCTCGTTTGAACCTACGCAATTTGCATCTCTTCCCCCTCTATACGATTATTAAAAAAATGAGACTTACTTCATTTTTTTTTGACTGATTTCGGTGAATTCCGGTAACGACCCGCAACTCCGACAAGGCTCTTTCATTGCTGCTTTCTTCCCGCCTTCTTGTAGAACTTCCTCCCTTTCTCTAGAGAAAACTTCTCCACTTAGAGTGTTTCACACCTCAAAACTGTCTTGAATGGTTTGAGAACAACCCATGGTGCCTATTTATAGATTTCTTAAACCAATCACATTATGCCACTTGTCACAATCTAAGCCATGGACTCCAAAGACTCAAAGATATAATTGAATGGCTTTTAAAATCCAAAGCTAGAATGAATTTAACTTTTTAAATCCAAGCTAATACCCCAAACTTCTTCGAAATGACATTTTGGCCCTTATTGAAAGTTCTCAACTTTAATATTTTACCACATGAGCTCCTAATTTAATCCTTATTTCATTTGGATAATTCTCTAATTACAATCACACCCTCAAACATCAAATTTATCGAGATGCTTAAAATCTCAAAATTACTCGATATGTATGATTTTCGAGAAGCCCTTACCATTATTCAGTCTTTTTAGGCTACAACTTAGCTTAACCGAAAATCGTCTCCTATTTTATTTCTTTTAGTGTCATAAATCTGACCTCAGGACGTTCGTCAAAGATACCTTTGTCCTTAGGTATCTAAGATCCAGGGCACTCCCTGTGACCAATTCAGTCACTTGTTGCAATTTTAAGCATATTGTTTCGATACTTTAAACTCACTTAAAATACGTGGCATCTTCATG
The DNA here is from genome assembly GCA_036245055.1 of Diospyros kaki. Lineage (NCBI taxonomy): Eukaryota > Viridiplantae > Streptophyta > Magnoliopsida > Ericales > Ebenaceae > Diospyros > Diospyros kaki. Next base: position 16,707,589 of record BSEG01000009.1, on the reverse strand, counting down.
AAAATATGGGGTATTATAACTGGAGTTTTAGCCATGGGTCCATTGCAGAACACATTGAACAACAAAGAGACAACTTTGTTAGAATCAATGATATCACGAAATGTACTAATTTGCTTATGACGATTCCAAGTCTGGGAGAAAGACGACATTTTGATACACGAAATTCACTTAAGACCGTCCAAATTTTGATTTCGAAAAGTTTTGAAAACATGAGTTTTAGCCATGAGTGCATATTAGAACACTTTGTATAACAAAGAGACAACTTTGTTACAATCAATGATATCTCGAAATACACTAATTTGCTTACGCCAATCCCAAGTTTAGCTGAAAGATGATATTTTGATACACTAAATTCACTAAAGAAAGTCTAAATTCTTATTTCGGGAAGTTTTTAAAACATGAGTTTTAGCCATAGCTCCATATTAGAACACTTTGAATAACTAAGAGACAATTTTGTTACGATCAACGATATGTCGAAATATACAAATTTGCTTTTGACGATTTCAAGTCTTGGTGAAAGATGACATTTTGATACATTAAATTAACTCAAAAAAATCCAAATTCTTATTTTAGGAAGTTTTGCAACCGTGAGTTTTAGCCATGGGTTCATAGTAAAACACTTTGAACAACAAAGAGATAACATTATTACAATCAACGATATCATGAAATATACTAATTTGAATATGACGATTCCAAATCTAGGTGAAAGACGACATTTAGATACACGAAATCCACTCAAGGAAGTCCAAATTTTAATTTCGAAATGCTTTGAAACCTCGAGTTTTAACCATGGGTCCATAGTAGCACACTTTGAACAACAAAGATACAACTTTGTTACAATGAACGATATCTCGAAATATACTAATTTGATTATGAAGATTCGAATTCTAGGCAAAAGATAACATTTTGATACACTAAATTCACTCAAGAAAGTCCAAATTCTAATTTCAGAAAGTTTTGAAAACATGGGTTTTATCCATGGGTCCATAGTAGAACATTTTGAACAACAAAGAGACAATTTTGTTACAATCAACAGTATCTCAAAATATACTAACTTGCTTATGACGATTCCAATTCTAGGTGAATGAGAACATTTTGATACACTAAATTCACTCATGAAAGTCCAAATTCTGATTTTGATAAGTTTTTGAAAACCTGAGTTTTAGCCATGTGTCCATAGTAGAACACCTTGAACAACTAATATACAACTTTGTTACAATCAACGATATCTCGAAAAATACTAATTTGCTTATGACAATTCCAAGTCTAGATGAAACATGACATTTTCATACACGAAATTCACTCAAGGTAGTCCAATTTTTGATTTCGATAAGTTTTGAAAACTTGAGTTTTAGCCATGGGTCCATAGTAGAACACTTTGAACAACTAAGAGATAACTTTGTTACAATCAATGATATCTCAAAATATACTAATTTTCATGCAACGATTCCAAGTGCAAGTGAAAAATGACATTTTGATACACGAAATTCACCCAAGAAAGTCCAAATTCTAATTTCGATAAGTTTTTCAAAACCTGAGTTTTAGCCATGGGCCCATAGTAGAACACTTTGAACAACTAATATACAACTTTCTTACAATCAGCGATATCTCAAAAAATACTAATTTGCTTATGACAATTCCAAGTCTAGATGAAACATGACATTTTCATACACGAAATTCACTCCAGGTAGTCCAAATTTTGATTTCAATAAGTTTTGAAAACTTGAGTTTTAGCCATGGGTCCATAGTGGAACACTTTGAACAACTAAGACATAACTTTGTTACAATCAATGATATCTCAAAATATACTAATTTTCATGCTACGATTCCAAGTGCAGGTGAAAAATGACATTTTGATACACGAAATTCACCCAAGAAAGTCCAAATTCTAATTTCGATAAGTTTTGAAAATTCGAGTTTTAGCTATGGGTCCATTGTAGAAGACTTTGAACAACAAAGAGAAAACTTTGTCAGAATCAATGATATCTTGAAATAAACTAATTTGCTTATGACGATTCCAACTCCAGGTGAAAGATGACAATTTGATGCACGAAATTCACTTAAGAAATTCCAAATTCTGATTTCGATAAGTTTTGAAAACATGATTTTAAGCCATGGGTCCATGGTAGAAGACTTTGAACAACAAAAAGATGACTTCCTTACAATCAACGATATCATGAAATATAATAATTTTCTTATGCTAATCTGAAGTCTAGGTGAAAGATGACATTTTTGATACAATAAATTCACTCAAGAAAGTCCAAATTCTAATTTTTGGAAGTTTTGAAAACTTGAGTTTTAGCCATGGGTCCATAGTAGAACACTTTGAACAACTAAGAGACAACTTTGTTACAATCAACGATATGTCGAAATATACTAATTTGCTTTTGACGATTTCAAGTCTTGGTGAAAGATGACATTTTGATACATTAAATTAACTCAAAAAATTTCAAATTATGATTTCAGGAAGCTTTGAAACCATAAGTTTCAGCCATAGGTCTATAGTAGAGCACTTTGAACAACTAATATACAACTTTCTTAGAATCAACGATATCTCCAAAAATACTAATTTGCTTACGATAATTCCAAGTTTAGATGAAACATGAGATTTTCATACATGAAATTCACTCAAGATAGTCCAAATTCTAATTTGAATAAGTTTTGAAAACCTGAGTCTTAGCCATGGGTCCATAGTAGAACACTTTGAACAACAAAGATACAACATTGGTATAATCAATGATATCTCGAAATATACTAATTGGATTGTGACAATTCCACTTGTAGGTGAAAGACGACATTTTGATACACTAAATTCACTGAAGAAAGTCCGAATTCTGGTTTCGGGAAGTTTGGAAAACATAAGTTTTATCCATGGTTCCAAAGTAGAATATTTTGAACAGCTAAGAGACAACTATGTGACAATCAATGATATCTCAAAATATACTAATTTGCATAAAAAAATTCAAAGTTTAGGTGAAAAATGACATTTTCATACACGAAATTCACTCAAGAAAGTCCAAATTGTGATTTCGATAAGTTTTGAAAACTTTAGTTTTAGGTAAGGGTCCATTGTTGAAGACTTTGAACAACAAAGAGAACTCTTTATCACAATCAACGATATCTTGAAATAAACTAATTTTCTAATGATGATTTCAAGTCTAGGTGGAAGATGACATTTTGATACACGAAATTGACTCAAGAAATTTCAAATTCTGATTTCGATAAGTTTTGAAAACTTGAATTTTAGCCATGGGCCCATGGTAGAAGACTTTAAACAACAAAAAGGTAACTTTCTTACAATCAACGATATCTTGAAATATAATAATTTTCTTATGCTAATCCAAAGTCTAGGTTAAAGACAACATTTTGATACACTAAATTCACTCATGAAAGTCCAAATTTTGATTTTAAGAAGTTTTTGAAAGCATAAGTTTTAGCCATGGATCTATAGTAGAACACTTTGAACAACTAATATACAACTTTCTTACAATTAACGATATCTCAAAAAATACTAATTTGCTTATGAAAATTCCAAGTCTAGATGAAACATGACATTTTCATACATGAAATTCACTAAAGGTAGTCTAAATTCTGATTTCGATAAGTTTTGAAAACTTAACTTTTAGCCATGGGTCCATAGTAGAACACTTTGAACAACTAAGAGATAACTTTGTTACAATCAATGATATCTCAAAATATTATGATTTTCATACAATAATTCCAAGTGCAGGTGAAAAACGACATTTTCATACATGAAATTCACTTAAGAAAGTCCAAATTCTGATTTTGATAAGTTTTGAAAACTTGAGTTTTAGCCATGGGTCCAGTCTAGAAGACTTTGAACAACAAAGAGACAACCTTGTCACAATCAACGATATCTTGAAATAAACTAATTTGCTTATGATGATTCCAAGTCCAAGTGAAAGATGACATTTTGATACATGAAATCCACTCAAGAAATTCCAAATTCTGATTTCGATAAGTTTAAAACTTGATTTTTAACCATAGGTCCATGGAGGAAGACTTTGAACAACAAAAAGACGACTTCCTTACAATCAACGATATCTCAAAATATAAAAAGTTTCTTATGCTAATCCCAAGTCTAGGTGAAAGATGACATTTTGATTCACAAAATTCACTCAAGAAAGTCCAAATTCTGATTTCGAGAAGTTTTGAAAACTTGAGTTTTAGCCATGTCTCCATAGTAGAACACTTTGAACAACTAAGAGATAACTTTGTTACAATCAACGATATGTCGAAATATACTAATTTGCTTTTGACGATTTCAAGTCTTGGTGGAAGATGACATTTTGATACATTTAATTAACTCAAAAAATCCCAAATTTTGATTTCAGGAAGTTTTGAAACCTTGAGTTTTAGCCATAGGTCTATAGTAGAACACTTTGAACAACTAATATAGGACTTTCTTACAATCAATGATATCTCGAAAAATACTAATTTTCTTATGACAATTCCCAGTTAGATGAAACATGACATTTTCATACATGAAATTCACTCAAGATAGTCCAAATTCTGATTTCAATAAGTTTTGAAAACAGTTTTAGCCATGGGTCCATTGTAGAACCCTTTGAGCAACAAAAATACAACATTGGTACAATCAACGATATCTCAAAATATACTAATTTGATTATGATGATTCAAATTCTAGGTGAAAGATGACACTTTGATACACTAAATTCACTCAAGGAAGTCCAAATTTTGATTTTGATAAGTTTTGAAAACATGGGTTTTATCCATGGGTCCATAGTAGAACACTTTGAACTACAAAGAGACAACTTTGTTTCAATCAACGGTATCCCGAAATATACTAATTTGCTTATGACGATTCAAATTCTTGGTGAATGACAACATTTTGATACACTAAATTCACTCATGAAAGTCCAAATTCTAATTTTGAGAAGTTTTTAACAGCATGAGTTTTAGCCATGGGTCCATAGTAAAACACTTTGAACAACTAATATACAACTTTCTTACAATCAACGATATCTCAAAAAATACTAATTTCCTTATGACAATTCCAAGTTTAGATGAAACATGCCATTTTCATACACAAAATTCACTCAAGATAATCCAAATTCTGATTTCGATAAGTTTTGAAAACTTGAGTTTTAGCCATGGGTCCATAGTAGAACACTTTGAACAACTAAGAGATAACTTTTTTACAAACAATGATATCTAAAAATATACTAATTTTCATACAACGATTTCAAGTGCTGGTGAAAAATGGCATTTTCATACACGAAATTCACTCAAGAAAGTCCAAATTCTGATTTCGTTAAGTTTTGAAGACTTGAATTTTAGCCATGGGTCCATTGTAGCAGACTTTGAACAACAAAGAGACAACTGTGTCACAATCAACATTATCTTGAAATAAACAAATTTTCTTATGAAGATTCCAAGTCTAGGTGAAAGATGACATTTTGATACACGAAATTCACTCAAGAAATTCCAAATTCTGATTTTGCGAAGTTTTGAAAACATGAGTTTTAGCCATGGGTCCATAGTAGAACACTTTGCACAACAAAGAGAAAACATTCTTACAATCAACGATATGATGAAATATACTAATTTGATTATGAGGATTCCAGGTCTAGGTGAAAGATGACATTCAGATACACGAAATTCATTCAAGCAAGTCCAAATTTTTATTTCGGGATGTTTTGAAACCTCGAGTTTTAACCATGGGTCCATACTAGAACACTTTGAACAACAAAGATACAACATTGTTACAATCAACGATATCTCAAAATATACTAATTTGATTATGATGATTCCAATTCTAGGCGAAAGATCACATTTTGATACACTAAATTCACTCAAGAAGTCTAAATTCTGATTTCGATAACTTTTGAAAACATGGATTTTATCCAGGGGTCCGTAGTAGAATAGTTTGAACATCAAACAGACAACTTTGTTACAATCAATGGTATCTTGAAATATACTAAGTTGCTTATGACGATTCCAATTCTAGATGAATGAGAACATTTTGATACACTAAATTCACTCATGAAAGTCCAAATTCTAATTTTGAGAAGTTTTTGAAAACATGAGTTTTAGCCATGGGTCTATCGTAGAAAACTTTGAACAACTAGTATACAACTTTCTTACAATCAACGATATCCCGAAAAATACTAATTTGCTTATGACAACTCCAAGTTTAGATGAAACATGACATTTTCATACACGAAGTTCACTCAAGATAGTCCAAATTCTGATTTCGATAAGTTTTGAAAACTTGAGTTTTAGCCGTGGGTCAATACTATAACACTTTGACCAACAAAGATACAACTTTGTTACGATTAACGATATCTCGAAATATACTAATTTGATTATGATGATTCTAATTCTAGGTCAAAGAAGACATTTTGATACACTAAATTCACTCAATAAAGTACAAATTCTGATTTTGATAAGTTTTGAAAACATGGGTTTTATCCATGGGTCCATAGTAGAACACTTTAAACTACAAAGAGACAATTTTGTTACAATCAATGGTATCTCTACATATACTAATTTGCTTATGACGATTCAAATTCTAGGTGAATGATAAAATTTTGATACACTAAATTCACTCATCAAAGTCTAAATTCTGATTTCGAGAAGTTTTTGAAAGCATGAGTTTTAGCCATGGGTCCATAGTAGAACACTTTGAACAACTAATATATAACTTTCTTACAATCAATGATATCTCGAAAGGTACTAATTTTCTTATGACAATTCCAAGTCTAGATGAAACATGACATTTTCATACATGAAATTCACTCAAGGTAGTCCAAATTCTGATTTCGATAAGTTTTGAACACTTGAGTTTTAGCCATGGGTCCATAGTAGAACACTTTGAACAACTAAGAGATAACTTTGTTACAATCAATGATATCTCAAAATATACTAATTTTCATACAACGATTCCAAGTGCAGGTGAAAAATGACATTTTCATACACGAAATTCACTTAAGGAAGTCCAAAGTCTGATTTCGAGAAGTTTTAAAAACTTCAGTTTTAGCCATGGGTTCATAGTAGAACACTTTGAACAACTAGGAGAGAACTTTGTTACAATAACCGATATGTCAAAATATACTAATTTGCTGTTGATGATTTCAAGTCTTGGTGAAAGATGACATTTTGAGACATTAAATTAACTCAAAAAATTCTAAATTTGGATTTCAAGAGGTTTTGAAACCTTAAGTTTTAGCCATAGGTCCGTAGTAGAACACTTTGAACAACTAATATACAACTTTCTTACAATCAACGATATATCGAAAAATACTAATTTGCTTATGACAATTCCAAGTCAGATGAAACATGACATTTTCAAACATGAAATTCACTCAAGAAAGTCCAAATTTTGATTTTAATAAGTTTTGAAAACATGAGTTTTAACCATGGGTCCATAGTACAACCCTTTGAACAACAAAGATACAACATTGTTATAATCAACGATATCTCGAAATATTCTAATTTGATTCTAATGATTCCAATTCTAGGTGAAATACAACATTTTGATACACTAAATTCACTCAAGAAAGTCTAAATTCTGATTTTGCGAAGTTTTGAAAACATGAGTTTTAGCCATGGCTCCATAGTAGAACACTTTCAATAACTAAAAGACTATTTTGTTTCAATCAACGATATTTCGAAATATACTTACGTTCTTTTGACAATTTGAAGTCTTGGTGAAAGATAACATTTTGATACATTAAATTAACTCAAAAAATTCCAAATTCTTCTTTCAGAAAGTTTTGCAACCATGAGTTTTAGCCATGGGTTCATAGTAGAACACTTTGAACAGGAAAGAGACAACATTCTTACAATCAACGATATGATGAAATATACTAATTTGATTATGATGATTCCAAGTCTAGGTGAAAGACGACATTCAGATACACAAAATTCACTCAAGGAAGTCCAAATTTTTATTCCAGGATGTTTTCAAAGCTCGAGTTTTAACCATGGGTCCATACTAGAACACTTTAAATAACAAAGATACAACATTGTTACAATCAATGATATCTCGAAATATACTAATTTCATTATGACGATTCCAATTCTAGGTGAAAGATGACATTTTGATACACTAAATTCACTCAAGAAAGTCCAAATTCTGATTTCGATAAGTTTTGAAAACATGGATTTTATCCATGGGTCCGTAGTAGAATAGTTTGAACAACAAACAAACAACTTTGTTACAATCAATGGTATCTCAAAATATACTAATTTGCTTATGACGATTCCAATTCTAGGTGAATGAGAACATTTTGATACACTAAATTCACTCATGATGTCCAAATTCTAATTTTGAGAAGTTTTTGAAAACATGAGTTTTAGCCATGGGTCTATAGTAGAAAACTTTGAACAACTAATATACAACTTTCTTACAATCAACGATATCCTGAAAAATACTAATTTGCTTATGACAACTCCAAGTTTAGATGAAACATTACATTTTCATACACGAAGTTCACTCAAGATAGTCCAAATTCTGATTTCGATAAGTTTTGAAAACTTGAGTTTTAGCCATGGGTCAATACTAGAACACTTTGAACAACAAAGATACAACTTTGTTACGATCAACGATATCTCGAAATATACTAATTTGATTATGACAATTCCAATTCTAGGTGAAAGATGACATTTTGATACACTAAATTCACTCAAGAAAGTCCAAATTCTGATTTTGATAAGTTTTGAAAACATGGGTTTTATCCATGGGTCCATAGTAGAACACTTTTGTAATACCCGAGATTTTTCAGAATCAAATATGATGTAATGCCTGAGACAAAAGTTCATTTTTTGAGCTAGGGGCAAAATCATAATTATAAAAGTTCGGGTACGAGTGCAATTGACCAAAAAATCTTGGGAATTAGTACTTCAAAATGTCTTGGATTCCAAGCTCCATCAAATTCAATTAAGGGACACATGTCACCATTTGGATGGAGACACATTGATAGAAATGATTACATGGACACATGTCACCATTTGGATGGAGACACATGGCAAATTTTGAATGGAAACACCTAACCTTTACTTAATCTCCAAGTTTGGGACACTTGGCACCCTAGGATTGGAACACTTGGATGAAACTTGTGGCAAAAGATAAAGGAGTAATCATGAGTAATGATTAAGGTGACACATGGAAAATTGTGGTTGGCCGAACACTTCTATAAATAGGCTAATGGGGAAGAGATTTTACCATTTCAAAAGGGTGAGGACGAGGGATTTTTGGAGAGAGAATTCTGGAGAAAAAGGGGCGAAGCGCTGCCAGAGATCAAGGAAGGAGAAAGCTTGGTCGGGTTTGCGAGCCAGCCTTGTAAAGTGAGAAAAACATCTTTGAAACCTTGAGGTGAGTTTCAAATTTTTTTATAATCTTGTAGAGCACTGAAATATGAAGGTGTAGGAAAAAACGGGGGTCGAATCGAAGTTAAAACGACCGAGTTATGGTCAAAATATGAAGGAGATCGGAAGCTGTCCGAAATTAAGGGGCGGCGCGTGAGCTTCATGCTCCAGAAGGTGTTGCGCGTGAGTCCCCATCCGGGGGCGCATGAAGTCGCGTCCAGCCTCCTTTTTCCTTGAAATTTTGTAACAATGACCCTTACTTTAATATCCACACTTATGTATATAAATATTTGACATTTACCTTACAAAATCTAGTGTTTTGGCAGTAAATATCCTCGATTTGCATGTAATCGATACACCCGAAAGGTAAATAGCCAAGGTGAGTGGTTCTTATGCATGATCATTGATTCCTATTGATCACTCTTGGGTTTGATTTATGAAATGGTTATTGCTTATGTCTATGTTCCCTTTGTTTCCGAGCATATCCTCCCTATTTTGCATGTATCATGGCGTTTTTGTGAACATGGCATGAGTAGTTCTTGTGCATGTAAACTATTCTTGCATGCCTCTTAATTCATCTTGATCACTCTTGACTTCATTTATAAGTGGTCGTGGCTTGCGTTTCATGGTTCTCTTTGTTTCGAGCATATCCTTTCTACCTTGTTGCATCGGGTTTGACCATGACAGCTTTTGTGTGTGGCTTATGGCTTGTATATCATATTCTTTCTGCTTTGTCATATAACGTGTCATGGTTGATGGTTTACATCTCATGTTTCATTGCTTTTGAGCATATTTGGTCTATTTTATACGCATCTCGGTGTTTATTCCTGTGGTTGGTTGTTGGAACATCCCGGGGGATCTTGTGCTCTTGCGGTGAGCCATAATCTCATGCTCTTGCGGTGAGCTACTGATGAGGGGTTAATATTTCCTAAATCTTAATGAATTATATCCCCATTTTGACTTTATAATTATGCTTAAAATAAATAATTATTTGCATTACATATTATTACAGGATGAAGCAAAGAAGCTGACTTCTACAATTAATTAGGGGCATAAATCGAAGACGTTGGATTACCCATTATTGTTGCTCAAAATCATGAGCCAACTATGGAGTCTAGAGGATGTTTCAAGTGCACTTGGCCCAACTATCAAATAGAATCCAACATAAGAAAGGCGCAAGATCAATCAAAGGCCCAAGACCAATCAAAGGCCCAACAAAGCCCAATTTGTAGAAGACTTTTCTTTGTTTTGAATTTTTATAAGTGTTTTATCACCTAAAGTCTTTTGTATTCTTATGAGAAGTCCACCACCTAAAGTCTTTTGTATTCTTATGAGAAGTCCACCACCTAAAGTCTTTTGTCTTTTACCTAATTTTCTTCCACTAGTTAGGTGAATGTTTTGTTGAATAATTGTGTGGCTTGTATTGCATCTTGTGAGCAATAAATAACTCTCTTTGGTGCATTTGTAAAAAGTTGTTATTACTTAAATCAAAGTTTAGTTTTGTTCTTAGAGTTTCTCTTAGAGAATTGCTCTTATTCTCTCTCTTGTTTTCTCTTGTAATCTTACTTCCTTTCTTTCTTCTTTTAAATTCTTATGTCATTTATTGTTACTTTATTATCCACCGCCTAAATGGCCGGTTAATTTCTGCCTTTAAATTTCTGTAATTTTAATTCTTGTCATTTAAATTATCCACCGCCTAAATGGTCAGTTAGTTTCTGTTATTTTAATTCCTGTCAATTAAATTCTGTCATTTAAATTACGTCATTTAAATTCCTATCAATTAATTTTTTAAATGAAAATGAGTAGCTAAATCTAATCTTGAGTTAAGGCGAGGACAGTGTCCAATGTTCTTGAATCTCAAGATAAGTCAAACCTCGATGAATGCAAGATTTATCTGAGTTAAACTCGAGTTGAGTGTGTAAATGGTTTTGTGAGTTTGGATTGGGTCATCATCCTAACTTAGAACTCTCATGCCATGTATGAGAGTTGCTAGAATTGGAGATGAGATATACCCAAGCTCAAACAATCAAATCATAGTCTGTAGTATAATACAATTTACAGTGACATCTTAACCTAGAACCCTCATATCATGTATGAGGGTTGCTTAGCTGAGAATCCTTCGTATCTTGAATTATAACTACCAAACAATCCTCTGTTTATTTCAAATTAATATTGCTGTTTAAATTGCTATAAGAGATTTATTAGGCATTGGTTCTGAACTCGCCTCAACCCAAGACCTTTTTAATATTCCAAAAAACCTTTTCACAATCAAGAAAACTTAGCTCTCTATGGATAAATCAACCCGAATGAACTATTCTTTTGTTAAATAAACCTCCCAGGGAATCAACCCTGACTTCTTCGGAATTTATATTTGTGCTACAACTACACTCATACACTGGTGAGTTTAAACCTCCTCACCATTTCAACACTGAACATCCAAACTGATTAAGGCTATTTAAATTGTAGGGTGAGGAGTGCAGTGCCAAAATTTGGCTGATTTGAACAACAAAAAGACAACTTTTGATTTCGAGAAGACTTTATACATTAGTAGTTTTGAAAACTTGATTTTTAGCGATGGATCCACGGTAGAAGACTTTGAACAACAAAAAGACAACTTTCTTACAATCAACGATATCTCGAAATATAATAATTTTCTTATCCTAATCCAAGTCTAGGTGAAAGAGGACATTTTGATACACTAAATTCACTCAAGAAAGTCCAACTTTTGATTTCGAGAAGTTTTGAAAACTTGAGTTTTAGCCATGGGTCCATAGTAGAACACTTTGAACAACTAAGAGATAACTTTGTTACAATCAATGATATCTCAAAATATACTAATTTTCATACAATGATTCCCAATGCAGGTGAAAAATGACATTTTCATACATGAAATTCACTCAAGAAATTCCAAATTCTGATTTCAGAAAGTCTTGAAAACTTGAGTTTTAGCCTTGGGTTCATAGTAGAACACTTTGAACAACTAAGAGACAACTTTGTTACAATCAATGATATATTGAAAAATACTAATTTGCTTTTGACGATTCAAGTCTTGGTGAAAGATTACATTTTGATACATTAAATTAACTCAAAAAATTCCAAAATCTGATTTCAGGAAGTTTTGAAACCTTGAGTTTTAGCCATAGATCCATAGTAGAACACTTTGAACAGCCAAGAGACAACACTGTTATAATCAACGATATCTCAAGATATACTAATTTGATTATGACGATTCTAAGTCTAGGTGAAAGAAGACATTTTGATACACAAAATTCACTAAGATAGTTCGAATTCTGATTTCGAAAAGTTTTAAAAACTTGACTTTTAGCCATCAGTCCATAGTAGAACACTTAGAACAAAAAAGATACAATTTTGTTGCAATCAACAATATCTTGAAATATACTAATTTGATTATGACGATTCCAATTCAAGGTGAAAGACGACTTTTTGATACACTAAATTCACTCAAGAAAGTCCAAATTCTGCTTTCGGGAAGTTTTGAAAACATGAGTTTTATCCATGGGTCCATAGTAGAATACTTTAAACAGTTAAGAGACAACTTTGTGACAATCAATGATATCTCAAAATATACTAATTTCCATACAACAATTCCAAGTCTAGGTGAAAAACGACATTTTCATACACGAAATTCACTCAAGAAAGTCCAAATTCTGATTTCGATAAGTTTTGAAAACTTGAGTTTTAACCATGGGTCCATCGTAGAAGACTTTGAACATCAAAGAGAAAACTTTGTCACAATCAACGATATCTTGAAATAAATTAATTTGCTTATGATGATTCCAAGTCTAGGAGAAGGATGACATTTTGATACACGAAATTCACTCAAGAAATTCCAAATTTTGATTTGGATAAGTTTTGAAAACTTGATTTTTAGCGATGGATCTATGGTAGAAGACTTTGAACAACAAAAAGACAACTTTCTTACAATCAACGATATCTCGAAATATAATAATTTTCTTATCCTAATCCCAAGTCTAGGTGAAAGACGACATTTTGATACACTAAATTCACTCAAGAAAGTCCAACTTTTGATTTCAAGAAGTTTTGAAAACTTGAGTTTTAGCGATAGGTCCATAGTAGAACACTTTGAACAACTAAGAGATAACTTTGTTACAATCAATGATATCTCAAAATATACTAATTTTCATACAATGATTCCATTTGCTGGTGAAAAATGACATTTTCATACACAAAATTCACTCAAGAAAGTCTAAATTCTGATTTCGGAAAGTTTTGAAAACTTGAGTTTCAGCCATGGGTTCATAGTAGAACACTTTGAACAACTAAGAGACAACTTTCTTACAATCAACGATATATTAAACAATACTAATTTTATTTTGATGATTCAAGTCTTGGTGGAAGATTACATTTTGATACATTAAATTAACTCAAAAAATTCCAAAATCTGATTTCAGGAAGTATTGAAACCTTGAGTTTTAGCCATAGATCCATAGTAGAACACTTTGAACAGCTAAGAGACGACACTGTTACAATCAACGATATCTCAAGATATACTAATTTGATTATGACGATTCTAAGTCTAGGTGAAAGTAGACATTTCGATACACAAAATTCACTCAAGATAGTTCGAATTCTGATTTCGAAAAGTTTTGAAAACTTGACTTTTAGCCATCAGTCCATAGGAGAACACTTAGAACAAAAAAGATACAATTTTGTTGCAATCAACGATATCTTGAAATATACTAATTTGATTATGACGATTCCAATTCTAGGTTAAAGACGACTTTTTGATACACTAAATTCACTCAAGAAAGTCCAAATTCTACTTTCGGGAAGTTTTGAAAACATGAGTTTTATCCATGGGTCCATAGTAGAATACTTTAAACAGCTAAGAGACAACTTTACGACAATCAATGATATCTCAAAATATACTAATTTCCATACAACAATTCGAAGTCTAGGTGAAAAACGACATTTTCATACACGAAATTCACTCAAGAAAGTCCAAATTCTAATTTCGATAAGTTTTGAAAACTTGAGTTTTAACCATGGGTCCATTGTAGAAGACTTTGAACATCAAAGAGAAAACTTTGTCACAATCAACGATATCTTGAAATAAATTAATTTGCTTATGATGATTCCAAGTCTAGGAGAAGGATGACATTTTGTTACACGAAATTCACTCAAGAAATTCCAAATTTTGATTTCGATAAGTTTTGAAAACTTGATTTTTAGAGATGGATCTATGGTAGAAGACTTTGAACAACAAAAAGACAACTTTCTTACAATCAACGATATCTCGAAATATAATAATTTTCTTATCCTAATCCCAAGTCTAGGTGAAAGATGACATTTTGATACACTAAATTCACTCAAGAAAGTCCAATTTTTGATTTCGAGAAGTTTTGAAAACTTGAGTTTTAGCGATGGGTCCATAGTAGAACACTTTGAACAACTAGGAGATAACTTTGTTACAATCAATGATATCTCAAAATATGCTAATTTTCATACAATGATTCCAAGTGTAGGTGGAAAATGACATTTTCATACACGAAATTCACTCAAGAAAGTCTAAATTCTAATTTTGGGAAGTTTTGAAAACTTGAGTTTCAGCCATGAGTTCATAGTAGAATACTTTAAACAGCTAAGAGACAACTTTGTGACAATCAATGACATCTCAAAATATACTAATCTCCATACCAAAATTCCAAGTCTAGGTGAAAAATGACATTTTCATACACGAAATTCACTCAAGAAAGTCCAAATTTTGATTTTGATAAGTTTTGAAAACTTGAGTTTTACCCATGGGTCCATAGTAGAACACTTTGAACAACTAGGAGATAACTTTGTTACAATCAATGATATCTCAAAATATACTAATTTTCATACAATGATTCCAAGTGCAGGTGGAAAACGATCATACACAAAATTCACTCAAGAAAGTCCAAATTCTTATTTCGGGAAGTTTTGAAAACTTGAGTTTAAGCCATGGGTTCATAGTAGAACAATTTGAACAACTAAGAGACAACTTTGTTACAATCAACGATATATTGAAAAATACTAATTTGCTTTTGACGATTCAAGTCTTGGTGAAAGATTACATTTTGATACATTAAATTAGCTCAAAAAATTCCAAAATCTGATTTCAGGAAGTTTTGAAACCTTGAGTTTTGGCCATAGATCCATAGTATAACACTTTGAACAGCCAAGAGACAACTTTGTCACAATCAACGATATCTTGAAATAAACTAATTTGCTTATGACAATTCCAAGTCCAAGTGAAAGATGACATTTTGATACATGAAATGCACTCAAGAAATTCCAAATTCAAATTTCGATAGGTTTTGAAAACATGATTTTTAGCCTTGGGTCCATGGTAGAAGACATTGAACAACAAAAAGACAATTTTCTTTCAATCAATTATATCTCAAAAAATAATAATTTTCTTATGCTAATTTCAAGTCTAGGAGAAAGACAACATTTTGATAAACTAAATTCACTCAAGAAAGTCCAAATTCTGATTTCGAGAAGTTTTGAAAACTTGAGTTTTATCCATGAGTCCATAGTAGAATACTTTAAACAGCTAAGAGACAACTTTGTGACAACCAATGATATCTCAAAATATACTAATTTCTATACAACAATTCCAAGTCTAGGTGAAAAATGACATTTTCATACACGAAATTCACTCAAGAAAGTCCAAATTCTGGTTTCGATAAGTTTTGAAAACTTGAGTTTTAACCATGGGTCCATTGTAGAAGACTTTGAACATCAAAGAGAAAACTTTGTCACAATCAAGGATATCTTGAAATAAACTAATTTGCTTATGATGATTCCAAGTCCAGGTGAAGGATGACATTTTGATACACGAAATTCACTCAAGAAATTCCAAATTCTGATTTCGATAAGTTTTGAAAACTTGATTTTTAGCGATGGATCCATGGTAAAAGACTTTGAACAACAAAAAGACAACTTTCTTACAATCAACGATATCTCAAAATATAATAATTTTCTTTTCCTAATCCCAAGTCTAGGTGAAAGACGACATTTTGATGCACTAGATTCACTCAAGAAAGTCCAACTTTTGATTTCGAGAAGTTTTTAGAACTTTAGTTTTAGCCACAGGTCCATAGTAGAACACTTTGAATAACTAAGAGATAACTTTGTTACAATCAATGATATCTCAAAATATACTAATTTTCATACAATGATTCCAAGTTCAGGTGAAAAATGACATTTTCATACACGAAATTCACTCAAGAAAGTCCAAATTCTGATTTCGAGAAGTTTTGAAATCTTGAGTTTCAGCCATGGGTTCATAGTAGAACACTTTGAACAACTAAGAGACAACTTTGTTACAATCAACGATATATTGAAAAATACTAATTTTCTTTTGATGATTCAAGTCTTGGTGAAAGATTACATTTTGATACATTAAATTAACTCAAAAAATTCCAAAATTTGATTTCAGGAAGTTTTGAAACCTTGAGTTTTAGCCATAGATCCATAGTAGAACACTTTGAACAGCCAAGAGACAACATTGTTACAGTCAACAATATCTCAAGATATACTAATTTGATTATGACGATTCTAAGTCTGGGTGAAAGATGAAAGTTTGATACACTAAATTCACTCAAGAAAGTCCAAATTCTGATATCGATAAGTTTTGGAAACAGGGATTTTACCAATGGGTCCGTAGTAGAACAGTTTGAACTACAAAGATACAACTTTCTTACAATCAATGGTATCTCAAAATATACTAATTTGCTTATGACGATTCCAATTCTAGGTGAATGAGAACATTTTGATACACTAAACTCACTTATTAATGTCCAACTTCTGATTTTGAGAAGTTTTTCAAAGCATGAGTTTTAGCCATGGGTTGATGGTAGAACACTTTGAACAAGTAATGTACCACTTTCTTACAATAAATGATATCCCGAAAAATACTAATTTTCTTATGACAACTCCCAGTCTAGATGAAACATGACATTTTCATACACAAAATTCACTCAAGATAGTCCAAATTCTGATTTCGATAAGTTTTGAAAACTTAAGTTTTAGCCATGGGTCCATACTAGAACACTTTCAACAACAAAGATACAACTTTGTTTCAATCAACGATATCTCAAATATACTAATTTGAGTACGACGATTTCAATTCTAGGTGAAAGATGACATTTTGATACACTAAATTCACGCAAGAAATTCCAAATTCAGTTTCCAGGAAGTTTTGAAAACATGAGTTTTATCCATGGGTCCATAGTAGAACACTTTGAGCAACAAAGAGACAACTTTCTTACAATCAACGGTAACTTTAAATATACTAATTTGCTTATGACGATTCCAATTCTAGGTGAATGAAAACATTTTGATACACTGAATTCATGCATGAAAGTCCAAATTCTGATTTCGAGAGGTTTTTGAAAGCTAGAAGTTTTAACCATTTTGATCAACTAATATATAACTTTCTTACAATCAACGATATCTCGAAAACTACTAATTTGCTAATGATAAATCCAAGTGTTGATGAAACATGACATTTTTATACACGAAATGCACTCAAAATAGTCCAAATTCTGATTTCGATAAGTTTTGAAAACTTAAGTTTTAGCCACGGGTCCGTTGTAGAACACTTTGAAGAACTAGGAGACAACTTCGTTACAATCAATGATATCTCAAAATATACTAATTTTAGTACAATGGTTCCAAGTATAGGTGAAAAATGACATTTTCATACACGAAATTCACTCTAGAAAGTCCAAATTCTGGTTTCGATAAGTTTTGAAAACTTGAGTTTTAGCCATGCGTCCATTGTAGAAGACTTTGAACAACAAAGAGACAACTTTGACACAATCAACGATATCTTGAAATAAACTAATTTTCTTATGACGATTCCAAGTCCAAGTGAAAGATGACATTTTGATACACAAAATGCACTCAAGAAATTCCAAATTCTGATTTCGATAGGTTTTGAAAACTTGATTTTTAGCCATGGGTTAATGGTAGAAGACATTGAAAAACAAAAAGACAATTTTCTTTCTGTCAACTATATCTCAAAAAATAATAATTTTCGTATGCTAATTTCAAGTCTAGGAGAAAGACGACATTTTGATAAACAAAATTCACTCAAGAAAGTCCAAATTATGATTTTGGGAAGTTTTGAAAAGTTGAGTTTTAGACATGGGTCCATAGTAGAACACTTTGAACAACAAAGAGATGACTTTTTTACAATCAATGATATCTCAAAATATACTAATTTTCATACAACGATTCCAAGGGCTAGTGAAAATAACATTTTCATACAAGAAATTCACTCTAGAAAGCCCAAATTGTAGTTTCGATAAGCTTTGAAAACTTGAGTTTTAGCCATGGGTCCATTGTAGAAGAATTCGAACAATAAAGAGACAACTTTGTCACAATCAACGATATCTTGAAATAAACTAATTTGCTTATGACGATTCAAGTCCAAGTGAAAGACGACATTTTGATACATGAAAGGCACTCAAGAAATTCCAAATTCTGATTTCGATAGGTTTTGAAAACTTGATTTTTAGCCATGGGTCAATGGTAGAAGACATTGAACAACAAAAAGACAATTTTCTTTCAATCAACTATATCTCGAAAAATAATAATTTTCTTATGTTAATGTCAAGTCTAGGAGAAAGACGACATTTTGATAAACTAAATTCACTCAAAAAGTCCAAATTCTAATTTCGGAAAGTTTTGAAAACATGAGTTTTAGCCATGGGTCCATAGTAGAACACTTTGAACAACTAAGGGCCAACTTTGTTACAATCAACGATATATTGAAATATTCTAATTTACTTATGACGATTTCAAGTCTTGGGGGAAAGATGACATTTTGATACATTAAATTAACTCAAAAATTCCAAATTCTGATTTCAGGAAGTTTTGAAACCTTGAGTTTTAACCATAGGTCAATAGTATAACACTTTGAATAGTTACGAGACAATATTGTTACAATCAACGATATCTCAAAATATACTAATTTCATTATGATGATTCCAAGTCTAGGTTAAAGATGACATTTTGATACACGAAATTCACTCAAGACAGTCCAAATTTTGATTTCGGGAAGTTTTGAAAACATGAGTTTTAGCCAAAGGCCCATAGTAGAACACTTTGAACAACAAAGATACAACTTTGTTACAATCAATGATAACTCGAAATATACTAACTTGATTATGACAATTCCAATTCTAGGTGAAAGACGACATTTTGATACACTAAATTCACTGAAGCAAGCCCAAATTCTGATTTTGAAAAGGTTTGAAAACTTGAGTTTCAGCCATGGGTCCATTGTAGCACATTTGAACAACAAAGAAACAACTTTGTTACAATCAATGATATCCCAAAATATACAAATTTGATTAGTACGATTCCAATTCTTGGTGAAAGATGACATTTTGATACACTAATTTCACTCAAGAAATTCCAAATTCTGTTTTCGGGAAGTTTTGAAAACATGAGTTTTATCCATTGGTCCATAGTAGAAGACTTTGAACAACAAAGAGATAACTTTGTTACAATCAATGGTAACTCAAAATATACTAATTTTCTTATGACCATTCCAATTCTGGGTGAATGAAAACATTTTCATACACTAAATTGACTCATGAAAGTCCAAATTCTGATTTTGAGAAGTTTTTGAATGCATGAGTTTTAGCCATGGGTCCATAACTTTCTTACAATCAACGATATCTCGAAACTACTAATTTGCTTATGGAAAATCCAAGTGTTGATGAAACATGACATTTACATACACAAAATTCACTCAAGATAGTCTAAATTCTGATTTTGATAAGTTTTGAAAACTTGAGTTTTAACCATGGGTCCGTAGTTGAACACTTTGAAGAACTAAGAGACAACTTCGTTACAATCAATGATATCTCAAAATATACTAATTTTAGTACAACGGTTCCAAGTGTAGGTGAAAAATGAGATTTTTATACATGAAATTCACTCTAGAATGTCCAAATTCTTGTTTCGATAAGTTTTGAAAACTTGAGTTTTAGCCATGGGTCCATTGTAGAAGACTTTGAACAACAAAGAGACAACTTTGTCACAATCAACGATATCTTGAAATAAACTAATTTGCTTATGAAGATTCCAAGTCCAAGTGAAAGATGACATTTTGAAACACGAAATGCACTCAAGAAATTCCAAATTTTGATTTCGATAGGTTTTGAAAACTTGATTTTTAGGCATGGGTCCATGGTAGAAGACATTGAACAACAAAAACACAATTTTCTTTCAATCAACTATATCTCGAAAAATAATAATTTTCTTATGTTAATGTCAAGTCTAGGAGAAAGACGACATTTTGATAAACTAAATTCACTCAAAAAGTCCAAATTCTAATTTCGGAAAGTTTTGAAAACATGAGTTTTAGCCATGGGTCCATAGTAGAACACATTGAACAACTAAGAGACAACTTTGTTACAATCAACGATATGTCAAAATATACTAATTTGCTTGTGAAGATTTCAAGTCTTGGCGAAAGATGACATTTCGATACATTAAATTAACTCAAAAAATTCCAAATTCTGATTTCAGGAAGTTTTGAAACCTTGAGTTTTAGCCATAGGTCCATAGTATAACACCTTGAACAATTATAGGACAATATTGTTACAGTCAACGATATCTCAAAATATACTAATTTGATTGTGATGATTCCAAGTCTAGGTTAAAGACGACATTTTGATACATGAAATTCGCTCAAGAAAGTCCAAATTTTGATTTCGAGAAGTTTTGAAAACACGAGTTTTAGCCATGGCTCCATAGTATAACACATTGAACAATAAAGATACAACTTTGTTACAATCAATGATATCTCGAAATATACTAACTTGATTATGATGATTCCAATTCTAGGTGAAAGATGACATTTTGATACACTAAATTCACTGAAGCAAGTCCAAATTCTGATTTCGATAAGGTTTGAAAACATGAGTTTCAGCCATGGGTCCATTGTAGCATACTTTGAACAACAAAGAGACAACTTTGTTACAATCAACGATATCTCATAATATACTAATTTGATTAGTACGATTCCAATTCTTGGTGAAGGATGACATTTTGATACACTAAATTCACTCAAGAAATTCCAAATTC
The DNA here is from genome assembly GCA_036245055.1 of Diospyros kaki. Classification (NCBI taxonomy): domain Eukaryota; kingdom Viridiplantae; phylum Streptophyta; class Magnoliopsida; order Ericales; family Ebenaceae; genus Diospyros; species Diospyros kaki. Next base: position 16,686,118 of record BSEG01000009.1, on the reverse strand, counting down.
TATTTTCAGGAAGTTTAGAAAACATGTGTTTTATCCATGGGTCCATAGTAGAACACTTTGAACAATAAAGAGACAACTTTGTTACAATCAACGGTAACTCGAAATATACTAATTTGCTTATGACGATTCCAATTCTAGGTGAATGAAAACATTTTGATACAATAAATTGGCTCATTAAAGTCCAAATTCTGATTTCGAGAAGTTTTTGAAAGCATGAGTTTTAGCCATGAGTCCATAGTAGAACACTTTGAACAACTAATATATAACTTTCTTACAATCAACGATATCTCGAAAACTACTAATTTGCTTATGAGAAATCCAAGTGTTAATGAAACATGACATTTTCATACACGAAATTCACTCAATATAATCTAAATTCAGATTTTGATAAGTTTTGAAAACTTGAGTTTTAGCCATGGGTCCGTAGTAGAACACTTTGAAGAACTAAGACACAACTTTGTTACAGTCAATGATATCTCAAAATATACTAATTTTAGTCCAACGGTTCCAAGTGTCGGTTAAAAATGACATTTTCATACATGAAATTCACTCTAGAAACTCCAAATTCCTATTCCGATAAGTTTTGAAAACTTGAGTTATAGACATGCGTCCATTGTAGAAGACTTTGAACAACAAAGAGACAACTTTGTAACAATCAAAGATATCTTGAAATAAACTAATTCGCTTATGACGATTGCAAGTCCAAATGAAAGATGACATTTTGATAGACGAAATGCACTCAAGAAATTCCAAATTCTGATTTCGATAGGTTTTGAAAACTTGATTTTTAGCCATGGGTTAATGGTAGAAGACATTAAACAATAAAAAGACAATTTTCTTTCAATCAACTATATCTCAAAAAATAATAATTTTCTTATGCTAATTTCAAGTCTAGGAGAAAGACGAGAATTTGATAAACTAAATTCACTCAAGAAAGTCTAAATTCTGATTTCGAAAAATTTTGAAAACTTGAGTTTTAGTGTGACACCCGTAACTTACTTACATGCTTAATGGTAATAATATTCATATAAAAATATCCGGAGCTTAAAACCAAAATCATACTTCCTTTAAAACAAATAAAATTCCAAGACATGTTTTATGGCATATATATAGGAAAAGATCAGAGTTCAACCCTAAAAACATTGTTTCAAAAGGAAACTAAACATAAATTCTTGAAAATCATTTTTAAGCAAGCCACCACGCTCCACGTCCATGTCCCGATCTCCTCATTCATGCTCACCTGGGAGGGGGAAACATGAGGGGGAAACATAAGGGGGATGAGATTATACAAATCTCAGTAAGTACAAGAGAACCATCATATGTATTTAAACAAGTCATGACATAACATAACATATCATATGGAGACACGAGAGGTTCCACTAACTTGCAGGGGTAAGAACCCTCACGCGTAGCGCTACTGAGCTCCGTTCCCGAAACTTGCGTGAACATAACATAACATGAGGGACCACATAACATAGTTCATAGTCATGCTTAAACATCATAAATAGTTCATAATGTACTTACCTTAACTTGGTTTGATGAGATTTGAACGTTGAAGGCTTCACCTTTACAAAAAGCTCAAAGCACTCCCGTCTAGCACGAATTTATCCCAACTTAGAATGAGGAAACCCTTGGCCATGAGCCCTATTTATAGGCTTGAAAACTTGGCCACCAAGTAAGTCACAATCATTTCAAATCTTTTCTAAATCTTTCAAGATATTCCAATCATTTCAAATCTTCTAAAATATTCTCTAATCATTCCAAATCTTCTAAGATATTCTCTAATCATTCCAAATCTTCTAAGATATTCTCTAATCATTCCAAATTTTCTTAGATTTTCTGCAATCATTCTTATCTGAATCAAATCTTATCCAAATAAGATCTTATCAAATCTTATCCAAATCAAATCAAATCTTATCCTTAAAGTCATCATGAGGCTTAACCTTTATCTCTAAAGTCATCATGAACATTTATCTTATCTATAAAGTCATCATGAGCCTTCATCTTATTTGTAATGTCATCATGAGACTTCATCATTATCTCTAAAATCATTTATGAGGCTTTTCTTGAATCTCCCAAATGCCCTTAGTAAAAAGGTTTCAAGAATTACATTTTAGCCCACACTTTTCAGGTAATTGCACTTAGACCCTTTTCAACTTAGTCCCTAGGCTAACTTTTAATTTCATTTTAGTCCCCGAAGAAAGGACTAATTATGCTAATACTCCTGGTTTTTTAGGTAAATTACACTTTTACCTGAACCTCAATATTTACGATTTTGCCACTGGATCAAAAACTGAACCTTTGTCTCAAGACTTCTACAATCCCTTGAAAGGACATATTTCCTCGACTATTATAAGCTAAAAATCCCAAGTATTACATTATATTTCAGTTTAAAAATCTTAGGCGTTACATTTAGCCATGGGTCCATATTAGAACACTTTGAACAACTAAGAGACAACTTTGTTACAATCAACGATATGTCGAAATATACTAATTTGCTTATGAGGATTTCAAGTCTTAGGGAAAGATGACATTTTGATACATTAAATTAACTCAAAAAAATCCAAATTCTGATTTCAGGAAGTTTTGAAACCTTGAGTTTTAGCCATAGGTCCATAGTATAACACTTTGAACAATAACGACACAATATTGTTACAATCAACGATATCTCAAAATATACTAATTTCATTATGATGATTCCAAGTCTAGGTTAAAGACGACATTTTGATACATGAAATTCGCTCAAGACAGTCCAAATTTTGATTTCGAGAAGTTTTGAAAACATGAGTTTTAGCCATGGGTCCATAGTAGAACACTTTGAACAATAAAGATACAACTTTATTACAATCAACGATATCTCGAAATATACTAACTTGATTATGACGATTCCAATTCTAGGTGAAAGACGACATTTTGATACACTAAATTCACTGAAGCAAGTTGTCCAAATTCTAATTTCGATAAGTTTTGAAAACTTGAGTTTCAACCATGGGTCCATTATAGAACACTTTGAACAACAAAGAGACAACTTTGTTACAATCAACGATATCTCAAAATATACTAATTTGATTAGTACGATTCCAATTCTAGGTGAAAGATGACATTTGGTTCACTAAATTCACTCAAGAAATTTCGAATTCTGTTTTCCGGAAGTTTTGAAAACATTAGTTATATCTATGGGTCCATAGTAGAACACTTTAAACAACAAGGAGAAAACTTTGTTACAATCAATGGTAACTCGAAATATACTAATTTACTTATGACGATTCCAATTCTAAGTGAATGAAAACATTTTGATACACTAAGTTGACTCATGAGAATTCTGATTTCGAGAAGTTTTTGAAAGCTTGAGTTTCAGCCATGGGTCCATAGAAGAACACTTTGAACAATAAAGACACAACTTTGTTACAATCAACGATATCTCGAAATATACTAACTTGCTTATGACGATTCCAATTCTAGGTGGAAGATGACATTTTGATACACTAAATTCACTGAAGCAAGTCCAAATTCTAATTTCGATAAGTTTTGAAAACTTGAGTTTCAACCCTGGGTCCATTGTAGAACACTTTGAACAACAAAGAGACAACTTTATTACAATCAACGATATCTCAAAATATACTAATTTGATTAGTACAATTCAAATTCTAGGTGAAAGATGACATTTTGATACACTAAATTCACATAAGAAATTCCAAATTCTATTTTCAGGCAGTTTTGAAAACATGAGTTTTATCCATGGGTCCATAGTAGAACACTTTGAACAATAAGGAGACAACTTTGTTACAATCAATGGTAACTCAAAATATACTAATTTTCTTATGACGATTCCAATTCTATGCGAATGAAAACATTTTGACACACTAAATTGACTCATGAAAGTCTAAATTCTGATTTCAAGAGGTTTTTGAAAGCATGAGTTTTAGCCATGGGTCCATAGTAGAACACTTTGAATAACTAACATATAACTTTCTTACAATCAACGATATCTCGAAAACTACTAATTTGCTTATGAGAAGTCCAAGTGTTGATGAAACATGACATTTTCATACACGAAATTCACTCAAGATAGTCTAAATTCTGATTTCGATTAGTTGTGAAAACTTGAGTTTCAGCCATGGGTCCGTAGTAGAACACTTTGAAGAACTAAGAGACAACTTCGTTATAATCAATGATATCTCAAAATATACTAATTTTAGTACAACGGTTCCAAGTGTAGGTGAAAACTAACATTTTCATACACGAAATTCACTCTAGAAAGTCCAAATTCTTGTTTCGATAAGTTTTGAGAACTTGAGTTATAGCCATGGGTCCATTGTAGAAGACATTGAACAACAAAGAGACAACTTTGTCACAATCAACAATATCTTGAAATAAACTAATTTGCTTATGATGATTCCAAGTACAAGTGAAAGATGAAATTTTTATACACGAAATGCACTCGATAAATTCCAAATTCTGATTTCGATGGGTTTTGAAAACTTGATTTTTAGCCATGGGTCCATGGTAGAAGACATTAAACAACAAAAAGACAATTTTGTTTCAATCAACTATATCTCAAAAAATAATAATTTTCTTATGCTAATTTCAAGTCTAGGAGAAAGACGACATTCTGATAAGCTAAATTCACTCAAAAAGTCTAAATTCTGATTTCGAAAAGTTTTGAAGACTTGAGTTTTAGCGATGGGTCCATAGTAGAACACATTGAACAACTAAGAGACAACTTTGTTACAATCAACGATATGTCAAAATATACTAATTTGCTTGTGAAGATTTCAAGTCTTGGCGAAAGATGACATTTCGATACATTAAATTAACTCAAAAAATTCCAAATTCTGATTTCAGGAAGTTTTGAAACCTTGAGTTTTAGCCATAGGTCCATAGTATAACACTTTGAACAGTTACAGGACAATATTGTTACAGTCAACGATATCTCAAAATATACTAATTTGATTGTGATGATTCCAAGTCTAGGTTAAAGACGACATTTTGATACATGAAATTCGCTCAAGACAGTCCAAATTTTGATTTTGAGAAGTTTTGAAAACATGAGTTTTAGCCATGGCTCCATAGTATAACACGTTGAACAATAAAGATACAACTTTGTTACAATCAATGATATCTCGAAATATACTAACTTGATTATGATGATTCCAATTCTAGGTGAAAGATGACATTTTGATACACTAAATCCACTGAAGCAAGTCATCCAAATTCTGATTTCAATAAGTTTTGAAAACTTGAGTTTCAGCCATGGGTCCATTGTAGAACACTTTGAACAACAAAGAGACAACTTTGTTACAATCAACGATATCTCAAAATATACTAATTTGATTAGTACGATTCCAATTCTACTTGAAAGATGACATTTTTATACACTAAATTCACTCAAGAAATTCCAAATTCTGTTTTCGGGAAATTTTGAAAACATGAGTTTTATCCATGGGTCCATAGTAGAACACTTTGAACAACAAAGAGACAACTTTGTTACAATCAACGGTAACTTGAAATATACTAATTTGCTTATGACGATTCCAATTCTAGGTGAATGAAAACATTTTGATACACTAAATTGACTTATGAAAATTCTGATTTCGAGAAGTTTTTGAAAGCTTGAGTTTTAGCCATGGGTCCATAGTAGAACACGTTGAACAACTAATATATAACTTTCTTACAATCAACGATATCTCGAAACTACTAATTTGCTTATGAGAAATCCAAGTGTTGATGAAACATGACATTTTCATACACGAAATTCACTCAAGATAGTCTAAATTCTTATTTCGATAAGTTTTGTAAACTTAAGTTTTAGCCATGGGTCCGTAGTAGAACATTTTAAAGAACTAAGACACAACTTCGTTACAATCATTGATATCTCAAAATATACTAATTTTAGCACAACGGTTCCAAGTGTCGGTTAAAAATGACATTTTCATACATGAAATTCACTCTAGAGAGTCCAAATTCTTGTTTCGATAAGTTTTGAAAACTTGAGTTTTAGCCATGGGTCCATTGTAGAAGACTTTGAACAACAAAGAGGCAACTTTGTCACAATCAACGATATCTTGAAATAAACTAATTTGCTTATGACGATTCAAAGTCAAAGTGAAAGATGACATTTTGATACACGAAATGCACTCAAGAAATTCCAAATTCTGATTTCGATAGGTTTTAAAAACTTGATTTTTAGCCATGGGTCCATGGTAGAAGACATTAAACAACAAAAAGACAATTTTGTTTCAATCAACTATATCTCAAAAAATAATAAATTTCTTATGCCAATTTCAAGTCTAGGAGAAAGACGACATTCTGATATGCTAAATTCACTCAAAAAGTCCAAATTCTGATTTCAGAAAGTGTTGAAAACTTGAGATTTAGCCATGGGTCCATAGTAAAACACATTGAACAACTAAGAGACAACTTTGTTACAATCAACGATATGTCAAAATATACTAATTTGCTTGTGACGATTTCAAGTCTTGGCGAAAGATGACATTTTGATACATTAAATTAACTCAAAAAATTCCAAATTCTGCTTTCGAGAAGTTTTGAAACCTTGAGTTTTAGCCATAGGTCCATAGTATAACACTTTGAACAGTTACAAGACAATATTGTTACAATCAACGATATCTCAAAATATACTAATTTGATTGTGATGATTCCAAGTCTAGGTTAAAGACGACATTTTGATACATGAAATTTGCTCAAGACAGTCCAAATTTTGATTTCGAGAAGCTTTGAAAACATGAGTTTTAGCCATGGCTCCATAGTAGAACACTTTGAATAATAAAGATACAACTTTGTTACAGTCAACGATATCTCGAAATATACTAACTTAATTATGATGATTCTAATTCTAGGTGAAAGACGACATTTTGATACACTAAATTCACTGAAGCAAGTCGTCCAAATTCTAATTTCAATAAGTTTTGAAAACTTGAGTTTCAGCCATGGGTCCATTGTAGAACACTTTGAACAACAAAGAGACAACTTTGTTACAATCAACGATATCCGAAAATATACTAATTTGATTAGTATGATTCCAATTCTACCTGAAAGATGACATTTTTATACACTAAATTCACTCAAGAAATTCCAAATTCTGTTTTCAGGAAGTTTTGAAAACATGAGTTTTATCCATGGCTCCATAGTAGAACACTTTAAACAACAAAGAGACAACTTTGTTACAATCAATGGTAACTCGAAATATACTAATTTGCTTATGACGATTCCAATTCTAGGTGAATGAAAACATTTTGATACACTAAATTGAGTCATGGAAATTCTGATTTCGAGAAGTTTTTGAAAGCTTGAGTTTTAGCCATGGGTCCATAGTAGAACACTTTGAACAACTAATATATAACTTTCTTACAATCAACGATATCTCGAAACTGCTAATTTGCTTATGAGAAATCCAAGTGTTGATGAAACATGACATTTTCATACACGAAATTCACTCAAGATAGTCTAAATTCTTATTTCGATAAGTTTTGAAAACTTGAGTTTTAGCCATGGGTCCGCAGTAGGACATTTTGAAGAACTAAGAGACAACTTCGTTACAATCAATGATATCTCAAAATATACTAATTTTAGCACAACGGTTCCAAGTGTAGGTGAAAAATGACATTTTCATACATGAAATTCACTTTACTATGTCCAAATGCTTGTTTCGATAAGTTTTGAAAACTTCTGTTTTAGCTATGGGTCCATTGTAGAAGACTTTGAACAACAAAGAGGTAACTTTGTCACAATCAACGATATCTTGAAATAAACTAATTTGCTTATGACGATTCCAAGTCCAAGTGAAAGATGACATTTTGATACACGAAATGCACTCAAGAAATTCCAAATTCTGATTTCGATAGGTTTTGAAAACTTGATTTTTAGCCATGGGTCCATGGTAGAAGACAGTGAACAACAAAAAGACAATTTTCTTTCAATCAACTATATCTCGAAAAATAATAATTTTCTTATGCTAATTTCAAGTCTAGGAGAAAGATGACATTCTGATAAACTAAATTCACTCAAAAAGTGCAAATTTTGATTTCGGAAAGTTTTGAAAACTTGAGTTTTAACCATGGGTCCATAGTAGAACACTTTGAACAACTAAGAGACAACTTTGTTACAATCAACGATATGTCAAAATATACTAGTTTTCTTATGACGATTTCAAGTCTTGGGGAAAGATGACAATTTGATGCATTAAATGAACTCAAAAATTCCAAATTCTGATTTCAAGAAGTTTTGAAACCTTGAGTTTTAGCCGTAGGTCCATAGTATAACACTTTGAACTGTTACGAGGCAATATTGTTACAATCAACGATATCTCAAAATATACTAATTTGATTATGATGATTCCAAGTCTAGGTTAAAGGCGACATTTTGATACATGAAATTCAGTCAAGACCGTCCAAATTTTGATTTCGGGAAGTTTTGAAAGCATGAGTTTTAGCCATGGGTGTAATACCCTGAGAGCCTAGAGAAGTTAGAATATATCGAGGACAGTGTAAGGAAGGAAACAACCCCAGCTGGATACCTTTTGAGCTGAATGTTGGCAAAGAACTCCCAAGTTAAGCGTGCTTGACCTGGGTAATTCAGGGATGGGTGACCCCCCTGGGAAGTTCGCGTAGGCCCATCAGGGTAAGTTATTCCGGTCCTTCCTATCGCTCGAATGGGACGTTACAGGTGGTATCAGAGCCGACCCCCGAGCCTCTGAGCGCGGTGGTGGGGCAAACCTCAGCGAGGAGGCTGAGTCTCGAGGGGGGTGTGAGGCCCCTATGGGGGGTGCGTGTAGGCACCTTAGGCGAATCCCACATCGGCCATGCACGGGGGGAGATCTGGGACCGATTGTAAGGTCGCATGACGAGGACGTCATGTGGTTAAGGGGGGGAGAATATAATACCCCGAGAGCCCAGAGAAGTTAGAATATATCGAGGATAGTGTAAGGAAGGAAACAACACCAGTTGGATACCTTTTGGGCTGAATGTTGGCAAAGAACTCCCAAGTTAAGCGTGCTTGACCTAGGGTAATCCAGGGATGGGTGACCCCCCTGGGAAGTTCGCGTAGGCCCATCAGGGTAAGTTGTTCCGGTCCTTCCTATCGCTTGAACGGGACGTTACAATGGGTCTATAGTAAAACACTTTGAAATAAAAGATACAACTTTGTTACAATCAACGATATCTCGAAATATACTAACTTGATTATAACGATTCTAATTCTAGGTGGAAGATAACATTTTGATACACTAAATTCACTGAAGCAAGTCCAAATTCTAATTTCGATAAGTTTTGAAAACTTGAGTTTCAGCCATGGGTCCATTGTAGAGCACTTTGAACAACAAAGAGACAACTTTGTTACAATCAACGATATCTCAAAATATACTAATTTGATTAGTACAATTCAAATTCTAGGTGAAAGACGACATTTTGATACACTAAATTCACTCAAGAAATTCCAAATTATGTTTTCAGGAAGTTTGAAAACATGAGTTTTATCCATGGGTCCATAGTAGAACACTTTGAACAATAAAGAGACAACTTTGTTACAATCAACGGTAACTCAAAATATACTAATTTGCTTATGACGATTCCAATTCTATGTAAATGAAAACATTTTGACACACTAAATTGACTCATGAAAGTCTAAATTCTGATTTTGAGAAGTTTTTGAAAGCATGAGTTTTAGCCATGGGTCCATAGTAGAACACTTTGAACAACTAACATATAACTTTCTTACAATCAACGATATCTTGAAAACTACTAATTTTGCTTATGAGAAATCCAAGTGTTGATGAAACATGACATTTTCATACACGAAATTCACTCAAGATAGTCTAAATTCTGATTTCGATAAGTTGTGAAAACTTGAGTTTTAGCCATGGGTCCGTAGTAGAACACTTTGAAGAACTAAGAGACAACTTCGTTACAATCAATGATATCTCAAAATATACTAATTTTAGTACAACAGTTCCAAGTGTAGGTGAAAACTGACATTTTCATACACGAAATTCACTCTAGAAAGTCCAAATTCCTGTTTCGATAAGTTTTGAGAACTTGAGTTATAGCCATGGGTCCATTGTAGAAGTCATTGAACAACAAAGAGACAACTTTTTCACAATCAATGATATCTTAAAATAAACTAATTCTCTTATGATGATTCCAAGTCCAAGAGAAAGATGACATTTTGATACACGAAATGCACTCGAGAAATTCCAAATTCTGATTTTGATAGGTTTTGAAAACTTGATTTTTAGCCATAGGTCCATGGTAGAAGACATTAAACAACAAAAAGACAATTTTGTTTCAATCAACTATATCTCAAAAAATAATAATTTTCTTATGCTAATTTCAAGTCTAGGAGAAAGAAGACATTCTGATAAGCTAAATTCACTCAAAAAGTCCAATTCTGATTTCGGAAAGTTTTGAAAACTTGAGTTTTAGCCATGGGTCCATAGTAGAACACATTGAACAACTAAGAGACAACTTTGTTACAATCAACGATATGTCAAAATATACTAATTTGCTTGTGACGATTTCAAGTCTTGGGGAAAGCTGACATTTTGATTCATTAAATTAATTAAAAAAGTTCCAAATTCTGATTTCAGGAAGTTTTGAAACCTTGAGTTTTAGCCATAGGTCCATAGTATAACACTTTGAACAGTTACAGGACAATATTGTTACAGTCAACGATATCTCAAAATATACTAATTTGATTGTGATGATTCCAAGTCTAGGTTAAAGACGACATTTTGATACATGAAATTCGCTCAAGACAGTCCAAATTTTGATTTTGAGAAGTTTTGAAAACATGAGTTTTAGCCATGGCTGCCTCCATAGTAGAACACTTTGAACAATAAAGATACAACTTTATTACAATCAATGATATCTTGAAATATACTAACTTGATTATGATGATTGCAATTCTAGGTGAAAGACGACATTTTGATACACTAAATTCACTGAAGCAAGTCGTCCAAATTCTGATTTCAATAAGTTTCGAAAACTTGAGTTTCAGCCATGGTGTAGAACACTTTGAATAACAAAGAGACAACTTTGTTACAATCAACGATATCCTAAAATATGCTAATTTGATTAGTACGATTCCAATTCTACGTGAAAGATGACATTTTGATACACTAAATTCACTCAAGAAATTCCAAATTCTATTTTCGGGAAGTTTTGAAAACATGAGTTTTATCCATGGGTCCATAGTGGAACACTTTGAACAACAAAGAGACAACTTTGTTACAATCAACGATAACTCGAAATGTACTAATTTTCTTATGACGATTCCAATTCTAGGTGAATGAAAACATTTTGATACAATAAATTGGCTCATTAAAGTCCAAATTCTGATTTCGAGAAGTTTTTGAAAGCATGAGTTTTAGCCATGGGTCCATAGTAGAACTCTTTGAACAACTAATATACAACTTTCTTACAATCAACGATATCTCGAAAACTACTAATTTGATTATGACAAATCCAAGTGTTGATGAAACATGACATTTTCATACACGAAATTCACTCAAGATAGTCTAAATTCTGATTTTGATAGGTTTTGAAAACTTGAGTTTTAGCCATGGGTCCGTAGTAGAACACTTTAAAGAACTAAGAGACAACTTCGTTACAATCAATGATATCTCAAAATATACTAATTTTAGTACAATGGTTCCAAGTGTAGGTGAAAAATGACATTTTCATACACGAAATTCACTCTAGAAAGTCCAAATTCCTGTTTCGATAAGTTTTGAGAACTTGAGTTATAGCCATGGGTCCATTGTAGAAGACATTGAACAACAAAGAGACAACTTTGTCACAATCAACGATATCTTGAAATAAACTAATTCGCTTATGATGATTCCAAGTCCAAGTGAAAGATGACATTTTGATACACGAAATGCACTCGAGAAATTCCAAATTTTGATTTCGATAGGTTTTGAAAACTTGATTTTTAGCCATGGGTGCATGATAGAAGACATTGAACAACAAAAAGACAATTTTCTTTCAATCAACTATATCTCAAAAAATAATAATTTTCTTCTGCTAATTTCAAGTCTAGGAGAAAGACGACATTTTGATAAACTAAATTCACTTAAGAAAGTCTAAATTCTGGTTTCAGGAAGTTTTGAAAAGTTGAGTTTTAGCCATGGGTCCATAGTAGAACACTTTGAACTATTGAGAGACAACTTTGTTACAATCAACGATATGTCAAAATATACTAATTTGCTTATGACGATTTCAAGTCTTGGGGAAAGATGACATTTTGATACAATAAATTAACTCAAAGAATTCCAAATTCTGATTTCAGGAAGTTTTGAAACCTTGAGTTTTAGCCATAAGTCCATAGTATAACAGTTTGAACAGTTACGATACAATATTATTACAATCAACGATATCTCAAAATATACTAATTTGATTATGATGAATTATGATGATTCCAGGTCTAGGTGATGGACGACATTTTATACACGAAATTCACTCAAGACAGTCCAAATTTTAATTTCGGGAAGTTTTGAAAACATGAGTTTTAGCCATGGGTCCATAGTAGAACATTTTGAACAACAAAGATACACCTTTGTTACAATCAACGATATCTCAAAGTATACAACTTGATTATGACGATTCCAAATCTTGGTGAAAGATAACATTTTGATACACTAAATTCATTGAAGCTACTCCAAATTCTGATTTCGATAAGTTTTGAAAACTTGAGTTTCAGCCATGGGTCCATTGTAGAACACTTTTAACAACAAAGAGACAACTTTGTTACAATCAACGATATCTCAAAATATACTAATTTGATTAATACAATTCCAATTCTAGGTGAAAGATGACATTTTGATACACTAAATTCCTTAAGAAAGTCCAAATTCTGATTTCGATAAGTTTTGAAAACTTTGGTTTTATCCATGGGTCCATAGTAGAACACTTTGAACAACAATGCAACAACTTTGTTACAATCATCAGTATCTCAAAATATACTAATTTGATTATGACGATTCCAATTTTAGGTGAATAAGTACATTTTGATACACTAAATTGACTCATGAAAGTCCAAATTCTGATTTCGAGATGTTTTTGAAAACATGAGTTTTAGCCAAGGGTCCATAGTAGAACACTTTGAACAACTAATGGGCAACTTTGTTACAATCAACGATATCTCGAAAAATACTAATTTGCTTATGACAACTCCAAGTCTAGATCAAACGTGATTCTGATTTCGATATATTTTGAAAACTTGAGTTTTAGCCATGGGTCCATACTAGAACATGTTGAACAACTAAGAGATAACTCTGTTGCAATCAATGATATCTCAAAATATACTAATTTTCATACAACGATTCCAAGTTTAGGTGAAAAATGACATTTTCATAGACTGATATCTTGATATAAACTAGTTTGCTTATGACGATTCCAAGTCTAGGTGAAAGATGACATTTTGATACATGAAATTCAGTCAAGAAATTCCAAATTTTGATTTCTATAAGCTTTGAAAACTTGATTTTTAGCCATGGGTCCATGGTAGAAGACTTTGAACAACAAAAAGACAACTTTCTTACAATCAATGGTATCTCAAAATATAATAATTTTCTTATGCTAATCCCAAGTCTAGGTGAAAGATGACATTTTGATACACTAAATTCACTCAAGAAAGTCCAAATTCTGATTTCAGAAAGTTTTGAAAACTTGAGTTTTAGCCATGGGTCCAGAGAAGAACACTTTGAACAACTAAGAGACAACTTTGTTACAATCAACGATATGTCGAAATATACTAATTTGCTTTTGACGATTTGAAGTCTTGGAGAAAGATGACATTTTGATACATTAAATTAATTCAAAAAATTCCAAATTCTTATTTTTGGAAGTTTTGAAGCCTTGAGCTTTAGCCATAGGTCCATAGTAGAACACTTTGAACAGCTAAGAGACAACGTTGTTACAATCAACGATATCTTGAAATATACTAATTTTGTAACACCCTAAATTTTTTGAGCATGTTATAATTTAGGATTTTAGGAATATAAAAATTTTTCATATCACAATCGCTGTCATACATCACACAATATCCCAAAAACCCTAATTTTCACCTTTTTAGCTAAACAAACCCAATAATCGAATAGCTAAGACAGGTTGTAAAATTTCAAATGCGTAAGGTAGATCGAACCTGATGTGGTTCACAACCATAATACTTTGTTTATCATAAATAAAATCGTTCAAGTCGTCTACAAAATGAATTACAAGGACATCATCTCTCTCAAGTGATAACTGAACATCTTAAACACATCGAAATCTTACATAGGTTTGCACATAAACATAGATATTCTAAACATGCTACATACAGCAAATTAAACTTATTCTTCAGCTACCTGTTTTCCCTTCGAGCTGCTTGTCGAACCTGAAACGTTTGAATATTCCAGGGACATAGTCCAATTAGAAGATAAATCTTCTAGTGAGAACTCCAAAAACAGTTTATAACGATGCATGATTAGGTATAAAATGTATGAGAAGATAACGAGAACTACTCTAAAGTGCCTCGTGAACACGTCAGCCTCCTCCAACGAGAGCTTTCTCAATGGCACACGCATAGCTCCTCTCAGGAGGTCCCTAACCATGTCACTTCGGCCCGACCTCATAGAACTCATGCAAGCACCACATCTGTTGTTCCTTAGACTCACGGTCTTCCCCACAAGAGCTTTCTCGATGGCTCATGCATAGCACCTCTCGGGGGATATCCGACTTTTGTCTTTGGCCAACAACAAATAGGTGAAACTGTATGGCCACACGAATTTTGTAAATGGAATAGTTAAAAAGCCAATAACATATATTTTTCAGAAAAATACATTTCATATATGCAACATGATTTCACGTAAGAGAATAACAAGAGTTTACGTATAAGAACTTCATAAAACATGTCTCATGCAATAAAAGTCTCTCATAAGAGAATAAAAAATAGGATTTGGAGTATAGAAGTCTCACCTTGCAGGTTTATCTCTTAGACGGTACAGTTTCACTGCAAACGGCTTAGGTTTCTGTAGAAAACATGCATTTTGGTAAACCTAACTTCAAATATTTTTACATAGGGTTGAAGGGTATTAAAGTAGGGACAAAATTGAAAACTTTAATGAAAAATGGGCCCCTCATGCACCTTCACGTGCCCTGGAAAGGTGGGCCATGCACCCTCATGCGTAGCCACCTTCCGACCCGTGTATTTCACGCGCTGCCTACTAGATTCGGACAACATTGCGTCATTTTCGTATTTCAGCCATATCTCCCTCGTTTTAACTCCGATTCGACCCTCGTTTGAACCTATTCAACCCTCTCTTCCCCTTCTAGAGGATTATCAAAAAAATGGATGTACCTCACTTTTTTCTGACTGATTTTGGTAAACTCTGACGAAGGCTCGTAACTCCAATGAGGCTCATTCTCCCCGGCTTCTCCTTCGATTTCGTCCCGCCTTCTTGCTGAACTTCCTCCTCTATCTCTAGAGCAAGCTCCTCCTCTTAGAGTGCCTCAACTCTCAAACTTGCTTGGAATGATTTGGGAACAACCCATGGTGCCTATTTATAGATTTCTTAAACTAATCACATTATGCCACTTGTCACAATCTAAGCCATGGACTCCAAAGACTCAAAGATATAATGGAATGACTTTTGAAATCCAAAACTAGAATGGATTCAATTTTTGAAATCCAAGCTAATTCCCTAACTTCATCCAAATGACATTTTGGCCCTTATTTCAAGTTTTTAACTTTAATATTTTACCACTTGAGCTCCTAATTTTGTCCTTCTTTCATTTAGATAATTTCTCTAATTAGAATTATACCCTCAAACATCAAATTTATCAAGAAACTTAAAATCTCAAAATTAATAACTCAAAATTACTTGATATGTACGATTTTCGGGAAGCCTTTACCATCATTCAATTTTTTTAGGCTACAACTTAGCTTAACCAAAAAATCGTCTCTAATTTGATTTCTTTCAGCGTCATAAATCTCGCCTTGAGACGCTCATCAAAATATACCTTTGTCCTTAGGTATCTAAGCTCCAGGGCACTCCCTGTGATAGATTCAGTCACTTGTTGCTATTTCAAGTATATTTTTCGATATCTTAAACTCACTTAAAACACGTGGCATCTTCACAAAAATACGGGGTATTATATTCTCCCCCCCTTAAAAGAATTTTGTCCTCAAAATTTGAAACATACTCAAAATTATTGAAGGTTAAATAATTATTGCATTCTGGAATACAATTTCTAGAAGAAAATATAAAAATTTCCTACTCTATTTCCATTTCCTCTAACAGATGAGGATATTTTTTCCTAATTGTTTTCTGAAGTTCCCACGTTGCCTCATCATCCGAGTGTTTTCCCCACTGAACCTTCACCATTGGGATCTCTTTGTTTCGCAACACTTGAGTTCGGCGATCTAAAATTGCTCCAGGTGACTCCGAGTAGGTCAAGTCATTGCTTAGCTCAATTGTCTCCACCCAAACTCCGAGGGTTGGATCTGGCACATGCCTTCGAAGTTGGGAGACGTGGAACACATTATGAATCCCGGACAAGCTAGGCGGAAGCTTGAATCAATAGGCTAAAGGTCTGACTCTTTCCACAATCGGATATGATCTTATATACCTTGGCTTTAGCTTTCCTTTACCACTTCCACCCATCACCAAATGCTGGTGTGACACCTTGAGATACACTAGATCCCCTACCTTAAACTCTAGATCCCTTATTCTTTGATCAGCATAGGATTTTTGTCGGCTTTGCGCAGCTCGAATCCTCTCTTGGATTATTCGAATCTTATCAGTAGTTTGTTGCACAAGCTCGGGCCCCAACATCTATCGTTCCCCTACTTCGGTCCAACAGATAGGCGACTGACACTTTCTTCCATACAAAGCCTCATAAGGAGCCATCCTGATGCTGTCGTGGTAACTATTTTTGTATGCGAATTCTACCAATGGAAGATGCTCCTCCCAATTTCCTCCAAAATCAAGGGCACAGGATCTCAACATATCTTCAAGCGTTTGAATTGTCCTCTCTGATTGCCCGTCAGTCTGGGGGTGAAAAGTCGTACTCAATTTCAGTTGGGTCCCTATGCATTCCTGTAAACTCTCCCAAAATCTTGAGGTGAACCTTGGGTCTCGATCTGAAACTATACTTACCGGCGCACCATGGAGTTGTACGATTTCCTTCACGTACTGCTCTGCTAATTTTCGTACTGGTTGATCCATCCTTATAAGCAGGAAATGTGTTGAATTTGTTAACCTGTCTACCACCACCCAAATGGCATCTTACCCCCTTCGACTCTTCGAAAATCCTGTCATGAAATCCATCGTGATATGTTCCCATTTCCACTCGGGAACTTCCAAAGGCCTCATCAACCCTGCGGGTTTCTGGTGCTCAATCTTTACCCTTTGGTATATATCACATTGTGTCACCCTCCTAGCCGCACTAGCCTTCATTCCTGGCCACCAATAGATTTCTCGAAGATCTCGATACATCTTCGTGGCTCCTGGGTGCGCAGCATACTTTGCTCTGTGGGCTTTATCCAAATTTTTCTGCCTCAACTCTTGAAGGTTTGGCACGTACACTCTACCCTGAAACCTGAGAATGCCATTTCGCATCTCAAAATCTGAACTCTTGGCCTGGCCTTGCTCGTCTACCCATAGACATATATGCCGGTCACTCCCACTAGCCTCCCATATCTTGGTCTCTAGATCCAATCGAACCGCCAAGCTAGCTACTAGGACAGAAGATCCCTTCAGCACTACACTCACCGTCATCAAGCTAAAAGCCTCAATCAGTAGCCACTCTTGGGCCATCCACCTGGCCATAACAGTAGGCACAGTCCTGCTCAAAGCGTCAGTCACCACATTGGCACGTCCTGGGTGATACAAGATGGTGCAGTCATAGTCCTTCAAGAACTCCATCCATCGTCACTGCCTCATGTTCAACTCTTTCTACGAGAACACATACTTTAGACTTTTGTGGTCCGTGAATACATCGAACGTCTCTCCATATAAGTAGTGCCTCCATAGCTTTAAAGCATATACCATTGTTGCCAGATCCAAGTCATGCGTTGGGTAGTTCACTTCGTGCCTCTTCAACTGGGATGATCCATATGCGATCACCCGACCATGCTACATCAATACACAACCCAAACCAACCTTTAAGGCATCGGTGTATACAACATATCCACCAGGCCCACTAGGCATTGCTAGCACAAGTGTCAAGGTCAATTTGCCCTTGAGCTCTTGAAAGCTTTCCTCGCACTTGGCAGCCCACTAGAACTTGACCTCCTTCCGGATGAGCTTCGTCATAGGTGCAACTATTTTCGAAAACCCTTCCACGAATCTTCGATAGTAGCCTGCCAATCCCAAAAAGCTTCGCACTTCAGTCACACACGTCAGTTGCTTCCATCTCTGAATAGCTTCAATCATGGTCGGATCTATTGAGATTCCTTCGACTGAGATCACATGCCCAAGAAACACCACTTGGGATAGCTAGAACTCGCACTTCGAGAACTTGGCATACAATTGGTGTTTCCTAAGGGTTCCTAGCACTATTCTCAAGTGCTCCTCGTGGTCACTCTCATTCGAAGAATACACCAATATATCATCTATGAAGACGATCACAAATTGATCCAGGTAGGGCTTGAACACTCTATTCATAAGATCCATAAACGCTGCTGGAGCATTAGTTAATCTGAATGGCATTACAAAATACTCAAAATGACCATACCTCGATTGAAATGTCTTCTTTGGAACATCATCTGGTTTAATTCTCAGCTGATAATATCCAGATCTCAAATCAATCTTCAAGAACACCTTCGCTCCCTGTAGTTGATCAAACAACTCATCTATCATTGGGAGCGGATACTTATTCTTTACAGTGGCCTTATTTAGCTAACTATAGTTAATGCACATCCTTAGACTCTCGTCTTTCTTCTTTTCAAATAGCACTGGTGCGCCCCATGGTGACGTGCTTGGCTTAATGAACCCCTTATCAGTCAACTCTTGTAGCTGACCGTTCAATTCTTTCATCTCCGTCAGAGCCATTCGGTATGGCGGAATTGATATCAGCTGTGTTCTTGGCACTAACTCAATTGAGAACTCGATTTTCTGAGGTGGAGGTAGTCTCGATAATTCTTCTGGAAACACGTCATTATATTCTCGTACCACTCGCACCTCATTGAGTTTTGGTACCTCTCTTTCTTCTAACTGAGCATAAGCTATGAATCCATGAGCTCCTCGGCTCAACAACTTTGCTACCTTCATTGCCGAAATCATCTTTACGACCTTAGGGTCATTTTATCCTCCAAATTTGACCCATCCTCCCTCGGGTTTTTTTATGGTCATTATCTTCCTACAATAGTCTGTATTGGCATCGTACTTAGACAAGAAGTCCATCCCTAAGATTATGTCGAAGTCATATACTTCTAACAGAATCAGATCAACCTGGAACCGAACATTACTCAAGCTAATTTCACATCCCCACACCATTTCTAAGGACTTCATACTTTTACCCATAGATGTCGAAATCACCATAAGAGACCCTATAGACTTAGTTTCTACTCTCTGTAACGACCCGCTCCCACTTACGGGCGTCACCGGTAAATAATCAACCTGATTACTCACCCGACAAACCATGACTGAAGGGTTGGACTATGTTTCAACAGGAAACACCCTATGTGGGAACTAAGCTTCGTCCTTCCCTTCGCTCCACTCGGGAATCGGTCCCAACTCAATCAAGAAAACACAGCGGACCGAGACCCGAAACCTGAGTGGGCTTCACCTCTCTTCAGCTGGCCCCATAGCAAGCCAGAGGTGACCCAGGCACAAAGCTAGCATACAAACACTTCGCTAAGTATTGGGAATTTATGAGAACATACCTTGCTGATCTTTACTTGATCCAAAACTCGTCTTGGCCAACTAAGCCATATCCAAAGAACAATCTCACAATCATTTATCATACTTTGATGATTACAACAATTAAATACATCTAGTGCTCAATATCACTTACACTCAATTACATGAATACGTATAAAAAAAAGTTACAAGAGAATACACAACAACACATCTCAGGCAACAAGGTTAATTGCCACAACAGCCTCCCGACGCTATCCCTGCTTGCCTCTGGACTTGCAACATCTACACATGAGGTAAAACCTCATGAGTCATAAAGACTCAGTAAGGGTGCAATGCATGTAATATGAATATAATCATGTTTATGTATGCCAAATGCATGCAAATGAGGCTAGGTCCACTTATCCTCACAACCCTCCAAAGTTTGAGGCATTAACCTATCAGCCCTCACAACACTAGTCCTCCATATGGCCACAGGTCCACTAGATCTCGCATCACGCAAGTGTCAACCACTACATGCAAATGCAACATAAAAATATTATCAAACACATTTACCAACTTGCAAGGCCACCTCCACATGGGGCCATCCCTTACCTGGCTCGAAGCCTCATCTGCCACGGGTGAGAATTCCAGCCCGAACTCCAAGCTCTTCTAGGATCACTGCCTTTTCGGTCGAACCTAGATGCAAACACACACAAACCCAACACCATCAACATCCGGCATTCAACCAATGCCCTCAACTACACCGTATACCGCAAAACCACTCTATAACTGTAACGACCCGTTAGAGGGCCTAGTATTTATTGGAATTAGTTAATTAATTATAGTAGTAATTAATTAAGAGAATTCACCATTTAATTTTAATGTGGCAATTTAGAATATTTTTAGTTGAGAAAATAGCTTTTAAATAGCATTTAATTCTTTTTATATTATGGGAAATTAAATGCAAGGAGTTGAGGGTCATTTAAGGAAGTTGTTATTTAATTAATTAATAATAAGTTATTATGAGAATGGAAATTCGTCTGTGAGGGGGATTGAGATTAAAGTCTCCTAGTTGTGGTAGGAGAAGGGTTTCAAGATTATAAGGAGTCAAATCTAGGGTTTCATGAGTATATATTTTCCATTAGCATTCGTTTTTCTTCACGCCGTGTGAAGGAAAAAGAGAGAATAAGAGGCAGAGGGTTTGAAGAAGCTTTAACAGTGAGGTTGCGTAGGAGTTTTCTTGTTACAATCGTTGATACGATCAGAGTTAGTGTAAGGCAAGTATCCTATCTGTAATTCCTTCCATTACAGATCCAAGTTCGTTCATTCTCAGTTGTTCAGTTCTTCATTGCGTTCATATTCATATCAGTTTCAGTGTGTATATGTATATGTATATACGTAGAACAGTGAGTGCATGAAGGAGATAACATGTGATTCTTGATCGTTAATCTTTTAAATATGGTCTTCAAATCATATTAACGGTGATCTCAGAATGCCAAGACTGTTGTTTTGGATTTCCAGTTTAATCAGACTGTATGTGCATGCATTTACATATATATGTATGCGTTACAGTGAGTCTTCCAGCCAGTTCTTGCATGTTCTTTGCAACGTTTTCATTAACTATGATTAGTAAATCATTCTTAAGTTGTTTCTATATCAATTGAGATTATTCTCTCAAGTTTTCTTTCGGAATGGTGTAGTGAGGATAAGTTTTTATTCAAGATATGGTCTCTGTTAGTGTGAGTTTTACTTCTGATAAGATTCTAGTCATTCGAATGAATCTTGTATCATTCGAATGGGTTTTGGGCATCTGAATGAGTTTCCAGTCTTATCGTAAGTTTTTCCCTTATATTGTGCCAGTCATTCGAATGAGTTTCCTTGTCATTCAAATGAGTCCTTGAAGTTGTGAGTAAGCTGTTGCTTTGTATAGTCTAGCATTCGAATGAGCCTTTTTGTCATTCGAATGATCCGTGAGTAACCCATAAATTCATTCGAATAAGGTTACTGTTGCATTCGAATGAGTTGGTTTTTTCCAGTTCAAAAGTTGGAAAATTCCAAAATCAATTCGAATGAATTTGAGAGTCATTCGAATGAGTCCTTGATCAGATCCGTATAGCCTTTGTTATATATCATCTATCATTCGAATGAGTTCTTTTTCATTTGAATGAGTCTCTGTCATTCGAATGAGTTCTTTTTCATTCGAATGAGTCTCTGTCATTCGAATGAGTCTTCTGTCATTCGAATGAGCTTGCTGTAGTTCTTTTTTTTTTCATTTGAATAAGCTTCTGTTTCATTCGAATTGCTCCTTAGACTTTCTCAATCATCCGAATAACATCATATAGCACCCAGATGACTTCCAATAAATTCTTGAGGCAAGTCTCAAATTTAATTTAAACATTTAATTATTTAAATATTGAATTTTATGCCAAGATATGATAAAATCCAATATGCCATACTTATACTCAGAAACTTTAGGATCTTTGTATCTCAATAAACCTAGTAAAGATCGTATAACATGTTTAGCATTTATTCTGACATGTTCAGCATTATTTTTGTGAGATTATGTGCATACATATTGTATGAGCATTGAGCATGACCTTATATGGAGCACTACATTTTGTGTGTTAGCATTTATGTGAGCATTACATTATGCGCGCCAGGCGGCTTGTCCGCGGGGATCCCACTAGTATCAGTTAGTTATATCTCAGTTATGAGATGCTCGCCTGATGTCGACCAGGGAGCTAGGGGTATACTATACTACCCACTCTATGTGCTTACAGTTTTTATGTTGCAGGTTCAGATTAGCCAGGTATGTTTTATAGTTATGTGGGCCTATGTGCCAAAGTTGCATACCTGCATTTATCTTACCATTTATGTGCAATACATTTGTAAATGCAAACAGATAGTTTTTCACTCAGTACAAGTTCAGTAAGTATTCATCAGTATCGATATTCTTCGATTCAGCTTCAGTTATTCTTTCTAGTTTATTTACTTGTTGAGCTTTGTAGCTCACCTTGTACTCTTCACCATTCCTGGTCCTAGCGGGGGAGTACCAGAGGTGAGGCCTAGCAGCAGTGTCCAGTAGTGTGTGTACGTGGAGCCGCACAAGACTAAAGATGTCTGGGAGTTGTTAGTTTTAGTGTCTTATCAGTTTAAGTTTAACTTATGTTTCAGTTGAGGGATTTTTCCTTAGATGTAGTTTGTGGTTTCAGTTATTGTTGACTTAGAGTTTTATTTCAGTTGATTGAGTTGTTTATATTGGTATCAGATTTCAGTTATTAGTTAGTTTTATATTTTACTTCCCATAGCACCTCCTCTCCGGCAGCTCTAGAAGAGGAGGGTGTTACAATAACAACTCAACAAAAACCACCCAAACCATGGTCATAATCCAACCATAAACTATTCCATATTATCTCAAATAATGGAAATTAATTCGAAAAGAAATTAAATAAAGTTACCTCAGTCAATTTGGAAACGAAAATCTGCCAATCGCCCAAACTGGCATTGCCTCATTGACTGCAATCTCAAGCCCAAAATCCCATTCTCGAGCTTCTAGTATGCTCCACGAGCCTCGAAATAATTTTTAGAACTTTTTCGAAATTTTTTGGGATTTTTCTCCTATTTTTCCTATTTTTCTAAATTTTCTTATTTTCTATTTTCTTTTCATTTTTTTCTTTTTCTTTATTTTTCCTCCCCTGCTTCATCTTCCTGCGCGCGCTACTATTCATTGTCTTCAACCTCCAGCGCGCGCCCATTGCAACCAGCCACCGCCCTTGCTCGCTGCCATTGCCTCCGGCCATTGGCCGGCCACCTCCAGCTGCACTGCTACCACCGTCGTCGACTGCCATCGTCGCGGCCAGCATCTTCGCGCGCCACTGCCTGAGCGTAACCAGCCGCTGCTGCAACCAGCGGCCATTAATGGCCGTTGAAGCTTCAGCAGACGCCAACCACCGCCTCTGCGCTCCACCATATGCTTGCTGCCACCATCGGCCTCCTCAAGTGAGCAACCCCAGCTCCTCTCGTGTCTTTCCAGCTCCGCTTGTTACTGTCACAGCTGCCATGGCCTTCCTCATCGAGCAGCCATGGCCGCTGCCTATGGTCGGCCACCGCTCGCTCTCTCGATCGTCATTTCTCCCAAGCTCTCTTGGCTAAACTTAGCCTCCCACGAGCTCTCTTCCACGATCTCTCTTCTCCCTCTCAAACGCTCTCGGCCTCTCCCTCACATTTTGAAATTTAATTTCAAACTTACAACCATTGCCTCCAGTGCGCACATACTGTAACGCCCCGCTCCCACTTACGGGTGTTACTCGTGAACAATCGCCCGAATTGTCCACCTGCCCGGCCTTCGGCGAAGGGTGGACCATGTTTCAAGACGAAACGCCCTAGGTGGGAACTAGGCTCGTCCTTCCCTTCGCTAAATCCCAGGATTCACTAGCGAAATTGGGCTTTAACCACACCGCATTGGCTATAAAGAAAATCTCATTCTGATGCCCAATCGTCATTTTCTCAATTTTATTTAATTCTTTTCCAACCAAGAATTTTACCGGGCTCCATAAATCACCAATTAAACCAATCCATAGATGGATCACCAATTTTTGGAGGAAAACTCATCAATTTCAAATTTTTCAAACTTTCGGTATTAATCTCCAAAATGCCCGAAAAATCCCTTTATTTGAAAAATTCCTCCGGGGCCCAAAATCAATTAAGAAATGGCCCAAAATCCCCCAATTTTCCATTTTTTTAAAAAAAAAAATTGGCCGACGGGGCCCGCTAGCCCGCGCGGGGCCCCGCTGGCCACTGGCCGCGCGGGCTGGCCTCGCCTGCCCGCGCGTGGCCGCGCGGCCGCCTGCCCGCTCACGCCCGCACGCGGGCGCGGCCGCCCGCGCGCTCGCCCGCGCGCGCCCCCGCACGCGGGCGCGGCCACCCGCGCGCCCCCGCGCGCTCGGCCGCCTGCGCGTGCGGCCTCTCCCGCGCGCGCGCCTGGGCGCGCCTGCTGCTGCAGCAGCAGCCTTCTGCTGCCTTTGAACTTCTCTTCTCATTTCTTTTTTTTTTTTTTTTTTTTGGGCTATAAAATCCCAAATTTTCCAGAAATTTACTGGAATGAAAAACACTCCAAATCCTTCAATATTTGCCTTTATTTCTCCATAATCAAGGCTTAAACAACACCCTTAATGCTTCCACAACATTATCAAATACACACAAATTTTTCCAACAAACCATTTTACTAAACATCTTAGTTGCTTCCCACAACATACCCAACAATGAGGCTTTCACCCAACCTAGGCTTCAACATGCCTTAAGCCAATGCCTCATTTCACAATAAAATCAAACATCTCAAATATAAATTACATACATGATCTTAGGCTTGAATAAGCCATCACCAACCAAACAAGTTTACATCACATAAATCAAACATAACAACCTAGGCTTCCACAAGCCATAACATGCACTTGCATCTTCTTTCCATGCTTCTACATGCCATTCCACCTCTTCCTTGATTTTTCCCATGCTTTCACAACCTATATGTGAGGATAAAAACCTCATGAGCCATTAAGCTCAATAAGGGTGCAATGACAAATAAATATGAACATAACAAGTTATATGATGCCAAATGCATGCAAATGTGGCTAGGTTTCTTTGCCCTCACAACCCTCCAAGGTTAGAGGCATCAACCCACCATTTCAACCATGTTCTCAAACTAACCTATGGCCATAAGTCTCATGAACATAAAAGAACATGCCAAATGCAACATATACATTTATGAAACATATTTAAAATCCATTGCAAGGCCACCCTCCCATGGGGCCATCCCTTACCTCTTCTTGAATATTAAATCTCCATTTCAAGAGAGCTTCCATCTTCATTTTCCCCCATCTAAAATGGCATTCCAACAAGCCATTTAAATTTTTTTTTTTTGCATACAAGCATACATAAATAAAGAGAAGAAAGCATACTTGCCTTGACTTTCTTCATAATCTTCTTTATTTCTTCATTTTTCCTTCCATGGAGACTTCTTTCTCTTTCTCTCTTTTCTTCCTTCTTCATTTCTACAAATGGCCAAAAGGGAGACAAGTCTCCCACACTTTCCTTTTTATACTAAATTTCTCATATTTCAAGAATGCATCCAAGCCATTCATTACAAGCACAATCCATGTGCTTTTGAGGATCTCAATCTCAACCATTGATTTTAATAACCAAAACTTCTCTCTTGGAGAAAACACAAAGCACAATCCATGTGCTCCTTTCTTGATTAATCTCATCCATTGGATTTAATTCCACTTTCAAGACAAATCCTCCACCCTTGGATTATCTTGAATTCCCATTTCTTTCTCATTTATTTAAATGGGACTATTTTCAAGCTATCATCTTGAAAGACTAATATCACATAATATCCCATTTAATTTAATTTAACCATTTTCATCCATCAACTTGAGAGACATAATACATTTATTTCACATTTAATAAATCCCACAATTTTCCATCATTAATGGGAGACTAATTTCCCATTTTCCTTTGGATTTATTTAACTCTCATATTTTCCAAGGCATTAATGGTGACCATTTACCATTTTCTTTTGGATTTTCTTTAATCCAAATAATCATGCCTCTCATTAAATGATTGAAAGACTATTTAACATTTCTTTTGCATTTAATTAATGCACCCAATTATACTTGAACCACATAATGCCAAGTGTCACAACAAGACACTAACTTGGCTTCCAAATTTAATCTCATCTCTCCAAGTGGCATTACCACATTAAATCACAATTTAGGGAAAATAGAATTATTCTCCTCAAATAATTTTAATATCCACCATTTTCCCTATTTCCAAAATTTAATTTCCTTTATGGAATCACTCCAAAATTCCTAAATAATCTTTGTGAATTTATTAATCCCATATATCTCCTCATAATTACCAAATTGGGATTTTTATTCACTTACACACTTAATTCCACATAGGAATTATTTTTAATTTATCAAATTACCCTTCATTGGATTTCACTATCCAAATTACCAAAATACCCTTCCCATGAGCATTCTTAATCTCAAGGGTCCATCCCCTTCTCAAGGGCATTTTTGGAATTTTTCTCACTTCATTTCCTCATTCTTTTAACACCTGTAACACCGGGTGTTACACATACATATATATACATACACACTTATAAATTACACACTTAACCCCACTAGTTTTCCATAATTTCACTTATGGAAACATTAATTGCACTTTGGGAATTCTAATAATTATACTTGGACCCTCCCAAGATTTTAATTAATTACCCATAAGCCACCAAAATCTTAATTCTCCAAAATTAATAATTGACTTTTACTCGAAAATGTCAATTTTGTCCTTGCGCTTGCACGAGGCTTTTATTCGACCCGAAAGCGCTTAAGGGTTGCCTTACTCATAAAATCGGGACACCCTTAGGGTCCTCTCAGCTTCTCGGAGGTCCCCTATGACCATTCGGTACTAGCACCCTTTCAGGCTTCTACAAAATTTATTTCAAAATTTATTCCCAATCGGACTACTTCCAGCATCATAAAGCTCAACTCGAGACGCTCATCAATCTCTTTCCCTCCTTCCTAGACATCCAAGTCCCGAGGCACTCCCAGCCACCAATTCGACAAATTTCATTAATTAATTTCTCGAAATTAACTTTCAGGCTTCTCGGACCACCCAGGGTCCCTTCCAAATAATCAAAAATTTATTTATTTTCAATACCATGTAATAACGGGTATTACACTCTCAAACTCCCAGCCAAAGCATGCGATATAAAAGAATGAGTAGACCCTGGATCTATCAATGCATGCACAAGAGTATCCAAAATGAAGAGAGTACCTTGGATAACTACAGGATTCGCCTCTACATCCTCCTTGGTCAAATTATAAACCCGTCCCTGTCTGGTCCCTTTTCCTTTTTCAATCTTTAGCTGCTGCTCTTTTTTCTTCGGGCAATTCCTCGATATGTGGCCTTACTGGTTGCAATTGTAGCAGATCACGCTCACTGGTGTTGCTACTATAGCTTTACCTTCTTGGACCATTCCCTTCGAGCAATTTCTAGAACTATGCCTGGGTTGTGCACAGGTGTAATAGACAATGCTTTGGCCATCGCACCTCTTGCCCGGGTGCCTCTTCTTGCATTTAAAGCACGCCTTACCCTTTTTCACGTTCTTCCCATCCTGAGTTCCCAAAGTTGAGTGGGATTTCTCTTATTGTCCTCCAGTTTGAAACATTGTGGCCTTTAGTTTTGCCACTCATGTCATATTCTCCTCGGTGGTCATAGCTTTAAAAACTATGTGTGCATAAGACTCCACATGGACCAGGCTCATCAGCTGTTGAAATTTGATTCGCAAGCCTTGTAGGAATTTTTGTCCCTTTTCCACATCGTCCATCCCGTATAATCGCATATACTTGATTAACCGCAAAAATTTAGCCTCGTATTGGGCCACAGACATATTTGTCCCTTGGCGTAAGTGCATAAACTCTCAAGCTCTAGCCAACTTCTAGCAAGTAGAACACTTTGTACAACAAAAAGATAACTTTGTTACAATCAAAGATATCTCAAAATATACTAATTTGCTTATGCCAATCCCAAGTCTAGGTGAAAGATGACATTTTGATACACAAAATTCAGTTAAGAAAGTCTAAATTCTGATTTCGATATATTTTGAAAACTTGAGTTTTAGCCATGGGTCCATAGTAGAACAGTTTGAAAAATTAAGAGACAACTTTGTTACAATGAACAATATGCCGAAATATATATCAATTTGCTTTTGACGATTTCAAGTCTTGGTGAAAGATGACATTTTGATACATTAAATTAACTCAAAAAATTTCAAATTCTTATTTTAGGAAGTTTTGAAATCGTGAGTTTTAGCCAAGGGTCCATGGTAGAAGACTTTGAACAACGAAAAGACAACTTTCTTACAATCAATATTATATACTAACACAACGACTATTTTCCAGAATTATAATTTATATTCTTTACTATAAATTGAAAAACATAAATTAATTGAATTAAATTAAATAAATTAATTGATGAAAAAATAAAAAGAAGATTTTATATATTTTTATTTTTTTAAAAATATTAAAATTTTGTTAAATTTCTTTTTATTTTCTTAAAATTAAATTTTTTAATAAATTTTGTGGCAATTTTTTAAAATGGCTGCAAATGTTATTTAATTATTTAATTTTTTTTAAATTTAGCAACGATTTTTTGAAAATTGTCGCAAAATTATATTTTTTAATAAATTTTATGACGGTTTTTTAAAACTGGCACAATTTTTATTTAATTTTAATTTTAAATTATTAAATTATTTTTTGCATTTAGCGACGATTTTCAAAAACTGCTACAAAATTAAATTTTTTAATAAATTTTGCAACGATTTTTCAAAATCATCGCAAATGTTATTTAATTATAATTTTTAATTTTTAAATTCTTATTTGGATTTAGCATTAAATTTTTAATGAATTTTACAGCGGTATTGAAAAATCGTCGCAAATATAAAATATATATTTTTAATTATTTAATTATTTTCTAAATTTAGCGATGATTTCTCAAAAATCGTCATAAAATTTAATCTTAATTTTTAATTATTAAAATAATTTTTAAATTTAGTGACGGTTTTTAAAATCATATGTCCTAAGACAAAGGAATTTAGCGGCAGTTTTTATGAATTATGAAGTTTGTTTTGATGCTAATTCTTGTAAAATCATATGTCCTAAGACAAAGGAAATGAAACTAAAAGAAAATAGAGTAGGAAATGCTTATCTTACACTTCTAGGGTCATTTAGGATAGAAAATTGTTTAGTGACTAATACTTCTCAAAATACTTTGTTATGGACATGCTAATATGAACTTGATTAACAAGCTAGTGAAACATGATCTTGTGAATGGTTTGCCCAAACTAAAATTTGAAAGAGATCACATTTGTGGCACATTCATGAACGATAAACAAATTAGTGTATTATTCAAACCTACATATGAAATGTCGACATCTAGACCCTTGACGTTATTTCACTTAGACTTATTTGGTCCTATGGGAACTTTAAGTTTAGGAGGAAAATAATATGTTTTGGTCATAGTAAATGATTATTCTAAATATACATGGGTAATTTTCCTTGCTTATAAAATTGAAACTTTTAAATCTTTTGAAGTACTTAGTAAAAGAGTTCAAAAATTAGAAGTGATTATGGAGGAGAATTTGAAAATGAATCTTTCAAAATATATTGTGAAGAAAATGGTATAGATCATAGCTTTTCTTATGCTAGGACCCCTTAACAAAATGGCATAATAGAAAGAAAGAATACGTCTCTTTAAGAAATGGCTAGAACAATACTTTATGATAAAAATTTACTTAAATACTTTTGGGCGGAGGCCATAAACACTGCTTGTCATGTACTAAATAGAATCTCCATAAGACCCATCTTGAACAAAACTCCTTATGAGCTATACAAAGGAAGAAAACCTAATCTAAGTCATTTTTATGTTTTTTATAGTACTTGCTACATTCTCAACAATGGAAATGAGTCTCTAGGAAAATTCGATGCTAAAAGTGATGAAGGTATATTTCTAGATTATTCATCTCAAAGAAAGGCTATAGAGTATTAAACAAAAGGTCCTTAGTAGTAGAAGAAACAATTCAAGTAATAGTTGATGACATAAATGTTGAAATCTCAAAACCTAAAGAAGATTGTGAAAATGAAGTATTCCAAAATCTTGGAAAAATTTTATTAGATCAAAATAAATCAAACTCTCTAGATAATGATCCATCTGACAGAGAATAAGAGCATCAAGTAGAAAAAGAACCAACATTTCAAAGAGAAAGGAAATTTGTCAAAGAAAATGAAATTATAGGAGATCCATCTAAAGGCATTAGAACTAGATCATCCATTAGAAATGAATGCCAATATGCCACTTTCTTATCTCAAGTTCAACCTAAGAATATCAAAGAAACTTTAGATGATGAAAATTGGATTATTGTCATGCAAGCAAAATTAAATCAATTTGAAAGAAGTGGAGTTTGGAAACTAGTGTCAAGACCAAAAGATTATCCAACTATAGGCACAACATGTGAATTTAGAAATAAAATGGATGAAAATTGCAGTCATTAGAAATAAAGCTAAGCTAGTGGCTCAAGATTATAGCCAAGAAGAGGGTATTGACTATGATGAAACCTATGTCACTGTTGCTAGATTAGAAGGCATAAGGATGCTATTAGCATTTGCTTGCTACAAAAACTTTAAGCTATATTAAATGGATGTTAAGAGTGCTTTTCTAAATGGATATATCAATGAAGAAGTTTATGTAGAACAACCCCCTGGCTTTGAAAATAATAAGTATGAAGACCATGTATTCAAATTGTCCAAAATTTTATATGGTTTAAACTAAGCCCCTAAGGCATCTTAGGAAAGACTTAGCAAATTTTCTCTTAGAAAAATGATTCAAAAGAGGACAAATAGATACGACCTTATTTATAAGAAATCATAACAATGATATATTATTAGTCCAAATTTATATGGATGATATTATATTTGGATTAACAAAAACATCTCTATGTGATCAATTTGCAAATCTTATGCAAGGAGAATTTGAAATGAGCATGATGGGTGAACTAAAATACTTTCTAGGATTGCAAATAAAACAAGAAGATGAGGGTATTTATATTTCTCAACAAAAATACATAAGAGATCTTCTTAAGAGATTTGATGTTCAAGATTGCAAATCTATGGCTACACTTATGAATGATTCTTTAACTTTAGATAAAAATAAGTTAGGCAAGGCTATAGATAATAAACTTTATAGAAGCATGATTGGATCACTTCTTTATTTAATAGCTAGTAGACCTGATATTATGTTTAGTGCTTGTTTGTGAGGTAGGCTCCAGTCCAATCCCAAAGAATCTCATTTAAAAGCTGTGACACCCGTAACTTACTTACATGCTTAATGATAATAATATTCATATGAACTTCAAGGTTTAGCGCAGAAAAGCTTGAGAAACAAGACTTTTATAAACTTAAGTAATGTTTCAAAACATAATAAAATTCAAAGCAGGTTTAGTGTATGTATAAAGTTTGACACATAAAACATGGTTTCAACAAAAGCAAGAAAGACTTCGTGAATATGCTTTGTAGCGATAACATCCATATAAAAATATCTAGAGCTTAAAACCAAAGTTATACTTCCTTTAAATCAAATAAAATTCCAAGACATGCTTTATGGCATACATATAGGAAAAGATCAGAGTTCAACCCTAAAAACATTGTTTCAAAAGGAAACTAAACTTAAATTCTTGAAAATCCTTTTTAAACAAGCCACCACACTCCACGTCCATGTCCCGATCTCCTCATTCATGATCACCTGGGCGGGGGAAAACATAAGGGGTGAGATTATGCAAATCTCAGTAAGTACAAGAGAACCATCATATGCATTTAAACAAGTCATGACATAACATAATATAACACCCGGTGTAACCGGTGTTAAGAGGATGAGAAAAGGAGTAAGTAAACTTCCAAAAATGCCCTTGAGAATGTGCTAGATCCTTGAGATTGAGGGTGCCCTATGAGAGGGGTATTTTGATAATTTGGATAGAGAAATCCAATAAAAGGGTATTTTGATAAATTGGAGATAATTCCTATGTGGAATTAGGTGAGCAAGTGAATAAAAATCCCAAATTGGTATTTATGTGGAGATATATGGGATTAATAAATTCACAAAGTGTATTTTGGGAATTTTGGAATTAATTCCATAGAGAAAATTAATTATGAAAAATAGGGAAAATGGAGAATATGAAATTATTGGAGAAAATAATTATATTTTCCCTAAGTTGGTGAATTAATGTGGTAATGCCACATGGAGGGATGAGATTAAACTTGGAAGCCAAGGTTAGTGTCTTGTTGTGACACTTGGCATTTTGTGGTTCAAGTATAATTAGGGTGATTTAATTAAATGCAAAAGAAATGATAATTGGTCTTTCAAGCATTTAAGGAGAGGCATGATTATATGGATTAAAGAAAATCCAAAAGAAAATGGTAAATGGTCACCATTAATGCCTTGAAAAATATGGAGATTTTATTAAATGAGAAAGAAAGCATTATGTCTTTAAAGTGGTCTCTCATGTGATGGTGAAAATTGGTCCCATTAATTTAAATGGGAAAGAAATGAGAAATGAGAGATGGTGGTTAGTGACGCATGGCATAATCTTGTGAATCAAGAATAGGCATTTAAATGAAATTCAAAATTGGAGAGTAAATGGTCTTTCAAGTGTGAAATGCAAGCCATGATGTTGTTGCCTAAAAAGAAAATGCAAAAGAAATGGAAATTAGTCACTCATTTATGAGTGAAAATGGGAGGATTTATTTAAATGAGAATGAGTGAAATTAGTCACTGAAGTTGATTTGTTGAAATTAGTCAAAATAAATATTTGAGAAAATGGCTAATTTTGGTATTGGAAGACTAAATTGATCCAAGGGTTAGGATCAAGTCTTGAAAGGGCAAAATAATCCAATGGATGAGATTAATCAAGATGAAGAGCAAGGATTGTGCTTTCTCCAAGAGAGGAAACTTGTTTATTTGAAATGAGTGGTGGAGATTTAATTCTCCTTAAGCACATGGATTGTGCTTTGAATGGATGGTGGAGATCCATTCTTGAAAATGGAAAGGAGTAGTATATAAGGGCAAGTGGGAAGACTTGTTTCCCTTTGGCTATTTGAAGAAAGAAAGAAGAGAGATAGGAAGAAGTCTCTCATGGAGGAAAGAAATGGAGAAGAAAAAGAAGAGAAGAGAATCAAGGTAAGCTTTATTCTTTCTTCTCTCCATTTTAATATGCTTGTTTGCAAAGAAACTAAATCTCTTTTGGAATGCCATCTTAGATGGGAGAAAATGAAGATGGAAGCTCTCTTGAAATGAAGATTCAAATATTCAAGAGGAGGTAAGGGATGGCCCCATGGGAGGGTGGCCTTGCAATGGGTTGTAAATATGTTTCATAAATGTATATGTTGCATTTGGCATGTTCTTTTATGTTCATGAGACTTATGGCCATGGGTTAGTTTGGAACATTGATCGGGGCTGTCGAACACCAATAGATTAGATAGTATGATGATACGGATTTGCAATAGAGGTGCAACCCTAAGTCGTCTCCCAACGAACCTCAAACGGATCTGTCAAAACAAGGCTAAACAAGGGGGGAGTTTTTGATGAAAAAAACAGAAAACAAAATGAGCAAGAACACAATAAATCAAGATGCAATCAGTTGCAAACCAATCCTTCTATCCCAGCTTTCATTGCCTTCTTAATAAACCATTTGTTTAGTTTTAACCCTCAAATCGAAAATCAGAAAAATCCTTTAACAACCGCCAAAGATTTGGAAGAAAACCAATAAACAGATTTCAGAAACCTCTTAGTTCAATCTATCAGTTTTGATTCCCCTTATTGCACAGATTCGAGACTGATTGGAATACCATCCAAATAGGTTGTTCTTGATTCCAGTTAAAGCCTCAACCGAGCACAAAAACCTTGGATTCTCAAACAAAGACAATGCATGCATTCATCCAACCGGTATCAACACATACACAGATTTAAGAGAGAACGGAAACAAGAAAACAACAAAGTTAAAACTAAAACAAACATATTTCCATTAAATCCAAGACTCAAACCGGGAACAAGGATGGTGTTGCAACTTGATTACAGAATCCTTAGCCCTCCATCTTGACAAGAACAATGGAGAGAAGAGAAAAATTGGCTACTGTTCACGTCCTTCAAGAATCCCCCTTTAATGGCCTCTTAAGGTGCTTAAATAGAGTTTTAGGAGGAAACCCTAGGTTACCGCAACTTGACGGCCGATTTCGGATAGGTTAACGCGTGTTCTGGGCTTCGGCCTCTTCATAAAAATTGTAGATCAGGAATAGTAGATGAATTTGGGCTTTTGAATCGCTTGATTTGGATATCGGACGCCCAAGATATGGCCTTTTAAAGAATCAGCATTCAATGTAGGTTTACTAATTTAACCCTGCTTTCTGGTCCCGACTTTGAAGCGCTGTTTGAAGGCCCAAACGAACTCGGATTTGGACAAACCATACCATTCCAGAAAGCTCAAGAAGTATTATACAATATCTCTGAAGACATCATCTTCATTCTGGAATTTTATCTCGGCCAAAATACTGAAAGAAGTGCAGAAGGTCAGATCTGCCAAAATTGCCCTTGCTTCTCTATCTCCAATTTCCAAGATATCTCATTGCCATCAAGATGTCTCATGCCCCATCTCATGCTCCATGGCCCTAAACCTGGCAAAATAAAATAAAATAGTGTGAAGCCCAATTCCTATAAAATAAAATGAAATAAAATCAAGATGAATAAAATAACACAACTAATGTGCAGAAAGGACTAAATATGAGGGCTAAATAGTATGGAAATATGTGCTCTATCAAATTCCCCCACACTTGGACTTTTGCACTCCTGGGCAAAACACTAAACACTAACATTCACTCTTTCAAATAAAAAGGATGCAAAGAATGCAAAATGAGAGGCATGGCAAGTTTTATAGGAATTCAACACTTCAAAGATCATCTTTCTTACACTTCCCGAACAAACAAGTAGCATGGCAATTTCACTTGGCAAGGTGAGTCAAAATAAGCAGACCCTCATAGAATAAGAACATGCTTTCAAGTTCCTCAAATGCTATGCCCAAATCCACCCAATCATAATTTCACTACCAGATATGCTCATCTTCTAAATCTCCACTCTCAGCGCTTTATGCATGCAAATCAAAAGGACTTTTATTCATGGCTCAAACATGGTAAGGTGAAAGGGATAGGTAAGCTTTAGGAAGAAAGAAAACATTCAAGACAATCCCAAGATCAATGAAGAACTATTAAGCAAGCAGAAAATAGAACCCTTTTTTTTTTTTTCGCATGGTGGGTGCGTTTTACGCTCCATCCCACCTTGGTGAGTGCGTTTTACGCTCCATCTCACCTTGGCCTTTGGCCTTTCTATCTTTTTTTTTTTTTTTTTTTTTTTTTTTTTTTTTGATTCCAAAGGACTTGCTTAATTTTTTTTTTAATCAAGGGATGCAATGAATGTTCTTCAACCTAAAGAAGGGACAAGATCACTTTTTTTTCTTTTTTCTTTTTTTTTTTTAGGTATGACGGGTAAAATGAAAGAATGCCTTAATCATCTTTTCATATGCATGAGCACTGATAGCTTCAATAAAGATTCAAAACAAGTTCTGGAATGATACCCATAATTCAGTGGATGCAGGCATAGCATAAGAAAGAACAAGAACATGCACAAATATCCCCACAAAGACTACCTCAATCAACTCACCAAGCCAAACTCATTTCCAATTTACTTGAAAGCCCAAAAAGATAAGATCAACTTTCTAATCATGCTAAATTCTTTCAAACTCAATTTGCCTCATTTTGCAATTTTTTTTTATATTTTTTTATATTTTATTATTATTATTATTTTTTTTTTTTAACTTTTCTAAAACTCCTCCCCCCACACTTAAACATTACATTGTCCTCAATGTAAGCATGCAGCAAGAATCAGGTATAGGACAAGTAAATAATAAAAAACAAAATAGGGAGAGAGGAACAGCCTGATTTTGTCAATTGTAGGTGGCGTTGAGGAGATGCAGCTCCTCCATAGTATGCTCCTGAAAGCTCTCGTAGAATGGCTTAAGCCGCTGCCCGTTGACTGTGAATCGCCTTGTGGTTGACTCATCCATAAGCTCAACTGCACCATAAGGAAAAACATGAGTAACCACAAAAGGACCAATCCAACGAGAACGCAACTTACCTGGCATTAGTTTGAGACGGGAGTTGTATAGGAGGACTTTCTTGCCAACTTCAAACTCTTTCTTGTTAATCAATTTGTCATGAGCAGCCTTAGTTTTTTCCTTGTAAATTCTGGAGTTCTCATATGCTTCCAATCTCAATTCCTCAAGCTCTTGCAATTGAAGCTTTCGTTGTGAACCAGCCTCTGTCATATCCATGTTACATTGCTTTACCGCCCAATAGGCCTTATGCTCGATCTCTACCGGCAGATGACATGCCTTTCCAAAGACCAGTCGATATGGGGACATGCCAATAGGAGTCTTGTAGGCTGTGCGGTAGGCCCAAAGTGCATCTTCCAACCTTTTGCTCCAATCTTTCCTGTTGGGTTGGACTGTCTTCTCTAGAATATGCTTGATCTCTCTGTTTGAAACCTCAGCCTGCCCATTGGTCTGTGGATGGTAGGGTGTCGCCACTTTATGTAAAACTCCATACTTTCGAAGCATGGATTGCATCGTTCTATTGCAGAAGTGGGATCCTTGATCACTGATGATGGCCTTGGGAATGCCAAACCTGCAGAAAATATGAGATCTAACAAAATCTGCAACCACAGAAGAATCATCAGTCCTGGTGGCTTTAGCTTCCACCCATTTTGAAACATAATCCACAGCCAAAAGAATGTACAGAAAACCAAAGGAGACAGGAAAAGGGCCCATGAAATCAATGCCCCAAACATCAAAGATCTCACAAAATAATAAGGGTTGCTGAGGCATTTCATTCCTATGTGATATTGATCCTGTGTGCTGGCAACGTGTGCAATTCTTACAAAATGTATGAGCATCTCGAAAAAGGGATGGCCAATATAAACCTGAGTCTAGGACCTTTCTAGCTGTGCGTTGAGGACCAAAGTGACCACCACATGCAAGTGAATGACAGAAATGCAAGACTGAAGCAAACTCAATATCGGGCACACATCTCCTAAGGACTTGGTCACTACACATACGCCATAGATATGGATCATCCCATACATAGTACTTGTCCTGACTTTTAAATTTACTTAGCTGATCTCTCTTAAGATGGGCAGGGATATCAGATGCAGCTAGAAAATTAACAATGTCAGCATACCAGGGCTCAGTACCATGCAAGTGATAGAGTAACTCATCTGGGAAGTCATCTTTGATAGGCTGACAGTCCATGGTAGTGGCATCTGAAGAGGACGGAAGCCTGCTCAAATGATCAGCCACAAGATTCTCAGCTCCACTCTTGTCTTTGATCTCAACATTGAACTCTTGAAGTAGGAGCATCCACCGTATCAACCTGGGTTTGGCATCGTGCTTTTTCAAGAGATATTTTAAAGCTGCATGATCAGAAAACACAACAACATTAGAACCCAGGAGATAAGAACGAAATTTATCTAAAGCAAACACAATGGCAAGAAGCTCTTTTTCAGTAGTGGTGTAGTTTGCTTGGGCGTTGTCCAAAGTGCGCGAGGCATAAGCAATGACGTGTGACTTCTTCTCCACTCGTTGTGAAAGGACGGCACCAACCGCATAATTAGAAGCATCACACATGAGCTCGAATGGCAAGTCCCAGTTGGGTGGCTGAATGATGGGTGGGGAAGTCAAGCGCCTCTTGAGCTCCTCAAAGGCCATCTTGCAAGACTCATCAAATTTGAATTCCACATTCTTCTGAAGCAGGTTGGACATTGGAAGGGCAATCTTGCTGAAGTCCTTGATGAATCTCCTGTAAAATCCTGCATGTCCAAGGAAAGAACGTATCTCCCGCACAGACGCGGGGTAAGGCAAAGAAGAAATGATATCGACCTTGGACTTATCAACCTCTATACCCCTCTTGGACACAACATGACCCAAAACAATCCCCTGCTCAACCATGAAATGACATTTTTCAAAATTTAGGACAAGATTCTTCTCAACACATCTCTCTAGGACTCTACCCAAATTGATTAGACACTCATCAAAGGAGGTCCCATAAACAGAAAAATCATCCATGAAAACTTCCATGCAATGCTCAAGTAAATCTGAAAATATACTCACCATGCATCGCTGGAATGTACCTGGGGCATTACATAGACCAAATGGCATCCTCCGGTATGCAAAAGTGCCAAAGGGGCAGGTGAAGGTGGTCTTCTCCTGATCCTCCGGTGCTATACAAATCTGAAAATAACCAGAAAAACCATCAAGAAAGCAGTAATGGGACTTCCCAGCTAACCTCTCTAGCATCTGATCAATGAATGGGAGTGGGAAATGATCCTTCCTGGTAGCTTGGTTTAGCCTCCTATAGTCAATGCAGACTCTCCAGCTGTTCTGTACTCGCATGGGCACTAGCTCATTCTTCTCATTGGCTACCACTGTGAATCCTGTCTTCTTTGGAACTACCTGCACTGGACTCACC
Organism: Diospyros kaki; assembly: GCA_036245055.1. NCBI lineage: Eukaryota > Viridiplantae > Streptophyta > Magnoliopsida > Ericales > Ebenaceae > Diospyros > Diospyros kaki. Next base: position 16,647,100 of record BSEG01000009.1, on the reverse strand, counting down.
CACTTGCTATCAGAAATAGGATAAATAATGCCAGCTGAAAGTAGTTTACTTACCTCTTTCTTGACCACATCTAGAATGGTGGGATTGAGTCTCCTTTGGGGCTGTCTCACTGGTCGAGCTTCTTCCTCTAAATGAATCCTGTGCATGCATAAGGAAGGGGATATACCAGGAATGTCTGCAAGTGACCAACCTATGGCTCTCTTATGTTGCTTCAACAGATTCAGCAACTTCTCCTCTTGGTTAGGCTGAAGGTTGTTGGCAATGATCACGGGTAGCTTGTCTCCATCTGCCAAGTAGGTGTACTTCAGATTCTCGGGCAGGGGCTTACACTCCAAGGTGGGTGGCTGTTGAATTGAAGGCACCAGTCTGCTTATGTTGCCACCTACCTGCAATACATTCTCAACAACAGAAACTTCCTCTATGGGAGGCACATCAGAATCGCATATAGTATGAGAAGGTGCACTCTCAACAATACTCAGAAACTCATCTATTTCAGAACAAGCACTACACTTACTGAGTCCGTCATGACACTGAAAGCAATGCATATCATCAGGAAAATTATGAATGGTGGGGAATTCAGACTCAAGATCATACAACTCAACACATGATTTCTCCACCATTAAGTCAATAAAGTTAATATGCAAGGCAGAATGATCTTCTAAGGGATACTTCATGGCATCAATGATATTGAATTGAATAGTATTACCAGCAAACTCCATAGATAAAGTACCCTCATGCACATTAATTATTGTCCTTGCAGTTTTCAAGAAAGGTCTACCTAGAATAAGTGGTGCGTGTCCAGGGGTGTGATCATCCTCCATATTCAAAACATAGAAGTCAGCAGGGAATATGAAATCTTTTACCTTCACTAACACATCCTCTAATACTCCCTCAGGGTATGCTGTGCTCCTATTTGCCAACTGGACCACCACTCCTGTAGATGTCAATGTGCCTGCACCTGCCTGCAAAGAAGAATACACAGATTTAGGCATCACATTAATAGAGGCTCCTAAATCCAACATAGCATTATGAAATTGCAAATTTCCAATAGTGCAAGGAATTGTGAAAGTCCCTGGATCTTTGCATTTCTGAGGCATGGCAGGTTGAATCAATGCTGACACATTTCTTCCCAAATTGATCTTTTCATTTCCTTTCAGTTTCCTTTTGTGGGTGCACAAGTCTTTGAGAAATTTGGCATACTTGGGAATCTGTCTGATGGCCTCCAAGAGTGGTATGTTCACCTCAACTTTTTTGAAAGTTTCCATGATCTCCTTGTCTAACTCAGCTTCTGCTCTCTTTTTATTTTGAGTGGCTCGATGAGGAAATGGCAGTGGATGGTTGTAAGAAGTCTCTCCTCTATCTTGATCAATGGTGGGCTGCTTGTCCTTTTGAATGGGAGGAGGCTGATCTTTCTTTTGGCTTCCTTGTTGTTGCTCAAATTCTGGTTGTGGAGAGGGTGGGCTGCTCAACTCCTTACCACTGCGGAGAACGATAGCACTTACATTGCCCCTTGGATTTGAAACTGGCTGTGAAGGCAACTGACCCGAACCTTGACTCCGTAGCTCACTGATGTTGGTTGCAAGCTGTCCAATCTGTGTCTCCAAATTTTGTATGGCAGTGTCGGTCCTTTGCTGAAACTGGAGATTGTTGGCAACGAGCTGCTTCATGATATCTTCCAAGCTTGATTCGGATTTAGGGGCTGGTTGTTGTTGCTGCATTGGTTGACTTGGTCTTTGTGCATTGAATCTGTGCTGCTGAGGTTGCTGCTGCTGTGGCTGGAATGGCTGGTTGGAAGGACCTCCATACCTCAAGTTTGGATGATCTCTCCACCCTGGATTATAGGTGGCAGCATATGGATCATATCTGTGTTGCTGCTGATGATGTTGTGGCTGGAAGGGTCTTCCTGGAAAAATGCCAGCACAAGCTTCTGTATTCTCCTGCAATTGAGGACATTGGTCAGTACCATGGGAGGATAATGAACAAATACCACATACCTGTTGAGATTGGGACTGTCCTTTATCAAGGGCTAGCTGTCTGACCATGGAAGCCAATTCCTCCAGTTTGTTCTCTATCCTCTGTTGGTCATTGATGGCAGCAACACTAATCTCATTGGCCTGTCTCATGGGAATGGCTGACCTGGTACCAAACTGTTGGGCATTCTGTGCCATCTTGGAGATTAGCTCTTGAGCAGCTGCTGGTGTCTTTTCAGAGAGGGCTCCTCCACTAGCTGCATCCACCAAATACCTATCCATTGGAATAAGACCTTCATAGAAGTATTGGATCAGCAGCTGGTCACTGATTTGATGGTGTGGACAACTAGAACACAGTTTCTTGAATCGCTCCCAATACTCATGTAATGTCTCCCCATGATTCTGCCTTATGCCACAAATTTCTTTCCGAATAGCGGCTGTTCGAGATGCTGGAAAGAACTTCTCCAAAAAGATCCTTTTTAGCCCATCCCAACTTGTGATGGCAGCAGGTGGTAGGTAGTATAACCAATCCTTTGCAGCTCCATCCAATGAAAATGGAAAGGCCCTAAGCTTTATTTGCTCCTCATCAACTCCTTGTGGCCTCATTGTGGAACAGACAACATGGAATTCTTTGAGGTGCTTGTGCGGATCTTCACCTGCAAGGCCATGAAACTTGGGAAGCAAATGGATTAGTCCAGATTTCAATTCAAAGGTTGCATCCAATTGGGGATATTGAATGCATAAAGACTGATAGTGCATATCAGGGGCAGCCAATTCTCTAATGGTTCTACCATCCAAATGACCATGATTTACAATATTTCCATTATTTCCATTTTGATTGTGTTCATTCCCATTAGCTGCCATTGTGTTTAAGTCAGGGTTAGGAGGATTATCAGATGCAATGGCAGAAAAGGCAGAAGGATTATCAGATTCTTTGGGGTGCTCTAACTCTCTAGCCTTCCTTTGCTTCCTAAGGGTCCTTTCTATTTCAAGGTCTAGGTCAATTGGTATGTTCTTAGAGGATCTGGTCATGCACTAAAGATCAGCACAAAAACACACTCAAGATGACTCACAAAGAACAGCACACAAACTGGCCCTAAGATGATTTTTTTATGCATACCAAAAATGCAAAAACGTAGGGCACATAAAATCTATCAATCAAGAAGCCCTAAGACAATTTTTTTATGCAATTTTTCACAAAATTTCAACACAAAAACACTGAGGGACCTAAAAACACTGAAAACCACACAAAATCAGCCACTGAGAAACACAAAATGGCCCAAAAAGTGGTCTAAACGTTGGAATTTGGCCAAAAAAGGGTCTCCTCACTGTGTCACAGTGACATTGATTCCTCACACCCCCATTTCTTTGGACACCAAAAATCAGCAGAATCGGAGCAAGTGGAAAAATGTGAACAGTAACTATTTGCCTCAAAATCGTTTTTTTTTTTCTAAAACTGGCTCCTATTTTGCCTCAAAAACCACTCTAAATGCAAGAAAACATCAAGGGAAGCATATAGACATGAAATAACATCAATTAAGGATGAGAAAGGAAGAAGATAGAACCGGTATCTTGATCTCAATCCTTAAATATTGCTATCTGTCATGGAGGCTGTCAAATCTGCTGAATAGGAGTTTGTTGTTTTGCACTTTCTGATTTTGTTGCTATCTCTTGCACTTGGATGCAGCTTGTTGGTCTCCTACAAAACAGATAATAAGAGTTTTCTATCAGCAACGACAAAAAGAGAAAAAAAAAATAAATAAATAAATAAATAAGAGAAGAAGAGAAGAAGAGAATAAGAGTTTTCTATTTTTTGCTGGTCTTCTTGATCTTCTTGATTTATTTATGGCATAGACTTGGTACGTGGCGTTGTATCTAGCAGTGCCGAGTATGGTTAACTCGCTTTGGACCAGTAGCCCGCAACCAGCTAGTTTCCAACCTATATACCAAGTAGCAACCACAATTTTTTTTTTAAATCAGTCTTCTTTGACAGAAACGAAATTGGTTCCCCGGCAACGGCGCCAAAATCTGATCGGGGCTGTCGAACACCAATAGATTAGATAGTATGATGATACGGATTTGCAATAGAGGTGCAACCCTAAGTCGTCTCCCAACGAACCTCAAACGGATCTGTCAAAACAAGGCTAAACAAGGGGGGAGTTTTTGATGAAAAAAACAGAAAACAAAATGAGCAAGAACACAATAAATCAAGATGCAATCAGTTGCAAACCAATCCTTCTATCCCAGCTTTCATTGCCTTCTTAATAAACCATTTGTTTAGTTTTAACCCTCAAATCGAAAATCAGAAAAATCCTTTAACAACCGCCAAAGATTTGGAAGAAAACCAATAAACAGATTTCAGAAACCTCTTAGTTCAATCTATCAGTTTTGATTCCCCTTATTGCACAGATTCGAGACTGATTGGAATACCATCCAAATAGGTTGTTCTTGATTCCAGTTAAAGCCTCAACCGAGCACAAAAACCTTGGATTCTCAAACAAAGACAATGCATGCATTCATCCAACCGGTATCAACACATACACAGATTTAAGAGAGAACGGAAACAAGAAAACAACAAAGTTAAAACTAAAACAAACATATTTCCATTAAATCCAAGACTCAAATCGGGAACAAGGATGGTGTTGCAACTTGATTACAGAATCCTTAGCCCTCCATCTTGACAAGAACAATGGAGAGAAGAGAAAAATCGGCTACTGTTCACGTCCTTCAAGAATCCCCCTTTAATGGCCTCTTAAGGTGCTTAAATAGAGTTTTAGGAGGAAACCCTAGGTTACCGCAACTTGACGGCCGATTTCGGATAGGTTAACGCGTGTTCTGGGCTTCGGCCTCTTCATAAAAATTGTAGATCAGGAAGAGTAGATGAATTTGGGCTTTTGAATCGCTTGATTTGGATATCGGACGCCCAAGATATGGCCTTTTAAAGAATCAGCATTCAATGTAGGTTTACTAATTTAACCCTGCTTTCTGGTCCCGACTTTGAAGCGCTGTTTGAAGGCCCAAACGAACTCGGATTTGGACAAACCATACCATTCCAGAAAGCTCAAGAAGTCTTATACAATATCTCTGAAGACATCATCTTCATTCTGGAATTTTATCTCGGCCAAAATACTGAAAGAAGTGCAGAAGGTCAGATCTGCCAAAATTGCCCTTGCTTCTCTATCTCCAATTTCCAAGATATCTCATTGCCATCAAGATGTCTCATGCCCCATCTCATGCTCCATGGCCCTAAACCTGGCAAAATAAAATAAAATAGTGTGAAGCCCAATTCCTATAAAATAAAATGAAATAAAATCAAGATGAATAAAATAACACAACTAATGTGCAGAAAGGACTAAATATGAGGGCTAAATAGTATGGAAATATGTGCTCTATCAAACATGTTTGAAATGGTGGGTTGATGCCTCAACCTTGGAGGGTTGTGAGGGCAAAGAAACCTAGCCACACTTGCATGCATTTGGCATCATATAATCTTGTTATGTTCATATTTATTTGGCATTGCACCCTTATTGAGCTTAATAACTCATGAGGTTTTTACCCTCACATGTAGGTTGTGAAAGCATGGTAAAGTAAAGGAAATGGTGGAATGGCATGTGGAAGCTTGGAAAAAAGATTCAAGTGTATGCTATGGCTTATGGAAGCCTATGTTGCTGTGTTTGAGTTATGAGATGTAAATTAATTTGATTGTTAATGGCTTGTTAAAGCCTAAGATCATGTGTGTATTTCATCTCTTGAGAGTATTTGATTTTATTTTAAGATGAGATGTTGGCTTATGGTGTAACGACCCTAAAGTGGGTCTAGGTGTTTTAATACTTAACGTCAGTGTTTTCGCAATTAAAATGTTGGGCTAAGTAATTTTTTTTTTAATGCTTAATGTTAATTTCCTTGGTGGCACATAAATAATTTTAGATTGCATAATTTTATTTTATGGTGAATGGAATTAGAAATTAAGTGAAAGGGGCCTCAATTAAATAGTTAATGAGATGTCTAACCCAAGTAGAAAATTAAGCCCAGTGGGCTTGGGAAATATGTATATGGGATACATGTGATTTGGGCTTAGGCCCATGGTGAGAAATAAGTTGGAAATAATGGGTTTTATGGTGTAATAACAAAATGGGGAAAAGAAAAATAAATTAAGTAGCATTTGTCAATCAAGTCCCTGGATATTTTTGTTTGTAATATGAAAAGAGGGTCATTTCAGTAAAATCTGGAGCTGGCATGCAGACCTGTACGCACTCCTTTTTCCCAGCAGCCTCTGTGCACAAATCTCCTATTTTAGTGCAATGTGTATCCTACTTTTTAAATGCACTGTTCCATTGCTCCTTTAGTCCATTTCTGTGCTCTTCTTCTCCTTCACCTTCTCTAACCTATTCCATCACTTCTGTTTGCTGCTGTTGTTTACTTCCTGTGCGTGGGTGGAACTTCTCTCTGGTTTTGCATTCTCAACAGGCAAGTTCTCTTACCCATTTTTATTCCAATGCAAGTTCTTCTGCACTTCCACATTATCTTTCAGTGCGAGCTATCTCCTAGATATATTCTATATTGCAGTACAAGCTTCCTTGATTTGCAAACTGTTGCTTATTGTGTCACCTCGTTGTTAGTGTTTTCTACTGTGTCTATTTTGTGTATAAATTTCATAGTTGCTGGGAAGTCCATTTGATGTCTCAAGTGGGGTTTGATTCACCCTAATATTTGTTCAGTGAATGGCTTTTCTTCTTACTTACAACTGGGTTTTGTTTAGCTCGTTGCTCTCTGTTCAGGTATTTATATAGGTACTGCTGCATCATATTTGGAAGCTCTCACCCATAGCTGAATGTTTCTTGTCCATCCAAATGCCTCTCGTATATATATATATATAAGTAGAGTCTGAATGTAAAATGCTAAATCACCATTGAATGACTTCATTGAGAGACTTGGAGGTCTTATGCAAACAACAAGAGTTTCAACTGAAGTTATATATTGTTTGCCTATATATATGAGACCCACTTATAAATACACCCGTATATACAACATGCGTAACGAGCTGATACCTTCAAAGATTTGTAAAGCTTATTAGAGCATGCCCTATCTAGCTAATCCACCATATACTCATGCTTAATCAGTCGTTTGAATGCCCCTGTTTTGTTTTGTTCAACAAACCCAGTTATATATATATACACGTTCAGCTTTATTGATGTTCTAGCGAGCTCGTTCCAGTTCTTTCTGCGAGCTCGTTCCAGCTCTTTTCCTTGCGCTCACACCTATATGCTCTCTGACCATAAGCTTACTCGCGAGCTCGTTCCTCAAGCCCTTGGCCGCGAGCTCTTGCCGCGCACCTGACCTCAAGCTCGTCCAACGAGCTCTTGCTCAACCTCTTGACCGCAAGCTCGTTCAGCGTACTCATGTTGACCTCATGACCTCGAGGTCGTTCGCCTTGTCCTTCCCGCAAGCTCTCAAAGACCACGAGCTATTCCCAAGCTCATCCCATAAGCCTTTGAATGGGAGCTTCCTGCTCAGACCCTATCTATTTACCTTTCCTTAACTTAAGTAAATGTTTGCATTTTCCTTAATACATAAATGTAAATAAGAAAGTACCCCTCATTTGGATTCAATAAAAATATCAAAAAAATCAAAATCCATAAAAATAAAAAGATAGAATTTTGGTTTTAGTACAAATTCACGAATTTGCAATTTCACCACCATCGAAATACATAGTTTCCATTTCTTGAAAAATTCATTAAAAATCATTTTTACAACAATGAATGCTAGTTATCAAATTACCGAGAGTTAGTTTTTCGAAATGAAGACATTTTCAAAATATGTTCTAATTGGTCCTTTGCCTTGGAAAAATTTCAGGTTTATGTTTGGCCAGCAATTTCACGTGGTGTGGTCATTTGATTGTATGAGGCCTAATCATGAATTTGAGCTAGGAGCATGAATGCAAGTAAACACATACTACCACTAGTTAAATGAAATCACAACAATCATATGATGGGAAAAGTAGTTATTAAATTTATAATACTCCTCAGCTGGTGAATCGAGATTTGATATTAAACAGCATCTCTCAAAAACTATTCCCATGTCATAAATTACATCTTGAATGTGGTAAACGTTGTGAGGTAAGATATGTTGAATTTATCTGATGATAGAAAAGTACCGGTATGGGTAAGTGATGTAGAAAGTATGAACATCGCGGAATCAAGAATTTAAATATATATGGTTGGGAAATGCATACATGATGCATACATATACATGTTACATATATGTATGTTTTACGCACCTATTATTTTGCGTGGAGGGAGAAAGGGTACCCTAGAGCACTTGGCGCGGGACGAGGTGGCCATAGCCCGGCAGGTTGGCTCCATATTTATTGTGAGGTTTTGATTATGTGATATGTTCTGGCATATGTTGATTGATGGCTTGCAAGCCTATGAGGTTTATTACTGATATTAAATCTATATGCACGTTTGTATAATAGTACATGGTGGCATGATACATTTAACTTGGAATTAATCAAGTCTTAAATTGTGAATCTTGTATACAACTGTCGAGCTCTGGATTACTCTCTTTTGGTGTCACCTCATTATTGGTTCCTGTGCATCGTTTATTGTCCTAGAACTTGCTGAGCCTTGTGGCTCACTTGATCTTCTTTGCCATTCCAGGTAAAAGGAAAGCTATTATTGGGGACGAGTCCAGTGGGACTAAAGCCTAAGCATAGTAGTGTACGGGGACACGTCCTAACTTGAAGATCCTATTTAGAATTTTGGTGAGGCTTGAGATGAAATGATTCTTATTTTGGATAGTTAACATTAGAGTCTCTTATCTATTTTGTAGGGCCATCGAGCTCGAACTCTTGAGCTATTGGAAGTGTAATTGAACTTAATCTAGTTTCCGCTGCTAGTGAATGAAATGAGTTGTCTGTTTGTTTATGTTTTGTTCTATATCATCTCTGTGATGACCTCCTTTTGAATATCCTATGCTAGCGGGAATATTCGAGAGCGGGCCCTTACAATTAGCATTCACTTTGCTTCATTTGAGATGGGGCTCCGTTTTCCTCTCCTGCCTTTTGCCATGGCGTGGTTATGTCATTGTGAGATTGTTCCAGCTCAGCTTCACCCTAATGGTTGGGCCCAAATGGTGGGTTTTTCCATACTTTGCCATCAGAGGGATGTAGTCCCTTCCTTGATGCTTTTCAGTTGCTTCTATAGGTTACAAAAGGCTAGCAAAGACCACCAACTTTATACACTCCAAAAGGTATCAGGCTTCGAACTGTTTAGTGCCCTTCCCAACAAGGTTAACCGATTTGAAGAGCGATGGTTGGTGATAGAGCCTCCACCTGGCTGAGACACTCCCATGCATTGGAATCATCCGGATGCCAGCCAAGGATTTCCTCCATGCAAGGATGTTCAGGGCGTGTATCGTCATCTTATGGGGATACTAATAGCACAGGGTCCTGTTGATTTACTAAGCCTTTTGAACTTAAAAATTTTCAGGGTCACGTGTTGGGGGGTTGTGATACCAATTGATCCTCCTCCATCCTCTACGCTGTCTAACCGAGGAATGGAAGGAGTCAAGGAGGAGGAGATGGAAATGCCTGGGTAGTCTTCACATCCTTCTTTCGATCCTCAGGAGGAAATCGCTCCTGGGGTAGATTATCTTTTGCTATTGTCTTCCTTGCTCCATTATTGTGTTATTTTCCATACTAAATGCTTTATATTATTTTTTGCAGAGATGGCTAGAGTAGGTAGATTGGTGGAATTACGCAGACGTCATCGGGAGGAAGAGGCACGCCTTGCGGCAACGACTGGGGTTCCTGTCGAGTCTACCAGCTCTCACCCTCGTGGTGCTGAACGGTCTACCAGCTCTCATCCTCCTCGATCACGCAGACCTGTCAGGGTTTCTCTTACCAGGGTGGAAAGGCGTCGCCGCCCTAGAGATGATACTTCGGGTGTGGAAGCCCCCTCTCCTAGGGAAAGTCCAGCATTGATCCCTTTTCCCCATGAAAAGACTCTTGTCGTTCCCTCTCAGGTTCCCAGTTCTCCCAGGGGGAGAAGCTCATCTTCTCGATTTATTGGGGACATAGTGCAGGTGGAAGAAGAGTGTTGCCATCCTGTGGTTCCCGACAAGAAAGATCGTCGTCGCCTGGAGGGTGAGAAATCAATGAGGCCGCCTCTTATACTTCCTGCTCCTGGCGAGGTGAGGCACACCATGACTCTTGGGGATGGTATGAAGCTTAGTGGCTGGGACTTTCAAGTTTCCCCTGGGGTGCTAGAGATAGACTCTGTTATAGAACCTGGGATTGGCGTTCGTCTCATTTATTCTACCATTCTCCCTCGAGATGAATGACGATTTGTTGGCAGTAATCATTCCCATGCTAGGGATGAAGCGAAGCAGCTTCTGGTGCAAGGCATTCAAGGAATCGTTGCTTCTAATGCCAGGGATAGGGCATATCGTGAACAAGTGGACACACAAATGTCAGAATAGAGGAATTGCCAATCCACTTGGAACCAAGAACTCTAAGAGCTAAAGTGTCGTGCTTGGCGCGCAGAGGCCTGGAAGAGAAATGTAGAGGTTAAGGTTGAGAGAATGCGTGCTCAACTGTCTGAGGTTGCTGCTGGTACCTCGGGCCTTCAAAGGGAAGTCCAAGATTTGCTTTCTAAGCTACAGGCTAAAGAGCACAAGAACGTTGGGTTGATATCGGAGCATGAAGCGCTTCTACAAGAACACTCCTTACGCTTGGCAGAGCTGAAAATAAGTTGTAGGGATGCTCATGCTATTCGAGCTGAAGCAGTGAAGGAATACCGTCTTTCAACCGATTAGCAATATAGGAAAGGGAAATATGCTTCCAGCTTTCTAAAGTATGGATTTTACCTGGCACGCACCCACCTAGAATCTCGGCGTCCGAGAGAGACTTTTCTTGAACTTTTGCTTACTCCCGAGGTTGAGGAGTCTACTCACATGGATTGGCATCAATATGAACCGGATGAACCTATGAGTCCTTCTTCTTACTTGGATTCTTATTTGGTGGATGACCTTGAAGCAATTGAAGATGATCCTGGCGTAGCTGTTGAAGATGTCCCATATACGGACGAGGCTGAGGAATGGGAACTTCCAACAGTGTCTCCTGAGATTCCTGTTGCGTCATTCGGGTTTGCTAAACGTTCCTCCCGCAAGTCTCGCTCCTGTGAGTAGTCCCTCATTGTTGTTTGCATTTCGTTGTTGCTTTTTCTTTTTTTTCTTTTTTTTTGTACTCTTGGTTATTCCTACGACAATGAGAGTTATTGCTTTATCAATGAGTATTTTCTTCTTTGCTCTACCCAACATGCTCTGCTCCTTGCTGCTTGATTTATTCCTTTATTGTTAATCTTAACGATATGAGGTCAGGGCTTTTCTTTCGGTGTTGGGTCGCGCGAAGTGGAGAGCTTGAGTGTATTTTACCTCGTTGTCGTGCTGTGAGCGAGTGTGATCGCATTTCACCTTGTTGTCGGGCCATAAGCAGGGCAATGGGCTCGATCGCATTTTACCCTGTTGTTGGGCCATAAGCAGGGTAATGGGCTCGATTGCATTTTACCTTGTCGTCGAGCTATAAGTGGGGCAACGGGCTCGATTGCATTTTACCCCATTGCTGGGCCAGTAACGAGCTCAATCGCATTTTACCTCGTTGTCGGGCCATAAGCGGGGCAATGGGCTCGATCGCATTTTATCTCGTTGCTGGGCTATAAGTGGGGCAACAGGCTTAATCGCATTTTACCCCATTGCCAGGCCATAAGCGGGGCAACAGGCTCGATCGCATTTTACCTCATTGTCGGGCTATAAGCAGGGCAACGGGCGTGATCGCATTTGAGTTTCCTTTCTGTAAATGTGAATAGAATGACAACCATGCACACATAAGCATTTTTACGTGGTTCGGCTGAATGTGCCTACGTCCACGGTCCCATTCAGGACTTATATTATTATACATACTTTGCCAGGTATAGCGTTCATATACAACTTGAGATAATTCAAATTCCATGTTTTCTAGAGGGTGTCTCCAAAAAGGGTTTGTAAAATGCAAGTGTTGGGACCAATCAGCTTTAGAATACGGTATGGCCCTTCCCAATTTGCTCGCAACTTTCCATCATCCTTTAGTGCGTTGGTTACAACAGATCTCCAAAATACTAGATCTCCCTCCTCCATGGGTCTATTCTTTATCCGAGAGTTGAAATAACTGGCAATTCTTCTCTGATAAGCAGCTTTCTTAATGGCAGCATTATCCCTCTGCTCTTCAATCAGATCCAAATTTTTGCTCAATGCTTTTGAATTCCTCACGCTGTTCTCTTCCTCATATGCCATCAGTCTTGGAGACTTAGCTGAAAGTTCAATGGGAATTAAGGCCTCTATTCCATATACCAGATTGAATAGAGTTTCTCCAATAGTGACTCGACTAGTCATTTGGTAAGCCCATAAAATTGAGGGTAACTCGTCAGCCCATGTTCCTCTGGCCCCTTCAAGTCGGGTTTTTAGGCCATGCAGTATGGTTTGGTTATTGACCTCAGCTTATCCATTAGCTTAAGGGTACGCTACTGAAGCGAATCGTAGTTGAATCCCTAGGTTGTCACAGAATTTTCTAAAGGAATCACAATCAAACTGCTTCCCATGGTCTATAATGATAATTCTTGGTATCCCAAACTGGCACACAATGTCCTTCCATACCATTGCTTCTACTTTTCTTACTGTAATTGTGGCCAATACCTCAACTTCAATCCATTTGGTGAAATAGTTAGTAGCTACTATTAAAAATTTTCTTTGCCCAGGCGCTTGTGGAAACAGACCCAGAATATCCAAACCCCACTAGGCGAATGGTATAGGCTAGAATGCGGACTGTAGTTGAGATATCGGGGCAAATTGGATTAGGGCATGCAGCTAGCAATTGTCACATGACTTGACTTTCTTTAACGCGTCTGATCATAGCGTGGGCCAGAAGAAACTAGCTCTCAAGACTTTGGCTACTAGGGTTCTTGCTCCCAAATGTTCTCCACATATTCCATTATGGGTTTCTGCCAGAGCATATTCAGCCTCTTGGGGCCCAAACACTTGAGAGGAGGTATGGGTTAGGCTCGCTTATACAATACCCCATCTATGATAGTAAACCTTGTAACCCATATCTTAAGTCTCCTTGCTTCTTGGGGATCATCGGGTAGTTCATTGCTGGTTAGGTAGCGGTAGAAGGGCGCTCGCCAATCTATTCCTGCTTCTACACATGATACTTCTTTCTCTTCAATGCTTGGTTGATGAAGCACCTCAACAAATACTGTTCGCCCTGTTGTTTCTTTAGTGGCCGCTAATTTGGATAAAGCGTCTGCGTGTCCGTTGAGTGAAGTATTTATTTGTGTTAATTGGAAACTCAAAAACATCTGTGCTAGGTGTTTTACCTTACACAAGTATTATGCCATCACCTGCTCTTTGGTTTCATACTGTCCATGAAACTGTTGTACAATTAACTGGGAATCACTATGGGTAATCAATTGTGATAGCTCCAATTTTTGTGCTAACCTCATTCCTGCAATCAATGCCTCATAGTCGGCCACATTGCTGGTACTTAGAAAAGTAAATCATATAGAGTACTCTAGCGTTTCTCCTTCGGGGGGTACAAGGACTATCCCAGCGCCACTTCCCTGTGCGTTAGATGCTCCATCTACAAATAGACACTCTGCTTGCTCATTTTCTTTCATTTTGCTGGAGTGTGTACATTCTACAATAAAATCAGCCAATGCCTACCCCTTGATAGCTTGATGGGGTTGATACTGGTTATCATATTCACTTAACTTAATGGACCATTTGGTAAGGCGATCAGAGCATTGCCACCTTTTCAGTAAAGGGGTAACGTGTCTCGGGACTTTGTACAATGATTGAATGAGCCTGAAAGTATGACCTCAATTTTCTGGAGACATTTACCAAAGCTAATGCCACCTTTTCAGTAAAGGGGTAACGTGTCTCGGGACTTTGTAACACCTTGGTGACATAGAATATTGGCCGCTCCACCTGCCTCTCGTTTCTAATCAACACTGCACTTATTGCTTCATCGCTTATCCCCAAGTATAAGTATAGTGCCTCGCCAGTTTCAGGACGTGTCAATAGGGGGACTCCTTTCAAGTACTCCTTTAGTGCTTCAAATTACTTCTGGCATTATTTTGTCCACTCAAAATTTTTCCCAGCCCTTAATGTTAGTAAAAATGGGAGCTCTCTCTCAGCTGACTTGGAGAGAAAACGCCCGAGAGCTGCCACCCGTCCCATCAATCGCTGAATTTCCTTGGTTGATGTTGGTGGTTCCATATCCAGTATTGCTTGAATTTTCTCAGGATTGGCCTCAATTCCCCTTTGAGTGATCATGTACCCTAGGAATTTTCCAGACTGCACCCCAAAGGCACACTTAGTTGGATTTAATTCATTTTGTATTGTCTAAAGACTCCGAGCACTTGCTCTAGCTTTTCTACATGCGATTCATTCTCCCGACTTTTCACAATCATGTCGTCGACGTATGCCTCCATTGTGTTCCCCAACAATCCTTTAAAGACTTTATTCACCATGCGTTGATAAGTAGTCCCAGTGTTCTTGTAATACCCCGAGAGCCCAGAGAAGTTAGAATATATCGAGGATAGTGTAAGGAAGGAAACAATACCAGCTGGATACCTTTTGGGCTGAATGTTGGCAAAGAACTCCCAAGTTAAGCGTGCTTGACCTGGGTAATCCAGGGATGGGTGACCCCCCTGGGAAGTTCGCGTAGGCCCATCAGGGTAAGTTGTTCCGGTCCTTCCTATCGCTCGAATGGGATGTTACAGTTCTTGAGCCCGAAAGGCATGACTTGGTAACAGTATGTCCCTTTTTTGGTAATAAACAATGTCTTCTCCTGGTCAGGTGGATACATCATTATTTGGTGATAGCTCGAGAAAGCATCCAAAAAACTCAAAAACTGGTACCTAGACGTTTCATCTACGAGACGGTCAATCTGGGGTAGTGGGTATGAGTCTTTAGGGCATGCTTTGTTAAGATTTGTGAAGTCCATGCACACGCGCCATTTTCCATTGGGCTTCGGGACCATAACTGTAACAACCCGTTAGAGGGTCCAGTATTTAATTAGAATTATTTAAATAATTTTTCAAGAATTTGATTAAGAGATTTTGCCAATTAATTATTTAATGTGGCAATTTAGAGATTTTGAAGGAAAAGAATAGCATTAAATTCTTTTCAATGTTGGAATTAAAGGAATTTGCCAAGGTGGCGATCTAGTAATTTCTAATTGGGGGAATAACATTTAAAGAGCATTTAATTCTAGTAATTTATTGTAGAAATTAAATGCTAGGACATGAAGGTCATTTAGAAATTTGTTATTAGAATTTAATTGTTAATTAAAGTTATATTGATTAAGGGATTAAGATAATCCATAACTGAGATGGTTTTGGTTTAAAGTCTCCTAATTATAAGATATCCATATATGAGATGGTTTTAGTTTAAAGTCTCATAGTTATATTAGGAGAAGGAATCCATGTTAGAAAGGGAGTAGGATCTAGGATTTTTATATAGCATTTAATGGCATTTATTTATTGTGAAAATTAAATGCAAGGGCATGAAGGTAATTCTAGATTTTTATTATTATTTGAGAGTTTTAATAATAATTTTTGTATTATTATTAATTAAGTGAGATTATGTATTTAAAGGAGAATGAGAATCCATGTATGAGATGGTTTTGGTTTAAAGTCTCCTAGTTATATTAGGAGAAGGAATGTAACACCCCAAATTTCTTGAGCGTGTTATAACTTAGGATTTTGGGATTATAAAAGTTTTTCATATCACAATAGCTGTCATACACCACATAATATCCCAAAAATCCTAATTTTTACCTTCTCAGCTTAACAAACCCAATAATCAAATAGCTAAGACAGGTATTAAAATCTCAAATGCGGAAGCTAGATCGAACCTGATATGGTTCAAAACCATAACATTTTATTTATCATAAAATTCTTCAAGACGTCTACAAAATGTATTAATATACATCGTCTCTAGCAAATGATAACTAAACATCTTAAACATATCCAAAATTACATAAGCTCGCACATAAACAAAAGTATGCTAAACATGTTACAGGTAGTAAATTAAACATCTTCTTCAGCTACCTCCTTTCCCTTAGAGCTGCTCGTCAAACCTGGAACGTTTGAATATTCCAGGGACATAGTCCAATTAGAAGATGAATCTTCTAGTGAGAAACTCCAAAAAAAACAGTTTATATCGATGCATGATCAAGTATAAAATGTATGAGAAGACAAGTAGAACTACTCCGAAGTGCCTCGTGAACACGTTAGCCTCTTCCAACGAGAGCTTTCTCAATGGCGCATGCATAGCGCCTCTCGGGAGGTCCCTAACCATGTCACTTCGGCCCAACTTCATAGAACTCATGCAAGCACCACATCCATTGTGCCTTAGACTCACGGTCTTCCCCACGAGAGCTTTCTCGATGGCGCACGCATAGCGCCTCTCGGGGGATCTCCGACTTTTGCCCTCGGCCAACAACAAATAGGTACAACAGTATGGCCACACGAATTTTATAAATGCAACAGTTAAAAAGCCAACAGCATATATTTTTAGGAAAATTCAATTCATAGATGCAACATGATTTCACGTCAGCAAATAATAAGAGTTTACGTATAAGAACTTCATGAAACACGTGTCATGCAATAAAAGTATCACATAAGAGAAATAAAAATAGGATTTAGAGTATAGGAGTCTCACATAAACCAATTTGTCACACAAAACTAGGTTTTTAAGTCGGAGCACTCACCTTATTGGGTTATCTCTTCGACGGTATTATTTTACAGCAAACGGCCTAGATTTCTGCAGAAAATACATATTTTGGTAAACCTAACCTCAAATATGTTTATATAGACTTTAAGGGTATTAAATTAGGGGCATAACTGGAAAATCTAATGTAAAAAGAACCACTCACGCGCCCTCACGCGCCCCAAGAAGTCTGGCCACGCGCCCCCACGCGCAGCCATTATCCGGCGCGTGTAACTCACGCGCTGCCTAGCAGAATTCGGACAGCTTCGTCCCGTTTTGGTATTTCGGCCATATCTCCCTCATTTTAACTCCGATTCGACCCCCGTTTGAACCTACGTGACCCTCTCTTCCCCCTCTACAGGATTATCAAAAAAAAATGGGACTTAACTCGCCTTTTTGCTGACTGATTTTGGCGAACTCCGGCGAAGACTCGCAACTCCGACGAGGCTCGTTCTCCGCCGCTTCTCCGTCGCTTTCTTCCCGCCTTCTTGCCGAACCTCCTTCTCTCTCTCTAGAGAAAGCTCCTCCTCTTAGAGTGCTTCACTCCTCAAATTTGTTTGGAATGGTTTGAGAGCAACTCAAGGTGCCTATTTATAGAATTCTCCAACCAATGGTGTTATGCCACTTGTCACAATTTTAGCCATGGACTCCAAAGATTCAAAGCCATAATTGAGTGGCTTTTGAAATCCAAAACTAGAATTAATCTAACTTTTGAAATCCAAGCTAAAACCCTAAACTTCTTCCAAATAACACTTTGGCCCTTATTTCAAGTTTTCAACTTTAACATTTCACCACCTAAGCTCATAATTTCATCATTCTTTCATTTGGATAATTTCTCTAATTAGAATTACACCCTCAAACATCAAATTTATCGAGATACTTAAAATCCCAAAATTATTAACTCAAAATTACTCAATATATACGACTTTTCGAAAGCCCCTTACCATCATTCGGTATTTTTAGGGTATAACCTAGCTTAACCGAAAACCATTTCTGATTTGATTTCTTCTGGTGCAATAAGTCTCACCTCGAGACGCTCGTTAAAATTATGCCTTTGTCCTTAGGTATCTAAGCTCTAGGGCACTCCCTGCGACTGATTCGATCACTTGTTGCATTTCAAACATATTTTTCGGTATTTTAACTCACTTAAAATACGTGGCAATTTCACGAAAATATAGGGTGTTATAAGGAATCTATGTCACAAAGGGAGTGGGATCTAGGGTTTTTATACCTCTATATATAGATCCCATTAGCTTAGCTTTTCTTCACGCCATGTGAAGAACCAAGAGGCCAAGATATAGCAAAGGCTTGCTAGAGTCTTCAGGATCGCTCCAGGGTTCGATCAGAGAGTTCTATCAGGCAAGTATTCTTCCTGTACTCCCTTCCATTACAGGTTCATATTAGTTTTGATTTCAGATTATTCCAGTTCTTCGTTGTAGTTTTCATATTTATATCATTAAGCAGAGACGTATATATATATATGCGTATAACAGTGAAGTTATAAGCAAGTTCCACTAATCCTTATCTATTTTGGATTGCAAGTTCCACTAATCGTTATCCATTTTGGATTGCAAGTTCCATTAATCCTTATCCATTTTGGATTGCAAGTTCGATTAATCCTTATCCATTTTGGATTGCAAGTTCGATTAATCCTTATCCATTTTGGATTGCAAGTTCTATTACTCTAAGTTCTAATATCCGGATACCTTGTATCGTATCCGGATGTATCTAAAGTTCTTCGAGTACGATATCCGGATGGTTTGTTTATACATCTGAAAAGGTCAAGATAATATCTGGATGTCTCGCCTGATATTCGGATGCCTCCCTCAAAAGTTAAATTTTTCATTCGAATAGTCCCCAGTTATATCCAAATGCCTCAGTGAGATATCTGAATGGCCAGAATCATATCCCGATGTCCTAGTCCATATCTGAATACTATCCAACATATCTGAATAGCTCATTCTTTGTGCTTCCAGTGTATCCGGATGACTAGTATCATATTCGAATGTCCTAGTTTCTATCTGAATATATTCTAGCATATCTGAACAGCTTCTTATTTGAGCGTCAATGTATCCGGATGAGCCTCCTTCATATCCGGATGTCTTTCATCATATTCAGATATCCTTCATGATATCTGAATAGCTTTTCCAGAAACCTAATTGAACTTCCAGAATAGTTTAATTCAAGTTTTAATTAAGTTAAATTATTCAATAACATCCAGTAATGAGTTTATATGCCATAATATAACAAGTTAATCATGCCCATACCGTAAATCAAAATTCATTGAATCTTTGTATTCCAATATATAGATGAAGATCATATCATGTTCAGCATTATTTTATTATGACATGATCAGCATTGTTTTGTGAGATTATGTGCATACATTTTGGTATAAGCATTGAGCATGACTTTATATGGAGCACTACATATCGTGTGCCAGCATTTATGTGAGCATTGCATTACATTATGCGCGCTAGGCGGCTTGTCCGCGGGGATCCCATCAGTTTTAGTTTCAACTCAATTTATGAGTTGCCCGCCTGGGGGCCACCGGGGGGCTAGGGGTATATTGCCCACAGTATGTGCTTACAGTTTTTTTGTATGCAGGTTTCAGATCAGATAGGTATTTATTATCAGATTATGTGGGCCTATGAGCCAAAGTTGCATACCTGCATTTAGTTTATAGTTTATGTGCATTACACTTATATGAATGCAATCAGACAGTGATTTTATAGTATAAGTTTAGTGAGTTATTTATCAGTATCGATATTCTTCGATTCAGCTTCAGTTATTCTTTCCAGCTTATTACTTGCTGAGCTTTATAGCTCACCTTGTACTCTTCACCCCTCCAGGTTCTAGTAGGAGAGTACCAGATATGGGGCCTAGCAGCAGTGGTCTATGGTATGTGTACGTGGAGCCGCTCAAGATAAAAGATGTCTGGGAGTCTGTAGAGTTTTGTAGTGTTTTGTCAATTTAGATCTATTTTATATTTCAGTTAAGGGATTGTCACTCAGTCAGAGTTTATGCTTTTCAGTTGTATTGACTCAGAGTTTTTATTTTAGTTGATTGAGATGTTCAGTCATGGTATTAGATTTCAGTTTATCAGCTAGTTTTATTTTATTTTCCCAAGTAACACCTCTTCTCAAGCAGTTCTAGGAAAATGGGTGTTACAATAACAACATTAGGATGTTACAGTTCTAGGAGAGGGGGTGTTACAGTATTGGTATCAGAGCGGTGTTTTGAGGAGTCTCCCGTGCACACATAGGATGTTGGGTAGAGTTAGGACTTGTGTCCGTCAGTTAGATAAGTGGCTCAATTTATAGTATTCTAACCCTAAGTGGTAATGTAGGAAGATAAGTAATAAAGGTGGATGACCCTATACTTGCAGTTAGGCTAGATGAGGTTCTAGTATTCACGCCAGGCTCACCAAGAGAGTCTAGTCGCAATCTACGGCAGGGAATGGCTGAGATGCGAGGTATGTTAGCAGTATTGATGAGGGTGATAGACACCCTAGTTACTAATTAAGTAAGGGAATCACAAGTTCCCAAAGAAGTAGGTGATAAAAGAGGCGATAAGCCAGTCGCTCCAACAACTCCAGTTATGGAGGCAGATACAGGGAGTTAGCTATTAATGGATTTCATGGCCTTCCGACCACCAGTGTTCCAGGAAGGCACAGATGCAGCAGCAGTTGAGAATTGGATGCTATCAATTATACAAACGATTGCCGAGTGCGACTTAGCACGTTCTTATTTAGAGGTGATGCCAAGAGATGGTGGAAGACTGCCCGCCAGATGATTGGTAATCAAGAACCCACATGGGTCGAGTTTCAGCAAGTATTCAATGGCACTTACTACCCAGCGTGGGTCAAGGACCAGAAAGTTTTTGAGTTCGCTGAGTTGGTGTAAGGTACCAAGATAGTGGCCCAATATGAGGTAGAGTTTACAACTTTGTCTAGATAGGCCTAAGAGTTGGTGTCCACTGAAGCAAGAAGGCTGTTAAATTTCAGAGAGGATTGCGTGCTGATATTTGCCACACTTTTGGAGGAGCTTAGAGTGTGGATTATACCACGGTAGTTCAACAAGCATATGCTATCAAGATAGATGTTTGAGAATTGTGAGATCGAGGTACATGATAAGAAGCTATTTGGAGACTTAGAAATTTTTGATGTTATGGATTTTGATTTGATCCTTGGCATGGATTGGTTGTCATGGCATTATGCAAGAGTTGACCGTCGATGGAAAATTATAGACTTTGATCTACCTCAATATCCGGTTCAGATATATAGAGGAGTCAAGCCTATGGCTACGATTCCTATGATCTTAGTGATGAAAGTAGAGAAGTTGTCATGTGATAGATATGAAGCTTACCTAACTTTGTTACCTTAGATGAGGGAGCTAAGAGGAAGTTGTTTGAGGTGCCAGTTGTACGAGATTTCTCAGATGCTTTCCTTGATGAATTACTAGGATTACCTCCTTAGAGAGGAGCAAAGTTTACTATTGAGTTATTACTTGGTACACAACCTATCTCTAAAGCTCCATATCGAATGGCACCTAGTGAGCTAAAAAGAGTTGACAACCTAGTTAGAAGAATTAATAGAGAAGGATTTTTTTATCTAACCCAGTTCATCCCCATGAGGTGCACAAGTATTATTCGTGAGGAAGAAAGATGGATCTTTAAGTTCGTGCATAGATTATTGCAAGTTGAATCAGGTAACAGTGAAGAACAAGTATCCTTTTCCCTCGAGTGGATGACTTATATATTAGACCAGTTACGAGGAGCTAAAGTGTTATCAAAAATAGATTTAAGATCAGATACCATCAAGTATGAGTTACAGATGATGATATTCAAAAGACTACTTCCAGAACTTGCTATGGACACTATGAGTTTGTGGTGATGCCATTTAGGTTGATGAATGCCCCAGCTATTTTTATGGATTTAATGAATTGAGTTCTATATGAGTACCTAAATTGCTTCATTATTGTCTTCATAGATGATATTCTAGTTACTCACCCAGTGTAGAGGAGAATACGAAGCATCTTATTATAGTATTGCAGAGGCACAGAGAGAAGCAATTATATGTCAAGTTTAGCAAGTGTGAGTTTGGCTCACTCAGATTGGATTTCTAGGCCATATGGTGTGTGGAGATGGTATTTTAGTGGATCTAGATAGGACTAAAGCAATTATGGATTGGCCGAGACCTACGACAGTGATAGAGATACATAGTTTTCTAGGTCTTGCAGGCTATTATAGGCGATTCATTGAGGGATTTGCTCGTTTATGTTCCCCTATTACTAAGCTAACAAGAAAATGAGAGAGTTTGAATGGAATGACGCGAATGAACGTGTGTAACACCCGGTGTTACAGGTGTTAAAAGAATGAGAAAGAAAGTGAGAAAATTTCAAAAAATGCCCTTGAGAAGGTGTTGGATCCTTGAGATTGAGGGTGCCCTATGAGAGGGGTATTTTGGTAATTTGGATAGCGAAATCCAATGTAAGGGTAATTTGGTAAATTGGAGATAATTCCAAGACGGAATTAAGTGTGGAAGTGAATGATTTCCATTTTGCATTATGTGAAGATAATGAAATTAAAAATTTACAAAGGGTATTTTGGAAATGTTGGAGAGAAATTCCATAAAGGAATTAATTATGAGAAAAAGGGGAAATTAATTATGGGAGTGGAAGTAATTAATATTTTTCCTAAATTGGAGGCCAAGTATGTATTTAGTGATGACACTTGGCATAGTCTTAGGAAGAAAGATCATGTATGTATGTGTATGTGCATGGGTGGAGCCATACATAATCATATATATGTGGATGTTGGGAGAAAATAAGGTGAATTAAGATAATTCAAAAAGGAAAGTAAAGTGGTCTTTCAAGCATTTATTAAGGGCAATCATTATGTTGCCTAAAAGAAAAATGCTAAATGAAAAGAAAATGGTCAAGCATTAATGGGGGAAAATGGGAGATTAAAATAAATGAAAAGAAAAGCATTTATGTCTCTCTAAGTTGTCTTTCATTATTAATGTGGTGAAATTAGTCCCAATTAAATAAAAGAGAAATGGGATATTTTATGGGATTTGAAGACTTGATCCAATGGTGGAGATTTAGTCTTGAAATTGAAATTTATCCAATGGTAGAGATTTAAGGTTTTATGTTGGCATGGATTGCCAAAAGGGATGTAAGGATCCAATGGAAGAATGAAATGGATGGTGGGGATTGGATCTTCAAAGAAGTCCATGGCTAGGATTCATTCTTGGGAAACACATGGATTGTGTTTTCTATTAATGGTTGAGATCAAGTCTTGTAAAGTGAGTAAAATCCAATGGTGGATAATTCACAAGACTAAGTGGCATGGATTAAGCCATTTTTGTGGTTGAGATTTATTCTCACCAAATAAAACAAATGGCTAGGATTTATTCTTGAAGGATTGGGAGATGATATATATGGGTTAGTATATGGAAACCCTAATTCTTTTGGCAAGTTTAGTGAGAGAAATGGAAGAAGTCTCCCATTTTGTAGAGTGGAAGAATGTCTTCCAAGGAGGAAAGTGAAGAAGAAAGGTAAGATCTTTGTGTTTTAGGCACTTGAAGGCTAGACCTCCTCTCTTATTTATTCTCTAATAATTTTGATTTATTTTATGTGTAAGGATCTCTTGGGTAGAAGGGATGGAAGGAAGCTTGGAAGGGTTTAAAAGCTTCAAAGAATGTTAAGATAAGGGATAGCCCCATGGGATGGTGGCTTGCAAGTTGTAAGTATGTTTCATGAGTTTGTATGTGTGCATAGCATGTTGTTTGTGTTCTAAGACCTATGGCCATGAGGTTGAGTGGGGTAGGGTAGATTAAAGCCTCGAACCAAGGTGGTGGTGAGGAGGTGGAAGCCCTAACCATGTTGCATACATGCATTTGCATCACATTTATTTACTCATGTTCATACTATATGTCATTGCACCCTTATTGAGCTTAATAGCTCATGAGGTTTTTATCCTCACCATGTAGGTATCTCATGTGCAAGAAGGAAGGGATCTTGAAAGGTTAAGCATGCTTGATGAAATGAAGACCCTAGGGAGCTAATGTAATTTAGCTTGGGTTTGGAAGCCTAAGCATGTTGTAAATTATTTTCTTTATTTGATGTATGATGTAGCAAACATATTGTAAAGCTATATTTTTTAATAAGGGGGATTTAAGCATCAAGAGAGTGTATAAGCTTCATTTATGAGAAATGGTTGAAGTTGGGGTGTATATTTATTGATTTTTAATTCTGAAATTTTGAATAAATTTGGCCTAACATAGAACTCAAAATGAAGGACTTGAAGGAAAGATGTATTTTTGCCTAGTGTGAAAGGCATCTAATTGGATAAAAATTTGAGGGTTTTTGGAGGCCAAATTTTGGAATTGGGAGCCATATATTTCAGAAATAAGATCTGGAAAGTTTGGGTATAAATGCCAAAAAAATAAAAAAATAAAAAAATTAAAGAAGGCAGCAGAAGGCTGCTGCAGCAGCAGCAGGCGCGCCCAGGCGCGCGCGCACGGGAGGCCGGGCAGCCGCGCCTGCGTGCGGGCGTGCGCGGGCGGGCGGCCGCGCGGCCGGGCGCGGGCAGGCGCGGCCAGCCCACGTGGGCCAGCGGGCCCCACCGGCCAATTTTGAAAAAAAATGGAAAATTTGGGGATTTTGGGCCATTTCTAAATTGAATTTGGGCCCCAGAGGAGTTTTCAAAATAAAGGGATTTTTCGGACATTTTTGGAGAAAATGCCGAAAAATTGAAAAATTGAAAATTTGAGTTTTTCCTCCAAAATTAGTAATCAATCAATGGATTGATTTAAATGGTGATTTATGGAGCCCGGTAAAATTCTTAGTTGGAAAAGAATTAAATAAAATTGAGAAAATGGCGATTGGGCATCGGAATGAGATTTTCTTTATAGCCTATGCGGTGTGGCTAAAACCTAATCCCGCTAGTAAATCCTAGGATTCAGCGAAGGGAAGGACGAGCCTAGCTCCCACCTAGGGCGTTTCGTCTTGAAACATGGTCCACCCTTCACTAAAGGCTGGGCAGGTGGACAATTCGGGCGATTGTTCACGAGTAACACCCGTAAGTGGGAGCGGGGCATTACAACGTGTCTTCCAAGAATTGAAGCAGAAGATGACTACTGCACTAGTCTTAGCTATACCAAGAAGTGGAGAGAAATATTCCGTTTACAGTGATGCCTCCCACTTAGGATTGCGATGTGTATTGATGTAAGAGGGTCGAGTTAATGCCTATGCTTCAAGGAAATTGAAGAAACATGAGGTGAATTACCCCACTAATGATTTGGAGTTGGCAGCGGTAGTATTTGCATTAAAGATATGATAACCCTATTTATATGATGAGAAAGTTGATATTTATACAGATTATAAGAGTTTACATTATCTTTTATCCCAGAAAGAATTGAACATGAGGCAGAAACATTAGGTCGAGTTATTTAAAGACTTCGACTGTGAGATTCTATATCAGCCAAGAAGGGCTAACGTAGTAGCTGATGCTTTGAGTCGGCAAGGAGCTTTTATGGCTATGATAATGATATAAGAATGGAAGTTATCGAAGAAATTAAGTGCTTTATTTATTTCAACCCTAGAGGATAGATCAGTGATGAGTTGCGCTTGTATGAGGGTGTAACCCTAGTTATTTAATTTAATCAAGAACCAACAATCAAAAGATGAGAAGTTGGCATGGATTTTAGCAGATATTGAGAAGTTTTTTTCCTTTGGGATATACTATATGGAGTGATGGAATACCCTTATTTCAGGGATAGATTTGTATACCAGATAATAGAAATTTTAAGCAAGAGATTTTGAATGAAGAAAGATATAGCCAAATATATTTCATAAGGTTTAGTATGCCAGCAAGTTAAAGAGAACATTAGAAACCCGTAGGTTTATTAGTTCCATTACCTATTCTAGAGTGGAAAATGTTGCTATGGATTTTTGTGATGAGTTACCCAGGATGATTAGAGGCTATGATGCTATATAAGTGATTGTTGATCGTTTGACTAAATCAACCCATTTTCTACCTATCAAGAAGACTTATCCATTGAATAGATTTGTCAGAATTTATATTAAGGAGATCGTGGAATTATACGGTGTTCTATCCAGCATTGTATCAGATCGAGATCCTCATTTCACTTCTCATTTTCGGGGAGCTTTGCATGATGCACTAGGGTCTTAGTTGAAGTTTAGTACAACATTTCATCCGCAGACAGATGATCAATCAGAAAGGACTATCAAGACTCTTGAGGACATGTTGAGAGCTTGTGTTCTAGATTTCCAAGGTAGTTAGGATGAGCATCTACCTTTGGTAGAATTTGCCTACAATAATAGTTTCCGTTGAAGTATTGGAATGTTCGTATGAGACTTTGTATGGGCGACCAAGTCAATCGCCGATATTTTGGAAGAGATTGGTGATAGGGCTTTATTAGGTCCTGAAATTGTTGAGCAGACAACAGAAAAGATTCGAGTTATCAAAACAAGAATGAAAAACAGCCCTAGGCAGATAGAAGAGCTATGCAGATAAGCGACGACTAGACCTTGAGTTGAGGTAGGTGACCATGTTTGGTTGAAAATCATGCCTATTAAATGTGTATTCAGATTTGGCGTAACAGGGAAACTTAGTCCTCGCTACATTGGTCTGTTTGAGATTTTAAGACAGATAGGGACTTTAGCATATGAGTTAGCTTTGCCACCTCAGTGGTCCTATGTTCATAACATGTTTCATGTTTTGATGATGAGGAAGTTGATCGGGGTTGTCGAACACCAATAGATTAGATAGTATGATGATGTGGATTTGCAATAGAGGTGCAACCCTAAGTCGTCTCCCAACGAACCTCAAACGGATCTGTCAAAACAAGGCTAAACAAGGGGGGAGTTTTTGATGAAAAACAGAAAACAAAATGAGCAAGAACACAATAAATCAAGATGCAATCAGTTGCAAACCAATCCTTCTATCCCAGTTTTCATTGCCTTTTCGATAAACCATTTGTTTAGTTTTAATCCTCAAATCAAAAATCAGAAAATTCTTTAACAACCGCCAAAGATTTGGAAAAACCAATAATCAGATTCACAGATTCAAGACTGATTGAAGTACCATCCAAATAGGTTGTTCTCATTTCCAGTTAAAGCCTCAACCGAGCACAAAAACCTTGGATTCTCAAACAAAGACAATGCATGCATTCATCCAACCGGTATCAACACATACACAGATTTAAGAGAGAACGGAAACAAGAAAACAACAAAGTTAAAACTAAAACAAACAGATTTCCATTAAATCCAAGACTCAAACCGGGAACAAGGATGGTGTTACAACTTGATTACAAGATCCTTAGCCTTCCATCTTCACAAGAACAATGGAGAGAAGAGAAGTCGGCCACTGTTCACGCCCTTCCAAGAATGTCCCTTTAATGGCCTCTTAAGGTGCTTAAATAGAGCTTAAGGAGGAAACCCTAGGGTACTTCAACTTGACGGCCGATTTAGGAAAGGTTATCGCGCGTTTTGGGCTTCGGACTCTTCATAATAATTTTAGATCAGAAAGAGTAGATGAACTTGGGCTTTTGAATCACTTGATTTCGATATCGGACGCCCAAGATATGGCCTTTTAAAGAATTAGTATCTGTGTAGTTTTCCTAATTTGCCCCTAACTTCTTGGCCCCGACTTTGAAGCGCTGTTTGAAGGCCCAAATGAACTCGGATTTGGACAAACCATACCATTCCAGAAAGATAAAGAAGTTCTATAAAATATCTCTGAAGACATCATCTTCATTCTGGAATTTTATCTTGGCCAAAACACTGAAGGAAGTGCAGGAGGTCAAATCTGCCAAAATTGCTCTTGCTTCTCTATCTCCAATTTCCAAGATATCTCATTGCCATCAAGATGTCTCATGCCCCATCTCATGCTCCATAGCCCTAAACCTGGAAAAATAAAATAAAATAGTGTGAAGCCCAATTCCTATAAAATAAAATGAAATAAAATCAAGATGAATGAAATAACACAACTAATGTGCAGAAAGGACTAAATATGAGGGCTAAATAGTATGAAAATATGTGCTCTATCAATTTCCCCCACACTTGGACTTTTGCACTCCTGGGCAAAACACTAAACACTAACATTCACTCTTTCAAATAAAAAGGATGCAAAGAATGCAAAATGAGAGGCATGACAAGTTTTATAGGAATTCAACACTTCAAAGATCATCTTTCTTACACTTCCCAAACAAACAAGTAGCATGGCAATTTCACTTGGCAAGGCGAGTCAAAATAAGCAGACCCTGATAGAATAAGAACATGCTTTCAAGTTCCTCAAATGCTATGCCCAACTCCACTCAATCATAATTCCACTACCAGATATGCTCATCTTCTAAATCTCCACTCTCAGTGCTTTATGAATGCAAATCAAAAGGACTTTTATTCATGGCTCAAACATGGTAAGGTGAAAGGGATAGGAAGATAACAATAAAAATTAAACTTTAGGAAGAAAGGAAACATTCAAGACAATCCCAAGATCAATGAAGAACTATTAAGCAAGCAGAAAATAGAACCATTTTTTTTTTCGCATGGTGGGTGCGTTTTACGCTCCATCCCACCTTGGTGAGTGCGTTTTACGCTCCATCTCACCTTGGTGAGTGCGTTTTACGCTCCATCTCACCTTGGCCTTTGGCCTTTCTATCTATTTTTTTTTTTTGATTCCAAAGGACTTGCTTAATTTTTTTTTTTTTTAATCAAGGGATGCAATGAATGTTCTTCAACCTAAAGAAGGGAAAAGATCACTCTCTCTTTTTTTTTTTTTTTTAGGTATAAAATGAAAGAATGCCTTAATCATCTTTTCACATGCATGAGCACTGATAGCTTCAATAAAGGATCAAAACAAGTTCTGGAATGATACCCATAATTCAGTGGATGCAGGCATAGCATAAGAAAGGACAAGAACATGCACAAATATCCCCACAAAGACTACCTCAATCAACTCACCAAGCCAAACTCATTTCCAATTTACTTGAAAGCCCAAAAAGATAAGATCAACTTTCTAATCATGCTAAATTCTTTCAAACTCAATTTGCCTCATTTTGCAATTTTTTTATTTTTTTATTTTTTAATTTTTTTATTTTTTATAATTATTATTATTTTTTTTTAATTCAATTTTCAATTTTCTAAAACTCCTCCCCCCACACTTAAACATTACATTGTCCTCAATGTAAGCATGCAGCAAGAATCAGGTATAGGACAAGTAAATAATAAAAAGAATAAGGAGAGAGGAACAGCCTGATTTTGTCAATTGTAGGCGGCGTTGAGGAGATGCAGCTCCTCCATAGTATGCTCCTGAAAGCTCTCGTAGAATGGCTTAAGCCGCTGCCCGTTGACTGTGAATCGCCTTGTGGTTGACTCATCCATAAGCTCAACTGCACCATAAGGAAAAACATGAGTAACCACAAAAGGACCAATCCAACGAGAACGCAACTTACCTGGCATTAATTTGAGACGGGAGTTGTATAGGAGGACTTTCTTGCCAACTTCAAACTCTTTCTTGTTGATCAATTTGTCATGAGCAGCTTTAGTTTTTTCCTTGTAAATTCTGGAGTTCTCGTATGCTTCCAATCTCAATTCCTCAAGCTCTTGCAATTGAAGCTTTCGTTGGGAACCAGCCTCTATCATATCCATGTTGCATTGCTTTACCGCCCAATAGGCCTTATGCTCGATCTCTACCGGCAGATGACATGATTTTCCAAAGACCAATCGATATGGGGACATGCCAATAGGAGTCTTGTAGGCCGTGCGGTAGGCCCAAAGTGCATCTTCCAACCTTTTGCTCCAGTCTTTCCTGTTGGGCTGGACTGTCTTCTCTAGAATGTGCTTGATCTCTCTGTTTGAAACCTCAGCCTGCCCATTGGTCTGTGGATGGTAGGGCGTCGCCACTTTATGTAAAACTCCATACTTTCGAAGCATGGATTGCATCGTTCTATTGCAGAAGTGGGATTCTTGATCACTGATGATGGCCTTGGGAATGCCAAACCTGTAGAAAATATGAGATCTAACAAAATCTGCAACCACAGAAGAATCATCAGTCCTGGTGGCTTTAGCTTCCACCCATTTCAAAACATAATCCACAGCCAAAAGAATGTACAAAAAGCCAAAAGAGACAGGAAAAGGACCCATGAAATCAATGCCCCAAACATCAAAGATCTCACAAAATAGTAGGGGTTGCTGAGGCATTTCATTCCTACGTGATATTGAACCTGTGTGCTGGCAACGTGTGCAATTCTTACAGAATGTATGAGCATCTCGAAAAAGGGATGGCCAATATAAACCTGAGTCTAGGACCTTTCTAGCTGTGCGTTGAGGACCAAAGTGACCACCACATGCAAGTGAATGACAGAAATGCAAGACTGAAGCAAACTCAATATCGGGCACACATCTCCTAAGGACTTGGTCACTACACATGCGCCATAGATATGGATCATCCCATACATAATACTTGGCCTGACTTTTAAATTTACTTAGCTGATCTCTCTTAAGATGGGCAGGGATATCAGATGCAGCTAAAAAATTAACAATGTCAGCATACCAGGGCTCAGTACCATGCAAGTGATAGAGTAACTCATATGGGAAGTCATCTTTGATAGGCTGACAGTCCATGGTAGTGGCATCTGAAGGGGAAGGAAGCCTGCTCAAATGATCAGCCACAAGATTCTCAGCTCCACTCTTGTCTTTGATCTCAACATTGAACTCTTGAAGTAGGAGCATCCACCGTATCAACCTGGGTTTGGCATCGTGCTTCTTCAAGAGATATTTCAAAGCTGCATGATCAGAAAACACAACAACATTAGAACCCAGGAGATAAGAGCGAAATTTATCTAAAGCAAACACAATGGCAAGAAGCTCCTTTTCAGTAGTGGTGTAGTTTGCTTGGGCGTTGTCCAGAGTACGCGAGGCATAAGCAATGACGTGTGACTTCTTCTCCACTCGTTGTGAAAGGACGGCACCAACTGCATAATTGGAAGCATCACACATGAGCTCGAATGGTAAGTCCCAATTGGGTGGCTGAATGATGGGTGGAGAAGTCAAGCGCCTCTTAAGCTCCTCAAAGGCCATCTTGCAAGACTCATCAAATTTGAATTCCACATCCTTCTGAAGTAGGTTGGACATTGGAAGGGCAATCTTGCTGAAGTCCTGGATGAATCTCCTGTAGAATCCTGCATGTCCAAGGAAAGAACGTACCTCCCGCACAGACGCGGGGTAAGGCAAAGAAGAAATGATATCGACCTTGGACTTATCAACCTCTATACCCTTCTTGGACACAACATGACCCAAAACAATCCCCTACTCAACCATGAAATGACATTTTTCAAAATTTAGGACAAGATTCTTCTCAACACATCTCTCCAAGACTCTACCCAAACTGATTAGACACTCATCAAAGGAGGTCCCATAAACAGAAAAATCATCCATGAAAACTTCCATGCAATGCTCAAGTAAATCTGAAAATATACTCACCATGCATCGCTGGAATGTACCTGGGGCATTACATAGACCAAATGGCATCCTCCGGTATGCAAAAGTGCCAAAGGGGCAGGTGAAGGTGGTCTTCTCCTGATCCTCTGGTGCTATGCAAATCTGAAAATAACCAGAAAAACCATCAAGAAAGCAGTAATGGGACTTTCCAGCTAACCTCTCTAGCATCTGATCAATGAATGGGAGTGGGAAATGATCCTTCCTGGTAGCTTGGTTGAGCCTCCTATAGTCAATGCAGACTCTCCAGCTGTTCTGCACTCGTATGGGCACTAGCTCATTCTTCTCATTGGCTACCACTGTGAATCCTGTCTTCTTTGGAACTACCTGCACTGGACTCACCCACTTGCTATCAGAAATAGGATAAATAATGCCAGCCAAAAGTAGTTTACTTACCTCTTTCTTGACCACATCTAGAATGGTGGGATTGAGTCTCCTTTGGGGCTGTCTCACTGGTCGAGCTTCTTCCTCTAAATGAATCCTGTGCATGCATAAGGAAGGGGATATACCAGGAATGTCTGCAAGTGACCAACCTATGGCTCTCTTATGTTGCTTCAACAGATTCAGCAACCTCTCCTCTTGGTCAGGCTGAAGGTTGTTAGCAATGATCACGGGTAGCTTGTCTCCATCTGCCAAGTAGGCGTACTTCAGATTCTCAGGCAGGGGCTTACACTCCAAGGTGGGTGGCTGTTGAATTGAAGGCACCAGTCTGCTTATGTTGTCACCTACCTGCAATACATTCTCAACAACAGAAACTTCCTCTATGGGAGGCACATCAGAATCGCATATAGTATGAGAAGGTGCACTCTCAACAATACTTAGAAACTCATTTATTTCAGAACAAGCACTACACTTACTGAGTCCGTCATGACACTGAAGGCAATGCATATCATCAGGAAAATTATGAATGGTGGGGAATTCAGACTCAAGATCATACAACTCAACACATGATTTCTCCACCATTAAGTCAATAAAGTTAACATGCAAGGCAGAATGATCTTCTAAGGGATACTTCATGGCATCAATGATATTGAATTGAATAGTGTTACCAGCGAACTCCATAGATAAAGTACCCTCATGCACATTAATTATTGTCCTTGCAGTTTTCAAGAAAGGTCTACCTAGAATGAGTGGTGCGTGTCCAGGTGTGTGATCATCCTCCATATTCAAAACGTAGAAGTCAGCAGGGAATATGAAATCTTTTACCTTTACTAACACATCCTCTAATACTCCCTCAGGGTATGCTGTGCTCCTATTTGCCAACTGGACCACCACTCCTGTAGATGTCAATGTGTCTGCACCTGCCTGCAAAGAAGAATACACAGATTTAGGCATCACATTAATAGAGGCTCCTAAATCCAACATAGCATTATGAAATTGCAAATTTCCAATAGTGCAAGGAATTGTAAAAGTCCCTGGATCTTTGCATTTCTGAGGCATGGCAGGTTGAATCAATGCTGACACATTTCTTCCCAAATTGATCTTTTCATTTCCTTTCAGTTTCCCTTTGTGGGTGCACAAGTCTTTGAGAAATTTGGCATACTTGGGAATCTGTCTGATGGCCTCCAAGAGTGGTATGTTCACCTCAACTTTTTTGAAAGTTTCCATGATCTCTTTGTCCAACTCAGCTTCTGCCTTCTTTTTATTTTGAGTGGCTCGGTGAGGAAATGGCAGTGGATGGCTGTAGGAAGTCTCTCCTCTATCTTGATCAATGGTGGGCTGCTTGTCCTTTTGAATGGGAGGAGGCTGATCTTCCTTTTGGCTTTCTTGTTGCTGCTCAAATTCTGGTTGTGGAGAGGGTGGGCTGCTCAACTGCTTACCACTGCGGAGAACGATAGCACTTACATTGCCCCTTGGATTTAAAACTGGCTGTGAAGGCAACTGACCCGAACCTTGACTCCGTAGCTCACTGATATTGGTTGCAAGCTGTCCAATCTGTGTCTCCAAATTTTGTATGGCAGTGTCGGTCCTTTGCTAAAACTGGAGATTGTTGGCAACGAGCTGCTTCATGATATCTTCCAAGCTTGATTCGGATTTAGGGGCTGGTTGTTGTTGCTGCATTGGTTGACTTGGTCTTTGTGCATTGAATCTGTGCTGCTGAGGTTGCTGATGATGTGGCTGGAATGGCTGGTTGGAAGGACCTCCATACCTCAAGTTTGGATGATCTCTCCACCCTGGATTATAGGTGGCAGCATATGGATCATATCTGTGTTGCTGCTGATGATGTTGTGGCTGCTGATGATGCTGTGGCTGGAAGGGTCTTCCTGGAAAAATGCCAGCACAAGCTTCTGTATTCTCCTGCAATTGAGGACAATGGTCAGTAACATGGGAAGATAATGAACAAATACCACATACCTGCTGAGATTGGGACTGTCCTTTATCAAGGGCTAGCTGTCTGACCATGGAGGCCAATTCCTCCAGTTTGTTCTCTATCCTCTGTTGGTCATTGATGGCAGCAACACTAATCTCATTGGCCTGTCTCATGGGAATGGCTGACCTGGTACCAAACTGTTGGGCATTCTGTGCCATCTTGGAGATTAGCTCTTGAGCAGCTGCTGGTGTCTTTTCAGAGGGGCTCCTCCACTAGCTGCATCCACCAAATACATATCCATTGGAATAAGACCTTCATAGAAGTATTGGATCAGCAGCTGGTCACTGATTTGATGGTGTGGACAACTAGAACACAATTTCTTGAATCGCTCCCAATACTCATGTAATGTCTCCCCATGATTCTGCCTTATGCCACAAATTTCTTTCCGAATGGCGGCTGTTCGAGATGCTGGAAAGAACTTCTCCAAAAAGATTCTTTTAAGCCCATCCCAACTTGTGATGGCAGCAGGTGGTAGGTAGTATAACCAATCCTTTGCAGCTCCATCCAATGAAAATGGAAAGGCCCTAAGCTTTATCTGCTCCTCATCAACTCCTTGTGGCCTCATTGTGGAGCAAACAACATGGAATTCTTTGAGGTGCTTGTGCGGATCTTCGCCTGCAAGGCCATGAAACTTGGGAAGCAAATGGATTAGCCCAGATTTCAATTCAAAGGTTGCATCCAATTGGGGATATTGAATGCATAAAGACTGATAGTGCATATCAGGGGCAGCCAATTCTCTAATGGTTCTACCATCCAAATGACCATGATTTACAATATTTCCATTATTTCCATTTTGATTGTGTTCATTCCCATTAGCTGCCATTGTGTTTAAGTCAGGGTTAGGAGGATTATCAGATGCAATGGCAGAAAAGGCAGGAGGATTATCAGATTCTTTGGGGTGCTCTAACTCTCTAGCCTTTCTTTGCTTCCTAAGGGTCCTTTCTATTTCAAGGTCTAGGTCAATTGGTATGTTCTTAGAGGATCTGGTCATGCACTAAAGATCAACACAAAAACATTCTCAAAATGACTCACAAAGAACAGCACACAAACTGGACCTAAGATGATGTTTTTATGCACACCAAAAATGCAAAAACATAAGGCACATAAAATTTACCAATCAAGAAGCCCTAAGACAATTTTTTTATGCAATTTTTCACAAACTTTCAACACAAAAACACTGAGGGACCTAAAAACACTGAAAACCTCACAAAATCAGCCACTAAGAAACACAAAACGGCCCAAAAAGTGGTCTAAACGTTGGAATTTGGCCAAAAAAGGGTCTCCTCACCACTTTGTGGTGACATTGATTCCTCACACCCCCATTTCTTTGGACACCAAAAATCAGCCCAATCGGAGCAAGTGAAAAAATGTGAACAGTAACTGTTTGCCTCAAAATCGTTTTTTTTTCCTAAAACTGGCTCCTATTTTGCCTCAAAAACCACTCTAAATGCAAGAAAACATCAAGGGAAGCATAAAGACATGAAATAACATCAAGTAAGGATGAGAAAGGAAGAGGATAGAACCAGTTTCTTGATCTCAATCCTTAAATATTGCTATCTGTCATGGAGGCTGTCAAAATCTGCTGAATAGGAGTTTGCTGTTTTGCACTTGCTGATTTTGTTGCTATCTCTTGCACTTGGATGCAGCTTGTTGGTCTCCTACAAAACAGAGAATAAGAGTTTTCTATCAGCAACGACAAAAAGAGAAAAAAAAAAAAAAGAATAAGAGAAGAAGAAAAGAAGAGAATAAGAGAAGAAGAGAAGAAGAGAAGAAGAGAATAAGAGTTTTCTATTTTTTGCTGGTCTTCTTGATCTTCTTGATTTATTTATGGCATAAACTTGGTACGTGGCGTTGTATCTAGCAGTGCCGAGTATGGTTAACTCGCTTTGGACCAGTAGCCCGCAACCAGCTAGTTTCCAACCTATATACCAAGTAGCAACCACAATTTTTTTTTAAATCAGTCTTCTTTGACAGAAACGAAATTGGTTCCCCGGCAACGGCGCCAAAATCTGATCGGGGCTGTCGAACACCAATAGATTAGATAGTATGATGATGTGGATTTGCAATAGAGGTGCAACCCTAAGTCGTCTCCCAACGAACCTCAAACGGATCTGTCAAAACAAGGCTAAACAAGGGGGGAGTTTTTGATGAAAAACAGAAAACAAAATGAGCAAGAACACAATAAATCAAGATGCAATCAGTTGCAAACCAATCCTTCTATCCCAGTTTTCATTGCCTTTTCGATAAACCATTTGTTTAGTTTTAATCCTCAAATCAAAAATCAGAAAATTCTTTAACAACCGCCAAAGATTTGGAAAAACCAATAATCAGATTCACAGATTCAAGACTGATTGAAGTACCATCCAAACAGGTTGTTCTCATTTCCAGTTAAAGCCTCAACCGAGCACAAAAACCTTGGATTCTCAAACAAAGACAATGCATGCATTCATCCAACCGGTATCAACACATACACAGATTTAAGAGAGAACGGAAACAAGAAAACAACAAAGTTAAAACTAAAACAAACAGATTTCCATTAAATCCAAGACTCAAACCGGGAACAAGGATGGTGTTACAACTTGATTACAAGATCCTTAGCCTTCCATCTTCACAAGAACAATGGAGAGAAGAGAAGTCGGCCACTGTTCACGCCCTTCCAAGAATGTCCCTTTAATGGCCTCTTAAGGTGCTTAAATAGAGCTTAAGGAGGAAACCCTAGGGTACTGCAACTTGACGGCCGATTTCGGAAAGGTTCTCGCGCGTTCTGGGCTTCGGACTCTTCATAAGAATTTTAGATCAGAAAGAGTAGATGAACTTGGGCTTTTGAATCACTTGATTTCGATATCGGACGCCCAAGATATGGCCTTTTAAAGAATTAGTATCTGTGCAGTTTTCCTAATTTGCCCCCAACTTCTTGGCCCCGACTTTGAAGTGCTGTTTGAAGGCCCAAATGAACTCGGATTTGGACAAACCATACCATTCCAGAAAGCTAAAGAAGTTCTCTAAAATATCTCTGAAGACATCATCTTCATTCTGGAATTTTATCTTGGCCAAAACACTGAAGGAAGTGCAGGAGGTCAAATTTGCCAAAATTGCTCTTGCTTCTCTATCTCCAATTTCCAAGATATCTCATTGCCATCAAGATGTCTCATGCCCCATCTCATGCTCCATAGCCCTAAACCTGGCAAAATAAAATAAAATAGTGTGAAGCCCAATTCTTATAAAATAAAATGAAATAAAATCAAGATGAATGAAATAACACAACTAATGTGCAGAAAGGACTAAATATGAGGGCTAAATAGTATGAAAATATGTGCTCTATCAGAAGTATGTGCCAGATCCTCAGCATGTGATTGATTTTCAGATTCTTGAAGTTAGAGAAGATGTGTCTTATGAAAAGATGCCTATCAGTATTCGAGAGTAAGAAGAAAAGATTTTGAGGAACCAATCAATTCCTCTTGTAAAAGTGCAGTGACAGCGACACTTGTCAGAAGAGGTAATGTGAGAATTAGAAGAAGAGCTGAGACGTCTTTACCCCCTCATTGTTTGAGTAACCAGATACAAATTTGGAGGACCAAATTCTTTTAAGGAGGGGAGAAATTGTAACAACCTGTTAGAGGGTCCAGTATTTAATTAGAATTATTTAAATGATTTTTCAAGAATTTGATTAAGACATTTTGCCAATTAATTATTTAATGTGGCAATTTAGAGATTTTGAAGGAAAAGAATAACATTAAATTCTTTTCAATGTTGGAATTAAAGGAATTTGCCAAGGTGGCTGTAACGACCCGTTAGAGGGCCCAATATTTATTCAGAATTATTTAATTAATTGTTAAAGTATTTAATTAAGAGATTTTGCCAATTAATTATTTAATGTGGCAATTTGGAGATTTTGAAGGAAAAGAATAGCATTTATGTCTTTTTAATGTTGGAGTTAAGGGAATTTGCCAAGGTGACAATTTAGATTTTAATGGAGAGAATAGTATTTAAATAGCATTTAAAGAGCATTTAATTCTAGTTATTTATTGTGGAAATTAAATGCTAGGACATGAAGGTCATTTAGAAATTTGTTATTAGAATTTAATTGTTAATTAAAGTTATATTGATTAAGGGATTAACATAATCCACAAGTGAGATGGTTTTGGTTTAAAGTCTCCTAGTTATAAGATATCCATATGTGAGATGGTTTTGGTTTAAAGTCTCCTAGTTATATTAGGAGAAGGAATCTATGATTAGAAAGGGAGTAGGATTTAGGATTTTTACATAGCATTTAATGGCAATTATTTATTGTGAAAATTAAATGCAAGGGCATGAAGGTAATTCTAGATTTTTATTATTATGTGAGAGTTTTAATAATAATTTTTGTATTATTATTAATTAAGTGAGATTATGTATTTAAAGGAGAATGAGAATCCATGTATGAGATGGTTTTGGTTTAAAGTCTCCTAGTTATATTAGGAGAAGGAATCCATGTTACAAAAGGAGTGGGATCTAGGGTTTTTATACCTCTATATATAGAGCCCATTAGCTTAGCTTTTCTTCACGCCATGAGAAGAACCAAGAGGCCAAGAGATAGTAAAGGCTTGCTAGAGTCTTCAGGATCGCTCCAGGGTTCGATCAGAGAGTTCTATTAGGCAAGTATTCTTCCTGTAATCCCTTCCATTACAGGTTCATATCAGTTTTGATTTCAGATTATTCCAGTTCTTCGTTGTAATTTTCAGATTTATATCATTAAGCAGAGATGTATATATATATATATGTGTATAACAGTGAAATTATGAGCAACTTCTATTAATCCTTATCCATTTTGGATTGCAAGTTCCATTAATCCTTATCCATTTTGGATTGCAAGTTCCATTAATCCTTATCCATTCTGGATTGCAAGTTCTATTAATCCTTATCCATTCTGGATTGCAAGTTCTATTAATCCTTATCCATTCTGGATTGCAAGTTCCATTAATCCTCATCCATTTTGGATTGCAAGTCCTATTAATCCTTATCCATTTTGGATTGTAAGTTCGATTAATCCGTATCCATTTTGGATTGCAAGTTCTATTACTCTAAGTTCTAATATCTGGATACCTTGTATCGTATTCGGATGTATCTAAAGTTCTTCGAGTATGATATTCGGATGGTTTGTTTATACATCCAGAGATGTTAAGATAATATCCAGATGTCTCGCCTGATATCCGGATGCCTCCCTCAAAAGTTGAATTTTTCATTCGAATAGTCCCAGTTATATCCGAATGCATCAGTGAGATATCCAGATGACCAGAATCATATCCGGATGTCCTAGTTCATATCCAAACACATCCCAGCATATTCGAATAGCTTCTGCTTTGAATATCAGTATATCTGGATAAGCCTTCTTCATATCCGGATGTCTTTCATCATATCCGGATATCCTTCCTGATATCCGGATGACTTTTCCAGAAATCCAATTTAGCTTCCAGTGAGTCCTAATTCAAGTTTAATTCAATTAATGTATTCAATACCTTCCAACATTGAATTCATAAACTAGAACATAACAAGTTAATCATACCCATACCCTAAATCATAGTTCATTGAATCTTTGTATTCTAATGTATAGATGAAGATCATATCATGTTCAACATTATTATAACATGATCAGCATTATTTTTGTGAGATTATGTGCATACATTTTGGTATGAGCATTGAGCATGACGTTATATGGAGCACTACATATCGTGTGCTAGTATTTATGTGAGCATTGCATTGCATTGCATTATGTGCGCCAGGCGGCTTGTCCGCGGGGATCCCATCAGTTTCAGTTTCAGCTCAGTTTATGAGTTGTCCGCCTGGGGGCCACCAGGGGGCTAGGGGCTTATTGCCCACAGTATGTGCTTACAGTTTTTTTCTGTTTACAGGATTCAGATCGGTCAGGTGTGTATTATCAGATTATGTGAGCTTATGAGCCAAAGTTGCATACCTGCATTTAGTTTACAATTATTCTTCGATATTCTTCGATTCAGCTTCAGTATTCTTTCTAGCTTATTACTTGCTGAGTTTTGTAACTCACCTTGTACTCTTCACCCCTCCAGGTTCTAGTAGGAGAGTATCAGACGTGGGGCATAGCAGCAGTGGTCTACAGTGTGTGTACGTGGAGCCGCTCAAGATAAAAGATGTCTGGGAGTCTGTTGAGTTTTATAGTATTTTCTCAGTTTGGATCTATTTTACATTTCAATTGAGGGATTGTCCCTTAGTCAGAGTTTACGCTTTTTATTTTGTATTGACTCAGAGTTTTTATTCCAGTTGATTGAGATGTTCAATTATGGTATCAGATTTCAGTTTATCAGCCAGTTTTATTTTATTTCCCCCGTAGCACCTCTTCTCGGGCAGTTCTAGGAGAGGGGGTGTTACAGTGGCGATCTAGTAATTTCTAATTGGGGGAATAGCATTTAAAGAGCATTTAATTCTAGTAATTTATTGTAGAAATTAAATGCTAGGACATGAAGGTCATTTAGAAATTTGTTATTAGAATTTAATTGTTAATTAAAGTTATATTGATTAAGGGATTAAGATAATCAATAACTGAGATGGTTTTGGTTTAAAGTCTCCTAGTTATAAGATATCCATATATGAGATGGTTTTAGTTTAAAGTCTCATAGTTATATTAGGAGAAGGAATCCATGTTAGAAAGAGAGTAGGATCTAGGATTTTTATATAGCATTTAATGGCATTTATTTATTGTGAAAATTAAATGCAATGGCATGAAGGTAATTCTAGATTTTTATTATTATTTGAGAGTTTTAATAATAATTTTTGTATTATTATTAATTAAGTGAGATTATGTATTTAAAGGAGAATGAGAATCCATGTATGATATGGTTTTGGTTTAAAGTCTCCTAGTTATATTAGGAGAAGGAATCTATGTCACAAAGGGAGTGGGATCTAGGGTTTTTATACCTCTATATATAGAGCCTATTAGCTTAGCTTTTCTTCACGCCATGTGAAGAACCAAGAGGCCAAGAGATAGCAAAGGCTTGCTAGAGTCTTCAGGATCGCTTCAGGGTTCGATCAGAGAGTTCTATCAGGCAAGTGTTCTTCCTGTAATCTCTTCCATTACAGGTTCATATTAGTTTTGATTTCAGATTATTCCAGTTCTTCGTTGTAGTTTTCATATTTATATCATTAAGCAGAGACGTATATATATATGCGTATAACAGTGAAGTTATAAGCAAGTTCCACTAATCCTTATCCATTTTGGATTGCAAGTTCCATTAATCCTTATCCATTTTGGATTGCAAGTTCTATTAATCCTCATCCATTTTGGATTGCAAGTTCGATTAATCCTCATCCATTTTGGATTGCAAGTTCGATTAATCCTTATCCATTTTGGATTGCAAGTTCTATTACTCTAAGTTCTAATATCCGGATACCTTGTATCATATCCGGATGTATCTAAAGTTCTTCGAGTACGATATCCGGATGGTTTGTTTATACATCTGAAAAGGTCAAGATAATATCTGGATGTCTCGCCTGATATCCGGATGCCTCCCTCAAAAGTTAAATTTTTCATTCGAATAGTCCCCAATTATATCCAAATGCCTCAGTGAGATATCTGAATGGCCAGAATCATATCCCGATGTCCTAGTCCATATCTGAATACTATCCAACATATCTGAATAGCTCATTCTTTGTGCTTCCAGTTATCCGGATGACTAGTATCATATTCGGATGTCCTAGTTTCTATCTGAATATATTCTAGCATATCTGAACAGCTTCTTATTTGAGCGTTAATGTATCCGGATGAGCCTCCTTCATATCCGGATGTCTTTCATCATATTCGGATATCCTTCATGATATCTGAATAGCTTTTCCAGAAACCTAATTGAACTTCCAGAATAGTTTAATTCAAGTTTTAATTAAGTTAAATTATTCAATAACATCCAGTAATGAGTTTATATGCCATAATATAACAAGTTAATCATGCCCATACCGTAAATCAAAATTCATTGAATCTTTGTATTCCAATATATAGATGAAGATCATATCATGTTCAACATTATTTTATTATGACATGATCAGCATTGTTTTGTGAGATTATGTGCATACATTTTGGTATGAGCATTGAGCATGACTTTATATGGAGCACTACATATCGTGTGCCAGCATTTATGTGAGCATTGCATTACATTATGCGCGCTAGGCGGCTTGTCCGCGGGGATCCCATCAGTTTCAGTTTCAACTCAATTTATGAGTTGCCCGCCTGGGGGCCACCGGGGGGCCACCGGGGGGCTAGGGGCATATTGCCCACAGTATGTGCTTACAGTTTTTTTATATGCAGGTTTCAGATCAGATAGGTATTTATTATCAGATTATGTGGGCCTATGAGCCAAAGTTGCATACTTGCATTTAGTTTATAGTTTATGTGCATTACACTTTTATGAATGCAATCAACAGTGATTATACAGTACAAGTTTAGTGAGTTATTTATCAGTATCGATATTCTTCGATTCAGCTTCAGTTATTATTTCCAACTTATTACTTGCTGAGCTTTATAGCTCACCTTGTACTCTTCACCCCTCCAGGTTCTAGTAGGAGAGTACCAGATATGGGGCCTAGCAGCAGTGGTCTATGGTATGTGTACGTGGAGCTGCTCAAGATAAAAGATGTCTGGGAGTCTGTTGAGTTTTGTAGTGTTTTGTCAATTTAGATCTATTTTATATTTCAGTTAAGGGATTGTCACTCAGTCAGAGTTTATGCTTTTCAGTTGTATTGACTCAGAGTTTTTATTTTAGTTGATTGAGATGTTCAGTCATGGTATTAGATTTCAGTTTATCAGCTAGTTTTATTTTATTTTCCCAAGTAACACCTCTTCTCAAGCAGTTCTAGGAAAATGGGTGTTACAATAACAACATTAGCTAACCATTCAGGATACAATACTTCTCGAATGAAGCCTGCCCTTAGCAATTTATCAATTTCTTCTTCTAAAGCTTGTAGCCTACCAGGGGCAATGTTCTGGTTCTTCTGCCTGACTGGCTTGAATTGGGGATCGACATTCAAATGATGACATATCACTTCTGGGCTGATCCTTGGCATGTCTTTTTGTTTCCAGGCAAATACATCCAAATTTTCATGCAGACATTTCACAATCTCTTCTTTTATATACCCTGGAAGTTGCGAGCCCACATATGCCAATTTCCCAGAATCAACTTCACTCAGATGCACTGCTTCTAATTCTTTAATAGGCTAAGGCTTGTGAGCGATTCCTTCTTCCAAGGATTTATGTATGGCCTTCTCTGCGATAGATAATGCTTCTTCCTTTCTCTTTCCTTTTGTAGATGAGACATAACAGGTTCATGCCTTCTTTTGGTCTCCCTAAACTTGTCCAACCCCGGCATGTGTAGGGAATTTCATCAATAAGTAGCATGAGGATATCACGGACCTCAGATCATTAAGTAGTGGGCAACCCAAAATCATGTTGTAGGCTACCAGGAGGTTTTAACCACCATAAAATTTTCTTATCGAGTTACAATTTGGGGATCTTCACCCAACGTGATGGGTAACTGAATAAACCCTGCCACTGGGACTGCTTCCCCGATGAAGCTGTACAGGGGTGAGGACACTTTTCTTAATCGGTCATGAGATAAATGCATCTGCTCAAAACAATTCCAGTAAATTAGATTAATAGAACTGCCATTGTCTACCAAGATTCTACTAATGGGTGTTTGGCCACGACTGCTGAAATAACCATCAGATCATCATACGAGAGTATTATATTACCTCGGTCGGTAAGGACGAATGTAATTGTCTCTGATTTCCATCACTGAATTAACTTGGTAGGCTTGGCGGGCGTATACCTTTCGAGAGGTCGAAGTGTCCCCACGTAGGGTTTTCCCTCTTGAAATAACGTGAATGGCTTGTTGAGTTAGCTCATTGTCTAACTGAGGATCTTGTCTACGATCCCTTCCTCTCTCTTGCTGCCTTGGGTCTTGTCTTTCATACCCATCACGCCTGTCTTCCCTTTGCCGGGGCTCTCGGCTTTCTTCTCCTTCCTTTCTCACATATCTTTGTAGGTGCCCTTCTCTTATGAGCATTTTGATCTGATTCTTCAACTCTTTGCAATGATCTATAGAATGTCCCTAGGTTCGATGGTATCAGCAATATTCCTCTTGGTTCCTCCCCATGGGCCTATCAACTCTACGGGGTAGTTTAAGGAGTCCTTCCGCCTCTACTGTAGCTAATATAGCTAACTGTGGTTGCAAAAGTCAGGTATAGTTATTAAACTGAGGTCTAGGTGTGTCTGCCCTCCTAACACTTTCCTGTT
This sequence comes from Diospyros kaki, assembly GCA_036245055.1. NCBI lineage: Eukaryota > Viridiplantae > Streptophyta > Magnoliopsida > Ericales > Ebenaceae > Diospyros > Diospyros kaki. Next base: position 16,603,138 of record BSEG01000009.1, on the reverse strand, counting down.
GTCATTCGGACTCTTCCTCCCCTTCGCGATCTTTTCTCTTTCGTTCTATGTCTTCATTCCCCCCCACATTTCTCATGATCTCGGTGTGAAGGATATACTTGTTTGCCCTAACAAACAAATCAGCCAGGGACATTGGAGGGTCTAAGGAAAGTGACTCTTGAAGAGAGGCGAGACGTGTCCCTTGCATTATGGCAGACACTGCTACCCAGTAAATCAGGAACTTTAAGAGTAGCATTGTGAAATCTATCCACAAATTGACGTAAAAATTCCTTGTTACCCTGTCGTATACTGAGTAAATATGTGGCATCTTTTTTCCTTCTACTGTTAATCACAAAATCCTTGATAAATTTTGTTCTAAGCTGCCCAAACGATGAAATGGAGCTTTCTGGCAGACTGTTAAACCACGTTCGAGCGTGTCCTGATAATGTTAAGGAAAAGGCCCGGCACATTATGTCGTTATCCCATCCATGCAATATCATCAATGACTCATAGTTTTGAACGTGATCATACAGGTCTTCCTTTCCTAAGTAGAGGGTGATTTGTGGCATTTTGAATTTTTGGGGCAAAGGCCTCTCCAATATATTCGCAGTAAAGGGGCATTTTCTATGCTGGTGCTCCTCCGTGGCAGGGATTAATTTTTTTCGCTCAAGTACTTCTTCCACTACTCTTTTCATGTCATAGCGCATGCTAGCTGTTGTTTGGTTGTCATGTCTCGTTGGCGTGCTAGCCACTGTTTCATGATACCTTCGCCATTGGGGTCTCCCGGCCCTGTGCTCCATTCTTGGGTTTTCGTTCCTTCGAGGCGCGTGACGAGGGTTCTTTCTTGGTGGTGGTTATCTGGGCCTATCCTCCCATCGAGGAGTGGATCAAGAGTGAGAATCGGGAGTGGTCTCTCGATAGGAATCAACTCCTATTTCGGGCTGAGGCTCAGGCAGTGGCATAAAGTTTTTCAAGGTGTCGGGCAATGTCCCTCCAATCATCATACCTTGGAGTATACCAGCCATGTCTTAAAGTGCCTGCATGCCCTCAACATATTGCTGTCTCAATGCTTCATACTCTTCCCACGGGACCGTGCGCAGTGGCTGACGTGAGGTCCCAGCTTGATCAGTGAGAATTGGACCTGAACCGATGTTAAGTGGAGATGGGACTGATTGGTTCCCCACATGCTAGCTCGGGGAAACAGAGCGATCACCTCCTTAGGGTTGAGCATTATGAGGGGGCAAAGGTGCTCCTTGTGGGTGAGAATCAGAAATAATGGGAGACCCTTCCTGTTGTTAAGAGTTCCGTGGTGGTAGGCGTGTTTCTACGCCTTGAGAGAGAGTTTGTCAATGTCCATAGGTGTATGCCATTCTTATGTTGACTTTTTGTCTTGTGTTTCCCACATATGGCGCCAATTGTTGTTGCCAAATACAATAATTTATTTTTATTGTGGACAGACGCAAAAGTCTTAGGAGTCATGCCTTCAAAGATGAGAGTCTTAACAAATAACTGAATCTGGTAGCCAGGTAGATTTGGTGGCCTTACAGAGCTGATGGTCTGATAGAGCTGATAGTCTGGTGGATTTGGTGGGCTGATGATCTGGTGGATCTGGTGGGCTGATGATCAGGTGGCCCAAGATAACCGAGTGACCTGAGGTGACGAGTGGCCTTGGATGAACGAGTGACCTGAGGTGACGAGTGGCCTTGTGTGACAAAGTGACCTGAGGTGACGAGTGGCCTTGGATGAATGAGTGACCTGAGGTGACGAGTGGCTTAGTGTGACCGAGTGACCTGAGGCGACGAGTGGACTTGTGTGAACGAGTGGCCTGAGGCGACGAGTGGCCTTGTGTGAACCAGTGACCTGAGGCGACGAGTGACCTTGTGTGAACAAGTGGCCTGAGGGGACGAGTGGCCTACAAAATGAGTGCACCATTAGGACCCGGGTGGGGGTCCCCGCGCAAACCCTCCGATCCTGAAGTTAGATCTCGAGAGAAAATGCAAAATGGTACTCCAATAACTCAAGAGTGTGTACCTTGTGATGGAGATGGGACTGGGTATTTATAGTGGAGGGTGAGGGAGGCCTCGCAATAATCTCGGTGAGGATCTCGCGGCCCGCTCTAGAGATCTCGCGACTCATTTGACTGGATGTTTGTTGATGAGAGGGGGCCCATTCGGTTGCCAACGAGTGTGCCGTGAACATGGCGGGGTCGGAGGGTCACTCAGCCTAGTCGAGTGGACCCCTGATCGAGACTGTCGAACCTCGATGATTGTAAAATATTTTTTTGATCTGCAGCAAGGGTGCGACCCCAAAGTCGTCTCTCAAATGAACCTCAATACAAATCTGTCATGACAAGAATTGAATGAGGGGTTTTTTTTTTTATGAAAAAGAAAGTATGAAGATTGAGTAAAAATATAAAAACGAAACTGTCTATGGATCCAAACGCAACTAGTTACAAATCTTTCGCTTAAACCAGGTTTTCATCATCCCTTCTTATAGATTAGATCTAGCCGAGTTTCAACACCCAAAATCTGCATAAATAAATCCCCAACAACCTTCTAGAGATCAAATCAAATCTAATATAAAAATCAAAGAAAACCTCCTTCAATCAGTCTACCAATTTTAATCTTCATTCACACAGATTCCAGAACCTAGTATCCATAACCATCATACCAAGTTATTTGTTCTGCTTCTTTCCTTCGTGTGTTGTATCAAGCGACTACAACATTAAAGCTGCAATATAGAAAAGAGAAATCCACCCTGTATATGTTCATACAACCGTCTTGAACATGCACTAGAATAAGCGAAAAAGAAGTAGAGAAGACTTAAAACAAATATAATTGAAATTCAAACCGGATTTCGTAGAAGCTTTCGAGATTCAAACCATGGAATAAGTTCGGATTTGCAACTGATTACAAGTGTTTAGCCCTCCATGGAGAAGAAAACAGAGAAAAAACGACTATTGTTATTGAGACAGAAAGTAAAAATCAATTAAAAAATAATCCTCCTCCCTAATGGCCTCTTAATGTGCTTAAATAGAGCTTAGGGAGGAAACCCTAGGTTACCGAAAATTCACAGCTGATTTAGAATAGAATAACGTGCGTTATGGGCTTCGGCCCCTTCATAAAAATTGTAGATTAGGAAGAGTATATGAATTTGGGCCTTTAAATCACTTGATTTGAATATCGGACACCCAAGTTATGGTCTTTTAAAGAATCAGTGTTCAGTGTAGCTTTCCTAATTTATCCCAGCTATTTGGTCCCAACTTTGAAGCGATGTTTGGAAGCGAAAACGAACTCAGATTTGGACAAACCATACCATTCCAGAAAGCCCAGGAAGTTCTATACAATATCTCTGAAGACATCATTCATGTTCTGGGATTATAACTTGGCCAAAAATTTGAAAGAAGTACAGAAGGTCAAATTTGTCAGCACACTTTTGCTTCTTTGTCTCTAATCTCCTTGTTTCCCTTCTTGCCATCAAAATTCCTCATGACCCAGGAAGCCCAAATCTGTCCAAAATAAAATAAAATAGTGTGAATCTCAATTCCTATAAAATAAAACAAAACAAAATCAAGATGAATAAAATGACACAACTAACGTGCAAAAAGACTAAATATGAGGGCTAAATAATATGAAAATATGCGCTCTATCAAAGGACCTCTTGCATTCTTGCCCACACCATGCCTTTGAGCAATGGCGGGTAGTTAGTTTCTTCTTTAATGCCTTAACTCCTAATTTGAAAATGCTGGTGTCCACCATGTGTAATGGTGACTTTTATGAAAAAACTCCTGAAGAGGCTATTGCATACTTTGACCATGTAGCTAAAAACTCTAGAAATTGGGAAGTTGGGCCATTAACCATGGGAGATTTAAGAGACTAATACAATCCACAACCAAAGGGAAAACTCCAATTAAATGAAACTGATGACATCAGTGCTAGATTAGCTCTGTTGACAAAGAAAATGGAAGAATTGGAGATGAAAAAAATGAAGGTTGTCAATGAGGTAGAGGTGCATTGTGTGGTGTGTGAAGCCAATAGCCATAGAACAGAGGAGTGTCCAACTCTCCCTGCTTTCAAAGAAGTGCTGTATGGCCAAACTTCAAACTCACAACCAAGGCAAACAGAGGGTAGGATATACCAAAACCAGAACCAGGGTGGAAATTATCAAGGGTACTACCCAAACTCAAACACCTACCATCCAAATTCTAGGAACCACCCAAATTTCTCTTGGAGAAATGACTCAGCACCTCAGCCACACCAACCATTTCCCTCACAACCACAGCCACAACCTCAGCCATAGCCCTACCAGCCTAACCAAGGACCATCTGGCTCATATCAGCCACTGCATAAGAGATCCCTAGAGGATACTCTACAACAATTTATGCAAGGGCAGATGGGGAACAATGCTCAGGTAGCAAAATTCCAAGAGCAAACAAATAGGGCAATTGAGGATATGAGGAGTCAGCTAACCAAGCTAACTCAAACCTTGACTATGAGAGAACCTGGGAAATTCCCTTCTCAACCAAATCCCAACCCCGTGAGGCAAACAAATCAAGTGGAATCATCAAATAGTGGGAACAATAATCATGAGCAGGTGCAAGCAGTCACTGTCCTTAGGAATGGAAAAATAATTGACAAACCAGATGACCCTAGGACAAACCAACCTAATGCACAAGAAGAAGAACAAAATGAAAATATAAAAAACGAAAATGCTCTAGCTTTGGAGGAAAAACTTGAAACCAAAAAAAAGGAAGATAAAGAAAAAAATAAGATGGAAGAATTCAAGAGCAACCCTGCACCACCATTCCCTCAAAGACTTACTTAAACAAAGAGGGAAAAATAAAATGCTGATATTTATGAAGTGTTCAAGCAGGTGAGGATTAAAATTCCTCTCCTTGATGCAATCAAACAGACACCATCTTATGCAAAATTCTTAAAAGACTTATGTACTGTTAAAAGAAAGATCAACATCCATGAGAAAGCATTCTTAATTGAACAGGTGAGTTCCATCCTACAACTTAAAACTGATGTTGCACCTTTTTGTATATTAATTTTGATGATGAAAAACATATATTGTCTTAATCCCCAAGTCATGAGTCAAAGCTATGGTTTTCAACATATATCAATTTCAATATCAAGATCTACTTTGTTAAAATGAAAACCAAATGAGTCAAAGTTATGGTTTTCAACATATATTAATTTCAATATCAAGATCTACTTTGTTAAAATGAAAACCAAAATGATTTATGATTTTCTATATTAGTTGGAGATTTGGAAAGTCAAGTATTTAGTCTTAAAAGAATCTTCTAAAATGATTTTCAAAATAGCTTTGAAGTCGTTGGTCAACATAGAGCTAAAATTGTTCTAAGACAAAAGACCAACTTGAACATAAATGTGCTTGATGAAAATTCAATCTTAAGTATGAAAATCATTTATGTTAATCTCATATTTCAAAATAATTTTTCATATTTTGAAGCATGCATGAAAGGCTTTGGTTTGAAATTTAAATGTATGAAAAATGGAAAGGAAAGTGTAAGAAAGAGTTTAGCACCTTATAAGGAGAAGTATAAGAAAGAGTTTTCTTTTTAGAAAACAAACTCCCGGTAATTTGATATCTATCATTCATTAGTGCTAAAACGATTTTTAACGAATTTTTCAAGAAATGGAAAGTGTATATCTTGGAGGTGGTAAAATCGCAAAATCCTAAGTTTGTACTAAAACCCAAATTCTACTTTTTTATTCTTATGGATTTTGATTTTTTAGATATTTTTATTGAATCCAAATGGGGGGTACTTCGTTATTTACATTTATGTATTAAAGTAAATGTCCTTCATTTACTTAAACTAAAGAAATGTAAATAAGTTGTGCTGTATGTGTGTCCTGAAGGATGGCTTCATCTGTCAACAGATGTCTCACCATCTGTCGACCGGTTCTTCATTTTTAGACCATCTGTCGACCGATGCTCTTGCATCTGTCGACCGACAGAATGTCATTTCGTGATGCTTCAAGCCATCTGTCGACCGTTCCTCTTGATCTGTCGACCGGATTTTAAAAATTTGCTAATCTGTCGACCGATGCCTTGCATCTGTCGACCGTTTGTGTCGCAGAAACCCCCAACGACTAATTTTTCCACTCACCCAAAGTGGCTTTCCCACTACCAACGGCAAGATTCGTGCATGGGCTTTCAAGAGACTATAAATACAAGTCAAATGGATGATTCAAACCAACCAAGAGATTACATTACAAGCTCCCAAGTGAAAAGATCATGGTTGTGCTTCATTGGTAAATTCGTTCTCATTTCAAGGCTTTGTATTCATTTTGTTAAATTCATTATTAAGCCTTGTATTTATATTTGAGAGAGTTTGTAACTGAGAATATTGTTTCTCAGATCCTCTCATATCTTATATCTCTTTGTATTTTTCCTAGCTTGTTTTGCTAGAGAGACTACATTGCTTGTAGGAGGATTTTGATTCCTAGCTTGTTGTGCTAGAGGACTTGCTTATTGAAGCAAGGGGTTGAATACCTAGCTTGTTGTGCTAGAGGACTTGCTTGTTGAAGCAAGGGGTTGTATTTCCTAGCTTGTTGCTAGAGGGCCTATCCGGAGAGATAGGAGGTTTTTAGTGGATTGATTGAAAAATCCTTAGTGAGAAGCTAAGGTAGTGGAGTAGGCTTGGTTTAAGCCGAACCACTATATATCGTTGTGTTTCTTATATGCTTGTGCTATTTGTTTCATTTATTGTTTCAAGCATTTCATTAATCATCACTTTCACTAAAATTACATTTTTCATTTAAAGGATTTTCAAGTTCAATCAATTTTTTAAAAACAACCCAATTCACCCCCCTCTTGGTGTTGGTGCCATAGCTATTCAAATCTAACAAAAACACCTCCTAAGTACAAAGACCCTAGTAGTCCAACCATTTCTTGCATAATTGGAAGCCAGAGGGTGGACCAAGCACTCTTAGATTTAGGAGCAAGTGTCAACTTACTTCCTTATAGTGTATATCAACAACTGGGCTTAGGAGAACTCAAGCCAACAAGAGTTACCCTATAGCTTGCTGATAGGTCAATCAAAGTCCCTAGAGGGATAGTAGAGGATGTATTAGTGCAGGTGGACAAATTTTATTTCCCTGTTGATTTTATAGTCTTGGACACACAACCCCATCAAGGCCCTCAACCCCTTGTTCCAGTCATTCTTGGTAGACCATTCCTAGCAACTTCAAATGCCATAATTAATTGTAGGAATGGAATACTTAAGTTATCATTTGGAAACATGACTGTAGAGATGAATATCTTTAGAGTTTCCAAACAACACATAGCTGAGAATGAGGTGGAGGAAATAGATTTGGTTCAAACATTAGCTGAGGACTATTTTGCAAAAGATTTTTTGAACAAATCTAAGGAAGAAGATCAAGAAGAGAGAGAGTTAAAAGAATTTGAGAACACTAAGGAGCAAGAAGCAATGCCTGTGGCTCAATGGATTCCAAAATCAGAACCATTGGGTTCTCTGAACAATGACGAGTCACAATCTGATAATACCTCACCCACACCTGAAATGAAACCTTTGCCAAGTGAGTTAAAATATGCATTTCTAGGTGATGAGAACACACTCCCCATAGTCATCTCTTCAAGTTTGACATCCCAACAGGAAATTCAACTGATAAACATTCTGAGAGCTCAAAAAAAGCCTTAGGTTGGACTGTAACACCCGGTGTTACAGGTGTTAAGAGAATAGGAAATGAAGTAAGAAGACTTCCAAAAATGCCCTTGAGAAGGTGATGGATCGTTGAGATTAAGAATGCCCAAGAGAGGGGTATTTTGGTAATTTGGATAGTGAAATCCAATATAAAGGGTATTTTGGTAAATTGGAAATAATTCCAAGGTGGAATTAAGTATGGAAGTGAATTAGTTCCCATTTTGTATTATGTGGAGACAAATGGGATTAAAAATCCACAAAGGGTGTTTTGGTAATTTTGGAGAGAAATTCCATAAAGGAATTAATTATGAGAAAAAGGGGAAATTAATTATGGGAGTGGAAATAATTAATTTTTCCTAAATTGGTGTATTTATATGGTGGTGCCACATGGATGGATGAGATTAAAATTTGGAAGCCAAGTTAGTGTCTTAGAGTGACACTTGGCATATTCTTGTTCAAGTAAAAATGGTGGCTTTTATTTAAATGGAAAAGAAAATAAGATGAGCCATTTTAGCCATGTGGGTGTAATGATTACTTGGATTAAAGAAAATTCCAAAAGAAAAAGAGAAATTAGTCACCCATTAATGTTTGGAAAATGTGGGATTTAATTTATATGAAATATATATATATATGTCCCTCAAGTGGTCTCTCAAGTTGATATGTTGAAATTAGTCAAAATAAATATATGAGAAATGGCTAATTTTGGTTTTGAAAGACCAAATGATCCAAGGGTTGGGATCAAGTCTTGAAATATGGGGATTTAATCATTTGGAAAAGAAATGAATTATGTCTCTCAAGTTGATGGATGAAAATGGTTAAATTAAATTAAATGGGATATTATATGATATTAGTCTTTCAAGATGATGGCCTTGAAAGTGACCAAATTAAATAAATAAAAAAGAAATTCTATTTTTGGGATTTAAAGACAAGATCAAGGGTGGAGAAATGGTCTTGAATTTCCAAAGGTTGAGATTAAAAGTCAAAGAGCACATGGATTGTGTTTTCTTGAATGGTGGGGATTTGGTCTTGAAAAGGGAAAAGAAATCTAAGGGTGGAGATTTAGGAAGACCAAATGGCATGGATTGTGCTTTTAATTGAAGGTTGAGATCTTCTCTTGAAAAGTAATTAAAATCCAATGGATGGGATTAAAGAAGACAAAAAGCACTTGGATTGTGCTTCTTTGGAGGGATGAGATTTTCTCTCATAAAGTGGGAAAGATCCAATGATGAGGATTTATTCTTGAAATGTTAGAAATAAGTATAAAAAGGGAAAGATGGCTTTATGCTCAAATTTTTCTCCATTTGTAGAGCTTGGAAGGAGAAGCCTTCCAATGAGGAAAGAAAAGAGAAGAAGAAGAATGGAGGAAAGAAATAGAGAGAAAGAAGTCTCCCATGGAGGAAAAAGTGAAGAAGAAGAAGTAAGGGATCAAGGTAAGATCCATTTTTCTTCTCTTTATTTTGGTTTTCTTTGTATGCAAAGTGAGTTCTTGTTTGAATGCCATTTTAGATGGGAGATAATGAAGATGGAAGCTCTCTTGAAATGGAGATTTAATATTAAAGAAGAGGTAAGGGATGGCCCCATGGGAGGTGGCCTTGCAATGGGGTTTTAAATATGTTTCATAAATGTATATGTTGCATTTGGCATGTTCTTTTATGTTCATGAGACTTATGGCCATAGGTTAGTTTGAGAACATGGTTGAAATGGTGGGTTGATGCCTCAACCTTGGAGGGTTGTGAGGGCAAAGAAACCTAGCCACATTTGCATGCATTTGGCATCATATAACTTGTTATGTTCATATTTATTTGGCATTGCACCCTTATTGAGCTTAATGGCTCATGAGGTTTTTACCCTCACATGTAGGTTGTGAAAGCATGGTAAAGTCAAGACAAAGTGAAATGGCATGGGAAAGCATGGAAGAAGATTCAAGTGTATATTTTGGCTTATGGAAGCTTATGTGTTTGATTTGTGTAATGTAAATTTGTTGTTAGTTGAGGTATATGTTGTATTTATACAATGAGATAATGGCTTATGGCATGTTGGTGCCTAGGTTGAGTGAGGTCTCATTTGGTGTGTATGGTGGGAAGCACTAAGAAGTTAAATCCTATGATTATGGGTTGTTGGAAAAATTTTGTGTGTTTGATATTGTTATGGAAGTATTGAAAGTTGGGTTTAAGCCTTGATTATGGAGAATTAGAGGCAAAAATCAAAATGAATGTGAAGGATTTTTGATTATTTTGAATTCTGGAAAAATTGGGTTAGGAGACCCAAGAATTTAAAAAAAAAAAGGGGAAAAGAAGTAAAAAGGGCAGCAGCAGTAGGCGTGCCCAGACGCGCGCGCGCGGGCGGCCGCGCGGCCAGTGGCCAGCGGGGCCCCACGCGGGCCAGCGGGCCCCGCCGGCCAATTTTTTTAAAAAAAATGGAAAAAATTGGGGAATTTTGGGGCATTTCTTAATGGAATTTGGGCCCCGGAGGAATTTTCAAAATAAAGGGATTTTTCGGGCATTTTGGAGATTAATGCCGAAATTTTGAAAAATTTGAAATTGATGAGTTTTTCCTCCAAAATTAGTAATCAATCAATGGATTGATTTAAATGGTGATTTATGGAGCCTGGTAAAATTCTTGGTTGGAAAAGAATTAAATAAAATTGAGAAAATGGCAATTGGGCTTCGGAATGAGATTTTCTTTATAGCCAAATGCGGTGTGGTTTAAAGCCCAATTCTGCTAGTAAATCCTGGGGTTTAAGGGAAGGGAAGGACGAGCCTAGCTCCCACCTAGGGCGTTTCTTTTTGAAACATGGTTCACCCTTTATCAAAGACCGGGCAGGTGGACAATTCGGGTAATTGTTCACGAGTAACACCCGTAAGTAGGAGCGGGGCGTTACAGATTGGTATCAGAGCGTGGTTGGAGCATCAAGTAGAGGATGCTTGGAGAAATATGGTTAAAGGTTGATCGGAAAGCCTTGGAAGTAGAACCGCAAGTGACCAATGACCGTAAGAGTTGGGTCAAGGCATTGAGGTTTATGGTAATGTGAATGGAATGCTCGGATATTCCTGTTATAGGAAAGGGGAAAATATCATGGGTTGAGATGATATTTCGTAAGAAATATATGGGTCGAGCAATGAAGAGTCAAGTGCCCAAGTGTGGGTATTGGTATCAAGAACCCGAATGTGGAAATTTGTAGGTTCATGAGGCATTCTAAGGATAAGAGTTCCTTGCGATTGAAGTGTTGAGGCTTGTGTGGGGACACAAAGCCGAGTCATGATAAGGATCATGATGGGATAAGGAGAGCCGAGGTATAGCTAATCCAAGAAGGGATTAGTGGACCAACCTATGTTGGGGAGATGTACAAGCCCGTATGAGGGAATGGAGTGGTTCCCGTAGAGGTGACGTGCTAAAGGTTGCATGCTTAAACTAGGGTGAGCTAAGATTGAAATTAGCTCGAAGCCCAAAGAAAGAAGTCGTCAACAGGTGGTGTGACGAGCTCCAGGAATGGAGTAAGCAAAAGTTGCTTATAGAGGGGCTCTAGGTGGAGCGAACATGTGAAGCATATGCCAATCATGGCTAGGGTAGGCATGACGTTGGTAGTTCATTGAAAGACTCCAAGGGGAGTCGAGTGTGAGTCATGCATGAGGGGTGCATATGGTGCCATATGATTATATCGTTACGACGATCCTGGAGGGGACGTGCCCAGGGTATGAGTGGACCCTAGTTGATTTCATGATGAAATGGGATATATCCCAAGAAAGGATAGGTATGTGGCAAATGGACCCTGGAGGGTACTTGTGTGAGATGGAAATCCCAAGTGAGTCGAGCTGGAATCCAAGAGGATCCAGATTTGGGATAAAGGAGTTGGGCATGCGTAGATATGCGCGTGGGAGCCATGGGATTGGAAGTCCTGGTTGAGAAAGGCCAAAGTAACCGTTCTTGTGAATGATGGATGAGGGGTTAATCTAAACTCTCATTGACACTTGGGGTCAGGCGAGACGCCTAAGGTCGGGAGATGAGAGGTGAATAGACCCTCATTATGATACCTGGGGTCGAGATGACGCCTAAGGTTACGAGACCCTTAATGGGAGACGCAGAGGTCACCCAACGAAGGGCAGCAGCAGAAGGCTGCTGCAGCAGTAGGCGCGCCCAGGCGAGAGGCCGCGTGCGGGCAGGCTCGGCCAACCCGCGCGGCCAGTGGCCAGCGGGCCCCGCCGGCCAATTTTTTTTAAAAAAAATGGAAAAAATTGGGGAATTTTGGGGCATTTCTTAATTGAATTTGGGCCCCGGAAGAATTTTCAAAATAAAGGGATTTTTCGGGCATTTTGGAGATTAATGCCGAAATTTTGAAAAATTTGAAATTGATGAGTTTTTCCTCCAAAATTAGTAATCAATCAATGGATTGATTTAAATGGTGATTTATGAAGCCTTGTAAAATTCTTGGTTGGAAAAGAATTAAATAAAATTGAGAAAATGGCAATTGGGCTTCGGAATGAGATTTTTTCTTTATAGCCAAATGCGGTGTGGTTTAAAGCCCAATTCTGCTAGTAAATCCTGGGGTTTAAGGGAAGGGAAGGACGAGCCTAGCTCCCACCTTGGGCGTTTCTTCTTGAAACATGGTCCGCCCTTTATCAAAGACCGGGCAGGTGGACAATTCGGGTAATTGTTCACGAGTAACACCCGTAAGTGGGAGCGGGGCGTTACATGGAGCATCTCAGACTGGCATGGAATTAGTCCTTTGACTTGCACTCATAGGATATTTCTAGAGGAGAATGCTAAACCTGTTAGGCAAATACAGATGAGACTCAATCCTAACATGAAAGAGGTGGTTAGGAAAGAAGTACTAAAGTTGCTAGATGCGGGTATTATATACCCCATCTCTAATTCAAAGTGGGTCAGCCCCACTCAAGTGGTCCCAAAAAGGTTTGGAGTCACAGTGGTGAGAAATGAAAAGAATGAGTTGATCCCTACTCGCATCCAAACCGGATGGAGATTGTGCATCGATTATAGAAAACTCAATGCAATGACTAGAAAAGACCATTTTCCATTGTCATTCTTGGACCAAGTCCTTGAAAGAATAGCTGGGAAAGCATTCTATTGTTTCCTTGATGGTTATTCAGGATATAACCAGATTGACATTGCCCTGGAGGACTAGGAAAAGACCACTTTCACATGTCCATTTGGGACATATTCCTTGTAACACCCCCTCTCCTAGAACTGCTCGAGAAGAGGTGCTAGTGGGGAAAATAAAATAAAACTGGCTGATAAACTGAAATCTGATACCATAGCTGAACATCCCAATCAACTGGAATAAAAATTCTGAGTCAATACAGTCTAAAAAGTACAAACTCTGTTTAAGGGACAATCCCTCAACTGAAATATAAAATAGATCTAAACTGATAAAACACTATAAAACTCAATAGACTCCCAGACATCTTTTATCTTAAGTGGCTCCACGTACACACTATAGACCACTACTGCTAGGCCCCACATCTGGTACTCTCCTGCTAGAACCTGGAGGGTTGAAGAGTACAAGGTGAGCTACAAAGCTCAGCAAGTAATAAGCTGGAAAGAATAACTGAAGCTGAATCGAAGAATATCGATACTGATAAATAACTCACTGAACTTATACTAAATAATCACTGTCTGATTGCATTCATAAAAGTGTAATGCACATAAATCGTAAACTAAATGCAGGTATGCAACTTTGGCTCATAGGCCCACATAATCTGATAAAACATACCTGACTGATCTGAATCCTGTAAACAGAAAAAACTGTAAGCACATACTGTGGGCAATATGCCCCTAGCCCCCTGGTGGCCCCCAGGCGGGCAACTCATAAACTGAGTTGAAACTGAAACTGGTGGGATCCCCGCGGACAAGCCGCCTAGCGTGCGTAATGCAATGCAATGCTCACATAAATGCTGACACATGATATGTAGTGCTCCATATAAAGTCATGTTCAATGCTCATACCAAAATGCATGCACATAATCTCACAAAACAATGCTGATTATGTCATAATAAAATAATGTTGAACATGATATGATCTTCATCTATATATTGGAATACAAAGATTCAATAAATTTTGATTTACCGTATGGGTATGATTAACTTGTTATATTATGGCATATAAACTCATTACTAAATGTTATTGAATAATTTAACTTAATTAAAACTTGGATTAAATTATTCTGGAAGTTCAATTAAATTTCTGGAAAAGCCATCCGGATATTAGGAAGGATATCCGGATATGATGAAAGACATCTGGATATGAAGGAGGCTCATACGGATACACTGACGCTCGAATAAGAAGCTGTTCGAATATGCTGGAATATATTCAGATAGAAACTAGGACATTCGGATATGATTCTGGTCATCCGGATACACTGGAAGCACAAAGAACGAGCTATTCGGATATGCTGGATAGTATTCGGATATGGACTAGGACATCCGGATATGATTCTAGTCATCCGGATATCTCACTGATGCATTTGGATATAATTGGGGACTATTTGAATGAAAAATTCAACTTTTGAGGCAGGCATCCAGATATTAGGCGAGACATCCGGTATTATCTTGATCTTTCCAGATGTCATACTCGAAGAACTTTAGATTCATTTGGATACGATACAAGGTATCCGGTTATTAGAATTTAGACTAATAGAACTTGCAATCCAAAATGGATAAGGATTAATCGAACTTGCAATCCAAAATGGATGAGGATTAATAGAACTTGCAATCCAAATTGGATGAGGATTAATGGAACTTGCAATCCAAAATGGGCAAGGATTAATGGAACTTGCAATCCAAAATGGATAAAGATTAATGGAAGTTGCAATCCAAAATGGATAAGGATTAATAGAAGTTGCTCATAACTTCACTGTTATACGCATATATATATATATATACGTCTTTGCTTAATGATATAAATCTGAAAACTACAACGAAGAACTGGAATAATCTGAAATCAAAACTGATATGAACCTGTAATGGAAGGGATTACAGGAAGAATACTTGCCTGATAGAACTCTCTGATCGAACCCTAGAACGATCCTGAAGACTCTAGCAAGCGTTTGCTATCTCTTGGCCTCTTGGTTCTTCACATGGCGTGAAGAAAAACTAAGCTAATGGGTTCTATATATAGAGGTATAAAAACCCTAGATCCCACTCCCTTTATAATATGGATTCCTTCTCCTAATATAACTAGGAGACTTTAAACCAAAACCATCTCATACATGGATTCTCATTCTCCTTTAAATACATAATCTCACTTAATTAATAATAATACAAAAATTATTATTAAAACTCTCAAATAATAATAAAACTCTAGAATTACCTTTATGCCCTTGCATTTAATTTTCACAATAAATAAATGCAATTAAATGTTATATAAAAACCTAAGATCCTACTCCCTTTCTAACATGGATTCCTTCTCCTAATATAACTAGGAGACTTTAACCCAAAACCATCTCACATATGGATATCTTATAACTAGGAGACTTTAAACTAAAACCATCTCACTTATGGATTATCTTAATCCCTTAATCAATATAACTTTAATTAACAATTAAATTCTAATAACAAATTTCTAAATGACCTTCATGTCCTAGCATTTAATTTCCACACTAAATAACTAAAATTAAATGCTCTTTAAATGCTATTCTCTTAATTAAAAATTACTAAATTGCCACCTTGGCAAATTCTTTTAACTCCAAAATTAAAAAGAATAAATGCTATTCTTTTCCTTCAAAATCTCTAAATTGCCATATTAAATAACTAATTGGCAAAATCTCTTAATCAAATACTTCAACAATTAATTAAATAAAACTTGAATAAATACTGGGCCCTCTAACGGGTCGTTACAATTTCTCCCCTCCTTAAAAGAATTTGGTCCTCCAAATACTTCAACAATTAATTAAATAATACTTGAATAAATACTGGGCCCTCTAACAGGTCGTTACATGCCTATAGACATATGCCTTTTGGACTATGCAATGCCCCTGCCACCTTCCAAAGGTATGTGATGAGTATTTTTAGTGAGATGATAGAACACATTGTGGAGGTTTTTATGGATGATTTCTCTGTCTATGGAGCTAGTTTTGAGGCATGTTTAGAGAATTTAGAAAGAGTTCTAGCTCGTTGTGAAGAAACCCACCTTGTGCTTAACTGGGAAAAATGTCATTTCATGGTCAAACAAGGCATAGTCCTAGGGCATATTGTCTCTGCTAAGGGAATGGAGGTGGACAAAGCCAAAGTAGAAGCCATCCAAAAACTGCCAGTCCCTAAGAGTGTTAGGGACATCAGGTCTTTCCTTGGGCATGCTGGGTTCTATAGGAGATTCATAGCATCTTTTAGCAGCATAGCCCAGCCTCTGTGTAATTTGCTCTCCCAGAATGTCCCATTTGAGTGGACATCATCTTGTCAAACCTCTTTTGAGAGGTTAAGAAATGCTCTCATCTCAGCCCCCATTATTCAACCACCAGATTGGTCATTGCCCTTTGAACTCATGTGTGATGCAAGTGATTATGCTGTAGGAGCAGTCCTAGGGCAAAGAAAAGATAAAAAACCTTATGTCATCTACTATGCCAGTAAAACCCTCAATGAAGCCCAAAAAATTACACAACAACTGAGAAGGAACTATTGGCAATAGTTTTTGTATTAGAGAAGTTCATATCATATCTGGTGGGGTCATTGGTCATTGTTTTCACTGACCATGCTGCTTTGAAATACTTGCTCACCAAACAAGATGCCAAACCGCGTCTTATTAGGTGGATTTTGTTACTCCAAGAATTCAACATAGAAATCAAAGATAAAAAGGGAGTAGAAAATGTGGTGGAAGACCATTTGTCTAGACTTCCATGCCAAGACCTTAATCTAGACAAAGAACCAATCAGGGACACCTTTCCAGATGAATAACTCTTCCTTATCAATGATACCTCAACCTCTGTTACACCATGGTACACAGATTTGGCCAACTATCTAGCCATCGGTCTAATTCCAAATCATTGGACCAAGCTAGATAAACAAAAATTCTTTAGGAAGGTTAGGACTTATTTCTGGGATGACCCTTACTTGTATAAGTATTGTGCTGACCAAATTTTAAGAAGGTGCATCCCCGAGCATGAGCAACAGAGTGTTTTGAATTTTTGTCATACTCTTGCTTGTGGAGGTCATTTCTCCATAAGAAAAGCATTGGCGAAGATCTTACAAAGTGGATTCTTTTGGCCTACCATGTTTAGAGATATGCATCAGTTCTGTAGCTCATGTGATAGATGCCAAAGGCTAGGAAGCCTAACTAAGAAGAATATGATGCCCTTGCAACCCATTCAGGTGTTAGAAATTTTTGATTGTTGGGGAATGGACTTCATGGGACCATTTGTTAATTCAAGTGGACACGAGTACATCTTGTTAGCTGTTGACTATGTGTCCAAGTGGGTAGAAGCAATCCCAACAAGAACAAACGATCATCGGGTTGTAATGAAGTTTTTGAAAGAAAATATTTTTAGTAGGTTTGGAATGCCTAGGGCCATCATAAGTGATGGAGGTTCTCATTTCTGCAACAAACCAGTGGCTGAATTAATGAGAAAATATGGAGTAGTCCACAAGGTTGCAACCCCATATCACCCTCAAACCAATGGCCAAGCTGAATTGGCCAATAGGTAGATAAAAAGGATTTTAGAGAAAACAATCAATTCTAACCGCAAGGATTGGTCCTTGAGGTTGATTGATGCACTTTGGGCTTATAGAACTGCATACAAGACCATTCTAGGCATGTCTCCCTATAGGTTGGTATATGGTAAGCCATGTCATCTGCCAGTTGAAATAGAGCACAAAGCCTACTGGGCCATTAGGAAGATTAATGAGGAATCAACAGAAGTGAGCCTCAATAGGAAATTGCAACTTAATGAACTTGAAGAACTTAGGGATGAGGCATTTGAAAATGCCAAATTGTCTAAGTTGCATATGAAAAAGTTGCATGACCAACACATCAACAGAAAAAAATTTCATGTTGGTTAGCAGGTGCTTCTCTACAACTCAAGGCTTCATTTGTTCCCAGGGAAGTTGAGATCAAAATGGACAGGACCCTATACAATCAAGACCATATTAGAATATGGGGCAATAGAAATTGAAATCAAAGAGTCTGGACAATGTTTTAAAGTGAATGGTCAAAGGCTGAAACCATATCTAGGTATAGTTGAGAAAGATCTTGTTGAAGAAAATGAAGAGATGGCGGAGTTGGGTGATCCACCGTTAGTGGTTAAATGACCTTTAGGAACACATTCGTCTGGGAATCTGACGTTAAAAGACCACCTTCCATTTAGGTTAAATGGATGTTTCTAGATTTGAAAAACAAAAATAAATAAATAAATAAATAAAGAAAAAAGTATATAAAAAAAATTTGTTTCTTTTCTGCATTACTTAAATAGTGTTTCTCTGTGTGCAGTCTAAATAAAAATTTTACATACGAGTTCATACATTGAAGACCGCCAGGTATGCCTATTTTCTATCCTTTTATTGCCGATTGAGGACAATGCCCAATTTAAGTTAGGGGGTAAGGTGTACTTAAGGTTTATTGGTGTTTGAATTTGATATATTGTGCAAATAATTTTGTTTTACTTGATAATAATGCTTTGTGTGGTATATATAATTTTATTAGGCACCTAAAAAAAAAAATTAACTAACCCAAAAAAAAAATAAATAAATAAAAATAAAAAAATAAAATAAAAACTAAAAAAAACAAAAACAAAAACAAAAACAAAAAATATATATATATAAAATAAAAAAATTGAGAGAGAGACAAAATTGACGTTTGTGGTAGCCACTTTTTCTCGAGCAGTGCAATCACACTGCCCTATAAAGAAAGAGGCACACTGCCAAACGTTAAAAAATGAGACACTAGACGACGCCAAACCTGACAGCACAATCATGGCATGCCTCGAGCCAAGTGTAGAATAGTGACATCCATTGCTCTATAAGAGACTCCATTTCTGTATGACGTAAGCCACACTTTTGCAAGCAAGCTTAGTCTTCTCTCCTTCGTGTTGTTCTTCGATCAGGTATTCTCGTTCATTTTGTAAGATTTATAGTTTCTACTTTTCTCTTATTATAGTTGTCTTTTAATTTTAAAAAAAAAATGGATCTTCAACTCTCAAAAATTTGCAAGTACTATCCATCTCTCCCAATGAATGATTTAAAAAAAAATTATGTTGCTAGGTGTGAAAGACTTAGAATGTTAATGTATAATAGCATCCCTGAAGATGTTCGTTGGTTTATCGAAGCAAAAGTTCGATTACTAGGCAAAACTTCACCTAATTTTAAGCACTTTCCGGGCTTAGGGAAGAGTAGTTTTGCGAAGAAACGGAGAGCGAAAAGAGTGAATGGTTGTCACAAGTGTGCTCGATGGACATGTAACACTCGATGCAAATCTGTGGGGTTTACGTCCATAAATCGAGAAGATAAAATTAGTTTCATAAAGGATGGACTGAGTAAGGAGTCTTTGGATGATATCCGATTGACTCTTGAGACGCATCCGTGTGGAATAGTACAAAGAGAACTTCTTTCTTTATGGTCCCAGTCCATAAGTGACTACCAACGCTATAATCTTGGGAATCTGACTAAAAACGACCCTGTTTGCCAATCTATAAGAAAATTGGATGGGAAGCCTATCCCCACTTCATAGAAAGTGTTTAAGCCGTTTCTGGACGTAAAACCAGAGGAAGATGTGAGCCACAATCACAACTACTTGTACATACGCATGATTTTTGTTTGTATTTATTTCTTGTTGAATTGTTATATAGCTACTTTTGATCGCCTAACCTCTTTCCAGGGTATACAAAAGGAATAAACATGGAAGGCCAGTTAGTTCGTTGAATCAAAACCATATGTGTACTTTGTGGCTCTTAACTCGGGAGCGATAGTAGTTACGCACTTGCAACAAGCGAACTAGGCCTAAAATTGGGAGAAAGAAAAATTAATTTGATATATGGAGGGGGAAGTCGTGGATTGAATGGTTATATTTCACAAGCTACACATCTTAGAAAATCATATGTGGTAGGTGTAATGTCAATCCCTTTTGCTGAACCACGTATTTCTGGGATTACACGCAGTCAATTTATAGAAACGACTTCTATGTCTGAGCGCATGGCTTGTAAGATTTATCAATCAGACTCCTTCATCGCTTTACCAGGAGGTTTTGGTACACTTGAAGAAATCTTCTATATAATCTCCTGGGCCAAGAGCAATCTCCATACCAAACCCATTGGACTTTTAAATGTTAACCATTTTTCGATTGGTTGCTCTCTTTTATTGATCAGGCTATGGAACAAAAGTTCATTTCTCTTTCAGCAAGAAAGATTCTCATTTCTGCATCTACCATTGAGGAGCTGCTAGAGAAATTATATGCTTATATTCCACAGCACGATCCTTATGAGCCTCGGATAGATTGGTCTAAGGTAATCAAAAACAAGCGCCAAAAAGGTTCGATTAATTTAGATTTATCTCTATAAGGCAAGTTTATGATAAGATGGCTGAGTAAGGAGTACTTTTTGTACTCTTGAGACGCATCTTCTATGACTTGTACGAAATTTCTTTTCTTGTGTTCTTAAAAAAAAAAAACTGTGGAATGTTGTTAGGCGAGTCTATGATAAGATGGCTGAGTAAGGAGTACTTTTGGTACTCTTGAGACGCATTTTGTTTATCTTATGACTTGCATGAATTTTTTTATATAAATATATGTTATGCTTATTTGTTTGTTTGAGTTCTAACAGTTCACAGTAAATCTATGGACTTGTGGAGTTACAGGTATTCCTAACAACCCTATTTTATTACTGCAATTAAAGTTGGGGGGTGTAAGGTCTAGTTATCAATGATCTGGTTCATGTTTAACTGTGAGTTTCCTATTACTTGTTTGTAGTCTTGAGTGAATTGATTATTTTTATCTACTCTTATTTAAAAAAAAAAAAAACAAAAAATTGTGTTTTAAATAACGTTGTTCCTAAAGCATTGGAGTTATGCACTGATAGCTGGTTAAGTTTGCGATACGAAACTGATATGCCCTATAAACATGAAGAATCACAAGACCTAAAAACTAGTCTTGAGACATGGAAATGAAGACCAAAGGCCCAACAGGTTGTAGGAAATCAAGGAAGTAATCCGAAGGAGCAAGAGGTCGAGCCGAGACCAAGTGGGGAGGGCCCACTCGGTTATGCCAAGTGGGTACGACACTGCCTTAGTTTTTCAGCCATAACTTTCTCATACGAGCTCCGATTCAGCTGATTCAAATTCCTATGGAAAGATAAGAGAATTATATACAACTTTCATGTTTTGTGTTTTGATAGATTCTGGCTTAATAAAGGGGTAAATCTGGTATGAAGTTGATGCACCTACACTATGAAGGCTCGGAGTTAAGCATTGAAAGAAGATGGACTCGAACCAAGTCAAAAGCGCAAAAGAAGGCATAACCGAGTGGCCCCCCCACTCGTTTGAGCAAAAGAAGACATGACCGAGTGGCCCCCACTCGGTTATGACCGAGTGGCCACTCGCTATTTATGACCCACTCGGTTTTGCCGAGTGGGTATGACACTACTTCAGTTTTTCAGCCATAACTTTCTCATACGAGCTCCGATTGACCTGATTCAAAGTTCTATAGAAATCTAAGAGAATTATATACAATTTTTATGTTTTGAGTTTCTAGAGATTCGAGTTAAATCATCATGAAAATGGAGAATTAAGTTGAGGTATGTGAACCACTCAAAACCGAGCCAAGGAAAAGGGGAGAAGAATGCATGGTCGAGTGGGCTTGGGCTAGTCTCTCCTCTTTTCCCTCTCGGATGGGCCGCAAAATCATCAAAATGGGTCGTTTGATTCTCGCAAATCTTCTCTCTCTCCTCCGCTATAAATACGAGATCATGCCTTCATCACAAGGTATGCTATTTTGAGCAATTCAAGTACGATTTGATATTTTCTCTCGAGATCTAATTTAAGCATCGGAGGGTTTGCGCGGGGACCCCCACCCGCGCCCTAACGGTGCTCTTGTTTTGTAGGCCACTCGGTCACTATCAGAGCCACTCGGTCACCAGGCCACCCGGTCACCTTCAGTGCCACTCGTTCACCTTCAGGGCCACTTGGTCACCAGGCCACTCGTTCGTCACAAGATCACTCGTCACTTCGAGACCTCTCGTCACCTTGAGGTCTCCCGTCACTCCGTGGCTTCCCGTCGCTCCGAGGCCTCTCGTCACCTTGGGGACTCCCGTCGCTCTGAGGCCTTTCGTCACCTTGAGGCCACCAAATCGCTCCGAGGCCTCTAGTCACCTTGAGGCCACCCGGTCGCTCCGAGACCTCTCGTCACCTTGAGGCCACCAGATCATTTTGAGGCCGCCAGATCATCAACCCACAAGATTATCAGCTCATCAGACCATCAGCTCTGTTGGTTTGTCAGACTTGAGACTCCATCAGATCCAATCCCTCGTCCAGATTTTTCATCAGTGAAGGCACGACTCCCGAGATACTTGCGTCTGTCCGCAATAAAAAATAGATTGTTGTATTTTGGTAACAACAATTGGCGCCGTCTGTGGGAAACGCAAGATAAAAAGTCAACTCAAGAATGGCAAACACCCGTGGACACGGACGAACTCTCTCTCAAGGCGTTGAAACACGCCTACGACGACGAAACACTCAGCAACAGGGAGCACCTCCTCCCTCACATAATACTCAACCTGAAGGAGGTGACCACCCCATTTCCCCCAGCACGCAGGTGGGGAACCAAACAGTCCCACCACCACTACTTATCGGCTCAAGACTGCCGCCTACTGACCAAGCCAGGACTTCACGACAGCCACCACGCACAGTCTCGTGGGAGGAGTATGAAGCATTGAGACAACAACACGTTAAGGGCATGCAAGCACTTCGAGGCATGGCTGGTATTCTCCAAGGTATGATGCCGGTAGGGACGTTGCCCGATACTCTGAAAAAGTTTATACCACCCCCAGAACCTCAGCCCGAGGTAGGGGCCGATTCCTACCAAGAAGCTACTCCCAATTTTCATTCTCAACCTACGCCTCAACGGGAGGGCAGACCTAGATCGCCACCATAAAGAAAGAACCCTCATTCTGTACCCCGAAGAAATGAAGACCCAAGAATGGAAAACAAAACCAGAAGCCCTCAAAGACGGAGGTATCATGAAACAGTGGCCAGTATACCAACAAGACATGACAATCAGACAACAGCCACTATGAGGGATGATATGAAAAGAGTAGTAGAAGAAGTGCTAGAACGAAAAAAGTTAATCCCTGCAACAGAAGAGCACCAACGAAGAAAATGTCCTTTTACGACCGATATATTGGAGAGACCACTGCCTCGAAAATTCAAAATGCCATAAATCACGCTCTACTCAGGGAAAGACGACCCATATGATCATGTTCAGAATTACGAGTCACTGATGATATTGCATGGATGGGACGACGATATAATGTGCCGAGCGGTTTCCTTAACACTGTTAGGATATGCTCGAATATGGTTTAACAGCCTTCCAGAAGCCTCAATTTCCTCATTTGGGCATCTTAGGACAGAATTTACTAAAGCTTTTGTGATTAACAGTCGAAGGAAACAGGATGCCACATATTTGCTCAGCATACGACAAGGGAATAAGGAATCTTTACGTCAATTTGTGGATAGATTTCGTAATGCCACCCTAGAAGTCCCCGACTTGCCGACCCAAGTCGCAGTGTCTGCTATGCTCCAAGGGACACGCCTCGCCTCTCTCCAAGAGTCACTTTCTTTAGACCCCCCAATGTCCCTGGCCGATCTATTTGTCAGAGCAAATAGGTATATCCTCCACATTGAAATTATGAGGAATGTGGCAGGGAATGAAGACAAAGAAAAGAAGAGAAAGGAGCGAGAAGGGGAAGAAGAGTCTATTCGACGACAGGAAAGGGTTAGAAGATCAGATATACCTCTGCCCCAGTTCCACCATTACACCAAACTCCTCCAACCTCGGTCAACCATACTTGCAGCCATCGAAGGGTCAGGTCTCATTAGACTCTCGAAAAAGGTTGACCATCCAATGGGGAAGAATAGAGAATAATATTGTAGATATCACAGAACCCGTGGTCATTGCACTGACCAGTGCCGGGAGTTAAGAGATCAGATTGAGATGCTAGTTCGTGAAGGACACCTTCAAAGGTACGTACAGGTCAAAGATGGTGATCCTCAAAGAGGAGAAGATAAACAGGAAGAGCGAGGGAGATCAAATCAGAGATGTCAAGAGAGAGGAAGGGGTTACGGAGAGAATCCACCTCTAGACAATGAACCAGTTCATGAGCCCATGCATGTCATCTCGGGCAGTGAAACTATGGTAAAGGACTCCTCCTATTCCATCTAGACAAGCCACGAAGGACATGCCCTTAGAAGAAGGCAGTTAGCTACCATTAATGCCCTCAAAGAGAAAACTGGGAGCAAAATTCAGACACACTGAAGAGAGCCAATGTTAAAGATCGAGAAACTAAACATTTTGTGCTCGGAGGCAACAATAAGACCCAAAATGAAATAGTGGATGTACTCACTTATTTCAAAAAATGTAAGCATTTCCATTACGCATTACTTTGTGAAAGTTTGTTTGCTATGCTCTGCTTACAGAAAAAATAAACTCAAGCCTGTTGTCCCGCCTATGGTCCGGCAATGAGGTAAAATACGATCGAGCCCGTTGTCCCGCCTATGGCCCGACAACGAGGTAACATTCGATCAAGCCCGTTGTCCCGCCTATGGCTCGGCAACGAAGTAAAATACGATCGAGCCCGTTGTCCCGCCTATGGCCCGGCAATGAGGTAACATTCGATCAAGCCCGTTGTCCCGCCTATGGCCCGGCAACGAGATAAAATGCGATCGAGCCCGTTGTCCCGCCTATGGCCCGGCAACGAGGTAACATTCGATCAAGACCGTTGTCCCACCTACGGCCCGGCAATGACGTAAAACGCGATCGAGCCCGTTGTCCCGCCTATGGCCCGGCAACGAGGTAACATTCGATCAAGCCCGCTGTCCTGCCTATGGCCCGGCAACGAGGTAAAAAGCGATCGAGCCCGTTGTCCCGCCTATGGCCCAGCAACGAGGTAAAATTCGATCAAGACCGTTGTCCCACCTACGGCCCGACACCGACGTAAAACGCGATCGAGCCCGTTGTCCCGCCTATGGCCCGACAACGAGGTAACATTCGATCAAGCCCGTTGTCCCGCCTATGGCCCGGTAACGAGGTAAAATGCGATCGAGCCCGTTGTCCCGCCTATGGCCCGGCAACGAGGTAACATTCAATCAAGACCGTTATCCCGCCTACGGCCCGGCAATGACGTAAAACGCGATCGAGCCCGTTGTCCCGCCTATGGCCCGGCAACGAGGTAACATTCGATCAAGCCTGTTGTCCAGCCTATGGCCCGGCAACGACGTAAAATGCGATCGAGCCCGTTGTCCCGCCTATGGCCCGGCAACGAGGTAACATTCAATCAAGCCCGTTGTGCTGTCTATGGCCTGGCAACGAGGTAAAATGCGATCGAGCCCGTTGTCCCGCCTATGGCCAGGCAACGAGGTAACATTCAATCAAGCCCATTGTCCCGCCTATGATCCGGCAACGAGGTAAAATGCGATCGAGCCTGTTGTCCCGCCTATGGCCCGGCTACGAGGTAACATTCGATCAAGACCGTTGTCCCGCCTACGGCCCGGCAATGACGTAAAACGCGATCGAGCCCGTTGTCCCGCCTATGGCCCGACAACGAGGTAAAATTCGATCAAGACCGTTGTCCTGCCTACGGCCCGGCAACGACGTAAAACGCGATTGAGCCCGTTGTCCTGCCTATGGCCCGGCAACGAGGTAAAATTTGATCAAGCCCGTTGTCCTGCCCATGGCCCGACAATGAGGTAAAATTACATTCAAGCCTATTGTCCCGCGCATAACTCAATAACTGGGAGCAGAATCAAACTCATCGTTCGATGCATAGTTCGACATCTATGGAAAGCAAACTTACTAGTATATTTACCTCATACTTCTGCAAAGGAATTGAAAATCACAAGAGTCCAGAAATTTAAAACATGATGTGCTAACAAGATCAAGAGGATGTGTAGAAGATTAAGTATATAAAAGAGAAGTGGTGTTCAAAAGTTTACCGGACAAGATACTCTTTCATCCGAACCTTCCGGCTAAAAGAGTAGGGAGCAATTGATATGCCCTGTAAACATGAAGAATCACAAGACCTAAAAAATAGTCTTGAGACATGGACATGAAGCCCAAAGGCCCAACAGGTTGTAGGAAATCAAGGAAGTAATCCGAAGGAGCAAGAGGTCGAGCCGAGACCAAGTGGGGAGGGCCCACTCGGTTATGCCGACTGGGTACGACACTGCCTCAGTTTTTCGGCCATAACTTTCTCATACAAGCTCCGGTTGAGCTGATTCAAAGTCCTATGGAAAGCTAAGAGAATTATATACAACTTTCATGTTTTGTGTTTTGATAGAGTCTGGCTTAATCAAGGGATAAATCTGGTATGAAGTTGATGCACCTACACTATGAAGGCTCGGAGTTAAGCATTGAAAGAAGATGGACTCGAACCAAGTCAAAAGGGCAAAAGAAGGCATAACCGAGTGGCCCCCCCACTCGTTCGGGCAAAAGAAGACATGACCGAGTGGCCCCCGCTCAGTTATGACCGAGTGGCCACTCGCTATTTATGACCCACTCGGTTTTGCCGAGTGGGTATGACACTACTTCAGTTTTTCGGCCATAACTTTCTCATACGAGCTCCGATTGACATGATACAAAGTTCTATAGAAATCTAAGAGAATTATCTACAACATTTATGTTTTGAGTTTCTAGAGATTCGAGTTAAATCATCATGAAAATGGAGAATTAAATTAAGGTATGTGAACCACTCAAAACCGAGCCAAGGAAAAGAGGAGAAGAATGCATGGTCAAGTGGGCTTGGGCCAGTCTCTCCTCTTTTCCCTCTCGGATGGGCCGCAAAATCATCAAAATGGGCCGCGAGATTCTTGCACATCTTCTCTCTCTCCTCCGCTATAAATACGAGATCATGCCTTCATCACAAGGTACGCTATTTTCTCTCGAGATCTAATTTAAGCATCGGAGGGTTTGCGCGGGGACCCCCACCCGTGCCCTAACGGTGCTCTCGTTTTGTAGGCCACTCGGTCACCAGACCACTCGGTCACCATCAAAGCCACTCGGTCACCAGGCCACCCGGTCACCTTCAGGGCCACTTGGTCACCAGGCCACTCGTTCGTCACAAGATCACTCGTCACTTCGAGACCTCTCGTCACCTTGAGGTCTCCCGTCACTCCGTGGCTTCCCGTCGCTCCGAGGCCTCTCGTCACCTTGGGGACTCCCGTCGCTCTGAGGCCTTTCGTCACCTTGAGGCCACCAGATCACTCCGAGGCCTCTCGTCACCTTGAGGCCACCGGATCGCTCCGAGACCTCTCGTCACCTTGAGGCCACCAGATCATTTTGAGGCCGCCAGATCATCAACCCACAAGATTATCAGCTCATCAGACCATCAGCTCTGTTGGTTTGTCAGACCTGAGACTCCATCAGATCCAATCCCTCGTCCAGATTTTTCATCAGTGAAGGCGCGACTCCCGAGATACTTGCGTCTGTCCACAATAAAAAATAGATTGTTGTATTTTGGCAACAAAAATTGGCGCCGTCTGTGGGAAATGCAAGACAAAAAGTCAACTCAAGATTGGCAAACACCCGCGGACACGGACGAACTCTCTCTCAAGGCGTTGAAACACGCCTACGACGACGAAACACTCAGCAACAGGGAGCACCTCCTCCCTCACATAATACTCAACCTGAAGGAGGTGACCACCCCATTTCCCCCAGCACGCAGGTGGGGAACCAAACAGTCCCACCACCACTACTTATCGGCTCAAGACCGCCACCTACTGACCAAGCCAGGACTTCACGACAGCCACCACGCACAGTCCCGTGGGAGGAGTATGAAGCATTGAGACAACAACACGTTGAGGGCATGCAAGCACTTCGAGGCATGGTTGGTATTCTCCAAGGTATGATGCCGGTAGGGACGTTGCCCGATACTCTGAAAAAGTTTATGCCACCCCCAGAACCTCAGCCCGAGGTAGGGGCCGATTCCTACCAAGAAGCTACTCCCGATTTTCATTCTCGACCTACGCCTCAACGGGAGGGCAGACCTAGATCGCCACCACAAAGAAAGAACCCTCATTCTGTACCCCGAAGAAATGAAGACCCAAGAATGGAAAACAAAACTAGAAGCCCTCAAAGACGGAGGTATCATGAAACAGTGGCCAGTATGCCAACAAGACATGACAATCAGACAACAGCCACTATGAGGGATGATATGAAAAGAGTAGTAGAAGAAGTGCTAGAACGAAAAAAGTTAATCCCTGCAACAGAAGAGCACCAACGAAGAAAATGTCCTTTTACGACCGATATATTGGAGAGACCACTGCCTCGAAAATTCAAAATGCCACAAATCACCCTCTACTCAGGGAAAGACGACCCATATGATCATGTTCAGAATTACGAGTCACGGATGATATTGCATGGATGGGACGACGATATAATGTGCCGAGCCTTTTCCTTAACACTGTTAGGACATGCTCGAATATGGTTTAATAGCCTTCCAGAAGCCTCAATTTCCTCATTTGGGCATCTTAGGACAGAATTTACTAAAGCTTTTGTGATTAACAGTCGAAGGAAACAGGATGCCACATATTTGCTCAGCATACGACAAGGGAATAAGGAATCTTTACGTCAATTTGTGGATAGATTTCGTAATGCCACCCTGGAAGTCCCCGACTTGCCGACCCAAGTCGCAGTGTCTGCTATGCTCCAAGGGACACGCCTCGCCTCTCTCCAAGAGTCACTTTCTTTAGACCCCCCAATGTCCCTAGCCGATCTATTTGTCAGAGCAAATAGGTATATCCTCCACATTGAAATTATGAGGAATGTGGCAGGGAATGAAGACAAAGAAAAGAAGAGAAAGGAGCGAGAAGGGGAAGAAGAGTCTATTCGACGATAGGAAAGGGTTAGAAGATCAGATATACCTCTGCCCCAGTTCCACCATTACACCAAACTCCTCCAACCTCGGTCAACCATACTTGCAGCCATCGAAGGGTCAGGTCTCATTAGACTCCCGAAAAAGGTTGACCATCCAATGGGGAAGAATAGAGAAGAATATTGTAGATATCACAGAACCCGTAGTCATTGCACTGACCAGTGCTGGGAGTTAAGAGATCAGATTGAGATGCTAGTTCGTGAAGGACACCTTCAAAGGTACGTACAGGTCAAAGATGGTGATCCTCAAAGAGGAGAAGATAAACAGGAAGAGCGAGGGAGATCAAATCAGAGATGTCAAGAGAGAGGAAGGGGTTACGGAGAGAATCCACCTCTAGACAATGAACCAGTTCATGAGCCCATGCATGTCATCTCGGGCAGTGAAACTATGGTAAGGGACTCCTCCTATTCCATCTAGACAAGCCACGAAAGGACATGCCCTTAGAAGAAGGCAGTTAGCTACCATTAATGCCCTCAAAGAGAAAACTGGGAGCAAAATTCAGACACACTGAAGAGAGCCTATGTTAAAGATCGAGAAACTAAACATTTCGTGCTCGGAGGCAACAATAAGACCCAAAATGAAACAGTGGATGTACTCACTTATTTCAAAAAATGTAAGCATTTCCATTACACATTACTTTGAGAAAGTTTGTTTACTATGCTCTGCTTACAGGAAAAATAAACTCAAGCCCATTGTCCCGCCTATGGCCCGGCAACGAGGTAAAATACGATCGAGCCCGTTGTCCCGCCTATGGCCCAGCAACGAGGTAACATTCGATCAAGCCCGTTGTCCTGCCTATGGCCCGGCAACGAAGTAAAATACGATCGAGCCCGTTGTCCCGCCTATGGCCCGACAACGAGGTAACATTCGATCAAGCCCGTTGTCCCGCCTATGGCCCGGCAACGAGGTAAAATGAGATCGAGCCCGTTGTCCCACCTATGGCCTGGCAACGAGGTAACATTCTATCAAGACCGTTGTCCCGCCTACGGCCCGGCAATGACGTAAAACGCGATCGAGCCCGTTGTCCCGCCTATGTCCCGGCAACGAGGTAAAATGCGATCGAGCCCGTTGTCCCGCCTATGGCTCGGCAACGAGCTAACATTCGATCAAGCCCGTTGTCCCGCCTATGGTCCGGCAACGAGGTAAAATGCGATCGAGCCCGTTGTCCCGCCTATGGCCCGACAACTAGGTAACATTCGATCAAGACCGTTGTCCCGCCTACGGCCCGGCAACGACGTAAAACGCGAACGAGCCCATTGTCCCGCCTATGGCCCGACAACGAGGTAAAATTCGATCAAGACCGTTGTCCTGCCTACGGCCCGGCAACGACGTAAAACGCGATCGAGCCCGTTGTCCCGCCTATGGCCCGGCAACGAGGTAAAATTTGATCAAGCCCGTTGTCCTGCCCATGGCCCGACAATGAGGTAAAATTACATTCAAACCTATTGTCCCGCGCATAACTCAATAACTGGGAGGAGAATCAAACTCATCGTTCGATGCATAGTTCGACATCTATGGAAAGCAAACTTACTAGTATATCTACCTCATACTTCTGCAAAGGAATTTAAAATCAAAAGAGTCCAGAAATTTAAAAGCATGATGTGCTAACAAGATCAAGAGGATGTGTAGAAGATTAAGCATCTAAAAGAGAAGTGGTGTTCAAAATTTTACCGGACAAGATACTCTTTCATCCGAACCTTCCGGCTAAAAGAGTAGGGAGCAATTGATATGCCCTGTAAACATGAAGAATCACAAGACCTAAAAAATAGTCTTGAGACATGGACATGAAGCCCAAAGGCCCAACAGGTTGTAGGAAATCAAGGAAGTAATCCGAAGGAGCAAGAGGTCGAGCCGAGACCAAGTGGGGAGGGCCCACTCGGTTATGTCGAGTGGGTACGACACTGCCTCAGTTTTTCGGCCATAACTTTCTCATACGAGCTCCGATTGAGCTGATTCAAAGTCCTATGGAAATATAATAGAATTATATACAACTTTCATGTTTTGTGTTTTGATAGATTCTGGCTTAATCAAGGGGTAAATCTGGTATGAATTTGATGCACCTACACTATGAAGGCTCGGAGTTAAGCATTGAAAGAAGATGGACTCGAACCAAGTCAAAAGGGCAAAAGAAGGCATAACTGAGTGCCCCCCCCCACTCGTTCGGGCAAAAGAAGACATGACTGAGTGGCCCCCACTCGGTTATGACCGAGTGGCCACTCGCTATTTATGACCCACTCGGTTTTGCCGAGTGAGTATGACACTACTTCAGTTTTTCGGCCATAACTTTCTCATACGAGCTCCGATTGACCTGATTCAAAGTTCTATAGAAATCTAAGAGAATTATCTACAACTTTTATGTTTTGAGTTTCTAGAGATTCAAGTTAAATCATCATGAAAATGGAGAATTAATTTGAGGTATGTGAACCACTCAAAATCGAGCCAAGGAAAAGGGGAGACGAATGCATGGTCGAGTGGGCTTGGGCCAGTCTCTCCTCTTTTCCCTCTCAGATGGGCCGCAAAATCATCAAAATGGGCCGCGAGATTCTCGCACATCTTCTCTCTCTCCTCCGCTATAAATACGAGATCATGCCTTCATCACAAGGTACGCTATTTTGAGCAATTCAAGTACGATTTGATATTTTCTCTCGAGATCTAATTTAAGAATCGGAGGGTTTGCGCGGGGACCCCCACCCGCGCCCTAACGGTGCTCTCGTTTTGTAGGCCACTCGGTCACCAGACCACTCGCTCACCATCAGAGCCACTCGGTCACCAGGCCACCCGGTCACCTTCAGGGCCACTCGGTCACCAGGCCACTCGGTCACCTTCAGGGCCACTTGGTCACCAGGCCACTCGTTTGTCACAAGATCACTCGTCACTTCGAGACCTCTCGTCACCTTGAGGTCTCCTGTCACTCCGTGGCTTCCCGTCGCTCCGAGGCCTCTCGTCACCTTGGGGACTCCCGTCGCTCTGAGGCCTTTCGTCACCTTGAGGCCACCAGATCGCTCCGAGGCCTCTCGTCACCTTGAGGCCACCGGATCGCTCCGAGACCTCTCGTCACCTTGAGGCCACCAGATCATTTTGAGGCCGCCAGATCATCAACCCACAAGATTATCAACTGATCAGACCATCAGCTCTGTTGGTTTGTCAGACCTGAGACTCCATCAGATCCAATCCCTCGTCCATATTTTTCATCAGTGAAGGCACGACTCCCGAGATACTTGCATCTGTCTGCAATAAAAAATAGATTGTTGTATTTTGGCAACAACAATTGGCGTCGTCTGTGGGAAACGCAAGATAAAAAGTCAACTCAAGAATGGCAAACACCCGCGGACACGGACGAACTCTCTCTCAAGGCGTTGAAACACGCCTACGACGACGAAACACTCAGCAACAGGGAGCACCTCCTCCCTCACATAATACTCAACCTGAAGGAGGTGACCACCCCATTTCCCCCAGCACGCAGGTGGGGACCCAAATAGTCCCACCACGACTACTTATCGGCTCAAGACCGCCGCCTACTGACCAAGCCAAGACTTCACGACAGCCACCACGCACAGTCCCGTGGGAGGAGTATGAAGCATTGAGACAACAACACGTTGAGGGCATGCAAGCACTTCGAGGCATGGCTGGTATTCTCCAAGGTATGATGCCGGTAGGGACGTTGCCCGATACTCTGAAAAAGTTTATGCCACCCCCAGAACCTCAGCCCGAGGTAGGGGCCGATTCCTACCAAGAAGCTACTCCCGATTTTCATTCTCGACCTACGCCTCAACGGGAGGGCAGACCTAGATCGCCACCACAAAGAAAGAACCCTCATTCTGTAACCCGAAGAAATGAAGACCCAAGAATGGAAAACAAAACCAGAAGCCCTCAAAGACAGTGGTATCATGAAACAGTGGCCAGTATGCCAACAAGACATGACAATCAGACAACAGCCACTATGAGGGATGATATGAAAAGAGTAGTAGAAGAAGTGCTAGAATGAAAAAAGTTAATCCCTGCAACAGAAGAGCACCAACGAAGAAAATGTCTTTTTACGACCGATATATTGGAGAGACCACTGCCTCGAAAATTCAAAATGCCACAAATCACCCTCTACTCAGGGAAAGACGACCCATATGATCATGTTCAGAATTACGAGTCACTGATGATATTGCATGGATGGGACGACAATATAATGTGCCGAGCGTTTTCCTTAACACTGTTAGGACATACTCGAATATGGTTTAACAGCCTTCCAGAAGCCTCAATTTCCTCATTTGGGCATCTTAGGATAGAATTTACTAAAGCTTTTGTGATTAACAGTCGAAGGAAACAGGATGCCACATATTTGCTCAGCATACGACAAGGGAATAAGGAATCTTTACGTCAATTTGTGGATAGATTTCGTAATGCCACCCTGGAAGTCCCCGACTTGCCGACCCAAGTCGCAGTGTCTGCTATGCTCCAAGGGACACGCCTCGCCTCTCTCCAAGAGTCACTTTCTTTAGACCCCCTAATGTCCCTGGCCGATCTATTTGTCAGAGCAAATAGGTATATCCTCCACATTGAAATTACGAGGAATGTGGCAGGGAATGAAGACAAAGAAAAGAAGAGAAAGGAGCGAGATGGGGAAGAAGAGTCTATTCGATGACAGGAAAGGGTTAGAAGATCAGATATACCTCTGCCCCAGTTCCACCATTACACCAAACTCCTCCAACCTCAGTCAACCATACTTGCAGCCATCGAAGGGTCAGGTCTCATTAGACTCCCGAAAAAGGTTGACCATCCAATGGGGAAGAATAGAGAAGAATATTGTAGATATCACAGAACCCGTGGTCATTGCACTGACCAGTGCCGGGAGTTAAGAGATCAGATTGAGATGCTAGTTCGTGAAGGACACCTTCAAAGGTACGTACAGGTCAAAGATGGTGATCCTCAAAGAGGAGAAGATAAACAGGAAAAGCAAGGGAGATCAAATCAGAGATGTCAAGAGAGAGGAAGGGGTTACGGAGAGAATCCACCTCTAGACAATGAACCAGTTCATGAGCCCATGCATGTCATCTGGGGCAGTGAAACTATGGTAAGGGACTCCTCCTATTCCATCTAGACAAGCCACGAAAGGACATGCTCTTAGAAGAAGGCAGTTAGCTACCATTAATGCCCTCAAAGAGAAAACTGGGAGCAAAATTCAGACACACTGAAGAGAGCCTATGTTAAAGATCGAGAAACTAAACATTTCGTGCTCGAAGGCAACAATAAGACCCAAAATGAAACAGTGGATGTACTCACTTATTTGAAAAAATGTAAGCATTTCCATTACACATTACTTTGTGAAAGTTTGTTTGCTATGCTCTGCTTACAGGAAAAATAAACTCAAGCCCGTTGTCCCCCCCTATGGCCCGGCAACGAGGTAAAATATGATCGAGCCCGTTGTCCCGCCTATGGCCCGGCAACGAGGTAAAATTCGATCAAGCCCGTTGTCCCCCCTATGGCCTGGCAACGAGGTAAAATGCGATCGAGCCCGTTGTCCCGCCTATGGCCCGGCAACGAGGCAACATTCGATCAAGCCCGTTGTCCTGCCTATGGCCCGACAACCAGGTAAAATGCGATCGAGCCCGTTGTCCCGCCTATGGCCCGGCAACGAGGTAACATTCAATCAAGCCCGTTGTCCCGCCTATGATCCGGCAACGAGGTAAAATGCGATCGAGCTCGTTGTCCCGCCTATGGCCCAGCAACGAGGTAACATTCGATCAAGACCGTTGTCCCGCCTACGACCCGGCAACGACGTAAAACGCGATCGAGCCTGTTGTGCCGCCTATGGCCCGACAACGAGGTAAAATTCGATCAAGATCGTTGTCCTGCCTACGGCCCGACAACGACGTAAAACGCGATCGAGCCCGTTGTCCTGCCTATGGCCCGGCAACGAGGTAAAATTTGATAAAGCCCGTTGTCCTGCCCATGGCCCGACAATGAGGTAAAATTACATTCAAGCCTATTGTCCCGCGCATAACTCAATAACTGGGAGCAGAATCAAACTCATCGTTCGATGCATAGTTCGACATCTATGGAAAGCAAACTTACTAGTATATCTACCTCATACTTCTGCAAAGGAATTGAAAATCACAAGAGTCCAGAAATTTAAAAGCATGATGTGCTAACAAGATCAAGAGGATGTGTATAAGATTAAGCATCTAAAAGAGAAGTGGTGTTCAAAAGTTTACCGGACAAGATACTCTTTCATCCGAACCTTCCGGCTAAAAGAGTAGGGAGCAATTGATATGCCCTGTAAACATGAAGAATCACAAGACCTAAAAAATAGTCTTGAGACATGGACATGAAGCCCAAAGGCCCAACAGGTTGTAGGAAATCAAGGAAGTAATCCGAAGGAGCAAGAGGTTGAGCCGAGACCAAGTGGGGAGGGCCCACTCGGTTATGCCGAGTGGGTACGACACTACCTCAGTTTTTCAGCCATAACTTTCTCATACGAGCTCCGATTGAGCTGATTCAAAATCCTATGGAAAGATAAGAGAATTATATACAACTTTCATGTTTTGGGTTTTGATAGATTCTGGCTTAATCAAGGGGTAAATCTGGTATGAAGTTGATGCACCTACACTATGAAGGCTCGGAGTTAAGCCTTGAAAGAAGATGGACTCGAACCAAGTCAAAAGGCCAAAAGAAGGCATAACCGAGTGGCCCCCCCACTCGTTCGGGCAAAAGAAGACATGACCGAGTGGCCCCCACTCGGTTATGACCGAGTGGCCACTCGCTATTTATGACCCACTCGGTTTTGCCGAGTGGGTATGACACTACTTCAGTTTTTCAGCCATAACTTTCTCATACGAGCTCCGATTGACCTGATTCAAAGTTCTATAGAAATATAAGAGAATTATCTACAACTTTTATGTTTTGAGTTTCTAGAGATTCAAGTTAAATCATCATGAAAATGGAGAATTAAGTTGAGGTATGTGAACCACTCAAAACCGAGCCAAGGAAAAGGGGAGAAGAACGCATGGTCGAGTGGGCTTGGGCCAGTCTCTCCTCTTTTCCCTCTTGGATGGGCCGCAAAATCATCAAAATGGGCTGCGAGATTCTCGCACATCTTCTCTCTCTCCTTCGCTATAAATACGAGATCATGCCTTCATCACAAGGTACGCTATTTTCAGCAATTCAAGTACGATTTGATATTTTCTCTCGAGATCTAATTTAAGCATCGGAGGGTTTGCGCGGGGACCCCCACCCGCGCCCTAACGGTGCTCTCGTTTTGTAGGCCAGTCGGTCACCAGACCACTCGCTCACCATCAGAGCCACTCGGTCACCAGGCCACCCGGTCACCTTCAGGGCCACTCGGTCACCTTCAAGGCCACTTGGTCACCAGGCCACTCGTTCGTCACAAGATCACTCGTCACTTCGAGACCTCTCGTCACCTTGAGGTCTCCCGTCACTCCGTGGCTTCCCGTCGCTCCGAGGCCTCTCGTCACCTTGGGGACTCCCGTCGCTCTGAGGCCTTTCGTCACCTTGAGGCCACCAGATCGCTCTGAGGCCTCTCGTCACCTTGAGGCCATCGGATCGCTCCGAGACCTCTCGTCACCTTGAGGCCACCAGATCATTTTGAGGCCGCCAGATCATCAACCCACAAGATTATCAGCTCATCAGACCATCAGCTCTGTTGGTTTGTCAGACCTGAGACTCCATCAGATCCAATCCCTCGTCCAGATTTTTCATCAATGAAGGCACGACTCCCGAGATACTTGCGTCTGTCCGCAATAAAAAATAGATTGTTGTATTTTGGCAACAACAGAAACATAAATGCATTGGAACAAGTAATTTGCATACATCGGGTATTCAAAATTTAAAAATTGGTTATCAGTCATAAAGTCAAAGGTGATAGTAATTAGCTGATTAGTACACTATATGATCCCTCAATAGAAGTGCAGACTATTACCCAAGTGAGTGTTTGAGCCTAATAACCGTTAATTCTGAGTGAAATAACACTTACTCTGAATATGCTTTATTGTTTATCTCATCTTTCAATGGCTTCAAAATATCAATTCGCTTTGAATGCCTAGTATGATAGCAGATGAGTTTGACTGATTTCAGACTCTGAATTAGATGACTGAGTAATATCGTTTTGTAGAAGCATGATAGAGGGATCAATTTATTTCATTTTGGGCCTATTAACCTTTCTATTTCTTTACATTAACCTCCTTTGCTAGCCCATTGAGCCAATTGTAGTACAACTGCTTTCGTTACCCTCGTTTAACCTATAACCATATGAATTCTGTCCAACTTGATGTGTTTTTGGAAATTAGTCTGTCTAGCTATTTTCATATTTAAAAATAAAAAAAAAGTGAAAAAAAAGAGAAAAAAAGAAAAAAAAAGAAAAGAAAATTCTCTTAGCTATTCAGCACAAGTGTTTCAAAATAAATGCTGACAAAAAAAAAAAAAAAATCCCGACTCACCCTTTGCGCACTCTTCCCTTTTCGCTGACAACCCATATTAACCTCATAGCCCCATTACAACCCGGTTTTGTCCCTCTTGATGCTATAAATCATGTGATCTCAGAATTCGAGTTCAGAGTAAGAAATTATGTTTAAATTCAGAAGTTATTCATCTAGGGCATTATTCCAGTCATGAAGCTATGTCAATTTCCTTGTTCTTTCATAAAAATATGTTCCTTGTATTTGGGATGACATCTAGTTTTGAACTTGTTCTGCATTTACTCTTATAACGGTGCACCCCCTAGTGTGTAAACCTGAGGATTCGTTTTTATTAGAGGAAAAATCCATGGTAAGGTTTAAAGTCAAAACTTCGAGGGAGTAAATCTGTGTATTGATCATCCTGATTGTCATTCCTAAGATTGTATGACCTTTAATCATAAATCTAATTTTGAATGTTCGACTTATTTTGAATGTTCTACTCTATGCATTTTGGTTTTGAATTTGAAATTTTTATATTCATGCAAGTATTACGAATAGATCATGGCTGGTGTATAATCCTATTGCTAAGGGACTAGCAATATTCAAGTTCGGGGGGTGTGATAAGGGTCAATATTTCCTAAATCTTAATAAATTATATCCCCATTTTGGCTTTATATTTATGCTTAAAATAAATAATTATTCGTATTACATATTATTTTAGGATGAAGCAAGGAAGTTGACTTCTACAATTAATTAGCGTATAATCGAAGACATTGGACTATCCATTATTATTGCTCAAAATTCAAAGGCCAACTATGGAGTCTAGAGGATGTTTCAAGTGCACTTGGCCCAACTATCAAATAGAATCCAACATAAGAAAGGCCCAAGATCAATCAAAGGCCCAAGACCAATTAAAGGCCCAACAAAGCCCAATTTGTAGAAGACTTTTCTTTGTTTTGAATTCTTTATAAGTGTTTTATCACCTAAAGTCTTTTGTATTCTTATGAGAAGTCCACCACCTAAAGTCTTTTGTATTCTTATGAGAAGTCCACCACCTAAATTCTTTTGTCTTTTACCTAATTTTCTTCCACTAGTTAGGTGAATGTTTTGTTGAATAATTGTGTGGCTTGTATTGCATCTTGTGAGCTATAAATAACTCACTTTGGTGCATTTGTAGGTGGTGGTTATTACTTGAATCAAAGTTTAGTTTTGTTCTTAGAAAATTGCTCTTATTCTCTCTCTTGTTTTCTCTAGTAATCTTACTTCCTTCCTTGCTTCTTTTAAATTCTTATGTCATTTATTGTTACTTTATTATTTACCACCTAAATAGCCGATTAATTTCTGCCTTTAAATTTCTGCAATTTTAATTCATGTCATTTAAATTATCCACCACCTAAATGGCTGGTTAGTTTCTGCTATTTTAATCCCTGTCAATTAAATTCTTTCATTTAAATTACGTCATTTAAATTCTTGTCAATTAAATTTTTTAAATGGAAATGAGCAGCTAAATCTAATCTTGGGTTAAGGCGAGGACAGTGTCCAATGTTCTTGAATCTCAAGATAAGCCAAACCTCGATGAATGCAAGATTTATCTAAGTTAAACTCGAGTTGAGTGTGTAAATGGTTTTGTGAGTTTGGATTGGGTCATCATCCTAACTTAGAACTCTCATGCCATGTATGAGAGTTGCTAGAATTGGAGATGAGATATACCCAAGCTCAGACGATCAAATCATAGTCTGTAGTATAATACAATTTACAGTGACATCTTAACCTTGAACCCTCATATCATGTATGAGGGTTGCTTAGCTGAGAATCATTCGTATCTTGAATTATAACTACCAAACGATCCTCTGTTTATTTCAGATTAATGTTGCTGTTTAAATTGCTATAAGAGATTTATTAGGCATTGCTTCTGAACTCGCCTCAACCCAAGACCTTTTTAATATTCCAAAAAACCTTTTCACAATCAAGAAAACTTAGCTCTCTTTGGATAAATTAACCCAAATGAACCATTCTTTTGTTAAATAAACCACCCAGTGAATGGACCCGGACTTGTCCGGAATTTATATTTGTGCTACAACTACACTCACACACTGGTGAGTTTAAACCTCCTCACCATTTCAACACTGAACATCCAAACTGATTAAGGCTATCTAAATTGTAGGGTGAGGAGTGCAGCCACAAAGCTGGCGGCAAATTGTCGCCAGCCTCGCGGCATGAACTAGCTGTGAGGCTAGCGGCATGGGCTAGCCGAAAGGCTAGCCTTGCGGCTGCTCGGGAGCGACAGGCTCGCGGCTACATGCCACGAGCTTCCTTACGGCTAATTGTCGCAAGCGGCCTCGCAGCATGTTGCCATGAGGACCGCGACCCCCACAGGGGCTGGCCGCAAGGCTCAAGCCTTGTGGCCCCACTTTGGCTGGCTGCAAGGCTTGAGCCTTGCGACCACTTGGTGGCTGCCTTGCGGCCACTTGGCTGGCCTTGTCCTTGCGGCCCCCTACCGCAATTTGCCTTACAGCAGGTTCGTGATGATCCCCCTTCGTTGAAGTAACCCCCATTTAGCAAATGCCACGTGTTGACACCAACTACCCTTGAGAATCGTGCCCTATAAATATTGAGCTACAGGGCATTAACGAGGACTTACAACTTCGATAAATCTAATCACTTTGAATACACTTTTACTGTTTTCATGAATAGTCATGGGGATCCGAGACTGACTTCACAGGGGAAGATTCCCACGAGCCCTCTAACCCATTTTTTGAGCATCAACAGGGTCCAATCCTTGCGACGGACCTAGCGGCGAAGGCAAAGTCTTGCGGCGAACCTAGCGGCGAAGGCCAAGTCTTACGGCAGACCTAACGGCAAAGATAAAATCTTGCAGCGAAGGCCAAGTCTTGTGACAGACCTAGCGGCAAAGGCAAAGTCTTGTGGCGAAGCTAGTGGCGAGGGTTGTGGCGAAGCTAGTGGCGAAGCTTGTGGCGAAACCTTGTGGCGAAGCTTGTGGCGAAGCTAGCGGCGAAGCTTGCATGAAGCTTGTGGCAAAACCTAGCGGCGAAGCTAGTGGCAGAGCTAGCGGCGAAACCTTGTAGCGAAGCTAGGGGCAAAACCTTATGGTGAAACTAGTGGAGAGGCTAGTGGCGAAAGCTTATGGCAAGAGCTAGTGGCGAATCCTTGCGACGAGCGTTCCTAGCGGAAAAATCCCTTGAGGTGACATCTTTTATGGCAACCTAACCTCACCCGACAACAAGCTCGAGGTGACCCTGTAACACCCGAGAAAATCTTTGAAGATAAAATGATATTAGGTAAAGGGCAAAATTGGAATTTTGAGAAAAACGAGACTTTAGGGCACACTAACCTAGTTTTGGACGACCGAAATAGCCAACGGGAGTACCTCGGACCCTAGATTGCCCAAGAAAATGGTATAGTATCGACAAGCAATTAAAATTATGATTTTTAGTGGCAAAATAAAGAAGATCGGGAACAGTTTTCGGTACAGCAAAATACAACTGCCCATTTAGGTCGTATTACCGAATCGCTGTAAACGACGTCCAAAATGTCAACGGAGAGTGTCAGGGAATAGTGTTCGATGTGTAGAACAACCCTTAAGTGGTTTCGGGTTGAATCGAGTGGATTTGAGGTCAAATAAATCAGTCGGGCCAAAGTGTAATTTTCTAAAATTGCCCGAGGGAGGTCTAAACAGCAATTTTTCAAAAGTTTCAAGGGTGAAATGAGAATTATTAACCTTAAGGGTCTTAGTGAAAGTGTTAGAAGGATCAGGGGCTTGAGAAAAGGGGCCAAAATGCAAAGAAGAAAATTCAGGGGCTTAACTGCAATTTTTGGAAAAGCTGGCCGCACATGGCAGACCTGGCGCACGATTTGGCTGGAAAATCCAGCCATTTGGCCGTCAAGTCTTGTCAAGGGGGTGGCCTAGGGTGTCCTGGTGGCGTGAGGGGAAAGAAACGGCCGAGAACGAGCCACGTGGGGGTCGATTTTGGCTATAAATAGCCAAGGGTTTCGGCCGAGAAAAAGGCACCAAATCGAGCTCAAATTCGAATGAATCTTGGAGCTTTGATAGAGGGCTTTTGGTCTCCATGCGGTAAGGATCATTTTGGCACCGGTTTGAGGTATTTTGGAGCAGATTCGAGGGAGTTTCGAAGGTGGCCGAAAAGCCCTAGGCGGACCGCCACCGCCGACCTGCAACTCCACTTTTAAACGTCTTCCCGACGTTCTTTCGACCTGGTTTTTGTGGCATCGGGATCGATTTGGAGCAGGCTTTCGAACGGCACCCGAATCGTGGTGATCGGAGCACCGGCCGGTGACCGGCCTAAGGTTGAAGACGACTGGCGCGTGGCTGGCACGCGCCAGTTCAAACGAGGCCACCCACGCGCCGCGCGTGAGGGCGCGTGAAGGGTCAGGTAATTTCAAATTTTTTTTATTATGTTTAGAAAATTATTTTATTATTTATGGTGCAATAAAATTTAGAAAAATGTTTGAGGAAATGGTTATTCTGTAATTTTCAAAGTGAATAAGGCTTAGGAAAAATAGGAAAAGGAATTAGAAAATTCTTAGAAATTTTTGGAAGATAGGAATTTATTATTTATGAATTAATATGAAGAGAAATCAAGGAAAAATGTTGAGTAGGCATTTATTAGAATTTTTGAGGAGAAATATATAGAAAATAGGAAGAAATTATGAGAAATTTGGAAAAAATAGATATTTATGTGATTTTAATAAATGTGATGACTAAGGTATCGGTGAGACTCGAGGTTGAAGTACAAGAGCGTCAGGAGCGAGAATCGAGGCTAAGCACGAAGATCGAGGCAGTCACGCAAATCGAGGTAGACCGCGCTTGACCGGTGGAAATCCGTCTAAAGGTGAGTTGTTCTGCCCGAAAGATTTCAAATAGCATACGAATGGTTTCACTGTAAGTGTTCTCCCCATACTTGGTTTTGACTCGTGAGGGGTTCTGCCCAAAAAGATTTCAAGTGACACGTAAATGGTTTTCATGCTCGGTTTGTGACGAATGATTGTTTACATGTGCATTAAAAGTTGATTTAAGAATTGATGATGCATGTTATGAGTTTAAGTAATGCATGTTATGATTTTTTCGACCATTGGCTGGTTTTGTGTCGTTCATGTGGTATGTGGGTTGTTGACCTGTGACGTGGCCTAGAGTGGCAGTACTCGGGAATGCGTACCTAGGATTAATGTTTGGTGATCACTTGGGACGGGGCTGAGACGGACTTCACCCTACGGGACCCAAGTGGCGGGGCTGCGAGTGGACACCACCCCGGTTGATGGCTCAAGTGGCGGGGCTGCGAGTGGACACCACCCCAGGATCCTTTGAGCGGCAGCATTAATGCCTAGGTGACGTCGATTCCAAGGACAGTGCTGTTGTGACACTCTCGGGGCTAGGGTTATGTTTTGGAATGCTTGAGTGGGAGCGTAAAGCCTGACAATGACCGTGGGGTGGTTCCTGGGTTCATGTGTCGAGGTTGTCCCTCTTAAGCAGGACCGGTTTGCCAATGGGTCGATTTGGTCGTGTCGCCTTGGAGAGATTGCGTTTTCCCCGGTTAGGGTTAAATGCGTTGGGATTCTCTTAGGCTGGTGCATGTTGAGATTTATCGATTTTGTGTACATGACTCTGCATACATTCATGAAAACGTTTTTGAACTCTCACTTAGATGATTCAGCATCTAATTTGGACTA
This sequence comes from Diospyros kaki, assembly GCA_036245055.1. NCBI lineage: Eukaryota > Viridiplantae > Streptophyta > Magnoliopsida > Ericales > Ebenaceae > Diospyros > Diospyros kaki. The sequence goes on along the minus strand of BSEG01000009.1, from coordinate 16,560,288 downwards.
TGTCCCTGGAATATTCAAACGTTCCAGGTAAAAGCTGTGACGTCAAAGGAAGAAGGCCAACAGGATGTAGCAGATACGGTTGTTTTTTGTAGGTTCTGTCTATGTTTACAATATTCAGAGATTATGTAATGTATTTTCGTGTGAAACATCGATTCAGTCGTTGTAAAAGAAATTGTCAGTGATATGCATATATTTGAGGTTACGATCTTGCTTCCGCTGATGTGATTGATGACACCTGTCTTAGTTTATTTATTGAATGTTGTTATACTAAGAAGGTATGATCGAGATTGTCGGGAAATAATGGCTATCGAGGGATTTATGTGATGTTTGATTTAATTTTTCTCGAAATCTCGAATTAACGCACGCTTGGGAAAAGTGGGGCGTTACAGACCCCACATCACAAATTTTAATTGTTGTATTTTGGCAACAACACATAGGTTCTACCAACTTGTAAGGGTAAGAACCTCTGTGCGTAGCGCTACTAAACCTTGTGATGAGTGCATAATTCCATATATTTATTTTCCTTACATATGGTCTCTTGGGTGATCTTTATTCCTTATTGTGTTGATCTATACTTATTTTTATGGTTAAGGCAATTTTAGATAGGTTAGAATAAATTGGGCTTTTATCTACAAAATTTATGCTTTTTAATATTTTGACCTTTCGGGCTTCTTGCAGATTTTCGAACATGTTAGAGTTCAAGAAAATGAATACTGTCTTCATAGATTTTGTAGAAGACTTCTTGGGCTTTCCAGAATGGTATTATTTGTCCAAATCCGAGTTCGTTTGGGCCTCCAAACATTGCTTCAAGTTAGAGCCGAAAAGCTGGGCCAAATCCTAATTGGATTAGAAATCTGCATAAACATGGAATCTTTAAAAGGCCATAACTTGAGCTTCTGATGTCTAAATCGAGTGATTAAAAATCCTAAATTCATCTAAACATTCTGATCTACAATTATTAAGAAGAGATCGAAGCCCAAAACGCTCGTTATCTGACCCAAAACGGGCTTGTAATTCACGGAGTCTAGGAGCCCTAATTCCTTGGCTGATTTGGATTCTTTGTTGGGGGATATTTAAAGTCTTGATCCAAGCTCGAGAAGGAGGACAGCCAGGAAGCAAAAGAGGCAGAGAAGCACATCCAAGAGGAGGAAGAAACATCCCTTTCATATTTTCTCTTCTTTTTGTGTTCTTTCTCTCATTATGTGTGGCTAAAGTTTTGTTTTTCAGTAGAAGGATACTTTGAAGCCATGGTGAAGAACATTCTGAGATCTTTTTGAGTTTATTTACAATCTGATTTTCTCTTGAATATTTATGTATCTTCTGATTTTAATATTTATGATTGTGTGTTTTGATTGCATAGACGGCCGCTATTCAATTCTTGATGCATGATCTATTTCTAACTTGAATACCCAATCCGTAATTGTTTGGTCTTTCTTGCATAAGTAGCAACTAGGGTTGATGATTATGGATAAGTTTTCGTTCAATTCCTAGGGAGTACATGTGTTGAATTAAATAAACCGAGCTTGTGTGTTTATTGTTCAGATTTGGTCTTGTTTCCACAAAGTTTAATGTTGCCATTGAATTAAATTCTAGAGAGCTTGTTCTAGGGTTGTTTGAAGGTAAGGGTTAATTGAAGAGCTTGTTTTAATTAATTAAGAAGTATGGGAAACATCGAATGAACAGAGCTTGTTGTTCTTTCTAAGGCCAAGTATTCAAGGAAAATTAGTAACTTCGGTATCAATGATCAGTGTTATAACCATTGGTGGATAAATCCCTTCTACCGGAAGCGTTTCTATTGATTGTTTTAATCTTTTTACATTCTGATTTGTCTTATTAATTTAGAATAATATTCTGTTTTTAATTGTTTAAATTTCAAATTTCAAAACCCCCCAATTGTTTCTTCTATTTATTTTAAGTTTTCAAAGGAATAGATCTAACCAATCCCTACGGATACGACCTTGCTCATCACTACCACAATTTATATTTTTAAGAGTAGGAATTTATTATTTGTTGGATTCGACACCTATCAAATTTTTGTCGCCGTTGCCGGGGACTGGTGTCAAGTAGATTTATTCTTTTTATTTTTATTTTTTTAGTGATTTTTTTTATTTTGTTTTGTTTTGTTTGTTTGTTTGTTTGTTTGTGAGCCTTATGTGTTTTCAAGTTTATAACCAGATCTTCTCATCAAGGTGAATTGAAATTTGACTTGGAAATTGATAGAACTATCCAAAGGTTGAGAAGAGAAGCTAAGCAAGTTTCAAGAGAACAGGCTTCAGGAATAGCATTAGGCATCAATATAGCTTTGAACACTCTTTCCAGTCCATCTAGCAAATCAGAAGAAGAGAAAGTCATGGCCATTAATAACAGGAGATTAAAGGAGTTGGCTACTCCTGATTTGAACCAACAGTCTTTATGTATTGAGTACCCTAATTTAGATGCTGCTTTTGAGTTAAAATCTGGGACTCATACATTTGTTGCCTACTTTTCGTGGTCTTGCAGGAGAGGATCCTCATAAGCATTTGAAAGAATTCCACGTGGTGTGTTCAAGCCTGAAACCACAAGGAGTGACTGAAGAACATATCAAATTGCATGCTTTTCCATTCTCGTTGGCTGATACAGCAAAGGATTGGTTGTTTTACTTACCTCCATGTTTTGTAACTACATGGACAAGGATGGTCAGATTGTTTCTTGATAAATTTTTCCCTGCTTCACGAGCTGCTAGCATCAGAAGGGAGATATGTGGAATAAAGCAGAAAGATACAGAAACCCTTCACGAGTATTGGGAAAGATTTAAAAAATTGTGTGCCAGCTGTCCTCAACATGGAATTTCTGAACAGCTTCTCATTCAGTATTTCTATGAAGGGCTACTACCTATGGAGAGAAAAATGATGGATGCAGCTAGTAAAGGTGCTATAGTGAATAAAACCCCTAGTGCTGCTAAAGATTTGATTTCCATCATGGCTGCTAGCTCACAACAGTTTGGATTCAGACAAGACACCCCTTTGAGAAGGGTGAATGAGGTAAGTATATCTTCCCTTGAAAATCAAATATCCAATCTAACTTCTTTTGTTCAACAATTGGCTGTAGGAAACTTGCAACAAGTTAAAGCTTGTGGAATTTGTGCTGCTACTGGTCATCCAAGGGATATGTGTCCTACACTTCAAGAAGATTCTTTAGAGCATGTCAATGCAGTTGGAGGATTCCCAGGCCCACCACAAAGGAAGTACGATCCTTATTCAAATACCTATAATCCAGGGTGGAGGGATCATCCCAACTTCAGTTATGGAGCAAGGCCACAATTCCAACATTACCAGCCTACACATATTCCACCACAACAACCTTCCTTAAGTTCAGGTATGTCTTTAGAAGAAATTGTTAAATCACTTGCAGCTAACACACAACAATTTCAACAGGAGACAAGAACAAGCATCAAGCAACTGGAGAATCAAATTAGTCAACTAGCAACATCAATGAGCAGGCTTGAAGCTCAAGGTTCTGGGAAATTACCTTCCCAAACAATTGTAAATCCTCGAGAAAATGTAAGTGCCATTACGTTGCGAAGTGGAAAAGAAATTGACATTCCTGTTTAGAATCTTACAGATTTAGCCAATAAGACTCAAAAAGATGAGGCAAAAAATGAGGCGACAATCTCTTCTAAGGTAATCTCTCAACCAATTGAGTATAATTCTGATAAACCTAATCCTCTTCATTTTCCTACCAGGTTATCTAAATCTAAAAAGGAAGATCAAGAAAAGGATATCTTGGAGATTTTTTGAAAGGTAGAAGTGAACATTCCTCTATTGGATGCCATTAAGCAAGTCCCAAGGTAAGCAAAATTTCTCAAGGAATTGTGCACCAACAAGAGGAAGTTGAAAGGTAATGAGAAGGTAAGTATGGGAGAGAATGTTTCAGCCATCCTACAAAAGAAATTACCTCCCAAATGCAAGGACCTAGGTATGTTCACTATCCGTTGCAAAGTAGGTAATATTAGGATTGAGAAAGCAATGTTAGATCTAGGAGCTTCAATAAATGTCATGCATCTTTTTATTTATTCATCTCTGAATATTGGTCCATTGAAAGAAAGAAGTGTGATTATTCAACTTGCTGATAGATCTAATGTGTATCCTGAGGGAGGTCTTGAGGATGTTTTAGTGCAAGTTAATGAATTGATTTTTCCTGTTGATTTTTATGTGCTTAACATGGAAAAAGATGACTCATCTAATCTAGCTCCAATCTTATTAGGGAGACCATTTCTAAAAACAGCAAGGACAAAGATTGATGTTCATGATGGTACCCTTACCATGGAGTTCGATGGGGAGATTGTGAAATTTAATATATTTGATGACACGAGGTACCCTAATGATATTCGATCTGTATTTTCTATTGATGTGGTTAATGTTTTTGCACAGGAGACTTTTGAGTTGAGACATGAGGGCAAGACAAAGGTAAAGACAAAGGACAAGCAAAAAGACAAGACAAAGGCATTTCAAGATAGAATGGTTGTTAGAAAGCAATTTGTGTTTGGATAAAAAGTTTTACTTTACAGTTCAAGACTCAAATTAATGCCAGGTAAATTACGTTCTTATTGGATTGGTCCTTTTGAAGTTACTAATGTATTTTCTTATGGTACAGTTGAGGTACGAAGCCTAAGAACTAATAAGGTGTTCAAGGTTAATGGGCATAGGCTTAAGCCATTTCATGAAGGAATTCAGGAGCAAACTACAGATGAAGTACAATTGAGAGATCCAACTTATACAGATTGAGAAGTGACAAAGTCTAGCCAAAGACGTTAAACAAAGGCGCTGCTTGGGAGGCAACCCAAGATGATCAGATTTGCTTTTTCTATCCCTTTTCTTTTTCTTTTCAAATGCATTATTTTTTTTCTGTGCCATTTTCTTGCATTTAGCCTTACATTGGGGACAATGTAAGTTTTAAGTGTGGGGGAGTGATTGCATTTAGAGAGTGCATTTTGAACATGTTAATTTTTTTTTTTTTTTTTAGGATGTTTAGGATGTTTTCCCAATGATATTCAAGGATTCACATGTTATAAACTTAGATTGACTTGAGGTGAGAATGTTATAACATGATTGAACAAAATACTTGCATTCTTAGGCTAGAATTGACTCGAGTTTGATTTTGAAGAGTATTAACTTGTGTTGGTAGACCAAAAACCATTATTGGGTGAGCCTTTGAGCCTTTGAAATTGAAACATACATGGCAATCTTGTGTTTTCTTTTGGAGTGATGTTCATTCATGTAAGATTGCTCTAAAACTTGCTTCTAATACTAGTCAAAGTTGCAGATTCATGTGCATGCATAAAGATGAAAATGGCATATAGGATTTATTACCACTTGACTTAAAAAGCCAACCTTACAAAATTAACTTTAGTATACCTATTTTGAGCTTATTGTCCCTTTTCTTTGTTCAACAACCCTTGTTAATAAGCTGTAAACCATTTTCATTTGTTGTCCTTATTTTGTTTACCCACCTTTGGACTAGTAGAGCATTTGAAATTATTCGATGGGTTTTGAAAAGGATGGTGAATTGAATGAGTGTGGAGATGCTATTGTTGATTTGTTATGGTTGTATTATTGATGAAGTGGAATGTATTTGGGGAATGCTTATGATATTATGTTCTTGTAGAAAAAAAAAAAAAAAGTTATTGATATTTATCTACTCCTATGTTTTGAACTACTTAGTAGTAATTGGGGGTTGACAGTATGCTCCTGCATCATCCTTCATGTCAAACGGTGGTTCAAAATATGAGTATGCATATGCATCCTAAGCAATTATTTAGGGCAATAACCGAATGTCTTCATCACAAATGTCGACATTCATGTCAAAAGCCAAGTAATGCTTAGAGAAAAAAATATATGTTGAAAAAAAGAAGAGAAAAAAAAGAAAGAAAGAAAAAAAAAAGGGTGCAAGGACATAATATATGATTTTTTTTTAAAGAAATGAATAAGGAAGGAAGAAACAAAGAGTGTTTGATTATAAGTTGAGGTGTTGGGTCCTTCATGCCTAATCAACCCAAGTTGTTTCTAAATGCTCTATTAGTTTCTTAGGTCTTAACCTTTTTCCCTTTTATATCCTACCTTTACCTTAACCCCATTACAACCATGCTAAAGACCATTGGATTTGTGTATGGCATGTGACATTAGCAACAAAGATTGGATGAACAAGCAAGTTTATGGTAGTGATTGAGCATGAATTGAATGTTGAGTGAATTTTTTCCAACCCTTAAACACTTGAGTGAATTATGAGTGACGTGTGAGGGTCTACCATACTTGTTGATTGCTTTCTGAATGAAAATCTCTTGTTTATTTTAGTTTGAGTTTGTTGAGTGTTTTAGTTCATGACATGTTATAGTGTTTGATTCTTTGAGTTTTCTTTGATTATGATATGTGATATTTTTGGTGTCATTGGGGGAATTAATGTGATTGTGTCATGTCTCGTAGTCTTGCTTGAGGGCAAGCAAAAGCTAAGTGTGGGGGAATTTGATGAGTGCATAATTCCATATATTTATTTCCCTTAAATATGGTCTCTTGGGTGATCTTTATGCCTTATTGTGTTGATCTATACTTATTTTTATGGTTAAGGCAATTTTAGATAGGTTAGAATAAATTGGGCTTTTACCTACAAAATTTATGCTTTTTAATATTTTGACCTTTTGGGCTTCTTGCAGATTTTCGAACATGTTAGATTTCAAGAACATAAATAATGTCTTCATAGATTTTGTATAGAACTTCTTAGGCTTTCCAGAATGGTATTATTTGTCCAAATCCGAGTTCGTTTGGGCCTCCAAACATTGCTTCAAGTTAGAGTCGAAAAGCTGGGCCAAATCCTGATTGGATTAAAAATCTGCACAAACATGGAATCTTTAAAAGGCCATAACTTGAGCTTCTGATGTCTAAATCGAGTGATTCAAAAGTCTAAATTCATCTAAACACAATTCTTAAGAAGTGATCAAAGCCCAAAACGCTCGTTATCCGACCCAAAACAGGCTTGTAATTCACGGGAGTCTAGGAGCCCTAATTCCTTGGCTGATTTGGATTCTTTGTTTGGGGGATATTTAAAGTCTTGATCCAAGCTCGAGAAGGAGGATGGCCAGGAAGCAAAATAGGCATAGAAGCACATCCAAGAGGAGGAAGAAACATCCCTTTCATATTTTCTCTTCTTTTTGTGTTCTTTCTCTCATTATGTGTGGCTAAAGTTTTATTTTTCGGTAGAAGGATACTTTGAAGCCATGGTGAAGAACATTGTGAGATCTTTTTGAGTTTATTTACAATCTTATTTTCTCTTGAATATTCATGTATCTTTTGATTTTAATATTTATGATTGTGTGTTTTGATTGCATAGACGGCCGCTATTCAATTCTTGATGCATGATCTATTGCTAACTTGAATACCAAATCCGTAATTGTTTGGTCTTTCTTGCATAAGTAGCAACTAGGGTTGATGATTATGGATAAGTTTTCGTTCAATTCCTAGGGAGTACATGTGTTGAATTAAATAAACCGAGCTTGTGTGTTTATTGTTCAGATTTGGTCTTGTTTCCACAAAGTTTAATGCTGCCATTGAATTAAATTCTAGAGAGCTTGTTCTAGGGTTGTTTGAAGGTAAGGGTTAATTGAAGAGCTTATTTTAATTAATTAAGAAGTATGGGAAACATCGAATGAACAGAGCTTGTTGTTCTTTCTAAGGCCAAGTATTCAAGGAAAATTAGTAACTTTGGTATCAATGATTAGTGTTATAACCATTGGTGGATAAATCCCTTCTACCGGAAGCGTTTCTATTGATTGTTTTAATCTTTTTACATTCTGATTTGTCTTATTAATTTAGAATAATATTCTATTTTTAATTGTTTAAATTTCAAATTTCAAAACCCCCCAATTGTTTCTTCTATTTATTTTAAGTTTTCAAGGGAATAGATCTAACCAATCCCTGTGGATACGACCTTGCTCATCACTACCACAATTTATATTTTTAAGAGCAGGAATTTATTATTTGTTGGATTCGACACCCATCACGTTGGTCCCATAACTTGCTTGAAAACATGAAACTTGCTTGAAACATAACATGAGGGACCACATAAACATGATTCATGAGCGTGCTTAAACGTCGTAGATAGTTCATAGTGTACTTACCTTAACTTGGTTGGAAATGACCAAAATTCTCCGATAAGGCTGTTTCGCTCTTGTTTCTACACCAAATTTGCTCCTTCTTTTTGCAGTATTTTCCCCTCACTCTCTATCACAAAATCCTCTCTTCTAATTCTCTCAACCTTACCCAAATTCTTACAAAACTTGTGAACTACCTTAAGGCCTATTTATAGACATTTTCAGCCAATCATGTTTTGCCACATGTCCCATCATCATGAGGCCTCATTATTACCTTTCATATGTGGCCAATAAATGCTTACCACATGTTCTTAAGATAAGGTTTGGAGACTTTTGCAAACTTGGAGGCTAAGTAAGCTTTTTCCTAGCCAATCACGCAATGCCACCTCAGGGGGATTATTATGAGCCATCATGTGATCTTATCTTTCAAATGACCAATGGAAGCTTGCCATATGTCCTTGATATTTTGAGCCTCACATACTTAATTACATTTTCAACACTTCCATCATTACACCTCACACGGTTTAATTCATTTTTCTACATTTCCCATCATTACTCCCACATGGTTAATTGATTTTCTACATTTCCCATCACTACTCCCACATGGTTAATTGATTTTCTACATTTCTCATCATTACACCTTTAACTAGTTAGCTATATTTGGTTACTTTAACTACTTAGTTTGAGATATTTTGATGAGCTATTTTAAGGTTTCAAGAACTGCACCTTGGCCTAAACTTTTCAAAAAATTTGCACTTAGGCCCTTGCAACTTGGTCCCCAGGCTATTTTTTATTGCACATTTTGGCCCTTAAAAAATGGATAAATTACGCTAATACCCCAAGATTTTAGGTAAATTACACTTTTACCCGAACTACCATGTTTACGATTTTGCCCCTGGCTCAAAAACTGAATTTTTGTCTCAAGACTTTCGTAACCCTTTGAAATATATTATTCCCTCAAGTATCTGAATCTAAAAAAACTCGAGCATTACATCATATTTCAATTTAAAAATCTCGGGTGTTACAATCCGCCCTCCTAAAAAAAATTTTCGTCCTCAAAAATTTACCTTACTTCTCGTCATCAAACTGCTGGGGATATTTGGATTGCATCTCATCCTCACACTCCCAAGTTGCTTCTTTAACTGAATGATATTACCATAACACCTTGGCCAACGGTATATCTTTATTACGAAGCCTTCGTACCTTTATTACAATGCTTATTGGCGCCTCCTCATATTTCAAGTCTTGCTGGATCTCTAATGGTTGATGCTTTATTACATGAGCTGGGTTAGGGACATACTTCCTGAGCATTGATACGTGAAAGACATCGTGCATTGGTTAAAGATCTGGTGGTAAAGCTAGCTGGTAAACCACATTCCCAACACGCTTTAGGACCTCAAATGGGCCTATAAACCAAGGTATAAGCTTTCCTTTCTTCCCAAACCATAAAACTCCTTTTATGGGTGTAACTTTTAAGAATACCTTATCACCAATGGCAAACTCCAAATCCCTTCTTCTTTTGTCTACATAGTTTTTCTGTCTATCCTAAGCCTTCTTCATACTATCCTTGATCTTTTCAATGGCTTGTACAGTCTGTTCCATAATCTCTGGACCCAAAATTTTTCACTCGCCAACTTCATTCCAATGAACAGGTGACATGCATTTCCTTCCATATAGCGCCTCATAGGGTGCCATGCCAATAGATGCATGGTGACTATTGTTGTATGTGAATTCAATTAATGGTAGATGTTTCTCCCAATGTCCACCAAATTCTAGGGTACAAATACGAAGCATATCCTCCAAAGTTTGTATTATCCTCTCAGATTGTCCATCTGTCTGAGGATGAAAAGCAGTAATGAAACTTAATTTTGTTCCCATGGCTTTGTGCAAGCTCTTCCAAAAGTTGGATGTGAACCTCGGGTCCCTATCTGATACAATGGAAACTGGAACACCATGTAGTCTTACTATTTCCTTAACATACAGTCGTGTAAGCTGATCCATTGTAAATGTCATTCGAACATGTAAGAAGTGAGTTGATTTGGTAAGTTGATCTACGATTACCCAAATAGCCTCATGTCTTGCTATTGATTTTGGAAATCCTACAATAAAGTCCATTGTCACATGTTCCCATTTCTACTCTGGAACCTCCAACGATTGCAGTAACCCTGCTGGTCATTGGTGCTCAGCTTTCATCTGCTGACATATCAAACATTTTTTAAAAAATTTAGCCATGTCTTACTTCATATTTCTCCACCAAAACACTGCCTTTAGGTCACGATACATCTTTGTACTTCCAGGATGTACAGAATAAGGAGTGGAGTGGGCTTCTTCTAGAATTTTTTACCTTAGTTCCTCAAAGTTTCGTACACACAGTTGCCCTTGGCAGTAGAGCGTGTCATCACCAGCTATTGTGAAGTCCTTCCACTTCTTAGTATTAACCTCAGCCTTGATGTACTCAAAGAACTGGTCTCCCTTCTTATGGCTTTTAATCTGATCACGAAGGGTTGGTCGAACGAAAAGTGTTACCATACGAGCATTAGAATTAGATGGTGTAGCAACAATCTCGAGGCTTAACCTCTCGAACTCCTTGCACAAAGGCTTTTGTCCTATCAAAGCTACTACTTGGCCCATTTTCTTTCTACTCAAGGCGTCTGCGACCACGTTTGCTTTGCCAGGGTGGTAGTGGATTTCACAATCATAATCCTTTACCAATTCCAGCCATCTCCTTTGCCTCATATTCAACTCTTTTTGTGTGAAGATGTACTTGAGACTTTTATGATCAGTATAGATATCGCATTTACCTCCGTAAAGATAGTGTCTCCAAATCTTCAAAGCATGTACTACTGCTGCAAGTTCTAGGTCATATGTAGGGTAGTTTTGCTCATAAGGCTTCAACTGCCTTGATGCATAAGCAACTACCTTACCTTTTTGCATCAATATGCATCCAATTCCTTGTTTTGATGCATCACTATAAATAACAAAATCTTTCGACCCTTCAAGAAAAGTTAATACTGGCGCGTTGACCAGCCTCTTCTTTAATTCTTCAAAACTAGTTTCACACTTCTCCATCCATTCAAACTTAGTACCTTTGCAAGTCAGCTGAGTCAAAGGCCCTGCCAGTTTGGAGAATCCTTCAATGAACCTCCTTTAATATCCAGCTAAACCCAAAAAGCTATGAACCTCAGTTACATTGGTTGGTCTTGACCAATTCAACACTGCTTCTATCTAGCTGGGGTCCACTTCTATTCCTTGAGTTGTGACAACATGCCCAAGGAATACCACCTGCTCCTACCAAAACTCGCACTTCTTGAACTTTGCAAATAGCTTCTTTTCCTTCAAGATCCCTAAAACAATCCTCAAATGCTTTTCATACTCTTCTTCACTTTGAGAGTACACCAAGATATCATCGATAAAGACAATGACAAATTTATCCAAGTACTCATAGAAAACTCGATTCATTAGGTCCATGAAGACTCCAGGCGCATTAGTTAAACAAAAAGGCATGACTAAAAACTCATAATGACCATACCGAGTTCTGAAAGTTGTCTTTGGGATGTCATTAGATTTGATCCTCAACTGGTGATATCCTAACCTTAGATCAATCTTTGAGAATACTCGTGCACCTTGTATAACACCCTATATTTTTGTGAAATTGCCATGTATTTTAAGTGAGTTTAAAATACTAAAAAATATGTTTGAAATGGAAACAAGTGACCGAATCAGCCGCAGGGAGTGCCCTAGAGCTTAGATACCTAAGGACAAAGGTATAATTTTAACGAGCGTCTCGAGGTGAGACTTATTGCACTGAAAGAAATCAAATCAGAAATGGTTTTCGGTTAAGTTGAGTTATAGCCTAAAAATACCGAATGATGGTAAGGGGCTTCCAAAAAATCGTATATATTGAGTAATTTTGAGTTAATAATTTTGGGATTTTAAGTATCTCGATAAATTTGATGTTTGAGGGTGTAATTGTAATTAGAGAATTATCCAAACGAAATAAGGATAAAATTAAGAGCTTATGTGGTAAAATATTGAAGTTGAGGACTTGAAATAAGGGCCAAAGTGTTATTTGAAAGAAGTTTAGGGTTTTAGCTTGGATTTCAAAAGTTGGATTAATTCTAGTTTTGGATTTCAAAAGCCATTCAAATATATCTTTGAGTCTTTGCAGTCCATGGCTAAGATTGTGACAAGTGGCATAATACCATTGGTTGAAGAATTCTATAAATAAACACCTTGAGTTGTTCTCAAACCATTCCAAGCAAGTTTGAGGAGTGAAGCACTCTAAGAGTAGGAGCTTTCTCTAGAGAGAGAGAAGGAGGTTCTGCAAGAAGGCGGGAAGAAAGTGACGGAGAACCGGCGGAGAACGAGCCTCATCGAAGTTGCGGGTCTTCACCGGCGTTTTCCAAAATCAGTCAGCAAAAAAGTGAGGTAAGTCCCCTTTTTTTGATAATCCTGTAGAGAGGGAAGAGAGGGTCGTGTAGGTTCAAACGGGGGTCGAATCAGAGTTAAAACGAGGGAGATATGGCCGAACTACGAAAACGAGGCGTTGCTATTCGGAATCTGGTGCCTGCGCGTGAGTTACACGCGCCAGAAAATGGCTGCGCGTGGGGGCTCATATCCAGACTCCTTTTTACATTCAATTTTTCAGTTATGCCCCTACTTTAATATCCTTCAACTCTATATAAAACTATTTGAGGTTAGGTTTACCAAAATGTGTGTTTTCTGTAGAAACCTAGGCCGTTTACTGTAAAATTATACCGTCGAAGAGATAACCCAACAAGGTGAGACTCCGTGAGACTCCTATACTCCAAATCCTATTTTTATTTCTCTTATGAGATACTTCTATTGCATGACACGTGTTTTGTGAAGTTCTTGTACGTAAACTCTTATTATTCGTGTACGTGAAATCATGTTGCATCTATGAACTGAATTTTCCTGAAAATATATGTTATTGGCTTTTTAACTGTTGCATTTATAAAATTCATGTGGCCATACTGTTGTACCTATTTGTTGTTAGCCGAAGACAAAAGTCGGAGATCCCCCGAGAGGCGCTATGCGTGCGCCATCGAGAAAGCTCTCGTGGGGAAAATCGTGAGTCTAAGGCACAACGGATGTGGTGCTTGCATGAGTTCTATGAGGTCGGGCCAAAGTGACATGGTTAGGGACCTCTCGAGAGGCGCTATGCGTGCGCCATTGAGAAAGCTCTCGTTAGAGGAGGCTGACGTGTTCACGAGGCACTTCGGAGTAGTTCTCCTTGTCTTCTCATGCATTTTATACCTAATCATGCATCGATATAAACTATTTTTTTTGGAGTTTCTCACTAGAAGATTCATCTTCTAATTGGACTATGTCCCTGGAATATTCAAACGTTCCAAGTTCGACGAGCAGCTATAAAGGAAATGAGATAGCTGAAGAATTAGCTTAAATTACTGCTTGTAGCATGTTTAGCATATTTTTATTTATGTGAGAATCTATGTAATTTTGGATATGTTTGAGATGTTCAGTTATCACTTGCTAGAGATGATGTCCATGTAATATATTTTGTGGATGTCTTGAATGATTTTATGTCTGATAAATAAAGAGTTATGGTTGTGAACCATATCAAGTTCGATCTAGCTTCCGCATCTGAAATTTTAACACCTGTCTTAGCTATTTAATATTGGATTTGTTAAGCTGAGGAGGTGTAAATTAGGGTTCTTGGGATATTGTGTGATGTATGATAGTTATTGAGATATGGAAAATTTTATATTCTCGAAATCCTAAGTTATAACACGCTTAAGAAATTTAGGGTGTTACACCTTGTAACTGATAAAACAAATCCTCGATTCTAGGAAGAGGATACTTGTTCTTAATAGTGATTTTATTCAATTCCCGATAATCAATGGACATCCTCATTGATCCGTCTTTCTTCTTGACGAATAGTACCGGTGCTCCCCATGGAGACACACTAGGTCGGATGAATCCTTTCCTTAATAACTCTTCTAATTGAGTTTTCAACTCTTGTAAGTCCTTTGGTGCCATCCTATAAAGAGCTTTAGAAATCAGTGTAGAACCGGGCACTAGATCTATAGTGAATTCTACTTCTCCTTCTGGTGGCATTTCAGTCAGGTCATCAGGGAAGACCTCTAGAAAGTCCTTTACTACATTAACGTCGTTTACTGCTAATTCTTTTCCTCCCTTAGCCACCATTGACATTAAGAATCCAACACATTCTTCTGACTACAATAGTTTCTTAGCTTTTAATGCTGAAATGACATGGGGAAAGTGTTTTGTCTCAGCCATTAAAAGGCAAAGTTCTATCCCTTTAGGATACTTACAAACTATTTCCTTTTCGAGGCATAGAATGGCCGCATGGTGCTTGGAAAGCCAGTCCATTCCCAAAATCACGTTGAATTGTTGCATATCTAAGACATATAAGGTCGTTTCTAAAAACTTTCCCTCGACCTCCACCTTAGCTGTTCTTACTACATGATTCGTGCTTATTATACCTCCTGAGGGTATCGCTACTCCTAAGGGAGTACTTACATGTTCCACATATGCATTGAGTTTGCTGGCAAACTTAGGGGATATAAAAGAATAGGTGGAACCAAAATCAAATAAAGTATAAGTAGGTATTCTAGAGATAAGAATGTTATCAGCCAGCATATTGCGGTCCTAATCCTCCTCATGTCCTGTGAGTGCATACACCCTAGCTTAACCCTTAGGGGGATTTCCTGGCTTCTGTTGATATGGTTGTTGCTGTTGTTTCTTTAGCTAACCCTTGGGACAGAATCTGGCCACGTGACCCATTTTTCCACAATTATAGCATGCGCCGGTTCCCGTGAGACATATTCCCGAATGACGCTTCTGACATTTGCCATACACTGGGTTCAGTTGGTAATTTCTTGATGTTGGACCTCCTCTTTTATTCTTCTTCAAATAATCCTGCTTCCCTTTACCTTTATCCTTGCTGCATCACTCACCCTGCATTTATCATTTTTTGTATTTTCTTTTACTAACTCAGCTGATTTAACAACTATTTGTGTTCACAGAAATGATGAGGCGTTTAGACTCGCTAGTGCACGAGTGTGATTGTAGCAGAAAATTTATATGTAATTTTTTCGGGCAAGACCGGGTCGACTCACAGGGAGATTACTCATGGAAGGAGATAACCACACCAATTCTTTTGATAATAAAATGAGATCAAGCTAAATGTAATATGACTGTATCTAGATATGGAGAGGTCTTGGGTTAAGACAGATCTGGTGCCAAACCCAACTGATTTACCATATAGCTTTCTATGATGTAACTAGCAACTCAAATAGCTTGGGTTTTCAACCATTAAATGTACTACTGAGATGATGATAACTCTTTGTTCAAACAACCTCCATACATGGCATAGAGATTCTATGTCAAGCAGCTATTATAAATCAGTGTATAAATAAGGTTTTGACAAAATAATTGCTCGGAGCTTGGGTATGAGAACGTTTCCAGGTCAAGCAACCCCCATACATGGCATAGGGACTCTAAGTTAGGCGTACGAACCAATCCAAGCCTAAGGTTTTCGTTAATAACATTTCCCAAACTACTTTTGCTTTGGTTACTTTGACATCTGGAGTTATGCTATAATGATTCATCAGTGGTTTTAGGCACCTTCTTTGCCTTAACCCAAGAATCGAATTAGCCACACATCTTCATAGGAAGTGCACGACTAAAACTTTTCTCAACGGATGAATACGAAATTCACAAAGAAAATAAATTGGATCAAGCGATAAGATTTGGATAAACTACTGCTGTATTGATTACTGAAACGAACTACCACTTGAAACAGAAATTAAAATGGACCTGTAATACCAAAGCTCAGAACTAGCAAGAACAAGAACGACAACTGAAGTGCTATTCATTTTAAAAATACAGGCAAAAACTAAAGCAAGAGAAACAGACATAATGAAGACTCTCTACTTTCCAATGATCTTCGTCTTTTTGTGTTTTTTCTAAGTAACCTCTGTTCTCTCCAACCTATGATTCCAAAGAATGTCGATTCCTTTTTAAGCTTACGGCGCCTGGAAGTGGGGTCCATTTGTTCGAAAAGTTGGTTGAATTTACCTCAGAGCCATCGTGTTTATTTACGCATGTCAGACTTTTGTTCGAATGCTCATTCGAATATGCTAGTTGAGATATTCGAATGCGTGCTGAGATTCTTTTGGCTGCTCGGGTCATTCGAATGAATTTTAATCCCATTCAAATGAATTTCACACTTTATTGTTCCTTGCATGGTGATTTTCTCAATCATTTGAATGCAACAGTACTTTCATTCGAATGAATTTCTAATTTTCCTCTTGAGTTCTTCGTAGCATTCAGATGACTGGGGGAGTATTTGAATCTAGAGTTCCTTGCATGCTTCTTATTCGAATTACTCAGACTTCATTCAAATAGACTTTCTTCCTTCTACAATTACATTCGAATGTCTTGGTCTTCATTCGGATATGTCTTCATTACTTCTATACAATATGTTTATCTGAATTTCTTCTCATTCTCAGCTCATTAGAATGACTTGGTCTTCATTCAGATATGCACATTATTACCTGGAGTTCTTGATTTTTGTTACTTCTCATTCGAATTGGGCCAGGCTTATCCGAATACTTACCCGAATTTTGCATATTCAAATTTTTGAATGATTTATTCGAATGAGTGACTAGCTTCCATCTTATTTGTTCCATATTCAAATATCTTCCGAAGACTCATTTGAATGGTTTTGACTCTTATCAGAACACCTTCATTTCTTGACTTTTTTCTTCTTCTTTCAATCATGCCTTTGGAGAGTTAAATCATTTCTTTCATCTCTTTTCCTTCTTTTGGGCTGCAATAAGCAATTCTGAAGATTTTAAGTCGATCAAATGGATTAGGAGGTAATAAAATATAACAAATTTTTGCATTTTTAAGCATCAATCAATCCTCCCACTTACGCTTTTCTAGTGGTCCAGACTGGAATAACTTGCTATTACTGTTGGAGCTTTCTCTAAAGTTTGCTAACTGAGCCTTGGTTAGCACCTCATGATACGTGCCTAACTCAAAAGTTACTACTGCCTACCATAAATCATCTCTCAACCCTTATTTAAAGTGTCTTGCCCGCTTTTGTTCTATATCCACTAAGGCTAGGGAAAAGCGTGATAGCTCATCAAACTTCCTTTCATATTCAATCAAGTTCATGCTACCTTGTTTCAACATGAAGAACTCTACTTCCTTCTGGTCACGAATGTTGCGGGGTAATACTTCTTAAGAAAAAGTTCCTTAAACTAATCCCAGGTCCACACATATCCATGGGGTCTGGATCTGGCAGTAGAATCCCACCAATGCCTTGGTCCATGTTGTAGCATATATGTAGTGCAAGTTACCTTCCAAGGGTCTGGACAATCTATGAGGTAAAAGATCTATTCAATTGTTGCTATTCAATCTTCAGCTACCAGAGGGTCCAACCCACCCTCAAAAGTAGGAGGTTGAAGCTTCCAAAACTGCTCAACTAGGGTAGCATTGTTTCCTAAGTTTCCTTGGGGAGGTGCAACTGGTGGTGTGGCAGGTGGCGTCATATTGCAAATGGCGTCAATGAACTGCATGAATTGCTCGTTGAGATTGTTGGTTTCATTAGCCTCATTTTACTGCTGCTTGCCCCTACTATTGGAACTTCTTGCACGGGTTTCTATAACCTTATGTGAAAAAGAACAATTAATTCCTGAATGTAGGGTCCCTAAGGATAAAGAGTATTATTGTGGATTTACATGTTAACTACGATTTTTTAGTCCATCGTTTCATCTACCAATATGTATAACACGCAACTAAAGAGCTTCCATGTAATACCCAGGAATGATTTGAGGTCATAAATAATATTTAATGATGGGTATAACTAGAACTATCAAAAGAATAAGGCTATAGGACACACTAACGCAGTTTTAGACCACTGAATTAGTTGCAGGGAGTATCCCGAACCCTAGATAGCCAAGGAAAATGGTACAGTATCGACAAGTGATTCGAATTATGATTTTTAGTGATGAAAGAAGTGGGATCGGGAACAGCTTTTGGTACAGCTATCTACCAGGTTGAGAAAACCGAATGATCGTAAGGGATGCAATACTTGAGATTTTTTTAGATTCAAATACTTGAGGAAATAGGATGTTTTAAGGGATTGTGGATGTTTGGAGATAAAAGTTCAATTTCTGAGCCAGGGGCAAAATCGTAATTTTTTAGGTTCGGGTAAAAGTGTAATTTACCTAAAAATTAGGGGCATTAACGTAATTAGTCCATTTTTTAGGGACTAAAATGCAATTAAAAAATAGTTCGGGGACCATGTTGAAAAGGGTCTAAGTGCAATTATCCAAAAAGTTCAGGCCAAAGTGTAATTCTTGAAACCTTTTTACTATACGCATTTGGGAGATTTAGGAAAAGTCTCATAAATGACTTTAAAGATAAGGATGAAGTCTCATGATAACGTTAGAGATAAGATAAAGGCTCGTGATGACATTAGAGATAAGATGAAGGCTCATGATGGCTTTAAGGATAAGATTTGGAAAAGATTTGATTGGATAAGATAAGATTTGAATAAGATTTGATTGGATAAGATTTTGTTGGATATGATTTGATTTGGATAAAGATTTGATTTGAATAAGATTTGATTCAGAAATCAATGATTATATAATATCTTAGAAGATTTAGAATGATTGCAGAATATCTTAGAATATTTGGTAATGATTATATAAAATCTTAGAAGATTTGGAGTGATTGCAGAATATCTTAGAAGATTTGGTAATGATTATATAATATATTGGAAGATTTACAATGATTGCAGAAGATCTTTAGAAGATTTGGAATGATTACAGAATATTTTAAAAGATTTGGTAATGATTATATAATATCTTGGAAGACTTACAATGACTGCAAAAGATCTGTAGAAGATTTGGAATGATTGTTAAAGATTTTGGAAGATTTGAAATGATTGCAGAATATATGTTTCTTGGTGGCTAAGTTTCCAAAACATATTGATATGCCCTGCAAACTTGGAGAATTACAAGACCTAAAAAAGTTGTGAGACATGGACATGAAGCCCAAAGGCCCAACGGGTTGTAGGAGATCGAGGAAATAAGCCGAAGGAGCAAGAGGTCGAGTCGAGACCAAGTGGGGAGGGCCCACTCGATTATGCCAAGTGGGTATGACACTGCTTCAGTTTTTCAGCCATAACTTTCTGAGATGAGCTCCGATTAGGCTGATTCAAAGTCCTATGGAAAGATAAGAGAATTATCTACAACTTTCATCTTTTTAGTTTTGATAGATTCGGGCTTAATAAAGGGGTACATCGGGTATGAAGTTCATGTACCTACACTATGAAGGCTCGGAGTCAAGTATTGAAGGAAGATGGACTCGAACCATGTCAAAAGGGCAAAAGAAGGCATAACTGAATGGCCCCCCACTCGGTCGGGCAAAAGAAGACATGACCGAGTGGCCCCCACTCGGTCATGACCGAGTGGCCACTCGTTACTTATGACCCATTCGGTTATGCCGAGTGGGTATGACACTACTTCAGTTTTTTTACCATAACTTTCTCATACGAGCTCCGATTGGGCTGATTCAAAGTCATATGGAAAGATAAGAGAATTATATACAACTTTTATGTTTTAATTTTTGATATATTCGGGCTTAATCAAGGGGTAAATCGGGTATGAAGTTGATACACCTACACTATGAAGGCTCAGAGTCAAGTATTGAAGGAAGATGGACTCGAACCAAGTCAAAAGGGCAAAAGAAGGCATAACCGAATGGCCCCCCACTCAGTCGGGAAAAAGAAGACATGATAGAGTGGCCCCCACTCGGTCATGACCGAGTGGCCACTCGTTATTTATGACCCACTCGGTTATGCCGAGTGAGTATGACACTCATACAAGCTCCGATTGACCTGATTCAAAGTTCTATGGAAAGCTAAGAGAATTATTTACAACTTTTATGTTTTGAGTTTTGAGATATTCGAGTTCAATCATCATGAAAATCGGGCATGAATTTGAGGTATGGGAACCACTCAAAATGGGCTGCGAGATTCTCACACATCTTCTCTCTCTCCTCCGCTATAAATACGAGATCATGCCTTCATCACAAGGTACACTATTTTGAGCAATTGAAGTACGATTTTCCATTTTCTCTCGAGATCTAATTTAAGCATCGGAGGGTTTGCGCGGGGACCCCCACCCGCGCCCTAACGGTGCTCTCGTTTTGTAGGCCTCTCGTCACTCTGAGGCCTCTCGTCACCAGCAAGACCTCTCGTCACTCCGAGGCCTCTCGTCACTAGCAAGGCCTCTCGTCACTCCGAGGCCTCTCGTCACCAGCAACGCCTCTCGTCGCTCCGAGGCCTCTCGTCACCAGCAAGGCCTCTCGTCACTCTGAGGCCTCCCGTCATCCCGAGACCTCTCGTCACTCCAAGGCCTCTTGTCACCAGCAAGGCCTCTCGTCACTTCGAGGCCTCCCGTCACCAACAAGGCCTCTCGTCACCATCAAGGCCTCTCGTCACCAACAAGGCCACCCGTCATCCCGAGGCCTCTCATCATCCCGAGGCCTCTCGTTATCTTGAGGCCTCTCGTCATCCCGAGGCCTCTCGTCATCCCGAGGCCTCTCGTCATCTTGAGGCCTCCCGTCATCCCGAGGCCTCTCGTCATCCCGAGGCCTCTCGTCATCTTGAGGCCTCCTGTCACCCCGAGGTCTCTCGTCATCCTCAAGGCCACCAGATCATCAGCCCACAAGATCATCAACCTGTCAGACCATCAGCACTGTCGGATTATCAGACTTGGAACTCTGACAGATCCAATCGCTTGTCAAGATTCTCATCAGTGAAGACACGACTCCCGAGACTCTTGCGTCTGTCCACAATAAAAAAAAATAGATTGTTGTATTTTGGCAACAACAATTCGCGCCGTCTGTGGGAAACGCAAGACAAAAAGTCAACTTAAGAATGGCAAACACCCGTGGACACCGACGAACTCTCTCTCAAGGCGTAGAAACAAGCCTATCGCCATGGAACTCTCAACAACAGGGAGCACCTCCTCCCCCTCATAATGCACAACCCGAAGGAGGTGATCGTTCCATTTCCCCCAGCTCGCAGGTGGGGAACCAATCAGTCCCACCACCACTACTTATCGGCTCAAGGCCGCCACCTACTGACCAAGCCGGGACTTCACGACAACCACCACGCATAGTCCCGTGGGAGGAGTATGAAGCATTGAGACAACAACACGTTGAGGGCATGTAAGCACTTCGAGACATGGCTGGTATCCTCCAAGGTATTATGCCGGTAGGGACGTTGCCCGATATTCTGAAAAAGTTTATGCCACCTCCAGAACCTCAGCCCGAGGTGGGGGCCGATTCCTACCAAGAAGCTACTCTCGATTCTCATTCTCGACCTACGCCTCGACGGGAGGGTAGGCCTAGATCGCCACCACCAAGAAAGAACCCTCATTCTGTACCCCGAAGAAATGAAAACCCAAGAATGGAATACAGAACCAGAAGCCCTCAATGACGAAGGTATCATGAAACAGTGGCCAGTACACCAACAAGACTGGACAATCAGACAACAACTACTATGCGTGATGATATGAAAAGAGTAGTAGAACAGGTGCTTGAGTGGAAAAAATTAATCCCTGCAATAGAAGAGCACCAACGTAGAAAATATCCTTTTACTGCAGATATACTGGAGAGGCCGCTGCCTCGAAAATTCAAAATGCCACAAATCACCCTCTACTCAGGAAAAGACGACCCATATGATCATGTTCAGAATTATGAGTCACTGATGATATTGCATGGATGGGATGACGACATAATGTACCGAGCTTTCTCCTTAACTCTATCAGGGCATGCCCGGATATGGTTCAACAGTTTACCTGAGGCCTTTATCTCTTCATTCGGTCAGCTTAGAACGGAATTTGTTAAGGCATTTATGATTAATAGTCAAAGAAAAAAAGACGCCACATACTTGCTCAGTATTCGACAGGGGAACAAAGAAACTCTGTGTCAGTATATGGATAGATTTCGGAACGCCACCCTCGAAGTACATGATTTACCAATTGCAATGGCAGTATCTGCTATGTTACACGGAACGAGACTAACTACCCTACAAGAATCATTATCTTTGGACCCACCAACATCCCTAGCAGGTTTGTTTACTAGAGCAAATAAATACGTGCTCCATACGGAAGTTATGAGAGCTGTAGTTGGGAATGAGGGCAGAGAGCGAAAAAGGTAGGAAAGCGATGTTGAAGAGGACTCCAGGCGGGTTAGGGGATTAGATATACCTCTGCCCCAGTTCCACCATTACACCTCGGTCAACCATACTTGCAGCCATCGAAGGGTCAGGTCTCATTAGACTCCCGAAAAAGGTTGAACATCCAATGGGGAAGAATAGAGAAGAATATTGTAGATATCACAGAACCCGTGGTCATTGCACTGACCAGTGCCAGGAGTTAAGAGATCAGATTGAGATGCTAGTTCGTGAAGGACATCTTCAAAGGTACGTACCAGTCAAAGATGGTGATCCTCAAAAGGGAGAAGATAGACAGGAAGAGCAGGGGAGATCAAATCAGAGATGTCAAGAGAGAGGAAGGGATTACGGAGAGAATCCACCTCTAGACAATGAATCAGTTAGTGAGCCCATGCATGTCATCTCGGGCAGTGAAATTATGGTAAGGGACTCCTCCTATTCCATCTAGACAAGCCATGAAAGGACATGCCCTTAGAAGAAGGCAGTTAGCCACCATTAATGCCCTCAAAGAGAAAACTGGGAGCAAAATTCAGACACATTGAAGAGAGCCTATGTTAAAGATCGAGAAACTAAACATTTCGTGCTCAGAGGCAACAATAAGACCCAAAATGAAACAGTGGATGCACTCACTTATTTCAAAAAATGTAAGCATTTTCATTACACATTGCTTTGTGAAAGTTTGTTTGCTATGCTCTGCTTACAGGAAAAATAAATTCAAGCCCGTTGTCCCGCTCACGGCCCGACAACGAGGGAAAAATAAACTCAAGCACGTTGCCCCGCTCACGGCTCGGCAACGAGGGAAAAATAAACTCAAGCCCGTTGCCCCGCCTACGGCCCAGCAACGAGGTAAAACGCGATCGAGCCCATTGTCCCGCTTATGGCCCGACAATGAGGTAAAATTCGATGAAGCCCGTTGTCCCGCCTACGGCCCAGCAACGAGGTAAAACGCGATCGAGCTCGTTGCCCCGCCTATGGCCCGACAACGAGGTAAAATTCAATCAAGCCCATTGTCCCGCCTACGGCCCAGCAACGAGGTAAAACGCGATCGAGCCCGTTGTCCCGCTTATGGCCCGACAACGAGGTAAAATTCGATCAAGCCCGTTGTCCTGCCTATGGCCCAGCAACGAGGTAAAACGCGATCGAGCCCGTTGTCCCGCCTATGGCCCGGTAACGAGGTAAAATTCAATCAAGCCCGTTGTCCCGCCTACGGCCCGATAATGAGGTAAAACGCGATCGAGCCCGTTGTCCTGCCTATGGCCCAACAACGAGGTAAAATTCGATCAAGCCCGTTGTCCCGCCTACAGGCCCGACAACGCGGTAAAATGCGATCGAGCCCGTTGTCCCGCCTATGGCCCGGCAACGAGGTAAAATGTAATACCCTTGATGAGTCATGATATATTATATCACTTAAGAGAATATTGGTATATGGAAAATTCCATAATTGCCCTTGAATTAATGAAAAGGCACATAATGTGTAGGATGCCTAAGGAGGGGCAAAACGGTAATTTGGAGTTCCGTCCCGTAGTAAGATAAATTATTTTTGGAGAAATTATTTATATTAGAGAATTAATTTTTGGGAGAATTTAATTCTTGAATAAGTGTGTGGATAATTAGGAAATTTAATTAGAAGCCAAGTATGGTTAGATTTGTGACACTTGGCAAAATCTTATGGAATAAGATTTAAATTAAATTTGGGAATTAAGATTTATTTGATTTAGAGAATTTGGTGACACATGGCATGATCTTATGAATCAAGAGGGATATTTAAAAGAAATGCAAAAAGGAAAATAAATTAGTCTCTCAAACAATTAATGAGAGCCATGATGGAGGGAATTAAAGGAAAATCTTTATTAAAAAGAAATTTGTCAAGTATTAATGGTGGAAAATGGTAGATTTAAATAAATGTTAAAGTAAATAGATTATGTCTTTCAAGAGCCTTTAAATTTAAATCAAAAAGAAATTATTTAAGTCACCATTAAATGCAAAATTAGGAAATTAGTCAATCTTGGAAATTAGTCATGATTTAATTATTTGGAAAATGGGAGAATTATGGAAAGTTAGGATTGATCCAAGGGATGAGATTAAATCTCCAAAGAAGGATCAATGGATGAGATTCAAGGAGACTAAGCCTCTTGGATTGGTGTTTTCTTTGAGTCAAGAGAAGTGTTCTCCAAAGATCAATGGCTAGGATTAAATTTGGGAGAAGCACAAGGATTGTGCTAGTGTTTAAAGGTGGAGATTTAGTCTCTTGAAATAAGAAGAAATCTATGGCTAGGATGTAATCTTGAGTTTGGGCATGGATTAAGAAGAAAGTTCTATAAATAGGGAGTGGAAAATTGGTTCAAAGCTTTTCCCCACATGTGAAGTGAAGGAAGCAAGAAGGAACCAAGGCAAAGAGAAGGAAGATAAAGATTAGCAAAGGTAAATCTAGTTCCCTCTCTTGAAATAGTTGAATTTTTTCATATAAGAGCTAAAAACAAAACTTCTATATTGTTTTGTTAAGGTGATTAAAGTCTAAGAGAGTCTTGGATTGTGGAAGTGTGAAGCTTCAAGGAAAACAAGGTAAGGGATAGCCCCATGTGGGGGGGCTTTTGCTTGCATTTGTACATGTGTGAATGAGTTGCATGTAATGATTCTTTGCATGTTTGTGCCATAGTGGACCTATGGCCATAAGGAGGACTTGTGATGGGAGTGAGGGGTTTGGTTGGTGCCTTAACCTAAGTGGTTATGAGGGCATGGAGAACTACCCTTGATATGCATTGCATTTGCATTACATGTTTATGTTTCTCATACTACATTTACATTTGCATAGCACCCTTACTGAGCATTGGCTCATAAGGTCCTTTGACCTCTATTGCAGGTGGAGAATCATCTAAGGGAAAGGGAGTTTTGCAAGGTTGAAGGTATTGAAGCAAAGATGAAAGCATGTGTAGTGGTTTATGTAGTTTTGTGGTCTTGTGTAGTATTATTTTGTTAAATGTTGTATTTATGTTTTAAATATGTAATGAAGGCTAAATGTGGGTGAAAGGGGGTAAACTTGAGTGTTTTGGAAACCCCTTGGTATAAAAAGGTATTCTGGAAAATATGGTATTTAAAGAAAAAAATAATATTTTTTTTAAATAAAAATAGTGGAGGCAGTGTGCTGGCGCCAAGGGCGCGCCTGGGCGCGGCCAGCCGCTGCCGCGCGCATGGCAGGTGGCCAGCGCTCGCGGCCAGGCGGCCAGCGCGCGCGCGGCCCATGCGCGCTGCCGGGCGGCCGTGCGCGCGCGAGGCCAGCGCGCGCGGCCCATGCGCGCGCTCGCGGCCCGCGCGCTGGGGGCGCAACTGGTGCTGCTGCCCGCCCCCCCTCCTTGCTGCTATGCTTTTTTTTTATATTTTAAATTTTACTTTTGTTTATTTAATTAATTCTGACATTTTTATTAATTATGAAATAAAATGTATTTTTAAATAAACAAATAAAGGAGTATTTTAGCCTCTAAATTAATTATTAAATTAATATGAATTTGAGGCAAATGTGGGATAAATTTCTATATTTTGGGGAATTAAATAATGGAGTATTTTCCTTAAATTTTAGAAAATGGATGAGGAGGCCTTGATGTTGTATTTCAAAATTTATTTCCTAAGTGTTTGGAAAATTTGGTATTTTGAAATAATTAAAAGGAAAAAGCAATGGAGATTTGATAAGGAAATTTTATAAAATTTTTCCAAAGAAATGTTAACCCAATAATTTTCTAAAGGAAATGAAGGTGAGATAAATGGGTTAATAGTTGGGGCAAAGAAATTATTATTTTCTTATAATTAAGGCTTATGCCATAATTTGTATGAAGTTAGTGAGTGAGTTCATTTCTTTCGATCCTGGGAAGCCATCATTAGCTCTTCATCAAGAGCTTGAGAAGGTGGCACTTCTCGAGGTTTGGGGTTTATTCTTCGCGGGGTCGTTTAGTTATCTTCCCGAAACCTTGAGTGGAGTGAAGAGAGGGCGAAGTCTAGTTTCCCACCTAGGTCGTTTCTCTTCGAAACGTAGCCATCTCTTCGTCTTTGCCCTAGCTTGCGAATAATAGGTTGATTATTCGTGAGTAACACCCGTAGGTGGGAACAGGGCGTTACATAAAATTCGATCAAGCCCGTTGCCCCGCTCACAGCCTGGCAATGAGGAAAAACGCGATCGAGCCCGTTGCCCCGCCTATGGCCCAGCAATGAGGTAAAATTCGATCAAGCCCGTTACCCCGCCCATGGCCAGGCAACGAGGTAAAACGCGATTGAGCTCGTTGCCCCGCCTATGGCCCGGCAACGAGGTAAAATTCGATCAAGCTCGTTGCCCCGCCCATGGCCCGACAACGAGGTAAAACGCGATCGAGCCCGTTGCCCCACCTATGGCCCGAAAACGAGGTAAAATTATATTCAAGCCCGTTGTCCCGCTCACGGCCCTGTAACGAGGGAAAAATAAATTCAAGCCCGTTGTCCCGCTCACGGCCCGACAACGAGGTAAAATTACATTCAAGCCTATTGTCCCGCTCACGGCCCGGCAATGGGGGAAAAATAAATTCAAACTCGTTGTCCCGCTTATAGCCCGTCAACGAGATAAAAGTACATTCAAGCCTGTTACCCCGCTCATAGCCCGACAACAAGGTAAAAGTACATTCAAGCCCGTTGTCCCGCTTATAGCCCGACAACGGGAGAAAAAACAAACGAAAGCTCATGGTCCTGCTTAAAGCCCAACAATAAAGGAAAATTAAATGCAAGCCTATTTTCCCGCACATAACTCAATAACTGGGAGCAGAATCAAACTCATTGTTCGATGCATAGTTCGACATCTATGGAAAGCAAACTTACTAGTATATCTACCTCATACTTCTGCAAAGGAATTGAAAATCACTAGAACCCAGAAATTTGAAAGCACGGTGTGAAAACAAGCTCAAGAGGATGTGTATAAGATGAAGCAGCTAAAAGAGAAGTAATGTTCAAAAGTTTACAAGACAAGATACTCTTTCACCCGAACCTTCCGGCTAAAAGACTAGGGAGCAATTGATATGCCCTGCAAACTTGGAGAATTACAAGACCTAAAAAAGTTGTGAGACATGGACATGAAGCCCAAAGGCCCAACGGGTTGTAGGAGATCGAGGAAATAAGCCAAAGGAGCAAGAGGTCGAGTCGAGACCAAGTGGGGAGGGCCCACTCGGTTATGCCGAGTGGGTATGACACTACTTTAGTTTTTCGGCCATAACTTTCTCATACGAGCTCCGATTGGTCTGATTGAAAGTCCTATGGAAAGATAAGAGAATTATCTACAACTTTCTTGTTTTAAGTTTTGATAGATTCGGGCTTAATCAAGGGGTAAATCGGGTATGAAGTTGATGCACCTACACTATGAAGGCTCGGAGTCAAGTATTGAAGGAAGATGGACTCGAACCAAGTCAAAAGGGAAAAATAAGGCATAACCGAATGACCCCCACTCGATCAGGCAAAAGAAGACATGACCGAGTGGCCACTCGTTATTTATGACTCACTCGGTTTGCCGAGTGGGTATGATACTGCTTCAGTTTTTCAGCCATAACTTTCTCATAAAAGCTCCGATTGGGCTGATTCAAAGTCCTATGGAAAGATAAGAGAATTATCTACAACTTTTATGTTTTGAGTTTTGATAGATTATGGCTTAATAAAGGGGTAAATCGGTTATGAATTTGATGCACCTACACTATGAAGGCTAGGAGTCAAGTATTGAAGGAAGATTGACTCGAACCAAGTCAAAAGGCCAAAAGAAGGCATAACCGAATGGCCCCCCACTCGGTCGGGCAAAAGAATACATGACCGAGTGGCCACTCATTATTTATGACCCACTCGGTTATGCCGAGTGAGTATGACACTGCTTCAGTTTTTTAGCCATAACGTTCTCATACGAGCTCCGATTGACCTGATTCAAAGTCCTATTGAAAGATAAGAGACTTATCTACAACTTTCATGTTTTGAGTTTTGATATATTCAGGTTTAATCAAGGGTTAAATCAGGTATGACGTTGATGCACCTACACTATGAAGGCTCAGAGTCAAGTATTGAAGGAAGATGGACTCGAACCAAGTCAAAAGGGCAAAAGAAGGCATAACCGAATGGCCCCCCACTCGGTCAGGCAAAAGAAGACATGACCGAGTGGCCCCCACTCGGTCATGACCGAGTGGCCACTCGTTATTTATGACCCACTCGGTTATGCCGAGTGAGTATGACACTACTTCAGTTTTTCGGCCATACCTTTCTCATACGAGCTCCGATTGACCTGATTCAAAGTCCTATGGAAATATAAGATAATTATGTACAACTTTAATGTTTTGAGTTTTGATAGATTCGGGCTTAATCAAGGGGTAAATCGGGTATAAAGTTGATGCACCTACACTATGAAGGCTCAGAGTCAAGTATTGAAAGGAAGATGGACTCGAACCAAGTCAAAAGGGCAAAAGCAGGCATAACCGAATGGCCCCCCACTCGGTCGGGCAAAAGAAGACATGACCGAGTGGCCCCCACTTGGTCATGACCGAGTGGCCACTCGTTATTTATGACCCACTCGGTTATGCCGAGTGGGTATGACACTGCTTCAGTTGTTCAGCCATAACTTTCTCATACGAGCTCCGATTGACCTGATTCAAAGTTCTATGGAAATATAAGAGAATTATCTACAACTTTTATGTTTTGAGTTTTGAGATATTCGAGTTCAATCATCATGAAAATCGGGTATGAAGTTGAGGTATGGGAACCACTCAAAATGGGCCGCGAGATTCTCGCACATCATCTCTCTCTCCTCCGCTATAAATACGAGATCATGCCTTCATCACAAGGTACGCTATTTTGAGCAATTGAAGTATGATTTTCCATTTTATCTTGAAATCTAATTTAAGCATCGGAGGGTTTGCGCGGGGACCCCCACCCGCGCCCAAATGGTGCTCTCGTTTTGTAGGTCTCTCGTCACTCCGAGGCCTCTCGTCACTCCAAGGCCTCTCGTCACCAGCAAGGCCTCTCGTCGCTCCGAGGCCTCTCATCACCAGCAAGGCCTCTCGTCACTCCGAGGCCTCTCGTCACTCTGAGGCCTCCCGTCATCCCGAGACCTCTCGTCACTCCGAGGCCTCTCGTCACCAGCAAGGCCCCTCGTCACTTCGGGGCCTCCCGTCACCAGCAAGGCCTCTCATCACCATCAAGGCCTCTCGTCACCAACAAGGCCACTCGTCATCCCGAGGCCTCTCGTCATCCCGAGGCCTCCCGTCATCCCGAGGCCTCTCTTCATCTTGAGGCCTCCCGTCATCCCGAGGCCTCTCGTCATCTTGAGGCCTCCCGTCACCCCGAGGTCTCTCGTCATCCTCAAGGCCACCAGATCATCAGCCCACAAGATCATCAACCTGTCAAACCATCAACACTGTCGGATTATCAGACTTGGAACTCTGACAGATCCAATCGCTTGTTAAGATTCTCATTAGTGAAGACACGACTCCCGAGACTCTTGCGTATGTCCATAATAAAAAAAAATAGATTGTTGTATTTTGGCAACAACACATATAAATAGGAGTTCATAGCCAAAGTTTTCTCAATCAAAATTGTGAGAAGTTCGTGCTACACAAGAGTGCTTCGATTTTAGTGGATAGAGGGCTTTTTAAGCATACTCAAAGCATCACACACGCAGAGCACTTGGGCAGCGCGTGAGGACCTATAAGGAGGTGGTTTGGTTAAAAGACTTGAGGAGTTACACAAAAGTCGAGATTCGACACGAGATTTGAGGTGTTCTAAGTTTCTTCGAGGTGAGTGGCTTGACTCTAGTTTTACCCTTGTTTTGGAAATGTCTTGGTGTGAGTGTAGTGGGTTCAGGTGAGCGGTCTCACCAGAGCTCGGGATGCTATGCTTATGCGTTTTATTTATGTATATATGGCATCGTTTGCATATTGATCATGTGTTGTATTGCATCAACGATTTTTACTTACAAAAGAGTCAGTGCATGGCATGTGATTTTCATATCATCAGGTTACTGATATTCGTGTCGATATTGTTTTCTGTGTGGGACGGGATAGGGTCTACTTGGGAATGGGACAAGGTTAATCCTGGTAATCGGGTGACACGGTAGGGCACCCGGGGCTTGTGCTGGTGATCGGGTGACACGGTAGGGCATCTGGGGCTAGTGATCGAGTGACACGGTAGGGCACTCAAGGATTAAGTATGTCGCGACAAGGTCAACCCCAACGGTGTGTGGAATGGTGTTTTCCACGGGAGGTTGAGTATGTCAGGGAGATTTCTCAAGTTAGACGAGTCTTGCATATTTTCGTTTGTCTGAGTATGCCATGCTCGTGTGTCTTTCATGCATTGTATTAACTATTTCATGCCGTCACTTAGATGTTTTATCATCTAACCTGGGCTATGCCCCTGGAACGTTTAATGTTCCAGCCAGGGACTGCTGCGAGGCAAGGATATGGCCGGTTGAGGGCCAATGGTGCTCAGTTTGGTAGTCGTTGTAACGTTTGGAGGCTTTAGTAAGTATCTCAGGTTGTAAATGAATAGTTGTATATTAGCGATGTTATCATTTGATCCGTATTACGTATTTCGCTAAGGAAATACAGTGTAAGAACTACGGTTTTTGATATTAATGTATCTGCTGCGTTGTATTATGTCTCGTTTAGTTAAGATTATTGATCTTGATAGTTAAACGGGCAAGGCTGGGGGTTCTCGGGGTTTGTATCTGCATGTGAAGATTGTTCTTGACACACCGCGCGTGTTGAGCTTGGAGAAAGAAAAAAAAAAAGAAATCCCGGGAATACCCTTATAGTGACACGCCTAGCGAGACGGGGTGTTACATTCCAGGTAATGAGGGGGGTCACGTGGACCATTTAAGTCCCAAGCTCGCCTTATACAGTTTAGGTCTTTATGACAAAGCCCTTAGCATGATCACACATATCAATAAACTCAACAATAGATTTGTGTTTAATTACCATTCATTATGCAAGCTTTTCTTGATGGACTTGATTCCTAATTGCTTTCATTCTAATAAGCCCTTCCTTACAAGTATTTTCGCTATAATCATGAACTCTTTAGTTTGAAGCAATATCACTAGCGAAACACACATACTAATTAATGGTAAATAAGAATCATATCTCTCACATACTTATTCCAACATAAGCTTCATACGTGTGCATACATAGAACAATATAAGCTCATAAATATAGCTTTGGGAGAATAACTGTATAGTTAAGGGGGACATGGCTTGCATGAGAATAACTGTGAGATAAAAGCATGGTACCCAAAAAAAATAAGCATAGCAACTCTTATAACTTACCCGGAGATCGGAAGCTTGGATGGGATGTGGTGGATTTCAACTTGCCTTGAAAGATTTACCTTACAAATCTTTCTAAAAACTCATAATTCTTTCTTTAAAAACAATTCGAGTCAACAGGAAAGTAAAACTCTTCTCTGATACCACCATGTGACACTCGTAACTTACTTACTGACTGCTACACTACCCTGCACATTTATTTATCAAAACTACAACCAAATTTATGATACGTTAATTCTTTTATTAAAGTAGGTGCAGGGCGATTATACTCGCCAGTGTGCGAGTGTACGTGTAGTACAATTTTAAATTTATATTTCGGTGAGTCCGAGTCGATTCACAGGGAGATTATTTATGGATGAAAATGAAAATCACACGATATTTGATTTTAGGAGGTAATTAAGATGATCTAAAGACAATAATTAAAGCTAAACTAATACTGAATTTAAGTAGCTTGGGTCAAGATAATTTCAGTGTCAAAACCAATTAATTCCCAATTTGATAGAAAAGATCAGTAATATTCATCTGAATTAAGTTTTACAGCTCTGTTAGTAAATTTAGTTCAAGATAATGGTAATTCTTGTTTAAGCAATATCCATACATGGCATGGAAATTCTAAGTTAAGCAATTACCATAAATTGAACTATATTCCATAGACAGAATTTATAGATATAGATTAATCATTTAGGCTTGAGTATGAAAACATTTCCAGATCTAGCAATCTCCATACGTGGCATGAAAATTCTAAGTTAGGCTTATGCTCCAATCCAAACTTAAAGATACACTATACGCATACTGCTCAAATTGAATCAGATTAATATTACATATTTTAAGCGCAGCTTTCTTTGGGAATCATTGGCGTTGGACACTGTCCTTACCTTAACCCAAGAATGGATTTAGCTACTTGTCTTCATTTTAAAATAAATTGGCAGGAATTTAAATGACAAGAATTAAAAGACAATATTTAAAAGACTATTTTTTAACCGACCATATAGGCGGTATATAATTGAAAGACAATAATTGAAAGACTATTTTTTAACCGACCATATAGGCGGTATATAATTGAAAGACAATAATTGAAAGACTATTTTGAACCGACCATATAGGCGGTATATAATTGAAAGACAATAATTGAAAGACTATTTTGAACCGACCATATAGGCGGTATATAATAAAAAGACAATATGAATAACATAATACAACTATATGGAAACAAAGGTTAAAGATTTAAGAGTGAAATTCTAAGAACAAAACTATATAGAAACTAAAGTTGAAAATTTAAGAGAGGAATCTAAAGATCACAACTATACTTTCATTATAAGAAAATCCAATCCTTACAAATGCACCCTAAGTGCTCTATTTATAGAGAAAATGTAATAGAAACTATTCAATTATATAATTTAATAATACAAAATATCTAATTAATGATGTAAGCGATGATGTCACTCCAACCCATGATGTAAGCAATGATGTCACTCAAACCCATGATGTAAGCAATGATGTCACCCATGATGTAAGCAATGATGTCAGCAATTTGTGAGACTTGGGTTTTCTTTGTGTTGGGCTTGAGCTTGGGCTTGGGCCTTCTTTGTCTTGGGCTTGAGCTTGGGCTTGGGCTTTCTTTGTCTTGGGCTTGAGCTTGGGCTTGGGCCTTCTTTGTCTTGGGCTTGAGCTTGGGCTTGGGCCTTCTTTGTCTTGAGCTTGAGCTTGGGCTTGGGCCTTCTTTGTCTTGGGCTTGAGCTTGGGCTTGATAATATTATAATATTATATATTATATTTATATATTTTTATATTAATATTTTAAAACTTGCATGCAATCACAAAATGCATAATAATATTCAATTTAAACCATTTTAAGATCAAAATAAGGGTGAAATTATAATAAAAATTTTACAAAATTGATCGCTAATCACTTACATGCTTAATGATAATAATATTCATATGAACTTCAAGGTTTAGGACAGAAAAACTAGAGAAACAAGACTTTTATAAAGTTAATGTAATGTTTCAAAACATAATAAAATTCAAAGCAGGTTTACTGTATGTATAAAGTTTGACACAGATAACATGGTTTGAACAGAAGAAAGAAAGACTTCGCGAATATGCTTTGTAGCAATAACATCCATATAAAAAATATTTGAAGCTTAAAACCAAAATCATACTTCCTCTAAATCAAATAAAATTCCAAGACATGCTTTATGGCATACATATAGAAAAGATCAGAGTTTAATCCTGAAAACATTGTTTCAAAAGGAAACTAAACTTAAATTTTTGAAAATCCTTTTTAAACGAGCCACCACGCTCCACGTCCACGTCCCGATCTCTTCATTCATGATCACCTGGGGGGGGGAAAACATAAGGGGTGAGATTATGCAAATCTCAGTAAGTACAAGAGAACTATCAAACATATTTAAACATGACATGCACTTGCAACATGAACATATAACATAAGGGGACACCATAGGTTCTACAAACTTGTAGGGGTAAGAACCTCCGTGCGTAGCACTACTAAACCCCCATCCCATAACTTGCTTGAGAACATGAAACTTACTTGAAACATAACATGAGGGACCACATAAACATGATTCATGAGCGTGCTTAAATTTCGTAGATAGTTCATAGTGTACTTACCTTAACTTGGTTGGAAATGACCAAAATTCTCCAGCGAGGCTGTTTCGCTCTTGTTTTTACACCAAATTTGCTCCTTCTTTTTGCAGTATTTTCCCCTCACTCTCTATCACAAAATCCTCTCTTCTGATTCTCTCAACCTTGCCTAAATTCTTATAAAACTTGTGAACTACCTTAAGGCCTATTTATAGACATTTTTGGCCAATCATGTTTTGCCACATGTCCCATCATCATGAGGCCTCATTATTACCTTTCATATGTGGCCAATAAATGCTTGCCACATGTTCTTAAGATAAGGTTTGGAGACTTTTGCAAACTTGGAGGCTAAGTAAGCTTTTTCTTGGCCAATCACGCAATGCCACCTCAGGGGGGTCATTATGAGCCATCATGTGATCTTATCTTATCTTTCTAATGACCAATGGAAGCTTGCCATGTGTCCTTGATATTTTGAGCCTCACATGCTTAATTATATTTTCAACACTTCCATCATTACACCTCACACGGTTTAATTCATTTTTCTACATTTCCCATCAGTACTCCCACATGGTTAATTGATTTTCTACATTTCCCATCACTACTCCCACATGGTTAATTGATTTTCTACATTTCCCATCATTACACCTTTAACTAGTTAGCTATGTTTGATTACTTTAACTACTTAGTTTGAGATATTTTGATGAGATATTTTAAGATTTCAAGAACTGCACTTTGGCCTAAACTTTTCAAAAAAATTACACTTAGGCCCTTGCAACTTGGTCTCCAGGCTATTTTTAATTGCACATTTTGGCCCCCAAAAAATGGATAAATTACGCTAATACCCCAAGATTTTAGGTAAATTACACTTTTACCCGAACTACCATATTTATGATTTTGCCCCTTGCTCAAAAACTGAATTTTTGTCTCAAGACTTTCATAATCGTTTGAAATATATTATTCCCTCAAGTATCTAAATCTAAAAAAACTCGAGTATTACATCATATTTCAGTTTAAAAATCTTGGGTGTTACAATGAAGCTATGTCAAGTCCTTTCCATCCTTAATTGCATTTTTGATAATTGATGATACCTTTTTGAACTTGCATTACACCTACTCCAGATTGAGATACATCTTTTCAGAGTAACTTTGAGTGATCACCTTATTGAAGAGAGGCATATCCAGTGAGGTTTGCAATCAAAGCTTAGAGAATTGAATGTGATATGCTGATTGATTTAATCACATTTCTCTTGAAAACATGCCCTAGACAATGTTCAATGATAAACATTTCTTTGTATGTCCAAAAGTACCTATGCTACTGACCATACATTTCTACTTCATACACGAGATTTTATCTGTTAATGAGTTTGTGAATGACGAAGTTTTCTTACATTTGATTTGATTGCTAAGGGACTAGCAATGTTTAAGTTGGGGGGTGTGATTGATGCTAAAAAATGCCAAAATTTTGTTGTATTTTTTTTACCTCTTAATCCATTTAATCAACTAAAAATATCAAAGAATGCTTGTTGTAGCCCAAAGGAAGGAGAAGAGATCAAAGGTTGAATTAATTCTTCAAAGGCATGATCAAAAGAGGAAAAAGAAGCCAAGAAATGAAGACGTTCTGATGAAGTCTAACACATTCGTACATATTCGAATGTCTTCTAAGACATTCAAATGAATTGAGAATGAGAAGATATTTGGATGAACAAATCGTATGGAAACAATGAAGACATATTTGAATGAAGACTAAGTCATTCCAATGTAATTGAAGAAGAAAGAAGAGATATTCGAATAAAGGCTGAGTAATTCGAATAAGAAGAAGCAACTCAAGAAATCAAGGTGATTCGTATTTACCCAAGAGCATTTGGATGAAAATAATAGCATTCGAATAGTTCCTAATTCATTCGAATGTTAGGAAGAAGTCAAGAGAAAAATTAGAAATTCATTTGAATGGATTCACTATTGCATTCGAATGACATAAGAAATCACCGTGCAATGAACAGTAAAGCATGAAATTCATTCGAATGAGCTTTGAATTCATTCAAATGATCCAAGTGGTTAAGGAAAATCAAGCACACATTCGAATATCCTTGTTCGCACATTTGAATGAAGATCCAAAAATTCTCTGACATAAGCAAATGAACACAGTTACTCTAAGGTAAATTCAACGAACTTTTCGAACAACTTTACACCAAGTGGTCCCTTCTTCCATGCGCGACAAGCTTAAAAAGGAACCAACATTCTTTGGAAAGAGTAGAGTGGAGAGCACAAAATACTCAGAAAAATACAAAAAGAAGAGGATCATTGGAAAGTAGAGAGTCTTTTCATTCTTTCTGTTTTTTTTAGTTTCAGTTCTTCTCTGTACTTTAAATATTTGCATTTAAGTTATTGTTCTTCATTCCTAGTTCTTAGTTTTTGTTCTAGATACATTACAAGTCCATTTTTTTTTCTTTTTTCAAGTTGTAGTTCGTTTTAGTAATCAATATAATAGTAGTTTATCTAGTTCTTACTGTCTATTCCTACTTATTTTCTCTTTATTCTCGTAATCATCTGTTGAGATTAGTTTTAGTTGTGCACTTCCCATGAAGATGTGTGGCTAATTCAATCCTTGGGTTAAGGTAAGGACGGTGCCCAAAGCCACTGATAGCCCAAGATAGTAGAACTTTAAATGCTCAAGTAACAGAAGCAAAAGTATCTTGAGAAATGTTCTTAATGAAAATCTCAGGCATGGATTGGTTCATATGCCTAACTTAGAGTTTCTGTGCCATGTATGGGAATTGCTTGACCCTGGAAACGTTCTCATACCCAAGCCCCGAGTAATAATCTTATTAAAACATTATTTATACACTAATTTATGATCACTACTTAACATAGAGTCTCCATACCGTGTATAAAGGTTGCTTAAACAAAGAGTCATCATCATCTCAGTAGTATATTTAATGGTTAAAGCACCAAGCTATTTGAACTTTTAGTTACATCAAAGAAAGCTATATGGTGAATCAGCTAGGTTTGGCACCAGATTTGTCTTAACCCAAGAATATCCATATCCAGATTACAGTTGCATTGTATTGTAGTTTAATCACCTCTTATTGTCTCATTAACCAAGTGAACTGGTGTGGTTATCTCCTTCTATGAGTAATCTCCCTGTGAATCAACCTGGACTTACCCGATAAAAAAATAAATAAATTTCTGCTACAATCATACTCGTGCACTGGCAAGTCTAAACACCTCAGCCTTTCTTTGAACATAAATAGCTACTAAATAATCCAAGTTAACCCAAAAAGAACACCAAAAGTGACACATGCAGGGTGAGTGATCCAGTAGTGAGCCTAATAGATCATCCATTATAAGTGTAGATGTGTCTCTAGCTTCTTCCATGACTGTGACTTTAGGTTCCCAACTAGATGGCAAACTTCCTAAGATCTTATGAACCTTTTCTTCGGTTGTTATTGTTTTTCCTAAAGCTTGCAAATTTGTTACAATGTCATTAAACCTTGTGAACATCTCATTAATAGATTCTCTAGCATTCATTATGAAATTTTGATATTCACTAGTAAGAATTACAATTTTAGTGCTTTTCACTTTCTTGGTTCCTTCATGTGTTACTTCTAAGTGATCCCAAATTTCTTTTGTCGTAGCACATGAAATGACCCTATTAAATTCAGCTGGACTTAATGCACAATGTAATATATTGACAACTCTAGCATTTGTTTCATTAGTATGTTTTTGTTATTCATTCCAAGTTCCCATTGGTGGTTCTGGTAAAATTATTGTACTACATATACATGTATATAATTTAGTATTTTGCATCAAGAAATACATCATTCTTGTTTTCCAGTAGGTGTAATTCAAACCATCGAAGTAAGGTGGCCTTGAGGTGTT
Organism: Diospyros kaki; assembly: GCA_036245055.1. Classification (NCBI taxonomy): domain Eukaryota; kingdom Viridiplantae; phylum Streptophyta; class Magnoliopsida; order Ericales; family Ebenaceae; genus Diospyros; species Diospyros kaki. Next base: position 16,522,129 of record BSEG01000009.1, on the reverse strand, counting down.
TTATCCATCCAACTTGAAGTCGGTGTTGAATGCCACTTGGATCTTTGCTCTCGGGTGGTTAGACCTACAAAACACTTAGAGACCTTGCGCTCTAATACCAATTGTTAGTTCCAAATGATGTCAAATATATCCCAAGAGGGGGGTGAATTGGGATTTGGGTAAATTATTCGAAAGATTATTGATTTTGTTTTACAAAACACTATGTTTCGAAATATCAATGAGTATGTTTCGAAATTAATCTTTTTGTTTAGTAAGTTTCAAAATTAACCTTTTTGTTTAGTATGTTTCGAAACCTAAGAGAGTACGTTCCTAAACCTAAGAGACTATGTTTCGAAACCTTCCTCTTTGTTTTGCTTATTTTGAAACTTTTAGCTTTTGAAATCATTTTTTTTGAAAGCATGGACAATGAGAATAAGCAAGTAAATAGTAAAGCAATTTCCACATGAGATTTATAATTGTTGTTGCCAAAATACAACAATCTATTTTAATTGAGGATGAACGCAAGAGTCTCGGGAGTCATGCCCTCGCTGATGAAAAATCTGGGCGTGGAGTTGGATCTTGATGGAGTCTCTGGTCTGATAAGCCGACGAAGCTGGTGGTCTGACAGGTTGATGATCTTGTGGGCTGATGATCTGATGGCCTCAAAATGATCGGGTGACCTGAAGGTGACGAGAGGTCTCGGAGCGACGGAAAGCCACGGAGTGACGGGAGACCTCAAGGTGACGAGAGGTCTCGGAGCGATCGGGTGGCCTCAAGGTGACGAGAGGCCTCGGAGCGATCAGGTGGCCCGAAGGTGACGAGAGGCCTCGGAGCGATCAGGTGGCCTGAAGGTGACCGAGTGGCTGAGGTGACCGAGTGGCCTTGTGACCGAGTGGCTGAGGTGACCGAGTGGCTGAGGTGACCGAGTGGCCTTGTGACCGAGTGGCTGAGGTGACCGAGTGGCCTTGTGACCGAGTGGCCTACAAAACGAGAGCACCGTTAGGGCGCGGGTGGGGGTCCCCGCGCAAACCCTCCGATGCTTAAGTTAGATCTCGAGAGAAAATGCGAAAATGTACTTCAATTGCTCAAAATAGCGTACCTTAAGTCGGAAATCGAGTCTTGTATTTATAGTGGAGGAGAGAGGGAGTTCTCGCGATATTTTCGGCGGGAATCTCGGGGCCCGTTTCGGAATTCTCGGGGCCCATGGGCTGGACCACGAAGGGTCTCGGGCGATGTCGGATGACCCCCCACTCGGGTGGGGGTCCCTCTCGGAGGCTGCAGAGTGGTCGGGTGGCCTTGGCCACCCGATCATGCCGAGTGGTCGGGTGGCCCAGGCCACCCGACCATGACGAGTGGCCTTGGCCACTCGGTCAGATCGAGTGGCCAGGCCACTCTCTTGCGTCGAGTGGCTTAGGCCACTCGACCATGCCGGGTGGCCGAGGCCACTCGGTCATGCCGGGTGGCTTTGGCCACTTTGGCTCGGTCACTCGTCATGACCCCCCTCGGTCTAGCCAAGGGGGTCTTTTTTTGCTTCCTTGTCGCTGTTATTATCTGCCTTCATCTTTTCGGGTACATCAATTGCTCCCTACTCTTTTAGTCGAGAAGTCGGGTAAAAGAGTATAAGTTTCTCGAAATTTTACATCGTCGCTTTTTGTCTCCTTTGCTTTCTTTGGTAGGCCATTTACGCGCTTTTATTCTTCATTTTCTGTATTTTTTTCGGAAATTTTGGTATTTTCCACTTTTTGAACTCCTATAAATAGGAAGTCAAGTCTTCATTTGATTCACAAGCACGTCACTTTCAATCTCGAATTCTCTCAGGTCTCGGCGCGTTTTCTGGGCCACGTCTCGCTTTTACTGAGGGATGGGGTGATTTATAGGCCACTCGGCCATGACCGAGTGGCCTTGTGCGCGATAAAGGGCCACTCGGTCATGACCGAGTGGCCATGTTTTCGGCCGAGGCCACTCGGTCATGACCGAGTGGCCCTGATTTCCGGCCGAGGCCACTCGGTCATGACCGAGTGGCCCTGACCGAGTGGCCATGTTTTCGGCCGAGGCCACTCGGTCATGACCGAGTGGCCGTGTTTTTGGTTGAGGCCACTCGGTCAGGGCCGAGTGGCCCCCTTACTCGGTTGCGGTCGGTTGGTTTCGGCCTTCTGTAGTCCTTTTATGCCTTTAATTGTCCGATTTTCCTTCGATAGCTTTTTTCTTTTGCCTTATACTGATGTTTTTTATTTTTTGTGCAGGTGTTTTGTTTGCTGTGACCTTTCGTCTTCTCTCTTGTAACCAGGTAACAGTCTCGAATTTCTTGAATATGTCGAGGAGAAGACCGGCATCACCCCCTAGCCCCGCGCACATCCCTGATACTTCAAGCTCTCGGCTTCGGTATGATGCTTTCGAGAAGATTTATGACGCCACACCTTCTGGTTTTATGGTGAGGTATCCTCGTCTTGACGAGCCGGATCCTTCTCAAGTAGATGAGGGCTCATTGGGAATTCATTCTGCTTCGTTTGAGGTGGGGCTCCGCTTTCCCCTTCCACCTTTCGCCATGGCATGGCTACGGCATTATCAGATTGTTCCTGCCCAACTTCACCCTAATGGTTGGGCCCAGATGGTCGGCTTTTCTGTGCTTTGCCAGCAGAGGGATGTACCCCCTTCTTTGATGCTTTTCAGTTGTTTTTACCGGTTGCGAAAAGCTAGTAAGGACCGTGCTCTTTATACGCTCCAAAAGATTCAGGGCTTCGAGTTGTTCGACGCTTTACCAAATAAGATTAATCGATTTGAGAAGCGATGGGTAGTGATAGGACCTCCGCCTACCTGGGATGCACCCCTGCACTGGAATCATCAGGATGCTAGCCAAGGGTTCCCTCCTTGCAAGGAAGTTCGGGGTGTATACCGTCGTCTTGTAGAGATGTTGTCTGCACAAGGCCCCATTGATTTGATGAGCCTCTTGACGGAGGAGAATTTCAGAGCTGCGGGCTGGGGGGTCGTAATGCCAACTGCTCCTCCTCAGTCCTCTACGCTGTCTAATCAGGAAATGGAAGGGGTCGAGGAGGAGGAGATGGAAATGCCTGAGTCGTCTTCGCATCCTCCTTTCGATCCTCAGGAGGAAAACACTCCTGGGGGTAGAATATATTTTTTGATGTCGCCTTCATTTCTTCTTTATTATATTTATTTTTCTCATTTTGAAGGTTTTGCTTTGATTTTTGCAGAGATGGCTGGAGTGAGTAGGTTGAGGGAGGTGCGTAGGCTCCAACGTGAAGAGGAGGCACGTGCTGCGGCGTCGTCCGAGGTTCCTCCTCCAAGTATTGAGGGAGCTACAAGCTCTCGTCCTCCTCGTTCTCGCAGGCCTGCCGGTGTTTCTCCAACAGGGGTGGAAAGGCGGCGTCGCCCGAGAAGTGATCCCTCCAGTGTTGAGTTTCCTTCCCAAACGGAAAGTCCTCCATTGATTCCTCTTTCTCATGAAGAAGCGGTCAATGTCCCTTCCCCTGCTCCCAATTCTCGAGGGGGGCGAAGTTCGTCCTCTCGGTTTGCTGGTGATATGGCCCGCGTGGAGGAAGAATGTCGCCATCCTGTTATTCCAAATAGAAAAGATCGTCGTCGTCTTGAAGGCGAGAAGTCATTGAGGCCACCTCCTGTGCTTCCCCCTCCAGGGGACGTGAGGCGTACTATGATCCTTGGAGATGGTAGGAAACTCATGGGTCGAGACTTTGAAGTTTCTCCGGGCGTGTTGGAGACAGACTCCGTCACTGAACCAGGAATTGGTGCTCGTCTTATTTATTCTACCATTCTCCCTTGAGAAGAACGACGATTTATTGGCGGCAATTATGCTCAAACCAGGGATGAGGTAGAGCAGCTTCTGGTGCAGGGGGTCCAAGGGATGGTCGCTTCCAATGCCAGGGACAGGGCCTACCGAGAGCAGGTGGAGGCCCAAATGTCAGATTGGAGGCGACGCCAAACTGACTGGAATGATGAGCGTCAAGTGCTAAAGGGTCGTGCTCGTCGGGCGGAGCTTGGGAAGAAGAATGCTGAGGAGGAAATAGGGCGTATGAATGATCGACTGTCTGAGGCTTCCGCTGGTTCCTCAAGTCTTCATAAAGAGAATGAAGACTTACGCTCTAGGCTTGGAGCTGAAGAACAAAAGAATGTGGAGTTGGCAGCGCGACACGAAGCGCTCATGCAGGAACATTCCTTACGTTTGTCTGAATTAAAGATAAGCCGTAGGGATGCCCGGGATATTCGAGCTCAAGCAGTAAAGGAATATCGTCTCTCGAAAGATTGTCAGGACAGGAAGGGAAAATATGCTTCCGGTTTCCTGAAGTATGGGTTTTACCTTGCTCGCACCCACCTGGAGTCTCAGCGTCCGGGAGAGAGTTTTCCGGAGCTTTTTCTTACTCCTGAAGTTGAAGAGTCTCATGAAGTGGATTGGCGTCACTATGAGCCAAATCAAACCATGAGTCCTCCTTCTTACTTGGACTCTCACCTGGTGGACGACTTGGATAATCTGACGGGCCCCTGGGATCCTTTTTCTTTTAAGAGCGGGGAAGGAAGCGCGACGGCCGATCCTGGAGTCATTGAAGAAGCTTCTGGGGCAGTTGCTGAAGACTTTCCTCATGCGGCCGAGGCTGAGGAAGGGGAACTTCCCACAGGGCCTCCTGAGGTTCCTGTCATGTCCTTTGGATCTACTCGGCGTTCGTCTCGTAGATCTCGCTCCCGCGAGTAGGTCCCCATTGTAATTTGTTTTTCGCTGTTGCTGGTGCTTCCCTTTTTTTTTTTTTTTTTTTTGTAAGGGAACTATGCTTTATCAATGAAATATTTTCTTCTTGGTCCTATCCGGCGCGCCTTGTTCTTTTATTGTTTGATTTACTCTTTCTTTGCTACCCCTGGCTTTCGTTGCTGATATGAGGCCAAGACCTCTTGTTCGTTTTTGAATTATGCACAATATGTTGATCTTGAGCGTATTTCTCCTCGTTACAGGGCTGTAAGCGGGGCAACGGTCTTGATTGAATTTTACTTCATTGCCGGGCCATAGGCGGGACAACGGGCTCGATCGCGTTTTACCTCGTTGCCGGGCCGTAGGCGGGGCAACGGGCTTGATCGATTTTACCTCGTTGCCGGGCCATAGGCGGGACAACGGGCTCGATCGCGTTTGACCTCGTTGCCGGGCCGTAGGCGGGGCAACGGGCTTGATCGATTTTACCTCGTTGCCGAGCCATAGGCGGGACAACGGGCTCGATCGCGTTTGACCTCGTTGCCGGGCCGTAGGCGGGGCAACGGGCTTGATCGATTTTACCTCGTTGCCGGGCCATAGGCGGGACAACGGGCTCGATCGCGTTTGACCTCGTTGCCGGGCCGTAGGCGGGGCAACGGGCTTGATCGATTTTACCTCGTTGCCGGGCCATAGGCGGGACAACGGGCTCGATCGCGTTTGACCTCGTTGCTGGGCCATAGGCGGGGCAACGGGCTTGATCGATTTTACCTCGTTGCCGGGCCATAGGCGGGACAACGAGCTCGATCGCATTTTACCTCGTTGCCGGGCCGGAGGCGGGGCAACGGGCTTGATCGATTTTACCTCGTTGCCGGGCCATAGGCGGGACAACGGGCTCGATAGCGTTTGACCTCGTTGCCGGGCCGGAGGCGGGGCAACGGGCTTGATCGATTTTACCTCGTTGCCGGGCCATAGGCGGGACAACGGGCTCGATCGCGTTTGACCTCGTTGCCGGGCCGTAGGCGGGGCAACGGGCTTGATCGATTTTACCTCGTTGCCGGGCCATAGGCGGGACAACGGGCTCGATCGCGTTTGACCTCGTTGCCGGGCCGTAGGCGGGGCAACGGGCTTGATCGATTTTACCTCGTTGCCGGGCCATAGGCGGGACAACGGGCTCGATCGTGTTTCTGCAAAAGTAAAATGGCATTCATATAGACACAGGTATTTTTTACGTGGTTCGGCAAAGTGTGCCTACGTCCACGGTCCTGTTCAGGACTTTATATTATTGCAGATAGTTGTTCGGGTACATCGTTTGTATACAGCTTCAGATAATTCAGATTCCATGTTTTTCCCATGGTGTCTCCTTCAAGAGTTTGTAAAATGCAAGTGTTGGGTCCGATCAGCTTTTGGATACGATATGGTCCTTCCCAATTGGCTCGTAGCTTTCCATCTTCCCTTAGCGCGTTGGTTACGACAGACCTCCGGAGTACTAAATCTCCTTCTTTCATGGGTCTATTCTTAACCCGAGAGTTGAAATAACTGGCTATTCTTCTCTGATATGCGGCTATCTTCATGGCAGCGCTTTCTCTCTGCTCTTCGATCAGGTCCAAATTTTCTCGCAATGCTTCAGAATTCCTCGCTCCATCTTCTTCTTCATATGCCGTTAACCTTGGAGAATTTGCTGAAATTTCTATGGGGATCAAGGCTTCTGTCCCATATACAAGGTTGAATGGAGTTTCTCCAGTAGCTACTCTACTAGTCGTTCGATAAGCCCATAAAATGGTGGGTAGCTCATCTGCCCATGTGCCTCTGGCTCCTTCAAGTCGAGTTTTTAAGCCATGTAATATGGTTCGGTTACTGACCTCAGCTAGTCCATTGGCTTGGGGGTACGCCACCGAGGCGAACCTTAGTTGAATCCCTAGACTGTCGCAAAATTTTTTAAAGGAGTCACAATCGAATTGTTTCCCATGATCTGTGACGATGATTCTGGGTATTCCAAATCGACAAACAATGTCTTTCCACACCATCGCTTCTATTTTTCGTGCTGTGATGGTGGCCAACGGCTCAGCTTCAATCCATTTGGTGAAGTAGTCAGTAGCTACTATTAAAAATTTTCTTTGCCCGGGTGCTTGAGGGAAAGGTCCCAGAATGTCCAAACCCCACTGAGCGAAGGGTATAGGTTGGAATGCAGGCTGTAGCTGGGATATTGGAGCAGATTGGACTGGAGCATGTCGCTGGCATTTGTCACATGACTTGACTTTCTTTAGCGCGTCTGACCTTAGTGTGGGCCAGAAGAAACCAGCTCTTAATATTTTAGTCGCCAGGGCTCTTGCTCCCAGATGTTCTCCACATATTCCGCTGTGAGCTTCTGCTAGGATATATTCGGCCTCTTGAGGGCCTAAGCACTTGAGAAGAGGTGTAGTGTAAGCTCGCTTATATAATATCCCATCTATGATAGTGAATCTTGAAGCCCGCATCTTAAGCTTTCTCGTTTCTTGTGAGTCGTCTGGCAATTCGTTGGTAGTGAGGTAATGGTAGAAGGGCGATCTCCAGTCTGTCCTCGTCTCAATGCACAATACTTCTTTTTCTTCAATGCTCGGATGGTGTAGCATTTCCACAAATACTGCTCTTCCTGTTATTTCTCTGGTGGAGGCTAATTTAGATAAGGCATCCGCGTGCCCATTAAGAGATCTATTTATTTGTGTTAATTCGAAGCTCTGGAATGTTTGGGCCAGGTCTTTGACTTTACGCAAGTACTGAGCCATTACTTGTTCTCTGGTTTCGAATTGTCCCTGAAATTGCTGCACAATTAATTGAGAATCACTATGGGCAATTAATCGTGTTACCTCCAATTTCTTTGCTATCTTCATTCCGGCGATTAAGGCCTCATATTCAGCCACATTGTTGGTGCTTGAAAAAGCAAATCGCAGAGAATATTCCAGCGTTTCTCCTTCAGGGGATACTAATACTATTCCCGCTCCGCTTCCGTGTGAACCAGATGCTCCATCAACAAACAACAACCAGACTCCTTGCTTGTTTTCTCCTGCTTTACTGGAGTGAGTGCATTCCACAATAAAGTCAGCCAGTGCCTGTCCTTTTATAGCTTGTCGAGGTTGATATTGGATATCATATTCGCTTAACTCAATGGACCATTTGGTGAGGCGACCCGAACATTCGGGTTTTTGCAAAATACTTCGCAGAGGCTGATCTGTAAGTACAATAATCGAATGGGCCTGGAAGTATGGCCTTAACTTCCTGGATGCATTTAGTAGGGCCAATGCCATTTTCTCCGCCACGGGATAACGTGTCTCGGGACCTTGTAATACCTTGCTGACGTAATATATTGGTCGATCCACCTGTCCCTCTTTCCTGATCAATACCGCACTGATGGCTTCATCACTGACCCCTAAGTACAAGTATAACGTCTCTCCAGTCTCTGGTCGTGTTAACAAGGGAACTCCTTTCAAATATTCTTTTAATGCTTCAAATGATTTCTGACACTGTTTGGTCCACTCAAACTTTTTACCTGCTCTTAATGTTCGCAAGAAGGGCAGCTCTCTTTCGGCTGACTTAGAGAGAAAACGTCCCAGGGCTGCCATTCGTCCTGTCAATCGTTGAACTTCTTTAGTTGACGTGGGTGGTTCCATATCCAATATTGCTTGAATTTTTTCAGGGTTAGCCTCGATTCCTCTTTGTGTGATCATGTATCCCAAGAATTTTCCTGACTGTACTCCAAATGCACACTTCGCGGGATTCAACCGCATGTTGTATTGCCTAAAGACCCCAAGCACCCGTGTTAGCTTTTCTACATGGGATTCATTCTCCCGACTTTTTACTATCATGTCATCCACATATGCTTCCATCGTGTCGCCCAGCAGTTTTTTAAAGACCTTATTCACCATGCGCTGATAAGTGGCTCCGGCGTTCTTAAGTCCAAAAGGCATGACTTGGTAGCAGTATGTCCCTTTTTCAGTGATGAAGGACGTCTTTTCCTGATCTGGAGGGTACATTCTTATTTGATGGTATCCTGAAAATGCATCCAAAAAGCTTAAAAACTGGTATCCAGATGTTTCGTCCACGAGGCGGTCAATCCGTGGTAGCGGGTAGGAGTCTTTGGGGCACGCCTTATTAAGATTGGTGAAATCCACACAAACACGCCATTTTCCATTAGGTTTCGGGACCATCACAACATTGGCCAACCATTCTGGATATAATACTTCTCGAATGAAACCTGCCTTTAGTAGTTTGTCAACCTCCTCCTCTAGCGCATGTAGCCTATCAGGGGCAATGTTTCGCTTCTTTTGTCGGACTGGTTTGAAGTGAGGATCCACATTCAAGTGATGGCATATTACTTCGGGACTAATTCCTGGCATATCTTTCGGTTTCCAAGCGAATACGTCTGAATTTTCTCGCAGGCATCTAGTGATTTCTTCTTTTACACGTTCCGGAAGTTGAGATCCCACATATGCCACTTTCTCAGAATCTGATTCACTCAGGTGTATTACTTCCAATTCTTCAACAGGTTGAGGTTTTCGTGCAGCTCCTTCCTCCAATGATTTATGTATAGCTTTCTCGGCTATGGATAAGGTTTCTTCAGCTCTTTTCCCTTTTGTAGATGACACATAGCAAGTTCGTGCCTTCTTTTGATCTCCTCTAACATGTCCGACCCCAGCGGGTGTAGGAAATTTCATCAATAGGTAGCAAGAGGATACCACGGCCCTTAAATCGTTGAGTAATGGGCGTCCCAAGATCATATTGTATGCCGCCGAGGAAGTTTTAACCACCATAAAATTTGCTTGTCGAGTTACAAATTGGGGGTCTTCACCTAGTGTGACAGGTAGTTGAATAGATCCCGCAATGGGCACTGCTTCTCCGGTAAAGCTATATAGAGGTGAGGATACTTTCTTCAATCGATCATGGGATAAATGCATTTGTTCAAAGCAGTTCCAATAAATCAGATTGACAGAACTTCCACTATCCACTAAAATTCTGCTGATGGGGTGCTTGGCTACGATTGCTGAGATAACCATGGGATCATCATGTGGGAGTATGATATCACCTCGATCATTTGGAGCAAAGGTGATGGGCTCTTCATCGTCTCTTACCTCCATTACTGAGTTAACTTGGTAGGCTTGTCGCGCATATGCCTTTCGGGAGGCTGATGTGTCTCCTCCTAGGGTTTCCCCTCCGGAAATAACGTGAATGGCCTGGTGCGTCGGCTCATTGTCTACACGAGTGTCCTGTCGATGATCTCTTCCTCTTTCTTGCTGCCTTGGGTTTGGTCTTTCATGCCCATCACGCCTGTCTTCCCTTTGTCGGGGTTCCCTGTTTTCTTCTTCTTCTTCTTCCTTTCTCACGTACCTTTGTAGGTGTCCTTCACGGATGAGTATCTCAATCTGGTTTTTCAGTTCTCGGCAATGATCCGTGGAATGCCCCCGGGTTCGGTGATATCTGCAGTACTCTCCTTGATTTTTCCCCATAGGTCGGTCAACTCTGCGGGGTAGTTTAAGGAGTCCTTCCCCTTCCACTGCAGCTAATATAGTTGATCGGGGCTGTAGAAGCCGAGTATAATGATTAAAGAGAGGTTTAGGTGCATCTGGACGCCTAACTCTTTCTTGTCGTCGGATAGCCTCTTCTTCCCCTTCTCGCTCCTTTCTTTTCTTCTCTTTGTCCTCATTGCCGGCCACGTTCCTCATAATTTCAGTGTGGAGGATATATCTGTTTGCTCTGACAAATAGATCGGCTAGGGACGTTGGTGGATCTAAAGAAAGTGACTCCTGTAGAGAAGTGAGGCGCGTCCCTTGAAGCATAGCAGATACTGCCACTTGGGCTGGCAAGTCGGGGATTTCAAGGGTGGCGTTCCGGAATCTATCCACGAATTGTCGTAAGGATTCCTTATTCCCTTGTCGTATACTGAGCAAATAGGTGGCATCCTTTTTCCTTCGACTGTTAATCACAAAAGCTTTAGTGAACTCTGTGCTAAGATGCCCAAATGAGGAAATAGAGGATTCTGGAAGGCTGTTAAACCACGTTCGAGCATGTCCTGTCAGTGTTAGGGAAAATGCTCGACACATTATGTCGTCATCCCACCCATGCAACATCATTAATGACTCATAATTCTGAACATGATCATATGGATCATCTTTTCCGGAGTAGAGGGTGATTTGTGGCATTTTGAATTTTCGAGGAAGTGGTCTTTCCAATATATCTGTCGTAAAAGGACTTTTTCTTCGTTGGTATTCTTCTGTTGCAGGGATCAACTTTTTCCGCTCAAGCACTTCTTCTACTACTCATTTCATATCATCCTTCATAGTAGCTGTTGTTTGATTGTCATACCTTGTTGGGGTACTGCCCACTGTTTCATGATACCTTCGTCTTTGGGGACTTCTGGTCCTGTATTCCATTTTGGGGTTTTCATTTCTTCGTGGTACGGAACGAGGGTTCTTCCTTGGAGGTGGTGACCTAGGCCTACCCTCTTGTCTAGGCATAGATCGGGAATGAGAATCAGGAGTAGCTTCTTGGTAAGAATCGGCCTCTGCCTCGGGTTGAGGTTCAGGGAATGGCATAAACTTTTTCAGAGTATCAGGTAACGTCCCAACAGGCATCATGCCTTGGAGGATTCCAGCCATGTCTCGAAGTGCTTGCATACCTTCAACGTGTTGCTGCCTCAGTGCTTCGTATTCTTCCCACGGCGCCGTATGTGGTGGCTGTTGTGAAGCCCCAGCTTGATCAGTAGGAGGTAGCCTTGAGCTGATAAGTGGTGGTGATGGGACTGTTTGGTTCCCCACCTGCGGGATGGAGCGATCGTCTCTTTCAGGTTGAGCATTATGTGGGGGAGGAGGTGCTCCCTGTTGCTGAGTGTTTCGTGGTGGTAAGCGCGTTTCTACGCCTTGAGAGAGAGTTCGTCGGTGTCCACGGGTGTTTGCCATTCTTGAGTTGACTTTTTGTCTTGCGCTTCCCACAGACGGCGCCAATTGTTGTTGCCAAAATACAACAATCTATTTTAATTGAGGATGAACGCAAGAGTCTCGGGAGTCGTGCCCTCGCTGATGAAAAATCTGGGCGTGGAGTTGGATCTTGATGGAGTCTCTGGTCTGATAAGCCGACGAAGCTGGTGGTCTGACAGGTTGATGATCTTGTGGGCTGATGATCTGATGGCCTCAAAATGATCGGGTGACCTGAAGGTGACGAGAGGTCTCGGAGCGACGGAAAGCCACGGAGTGACGGGAGACCTCAAGGTGACGAGAGGTCTCGGAGCGATCGGGTGGCCTCAAGGTGACGAGAGGCCTCAGAGCGATCGGGTGGCCTCAAGGTGACGAGAGGCCTCGGAGCGATCAGGTGGCCCGAAGGTGACCGAGTGGCTGAGGTGACCGAGTGGCCTTGTGACCGAGTGGCTGAGGTGACCGAGTGGCTGAGGTGACCGAGTGGCCTTGTGACCGAGTGGCTGAGGTGACCGAGTGGCCTTGTGACCGAGTGGCCTACAAAACGAGAGCACCGTTAGGGCGCGGGTGGGGGTCCCCGCGCAAACCCTCCGATGCTTAAGTTAGATCTCGAGAGAAAATGAGAAAATGTACTTCAATTGCTCAAAATAGCGTACCTTAAGTCGGAAATCGAGTCTTGTATTTATAGTGGAGGAGAGAGGGAGTTCTCGCGATATTTTCAGCGGGAATCTCGGGGCCCGTTTCGGAATTCTCGGGGCCCATGGGCTGGACCACGAAGGGTCTCGGGCGATGTCGGATGACCCCCCACTCGGGTGGGGGTCCCTCTCGGAGGCTGCAGAGTGGTCGGGTGGCCTTGGCCACCCGATCATGCCGAGTGGTCGGGTGGCCAAGGCCACCCGACCATGCCGAGTGGTCGGGTGGCCCAGGTCACCCGACCATGACGAGTGGTCGGGTGGCCTTGGCCACCCGACCATGACGAGTGGCCTTGGCCACTCGGTCAGATCGAGTGGCCAGGCCACTCTCTTGCGTCGAGTGGCTTAGGCCACTCGACCATGCCGGGTGGCCGAGGCCACTCGGTCATGCCGGGTGGCTTTGGCCACTTTGGCTCGGTCACTCGTCATGACCCCCCTCGGTCTAGCCAAGGGGGTCTTTTTTTGCTTCCTTGTCGCCGTTATTATCTGCCTTCATCTTTTCGGGTACATCAATAATGGTTTGGCACCCGCCTACTACACTACCTTCAAGCTTACCCACTTAAAGGATTTTAAAACATAATCACTTTCACTAGTGATCAACCACACTAAGGGTTTTACCACGGTTCACCCTAAAACCTTACACAATGAGTTTTTACAGGCTCAACCCAAAGCTTACAACAAGATAAATAACATTTATCTCTTACAACCCAACAATTTGAATGTAATAAATACCTTACCAAATAGTTGTTACAAACCTATTGGTATGGAGTGAGGAGAGCTTGAAAGGATGAGGGCGTCGTTTTCAGTTTGCTTCTCCTTTTCATACCACAATGCACACCAAGGATTAATTGAAAGGATCTTCTTTGAGAGCTTGTTGAAAGAGTTTCGTTTTCTTGTGCTTCTGTATGTTGCAATATCTCTTGTAGGTGTGTATACTTGTGTATGCTTGTGAGAGATGCTTCTTCTCTTCAAAGAACTAATATATATACCAAGAAATAGAATTTTGGCTAATTATAATCGTTAAAGACAAGATGTTAAAGTAGGTTTCGAAACACACTATTTAGGTTTCAAAATAACACACTTTTACACAAAGGTTCGAAACATACATATCATGTTTCGAAACATCCAGCCTTTATAGCTAGCTATTCACTTAGGGATAAAATGAGTAAGAGACAATTGCTTTTAAAACAAAATGATTTTGTTTTATTCTCCACTTTCAAAATATTTGAAATTTAAAAACATCAGGGTATGGAGATAAAGTCAAAATAGACTTTTAAAAAACTTTTGAATTTAAAATGCAAAAACATGTCAGTTTTTCAAATAATCTGCAGACAGAGTTAGATGTTTGGAAACATGCTATGAAGGTTTCAAAACATATTTCAAAACATATTAAACAATTTTTTAAATGCTCTGCTGACAGAAATGTCAGAGTTTTCGAAGCATACTATATAGGTGTAACACCCCAAATTTCTTGAGCGTGTTATAATTTAGGATTTTGGGAATATAAAATTTTTCATATCTCAATAACTGTCATACATCACACAATATCCCAAAAACCCTAATTTACACCTCCTCAGCTTAACAAATCCAATATTAAATTGCTAAGACAGGTGTTAAAATTTCAGATGCGGAAGCTAGATCGAACCTGATATGGTTCACAACCATAACTCTTTATTTATCATACATAAAATCGTTCAAGACGTCTACAAAATATATTACATGGACATCATCTCTAGCAAGTGATAACTGAACATCTCAAACACATCCAAAATTACATAGATTTACACATAAATAAAAATATGCTAAACATGCTACAAGCAGTAATTTAAGCTAATTCTTCAGCTACCTCATTTCCTTTATAGCCACTCGTCGAACCTGGAACGTTTGAATATTCCAGGGACATAGTCCAATTAGAAGATGAATCTTCTAGTGAGAAACTCCAAAAACAGTTTATATCGATGCATGATCAAGTATAAAATGTATGAGAAGACAACGAGAACTACTCTGAAGTGCCTCGTGAACACGTCAGCCTCCTCCAACGAGAGCTTTCTCAATGGCGCACGCATAGCGCCTCTCGGGAGGTCCCTAACCATGTCACTTCGACCCAACTTCATAGAACTCATGCAAGCACCACATCCGTTGTGCCTTAGACTCACGGTCTTCCCACGAGAGCTTTCTCGATGGCGCACGCATAGCGCCTCTTAGAGGATCTCCGACTTTTGCCCTCAACCAACAACAAATAGGTACAACAGTATGGCCACACGAATTTTATAAATGCAACAGTTAAAAAGCCAATCAACATATATTTTCAGGAAAATTCAATACATAGATGCAAGATGATTTCACGTAAGCGAATAATAAGAGTTTACGTATAAGAACTTCACGAAACACGTGTCATGCAATAGAAGTATCTCATAAGAGAAATAAAAATAGGATTTGGAGTATAGGAGTCTCAAGGAGTCTCACCTTGTTGGGTTATCTCTTCGACAATATAATTTTACAGCAAACAGCCTAGGTTTCTACAGAAAACATACGTTTTAATAAACCTAACCCAAAATATTTTTATATAGGGTTGAAGGGTATTAAAGTAGGGGCATAACTGAAAAATTTTATGGATCCTTCACGCGCTCTCACGCGCCCCAATAAGTCTGTCCACGCGCTCCCACGCGCAGCCATTTTTCGGCACGTGTACCTCACGCGCAGGCACCAGATTCCGAACAGCAACGCCTCGTTTTTGTATTTCGGCCATATCTCCCTCGTTTTAACTTCGATTCGACCCTCGTTTGAACCTACGCGACCCTCTCTTCCCCCTCTACAAGATTATCAAAAAAAATGGGACTTACCTCACTTTTTTGCTGACTGATTTTGGCAAACTCCGGTGAAGACTTGCAACTCCGACGAGGCTCGTTCTCCGCAGCTTCTCCGTCGCTTTCTTCCCGCCTTCTTGCCGAACCTCATTCTCTCTCTCTAAAGCAAGCTCCTCCTCTTAGAGTGCTTCACTCCTCAAATTTGTTTGGAATGGTTTGAGAGCAACTCAAGGTGCCTATTTATAGAATCCTTCAACCAATGGTGTTATGCCACTTGTCACAATCTTAGCCATGGACTCCAAAGACTCAAAGCCATAATTGAGTGGCTTTTGAAATCCAAAACTAGAATTAATCCAACTTTTGAAATCCAATCTAAAACTCCAAACTTCTTTCAAATAACACTTTGGCCCATATTTCAAGTTTTCAACTTTAACATTTTACCACCTAAGCTCATAATTTCATCATTCTTTCATTTGGACAATTTCTCTAATTAGAATTATACCCTCAAACATCAAATTTATCGAGATACTTAAAATTCCAAAATTATTAACTCAAAATTACTCAATATATACAATTTTTCGGAAGCCCCTTACCATCATTCGGTATTTTTAGGCTATAACTTAGCTTAACTGAAAACCATTTCTGATTTGATTTCTTTCAGTGCAATAAGTCTCACCTCGAGACGCTCGTTAAAATTATACCTTTGTCCTTAGGTATCTAAGCTCTAGGGCACTCCCTGCGACTAATTCGGTCACTTGTTTCCATTTCAAACATATTTTTCGGTATTTTAAACTCACTTAAAATACGTGGCAATTTCACGAAAATATAAGGCGTTATAATAGGTTCCGAAACATATGCTCAGTTTTCAATAGGTTTCGAAATATAGCATATAAACTTAGCAAAACTTGAAACCTTATGAAAATATATTTCGAAACATGTGTAGAAACATGGAAAATGATGTTTCGAAACATAGAAAGTTAGTTTCGTAACATGATGCATGAATTTTGGGTTCTTCAAACATTTGAATGTTCGCGCCAAAATACTAATCATGTTTGTTTCGAAATATGTAAAACTTATATCGAAATATGAGATTCTCATAAAGATTTTTTATTTTGAGATTGGTTTTTCATCAAACACATTTTCTCATAAATGAAAAAATATGATACAACAATTCTCTCCCTATTTTTTGATAATGATAAAAACCTTTTGAAAAATCAATACAACTCCCCGTTAATAATGTACGGGAGGTAGGAAACAAACCTTAGGGTGGCATGTTCTCTTTTGGCTTTGCTTTAGACATCACAACAAGAATATTTGATGTTACCAACTGTTAATACTTAAAGACTTTGTTAAAAACAAAAAAAAAAAGGTTACTTGATACCAAGTGATGGCTAATCACAAATGTTTTTGTAAATTTGACATGATTAGACATGATTCATTTTCAAAGTGAGAATGCAGTCATTTTTCTTCATTTTTCTCAATTTGCTCCCCCTTTTTTATCATAGGCCAAAAAATATGATCACAAGATTAACGTATTTTCTCCCCCTTAAACAGATACATGAACATCCATGAAAGCAAACAAGATACCAAAAGCAAACCAATAGATATTGAATACGAAATATCCATTACATGTACTTTCAAAACAAATATCCATTACATTACAAATCTATCTAGAAGTCTAATGGGTCGAGGAATCCAAAGAATCCTCCTTGGAATGAACTAGTTCTTCTAGATTGCCTATTTGGTCCCTAAAACTATCTAGATACTCCTTTGTTTGGCGGTGGTTGTTGTCAACTTTCTCATTTAGAATGTTGATCGCATCTTCAAAGCTTCGAGTCATGTTGCAAAGCCTTCAGTTATGGTAGACTAAAGCAATGCAAGCATGTCCGGTGCGACCAGTGAGGACGGACCAGCTTCGAAGGTGGTAGGAGATCGTCGTCTTTGTCCTCTTCTTCTTCCTCTTCTTCCACAGCTTCCTGTTCCACCTCATAGCTATATTGTTTGTGGCGGTGGACCACCTTGATGTACTTACCATTTGCGTCATCGAAGATGCATCCCATTTTATGAAGAGAGGTGTCATTAAAAATACGAAGTGTTGACCCGGGACAGATGGAGGAAGATTGTATATGAGGAAATTTTGATTTGATAAAAGCGGAAAGAAGACAACCATAAGGAAGAGATTGATTGAGGTGAGAACGGGCATTTACCATCTTATTACACATGATTGAAGGAAAATTTATTGGCTTATCATCGATAATCTTTTCTATGAACCATAGGTCCTCGGGATAGAGTTGAGCACAATTGCCTTTCCTAGGGTTCAAAACTTGATAAATGATAAGATACAAGATACGAAAGTCAACAGATAAGGCGTTAATGTTTTTGAAAGCCTTTTTAAGATTAAGGTTTCCAAAAATTTTCTTGCATGCATCTAAAGATTTGAACGCATAGGGAACAAAGATATCACCTTTGTCAGGAATTTCCAAAAAGGCAGCAAGGTTTTTGAGGTTTAATTCAATTTTGGTATTTTGAAAGAAGGTTTTAAAACAATCGGTATAATCATGCCCATCAAATGAAGTTTGAGCATTAGAGTAAAATATATGAACATAATCTTGAAGAACCGGAACTTCGAGTTCAAGTAGTTGTATCCAAATTCTATTTCAAAAAGTTGTGAGATAAGAAAAATTGGCTTTTCCTAAGATTTCTATATCAGAGAGGTGACTGGGGTTTACCTCTCATTTTTTGAATGAGGACTTGAAGGTATTGAAGGCTTAAGCGATAGGAAAGTCGTCGTTGAACTCTTGACAAGGCGGAGAAGGCGAGAGATGAGTGCGTTGACGCTTGCCGGCAGATCTCTTTGTCCTCGCCATGATTGATTTTCAAGAATGTAGTGAGAGATTGAGAGAGATTTTCTAGTAGGTATGTAAGAGAGAGATGTTTCGGAGGCTAGGATTTCGAAATGCACAAGAGAACATGAGAGAAATGAAGTTTTGAAACCGTTCGGATATTTACAATCCCGACAATAGGTTTCGAAACATAGCTTATATGTTTCTATATGTTTCGAAACCAACCTCTTTGGAAATGAGGTTTCGAAACATAGACCAATATGTTTCGAAATAAAACTCTCTGGAAAACAAGTTTCGAAACATGGGACAACATCTTTCGAAATATAACTCTCTGGAATATTGGTTTCAAAATAGAATTTTATGAAGTCTTGAAACATGATACTCTTCAATAAGGGATGTTTCGAAACATGATACTGATGTTTCGAAACTTCTACTGAAAAAAACACTTAGACTCAAATTTTGATAGAGATATAACTAGGATTTAATTTCCAACAAACTTACACTACAAGAAATTTGGTCATTAGTGGCGAAACAAAATCGTCACGTATGATTAGAATTTTGTCACAAAACTGTATTGGTGACAATTTTTTGGCGTCACAGCCATCGTCACGTTAGGTCCGTAGGGAAAAGTAATTAGTGACGTTTTTTATATTTTGTCACAAATGCATAAAGGAAAGGTGACGAAATTTTTGTTATCACTGAAGGCATCTCCTTTAGTGACGAGTAATTTTGCCACGAAGCCAATAAAATTTCGTCATCTTAGAGTTCAAATCGTCACAAAACAACGGTGATGGAGTTTCTTATTGCGACAATTCCTATCGTCACTAAAAAACTGTGACAACAGTGACGGTAATATTGTCACTATAGTCTTTTTATATTTCGTCACTATTAGATAAAATCGTCACTAAATAGTTTGATCAAATTTGATTTGGTGACGCAAACTAAAATGTCACAAAATATCATGTAATTGGTGACACAAAAAATCATTGCAAAAGGCAACTTATTTTCGTCACAAATATTGATTTCGTCACTAATAAGTTGGGTCGATATGTTAATTGGTGACACACAAATATCATCACCTATCAAATATATTTTTTTCCAAGTTTTTTTACCACAAAAAATAGAAAATGTTTGTCACATATAGACCTTTTCGTCACTATGGGCATGACTTTTGTAACATTAATAAAATTGTCAAATAATAGGATAACCAATTGGTGACAATTTAAAAGCGTCTTAAATTCATACAATTATATATTATCTTTATTTAGTGACAAAAAATAAATTGTCACCCAAATATGTATGTGTAGATAGGTGGCAAAAGTTTAATTGTCATAAATTCATAAATTAAACTTGTTAATTTGGTGACAAAAACAAGTCGTCACCCAAAATTACACAATCTAATAAGTGACAAAATTATTTTTGTAGCAAATTGTATAAACCTATAAATGTTTTCTTTAACAAATATTATACTCACTATCAATTGATCCAAAATTTGAAATTAAAAATACTAAAATCGTATTACACACACAAAATGGATTGATATATGATGATCAAATCTCTGTCACAAAAAAGAAATCCCAATATGACACATCCAAAAATATAGAAGTAATTAACATCTAATTAGTATCTCAGTAAAAGTTATGAATTAACGAAGTAGATTTCACAAAACTTGTTCAAATGTGACAATACAAGTACCACCACAATGTACTTCAACCTCTTCTCTCCAATCCTTCAGTTGATTCTGCGTGCAATTCATTTGAACCTGAAATCAATCACATCTGTAATTGTGTTGGAAGGATAGAAACATGCAATGTAAGATGGAAATTTGATCAAGTTGGACACATGTAAAGTTTATTTAACAATGAAGTGAATAGAAAAGTAGTTATTTTATTCTTACCTTGATTTGGGGTTAAAGGAGATAGAATCGAAGGAGGCTGTTGGGTCCCTGAACTCACCAAAAATTGTAGTAATTGGCTGTAATTGCTCATCATAGTATCCAATTTCCCTTCTAATTGAGTTGTTGTTGTTTCAAACTTTGTTTGACAAGTTTGTAGCTCATCTTGAGTCTTCTTAAGCTTCTCCTCCAACTCATAAGTCCTTATTTCTGAAGCTTTAAATGATTTAGGTTTAGGTCCATACCCAAGTCCCTTAACATATCCACACCTAGTGCCTAGTACACTATCCACTATGTCATCTACAGACATTGGGTTCTCACTATCTGTGGGTTGGTTTTGCAACTCAACCATTTTGTCCTAGACATTGAAGGAAGAAAGCAACATCAATAAAAATACTCAATATAAAATTTTAGTTATAAAGAGAGAATGATTTAATTTTACATAAGTTTCTTCTACTGTTGGTGTTGTCCATTCCTTTTGTGTTGAGTAGTGAGTGGCCTTGAAAAACTCTATCCTATTAGGCCCTTCATTATCCATGCACTATTGATATTCAAACAATGTAAGTAATGAAACACAATCAATAACTTATCAAAATATGTGTAATAAAAATATTACCATCTTGTGACGACTTGCTACAAATGCCCTTGAGCCTTGGTTATGAGACCATTGTACCATCTAGCGATTATTTGCATTCTTTACACATCTTTCCTATAAATTTAGTCAATATGTATAAATAATGAAGTAGAACATTTAATTTAAAAGAGTTAGTGACATGTGTCATGATATATATATATATAAGAATGAATCAAATGTAATATCACATACTTGGAATTTGGGATCACTCCACATGTCACATAATTTGTCCCAATTTTCTTGACTCAAGTTAAAATTGGTAGGCTTGTTTCGACGAGCTTCTTGCACTGATGAATACTTTTTAAAGCATTGGTGGAGTCTATACCGTTGGTTTCTTGATAACTTTTGTAAAATCTTTTCAACACTGCTCTTCACATATTCGTCATCAATTTGAATTTGAAATCTAGTCTAAAATGATTAAGACATGTAGCAAACAATTAATTTTCATAGGTGACATAGTTTAAACAAAAATAACTTTCAATATAAAATAATTACTTACTTCAAGTCTTTCAAATGCATGCCTTTTCTCGTCATCAGTAAAATTTTTCCACTTTTCTGGTATTGGTATGAATTGTCGAGAGATGACTCCAAGCTCCGATGATAATTTTGCAGATTGAACCTCACAAACTGGTCTTCCTTTTCCAAGCAGTATGTCAATTACCATTTTCCCATTCACCTTGAGTAGTTTTTCAAGCTCCTTACCTCGTGTGGGTCCTTTTACTCTTTTGGAAGAGTTAGAATCTATATTTAATTTGTTTGTCATAACATGACATCAAAATGAAAATCAATATCACAATCAAAGAAATGATATTTTAGACCTCATTACTTTAAATTATTTTCTGATTATCTTGCAAGCCTTGTATAATAATAGAAAATAAAGGAGATAGTTATATATATATATCAAACAAGTAATCAATCACTAACCAAAGAAAAAATTCATTAAACCTCATTGTTTTAAATTATTAAATTAAATTATATTTTCATCATCCATACTTTAATTTCAAAAAGGATTACCTGTATTCTCTTGGGAAGATTCTAGTTCCACTCTCCCATTTTGACCAGTTTGATTTAAGGCAACGATCTTCTCAACATGTTGACCACTTGGAGTTGTAGATGCCATTTGGTTCGAATTAGCTGAATGTAATTGTCTATTAACCAACATTTTCTTTGCAGTCAGTCCTGGAGCCATTATTTCCTACAAAAAGCATCTGGTAAGAGTAGTTTTAACTTTACAAAATACAATTCATTAAGAGTAGAAATCATATTTATTAAGAGTACAAATCATAAAAACACAATTGTTACCAAATCTAGCAAAAGTTCGTTATTATGAACACAAATCACAAAAGTTCATTTTTACTCCATTGGATCTGAATCACTATCAGTAGAAGTAAAATTAGTCTCTTCATTTTCTCGAGAAAAAGCGTCCATCTCTTCATCTTCCACACCATAATCAAGAAAATCGTCTACATCATGTCTTACTCCTATACTTGTCTCTAAGATATCAGCATTAACAATGTCTGGGATTACGTCATTCCTTATTAGTGGTTCGTCTTCCTCTTCCTCTAATTGAACATGTCTACTGTTCTCAGATATTTCAATGTCTTGGTAAATGATCTCATTCTCAACATTATCCAGTTCTTCTGTCTCAACTGCACTACTTGACATCTCAGGAACATCATATATGTGTCTGTGGCTAAAATTCTGGGGCACTCTCCAATCTTTTCCTAATTTTACATCAACCAAGTAGAAAACTTGTTTTTCTTGCAATGCCATCACAAAAGGGTCATCTTTATACCAATACTTGCTAACATTAATGCTTGTTAACCGTCCATCGTGATGGATTCCTTTCTTCTTCTTGTCAAGATCAAACCAATCACACTTGAATAATATGGCTCGATTATCTTTGATGTAGTTTAGCTCAATGATGTCTGTTATAACACCATAAAAGTCAATGTCTTCATCTTCATGCATCCCTCCAACAACCACACCACTATTTTGGCTTCTAAGATTAGTTTCATGCTCTTTTGTGTGGAATCTTACACCATTAACAATGCACCCACTATACCGTCTCACTCGATTATCAGGCCCACAAGCAAGAGCATAAATTTGCTCAGTTAATTTAGATTGATCTTGACTTTGCAAAGATGTCATCTGCCAGATTAACATAAAGGAATAATTAGTTAATATTTAGATATAAATTAAATAACTATATTACTTAAGTTAATGCTTTCACTGACTTTTTCTTTAACCCACTTTGGAAATTGCTGTCGATGTTTTTCTTCTAAACGTGTATTTCTTAGTTGTTTTAGCATATCTTTATACTGACTGCATAGCCAAGAGGGTAAGTAATTAGAACATCATACTTTTTAACACATGTAAAGGAAATAGGAGAGGAAAAAAAAAAAAAAGGAGAGATACGAATGAACTCACTTAAAATATTGTTCCACTTCATCACAGTTACTTAGTATGTACCATTGCACCTTTTCAAATTCTTCAAGTGTCAATGTATCATATTTTGAAGCTCCAAATGGGTGCACATTACGGGAGAAGACTAACATTCCATCTATATCATCTTCCTTACCTTTGTCATCATTCCTTTCTTCTCGATTAAACCTACTTTCAATCCTGGCCAAATACATTGAGCAAAATGTTAAACATTCAGTTGAAATGTATGCTTCTGCAATTGATCCTTCCGGATGAGCTCTGTTACGCACAAACCCCTTATAACGACCCAATGTCCTAATAAGTAATATTTAATGGTGTCATTCAATGGAACTGAAGTTGGTGGGCTATTAGTTTGAAACAAGAATAATAAGTATGAGACTACCTTTCAATGGGAAACATCCACCTATATTGGATAGGTCCTCCAAGCATGGCTTCAAATGGTAAATGAACTGCTAAATGTACTGAAATGTCAAAAAAAGCTGGAGGAAAAATTCTTTGCGATTTGCAAAGAATTATGACAATGTCTTCTTTTAAAATCTCCAAATCTTTGCGTTTCAAAGTTTTGTAGCATATCATTTGGAAGAAATGGGCCAACTCATCCAATGTTGTACAAATTTCCTTTGGTAAGTATTTACGAATTCCAATAGGGAGTACTCGTTGTAATAGGACATGACAATCATGGCTTTTTAATCCAGATAATTTTTCTTCGCTAATATTTTCACACCTTGAGATATTGGATGCATACCCGTCTGGGAACTTCACAGATTGTAGAAATTCACAAAATTCATTCCTCTCCTCCTTTGATAACGTGTAAGATGCTGGAGGCATCATAAAAGACCCATCAGGGCATTTTTGCAAGTGTAACTCCTTTCTGATTTTCAAATCTTGCAAATCTAACCTTGCCTTAAATGTGTCTTTGGTCTTTCCCTCATTATTCAACAAAGTACCTACTATATTGTCACAAATATTTTTCTCAATGTGCATAACATAGAGATTATGTCTTAACTTTAGTTTTGACCAGTAAGGTAACTCAAATAAAATAGGCTTTCTAGTCCAATTCAATTCTTCAGGAGTACGCTTTCTTTTCTTGTTATTTGGATGCTTTCCGAACTTGCAATTTGGCAACACTTCTAACTGTTGTAACAACTCACTACCAGAAAATTGGTGAGGCTTTTCTCTTCTTTCAGGCTTCCCATCAAATTTCCTACTTTGACGCCAAATGTGGTCATGAGGAAGAAAGCGTCGATGGTCCATGTAGCAGATTTTACTCCTTAACCTTCATGATGAAGTGTCCTTGTTACAAACAGGGCATGCCAAATACCCTTTCATGCTCCAACCAGAAATATCACCATAGGCAGGGAAGTCATTTATTGTCCAGAGAGCAACTGCATGTAGATTGAAATTTTGTTTTGTGACTGCATCCCATGTCTGCATGCCAGTATCCCATAACTCCTTTAACTCATCTATTAGGAGTCGCAAGAACACATCTATATATGTCTTTCCCTGGTGTTTTTCGTCCAGGTATAAGCAATGAGAGGAATAAAAATGGCTCTTTCATGCACTTCCAAGGGGGTAAATTGTACGGAACAACAATCACAGGCCACATGCTATAAGAAGTACTCATGTTACCGAAAGGGTTGAACCCATTCGTTGCTAAACCAAGTCGAACATTTCGGGTTTCATTTCCAAACCACTCATATTATTTATCAAAATCCTTCCATGCATTACCATCTGTCGGGTGTCTCAACACTCCATCATCAACCCGTTTCTCATTGTGCCACCTTATATCCTCAACTGTTTTTCTAGACATGTATAGTCGTTGAAGTCTTGGTTTTAGTGGAAAGTAACGCAAAACTTTCCAAGGGATTTGCTTGTAATGACGACCTTTATTAATTTTCCACCTAGATGTGCCACAAACTGGACAACTTTGGTAGTCCTTATACTCTTTCCAAAATATGGAACAATCATATTTACAAACATGGATTGGCTCATAACCAAGACCCAAGTCACGAAGCATGTTAATTGCCTCGTAATAAGAATTTGGAACTTTATTACCCTCAGGAAATGCCTTCTTCAACAATCCCAATAGCATATCAAATGATTTATTACTCCAACGATTATACACCTTAACATGCAAGAGCTTAACAATGAAAGATAACGTAGAGAAATTCAAATAACCAGGATAAAGTTCATCGATAACTTTTCCAAGTAGTACGCTTATCTCATCTATGTTCTCAGCTACCCTATTAGTTTCTCTTGTTGTGCCATCATCCATGGCTACTCCATTTTGCAAATCTTCTAACATATCAAGCAACCCATCATCATTTTCCATTTCATTATCCCAATTGTCATTAGTCTGATTATCATTCTCATAGCCATGACTATTATTGTTAGAGGAATTAGAAGGTTCATCGTGATAAACCCACTTAGTGTAGCTAATACTAATTATGATAAACATCAAATGGTCCTCAACTTCTTCTTGACTTAAGGTGTACACATTCAAACATTCTCGGCAAGGACATCGAATTTTACACTCACTTCCCAAACTACCACGGGCAAACTTCATAAATGAACAAACTCCCACTATATATTTGTTACAGAACCTATGTTCCATCATCCAGCTCTTATCCATGTTCCAATATGAATACCTAACAATCATTAAAAAAACAATTAAAAGAAGAAACAATTAAAAAAATACCCTTAAAAAAATAAATCTGAACCTTGTAATGATTAAGTCATCCTACCTTTATTACATTTATGAAACTGGCAGTTACTTATACATGATTCATAAAGAAAAAGATTTAGTGTCTGTCATCATGTGGCAACTGCAATTGGACAATTAATTAGTTAATAATAATACAGCTTAATTATTATTAATTAATAATAATAATAATACAACTCATCAGGAACCACAGGATCCTGATGAGTTGTTTCCCTTCTCCCTTTCTCTTTTGTTTTTTTACATTAATTGGCTCTGTGTCAACCCAGACAGGGGACAGAGAAATCATCCATAGATTGATATGCATCTTAATTAGCCATCCACTACTGCTCTTATACACTCACAAACAAGCAGTTGCAATGCAATTGGCAACAAACAAATGGTATGCTGTTATGTATAGAGGCACTTGAGTATTTCGTGATTGATGATCATGATCTATATTTAATATACACATTTTATTATGGAGAAGAGAACAACAAAAGAACAAATGGCAGAGCATAGAGAGCATGTGAATTATGGAAACACCAAAAAAACTATATATCATTTGGTTGGTCCCCAACATGTTTTATGGCCCATACACACGCACACACACTGTCTATTTGCATTTAATAATAACTGGACTTGTTTACATAATTGCCCTAATTTTTTTTCTTTTAAAATTATATTTTAACATTAAGTCAAATATGAGTGAAAGTTTAAAAGAAACTAGTTATGGGTTTTTATCTATAGATTAAAGGTTGTTTTGGCTTATGGGATAAAATAAGATAAATTAGTGAATAAAAAATTATCATGTCCTGGACATCTTATAGAAACATAAATAAATACATGCTCAAATCAGCTCTCATGCGATAGATATATGCATCATGATATAATATTACTGTGCATGCTCAACAAAATTTATCTAGTACTCATACACACATAGAGGTTAGTGGTCGCAAGTTCTCATCCATTCCTATAAAAAATGAAGATATAAAACTGTCCTTTCTAATGATATTATTATCATTTCAATTGTTATAACAGTAATACAATCTGCCACATCTTCATCATTGGCACCATTGTTAATGCCCTTGTTAAGTAGAAGTAATTATACAATTTGTTTCCATTATAATTACACAAAATAGTTCTCATTTTCATTATTAATGTTCTGAATTATTTAAATTTAAATGCCTCCCTTATTGATTTTTGCAGCAACTGCTGCCAACAACATCGGTAAACCCTTGACAAACAGCTAGAATTCGACAGAGAAACATGAATATTAAAAAGCAGAGACATTCGCTTGCATCAGCTTCTGTCTCCTACAATTCTTTTAATAATCGGCCGCCTTCATTCTCCAATTTATCCTCCAAAAGTCCTCTATATATATATGTGTGTGTGAAACATTAAAGAACGCCAAATCATATATATATATATATATGTATGAATGTTCATGTATTTCTTCATGACAGATGTTTGATAAAAGTCTATATATGATTTTTTTGTAGATTCACTTGTTCTGATAGAAACGTGATAACTTTTAACTGAAGAACAACAATACAAAACTAGCAATATAACAGTTTTCAAACAAGAATAACATCATACGCACATACAAGTTTTAAAACAGAAATAACATAAGGCAAACATAATAGTTTAAGAGAGATGCTTAAACCTGATGAAGCAATCGAGGAAGGAATGGATGTAGTGCCGATGCAATAACAGTGGCGATTTGGTTCCCTTCTCTAGTGTAACAACAGAGGAAGGCTTTAGGGCTTTTTTAATTTGCAGAAGACGTGGGGGGGGGGGGGGAATGCAGTGTTCATTCCCGCCCCTTTGTACTTATACATTGAGTTTTTTTATAATTATTTTTGAGAAAAATATTTTCTAATTTTTTGGGGAAAATACTTTATAATTTCTGATTTTTATATACTTTAGTTTCTTTAGCTTGTTTTTTTTTTTATAATTTTAGAGTTCTTTATAGAATTTCTGATTTTTTGGGGAAAATACTTTCTATTTTCTTATATTTTCTGATTTTTTTTTACTTTAGTTTCTTTAACTTGTTTGCAATAACATTAACCTTCATAAGCTATAAAATTGATTTGATTTGGTTTTGATATTTGATTGGTTTTGTATTTGATTCAAAATTTAAGACACAAAATTAATTGTTTTTTTTTCTTTTTTCTAAATAATAATGTGAAAAATATATGTTAGAATGTGAAAAAAATATGTTTGGAAAATATTTTCTATATGTCAAATAATGAAAAATATTTTTTATCATCTTTTCTAAATAGTGTACTCATAAAAATAAATGTGGAGAATGTATTTGGTCTATTACTTCTTGTTTTTGTTTTAAATTCCAAAATCATCAGCTCGTGTAAGTATTTTATTTTTTTCTTAGTAAATATCTATTTCCATTCACATAACTGTTATGAATTTTAAGATAATAAAGACAAACAATAATAACAATAATTTTACATATAAAGTATTAACTTTACATGTAATAACTGTTATTAAATATTATCAATAAAAGACTCAAATAGTAATAATTGTTATTAAATATTATCACAATGTGATCAAATTATTATTTTTACATCAAATCTTAAAAATTATTAATTTTATATATTAAATTTAAATTTTATATTAATTATAAAGTACTATGAGAGAAGTTAGAGTCCCGTTAAAATTAAACTTAAAACAAGGTAACATGACAATATGTTTATTTTTATAGCTATGGTAAAAACTCATTTTAAAACCAATCCATTTATTTGTGACATATTATTATTCACATAAAATTCTATGTTCATTTGTGTGATTGATGGTTTAATTGTGGTTTATATTCAATCCAATTTTGTAAACTTTGTATGCCTAAATAAATTCACCTAAAGAAGAATAAGTTATCTACAAATAGTTATCTTTTTTTATTTTGTTTGACTACTATTTTTTTATTCATAATATAAAGTTATAAAATTGAGTTTTCTGTTTTAATATTCCAATAAAAATAAGATAAAATTAAAGCATCCACCCAACCCATTAATCAGTTTTTCTTTTAATAAGAGAAAAGAGATCTCTTCAGCATTTCTGGAATATTAAAGCATCCACCCAACCCATTAATCAGTTTTTCGATATTGCTTTAAAAGAGGTAGTTTTATAATATTAAAATGAATATTTCATTTTATTATACCTAATAGAGAAACTGATAATGGAATGGAATGGGAATTAAAGCTTGAATTGTTAGATGGAAGTTGGACGGACCTCAATCAGAATAAAATTTCATTTCATAAATAAATTTAAATTTAAATTTAAATTTAAAAAATAAATGTATAACTTATAACATAATCTGATAATGGACTCCAAAATTAAAATTCACTAATCGATGTTATGTTACAAATTGTGAATTTATATTTTAAAATTTTAAATAACTCTCAGAATCATCTAAAAATAAAATTTCAGACATTCATAATTTTTATTTTTTATTTTTTATTTACACATACAATATATTTTAATACAAAAATACAATACGAACCAAAAATCAAGACCTTTTTCTGTAACATAACTTGAATTAAAACTCAAGTTAACATAACGTGTTTTGTTAACTTGTACACACAACACAAATATTATCAATAACTATTAGTGATGAAACTCAACATCACTCAATGATACTCACAAATGTGACTATTTGTAATGTGTCACATAAATTTTTTTCATATGTGACGTAAATAATTATCATCACTCAATGTCTTCACCTTATGTGTCCACCTAAAAATTTCTAACAATGGGTGACAAAACTCACCGTCACCTAATACTATTCACGAATATGACAATATGTAATGTGTCACAAATAGATAGTTTTAAATATGTGACACAATAGATCATCACTATCATGTAATATTAATTAGTGACATTACTCAAATTGTCACCAAATGCATCAAATTAAAATATTACTAAGAAGGGGTGACGAAGCGTAATGTCACCTAATATCATTCACAAATGTGACGATATTTAATACGTCACAAATAGGTATTATTGCATATATGACGAAAAGAAAATCGTCATCGACTCTAATACTCATTATTGACATTTCAAAAGTAGTCACCTTATGCATCAAACCACAATATACTAATAATGTGTGTCGAAACTCAACGTCACCTAATATTATTCACAAATGTGACAATATGTAATGCATCACAAATAGGTTATTCTTGTATACGTGACACAAATAATATCGTCCCCAAATGTAACACTGATTAGTGGCATTCCTAAAGTCATCATCTTATGCAACAAACTAAAATATTACTATCAATGAGTAACCAAAGTTAACGTCACTTAATATTATTTACAATTGTGACGATGTTCACTGCGTCACTGATGGTCATTCATTCATTTGTGACACAAATGTATTGTCACCCAATATAATATTATTATGTTGACGTTATATTTTTCGTCACCTATATATATCAAGTGTCACGAAATCATTTTCTGCAATTGACTGTTGGCG
The DNA here is from genome assembly GCA_036245055.1 of Diospyros kaki. Lineage (NCBI taxonomy): Eukaryota > Viridiplantae > Streptophyta > Magnoliopsida > Ericales > Ebenaceae > Diospyros > Diospyros kaki. The sequence continues at coordinate 16,492,002 of BSEG01000009.1, read as the reverse complement.
CTAAAAGTTGGCGCCAACTTATGCGTGACGATTTTTTGTGACAAAATCTCAAAATCATCATTAACAAATAACAGTTCACAAATTTTGGTGACGAAATGCTTATATCGTCACAAAAGAGTATTTTTTGTGATGAAAATTCATAGTGCCACTAAAAAATTGTCACTAATAGCAAAATCTGTTGTAGTGTTAGACATGATCTAAAGTGTTCAAACTTTTTGCTATCCAATGGTTCGGTAAAGATATCAACGACTTGATTATTTGTATCTACGAATTCTAAAGTGATATCTTCTTTTTGAACATGATCCCTTAATAAATGATGTTTGATTTGAATATGCTCGGTTCTTGCATGAAAAACAGGATTTTTGGATAGGGTTATTATACTTGTGTTGTCACACTTGATTGGTATTCTTTCTAAATGAATGCCATAATCTTCTAGTTGATGCTTAATCCAAAGAACGTGCATGCAACATAAACTAGCTGCTACATATTCGGCTTCGGTTGAGGATAAGGAAACGGTATTTTGCCTCTTGCTAGCCCAAGTTACTAACAATTTCCCTAGAAAGTGGCATATTCCACATGTACTCTTTCAATCAATTTTGCATCCACCATAGTCAGCATCGGTGTAGGCCCTAAGTTCAAACGTTTTTTATTTTGGATAGAATAGGCCTAAATTTTTAGAACCTTTAATGTATCTTAGGATTCTTTTAGTGGCTTTCAAGTGAGATTCTTTTGGATCGGCTTGATATCTAGCACATATACCAACACTAAACACAATATCGGGTCTAGAAGCCGTTAAGTATAGTAAAGAGCTAATGATCCCTCTAAGTCATCATAAGTAATCTTAAGATCATTGCATTCTTTTTCTTTGATTGTTGAGACATTTTTCAAAACTTTGTTTTTGGTTAGGACTTTGTTGTATGTGTACTAGGGAAAACTGAATAAAACTCCAACTCATAACAAACAGAAATCTAATACCATTAATAACTCAACTGATCATAACTAAAACATCTCTAACTGAACTGAAAAACTGAAATAGTAATCTCTATCTAAGGGAAAATCCCTCAGCTGAAATAATAAACAATCCAAAAATGACTAGACACTAACAGACTCCCAAACATCTTTGATCTTGAGCAGCTCCACATACACACACTACTGACCACTGCTGCTAGGCCCCACCTCTAGTACTCCCCCGTTAGGACCTGAAATGCTGAAGAGTACAAGGTGAGCTACAAAGCTTAGTAAGTAATAAGCTGGAAAGAATAACTGAAGCTGAATCGAAGAATATCGATACTGATAGAATATTAGCTGAACTTGCACTGAGTATAAATACTGGTTGTTCGCATTCACAAAAATGCAGTGCACATAAATTGTAAACTAAATGTAACTATGCAACTTTGGCTCAAAGGTTCACATAAACTGATAACACATACCTATCTTATCTGAACCCTGTAAACATAAAATTGTAAGCACATACTATGGGCGATAATCCTCAGGCCCCCTGGTCATTACTAGGCGAGAGATCTCATAAACTAAGCTGACCTGAAACTGGTGGGATCCCCGTGGACTAGCCGCCTAGGGCACATAATGTAATGCAATACTCATATACATGCTGATATACGACATGTAGTGCTCCATATAAAGTCATGCTCAATGCTCATACTAAAATGTATGCACATAAATGTCACATAATAATGCTGAACATGTTGTAAGAATTACTAAACATGTTGACTGATCTTTAATATATTGGAATACAACGTTTTGTGATTTATGTATTTTGTTATGGCATATTAGATTTTTATCATACTTGGTATGTGAATTCAATATTTGGGAGTATTAAAGATTTAGGCAAAAGCTTTGGATTTAGCTCGTTGGTCGACTCAATACTAAAGATTAAGTCTTAAGGACTGGTTGGACATATTTGGCGAGCTATAAAGCTCATAAGATATGCTGGCGAGCTACAAGCTCGAAGGATCCCCTAGCGAGCTACAAGACTAACGAGCTATAAAAAAGCTTGTAAGGTTTGCAAGCGAGCTACATGACACTGAGGGTTCGCTGGCAAGCTACATGCTACGAGCTAACTGTCACATAGTATCTACTCACGAGCTACACGCTTGCGAGCTACTTGACACTTAGGATCTACCTGTGAGCTACTAAAGCTCGTAAGATCTGCTAGTAAGCAACGAAAGCACGTAAGATCTGCTAGCAAGCTACGAAAGCTCATAAGATCTGCTAGCGAGCTGTGTCCCTTCAAGCCTGCCCACGAAGAACAGGTTATGAACGATCACAGAAGACTCAATCTAATGCAAGCTTATTATCACTACACCATTCCAAAGCGAATATTGAGAAAACAATCCCAATCGATAAGAACAATATCAAGATGATTCAAAGATTATATCTGATTGAATCGCTATAAGGAAATCATGCATATCTTCTTCATGTACTCACTGTTATACACATATATATATATATGATGTATCTGGTAAACGATATAAACTGTGAACTCAATAAGAATTTTTGAATAATGAAACTGTAAACTCAATAAGAGTTTCTGAATAATCTGAAAACAAAACTAAGAAGGACCTGTAATGAAAGGAATTACAAGGAATATACTTGCCTTGATAACTCTCTGATTGGATTCACGATCGAACTTGCAAACTCTCCGGTACAAGACAGTGCTATCTATCTGGGCTCTCTCTATTCTTGGCTTCTTGCTCCTTTGTGGCGTGAGGAGAAAACTATGGCTAACGGGCTATATATGTACATAAAAGCCCTAGATCACACTCCCTTTATAACTTGGAATCCTTCTCCTGATTTAACTTGGAGACTTCCAATCCAAATCCTCCTCTCGTATGGATTCCCACTTTAAGTAAATAACTAATAATTCCTATTAAAAGAAATTATTATAAAATCTCTTAATTAATAATGGAACTCCAGAATTACCTTCATGTCCTTCCATTTAATTCTTAAATAATTAAATGCCATTTAAATGCTATTTCTCAATTAAAAATCTAAATTCCACGTTAAAATTACTTGGCAAATTCTCACAACTCAAATAAATACTTAAATAATTCTAAATAAATTATGGACCCTCTAACGGGTCATTACAATATGTGTTTAATAGTAAGTTGTATTCATCTTCCAAAGAATTAAATAAAAGAGGATTACTACTAGATGAACATGAAGTTATCTCATTTTCTTCTTGTGCCATAAGGTAAAAATTTGTGGCCTCTTCTTGTTGACTTGAATAGGAGGAGAAGGAGTCTTCTTCATTCAATGTGGCTAATGACTTCTTCTTCTTATTCTTTTTCAACTTTTTGTATTGAGGGAAATTTGCCTTGATATGTCATGGTTTCTTACACTCAAAATATTTTAATTCATAAGGAGTTGTTAGAGTTATGCCCCACAAGCCAATTATATATTTGTGTAATTGATCATACTTTTCATTGTGACTCTTTATCTTCAATCAATTATTATTGCAAGGCATTACGTTTTTATTTGTCATTGTTGGTTGTCATTATTATTGAAATCCATACTTGACAAAGTCCATAGATCAAATAGACTTATGGAATATGGTCGTCCATAGAGATGACGATCATGAAACATATTGTAATACCAAAAAATTTTGTAAGTTATTGCCATTTAATACAAGAAATATTATTCCAAATTTTTAAAGGACTCGGGACACATGGCACCGTAGGATGAAAGTAATAATGGTGACATATCTCGAGGGACATGTGGCACCATAGGATTAAAAGTAATCATTAGGGTGCTAATCTCAAGATCAAGGGAGGCTAATTAGGTGATGATAAGTGGCATGAGAATGAATTACAAATCCAAGTAATGATTATAAGACACATGGCAAAGTTTGAATGGAAACACCTAACCTTTACTTAGTCTCCAAGTATGGGACACTTGGCACCCTAGGATTGGAACACTTGGTGAGATCATCATGAGGCACAAATCTCAAGTTAAATGGCTTCATCTTGGAGTGACATGTGGCATATCTTGATTTAGTCTTGCTCTAAGGGTGACACTTGGAAGAAACTTGTGTCAAAAGCTAAAGTAGTAATCATGAGTAATGATTTAGGTGACACATGGCAAAATGTGGTTAGCCAAGTCCTTCTATAAATAGTCTATTTGGGGAGATATTTGGTCATTCTAAAAGGGTGAGGAAGATATATTTTTGGAAAGAAAATTCTGGAGAAAAAGGGGGCGAAGCACTGCCGAAGACCAAGGAAGAAGAAGGCTTTGTCGGGTTTTCGAGCTAGCCTTGTAAAGTGTGCCAAACGCCTTCAAAACCTTAAGGTAACCTCTGAATTTTTTATAGTCTTGTAGATCATTGAAAGATGAAGATATAGGAAAAAATAGGGGTGGAATAGGAGTTAAAACGGCCGAGTTATGGCTGAAATGGTGGAGGAGGCAGAATCCGGCCGAGGCAAGGGGACAACGCGTGAGATTCACGCGTCGAAAGAGGCTCTGCGTGGTAGCGCATGAGGCCTCTTCTATGGGCATGTGAGGGCGCGTCTGACCTCATTTTTCCTTCAAATTTTGTAGTAGTTCCCCAATATTCAATCCCTGCCATTTTGTATAAAAATATTTGGTATTAGACTTACGAAATGTCACGTTTTGGCAGAAAATAGCCTTGATTTGGGCGAAATTAGTGCTTGCCAATGAATCAAAAGGTGAGTGACTTCCTGAAATGTATTTCTTACATGTTGAGCATATATTTGGGCTTATTGGAAGTGATTGCACATGCATATCATGTTTATTTCATTTGGTGCGCATGTTTCTTTCTGTTTCTTCATGCATCACTACATGTGGCTTGTGACTCATTGTGATTATCATGGGTGAAGGAAGTCTTCACTTGGCCACGTTGTTAGGCCATGTTACATGATAAGGTTGAGCAGGGGTGATTGCAACACCCTAGCGTCACATCCACCTTGAGCATGCATCTTTGCATTTGCATTTGCACGCATGAAGTTGGTTTTTTCCCTCACTTAGATTTAACGATCTAACCCAAGTGTTCATACCCATGGAATATTCAAATGTTCCAGATATATCAGGCTCAAGTTCGAAGGGGAAAGGTCAGGAAGTGGTGCAAGTGTAGTTGTCTTGTTTAAATATCTCTTATGATGTTGTAGCAATGATACAAGAATTATACTTGAACTTTATCATTATTTTGTAGCATGGGAAATGAAGCTTATTCTCTTTGCTATCTTGATAAATTGTGTGTGCGAATGTTTATTTGATGGAAGTCCCAACATATCTCAGGTTACGATCCTTACTTTATTTACACGGGATTTCCTTTACGCCCGTATTAATATTATAACTATTTGTACTCTTTATACCATCTTGGGATAGGGGCGTTACACATATTCCTTATAAGCCTTGATCTTAAATGTTCCTAGTCATAGAGTTATTAGGACTGGACACTAATAACTTGGATAGACTAGCACATATGATGCATGCTCAATTAGGAGAATGTCTTGTTTCATGGACATTGGTGTGTGGACACTAGTGCATATACGTGGGTGTTTATTATAAGAATAAGTACACTAAACTGACCCATTACAAAATTCTTAATGGTAATAGTTTATTATCGAATTGGAATTTTTGTGTTGCAATAGTGCAAATTGGTCCTTAGATTTGAGACATTTGACTGGTTACGCTTTGGTCCTTTTTGGATTCTAATAGAGTCATTAACAAATTATCACTAGGCGTAACCTTATCACATATAAAAGCTTATGAATGTCAAAATAGGATTCATCACTTATAGATAAGATGAGAAGATGTCTTATGTATTCCGATGATTTCATGACTGAGGAAATCCTTGGCCAAGGTGAGGTGGAAATCAAAAGGTGTTTTGATTTCACATAACAAGTCATAAATCTGGAATGGATACATAGTTATTGAATGATTAGGGTTTCATCATAAAACCATACCCTAAATTCAATCAGGGCATAGATTGATGAAAGGTTTTTACTGCATGGTAATTACAATTGAAAAGGTCCTTGTTTTTTCATCATTGGCTAGGTATTCACGGCATGTTATTAGACGTTAACCATGATATGTAGGGTTTTAGAATTAATATGATTAATTCTAAAACAATCAATTAAAGAGTTTAATTAAGAAGCCCATGAGATGTGTTAATTAAAAGAGCCCATTAGTTTAATTAAAGAGTTTAATTAATCTAATAAGTTGGGCCTTGAAATAGCCTAATAGAATTGGCCCTACATCTAGCCCAATGGTGGACCTAAGGGGTCACACACTTAGGTCGAGCTCGCTCCACAATTTAAAAGAGAGATTCGGCTCAATGTGATTAAGGGCCAGGCCTAAAACGTTTAGGGGCTTTCCAAGGCACAATTAGGGCTTTTTTAACTCTACAAATAGGCCACTTAAGAAGATGGAAATGGTGTGAGAAATCCAAATCTCTCATTGGAGACACCTAGGGTTACTAGCATTACTCGAGGCCGTTGTGGAAAGGTTCGATCGTGTGGACCGACTTAGAGGAGCTCGTGCTTACGACTCTACGGATCGAATAAGGCAGAATTGAAGCAACGCGGTCGGCTGGTTTTCCTAACAGGAGTATCTTTAGAAAATTTCATGTTTTCATATGGTTTTCTCTTGAGAAATTTTCCTTCTCTCATAAACTTGTTAAAATGTTTTGTGAGTAAAGTAAGTTCTTCATCTTCATCACTTGTTTCACTTTCATCTTCTTCTTTACCCTTGAAGGCTAGGGATTTCATTTTGAGCTCATTTGATTCTTTTCTATTTAACTTAATCTCATGAGTTAATAGTGAGCTTAATAGATCATCCGTTATAAGTGTAGATGTGTCTCTAGCTTCTTCTATCGCTATGACTTTAGGTTCCCAACTAGATGGCAAACTTCCTAAGATCTTATGAACCTTTTCTTCGGTTGTTATCATTTTTCCTAAAGCTTGCAAATTTGTTACAATGTCATTAAACCTTGTGAACATCTCCTTAATAGATCCACTAGCATTCATTATGAAATTTTGATATTCACTAGTAAGAATTGCAATTTTAGTGCTTTTCACTTTCTTGGTTCCTTCATGTGTTACTTCTAAGTGATCCCAAATTTCTTTTGTCGTAGTACATGAAATGACCCTATTAAATTTAGCTGGACTTAATGCACAATGTAATATATTGACAACTCTAGCACGGGTCCTCATTAGGGCACAATGTAATGTGTCGTAGTATATGAAATGACACATTAGGGCACTAACACTAACAATCTCCTACTTGCACTAATGCTAATTTACAAGCTACGGGTCCTCATTGCATCGTCTACTGGTATCTAATACCTATCTTCTCAAGATAGTGGTCAAGATAACTCTGTGGAAGTGCTTTGGTTAGTGGGTTTTTGACATTCTCTAATGATGCAATCTTCTGCAGCTGCACCTCTCCATGTGCAATGATATCTCGAATCAAATAAAAGCCCCGCTCGATGTGTTTGGACTTCTTGTAATACCCTTGATGAGTTCATGATAAAATTTTCAATTAAGAGAATAATGGTATATGAAAATTTTCATAACTACCCTTGAATCAAAGGGAAGGCATATAATATATAGGATGCCTTAAGAAGGGCAAATTGGTAATTTGGAGTTCCTTCCCGTAAAGGTAAATTATTTTGTGGAGAAAATATTTATATATTTGGGGATTGAATTTTTGGGAGAATTTAATTCTTGTTAAGAGCATGGGAAAATGCATGGATAATTAGGAATTAAAAATGGAAGCCAAGTAGGGTAGATTGGTGACACTTGGCAAGATCCCATGAAAGGGTTTCAATTAAAATATGGAAATAAGAAATTAGCTTGATTATGTGTAAATGGGACACTTGGTAAAATCTTGTGAAGCAAGATGTGGGATTAAAAAGAAATTCAAAAAGGAAAAGGAAAATGGTCTTTCAAGCATTTAATGAAGGTAATCATTAGAGTGATTAAAGAAAATATAAATGAAATTGGATATTAGTCATGCATTTATGTGGGAAAATAATGGGAATAAAGTAAATGCAAATAAAAAGGATTATGTCTTTCAAGAGTGATGTAGTGAAAATTGTCTCATTTAATTAAATAGTGAGAAATAAGAGATCCAATGGTTGGGGATTTAACTTGGAGAGGATCAAGATCTAATGGCTACAATTAATTCTTGAAAGTGGTATGGATTGCCAAATATATATAAATAAATATCTAATGAGCTTTATAAAAACAATGGATGACCGAGATTTAGTTTCTAATCTATCATCAAGGGTGGAGATTTAAAGAGATTAAATGGCTAGGGTTGTGCTTTTCTTCAAGGGTGGAGATTAGTTTTCTTTTAAATCAAAGGCTAGGATTGAATTTATCTAAAGCACAAGGATTGTGCTTGTATTAGAGGGTTGAGATTAAGTCTCTCAAATCAAATAAAATTAAGGGCCAAGATGAAGTCTTGAGTTTTATCATGGATTGAGTGGAATTGCTATAAATAGGGAGATAAGAATTTAGTTCAAAGTTTCCCACATGTGAAGAGGTTGAAAGAAGGAGAAAGAGGAAAAGTGAGAAGCCAAGGTAAGTGCTTGTATTTTGGGAAAATAGTAAGAGGGACTTCTTATTTTAAGTCTTGTATTTGCTAGATCTTAATATCGTTATGCTTTTCTCATAGGGTTGGAAGTGAGAAAGTCTCTTGAAGCAAGGGTTAGAAGCTTTCAAGAAGCCTAAGGTAAGGGATGACCCCAAGTAGTGGGGTTTTGCTTGCATTTGTAAGTGGTTATTATGCTTTGCATGTAGTGGTCATATTTGCATGATATGTGTTCTAGTGTACCTATGACCATATGGAGGACTAATGTGGTGGGAAGGGTTGGTTGGTGCCTTAACCTATGGAGGTTATGAGGGCATGGAAGACTACCCATTTGTTACATTGCATTTTTCATTACATGCTTTTCTCATGTTACATTTACTTATGCATGGCACCCTTACTGAGCAATGGCTCATAAAGTCCTTTGACCTCTTTGTAAGTGGGGAATCTTCTAAAGGAAAGAGTATTTTGGAGGGTTGAAGGATATGGAGCAAGGAAAGTGTATGTGAAGTTGTATGTCTTTGGCTTGTGTAATATAAGTTAATGTATTTTATTTTGGTTAATATGTATGTATACATGGTGTGGAAGTTTGGGGGAAAACTTTGAGGTTTTAGAAGTATTTTGGGTTAAATGGCTATTCTGGAAATTATGGCTTTAAAAAAAAAAAGAAAAAAAGAAAAAAAATTGGGTGTCTATCGGGCTGGCACGGCCGCGCGTAGCAGGCGCACGCTCGACAGGCAGCAAGTGCATTGTGGGCGTGACTACTGTTGTTGCTGCCTCTTTGTTGCTATTTTAATTTTTTTTATTTTATTTAAGTTATTCCTAGAATTTCTGGAATAAAAGCAAGTTTATATAAATAAATAAATGTGGATTTGAGTCTCCAAAATATTTATTAAATTAATGTAAATTTTGAGGTATTTCTGAAAAAATTCCTATATTTTTGGAAAATAAAACAAAGGAGTATTTCCTTGAATTTTGGGTGAATGGATGAGCAAACTTGATGTTTTGAATTCCAAAAATTTTACTTCCTAAAGGTTGGAAATTTGGTGTATTTTTGAAATAAATAAAAGAAAAATAAATGGAGGTTTGGCTAAGAAAATTTTTATTAAATTTTTCTAAGGGAGTTTAACCCAAGTATTTTTCTGAGGCAATTAAGAATGAGAAAATGGGTTAATAATTAGGCCAAAATTTATTTTCTAATAATTAAGGACTTATGCCATAGTTAAATAAAGCGAGTGTGGTTTGCTTGTGTTTGTCGAGTCTTGGGAAAGGTCATCCTTGGCTCTTCATTAGGAGCTAGAGAAGGGTGACGCTTCACCAAGGTTTTGGGTTTAATTCCACAATATCTTTTATATTTTTCCTGAATCCTTGAGTGGAGCAAAGGGAGGGGCGAAGCCTAGTTCCCACTTAGGGTGTTTCTCATTGAAACATAGCCTGTCTTTTTATTATTGCCTTAGCGAGTAAATTGTTGGTTGATTATTCATGAGTAACACCCATAAGTGGGAGCGGGGCGTTACACTTCTAGTGAGACCTGGGCTCCTTTGCCTATGCAATGGCTCCATTGTTGTCGTAATATAATGATATCGGCAACTCAATGGACGGGACCACTTCTAGTTCAGTAATGAACTTCATCATCCAAACAGCCTCATTTGCAGCATCGTATGCCACAACATATCTAGCTTCCGTAGTGGAGTCTGCGATTATTTCTTGCTTGGAACTCTTCCAGCTAACTGCCTGTCTATTATAGACAAATACAAACCGGATGTAGACTTTTTATCATCTATATCAGATTGAAAATCTGAATTTGTAAGCCCATCAACACGGAGGTCACCCTCTCAATACATTAGTAACAAATCCTTAGTCCTTCTCAAGTACTTAAGGATACACTTTACTGTTGTCCAGTGTTCCATACCCGGATTGGACTGATATCTGCTCATGACGCTCACAGCATATGCAATATCAGGTCTTGTACATAGCATAGCATACATAAGACTCCCCACAACGGAGGCATAAGGGATCTTTTACATGCTTTCTATCTCTTCGAGTGTCTTGGGAGACATCCTTTTAGATAGATGTATTCCATGCTTCAAAGGTATGAAACCTTTCTTGGAATTTTCCATGCTAAACCTCTTTAGCATCTTTTCTATGTACAGACTCTGGGAGAGACCTATTAATCTTCTCGCTCTATCTCTATGGATGTAAATTCCCAAGATATAGGTCACATCTCCTACATCCTTCATGGAGAATTTATTGGACAACCATAACTTAATTGAGATCAACATGCCAATGTCATTCCCAATCAAGAGGATGTCATCCACATACAAGATTAGAAAGCCTCGTGCGCTCCCACTAACTTTCTTGTATATACAGGGTTCATCCGGATTTCTAATGAAACCAAACTCTTTGATCTCATTGTCAAAACAATTGTTCCAAGATCTTGAGGCTTGCTTAAGACCATCAATAGATATCTTAAGCTTGCACACTTGATTTGCATTAAAAGATTCAAAACCACGAGGCTGCTCCAAGAATATATCCTCCTTAAGATAACCTTTTAGGAAAGCCGTTTTGACATATATTTGCCAAATCTCATAATCATAGTGTGCTACTATGGCTAGCATCATTCTAATGGATTTAAGCATCACGACCGATGAAAACGCCTCCTCATGGTCAATACCATGTTTTTTATGATATCCTTTCACCACCAGTCGTGCCTTAAAGGTTTGGACCTTCCCATCAGGACCAATCTTTCTCTTGTAGATCCATTTACACCCTATAGGAACTATTCCTTCAGGAGGATCCACTAGAATCTAAACTTGGTTGGAATACATAGATTCCATTTCTAATTACATAGCCTCTAGCCATTTCTTAGAATCGATGTCTGACATCGCTTCCTCATACTTAGTAGGATCAACATCTTGACCACTATCTCTATAACGGCCCGCCTCCCAGAACTTCCGCTAGCATAGAAGGTCCGTGAGAGGGTCCTCATAAGAAGGCACTGAAACAAAAATCCTTAAAAAACCCACCTCAAACCTTTCATTACTCCATCAAACTCCAATCACACCATTATCCCTCATCCTAAAGGGTGCTACAACCTTTATTTGAAGACCCAATGAATAGGATGAAGAAGAAAATAGAGGAACTTGCCTTGCTCAAATGGAAGATCCTTTGAAGAAGAAGATGTTGAGCCTCAAAAACCCCACCAAAAGCTCTTAATCTTGATTACCAAATCCACTCTTGAAGCTCAAAAAAGAAGAAGAAAAGATTGGGAGGGAAGAGAGAAAGAAGAAGAAAGTAACGAGAGGGAGAGAAGAGCAAAGGGTTTTACTCTCTCTCTTTTTTCTCTTTTATAATATCCACTCCTTCCCATTTTGCCCTTACTCCCTTATATAACTTTCCCTTTTTGTCCCTTCCTCTTTTCCTCTTCTTAAATCATCACAAATTCACATATATATTAACTCACAATACATAAAACATCTATTTTCATAAACACACTACAATTTCATCCGCACGGAATTAATACCCAAAATATTGAAATATTTTATTTATTTATTTTATTTTTATTTTTTTATTTAAACCCATGATCAAGTCGTTACAATTTCTCCCCCCGCCCCCCCTTAAAGGAATTTGGTCCCCCAAATTCATACCTGGCTAGTTGAATAGATGGGGGTATAAGCATCTCATCACCTCTTCTCTTTCCCACGTGGCCTTATCCGGTAAATGTCGTTGCCATTGAACCTTTACAAGAGGAATCGCTCTATTCCTCAAAATCTTTTATTTTCCCTCCATGATACCAATGGGTGCTTCCTCATAAGACACATCCTCCCCCACTTCAATCGTATGGTAATCAATAATGTGTTGAGGATCCGGCACGTACTTCCTTAACATCAATACATGAAACACGTCGTGCACACCAAATAACTGGGGAGGTAGAGTAAGGCGGTAAGCCAAAGACCCTACTCATTCTAGTATCTCAAACGATCCAATATACCGAGGGCTAAGCTTCCCGAAAATCCCAAATCTACACACCCCTTTAATAGGCATAACCCTCAATAATACATGGTCTCCGACAGTAAACTCCAAGTCACGCCGTCGCTTATCTGCATAGCTTTTCTGATGGTCTTGAGCTATTTCCATCCGAGCTCTAATAATCTGGATCTTCCTTGCAGTTTGCTCAATAATATATGGCCCTAATATCATTCTATCACCCATCTCCTCCTAGCACACTAGAGATCTACAAGGCCTTTCATACAACGCCTCATAGGGTGACATCCCAATACTGGCATGGTAGCTGTTATTGTAAGCAAACTCCACCAAAGGTAAGTGGTCATCCCAGCCACCACAAAAATCTAGCACACAAGCCCTCAACATATCCTCTAGAGTCCGAATAGTCCTCTCTGATTGTCTATTAGCCTGGGGATGAAAAGCAGTGCTAAATTTCAACTTAGACTCCAAGGCATCATATAACGCTTTCCAAAAATGTGAAGTGAACCAGGGATCTCAATTCGACACAATGTTAGTGGGAACGCCATGCAATCGTACAATCTCTTCAATGTATAATATCGCTAACCAATGTAAAGGATAAGTCTTCTTAATTAGCAGAAAATGGGCTGACTTCGTCAGCCTATCAACAACCACCCAAATCGCATCATGTCCCTTCACTATCTTGGGTAGGCCTATTACAAAGTCCATAGTAATATGTTCCCACTTCCATTTTGGTATCGGCAATGCCTGTAACAAACCCGCTGGTTTCTGATGCTCTACTTTGATTTGTTGGCACACTAGACACTGTGAAATATATTTTGCTACATCCTTTTTCATTCCTTCCCACCAAAACTGACGTTGGAGGTCTTTGTACATCTTTGTAATACCATGATGGATCGTATATGATAGAGCACATATTTCCATACTATTTAGCCCTCATATTTAGTCCTTTATGCACATTAGTTGTGTTATTTCATTCATCTTGATTTTATTTCATTTTATTTTATAGAAATTGGGCCTCACACTACTTTATTTTATTTTACTAGGTTTAGGGCCATGGAGCATGAGATGGGGCATGATACATCTTGATGGCAATGAGATATCTTGGAAATTGGAGATAGAGAAGTAAGGGCGATTTTGGCAGATTTGACCTCCTGCACTTCCTTCAGTATTTTGGCCAAGATAAAATTCCAGAATGAAGATGATGTCTTCAGAGATATTGAAGGGTACTTCTTGAGCTTTCTGTAATGGTATGGTTTTTCCAAATCTGAGCTCGTTTGGGCCTTCAAACAGCGCTTCAAAGTCGGGGCCAAGAAGTTGGGGGCAAATTAGGAAAAACTGCACAGAGACTAATTCTTTAAAAGGCCATATCTTGGGCGTCCGATATCCAAATCAAGTGATTAAAAAGCCCAAGTTCATCTAATCTTTCTGATCTAAAATTCTTATGAAGAGGCAGAAGCCCAGAACGCACGATAACCTTTCCGAAATCGGCCGTCAAGTTGTAGTACCCTAGGGTTTCCTCCTTAAGCTCTATTTAAGCACCTTAAGAGGCCATTAAAGATACATTCTTGAAGGACGTGAACAGTAGCCTATTTTTCTCTTCTCTCCATTGTTCTTGTCAAGATGGAGGGCTAAGGATTCTGTAATCAAGTTGCAACACCATCCTTGTTCCCGGTTTGAGTCTTGGATTTAATGGAAATATGTTTGTTTTAGTTTTAACTTTGTTGTTTTCTTGTTTCCGTTCTCTCTTAAATCTGTGTATGTGTTGATACCGGTTGGATGAATGCATGCATTGTCTTTGTTTGAGAATCCAAGGTTTTTGTGCTCGGTTGAGGCTTTAACTGGAATCAAGAACAATCTGTTTGGATGGTATTCCAATCAGTCTCGAATCTGTGCAATAAGGGGAATCAAAACTGATAGATTGAACTAAGAAGTTTCTAAAATCTGTTTATTGGTTTTCTTCCAAATCTTTGGCGGTTGTTAAAGGATTTTTCTGATTTTCGATTTGAGGGTTAAAACTAAACAAATGGTTTATTAAGAAGGCAATGAAAACTGGGATAGAAGGATTGGTTTGCAACTGATTGCATCTTGATTTATTGTGTTCTTGCTCATTTTGTTTTCTGTTTTTTTCATCAAAAACTCCCCCTTTGTTTAGCCTTGTTTTGACAGATCCGTTTGAGGTTCGTTGGGAGACGACTTAGGGTTGCACCTCTATTGCAAATCCGTATCATCATACTATCTAATCTATTGGTGTTCGACAGCCCCGATCAGATTTTGGCGCTGTTGCCGGGGAACCAATTTCGTTTCTGTCAAAGAAGACTGATTTAAAAAAAAATTGTGGTTGCTACTTGGTATATAGGTTGGAAACTAGCTGGTTGCGGGCTACTGGTCCAAAGCGAGTTAACCATACTCGGCACTGCTAGATACAACGCCACGTACCAAGTTTATGCCATAAATAAATCAAGACGATCAAGAAGACCAGCAAAAAAATAGAAAACTCTTATTCTCTTCTTCTCTTCTTCTCTTCTTCTCTTATTCTCTTCTTTTCTTCTTCTCTTATTCTTTTTTTTTCTCTTTTTGTCGTTGCTGATAGAAAACTCTTATTCTCTGTTTTGTAGGAGACCAACAAGCTGCATCCAAGTGCAAGAGATAGCAACAAAATCAGCAAGTGCAAAACAGCAAACTCCTACTCAGTAGATTTGACAGCCTCCATGACAGATAGCAATATTTAAGGATTGAGATCAAGATACCGGTTCTATCTTCTTCCTTTCTCATCCTTACTTGATGTTCTTTCATGTCTATATGCTTCCCTTGATGTTTTCTTGCATTTAGAGTGGTTTTTGAGGCAAAATAGGAGCCAGTTTTAGGAAAAAAACGATTTTGAGGCAAACAGTTACTGTTCACATTTTTCCACTTGCTCCGATTGGGCTGATTTTTGGTGTCCAAAGAAATGGGGGTGTGAGGAATCAATGTCACTGCTGTGCGATGAGGAGACCCTTTTTTGGCCAAATTCCAACGTTTAGACCACTTTTTGGGCCATTTTGTGTTTCTCAGTGGCTGATTTTGTGAGGTTTTCAGTGTTTTTAGGTCCCTCAGTGTTTTTGTGTTGAAAGTTTGTGAAAAATTGTATAAAAAAATTGTCTTAGGGCTTCTTGATTGGTAAGTTTTATGTGCCTTATGTTTTTGCATTTTTGGTGTGCATAAAAACATCATCTTAGGTCCAGTTTGTGTGTTGTTCTTTGTGAGTCATTTTGAGAATGTTTTTGTGCTGATCTTTAGTGCATGACCAGATCCTCTAAGAACATACCAATTGACCTAGACCTTGAAATAGAAAGGACCCTTAGGAAGCAAAGGAAGGCTAGAGAGTTAGAGCACCCCAAAGAATCTGATAATCCTCCTGCCTTTTCTGCCATTGCATCTGATAATCCTCCTAACCCTGACTTAAACACAATGGCAGCTAATGGGAATGAACACAATCAAAATGGAAATAATGGAAATATTGTAAATCATGGTCATTTGGATGGTAGAACCATTAGAGAATTGGCTGCCCCTGATATGCACTATCAGTCTTTATGCATTCAATATCCCCAATTGGATGCAACCTTTGAATTGAAATCTGGGCTAATCCATTTGCTTCCCAAGTTTCATGGCCTTGCAGGTGAAGATCCGCACAAGCACCTCAAAGAATTCCATGTTGTCTGTTCCACAATGAGGCCACAAGGAGTTGATGAGGAGCAGATAAAGCTTAGGGCCTTTCCATTTTCATTGGATGGAGCTGCAAAGGATTGGTTATACTACCTACCACCTACTGCCATCACCAGTTGGGATGGGTTAAAAAGGATCTTTTTGGAGAAGTTCTTTCCAGCATCTCGAACAGCCGCCATTCAGAAAGAAATTTGTGGCATAAGGCAGAATCATGGGGAGACATTACATGAGTATTGGGAGCGATTCAAGAAACTGTGTTCTAGTTGTCCACACCATCAAATCAGTGACCAGCTGCTGATCCAATACTTCTATGAAGGTCTTATTCCAATGGATAGGTATTTGGTGGATGCAGCTAGTGGAGGAGCCCTCTCTGAAAAGACACCAGCAGCTGCTCAAGAGCTAATCTCCAAGATGGCACAGAATGCCCAACAGTTTGGTACCAGGTCAGCCATTCCCATGAGACAGGCCAATGAGATTGGTGTTGCTTCCATCAATGACCAACAGAGGATAGAGAACAAACTGGAGGAATTGGCCTCCATGGTCAGACAGCTAGCCCTTGATAAAGGACAGTCCCAATCTCAGCAGGTATGTGGTATTTGTTCATTATCTTCCCATGTTACTGACCATTGTCCTCAATTGCAGGAGAATACAGAAGCTTGTGCTGGCATTTTTCCAAAAAGACCCTTCCAGCCACAGCATCATCAGCAGCCACAACATCATCAACAGCAAGACAGATATGATCCATATGCTGCCACCTATAATCCCGGGTGGAGAGAACATCCAAACTTGAGGTATGGAGGTCCTTCCAAGCAGCCATTCCAGCCATAGCAGCAGCAACCTCAACAGCACAGATTCAATGCACAAAGACCAAGTCAACCAATGCAGCAACAACAACCAGCCCCTAAATCCGAATCAAGCTTGGAAGATATCATGAAGCAGCTCGTTGCCAACAATCTCCAGTTTCAGCAAAGGACCGACACTGCCATACAAAATTTGGAGACACAGATTGGACAGCTTGCAACCAATATCAGTGAGCTACGGAGTCAAGGTTCGGGTCAGTTGCCTTCACAGCCAGTTTCAAATCCAAGGGGCAATGTAAGTGCTATTGTTCTCCGCAGTGGCAAGGAGTTGAGCAGCCTACCCTCTCCACAACCAGAATTTGGGCAGCAACAAGAAAGCCAAAAAGAAGATCAGCCTCCTCCCATTCAAAAGGATAAGCAGCCCACCATTGATCAAGATAGAGGAGAGACTTCTTACAACCATCCACTTCCATTTCCTCATCGAGCCACTCAAAATAAAAAGAGAGCAGAAGCTGAGTTAGACAAGGAGATCATGGAAACTTTCAAAAAAGTTGAGGTGAACATACCACTCTTGGAGGCCATCAGACAGATTCCCAAGTATGCCAAATTTCTCAAAGACTTGTGCACCAACAAAAGGAAACTGAAAGGAAATGAAAAGATCAATTTGGGAAGAAATGTGTCAGCATTGATTCAACCTGCCATGCCTCAGAAATGCAAAGATCCAGGGACTTTCACAATTCCTTGCACTATTGGAAATTTGCAATTTCATAATGCTATGTTGGATTTAGGAGCCTCTATTAATGTGATGCCTAAATCTGTGTATTCTTCTTTGCAGGCAGGTGCAGGCACATTGACATCTACAGGAGTGGTGGTCCAGTTGGCAAATAGGAGCACAGCATACCCTGAGGGAGTATTAGAGGATGTGTTAGTAAAGGTAAAAGATTTCATATTCCCTGCTGACTTCTATGTTTTGAATATGGAGGATGATCACACACCTGGACACGCACCACTCATTCTAGGTAGACCTTTCTTGAAAACTGCAAGGACAATAATTAATGTGCATGAGGGTACTTTATCTATGGAGTTCGCTGGTAACACTATTCAATTCAATATCATTGATGCCATGAAGTATCCCTTAGAAGATCATTCTGCCTTGCATGTTAACTTTATTGACTTAATGGTGGAGAAATCATGTGTTGAGTTGTATGATCTTGAGTCTGAATTCCCCACCATTCATAATTTTCCTGATGATATGCATTGCCTTCAGTGTCATGACGAACTCAGTAAGTGTAGTGCTTGTTCTGAAATAGATGAGTTTTTGAGTATTGTTGAAAGTGCACCTTCTCATACTATATGTGATTCTCATGTGCCTCCCATAGAGGAAGTTTCTGTTGTTGAGAATGTAGTGCAGGTAGGTGGCAACATAAGCAGATTGGTGCCTTCAATTCAACAGCCACCCACCTTGGAGTGTAAGCCCCTGCCTGAGAATCTGAAGTACGCCTACTTGGCAGATGGAGACAAGCTACCCGTGATCATTGCTAACAACCTTCAGCCTGACCAAGAGGAGAAGTTGCTGAATCTGTTGAAGCAACATAAGAGAGCCATAGGTTGGTCACTTGCAGACATTCCTGGTATATCCCCTTCCTTATGCATGCACAGGATTCATTTAGAGGAAGAAGCTCGACCAGTGAGACAGCCCCAAAGGAGACTCAATCCCACCATTCTAGATGTGGTCAAGAAAGAGGTAAGTAAACTACTTTCGGCTGGCATTATTTATCCTATTTCTGATAGCAAGTGGGTGAGTCCAGTGCAGGTAGTTCCAAAGAAGACAGGATTCACAGTGGTAGCCAATGAGAAGAATGAGCTAGTACCCATGCGAGTGCAGAACAACTGGAGAGTCTGCATTGACTATAGGAGGCTCAACCAAGCTACCAGGAAGGATCATTTCCCACTCCCATTCATTGATCAGATGCTAGAGAGGTTAGCTGGAAAGTCCCATTACTGCTTTCTTGATGGTTTTTCTGGTTATTTTCAGATTTGCATAGCACCAGAGGATCAGGAGAAGACCACCTTCACCTGCCCCTTTGGCACTTTTGCATACCGGAGGATGCCATTTGGTCTATGTAATGCCCCAGGTACATTCCAGCGATGCATGGTGAGTATATTTTCAGATTTACTTGAGCATTGCATGGAAGTTTTCATGGATGATTTTTCTGTTTATGGGACCTCCTTTGATGAGTGTCTAATCAGTTTGGGTAGAGTCTTGGAGAGATGTGTTGAGAAGAATCTTGTCCTAAATTTTGAAAAATGTCATTTCATGGTTGAGCAGGGGATTGTTTTGGGTCATGTTGTGTCCAAGAAGGGAATAGAGGTTGATAAGTCCAAGGTCGATATCATTTCTTCTTTGCCTTACCCCGCGTCTGTGCGGGAGGTACGTTCTTTCCTTGGACATGCAGGATTCTACAGGAGATTCATCCAGGACTTCTGCAAGATTGCCCTTCCAATGTCCAACCTACTTCAGAAGGATGTGGAATTCAAATTTGATGAGTCTTGCAAGATGGCCTTTGAGGAGCTTAAGAGGCGCTTGACTTCTCCACCCATCATTCAGCCACCCAACTGGGACTTACCATTCGAGCTCATGTGTGATGCTTCCAATTATGCAGTTGGTGCCGTCCTTTCACAACGAGTGGAGAAGAAGTCACACGTCATTGCTTATGCCTCGCGTACTCTGGACAACGCCCAAGCAAACTACACCACTATTGAAAAGGAGCTTCTTGCCATTGTGTTTCCTTTAGATAAATTTCGCTCTTATCTCCTGGGTTCTAATGTTGTTGTGTTTTCTGATCATGCAGCTTTGAAATATCTCTTGAAGAAGCACGATGCCAAACCCAGGTTGATACGGTGGATGCTCCTACTTCAAGAGTTCAATGTTGAGATCAAAGACAAGAGTGGAGCTGAGAATCTTGTGGCTGATCATTTGAGCAGGCTTCCTTCCCCTTCAGATGCCACTACCATGGACTGTCAGCCTATCAAAGATGACTTCCCAGATGAGTTACTCTATCACTTGCATGGTACTGAGCCCTGGTATGCTGACATTGTTAATTTTTTAGCTGCATCTGATATCCCTGCCCATCTTAAGAGAGATTAGCTAAGTAAATTTAAAAGTCAGACCAAGTATTATGTATGGGATGATCCATATCTATGGCGCATGTGTAGTGACCAAGTCCTTAGGAGATGTGTGCCCGATATTGAGTTTGCTTCAGTCTTGCATTTCTGTCATTCACTTGCATGTGGTGGTCACTTTGGTCCTCAACGCACAGCTAGAAAGGTCCTAGACTCAGGTTTATATTGGCCATCCCTTTTTCGAGATGCTCATACATTCTGTAAGAATTGCACACGTTGCCAGCACACAGGTTCAATATCACGTAGGAATGAAATGCCTCAGCAACCCCTACTATTTTGTGAGATCTTTGATGTTTGGGGCATTGATTTCATGGGTCCTTTTCCTGTCTCTTTTGGGTTTTTGTACATTCTTTTGGCTGTGGATTATGTTTCGAAATGGGTGGAAGCTAAAGCCACCAGGACTGATGATTCTTCTGTGGTTGCAGATTTTGTTAGATCTCATATTTTCTGCAGGTTTGGCATTCCCAAGGCCATCATCAGTGATCAAGGATCCCACTTCTGCAATAGAACGATGCAATCCATGCTCCGAAAGTATGGAGTCTTACATAAAGTGGCGACGCCCTACCATCCACAGACCAATGGGCAGGCTGAGGTTTCAAACAGAGAGATCAAGCATATTCTAGAGAAGACAGTCCAGCCCAACAGGAAAGACTGGAGCAAAAGGTTGGAAGATGCACTTTGGGCCTACCGCACGGCCTACAAGACTCCTATTGGCATGTCCCCATATCGATTGGTCTTTGGAAAATCATGTCATCTGTCGGTAGAGATCGAGCATAAGGCCTATTGGGCGGTAAAGCAATGCAACATGGATATGACAGAGGCTGGTTCCCAACGAAAGCTTCAATTGCAAGAGCTTGAGGAATTGAGATTGGAAGCATACGAGAACTCCAGAATTTACAAGGAAAAAACTAAGGCTGCTCATGACAAATTGATCAACAAGAAAGAGTTCGAAGTTGGCCAGAAAGTCCTTCTATACAACTCCCGTCTCAAATTAATGCCAGGTAAGTTGCGTTCTCGTTGGATTGGTCCTTTTATGGTTACTCATGTTTTTCCTTATGGTGCAGTTGAGCTTATGGATGAGTCAACCACAAGGCGATTCACAGTCAACGGGCAGCGGCTTAAGCCATTCTACGAGAGCTTTCAGGAGCATACTATGGAGGAGCTGCATCTCCTCAACGCCGCCTACAATTGACAAAATCAGGCTGTTCCTCTCTCCTTATTCTTTTTATTATTTACTTGTCCTATACCTGATTCTTGCTGCATGCTTACATTGAGGACAATGTAATGTTTAAGTGTGGGGGGAGGAGTTTTAGAAAATTGAAAATTGAATAAAAAAATAAAAAAAATTGCAAAATGAGGCAAATTGAGTTTGAAAGAATTTAGCATGATTAGAAAGTTGATCTTATCTTTTTGGGCTTTCAAGTAAATTGGAAGTGAGTTTGGCTTGGTGAGTTGCTTGAGGTAGTCTTTGTGGGAATATTTGTGCATGTTCTTGTCCTTTCTTATGCTATGCATGCATCCACTAAATTATGGGTATCACTCCAGAGCTTGTTTTGAATCTTTATTGAAGCTATCAATGCTCATGCATGTGAAAAGATGATTAAGGCATTCCTTCATTTTACTCGTCATACCTAAAAAAAAAAAAAAGTGATCTTTTCCCTTCTTTAGGTTGAAGAACATTCATTGCATCCCTTGATTAAAAAAAAAAAATTTAAGCAAGTCCTTTGGAATCAAAAGAAAAAAAAAATAGATAGAAAGGCCAAAGGCCAAGGTGAGATGGAGCGTAAAACGCACTCACCAAGGTGGGATGGAGTGTAAAACGCACCCACCATGCGAAAAGAAAAAAAAAAGAAAAGAAAAAAACAAAGGGTTCCATTTTCTGCTTGCTTAATAGTTCTTCATTGATCTTGGGATTGTCTTGAATGTTTTCTTTCTTCCTAAAGCCTACTTTTCATTGTTATCTTCCTATCCCACCTTACCATGTTTGAGCCATGAATAAAAGTCCTTTTGATTTGCATGCATAAAGCACTGAGAGTGGAGATTTAGAAGATGAGCATATCTGGTAGTGGAATTATGATTGGGTGGATTTGGGCATAGCATTTGAGGAACTTGAAAGCATGTTCTTATTCTATGAGGGTCTGCTTATTTTAACTCGCCTTGCCAAGTAAAATTGCCATGCTACCTGTTTGTTTGGGAAGTGTAAGAAAGATGATCTTTGAAGTGTTGAATTCCTATAAAACTTGCCATGCCTCTCATTTTGCATTCTTTGCCATCCTTTTTGTTAGTGTTTAGTGTTTTGCCCAGGAGTGCAAAAGTCCAAGTGTGGAGGAATTTGATAGAGCACATATTTCCATACTATTTAGCCCTCATATTTAGTCCTTTATGCACATTAGTTGTGTTATTTCATTCATCTTGATTTTATTTCATTTTATTTTATAGAAATTGGGCCTCACACTACTTTATTTTATTTTGCTAGGTTTAGGGCCATGGAGTATGAGATGGGGCATGATACATCTTGATGGCAATGAGATATCTTGGAAATTGGAGATAGAGAAGTAAGGGCGATTTTGGCAGATTTGACCTCCTGCACTTCCTTCAGTATTTTGGCCAAGATAAAATTCCAGAATGAAGATCTCCTGTCTAAGTCCCTCATCATCAGGCACACAAATGCTCCTTTGGAATATCAAAAGGCCATCGCCTCTCCGCTCAAATCCCAATGGAGCAAATTTCTTGGGGTCATTCAAAATTAGTGTCAACTTCTCATCACTGAGTTGCCGGACCCGAATCTAATCAAGTAGCTCATACTGTATCTTCATATAAGTACAATTTATCATAGGCAACTCTCCAGAGGAGAGATAGACAACTCTCCCATCCGCTCTAGCAACCTCCACTCTTGGACCATCATGGCCACCACAGATGCGCCACGCCTACTCAAGGCATCGGCCACCACGTTAGCCTTACCTGGGTGATAAAGAATTTTGTAGTCATAGTCTTTAAATAGCTCCACCCAACGTCGTTGTCTCATGTTTAATTCTTTTTGGGAGAGAACGTATTTCAAACTTTCATGGTCCGCATAAATTTCCACCCTTTCCCCATATAAATAATGACTCTATATCTTTAGGGAAAACACAACTGCCACAAGCTCCAAGTCATGTGTAGGATAATTCAATTCATGCTTTCTGAACTGCCTTGAGGCATATGCGTTAACACGCCCATCCTGCAGCAATACACATCCCAATGCAGCATGTGAGGCATCACTAAAAATGGTGAACTTCTCCCTACTCTTAGGAATAGCCAACACGGGGGGCTGTGGTTAACTTTTCCTTCAATTCTTGGAAGCTACACTCACAAGTTTCATCCCATTCGAATCTAACACCTTTCCTTGTTAATTTGGTCATAAGAGAGGAGAGCCTTGCAAAACCTTCAATAAATCTTCAGTAGTATCCAGTCAACCCATGAAAACTCTGAATCTCTGTCACAGTAGTAGGTTTGGGCCAATCCATCACAGCTTTAATCTTTTCAGAATCTACTGAGAGGCCATCACTAGAAATCACATGACCTAGAAAACCTACCTATCTTTGCCAAAAATCACACTTGCTCAACTTTGCATACAATTGCTTTTCCCGAAATCTTTGCAAAACTATTCGAAGATGAACTTCATGGTCTTCCAGACTCGGAGAGTAAATCAGAATGTCATCTATAAACACTATCACGAAGCAATCAAGATACTCTTGGAACACCCTATTCATCAAGTCCATAAATATTGCTAGAGCATTTGTAACGCCCCACTTTTCCAAATACACAATGATGTAAAATTTAAGCCAACATCACCCCGGGCGTTACAGAAACCCTTGCCAACGAAAGTATTTGGATCGAACCTGAAAGCTTAACGTAAGCTAAATAAAAGGGTTTCTACTAGATTCTTTTTATGTACAAGAAATGCATACAACTTTCAATAAACCCAAAAGACACAACTTACTACTTATAGGTACAACTGTAGGGCGCCTACACTCACACCTCTTACAACCTTGAGTATCCTGGCTGCTATTTACAATACATCATTTGGGTTACATAACAAATCGAAAAGAAGCCAAAGCTGGCAAAGCTCCACCTCTTTTCCCATGCTTTGAACTAAAACCTGTAACACCTGATATTTCCAATAAAGCTGGGACGTTGAATGTCCCAGGGGTATGAAACACCTGAGTTAGATAATAACATCTAAGTGAGTGACTCATAAAAGGAAAGTACATGCATGCAAATGCAATAATGCCATTATGAAATCCACCCCTGTGGTAGCAATGCCAAGGTGTTGAAATCACCCTCGAGTCATCATAGTCACCCCTTGGCTCACCGCAAGAGCACGAGTTCTTCCATGATGGCCCAACAACTAGCCACAGTCACCAACATGAACATGATATATGACAAACCAGAAGGAATATGCATAACCAAGGGAAAATATGACATGTAAACCACCAAGGTATGATATGCAATCCGTCATCCACACACAAGTGAAGCAAAAAATGCTCAAAGTGTCACAAAACATGCAAGAATCACTCACCTTGATCGTTTCCCTTCGATAGCACTATTTATAGCCCGGTTTCGAGCACTAGGGTTTTTCTATAGAAATCACAGATTTTAGTGAACCAAACCTTAAATATTTTACATAGGATTGTAGGTAATTAAAATAAGAGAACAACGGTGAAATTTCAGGCCAAACAAAGGTCGGACGCTCCCTCATGCGCCCCTGGAAGTTTGGTCACGTGCCACCTCCTCCCTTGTTACGGATTCTGCAACCTAAAATTAAAAATACTATAACCTGCTCATTTTTGCTCCGATTCGCTCTCTGTTTGAACCTACAGACTCCTCTTTTCATGCTCTACGACCTTACGAAAAGAAATTCAACTTACCTCTTTGATTTCCCTTCTGTTTTTCTACTTTCCAACTAGGTATCTCTATCTTTCCTTCTTTGCTTTTTCTTTGGATTTCTTTCTTTCCTTGCTTTCTTTCTTACACTTTAGCTTCAGGTGGCCTCTCCTCCTCCCCTTTATATAGCTTCTCAAATTCCAAATTGTAACACCCTAGATTTTCAAAATAAAAAATGAGGTAATACCTGAGATTGTTAGGTTCTAATATTTGAGGAAATAGATCATTTCAAGGGATTATAGAAGCCTTGAGACAAAGGTTCAGTTTTTGAACCAGTGGAAAAATCGTAAATACTGAAGTTCGGGTAAAAGTGTAATTTACCTAAAATCTTGGGGTACTAAGTGTAATTTATCCATTTTTCAGGGACTAAAAAGTGCAATTAAAAATGGCCAGGGGACAAAGTTGCAAGAGTTTAAGTGCAAGTTATCCAAAAAGTTTAGGCCAAGGTGTAGTTCTTGAAACCTTAAAAATATCTCTTCAATGTATCATGGATTTCAAATTCAAATCAAATGGAGCTTTGGATTCCAAACTCTACTAAATTCAATTAAGAGACGAGTGGTGCATTTGGGTTGGATGCACATGGGAGAAATGATGAAGCCCTCACTTCAATGACACATGGCAATCAACCATTGGCCACTTGGAAGATAAGATAAGGTCACATGATGGCTCATAATGACCCTCTGAGGTGGCATTATGTGATTGGCTAAGGAAAAGCTTACTTACCTTCCAAGTTTGCAAAAGTCTCCAAACATTATCTCTAAGGACATGTGGCAAGCATTCATTGGCCACTTGGAGATAGGATTTGAAGTGTAATGATGAGAAATGTGAAAAATGCAATTAACCATGTGGGATGTAGTCGTTAATTAAAGGTGTAATGATGGGAAATGTAGAAAAATGAATTAAACCATGTGGGTTGTAATGATGGGAATATTGGAAAATCTAATTAAACATGTGAAGGTTCAAAATATCAGGGACACGTGGAATATTTTAATTAGATGCTCATGGTTGGAATGATGACGCGATACGTGGCTCGATTTGGTTTGTCGAAGTTTCCTATAAATAAGGGCTTTGGGGTTATTCATTTTGGGCACCAAACAAGGAGGAAAAGAAAGGGAGTTTGAGAGAGGAAACGCTGTTAAAAAAAAGGGAGAAAGTCTCGGGAGAATAAGCCTTGACGGAATTTTTGGGTCTTTCTCGAAGTTCATGCCAAGCAGTAAGAAAACTACGAGAAAACCCATCCTACTCATTGTAAACCGTGCTTCCTAAGGTAATCGATCAAGGTGAGTGATTCCTGCATCTTTTGTGACACTTTGAGCATTTGTTGCATCACTTGTGTGTGGATGTTGGCTTGCATATCATGCCTTTGTGGCTTACTTGTCATATTCTCCCTTGTTTATGCATATTCCTTCTACTTTGTCATATATCATGTTTGTGTTGGTGACTGTGGCTAGTTGTTGGGCCATCATGGAAGAACTCGTGCTCTTGCGATGAGCCAAGGAGACCGCAGGGGTGATTGCAACACCTTGGCATTGCTACCACAGGGGTGGATTTCATAATGGCATTATTGCATTTGCACTCATGTACTCTCATTTTCTGAGTCACTCACTTAGATGTTATTATCTAACTTGGGTGTTTCATACCCTTGGGACATTCAACGTCCCAGGTATATTAGCATGTCAGGTACCCCGAAGACAAGCAGGAGAAAAGGCTACGACGAGGCCGATGTTTAGCTTAACTTTATGTTATTCATGTGCTATGGATCCTATGTAACCTTTGGTTTGTTTGAGCATTATATATCACAGTTGTATAAACAGGGGTTATGTAAGGCTTGGGTTTACCTTTTATGTTGTTGAGAGTGTAAGTCAGGGTTACTATGTAATATGAACATGGTAAGAGTTGCTTGTTGGATTTTATAAGTTTTTGAATGTTGTAATGTAAATAGCGGCTAGGATACTCAGAGTTGTAAGTGGTGTGTATGAGTATCCTACAATTGTTCCTATAGTGATGTGTTGTCTTTTTGGAGTATTGGAAGTCATGAGCATTTCTTGCACTTGTAAAGGAAATATAGTGAAAACCCCATTTATTCAGCTTTGGTTAAGCTTTCAGGTTCGATCCAATGCTTCCGTTGGTAAGGGTTTCCATAACCCCCATAGGTGATGTCTGTTAGCATTTCACGTTGTTGTGTATTTGGAAAAGTGGGGCGTTAGACAAATCCTCAAGATATCTCTTAGCCCCCAGATTACTTGTTTTCTACCCTAGCAATCATTATCATCTTTGAAATTTTCCTCCTTTGATTCTATCTTTCAAAGCAAGCCACCACTCCTTCCAATCCAAAGCCTCCAAATTCACCCCCACATGGCCTTTAGGATAAGCACTATTATCTTCTCCCTTTGCAAGCTAATCCTAGCCAATCCTAGTCTTCCAAGTTATGTCATCTTAGACTTTTAGGGTGGAATTAATCATTACCATCATTCTTCCTATTCAAGCTTCTCCTTTCTTCCAATCCCAAACCTCCAAATCTTATCTTCACATGGCTTCTAGGGTAAGAACCCATCATGGCCCTTATCTCTTCCTTTCCAAGCTAACCTTATTCTTCCAAGCTAAGCCACCTTAAGACTTTTGGGTAACATTCATTATTACAACTTCCAAACTAAGCCTCCTTAAGACTTTTGGGGTAAAATTCATTATTACAACCAAACTTAATATAAAATTTTGGGGTATTACAGCGTTCGTTAGGCCAAATGGCATAACCACAAATTCGTAATGCCCATACCGTTTCTGGAAAGTTGTCTTTTGGATATCTTCTTCCCTAACTCGTACTTGATAGCCGAATTTCAAATCAATTTTAGAGAAAACTGAAGCTCCTTGTAACTGGTCTAGTAGATCATCCACCAGTGGAAAAGGATACTTGTTCTTCAAGGTCACTTGATTCAACTGTCTATAATCTATACATAGCCTCAATGACCCATTCTTCTTCCTTACAAACAGAACCGATGCACCCCATGGGGAGGCACTTGGTCTAATAAAACCCTTATCAATCATCACCTGCAGTTGAACCTTCAACTCCTTTAATTCATTAGGAGCTATTCGATATAAAGCCTTTGAAATAGGTTGGGTGCCAGGTATTAACTCAATTTGGATTTCAACTTCTCACAAAGGTGGTAAACCGGGTAATTCTTCCGAAAACGCATCCGAAAATTCACGAACCACTGATATATCAAGCAATTCCAGTTTATTTCCCACACCCATTGTCACAAATGCAAGATATGCTTCACAACCCCATTGTATAAGTTTCTCTGCTTTCATTATTGATATCATAGGAGTAGAGTTTACTGGTTTAACTCCTCGATATGTAACCACTGGTTGTTGGGGAGGCTCAAATTGAATTACTTTTCGATGACAATCCATTTTAGCATAGTGGCGTGCCAACCAATCCATACCCAAAATCACATCAAAATCTTCAATGTCTAGGGCTACCAAATCACCCAGTAATGTCTGCTCATCTACCATAATCTCCAAATCCTTATAAATCTCTCCTCCTATCAACACCCTACCCCCTAGCATGGATACCACCAGATAATACGACAATAGAATCCGAGGGGTGGGGATATGACATACAACCCGAGGTGAAACGAAGGAGTGAGTGGAACCTGTATCAAATAATACACGTACATCAACACCATAAAGAGAAAGTATACCTTGAACAGTGTCATCTCCATGCTTAGCCTCTACTAGTGTCAATGCGAACACTATCCCTTGCACATGGGATCGATCTGTAGTGGCTGGATGCTGGCCTTGAGGTAGCACTGGCGGTCCTCCATGGCCCCTAGGCAAAGGAGCTTTATGAACTGACTTCTGACCCTGTCCTCCCAACCTCAATCCTCCAGTCTGAGGTGAAGAGGCACATACATTAGCCCTATGGCCTTTACCCCCACAACGATAACAAGTCACCTCTCCGACTGATGCCAATTCTGGATTCTGGGGAAAATTCTTCTGGATATGACCCTTGGCAAAACGGAAAAGGTCCCGATGTCTTTTACGACAGATTTTACAAGCTCAAATTTCTAGAAGATTTTTTGTTGACCCCACTTCCCATTTTCTCTTTTTGTTACCACTCTTGCCTAGGGAGGATCCTGCTCCTTTTGATGATGGTTGCTCCATTCCCATTTCCACCCTATCCTTATAGATAACATATGCTCTTTGTATAAAGATGGGATAGTCTACAATCCGAGCACCCGCCAAGGAATGTTAAATCTCAGGTCGTAAGCCCCTTTGGAACTTTGCCGCCTTATTTGCCTCAGAAGATACTAACTCTGGAGTAAATCTGGCCAATGAAATAAACTCGACCTTATACTGAGCTACAATCTTGGGGCCCTACGTCAATTCAATAAAGTCATAGACTTTTGTTCCTTCATCCAACTAGGGAAATAGTTAGCATTAAAAGCCTCTTAAAATTCTAACCAAGTAGGCTCCCTATTTCCAAACGTCTGTCTAATTGTCTCCCACCATCTCTTAGCCTCCCCAGACAATAAGAAAGTCGCCAATCTAAACCTCTGGTTATCATTAAATCCTATAGCCCATAAATGTTTCTCAACGGATTTCATCCAATTCTCTACTGCCATGGCATCAGTTCCACCACTAAATTCTGGGGGTCGAAGCGCCATGAAGTTTTTAAGCAACTGGCCTCCCCCATCTCCTCCTAAACTCTGAGGCATAGGGTTTGGCATTTGACCTTCATCATGCCTAGTTGAGTTTCCTTCAGTCTCCGGAGGCACCGAATCATTCCTAACATGATCCACGATGAGCATCTCCACCGCTCTCTGCATCCCAGCTAATGCCCCATGCAACTCTACCATTTCTTGGAGCTAATCTCCCCCGAGCTGATCTGGAGACTCTAAAGTTGCTGAAGGTAGAGTTCGACCATGACCTTGGCTCCTAGTCAGTGGCCTCCTTCTACGAGATCGAGTACTCATAATCCTACACAACCAATTCACTTTTAGAACAATCTTAATACCCAATTCCACTTTAGACTAATAAACATAACCCTAACTCTACCGAACATCCTATGTGTACAGAGTCCTATATTCACCCAAACCTTCGCTCTGATACCAAACTATAACGACCCGCCTCTTGGAACTTCCTCTAGCATCGAAGGTCCATGAGAGGGTCGCCATAAAAAGGCACCCAAACAAAAATCCTTAAAAAAACCCACCTCAAACATTCTATTACTCCATTAAACTCCAATCATACCATTATCCCTCATCCCAAAGGGTGCTAGAACCTCTATTTCAAGACCCAATGAATAGGATGAAGAAGAAAAGAGAGGAACTTTCCTTGCTCAAATGGAAGATCCTTTGGAGAAGAAGATGTTGAGCCTCAAAAACCCCGCCACAAGCTCTTAATCTTGACTACCAAAACCACTCTTGAAGCTCAAAGATGAAGAAGAAAAGATTAGGATGGAAGAGAGTAAGAAGAAGAAAGTAACGAGAGGGAGAGAAGAGTGAAGGGTTTTACTCTTTCTCTTTTTTCTCGTTTATAATATCCACTCCTTCCCATTTTGCCCTTACTCCCTTGTACAACTTTCCCTTTTTGTTCCTTCCTCTTTTCCTCTTCTTAAATCATCACAAATTCACATATATATTAACTCACAATACATAAAACATCTATTTTCATAAACACACTACAATTTCATTCGCACGGAATTAATAGCCAAAATATTCAAATATTTTATTTATTTATTTTAATTTTTTTTATTTAAACCCGTAAATGCTTCTTGTATCTCCTCCATTACGAAATGATATCGTTCTGGAGGACGAGATACTCTACTAGATCTACGTGTCTCATATGGAATGACAGTACTAGGACCTACTACACTTGGATTGACTTCTTCATTGGGCTTGACTTGTGGTTCAAAAGACACTTCTTCTAATTCTATTTTCTTCCCGATGTCGCTCCCTTGAAGAAACTCTTTCTCCAAAGACGTGGCATCCCTACTGACTAACATTCTTTGGTCGATGGGAAAATAGAAGTAATACCTTTTGCAATGCTCAGGGTAGCCCACAAATCTTCCTTTGATAGAACGAGATTCCAGCTTATCTATCTTGAGTTTCTTTACATATGCAGGACAACCCTATATCCTAACATACTTAAGACAGGGTTGTCTTCCTGTCCATATCTCATATGGCATACCCTCAATAGATTTACTAAGAGCCCTGTTATGCAGATAAATAATTGTGCATAAAGCATAGCCCCACATTGACATTGGTAGATCGGTAAAGGCGATCATTAAACATACCGTGTCCAACATGGTACGATTTCTTCTCTCATAAAAACCATTCAACTATGGAGTTGCAGGAGTAGTTAACTGGGATATAATGTTATTGGCCTTGAGGTATTCATTAAAGTCTATACTCAAGCATTCTCCACCTCTATCCGAGCGAAGTATCTTGATACTCTTTCCAGTCTGGTTTTCTACTACAGCATTAAACTTCTTAAACTTTTCAAAGGATTCAGACTTGTACTTCATCTAGTACACATAACCATACCGTGACAAGTCATCAGTAAAAGTTATGAAGTAGTGATAACCACCTTCTGTCATTATAGAGAACGACCCACATACATTTGTGCGGATTAACCCTAACAACTCACTAGCTCTCCCACTTTGTCCAACAAAGGGTGACTTAGCCATTTTCCCAAGGAGACAGGATTCAGAAGTTGGCCCCGCTTCAGAACCTACTGGATCAATTAATCCTCTTTTGTCCAATTCCCTAATCCTTCTCTCATTTATGTGGCCTAGTCTAAAATGCCATAAGTGTTTAAGGTGAACACCGTTATCACGAGAACGCTTCCCGTTACTACTGGATGCAACATTTACATCCCTCTGTTGAATACTTTCATGCAACTCTAAAATATAAAAACCATTTACCATAATGCCCATGCCAACCATATCATTACAATAATGAATCTGACATACATAAGAAGTAAAAGATAGTTCATAACTATCCCTTATAAGTCTAGGAATGGACACTACATTCCGAAAAGCATTAAGTAAATACAAGCAGTCTTTAAGAGTTAATACATGCCCAAAATTAAGAGTAATAGAAGTTGTCCCTATTGCTAATGGCTCTACTATAGCTCCATTTCCCACATGGAGGATAACTTCCCGCTTCTTAAGCTACCTACTCTCCATGAGATCCTGCAAACAAATACAAATATGAGAAGTTGCACCTGAGTCAAGAATCCAAGAAATAGGAGAATGACCAATCACATTGATCATCTCAATGACATATAAGGAAGATGTACTTGATCCTTAATTCTCAAACCACTTGACCTTCAAGCTGGCAAGATATTCTGGACAGTTCCTCTTCCAATGCCCATCTTTCTGGCAGTGGAAACACTTTTGCCTTGATCCCTTCTCTTTATGCTTACTCTTGGAAACTTCACTATTTGGCTTGAGCTTCTTCTTCTTAGAGGAAGAACTCTTCTTTTTCTTAGAAGATCTCGAAGACAAGGCTATGGAAAGAACTCCTTCTTGCCTCTTCCCTTTGATCTGGGCTTGTGCAGTTGTCAACATGTTTAACAATTCTAAGAGTGGGCACTCAAGCTTGTTCATATTAAAGTTGAGAATAAATGGGGTGAAAGATTCTAGGAGTGACTGGAGGACAAGGTCAATTTACAGCTCAGCATCCATGTAGAAGTTCAGTACTTCGAGTTGACCAATCAAATTGATCATCTTGAGTACATGATCTCCCACATTAGTGCCTTCTGTCATCTTGGCCTTGAACAGTTGCTTAGATATCTCATATCTAACTATTCGGTTACGTTCCCCATAAAGCTCTTGTAGATTCACAATCATGCTACGAGCATCAGTCGTGTGCATGCTGACGTTGGAGCTCATTGGTCATAAACGCCAAGATATACGTCCTATCCCTCAAGTCTTGATCCCACATTTCTTCCCATGTAGCCCGTTCCTCCTCACTACAGCCCTCAGGAAGAGATACAGGAACATGTTGTTCCAAGACATTAAGAATTTTCTCTATATCCAAAACCAATTTTATTTTACGAAACCAATCTTTGAAGTTAGGTTCAGTTAAAGTATTTTTGTCCAAAAGACGCAAAATAGGGTTTGAAAGTGCCATTTCAAAAAATGCAGCATAAATAAATAAATGATTGTTAGATTTATCTTGTAAGATCCACTTGGTTTCGGTCTCAAACCAAATAGTACCTCCCACTAAATTTTTTGAATCCCACACTTCCCATGGTGGTAAACACAAATCCCCAAGGGGACTCGCAGCTGATGATTAAGTTCTCTCCTACATGAGTTTCCCTCAACACTTCGTGGTATGTTGGGATACCCACATATATGAGTAGGCAACTCTTACCTATCACATCTCATGTGAGGTTTGATCCACTAACCCATATGCCACCTATTCCTCAATGCTTTGGTGGTATGTTGGAGAGTGACATACATAGACACGACCCATCGTCTCAGCCAGCGATCCACTTGAAACATCTATGACCTTAACACTTTGGTGGTATGTTGGCTATATCCATCTGGGGTAACCAGTAACATCTCATTCTTAGATAGGAAATTCAATCAACCCTCATAAAATGCACCCTCAACACTTTGGTGGTACGTTGGGTACACCCCAATTGGGAGACGAATTCCTAGGACAGTGGAGGGTTACGACAAATCTTATTTATTGTATCTAATATTTTGCACATTTGGGAAGATTTCGATCTTTATTTTAAAAGGTCTCACTTTGCACATGCATTTAAGTTTTTCCTTTATGTATCTCATACACAAATAAAATTCATGCATTCAAAATAAATTCATAATTTATTTTCAGAGAATTTTTTGCTTTGAGCATGCATTTAAGTTTTCCCTTTATATATCTCATACACAAATAAACTCATGCATTCAAAAATAAATTCAGAATTCACTTTTGAGGTTTCACTTTACACATGAATTAAGTTTTCCTTTTATGTATCTCATACATACACTCATGCATTCATGCAAAGTGGGGTGGTCATGGACTTTTGCTAATTGATTAAATCTGAGCCTCAAGATTTAATTAATAGCATTTTGAGGAACCAAACTCCAAAGTGGGCAGCACCCATCTCATGGAAAACTCCTTGCAGCCTTCTTGCTCCTTGGGTCACCAACTCTTGATGGCTCCTTCATTTTATAAGAAATTTGCACTACACATTTTTCCTACTAAAATGAAAATACGAGGAGACTTATGTCTCATTACATTCCCCAAAATAGAATGAAAAACAATTATTACAGACCATTAAATACCTGTAACATTCATCCATTCCTTCACACTTCCACACAATCACATTGTGCAAGTCTATGATCACCTTCCCATTTCAATCTCATTGAATATTTTGACAATTTAATTAATAATCTTGTTAATGTGATATGCATCATTTTTTGGGTCATTGATATCTCATATCACGTGCATTAATCAGTTTTATATCATAGCAATCTCATTGCATTGAAATAATAACTGAAAAACCCAAAATAGCAAAATTATGCTTGAAACCGTCGATGGTCTATGCTGAAACTGTCGAAAGATTATGAGTTTACTCTAAACTGTTAATAGTTTTAGAATATTGTTGACAGTCCCTGCATACACGGTTGACATTTAGATGTTGCAACTTCAAAAACAATTAGTAGACACACCTGAAACGCATCCAAATCACATAAACAAATGCATAGGACATGGATACGAGCCGAGGCTTTGATACCACTGATGAGAAACACCAAATATTGGACTATCATTGCAAGGGTTTAAGCCATTTTCAAAAATGTTTTTCAAAAACATTAAACATGGTAGCGGAAACAAGAATGAAAAGACCTTACAAGACCCGTTTCCAATGTCCATATGTATATCAAAACCAAACCATGCCATAGGGGGTTTAGTTATTTTACCTCTCAACACTTGAAGGCCGATATAGGATTGAAATCCACCCAAGGCAGCAACACTTACCCCAAAACAGCTCCCGAATAATCCTTTCGGTAAGACCAAAATCGTCCCCCAAAACTACGAGAGGACTATCAAGTCCACGCTCTGGTGAGATGTTGAATCCCACTACTCTTTCTTTGTGCTAGATAGAGAAAATAAGGGAGATTATGGTTGGGAATCAAATGGGTTCAAAAGAGGAGAAAAACCAAGCACCACAACAGTCTCACTGTTTTACTTGGGTTGCTAATATAACAATGAAAGGGTAAGGAGCTGAGGAAGAGAGGAGCAAGGGTGAGTGTTTTTCTCTATAATGCAAAGAGAAAATGAGCCAAAAACGAAAGGGTTCAATGCAACTAATCTCTCTTTTTTGGCTCATTTATTAAACACCTAAAACCCTAACCACCCAAATCATCCTCACTAGAGACAAGAGACATGGAAATCGTGTAAGAACCCATAATTTCGTGAGATTACCATGTAATTTAAGTAAGTTTAGAATACCAAAAAACTTATTTGATAATAGTTATAAGTACCGAAACGATTGCAGGGAATGCCCCGGAGCATAATTGTCTAAGCAAAATGATATGGTCTCGATGAGGGTCCCGAAATAGGATTTATGGTGTTAAAATAAATCAGAATTGAAACAATTTTTGGTAAAGCTAAAATACAGCTTCGATTCAGGCTAAAAAAATTGAATCATCGTAGGAGTCTTCCGAAAAATAAATGGAACCCTGAGGGGGCTCCGATTTCCCGTAAGGATAAACCCTGGAATAGTTTCAGAATGAAACAAAGGTCTGGTGAGGGTACAGGGATGAAATTATCCTTATCGAGTAAGCTATGAATTATTAATTTTGATTTTCAGTATCATAATAAAAATAAATTAAATATTTGAGGATGTAATTATAATTAGAGAAATAATCAAGAAAATTTGAGATAAAATTGGGTTTATAATTCTCTTATTATAATAAAAGATGTTATGTATATATATATATAATGTATATAGAAGTATGCACGTGAAGCAGGGAAAGTTGCAGCACTTGGGAGACAAATTGACACCACTTGGGAGACAAATTGACATCAATTGAGAGACAAATTGCAACCAATTAGGGCATTGGGATGAGATATTGGACATAAGGATAAGGATTAGAGAGGATTAGCGATTGGCTATAATTATTTGATTATGTAATGTAAATATATATATAAATATACATATATTTGTTGTGCGTACATGTGTGTGCACGTGAAATTGAACAGAGGCTATTTTCTGAAATCAGAGAAGCAAGGGAGAGACCGAGAGCCGCGAGAGAGAGCATGATGGAGAGTAAAGAGGGCTATCACGAGAGAAGAGAGTCTGAGAGAAAGTGTGGCCGAGAGAGTTCGCGAGAAAGAGAGAGAGATGGTCGAATTGGGCCATGGCAGCAAGCTCGAGCATTGCAGGCAGCCATGACCGACGCGAAGCGAGCAAGAAGCAGGGGCGATGGTGGCCTGGTTGCAACAGGCTGAGAGTGGTGGTGAACGTGAGGCTGGTAAGGCGAAGCAACAACGAGCAGGGCTGGGCAGCAGCGGAGCTAGGAGCCGCGGGCAGCGAGCTTGGGCGGTGGCTTGGGTGCAGCAGGGTGGTCGCGAGCAGCAAGCTTGGGCGGTGGCTTGGGTGCAGTAGGGGGCGACTGAGGGTGGCCACGGTGGCGATGGGCAAGGTCGGCGCGATCGACTGAACCTGGGAGGCTGCCGGCATGGGCGGAGGCAGCCTACAGCGAGCGGCGACCAGCAGCTAGGCAAGGCTAGCCATGCGCGCAAGAGTAGGGAGGAAAGAAGAAGAAGAAGAAGAATAAAAAGAAGAAAGAAAAGAAAGAAAAAAAGAAGAAAAAGGAAAGAAAAGAGGAGAAGAAGCAAGGCTGGTTGCGCGCAGGAGAAGGGGAGGAAAGAAGAAGAAGAAGGGAAGAAGAAGAAAGAGAAAGAAGAAAATAAAAAAAAAAGAAAAAGAAAAAAAAGAGAAAAAAAAAAGAAAAGAAGAAAATAGAAGAAAAATGGGAACAAATAGAGAAAAATCCCGAAAAGGTTTCTGAAAATTTCAAAAGTTAATTTGGGGCTTGAGGAGCATGCTCGAGGTCAAGAAATTTTTTTGGGTACGCATTTCGAGATTTGGGCTTGCATACCGAGGAAGGCCGAAAGGCTAAATCTAGGTGAGTAAAATTTCTTAAAAAAATTCCAAAATTTTAGAAATATTATTTTGTGAATTGTTATAGTGAAATATTTTAGAAGATATTTGAGAAATATTTAGTTTGGATTTATTGAGGAAAAATAGGAAGAAATAGAGAGAAAAATAAAGAAAATGCAGGAAATTATGAAAAGAGAGGTTTTAATAAATATGATAATTAGGGTGCTTTGAGGCTTAAGTTAAAGTGAGTTGTGCAAATTTTAAGGTTGACACACAAATCGAGGCGATGCACGTGAGTATCGAGGTAGCCTGATAAGCTTGAGAAGGTAAGTGGTACTTCCCAACTGAATTTAGTTTTATCAAAATACTTGGTTTGTAAGTGGTTCGATCCAAAACTTGATTTTACGTAAATGATTTTTTCATGTTGTCATGCCTTGATGTGAGTATGTCATGTAGATTTCATTTACATGTATTGTTGCTAAAATACAACAATCTATTTTTAATTACGGACAGACGTAAGAGTTTAGGGAGTCGTGTCTTCACTGATGAGAATCTTGACGAGTAATTGGATCTGGTAGAGGTCCAGATTTGGTAATCCGATAGAGTTAATGGTCCGATAAGGCTGACGATCTAGTGGGCTGATGATTGGGTGGCCCAAAAAGATCTGGTGGCCCAAAATGATCTGGTGGCCTAAAATGATCTGGTGGCCCAAAATGACCGAGTGATCTGAGGGTGACGAGTGGCCTTGGTGACCGAGTGACCTGAGGGTGACGAGTGGCCTTGGTGATCGAGTGACCTGAGGGTGACAAGTGGCCTTGGTGACCGAGTGACCTGAAGGCGACAAGTGGCCTTGAGGATGACAAGTGGCCTTGGTGACGAGTAGCCTTGAGGATGACGAGTGGCCTTGGTAACGAGTGGCCCTGATGATGAGTGGCCTTGAGGATGACGAGTGCCCTTTATGACGACTGGCCTTGATGACGAGTGGCCTTGAGGATGACGAGTGGCCTTGGTGACGAGTAACCTTGAGGATGACGAGTGGCCTACAAAATGAGAGCACTGTTAGGGCGCAGGTGGGGGTCCCCGCACAAACCCTCCGATGCTTAAATCAGATCTCAAGAGAAAATGAGAAAATTGTACTTCAATTACTCCAAATTGCGTACCCTGTGATGAAGGCATGGTCTCATGTTTATAGAGGAAGAGAGAGAGAAGATGTGCGAGAATCAGGGTGAGAATCTAGCGGTTCGTTTCGATGATTTTGTGGCCCATCCGAGAAGGAAAAGAGGAGAGATTGGCCCAAGCCCACTCGGTCATGACTGAGTTGGGGGCCACTCGGTCATGGTTTCTTTTGCCTTTTTCCTTGGTTCGGTTTTGAGTGGTTCCCATACCTTCACTTCATGCCCAATTTACACCTTGATTTAGCTTGAATATCTCAAAAATAAAGACATTAAAGTTGTAGATAATTCTCTTATCTTTCCATAGCACTTTGAATCAGCTCAATCGGAGCTTGTATGAGAAAGTTATGGCCAAAAGACCAAAGTAGTATTGTACCCACTCGGCATAACCGAGTGGATCATGAAAAGTGGGGAAATTAGTCTCCCTATGATCGAGTGGGGGGCCACTTGGTCATCCTTCTTTTACCCAATTGAGTGGGGGGCCACTCGATTATGCCTTCTTTTGCCCTTTCGACATGGTTCGGATCCATCTTTCTTCAATACTCGACTCTGAGCCTTAATAATGCAGGTGCATCAAATTAGAGCCCAATTTCAGCCTTTATGAAGTCTGAATCTGTAACACCCCCTCTCCTAGAACTGGTCGAGAAGAGGTGCTACTGGGGAAAATAAAATAAAACTAGCTGATAAACTGAAATCTGATACCATAATTGGACATCTCAATCAACTGGAATAAAAACTCTGAGTCAATACAGACTAAAAAGCACAAACTCTGTCTAAGGGACAATCCTTCAACTGAAATATAAAATAGATCTAAACTGAGAAAACACTATAAAACTCAGTAGACTCCCAGATATCTTTTATCTTGAGCGACTCCATGTACACACACTATAGACCACTGCTGCTAGGCCCCATATCTGGTACTCTCCTGCTAGAACCTGGAGGGGTGAAGAGTACAAGGTGAGCTACAAAGCTCAACAAGTAATAAGCTAGAAATAATAACTGAAGCTGAATCGAAGAATATCGATACTGATAAATAACTGATTGAACTTGTATTGTATAATAATTGTCTGTTTGCATTAATAAAAGTGTAATGAACATAAATTGTAAACTAAATGCAGGTATGCAACTTTGGCACATAGG
This sequence comes from Diospyros kaki, assembly GCA_036245055.1. NCBI lineage: Eukaryota > Viridiplantae > Streptophyta > Magnoliopsida > Ericales > Ebenaceae > Diospyros > Diospyros kaki. Next base: position 16,452,398 of record BSEG01000009.1, on the reverse strand, counting down.
CCTACATAACTGTAATACATACCTGACTGATTTGAATCCTGCAAACATAAAAGTTGTAAGCACATTCTTTGGGCAATATGCCCCTAGCCCCCTGGTGGCCCCCAGGCGGGCAACTCATAAACTGAGTTGAAACTAAAACTGATGGGATCCCCGCGGACAAGCCGTCTGGCGCACATAATGCAATGCAATGTTCACATAAATGCTAGCACACAATATGTAGTGCTCCATATAAAGTCATGCTCAATGCTCATACCAAAATGTATGCACATAATCTCACAAAACAATGTTGATCATGTCATAATAAAATAATGCTGAACATGATATGATCTTCATCTATATATTGGAATACAAAGATTCAATGAATTTTGATTTACGGTATGGGCATGATTAACTTGTTATATTATGGCATATAAACTCATTACTGGATGTTATTGACTAATTTAACTTAATTCAAACTTGGATTAAACTATTCTGGAAGTTCAATTAAATTTCTGGAAAGCCATCTGGATATCAGGAAGGATATCCGGATATGATGAAAGACATCCGGATATGAAGGAGGCTCATCCGAATACATTGACGCTTGAATAAGAAGCTGTTCGGATATGCTGGAATATATTCGGATAGAAACTAGGACATCCGGATATGATACTAGTCATCCAGATACACTGGAAGCACAAAGATCGAGCTATTCGGATATGCTGGATAGTATTCGGATACGGACTAGGACATCTGGATATGATTCTGGCCATCCGGATACCTCACTGAGGCATTCAGATGCCATAAGAGACTACTCGAATACGAATTTCAACTTTTGAGGGAGGCATCCGAATATCAAGCAAGACATCCGGATATTATCTTGACCTATTCGAATGTATAAACAAAACATCCGGATATCATACTCGAAGAACTTTAGACGCATCCGGATACGATACAAGGTATCCGGATGTTACTCTCAAAAAGTCTTAGACTCATCCGGATACAACACAAAGCATTTGGATATCACTCACAACATCTAGGCACATCCGGATACAACTCAAGGCATCTGGATACTACTCACAATCACTTGTTGGACACATCCGGATACGAAAACAAAGCATCTAGATACCACTCACAAAGAACAACTGAGACATCCAGATATCTTAACAACGCGTCCGGATGTCACTCACATAAATCTTTTTGATACATCCGAATAGTCTCTGGCCTATCCGGATATCACTCACATACTTGGAAAAACTCATCCGGATATGAAGGCTCACATCCGGATATCTGCAACTCTTAAACTCAGAACGAACGCTCACAGCGACTCTGATCTTGAACGATTCTTAACGAAACTACACCATTATGAATTAAAACTTGGGAAAACAAGTACCAACTAATATCAAGCAACTTTAGGGATGATTCAACGATGATATTAACTTGAATCACTGTATTAAACATGCATGAACTGCCTGGAAGACTCACTGTAACACACATATATATATACATACGTATCTTCTGGTTGATATAAACTAAAAACTGAATGATGATATTCGATAATCTGGAAATAACTCAAAAGAACCTGTAATGGAAGGAATTACAGGAAGAATACTTGCCTGATAGAACTCTCTGATCGAACCCTGGAGCGATCCTGAAGACTCTAGCAAGCCTTTGCTATCTCTTGGCCTCTTGGTTCTTCACATGGCGTGAAGAAAAGCTAAGCTAATGGGCTCTATATATAGAGGTATAAAAACCCTAAATCCCACTCCCTTTATAATATGGATTCCTTCTCCTAATATAACTAGGAGACTTTAAACCAAAACCATCTCATACATGGATTCTCATTCTCCTTTAAATACATAATCTCACTTAATTAATAATAATACAAAAATTTTTAATAAAACTCTAGAATTACCTTCATGCCCTTTCATTTAATTTTAACAATAAATAAATGCCATTAAATGCTATATAAATACTATTATCTTAATTAAAAATCACTAGTTTGCCACCTTGGCAAATTCCTTAACTCCAAAATTAAAAAGAAATAAATGCTATTCTTTTCCTTCAAAATCTCTAAATTGCCACATTAAATAATTAATTGACAAAATCGCTTAATCAAATACTTCAACAATTAATTAAATCATTCTTGAATAAATACTGGGCCCTCTAACGGGTCGTTACAGAATCTCTCAAAACTCAAAACATAAAAGTTGTAGATAATTCTCTTATATTTCCATAGGACTTTGAATCACTCAATCGGAGATCATATGAGAAAGTTATGCCTGAAAAACAAAAACACTATCGTACCCACTTGGCATAACCGAGTGGTCCCTCCCCACTTGGTCTCGACTCGACCTCTTGCTCCTTTGGCTTATTTCCTTGATCTCTTACAACCCGTTGGGCCTTTGGGGTTCATGTCCATGTCTCATGACTTTTTTAGGTCTTGTAATTCTCTAAGTTTTCAAGGCATATCAATTGCTCCCTACTCTTTTAACCGGAAGGTTCGGGTTAAAGCGTATCTTGTCCTGTAAACTTTTGAACATTACTTCTCTTTTAGCTGCTTCATTTTCTACACATCCTCTTGAGTTTGTTTGCACACCGTGCTTTTAAATTTCTAGGCTCTAGTGATTTTCAATTCCTTTGGAGAAGTATGAGGTAGATATACTAGTAAGCTTGCTTTCCATAGATGTCGAACTATGCATCGAACAATGAGTTTGATTCTGCCCCCAGTTATTGCGTTATGTGCGGGACAATAGGCTTGCATTTTCTTTTCCTTTATTGTTGGGCTTTAAGCAGGACCATGAGCTTGCGTTTGTTTTTTCTCCCGTCGTCGGGCCATAGGCGAGATAACGAGCTTGAACGTACTTTTACCTCATTGTCGGGCTATGAGTGGGGCAACAGGCTTGAATGTACTTTTACCTCATTGTCGGGCTATGAACGGGGCAAAAGGCTTGAATGTACTTTTCCCTCGTTGCCGGCCTACGAGCGGGGCAACGGGCTTGAATGTACTTTTACCCCATTGTCGAGCTATAAGCTGGACAATGGGCTTGAATGTACTTTTACCTTGTTGTCGAGCCATGAGCGGGACAACGAGTTTGAACGTATTTTTACCTCGTTATCGGGCTATAAGATGGACAACGAGTTTGAACGTATTTTTACCTCATTGTCGGGCTATAAGTGGGACAACGGGCTTGAATGTACTTTTACGTCATTGTCGGGCTGTGAGTGGGGCAATGGGTTTGAATGTAATTTTACCTCATTGTCGGGCTGTAAGTGGGGCAATGGGTTTGAATGTACTTTTACCTCATTGACGGGCTATAAGCGGGACAACGGGCTTGAGTTTATTTTTCCCTCGTTGCCGGGCCGTGAGCGGGGCAACGGGCTTGAGTTTATTTTTCCCTCGTTGCTGGGCTGTGAGCGGGGCAACGGGCTTGAGTTTATTTTTCCTATAAGCAGAGCATAGCAAACAAACTTTCACAAAGCAATGTGTAATGAAAATGCTTACATTTTTTGAAATAAGTGAGTACATCCATTGTTTCATTTTGAGTCTTATTATTGTTTCTGAGCACGAAATGTTTAGTTTCTCATTCTTTAACATAGGCTCTCTTCAATGTGTCTGAATTTTGCTCCAAGTTTTCTCTTTAAGGACATTAATGGTGGCTGACTGCCTTCTTCTAAGGGCATGTTCTTTCGTGGCTTGCCTTGATGGAATAGGAGGAGTCCCCTGCCATAGTTTCACTGCCCGAGATGACATGTATGGGCTCATGAACTGGTTCATTGTCTAGAGGTGGATTCTTTCCGTAATCCCTTCCTCTCTCTTGACATCTCTGATTTGATCTCCCCCGCTCTTCCTGTCTATCTTCTCCTCTTCAAGGCTCTCTATCTTTAACCTATACGTACCTTTGAAGATGTCTTTCATGAACTAGCATCTCAATCTGATCTCTTAACTCCTGGCACTGGTCAGTGCAATGACCATGGGTTCTGTGATATCTACAATATTCTTTTCTATTCTTCCCCATGGGATGGTCAACCTTTTTCGGAAGTCTAATGAGACTTGACCCTTCGATGGCTGCAAGTATGGTTGACTGAGGTTGGAGAAGTTTGGTGTAATGGTGGAAGCGGGGCTGAGGTATATCTGATCCCCTAACCTGCCTGGAGTCCTCTTCAACATCGTTTTCCTTCCTTTTTCGCTCTCTGCCCTCATTCCCACCTACAGCTCTCATAACTTCTGTAATGCCCCACTTTTCCAAATACACAACAATGTAAGCATTGGATCGAACCTGAAAGCTTAACCAAAGCTAAATAAAAGGGTTTCCACTAGACTTACTTTACAAGTACAAGAAATGCTCACGACTTCCAATACTCCAAAAAGGTAACACATCATTGTAGGAACAATTATAGGACACCCACACACACTTCTTACAACCTTGAGTATCCTAGCTGCTATTTACAATACATCATTCATATTACAAGGGTACATAATGGAATAAAAACCAAAGCTAGCCAAGCTCCACCACCTTGCCCTTGCTCGAACGAAAACTTGCATCACCTAGCACATCTGATATACCTGGGACGTTGAATGTCCCAGGGGTATGAAACACCCAAGTTAGATATTAACATCTAAGTGAGTGACTCAGAAAAGGTAAGTACATGCATGCAAATGTAATAATGCCATTATGAAATCCACCCCTGTGGTAGCAATGCCAAGGTGTTGCAATCACCTCCGCGGTCATCATAGTCACCCCTGGCTCACCACCAGAGCAGGAGTTCTTCCATGATGTCCCAACAACTAGCCACAGTCACCAATAGGAACATGATATATGACAAAGTAGAAGGAATATGCATAAATAAGGGAAAATATGACATGTAAGCCACAAAGGCATGATGTGCAAGCCAACACACAAGTGAAGCAACAAATGCTCAAAATGCCACAATACATGCAGGAATCACTCACCTTAATCGGTTACCTTAGGAAACATGGTTTACAATGAGCGGAATAGGTTTTCACGTAGTTTTTCTTACTGCTTGGCACGAACTTCGAGAAAGACCCAAAAATTCTGTCAAGGCTTATTCTCCCTCGACTTTCTCCCTTCTTTTTGGTAGCATTTCCTCTCTTAAACTCCCTTCCTTTTCCTCCTTTCTTGGTGCCCAAATGAATAACCCCAAAGCCCTTATTTATAGGAAACTTCGGCGAACCAAATCATGCCACGTGTTGCGTCATCATTCCACCCATGAATATCCAATTAAAATATGCCATGTGTCCCTAAAGATTTGTGCATTTTCATGCCCTTACGACAAGTCTCCCTTGAGATATGAGCCATCACATGTTTAATTTGATTTTCCAATATTCTCATCATTACATCCCACATGGTTTAATTCATTTTTCACATTTCTCATCATTACACTTCAAATCCTATCTCCAAGTGACCAATGAATGCTTGCCACATGTCCTTAGAGATAATGTTTGGAGACTTTTGCAAACTTGGAAGCTAAGTAAGCTTTTCCTTAGCCAATCATGCAATGCCACCTCAAAGGGTCATGAGCCATCATGTGACCTTAACTTAACATCCAAGTAACCCAATGGTTGATTGCCATGTGTCATTGAAGATAAGGCTTCATCATTTATCCCATGTGCATCCAACTCAAATGCACCTCTCGTCTCTTAATTGAATTTAATAGAGTTTGGAATCCAAAATTCCATTTGTTTTGAGTGTTCACACTATGCTCATCATTACACCCATAATCATTACACCCATAATTATAAGATTTTAACCAATCCAATTGTGACACCTAGGGGGGACACTTGGCCATTCATGATTGGCCCATGGATGATATTTTTAAGGTTTCAAGAACTACACATTGGCCTGAACTTTTTGGATAATTTGCACTTAGGCCCTTGCAACTTGGTCCCTGAGCCATTTTTAATTGCACTTTTAGGTCCCCAAAAAATGGATAAATTACACTTAGCACCCCAAGATTTTAGGTAAATTACACTTTTACCCGACTCCAGTATTTACAATTTTGCCACTGGTTCAGAAACTGAATTTTTCCCTCAAGGCTTCCTCAATTCCTTGAAAGGACTTATTTCCTCAAGTATTAGAACCTAATAACCTTAGGTATTACCTCTTTTTTTATTTTAAAAATATGGGATGTTACAACTTCCGTATGGAGCACGTATTTATTTGCTCTAGTAAACAAATCTGCTAGGGATGTTGGTGGGTCGAAAGATAATGATTCTTGTAGGAGAGTTAGTCGTGTTCCGTGTAACATAGCAGACACTACCATTGTAATTGGTAAATCATGAACTTCGAGGGTGGCATTCCGAAATCTATCCACATACTGACGCAGAGTTTCTTTGTTCCCCTGTCAAATACTGAGCAAGTATGTGGCGTCCTTTTTTCTTTGATTATTAATCATAAAAGCCTTAACAAATTCCGCTCTAAGCTGACCGAATGAAGAGATAAAGGCCTCAGGTAAACTGTTGAACCATGTCCGGGCATGCCCTGACAGAGTTAAGGAGAAAGTTTAGGACATTATGTCATCATCCCATCCATACAATATCATCAATGACTCATAGCTTTGAATGTGATCATAGGGATCATCCTTGCTAGAATAGGGGGTGATTTGAGGCATCTTGAATTTTTTAGGCAATGGCTTCTCCAATAAATCTGTAGTAAATGGACATTTTATGCGTTGTTGTTCCTCCGTGGCTGGGATCAATTTCTTTCATTCAAGTACTTCTTCAACTACCCTTTTCATATCATCTCGTACACTTGCTACTATTTGGTTATCATGTCTTGTTGGCGTGCCGGCCCCAGTTTTATGGTATCTCCGTCTTTGGGCACTTCTAGCCCTGTTTTCCTTTCGTGGGCTCTCCTTTCTTCGGGGCATGGCGTGAGGATTCTTCCTTGGTGGTGGTGATCTATCCTTCCGACGAGGAGTGGATCGGGAATGAGAATCGGGAGTGGCCTCATGATAGGAATCAACTCCCACCTCGGGCTGAGGCTTAGGTGGTGGCATAAACTTTTTCAAAGTATTAGGCAATGTCCCTCCAGGCATCATACCTTAGAGTATACCAGTCATGTCTTGAAGTGCCTGCATTCCCTTAACATGTTGTTGTCTCAATGCTTCATATTCTTCCCACTGGACCTTACGCGGTGGCTGTTGTGAAGTCCCAGCTTAATCAGTAGGAAGTGGCCCTGAGCCGATGTTAAGTGGAGGTGGGACTGATTGGTTCCTCACCTGCTGGTTGGGGGAAATAGAGTGATCACCTCCTTGGGGTTGAGCATTATGAGGGCGAGGAGGTGCTCCTTGTGGGTGAGAATTGGGAATAATGGGAGGCGCTCCCTGTTGCTGAGAGTTCCATGGTGGTAGGCGTGTTTCTACGCCTTGAGAGAGTTCGTCAATGTCCATGGGTATTTGACATTCTTAAGTTGACTTTTTGTCTTGCGTTTCCCACAGATGGCACCAATTGTTGTTTCCAAAATACAACAATCTATTTTTAATTACGAATAGACGCAAGAGTCTTGGGAGTCATGTCTTCACTGATGAGAATCTTGACGAGTAATTGGATCTGGTAGAGGTCTAGATCTGGTAATCCGATAGAGTTAATGGTCTAATAAGGCTGACGATCTGGTGGGCTGATGATTGGGTGGCCCAAAAAGATCTGGTGGCCCAAAATGACCGAGTGACCTGAGAGTGATGAGTGGCCTTGGTGACCGAGTGACATGAGGGTGACGAGTGGCCTTGGTGATCGAGTGACCTGAGGGTGACTAGTGGCCTTGGTGACCGAGTGACCTGAGGGCGATGAGTGGCCTTGATGACGAGTGGCCTTGAGGATGATGAGTGTCCTTGATGACTAGTGGCCTTGGTGATGAGTGGCCTTGAGGATAACGAGTGGCCTTGAGGATGACGAGTGGCCTTGACGATGACGAGTGGCCTTGGTGACGAGTGGCCTTGAGGATGACGAGTGGCTTACAAATGAGAGCACCGTTAGGGCACGGGTGGGGGTCCCCGCGCAAACCCTCCGATGCTAAAGTCAAATCTCGAGAGAAAATGAGAAAATTGTACTTCAATTACTCAAAATTGCGTACCCTGTGATGAAGGTATGGTTTCGATGATTTTGTGGTCCATCCGAGAGGGAAAAGAGGAGAGATTGGCCCAAGCCCACTCAGTCATGACCGAGTGGGGGGCCACTCGGTCATGGTTTCTTTTGCCTTTTTGCTTGGTTCGATTTTGAGTGGTTCCCATACCTTCACTTCATACCAGATTTATACCTTGATTTAGCTTGAATCTCTCAAAACTCAAAATATAAAAGTTGTATATAATTCTCTTAGCTTTCCATACAACTTTGAATCAGCTCAATCGGAGCTCGTATGAGAAAGTTATGGCTGAACAACCAAAGTAGTGTCGTACATATTCGGCATAACCAAGTGGGTCATGAAAAGTGGGGAAATTGGTCTCCCTATGACCGAGTGGGGGGCCACTCGGTAATGCCTTCGTTTGCCCAACCGAGTGGGGGGCCACTCGATTATTCCTTCTTTTGCCCTTTTGACTTGGTTCGAATCCATCTTCCTTCAATACTCGGCTCTAAGCCTTAATAATGCAGGTGTATCAACTTAGAGCCCAATTTCAGCCTTGATGAAGTCTGAATCTCTTAGAACTCAACACATAAAAGTTGTGGATAATTCTCTTTTCTTTCCATAGGACTTTGTATCACCTCAATCGGAGATCATATGAGAAAGTTATTCCTAAAAAACAAAAATAGGGTCGTACCCACTTGGCATAACCGAGTGGTCCCTCCCCACTTGGTCTCGACTCAACCTCTTGCTCCTTCGGCTTATTTCCTTGATCTCTTACAACCTGTTGGGCCTTTGGGTTTCATGTCCATGTCTCATGAATTTTTTATGTCTTGTAATTCTCCAAGTTTGCAGGGCATATCAACATGTTTGATTTATGAAATATGCATATGAGCATGATGAGATTCACGGTCATACGTTGCATGGGTTTGGGATTAGGTACTGGCTCCGTTACTTTGCCAAGGGTGCACCCATACACCTCAGTTTGGCAGGGAGACTGGAAAAATGGCAGGTAATCTTAAGGTACAATCGAGCCAAACATGAGATTTATGATGTTATGTGCATTACATACATATATGAGCATTAAATGTTTTGTATCCTTACTTAGATGATTCATCATCTAACCTGGGCTTTTCCCCTGGAATATTCAAATGTTCTAGATGAAGATAGTAGCAGAAATGAGGATGAATGAGGCTTGTAATGGCATTAGCAAAGTGCATGATGAGTTGTATGATCAGTTGAACGTATGTTATGTTGCTCATGTATTTAAGTTTTGCTACTTCGAATTCTGAATGTTTTGAGAAATGATGATGTAGAACCCTATTTAGGGTTATTGTTAGTTGAAAACTTATGTTATGTATTAAGTCATGTTGAGAAATTTATGTTCCTGTGATGTAAGAACTGATTTATGATTAATGTTATGATGTTAGGTTCGATTCTAACTTCTGCATTTAATGTTTATGATGATTCTCCTTGGAGATAAATGAATGAAAATTTTGGGATGGATAAGAGCAATGATATGGTTTAGTCTTAGTTTTAGTAGTATAAAAAAAAATTATCCCAGAATTGTCCTGAGTTATAACGCGCTCGAAAAATGGGGCGTTACAAATCGGGCTGGGGATAAGGAGGAGATCGAAAGGACGCACACCGTCCTCCACAGTCCACTAAGTAGCTTTGACTCATGGGTCTCACACCCTTACCGTGAGCCAGCCTACAAGCTGCTCCGGTAATTAGTCACAAGCCCATCACTAGTCCTCTACCTTGGTCCTTAGGCTCAAATCCGCTGTTACAGGCGACACACCCATGGTGCTATTGTTAAACTAGAGCCTCTTGTCCCATCTCTGAGAGTTGTAATTGATTCGACTCCTATTACTTTTGATACTTCTCTCAGTACCAGCCCAAATCTCCAAATCATGAGTGATACAATATTACTCACAATTTCCCTTCTACTGAAACCGTGCTCCTAAGTGTACCAGAGTGTACCTACTACCGCATCATTTGATATCCTAATAGGACAAGATTTAAGACAATCAAACCAGAGCCAGTTGCCCATAACTATTGGGATGTACAACTATCTTCATACTAAATTAAAGGTTAGGTCGGTAACTAGAGTAAAATTTCCCTTCCCCAAAGGTCAAGTATGGAAACCACAATCCCATTGCTTGCTATTATAGGAAAACACATTTCCTAAGCAAGCTCATAACACACCACATGCCTGCATCAAGGAAAACATTTCCATTCATAGTTACGACCTACCCCAACTAACATATGCAATCCCAATTCCCATCACCCCTTTCCAAACCCCTAAATTCCCAAGCCCAAACAACATATTGTATAACAGTCATACCCCTAATACTGTCACTTCCTCATCCTTGAATCTTTCTAGAAGAATGAGTTAGACATAAGTCCAAAAATACAACCACAACTTTATGGTTTGTAACGCCTCACTTTTCCAAATACACAACAACATGAAATATAAGCAGACATCACCTAGGGCATTATGGAAACCCTTGCCAACGGAAGCATCGAATCGAACTTGAAAGCTTAATCCAAGCTAATAAAGGTGGTTTTTACTATATTTCCTTTTACAAGTACAAGAAATGCTCATAACTTCCAATACTCCAAAAAGACTCAACACATCACTATAGGTACAATTGTAAGACACCCACACACCCACTTCTTGAGTATCCTAGCTGCTATTTACAATACATCATTCCGATTACATGGGCGCATAATGAAACCAAGAGGCCAAAGCTAACCAAACATCACCTCCTTGCCCTCGCTTGAACTGAAACCTGAAACACCTAGCACTTCTGATATACCTGGAACGTTGAATGTTCCAGAGGTATGAAACACCTGAGTTAGATAATGGCATCTAAGTGAGTGACTCGAAAAAGGAAAGTACATGCATACAAATGCAATAATGTGATTATGAAATCCACCCCTGTGGTAGCAATGACAAGGTGTTGCAATTATCCCCGCGATCATCATAGTCATTCCTGGCTCACTGTAAGAGCACGAGATCACCCATGATGTCCCAACAACTAGCTACAATCACCACAACAAACATGATGTATGACAAAGTAGAAGGAATATGCATAACCAAGGGAAAGTATGACATGTAAGCCACAAAGGCATGATATACAGGTCAACACCCACACCCAATGAAGCCAAAATGATTGGGATATAGCAAAAGGATGCAAGAAACACTCACCTTGTTGGTTTGGGCTTGTTGGAGTACTGTTTACAGGGTTCGGGAATCGTTTTCTACAAATATCACAAGTTTTCGTAAACCAAACTCAAAATATTTTTACATAGGGTTGTAAGTAATTAAAAGAGGGTCAAAGATGTAAAATTGCAGGCCAAGAAGAGGTCTCACGCACCCTCACGGGCTGCCGAAACGTGGCTAACACGCCCACATGCGCAACCCCTTGCCGGCGCGTAAGTTGCACGTGCCTCCCTTAAAAAACGCACAGTTTCGCCTCTTCTTGGTATTTCGGCCATAACTTTCTCATTTTAGCTCTGATTCGACCCTCGTTTGAACCTACGACACCCTTATTCAACCCTCTACCAGATTAGGAAACCCATACACACACTTACCTTGCAGTTTCAATGTTGTTTGTCACGTTTTATGGTGGTGACCTAAACTTTCCTAACAATGCCTTTTTCCTCCTCATTCTTTAGCAGATTTTTCGCCTTCTTTTGGCAGCATTTCCTCTCTCAAACTCCCTTCTTTTTCCTCCTTTCTTGGTGCCAAAAATGAATAACTCCAAAGCCCTTATTTATAGAAAACTTTAGCTAACCAAATCGCGCCACGTGTCGTGTTGTCCTACCACCCATGTGCATCCAATCAAAGTGTGCCACGTGTCCCTAATATTTTGAACCTCCACATGTTTAATTAGATTTTTCCAATATTCTCATCATTACATCCCACATGGTTAATTGAATTTCTACATTTCCCATCATTGCTCATGATTACATTTCCAACAACTAGTTAGCTCATTTGGTTACCTTAAGTGTTTAGTTAGAAGATATTTTAAGTTTCTCACAAATAACTCCTTAGCCCAAAAGTTCTTTTCCCTTATGTCACTTGAGCCCCAGAATTGCTTAAACCCTTCCAAAATCCCTTAAGATGATGATCTCTTGCTTTAGCCTCCACGATCCTTCAAAAATCCTTCATTTACTCCTCAAAAGTTCACCCAGGAATCACACATGTGCCTACCGAATCTTTTGATTTCAAAGGAAATGTTTTATTTCCCCAAGTATTAGAACCTAATAATCCCAAGTATTACATCATATCTGAGTAAAAATCTGGGATGTTACAACACAGGTACAGCACAGTGCATCTCCCACCCGTTAACCGAATGGTTCTTAGCAACGGAAAATCCCTAGCACCAACACATGAGGCAACCATGTTGCCTCCGGTCAAAGGACTGGTAACACAATCGAAGCCTATGATAGACCATAGATCCTCTAAGTCGTGTGATTTATCATGTGTGTCACATTCAGTAAGTGTTCCTCTAACACCTACCCACATGTATACGATATCCATCTCATGGATTATTGTAATACCCTGAGAGCCCAGAGAAGTTAGTATATATCGAGGATAGTGTAAGGAAGGAAACAACACCAGCTGGATACCTTTTGGGCTGAATGTTGGCAAAGAACTCCCAAGTTAAGCATGCTTGACCTGGGGTAATCCAGGGATGGGTGACCCCCTTGGGAAGTTCGTGTAGGCCCATCAGGGTAAGTCGTTCCAATTCTTCCTATCGCTCGAGCGGGATGTTACAGGTGGTATCAGAGCCGACCCCCGAGCCTCTGAGAGCGGTGGTGGGGCAAACCTCAGCGAGGAGGTGGTTGATGCTCAAAAATGTACAAATTTTATTATATTTCCACCCTTATTTTGACCTTGAAATTGGATTTAATTGAATATTTATATGCAATTAATAGTTATATGCAAGTTTAGAGGAAAATGAAATTTAAAGAGGAATTAAGAGTGAATTATAAATTTTAGAAAAGAGTATTCCTCTTTAATTTTTGATAAAAGAAATTAAAAAGAAAAGAATTTATAATATCTATAAATATATATAATATATCTTTATAATATATATAAATATAATACTTATATAAAATATAAAACATATATATTCCATACATATACATGCGTGCATGCCTTATAATATACCATAAAAGCATATATAATATATAACATATGTTCACTTGATTTGGATGCAGCATGCGTGGACTTGGAGGCTCATCAAAATCCAAAGCAAAGGAAGGCCCACAAATGCCAATTAAATTGAACCCAACCATTGATCTTTGGAGGCCCGCTATGTTAAATTAAGGCCGCATGCTCCACCATTTAAAGAAGGCCCAACTCCAAGCAGCCCATGAAATTAAAAAGAAGCCTAACTCGTGAAATCAGCAGGCGCACAGCAGCTTCACCATGTGATCTTCTGTCAGAGCACGCGTAAATGAACGTGGTGGCATGCGATGTAATTTGTTCTTTGACTAGGGCCATTTGCAGAATATGTACATGTATATATTCATCGTCGACTTCAGAAAGAGAGAGACCCCATCCACCATTTCTGCAAGAATAAGGGGAAGAGAGCATTGTTTACGTTCTGGTTTTTTTATTTTCTTTCATTCCAGTAGTGTTGTTCATTCACTTTGTTTCATCAATACAGTGTTCTTCGTTTGTGTTAGTTACATTCTGCAGTTTCTTTTCACGCTTGTTTACATTCTGTAATGTTCTTTAACTGTTTATTTATGTTGCTGTAATTTTAATTTGTGTATTTACATTCCAGCATTTTATTTCTTGTCTCTTTAATTTTTAGTTGGAGATGTGTGGCTAAGCTTAAGCTTGGGCCAAGGCGAGGACTGTGTCCAGTGCCACTGCTTGCCCAAGAGAGCCGAACTCCTATTGAATTAACAGAGTGCTTATTTGAATTGAGAAATGTGTGTGTATTGAATCTTTGGGTTTGAGTTGAAACATAAGCCTACCTTAGAGTCTCCATGCCATGTATGGAGGTTACTTAAACTGGAAATGGTTTCATACTCAAGCTGGAATGATTAAATTGCGATCCAATTTATGGTTATTACTTAATCTAGACTCTCTCATGCCATGTATGGAGAGTACTTAACTTAGAATGATCATTATCTTGAGTTGTGATTATTGACAGAATCTCAAAGTATGTTAAATGTATTTTTGACTTATGATAGTTGCTTAATCTAGACTTTCTCATGCCATGTATGGAAAGTGCTTAACTTAGAGCTATCATCATTTTGAAATATAGTTAACTGCATAATCTCAATTTAAATCAGTCGATGTTAATATTTTGATATCTCTGTGGTAAATCAGTGGGCTGGCACATAAATTGCTTTGTCCCAAGATTACCTTCCATCCACGAACATCCATTTTCTTCTTGAAAAAAAAGAAAATCGTTTAGCTGAATTGGTCTGACAAACCCATTTAGCACATAAAAATCTTTCGCCGCATTTCATTTCTATTTTGATCTCCCAGTGAATCGACCTGGACTTACCCAGAAAATTAAATTGTGCTACAGCGCACACTCGTACACTGGCGAGTATAAACGCCTTGTGCTTGCATGCTTGTTTCTTCTTTGTTTATTTTGTATGTGTTTGTTTGAAATAAAATGCACAAGGTTAAGCGCAGCCAGGAGGCTGAGTCCCGAGGGGGGTGTGAGGCCCCTATGGGGGGTGCGTGTAGGCACCTTAGGCGAATCCCACATCGGCCATGTACGGGGGGAGATCTGGGACCAGTTGTAAGGTCGCATGACGAGGACGTCATGTGCTTAAGGGGGGAGAATGTAATACCCCGAGAGCCCAGAGAAGTTAGAATATATCGAGGATAGTGTAAGAAAGGAAACAACACCAACTAGATACCTTTTGAGTTGAATGTTGGCAAAGAATTCCCAAGTTAAGCGTGCTTAACCTGGGGTAATCCAAGGATGGGTGACCCCCCTAGAAAGTTCGCGTAGGCCCATCAGGGTAAGTTGTTCTGGTCCTTCCTATCGCTCGAATGGGATGTTACAGGTGGTATCAAAGCCGACCCCCGAGCCTCTGAGCGCGGTGGTGGGGCAAACCTCAGCGAGGAGGCTAAGTCCTGAGGGGGGTGTGAGGCCCCTATGGGGGGTGCGTGTAGGCAGCTTAGGCAAATCCCACATCGGCCATGCAAGGGGGGAGATCTAGGACCGGTTGTAAGGTCGCATGACGACGACATCATGTGCTTAAGGGGGAGAGAATGTAATACCCGAGAGCCTAGAGAAGTTAGTATATATTGAGGATAGTGTAAGGAAGGAAACAACACCAGCTGGATACCTTTTGGGCTAAATGTTGGCAAAGCGCTCCCAAGTTAAGCGTGCTTGACCTGGGGTAATCTAGGAATGGGTGACCCCCCTGGGAAGTTCGTGTAGGCCCATCAGGGTAAGTTGTTCTGATTCTTCCTATCGCTCGAGCGGGATGTTACAATTATGGCATGCGACTCACCATCCTTTATCATTAGCATCTCATATTAATCAAATGTAGTATCCCATGTGCCAGTCTATACTCGACTAATCTTAGGCCCCATCTGAGAAGTCTAAGGACTGGGAACAACCATTAAGTTATCCTTATTACAAAGATCAATTGTCATATATTCTTAACACTTAAAAATAAGACCTTTAACAGGAAATCTAAGAACTCATTCATATATAATGATTGGAGAGTTATGAATAAAGATATGACCTTAAATATGAAAACATATTTTATAACATATTTCAAGAATTACATCATTGATCCCATAAATATAAATGTCAAATGCCTTCTAAATCTAGTATTAGGGCACCAACACTAACAGTGTATGGGTGGCTTGAGTCATCTTCCTACTAATACCTATGTATATGTCGGATTGGTGTGTGACTCCATTCATAGCATGTCTTCATGATGTTTTGGGGACGTTCAATCCTTAATGATTTTTTTGTTCTTTCTTTATTCTTGTTGAGTCTTGTGACTCACCATTGCTTTACATCTTTCTAGGTAAGGGTGAAATGATCGATGAGGGTGGGTCTAACTGTAATGCCCCGCTCCCACTTACGGGTGTTACTCGTGAACAATTACCCAAATTATCCACCTGCCCAGCCTTAGGTGAAGGGTAGACCATGTTTCAAGATGAAACGCCCTAAGTGGGAACTAGGCTCGTCCTTCCCCTCCCTCATCCCCAGGATTCACTAGCGGAATTGGGCTTTAACCACACCGCATTGGCTAAAAAGAAGATCTCATTCAGACGCCCAAACACCATTTTCTCAATTATTTTAAATTCTCCTCCGACCAAGAATTTTACTGAACTCCATAAAAATCACCATTTAAATCAATCTATTGATGGATCACGAATTTTGGAGGAAAAACTCATCATTTTTAATTTTCCAAAATTTTGGCATTATTCTCCAAAATGCCCAAAAAATCCCTTTATTTTTGAAAATTCCTCCGGGGCCCAAAATCAATTTAGAAATGCCCCAAAAACCCCAATTTTCCCATTTTTTTAAAAAAAAAATTGGCCGGCGGGGCCTGCTGGCACACCTGGGGCCCTGCGGGGCGCTAGGTGCACGGGCTAGCTGCTCATGCCACGTGCGGCCAAGCGCCTGGCCGCGCTGGGCTACTGCTGCTCCCTCCCTGCTGCACCAACTACTGCAACTTCATTTTTTTTTCTTTTTTTTTTCTTGGGTCTTTAAAGCCCAATCTTTCCAGAAATTAAAATAAATAAATACTTCATTTTCATCCAAATTTCACCTCTATTATCCAACAAAATCATTTTATTTTTACATCTTGGTTGCTTCTCACAACACACCCAACAATGAGACTTACATCACAACCTAGGCTTCAACATGCCATAAGCCAACATCTCATTTTAAAAGAAAATCAAATACTCCCAAGAGATGAAATACACACATGATCTTAGGCTTTAACAAGCCATTAATAATCAAATTAATTTACATCTCATGACTCAAACACAACAACATAGGCTTCCATAAGCCATAAAATACACTTGAATCTTCTTTCCAAGCTTCCACATGCCATTCCACCATTTCCTTTACTTTACCATGCTTTCACAACCTACATGTGAGGGTAAAAACCTCATGAGCTATTAAGCTCAATAAGGGTGCAATGCCAAATAAATATGAACATAACAAGATTATATGATGCCAAATGCATGCAAGTGTGGCTAGGTTTCTTTGCCCTCACAACCTTCCAAGGTTGAGGCATCAACCCACCATTTCAAACATGTTCCCAAACTAACCTATGGCCATAAGTCTCATGAACATAAAAGAACATGCCAAATGCAACATATACATTTATGAAACATATTTACAACTCATTGCAAGGCCACCCTCCCATGGGCTCATCCCTTACCTCTTCTTGAAGATTTAAATCTTCCTTTCAAGAGAGCTTCCATCTTCATTTTCTCCCATCTAAGATGGCATTCCAAAACAAATTTACTTTGCATACAAGCATACTAAAATGGAGAGAAGAAAGAATAAAGCTTACCTTAACTTCTTCTTCTTTTCTTCTCCATTTCTTTCCTCCATGAGAGACTTCTTCCTATCTCTCTTCTTTCTTTCTTCAAATAGCCAAAGGGAAACAAGTCTTCCTCACTTGCCCTTATATACTACTCCTTTCCATTTTCAAGAATGGATCCCCACCATCCATTCAAAGCACAATCCATGTGCTTAAGGAGAATTAAATCTCCACCACTCATTTCAAATAAACAAGTTTCCTCTCTTGGAGAAAGCACAATCCTTGCTCTTCATCTTGATTAATCTCATCCATTGGATTATTTTGCCCTTTCAAGACTTAAGTATAACCATTGGATCACTTGGAAATTTCTTTTTATTTCCAATTAATTTATTTTGACTATTTTCCCACCATCACAAGAGAGACATAATTTAATTTCCTTCCCATTTAATTTAATGGGACCATTTTCATAACCATCACATTTGAGAGGCAACTTTGAAAGACATAATCCTTCATTTTCCATTTAAATAAATCCCACCATTTTCCAAAGCATTAATGGGTGACCATTTTCCCATTTTCCATTAGATTTATTTAATTCACCATAATTTCAAGCATTAATGGTGACTAATTACACATTTTCTTTTGGATTTTCTTTTAATCCAAACCATCATGCCTCTCTTTAAATGCTTGAAAGACCAATTTGAATTTCCTTTGCATTTAATTAAATTTCCCCATTTAACTTGGACCACAAAATGCCAAGTGTCACAACAAGACACTATCTTGGCTTCCAAGTTCTCATCTCATCCATCCATGTGGCATTCCCATATTTATTCACCATTTTTAGGGAAAATATAATTATTTTCTCAAATAATTTAATATCCACCATTTTCCCTATTTTCCATAATTAAATTCCTTTATGGAATCACTCCAAATTACTAAAATTCTCATTTCATGAATTATTAATCCCATATCTCCACATAAATAGCAATTTGGGATTTTTATTCACTTGCTCACCTAATTCCACATAGGAATTATCTTCAATTTATCAAAATACCCTTTTTATTGGATTTCACTATCCAAATTACCAAAATACCCTTTCATAGAGCACCCTCAATCTCAAGGATCCAACACCTTCTCAAGGGTATTTTTTTTTTTGGAAGTTTCTCACTTCCCTTCTTATTCTCTTAACACCGGTAACACTGGCTGTTACACCAACTGTGTCTGAGTCTTCATGGGTAGATGGTGTGTGCAGAGATCCCTCAACCTAAAGACGCCTGAGTGGTTTGTGTGTGTTTTGTGTCCCAAGGAGGGCACTATCATGTTCTGTTAAATTATATTATTTTGTATTTTATGGGCAGATAAGCCCGAATGTTATGTAAAAAAGTTAACAAAAAGTTATGTCGTGCTTCTATTTTTTGTAATTAATTAAAGAGAAATTCCCGGTCTTTACAACATACAAGTATGGACATGATGTTTTTCAATTTAAAATCATTTAGAGAAATATTTTGGAAATCATCAATAAACCAAATTTACTGAAAATAAATTTTCCAAAATTATTTTTTCAATAAATCAAAACATAAATTTCTTAACACTCATCTAATGGAGGTTAATGGATCCTATCAGCAAGCATATGTCTCTATACACCACTACACAGAGATCATACAAAGAGCATCCCCACATCTTACACCAAATGGTTCAGCTCAATGACAAATCCCTAACACCAATGCACAAGACAACAAGTTGACTTTTGTCAAAGGACAAGATACACAATTGAGAGGCAGCAACAGATTAGTAATCCTTGAGCCATGTGATCTATCACAAACATCACATTCAGTGGATGTTTTACCAAAATCTCACCCACTTGTCTACTATATACATCCCATGCAATAAGGCATGTGACTCACCACCCCATTCCCATTAGCATCCCATGCTAACAACGGTAGTAGCCCATGTGTCGATTCACTAATCTATAAATCATATTCCTCATCTGATAAATCTAAGGATCAGGAATACCTTTAAGAAATCTTAAACTAGAGATCTATGTCACACAATCTCAACACCTTGAGAATATGAACTCTACCAGGAAATTTAAGGACTCATTCATATAAATGAGATGAAGAGATATGAATGAAGGTATGACATTCTATTAATATGAAGAATACATCAACAGTGTCACTCACTTACATCTCATGAAGTGTAAACCTAGCATTTAGGGCACAATCACTAACAGTAGGAAGGTAAGAGACTCAAACCTCTGAGTATGATGATTAGGATCCCTTCTTTTGAAGTATGTTAGCAACTGAGGAAGTTTAAATCCCTATTGAACTGGATGCTTGAGCAACTCATTTTAGAATGGGGAACTTTTGTTCAACACTTCTTCGTGGGCAGTTAATACTTATTGTAACAACCCTCTCCTACCTACGGGGGCTACCGGTGAATAATCAATCGAATTACTCACACAACAAACCAACAACTGAAGGGTTGGACTATGTTTCAACACAAAACTCCCTAGGTGGGAACTAAGTTTCATCCTTCCCTTCGCTCCACTCGAGGAATTGGTCCCAAAACATAAAAGGAAGCACAACGGAACGGGACCCGAAACCCAAGTGAGCTTCACCTTTCTTCAGCTCGCCTCACAACAAGCCAAGGGTGACCCAGGCACAAAACTGGGGCATCAAACATTCACTGAGTATTGGGGATTTATGCGAACATACCTTTTCAATCCTTACCTGATCCGAAACTGGCTCCACCAACTAAAGCCATGTACATCAAGCCATCTCACAATCACCTATCACCTTATGGTGATCACAACAACTAGAAATATCTAGCGCTCAACAACATTTACATTCAATCCAAGGATATATTGTAACGACCCATTAGATGGCCCAGTATTTATTCAAAAATTATTTAATTAATTATTGAAGTATTTTATTAAGAGATTTTTGCCAATTAATTATTTAATGTGGCAATTTAGAGATTTTGAAGGAAAATAATAGCATTTAATTCTATTTAATTTTGGAGTTAAAAGAATTTGCCAAGGTGGCAATCTAGTAATTTTTAATTGAGAGAATAGTATTTAAATAGTATTTAATGGCATTTATTTATTGTGGAAATTAAGTGCAAGGGTATGAAGGTAATTCTGGAGTTTTATTATTATTTGAGAGTTTTAATAATAATTTTTGTATTATTATTAATTAAGTGAGATTATGTATTTAAGAGAGAGTGAGAATCCATGTATGAGATGGATTTGGATTGGGAGTCTCCTAGTTAGATTTGGAGAAGGAATCCAAGTTGTAGAATGAGTCTAACCTAAGGCTTTTATGTGTATAAATATAGCCATTAGCCATAGTTTCTCCTCACGCCGTGAAGGAGCAGGAAGCCAAGAAGCAACTCAAAGAGTTCAAGGTCGCGTAGGAGATTTCCATTGTATCGTTTAAGGAATCCGATCAAAGCATAAAGCAAGTATTCTTCCTGTAATCCGTTCCATTACAGGTTCATATCAGTTTGATTCTAGATTATTCCAATTCTTCATTGAGTTCTCAAATTTTGTATCAATTATAATGTGTGTATATATATATACGTAAACAGTGAATGCATAATCAAGATGTGCATGATTTTATAGCTATTCAATCCAATATTATCTTTGAATCATCCTTAGAGTTGTTGCTTATCAGTTGGGATTTGTTTTCCCAATATTCCCTTCGAAATGGTGTAGTTCGAAATGGTGTAGTTTTAATAGAATGTGTTTAAGATCAGAAGTCTTTATTCGTTCATTTCTAGGTTTAAGAATTGCAAATATCCGAATGTGAGTCTTCATATCCGGATGATTTTTTCTAAGTTTGTGAGTAACATCCGAATGGGCTAGAGGCATTCGGATGTGTCAAAAAGTTTTATGTGAGTGAAATCCTGATGGTTCAAGTTCTGTGAGTGACATCCGGATGGCCCTTGTGCATATCCGGATGGCCTTAGTAAGATATCTAGATGTCTTGTTCCACATCTGGATGTGTCCAGTGCTTATTGTGGGTGATTTCCGGATGCCTCGAGTCGTATCCGGATGTGTCTTTTATCCTCTGTGAGTGATATCCGGATATCTTGTCTCATATCTAGATGAGTTCCGAGTTCTTTATATGTGATACCTGGATGGTTCTTCGTACATCCGAATAGCTCATATCCGGAGGCCCTTCCTTTCTATCTAGATAAACCCAGAATATCCGGATGCCTTTCTTTGTATTCGAATGCCCTTCTCAAGTTTTGAATTTCTTATTCGAATAAGTTCCAATTATATCCGAATGCCTCAGTGAGATATCTGGATGACCTGAATCATATCCGGATGTCCTAGTTCATATCCGAATACATCCTAGCATATCCGAATAGCTTCTGCTCTGAATGCTAGTGTATCTGGATGAGCCTTCTTCATATCTGGATGTCGTTCCTCCTATCCGGATATCCTTCCTGATATCCAGATGGCTTTTCCAGAAATCCAATTTAACTTCCAGTGATGTTTTAATCCAAATTTTAATTAAATTAATGTATTCAATACCTCCAAATATTGAATTTAAATGCCAGAATTTATCAAGTTAATCATGCCCATACCATAATTCATAATTCATAGAATCTTTGTATTCCAATATACTGAAGATCAGATTACATGGTTAGTATTTATTATGACATGTTCAGCATTACTCTATGAGATTATGTGCATACATTGTGGTATGAGCATTTAGCATGACTTTATATGGAGCACTACATATCGTGTGCTAGCATGTATATGAGCATAGCATTGCATTATGCACACCAGGCGGCTTGTCCACGGGGATCCCACCAATTTCAATTTCATCTCAGTTTATGAGTTGCCCGCTTGATGGCCACCAGGGGGCTAGGGGTATATTCCCTACAGTATGTGCTTACAGTTTTTCTATTTATAGGATTTAGATCAGTCAGGTATGTTTTACAATTATGTGGGGCTATGAGCCAAGTTGCATACCTACATGTAGTTTATAGTTTATGTGCATTACATTTTTATGAATGCAATCAGACAGTGTTTATACAGTACAAGTTCAGTGAGTTATTTATCGTTATCGATATTCTTCGATTCAGCTTCAATTATTTTTTTCTAGCTTATTACTTGCAGAGCTTTGTAGCTCACCTTGTACTCTTCGCCCTTCCAGGTTCTAGTAGGAGAGTACCCGATGTGGGGCCTAGCAGTAGTGGTTTATAGTGTGTGTATGTGGAGCCGCTCAAGATCAAAGATGTCTGGGAGTTTGTTAGTTTAGTGTCTTGACAGTTGGATTATTTTATATTTCAATTGAGGGAATTTCCCTTAGACAATGATTACTGTTTCAGTTTTTCAGTTCAGTTAGAGATGTTTCAATTATGACCAGTTAAGTTATTCATGGTATCAGATTTATGTTTGTGATGAGTTTGAGTTTTATGTTATTTTACTCATTCTTTTCCCCAATAGCACCTCTTCTCGAGCAGTTCTGGGAGAGGGGGTGTTACATATACTCATACCACTACATCAATACATGCAAGAGATAATACAATTCACAAACTCGGACAACAATGCTAGTCACCACATCATCCTCCCGACGCCATTCCTACTTTCATCTAGACTTGCAACATCTACAATATGAGGTAAAACCTTATGAGTCATAAAGACTCAGTAAGGGTGCAATGCATAAGTAAATTAAGTATGAGAGAGCATATAATGCAAAAATGCAATGCAACATGGGTAGTCTTCCATGCCCTCATAACCTCCATAGGTTAAGGCATCAACCAACCCTTCCCACAACACTAGTCCTCCATATGGCCATAGGTACACTAGAACTCATACTATGCAAGTATTACCACTACATTCAACTCATAAAGAAAATATTTACAAATGCATGCAAGACCACCACCCTTGGGGTCACCCCTTACCTGCCTCGAAGCCTCATCTTCCATGAGCATGAACTCCACCAGAACTCCGAGCTCTTCTAGGATCATCGCCTCCTTTGTCGAACCTAGATGCCACACAAATCCGAACCATACATTAGACATTAAACCAGGGCTCATATTTTAGCCACACACCGCAAAACCACCCATCAACAACTACAACCCCAAACACAAGCATACTCCAACCATCACTTCACATTACATCATTCCACAATATCTCACATAAAACAAATAACTAGAAAAGAATTAAATTAATTTACCTTAGCCATCTGGAGGAGAAATCTGAAAAAAAATACCCACACTAGCATTATGGGATGCCACCTTGCACTCAAAACCCCATTTTCGAGCTTTTGACACGCTTTTAAAGCTCCAAATTAATTTTTAGAGTTTTTTTGACCTTTTTAGAATTTTTCTAGCATTTTTCCATTTTTTCTCCCTTTTTTTTCCTATTTTCCATATTTCCTTTATTTTAATTTTCTTTTCTTTTTCTTTTTCTTTTTCTTTATTTTTCTTCTTCCTCTTATCTTATTCTTCCTCTTGCGCCTTCTCCCCTACGGGCGCCTTGTAACACCCAGTGTTTCTCGTGTTAAGAGAATGAGAAATGAAGTGAGAAATTTACAAGAATGTCCTTGAGAAGGTGATGGATCTTTGTGAATAATAGTGCCCTATGAGAGGGGTATTTTGTTAATTTGGATAGTGAATTCCAATAAAGGGTAATTTGATAAATTGAAAATAATTCCTAGGTCGAATTAAGTATGGAAGTGAATTACTTTCCCATTTTCATATTTATGTGGAGATAAATGGGATTAATAATTCACAAAAGGGATATTTTAGTAATTTAGAGTGAAATTCCATAAAGGAATTAAATTATGGAAAATAGGAAAAATGATGAATATTCAATTATGTGAGGAAATAATTGATTTCTCCCTAAATTGGTGAATTAATGTGGTAATGCCAGATGGATGGTTGAGACGGAAGCTTGGAAGCCAAGTATGGTGTCTTAGAGTGACACATGGCAATATGTGGTCTAAGATAAAGGAGAGAATTAAATAAATGCAAAAGAAATGATATTTAGTCTTTCAAGCATTTAATGAGAGGCATGATTATGGTGAATTAAAGAAAATCCAAAAGAAATGGTAATTAGTCACTATTAATGTCGTGGAAAATATGGGGATTTAATTAAATGAGAAAGAAAATAGAAATTCAAGATGATTCAAAGGTGGAGGATTATTCTTGAAATGGGAAGTGATCTAAGGGATGAGATAAAATCCTTCAAGTTGGCATGGATTGCCAACTCATTTAAGAAATCTTTTTTTAAATTGATTTTGGATGGTGGAGATCATGAGTTAAAAAGATGGAAGGCTAGGATTAAATCCTAGCAAAGCACTTGGATTGTGTTTTTAATTGAAGGTTGAGATCTTCCCTTGGAAAGTAAATGAAATCTAATGGATGAGATTAAAGAAGGCAAAAGCACATGGATTGTGCTTTCTTGTGTGGTTGGGATTTTCTCTCTAAAAGCAAAGGGACATCAAGGGCTAAGATGAAGTCTTGAAATTGAGATATCAAGACAAGAGAAGTATAAAAAGGGAAAGAGAGCCTTTGTCTCAAATTTTTGTCATTTGAAGAGCCTTGAAGAAGAAAGGAAAGAGAAAAAGAAAAATGAAAGAAAGAAAGGTAAGATCTTTTGTGTGTTTTAGCCACATGAAGGCTAGATCTCCTCTCTTTTGTTCTTCTCTAGTAATATGGATTTATTTTGTGTGTAAGTATCTCTTGGGTAGAAGGGATGGAATGAAGTTAGGAAGGTTTAAAGGCTTCAAAGAATGCTAAGGTAAGGAATAGCCCCATGGGATGGTGGCTAGTAAGGTTGTAAGTATGGTTCATGAATTTTTATGTGTGCATTGGCATGTTGTTTGTGTTCAAGGACCTATACCCATGAGGTTGTGTGGGTAAGGTAGGTTAAGCCTCAAACCAAGGTGGTTGTGAGGATATGGAAGCCCTAACTTTGTTGCATTGCATGCATTGCCATCACATTTTATATTCATGTTCATGCTTATTATCATTGCACCCTTACTAAGCTTAATAGCTCATAAGGTTTTATCCTCCCCTTGTAGGTTGTTCTTATGGCAAGAGGTTGGGAAAGTTACAACCTTGAGGTTGGAAACTTTGTGATGTATTTTTTTTGAGTTGTTAGTTGTGGCTTATTGAAGCCTAAGCATGTATTGTAATGGTTATGTATGATTTTATTTTGAAAATAAGATATTGGCTTATGGAATGTGGAAGCCAAGGTATTGATGTAAATCTCATATTTGGTTTGGGTTGTTAGAAGCCAAAAGGGTTAAATAAAATATTTTTGTTGGAAGAAATGTGGTGAATATTTGTGATTATTTATTTAACTTAATTTCTGAAAATTTTGGGTTAGGAAACCCAAGAAAAAAAAGAAAGATATAGGAGTGAGGTTGGCAGGTGGCAGCAACTGGGGCTCTCAGGGGGCCACAGCGGGTAGCAGGCCAGGCCCAGCGCGCATGGGCACTAGGGCGCACAGGCGGGTGCCCGCGCATAGGGGCACAAGGCCTGCGACCAGCCCGCGCGGCTAGTGCATTGCGGGGTCCCAGGCGAGCTAGCAGGCCCTGCTGACTAATTTTTTAAAAAAATATCAAAAAATTGGGGATTTTTGGGGCATTTCTTGGTTGATTTTGGGCCCTGGAAGAATTTTCAAAAATAAAGGGATTTTGGGTATTTTTGGAGAAAATGCCAAAATTTTTGAAAATTTAAATTATATGAGTTTTTCCTCCAAAATTGGTAAAAATGAATGGGTTGATTGAAATTGTGAATTCTATGGAGTCCGATGGAATTCTTGGAAAGAAGAAGAATTAAAATAATAAAAATGGCGATTAGGTAAACTTAATAGAAATTAATCAAACCAAGTGTGGTATGGTTAAAGTCCAAATCTGCTAGTTGACTCTAGGATTGAGGGAAGGGAATGACGAACCCTAGTTTCCACCTAGGGCGTTTCACGTTGAAACATAGTCCGCCCTTCACAAATGGCCTGGCATGTGAGCAGTCAGATGATTGTTCACGAGTGGCACCCGTAAATAGGAACGGGGCGTCACACACCTGCTCCTTCTTCTTCCTCAACGCCAACTGCCCCTGACCTCCGCCAACCGCGGCCATGACCAGCCCGGCCGCCGGTCACCCTAGCACCACCGTGCTCAGAGCCACCAGTCATCGACGCCTCCAACCCAAGCCACCACGACCAAACCCCTCATGCGCTCAACCAACTGCCATGGCTGATGCCTACCTCCGACAATCGCCACCGCCTCCACCACGAGCTACTGCAACCCGCACCTAAGCCATCGTTGGCCATTGCTACTTTTCCAGACTCCATTGCCAGCCTTTGCTGCTTCAGACCGTTGCTGCCAACGCCAATCGATGCCGCTTCCAACCACGGTGTAACACCCCAAATTTTTCGAGCGTGTTATAACTTAGGATTTCGGGAATATAATAATTTTTCATACCACAATCACTGCCATACATCAGATAAATTCCCAAAAACCTTAATTTTCACCTCCTCAGCTTAACAAACCCAAAATTAATAGCTAAGACAGGTGTTAAAATTTCAAATGCGGAAGCTAGATTGAACCTGATATGGTTCACAACCATAATGCTTTATTTATCATAAAATTGTTCAAGATGTCTACAAAGATATTACAAGGACATCATCCCTAGCAAGTGATAACTGAACATCTTAAACATATCCAAAATTACATAGGTATGATAAACATGCTACATATAGTAAATTAAGCTTATTCTTCAGCTACCTCCTTTCCCTTAGAGCCGCTCGTAGAACCTGGAACGTTTGAATATTTCAGGGACATAGTCCAATTAGAAGATGA
Source organism: Diospyros kaki (assembly GCA_036245055.1). Classification (NCBI taxonomy): domain Eukaryota; kingdom Viridiplantae; phylum Streptophyta; class Magnoliopsida; order Ericales; family Ebenaceae; genus Diospyros; species Diospyros kaki. The sequence goes on along the minus strand of BSEG01000009.1, from coordinate 16,425,007 downwards.
ATCTTCTAGTGAGAAAACTTCAAAAACAGTTTATATCGATGCATGATCAGGTATAAAATGTATGAGAAGACAAGGAGAACTACTCCGAAGTGCCTCGTGAACACGTCAGCCTCCTCCAACGAGAGCTTTCTCAATGGCGCACGCATAGCGCTTCTCGAGAGGTCCCTAACCATGTCACTTCGCCCCAAATTCATAGAACTCATGCAAGCACCACATCCATTGTTCCTTAGGCTCACGGTCTTCCCACGAGAGCTTTCTCAATGGCGCACACACAGCGCCTCTCGGGAGATATCCAACTTTTGCCCTCGGCCAACAACAAATAGGTACAACAGTATGGCCACATGGATTTTATAAATGCAACATTTAAAAAACCAACACCATATATTTTCAGGAAAATTCAGTTCATAGATGCAACATAATTTCACGTAAACAAATAATAAGAGTTTACATATAAGAACTTCATGAAACACGTGTCATGCAATAGAAGTCTCTCATAAGAGAAATAAAAATAGGTTTGAGAGTAACCCATGGTGCCTATTTATAGAATTCTTCAACCAATCACATTATGCCACTTGTCACAACCTTAGCTATGGACTCCAAAGACTCAAACCTATAATTAAATGGCCTTTGAAATCCAAAGCTAGAATGGATTTGATTTTTGGAATCCAAGCTAATTCCCCAACTTCTTTCAAATGACACTTTGGCTCCATATTTCAAGTCCTCAACTTTAATATTTTACCATACGAGCTTACAATTTCATCCTTATTTCATTTAAATAATTCTCTAATTATAATTACGCCCTCAAACATCAAATTTATTGAGATACTTAAAATCTTGAATTTAATAACTCAAAATTACTTGATATATACGATTTCTGAGAAGCCCTTACCATCATTCGGTCTTTTCAGGCTTCAACTTAGCTTAACCGAAAAATCGTCTCTGATTTGATTTCTTTCAGCGTCATAAATCTCGCCTCGAGACGCTCATCAAAAATATACCTTTGTCCTCAGGTATCTAAGCTCTAAGGCACTCCCTGCGACTGATTTGGTCACTTGTTGCCATTTCAAACATATTTTCTGGTATTTTTAACTCACTTAAAATACGTTGCAACCTTACGAAAATATGGGGTATTACAATCTACCCCCCTTAAAAGAATTTCGTCCTCGAAATTGGCTCATACACGCAATCTCCAAAGATCAAAATAAGGCATTTCACAGCTTGGACATATCTCATATATATCTCATAGTCCACAAAATTCCAATATTTCCAATCTAACTTTTCTAGTGGTGAGCAAACAAGAATGGCCAACAACCATACCTCAACAGTCGACAGCTAGCACCCCTACATCTAGCATTCCCTCTGTCGGCCTGACGAGGGATCGCTCCTCCCCTAAGGAAATCCGACGCACCTGCTGGCAGAGGCTTCCTCACCTCCAACGGTCCGGACATTCCCAGCCTGGGTATGGACTGCCCCACCCACTCAGTTCAACCATAGGGATTGCTCGACTGAGGGTCCAACGATCGATAGTTTTGGTATATCAAGTGACCGATAGTGCTATTCCACCATAAACCACATAAGAAGCCATCACGACGCTGCCGTGGTAACACGAACTCAACCAACAGCAGGTACTCCTCCCAAACTTTAGGTATGCACATCCTACCCTGAAACTTGAGAATGCAATCTCGCATCTCAAAAATCATAACCCTTGAGCTGGCCACACTCATCTATCCATAGATGTATAGGCCGGTCACCCCCACTAGTCTCTCGTATCTCGGTCTCCAAATCCAGCCGAACTGTCAGGCTAGCTATCAAGACGGATGAACCCTTCGGTACTACACTCACCAACATTAGGCTAAAAGCCTCAACAACGGCCACCCTTGGGCCATCAACCCGGCCACCACATTGGCACTCCCCAGGTGATACAAAAAGTGTAGTCGTAGTCCTTCAGGAACTCCATCCACCGTCACTGCCTCATGTTCAACTCTTTCTGCGAGAACACATACCTCAGACCTTTGTGGTTCGTGAACGCCTCAAACATATCATCGCATCAGTAGTGTTTCCATAACCTCAAGAGCACATACCTCAACTGCCAGCACCAAGTCACACATCGGGTAGTTCACCTTGTGCCTCCACGTGATCCCCACACGATCACAAGGTTATGTTGCATCAACATGCAACCCAATCCTTTGAGCTATCACAAGCTCTCATTGCATCCGGCAGACCATTCTCACTTGACTCTCCTCACGAATCCTGACATGGATATAACTACTCCGAAAATTCTCTTCATGAATCTCTGATAACAGTCTGCCAATTTCAACATACTTTCAATCTTTTCATAAATAGCTTTAGGATCTTATCACAAAGCTCTAGTCCTTTCCTCTGTCACTTCTGGCACTACTTCCCATACCAAGCGTAACTCCAAACCTCATGGATCCTCGAGTCACTCATCCCTGAGGACTCTATATTCCTTCCCATAGGTGTCGAAATCACCATCAGACAACCCATAGGTTCGGCTCCTACTCCCAACGAAATCTCACCATGGTCTTAAGCTACGCACCTCAAACCATTACATAAATATTTCAAAGATCTGCCTTTCAGCTGTCTCGATAATGATTTGGGTCCCATGCGGTTGCCTATGGCATAACCTATCCACATATCCCTTCTCACAGATTGTACCCAGACTTTTAATCATCGCGTGTCTTCCTTACACGAATATACTATCATCCCAAGGACATCAACTCATCATGTCCCAAATCATGGACAATTAAAATTTCCAACTCGAAACCTTTACGAGGCCTAAGACTTCACTTGGCCACTTCATAAGCTAAGTTGACACCAAACTTACATGACCCGATCCCATGAGTCGCTTTCTCAAGGTAACCTTACCTCAATTCCAAAATCCAAGGCACTATCCGAAAACCTCTTCCCTCAACTACCTCAGGCCGACTGGACTTTCGAGCAGGTCATCGCACCTCCCTCACTCCATGACACGGCCAAGATTCTCGCATGGGTGACCACAAAGCTAGGGTCGCCCTTTAGCCTATTGGAAGTCAACTCTAAGGCGTGCCTCCATTGCATGCTCTCAGCATTTTTCAAATCCTTGAACCTACTAGACTGCTTAAAATTCTTGGCCTAAATCCCAAGATTCAGAGTGGCTTCGCACATCTAGCCATGTACAACTTTTTGATCATCTATTAGGTTCTAACAGAACAATGCAAACCTTCCCTTAGGTTTGCCTTGAGTTTACAATCCCCAAAAATCTCCAAGCCTACTCATGGCTAATCACCTGATAACCAGCAAATTCAGACTTATCTATCAATAAATCTACCAAGAATACACCCTGGTATCTCCCGATTTTTCACCTGTAACAACCCGTCAGAGGGTCTAGTATTTAATTAGAATTATTTAATAATTGTTAAAGAATTTGATTAAGATATTTTGCCATTTAATTATTTAATGTGGCAATTTAGATATTTTGAAGGAAAAGAATAGCATTAAATTCTTTTTAATGTTGGAATTAAAGGAATTTGCCAAGGTGGCAATTTAGTAATTTTTAATAAAGAGAATAGCATTTAAAGAGCATTTAATTTTAGTTATTAAGTGTGGAAATTAAATGTTAGGACATGAAGGTCATTTAGAAATTTGTAATTAGAATTTAATTGTTAATTAAAGTTATATTGATTAAGGGATTAAGATAATCCATAAGTGAGATGGTCTTAGTTTAAAGTCTCCTAGTTATAAGATATCCATATGTGAGATGGTTTTGGGTTAAACTCTCCTAGTTATATTAGGAGAAGGAATCCATGTTAGAAAGGGAGTAGGATCTTGGGTTTTTATATAGCATTTAATGGCATTTATTTATTGTGAAAATTAAATGCAAGGGCATGAAGGTAATTCTAGAGTTTTATTATTATTTGAGAGTTTTAATAATAATTTTTGTATTTTTATTAATTAAGTGAGATTATGTATTTAAAGGAGAATGAGAATCCATGTATGAGATGGTTTGGTTTAAAGTCTCCTAGTTATATTAGGAGAAGGAATCCATATTATAAAGGGAGTGGGATGTAGGGTTTTTATACCTCTATATATAGAACCCATTAGCTTAGTTTTTCTTCACGCCATGTGAAGAACCAAGAGGCCAAGAGATAGCAAAGGCTTGCTAGAGTCTTCGGGATCGCTCCAGGGTTCGATCAGAGAGTTCTATCAGGCAAGTATTCTTCCTGTAATCCCTTCCATTACAGGTTCATATTAGTTTTGATTTCAGATTATTCCAGTTCTTCGTTGTAGTTTTCAGATTTATATCATTAAGTAGAGACGTATATATATATATATATATGCGTATAACAGTAAAGTTATGAGCAAGTTCTATTAACCCTTATCCATTTTGGATTGTAAGCTCCATTAATCCTTATCCATTTTGGATTGCAAGTTCCATTAATCTTTATCCATTTTGGATTGCAAGTTTTATTAATCCTTATCCATTTTGGATTGCAAGTTCCATTAATTCTTATCCATTTTGGATTGCAAGTTCCATTAATCGTTACCCATTTTGGATTGCAAGTTCCATTAATCCTCATCCATTTTGGATTGCAAGTTCGATTAATCCTTATCCATTTTGGATTGCAAGTTCTATTACTCTAAGTTCTAATATCTGGATACCTTGTATCGTATCCAGATGTGTCTAAAGTTCTTCGAGTATGATATTCGGATGGTTTGTTTATACATCCAAAGATGTCAAGATCATATCCAGATGTCTCACCTGATATCCGGATGCCTCCCTCAAAAGTTGAATTTTTCATTCGAATAGTCCCCAGTTATATTCGAATGCATCAGTGAGATATCCGGATGACCAGAATCACATCCGGATGTCCTAGTTCATATCCAAATACATCCCAGCATATTTGAATAGCTTCTGCTTTGAATATCAGTGTATCCGGATGAGCCTTCTTCATATCTGGATGTCTTTCATCATATCCGGATATCCTTCTTGATATCCGGATGACTTTTCCAGAAATCCAATTTAGCTTCCAGTGAGTCCTAATTCAAGTTTAATTCAATTAATATTTTCAATACCTTCCAACATTGAATTCTTAAGCCAGAACATGACAAGTTAATCATACCCATACCCTAAATCATAGTTCATTAAATTTTTGTATTCTAATATATAGATGAAGATCATATCATGTTCAGCATTATTATAACATGATCAGCATTATTTTGTGAGATTATGTGCATACATTTTGGTATGAGCATTGAGCATGACTTTATATGGAGCACTACATATCGTGTGCTAGCATTTATGTGAGCATTGCATTGCATTATGCGCACCAGGCGGCTTGTCCGCGGGGATCCCACCAGTTTCAGTTTCAGCTCAGTTTATGAATTGCCCGCCTGGGGGACACCAGGGGGCTAGGGACTTATTGCCCACAGTATGTGCTTACAGTTTTTTCTGTTTACAGGATTTCAGATCAGTCAGGTATGTTTTATCAGATTATGTGGGCCTATGAGCCAAAGTTCAATACCTGCATTTAGTTTACGATTTATGTGCATTACACTTTTATGAATGCAATCAGACAGTGATTATTCAGTACAAATTCAGTGAGTTATTTATCAGTATCGATATTCTTCGATTCAGCTTCAGTTATTCTTTCCAGCTTATTACTTGCTGAGCTTTGTAACTCACCTTGTACTCTTCACCCCTCCAGGTTCTAGTAGGAGAGTACCAGATATGGGGCCTAGCAACAGTGGTCTATAGTGTGTGTACGTGGAGCCGCTCAAGATAAAAGATATCTGGGAGTCTATTGAGTTTTATTGTGTTTTCTCAATTAGATCTATTTTATATTTCAGTTGAGGGCTTGTCCCTTAGACAGAGTTTGTGCTTTTCAATCTGTATTGACTCAGAGTTTTTATTTCAGTTGATTGAGATGTCCAGTTATGGTATCAGATTTCAGATTATCAGCTAGTTTTATTTTATTTTCCCCAGTAGCACCTCTTCTCGAGCAATTCTAGGAGAGGGGGCATTACATCACCGACCACAAGTGCCTGTACCATATCTTAACAAGCTCATAACTCGCTGGCATCACTCAACTATACCTCTCCCCACTGCCTACTAGGGCTACCTAGACTAATCGTCTAGCCATACGAGAGTTTCCATTTTCCGAAATCAAACTCTTGGATCTCTAATCAATTTAGGTATGCAGCTTCTTCTACTGTAACCCATCATCCTGACACATCTTCCATTACTTTATTCTCTCAATCACGTCAAAGATTCGCACAATCTTTAAGATGACAATCCACAACTGCATTGCCAGCTAGAGTAGGTAGGTCTTTACATCACCCACGGTACTCCAATCCTTGCTGGATTTCTTCCTGAAACTATAAAGTTTCATCTCGGATCCTCATATCCTCAATCAATTCTTTCAAGAAATTTCTCAAGAATCTCAAACCGATTTATTTCCAAAAATCTCGAATCAGATCACGATATCTGGTTCCAATCGTCTTCCAAAAGCTCAATTCCTTTGCAACCATTACCCTTAATCCACCATTCATCATAGTGTTTTCAAATTCTTCTCATCGGGTTGACCACTGACAAATTTTCCTGATTCCACAGGTCTATTCGGCACATTGAACCGTAGTCACAACCTCTGTTGACTAGGTTGCCTTATAAATTGACGCAACTCACGCGTCATCACTTGGCCATCTTCGGCCTCTCACTTGACCCTATCCGTTGGATCCCTGATCTACACGTCTCATTTCTGACTAACCATCAGCTAGGCTATGTCAGATCAGACTAACCATTCATGATTCAATTATCCTTGATAACCACCAGTTATCTCGTCATTTCTCACACTGACTTCGACTAATGACCTCAAATCAACAGTCTCCAAATTTCTCGGATCCATAATCATGGCTACCAAGTCAACCTTACATTCGAACCACACTATCGGGTCCTAACATCCATCTGGCTTCCATTATTCATTGCGAATAGTAATTATATACTGCAATAGTGTATGTGCGTGAATAGTACACTAGGTAAGTTCCCAGGAAAGAGAGGTAGGTCACAAATGGACACACTTAAATACCAAGTCTTTCCTTAGCCAGAACTTTCCTAGACATGCACTTTCACTACACCACACTAAAATCCATAACCTTTAAGACTTCAGTCGTCAATCCCCGAATCTCCAAATAGGGGTTTCGTCTTATAAATCATTAGTCTCTATCTCCTAAGCCTTCACTTGGGGTTCCTACTAACTGGTTCTATTAATATCGAATCCTTTTAAGTCTCCAAGTCAAACTTCTCCTAAGTCTCCAAATAACATCCCGCTCTAATATCAACTATATCAGAGTCACTTAAGTCTTCCAATAAACTTAAGCTCTGATACCAACTGTAACACCCCAAATTTTTCGAGCGTGTTATAACTTAGGATTTCGGGAATATAATAATTTTTCATACCACAATCACTGCCATACATCAGACAAATTCCCAAAAACCCTAATTTTCACCTCCTCAGCTTAACAAACCCAAAATTAATAACTAAGACAGGTGTTAAAATTTCAAATGCGGAAGCTAGATTGAACGTGATATGGTTCATAACCATAATGCTTTATTTATCATAAAATTGTTCAAGATGTCTAGAAATATATTACAAGGACATCATCCCTAGCAAGTGATAACTGAACATCTTAAACATATCCAAAATTACATAGGTATGATAAACATGCTACATATAGTAAATTAAGCTTATTCTTCAGCTACCTCCTTTCCCTTAGAGCCGCTCGTAGAACCTGGAACGTTTGAATATTCCAGGGACATAGTCCAATTAGAAGATGAATCTTCTAGTGAGAAAACTCCAAAACAGTTTATATCGATGCATGATCAGGTATAAAATGTATGAGAAGACAAGGAGAACTACTCCGAAGTGCCTCGTGAACACGTCAGCCTCCTCCAATGAGAGCTTTCTCAATGGCGCACGCATAGCGCCTCTTGGGAGGTCCCTAACCATGTCACTTTGCCCCAAATTCATAGAACTCATGCAAGCACCACATTCGTTGTTCCTTAGGCTCACGGTCTTCCTACGAGAGCTTTCTCGATGGCGCACGCACAGCCCCTCTCGGGGGATATTCGACTTTTGTCCTTGGCCAACAACAAATAGGTACAAAAGTATGGCCACATGGATTTTATAAATGCAACATTTAAAAAAACCAACAGCATATATTTTCAGGAAAACTCAGTTCATAGATGCAACATAATTTCACGTAAACAAATAATAAGAGTTTACGTATAAGAACTTCATGAAACACGTGTCATGCAATAGAAGTCTCTCATAAGAGAAATAAAAATAGGATTTAGAGTGTAGGAGTCTCACGGAGTCTCACCTTGTTGGTTTATCTCTTCGACGGTATAATTTCACAGCAAATGGCCTAGATTTCTACAGAAAACATGCATTTTCGTAAATCTAACCTCAAATATTTTTATATAGGGTTGACGGGCATTAAAGTAGGGGCATAACTGAAAAATTTCATATAAAAACAACGCCTCACGTGCTCTCACGCTCCCCAAGAAGGCTGGCCACGCGCCCCCACGCGCAGCCATTTTTCGGCGCGTGTAACTCGCGCGGGCACCAGAATCCGAACAGCAACGCCTCGTTTTCGTATTTCAGCCATATCTCCCTCGTTTTAACTCCGATTCAACCCCTGTTTGAACCTACGCGACCCTCTCTGCCCCCTCTACAAGACTATCAAAAAATGGACTTACCTTACTTTTTTGCTGACTGATTTTGGTGAACTCCGGTGAAGACCCACAACTCTGACGAGGCTTGTTCTCCGTCGCTTCTTCGCCGCTTTCTTCCCGCCTTCTTGCCGTACTCCTTCCCTCTCTCTAGAGCAAGCTCCTCCTCTCTCTCTAGAGCAAGCTCCTCCTCTTAGAGTGCTTCACTGCTCAAAGCTCTCTTGAATGATTTGAGAACAACCCATGGTGCCTATTTATAGAATTCTTCAACCAATCACATTATGCCACTTGTCACAACCTTAGCCATGGACTCCAAAGACTCAAACCTATAATTAAATGGCCTTTGAAATCCAAAGCTAGAATGGATTTGATTTTTGGAATCCAAGCTAATTCCCCAACTTCTTTCAAATGATACTTTGGCGCCATATTTCAAGTCCTCAACTTTAATATTTTACCATACGAGCTTGCAATTTCATCCTTATTTCATTTAAATAATTCTCTAATTATAATTACGCCCTCAAACATCAAATTTATTGAGATACTTAAAATCTCAATTTTAATAGCTTAAAATTACTTGATATATACGATTTCCGAGAAGCCCTTACTATCATTCATTCTTTTCAAGCTTCAACTTAGCTTAATCGAAAAAATTTCTCTGATTTGATTTCTTTCAGCGTCATAAATCTCGCCTCGAGACACTCATCAAAAATATACCTTTGTCCTCAGGTATCTAAGCTCTAGGGCACTTCCTACGACTGATTTGGTCACTTGTTGCCATTTCAAACATATTTTCTGGTATTTTAAACTCACTTAAAATACGTTGCAATCTTACGAAAATATGGGGTATTACACACGGCTAGCCACCATCTCCTATTTCTCTTCACCTCTCAATTTCTCTCCCTCACGGCTATAGCTCTCACGAGCTCGCCTTCACTCACAAAACCAGATAACCCCTAGGGTCCCCTCAGCTTTCTGAAGGTCCCCTATGACCATTCAGTACTGGCACCCATTTGAGCTTATATAGAAATTATTCCCGGTCTGACTGCTTACAATGTCATTAGCCTCACCTCGAGACGCTCACCAAGCTCATGCCTTCTTTCCTGGACATCCAAGTCCTGGGGCATTCCCTTCCATCGATTCGATAAATTTAATTAATTAAATTCTCAAAACTGACTTTCAGGCTTCCCGGACCACCCGAGGTCCTTTCAAAATAACTAAAAATTATTCTTTTCGAACACCATGTAATATCGGGTATTATACTTATCTTTGCTCCAGTATTTCCTTTACCATCTTTTTTATATCTGGGGCCCCCATTGGGTTCTGCTCTACTATTATCGTGGGGGGCTGTAGATAAAGGGCTCTTTCAGATTGTTCATTTCTTCTTGATGTGGTGCTCTCATTGGTCTCTTCACGAGTGATTCCTTTTTCTGTTGGTCTGCACCTTTCTTCAGGTGCTTCATGGGAAGTAGGTGCATGAGGTCGGTACTGAAGGTTCCCTAGCTAGACTTTTTAGGGGTTATAGATTTCCAAGTAATGGAAATGTTGAGGATGCAAACATTCCCTCTTTGTTAATGATTAGGGTAGATTCCCTCCAGAAGATAGGTGCCTAACTGATTGAGGAAGCTCAGCATGAGGCAACAGTTCGTACAATAAGATGGTCAGGTTTTGTATTGCCTTGGCGTTCTTGTCATTTTTCTTTTTCAATTCATCGTAACTCTTCTTTAAATTTTCATATTTCACTAACAGAATAGTACGTGGGGCACTTCCTAAAGTTGAAGAGTGTCCATGAGAGCCTATTCTCGACACTCCAAAGGAAAATTGGGCCTACTTTGGCGAGTACAATTGTTGTTCTGACAAGCATTGAGAGGTTGGGGCTGCCTAGAAACTATGCTCCAAAGTATACATCTGGCTATCCAGATTCCCACTCCCCGTACAGGTGGAACATGGAGTGTCTCTTGGAGAGCCTTTTCTTGTCCTGATTAGCTTCTAGCTACAATGGTCTCTCTTCTCACAGGTATAATTTTTCTTTCGACCGAACCCCTCCTCATTATGGGGTTTTCTTCTCTAGGGAAGTGTTTCCCGGGAGGGCTTTTATAGGGTGATGCCCGCTGGTTGTTGGGATGATTGCTGACATAGGCAAATCTAGTAGCTCTCACCATTGATTCTAGCTTTTAGCCAGTTTCCCACAAATTATGTCAAATTATTGTTGCCAAAATACAACAATTAAAGTTTGAAGTGTGGGAACACTTCAGATCTCTGCGGAGCGAGCATAACTAGTAAGCAACTATCAAGGGTATATGTTAGGATGATAGGTAACCTTTGAGCTGTAAGGGATACACAAGTTGGAATTGCAAGGGGTCCACAAACTTGGAACTGTGAGGGACCCACGAGCCAGAATTACAAGGGATCTCCAAGCTAGAACTATGGGGGATCCACTTGTGATGCCCCGCTCCCACTTACGGGTGCCACTCGTGAATAATCATCCGAACTGCTCACATACCTGGCCGTTTGTAAAGGGTGGACTATGTTTCGACACAAAACGTCCTAAGTGGGAACTACGCTTCGTCCTTCCCTTCCCTCAATCCTAGGATCAACTAGCAAACCTGGGTTTTAACCAACACACTTGGCTAATTAATTTCCATTAATTTGCCCAATCATCAATTTAATTCTTCTCCTTTCCAAGAATTCCATCGGGCTCCAAATATTTCAAAATTCCAAACAACCCATTGATTTTTCCAAAATTCTAGAAAAAATTCAAATTTTTTTCATTTTCCAAAAACTCGACATTTATCTCCAAAAATGCTCAAAAATTCCTTTATTTTGAAAATTCTTCCGAGGCCCAAAATCAATCAAGAAATGCCCAATAAACCCCATTTTTTCAAAAACTTTTTTAAAAAAATTGGCCGACGGGGCCTGCTGACGCGCCCGAGGCCCACACAGGGCCCTGTGGTGCGTTAACCACTCGAGCTGGCCACGAGCTGGCACCCCCGAGCGCGCTACTGCCCACCAAGGCCCCCTGCGGGCCACCTGGTGACCCCAACTACTACTGCTACTACCTTCCAACCTTTTTCCCTTTTTCTTTTTTTTTCTCTCTTGGGCTTTCTAACCGAAAATTTCCAGAATTTCAATACCCATTTTTAACATCCCAAAAAGCTTCATTTCACAAAAAAAAAATACTCATTACAACCACTCATGGGCTTATTACAACATGAACCAAAAATAACAAAAATAGGCTTCCATATAAGCCTTACAATGATCTTGAATCTTCATTCCCATGCATCCACATGCTATCCCATCCTTACCTTGACTTTCCCATGCCTTGACAACCTATATGTGAGGGTAAAACCTCATGAGCTATTAAGCTCAGTAAGGGTGCAATGACAATAACTATGAACAAGAATATAGAATGTGATGCCAATGCATGCAATGCAACAAAGTTAGGGCTTCCATAGCCTCACAACCACCTTGGTTTGAGGCTTTAACCTACCCTACCCTACACAACCTCATGGTCATAGGTCCTTGAACACAAACAACATGCCAATGCACACATAAAAATTCATGAACCATACTTACAACCTTGCTAGCCACCATCCCATGGGGCTATCCCTTACCTTTTCCATTCTTTGAAGCCACAAGAACTTCCTAGCTTCATTTCCAACTCTTCTCCTTAAGAGATCCTTGAAACAAGATTTAAAGAAACTAAACCACCATCAAGAGAAATAAAAAGAACTTACACTACCATCAGGAAGAATGCTTACCTTTCTTTCTATTCTTCTTTAAAAGTAGAAGTGCAAGAACCCGAGGACAAGAACGCGGGAAGGAAGCATCACTTAGGAATCCGAGGAGGAAACTTTAATGTAATACCCGGTATTATATGATGTTGAAAATAAATATATTTTAATTATTTTGAAAGAATCTCGGGTGGTCCGGGAAGCCCAAGAGTCGGTTTCGAGAAATTAATTAATGAAATTGCCGAATTGGTGGCAGGGAGTGCCTCGGGACTTAGATGTCCAGCGAAGAGGGCAAGAGATTGGTGAGCGTCTTGAGATGAGGATAGCGACACTGGAAGTAGTCAGATCGGGAATAAATTCTATATAAGCCTGAGTGGGTGCTAATACCGAATAATCGGAGTGGACCTCCTAGAAGCTGAGGGGACCCTAGGAGTGGTTTGGTTTTCTGAGTAAGGCAACCCTTAAGCGTTTTTAGGTCGAATAAAGGTCCCGTGCAGGCGCAGGGACGTGGTCGATATTCCCGAGTAGCGATCGGTTATTAATTTTGATAAATCGAGATTTTGTGTAGCTTAATGGTGTAATTTAAAGCCTTAGGAGGGTCCAAGAGCAATTATAGAAAATCCCTATGTGTAATTATTATATTCCTTAAGTGGAATTATGGTAAAAATAAGGGGGATTAAAAATTGTAATTATATATATAGGTCGTATATGCGCGAGGAAGCTTCAAGGAAGCTTCCTATTTGAAATTTAAAAATCAAAAGCAGAGCTCGGGAGGGAGGAGCCAAGAGCCGAGAGAGAGAGTGAGATCGAGAAGGAGCTTGATCAAGCGTTTGAGAGAGTGAGATGAGACTGAGAGGGAGCTGTTCAAGGGAAAAATGGCAAAAGAGAGAGAGAGAGAGAGAGCTCAAGGCGGCAGCGGCCATGGCTGCCATTTGGTGGCCAAGTCAGAGAAGGAGCAAGAGAGCTTGCGGGAGGCCGAGATCACTAGAGAAAGAGAGTGAAAGAGAAGGAGAGATCAGGATAGGAGGTCGCGGTGGTGGCCAGTTGTAGCAACCAACAACGGAGGCTGCCATGGCCGAGCATGCGGAGGAAGGACAGCAACGAGGGAGGCCGGGCGAGGCTGGAGCGACTGATGGCGGTGGTTCCGGTGGTCAGAGGAAGCTTCAGCGACAATTATGGAAGCCTCAGTGGCCGGCGAGGGCTGCTGGTTGCAGCAAAGCAGGGGCGTCCATGGCGGGTGACTGCGCGCAGGGGAAACCAGCTGCGGCAATGGTGGCTGGCCGTCGATCGCGTGATGGTCTGGGAGCAGCGGGCGACGCAAGGGGCTAGCCAAGGTGGTGGCCGGCGGCATTCGGCGATGGCTATGCGTGGAGGTGCGACCGTTCGTGAGGAAAAAGAAGAGCAGGTCACACGCGCGGGAAAGAGAAGAAGAAGAAGACACTGTGTGCGCGTGGAAGCCAGGGAAGAAAAGGAAAGGAAAAATAAAGAAAAAAAAAGGAAATAAGAAAAATCTGGAAAATAGGAAAAAAATTCTGAAAATTTCCAGTAAAATGGGAAAAGTTCTGGAAATTTAATTGGGGCTTGATGAGCAGGTCGGAACCTCGAAAATATGATTTTTGGGTACAAATGGCAGCTCGGGAAGCAACGTCGGTGTTGGCATTTTTTCGAACTTCTCTCTAGATGAGTCGAGGTAAATTAATATTTTCTTCCCAAATCATTTGCATTAAGCGAGTTAATATAGAATCATTATTTGTTGGATTAAACCTATGGTTGGGGTTGTTTGTAGTTGTTGGTGGGTGATTCTTGAGGTGAATAATAAATGCGTAAGCCCTAATGTGATGCTAATAGAGTTGGGGTTTTGTATGTTTGCCTCTAGGTTCGACCGGGAAGGCAGTGATCCTAGAGGAACTTGAGATTCAGGCTGGAATTCGTGCCGAGGCAGGGATGAGGCTTCGAGCCAGGTAAGGGATGGCCCCATGTGGAGGTGGCCTTGCAAGTTGGTAAATATGTTTGATAATGTTTTTATGTTGCGTTTGCATGTAGTGGTTAACACTTACATGATGCGAGATCTAGTGGACCTATGACCATATGGAGGACTAGTGTTGTGGAGGTTGATAGGTTGATGCCTCAAACCTTGGAGGATTGTGAGGATGGATGGGCCTAGCCTCATTTGCATGCATTTGACATACATAAACATGATTATATTCATATTTACATGCATTGCACCCTTAGTGAGTCTTTGTGACTCATGAGGTTTTACCTCATGTGTAGATGATGCAAGTCTAGATGCAAGCAAGGATGGTGCTGGGAGGCTATTGTAGCAATTAGCCTGTTGCCTGAGATGTGTTGTTGTGTATTCTCTTGTATTTTCATATACTTATTTATGTAATTGAATGTAAGCGATATTGAGCACTAGATGTATCTAGTTGTTGTAATCACCATAGTGCGATAGATGTTGGCAAATTGCTAGATGTATATGTGTGGTTTTAGTTGTTGAAGCTAAGTTCGGTTCGAGTAAGGATCAACGAGGTATGTTCTCATAAATCCCCAATACTCAGCGAAGTGTTTGTTATGCTAGCTTTGTGCCTGGGTTACCTTTGGCTTGCTATGAAGCGAGCTGAAGAAAGGTGAAGCTCACTCGGGTTTCGGGTCTCAGTCTGCTGTGTTTTCTTGTTTGAGTTGGGACCGATTCCTGAGTGGAGCGAAGGGAAGGATGAAGCCTAGTTCCCACCTAGGGCGTTTCCTGTTGAAACATAGTCCCACCCTTCAGTTGTGGTTCGTCGGGTGAGTAATCCGGTCGATTATTTACCGGTGGCGCCCGTAAGTGGGAGCGGGTCATTACAGTTGGTATCAGAGCATGGCTAGCTATATGAGTGGAGAAGGCTAGCATGCTTGAGTGTTGCATATGGTTGATTTAGTGGTTGATGGGAGCGATTGCCAGAGTTTGGAGTCGGGGATTGGCTGGCACGATTTGGATGTAAGTCAGAATGTCCTAACTACTGAGTTGGGGTCGAGAACAGTTGGTTTGTGATCTAAAGGTTTGGATATGAGATTGATTTGATGACCTCGCAGGTCAAGCATGTGTTCCAAGGACCCTAGAGATTGGGTCGAGGCGTTGAGGCCTGTGATGATCTAAAGGGTATGCTTAGATATTCTTGTTATAGGAATAAGAGAATGTCATTGGTCGAGATGATATACCCATAAGTGGTATGCGGGTCGGGACAATGAGGAACCGAAAACCCAAGTGTGGGTGTTAGTGTCAAGAAAACTCGAATGTGGCATTTCGGGGATAGGAAGTGTTTTAAGGATGGTGGTTCCTTGAGATTGAGTTGTTGAGGCTCGTGTGGGGACACGAAGCCGAATCATGACAAGAGTCATGAAGGGCAAGGGAGCCTAAGGCATAACTAATCCGGGAAGGGATTAGTGGAGCGTCCCTATGTCAGGGATTTGTCGAGCATGTTCGAGGGAATAGAGTTGGCCCTTGGAAGTGGTGCAGTAAGGCTTGTCTGCTTGAGGTAGAGTGAGCTAAAGTGGGAGTTAGCTCGGGGCTCAAGGAAATGAGTCATCAGCGGGCTAGGTGGCGAGCTCTGAGAAGGGAGTAAGCTAAAGTTGCTCATAGATAGGCTCTGGGTGGAGCGGGCATGTGAAGCATATGCCAGTCATGGCCAGGGTAGGCATGACGTTGGTAGTTCGTAGAAAGACTCCGAGGGGAGTCGGGTGTGCGTTGTGCATAAGGGATGCATATGATGCCATGTGATAGTGTCATTATGGCGATCCCGGAGGGGATGTGCCTGAGGTGTGAGCGAACCTTAGTTGGGTTCATGTTGAATCAAGATTTATCCTAAGAAATGATGTGTGTGTGGCAAGTGGACCCTAGTGGGTGTTTGTATGAGATGGAAATCCCAAGTAAGTCGAATTGGAAGCTAGGGGAATCCAGATTTGGGATTAAGGAGTTGGGCATGCGTTGATATGCGTGTGAGAGCCATTGGGTTAGAAGTCCTAGTTGTGAAGGGTCAAAAGACCGTTCATGTGATTGATGGATGATGGGCCAATCAAAACCTTCATTATGATGTCTGGGGTCGGGATGACGCCTAAGGTCACGAGACCCTTGATGGGAGACGCGAAGGTCACCCAATGAAGGGTATGAGCGGTGTGTGGGCCAAGGGTAATGAATTGTGGCAACAGGACATCCGTGGGCTATGCGCGCGCATGAAATGCCAACTTTAGATACCAAGTAGGCAGGGGCATGATGAGCAATGTGGAGGCCCGAATTTTAAATTCCAAGTCATGGGAGCCTGAGCAAGGCATGTTGGAAGGCCAAGCTGGGCATCGTGACTAAATGCATATGTGGGTGTGCAAGGAGAGACGAGAGGTCTCAATTTACCTAGAGGGTAATGGTAGGTGCTCTATGGTTATGGGTGCCGGAGCTTAAGGTAGGCTCAGCATGTCAATTGTGGATTGAGAGGTCATTGATAATCAAGCTTTGGGATGAGTTAGGTGGTGAAATGAATCATGATGGATTTGGATCCATTGTCATGGAAAGGTGGAGCTTTCAAATGTTGAGTGAGAGCCATGAGGTATGATCTTGTGGGGTAAGATCATGAGGCCTCAAGATGTGAAGTGGTTGGAGATTCTCTTAGGTGGTAAGAGACGTTGAGTCTTAAGGAATAAGGCTTATGGTGTGAGCTTGAGGTTATCAATGCATGGATAACTAGCTTTGGTAAGTTGGTGGCAGAATCATCACAGTTCACGGAGGTTTATAGTAACAAAATGCTACGGGTGCAAGGCTCACAGTGACGGATCTGATGCTATGGATCGTGTGGCAGAGGACTAATGAGTTGGCTCGCGTTGAGGGCAAGTGGCCCATGGGCCTGAGCAATTTAGTGAACTGTAGTTGATGATCAGATGTCGAAAATCTAGAGCAGCACCTTAAGAGAGTTAGTCATGTGAAATCGATAGTCTCCTACAAGGGATAGGACATCTAGAGTAGTCCTATGGAGGAATCGCAGAACACGGTAATGTTCTGATAGACTAGTAGCCGAGAAGGAAGCTTGGTGGGGTGATGCTACGAGGTGCGAAGTAGATCAGTGGGACCTGAGCCATGCTGTAGGAAACTGTTGTTGGGCCAGTGCAAGAGAGCAACACGGTATCGATGATTAAGTGTTGACTCTCTGAAGCACAGGGCAACACGATGGGGAGCCAGTGTTGGGCCAGTGTATGGGAGTGACGCGGTAGTGATGACCAGGTGTTGGCTCGCCTAAAGCACAGGGCAACACAGTGAATATGCAGATGGTTAGGGGCTGAAGATCTGTGAGATGCACGATAGGGGTGGCGAAAGCTGTGGTCAGCTCCGCAACTCAGCTGCGAGTAAGAAGCGGTGTTAAGACGGTTTAGCGAATGTTAAGGCGTTATAACGTCTTGAGATGTTTGAGAAAGAAACCCATGAAAAAAAAAACGGGTCTAGCATGGGAATAACGCTACGGATGATGCCTACGGGTGACGGGTCTAATTCTAGGGACCACTGATGCAGGCAGTTAGTTCACAGGAGGGACTGCAGCCCTCTATGTGGAGTAACCCGTCTGTAGTGGAGACGATTAGATGCCGAAGACCTGGGGTATGTTGTAGGTTATGCCTGGGCCAGACCTAAATTTTCGTAAGGGTTGAAGTATGGTGGTAGTGCCTTTTGGTGTCAAGGCAGCAAGAAGGGTTGTGAATCAAGTGGGCGATATCTTGTGGTGTGGTAACAAGAGGTGTGGCGATGCTCCTTGCTAAAGGATGCTAACGTAGTTGTGGTTAATTTGATCGAAATTGATCAGGCAAATTGGGATGATAGACGAGTGTGACCTTGCGATAATGCAAGAAGATGGGCTGATTAGTGGAGTCGGTAAATGGCTCCAGGATGTTACACAAGTGCCGTAAAGGGCCGAGACTTACGAGTTGGAAGCCAACCATGAGATGGGAATATTGAAGCTCGTGAAGGCTTCGAGTAAAGGGATCTCTAATCCTGTGATGTGAGTTATGGTAGGCTGAACACGTGGCTAAGGCATGGTTCAGAATCCAGGAAGGCTCGCAATTGCACAGTCTAGTGTTAGTCCTGATGTGTCAATGTGAAAATGAGGAAGTATCCTCATGTAGCACTGGATAGATTTCCAGTTGATGACATAGGATCAGTTGCCAGGTGGTAGTACCTGATGGCAATGATGGGAGCGTGAGCCTCGATGACTGTGATGTAAAGCCTTGTTAATTTCCGTATATGCCTTTAGTATAAAGGTTCAGCAGGTCCTGGTGGTTAGACTAAGCGGATTTTGAGAAAGAGATCCAAGGTGATAAAATATGGTTGGTCAGGGCAGAATTGTGTCGTTCGAAGGAGTGCTCCGTAGCAGGAGTTCTAGATGGTAGTGTTGAAATGTGGCTTGGGTAGAACTTGAGATCTTCTTCCAAGAAAAGTTGAGCCTAGGGCAACAGTATAAGATAAACTTCTGAAAGCACTACAACTCTATCGGGGTGGATCACCCGGGGAAAGCCAGCGGGATGGCAAGTGCCTAAGCAGGAAGATGAGTCCTACGGCATTGAGTGGAAGTGTGATTTTCATAACAATGGCAGGGGTGATTTTAAATGGATGAGGTTTATATCGAAGCGGTAATCAATGATTGCGAGTATAGTGCCTGGAGGAAGGTTGTGTTAGTTGTGAGCCGGATGATCTGGCTAGAGCTAATCGAGTTAGTTAAATGGAAGATGAGGGCGAATTTAAGATGTCGCCAATGGGTAAAGAGAGCTCGAAGGAAGAGCTTATGGGATAAGATTGGTTTCCAAGAATGGTGTTGAGGTGATGAAATCACCTAGTGGCTGTGAGTGATACAGCTAAAGGGATGCCTTGGAGTGTGGGCAATTGATGAGATTTAACCTCGTGTCTAAGGTTAATGGTTGTGAAAGGAAATTGGCTAGTGAAGCTGTTGTGGTGTTAGAACCTGTTGTTGCCAAAATACAACAATCTATTTTTTTATTGTGGACAGACGCAAGAGTCTAGGAAGTCGTGCCTTCACTGATGAAAATCCGGACGAGGAATTGGATCTGGTGGAGTTCCAAATCTGATAAACCGACGGTGCGATGGTCTGATAGGATGATGATCTTGGAGGCTGATGATCTGGTGGCCTCAAGATGATCTGATGGCCTCAAGATGATCTGATGGCCAAAAGTGATCTGGTGGCCTCAAGATGACCGGGTGGCCAAAAATGACCGAGTGGCCAAAAGTGATCGGGTGGCCTCAAGGTGACCGGGTGGCCTAAAAGTGACGAGTGGCCTTCAAGTGACGAGTGGCCTTCAAGTGACGAGTGACCTTGGAGTGACGAGTGGCCTTCAAGTGACGAGTGGCCTTGGAGTGACGAGTGGCCTTCAAGTGACGAATGGCCTTGGAGTGACGAGTGGCCTTCAAGTGACGAGTGGCCTTGGAGTGATGAGTGGCCTTCAAGTGACGAGTGGCCTTGGAGTGACGAGTGACCTTCAAGGGACGAGTGACTTACAAAACGAGAGCACCGTTAGGGCGCGGGTGGGGGGTCCCCGCGCAAACCCTCCGATGCTTAAATTAGATCTCGAGAAAAAATGTGAAATTGTACTTCTAATGCTCAAAATAGCGTACCTCGATCTGAAAATTGGGTCTTGTATTTATAGTGGAGGAGAGAGAGAGAACTCGCGAGATTTTCGGAGGGAATCTCGGAGCCCGTTTCGGAATTCTCGGGGCCCATGGGCTGGATCACGAAGAGTCTTCTGGCGATGTCGGGTGACCCCCACTCGGATGGGGGGTCTTTCTCAGTTGTGGCCTAGTGGCCTTGGCCACTCGGTCAGGCCGAGTGGTGGCCACTCGGTCAGGCGAGTGGCCTTAGCCACTCGCTTGGGACGAGTGGCCTTGGCCACTCGGTCAGGCCGAGGGGCCAGACCGAGTGGTGGCCACTCGGTCAGTCGAGTGGCCTTGGCCACTCGGCTTTGGTGGCTTGGCATGGCCCCCCCTTGGCCCAGCCAAGGGGGTCTTTTTTGCTTCCTTGCTGTCGCTTTGTCTCTCTTCATCTTTTCGGGTACATCAATTGCTCCCTACTCTTTTAGTCGAGAGGTCGGGTAAAACAGTATAAGCTTCCCGGAAGCATGATTTTTTGTCTTCTTCGCTTTCTTTGGTTAGACCATTTACGCGATTTTATTCTTCATTTTCTGTATCTTTTTGGAAACTTCGGTATCTTTCACTTTTTTGAGCTCCTATAAATAGGGAGTCAAGTCTTCAATTGATTCTCAAGCATGTCACTTTCAAACTCGAATTCTCTCAGGTCTCGGCGCGTTTTCTAGGCCACGTCTCGTTTTCATTGATGGATTTAGAGGCCACTCGGTCATGACCGAGTGGTCATGTGTACGACAAGGGGCCACTCGGCCATGGCCGAGTGGCAGTGGTGGGCGACAAGGGGCCACTCGGTCATGATCGAGTGGCCGTGTTTTTGGCTGAGGGCACTGGGTCATGTTCGAGTGGCCTCTCACTCGGTTGTGGCCGAGAGGCTTCGGCCTTCTCTCGCCCTTTTATGTCTTTAATCGCCTGATTTTTCTTCGATAGCTTCTTTCTTCTGCCTTGTACTGATGTTTTTTGTCTTTTGTGCAGGTGTTTCGTTCGCTGTGACCTTTCGTCTTTTCTCTTGTAATCAGGTAACGGTCTCGAATTTTTTGAGTATGTCGAGGAGAAGACCGGCATCACCCCTAGCCCCGCGCACATCCCTAATACTTCAAGCTTTCGACTTCGATATGATGCTTTCGAGAAGATTTATGACGCCACACCTTCTGGTTTTATGGTGAGGTACCCCCGCCTTGACGAGCCGGATCCTTCTCAAGTAGATGAGGGCTCCCTGGGAATTCACTTTGCTTCGTTCGAGGTGGGGCTCCGCTTTCCCCTTCCACCTTTCGCTATGGCATGGCTACGTCATTATCAGATTGTTCCTGCCCAACTTCACCCTAATGGTTGGGCCCAGATGGTCGGTTTTTCTGTGCTTTGTCAGCAGAGGGATGTACCCCCTTCCTTGATGCTTTTCAGTTGTTTTTATCGATTGCAAAGAGCTAGTAAGAACCGTGCCGTTTATACTCTCCAAAAGTTTTCGGGCTCCGAGCTGTTCGACGCTCTTCCAAATAAAATCAGTAGGTTTGAAGCGCGATGGGTAGTGATAGGACCTCCGCCTACCTGGGATGCACCTCTATACTGGAATCATCAGGATGCCAGCCAAGGGTTCCCTCCTTGTAAGGAAGTTCGGGGTGTATATCGTCGTCTTGTAGAGATGCTGACAGCACAAGGCCCCGTCGATTTGATGAGCCTCTTGACGGAGGAGAATTTTAGAGTCGCGGGCTGGGGGGTCGTAACACCAACTGCTCCTCCTCAGTCTTCTACACTATCCAGCCATGAAATGGAAGGAGTCGAGGGGGAGGAGAGGGAAATGCCTGAATCGTCTTCGCATCCTCCTTTCGATCCTCAGGAGGAAAACACTCTTGGGGGTAGAATATATTTTTGACATTGTCTTCTTTTCTTCTTTATTGTATTTATTTTTCCCATGTTGAAGGTTTTGCTTTGTGTTGAATTTTGCAGAGATGGCTGGAGTGAGTAGGTTGAGGGAGCAGCGTAGACTCCAACGTGAAGAGGAGGCGCGTGTTGTGGCGTCATCCGGGGTTCCTCCCCTAGGTACTGAGGGAGGTACCAGCTCTCGTCCTCCTCGATCTCGCAGGGGTGGAAAGGCGGTGTCGCCCGAGAAGCGGTCCCTCGAGTGCTGAGATTCCTTCTCATACAGACAGTCCTCCATCATTTCCTGAAGTAGCAGTCAACATCCCGTCTCCCGCTCCTGATTCTCGAGGAGGGCGAAGTTCGTCCTCTTGGTTTGCTGGTGATATGGCCCGAGTGGAGGAAGAATGTCGCCATCCTGTTATTCCTAACAGGAAAGATCGTCGTCGTCTTGAAGGCGAGAAGTCATTGAGGCCACCTCCTATACTTCCCCCCCGGGGGATATGAGACATACTATGTTTCTTGGAGATGGTAGGAAACTCACTGGCCGGGACTTTGAAGTTTCTCTGGGCGTATTAGAGACAGACTCCGTCACTGAACCAGGAATTGGTGCTCGTCTCATTTATTCTACTATTCTCCCTCGAGAAGAACGACGGTTTATTGGCGAAAACTATGCCCAAACCAGAGATGAGGTAGAGCGGCTTCTAGTGCAAGGGGTTCAGGGGATGGTTGCTTCCAATGCCAGGGACAGGGCCTATCGTGAGCAGGTAGAGGATCAGATGTCAGATTGGAGGCGACGCCAAACTTCATGGAATGATGAGCGTCAAGTGCTAAAGGGACGCGCTCGTCGGGCGGAGCTTGGGATGAAGAATGCAGAGGAAGAGATTGGGCGTATGAATGATCGATTGTCTGAGGCTTCCGCTGGTAGCTCGAGCCTTCACAAGGAGAATCAAGATTTACGCTCTAAGCTTGGAGTTGAAGAGCAAAAGAATATGGAGTTGGCGGCGCGACATGAAGCGCTCGTGCAAGAGCACTCCTTACGCCTGTCTGAACTGAAGATAAGCCGTAGGGATGCCCGGGAGATTTGAGCTCAAGCAGTGAAGGAATATCGTCTCTCGAAAGACTGTCAGATAGGAAGGGAAAATATGCTTCAGGCTTCCTGAAATATGGGTTTTACCTTGCTCGCACCCATCTGGAATCTCAGTGCCCAGGAGAGAGTTTTCCTGAACTTTTTCTTACCCCCGAGATTGAGGATTCTCATGAAGTGGATTGGCGTCAGTATGAACCAAATGAGCCCCTGAGTCCTTCTTCTTATTTAGACTCTTACTTGGTGGACGATTTGGATAATTTGACGGGCCTCTGGGATCCGTTTCCTTTTAAGAGTGGGGAAGGAAGCGCGACGGCCGATCCCGGAGTCGTTGGAGAAGCTTCAGGTGCATTTGTTGAAGACTTTCTTCATACGGCCGAGGCTGAGGAAGGGGAACTTCCCACAGGATCTTCTGAGGTTCCTGTTGGATCTACTCGGCGTTCGTCTCACAGATCTCGTTCCCGTGAGTAGGTCCTCATTGTAGTTCGCTTTTTGCTATTGCTGCTGCTTTTTTTTTTTTTTTTTTTTTGTAAGAGAACTATGCTTTATCAATGAAATATCTTCTTCTTGGTCCTATCCGACGTACCTTGTTCTTTTATTGCTTGATTTACTCTTTCATTGCCGCCGCTGGTTATCCCTGGCTGTCGTCTCTGTTATGAGGCCAAGACCTCTATTTCGTTTTTGAATTATGCACAATGTGTTGATCTTGAGCGTATTTTTCCTCGTTGCTGGGCTGTAAGCGGGACAACGGGTTTGATCGAATTTTACCTCGTTGCTGGGTCATAGGCGGGATAACGGACTTTGATCGAATTTTACCTCGTTGCCGGGCCATAGGCGGGACAACGGGCTCGATCGCGTTTGACCTCGTTGTCGGGCCGTAGGCGGGGCAACGGGCTTGATCAAATTTTACCTCGTTGCCGGGCCATAGGCGGGACAACGGGCTCGATCGCGTTTTACCTCGTTGCCGGGCCATAGGCGGGGCGACGGGCTTGATCGAATTTTACCTCGTTGCCGGGTCATAGGTGGGACAACGGGCTCGATCGCATTTCTGGAAAAAATAAAATGGCATTCATACAGACACAAGCATTTTTTACGTGGTTCGGCAAAGTGTGCCTACGTCCACGGTTCTGTTCAGGGCTTTATATTATTGCAGATAGTTGCTCAGGTACATCGTTTGTATACAACTTCAGATAATTCAGATTCCATGTTTTTCCCATGGTGTCTCCTTCAAGAGTTTGTAAAATGCAAGTGTTGGGTCCAATCAGGTTTAGGATACGATATGGTCCTTCCCAATTGGCTCGTAGCTTTCCATCTTCCCTTAGCGCGTTGGTTACGACAGATCTCCGAAGTACTAAATCTCCTTCTTTCATGGGTCTATTCTTAACCCGAGAATTGAAATAACTGGCTATTCTTCTCTGATATGCGGCTATCTTCGTGGCAGCGTTATCTCTCTGCTCTTCAATCAGATCCAAATTTTCTCACAATGCTTCAGAATTCCTCACACCATCTTCCTTTTCATATGCCATTAACCTTGGGGACTTTGTTGAAATTTCTATGGGGATTAAGGCTTCTGTCCCATATACAAGATTGAATGGAGTTTCTCCAGTAGCGACTCTACTAGTCGTCCGATAAGCCCATAAAATGGTGGGTAGCTCATCTCCCCATGTGCCTCTGGCTCCTTCAAGTCGAGTTTTTAAGCCATGTAATATGGTTCTGTTACTGACCTCAGCTTGTCCATTGGCTTGGGGGTACGCCACCGAGGCGAATCTTAGTTGAATCCCTAGATTGTCACAAAATTTTTTAAAAGAGTCACAATCGAATTGTTTCCCATGATCCGTGACGATGATTCTGGGTATTCCAAATCGGCAAACAATGTCTTTCCAAACCATCGCTTCTACTTTTCGTGCTGTAATAGTGGCCAACGGTTCAGCTTCAATCCATTTGGTGAAATAGTCAGTAGCTACTATTAAAAACTTTCTTTGCCCGGGCGCTTGAGGGAAAGGTCCCAAAATATCCAAGCCCCAATGAGCGAAGGGTATAGGTTAGAACGCAGGCTGCAGCTGGGATATCGGGGCAGATTAGACTGGAGCATGTCGTTGGCATTTGTCACATGCCTTAACTTTCTTTAGCGCGTCTGACCTTAGTGTAGGCCAAAAGAAACCAGTTCGTAATATTTTGGTCGCCAGAGCTCTTGCTCCCAGATGTTCCCCACACACTCCACTATGAGCTTCTGCCAGGATACATTCGGCCTCTTGAGGGCCTAGACATTTGAGAAGAGGTGTAGTGTAAGCTCTCTTATATAACATCCCATCTATGATAGTAAATCTTGAAGCCCGCATTTTAAGCCTTCTCATTTCTTGTGGGTCGTCTGGCAATTCATTGTTAGTGAGATAACGGTAGAAGGGTGATCTCCAGTCTGTCCTCGTCTCAATGCACAATACTTCTTTTTCTTCAATACTTGGATGGCGTAGCATTTCCACAAATACTGCTCTTCCTGTTATTTCTCTGGTGGATGCTAATTTAGATAAGGCATCAGCGTGCCCATTAAGAGATATGTTTATTTGTGTTAATTCGAAGCTCTGGAATGTTTGGGCCAGGTCTTTGACTTTACATAAGTACTGAGCCATTATTTATTCTCTGGTTTCGAATTGTCCCTGAAATTGCTGCACAATTAATTGAGAATCACTATGGGCAACTAATCGTGTTACCTCTAATTTCTTTGCTATCCTCATTCCGGCAATTAAGGCTTCATATTCAGCCACATTGTTGGTACTTGAAAAAGCAAATCGCAGAGAATATTCCATCGTTTCGCCTTCAGGGGATACTAGTACTATTCCCGCTCCGCTTCCTTGTGAACCAGATGCTCCATCAACAAATAACAACCATACTGCATGCTTGTTTTCTCCTGCTTTACTGGAGTGAGTGCATTCCACAATAAAGTCAGCCAGTGCCTGTCCTTTTATAGCTTGTCGAGGTTGATATTGGATATCATATTCGCTTAACTCAATGGACCATTTGGTAAAGCGACCTGAACATTCGGGTTTTTGTAAAATACTTCGCAAAGGCTGATCTGTAAGCACGATAATCGAATGAGCCTAGAAGTATGGCCTCAACTTCCTGGATGCATTTAGTAATACCTTGCTAACATAATATATTGCTAACATAATATATTGGTCGATCCACCTGTCCCTCTTTCCTGATTAATACTGCACTGATGGCTTCATCACTGACCCCCAAGTACAAGTATAACGTCTCTCCAGTCTCCGGTCGTGTTAACAGGGGAACTCCTTTCAAATATTCTTTTAATGCTTCAAATGATTTTTGACACTGTTCTGTCCATTCAAACTTTTTCCCTGCTCTTAATGTTCGTAAGAAGGGCAGCTCCCTTTCGGCTGACTTGGAGAGAAAGCGTCCCAGGGCCGCCATTCGCCCTATCAATCGCTGAACTTCTTTAGTTGACCCGGGTGGTTCCATGTCCAATATTGCTTGAATTTTCTCGGGGTTAGCCTCGATTCCTCTTTGTGTGATCATGTATCCTAAGAATTTTCTCGACTGTACTCCAAATGCACACTTCCCTGGATTCAACCGCATGTTGTATTGCCTAAAGAGCCCAAGCACCCGCGTTAGCTTTTCTACATGAGATTCATTTTCTCGACTTTTCACTATCATGTCATCAACATAGGCTTCCATTGTGTCGCCCAGCAGTTTTTTAAAGACTTTATTCACCATGCGCTGATAAGTGGCTCCGGCGTTCTTAAGTCCAAAAGGCATAACTTGGTAGCAGTATGTCCCCTTTTCAGTGATGAATGACGTCTTTTCCTGGTCTGGAGGGTACATTCTTATTTGATGGTACCCTGAGAATGGATCCAAAAAGCTTAAAAACTGGTATCCAGATGTTTCGTCCACGAGGCGGTCGATCTGTGGTAGCGGGTAGGAGTCTTTGGGGCACGCCTTATTGAGATTGGTGAAATCCACACAAACACGCCATTTTCTATTAGGTTTTGGGACCATAACAACATTGGCCAACCATTCTGGATACAATACTTCTCGGATGAAACCTGCCTTTAGTAGTTTGTCAACTTCCTCTTCTAGCGCATGTAGCCTATCAGGGGCGATGTTTCGCTTCTTTTGTCGGACTAGTTTGAAGTGGGGATCCACATTCAAGTGATGGCATATTACTTCGGGACTAATCCCTGGCATATCTTTTGGTTTCCAAGCGAACACGTCTGAATTTTCTTGCAAGCATCTGGTGATTTCTTCTTTCACACGTTCCGGAAGCTGGGATCCCACATACGCCACTTTCTCAGAGTCTGATTCACTCAGGTATACCACTTCTAATTCTTCAACAGGTTGAGGTTTACGTGCAGCTCCTTCCTCCAAGGATTTATGTATAGCTTTCTCGGCTATGGATAAGGTTTCTTCAGCTCTTTTCCCTTTTGTAGACGACACATAGCAAGTTCGTGCCTTCTTTTGATCTCCCCTAACCTGTCCGACCCCAGCGGGTGTAGGGAATTTCATCAATAGGTAGCAGGAGGATACCACGGCCCTTAAATCGTTGAGTAATGGACGTCCCAAGATCATATTGTATGCCGCCGAGGAAGTTTTAACTACCATAAAATTCGCTTGTCGAGTTACAAGTTGGGGGTCTTCACCTAACGTGATAGGTAGTTGAATAGATCCCGCAACTGGTACCGCTTCTCCAGTAAAGCTATACAGAGGTGAGGATACTTTCTTCAATCGATCATGGGATAAATGCATTTGTTCAAAGTAGTTCCAATAAATCAGATTGACCGAACTGCCACTATCCACTAAAATTCCGCTGATGGGGTGTTTGGCCACGACTGCTGAGATAACCATGGGATCATCATGTGGGAGTATTATATCGCCTCGATCAGTTGGGGCAAAGGTGATAGGCTCTTCATCGTCTCTTATCTCCATTACTGAGTTAACTTGGTAGGCTTGACGTGCATATGCCTTTCGGGAGGCTGATGTGTCTCCTCCTAGGGTTTCCCCCCCTGAAATAACGTGAATGGCCTGTTGAGTCGGCTCATTGTCTACACGAGTATCTTGTCGATGATCTCTTCCTCTTTCTTGTTGTCTTGGGTTTGGCCTTTCATGCCCATCATGCCTGTATTCCCTTTGTCGGGGTTCCCTGTTTTCTTCTTCTTCTTCTTCCTTTCTCACATACCTTTGTAAGTGCCCTTCACGGATGAGTATCTCAATCTGGTTCTTTAGTTCTCGATAATGATCAGTGGAATGCCCCCTAGTTCGGTGATATCTGCAATACTCTCCTTGGTTTTTCCCCATAGGTCGGTCAACTCTACGGGGTAGTTTAAGGAGTCCTTCTCCCTCCACTACAGCTAATATAGTTGATCGGGGCTGTAGAAGCCGAGTATAATGATTAAAGAGAGGTTTAGGTACATCTGGACGCCTAACTCTTTCTTGTCGTCGGATAGACTCTTCTTCCCCTTCTCGCTCCTTTCTCTTCTTTTCTTTGTCTTCATTCCCTGCCACATTCCTCATAATTTCAGCGTGGAGGATATACCTGTTCGCTCTAACAAATAGATCGGCTAGGGATGTTGGGGGGTCTAAAGAAAGTGACTCCTGTAGAGAGGCGAGGCGCGTCCCTTGGAGCATAGCAGACACTGCCACTTGGGCCGGCAAGTCGGGGATTTCAAGAGTGGCATTACGGAATCTATCCACAAATTGTCGTAAGGATTCCTTATTCCTTTGTCGTATACTGAGCAAATAGGTGGCATCCTTTTTCCTTCGACTATTGATCACAAAAGCTTTGGTAAACTCTGTCCTAAGATGCCCAAATGAGGAAATAGAGGATTCTGGAAGACTGTTAAACCATGTTCGAGCATGTCCTGACAGTGTCAAGGAAAATGCTCGACACATTATGTCGTCATCCCATCCATGCAACATCATTAGTGACTCATAGTTCTGAACATGATCATATGGGTCATCTTTTTCGGAGTAGAGGGTGATTTGTGGCATTTTGAATTTTCGAGGCAGCGGCCTTTCCAATATATCTGTCGTAAAAGGACTTTTTCTTCGTTCGTGCTCTTTTGTTGCAGGGATCAACTTTTTTCGTTCAAGCACTTCTTCTACTACTCGTTTCATATCATCCCTCATAGTAGGTGTTGTCTGATTGTCATATCTTGTTGGGGTACTGCCCACTGTTTCATGATACCTTCGTCTTTGAGGGCTTCTAGTCCTGTTTTCCATTCTGGGGTTTTCATTTCTTCACGGTACGGAATGAGGGTTCTTCCTTGGAGGTGGTGACCTAGGCCTACCCTCTCATCTTGGTGTAGATCGAGAATGAGAATCGGGAGTAGCTTCTTGGTAGGAATCGGCCCCTGCTTCGGGTTGAGGTTCTGGGGATGGCATAAACTTTTTCAGAGTATCAGGTAATGTCCCTACAGGCATCATACCTTGGAGGATCCCATCCATGTCTCGAAGTGCTTGCATGCCCTCAACGTGTTGTTGTCTCAATGCTTCGTACTCTTCCCACGGTACTGTATGTGATGGCTGTCGTGAAGCCCCAGCTTGATCAGTAGGAGGTGGCCTTGAGCTGATAAGTAGTGGCAATGGGACTGTTGGGTTCCCCACCTGCAGGATGGAGTGGTCGTCTCCTTCAGGTTGAGCATTATGTGGGGGAGGAGGTGCTCCCTGTTGCTGAGTGTTTGGTTGTGGTAGGTGTGTTTCTACGCCTTGAGAGAGAGTTCGTCGGTGTCCACGGGTGTTTGCCATTCTTAAGTTGACTTTTTGTCTTGTGTTTCCCACAGACGGCGCCAATTGTTGTTGCCAAAATACAACGATCTATTTTTTTATTGTAGACAGACGCAAGAGTCTAGGAAGTCGTGCCTTCACTGATGAAAATCCGGACAAGGAATTGGATCTGGTGGAGTTCCAAATCTGATAAACCGACGGTGCTGATGGTCTGACAGGATGATGATCTTGGAGGCTGATGATCAGGTGGCCTCAAGATGATCTGGTGGCCTCAAGATGATCTGGTGGCCTCAAAGTGATCTGGTGGCCTCAAGATGACCGAGTGGCTAAAAATGACCGAGTGGCCAAAAGTGACCGGGTGGCCTCAAGGTGACCGGGTGGCCTAAAAGTGACGAGTGGCCTTGGAGTGACGAGTGGCCTTCAAGTGACGAGTGGCCTTGGAGTGACGAGTGGCCTTCAAGTGACGAATGGCCTTGGAGTGACGAGTGGCCTTCAAGTGACGAGTGGCCTTGGAGTGATGAGTGGCCTTCAAGTGACGAGTGGCCTTGGAGTGACGAGTGACCTTCAAGGGACGAGTGACCTACAAAACGAGAGCACCGTTAGGACGCGGGTGGGGGGTCCCCGCGCAAACCCTCCGATACTTAAATTAGATCTCGAGAAAAAATGTGAAATTGTACTTCTAATGCTCAAAATAGCGTACCTCGATCTGAAAATTGGGTCTTGTATTTATAGTGGAGGAGAGAGAGAGAACTCGCGAGATTTTTGGAGGGAATCTCGGAGCCCGTTTTGGAATTCTCGAGGCCCATGGGCTGGATCACGAAGAGTCTTCTGGCGATGTCGGATGACCCCCACTCGGATGGGGGGTCTTTCTCACTTGTGGCCGAGTGGCCTTGGCCACTTGGTCAGGCGAGTGGCCTTAGCCACTCGCTTGGGACGAGTGGCCTTGGCCACTCGACCATGCCGAGTGGCCTTGGCCACTCGGTCAGGCCGAGGGGCCAGACCGAGTGGTGGCCACTCGGTCAGTCGAGTGGCCTTGGCCACTCGGCTTTGGTGGCTTGGCATGGCCCCCCCTTGGCCCAGCCAAGGGGGTCTTTTTTGCTTCCTTGCTGTCGCTTTGTCTCTCTTCATCTTTTCGGGTACATCAGAACCCATGTGGTTGCTCACCAAGTGGTGTGAGCTGGTTGTAGCAAGTGTATAAGAAATCCGAGAGAAGCCAGAGTCTCTCAAGGAATTAGCTAGCTGCTATAAGTATAGAAAGTGATATCAGG
This sequence comes from Diospyros kaki, assembly GCA_036245055.1. Lineage (NCBI taxonomy): Eukaryota > Viridiplantae > Streptophyta > Magnoliopsida > Ericales > Ebenaceae > Diospyros > Diospyros kaki. The sequence goes on along the minus strand of BSEG01000009.1, from coordinate 16,393,944 downwards.
AAGGCAGCCTAAGAATGGGGTCGTGCTAGTTGCGATGACCAGTGAGATTCAAGGAGCAGCGAGTCTTTTGAGATGACATGGTGGTGTCATCATTGCTGTCAGGGAAAAGATGTTGTCAGGAAGGTCAAAGGTAACCATGGTGCATGGTAGGACCTCGAAGGCGAGTGTGAATGGCCAGAAGGCTGGTGCCTGTGAAATTTGAGATGCAACGATTGTGGGGGGAAATTCGTTGTTGTCATGGTTATTGTCCTTACCGAGGAGGACAAGGGGAACCATTATGCATGGTTTAAATCAGGTGTCTAATGCGGATTGAGAATGAACCTGATTAAGGATAGCTGAAAGTTTCGTGTCTCTAGGGTAAGAGGCTTTGTTGAGAAATGGTGAGATTTGAAAAGTCTCAATGAAATTGAAGCTGGGCAAGTAAATTTGGCTAGAAGACCGCTACAAGAGTGGGGGTGTAACCATGATAGCTTGTTGTGGTGCGGACCAAAGGCACGAGCCATCCTACAGGTGCGATACAATAAGTGATTGTGCAGATGGTAATAAGCCAATCACTTGTGCCACGCACCGTGGGTAATGAAGAGGGCCGATTAATGGTTTCGCGACCTTAAGCACAATGGTAGGATCCTTGACTCGCGGTAGGGTTTAATAGCCAAGGTAAGGCCTAGCATGGGACATGATTGTGAAAGCTGAATTGGGTGACGTATTGAAGAGGGGTTGCTTAGTGAAGAGTTCCCTATTATGGGTATGAGACCCCTACTAGTGTGTGATATCGGCTAGTAGGAAAGACCTAAGTGTCTTTGTATGCTTAATGTGAAGAACTCCTAGTTGGGAGAAGGTTGTGGCTCGAGCATGATTAAGTTTGAGGTAAGATTGTAATGGTGCGTGCATCACCAAGCTCGAGGTGAACTCGGGCAGTGCACATATGGTTGAAATGAGAATAACCTGACATGGTGTTGGGTATGTTGAGTATGCGTAATCGTATCAATAAATGAGGGTCGGCTGGTCAAGGTAGAAAACCATGTATGAAATGGTCGAAGTTGGCTGGGTGGGCCAAATGGTGGCTTCCCATGTAGTGCTAACATGGTTAGTTGATCGGTAATGAGAGGTTGCCATGATGATCGACTCAAACTATGCATACATGTGATTAATGGTAGTATGCCATGGTAGAATGGGAAACATTATAGCTGATGATCAGTGCTAAGACGTTGCTGGTTGGACCAGCGTAAAAATCGTGGCCATGTGTCATTGGCAATGGGAAACGTTGCCGTGTGTGATCGGCGTAAAATCGTGGAAGACTGATCAGTAATGCAATGTCAGTGAGAGTTTGTTCTATTGATGGGAAAATGGGAAGTAAACTGCAAAGCGATGCTTCGAGGCAAAAAAAAAAAAAATCCATCAGGAGATGGATATCGTTGTAGTAAGCATGACCAGCGACCAGTGGTGCAATTTGGCTGGAGGCCGAGGCCATATTTGGTTGGTGAATGTCCTCGAGAGGCAGAGGACCAAATGCCTAAGTGAACCTTGAGGTGGGAATAACCCAAGGTAAAGGCGGAGAAATGGTTTGGCTATGAGATTCTCAAGCATAGGAATTTGGCATGTAGCCGAGCTCGTGATTATCTCGGGCAAAAGGATAAAGTAAAGTGAATTTCGAGGGCAAAATTCTTTAAGGGGGATGGAATGTAATACCCGGTATTATATGGTGTTGAAAATAAATAAATTTTAATTATTTTGAAAGAATCTCGGGTGGTCCGGGAAGCCCAAGAGTCGGTTTCGAGAAATTAATTAATGAAATTGTCGAATTGGTGGCAGGGAGTGCCTCGGGACTTAGATGTCCAGCGAAGAAGGCAAGAGATTGGTGAGCGTCTCGAGATGAGGATAGCGATACTGGAAGTAGTCAGATCGAGAATAAATTATATATAAGCCTGAGTGGGTGCTAATACCGAATAATCGGAGAGGACCTCCTGGAAGCTAAGGGGACCCTAGGAGTGGTTCGATTTTCTAAGTAAGGCAACCCTTAAATGTTTTCAGGTCGAATAAAGGTCCCGTGCAGGCGCAGGGACGTGGTCGATATTCCCGAGTAGCGGTCGGTTATTAATTTTGATAAATCGAGATTTTGTGTAGCTTAATGGTGTAATTTAAAGCCTTGGGAGGGTCCAAGAGCAATTATAGAAAATCCCTATGTGTAATTATTATATTCCTTAAGTGGAATTATGCTAAAAATAAGGGGGATTAAAAATTATCATTATATATATAGGTCATATATGCGCGAGGAAGCTTCAAGGAAGCTTCGTATTTGAAATTTAAAAATCAAAAGCAGAGCTGGGAGGGAGGAGCCAAGAGCCGAGAGAGAGAGTGAGATTGAGAAGGAGCTTGATCGAGCGTTTGAGAGAGTGAGATGAGACCGAGAGGGAGCTGTTCAAGGGAAAAATGGCGAGAGAGAGAGAGAGAGCTCAAGGCGGCAGCGACCATGGCTGCCGTTTGGTGGCCAAGTCAGAGAAGTAGCAAGAGAGCTCGCGGGAGGCCGAGATCGCTAGAGAAAGAGAGTGAAAGAGAAGGAGAGATCGGGAGAAGAGGCCGCGATGGCGGCCGGTTGCAGCAACCAGCAATAGAGGCTGCCATGGCCGAGCATGCGGAGGAAGGACAGCAACGAGGGAGGCCGGGCGAGGCTGGAGCGACTGATGGTGGTGGTTCCGGTGGTCAGAGGAAGCTTCAGCTACAATTATGGAAGCCTCAGTGGCCGACGAGGGCTGCTGGTTGCAGCAAGGCAGGGGCATCCATGGAGGGTGACTGCGCGCAGGGGAAACCAGCCGCGACAATGGTGGCTAGCCGTCGGTTGAGCGATGGTCTGAGAGCAGCGGGCGATGCAAGGGGCTGGCCAAGGTGGTGGCTGGCGGCATTCGACAATGGTTGTGCGTGGAGGTGCGGCCGTTCGCGAGGAAGAAGAAGAGCAAGTCGCACGCACGGGAAAGAGAAGAAGAAGAAGAAGGCACTGTGCGTGCGTGGAAGCCAGGGAAGAAAGGGAGAGGAAAAATAAAGAAAAAAAAGAAATATGGAAAATCTGGAAAATAGGAAAAAAATTCTGAAAAATTCAATAAAAATGGGAAAAGTTCTGGAAATTTAATTGGGGCTTGAGGAATGGGTCGGAAGCTCGAAAATGTGATTTTTGGGTACAAATGGCAACTCGGGAAGCAACGTCGGTGTTGGCCTTTTTTGGAACTTCTCTCCAGATGAGTTGAGGTAAATTAATATTTTCTTCCCAAATCATTTACATTAAGCGAGTTAATGTAGAATGATTATTTGTTGGATTAAACCTATGGTTGGGGTTGTTTGTAGTTGTTGGTGGGTGATTCTTGCGATGAATAATAAATGCGAGGCCCTAATGTGATGTTAATAGAGTTGGGGTTTTGTATGTTTGCCTCTAGGTTTGACCGGGAAGGCAGTGATCCTAGAGGAACTTGAGATTCAGGCTGTAATTCGTGCCGAGGCAGGGATGAGGCTTCGAGCCAAGTAAGGGATGGCCCCATGTGGAGGTGGCCTTGCAAGTTGGTAAATATGTTTGATAATGTTTTTATGTTGCGTTTGCATGTAGTGGTTAACACTTGCGTGATGCGAGATCTAGTGGACCTATGGCGATATGGAGGACTAGTGTTGTGGAGGTTGATAGGTTGATGCCTCAAACCTTGGAGGGTTGTGAGGATGGATGAGCCTAGCCTCATTTGCATGCATTTGGCATACATAAACATGATTATATTCATATTTACATGCATTGCACCCTTACTGAGTCTTGTGACTCATGAGGTTTTACCTCATGTGTAGATGATGCAAGTCCAGATGCAAGCAAGGATGGTGCTGGGAGGCTGTTGTGGCAATTAGCTTGTTGCCTGATATGTGTTGTTGTGTATTCTCCTGTATTTTCATATACTTATTTATGTAATTGAATGTAAGTGATATTGAGCACTAGATGTATCTAGTTCTTGTAATCACCATAGTGCAATATATGTTGGCAAATTGCTTGATGTATATGTTAGATTTGAATAGCTATGGCACCAACACCAAGAGGGGGGTGAATTGGGTTGTTTTAAACATTTGATTGATCTTGAAAATCTTTTTAATGAAAAATGTGATTTTAGTGAAAGTGAGGATTAATGAAATGCTTGAAACAATAAATGAAACAAATAGCACAAGCATATAAGAGACACAATGATATATAGTGGTTCGACTTAAATCAATCCTACTCCACTACCTTAGCTCCTCACTAAGGATTTTTCAATCAATCCACTAAAAACCTCCGATCTCTCCGGATAGGCCCTCTAGCAACAAGCTAGGAAATACAACCCCTTGCTTTAACAAGCAAGTCCTCTAGCACAACAAGCTAGGTATTCAACCCCTTGCTTCAATAAGCAAGTTCTCTAGCACAACAAGCTAGGAATCAAAATCATCCTACAAGCAATGTAGTCCCTCTAGCAAAACAAGCTAGGAAAATTATAAAGAGATATAAGATAGGAGAGGATCTGAGAAACAATATTCTCAGTTACAAACTCTTTCAAATATAAATACAAGGCTTGATAATAAATTTAACCAAATGAATACAAAGCCTTGAAAAGAGAACGAATTTACCAATGAAGCACAACAATGATCTTAGCACTTGGAAGCTTGTAATGTAATCTCTTGGTTAGCTTGAATCATCCATTTGACTTGTATTTATAGTCTCTTGAAATCCCATTCACGAATCTTGCCATTGGTAGTGGAAAAGCCACTTTGGGTGAGTGGAAAAACTAGCCGTTGGGGGTTTCTGCGACACAAACGGTCGACAGATGCAAGGCATCGGTCGACAGATTAGCAAGAATTCAAAATCTGGTCGACAGATCAAGAGGAACGGTCGACAGATGCTTGTGCGAGCATTCTGCCGGTCGACAGATGCATAGGCATCGGTCGACAGATAGCTTAAAGTATCACGAAATGACATTCTGTCGGTCGACATATGCAAGAGCATCGGTCGACAGATGGTCTAAAAATGAAGAATCGGTCGACAGATGGTGAGACATCTGTTAACAGATGAAGCCATCCCTCAGGACATACATACAGCACAACTTATTTACATTTCTTTAGTTTAAGTAAATGTCCTCATTTTGTTTTATTTATATTTTACCTCCATTTACTTTAATACATAAATGTAAATAAGAAAGTACCCCCCATTTGGATTCAATAAAAAATATCTAAAAAATCAAAATCCATAAGAATAAAAAAGTAGAATTTGAGTTTTAGTACAAACTTAGGATTTTGCGATTTTACCACCTCCAAGATATACACGTTCCATTTCTTGAAAAATTTGTTAAAAATCGTTTTAGCACTAATGGATAGAAGATATCAAAATACCGGGAGATAGTTTTTCAAAATGAAATCATTTTCTTATATGTCTCCTTATAAGGTGTTAGTCTTCCAGACTTAGAAAAATTTTGAAACGTTATCAAAATGAGTTTCAAGGCATGATGCATGAACTAACGGATTTTTCATACGTTTAAATTTCAAACCAAAACCTTTTATGCACGCTTCAAAATATGAAAGCTTATTTTGAAATATGAGATTAACATAAATGATTTTTCATACTTAGATTGGATTTTCATCAAACACATTTATGTTCAAGTTGGTCTTTTGCCGTAAAACAATTTTAGCTCTATCTTAACCAACGACTTCAAAGCTATTTTGAAAATCATTTTAGGAGCATTTTGGTTTTCATTTTAACAAAGTATTTGAAATTGATTTTTGTTGAAAACCATAAACTTGACTCATAACTTGGGGATAGAACAAAGTATTGTTTTTCATCATCAAAACTAAACACAAGGGTAGAACATCAATCTCCACCTTTTTGAAGATGACAAAACTTAAAATCAATTTCAACAATTCTCTCCCCCTTTTTGTCATAAATCAAAAAGGTGTATCTTAAAATAGATAATCTCCCCCTTAATCCAAAATCTTTTGAAAAGAAATGAGTGGAAGATATCTCTCCGAAGAACGATACATGTAACTCCCCCAATACATATCTCTCCCCCTAGAATAGTTTGAAAAACTTTGCTTTTAAGTGAAAACATTTCAAGAGATTTCACATATCTTAGCTCTTTTTCAATGTTTCTTTAAAACTAGCAATAGCTCCCCCTTAAACCAAGAACTTAAAAATAGTTGAGTTGTATAGGAGTACTTACATGAGATTTCACAAACTCCCCATTTTGATAACATAACTAACAAGGTTAGAGAATCAAGAGTCAATAAGCACAAAATTTATAATACAAGTTCTCACTTAAGATGACATAACCAACATAAGTCATCATGAGTCATTCATATGACATTCACATAAAATATTTTTGAGCACATGCCATATACATAAACTTTTTGTCATGAGATGCCAAAGATTAAAAGATTTCCATACCATATTGCATACTCATGATCATATTAGAGCCAATCTATATCTTTCCATATAATCACTCACATTTAAATAGTCAAAACACTAGATCAATTGCATAGCCATACATCATATTATAGGCATATACATCAAATGATCACTATATGAGTCAAATATATCATTTCAAGCAAATATAAAGACTCTCTTTTGAAAAACTCTCCCTTAAACTTATATGGGAGGTTTTGGCCATAGAGACATTTTTCATATAAAAATAGTAATTATCTCAATTCAAATGATTTTCACAAGAGTAGAACATATCAATGGCCATAATTTTGAAGAATGAACCACATGTACTTACTTTCCATATATTCAAAAAATAAGTGGTCATCCAAAAATATAAATCTAAACAAGTTATGGTTGATTTCATGCAAGAGACATTAAAGATAGACTTTAAGAATATACATTTCTCTTTTGATAATCACATCCATACTTGTAATCACAAAATAGTAGCAAAATATTCTATTTTTAATTTAAAGTACCCAAAAATATGACATTCAATCCCTTTACAAGAGATCAAACCATAGGTACCATATCCCAAACTTAGGATTACAACATAAGATCATTACATATAGATGTTTACTAGAAGCAAGATGATCCTTTAGCAATTTAGAGCGCAAATTCTCACTTAAGTATTCATTCATCATACAAAAATAAGCAAGCTATTTCATACAAGAGAAATAGCATTGTAAATGATTCAAAGCATGAATACCATATGCCATCAAAATATATCTTTTATTAACTTTTAAAGATCTAAGAGTCTAATGGCGAGTTCTTTGATTCAATCAATGATGGATTTGAGAGAGATGAAAGGTTGATCTTTCTTTGAAATCAAAGGTTTCGAAACTTCTTTAGGTAAAAATTCTTGAACTCAAGGATTGATAGAGATTTATCTAGAATTTGATTCTTAACAAGTTTAGACACAATCTAAAGTGTTCAAACTTTGCATGCTCCAAGATGATATTTTCTTTTTGAGCATGATCCCTTATGAGTAGATGTTTAATTTTTAATGAGTTGAACATGAAACACTAAAAATTTGTTAGATCTCTAACACTTTGAATTGGCACATTAGATTGGAATATTGTGAGGTATTTATGCCACAGACTTGATGTTCCATCCATAGGATTTGAGCAACTACATATTCACCTTAAGTGAACGAGAATGGAATGGAATTTTGCTTTCTTCTAAACAAAAACACTAGGAAATATTTCTATAAATTGACAAGGATCACTAGTGTTCTTTTTATCAATTTTTCTTCCATCATAGTCGACATTAGGATAGGCTACAAGATCAAATTCATTTGATTTTGGATAGATCATTTTTAGATTGGATAATCCTTTTAGATATCTAAAGAATTCTTTTAATGGCCTTAAAATGGGATTCCTTAGGATTGGATTGAAATCTAGCATATAGGCAAACACCAAACACAATGTTCATCCTATTAGCTATAAGGTAGCAATTGTCCAATCATATTTCTATATAACTCATTTTCCACCATTTGGCCTTTCTCATAATTGACTAGGCTTGATGAACTACTCATTTGAGAGGCTATTGATTTCCTTTCAAGAAAATTAAATTCTTAAGAAGATTTAATTTTTGCTTAGGCATATAGATCCCTTTATCTTCTTGCCTAGTTTGCAAACTTAAGAAAGTTTCTAACTTTCCAATTATGATCATTTCAAATTTCCCTTTGCATTATATTGACAAATTGATTCTATAGGGATTTATTTATAGATGCTACATAAATCACTTGTAGATTCATAAGATGTCCTTGATATGAGGTTTAGAGTAATGTTATATCTATTTGACCTCTTTTTAATTTTTCTTCTAGACCAAATTTGCTAGGACTTTCATTCCATTATTTTGAGCTTGTTTTAAACAATATAGTGCCTTGATGAGTTTGAACACATGATTGTCATATTGAGGATTCTTAAGATTGGGAGTTTGTTCCACATACATTTCCTTATTTATAACCACTTAAAGATACACTTTTGACATTCTCTTGATGAGCTTAAAGGATTTATGGCATGCTAATGCCAACAACATTCTTATGGCTTCTAGACTTGCTACGGGAGCCTAGGTTTCATCATGATCTTTACCTTCTTATAGACTATACCCTTAAGCTTACTAATCTAGCTCTATTCTACTTTCATCCATTTTGATCCTAAACAACCATTTGGTGTGAGAATGGTAAAAAGAATTTTCATAGGAGATGGTTGAATTTAGAAAAATAAAAATCTCTCTTTCAAAAAATCTTTTTCAAATGAAAGGATGTTACCGGTGAAGGCCACGGCTTTGTTAAACCTCAAGACCTTAAAATGGCACGATGAGGTATCAACCGTGTAAAGACAATCCCTTTTTACAAGTGATAATCCTATATTTGAAATGTAGGGATAGGTTTTGAACTATAGACAATTAGTTTTTGAAATAGAAGTTTTTGTTTCTATTTGAGATAAGAAGGTTTGGAAATTGTCATTTGACTTCTAATGGATGCTCTTATCCTAATACCTTTTGAAAGGATCTCCAATAATATCCTTATTCTCTACATATTTTCTTTCTCTTGGAGAGGATGACACTTTTTCTTCTTGAGCTTACATTTTCTCCATTAAGCATTTAAGCATATGATCTTTGATAGATTTGATTTCTTTTGATCTAATGCGAGTTTTTCAAATATTTGTCCTAATTCATTGTCACAATCTCCATTAGATATTGGAATTCCAATGATCATATTCTCAACTATAACTTGAATTTATTCTTCTACTACAAGAGTTAAAACACTTTTAAGCTTTACTTTGAGTAGAATACCCTAAGAAAACTTCTTTCATTAACCTTAGCTTCAAGTTCTCATATAGAATATTTTTCATTATTAATGATGTAACAAGCACTACCAAAAATATAGACATGTGCAATATTTAGATTTTCTTATCATTACATAATTCATAAAAGGTTTTAAGATAGGCTTTATGAAATCCCTATTTAATGTATATCATGAGGTGTTAATGGCTTAGACCAAAGGATTTACATAACATAATTCTAGCCATTTCTTATAAAGATCTGTCTTTCTTGTCAACTACCTCAATTTGTTAGAGATGTTCTAGCACTAGAAACATTGTGATTAAAATCATTTTCCTCACTATAGTGCTTGAATTGTTCATTTCAAAATTCCTTAAATGATCACCTCTAATTTTTGGAAATGCTTATACCTTTGACTTTTTGAATTCCCTCACAAGATATTTCAAATGACTTTAAAAGACACTTTTAGATACAAGACATATTTCCCAAGTTAAGCTAGAGTAGTCATCTACAATGACAAAGGATATAATGTTTTTCTTCTAGCTTTTGGATTCTCATAGGTCCAAAGAGATCTAAAAAGATTAAGATTAGAAACCTAGAGGTTGAGATTATTTGAAGGCTTAAATGATATACTTATTTGTTAGCCTTTCAAGGATGCCTCACAAATATTTTTCATATTTAAGCTTTTAGACAATTTCTCAACAAGATCATGTTTGGATAGTTTAAGAAGCATATTCATACTTGCATGACTTGGTCCATTATGTCATAAATAAATATTTGAGAGATGATTGATACTAGGCATTTCTTTTGAACTAAATAAGAATAAATCTATGCACAAATTCTATCCTATTATCTATGATCTTTATTTTATTTGAGACAAGATATTTCACATGAATTAGCATTAAGCATACTTATACCTCTTATCACATCATTAACTTATGCTAGTTAGGTTATGCATAGGAGCATCTATCAAGAGAGCATTTTCTAGCATATATCAATAGATTCTATTTTTCCCTTACTCTAAGCATATACCAAAAACATTTTACTTCTCCTTTAGATTTTAGAAATCAATACAAGTTTTCAACAATATCATAAAGTGAAAACTCATAATTCATCATCATAAAAAATTAATAAGCATAGGGAGTTAAGGGATAGAAACATACCACCAAGATCTTGATTAATAAAATCTTTCTTACACTTGGTTGGTGAAATGAGGAGTGATCTTCTTGTTCACTTCCTCTTTCCTTCATGCTTGATTCATCCAATAAGATTTCTCTTTAAAGATCATTTGGATGTCAAGCAACTTACAAAAACACTGTCCACAAGCTTTTGGTGCCCAAACCACCTTGGGTTCACCATTGTTAGCATAGAGCTCGTCCTTAGGAACCCAAATTTGTTTAAGCTTATGTGGATGTTTTATTATGAAACCTTTATGTTTAAAACGATTCCAATGATTAGAATGTGAAGCAATGGGTTTTCGTTTGAAATTTATTTTCCTTTTATCCTTATGCACATTCCTCTTAAAATGATCATTTCTAGGTTTCAAAACATTCTTGGATCCTTGGGGTTTAGCATGAGAACTACTAGATATCTTAGTTACCTTAGGAATCCATTTCATTTTTGGATCACTAGATGATTTCCTTTTAAAAGGGCAACAAGATGCAATGTGGCCTAACTTGCAACAGTGAAAGCATCTAATATCATGAGAGGTGTGAGAAGATAAGCTTTTAACATTAGCTCTTTGACTATGAAAATTTTGAACACCTTTGTCATGATTACAAGCATTTGAAATTTTCCTATTTAAATTAGGTTTCTCATTTAAAGCACCATTAGGAGATTTCAATTTTGTTTCTTTCAATTCATTTTCCAATGAAAGTTCATTATTGGAAGCAAGTAAATATTCATTCTTTGATTTTAAGACTTCCAACTCATTAGATAGCCAATCTAATTGTTTTTGAAGAGTTTTGTTTTTCAAACATTATTTTTCAAAATTAACACACAATTCATCAAAAGCATGCAATAACTCTTCTTTTGAAAAATCATTCTCAATATCATCACATTCATCAATATCATAAGTAGAAATAGAGGTTACGTCTTCTTCTTGAGCTATGAAGCACATATTTGATGTTGGGCTTTCTTACTCCACTCTTTGTTGATGATTTAAAAGATTTTCACCCTGCACACTTTTATCAACATGCTCACAAGATTGATTAGTAAGATAAATTGAATCAAGAGTATTCAATATATCTTGAGCATTAATGCACTTAGAAATTTTAACATAAACATCATCACTTAAAACATGTTGTAAAATATGCATAGCTCTAATGTTCAAGGAGAAATTCTTTTTGTCATGATCATCCCATTCCAACTTTGGTTTTAACACAAAACCATTTTTCACAATATTCCACAAATAGCAATCAATGGATGTCATGAAAACAGAAATTCTAATTCTTCAATGTTCATAGTATGAGCCATCAAAATAAGGTGCCACATTTGTAGGATATCCTTCCTTAAGAGCCATTGACCTCTCCTTAGGTTGTTAGACCTAAAAACAAGGAGTTAGTCTCTGATACCAATTGTTAGATTTGAATAGCTATGGCACCAACACCAAGAGGGGGGTGAATTGGGTTGTTTTAAAAATTTGATTGAACTTGAAAATCCTTTTAATGAAAAATGTGATTTTAGTGAAAGTGAGGATTAATGAAATGCTTGAAACAATAAATGAAACAAATAGCACAAGCATATAAGAGACACAATGATATATAGTGGTTCGACTTAAATCAATCCTACTCCACTACCTTAGCTCCTCACTAAGGATTTTTCAATCAATCCACTAAAAACCTCCTATCTTTCCGGATAGGCCCTCTAGCAACAAGCTAGGAAATACAACCCCTTGCTTTAACAAGCAAGTCCTCTAGCACAACAAGCTAGGTATTCAACCCCTTGCTTCAATAAGCAAGTTCTCTAGCACAACAAGCTAGGAATCAAAATCATCCTACAAGCAATGTAGTCCCTCTAGCAAAACAAACTAGGAAAATTATAAAGAGATATAAGATAGGAAAGGATCTGAGAAACAATATTCTCAGTTACAAACTCTTTCAAATATAAATACAAGGCTTGATAATAAATTTAACCAAATGAATACAAAGCCTTGAAAAGAGAACGAATTTACCAATGAAGCACAACAATGATCTTAGCACTTGGAAGCTTGTAATATAATCTCTTGGTTAGCTTGAATCATCCATTTGACTTGTATTTATAGTCTCTTGAAAGCCCATTCACGAATCTTGCCATTGGTAGTGGAAAAACCACTTTGGGTGAGTGGAAAAACTAGCCGTTGGGGGTTTCTGCGACACAAACGGTCGACAGATGCAAGGCATCGGTTGACAGATTAGCAAGAATTCAAAATCCGGTTGACAGATCAAGAGGAACGGTCGACAGATGCTTGTACGAGCATTCTACCGGTCGATAGATGCATAGGCATCAGTCGACAGATGGCTTAAAGTATCACGAAATGACATTCTGTCGGTCGACATATGCAAGAGCATCGGTCGACAGATGGTCTAAAAATGAAGAATCGGTCGACAGATGGTGAGACATCTGTTGACAGATGAAGCCATCCCTCAGGACATACATACAGCACAACTTATTTACATTTCTTTAGTTTAAGTAAATGTCCTCATTTTGTTTTATTTATATTTTACCTCCATTTACTTTAATACATAAATGTAAATAAGAAAGTACCCCCCATTTGGATTCAATAAAAAATGTCTAAAAAATCAAAATCCATAAGAATAAAAAAGTAGAATTTGGGTTTTAGTACAAACTTAGGATTTTGCGATTTTACCACCTCCAAGATATACACTTTCCATTTCTTGAAAAATTTGTTAAAAATCGTTTTAGCACTAATGGATAGAAGATATCAAAATACCAAGAGATAGTTTTTCAAAATGAAATCATTTTCTTTTATGTCTCCTTATAAGGTACTAGTCTTCCAGACTTAGAAAAATTTTGAAACGTTATCAAAATGAGTTTCAAGACATGATGCATGAACTAACGGATTTTTCATACGTTTAAATTTCAAACCAAAACCTTTTATGCACGCTTCAAAATATGAAAGCTTATTTTGAAATATGAGATTAACATAAATGATTTTTCATACTTAAGATTGGATTTTCATCAAACACATTTATGTTCAAGTTGGTCTTTTGCTGTAAAACAATTTTAGCTCTATCTTGACCAACGACTTCGAAACTATTTTGAAAATCATTTTAGGAGCATTTTGGTTTTCATTTTAACAAAGTATTTGAAATTGATTTTTGTTGAAAACCATAAACTTGACTCATAACTTGGGGATAGAACAAAGTATTGTTTTTCATCATCAAAACTAAACACAAGGGTAGAACATCAGTATGTGTGTGGTTTTAGTTGTTGAAGCCAAGTTCGGATCGAGTAAGGATCAACGAGGTATGTTCTCATAAATCCCCAATACTCAGCGAAGTGTTTGTTATGATAGCTTTGTGCCTAGGTCACCTTTGGCTTGCTATGAAGCAAGCTGAAGAAAGGTGAAGCTCACTCGGGTTTCCAGTCTCAATCCACTGTGTTTTCTTGTTTGAGTTGGGACCGATTCTTGAGTGAAGCGAAGGGAAGGACGAAGCCTAGTTCCCACCTAGGGCGTTTCCTGTTGAAACATAGTCCCACCCTTCAGTTGTGGTTCATCGGGTGAGTAATCAGGTCGATTATTTATCGGTGGCACCCGTAAGTGGGAGCAGGTCATTACATTTAAGTCTAAGAGTAGGTGTCCCAAGTGTCAGAAGTTCCATCCTGGAAAGGCATGCCAAAGCCGTGCTCAAGGATGCTATTCTTGTGGAAGGAGTGACCACTTGGCCCGTGATTGTCCTAAGGGACCCAAGTGTTTCAACTGTCAAAAGATCGGTCATCTTTCGAGGGACTGTCCATAGAGGAAGCAAGTCGAACAAGCAAGTATGGGCAGAGAAGGCCAAGAATCGCGACGAGGCCGAGTGTATCATTTGACAAGGGAGGATGCTAACGCAAGCCCGTCAGTCATACAAGGTACACTAATCTTTCTCAATACACCTGTGCGAGTGTTAATTGATCCTGGATCGACACATTTATTCATTTCACATGCGTTGATACAAAGTTTGAATTGGGAATTGGAGGATTTGGAGTGTCCTATGTTTGTGGCTACTCCTTTAGGGAAACAAGTAAAAACTAGCACGGGATATAGGGAAAGAAGGGTTGAGTTGGGTGATAGTGAATTTGCACTTGAACTCACATCATTAAAAATCCAAGATTTTGATATGATTCTTGGAATGGATTTTCTGTCCAAATATAAGGCCCAAATTGATTGTCAAACAAAAACAGTAGAAGTTCAAAAAAACCAAGGAATTTGGGAAAAATTTCAAGGACAAGAAAGTGATAAAAAGATTAAGTGGATCACGGCTCTCAAAGCTATCAAAATGATTGAGAATGGAGCTTATGGGTACTTGGTAGGGGTGCAAGTAGAAAATAAGAAAGTGGAACTTGAGGAGACCCCGGTAGTTAATGAATTTCCTGATGTGTTTCCCAAAGATTTACCTGGGCTACCCCCTCAAAGGGAAATTGAATTTTCTATAGAGGTTGTACCAGGAACAAATCCCATATCCATATCCCCATATAGAATGGCCCCAGCAGAACTAAAATAGCTCAGAAATCAATTGCAGGACCTTCTGGACAAGGGATTTATTCAACCCAGTACTTCACCCTGGGGTGCACCTGTGTTGTTTGTTAAAAATAAAGATGGAAGTCTGAGGATGTGTATTGACTATAGGCAGCTAAACAAAGTGACTATTAAAAATAAGTATCCTCTCCCTAGGATTGATGAATTGTTTGATCAGTTGCAGGGTGCTAAAGTATTTTCCAAAATTGATTTGAGGTTTGGTTATTATCAATTAAGGATTAAGAAGGAGGATATTCCAAAGACTGCCTTTAGATCCTGGTATGGACACTATGAGTATCTCATGATGCCTTTTGGATTGACTAATGCACCTGCAGCCTTTATGGATTTAATGAACTGGGTGTTCAAACCATATTTGGATCAATTTGTGATTGTGTTTATTGATGACATCCTAATTTATTCTGCAAGTAGAGAGGAGCATGAACAACATTTGTGGATTGTCTTGGAAACATTGCGGAAGCACCAGTAATTTACTAAGTTTTCAAAATGTGAGTTTTGGTTAAGTCAAGTTGCTTTCCTTGGTCATGTCATATCTAGAGAAGGACTAGCGGTAGATCCCTCAAAGGTCGAAGCAATAAGAAACTGGTCACAGCCCAAAACAGTAAATGAGGTACAAAGTTTCTTGGGTTTAGCTAGCTACTATAGAAATTTGTTGAAGGATTTTCTCGCCTTGCTCTACCTTTGACTCGATTAACACGAAAGGGAATTAAATTTGAATGGAGCAAGATGTGTGAACATAGCTTTATGAAACTTAAGGAGAGACTAACCTCTACTTCGGTGTTAGCGATGCCTGATGATACAGGAGGATTTACAGTTTATACTAATGCCTCGAAGACTTGGTTAGGGTGTGTTCTTATGCAGAATGGAAGAGTGATAGCCTATGGGTCTCGGCAATTGAAAAAGCACGAACAGCATTACCCTACCCATGATTTGGAACTTGTGGCGGTTGTGTTTGCCTTGAAACTCTGGCGGCATTATCTGTATGGAGAAAAATTTGAGGTCTTCACGGATCATAAAAGCTTGAAGTATCTGTTCTCCCAGAAAGACCTGAACATGAGGCAGCAACGGTGGATGGAGTTTCTGAAGGATTATGATTGTTCGCTTCAGTACCATCCCGGGAAGGCAAATGTTGTGGCTGATGCATTGAGCAGAAAAGAGCCTGCCTTGAAGGCCAATCCAATGACTCGGGAATGGGAATTGGTGGAGGCTTTTGGCCAGTTGGCGGTAAATGTAATTCCTAAAGAAACTTCTATTTATGTCGCTGGCCTAATGGTTCATTCTCAACTGTTAGAACAGGTTCGGCAAGCCACTAAGGAAGACCCGAGACTGAAACTGTGGGTTGACGACCAAGGGCAGGTCAAGAATCATAGTTTTAGCTTCTCAGATGACATACTACGGTTTGCCAACAGAGTTTATGTACCTAGGGTACAGGAATTGAGGCAAACTATATTGGACGAAGCTTATAGAGCCAAATATACGATTCATCCTGGTGCTACGAAAATGTACAGGGAATTGAAAGGTGTATATTGGTGGCCGGGAATGAAAAAATATGTGGCACGACAAGTGGCTCAGTGTGATATGTAACACCCGGTGTTACAGGTGTTAAAAGAATGAGAAAGAAAGTGAGAAAATTTCAAAAATGCCCTTGAGAAGGTGTTGGATCCTTGAGATTGAGGGTGCCCTATGAGAGGGGTATTTTGGTAATTTGGATAGCGAAATCCAATGTAAGGGTAATTTGGTAAATTGGAGATAATTCCAAGATGGAATTAAGTGTGGAAGTGAATTATTTCCATTTTGCATTACGTGAAGATAATGAAATTAAAAATTTACAAAGGGTATTTTGGAAATGTTGGAGAGAAATTCCATAAAGGAATTAATTATGAGAAAAAGGGGAAATTAATTATGGGAGTGGAAGTAATTAATATTTTTCCTAAATTGGAGGCCAAGTATGTATTTAGGGATGACACTTGGCATAGTCTTAGGAAGAAAGATCATGTATGTATGTGTATGTGCATGGGTAGAGCCATACATAATCATATATATGTGGATGTTGGGAGAAAATAAGGTGAATTAAGATAATTCGAAAAGGAAAGTAAAGTGGTCTTTCAAGCATTTATTAAGGGCAATCATTATGTTGCCTAAAAGAAAAATGCTAAATGAAAAGAAAATGGTCAAGTATTAATGGGGGAAAATGGGAGATTAAAATAAATGAAAAGAAAAGCATTTATGTCTCTCTAAGTTGTCTTTCATTATTAATGTGGTGAAATTAGTCCCAATTAAATAAAAGAGAAATGGGATATTTTATGGGATTTGAAGACTTGATCCAATGGTGGAGATTTAGTCTTGAAATTGAAATTTATCCAATGGTAGAGATTTAAGGTTTTATGTTGGCATGGATTGCCAAATGGGATGTAAGGATCCAATGGAAGAATGAAATGGATGGTGGAGATTGGATCTCCAAAGAAGTCCATGGCTAGGATTCATTCTTGGGAAACACATGGATTGTGTTTTCTATTAATGGTTGAGATCAAGTCTTGTAAAGTGAGTAAAATCCAATGGTGGATAATTCACAAGACTAAGTGGCATGGATTAAGCCATTTTTGTGGTTGAGATTTATTCTCACCAAATAAAACAAATGGCTAGGATTTATTCTTGAAGGATTGGGAGATGATATATATGGGTTAGTATATGGAAACCCTAATTCTTTTGGCAAGTTTAGTGAGAGAAATGGAAGAAGTCTCCCATTTTGTAGAGTGGAAGAATGTCTTCCAAGGAGGAAAGTGAAGAAGAAAGGTAAGATCTTTGTGTTTTAGGCACTTGAAGGCTAGACCTCCTCTCTTATTTATTCTCTAATAATTTTGATTTATTTTATGTGTAAGGATCTCTTGGGTAGAAGGGATGGAAGGAAGCTTGGAAGGGTTTAAAAGCTTCAAAGAATGTTAAGGTAAGGGATAGCCCCATGGGATGGTGGCTTGCAAGTTGTAAGTATGTTTCATGAGTTTGTATGTGTGCATAGCATGTTGTTTGTGTTCTAAGACCTATGGCCATGAGGTTGAGTGGGGTAGGGTAGATTAAAGCCTCAAACCAAGGTGGTGGTGAGGATGTGGAAGCCCTAACCATGTTGCATACATGCATTTGCATCACATTTATTTACTCATGTTCATACTATATGTCATTGCACCCTTATTGAGCTTAATAGCTCATGAGGTTTTTATCCTCACCATGTAGGTATCTCATGTGCAAGAAGGAAGGGATGTTGGAAGGTTAAGCATGCTTGATGAAATGAAGACCCTAGGGAACTAATGTAATTTAGCTTGGGTTTGGAAGCCTAAGCATGTTGTAAATTATTTTCTTTATTTGATGTATGATGTAGCAAACATATTGTAAAGCTATATTTTTTAATAAAGGGGGATCTAAGCATCAAGAGAGTGTATAAGCTTCATTTATGAGAAATGGTTGAAGTTGGGGTGTATATTTATTGATTTTTAATTCTGAAATTTTGAATAAATTTGGCCTAACATAGAACTCAAAATGAAGGACCTGAAGGAAAGATGTATTTTTGCCTAGTGTGAAAGGCATCTAATTGGATAAAAATTTGAGGGTTTTTGGAGGCCAAATTTTGGAATTGGGAGCCATATATTTTAGAAATAAGATCTAGAAAGTTTGGGTATAAATGCCCAAAAAAAAAAAATTAAAGAAGGCAGCAGAAGGCTGCTGCAGCAGCAGCAGGCGCGCCCAGGCGCGCGCGCGCGGGGGCTCGCGGGCGGCCGCGCCCGCGTGCGGGGGCGCGAACGGGCAGCCGCGCCCGCGTGCGGGGGCGCGCGCGGGCGGGCGTGCACTGGCAGGCGGCCGCGCGGCCGCGTGCGGGCGTGCGCGGGCGGGCGGCCGCGCGGCCTCGCCCGGGCAGGCGCGGCCAGCCCGCACGGCCAGGGGCCAGCGGGGCCCCGCGCGGGCCAACGGGCCCCACCGGCCAATTTTTTTTAAAAAAAATGGAAAATTTGGGGATTTTAGGCCATTTCTAAATTGAATTTGGGCCCCGGAGGAGTTTTCAAAATAAAGACATTTTTCGGGCATTTTTGGGGAAAATGCCAAAAATTTGAAAAATTAAAAATTTGAGTTTTTCCTCCAAAATTAGTAATCAATCAATGGATTGATTTAAATGGTGATTTATGGAGCCCGGTAAAATTCTTAGTTGGAAAAGAATTAAATAAAATTGAGAAAATGGTGATTGGGCTTCGGAATGAGATTTTCTTTATAGCCAAAAGCGGTATGGTTTGAAGCCCAATTCTGCTAGTAAATCCTGGGGTTTAAGGGAAGGGAAGGACGAGCCTAGCTCCCACCTAGGGCGTTTCTTCTTGAAACATGGTCCGCCCTTCATCAAAGACCGGGCAGGTGGACAATTCGGGAAATTGTTCACGAGTAACACCCGTAGGAGTGGGAGCGGGGCGTTACATGATACCTGTCAAAGAATCAAAATTGAGCACCAAAGACCAACTGGGAAGTTGCAACCTCTAGAAATTCCTGAGTGGAAGTGGGAGCATATTACTATGGACTTCGTAACAAGATTTCCTAAAGGACCCTCGGGGAATGACGCGATTTGGGTGATTATGGACAGACTGACAAAGTCTGCTCACTTCTTGTCAATGAAGATAGGACAACCGGTTAGCAAACTGGCTTAGCTGTACATAAAGGAAATTGTCAGACTACATGGAGTACCAATCAGCATTGTCTCTGACAGAGATCCAAGATTTACCTCTCGGTTTTGGAGAAGCTTGCAAGAGCGACTGGGAACACGCTTGCAGATGAGCACGGCATACCATCCACAAACAGATGGTCAGTCGGAACGAACCATACAAACCTTGGAAGACATGCTAAGAGCGTGTGCAATTGATTTCTCAAAGGTATGGGAAGAACATCTGCCTTTAATTGAGTTCGCATATAATAATAGTTTCCATAGCAGTGTCGGAATGGCCCCCTACGAAGCTCTCTACAGTCGAAAATGTAGAACTCCTTTGTGTTGACGGAAGTAGGAGAAGGGCGAATAACAGGACCTGAAATTGTGCAGCAGACAAATGAGAAAATCAAGATAATCCGAGAAGTGATCAAAATGGCTCAGAGTAGACAAAAGTCTTATGCAAACCATCGGAGAAGGGACTTGGAGTTTCAACCAGGCGATAAAGTATATTTGAAGGTCATTGATGTGTGATTTTATGCACAATTAATTCGGGCAAGTGCACCCTAGTCAAATCTGCATATAGTGATGAAAAGATGTCGATCCCACGAGGACTAGATCACAATACCAAAACGATTCTAAATTAACCTAAGTTAAACCAATTAATTAATTGATGAATAAAAAGAAAATAAATGAAAAACTAGATTCTTTGTGAGAAAAATTAATTAATAAATGCACTAGGGTTTAGATTTCATTTAATCTAGGTTATGGAATTATCTATTCAGTCCGATTCAAAACCACAAATACATTTACAGTATTTTATAATTATTTGCATGTGATGGTGGATTTCCCTCAATTAATTAATAAGCTTTCTCAAGTCACATTAATCCTTTATTAATTCAATTTCACTGTCAGATTTCTGAGCAGATATCAATGAAATAAATAAGCATTAAGTTCTTTGGAAACCTCTAATCTCGGAAGGGGATTTGACTCACTAAGCTTCCTCGATTCCCACACATGAGCTAATCATCTTTCGATCTCATAGTCAAACATGTGATTTATATTGCCTACGGATCTAATTTATAACAATCCTTTAGTCAGTCATGCATAAATCATTAAATCATTAAAAGGTGGCCAATCTTTTAAAACATTAAACACAACAATATAAATTCCTCACGCAAATAATAATCGGGTTTTGAATCGAACCAAACAAATACTCACATAAATCCAGAATTAAAATCCATCCAAACCCTAGTTAAAATAAATTAACTAGACATTATTAACATGAAAATAAAAACAGAAATTGAATGAATGAAACAGAGAGGCTCCCTGTTCCAGATCTGAAACAGATCTGGATCGTGTGTATGCGTGAGGCAGCTTTGTGCGCCTTGGCTTCTTCAATTTGTTGTCTGTGCCGTGCGCCCCTTCTGTTTTAATCTTCAATTTCCTTCACTGTGTGCGCCGTCCAGAAGCCCTCCAATTTCAATTCCTCCAATTGCGTGCGCGGCTGCTGGCCTCCTCCAATCTTCACATATTAATATATATATATATATATGTATGACATGGGCGCCCTAGCCAAGCCCAATTCAAGCCACTGCCCTTTTATTTGTTTTATAATAATATATATATATATAAACATGCACATGGCATTCACGCCACTGCCAAATTAATATATATATATAATAGTTATGTTATTATAATATTATATATAAATAATATAAGATAAAATATAATATATATAAAATAATATATATATGATATTTAATATACTATTAAATATAATAACTTTAATTATATTATAATATTAGTTATTTAAAATATTTATTTATTTTTTAATTTATAATATTAATTATAAAATTAACTTTATAATATATATTTTTTTTCTTTTTATACCCAAGTCTTCGAATTTATTTCCTTTGCTGGATTCCTACAAAACAAGATTAAAACAATGTAAAATTCATATAAACACACATTTATGTAGGAAAAATAGCACAAGGTTAAGATAAAAAATAAATAAAAATATGTATATAATTAAGTCCTATCAGTCATACCCTCTCAAGTAATATCTCAAGGAAAGATGAAGGGGAAGTTGAGCCCTAGATATATTGGGCCATATGAGATCTTGGAACGAGTCGAGGTAGTTGCTCACAGTCTGGCATTACCTCCGACAATGTCCAACATACATAATGTTTTTCATGTCTCTCAACTTCGTAAGCACGAGCCTGACCCTACTCAGAAGATTCTTGTAGAGGTTATCGAGCTACGAGAAGATTTAACCTATCCTGAAGAACCAGTTAAAATTTTGGATAAAAAGGAACAAGTGCTAAGGAACAAGACGGTACCACTAGTAAAAGTCCTGTGGAGACATCACAACATTAAGGAAGCTACTTGGGAAAGGGAAGAAGAGATTCGACAAAATTATCCAAACCTTTTTGGTTTTATGGAGACTTATGGAAATTTCGGGGACGAAATTTATTTTAAGGGGGCGAGGATGTAATACCCCAAAAATTAATGTAAAGGTTGGATGACGCAATAAAGTGTTTATGAAAGTTTAAGGCTTAAGTGTAAATGGGAATGGTTTTAAGGACCCAAAATGCAAATATCATAATTTGTAAAAGAAGTAACTTGTCTCCAACGAATAAGGATATTTGCAATGATAAATACTTATTCAAGAAGTCTTAAGTTGGAGAATTGGGATTGGAGAGTTATCCCTAAAAGTCTTAAACCTTTGTGATAATAATAATTACTTTTACCCTTAAAGCCAAAAGTGAATAAAACTTGGAAGAATTATATTGGCTTACCAAAAGAAATGGATAAGGAGAGTTATTGTAACGCCCCGCTCCCACTTACGGGTGTTCTCGTGAATAATTACCCAAATTATCCACCTGCCCGGTCTTTGACGAAGGGCGGACCATGTTTCAATAAGAAACGTCCTAGGTGGGAACTAGGCTCGTCCTCCCCTTTCCTTAAACCCCAGGATTTACTAGCAGAATTGGGCTTTAAACCACACCGCGTTGGTTAAAGAGGAAACCTCATTCCGATGCCCAATCGCCATTTTCACAATTTTATTTAATTCTTTTCCAAACAAAAAATTTTACCGGGCTCCATAATTCACCATTTAAATCAATCCATTGATTGATTACTCAATTTGGAGGAAAAACTCAAATTTTTAATTTTTCCAAATTTCTGGCATTTTCTCCAAAAATGCCCGAAAAATCTCTTTATTTTGAAAATTCCTCTGGGGCCCAAAATCAATTGAGAAATGGCCCAAAATCCCCAAATTTTCCATTTTTTTAAAAAAAATTGCCCGGCGGGGCCCGCTGGCCCGCGCGGGGCCCCGCTGGCCACTGGCCGCGCGGGCTGGCCACGCCTGCCCGCGCGCGGCCGCGCGGCCGCCCGCCCGCGCACGCCCGCACGCGGGCGCGGCCGCCCGCGCGCGCCCCCGCGCGCGGGCGCGGCCGCCTGCGCGCGCGGCCTCCCCCCCGCGCGCGCTTGGCGCGCCTGCTGCTGCTACCTTTTCCCCTTTTTTTTTTTTTTTTTTTTAAATTCTTGGGTCTCCTAACCCAATTTTTTCCAGAATTCAAAATAATCAAAATCCTCCTCATTCATTTTGATTTTGCCTCTAATTCTCCATAATCAAGGCTTAATTCTAACTTTCAATGCTTCCACCACATTATCAAATACACACAATTTTTCCAACAAAACCATTCACTATACATCTTAGTTGCTTCACACAACATACCAAACAATGAGGCTTTCATCCAACCTAGGCTTCAACATGCCTTAAGCCAATGCCTCATTTCACAATAAAATCAAACATCCTAAAATATAAATTACATACATGATCTTAGGCTTAAATAAGCCATCACCAACCAACAAGTTTACATTTTATACATCCATCATAACAAGATAGGCTTCCATAAGCCAAATATGTACATTTGAATCTTCTTCTATGCTTTCCCCATGTCATTTCACTTTGTCTTGACTTTACCATGCTTCACAACCTACATGTGAGGGTAAAAACCTCATGAGCCATTAAGCTCAATAAGGGTGCAATGACAAATAAATATGAACATAACAAGTTATATGATGCCAAATGCATGCAAATGTGGCTAGGTTTCTTTGCCTTCACAACCCTCCTAGGTTGAGGCATCAACCCACCTTTTCAACCATGTTCTCAAACTAACCTATGGCCATAAGTCTCATGAACATAAAAGAACATGCTAAATGCAACATATACATTTATGAAACACATTTATAACACATTGCAAGGCCACCCTCCCATGGGGCCATCCCTTACCTCTTCTCGAATATTAAATCTCCATTTCAAGAGAGCTTCCATCTTCATTTTCCCCCATCTAAAATGGCATTTCAACAAACCACTCACTTTACATTCAAGTATACTAAAATGGAGAGAAGAAAGATTAAAGCTTACCTTACTTCTTTTCTTCTCCATTTCTTTCCTCCATGAGAGACTTCATCTTCTCTCTTTCTTTATTTCTCCTTCATTTCTACAAATGGCCAAAAGGGAGACAAGTCTCCCACACTTGCCTTTTTATACTAGTTTTCTCACATTTCAAGAATGCATCCAAGCCATTCATTACAAGCACAATCCATGTGCTTTTGAGGATCTCAATCTCAACCATTGATTTTAATAACCAAAACTTCTCTCTTGGAAAAAACACAAAGCACAATCCATGTGCTCCTTTCTTGATTAATCTCATCCATTGGATTTAATTCCACTTTCAAGACAAATCCTCCACCCTTGGATTATCTTGAATTCCCATTTCTTTCTCATTTATTTAAATGGGACTATTTTCAAGCTATCATCTTGAAAGACTAATATCACATTTAATTTAATTTAACCATTTTCATCCATCAACTTGAGAGACATAATACATTTATTTCACATTTAATAAATCCCACAATTTTCCATCATTAATGGGAGACTAATTTCCCATTTTCCTTTGGATTTATTTAACTCTCATATTTTCCAAGGCATTAATGGTGACCATTTACCATTTTCTTTTGGATTTTCTTTAATCCAAATAATCATGCCTCTCATTAAATGCTTGAAAGACTATTTAACATTTCTTTTGCATTTAATTAATGCACCCAATTATACTTGAACCACATAATGCCAAGTGTCACAACAAGACACTAACTTGGCTTCCAAATTTAATCTCATCTCTCCAAGTGGCATTACCACATTAAATCACAATTTAGGGAAAATAGAATTATTCTCCTCAAATAATTTTAATATCCACCATTTTCCCTATTTCCAAAATTTAATTTCCTTTATGGAATCACTCCAAAATTCCAAAATAATCTTTGTGAATTTATTAATCCCATATATCTCCTCATAATTACCAAATTGGGATTTTTATTCACTTACACACTTAATTCCACATAGGAATTATTTTTAATTTATCAAATTACCCTTCATTGGATTTCACTATCCAAATTACCAAAATACCCTTCCCATGAGCATTCTTAATCTCAAGGGTCCATCCCCTTCTCAAGGGCATTTTTGGAATTTTTCTCACTTCATTTCCTCATTCTTTTAACACCTGTAACACCGGGTGTTACAGTTATCTTGAAGGCCACGTGAGGGGCAATTGGAAGCATGGGATTGGAAGAATGGAAGGCTTTCAAAGAAAGGAAGAATCAAGTGGAGAAATTTCAAAGCTAGCCATCATTACTAGGGAAGAAAATAGCTAACTTAAGAGCTAAGTGTGATCTTGAGATTTGAGGATGAAAGACTATAAAAAGGTCAGAAAAAAGGGCCACGTAGAGTAAAAAGTGAGAGAAAAGCAAAGGAAGGAAAAGGAACCAAGGGAAGAAAGAAAAGGAAGGAAAATAAAGAGACTAGATTGGAAAATTGCAAAAACAGAAGAAAAATCAAAAAGTTAAGCCACTTTTCTTTCTGTAGGATCATAGTACACTGAAAGAGGAGTCCGAAGGTTCAAACGGAAGCTGAATCGGAGTTAAAATGAAAGAGTTATAGCTGTTTTAAACTTCAAAAGCAAAATCCGTAAGAACCAGGGGGTCGGCGCGTGCATCACACGTGCCTGCCGCAGCTGCACGTGGCCGCGCGTGGCCACCCTTCTGATGGCGCGTGAGGGAGTGTGGCTGGGCTTCTTGCTCTGTAATTTTTGGGTTATCTTCTTAAATCATTTCCTATGATCCTATGTAAAAATATTCTAATTTGGTAACCCGAACTGTATAAAACTACAGCTTAATAGGGCTTAATTTTGTAGAATCGGTGGACCGACAAGAATTACAGCAAGTGTGAGTGGTTTTCTACATCATTTATGTTTTATATTGATCATCATTTGAATCATTTGTGTTATATGTGGACATACACACTTACTTCCTTTGTTTGGCATGAAATTTTACTTATTTCATCACTTCATGGCATGTGGTTGTTTGTGGCAAGCTAGTGGCCGCCATGAGTGGCTCTTGGAGTCACATATACTTGTTTTGAGGTGAGCATGGCGTGCGCGGGGGTGATTGCAACACCCTGGCATGGCTTCCACAAAGGGGGTTTCATTTTTGCATACTTGCATTTCATACATGAACTATTCTTTTCTTGGAACCATCTCACTTAGATTCATAAAATCTAACTTGGGTTGATGCCCCTGGAATGTTACGCGTTACAGGTATGTTTGGCGTGCCAGAAGCTAAGGAAGTGAGGGAAGCAAATGGGAAAGAATTTGTGGACGTTTAAATACTTTTTGTCATTTTATGTAATCCTATTTTAGAAATGTTGTAATTGTTCGAAGATTGTACTTCTTTTTGTTATGCTAGACTTATATTTTATCTTAACGAAAGGTTTGTGCATATTTGGCTTGTATGGGAACCCTACAAACATTCTGGTAGGTTCGATCAAATGTTTTTGTTGCTTAGGGTTTCCTAACACCTCTTGGACAAGTAACTGTAAACCTACCGTGATATTTCAGACGAAATTTCTTAAGGGGGGGAGAATGTAATATCCAGGAATGATTTGAGGTCATAAGTAATATTTGATGAAGGGTACAAGTGGAATTATCAAAAGAATAAGGCTTTAGGACATACTGTTGCAGTCTTAAAAGACCGAAGTGGCTCGAGGGAGTATCCCGGACCCTAGACGAATAACGAAAATTGTATAATATCGACGAATGATTTAAATTATGATTTTTAGTGGTGAAAGAGATTGGATCGGGAACAGTTTTCGGTACAGCTGTCGACCGTGCTGAGAAAACTGAATCGACATAGGAAACGTCTGAAAGATCAACAGAGCGCATCAAGGACTAGTATTTAATGTGTAGAACAACCCTTAATCGATTTCGGGTTGAATCAAATGGATTTAAGGTCAATTTGACCAGCCGGGCCTAAGTGCAGTTTTCTAATTTTGCCTGAGGGAGGTCAAAATGGTAATTTTTCAGGAGTTTCGAGGGTCAAATGAGATGTACTAAACTTATGGGACTTAGTGGTATGTTTGGATAGTTTAGGGGCACAAGGAAAAGGGCTGAAATGACAAAGAAAGAAGCAAAGGGGTTAAACTACAATTTAGCAAAAGCTGCACAGTGTGAACGCAAGAAGGATTTCGGCCGCCACAATCCGTCACACATGGGGGCTGTTTCTGGCGATGGGACAGCCAAGGCGGACCTGGGAAAGGTCGCATATGGTCGAGGGATGCTTGGGGGCCAAGCCTTGGCCTCTGATTGGATGAAAAATGGCCGGAAATTGCATATATATACCTAGGTTTTTGGCCGAAATTTGACACTCAAATTACTCACGAATGAGGATGAATCGAGGCGAGTGGTTAGGGGGCTTTTGATCCTTGTGAGAATGGGAGAAAATCTGGAGAATTTGGCGTGGTTTAGTGTTCATTTGAAGCTGGTTCGAGAATGGCCGGAAAAACCGAGGCGGGCCGCAACGCCGCACCTGCAACTCGACTTTTGGGGTGTTTTCTGGTGGCCTTTCGGCCGGAAAATGGTACGGTTAGGATCGACTTCAAAAGGGCTTCAAGGGGGTATCCGTTTTGCAGTCATCGGAGCAACCATCGACGGCCGGAGAGATGAAGAAGATGGTGGCGCGTGGCTGTACGCGCCAGCTTCCACGCGCAGACACACGCTAGGCGCGTGAGGGCGCGTGTGATGGGGGCATTCTGGTATTTTTCTTCCAGTATTTTTGTTAATTTATTTTAGGAATTACTATGGTGGAATATTTTGAAAAATATTTGAGGAGATAATTATTTTGGAATTATTGAGGTGAAAAATGGGAGAAAAATAGAGAAACTTAGGAAAAATTGAAGAAAATAGATTTTAATACTTCTTTAATTAAATATGATGTTTAGGAAGTATCTTGGCTCGAGGTTGAATATAAGTTCAAAGGTTTGTGATTTGGCACGCTGATCGGGGCTATCGAACACCGATAGATTAGATGAATGATGATTCGGATTTGCAATAGGGGTGCAACCCAAAGTCGTCTCCCAACGAACCTCAAACGGATCTGTCAAAACAAGGCTAAACGGGGGGGGAAGTTTTTGATGAAAAACAGAAAACAAAATAAGCAAGAACACAAGAAATCAAGATGCAATCAGTTGCAAACCAACCATCTATCCCAGTTTTCATCGCCTTCTCAATAAACAATTTGTTTAGTTTTAATCCTCAAATCGAAAATCAGAAAAATCCTTTAACAACCGCCAAAGATTGGAAAGAAAACCAATAAACAGATTTCAGAAACCTCTTAGTTCAATCTATCAGTTTTGATTCCCCTTATTGCACAGATACGAGACTGATTGAAATACCATCCAAACAGGTTGTTCTTGCTTCCAGTTAAAGCCTCAACCGAGCACAAAAACCTTGGATTCTCAAATGAAGACAATGCATGCATTCATCCAACCGGTATCAACACATACACAGATTTAAGAGAGAACGGAAACAAGAGAACAACAAAGTTAAAACTAAAAAAAATAGATTTCCATTAAAACCAAAGACTCAAACCGGGAACAAGGATGGTATTGCAACTGATTACAGCATCCTTAGCCTTCCATCTTGATAAGAACAATGGAGAGAAGGGAAGTCGGCTACTGTTCACGTGAGAAAAGAATACTCTCCCTAATGGCCTCTTAATGTGCTTAAATAGAGCTTTTGGAGGAAACCCTAGGTTACCGCCAATTAACAGCCGATTTCAGATAGGTTAACGTGCGTTCTGGGATTCGGCCTCTTCATAAGAATTGTATATCAGGAAGAGTAGATGATTTTGGGATTTTGAATCACTTGATTTGGATATTGGACGCCCAAGATATGGCCTTTTAAATAATCAGCATCTGTGCAGCTTTCCTAATTTGACCCAACTTCCTAGCCCCAACTTTGAAGCGCTGTTTGAAGTCCCAAATGAACTCGGATTTGGACAAACCATACCATTTCAGAAATCCCAAGAAGTACTCTACAGTATCTCTGAAGACATCATCTTCATTCTGGAATTTTATCTTGGCCAAAATACTGAAGGAAGTGCAGGAGGTTAAATCTGCTAAAATTGCCCTTACTTCTCTATCTCCAATTTTCAAGATATCTCATTGCCATAAAGACGTCTCCTGCCCCATCTCATGCTCCCATAGCCCTAAACCTGGCAAAATAAAGTAAAATAATGTGAAGCCCAATTCCTATAAAATAAAATGAAATAAAATCAAGATGAATGAAATGACACAACTAATGTGCAAAAAAGACTAAATATGAGGGCTAAATAATATGAAAATATGTGCTCTATCACACGCAAATCTAGGCAGTGTACGAGGATCGAGGTGATTCGAATGAGTTCAAGGTGAGTGGTTTGATTCTAGTTTTTTTCCTTGTCTTGGAAGTGTTTTTAAGAGCTTATGGTGGGTTCTAGTGAGCGGTTATACCCTCCTAGACATAGATTGTTTTACTTATGATCATTGTGTCGATATTCGCTTCATTACATTAACTGTTTTATTTTAAAATGTTGGTGCATGGCGTGTAAATTTTCATATCATTTGGGGTCAAGTTGAATTGCATCATTGGGTCCGTAAGGGGCGGGATGGGGTCTACTTGAGATTGGGACAATGTTAATCCAGGTGAACGGGTGTCACACTGGGGCACTCGAGGGAATAATGTTAAACCAGGTGAACGGGTGTCACGACGGTGCACTCGAGGGATTAACGTTGGACCAGGTGAACGTGTGCCACAGTAGGGCATTCGAGGGATTAAGTATGTCAAGGTGATATCTCGAGTTAGACATGTCTTGCATGCTATCGTTTTGCCATGCTCGTGTGTCTTCATGCATTGTACAAACTGTTTCATGCCGTCACTTAGATGTTTTATCATCTAACCCGGGCTATGCCCCTGGAACGTGTAATGTTCCAGCCAGGGACTGCTGCGAGGGCAAGGACGTGGCCGGTTGTGGACTAATGGTGCTTAGTTTGATAGTCGTTGTAACGTTTGGAGGCTTTAGTACGTATTCCAGGTTGTAAATGAACAGTTGATTATTAGCAATGTTGTCATTGATCTGTATTGCGTATTTTGCTAAGGAAACACAATGTAAGAACTACGGTGTTTTGATAATAATGTATCCGCTGCGTTGTATTAAGTCTCGTTTAGTTTAAGATTACTGGTCTTGATAGTTAAACGGGCAAGGCTGGGGTTCTCGGGGTCTGTATCTGCATGTAAAGATTGTTCTTGACACACCGCGCGTGTTGAGCTTGAAGAGAAAAAAAAAAAAAAGAAATCCCGAGAATACCCTTATAGTGACACGCCTGGCGAGACGGGGTGTTACAATTGGTATCAAAGCCTTAGGTTAAAACCCTAGGACGATTTGGCTAAGTTGTTGAACTTAGCATGGTTAGAACTATTGAATGAGAACTTAGAACGGGATTATGGATTCTAGGAGACATACGGAACATAGTCGAAAATGGTATGGAGACTCTAGAAAGGTGAAATTTGAGGTTTTCAATTTGAATATACTTTCAGCGTCAAGAGGAGACGAACAAGATCTATTCACATCTTTTGGAAATTAGGAAGCTAGTGAAGAGGGTCGTCGAAATGAAACAGGTATATGATCCAAAACCTTTGAGGAATAAATGCTTTGGTGATTCTAGTACAACTTGAAGTATAGTATAAAATCTTTTTCGGAAGAATCTTAGTGAATCGTCTTAGTACCCTCCCGATTGGGACATGTCAAATAATGGTAATGTCATGCCCTGACAAAGACAAATGAAACAACTGAGGATTCTAGGAAAAAACTTGTCAAGGGACGTGGAAGAGTAGGTACGGCATACAGCTAATGTAAATCTTGAGGTTAAGTTAGATATCCGAAGTAGGGACTTAAGAAGAACGGAATCAGTTAGGGCTAACTAGTGAAAATCCCAAATGGAGACTTAAGGGAAAGGAACTAATAGATCGTAAAGACAAAATCCCTGCTTGGAGATTTGGGGAATTTTCAATTGAAGTCATTGAGGTGATTAATTGGAAAATACTAGATTTTGCTCAGTGATGGAACATTGGATTGGGAGTTAGCATTCAACAAAATGCTTTGGATGTAAGGATGGTTTAATAAATCATAACTGAGGATTCGTAAGATCTGGAAACCATAGTTTGGAGATCATTAGTCAAAACTATTTTTGCTAAATGTTGGGATATCTGGTGGTTATTAAGAATAAGCGGGTTGTGGACAGTTAGTTTGATATGACATAACCTAATTGTAAATCAGGTTTTGATCGAATGGTATAAGGATTCAAGGGAAAGAATGACTTGGTATAGATCGAGAATCCTAAGGAATGACTCGATAAGAAGCCCAGGATGATTCGATAAGAGCTTTGAGAATAAAATAAAAAAAAATTGAGTTAGGAATCTAAAATTGTGGATAGGGATACTGAGACAAAGGATCCAAGATTGAGGACAAAGGAAATAAGGAAAGATTGCTATAAGGAAATGGTGTGTGTTGGTTATTCAAGGGTAATGAGAGTCAGGTATAGCTTTGAGACTTATGGAAGTTTTAAATAGAAGGAATAATTGTATCGAGGACATTAACCTAGGATCAGACGAGGAAAACAAATCGGAACTAAATGAGAATCGAATTCTTGTTGAGGTGTTTAGAAGATTTTCTCAGAAAAATTTAGCTTGTATAAAGTATTCTAGGTAGAATTTTCCTTTTGAATGAAATCTTAGAATGTAATCTCAATCTAATTTCCTTATTAATAGTCACTACTAGACAATGAGGGATCGATTGTAAACCAGCCATAGTTAGGATCAAGGTACAACCGAAAGTTATTAGGATGTAAAACATAAAGTTCGCATGTTTTGAGGATTAGAATTTTCCCTTGGAAGTTGAAAGAATCTTTTGGCTTATAGAGAATTTGCAGAATGGAACCTTACTTGATGATTTTTGAGATTGTAAATAATATAGGGAACAACGATAGATTAGAGATTTGTGATTTAAAACGAACCTTGGAAATTAGAAAAATCTTGGGATAAGGGAATTATGCGTATGACTATTGAGGTTGCTAAAAGAAAATTTACGTGTACCGTATATACTTGGAGATAAAATGGTATTTCAACCTGTGGAGACGATTATATTTTAAGACGATTATATTTTAAGCTTGAAATGACTCTAGCCGATTTAAGAAGATACAAACTCAAAGAAAATAGTTAGCATAACGATGATTATCAAGGACTGAGAGGTAGTCATAAAAGTCTTGGTTTGAGTTTTAAGGCACCAAGCAATGAGATAGGCTTGCTAAAGCTTGATTAAGCTCGTAAAGATATCTTGGGATTTGATTAGGTCTTAGCAAAATTGAAGTTGGTCCTAATAGATTCAAAGAAATAGGAATGATTGACATAATGACCTGTATAATGAGTGTTAGTTGAAAGTCAATTGTGGAATAAACATATAAGGAGAATGAAATTTCTAAGCCAATTTTGTGATAGATTAAGCATACGATAGTGACAAGAATATGGTTGAATGATCTAGTATAAGTTTAGAAAATGATAAACTGGAAATACAATTGATGTTGGAGTGTTTGATAAATTATGAACGTCTACAAGAGCAGCAACAGGAGCGCAAGGTTCCGTCACATGCATAACAAATTTGGAAAGTAAAAGAGATTAAATTGTGAGAAAGAAATCCGAAGTCTTAGGAATGGTGAGAATAAGGGTGCTCGATACGATTGAGTGTTACTCTGGAAAAGAACATTAAGAATCCAAAAGATCAGGGAGTTGGATTAGTACCAATAGAACCACTGTAGCTCTCAGAGATGGAATGAGGAATTCTAGCATAACGATAACACCATTGGTGTTGGTCTGTAACAATGGATCTGAGCCTAGGGACCAAGGCAGAGGACTGGTGGTTGGCTCGCGGTTTGGGGTGTGATACCTACGAGTCGGAGCAACACAGTGAACTGTGGAGACAGTCAGGTGCCAAAGTTTGGGCGACACTGAGGATGTTATGTATGGTTTAGAGTCCAAGTTCCAAGGGACCAGAGCATCGTGGCAGGATCCCTAAATCATTATGGAAAGGTTGAAGGATTGGAAGATGACCTAAGCAGGTTAATTGCTATGTGGATTATGGTAGTCGATAATCAAAAAAAAGAATCGAAAGAAGGAAAAGTAATCTCGAGTGACAAAACAATGTTTGGCAACCTGTTAATAGAGATTTGTAAAGGATTCTTCTAGGATAATTATGTTCATGACAGAAATTCATGAAGTAAGGTTACTAAGAAGTGATGAATACACTCGGGAAATTCAGGAGTTGTGGTGAAATAGTAATAATGCTCCTAGGTCGAGGTAGCTCCTAACTGGGAATGAAGTAATCCTTAGTATAAACATGTGCCATGAAGTTGCTTAGGAAAAAGTGGGACGATTGTTTTCTAGATATCGCTTTGGGAGGAATTTAATTATTGTTATCGACTTGGCTCTTAGTTTAGTGTATTTAATATTACACACCCTAGGAATTGTTAGCAAATGGCTGCGATTTAGTTGTTTCAAACCTTGCCTTTGGTAATATAAAAAGATTGGAGCAATGGTAAGTATACTTAGGTACCCTTGAGATTATGAGTTAATGTTTAAAATGAGTCGAAGTCAACATAAAGATATGGTAAGTTATAAGTTGATAAGTAAATGAAAGTGTTTTTCTTTCCGAGAGACGTGTTATGGTTTGAGGAAACATATTAAGAGTTGCTATAAAGGACGACGTGAGTTTCTAGTTGCACTATGGAAATTTTATTTGGGTTGTAAAATAGTAAGCTAAGCTATTAAAGTTATGCTAGGTGTTGCTAAAAACCCGGTGAGAATCAAAAGTTGTTCAATAGGGTTTTCATTTAATGAAGTATGGAAAGTAGATCGCCTAAGAGGGACAAGATTAAATCTATTCCAAGAATCGAGGAAAATAGGAATTTTGTTTAATAGAGAGACTATTTCTCATGTGGAGAAATATAGAAGGCACCGTTTAGATGAAATAGAACATTTAGTGGTACTAAGTTGAGGAGCCACAAAAGAAAGATGTGTAAAAGTATGGAAGGTTGTCAAATTGAAACGACATGGGAGTTCTGTGCTGAGATAAACTGATTTGATTGATAGTAACATGTCAGGATGTCAGGCAGTTGTAAGAGAAATTGTGTTTTTGAGAGACCTAAATGGATAATATGCATGACCAGCCGTAAGAGGCTAAGAAATTATCT
Organism: Diospyros kaki; assembly: GCA_036245055.1. Lineage (NCBI taxonomy): Eukaryota > Viridiplantae > Streptophyta > Magnoliopsida > Ericales > Ebenaceae > Diospyros > Diospyros kaki. Next base: position 16,359,605 of record BSEG01000009.1, on the reverse strand, counting down.
CTAAAGCAAATATGCAATCGAGGTACCGATAATTAAAAAAAAAAATACGCCAAGATAGTTCAATGTTATCAATTTTTGTGCCATCAAGGCTGCCGAGTTAGTTCAATCTTGGAGTGATCATTGGGTTGGGAGATTTAGGAGCCAGATAAAATATATTTTGGGAACACGATTGGGAATGGTACTGGGTTTTATAAATCATTTTGGGAGTTGAATAGCCGCCGATATGGAGCTACAACGGGATATTCTGGAAGATCAGAAATGAGTCTGGTAAACCCAAACCCTAAGGAGATAAAAGTTATGAATGCTTACTAAGAACTAGGAATGGTGTATAGGGCATTACACTTGGGAGTCATTAACACCGGTGGTGATACAGTTATCGCAGATCAAATTTCGAGGACGAAATTTCTTAAGGGGGGGAGAATGTAATATCCAGGAATGATTTGAGGTCATAAGTAATATTTGATGAAGGGTACAAGTGGAATTATCAAAAGAATAAGGCTTTAGGACACACTGTTGCAGTCTTAAAAGACCGAAGTGGCTCGAGGGAGTATCCCGGACCCTAAACGAATAACGAAAATTGTATAATATCGACGAGTGATTTAAATTATGATTTTTAGTGGTGAAAGATATTGGATCGGGAACAGTTTTCGGTACAGCTGTCGACCGGGCTGAGAAAACTGAATCGATGTAGGAAACGTCCGGAAGATCAACGGAGCGCATCAAGGACTAGTATTTAATGTGTAGAACAACCCTTAATCGATTTCGGGTTGAATCAAATGGATTTAAGGTTAATTTGACCAACCGGGCCTAAGTACAGTTTTCTAATTTTGCCTGAGGGAGGTCAAAATGGTAATTTTTCAGGAGTTTCGAGGGTCAAATGAGATGTACTAAACTTATGGGACTTAGTGGTATGTTTGGATAGTTTAGGGGCACAAGGAAAAGGGCTGAAATGACAAAGAAAGAAGCAAAGGGGTTAAACTGCAATTTAGCAAAAGCTGCACAGTGTGAACGCAAGAAGGATTTCGGCCGCCGCAATCTGTCACACATGGGGGCTGTTTTCGGCGATGGGACGGCCGAGGCGGACCTGGGAAAGGTCACATATGGTCGAGGGATGCTTGGGGGCCAAGCCTTGGCCTCTGATTGGATGAAAAACGGCCGGAAATCGCCTATATATACCTAGGTTTTTGGCCGAAATTTGACACTCAAATTACTCACGAATGAGGATGAATCGAGGCGAGTGGTTAGGGAGCTTTTGATCCTTGTGAGAATGGGAGAAAATCTGGAGAATTTGGCGTGGTTTAGTGTTCATTTGAAGTTGGTTCGAGAATGGCCGAAAAAACTGAGGCGGGCCACAACGCCGCACCTGCAACTCGACTTTTGGGGTGTTTTTCGGTGGCCTTTCGGCCCGAAAATGGTACGGTTAGGATCGACTTCAAAAGGGCTTCAAGGGGGTATCCTTTTTGCAGCCATCGGAGCAACCATCGGCGGCCGGAGAGATGAAAAAGATGGTGGCGCGTGGCTGCACGCGCCAGCTTCCACTCGTAGACACGCGCCAGGCGCGTGAGGGCGCGTGTGATGGGGGCATTCTGGTATTTTTCTTCCAGTATTTTTGTTAATTTATTTTAGGAATTACTATGGTGGAATATTTTAAAAAATATTTGAGGAGATAATTATTTTGGAATTATTGAGGTGAAAAATGGGGAAAAAAATAGAGAAACTTAGGAAACATTGAAGAAAATAGATTTTAATACTTCTTTAATTACATATGATGTTTAGGAAGTATCTTGGCTCGAAGTTGAATATAAGTTCAAAGGTTTGTGATTTGGCACGCAAATCGAGGCAGTGTACGAGGATCGAGGTGATTCGAATGAGTTCAAGGTGAGTGGTTTGATTCTAGTTTTTTTCCTTGTCTTGGAAGTGTTTTTAAGAGCTTGTGGTGGGTTCTAGTGAGCGGTTATACCCTCCTAGACATAGATTGTTTTACTTATGATCATTGTGTCGATATTCGCTTCATTACATTAACTGTTTTATTTTAAAATGTTGGTGCATGGCGTGTAAATTTTCATATCATTTGGGGTCAAGTTTAATTACATCATTGGGTCCGTAAGGGGCGGGATGGGGTCTACTTGAGATTGGGACAATGTTAATCCAGGTGAACGGGTGTCACACTGGGGCACTCGAGGGAATAATGTTAAACCAGGTGAACGGGTGTCACGACGGTGCACTCGAGGGATTAACGTTGGACCAGGTGAACGTGTGCCACAGTAGGGCATTCGAGGGATTAAGTATGTCAAGGTGATATCTCGAGTTAGACATGTCTTGCATGCTATCGTTTTGCCATGCTCGTGTGTCTTCATGCATTGTACAAACTGTTTCATGCCGTCACTTAGATGTTTTATCATCTAACCCGGGCTATGCCCCTGGAACGTGTAATGTTCCAGCCAGGGACTGCTGCGAGGGCAAGGACGTGGCCGGTTGTGGACTAATGGTGCTTAGTTTGATAGTCGTTGTAACGTTTGGAGGCTTTAGTACGTATTCCAGGTTGTAAATGAACAATTGATTATTAGCAATGTTGTCATTGATCTGTATTGCGTATTTTGCTAAGGAAACACAATGTAAGAACTACGGTGTTTTGATAATAATGTATCCGCTGCGTTGTATTAAGTCTCGTTTAGTTTAAGATTACTGGTCTTGATAGTTAAACGGGCAAGGCTGGGGTTCTCGGGGTCTGTATCTGCATGTAAAGATTGTTCTTGACACACCGCGCGTGTTGAGCTTGAAGAGAAAAAAAAAAAAAAGAAATCTCGAGAATACCCTTATAGTGACACGCCTGGCGAGACGGGGTGTTACATTTGGATTTATTTAATTCCACCATTTTACTTGAACAAGACTTTGCCAAGTGTCATCTTTAGACACTAACCTTGGCTTCCAAGCTTCCATCTCAACCATCCATGTGTCTCCACCACATTATTCACCAAATTTAGGAAAAATCAATTATTTTCTCTCATAATTGAATATTCTCTATTTTTCCTATTTTCCATAATTTAATTCCTTTATGGAATTTCACTCCAAATTACTAAAATGCCCTTTGTGAATTATTAATCCCATTTATCTCCTCATAATTACAAAAATTGAGAAATTAATTCACTTCCATACTTAATTCCACCTAAGAATTATTTTCAATTTACCAAATTACCCTTTATTGGACTTCACTATCCAAATTACCAAAATGTCCTTCTCATAGGGCACCATTATTCTCAAAGATCAATCACTTTCTCAAGGGCATTTTTTAAAGTTTCTCACTTCCTTTCTCATTCTCCTAACACCAGAAACACTGGGTGTTACACCACTAGCTGGAAGTACAAGGGATCCTCAAGCTAGAACCACAAGGGAGGTCACATAACTTGTTCATCAAGTGAATCTACATCCAAAGAGCAAGTTAGGAGGCACGTAGGGATTCCTTGCCCGTGCATGCCTTCCGATGCTGAAATCAAAAATTGGAAGAAATAATCTCTAAGAGAACCGTGAGCAGTGACAATTCTATTGGATATAAAAAACAATGATATGAAGACAAGATAACTGAGGTCCAAATGTCCAAGGTCTGCTCTTTTTGCCTAAAAAGGAAAAATGGTATTTATAGGCGCGCAAGTCGAGGATAAGGAAAAGAGACACGTGTTAGCTAGCCATAATGACATCAGTCTCGTGATCATTAGAGATGCTCAAAGGAATCCCCCCTAGAGATCTGTGGCCTAAGGGATCTCTGAGAGATGGTGGGCCTCATTAGTGACTTGCCATAGTAGGGTTTTGTTTCTACGCTTCGAACTCCAGGAGTTAAGGATCTAATAACTCTGGGTGATACAATAGTGGGGATAACAGCTCCCATGGGATAACTAACCTCAGAGGTTCACATGCTTAGATGGTGTAGAAATCCCTGGGAGTTCTCGTAATCCCTGAGGGGAAACGTGCTAACCATAAGGGGTTTAATATCCCCTGAAGTTCCAGTGGCAGTTTGGCTTAGGTACTTTTGGAAGTTTTGGCAACTTCCAGAGTTTTGGGGCTGATTCCAACAACCCTCGGGGTTCCCAATAACTCTCGAAGTATCAAAATTTCGATCCAACTTCTTAATCAGACAAGGGTGATTAATTTGCCTTTCTCGGGATTCACCCACAACATAGGGGGAGTTTGGGCATTTTTCTTCTAAATGGAGAGTGGAGTTTAACAATCAAAATGTGTGAACATTTTTCTACACTAAAATTATCAAATTTATTCATATTGATACTTACATATATATATATATATAATTAAAGAGAAAAGGCTTTCACAATACGTCTTGCAGTTGAAATTATAAGATATTGGGTCAACCCAACCCAATACCCGCCCTTCTCGGGACATGGTATAAATGGGCATGTGGGATCCTAGCTAGTAGCCACCTTTCTTTCTTTGCTCACTTATTGCTCTCTCTCTCTCTCTCTCTCTCTCTCTCTCTCTCTCTTGCTCTCTCCTATGTCTCCATCTCCTATTTTTCTTTAGCCAATAGCCACTGGTCATTGGCTCATATTCACATCTCTCATCCGCTCTCTCTCTTTCTTGCTCTCTCCTATGTCTCCATCTCCTATTTTTCTTTGGCCAATAGCCACCGGTCATTGGCTCGTATTCTCATCTCTCATCTGACAGTCACTTTTCTCTCCTCCTGCCAACTATTGTCCTTAATGCCAACAACGAAAGTTTCTCTGATCTAAGATAAGCATTTAAAGTTCTCCGATTTTAATGTTCAAATATAGTGAGATCCAATCGTTGGATCGTTTTGGTTTTGGGGTGTTTGAGTCATAAGACCAAAGCGATTCTAATGGTTGGTTATGATTGTCAAAATCTGCTATTGACGGAGGCTGACGATGCCCTTCAAGAATCAAGTAACCTTTTTTCAAAAAATTAATTTTCAGATCTAGTTAAATCCAATTGTTAGATCGTTTTGGTTTTTAAGTATATGGGTCACAAGATCAAGTCGATTCTAATGATAGCTAGCGACGCCCTTCAAAAAATGGGTAGCTTTTTTTAAAAAAACAATAATTTTCAAATCTAATAAAATCGAATCATTAAATCGTTTTGATTTTTGGGTATGTGGGTTACAAGATCACGTCGATTCTAATGGTTAGTTTAGATCATCAGAATCTGCCACAAGTGATAGCCAACAATGTCTTTCTAAAAATGAGTAGCCTTTTTATTAAAAAATTAATGTTTAAATCAAGTGAGATTCAACCATTAGATTGTTTTAGTTTTTAAGGTTGTGAATCACAAGTCTAAGGCTATTCCAATCATCAAAGTTTATCATAAACAGCTGTGATGCCTTTCCAAAAATGAACACTCTTTTTTAGAAAAATAATTTTCAAATCTATTGAAATACAATCACTAGATTGTTTTGATTTTTGAATATATGGGTCACAAGACCAAAGCTAATTCAGATGGTCGGTGCTGATTATCAAAATCTAACACATACAACGGCCAACAATGTCCTTCTACAAGCCAATTTTATACCCGACCTGAGTGGGTCAAATATTGAGTGAAATTGACCCAACGTCCTAAAATTTCACTACAAGATGTAATAGGAAAGGCTTTTCTCATGATTAAAATAGACTCCCAGGTTAAGCAAGTTAAATAGGTCGAATTTATACAAGCAAATAACTAACTTGATTAAATAAATGTTACATAGAGAGGAGTTACACAGATGATGATGAACAAGCTAAGAGTTAACCCAATCATCTTGACATGATACCATTCAAAGTAATGTACCCCAGATTGAATCTACTACTGCTTCTAAATGAATAATCTATATAGAGACGTTGTGTTTGTTTGTCTAAAATTAACAAGATTTGATCATTCCAACAATGAAACATCAACATCCATCATTCGTACAACATGCAGGCATATCTGCTAGCCATCCACATGACATATTATGGATATTCAAGTTCTTGCCTCTCCTCTCATCTCTATTGAAACAAATACAAACGCACTCCTTTTGTCTTGATTTGAATAAAGCAAGACAGACGAGCGAGGTGAGCAGAAGAAGAGCGCATATCAAATATTATCAAATTTCTAAATTAAGTTGCATGCAAATGCAATGCGATGCAACAACAGTACTGGAGCAATAGTCTCTCTTCCCTGACAACCACAACCCACTACCACAGCCACTACTTTCACACTCTTCACACAGCACGGATAAAGAGATAAAGAGAGAGACAATAAACACAAAACACACTGCCAGTAATATTAGCTTCTTGTGTCATCCATCCATCCAGATATAGAACAATGATACAACCAATTGTCGTCTGGGCATCGCATGGGCAAACACAAACTACTCGTATCCGAATGCACAGCCTATCCTCTCTCTTCTTCGCTATTATTATGCATGCACAAGGCACTCCCACCATTCACAGTCGGACACCACTCCATAATATCCTCCTGCAAATAACAACGAAAATAAAAATGACTCCCCATCAACAGCCAATTAAAGCATGCCAACGATGCATAAGAGAGGAGTTCCAGCTCAAACTAGAGAATGAATTTAAATACCTTAATTCATGTCTAAACTTTTTGCCCTTTTTTTTTTTAAACCTAGTAAGGTTAGAAAGAATTCTACAAGGCAAGAAGATATAGGGATTTTGCCACATTTCACCTTCATTTAATATATGTATCTAAGCTTAGACTTATCAAACATATATGATTATGTTCACCGACTTACAGTATGGAATGATCTTCCATCGTTGATTGTCTCCTTTCTTCCATTCCCAGAGAACAATGGTAGTGCCATCGTGAACACCTCCATGATTCTTATCACCATGAAAGGCATCAACATTGAGGCGAATGTTATTAACCATCCTTATTGCTCTATAACCATCACCCAAGTCCTTGCTCTGGGTCCATAGTATTGACTCGTCGAGAACAGTTAAATTGTATGGGATCAGCTGCACCTGCAGAAAAATTTTAATGTGCCCAATCAATGCAAAAGACATGAAGCATTTAGTCAAAAAGGAAATCATGGTGAAGAAAATATTATAGAAAAATAAATGTAGCAGATTCCTAGATATCAGCTAAGAAGCCCTCAAAACCCTACCTACTTGATCTCTTCCACATGCATAAAAGCATAAAGCATGAAAGGCATGCTTTAGTTTTCCCCCAAAATATATAATTGATCGGTCTTGGACCAGCAAGAAAGTGAACTGATCATATATAGAAAATGACTGGTGTCACTTACAGTGATGCAGCTCAGTCAGCAAGTACATTGTGGCAAGATTACAAAGGACTTAATTCGTTTCTTTCTGATCAATAAAAATAAATAAATAAAATAAAGACAACATGGACTTTTTTCCAACTGTAATTGTCATCAAAAAGACCCTCAAATGTGTTACTAATATAGGTGGGTTTGGTATTCTCTCTTACATCTTAGTCTCTACTAGAGACTATTATTTCCCCTCCATGATAAGTGGAAACATTGAAAAGAATAAGAGAGGAAAATGCTTTAAAAAGAACAAAAGAGTAAATCCAATCCCATTGTGGGAGTATGAGACTTGAGACATCATAACACAGCAAACCTTAATCTCTAGCTAGGTGGGATCAGTATTTTAACTTGCAAATCATCTCTATTCATGGTCACATGTTCTATTAACCTCATATAGCCTATGTCATGTCCAAGAGTTTTCCATTAGGTTTTTCTCAAACCTTTTCTACCTCTTTTACTACAAATTTTTTCCATTCCATTCTCTCTCCTCATAAGATCATCTATTAGTCGTCTTTCACATAACCAAACAATCTTAATTGCATCCCATGAATCTTATCCTCCACATGAGACATTCTGACCTTATTATATATAGCCTCATTCTTAATTTTTGTCCTTTCTTGAATAATTGGACATTAACCATAATATTTTTGTTGAGGAAGAAATTCCAACTGAATAAGAGCAGATTGGGATTCCGGATTAAATTATGATAAGGGCAGTTGTTTAAATATGTGATAAGCTGATAAGAAGAGGAGGTTGAAATTAGAAGATAAGAAGTTACAGTTGTTCCATAAAAATAGGAGAAAAAACTACTTCTCAAATTTAAATCCTATCTTATCTCTTATTGTACTGTATTTTTAAATTTATTTTTTGAATTCCTAGATTCTAGGAGAAAGCTAAGGGGTGCTCTTGTATATATATTTAGTAGACGATCAAATGCAAAGGTATGTGATCGAATTCATTTCTACTCACCCCTATTTCACTTAGATCATACTTAGATCATTTATATCTAAGTATCTAAATTATTCATGCTATCAGAGCCACCAACCCAGTGACTGCATACCTTATCCCTCTTCCTCAAACAGTCGCTCCAAGATGACTAGCAATCCACCAACCAGTGAAGCCTCCACTACTTGTCCTGCATCCACCAAAACCTCACAACCTTCAGTTGTTCCTATTTCCCTTGATAGCCATACCCTTCAAATCACCCAGCATAAACTAATGGGACTCATTTTTGGGAATAGTCTCAATTAGTTTTGTTGGTTGCTAAAGGGAAGGGAAAAGTGGGATATCTAATTGGTGGCACTCCTATGACAGATCCTGAAGCTACTAATTATGAAGTATGGGCCACCGAAAATTCAATAGTTATGGCTTGGCTCATCAACTCCATGGAGCCAAAGATAGGGAGAACCTATTTGTTCTAAAAGACAACCAAAGAAGTATGGGAAATCGTACAAAGTCTCTACTCAGATATGAAGAACACGACTCAATGCTTTGAAGTTAGATTAGCCATACAAACCACTCACCAAGGTAATCACTCAATAACCAATTACTATAATATGTTGTCTGTGTTATGGCAAGAAATGGATTTGTTTTGTAACATTAATTGGGAGTGTACACAAGATGGAGTTAAATACACTAAGATGATGGAAAAAGAACGAGTATTTGATTTCCTTCATGGCCTTAATTCTGACTTGGATGAAGTGAGAGAGAGGTTGTTGGGAACCAAGCCATTCCCATCCATCCAGGAAGCATTTGCAAAAGTGAGAAGAGAGGAAAGCCAAAAGAAGGTAATGCTTAACTCATTGCCTATATATGAAAATAACACTAAGGGTTCAGCTCTTGCTACTTCTAAACTAAGGACAACACTAACATGTGGAGACCCACAAAAAGAGAAACAGTGGTGTGATCACTGTCATAAGCATTATCTCACTAGATACACTTGCTGAAAAATTCATGGGAAACTAACAAACTGGAAAGGAAAAAGTCAAAAGAAAATTCAAGCAACCTACAATAGATGCTGAAGAAGGTAAAATGATTAATTTTACCTTAACAACGGATCAATTGGAGCTCCTACAACAAGTACTGAACTAGACAAGGAGTACTAAATCATCTGATTTGGTTGAATCCCCAAAACCAACCGTTTCACATACTAAACAAGGTATTTTCCATCAGTGTTATTTCTCTAAAATGTTGTCTACAGATGATTGGATTGTGGATACAGGAGCCTCAAACCATATGACTAGTTCATTGCATGGATTATCAGACTATAAAAGGTGTGATAAAACTATAACCGTGACTATGGTAGATGGTACTATCTCTTATGCTAAAGGGGAGGGATCAATATATATAGTTGGCTTACATTTGAAATGTCTTATATGTGCCTAAATTGAAATGTAATCAATCTATTGTCAATCAGCAAGATCACAAAGGATATGAACTGTAAAGTGATATTTTCTCCAACTCATTGTGTGTTTTAGGACCTAACTTCAGGGAAAATGATCGGCAATGCTAAAAGAAAAGAAGGTCTGTATTATGTTAATGGAGTCACTGGAACTCCCACTTTATCTAAGTTACATAATACATCCTCATTTTCTACTGTCTTAGATTCTAATATTCAGTTGTGGCACAAATGTTTAGGCCATTCAAGTTTTAGATACCTAAAAATCTTGTACCCTCATTTGGTTATCAATAAAGAGAGTGAGTCTTTCAATTGTGAGCAATGTATTCTTTCCAAACAAACAAAAGTTTCACATCCTATTCACTCTTATCAACTCACTAAACCATTTTATTTAATACATAGTGATGTATAGGGACCAACAAGAATCCAAACCTAACTAACACTTGCTAGTTTGTCACCTTTATAGATGATCATATCAAAGTTTATTGGGTGTTTTTACTAAAGGAAAATTCTATAGTGGGAGATACACTGTGTGGTCCCTGTGTAGTAGCATATGGAGGCAGATGATTGCTAATGGGATCCATCAACCTCCAGCGTGAGGTGAACGTCCTATGCAATCAGTGGTGGTCTTGATTGTAAAAACCCCTAGTCAAAGTACACTTGATTGGAACATGTTCTAATGTCGAAAAGAGTTTCGATGTGTCATCTCAATCTCACCACACTGATTTTGGCACAGTCATCGAGTTAGTGAGTTTGATCAGTTGACTCTCACTCGATTGAGATGATAACTGATGAAGAGATTATAGTACACGGGAATCGAAAGCCTAAATAGGTTTTATATTGAAATAAGACTTCATTACTGGTAAGATTGTCCTGACATAATATTGGTTGTCGCTCAAGGTCTTTCACGGTACCTCAAGGAGATAGAAAGATTCTCATTGTAGACCAAAACGTTTGATCAACGTCAAAGAGTTGACATGTCGTGATTGCTACTTAGTAGTGAACCTAGAATGTCACACGCATATTTGAGTGTGATGGTTGACTAAGTGATTAAGACTGAAACCGTCATTAAGAATTAATGACATTTACCGTTAAGAGTTAATAGACTAGGTTTTAAATGATTAATAATAAGGAGCAGACGTCAAGAGTTGACGGACATACTGTTAAGAGTTAATGGGGACCTCGATTTCATCATGAGATGGTGAAAATGTCATTAAATGTTAATGGCGGGGCCTAGATGTAATTTCTAGAAAGTTGGCATAAAGGGCATCAAACTGTCGACAACCTTGGGAAACTGTTGACAGTTTCCTTTGAAATGTCGAGCCTTCTTTTCCAGAAGCTCACGATCTGCACGACATTTTGTCGCTTTGTGCAACGAATAAGCTAGGGCGCGTGGCAATGGCAGACCAGAGAGGTTGGCGTGCGTCCTTGACGCATCTCCTTCTCTCTCCCTTGTTCCCCTCGTGTCTCCTTGTCGTTTTCCCAATTTGTATGCCCTAGGGTTTCCTATTTGGGGGTATATATATGTTAGGTTTCTGAGCTGAAGATGATTGACGATTGGAGCACCTTTTGTGATTATTTTCTCTCACGACCAGTACCTCTTCTTCACTCTCCAAAAACCCTAGCTCCCCAATTCATTGCCCCTTTGATTCTCTCTTAGCTATTGAAGCATATAGCTTTCGATAGTGAGACTATCAAGCTTAAGAGTTCTTCTTCCTAAAGAACCCATTTCGTTTTAGCCATTATCTCCCTTTCTCTCTCTGTCTAGCACAAAGAGAGAGTAGTGGGATTCACTATCTCACCGGAACGTGAACCCGATAGGCCCCTCGTAGCTTCGAGGGACCGGGCATGGTTTAGATTTTGATTTGCATACAGACATTGGAAACGAGTCTTGCAAGATGTTTTCGTTCTTGTTTCTGCTGCTATTTTTACTGTTTTTGAAAAATCATTTTTGAAAATGGCTTAAACCCTTACATTGGTACACCTAATAATGGCGTTCCTCATCAGGCTCACTAATTGTATGCTGGTTAGATCCTATGTTTTTAGAAGTTTCTAAATCTAGAATAGGATACTTTCTTAATTCAAACTTAGGAAACTTTCCTAAGTTTGTATATATGTAATCTTTCCTTTCATGTATTGGAGTCTTTCTTATGTAGTATCCTTTCCTCTATAAGAGGACATGTACGTGTACCTATGAATTTATGAAGAGTGTATTCGATTCTTTACATGGTATTAGAGCCAACTGATACCTTCTTCGTGCTTCTAAACCCTAGTGTGCCTTCATTGCACTTTCTTGTTCTTTCTTCCCTCCTATCAGTTTAGCATTCATTACTCTCTTCCTATTCATCCAATTGTTCTAGTGAACATGTCTGAGATTTTTGAGGTTACTCCATCCATAACAACAACTGGAGAAACAACTCCAGTTGATCAGCCAACCAAAGCCGAAGAGTTGCCTGGAATGCATCATCCATACCATTTAAATGGTAGGAACTACTTCCAATGGGCCTAGCTAGTGAGGACCTTTCTCAAAGGCTAGGGGAAGATTGGCCACTTAACTGCACCCGCTCCAAAGGCCTCTAATTCCACTTTCACAACGTGGGATATTGAGGATTCCCTAATCATGTTGTGGTTATGGAGTGCTATGCAGCCTGAGGTAAGTAAAAATTATATGTTTTTGTCTTCAACAAATGAGATTTGGGATACAGTTAAACGAACCTATTCTAAGACCAAGACCAGTAGCACTAGACAAGGAACTTTAACTGCAACATAATACGATAACAAGATGAATGGATTGTGGCTTGAATTTGATCATTACCAAGACATCAAAAATGGTGTGCAGTGAGAATGCTACCACTCTTAATCGTATTCTTGAGCGAGATAGAATTGTGGAGTTTTTAGCAGACCTCAATGCTGAATATGATCAGGTTAGAGTCCAAATACTTGGCAGAGAGAAACTGTCTCCTCTTAATGAGGTGTTTTGCAATAGTTCAAAGTGAAGAGAACCGAAGAGTAGCTATGCTAAGTGAACCTTGTTAAGAGGGTTCAGCTATGTGTCCAATAAAGGAGAGGGAGCAAGATTTAGAATAGGGAAATCAGACGTGCAACCATAAAATCAAAATCATGAAGGGTTGTGGTGCACTTATTGTAAGAAACCTAGGCACACTCGAGACACATACTTTAAACTCCATGGGAAGGAGGCGGTTCTAAGGAAGATAGGAGGTTTCAAGATTTTAGCCTCAGAACTAGGCCTATCTCTCGAACAAGGAGCAGGAGGAAGGAGGCCCCACTGATAAGACAAAATCCTCTACTGGATCTGATCTTAATCAGTTGAATGCAGATGAGATCAACAAGCTCAAAATTTTCCTAAGGACAATTCAGGATGGAACTTGCTCTCTAGCTCAACAAGGTACTTGTCTCCATTCTATGTGATGTGTGTGTAATTTCAAAGCATCATCGAGTGTCTTATCCCATTAGCAATAAATTATCTTCTAGACCATTTTCATTAATTCATTCTGATGTTTGGGGACCATCTAGGATATCTAACTATTCTGGGGCTAGATGATTTATTTCTTTCATAGATGATTGTACTCAAATCACTAGAATTTTTCTATTGAAAGACCTTTGCTATTAGTATTGTTCTACCCTACTTCTATAGAATGATTTCCACTCAATTTGGCTCTCCTATCTAGAAATTCCGTACTGATAATGCAAGAGATTATTTCAATCATCACTTGCGTCAATTTTCCCAACTGTCATATCCTCTTGGATCTGACAGTATTCTTCTAGTAAGAATGCGTAGGCGGGAATCACCAGAATAAGGGAAGGGAATGAAGAAGAATTGTGTAATACCTCATATTTTCGTAAGGTTGTCACGTATTTTAAGTGAGTTTAAAATACCGAAAAATGGATTTGAGAGGGCAGTAAGTCGCTGAATCGACTGCAGGGAGTGCCCTAGAGCTTAGATATCTAAGGACAAAGGTATATTTTTGATGAGCGTCTCGAGGCGAGATTTATGACGATGAAAGAAATTAAATCAGAGACAGTTTTTCGGTTAAGCTAAGTTGCAGCCTAAAATAGCCGAATGATGGTAAGGGGCTTCAGAAAATCGTATATATCGAGTAAATTTGAGTTATTAATTTTGAGATTTTAAATATCTCGATAAATTTGATGTTTGAGGGTGTAATTGTAATTAGAGAATTATCCAAACGAAATAAGGATAAAAATTAAGAGCTTATGTGGTAAAATATTAAAGTTGAGGACTTGAAATAAGGGTCAAAGTGTTATTTGAAAGAAGTTTGGGGTTTTAGCTTGGATTTCAAAAGTTGAATTCATTCTAACTTTGGATTTCAAAAGCCACTCAATTATGGCTGAGTCTTTGGAGTCCATGGCTAAGATTGTGACAAGTGGCATAATATCATTGGTTGGAGAATTCTATAAATAGGCACTATGGGTTGTTCTCAAACCATTCAAGAGAGCTTTGAGGAGTGAAGCACTCTAAGAGGAGGAGCTTGCTCTAGAGAGAGAGAAGGAGGTTCGGCAAGAAGGCGGGAAGAAAGCGGCGGAGAACGAGCCTCGTCGGAGTTGCGGGTCTTCACCGGAGTTCGCCAAAATCAGTCAGCAAAAAAGTGAGGTAAGTCCGTTTTTTTGATAATCTTGTAGAGGGGGAAGAGATGGTCGCGTAGGTTCAAACGGGGGTCGAATCGGAGTTAAAACGAGAGAGATATGGCCGAAATACGAAAACGAGGCGTTGCTGTTCGGATTCTGGTGCCTGCGCGTGAGTTACACGCGCCGGAAAATGGCTACACGTGGGGGCGCGTGGCCAGCCTTCTTGGGGCGCGTGAAGGCGCGTGAGGGGTCCTTTTTACATGCAATTTTCTAGTTATACCCCTAATTTAATACCCTTCAACCCTATATAAAAATATTTAAGGTTAGGTTTATCAAAATGCATGTTTTCTGCAGAAACCTAGGCCGTTTGCTGTGAAATTATACCGTCGAAGAGATAAACCAACAAGGTGAGACTCCATGAGACTCCTATACTCCAAATCTTATTTTTTATTCTCTTATGAGAGACTTCTATTACATGACACGTGTTTCGTGAAGTTCTTATACGTAAACTCTTATTATTCACTTACGTAAAATCATGTTGCATCTATAAACTGAATTTTCCTGAAAATATATGTTGTTGGATTTTTAACTGTTGCATTTATAAAATCCGTATGGCCATACTATTGTACCTATTTGTTGTTGGCCGAGGGCAAAAGTCGGATATCCCCCGAGAGGCGCTATGCGTGCGCCATGGAGAAAGCTCTCGTGGGGAAGACCGTGAGTCTAAGGAACAACGAATGTGGTGCTTGCATGAGTTCTATGAGGTTGGGCCGAAGTGACATGGTTAGGGACCTCCCGAGAGGCGCTATGCGTACGCCATTGAGAAAGCTCTCGTTGGAAGAGGCTGACGTATTCACGAGGCATTTCGGAGTAGTTCTCCTTGTCTTCTCATACATTTTATACCTGATCATGCATCATTATAAACTATTTTTTTGGAGTTTCTCACTAGAAGATTCATCTTCTAATTGGACTATGTCCCTGGAATATTCAAACGTTCCAAGTTCGACGAGCGGCTCTAAGGGAAAGGAGGTAGCTGAAGAATAAGCTTAATTTACTACTTGTAGCATGTTTAGCATACTTTTGTTTATGTGCGAACTTATGTAATTTAGGATATGTTTAAGATGTTCAGTTATCATTTACTAGAGATTATGTCCATATAATACATTTTGTAGACGTCTTGAACAATTTTATGATAAATAAAACATTATGGTTGTGAACCATATCAGGTTCGATCTAGCTTCCGCATTTGAAATTTTAACGCTTATCTTAGCTATTTGATTATTGGGTTTGTTAAGCTGAGAGGGTGAAAATTAGGGTTTTTGGGATATTGTATGGTGTATGACAGCTATTGTGATATGAAAAATTTTTATATTCCCGAAATTCTAAGTTATAACACGCTCAAGAAATTTGGGGTGTTACAAATTGAGAGAGAGAGAATTGTAGAATTAGGGGGAGAATTTGAATAGGAATCAATTCAAAAGTATTCAATGCTTACAATTGTATTAGGCCAAGCTTTATATACTCGGTTCCCAACGGTTGGCGCCAATAGCCTGGCCCTAATACCACATTCGACTTTCTATACATTCTAATAATGACACCCGCCTCTCCAACTATGCTTTTATTATAGTAAGACCCCTTAGGTACACGACAACTCCCCTCCCCTTGAATTAATTCTTGTTCCCAAGAATAGTAAGCTAGTTGCGTTGGGAAATTGGTTGAGGAATTCTGGGAGGTATTCCCATGTACTGCTATCGAGGTGTAGTGTAGACCATTGGACCAGCACCTGAGTGATAGGGGCCCCTTGCTGAAAGATGACCCGCTTGTCTATAACAGCGACTGGTTGGACAGCTGGTTCTAGTTCTCAAAGGGTGACTGGTAGGCGATGGCTGGCCACCTGCACTCTTGTAGCTTTCCAAAGAAGGGACACATGAAACACCGGGTGTATTTGGATTCCTTCGGGTAACTACAATCTGTAAGCTACTGGGCCCACCCGTTCGGTGACTGGGTAAGGTCCGTAAAATTTTGGACTGAGCTTAGTGACCTTGTGCTGTAAGATGGATTTGAGTTGGAGTTGGCTAAGCTTGAGGTATACTTCGTCTCCTACCTCAAATTCTCGTTCACTCCTCTTCTTATTGGCCATCTACTTTGTTCAATTATGTGCTTTGGCCAATTCCTTTTTAAGATTTTGTAAGACCTCTTGTCGGTGTTGTAAGTAGGAGTCCACATCTGTTACTGAAGTTGGCTCGCCACCCATCCATACTAAGTTAGGCTTGTACCCGTATAAGGCCTCAAATGGTATCATCCCTATGGAATGATGGTGGCTGGAATTATACCACCATTGTGCCAAGGATAGCCATTTGTTCCATCCTTTAGGTTGTGCGAAACAAAAACATCTGAGATAGGCCTCCAAACATTAGTTGACCCTCTCTAATTGACCATCGGTCTCAAGATGGTAGGCAATTGACATAAGAAGCTTAGAACCCAATGCTTTGAACAACTCTCGCCAAAATAAGCAAGTAAACACTTTATCCCTATCTGAAATGATAGACTGAGGAACCCCGTGCAGCTTCACTACTTGATCCAAGAATTCTCTAGCTACTTCTGGTGCTGTGAAAGGATGGGAGACACTAAGGAAATGGTTGTACTTAGTCAACCTATCTGCCACGACCAACACGCAGTTTTTCCCTTCTAAGAGTGGCAACCCTTCGACAAAATCCATTGTAATGTGAGCCTAAGCCCGATCAGGTACTGCCAGTGGTTGCAATAGACCTGGTTTAGCCACCGATTCACGCTTGCACCTTTTGCAAACGTCACACTTAAGTACATATTCCATCATCGATTTTTTTAATCCTGGCCAGAAAAAGACCTATTTCACCTTTCTATATGTATTTTGAATCCTGGAGTGTCCCCCTAAAGGTGAGTCGTGCATCGTTTGTAGTATCCTTTCCCTCAATGCCTCACAATCTCCTATCACCAGCCGTCCCCGATATCGAATGAGACCATTATTGAAGGTGTAACCTTGCTTGCTGTTGGGATCTAGACTCAATTGTTCCAACAATTCCTTTGTCCATAAGTTCTTGTCATAACTACTTGTTACTTCTTAGTACCAATCTGGGATCACTACAAATGTAACTGCACATTGCCCTTCCTCATGGCACCTTGATAACGCGTCGGCTACCACATTCTCCTTCCCTTTTCTGTATTGAATCACAAACTCCAATCCCATTAACTTAGTCGTCCCTTTCCTCTGTAAATTGGTATTCAACTTTTGTTGAGACAAAAATTTGAGGCTTTCGTGATCAGTTCCTATGATAAACCGCTAAACCTCCAAATAATGCCTCCATTTTTAGACTGCCATAAGGACTACCAATAACTCCTTATCATACGTACTTAGCCCTTGGGGCCAAGGGTTGGCTCATAAAAGCCAAAGGTCGCCCATCTTGAGATAGAATAGCCCCCACCCCTGTACCACTCGGATCTGTCTCTAATGTAGACGGTTTGTTGAAGTCAGGAATGCCGAGTATCGGCACCTCACTCATGGCTTTTTTGAGATTCTCAAATGCAGCTTCTGCTTTTTCACTCCACTTAAAACCATCCTTCCTCAATAAGTCAGTTAATGGCTTGCTTATTACCCTATAGTTTCTTACAAACCACCTGTAATAACCAATCAATCCCAAAAATCCCCTTAGAGATCGGATATTCCCTAGTTTTGGCCATGACAACATTGCCGATATCTTCTTAGGATCAATGCTAACTCCAACACTAAAGAGCACATAGCCCAAGCACTCCACCTACATCTGAGCAAAGGAACATTTGGACTTTTTGATGCACAACCAATTGAGCCTAAGGACTTGAAATGCAGTTCTAAGGTGCTCTAAGTGTTAGGTGAAGGAGGAGTTATAGATTAGGATATAATCAAAGAATACCAAAATAAATTTGCGGAGGTAGGGTTCAAAGATATGATTCATAAGGGCTTGGAAGGTTGTGGGGGCATTGGTTAAACCGAAAGGCATTACGGTAAATTCATAATGCCCATCGTGAGTTCTAAAAGCGGTCTTAGGAATGTCGGTGGGGTTCATCCGAATTTGGTGATATCCGGACCTAAGATCAAGTTTAGAAAATATCGAGACATTAGCTAGTTCATCGAGTAGATCTTCAATGATAGGGATAGGAAATTTATTTTTAATAGTGATGTTGTTAAGCTGGCGATAATCAATGCAAAAGCGCCAGGTTCCATCCTTTTTCTTCACTAAAAGGATGGGAGATGCAAAAGGGCTTCTACTAGGTTGGATCAAGGATTGGTCAAGCATATCTTTGACCAGGGTTTCAATCTAAGTTTTAAGTTTAGGAGGGTATCTATATGATTGAATATTGATGGGTTCTGCATTGGGCTGGAGGGAAATTGTGTGATCAAAAGGTCTCTTAGGGGGAAGGCTGTTAGGTTCTGCAAATAAGTCCCCAAACTCAATAAGTAGTGCATCAAGAGAAGACAATTCCTGTACCTGCCATTGGTTGGTCACTGGGATGCTGTTACACATCAAACCTTGACCTCTTTGCTCTTCCTGATCCACATAAGCCTCAATGGTAAAAAGCTGAGCCACCTGGGACATCTTACATTTCAGTAACTTATGCAGCCTTCTTCCTTTGATCAACTTGCACACCCCGGTCTCAACATTTCCTCACAACGTAATTCTCCTGTCTCCCCTAGCCAATGTAACTTCCATTTTGTTAAAGTCGAAGCTAATGGAACTAACCTCTCATCCAATCAACTCCCAACACTATTTGGCAACCTCCCAATTTTAGTAATTTGAGATCAGCTTCGAAGGATTCCCTTGCATTGTCCAACAAAACCCAAGACATGCCGACTTACTCAACACTCTACTTCCGTTAGCTACGATCACCGTTAATGGTTGAGTGTTGGATAGCTCACACTTCATCTTCCTTGCAATTCCCTCGTCGATGAAGCTATGTGTGCTTCCATTGTCGATCAACACCATGAGTGACCCTCCGGTACCTTCCCTTCCACCTTGATTACTTTACTGCTAACCACCCCTTTAATAGCATGGAGAGAGATAGCGCCATTGTCCTCCTCTTCTCCCTTCTCTTTGGCCACAAAATTTTCCTCCCCTGTATCATTCTCCACTTCTCCTTCTTCCAATAATAACAATTATCTGCCGCAGCGATGCCCGGGGTAGTACTTATCGCCGCATCTGTAACACAATCCGAGAGGCCTCTTTGGCTCCATCATCCTTCCCCCTTGCTGCATCGTATTAGTTGGAGGCAGTAATGCAGATGGCTTTGTTACTGGCCCCGTTTTGTACATTTTTCTTAACGGTCCTCTTCCCACCGTTGGGGATGGGACGAATCCATGTCCCATCGCCTGGGTCCTCTACACCTTCATTATTGCTTCTACATTCATCTACTGAAGTAGAGCACTCTCTATTGCTTCTTATACCGTTTAGGGCCTGGTCATCTTCACTGCCGACCTTAACTCCTCGTTCAAACCGCTCAGAAAACTTGACACGAAGTAATCTTCGGTCAAATAGGGATTGCGGCTCAACATCTGAGACTTCAGCTCCTCAAATCTAAACTGGTACTCCTGCACCAAACCATTCTGTTTCATCTTGTTAAATTCCTCCACGATGTCCATGGTTCTCTTTTCTCCGAACCGTTAACATATTCCCTTGACAAATTCCTCCCAATTACAATCCTCCCTCACTCGTGATCAGCCTTGGTACCACACATCCCCTACGTCGTTCAAATATGCTACTGCCAGGCTGATCTTCTGGTCCTCAGCCACCCAGTGTATCCCAAATCGTTTCTCACATCGACGTAACCACCAGCGAGGTTTCGTCTCATCAAACACAGGTAATTCTAATTTTGGTAGAGGAAAATTAGAATTCACCTGAGTTTCCAACCTCCTTCCCATTCCAATGTCTTCCAAAGCTGTCGGATCACCCTCTGCTTCTGATGAGCCAACCATTCTCCAGCTCGTACTAGCTCCTGGTAAGATTGGATCCGACCTTTCTCTCGAAGGAAAATATGGAGATAGTCTCACCTGAGCCTGACTCGAGAACATGAGCATCAATTGATGCATCTGATCACGCAGCATATTGCTCTGCTCTCTCATCTCCTCTCTGATTTGGTTGCGCATATCCCCATACAACCGATCCGTTACCTCCTCCAATCTCCGATCAATCACCGAGTCTAATGATTCCTCCATTGATCCAACTTGAGTCTGAACATCCATCACCGTAGCCGACACTTGCTGAAGCTGCAGTTCCATCTGCTTCATACGAGTTCCATCTGCCATTGCTATTGTCTCAATTTCCTTGGAAACCAGGAGCGAATGCTCTAATACCAATTGTCGTATCCTCTTGGATCCGACAGTATTCTTCTAATAAGAATGCGTAGGCGGGAATCACCAGAATAAAAGAAGGGAATGAAGAAGAATTGAGAGGGAGAAAATTGTAGAATTAGGGGGAGAATTTGAATAGGAATCAAGAATTTGAATAGGAGTCAATTCAAAAGTATTCAATGCTTACAATTGTATTGGGTCGAGCTTTATATACTTGGTTCCCAGCGGTTGGCGCCAACAGCCTAGCCCTAATACCGCATTCGACTTTCTATACGTTCTAATAATGACACCCGCCTCTCCAACTATGCTTTTATTACAGTAAGACCCCTTAGGTACACGACACCAACAAGAAGGAATTGTCCATGAGTCTTCCTACATAGATATTCTACAATAAAATAGAGTAGCTGAATGGAAGATGAGGCATCTCGTCAATGTTGCTAAAGTCCTTCTCCACAATCATCATGTTTCTAAACATTTATAGGGAGAGGTAGTCTTAACAGGAGCCTACTTGATTAACCAAGTACCGTCTAAAATTTTAAACCATCTTAACTGATTGTCCTAAAAGGGTCACTTAAGGGTTGCTTGTTCATCTCAGTCTACTTTAGACCTTGCCAACATTTGGCTTCATCATTATTGGCTTGGTCATCCTTCTTTTCCCTTGCTAAAGACTATGTTCCCTGCTTTACTTAGGACTCTAGATCCAAGTACATTTCAGTGTGATGTGTGTGTAATTTCAAAACATCATTGTCTTATCCTATTAGCAATAAATTATCTTCTATACCATTTTCATTAATTCATTCTGACGTTTGGAGACCATCTAGGATACCTAACTGTTCTGGGGCTAGATGATTTATTTCTTTCATAGATGATTGTACTCGAATGACTTGGATTTTTCTATTGAAAGACAAAGCTGCTATTAGTATTGTTCTACCCTACTTCTATAGAATGATTTCCACTCAATTTGGTTCTCCTATCTAGAAATTTTGTACTGATAATGCAAGAGATTATTTCAATCATCACTTGCATCAGTTTTCCCAACAAGAAGGAATTGTCCATGAGTCTTCCTACATAGATACTCTATAACAAAATGGAGTAGCTAAATGAAAGATCAGGCATCTCCTCAATGTTGCTAGAGCCCTTCTCCACCATCATCATGTTGCTAAACATTTATCGGGAGAGGCAGTCCTAACAGCAGCCTACTTGATTAACCAAGTACCCTCTAAAATTTTGAACCATCAGAGTCATTTCCAATGTTTATCCTCCTACTTTCCAAACCTGAGTTTGCATACTCCTCTTCTTGAAGTGTTTGGTTGTGCGTCCTTTTTTCATATTCCCAAACATCACCGAGATAAACTTAACCCTAGAGCTCTTGGGTGTGTCTTTCTTGGTTACTCCCCTAATCAAAAAGGCTACAAATGTTATCATCCTTACACCAGAAAATTCTCTATGTCAAATGATGTAACTTTTGTTGAATCTAAACCCTTCTTTGGCTCCTCTAGTGTTGGTCCCCAGGGGCAGAATATAGAGTATGGTGACCAAAGTGTTGGTGATGTTCTTCCTAACTTAGAATCAGTTCCAACAACCTCTAGTGAGTTATCAGAGACTGATCAGCCTATCACATCTACTCCCTCACTACACTCACTTGCTCACTCACCAACCTTTAATGAGAATGACATATCTAATCAAGCAGCTCCGTAACTGCCATCCTAGTTAGGTTTAAGGGCTCTCCTTATGTATTTAAGAGAAGACCTCAGCCCATTCTGGATCCTTAGCCTGCATTAACATCAGACCTCACTCTAGGTACCGAATTCATTCAACCCTTAATTCCAGTTTCATCTAACCCTATTCTCAATGATTTGGATCTCCCTATTGTTGTTAGAAAAAGGGTTAGAAGTTGTACTCAACATCCATTGGCTAATTTTATCTCTTATCACCGTCTATCCCAAAAGCACAAAAGCTTCCTAACATCCTTGGATACTATTGTTATTCCTAAGTTAGTAGATGAGGCTCTAAAAGATCAGAACTGGAAGCAAGTTATGCTAGAGGAGATGAGAGCATTAAATAAGAATCAAAAATGGGAATTGGTACCTAGACCAAAGGGGGTCATTCCAGTAGGTTGTAGGTGGATTTTTAACCTAAAATATAATGCAGATGGAACCTTAGAGAGGTATAAAACTAGACTGATGGCTAAGGGCTATATTCAATCCTATGAAGTAGACTACCTTGAGACCTTTGCTCCTATGGCAAAAATGACAACAATGAGAATACTCGTATCACTGGTAGCCTGCTTTGAATGGCAACTACAGTAGCTAGATGTGAAGAATGCCTTCCTACATAGAGATTTTGAGGAGGAAGTATTCATGGAATTACCTTCAGGATTCCAGAAAGAAGATTCAGAGAAGGTATGCAGGCTTAAGAAGGCCCTCTATGGCCTCAAGCAGTCCCCATGAGCTTGGTTTGGCAGATTTTCTAAGGCCATGAGATCTATGAGATATTACCAAAGCAGAGATGATCATACCCTATTTATTAAGCACTCAAGTGAAGAGAAGGTGATTGCCTTCCTAGCGTATATGGATGACATAATTGTTACTGGGAATGATGGCGAAGAACAAGAAGTTCTTGAGGAAAATTTGGCTCGAGAATTCGAGATTAAAGACCTTGGTGCTCTCAAATATTTTTTGGAAATAAAGGTTGACTCTTAAAGCAGGAATTTTTCTATCCCAACGCAAGTATATCTTGCATTTGTTAACTGAAATAGGTTTGTTAGGAGGAAAAGGAGCAAGCATACCAGTAGTGTAACGCCCTAGCCTCTTCAGGGCATTGTATTATATGCTAGGAATTTTTTTTTTTTTTTTATACGTGAATCAAGCTAAAATCCTCAACACATTGATATAGCAATAACATTCCCAAAATTAGACTAAGGAAATGAAATACATAATCATTAGCAGAAACGAGATCAGAACCTTAAAAACCATAACATACACGGGTTCATACATATCGTTTGCCCTCGTTTGCCCGTCACATCATTACAATGACCATTAAAACCACATAACATAAATGACTGAAATGACTGGTACTAAGCCCTGCATAGGGCCCACAAAAACTTCTATCACAATCATGCTTCAACCACACATTTGCCCTTCTGGCTACTCGTCCCACCCGGAATGTGGAATATTCTAAGGAGATACGTCCAACATTAGAAGATGAATTTTCTAAATGAGAGTTAAAATGACAGTTACATGAATACATGCATCCAACATTAGAAAATGAATCTTCTACGTAAGGGTTAAAATGACAGTTACATGAATGCATGATATAGTAACGTGAATGAACATATGCCCTAGTGTAATTTCTCTAACCCACCAGCCCAACACAGAACCCTAGGCAAAATTCCAACCTACTTTCAAGATAATCCTAACATTGTTCCCTCAATTGCCCTTCGGAATTACGGCTACACTATCAAGGCGACATCTCAATCCCATGCACGAGTATCAATATGTCAATAATATCATGTCATGTGAAAATTACGACTTTCCATGCAATAGGATATGAGCAAATATTACAAAATGATCATAACTTTCATGAGTATTATGCATAATATAAGCAATCATATCATATACAAGGTTTTGGGGAGAACCACTTACCTTAAGTAGAGATGGCAAAATGGGCCCGGCCCGACACCGGGCTAGGGCCAGCATTTTGCTGGCCCGTTTAAGGCCGGCCCAATTTGGCCCGGCCCGCTTGGCCCGGCGGGCCAAATGGTGGTAGGGCCGGGCTGGCCCGCTTGGCCAGCCAATCGCCCGCCCACCCCCCCCCCACAGCCGCACCTCTCGCCCTCGCCCTCACCCTCACCCTCTGTCGCCCTCGTCCTCACCCTCTTCTCGCCCTCGCCCTCGCCCTCGCTCGCCCTCTGTCTCGCCGTCGCCTTCACCCTCGCCCCTCGCTCTTGCCCTCTGTCTCTCCCTCGCCGCCGCCCTCACCCTCGCTCGCCGCCCTCGCCCTCGCTCGCCGCCCTCACCCTCGCCCTCGCTCGCCCTCACCATCGCCCTCGCCCGCGCCCCTCTCTCTCACCCTCGCTCGCCCTCTGTCTCGCCGTCGCCCTCACCCTCGCTCTCGCCCTCGCTCGCCCTCACCCTCGCCCTCGCCCTCGCTCGCCCTCTGTCTCACCGTCGCCGTCGCCCTCACCCTCGCCCTCGCCCTCGCCCGCGCCCCTCGCTCTCGCTCTCGCCCTCTGTCTCGCCGTCGGCCTCGCTCGCAGCCCTCGCCCTCGCCGTCGGCCTCGCTCGCCGCCCTCGCCTGGGCGGGCCCATTTGGCCCGTTTGGCCCGCGGCGGGCCGGGCTAGGGCCAGCAATCTGCTGGCCCGTTTTTAAGCGGGCCAATTTGGCCCGGCCCGCGGGCCACTTGGTGGCGGGCCGGCCCGTTTGCCATCTCTAACCTTAAGGTTCAAGACACCTTGAAAAGCATGTACTGCCTCAATTTGCGTGCTAAGCCTCGAAAGTCGCACAATCACTCAATTTTGAGCCACAAAGCACCTTATTCATCATATTTATTCAAATAAATATTAAACCCTATTTTTCCTCAATTTATTTTTATTTTTCTCCAATTTTTCTTCACTAATATTCCAAAATGATTACCTACTTAAATATTTTCCCAAATATTTTTTCACAATAATTCTTAAAATAAAATTAGAAAAATATTAAAAAAATTCAGAATTACTTGATAGGCCACGCGCCTGCACGCACCAAGGCGAGTGGCTACAAGTGATGATTGGCGCGTGAGCTTCACGCGCCGATCATCTTCTTCAACGCCGACACACCGAAAAATCTAGATTTTGCTTCAGGCTTGATCTCCTCCCTTAGTCGATCACGATGGCTAGCTTGGCTGCTCGAAAGGATGCCCGGAGATACCCCAATCAGGGGTTTACAGCCTCGGTCAAACCCACCCGCCTCAGTTTCCGGCGACCCCTCGAAACCTCACTAAACTTACACGAAAACTCTCCATTTCTTCCAGAATTGATCCTCACCAACCCAACAAAAGCCCCTTATCCTTGATGCTCAATTTGCCCTCTAACGTGCTCGATTTCAAGCTCCAACTTTGAAAATTTTCGGCCACTTCAATCTCCTTTTATACTTAAAATCGAGCCTCTAAACGACGAATCTTACTTCATCCGAGGCCACTGATGTCTTCTCTTGCCCTAGATCAGTCCAAACCCATCAAAAAATGGCCCCAAAACCTCGATCACAGTGGCCAACTTTCAGCCACTTTCGGCCGAAATTCCAGCCATTTCAATCTTTTTTGTCGGCCATGGATCGATTTAGGCCAAGCCCAGAGGTCCCTTAGCCCTTTCCTCGAGTTTCCCGTGGCCAAAAGCGATGATGGAATGGGTGGCCGAAAGCTTGGTCAGCCATGGCTGCCCAACTTTTTCTGAAATTGCACTTTCACCCCTCTCAACTTTTGAAATGCATTTTGGCCCTTTCCACAAAGCCCCTAAATTTTCCAAAACTTCTGTTGAGACCCTCATGTTCTAAACTTCTCATTTGACCCCCGAAGTTTTAGAAATAATGTCGTTTCAGTCTCCCACAAGAATTTTCAAAAATTATACTTTGACCCTGAATTACGCTTTGATTGCGAAACCCTCTTGTTTCATCCCGATACCACTTAAGGGTTGTTCCTTATATAATATTTGACTTCTTTGAAGGTTCCGTTGTCTTTTCGGAAGCCTCTTATGACAATTCGAATTTTCAACCTGATCCGAAACTATACCAAAAATCGCTTCTGATCCGATTTATTTTAATATCATAAATCATATCTCAAGGTGTTTGTTAGGGTCATACCTATTTCCTTAGGTATCTAAGCTCCTGAGTATTCCTATTTACTGATTCGGTCATTTTCTCGGGCTACCCTGATACTGATTCCGTTGAAACTTCGTATTTCTTCTCATGCACTTATTTCAAAAGTAACCCAAAAGTTTTGGATATTACAAGTAGAGCCTAATATCAAATTGAGGGAAAGCCCTAACAGTCAACCAGTGGATAAAGGAAGGTACTAGAGATTAGTTGGATGATTGATTTATCTCTCACATACTAGACCTGACATTGCTTTTATTGTCAGCCTAGTAAGTGAGTTTATGCACAACCCAACCAAGGAGCATATAAAGGCAATAAGAAAGATACTATGCTATATAAAAGCAACACCAGGCAAGGGTGCTAGCCAATTATCCCATCCTTTAGGCTGCAAGAAGTAGAAACACCTCAGGTATGTCTCTAAGCAATGGTTTACCCGTTCAAATTGGTCATCCGTCTCTGGATGGTATGTTGTAAACATGTATAGCTTAGATCCTAGAGACCTCAATAGTTCTTGCCAAAAAAGACTTGTGACCACCTTGTATCTATCAGAGAATCGTTTGAGGGACCCCATATAACTTGACCACATTATCCATAAAAAGTCTAGCCACTTCTTGAGTAGTGAATGGGTAGGACAAGCCCAAGAAATGGCTGAATTTTGTAAGCCAATCCACCACCACAAATATACAATTTCTCCCTTCTAATCTAGGTAGTCCTTCTACAAAGTCCATGGTAATATTGGCTCATGCCTAATCTAGGATGCCCAAGGGCTGTAAAAGGCCTGGTCGTGCAACTGATTCATGCTTGCATCTCTTGCATGTATCACAATTAAAGACAAATTCCATCACTGACTTCTTCAAGTTAGGCCAGTAAAACACCTGCTTAACCTTTCTGAATTCCAAAATGCCCACCAATGGGGGACTCGTGCAATGTTTGGAGTATCTTCTCCTTTAGGTTTTCATAGTCCCTAACCACTAATTGGCCTTGATACCTCAGCAAGCCATTGAGTATAGTATACCCTGACCTACTATTTTCATATATACTCAATTGCTCCAATAGGTCCCTTGTCCATTCCCCCCTCTCATAACTAACTACCACTTCTTGGTACCAATCAGGGACCAACACAGTAATGGCTGCACTTGATCCCTCTTCATGGCATCAAGATAAGGCATCAACTGCCACATTCTCCTTCCCCTTTCTATACTGAATCACATAATTAAGCCCCATGAGTTTTGCATGCCCTTTCTCTGCAGGTGGGTGTTGTAGCCTTTGCTGTAGGAGGAACTTAAGGATCTCATGGTCAACTTTGATTACAAACTACCCCCCCTCTAGGTAATGCCTCCATTTATCCACTACCATAAGTACAGCTAGGAACTCCTTAGCGTAAATGCTAAGTCCTTGGTGTTAAGGCCTGACTAAGGAAAGCCAAAGGCTGGCCATCTTAAGTTTGGACAGCCCCTACTCCGGTGTTACCGGCATTTGTTTCTAAGGTGAATGGCTTGTTAAAGTCAGGCAACCCTAGTACAAGAACCTCACTCATGGCCCTCTTTAACTGTTCAAATGCGCCCTCAACCCTCTCATCCCATTTAAACCCATCTTCCTTGAGTAATTATGTTAGGGGCTTGTTACCCCATAGTTTTTAACAAAGCGTCTGTAATACCATGTTAGGCCCAAAAACCCTCTCAAAGCCCTGATAATGGTAGGTCTAGGCCAGGCAGTCATGGCAGCTATCTTCTTGGGATCGGTGCTAACTCCAACAAGCTAGATAATGTGCCCCAAGTACTCCACCTGCTTTTAGGCAAATGCACACTTGGACTTCTTGATATACAGTTGATTGAATCTAAGGACTTGAAATGAAATCCTAAGGTGGTCTATGTGTTGGGAAAATGTAGGGCTATAGATTAGGATATCATAAAAAAATGCCAACACAAATTTTCTGAGGTAGGGTTCAAAGATATGGTTCATTAGGCCTTGAAATGTAGTTGGGGCACTGGTTAATCCAAATGGCATTACTGTAAATTCGTAATGTCCATGGTGAATTTTGAAAGTAGTTTTTGGTATATCAACTGGGTTCATCCAAATCTGATGATATCCGGACCTTAGGTCAAGTTTGGAGAACACTATAGCACGTTTTAGTTCATCCAGTAGGTCCTCAATGATAGGAATGAGGAATTTGTGTTTTATAGTTAGGGTGTTAAACTGGCAATAATTAATGCAGAAGGACCAGGTTCCATCCTTCTTTTTAACGAACAAGACAGGTGAGGCAAAGGGACTTCTGCTAGGTTGGATGATAGAGTGATTTAACATGTCTTTCACCAATTTCTCAATCTTTGACTTGAGTTTTGGTGGGTATCTATAGGACCAGATGTTCACAGGGTCTGAGTTAGGAATAAAGGGGTATGGAATGATCAAAGGGTCTTTTAGGTGGTAAGTCCGCAGGGTTTGCAAACAAGTCCTGAAATTCATTCAACAATGTATCTAACAAAGTCAATTCGTGTACCTGCCATAGAGAGGGTGCCTAGTTGCTGGCAACCATCATGCATTGCCCTTCTTAGTCTTCCATCTCTTCCCTTGCCTCAATTGAAAACAATTGAGCCACTTGAGACAGCTTGGATTTAAACAGCTTCTGCAATCATTTTCTGCTAATCATCTTGCAAATCCTAATGTCCACATTTCCTTAGAGGGTCACCCTCCTGCCTTCCTTCTCTAGGGTCACCTCCATCTTGTTAAAGTCAAAGCTAATTGGACTCACCCCCTTAATCCAATCGACTCCCAAAACTAGTTGACATCCCCCAAGTTTCAAAAACCTCAAATCAGCCTCAAAGGCTTCCCCCTGCATTGTCACAACTCTAGGGTTAGTTAGGGTTGTGATAGGAAATGGGGAAGAAATCAGAAATGAAGGAAGGGGAGAAATCAGCAGAAAATGGAGGGAGAGTTAGAGAAGAAACGAGAGAATTTGGAAGATAGAATTTTCATTTCATTACACATGATATCCATCCTCTTCCAGTTGGCCTTTTTATGGGCAAAACTAACTGCTTAATTGATTTCTACTAGTACCCATGTGCTCTTAACAAATTGCAAAATATCCCTAACAAACTATTATACCCTATTACAATAATGCCCCTCTATTGCTCCTAGGGTCCTGACAATTTCCCCACCTTGAAAGGTTTCTTATCCCCAAGAAACTTATTACAACCGAACTGTTGTTTCTTTCTTCATCCAATGCCCATCTTCACCAACAAGTTTCTTCTTCGTCTTTTCTCGTTCTTATCTCGTATTTCTCTCTTCTTTTGCTCTCTCTTTTCTTTTTCCTCAACAGTAACAGTACTCTGACTTGCTGCAACACCAAGTCCAACCATCCACTTCTTCCCTATTGCCATTGAAAATGGTTCCAATTGAGCTGTCAGTCTTGCAACCATATCATTTCTAGTTACAGGAAGAAATTTAAACTTCTCTTTAAGCAAATCAACGCTTTTGGCAGCTACTGTCATGTCTTGTGTGCCCGAGCCAATAACATCCGTATGGGATGTTCCAAGCAAGGTGCCTAGTTGCTCCTTTCATCCTTCTCCTCAAGTAATTGGTAAAGAGGCTTTTCAGACTCCTTCCTCTGTTGTTTTCGTAGATCAATAACATCAAAAGTCTCAACACCAGTGAGAGTGCTTGAGAGACTGTCAACTGATTGAATACCGTCCTCCAATTCCTCTTCCTCAATCTCTTCTTCCACCTCCTCTTCTTCCTCTCCTCCTTCTTCCTCAAAGTTGGACTAATCTTGTTGCAAAACCCCAAAAACATCACCATCAAGAACTTCTTTTCCAAAGGAATCGGTGTGTTCCTTTAATTCTCCTTTTGCCCACTCACCTGGACCAAACCCCCGTAATTGTTGTTGTTGTTGTTAGCATTGTCATTACAGCCACCTTTCTTGTCAATTCCGCTGCCTAAATCAGGGTACTCTTTTTTTGGCTGCTCTATTTTAAGGAAGTCATCTTTGTTAAGACTTCTGCAATAATCATCGAAAAATTCAGCGGAAAAGTTATAGTGATACTTCTTAATCAGTATCATTGCGAACTCTTACAACTACTCGTGCAACATACGGCCGAATTCCTTGCATGCTCCATGTATCCCACTGCTTGTCTCCTTGTTAACTTGACTGGACTCATTATCCAACTTTCCCCATGCCTAATTTTTCTGGCTAAACTGCTCATGATTCTTGTTGTTTCTAGCTAAAAATGTAGCCTTCTTCTGCGGCCATTGAGGCTCCAACTGTCTCATGTGCACACTGCTCCAAGGCTTCACGAGCAAGACATCCCACTAAAAATGCAGCATCCTTCGACTGCAATTGAGACTCCAATGGTCTCGTGAGTGCATTGTTCCCTATGGCAAACTTCTCACAAGCAATATAAGTCGAAGGCCAATAAACAGGAGCTCTCTACATCGTTAATCCAACACTTCCTTTCTGTATATGCTTCACAACAATCACCTCTGAACTGATCCAAGAAGTGGCAAATTGTAGGCACTGTTATGCTTCGGAGTCGATCCTATTTTAAGACCAAAATAAATTGCACATTACAGCAACTTTGATAGGCCTACAAGAGTCGCCTAGGGGCGATCGAATATCCTGTCTCGCTTGCTGCAAGAATACCTAATACTTGCTGGAATCACTGTCGGAAATGTCGGCCTACTCGCCTCCAAAAGTTAAGAGGGAAATTCTGATCACTGGTCCGTTACAACCACGAGGATAACCTCGCTCTGTGACTCCTTCTGATTCAGAGCGTGAGGTGATCGAAAATCACCAGACCCTGCTTCTCCCTTCAATTCCAAATAATAATTACCGAAATTATTGGTCGAGGGTCACTCACTTGCTACGCCTTCCAGTTCACAATCGTCTGGCCTCGAATCCACTTTAGCTTATGGCAAGTTAGTCGCAGCACCAACAACGCACCGGTCGAAAGTTTCACAGTCTATCCGCTCCAGTCACGATCACTACCAGTCGCAAACCTCTTGCCAATGATAGCCCAGCCAGTGACGCATCAAAGCTTCCTTCCCCTGGTTCTACCTAATCACCGACCGTAATTTGACAACAGTCGCGACACCCACTGCACCACCATGAGAACTTGTTGCACAATCGCTAGAAACCTACTGCAAGTGACTCGACCACAACACCCACTTCCTTGCTCGACCAAACCACGATCGCTAGAAACCCGCTACACAACTGCGATCACTTGGAACTCCTACACCGGTCGCGACCTCCTGGCCATTCACATCAATCTCTAGTCACCTACTCCAATCATCCGACTAAACCGCGTCACCCACTCCAGTCACCGTCCAATGGTCCACCGGCTTCGTTGTACTCTTCTCGAAATAACAGCGAAGCTCACCTGATGGAATTTGCCAAGACACAACTATCCTTGATGGTCAACGTCATCAGAATTCGACCACGCTTCCGCTACGTCTTCGATTTCGAGTCAAATTGATTGCCTACTGTACTTTGCATCTCAATTTCAAACTGAGAATTGCTTTGCTCTCTTGATTAAACCTAACTACCTTGATAACTTATGTTGCATCAGCGATCCAAAATTCCCACCTGATCACGGAAATCACTACCCGTCACTATAGATTAACAACCTCCAGATCTGATCGCGACCACGGATCGTCAGTTATATTGCAGTCGTTGGCTCCTATGATGTAGCTTCCTACGATTCGCCCACTCTGTTGGATTCACCGGCCTTTAACTGGAATCAAACCCACAGCCAAGGATTGATTGTTCTGATACCATTTGTCACAACCCTAGGGTTAGTTAGGATTGTGATAGGAATTGGAGACGAAACCATAATTGAAGAAATGGAGGGGGAGAAATCAGCAAAAAAGAGAGGGAGAGTTAGAGAAGAAACGAGAAAGGAATAGAGAGAATTTGGAAGATAGAATTTTCATTTCATTACACATGATATCCATCCTCTTCCAATTAGCTTTTTTATAGGCAAAGCTAACTGCTTAACTGATTTCTAACAGCACCCATGTGCTCCTCCTACCAAATTGCAAAATATCCCTAACAAATTATTATACCCTATTACAATAATGTCTTTCTATTGCTCCTAGGGTCATGACGTGCATCATCCCACAAAACCCCAAACAAGCTAATCGGCTCAACGCCTTACTTCCATTGGCTACCATTACTAATAGAGGTTGAGTATTGGCTAACTCACAATTCATCCTCTCAGCCATCTCTTTATCAATGAAGTTATGGGTGCTCCCACTGTCAATTAGCACCATGAGAGTGTTATCTTGCATTATCCCTTCCACCTTAATGATCTTAGTGTTGGTCACCCCTTTGATACCATGTAACGAAATGGCACCATTGTCTTCTTCATCCAATTCATTCACCAGAGCCACTGTCTCTTACCCAACATTTTCTTCCATCTCACCCCCTTCCAGCAAGACTAGTTGTCTCTTGCATTGGTGTCCCAGGGAGTATTTTTCCCCACACCGGTAGCACAAACCTACCTACCTCCTGTGCTCCATGAGTCTCCCCCAATGTTGTACTGATGGAACGAGCAATGAATTTTCCTGATATTTGGGCCTTGTCTTGGTTATGCTCAACTCCTTCCCTTGCATCCTTCCTCCTAATGAAATTAGGTCGTAGCCTCCCCTTCCTTGGATCCTTTGTTTTCTCATCAATGCTTCCACTATTAGCTCCTACAGCAGGGTATCCTCTACTGCCTCTTAGTTCTAGGCCTCATCATCTTCACCATGGGCCTAAGATCATCACTCAGCCCACTGATGAAACTTGACACGAAGTACTTCTCAGTCATTTAGGGGTTTCGAATGAGCATCAGTGACTTCAGTTCTTCAAACTTGAGTTGATACTCATGCACAGTCCCACTCTACCTTAATTTGTTAAACTCCTCTACTACATCTATAGTCCTTCGTTTTTCCAAACCTTTAACACAAGCCTCCAACGAATTCCTCCCAATTACAACTATCTCTCACTCTTAACCACCCCTGGTACCATACATCTCCCACATGGTTTAGATATGCAACTACCAGAGTAACTCTCTGATCATCCGCCACCTGATGTATGTTAAACAACTTCTCGCACCTCCGGATCCACCACCAAGATTTCATCTCATCAAACACTGGTAAATCGAGCTTTGGCACCGGGAAACCCGAATGGTTGGAAGTCACCAGGACTTCAGGCCTCATTTCAACTACATCATCACCCATCGTCATCGAATCAACCCCCAATTTCGATGATCCGACCACCCTCTGACTAGTGCCAATACCCAAGAATATCAAATCCGATCTCTCTCGTGGGGGAAAGTCAGGAGATAGTCTTACTTGAGCCTAACTTGAGAATATCAGTGTTCTAAAAGGCGCTAGGCGCTAGTCGGGCGACAAACTGGCGCCTTGCGCCTAGGCGCAGCCTAGAACTTTTTTTTATTTTTTATTAATACATTAACAAATATTAAAATAAATAATGTAACAACACTTGTTGCTTGTAAATATTAAAATATTTGAAACATTAACAAATATTTAAATAACAAATATTAACAAAGGCACAAGAACGCTTGTTGTGCAGCACATTAACAAATATTAAAATAAATTAAATAACAAAGGCAACAGCAAGGAGACGACTGGGGTGCAAGCAAATATTAAACTAACGAGGCTCGGTGTTGCAGCAAGGAGCAGCAACCCTGCTGCTTGCTACAACAGCAAGCACGCAAGCTTGCGTTGCTGCTTGTTGCTGCAGCAAGGAGCAGCAAGCTTGTGTTGCTGCTTGCTGCTACTGGTGGAGGTGGAGGAAGATGAATACATACCGAAGGAAGACAAGATCGGTGACGAGAGAGGACGACCAACAGGTGAAATCGACGGCGACGAGAGAGAACAACCAAGAGATGAGATTGGCGGCGGTGGCGAGAGAGAGAGAGAGAGAGAGAGAAACGACCCAAGACGAACAACCATAGAGAGAAATGATAAAGGGAAATAGAGAAAGGAAAGGGGAAATAAAGAAGGGAAAGGCCGCGTGGCCCGATTAATCTGGCCCGGCGCCTAGGGGTGTTGAGCATCCCTTAATTGGGGCGACCAGTGGCCGCCAAACGCCTAGGCAGCCGCCTAGGCCGCATTTTCGAACACTGGAGAATATCAGCATAAACTAATGCATCTGGTCTTGTACCATATTACTGTCATCTCACATCTCCTCTTGGAATTGATTGCGCATATCCCCTCTCAACCAATCCAAAACATCTTCTAGTTTCTTGTCAACCACCACCCCGATCGCCTCTTCCATAGAGCCCACTCTATTCTATACCTCCATCACCGTGGCTATCACTTGCTGCAATTGCATCTCCATCTACTTCATGCGTGTTTCATCTACCATCGCGATTGGATCACTGGTAAACCGTTGGCCAGGAGCATGCTCTGATATCAATTTGTCAGACCATGGATCTAACTTGGGGTAATTCTTGTCTATTTAGAGGAGAATTAGGCGAGAATTGATGAAGGAGGAGGGAAATTGAGAATTGAGGGAGCAGGATCAAGGAGAAGCGAGAGAAATTAGAGGAAAATTCAGAGAGAATAGGCAATTCAAATGATATTCGATGCCTTCAATTGAGTTGGGGCCATGCTTTTAAATTGGTCCACAGCTAGGGAGTCGGCGCCAAAAGCGGTTATTCCCATGTGTACATTGCACCCCTGAGTCACAAGTTGATACAGTCATAACTACCCTCCTTGTTACCTAAGTATCCTTACAATATCACCCTTATTACAATAGATCAGTCTAGGTACGTGACAAAAGGAAGAGGAAGAACATACAGGATGAGTGGCGCCGATGGAGTGCTTGATGGCCTGAGCAGTGGCTTTATTGACCAGAGCAAAGCTGGGAAAGCCCTCTTCGTCCTTGACTCTTGTGCTATACTTTTCATCTTTGATCCAGTGCTAACATAGGAATGCCCAAAACACATACCATTATCATCATCATCATCATATTAAGGAATAATAGGCCCAAGACAGGACGAAATAAAGCCGACATACCTGAAATGGATCGGATGGGTCGGAAGGCGCAAGAAGGACCTTTCCGTCGCGGATGGTGAGGGAGTAATCAGTCCGGGCTTTAGTGAAGACCCTAACAGTGGGTTTTTCGTCCAATTCAGAGCCGTGGGGGCGGCGGTGGTGGTGGATAGAGGGCAGATGAGGTGAATAGTGATAAGAATCAGCCGGTTGTGGTTGTGGTTGTGGTTGAGGGGGAGAATATCCTCCTCCGTGAACGTGATGCTCTGGAAAATCGAAGTTGTGGGATGGGGGCGGTTGAGGATGCATCGAATGATGATCCAAGATTCCTCCCCCTACGTGATGGGAGCTATGATGCACATGAGTTCCTCCTCCTCCACCTAGTGGCGCTTCGGTGTTAGCACCATAATATGAATAGGATTGCGGTGGATGAGGAGGAAGGTTCCCAGCTCCGAAGGGAGGAGGCGGCGGTGGCGGTTCGTTTGATGGCGGTGGATAAAGAGGGCTTCCATCTCCGAAGGGAGGAGGCGGCTGTGGCGGTTCTCTTGATGGCGGTGGATAAAGAGGGCTTCCATCTCCGAAGGGAGGAGGCGGCTGTGGCGGTTCTCTTGATGGCGGTGGATAAAGAGGGCTTCCATCTCCGAAGCTCGGTGGCGGGCAGTCACTCCCTTCCTCCCTCTTGTGGTGGCGCGTGTGAGCGTGATGCCCGAACGGGAATTCCATTTTTGATCTGACTGAATATTAGGTTTCTTTCTGCAACGGCTGCACTCCCCTACGAAATTCTCCTAACCCAAACCAAACCAAACCAAACGCCAACACTCAAAAAGTAAGTCTTCTCTCCTCCCCGTCGCATCCTTCAACAACGTGGCGGCCCTCTTCCGTTGGTTGTCATCCATTCTGTAGATTGCTTTTTGCAAATCCAAGAGGATTGCGTGGAGTCGGTCACTCAGTCAGTCAGTCAGAGGCATTGATTTGGAAAGTTATTTGTATAATATAATAATAATTTATTATAAGCTGAAATAGTTTTATTGAAAATTAAAATTAACATTATCGATGCAATTAGAGGCGTTATAAGAGAGAATAATCATCCTATTAAAAATGATATGACTGGCCCTTTACCTGGCAAGTTCCATCAAGAGAGCACAACATATGCCCTGATAGCAATATACATGCACCAGCAACGTGGAGAGTGATGGCAACACGTATCTTAGTAACTTTTTTTTTTTTTTTTTGTGTTTTAGTTTACAATTATTTTAAGAAAAATGTTTAGATATGAAAAATATGATCAAAAATTCATTAGGAATGTGTAAGGGAGGCATTTAAATTAATTAATTCCAACAATATACAAGTGAGGCATCCGTATAGTGCAAGTAAAATAACAAGAAGGTCCACTTATTCTTTACTTTGATAGATATACATATATATATATATATATTGTTCTTTCATGACCAAAGGAATGGCTAGAGACGGGCCTGCAGTGACAAGGGACGAACTCTAGCAATCAGTCCGTTGGGGGGCGACTGACACTTGCAGACACTCCGACGTTTAAGTGAGTAAGAGAATGAAATGGCAGAAAATCAGTAAGCTAGAAGAAGAACATATATTGGTTCTAAAGAGAGGTAGTTTATATAGGAAGATGAGAGGTCCTCTTGTATGCATGCATCGTGCGTTTGCAAGTGATAGGACTGGATATCTGGCTCCATCGGGACTCCCTAAGGGTGGCTTGGTACTGACAAGACCTTCATTAATGTGGATTTAATGAATATGGGATCTGTCATTAATGAGGATGAGATCTTGAACGAGCGCGAAAATACCTAATATACGGCTGTGATGATGTTACTATAGACTGGCACGGAGCCAAGATCGAGCGCGCATAAGGCTGCGATCGAGGCAGGGACCGAGATCGGCCCAAGGGCTAAGGCCTAAGATTAGGCCAAGGGATAAGACTAGGTTGTGGGCCATAGGTTAGATTTGGGCGAGAGACGAGACTGGGCCGTGGGCCATAGGTCAAATTGGGCCAATACGGTCTATAGCCCCCAAGTCAGATGCTCGAAAAGCGAGCGTTCAAGTTAGAGAGGGGGAAATCTAGACAATTTTTGCTATTTTAGCCAATTTTGACAACTGGTTGTCGTTAGCACCTAGCTGGCATAGATGGCCGAGTTGACATGAGACTTTACTTGGACGGATGTAGTTCTTAAGGATACTTGAAGTCGGCTTGGTTCCTACAGCAAGGCGACTCTTTTTCACGCTCTGGCTCATGGCACTCGTGATTTCGAGATTCGAGGCGCTACGCCTGGGAGGTGGGATGATGCAGGTTGGTAATTGACGACCCCTTAGATATGTGACAAATGGTGGCTTTATAGCAGTGCATCAGCGACAAATGGCTCAGATGCGTCATTTAGTGACCCTTATAAAGATCTCTTTCGAGCCAGGGTTACTACTCCTTGTTTCCTCCAGTCTTCAAATTCCTACGATTTTGCGAGTTCATGGTGTCTTCGAGGCCTTTGGTCGAGATTGTGCTTCTGTAACAACCTGCTCCCACCTGCGGGGGGCTACTCGTGAATAATCGACCGGATTACTCACACAACAAAACTATAACTGAAGAGTTGAACTATGTTTCAACAAGAAATGCCTTAGGTGGG
Organism: Diospyros kaki; assembly: GCA_036245055.1. Classification (NCBI taxonomy): domain Eukaryota; kingdom Viridiplantae; phylum Streptophyta; class Magnoliopsida; order Ericales; family Ebenaceae; genus Diospyros; species Diospyros kaki. The sequence continues at coordinate 16,321,485 of BSEG01000009.1, read as the reverse complement.
CACTAGGATTTATCCTTCCCTTTACTCTACTCGAGGAATCGGTTCAAAACATAGACAAGGAAACACAGCAGAACGAAACTCGAAGCCCGAGTGAACTTCACCTTTCTTCACCTCGCCTCACAACAAGCCAAAGGTGATCCAGGCGCAAAAACTAGCGCATCAAACATCCACTAAGTACTGGGAATTTATGGGAACATACTTTTTTATCTTTATCTGATCCGAACTTGGCTCCACCAACTAAGGCCATATACATCAAACCATCTCACAATCACCTATCACACTGGTGATTACAACAACTAGATACAACTAGCGCTCAACAACATTTACACTCAATGATATATACACATACCACCACATGATTATATACAAGAGATACCACATACAAACTCAGGCGACAATGCTAGTCGCCACATCAGCCTCCTAACACCATCCCTGCTAGCATCTGGTCTTGTACATCTACATAATGAGGTAAAACCTCATGACTCATAAAGACTCAGTAAGAGTGAAATACATAAGTAAATGAAGCATGAGAAAGCATGTAATGCAAAATGGGTAGTCTTCCATGCCTTCATAACCTCCATAGGTTAAGGCATCAACCAACTTTTCCCACAACACTAATCCTCCATATGGCCATAGGTACACTAGAACTCATATCATGCAAGTGTTAACCACTACATGCAATTCATAAGAAAAACACTTACAAATGCATGCAAAACCACCACCCTTAGGGTCATCCCTTACCTGACTCGAAGCTTCATCTTTGCCACGGGCGAGAACGCTTGGCTAAACTTCGAACTCTTATAGGATCACCGCCTCCCCAGTCGAACCTAGATGCAACCACACAACCAATCACATTAGACATTAATCCAAGGGTTATATTTTTGCCACACACTACAAAAACCACCCATCGACAACCCAACCAACCCCAACTACGGGCATAATCTAACAATCACTTCACATTACACTATTCCACAAACATCTCAATAATGCAAATAACTTGAAAAGAAATTATAAATTTACCTTAGTCAATCTAGAAAAGAAAATCGGCCAATTGGTCACACCGGCATTGCCTCCTTGACTGCCATCTCATGCCTAAAATCCCATTTTTGAGCCTCTGGCACACTTCTCAAAGTCCAAATCGATTTCCAAAACTTTCCCCAATTTTTCTGGAATTTTCCAACACTTCATTCTATTTTTCCATATTTTTCTTTATTTCTTTTTTCTTTTCTATTTTTTTCTTTTATTCTTCTTCTTCTTCTTCTCGACTTCTTCTTCTTCCTCTACTTTTCTTCCTCGTGACTTCTTCTTCTCCATAGCACGCGCACCAGCTCCAGCCCCTGTCGGCCACCCTCGTTGTCGGCCTCACCATCGTCGCCCATCGCCGATAGCTCCGCAACAATCGCCACTGGCCACCTCAACCATGAGTAGCCACAGTTGGCCTCCTCGCGCAACCAGTCGTCGCTCCTGCCATCGCTGCAACCAACCCCATTACCGACCCAAAACAGCCTCCCGTCGTCATTCGCCGCCGACTCTCACCTCCTACTCTAGTTGGATCGGCGGCTCTGGAACCACCAAGCGTCTTTGCTTGGTCGCCGCTGCTGCTCAATCCACGCCTCTACTCCAGCACACATCGTCGCCCATAACCGTTGCCACCGGTCGCTACCTCTGCCGATCGAGTTTCGCTCTCAATCGCTCACCTTGCCTTGCTATCTCTCGAGCCTTCTCTTAGCCAAGCTCTCTGCCTCACGAGCTCTCTCTCCATTCCATTTTCAAATTCAAATTAAAGGGGCCACTGTTCCAAGCTTGGGCAGCAAGCTTACACGCACACACATATATATAATTTACACATTTGCCCTCCAAACTCTCATTAATTCCACTAGAGGAATTTAATAATTGCACTTGAGAATTTTTATTACTTGCTCTTGGACCCTCCAAAGCTTAATTTAATTATCATCAAGCCACCTAAAATCTTGATTTTCCAAAAATTAATTACCGACATTTACTCAAGAATATTGATTTTGTCTCTACGCTTGCACGGGACCTTTATTCCATCAGAAATCGTGTAACGTCCCGTTCGAGCGATAGGAAGGACCAGAACAACTTACCCTGATGGGCCTACACGAACTTCCCAGGTGGGTCACTCATCCCTGGATTACCCCAGGTCAAGCACGCTTAACTTGAGAGTTCTTTGCCAACATTCAGCCCAAAAGGTATCCAGCTAGTGTTGTTTCCTTTCTTACACTATCCTCGATATATACTAACTTCTCTGGGTTCTCGGGGTATTACATTCTCCTCCCCTTAAGCACATGACGTCCTCGTCATGCGATCTTACAACCGGTCCCAGATATCCCCCCTTGCATGGCCGATGTGGGATTCGCCTAAGGTGCCTACACGCACCCCCTATAGGGGTTTACACACACCCCCCTCGGGACTCGGCCTCCTCGCTGAGGTTTGCCCCACCACCGCGCTCAGAGGCTCAGGGGTCGGCTCTGATACCACCTGTAACATCCCATTCGAGCGATAGGAAGGACCGGAACAACTTACCCTGATGGGCCTACACGAACTTCCTAGGGGGGTCACCCATCCCTGGATTACCCCAGGTCAAGCACGCTTAACCTGGGAGTTCTTGGCCAACATTCAGCCCAAAAGGTATCCAGTTGGTGTTATTTCCTTTCTTACACTATCCTCGATATATACTAACTTCTCTGGGTTCTCGGGGTATTACAAATCGCTTCAGGGTTGCCTCACTCACAAAATTAGACCACCCCCCTCAACTTCCTAGAGGTCCCCTACTATCATGGTACTAGCACCCATTCGGGTTTATATAAAATTTATTTCGAAAATTATTCTGGGTCGGACTGCTACCAGTGTCATTAACCTCACCTCGAGATGCTCACCAATCTCATGCTCTCTTCCCTAGACATCCAAGTCTCGGGACATTCTCTATCGTTGATTCGACAAATTTTATTAATTAAATTCTCGAAATCGACCCTTGGACTTCTTGGACCACTCGAGGTCCTTTCAAAATAGTCAAAATTTATTAATTTTCCAATACCATGTAATACGGGCTATTGCATTCTACCCCTTAAAAGAATTTCTTCATCGAAATTCACTTTTACCTTACTCAACTACCCAAGACAACCATATTCTCGAGTAAATCATCGAACTCTCGTACTCGAAAATCTCAAAGTTTAACCATTGCTCACATTTCCTTGAGCCATCCCCACCTCGAGGTTCCGCCTTGACTTTTAGTCATCTGATTCTCGAGGACATTTATCAACCGATGTCACTTTGGTCTACTGCTAAATCGCACTATTAGTCGTTGGTGACACCTACTGCAATGATGTTCATTTCTTGATGGATTTCTGCTGCCTCAAAGCATCACTTTGCAGCCGACTTCCCATTTCCCACACCAAACCAAAATCAAACACGACAGTGCCAATCAACTCGATAGCACTGCATTACTGATCAGTCAATAGCGATTTTATGCCGATCACACACGACAACATTTCCCTTGCCAATCACAGATGGCCACGATTTTACGCTGATCAAACACAACAACGTCTTAGCACTGATCAACCACAACAATGTCATTTCTAATGCCCATCAGGCACGCTGACACCCTTTCATCCATGGCATTTTGTCGACAATCACACACATGCATAGCTTGAGTCAATCCTCATGGCAACTTCTCATTACAGATCGACTAAAACTCTAGCACAATATGGGAAGCAAGCACCTAGCTCCTTTAGTTGTACTCAACCATTTCTCACACTACAAAAAAACGGGTTTTTTGCGGAGATTTTTTTGCTGCAGTTTTGAAAACCGCCGCAAAACATGATATTTTGCGGCGGTTTTTCAACGGCCGCAAAATATGTTTTTTTATGGTGGTTAATCCAACATTTTGCTGCAGTTTTCAAAAATCGTCACAAAATTAATTAATTTAAAATTATAAAAATAAATTTTGCAGCGGTTTTAATCAACCGTCGCAAAATTCAGCAAATAAAAAAATAAAAAATTAAATTTATCGACAGTTTTATCAAAACCGTCGCCAAATTCATTAATAAAAAAAATTCAAAAAAAATAAATTTAGCGGCGATTTTGAATTCATTAATAATTAAATTCAAAAATAAATTTTGCGGCAGTTTTAATCAACCGCCACAAAATTTAGCAAATAAAAAATAAAAAATTAAATTTAACGGTAGTTTTGTTAAAATTGCGGCAAAATTCATTAATAAAAAAAATTCAAAAACATTAAATTTAGCTGCAGTTTTGTCAAAATCGTAGCAAAATTTAGCAAATAAAAAATAAAAAAAAAATTTAGCGACGGTTTTGCCAAAACCACTGCCAAATTCATTAATAAAAAATTCAAAAAATTAAATTTCACAGCGATTTTATCAAAACTGCCACAAAATTTAGTAATAAAAAAATCAAAAATAAATTTAAAAAAAATTAATAATTTAAAAATAAAATTAAATTAAATTTTACGATATAATCTAAATTTTTTTATTTTTTAATCAATTAATTTATTTTATTTAATTCAATTAAATTAAATAATTTATTTATTTTAAATTTATCAATTAATTAATTTATTTTAAATTAATTTATCAATTAATTTATTTAATTTAATTAACTAGTTTAAAACATTTTATGTTCAATTAATTTATTTAATTTAATTACTTAGTTTAAAACATTTGATGTTCAATTAATTAATTTAATATGTTAACTCTTTTTTAGGTGTTCTGAGAGTTCAATTAATTAATTTAATTTAATTCAATTCAATAAAAAATAAAATTATTTTTTATTTTATTTAATTTGGGGTCAAGTGTAATTTCAAAATCTTGAGTTTGTGGGTCTAAAGTGAATTCTGAAAAATAGTGGTTTGATTACTTTATAATTAATATGTTCGAGTATATTACAATGTGGCTTTGCAGATCAGTTGGCTTCGCAAGCGCATGTGCATACGGCAGGTCATGGGATCGAAACTTGGGAAGGAAGGAATTTGCTAGAATTAATTCCAGCAGGTGCGCGCAGGGGCGAGCCCCGCTCGTGCACTATTTTTGCTCGCGTGTGGGAAATAGTGGCGATTTCAAAACCGTCGCAAAAACTATCAAAACCGTCGTTAATTTTTTTTAATAATTAAATTTAATATTAAATTAAATAAACTAATATTAAATTCAATTAATTTTAGGGGCGGTTTTAAAACTGCCGCTAAATTTTAAAAACTACCGTTAATTGCGACGATTTCCAAACCACCGCTAAAAATATCACTTAGCGGCGGTTATTCCAGCGGTTGCTAAAAATTGCCGCTAAATGTTGCGCGGCGGCTGTATCTGCAACGGTTTTCAAAACTATCGCTAAATTAAAAAAAAAAACTGCTGCTAAATGCCAGTTTTTTTGTAGTGTCATATGGTCTACTATCTTGACCAACCGACATTCATTTATGACTTAAGGATAACCCGCATACCCATACATCATAGTGGGTATTTCCATGCTTTAGCCAATAATGTGCACTACCCGAGTCCACCTCGAGCTTAATAATGCATGCGCCATATACTTTCCCCAACTAGGGATTCTTTCCATGCTCAACAAAAATACTGGGGCTTTTCTTATTGGCCGATACCACTTGTTAGGCTAATTCGCAAGCGTAAGAATCGTGCAAATAATATAATGAATGAATAGAGTGTTGATCCCATGAGGATTGGATTAATTATCAAAATTAGATTAACTTTAATATTATTTAGACTATAAAAAAAGATGAATTTGGATAAATTAAAATATTTAAAACTAAAATTAAACACAAATTAAAAATAACTTAACTTAGATAAAATGGAGGCAACTAGAGTGTTTTGAATTCACTTATTAATCCGTCTTAATTTTCAATCAATTGGGTTTTTATCAATTCAATGGGGTGAATATCTAAATTGGTTAGCTTCTTCCCCAAGATTTACTAACCTAATTAAATCTCAATTTATTAACAATCAACATATTTCCTAATAGTTATAACAAACCAAAATTCATTGTTAAGTTCTAATTCATTATCCCTCACAAGATTCAAGTATCAAATCCCTTATCAATCTATCTTATGAAATTTATTATTTCAACATGTTATGAAAATCATCTCTCAATCTCAAATCATAATACAAAAGTAATTAAATGATGGTTAAATCACTCAATCGCCTTAATAACAAGTAATAAATAATTAAAATCACGATAGAAAACCCAATCAATAAAAATCAATAATTCATAACAACTTTCATCTCAAACCCTAGTTAAATAAAATTAATTCATGATGGAATTAATGAAATCTATAAAAATAAAAATAAAAATAAAAATTGAAAGAAAAATTAGAGCTTCCTGCCCAGATCTATGTGCTGGATCTGTCTTGTCTGCTGCGCTCTGTTGCCTTCAATCCCTTGTTCCCTGCGTGCTTGCTCTGCTCCTTAATTTCCTTCAAGTCACTTTGATGGCCGCCGCTTAAGTCTCTGCCTCCCCTATCTGGTTCCTTATAATATTCCTTATATATACATATGAACTCCACACTCTCCACGCCCTAATCCATCTCCCCTTTGAACTTATATTAGTATATTATTATATTTAAAATGCAACCCCCTTAACTCCACATCACGCTAGCTCACTTCGTAATTAATATAATATATATATAATATGTAATATGTAATATATGATATAATAAAATATAATATTTAATATACTATTAATTATATTATAATATTAATTATTTATAATACTTATTATTTTTTTATTTATCTTAATTTAAAATATTACTTTTATAATTAACTTGATAATATCTTCTTCTTTTTTTTATTACACTCAAATCTCTGAAATAACATCATTTGTTGAGTTCCTACAAAAAGAGATTAAAATCCATATAAACACACATTATGTAGGAAAAATTGCACAAGGTTAAGTAGAAAAATAAATAAAAATATGCATACAATTAAACTCTATCAAATACCCCCACACTTAACATTTTGCTTGTCCTCAAGCAAAGTAAAGAAATTTCATACTCAAAAGAACAAAACATGTATTTAGAATCATTCATCACATTCAAAACCCTTTGTATATGTCCACATCTGAATCCTCAATCGAGAATGCAACAATAGTGAATAAAGAGAAATTGAGCATACTCACATTTCCTAGATCAAGAATTCATATAAAATTCTAAACTAAATCATGCTTTGTGATGTACCCAGCACAATCAAATAATGCAACACACATTCTTGTAATCATCCATTTTCACTACTATAAATAAAGGTAGCAAATTAGGGGTTTCCTTTTTATTTTATATATATATATATATTTTTAACGAGTGCATTTTATGCTCTATCTCGTTTTTTTTTCCTCAAATGTCAAACGAGTGCATTTTATGCTCCATCTAGTTTTTTTTTTCTTTTGTCAACTGTCAAACAAGTGCATTTTATGCTCCATCTTGCTCAACGTTATTCTCCCTATTTATTTAAACCCTGTTTAAGCCTAGCTCAAAGGGAACAATCACAATGAAAGTATTGCATGTATTTTTCATGCATAGTCACACAATTCACACGACTTCGCAAATAATATGTTCTTCAACGATCTTAAAAACCCAAATATGCTTAATCTTACTTTATAGAATATTGCCCATTCCAAATCAAAGATGCAATCTTGAACACAATAAATAACCTAAATGCAAATCATGATTCCAAATAACATATTTTGCTTATTTTATTTTTCGCAAAATTTTCTAGTTTAGGGGTTGGCCAAATATGCACCTGATATAAGTTTCGCAAAAAAATTTCATATCAAAAACACCCAAGCAAAACAAATAGCATATATCAACAATTAATAATTTCACCCCCCCAAACTTATTTAACACATTGTCCTCAATGTGAAAGATAAAGAAAAAAGATAAAAAAAATGAATACTCCCCCAGCCAATTTGTATTTCTAGATTTCTGATGGTAGCTTGTTGATTTTGAAACATAGTGTAACACCCCGTCCCATCGAAGGGCATGCCACTATGCTGGGGCCCATCTTATACATACATAATCCCTTTCCTTATACATTTCTCATACATCAAATGCCGTATGTTAAAGGGAACCCCCCAGCAAATCATTCACAATTACGGAAGCGATAATCGAAACCTGATACGGTACATAAACAATTCACTTATATTATATCATAAAGAATTCATACCATATGTTACCATCATATCCTCAATTACATAAATACATTGATACATATCTCCCGAGATAACATCTAACACCCTAGGTGCAATCATATGAAACCTCGAGCATACATCAGATACATTTCTCAATAAATTAAATACTGGAATCTCCTGCTGAATCCTTCGGCCACGCCATCACGTGCCGTCATATCTCAACCTGCTCCTTGCCCTAATTGCAAGTCTCAACTGGAACGTTGAATGTTCCAGGGGCATAACCCATTAGAAGATGAAACTTCTAGTGAGGGTCCAAAAACATATATATGATGCATGATGCAATAACATGAACAACATTTGCCCTTAGTGTAACTTCCCTGGCTCGCAAGCCCGGCTAGGAATCCTCGGCAGATCCCGAACCTCTGCGAGATAAGCTAAACGTTATTCCCTCAACGCCCTTGGGGAATTACGGCTACACTCTGGGGGCGACATCCCTTTCCCATGCACAAATATCAATATGACAATAATATCGTGCAATGTAAATATCACGACTTTCAATGCAATATGACAAATAAATATTGCAATTCATAAATAACATGCATATATATTAAACATATCATGAATATAAGTTCTTGTGAGAATACCACTCACCTTTGCCTAAAGATCAAGACACTTCGAAAAGCGTGCATCGCCTCGATATGCGTGCCCTGTCTCGATTCTCGTGCCAACTCTCAAAAGTTGCACCAATCTCATCATCTCGATCTCATCAATCATAAAATAATATTTAATTACTAAATATCCTCAATATTCAATTTATTTCCTATTTCCTTTTATTTTCTTTCATTTTTCCTTCTAAAAATCTCAATAAATATACCGAGACTATTTCCTCAAATCTATCTTCACAACAATTCATTAAATGCTATGAACTTTCAAGGAAAAATACTGGACTTACCCGGATAGTGCATTTTTACTCAAAACGAGGCTCTTTGGTGCGGAAACTGAGACACCAGGAATCCCAAATCCCAATCTTTTTGCACAAACCTCCATAAAATATTTTTCTCTATTTTTCCATAATTTTTCCCAAATTTTTGGCCAAGCCACGCGCCCGCACGCGCCTGCACGCGCCTAAGGCGAGTGGTGGCGCGTGGAAGCCCGCGCGTGCCGGCCACGCGCCGGTCATCTTCTCCGGCCAACTTTTTCCAGCGACGGCTGATTCCTCCACCATTCGAAAGCCCTTCCTTAGTCGATCCCTTTGGCACCTCTTGAAGCTCGAAAGGAGGTCGGGAAGGCCTCTGATTTGCCGGCCAAAGGCTCGACCAGCCGCACCGCCACCGCTTTTCGGCGAGCTTCGAATCACCACTAAACCTCGACCAAAATGCTTCATTTTCTGCAGATCGATTCTACAACTCATGGGCTTCAAAAGCCCCTTAAAATAGAACCCTAATTCGTTCGGTTAAGGCTTCAATTTGAAGCTCAAAGTCGCGAACTCTCCACCAAAACCTAAAATGCAAATCGGCTATTTATAGCCTCAATCGAGCCTTCTAACGACCATGGGTGCTCGACCCAAGACCTTAGGCTTCCAACCCATTCCTTGGGCGACCCAAATTCGTCGACAACCGGCCTCGAATGGCTGATTGCAGGTCGCGGCTTTGCCGCGACATACCGACCAAAATGTGGTCAGTTTTCAGCCACCTCGAGCTCGCTAACGATCAGGCTTGCCTCCCCTCGCATGCTCGACCAACCCCTTGGACTTCCCTGAGCTCAAAACCGCCTGGTCGGAGGCGTGTGTGAAGCTGTCGGCCATGGCAGCTTCTCATTTTCGCGAAATTGCATTTCAGCCCTTGACATTTTTCAAATTTCACTTTGGCCCCTTTTTAACTTTCTTTTATTTCCATTAGGACCCTCATGTCCAAAAATCATTCTTTCCTTCTTGGAAGATTCTGCAAAATTGCCGTTTCGACCTCCCTCCAGCCGATTTGGTAAATTTCATGAAATTGCACTTTAGGCCCTAAAACTATTGGACTATCTCATTTTGGCCCATTCCACTTAACCCCTCATCTTTCCTTTATTTCATTTAGGCCCCTCAAGACCTAAAACAACATTTTGACCCTTGAAGATTTCAAAACAATCTTGTTTCGGCCTCTCTCTAGCAATTTCTAAAAACTACACTTAGGCCCGAATCTTCGTTTTGGCCTTAAACCCATTCGTTTCTTCCTGAAACCTCTGAAGGGTTGTTCCTCATGAACAACCGAAGCCCCCTCAAGCTTTCGTTGACTTCCAAAAAGTCATCTATGAAAATTCGATATTGCAGCCTAATTGGCAGCTGCCTTTTTAGCTGTACCGAAAATCGTTCCCGATCTGATTTCTTTTGGCACCATAAATCCTATCTCGGGGTGCTCATTAATGCCACATCATTTTCCTTTGGTATCTCGGCTCCAGGGTACTCCCGGCAGTCGATTCAATCATCTATGCGGTAATGAATTACCGTTTTACCCTCCATTTATCCTTAAATTCCATTTTTTCCCCAAGATAAATTACCCTCGAGTCCTTTAGAATTTCTCGGGTATTACACATAGTGTCTGTCCTAGCCATATAATCTGAACTCGTCTTAGCCATGGTAGTCACTAAATCTTCCAATGAAGGCTTCTTTTCTTGCTGTTGGAATCCTATTGGAGGCTTCAACACATTCTGATTATTGGACTATGAAAAATTTGGTTAATTCCTCCATCTTGGATTATAAGTGTTTGCATTGGGATTGAATTGTCTTCCTCCTTGATTAGCCACATAGTTGACTTGCTCAGATGGTTGAGGTATAAAAGATATCCCAGCTTGACACTCATGGGTAACATGAGGACCTGCACAAATCTCACATACTTGCACACAAGATTGAATAGAGTTAATATTCAACTGATCAATTTTCTTAAAAAGATTATCTACCTTTGCATTTAATGTTGTCATCGCATCAATCTCATGTACTCTAGCTATTCTTCTTGGCATAGATCTTTCTGATGACTATTGATAGCTGTTGTTGACCATCTCTTCAATAAGGTCATAAGCTTTTTCGGTCTCTTTTCCCAATAGTTATAGTAAATCAAAATTCATTGTTAAGTTCTATTTCATTATCTCTCATAAGATTCAAGTATCAAATCCCTTATCAACTATCTATCTTATGAAATTTATTACTTCAACTTGTTATGAAAATCATCTCTCGATCTCAAATCATAATACAAAATAAATTAAATGATGGTTAAATCACTCAATCGCCTTAATAACAAGTAATAAATAATTGAAATCACGATAGAAAATCCAATCAATAATTCATAACTTTCATCTCAAACCCTAGTTAAATAAAATTAATTCATGATGGAATTAATAAAATCTATAAAAAAAAATTGAATTATTGATTTGGGTGCTGGATCTATCTTGGTTGCTGCGCGCCGCTGCCTTCAATCCCTTACCCCTTGCATGCTTACTCTGCTCCTTAATTTCCTTCAAGTCGCATTGATGGCCGCTGCCCAAGTCTCTATCTCCCCTCTTTGATTCCTTATAATATTCCTTATATATACATATGAACTCCACGCTCTCCACACCCTAATCCATCTCCCCTTTGAACTTGTATTAGTATATTATTATATTTAAAATGCAACCCCCTTAACTCCACATCACGCTGGTTCACTTCGTAATTAATATAATATATATAATATATAATATGTAATATCTGATATAATAAAATATATTATTTAATATACTATTAATTATATTATAATATTATCGACGTTCAATTTCAGTCGAGTGTGATTCGTTTTGGACCGCACTGAATAATTATGGACCACCGTCAGAAGAGAGACTGTTTTCGGAAGTTAACGAAGAACACTTAACGATTTTTTCTCGTGGTTCGGCCAGAACGATGCCTACTCCACGCCCGCACTCTGATTATTCCTTCAGAATGACGGTTTTTCTCATTATTCTCCCTGTTCCTCATGTTACCTCTGCCCCCTATTTATCATTGAGGGGGGCTTTTTCAATTTGGATATTGTATAGAAATAAAAAGATGATATAATGGGGAACAAACAGTCCTTATCATCTGTACAAAACAGTAAGTGGGATCTTTATCTCGAGGAGTATGGGCTGTTGCGGTGGATGGTCCCTACCTCTGACTCGTTAGCAGCTTTTACCACTTTTATGCGAACTGATTATTCGTGGTCATGCGACCTCAGTGGTCCAGCGATCTGGAGGATACTCCCTGGAGCTCGCTTATAGGTGACTTCAAGCTCGTTGGATGCTCATCGAGAGTTCGCCAGGTATTCGCTTTACGAGTTCTGGGTTTTGGTAGTGACCGGACCTCCCCTAGTAAGGTCGTGCGGGCCTTCTTGGTTTCGGGTGATCGGGCCGGCCCATCAGAGTGAGTCTGGCCCATACGGGAAACACGTATAACATAAGCCCCCCAGTTCGTGGTGCGATCCTCGCGCTGGGAACTGACGCGTGCCAGCTGTTCTTCTGCCTCTTCGATGTCTGCCCAATCGTTTTAAATCTCGTCGTCCCATGTAGCATGCCTTGTCTGTAACGCATTTAATGCGCACTTTCCCCCATTACGGCGCATGATTATGCCTGTGGGACCCATAGGCTGTTGTGCGGCCGTTGGATGCGGAGTATGCGGTGAGTCGTATTTGATCCGATGGTTGAGCCGTTCGAATCATCAGTATAAATAGCGAGGGGCGTCTACTTTTTCCCTCTTTCACGCCATTTCCGAAATCCTTTCCAGCCTCTGTCTTCTTGCTTTCTCCTTCTCTTCTCAAAGACCTTTGTGCTTCCAGAGGCTGGTAATCTCCGTCCAGTGCTTGTTCCGACGTTCCATACAGGCGTCAGGCTCATCGTTTGGTAAGTCTGCTATGACTTCTTTTCTTATTTTTCGTTCTTGATGGGGGCCCTTCCCTCTCTGGTTTAACTATCGATGGTTCTGCCGATCGATATTGTCGCCGTTTATGGGGAGACAGCTTGACTTGGTTTGGCGTTTCATGGGCCTCCCCGTTCAAATGACCTTAGGATTAGCTTCCCTTGGAATACCAGGCTTATAGCTGCAGCCCCTCCGCTTTAGGTGGCATCCTGTTTGCAAAGCGCTTGACCTGAAAGACTTTAGGGGGTGTTCTTAGGGTTCTTTCTGGACTCTTGAGGTCTGGTCCGCGACTTGCGACCTGACTGCTCTTTCTTTTTCTTTTTCTTTGTAGATGTCCGACCAATACTGTGGAAATTCAGGTCAAAAGCGCCGCAACTACATCGTAGGAGAAAACGACACTTCGAACTCTGAAGATTGTTTCGTCATGGAAGGTCAAGATGTTGATGTTGCGAGCTCGCGCTCTAGGGAGGTCGTTAGTGTAACTTCTTCCAGCGCCGAGCTTGAGATCGAGAATCAGGTCGCTGACGAGAGAGTAGGGCGCGAGGTCTTTAAAAGATTCCCGTCTAAGGCTAAACATCACGAGGTGGCATCTTGTGTTCGGGAGTTCCGTTTTCCTAGGAACTGCCTTGTATATGTTCCGGACCCGCGCTCTCACGCGGTTTACCCACCTTCCAATTTTATAGCCATTAGCCCCCAGCATCTTGGGTCTGGCCTTAGGTTTCCCGTAGCTCCACACCTTATTGCCATCCTGAACGATATTAAACTCTCACCCTTTCAGTTGACACCGAATTCATACGCCCAACTGACTTCACTAACCGTTCTATTCCTTGAGAACGACCTCCTTCCTCCGTCACCAAATTTAGTTAGATTTCTTTTTTCTGTGAAGAGTGCCAAGGACGGGCTGTATTATTTGGCAGCTCGCCCCTCTCAATACAAAGCCATCCTTCCCCAGGGAAAAGCGAAAGGGAAATCCAACGTCGGCGACTACAAGTCGAGTTGGTTCTTCGTCTCTTGCCCCTCGCTTTTGTCGCTCGATAATTTTAGTTTCGTGCTTACTCCTGGTAAGGGGACATTAGTTGTCTAGGTCACTCTGGCTTGTTTTATGTTACTGATACTTAGTTTTTCCATGCAGATCTCGGAAGCGGAAAGCCACTTCTGTCAGACGAAGACCTCGGGATTCTGGACAAGCTCGCTGTTGCAGGCCCGGGCTTGGAGAACTTCGAGATTACCGACGAACTTTTGAGGAATCACAAGCTCGCTCCTCCCATTGACGCCGAGGTCATAAAAGGGAACCGTGTCGGGGTCCTAGGCGCGAAGGTTCTTCCGTCCGCTTTCCAGACGTTCGAGTCAAGCGGCCAAGGTGAGGACATGGTGAATCTCGCCCTTGTTGAGCGAAAGGCACCAGGGGCTAGGCCCGGTGCTACTTCGGCGGTCGCGTCGTCTTCCCGAGAAGGGAGGTCGGAGGTACCCCGACCTCTTTCGAGACCTCAACAACAACAGCCCGCCCCTCAACATCAGCGGCAACTAAGACCTCCCCAGCAGCGGCAAGAGCAACGAACTCCGGCTGTTCATAGTGAGGGGGCAGCCGGAGCTCGGGGGAAAGAGGTCGCGAGGGAGGCCCTAACCCTCCTGCTGCTAGATCGAAGAGGGGACCGGAGGAGCAGTTGGAGGTCGGAAGAGAGAAGAGGGCCAGAGCTCCGGAAGGAGGGGTGAGCCGGGAGCCCGTGCAGGAGCCGATGCCCGGATCGGACTTCTTCCATGCCCTCATGGATCAGATGTCCGAGGTCGTGGGCACGTCTGCAAGATCCCTGGACAGAGAGGAGATGAGGGGGGAAGTGCTTGATAATTACATTGCCCGTCACAGCTTCCTGGTACGTTTCGAGCTCCTTCTCTTTAGGTCTTTATTTTATTTTCTTCTCTTTCCTTTTTCGCTGTTGATACTCTGCCTTTTTGTAGACTTCTCTTGCCACCATGAAGGCAAAGAAGTGTCGGGAAGACGTTGAAGGGCGGCTTCAGGCAGCGAAGGCCGCCTACGAAGCCGAAATAACGAAGCTTGAGAGGGAAAAAGAGGCTCAGCGCACTGAGCTCCTCACTGTATAGAAAGAGCTCGAGAGTTCAAGCGCACGTCTGAAGGACGCATCTCGGAAGAATAAAGAACTCGACGAGGAGCTTGGTCGCGCGAAAGGTCAGTGGGAGTCTGCCCATTTGAAGCTCACTGACGAGCTTAATAAGGTAAAAGAGCGTCTGAAGGATGTCTCGGACAAGCTGAGGTTGGCCGAGGCGGAGCGGAGAGAAACTGAAGAAAGAGCTTCTCGGTGCGAGGAGATCGCGAACAAGACCATCGATGATATCAGGGGGGAAGTGGAAGCTCGGATGGAATTGGCATGCCACGAGGTCAGGTCCGACACTTGCTCGTCGTTCCTGTACACCTTGTGGCTGAATCACCCCGAGATGGACTTCTCCTTCTTTGGTGCGGAGGCCGTCGAGGAGGTGAAACAGTACGTTGTCGAGGCTGCCGAGAACGCCGCGGTTGCCACTCCACTCGATTCATTGATGCCAATTGCCGAGATCGAGTCATCCGGAGCTGCTAACGTCCAGGTCGGGGGAAACGCCGAGGCTCAATCTTCGGTTTGCCCTACCGGGGACGCTGGTCTTCAGCCGACTCCATCGACCTCAGCTCAGTTAGTTGAGATCGATCCTTTAGGGGCCAATCTCCCTCCGAGCTAGGACCCCCCTCTTTTTTTTTTTTTTGTAATACCAGCTTCACTCAATAAAATGGACGTTTTTTCATACTTTGTATACATTGCTTCGGATTTCTTCGCGAGCTCGAATCAATTTAACTTTTTAATGAAACAATAATTCAAAACACTCTTCATGATATGTCTCGGAATAGAGTTGATACCTTAAAAAGAATTTTCTCAGAGGAAGTCTTCATAATCATAATTTGGGAATGAACATAGGCTCGAATTGGCTTGTCCACGATAGTTTGTAATAATCAACCCGAACGCTTATACTTAGGCAATTCCCAAGAAAATCCGTCTTCAGCATGTTTTGATAAAAATGACGGGTATGCACGTAAAGGCAGATTGCCTTGCTGTCTCCGTTAAAGCCTAGTAGCTGAGCAGCTCGCGATAAACGGTCAGGACGCGTATCCAATAGGTCGCAAAGAATCTTATTTATACAAGTTGAGATAGATCTCGATTGACCTGTTTGAATATGAAGAATTCGCCTAAATATGGGATTGTGTCTCCCCCCCGATTGGCATATTGAGGTACTCGACAATTTTAATAAATTGGGAATAAATACTCAGATAGGTCGCAGTTCAAGGCTTCCCGCCAAGATAAAGGGACCCTTGGTTAGAGAAAACTTGCCCCAGTATTTCCAAGTTGTATGTTCAGGCGGATCATTGGGTGACCCTAGCTAACATACCATGGCTTGTTATTTCATTGACTTGCTGAGCCAAGATATGTGTCCAGGTAGGTCGCGTTACGACTTCAGCTGACACACCGTGACTTCTACAAATTTTAATTGGGCCGAGAGGGAACACCCAGGTAGGTCGCAGACCATAGCTTTAGGCTAAGATAAAGGACCTCGGCTAGTGAACCCAGCTCGGAGTTACCCGTGGAGGTTATTGCTCGGGAATTTCCAAACCATGACATTAGGTCAAGATGAATGGTTCCCGGCTTCAGACTAAGACCTGATGAGGGGTTAAGATGAATGCTTAGTTAAGCCGGAAGCCGCAACATAGTGGTTAGGTTGCCTAGGCCCCCAGCTCGCAAACCGTGGCTTTTCAATTCCTCGGGATATTCAACCGAATACAAATAAGGATAAAGTGCAATGAAAGTTTATGAATCTTCACGAAAATTATTTGTAATAATGAAGACGAAGCGTAGGTGAGAACCGTTACACTTATTTGAAGTAGGGGCGGAGGTGCTCCGCATTCCAAGCTCGTGGGGGAGAGAAGCCATCCAAGTTTGCCAGATGATATGCTCCGTTATTTAGATTTTCCTTGATGATAAATGGACCTTCCCAGTTAGGGCCCAGTGTGCCGTCACTAGTCGTCCGCGCTCCTGGGAGCACCAGACGTAATACCGGGTCCCCGACGTCGTAACGTCGGACTCGGACCTTCCGGTTGTAGTATCGTGCTACCCTTTGTTAATAAACGCGACCCTTATGCGAGCCATATCTCTTGATTCTTCGAGCAGGTCCAGGTTGGCTGCTAGTAACTTGTCATTGCGATCCGTGCTGAAGGTGGCCCTTCGGTGGCTGGTCACTTCATTCTCGGCAGGAACCATGGCTTCCGACCCGTATGCCATTGAGAATGGGGTTTCTCCCGTGCTGCTCCGAGCTGTTGTTCGATAGGCCCACAACACTGTTTGCAGTTCGTCCACCCAAGCCCCCTTTCTGGCTTCAAGCTTTGTTTTCAAGGTCCGCTTGATTATTTTGTTGACAGCTTCAACCTGTCCATTGGCCTGGGGGTGATCAACTGCAGTAAAACTCTTTTGGATCCCCATCGATTCGCAGAATTGGATGAACTGCTCACTGGTGAATTGGGTTCCGTTATCCGTTATTATTTGCCGCGGCACCCTGAACCTGCAGATTATGTTATCCCATGTGAATGCTTGTGCCTTCGCACTGGTGATCTGTGCGAGCTCTTTAGCCTCCGCCCATTTGGTGAAGTAGTCCACTGCTACTATGGCGTGCTTGCACCCTCCGCGAGCTGATGGGAGTGGCCCAATTAAGTCCATCCCCCAAATAGCGAACGGCCATGGGCTACTCATCTGCAGCAGATAAGCTGGCAGGGCTCGTGGAATTTTGGCGAACCTTTGGCACTTTTCGCATTTCTTGACTGTTTCTAGGGCATCTTGCTTTATGGTGGGCCAATAAAATCCTTGTTGGAGGGTCTTTTGTGCCAGCGAAAGTGCTCCTGTATGATTACCGCAGTGACCTGCATGAATTTCTTCGAGCACAGTCCGGCAATCGGTGCCATCAATGCACCTCAGGAGCGGGGCTGAGAACCCCCTTCTGTATAGTCTTTCGTCGTAGATGCAATACCGAGCTACTTGAGCTCGCAGACGACGTGCTTCCAACTTATCTTCAGGTAGTTTGCCGTCTTGTAGATATTCCAGGATAGGAATCATCCACGAGTTTTGGGATACGGTGATCGCCATTGTTTCAGCTCGTTGCTCTATACTTGGGACAGCTAAAAAATCCATGGGTATGTCTCCCAGGAATTCTGCATCCTGGGCGGTTGCAAGACGAGCTAATGCGTCCGCATGGGAGTTCTGGGAGCGGGGGATTTGGTGTATTTCATATTTTCCAAAAAGGGCAAGGAGCTCGCGTACCTTTTGCAAATATGCGAGCATTTTTGTATCTCTGGCCTGGTATTCTCCCCGTACTTGGTTGACAACCAGTTGGGAGTCACTGAAAATCTTCAAGGATTCGGCTCGTATTTCTTTTGCCAGGCGGAGTCCAGCTAATAAGGCTTCATACTCGGATTCGTTATTAGTGGCTGAAAAATCGAACCTCAAGGCGCAGAGGATTTTGTGACCTTCGGGGCTTATTAGCATAACCCCGGCCCTTACTCCCTGTTCGCTGGATGACCCATTGACGTATAGCTCCCAGGACGGTTCTTCCAAACTTTCTTTATCCTCGTCAATTGGCCCAGTGAACTCGGCGATGAAGTCTGCTAATGCTTGGCCCTTTATTGCCGTCCTTGGTTTGTATTCTATGTCGAACTGAGCTAGCTTGATCGACCATTTCAGTAAGCGGCCCGAGGTATCTGGCTTTTGTAAGATTTGCTTCAACGGGTATTTGGTCATTACTTCGATTTCGTGAGCTTGAAAATAGGGTCGCAGCTTTCTTGATGCCACTACCAGACAGTAAGCCAATTTTTCAATTTGTGCGTACCTTGTTTCTGCGTCAATCAAGCTTTTGGAGATGTAATAAATGGGGTGCTGCACCCCTTCTTCCCCCCTGACGAGAGCCGCGCTGAGAGCCTGTTGGGATACTCCCAAGTATAAGGTCAGCTTCTCTCCTTCCTTTGGTTTGGCGAGCAGTGGGGGTCGTCCCATGTATTCTTTTAGTTGCTGGAACGTGAACTCGCATTCTTCTGTCCATCTAAAGTCCTTCTTCTTTTTTAGAAGCTCGAAGAATGGGGCGCACTTATCGGTTGCTTTTGAAATGAAGCGGCTCAAAGCTGCGACCTTCCCGTTGAGGCTTTGTATCTCCTTCTTTCTTACTGGCGATCTCATGTCGAGCAAAGCCTTTATTTTTTCCGGGTTGGCTTCGATCCCCCTGTTGTTTACCATGAACCCAAGGAATTTTCCGGAGGCTACCCCAAAGGCACACTTGAGTGGGTTGAGCTTCATCTGATAGCTTCTGAGAATTCTGAACATTTCTCCTAGATCGGAAACGTGGTCCGTTATTTGCTCGGATTTTATCAACATGTCGTCAACGTAAACCTCCATGGTTCTTCCGATCAGTGCTTCGAACATCATGTTGACCAGCCTTTGATACGTCGTGCCAGCATTCTTCAATCCAAAAGGCATGACTTTGTAATAGTACAGCCCCCGATCGGTAATGAACGAGGTGTGCTCTTGGTCGGTGGGGTTCATGGGGATCTGGTTATATCCTGAATAAGCATCCATGAAACTAAGGAGCTGGTGACCAGCCGTTGCATCCACGAGCTGATCGATCCTAGGGAGAGGGAAGCTGTCCTTTGGACAAGCCTTATTTAGGTCGGTGAAGTCGACACAGGTCCTCCACTTCCCATTTTTCTTTTTAACCAGGACCGGGTTGGCCACCCAGGTCGGGTAATGGGCCTCCTTGATGAAGTTGTTTGCCAAGAGTTTGTCCACTTCTTCCTTAAGGGCGGCATAGCGTTCCGGCGTCATTAGCCTCCTCTTCTATCTCACCGACCTGTAGCTCGGATCTATGTTAAGCTTGTGTGACATGACTTCTGGGGCGATTCCGACCATATCCTCATGATTCCATGCAAATACATCAAGGTTAGCTTTAAGGAAATTTGTAAGTTGTTCTTTTACCTCAGGGGCTAAATTCTTTCCTAGCTTGAGATGCCTCTCTCCATTCATTTTACTGATTGGGATGTCTTCGAGTTCTTCCATGGGATCGGTGGGTTTGTCACAGTCGACCTCGCAGGGATCCAGATCGTGACTGGTCTCCCGTTGTTTGGCTGGTCACGGGTCGTCTTTTGCGATGATGTTCACTTTCTTTCCTTTTGCTCCCATTTTTAGGGCGTCTTCATAACAGCGTCTCGCAAGATGCTGCTCGCCCCGTACACTTCCTACCCCATTGGGGGTTGGAAATTTCACCGTAAGTGACCTGGTCGAGGTGACTAGGTCGAGGTCGTTCAATACTGGCCTTCCGAGAACGACGTTATATGCTGAGAGGCAGTCTATAATCAGGAAATCTGCCAAAGTGGTGGCTTGATGTTTCGTGTCCCCAATGGTGAAGGGGAGGCTGATTCGTCCGACAGGGATCACTGCGTCGCCTGTGAATCCGTAGAGTGGCTCGGGTGACGAGTTCAACTGTTCAGTTCCCAGACCCATCTGATCGAAGCATGCCCTGTACATCACATTCACCGAGCTTCCCGTGTCTACCATTATCCTTCGCACCTCGGAGTTACCGATTTGCGCCCGGATAACGAGTGCGTCATTGTGCGGCTAATGAACGTCTCTGGCTTCTTCTTCTGAGAAAACCATGTTCTCCGGAGTTGGGCCGCCCCTTGGTTGCTTCACAGGAACCGATTGTTCGCCCGACCTCGCCACCAGGACATGGTTAGCTTCTCGCACGTACTTGTCGCGGGACTTGTGGGAGGATCCCGCGAGGTGAGGCCCATCGTGAATCGTGTAAATAGTTCGCACGGTTGGTAAGCGTTCATAGTCAGAGGGGGGTGGCTGCTGTGCCGGTTGCTGGCCCGGTTGATTGGTTGGCCGCACCACGTAGTCCTTCAACCGACCTCTTCGTATCAGATCTTCAATGGCGTCCCTCAGGGCCCAGCATTCGGAGGTGGTGTGACTTACCTCGTTGTGATATGCACAGAACTTCTCTTTGTTTCGGAATTTGTTGGGAGTCCTCAACGGGTTGGGCTTTCCGAACTCCTCCTTGTTTCTTTCCATGGCGAAGATCCTATCTCGAGAGTCAGATAGGACACAGTAACTATCGAAGCGTTGCGGCCTCGGAGGTCATTCATCCCGCTCTGCCTTGTGAGCCCGTTTGAACATCTCACTGTTTGAGCGATCCCCTCGAACTTCTCTTCCGGTGTCTCCGTTGTTCCTTTTCTTATTCAGGCCGGAGCTCCCCGCTTCTTCTTTTGGCCCCACGGGCTTCTTTGTCCTGAAGGCGTCTTCCCATCGGACCTCCTTGGAGGCTCGTTCGTAAAATTCCCCCAGGTCCTTGACCGGGGTCTTGTAGATGCTTTCATAGAGCTTGCCATCTTTTCGAAGGCCGGCTGAGATCGCCGTCAGGATGCTCTCGTCAGAGGGATCCTCGACATTACTCACCTCGCGCCTGAATCTAGCGATATAGTCTCTCAAGGGCTCGTTCGCCTTTTGGAACACGATGGCGAGGTGGCACGGTGGCGCAAGCTGTCTTCTTAGGGCTCTGTATTGGTTGACAAATCCCTGTTGACATTCCTCCCAATTGATGATGCTGTGAGGCGGAAGATTTCTGAACCAGGCGCGGGGGATATCACCGAGGATTACTGGGAAGGCATGACATTTGACCAGCGAGCTGGTTGTTTGTAAGTCCATTTGTACGTTGTACGCATCCAGATAATCGTAGGGGTCGCTGTCCCCATTGTACTGCGGCATGCTCGGGACTTTGAACCTTTGGGGGAGGGGCTCGAGTTCGACTTCTCTGGTGAACGGTGTCCTGTCTCCACGGCCATTACTCTGGCTGCGAACCCCTTGTCTCTCTTCCAGCTGTCGGACTCTCTGATATAATTCCTCCACAGTCGAGTCCGGACCCATCGATTGCTGGGCCTGCGACCGCCTGCTTCTTTCCCGGTCCGGGGATTGGTGATTTGGGAACGGGTAGTTGTCTCCAATATCTTCTTCTTCAGGTGGAGGTCGTTCTTCCCGCGGTTGGGGGATCCTTCGAGGCGAAGCCGGCGGGTCGTGGGTGGCTCGTACTTGGGCTTGGGCCAGAATTCTGACCGCATCGGCGAGCTGCATCACTGTATTTTCTAACGCCTCCTGACGTTGCTGCCAGTCCCGGATCGTTCCGGTCCCGGCAATTTGGCTCGCGGGTTGAACAGGAATCCGCAGTGGTATTCCAGCAGCATCTCCAATGGGCGGTGGTAAAGGGCTGTCTGTTGTCGGAGCAATGGGCCCTCCGTTTGGTGGAAAATCCCGCGGTCTGTCGCAGTGATTTTCTGGAGGGTCGACCACTGCCTCAGAACTTCGAGTATTTCTTCCTCTAGCCATGGGTATTGATCAGAGCGACCCCCTTCCTCTAGCGCCAAAAATGTCGACGTTCAATTTCAGTCGAGTGTGATTCGTTTTGGGCCGCACTGAATAATTATGGACCACCGTCAGAAGAGAGACTGTTTTCGAAAGTTAACGAAGAACACTTAACGATTTTTTCTCGTGGTTCGGCTAGAACGATGCCTACTCCACGCCCGCACTCTGATTATTCCTTCAGAATGGCAGTTCTTCTCATTATTCTCCCCGTTCCTCATGTTACCTCTGCCCCCTATTTATCATTGAGGGGGGCTTTTTCAATTTGGATATTGTATAGAAATAAAAAGATGATATAATGGGGAACAAACAATCCTTATCATCTGTACAAAACAGTAAGTGGGATCTTTATCTCGAGGAGTATGGGCTGTTGCGGTGGATGGTCCCTACCTCTGACTCCTTAGCAGCTTTTACCACTTTTATGCGAACTGATTATTCGTGGTCATGCGACCTCAGTGGTCCAGCGATCTGGAGGATACTCCCTGGAGCTCGCTTATAGGTGACTTCAAGCTCGTTGGATGCTCATCGAGAGTTCGCCAGGTATTTGCTTTACGAGTTTCGAGTTTTGGTAGTGACCGGACCTCCCCTAGTAAGGTCGTGCGGGCCTTCTTGGTTTCGGGTGATCGGGCCGGCCCATCAGAGTGAGTCTGGCCCATACGGGAAACACGTATAACAAATATTAATTATTTATAATACTTATTATTTTTTTATTTATCTTAATTTAAATATTACTTTTATAATTAACTTTATAGTATCTTTTTTTTATTACACCCAAATCTCCGAAATAACATCCTTTGCTGAGTTCCTACAAAAAGAGATTAAAATAATATAAAATCTATATAAACACACATTATGTAGGAAAAATTGCATAAGATTAAGTACAAAAATAAAAAAAAATATGCATACAATTAAGCTCTGTCAAATACCCCCACACTTAACATTTTTCTTGTCCTCAAGCAAAGTAGAGAAATTCCATACTCAAAAGAACAAAACATGTATTTAGGATCATTCATCACATTCAAAGCCCTTTGTGTATGTCCACATCTGAATCCTCAATCGAGAATGCAGCAATAGTGAATAAAGAGAAATTGAGCATACTCACATTTCCTAGATCAAGAATTCATATAAATTCTAAATTTAATAATGCTTTGTGATGTACCCAGCACAATCAAATAATGCAACACACATTCTTGTAACCATCCATTTTCACTACTACAAATAAAGGTAGCAAATTAGGGGTTTCCTTTTTATTATATATATATATATATATTTTTAGTGAGTGCATTTTATGCTCTATCTCATTTTTTTTTCCTCAAATGTCGAACGAGTGCATTTTATGCTCCATCTAGTCGTTTTTTTTTTCTTTTTTCAACTGTCGAACAAGTGCATTTTATGCTCCATCTCGCTCAACGTTATTTTCCCTATTTACTTAAACTCTGTTTAGGCCTACCTCAAAAGGAACAATCACAAGGAAATATTGCATTTATCTTTCATGCATAGTCACACAATTCACACAACTTCACAAATAACATGTACTTCAACGATCTTAAAAACCCAAGTATGCTTAATCTTGCTTTATAAAATATTGCCCATTCCAAATCAAAGATGCAATCTTGAACACAATAAAGAACCTAAATACAAATCATGATTCCAAATAACATATTCTGCTTATTTTATCTTTCGCAAAATTTTCTAGTTTAGGGGTTGGCCAAATATGCATTTGATATAAGTTTCGCAAAAAAATTTCACATCAACAATTAATAATTCCACAACCCCAAACTTATTTAACACATTGTCCTCAATGTGAAAGACAAAGAAAAAAGATAAGGAAAAATGAATACTCCCCTGGCCAATTTGCATTTCTTGATTTATGATGGTAGCTTGTTGATTTTGAAACATAGTGTCTGTCTTAGCCATATAATCTGAACTCGTCTTAGCCATGGTGGCCACTAAATCTTCCAATGAAGGCTTCTTTTCTTGCTATTGGAATCCTATTAGAGGTTTCAACACATTCTGATTATTGGACTATGAAAAATTTGGTTAATTCCTCTATCCTGGATTATAAGTGTTTGCATTGGGATTGAATTGTCTTTCTCCTTGATTAGCCACATAGTTGACTTGCTCAGATGGTTGAGGTATAAAAGATATCCTAGCTTGACACTCATGGGTAACATGAGGACCTGCGCAAATCTCACATACTTGCACACAAGATTGAATAGAGTTAATATTCAACTGATCGATTTTCTTAAAAAGATTATCTACCTTTGCATTCAATGCTATCATCACATCAATCTCATGTACCCTAGCTATTCTTCTTGGCATAGATCTTTCATATGACCATTGATAGCTGTTGTTGACCATCTTTTCAATAAGGTCATAAGTTTTTTCAGTCTCTTTTCCCAATAGTTATAGCAAATCAAAATTCATTGTTAAGTTCTAATTCATTATCTCTCATAAGATTCAAGTATCAAATCCCTTATCAACTATCTATCTTATGAAATTTATTACTTCAACCTGTTATGAAAATCATCTCTCGATCTCAAATCATAATACAAAACAAATTAAATGATGGTTAAATCACTCAATCGCCTTAATAACAAGTAATAAATAATTGAAATCACGATAGAAAATTCAATCAATAAAAATCAATAATTCATAACAACTTTCATCTCAAACCCTAGTTAAATAAAATTAATTCATGATGGAATTAATAAAATCTATAAAAATAAAAATAAAAATAAAAATAAAAATTGAAAGAAAAATTAGAGCTTCTTGCCCAGATCTGGGTGCTGGATCTATCTTGGCTGCTGTGCGCCGCTGCCTTCAATCCCTTGCTCCCTGGATGCTTACTTTGCTCCTTAATTTCCTTCAAGTCGCATTGATGGCCGCTGCTAGACATGGCCACGGTTCATGAACCGCCGGTTCCGGTTCAAGAAATCTTTGAACTTGAACCGAACCGCCCAAGGGCGGTTTGGGACGGTTCGGTTCCGGTTCCGGTTCGTGCCGGTTCGGTCAACGGTTTGGACCGGTTCGGTCAATGGTTTGAGCCGGTTCGGTCAACGGTTCCGGTTCAAATCGAATTTTTTTAATTTTTTTTTAAATATTGTTGTATTCAATTTTGGTCCTTGTTCCGTTGTTCGGTTCGGTTTGGTTTCGATTTTTAATTGTTAAATGTAATTGTAAATATAGATATTCTCAACCATATTTTTAATAAAAAACACTACTAAAAATTGAAGAAATATAAATAATAATTTCATTAAAAATAATTAAAACAACTAAACAAGTATGTAATACAAGTAATTAATTTTTACAAATGTGAAAAATAAAAAATAAAAAATAGAATTAGACTTAATTTCATTAAAAAATAATTACAACAAAAATGTAATACAAGTAATTAATTTTTACAAATGTAAAAAAAAGAAAAAATGGACTTGGATCCTACGCATCTTCATTGGAGTCGGAAGAAATTGAAATTGAAATATTAAATGAGAGACAAAATTGAGAGAATAATAGCTTAAGACTTGAGAGAGAGAGAGAGAGAGAGAGAGAAAGTGTGAAAAATGAGTGGGGGAGGGAGGAGTATATATAGATAGAAATTATAAAATTAAAAAAAAAATTTAATAAAATTGCTGCTGCCAACAGGCAGCAGCCAACGGTCCAATTTTGGACCGTTGGGGAAGGGGGGAGGGTGGGGATGCTGCACGGGGGGCGGAGGGGAGGGAGGCGGGGGGATGCTGCACGGGGGGGGAGGGGGGATGCTGCACGGGGGGGCGGGTTCTGGTTCCGCGGAACCGGAACCGCGGAACCGGGTGCTGCACGGGGGGGCGGGTTCCGGTTCCCCGGAACCTTGAACCGGAATCGGACTGAATTTCGCCGGTTCGGTCCGGTTCCGGTTCGGCCGGTTCCGAGTCCGATTCCGGCCGGTCCGGTTCCGGTTCGAACCGCCGGTCCGATTCAATTTTGGCCATATCTAGCCGCTGCCCAAGTCTTTGGCTCCCTTCTCCGGTTCCTTATAATATTCCTTATATATACATATGAACCACACTCTCCACACCCTAATGCATCTCCCATTTGAACTTATATTAGTATATTATTATATTTAAAATGAAACCCCGTTAACTCTACATCACGCTGGTTCACTTCGTAATTAATATAATATATATATATATATAATATATGATATAATAAAATATAATATTTAATATACTATTAATTATATTATACTATTAATTATTTATAATACTTATTATTTTTTATTTATCTTAATTTAAAATATTACTTTTATAATTAACTTTATAATATCTTTTTTTTTATTACACTCAAATCTCCGAAATAACATCTTTTGCTGAGTTCCTACAAAAAGATATTAAAATAATGTAAAATCCATATAAACACACATTATGTAGGAAAAATTGCACAAGGTTAAGTAGAAAAATAGATAAAAATATGCATACAATTAAGCTCTATCACCACTTGCCAACTAGAGTTATTTACCCATATCTGTGACTATCATCGGTAACCTGTAAGACTCCATTTCGGCATAAGGTTGCCACGTAATTTCAGTGAGATTAAAATATCGAAAAGTGGGTTTAATAGTAAAATAAGCTACCGAATCAACTGCAGGGAATGCCTCGAAGTGTAATTGGCTATGAAAAATGATATGGTCTCGATGAGCGTTCCAAAATAGGATTTATGGAAGTAAAAGAAATTTGAATTGAGATGGTTTTTGGTACAGCTAAAATACAGTTTCGTTTTAGGCTAAAATACCGAATTATCGTAGAAAACTTCTGGGAAGTCAACGGCACTGTAAGGGGGCTTCGGTTTTTCGTAAGGATCAACTTTTTAGTGGTTGCGGGATGAATTAAGGGCCCGGTAAGGACCCGAGGGGTGAAATTGTCCTTATCAAGTAAATTTGAAGTTATTAATTATGGATTTAAAGCATCCTAATGCAAATTAATTAGATGTTAAAGGGTTTTTTAGCAATTTAAGGAATTCCCTGGTGATATAAGAATGAATTTTGGGGGCCAAATGTGTAATATACACATATTAAATATAATATATGCGTGTGCTGTGTGTGTGCTATGTGTGTGCTGTGTGATGGCAAAGAGAGTAAAAAATGTATGCATAATGGAGGCGTGGGAGGCGGCAGCATGCAACGATGGGATTGGTTTTTTAATCGAGAGGATTTGAGGAAATCCTAAGAAATCTGAGGTGAAATAGGGTGGCAAGTGTAATTATATATATATGTACGCGTTGTGTGCGCGCAAAAGACATGCGAATGGAGGTAGGGGCAGCCGAAGTTGTCTGCGTGCATGTGTGCTGGTGGCAAGTTGCTGTCGTGTGTGCGGGTCGAAATCCGTAAGAGATTTGGTAGGAGGTTGATGTAGAATGTAAATATATATATATATATATATTCATATATGTGTTGTGTGTGTGCGTGAGTAGCAGGGAGTTGCAGAGAGAGAGAGCTGTGAGGCTATGGCCGAGAATGAAGAGAAGCCGAGAGAGTGAGAAGCATGAGAGAAAGATTAAGAGAGAGGGAGTGGGCCGAGGGGATGGCCGAAACCATCTGCGGCCATGGCCTCAAGCGGCTGCTGCAACGCAGCATCTAGCCGCGGCCAGCAGCGGCTGTGGGTGGCAGCCAGAAGCGGCCAGGCGAGGAGAAGCGCCGGTGTGCTCGAGGAAGATGACCGGAGGCGACGCGATGACGAACGGCGAAGCCGGCAAGCGGCGATGGCCGTGAGGCAGCCATGCGCAAGTTGCAGGCTGTCCGTGAAGAAGAGAAGAGAAGAAGGAGAAGGGAAAAGAAGAAGAAGAAGAAGAAGAAGAAGAAGAAGAAGAAGAAGAAGAATAGAAGAAAGAAGAAAAAAAAAAAAAGAAGGAAGAAGAAAAGAAGGAAGAGAGGAGTTGCAGGGATGGTGTGGGAGTAGGGGAGGAAGGAAGTTTGATCGAGGCTGTCGAACCGACCAGATTAGTGTATGTATTAGGACTGGTTTGCAGCTAGGATGCTCCCCAGGTCGTCTCCCAACGAACTATCAACGAACTGTCAAAACAAGATTAAATGAGGGGGGTTGTGATGAAAACCGAACTTAAAAACGCTCAAGAATGAAACAAAGATGAATTCTCGACCAACTAAAACGTAACCCGCTACAAACTCTACCTTCTTACCATGGTAATCCCCGTCTCACTTATGAAAATAATCTGTTTGGTTTGATTTGAAAAACTCTTCTACAACCGTAAAAGATTAAATCAAAACGAGCAATCGCTCATACGACTTATAATATACCGTTTCTTTCTAATCAAAGCCTTAACCGAGCACGTCAATTAAACCCATCCAAAGATCATGCATGCATTCACATAACCGCGTAAAAGAAACATACATAAACTTAGAGAAGGAAAAGAAACTAAATCATCAATAAAAACATGAGAATCGAGTTCCAAACCAGATTCGACTATATGACCGAGACTCAAACCGGGCAAGGGGTACGGGAATGTAGCAGATTACAAGCGAATTAGCCTTCCATAGCTCCTAGGTTGAAACCGTGAGAATCCTCCAAAATCGGCCACCCTAATGCCTCTTAGCTAGCTCTTATTTATAGGGTTTTGGAAAAGAAAAACCTAGGCTAAATGGGCTTAGGGTTTTTTTTATTACATATGGCTCATAATTTAATTAATTAAAAGGGCCCAATGGATTCTAAATTTGCCCATAACCCATAATGAAGTATGGTTGCCTCTTTCAAACTCGATGTCCGTCCACCTTGCGAAGCCCACTTGTGCCTCTATCGAAATAGCTCAAATTTGCGGCCCAAATCTGCCAAATAAGAATAAATATAGTGTGAAGCCCAATAAAATAAAATAAACACAAGATAAATGAAATAACCTAAATAGAGTGCAATGAAGATGGAATAAGAGGGATAAATAATATAAAATATGCGCGCCATCAAATTCCCCCACACTTAGACTTTTGCACTCCTGGGCAAAATACTAAATGCTAACATTCACTCTTTCAAACAAAAAGGATGCGAAGAATGCAAAATGAGAGGCACGACAAGTTTTATAGGAATTCAACACTCAAAGATCATATTTCATACACTTCCCAGACAAACAAGTAGCTTGGCAATTTTACTTGGCAAGACGAGTCAAAATAAGAAGACCCTCATAGAATAAGAACATGCTCTCAAGTTCCTCAAATGCTATGCTTAACTCCACCCAATCATAATTCCACTACCAGATATGCTCATCTTCTAAATCTCCACTCTCAATGCTTTATGCATGCAAATCAAAAGGACTTTTATTCATGGCTCCAACATGGTACGGTGAAAGGGATAGGAAGATAATAATGAAAAGTAAACCTTAGGAAGAAAGAAAACATTCAAGACAATCCCAAGATCAATGAAGAACTATTAAGCAAGCAGAAAATATAACTTTTTTTTTTTGAATGGTGGGTGCGTTTTACGCTCCATCCCAACCTTGGTGAGTGCGTTTTATGCTCCATCTCACCTTGGCTTTTGGCCTTTCTATCTATTTTTCTTTTGATTCCAAAGGACTTGCTTAATATTTTGCCATAATCAAGGGATGCAATGAATGTTCTTCAACCTAAAGAAGGGAAAAGATCTTTTTTTTTTTTTTAGGTATGGCGAGTAAAATGAAAGAATGCCTTAATCATCTTTTCACATGCATGAGCACTGATAGCTTCAATAAAGATTCAAAACATGCTTTAAAGTGGTACCCATAATTAGTGAATGCATGCATAGTATAAGAAAGGACAAGAACATGCACAAATATCCTCACAAAGACTACCTCAATCAACCCACCAAGCCAAACTCATTTCCAAGTTACTTGAAAGCCCAAAGGGATAAGATCAACTTTCTAATCATGCCAAATTCTTTCAAACTCAATTTGCCTCATTTTGCAAATATATATATATATATATATTTTTTAAAAAAAACTTCGATTCTAAAACTCCCCCCTCACTCAAACATTACATTGTCCTCAATGTAAGCATGCAGCAAGAATCAGGTATAGGACAAGTAAGAAAAGTAAGGAGAGAGAAACAGTCTGGTGGTATCAAGTCGGGGGAAGGTCCAAGAGAGATAGCTCCTCCACTGTGTGTTCTGTAAATCCCTCGTAGAAATGTTTAAGCCTCTGCCCATTAACTGTGAATTTCTTCATAAGCGACTCGTCCATAATCTCAACTGCACCATAAGGAAAAACATAAGTACCACAAAAGGACCAACCCATCTAGAACGCAACTTACCAGGCATCAGCTTTAGGCGTGAATTGTAGAGGAGGACTTTATTGTCAACGTTGAACTCCTTCTTGGCAATCAATTTGTCATGTGCAGCTTTGGTCTTTTCCTTGTAGATCCTAGAGTTCTCATATGCCGCTAACCTCAATTCCTCAGGCTCTTGCAATTAAAGCTTCCGCTTGGAACCAGCTTCTGTCATGTCCATGTTGCATTGCTTCACCACCCAATAGGCCTTATGCTCAATCTCTACCGGCAGATGACATGCTTTTCCAAAGACCAGTCGATATGGGGACATGCCGATCGGAGTCTTATAGGCCGTGCGGTAGGCCTAAAGTGAATCTTCCAACCTTTGGCTCCAGTCTTTCCTGTTGGGCTGGACTGTCTTCTCTAGAATGTGCTTGATCTCTCTGTTTGAAACCTTAGCCTGCCCATTAGTCTGTGGATGGTAGGGCGTCGCCACTTTATGTAAAACTCCATACTTTTGGAGTATGGATAGCATCTTTCTATTGTAGAAGTGGAATCCTTGATCACTGATGATGGCCCTGGGAATGCCAAACTTGCAGAAAATATGAGATCTAACAAAATCTGCAATCACAGAAGAATCATCAGTCCGGGTGGCTTTAGCTTCCACCCATTTCGAAACATAATCCACAGCCAAAAGAATGTACACAAAACCAAAAGAGACAGGAAAAGGACCCATGAAATCAATGCCCCATACATCAAATATTTCACAGAATAATAAAGGTTTCTAAGGCATTTCATTTCTGCGTGAAATTGAACCTGTGTGTTCGCAACGTGTACAGTTCTTACAGAATCCATATGAATCTCTGTAAAGGGATGGCCAATATAACCCTGCGTCTAAGACCTTTCTAGCAGTACGTTGCGGACCAAAATGACCACCACATGCAAGAGTGTGACAGAAATGTAGGACAGATGCAAATTCAGGATCAGGGACACACCTCCTAAGGACTTGGTCACTACACAAGCGCCACAAATATGGATCATCCCATACATAGTACTTAGCTTTGCTTTTAAATTTATGTAATTGTGCTTTCTTAAAATGTGCAGGTAATTTAGAAGCAACTAGAAAATTTACCATGTCAGCATACCAAGGTTCAGTACTATGTAAGTGATAAAGCAACTCATCTGAAAAATTATCTCTGATAGACGGATGATCCATGTCAGACGAGTCGGGAGAAGCAAGTATCCGGCTCAGGTGGTCAGCTACCAAGTTTTCAGCTCCACTTTTGTCTTTGATCTCAATATCAAATTCCTAGAGTAGCAGCATCCACCGGATAAGCCTAGGTTTTGCATCGTGCTTCTTCAGAAGGAACTTCAGGGCTGCATGATCAGAAAACACAATAACTTTAGATCCCAATAAGTATGATCGAAATTTATCTAAAGCAAAGACAATGGCTAAGAGCTCTTTTTCAGTCATGGTGTAATTGGCTTGAGCACTGTCCAGGGTACGTGAGGCGTAGGCAATGACATGCGACTTCTTATTCACCTGCTAAGAGAGAACGGCGCCCACTGCAAAGTTTGAAGCATCACACATGAGCTCGAAGGGTAACTCCCAGTTGGGTGGCTGGATGATCGGTGGAGAATTCAATCGCCTCTTCAGTTCCTCGAAGGCTTGCTTGCATCGTTCATCAAACTTGAAATCCACATCCTTTTGGAGGAGGTGGGATAATGGAATGACAATCTTACTGAAGTCTTGGATGAACCTCCTGTAAAACCCTGCATGGCCAAGGAAAGAGCGTACTTCCCACACAGACGCGGGGTAAGGTAAAGAAGCAATGACATCCACCTTGGAACTATCGACCGCGATACCTTAACATGACCTAAGACTATGCCCTGCTCAACCATGAAGTGACATTTTTCATAATTCAAAACAAGGTTTTTCTCAACACACCTTTCCAAAACTTTACCCAAGCTAACCAAGCAGTCATCAAATGAGGTGCCATAAACAGAAAAGTCATCCATGAATACTTCCATACAATGCTCAAGAAATTCAGAAAATAAACTCATCATGCACCGCTGGAACGTACCTGGAGCATTACATAAGCCAAATGGCATCCTTCGGTAGGCAAAAGTGCCAAAAGGACAAGTGAATGTGGTCTTCTCCTGATCCTCTGGTGCTATGCATATCTGAAAATAACAAGAAAAGCCATCAAGAAAATAATCATGCGATTTACCTGCTAACATTTCCAACATTTGGTCGATGAATGGAAGGGGAAAGTGATCTTTTCTGGTTGCTTGGTTGAGCTTCCTATAGTCGATGCAGACCCTCCAGTTGTTCTGCACTCTCATGGGCACTAGCTCATTTCTTTCATTAGCCACCACTGTGAAACCTGTCTTCTTGGGGACGACCTGCACTGGACTCACCCACTTGTTATCAGATATAGGATAGATGATACCAGCTGAAAGTAACTTACTTACCTCTTTCTTGACCACATCTAGGATGGTGGGATTGAGTCTCCTCTATGGCTGCCTCACTGGTCGGGCTCCTTCCTCTAAATGAATCCCGCATGCACAAAGAAGGACTAATACCTGGTATGTCCGCCAAGGTCCAGCCTATTGCCCATTTGTTCCTCCTAAGTAGGTCCAACAATCTCTTCTCTTGGTTAGGGTGGAGGTTGTTGGCTATGAGCACTGGCAACTTCTCTCCCTCCTCCAAGTAAGCATACTTGAGGTTGTCAGGTAAGGGTTTGCACTCCAAAGCAGGTGGCTGTTGGATTGAAGGCAGCAACCTGTTTGTGTTTAAGTCAAGAGAACCATCTGCTTGCATGACATTCTCAGCAAGGGAAACATTCGCCATGGAAGGCTCATGAGAGTCGTGTAAGGTAGCGGGATGCGCATGCTGAAAACTCATGTCAGATTTAGAAAGATTTAAAAACTCATCTATCTCAGAACAAGCGACACACTTACTGAATCCATCATGATAATCAGGGCAATGCACACTATCAGGAAAGTCATGGATGGTGGGGAACTCAGAAACAAAGTCAGCAAGATCAGCACATGCAACATCAACCATCAAGTCAATAAAATTAACATGCCAGGAGGGATGATCTTCTGAAGGATACTTCATGGAATCAAGAATGTTGAAATGGATAGTATTACCAGCAAATTCCATAGACAAGGTACCCTCATGCACATTAATTATTGTCCTAGCAGTTTTCAAGAAAGGTCTGCCTAGTATCAATGGTGCATGTCCAAGTTTGTTATCATCTTCCATATTTAAAACATAAAAGTCAGCTGGGAAGATAAGATCCTTAACCTTAACCAGCACGTCCTCCAAGACTCCCGTGGGATAGGCCGTGCTCCTGTTAGCTAGCTAGACTACCACTCCTGTGGATTTCAATGGGCCAACCTGCAAGGATGCATAAACAGACTTAGGCATTACATTAATGGAAGCACCCAAATCTAGCAAAGCATTTGTAAATTGCAGCTCTCCTATAGTGCAAGGAATGGTAAACGTCCTTGGATCTTTGCATTTCAAAGGCATGGCGGGCTGGATTAGGGCTGAGACATTCCTTCCAAGGTTGACCTGCTCATTTCCCTTCAGCTTCCTCTTGTGGGTGCACAAGTCTTTGAGAAACTTGGCATACTTGGGAATCTGTCTAATGGCCTCCAATAGTGGTATATTGACTTCGACCTTCTGGAAAGTCTCCATGATCTCCTTATTCAACTCAGCTTCAGCCCTCTTCTTGTTTTGAGTGGCTCTATGGGGAAAAGGCAATGGATTGGTGTAGGGGTGGTCGAGCAGTTGTCGAACCACTCCAGAATTAATTATCTATCTTCTCTAGTTTGCAGCAAAGCACAACCTAGGTCATCTCTCACAAGGAGCCTCACTTTCTTCTACCACTTGGAGAACCAATATAAGCATCACAACAGTTTGTTTAGGGGGGGGGGTTTTGACAGAAACTTAAGTAACAAAACAGAAACACAAATATAGATGAAAATTAGTAAATAGAGAGCAACCAGTTGTGTATTTATCCCCTATGTGAAATCTTCCTTGTCCAACCTATAGATCTTGGTTTGTTAGATGTTATAATCTCTGGATATCAAACTCAAAGCATCCCCAACAACCGTCCAAGGATTAGAATGATTGGAACAACAAAATGAATATAGAAATCTCTTATAAACAAAATGCAACCATTCATTCTCTATTCAACCCATCCGAAGCTATGCAAGAACAACCATTCAAGCACATTATATTCATTTCCGAGATGTTATACCAACCAGCTACAACACTCTATTCTCTTAAGCATTTAACAGAAAATGAATCCATGTAAATTCACACAAACCTGCCATGAACTTCATGCATTCCAAAATCTGTTCAAACTAAACCAAATGGAAATGAATAAGATTAAAACAAACAAACCAGGTTTTTGTAGTTCATCCGGGACTCAGATTCCACAAGGGTTCAAGATACACAACCAGTTACAATAGCCTTAGCCTTTCATTGCAGCAAGGAAGACAAAATGAAAACAAAATGGAGAAAACAGAAAAATGCTACAATCTGAAAAACGGCCAGAATTCTCCTCTCTATCTCTTCTTCATGTGTTGGAAATAAGTGCTAAGAGGTCTTAAATACATGGCCAAGAGATGAAGACCTAGAAAGGCTAGGGTTGGGCCTAGCCTAGCCCAACATATATGAGCCCAAGACAACAAAAACGAGCAGCCCAAATGCAGCCCAAAACAGTATAATTGAGCAGCCCAAATCTGCTCCTTGAAAGTGAGCCCAAGCTCCTTTAGATGAGTCCCATAATTGCCCAAGTCTTCAAGTCTTTTCTAGCTGCTTCTCTAGCTGATGGCCTATGACAATTGGTGCAGTCTGAAGAATAAAATGTAGGAAATTATCAGCTCTTTTCAAAATCTGGGAGAGTTCTTCCAGAGGTGAGGATTGCTTTTCTAAATTTTTTATGCTGTCCTGCATTTTCTCCATGAGTATCTACTCCCGCTGGATGCTAGCCTCCAACAATTTCTCTAAATGCATGGCCCGCTGCTTCCAGTATACAACAGTATCATACTCGACATCTATCTCTAGCTTGGATTCATAGAAGTAAGATAGAAAATAGTGTAAGGATAATTTGAAGTATCATAAAATAGAAACAATGAAAGATCAGCAAAATTACTTCAAATTGTGTAATAAGATTGAGGTGAAATTCCAAAATATAGCATAAATATGCATGCTATCAACTCCCCCATACTTACACTTTTGCACTCCTGGGCAAAACACTAGACTCTATGACTCAAAAATAAAAACGTGGAAAAACACAAATCAGATGCAAGGTAAGTCTTCAAGAATTCATCATTCAAAGATCATCTTTCCTCTACTTCCAAGAAAACAAGTGACATGGCAATTCATTCAATAAGACAAATCAAAAGTAGAAGCCTCTCACAGGACAAGTGTATGCTCAAAAATCTCTCAAGAGGTGGTGGTGACTGTTTCGCTCAAATTCACCTAATCACAATTCCACTACCCATAAGCTTGTTTATCTTCTCAATCTCCACTATCCATGTCACATGCATGCCACAAATCAAAAGGACTTATTCAGGGTTGTAATGTGGGGAAGAAAGAAATGGAAAGACAACAATGAAGGAAAGCATGCCTTAGGTCGAGAAAACATTTCATGCAACTCTAAGATCAAGAGATAGAATTCCCAAGCATTATGAAAAACATTGCATCTTTATTTGGTTGAGTGCATTTTACGCTCCATCTCAACTTTGCTTTCTTCTTTTTCTCATCAATTTTTTTCATTTTTTTTTTGAAAGAGAAGGTGAGTGCGTTTTACGCTCCTTCTCATCGTTCTATCCTTTGCTTGCTTTTCTTTTTTTTTTTTTTTCTTTTCTTTTTCATGGATGCAAATGGCCTTTGGCCTTATGTCTTGCTTGATGAATTCAATCTCTCTCTCTAGAATGCACTTAATATTCCTCTTCCTAAGGTTGGAAGGTCCAAAAAGGTGTATGAAAATGAAGGGTAAGAATGATGGCTCTAAGTGGCAAGCGAAAGGGATTGATTGATTTTTTTTTTAAATAAAAAAATGGTCAAATGGGACAAGAAAGAATGCCTTAATCATGTTTGAGTCATGCATGAACAAATATAGCCTCAACCAAGAATCAAAACAAGTTCTAGAGTGGAGATCATGATAAGTGAATGCACACACAAGAAAAACAATAGGCTCAAAATCCTCACGGCTGTAGACTACCCAATCAATCTATCAAATCAAACTCATTGCCAAGCCACTCGAAATCAAGGAAGATAAGATTGAAGTTCTAATCATGCTGGATTCTTTTAGACTTAATTGCTTAACTTGCATTTCCACACAAAACAGACTCAACTAGACCCAAGGAAAAAGAAATATGAAATGATAAAGAAAATGCTGCTAAAATAAGAATGTTACCCCCCATACTTAGACTTTACATTGCCCTCAATGTAAACATGCAATTCCAATCAAAAATAGGACAAGTAAATGTAAAATATTAGGGAGATAGAAACAGCCTGATGTATCAAATGGAGGTGGCGTTGAGGAGATGCAGCTCCTCCACAATATGCTCCTGAAAGCTCTCGTAGAATGGCTTAAGTCGCTGCCCGTTCACTGTGAATTGCTTTGCATTGGACTCGTCCTTGATTGCAACTGCACCAAAGGGAAAAACATGAATAACTATGAAAGGACCAGTCCAACGGGAACGTAACTTACCGGGCATCAACTTGAGACGGGAATTGTATAGCAGAACTTTCTGGCCAACTTCGAATGTCTTCCTCACAATATGCTTGTCATGCACAGCCTTGGTCTTCTCCTTGTAGATGCGTGAGTTCTCATATGCTTCCATCCTAATCTCCTCAAGCTCTTGAAGTTGGAGCTTTCTTTGGGACCCCGCTTGACTGATGTCCATATTGCATTGCTTCACCGCCCAATATGCCTTATGCTCCACTTCCACCGGCAAGTGACACGCTTTTCCAAAAACTAACCTGTAAGGGGACATGCCAATGGGGGTTTTGTAGGCGGTGCGGTAGGCCCATAGAGCATCTTCTAATCTCAGGCTCCAGTCTTTCCTATTGGGCTGGACAGTCTTCTCCAAAATCTGCTTGATCTCCCTATTTGAGACTTCAGCTTGCCCATTAGTCTGTGGATGATAAGGAGTCGCCACTTTGTGTATTACCCCATACTTACGAAATAGGGTGTCTATCTTTCTATTGCAAAAGTGGGATCCTTGGTCGCTGATGATGGCCCTGGGCATGCCAAACCTGCAAAAGATGTGAGAACGAACAAAATCTGCAACCACAGAAGCATCATCAGTCCTGGTGGCTTTAGCTTCCACCCACTTAGAAACATAATCCACAGCTAATAGGATGTACACATAACCAAATGACACAGGAAATGGACCCATGAAGTCAATGCCCCAAACATCAAAGATTTCACAAAATAATAAGGGTTTTTGAGGCATTTCATTCCTACGTGATATAGTGCCTGTGTGTTGGCAACGTGTGCAATTCTTACAGAACTCATATGAATCCTTAAAGAGTGAAGGCCAATATAATCCAGAATCTAGGACTTTCCTAGCTGTACGTTGGGGACCAAAGTGACCACCACATGCAAGTGTGTGACAAAAATTTAAGACAGATGCAAACTCATGGTCAGGCACACATCTCCTGATGACCTGGTCACTACACATGCGCCAAAAATAAGGATCATCCCACACATAATACCGAGCCTGACTCTTAAATTTATTTAGCTGTTCCTTCTTAAAATATGCAGGTAATTCAGAAGCAACTAAATAATTTACCAAATCAGCATACCAGGGCTCAACACCATGAATGTGGTATAATAGCTCATCTGGGAAATCATCCCTGATAGGCTGGGAGTCCATGGTAGTGGCATCTGAAGAGGAAGGAAGCCTGCTCAAATGATCAGCTACAAGATTTTCAGCTCCACTCTTGTCTTTGATCTCAACATTGAACTCTTGAAGTAGGAGCATCCATCGTATCAACCTGGGTTTGGCATTGTGCTTCTTCAAGAGATATTTCAAAGCTGCATGATCAGAAAACACGACAACATTAGAACCCAGGAGATAAGAGCGAAATTTATCTAAAGCAAACACAATGGCAAGAAGCTCCTTTTCAGTAGTGGTGTAGTTTGTTTGGGCGTTGTCCAGAGTGCGCGAGGCATAAGCAATGACGTGTGACTTCTTCTCCACTCGTTGTGAAAGGACGGCACCCACTGCAAAGTTGGAGGCGTCGCACATCAACTCGAAGGGTAACTCCCAGTCGGGTGGCTGTATGATGGGTGGAGAAATCAATCGACTCTTCAGTTCCTCAAATGCCCGCTTGCACTGCTCATCAAAGTGGAAAGTCACTTCTTTCTGGAGAAGGTGGGAAAGTGGAAGTGCAATCTTGCTGAAGTCCTTGATGAACCTCCTGTAAAATCCTGCATGGCCAAGGAAAGAATGCACCTCCTTCATAGAGGTGGGGTAAGGCAACGAAGCAATAACATCAACCTTAGACCGATCCACTTCTATACCCTTCTTAGACAGAACATGCCCTAAAACAATTCCTTGTTCTACCATGAAATGACATTTTTCAAAATTTAAAACAAGGTTCTTTTCAATGCATCTCTCCAGGACTCTACCCAAGCTAACCAAGCAATCATCAAAAGAAGTGCCATAAACTGAAAAATCATCCATGAACACTTCCATGCAATGCTCTAGAAAATCTGAAAATATACTTACCATGCATCGCTGAAAGGTACCTGGAGCATTACATAGACCGAAAGGCATTCTTCTATAAGCGAATGTGCCAAAGGGGCAGGTGAAGGTGGTCTTCTCTTGATCCTCTGGGGCTATGCAAATCTGAAAGTATCCAGAAAAACCATCAAGGAAACAATAGTGTGACTTACCAGCCAATCTCTCCAACATCTGATCAATGAATGGGAGGGGAAAATGATCCTTTCTGGTTGCTTGGTTCAGCTTTCTATAATCAATGTAGACTCTCCAGCTGTTCTGCACTCTCATGGGGATAAGCTCATTCTGCTCATTTGGAACCACCGTGATGCCCGTCTTTTTTGGAACAACCTGCACGGGACTCACCCACTTGCTGTCAGAAATAGGGTAAATAATATCGGCTGCAAGTAATTTACTTACCTCCTGTTTTACCACATCAAGGATGGTTGGGTTAAGTCTTCTTTGAGGCTGCCTTGCTGGTTTTGCTCCTTCTTCCAATAAAATACGGTGCATGCAAACAGATGGGCTGATTCCATTTATGTCCGCTAAAGTCCACCCAATTGCTTTCTTATTCTTTTTCAGCACGTCCAGCAACTTTCTCTCTTGGTCAGGCTGCAAGTTGTTTGCAATGATGACTGGCAGCTTCTCATCTTTCTCCAAGAATGCATACTTGAGGTGCTGAGGCAAGGGCTTGCACTGAATGGTGGGTGGTTGCTGCAAAGAGGGGGCTGATCTATTTGACTGCAAATCTAACTCCAAAGCATTATCAACCTGCTCAACAAAGTCAGCAACACTATCTTCCACTTGGGAAATGTTATCATCAAAATCAAACTCATGCCTATGCAAAAATTCAGCAATCTCTAAGCATGCAGCACATTGATTCTCTCCATCACTACAATCAGTACAAATAATCGTATCTGGTAACTCATGCACAGTGGGGAGTTTATCAATTAAATCAGAAGACTCAAAACATGCTTCATTTACTAATAGGTCAACTCTATTTACTTGAAAAGTGGAATGATCCTCAGTAGGGAATTTCATGGCATCAAGTATCTTGAAGTTAATTGTGTTACCAGCAAATTCCATGGAAAGTGTACCCTCATGCACATTGATAATAGTTCTAGCAGTTTTTAAGAAAGGTCTTCCTAGTATCAAGGGTGCATGCTCAAGTGTGCTATCATCTTCCATATTCAAAACATAAAAATCAGTTGGAAAGATTAAATCCTTAACCTTAACCAGCACATCTTCTAGGACTCTAGTGGGGTGTGCAGTACTTCTATTTGCTAGCTGGACAACCACTCCTGTTGGCTTCAAAGGACTACACTGCAATGAAGCATAAATAGAGTTAGGCATAACATTAATGGATGCACCTAAATCTAGTAAAGCATTGCTAAATTGCATGTCTCCTATAGTACAAGGAATGGAAAACGTCCCTGGATCTTTACACTTTGCTGGCATGACAGGTTGGATAAGAGCTGAAACATTCCTCCCAAGGTTGACCTTCTCATTTCCCTTAAGCTTCCTCTTGTGAGTACACAAATCTTTGAGAAATTTTGCATACTTTGGAATCTGTCTGATGGCTTCAAGGAGGGGTATGTTGATTTCCACTTTCTGGAATGTCTCCAAGATCTCTTTATCTAATTCAACTTCTGCTCTTTTCTTATTTTGAGTTGCTCGATGTGGGAATGGTAGGGGCTGTTTGTTGGAAGACTCTCCTTCTCCTTGTTTTTGATGGCTGGAATTTGGTTGCTTGGCTTCTTGGATTGAGGAGGGTTGCTGCTCTTTGCTACCCTCTACATGCTGCTCCTCTGCATGCTACTCCATGTTTGATGATGGTGGAAGGGTTGGGATGATTACTTCTTTCCCACTTCGAAGCATGATGGCACTGACATTACCCCTCGGATTAGCAACTGGTTGTGAAGGAAGCTGCCCCGAACCTTGACTCCTTAACTCGTTGATGTTTGTGGCTAGCTGGCCTATTTGTGTCTCCAAATTTTGAATTGTTGTTTCTGTCTTTTGCTGGAATTGGAGTGTATTTGCTGCTAGTTGTTTAACAAGATCATCCAGGCTAGGTTCTGACTTGGGTAATGGTGGTGCTTGTTGCATGGCTTGATTTGGCCTTGGTGGTGGAGCATGGTTGCTGGAATTTGAAGGATGGAACCTCTGCTGAAATGGTTGATTATGGTATGGCTGCTGCTGCACATGTTGATTGGAAGGGTTGCCATATCTGAGGTTCGGATGGTCTCTCCAACCTGGATTGTAGGTGGAGGAAAATGGATCATATCTGTTTGGAGGTTGTGATTGGTTGTGCTGCTGGTGCTGGAATGGTCTACCAGGAAAGATGCCTGCACATGTCTCATTATTTTCTTGCAACTGTGGGCATTGGTCTGTTATATGGGATGGCAAGGAGCAAATGCCACAAAGCTGCTGCTGGGGTTGCTTTATCTCTAATGCCAACTGCCTGACCATGGAAGCTAATTCTTCAAGCTTGTTTTCTATCCTCTGTTGGTCCATGGTGGCAGCCACACTGACTTCATTGATGGCTTTTGCAGGAGTGTTAATTCTGGTGCCAAATTGCTGGGCATTTTGTGCCATCTTTGATATCAGCTCTTGTGCAGCTGCTGGAGTCTTCTCTGCCAATGCTCCTCCACTTGCAGCATCTACCAAGTACCTGTCCATGGGGATTAGACCTTCATAGAAATATTGAACTAGGAGTTGGTCACTTATCTGATGGTGAGGACAGCTGGAACATAACTTCTTGAATCTCTCCCAATACTCATGTAGAGTCTCACCGCTTATCTGCCTTATACCACAAATTTCTTTCCTTATTGGTGCTGTTCTGGAGGCTGGGAAGAATTTTTCCAGGAAGATCCTTTTCAATCCATCCCAGCTGGTAATGGCAGCTGGTGGCAGGTAATACAACCAATCCTTGGCTGATCCATCAAGTGAGAATGGGAAGGCTCTCAACTTGATTTGCTCTTCATCTACTCCTTGTGGCCGCATGGTTGAGCAAACAACATGGAACTCTTTCATATGCTTGTGCGGATCCTCTCCTGCAAGACCATGAAACTTTGGAAACAAATGGATCAGTCCAGATTTTAGTTCAAAGTTAGCATCCAATTGTGGGTATTGAATACATAGGGGCTGATAATGCACATCAGGTGCAGCCAGCTCTCTAATGGTTCTACCATCCAAATGACCATGATTTCCATTATTGCCATTACCATTGTTTCCATTACCATTACCATTATTTCCATTACCATTATCTGCCATATTGATGAATTCTGGAACAGGTTCAGATGAAGAATTAGAAACACTATTAGGGTCAATCCTATTTCGAGACTTAAGCTCTCTAGTTTGCCTTCTAAGAGTGTTTTCTAATTCAAGATCCAAATCAAGTAATTTTTCCTTAGAAGATCTGGTCATGCACTAGAGATTAGCACAAAAACAGAACACACAATGGCCTATGCAAAACAAGAACTCAAAAACTCAAAAACACAAAAACAAAAACACAGAAACACAAAAAACACAAAACATATGAAACAAGAAGCCCTTAGATGATTTTTTTATGCAATTTTTTACAAAATTTCAATACAAAAACACTGAGGGACCTAAAAACCACACAAAATTAGCCACTGAGAAACACAAAATGGCCTAAAAAGTGGTCTAAACGTTCGAATTTGGCCAAAAAAGGCCATATGTCACAGCAAAGCGGTGAGTCTTGATCCCCACACCCCCATTTCTTTGGACACCAAAAATCAGCTCAATCGGAGCAAGTTGGAAACTATG
Organism: Diospyros kaki; assembly: GCA_036245055.1. Classification (NCBI taxonomy): domain Eukaryota; kingdom Viridiplantae; phylum Streptophyta; class Magnoliopsida; order Ericales; family Ebenaceae; genus Diospyros; species Diospyros kaki. Next base: position 16,278,191 of record BSEG01000009.1, on the reverse strand, counting down.
AACAGTACCCAGAAAACTGATTTTTTTCAAAACCGCCTCCTATTTTGCCTCAGAAACCACTTTATATGCAATAAAACATCAAGAGAAGCATATGGAATTGAAAGAATATCAAGTAAGGATGAGAAAGCAAGAGGGTAGAACCGGTATCTCGAGTTCAATCCTTAAATCTTGCTATCTGTCATAGAGGTGGTCAAAAATGCTGTCAAATGGGAGGCTGCCAAAACTGATTTTCTCTTGGTTGTAGTAGCTGGTGCCTTTCTCTGCCAAACGAAAAGAAAGATTAGTGGAGAAGGGAAAGACTTAAAAGGAATGTTAAAAGAGAGAGAATAAAATGAAAAAGTGAAAAAGAAAAACAGAATATGCTCTTTGTCAAGTGATTTGCTGTCAGAGGCAGAAAAGTGGAGCCCTGATCTGATATGCTGCTGATCTGGTGCAGCCCCTTTTCTATTTTTTTGTTGGATAGTCTACTTGCTTGCTGTGAGCTTGCTGTGAAGACCATACAAAAACACGAGGTAGTGATTCTGAAAAGAGCACAAGGACACAAGGTAGTGATACTGAAAAGAGAAGTAGTGATACTGAAAAGAGAGCACAACAAACACAAGGTATTTTGTTTTTTCGCTTTTTCAGTTGCTGCAGGGTTTCTTTTCCAGTTGCAAGGTCGTGCAGCCCTCTCCAACAGCCACTTCTTTGTTCAAAAATCGTTTAGAGACAATAAAACAGAAAAGGAGAATACATACACACAAAAATAAAATCGAAAAGGCAAATAAGGATTTTCTGTTGCTGCTTGCTATCAGTTTATCTCAAGAACAGAACAGAATGTCTCTTCAAGTTGTGAGCAACAACTGATAACCTTATCACCGAGAACACAAAAAAAATGAAACACTCAAACAAGAGAACAAAACAAACAGAAAATAGGGTCGGTCCTCTATGTTTTTAGAAGAAAAAACTTGGCTCCCCAGCAACGGCGCCAAAATTCTGGTCGAGCAGTTGTCGAACCACTCCAGAATTAATTATCTATCTTCTCTAGTTTGCAGCAAAGCACAACCTAGGTCGTCTCTCACAAGGAGCCTCACTTTCTTCTACCACTTGGAGAACCAATATAAGCATCACAACAGTTTGTTTAGGGGGGGGGGGTTTTGACAGAAACTTAAGTAACAAAACAGAAACACAAATATAGATGAAAATTAGTAAATAGAGAGCAACCAGTTGTGTATTTATCCCCTATGTGAAATCTTCCTTGTCCAACCTATAGATCTTGGTTTGTTAGATGTTATAATCTCTGGATATCAAACTCAAAGCATCCCCAACAACCGTCCAAGGATTAGAATGATTGGAACAACAAAATGAATACAGAAATCTCTTATGCAATGCAATGCTCACATAAATGCTGGCACACGATATGTAGTGCTCCATATAAAGTCATGCTCAATGCTCATACCAAAATGTATGCACATAATCTCACAAAACAATGCTGATTATATCATAACAAAATAATGCTGAACATGATATGATCTTCATCTATATATTGGAATACAAAGATTCAATGAATTTTGATTTACGGTATGGGCATGATTAACTTGTTATATTATGGCATATAAACTCATTACTGGATGTTATTGAATAATTTAACTTAATTAAAACTTGAATTAAACTATTCTGGAAGTTCAATTAAATTTTTGGAAAAGCCATCCGGATATCAGGAAGGATATCTAGATATGATGAAAGACATCCGGATATGAAGGAGGATCATCCGGATACACTGACATTCGAATAAGAAGCTGTTCGGATATGCTGGAATATATTTGGATAGAAACTAGGACATCCGGATATGATACTAGTCATCCGGATACACTGGAAGCACAAAGATCGAGCTATTCGGATATGCTAGATAGTATTTGGATATGGACTAGGACATCCGGATATGATTCTGGCCATCCGGATATCTCACTGAGGCATTCGGATGCTACAAGAGACTATTCGAATGAAAAATTCAACTTTTGAGGGAGGCATCCGGATATTAGGCGAGACATCCGGATATTATCTTAACCTTTCCAGATGTATAAACAAACCATCCGGATATCATACTCGAAGAACTTTAGATTCATCCGGATACAATACAAGGTATCCGGATATTAGAACTTAGAGTAATAGAACTTGCAATCCAAAATGGATAAGGATTAATCGAACTTGCAATCCAAAATGGATGAGGATTAATAGAACTTGCAATCCAAAATGGATAAGGATTAATGGAACTTGCAATCCAAAATGGATAAGGATTAATGGAACTTGCAATCTAGAATGGATAAGGATTAATGGAACTTGCAATCCAGAATGGATAAGGATTAATGGAACTTGCAATCCAAATGAATAAGGATTAATGAAACTTACAATCCAAAATGGACAAGGATTAATAGAACTTGCTCATAATTTCACTGTTATACGCATATATATATATATACGTCTCTGCTTAATGATATAAATTTGAAAAACTACAACGAAGAATTGGAATAATCTGAAATCAAAACTGATATGAACCTATAATGGAAGGGATTACAGGAAGAATACTTGCCTGATAGAACTCTCTGATCGAACCCTAGAGCGATCCTGAAGACTCTAGCAAGCCTTTGCTATCTCTTGTCCTCTTGGTTCTTCACATGGCGTGAAGAAAAGCTAAGCTAATGGGCTCTATATATAGAGGTATAAAAACCCTAGATCCCACTCCCTTTGTAACATGGATTCCTTCTCTTAATATAACTATGAGACTTTAAACCAAAACCATCTCATACATGGATTCTCATTCTCCTTTAAATACATAATCTCACTTAATTAATAATAATATAAAAATTATTATTAAAACTCTCAAATAATAATAAAAATCTAGAATTACCTTCATGTCCTTAGATTTAATTTTCACAATAAATAATTGCCATTAAATGCTATATAAAAATCCTAGATTCTACTCCCTTTCTAACATGGATTCCTTCTCTTAATATAACTAGGAGATTTTAAACCAAAACCATCTCACATATGGATATCATATAACTAGGAGATTTTAAACCAAAACCATCTCACTTATGGATTATCTTAATCCCTTAACCATAATGACTTTAATTAATAACTAAATTCTAATAACAAATCCTTAAATGACCCTCAAGTCCTTGCACTTAATTTCCACACTAAATAACAAAAATTAAATGCTCTTTAAATGCTATTCTCTTAATTAAAAATTACTAAATTGCCACATTGACAAATTCTTTTAACTCCAAAATTAAAAAGAAATAAATGCTATTCTTTTCCTTCAAAATTTCTAAATTGTCAGATTAATTAATTAATTGGCAAAATCTCTTAATCAAATACTTCTACTATTAATTAAATAATTCATGAATAAATACTGGCTCTCTAACGGGTCGTTACAGATGTAGCATCCACTAAGTACCTGTCCATGGGGAGCAAGCCTTCATAAAAATATTGAATGAGGAGCTGGTCACTTATCTGATGATGAGGACAACTAGCACACAAGTTCTTGAATCTCTCCCAATACTCATGTAAGCTTTCTCCACCTATCTGTCGGATGCCACAAATGTCCTTCTGGATGGCAGCTGTTCTGGAAGCAGGGAAGAACTTCTCCAGAAATATTCTCCTCAAGCCATCCTAATTGGTAATGGCAGCGGGTGGCAAGTAATACAGCCAGTCTTTGGCAGCTCCATCAAGAGAGAAAGGGAATGCCCTTAGCTTTATTTGTTCTTCATCAACCCCTTGCGGCCTCATGGTGGAGCATACCACATGAAACTCCTTCAGATGCTTGTGTGGATCTTCACCTGCAAGACCATGAAACTTAGGAAGCAAATGTATCAATTTAGATTTCAGTTCAAAGTTTGCCTCCAATTGAGGATACTGAATACACAAGGGTTGATAATGCACATCAGGGGCAACCAATTCTTTAATAGTTCTGTTAGCATTATTCCCATTATTCCTATTCTCATTTCCATTGTTTTCATTGGCGGCCATATTGATCAATTTAGGTTGGAACTCAGACACAGTATCAAAGACAATGGGAAAGACACTATTAGTCACTGCCCTATCTTGAGACCTAAGTTCTCTTGCTTGTCGCCTAAGGGTCCTCTCAATTTCTGGATCTAAATCAATTAGTTCACCCTTAGATGATCTGGTCATGCACTAAATATCAACAAGAACAAAAATAAAACAAAAACACACAAGGAAAGATCACATAAACACACCAAGAACACATAAAATGGCCTAAAAAGTGGTCTAAACGTTGGAATTTGGCCAAAAAACACCTTCCTGATTGCAAAGAAGTGATTATTTATCCTCACACCCCCATTCCTTTGGACACCAAAAATTAGGGCATTCTGAGATAGTCAACGGCGGTGAACAGTGCTGGTTATGGCAGAAAATAGAAAGGAAGAAAACAGAAAAGAAAAACAGAAAGAATGAACAAAGAAATAAAAGAATAGAGAAACAAAAGAGCAAAACAGAAAGAAAACAAAAAAGAAAGCATCAAAGAATGAAAGGGAATTAAAAAGAAACAAAAGAACAAAACATAAACAAATCTTGTTATGGCAGAACAGATTGACGGTTCCCCGGTAATGGCGCCAAAATCTTGATCGAGGTTGTCGAACCGACCAGATTAGTGTATGTATTAGGACTGGTTTGCAGCTAGGATGCTCCCCAGGTCGTCTCCCAACGAACTGTCAACGAACTGTCAAAACAAGATTAAATGAGAGGGGTTGTGATGAAAACCAAACTTAAAAACGCTCAAGAATGAAACAAAGATGAATTCTCGACCAACTAAAATGTAACCCGCTACAAACCTACCTCCTTACCATGGTAATCCCCGTCTCACTTATGAAAATAATCTGTTTGGTTTGATTTGAAAAACTCTTCTACAACCGTAAAAGATTAAATCAAAACGAGCAATCGCTCATACGATTTATAATATACCGTTTCTTTCTAATCAAAGCCTCAACCGAGCACGTCAATTAAACCCATCCAAAGATCATGCATGCATTCACACAACCGCGTAAAAGAAACATACATAAAATTAGAGAAGGAAAAGAAACGAAATCATCAATAAAAACGTGAGAATCGAGTTCCAAACCAGATTCGACTATATGACCGAGACTCAAACCGGGCAAGGGGTACGGGAATGTAGCAGATTACAAGCGAATTAGCCTTCCATAGCTCCTAGGTTGAAACCGTGAAAATCCTCCAAAATCGGCCACCCTAATGCCTCTTAGCTAGCTCTTATTTATAGGGTTTTGGAAAAGAAAAACCTAGGCTAAATGGGCTTAGGGTTTTTTTTATTACATATGACCCATAAGTTAATTAATTAAAAGGGCCCAATGGATTCTAAATTTGCCCATAACCCATAATGAAGTATGGTTGCCTATTTCAAACTCGATATCCGTCCACCTTGCGAAGCCCACTTGCGCCTCTATCGAAATAGCTCAAATCTGCGGCCCAAATCTGCCAAATAAGAATAAATATAGTGTGAAGCCCAATAAAATAAAATAAACACAAGACAAATGAAATAACCTAAATAGAGTGCAATGAAGATGGAATAAGAGGGATAAATAATATAAAATATGCGCGCCATCAAGGTTGAAGATGAAGTGAGAAAAATAAAAAAAAAAAGAAAAGAAAAAAAAGAAATGGAAAAGAAAAAAAAAAGAAAAGAAAGAAAATAAGAAAAAGATGAAGAAAAATAGAGAAAAATAAGGAAATGCTTTTGAAAATTTATAGAAAATTCTAAGAATTAATTCGGCACTTCAAGAGTATATCCAGAGCTAGGAAATGGTTTGGACATGCGTTTCGAGGTCGGTACATGCATATCGAGAAAGTCGGAGAGGCTAAGTTAAGGTAAGTAAAATTCTCTAGAAAATTATAAAAATTTAGAAATATTATTTTATTTATTATCATAGTGAAATATTTTAGAAAATAGTTAAGAAATGTTTAGTTTGGATTTATTGAGGAAAATAGGAAAGAAATAGGAAGAAAAGCAAAGAAAATGCAAGAAATTATAAAAAATAGGTTTTAATGTTTATTTAAATAAATATGATGATTAGGATGCTTTGAGGCTTAAGTTGAAGTGAATTGTGCGAGTTTTGAGGTTGGCACGTAAATCGAGGCAGTCGCACACTTGAGGTTAAAAGCACGCTTCTCGAGGTTTAAGCAGATTGCAAAGGTAAGCTAGTTTTCTCAAACCATCCATCATGCATTGCATATGTTTGAGAGTAAGGACAAGCAACTTCGGCTCAGGCCGGTATGTATGTTATACGTCGGCTTAGGCTGGTATACAAGTTGTTAAAGGCTTGTCGGCTCAAACGACCAAGTGGACAGGACATTGTTGCGTTTTGCACTCACGCATGCAAATTTTTAAATGAATGCTTACTTAGATGGTTCATCATCTAACTTGGGCTTTGCCCCTGGAATATTCAAATGTTCCAGATAGAGATTGTAGCAGAAATGAAGATGAATGAGGCATGAAATGGCACTTGGCAAAGTATAAGATGAATGTGAAATGAATGTGAATGAAATTTATGATATGTAGCCCATGTATTTAAGTTCTGCTACTTTGTTCTCTGAACGTTTTGAAAGTCCATGATGCAAGATATGATTTATGATTGAAGTTTAAGGAATGATAATGTATAGCCCTATTTAGGGCTAATGTTGGTTAAGAACTTATGTTATGTATTAAGTTAAGTTGAGAACTTATGTTCCATTAATGAATAGCCTTGTATTAAGGATTAAGTTCAAGAAACGATGATGTAAGAGTTGATTTATGATTAATGTTAAGATGTCAGATTAGATTCTAGCTTCCGCATTTGATTTATATGATGATTCTCATTGAGATAAATGCATGGAAATTTTGGGATGAAAAAGAGCAATTATATGGTTTAGTTGTAGTTTTAAATAGAAAAAAAATTATTATCCCAGAATTGTCCCAGTTTAGTAGTGCCCAAGAAAGCGAGGCGTTACATAACCCCTCTTAAATGTTCTACACCCATTCCTCAGTTTTTTTTCCCTTACGATCATATCCCATGCTAGGCCTTACTCTAACTGTCAAACCCTACAACGAGAGAGTGATCCTACCATTTTGCTTTAGGGTCATGGAACCTTTAACCCCTGCCCTCATCATCCATACCGTGCATGCCACAGATCTTCGACCCCTGCCCACCTGCATAATCACTGTGTTGCCCTATGCATTAGGTGAGCCAACACCCAGTCCTCATGACCATGTTGCTCCCATACAAGCACATCAGAGCCTAACACTAGTTTCCAACAGCATGGTCCAGGCCCGTCACTAATTGCATCACACCCATAGTATGACTTTGAGCCTTCGGTTCCCACCTCCACTACCTCGATCCATCATGGTTACACCACCACCCATGTAACGATTTTCTAGCCAAGTTTACTGGCCTAGTCTCAATTCCATTGGAACATTTATAAATTCCATAATTTCTTGACACAGCCTCACTCTCACAGGGCACGAGACTACATGGCCATCCCACAACAGCTTCCTTCTCAGCTCGCAACTGCCACCTGACTTTGCAAGTCTGCCATACCCAATGGTTCTCTTTGTCCTCCCCGATAATGACAATACTATGATAGCAACGAGTCTCTTTCCAAGGTTGTTGCATCTTAAACCCCACAGATCGCCTCAACCAACACGTTCTCAATCTTGGATTAGCTTTTTCCTCATTACCTTGCTATTCATTCAATAGCTTACTAACCCTCGAGAACTCTGAATTCTCCCGAATTCCTCTTGTACCTTTCACTTCCATCAAGCTCACATCATTTGGTTAGTAGCCACATCGGCTTTAATGCAACCATCGTCGGCCCAGATGGCCTCCTACCGTCGCTCATCGCCGAGTCCAGTCGCAACAGTGACTTCAAACCCACCAGCGCCACTAACCGGTCACCCTCAACCAATGCTGCTCCTCAGGCCACTATCACTGGTCAGTGCCTTCGGTCGCCACCTGCCACTCTCAGCCAGCTGCTGATTAGCCCCACTAGTTGCCTTCTTTCAAGACCATTAACCCTAACCACGAGGTTAATTTTCATTAGTCGCCCAAACACCAGGGCATCCCGGCCCCTAGCGATATCACTCACAGCTATCAGGTGATCTCATTAACACCGAAACCTCATTCATGAGGACCAATGGCGTCCCGTATCATACTCATTCGAGCTATCAATATCCATTGGCGAAATCTCAATTCGCACTCAACATCCATCTAATCTACTCGATTAGATCTAGCCGAATTGCTAGGTTTGCAACCAGCATAACATTCCTCTAGGCACTACTCTAGCTGCAGAAACCCTCTTGAGCTTAACAACTCGACCCTCTACCAGCTCGGCAACTCGGCCTTCCACCAACTCGACGGTTCGACCCTCCACCAGCTTGGCAGCTCAGGCCTCCACTAGCTAAGCAACTTGGCCTCCACCAGCTTTTCTTGGGAGGATATCTCAAGTTTCATCCCAGACTATAACACCCCAAATTTTTCGAGCGTGTTATAACTTAGGATTTTGGGAATATAAAAATTTTCCATACACAATCGCTGACATACATTACACAAATTCTCAAAAACTCTAATTTTCACCTTCTCAGCTTAACAAACCCAATAATAGAATAGCTAAGATAGGTGTTAAAATTTCAAATGCGGAAGCTAGATCGAACCTGATATGGTTCACAACCATAATGCTTTATTTATCATAAATGAAATCGTTCAAGACGTCTACAAAATGTATTACATGGACATCATCTCTAGTAAGTGATAACTAAACATCTTAAACATATCCAAAATTAGATAGGTTCGCACATAAACATAAATATGCTAAACATGCTACAAGCAACAAATCAAGCTTATTCTTCAACTACCTCATTTCCCTTAGAGCTACTTGTTGAACCTAGAACGTTTGAATATTCCAGGGACATAGTCCAATTAGAAGATGAGTCTTCTAGTGAGAAACTCAAAAAACAGTTTATATCAATGCATGATTAGATATAAAATGTATGAGAAAAATAATGAGGACTATTCCGAAGTGCCTCGTGAACATGTCAGCCTCATCCAACGAGAGCTTTCTAGATGAGGCACGCATAACGTTTCTCGAGGGATATCTGACTTTTGCCCTCGGCCAATAACAAATGGGTATAATAGTATGACCACACGAATTTTATAAATGCAACAGTTAAAAAAAACTAACAACATATATTTTCAGAAAAAATACATTTCATATATGTAACATGATTTCACGTAAGAAAACAACAAGAGTTTACGTACAAAAACTTCACAAAATACGTTTCATGCAATAGAAGTCTTTCATAAGAGAACAAAAAATAGGATTTAGAGTATAGAAGTCTCACCTTGATGGTTTTTCTCTTTGAAGATACAATTTCACAGCAAACGGCCTAGGTTTCTATAGAAAACACACGTTTCAGTAAACCTAACCTCAATTATTTTTACATGGGGTTGAAGGGCATTAAATTTGGGACAAAGCTAGAAAATTTGAAGGAAAATGGGCCCCTCACGCACCTTCACGCGCAATCACTTCCCGGCGCGTGTATCTCACGCGTGGCCCCTAGATTCGGACAACATTGCGCTATTTTCGTATTTCAGTCATATCTCTCTCGTTTTAACTCCGATTCGACCCTCGTTTGAACCTACGCGACCCTTTCTTCCCCCTCTACAGGATTATAAAAAATTGGACTTACCTCGTGTAACGCCCCACTCCCACTTACGGGTGTTACTCGTGAACAATTACCCGAATTGTCCACCTGCCCGGTCTTTAATGAAGGGCGAACCATGTTTCAAGAAGAAATGCCCTAGGTGGGAACTATGCTCGTCCTTCCCTTCCCTTAAACCCCAGGATTTACTAGCGGAATTAGGCTTTAGTCACACCGCATAGGCTATAAAGAAAATCTCATTCCGATGCCCAATCGCCATTTTCTCAATTTTATTTAATTCTTTTCCAACTAAGAATTTTACCGGGCTCCATACATCACCATTTAAATCAATCCATTGATTGATTACTAATTTGGAGGAAAAACTCAAATTTTTAATTTTTCAATTTTTTGGCATTTTCTCCAAAAATGCCCAAAAAATCCCTTTATTTTGAAAACTCCTCCAGGGCCCAAATTCAATTAAGAAATGCCCCATATTCCCCCAAATTTTCCATTTTTAAAAAAAAAATTGGCCGACGGGCCCCACTGGCTGCTAGTCACGCGGGCTGCCCGAGCGCGGCCGCGCGGCAGCCCGCCCGCGCAAGCCCGTACGCGGGCGCGGCCGCCCGCGCGCTCGCTCGCGCGCGCCCCCGCACGCAGGCGCGGCCGCCTGCGGGCGCGCGCCCCCGCACGCGGGCGTGGCCTCCCGCGCGCGGCCGCCCAGCAGCCTGTTGCTGCTGGCTGCCCCTGCTGCCTTTTCACTTATTTTCCCTTTTTTTTTCTCTCTCTTTTTTTTTTTAATTCTTGGGTCTCCTAACCCAATTTTTCCAGAATTCAAATAATCAAAATCCTTCACATTCATTTTGATTTTTGCCTCTAATTCTCCATAATCAAGGCTTAAACCCAACTTTCAATACTTCCATACAACATCAAACATACAAAAATTTTCCAACAACCCATAAATGCCCAAATTCTCCAGATTTTTCTTTCCATATATACACATCAAAATCTAGCCTTTGGGCTTAAAGAAACCCTTACACATGGCATATACAAATTAGGCAAAAATTACATCATTTGGAAAAATATACAACATTTTTCATCCTCAAGCCTCTTTCACTTGCCAAACCCTTCCATAGCATGCTTCAATACCTACAAGAGGTCAACATAAACCTCATGAGCTCCAAGAGCTCAGTAAGGGTGCAATGACATAAAGTATGAAAATTAACAATATAGATGCCAATGCCATATGCAAGTGCCTAGGGTTCCAATACCTCAACCATTAAGGTTAAAGGCTTCAACGTACCCACTCCAACACACAACTTCATGGCCATGAGTCTCACACACACAAGCATATGCAAAGCAAGAACAAAAATGTTAAAATGCATACAAGAGTCTTGCTAGCCACCATCCACTTGGGGCTTTCCCCTTACCTCAATACTCCATGGATCTTCAAGTTTCCAACAACTTCAAGCCTCCAAAATCACTTCCCTTTAATTTCCTCAAACTCCTTCAAAAAAAAAAAAACAAGCCTAGGATCATCAAAGAATCCTTTAAAAATGAAGAATACAAGAAGATTTCATGACCTTTACCTCTAGGCCTCTTGGACTTCTTCTTCTTCTCCCTTCTTCTTTCTTCCTTTCTTTTCTTCTTCAAGACTCTTCAAATGGCCAAAGAAGACAAGTCTTCTTTTCACTTGCCTATTTGTATTATTTCTCCCATCATTCAAGAATAAATCCTAGCCATTTGTTTTATTTGGTGAGAATAAATCTCAACCACAAAATGGCTTAATCCATGCCACTTAGTCTTGTGAATTATCCACCATTGGATTTTTCTCACTTTACAAGACTTGATCTCAACCATTAAAAGAAACACAATCCATATGCTCTTAGTCTTCTTTAATCTCAACCCTTGATGCATTTTGGGAAGACTAAATCCCCACCACTCAAGAAAGCACAATCCAAGACTTATGGAGAGCTTAGATCCCAACCTTTGGATTTCTTTGGAGATTAAATCTCCACCTTCCACCTCATCTCTTCTCTTGGATTAATAAACCCACTTGGAAATCCATGCCCACTTAAAGGATTTAATTTCATTCATTGGATTTAATTCCACTTTCAAGACAAATCCTCCACCCTTGGATTATCTTGAATTCCCATTTCTTTCTCATTTATTTAAATGGGACTATTTTCAAGCTATCATCTTGAAAGACTAATATCATATAATATCCCATTTAATTTAATTTAACCATTTTCATCCATCAACTTGAGAGACATAATTCATTTCTTTTCCAAATGATTAAATCCCCACATTTTCAAGACTTGATCCCAACCCTTGGATCATTTGGTCTTTCAAAACCAAAATTAGCCATTTCTCATATATTTATTTTGACTAATTTCAACACATCAACTTGAGAGACCACTTGAGGGACATATATATATTACATATAAATTAAATCCCACATTTTCCAAACATTAATGGGTGACTAATTTCCCTTTTTCTTTTGGAATTTTCTTTAATCCAAGTAATCATTACACCCACATGGCTAAAATGGCTCATCTTATTTTCTTTTCCATTTAAATAAAAGCCACCATTTTTGCTTGAATAAGAATATGCCAAGTGTCACTCTAAGACACAAACTTGGCTTCCAAACTTTAATCTCACCCATCCATGTGGCACCACCACATTAATTCATAACTTAGGGAAAATATAATTATTCTCCTCAAATAATTTAATATCTACCATTTTCCCTATTTCCAAAATTAACTTCCTTTATGGAATCACTCCCAAAATTTCGAAATAATCTTTGTGAATTTATTAATCCCATATATCTCCACATAATTACCAAATTGGGATTTTTATTCACTTACACACTTAATTCCACATAGGAATTATTTTTAATTTATCAAAATACCCTTCATTGGATTTCACTATCCAAATTACCAAAATACCCCTCTCATAGGGCACCTTCAATCTCAAGGATCCAACACCTTCTCAAGGGCATTTTTGGAATTTTCTCACTTTCTTTCTCATTCTTTTACCACCTGGAACACCGGGTGTTACACCTCGCTTTTTTTTATTGATTTTGGCAAACTCCGACGAAGACCCACAACTCCGGCGAGGCTCGTTTTCCCCCGCTTCTCCTTCGATTTTCTCCTGTCTTCTTGCAGAATTTCCTTCCCTCTCTCAAGAGCAAGCTCTTTCACTTAGAATGCCTCAATCCTTAAACTCCCTTGAATGATTTGAGAACAACCCATGGTCTCTATTTATAGATTCCTTGAACCAATCACATGGTGCCACTTGTCTCACGATAAGCCATGGACTCCAAAGACTCAAGGCTATAATTGAATGGCTTTTCAAATCCAAAGTTAGAATGGATTTAATTTTTGAAATCCAAAACTAATACCGTAAACTTTTTCTAAATGACATTTTGACCCTTATTTCAAGTTCTCAAACTTTGGTATTTTACCACATAAACTCCTAATTTCATCCTTATTTTGTTTGGATAATTCTCTAATTATAATTCACCCTCAGACATCAAGTTAATTCTCATCAAGATACTTAAAATCTAAAATTAATAATTCAAAATTACTCGATAAGTACGATTTCATCCCAGCGCTCTCACATGACCTTTGTTTCATCCCGAAACTCTCTCAGGGTTGTTTTATTTTCAAAATTAGAGCCTCATCAGGGTTCCATCGATTTCCCGGAAGCCTTTTACCATAATTCGGTCTTTTAGGCTACAACTTATCGGAACCAAAAACTGTCTCTAATTTGATTTCTTTTAGCGTCATAAATCTTGCCTCGAGACGCTCGTCAAAGATATACCTTTGTCCTTAGGTATCTAAGCTCCAGGGTACTCCTTGCAGCTAATTCAGTCACTTATTTCTAACATATTTTTTGGTATTTTAAACTCACTTAAAAACGTGACAACTTCACAAACATATGGGGTATTACACAGACCACACTTGAAAGTTCCATCTCTAACCCTTGCTATGGAGCAACACTCAATCGAGCTCATCCCTGCTCCGACCAACTACCTTCTAGACTTTGAATCTTTTTCTCAAAATCGACCAATCTGACTACCAGATCTCGCTAAACCCTCATACTAATTGTAACACCCGATGTTACCGGTGTTAAGAAAATGAGAAGGAAAGTGAGAAACTTCCAAAATTTCCCTTGAGAAGGTGTTGGATCCTCGAGATTGAGGGTGCCCTATGAGAGGGGTATTTTGGTAATTTGGATAGTAAAGTCCAATAAAGGGTATTTTGATAAATTAGAAATAATTCCTATGTGGAATTAGGTGAATAAGTGAATTAAATCTCAATTTTGTAATTATGTGGAGATATGTGATTAATAATTCATGAAAGGGTATTTTGGTAATTTGGAGTGATTCCATAAAGGAATTTAATCATGGAAAATAGGGAAAATGGAGAATATGCAATTATTGGAGGAAATAATTATTTTTCCTAAATTGGTAAATAAATGTGGTAATGTCACATGGATGGAGGAGATTAGAACTTGGAAGCCAAGGTTATTGTATTGTAATGACACATGGCTTAGTGTGGTCCAAGTTAAGTGAAAAGATTAAATTAAATGCAAAGGAAATTCTAATTAGTCTTTCAAGCATTTAATATTGAGCATGATTATGGAGAGTTAAATAAATCCAATGGAAAATGGGAAATTAGTCACCATTAATGCTTGAAATTATGGTGAATTAAATAAATGCAATGAAAAATGGGAAAATGGTCACCCATTAATGCTTGAAAAATGGTGGGATTTATTTAAATGGAAAATGAGGGATTTAAGTCTTTCAAAGTAGTCTCTCATGTGATGGGGTGAAAATGGTCCCATTAATTTAAATGGGAAAGAAATGAAAAATTAAAGGGATGAGATTAATTCTTGGATTTGGAAAGTGATCAAAGGGCCACCATTAAATCTTAGAAGTTGGCATGGATTGCCAAATGGGTGGAGAGATTTTAAAGAGAAATGATTGGAAGGTGGAGATTTAATCTCCAAATTAAATCAAAGGCTAGGATTAAAACCTAGCAAAGCACATGGATTGTGCTTCCTTTGGATGGCTAAGATGTTGTCTTGTAAAGTGAGAAAAGATCCAATGGTGGATTTTAAGCAAGACTAAATGCCATGGATTGTGTTAGTTTGGAGGGTGAGGATTTATTCTCACCAAATAAATCCAATGGCTAGGATTTATTCTTGAAATATGGAAAACTAGTATATAATGGCAAGTGAGAAAGTCTTGGTTTCCTTTGGCCATTTGGAGAAAGAAATGAAGAAGGAAAGAAAGGAAGGGAGATAAGAAAGTCTCCCATGGAAGAAAAAGTGAAGAAGAAGAGAAGGGATCAAGGTAAGCTTTGTTCCTTCTTCTTTTTATTTTAAGTATGCTTGAATGCAAAGTAAATTTCTTTTGGAATTCCATCTTAGATGGGAGGAAATGTAGATGGAAGCTTTCTTGAAAGGAGGATTTAAAGATTCAAAGAGAAGAATGAGGTAAGGGATGGCCCCATGGGAGGGTGGCCTTGCAATGTGTTGTAAATATGTTTCATAAATGTATATGTTTCATTTAGCATGTTCTTTTATGTTCATGAGACTTATAGCCATAGGTTAGTTTGGGAACATGGTTGAAATGGTGGGTTGATGCCTCTAACCTTGGAGGGTTGTGAGGGAAAAGAAACTTAGCCACACTTGCATGCATTTGGCATCATATAATCTTGTTATGTTCATATTTATTTGGCATTGCACCCTTATTGAGCTTAATAGCTCATGAGGTTTTTACCCTTACATGTAGGTTGTGAAAGCATGGTAAAGTAAAGGAAATGGTGGAATGGCATGTGGAAGGATGGAAAGAAGATTCAAGTGTATGCTATGGCTTATGGAAGCCTATGTTGTTGTGTTTGATTTATGAGATGTCAATTAATTTGATTGTTAATGGCTTGTTAAAGCCTAAGATCGTGTGTGTATTTCATCTCTTGGGAGTATTTGATTTTATTTTAAGATGAGATGTTGGCTTATGGCATGTTGAAGCCTAAGTTGTGGTGTAAGTCTCATTGTTGGGTGTGTTGTGAGAAGCAACCAAGAAGTAAAATAAAAGGATTTTGTTGGAAAAATACAGTCAAAATAGGATGAAAGTGAAGTGTTTTAATTATTCTAAATTTCTGGAAAAATTGGGTTTTAAAGGCCCAAGAAGAAAAAAAAAAAAAAAGAAAAAGAAGTGAAGGAGTAGCAGGGGGCAACAGCAGGGCCGCAAGGGCGGCCACGCGCAGGCAGCTGCGCGGGCGGGTGGGTGCGCACGCAGGCGAGCGCGCGGGCGACTGCCCGCGGCATGCGTGGCCAGCGCCCAGCGGGCCCCGTCGGCCATTTTTTTTTAAAATTGGAATTTTTGGGAATTTTGGAGCATTTCTTAATTGAATTTGGGCCCCGGAGGAATTTTCAAAATAAAGGGATTTTTTGGGCATTTTGGAGAATAATGCCGAAATTTTGAAAAATTGAAAATGATGAGTTTTTCCTCCAAAATTGGTGATCCATCAATGGATTGATTTAAATGGTGATTTTTATGGAGCTCGGTAAAATTCTTGGTCGGAGGAGAATTTAAAATAATTGAGAAAATGACGTTTGGACGTCTTCATGATTTTTCTTTTAGCCAATGCGGTGTGGTTAAAGCCCAATTCCGCTAGTGAATCCTGGGGATGAGGGAAGGGAAGGACGAGCCTAGTTCCCACCTAGGGCGTTTCATCTTGAAACATGGTCTACCCTTCACCTAAGGCCGGACAGGTGAACAATTTGGGTAATTGTTCACGAGTAACACCCGTAAGTGAGAGCGGGGCGTTACACTAATGGCATACACAGCAATCAACAAGGCCTTATGTTCACAGTCCTCAAGCCTCATGATGGCGATTTTCCACAAGTATACATATCGCACAAGTAATAGACTAGTGAGCAGAATATCGTTCCCATGAGGATCGGGTGATAATTACCAAAATTATATTGACCCAAATGTTATTTAAACAATTAATTAAGGGAAATTAATTTAAGAAAAGAAAATAATAACACACAAAATAAATATGGAGAGTTTCAAGATTTGGAGAGCACTAGGGTATTTCGATTTCACCTAATTAATACATTTTAATTTAAATGGTTGATAATCCAAATTTAATTATTCATGCAATGATAGTTAATCACACAAGTCAAATTTTCACTTCCGTTCCAATTATATTCTTGTGGTGTTTGTTATCTTGATTAAGTTACAGATTTTCCCTTCCAATCGAAATCTATATCAATATATCAATCAAATATTGGCCAAGTATTTGATAGCATTAAGCGTAATAATAAACATTTGCATGGATAAAGAAAATCAATCCATGAAAATCAAATTATCATAATTGGACTACATTAAAACACCCTAGTTATAGAGTTTAGTTCATATTACAAATGATAGAATCCATAACAAAACAAATGAACATAAATATATAATTTAAAGGAAATGGAAGAAGAGAATAAAACTCTTTTGATGTGTAGGATTTCCTTCTCCAAAAATGTTGTCACCAATTCTTGAAGAAATCTTCCACCAAGAGTGCTCAAATTCTCCAATTCTTCAAGCTTTCTCCCCTCCAACTCCTCCAATTTTCCAGCCTTCTTTCTCTGTTTATACTCATTTGTTTCTTCTTTTCCTTAATTTTCTCCTTAAAACATGGGATACCATACCTCCATGTTTTTATCCTCCATGTTTTTCTCTTCCATGTTTTCCTTTCCATGTTTCATGCCACCCATGTCCACTCAAAAGGTTAGGTCCCATACTCAATACAAAGTAATCTCTTAAAATATCAAGAATTACAATTTAGGGATTTTTGTAAGATATGTGCTTAATTTAATTAGACTTTTGGCCTAGGCTTCTTAGGTCTAATTGGGCATAATTCTTCATGAAATAGGCATCCCAAATAACCCTTAAAAGGCCTCTTAATCCATCTACAAATTAGCCTAACTTGGAGAAAATAGAATGCAAAATTCGTAGGTAATGCTGAATTTTTGATAGCTTTGACCTTCTGTCACTCCAATAGCCATAACTTTCTATAGAAAATTCAGATTTATGGACCATTTGAAGCGTAGAAAAGTAGACATCTAGAGATATCACATATATTTTTGTCAAAATTTTTTGACATTCAATTGGTACATATTTTATTTTTAATCGGACCCTTGAGTAGCAAAAATCCATAATTTTTGCTCTTCTTTCTCACTTTTTCTTCAAATCCTATCAACATGATAAATTGCCTAAAATTAATATGGAATATATATAAGCATAAGAATTACGCATAAAATCAAGTAAGAATAGTATAGAAAATATGTAGAAAATATTAGCACATCAAATGCCCCCAAACTTGAATTTTTGCTTGTCCTCAAGTCAAAGAAACACAAATGAAAGCTTAAACAGAAAATAAAGAGACCTCATTTGATTTAGATTTTTCAAAGGTTTGCCTCAAAGATATCCACAAATTTATAACTTGAAGAAAATTTCAAATATTACAATAATTTATATTTAAATCATGAATCAATTTATCTTCACAAAGAAATTTTTGGAGTGTGTGTGTATAGCCAATTGTAAATTATTGATGCACTTCAGATGAGTTTATTCAAATAAGTAGCTAGAAAATAACCTGTAGATAGAAATTATAATTCAAACTCTATAGGCATACTTTTCATTCATCTCTCCACTAATGTAGAACAATGCACATTCAAGGATCAATAGGTCTTTATTAGCTTATAATGTCAAGGTTTGGGTAGGGGTTAACAAGAAAAGATACGGATTGCAAATCAAAAGAAAAAGTTGATAAAAATTTTTCTCACTAAACTAAGAGAATTTCACTCAAAGCCCCCAAAAAACACTACAAGATTATAATCATATGATGCGTTGAATCCACATGAAGAGCAAATTGTTATTGTTTTTTTTTTCTTTTTTTTTTGAATATATTTTTTTTCATTAACATTTTTTTTCTTTTTCTCTTTTTTTGACCTTTTTTTTTTTTTACTATATGCAATCACAAGAGAAATAGGAAATGATCACAAAATATCTACTATTCTTTCACATTTTTTTTTTCACCATTCCCCCCAAACTTATTTTTCATTATGTATATATGTGGGAATGGCAGCTTTCAATTCTGCTCCATCAATCTCAATAAATTAATCCTTAAATTTATATCACTCACACTCATATCTTTTTTTTTTTTTTCACCAACAATTCCTTTTGAAGGGCAGGTTTGTTTAGGCTATAAAAGGTAGGTTAATGTGATTTACCAAAGAAAAAAGGCTCAAATATATACAAGGCTCAAGGGGGGTAAACTAGGGATAGATTTAAAATACACGGTAAGTTTAAAGGCTATCAATTTCGATCCAAAGAATGTCTAAATCATATCCTTAATTGTGCAATGCCTAGAATTTCGCCTTGAGAGGTAATCAAGCAAGTTCTAGAGTTTGTTGAGATCTATTTAAAGTTACAAAATTTACATAAACCTTATCTAAGTAGCAAAACAACTCATTGCTCAAGGCTATGTGCTCAAATTGTTTTAAAAATTCCAAATGAACAATAAATTAACTCAATCTTTAAATACAAATTATCATAATGCAGAGGATTTTCCAAAAGTCGTAATTTATTTCAATCAAGTTGTTGTTGCCAAAATACAACAATCTATTTTTTTTTTATTGTGGACAGACGCAAGAGTCTCGGGAGTCGTGCCTTCACCGATGGAAATCTGGACGAGGAATTGGATCTGATGGAGTCTCAGGTCTGACAAACCAACAGAGCTGATGGTCTGATGAGCTGATAATCTTGTGGGTTGATGATCTGGCGGCCTCAAAATGATCTGGTGGCCTCAAGGTGACGAGAGGCCTCGGAGCGACGGGAAGCCACGGAGTGACGGGAGACCTCAAGGTGACGAGAGGTCTCGGAGCGATCGGGTGGCCTCAAGGTGACGAGAGGCCTCGGAGCGACGGGAAGCCACGGAGTGACGGGAGACTTCAAGGTGACGAGAGGTCTCGGAGTGACGAGTGACCTTGTGACGAACGAGTGGCCTGGTGACCGAGTGGCCCTGATGGTGACCGAGTGGCCTGGTGACCGAGTGGCCCTGATGGTGACCGAGTGGCCCTATGACCGAGTGGCCCTGATGGTGACCGAGTGGCCCTATGACCGAGTGGCCTGGTGACCGAGTGGCCTACAAAACGAGAACACCGTTAGGGCGCGGGTGGGGGTCCCCGCGCAAACCCTCCAATGCTTAAATTAGATCTCGAGAGAAAATATCAAATCGTACTTGAATTGCTCAAAATAGCGTACCATGTGATGAAGGCATGATCTCGTATTTATAGCGGTGGAGAGAGAGAAGATGTGCGAGAATCTCGCGGCCCATTTCGATGATTTCGCGGCCCATCCGAGAGGAAAAAGAGGAGAGACTGGCCCAAGCCCACTTGACCATGATTGGGTGGGGGGTCACTCGGTCATGACCGAGTGGGGGGGGCCACCCGATCATGCATTCTTCTCCCCCTTTCCTTGGCTCGGTTTTGAGTTATTCCCATACCTCAACTTCATGCTCGATTTTTATGATGATTTAATGCGAATATGTAAAAACTCAAAACATAAAAGTTGTAGATAATTCTCTTAACTTTCCATAGAACTTTGAATCAGGTCAATCAGAGCTTGTATGAGAAAGTTATGGCCAAAAAACTAAAGCAATGTCATACCCACTCGGCAAAACCGAGTGGGTCATGAATAGCGAGTGGCCACTCGGTCATAACCAAGTGGCCACTCGGTCATGACCGAGTGGGGGCCACTCGGTCATGTCTTCCTTTGCCTGAATGAGTGGGGGGCCACTCGGTTATGCCTTCTTTTGCCCTTTTGACTTGGTTCGAGTCCATCTTCCTTCAATACTTAACTCCGAGCCTTCATAGTGTAGGTGCATCAACTTCATACCCGATTTATCCATTGATTAAGCCAGAATCTATCAAAACTCAAAACATAAAAGTTGTAGATAATTCTCTTATATTTCCATAGAACTTTGAATCAGGTCAATTAGAGCTCGTATGAGAAAGTTATGGCCGAAAAACTAAGGCAGTGTCGTACCCACTCGGCATAACCGAGCGGGCCCTCCCCACTTGGTCTCGGCTCGACCTCTTGCTCCTTCGGCTTACTTCTTTGATCTCCTACAACCCGTTGGGCCTTTGGGCTTCATGTCCATGTCTTAAGACTATTTTTTAGGTCTTATGATTCTCCATGTTTACAGGGCATATCAATTGCTCCCTACTCTTTTAGTCGGAAGGTTCGGATGAAAGAGTATCTTGTCCGGTAAACTTTTGAACACCACTTCTCTTTTAGATGCTTAATCTTCTACACATCCTCTCGAGCTTGTTAGCACATCATGGTTTTAAATTTCTGGACTCTTGTGATTTTCAATTCCTTTGCAGAAGTATGAGGTAGATATACAAGTAAGTTTGCTTTCCATAGATGTCGAACTATGCATCGAATGATGAGTTTGATTCTGCTCCCAGTTATTGAGTTATGCGCGGGACAATAGGCTTGAATGTAATTTTACCTCATTGCCGGGCCATGGGTAGGACAACGGGCTTGATCGAATGTTACCTCGTTGCCGGGCCATAGGCGGGACAACGGGCTCGATCGCGTTTTACCTCGTTGCCGGGCCATAGACGGGACAACGGGCTTGATCGAATGTTACCTCGTTGCCGGGCCATAGGCGGGACAACGGGCTCGATCGCGTTTTACCTCATTGCCGGGCCATAGGTGGGACAACGGGCTTGATCGAATGTTACCTCGTTGCCGGGCCATAGGCGGGACAACGGGCTCGATCGCGTTTCACCTCGTTGCCGGGTCATAGGCGGGACAACGGGCTTGATCGAATGTTACCTCGTTGCCGGGCCATAGGCAGGACAACAGGCTTGATCGCGTTTTACCTCGTTGCCGGGCCATAGGCGGGACAACGGGCTTGATCGAATGTTACCTCATTGCCGGGCCATAGGCGGGACAACGGGCTCGACCGCGTTTTACCTCGTTGTCGGGCCATAGGCGGGACAACGGGCTTGATCGAATGTTACCTCGTTGCCGGGCCATAGGCGGGACAACGGGCTCGATCGCGTTTCACCTCGTTGCCGGGCCATAGGCGGGACAACGGGCTTGACCGAATGTTACCTCGTTGCTGGGCCATAGGCGGGACAACGGGCTCGATCGCGTTTTACCTCGTTGCCGGGCCATAGGCGGGACAACGGGCTTGATCGAATGTTACCTCGTTGCCGGGCCATAGGCGGGACAACGAGCTCGATCGCGTTTTACCTCGTTGCCGGGCCATAGGCGGGACAACGGGCTTGATCGAATGTTACCTCGTTGCCGGGCCATAGGCGGGACAACGGGCTCGATCGCATTTTACCTCGTTGCCGGGCCATAGGCGGGACAACGGGCTTGATCGAATGTTACCTCGTTGCCGGGCCATAGGCGGGATAACGGGCTCGATCGCGTTTTACCTCGTTGCCGGGCCATAGGCGGGACAACGGGCTTGATCGAATGTTACCTCGTTGCCGGGCCATAGGTGGGACAACGAGCTCGATCGCGTTTTACCTCGTTGCCGGGCCATAGGCGGGACAACGGGCTTGATCGAATGTTACCTCGTTGCCGGGCCATAGGCGGGACAACGGGCTTGAGTTTATTTTTCCTGTAAGCAAAGCATAGCAAACAAACTTTCACAAAGCAATGTGTAATGGAAATGCTTACATTTTTTGAAATAAGTGAGTACATCCATTGTTTCATTTTGGGTCTTATTGTTGTCTCCGAGGACGAAATGTTTAGTTTCTCGATCTTTAACATAGGCTCTCTTCAATGTGTCTGAATTTTGCTCCCAGTTTTCTCTTTGAGGGCATTAATGGTAGCTAACTGCCTTCTTCTAAGGGCATGTCCTTTCGTGGCTTGTCTAGATGGAATAGGAGGAGTCCCTTACCATAGTTTCACTGCCCGAGATGACATGCATGGGCTCATGAACTGGTTCATTATCTAGAGGTGGACTCTCTCCGTAACCCCTTCCTCTCTCTTGACATCTCTGATTTGATCTCCCCCGCTTTTCCTGTCTATCGTCTCCTTTTTGAGGATCACCATCTTTGACCTGTACGTACCTTTGAAGATGTCCTTCACGAACTAGCATCTCAATCTGATCTCTTAACTCCCGGCACTGGTCAGTGCAATGACCACGGGTTCTGTGATATCTACAATATTCTTCTCTATTCTTCCCCATTGGATGGTCAACTTTTTTCGGGAGTCTAATGAGACCTGACCCTTCGATGGCTGCAAGTATGGTTGACCGAGGTTGGAGGAGTTTGGTGTAATGGTGGAACTGGGGTAGAGGTATATCTTATCTTCTAACCCTTTCCTGTCGTCGAATAGACTCTTCTTCTCCTTCGCGCTCCTTTTTCTTCCTTTCTTTGTCCTCTTTCCCTGCCACATTTCTCATAACCGTACTTGAATTGCTCAAAATAGCGTACCTTGTGATGAAGGCATGATCTCGTATTTATAGCGGTGGAGAGAGAGAAGATGTGCGAGAATCTCGCGGCCCATTTCGATGATTTCGCGGCCCATCCGAGAGGAAAAAGAGGAGAGAATGGCCCAAGCCCACTTGACCATGATTGGGTGGGGGGTCACTCGGTCATGACCGAGTGGGGGGGGCCACCCGATCATGCATTCTTCTCCCCCTTTCCTTGGCTCGGTTTTGAGTTGTTCCCATACCTCAACTTCATGCTCGATTTTTATGATGATTTAATGCGAATATGTAAAAACTCAAAACATAAAAGTTGTAGATAATTATCTTAAATTTCCATAGAACTTTGAATCAGGTCAATCGGAGCTCGTATGAGAAAGTTATGGTGAAAAAACTGAAGCAATGTCATACCCACTCGACAAAACCGAGTGGGTCATGAATAGCGAGTGGCCACTCGGCCATAACCAAGTGGCCACTCGGTCATGACCGAGTGGGGGCCACTCGGTCATGTCTTCCTTTGCCTGAACGAGTGGGGGGCCACTCGGTTATGCCTTCTTTTGCCCTTTTGACTTGGTTCGAGTCCATCTTCCTTCAATAGTTAACTCCGAGCCTTCATAGTGTAGGTGCATCAACTTCATACCCGATTTAGCCATTGATTAAGCCAGAATATATCAAAACTCAAAACATAAAAGTTGTATATAATTCTATTATCTTTTCATAGAACTTTGAATCAGGTCAATCAGAGCTCGTATGAGAAAGTTATGGCCAAAAAACTAAGGTAGTGTCGTACCCACTCGGCATAACCGAGCGGGCCCTCCCCACTTGGTCTCGGCTCGACCTCTTGCTCCTTCGGCTTACTTCTTTGATCTCCTACAACCCGTTGGGCCTTTGGGATTCATGTCCATGTCTTAAGACTATTTTTTAGGTCTTGTGATTCTCCATGTTTACAGGGCATATCACAAGTTTTATCATAGGCTCTTCAATCATCCAAACAAACAAGCCTCAAATCGAAACAAAACAAATATTTTTTTCACATAATTTTTGATTTTTTATTTTTTTAAACATTTTTTTAATTTAAAATTTTCCATCTACCCCCAAACTTAAACTCAGTATTGTCCTTAATATTGTAAGAGAAATAAAAGATAGAAAAAAATAAAAATAGTCCCCTGGTTTTATTGTAGTCTTGAAGGAACATGAGTGGTGCTTCAATGCTTCTTTCATTGATATTCCTACAAAACATACAAA
The DNA here is from genome assembly GCA_036245055.1 of Diospyros kaki. NCBI lineage: Eukaryota > Viridiplantae > Streptophyta > Magnoliopsida > Ericales > Ebenaceae > Diospyros > Diospyros kaki. The sequence continues at coordinate 16,253,738 of BSEG01000009.1, read as the reverse complement.
ACCAAATTAAAGAACACATATGAGATTAAAAATTGGGGTGAAAAGATAAAGTAAAATGTAGCTAATAAAAAAAAACTTTGGGTTGCCTCCCAAAAAGTACTTGTTTATAGTCTTTAGCTAGACTTGGCTGTAACGCCCCACTCTTCCATTATAAGTTGAAGCTAATTACAAGCTAATATCCACAAGGGCGTTATGGAAATCTTTACCAACGGAAGCAATGGATCGAACCTGATAGCTAGCTGAAGCTAGATAAAAAGGATTTCCAATAATAAAGCCTCAAATATGAGGGCACCGTAATGCATGACTTCCAAAAATCATCAAATATCTCTTACCAAGATCGCAGTACATAGCAATCATGACTTACAACTTTAATAGTATAATAAGTAAATCTAAGCCTTACACAACCCTTGTTTATACAATTGTAACACACAACTCTCGAGCAAACCCAAAGATTACATAAGAACTATAGAACATGAGTAACAGAAAAGCAAACTAACTTCGGCCTCCTGATAGCCCTTTTCTCTTTCTCATTTTCGGTACCTGACATGCTGAGATACCTGGGATGTTGAATATCCCAGGGGTATGAAATACCCGAGTTAGATTGTTACATCTAAGTGAGTGGTATAAGGAAAGGAAACTGTGCAGGCAAGAGCAATATGTAGCCATGCCAAGAAATATGCAGAGATAAGTACAAATCTTCCAAGATCATGCCAACATAAAACTTCCCATGTGGTAACCAAGTCAGGGGGTTGTAATCACCCTCACAATCATCATGGTGGCTCACCGCAAGAGCACGAGATCCCTCGTGATGTCCCACAATCATCATGGTAGCTCACCGCAAGAGCACGAGATCCCCCATGATGTCCCAACAACCAACCACAAATACAAACATCGAGATGCGTATAAAATAGGCTAATATGCTCAAAAGCAATAAAACATGAGATATAAACCACCAACCATGACATGTTATATGACAAAGTAGAAGGAATATGATATACAAGCCATAAGCCATGCACGAAAGCTGTCATGGTCAAACTCGATGCCACAAAGTAGAAAGGATATGCTCGAAACAAAGGAGACCATGAAACGCAAGCCACAACCACTTATAAATGAAGTCAAGAGTGATGAAGATGAAGTAAGAGACATGGAAGAATAGTTATGATGTGAACCAGATTGCTAAAGCCTCATAAGATCTGTTCAGCATTCATGGAGGCCCAATAATCAGATTTGCAAGATTGCAAGATTGATTGAATGACTAATTGATTGACAAGATTTTCAAGATTACAAGATTTGGGATTGATTGATTGATTGAGAAGATTTACAAGAGACCAACATTTGGGGTTGATTGATTGATTGATTGGTTGATTAATTGACAAGATTGCAAGATTTGGGTTGCTTGATTGATTGACAAGATTTGCAAGATTTGGGGATTGATTTAACTCTTTTCTATTTTAGATAATTCTTGTTTCTTTATTATTAGATTATGTTATTTCCTTCTTGTAATCAATTCCTACTATGCCTAGGATTTGATTTATTTCCTTCCAGTTTAGGATTTGTGTTCGGCTATATAAGCCAATGTAAACTGAGAGGAATTTAGTTTTTGATCAATATTACTAGTGAGAGTTTTCTCTTTAGTTCTTCAACGAACTACTTTGAACTTATCAAGATTTTATCTTGTGGCGTTCATCCTTGACTTATCACTCACAACTCTTCTCATCTATCTTGAGTGTGGCGTCAACCCTACCTTCTTATATCTTTGGTTCTTATCTCTTTATAGATAACGGGTCAAGGTCCTTTGTTTTCTTTATTATGAATCTGTTTTAGAACTGTCCTTGGCAAATGAACCATTTTTGATTGTCGGGTCTCACCTTCCTTCGTGGGGTTCACACCATTTGGTATCAGAGCTTTGGCTCTAAATCAGGTTTGAACTATCTTTATTTTTTTTCCTTTCATTGATTATTGTTTCTCTTTATTCCCGCACCATTGTTTGTTCTTCAAGTTTGCAACTTTGCCTATTTCTTCATCTTGATTTGTTCAAGTTTTGTTATTTATCATTATCTATATAAAAAAAAAAGTGAGAAGTTGGGAATTCCAAAAAAAAAAAAAAAAAAGGAAAGTTGGAAATTAAAAAAAAAAAAAAAGAGTGGAAAGTTGGAAGTTTGCAAAGAAAAAGAAAGTGCGAAATTAAAAATTCAAAAAAAAAAGTATAGAAAATTCAGAAATCAATTGAATCTGAATTAGTTGAAGTGTTACTTGTTATCCAAGTTTTGATTGCATAAAGTATGTATTCTGTCTATTCAGAGCAGCTCGACCCTAGTTGCATCAAATTCGTATCTCCTTCTTCTCTCTTTCTTATTCATTGTTTCGTTATAACTCTGTTCTTTCGGCTTCTTAAATTCTGCCTATTTTTTTTTTCGTCCTTTGCGAATTAACCCATTGTCATTCTTAGTGATCTGATTGGTTGAGTTTGGATTGTTGTAAGGAAAATTTTTGATTGAGTTCATTTGAGTTCAATAAAAAACTAAAAGAGGAGGCTAAAGAGTGGAAAAAGACAAGAGAGTATGAGCTCATAAGAGGGTAAAAACCAAGCTTGAGAATACACGAGTGTGAGTGCTATCAATCTTGAGAGGAAACACGTGAGGGAGTGTTTGTGAGGTTTTGTAACGCCCCACTCCCACTTACGGGTGTTACTCGTGAACAATCGCCCGAATTGTCCACCTGCCCGGCCTGTGGCGAAGGGTGGACCATGTTTCAAGACGAAACGCCCTAGGTGGGAACTAGGCTCGTCATTCCCTTCGCTGAATCCCAGGATTTACTAGCAGAATTAGGCCTTAGCCACACCGCATAGGCTATAAAGAAAATCTCATTCCGATGCCCAATTGCCATCTTCTCAATTTTATTTAATTCTTTTTCAACCAAGAATTTTACCGGGCTCCATAAATCACCATTTAAATCAATCCATTGATTGATTATTAATTTTTGGAGGAAAAACTCATTTTTTCAATTTTTCAAATTTTCGGCATTTTCTCAAAAAATGCCCAAAAAATCCTTTTATTATGAAAAATCCTCTGGGGCCCAAATTCAATTTAGAAATGGCCCAAAATCCCCTAATTTTTTTAAAAAAATTGGCCGGCGGGGCCCGCTGGCCCACGAGGGGCCCCACTGGCCGCTGGCCGCGCATGCCGCGCGCTCCTGCCCGCGCGCGGCCGCTTGCGCGCGCAGCCACCCGTGCGCGGCCTCCCGCGCGAGCGTGCGCCCGCACGGCTGGCTGCAGGCGCGGCCGCCTTGCGGCTTGCTTCAGCAGCCAGCTGCTGGCTGCTCCTTCACTTCAAAATTTTTTTTTTTTTTTCCAAACTTTCCAGATCTTATTTCTGAAATATATGGCTCCCAATTCCAAAATTTGGCTTCCAAAAACCCTCAAATTTTTATCCAATTAGATGCCTTTCACACTAGGCAAAAATACATCTTTCCTTCAAGTCTCACAATTTGAGTTCTATGTTAGGCCAAATTTATTCAAAATTTCAGAATTAAAAACCAGTAAATATACACCCCAACTTCAACCATTTCTCATAAATGAAGCTTATACACTCTCTTGATGCTTAAATCCCCCTTTATTAAAAAATATAGCTTTACAATATGTTTGCTACATCATACATCAAATAAAGAAAATAATTTACAACATGCTTAGGCTTCCAAACCCAAGCTAAATTACATTAGTTCCCTAGGGTCTTCATTTCATCAAGCATGCTTAACCTTCCAACATCCCTTCCTTCTTGCACATGAGATACCTACATGGTGAGGATAAAAACCTCATGAGCTATTAAGCTCAATAAGGGTGCAATGACATATAGTATGAACATGAGTAAATAAATGTGATGCAAATGCATGTATGCAACATGGTTAGGGCTTCCACATCCTCACCACCACCTTGGTTTGAGGCTTTAATCTACCCTACCCCACTCAACCTCATGGCCATAGGTCTTAGAACACAAACAACATGCTATGCACACATACAAACTCATGAAACATACTTACAACTTGCAAGCCACCATCCCATGGGGCTATCCCTTACCTTAACATTCTTTGAAGCTTTTAAACCCTTCCAAGCTTCCTTCCATCCCTTCTACCCAAGAGATCCTTACACATAAAATAAATCAAAATTATTAGAGAATAAATAAGAGAGGAGGTCTAGCCTTCAAGTGCCTAAAACACAAAGATCTTACCTTTCTTCTTCACTTTCCTCCTTGGAAGACATTCTTCCACTCTACAAAATGGGAGACTTCTTCCATTTCTCTCACTAAACTTGCCAAAAGAATTAGGGTTTCCATATACTAACCCATATATATCATCTCCCAATCCTTCAAGAATAAATCCTAGCCATTTGTTTTATTTGGTGAGAATAAATCTCAACCACAAAAATGGCTTAATCCATGCCACTTAGTCTTGTGAATTATCCACCATTGGATTTTACTCACTTTACAAGACTTGATCTCAACCATTAATAGAAAACACAATCCATGTGCTCTTAGTCTTCTTTAATCTCAACCCTTGATGCATTTTGGGAAGACTAAATCCCCACCACTCAAGAAAGCACAATCCAAGACTTATGGAGAGCTTAGATCCCAACCTTTGGATTTCTTTGGAGATTAAATCTCCACCTTCCACCTCATCTCTTCTCTTGGATTAATAAACCCACTTGGAAATCCATGCCCACTTAAAGGATTTAATTTCATTCATTGGATTTAATTCCACTTTCAAGACAAATCCTCCACCCTTGGATTATCTTGAATTCCCATTTCTTTCTCATTTATTTAAATGGGACTATTTTCAAGCTATCATCTTGAAAGACTAATATCATATAATATCCCATTTAATTTAATTTAACCATTTTCATCCATCAACTTGAGAGACATAATTCATTTCTTTTCCAAATGATTAAATCCCCATATTTTCAAGACTTGATCCCAACCCTTGGATCATTTGGTCTTTCAAAACCAAAATTAGCCATTTCTCATATATTTATTTTGACTAATTTCAACACATCAACTTGAGAGACCACTTGAGGGACATATATATATATATATTACATATAAATTAAATCCCACATTTTCCAAACATTAATGGGTGACTAATTTCCCTTTTTCTTTTGGAATTTTCTTTAATCCAAGTAATCATTACACCCACATGGCTAAAATGGCTCATCTTATTTTCTTTTCCATTTAAATAAAAGCCACCATTTTTGCTTGAATAAGAATATGCCAAGTGTCACTCTAAGACACAAACTTGGCTTCCAAACTTTAATCTCACCCATCCATGTGGCACCACCATATAAATACACCAATTTAGGAAAAATTAATTATTTCCACTCCCATAATTAATTTCCCCTTTTCTCATAATTAATTCCTTTATGGAATTTCTCTCCAAAATTACCAAAACACCCTTTGTGAATTTTTAATCTCATTATCTTCACATAGTGCAAAATGGAAGTAATTCACTTCCACACTTAATTCCATCTTGGAATTATCTCCAATTTACCAAATTACCCTTACATTGGATTTTGCTATCCAAATTACCAAAATACCCCTCTCATAGGGCACCATTAATCTCTATGATACTTCACTTTCTCAAGGGTATTTTCTCATTTTCTCATTTTCTCTCTTATTCTTTTAATACCTGTAACACCGGGTGTTACAGGTTTCCTAACTTTGTTTTGCAGGCTATTAAACATGTCTCGAGAGAATGAAGCTTAGGAAAAGATAGATTTCAAACTCTTCTTTCAGTCCTTAAAGCAAAAATTTGAACAAATGGAGATGAGGTTTGATGAGATAAATGAGAAAATAGATAAAGTTGAATCTAGTTCACAAAGGGGGCAGCCACCTATAGCTCCTACTGTGCAACGAAGAGAGAGGCATCCATCTAGGTATGATTATGAAGATGACTATGCGGATGACTTAGATGATGATGATCGTGCCTCTAATGTCAGTATAGCTGATTTAGGTGTGGGAATAGAGATAGAGGAGTTAGACATGGAGAAAGGATTGATAATAACTTGGACAACATTAAGATGAAGATTCCATCTTTCCAAGGCAAAAACGATCCAGAAGTTTATTTGGAGTGGGAGACGAAGGTTGAAATGGTGTTTGCTTGTCACAACTACTCTGAATTGAAAAAGGTAAAATTGGTTACCGTCGAATTTACTGATTATGCTATTATTTGGTGGGATCAACTTATTTTGAGCAGGAGACGGAATCGTGAAAGGCCCATTGAGACATGGGAAGAAATGAAGGCTATTATGAGAAGGCTATTCATTCCAAATCACTATAGGGACTTATTTCAGAAGTTGCAACGCCTTACTCAAGGTTCCAAAAGTGTTGAGGACTACTACAAGGAGATGGAAATAACCATGTTTTGAGCCAATGTGGAGGAGGATCGAGAAACTACCATGGCCAGGTTCCTAGTTGGATTGAACCGTGATATTGTAGATGTGGTAGAATTACAACATTACGTTGAGTTAGATGACATGGTGCACATGGCCATTAAAGTGGAGTGACAATTGAAGAGAAGGGATCCACACGAATTAGGCAACATTCAGGTTCTTCTTCAACATGGGAATCGAATTGGAGTGGAAAGGATGAAAGGCCTAATGTTAAAACCTCGAAAAATAACAAAGATGGAGAAGCACCAAATAAGGTAAAATCTGATACTCCACCTCCTAAAAATAAAGATATCAAATGCTTTAAGTGTTTGGGGACAGGTCATATTTCATCAGAATGCCCAAACAAAAGAGTGATGATTTTGAAAGATGATGGTGATATTGAGACCAAAGATGTAATACCCAGTGTTACTGATATAAAGAAAGTGAAAAAGGAAGTGAGTAAATTTCCAAAGAATGCCCTTGGGAATGTGAAGGATTATTAAGAATAGTCGTGCCCTTAAAGAGGGGCATTTTGGTAATTTGGATAGTAAAGTCCAATCAAGGGTATTTTGGTAGTTTTGAAAAAAAAAATAATAATTCCTTGGGGAATTAAGCTAGTTTGTGAATTATTTCCCATTTGGTATTTAGGAGGAGAATAAATGGGGAATAAAAATTCACAAGGGACATTTTAGTAATTTCGGAGAGAAATTTCATAAAGGAATTAATTATGAGAAAAAGGAGAAATTAATTATGGGAGCGGAAATAATTAATTTTTCCTAAATTGGTGTATTTATATGGTGGTGCCACATGGATGGATGAGATTAAAGCTTGGAAGCCAAGAATGGTGTCATGGAGTGACACTTGGCAATTGGTGTCCAAGTTAAATGAAGAATTAAATAAATGTAAAAGAAATGATATTAGTCATTCTAGCATTTAATGAAGGCAATGATGATGTTGCTTAAAAAGAAAATGCAAATGGAAAAGAAAATAGTCATGCATTAATGGTTGGAAAATGGTGGCATTTAATTAATTCATTATGGAAATGAATTATGTCTCTCAAGTGGTCTTTCAAGTGATGGCATGAAATTAGTCCCCTTAAAAATAAATGAGAAAAATAGCTATTTTGGCATGGAAGACTTGATCCAAGGGTGGAGATTAAGTCTTGAAAACCTAATTGTTGAGATGATTCAAGAGAAGTGGCATGGATTGCCACATGTAAAGGGATTTGAATGGTTGAGATCTAGTCTTCAAAAGTAAAAGAAATCTAATGGTGGAGATTAAAGAAGACAAGAGCACATGGATTGTGCTAGTTTGGAAGGTGGGGATTTATTCTCATAAAGTGAAGGAAGATCTAAGGGTTAGGATCTAACCTTGAAGTTGTTAGAGATAAAAGGGTATTTGGAAGATGCTAAGTCTTCCATTTTTCATTTTGAATGGATTGCAAATGAAGAGAGAGAAAGAAAGAAGAAGAAGAAGAAGAAGAAGAAGAAGAAGAAGAAGAAGAAGAAGAAGAAGAAGCCTAGAGGTAAGGTGTGAAATTATCTTATTCTCTTCATCTTTCTAAGGGGTTTTGAGTAATCCACTCTTTATTTTCTTTAAGAAGGTTTGGGAAAAATGGAAGAGTGGCCATGGAAGCTTGATGGAGCTTGAAGAACCTTGAAGGAAGCTAGGAAAAAAAAAAATAAAAATAAAGGTAAGGGATGGCCCCATGGGATGGTGGCCTTGCATGGTTGTAAGTATGTTTATAAACTTTTCATGTTGCATTAAGCATGCTCTTCATGTACATAATAGCTATGGCCATAGGGATTGTTAAGATACATGGTGGAAAGGGGTAGGTTAAGGCTTCAAACCTTGAAAGGTTGTGAGAGCATGGAAGACCTAACTACATTTGCATGCACATGCCATTACATGATTTATGTTTATGTTCATACTTATTGCATAAGCACCCTTATTGAGCTTAATAGCTCATGAGGTTTTTACCCTCACATGTAGGTTGTCAAGGCATGAGAAAGAGCAAGGAAAAAAGGGGAAAGCTTATGGATGAATGAAGAGCATGCTTAATGCAACATGAAAAGTTTATTCAAGGATGTGTTGTAATGACTCGATAAAGCCTTAAGCTATATGTATTTTCATTTGTGTTGTATGTTGTATTAAGCATCAAGAGAGTGTATAAGCTTCATTTATGGGAAAAAGTTGAAGTTGGGGTGTATGTTTATTGATTTTTAATTCTGAAATTTTTGAATAAATTTGGCCTAACATAGAACCCAAAGTGTGAGACTTGAAGGAAAGATGTATTTTTGCCTAGTGTGAAAGGCATCTAGTTGGATAAATTTTTGAGGGTTTTTAGAGGCCAAATTTTGGAATTGGGAGCCATATATTTCAGAAATGAGATCTGGAGAGTTTGGAAAAAAAAAAAAAAATTAGGGGTGACGAGGCAGTAGCCTGCTGAGCACGGCAGCGCACGCGCGTGCGCGCTGGCCGGCGAGGCCGGCCGCGCGGCATGTAGCTGGCGCCCTGGGGCGCGTGCAGCCGCACCCGGGCGCGCAGCTAGTGGCTGGCCAGCGTGGCCAGCGGGCTGCCGGGCCTAGTCCGAAACTTAAAAGGTAGTTTAAACCCAAAATTTTTCTATGGATTTGTTTGGGGAAAGGAGATGGATTTTCGAGTGGGCCGACTGTGTAGATTCCCTATGAATCGAGGCCTGGGGTTTGTGAAGCCAAAAATCAAGACCCTAAAGCGTTTTTTGAAATAAGAGAAATTTCGTTAATTTTTGCTAAATGGTTATAAGTCTCGAGTGTTTTTGCGAGATGCCAGCATAGTTATTTGTTTGGATCTTGGGCAAGTCATCCTTGGCTCTTGGTGGTCCCGAGTTAGAGAAGGATGACGCTCACTCGGGATTTCAGATTTGATCCACTGTGATCTATTCAATTTTGATGTCCAAATCCTTGAGTTGAGTGAAGGGCAGGGCGAAGCCTAGTACCTACCTAGGGCATTTCTCGATGAAACATAGCCCAACCCTTCATTAAAGGCAACAATGGGTGGATAATCTGCTCGATTATCCCCGGTAACACCCATAAGTGGGAGCGAGTTGTTACAAAAGATGAGTCTAATAATGAGCCCATGCCACCTTTGGAGGATACAAGTGCCCATGTCAATGATAAGGTATGTAGCATGATTGTTGATGGGGTGAGCTGTACTAATGTGGCTAGCATTGGCTTGGTGGAAAAATTGAATTTGATGACTTTGAAGCAACCTAGGCCATATAAGCTACAATGGCTGAATGATTGTGGAGAATTTAAAGTAACTAAACAAGTGTTTGTTTCATTCTCAATTGGGAGGTATACAGATGAAGTTTTGTGTGATGTGGTGCCAATGCATGCGGGCCATATTCTTTTGGGGCGACCATGGCAATTTGATATGTGTGCAATTCATGATGGTTATTGTAACGCCCCGCTCCCACATACGGGTGTTACTCACGAATAATTAACCTATTATTCACATGCTAGGGCAAAGATGAAGAGACGGCTACGTTTCAATGAGAAACGACCTAGGTGGGAAACTAGACTTCGCCCTCTCTTCACTCTACTCAAGGTTTCGGGAAGATAACTAAACGACCCCGCGGAGAATAAACCCAAAACCTTGAGAAGTGCCACCTTCTCAAGCTCTCAATGAGGAGCTAATGATGGCTTCCCAGGATCGAAAGAAATAAGCTCGCTCACTAATTTCATACAAATTATGGCATAAGCCTTAATTTTAAGAAAATAATAATTTCTTTGCCCAACTATTAACCCATTTATCTCATCTTCATTTCCTTTAGAAAATTATTGGGTTAATATTTCTTTGGGAAAAATTTTATAAAATTTCCTTATCAAATCTCCATTACTTTTTCCCTTTTATTATTTCAAAATACTAAATTTTCCAAACACTTAGGAAATAAATTTTGAAATATAACATTAAGGCATCCTCATCCATTTTCTAAAATATAAGGAAAATACTCCATTATTGATATTCCCAAATATAAAATTTTTTCCACACAATTGCCTCAAATTCATATTAATTTAATAATTAATTTAGAGGCTAAAATACTCCATTATTTATTTATTTAACATGCATTTTATTTCATAATTACTCAAAATGTCAGAATTAATTAAATAAACATAACCCAAGTTTAAATAAATAAAAAAAAATACAAAGCAGCAAGGTAGGGGGGCGGCAGCAGCAGCCGGCCGCGCCCCCCAGCGCGTGGGCCGCGCGCACGCACACGGGCCGCGCGCACGCACACGGGCCGCGCGCATGGGCCGCGTGCCCGGGCAGCCTGGCCGCGCGCGTTGGCCGCCTGCCATGCGCGCGGCAGCGCCTGGCCGGGCCCAGGCGCGCCCTTGGCACCAGCACACTGCCCTTTTTATTTTGTTTTTGAATAAATACCCCACATTTTCCAGAATTTAATTTCAAATAAAAATACACTTAAATCCCAAATTTCATCCCAAAAAGTAATTGTTTCAAGGTGTTTACATGCCTTCCAAAAGTAAGATAATAACCATAACATGTTCCATGCAAGCTACATGCTTTTACATACACCTTGAAATATATCCAAACACTAGATCCTTAACACTACACAAAATAAATTTCCAAGCTTGATTCACAAACCATCCTTCATGCAACCATTTTCACCTTCCCTTTTGATGATGATGCCCCAACTACAAGGAGGTAAAATACCTCATGAGCTTTAAGCTCAATAAGGGTGCAAATGATAAAATATGCACAATAACAAGTAAAGTGTGACAAAATGAATGTATGCAATATGCTTGGGACTTCACATCCTCACAACCCACTTGGTTTGAGGCTTCCATATATCCCATCCCACATAACCTCATGGCCATAGGTCTTTACCACAACAAACATGCAAGATGCACACACATAGTTAAAGCATATAAATAGCATTTGCAAAGCCACCTCCCATGGGGCCATCCCTTACCTCAAGAGCTTCAACAACTAGCTTTAAGACCTCCTCCTTGCTTACAACAACTTGCTCTCACTCCCAACCCTTAAGAAAAAATAAAACTTGCTTAAAAAAATATTTAAGACTAGGGTTTTTAAGGAAACAAGCTTCTTAGAGAGCTTACCTCTTTAATCTTCCAAGCTTCTCCCTCTAAGCTTTTTCTTCTATTGCCAAAAGAAGACAAGTCTTCTTCCTCTTCTCTTTTATAGACAATTATTTCCTAATTCATTTTGATTTAATTCTATGGCAAGAATAAATCCTAGCCTTTGGATTTAATTTGACTTGGAAGACCTCATCCTAGCCATCCAATAAAGCACAATCCATGTGCTCTTGCAAGAAGAAATCTCATCCTTCCATCTTGGGAGAATTAATCTCCACCCTTGAAAGAAAGCACAACTTGGTCTTCCTTCAAGACTAAATCCTAACCATCCATGATTCTTAGCCCATGATCTCCACCATCCATAATTCTTTTTTAATTAAATTTTTAAATGTGTTGGCAATCCATGCCATCTTCCAAGACCCAATTCTAGCCATTGGATTATTTCTTCTTTCAAGACTTAATCACCACCATTAGATCACTTGGAATTTCTATTTTAATTCCCATTTAACTAAATTTGACTAATTTCAAGACATGTCTTGAAAGACATAATTCATTTTCTTTTCTAATATATATATAATCTCTATTTTCACCCATTAATGGGTGACTAATTTCATTTCATTTTGAAATTTCTTTTTAGAGACATCATCATGGCTTCATTTAATGCTTGAAAGACTAAATTCTTTTCTTTTTGAATTTCTTTTTATTCTCCTATCTTTCTTCACAAGATCATGCCATGTGTCTCCTTAATATCTAATTTGGCTAAATTTCTTAATTTCACATTTTTAACTAAATTCCTTTCATAAGAATTTGCCAAGTGTCATAAATCTACCCTATTTGGCTTCCAATTTTAATTCTTAATTTTTCCATACATTTTTCCCCATGCTTGAAAATAAGAATTAAATTCCCTAAAGTCTAATTGCACAATATATATAAATTTCTCCACCAAATAATTACCTTTATGGGGAAAAACACCAAATTACCAAATTTGCCCTTCCCAAAGCATCTTATATTTTTATGACTTCTCCATGATTCAAGGGCTATTATGGAAACCCCCATATACTATCATACTCTTTATTATTTAATTTATCATAACTCACCAAGGGTATTACATCCTACCCCCCTTAAAAGAATTTCGTCCCCGAAATTCATTTCCATTAATATCATTGATCATTACATTATAGCTATTCTTCCATTACATCGACAAATAGATCGGGAAATTGCTTCCTTATATCTTCTTCTAGTTCCCATGTTGCCTCTCGATCAGAATGATGGTTCCATTGAACTTTAACTAGTGGAATTGATTTGCTCCTCAGACTCTTCTCCTTGCGGTCCAAGATTTTCACTGGTCGCTCAGTATAGGTTAGGTTCTGACATACCTCTACCTCTTCCTCGGGAACTTCCATTCTTGGATCCGGTATGTGCTTTCGCAACTGAGACACATGAAACACATTATGCAATCCGGCCAGTTCGTTGGGCAAGGCTAATCGATAAGCCAGAGGTCCCACTCGCTTAACGATCCTATACGGTCCCATAAACCTTGGACTAAGCTTTCCTAGCTTTCGATTTCTCATTGATGGTCTTTGTGGTGAGATTCGAAGGAATACTCTATCTCCTACTTGAAACTCCAAGTTCCGAGAACGGTGATCCGCATAGTATTTTTGGCGATCTTGGGCAATCTTCATACATCTCCTCGCCACTTCAATCTTCTCAGAGGCTTGTTGCACAAGTTCAGTTTTGGCCAATCGCTTTTCGCCTACTTCAAGCCAACACGAAGGCGATCTACATCGCCTGCCATACAATGCTTCATACGGTGCCATGCCGATGCTACTTTGATAGCTGTTATTATAGGAGAACTCCACCAACGGCAAATACTCGTCCCAACCTCCTCCAAATTCTAAGACACACGCTCGTAACATGTCTTCCAAAACTTGGTTCACCCGTTCTGTCTGTCCATCTGTCTGGGGATGATATGTCGTACTGAAATTCAATCTCGTTCCAAGCTCTTCTTGTAGACATGTCCAAAATCTCGACAAAAATTTTGAATCTCTATCGGACACGATATTGACTGGCGTCCCATGCAACTGCACAATCTCTTGGACGTATAACCGTGATAGCTCTTCTGCACTTTGCCCAACTCTAATAGGTAGGAAGTGTGCCGACTTTGTTAGCTTGTCAACCATGACCCATATCGAGTCCTTCTTCCTTGCCGTCCTAGGCAATCCCACGATGAAATCCATGGAGATGTGTTCCCACTTCCACTCTGGAATCTCCAACGGTCGCAGCAATCCCGCTGGTCGCTGATGCTCGATCTTAATATGTTGGCATGCATCACACTGGGCTACATACAGAGCCACACTTCGCTTCATTCTAGGCCACCAGTAGACTTCTCTCAAGTCCTTATACATCTTGTTTGCCCCTGGATGAACAGTGTACTTCGACCGATGCGCCTCATCAAGAATCTTTTGCCTCAATTCTACATTATTAGGAACATAAATTCGTCCATTCATTCTCAAGATTCCATCCCTGTACTCGTAACCCGTCTTCATTGGTTGCCCATTTTCATTTACCCATTGGTGAAGTCTACGATCCTCCCCGGTAGCTTGTCGTATCTCCTCCCACCATCCAGGTTGAATTTGCAGATTCGCCATTGTGGACGACCCATTCCCAGGCACTACACTCACCGTTAGCCCACTGAATAATTCAATCAGTTGGCATTCTCGCATCATCATCTCAGCCGCGACTGCAAGATCCCTGCGACTAAGGGCATCCGCCACAACATTCGCCCGCCCTGGATGATAATGGATGGTGCAGTCATAGTCCTTCAAGAACTCCATCCACCGACGCTGCCTCATATTAAGCTCCTTTTGGGAGAAAATGTATTTCAGGCTTTTGTGATCGGTATATATTTTGAATCTCTCACCATACAAGTAATGTCGCCAAATCTTCAAGACGTGGATAACTGCTGCCAGTTCCAAATCATGGATGGGGTAATTCTTCTCATGGGGTCGTAATTGACGTGACCCATAAGCGATCACTTTACCATGCTGCATCAACACACAGCCCAACCCCGAACCCGAAGCATCACTATAGACCACGAATCCCCCAGAACCCTCAGGTAGGGTCAAAATCGGCGCTGTGGTTAACCGCTTCTTAAGTTCCTCAAAACTTCTCTCACACTTGTCATCCCATATGAACTTCACGTTCTTTTGAGTCAAACGTGTCAACGGCAAAGCAATCTTTGAGAACCCTTCAACAAACTGTCGATAGTATCCTGCTAGCCCCAAAAAGCTCCTTATTTCAAACACTGATCTAGGTCGATGCCAACTTTTAATGGCTTTAATCTTGGTTGGGTCAACCGATACTCCATCCCTTGAAATTACGTGGCCCAGAAACGCCACCTCTTTCAACCAAAATTCACACTTAGAAAATTTTGCATAGAGCTTTTCTCCACGTAGGGTTTCCAACACGACCTTCAAATGTTCACGGTGGTCTTTCACACTAGGCGAATACACCAGGATGTCATCTATGAACACAATTACAAATTTATCTAAGAATGGCCTGAACACTCGGTTCATCAAATCCATAAAGGCTGCTGGTGCATTCGTCAAACCAAACGGCATTACCAAAAATTCATAGTGCCCATATCTACAACAAAATGCCGTCTTAGGGATGTCTTCTTCCTTGACTTTCATCTGATAATACCCCGATCGCAAATCAATCTTAGAGAAGATTCTAGCACCCTTTAGCTGATCAAATAACTCACCTATCCTTGGCAATGGATACTTATTCTTTACTGTGACTTTGTTGAGGGCTCGGTAATCTATACATAATCTTAGGCTACCATCCTTCTTTTTCACGAACAAGACTGGGGCTCCCCATGGTGACACACTAGGTCTGATAAATCCTTTGTCTACGAGGTCCTGGAGTTGGATTTTTAATTCTTGCAACTCAGCCGGCACCATTCGATAAGTGGGGATAGAAATTGGCCTCGTTCCTGGCAATAATTCTATGGCAAACTCCACCTCTCGATCTGGAGGCAACCCAAATAGATCATCTGGAAATACATCTAAAAACTCCTTGACTACCTCCACATTCTCTGGCTTATCCTTTAATTCACCAGCCACAACCACATGAGCCATATAGCCATATGCTCCCCTTTCCAGCAACCTACAGGCCTTTAAGGTGGACACAAATTTATATGGGGTTTCAACCCTCTGACCCTTAAATTTCACCACCTTCCCTCCTGGACATCCTAACTTCACCGTCTTCTTCAAACAATCCATGCTAGCGCAATATCTAGAAAGGAAATCCATACCCAAGATTGCATCATAGTCTTGCATCTCCATAAGAATCAAATCTATCTCGAATTTCTCATCCTCAACTTTCACGAAGCAACGAACCATGAGATCTGTTTCTACACTTTTCCCAATTGGGGATTGAACCTTAATACTGTAACTCATTACCGAAGGTTCTAGACCCACGCTCTTAGCAGACTCTAATGCCATGAATGAATGAGTGGCACCAGGGTCCACTAATGCATGCATAGGAGTAGAATGGATCAAGATCGTACCTTCCACCACGCTTGGGTCAGCCTCTGCCTCCACCTTCGTTAAGTGATATACCCTGGCTGGTTGCGATCCTGGCTTTCCTTCAGGTTTCTTCCCTGGCTCGGCCTTGCTGCGTTGAGGGTAATCTCGAGAATAGTGCCCCTTCTGATTGCAGGAGAAACATGTGATCTCTCTCTTTGGTGTATCTGAAATTTTTAACGGCTTCCTCGCAGGGCAATCCCTGGCGAAATGTCCTGGCTCACCACACACAAAATAGCCTGCCTCCTTTGCTTTGCCTTCACACTTCTTCCCCACATGTCTCTTTCGGCACTTCTTGCAATATCTATCCTTCTTGAACCTTGCTCCTTCAGGTCGTTTGAATTGGACATGCGGAAGGCTTGCTGGCTTGTCTTTCTCCTCTGCCTTTAGCACACTATCCATCTTCAGGTCTCCTTGTGACACCATGTTTCTTTCGATAGTAATAGCCTTTTCCACCGCCTCTTCATAAGTGCGTATGTTCCATGCATATAGCACTTGTTTAACTTCCTTTCTCAATCCCTGAAGGAATTTCTGGGCCTTCTCCCGATCGTCAGCATTATACATTGGAACATATTTTATCAATTTTGAATATTTGGCCTCGTACTGAACTACTGACATCTCGCTTGTCTGCACCAAACTGAGAAACTCATGTCTTTTCACCTCTCGCCAATAATCAGGTAGATATTTATCGTTAAAAGCAGTCTTGAACTGCTCCCAAGAAATCTGAGTCCCCCTGGCCTCATATCCTTCCTGACTCGCATTTTGCGCCCTTAAGATCCTTGTCATTGACTTCCACCAGAGGCTGGCCTCCTCTTCCAGCATAAAGGTTGCGCACCGTACCCAGTGCTCTTCGGGGCATTCCAGGTGGTCAAGTAGTTTTTCAGTCTGTTCTAACTAGTACTCCCCAATGCTTGGATCCTCCTCCGGGTCACCCTTGAAACTAGGTGGGTGCATGTCGCGATACATCTTTAACCAGTTAGGCATCGGAGCTTCTCTCCTGTTCATCGAACTCAGCATTACTTCAATAAATTGACCAAAAGATCCCTCGCCACTAGGAGGTTCTGCGCCACTACCCTCCTGGGTATTAGGGGCAGGTGGTGGATTTTGGCGTCTCCTTCTATTCATCTGCATGATGCCCAAGCAACATTTACTTATCCATTATGCCAAGATACTTATGTATAAAACACAAGCTATAAATAACCATAATCTCAAAAAGACACACAATTTCTAGCACATTATATTTCATTGAAACAACAAGGAATACATAGAAGGTTCTTCCCTTTTTTACATCATCACAAAAGAAAGGGGGAAAGTCTATCACAACTACTCTTGACACAGGTCAAGACAAAATGATTACAACCTTCTCTCAAAATAGAAACATCCACTTTTAGTCCCCTGAACCTGACTGTCATCTAAGAAGACGTTGCCCCACCCCCAGCTCCCCCGCCTTGGCTTCCCACATGAGGTCCATCAACCTCGAAGCTCTCACGGGACTCATCAGAACTCGACTCACTGAGTCGCCTAGCACTCGCCGGGTCACTGAAGTAAGGCAACTCTTCAGACTTAGTCTCTTCGGACGGTTCCTCATAGGGGGGCTCAGGAGAATCTATCTCTGCCTCAATTCCCTTGGAAGAAGTCTCCATACTTTCATTGCTCCCAACACTCTCACGATCAGGGTCGGCTAACTGGCCCACTATGGGTTTTGACCGCCACAAATTGATCTCCCGAAGCTTCTCTATCAGTAGGGCACTATTTTGCATCAAGTGAGCCCTTCGAGCCAGCTTTCTCGCAACTCTTTTCCACTTCCCATGGAGCAAGCCTGACAAATAGTTTATTTTAATCTCTTCTAACAACTCCCGAGACAAGGCTGTCCCCGGAATGTCCGAAAATACATCCTCCACCTTGTTTAGATATTGTTGAATGCACTCCTTAGGCCTCATGACAGGGAGGGCCAAAGTCCATTGGGCCTTTAGCCTCCGGATGTGATCTTTAACTAACCAGCATGAACGAAAGGGGCTCCGCCTCTCCATACCTAAGAAGAAATAAAACAAAGAGGTTTGTTTTAGTACTACTGACCTTAACACTTCTTTGCCTAGTGTTGTTTCTTTTTTGCAGAAATTTGATGCTGTGTTCCCTGAAAAGATACTTAATGGTTTCAAGAAAGTTGTATTTGATCCCGGTGATTGGGTTTGGTGGCATATAAGGAAGGAACGATTTCCCATTCAAAGGTATTCAAAACAAAAGTTCGACCTTCCGGGTGAGTATACTGTAATTGCAACCTTTAATGTAGCTGATTTCTCTCCTTTTGATGTAGGTGACGATTTGAGGACAAATCTTTCTCAAGAGAGGGGAAATGATGTGAACCAGATTGCTAAAGCCTCACAAGATCTGTTCAGCATTCATGGAGACCCAATAATCAGATTTGCAAGATTGCAAGATTGATTGAATGACTAATTGATTGACAAGATTTTCAAGATTACAAGATTTAGGGTTGATTGATTGATTGAGAAGATTTACAAGAGACCAAGATTTGGGGTTGATTGATTGACAAGATTGCAAGATTTGGGTTGATTGATTGATTGGTTGATTGATTGACAAGATTTGCAAGATTTGGGGATTGATTTAACTCTTTTCTATTTTAGATAATTCTTGTTTCTTTATTATTAGATTATGTTATTTCCTTCTTGTAATCAATTCCTACTATGCCTAGGATTTGATTTATTTCCTTCCAGTTTAGGATTTGTGTTCGGCTATATAAGCCAATGTAAACTGAGAGGAATTTAGTTTTTGATCAATATTATTTGTGAGAGTTTTCTCTTTGGTTCTTCAATGAACTACTTTGAACTTATCAAGATTTTATCTTGTGGCGTTCATCCTTGACTTATCACTCACAACTCTTCTCATCTATCTTGAGTGTGGCGTCAACCCTACTTTCTTATACCTTTGGTTCTTATCTCTTTATAGATAACGGGTCAAGGTCCTTTGTTTTCTTTATTATGAATCTGTTTTAGAACTATCCTTGGCAAAGGAACCATTTTTGATTGTCAGGTCTCACCTTCCTTCGTGGGTTTCACATCAAGTTACATGCACAAGAACCCACTCACCTTAGCTCACACTTCTCGGCTGCACAAATTTAAGGCCGAACGTCGCTCCAAGTGAATTGTTCTATAAAAACTGAGACCTTTTTGTAGCCAAACCTAAAATATTTTTAGATAGATAAGTAGCCACTAAAATTATGAGATTGCATGAAAAATTTCAAGCCAAGACGGCCTCTCACGCGCCCACATGCGCTCCCAGAAGGACTTCCACGCGCCTGGACGCGCAGCTCTGCTGGGCGCGTGTGACGTACGCGCCGCACGGACTTCCGACCCCGAAAATTAAAACCAGCATAACTCTCTCATTTTAACTCCTATTCGAGTGCCATTTGAACCTACGGACTCCTCTTTTGACTCTCTACATGATTACAGAAAGAAACAGAACTTACCTCACAGATTTGGTAACTATTTGCATGGATTTCGAAGAGGGCTCGTATCTTCCAGCAGCTTGCTTTTGGCTTCCACTTGGGTAGAGTTTCCTTCCCTTTCTTCGGTAGAATTTCCCGTCTTTTATAAGCAACTTACCTCCTTAATTTAGTAGCTAAAAACCCAACCCAAAGCATGCTTATATAGAGCTCTTAAATCCATAAGATTGAGACACTTGGCTTTCTAAGATGGTGACACTTGGCACTTGAGATTTGCACCCTAATTATTGCTTTCTTCCCATGGTGACAAGTTGCTCTTGAGATATGAGCCTCATCATGACCTTTTAAACTCTTTAATGAATGGATTTTCACCACATGTTATGGAGATTTGAGCCATAATGATTGCTTTCATCCTACGGCGCCACGTGTCCTCGAGATATGAGCTTTCATCATTACTTTCTTCCTACTATGACATGTGTCCCTCGAGATGTGAGCCTTCATCATTGCTTCCATCCTACGGTGCCACGTGTCCCTCGAGATTGGTGTTTAATCATTACTTTTGATTTTCCATCCAAATTGTGCCACGTGTCCATGTAATCATTTCTACCCATGTGTCTCCATCCAAATGGTGACATGTGTCCATGTAATCATTTCTACCCATGTGTCTCCATCCAAATGGTGACATGTGTCCATGTAATCATTTCTATCCATGTGTCTCCATCCAAATGGTGACATGTGTCCATGTAATCATTTCCACCCATGTGTCTCCCTCCAAATGGTGACATGTGTCCTTTAATTGAATTAAATTTGGGTTTGAAATCCATAGGCACTTTTGATAACTTTTGGAATCCAAAGTTAGGTTTAAATAAGCTTTGAAGTCCATTGCACTTAGGTCTCCTAAAGATATCCTTTAATCTCACAAATTTCCAAGATTTTTAGTTAATTGTACTCGTACTTGAACCTTCAAAATTACGACTTTGCCCCTAGCTCAGAAAATGAACTTTTGTCTGAGGCATTACGTCATAATATTTGATTTTGAAAAATCTCGGGTATTACATTGGCAACATGTTGCATTAATCAAGTTTAATGGAAGTTTTGTATTGCTCAAAACCTCCATTCACATAAGGCTTCAACCTTTGACCATTAACTTTGAAAGTTCTATCTTCACTTTGCAGCTCTACTGCACCATATGGAAAAATCTTAGTAATGGTTAATGGGCCAGACCATCGAGAGCGAAGCTTTCCTAGAAACAATCGAAGTCAGTAGTTGTAAAGAAGTACTTGTTGCCCTTCTTGAAATTCTCACCTCACAATATTTTTATCATGCCATCTTTTGGTTTTTTCTTTGTAAATAGAAGCATTTTCATATGCATCAAGGCAAAATTCATCCATTTCATTCAATTGTAACAATCTATTTTCACTCGTAGCTTTTATATCAAAATTTAGCAACTTCATTGCCTAGTAAGCTTTATGTTCTAGTTCCAATGGTAAATGACAAGTCTTACCATAGACTAGACAATATGGAAACATTTCAATTGATGTTTTGAATGCTGTCATGTATGCCCATAATGCATCATCTAGCTTTTTGGACCAATCTAGCCTCGAAAAATTCACTATTGTTTCCAATATTTGCTTGATTTCTCTATTGAAAATTTCCACTTGGTCACTCGTTTGAGGATGATAAGGAGTTCCAACATGATGAGTGACACCATATTTTCTCAATAGAGAACCAAGATAACAGTTACAGAAATACTTACCTCCATCACTAATGAGTGCCATTGGGATGCCAAAATAAGTGAAAATGTTCTTTCATAGAAAATTGAGTACACTTTTATCATCATTGGATGGAAGTGCCACTGTCTCAACCCATTTAGATACATAGTCCACTACCATAAGAATATATTGATTTGAAAAAGATGGTGGAAATAGTCCCATAAAATCTATTCCCCACACATCAAACATCTCTACTTCTAAAATATTATTTAATGACATTTCATTTTTACGAGAAATATTACTGGTTCTTTGGCACCGATCACATGCATTAACAAAATTTTGAGCATCCCTAAATAATGAAAGCTAATAAAATCCACATTGAAGTACCTTAGCAGCTGTTTTTAAAGAACCTAAATGTCCACCACATTCGCGAGAGTGACAATGATTTAAAACACTTTTAATCTCATTTTCAGGAATATATCTCCTAATAAGCTGATTTGAACAATATGGGTCATCAGGGAAATATTCATTGATAGGAAATGCACCTTATTTTTCCTCTTCTAATTCCTGTCTAGATAGATGGTCTGTTACTAGATTTTCAGCTCCTTTCTTGTCTTTTATTTCTAAATCAAATTCCTACAACAAAAGAATCCAACGAATGAGTCTCAATTTTGCTTCTTTTTTTGCAAGAAGATATTTTATAGTTGAATGGTTTGTATATACTATTGCTTTTGACCCAATAAGATATGATCGAAATTTATCAAAGGCAAAAACAATAGCCAAATTTTTTTTTTCTGTGGTAGCACAATTTAGCTGTGCATCATTTAATGTGCGACTAGTATAATAAATAACATGCAACTTTTTATCTTTTCATTGTCCCAACACTGCTCCTACTACATAGTCACTTGCATCACACATTAGTTCGAAGGGAAGACTCCAATCAGGTGACATTATAATGGGAGCTGAAATTAACACCTTCTTCAACCTGTTAAAAGCACATAAGCACTCATTAGTAAATTTAAAAGGTCTATCCTTCATTAATAAATTACAAAGAGGCTTAGTGATTTTAGAAAAGTCTTTGATGAATCTTCTATAGAATCCAGCATGCCCCAAAAAACTCCTCACTCTTTTGACAGAGGTAGGTGGAGGTAATTTCTCATTGATCTCAATTTTTGCTCTATCTACTTCAATTCCTCTTACTGAAATTTTATGTCCCAACACAATTCATTCTTGTATCATGAAATGACATTTTTCCCAGTTTAGCACCAAATTAGTTTCTTTACATCTCTGCAAAATTAAGGAAAGATTAGCCAAACAATTATCAAAAGAAGAACCAAACACAGAGAAATCATCCATGAAGATTTTTATAAATTTTTCCACCATATCAGAAAAGATAGCCATCATGCACTGTTGGAAGGTTGTGGGTGCATTACACATTCCAAATGGCATTCTTAGCCAATTTTCCAACATAAGGATGCTCCATTAATCCCTTCCTAGATTAGTTATGCCTCTGGCTCTTCTCGCCCGTCATGACTCTTGTTATGCTTCGACTTTGTGTCCCCACACGAGGCTCAACACTTCAATCTCAAGGAGTTCCCATCCTTAGAACACTTCATATCCCCCGAACTCCCACATTTGGGTATCTTGAGACCAACACCTACACCTGGGTTTTCAGTTCTTCTTTACCTTGACCCGTATAACACTTACGGGTATATCATCTCAACCCATGATATTTTTTGATTCCTAAAACATGAATATCCAAGCATACCCTTCAAACCATCACAAGCCTCAACACTTTGACCCAATCCCTAGGGTCCTTGGACAACATGTCTGACCTTTGAGGTCATCAAATCAATCTCACATCCAAACCTCGAGATTACAAGCAACTGTTCCTAACCCTAACTCAGCAACTAGGATAATCTGACTTACATCCAAATCATGCCAGACATCCTCGACTCAAAATTCTGGCAATCGCTCACATCAATCACTGAACTAACCATACACAACACCACCAACACGTTATCTTTCCCCACTCCTATTGTTAGCCACACTCTGATACCAACTGTAACGACTGGCTCTCACCTGCAGGGCGCTACTTGTGAATAATCGACCTGATTACTCACACGACAAAACTACAACTAAATGCTTGGACTATGTTTCAACAGGAAATGCCCTAGGTGGGCACTAGGCTTTGTCTTTCCCTTCGCACCACTCGAGGAATTGGTCCCAAACACAAACAGGGAAACACAGCGGAACGGGACTCGAAACCTGAGTGAGGATCACCTTTCTTCAGCTCACTTCATGGCAAGCTAAAGGTGACCCAGGCACAAAAATTATAGCATCAAACATCCACTGAGTACTGTGAATTTATGGGAACATATCTTTTCGATCTTTACTTAATCCGAACTTGGCTCCACCAACTAAGGCTATATGCATCAAACCATTTCACAATCACCTATCACACTATGGTGATTACAACAACTCGATACAACTAGCGCTCAACAACATTTACACTCAATGATATATACACATACCACCACATGATTACATACAAGAGATACCACATACAAACTCGGGCGACAACGCTAGTCGCCACATCAGCCTCCTAACACCATACCTGCTAGCATTTGGTCTTGCACATCTACATCACGAGGTAAAACCTCATGACTCATAAAGACTCAGTAAGGGTGCAATGCATAAGTAAATAAAGCATGAAAGAGCATGTAATGCAAAATGCAATGTAAAACGAGTAGTCTTCCATGCCCTCATAACCTCCACAGGTTAAGGCATCAACCAACCCTTCCCATAACACTAGTCCTCTATATGACCATAGGTACACTAGAACTCATATCATGCAAGTGTTAATCACTACATGCAATTCATAAGAAAAACACTTACAAATGCATGCAAGACCACCACCCTTGGGGTCATCCCTTACCTGGTTCGAAGCATCTCTACCATAGATGAGAATTTCGGGCTGAACTTCGAACTCTTCTAGGATCACCGCCTCCCCAGTCGAACCTAGATGCAACCACATAACCAATCACATTAGACATTAATCTAGGGCTTATATTTTTTCCACACACTGTAAAAACCACCCATCGACAACCCAACCAACCCCAACGCATAATCCAACCATTACTTCACATTACACTATTTCACAACGTCTCACATAATGCAAATAACTTGAAAATAAATTATAAATTTACCTTTGTCAATCTGGAAAAGAAAATTGGCCAATCGCTCACACCGGCGTTGCCTCCTTAATTGCCATCTCATGGCCAAAATCCCATTTTTGAGCCTCTGGCATGCTTCTCAAGGTCCAAATTGATTCCCAAAACTTTCCCCAATTTTTCTGGAATTTTCCAACACTTTCTTCTATTTTTCCAGATTTTTCTTTTTTTTTCTTTTCTATTTTTTTTTTCTTTTATTCTTCTTCTTCATCTGCTTTTCTTCCCCTCGACTTCTTCTCCACAGCACGCCCACCAGTGCCGGCCCCTACTGGCCACCCCCGCTGTAGGCTCTACCACTGTTGGCCATCGCTGATAGCTCCACAACAATCGCCACCGGCCACCTGAACCTCTAGCAGCCACAGTCGGCCTCTTTGCGTAACCAGTTGCTGCTCCTACCATCACTGCAACCAACCCTATTGCCGACCCAAAATAGCCTCCCGTCGTCGTTCGTCCCTGACTCCAATTGGATCAGCAGCTCTGGAACCACCAAGCACCTTTGCTCGGTCGCCGCTACTGCTCAATCCGTTCCTCTACTCCAGCACACATCGTTGCCCATGGCTGCTGCCACTAGCCACTACCTCCGCCGATTGACTCTCTCTCTCGATTGCTCACCTTGCCTTGCTCTCTCCTGAGCCTTCTCTCGGCCAAGCTCCCTGCCTCACTGTAACACCCTGTGTTACTGGTGTTAAAAGTAAATAAAATAAAATTCCAAGAATATTTTTGAGAGAGATATGAGAAATGAAATGATGGGCCCCATGGAGGGGTATTTTGGTAATTTGATTAGTGAGCAGTCCAGTGGGCCCTATGGGCAGTTTTGAGAAATAAAGTAACAAATTGCCAAACCGATGATAGGAAGTGCCCTAGGACTTGGATGTCTAGGAAATGGGACAAGGGAGTGTCGAGCATTTCGAGATGAGACTAATGACTCTGAAAGAAGTCAGATTGGGAATAATTTCTGATACAACTGTTGTATAAACTGAAATTATTGGTTAGACCGAATGTTCATGAGGGGCAACCGAGAAATTACTGGTAAGTCTGAGGGGCCCGAAGGGTGGCCCGATTTTATAAATAAGTCAACCCTACAGTATTTTTAAGTTGAGATAAGGTCCTGTGAAGGCACAGGGACGAGATCGGTCTTAGCGAGTAATGACCGATTATTAATTTTGAGAAATCAATATTTTTAGTGTCTTGAGGGCAATTAATTAAGACCTTAGAGGGTCTAAATGCGAATATTAAAATTCCTTAATGGGATTATGGAGTATTAGTGGGGTTGATGCGAAATTATTAAATAATTATATATATATATATTTTAGTGTAATTAAATGTGTAATATATATATATATATGTATACATGCGCATTGATGCGTTGGGGTAAGCCGTGGCTTTTCTTGGATCCGCTTTGGATTCGAAACAGAGAAGATGAGAGCTCGCGAGAGGGAGAATCAGATAGAGAGAATGAAGAGAGCTCGCGCGCGCGAGAGAGAGAGAGAGAGAGAGAGAGAGAGAGAGAGCATTATGGCCATCGGCCATGGCAGCAACCGCCATGACCAGCGACGAAGAAGCTCGGCCAACAGCGAAGGCTGCCATGGCCGACGCATTTCAGAGGAGAAAGCTCGGGAGGATGGCTGACAAATCGCAAAGAGAGAGAGCGAGCAAATGAGTGAGAGATTGCTAGAGCAGTTGAAAGTGAGATCGAGAGAGTGAGGAGAGGCCGAATGCTGTGGCGGGGACAGCAGCGACCAGCAGTGGCCATAGCCGGTTGCAGCAGCTAAAGAGGCGGTCCAACGAGCGGCGATGCGTGGAGGCGGCCGGCGGGTCGCGACAAGCAACAGCAGGAGGCCATTTGGCTGGCGAAGATGGCTTGGCCGAGCTTCGAAAGACAGCGATGGCGGCCTCGGCAGTTGTAGCGTGCGCAGGGAAGCTTGCTGCGGTGGAGGTGATGTAAGTAGGTGGTGGCGCGGCCGAGCAAAGGCCGCGGCCGAGCAGCAGCAGCTGCCGGCGCGGCCAGGCAGCGGGTGATCGGCTGTGTGCGTAGGAGGGAGGCACTGTACGCGCATGGAGGAGAGAAGAAGAAGGAACGCGGGGAAGAAGAAGATGCAGAGGAGAAAGAAAAAAATAAAAAATAAAAATAAAAAATAAAAGAAAATAAAATAACTAAAATAAATTCTAGAAAAGGGAAAAATAGGAAGAAATTCAAGAAAATTTTGGAAAAATTCCAAAAATTAATTCGGGGCTTGAGGAGCGTGCTGGAAGCTCAAAAATGGGATTTTTGGGCACAAGTGGCAGCTCGGGAGCCAACACCAGTGTGGGCGTCTGATCGATCTTCTTCTCCAGATTAATCGAGGTAATTAATTTAATTCTTTTCAAAGTAATTTCATTATGTGAGATAATGAATGGTGTTGTATTGGTTGGATTAAACCCTCGGTGGGGTTGTTTGGAAGTTGTTGTTGAGTGAGTGTTGCGATGTGTGGCAAAGTTGAGGGCATTAGTTTAATGCCGGATATTAATGGAGTTGGGTTTGTCTGTGATTGCCTTTAGGTTCGACTGGGAAAGCAGTAATCCTAGAGGAACTTGAGGTTCAGGCTAGAGTTCATGCCAAGACAGAGATCAGGCTTCGAGCCAGGTAAGGGATGGCACCATGTGGAGGTGGCCTTGCAAGTTGGTAAATATGTTTGATAATGTTTTTATGTTACATTGGCATGTAGTGGTTATATCTTGTGTGATGCAAGACCTAGTGGACCTATGGCCATATGGAGGACTAGTGTGGTGGGGGCAGATAGGTTGATGCCTCAAACCTTGGTGGGTCGTGAGGATGAGTAAGCCTAGACTCATTTGCATGCATTTGTCATACATAAACACGATTATATTCATATTTACATGCATTGCACCCTTACTGAGTCTTTGTGACTCATGAGGTTTTACCTCATATGTAGATGTTGCAAGTCCAGATGCAAGTAGGAACGACGCCGGGAGGCTGTTGTAGCAACTAGCGAGGTTGCCCGAGTTGTGTATTTTATTATCTCTTGTTGTAGCCAGGTGGCATTGCGTATGTATACCCTTGTGAGTAAATGTATGTGTTGTTGAGCGATAGATGTATCTAACTATTGTAAGCATCATAAGGTGATAGATAATTGTGAGTTTGCATGAAGTATATGTGGCTTTAGTTGTTAAAACCAAGTAAGATCAGCGAGGTATGTTCTCATAAATCCCCAATACTCAGCAAAGTGTTGTTATGCTAGCTTTGTGCCTGGATCACCTCTGGCTTGCTATGGGGCGAGCTGAAGAGAGGTGAAGCTTACTCGGGTTTCAGGTCTCGGTCCGCTGAGTTTTCCTTGTATGAGTTGAGACCAATTCCTGAGTGAAGCGAAGGGAAGGACGAAGCCTAGTTCCCACCTAGGGCGTTTCCTATTGAAACATAGTCCAACCTTTCAGTTGTGGTTCGTCGGGTGAGTAATCCGGTCGATTATTTATCGGTGGCGCCTGTAAGTGGGAGCGGGTCGTTACACTCACGAGCTCTTTCTCCATTCCATTTTCAGATTCAAATTAAAGGGGCCACTGTTACAAGCTTGGGCAACAAACTTACACGCACACACTTATATATATATATAATTTACACATTTACCCTCCAAACTCTCATTAATTCCACTAGAGGAATTTAATAATTGCACTTGGAAATTTTTGTTACTTGCTCTTAGACCCTTCAAAGCTTAATTTAATTATCATCAAGCCACTTGAAATCTTGATTTTCCAAAAATTAATTTTTGACATTTACCCGGGAATATCGATTTCGTCCCTATGCCTGCACGAGACCTTTATTCCACATGAAATCGCTTCAGGGTTGCCTCACTCACAAAACCAGACCACCCTTACAGTCCCCTCAGCTTCCCAAAAGTCTCATATGACCATTCGGTACTGGCACCCATTATTCCCGATCGGACTGCTCCTAGCATCATTAACCTTACCTCGAGACGTTCACCAATCTCAAACCTTCTTCCTTAGACATCCAAGTTCCGAGGCATTCCCTACCGTCGATTCGACAAATTTTATTAATTAAATTCTTGAAATCGACCCTTGGGCTACCCGGACCACTCAAGGTCCTTTCAAAATAATAGGAATTTATTAATTTTCCAATACCATGCAATACGGGGTATTACAGCTTCCTACTTGCATCCTTCTCTCGCTCGCAATTTTAGCCTGGTAACTCCTTGAGTCTAGGTCCTTTTTTGTTACTGTGGACTTGTGTTGGGGCACTATGGGGATTTTTGCCAAGCGTGAGGATAGCTTATCCCCTTGCTCGCTCTCATGCCTGTGTATTCCCTTTTTGTAGGAGAAATGATGCTGACATTTTTTAAGAAAGAGCTTAAGGAAGAGTTGAAGGTACTCCGCGATGAGGAGAATGAAACTGCGTCTGGCTTTGTGCCAGTTGACAAGGTAGTTGGGAAGGCCCCAGCCACACCAATGTTAGCTTTTTCTATTATACAACCCCTTCCTATGGTTGTTGCTACCAAGGTTTCAGTCCCTAGTCCTGGGGAGCCCACCATTTCCAAGGAGCTGGTGTTGGTGTTGGTGCCTTAATGCTAGATTTAGATGGCATCTGTCATTTATAATTATGGGACTAATGATGTAATTCTTGCAATATATAGATGACAAAATGCATTTTCATATTTTGAGGTCATGTCTTCATTCATAGCTCTCCAATCATTATATATGAATGAGTTCTTAGATTTCCTATTGAAGGTCTTGTTCTTAAGTGTTTAAGAATATGTGACAATTGACCTTTGTAATAAGGATATCTTAATGATAATTCCCAGTCCTTAGACTTTTCAGATGAGGATTATGATTAGTCAAGTACGGACTGGCACATGGGATACTACATTTGATTAGTATCAGATGCTAATGGTAAAGGATGGTGAGTCGCATGCCATAATCCATGAGATGGATATAATATACACGTGGGTAGGTGTTAGTGGACCACTTACTAAATGTGACACATGTGATAGATCACATGGCTAAGAGGATCTATGGTCTATCACATGCTTCGATTGTGTTACTGGTCCTTTGACCGAAGGCAACACAGTTGTCTCATTTGTCGGTGCTAGGAATTTGACTTTTCTAAGAATCATCCGGTTATCGGGTGGGAGATGCACTGTGTGGTCCCTATGTAATGGTATATGGAGGTAGATTGTAACGCCCCGGGATTTTAATAAATTAAGTTTGGAAAATAATAATAAAAGAGACATTAGAATTTTCCTGGAAAAAATCATTTGTTTTTTTTTTTTCCAAATAATAACTATTTGCTCCATTGGTATGAAAGGTAATGGCTCAAATTGGAAGTCCTTTAAAAATTCATTATAGATATGTACTATGGATTCCATAAGGTACGTCCAAATGCTCCAATTAATTGTTTGTAGAGAATCTTCTCTTGATAACGCAAGTTCACATGAATATATATAATTGGAGATTAACCAAGGGATACCCATTATACCACAACTTAAACCATTGGTCTTTGAAGTTCACGTGACTCAACCCATAAATTATTTTCCACTATTCACTTTTATCTTTATGGAAATATTCTTTCTCAAGGCCAATCCTTTTCAACAGAAAATGGCAAAAGTAATTCTTATTTGAACCTTATTTTATTATTTCCTTTTTAGATATGACTTAAAAGAGATTTGGAACTCAGAGACGTGCCATTTGGAAATTTGAACATAAATCACACACACACCACTTATTTGCAAACAACCATATTTATTTTCCTTGATTCTTCTCTTAAGGATTTGATTTCACCAATACTTAACTAGGAGTACATAAATAAGCACGACGACATTTAAAAGCTTAATTTAAAATGGCTATTTTTACAAAGCTACTAAAATAATGTTAAATTACTGCTTTCCGTTTGTCCTTGCCTGAGCTGGTGGTACCTGAAACATCTATTGCACCTGGAACCTCGAATGTTCCATGGGTATGAACACCTAAATTAGATACAAATATCCAAGTGAGATAACTCATTATTATAGTGCGTGCAAATGCATTATGCAAAATGTCGTGGAGTAACCCGATGGTAGTGACGCCGGGCGTTACAATCACCCCTGCGGGCCATCATGTTATCAAAAGCCATAGCCATCCCTGACTTGGGAGGGTGTGGTCCTAGACCATGCACATGATGCAACCCATTTCAATGCCACTAGCCATGAATGTAGTGATGAATGTTCAAGTAAAATAAAATGCAGTACAAGGAAAATAAGTGATATGGAAGCCACCCGAATGTAGACACAACATGCAAGGGATGCGGGAGTTCATAAAAGAGGAGCTACTCACTTCAGCAAATTGGTTTGGGTGCTATTCACAGCGACTTGTTGGGTTTTCCGCACAAACAGTATAATTTCGAGAACCAAACGTTAAATATTTTTATATGAAATGGTAGGAAATAATTTATTACACATTTCTAGAAAATTACAGGTAAAATGGAGCTTGCACGTGCCCCCATGTACCGTCGGAAGAAGACCTCACGTGCCTGTACGCGTAGGAAGATCTGTTGCATGCGTTGCACGCGCCAATCGTTTTCTTCGGCAGCTCCGACGTGAGCAACGACCAGCTCTCGGTTTAATTGCATTTTCTCACTCATTTTAACTCCGTTTTACTCCCCATTTGATCCTACACCTCCCTCTTTCTTTCCTTCACAAGATTATAACTTAAAAATCAGACTTACCTTGCTGCCTCAAGTGACCCACTTCCAGTTTTTGACGAGTGCTCTTGCAGCTCTGACCACTATTTTTCTCTCTTATTTCTTAGCGAAATCACTCACTCTCACTTTCAGAATACTCCTTACTTTCCTAAGAACAAGATTTTTCCCTCAAATTGCTCGGCCAAGCCTCAATCTCTTGAGTTTCTTCATTCTTATTCTAAAACTTGAATTTATAGAAAAATTTGGCCAATCCCATTCCTCCAGCTTTCCTGGCACCTCAAGCCTATTCTTGAGGGTTCATGATGGCTTCTCCAGCCAGTGTTCAGTTCGTTAGGTTACTTTGGCGAGTCTCATTGAGGATTTTCGACAATTTGCACTTTAACCCGAAGTTTGGTATTTTTGCACTTTGCCCTAAGTTTTGAGCTTTTAACCGCTCGCATAACCTCTTATTTTAATCCTTGAACTCGTTTAAGAGGGGTTCATTTTTCCATTAAACGTTTCCTTAAAACGTTTTTGTGATATTTGGAGAAATTACATTTTTTACCCAATTTTTCTTAAAGTAGGGGTTTTAACCCCGAATTTTGCTATTCCTTGGAACGTTCCTTATTTATTAAATAATCATGGCTTACAAAAGTCTCGGGTATTACATTCAACCCCCCAAAAACAAAATTTTGTCCTGAAATTTTTTACATTTCCAGGGTCTCAAAAAAATGTGGATGTTGTCTGTGCATCTCGTCCTCCTTCTCCCACGTGGCCTCTTCATAATTATGGTGTCTCCACAGCACTTTCACGACTAGAATTGTCTTGTTTCTCAACACTTGTTCCCTCTTGTCCAGGATCTCGATGGGTTCTTCAGGGTAGGTAAGATCCTCTCATAGCTCAACAATGTTCTCAAAAAATTTTTGGGATGGGTCCGGCTCATTTCTTTGCAGTCGGGATACATGGAAAACGTCATGAATGTTAGATAATGCTGGGGGTAGAGCCAGTCCATACTCAACCGTTCCAACTGGTTCCAGTACTTTGTAGGGTCTAACGTAACGGGGACTTAATTTTCCTTATTTTTTACTCCGAGCCAGTAATTGAGCAGGTACAACCTTTAAATACACTCTGTCACCTTTTTGAAATTCCAAATTCCTTCACCGATTGTCTGCATACAACTTTTGTCTTCTTTGAGCTGCTTTAATCTGTTCTTGAATGACCTTGATCCTGTCTCCGTCCAACAAAGGGTTGTTCTACACTTTCGTCCATATAATGCCTCATAGGGTGCCATGCCAATGCTACTATGATGGCTATTATTATATGCAAATTCTACCAGAGGCAGGTGTTCTTCCCATCCCCCAGACAGATCAAGTACGCATGCTCGTAACATATCTTCTAGGGTTTGTATCGTTCTCTCTGACTGCCCGTCCGTCTGAGAGTGGTATGCTGTACTGATTCGTAGCTGCGTTCCCAAGCATCCCTGTAGGCTTCCCCAAAATCTGGAGGTAAACCTTGGATCTTGATCAAACACTATGCTTATCGGTACCCTATGTAGCTTAACGATTTCCTTTATGTAAAGTTGAGCCAACTTACTAACTGGGTGGCTAATCTTCATCGGTAGGAAGTGTGTAGACTTAATTAATCTATCGACTATTACCCATATAACATCATTCCCTTTAGGTCCTCGGGGTAGCCCTGTAACAAAATCCATGGTGATATGTTCCCATTTCCATTCTGGAATTTCTAAAGGCTGAAGCTTCCCAGCTGGTTTCCGATGTTCGATTTTTATTCTTTGACAAGCATCACATTTAGCCACATAACGAGCCACGTCCTTTTTCATTCCTGGCCACCAATACAAATATTTTAAATCTTTATACATTTTAGTGGCACCTGGGTGGATGCTATACTTAGCTCGGTGTGCTTCACTTAATATGGCTTGTCTTAATTCCTTGGCTCTAGGCACATAAACTCGAGTTTTAAATCGGAGTATCCCATCAAAAAAACTGAAGTCGGGGTGTTTAACATGGCCTTGGTCATCCACCTATGACTTTACCCTTAAGTCTTCCGAGGTTGCTTGTCGAAATTGCTCTATTAAATGGGAGTGTATCATCAAGTCGGCGACATAAATAGACGCTTTTACAGGAACCGCACTAACTGTTAATTGACTAAAAACTTCCACCAATTCCCACTCTCGGGTCATTAAATTTGCTGCTAAGGCCAGTTCCTTCCTACTCAACGCATCAATCACCACATTTTCTTTCCCAGGATGGTACTAGATCATACAATCGTAGTCCTTTAAAAATTCCACCCATCGTCATTGTCTCATATTCAAGTCTTTCTGTGAGAATAGGTACTTTAAACTCTTGTGATCTGTGAAAACTTCAAATTTTTGCCCATACAAATAGTGTCGCCAAAGTTTCAGGGCAAACACCACTACTACCAGTTCTAAATCATGTGTGGGGTAGTTTAATTCATGATTTTTTAATTATCAAGACCCATAAGCAATCACCCTTCCATTTTGCATCAGAACACATCCCAAGCCTACCCTTAAGGCATCACAATAGACTAAAAAATCTCCTGCTCCATCGGGTATCGCTAAAATAGGAGCAGAAGTCAACCTTTCTTTCAACTCACGGAAATTGTTTTCACATTTCTGGCTCCACTCATACTTTACTCCCTTCCTAGTGAGACGTGTGAGAGGTGCAACAATTTTTGAAAATCCTTCGACAAATATTCTGTAATACCCTGCTCAACCGAGGAAACTTTGTATTTCTGTTACTGTTGTAGGTTGTTTCCAATTTCGGATAGCCTCCACCTTTGACGGATCTACCTCTATACCCTCTCTTGATGACATGTCCCAAAAAAGTCACTTGAGTTAGCCAAAATTCACATTTTGAGAACTTAGCGTACAACTGGTGTTCCCGGAGGGTGTTTAAAACAATTCTCAAGTGCTGCCATGTTTCTTTTCACTAGCAGAGTAAATCAAAATGTCATCAATGAATACAATCACAAATTGATCTAGATAGGGCTTGAACACTCTGTTCATTAAATCCATAAAAGCTGCAGGCGCGTTAGTTTACTCGAACGGCATCACCAAGTATTCATAATGTCCATAACGGGATCTAAATGCCGTTTTTTCTATATCCTCTGCTTTTATTCTCAATTGATAGTATCTTGACCTTAAATCAATTTTAGAAAACACTTTAGCACTTTGTAACTGATCAAATAATTCTTCAATTCTAGGAAGAGGATATTTATTTTTAATGGTCACTCGATTTAATTGACGGAAATCAGTACACATTCTTAGGCTTCTGTCTTTCTTTTTCACAAATAACACGGGCTCCCCCCACGACGAAGTGCTTGGTTGAATAAATCCTTTATCTAGGAGATCTTGAAGTTTAACCTTTAATTCCTTTAATTCTGCAGGAGCCATTCTATATGGGGGTATGAATATTGGTTCTGTCCCAGGTAAGGTTTCTATGGAAAATTCTATTTCTCGATGGGGAGGTAGTCCGGGTAGATCCTTTGGGAAGATATCAGGAAACTCCTTGACTATTGGGACATCTCCAAGTTTCTTTTCCCCATCCTCTACTTGCACATGGGTGACGTACCCCAAAGCTCCCTTTTCGACCAACCTAATGGCCTTAAGAGCTGTTATCCACTTGGTTCTGTCACTTTGTCCTTGAAACTGTCTCCATTTTCCCTAGTCATCTCGTAACCTCACTACCTTGGATCGACAATCCACCCTAGCATCATATTTAGACAAGAAATCCATTCCCAGAATTAGGTCAAAGTCCTGGATTTCTAGTGTTGTGAGATTGATTTGAAATTCGCCATCCCCAATCATAATTTTCCCATTCCTAAAACCAGTATGAGTCTTTACTTGTTTTCCCAAAGGTGTGATTACTACCATGGGGTAATCTAGGTCTTCCAATTCCAACCTCAGGCAGTTTTCCAATGCATGTGATATGAACAAATGGGTTGACCCAGAATCTAGTAATACATGTACTGGGACATCAAGAAAGATCATCATACCTTGTATAATGGTCGGGTTGGCTCTTGCATCTTCCCTTGTTAATTTGAATACTCGGCCTTGCTGGGGTCCTGGGTATCTCTTGGCTGGTCCAACCTGATTTGTTTCTCCCCTCCGTGGGCAGTCTCGGGTAAGGTGACCCCTTTGTCAACAATTGTAGCACACCAGTTTCCTTGGACAATTTTGGGGTAGGTGATCTTTTCCTCCACAGTTGCGACATCCTAGCAAGTCCCCTAAATAGGTCCTTCCGGGGTGTGATGTTCGGCATTTGGGGCAACTACCTCTAACCTTGAAACCTTTCTTTTGAGGCGTTAGGTGGATGTTTCGTTTATTCCTCTCGCCATAAGACTCCCAAGCATTTATTTTTAGGGCTTCCATTCTGTATAAGTTGCTTTCCACTGTTAAAGCTTGCTGAACCACATCAGCATAGGAATGTGCCCCTGAAAAACTCATTACTTACTGAACCTCCAACTTTAAGCCTTCCAAAAATTTTTGTGCCTTGGCTTTATCATCTAGGTTGTAGATGGGCATGTATTTGATCAATTGGGTGAACCTGTCTTCATACTGTGCTATGCTCATGCCTTCACCTTGTCTCAAGTTCATGAATTCTCGACCCTTTTCCAGCCTTTTATATAATGGAAAATATTTTGCACTAAATAATTCTATAAAATGTGCCCAATTGACATTTAACGTACCTTCCCCTTGCATGGTCCTTTATGTGGTTCCCCACTAATGGTTCGCTTCATCTCGAAGCATGAAAATAGCACACCTCACCTTCTCGTCCTCAGTAGGGTTAAGGAGACTAAAAATTTTCTCCATTTGCTCCAACCAGTATTCGTTGGCGCATGGATTTGCTCCCGCTTGACCTCGAAAAATAGGCGGATTTAACCATTGAAACCTATCAATAACATCGGATGTATGGGAGTTGACCTGACCGGTTGGCAACATCCCCTGCATAAAATTCAGCATGTTCTCCATTACTCTTTCCATGCTACCCAAGCGAGTCCCACCTTCTGATCCTTCTCCTTGTGGTGGATCCCCTTGAGAGGCCTCTAACATCTCCTCACGATGGTATTGAGATTCCTCCTCGTGGGTATTACTTCCTTGTTGATTTGGCGTAACCGGCTCCATTATTCGAGTACGTTGGGTTCCCACCATCTGAAATATCTAAAATCATAAGATAGACATTCCAAACTTAATAAAGTATGATAATTTAAAATCCTTCATGATTTATTTAATAAGTTATAATCCCAAGTTTTTTTTTTCTCTAAGTTATTATTTTCTAACTTTGTAGCCTTTACACGAAATTCTAGAATTTTGTAGACTAAACGCTTAAGTGTTTCTTTAATGTCATAGCTAACACCCAGCTTTGGTAACCCCTAAGCCCAATAAATTCTTGTAAGCTTTGAATTTCCTCTAATATATGTTTATTTTTTCTTCTTTTTGTTTTTCCATCCACCCTCATAATTGTTTTTCATAACCTCGACTGAACTCAATGAATCTTCAAAGTTGACTTGCCTATGATCTCTTCAACATTTAGGTCACTTAGGTGGGCTCCACTTTGCCCTCATTTCTCATTTCCCATAGATCACTATATACCCAACCTGTCACCATGAAATCCCAAAAGTTCGCATCTCCTCGCATACACCTTAAATTTAGCTTACACAAACTTTATCA
Organism: Diospyros kaki; assembly: GCA_036245055.1. NCBI lineage: Eukaryota > Viridiplantae > Streptophyta > Magnoliopsida > Ericales > Ebenaceae > Diospyros > Diospyros kaki. Next base: position 16,216,862 of record BSEG01000009.1, on the reverse strand, counting down.
ATTTCACCATTAAACTGTTCACAAGCCATTCCTACCACAAAAGTTAACACTTTTACTTCACATAAATATATTACATAGGCTTCTCATATCTTACATATTTCATATATAGATATTTTACGTCACTCACCCTTATATTTTACACACTCATTTTCCACACACAGGCATTTCTCTTACCATCCCTCCTTACCCACATACTTTCATAATCTTTGTTATCCTTACTCCTCATCCGAACAAAAGTCCAACAGTGGGGTAATGGCCCGTTCCTCAGGTTCTTCCACTGGTGCCACTATGTTTATTGGGGCGTCTCCTCCTGGAACTACCAACTCCATTGGGGCGATCTCTCCAATCCCCTAGTTTGCCTCCAACAATCCTATGACTAGTTGAGCCTCAATCTCGAGCAAACGATTCGTGAAACCCACCAAGTCACCGAAGTTCCACTCACTGTCGATCTGATACCCAAGATCCTGCCACTCCGCGGTTAGTATAGAAATTAAATAATAAACTTGAAGGGATACCACGTAGGGAGGATGTTGGGGGTAAATGGGAGGGAGATCTTGTAAAATAGGGATGACAAAATTAAAAAAATTCCCTAAATCTTCCCCAGGGAGCATGTAGCATCCATCCATGAGAGCAGTCCACCATCCCATGATGGCTCGCTGGTTTTGGGCTTCGACTATGCTTGGATTCATTCCTGTCACCAAACATCCTTAGAGTTAGTTATCATATAAAAATCTCCAACCTGCTCTGATACCACCTATAGCGCCCCAGGATTTTAATAAATTAAGTTTGGAAAATAATAATGAAGAAGGCATTAGAATTTTCCTTGAAAAAACCATTTTTTTTTCCAAATAATAACTATTTGCTCCATTCGTATGAAAGGTAATGGCTCAAATTGGAAGTTCTTCAAAAATTCATTATAGATATGTACTATGGATTCCATAAGGTACGTCCAAATGCTCCAATTAATTGTTTGTAGAGAATCTTCTCTTGATAACGCAAGTTCACATGAATATATATAACTGGAGATTAACCAAGGGATACCCATTATACCACAACTTAAGCCATTGGTCTTTAAAGTTCACATTACTCAACCCATAAATTATTTTCCACTATTCACTTTTATCTTTATGGAAATATTCTTTCTCAAGGCCAATCCTTTTCAATAGAAAATGGCAAAAGTAGTTCTTATTTGATCCTTATTTTATTATTTCCCTTTTAGATATGACTTAAAAAGATTTGGAACTTAGAGAGGTGCCATTTGGAAATTTGAACATAAATCACACACACACCACTTATTTGCAAATAACCATATTTATTTTCCTTGATTCTTCTCTTAAGGATTTGATTTCACCAATACTTAACTAGGAGTACATAAATAAGCAAGGCAACATTTAAAGGCTTAATTTAAAATGACTATTTTTACAAAGTTACTAAAATTGCGTTAAATTACTGCTTTCCCTTTATCCTTGCCTGAGCCGGTAGTACCTGAAACATATGTTGCACCTGGAACGTTGAATGTTCCAGGGGTATGAACACCCAAATTAGATACAAATATCCAAGTGAGATAACTCATTATTATAGTGTGTGCAAATGCATTATGCAAAATGTCGTGGAGTAACCCGATGGTAGTGACGCCAGGGCGTTGCAATCGCCCCCGCGGGCCATCATGTTATCAAAAGTTATAGCCATTCCTAACTTGGGAGGGTGTGGTCTTAGACCACGCACATGATGCAACAAATTTCAATGCCACTAGCCATGAATGTAGTGATGAATGTTCAAGTAAAATAAAATGCAGTACAAGGTAAATAAGTGATATGGAAGCCACTCGAATGTAGATACAACATGCAAGGGATGCGGGAGTTCATAAAAGAGGAGCTACTCACTTTAGCAAATTGGTTCGGGCGCTATTCACAGTGACTTGTTGCATTTTCTGCACAAACAGATCGCCCCATGAGAGATTATCTCTCCCATCCAGCATCTTGCTCTGGCGAATAGCGATCTCGCGGAAGAGGTCGTGTAACACCCCGTAAATCCCAGGATCGTTTCCAACCCAATAGTTTCAAAGTTTAAATATAGGAGGCATTAAAAATGTTTTTCCCACTTCCTTATGTTATTTAAATGTCTTAATTCTTCCCTAGATTTGGAATAGAGGATTTAAACAAGGGTAAGTGAATACGATTATTTAGCTTGAAACCCTCAATAGAGTCACCATAGTTTTGTACCTTGATTCTTCTGTAACCTTGTGGTTCCAATTATTTACTCTAGTTTAGTCAATAGGAAATTGACGTGCAATGGGTAATCATATAACTGTTCATCAGGTTATAGCATGAACCAATCAATCTTTGATATCTGGGGTTTTCAATAACACTCTTTAAAGATTTTGGTAAAAATATGAGTACAATGGATATTCTTTAAGGGATTTGAATAAGAAAGTAATACGCACATGATATTATTGTAAAAGTAACCTTCCCAACAACAAAGGGAAAAAATGATAGTTAATACAAATGGTCATTTAGTAGCTTGATTACAATAACTTGATTTATTGGAATGTAAACAGAATAAAACAAATATTAGGTAGTTGTTTCCTCTTTGCCTTTGCTTGCTCCCGAGGTACCTGAAACAATTGCTGCACCTGGAACGGTGAATGTTCCAGGGGTATGAAACACCCAAGTTAGATAGTGATATCTAAGTGGATAACTCAGTATTGGAGGTGCGTGTAAATGCATTATGTAGTATGTCATGAAGTAACCTGATGGTAGTGACGCTAGGGCATTGCAATCACCCATACTGGCCATCATGTAATCATAAAGCCATAGCCATTCCCTAACTTGGGATGGTGTGGTCCAAGACCACGTACATGATGCAACCATGTCAATGCCACTAGCCATGAATGTAGTGATGCATGTCCATATGTATAAAAATGAGAACTAACGGTATTCAATGATATGCAAACCACTCGAATGAAGGTACAACATGTAAAAGATGCAAGAGTTCAAAGAGGAAGAGTCACCCACCAAAGTTACCTGACCTGACACTGTTTATGATTGTCGGTTAAGCTATTTTGCATAAAACATAAGATTTCGTAAAACTAAAGTTAAATATTTTTATATAGGCTTGTAGGGAATAAATATAGGGATATTTGTGCAAAATTTCAGGTAAAAAAGACCCCGCACGCGCCCCTAGTCGCAGCCAGCAGCGGCGCGTGTTACACGCGATGTGTCTTCTCCAGCACAGGTGCGCTGCAGCTCGATTTATCGGGATTTTCTCCTTCGTTTTAACTCTGATTTGACCTCCATTTTTTCCTACACTTCCCTCTTTCTTTCCTCTACAAGATTATAAAATTAAACTGAACTTACCTCGCTGGTTTTTGGTGATTCGGGTCCAGATTTCGATGACGCGCAGATTTCCCGTCAAGGCTCGTAACTCCTTCGAATCTTCACCGATCTACCTCGTTTCCTTTTGCAGAACCTCACCTTATTTCTCAAGAAAAAATTTCTCACCCTCAATTCTCTCACACGGCCCAACTTGCCTCAAATTTTCATGATTTGTTTTTGGTTGAGTTTAGGTTTTTTATAGAATTTGTGGCCAATTAGATTGTGCCACTTGGAGGGACACCTGGCCATTTGGGATTGGCCAATGGCTGATATTTTGATAGCCTCATGATGACTAAGTTTTGGCTTTTATCAGTTTGGCCCATAGTTTCTATAAATTACACTTTTACCCCTCATAACTTTTGAAAATCTCGTTTTAGCCCTCAAAATGCTATCCCTCCATTTCTAGGGATTCTAACAATCAGCCTTACACCTTTGGGTACCATTCTTGACTTCAAAATGACCACCAATTTTTTTTGAGAAATCACACTTTTGCTCGAAATCTCCAAAACGTATCATATTTTGCCCGAAATCTATCTGTTTCGTCTTGAATCTTGAATCCATCATATTCTTCTTTAAAAAAGATCACTCTTGTAAAAATCCTGGGTGTTATAGGTCGTCTCCTCATCTCACGATCTGGTGAGTTGCATGTTAGTGTAGGTGCTCTAGACCCAATTAGATTGGGCAAATTATACATTGACATTTGTAATCATATTTCATATTGAATAGAGAGTTATTTAATTCTACAAGAAGTCATTCTATTAGTTTCTTGTTATTAATGTAATGATCGGATGAAACTAGATAGAAGTCCATATGATGTATACTGTGATTAATCTATAAAGATGTGAGATGATGCATCACAGTTTCTCGACATCATTAAATGTCCCAAGTCGTAGTAATGTCAAGAATGGACATTGACAATTGCGGTAAGACTTGTATGTGCTATGTTTTTGCTATGTGATAGCAATGGGGTCTCACACCCATAGGCATGGGGATGCCTAGACAAGTACATGGGTGACCAATGTTGGAGAACGTGTCACTAGACATGACTCACTATGAGAATCCATTTTGGTTATATGTTGATGGAATTCTCATATGAGATGGGTGTAACTAATCCTGGGACCTGAGGTTATCACAGTCATCTCATAAGAAGACCGATATGCTTTGACATCATTTCGATGGGCCTAGATAAAGACTGCACGTGGGCGATCGTTGGGCATATCGTGAGGCTTATGGAGATGGGTGCGTAACCAAGATGGGACTCGTTTATCCCTTGATAGAGGATTGTTGGAAATGTATGCCCTAAAGACACGTTTTATTTAATTTATGGTAATGATGTTTCTTTTAGTCAGTTTATGGCACATATATTATTTGCATTTAATTGTTGGAAAAGTGTCCATGCTATTAAGTAAGTGATTCATGTGATGGGTCGTTCTTCACAGTTAGGCATGAATCATGGGTACTTAATAAGCAAGAAAAATATTACTCTTGATCTTTTGATAGAACTGGGCATTCTATCATGATAAGATCATTGTGCAATAGATCCTAATGGAGGATGGCTTGCCTTAGCCAGTAAACAGTCCGTTTACTCTAATTGTACAAGCGCATTTGGAATGCGTAGAGTAGACCTGTGATAGAAGCTAATGACAAAGTACTAATTATCATGGAGCTAGTCTATCACTGCTACTACGTGGACGAGTACTCTAATACTTGAGTATTAGTTGGTGGTCTAGTGAACCTAGAGCTATATTCTTAGATTCACTGTAGGTGAGGTCTATCAAAGATCAATAACCTTGTGAGTTGGGAGTATGGTTTCTAATTAGCTAAGACAGACTAATACAAGATAGTTTCTGTGATTCACCCCCTTGTGATTGTCCAAGAATAATCAAATAATCTAGGGCCCTGGGAACGTGAGTTAAGAGTGTGTGCTTCTGGGTAGCTCCCAGTGATAAGCAAGTACATTCGAGTAATCACGGATTATTGGACTAGTGATCTAAGGATGGTAGAAATCATTTAGAGAGGTGTTAGTACATTATTCCTTTCTAAATGATGGGTGTTACACAGAGGGGTATTTTCGTCATTACACTAGTAGGTCAAAGACATTGCACGTGCAAAATTATTCGTGGGGTCAGTGTTACCATATGGTGATAGTTGGAACACTTAGAATGACAAAATATAGCTATTGGGTAGCAGGGATATTTTGGTCATTTTAGTAGCCATGAATAATTTATCTTTTGGTCCCCGGGGTAGCTCGATATAACTCATGTATTATTTAATACATTTGGCTTGTTGGGTGAAATTACATTGAGAGAATTATTTTATTCAGAATGGTCCATAATTAATTGGGCTAGAATAAAATAATAGTTCATTGTTTTTAATTAATTAATTGGGCTAACCCAATTAGAAAATTAATTAAATGGACTTGGCCCACTAGGGTTTGGCCCACTAGGGTTTTAACCCTAGGGTTCTCCCTATATATATATTCTCTCTTTAGTTGTTTTTTTATCTAAGGGTTTTTACTCTTCTTCACCAAAAAGAGAGGCCATGAGTTTGAGTCATACCTTGGAAGATCAAAAGAGAACGTTCGAGTTCTGATGTGAAGGAGCCGACGGATTGCAGGACAGCCGTTATCTCCACCACGCGAAGAAGCTCCCGCCCCTCCTCCTCCTGTCGCTCCATTCCGTCCGGTAATCCGAAGGAAAAGTAAGTTTCCTAGATTCTACTCAATACGAGGAAAGTTTTTTTTTAGAAAACGCTTCCGTTGCATGCTATGTATCCTCGTTGATGGTCCTTCAAGGATGATGTATCTAAGGCGCCTTCGGTGGATATTCACTTTAAATCCATGGCCATGATGAAAGAGATCAATAAGGAGTTATTGATTCACTTTCTATTAAGTGAAGATATCCAGATGACTGAAGAAAGACTTATGCGATCATAATCAAGCAACACATTGCCAACTTGAGATCACATAGGATACATTGACGAGAGGATCGAATTATACAGTAACCATGCTCGTGAAAGGTTATTTGCGGATTATGAATCCTTTTGAATAATTGGGTAGGCATGATGCCTTGCTAGAGGCCAATCTTGTGTTATGTGTTCGTACCGACACATTGCCAACATATTCGGGAGCCTAATGAGTCATACGCAATAGGCACGGTCCCTGGCTTAAACCAGGAAAATGGACATATAGTTAAGTGGGACACTTCGGCAAGAAGTTGTGCCGTCCTAGATTCTCACGGGAAAAGAACAAACAGACGTAATGACGTCGATATGACGAGGGGTCGTCATAAAGGAAACGACTTAAATCCGCAAACGACTTAAAAATCTAAAGGTTAGATTTACTTTATTATGTTTGTGATTGTTTTGATTTCGATATTGATCCAATTGCTGGGATTAGGGTAAGGTTCAAATTTTTTTGAACTACGCTACTTGCCCCGTAGCGACCTTGCTTTACTTTCAGTGGTATCAGAGCCATCGTCGAAATATTTCAATTCCTTACGTGCGGATTCGGTTATGTTGTTATTTGTTAAATAATTAAATAATTATTGCGTTTGTATTTTTAGATTGCAAAATATTTTTGGGTGAAGGGCAAAAGATTGTGTATGACACGAAAAAGGGCGAAACGGGGTTCGGGGTGCATACGGATGCACCGGAGGGTCAAAAAGGCGAAGCCATGTGGGGCTCTCACGTGTAGGGCACCGCCAGGGGGGCCCAGCACGCGCAGGGCCACGGCATGGCGCGGCCGTGCGTGCGCAGGCGCCCCAGGCGTGGCCGCGCACGCGCAGGCGCTGCAAGGCGGCCCGCGCACGCGCAAGCCGCATCCGGGCACGGGCGCGACCCGCGACCAGTGCTCGGCCTCCTCGCTCCCACGACCCGTGCTCGCCCCAGTGACCCGCGCGCGGCCTCCTCGCTCCAGCGTCCCGCGTGGCCACGGCCCGCGCGCCCCAGCGGCCACGGCCAGTGCGCCCCACGCGCGTCTCATGCGTCCTGCTGCTAGCAGCCTGTTTGACAGGCCCGGCCAGCAACTGGGTGGCCCCCCTGGCTGCCTTGGCCCGTGTTTTAGCCCTTCCTCGGGGTCCACGTGAAGCACCCGGGCTGATCCTTCGGTGGCCCAATGCGTTCGTTCCCTTAGGTGGGGCCCGACTAAGTTGTTTAGTTATTTTTTATTATTTTATCCGATCCATGAGTGTATGACACTTATGGGCTGTGATTAAAATTGGGTCAGGGCCGTTAATTGGGTTATTTATTAATTATTGGGCTGCTAGTGTATGTTTGACATGCATTAGTTGATCCAAGGTCTGTTGAGCCTTATTAGTTAAACTAATGGATGGAGCCCAAGCCCAACACAATTAAAACAATTTTGTTTTTCCAAAATTATACAAATTTTCAATTTGTTGAAAGCGTTTCATTAAGTTTGAAATAGATGCGATAATTAATTAACATAATAGTGAATAAATCAATGTGATTGATTGCATGGGTGTATGGTATGGATCGAGTCGACCATTTATTTTATGTTAGGAATGAATGCTTGTAAATTTGGTTTTTGAAATAGGGCCTGCGTGTCCTGCCTCTCTTATATTCTGATGTACATTCTCTTCTCATCTCACTCCCCCCGAATGTAACTCGGGGTTTCTCATTCTATGTAATGTATGTAGAATATAATAGAGTAGTGATAGTTGTAGTTTGTATGAAGAGAAAGAGATGGAGCCAAATTGAAGACAAGATTCGAAGACCAATGAAGGCTTGAAGAATGTGCTTGAGAAGCAAGTTATGATTTTTCACCTAGGTTTGACCCGCTAGCGTCCCTTCTATGGCTCGAGGGGGCTAGCCATAGTTATCCATACCATACACCAGTTTGAGTCGTTTATTATGCATTATTAATTTGATTAATTGCATGTGATGAGACATAAGTAAATAAATAATAAATCTCTCATTAATACTAAGCCAATTTGCCTTCCATCATTATGAAGCATTAGGTTTCTAGCTGGCACTTGATTTGTTGAGTCACTCAAGATCATGTGTCACCTATGATTCCTATGTTTCATAGTCCATGAGATGTCCCTGAATGTTGTGTCCGACTTAACTAGAAAGGTGGGGTTTGTTGAGTCACTCAAGGCCTTACTAAGTATAGAGGCAAAGATTGGGAATCACATAAGATGTGCTTGACAAGGAGTTGTCAACCTAATGAATATAGGAGTTGCATGGAGATGCAATTGGTATCAAGTACCTACCTAATCGATCCTAGCACAATTTGTTGAGTCACTCAAGGTTGTACGAGGGGAGATGGGATCCTAACCCATTAGGAAATCTTCCAACTGGATTTCCCGAGTTATGTCTTGAGGGTGGCAAACTCGTAGAAAATAGTGGGAGCAATCATAAAATGTTACTTTTTGCAATTTATGATTTCGTAAATAAATATGATTATAACATTTATCTCTATAATTCAGGTTGTTGATCCAGAATGTCTGGAAACGCGTTGATAAGATCGATACTCGATGGCAATAATACCTTCAACGGGACGAATTTCCTCGATTGGGAGATGAATGTGAGGATAGTCCTCACTCATGAGAAGATCCTCTATACGATAGAAACACCTCTTCCTCCCGAACCATCACTCGAGAATGTCGTAGCACATGAGTCCTGGAAGACACACAAGGGTGATATGATCACTGCTCAGTGTATCATCCTGGCAGCCATGACCCCGGAACATAGGCGTCAACATAAGGCTTATACTGCCCATGAGATCATGGCTAGGCTCAAAGATCTCTATGAGGAGCGAACTAGGCATGAACGTTATGACGTTGCCAAAAAGCTCTTCAGGTGTCGTATGGCTGAGGGATCATCTGTTGAAAAGCATGTCACTGAGATGATAGGCTATATTGACAGATTGTCAGAGCTTGGTATGGGTATGGATGCAGAACTTAGCCTTGATTTTGTGCTACAGTCCCTTCCTGATTGTTATGGACAGTTCATCATGAATTTCAATATGATGAATATGGATAAGACTCTTGGAGAGTTACTATCCATGTTGCGGGAGGCCGAGCCCAAGATAAATAAGAAGGCCAAGGGAAGTGTTCTCTTAGTTGGAGGTCCCAAGGGGCACAAGGGCAAGCCTAAGAGTACAAAAGACAAACAGAAGAAGAGTTCTTCCACAGCGCCATTTGGAGGAGTCCAGAAAACTAAAGCCCATAAGGGCAAGGAGGATGCGGTCTGTTTCCACTATAACAAGCTGGGCCATTGGAAACGGAACTGTAAGGAATACCTTGCAGAGGTCCAGAAGAAGAGGAGTTCTACTTCGAGTACTTCAGGTATTTATGTTATTGAAGTTAATTTATCTACTTCTGATCAGTCCACATGGGTATTAGATATTGGATCTGGTGCTCACATTTGCACTTCTGTGCAGAGGCTTAGAGGTACGAGACGATTGACTCCAGGAGAGGTAGACCTATGCGTCAACAATGGATCAAGAGTTGTTCCATTAGTTGTAGGGATTTTTTCATTGACATTGCCCTCTGGGCTTGTGTTAGATTTACATAACTGTTACTTCATTCCTAGTATGACTAGGAATATTATTTCTATTTCTTGTTTGGATAAAGATGGATTTTCATTTTTATTTAAGGACAATAGTTGTTCATTTTATAAAAATGAGTTGTTTTATGGTAAGGCAACAATATTTAACGGTTTGTATGTTCTTGATGTTGATACTCCTGTTAATAACATAAATATTAAGCGACTGAAATCAGGTGATTTAAATAGCACTTATTTATGGCATTGTCGCCTTGGCCATATAAATGAGACTCGCATATCCAACTTGTATAAAAATGGATATCTTAGCACATTTGATTATGAATCATATGGTGCTTGTGAATCTTGTTTACTTGGCAAGATGACTAAGTCTCCTTTTAAAGGAAAGGGAGAGAGGGCCACAGAAGTGCTAGAGCTTGTGCACACTGATGTGTGTGGGCCCATGTCCACCCAGGCTCGAGGTGGGTATGTCTACTTCATAACCTTTACTGATGATAGATCACGTTTTGGTTATGTGTATCTTATGAGACACAAATCTGAAGCTTTTGAAAAGTTCAAGGAATTTAGATTTGAAGTAGAGAAACAAACTAGGAAAAGCATTAAAGTACTTCGATCAGAGCGAGGTGGTGAATACTTGAACAGTGAGTTTCTAGATCATCTAAAGCAGAATGGGATTCTCTCACAATGGACTCCACTTGGAACACCAGAGATGAATGGTGTTTTTGAAAGGAGGAATAGGACCTTGTTGGACATGGTCCGGTCTATGATGAGTCGTACTGAACTCCCCATTTCATTCTGGGGATACGCACTCCTCACCGCGATCTTTATTTTGAATAGGGTTCCAAGTAAGTCAGTTACTCAGACTCCATATGAGATATGGAAAGGAAAGAAGCCAAATTTATCTTTACTTAAGATTTGGGGTTGTGAAGCTTATGTCAAGCGTGTTGATAGTAATAAGCTAGAACCCAAATCGATGAAATGTTTGTTTGTAGGATATCCAAAAGAAACAAAGGGATATTACTTTTACCACCCACAAGAACAAAAGGTGTTTGTTACCAAGCATGCAGTATTCCTTGAGAAGGAATTCCTAAATGCTATGGTTAGTGGGAGGAATGTTAAACTCGATGAGATTCGAGGTGATCCGCAAACAGATACTCCCTTCCAGGAACCCGAGGAAGATCAGACACAAGATGTTGTGTCAATTCCCCAATCTTCCACACAAGGACTTCGTAGGTCAACGAGAGTTCGTATGAGCCCGAGAGATATGGATTTCTCATCTCAACACATGGAGATGTACTTTTGGTTGAGAATGACGAACCAAATACCTATGACGAAGCAATGTCAGATATTGACTCTAGGAAATGGCTTGATGCCATGAAATCCAAAATGGATTCCATGTACACTAACCAAGTATGGACTTTGGTCGATCCACCTGAGGGTATTAGACCCATTGGGTGTAAGTGGGTCTTCAAAATGAAGACTGACATGGATGGCAATGTATAAACGTACAAAGCCAGGCTCATGGCAAAAGGTTTCAGTCAAAGACAAGGAGTTGACTATGACGAAACCTTCTCGCCTGTAGCAATGATAAAATCCATTCGAATTCTGCTTGATGCTATAAATCATTTGCACACTTACCCTTTTATTTGACAACCAGTATTAACCTCATAGCCCCATTACAACCCGATCTGATCCTTCTTGATGCTATAAATCATGTGATCTCAGAATTCGAGTTCGGAGTAGGGAATTATGTTTAAATTCAGAAGTTATTTATCTAAGGCATTATTCCAGTCATGAAGCTATGTCAATTTTCCCGTTCTTTCATGAAAATACGTTCCTTATATTTGGGATGACACCAATTTTGAACTTGTTCTACATTTACTCTTATAACGGTGCACTCCCTTGTGTGTACACCTGAGGAATCGTTTTATTAAAGGGAAAATCCACAATAAGGTTTAAAGTCAAAACTTCGAGGGAGTAAATCTATGTATTGATCATCCTGATTGCCATTCCTAAGATTGTATGACCTTTAACCATAAATCTAATTTTGAATGTTCGACTTATTTTGAATGTTCTACTCTACGCATTTTGGTTTCGAATTTGAAATTTTTATATTCATGCAAGTATTGCGATTAGATCATGGCTGGTGTATAATCCGATTGCTAAGGGACTAGCAATATTCAAGTTGGGGGATGTGATAAGGGTCAATATTTCCTAAATCTTAATGAATTATATCCCCATTTTGGCTTTATATTTATGCTTAAAATAAATAATTATTCGTATTACAGATTATTTCAGGATGAAGCAAGGAAGTTGACTTCTACAATTAATTAGGGGCATAATCGAAGACATTGGATTACCCGTTATTATTGCTCAAAATTCAAAGGCCAATTATGGAATCTAGAGGATGTTTCAAGTGCACTTGGCCCAACAATCAAATAGAATCCAACACAAGGAAGGCCCAAGCCCAAGCTCAAGCCCAACACAAAGAAGGCCCAAGCCCAAAAATATGAAAAGCCCAAGTCCCACAAATAGGATGACATCATCGCTTACATCATGGTTGAGATGACATCATCGCTTACATCATGGGATAGGATGACATCATCGCTTACATCATGGTTGAAATGACATCATTGCTTACATCATGGTTAAGATGACATCATCGCTTACATCATGGGTTGGAATGACATCATTGCTTACATCACCTATTAGATATTTTGTATTATTAAAATATATAATTAAGTGGTTTCCATTACATCTTGGAGCCTATAAATAGAGCACTTAGGTGCACTTGTAGAGAGGATTATTCTTGAATGAAATTTCAGTTGTTTTAATTTCTCTTGTTCTCTCTTATTTTTCTCTCTTATTTTCTCTTGCAATCTTACTTCTTTTCTTTCTTCTTTTAAATTCTTATGTCATTTATTGTTACTTTATTATCCATCGCCTAAATGGTCGGTTAATTTCTGCCTTTAAATTCCTGCAATTTCAATTATTATCTTTCAATTATATACTGCCTATATGGTTGGTTAAAATAGTCTTTCAATTATTGTCTTTCAATTATATACCGCCTATATGGTCGGTTAAAAAATTATCTTTTAAATACTGTCTTTTAATTCCCGTCATTTAAATTCCTGCCAATTAACTTTTAAATGGAAATGAGTAGCTAAATCTAATCTTGGGTTAAGGCGAGGACAGTGTCCAATGTTCTTGAATCTCAAGATAAGCCAAACCTCGATGAATGCAAGATTTATCTGAGTTAAACTCGAGTTGAGTGTGTAAATGGTTTTGTGAGTTTGGATTGGGTCATCATCCTAACTTAGAACTCTCATGCCATGTATGAGAGTTGCTAGAATTGGAGATGAGATATACCCAAGCTCAGACGATCAAATCATAGTCTATAGTATAATACAATTTACAGTGACATCTTAATCTAGAACCATCATATCATGTATGAGGGTTGCTTAGCTGAGAATCATTCGTATCTTGAATTATAACTACCAAATGATCCTCTGTTTATTTCAGATTAATATTGCTGTTTAAATTGCTATAAGAGATTTATCAGGCATTGGTTCTGAACTCGCCTCAACCCAAGACCTTTTTAATATTCCAAAAAAAAAAACCTTTTCACAATTAAGAAAACTTAGTTCTCTTTGGATAAATCAACCCGAATCAACAATTCTTTTGTTAAATAAACCTCCCAGTGAATCGACCCGGACTTGTCTGGAATTTATATTTGTGCTACAACTACACTCACACACTGGTGAGTTTAAACCTCCTCACCATTTCAACACTGAACATCCAAACTGATTTAGGCTATTTAAATTGTAGGGTGAGGAGTGCAGCCAAATTTTGGCGCCGTTGCCGGGGAGGTACAACAGAAGAAAAAAAAAATCACTCCACGGGTAACTTTGTTCTTAATATTGTTTTTTTTCTTAACTGTTTGTATATTATTCAAATTGTATGAGACTTAGATCTGGTAGAATCTTAACCCATCAAATTGAGTCAAACCATTCTATAGATTCTTTATCAGAGACTGAAATATCACTTTTACAATCCATAATGTCTTAACAAAATGAAAACCTATCTGCTCACGGGAGTGATTGTGGAGAACATGATCCCTTGGATAGTGATGAGATTAAACCCCTCAGGGATTATTTGCACCCTCCAAGGCAAACCACTCCTTCTTTCATAATCCTACCAATAAACCATCATCGATTTGTCCTTAGACCAGGTACCATACAAATGCTCCCCACATTTCATGGTATGGATTCTGAAAATCCATATACACACATGAGGGATTTTGAAGAGGTATGTGGTACCTGTGGGGATCAAAATATACATGAGGACACTATTAGACTAAAGCTCTTCCCGTTCTCACTCAAGGATAAAGCAAAAATGTGGTTAGGGACTCTAGAGCCTAGATCAATAGGAACTTGGAGAGAGATGCAAACAAAATTTCTAAAAAAATACTTCCCAACTAATAGAACAGCATCACTCCAAAGGCAAATGATGAATTTCGTCTGTAAACCAAATGAAACATTTGCTCAAACTTGGGAACTTTTCAAGGACCTCTTGCATTCTTACCCACACCATGCCTTTGAGCAATGGCGGGTAGTTAGTTTCTTCTTTAATGCCTTAACTCCTAATTTGAAAATGCTGGTGTCCACCATGTGTAATGGTGATTTTTATGAAAAAACTCCTGAAGAGGCTGTTGCATACTTTGACCATGTAGCTGAAAACTCTAGAAATTGGGAAGTTGGGCCATTAACCATGGGAGATTTGAGAGACCAATACAATCCACAACCAAAGGGAAAACTCCAATTAAATGAAATTGATGACATCAGTGCTAGATTAGCTCTGTTGACAAAGAAAATGGAAGAATTGGAGATGAAAAAAATGAAGGCTGTCAATGAGGTAGAGGTGCATTGTGTAGTGTGTGAAGCCAATAGCCATATAACAGAGGAGTGTCCAATTCTCCCTGCTTTCAAAGAAGTGTTGTATGGCCAAACTTCAAACTCACAACCAAGGCAAACAGAGGGTAGGATATACCAGAACCAGAACCAGGGTGGAAATTATCAAGGGTACAACCCAAACTCAAACACCTACCATCCAAATTCTAGGAACCACCCAAATTTCTCTTGGAGAAATGACTCAGCACCTCAGCCACACCAACCATTTCCCTCACAACCACAGCCACAACCTCAGCCACAGCCCTACCAGCCTAACCAAGGACCATCTGGCTCATATCAGCCATCGCATAAGAGATCCCTAGAGGATACTCTACAACAATTTATGCAAGGGCAGATGGGGAACAATGCTCAGGTAACAAAATTCCAAGAGCAAACAAATAGGGCAATTGAGGATATGAGGAGTCAGCTAACCAAGCTAACTCAAACTTTGACTGTGAGAGAACCTAGGAAATTCCCTTCTCAACCAAATCCCAACCCCGTGAGGCAAACAAATCAAGTGGAATCATCAAATAGTGGGAACAATAATCATGAGCAGGTGCAAGCAGTCACTGTCCTTAGGAATGGAAAAATAATTGACAAACCAGATGACCCTAGGATAAACCAACCTAATGCACAAGAAGAAGAACAAAATGAAAATACAAAAAATGACAATGCTCCAGCTTTGGAGGAAAAACTTGAAAACAAAAAAAAGGAAGATAAAGAAAAAAATAAGGTGGAAGAATTCAAGAGCAACCCTGCACCACCATTCCCTCAAAGACTTACTCAAACAAAGAGGGAAAAACAAAATGCTGATATTTATGAAGTGTTCAAGCAGGTGAGGATTAACATTCCTCTCCTTGATGCAATCAAACAGACACCATCTTATGCAAAATTCTTAAAAGACTTGTGTACTGTTAAAAGAAAGATCAACATCCATGAGAAGGCATTCTTAACTGAACAGGTGAGTTCCATCCTGCAACTCAAAACACCTCCTAAGTACAAAGACCCTGGTAGCCCAACCATTTCTTGCATAATTGGAAGCCAGAGGGTGGACCAAGCACTCTTAGATCTAGGAGCAAGTGTCAACTTGCTTCCTTATAGTGTATATCATCAACTGGGCTTAGGAGAACTCAAGCCAACAAGAGTTACCCTACAGCTTGCTGATAGGTCAATCAAAGTCCCTAGGGGGATAGTGGAGGATGTATTAGTGCAGGTGGACAAATTTTACTTCCCTGTTGATTTTATAGTCTTGGACACACAACCCCATCAAGGCCCTCAACCCCCTGTTCCAGTCATTCTTGGTAGACCATTCCTAGCAACTTCAAATGCCATAATTAATTGTAGGAATGGAATACTTAAGTTATCATTTGGAAACATGACTGTAGAGATGAATATCTTTAGAGTTTCCAAACAACACATAGCTGAGAATGAGGTGGAGGAAGTAGATTTGGTTCAAACATTAGCTGAGGACTATTTTGCAAAAGAATTTTTGAACAAATCTATGGAAAAAGATCAAGAAGAGAGGGAGTTAAAAGAATTAGAGAACACTAGGGAGCAAGAAGCAATGCTTGTGGCTCAATGGATTCCCAAATCAGAACCATTGGGTTCTCTAAAGAATGAGGAGTCACAATCTGATAATACCTCACCCACACCTGAAATGAAACCTTTGCCAAGTGAGTTAAAATATGCATTTCTAGGTGATGAGAACACACTCCCCGTAGTCATCTCTTCAAGTTTGACATCCCAACAGGAAATTCAACTGATAAACATTCTGAGAGATCATAAAAAAGCCTTAGGTTGGACCATCTCAGACTTGCATGGAATTAGTCCTTTGACTTGCACTCATAGGATATTTCTAGAGGAGGATGCTAAACCTGTTAGGAAAATGCAGAGGAGACTCAATCCTAACATGAAAGAGGTGGTTAGGAAAGAAGTGCTAAAGTTGCTAGATGCGGGTATTATATACCCCATCTCTGATTCAAAGTGGGTCAGCCCCACTCAAGTGGTCCCAAAAAGGTCTGGAGTCACAGTGGTGAGAAATGAAAAGAATGAGTTGATCCCTACTCGCATCCAAACCAGATGGAGAGTGTGCATCGATTACAGAAAACTCAATGCAATGACTAGAAAAGACCATTTTCCATTGCCATTCTTGGACCAAGTCCTTGAAAGAATAGCTGGGCAAGCATTCTATTGTTTCCTTGATGGTTATTCAGGATATAACCAGATTGACATTGCCCTAGAGGACCAGGAAAAGACCACTTTCACATGTCCATTTGGGACATTTGCCTATAGACGTATGCCTTTTGGACTATGCAATGCCCCTGCCACCTTCCAAAGGTGTGTGATGAGTATTTTTAGTGAGATGACAGAACACATTGTGGAGGTTTTTATGGATGATTTCTCTGTCTATGGAGCTAGTTTTGAGGCATGTTTAGAGAATTTAGAGAGAGTTCTAGCTCGTTGTGAAGAAACCCACCTATGCTTAACTGGGAAAAATGTCATTTCATGGTAAAACAAGGTATAGTCCTAGGGCATATTGTCTCTGCTAAGGGAATGGAGGTGGATAAAGCCAAAGTAGAAGCCATCCAAAAACTGCCAGTCCCTAAGAGTGTTAGGGACATCAGGTCTTTCCTTGGGCATGCTGGGTTCTATAGGAGATTCATAGCATCTTTTAGCAGCATAGCCCGGCCTCTGTGTAATTTGCTCTCCCAGGATGTCCCATTTGAGTGGACATCATCTTGTCAAACCTCTTTTGAGAGGTTAAGGAATGCTCTCATCTCAGCCCCCATTATTCAACCACCAGATTGGTCATTGCCCTTTGAACTCATGTGTGATGCAAGTGATTATGCTATAGGAGCAGTCCTAGGGCAAAGAAAAGATAAAAAACCCTATGTCATCTACTATGCCAGTAAAACCCTTAATGAAGCCCAAAAAAATTACACAACAACTGAGAAGGAACTATTAGCAATAGTTTTTGCATTAGAGAAGTTCAGATCATATCTGGTGGGGTCATTGGTCATTGTTTTCACTGACCATGCTGCTTTGAAATACTTGCTCACCAAACAAGATTCCAAACCGCGTCTTATTAGGTGGATTTTGTTACTCCAAGAATTCAACATAGAAATCAAAGATAAAAAGGGAGTAGAAAATGTGGTGGCAGACCATTTGTCTAGACTTCCATGCCAAGACCTTAATCTAGACAAGGAACCAATCAGGGACACCTTTCCAGATGAACAACTCTTCCTTATCAATGATACCTCAACCTTTGTTACACCATGGTACGCAGATCTGGCCAACTATCTAGCCACCGGTTTAATTCCAAATCATTGGACCAAGCTAGATAAACAAAAATTCTTTAGGAAGGTTAGGACTTATTTCTGGGATGACCCTTACTTGTATAAGTATTGTGCTGACCAAATTTTAAGAAGGTGCATCCCCAAGCATGAGCAACAGAGTGTTTTGAATTTTTGTCATACTCTTGCTTATGGAGGTCATTTCTCCACAAGAAAAACATTGGCCAAGATCTTACAAAGTGGATTCTTTTGGCCTACCATGTTTAGAGATGTGCATCAGTTTTGTAGCTCATGTGATAGATGCCAAAGGCTTGGAAGCCTAACCAAGAGGAATATGATGCCCTTGCAACCCATTCAGGTGTTAGAAATTTTTGATTGTTGGGGAATAGACTTCATGGGACCATTTGTTAATTCAGGTGGACACGAGTACATCTTGTTAGCTGTTGACTATGTGTCCAAGTGGGTAGAAGCAATCCCAACAAGAACAAACGATCATCGGGTTGTAATGAAGTTTTTGAAAGAAAATATTTTTAGTAGGTTTGGAATGCCTAGGGCCATCATAAGTGATGGAGGTTCTCATTTCTACAACAAACCAGTGGCTGAATTAATGAGAAAATATGGAGTAGTCCACAAGGTTGCAACCCCATATCACCCTCAAACCAATGGCCAAGCTGAATTGGCCAATAGGGAGATAAAAAGGATTTTAGAGAAAACAGTCAATTCTAACTGCAAGGATTGGTCCTTGAGGTTGATTGATGCACTTTGGGCCTATAGAACTGCATACAAGACCAGTCTAGGCATGTCTCCCTATAGGTTGGTATATGGTAAGTGTAACGCCCTGCTCCCACCTACGGGTGTTACTCGTGAACAATCGCCTGAATTGTCCACTTGCCCGGCCTTTGGCGAAGGGTGGACCATGTTTCAAGACGAAACGCCCTAGGTGGGAACTAGGCTCGTCCTTCCCTTCGCTGAATCTCAGGATTTACTAGCGGAATTAGGCTTTAGCCACACCGCATAGGCTATAAAGAAAATCTCATTCCGATGCCTAATCGCCATTTTCTCAATTTTATTTAATTCTTTTCCAACTAAGAATTTTTACCGGGCTCCATAAATCACCATTTAAATCAATCCATTGATTGATTACTAATTTTGGAGGAAAAACTCAAATTTTCAATTTTTCAAATTTTCGGTATTTTCTCCAAAAATGCCCGAAAAATCCCTTTATTTTGAAAAATCCTCCGGGGCCCAAATTCAATTAAGAAATGCCCCAAAATTTCCCAATTTTTCCATTTTTTTTAAAAAAATTAGCTGCCGGGGCCCGCTGGCCGCGCGGGCTGGCAGCGCATGCCGCGCGCGGCCACCCGCGCGCGCCCGCCTCCGCGCGGCCACCCGCGCACGCCCGCGCGCGCCCGCGGCCCCCAGGCGCGCCCAGCAGCTGCTGCTGGTGCCTCCTGCTGCCATTTCCACTTCTTTTCTCTTTTTTTTTTTTCTTCTTCTTGGGCCTTCAAACCCAAAATTTTCCAGAAATCTAAACACCCTTAATTCGCATTAAAACCTCCACTTTTCTCATTCCAAAGCCTTATTTCACAAACAAACCCATCTTATTTTTATTTATCATAACATACTTCAACATATCAAACTTTTCCGTCTCTTAGCTACCATACATAACATGGAAGCTTCATACACATGAAATCAAAATACAATACAATTTATTTACATTACCAACTAAATACATAGGCTACACAACTTTAGCCTTCAACACTCATAGCCATTTCTCTCCCATTTTCTCCTTTCCCTTGAGGCTTCTGTAATACCCTTGATGAGTCATGATATATTTTATCACTTAAGAGAATATTGGTATATGGAAAATTCCATAATTGCCCTTAAATTAATGAGAAGGCACATAATGTGTAGGATGCCTTTTGAGGGGCAAAACGGTAATTTGGAGTCTCGTCCCATAGTAAATAAATTATTTTTGGAGAAATTATTTATATTGGAGAATTATTTTTGGGAGAATTTAATTCTTGAATAAGTGTGTGGATAATAAGGAAATTTAATTGAAGCCAAGTATGGTTAGATTGTGACACTTGGCAAAATCTTGTGGAAGGAGATTTAAATTAAATTTGGGAATTTAGATTTATTTGATTTAAAGAATTTGGTGACACATGGCATGATCTTATGAATCAAGAGTGATATTTAAATTAAATGCAAAAGGAAAATAAATTAGTCTCTCAACATTTAATGAGAGCCATGATGGAGGGAATTAAAAGAAAATCTTTATTAAAAAGAAATGTGTCAAGCATTAATGTTGGAAAATGGTAGATTTAAATAAATGTTAAAGTAAATTGATTATGTCTTTCAAGAGCCTTTAAATTTAAATAAAAAAGAAATTATTTAAGTCACCATTAAATGCTTGAAAGGTTGTGAATTTAAATTAAATGTAAAATTAGGAAATTAGTCAATCTTGGGAAATTAGTCATGATTTAATTATTTGGAAAATGGGAGAATTATGGAAAATTGGATTGATCCAAGGGATGAGATTTAATCTCCAAAGAAAGATCAATCGATAAGATTAAAGGAGACTAAGTTTCTTGGATTTGTGTTTTCTTTGAGTCAAGAGAAGTGTTCTCCCAAGATCAAGGGCTAGGATTAAATTTGGGAGAAGCACAAGGATTGTGCTAGTGTTAAAGGTGGAGATTTAGTCTCTTGAAATAAGAAGAAATCAATGGCTAGGATATAATCTTGAGATTGGGCATGGATTAAGAAGAAGTTCTATAAATAGGGAGTAGGAAATTGGTTCAAAGCTTTTCCCCACATGTGAAGTGAAGGAAGCAAGAAGAAACCAAGGCAAGGAGAAAGAAGAGAAATTCTAACAAAGGCAAATCTAGTCCCTCTCTTGATAAGTTGAATGCTTTCATATAAGAGTTAAAAACAAAACTTCTTTATTGTTTTGTTAGGGTGATTAAAGTCTAAGAGAGTCTTGGATTGTGGAAGTGTGAAGCTTCAAGGAAAACAAGGTAAGGGATAACCCCATGTGGAGGGGTTTTTGCTTGCATTTGTACATGTGTGAATGAGTTGCATGTAATGATTCTTTGCATGTTTTGTGCCCTAGTGGACCTATGGCCATAAGGAGGACTTGTGATGGGAGTGAGGGGTTGGTTGGTGCCTTAACCTAAGTGGTTATGAGGGCATGGAGAGCTACCCTTAATATGCATTGCATTTGCACTACATGTTATGTTCTCATACTACATTTACATTTGCATAGCACCCTTACTGAGCATTGGCTCATAAGGTCCTTTGACCTATATTGTAGGTGGAGAATCTTCTAAGGGAAAGGGAGTTTTGCAAGGTTGAAGGTATTGAAGCAAAGAGAAAAGCATGTGTAGTAGTGTTGATGTATTTTGTTGCTAAATGTTGTAATTATGTGTTGAATATGTAATGTATGTTAAATGTGGGTGAAAAGGGGTAAACTTGAGTGTTTTGGAATCCCCATGGTATGAAAAAGTATTCAAGAAAATATGGTTTTAAAAAATATATATATATATTTTTTTATAAAAAAATAAGAGGAAGCAGTGTGCTGGTGCCATAGGCGCGTAGCATGGCGCGCCCGGGCGCGGCCAGCGCGGGCGCGGCCCATGCGCGCGGCCAGGCCGTGCGCGCGTGTGGCCGCGCGGCCAGTGTGCGCGGCCCATGCGCGCTCGCGCGTGCGGCCCGCGCGCTGGGGGCGCGGCTGGTGCTGCTGCCCGCCCCCCCTCCTTGCTGCTTTGCCATTTTTTTTTATTTTAAATTTAATTTCTGTTTATTTAATTAATTCTGACATTTTATTAATTATGAAATAAAATGTATTTTAAATAAAGAAATAAAGGAGTATTTTAGCCTCTAAATTAATTATTAAATTAATATGAATATGAGGCAAATGTGGGATAAATTTTCATATTTTGGAGAATTAAATAATGGAGTATTTTCCTTAAATTTTAGAAAAAAGAAATAGGAATGCCTTGATGTTGTATTTAAAAATTTATTTCCCAAGTGTTTGGAAAATTTGGTATTTTGAAATAAATCAAGGGAAAAGTAATGGAGATTTGATAAGGAAATTTTATAAATTTTTCCAAAGAAATGTTAACCCAATAATTTTCTAAAGGAAATGAATGTGAAATAAATGGGTTAAGAGTTGGGGCAAATAAATTATTATTTTCTTATAATTAAGGCTTATGCCATAATTTGTATGAATTTAGTGAGTGAGTTCATTTCTTTCGATCCTGGGAAGCCATCATTAGCTCTTCATTAAGAGCTTGAGAAGGTGGCACTTCTCGAGGTTTGGGATTATTCTTCGCGTGGTCATTTAGTTATCTTCCCGAAACCTTGAGTGGAGTGAAGAGAGGGCGAAATCTAGTTTCCCACCTAGGTCGTTTCTTTTCGAAACGTAGCCATCTCTTCGTCTTTGCCCTAGCATGTGAATAATAGGTTAATTATTCGTGAGTAACACCCGTAGGTGGGAGCGGGGCGTTACAGCTTCCAACACCTACATAGAGGTCCAACAAACCTCATGAGCTCAAAAGCTCAGTAAGGGTGCATATGCAAAGTAAATACAAGCATAACAAGTCTATGTAATGCAAATGCATGCAAGCATGGTTAGGGTATTCCATCCTCACAACCCAACATGGTTTGGGGCATCAACCCACCATTTCTTTCCCACCCCATGGCCATAGGTCTCATGAACAAATAAAGCATGCAAAGAGATACATAAAAGTTTATGCAACCTACTTACAATGCAATGCAAGGCCTCCTCCACATGGGGCCATCCCTTACCTCATTCTTGAACCTTCAAATCTTTATTTCAAGAGAGCTTCCATCTTCATTTCCTCCCATCTAAGATGACATTCAAACAAAGAAATCACTCACTTTGATCCAAGAATACTAAATAGAGAAGAAGAAGAATGGAACATACCTTGATTGATCCTCATTCCTTCTCCATTCTTTCCTTTCTTCTTCATTTCTTTCATCTTCTCCCTTTCTTTCTTTCTTTCCTCCTTTGAGAGATTTTCCCCCAAGTCTTGATTTCCCAAAACTCAAGAGCACATCCTAGCCCTTGATCTTTCTTTTTGAGACTTCATCTCAACCCTTGAAAGAAAACACAATCCATGCCATGGTCTCTTTAATTCTCAACCATTGGATGATTTTGCCTTTTCAAGACTTAATCTCCCCCATTAAAAGAAAACACACTTTTGATGTGTTGGCAATCCATGCCATTTACTCTCTTTAAATCCCCACCATTGGATTTATTCTTCTTCTCAAGAATGCATCTCACCCATTAGATCTCTTGAATTTTCCATTCATTTCTCATTTATTTAATGAGACTATTTTCATATCCATTTTCAAGACTTAATCCAAGCCATTGGACATATTTCACCCATTTCAAGACTTGATCCTAACCCTTGGATCACTTGGAGATTTCTATTTATTTCTCATTTAAATAAATCCTCCCATTTTCACTCATAAATGAGTGACTAATTTCCATTTCTTTCCCATTTAAATTAATGGGACTAATTTCACATCCATCACACTTGAGAGACATAAATACTTTCTTTCCCATTTAAATTAATGGGACTAATTTCCAACATCACATTTGAGAGACATAAATACTTTCTTATGTATTTAAATAACTCTCATATTTTCCAAGGCATTAATGGTGACCATTTACCATTTTCTTTTGGATTTACTTTAATCCATATAATTATGCCTCTCATTAAATGCTTGAAAGACCAATTAACATTTCTTTTGCATTTAATTAATTCACCCAATTATACTTGAACCACAAAATGCCAAGTGTCACAACAAGACACTAACTTTGGCTTCCAAGTTTAATCTCATCTCTCCAAGTGGCATTACCACATTAATTCACAACTTAGGGAAAATATAATTATTCTCCTCAAATAATTTAATATCCACCAATTTCCCTATTTTCCATAATTAAATTCCTCTATGGAATTAATTCCCAAAATTCCCAAAATACACTTTGTGAATTTATTAATCCCATATATCCCCACATAAACACCAAATTTGGATTTTATTCACTTACATACCTAATTCCACATAGGAATTATTTCCAATTTACCAAAATACCCTTTATATTGGATTTCTCTATCCAAATTACCAAAATACCCTTCTCATGGGCATTCTCAATCTCAAGGATCCATCACCTTCTCAAGGGTATTTTTGGAAGTCTTCTTACTTCATTTCCTATTCTCTTAACACTGGTTACACCAGGTGTTACAGCAAGCAATGTCATCTGCCAGTTGAAATAGAGCACAAAGCCTACTGGGCCATTAGGAAGATTAATGAGGAATCAACAGAAGTGAGCCTCAATAGGAAATTGCAACTTAATGAACTTGAAGAACTTAGGGATGAGGCATTTGAAAATGCCAAATTGTCTAAGTTGCATATGAAAAAGTTGCATGACCAACACATCAACAGAAAATTTTTTCATGTTGGTTAGCAGGTGCTTCTCTACAACTCAAGGCTTCATTTGTTCCCAGGGAAGTTGAGATCAAAATGGACAGGACCCTATACAATCAAGACCATATCAGAATATGGGGCAATAGAAATTGAAATCAAAGAGTCTGGACAATGTTTTAAAGTGAATGGTCAAAGGCTGAAACCATATCTAGGCATAGCTGAGAAAGATCTTGTTGAAGGAAATGAAGAGATGGCGGAGTTGGGTGATCCGCCGTCAGTGGTTAAATGACCTTTAGGAACACATTCGTCTGGGAATCTGACATTAAAAGACCACCTTTCCATTTAGGTTAAATGGATGTTTCTAGATTTGAAAAAAATAAATAAAAAAATAAATAAATAAAAAGTATATAAAAAATTTGTTTCTTTTCTGCATTACTTAAATAGTGTTTCTCTGTGTGCAGTCTAAATAAAAATTTTGCATACGAGTTCATGCATTGAAGACCGCCAGGTATGCCTATTTTCTATCCTTTTATTGTCGATTGAGGACAATGCGCAATTTAAGTTGGGGGGTAAGGTGTACTTAAGGTTTATTGGTATTTGAATTTGATCTATTATGCAAATAATTTTGTTTGACTCGATAAAAATGCTTTGTGTGGTTTATATAATTTTATTAGGCACCTAAAAAAAAAAAATTAACTAACCCCCCCCAAAAAAAAAATAATAATAAAAATAAAAATAAAATAAAATAAAAACAAAAACAAAAACAAAAACAAAAACAAAAAATATATATAAAATAAAAAATTGAGAGAGACAGAATTGACGCTGGTGGTAGCCATTCTTCTCGGGCAGTGCAATCACACTGCCCTATAAAGAAAGAGGCACACTGCCAAATGGTCGAGCAGTTGTCGAACCACTCCAGAATTGTTTTATCCTTCTCTAGTTTGCAGCAAAGTGCACCCTAGGTCGTCTCTCACAAGGAGCCTTATCTTCTTCTACCAAAAATGAGAACCAATATAAGCAACACAACGGTTGGGGGGGGGGTTTTGACAGAAATCTAAATAACAAAACAGAAACACAAATATAGATGAAAATCAGTAAATGGAGAGCAACCAGTTGTGTATTTATCCCCTATATGAAATCTTCCTTGTCCAACCTATAGATCTTGGTTGGTTAGATGTTATAATCTCTGGATATCTAACTCAAAGCATCCCCAACAACCGTCCAAGGATTAGAATGATTGGAAAAGCAAAATGAATAAAGAAATCTCTTATAAACAAAATGCAACCATTCACTCTCTATTCAACCCATCCGGAGCTATGCAAGAACAACCATTCAAGCATATCATATTCATTTCCAAGATGTTATACCAATCGATTACAACACTGTATTCTCTTAAGCATTTAACAGAAAATGAATCCATGTAAATTCACACAAACCTGCCATGAACTTCATGCATTCCAAAATCTGTTCAAACTAAACCAAATGGAAATGAATAAGATTAAAACAACAAACCAGGTTCTTGTAGTTCATTCGGGACTCAGATTCCACATGGGTTCAAGATTACACAACCGGTTATAATAGCCTTAGCCTTTCATTGCAACAAGGAAGACAAAATGGAAACAAAATGGAGAAAACAGAAAAATGCTACAATCAGAAAAACGGCCAGAATTCTCCTCTCTATCTCCTCTCTCTATATCCAGGAAAATAAGTGCTAAGAAGTCTTAAATACATGGCTAAGAGATGAAGACCTAGGAAGGCTAGGGTTGGGCCTAGCCTAGCCCAACATATATGAGCCCAAGACAACAAAAACGAGCAGCCCAAATGCAGCCCAAAACAGTATAATTGAGCAGCCCAAATGCTCCTTGGATGCTAGCCTCCAACAATTTCTCTAAATGCATGGCCCGCTGTTTCCAGTATACAACAGTATCATACTCGGCATTTATCTTTAGTCCTTTGTTTTGAACAGCCACATCATTTCTATATTGAATTGTTTCCCAGCTTCATTCATATCTTCAGGCCACATTGAAGAGACAACTTCAATGTCCATTTCTTCTACATTTTCAGTTTCCATTTCGCAAACCATTGATGCAATAATGTAGGTTGATACCAGAATGTCATTAAAGTACGCTTGCTTGCCTGTATAAATGCATAAACAGCAAGATAGAAAATAGTGTAAGGACAATTTGAAGTATCATAAAATAGAAACAATGAAAGATCAGCAAAATTACTTCAAATTGTGTAATAAGAATGAGGTGAAATGCCAAAATATAGCATAAATATGCATGCTATCAACTCCCCCATACTTATACTTTTGCACTCCTGGGCAAAACACTAGACTCTATGACTCAAAAATAAAAACGTGGAAAAACACAAATCAGATGCAAGGTAAGTCTTCAAGAATTCATCATT
This sequence comes from Diospyros kaki, assembly GCA_036245055.1. Lineage (NCBI taxonomy): Eukaryota > Viridiplantae > Streptophyta > Magnoliopsida > Ericales > Ebenaceae > Diospyros > Diospyros kaki. Next base: position 16,189,856 of record BSEG01000009.1, on the reverse strand, counting down.
CAAAGATCATCTTTCCTCTACTTCCAAGAAAACAAGTGATATGGCAATTCATTCAATAAGACAAATCAAAAGTAGAAGTCTCTCACAGGACAAGTGTATGCTCAAAAATCTCTCAAGAGGTGGTGGTGACTGTTTCGCTCAAATTCACCTAATCACAATTCCACTACCATAAGCTTGTTTATCTTCTCAATCTCCACTATCCATGTTACATGCATGCCACAAATCAAAAGGACTTATTCAGGGTTGTAATGTGGGGAAGAAAGAAATGGAAAGACCACAATGAAGGAAAACATGCCTTAGGTCGAGAAAACATTTCATGCAACTCTAAGATCGAGAGATAGAATTCCCAAGCATTAAGAAAAACATTGCATCTTTATTTGGTTGCTTTCTTCTTTTTCTCATCAATTTTTTTTTTTTTTTTTTTTTTTTTTTTTTTTTTTTTTTTTTGGAAAGAGAAGGTGAGTGCGTTTTACGCTCTTTCTCACCATTCTATCCTTTGTTTACTTTTCTTTTTCTTTTTTTTTTTTTTTTTTTTTTTTTCATGGATGCAAATGGCCTTTGGCCTTATGTCTTGCTTGATGAATTCAATCTCTCTCTCTAGAATGCACTTAATATTCCTCTTCCTAAGGTTGGAAGGTCCAAAAGGGTGTATGAAAATGAAGGGTAAGAATGATGGCTCTAAGTGGCGAGCGAAAGGTACTCATCAATATTTTTTTTTTTTTTTTTTTTAGATTATAATAACAAAATGGCCAAATGGGGACAAGAAAGAATGCCTTAATCATATTTGAGTCATGCATGAACAAATATAGCCTCAACCAAGAATCAAAACAAGTTCTAGAGTGGAGATCATGATAGGTGAATGCACACACAAGAAAGACAATAGGCTCAAAATCCTCACGGCTGTAGACTACCCAATCAATCTATCAAATCAAACTCATTGCCAAGTCACTCGAAATCAAGGAAGATAAGATTGAAGTTCTAATCATGCTGGGTTCTTTTAGACTTAATTGCTTAACTTGCATTTCCACACAAAACTGACTCAACTAGACCCAAGGAAAAAGAAATATGAAAAGATAAAGAAAAATGCTGCAAAAATAAGAATGCTACCCCCCCATACTTAGACTTTACATTGCCCTCAATGTAAACATGCAATTCCAATTAAGAATAGGACAAGTAAATGTAAAATATTAGGGAGAGAGAAACAGCCTGATGTATCAAATGGAGGTGGCGTTGAGGAGATGCAGCTCCTCCACAACATGCTCCTGAAAGCTCTCGTAGAATGGCTTAAGTCGCTGCCCGTTCACTGTGAATTGCTTTGCATTGGACTCATCCTTGATTGCAACTGCACCAAAGGGAAAAACATGAATAACTATGAAAGGACCAGTCCAACGGGAACGTAACTTACCGGGCATCAACTTGAGACGGGAATTGTATAGCAGAACTTTCTGGCCAACTTCGAATGTCTTCCTCACAATATGCTTGTCATGCACAGCCTTGGTCTTCTCCTTGTAGATGCGTGAGTTCTCATATGCTTCCATCCTAATCTCCTCAAGCTCTTGAAGTTGGAGCTTTCTTTGGGACCCCGCTTGACTGATGTCCATATTGCATTGCTTCACCGCCCAATATGCCTTATGCTCCACTTCCACCGGCAAGTGACATGCTTTTCCAAAAACTAACCTGTAGGGGGACATGCCAATGGGGGTTTTGTAGGCGGTGCGGTAGGCCCATAGTGCATCTTCTAATCTCATGCTCCAGTCTTTCCTATTGGGCTGGACAGTCTTCTCCAAAATCTGCTTGATCTCCCTATTTGATACTTCAGCTTGCCCATTAGTCTGTGGATGATAAGGAGTCGCCACTTTGTGTATTACCCCATACTTACGAAATAGGGTGTCTATCTTTCTATTGCAAAAGTGGGATCCTTGGTCGCTGATGATGGCCCTGGGCATGCCAAACCTGCAAAAGATGTGAGAACGAACAAAATCTGCAACCACAGAAGCATCATCAGTCCTGGTGGCTTTAGCTTCCACCCACTTAGAAACATAATCCACAGCTAACAGAATGTACACATAACCAAATGACACAGGAAATGGACCCATGAAGTCAATGCCCCAAACATCAAAGATTTCACAAAACAATAGGGGTTTTTGAGGCATTTCATTCCTACGTGATATAGTGCCTGTGTGTTGGCAACGTGTGCAATTCTTACAGAACTCATATGAATCCTTAAAGAGTGAAGGCCAATATAATCCAGAATCTAGGACTTTCCTAGCTGTACGTTGGGGACCAAAGTGACCACCACATGCAAGTGTGTGACAAAAATTTAAGACAGATGCAAACTCATGGTCAGGCACACATCTCCTGATGACCTGGTCACTACACATGCGCCACAGATAGGGATCATCCCACACATAATAACGAGCCTGACTCTTAAATTTATTTAGCTGTTCCTTCTTAAAATATGCAGGTAATTCAGAAGCAACTAAATAATTTACCAAATCAGCATACCAGGGCTCAACACCATGAATGTGGTATAATAACTCATCTGGGAAATCATCCCTGATAGGCTGGGAGTCCATGACAGATGGATCTGAGGTGGAAGGAATGCGACTGAGGTGGTCGGCTACCAAGTTCTCTACTCCACTTTTATCCTTGATCTCAATGTCAAATTCTTGGAGCAAGAGCATCCACCTTATCAAACGAGGTTTGGCATCAGGTTTCTTCAAGAGGTACCTAAGAGCTGCATGGTCAGAAAAGACAATAACTTTAGAACCAAGTAAATAGGATCTAAATTTATCCAATGCAAAAACAATAGACAAGAGCTCTTTTTCCGTAGTGGTATAATTAGACTGTGCCGCATCCAATGTACGCGAAGCGTAGGCTATGACATGAGATTTCTTCTCCACACGCTGGGAAAGGACGGCGCCCACTGCAAAGTTGGAGGCGTCGCACATCAACTCGAAGGGCAACTCCCAGTCAGGCGGCTGTATGATGGGTGGAGAAATCAATCGACTCTTCAGTTCCTCAAATGCCTGCTTGCACTGCTCATCAAAGTGGAAGGTTACTTCTTTCTGGAGAAGGTGGGAAAGTGGAAGTGCAATCTTGCTGAAGTCCTTGATGAACCTCCTGTAAAATCCTGCATGGCCAAGGAAAGAACGCACCTCCTTCACAGAGGTAGGGTAAGGCAATGAAGCAATAATTTCAACCTTAGACCGATCCACTTCTATACCCTTCTTAGACAGAACATGCCCTAAAACAATTCCTTGTTCTACCATGAAATGACATTTTTCAAAATTTAAAACAAGGTTCTTTTCAATGCATCTCTCTAAGACTCTTCCCAAGCTAACCAAGCAATCATCAAAAGAAGTGCCATAAACTGAAAAATCATCCATAAACACTTCCATGCAATGCTCTAGAAAATCTGAAAATATACTTACCATGCATCGCTGAAAGGTACCTGGAGCATTACATAGACCGAAAGGTATTCTTCTATAAGCGAATGTGCCAAAGGGGCAGGTGAAGGTGGTCTTCTCTTGATCCTCTGGGGCTATGCAAATCTGAAAGTATCCAGAAAAACCGTCAAGGAAACAATAGTATGACTTACCAGCCAATCTCTCCAACATCTGATCAATGAATGGGAGGGGAAAATGATCCTTTCTGGTTGCTTGGTTCAACTTTCTATAATCAATGCAAACTCTCCAGCTGTTCTGCACTCTCATGGGGATAAGCTCATTCTGCTCATTTGGAACCACCGTGATGCCCGTCTTTTTTGGAACAACCTGCACAGGACTCACCCACTTGCTGTCAGAAATAGGGTAAATAATACCAGCTGCAAGTAATTTACTTACCTCCTGTTTTACCACATCAAGGATGGTTGGGTTAAGTCTTCTTTGAGGCTGCCTTGCTGGTTTTGCTCCTTCCTCTAATAAGATACGGTGCATGCAAACAGATGGGCTGATTCCAGTTATGTCCGCTAAAGTCCACCCAATTGCTTTCTTATTCTTTTTCAGCACGTCCAACAACTTTCTCTCTTGGTCAGGCTGCAAGTTGTTTGCAATGATGACTGGCAGCTTCTCATCTTTCTCCAAGAATGCATACTTGAGGTGCTGAGGCAAAGGCTTGCACTGAATGGTGGGTGGTTGCTGCAAGGAGGGGGCTGATCTATTTGACTGCAAATCTAACTCCAAAGCACTATCAACCTGCTCAACAAGGTCAGCAACACTATCTTCCACTTGGGAAATGTTATCATCAAAATCAAACTCATGCCTATGCAAAAATTCAGCAATCTCTAAGCATGCAGCACATTGACTCTCTCCATCACTACAATCAGTGCAAATAATCGTATCTGGGAACTCATGCACAGTGGGGAGTTTATCAATTAAATTAGAAGACTCAAAACATGCTTCATTCACTAACAGGTCAACTCTATTTACTTGAAAAGTGGAATGATCCTCAGTAGGGAATTTCATGGCATCAAGTATCTTGAAGTTAATTGTGTTACCAGCAAATTCCATGGAAAGTGTACCCTCATGCACATTGATTATAGTTCTAGCAGTTTTTAAGAATGGTCTCCCTAGTATCAAGGGTGCATGCTCAAGTGTGCTATCATCTTCCATATTCAAAACATAAAAATCAGCTGGAAAGATTAAGTCCTTAACCTTAACCAGCACATCTTCTAGGACTCCAGTGGGGTGTGCAGTACTTCTATTGGCCAATTGGACAACCACTCCTGTTGGCTTCAAAGGACCACACTGCAATGAAGCATAAATAGAGTTAGGCATAACATTAATGGATGCACCTAAATCTAGTAAAGCATTGCTAAATTGCATGTCTCCTATAGTACAAGGAATGGAGAACGTCCCTGGATCTTTACACTTTGCTGGCATGACAGGTTGGATAAGAGCTGAAACATTCCTCCCAAGGTTGACCTTCTCATTCCCCTTAAGCTTCCTCTTGTGAGTACACAAATCTTTGAGAAATTTTGCATACTTTGGAATCTGTCTGATGGCTTCAAGGAGGGGTATATTGATTTCCACTTTCTGGAATGTCTCCAAGATCTCTTTATCTAATTCTACTTCTGCTCTTTTCTTATTTTGAGTTGCTCGATGTGGGAATGGCAGGGGCTGTTTGTTGGAAGACTCTCCTTCTCCTTGTTCTTGATAGCTAGAGTTTGGCTGCTTGGCTTCTTGGATTGAGGAGGGTTGCTGCTCTTTGCTAGTCTCTACATGCTGCTCCTTTACATGCTGCTCCATGTTTGATGATGGTGGAAGGGTTGGAATGATTACTTCTTTCCCACTTCGAAGCATGATGGCACTGACATTACCCCTCGGATTGGCAACTGGTTGTGAAGGAAGCTGTCCCGAACCTTGACTCCTTAACTCATTGATGTTTGTGGCTAGCTGGCCTATTTGGGTCTCCAAATTTTGAATTGTGGTTTCTGTTTTTTGCTGGAATTGGAGTGTATTGGCTGCTAGTTGTTTAACAAGATCATCCAGGCTAGGTTCTGACTTGGGTAATGGTGGTGCTTGTTGCATGGCTTGATTCTGTCTTGGTGGTGGAGCATGGTTGCTGGAATTTGAAGGGTGGAACCTCTGCTGAAATGGTTGATTCTGGTATGGCTGCTGCTGCACATGTTGATTGGAAGGGTTGCCATATCTGAGGTTCGGATGGTCTCTCCAACCTGGATTGTAGGTGGAGGAAAATGGATCATATCTGTTTGGAGGTAGTGGTTGGTTGTGCTGCTGGTGCTGGAATGGTCTACCAGGAAAGATGCCTGCACATGTCTCATTATTCTCTTGCAATTGTGGGCATTGGTCTGTTATATGGGATGGCAAGGAGCAAATGCCACAAAGCTGCTGTTGGGGTTGCTTTCTCTCTAATGCCAACTGCCTGACCATGGAAGCTAATTCCTCAAGCTTGTTTTCTATCCTCTGCTGGTCCATAGTGGCAGCCACACTGACTTCATTGATGGCTTTTGCAGGAGTGTTAATTCTGGTGCCAAATTGCTGGGCATTTTGTGCCATCTTTGATATCAGTTCTTGTGCAGCTGCTGGGGTTTTCTCTGCCAATGCTCCTCCACTTGCAGCATCTACCAAGTATCTGTCCATGGGGATTAGACCTTCATAGAAATATTGAATTAGGAGTTGGTCACTTATCTGATGGTGAGGACAGCTGGAACACAACTTCTTGAATCTCTCCCAATACTCATGTAAAGTCTCACCACTTATCTGCCTTATACCACAAATTTCTTTCCTTATTGATGCTGTTCTGGAGGCTGGGAAGAATTTTTCCAAGAAGATCCTTTTCAATCCATCCCAACTGGTAATGGCAGCTGGTGGCAGGTAATACAACCAATCCTTAGCTGATCCATCAAGTGAGAATGGGAAGGCTCTCAGCTTGATTTGCTCTTCATCTACTCCTTGTGGCCGCATGGTTGAGCAAACAACATGGAACTCTTTCATATGCTTGTGCGGATCCTCTCCTGCAAGACCATGAAACTTTGGCAACAAATGGATCAGTCCAGATTTTAGTTCAAAGTTAGCATCCAATTGTGGGTATTGAATACATAGGGGCTGATAATGCACATCAGGTGCAGCCAGCTCTCTAATGGTTCTACCATCCAAATGACCATGATTTCCATTATTGCCATTACCATTGTTTCCATTTCCATTACCATTTCCATTACCATTATTTCCATTAACATTATCTGCCATATTGATGAATTCTGGAACAGGTTCGGATGAAGTATTAGAAACACTATTAGGGTCAATCCTATTCCGAGACCTAAGCTCTCTAGCTTGCCTTCTAAGAGTGTTCTCTAATTCAAGATCCAAATCAAGTAATTTTTCTTTAGAGGATCTGGTCATGCACTAGAGATTAGCACAAAAACAGAACACAAAATGGCCTATGCAAAACAAGAACTCAAAAACACAAAAACTCAAAAACAGAAACACAAGAACATAAAAACACAAAACATATCAAACAAAAAGCCCTTAGATGATTTTTTTTATGCAATTTTTTTCACAAAATTTCAACACAAAAACACTGAGGAACCTAAAAACACTAAAAACCACACAAAATTAGCCACTGAAAAACACAAAATGGCCCAAAAAGTGGTCTAAACGTTCGAATTTGGCCAAAAAAGGCCACATGTCACAGCGAAGCTGTGAGTCTTGCTCACCACACCCCCATTTCTTTGGACACCAAAAATCAGCTCAATCGGAGCAAGTTGGAAGCTGTGAACAGTAACCAGCAAAACTGATTTTTTTTTCAAACCGCCTCCTATTTTGCTTCAAAAACCACTCTATATGCAAGAAAACATCAAGGGAAGCATATGGGATTGAAAGAATATCAAGTAAGGATGAGAAAGCAAGAGGGTAGAACCGGTATCTCGAGCTCAATCCTTAAATCTTGCTATCTGTCATGGAAGAGGTCAAAGCTGCTGTCAAATGGGAGGCTGCCAAATCTGATCTTCTCTTGGTTGCAGCAGCTGGTGCCTTTCTTTGCTGTGAGCTTGCTGTGAAGACAATACAAGAACAAGAGGTAGTGATTCTGAAAAGAACACAAGGACACAAGGTAGTGATACTGAAAAGAAAAGTAGTGATACTGAAAAGAGAAAGACTGAAAGTATTTTGTTTTTTTTTTTTTTTTTTTTTTTTTTGCTTTTCCAGTTGCTGCAGGGTTTCTTTTCAAATTGCAGGTCGTGCAGCCCTCTCCAACAGCCACTTCTTTGTTCAAAAATGGATCTAGAGATGAGAAAACAGAAAAGAAAAATACACACACAAAAAGAAAATCGAAAAGACAAATAAGGCTTTTCTGTTGCTGCTTGCTATCAGTTTATCTCAAGAACAGAACAGAATGGTTCTTCAAGTTTGTGAGCAACAACTGATAACCTTATCACCAAAATCACAACACAAACGAAACACTCAAACAAGAGAACAAAACAAACAGAAAATAGGGTCGGTCCTCTATGTTTTTAGAAGAAAAACTTGGCTCCCCGGCAACGGCGCCAAAATTCTGGTCGAGCAGTTGTCGAACCACTCCAGAATTGTTTTATCCTTCTCTAGTTTGCAGCAAAGTGCACCCTAGGTCGTCTCTCACAAGGAGCCTTATCTTCTTCTACCAAAAATGAGAACCAATATAAGCAACACAACGGTTGGGGGGGGGGTTTTGACAGAAATCTAAATAACAAAACAGAAACACAAATATAGATGAAAATCAGTAAATGGAGAGCAACCAGTTGTGTATTTATCCCCTATATGAAATCTTCCTTGTCCAACCTATAGATCTTGGTTGGTTAGATGTTATAATCTCTGGATATCTAACTCAAAGCATCCCCAACAACCGTCCAAGGATTAGAATGATTGGAAAAGCAAAATGAATAAAGAAATCTCTTATAAACAAAATGCAACCATTCACTCTCTATTCAACCCATCCGGAGCTATGCAAGAACAACCATTCAAGCATATCATATTCATTTCCAAGATGTTATACCAATCGATTACAACACTGTATTCTCTTAAGCATTTAACAGAAAATGAATCCATGTAAATTCACACAAACCTGCCATGAACTTCATGCATTCCAAAATCTGTTCAAACTAAACCAAATGGAAATGAATAAGATTAAAACAACAAACCAGGTTCTTGTAGTTCATTCGGGACTCAGATTCCACATGGGTTCAAGATTACACAACCGGTTATAATAGCCTTAGCCTTTCATTGCAACAAGGAAGACAAAATGGAAACAAAATGGAGAAAACAGAAAAATGCTACAATCAGAAAAACGGCCAGAATTCTCCTCTCTATCTCCTCTCTCTATATCCAGGAAAATAAGTGCTAAGAAGTCTTAAATACATGGCTAAGAGATGAAGACCTAGGAAGGCTAGGGTTGGGCCTAGCCTAGCCCAACATATATGAGCCCAAGACAACAAAAACGAGCAGCCCAAATGCAGCCCAAAACAGTATAATTGAGCAGCCCAAATGCTCCTTGGATGCTAGCCTCCAACAATTTCTCTAAATGCATGGCCCGCTGTTTCCAGTATACAACAGTATCATACTCGGCATTTATCTTTAGTCCTTTGTTTTGAACAGCCACATCATTTCTATATTGAATTGTTTCCCAGCTTCATTCATATCTTCAGGCCACATTGAAGAGACAACTTCAATGTCCATTTCTTCTACATTTTCAGTTTCCATTTCGCAAACCATTGATGCAATAATGTAGGTTGATACCAGAATGTCATTAAAGTACGCTTGCTTGCCTGTATAAATGCATAAACAGCAAGATAGAAAATAGTGTAAGGACAATTTGAAGTATCATAAAATAGAAACAATGAAAGATCAGCAAAATTACTTCAAATTGTGTAATAAGAATGAGGTGAAATGCCAAAATATAGCATAAATATGCATGCTATCACCAAACGTTAAAAAATGGGACACTAGACGACGCCAAACCTGACAGCACAATCATGGCATGCCTCGAGCCAAGTGTAGAATAGTGACATCCATTGCTCTATAAGAGACTCCATATCTGTATAAGGTAAGCCACACTTCTGCAAGCAAGCTCAGTCTTCTCTCTTTCGTGTTGTTCTTCGATCAGGTATTCTCGTTCATTTTGTAAGATTTATAGTTTCTACTTTTCTCTTATTATAGTTGTCTTTTAATTTAAAAAAAAATGGATCTTCAACTCTCAAAAATTCGCAAATACTATCCATCTCTCCCAATGAATGATTTGAAAAAAATTTATACTGGTAGGTGTGTAAGACTTGGGACATTGATGCGTAATAACATCCCTGAAGATATTCGTTGGCTGATCGAAGCAAAAGTTCGATTAGCTGGAGAAACTTCACTTAATTTTAAGCACTTTCCGGGCTTAGGGAAGAGTAGTTTTGCGAAAAAACGAAGAGCGAAAAGAGTGAATGGTTGTCACAAGTGTGCTCGATGGACATGTAACACTCGATGCAAATCTGTGGGGTTTACGTCCGTAAATCGAGAAGATAAAATTAGTTTCATAAAGGATGGACTGAGTAAGGAGTCATTGGATGATATCCGATTGACTCTTGAGACGCATCCATGTGGAATAGTGCAAAGAGAACTTCTTACTTTATGGTCCCAGTTCATAAGTGACTACCAACGCTATAGTCTTGGGAATCTGACTAAAAACGACCCTGTTTGCCAATCTATAAGAAAATTGGATGGGAAGCCTATCCCCACTTCATAGAAAGTGTTTAAGCCATTTCTGGACGTAAAACCAGAGGAAGATGTGAGCCACAATCACAACTACTTGTACATACGCATGATTTTTGTTTGTATTTATTTCTTGTTGAATTGTTGTATAGCTACTTTTGATCGCCAAACCTCTTTCCAGGGCATACAAAAGGAACAAACATGGAAGGCCAGTTAGTTCGTCGAATCAAAACCATATGTGTACTTTGTGGCTCTCAAGTCGGGAGCGATGGTAGTTACGCACTTGCAGCAAGCGAACTAGGCCTAAAATTGGGAGAAAGAAAAATTAATTTGATATATGGAGGGGGTAGTCGTGGATTGAATGGTTGTGTTTCACAAGCTGCACATCTTAGAAAATCATATGTGGTAGGTGTAATGCCAATCCCTTTTGCTGAACCACGTATTTCTGGGATTACACGCGGTCAACTTATAGAAACGACTTCTATGTCTGAGCGCATGGCTTGTAAGATTTATCAATCAGACGCCTTCATCGCTTTACCAGGAGGTTTTGGTACACTTGAAGAAATCTTCTGTATAATCTCCTGGGCCAAGAGCAATCTCCATACCAAACCCATTGGACTTTTAAATGTTAACCATTTTTTCGATGGGTTGCTTTCTTTTATTGATCAGGCTGTGGAACAAAAGTTCATTTCTCTTTCAGCAAGAAAGATTCTCATTTCTGCATCTACCATTGAGGAGCTACTAGAGAAATTACATGCTTATGTTCCAGGACAACACGACCCTTATGAGCCTCGGATAGATTGGTCTAAGGCAATCAGAAACAAGCGCCAAAAAGGTTCGATTAATTTAGATTTATCTCTGTAAGGCAAGTCTATGATAAGATGGCTGAGTAAGGAGTACTTTTGGTACTCTTGAGACGCATCTTCTATGACTTGTACGAAATTTTTTTTCTTGTTTTCTTAAAAAAAAAAAAAAACAGTGAAATGTTTTTAGGTAAGTCTATGATAAGATGGCTGAGTAAGGAGTACTTTTGGTACTCTTGAGACGCATTTTGTTTATCTTATGACTTGCATAAATTTTTTTTTTATAAATATATGTTATGCTTATTTGTTTGTTTGAGTTCTAGCAGTTCACAGTAAATCTATGAACTTGTGGAGTTACAGGTATTCCTAACAACCCTATTTTATTACTGCAATTCAAGTTGGGGGGTGTAAGGTCTAGTTATGAATGATCTGGTTCATGTTTAACTGTGAGTTTCCTATTACTTGTTTGTAGTCTTGAGTGAATTGATTATTTTTATCTGCTCTTATAAAAAAAAAAAAAAAAATTGTGTTTTAAATAACACTGTTCCTAAAGCATTGGAGTTATGCACTGATAGCTGGTTAAGTTTGCAATACGAAACATGAATGCATTGATTTCTTATTTGAAAATATATATGCATTGGAACAAGTAATTTGCGTTCATCGGGTATTCAAAATTTAAAAATTGGTTATCAGTCATAAAGTCAAAGGTGATGGTAATTAGCTGATTAGTACACTGTATGATCCCTCAATAGAAGTGGAGATTATTACCCAAGTGAGTGTTTGAGCCTAATAACCGTTAATTCTGAGTGAAATAACACTTACTCTAAATATGCTTTATTGTTTATCTCATCTTTTCAATGGCTTCAAAATATCAATTCGCTTTGAATGCCTAGTATGATAGCAGATGAGTTTGACTGATTTCAAACTCTGAATTAGATGACTGAGTAATATCGTTTTATAGAAGCATGATAGAGGGATCAATTTATTTCATTTTGGGCCTATTAACCTTTCTATTTCTTTACATTAACCTCCTTTGCTAGCTCATTGAGCCAATTGTAGTACAACTTCTTTCGTTACCCTTGTTTAACCCATAACCATATGAATTTTGTCCAACCTGGTGTGTTTTGGGGAATTAGTCTGTCTAGCTATTTTCATATTTAAAAAAAAAGAGAAAAGAAAAAAAAGTGAAGAAAAAAAAATTCTCTTAGCTATTCAGTATAAGTGTTTCAAAAAAAAAAAAAAATTCCAACACACCATTTGCACACTTTACCCTTTTATTTGACAACCAGTATTAACCTCATAGCCCCATTACAACCCGATCTGATCCTTCTTGATGCTATAAATCATGTGATCTCAGAATTCGAGTTCAGAGTAGGGAATTATGTTTAAATTCAGAAGTTATTTATCTAAGGCATTATTCTAGTCATGAAGCTATGTCAATTTTCCCGTTCTTTCATGAAAATACATTCCTTGTATTTGGGATGACACCAATTTTGAACTTGTTCTACATTTACTCTTATAACGGTGCACCCTCTTGTGTGTACACCTGAGGAATCGTTTTATTAAAGGGAAAATCCACAGTAAGGTTTAAAGTTAAAACTTCGAGGGAGTAAATCTGTGTATTGATCATCCTGATTGCCATTCCTAAGATTGTATGACCTTTAACCATAAATCTAATTTTGAATGTTCGACTTATTTTGAATGTTCTACTCTACGCATTTTGGTTTCGAATTTGAAATTTTTATATTCATGCAAGTATTGCGATTAGATCATGGCTGGTGTATAATCCGATTGCTAAGGGACTAGCAATATTCAAGTTGGGGGATGTGATAAGGGTCAATATTTCCTAAATCTTAATGAATTATATCCCCATTTTGGCTTTATATTTATGTTTAAAATAAATAATTATTCGTATTACAGATTATTTCAGGATGAAGCAAGGAAGTTGACTTCTACAATTAATTAGGGGTATAATCGAAGACATTGGATTACCCGTTATTATTGCTCAAAATTCAAAGGCCAATTATGGAATCTAGAGGATGTTTCAAGTGCACTTGGCCCAACAATCAAATAGAATCCAACACAAGGAAGGCCCAAGCCCAAGCTCAAGCCCAACACAAAGAAGGTCCAAGCCCAAAAATATGAAAAGCCCAAGTCCCACAAATAGGATGACATCATCGCTTACATCATGGTTGAGATGACATCATCGCTTACATCATGGGATAGGATGACATCATCACTTACATCATGGGATAGGATGACATCATCGCTTACATCATGGTTGAAATGACATCATTGCTTACATCATGGTTAAGATGACATCATCGCTTACATCATGGGTTGGAATGACATCATTGCTTACATCACCTATTAGATATTTTGTATTATTAAAATATATAATTAAGTGGTTTCCATTACATCTTGGAGCCTATAAATAGAGCACTTAGGTGCACTTGTAGAGAGGATTATTCTTGAATGAAATTTCAGTTGTTTTAATTTCTCTTGTTCTCTCTTATTTTTCTCTCTTATTTTCTCTTGCAATCTTACTTCTTTTCTTTCTTCTTTTAAATTCTTATGTCATTTATTGTTACTTTATTATCCATCGCCTAAATGGTCGGTTAATTTCTGCCTTTAAATTCCTGCAATTTCAATTATTATCTTTCAATTATATACCGCCTATATGGTCGGTTAAAATAGTCTTTCAATTATTGTCTTTCAATTATATACCGCCTATATGGTCGGTTAAAAAATTATCTTTTAAATACTGTCTTTTAATTCCCGTTATTTAAATTCCTGCCAATTAACTTTTAAATGGAAATGAGTAGCTAAATCTAATCTTGGGTTAAGGCGAGGACAGTGTCCAATGTTCTTGAATCTCAAGATAAGCCAAACCTCGATGAATGCAAGATTTATCTGAGTTAAACTCGAGTTGAGTGTGTAAATGGTTTTGTGAGTTTGGATTGGGTCATCATCCTAACTTAGAACTCTTATGCCATGTATGAGAGTTGCTAGAATTGGAGATGAGATATACTCAAGCTCAGACGATCAAATCATAGTCTGTAGTATAATACAATTTACAGTGACATCTTAATCTAGAACCATCATATCATGTATGAGGGTTGCTTAGCTGAGAATCATTCGTATCTTGAATTATAACTACCAAATGATCCTCTGTTTATTTCAGATTAATATTGCTGTTTAAATTGCTATAAGAGATTTATCAGGCATTGGTTCTGAACTTGCCTCAACCCAAGACCTTTTTAATATTCCAAAAAAAAAACTTTTCACAATCAAGAAAACTTAGTTCTCTTTGGATAAATCAACCCGAATCAACAATTCTTTTGTTAAATAAACCTCCCAGTGAATCGACCCGGACTTGTCTGGAATTTATATTTGTGCTACAACTACACTCACACACTGGTGAGTTTAAACCTCCTCACCATTTCAACACTGAACATCCAAACTGATTTAGGCTATTTAAATTGACGAGAGGATCGAATTACACGGTAACCATGCTCGTGAAAGGTTATTTGTGGATTATAAATCTTTCTAAATAATTGGGTAGGCATGATGCTTTGCTAGAGGCCAATCTTGTCTTATGTGTTCGTACTGACACATTGCCAACATATTCGGGAGCCTAATGAGTCATACGCAATAGGCACGGTCCCTGGCTTAAACCAGGAAAGCAGACATATGGTTAAGTGGGACACTTCGGCAAGAAGTTATGCCGTCGTAGGTTCTCACGGGAAAATAACAAACAGACGTAATGATGTCGATATGACGAGGGGTCGTCATAAAGGAAAAGTTTCCTAAAATAGCAATTGATTAAATTAGAAAGAAGTTTCTAACTTAATGATTAAATTAGAAAGATGTTTCTAATTTAATAATTTGGGCTTACTTTAATACTTGGGCTAAATAAAGTATTTGGGGCAAATATTAAATTAAATTAAATATTTGGGCTAAATTAGATTTGGGTCAAATATTAAATAATAAATATTATATTTGGGCTAAATAAGATTTGGGCCAAATATCAAATATTAAATATTAAATATTTGGGCTTGAATTAGATTTGGGCCAAATATTTTATAAATGGATTTGGGCCACTTTAATTTTTAGTTGGACTAGGATTAATGAGCTAGCCCAATCCATGTCCATTAGGGTTTGGGAAACCCTAGGAGGTTGCTTCTCTATAAATACCCCTTTATGGGATGCCCAAATTAAGCCTATTATTTTTGTTGGTTTTCAAGAGTTGAAAATTAATTCTTTTCCTGTCCATTCATAAGCCTTGTTAGGAGAAGGAGCTAGCACTCCCATTTCGCTCTTCTCGCCAACGGACGCGTGTCGCGTATCACAAGTTAGAGGCCGGACATCGCTGCTTGCCCCGTAGCGACCTTGCTTTACTGTCATTGCAATGGGCAGTGCAACTCAGGTTGACTTCGACTGAGCTATCCCTTTGACGTGGATCCTCGCGTCGTCGACTTCCTTCATAAACCTCTTCATGGCGATCTCTGCAAGGACTCACGCCTGCCCTTCGGTTAGTGGCATGCACCCCCAGTTCATCATCATAGCACCGCCATTCTTCTGATCTTCGAGACTACAAGTTTGAGGAACGAACCCATCCAACTCGTCGTAGGTTTCTTTTGGCTTCTCTTTCGTTTGGAGAAAGCCTTCCACCCAGAGGTCGAGGGGCTCCCATGGGTGGCATGACCTCCCCTTGCATTTGGGTTGCTTGAACTTGCGTTTGGGCCAGTGCCTTAACCGCATCAGTGAGCTGCATGACAGTATTCTCCAATGCTTCTTGACGCAGCTTCCAGGCCTGTGTTGCCTCTAACCTGGAGGTAGGGGCCAGAGATGGGCAGGGAACCCATGTAGGGACGGATCCAACCAATGAGGGTATAGAAGCTGATGCAACTGTACCCCCAACTTGCAGAACTTTCGGTAATTGGTTAGCATGGTTTCGCAGGTTGGTTGGTCGTTACATTGGAACCTTTTGTATTTCTCATTCTTGGCATTGATATTGATCAGAGTGGCCCCTTCCTCTAGTGCCAAAATGTCGACGTTTAGAATTGGTCGACCGTCATTCATTAGTCCGCATGATGTAATGAATCCGAAAGGGAGAAGGATGTAATCTGGTTTCGTTGATCCGCTGGTCGATTGGCCCCTACAAAAATAATCTCACACTCAAGTAAGCAAGCAAGTAAAAGATGCAGAGTATCAGCAAGTTGGCAGAGAGAGCATACCTTGGCTCTGGGGAGAGCTGGCTGATATATAGGAGGAGGAGATGTCCTTATGCATGTGCCATACATTTGCAAAGGGCCAGGATGGGACCAACATGGGCCAAACAAATGGGCCGAGAGGATGGAACCAGGTTGGGCCTTAACGGCCCAACAGGGACAACACCTAGTCCACCACTATTCTCTGGTTTGTGGTCTTCTTATTATGCGAGCTGATCAGTTAGGCTAGCGAACTAGAAGAGTCGCTAAGAGCTCTCTCGAAGTATTGCTGGGAGCTCGTTGGATCTTGCGATCTGAGCTCAGGTTTCAGTGATGTGCGAGTCTTCTCCGTCGAGCTTAGCTTGGGCCTACTCAGCTTTAAGTGATTGGGCTGGCCTGCTGGGTTGAGCCCAACCAGTAAGAAGTAGTGCAGGAAATACCCGTAACAAATCCCTACTTCTTTTTCTTTCGTAACCATTATATCACTTCCGGCCCCATTACAACCATTTTATGATCTCACTTGATCCTTAGGCAGGTTGACACTCAAGGTTAGAAGTTAAAAGAAGAAATTTTGATTGGAATTTGGACATTGATCATGAATGCATTTCCGATCATGAAGCTATGTCAAAATCCCTTTCGTTCTTAATTTCGTTTTTCATATTTGAGATAACACCAAGTTGCATTTGATTTACACTTACTTTTATTAAGGTGCATCCTTGAGTGTAGTCAAGTGTGATTATTTCTTTTGGAGGGTATCTGACACCCCGCCTTATACGGGCGCATCACTATACGGGAATTTCTGGAAATCTTTTTTTTTTTTCCAAGCTCATCACGCACGGTGCATCAAGAATAATCTTCACATGTTTTAACATGGTCGACACATATAACGATTCAAAGAACAATCGTCACATGCTCACACAAGCCGACACTTGCAGTGATTCCAAGAGCAATCTTCACATGCACACCAGATCCCGAAAACCCCAATCTCGCCCGTTTAACTAACAAGATCAATAATCTTAAACTAAATGAGCCATAATATTACGCAGCGGATATAATAACATTAAAATACTGTGGCCTGCCACGAGGTTCTTACATAGTGTTTCCACATCATAATACGCATTACAGCCCTACAAAAATGATAACAACACTATCATGCGACCGTTCATACATATATCAAAATAAGTACTACTTCCTCAAAATGATACAACAACTATCACGCTAAATACCGTTCGCCCTCAACTGGCCACGTCCTCACCTTTGCAGTAGTCCCTGGCTAGAACGTTGAATGTTCTAGGGGCATAACCCAGATTAGATGATGAAACATCTAAGTGATGACATGATACAGTTTACTGAATGCATGAATAACACATGAGCATGGCATATCTAGACAACGACCACATGTAACACGTTTAACTTGAGAAATCTCCCTGTCATACTCAACCTCCCGTGGAAACCATTCCACACACCATTGGGATTGACCTCACCGCGACATACTTAATCCTCGGGTGCCCTTCCACATCACCTGATCACTAGGATTAACCTTGCCCCATTCTCAAGAAGACCCCATCCCAACTCCCACAGACATAACGACACAAAATCAACACCTCGATGATATGAAAACCACACGCCATGCACCGACTCTTTCATAAGTAAAACAGTTAATGTAATATTTCATATGGTTAATATGCATACGATGCCACAAATACATAAGTAAAACACCTATACGATATATCCCAAGTTGTAGAGGGTATAGCTGCTCGTTGGAACTAGTCCAAACATATGCAACCTAAGCTTGGAAGGGTAGAACCACTCACCTGAACCCACTACACACACACCAAAACACTTTCAAGATAAAGGTAAGAATGGAATCGAACCATTCACCTTATTTCAGAAAAAGTTAATTTTCACCTCGTAAAGCGTGTCACACCTAAAAAATCGTGTAATCCTTCATTCTAATAGTCAAATTGTCTCATGTTTACCATTATGTCTATAGAAATCAATATTCCTATTTTTTCCATAATTTTCTCAATTTGCTTTATTTTTCTTTATTTTTCCAAACCTTTCTTTCCTTTTAAAATTCATAATAAATACCTAACACTTAATTTCTCCAAATCTTTTTGCACCAATAATCCTCAAATAATTTTAGCAAAATTATAAAATTAATTTTAGAAGAAAATAGTACCTCACGCGCCACACATAGCCACGATGAGTGAAGCCCACACGCAGCTTCTTCTCCAGCTTCAGCGGTCTGCAATGGTCTCCGATGGCCGATCTGACTATACAGCTTTAAATCTCTCCCTGAGGCGACCTAAGTCATGAGAAAACTCCCTTGAAAAATTTGGCCAAATCCTCGGTCACCTCCACAATTAATTCCGGTCACCTCGCCGCTGTGCTTGGCCAATGGCCACTCCCACTCACTTCATCATCACTTAAAGGCTATCCCGAAGCCTCCAGGCAACCTTCCCAACTCTTAGGGTGGCTAGCTGGCAGCCACAGTGGGTCCGGTCGGTTTTCCACCTACAAGTTTGGTTTTTTTGCACTTTTACCCCTAAAGAAATTTCCAAATGCGCTTTGCCCCTTTCTTGATACCCCTAGACTTTCTAATAATTCCACTATGTCCTATAAGTTCCAAAATCTCCATTTACCTCAAGAATTTCCAAAAAATTTGTCGTTTTGGCCTCTCTCGTGCAGTTTACATTTTTTGCACTTTGTCTCGGATGCCCCTAATCGCATGTTTTCGACCTCAAACCTTTGTGAATCTCCTGGTTTTGTCAAATTCTACTTATCTGGTCAATTTTACTTCCTTGATTTGCTTTGATATGGACACTTACCTTTTGGTCATGTTTTGGATACTACATATTGGCCCAAAACTTTCATAAATTCCATTTTGACCCCACAATTTCAAAAAATACCTTTGATAATAAATACTGGGTATTACATCCTCCCCCTCTAGTATGGAATTTCATCCTCGAAATCACTGACTCTCAAGATTAAACAAATGCGGATAAGAAATTTTCATCTCTTCCTCGCGTTCCCAGGTGACTTCTTGTAATACCCCATATTTTTGTAAGGTTGCAACGTATTTTAAGTGAGTTTAAAATACCGAAAAAAGGGTTTGAGAAGGTAGTAAGTCACTGAATCGACTACAGGGAGTGCCCTGGAGCTTAGATACCTAAGGACAAAGGCATATTTTTGATGAGCATCTCGAGGCGAGATTTATGACGCTGAAAGAAATTAAATCAGAGACGGTTTTTCGGTTAAGCTAAGTTATAGCCTAAAATAGCCGAATGATGGTAAGGGGCTTCAGAAAATCGTACATATCGAGTAATTTTGAGTTATTAATTTTTGGATTTTAAGTATCTCGATAAATTTAATATTTGAGGGTGTAATTGTAATTAGAGAATTATCCAAACGAAATAAGGATAAAATTAAGAGCTTATGTGGTAAAATATTGAAGTTGAGGACTTGAAATAAGGGCCAAAGTGTTATTTGAAAGAAGTTAGGGGTTTTAGCTTGGATTTCAAAAGTTGGATTAATTCTAGTTTTGGATTTCAAAAGCCATTCAAATATATCTTTGAGTCTTTGGAGTCCATGGCTAAAATTGTGACAAGTGGCATAATATGATTAGTTGGAGAAATCTATAAAAAGGCACCATGAATTGTTCTCAAATCATTCCAAGCATACTTGAGAGTTGAAGCACTCTAAGAGAAGGAGCTTTCTCTAGAGAGAGAGAAGAGAGTTCGGCAAGAAGGCGGGAAGAAAGCGGCGAAGAAGAGGCAGAGAACAAGCCTCGTCGGAGTTGTAGGTCTTCGCTGGAGTTCGCCAAAATTAGTCAGCAAAAAAGTGAGTTAAGTCTCTTTTTTTTTATAATCCTATAGAGGGGGAAGAGAGGGTCGCGTAGGTTCAAACAGGGGTCGAATCGGAGTTAAAACGAGGGAGATATGGCCGAAATACAAAAACGAGGCGTTGTTGTTCGGATTCTGGTGCCTGCGTGTGAGTTACACGCGCCGGAAAATGGCTGCGCGTGAGGGCGCGTGTCCAGCCTTCTTGTGGCGCGTGATGGCGCGTGAGGGGTCGTTTTTACATGAAAATTTTCAGTTATGGCCCTACTTTAATATTCTTCAACTCTATGTAAAAATATTTGAGGTTAAGTTTACCAAAACGTGTGTTTTCTGCAGAAACCTAGGCCGTTTGTTGTAAAATTATACCGTCAAAGAGATAACCCAACAAGGTGAGACTCCATGAGACTCCTATACTCCAAATCCTATTTTTATTTCTCTTATGAGATACTTCTATTGCATGACACGTGTTTCGTGAAGTTCTTATACGTAAACTCTTATTATTCGCTTACGTGAAATCATGTTGCATCTATGAACTGAATTTTCCTGAAAATATATGCTGTTGGCTTTTTAATTGTTGCATTTATAAAATCAGTGTGGCCATACTGTTATACCTATTTGTTGTTGGCCGAAGGCAAAAGTCGGAGATCCCCTGAGAGGCGCTATGCGTGCGCCATTGAAACAACTCTCGTGGGGAAGACCGTGAGCCTAAGGAACAACGGATGTGGTGCTTGCATGAGTTCTATGAAGTTGGGCCGAAGTGACATGGTTAGGGACCTCCCGAGAGGAGCTATGCGTGCGCCATTGAGAAAGCTCTCGTTGGAGGAGGCTGACATGTTCACGAGGCACTTCGGAGTAGTTCTCGTTATCTTCTCATACATTTTATACCTGAGCATGCATCGATATAAATTGTTTTTTTTTTTGGAGTTTCTCACTAGAAGATTTATCTTCTAATTGGACTATGTCCCTGGAATATTCAAACGTTCCAGGTTTAACGAAAGGCTCTAAGGGAAAGGAAGTAGTTGGAGAATGAGTATAATTTGCTGCCTATAGCATGTTTGGCATATTTTTGTTTATATGCGAACCTATGTAATTTTGGATATGTTTAAAATGTTCAGTTATCACTTGCTAGAGATGATGTATATTAATACATTTTGTAGACGTCTTGAATAATTTTTGTGATAAATAAAGCATTATGGTTATGAACCATATCAAGTTCGATCTAGCTTCCGCATTTGAAATTTTAACGCGTGTCTTAGCTATTCGATTATTGGGTTTGTTAAGCTGAGAAGGTAAAAATTAGGGTTTTGGGGATATTGTGTGATGTATGACAGCTATTGTGATATGAAAAATTTTTGTATTCCTGAAATCCTAAGTTATAACATGCCCGAAAAATTTAGGGTGTTACACTTCTTCTTCGTCATGGTTTCTCCATAACACTTTTACCAATGGAATAAGCTTGTTTCTTAAGACCTGATCTCGTTGATCTAAGATTTGGATTGGCTTTTTAGGGTAAGTTAGATCATTTCGTATCTCTATGGTCTCTTTTCGAAGTACTTGACTGGGATTGGACTCGTGCTTCCGCAATTGGGACACGTGGATCATGTTATGGATATTTACTAATACTACTGGCAAAGCTACTTTGTAGGCTATTGGTCTAATTTTCTCCAAAATTTCATATGGACCGATATATCTTGGGCTTAGTTTTCCTTTCTTTTTCCCTAGAATCACTGTTTTGAAAGGGAAGACCTTCAAATACACCTTATCTCCGACTAGAAATTCCAAATTTCATCTTCGTTAGTCGCGTATGACTTCTAACGACTTTGACTTGTTCTCGTTTTCTCCTGAATTCTTTTGATCTTCTCAGTAGTGGTTTACACTATCTCGGGTCCAATCAATCCTATTTCCCCTATTTTCACCCAACAAAGTGAAGTTCTGCATTTTCGCCGGTACAACGCCTCGTAGGGGGCCACTCCAATACTACTATGGTGCTCGTTGTTATAAGCGAATTCCACCAGTGGTAGATGCTTCTCCCAACTTTCTGAGAAATCTAAAATGCATGCCCTCAACATGTCCTCAAGCGTTTGAATTATTTGCTCGGACTGTCCGTCGGTCTGAGGATGATAAGCCGTGCTAAGCTTCAACTGCGTTCCCATACACTTGTGGAAACTTTTCCAAAATCTTGACATAAATCGTGGGTCTCGATCTGATACTATGCTTGCAGGGATTCCATGCAATCGAACTATTTCTTCAATGTACAGCTGAGCTAAGGCATGAATCGGCTGCCCTATCTTAATAGGCAAGAAATGTGCTAACTTTGTTAATCGATCCACTATCACTTAGATAACATCGTTTGCTTTGGGACTTCGAGGTAGATTGGTCACAAAATCCATGGTGATGTGATCCCATTTCCACTCAGGAATGTCCAGAGGTTGTAGCAATCCTCTTGGTCGCTGATGCTCAATTTTGATGTGTTGACAAGTATCGCATTGCGCCACGTACCGTGCCACATCTTTTTTCATCCCTGGCTACCAATAAACTTCCTTAAGGTCCTTATGCATCTTTGTGGACCCTGGATGTACGGTGTACCTAGCTCGATGAGCTTCTCCTAAAATAACTTTTCTCAAGTTTTGATCTCGCGGCACATAGGTTCTTCCTTGGAATTGAAGTATACCATCACGGTAACTGAATTCAAGTGTCCTTACTTGATTTTTTTCATCTATCCATTGATTCCTTCTTGTGTCCGTCTGAAGAGCTGACTTGATCTGATTCACAACATCAGGTTGTATCGTCAGATTTGTCAAATACCCTTTGATAGGTTTAGGCTTGACACTTACTGTCAAATGACTAAATTCCTCAATCATTTTCCATTCTTTAACCATCATGCTAGCCGCAATTTCTGAACTCCTTCGGCTAAGAGCATCTGCGACTACATTTGCCTTTCCTGGATGGTAGGAGATGACACAATCATAGTCTTTCAAGTACTCAATCCATCTTCTTTGTCACATGTTTAACTCTTTCTGGGAGAATATGCACTTCAGACTTTTGTGTTCCGTGAAAATTTTGAATTATTCCTCCTATAGGTAGTGTCTCCACAATTTTAAAGCGTATATGATGGCTGATAATTCCAAGTCATGGGTTGGATAGTTCTGCTCATGCCTTTTCTGTTGTTGGGATCCGTAAGCTATTACCTTTTCATCTTGCATTAGAACACATCCTAAGCCTGTTCCAGAAGCATCACTATACACCACATATTTTCCTGATTTTGTTGGCATTGCTAAGATCAATGTTGTGGTCAGTCGTGCCTTAAGCTCTTGAAAGCTCTGCTCACACTATTCGTCCCATTCAAATTTAACTTCCTTTCGCATTCGTTGGGTAAGTGGAGTTGAGATCTTCGAGAATCTTGCCACAAATTTTCTGTAGAATCCAGCTAGTCTAGGAAAACTCTGAATTTCTGTGACGGTCTTGGGTGCTTGCCAATTTTGAATCGCTTCTATCTTTGTTGGATCGATGGCTATACCTTTCGTTGAAATTATATGTCCAAGAAATGCTACCTGCACAAGCCAGAACTCACACTTTGGGAACTTGGCGTACAATTTGTGATCCTTTAGGGTCTACATTATTATCCTCAAATGTTCTTCGTGCTCACTTTCACTTGCAGAGTATATCAGGATGTTATCAATAAATATTATCACGAACTTGTCCAAGTAAGGTCTAAAAGTTCGGTTCATAAAGTCCATGAATGCAACAAGTGCATTTGTCAATCCGAACGGCATCACCAGATATTCGTAGTGACCATACTGAGATCGGAAAACGATCTTAGGTACATCTTCTGGCTTGATCGTCATTTGGTAGTACTCTAACCGAAGATCGATTTTTGAAAATACCCTAGCTCCTTGAAGCTAGTCAAATAATTCCTTAATTTTAGGCAGCGGGTACTTATTTTTTATAGTTACCTTGTTTAATTATCGGTAGTCAGTGCACATCCATAAGGTAACATCTTTTTTCTTTACGAAAAGTATCGGAGCTCCCCAAGGCGATACACTTGGTCTAATAAATCCCTTGTCAGTTAAGGCCTGTAATTGCTCTTTCAATTCTCTCATTTCGGCTGGGCTATCTTGTATGGAGGTATAGATATCGGCTGAGTGCTTGGCACAAGGTCTATCGAGAATTCAATTTCCCGATGTGGAGGTAATACTGGTAAGTCTTCGGGAAAAATCTGAAGGTATTCATTCACAATCCTTATTTCTTCCAGCATAGGACTTTTCTTACTCGATTCGAGTTTGGCTGTTTGCAATGCTTGCAAAGTCATGCCTTGCTTTCTTTCACCTTTACTATTCTGACCTTGAAAGACAACCCACCTTCCACTAGGTTGGAGTAGGCTCACCGTTTTATTCTTACAATCTACCTTAGCCTCATGTAATGATAGAAAATCCATTCCTATAATCACGTTAAAATCCTAAATGTCCAATACTACTAAATCTATCTTGAGATTTTCTCCTCCCATATTGAAATTACATCCTCGGCAACCTACCGCAGTTTCTAGGGTCATACCCATAAGAGTAGTTATTACCATTTGATAACCCAATTTTCTTGGGTCTAACTTTAGACTGTCTACTGATGCATGTGAGACAAATGAATGCGTAGCACCCGGATCTATTAAAGCATGAATGGGAATATCTAAAAAGAATAGTGTACCTTCAATAATCGCAGGGTCGGTCTCCGCGTCGTCGCAAGTCAAGTTGTACACACGGCCTTGACGAACGTTTTGCGCTCCCCCGCTTAGTTGCTCCATTTTTGTCTCTTCGGGCACTCTCGCGAGATGTGTACTGGTTGTCTGCAATTGTAGCATACAATCCTTCCTTGATACCTAACTTGGGGCGTCTCTTTGTTCTTCGGATAGTTCCTCCCGATGTGACCTTCTTCGCCGCATGCATAACATCTTATGAAGCATCTCTTTCCTGGGTGTTTCTTTTTGCACCGAGGACATTTTCCTTCGTCTTTGGGTTGAGACATTGAACTTCCTGGCTTACCACTCTTGCTTCCTTCCTCAGACTTGATTATCCTTACTCGTGTCAGATTCCTTTTGATGGTTAGGGCTAGGCTTAATGCTTCTTTATAGGAATCGATATCTCACCCATTTAAAACTTGCTGGAGATTCACCTGCAACCTTGATACGAATTTTTGTGCCTTCTGACCTTCGTCAGTCTCATACATGAGCACATATTTGATCAATTGGGTGAATCGGTCATCATACTGGTTCACAGACATTTCGTCAGTCTGCTTAAGCCTCATGAATTCCCAAATTCTTTCCTCCTTCCAACTCCTAGGGAAGTATTTGTTGTTAAACATTTCCTTGAATCCTTTCCAAGTGTAGATTGGCGCATCCTCATCTTCGTCCTCAAGCTCTTGACGAGACCTTAGTATTGAATGCTCGGTTGACTGCCACCATCGTCCCGTCTCTTCCTCTAGCGTGTAAATGGTGCACCTTACTTTTTCCTCCTCGCTACACTGGAGGTGCTGAAGTAATTTCTCCATTTGCTCGAGCCAGTACTCGGTTGAGCTAGGATCATCGCAAGTCCTACCTTTGAACACATGGGGCTTTAGATGTTAGTACCATTCTAATGTTGTGGTCGTATGCCGAGTAGGTTCCTCTCTACTCACGTAGGTTAGCATGTTCTCCAAAAATCTTTCCATCTGCTCAAACCGATCTTCACCAGAGCATGATTCCTCTATGTACCTCATATTTCCTCCTAGGTGATTTCTACGGTCACCCTGACTCTCGAGGTTATCTTCTTCTCTTCTCCCACAATCATTGTTGACCACATCTCGAGGTCGTCATGTATTCACCATCTGGAGTGAACCAAGAATGTAAGTTATACTCAAGACAAGATCGTTTCTTTAAAGAGGGATAGTCTTATTTCTTAAAAGTAAACCACAAAACATAACATCCTAACATAGCATAACAAAAAAATAAACATAGCATCTTATTATATTATTTTTTTTCCTTCCTTTAGCTCATCCTTCGGTCTTCTTTAGTTAATCCTTCGACCTCTAGATCCATGGCTCCTTATGGCCCACGTCATCATCGAATTCTGCCAGGGGTCCTTCATCATCCACCTAAGACTCCTCATTAGAGCTGATGTTGATGACATTTTCTTCTGCTTCGAGTTTCGCAGTGGTGGCATCTTCTTGAGCTTCCTCGTTTATAGCTTCTCCGTACAGATATGCATGTTGCGCCTGAATCCTTGCGCAGAATTCACTCAGAGTTTCAAAATCCCAATTCTGCCATATCCACTAGGCATATGTCTTCCATTCCCCTACCATTATGTTGATTAGATAGTCGATCTAGTACTCTGCCAGATCTTCTAATTGTCGGTAGCTCGGGGGTACATCATCTATGATTTCCTCCATTGCGTCTAGAAATACAATCACATCTTCATCCTGCGGATTTCCTTGAGCATTGATCCTTTGCGCCCAGTGAGTCAACAACACTTGATCCACCATTGTTGCTAATAACACATAAATTTTACTTAGAAACCTCGAACGTATGTTTCCTAGAGTGTTCATATCATTTCTTTCTAGGTTCCATGTGTTTCTTGGAATCTATAATCCTATTCTAAGTTTCTACCTAATAGTTCTAACCAAGGTAAGTTTAACAACCTAACTTAACCTAGGTCTCTGATACCAATTGTAACACCCCGCCTTACATGGGCGCGTCACTATAAGGGAATTCCTGGGAATCTTTTTTTTTTCCAAGCTCATCACGCATGGTGCATCAAGAACAATCTTCACATACTTTAACATGCCCAACACATACAACAAGTCAAAGAACAATCGTCACATGTTCACACAGGCCAGTACTTGTGGTGATTCGAAGAACAATCTTCACATGCACACCAGATCCCGAAAACCCTAGTCTCGCCCGTTTAACTAACAAGGTCAATAATCTTAAACTAAAACGAGCCATAATATTACGCAGCGGATATAATAACATCAAAATACCGTGGCCTACCACGAGGTTCTTACATAGTGTTTCTACATCATAATACGTATTACAACGTTACAAAATGATAACAACACTATCATGCGACCGTTCATACATATATCAAAATAAACACTACTACCTCAAAATGATACAACAACTATCATGCTAAATATTGTTCGCCCTCAACTGGCCACGTCCTAGTCTTTGCAGTAGTCCCTGGCTAGAACGTTGAATATGCCAGGGGCATAACTCAGATTAGATGATGAAACATCTAAGTGATGGCATGATACAGTTTACTGAATGCATGAATAACACATAAGCATGACATATACAGACAACGACCACATGCAACACGTGTAATTTGAGAAATCTCCCTATCATACTCAACCAAATATCGAAACCATTCCACACACCATTGAGATTGACCTTACCGCGACATACTTAATCCCTGGGTGCCCTTCCACATCACCCGATCACCATTATTAACCTTACCCCATTCTCAAGAAGACCCCATCCCGACCCCTGTGGACATAACAACGACACAAAATCAACACCTTGATGATATGAAAACCACACGCCATGTACCGACTCTTTCATAAGTAAAATAGTTGATGCAAAATTCCATATGATCAATATGCATACGATGCCACAAATACATAAGTAAAACGCCTATACGATACATCCCAAGTTCTGGAGGGTATAACCGCTCGCCTAAATTGGTCCAAACACATGCAACCTAAGCTCGAGAGGGTAGAACCACTCACTTGAACCCACTAGACACACACCAAAACACTTTCAAGACAAAGATAAGAATGGAATCAAACCACTCACCTTATTTTGAAAAAAGTCAATTTTTGCCTCATAAAGCATGTCGCACCTCGAAAATCATGCAAATCCTTCCTTATAATAGTCAAATTGTCTCCTATTTACCATTATGTCTATCGAAATTAATATTCCTATTTTTTCCATAATTTTCTCAATTTTCTCTATTTTTCCAAACCTTTCTTTCCTTCGAAAATTCATAATAAATACATAACACCTAATTTCTCCAAAAATTTTTGCACCAATATTCCTCAAATAATTTTAGAAAAATTATAACATTAATTTTGGAAGAAAATAGTACCTCACGCGTCACACACAGCCATGACGAGTGAAACCCACCCGCAGCTTCTTCTCCGACTCTGACAATCTGCAACAGTCTCTGATGGCTAATTTGACTATACGGCCTTGAAGCTCTCCTTTAGGCGACACTGATGAAACCTTTGCAAGTCGGAAAAACCCATCGGAAAGGCCTTGAATGGTTGGTTGTAAGTCTCGGTCTAGGAGCCCCTGATTTTTTGGCCAATTTGCTAAAACCCGATGAAACATACACTAATGTAAGAACCCATATTTCGTGAGGTTGCCACATAATTTAAGTAAGTTTAGAATATCAAAAAATTGGCTTGATAACAGTTATAAGTACCGAATGACTGTAGTGAATTCTCTGGAGTGTAAATGTCTAAGGAAAATGATATGATCTCGATGAGCGTTCTGAGATAGGATTTATGGTATTAAAAGAAATCAGAATTGAGGTAATTTTTGGTACAGCTAAAATATAGCTTCGATTTAGGCTGAAAAACTGAATCATCATAGGAGACTTCCAAAAAATAAACGAAACCTTAAAGGGGCTTCAGTTTCGCGTAGGGATCAACCCTGAAGTGGTTTAAGGACGAAACAAGGGCCCAGTGAGGACATTGGGGGCAAAAATTAATTTTTATTAAGTAGTTATCAGTTATTAATTTTGAGGAAATCGATGTTTTGAGTGGCTTGATGATAAATAATTATGGTGTTAGAGGGTTGAAGTGCAATTAATAAAACTCTCAAGTAAAATTTATGAGAAGTGGAGAGATTAATTGTGTAATATATATTATTACATATATATATGTGGAGGCATACGCATGAAGCACGGGGAAGTTACAGCACTTGAGGCACAAATTGGTGCAAGTGGCGCCGAAAGACTTCGTGGACTCTTTGTTTGAAAGCAATTGGCGCTGAAAGAATTCACAGAGATAGAGAGATTGGTTGGGGCAGTGGAGAAGCGCTGGTTTGGCTATAACTAGCAGGGCATTTGGGAGAAGAAATTAAGAGAAATGAGAGAGAGAAAAGATGGCCGAATTTGGCCATGGCTGTAACGACCTCATGTTGTTGTTGCAGTGGCCAAGAGAAATGGAAAGAAAGAGAGATTGAGAAATGAGATTGGTGGTCGGATGCAGTCGAGTAGGCAGGAACAACAAGTATTGGCCATGGCCGCGAGCTTGCAGCGGCTGGGCAGCAGCCAACGGCCATGGCTAGCCACGATGGAGGTTGGTAGCAGCAGCAGTAGTGTGGAGGTGGCTGGAGGCCAAGGCAAGCGGTGACCCACAACGTGAAATGGCGACGAAGGGATGGTTGTTGCAACAACCAAGCTCGGCCATGGTAGCCACGATCGAGGGAGCAGGGGTAGTAGCGGCCTGCGGCAACGGTTGGTGGTTGCACGAGCGGTGGCCCTAGCTGCAGCGGCAGTCGGCAGAGGCGACAAGTTGTCGCGGGGCATGCACAGTTGCTGGTCAGTGCACATGCAGGAAGAAATAGAGAGAAAGGAAGGAGAAGAAGAGAAAAATAAAAAAGAAAAGGAAAGGAAAAAGAAAAAGAAAAGAAAAGAAAAAAAAAGGAAAGAAAATGGAAGAAAATAGAGAAAAAAATCTCAAAAACTGATAAAAATTTCTAAAAAAATAGAAAATGGAGATTTATTAATATTTCAAAGATTTTTTGAGAGAAAATGGTTCTGGCACGCTTTTCAAGGTCAGGCACAAAAATTAAGGATATGACACGCATACCGAGGAAGCCTAAGAGGCTAAGTTAAGGTGAGTAAAATTTGTTAAGTACTAACACCATTGCTTTGCCAAGGGTGCACCCATACACCTCAGTTTGGTAGGGAGACTATAAAATGACGGGTAATCTTAAGGTGCGGTCGACCCAAACATGGGATTTATGTTATGTGCATTGCATTCTAACATGTGCATTAAATGTTTTTTTCCCTTACTTAGATGATTCATCATCTAACTTGGGGTTTACCCCTGGAATAGTCAAACGTTCCTGATGGAGATTGTAGTAGAAACGAGGATGAATGAGGCATGGTATAACACTTATTAAAGTGCATGATGAATTGAATGTATGTTATGTAGCCATGTATTTAAGTTCTACTACTTTGAATTTTGAACGTTTGAGGAATGATGATGTATAACCCTATTTAGGGTTTGTTGTGCCCAAATAATCGGAAGCCAGAAGTCGAAGCATCGTCGAGAAGATCAGAAGCTGCTGGGGAAGGGTCCTTCGGAAAGACCCTTCGGAAGCTGATGCTAAGCAACCTTCCGAAGATGATGGTAAGAGCCTTCAGAAGCTGATGCCAAGAACCCTTCGGAAGCCCCATTCGAAAGGGAGCTTCGGAAGAATCCTTCTCAAGGATGCTTCAAAAGATTCCTTCCGAAGCTTCCTTTCAGGAGGATCACGTGTGCTCTATTCTCGATTTCTATAAAAGGCCAGGCTTAACCCTTAAAAAGGGATCTCTCGACACCGGTATTTCTCTCACGACTTTCCTTCCTAAAATTTTAGTTTCCTTTCGTATATTTTCCTTCCACACTGACTTAAGCGTCGGAGGGTCTTCGTGGGAAGAAAGTCCCACTAGCCTTCTAACCTTTCTCTTACAGTTCCTTCGAAAGCATTCTCCATTTTTCTTCGAAAGACAATTTCCTTCGGAAGCGTAGCTCAGAAGCCAGTCAGCAGACAAGTTCAGACCTTTTCGGAAGCTAGGAAGCCAGTAAGCCACATTCGGAAGCCACCTTTCGTAAGCCACCATTCGGAAGCCATCTTTAGTAAGCCACCATTCGGAAGCCAGGAAGTTCGGAAGCCACCTTCGAAAGCGTTCTTTGTTTACATCTCGGGGTCAACAACATCCACGAGCATCCCACTCTTAGAAATTTTAATTGTTGTATTTTGGGAAACAACAATTTGGCGTCGTCTGTGGGAAACTGGACAGAAAGCTCATTTCATTGCAAGATACTGAGAGGGACAAAGTCAACTGGTTTGGCAAACCCGCCTAACCCAACCAGAAGGAGCACTCGTAGCCAGACAGGAGACCCCATCCAGATGTTTCCTAATGTGCATGGACTTTTGTAAGATCACCTAGACAACGATGTGCGCTCGGGTAATATTCCGACGTTGGAAGGATGCCAGACTATTGGATTAGGTGGTATGGAGCATTCGGAACAAGGAGAGGTGCATGTCATCAGGCTAGGGAGGCAAGTGGCATGGTAAGGGAGACAAACCCCACCCATAATCCAAGTAAATCAAGAACAACACTCCCTGGGGCAATCCTCAATTCCAAGGGGAAACCCTACAATGACTTTAGTACCTCTAGAACCTTCTGGGATAGTACCACCCACAGTCTTACTATTAGATTATGAACAACTACAGAAGAATTTTGAAGAGTTGAAGAACCAGAATCACGATCTCAGAACAAGTAATGAAGAGAATATGAGAAAATTGCAAGGGATTACTGCTCTGTTGCAAGAATTGATGCCAGACATCCACATTCCCCAAGCAGGACAAACCGGTGCAGGAGGACATTGGAGATCCCAGGACAACCCTCCGAGGGAGCCACATCGAGGGATAAGAATTGGGAACCCCAGGTTTAATGATAGAGTCCCGTCAACAGAGAACCTAGGAGGGAACCATGATAGGAGGCCGGGGAAAGCCTCCATGTATAAAGAGATGGTAGAAAGCACCCACTCAAGGGTTTTTTGTGTCCAGTCCCCCGGTAGGAATGAAGTAGAGAAAGAAACTCTTAAGGCGTCCGACGTCAAGCGTCTCATAGAAAAAGTGTTGGAACAGAAGCAAATTATGGCAACGCCAATGGAAATGCCCACGAAAGGATTCCCACTATTCAAAGAACTCCAAAGATAACTAGTACAATCAGGGTTCAAGCTGCCACAACTCCCAGTATATTCGGGGAAGGAAGACCCTGAGAGGCACCTACAACACTTCATCGCAATGGCTGTATTACATGGGTGGAATGAAGTCACCAGATGCAAGGCTTTCCCTCTCTCACTGGCAGGACAAGCTCAATAGTGGTTTACTGAGTTACCCGCCGGACACATCCGATCATTTGAACAGTTGAAGAAATAATTTTTGGAGGCATTCTCTGCCTACGTCCCAAAGAAAAAGAGTGCCATGTACTTGATGAGCTTGTAACAGAGGCCAAACGAATCCCTAAAGCAATATGTCGAGATGTTTAGGGCTGCAATGCAAGAGGTAAGGACCTCCCGGTAGGTCTGGCCGCATCTACCTTGCTTAATGGAATTGCTTACGCCCCGCTCAGAAGATCTGTAGCATTTTTTGAGCCGAACTCAATGGCCAAATTGTTCGCTCGAGCTGAGTAGTTTATTGTTCAAATGGAAATCTTGGAAGCATGGGAAGGTAAAAGAAGAGAAAGGCTAAACGACGTTAAGTCAGACAGATCAGTGAAGGTACAGAGAAGAGAAGAGCCCCCGAAGATGCAATTCTAGAGCTTCACACCTCTTACTAAGCCAAGGGCCGCTGTCCTTTCCTCCATCGCACATACTGGACTCATCAACTTTCCTTCTCACTCCAACCAGCTAATGGGCAGAAACATGGATTCTTTCTGTAAATTTTACGAATCCTTAAGGCATGCCCTAGAACAGTGCCTGGAACTACAAAACCAAATTGAACAGCTAATTAGAGAAGGGAAGCTAGATCGATTCATACTGGATAAGATAAAAAATCAATAAGGTCAAAGAGATGACCTCATAAGAGATAATTAGGGAAAGCCCCTGCGTCTAAGGAATGATGCCCTGGGTAGAAGAGAAAACCAACCACCCCGACAAAAAGAAAGGGAGAGAAACGATCAGAGGAGGGAGGAAGCCAGGCCTGATGTAGAAGAAGGAAACGAACCTATTATGGAGAGGATACACATAATCTCAGGAGGAGAAAATTTGGCAGGAGATTCCTCTTCTTCCAGAAAGGCATATGCATGCCAGGCGCTGTACGTCAATTCTGTGGAGAGGATTTAAGAAGATGAAGACCCCCTTATTTTCACACCTGAAGATCAAGGGAGTGTGTTGCTCCCCCACTTGACGCTTTGGTTATCTCCGCTATCATTGCCAAGCACCCGATTGAAAGAATACTGGTAGATAGTGGAAGCTCTGTAAACCTCTTGTACTGGAATTGCTTCAAGAATATGCATGTTGCCCATGGTTGATTGAAGATAGTCACTTCCTCCCTGTATAGCTTCACGGGAGAAGCGGTGCCAGTGGTCAGGTTGATTCAGTTGCCTATTGCACTCGGAGACTACCCTCAAGTGATCACCCGACAAGTGAACTTTATGGTAGTCAGGACTTTCTCCTCGGCCTACAATGTAATCCTAGGACGTTCGCTCATTAATGCTATGAGAGCCGCCATTTCTCTGGGGTATTTGCTGATGAAATTTCCTACTCCACAGGGGGTTGGGCAAGTAAGAGGTAATAAAAAATAAGCCATGGTATGTTATGTGAGCTCCACACGAGGCTCCAAGGAAAAAGGAAAAGAAATGACTGAAGAGACCTTACTGATTGGCAAGCAAACTCTTGAGGCCAACAAGCCTCAGCCTGCGAAATCACTTGAAACTATGCCTCTAAACCCTAATGATGAAAGCCAACAAGTACGTGTGGGAGCCCAACTAGAGAGTCAGGAGAAAGAGAAGGTCATTAAATGTCTGCGCTCTAATGTAGACATATTTTCCTGGACGCCTATTTACATGCCTGGGATCAGCCCCGAAATCATATCCCATTGCCTGAATGTCCGTTCAGAAGCTCAGCCAGTCAAGCAGAAGAAAAGACATATCGCCCCAGAGAGACTGAGACATATGGAAGAAGAAGTGGATAAACTCCTAGAAGCAGGATTCATTAAGGAGGTCCAATACCCCGATTGGCTAGATAATGTCGTGATGGTACCTAAGGCCAACGGGAAATGGCGAATGTGCATTGATTTTACCAACTTGAACATAGCTTATCCGAAAGAATCCTACCCGCTCCCTCAAATAGACAGGCTAGTTGATGATACCTGTAATACCCCAAAAATTTAATGTAGAGGTTGGATATAATGTAAGGGATGGATGATGTAATAAAGTGTGAGTTAATGGAAGTTTTGGATTTGCATGCAAATGAAAATGGTTTTAAGGACGTAAATGCAAAATAAGGGATAACTTCTTCAAATAATTGTCATGATAAAGGCTTGTTTGAGAAGCCTTGAGTTGGTAAAATTGTATTGGAGGATTTATTGTCATAATAAAGGCTTGTTTGAGAAGCCTTGAGTTGGTGAAATTGTATTGGAGGATTTAGCTCAAAAGTCTTAAAGTTAAGATAACCATAATTACTTATATCCCTAAATTCAAAGTAAATGGATTGGAAGAATCCTATTGGCCCTCTAAAAGATGAAGATAAGATGGGTTGTTTAGCAAGTCACATGAAGGGAAAATGGAGGAATGAGATTGGAAGAGTAAAAGCTTCCAAGAGAAGAATGGTAAGTTTTCAAAGATAGCAATTATGGCTAGGGAAGAAAATAGCCAACCTAAAAGGGATAAGTGCAACCTTCAGCTTGGAGATAAAAGGGCTATAAAAGGGTTGGAGAAGTGG
Source organism: Diospyros kaki (assembly GCA_036245055.1). NCBI lineage: Eukaryota > Viridiplantae > Streptophyta > Magnoliopsida > Ericales > Ebenaceae > Diospyros > Diospyros kaki. Next base: position 16,155,123 of record BSEG01000009.1, on the reverse strand, counting down.
ACCACGTAGAGAAAGAGTAGAAAAGAAAAGCAAGGGAGAGAAGAATTGAAAGAAAGAAGACAAAGAAGCCAAAATAAGAAGACTAGATTGAGGAAACACCAAAAACGAAGAAGAAACCAAAGAGGTAAGCCACTTTTATTTCCCTAGGATCATAGTACACTGAAAGGGGAGTCCGTAGGTTCAAACAGAGGTTGAATCGGAGTTAAAATGAACGAGTTATGGCCATTTTAAACATCAAAAGTTGAATCCATAAAAACCAAGGGTTCAGCACGTGTAAGTCACGCTCCTGCTGCAGCTGCGCGTGGCCACCCTTCTGGGGGCACGTGAGGGCGAGTGGCTAGGCCTTCTGCTCTAAATTTTTATGGTTTACTCCTTAAATGATTACCTACAATCCTATATAAAAATATTTTAGATTGGTGACTCGGACTGTATGTAACTGCAGCTTAATAAGGCTTAAACTCGTTGAATCGGTGGTCTAGTAAGAAATACAGCAAGTGTGAGTGGTTCTCTTCATCTTTTGCACTTCATATTGATCATCATTTGATTCATTTGTGTTATATGTGGACATGATCACTTACTTCCTTTGTTTGGCATGAAATTTCACTTATTTCATCACTTCATGGCATGTGGTTGTTGTGGCAAGCTAGTGGCCGCCATGAGTGACTCACGGAGTCACATATGCGTGTTTTGAGGTGAGCATGGCGTGCGCGGGGGTGATTGCAACACCCTGGCATGGCTCCCACAAAGGGGGTTTCATTTTTGCATACTTACATTTTCATACATGAGCTATTCACTTCTTGAGAACATCTCACTTGGATTCTTGTAATCTGACTTGGGTTGATGCCCCTGGAACGTTCTGCGTTCCAAGTATGTTTGATGTGCCGGGGACTAAAGAAGCAAGCCAGGCACATGGAAAAGAGTCTATGGATGTTTAAGTTTCCTTTTTGTCATTATATGTAACCTTATTTCTTAAATGTTGTAACTACTCAAAGACTGTACTTCTTTTGTTATACTGGACTTACATGTTATTTTAACATATTTAGCTTGCATGGAAGCCTTACAAATATTTCAGCAGGTTTGATCCATTGTTTTCACTGTTAGGTTTTCCTAACGCCTCTTGGACTACTAGGTGTAAACCTACCATATTACCTTAAGGAGGATGAGGCGTTACAGTGGTATCAGAGCGAGGTTTATTATGGTTTTAAGTAAGGTATGATTTGACTGATATTTAGGTTTTTGGTATGTAACAGGATATGGATCCTAATGACATACGCCAGAGGGATATCATGGGGTGGTGGACTGCAGTACTTCAAGGACAGGTCATGGAGCCTGTTGGTGCTTTAGGGACCTTTCTTGACTTGGTTGTTCCAGTTATACAGGAAGTTCCACCAGGCCCGGCATTTCCACACATGGTAGAGCTCCAGATAGGCTATTTAGTATCTATACTGACCTCAGATATGCAGGGACTAGCACATGGGCTTTTAGAGCAAGCCATCTACCCGAACCTTGAGACCTTTGCAGACCATCTGCGTGAGGCGGAGCAGAATCAAGGGCTTGAGGATATGTCGACAGAGGCGAATGATCTTGTGAATTTTCCTGAAAAGAAGGAACTCACGCCTCCCTCCACATCTGAATCTGAGGAAGAGTAGTCCGCCCGAGGTTAGAACAATTTTGTGGATTGTAGATATGTAAAATAAAGGACTAATCAGATATGCTGTAATATATTAATGATGGTAGGATAGGTATAACCTTTACCCCTCGCCTGCGGGAATTTTGGTTCGTCTGACGGATAGTATAGCAAACTTGAATGACATAGGTGGTAGTGTTTAACAAAATAGTTGTGCATATATAATAAGGATGTAATGAGTTGGTAGTGATATAAAATATGGTGTTCTAATATGAAGTATAATAGTACTGTGTAAATGGACATGCACAGAGTATGTAGACCTTTGGGGATGGCTAGAATAGAGTTTGAGAAGGACCTTGTAGATCCTTGGAAGGTGCAGGTATCTAAGGACCTAAGGAAAGGTAGTTGTGAAAAGCAATAGATCTAACCCTAGGGGTGGTATTATTTTCTTTGAGGATTTTAGTAGCTTCAGCCATGATTTGCATAAGACAAGTTTAGTTACTTTGTGGTATGAGTTCAAGTATGTGATTCTTAAATATTGTTCCTATAAATTTTGTGGTTGTTTCAGATGGTGAACACTCATCGATCCCAAACTTTGAGACGAAGGGGTGGCAACCAGGAAGAACAGATACGATGTCCCTAGGAAGAAAGGGTAGAGCTGTCTCGAGAAGATTCTTCTCAAGGTGGAAGTCAGGGAAGTGGGGATTGCATAGATTGAGTGGAGCGAGTTCTGGAACACATGGTCACATATATGCAAGGGACTCGTCCAACGGGTCAAAGTATTCCTTAGGCACCAGATGCCATCAACTGGTTCCAACGATTAAGTCCCCCTATTTTTTGGGGAAGGGCAAGCGCTGATCCGAGTGAAAGTGAGTATTAGATAGAGCAACTTGAAAAGATTTTTGACTTTATTGGATGTGGAGAAGGGGAGAAAGTAGTTTGTGCCACTTTCATGCTTCGAGATGAGGTGGACCAATGGTGGGGAATGATGCAAAGGACTTTGCCTGGCCCTACGAGACAAGGTATGCCAGTTGTCACATGGACTCAGTTTAAGGAATTATTTTACACTAAGTATTTCGCTTTATGCAAAAAGTTGGAAAAGAGCCGAGAATTTATGAATTTGAAACAAACTAGGAATATGTCAGTCGCCCTGTACGAAGATAGTTTTTCTCAGTTAATTAAATACATGCCTGTTTATAATTTGGATGAAGAGGTAAAATCTCAGAAATTTCTTGACGGGTTAAGACTTGAGATACAGCTGGCATTATGTTCCTTAGGGGCCCGTACTTATTCAGAGGTTGTTATGCAAGCTTTGATTGTTGAAAGTAACCTTGTTCGAATGAATGCTTTAAAGGTAGAAGTGTAGGAACCCAAAGACAAGAACGCAGGAAGGAAGCATCACCTAGGAGTCCGAGGAGGAAACTTTAAGCCAAAGAGTAGGTGTCCCAAGTGTCAGAAGTTCCATCTTGGAAGGGCGTGCCAAAGCGGGATTCAAGGATGCTATTCTTATGGAAGGAGCGACCACTTGGCCCGTGATTGTCCCAAAGGACCCAAGTGCTTTAGCTGTCAGAAGATCGGTCATCTTTCAAGGGACTGTCCACAGAGGAAGCAGGTTAACAAACGAGTGTAAGTAGAGGAGGCCAAGAACCACGACGAGGCCGGGTGTATCATCTGACGAGGGAGGATGCTAATGCAAGCCCGTCGGTCATACAAGGTACACTAATCATTCTTAATACACCTGTGCGAGTGTTAATTGATCCTGGATCGACACATTCATTTATTTCACATGCGTTAGTACAAAGTTTGAATTTGGAATTGGAGGATTTGGAGTGTCCTATGCTTGGGGCTACTCCTTTAGGGAAGCAAGTGGAAACTAGCACGGGATATAGGGAAGGAAGGGTTGAATTGGGTAGTAGTGAATTTGCACTTGAACTCACATCATTAGAAATCCAAGATTTTGATATGATTCTTGGAATGGATTTTTTGTCCAAATATAAGGCCCGAATTATTGTCAGACAAAGACAGTAGAACTTCAAAATAACCAAGGAATTTGGGAAAATTTCAGGGACAAGAGAGTGATAAAAAGATTATGTGGATCACGGCCCTCAAAGCTATCAAAATGCTTGAGAATGGAGCTTACGGGTACTTAGCAGGGGTGCAAGTAGAAAATAAGAAAATGGAACTTGAGGAGACATCGGTAGTTAATGAATTTTCTGATGTGTTTCCCGAAGATTTACCTGGGTTACCCCCTCAAAGGAAGATAGAATTTTCTATAGAAGTTGTGCCAGGAACAAGTCCCATATCCATATCTCCGTATAGAATGGCTCCAACAGAATTAAAAGAACTTAGAAGTCAGTTGTAGGACCTTCTGGACAAGGGATTTATTCAACCTAGTATTTCACCTTGGGGAGCACCTGTGTTGTTTGTTAAAAAGAAAGATGGAAGTCTGAGAATGTGTATTGACTATAGGCAGCTAAACAAAGTGACTATTAAAAATAAGTATCCTCTCCCTAGGATTGATGAATTGTTTGACCAGTTGCAAGGTGCTAAAATATTTTCCAAAATTGATTTGAGGTCTGGTTATTATCAGTTGAGAATTAAGAAGGAAGATATTCCAAAGACTGCCTTTAGATCTCAGTATGGACACTATGAGTACCTCGTGATGCCTTTTGGATTGACTAATGTGCCTGCAGCCTTTATGGATTTAATGAACTGGGTGTTCAAACCATATTTGGATCAATTTGTGATTGTGTTTATTGATGACATCCTAACCTATTCTGCTAGTAGAAAGGAGCATGAGCAACATTTGTGGGTTGTCTTGGAAACCTTGCGAAAGCACCGGTTATATGCTAAGTTTTCAAAATGTGAGTTTTGGTTAAGTCAAGTTGCTTTCCTTGGTCATATCATATCTAGAGAAGGAATAGCGATAGATCCCTCAAAGGTCGAAGCAATAAGAGACTGGTCACGACCTAAAATAGTAAATGAGGTACAAAGTTTCTTGGGTTTAGCCGGCTACTATAGAAAATTTGTTGAAGGATTTTCTCGCCTTGGTCTACCTTTGACTCGATTGATGCGAAAGGGAATTAAATTTGAATGGAGCGAGTGTTGGAAATGTATGCCCTAAAGACACGTTTTATTTAATTTATGGTAATGATGTTTCTTTTAGTCAGTTTATGGCACATATATTATTTGCATTTAATTGTTGGAAAAGTGTCCATGCTATTAAGTAAGTGATTCATGTGATGGGTCGTTCTTCACAGTTAGGCATGAATCATGGGTACTTAATAAGCAAGAAAAATATTGCTCTTGATCTTTTGATAGAACTGGGCATTCTATCATGATAAGATCATTGTGCAATAGATCCTAATGGAGGATGGCTTGCCTTAGCCAGTAAACAATCCGTTTACTCTAATTGTACAAGCGCATTTGGAATGCGTAGAGTGGACCTGTGATAGAAGCTAATGACAAAGTACTAATTATCATGGAGCTAGTCTATCACTACTACTACGTGGACAAGTACTCTAATACTTGAGTATTAGTTGGTGGTCTAGTGAACCTAGAGCTATATTCTTAGATTCATTGTAGGTGAGGTCTATCAAAGATCAATAACCTTGTGAGTTGGGAGTATAGTTTCTAATTAGCTAAGACAGACTAATACAAGATAGTTTCTGTGATTCACCCCCTTGTGATTGTCCAAGAATAATCAAATAATCCAGGGCCCTGGGAACGTGACTTAAGAGTGTGTGCTTCTGGGTAGCTCCCAGTGATAAGCAAGTACATTCGAGTAGTCACGGATTATTGGACTAGTGATCTAAGGATGGTAGAAATCATTTAGAGAGGTGTTAGTACATTATTCCTTTCTAAATGATGGGTGTTACGCAGAGGGGTATTTTCATCATTACACTAGTAGGTCAAAGACATTGCACATGCAAAATTATTCGTGGGATCAGTGTTACCATATGGTGATAGTTGGAACACTTAGAATGACAAAATATAGCTACTGGGGAGCAGGGATATTTTGGTCATTTTAGTAGCCATGAATAATTTGTCTTTTGGTCCCCGGGGTAGCTCGATATAAGTCATGTATTATTTAATACATTTGGCTTGTTGGGTGAATTACATTGAGAGAGAATTATTTTATTCAGAATGGTCCATAATTAATTGGGCTAGAATAAAATAATAGTTCATTGGTTTTTAATTAATTAATTGGGCTAACCCAATTAGAAAATTAATTAAATGAACTTGGTCCACTAGGGTTTGGCCCACTAGGGTTTGGCCCACTAGGGTTTTAACCCTAGGGTTCAACCTCTATATATTCTCTCATTGATTATTTTTCACCTAGGGTTTTTTACTCTTCTTCACCAAAAGAGAGGCCATGAGTTCTTGAGTCATACCTTGGAAGATCAAGAGACCGTTCAAGATCTGATGCGAAGGAGCCGAAGGATTGCAGGACAGCCGTCGTCTCCACCACGCGAAGAAGCTCCCGCCCCTCCTCCTCCTGTCGCTTCATTCCGTCTGGTGATCCGAAGGAAAAGTAAGTTTCCTAGATTCTAATCAATACGAGGAAAGTTTTTTTTAAAAAACCGCTTCCGTTGCATGCTATGTATCCTCGTGATGGTCCTTCAGCGAGGTGTGTGAACGTAGCTTTAAGGAACTTAAGGAGAGGCTAACCTCTACTTCGGTATTAGCGAGGCCTGATGATATAGAAGGATTTACAGTTTATACTAATGCCTCAAAGACTGGGCTAGGGTGTGTTTTTATGCAGAATGGAAGAGTGATAGCCTATGGGTCTCGACAGTTGAAAAAGCACGAGCAGCATTACCCTACCCATGATTTGGAGCTTGCGACAGTTGTGTTTGCCTTGAAACTCTGGCAGCATTATTTGTATGGAGAGAAATTTGAGGTCTTCACGGATCATAAAAGCTTGAAGTATCTGTTCTCCCAGAGAGACCTGAACATGAGGCAGCGATGGTAGATGGAGTTTCTGAAGGATTATGATTGTTCGCTTCAGTACCATCCCGGGAAGGCAAATGTTGTAGCCAATGCATTGAGTAGAAGAGAACCTGCCTTGATGGCCAATCTGATGACTCGGGAATGGGAATTGATGGAAGCTTTTGGCCAATTGGCGGTAAATGTAATTCCTAAAGAAACTTCTATTTATGTCGCTAGCCTAATGGTTCATTCTCAACTGTTATAACAGGTTTGGCAAGCCACTAAAGAAGACCCGAGATTGAAACTATGGGTTGACGACCAAGGGCGAGTCAAGAATCCAAGTTTTAGCTTCTCAGATGGCATACTGTGGTTCGCCAACAGAGTTTATGTACCTAGGGTACGGGAATTGAGGCAAACTATACTGAACGAAGCTCATAGAGACAAATATACGATTCATCCTGGCGCTACAAAAATGTACAGGGAATTGAAAGATGTATATTGGTGGCCGAGAATGAAAAAGGACGTGGCGCGACAAGTGGCTCGATGTGATACCTGTCAAAGAATTAAAATTGAGTACCAAAGACCAGCTGGGAAGTTGCAACCTCTGGAAATTCCTGAGTGGAAGTGGGAGCATATTACTATGGACTTCGTAACAGGATTGCCTAAAGGATCCTCTGGGAATGATGCGATTTGGGTGATTGTGGGCAGATTGACAAAGTCTGCTCACTTCTTACCAATGAGGACAGGACAACTGGTTAGCAAGCTAGCTCAACTGTACATAAAGGAAATTGTCCGACTACATGGGGTACCAGTCAGCATTGTTACCGATAGAGATCCAAGATTTACCTCTCAGTTTTGGGGAAGCTTGCAAGAACGACTGGGAACACGTTTGCAAATGAGTACTGCATATCATCCACAAACAGATGGCCAGTCGGAACGAACCATCCAAACCTTGGAAGACATGCTGAGAGCATGTGTAATTGACTTTTCAAAGGGATGGGAAGAACACTTGCCTTTAATTGAGTTTGCATATAATAATAGTTTCTGTAGTAGTGTCGGAATGGCCCCCTACGAAGCTCTCTATGGTCAAAAGTGTAGAACCCCTTTGTGCTGGACAGAAGTAGGAGAAGGGCAAATAATAGGACCTAAAATTGTGCAACAGACAAATGAGAAAATCAAGATAATTCGAGAACGGATCAAAATGGCTCAAAGTAGACAAAATTCTTATGCGGACCATCAGAGAAGGGACTTAGAGTTTCAACCAGGCGATAAAGTGTATTTGAAGGTCATACCTTCTCAAGTGATATCTCAAGGAAAGAAGAAAGGGAAGTTGAGCCCTAGATACATTGGACCATATGAGATCTTGGAGCGAGTCGAGGTAGTAGCTTACCATTTGTCATTACCTCGTCCAACATACATAATGTTTTCCATGTCTCTCGACTTCGAAAGCACGAGCCTGACCCTACTCAGAAGATTCCTGTGGAGGTTATCGAGCTACGAGAAGATTTTACCTATCCGGAAGAGCCAGTCGAAATCTTGGATACAAAGGAACAAGTGTTAAGGAACAAGACAATACCGCTAGTGAAAGTCCTGTAGAGACATCACAACGTTGGGAAGCTACTTGGGAAAGAGAAGAAGAGATTCGGAAAAATTATCCAAACCTCTTTGACTTTATGGAGACTTAAGGAAATTTCGGGGACCAAATTTATTTTAAGGGGGGGAGGATGTAATACCCTAAAAATTTAATGTAGATGTTGGATATAATGTAAGAGATGGATGATGTAATAAAGTGTGAGTTAATGGAAGTTTTGGATTTGCATGCAAATAAAAATGGTTTTAAGGACGTAAATGCAAAATAAGGGATAACTTCTTCAAATAATTGTCATGATAAAGGCTTGTTTGAGAAGCCTTGAGTTGGTGAAATTGTATTGTAGGATTTAGCTCAAAAGTCTTAAAGTTAAGATAACCATAATTACTTATATCCCTAAATTCAAAGTAAATGGATTTGGAAGAATCCTATTGGCCCTCTAAAAGATGAAGATAAGATGGGTTGTTTAGTAAGTCACGTAAAAGGCAAATGGAGGAATGAGATTGGAAGAGTAAAACCTTCCAAGAGAAGAATGGTAAGTTTTCAAATATAACAATTATGGCTAGGGAAGAAAATAGTTAACCTAAAAGGGATAAGTGCAACCTTGAGCTTGGAGATAAAAGGGCTATAAAAGGGTTGGAGAAGTGGACCACGTAGAGAAAGAGTAGAAGAGAAAAGCAAGGGAGAGAAGAATTCAAAGAAAGAAAACAAAGAAGCCAAAACAAGAAGACCAGATTGAGGAAACACCAAAAACGGAGAAGAAACCAAAGAGGTAAGCAGGCTGAGCGCAGCCTCCCTTTCTGTAAGGCTTTAAAGGGGGGCAAGAGTTTTCAGTTGATTCCTGAGTGCGAGAAGGCCTTCCAAGAATTGAAAGCATACCTCAAGGAGATTCCCCTATTGACACGACCAAAAGTTGGAGAAAAGTTATACCTGTATCTTGGAGTCGGCCATCAGGTGGTGAGTGCCGTCCTCGTCAGACAGCTCAGCCAGATTGACAGCTCGATATACTATGTGAGCAAAGTGTTACAGGGAGAAGAGACGTGATACCCCCACGCTGAAAGGATAGCTTTGGCACTAGTAATGGCAGCAAGAAAATTAAGACCCTACTTTCAAGCCCACGTCGTGACAGTGTTGACAAATCAGCTGTTAAGACAGATTCTACAGAAACCAGAGTGTTCAGGAAGGCTAACCAAGTGGGCAGTTGAACTTAGTGAATATGATATTTGCTTTGAACCCAGAAAGGCAATAAAGGGGCAAGCATTGGCAGACTTCATAATGGAATGCACTCATTCTCCAGCGACAGAAGAAGTTTGCATAAAAGTGTGGATGTTGTTGGTGGATGGAGCATCTAATGCCAAAGGAAGCGAGGTGGGAGTGGTATTAATCTCCCCCGAGGAAGAGGTGTTAGAGTATTCCCTACGCTTCATCTTCCCCAACTCGAACAATACAGCTGAGTATGAAGCATTGTTAGCTGGAATGAAATTGGCAGAAAAATTGGAGGTAAAAAGCTTGACCGCCCATAGCGATTCACAGTTGGTAGTACAACAGTTCCAAGGCAGTTTTGAAGTGAGGGAACCGATTTTGGCCCATTATCTACAAAAGGTGAAGGAACTCTCTCATAGGTTTGAGTGCTTTGAACTTATTTAGATCAATAGGTCCTTCAACCAGCATGCTGACGCACTATCCAAGTTGGCCTCCGCTCAAGACACCCCAGGATGATTGATTCACATGGAGGTCCTGCAACGACCAAGTGTAGAGGAAGGTGAAGGAGGTGTTCATTGCATTGATATGGTTGACGACTAGAGAGCGTCAATACTGAAATACCTGCTTAATCAAGAGCTTCCAGCCACACCCTCAGAGGCCAAGAGGCTGAAGACCAATGCAGCCCGCTTTACGGTCATTGTCTATTAGCTATATAAGAGAGGGTATTCCTTGCCATTGCTCAAATACTTGGGGAGCCGAGAAGCAGAACAGGCTCTAGAAGAAGTTCATGAAGGAGACTACAGTGAGCAGCTCGGCGCCAGAGCGTTGGCTAGAAAGATCCTGCGAGCCAGTTTCTTTTGGCTCACCCTAAAACAAGACGTAGCCAAAAAAGTGCGGACATGTGATAAATGCTAGAAACACGCCCCTTTGACAATGCGACCCCCTTCGTCTATCCAACCAATATTTCAGCCATTGCCATTTGCATAATGGGTGTTAGACATTTTAGGTCCATTTCCTATGGCGTCAGCACAAAGAAAATCCCTATTGATGGCCACAGACTACTTCAGAAAGTGGGTCGAAGCCAAACCACTAGCAACCATAACTGAGAAACGAGTAGCAGGGATGGTGTTAAAGGATATAATCTGTCGCTTCAGCATACCCCAAATTCTCAACATGGATCATGGAACACAATTTGATTCGAAAGCTTTCAGGGCCTTTTGCTAGAGGTGGGGGATCAGTTTGAGGATGGCATTCGTGGCATAGCCACAGGCCAACAGGTAGGCAGAGGCAAGCAATAAAACTATCCTACACAGGTTGAAGACCCGATTAGAACGAGCTAAAGGCAGATGGACTGATGAACTTCCTAGCATTTTGTGGGCCTATCGCACAACCAGTCGCGTGTCTATGGGGGAAATGCCCTTCATCTTGGTATATGGGACAGATGCCCTTATTCTGGTGGAAACAGACCTTGCTTCACCTCAGGTTATGGCTTTCAATGAGGAGGGAAATTCAGACAATTTGAGGGAAAACTTAGATCTGATAGATGAGTTGAGGGAGAAAGCAGCTGTACAGTTGGTAGCGTATCAGAGGAGAATTGTTAGCTATTATAATGCAAAGGTTCGACCTCGAATGTTCCAGGAAGGAGATTTAGTGCTCAGGAAAACAGTAATTACAAATGCCCACCGGGAAGAAGGAAAACTCAGGCCAAATTGGGAAGGACCCTATAAGATACAAAAATAGCTGGGGCCCAACACTTGTATACTGCAGACGTTGCAAGGAGAGATGATGAGCAAGACCTGTAATACAATGCACCTCAAAAGATACTTTACCGCCCTAACAATCGAGGTAGGCCATGGGGGATTTGAAGCCGAAGGCATGGAGATGCGTTCGTTACAAGAGGCGCTGCCTGGCTCCACTGAGAATCTAAGTTCTTTTTAATTTTCTTATGTAATAATTCCCCTATGAATAAAAGAATACCCCCATGTATTCCCGTGGAGTAGGAAAAACTATAAGCCGAACTACGTAAGATCTCGTGTCTTGAGCATTTGCATGTATGATGAAGCATGACGCAAGTGCAGTAGCTCGACAAGGGTCCCTAACGAAATCAAGGTGACCCGGTGGAAATCAGACTCATATAACCACAAGCCAGATTGGGATCATCGGCTGCTCTGACGCCTATACCCGCAGACTCACCTAGATCCCTCGATTGAGTCCGGTGCTATGCTCCTAAGCCAAACCCAACTCCTTAGGTCGATCTGGTGCCTAGGTCTCTCGGCAAGCTCGGACACCCTGAGGGAATCCCGAACCGGACTGGCTATTGAACCTAGATACACCGAGGGTAGATTGATTCTCAGGAGAGCCAGAGGGTACTAAATCTGTTATATGGTAAGTGGAAAGACGTCCATACCACGCGAGGCTCAAATCGTCAAGTTACAATCTGGTGCCTATGATCTAAGACCAACTCGGGATCATCGGATGATCTGATGCCTGTGCCTGCAGACTCACCTAGATCCCTCGATTGAGTCCAATGCTACTCTCTTGGGCTAGTCCTGACTCCTCGATTGATTTGGTGCCTAAGTCTCCCGACGAGTTCGAACTCTTAGAGAGAATCTCGGGTTGGATCATTGGCCAAACTCAGATCCCCTAGGATAGACCGAGCCTCAAAAGAGGTGGGCAAGAAGGTAAAAGACACGATTCAATTTAATGCCTATGACCTAAGACCAACTCGGGATAATCGGATGCTCCGACCCCTGTGCCCGCAAACTCACCTAGATCCCTCAATGGAGTCTAGTGTTACGCCCTTGGGCTAGTCTCGACTCCTCGATTGATCTGGCGCCTAGGTCTCCCGGCGAGCTCGGACTCTTAGAGAGAATATCGAGTTGGATCATTGGCCAAACCCAGATCCCCTAGGATAGACCGAGCCTCAAAAGAGGTGGACAAGAAGGTAAAAGACATAACTCAATTTAACGCCCATGACGATAGACCAACTCGGGACCATCGGATGCTTCGATGCCTATGCCCGCAGACTCACCTAGATCACTCGATTGAGTTCGGTGCTACGCTCTTAAGCTAGACTGTATCGACCTGTTAGAGGGCCCAGTATTTAATTAGAATTATTTAATTAATTATTGAAGTATTTGATTAATAATTTTGCCAATTAAATTTTTTATGTGGCAATTTAGAGATTTTGAAGGAAAAGAATAGCATTTATTTCTTTTTAATTTTGGAGTTAAAAGAATTTGTCAATGTGGCAATTTAGTAATTTTTAATTAAGAGAATAGCATTTAAAGAGCATTTAATTTTAGTTATTTAGTGTGGAAATTAAGTGCAAGGACTTGAGGGTCATTTAAGGATTTGTTATTAGAATTTAGTTATTAATTAAAGTCATTATGGTTAAGGGATTAAGATAATCCATAAGTGAGATGGTTTTGGTTTAAAATCTCCTAGTTATATGATATCCATATGTGAGATGGTTTTGGTTTAAAATCTCCTAGTTATATTAGGAGAAGGAATCCATGTTAGAAAGGGAGTAGGATCTAGGATTTTTATATAGTATTTAATGGCAATTATTTATTGTGAAAATTAAATGCAAGGACATGAAGGTAATTCTAGATTTTTATTATTATTTGAGAGTTTTAATAATAATTTTTATATTATTATTAATTAAGTGAGATTATGTATTTAAAGGAGAATGAGAATCCATGTATGAGATGGTTTTGGTTTAAAGTCTCATAGTTATATTAAGAGAAGGAATCCATGTTACAAAGGGAGTGGGATCTAGGGTTTTTATACCTCTATATATAGAGCCCATTAGCTTAGCTTTTCTTCATGCCATGTGAAGAACCAAGAGGCCAAGAGATAGCAAAGGCTTGATAGAGTCTTCAGGATCGCTCTAGGGTTCGATCAGAGAGTTCTATCAGGCAAGTATTCTTCCTGTTATCCCTTCCATTACAGGTTCATATCAGTTTTGATTTCAGATTATTCCAGTTCTTCGTTGTAGTTTTCAGATTTATATCATTAAGCAGAGACGTATATATATATATATATGCGTGTAACAGTGAAATTATGAGCAAATTCTATTAATCCTTGTTCATTTTGGATTGCAAGTTCCATTAATCCTTATCCATTCTGGATTGCAAGTTCCATTAATCCTTATCCATTTTGGATTGCAAGTTCTATTAATCCTCATCCATTTTGGATTGCAAGTTCCATTAATCCTTATCCATTTTGGATTGCAAGTTCTATTACTCTAAGTTCTAATATCCGGATACCTTGTATCGTATCCGGATGAATCTAAAGTTCTTCGAGTATAATATCCGGATGGTTTGTTTATACATCCGGAAAGGTTAAGATAATATCCGGATGTCTCGCCTGATATCCGGATGCCTCCCTCAAAAGTTGAATTTTTCATTCGAATAGTCTCTTGTAGCATCCGAATGCCTCAGTGAGATATCCGGATGGCCAGAATCATATCCAGATGTCCTAGTCCATATCCAAATACTATCTAGCATATCCGAATAGCTCGATCTTTGTGCTTCCAGTGTATCCGGATGACTAGTATCATATCTGGATGTCCTAGTTTCTATCCAAATATATTCCAGCATATCCGAACAGCTTCTTATTTGAATGTCAGTGTATCCGGATGATCCTCCTTCATATCCGGATGTCTTTCATCATATCCGGATATCCTTCCTGATATCCGGATGGCTTTTCCAGAAATTTAATTGAACTTCCAGAATAGTTTAATTCAAGTTTTAATTAAGTTAAATTATTCAATAACATCCAGTAATGAGTTTATATGCCATAATATAACAAGTTAATCATACCCATACCGTAAATCAAAATTCATTGAATCTTTGTATTCCAATATATAGATGAAGATCATATCATGTTCAACATTATTTTATTATGATATAATCAGCATTGTTTTGTGAGATTATGTGCATACATTTTGGTATGAGCATTGAGCAGACTTTATATGGAGCACTACATATCGTGTGCCAGCATTTATGTGAGCATTACATTGCATTATGCGCGCTAGGCAGCTTTGTCCGCGGGGATCCCACCAGTTTCAGTTTCAACTCAGTTTATGAGTTGCCCGCCTGGGGGCCACCAGGGGGCTAGGGGCTTTGCCCACAGTATGTGCTGACAGTTTTTTCTGTTTACAGGATTCAGATTAGTCAAGTATGTTTTATCAGATTATGTGGGCCTATGAGCCAAAGTTACATACCTGCATTTAGTTTACAGTTTATGTGCATTACATTTTTATGAATGCAAAACCGACAGTGATTATACAGTACCAGTTCAATGAATTATTTATCAGTATCGATATTCTTCGATTCAGCTTCAGTATTCTTTCTAGCTTATTACTTGCTGAGCTTTTTAGCTCACCTTGTACTCTTCACCCCTCTAGGTTCTAGCAGGGGAGTACCAGATGTGGGGCCTAGCAACAGTGATTTATAGTGTGTGTACGTGGAGCTGCTCAAGATAAAAGATGTCTGGGAGTCTATTGAGTTTTATAGTATTTTCTCAGTTTCGATCTATTATTTATATGTCAGTTGAGGGATTGTCCCTTAGTCAGAGTTTATACTTTTCAGTTTGTATTGACTCAGAGTTTTTATTCCAGTTGATTGGGATGTTCAGCTATGGTATCAGATTTTAGTTTATCAGTTAATTTTATTTTATTTTCCCGTAGCACCTCTTCTCGGGCAGTTCTAGGAGAGGGGGTGTTACATAGACCCAACTCCTTGGTCGATTTGGCACCTAGGTCTCCCAGCAAAATAGGACGCCCGAGATGAATCCGACGTTGGATCCTTAGCATAATCTAGCTTCCATATGGTAAATGAAGACCCCTCCCGGAAACGTTTGCGATGGCTCAATAATCCCCAATCTTGATAAAAGTCGGGAGCTCGATGACTGCTACGTGAGTCTTGTAATCACATCAAGGGTGTGAGGCCTATCCCGAGTTTCTCGAGGATGAAGAGCCTTGAAGAGAAGACAAAAACTGAACTACTAAGACAGATAAATTGAAGCTTGAAGAAGTATGAGTGCAAGTCACATAACCAATAAATAAATGAAGGAAACATAATTGAATTGTGTAATGATGTAAATAAGACAATTACATGAGACACGTTGAAACGACTGCCAAAAGTTACATTCACCCAAAGCTGATAAAACAAGAGGCAACAACTAGGGAAATGTTTCAGAAATTCTAAGAAGAATACTTTGAGGCAAAACTAGCAAAATGGTTGTTCCATATAGCCGGTTAATAACACAAATTAAAGTATAAGGCCTACGTTAATCTTCGATTGAAGGACGATCCATGTGGCTCAAACCCTCTCCAAGAGGCAGACCTTGGGAAGCATCAACGACAATATCCATTTCCAGGTCTTTCTCGATCATTTGGGCAGTGTGAAACGAGCCAACACCTACTTTGCCCTCCTCGAGCTCTAGGACATACGGGCTCCATGGACCCTGCAAATTGCTAAGGTCATCTTCTAATGCTTGTCTTATACATTCCTCAGGCCTAAGATCGTCCGGCTCGTACTTTCTCCAATCGGGAGGGGTATCGGCAGACATGGCATTATCAAAAGTTACCTCTGAGAAGGAATCCCTCGGGCACCTAGTCTTCATGAAATTACGGCAGAGATAAAAGCCAAACTTCAAAAAATAGCTGGCATAACTATCTTTATGACAAAAGCAATCCCTTGAAATGCGGTATTGCTTCACGGCTTCTCTCGTCGCTTCATCAATTTCTTGCTGCCTGCTCTCACGCATTCTTTCCATCTCTACCTGAGCACGAGCAGCTCGTTCCTCGGCGCAGGCTAAGTCCCCTTTCAAATGAGACACCTCCCCTTGGGCCTTCGCCAGAGAGGATACCTTCTCTTCATAAGCCTGGTTGCAGGCCTCCAACGCCTCCTCCCATTTGCGAGCATTGTCCTCAACCGCCTAGCGACTTATGGAAAGGTCATGGAGTCAGGCTTCAAGACTGGTCTTATCCAACTCTAGGTGGTGGATTGTCATGTTCAAGACTTGCTCGTCCTCTTTCCATTAGAAGGACTTTTGTGTCAAGTCATAAATTTGAGCCTCTTGGCGAGCTAGTCGAGCGCGGTTCATAGCATTGGCCACTATGGCACCCTGAGCACCCTACAAAAAAGGGCATAAGAGGGTAATGAAAGACGTGTAGTAAGGTAAACGAAAAAGAAAAATGCAAAAAGGTGAGAAAGCTTACAATCGTAAGATGACGTTCAAACTCGTTCATATCCTGCCAAGAATTACGAAAGTATCGATTTTCGTCGCGAGGAAGGATGGAAGAATAGAGAAGGCGGGCCCCAACCTCGGGCATATTGATGGTGTCCATGTCAAGAACCCTAGGTTGCATGTCGAATCGCTCCCCGTATACCCAATAATCGGCATCCAATCATATTGCTCCCTAGTGGGGATCAGGTAATGCAGGCAAGATCGGGGCTAATCCTTTGGATGTTGACCCCTTCTCCATGTGTAATGTTTGACGGTCACTGCGTTGAGGATTGATCATGGCGTGACGATACAAGCCTCGACCGCTCATGTGGACTGCATCAATGGAAGCCTAGTCAAATCGGGAAGTAACCTCGCATTCTAACCCACTCCATGCCTGCACGGCTCATGTGAAGTATGGTGGGGAGCCCTGCTCATGGCCGCGGATGCATCCATCTCCAGCTAGGAAAATGCAGGAATGCCAGGGGTAGGCTCAGCTAGCGAGTTGTGGGCCTAGAGATCATCAACAGGCTGAAACGTTGCAGGATCAGCCTCCGCTTCTTGACGACGACTCCTCTTCCTCCTCCGATATCGGCACGGGGCAGCCTAGGTCTATCCTACCCTCTCACTTCGTTCAGTATTGTGAGCATCCAGAACAGGGGTCCTATCTTGGGGATCGAGTGTAGGTAGCACTTCGGCCGGTGCCACCTAGGGGTGACTCGTTGGTTAGCAGATCTCACTAGGTGATGCATGGCTGCAAGAAAAAGACATGACGTGATTAGATACCATAAAAATAACTTAAGGGCAAATATCAAAGCAAGGAAGGATTAAAAAACAACTAGGGGGTTCACACCCTCAAGAAAATGTTGCTCTTGGAGAGGGGCATCTCCTCCTCTCGTCGTGATAACAGGCGTTGGGCCAACTGAAGGATCTGGACGCAGTGCCCTAGGCACCCTATGACTAGACAATTCACCACGCTCCAGAATCCAGCCCACCCTTGTTAATCTGTCCACGGTCAAGAGGTTGAGGAGATGCTTAGGGCCACCCCGAGTAATAACGCGGCGGCTATCCTCGTATCTCTCCCTAAGTTCGGAGAAGGGTGCGCTCAATATGGGTTTTCCCACTATCTCTGGGTTGGGGTGCGTTCAATATTGGTTTTCCCACTCTCTCTGGGTTGGTGCGCCATTCACGAGGGGCGTTCCACACCCCATTCGATGGTTGGACCAAAAACCACCGTGAATCGAACGAAACTTCTCGAGGAGGAGACTCAGAAAAGAGAGGATCACTCCGGGTCCATTGTAAGGTGTACATGTGGAAACGTTCCTTAACTAAACGCAATAGAAAGAGGCAGTAAAGGAAGTCCATAGTAGGGTCTATGTCGTTCTTGCGACAAATGACAAAAAAGCCAGCTAGTTGGGCCCAATTGTTGGGATGTTATTGGCCCGGAGCTATCCCGCTAAGACGAAGAAACTTAAGACCAAAGTTATAGAGAGGGAGATCAGAACCAAAGTGAAATCTAGCCTCATGGATGCTCATCCACCCCTCTTCTACGTCAATCGCACAGTTTTCCTTAGGGCGAGAAAGCCTAGTGCGATACTCCCTAGGTATATTGTGATTTTGGCGGATAAAGGCCACGTCACTTTCATTCATATGGGAACATTTACCCTTCAAAAAGAAGTGGTCGACGCCGTGGGAATCGACATCGTGATGAAATATTTTTCCGCTGGCTATAGTAGGAAGAGGAAGAGCCGAAATTGGAAAAAAAGGCCAAAAAATTTGTTTTAATAAAAATATTCAAGATCTCTTCGGAAGGATTTTTGCTTCAAAAGGATTGTTCTTCGGAAGGATTTTTGGTTCGGAAGAGTTTTTCTTTAGAAGAATTTTTGCTTCGGAAGGTAAGCGCGGTCAAAAGCTTCGGAAGGTAGGAAGCTTCGGAAGGTATAATCTTCTAGTGCAATGGATTACCTAACGGAGGGATTCTTTCGGAAGGAAGTCCTTCGGAAAGAAAGGCAGGGAAGCAACTTTTCTTCATAAGAGTTTCCTTCGGAAGGAAACAACGAGAGTGCTTGAGATGGTCCTTTAAGATGGTGTAGCCGTGAAGAAGTTCCCGAAGCAGTGGGCCCTATTTATAGTTGGTTAGCGGAAGCCCAAGCACTCATCAATGTTCCTTCGGAAGCAAGCTTCAGAAGTACCCTTATGGAAGAGTTATTTCCAATTCTTGGTGTGATTTACTTAGAAAACTCTTCATTCTGTTAAACAAAATAAAGAGTGGGGGACAATTGTTGTGCCCAAATAATCAGAAGCCAGAAGTCAAAGCATCGCCCAGAAGATCAGAAGCTGCTGAGGAAGGGTCATTTGGAAGGACCCTTCAGAAGCTGATGCTAAGCAACCTTCCGAAGCTGATGGTAAGAGCCTTCAAAAGCTGATGCCAAGAACCCTTTAGAAGCCCCCTTCGGAAGGGAGCTTCAGAAGTGTCCTTCTCAAGGATGCTTCGGAAGATTCATTCCGAAGCTTCCCTTCGGGAGGATCACATATGCTCTATTCTCGATCTCTATAAAAGCCCAGATTTAACCCTCAAAAAGGGATCTCTCGACACAAGTATTTCTCTCACGACTTTCCTTCTGAAAATTTTAGTTTCCTTTCGTATATTTTCCTTCCACACTGACTTAAGCGTCAGAGGGTGTTCGTGGGAAGAAAGTCCCACTAGCTTTCTAACCTTTCTCTTTTAGTTCCTTCGGAAGCTTTCTCCATTTTTCTTCAGAAGACAATTTCCTTCGGAAGCATAGCTCGAAAACCAATCAGTAGATAAGTTCAGACCCTTTCGGAAGCCACATTCGGAAGCCAGCTTTTGTAAGCCACCATTCGGAAGCCAGGAAGTTCAGAAGCCACCATTCGGAAGCCACCTTCGGAAGCGTTCTTTGTTTACATCTCAGGGTCGACGGCATCCACGAACATCCCACTCTTAGAAATTTTAATTGTTGTATTTTGGGCAACAATAGGGTTAATGTTAGTTGATAACTTATGTTATGTATTAAGTCATGTTGAGAAATCTATGTTCCCTTGATGTAAGAACTGATTTATGATTAATGTTAAGATGTTATGTTTGATTCTAACTTTTGCATTTAATGTTAATGATGATTGTCTTTCGGGATAAATTTATGAAAATTTTGGGATGGGTAAGAGCAATTATATGGTTTGGTTATAGTTTTAAATAAAAAAAAATTATTATCTTAGAATTTTACTAACTTATAACATGCTCGGGAAAGTGGGGTGTTACAACCAAACTCTCCCAAATTCTCCAGATTTGCTCCCTACAACTCAAAGAACAAAAGCCCCTTATCCGTGAGGCTCGATTCAACCTAAAACGAGAGTAATTTCTTCGATTTTTAATTTTGAACTCTCGGCCTTCAACCCTTATTTATACCTGTTTTCGGCGCCAAAATTCACCAAATTTCGGTTATTCTTATCCCTTAAGTGCGAAATCTAGTTTCTAAATGATTCATCTAGCCCTAAATCATGAGAAAACTCCCTCAAAAAATTCGGTCAAACTCTCTATCACCTCCGTCATTAATTTCGGTCACCTCGCCGCCGTGCTCGCCTAATGGCCACTCCTATTCGCTTCACCATCACTTGGAGGCTATCCTAGAACCTCCAGGTGACCTTCCCGACGCCCAGGGCGGCTGGCCGGCAGTGATAGTGCAAGTTTGGTTTTTTTTGCACTTTTGCCCCTAGGAAAATTTCAAATGCGTTTTGCCCCTTTCTTGATACCCCAAGACTTTCTAATAATTTCACTATAGCTTATAAGTTCCAAAATTTCCATTTCCCTTGAGAATTTCCAAAAACTTCGTCGTTTCGGCCTCCCTCGTGCAATTTACATTTTCTGTGCTTTAGCTCGAATGCCCTTAATGCATGTTTTTGACCTCAAACCTTTGCGAATCTCTTGGTTTTGTCAAGTTCTACTTATCTGGGCAATTTTACCTTCCTTGACTTGCTTTGACATGGACACTTATCTTTCGTTCATATTTTGGATATTACATTTGGCCCGAAACTTTGATAAATTCTATTTTGACCCCATAATTTCCAAAAATACATTTGATATTAAATACTGGGTATTACAGTATCTATTTACTGTGAGATTTGAGGTCAAAGCTTAGAGAATAGAGTGTGATGCATTGATTGATTTAATTACATCTCTGACTGTCTGACAAACACTTAGAGACATTACATTGTATGTTTAAAGTTCATTTGTTCCTGCTCATACATTTCTGCTTCACACTTGAAATCTCATTATCTGTTATGTTGTGAAGAAGAGAAGATTAAAGTCCAGTATTAAATTTATTTGTTATGGGAGTAGTGATGTTTAAGTTGGGAGGTGTGATTAGCGGCTAATTTTTTAAAAATTTGTTATTATTATAACTCTTATTTTGATTTTAAATTAGTTTAATTGAATAGTTATTTGTGTTATATCTAAATATATATAATATATATCTATAATATATAATACATATATGTAATATATAATATTATAACATATTAAAAATGTTGGGATGCGGCCATGCATACGTGAAGCTTGGACACTTAATTCAATTGAGGGCCCACATTAAAGATTGCAATTGGAGCTCGCAGCCGCATGCCCATTAAATTGAAGCAGCATGTGCAAGCCCAGCAATTAAATAGCAATGTAAAGCCCATTAAAGTCCATCTGTTCATTGTAATTAAAGGCCCATTAAATCGGGATTAAAGGCCCAGCTAGTGGATCTAGCAGTGAAGGCGCACAGCTCTAACGCGGTCCCCCCTCCTGTAGTTTTATTCAAGCGCAAGGGCAATGAGCTTTGGATATATATATATATATATATATATATGCAATGCGCTGGAAATTTCAGAAGGGTAAGCTTCATATAAATACACGCACAGCACAGTGAAACCCCAAGCCCCCATCCGCCATTCTGCAGCTTGAATAAGGGAGGGCAGTACGCTGAAGTGAAGAGGACAGCTCCTGCACAGTGAACGAACAGAGAGGGAAGTGAGGAGTGTGCGCTGGGATTTCAGAGGCTGAAGATTTCGAGCAGTGCACTGGAGTGAGGACAGTGTGCTGGGACACTATCGCACAGCATGGTTTAATTGTTTTAGATTTGATTTTTTGTACTTCTTCTCTGTTCATTTAATTGTTGTTCGATTGATCTAATTTCAATCTGCAACTTCATTGATTTTGTTTTCATTTTCGGCTGATGAATACTTGCTGCTCTTTATTTTCTATTGATTAGATTAGTGTCTTTTAACTTCAGCAACTTTAATTTTCTGTCATTTAATTTCTGTTAATTAGTTTTTTTCTTTAATTTTTTGTATTTAATATTGAAGATGTGCGGCTAAAATAAGACTTGAGTAAGGCAAGAATAATGTTCAATGCTCTTGATTTTTCAAGCAAAGCCGAACTTCAATTATCGTAATATTGGTCTGAATTAAACTGAGTAATGCTTGTATATATACTCTTTAGGTTTGGATTGTAGCGTAAGCCTAACTTAGAGTCTCCATATCATATATGAAGGTTACTTAATCTGGAAATGCTATCATACTCAAATTCAAATAGGACGATATTTTGTCGATTATTTACCGTTCAATTTATGATAATTGCTTAATTTAGAGTCTCCATGCCTTGTATAGAGACTGTTAGACCTAGAATTATCATCTTGAATTGGACTTAATAAAAAAATCACAATTTATAGAATGTTTTATATTAATCACAATTCGATTTATGATAATTACTTATTACAAGTATTTTTTGAATTATTCCTTATGGGCTGGGCTCAACCTAGTAAGCCGACTCAATCGCCTAAGGCCCAGTAGGCTCCAGGCTGAGCTCGTCTGAGCAGGCTTACACATCGTTGAGACCTCGAGCTCAGGTTGCAAGTGTAACGCCCCACTTTCAATTACACAATAAAGCAATAAGACATTCATTATATGCTAATAATGACCTCGGGGTTACTGGAAATCCTTTATCAACGGAAGCAATGGTTGAACCTGAGTATGCTAAATAGTTAGGATTTCCACAAATTTAAATAAAAGTCCCTCACGTATCCACATATCAGAAAGTTATAGTAGTTTCACAACTACATAAATTTTACGGTATAGTCGCTGAACCGCACACAAACACCATACATCCTTAAGTATCTTAATTGCTATTTAAATTACAATATTGGGATTACACAGGTACACAAATAAATCCAACTTTAAATAAGCCAAGCACTACCTCTGAATCCTTGCTCGTGCTAGAACCTGGAGTACTTGATAAGCTTAACATACCTGGAACGTTGAATGTTTCAAGGGTATGAAACACCCGAGTTAGATTATTACATATGAGTGAGTGGTACAAGGAAAAAAACTATGCATGCAAGAGCAATATGCAGCTTTGCCAGGAGACATGTAGAAATAAGAACGAAATCTCTTCAAGATCATGGCTCACCACAAGAGCACGAGGTCTAGACTCACTGTAAGAGCACGAGATCCCCTGTGATGTCCCAACAACTAGCTACAAATACAAATATCGAAATGCATATAAAATAGGCAAGATTTGCTCAAAAGCAATAAAACATGAGATGTAACCTCTCGGCCCCCTTACACAAGCACGAGATATCCTCCTTACTTTCCATGTATGAACCCCTCGGTCCCTTTACACAAGCTCGAGGTTGCCCTCTTACACAGGCCCACGTGGTCAGCCCCCTTACACTGGCCCCCGTGGTGGTTCACACATGATAAGCCACCAACTAGCCACAGTCACCAAATGACAAGATGTATGACAAAGCAGAAGGAATATGATCACAAGGCACGCATGAAAGTTGTAATGGTCAAACTTGATGCAACAAAGTAGAAAGGATATGCTCGAAACAAAGGGACCATAAGACATAAGCAACAATCATCTACAAGTGAAAACCAAGAGTGATCAATAGGAATCAAGGAGCATGCATAAGAACCACTCACAAATGAAACCAAGAATGATCAAGAGGAAGCATGCATAAGAACCACTCACCTTGATCGTTTTCCCTTCGATATTATTGTTCACAGCCCGATTTCAAGCACTGGGGGCTGTTTCTACAGAAATCACGTATTTTAGTGAACCGAACCTCAAATATTTTTATATAGGGTTGTAGATAATTAAAATAGAAGAACAACGGTAAAAATTTCAGGTCAAACGGAGGTCAAACGCGCCCTCACGCACCCCCGGAAGGATGGCCACGCGCCGTCTCCTTCCCTATTACGGATTTTACAACCTAAAATTTAAAATGCTATAACTTGTTCATTTTTGCTCCAATTCACTCTCCGTTTGAACCTACAGACTTTTCTTTTCGTATTTTACGACCCTACGAAAAGAAATTCAACTTACCTCTTTGATTTCCCTTCTGTTTTTGCTGCTTTTCGACAAGGTATCTTTACCCTTCCTCCTCTTTGCTTTCTTGGATTTCTTTCCTCTCCTTGTTGTACTTGTTCTTTTGCTATATTTTAGCTTCACGTAGGTCTCTCCTCGTCCCCTTTATATAGTCTCTCAAGTCTCCAAATCCCAAGTTAACTCTTAGCCTTTAAGTCACCTATTTTCTTCCCAAGCCATCATTACAATCTTTGAATTTTTCTTATTTGATTTTATCTTCTAATTCAAGCTTCCATTTGCTTCCAATCCCAAGCCTCCAAATCTCACATTCACTTGGCTTCTAGGATAAGAACCCATCATAACCCTTATCTCTTCCTTTCCAAGCCAAACTCTTTCTTCCAAACTAAGCCATTCTAAGACTTTTAGTGTAAGCTAATCTCTTTCTTCCAAGCTAAGCCATTCTAAGACTTTTGGTGTAAGATTAATCATTCATTATTACAACTTCCAAGCTAAGCCACCTTAAGACTTTTGGGTAAAATTCATTATTACAACTTCCAAGCTAAGCCACCTTAAGACTTTTGGTGTAAGATTAATCATTCTTCCATAAGACTTTAAGGTGAAGTTCCAAATCCAATTTGATCTCTCCAAGTCATGTCTTCTAGGGTAAGGAATCATCATTACAATCATTTCCTTTATTACGTTAATGCCCTGAATCAAAATACCATTCATTTTGCTACTATAATTTCCATTATAACATTCAAGCTTTATATCAAGTTCCGGGGTATTACAACAAGACCAAGTGAGCTCCCAGCGGTGCTTCCAACTAGCTCCCGACGACTCTTCTAGTTCGCTAGCTTAACTAATCAGAATGCATGACGAGAAGACCATGGACTAGAGAATAACTATGGCTAAGGGTTATTCTGATTGGGCTGCCCAGGCCTAATCTAGCTCACTTTCTCGGCCCATTCTCTTGGCTCGTGCCAGTCCCATCTTGGCCCTGTACCCGCTTATAATGTAATACCCGGTATTACATGACATTGAAAATAAATAATTTTTGATTATTTTGGCAGGACCTCAGGTGGTCTAGGAAGCTCGAAAGTCGGTTTTCAAGAAATTAATTAATAAAATTTGCTGAGTTGGCGGCAGGGAGTGCTTCGGGACTTGGATGTCCAGGGAAGATGGCAAGAGATTGGTGAGTGTCTCGAGATGAGGATAATGGCATTGGGAGCAGTCTAATCGGGAATAATTTCAGGAATAATTTCGATATAAGCCTAAATGAGTCCAGTACCGAATGGTTGCAGGGGATTTTTGGGAAGCTGAGGGGACCCCAAGGGAGGTCCGGTTTTGCAATTAAGACAACCCTGTAGTGTTTTCGAGTGGAATAAAGGTCCCATGCAGGCGCAAGGATGAGGTCTGTATTCCCGAGTAGCGGTCGGTTATTAATTTTTGATAAATTGAGATTTGGTGTAGCTTGGTGGTATAATTTAAAGTCTTGGGAGGGTCTAAGAGCAATTATAGAAAATTTCCTAAGTGTAATTATTATATTATTGAGTGGAATATGGAGAAATTAGGGGTTAAATGTGTAATTTAAAGTATATATATATGTATATATATATATATGTTTGCACGAAAGTGGAAAGGAAGCTTCCTCCCCCTGATAAATTTGAAATGGCCGAAGCAGAGAGAGTAGAGGAGAATGAGAGATCGTGGGAGAGAGCTCGCGAGAGAGAGAGCAGAGGAGAATGAGAGATCGTGGGAGAGAGCTCGCGAGAGATAAAGAGAGAGAGAGAGAGAGATCGGGATCGAGAGAGAGCTGGGATCGGGAGGCTGCCATGGCCGACGAGCAGAGGCCGGGGGCGAGCAGCACGAGCGACCGAGCAATGGCGTTGGGTGAAGAAGCAACAACGAGCATCAATGGTGGCTACCAGCGGTCAGTGGCACACGGTGGAGGTTGGAGACAACAGCGGCGCTGGTTGCAGCGACCATGGATGGAGCAGAGGCCCCTCGGTGGCGCTGCGTGTGGGCTGCAGTGGCGCGATAGAGGCAACCGACGGTTGTCGGCAACGGCTTGAGAAGCAGTGGCCGGTAGCATCGTCAATGGGGGCTAGGGGCAGCAACAGTGGAGCTGGGCTAGCAGCGGCCATGGCGGTTGGACGCGCTGGTGCACTCGCGAGGAAATCCAACCGATGGCGGTGGTCTCGTCTCGGTGCCGTCGGCGATGGCTAACGTTGGTGGAGCCAGCAACGGGGGTGGCCGGCAAGGGGCTGGTCCCTGGTGCAGGGCGTGTGCAGGGTGAAGGCGCGGGAAGAAGACCGAGGAAGAAGTTGAATAGAGGAGAAGGAGGAAAAGAAATAAAAGAAAAAGAAAAAGAAAATAAGAAAAGAAAATGAAAGAAAATCTAAAAAATTGAGGAAAAATAGGGAAAAATTCTAGAAAAATTGAGGAATAGTCTGGAAATTATTTCGAGGCTCGAGGAGCGTGCCAGAAGCTCGAAATTGAAAATTTGAGTGCAAAATGACAGCTCAGTAGTCAA
Source organism: Diospyros kaki (assembly GCA_036245055.1). Taxonomy (NCBI): domain Eukaryota; kingdom Viridiplantae; phylum Streptophyta; class Magnoliopsida; order Ericales; family Ebenaceae; genus Diospyros; species Diospyros kaki. Next base: position 16,128,644 of record BSEG01000009.1, on the reverse strand, counting down.
CACTGGTATGGGCATTTTTCGATTTTCTCCTCCATATTGGTTAAGGTAAATTTATAATTTCTTTTCAAATTAATTTCATTATGCGAGATAATGGGGGATAATTATTTATTGGATTAAACCCTATGTCGGGGTTGTTTGGAAAGTTGTTGATGGTTGGTTTATGCCGTAGTTAGTGTTGTTTGAATGTAGTGTTGATGAGTGATTTTGCAGTGTAAGCAAAAGCGAAGGCATTAGTTAATGTCTGATATTGTGGGATTTTTTGTGTGATTGGTATCTAGGTTCGACTGAGGAGGCGATGTAAGCAAAAGCGAAGGCATTGATTAATGTCTGATATTGTGGGGTTTTTTGTGTGATTGGTATCTAGGTTCGACCGGGCTGGCGTTCTCGCCCGAGGTAGGGATGAAGCTTTAATCCAGGTAAGGGATAGCCCCATGTGGAGGTGGCCTTACAAGTTGGTAAATATGTCTGATAATGTTTTGATATAGCATTTGCATGTAGTGGTTGTCACTTGCATGATGCAAGATCTAGTGGACCTATGGCCATATGGAGGACTAGTATTGTGGAGGTTGATAGGTTAATGCCTCAAACCTTGGAGGGTTGTGAGGATGGATGGGCCTAGCCTCATTTGCATGCATTTAGCATACATAATCATTGTTATATTCATATTTATATGCATTGTACCCTTACTGAGTCTTTATGACTCATGAGGTTTTACCTCATGTTGTAGATGATGCAAGACCAAATGCAAGTAGGGATGGTGCCGGGAGGTTGTTGTGGCAATTAGTTTTGTTGCTTGAGATGTGTTGTTGTGTATTCTCCTGTATTTTTATATGTATTCATGTGCTTGAATGTAAGCGTTATTGAGCACTAGAGGTATCTAGTTGTTGTAATCATAATAGTATGATAGATGATTGTGAGTCTGCGTGATGTATATGTGGCTTTAGTTGTTGAAACCAAGTTCAGACCAAGTAAAGTTCAACGAGGTATGTTCTTATAAATCTCCAATACTTAGCGAAGTGTTTGTTATGCTAGCTTTGTGTCTGGGTCACATTTGGCTTGCTATGAGGCGAGCTGAAGAAATGTGAAACTCACTTGGGTTTCGGGTCTCGGTCTACCGTGTGTTCTTGTTTGAGTTGGGATCGATTCCTGAGTGGAGCGAAGGGAAGGACGAAACCTAGTTCCCACCTAGGGCATTTCCTGTTGAAACATAGTCCAACCCTTCAATTGTGGTTCGTCGGGTGAGTACTCCGGTCGATTATTTACTGGTGGCGCCCGTAAGTGAGAGCAGGTCGTTACATACAACATCATTGCAGCCACTTATGGGTTTCCACGCACCCGTCTCAGATCCCATCCTCATTAATGGGATCTCCCATCCACATTAATGAGGGTCCTGTCAGCACCACGCTGACGTTTGGGCGCCTTTGTCGGCACTGAATTTTCAGTCCCATCACCTACAGACGTATAATGCATGCAGGAGGGTATCTCCTCCTCTTATATATCAGCCAGCTCTTTTTAGAGCCAGGGTATGCTCTCTCAGCCAACTCTCTGATGCTCTGCTTCTTTTTTGCTTACTTGAGCATCGGAGTATTTTTTGCAAGGGGCCGACCGACTGACAAATCAACAGACCAAATCATACCACACACCATTACATCAGTGCGGGCTAAAGAATCACGGTCGACCAATTCTAAACGTCAACATTTTGGTGCTAGAAGAAAGGCCCCGCTTTGATCAATTTCAATGCTGAGAACGAGAAACACAAAAAGTAATGACCGACCAACCTGCAAATCATGCTAGCCAACTACCGGAAGTTCCGCTAGTTGGGGGCACAGTTACATCCGCCTCTATACCCCTGCCGGCTGGATCCGTCCCTGGTGTCCCCGCCAATCTGCGGCTCCTACCTCTGGGTTAGAGGCGATGTCGGCCTGGTAGTAGCGTCAAGAAGCATTGGATAATCCCGTCATGCAGTTCACCGATGCGGTTAGGGCACTGGCCCAAACGCAAGTTCAAGCAGCCCGGATCCAAGCAGAGGTCATGTCACCCGTAGGAGCCCTTCAACCTCCAAGTGGAAGGCTTCCTACAAACATGAGAGAAGCTAAAAAAGACCTACGACGAGCTGAATCGGTCTGTTCCTCAAACTTGCAGTCTCAAAGGTTGGAAGAACAACAACGCTATGATGATGAACTAGAGGTACATCCCATTGAACGGAGGACAGGCGCAGGTCCTTGCGGAGATTGCCGTGAAGAGGTGTATGAAGGAAGTTGATGATGTGGGGATCCACGTTGAGGGGATAACTCAATCAGAATCAACCCAAGTTGCACTGCCCATCGCAGCTTGCCAGATCGTGAGATTAGAAGATGACCTCTTTCGCGAGATCGCTATTCGCCAGGGCAAGGCACCGGATGGGAGGGACAATCTCTTATGGGGCGATGTACGAATCAAGACCCCGTAGTGGAGGAATTACTACGGAGCATCCAACAGTAGGAAGGTAGACACGGGGCACATGATCGAAGAGAAGGTCGCGAAGAAAGGACCCTATTCTCTAGGGAAATCGAGTTGGAACCTCTTCCTTGCAGATTTAAGGTCCCCAGTATCCCTTAGTATAATGGGAATAGGGACCCATATGACCACTTGGATCCTTTCAACGTCCAGATGGACCTGTAAACCTCTAGTTCATTGGCGAAATGCTGAGCCTTCCCCGCAACCCTGGGAGACATGCCTCGGGCATGGTTAAAGAGGCTCCATCCTTGCAGTATCTGTAGTTGGGAGGAGTGTTGGAGGAAATTTATCAACCAATACAGATCGCTTCGGAGGCAGCTCGCCCCAACATGTTACCTCGCTAGGGTGTTCCAACGGTCTGGCGAATCCTTGAAGGATTACATATAGAGGTTCAGATGCGAAGTCAATAATGTGGAAAATCCCTCGGGCGAGAGTATCTTGATCGCAATCTCTGCTGGACTTCGTAAGGATGGGAAGCTCTATGAGAGCATTTATAAGTCCTTCGTAGGGGACCTAAACAAATTCTATGAGCGAGCTGCAGATGAGGTTAGATGGGAGGAAGCTTTTGGCTCGAAAAAACCCAGCGATCAGAAAAAAGGGGGAGAGGGCACCAGCTAGAACAAGAAAAGAAGTAATGGTGACAATCATAAAGAAGACCAAGGGCGGAATACCAATGATCAGGCCGCCAAAAAGTCCAGGAATAAGCGAGGAAGGGAGCGATCTCCACGCCAAGGTCGATATGAGAATTATAATGTCCTATCTTACTCTCAGGATAGGATTTTCGCCACTGAAAGGAATAAAGAGGACTTTAGGAGACTAACCCCATAAGGACTGCCAACAAGTTTAGAAACAAGGATAAATTCTATGACTACTAAAATGAGGTGGGGTACATCACCTCCGAATGTTAGGCATTGAAAGACGCGATTGAAGAACTAATCAGGAGGGGTCGATTACGTGATTATGTGGTGCGGCCAAAAGATCAGTAACCCAGTAGCTAGCCTCACCAAATCCTCGTCAAGCTCCCAAGCCGGACCAAACACCTGCAGTAAGAACTATTTTCACCATTCATGGAGGGCCTTATATTGCATGGCCTTCTAACAGGTCCCACGAACTTTATGTTTGGGAGGCCGGTCACCTTTTGCTTGCTGGATATGGCGGATAAGAAGGACCATCCAAGAAAGCCAGAATGGCCTCAGATGATATTGCTTTCACCAAGGAAGATTCTAGAGATGTGCATTAGCCACATAATGATGTCCTTGTGGTCCGAACTTGAATTGGCAACGTGGAGGTCCGAAGGATTATGGTAGACATGGGTAGTTCAGTAAACATTATGTACAGGGGATATTTTAACCAGATGGGACTGGGTCAAATCAGCTGATAGCATCCCCAGAGCTGCTTTATGGTTTCACTGGTGACGCAGTAATTCCAACAAGACGTATTAAATTTCCCCTCACGATTGGGGATTGATCGGGGCTGTCGAACACCAATAGATTAGATAGTATGATGATGCGGATTTGCAATATAGGTGCAACCCTAAGTCGTCTCCCAACGAACCTCAAACGGATCTGTCAAAACAAGGCTAAACAAGGGGGGAGTTTTTGATGAAAAACAGAAAACAAAATGAGCAAGAACACAATAAATCAAGATGCAATCAGTTGCAAACCAATCCTTCTATCCCAGTTTTCATTGCCTTCTCAATAAACCATTTGTTTAGTTTTAATCCTCAAATCGAAAATCAGAAAAATCCTTTAACAACCGCCAAAGATTTGGAAGAAAACCAATAAACAGATTTCAGAAACCTCTTAATTCAATCTATCAGTTTTAATTCCCCTTATTGCACAGATTCGAGACTGATTGGATTACCATCCAAACAGGTTGTTCTTGATTCCAGTTAAAGCCTCAACCGAGCACAAAAACCTTGGATTCTCAAACAAAGACAATGCATGCATTCATCCAACCGGTATCAACACATACACAGATTTAAGAGAGAATGGAAACAAGACAACAACAAAGTTAAAACTAAAACAAACAGATTTCCATTAAATCCAAGACTCAAACCGGGAACAAGGATGGTGTTGCAACTTGATTACAAGATCCTTAGCCTTCCATCTTCACAAGAACAATGGAGAGAAGAGAAGTCGGCCACTGTTCACGCCCTTCCAAGCCTCCCCCTTGAATGGCCTCTTAAGGTGCTTAAATAGAGCTTAAGGAGGAAACCCTAGGGTACTGCAACTTGACAGCCGATTTCGGAAAGGTTCTCGCGCGTTCTGGGCTTCGGCCTCTTCATAATAATTTTAGATCAGAAAGAGTAGATGAACTTGGGCTTTTGAATCACTTGATTTCGATATCGGACGCCCAAGATATGGCCTTTTAAAGAATTAGTATCTGTGTAGTTTTCCTAATTTGCCCCCAACTTCTTGGCCCCGACTTTGAAGCGCTGTTTGAAGGCCCAAATGAACTCGGATTTGGACAAACCATACCAGTATAGAAAGCTCAAGAAGTTATCTAAAATATCTCTGAAGACATCATCTTCATTATGGAATTTTATCTTGGCCAAAACACTGAAGGAAGTGCAGGAGGTCAAATCTGCCAAAATTGCTCTTGCTTCTCTATCTCCAATTTCCAAGATATCTCATTGCCATCAAGATGTCTCATGCCCCATCTCATGCTCCATGGCCCTAAACCTAGCAAAATAAAATAAAATAGTGTGAAGCCCAATTTCTATAAAATAAAATGAAATAAAATCAAGATGAATGAAATAACACAACTAATGTGCATAAAGGACTAAATATGAGGGCTAAATAATATGGAAATATGTGCTCTATCAAATTCCCCCACACTTGGACTTTTGCACTCCTGGGCAAAACACTAAACACTAACAAAAAGGATGGCAAAGAATGCAAAATGAGAGGCATGGCAAGTTTTATAGGAATTCAACATTTCAAAGATCATCTTTCTTACACTTCCCAAACAAACAAGTAGCATGGCAATTTTACTTGGCAAGGCGAGTTAAAATAAGCAGACCCTCATAGAATAAGAACATGCTTTCAAGTTCCTCAAATGCTATGCCCAAATCCACCCAATCATAATTCCATTACCAGATATGCTCATCTTCTAAATCTCCACTCTCAGTGCTTTATGCATGCAAATCAAAAGGACTTTTATTCATGGCTCAAACATGGTAAGGTGGGATAGGAAGATAACAATGAAAAGTAAGCTTTAGGAAGAAAGAAAACATTCAAGACAATCCCAAGATCAATGAAGAACTATTAAGCAAGCAGAAAATAGAACCCTTTGTTTTTTTTTTTCTTTTTTTTTTCTTTTCGCATGGTGGGTGCGTTTTACGCTCCATCCCACCTTGGTGAGTGCGTTTTACGCTCCATCTCACCTTGGCCTTTGGCCTTTCTATCTATTTTTTTTTTTTATTCCAAAGGACTTGCTTAATTTTTTTTTTTAATCAAGGGATGCAACGAATGTTCTTCAACCTAAAGAAGGGAAAAGATCACTCTTTTTTTTTTTTTTTAGGTATGACGAGTAAAATGAAGGAATGCCTTAATCATCTTTTCACATGCATGAGCATTGATAGCTTCAATAAAGATTCAAAACAAGCTCTGGAGTGATACCCATAATTCAGTGGATGCAGGCATAGCATAAGAAAGGACAAGAACATGCACAAATATTCCCACAAAGACTACCTCAATCAACTTCACCAAGCCAAACTCATTTCCAATTTACTTGAAAGCCCAAAAAGATAAGATCAACTTTCTAATCATGCTAAATTCTTTCAAACTCAATTTGCCTCATTTTGCAAAAATTTATTTATTTATTTATTTTTTTTTCAATTTTTTTTTTATATATTCAATTTTCTAAAACTCCTCCCCCCACACTTAAACATTACATTGTTCTCAATGTAAGCATGCAGCAAGAATCAAGTATAGGACAAGTAAATAATGAAGAAAATAAGGAGAGAGGAACAGCCTGATTTTGTTAATTGTAGGCGGCGTTGAGGAGATGCAGCTCCTCCATAGTATGCTCCTGAAAGCTCTCGTAGAATGGCTTAAGCCGCTGCCCATTGACTGTGAATCGCCTTGTGGTTGACTCATCCATAAGCTCAACTCCACCATAAGGAAAAACATGAGTAACCACAAAAGGACCAATCCAACGAGAACGCAACTTACCTGGCATTAATTTGAGACGGGAGTTGTATAGGAGGACTTTCTTGCCAACTTCAAACTCTTTCTTGTTAATCAATTTGTCATGAGCAGCCTTAATTTTTTCCTTGTAAATTTTGGAGTTCTCATATGCTTCCAATCTCAATTCCTCAAGCTCTTGCAATTGAAGCTTTCGTTGGGAACCAGCCTCTGTCATATCCATGTTGCATTGCTTTACCGCCCAATAGGCCTTATGCTCGATCTCTACCGGCAGATGACATGTTTTTCCAAAGACCAGTCGATATGGGGACATGCCAATAGGAGTCTTGTAGGCCGTGCGGTAGGCCCAAAGTGCATCTTCCAACCTTTTGCTCCAGTCTTTCCTGTTGGGCTGGACTGTCTTCTCTAGAATGTGCTTGATCTCTCTGTTTGAAACCTCAGCCTGCCCATTGGTCTGTGGATGGTAGGGCGTCGCCACTTTATGTAAAACTCCATACTTTCGAAGCATGGATTGCATCGTTCTATTGCAGAAGTGGGATCCTTGATAACTGATGATGGCCTTGGGAATGCCAAACCTGCAGAAAATATGAGATCTAACAAAATCTGCAACCACAGAAGAATCATCAGTCCTGGTGGCTTTAGCTTCCACCCATTTCGAAACATAATCCACAGCCAAAAGAATGTACAAAAAGCCAAAAGAGACAGGAAAAGGACCCATGAAATCAATGCCCCAAACATCAAAGATCTCACAAAATAGTAGGGGTTGCTGAGGCATTTCATTCCTACGTGATATTGAACCTGTGTGCTGGCAACGTGTGCAATTCTTACAGAATGTATGAGCATCTCGAAAAAAGGGATGGCCAATATAAACCTGAGTCTAGGACCTTTCTAGCTGTGCATTGAGGACCAAAGTGACCACCACATGCAAGCGAATGACAAAAATGCAAGACTGAAGCAAACTCAATATCGGGCACACATCTCCTAAGGACTTGGTCACTACACATGCGCCATAGATATGGATCATCCCATACATAATACTTGGCCTGACTTTTAAATTTACTTAGCTGATCTCTCTTAAGATGGGCAGGGATATCAGATGCAGCTAAAAAATTAACAATGTCAGCATACCAGGGCTCAGTACCATGCAAGTGATAGAGTAACTCATCTGGGAAGTCATCTTTGATAGGCTGACAGTCCATGGTAGTGGCATCTGAAGGGGAAGGAAGCCTGCTCAAATGATCAGCCACAAGATTCTCAGCTCCACTCTTGTCTTTGATCTCAACATTGAACTCTTGAAGTAGGAGCATCCACCGTATCAACCTGGGCTTGGCATCGTGCTTCTTCAAGAGATATTTCAAAGCTGCATGATCAGAAAACACAACAACATTAGAACCCAGGAGATAAGAGCGAAATTTATCTAAAGCAAACACAATGGCAAGAAGCTCCTTTTCAGTAGTGGTGTAGTTTGCTTGGGCGTTGTCCAGAGTACGCGAGGCATAAGCAATGACGTGTGACTTCTTCTCCACTCGTTGCGAAAGGACGGCACCAACTGCATAATTGGAAGCATCACACATGAGCTCGAATGGTAAGTCCCAGTTGGGTGGCTGAATGATGGGTGGAGAAGTCAAGCGCCTCTTAAGCTCCTCAAAGGCCATCTTGCAAGACTCATCAAATTTGAATTCCGCATCCTTCTGAAGCAGGTTGGACATTGGAAGGGCAATCTTGCTGAAGTCCTGGATGAATCTCCTGTAGAATCCTACATGTCCAAGGAAAGAACGTACCTCCCGCACAGACGCGGGGTAAGGCAAAGAAGAAATGATATCGACCTTGGACTTATCAACCTCTATACCCTTCTTGGACACAACATGACCCAAAACAATCCCCTGCGCAACCATGAAATGACATTTTTCAAAATTTAGGACAAGATTCTTCTCAACACATCTCTCCAAGACTCTACCCAAACTGATTAGACACTCATCAAAGGAGGTCCCATAAACAGAAAAATCATCCATGAAAACTTCCATGCAATGCTCAAGTAAATCTGAAAATATACTCACCATGCATCGCTGGAATGTACCTGGGGCATTACATAGACCAAATGGCATCCTCCGGTATGCAAAAGTGCCAAAGGGGCAGGTGAAGGTGGTCTTCTCCTGATCCTCTGGTGCTATGCAAATCTGAAAATAACCAGAAAAACCATCAAGAAAGCAGTAATGAGACTTTCCAGCTAACCTCTCTAGCATCTGATCAATGAATGGGAGTGGGAAATGATCCTTCCTGGTAGCTTGGTTGAGCCTCCTATAGTCAATGCAGACTCTCCAGCTGTTCTGCACTCGCATGGGCACTAGCTCATTCTTCTCATTGGCTACCACTGTGAATCCTGTCTTCTTTGGAACTACCTGCACTGGACTCACCCACTTGCTATCAGAAATAGGATAAATAATGCCAGCCGAAAGTAGTTTACTTACCTCTTTCTTGACCACATCTAGAATGGTGGGATTGAGTCTCCTTTGGGGCTGTCTCACTGGTCGAGCTTCTTCCTCTAAATGAATCTTGTGCATGCATAAGGAAGGGGATATACCAGGAATGTCTGCAAGTGACTAACCTATGGCTCTCTTATGTTGCTTCAACAGATTCAACAACTTCTCCTCTTGGTCAGGCTGAAGCTGAAGGTTGTTAGCAATGATCACGGGTAGCTTGTCTCCATCTGCCAAGTAGGCGTACTTCAGATTCTCAGGCAGGGGCTTACACTCCAAGGTGGGTGGCTGTTGAATTGAAGGCACCAGTCTGCTTATGTTGTCACCTACCTGCAATACATTCTCAACAACAGAAACTTCCTCTATGGGAGGCACATCAGAATCGCATATAGTATGAGAAGATGCACTCTCAACAATACTCAGAAACTCATCTATTTCAGAACAAGCACTACACTTACTGAGTCCGTCATGACACTGAAGGCAATGCATATCATCAGGAAAATTATGAATGGTGGGGAATTCAGACTCAAGATCATACAACTCAACACATGATTTCTCCACCATTAAGTCAATAAAGTTAACATGCAAGGCAGAATGATCTTCTAAGGGATACTTCATGGCATCAATGATATTGAATTGAATAGTGTTACCAGCGAACTCCATAGATAAAGTACCCTCATGCACATTAATTATTGTCCTTGCAGTTTTCAAGAAAGGTCTACCTAGAATGAGTGGTGCGTGTCCAGGTGTGTGATCATCCTCCATATTCAAAACATAGAAGTCAGCAGGGAATATGAAATCTTTTACCTTGACTAACACATCCTCTAATACTCCCTCAGGGTATGCTGTGCTCCTATTTGCCAACTGGACCACCACTCCTGTAGATGTCAATGTGCCTGCACCTGCCTGCAAAGAAGAATACACAGATTTAGGCATCACATTAATAGAGGCTCCTAAATCCAACATAGCATTATGAAATTGCAAATTTCCAATAGTGCAAGGAATTGTGAAAGTCCCTGGATCTTTGCATTTCTGAGGCATGGCAGGTTGAATCAATGCTGACACATTTCTTCCCAAATTGATCTTTTCATTTCCTTTCAGTTTCCTTTTATGGGTGCACAAGTCTTTGAGAAATTTGGCATACTTGGGAATCTGTCTGATGGCCTCCAAGAGTGGTATGTTCACCTCAACTTTTTTGAAAGTTTCCATGATCTCCTTGTCTAACTCAGCTTCTGCCTTCTTTTTATTTTGAGTGGCTCGGTGAGGGAATGGCAGTGGATGGCTGTAGGAAGTCTCTCCTCTATCTTGATCAATGGTGGGCTGCTTGTCCTTTTGAATGGAAGGAGGCTGATCTTGTTTTTGGCTTTCTTGTTGCTGCCCAAATTCTGGTTGTGGAGAGGGTTGGCTGCTCAACTCCTTGCCACTGCGAAGAACGATAGCACTTACATTGCCCCTTGGATTTGAAACTGGCTGTGAAGGCAACTGACCCGAACCCTGACTCCGTAGCTCACTGATGTTGGTTGCAAGCTGTCCAATCTGTGTCTCCAAATTTTGTATGGCAGTGTCAGTCCTTTGCTGAAACTGGAGATTGTTGGCAACGAGTTGCTTCATGATATCTTCCAAGCTTGATTCGGATTTAGGGGCTGGTTGTTGTTGCTGCATTGGTTGACTTGGTCTTTGTGCATTGAATCTATGCTGCTGAGGTTGCTGATGCTGTGGCTGGAATGGTTGGTTGGAAGGACCTCCATACCTCAAGTTTGGATGATCTCTCCACCCTAGATTATAGGTGGCAGCATATGGATCATATCTGTGTTGCTGTGGCTGCTGATGATGCTGTGGCTGGAAAGGTCTTCCTGGAAAAATGCCAGCACAAGCTTCTGTATTCTCCTGCAATTGAGGACATTGGTCAGTAACATGGGAAGATAATGAACAAATACCACATACCTGCTGAGATTGGGACTGTCCTTTATCAAGGGCTAGCTGTCTGACCATGGAGGCCAATTCCTCCAGTTTGTTCTCTATCCTCTGTTGGTCATTGATGGCAGCACCACCAATCTCATTGGCCTGCCTCATGGGAGTGGCTGATCTAGTACCAAACTATTGGGCATTCTGTGCCATCTTGGAGATTAGCTCTTGAGCAGCTGCTGGTGTCTTTTCAGAGAGGGCTCCTCCACTAGCTGCATCCACCAAATACCTATCCATTGGAATAAGACCTTCATAGAAGTATTGGATCAGTAGCTGGTCACTGATTTGATGGTGCGGACAACTAGAACACAGTTTCTTGAATTGCTCCCAATACTCATGTAATGTCTCCCCATGATTCTGCCTTATGCCACAAATTTCTTTCCGAATGGCGGCTGTTCGAGATGCTGGAAAGAACTTCTCCAAAAAGATCCTTTTTAGCCCATCCCAACTTGTGATGGCAGCAGGTGGTAGGTAGTATAACCAATCCTTTGCAGCTCCATCCAATGAAAATGGAAAAGCCCTAAGCTTTATTTGCTCCTCATCAACTCCTTGTGGCCTCATTGTGGAACAGACAACATGGAATTCTTTGAGGTGCTTGTGCGGATCTTCGCCTGCAAGGCCATGAAACTTGGGAAGCAAATGGATTAGCCCAGATTTCAATTCAAAGGTTGCATCCAATTGGGGATATTGAATGCATAAAGACTGATAGTGCACATTAGGGGCAGCCAATTCTCTAATGGTTCTACCATCCAAATGACCATGATTTACAATATTTCCATTATTTCCATTTCGATTGTGTTCATTCCCATTAGCTGCCATTGTGTTTAAGTCAGGGTTAGGTGTAGAAACAGAAGGAATATCAGATGCAATGGCAGAAAAGGCATGAGGATTATCAGGTTCTTTGAGGCGCTCTAACTCTCTAGCCTTCCTTTGCTTCCTAAGGGTCCTTTCTATTTCAAGGTCTAGGTCAATTGGTATGTTCTTAGAGGATCTGGTCATGCACTAAAGATCAGCACAAAAACATTCTCAAAATGACTCACAAAGAACAGCACACAAGCTGGCCTATGCACACAAAAAATGTAAAAACGTAGGGCACATAAAATCAATTAATCAAGAAGCCCTAAGACAATTTTTTTATGCAATTTTTCACAAAATTTCAACACAAAAACACTGAGGGACCTAAAAACACTGAAAACCTCACAAAATCAGCCACTAAGAAACACAAAATGGCCCAAAAAGTGGTCTAAACGTTAGAATTTGGCCAAAAAAGGGTCTCCTCACTACAAAGAAGTGACATTGATTCCTCACACCCCCATTTCTTTGGACACCAAAAATCAGCTCAATCGGAGCAAGTGGAAAAATGTGAACAGTACCTAGAAACCGATTTTTCCCAAAACCGGCTCCTATTTTGCCTCTAAAACCACTCTAAATGCAAGAAAACATCAAGGGAAGCATCAAGACATGAAAGAACATCAAGTAAGGATGAGAAAGGAAGAAGATAGAACCGGTTTCTTGATCTCAATCCTTAAATATTGCTATCTGTCATGGAGGCTGTCAAGACTTGCTGAATAAGAGTTTCTGTTTTGCACTTGCTGAATTTTGCTATCAAGGCTGCTAAATTTTGCTATCTCTTGCACTTGGATGCAGCTTGTTGGTCTCCTACAAAACAGAGAATAAGAGTTTTCTATCAGCAACGAGAAAGAGAGAAAAAAGAGAAAAAGAAAAGAAGAGAATAAGAGAAGAAGAGAAGAAGAGAAGAAGAGTTTTCTGTTTTGCTTTGCTGGTCTTCTTGATCTTCTTGATTAATGGTATAAACTTGGTACGTGGCGTTGTATCTAGCAGTGCCGAGTATGGTTAACTCGCTTTGGACCAGTAGTCCGCAACCAGCTAGTTTCCAACCTATATACCAAGTAGCAACCACAAATTTCTTTAAAATCAGTCTTCTTTGACAGAAACGAAATTGGTTCCCCGGCAACGGCGCCAAAATCTGATCGGGGCTGTCGAACACCAATAGATTAGATAGTATGATGATGCGGATTTGCAATATAGGTGCAACCCTAAGTCGTCTCCCAACGAACCTCAAACGGATTTGTCAAAATAAGGCTAAACAAGGGGGGAGTTTTTGATGAAAAACAGAAAACAAAATGAGCAAGAACACAATAAATCAAGATGCAATCAGTTGCAAACCAATCCTTCTATCCCAGTTTTCATTGCCTTCTCAATAAACCATTTGTTTAGTTTTAATCCTCAAATCGAAAATCAGAAAAATCCTTTAACAACCGCCAAAGATTTGGAAGAAAACCAATAAACAGATTTCAGAAACCTCTTAATTCAATCTATCAGTTTTAATTCCCCTTATTGCACAGATTCGAGACTGATTGGATTACCATCCAAACAGGTTGTTCTTGATTCCAGTTAAAGCCTCAACCGAGCACAAAAACCTTGGATTCTCAAACAAAGACAATGCATGCATTCATCCAACCGGTATCAACACATACACAGATTTAAGAGAGAACGGAAACAAGACAACAACAAAGTTAAAACTAAAACAAACAGATTTCCATTAAATCCAAGACTCAAACCGGGAACAAGGATGGTGTTGCAACTTGATTACAAGATCCTTAGCCTTCCATCTTCACAAGAACAATGGAGAGAAGAGAAGTCGGCCACTGTTCACGCCCTTCCAAGCCTCCCCCTTTAATGGCCTCTTAAGGTGCTTAAATAGAGCTTAAGGAGGACACCCTAGGGTACTGCAACTTGACAGCCGATTTCGGAAAGGTTCTCGCGCGTTCTGGGCTTCGGCCTCTTCATAATAATTTTAGATCAGAAAGAGTAGATGAACTTGGGCTTTTGAATCACTTGATTTCGATATCGGACGCCCAAGATATGGCCTTTTAAAGAATTAGTATCTGTGCAGTTTTCCTAATTTGCCCCTAACTTCTTGGCCCCAACTTTGAAGCGCTGTTTGAAGGCCCAAATGAACTCGGATTTGGACAAACCATACCATTCCAGAAAGCTCAAGAAGTTCTCTAAAATATCTCTGAAGACATCATCTTCATTATGGAATTTTATCTTGGCCAAAACACTGAAGGAAGTGCAGGAGGTCAAATCTGCCAAAATTGCTCTTGCTTCTCTATCTCCAATTTCCAAGATATCTCATTGCCATCAAGATGTCTCATGCCCCATCTCATGCTCCATGGCCCTAAACCTAGCAAAATAAAATAAAATAGTGTGAAGCCCAATTTCTATAAAATAAAATGAAATAAAATCAAGATGAATGAAATAACACAACTAATGTGCATAAAGAACTAAATATGAGTGCTAAATAGTATGGAAATATGTGCTCTATCAGGGATTCGGATCTTCAGGCCACAGCAATGACAGACTTCCTTGTCATCGATAGCCCCTCCGCGTACAACGTTGTTATAGGGAGGCTTGCCATGAATGACTTGAATCTGGTTGTCTTAACCAAAGCTCTGACAATCAAGTTCCCAACTCCAAATGGGACTGGATGTGTAAGGGGCGAGCAGTATTCAGCAAGACATTACTATGAGGAGGCATTGAAAATAGGACTGAAATGAAAGAAGATCAATATGGTCTCTGGGGGGGAGATGTGAGTCATCAGTGGCTAAGGGGTTAGTCACGACCTGGATCCTCGCGAGGTGGACTGCGATTGAGTTGCCAGCCCGACAGATGAGCTGGAAGACATTGTGGTCAGTGACATCGATGCTGAAAGATGTCTCAAGCTGGGCAAGAGCCTTTCCCTCGAGGTAAAATCCTAACTGATTGATTTTCTTAAGGAAAATTTAGATATATTTGCTTGGAACCATGAAGATATGGTGGAAATAAACCCAAACCATAAGCCAGTTCACCAGAAGAGGAGATTCCATGATGACTGAGCGTTATGCGACCCTGAAAGAAGAGGTAGACAAACTCTTGGCCAACAAGTTTATCAGGGAGGCCCGTTATACAGTTTGGGTGGCAAACCTAGTATTGGTGAAGAAGAAAAATGGAAAGTGGAGGACCTGCGTCGACTTCATGGATTTGAATAAGATCTGCCCAAAAGACAGTTTCCCTCTCCCCATAATCGACCAGCTTGTGGATGTGACGGCTGGTCACCAACTTCTCAGCTTCATGGATGCTAACTCGGGGTATAACCAGATTCCTATGAACCCCGAAGAGGATGAACATACATTATATATCACGGATCGAGGGCTATACTATTACAAGGTAATGCCCTTTGGACTAAAGAATGCAAGAACAACCTACCAGCGGCTCGTTAATATGATGTTCGAAGACTTCGTTGGAAAAACCATGGAGGTATATATGGATGATATACTGGTGAAGTCTAAGCAGGTTGCTGACCATGTTCGTGACCTAGAGGAGGCATTCCAGGTGCTGGGGAAATATCAGATGAAACTGAACCTGCTCAAGTGCTCATTCTGTGTATTTTCTAGGAAATTCTTGGGCTTCATGGTGAATGAAAGAGGGATTGAGGCCAACCCCGAGAAGATCCGAGCTTTGCTTGACATGCGATTGCCTACTAAGAAAAAGGAAGTACAAAGCCTTAACGGTCAGATCATTGCCCTCAGCAGGTTTGTCTCAAAAGCCTCCGATAAATCCATTCCATTCTTTAATATCCTGAGGAATTTCTGGTGGATGGAGGAATGTGAAATCGCCTTCCAGCAACTGAAGGAATATATGGGACGGGCTCCCCTTTTGTCGAAGCTAAAGGAGGGAGAAGAGCTGATCGTCTATTTGGGGGTATCTCAGTATGCTATCAGTGCGGCGCTAGTGCGAGAAGAAGACTAGGTGCAATACCCGGTGCATTATGTGAGCTATAGGCTACTAGATGTTGAAACAAGGTACACCCCCATGGAGAAGGTTGCCTACAGCTTAGTAGTTGCTTTGAGGAAGCTATGCCCCTGTTTCCAAGTCCATCAGATTGGCGTATTGACCAAGTGCCCACTGAAGCAGATCTTACAGAAGTTTGAATCGTCCGGCCGTTTACTCAAGTGGGCCATTGAGCTCGCTTAGTTCGACATAGAGTACATGTTAGTGTCGGTGCTCTAGACCCAATCAGATTGGGCTTGTTGTACACCAACAATTGTAATCATATTTATTATTTGAATAAGGAGTTGCTCAAATTCACAAGAAGTCATTCTATTAGTTTGTTGTTATTATTATAATAACCGAATGAAACTAGATAGAAGTTCATATGATGTATACTGTGATTAATCTATAAAGATGTGAGATGATGCATCACAATTTCTAGACATCATTAAACGTCCCAAGTCGTAGCAATGTCAAGAATGGACATTGACAATTGTGGTAAGACTTGTATGTGCTATGTTTTTGCTATGTGATAGCAATGGGGGTCTCACACCCATAGGCATGGGGATGTCTAGACAAGTACATAGGTGACCAATGTTGGAGAACGTGTCACTGGACATGACTTGCCATGAGAATCCATTTTGGTTATATGTTGATGGTATTCTCATACGAGATGAGTGTAACTAATCCTTGGACCTGAGGTTGTCACAGTCATCTCATAAGAAGACCGGTATGCTTTGACATCGTTTCGATGGGCCTAGACAAAGGCTGCACGTGGGCGATCGTTGGGCATATCGTGAGCCTTATGGAGATGGGTGCATAACTGATTAGTGCTCAAAAATACCATAATATTGTCATATCTTATTTCTTCCTAACCATTTTAATGATCTAAAATTGATATATGATTGTTTGCAGGTCCAATGAGAGAAAATAATGGAGAAACAAAGAAATTTCAAGATATATTCGAATGAGAATAAGCTAGTCGAGAAGCAGAAAATCAGACATTTGAATGTCTAGGAAGGTCATTCAAATGACGAGACACATCCGAGCCATTCGAATTGAGATTCGCTTATGCAACAGAAGACCAAGTCTCACGGACATTCAAATGCCCAGGAAGGCCATTCGAATAAGAAGGCATGTCAAGGCCATCCGAATGAAGAAAGGCTGATGAAGGTTAAAACACACGGCCATTCGAATAGGGTCAGAGCAATTCAAATGTGCGGTAAAGAATGGGCCATCCGGATTAACCGCAGACCATTCGAATGAGAGAGTTTCATATAGATACGGAAGCCATTCGAATTAGGCGCAGACCATTCGAATGTGGGACCTCAAGCAATGCGATAGCCATTCGAATCTGTGGGAGAAATGAGCAAAGAAAAAAACAAAATCCATTCGAATACATCATTGTTGCATTCGAATGACCAACTAATTCAGAGAGGAAATACACAGGAGAAGTAAAATTCATTCGAATGGGCAAGAATGACATTCGAATGACTTCTTCAAATTAAAGAGACAAATCAACCTAGCATCCGAATACTCTTCTCAGCCATTTGAATCCCTCTACTAGGTCAATTTCATCAGCTTCACAAAGATACACGATGGCTTGGATGGTAAATAATGATCAGCAAGAGAGGACAATTTGGGGAGAAAAGGAGAACAAAAAGGAAGCTCATCGTCTTCCC
Source organism: Diospyros kaki (assembly GCA_036245055.1). Taxonomy (NCBI): domain Eukaryota; kingdom Viridiplantae; phylum Streptophyta; class Magnoliopsida; order Ericales; family Ebenaceae; genus Diospyros; species Diospyros kaki. The sequence continues at coordinate 16,111,040 of BSEG01000009.1, read as the reverse complement.
CGGGGGATCCGCCATTTTTAGAGGTAGCTTTTACTTTTGGTCTGAAGCTTAGTGATCGTCTGTTAATCTTTTATCTGTTCTTCTTTTATTTTTACTTGCGACATTTTTAAATACAAAGTTTGTAATCTGTTTCATTATTGTATTCAACTATCCGAATCAGCTACAGTTACTGTTACATTGGTATTGGAAATTTATCGAATAGCAAATTAACTGTCAGTGCTTAGTAGAATTTGTTTACATTATTTTCCTGCTTTAATATGAAAATCATCTCTGTTAGTTCTTTAAACGTAATGTGTGGCTAGTTTACAACTTGGGTAAGGCGAGGACAGTGTCCAATGTTCTTGAATCTCAAGATAAGCCAAACCTCGATGAATGCAAGATTTATCTGAGTTAAACTCGAGTTGAGTGTGTAAATGGTTTTGTGAATTTGAATTGGGTCATCATCCTAACTTAGAACTCTCATGCCATGTATGAGAGTTGCTAGAATTGGAGATGAGATATACCCAAGCTCAGACGATCAAATCATAGTCTGTAGTATAATACAATTTAAAGTGACATCTTAACCTAGAACCCTCATATCATGTATGAGGGTTGCTTAGCTGAGAATTATTTGTATCTTGAATTATAACTACCAAACGATCCTCTTTTTATTTCAGATTAATGTTCCTGTTTAAATTGCTATAAGAGATTTATTAGGCATTGGTTCTGAACTCGCCTCAACCCAAGACCTTTTTAATATTCCAAAAAACCTTTTCACAATCAAGAAAACTTAGCTCTCTTTGGATAAATCAACCCGAATGAACAATTCTTTTGTTAAATAAACCTCCCAGTGAATCAACCCGGACTTGTACGGAATTTATATTTGTGCTACAACTACACTCACACACTGGTGAATTTAAACCTCCTCACCATTTCAACACTAAACATCCAAACTGATTAAGGCTATCTAAATTGTAGGGTGAGGAGTGTAGCCAAATTTTGGCGCCATTGCCGGGGAGGTGCAACAGAAGAAAAAATTCACTCCACGGGTAACTTTGTTCTTAATATTGTTTTTTCTTAACTGTTTGCATATTATTCAAATTGTATGAGACTTAGATCTGGTAGAATCTTAAGCCATCAAACTTAGTCAAACCATTCTATAGATTCTTTATCAGAGACTGAAATATCACTTTTACAATCCATAATGTCTCACCAAAATGAAAACCTATCTGCTCACGGGAGTGATCATGGAGAACATGATCGCTTGGATGGTGATGCAATTAAATCCCTCAGGGATTATTTGCACCCTCCAAGGTAAACAACTCCCTCTTGCATAATCCTACCAATAAACCATCATCGATTTGTCCTTAAACCAGGTACCATACAAATGCTTCCCACATTTCATGGTATGGATTCTGAAAATCCATATACACACATGAGGGATTTTGAAGAGGTATGTGGTACCTGTGGGGATCAAAATATACATGAGGACACTGTTAGACTAAAGCTCGTCCTATTCTCACTCAAGGATAAAGCAAAAATGTGGTTAGGGACTCTAGAGCCTAGATCAATAGGAACTTGGAGGGAGATGCAAACAAAATTTCTAAAAAAATACTTCCCAACTAATAGAACAACATCACTCCAAAGGCAAATGATGAATTTCGTCTGTAAACCAAATGAAACATTTGCTCAAACTTGGGAACGTTTCAAGGACCTCTTGCATTCTTACCCACACCATGCCTTTGAGCAATGGCGGGTAGTTAGTTTCTTCTTTAATGCCTTAACTCCTAATTTGAAAATGCTGGTGTTCACCATGTGTAATGGTGATTTCTATGAAAAAACTCCTAAAGAGGCTGTTGCATACTTTGACCATGTAGCTGAAAACTCTAAAAATTGGGAAGTTGGGCCATTAACCATGGGAGATTTGAGAGACCAATACAATCCACAACCAAAGGGAAAACTCCAATTAAATGAAACTGATGACATCAGTGCTAGATTAGCTCTGTTGACAAAGAAAATGGAAGAATTGGAGATGAAAAAAATAAAGGCTGTCAATGAGGTAGAGGTGCATTGTGTAGTGTGTGAAGCCAATAGCCATAGAACAGAAGAGTGTCCAACTTTCCCTGCTTTCAAAGAAATGCTGTATGGCCAAACTTCAAACTCACAACCAAGGCAAACAGAGGGTAGGATATACTAAAACCAGAACCAGGGTGGAAATTATCAAGGGTACAACCCAAACTCAAACACCTACCATCCAAATTCTAGGAACCACCCAAATTTCTCTTGGAGAATTGACTCAGCACCTCAGCCACACCAACCATTTCCCTCACAACCATAGCCACGACCTCAGCCACAGCCCTACCAGCCTAACCAAGGACCATCTGGCTCATATCAGCCACCGCATAAGAGATCCCTAGAGGATACTCTACAACAATTTATGCAAGGGCAGATGGGGAATAATGCTTAGGTAGCAAAATTCCAAGAGCAAACAAATAGGGCAATTGAGGATATGAGGAGTCAGCTAACCGAGCTAACTCAAACTTTGACTGTGAGAGAACCTGGGAAATTCCCTTCTCAACCAAATCCCAACCCCGTGAGGCAAACAAATCAAGTGGAATCATCAAATAGTGGGAACAATAATCATGAGCAGGTGCAAGCAATCACTGTCCTTAGGAATGGAAAAATAATTGACAAACCAGATGATCCTAGGACAAACCAACCTAATGCACAAGAAGAAGAACAAAATGAAAATATAAAAAATGACAATGCTCCAACTTTGGAGGAAAAACTTGAAAACAAAAAAAAAAGGAAGATAAAGAAAAAAATAAGGTGGAAGAATTCAAGAGCAACCCTGCACCACCATTCCCTCAAAGACTTACTCAAACAAAGAGGGAAAAACAAAATGCTGATATTTATGAAGTGTTCAAGCAGGTGAGGATTAACATTCCTCTCCTTGATGCAATCAAATAGACACCATCTTATGAAAAATTCTTAAAAGACTTGTGTACAATTAAAAGAAAGATCAACATCCAAGAGAAAGCATTCTTAACTGAACAGGTGAGTTCCATCCTGCAACTTAAAACACCTCCTAAGTACAAAGACCCTGGTAGGCCAACCATTTCTTGCATAATTGGAAGCCAGAGGGTGGACCAAGCACTCTTAGATCTAGGAGCAAGTGTCAACTTGCTTCCTTATAGTTGATCGAGACTGTCGAACCTCAATGATTGCAAAATATTTTTCGGATTTGCAGCAATGGTGCGACCCCAAAGTCGCCTCTCAAAGGAACCTCAATACAAATCTGTCATGACAAGAACTGAATGAGGGGGTTTTTTTTTATGAAAAAGAAAGTATGAAGATTGAGTAAAAATATAAAAACGAAACTGTCTATGGATCCAAATGCAACCAGTTACAAATCTTTCCCTTAAACCAGGTTTTCATCATCCCTTCTTATAGATTAGATCTAGCCGAGTTTCAACACCCAAAATCTGCATAAATAAATCCCCAACAACCGTCTAGAGATCAAATCAAATCTGATATAAAAATCAAAGAAAACCTCCTTCAATCAGTCTACCAATTTTAATCTTCATTCACACAGATTCCAGAACCTAGTATCCATAACCATCATACCAAGTTATTTGTTTCTGCTTCTTTTCTTCGTGTGTTGTATCAACCGACTACAACATTAAAGCCGCAATATAGAAAAGAGAAATCCACCCCGTATATGTTCATACAACCGTCTTGAACATGCACTAGAATAAGCGGAAAAGAAGTAGAGAAGACTTAAAACAAATATAATTGAAATTCAAACTGGATTTCGTAGAAGCTTTCGGGATTCAAACCATGGAATAAGTTCGGATTTGCAACTGATTACAAGTGTTTAGCCCTCCATGGAGAAGAAAACAGAGAAAAAATGGCTACTGTTATTGAGACAGAAAGTAAAAATCAATTAAAAAATAATCCTCCTCCCTAATGGCCTCTTAATGTGCTTAAATAGAGCTTAGGGAGAAAACCCTAGGTTACCAAAACTTCACAGCTGATTTCGAATAGGATAACGTGCGTTATGGGATTTGGCCCCTTCATAAAAATTGTAGATCAGGAAGAGTAGATGAATGTGAGCCTTTAAATCACTTGATTTGGATATTGGACGCCCAAGTTATGGCCTTTTAAAGAATCAGTGTTCAGTGTAGCTTTCCTGATTTAACCCAGCTATCTGGTCCTGACTTTGAAGCAATGTTTGGAAGCCCAAACGAACTCGGATTTGGACAAACCATACCATTAAAGAAAGCCCAAGAAGTCCTCTATAATATCGATGAAGACATCATTCACGTTCTGGGATTATAACTTGGCAAAAAATTTGAAAGAAGCACAGAAGGTCAAATTTGACAACACACTTTTGCTTCTTTGTGTCCAATCTCCTTGTTTCCCTTCTTGCCATCAAAATTCCTCATGACCCAGGAAGCCCAATTCTATCCAAAATAAAATAAAATAGTGTGAAGCTCAATTCCTATAAAATAAAACAAAACAAAATCAAGATGAATAAAATGACACAACTAACGTGCAAAAAGACTAAATATGAGGGCTAAATAATATGAAAATATGTGCTCTATCAAATTCCCCCACACTTAGACTTTTGCACTCTTGGGCAAAACACTAGACTCTATGATTTAAAACCAAAGGTGTGGAATGGTGCAAAGTTACATGCGAGGCAAGTCTTCAAGAATTCAGCATTCAAAGATCATCTGTCCTAAACTTCCAAGAAAACAAGTAGTATGGCAATTCATTTAATAGGACAAATCAAAAGAAGCAGTCTCTCACAGGACAAGTGTATGCTCTCAAATCTCTCAAGAGGTGGTGGTAACTATTTCGCTCAAATTCACCCAATCACAATTCCACTACCATAAGCTTGTTTATCTTCTCAATCTCCACTATCCATGTCACATGCATACCACAAATCAAAAGGACTTTATTCAAGGGTTGTAATGTGGGGAAGAAAGAAATGGAAAGACAACAATGAAGGAAAACATGCCTTAGGTCGAGAAAACACTTCATCAACTCCAAGATCAAGAGATAGAATTTCCAAGCATAGACATTATGAAAAACTTTGCATCTTTATTTGGTTGAGTGCGTTTTACGCTCCGTCTCAACTTTGCTTTCTTCTTTTTCTCATCATTTTTTTTCCTTTTTTTTTCACCATTTTATCCTTTTGCTTGCTTTTTTTTTTTTTTTTTCGCAGATGCAAATGGCCTTTGGCCTTATGACTTGCTTGATGAATTCAATCTCTCTCTCTAGAATGCATTTAATGTCTTTTTCCTAAGATTGGAAGGCTCAAAAGGGAAAAGAAAAAAAATATGAAGGGTAAAAAAAATGGCTCAAAGGGGCAGCAAAGGGAAAACAATGGTTTTTTTTTTTTTAATTGGGTTAACCCAATGGCCGAATGGGTTTGAAAGAAAAGAATGCCTTAATCATATTTGGGTCATGCATGAACAAATATAGCCTCAACCAAGAATCAAAACAAGTTCTAGAGTGGAGATCATGACAGGTGAATGCACACACAAGAAAGACAATAGGCTCAAAATCCTCACGGCTGTAGACTACCCAATCAATTTATCAAACCAAACTCATTGCCAAGTCACTTGAAATCAAGGAAGATAAGATTGAAGTTCTAATCATGCTGGGTTCTTTTAGACTTAATTGCTTAACTTGCATTTCCACTCAAAACAGAATCAACTAGACCCAAGGAAAAAGAAATATGAAAAGATAAAGAAAATGCTGCTAAAATAAGAATGCTACCCCCCTTCCCCCCACACACACACTTAAACTTTACATTGCCCTCAATGTAAACATGCAATTTCAATCAAGAATAGGACAAGTAAATGTAAAAGATTAGGGAGAGAGGAACAGCCTGATGTATCAAATGGAGGTGGCGTTGAGGAGATGCAGCTCCTCCACAATGTGCTCCTGAAAGTCCTCATGGAATGGCTTAAGGCAATACCCGTTCACTGTGAATTGCTTCGCATTGGACGCATCCTTGATTTCAACTGCACCAAAGGGAAAAACACGAGTAACTAGGAAAGGACCCGTCCAATGGGAACGTAATTTACCTGGCATCAACTTAAGGCAGGAATTGTATAGTAGGATTTTCTGACCGACTTGAAACTCCTTCCTCATGATCAGCTTGTCATGTGCAACCTTTGTTTTTGCCTTGTAGATCCTTGAGTTCTCATATGCGTCCATCCTAATCTCCTCAAGCTCTTGAAGTTGGAGCTTTCTTTAAGCATCTGCGTGAGCCAGATCCATGTTGCAGTTCTTCACCACCCAATATGCTTTATGCTCTATCTCCACTGGCAGGTGGCATGCTTTGCCAAAAACAAGCCGGTATGGGGACATGCCAATGGGAGTCTTGAATGCAGTACGGTAAGCCCATAATGCATCCTCCAATCTCTTAGACCAATCTTTCCTATTGGGCTAAACTGTCTTCTCCAAGATGTGCTTGATCTCTCTGTTGGACACTTCAGCCTGCCCATTGGTCTGTGGATGATATGCTGTCGCCATTTTATGCAAGACTCTGTACTTCCGAAGGAGGGTCGCCATTTTCCGATTGCAGAAATGAGAGCCTTGATCATTGATGATCACTCGGGGAATGCCAAACCTGCAAAATATGTGAGAACGAACAAAATCTGCAACCACAGAAGCATCATCAGTCCTGGTGGCTTTAGCTTCCACCCATTTATACACATAATCAACAGCAACAAGAATGTACACAAAATCAAACGACACAGGAAATGGACCCATGAAGTCAATGCCCCAAACATCAAATATCTCACAAAACAACAAGGGTTGCTGGGGAATTTCATTCCTACGTGAGATAGTGCCTGTGTGTTGGCAACGTGAACAATGCTTGCAAAACTCATATGAATCCCTAAAGAGTGATGGCCAATATAATCCAGAATCTAGGACTTTCCTCGCTGTGCGTTGGGGACTGAAATGACCACCACATGCAAGTGTATGACAAAAATTAAGGACATATGCAAACTCATGGTCAGGGACACATCTCCGAATCACCTGGTCACTGCACATGCGCCATAAATAGGGATCATCCCACACATAATACCGAGCCTCACTCTTAAATTTATTTAGTTGCTCTTACTTAAGATATGCAGGTAATTCAGAAGCGACTAAATAATTTACCAAATCTGCGTACCAGGGCTCAATACCATGAATGTGGTAGAGGAACTCATCTGGAAAATCATCTCGGATAGGCTGTGAGCCCATGACTGTGGAATTTGAAGAAGGAGGGACCCTGCTCAAATGATCCGCTACTAGGTTCTCGGCCCCACTCTTATCTTTTATCTCAACATTGAACTCCTGAAGTAGGAGCATCCACCGTATCAACCTGGGCTTAGCATCGGGCTTCTTCAATGGTATTTCAAGGCTGCATAGTCAGAAAACAAGACAACATTAGAACCCAGAAGATAGGAGCGAAATTTATCTAAAGCAAACACAATAGCTAAAAGCTCCTTCTCAGTCATGGTGTAGTTTGCTTGAGCAGCATCCAAGGTGCGCGAGGCATAGGCAATGACATGTGACTTCTTCTCCACTCGTTGTGAAAGAACGGCACCAACTTCATAATTGGAAGCATCACACATGAGCTCGAATGGCAAGTCCCAATTGGGTGGCTGTATGATAGGTGGGGAAGTCAGGCGTCTCTTCAACTCATCAAATGCCTGCTTGCAATGTTCGTCGAACTAGAAATCCACATCCTTTTGGAGTAGGTTGGACAAGGGACGGGCAATCTTGCTGAAATCCTGGATAAACCTCCTGTAGAATCCTGCATGTCCAAGAAAAGAATGAATCTCCTGCATAGATGTGGGGTAAGGCAGAGAAGAAATGATATCGACCTTAGACTTATCAACCTCTATACCCCTCTTGGACACTACATGCCCCAAGACAATCCCCTGCTCTACCATGAAGTGAAATTTTTCATAATTCAGCACAAGATTCTTTTCAATGCACCTCTCCAACACTCGACCCAAACTAACTAGGCAGTCATCAAAGGAGGTCCCATACACAAAGAAATCGTCCATGAACACCTCCATGCAATGCTCAAGAAGGTCGGAGAAGATACTTACCATGCACCTCAGAAATGTACCTGGAGCATTGCAAAGACTGAATGACATCCTCCTATAGGCAAATGTGCCGAAGGGGCAGGTGAAGGTGGTCTTTTCCTGATCCTCCGGTGCTATGCAAATCTGAAAATATCCAGAGAAGCCATCAAGAAAACAATAGTGTGACTTACTTGCCAGCCGCTCCAACATTTAGTCAATAAATGGGAGAGGGAAGTGATCCTTCTTCGTGGCGAGGTTGAGTCTCTTGTAACCAATGTACACTCTCCAACTATTTTGTACTCGCATCGGAACAAGCTCATTCCTCTCATTAGGCACCACTGTGATGCCCATCTTCTTGGGAACTACCTGCACTAGACTCAGCCACTGGCTATCAGAGATAGGATAAATGATACCAACTGAGAGTAGTTTACTTACCTATTTCTTTACCACATCCAGGATGGTGGGGTTGAGTCTCCTTTGGGGCTGTCTCACAGGTTTAGCTCCTTCCTCTAGATGAATCCTATGCATGCATATGGAAGGGCTAATCCCAGGTATGTCTGCCAATATCCAGCCGATGGCTCTCTTATGTTGTTTCAAAAGAGCCAATAACTTCTGTTCTTGGTGAGGCTGCAAATTATTTGCAATGATGACCGGCAACTTCTCGCCATCCTCCAAGTAGGCATACTTGAGATGCTCGGGTAGGGGCTTGCGCTCAAGTGTAGGTGGCTGCTGTAATGAAGGGACTAACCTGTTTGGCTCTAACTCAATGGCAGCAAGGTTAGTAGAAACAATATCCTCTATGGAGGAGCCATGAAGATCAGAATGTGCATGCTCATTTTCAACTTCAGAATCACGATTATCTAGAAATGCAGCAATCTCAGAACATGCATCACATGGATCACTCTCATTACTACAATCAGGACAGATAAAGGAATCTGGAAGGTCATGAATAGTGGGGAATGCATCAATCAAATCACAAGACTTGGTGCATGCTTCATCAACCAACAATTGAATCAAGTTAACTTGCAAAGTGGAATGATCTTCAGGGGGACATTTCATGGCATCAAGTATGTTAAAATGAATGGTGCTACCAGCAAATTCCATGGAAAGTGTACCCTCATGTACATTGATGATAGTCCTTGCAGTTTTCAAAAATGGCCTACCTAATATAAGAGGTGCATGCTCATGCAAATTGTCATCTTCCATATTTAAAACATAAAAATCAGCAGGGAAGATACAATCCTTAACCTTAACCAAGACATCCTCCAAGACTCCAGAGGGGTAGGCTGTGCTGCGGTTGGCTAGCTGGACAACCACTCCTGTTGGCTTCAAAGGACCACACTGCAATGAAGCATAGATAGAGTTAGGCATGATATTAATGGATGCACCTAAATCTAACAAAGCATTACTAAATTGCATGTCTCCTATAGTACAAGGAATGGAAAACGTCCCTGGATCTTTGCACTTCCTTGGCATGGCAGGTTGTATGAGAGTTGAAACATTCCCTCCCAAGGTTGACCTTCTCATTCCCCTTAAGCTTCCTCTTGTGAGTACACAATTCCTTGAGAAATTTTGCATACTTAGGAATCTGCCTAATGGCTTCAAGGAGAGGGATGTTGACTTCAACTTTCTGGAATGTCTCCAGAATCTCTTTATCTAATTCGGCCTCTGCTCTTTTCTTGTTTTGGGTGACTCTATGTGGGAATGGAAGGGGTTGGCTGATGGAAGCTTCTCTCTGTTCGGATTCATTACTGGTGGGTTGGATGCCTTCTTGTATTGGAGTAGGCTGATCTTGCTTTCTGCTACCAGCATCTTCTTTCTGATTTTTGGATTGTTCGCTTGTTAGACCAGCTACTTCTTTGCCGCTTCTAAGGGTGATGGCACTCACATTACTTCTTGGATTGGTGACAGGTTGAGAGGGTATTTGGCAAGAACCTTGACTCCTTAGCTCATTTATATTGAAAGCTAGCTGCCCAATTTGTGTCTCCAAATTCTGAATAGTAGTCTCTGTTCTCTGTTGGAATTGGAGTGTGTTGGCTGCTAGTTGCTTGACAAGATCATCCAAGCTAGGTTCCGATTTGGGTGGTGGTGGTTGTGCGGGCTGCATAGTTTGATTTGGCCTGGGTGGGGCATGGTTGCTGGAACTTGGACCTTGAGGATGATTGAATCTTTGTGGCTGCTGAAATTGTTACTGCTGTAAGTCGTGAGTCTGGTATGGATTGTGTTGCTGGAATGGCTGATTTGAAGACCCTCCATATCTGAAATTTGGGTGATCCCTCCATCCAGAATTATATGTGGCTGAGTATGGATCATACTTATGTTATGGCTGCTGCTGGAAAGGTTGATTATGCTGCTGGAATGGTCTACCAGGGAAGATGTCAGCAACAGATTCAGTGTTCTCTTGTAGTTGGGGACATTGGTCTGTGGGGTGAGAGAGTAGGGAACATATTCCACACAACTGCTGCTGTGGCTGTTTCCTCTCCAATGCCAATTGTCTAACCATGGAAGCCAACTCCTCCAACTTGTTCTCTATTCTTTGCTGGTCATTGGTTGCTGCAGCACTAATTTCATTGATGCCTCTTGTAGGAGTGTTCATTCTTATGCCGAATTGCTGTGCATTTTGGGCCATTTTGGATATCAGCTCTTGGGCAGCAGTTGGGGTCTTTTCAGATAGTGCTCCTCCACTTACAGCATCCACAAGATATCTGTCCATTGGTATTAATCCTTCATAGAAGTATTGGACTAGAAGCTGGTCGCTTATCTGATGGTGTGGACAGCTGGAACACAATTTCTTAAACTGCTCCCAGTATTCATGCAATGTTTCTCCACCTTGTTGTCGGATGCCACAAATCTCCTTCCTTGTGGCTGCTGTTCTGGAGGCTGGGAAGAATGTTTCCAGAAATACTCTCTTCAACCCATCCCAACTTGTGATGGCGGCAGGTGGCAAGTAGTAGAGCCAACCCTTGGCAGCCCCATCTAAGGAAAATGGGAAGGCCCTCAGCTTGATTTGCTCTTCATATACTCCTTGTGGCCACATGGTGGAGCAAACAACATGGAACTCTTTCAGGTGTTTATGTGGATCTTCTCCTGCAAGACCATGAAACTTGGGCAACAAATGAATTAGTCCAGACTTAAGTTTGAAGTTGGCATCTAGCTAGGGGTATTAAATGCATAAAGGCTGGTAATGCACATCAGGTGCAGCCAGCTCTCTAATGGTTCTACCATCTAAATGACCACGGTTTCCATTGTTGCCATTATTTCCATTAAGCCCATTATGACCATTACCAATTCCATTTCCATTTTTTACATTATCAGCCATGTTGATATGTTCTGGAATAGGCTCAGATGGTATATGACAATCAACAACAGTAGTAGAAGCCTTGAATCTAAAGTCTGCCCTTTGCTTTCTAAGGGTTAATTCAATCTCAGGATCCAAATCAATTAATTTTCCCTTAGATGATTGGGTCATGCACAAACTTTCGGCACAAAAACACACTCAAAAATGACTCTCTAAGACACACATAATAAGCACACAGCACAATACAAAGAATGGCCTAAAAGACACCAAAAACTCAAAAACGTAAAGAACATAAAATCTAGTAATCAAGAAGCCCTAAGATGATTTTTTTTATGCAATTTTTCACAAAATTTCAACACAAAAACATTGAGGGACCTAAAAAACACTAAAAACCACTCAAAAGTAGCCACTAAAAAACACAAAATGGCCCAAAAAGTGGTCTAAACGTTGGAATTTGGTCAAAAAATGCCCTCCTCACTATAAAATAGTGATTATTTCTCCTCACACCCCCATTCCTTTGGACACCAAGTTTTGACCCAAATAGAGATAGTCACTTTGGGTGCTGGTAGTGTGTAAACGAATTAGGAAATGCCATTATTTTGATGCAAAAACCACTCAAAAGGCAAGGAAAATAAAAAGGAAACACACACAAATAAAAAAAAATAAAAAAAAAATGAAAAGAAAAGTGAAAGAAAGAACCAATTTTCCTTAGGTGAGTAGGTTGATTTTGGAAGTTTCCTCTTGAAGGCAGATTTCGATTTTGCAAACCTTTTATATTGTGTCGCACAACTGATCACCTAAAAAGAAACCAGAAAAAGAAAAAAAAAATGAAAGTTAGTAATATTAGAAGAAAATCAGTGAAGGAAAAAGGAAAAGGGTTAGAAATTAGTATCCTATTATGACAGAAACAGTTTTGACGGTTCCCCGACAACGGCGCCAAAATCTGATCGAGACTGTCGAACCTCGATGATTGTAAAATATTTTTCGGATCTGCAGCAAGGGTGCGATCCCAAAGTCGTCTCTCAAAGGAACCTCAATACAAATCTGTCATGACAAGAACTGAATGAGGGGGGTTTTTTTTGATGAAAAAGAAAGTATGAAGATTGAGTAAAAATATAAAAACGAAACTGTCTATGGATCCAAATGCAACCAGTTACAAATCTTTCCCTTAAACCAGGTTTTCATCATCCCTTCTTATAGATTAGATCTAGCCGAGTTTCAACACCCAAAATCTGTATAAATAAATCCCCAACAACCTTCTAGAGATCAAATCAAATCTGATATAAAAAACAAAGAAAACCTCCTTCAATTAGTCTACCAATTTTAATCTTCATTCACACAGATTCCAGAACCTAGTATCCATAACCATCATACCAAGTTATTTGTTTCTACTTCTTTCCTTCGTGTGTTGTATCAACCGACTACAACATTAAAGCCGCAATATAGAAAAGAGAAATCTACCCTATATATGTTCACACAACCATCTTGAACATGCACTAGAATAAGCAGAAAAGAAGTAGAGAAGACTTAAAACAAATATAATTGAAATTCAAACCGGATTTCGTAGAAGCTTTCGGGATTCAAAGCATGGAATAAGTTTGGATTTGCAACTGATTACAAGTGTTTAGCCCTCCATGGAGAAGAAAACAGAGAAAAACTGGCTACTGTTATTGAGACAGAAAGTAAAAATCAATTAAAAAATAATCCTCCTCCCTAATGGCCTCTTAATGTGCTTAAATAGAGCTTAGGGAGGAAACCCTAGGTTACCAAAACTTCACAGCTGATTTCGAATAGGATAACGTGCGTTCTGGGCTTCCTCCCCTTCATAAAAATTGTAGATCAGGAAGAGTAAATGAATTTGGGCCTTTAAATAACTTGATTTGGATATCGGACGCCCAAGTTATGGCCTTTTAAAGAATCAGTGTTCAGTGTAGCTTTCCTGATTTAACCCAGCAATCTGGTCCCGAATTTGAAGCAATGTTTGGAAGCCTAAACCAACTCGGATTTGGACAAACCATACCATTACAGAAAGCCCAAGAAGTCCTCTACACTATCTCTGAAGACATCATTCACGTTCTGGGATTATAACTTGGCAAAAAATTTGAAAGAAGCACAGAAGGTCAAATTTGTCAGCACACTTTTGCTTCTTTGTCTCCAATCTCCTTGTTTCCCTTCTTGCCATCAAAATTCCTCATGACCCAGAAAGCCCAAATCTGTCCAAAATAAAATAAAATAGTGTGAAGCTCAATTCCTATAAAATAAAACAAAACAAAATCAAGATGAATAAAATAACACAACTAACGTGCAAAAAGATTAAATATGAGGGCTAAATAATATGAAAATATGCGCTCTATCAATTGTGTATATCAGCAAATGGGCTTAGGAGAACTCAAGCCAACAAGAGTTACCCTAAAACTTGTTGATAGGTCAATCAAAGTCCCTAGGGGGATAGTGGAGGATGTATTAGTGCAGGTGGACAAATTTTACTTCCCTGTTGATTTTATAGTCTTGGACACACAACCCCATCAAGGCCCTCAACCCCCTGTTCCAGTCATTCTTGGTAGACCATTCCTAGCAACTTCAAATGCCATAATTAATTGTAAGAATGAAATACTTAAGTTATCATTTGGAAACATGACTGTAGAGATGAATATCTTTAGAGTTTCCAAACAACACATAGCTGAGAATGAGGTGGAGGAAGTAGATTTGGTTCAAACATTAGCTGAGGACTATTTTGCAAAAGAATTTTTGAACAAATCTATGGAAGAAGATTAAGAAGAGAGAGAGTTAAAAGAATTAGAGAACACTAGGGAGCAAGAAGCAATGCCTGTGGCTCAATGGATTCCCAAATCAGAACCATTAGGTTCTCTGAACAATGAGGAGTCACAATTTGATAATACCTCACTCACACCTGAAATTAAACCTTTGCCAAGTGAGTTAAAATATGCATTTCTAGGTGATGAGAACACACTCCCCGTAGTCATCTCTTCAAGTTTGACATCCCAACAGGAAATTCAACTGATAAACATTCTGAGAGCTCATAAAAAAGCCTTAGGTTGGACCATCTCAGACTTGCATGGAATTAGTCCTTTGACTTGCACTCATAGGATATTTCTAGAGGAGGATGCTAAACCTGTTAGGCAAATGCAGAGGAGACTCAATCCTAACTTGAAAGAGGTGGTTAGGAAAGAAGTGCTAAAGTTGCTAGATGCGGGTATTATATACCCCATCTCTTATTCAAAGTGGGTCAGCCCAACTCAAGTGGTCCCAAAAAGGTCTAGAGTCACAGTGGTGAGAAATGAAAAGAATGAGTTGATCCCTACTCGCATCCAAACCGGGTGGAGAGTGTGCATCGATTACAGAAAACTCAATGCAATGATTAGAAAAGACCATTTTCCATTGCCATTCTTGGACCAAGTCCTTGAAACAATAGCTGGGCAAGCATTCTATTGTTTCCTTGATGGTTATTCAGGATATAACCAGATTGACATTGCCCTAGAGGACCAGGAAAAGACCACTTTCACATGTCCATTTGGGACATTTGCCTATAGACGTATGCCTTTTGGACTATGCAATGCCCCTGCCACCTTTCAAAGGTGTATGATGAGTATTTTTAGTGAGATGACAGAACACATTGTGGAGGTTTTTATGGATGATTTATCTGTCTATGGAGCTAGTTTTAAGGCATGTTTAGAGAATTTAGAGAGAGTTCTAGCTCATTGTGAAGAAACCCACCTTGTGCTTAACTAGGAAAAATGTCATTTCATGGTCAAATAAGGTATAGTCCTAGGGCATATTGTCTTTGCTAAGGGAATGGAGGTGGACAAAGCCAAAGTAGAAGCCTTCCAAAAACTACCAGTCCCTAAGAGTGTTAAGGACATCAGGTTTTTCCTTGGGCATGCTGGGTTCTATAGGAGATTCATAGCATCTTTTAGCAGCATAGCCCGGCCTCTGTGTAATTTGCTCTCCCAGAATGTCCCATTTGAGTGGACATCATCTTGTCAAACCTCTTTTGAGAGGTTAAGAAATGCTCTCATCTCAGCCCCCATTATTCAACCACCAGATTGGTCATTGCCCTTTGAACTCATGTGTGATGCAAGTGATTATGCTGTAGGAGTAGTCCTAGGGCAAAGAAAAGATAAAAAACCTTATGTCATCTACTATGCCAGTAAAACCCTCAATGAAGCCCAAAAAAATTACACAACAACTGAGAAGGAACTATTGGCAATAGTTTTTGCATTAGAGAAGTTCAGGTCATATCTGGTGGGGTCATTGGTCATTGTTTTCATTGACCATGCTGCTTTGAAATACTTGCTCACCAAACAAGATGCCAAACCGCGTCTTATTAGGTGGATTTTGTTACTCCAAGAATTCAACATAGAAATCAAAGATAAAAAGGGAGTAGAAAATGTGGTGGCAGACCATTTGTCTAGACTTCCATGGCAAGACCTTAATCTAGACAAGGAACCAATCAGGGACACCTTTCCAGATGAACAGCTCTTCCTTATCAATGATACCTCAACCTCCGTTACACCATGGTATGCAGATCTGGCCAACTATCTAGCCACCGGTCTAATTCCAAATCATTGGACCAAGCTAGATAAACAAAAATTCTTTAGAAAGGTTAGGACTTATTTCTGGGATAACCCTTACTTGTATAAGTATTGTGCTGACCAAATTTTAAGAAGGTGCATCCCCGAGCATGAGCAACAGAGTGTTTTGAATTTTTGTCATACTCTTGCTTGTGGAGGTCATTTCTCCACAAGAAAAACATTGGCCAAGATCTTACAAAGTGGATTCTTTTGGCCTACCATGTTTAGAGATGTGCATCAGTTCTGTAGCTCATGTGATAGATGCCAAAGGCTAGGAAGCCTAACCAAGAGAAATATGATGCCCTTGCAACCCATTCAGGTGTTAGAAATTTTTGATTGTTAGGGAATAGACTTCATGGGACCATTTGTTAATTCAGGTGGACACGAGTACATCTTGTTAACTGTTGACTATGTGTCCAAGTGGGTAGAAGCAATCCCAACAAGAACAAACGATCATCGGGTTGTAATGAAGTTTTTGAAAGAAAATATTTTTAGTAGGTTTGGAATGCCTAGGGCCATCATAAGTGATGGAGGTTCTCATTTCTGCAACAAACCAGTGGCTGAATTAATGAGAAAATATGGAGTAGTCCACAAGGTTGCAACCCCATATCACCCTCAAACCAATGGCCAAGCTGAATTGGCCAATAGGGAGATAAAAAGGATTTTAGAGAAAATAGTCAATTCTAACCGCAAGGATTGGTCCTTGAGATTGATTGATGCACTTTGGGCCTATAGAACTGCACACAAGACCATTCTAGGCATGTCTCCCTATAGGTTGGTATATGGCAAGCCATGTCATCTGCCAGTTGAAATAGAGCACAAACCTACTGGGCCATTAGGAAGATTAATGAGGAATCAACAGAAGTGAGCCTCAATAGGAAATTGCAACTTAATGAACTTGAAGAACTTAGGGATGAGGCATTTGAAAATGCCAAATTATCTAAGTTGCATATGAAAAAGTTGCATGACCAACACATCAACAGAAAAAAAATTTCATGTTGGTCTGCAGGTGCTTCTCTACAACTCAAGGCTTCATTTGTTCCCAAGGAAGTTGAGATCAAAATGGACAGGACCCTATACAATCAAGACCATATCAGAATATGGGGCAATAGAAATTGAAATCAAAGAGTCTGGACAATGTTTTAAAGTGAATGGTCAAAGGCTGAAACCATATCTAGGCATAGCTGAGAAAGATCTTGTTGAAGGAAATGAAGAGATGGTGGAGTTGGGTGATCCACCATCAGTGGTTGAGTGACCTTTAGGAACACATTTGTCTGGGAATCTAACGTTAAAAGACCACCTTGCCATTTAGGTTAAATGGATGTCTCTAGGTTTGGGACATTAAACACAACCCCCGTAGCCATTGAGGGTGAAGCAATGGAAGCTTGATCATATGCAGTAGGAAGAGCATGAAAACTTAGGTTCGGATACGACCAACTAGGTTTGAATGTCCTGCTTTGATTTCAGCTATTAATGCAAGAAAGCATCACATGTGCATATCTTGTTTATTGATAAATGATTCTGTTCTAATTACCTCTGTTTTCATTTGTTTCTAACCCCAGCTTTCAAAATCAGTTCATTTTATCAGTGAAGACCACCAGGTTTGTCTTAAACCCTAGCTTCTTTTTGTCATTGAGGACAATGTACATTGTAAGTTGGGGGGTGAGATATGAAATCTGTTCATTTTGAAAATTTGGTGATGCATACTCCATTTATTTTGAAAATTTGATAAGTATGCTGATTGATTTTGATTTTAGCTGTGAAATTTTTTGTTTTGATTTGATCTTGTTATCTATGTTCTTGTTTGACATCTTGTGATTAACCAATAAAATAAAAAAAAATTATAAAAAAAAGGGAAACAGAATCTGCAAGTTTAAGCATTCGAATAACCATTCAAATGTCTTTCGAGTCATTCGAATGTGTTACTGTTGCATTCGAATAGCCTGTGTATGTTCCATGCGAATTGGGATTCATTCTTAAAATTCATTCGAATTGACTACTGTTGCATTCGAATGTCGTTTAAAACCCTTTGAAAAATCTATCGCAAACCGGTTACTGTTTGAAATCCATTCGAATGCATTACTGTTGCATTCGAATACTCTGTTCAAACTGGTTGTTATTGGAAAACAATTCGAATGTGTTTGCTTTGACATTCGAATGAGTGGTTTAATCTTTGTGTAAACCAGGTTATTATTTGAAATTCATTCGAATCACCCTTTCTATCATTTGAATGTACCAGGTTCATTCGAATATCCTGCATGAGTCAATGAAAATTTAAAAGAATCCATTCGAATGCATTACTGTTGCATTCGAATGGCCTGTGCAATTTGCTAAGATTTAAGTTTTGAACTCAAAATTCATTCAAATGCATTACTGTTGCATTCGAATGGCCAGCCCTCGTCTCTTGAAATAGGAATTACTATGTAAAATCCATTCGAATAAGGTGAACCCTCATTCGAATGAGTTGTGTTTCTCTGTTAAAAACCCAAAGGCTGCATTCGAACATCCTCAAACCCATTCGAATCTTTAGAGCTATCCTTTTGAAATTTTAACCCGACATTGGAATTAACATTCTGTCATTCGAATACGTTCCTAACATTCGAATGCCTCTCGCCCATTCGAATGACTCTCATTTCAGTGCTAAGAGACGTCTGAGAATCCAAATCGGTGAAACCCCTTCAATCAAATCCCCTCTTCAATCCGTGCGACCTTTTAGTGAATTCTTCATAACCTCATTTAAACCGTCTCATCCCACTTCCATCCTTCACAAACCATCCATCAAACTCGCAATCCGAAGGGGAACTATCAGCCGAAGAAGGAGCAAAACGGCAGTCATTCGAATCAGTCTTGGAGACATTCGAATGCTTCAAGAAGTTTTCAGCCGAGAGGTAAAACTGAACCCTCCCTTTTTAATTCAAAGGTTTCTTTGTTGGATAAAGGAGTTGTTGAATTGAGGGAGTGAAGAAGATTGAACTGAAGGAGAGGGGATAGTTTTATTAATTGATAGGAGAAGAAGAAGAAGAAGAAAACTGAGTACACCCACCAAGTGTTTGACAGAATCCCTCAACTAAAAACCTAGACCAAACATTCAAGTTCAACCATGCCTCCAAAACACAAACGGCCAAAGGTTGTAGGAGAGAGTTCAAGGGCTTCAAAGAGGATATGAACAAGAAGAAAAGGGCCCCCACCAGTTGAGGAACCACCTTTGATTAACCCCCCTGATGATGAACCGGTTGAACCACCTTTGATTGATGCCCCTACCCATGAGCAACCTGTTGAAGACCTCCTTTTCTCAAGCCCTAGATTTGTTGGCCCTACTACACAGACAAGATACATTGATGGTTTTTCCAAGAAGCCAGTGCTCTGTGAGAGGGGGATAGTTTTGGAGTAATTTGAGTCTCCCCCACTTGACCTAATGCCTTTGATAAGTGCCAAGGGATGGCAAAAATGGGTCAAGTTTCAACATAAAGCCATCATCCCCCTAGTTAAGGAATTTTATTCAAATGTGGCTGCTAGTAGGGATGACTCTGGGAATAGGTGTTTAAAGACTAAAGTGAGGAAAGTCAAGATTGAATTGAGGCCCTCTGATATAGCCGAGATGTTTCAAATCCCCAGGGAAGCACCTCCAGGGAGTCAAGATGAGTCAAATGTGTATTTAGGAAAAGAGAATTTGGCAAAAGTCTTAACTGGGAAAGATGATGCCGTTTGGTTAGGACCTACCCTTCCCAAAGTGAGCATGACTCAAAAATGCAACATCTTGCATAGATTACCGTGTTCACATTTTATGCCTCATACATTCACTGGCTCTATCTCAATTAAGCAGGCAACATTTTTGGGAAGAATGATGTTAGGAGTACATATTGACTTGGCCAAGCACATTTTTGACACTATTGACTTAGTGGCCAAGAACCCTTTAGGGAGTGGAGGATTACCTTTTGGAGGGTTCATTTCATGCTATTTGTTGGCCAAGGGAGTGAAGGAAAGAGCAAGTTTTGCAGTGATCTTCCCCATGGACCGAATAAGCCCAGCTTCCCTTCGTAGGAGTAGGGGACAATTGAAAAGAGTTGAGGTTCCACTTTTGGAGATAGGAGAACCATCTGATGAGCCTACTCAGCAGGAGCCTCTCTCAGACACTCAACCACAGGTGCCTCCCAGACCATCAAAGGAACATTCTTTGGAGGGACTTGTGGATATGGTAAGGAGGATGGGTGAGAGGCAAGAGGCTATGTTCCAAGAACTGAAGGAGAGGCAGGATACCATGTTTGAAGATTTGAAAACACGCCAGGCTGTTGTTCATGCGGGCTTAATAAAGATGAATAGGATATACAAGGGTTTGGACAACAAGGTAGACCAACTCTTTGAATCTTCATCAGAAGGAGCACCACCATTTCGAGATGAGCCTACTGACGCAGAGGTAGCTGAGGCAGAGGCATGCATCCAGGATCAGATTGCATTCTGGCAGAGGCAAGCACCTGCTCCTCCACACTCTGATGCCCCAACAGATGCTACACATGATGGGCCTGACACTCCAGCAGTCCCCACACTTGAGAGGCTACCACCACTGAGCCAGTCCTGGATGCCTCACACCCTAATGATCCTACTACTTCTATTCCTGCCATTGATCCTTCTGTTGCTATTGATCCTTCTCCTGAGCACATATCTGATGGCTCCACTGAGGAGTGCACCTCTGCTGATGCCCCAGAACCCACTGAGTAGTCATAGGGTTTTTATTTCATTTGTTTTTGATTTGTTGATAACCCTATGAACTATAATTGATTAAATTAAAAGTTATGCATTACTTTCACTCCCAAATGATTGAATTGCTTATCCTATGCATTGGAGTTTGATGTTTTTAATTTAAATTCACATCTATGATATGAATGGGTTGAGTCCTTGTTTGAAAACAGAAATGTATGGGAAAGAATAAAGGTTTGGCATACAAAGAGTGTTCCATTTTGTCTATTTGTCAGTTAGCATAAAACCAAGGAAATTTTTGATTGAAAGGTTAGTGCATTGCATGAATTCTCAAAAGTGGAAACTAATACCCATTGTGAGCATTTGAACCCATTATCTGTCATTTCTGAGGGAATAACAACTTACTCTAGATACATTCTTCTTGCTCCAGTTTTCATTTCAATAGCTTCAAAACATTAATTTGATTTGAATGCCAAAAATGTCAATGGAAGAATTCTGGTAGAATTGCTTATTTTAGATTTGACAATTGAGTAGATTTGTCCCTAAGGATATGATAAGGGGATCATTTTATTGATGTTTGAGCCGATAACCTATTGTTCTTATAAACATATTCTCTTTGTAAACCCTTTGGGCCACACAGAATATGCATTTTTAACAACCCATGTTTTAACCCTTACTCTTCTTAACGTATCCACCCGTATGTGTCTTGTGGACCTCTAAGCAAGAATATATGTTACTATGTGAAAAAAAAAATGGTTGCTTCATAATAACCTCCAATTACGGAAAAAAATACAAAATAAAGAGAGAGAAGAAGCAAAAGAAAAAAAGAAAGGAGAAAAAGGAAAAGCAAAATATGTAGAGTTATGTAGATTTACTAGAGGATCAGTTATGCAAATAAGAGTCACAAGACAGACTTTTTGAATCCCTAATCTTTTTCTTCATACCCATTCCATCACCTTTAGCCCAGTTACAACTTGTTACAATCCCTTTTGATCCTTGGGCAAATTCTCACTCAAGACTCAGGTTTAGTATAGGCAATTTTGTTCGGGATTTAGAATTTGATCATTAGTGCATTTGTCCAATCATGAAGCTATGTAAAAATCCCTTCCTTTCTTGGTTCCGTTTTTCATTTATTGGATGACATCAATTTGAATTTGTTTTACACTTACTCTGATTATGATGCATCCTTGAGTGTAACCATGTGGGATCATTTTGTTGGAGAGATACATCCACTGTGAGAATTGAAGTCAAGGCTTAGAGAATAATGTGTGATGAACTGATTGACTCAATCATGATTCCTGAGAATTGCTTGTTGATTGCCAAATGTTTAATAAGAAACAACTCAATGTGTGCTTAAAATCCATGTGTTCCCTTCCATACACATCTGCTTTACGCCTAGAGTTTTTACATCCATTGATAAATTGTGAATGAGAATTTCTAGCATTAAATTTAATTGCTAAGGGTCCAGCAATATCTAAGTTGGGGGGGTGTGATTAGTGCTCAAAAATACCATAATATTGTCATATCTTATTTCTTCCTAACCATTTTAATGATCTAAAATTGATATATGATTGTTTGCAGGTCCAATGAGAGAAAATAATGAGAAACAAAGAAATTTCACGATATATTCGAATGAGGATAAGCTGGTCGAGAAGCAGAAAATCAGACATTCGAATGTCCAGGAAGGTCATTCGAATGACAAGACACATCCGAGCCATTTGAATTGAGATTCGCTTATGCAATAGAAGACCAAGTCTCACGGACATTCGAATGCCCAGGAAGGCCATTCGAATAAGAAGGCATGTCAAGGCCATCCGAATGAAGAGAGGCTGATGAAGGTTAAAACACACGGCCATTTGAATAGGGTCAGAGCAATTCGAATGTGCGGTAAAGAATGGGCCATCCGGATTAACCACGGACCATTCGAATGAGAGAGTTTCATATAGATGCGGAAGCCATTCGAATTAGGCGTAGATCATTCGACTGTGGGACCTCAAGCAATGCGATAGCCACTCGAATCTGTGGGAGAAATGAGCGAAGAAAAAAACAAAATCCATTCGAATGCATCACTGTTGCATTCGAATGACCAGCTAATTCAGAGAGGAAATACACAGGAGAAGTAAAATTCATTCGAATGGGCAAGAATGACATTCGAATGACTTATTCAAATTAAAGAGACAAATCAACCGAGCATCCGAATATTCTTCTCAGCCATTCGAATCCCTCTACCAGGTCAATTTCGTCAGCTTCACAAAGATACACGGTGGCTTGGATGGTAAATAATGATCAACAAGAGAGGACAATTTGGGGAGAAAAGGAGAAAAAAAGGAAGCTCATCGTCTTCCCCGGGGGATTCGCCATTTTTAGAGATAGCTTTTACTTTTGGTCCGAAGCTTTAGTGATCGTCTGTTCATCTTTTATCTATTCTTCTTTTATTTTTACTTGCGACATTTTTAAATACAGAGTTCGTAATCTGTTTCATTATTGTATTCAACTATCCGAATCAGCTATAGTTACTGTTACATTGGTATTGGAAATTTATCGAATAACAAATTAATTGTCAGTGCTTAGTAGAATTTGTTTACATTATTTTCCTGCTTTAATATGAAAATCATCTCTGTTAGTTCTTTAAACGTAATGTGTGGCTAGTTTACAACTTGGGTAAGGCGAGGACAGTGTCCAATGTTTTTGAATCTCAAGATAAGCCAAACCTCGATGAATGCAAGATTTATCTGAGTTAAACTCGAGTTGAGTGTGTAAATGGTTTTATGAGTTTGGATTGGGTCATCATCCTAACTTAGAACTCTCATGCCATGTATGAGAGTTGCTAGAATTGGAGATGAGATATACCCAAGCTCAGACGATCAAATCATAGTCTGTAGTATAATACAATTTACAGTGACATCTTAACCTAGAACCCTCATATCATGTATGAGGGTTGCTTAGCTGAGAGTCATTCATATCTTGAATTATAACTACCAAACGATCCTCTGTTTATTTCAGATTAATGTTGCTGTTTAAATTGCTATAAGAGATTTATTAGGCATTGGTTCTGAACTCGCCTCAACCCAAGACCTTTTTAATATTCCAAAAAACCTTTTCACAATCAAGAAAACTTAGCTCTCTTTGGATAAATCAACCCGAATGAACAATTCTTTTGTTAAATAAACCTCCCAGTGAAACGACCCGGACTTGTCCAGAATTTATATTTGTGCTACAACTACACTCACACACTGGTGAGTTTAAACCTCCTCACCATTTCAACACTGAACATCCAAACTGATTAAGGCTATCTAAATTGTAGGGTGAGGAGTGCAGCCAATAACCAAGGTGGGACTCGTTTATCCCTTGATAGAGGATGATGTATCTAAGGCGCTTTCGGTAGATATTCACTTTAAATCTATGGCCATGGTGAAAGAGATCAATAAGGAGTTATTGATTCACTTTCTATTAAGTGAAGATATCCAAATGACCGAAGAAAAACTTATGTGATCATAATCAAGCAACACATTGCCAACTTGAGATCAGATAGGATACATTGACGAGAGGATCGAATTACATGGTAACCATGCTCGTGAAAGGTTATTTGCGGATTATGAATCCTTCTGAATAATTGGGTAGGCATGATGCCTTGCTAGAGGCCAATCTTGTCTTATGTGTTTATACCGACACATTGCTAACATATTCGGAAGCCTAATGAGTCATACGTAATAGGCACGGTCCCTGGCTTAAACCAGAAGAGTGGACATATGGTTAAGTGGGACACATCGATAAGAAGTTGTGCTATCATAGGTTCTCACAGAAAAAGAACAAATAGACGTAATGATGTCGATATGACGAGGAGTCGTCATAATGGAAAGAGTTTCCTAAAATGACAATTGATTAAATTAGGAATGAGTTTCTAATTTAATAATTTTCTATTTGTTGGAGTGACAAATAGGAAATAAAATATATTTGGCCTTAAGTTAATATTTGGACTAAATTGGATTTGGGCCAAATATTAAATTAAATATTATATTTGGACTAAATTGGATTTGAGCCAAATATTAAATATTAAATATTATATTTGGGCTTGAATTAGATTTGAGCCAAAATATTTTATTTAAACCTATAATTGGATTTGGCCTACTTATATTTCTAGTTGGACTAGAATAAGCCCACTTAAGATTCTAATTAAATTAGAATTAATGGGCTAGCCCAATCCATTAGGGTTTAAGAAACCCTAGGATATTTCTCTATAAATATCCCCTTATGGGTTGCCCAAAATCGGTGGAGGTTTTATGTGTTTCTAAAGAGTTGAAAAATTGTTATACACTCTCTCCCGTTTCGACTCCACATCGATTTGAAACAGGAAGTTCTTTTCGTCCATACATAAATCGTATAAAGGAGAATGAGCTAGCACTCCTATTCCACTCTTCTTGCTAACGGACGCGTGCTGTGTATCACGAGTTAGAGGTCGGATGCTTGGACGGCTCAAATCCGCGAATGACTCGAAAATCTAAAGGTTAGATTAATTTTTTTTGTATGTGAATGATTTGATTTCAACTTTGATCCAATTGCCGGGATCGAGGTAAGTTCAAAAATTTTTGAACTATGTTGTTTGCCCCGTAGTGATCTTCCTTTACTTTCAGTACAAGCCAAGGTTAGCCATCAAAGGGCAGGTGCTGGCAGATTTTATCGTGGAATTCACAGGCTCAACGAAGGAGGAGCTCGACTCTTCACTAATTCCAATCTGGAAGTTATTTGTGGATGGGTCTTCCAGCGAGCATGGATTTAGAGCTAGTGTACTCTTGATAAGCCCGGAGAGACACAAGATCCCTTATGCGTTAAGATTTGGGTTCAAGGCAACCAACAATGAGGCTAAGTACGATGCGCTCTTGGCAGGTCTACGCTTGGTAAGAGAAGTGAAGGCAGAACGGTTAGTAGTTTTCAGTGACTCCCAGCTCGTAGTATGTCAAATATGAGGGGAATATCAAGCAAATGGCCCAAAAATGATAGCCTACCTCCAGAAAGTCCAAAACCTAATTCGCCTCTTTGAGGGATACCAGTTGAATCAAGTGCCAAGGAGCCAGAACTCTCACGTCGATGCCCTCCCTCGCTTAGCATCAGTGGGAGATGCAAACTCCTTGAGGGCCATTCCTATGGAGTTCCAAGCAGCACTAAGCACGAAAGGATAAGGTGAGACGTTAACAATCTAGCTGAGGCCGGATTCATGGATGAAGCCCATCGCTGACTATCTGCAAGAAGAAAAATTACCAAGTGACAAGTTAGAAGCACAACGTACATGAGCTCATTCAGCCAGATACTGCATTCATAATGACATGCTTTAGAAAAGGGGGTCTCAGCCCCATTGTTGAGATGCATTGATGAGCCTAATTGCTAGGCAGTTCTCATAGAAATCCCTGCAGGTCACTATGGCAATCACGCTGGGGGCGTATCCTTAGCTCAAAAGGCACTTTCCCAGGGATTTTACTGGCCCACCATGAAACAAGACGCTATAAATCTGGTGAAGAGGTGTGACACATGCCAAAGATTTGCAAAGATTGTTGGAAATGTATGCCCTAAAGACACATTTTATTTGATTTATGGTAATGATGTTTCTTTTAGTCAGTTTATTGCACATATATTATTTGCATTTTATTGTTGGAAAAGTGTCCATGCTATTAAGTAAGTGATTCATGTGATGGGTCGTTCTTCACAGTTAGGCATGAATCATGGGTACTTAATAAGCAAGAAAAATATTACTCTTGATCTTTTGATAGAACTGGGCATTCTATCATGATAAGATCATTGTGCAATAGATCCTAATGGAGGATGGCTTGCCTTAGCCAGTAAACAGTCCGTTTACTCTAATTGTACAAGCGCATTTGGAATGCGTAGAGTGGACCTGTGATAGAAGCTAATGACAAAGTACTGATTATCATGGAGCTAGTCTATCACTGCTACTACGTGGACGAGTACTCTAATACTTGAGTATTAGTTGGTGGTCTAGTGAACCTAGAGCTATATTCTTAGATTCACTGTAGGTGAGGTCTATCAAAGATCAATAACCTTGTGAGTTGGGAGTGAGGTTTCTAATTAGCTAAGACAGACTAATACAAGATGGTTTCTGTGATTCACCCCCTTGTGATTGTCCAAGAATAATCAAATAATCCAGGGCCCTGGGAACGTGACTTAAGAGTGTGTGCTTCTAGGTAGCTCCCGGTGATAAGCAAGTACATTCGGGTAGTCACGGATTATTGGACTAGTGATCTAAGGATGATAGAAATCATTTAGAGAGGTGTTAGTACATTATTCCTTTCTAAATGATGGGTGTTACGCAGAGGGGTATTTTCATCATTACACTAGTAGGGCAAAGACATTGCACATGCAAAAATTATTCGTGGGGTCAGTGTTACCATATGGTGATAGTTGGAACACTTAGAATGACAAAATATAGCTACTGGGTAGCAGGGATATTTTGGTCATTTTAGTAGCCATGAATAATTTGTCTTTTGGTCCCCCGAGGTAGCTCGATATAACTCATGTATTATTTAATACATTTGGCCTGTTGGGTGAATTACATTGAGAGAATTATTTTATTCAGAATAGTCCATAATTAAATTGGGCTAGAATAAAATAATAGTTCATGGTTTTAATTAATTAATTGGGCTAACCCAATTAGAGAATTAATTAAATGGACTTGGCCCACCAGGATTTTAACCCTAGGGTTCTCCCTATATATAGTCTCTCTCTAGTTGTTTTTCAACCCTAAGTCGTTTTTTCTCTTCGTCACCAAGAGAGGCCACGAGTTTAGAGTCATACCTTGGAAGATCAAGAGATCTGATGCGAAGGAGCCGAAGGATTGCAGGACAGCCGTCGTCTCCACCACGCGAAGAAGTTGTCGCCCCTCCTCCTCCTATTGCTCCATTCCGTCCGGTAATTCGTAGGAAAACTAAGTCTTCTAGATTCTAATCAATACGAGGATAGTTTTTTATGTTAAAGATCGCTTCCGTTGCATGCTTTGATCCTCGTGTCAGTCCTTCAAAGATACCGCGAGCTCCACCCACCTATTTGCAGCAGATGTGCAGCCCATGGCCTTTCGCTATGTGGGTTATCGACCTGATCGAGTCACTTCCTACAGCTCGCGGCGAATGCAAGCATTCTATACTGGCTATTGATTACTTCACCAAATGGGCGGAAGCAAAGGAGCTAGCACAAATATCCACGACAAAGGTAGAAAAGTTTATGTGGAATAATATTATTTATAGATTCGGAGTCCCCAAACAGATAGTCACAGACAGCGGAACCCAATTCACCAGCGAATAGTTCGTCGAATTCTGCGAATCGCTGGGAATCCAGAAGCTAATGCAAAGTCGAGGCTGTCAATAAAATAATCAAGCATATATTGAAGATAAAGTTGGAGGCTAGAAAGGAAGCCTGGGTGGACAAGCTACAAATAGTGCTCTGGGCCTATCGGACCACAGCTCGTACCATCACGGGAGAAACTCCTTTCTCTATGGTGTATGGGTCTAAGGCAATGATCCCAGCAGAGAATGAAGTAGCCAGTTCGCGTGGAGCCACCTTCAACCTAGAGAACAACAACTAGCTACTGGCCACAAACCTTGATTTACTTGAGGAGGCAAGGGAGATAGCTCGTATGAGAGTAGCGATCTATTAACAGCGTGTGGCAAGATATTATAACCGAAGGGTTCGAGTCCGGTGCTACAATGTTAGTGACCTCGTGCTACACCTCGTTCTTCATAAAGCTTGCAAAGCTAGCAACGGAACATTAGGCCTGAACTGGGAAAGCCCCTATATTATCAAGGAAAACCTTAGCAACAGAGCGCATCATTTGGCCGACATGGGCAGGGCTATTCTCCCACGAGCTTGCAATGTAGAGCACCTTAGGCCATATTTCTGATAGGCAAACATTTCTATTTCATATAATATTAGCTATTGATTGATATCCCATTTTCGCCAACATTGCCTTGTTAATGAATTGAGCATACGATTTATATGATATTAATGTGTCTTGTTTACTGCCGAATCTTATTGCATCCACATTTTGTTTGTTAAAAATAAGAAGCAAGAAATAATCTGGGGATTAAGGCTTATCTGAGCATTCACCATAGTCCTCACCCTAGGCTATGGTCCGCAAAGTGGAACCCATTCATCTTGACCGCGGTGTCATGGTTTGGTGTTCTACGAAGCAACCATCTCGGTTAAAAATTGATCGCCAGCTAAGGTCCTTTCATCTGACTCAAGTTATGGTCTGTGACCTACCTGGGTATTTCTACTCGGCTCATTTAAGACTTGTACAGAGCCATGGTATGTTAGCTGGGATCAGCTTATGATCCATCTGGACATACAACTTGGTTATGCAAGTCAAACAACTAAAAGCCATGGTATGTTAGCTGAGATTGCGATGCGATCTACCTGAACATATAGCTTGGTGACGCAAGTCATTTAAATTGATGAAGAGTCATGATATGTTAGCTGAGATCGTAAGATGATCTACCTGGACATATATCTTAGCAAAATTTCCATTATGACTTATACAATAGTTGAGGTTTGTCCTAATTTGCCCGCGCATGGCTATTTGCGACTTACCAAACGCGCATATTGATTGTTGATTATTGTATTTGTTGATCACGAGGCGATCAGTCGTGGCATATTAATTGAGATCGCCAGATAATCTACCTAGGATGACATCTCGATAAGGTTTTCGATATAATCTTGTTAAACGTGTTATCTAAGGGCTGTCCTAATTTGCCTAAAGTATGGACAATGACACCTTACTGAACACGCATTGATGGTTAGTACGCCTATTCTTGATGATCTATTTTAAGCTTGCTAATTTGAGAGTTGGGAATCCTCTAGATCCACCTGGGCTTTTATCATTCTCAAGTTATATTCTTGAAGACTTATTCCAAGTTATACCTTCAAAACTTATCCTAAAATGCAAGAACTTCTTGGAGCTCAAGTTAAAGTCAAGTCATGAAGATCAACTCAAGTTATATTATGAAGTCTGGTTCAAGTTTTATCTTGCTAAGTCTTATTTCAACTTTGAGTTTGATTACCTTGAGTTCATTACGAGAATTAAAGAAAAGACACAAGTTTAAGGAAATTTTTTGGATTTCATTAAGTCAATACTTCTATTACAAAAAGTAAAAAGAAAAGTAGAAAATGAGCATAGTTAAGAGGAATAGCAGCTTCAACGGGCTAAACCTCGGCAGCTTCAACTGGCTAGATCTCTACAGTCTCGGTAGGCTGGATCTCGATGGGAGCAGCTGGCAGTACAACCTCAGACAAAACCAGCAGGGTGGTAGCTTCGGCGTCCTCAGTAGCCTCAGCCGCATACCGTTTCACCTCCTTGACGACCTGATCACCAAAGAAGGAAAAATCCATCTCTGGATGATTCAGCCATAGGGTGTAAAAGAACCTCGAGCAAGTGTCGGACCTGACTTCCTTGCGTGCTTGGTCTAATCAGGCTTCCACACCCCCTTTGACATCGTCGATAGCTGCCTTTGCCAACTGCTCACATTGATCAGCTCGGTCTTCAGCCCGCTTCCATTCTCCTTGGCTGTCTGCATCTCTGCCTCGGCTAACTTCAACTTGTCCTGGGCCTTTAACAACTCCTCTTTGACCTTATTCAGCTCGTTGGTGAGCTTGAAATTGAATTTTAGTACTGCATATCACCCTCAGACTAATGGTCAAACTGAACAGGTGAATCAAATTTTGGAAGATATGCTTCAAGCATGTGTTTTGAAGTTCAGGGGAAATTGGGATGAGTTTCTACCCCTGGTAGAGTTTTCATATAATAATAGCTACCAAAGTAGCATTGGCATGGCATCGTACGAGGCTTTATATGGGAGACAATGCCGATCACCCTTATGTTGGCTCGAAGTGGGCGAGAAGCGATTGGCCGAGACTAATTTGGTACGGCAAGCTTCTAAGAAAATTAAAGTAGTAAATAAATGTATGAAGATTGCTTAAGATCGTCAAAAATATTACTCTGATCATCAATCTCGGGATTTAGAGTTTCAAGTGGGAGATAGGGTATTCCTCCGAGCATCGCCTCAAAGGCCAGTTATGAGAGATCGAAAACTTGGAAAATTAAGTCTAAGGTATTTAGGGCCATATCGAATCATTGAGTGTGTGGGTCCTCTGGCTTATCGATTGGCTTTATTTGAGACTTTAGCAGGAATGAACGATGTATTCCACGTATCCCAATTGCGAAAGTTCATTCTAGATCCAAGATTGGAGGTATCGGGAGATGAAGTAGAGGTTCATCGAAACCTAACTTATACGGAGCAGCCAATAAAGATTCTGGATCGTCGGGAGAAAACCTTGAGAAGTAAGATGATCCCCTTAGTAAAGGTCCAATGGAGTCACCATTCTAATAAAGAAGCAACATGGGAACCAGAGGAAGAGCTGAGTTAACAATTTCCTGAATTGTTTGGTAATGATGTAATGAAAGTGTGATCTTGTGTATCCATGTTGTACCTATCATGTATATTAATGAAAGTGAATTTCGAGGACGAAATTCTTTCTAGGGGGGTGGGATGTAACACCCTTGGTATGAGTGTGAATTTAATTAAATAAATAAGGGTATGTGACGTTTCAGAATTGTCCTAGGTTGGCTGATAGAAGTTTATAAATTTGAAATGCCTCTAGAAGGGCAATAAGGTAAATTGAGATATTATCCCAATAAAAGGGAATAATTATGGGTGAAAATATATAAATAAATCCTATGTGAAGGATTTAATTTTGATTAATTTATTGAGAAATATTGGATAGCCAAGATTGTGGGTCGAGGGCAAAATAGGTGTCAAATAGTGACACTTGGCAAGTTCTCAATGAAGAAGATGAGATATTATAGAAATAAAAAATGGCTAAATTTAGTGTATAGGTGACATTTGGCAATATCTCATTAAAAGAGAAGTGAGATTTAATTAAAAGGAAAATAAAAAGAAAATGAGTCATTCTTGCCTTTAAAGAAAGCCATCATTATGTTGCATAAAGAAAATGCAAAGGAAAATAGAAGGTGGCCATGCAATTATTGTTGAAAATGGGAAGAATTAAAATAAATGGGAAAAAAATTAAAAGTTCAAGATGGATCCAATGGATGAGATGTTGTCTTGGAATAGGAGTTGATCCAAGGGTCACAAATGAGTCTTAAAAATTGGCATGGATTGCCAATATAATTAAAATTAATTTTTAAGGGATTAAAATGGATGGTTGGGATAACTCTTGGGTAGGAATCAAGGGTTAAGATGGCGTTCTCTTTAAGCACATGGATTGTGCTTGTTTGAAGGGTAGAGATTCAATCTCCATTTTAAATTCATGGCTAAGATTAAAGTCTTTTTAACCAAGGATTGTGTTTCTTCTCAAGGGTAGAGATTGAATCCTATGTGATCAAAGGATGAGATTAAAAGTTTATTAAGCACATGGATTGTGCTTGTAGTGATGGGTGGAGATTAGTTCTCTCAAACCAATAAGATCTAAGGGTTTAGATTAAATCTTGGAATAGAAATAATTCAAGAATAAGGAAATGAGAGGTAGTATAAAGACGAAGAAGGAATAGAAAGCCAAATTTCTTAGCCAAGAGTTCAATTAGAAGAAGAAGAAAAACAAGAGAAGAGAAATGAAGGTAAGATTCTTGTACTTGATTTTTCTTAGAAAAGGAAAGAGTAAGTCTTCTTAATCCTTCTCATCTGTTAATCTTAGAGATTTTCTAATTTTCGAAGAAATTCCCTTTAGGTTATTGGAAGCAACGAAGTTCTTGGAAGCAAAGGTTTGGCAAGCATCTAAGCGTTAAGGTAAGGGATGACCCCATGGATAGCAGTCTTGCATGTTTAACAAATGTTTGTTATGAGTTCATGTGTTTGCAAGTGTATATATGCATTTATGTGCTCTAGTGGACCTTTGGCCATAAGGAGGATTAGGAGTTGGGAAAAGGGGTTGGTTGAGGTCTCCATATTGAAAGGTTGCAAAGGCTAGGAAGACTACTCATATTTGCATTATATCTTGCATTACATGATTATTTATGCTCTTATTTGTTTTGCATTGCACCCTTACTGAGCAATAGCTCATAAGGTCATTTTGGGCCTTTTTGTATGTGGTGAAAGCTCAAAGGGAAAGGGCATCTTGGAAGGGGTAAGGGCTATGAGTATGGAAGACTAGTTGTGTAGCCTTTATATTTTGTAATGGTGTTTAAGAGTTTGATGGAGTTTAAACTTGAATATGTATCCTAATTTGGTGTATGTGTTGTAAGTACCTCATGGTTGTATGGCCTTATTTGGGGGTGAATGTGAGGGATTTATGTTTTAATTTATGTAAATTAAATTCTAGAGTGTATGGCTAAAAAAAAAAAAATCGGGTGGCAGTCAGGCTGGCGCGACCGGGAGCGTAGTTGGGGCGTGGTTGGCGTCGCCGCGCGCGGCAGGGCTGTTGCTACCCCTGTGATGCTATTTAATTTTTTTTTATTTTATTTAAGTTATTCTTGGAATAAAATCAAGTTTATATAAATAAATAAATGTGGGTTTGAGCCTCTAAAATATTTATTAAATTAATATAGATTTTGAGGCATTTCTAAAAAAATTCCTATATTTTGGAAAATGAAATAGATGAGTATTTTTCTCGAATTTTTGAAAAAAGAAATGGATGAGAAAACTATATAGTTGAATTTAAAAAAAAAAAATCTACTCAGTGAATGATGGAAATTTGGTGTATTTTTGAAATA
Source organism: Diospyros kaki (assembly GCA_036245055.1). Taxonomy (NCBI): domain Eukaryota; kingdom Viridiplantae; phylum Streptophyta; class Magnoliopsida; order Ericales; family Ebenaceae; genus Diospyros; species Diospyros kaki. Next base: position 16,077,644 of record BSEG01000009.1, on the reverse strand, counting down.
AATAAAGGAAAATAAATGGAGATTTGGTTAAGGGAAAAATTTATTAAATTTTTCAAGAGGAGTTTAACCCAAGTATTTTTCTAAGGCTAATGAGAATGAGAAAATGGGTTAATAAGTAGGCCAAAAATTTATTTTCTAATAATTAAGGCCTTGTGCCGTAGTTAAATTAAACGAGTGTGGTTTGCTTATTTTTGTCGAATCTTGGGAAAGGTCATCCTTGGCTCTTCATTAAGAGCTAAAGAAGGGTGACGCTTCACTAAGGTTTTGGATTTTATTTTCACGTAGTCTTTTCGATATATTCCCGAATCCTTGAGTGGAGCAAAGGGAGGAGCGAAGCCTAATTCTCACTTAGGACGTTTCTTATCGAAATATAGCCAATCTCTTCATTATTGCTTTAGCGAGTGAATAGTTAATTGATTATTCACGAGTAACATCCGTAAGTGGGAGCCGGGCGTTACGCCCCTGATAGAATCAGAAAAGGCCAAAAGGCCTGACATCGATTAATCGATAACGGACAACCTAATAAAAGAAAGCGACAAAGGTCATGAAGAGGCTTACCTGTCGTTAAAACTCTTGTCGGTACCAGGACCTGGAGCAAGCTTCGGATAGTAAAGGACACTTGAACGACTGTAGTCAGAAGAACTTGGTCGCAGTGGAAGTCTCGAGAGCAAGATGAAAGCAAGAGTGGAGTAAAATTTCAAAGCAGTGTGAAGAGGGAAAATCGAAAAAATTTCCCTAATATTTATACCTCCAGCACGATCATTCTCAGCCGTCAGATCAAAACGGCTTATGGTATGCTTCGCATCCACCAGATACGCGATGGTTTCTGGGTCCCACAATTATGATCACGCGTAGTAATGGGGGAACATGCACATTAAATGCACTTCAAACAAGATGTGCGGCATGAAACGACAAGATTTGAAACGATTGGGCAGAAATCGGGGAGGCAGATTGATAGTTGGAGTAGCTAGCAAAACATCAGCTCCCAGTCCAAAGATCGCACTGCGAGCTGGGGGGCTTGTGTTACAGGTATTTTTCGAATCACTCCTTATGGGCTGGGCTCAACCCAGCAAGCCAACCCAATTGCCTAACGCTTAGTAAGCAGCTCCAGGTTGAGCTCGTTGGAGGAGGCTTACACATCGCTAGACCCTGAGCTCAAGTCATGTGACGCCCCGCTCCCACCTACGGGTGTTACTCACGAATAATTAACTTATTATTCTCATGCTAGGGCAAAGATAAAGATATGGCTACGTTTCAATGAGAAACGACCTAGGTGGGAAACTAGGCTTCGCCCTCTCTTCGCTCCACTCAAGGATTTGGGAAGATAACGAAACGACCCTGCGAAGATAAAACCCGAAACCTCGAGAAGCGCCACCTTCTCAAGCTCTTAATGAAGAGCTAATGATGGCTTCCCAGGATCGAAAGAAATAAACTCGCTCACTACATTCACATAAATTATGGCATAAGCCTTAATTATAAGAAAAAAAAAATTTCTTTGCCCCAACTAATAACCCATTTATCTCGCCTTTATTTCCTTTAGAACATATTTGGGTTAATATTCCTTTGGAAAAATTTTATAAAATTTCCTTATCAAATCTCCATTGATTTTTCCCTTTGTTTATTTCAAAAATACCACAAATTTTCAACCCTTAGAAAATAAATTTTGAAATACAACATCAAGGCATCCTCATCCATTCCTAAAATTTAAGGAAAATACTCCATTATTTATTTTCCAAAATATAGAAATTTTTCCCACAATTGCCTCAAATTTATATTAATTTAATAATTAATTTGGAGACAAAAAATACTCATTTATATTTATTTATTTAAAAATAATTTATTTCAGAATTTCTCAAAATATCAGAAATAATTAATTAAACAAAAATAGAAATTAAAATAAAATAAAAAGCATCACAGCAGCAAGGGGGGCAGGCAGCAGCAGCCAGCAGCGCCCCTAGCGCGTAGGCCGCGCGCGCACACGGCCTTGCCGCGCTCGCTGGCCACCTGCCATGCGCCTGGCCGCTCCCAGGCGCGCCCTGGCGCCCCAGCACACTGCCTCCACTCTTTTTTTATAAAAAAATATATATATTTTTTTTTCTTTTAAAACCCAAAATTTCCAGAATGCTTTTATACTACAAATGGCTTCCAAAACATTCAAGTTTGCCATCTTTCACCCACATTAAGCATTCATTACATATTTAACAAAATAATACAACATTAACCACTAAACCATAAATACATACAACTACACATGCATTTTTCCCTTGTTCAATACCTTCAATCTTGCAAAACTCCTTTTTCCTTAGATGATTCTCCGCCTACATAGAGGTCAAAGGACCTTATGAGCCAATGCTCAGTAAGGGTGCTATGCAAATGTATATGTAATATGAGAATATAAACATGTAATGCAAATGCAATGCATATTATGGGTAGTCCTCCATGCCCTCATAACCACTTAGGTTAAGGCACCAACCAACTCCTCTCTCCTCACTAGTCCTTCTTATGGCCATAGGTCCACTAGAACACAAAACATGCAAAAGACCATTACATGTAACTCATTCAAAGCATGTACAAATGCAAGCAAAACCCCACCACTTAGGGTTATACCTTACCTTGTTTCCTTTGAAGCTTCAACACTTCCACAAGCCAAGACTCCCTTAGACTTTAATCACCCTTAAAGAAAAATAATAAATGAAGTCTTAGCTCTTATACGCAAGCATTTAAAACTACATCAAGAGAGGGAACTAGGTTTACCTTTGCTAGCCTTTCTCTTCCTTCTCTTAATCTTGGTTTCCTTCTTGCTTCTTTCTCTTCACATGTGGGGAAAACTTTGAACCAATTTCTCCACTCCCTATTTATAGAACTTTTCTTCTCAATCCATGCCAAATCTCAAGATTACATCCTAGCCATTGATTTCTTCTTAACTCAAGAGACTCAATCTCCACCTTTAAACACTAGCACAATCCTTGTGCTTCTCCCAAATTTAATCCTAGCCATTGATTTTTGGAGAACCCTTCTCTAGATTCAAAGGAAACACAAATCCAAAAGGCTTTGTCTGCTTGAATCTCATCCATTGATCTTTCTTTGGAGACTAATTTTCATCCCTTGGATCAATCCCAAATTCCCATAATTCTTCTATTTTCCAAATAAATAAACAATGACTAATTTCAAGATTGACTAATTTCTCAATTTTTCATTTAATTTAAATCCACAACTTTTCAAGCATTTAATGGAGACTAAAATATTTTCTTTTTGATTTAAATTTAAATGCTCTTGAAAGACATAATCCATTTACTTTAGCATTTATTTAAATCCACCATTTTCCCACATAAATGCATGACTAATTTCTTTTTAATATAGATTTTCTTTTAATTCCCTCCATCATGGCTCTCATTTAATGCTTGAGAGACTAATTTCTTTTTTCTTTTTGCATTAATTTTAAACACATCTCTTGATTCCTAAGATCATGCCATGTGTCACCAATTTCTCTTAATTAAATAAATCCTTATTCTCCAAATTTAATTAAATCTCATTCTATGAGATTTTGCCAAGTGTCACAAATCTAGCCATACTTGGATTTCCAATTTAATTCCTAATTATCCATGCACTTAATCAAGAATTAAATTCTCCAAAAATTAATTCTCCAATATAAGTAATTTCTCAAAAAAAAATAATAATTTATCTACTTATGGGACGGAACTCCAAATTATCGTTTTGCCCCTCCTAAGACATCTAATATATCATGGCATTTTCTTTAATTCAAGGGCAATTATGAAATTTTCCATATACCAATACTCTCTCGTAAGTGATAAAATCTATCATGATTCATTAAGGGTATTACAGGCCGCAAGACCAAGCGAGCTCCCGACAATGCTCCAGCGAGCTCCTGACGACTCTTCTAGTTCGCTAGCCTAATTGATCAGCTCGTATGACAAGAAGACCACGGACTAGAGAATAGTTGTGGGCTAGGGGTTATTCTGATTGGGCTACCCAGGCCCAATTTAGCCCACAATCTGGCCTACTTGCTCGGCCCATTCTCTTAGCCCGTGCCGGTCCCATCCTGGCCCTGTACCCGCTTACAACAACATCATTGCATCCACTATGGGTTTTCGTGCCCCCACCTTAGATCCCATCCTCATTAATGGGATCTCCTATCCACATTAATGAGAGTCCCGTCAGCACCACGCCAATGTCTGGGCGCCTCCACCGGCGCTGGATTTTTAGTCCCATCACCTGCAGACGTATGATGCATGCAGGAGGGCATCTCCTCCTCTTATATATCAGCTAGCTCTTTTCAAAGCCAGGGGATACTCTCTTAGCCAACTCCCTGATACTCTGCTTCTTTTTCGCTTCTTTTTGCAGGGGGCCGACGGATCAACAAACCAAATCATACCACACACTATTCTCCTTTTCGGATTCATTACATCAATGCGGGCTAACGAATCACAGTCAACCAATTCCGAACGTCGACATTACTTAATTTAGAGTCTCCATGCCATGTATGGAGGTTGCTAGACCTATAATTATCAACATCTCGGATTGGAGTTAATATCAAAACCTTAGCTTCATTTCAGACTGATGTTACTATTTTTTTGACTATTTAGGGAATCTCGGCTTGGCACTGAAGTTGTTTTGACCCAAGGTTGCTTAAATTCAGTATTAGTTTAGTTTTAATTTTTGCCCTTAGATTATCTTAATCACCTCCTAAAATCAAATGTTATGTGATTTTTATTTTCATCCATAAATAATCTCAATGTGAATCGACTCGGACTTACCAGAATATAAATTTAAAATTATACTACGCGTACACTTGCACATTGGCGAGTATAATCTCCCTACACCAGCTTTAATAAAAGGATTAATATTTGATGAATTTGGTTGCAGTTTTGATGAATAAATGTGTAGGGTAGTGTAGCAGTCAGTTGACCAAGTGATTAAGGCTGAAATTGTCATTAAGAGTTAATGACATTTACATGAGTTAATGAGTCGAGTTTAAATGATTAATAATCGAGGAGCAATCGTCAAGAGTTGATGGATATGCTGTTAAGAGTTAATGGGGGCTTAATGCCATTATGAGATAGTGAAAAGTGCTAGTAAGAGTTAATAGTGGGACTAGAAGCAATAAACTAAAGTTTGGAAATAAGGGCTAAAATTGTCAACAGTTTCAAAGGAACTATCAACAGTTCCCTTTGATATGTAAGCAAATTGTCCACAGTTTCTGTCGAAGTCGCTGAACGTTTGCACTATCGATTTGTCGTTTTGTGTAACAGAAAGAGGGCCACGTAGCAAAAGGCAAACAAAGGGAGGATGACGTGCGTCCTTCTGGTCTTTTCCATGTTCCGCAACCCTATCTCCATGTCCCTTGTCCGTTATGAGGGTTTTGGGCAGCTAGGGTTTGTGGGGGCATGCATATATATAGAATGTGGAAGAAAACAAGAAAAACTTTTGGCTTGGTTTTGTGTGAGATTTCTCTCAACCCAAGGCTTGTTTTTCTTCCCATTCCAAACTCACTAAAGCCCTCAATCATTGCTTCCAATCCTTGCTCCTTGTTAACTCCATTAGCTAGAGTAGCAAACCGAAACATAGAGAGTCTATTTTTCGGTTTTGGAGTTTCATTCATTTTTGTTTTGAACCCATTTCGTTTCAACCCAAAATCTCCCACATTCTCTCTGTCTAGCGCAAAGAGAGAGTGATGGGATTCAATTATTCACTAGAGCGTGGACTTGATAGGCTCTTCGTAGTTTTGGGGGACGGTTCGGTCTAACCGAAAGGAGATGTAGGAGCTGTTCTCGGAGCAAGGAGTTGTTGCCACCAGTGGAGTTCAACCTCTACATCGGTTTTCAAGTGTTGAAAGGTATACCAACTGAACCCCTTATAGCATGGTTTAGTTTTCATTTTGCATATGGACATTGAAAATGGGTCTTGTAAGGTGTTTTTTGATATAGTTTTCGCTGCTATCTCTGATGTTTTCAAAAAAAAAATTTGAAAATGGTTTGAACCCTTGCATTGGTACACCTCGTAATGGCATTCCTCATCAGATGGCTCGGCACTGTTCGTCTCCTACCCTTGTGTAAAATTAACAACCCTAAAGACACACACACAAGGAGGACACACTCGCTAACGTACGAAGTTACATAGTACAAAATTTAGAACTGGTAAGTCCAAGTGTAATCCACAGGGAAGTCAATTATTAAATGAAAAATAAAGACAACGCATGAAAGTAAATTATAATGTAGTGTGATGTGATATGGGGGAAAATTGTGATAATGAACTAACACTAAAAATAGAACATCTTGGGATAAGACAATTTCGGTGTCGATCCATTCATTCCCCAAGTAAGTATAAAATTGTAGTATCATTGGATTTGAAAATTAGATTACAGAATTTTTCTATTAATTACATTCTGGAATGATGATGGTTCTATTTCTAGCATCATCCATACATGACATTTGAGGATCTAGTTTAAGCAACCACCACAAGCCAAAATGCAAATATGCTACACTTAGACTTGGGTATGGTATGATGGTATTTCCAATTTGGGCAACCCATATACTTGGCATGAGAATTTCGAGTTAAGCATATACCCCAGTCCAAATCCAAATGTTTTCGAAAAAATGCTTAATCTCATTTTCAAAACCTCGACTAAACAAGGGAGTTTGGCTTGCTCAGGTTATTCATGGTATTGGACACCATCCTTGCTGTAACATCCTGCATCGAGCAATAGGAAGGACCGAAACAACTTACCCTGATGGGTCTACGCAAATTTCCCAGGGGGTCACCCATTCTTGAGCTTCCCCAGCTCAATCACGTTTAACCCAGGAGTTCTTTGCCTACATTCAGCTTAAAAGGTATCTAGCTGGTGTTGTTTCCTTCCTTACTTATCCTCGATATATACTACCCTTCTCTGGACTCTTGGGGTATTACATTCTCCCCCCTTGAGCACATGACGCCCTCGTCATGCGACCTTACAACCGATTTCGGATCTCCCCCTTTGCATGACCGATGTGAGATTCGCCTAAGGTGCATGCACCCCCCCTAGGGACTCAGCGTCCTCATTGAGGTTTTCCCCACCGCCGCACTTAGAGGCTCGGGGGTCGGCTCTGATACCATCTGTAACATCCCGCATCGAGCAATAAGAATGACCGAAACAACTTACCCTGATAGGCCTACGCGAACTTCTCAGGGGGTCACCTATCCTTGAGCTTCCCCAGCTCAAGCATGTTTAACCCGAGAGCTCTTTGCCTACATTCATCTCTAAAGGTGTCCAATTGGTGTTGTTTCCTTCTTTACTTATCTTCGATATATACTACCCTTCTTTGGACTCTTGGGGTATTACATTCTCCCCCCTTGAGCACATGACGTCCTCGTCATGCGATCTTACAACCGATCCCAGATCTACCCTTTTGCATAGCCGATGTGAGATTTGCCTAAGGTGCCTACATGCACCCGCTAGGGACTCAGCATCCTCATTGAGGTTTGCCCCACCACCGCACTCAGAGGCTCGGGGGTCGGCTTTGATACCACCTGTAACATCCCGCATCGAGCAATAGGAAGGACCAGAACAATTTACCCTGATGGGCCTACGCAAACTTCCTAGGGGGTCACCCATCCTTAAGCTTCTCCAACTCAAGCATGCTTAACCCGGGAGTTCTTTGCCTATATTCAGTTCAAAAGGTATCCAGCTGGTGTTGTTTCCTTTCTTACTTATCCTCGATATATACTACCCTTCTCTGGGCTCTTGGAGTATTACACTTGCCTCTGCCCAAGACTTATTTAGCCACACACCTCTATTTGCAGAAATTAACTGACAGGAATTAAATTATGAGAATTAAAATTGCTGAAATTAAATTACAAAAATTTAAAAATAGTATTTAAAGGATAAACATTAATTACGATAAATTAAAATGTAAAGCATTAATAACAATTAATAACAAAATGTAATGGATAACAAAAAATAAAAGAAAACAGTAATGAAGTTGTTGAATAGTAGGGAATTTAAAGTTGTTGAAATTAAAGATCAGTGATCTTAAATGGTAGACAATTGTCATGGCCTGCCTCCCAGAGTACCAGCTAACATAGGCACTCCGTGATAAGGTTGCTAAGAAATGGAAACAAAGCATCCCAACAGCACATTCATCACAATTCGTGATAAAATAAAATAAAAGAATAACACTTGTCTCTTCATACAACATTTGATATGATATAGTAGTAGATAAGAAGAAATGTAAAAGAACAGTATCATAATATTGCAGAACAGAGGATTAAGAAGAACATTAATCTTAATACAACAACTAATAACAAAAACTAAAGAACAATAATCTTAAAGCTAGAATTAAAATCCCTTTTACTGTAAAAAAGAACCTCTCTACTCCATGTTGCGTGCACCCTTTGCTTGCTTCTTCTCCAGCCTTTGCGTCTTTTATCTTCAGCGCACTGTGTCTATTGTAGTCAACTTTTTCTTTAATTCCTATAAAGCACGTTCACATGCATCATTCCATTCAAACTTCTCTCCCTTTCTTGTTAGTTTAGTCTTAGGAGAAGATAAACGAGCAAATCTCTTAATGAATCGCTTATAATAGCCTGCAAGTCCCAGAAAACTACGTATCTCTATCACTGTTATCGAGCTTGGCCAATCCATAATTGTTTTAGTCTTTTCTGGATCCACTGAATGCCATATCCAAGCACTACATGCCCTAGAAATCCAATCTAAGTGAGCTAGAACTCACACTTACTGAACTTGGCATACAATTGCTCTTCCCTAAGCCTCTACAATACCAAGGTAAGATGCTCTGTATGCTCCTTTACACTGGGTGAGTAGACTGGAATATCGTTTATGAAGATAATAATGAAATGATCTAAATACTCTCGCAGAACTTGGTTCATCAAATCCATGAAAATAGTTGGGGCATTCGTCAATCCAAATGGCATCACCACAAACTCGTAGTGCCCATAGCAAGTCCTGAAAGCGCTCTTTTGAATATCATCATCTCTAACTCGCACCTGGTGGTATACCAATCTCAAATCTCTCTTCGAGAATACCTTAGCTCCTCGCAACTGATCTAATAAGTCGTCCACTCGAGGTAAGGTGTACTTGTTCTACACTATCACCTGATTCAGTTGGCGATAGTCTATTCACAATTTCAAAGATCCATCTTTCTTCCTCTCGAACAATACTGGTGCACCTCATGGGGATGAATTGGGTCGGATAAAACCCTTTTCTATTAATTCTTCTAGCTGGGCCTTCAACTCCTTAACTCATTAGGTGCCATTTAGTATGAAGCCTTAGAGATAGGCTATGTACCAGGCAATAATTCAATAGTAAACTCTGCTCCTCTCCGGGAAGGTAATCCTGGTAGCTCATTAGGGAAAACATCTGGGAAATCACATACTACTAGCACCTCGGACAACTTTGTAATACCCGAGATTTTTCAAAATCAAATATGACGTAATGCTTGAGACAAAAGTTCATTTTTTGAGCTAGGGGCAAAGTCGTAATTATGAAAGTTCGATTACGAGTACAGTTGACTAAAAATCTTGGGAATTTGTGAGATTCAAGGATATCTTTAGGGGACCTAAGTGCAATGGACTTCAAAGTTTATTTAGACGTAACTTTGGATTCCAAAAGTTATCAAAAGTGGCTATGGATTTCAAACCCAAATTAAATTCAATTAAAGGACATATGTCGCCATTTGGATGGAGACACATGGGTAGAAATTATTACATGGACACATGTCACCATTTGGATGGAGACACATGGGTAGAAATGATTACATGGACACGTGGCACAATTTGGATGGAAAATCAAAAGTAATGATTAAGCACCAATCTCGAGGGACACGTGGCGCCGTAGGATGGAAGCAATGATGATGGCTCATATCTCGAGGGACACATGGCATAGTAGGAAGAAAGTAATGATGATAGCTCATATCTCATGGACACATGGCGCCGTAGGATGAAAGTAATCATTATGGCTCAAATTTTCATGACACGTGGCAAAAATCCATTCGTCGAAGGGTTTAAAATGTCATGATTAGGCCCATATCTCAAGGGCCACTTGTCACAATGGGAAGAAAGCAATGATTATGGTGCAAATCTCAAGTGCCAAGTGTCACCATCCTAGAAAGCCAAGTGTCCCAATCTTATGGATTTAAGGGCTCTATATAAGCATGCTTTGGGTTGGGTTTTTAGCCACTAAATTAAGAGGGTAAGTTGCTTATAAAAGAGGGGAAACTCTGCTGGAAAGAAGGGAAGGAAACTCTGCCTGAGTAGGAGTCGAAAGCAAGCCATCGAAAGATACGAGCCTGCCTCGAAATTCGTGCAAATAGTTACCAAATCTATGAAGTTTGGCTATAAAAAGGTCTCAGTTTTTATAGAACAGTTCACTTGGAGCGACGTTCGGCCTTAAATTTGTGCAACCGAGAAGTGTGAAGCTTCAGTGAGTGGTTCTTCTGCATGCTCCTTGATTCTTATTGATCACTCTTCGGTTTCATTTATGGAATGGTTATTTCTTATGTCTATGTTCCCTTTGTTTCCGAGCATATCCTCCCTATTTTGCATGTATCATGGCGATTTTGTGAACATGGCATGAGTGGTTCTTGTGCATGTAAACTATTCTTGCATGCCTCTTATTGACTTTATTTATAAGTGGTTATGGCTTGCGTTTCATGGTTCCTTTTGTTTCGAGCATATCCTTTCTACCTTGTTGCATCGGGTTTGACCATGATAGCTTTCGTGCGTGGCTTATGGCTTATATATCATATTCCTTCTGCTTTGTCATATAACATGTCATGGTTGGTCGTTTACATCTCATGTTTTATTACTTTGAGCATATTTGGCCTATTTTATATGCATCTCTGTGTTTATACCTGTGGTTGGTTGTTGGGACATCACGGGGGATCTCGTGCTCTTGCAGTGAGCCATGATCTCATGCTTTTGCGGTGAGCTACCATGATGATTGCGGGACATCACGGGGGATCTCGTGCTCTTGCGGTGAGCCATGATCTCATGCTTTTGCGGTGAGCCACTATGATGACTGCGAGGGTGATTACAACCCCCTGACCTGGTTACCACATGGGAAGTTTTATGTTGGCATGATCTTAGAAGATTTGTACTGATCTCTGCATATTTCTTAGCATGGTTACGTATTGCTCTTGGATGCACAATTTCCTTTCCTTGTACCACTCACTTAGATGTAACAATCTAACTCAGGTGTTTCATACCCCTAGAATATTCAACGTCCCAGGTATCTCAGCATGTCAGGCACCGGAGATGAGAAAGAGAAAAGGGTTATGAGGAGGCCGAAGTTAGTTTAATTTCTTGCTCTCATGTACTATGGATCTTATGTAATCTTTGGGTTTTTTGAGAGTTGTGTGTCACAATTGTATAAACAGGGGTTACATAAGGCTTGGATTTACTTATTATATTGTTAAAGTTGCTATGTACTGTAATCTTGGTAAGAGATATTTAATGATTTTGGAAGTCATGCATTTCAGTGTACTCATATTAGAGGTTTTATTATTAGAAATCCTTTTTATCTAGTTTCAGGTAGCAATCAGGTTCGATCCATCACTTCCATTGGTAAGGATTTCCATAACGCCCTTGTGGGATATTAGCTTGTATTTAGCTTCAATATATAATTAAAGAGTGGGGCATTACAAACTTCTTCTTACTTCCTTCATCCGTAGTTACAAAGGCTAAGCTTCACATCCTTCATGCATCAGCTTTTCGACTTTCATCACCAAGATCATGGGAATCGTTGTCATAGGCTTGACACCTCTATATATAAGGACTGGCTGTTGAGGTAGTTCAAAGTCAATAATCTTCCGTCGACAGTCAACTCTTACATAATGTCATGACAACCAATCCATGTCAAGGATCAAATCAAAATCCCTAACATAAAAAATTACCAAGTCTCCCAATAGCTTCTTATTATGTACCTCGATCTCGCAATTCTCAAACATTTCTCTAGCCACCATAATCTTATCTCCCTATGTAGACACAATCAAATGACATGGCAAAGAAATCCAAGAATGGAGAACATAACATATGGTACGCAGTGCAATAAAAGAATGTGTAGAACCAGTATCAAATAGTGCACGCACATCATGACCATATAGAGATAAAATACCTTGGATAGTACCGTTACCTTGCTCAGTATCCGCTGTGGTGAGGGCATAAACTCTACCTTGCACCTGAGGTCTCTCCGCGGGAGGTGGGTCCTGAGCCATTAGCAGTGCTAGTATAGGTGCTGCTCCTGGGCCTCTAACTGCTGATGGCCTCTAATTCGCCTGTTGGCCCTGACCAATTGCCCTCTAACCTCTATTCTAGGGTTGTTGTGTACACCCATTAGCTTTGTGTCCTCTTTGTCCGCATCTAAAACAAGTCATCTCTATTATGGGGCTTGATTCCTTGGACATTCCTGTTAGTCCCTTGACACACACAATGGCCACTCAAGAGGGGGGTGAATTGAGTGATTAAAATTAATTAAATCAAATTTTTCCTTTTAAAACTCTTGAGATTTTCTTATAAACAAAATACCCTTGTTATAAATATATATGTTGTTTGAAAATGATAGCAATATAAATACACAAACAACCACAATAATCGGAACAAGAAATATAGTGGTTCGGTGTCTCTAACACCTACTCCACTCTCTCAAGGTCAACCTGACACTTGAGGTTCCACTAAAACCACACCTAGGTTTTCAACAAGCTCACCTAGAGAACTTTTACACAACACCGAGGTTTTTCCCTTAACTCACCCCGGAAACTAATACAACAAAGCACACCTAGATTACTTGGGCTCTAGGAGGCCACTCACAATCCACAATAAATACAAATAATCAATCCTATGTCCAACACACTTGGACTAAAATGGATACCAATATAAGAACAATATACAAGGCAAATATGCAAATACAATGATACAATTTTTACCAACTTGGAGAGAATATCTTAATCTTTGCCTTGGGCTCCAATGGATGTATCTTTGAGCTTGATCCTTGGATTGCTTTGAAATGAATGCTTGAGAGCTTGGAAGTGCTTTAGGATGATAGATCTTGATTGTGCATTAGCCTTCTCCAAAAATCTCACCTTGATATTTATGCTAGAGCTTCCAACGGATCTGTAACGGCTAGGAAAAATTCGACCGTTGGAACCGAGAGTCGACTTCTCTAAAACAGGAGTCGACTCCTATTTGAAGTAGGAGTCGACTCTAATTATATAATAGTCAACTTCTCTAATGCTAGAGTCGACTCTTCGAAAAACATCAATGCTGCTAGGTTGACTCTGCATCAACTGCTCTTAGTTGGGTCGCCTCTCACTTTACAAGAGTCGAATCCAGCTGAAAGGGAGTCGACTCTAGATATATAAGAGTCGACTTTTAGGCCAAATTTTATAGAAAATGGATTTTAAACATATAGCAATTGTTTGAAGGCATAATCCATATAACATGAATACACTACAAGTTATTTCCATTTCTTTACTTTAAGTAAATGTCCTTATTTTATTTTATTTATATTTTACCTTCCATTTACTTTAATACATAAATGTAAATAACAAAGTACCCCCCATTTGAACTCAATAAAAATATTTAAAAAATCAAAATCCAAATAGATAAAAAAAAGTAGATTCTGGGTTTTAGTACAAAATCAGAATTTAGCGATTTTACCACCCCCAAAATAGATATCTTCTATTTCTTAAAAAATTTGTTAAAAATCATTTTAACACTATTGAATATTAGATATGAAAATACCGGGAGTTAGTTTTTCAGAATGAAAACATTTTCTAATATGTTCCCTTATAGCGTGCTAATATTCCAGACTTAGAAAAAAATAACATTACTTGATTCATTTTGATACACAAAATAATATAATACTTAAAACATATCAAAAATACATTAGAGGTTTTAAATATACCAAAAATGGTTTTACTAAAATTATATTTTGTTAATCATCAAAACACACAATAGGTTGATTGGAGCAATTTGGCTCAACAATTCTCTCTTCCTATGCCCCTCTTGGCCACACTAGTAACATATATTTTGCTCGACTAGGCACGGTCTGTAACGACTCGCTCCCACATACGGGTGTCACCAATGAATAATTGACCAAATTGCTTACACGACAACCAACAACTGAAGGGTTAGACTATGTTTCAACAGGAAACGCCCTAAGTGGGCACTAGGCTTCGTCCTTTCCCTAGCTCCACTTAAGAAATCGGTCCCAAACACAAACAAGGAAACACAACGGAATGGGACTCGAAACCCGAGTGAGCCTCGCCTTTCTTCAGCTCGCCTCACAACAAACCAAAGGTGACCCAGGCACATAGTTAGCACATCAACCACCCACTGAGTATTGGAGATTTATGGGAACATACCTTTTCGATCCTTTCCTGATCTGGAACTCAGCTCCACCAACTTAAGACATATATAGCAAGCAATCTTACAATCGCCTATCATACTGTGATGATTACAAAAACTAGATAACATTTAGGGCTTAACAACATTTACATTCACACCCAAGGAGATATACACATACCACCACATGAATACACACAAGAGATAATATAATTCACAAACTCGAGCAACAATACTAGTCGCCATATCATCCTCCTGGCATCACTCCTGCTTCCATCTGGACAAGCATCAACTACAACACGACGTAAAACCTCATGAGTCATAAAGACTCAGTAAGGGTGCAATGCATAAGTAAATGAAACATAAGAAAGCATGTAATACAAAATGGGTAGTCTTCCATGCCCTCATAACCTCCATAGGTTAAGGCATCAACTAATCATTCCCACAACACTAGTCCTTCATATGGCCATAGGTACACTAGAACTCATATCATGCAAGTGTTAACCACTACATGCAACTCATAAGAAAACGTTTACAAATGTATGTAAGACCACCACCACCCTTGGGGTCATCCCTTACCTGGCTCGAAATCTCTCCCATCTCGGCACGAACCCAGTCTGAACCTCAAGCTCCTCTAGGATCACTGCCTTCCCAGTCAAACCTAGATGCACAGATAAAACCCCACCATATCATAAATTAAACCAAGGCCTTCTTTGTCGCCACACACCGCAAAACCATCCCTCAACAAATTTTCAAACAACCCCAATCACGGGCATAATCCAACCATCACTGCACATTATATTATTTCACATAATGCAAATAACTAGAAAATAATTAATTACTTTACCTCATCGAATTTGGAGGAGAAAATCAGCTAAACACACACACCGACATCGCACCCTCAACTGCCATCTCGCACCTAAATTCTCATTTTCGAGCCTTTAGCACACTCCCCGAACCCCAAAATAATTTTTAGAATACTCCCCATTTTTTCTGGAATCTTTGGCTATTTTTCCCATTTTTTCTCTTTTTTTTTTAGAATTTCATTTTATTTCTTTTCTTTTTTTTTCTTTTCTCTTTCTTCTTCCTCCTTCCCCTTTCTTCCTCGCGCGCGTTCTGCTCCTACGCATGGCCGTCCACTACCTGGCCTCCGCCGACTCCTGCTGCTGCTAACGCCATCGTCGATCGTTGCCAACTACCCCGCCTCCGCTGCGCGTAGTGCCGGCTCAGCCTCTTGCGCACAACCAACCCGTACCGACTGTTGCCACCACTACAACCAGCCACCATCGCTGGCCCAAATAGCCACAGCTGCTGCTCGCTGCGACCCAACTAGCTGCTTCCCGTTGTTGCGACCCCGACCAACCTTCATAGTCAGCCAAGCTTGTTGCTTCAAGCCACTACCATGGCCGACGCGTCCAGCCACTACTGCTACCCACATCCACTACTGGCCTCTGCTGCTTTTGGCCATCACTGTAATACCCCATATTTTCGTAAGGTTGCCACGTATTTTAAGTGGGTTTAAAATACCGAAAAATGGGCTTGAAAGGATAGTAAGTCGCCGAATCGACTGGAGGGAGTGCCTTAGAGCCTAGATGCTTACGGAAAATGATGTGACAATGTCGAGCAACCCAAGATATGATTTATGGGGCTCGAGATTAAGGGGTTTTTGAAGCTCATGAGCTAAGGAGTGTTTCTGGAGAAAATGGATCATTTTTGTGTTGGTTTGGATGGGTTTCGAAGCTGGCCGGAGTTGGGAGGCAGTAGCGTCGGTCGAGGCTTTGGCCGATCGTTTAAAGGCCTTCCGATGCTTGTTTCGGGGCAAGAGAGGTGCGGTCGAGATCGACATGGAGTGGGCTTCCAGGAGGTGTGATCGGGGGTAGATTCCGGTCGCCGGCCGGCGAAGTACTGGCTGGAGCAAATGATGCGCGTGCGTCACACGCGCGGCTTCACACGCGTAGGCGCGTGACAGAGAATATGGGGGTGCGTGCAGGCGCGTGGTATGCTAGAAAAATCTGAAAAAAAATCTTAAAAAATCGAGAAAAATAATTTGAGGGGCCTTGTGCAAAAAGATTTAGTGTTTGGATTTTCAGTTTCTCGGTTCTGTATCAGCTAGCCTCGTTTTGCGTGCAAACGGTGTTTCGGGGTAAGTTCTGGAATTTCCTTTTGAAGTTCTTAGAATAAATATGGCCTATAGTGTTATCGTGCTTGAGGTTAAGTAATTTGTGCAACTTTTGAGGTGTGGCACGAAAATCGAGGCAATGCATAGTCATCATGTATAGTGCTCGAAAGTCTTGGTAGTGCACGAGATTAGACATAGTGCACGAGAAATGAGGTAGTGCACGAGAATCAAGGACTTGTGCGCATATCAAAATGGTGCGCGCTTTTCGAGGTGTCTTGACCTTGGGGCAAAGGTGAGTGCTCTGACTTAAAAACCTAGTTTTGTGCGACAAATTGGTTTATGTGAGCGCTCCTATCTTCGTAAAACCTGGTTTACGTGAGAGTCCTATACTTCAAACCCTATTTTGTTCTCTTATGGGAGATTTATATTGCCTGAAATGTGTTTTGCAAACTCTTGTTGTCCTTTTTACCCGAAATCATGTTGCATATGTGATATGTGATTCCCTTGAAATTATATGCTGTCGGTTTTCAACTGTTGCATTTATAAAATCCATCTGGCCATACTATTGCACCTATTTGTTGTTGCCTGAAGGCAAAGGTCGGAGATCTCCCGAGAGGCGCTATGCGTGCGCCATCGAGAAAGCTCTCGTGGGGAATACCGTGAGCCTAAGGAATAGCGGGTGTGGTGCTTGCATGAGTTCTATGAGGTTGGGTCAGGGTGGCATGGTTAGGGATCTCCCAAGAGGCGCTATGCGTGCACCGTTGAGAAAGCTCTCGTTGGAGGCGTCCATGTTCACGAGACACTTCGTAGTAGTTCTCGTTATTTTCCTCATACGTTTCATACCTGTTCATGCATTGATATAAACTGATTTTGGAGTTTCTCACTAGAAGATTCATCTTCTAATTGGGTTATGCCCCTGGAATATTCAAACGTTCCAGGTTTAGCGAGCAGCTCTAAGGGAAAGAAGATAGCTGAAGATTAAGTTTATCTGTTGTCGTTTGTAGCATGCTTTAGCTACGTTCCGATTGAGGATTAGTCTTGTTAAATGTAAGTGAGATTTGATGTATAAATGAGGTATTTAGTTGTTATCTCTTGAGGATGAGTCTCCATGTATTGTGGTATTTGAAGACGTATTATGGTACGAATATTCATGATTTAATTAAGGGAATCAGTCGTGTACCATATCAGGTTTCAATTCATCGCTTTCGCAAATTTTATGATGCGCTAGAGAGGTTTTGTTTGGAATTCGATACTCGAGGTTTTAGATATGTACCGCCAAAAAAGGGAATTTATGCGTTTATGCATTTATATTGGGAACCAGCATAGTGACACGCTCGGTAAGAAAAATGTGGGTCGTTACAATCGCCAGCCAAATGCCATCGGCCTTCTCTCTCGATCACTCTCCATTGCTCAAGATATCTCTCGAGCCTTCATTTCTCCCTTTTGGCCGTGAGCTCTCACGAGCTCTCTCTTTCTCTCTTTGCTCTTACGCGACTACATATATATATGTATATATTACACATTTACCCCATTCAATTCTCATTCATCCCACTAGAGAAATCTATAATTTGCACTTGGGAATTTTGGATAATAGCACTTGGACCATCCCAAAGCTTCATTAATTACCATCAAACCACAAAATATCTTAATTTCTCCAAAATTAATAACTGATTTTTACTCGATAAGGTCGATTTCATCCCTGAGCTTGCACGGGACCTTCATTCCACCCAAAAACTCCTCAAGGTTGTCTCACTCGCAAAACCGGACCACCCCTAGGGTCCCCTCAGCTCCCCGGAGGTCCCCTATGACCATTCGATACTGACTCCTATTTTAGCTTATATAGAATTTATTCCAAAAATTATTCTTGGTCGAACTGCTTCCAACATCATTATTCTCATCTCAAGACTCTCACTAATCTTTTGCCCTCTTTAATAGACATCTAAGTCTTGGGCACTCCTTGCCGTCGATTCGATAATTTTTATTAATTAATTTCTCGAAATCGACCTTTGGGCTTCTCGGACCACCCGAGGTCCTTTCCAAATAATCAAAGATCATCTATTTTCCATCACCATGAAATATGGGACATTACATTCCACCCCCTTAAAAGAATTTCGTCCTTGAAATTTACATTACCTTTCTACTCAAGACAAATACATTCTCGAGCTTTTTCTTAAATTCCCATACTCGAGAATCTCCAGCTTAGCCATTGCTCACCTTTCCTCGAGTTATCCCAACCTTGAGGTTCCGCTTAGGCCACTGATCCTCTCACCCTTGAGGATATTCATCAACTAATGCCACTTTAACCTCCTACTAAATCCCACAATTAGTCGCTGGCCAAGACACGTGACTACCACAATAATGTCTATTCTCTCGATGAATTTCAATTGCCTCTAAGCATCACATTGTAGTCAACTTCCCATTTTTCACATCAAACCAAAATCAAACACGACAATGCCAATCAACTCAACAATACTGCATCAGTGATTAGACAACCACGATTTTATGCCTGTCACACATGACAACGTTTCCCTTGCCAATCACACATGGCCACTATTTTACGCTGATCAAACACATCAACATCTTAGCACTGATCAATCACAACAATGTCACTTCTAATGCCCATCAGGCAAATTGACCCCATGCATCCATGGTCTTTCGACGTCAACCACATACATCCATAGATTGAGTCGATTCTCATGACATCTCATTACCAATCGACTATAACCATGCTAGCACTATATGAGAAGCAACCATCTGGCTCCCTTAGGCATAATTGACTATTCCCTACATGGTCTACTATTTTAACTAGCCGACCTCCACATATTGCTATGACTTGAGCATGACCTATATACCCATACCTCATAGTGGGTGAATTCATGCTTCAGCCGATAACATGCACTACTCGGGTCCACACCTCGAGCTTAACGATGCATGCGGCATAACACTCTCCCAACTAGGGATTCCTTCCATTCTCAGCAAAGATAGTGAGGCTTTTCTTATTGTTCGATACCACTCGCCAACTGGGGTCACTTACCCATATCTAGGACCCTTGTCGGGCAACCCTTCTTAAATGTTCTACACCTATACCTCAGTTTTCCACCTTCATGACCCATACTAGGCCTTACTTCGGCTGTCAAACCGTACAATGAGTAAGTGATCCTACCATTTTGCTTTAAGGTTGTAGAACTTTTAACCCTAGCCCTCGTCATCCATACCATGCATGCCATAGATCTTCGTCCCTTGCCTACCCTCATAATCACTGTGTTGCCCTATGCATTAAGCAAGCCAACACTCAGTCCTCATGACCATGTTGCTCCCATACAGGCACATCAGGGCCCAACACTATTTTCCAACAGCATGACCCAGGCCTGTCACTAATTACATCGCACCCGTAGTATGACTCCAAGCCATTGGTTCCCACCTCCACTACCTCAAGCCATCATGGTTACACCACCACCATGTAACGATTTTCTAGCCAAGTTTACTAGCCTAGTCTCAATTCCATTGGAACATTTCTAAATTCCATAATTCCTCGACATAGCCTTACCCTCACAGGGCACGAGACTACATGGCCATCCCACAACAGCTTACTTCTCAATTCGTAACTGACACCTAACCTTGAGACTCTGCCATGTACAATGGTACTCTTTATCCTCCTCGACAATATCATCACCGTGACCACAATGAGACTCTTCCCAAGGTTGTTGCATCTTAAATTTCACAGGTCGTCTTAACTTCCATGATCAAAATCTTGGATTAACCTTTCCCCCATTACTTTGCCATTCATTGTATAGCTTACTAATCCCCGTGAAACTCCAGTGGCTTCGGGATTCCTTTTGTACCTTTCACTTCCATCGAGCTCGCACCATTTGGTTAGCAGCCACCTTGGTTCTAATGCAACCGTCGTCGGCCAAGACAACCTCCTGTCATTGTTCGCCGCCACCGCGACTCTAGAGCCACCAGTGCCACTGACTGACCACTCTCACAACGTCGTACGACCATGATCGACCACTACTCGTCGTTGCAGCTATCACCGATTAGCGCCTTCGGCCGCCACCGACCTTCGCTACTGTGGCTTCGACTCCTACCCTTGCGTAAAAATTAACCATCCTAAAGACACTCACAAGGGGGTCACACTTGCCAGCGTATGAGGTTTTGTGGTATAGAATTTAAAACTAGTAAGTCCAGGTCGAATCCACAAAGAAATCAATTATTAAAAGAAAAGTAAAGACAGTGAATGAAAGTAAATTGTGAAGTTGTGTGGTGTGATATGGGGGAAAATTGAGATAGTGAATTAACACATAAAATAAAATGTCTTGGGACAAGACAATTTCAGTGTTGATCCATTCATTCCCAAGCAAGCATAAAATTATAGTATCATCAGATTTGGAAATTAGATTACAAAAGTTTGCTATTGATTACATTTTGGGATGATGATGATTCTATTTCTAGCATCCTCCATACATGACATGTGAAGATTTAACTTAAGGAACCACCATAAACCATAATGCATATATATTACACTTAGACTTAGGTATGGTATAACAGTATTTCTAATTTGGGAACCCACGTACTTGGCATGAGGGCTTCGAATTAGGCATATACCCCAATCCAAATCTAAATGTTTTGACAAATTTTTTTTATCTAATTTCAAAATCTCAACTAAGCGATGGAGTTCAATTTGCTTGTGTTATTCATGGTATCGGACAGTGTTTTTGCTTCGACTCAAGACTTACTTACCCACACGCCTCCATTTAAAAATTAAGTGATAGAAATTAAATTACGGAATTTAAATAATCGAAATTAAAATTACAATTATTTAGGTGCTGAAAATTAAATGACATTAATTAAAATATAGAAATTAAATTCTGAAATTTAAAGTGATGAAATTAAAAATACAGAATTGAAAATTTTCAGAATTAAAGTGGACAGAAATTAAATGAACAGAATAAACTACTGAGTCTAAATACCGAAAGTTAAACAGAATTGAAGTTGTTGAATTGAAATAACGGCAGAAGAGATTAAAGACATAACAAAACATAATAACAGAAATTAAAAGAAGAACAGTGTTAGAAATTTAACAGAAATCAAATGGAAGGAGAGAAATTAAAAGTGCTGTGCGTGAAATAAAAAAACACAAAGCGTCAACAGTAAAGAGGGGAAATGAGGGTTCCTGCCGTGCGCTCACTGTGGCCGAGAATTTCTTTTCCGTCCCCTCACTGTGCTGTTCTCTGCCCCTTATTCTATTACAGAAATGGCGGATGGGGCTCCTTTCGCTTTTCAGTGCACTGCGTGTATATATATATATATATATATATATGAATTTCACACCTCTCCAGCGCTGCCCTTGAAATTGAAGGAAGTTACAGCCTAGGGACCGCCTCTGGAAGCTGCTGTGCGTGCGTTCCATCCGTGGGCTGGGCTGCTGTCCGAGAAACCCACTCCAGCGCACAGCTTCCTCCTAGCCTTCCTGTGCCGGGCTGCTCTTTAATTCCATGAATGAGTGGGTTGGACTTTAAATTAGGGCTTGAATTGGGCATGCGGCTAGTCCTTAAATGGGCTTCAATTGCAACTTTAATTCCAATCTTCTATTTCAAGTCCACTGCTTCCTTTCCAATCCCACGCATGGGTGCAAATTCAATATAGGTTATTAATAAACTATATTATATATATATGTATGTATGTATTACAATTGGCATTCCGATTCACGCTGTAACATGAATATATGTATTATATTTATATATATTATAGATATATATTATATATTTATATTTATATTACTAATTCTTTTATCAAAAATTAAAGGGAGAATAGTCTTTTTTTTCTTTCTAAAATTTCTAATTCACCCCTAATTTCTCTTTATATTTCATTTTCCTATAAATTTGCATATAATTACAAAATATTCAATTAAGCCCACTTTTAAAATTAAAATAGGGGTATAATTATAACAAAATTTTACAAAATTAACCACTAATCATGAACGCGAAGAATTCGCAAAATAGGGCACGAGATGCGATTTTTCGTGCAATCGAGCCTAAGTGCAAGTTTGTAATTTTGGATTAGAGAGGTCAAAAAGAGGTTTTTCCTAAAGTTTTATGGCTGAAATGAGGAGTTTGGAACTCATGGAGCTTGATGGAAATGTTAGAAATCCTAGGGGTTTTGAGGAAAGATCCGAAATGGAATTGAAACTTAGTTGGGGAGGGGGGGTTGAAGTGTAAATTCTAAAAAGTCAAGTTGTGAAACCTACCATTTTCTGGCCAGCCACACTATCATCGCCAACCAGCCACCTATGGCCATCGGGAAGGTCGCCCAAGGGGTCCAACAGGTGCCCTAGACCATGATGAGTCAATTGGTGGTAGCCAATTGCTGAGATCGACCATGATGTGATCGGAATTAATGACGAAAGTGACCAAAAAATTAGCTGGCCAGTCATGGCATTTTTCTCACAATTCAAGGCCACTTGAGCCACTTAGTGGCTAGATCTAGATCTTAGGGGTTAAGTAAGCTCAGGATTTGGAGGTTAGCGAATGGAATTTGCTTATAAATAAGGGGTTCGAGGCTAAGGGTTTTATTCAAATATAGCTTCAAATTCATGGTGTTTGAGAGAAAATTGATTATTTTTTATAAGGGTCTTTTGTTCCTTGTATTTTTTAGATTTTTTTTTGGAAAGATTGGTGAGTTTTCGTGTGGGTTTTAGCTAGTTTCGGAGGCTTCACCGAAAAGTTAGGCTACGCTAGAGCCGGACATGTAATCGGCCATTTAAAGCTTTTTCGATTGGGTTTTAGGGCATCTAAGGGCACCCTTAGGATCGATTTGAAAAGTACTATAAGGTGGTAGGGTCAGATCAACCATCGGAGCTGTCGCTGGCAACTGGAGTCAGAGAAGACGATCGAAGAAGGCAACCTGTGTCAGCCACACGTGCGAACTTCACTCGCAGGCCACACACTTGGAACGTGAGGTAACATTAAATTCTGAAATTCTTCTTAATATTTTTAAAAATTATTTTAGGAATTTATGTGCAAAAATATTTGGAAAAAGTTTGAGGAGTTATTTATTGTGGAATTTTGAAGAAAAAGGAATATAAGGAAAATAGGAGAAAATAAGAAAAAATCAGGAATATTAATTTCCTTGGGTGAAACGTTGGTTGGGAGGTGATTTAGCTGTCAAACTTGAGGGTTTGCACAACGTTCAAGATTAGCACGTGTTTCGAGGTTTTAGAGTAAATTGTTTTAAGGTGAGTAGTTCGATCCAGAACTTAGTTTTGGTTTATTGCAAGTGATTTTGACTTGTGATTAGTTAGTTTGAAGTACCTATTTTGGTTTCGTACAAACGGTTTTGGAATGTTATCGGTTAGTGAACGGTTTTACCTTCCAAACCTCAAGTTGTTCCATGTGAATGTTTTTCCCAAATTATTTTTGACTTACGAGCATATTGAGCATGTTATATTTGTTACAAGAAGCATCAATTGAGTATGTTTCATAAAAACGCATGGCGTGTGATTTTTCATGGCATTGATATGTTTGAAATCGTGTCATTGTTATAATGTCCGATGGGATGGGATGGGGTCTCCTTGAGAATGTTGCTACATTAATCCCGCTTGAGTTGTGGAATGTGTTTTCCATAGGTAACCGTCGATATGCCTCTCGGGGATTAAGTATACAGAGGTGTTTTCTCAAGGTTGACATGTTATTTGTATATACCATGCTCATATTCATACATGCATTATATAAAACTATACCATGCTCATATTCATACGTGCATTCTATAAAATTGTTTTATGCCATCACTTAGATGTTTCAGCATCTAATCTGGCTTATGTCCCTGAAATATTCAACATTCCAGATGAGGATTGCAGCAAAGGCGAAGGCATGGCCAGTTGAGGGCCGATGGAGAACGAGCGTGATAGTCTCTATTTACATTTTCAAGACATGCAATCCTTATTTGATTTAGAAGACAATATGTATGAACGGTTGTAGTAATCTATGATATTTAGTCTCGTTATTTTCGCTACGTAATGATATGCCTTACTTAGTTTAAGTCTATTGATCTTGTTAGTTAAATAGATGAGACTGGGGTTCTGGGATTTTGTGAGCATGTGAAGATTGTTCTTTGAGACACTGCGTGTGACAAACTTATGTACAGAAAAAAAAAATCCCAATAAATCCCTTATAGTGGCACGCCCGGTGAGGCGGGGGTGTTACAAGTGGTATCAGAGCCAGGTTTGTTTAAGTTAGCAAGGTTAGTTGGGAACCAGGTAAAAACCATCGCTTAGAAACTTGGGGATAGAGATACTGAATCCTAAAAGACCTAGGAAACCTAAGGAAAACTAGGATAAGAACTCTAGGAATGTGGAATTCGAGATTTCTAACTAGAATCTGTTTCCAATGGCAAGGATGGCCGACCAAGTTCTACTCATGCATTGGGCATTCAAGATTAACACTCAAGAAAACCTCTTAGAAGAGGAATTTTTTCAGTTACTTAGCCGACCTTGAGGACATTATAGAAGACATACCTCCTAGCTACCGTCAACAACCCAGCCTAACTGAAACTTAGGGTAACTATCTCATAAATCTGTTAGAGGAAGAATGGAAAGAGTTCACCCGATGGGTCTTTTAAAATAAGGAGTTCAAGACATTCAATGCCTTTTGCCATAGCATACGGGTTCAATTTGGAGATTTGTACGAGGAAGCTATGGAAGATGAGGGTTTGGAAGAAGATGTAATTCCGGCAGAGGATGACGAGGAAGACGATGTAATTCCAGTAGATGATGACGAGGACTCCAAAGGGATAGGAAGTGAAGAGGATGACCTTAGTATTAGTTTGGACGAGGAATCTCGCGAGGATCACGAAGGACGTCCAGCAGAATCCGAGAACGACATGAAACCAAAGGAGCCATGGATTTGGAGAACAAAGTAGTAGCTAGAGAAGAACTTTTCATGTTTATGTCTTTTCCTGTTATACTAGGATGTTGTACTAAGAAGTTTTATGTGGAATAAAATTATCTCTTTGGAAGATGGCATCACTTGAGTATAATTTATTTTTTATTTGTCACTTGAGATGTTAAATACAAGACGACCCAGGACCTAGTCGTCAATAACCATGAGAGATTGGAAGGAAATAGTCCTGAAGAGCAACATAGCCGTGGAGATCACCTGAGGAGAGGTGATAGGTATGTTAGGGAATCAAGCTCAAGAAGAAGTCGATTCGAAAGGATGGAGAGGTTCCTAGAAAATATGTTAACCTATGTGAGTAAGGAGGAACCCACCTGTCATATGGCCACAACACTGAAATGATACCTACATCTAGGACCACCTGTGTTTAAGGGTAGAGCTTGTGATGATCCTAGCTCGACCGAGTATTGGCTCGAGCAGAGAAAAAAATTACTACAATGCCTTCAATGCAGTGAAAAGGAGAAAGTGAGGTGTGTCGTTTTCATGCTTGAAGATGAGGCAGGATGCTAGTGGCAGTCAACAGAACGTTCTTTACAAAGAACTCATCAAGAACAAGGAAACAAGGATGAAGACACACCAATCCTTTCTTGGGAAAGGTTTAAGGAAATGTTTAACGATAAGTACTTTCCTAGGAGTTAGAAGGAAGAAAAAGTTTGGGAATTCATGAGGTTGAAACAAACTGATGAAATGCTAGTGACATAGTACGACACCTAATTCATACAATTGATCAAGTACGTGCCTATGTATAAAACTGACTGTTATGCCATAGAATTCCCAAGCGTCCACCTAGGGGTACTTTGGTCAATAAGCCCAAGGCTGGCTAATCCCAAAAGTGGTCCCCAGCTGGGACCCATTTCCCAAGAAGAAACCATGAGTGAACAACCAAAGAGCCATTGATAATAGCAAAAGGGTGAATAGGCAAGGCTTGGAGGGCAAAATGGTCCAAGGTAAAATGAGGTATGAAAGGAAGAAGAAGACAAAGGCAAATTGGTTTTTTGTTGGGAGGTTTCTCTCTCTGTAAGGTCTTTCCGAGAGATATCTTCCTCTCTTAGAGATGATTCCTCCTCTCGGCAGACCTCCCCAATAAAGGATTCCCTCCCTCGATGAATTCTCTTGGAAAAGCCAGTCGCTCTTTGGCGGCCATGGTGGCAACCCTCTCGGAGAGGGCAGCCAAGTCCTCAGTGGTCGATGCATGTCTTTTGCCGACACACCCTTTTCTCTAGGCAACAAGTCTCACGGCTAGCCTCTCCTCGGCGTGAGTCTCTCTCTCCACCATGTTTTCTCTCAAAAAGGCATGAGTCTCCTTGGTGAGCCATCTCTTGGGAAGGCTTCTTCTTGAGAGCTCCCGTAGGGTCTTCGACCTAGGCCTCTCAGCGAGGTGCTCTTCAAGGCCTTCTGAGAAGACCGATCTCAAGCTCTCCCCCTCTCTCTGTTTCTCTCTCTCTCTCTGTGTAGCGTACAATATATATATGTAGTATGCATAAACGTGGTGGCTGGGGACATGCTTATGGTTTAATACCTTGCGATACCCTCACATGTTTATGTAGTGTAATGGGTCTTCTAAGTGCATAGTGTAACAGCCCACTTCTTCAGGGCGTGTTATGCCTTAGGAAATTTAGTCTATTTTTTTTTTTTAACTACGATGTATCCGAAATTTCCTAAGGCCTATCTAGTGTTAATTTACACACTAGAGATAAATACAATTTACAAAGCGGAAGCTGAATCGAACCTACTCATATAGTAATAACTAGACATGACATTCATTGCAAAGTTAATTCATAAGCGTCTGACGATAAATGCATGTACATAATTCTTAAACTATTCATATTACAACATAGCCTGACACATTTCCTCGTTTCCTGATGTCTCGTGTCACTATATATCTCCAATCTCGGTATCATCGCTGCAAGGCCCGACTGGAACGTTGAATGTTCCAGGGGCGAACCCAAGTTAGATGATGAACCATCAAAGTAAGGGTGTATAGTGTTATGTCATGAGTGTATGCAATGTCTTTCATCGTAGGTGTCAACTGCATCCCTCATGCTACCTACCATTTTAGCGGCCACCTCTTTCGAAGCCGGGGTGTATGGGTGCACCCTTGGTAAGGCAACTGTGCCAGTTCGTACTCCCTATGGCCTCATATGCGTGTGATCAATGATATCAACGTGTATTCATGCATTTCATAATCATGTATGCATTCTACGTGATAGATACATATCAAGGCATGCCAATATGATGAAAACATTTTCAAGAAAGTACCACTTACCTTCTAGAGCTTATATGGCTACCTCAAAATTCGTGCCTTGCCTCGATTTGCGTGCCAACCTCAAAATTCGCACCAGACACCTCAACTTTGACCTCAAAGCATCCTAATCACCATAGGTATTTGAATAAATATTAAATCCTATTTTTTCATAATTTTTGGCATTTTCTTTAATTTTCTCTCTGTTTCTTCCTATTTTTCCTTAATAATTCCAAATTAAATATTTCTAGAAATATTTTCTCAAATATTTCACTACGAAAATTCATAAAATAATATTCTTGAATTTCAAAAATTTTCTAAGAGATTTTACTCACCTTAACTTAGCATTTCTGACTTCCTCGGTATGAGTGCCACATCCTCGAAAGGCGTGCCCGAACTATTTTCTCGCCCAAAATCTCCGGAATATTAGTAAATATCCCAATCCCATTTTTCTAGAATTTTCTAGGATTTTTCGACTTTTTTTTCTTTATTTTTTCCCTTTTCTTTATTTTTTCTTTTTCTTTTCCTTTTTCTCTTTTTTTTTCCTCCACCTTCCCTGTTCATCTTCTTCGTTCGCCTCCCCTGCGCCTGCAACTTCTTTCTCCTCCCTTCTTCTTCTTCCTTCTTTTCTTTCTTTCTTCTTCTTCTTCTCTCTTTCTTCTTCTCTTCTTCTTCTTCTTCTTCTTCTTCTTCTTCTTCTTCTTCTTCTTCTTCTTCTTCATCTTTCCCTCCTTCTCGCGCCTGCAACCAGCCCGCTCGCTTGCTGCCCACGGCCCTCCTCGCTGCAACACGCTGCCATGGCAGCCCTTGCTCGAGCATTCGGCCTCGCCTTACCGGTCTCCACGAGCTCCCTTGCGCCTCCCTGAACCGATATCGCGGCCACACCCTGCTGCCATCACCGTGGCAGCTGCTCCAACTCAGTGAGCTCGCGGCCATGGCTGCCATGGCCGCGGGTTTACTGCTCTCGGCCGCCTCTCGGACTCCATCACCGCTACTGGCTGCTTCCCGAGCCTCCAATGGCCGCGCCGTGCTCGCCACCGCAAGCTGCCATCGCGGCAGCTCCCTTGCCTTGCGTCCAGCTGCGAAGCTCGCGGCCCTCCTCACTGTGCGTCGCCCATGGCTGCCCAGCTCTCTCTCTCTCTCTCTCTCCCTTGCTTGATGCTCTCGGCCGCCCTTAGGCTTTCTGCCCCTGCTTTCCCTCTTAGCCGAACGTCTCTGCCTATTTATAACCAAGGAAACTTGGCCACTACTCCAGCTAACTTTGGCGTGTGAAACACTTAAATTCCCTTCTGCAACTTAGCCGCCAAGCATATCAGAAAATCTCCACAAGTTTTGCTTTCATTCCCTTAAATCTTGCTAACATTCTCTCCATTCTTAGCCATGAAATTTTGTTGCAGAACATGCCTTCCACGCACACTGCCACACCTAGACATGGCCAAAATTGAACCGGACCGGCGGTTCGAACCGGAACCGGACCGGCCGGAACCGGACCCGGAACCGGCCGAACCGGAACCGCCGGTTCTGCCCCCCCTCCCCTCCCCCCGCGGTTCCACGGAACCGCCCCCCCTCCCCCCCACCCTTCCCCCTCTCCCCCCACCCCCCCTCCCCTTCCCCCCGGGCCCCCCCCCAACGGTCCAATTTTGGACCGTTGGCTGCTGCCAACGGGCAGCAGCCAAATTCCCTTTTTTAATTTATTTTTTTTTAATTCTATAATTCCTATCTATATATATCCCTCCCTCCCCCACTCATTTTTCACACTTTCTCTCTCTCTCTCTCTCTCTCTCAAGTCTCAAGGACTCAAGCTATTATTCTCTCTATTTTGTCTCTCATTTAATATTTCAATTTCAATTTCTTCAATCTTCTCATTTTGTTATTTGTCAATTTATTCAATTATATTGTTAATTATTTATTACTTGTTAATATATTATATTATTACTAATATTTTCATTATATTTGTCAATTTTTTACTATATTATTTTATCATTATTATATTTTTTTATTATCATACTTTTTTCAAAAAAATGGCAAGTGGAGGTAGAAATTTTGAAAATGTTGAAAATGTTGAGTTTGAAACTCAAAATTTTCAAACACAAGAGAGTGCAACTCAACAAAAGGGAGGTGGAAAAATTTCTACTTCTGATATTTTTAATATTCATTTCAAGAAAACACCAAAAGGAGATGGTAAATTTGATGTATCTTGTAATTATTGTAATCAGGTATACAAATTCAAGCAAGGAGGTGGATATGGTACTTTCGCCCGACATTTGCAAACAAAGCACCCGCTCAAGATTGGATTGAGCCGCGATCAAACACAAATATCCGGGTTTGCTACCTCTTCAAACTCTCCTCAATTATTTCATTATAATGAAGCTAATTGTAGGTCTGGTTTAGCTGAAATGGTAGCAATTGATCATTTATCTTTTAGTTTTAGTGAAAAATTAGGTTTTACTCGATTTTGTCAAAACTTTGTTAATCCTAGTTTTAAATCAATTCCTAGAAATACTTTGAAAAGGAATTTGTTAAAATTGTTTAAAAACTCAAAAATTGAATTGATAACATATTTTCAAAACAATAATATTAATGTTTCTATTTGTAGTGATATTTGGAGTGATCATTGGCAAACTCATTCATATATGGGTATTACTTGTCATTGGGTTGATGAAAATTATGTTTTACAAAAAAGAATTCTTGCGTATCGATGTTTTGATGAAAGTCATAATGCTGAAAATATTTGTAGATTAATTCAACAAATTTTACAAGAATATAGATTAGTTAATAGAATTTTTTCAATTTCTTTTGATAATGCATCGGCTAATACTGCTTCTATTAATGAATTGAAAAGAATTTGCCAACCAAATTTTGGTGGAAGATTTTTTCATGTTAGATGTGCATGCCATGTTTTAAATTTATGTGTTCAAGATGGTATTAAGTCACTTAATTCTTATTTAGATCCAATTAGAAATGTTATTTCTTATATTTGGGTACACCCTCGAACTGCAAAAGCATGGGCACATTTTTGCACCTCCAATGGTCAAACCCCAAAACATTTTTCAAAAGATGTTCCTATTCGTTGGAACTCAACTTTTAAATTACTTAATCAATCTTTTGAATATAAAGATTTATTGTGTTCTTTTGCAGCAAATTATATTCCACAATATCCTATTTTTCCAACTATGTGGAATGTTTGTAGTTCAATTTTGAATATTTTACGAATTTTTAATGATGCTACTCATACACTTAGTAGTGTTTATAAACCAACTTCACATCAATTTTTAATAGAAGCAATGAATGTGGCCGGTGTATTAATGGAAGGAATTAATGTTGAAGAAATTTGTCATGCTGTTTTAGAAATGAGAGAAAAATGGTTACGTTATTATCAATTTATTCCTGAAATTTTTCTTGTTACTATGGTATTTGATCCTAGGTGTAAATTTGATGGTTTAATTGAGTGTTTGTTTAACTATTATTCGTTGTTAGGATTAGAAAATAATGAAGAAATTGATGTGAATATTATAATTTCTAAGGTTAGAACTTTATGCAATCAATTATATGAAGCATATGTTATTGCTCCTAATAGTGAAGAATCATTTCCATCCATGGCTTCGCATTCCTCTTCCTCCCAACCAATGAAATGGGGTCATAAATTTTTATATCAAAGAAGGAAAAAACCTAGATCGAGCTCACATTCGGAGCTCGAAACTTATCTAACCACAGTTTTTGAGTTTGGTGATGATACAGGTTTAAATTTTGAAATTTTGGAGTGGTGGAAAAGGCACAATGAGACATTTCCAACTCTTGCAATTATTGCAAGTCAACTTCTTGCAGTTCCAGCTTCAACTGTAGCCGTTGAACAAACATTCAGTAGTGGAGGCAATATTTTGGACGAAAGAAGATCAAAATTAGCTCCAGAATCATTGGAAGCTCAAGTTTACCTCGATGATTGGGAAAGAGCTAACATGCGACGTCAAGAAGAACTTATCCATTCATCATCATCTGACGAATGGGTTAATGATGGTTCAACAACGGCGACTTCCGACTCCAATGAAGATGCGTAGGATCCAAGTCCATTTTTTATTTTTTTCACATTTGTAAAAATTAATTACTTGTATTACATTTTTGTTGTAATTATTTTTTAATGAAATTAAGTCTAATTCTATTTTTTATTTTTTATTTTTCACATTTGTAAAAATTAATTACTTGTATTGTATTACATACTTGTTTAGTTGTTTTAATTATTTTTAATGAAATTATTACTTATATTTCTTCAATTTTTAGTAGTATTTTTTATTAAAAATATGGTTGAGAATATCTATATTTACAATTACATTTAACAATTAAAAATCGAAACCAAATCGAACCGAACAACGGAACAAGGACCAAAATTGAATACAACAATATTTAAAAAAAATTAAAAAAATTCGGTTTGAACCGGAACCGGAACCGTTGACCGAATCGGCTCAAACCATTGACCGAACCGGTCCAAACCGTTGACCGAACCGGAACCGGAACCGAACCGTCCCAAACCGCCCTTAGGCGGTTCGGTTCAGGTTCAAAGATTTCTTGAACCGGAACCGGCGATTCATGAACCGGAACCGGCAGTTCATGAACCGTGGCCATGTCTAGCCACACCTATATTTACTATATATATATATATTATATATTACATTTAATATATATAAAAATTATGCATTAACCCCAAATTTTATCTTAAATTCATTAGAATAATTACCTAATTACAATAATATCCTCAAACACTATATTAATTGATGTTACGATACTGAAAACACAAAATTAATAACTTGAAGCCTAGTTAAAAAGGACGATTTCGCCCCAGTGCCTTATCGAGCTGTCGTTTCATCCCGGAACCATTGAAGGGTTGTTCGTTAAGCAAAACCGGAGCCCCTTTAGGGTTCCGTTGATTTTTCGGGAGTCCCCTATGACAATTCGATTTTATAGCCTAATTAGCAGTTGAATTTTAGCTGTACCGAAAATTGTTCCGAATTCGATTTATTTTGGTACCATAAATCCTATCTCAATACGCTCATCGAAATCATATAATTTTCCTTAGATAATTTCACTTTGAGGCATTCCCTGCAATCGATTCGGCATGTATAACTGTTATCAAACCAATTTTTCAGTGTTCTAAATTCATCAAAATTACGTGGCAAGTTCATAGAAACATGGGGTATTACATTCTTCCGTCCTTACAAAAATTTCGTCCTCAAAATTTGCCACATGTCTTAAATCTCAAAATTCTAACCTCAAAATTAACATTCGACTAATTAAAGAAGATCAGAACTTGTGAATACCAATGCGCATATCAAAATCTGAACCCTTGAATTGACCATGCTCATCAACTCATAGACAAATTCACTTGTCAACCATGCATACCTTTCAAATCTTAACCGCATAACTTGATCATTGGGCCACAAGTCTTAACTTGAACTCCTATCTAAATCGGTACACATATCGTAATGAGCCTACAACTCTTACATCCATATCATCAATTTTCAATTTGCTTTTCACTAGGTCATCCAATCGATATCCTTAATCACAACACTTCTCTAATTCCGATTTCCTAATTAATCATGCTTTGATAAGAGTCCCTGATCTCGATACATCTTGACCTTTTTGAAATTGATCCTCAAAGAAATATTTTTATGTCATCAACTATTTCATGTATCCTTGGATCCTCAAACATTACATATCTTGTCATCTATAGGCTTCCAGACTACCACAATAAGTCAGTTATCATCTCGTTTATCAAATGTTCTTGAATGATTTTTGTCCTCGAAATTAACTACACCTCACCTTAAGTCATCACAAACTTAAATCATTGCTTGAATTTTTTTTTTTGAATTAATCCCCGAGTGATAACATTTCATCTAAATATGCTCGATTCTTTTCAGAGCTATCCACTTATGTTACTAATCTTTGTTCAAACTAACTTTTTCCAAAACTTTTGATTTGTCTCCTGAAATCTATCAAGACATCTTACTTTTTGGAACTTCATAAGTTTATGGTGCTTACGACAACCAACTTGATCTCACGTTCCTGACGCAGAGCCTCATGCTCTCATAATTTCTTTCTTGATTCGCTCACGACCTAGCAAGCCAATCTCAACATCTATCGTGATGTTCCCTAACATAATACTCAATGTTCCTCATGCGTCTCCCTATTCAAGGAGTATACCAATATCCGCAATTATCACGTGGCTTCAATGCAGATGGTACTTTGGTCAAATCATCAAATCATGATTCCATTGCCGATTTTCGGAACGTCTCATCCCTCGATCACACATCAATCGCAATTACCCCAACCTCTTGCAACTGCTTATAATTCATCAAATTTGAGGTAAAGATATCGACTCTTAATTATCACTTCTTTCAAACCTCAATAACTTACATCCTCATTCAAGCTACTTACAACTAAGCATCTAATAACCTTAAGTTATTTATTGGAAATTAAGAAATAATTCTATTAAATCTTCTGAGAATACCTTGTGGTATTTTTTTTTTTACTCACTAACATCATTTTAATCATCGCCCAGCTACACATCCTCAATTTGCCCACCAGGGCTATCTTAGACTAATCGTCTAGCCTAACAGGACCTTTATTCTTCAAAATTGAAAATTCTAGATCTCCAATAAATTTTGATCTATTAAGAATGCGACATTTCCTACTATAATCTGACATCCTGGCACATTTGCCATTACTCGTCTATCTCAAGCATGCCAAAGACTCTCAAAGACATCTATCTGTAACCATCCCACTAACTAGAGTGGGTAAGTATCCACGTATCCCATGGTACTCTAATTCTTAGGAAATTCCTCGAAAATCAGAAATCGATACATCTTTGAAGATCTCTATTCAGATCACGTCACCTGGTTCCAATTATTAAAACAACCGAACCTTAAACTCGCAAGAATCTTCACCGAATGATACTTTAAACCTCAAATAACGATTTAGGTCCACATATCGATGCACAAGGCATAACTTATTCGCGAGTCTTCTCTTACAGACTTTCGAATCCTCAAGCCCACTTGGCACATCGAACCGTAGTCACAACCTCTGTTGGCTAGGTCTCCTTATCATTAGGGTTGATACGACCTATTAAGCAACTCTTTCATTTTCGATACCCAAACTCTATTCAAACCGATGTTGTTATCTCACTATTCATTGCAAGGCCTTGAACTGGTCATAGTCTCGTTTACCGAGAATTTACTGACTCTCGCGTTTTGATCTTTAGATCCAGCTGACTACCAACACACGACCATCCATGACCCTATTGCCATACTGGATATTGCGGTATTCTACTCCTCAAGCCTCACAGCGCTTGTCGTGTCACCAACTCCTAAGATGACCTATATACAATTCTTTAAATAAGACACTCAGTCCATATACAATCCATTTCACTTTGTGTTGATTTCCTAGGCTTCCGACCTCGATTAATTATAGCTAGTGGCACACCTTGCATCCTAGATTATTGGACCCTAGACACTCTTAAGGTTCCTTGTCCCGTCTCTATGAGTCTCACTGGCTGCACCACTGCCATCTCATCAATTGACGCAACTCACTTGTCATCACTTGACCACCTTCAGTCTCTTGTTTGACTCAATCTGTCGGGTCTCTAATCTTACACATCTTACTTCTGAGACACTAAATGGTTCTCGAAAATTCTTTATCGTTTGATCCTAACTATTTTAACTAGGTCACGTCACATTAGACTAATCATCCATGATCCAATCATTCTTGACAACAATAGTTATCCTATCTTATTATAGAGATTTCAACTAACGACCTCAACTTGACAGTCTCCAAATAATCATGGTTACCGAGTTAACCTTACATGCGAATCATATCATCAGATCCTAACATCAATAGTTGGATTATCTCGACCGGTCGTTCTATTGCTTAGCAAGATTAGATCCTCAAGTCGATAACCTCTAAGACTTCAATCAACCATTCCCAGATCTCCAAATAGGGATTTCATTTTACGAACCCTTAGTTTCTTTCCCCTGAGTCTCCACTTCTGGCTCTACCAGATTCTCTAAAGTCTCAAAATTACTATTCCCTAAACTCCAAATAAGGTCTAATCAACTATATCTGAGTCACTTAGGGCTTTCAATAATCTTAAGCTCTGATACCAACTGTAACAGCCCACTTCTTCAGGGCGTGTTATGCTTTAGGAAATTTAGTCTATTTTTTTTTTTAACTACGATGCATCCGAAATTTCCTAAGGCCTATCTAGTGTTAATTTACACACTAGAGATAAATACAATTTACAAAGCGGAAGCTGAATCGAACCTGCTCATATAGTAATAACTAGACATGACATTCATTGCAAAGTTAATTCATAAGCATCTGACGATAAATGCATGTACATAATTCTTAAACTATTCATATTACAACATAGCCTGGCACATTTCCTCGTTTCCTGATGTCTCGTGTCACTATATATCTCCAATCTCGGTATCATCGCTGCAAGGCCCAACTGGAACGTTGAATGTTCCAGGGGCGAACCCAAGTTAGATGATGAACCATCTAAGTAAGGGTGCATAGTGCTATGTCATGAGTGTATGCAATGTCTTTCATCGTAGGTGTCAACTGCACCTCTCATGCTACCTACCATTTTAGCGGCCACCTCTTTCGAAGCCAGAGTGTATGGGTGCACCCTTGGTAAGGCAGCGGTGCCAATTCGTACTCCCTACGGCCTCATATGCGTGTGATCAATGATATCAACGTGTATTCATGCATTTCATAATCATGTATGCATTCTACATGATAGATACATATCAGGCATGCCAATATGATGAAAACATTTTCAAGGAAGTACCACTTACCTTCTAGAGCTTATCGGGCTACCTCGAAATCCATGCCTTGCCTCGATTTGCGTGCCAACCTCAAAATTCACACCAGACACCTCAACTTTGACCTCAGAGCATCCTAATCACCATAGGTATTTGAATAAATATTAAATCCTATTTTTTCATAATTTCTGGCATTTTCTTTAATTTTCTCTCTATTTCTTCCTATTTTTCCTTAATAATTCCAAATTAAATATTTCTAGAAATATTTTCTCAAATATTTCACTACGAAAATTCATAAAATAATATTCTTGAATTTCTAAAATTTTCTAAGAGATTTTACTCACCTTAACTTAGCATTTCTGAATTCCTCGGTATGCGTGCCACATCCTCGAAAGGCGTGCCCGAACTATTTTCTTGCCCAAAATCTCTGAAATATTAGTAAATATCCCAATCCCATTTTTCTAGAATTTTCTAGGATTTTTCGGCATTTTGTTTCTTTATTTTTTCTTTTTCTTTTCCTTTTTCTCTTTTTTTTTCCTCCACCTTCCCTGTTCATCTTCTTCCTGCGCCTCCCCTGCGCCTGCAACTTCTTTCTCCTCCCTTCCTCTTCTTCCTTCTTTTCTTTCTTTCTTCTTCTTCTTCTTCTTCTTCTTCTTCTTCTTCTTCTTCTTCTTCTTCTTCTTCTTCTTCATCTTTCCCTCCTTCTCGCGCCTGCAACCAGCCCGCCCGCTTGCTGCCCACGGCCCTCCTCGCTGCAACACGCTGCCATGGCAGCCCTTGCTCGAGCATTCGGCCTCGCCTTACCAGTCTCCACGAGCTCCCTTGCGCCTCCCCGAACCGATATCGCGGCTGCACCTTGCTGCCATCACCGTGGCAGCTGTTCCAACTCAGTGAGCTCGCGGCCATGGCTACCATGGCTGCGGGCTTACTGCTCTCGGCCGCCTCTCGGACTCCATCACCGCTACTGGATGCTTTCCGAGCCTCCAATGGCCGCGCTGTGCTCTCCACCGCAAGTTGCCATCGCGGCAGCTCCCTTGCCTTGCGTCCAGCCGCGAAGCTCGCGGCCTTTCTCACTGTGTGTCGGCCATGGCTGCCCAGCTCTCTCTCTCTCTCTCTCCCTTGCTTGATGCTCTCGGCCGCCCTTAGGCTTTCTGCCCCTGCTTTCCCTCTTGGCCGAACGTCTCTGTAATACCCTGTTTCGGCATAAACTTGCCACGTAATTTAAGTGAGATTAGAATACCAAAAAATAGGCTCAATAGCAAAATAAATTGCCGAATCGACTAGAGAGAGTGTCCCGAAGTGTAATTGGCTAAGGAAAATGGCATGATCTCGATGAGCATTTCGAGATAGGAATTATGGAGGCAAGAGAAATCGAAATTGAGACGGTTTTCGGTACAGCTAAAATACAGCTTCAGATCAGGTTAAAATATTGAATTGTCATAGAAGTCGTCCGACAATTCAACGGGACCCTAGGGAGGCTCCGATTTTTCATAACAATCAACCCTTAGGTGATTTCAGGACAAATCAATGGCCCGGTGGGGACCCGATGGCGAAATCATCCTTGTTAAGCAAACCCAAAGTTATAAATTTTGGATTTAACGCATCGTAATGTAAATTAATTGAACGTTAAAGGGTGTAATTGCAATTTCAGGAATTTCCTAGTGTAATAAAGAATAAATATGAGAATTAAATGTATTTTCTATTATTATATTAGCCTATAATATATATAAGATATATATATATATGTATGATATGTGCATGTGTGCGTGAGGCGTGGGAGGCAGCTTGTTGGGCTGTCTTCAGGTGGAACTTTAGGATAAGGAGATTGCAGAGAGATTGAGGGGAGTGTCTAGAGTGATCGCCAAGGCTGTCGGGTGCGTATAAGAGGGAGAGATAGAGGAAATGGATGGAGAGGATGGTGGCCGAATCGGCCATGGCCGCAAAAGGGCCGAGACAAAGAGAAACAGAAAGAAGAAGAAGAAGAAAAAAAAAGAAGAAAGAAGAAAGAAAGAAAAAAGAAATAAAAAAAAAAAAAGATGAAGAAGAAAGTTGCAGGAAGCAGGAATCGTAGGAGAAGATGATGAATAGTAGGAAATAGGAAAAAAAAAAGAAAAATAGAAAAGAAAAAGAAAAATAAGAAAAAAAAAGAAAAGGAAGAAAAGGAAAAGAAAATTAGAAAAAATGTTGAAAAATCCTAGAAAAATCCTGAAAAATAGGAAATGAAGATGTAATGATATTCCGGAGACTTTGGCGAGAAAAAAAATAGTTCGGGCACGCGTTTTGAGACGGTGCACGAAAATCGATGCGTAGCACAAAAATTGAGATATCGCACGAAAAATTAATGTGACGTGCAAATAGCGAAGTAGGATGTAAGAATCAAGGTCGGGTGTGAGAATCGAGGCAAGACTCAGGGATCAAGGTTGTGCACGTGAACCGAGGCAATGCACATAAATCGAGGTGGTGCACGAAAATTCAAATATTGCACAAAAATCGAGGTAAATGCTCGAAAAGTAAGGTAGTGTGCGAAAATCAAGGTGGTGAAAAGAATCAAGGATTTGCGCAACAATCGAGGTTGATCGTGCATTTCGAGGTCATGACGCGTATACCGAGGCAGCCCGGGAGGCTAAGTTAAGGTAAACAGAATTTCCTAGAATATTCCAGTAAATTAGGAAATTTATTTTAGGAATCGTGATTGAGAAATATTTGAGAAAATAATCGAGTAATGCTTAGTTTAGATTATTTAGGAATTATTTATTATTTAGGAATTAATTACTTAGCAATTATTTAGTTAGAAATTATTTAATGAGGAATTTTTTAGTGAGGAAAATGTTTAAGGAATCATTGAGAAAAATAGAAAGAAATAAAAGAAAGTCGTGAGGAAATTATGAGGAATTGATTATTAATGTTATTAAATGAATATGATGGTCAGGGTATGTTGAGGATCTGATTTGAGTACGTTAGAAGCCTGACACGAGAATCGAGATGTTATGAGATGCGTACGAGGTAAGTAGTACTCCCCGAAAATGGATTTAACTTTACGGAAAGATGTCTGATTTAGAAGTGGTTTTCCCAAACCTTATTTTATAAAAATAATTTATCATGTTGTCATGTCTGGACGTGATTATGTCATGTAGATTGCATTTACATGTATTGATGTTGAAATGTGCATACATTCACGATGATATTATTGATCATGCATTGCATAAAGGGCTTGGGATTATGAACTGGCACCACTGCTCTACCAAGTGTGCACCCATACACATCGGTCCAGGAAAAGGACTGTAAAAATGGGGAGCAGCAGTTGGGTGCGGTTGACTCAAGTCGAAAACGATGATGACATTTTGCATTTTGCATACATGCACGAAAATAATTTTTTGTACTGCTTACTTAGATGGTTCATCATCTAATCGGGCTTTGCCCCTGTGTAACGACCCGCTCCCACTTACGGGCGTCACCAGTAAATAATCAACCTGATTACTCACCCGACAAACCATGACTGAAGGGTTGGACTATGTTTCAACAAAAAAAACACCCTAGGTGGGAACTAGGCTTCGTCCTTCCCTTCGCTCCACTCGGGAATCGGTCCCAACTCAATCAAGAAAACACAGCGGAATGACACCCGAAACCCGAGTGGGCTTCACTTCTCTTCAGCTCGCCCCATAGCAAGCCAGAGGTGACTCAGGCACAAAGCTAGCATACAAACACTTCGCTGAGTATTGAGGATTTATGAGAATGTACCTTGCTGATCTTTACTTGGTCCGGAACTCATCTTGGCCAACTAAGTCATATCCAAAGAACAATCTCACACTCATTTATCACACAATGATGATTACAACAATTAAATACATTTAAGCTTAATAACACAGACATTTACTCACAAGGGTATACAAACACAACGCCCCCTGGCTACATACAAGCAGTAATAAAATACATAACTCGGGCAACACAGCTAGTTGCCACAACAGCCTCCATGCGCCATCTCTGCTTGCATCCGGACTTGCATCATCTACACATGAGGTAAAACCTCATGAGTCATAAAGACTCAGTAAGGGTGCAATGCATGTAAATATGAATATAATGATGATCATGTATGCCCAATGCATGCAAATGAGGCTAGGCCCACTTATCCTCGCAACCCACTAAGGTTTACGGCATCAACCTATCAGCCCCCACCACACTAGTCCTCCATATGGCCATAGGTCCACTAGGTCTTGCATCACACAAGTTAACCACTGGATCTTGCATCACACAAGATAACCACTACATGCAAATGCAACACAAAATCATTATCAAACACATTTACCAACTTGCAAGGCCACCTCCACATGGGGCCGTCCCTTACCTGGCTCGAAGCCTCATCTCTGCCTCGGCACGAATTCCAGCCTGAATCTCAAGTTCCTCTAGGATCACGACCTTCCCGATCAAACCTAGAGGTAAACACACAAAATCCCAACTCTATTAACATCCGGCATTAAACCAATGCCCTCAACTTCGCCACACACACCATCTGAGCCATCCATCAACAACTCAACAGAAACGATACCAACCATAATATAAACTGGGCATCAACAACTTTCCAAACAACCCCGACATAGGGTTAAATTCAACAATTAATTATTCTACATTAACTCGCTTAATGCAAATAATTGGAGAAGAGAATATTAATTTACCTCGACTCATTTGGAGAGAGATTTAGAAACGCCTACACCGACGTTGCCTCCCGAGCTACCATTTGCGTCCAAAAATCTCACTTTCGAGCTCCTGACATGCTCCTCTAGCCCCAATTTATTTTCCAGGGCTTTCCCCAATTTTTTTGGAATTTTTAGGAATTTTTCTCCATTTTTCCTCCTTTTTTCCCATTATTTCATTTTTCTTTATTTTCTTTTTATTTTCTCTTCTTCTTCTCCAGCGCGCGGCTCCTGTTCCTCCTTCTTCTTCGTCGAGTGCTGCCTGCGCACGCCACCGACACCCGCTGCCAGGCCTCCGCCGACCACCACTGTGAGCAGCCTCGCCACCGACGGTCGCCTCCAGCACCGCTGCCACCAGCCGCCTCACACCGCGAGCCTCCAGCGCCCCCACGCATAGCAGTGTTGCAACCACCATGGCTGCTGCAACCGGCTGCTCCAGCGCCTCCGGCCGTCGACGTCGTCGCCTCAGCTCGCTGCAACTGCCCTTGAGCCATCGCCGGCCACCGCTGCAAGCACCGCCTCAGCCGCAAGCCCGCTCCGTCTCTGGCCTCCACGAGCTCCATCGCGCGCGCCTCGCTGCTCCGCCTGCTGCTGTCTTCTTCTTCCATCATCGGCCATGGTCGCTGCAGCCATGGTCGATCGACTCCTCTCTCTCAATCCCTCCCTCTCTCGCGCGCAATGCCTCTCTCGGCTATGCTCCCTCTCGGCCACGAGCTCTCGCTCTCCTCTGTTCTCTCTCTCATTTTGAAATGCCAGAGGCAACATGTAGGAAGCTTCAAGGAAGCTTCCTCTCCCACGCACACACGTATACATATATATAATACATAAATTATATTATTTTCCCCAATTTCACATTTATTTCACTTGAGGACCTCATAATTTCTTTTAAAAATTTTGATAATTTCATTTGGGCCCTCCAATGCCTTATTAATTATCATTTAGCCACCCAAAATCTTGATTTCTCGAAAATTAATTACCGACCTTTACTTGGGAATATCAATTTCATCCCGACGCCTACACGGAACATTTATTCCATCCGAAAACGCCTAAGGGTTGCCTTATTCGCCAAACCGTACCACCCCTAGGGTCCCCTCAGCTTCCTGGAGGTCCCTTACGACCATTCGGTATTGGCACCCACTCAGGCTTATACAGAATTTATTCCGAAAATTATTCCCGGTCAGACCGCTTCCAGCGTCATTATTCTCATCTCGAGATGCTCACCAATCTATTGCCCTCTTCCTTGGACCTCCAAGTCCCGAGGCACTCCCTACCGTCAGCTCAGTAATTCTATTAATTAATTACTCGAAATTGACTATCGGGCTTCCCAGACCACCCGAGGTCCTGCCAAAATAATCAAAATTTATTTATTTTTAATACTATGTAATACC
Organism: Diospyros kaki; assembly: GCA_036245055.1. NCBI lineage: Eukaryota > Viridiplantae > Streptophyta > Magnoliopsida > Ericales > Ebenaceae > Diospyros > Diospyros kaki. The sequence goes on along the minus strand of BSEG01000009.1, from coordinate 16,035,091 downwards.
GGGTATTACATTCCACCCCCTTAAAGAATTTCGCCCTCGAAATTCACTTTGCCTTAATCTCTTGCTCAAGATAATCACATTCTCAGACTACTCTCTGAATCCCCTACTCAAGAATCTCGTAGCCGAACCATTACTCAGCTTTTACCTCGAGTTATTCTCATCTCAAGGCTTTACTTAGGCATTTGGTCCTCCACCTCACGAGGACATTCACCAACCGAATACCACTTTGGCCTCCAGCCAAATCGCGCCACTGGTCGCTGGTCGTGCTTACTAGAACGATATCCATCTCCTAATGGATTTTCTTTGCCTCGAAGCATCGCTTTGCAGTCCACTTCCATTTTTCCCGTTAGTCAAAACCACATACGCTAACATTGCATCATTGATCAGTCTATCACGATTTTACGCCGGTCACACACGGCAACGTTTCTCACTGCCAACTCACATGACCACGATTTTTACGCTGGTCCAACCAGCAACGTCTTAGCACTGATCATTTACCGCAATGTCACATTCTAGTGCCCATTAAACTCTCGGACACCCATTCCACCATGGCATACCGCCATTGATCACATGCCTGCATAGCTTGAGTTGATCCTCATGGTAACCTCTCATTACCGATCAACTTACCATGCTAGCACTACCTGGGAAGCACCCATTTGGCCCACCTTGCCAACTTCAACCATTTCAAACATGGTCTTCTACCTTGACCAGCTGACCCTCATTTATCGATACGATTACGCAAAATCGACTTACCTAACATTAGGCCAGGTAATTACACATTTCCACCATACGTGCATTACCCGAGTCCAACTCGAGCTTAGAGATGCACGCACCATTTCAATCTCACCTCGAGCTTAAGCATGCTCGGGCCACAACCTTCTCCCAACCAGGAGTTCTTCGCATATAGCACACAACGATACTTACTAGCCGATATCACATGCTAGTAGGGTCTCATACCCATACCAGGGAACTCTTCACTGAGCAACCCCTCTTTAATTCTTCACCACATTTCAACTTTTACAATCACGTTCCCATGCAAGGCCTTACCTTGGCTATTTACCCTACCAAGAGTCCAGGATCCTGCCATTGCGCTTAGGGTCGTGGAACCTTCAATCAGCCCTCGTCATCACCCACGGTGCGTGGCATAAGTGATTGGCTTATTACCATCTGCACAATCACTTATGCGTCGCACCTGTAGGATGACTCGTGGCTTTGGTCCACACTACAGCAAGCCATCATGGTTACACCCCCACTCTTGTAGCGGTCTTCTAGCCAAATTTTTCTCGCCCAGCCTCACTTCCATTGGGACCTTTCAAATCTCACCATTTCTCAATAAAGCCTCTTACTCTTGAGGCACGAACTTTCAGCCATCATACATCAAGTTCATTCTCAATTCGCAATAGACACCTGATTTAAACCATCCATAATGGTTCCTCTTGTCCTTCTCGACAAGGACAACACCATGACAGCAACGAATTTCTCCCCCACGGTCGTTGCATCTCAAAATTTACCGATACCAGCCTTCATGGCCATTCATATCCGGCTTCAAGGTCTTACCATGCACAATGGCTACCTTTGACCTTCTTGACAACTTCTTTTCCGTAACCATAATGATGACACCACCATGCCATCTCAAAAGACTTGCTGCTCTTTGAATCTCACTGGTCACCATAACCAGTACGACCCCACTCTTAGGTCGCCTTCCTCACATCACCTTTTATACATATAGCATCTAGCTAAATTCCTGAGAGACTTTGACTTCTCCCGAATTTCTTATACGCTTTGCTACAGCTAACTTACACCTCTTGGTGAGTAACCACATGGCTCTAACACCATAACAGCCTCACTAGCCGATTTCTTTTTCACAACCATTAACCTTAGATACGAGGTCAACTCTCATCAATTGCCCACACACTAAGGCATCCCTCTAGCTGCATCACTCACATCCATTAGGTGATTTCATCACCTCAACACCACTACTAGAGGCCAATCTCGTCTCATAAGCTCTTCCTTCGAGCTCTCATCACCCATTGGCGACATCTTAAATTCGCCCTCAACTTCAGACTAACCAACTCGATTAGCTTTAGCTGGATCGCCCAGCTCACAACCAACACTACCTTCCTCCAGGCACTATAGTTACAATCATCGACCACCGCTTCGATGTAAACTACATCCACTGGAAATCACCCCTGCCACTCATGTGGAATTCACATTTCCACTTAATGCCGTAAGACTTACCTTCCTACTCAGGCACTCACATTTTGCTGGCTTTTCCCCGGGTGATCTTCCTGATAGAGTTGTTGCGCCTTAGGAAGTTCATCTCGCACCGTTGCCTCATGCTCAACCTCTCTTGGGAGAACATCTCTAGTTCTACCCTGATCACATTTCAACACTACTATTTACATCCCTCGCTACAGAGTAACACTCCTTCAAGCGGCACAATACCGCCCTGACCAACTATCTTTTATCACCTTGGATCTCTTTCTCACAATTTGCATGGTCTAACCACCAGGACCCGCTGAACTTTTCTACTAAAGGCATGCACGGTACCAACAAGGCTTTACCTCACCGCCCTCGAGCCTCACGCTCCATTATTGCCATCAGGTGCTACCACCTGGCAATTTCTCGTGTGTCACCAACTGGAAACCCTTCCAGTGCCACATGAGGACACTTCCTCATTTCGCATCGACACAACCAATACTAACACCAGACTGTGCAATCGCGCACCTTCACAATTTCAAACCATGCCTTATCCACACGTTCAGCCTACCACAACTCACATCATTGGGTTAGAGATCGCTTTATTTGAAACCTCCACACGCTTCAATTTCCCCATCTGATGGTTGGCTTCCATTCCGTAAGTCTCACCCTCCACGGCACTTACGTATCATTCTCGAGCCATTTACCAACTCTACAAATCAATCCCATCTTCATGCATTACTGCAAGATCACACTGGGTCCATCATCCCAATTTACCAGATCACTTCGATCAAATTTAACCACAACTATTTTAGCATCCTTTAGCAAGGAGCATCGCCACACCTCTTGTTATCACACCACAAGATATCACTCACTCGATTCACAAACCTTTTTGCTGCCTCGACACCAACAACACTATCACCATACTTCAACCCTTACGGAATTTTAGGTCTGGCTCAGGCATAACCTACAGCATACCCCAGGTCTTCAGTGTCTAATCGTCTCCACCACAGACAGGTTACTCCACGTGGAAGGCTGCAGTCCCTCTTGTGGACTAATCGTCTGCATCCAGTGGTCCATAGCATTAGACCCGTCACTGATAGGTGTCAACCGTAGCATTATTCCCACGCTAGACCCGTTTCTTTTCCCCAGGTTTCTTTCTCAAACATCTCTTCGATCTTTAGTCCCTGACCATCTGCATAGTTACTGTGTTGCCCTGTGCTTTAGGCGCGCCAACACCTGGTCACCATCATCGTGTCACTCCCATACACTGGCCCAACACTAGCTCCCCATCGTGTTGCCCTGTGCTTCAGAGAGTCAACACCAAATCATTTTTACTGTGTTGTCCCTTACACTGGCCCAACAACAGTTTCCTACAGCATGGCTCAGGTCCCACTCTGATCTGTTTCGCACCCCGTATCGTGACTTTCACCTTCCAGTCACACCTCTTATATCGAACTCGACATGACTACCTCGCCACACTCGCGGCCACTATTCTTACCAGGCGTCCTACTTGACAACAAATCTATTGGATCCTTATCGCATTCCCCGATTCCTCCTTAGGACTACTTTAAATGTCCTATCCCTAACAGGAGATTTTCGGTCTCACCTGACCCAATCTCCCTAGGTGCTGCTCCAGTTTTTCGGCATCTGACCGTCACCTGCAGTTCACTAAATTGCTCAGGCCCATGGGCCACTTGCCCTCAACGCGACCCAACTCATTAGTCCTCTGCCACACAGTCCATAGCATCAGATCCGTTACATCGAGCTTTGCACCCTTAACATCAAGGCTACTTAAAGCCTTCCCGAGCTACGCTGGTTCCACCACCATCTTACCAACGCCATCTTACTTGGTTATCCTTGCCTTGATAACCTCAAGCTCATACCATAAGCCCTACTCCTCATGACTTCACATCTCTTACCGCTTAAGAGACTCTCAAACCATTTCACCTCTTGAGGCCTCATGATCTTACCCCACAAGATCACACCTCACGGCTCTCACTCAACATTTGAAAGCTCCAACTTTTAATGACGATGGATCCCAGTCCATCGTAATTCATTCGCCACCCAGCTCATCCTAGAGCTTGATTTATCATAGATTTCGCAACCCCCAATCAACATGCTGAGCCCATCTCAGGCTCTGACACCCATAACCATGGAGCGCCAACCAGTACCTTCTAAGTAAATTGAGACCTCTCGTCTCCCCTTGCATACTCACATGCATTTAGTCACGATGCCCAGCTTGGCCTTCTCGCACGCCTCGCTCGAGCTTCCTTGACTAAGAACTATAAAATTCGGGGCTTCCACATTGCCCATCATGCCCTTGCCCACATGGCATCCAAAGTTGGCATTTCTTGTGCGCGCATAGCCCATGGATGTCCTATTGCCATAATTCACTGCACTCGGCCCACATACCGCTCATACCCTTCATTGGGTGACCTCCGCGTCTCCCTTTAAGGGTCTCGTAACCTTAGGCGTCATCTCGACCCCAGGCATCATAATGAGGGTCTATTCACTTCTCATCTCTCGACCTCAGGCATCTCGCCTGACCCCAAGTGTCAATGAGAGTTTTGATTAACCCCTCATCCATCATTCACATGAACGGTCACTTGGCCTTTCACAATTTGGACTCCTATCCCATGGCTCCCACGCGCATATCTACACATGCCCAACTCCTTTATCCCAAATCTGGATCCTCTTGGATTCCAGCTCGACTCACTTGGGATTTCCATCTCACACAAACACCCGTTAGGGTACATTTGCCACATACCTATCCTTTCTTAGGACATATCCCATTTCATCATGAAATCAACTAGGGTCCACTCATACCCTAGGCACGTGTCCCCTCCAGGATCGCCATAGCGATTCAATCGCATGGCACCATATGCATATCTCATGCATCACTCACGCCCTGACTCCTCTCAGTGCCTTTCTGCAAGCTACCGACGTCATGCCTACCCTGGCCATGACATATATACGCTTCACATGCTCACTCCACCTAGAGCCTCTTTGCAAGCAATAATATCTTACTCCATTCCTGGAGCTCGTCACACCACCTGTTGACGACTTCTTTCTTTGGGGTTCGAGCTAATTTCAACCTCAGCTCACCCTAGTTTAAGCACACAACCTTACTGTGCCACTTCCAAGGGATAACTTTATACCCTCGAACATGCTTGACCATATCCCCGAGATAGGGACGCTCCACTAATCCCTTCCTGGATTAGTTATGCCTCGGTTTGGTGTCCCCACACGAGCCTCAACACTTCAATCTCAAGGAGTTCTCATCCCTAGAACACTTAACATTACCCAAAATTCGCAAATTTGGGTTTCTTGGCACCACACCCACACTTGGGTTTTCGGTTCCCCATTGCTCAACCCATATACCTTTCACAGGTATAACATCTCAATCCAGGGTATTTTTCTCATTCCTTGAACAGGAATATCCCAACATACCATTCAAACCATTGTAGGCCTCAGTGGCTTGACCCAATCCCGTAGGGTCCTTAGTCCACATGACTGGTTTTCCAGGTTATCAGATCAATCTCACATCACAATCTCGAGACCATAGATCAACTGTTCTCGACCCCAACTCAGCAGTTTGGACATTCCAACTTACATCCAAATCATTCAAGAAATCCTCTATTCCAAACTCTGGCAATTGCTCACATCAATTGCTCAACCGACCATACATAATACCCAAGCACGCTAGCCTTCCCCACTCATATGGCTAGCCATGCTCTGATACCAAACTGTAACGACCCGCTCCCACTTACGGGCGTCACCAGTAAATAATCAACCTGATTACTCACCCGACAAACCATGACTGAAGGGTTGGACTATGTTTCAACAAAAAAAACACCCTAGGTGGGAACTAGGCTTCGTCCTTCCCTTCGCTCCACTCGGGAATCGGTCCCAACTCAATCAAGAAAACACAGCGGAATGACACCCGAAACCCGAGTGGGCTTCACCTCTCTTCAGCTCGCCCCATAGCAAGCCAGAGGTGACTCAGGCACAAAGCTAGCATACAAACACTTCGCTGAGTATTGAGGATTTATGAGAATGTACCTTGCTGATCTTTACTTGGTCCAGAACTCATCTTGGCCAACTAAGCCATATCCAAAGAACAATCTCACACTCATTTATCACACAATGATGATTACAACAATTAAATACATTTAAGCTTAATAACACAGACATTTACTCACAAGGGTATACAAACACAACGCCCCCTGGCTACATACAAGCAGTAATAAAATACATAACTCGGGCAACACAGCTAGTTGCCACAACAGCCTCCATGCGCCATCTCTGCTTGCATCCGGACTTGCATCATCTACACATGAGGTAAAACCTCATGAGTCATAAAGACTCAGTAAGGGTGCAATGCATGTAAATATGAATATAATGATGATCATGTATGCCCAATGCATGCAAATGAGGCTAGGCCCACTTATCCTCGCAACCCACTAAGGTTTACGGCATCAACCTATTAGCCCCCACCACACTAGTCCTCCATATGGCCATAGGTCCACTAGGTCTTGCATCACACAAGTTAACCACTGGATCTTGCATCACATAAGATAACCACTACATGCAAATGCAACACAAAATCATTATCAAACACATTTACCAACTTGCAAGGCCACCTCCACATGGGGCCGTCCCTTACCTGGCTCGAAGCCTCATCTCTGCCTCGGCACGAATTCCAGCCTGAATCTCAAGTTCCTCTAGGATCACGACCTTCCCGATCAAACCTAGAGGTAAACACACAAAATCCCAACTCTATTAACATCCGGCATTAAACCAATGCCCTCAACTTCGCCACACACACCATCTGAGCCATCCATCAACAACTCAACAGAAACGATACCAACCATAATATAAACTGGGCATCAACAACTTTCCAAACAACCCCGACATAGGGTTAAATTCAACAATTAATTATTCTACATTAACTCGCTTAATGCAAATAATTGGAGAAGAGAATATTAATTTACCTCGACTCATTTGGAGAGAGATTCAGAAACGCCTACACCGACGTTGCCTCCCGAGCTACCATTTGCGTCCAAAAATCTCACTTTCGAGCTCCTGACATGCTCCTCTAGCCCCAATTTATTTTCCAGGGCTTTCCCCAATTTTTTTGGAATTTTTAGGAATTTTTCTCTATTTTTCCTCCTTTTTTCCCATTATTTCATTTTTCTTTATTTTCTTTTTATTTTCTCTTCTTCTTCTCCAGCGCGCGGCTCCTGTTCCTCCTTCTTCTTCGTCGAGTGCTGCCTGCGCACGCCACCGACACCCGCTGCCAGGCCTCCGCCGACCACCACTGTGAGCAGCCTCGCCACCGACGGTCGCCTCCAGCACCGCTGCCACCAGCCGCCTCACACCGCGAGCCTCCAGCGCCCCCACGCATAGCAGTGTTGCAACCACCATGGCTGCTGCAACCGGCTGCTCCAGCGCCTCCGGCCGTCGACGTCGTCGCCTCAGCTCGCTGCAACTGCCCTTGAGCCATCGCCGGCCACCGCTGCAAGCACCGCCTCAGCCGCAAGCCCGCTCCGTCTCTGGCCTCCACGAGCTCCATCGCGCGCGCCTCGCTGCTCCGCCTGCTGCTGTCTTCTTCTTCCATCATCGGCCATGGTCGCTGCAGCCATGGTCGATCGACTCCTCTCTCTCAATCCCTCCCTCTCTCGCGCGCAATGCCTCTCTCGGCTATGCTCCCTCTCGGCCACGAGCTCTCGCTCTCCTCTGTTCTCTCTCTCATTTTGAAATGCCAGAGGCAACATGTAGGAAGCTTCAGGAAGCTTCCTCTCCCACGCACACACGTATACATATATATATAATACATAAATTATATTATTTTCCCCAATTTCACATTTATTTCACTTGAGGACCTCACGATTTCTGTTAAAAATTTTGATAATTTCATTTGGGCCCTCCAATGCCTTATTAATTATCATTTAGCCACCCAAAATCTTGATTTCTCGAAAATTAATTACCGACCTTTACTTGGGAATATCAATTTCATCCCGACGCCTACACGGAACATTTATTCCATCCGAAAACGCCTAAGGGTTGCCTTATTCGCCAAACCGTACCACCCCTAGGGTCCCCTCAGCTTCCTGGAGGTCCCTTACGACCATTCGGTATTGGCACCCACTCGGGCTTATACAGAATTTATTCCAAAAATTATTCCCGATCAGACCGCTTCCAGCGTCATTATTCTCATCTCAAGATGCTCACCAATCTATTGCCCTCTTCCTTGGACCTCCAAGTCCCGAGGCACTCCCTACCGTCAGCTCAGTAATTCTATTAATTAATTACTCGAAATTGACTATCGGGCTTCCCAGACCACCCGAGGTCCTGCCAAAATAATCAAAATTTATTTATTTTTAATACCATGTAATATCGGGTATTACACCCTGGAACATTCAAACGTTCTAGATGGAGACTGTAGCAGGTACGAAGATGAATGATGCATGAAATGGCACTTAGCTAAGTGCATGATGAACGATTGATGAGATGAATAAATGTGATGTAGCCCATGTGTTTAAGTCCTGCTACTTTGAAATCTGAACGCTTTGAAAATCCATGATGTAAGATATGATGATGATTGGCATATGAGGAATGATGATGTAACCTTATGGTTGATGATGACGATGTATAACCCATTTAGGGTTCATGTTAGTAAGAACGCATGTTATGAGTTAATGTTAGATGAGAACGTATGTTATGTTTTAAGTCGTGCTGAGGATTAAATTCGAGAAACGTTGATGTAAAGATTTTATTTATGATTTAATGTTAAGGTAAGATGACAGGTTCTATTCTAGCTTCCGCGTTTGATGTTATTATTATGACGATTTTCTCTTTAGAGATAAAATATAATGCAGGGAAATTCTGGGATGATGCGATGAATGACGCGATTTAGTATGAGTTCGAAAGAAAAAAAATTATCGTCCCGAGATTGTCCCAAGGAATCAACGCGCCCGAGAAAGCGGGGCGTTACAGTTGGTATCAGAGCTTAAGTGTATTTAGAGCTTTAAGTGGCTCTGATAGTATCAGTGCTTAAGTTTATTGGAGGTTTATGAGAAGTCTGATTTGGAGACTTAGGAAAAGTTTAATTAGGAAATGAGAAACCTATGATGTTTCGGTCAATGTTTTGGAGAATAGAATTTGAAAATTTTGAAGTTTGATTTGATGATGGATAATGAGACAAGGTGAGATAGGATTGAGGTAAAGTTATCTCGATGAAGGAAAGGATAGAAATTTAAAGATTTATCTTTCGATTGTGATTATTAGTTGAAATTATTATGATGAACGATAGGGTAACTGATAGTTATCAAGAACGATCAGATCATGGATGGTTCGTAGAATGAAGTCCCTACTTAGAGATTCGAGAATTATTGATTGAAGTCTTAGAAGTTCTTGATTCGAGGATATTGACCTTGTTAGGCGATAGAACAGCTGGTTGGATGGACCTAGCTATTGAAGTTAGATGATATGATTCGGATATAAGGATGGTTCGGTAACCATGATTATGGATCCAAGAGATTTAGAGATTGTTGATTTGAGGTCATTAGCTAAAAATTTTACGATGAATGTTAAGATAACTAGTAGTTATCAAGGATGATTGAGTCATAGATGATTAGTCTAATGTGTCATAGCCTAGCTTTTGAGTTAGGATCGAATGATAAGTGTTTTCGAGGATCATTTAGTGACTCTGAAGAAGAGATATGTGGATTAAGGATCCTAGGGATTGAGTCGAGCGAAAGACCGAAGGTGGTCAAGTTATGGCATGTGAGATACGCTAGTTGATGAGGCGTCGGTGGTATCTCCAATGTGACTCGCAGAGATGAGGCAAGGAACCCTAAAAGTGTATGAGGTCCAAGTTCCAATAGTATAGGGTACGAGGTGTGCCACTAGCTGGTTGAAAGAGGCTGGAAAGCCTTAGGAATTAACCCAAAATGAGATGGATTGAGTATGGACTGGGTGTCCTATTTAAAGAATTGCGTTTGGATTCGTGGTCATCTTGGGAGTGGTGACACGATGGACCTTGCGAGACTCGAGGGGTAGAGTACCTCAGCTCCTAGTATGGTAAAAGGATCATGAGGTGGTCGTGGTTTGGGTGGCACAAAAGGAAAGCTACTCAACATGTGAAATGGATATGGTAGATTTGATGCGTGTTCGTGAGCCGTGTAGGCGTTACCTATGTGGTGATGTGATTACTGGCTGTACGAAGGTCAACGTATGGTATGGGAGTAAGCCTTCTATGTGACCAGGATAAGGGTGTCAGCTCGTGTGCTGATTCACAGTAAGTGTAATGCATAGAAAGAATTAATTTAATGGTCACGAGTCGATAGTCGGCTGGATCTAAAGATCGAAATGGAAGAGTCAATGGATTTTCGGTAAACGAGATTTCAAGTAGTAAAGGATGGTCGGTTCGAGGCCTTAACGAGGAGCTGTGAGATGGCAATCTCAGTTCAAGAAAGAGTTTCTTATAGGTCGTGTTGACCCTAAGGGAGGATGATGAAAGACCTAGTCAACAGAGGCTGTGGCTACGGTTCAGTATGCCAAGTGAGCTTGGGATCCGAAAGCTTGTAAGAAGGGACTCGTGAAGAAGTTGTGCCTCGTGCAATTGCATGGGGACTTGAATCGTTATTTAAGGTTTAAAGTATCTTCGGTAAAAGATCCTTGAAAGTTTTTAAGGTTCAGTTATTTATGATTGGAACCAAGTACCGTGATCTGAATAGAGATCTTCGAAGATGAATCGATATGGGATTTTCGAGGAAATTCCCTAAGGATTGAGAATCTAAGGAGTTGTGATGAGACTTTAAAGATTTTTAAGAAAAGATCTAGAAGGTCTTTGGAGTAATATCGATAAGGAAATAGAGATTGAATCTCTTAAGCTGTGAAAGCTATGATTCGGCAAGGATCGGAGTATCATGGGTGACGTAAGTATCTACCCGCTTTAGTTGGTGGGACATTTATGAATTGTCGTTTGAAGGTTGTGAGAATCTTTGAAGTGCGTGGAAGAGATAGATAATGCCAGATGTGGCAAGATGTCGGGTCGCAGTAAGGTAAGCTGCAGACCTAAATTTATTATAGATATAGGATTTCGATTATGGAGAATGTAACTCATGTTGAGCTAGACGGTTAGTCTAGATAGCCCTAGTAGGAAAATCGGAGAATGTGTAGCTAGATTGTCGCAAAGCAATGACAGCAAGTCAGGGAAATAAGGAGACTGTGGATATATGGTCTAGGCGTTTGTGGTCAGTAAAAAGTAGTGAGAAAGTTGAGGTAGCAAGAGAAGCTGGGACGCATTCCCGAAAAATTTATTGGGACTATTTCTTGAATGATGAGTTTGGAATTTGCCAGTGATGGCTTGAGATGATTGGATGCCGAGATATGCGTGGCTTGATCGAGAATTATTAGTAAGACATGGAAAAAGGTCATGATGACCTAGTTATTAAATTAGGATTGAAAAAGAAGAAGATTGGTCGTGTATTGGCCATAGGAATAGTAAGTTAAGCTGCAGTTCACGTAATGATGATTGAGGAAGTAAAGTAGACCCTTGATGAAATGTTAAGGTCACGTGAGATGCTAGATGAGAGATAAGTAGATTTTCATTATGATGCTTGAGGGTAAATGGTCCCGAGATTTGGCTTAGATAACAATGACGTCACAGATTGTGTGGACTAAGAGGCTAAAATAGTACGAGTAAAATTGATAGCGCTATTGCCAAGACGATTAGACCTTAGAGTTGAGGGACAAGTCTAGAGATTGTAAGTTGGCAAGTGAACCGGTGCTACGATTGATTGGAAGTTAAAAGAGCCGATAGTCAAATGCAAAGAAGAAATAAGAGGGATTCCGTAAAGTATGATTATAATCAATAGGCATAAGATGGTGCCTTAAGGATCGAGCGTGATTAAAGTCGGTTGGCAAGAGATGTTTTACTCGAGAATTAGTTCAAGCAAATTTGAGGATCAAATGATTAATCAGATGATATAAAATGTTATTAGAGGATCATTTCGAGAAGTACGAGGACTTATTGGAGTCATGGGTATATGAGTGAATAGGTATTAGTTTGGCGACTAAGTAACAAATGAGCAACGATGCAAGGATATTAGTATTACTAGATTTGGGAGACATTGTTAGATTTCGATTGATGTGAAAAGTTAGATTGCAGAAGTAAGATTGGAGACAGATAGAATTTGTTAATAAAGATTTCTTGATGAAATAGCTATACGACATGATTAAAAAATGATAGTGGTCAATTGAGAGAAACTTGAGGTTATATTAAGTAATGACTTAAGGTGAGGTATAGCTAGTTTCGAGGACAAAAATCACTCGAGGACATGTGATTGCTAAGGTAATAGGACCATTGACTTGTTGTGGTAGTTTGGAAGTCTATGAAACAACCTAATGATGATAAGATATGTGTTGCTTGAGGATCAAGGGTACATGAAATAGTTTGATGGCATAAAGAAAAAAAATTTCCTTTAGAATTTTTTTTTATAGAAGTCAAGATGTTTTAAAGATCGAGGACTTTTGTGTTAAGATTGAGAAAATATCAAAGCATGATCGATAAGTTCAAAGAGAAAGGACATCGTGAGAAATCGGCATTAGATAAGTGTCATGTATAAGGATATAGATTCGATGATTAAGCAAATTAAAGATTGAGGATATGGATATGAGAGCCGTGGGCTTAATATGATGATGTGTTTGTCTAGGGATTAATGAGCAAAGTTAGCCAAGAGTTCTAATTTTAAATGCTAGATGGCATTCTAAAGTTTAGGATAAGATATGCGTGTTAGAGATCTTGTGATTAAGAGATAATTATAGACGGTATAGTTTTTCCTAGAAATGAGAGCCTTAGCATGATTAATTGAGATAAAGTAAGGAGAATGTTCTTCCTAGTTGTTTGAATTGCTAAGTGTGAATTTCGAGGACGGAATTTCAAAGATTTGGGATGTGGCAAATTTCGAGGACGAAATTTTTGTAAGGAGGGGAGAATGTAATACCCCGTTTCGGCATAAGCTTGCAATGTAATTTAAATGAGATTAGAATACCGAAAAATAGGCTCGATAGCAAAATAAATTGCCGAATCGACTAGAGAGAGTGCCCCGGAGTGTAATTGGCTAAGGAAAATGGCATGGTCTCGATGAGCATTTCGAGATAGGAATTATGGAGGCAAGAGAAATCGAAATTGAGATGGTTTTCAGTACAGCTAAAATACAGCTTCGGATCAGGCTAAAATACTGAATTGTCATAGGGGTCATCCGAAAATTCAACGGGACCCTAGGGAGGCTCCGATTTTTCATAACCATCAACCCTTAGGTGATTTCAGGACGAATCAATGGCCCGGTGAGGACCCGATGGCGAAATCATCCTTGTTAAGCAAACCCGAAGTTATAAATTTTGGATTTAACGCATCGTAATGTAAATTAATTGAACGTTAAAGGGTGTAATTGCAATTTAAGGAATTTTCTAGTGTAATAAAGAATAAATATGAGAATTAAATGTATTTTCTATTATTATATTAGTCTATAATATATATAAGATATATATATATGTATGATATGTGCATGTGTGCGTGAGGCGTGGGAGACAGCTTGTTGGGCTGTCTTCAGGTGGAACTTTGGGATAAGGAGATTGCAGAGAGATTGAGGGAAGTGTCTAGAGTGATCGCCAAGGCTGTCGGGTGCGTATAAGAGGGAGAGATAGAGGAAATGGATGGAGAGGATGGTGGCCGAATCGGCCATGGCCGCAAAAGGGCCGAGACAAAGAGAAACAGAGAGTGAGATGAGAAAGCCGCGAGAGAGAAGAGAGCTTGAGAGAAAGATCGAGATTGGGAGAAGGAGAGCTGGTAATCGTTGAAGCCGTAAGCGGCCATAGCTGCAAGCTTCAAGTGCAGCCATGGCCACGATAGCGTCGAGGGAGCATGGCAGCAAGCAGAGGCTGCTGTTGCAGCAACCGCGCGGCAAGGGCCGCTCGAAGCATCGAGGTCGGCAGCGATGCAGGCGGGCGCGCGTGCGGAGTGGTCGCGAAGCAGCTGCAACACCGATCGTGGCTGGCTAGAGGCGGCCATGGAAGCTCACAGCGAGCTTCCCGCAAGTTGGAGATGGCGGAGTCGACGCGAGGCGCAACAGCGGCTGGGCGAACAGCAAGCCGCAATGCAGGCTGTTGCGCGGAGGCTCGCGTTGGGGGTCAGTTTGGCGGCGACCAGCGATGTCGAGGATGGTCAAGGCAGTGGCTGGGCATGGCTGGTTGCGTGCTGGAGGCGCGTTGCAGCCGCAGAGAAGAAACGGTGAAGAAGAAGAAGGAGAAGAAGAAGAAGAAAAAAAAAAAGAAGAAAGAAGAAAGAAAGAAAAAAGAAATAAAAAAAAAAAAGATGAAGAAGAAAGTTGCAGGAAGCAGGAATCGTAGGAGAAGATGATGAATAGTAGGAAATAGGAGAAAAAAAAAGAAAAATAGAAAAGAAAAAGAAAAATAAGAAAAAAAAAAGAAAAGGAAGAAAAGGAAAAGAAAATTAGAAAAAATGTCAAAAAATCCTAGAAAAATCCTGAAAAATAGGAAATGAAGATGTAATGATATTCCGGAGACTTTGGCGAGAAAAAAAAAAAAGTTCGGGCACGCGTTTTGAGACGGTGCACGAAAATCGAGGTAATGCACAAAAATTGAGATATCGCACGAAAAATTAATGTGACGTGCAAATAGCGAAGTAGGATGTAAGAATCAAGGTCGGGTGTGAGAATCGAGGCAAGACTCAGGGATCAAGGTTGTGCACGTGAACCGAGGTGATGCATGTAAATCAAGGCGGTGCACAAAAATTCGAATATTGCACAAAAATCGAGGTAAATGCTCGAAAAGTAAGGTAGTGTGCGAAAATCGAGGTGGTGGCAAGAATCAAGGATTTGCGCAACAATCGAGGTTGATTGTGCATTTCGAGGTCATGACGTGTATACCGAGGCAGCCCGGGAGGCTAAGTTAAGGTAAACAGAATTTCCTAGAATATTCCAGTAAATTAGGAAATTTATTTTAGGAATCGTGATTGAGAAATATTTGAGAAAATAATCGAGTAATGCTTAGTTTAGATTATTTAGGAATTATTTATTATTTAGGAATTAATTACTTAGCAATTATTTAGTTAGAAATTATTTAATGAGGAATTTTTTAGTGAGGAAAATGTTTAAGGAATCATTGAGGAAAATAGAAAGAAATAAAAGAAAGTCGTGAGGAAATTATGAGGAATTGATTATTAATGTTATTAAATGAATATGATGGTCAGGGTATGTTGAGGATCTGATTTGAGTACGTTAGAAGCCTGACACGAGAATCGAGATGTTATGAGATGCGTACGAGGTAAGTAGTACTCCCCGAAAATGGATTTAACTTTACAGAAAGATGTCTCATTTAGAAGTGGTTTTCCCAAACCTTATTTTATAAAAATAATTTATCATGTTGTCATGTCTGGACGTGATTATGTCATGTAGATTGCATTTACATGTATTGATGTTGAAATGTGCATACATTCACGATGATATTATTGATCATGCATTGCATAAAGGGCTTGGGATTATGAACTGACACCGCTGCTCTACCAAGTGTGCACCCATACACATCGGTCCAGGAAAGGGACTGTAAAAATGGGGAGTAGCAGTTGGGTGCGGTTGACTCAAGTCAAAAACGATGATGGCATTTTGCATTTTGCATACATGCACGAAAATGATTTTTTGTACTGCTTACTTAGATGGTTCATCATCTAATCGGGCTTTGCCCCTGGAATATTCAAACGTTCCAGATGGAGACTGTAGCAGGTACGAAGATGAATGAGGCATGAAATGGCACTTAGCTAAGTGCATGATGAACAATTGATGAGATGAATGAATGTGATATAGCCCATGTGTTTAAGTCCTGCTACTTTGAAATCTGAACGCTTTGAAAATTCATGATGTAAGATATGATGATGATTGGCATATGAGGAATGATGATGTAACCTTATGGTTGATGATGACGATGTATAACCCATTTAGGGTTCATGTTAGTAAGAATGCATGTTATGAGTTAATGTTAAATAAGAACGTATGTTATGTTTTAAGTCGTGCTGAGGATTAAATTCGAGAAACGTTGATGTAAAGATTTTATTTATGATTTAATGTTAAGGTAAGATGACAGGTTCGATTCTAACTTCCGCGTTTGATGTTATTATTATGACGATTTTCTCTTTAGAGATAAAATATAATGCAGGGAAATTCTGGGATGATGCGATGAATGACGCGATTTAGTATGAGTTCGAAAGAAAAAAAATTATCGTCCCGAGATTGTCCCAAGGAATCAACGCGCCCGAGAAAGCGGGGCGTTACAGTCTCTGCCTATTTATAACCAAGGAAACTTGGCCACTACTTCAGCTAACTTTGGCGTATGAAACACTTAAATTCCCTTCTGCAACTTAGCCGCCAAGCATATCAGAAAATCTCCACAATTTTTGCTGTCATTCCCTTAAATCTTGCTGACATTCTCTCCATTCTCAGCCATGAAATTTTGTTGCAGAACATGCCTTCCACGCATACTGCCACACCTATATTTACTATATATATATATATATTATATATATATTACATTTAATATATATAAAAATTATGCATTAACCCCAAATTTTATCTTAAATTCATTAGAATAATTACCTAATTACAATAATATCCTCAAACACTATATTAATTGATGTTACGATACTGAAAACACAAAATTAATAACTTGAAGCCTAGTTAAAAAGGACGATTTTGCCCCAGTGCCTTATCGAGCTGTCGTTTCATCCCGGAACCATTGAAGGGTTGTTCGTTAAGCAAAGCCGGAGCCCCTTTAGGGTTCTGTTGATTTTTCGGGAGTCCCCTATGACAATTCGGTTTTACAGCCTAATTAGCAGCTGTATTTTAGCTGTACCGAAAATTGTTCCGAATTCGATTTCTTTTGGTACCATAAATCCTATCTCAATACGCTCATCAAGACCATATAATTTTCCTTAGATAATTTCACTCCGAGGCATTCCCTGCAGTCGATTCGGCACGTATAACTGCTATCAAACCAATTTTTCAGTGTTCTAAATTCATCAAAATTACGTGGCAAGTTCATAGAAACATGGGGTATTACACATAGTGGGCCTCATCTCCATGATTTTGTCCCCTCATTGCCTTCCATCCTAAGTTCCCAATGTTAAGCATATGATCTGCATATACATACGTTGTGTATGAAAGGAAGCGCTCAAGGCATACTGCTTGACTACATACATATTGCATGATACCTTGCAGCATACCAGTGCAATATGCTATTCATATTTCATAAATAATACGCATGATTAAGTGGGCAATGTCTAGGGACATCCTCACTAAGCCCGGAGTTGCGCCCGGGTAAGCCCTTTAGGGGCCAAGAACCTGCTTCGGCAGCTCACCGCGAGTCTCACCTTCTCTCGGAGGGCCCCCTATGTTGTCTAGCCCTCCGAGAGGGATTCCTTTCAAGCCTGTCCGATTGCTACTAATGTGTAGGTCCATCCCCGGTTACTTGTAACCATACCGAGATTGACCCCTCTCGCTAGGAAGGTACAACTGTTCTATGTTCAATGCCAACATATGCTTTTCTTGTCTATTGCACTTCTTTCCTACTTGTACTGATTTAAGCATTGGAGGGCATACGCAGGTGAGGAATCCCGCGTGCCTTCTAACGTGTTCCTATGAGTGCAATTACACCCCGAGTGCCTGGGAGGCCACCATCTGATGGAGTTACACACTACCAAAAGTGCCCTCAGAGGTCCATTTACGACCTCAACCAGGGTATCGCAAACCAGAGCTACCCAACACCTATTTCCACTAGTAGACTCCTGCCAACTATCCACCTCACTCTGCCTTGGCTCCATCTTTCTCACATTACAAATTCTATTATCGTAATTTTCGGGCTACAACACTAAAGAATATTAGAAGGCACAAAAGTTTATATCAGGACTGTAAGTAAATCTCCAACAAGCCTTACGTATGTGGGCCATCGACTCATCTAAGAAAGCTTTAAGTCGAGCCTTAACAACTGCAACGAACTTGACTTGTGATAGGACTTAATTGTATACATATTTTTATCTAATTTTTATCTTAACCTTGTGTTATTTTTCTTACATAAATGTGTGTTATATGAATTTTATATTATTTTAATCTCTTTATGTAGGAACCCAGTAAATGATATTATTTCGAAGATTTGGGCGTAAAAGGAAAAGAAAAAAATATTATAAAATTAATTTTAAAATTAATATTATAAATAATTAATTTTATAATATAATTAAAGTTACCATAATTAATAGTATATTAAATATTATATATTAAATTATAATATTTATATATATTATATTATCTTATATTATTTATACATATATATAATATTACAAAAGGATAACTATTATATATATATAATAATAATTTATAATGGAGGCGTGAATGTGGAGACTAGGGTTCATGCGCATGTATATATATATATATATATTATTATAGTATATAAATTGAAGACATGGAATTGAGGAGGGAGGCTTCTGGGACGGCGCACGTTGAAGATTGAAAAAGGGAAGAAGAATTGGACTTGAAGCGACAGAAGCCGCAAGAAAGAAAAAGGCGCACAGTGAGGCAGTTGAAGGAAACCTCACGCACAGGGACGTTCACGAAGCAAATCTATTGTGACCCAGATCTCTTCTAGATCTGGGCAGGAAGTTCTTATTTTCTTTTTAATTTTTGTTTTTATTTTTTTTAATTATGTCTGACTAAATTATTTTAGCTACGGTTTAGATGAATTTTAATCTTGGAATTATGTAATTCTTTGTTTAGTTTGATTCAAAACCCGGTTATTATTTGCATGAGAATTTTATATTATTATGCTTAATGTTTTAAATAATTTAATGATTTATACATGACTGACTAAAGAATTGTTATAAATTAGATATCCATAGGTAATATAAATCACATACTTGACTATAAGATAAAGAAGATTAGGTCATGTGTGGAAATTGAAGAAGTTTAGTGAGTCAAATCCCCTTTCGAGATTAGAGGTTTCTAAAGAATTTAATGCTTATTTATTTTGTTGATATCTGTTCAGAAATTTGACAGTAAAATTGAATTAATAAAAGATTAATATGACATGAGAAAACTTATTAATTAATTGAGGGAAATCCACCATCACATGCAAATAATTATAAAATACTGTAAGGGTATTTTTGGTTTTGAATCGATTGAATAGATAATTACATAATCTATATTAAATGAAATCAAAA
Source organism: Diospyros kaki (assembly GCA_036245055.1). Classification (NCBI taxonomy): domain Eukaryota; kingdom Viridiplantae; phylum Streptophyta; class Magnoliopsida; order Ericales; family Ebenaceae; genus Diospyros; species Diospyros kaki. The sequence goes on along the minus strand of BSEG01000009.1, from coordinate 16,015,602 downwards.
CCCTAGTGCATTAATTAATTAATTTTTCTCACAAAGAATTCAGTTTTTCATTTATTTTTTTTATTTATCCGATTAATTAATTAGTTCAACTTAAGCTAATTAAAATTATTTTGGTATTGTAATTTAGTCCTCGTCGGATCGACACTCTTTTCATCACTATATGCATATTTGATTATGGTACACTTGCCCGAATTAATTGTGCATAAATCACACATCAACTTAAGTGAGATTGATCAGGTTCGATGAAGGAAACAAGGGCCATAAGATAGGAAATTCAACCTTTGAGCCCAAGGATGTGAAGCAATGTTCTCAATGCAAGAGGAATCATCTAGGAAAAAAATGCTTTATGAAGCAAAGGAAGTGCTTTGTTTGCAGGGAAAAAGGCCACATTGGAAGAGATTGCCCAAAACGCAAAAAGACACCCCAAGTTGGGTACCAAGGGAAGATCACATGTTACAATTACGGGCAACTTGGGCACATTTCAAAAGAATGCCCAAAGAAACAAAAGATCGAGCAACCGAATGGAGGAGCACAAAATGTTCACCATGGCCGTGTGTACAATTTGACCTATGAAGATGTTAGAGGCCAACTGTAATGACCCGCTCCCACTTACCGGCGCCATCGATAAATAATCGACCGGATTACACACCTGACAAACCAAAATTGAAGGGTTGGACTATATTTCATCATGAAATACCCTAGGTAGCCACTAGGCTTCATCCTTCCCTTCGCTCCACTAGAGAAATCGGTCTCAAAACAAACAAGAAAACACAACAGATCGGGACCAGAGACCCAAGTGAGCTTCACCTTTCTTTAGCTCGCCTCACGACAAGCCAAAGGTGACCCAAGCACAAAGCTAGCACATCAATATTCATTGAGTGTTGGGGATTTATGGCAACATACCTTTTCGATCCTTACTTGACCCGAAACTCGGTTTCACCAACTAATGCCATATACATCGAGCAATCTCACAAGCACTTATCACCCTATGATGATTACAACCACTAGCTATATCCAGCGCTCAACAACCTATACATTCAATCACATGGATATATACAAAGGATAATACAATTTACAAACTCAACAACAATACTAGTCGCCACATCATTCTTCCGACACAATCCCTGCTCGCATTTGGACTCGCACATCTATAACATGTGATAAAATCTCATGAGTCATAAAGACTTAGTAAGAGTGCAATGCATGTAAATATGAATATAAGCATGATTATGTATGCCAAGTGCATGCAAATGAGGCTAGGTTCTTTATCCTCACAACCCACCAAGGTTTGAGGCGTCAACCTACCCCTTCCCACAACACTAGTCCTCCATATGGCCATAGGTACACTAGGACCTATATCATGTAAGTGTTAACCACTACATGCAATTTCTACCTAAGAAGCTTATAAACCATATTTATCAACTTCCAAGGCCACCACCACATGGGGTTATCCCTTACCTATCTCAAAGCCTCTCCTACCAAGAGCAAGAACGTCCACCTAAACTTCGAGCTCTTCTAGGATCACCGCCTCCCCAGTTGAACCTAGATTACACACAAATCCCAACCATACATCAAATATTAAACCAGGGCTCATATTTTTGCCATACCGCAAAAGCCACCCATCAACAACTATAACCAACCCCAACCACGAGCATAATCCAACCATCACTTTACATTACATCATCTCACATAATGCAAATAAATAGAAAAGAAATAATCTAGAGGAGAAATTTAGAAATCGTCCATACTGACGTTGCCTCCTAAGCTGCCACCTAGGGCCCAAATCTTCATTTTCGAGCCTTTGGAATGCTGCTCGAGTCCCGAAATAATTTCAATTTTTTTTCCCATTTTTTGGAATTTTCTAAAATTTTTTCTTATTTTTCCAAATTTTTTCTCCATTTCCAAATTTTCTTTTTATTTTCTTTTTCTTTTCTTCCTTCCTCATTCTCCCGTGTGCGTCTTCTTCCTCTGCTTCTCCTTCTCTACACTCGCACAGCCTGCGCACCAGCATTGCCGCTTCGCCTCTACTGACCGTTGCCGCTGCACGTGCCATCTCCGCTAGCTGACACCGGCTGCCGCACAACTAGTGCCGTCAACTGCCACCACCTCGAGCACCAACGGTCGCGACTATTGCTTCCAGTGTCGCCATTGCCGTTGCAACCTCCATGGCTGCCAAAGCTTCCATAGCTCACCGCGACTACTGTCGGCCATCCATGCCGCTGTTGCACCGACCAACACAATCACCGGCCCCATCTTCAGCCTTATCCACCGCTGGCCACTACTGCCTCTGTTGGTAGCATTGAAACCAGTCACCGACACCGCCACTGCTACAATTATCGCTGGTCGCCCGGCCAACCACCCCACGATCAACTAGTTCCCAACCATTCCAAGATTTCTCACCTTTCTCCCGAGCTCTCATTACTCCTCTCGGCCATGGCTCTCTCCCTCTCTCTCTCTCTCTTTACTCTTTGAAAATATCAGAGGGGAGGAAGCTCCTCCCCAAGCTCCCTGCGTACATATATATACACTTTAAATTACACATTAAACCCCCTAAATCTCATAATTCCACTTTAAAACCCTTTTAATTCCACTTATAAATTTTGATAATAATACTTGGGCCCTCCGAAGGCTTTAAATAATTATCATCAACCTACTCCCAGGCTCGATTTCTTCAAAAATTAATATCTGGCTTTTACTCGATAAAGCCAATTTTGCCCCTGCGCTTGCACGGGATCTTTAATCCACCAGAAAACGTCTTAGGGTTGTCTTACTCGCAAAACCGAATCACAGCTAAGGTCCCTTCAGCTTCCTAGAGGTCCCCTATGACCATTCGGTATTGGCACCCATTCAGGCTTATACATAATTTATTCTAAAAATTATTCCCGGTCAAACTGCTTCCAACAACAATAACCTCATCTTGAGGCGCTCACCAATCTCATATCTTCTTCCCTGGACATCCATTCCCTGCTAACGATTCGATAATTTTTATTAATTAATTTCTTGAATCCGACTTTCGGGCTTCTCGAACCACCCGAGGTCCTTTCAAAATCACTGAAAATTATTAATTTTTCAATACTATGCAATACGGGGTATTACACTAACCTTGCAGTTATTGAAGGTACCCTATTTTTCTCTGATACTCCCGTTCATGCTTTGATAGACCCTGGTTCTATGCATTCATTTATCTCATGTGCATCTGCATATAATTTAAAGTTAGAGCCAAAGGAATTGGGGTATCAAATGATCATAGCTACCCCTATGGGTATGACTATTGAAACTGCGACGGGATGCCAGGGATGTGTTTTAAACATAGGAGGGGAAAATCTTTAGATAGACTTAGCTTTGTTAGATATCCAAGATTTTGACATAATCATATGAATGGATTTCCTATCATTATATGATGCTAAGGTAGATTGTAAGAACAAGATTGTAAGCTTGCTCAAACCTAGCAGAAAATGGATTATTTTTCAAGATCAAGGTAGTGGTAGTAAAGGGAAGTAGAGCATGGCATTGCAAGCACTACAAACCTCAAATTCCAAATTAAGTAAGGAAAACCTTGAGATAAATATGGTGAGGGTCAAAAATGAGTATCCTAAAATTTTTCCTAAGGACTTACTAGGTCTCAATAGACCTAAGTACCAGGTACTCAGTCTATTTCTATACCCCCATATAAAATGGCCCCAGCAAAAATGATAGAATTAAAAGAACAGTTGCAAGCACTGACTGACAAGGGGTTTGTTAGACCAAGTATGTCCTCTTGGGGAGCCTCGATACTCTTTGTAAAGAAGAAAGATGGTAGCATCATGAGAATGTGTATCGACTACTGACAACTGAACAAAATCACCATAAAGAAGAAGTACCCACTTCCTAGCATTGAAGAATTGTTTGATCAGTTGCAAGGAGCCAAAGTATTCTCAAAAATAAACTTTTGGTCAGGATACTATCAGATGAAGATTAAGCCAGAGGATGTACCTAAGACTGCCTTTCGATCTCCTTATGGCCATTACGAATATTTGGTGATGTCATTTATATTGACAAATGCACCTACCGGATTCATGGATTTAATGAACCGAATCTTTAGACCTTATTTGGACAAGTTTGTGATAGTCTTCATTAATGACATTTTGATATACTCCTCGAATGAGGAGGAGCACGAAAAGCATTTAAGGATTATAATGCAAACGCTATAGAACCATAAGTTGTATGCTAAGTTTTTGAAATGTCAATTTTGGCTTACTCAAATAGCATTCCTTGGACATATAATCTCAGCTGAAGGCATAGCCGTGGACCCAGCAAAGATAGAAGTAGTACATAGTTGGCAAGCACCCAAGACTGTTGGAGAAATTCAGAGTTTCCTTAGATTAGCCAGATATTATATAAGGTTTGTGGAAGGATTCTCCAAAATCTTCGCTCCACTTACCTGATTAATATAAAAGGAAGTTAAATTCATATGGGATAAAAAGTGTAATCAAAGTTTTCAAGAGCTTAAGACACGATTAACTTCGGGTCCAATTTTAGCAATGCCAACCAAATTAGGAAGATTTGTGATTTCTAGTTACGCCTCTAGAATAGGCCTGGGATGCATCTTAATGTAAGATGAAAAAGTGATAGCTTATGGATCTTGGCAATTAAAAAGGCACGAGCAGAACTATCCAACCCATGACTTAGAATTGGCGGCCATTATATATGCTTTAAAGTTGTGGAGATATTACTTGTATGGGGAGCAATTCAAAATGTTTACGGATCACAAGAGTTTGAAATACATATTTTCCCAAAAAGAATTAAACATGTGACAAAGAAGATCGATGGACTACTTAAAAGATTTTGATTCTACCATCTCTTATAACCGAGAAAAGGTGAATGTAGTCGTAGATGTCCTTAGTCGAAAGAGCTCTGAGATCCTGGCTAGCATGATGATCAAGGAATGGGAAATGATTGAAGATTTTATCCATTTGACAGTAAGTGCCAAGCCTAAGTTGATCAATGGGTATTTGGCAAGTTTAACAATCCAACCAAACATAATGAACCAAATTAGGGTAGCCATCCAAATGAACTTAAGAAGGAATCAATGGATAGACAAAAACGACCGAGTAAGAGCACCCGATTTCAAGTACCATGATGATCTACTTCGATTTCAAGGAAGAATGTATGTGCCGAAAGAACAAATTTTACGACAAGCTATATTGGGAGAAGCTCATCGAGCTAAATATAGAGTACATTTGGGAGCCACGAAAATGTTCATGGATCTCAAAGAAATTTATTGGTGGTCCGGAATGAAAAAGGATGTAGCTCGATATGTGGTGCAGTGTGATTTTTCTCAACGCATCAAAATTGAACACCAACGCCTAGGAAGATTATTGCAACCTTTGGACATCCCTGAGTGGAAATGGGATCACATTTGTAACGACCCGTTAGAGGACCTGAAATTTATTTAGAATTATTTAATTATTTATTTAATTCTTGAGTAAAGAAATTGGCCAAGGTGGCAATTTAGGAATTTTTAAATGAGAAAAATAGCATTTAATTGTATTTAGATTATGTGGAAAATAAAGGCAAGGACATGAAGGTAATTTTAGAGATTTAAATAATAATTTCTTTTTAATAGGAGTTATTAATTATATGATATTAAATATTTAAGGAAGAATCCATGCGTGAGAATGAATTGGAGTCTCCAAGTTATATAAGGAATGAGATATGGGTTTTAGGGTTGCTCATTTATAAACAAGGCATATAGTGCATGCAGTTTTCTTCACGGCACATGAAGAACAGAGACCAAAGAAGCTATAACAGAGTTTGCATAGGAGATTTTAGATTGAGATCGTGTGAGTCGATCAAGTTTTATCAAGGCAAGTATCTTCTCTGTAATTCCTTCCATTACAGGATCATGTTAGTTCATTTTCAGATGATCAAGACTCTTGTTTGATTCTCAATTTTTATCAGTCAGTAGATACAGATATATATATATATATGCACATACAGTGAGTCTTGGCAAGCCAGGCATAATTTCTTTATAGCGATTCAATCAAATATAATCTTTGAATCACCCTTGATATTGTTTCATGTCAATTGGGATTTGTTTTCCCAAGATTTTATTTCAGAATGATGTAGTTTTGTGGTGTAGTTTTGTTAAGATTTGAATCAAAGCAGTGTCTCTATAAGCGTTCATGTGTGTCAAGAATAGTTGCAGATATTCAGATGGCTCTTGTTTGTATCCGGATGGCCTTGTTATATCCAGATGCGTGTTTTCCATATCCGAATGTGTTCCGCGATAGTTGTGAGTGATATCCGGATACCTTGAGTCGTAACTGGATGAGTCGAGTATGTTCTGTGAGTAATATCCAGATACCTTGTATCGTATCCGGATGTATCCAAAGTAATTTTGAGTATGATATCCGGATGGTTTCCTCATCCATCTAGATAGGTCAAGCTGATATCTAGATATCTTACTTCATATCCGGATGCCTTTCTCATAAATTGAACCTCATTCGAATGCCTATGTTTTTAATAGCCTCAAATCCAAATGCCTTGGGTCATATCAAGGTGTGTCTAGTATAATGTGTGAATGATATTTGGATGGTTTCCTCATCCGGATAGGCCCAGCATATCCGGATGCCTTATTTCATATCCGAATGCCTCTCTCAAAAGTTGAAAATCATAGCTGATTGGTCTCTGAAGTATCCGAATGCCTTAATGAGATATCTGGATGGCCTAAATCATATTCAGATGTCCTGCCCATATCCGAATACTTCTTCTAGATATCTGAAAAACTTGATTCACATCCGGATAAGCCTTCAGCATATCCAGATGTCTTTCCCCCATATCTGGATATCCTTTCTTATATCCAGATGGTTTTTCCAACAATTCGAATATAGCTTTCTAATGAATCTCAATCCAAGTCATTAATTAAATAGAGATTAAATATCATCAAATATTGGAATTTCATGACTTCTATGATAAACATAACACGCCCATAGCTCGTGAATCGATGTATTCCAACATATAGTAGATGGTCATATGACATGATTTAGCATTATTATGTGACATTATGTGGATATATTCTGGTATGAGTATGGAACATGACTTTATATGGAGCACTTCATATCGTGTGCTAGCATGTATGTGAATATTGCATTGTAGTAAACGAGCCAGATTGCTGGTCTGTAGGGATCCCATAGTTTTAGTTATAGCTCAGTTATGAGTTGCTCGCCTAGTGACGACCAGGAGGCTAGGGGTATATTGCCCACAGTATGTACTTACATTTTTTATGTTTGTAGGATTCAGAACAGGAAGGTATGTATTATAGATTATGTGGGCCTATGAGGTAAAGTTACATTACTTGCATTTATTTTACAGTTTATGTGCATTATCATCTTGTAAATACAAATAGACAATGATTATTATTTTCCCCTCAATACAAGGACAATTAGTATTTTTATGAGTATCGATATTTCTCAATCCAGTTTTAGTTTCTTTCATGATATTACTTGTTGAGCTTTGTAGCTCACATTTTACTCTTCACCATTCCAAGTCATAGCAGGGGAGTACTAGATGTGGGGTCTAACAGCTTTGGTCAGTAGTGTGTGTACGTGGAGCCGCTCAGGAACAAAAGATGTTTGGGAGTTGGTGTTATTTTAAGTCTTGTCAGTTAGGAGTATTTTATATATTGAGGGATTTTACTTAGACAACATTTATGGTTTCTAGTTTATGTTGATCCTTTCATAGATCAGAGTTATGTTACAGTTTGATTGAGATTTTTCAATTATGATTGATCAGTTGAGTTGTTGATGTTTCCAGTTTTAGTTTTATGGTGAGTTTTATGTTACTTTATCTAAGTTTCCTGTAGCACCTCTTCTTAAGTGACTCTAGGAGAGAGGTATTACAGTATTGGTATCAGAACAATGTTTTTAAGATGTCTCTAGTACACACATAGGATGTTGGGCAGAGTTAGGACTTATGTCAGTCAATTAGACAAGTTGGCCCATTTAATAGTATTATAACCCTAAGTGGTGATGCAGGAAGATGAGTAATAGAGGTGGACGACCCCGAACTCGTAGTTAGGCTACTTCCATTCCAAACAAAGTTCCAATGTCTACGTCTAGCATACCAAGGGAGTCTAGTAGTGATCTATGACAGGGGATGGCTGAGATGCGAGTTATGTTAGCAGGGTTGATGAGGGTTGTAGATACCCTAGCTGTTAATCAAGTAAGGAAACCATAAGTACCACATGAGGTAGGAGGTAGTGGAGGCAATCCACTAGCCACCTCAACAACTCCAGTTGTGAAGGCAGACACCGAAAGTCAATTATTAAAAGATTTCTTGGCCTTCCGACTGCCAGCGTTCTAGGGAGGCACAGACGCAGCAGCGACAAAGAATTGGATGTTGTCAATAGAGTGTTGGAAATGTATGCCCTAAAGACACGTTTTATTTCATTTATGGTAATGATGTTTCCTTTTAGTCAGTTTATTGCACATATATCTTTTGCATTTAATTGTTGGAAAAGTGTCCATGCTATTAAGTAAGTGATTCATGTGATGGGTCGTTCTTCACAGTTAGGCATGAATCATGGGTACTTAATAAGCAAGAAAAATATTACTCTTGATCTTTTGATAGAACTGGGCATTCTATCATGATAAGATCATTGTGCAATAGATCCTAATGGAGGATGGCTTGCCTTAGCCAGTAAACAGTCCGTTTACTCTTATTGTACAAGCGCATTTGGAATGCGTAGAGTGGACCTGTGATAGAAGCTAATGACAAAGTACTGATTATCATGGAGCTGGTCTATCACTGCTACTACGTGGACGAGTACTCTAATACTTGAGTATTAGTTGGTGGTCTAGTGAGCCTAGAACTATATTCTTAGATTCACTGTAGGTGAGGTCTATCAAAGATCAGCAACCTTGTGAGTTGGGAGTGTGGTTTCTAATTAGCTAAGACAGACTGATACAAGATAGTTTCTGTGATTCACCCCCTTGTGATTGTCCAAGAATAATCAAATAATCCAGGGCCCTGGGAACGTGACTTGAGAGTGTGTGCTTCTGGGTAGCTCCCAGTGATAAGCAAGTACATTCGAGTAGTCATGGATTATTGGACTAGTGATCTAAGGATGGTAGAAGTCATTTAGAGAGGTGTTAGTACATTATTCCTTTCTAAATGATGGGTGTTACACAGAAGGGTATTATCGTCATTACACTAGTAGGTCAAAGACATCGCACATGCAAAATTATTCGTGGGGTCAGTGTTACCATATGGTGATAGTTGGAACACTTAGAATGACAAAATATAGCTACTAGGTAGCAGGGATATTTTGGTCATTTTAATAGCCATGAATAATTTGTCTTTTGGTCCCCGGGGTAGCTCGATATAACTCATGTATTTTTAATACATTTGGCCTATTGGGTGGATTACATGAGAGAGAATTATTTTATTCAGAATGGTCCATTGGGCTAGAATAAAATAATAAGTTCATTGGTTTTAATTAATTAATTGGGCTAACCCAATTAGAAAATTAATTAATTGGACTTGGCCCACTAGGGTTTGGCCCACTAGGGTTTTAACCCTAGGGTTTTCCCTATATATATTCTCTCTTTTGTTTGTTTTTTCACCCAAGTCGTTTTTCTCTTCGTCACCAAGAGAGGCCACGAGTTTTAGAGTCATACCTTGGAAGATCAAGAGATCTGATGCGAAGGAGCCGACGAATCGCAGGACAGCCGTCATCTCCGCCACGCGAAGAAGCCGTCGCGCCTCCTCCTTCTATCACTCCATTCCGACCGGTAATCCGAAAGAAAAGTAAGTCTTCTAGATTCTTATCTATACGAGGATCGATTTTGTTTTAAAATCGCTTCCGTTGCATGCTTTGATCCTCGTAAACGGTCCTTCAAGTGGTATCAGAGCCACGGTTTTGTTGGTTTGAATCTAGGAGCATGCCTAGGATTAAAAATCGGAAAAAGGGTGGTTCCTTTTATTGATTAAATGCTGTTTTGATTGCGTTTATGGATCCCTCCAAGAATGGTTTTAGATGCCTTGTAAACCTCATGAGTGGAGGTATAGGACGTTGTAATCGTTTGTGTTTATTCAAATAGATTCGATGTAAGCCTCGCGGTTGGGGTATAGGCGGATGTACAACCAGTTTTGATGGTTGATTTGATCGGTTTTATTTTATGCTTATGTAATGGTCGATCAAAGAAGGAAAAACCAGATTGCAGAATCGGGTAGATTGCAGCGTTTTTCCAGCCATCAAGATTGCAGCGTTTTTCCAGCCATCAAAGATTGCAGAATCGAGATGGCGGCCTGTTTTATTGCGGAAAAAGGGTTTGCAGTTTCGGCCGGATCGGGCAGCGTTTATTCCAGAAAACCAGATTGCATAAATCGGCCATGCTTGCAGCGTTTTTCCAGAAAACCAGTAGCCATCGATTGCAAAGGGCTGAATGTGATGGAAGAATCGGCCAGATCTGGTTTCGGCCAAGGGCTTGAGTCGTCCATCACAAGAAATCAGCATTGCAGATTTTCGGGATTGTCCATGGAACTTGCGGCGGCTGAAGGAGCGACCTAGGGTTTCTTCGAACAGTTGGCGGCTGCGGTTTTGGCAAGGAGATCTGGTAGTTTTTGCATGGAGAAAAATTTTGGTTCGGGGCGCTGCCCCGCACCCCGCAAGGGGCGGCTTCCCCTTGACCCCCGCCCGCTAACCGGCTAGCGGGACCGCCGAGCTTACGGCGGGCTTCGCCCGCCCCAACCCCATAGTTAGGTGTTTTAATTAAAAACCATTCTTGGAGGTTAAATTATTTGCAATTAGATTATCCTTGTGATATGTTGCATGAAAATAATTAGTAAAAGGATGGAACCACCTTAGGATTAAACAAGACCACATTTAATATTTATTCTATGTGATGTTTAATCAATTATATGGTCACTTAGGAATAATGAATAGAAAAGCATGTAACTAGTTTATTGTGCTTTTTCAATTGTGATCATATGAGAAGTTATTTCATGAAAAACGTTTTATTAAGCCAATTGATGAAATTAGTTTACAGGTTTGCTTTCTCAAAGGATTTATCCCTTGGTATAGAAAGTAAATGTAGACTTAGATATTTCATAATTAGGTTTAAATTTTGGGTTGATTAATAAAAAGAAAAATTAACTTATGGTTTACTCTCTCAAAGTTTTTTTTTATCCTTGGATTAGAGAGTGTTTCAAGTTTAGATATTTTTCTAAGTATTAATGGAATCCAAAAGGAAAAACGTTTTTAATCAAAACCCTTGTTTTAAAAGATTAAGTGGGAGAGGGGTTCCAACGACCCCATGGCTTCCTCCACACCTTTAATTAGAGATCGTGGATGCCCTCGTGTCATTCTGAGCATGACCCCCTATAGGATGGGTATTCCATAAGGATCTAGATCTAATGGTAAAGGTATAACTAAAACCTAGGATATGTTTTGTTATCGGCCGGCCTATCGTTGGAGGTAATAATGCAAGATTATCCGTAGGGAATGTGAGATAATGGCCGCCCTATCGACGGAATTATTCTCTAGATCATTTCCTATTCAGGAAGTTTAGTTAGTGGTGGTTATACACTTAACTTAGAGAATTATTAACCTCCCTATCGGAGCTCTGTTAGTTCTTCTAAGAGCCAAATGACATATTATTGATAATAGTTTGAGGGAAATCTATTTTCAAGATATAATATGAGCTTATGTGCAAAATACTTGTTTATATGTGCATTGTCTAAAATGTCTTATTTTTCCATAAATTGTACAGGAATGTCAGGTGGAGGTTCTTTCAGTCCCCTTGCTATGATCCTCAAGGATTCTAAGCTGGATGGGGGTAATTATGTTGACTGGAAGAGGAAGTTGAACATAGTACTCACAGCCGAAGGGTACAAGTATGTTCTGACTGACCCCTGTCCTGTGATTGGGACAAACTCCACTGACGAGGAGCGCCAGGCTGAGGCGGAATGGAAGCAAGCTGACGAGATGGCTCGTTGCTACATGTTGGCTTCCATGTCCGATGTGCTTCAGTCGAAGCATGAGCATACCCCCACTGCTTATGATATTGATTTATCGTTGCGCACCATGTTCGCTGATAAGAGCCGGCCCGCAAGGCAGGAAGCTCTTAAAGCGATTATGACTACCAGGATGGCTGAGGGGGCATCAGTTCGAGAGCACATGCTCAAGATGATTGCTTACTTCGAGGAAGCCGAGGTATTGGGAGCGACGATAGATGCTGAGAGTCAGGTAGACATGGTCTTAGAGACTTTGCCAGATTCATACTCACAGTTCAAATTGAACTATAACATGAATAAATTAGAGATGAATCTAGTGGAGCTCATGAAAGAGCTCCAGGCGGCAGAGAAGATCATGAAGCCTACCTCGAAGGCTCTAGCTATTCATTCTGCATCTTCTCCTAGAGTTGGCCCTAAAGCCAAGAACTTTAAGAAGAAGAAGGGTCAGAACAAAGCAGGGGGCAAGCCCATAAAGCCCGGAGCTAGTCAGGTTGATGCCAAGCCCAAAGGCAAGTGCTTCAAATGTGGGCAGAAAGGACACTGGAAAAAGGATTGTCCTGCCCTCAAGGTGAAAGCATCAGGTATTGCTCTTTACTTAGAATCCATCAGTTTGGTAGGATCTTCATCCTCTTGGATAGTTGATTCAGGATCCACTGATCATGTCTGTAACTCTTTGCAGGGGTTCAGAAAGACAAGGACTCTACATGAAGGAGAGCATGGATTGCTGGTAGCTAGTGGAGCTCGAGTATGGGCTGAAGCAGTGGGAGTTTTACATTTGTTTTTTGATTGTAATAGGATTTTAATTTTGAAAGATGTTTTATACGTTCCTGCTTTGAGACAGAATTTAATTTCAGTTTCTAAATTGATTTCTTATGGATATTCTGTTTTGTTCCATTCTGGTGTCACTATCAGTAGAAATGGACAGGTTATTTGTTCAGGCAACGTATTTGGGAATCTTTATTATATTAATCCTATTAAAAGTCAAATAAACAACTCTGAAATTGAACCAGTTAATAAGAAGAGAACATTATCATCAAATGATTCTTATCTATGGCACTTAAGATTAGGACACATTAATCCTAATCGGATTCAGAGGCTAATCCATGATGGACCCTTGGGCTCATTGAGATTGGAAGAATGGCCTCAGTGTGAATCATGCCTAATGGGCAAAATGACTAAAAGGCCATTTACTCAGAAGGCAGGTAGAGCCAAAAACATATTAGAGTTAGTTCATAGTGATGTTTGTGGTCCAATGACTACACCTGCTAGAGGAGGTTACGAGTACTTCATCACATTTACGGATGACCACACTCGTTTTGGTTATATTTATCTTATGAGGCGCAAGTCTGATTCTTTTGATAAATTCAAAGAGTTTAAGGCTGAAGTGGAGCGTCAAACAGGTAAATTAATCAAAATTTTGAGGTCAGACCGTGGTGGAGAGTACCTTCTTGGAGAGTTTAAGAACTACTTAGTACATCACGGTATAGTTTCTCAATTGACTGCACCTGGGACCCCCCAGCAGAATGGAGTCAGTGAGAGAAGGAACAGGACTCTAATGGAGATGGTAAGAAGCATGATGAGCCATGCATCTCTTCCTATTTCCTTTTGGGGATATGCCTTAGAAACAGCGGCATACATTCTGAACTTGGTACCTTCCAAGTCTGTACCTAGGACACCCTATGAGATGTGGACCGGACGAAAGCCTAGTCTAAATCATCTCAAGATATGGGGCTGTCCAGCTTATGTATTGACTAAGGGGAATAAGTTGCAACCAAGGTCAGAATTATGCTACTTTATAGGATATCCAAAAGGCACTCGTGGTGGATATTTCTATTATCCTAAGGAGCAGAAAGTACTAATCAGTACTCATGCTAGATACTTGGAGGATGATCAGAGTATGTCCACTAAGGGTTCAAGCAGAGCAGAACTAGATGAGAAGTTGTCTTCTGAACAAACTTCAGGTACATCTAGTGTCCCAATTGAGGAACCAAAAGAGACACAACCGAGTGTTTCTATACACACGGAGCCTCGTCGTAGTGGGAGGGAATCTAAAGTTCCTGATAGATGGACAGGAGAAGCTTTCGAGCTAGTCTCTGACAATCAGGAACAAGATCCCACTAGATACGAGGAGGCTATCCTTGATGTCGATGTGGACAAGTGGCGTCTTGCAATGGATGCCGAGATTGAGTCTATGCATCTCAATCAGGTTTGGGATCTTGTAGCTACACCTGAAGGGGTAAAACCCATAGGGTGTAAGTGGGTATACAAGAGGAAAAGGGGAGCAGATGGAAAGGTGCAAACCTTTAAAGCAAGGTTGGTTGCAAAAGGATTTACTCAGAAAGAAGGGATCGATTATGAGGAAACCTTTTCACCAGTAGCCATGCTTAAATCCATTCGCATACTCCTTGCCATAGCATGTCATTATGACTATGAGATATGGCAAATGGATGTTAAGACGGCCTTTCTTAATGGCTATCTTAGTGAAGACATCTATATGTCCCAACCAGAAGGCTATATTGTGAAGGGCCAAGATCACATGGTCTGCAAGCTTAAGAAGTCCATTTATGGACTTAAGCAGGCATCAAGGGCATGGAACAAACGTTTTGATGAGTCTATAAAGTCTTATGGATTTATTCCAAACGTAGATGAACCATGCGTGTATGAGAAAACAAATGGTGAAAAGGTGTCTTTTCTGGTGTTATATGTTGATGACATTCTCATCATAGGAAATGATGTAGGGATGATGTCATCAATTAAGATTTGGCTATCGAGTCAATTTAGCATGAAAGATATGGGAGAGGCTAGTTACATTCTCGGTATAAAGCTTCTTAGAGATAGGAAGCAGAGAATGTTAGGTTTATCCCAATCTTCTTATATTGACAAGATATTGGTCAGGTTCAGTATGGATCAGTGTAAAGGGGCATTAATTCCTTTTAGACACGGATTGGGCTTATCTTCCAGGGACTGTCCCAAGACAGAGGAAGAAAAGGCGCGCATGAGTAGGATTCCTTATGCTTCAGCTGTAGGAAGTCTCATGTATGCCATGCTGTGTACCAGGCCAGATATCTGCTTTGCTGTAGGCATGATAAGCAGATTTCAGTCAAATCCAGGGGAAGCACATTGGCAAGCTGTAAAGCATATACTCAAGTACCTTAAGGCTACTAAGGATTATATGCTAGTTTACAGAGCTGATGACTTAGTTCCAGTAGGCTACACAGACTCAGATTTCCAGGCTGATAAGGATGAAAGAAAATCCACTAGTGGATATGTTTTCACCTTGTCTGGAGGAGCTATTTCATGGCGGAGTATCAAGCAATCTTGTATTGCTGATTCCACCATGGAAGCTGAGTATGTAGCAGCATCAGAGGCGTCCAAGGAAGCAGTATGGCTCCGGAAGTTCCTTATAGAACTAGGAGTTGTACCGCATGTGGAAAAGCCTATTATCCTTTATTGTGACAACACCGGAGCAGTGTCACAATGCAAAGAACCAAGGAACCACAGAAAGGGCAAGCACATTGAGAGGAAGTACCACCTCATTCGGGAGTTCATCCAGAAGAATGAGATAGTGGTGGACCAAATATCTACATCAAACAATCTAGCAGATCCTTTCACCAAGCCTTTGGCAGAGAAGGTCTTTCGAAGACACTTAGATGTCATAGGGGTGGGAACTTATGGATTTTCATAGTCTTTGAGTGCAAGTGGGAGATTGTTGGAAATGTATGCCCTAAAGACACGTTTTATTTCATTTATGGTAATGATGTTTCCTTTTAGTCAGTTTATTGCACATATATCTTTTGCATTTAATTGTTGGAAAAGTGTCCATGCTATTAAGTAAGTGATTCATGTGATGGGTCGTTCTTCACAGTTAGGCATGAATCATGGGTACTTAATAAGCAAGAAAAATATTACTCTTGATCTTTTGATAGAACTGGGCATTCTATCATGATAAGATCATTGTGCAATAGATCCTAATGGAGGATGGCTTGCCTTAGCCAGTAAACAGTCCGTTTACTCTTATTGTACAAGCGCATTTGGAATGCGTAGAGTGGACCTGTGATAGAAGCTAATGACAAAGTACTGATTATCATGGAGCTGGTCTATCACTGCTACTACGTGGACGAGTACTCTAATACTTGAGTATTAGTTGGTGGTCTAGTGAGCCTAGAACTATATTCTTAGATTCACTGTAGGTGAGGTCTATCAAAGATCAGCAACCTTGTGAGTTGGGAGTGTGGTTTCTAATTAGCTAAGACAGACTGATACAAGATAGTTTCTGTGATTCACCCCCTTGTGATTGTCCAAGAATAATCAAATAATCCAGGGCCCTGGGAACGTGACTTGAGAGTGTGTGCTTCTGGGTAGCTCCCAGTGATAAGCAAGTACATTCGAGTAGTCATGGATTATTGGACTAGTGATCTAAGGATGGTAGAAGTCATTTAGAGAGGTGTTAGTACATTATTCCTTTCTAAATGATGGGTGTTACACAGAAGGGTATTATCGTCATTACACTAGTAGGTCAAAGACATCGCACATGCAAAATTATTCGTGGGGTCAGTGTTACCATATGGTGATAGTTGGAACACTTAGAATGACAAAATATAGCTACTAGGTAGCAGGGATATTTTGGTCATTTTAATAGCCATGAATAATTTGTCTTTTGGTCCCCGGGGTAGCTCGATATAACTCATGTATTTTTAATACATTTGGCCTATTGGGTGGATTACATGAGAGAGAATTATTTTATTCAGAATGGTCCATTGGGCTAGAATAAAATAATAAGTTCATTGGTTTTAATTAATTAATTGGGCTAACCCAATTAGAAAATTAATTAATTGGACTTGGCCCACTAGGGTTTGGCCCACTAGGGTTTTAACCCTAGGGTTTTCCCTATATATATTCTCTCTTTTGTTTGTTTTTTCACCCAAGTCGTTTTTCTCTTCGTCACCAAGAGAGGCCACGAGTTTTAGAGTCATACCTTGGAAGATCAAGAGATCTGATGCGAAGGAGCCGACGAATCGCAGGACAGCCGTCATCTCCGCCACGCGAAGAAGCCGTCGCGCCTCCTCCTTCTATCACTCCATTCCGACCGGTAATCCGAAAGAAAAGTAAGTCTTCTAGATTCTTATCTATACGAGGATCGATTTTGTTTTAAAATCGCTTCCGTTGCATGCTTTGATCCTCGTAAACGGTCCTTCATAGAGAAGCATCTCCATTCTATTGGTTGTACAGACGATCGTTGGGTGCGACTTAGCATTCTTATTTAAAGGCGATGCCGAGAGATGGTGGGAGACTGCTCGCCAGAGGTTTGGGAATCGAGAACCCACATGGGTCGACCAACAAGTATTCAATGAGTCCTATTGTCCAACATGGGTCAAGCAGTAGAAGGTTTATGAGTTTATCGAGTTGGTGCAAGGTACCAAGACAGTGGCCCAATATGAGGCAAAGTTTACAGCATTAACTCGTTATGTCCCGGAATTAGTGTCCAACGAAGCTAAGAAGGCCGCTAAATTTCAAAGAGGATTACAGGCTAATATTCATCATGCTTTTGGAGGAGCTCTAAGTAAGGATTATGCCACAGTAGTCTAGCGGGCCTATACTATAGAGCGAGATCGTAATGAGTGGAGGATGACACAAGCGGTTAAGAAGAGAACAACTACATCTCAAGGTTCATCTAGTAAAAAGAAGAGAAAATGGACAATCGGATCAGGAAATAATGCAACGAGTAATCTACAATGCAATCAGTGTGGGAGGAAGGATGGAGGACCGTGTAATACCCCATATTTCATGGTGATGGAAAAGAAATGATTTTTGGTTATTTGGAAAAGACATCGGGTGGTCCGGGAAGCCCAAAGGTCGATTTCGAGAAATTAATTAATAAAAATTGTCGAATTGATGGCAAGGAGTGCCTCGGGATTTAGATGTCCAGGAGAGAGGGCATGAGATTGGTGAGCATCTTGAGGTGAGGATAATGACACTGGAACTAGTCTGATCGAGAATAATTTTTAGAATAAATTCTGTATAAACCCGAATGGGTACCGGTAGCGAATGGTCATAGGGGACCTCCAGGGAGCTGAGGGGACCCTAGGGGTGGTCTGGTTTTGCCAGTGAGACAACCTTGAGGAGTTTTCAAGTGGAGTAAAGGTCCCGTGCAAGCGCAAGGATGAAATCGGCCTTATCAAGTAAAAGTCGGTTATTAATTTTGGAGAAATCAAGATATTTTGTGGCTTGATGGTAATTAATGAAGCCTTGGGAGAGTCCAAGTGCTATTATCAAAATTCCCAAGTGCAATTATAGATTTCTCTAGTAGGATTAATGAGAATTGAAGGGGCTAAATGTGTAATATATATGTAATATATATGTAGCCGCGTGGATTGGGGGCCAAGTTTGCTCCCATTTTTGAAATCTGAGATGCAAAGAGAGAGAGAGAGAGAGAGAGAGAGAGCGCTCATGGCCAAGAGGGAGAAACGAGGGCTCAAGAGAGATCTTGAGCAATGGAGAGTGATCAAGAGAGAAGGCTGATGGAGATAGGACGGCGATGGCCTAAAGCAGCAGCGGCCGAAGGCGGATGCGGGCAGCGATAGTGGCTGGGCGCGTTGGCCATGGCAGCGGCTTGAAGCAGCAAGCTTGGTCGGCTATGGAGGCTGATCGGGGTCGTAGCGGTAGGAGGTAGCCAGTGGGGTCGCGGCGAGCAGCAACTGTGGTTATTTAGATGGGCGATGGTGGTTGGTTGCAATGGTCGGTGTAGGCTGGTTACACACGGGAGGCTGAGCCGGCGTTGCTCTCGGTGGAGGCGATAATTAGCGGTAGTTGCGGGGTAGTTAACGGTGGTCGACTGTGGTGCTAGCAGCAGTAGGGGCCGACGTGGGCGGCCATGTGTAGGAGCAGTACATGTGCAAGAAAGAAGGAGGAAGGAGGAAGAAAAATGAGAAAAGAAGTAAAAAAAAAAAAGAAATAAAAAGAAATTCTGGAAAAAAGAAGAAAAATGGGAAAAATAGCAAAAAAAATCCAAAAAATTGGGGAATATTCTAAAAATTATTTTGGGTTTCGGGGAGTGTGCTAAAGGCTCGAAAATGGGAATTTGGGCACTAGATGGCAGTCGAGGGTGCAACGCCGGTGTGTGTGTTTGGTTGATTTTCTCCTCTAAATTCAATGAGGTAAAGTAATTAATTCTTTTATAGTTATTTACTTTATGTGAAATAATGTAATGTGAAGTGATGGTTGGATTATGCCCGTGATTGGGGTTGTTTGGAAATTTGTTGAGGGATGATTTTACAGTGTATGGCGATAAAGAAGGCCTTGGTTTAATTTATGATATGGTGGGGTTTTTGTCTGTGCATCTAGGTTCGATTGGGAAGGCGGTGATCCTAAAGGAGCTTGAGGTTCAGACTGGGTTCGTGTTGAGGTGGGAAAGGCTTCGAGCCAGGTAAGGGATGACCCCAAGGGTGGTAGTGGTCTTGCATGCATTTGTAAACATTTTCTTATGAGTTGCATGTAGTGGTTAATACTTTCATGATATGAGTTCTAGTGTACTTATGGCCATATGGAGGACTAGTGTTGTGGGAAGGGTTGGTTGATGCCTTAACCTATGGAGGTTATGAGGGCATGGAAGACTACCCATTTTGGATTGTATTTTTGCATTACATGCTCTCTCATGCTTCATTTACTTATGCATTGCACTCTTACTGAGTCTTTATGACTCATAAGGTTTTATGTCGTGTTGTAGTTGATGCTTGTCCAAATGGAAGCATGGGTGATGCTGGGAGGATGATGTGGCGACTAGCATTGTTGCCCGAGTTTATGAATTATATTATCTCTTGTGCGTATTCATGTGGTGGTATGTGTATATCTCCTTGGGTGTGAATGTAAATGTTGTTGAGCATTAGATGTTTCTAGTTGTTGTAATCATCATAGTATGATAGGTGATTATGAAATTGCTTGATGTATATGGCTTGAGTTAGTGGAGCCGAGTTCAGAATCAGGTAAGGATAAAAAAGGTATGTTCCTATAAATCCCTAGTACTCAGTGGGTGGTTGATGTGCTAGCTATGTGCCTGGATCACCTTTGGTTTCCCTGAGATGAGTTGAAGAAAGGTGAGCCTCACTCGGGTTTCGTGTCTTGTTCCACTGTGTTTCCTTATTTGTGTTTGGGACCAATTTCTCGAGTGGAGTGTAATACCCTAAGTGTGAGTATGAATTTAATTAAATAAATTATAAAATAGAGGCACGTGGCATTCCAAAATTGTCCTAGGTTGGCTAATGGAAGTTTATAAATTTGAGATGCCTCTAGAAGGGCAATATGGCAATTTGGATATTATCCCATTAAAAGAGAATTTTTTTTATGGGTGAAAATATATAAATAAATCCTATGTGAAGGATTTAATTTTTGATTAATCCATAGAGAAATATTGGATGGCCAAGATTGAGGGTTAGGGGCCAAATGGATGTCAAATAGTGACACTTGGCAAGTTCTCATTCAAGAAGATGAGATATTAAAGAAATAAGAAATGGCTAAATTAAGTGTATGGGTGACACTTGGCAGGATCTCATTAAAAAAGAAGGGAAATTTAATTAAAAGGAAAAAAAAAGAAAATAGGCCATTCTTGCCTTTAATGAGAGCCATCATTATGTTGCATAAAGAAAATACAAAGTAAAAGTAGAAGGTGGCCATGCAATTATTATTGAAATTGGAAGAATTAAAATAAATGAGAGAAAATTTAAAAGTTTAATATGGATCCAATGGATGAGATGGAGTCTTGGAATGGGAGTTGATCCAAGGTCCATGATAAGTGTCTTTTATACACTTATTTTGGTCTATAAACTTAGCATTTATACATTCAATGAGCATGATTTCTACTTGATTTGGTTCTATATATGCTTATGTAGATGTGGAGCATGTGTTAAAGCGGACATGGAGCAAAAAGAGTGATTTTGGTGCATGATGGGAGTGAAATGAAGTTTGGAGGCATGGTCGGGTTTCGAATTAAAAGAAAGCAAAAGAGTATCGAGAGTAAGAAGTTGAAGATGATAAAGCAAGAGGCTAAAGAAGAAGGCTAGCGGTCTTACAGCGGAATGCATACCGCTGTAGCACCGCTATAAGGTTTAGTTTCTGGAGCTCACGGTCCTATAGCGGAATGCATACTGCTGTAGGACCGCTTTAGGAATTGCTTTCTGGAGCTCACGGTCCTACAGCGGAATGCATACCGCTGTAGGACCGCTTTAGGAATTGCTTTCTGGAGCTCACGGGTCTGCAGCAATAAGCATACCGCGGTAGGACCGCGGTAGGGTTCAAAGCTTCGTGAAAAGGCCGTTTTAAGCCGGTTTCAATCCAAATAAAAGAGAATTAGACTCCTTTAAGGTGTGGGACTTTGATAACCTAAAGAGAACTATATAAAGACTTATTCTTGAGTCTTTTGGGGAGTCTTTTGGGGGAGAGAAGAGAAGCGGATGGAAGATTGAAGACTACTCTTAGGTTGTATTTTTCTTTTCTTTTCTTTCTCAATTCTTTGCTATAGATTTCAACTCTTTTCCTTTTCTTTTGATTGAGAGCATGCATAGCTAAGTTTTTATAACTAGGGTGAATGATGAAACCTTGACTTCTAATGGTTTGATTTAAAGTTATTAGGTTTGCTATTTTCTTATCCATTCGGGTTGATTGTTTGTTATGTTCATAATGTTGTTTTGATGCTTGATCACCATTGGAACATATTTGTGATTTGTATTGTTTTCGAGAGATTCAATATGGATTAGACATGGTAGCAAACAACATAGGGTTCTATAATAGGTAGAGATACCGTTATGCCCTATGAAATCATCTTGTGATGATCTCCGTGATTGAATGCATGTTTATATGTTCGAAGATTGACTAGAGATAGTTAATCTCATATATATTCATAGAATTGAATGACCATCGAGAGAGGCTTTTGGTTGTGATTGGATCATCGAATTTCAACTTAAGATAAGGAATAACAAGACCCGAGTAACGAATAATTGAATCATAGAAGGCCGACGGTGGATTCACAAACCCTAGTTCCTTAGTCTTGTGAGTTTTAAATCAAAGGAATTATTTTGTTTACATTTTTTTATTCATAAATTAGTCTTCATTACAGTTGAATTCTTTGTTAATGTGTGTGTTAGGTTAAGGTTAAATCAGTTAGAGTAAACGTCAAAAGTTAGTCCTCGTGGGTACGACACTCTATTCATCACTGTATTACTTGTCACGATCTGTCCACTTGCGGGATAGAATTAGGCGGACAGTCCACAAATGAGTCTTAAAAATTGGCATGGATTGCCAATATAATTAAAATTAATTCGTAAGGGATTAGAATGGATGGTTGGGATAACTCTTGGGTAGGAATCAAGGGCTAAGATGAAGTTTTCTTCAAATACATGGATTGTACTTCTTTAAAGGGTGGAGATTCAATCTTCATTTTAAATTTATGGCTAGGATTAAAACTTTTTTTTTTTACCAAGGATTGTGTTTCTTCTCAAGGGTAGAGGTTGAATCCTATGTGATCAAATGATGAGATTTAAAGTTTATTAAGCACATGGATTGTGCTTGTAGTGAAGGGTGGAGATTAATTCTCTCAAACCAATGAAATCCAAGGGTTTAGATTAAATCTTGGAATGAAAATAATTAAAGAAAAGAATAAGAGAGGTAATATAAAGAGGAAGAAGGAAGAGAATGCAAAATTTCTTGGCCAAGAGTACAATTAGAAGAAGAAAGAAGAAGAAGAATAGGAGAAGAGAAAGGAAGGTATGATTCTTGTACTTGGTTTTCTTAGAAAAGAAAAGAAGAAGTCTTTTTAATCCTTCTCATCTTTTAATCTTAGAAAATTTCTAATATTTGAAGAAATTCTCTTTAGGTTGTTGGAAGCAAGAAGTACTTGGAAGCAAACGTTTGAAAAGCATCTAGGAGTTAAGGTAAGGGATGACCCTATGGGTAGCGGTCTTGCATGTTTAGCAAATGTTTGTTATGAGTTTCACATGTTTGCAAGAAATATGCATTTGTGTACTCTAGTGGACCTTTGGCCATAAAGAGGGCTAGGAGTTGGGAAAAAGGGGGGGGGGTTGGTTGAAGCCTCTACCTTGAAAGGTTGTGAAGGCTAGGAGGACTACCCATATTTGCATTACATCTTGCATTACATGGTTATTTATGCTCTCATTTGTTTTGCATTGCACCCTTACCCAGTAATAGCTCATAAGGTCATTTTGGACCTCTTTGTAGGTGGTGAAAGCTCAAGGGGAAAGGGCATCTTGGAAGGGGTAAGAGCTATGAGTATGGAAGACTAGTTGTGCAACCTTCATATTTGTAATGGTGTTTAAGAGTTTGATGGAGTTTAAAACTTGAATATGTATCCTAATTTGGTGTATGTTGTGTAAGTACCTCATGGGTGTATGACCTTATATTGGGGGTGAGTGTAAGGGTTTATGTTTTTTTTTAATTTTTGTAAATTAAAATTCTGGGATGCATGGAAATTTTTTTTACAAAAAAAGAAAAAAGAAAAAAAAAAGGGGGTCAGCAGGCTGCTGCAGCTAGCTGGCATGCACAGTAGGCATGGCTGGGCCGCTGCTGCCACTGTGATGTTTTTTTTAATTTTTTTATTGAAGTTATTTCTGGAATTTTTTTGAAATAAAATCAAGTTTATATAAATAAATAAATGGGGTTCGGGTCTCCAAAATATTTATTAAATTAATTTAAATTTTGAGGCATTTCTAGAAAAATTCCTATATTTTGGAAAATGAAATAAAAGAGTATTTTCCTTGAATTTTGGGAAAAATGGATGACAAAACTTGATGTTTGAATTTCAAAAACTTACTCCCTAAATGATGGAAATTTAGTGTATTTCTGAAATAAATAAAAGGAAAATAAATGGAGGTTTGGCTAAGGAAAAATTTATTAAATTTTCCAAGAGGAGGTTAACCCAAGTATTTTCTAAGGCTATTGAGAATGAGAAAATGGGTTAATACTTAGACCAAAATTTATTTTCTAATAATTAAGACCTTAAGACATAGTTAAATTAAGCGAGTGTGGTTTGCTTATTTTTGTCGAATCCTGGGAAAGGTCATCCTTGACTCTTCATTAAGAGCTAGAGAAGGGTGATGCTTCACCAAGGTTCTAGGTTCATTTCCGCGAAGTCTTTTCGATATGTCCCCGAACCCTTGAGTGAAGCGAAGGGAGGGCAAAGCCTAGTTCCCACCTAGGACGTTTCTTATTGAAACATAGCCTGTATCTTCATTATTACCTTAGCGAGCAAATGATTAATTGATTATTCACGAGTAACACCCGTTAGTGGGAGCGGGGCATTATAGTTGGTTTCAGAGCATTATGATTTATGTGATGAGTTTAGGACTTATGGGAGTTCGATAGATTTGGGTGATGCATGATGAGAGTATTCTTGTTGTTTCATTGATTATGGTTGGACTCTTATATGGTTTGGGTAGAGGAGTGATTATCTTGTGGTTTTTCTTACCTTTAGGTATGGAGATTCACTCGATTTGGCTCATAAGGGACTACATACGGAGGCTAAAGGCTTAGTGGACTTTAGCACTCCCTGTGATGAGACCTGGTGAGCCTATTCAGTGGTAACTGAACAAGGTTGAGGATGTGATGGCTGAGCACCCGGGTAAGGCTTTAAATCGAAAGTTGTTAGAGGAGATTAAAGTATAGTATGTAGCGGGACTATTGCATGAAAATTGAAAATGTCATGCTTGAAAAATCTCTAAGAGGGCACGGGTGATGCAAAAGAGACTGACGTGTGGCGGTCTAAGAAAATGGAGTGCAAGCCCGTGAGTCCAAATGAGGAAAGCGTTGGTAGCAACAAGGATTCACAAGATACGACTAAAGGTTTGGAGAATGAGGTGAACTCTCTTGAGGACCCTTATGAAGAGCCCACCGAAGAGTCCGATACAAAGACTGTTGAATTGCCGTATTTCAGTGATCCAGCTAGTATGAGGCGGTAGGGTGAGGCAGGTTTGGGAGAACCTTAGGGTAACTTTGAGGTTGATGGGCCAGGGAAGCCCTATAATGGGGGTCACGGTGTGGCAACTGTGGGTGAAGCGTTGACGTGTTAAGAATGTAAGGGGCTTAAGGGTCAGGTTTTGGGTGTTCTGGGAATGTTTTAACTTGTTTGCACTTGGCTAGTAGCCACGAGTGATTATAGGCAAACCCTTTCTTTTGTGATGTGTGTGATCGGGGAGCCTTATGATGTAATCATGATTGTTTGTAAATTTAATGGAATGTGTTGGAATTTGTGGTTGCATGAGATCATTGATGATGATAACTTATGTATGGCATATCTAAGTTGACTATTGAAGCTAGAATGAATGTTGTTCATTGTGTTGTGCAGATGAATCATGAGGAGCAATTAAATATGAGTGGGGAAAGCTAGCGTCTTAGTGGTGTCATGTATGGTCGGTTAAGTGATTGATGTGAGCGATTACCAGAGTTTGGAGTCGAGGATGTCGTGCATGATTTGGATGTAAGTCAGAATATCTTAGCTGCTAGGTTGGGGTCGGGAATGGTTGTTCGTAATCTCGAGGTTTGGATGCGAGATTGATTTGATGGCCTTGAGTGTAGGACATGTGGTCTGAGGACCCTAGGGATTGGGTCGAGCCGTTGAGGCCTATGATGGTTTGAAGGGTATGCTCGGATATTTTTGTTATATGAATAGGAAAATATCATGGGTTGAGATGATATACCCATAAGAGGTATACGGGTCGAGCAAAGAAGAATCGAAAACCCAAGTGTGGGTGTGGTGTCCAAAAACCCGAATGTGGGAATTTGGGTGATATTAAGCATTCTAAGAATGAGAATTCCTGAGATTAAGTTGTCGAGGCTTGTGTAGGGACACGAAGGCGAGTCATGACAAGAGTCATGATGAGGTAAGGAGAGCTTGAGGCATAACTAATCTAGGAGGGGATTAGTGGAGTGTCCCTATGTAGGGAATTAGTCAAACATGTTTGAGGGAATAGGGTTTTTCCCTTAAAAGTGGTGTGGTAAGGTTTGTGTACTTGAGATGGAGTGAGCTAAAGTGGGAATCAGCTCGAAGCTCAAGGAAATGAGTTGTCAAGTGGCTATGTGGCAAGCTCAAGGAAGGGAGTAGTCGGTAGGCCATGTGACGAGCTCCAAGAAGGGAGTAAGGTAAGGTTACTTATAGTGTGGCTCTGAGTGGGGCGTGCATGTAATGCATATGCATGTCATGGCCAATGAAGGCATGACATAAGTAGTTTTCGGAAGGACTTCGGGAGTGAGTCATGTGTGTTGTATGCATATTATATATATATGGTACGATGTGATCGTATTGTTATGATGATCCCGGAGGGGATGTGCTTAGGGCATGAGTGGACCCTAGCGAGCATTTCAATAAGATGGAAAAATCCCTAGCGAGTCGAGCTGGGATTCAGGGAAGCTAGATTGGGAATTAATGAGTTGGGCATGTGTTGATATGCGTGTGAAAGCCATTGGATTAGCAGTCTATGTTGTAAAAGGCCAAGAAAATCGTTCATGTGTTAATAGATGAGGGGCGAAGCAAATCCTCATTGTGACGCTTGGGGTCTGGGGGACGCTTAAGGTTATGGGAGATGAGAAATAATAGACCCTCATGGTGATGCTTGGGGTCGGGGAGGACACCTAAGGTTACGAGATCCTTGTTGGGGTGATGAGGAGGTCACCTAATGAAGGGTATGAACGAGTTGTGTGGGACGAGGGTAGGGATAGGCTAGATTGTGGCGACAAGACATCCATGGGCTATGTGCGCAAAGGAAATGTCAACTGTAGATGCCGAGTGGGCATGGGCGTGGCGAGTGATGTAGAGGCCCCGAGTTGTAATTCTCAAGTCTTGGGAGCCTAAGTAAGGCATGTTGGAAGGTCAAGCTGAGTTTGGTGGCAAAGTGGATCGTGATGGATAAAGATCTATTGGTATGGAAAGATAGGTCTTTTAGATTTTACATGAAACCCGTGAGGTATGATCTCGTGGGGTAAGATCATGAGGCTTTAAGAGTTGGTGTGGTTTGAGATTCTCTAGGGTTGTAAGGGATAAAGTCTTGAGGAATGAGGCTCATGGAGTGAGCTTGAGGTTATAAAGGCAATAACAGCCTGACGAGGTTGCTTTCGTTTGATAGTGGTGAAACCATCGTAGCTCGCGGAGGCTTCAACGTAGCATTAATGCTACGGGTGCAAGGCTCGTAGTGATGGATCTAATGCTATGGACCATGTGGCAGAGGACTAATGTGTTAGCTAGCGGTTAAGGCGGGTGGCCCATTGGCCGGAGCAATATAGTGAACTGCAGGTGATGATCAGATCTTGAAAATCTAGAGCGGCACCATTGGAATTATGTCGATTAAGGGTCTAGGTTTTGTAAGATTGATAATTCTCTGTGAAGGTCAAGGTGACCGAGGGACTAGGGTAGCACGGTTAGCGATAATGTCTCGTGTATCATGGTGATTAGTCGCTTAGTGTCGAAAGGCGAGCTTAGTTGAGTAGTTGAGAGTTGCGAGTCGGATAAGTGCATGGAGACTAAGTTGGGCGAAATGCACAAAGGCCCAAGTGGGGATTAAGTCCTTTGTAGCAGTGAAGCGGTGATAAAATTTTTCGACGAATGTTGAGGTCGTATGGTGGCTCGAGTTGTTCAGAGAGTGGAACCCATGGAATGATGAATGTCTCTAGCATGGAATAATGCTATAGGTGATGCCTACTAGTGACAGGTTTAATGCCAGAGACCATTGAATGCAGATAGCATGTGGCTATTGGGTTATCTCATGATGAGGGACCACGACCCTCTATGTGGGGTAACCAGTCTATTGTGGAGATGATTAAACGCTGAAGACCTGGTGCGCACTGTAGGTTATTTTCGAGCTACGCCTAAGTTCCATATGGATTGAAGTGTCGTAGTAGTGTTGTTAATTTGTCGTGGTAGTTAGTAAGCTTGTGAAGCGGTTGAGTGATGTTTTGTGGGATGAAGACAAAACGTGTGATGATGTTCCTTGTTAAAGGATCTTAGGGCATTTGTGCCTAAAATTGATCATGATTGGGAATGGTCTAGTAAATTTGGATGGTGGACCCAATGTGGCCTTGTAGTAGTGTGAGAAGATAGGGTTGATGGAAGAGTTGGCAAGTGACCCCAAGAGGTCATGTGAAGTAACTGTCATGAAGGATGAGACTTATGAGATAAAAGCCAACCATGAGATGGGAATACTAAAATGTGTTGGGGTTTCAGGTATATTGATCTCAAAACTTGTGTCGTGAGTTGTGATAAGCTGAATATATGGCTATGACATGGTTGCGGGATCTGTGAAGGGTCACAATTGCACAGTCGAGTGTTTATAATACCCCAGATTTTCAAACTAAAATATGAGGTGATACCTAAAGTTATTAAGTTCTAATACTTGAGGAAATAGGTCATTTCAAAGGATTATAGAAGCCTTGAGACAAAGTTTCAATTTCTGAACTAGTGGTAAAATCGTAAATATTGAAGTCGGGTAAAAGTGTAATTTATCCATTTTTAAGGGACCAAAAAGTGCAATTTAAAAATGGACCGGGGACCAAGTTGCAAGGGTCTAAGCACAATTACGTGAAAAGTTCGGGCTGAAGCGTCATTTGTTGAAACCTTAAATTGTCGCTTCAAAATATATTGGATTTCAAACTCAAATCAAATGTAGCTTTGGATTGCTTTGAAATCCAAGTCCAAGTCCTTGTTAAAGTAAGTCTTCTCCAATTCTTTGTTAAAGTAAGTCTTCTCCAAGTCTTCTTTAAGTTTTTGCTAAGTCTTTTCCAAGTATTTTCTAAGTCTTCTCCAAGTCTTTTGCTTAGTCTCCAAGCTAGAGACATGTGGCAAGCTTCCATTAGTTATTTAGAAGAAAAGATAAGATCACATGATGTCTCATAATGACCCCCTGAGGTGGCATTGTGTGATTGGCCATAAAAACTACTTAGCCTCCAAGTTTGATAAAGTCTCCAAACCTTATCTTCAAGGACACATGGAAAGTAACTATTGGACTACTTGGAAGCTAAGTTA
Organism: Diospyros kaki; assembly: GCA_036245055.1. Taxonomy (NCBI): domain Eukaryota; kingdom Viridiplantae; phylum Streptophyta; class Magnoliopsida; order Ericales; family Ebenaceae; genus Diospyros; species Diospyros kaki. The sequence goes on along the minus strand of BSEG01000009.1, from coordinate 15,986,594 downwards.
AGGACTTATGATGACCCTTGAGGTGGCGACATGTGGTTGGTTAGAAAAGTCTATAAATAGGGGCCTATGTTAATCACAAATCATTCCAAACATTTCTAAAGAAAATCTCTGCCAAATTGAGGGAAGCAAGTGGAAGGGTCTTGTTCTTGAGAAAGAGGGGAGAGTTATGCCAAAAGAATGAAGAAAAGTTCGCTAAGAAAGAAGGAGAAAAGGCCCTGTCAGAAAGTTTGGGCTGCCATCATAGATCGTGCCCAACAGTGTCAAAAATAGCAAGAAAACCCATTCCTGTAAAATAGTGAATAGTATCCCAATAAGGTAAACCTTAAAGGTGGGTGCTTTATGCATGCTTCTTGCTTCTTCTTGATCACTCTTGGTTTCATTTGTGAGGGGTTCTTGTACATGCCTTTTACCTTCTCTTGATCACTCTTGGTTTCATATGTGAATGGTTTGTTGCTCATGTCTTATGTTCCATGTGTTCGAGCATATCCTTTCGATTTTGTTGCATCGGGTTTGAACCCGATGGATTTCATGTGTGGCTTGCATATCATATTCCTTCTGCTTTGTCGTACATTGTGTCATTTGGGTGACCGTGGCAAGTTGGTGGCTTGTCGTGTGTGAACTACTACGGGGGCCTGTGTAAGGTGGCTGACCATGTGGGCCTGTGTAAGGGGGCTACCTCGAGCTTATGTAAGGGGGTCGAGGGGTTCATGCATGACAAGTAAAAAGGATACCTCGTGCCTGTGTAAGGGGGCTGAGAGGTTACATCTCATGTTTTGTTGCTTTGAGTATATCTTGTCTATTTTTGTATGCATCTCGATATTTGTATCTATGGCTAGATGTTGAGAGATCACAAGGGATCTCATGCTCTTGCGGTGAGCCTAGACCTCATGCTTTTGCGGTGAGCCATGATCTTGGGAGATTTCATTCTTATTTCGGCATATTACTTGGCATAACTACATATTGCTCTTGCATGTGTCATTTCCTTTCTTGTACCACTCACTTAGATGTAACAATCTAACTTGGGTGTTTCATACCCCTGGGATATTCAACATCCCAGGTATATCAGTCGTGCCAGGTACCCGGAGATAAGCAAGAGAAAAGAGCTACAAGGAGGCCGAAGTTTAGTTTAACTTCCTATTACTCATATTCTATGGATCTTATGTAATTTTTGGGTTTGTTTTGAGAGTTGTGTGTCATAGTTGTATAAACAGAGGTTATGTAAGGCTTGAATTTATTTATTATGTTGTTAAAGTTGTAAGTCATGATTGCTATGTATTGTAATCTCGGTAAGATATATTTATTGAATTTTGGAAGTCACATAAGAGGATTTACTATTGGGAATTCTTTTTTATCTAGCTTTGCTAGCTATCAGGTCCGATCCTTCACTTCCGTTGGTAAGGATTTCCATAATGCCCTTGGGGGGATATTAGCTTGTATTTAGCTTCATTATATATCTGAAAAGCGGGGGCGTTACAGTGTAAATCCTAAATGTGTCGATGTGAAAATGAAGAGGCATCCTCATGTAGCACTGGATAGGTTTCTAGTTGATGACACATGATCGATTGCCAGGTGGTAGCACATGTAATGGCAATGTTGGGAATGTGAGGCTCAAGGAGTGTGAACGTAAAGCCTGTTGATTGCCGTGTATGCCACCAGTAGGAGGGTTCAGTGAGATCAGGGGTTAGATCGGTCGGTTTTGAGAAATAGATCCAAAATCTAGAAGGTGGTTGGTGGGAGCAGGGATAAGCTCGATTGAGAGTTGCTTCATAGTAAGGGGCAGAGATGGAAGTTTCAAGTGCGGTCTGGGATGAAACTTGAAATTTTCTCCCAAGAAAAGTTGGTGGAGGCCGAACTACAGAACTAATAGCTGAGTTGCTAAGCTCGAGAGGGTTTCTGCAGCCATAGTAGTGCCTAGAGGAATGTTGCATTGGTCGCAAGCCTAGGAACTTAGCTAAATCTAATGGAGTGGATTAGATGGATGTTGAGGGCGAATTGGAGATTTTGCCAATGGATATTGAAAGCTCGAATGAGTAATTCATGAGAATGAGATTGGCTTCCATGAATGAGGTTTCAGTGCTAATGAGATCACCCTATAGCTGTGTGTGATACAGCTAGGGGGATGCCCTGGTGAGTGGGCAACTATTGAAAACTAACCTAGTAGTTAGGGTTAATGGCTGTGAAAGAAGTTCATGAGTCCCTAAACTTCCTTTCCACGTCATTGCCCCTAATTTTCGTCTTTGCCATAATTGTTTCACCACTTTCGGCTAAGATTTAAAAATTATGCTTTGGCCCTAATGTATAGAAAATTACGTTTTGATTCGAAAATTCCACAAATTCCAAAATATTATATATGTAAAATTCTGGATATTATTGTAAGCACCTTAGGTGAATCCCACATTGGCCATGCAAATGGGGGGAACTAGACATATAAGTGCGGAGAGTGTTCTAAACCAATAGTTGGTCGTATCCAAAACCTAAATTTACATACTATTCCCACTGCCTATGATCGAGCTTCCATTGCTTCACCCTCAATGGCTACGGAGGTTGTTTTTAATGTCCCAGAGTCAGAGACATCCATTTAACCCAAATGGCAAAGTGGTTTTTTAACGTTAAATTCCCAGACAAAAATGAAATTTCACTCGTTCGATGGTGGATCACCCAAATCAACAATTCCTTCATTCTCCTCAACAATACCCTGATAAGGTTTCAGCCTATGACCATTAATTGTAAGATGTTATCCTGACTCTAGGTTTTCTATCTCAAAGGCCCTATATTCTGAGATGGACTTGATTACAAAGGGGCTGACCCATCTAGACTTCAGTTTTCCAATGAATAAATGCAATCAAGAATCGTACAAGAGTACCTGTTGCCTTATATGAAATCTTTTTTGAACAATGTGTCGGTCATGCAACTCTTTCATGCGAAGCTTAGCCAATCGTGCATTTTCAAATGCCTCGTTTCGAATCTGCTTGAGCTTATTCAATTGGAGCTTCCTAGAAAGGCCTTCTTCGGTCAAACTTTCATTGATTCTCTGGATTGCCCAATACGCTCTATGCTCAATCTCTTCCGACAGATGACAAGATTTACCATATACTAGCTTATAAGGAGACATTCCTTAAACCGTTTTGTGGGCTGTCTATATGCCCAAAGAGCGTCTACTAATCTTAAGGGTCAATACTTATGATTAGTAGCAACGGTTCTTTCCAAAATGCGCTTAATCTCCCTATTAGCCAACTCGGCTTGAACATTGGTTTGGAGATGGTACGGTGTTGCAACTTTATGCAGCACACCGTATTTCTACATTAACCCCGCCACAACTTTGTTATGCAAATGGGAACCCCCATCACTGATGATTGCTCGTGGCATCCCAAACCGACTGAATATGCGTTCTTTCAAAAATTTCACTACAGTCCTATGGTAGTTTGTTCTAGCCGGGATTGCTTCGACCCATTTGGACATGTAGTTGACAGTAAGTGTAACGCCCCGCTCCCACTTACGGGTGTTACTCGTGAACAATTACCCGAATTGTCCACACACCCGGTCTTTGATGAAGGGTGGACCATGTTTCAAGACGAAATGCCCTAGGTGGGAACTAGGCTCGTCCTTCCCTTCCCTCAACCCCAGGATTCACTAGCTGAATTGGGCTTCAACCACATCGCATTTGGTTGAAAAGAAAACTCATGAAGATGCCCAACCGCCATTTTCTTATTTATATTAATTATTTTTCCATCCAAGAATTTTATTGGGCTTCGTAAAAATCACCATTTTAAATCAATCAATTGATTGATGACCAATTTTGGAGGAAAAACTCATAATTTTCAATTTTCCAAAATTTTGGCATTATTCTCCAAAATGCCCAAAAAATCCCTTAAACTTGAAAATTCCTTTGGGGCCCAAAATCAATTAAAAAATACCCCAAAATCTCCCAAAATTCTAACTTTTTGAAAAAAAAATGGCCAGCGGGGCCTGCACGGGGCCCCACTGTGCGCTGGCCACGTGGGCTAGCCGCGCATACCGCACACGGCCCTGCCCCTACGCGCGGGGCTGCTACCTGCTTGCTGCCACTTCACTTTTTTTTTTCCTTGGGCCTTCCTAACCCCAAACTTTCCATGAATAAATTAAATAAAAAATATTTCATATTCATTCAATTTTGCCTTTATTTCTCCATAATCAAGGCTTACACCATCTCTTTGATGATTACACCACATACCTCAAAATTTCCTTCCATTTCACACATAGCCTTACACAACCTATTGTTGCTCACATAATAACCTCCAAATATAAATACCACACATGATTAAATACAACAAATGGGCTTTCCTAAGCCATAAGGTCACAAATAAAATAATCACATGCCTAGGCTTCTTTAAGCCTTAATTTTACAACAAAATAAATTACACCATGAGCTTCCAACAACAAGCTTGCAATTCTTCCTTTTCTCTTTTGACATAAGAACAACCTACAAGGGGAGGATAAAACTTCATGAGCTCAAAAGCTTAGTAAGGGTGCATATGCAAAGTAAATACAAGCATAATAAGTCTATGAAATGGCAAATGCATGTAAGCATGGTTAGGTCATTCCATCCTCACAACCCAACATGGTTTAAGGCATTAACCTACCATTTCTTTCCTACCCCCATGGCCATAGGTCTCATGAACAAGTAAATCATGCAAAGAGATACATAAAAGTTTATGCAACCTACTTACAATGCAATGCAAGGCCTCCTCCACATGGGACCATCCCTTACCTTAACATTCTTCTCTTTGAAGCTTTAAATCCTCTTCTCAAGAGAGCTCCCACCATCATCTTCTCCCATCTAAGATGGCATTCCAACATGCCACTTACTTTACATACAAACATACTAAAGTAAAGAGAAGAAAGAAATAAACTTACTTTAATTCCTTCATCTTCTTCTCTCTTTCTTTCCATGGGAAGACTTCAACCCTTACTCTCTTGAAATGGGAAAAATTTGAGCATAAAACTCTCTTTCTCCTTATATACTTCTTCCCTTTCCTTTCTTTTTGGATTAATTTCATAGTCTTGATATTTTAAATGCAAGACTTCATCTCCACCCTCCATTATTTTCTCTTTTGGAGAGGAAATCCTAGCCTTCCATAACAAGCACAATCCATGTGCTTTGGAGGCTTTAATCTCATCAATGCAATTTGAAAGATTTAATCTTCACCCTTAATAGAAAACACACTCTTAAGGAGTTGGAAATCCATGTCAACCATAAGCTTTCATCCACCACCATTGGATCACAATCCCATTAAAAGATTAATCCCAACCATTGGATTTATTAATTTCTCAACATTTACTAAATGGAGACAATTTTCACACATCAAGAATGACATAAATCATTTCTTTCTCCTTTAAATAAATCTCATATTTTCAAAGCATTAATGGGAGACCATTTTCCCATTTTCCATTAGATTTATTTAATTCACCATAATTTCAAACATTAATGGTGAGTAATTTCACATTTTCTTTTTGGATTTTCCTTAATCCATATAATCATGTCTCTCATTAATGCAAGAATGACCAATATCATTTCTTTTTGCATTTCTTTAATTCCCTCCATGTGGCATTACAACATTAATTCACCATTTTAGGGAAAATTAATTATTTTCTCAAATAATTGCATATTCTCCATTTTCTCTATTTTCCATAATTAAATTCCTTTATGGAAATAAATTCTAAAATTCCCAAAATACCCTTTATGAATTTATTAATCCCATATATCTCTATATAAATACCAAATTGGGATTTTATTCACTTACACACCTAATTCCACATAGAAATTATTTCCAATTTACCAAAATACCCTTTATTGGACTTCACTATCCAAATTACCAAAATGCCCCTCTCATAGGACACCCATATTCTTAAGGATCTAACACCTCCTCATGGGCATTTTTGGAAGTTTTCTCACTTCCTTTCTTATTCTCTTAACACCAGTAACACCGGGTGTTACATTCCACCCCTCTTAAAAGAATTTTGCCCTCGAAATTCACTTTACCATAATCTCCTGCCTAAGATAATCATATTCTCGGGCTACATGGCAAATTCTTGGGCTTGAGAACCCCATAGCCTATCCATTCCTCACATTTACCTCGGGTTACACCTACCTCAAGGCTTCACTTTAGGCTTTTGATCCTCTGACTCTCGAGGACATTCAAGAACCGAACACCGCTTTGGCCTCCCACCAAACTGCACCTTTGGTTGCTGGTCATGTTTATTGCAACAATATCCCTCTCCGAATGAATTTCCTCTGCCTTGAAGCATCTTCTTGCAGTCCACTTCCCATTTTCCCATCAATCGAAATGAACTCTTGCTAACATTGCATCACTGATTAGTCTACCATGATTTTATGCCGATCACACATGGCAACGTTTCCCACTGCCAATCACACATGGCCACGATTTTACGTTGGTCCAACCAGTAATGTCTTAGCACTGATCATCTGCCACAATGTCTCTTTTAGTGTCCACAAGACATTCTGACACCCATTCAACCATGGCATACTGCCATTTATCACAAGCATGCATAGTTTGAGTCGATCCTCATGACAACCTCTCATTACCGATCAACTAACCATGCTAGCATTACATGGGAAGCAACCATTTGGCCCACCCAGCCAACTTCGACCATTTCATACATGATCTTTTACCTTGACCAGCTAACCCTCATTTATCGATACGATTATGCATAATCGACATGCCCAACACCATGCCAGGTAATTACACGTTTCAACCATACGTGCATTACTCGAGTCCACTTAAAGCTTAGCGATGCACACACCATTATAATCTCACCTCGAGCTTAACCATGCTCGGGCCATAACCTTCTCCCAACCAGGAGTTCTTCGCACAAGCACACAAAATACCTTGGCCTTCCTTTCTGGCCAATATTACACGCTAGTAGGGGTCTCATACCCATACCAGGCAACTCTTCATTGAGCAACCCCTTCAATACTTCACCCAATTTAGCTTTCACAATCATGCCCCATGTTAGGCCTTACCTTGCCTATTAAACCCTACCACGATTAAGGATCCTACCATTGTGATTAAGGTCGCAGAACCATTAATCGGCCCTCGTCATCACCCACGGTGCGTGGCACAAGTGATTGGCTTACTACTATTTGCACAATCACTTATTGCATCGCACCTGTAGGATGACTCATGCCTTTGGTCCACACCACAACAAGCCAACATGGTTACACCCCCACTCTTGTAGCGGTCTTCTAGCCAAATTTACTCGCCCAGTTTCAATTTCATTGGGATTTTTCAAATCTCACAATTTCTCACCAGAGCCTCTTACTCCAGAGGCATGAAACTTTCAGCTATCCTAAATCAGGTTCATTCTCAATCCGCATTAGACACCTAATTTAAACCATGCGTAATGGTTCCCCTTGTCCCCCTCGGTAGGGACAACACCATGACATCAATGAATTTCCCCCATGATCGTTGCATCTCAATTTTCATAGGCACCAGCCTTCATGGCCATTCATACTCGGCTTCGAGGTCCTACCATGCACCATGGTTACCTTTGACCTTCGTAACAACATCTTTTCCCTGCTAGCGACAATGACATCACCATGTCATTTCAAAAGACTTGCTGCTCCTTGAATCTCACTGGTTATTGCAACCAGTACGACCCTACTCTTAGGCTGCCTTCCTCATATCACTTTCTATACTTATAGTAGCTAGCTAATTCCCTGAAAGACTCTGGCTTCTCCCGAATTTCTTATACTCTTGTTACAACCAGCTCACACTACTTGGTGAGCAACCACATGGGCTCTAACACCACAACAGCTTCACTAGCCGATTTCCTTTCACAAACATTAACCTTAGACACAAGGTTAATTCTCATCAATTGCCCACACACTAAGGCATCCATCTAGCTGTATCACTCACAACTATTAGGTGATTTCATCACCTCAACACCATTCCTGGAAATCAATCTCGTCCCATAAGCTCTTCCTTTGAGTTCTTTTTACCCATTGGCGACATCTTAAATTCGCCCTCTTCTTCCATCTAACCGACCTAATTAGCTCTAGTCGGATCGCCCAGCTTACAACCAACACAACCTATCTCCAAGCACTACTCTTACAATCATCGATTACCACTTTGATATAAACTCCATCCTTTGGAAATCACCCCTGCCATTCATGTGGAATTCACACTTCCACCCAATGCCGTAGGACTCATATTCCTACTCAGGCACTTGCCATTACGCTGGCTTTCCCTGGGTGATCCCTCCGATAAAGTTATAGCGCCTTAGGAAGTTCATCCCACACTGTTGCCTCATGCTCAACTTCTCTTGGGAGAACATCTCAAGTTCTACCCTGACCACATTTCAACACTACCATTTACAACCCTTACTACGGAGTAACACGCCTTCAAGCGGGGCACAATACTACCCTGACCAACCATCTTTTATCACCTTGGGTCTTTTTCTCAAAATTCACCTAGTCTAACCACTAGAACCCACTGAACATTTATATTAAAGGCATACACGACACCCAACTAGGCTTTACATCACAGTCCTCGAGCCTCGCACTCTCATCATTGAATCAGGTGCTACCACCTGGCAACTTATCATGTGTCATTAATTGGAAACCCCTCCAGTGCCACATGAGGATATTTCCTCATTTCGCATCGACACAACCAGGACTAACACCAGACTGTGCAATTACGAGCCTTCGTGGATTTTGAACCGTGCTTTAGCCACATGTTCAGCCTGCCACAACTCACATCATAGGTTTAGAGATCCCTTTTTACTTGAAACCTTCACATGCTTCAATATTTCCATCTCATGGTTGGCTTCCAACTTGTAAGTCTCACCCTCCACAGCACTTACTTAACATCTTGGAGCCATTTACCGACTCCACCAATCAATCCCATCTTCATGCATTACTGCAAGATCACACTGGGTCCATCATCCCAATTTACCAGATCAACTTTGATCAAATTAAAATAACCCTGAATAGACTCTAATTTTGTAAATAAAACAACTTGAGATGGTTTCGAGATGAAACAAAGGTCCTGTGAGGTTGTTGGGATGAAATCGTACATATCGAGTAATTTTGAGATATTAATTTTAGATTTTAAGTGTCTCGATAAATTTGATGTTTGAGGGTGTAATTGTAATTAGAGCATTATCCAAATGAAATAAGGATGAAATTAGGAGTTTATGTGGTAAAATACCAAAGTTTGAGAACTTGAAATAAGGGCCAAAATGTCATTTGGAAGAAGTTTGGGGTATTAGTTTTGGATTTCAACAATTAAATCCATTCTAGCTTTGGAGTTGAAAAGCCATTCAATTATAGCTTTGAGTCTTTGGAGTCCATGGCTTATCTTGAGACAAGTGACACCATGTGATTGGTTCAAAGAATCTATAAATAGAGACCATGGGTTGTTCTCAAATCATTTAAGGGAGTTTGAGGATTGAGGCATTCTAAGTGGAGGAGCTTTCTCTTGAGAGAGGGGAGGAAATTCTGCAAGAAGGCGAGAGGAAATTGAAGGAGAAGCCGGGGAGAACGAGCCTCGCCGGAGTTGCGGGTCTTCGTCAGAGTTTGCCAAAATCAGTCAGAAAAAGTGAGGTAAGTCTATATTTTTTTCATAATCCTGTAAAGGGGGAAAAACAGGTCGCGTAGGTTCAAACGGGGGTCGAATCGGAGTTAAAACGAGGGAGATATGGTCAAAATACGAAAATAGCACAATGTTGTCCGAAATATAAGGGCCGCACGTGAGATACACGCACCGAGAAGTGGCTGCGCGTGAAGGCGTGTGGTTCACCTTCCTAGGGTGCATGATGGGCTAATTTTCCTTCAAATTTTCTATCTTTGTCCCTAATTTAATGTCCTTCAACCCTATGTAAAAATATTTAAGGTTAGGTTTACCAAAACGTGTGTTTTCTACAGAAACATAGGCCGTTTGCTGTGAAATTGTATCTTCCAAGAGATAAGCCTTCAAGGTGAGACTCCTATGCTCCAAATCTTATTTTTTATTCTCTTATGAGAGACTTCTATTACATGAGACATGTTTTGTGAAGTTCTTGTGTGTAAACTCTTGTTATTCTCTTACGTGAAATCATGTTGCATATATGAAATTAATTTTTCTAAAAAATATATGCTATTGGCTTTCTAACTGTTACATTTATAAAATTCGTGTGGCCATACTATTGCACCTATTTGTTGTTGGCCAAGGGAAAAAGTCGGATATCTCCGAGAGGCGTTATGCGTGCGCCATCAAGAAAGCTCTCATGGGGAAGACCGTGAGTCTAAGGTGAAGGACCATCCACAAGGAAACATAGCATTCAACGGAAGCGAAAAGTAAAAATTTCCTCGTGTTGATTAGAATCTAGGAAACTTACTTTTTCTACGGATTACCGGATGGAATGGAGCGACAGAAGGAGGAGGGGCAGCAGCTTCTTCGCGTGGTGGAGACGACGGCTGTCCTGCAATCCTTCGGCTCCTTCGCATTAGATCTGTTGATCTTCCTAGGTATGACTCAAAACTCGTGGCCTCTCTTGGTGACGAAGAGGAAAAACGACTTAGGTTAAAAACAACTAGAGAAAGAATATATATATAGGGAGAACCCTAGGGTTAAAACCCTAGTGGGCCAAGTCTATTTAATTAATTTTCTAATTGGGTTAGCCCAATTAATTAATTAAAACCAATGAACTATTATTTTATTCTAGCCCAATTAATTATGGACCATTCTGAATAAAATAATTCTCTCTCAATGTAATTCACCCAACAAACCAAATGTATTAAAAAATACATAAGTTATATCGAGCTACCCCGGGGACCAAAAGACAAATTATTCATGGCTACTAAAATGACCAAAATATCCCTGCTACCCAGTAGCTATATTTTGTCATTCTAAGTGTTCCAACTATCACCATATGGTAACACTGACCCCACGAATAATTTTGCATGTACAATGTCTTTGCCCTACTAGTGTAATGACGAAAATACCCCTCTGTGTAACACCCATCATTTAGAAAGGAATAATGTATTAACACCTCTCTAAATGATTTCTACCATCCTTAGATCACTAGTCCAATAATCCGTGACTACTCGAATGTACTTGCTTATCACTGGGAGCTACCCAGAAGCACACACTCTTAAGTCACGTTCCCAGGGCCCTGGATTATTTGATTATTCTTGGACAATCACAAGGGGGTGAATCACAGAAACCATCTTGTATTAGTCTGTCTTAGCTAATTAGAAACCACACTCCCAACTCACAAGGTTATTGATCTTTGATAGACCTCACCTACAGTGAATCTAAGAATATAGCTCTAGGTTCACTAGACCACCAATTAATACTCAAGTATTAGAGTACTCATCCACGTAGTAGCAGTGATAGACTAGCTCCATGATAATCAGTACTTTGTCATTAGCTTCTATCACAGGTCCACTCTACGCATTCCAAATGCGCTTGTACAATTAGAGTAAACGGACTGTTTACTGGCTAAGGCAAGCCATCCTCCATTAGGATCTATTGCACAATGATCTTATCATGACAGAATGCCCAGTTCTATCAAAAGATCAAGAGTAATATTTTTCTTGCTTATTAAGTACCCATGATTCATGCCTAACTGTGAAGAACGACCCATCACATGAATCACTTACTTAATAGCATGAACACTTTTTCCAACAATTAAATGCAAATAATATATGTGCCATAAACTGACTAAAAGAAATATCATTACCATAAATTAAACAAACATGTCTTTAGGGCATACATTTCCAACAATCTCCCACTTGCACTCAAAGACTATGAAAATCCATAAGTTCCCACCCCTATGACATCTAAGTGTCTTCGAAAGACCTTCTTTGCCAAAGGCTTGGTGAAAGGATCTGATAGATTGTTTGATGTAGATATCTGGTCCACCACTATCTCATTCTTTTGGATGAATTCCCGAATGAGGTGGTACTTCCTCTCAATATGCTTGCCCTTTCTGTGGATCCTTGGTTCTTTGCATTGTGACACTGCTCCGGTGTTGTCACAATAAAGTATAATAGGCTTTTCCACATGCGGTACAACTCCTAGTTCTATAAGGAACTTTTGGAGCCATACTGGTTCCTTAGACGCCTCTGATGCTACTACATACTCAGCTTCCATGGTGGAATCAGCAATACAAGATTGCTTGATACTCCGCCATGAAATAGCTCCTCCAGACAAGGTGAAAACATATCCACTAGTGGATTTTCTTTCATCCTTATCATCTTGGAAATCTGAGTCTGTGTAGCCTACTGGAACTAAGTCATCAGCTCTGTAAACTAGCATATAATCCTTAGTAGCCTTAAGGTACTTGAGTATATGCTTTACAGCTTGCCAATGTGCTTCCCCTGGATTTGACTGAAATCTGCTTATCATGCCTACAGCAAAGCAGATATCTGGCCTGGTACACAGCATGGCATACATGAGACTTCCTACAGTTGAAGCATAAGGAATCCTACTCATGCGTGCCTTTTCTTCCTCTGTCTTTGGACAGTCTCTGGAAGATAAGCCCAATCCGTGTCTGAAAGGAATTAATGCCCCTTTACACTGATCCATACTGAACCTGACCAATATCTTGTCAATATAAGAAGATTGGGATAAACCTAACATTCTCTGCTTCCTATCTCTAAGAAGCTTTATACCGAGAATGTAACTAGCTTCTCCCATATCTTTCATGCTAAATTGACTTGATAGCCAAATCTTTATTGATGACATCATCCCTACATCATTTCCTATGATGAGAATGTCATCAACATATAACACCAGAAAAGCCACCTTTTCACCATTTGTTTTCTTATACACGCATGGTTCATCTACATTTGGAATAAATCCATAAGATTTTATAGACTCATCAAAACGTTTGTTCCATGCCCTTGATGCCTGCTTAAGTCCATAAATGGACTTCTTAAGCTTGCAGACCATGTGATCTTGGCCTTTCACAACATAGCCTTCTGGTTGGGACATATAGATGTCTTCACTAAGATAGCCATTAAGAAAGGCCATCTTAACATCCATTTGCCATATCTCATATTCATAATGACATGCTATGGTAAGGAGTATGCGAATGGATTTAAGTATGGCTACTGGTAAAAAGGTTTCCTCATAATCGATCCCTTCTTTCTGAGTAAATCCTTTTACAACCAACCTTGCTTTAAAGGTTTGCACCTTTCCATCCGCTCCCCTTTTCCTCTTGTATACCCACTTACACCCTATGGGTTTTACCCCTTCAGGTGTAGCTACAAGATCCCAAACCTAATTGAGATGCATAGACTCAATCTCGGCATCCATTGCAAGATGCCACTTGTCTACATCGACATCAAGGATAGCCTCCTCGTATCTAGTAGGATCTTGTTCCTGATTGTCAGAGACTAGCTCGAAAGCTTCTCCTGTCCATCTATCAGGAACTTTAGATTCCCTCCCACTACGACGAGGCTCCATGTGTATAGAAACACTCAGTTGTGTCTCTTTTGGTTCCTCAATTGGGACACTAGATGTACCTGAAGTTTGTTCAGAAGACAACTTCTCATCTAGTTCTACTCTGCTTGAACCCTTAGTGGACATACTCTGATCATCCTCCAAGTATCTAGCATGAGTACTGATTAGTACTTTCTGCTCCTTAGGATAATAGAAATATCCACCACGAGTGCCTTTTGGATATCCTATGAAGTAACATAATTCTGACCTTGGTTGCAACTTACTCCCCTTAGTCAATACATAAGCTGGACAACCCCATATCTTGAGATGATTTAGACTAGGCTTTCGTCCAGTCCACATCTCATAAGGTGTCCTAGGTACATACTTGGAGGGTACCAAGTTCAGAATGTATGTTGCCGTTTCTAAGGCATATCCCCAAAAGGAAATAGGAAGAAATGCATGGCTCATCATGCTTCTTACCATCTCCATTAGAGTCCTGTTCCTTCTCTCACTGACTCCATTCTGCTGGGGGGTCCCAGGGGCAATCAATTGAGAAACTATACCGTGATGTACTAAGTAGTCCTTAAACTCTCCAAGAAGGTACTCTCCACCACGGTTTGACCTCAAAACTTTGATCAATTTACCTGTTTGACTCTCCACTTCAGTCTTAAACTCTTTGAATTTATCAAAAGAATCAGACTTGCGCCTCATCAGATAAATATAACCAAAACGAGTGTGGTCATCTGTAAATGTGATGAAGTACTTGTAACCTTCTCTAGCAGGTGTAATCATTGGACCACAAACATCACTATGAACTAACTCTAATATGTTTTTGGCTCTACCTGCATTTTGAGTAAATGGCCTTTTGGTCATTTTGCCCATTAGGCATGATTCACACTGAGGCCATTCTTCCAATCTCAATGAGCCCAAGGACCCATCATGGATTAGCCTCTGAATCCGATTAGGATTAATGTGCCCTAATCTTAAGTGTCATAGATAAGAATCATTAGATGATAATGTTCTCTTCTTATTAACTGGTTCAATTTCAGAGTTGTTTATTTGACTTTTAATAGGATTAATATAATAAAGATTCCCAAATACGTTGCCTGAACAAATAACCTGTCCATTTCTACTGATAGTGACACCAGAATGGAACGAAACAGAATAACCATAAGAAATCAATTTAGAAACTGAAATTAAATTCTGTCTCAAAGCAGGAACGTATAAAACATCTTTCAAAATTAAAATCCTATTAGAATCAAAAAAACAAATGCAAAACTCCCATTACTTCAGCCCATACTCGAGCTCCACTAGCTACCAGCATTCCATGCTTTCCTTCAAGTAGAGTCCTTGTCTTTCTGAACCCCTGCAAAGAGTTACAGACATGATCAGTGGCTCCTGAATCAACTATCCAAGAGGGTGAAGATCCTACCAAACTGATGGATTCTAAGTAAAGAGCAATACTTGGTGCTTTCACCTTGAGGGCAGGACAATCCTTTTTCCAGTGTCCTTTCTGTCCACATTTGAAGCACTTGCCTTTGGGCTTGGCATCGGACTGACTAGCTCCGGGCTTTATGGGCTTGCCCCCTGCTTTGTTCTGACCCTTCTTCTTCTTGAAGTTCTTGGCTTTAGGGCCAACTCTAGGAGAAGATGCAGAATGAATAGCTAGAGCCTTCGAGGTAGGCTTTATGATCTTCTCTGTCGCCTGGAGCTCTTTCATGAGCTCCACTAGATTCATCTCTAATTTATTCATGTTATAGTTCAATTTGAACTGCGAGTATGAATCTGGCAAAGTCTCTAAGACCATGTCTACCTGACTCTCAGCATCTATCGTCACTCCCAAAACCTCGGCTTCCTCGAAGTAAGCAATCATCTTGAGCATGTGCTCTCGAACTGATGCCCCCTCAGCCATCCTGGTAGTCATAATCGCCTTAAGAGCTTCCTGCCTTGCGGGCCGGCTCTTATCAGCGAACATGGTGCGCAACGACAGATCAATATCATAAGCAGTGGGCGTATGCTCATGCTTCGATTGAAGCACATCGGACATGGAAGCCAACATGTAGCATCGTGCCATCTCGTCAGCATTCTTCCATTCTGCCTCAGCCTGACGCTCCTCATCAGTGGAGTTTCTCCCAATCACAGGACAGGGGTCAGTCAGAACATACTTGTACCCTTCAGCTGTGAGTACTATGTTCAACTTCCTCTTCCAGTCAACATAATTACCCCCATCCAGCTTAGAGTCCTTGAGGATCATAGCAAGGGGACTGAAAGAACCTCCACCAGACATTCCTGTACAATTTATGGAAAAATAAGACGTTTAGACAATGCACATATAAACAAATATTTTGCACATAAGCTCATATTATATCTTGGAAATAGATTTCCCTTAAACTATTATCAATAATATGTCATTCGGTTCTTAGAAAAACTAACAGAGCTCCGATAGGGAGGTTGATAATTCTCTAAGTTAAGTGTATAACCACCACAAACTAAACTTCCTGAATAGGAAATGACCTAGAGGATAATTCCGTCGATAGGGCGGCCACTATCTCACATTCCCTACGGATAATCTTGCATTATTACCTCCAACGATAGGCCGGCCGATAACAACACATATCCTAGGTTTTAGTTATACCTTTACCATTAGATCTAGATCCTTATGGAATACCCATCCTATAGGGGGTCATGCTCAGAATGACACGAGGGCATCCACGATCTCTAATTAAAGGTGTGGAGGAAGCCATGGGGTCGTTGGAACCCCTCTCCCACTTAATCTTTTAAAATAAGGGTTTTGATTGAAAACGTTTTTCCTTTTGGATTCCATTAATACTTAGAAAAATATCTAAACTTGAAACACTCTCTAATCCAAGGATAAAAAACTTTGAGAGAGTAAACCATAAGTTAATTTTTCTTTTGATTAATTAACCCAAATTTAAACCTAATTATGAAATATTTAAGTCTACATTTACTTTCTATACTAAGGGATAAATCCTTTGAGAAAGTAAACCTGTAAACTAATTTCATCATTTGGTTTAATAAAACGTTTTCATGAATTAACTCCACATATGATCACAGTTGAAAAAGCACAATAAACGAGTTACATGTTTTTCTATTCATTATTCCTAAGTGACCATATAATTGATTAAACATCACATAAAATAAATATTAAATGTGGTCTTGTTTAACCCTAAGGTGGTTCCATCCTTTTACTAATTATTTTCATGCAACATATCACAAAGATAATCTAATTGCAAATAATTTAACCTCCAAGAATGGTTTTTAAATAAAACACCTAGCTCCTAACTATGGGATTGGGGCGGGCGAAGCCCGCCGTAGGCACGGCGGTCCCATGAACGCTGCCAAAACTGTTCCAGGAAACCCTAGGTCGCTCCTTCAGCCGTCGATTGTTCCATGGACAATCCAGAAAATCTGCAATGGCTGATTTCTCATGATGGTCGATTCAAGCCCATAGCTGAAGCTAGATCTGGCCGATTCTTCCATCACGATCAGCCTTTGCAAGCGATGAACGTTGGTTTTCTAAAAACGCAAACTTTCTGTTCCAAAACAGCGCTGCCCGATTCGGCCGAAAACGTAAACTTTCTGTTCCGAAATTGCTTGTTTCTGTCTGCATCTAATCCGGCCTGCATCTTGTTCTCTTTGAACGATCATTACAGAAAATAAAACCGATCAAATCAACCATCAAAACTGGTTGTACATCCGCCTATACCCCAACCGCGAGGTTTACATCGAATCTATTTGAATAAACACAACAGATTACAACGTCCTATACCTCCACTCATGAGGTTTACAAGGCATCTAAAATCATTCTTGGAGGGATCCATAAACGCAAACAAAACAGCATTTAAACAGTAAAAGGAACCCCCATTTTTCCGATTTTAATCCTAGGCATGCTCCTAGATTCAAACCAACAAAACCGTGGCTCTGATACCACTTGAAGGACCATCCACGAGGAAACATAGCATTCAACGGAAGCGAAAAGTAAAAATTTCCTCGTGTTGATTAGAATCTAGGAAACTTACTTTTTCTACGGATTACCGGACGGAATGGAGCGATAGAAGGAGGAGGGGCGGCAGCTTCTTCGCGTGATGGAGACGATGGCTGTCCTGCAATCCTTCGGCTCCTTCGCATCAGATCTCTTGATCTTCCAAGGTATGACTCAAAACTCGTGGCCTCTCTTGGTGACGAAGAGGAAAAACGACTTAGGTTAAAAACAACTAGAGAGAGAATATATATATAGGGAGAACCCTAGGGTTAAAACCCTAGTGGGCCAAACCCTAGTGGGCCAAGTCTATTTAATTAATTTTCTAATTGGGTTAGCCCAATTAATTAATTAAAACCAATGAACTATTATTTTATTCTAGCCCAATTAATTATGGACCATTCTGAATAAAATAATTCTCTCTCAATGTAATTCACCCAACAAGCCAAATATATTAAAAAATACATGAGTTATATCGAGCTACCCCGGGGACCAAAAGACAAATTATTCATGGCTACTAAAATGACCAAAATATCCCTGCTACCTAGTAGCTATATTTTGTCATTCTAAGTGTTCCAACTATCACCATATGGTAACACTGACCCCACGAATAATTTTGCATGTACAATGTCTTTGCCCTACTAGTGTAATGACGAAAATACCCCTCTGCATAACACCCATCATTTAGAAAGGAATAATGTACTAACACCTCTCTAAATGATTTCTATCATCCTTAGATCACTAGTCCAATAATCCGTGACTACTCGAATGTACTTGCTTATCACCGGGAGCTACTTAGAAGCACACACTCTTAAGTCACGTTCTCAGGGCCCTGGATTATTTGATTATTCTTGGACAATCACAAGGGGGTGAATCACAGAAACCATCTTGTATTAGTCTGTCTTAGCTAATTAGAAACCACACTCCCAACTCACAAGGTTATTGATCTTTGATAGACCTCACCTACAGTGAATCTAAGAATATAGCTCTAGGTTCACTAGACCACCAATTAATACTCAAGTATTAGAGTACTCGTCCACGTAGTAGCAGTGATAGACTAGCTCCATGATAATCAGTACTTTGTCATTAGCTTCTATCACAGGTCCACTCTACGCATTCCAAATGCGCTTGTACAATTAGAGTAAACGGACTGTTTACTGGCTAAGGCAAGCCATCCTCCATTAGGATCTATTGCACAATGATCTTATCATGACAGAATGCCCAGTTCTATCAAAAGATCAAGAGTAATATTTTTCTTGCTTATTAAGTACCCATGATTCATGCCTAACTGTGAAGAACGACCCATCACATGAATCACTTACTTAATAGCATGAACACTTTTTCCAACAATTAAATGCAAATAATATATGTGCCATAAACTGACTAAAAGAAACATCATTATCATAAATTAAACAAAACATGTCTTTAGGGCATACATTTCCAACATAAGGGACAACGGATGTGGTGTTTGCATGAGTTCTATAGGGTCGAACTGAAGTGACATGTTTAGGGATCTCTTGAGAGGCATATGCGTGTGCCATCTAAAAAGCTCTCGTTGGAGGAGGCTGACATGTTCGCAAGGCATTTAAGAGTAGTTCTCATTGTCTTCTGATACATTTTATACCTGACAATGCATTGATATAAATTGTTTTTGAAGTTCTTAGTAGAAGATTCATCTTCTAATTGGACTGTCCCTGGAATATTCAAATGTTTCAGGTTCGACAAGCAGCTCGAAGGGAAAGGAGGTAGCTGAAGAATAAGCTTAATTTGCTACCTGTAGCATTTTTAGCATATCTATGTTTATGTGTGAACCTATGTATATTTTGGATATGTTTAAGACGTTCAATTATCACTTGCTAGAGATAATATCCATGTAATACATTTTGTAGATGTCTTGAACGATTTCATTTA
This sequence comes from Diospyros kaki, assembly GCA_036245055.1. Lineage (NCBI taxonomy): Eukaryota > Viridiplantae > Streptophyta > Magnoliopsida > Ericales > Ebenaceae > Diospyros > Diospyros kaki. The sequence goes on along the minus strand of BSEG01000009.1, from coordinate 15,967,253 downwards.
TGATAAATAAAGCATTATGGTTGTGAACCATATTAGGTTCGATTTAGCTTCCGCATTTGAAATTTTAACACTTATCTTAGCTATTCGATTATTGGATTTGTTAGGCTGAGAAGGTGAAAATTAAAGTTTTTGGGAATTTATGTGATGTATGTCAGCGATTGTGATATGAAAAAAAAATTATTATTCCCGAAATCCTAAGTTATAACACGCTCAAAAAATTTGGGGTGTTACAGTTGGTATCAGAGTAAACCTAAGGAAAAGTTCGCATATGGCTAGATGAGCAAAGCCACCGTAAGTTTTTGTAATTAGGTTAGGATTTTTTTGAAATATTTAGTGGCATACTCTTGTTGCTTATTCGATTTGAATTACACCATGCCGTGGTAATTTAATAATTCACTCTATGTTTTTGTTAGATGGTGAATACAAGAAGGAACAGGCACGAGAGAGGCAATGGCAAAGAAAGCAACACCAACTCGCACCCAGGAAGTGGTGTGGAAGGTCAAAGAGATGCACGAGCTGACCTTGGTGAAGGCCGGATAGATAGGATTGAGAGAATCCTTGAAGGTATGGCTGGGAAAATTTTAGAATTGTAGCTCGAGCAAAGAAGACTAGATGCTTTGGAGACGTATCTACGATAAAATCCACTAATGTTTCGAGGAAGACTGGCAGACGACCCTGCAATCAGTGAATACTGGTTGGACTAGGCCAAGAAGATCCTACATAGATTGAGAATCTTGAATGAGGACAAGGTAGAGTGTGCGACCTATATGCTGGAAGAGGAAGTGACTAAATGGTGGAGGTCTATACAGCGAGCGATACCTAACCGGACAAGATTTCAGGGGTCGGCGACAGACATAGAATTGGGGGAGGCACCCCAGATGACATGGGAACGGTTTAAGGAACTGTTCAATGGGAAATTCTTTCCCACTTGTTGGAAATTGGCTAGAGCTCGAGAGTTTATGAGGCTACACCAAGGGCCAAATATGTATGTGGCCCAATACGAGGCTGAATTTTTGCGGTTAATCAAGTATATGCCGCTGTATGGGATGGACGATGTGGAGAAGGGACGAAAATTCTTGCAAGGCTTGCGAATCAAATTTCAACAGCTAATGAGCTTGGTCCATGTTGAGTCTTATGCGGATATAGTTTTCAAAGCTATGACGACCGAGGAGAATATGACGCGGGTGGCAGAATTAAAGGCCACGACGGTTCAAACTGGAGGACAATTAGAGAAATCCCACTCGACTTGGGACCTCAGGATGGGAAGATTGTGAAAAAGGGCAAGGCATGCTTTAAATGCAAAAAGAGGCACCCGGGCAAGAGGTTCGATGGCCAAAGCATTGTCTGTTACACCTGTGGACAGCCCGGGCATACTTCTAGAAATTGCTCGAAGGGAACGGTCCAAAAAGGTAAGGCCATAGTAGCAACACCTGTGAGCATGATCTACTACAATTACAACCAGCACAGGTACATCTCAAGGAATTGCCCAAAGAAGAAAGAGCAACAGCTAAAGATTGAAGAAGGAAAGGGGACCAGACAGAGGCGAGTCTATAATTTGACCAAGGAGGATGTAGAGACGAATCCTGCAGTTATCCAAGGTACTCTCTTCATTTTGGATACTCCTTTGCATGCACTGATAGATCCAGGGTCTACTCATTCTTTTATATCGTATGCTTTGGCTGGGAGTTTTAGAGTAGAAACCGAGTCTATGGGGTGTCTTATGGTGATTTCGACACCTATGGGTAAAAGTATGAAGTCCTCAGAAATGGTAAGCGGATGCGAAATTAGCCTAAGTATTATTCAAGTCCAGGCTGATCTGATTCTGTTAGAAGTATATAACTTCGACGTAATCTTAGGGATGAACTTCTTGTCTAAGTACAACGCCAATATAGATTGTCGTAGGAAGATAATGACCATAAGAAGACCCAAAGGAGGGTGGGTCAAATTTCGGGGACAAGGCGAGCCTGAGGTCGTAAAGATGATTTTAGCAATGAAGGCAACAAAGTTGCTGAGCTGAGGAGCTCAAGGATTTATAGCTTATGCTCAGTTAGAAGAAAGAGAGGTACTACAACTCAATGAGGTACAAGTGGTACGAGAATATGATGACATGTTTCCAGAAGAATTATCGGGACTACCTCCACCTCGGGTAATTGAGTTCTCAATTGAGTTAGTGCCAAGAACCGAGCCGATATCGATCCCGTCATACCGAATGGCTCTAGTGGAGATGAAAGAATTGAAGAGTTAGCTACAGGAGTTCATTGATAAGAGGTTTATTAGGCCAAGTACGTCGCCATGGGGCCCGCCAGTACTATTTGTAAAGAAGAAGGACGGGAGTCTAAGGATGTACATTGACTACCGTCAGCTAAATAAGGCCACGGTAAAGAACAAGTATCCGCTCTCAAGGATAGATGAGTTGTTTGATCAACTACAAGGAGCGAAGGTGTTCTCGAAGAGTGATTTGAGATCTGGGTATTATTAGTTGAGAATTAAGCCAGATGATATTCTGAAGATGGCATTTCGATCAAGCTATGGCCATTTTGAGTATTTTGTAAGGCTATTCGGATTAACTAATGCTCCAACAGCATTTATGGATCATATGAATAGGGTGTTTAGGCCCTACCTAGATCGGTTTGTGAGCATTTTCATAGATGATATATTGGTGTATTCTTCAAATGAGAGTGAGCATGAGGAGCACTTGAGAATAGTGCTAGGAACTTTCAAGAAACACCAATTGTATGCCAAGTTCTCAAAGTGCAAGTTCTGGCTATCCTAAGTTGCGTTTCTTGGTCATGTAATCTCAGCAGAAGGAATCTCAGTGGATCCGACTAAGATTGAAGCTATTCAGAGATGGAAGCAGCTAACGTGTGTGACTGAAGTGCGAAGCTTTTTGGAATTGGCAAGATACTATTGAAGATTCGTGGAAGGGTTTTCAAAGAGAGCTACACCTATAACGAAGCTCATACGGAAGGAGCTCAAGTTCGAATGGACTGCCAAGTGCGAGGAAAGCTTTTAAGAGCTCAAAGGCAGACTGACCTCGGCACCTGTTCTGGCAATGCCTAGTGGGCCTGATGGATATGTTGTATACACTGATGCTTCGAAGGTTGGTTTGGGTTGTGTATTGATGCAGGATGGTCAGGTGATAGCATATGGATCACGCTAGTTGAAGAGGCACGAAGTGAACTACCCAAAGCATGACTTGGAGTTGACAGCAGTAGTATATGCTTTGAAGCTATGGAGGCACTACCTATATGGAGAGACATTTGATGTATTCACGGACTACAAAAGTTTAAGGTATGTGTTCTCGTAGAAAGAGTTGAACATGAGGCAGTGACGATGGATGGAGTTCTTGAAAGACTACGACTGCACCATCTTGTATCACCCAGGGCGTGCCAATGTGGTGGCTGACGCTTTGAGTAGGACTGTGCCTACTATTATGGCTGGGTTGATGGCCCAAGAGTGGTTGTTGATTGAGGCTTTTAGCCTGATGATAGTGAGTGTAGTGCCAAAGGGATCTTCTATCCTAGTAGCTGGCCTGGTAGTTCGGCTGGATCCAAAGACCGAGATACGGGATGCTAGTGGGAGTGACCAGCATATACATCTATGGGTAGACGAGCAGGGCCAGCCCAAGAGTTCAGATTTTGAGATGCGAAATGGCATTCTCAGGTTTCGGGTAGAGTGTACATGCCAAACCTTTGGGAGTTGAGGTAGAAAATTCTGGATGAAGCCCACAGAGCTAAGTATACCATTCACCCAGGAGCCATGAAGATGAATCAACATCTTTGGGAAATCTATTGTGGCCAGGGATGAAGGCCAGCATGGCTAGGAGGGTGGTATAGCGTGATGTATGCCAAAGGGTGAAAATTGAGCATAAAAAACCTGCAGGGTTGATGAGGCCTTTGGAAGTTCCCGAGTGGAAATGGGAACATATCACGATGGATTTCGTGATAGGATTTCCAAAGAGTCGAAGGGGCTATGATGCCATTTGGGTGGTTATAGATAGATTGACAAAATCAGCGTATTTCCTACCTACGAGGATGAATCAATCGGTACGAAAATTTGCAGAGCAGTACGTGAAGGAAATCGTACGACTCCATGGTGCTCCAGTAAGTATAGTTTCAGATCGGGAACTAAAGTTCACCTCGAGGTTTTGGGAAAATTTACAGGAATGCATGGGGACCCAACTGAAATTGAGTACGGCTTATCATCCGCAAACTGATGGCTAATCGTAGAGGACTATTCAAATGCTTGAACATATGTTGAGATCCTATGCCCTTGATTTTGGAGGAAAATGGAAGGAGCATCTGCCATTGGTAGAATTTGCGTACAATAATAGTTACCACGATAGTATCAAGATGGCTCCTTATGAGGTTTTGTATAGAAGAAAGTGTCGGTCACCCATCTATTGGACCAAAGTAGGGGAACGACAGATGTTGGGGCTCGAACTTGTGTAGCAGACTATTGATAAAATTTGAATAATCCAAGAGAGCATCCAAGCTGCGCAGAGCTGACAGAAATCGTATGCATGTAACAACCCGTTAGAGGGCCCAGTATTTATTCACGGATTATTTAATTAATTGTTGAAGTATTTGATTAAGAGACTTTGCTAATTAGTTATTTAATATGGCAATTTAGAGATTTTGAAGGAAAAGAATAGTATTTATTTCTTTTTAATTTTGGAGTTAAAAGAATTTGCCAAGGTGGCAATTTAGTAATTTTTAATTAAGAGAATAACATTTAAAGAGCATTTAATTTTAGTTATTTAGTGTGGAAATTAAATGCTAGGACATGAAGGTCATTTAGAAATTTGTTATTAGAATTTAATTGTTAATTAAAGTTATATTGATTAAGGGATTAAGATAATCCATAAGTGAGATGATTTTAGTTTAAAGTCTCCTAGTTATAAGATATCCATATGTGAGATGGTTTTGGGTTAAAGTCTCCAAGTTATATTAGGAGAAGGATTCCATGTTAGAAAGGGAGTAGGATCTTAGGTTTTTATATAGCATTTAATGGCATTTATTTATTGTAAAAATTAAATGCAAGGGCATGAAAGTAATTCTAGAGTTTTATTATTGTTTGAGAGTTTTAATAATAATTTTTGTATTATTATTAATTAAGTGAGATTATGTATTTAAAGAAGAATGTGAATCCATGTATGAGATGGTTTTGGTTTAAAGTCTCATAGTTATATTAGGAGAAGGAATCCGTATTATAAAGGGAGTGGGATCTAGGGTTTTTATACCTCTATATATAGAGCCCATTAGCTTAGTTTTTCTTCACGCCATGTGAAGAACCAAGAGGCCAAGAGATAGCAAAGGCTTGCTAGAGTCTTCAGAATCGCTCCAGGGTTTGATCAGAGAGTTCTATCAGGCAAGTATTCTTCCTGTAATCCCTTCCACTACAGGTTCAGGTTCATATCAGTTTTGATTTCAGATTATTCCAGTTCTTCATTGTAGTTTTCAGATTTATATCATTAAGCAGAGACGCATATATATATATGCGTATAATAGTGAAGTTATAAGCAAGTTCCATTAATCTTTATCCATTTTGGATTGCAAGTTCCATTAATCCTTATCCATTTTGGATTGCAAGTTCTATTAATCCTCATCCATTTTGGATTGCAAGTTCGATTAATCCTTATCCATTTTGGATTGTAAGTTCTTTTAGTCTAAGTTCTAATATCTGGATACCTTGTATCGTATCCGGATGAATCTAAGGTTCTTCTAGTATGATATCCGGATGGTTTGTTTATACATCCGGAAAGGTCAAGATAATAGCGGATGTCTCGCCTGATATCTGGATGCCTCCCTCAAAAGTTGAATTTTTCATTCGAATAGTCCCCAGTTATATCCGAATGCATCAGTGAGATATCCGGATGACTAGAATCATATCTGGATGTCCTAGTCCATATCCGAATACTATCCAGCATATTCGAATAGCTCGTTCTTTGTGCTTCTAGTGTATCCGGATGTCCAGAATCATATCTGGATGTCCTAGTTTCTATCCGAATATATTCCAGCATATCCGAACAGTTTCTTATTTAAGCGCCAGTGTATCCGGATGAGCCTTCTTCATATCCGGATGTCTTTCATCATATTCGGATATCCTTCCTGATATCCGGATGGCTTTTCCAAAAATCTAATTGAACTTCCAGAATAGTTTAATTCAAGTTTTAATTAAGTTAAATTATTCAATGGCTTCCAGTAATGAGTTTATATGCCAGAATGTAACAACTTAATCATACCCATACCATAAAACATAATTCGATGAATCTTTGTATTCCAATAAATAGATGAAGATCATTTCATTTTCAACATTATTTGATGAGATTATGTGCATATATTTTGGTATGAGCATTGAGCATGACTTTATATGGAGCACTACATATCGTGTGCCAGCATTTATGTGAGCATTGCATTGCATTATGCGCGCTAGGTGGCTTGTCCGCGGGGATCCCATCAGTTTCAGTTTCAACTCAGTTTATGAGTTGCCCGCCTGGGGGCCACCAGGGGGCTAGGGGCATATTGCCCACAGTATGTGCTTACAGTTTTTGTGTATGTAGGTTTCAGATCAGACAGGTATGTATTATCAGATTATGTGGGCCTATAAGCCAAAGTTGCATACCTGCATTTAGTTTACAGTTTATGTGCATTACATTTTTATGAATGCAATCAGACAGTGATTATTCAGTACAAGTTCAGTAAGTTATTTATCAGTATCGATATTCTTCGATTCAGCTTTAGTATTCTTTCCAACTTATTACTTGCTGAGCTTTTGTAGCTCACCTTGTACTCTTCACCCCTCCAGGTTCTAGCAGAAGAGTACCAGATATGGGGCCTAATAGCAGTGGTCTATAGTCTGTGTACGTGGAGCCACTCAAGATAAAAGATGTCTGGGAGTCTATTGAGTTTTATAGTGTTTTCTCAGTTTAGATCTATTTTATATTTCAGTTGAGGGATTGTCCCTTAGATAGAGTTTGTGCTTTTCAGTCTGTATTGACTTAGAGTTTTTATTCCAGTTGATTGAGATGTCCAGTTATGGTATCAGATTTCATTTTATCAGTTAATTTTATTTTATTTTCCCGTAGCACCTCTTCTCGGGCAGTTCTAGGAGAGGGGGTGTTACAGTATTGGTATCAGAGCAGTGTTTTGAGGAGTCTCCCGTACACACATAGGATGTTGGGTAGAGTTAGGATTTGTGTCCGTCAATTAGACATGTTGGCCCAATTAGCAGTATTCTAACCCTAAGTGGTGATGCAAGAAGATGAGTAATAGTGGTGGACGACCCCAGACTCGCAGTTAAGTTGTTTTTATTCCGGTGAAAGTTCCAGTATCCACGCCTGGCTTGCCAGGGGAGTCTAGAAGTGATCTACGGCAAGGAATGGCTAAGATGCGAGGTATGCTAGCAAGATTGATGAGGGTGATAGATACCCTAGTTACTAATTAGGTAAGGGAATCACAAGTTCCCTAAGAAGTAAGAGGTAGTTGAGTTAATAAGTCAGTCGCTCCAACAGCTCTAGTTGTGGAGGCAGATACAGGGAGTCAGCTATTAAAGGATTTCATGGCCTTCCGACCACCAACGTTCCAGGGAGGCATAGATGTAGTAATGGTTGAGAATTGGATGCTATCGATAGAGAAGCATCTCCGATCTATTGGTTGTGCGGACGACCGACGAGTACGACTTAGCACATTCATGTTTAGAGGCGATGCCGAGAGATGGTGGGTGACTGTCGCCAGAGGTTTGATAATCGAGAGCCCACATTGGTCGAATTTTAACAAGTATTCAATGATGCTTATTGCCCAACATGTGTCAAGGACTAGATTGTTTTTGAGTTCGTTGAGTTGGTGTAAGGTGTAACACCCCGTCCCATCGAAGGGCGTGCCACTATACCAACTGTAACACCCCGTCCCATCGGAGGGCGTGCCACTATGCTAGGGCCCATTACACATACATAATCCCTTTCCCAAATACGTTCCTCATATAACAAATACCGTATTTCAAAGGGAAACCCCCCAGCATATCATCATAAATACGAAAGCGATAATCGAAACCTGATACGGTACATACCTGAATTCACTATATTTAAAACAATATAAGAATCCGTACCATATATTACCATCATATCCTCAAATACATAAATACATTGTTACACAGCTCTCGAGATAATACCTAACACCCTAGGTGCAATTATATGATACCTCAGCATACATAAGCAATTCTGAATAAATAAAATACTCGAATCTCTTGCTGAATCCATCGGCCACGCCATCACGTGCCGTCATATCTCAACCTGCTCCTTGCCCTAACTGCAAGTCTCAACTGGAACGTTGAATGTTCCAGGGGCATAACCCATTAGAAGATGAAACTTCTAGTGAGGGTTCAAAAACATATATATGATGCATGATGCAATGACATGAATAAACATATACCCATAATATAACTTCCCAGGCATCCCCAGCCCGGCTAGGAATCCTAGGCAAATCCCGAACCTCTGCAGGATAGGCCTAACGTTATTCTCTCAATGCCCTAGGGGAATTACGGCTACACTCTGAGGGTATCATCCCATCCCCATGCACAAGTTTCAATATGACGATAATATCGTGCAATGTAAATATCACGACTTTCAATGCAATATGACAAATGAATATTGCAATTCATAAATAACATGCATATATAAAAAACATATCATGAATATAAGTTCTTGTGAGAATACCACTCACCTTTGCCCAAAGACAAAGATATCTCGAAAAGTGTGCATCGCCTCGATATGCGTGCCCCACCTCGATTTTCGTGCCAACTCTCAAAAGTTGAACCAATCTCATCATCTCGATCTCCTCAATCATAAAATAATATTTAATTACAAAATATCCTCAATATTCCATTTATTTCCTATTTCCTTTCATTTTCCTTCATTTTTCCTTCTAAAAATCTCAATAATTATATCAAGACTATTTCCTCAAATCTAACTTCACAACAATTCATTTTATGCTATGAAATTTCAAGGAAAAATACTGAACTTACCCGGATATTGCGTTATCACGCAAAACGAGGCTCTTTGGTGCTAGAAACGAGACCTAGAGAGCTCCAAATCCAATGATTTTTCTACAGGACCTAGATATCGATTTTAGAGGAATTTATAAATTTATTTCAGAATTTTCTGAGCCTGGACGCGCCTACACTCGCCAAAAGAAGTTGATCCATGCGCCCCCACTCGCGGGCCCAGCTGGCGCGTGTCCCACACGCGCCGATCGTCTTCTTCCTCCAGATTCCGGCCGGCTCCGACGCTGCTCTGGTTTATTGACCATAACTTCTTCATCCGACCTCCGTTTTGCTCTCCGTTTGTTCCTACACCTTCCTCTCTTCGCCCTCTACAAGATGGTACCAAAAAATCCCTCAAACCGAGCCATTTTCAGACTGCTCCAAGCAATTTTCCGGCGAAGCTCGTTTTTCTGATGAAGCTTCGGATCTCCCTCAACTCTCAACCAAAATTGTTAAAATTTGGTAGAAATGAAGCTTGAGACATGGGAAATAAAAGCCCCTTATCCGCTGCTCTCAATTCGTTCAAAAACTCACCGATCTAACAATTTAAATTTTCCAAAGCATTCGGCCATCTCCTATTTATAGGCGAACCGAGCTTCCAAACGCTCAAGGCTTGATAAACCGACCCCTTTGAGGCTTCTACCACCCCTGGATCGACCCAATTGCTGCAAAAATCGACCGTAATCATCACTTTTGAAGCTCTCAAAATTCGGCCAAGAACTTGGTCGGAAAGCTTCAAAATCTGGCCAACCCAAGCCCCCTTGTCGGCCCAGACCAGACCCTCATGCATCCCCGACCCATTTGGCACGAATCCCCATGGTCGGTAGGCGCTGGTCGGTGACCAGAAGCTGCTGGTCGGCCATGGCTGGAAGCTTCCAGCTTCAACTTTCCAAAATTACACTTTTGCCCCCATATTTTCTCATTTTGCATTTTGGTCCTTTCTATCATGCCCCTGAACTTTTTGACACTTCCACTAGGACCCTTAAATCCTAAAATCATTCTTTTCTTCTTTGAAGATTCCGAAAAACTACCATTTCGACCTCCCTCCGGCTGATTCGGTAAATTCTTAAGAAATTGCACTTAGGCCCTTAAACTTTTGGGCTATCTCATTTCGGCCCTTTCGACTTAGCCTCTTAACTTTCCATTATTGCAATTAAGACCCTAAAGTCTTAAAAGATCATTTTAACCCTTGATAATTCCAAAACAACCTCGTTTCGGCCTCCCTTTAGCAATTTTTAAAAACTGCACTTAGGCCCGAATCTTCGTTTTGGCCTTAAACCCATTCGTTTCTTCCTGAAACCTCTGAAGGGTTGTTCCTCATGAAAAACCGAAGCTCCCTCAAGCTTCTGTTGACTTCCAAAAAGTCGTCTATGACAATTCGGTATTGCAGCCTAATTGGCAGCTGTCTTTTTAGCTGTACCGAAAACGGTTCCCAATCCAATTTCTTTCGGCACCATAAATCCTATCTCGGGGTGCTCATTAATGCCACATCAATTTCCTTTGGCATCTCGGCTCCAGGGTACTCCCGGTAGTCGATTCAATCATCTATACGGTAATAAATTACCGTTATACCCTCAATTTAGACTTAAATTCCACTTTTGCCCCAAGATAAATTACTCTTGAGTCCTCTAGAATTTCTCGGGTATTACATTCACCCCTCCTTAAAGAAATTTCGTCCTCGAAATTTACATCTGACAGTCAGGTAACTAAGACATAACATAGCTCATTACCTAAAGACTTTAAATCAAATATCTATTTGATCCTTTGGCAAGTACCTCTCGGTTTGCATTCCTTACACAAGCAATGCTTACAAGCATACCGTGTCATTTATAACATTTCCTTTTGTGGCTCTTTTCAGATAACCACACATTTTCCATCATTCCAAGCACGCACATCCTACCCTGAAACTTTGAGAATGCCTTCTCGCATTTCAAAAATCATAACTCTTGGGCTGGCCAATAATCATCAATCATAGACAAGTACACTTGTCAACCACCCTTGCCTTCGTATTTCGTTCACCAGATCCAGCTAAACAACCAGGCTAGCCATAAAGAATAGACGATCCATTCGGCACTACCATCATAGTCAGCAGGCTAACAAGCCTCCAACTTCATCTGACACTCACAGCTATCCACCAAGTCCTGCGTTGGGCACCTCTCTGCCATGCGCCTGGTGATACGAAGTAGTACAGTCGTAGTCCTTAAGGAACTCCATCACCGTTGCTACCTCTCGTTCAGCTTCTTCTGCGAGAACTCATACTTTAGGCTCCTCGTGGTTCGTGAGCACATCAATGCCCCAATCATTTTGGTAGTGTCTCCATAACTTCGAGAGCGTATACCTCATTTGCCAGTTCCAAGTCATACATCGGGTAGTCCTTTATGTGCCTTGGCATGATCCACATGCCATCATTCAATTTTGTTGCATCATCACGCAACCTGATCCTTTAAGCTATCACAAGCCTTACTGCACCTGGCAGTTCATTCTCATTTGACTTACTTCTCGAGTCCTATCATGGACACAACTATTTCAGAGAGTTCCCTCTCGAACCCCTGACAACAGCTTGTCAACCTCAAAAACTTTCCATCATTTCATATACAGGTAGGGATCCTATCACAACGCTCCGGTCCATTGGAACTTGGATCCTAGTCAAACCATAACAGTCACGGTGGTACCTAAACTTTGGAATCTGACCGTCTCCTTGGCAGTACGCTAAGCAACTTAGACCCTGAGTCCCTGACTCATACCGCGAGACAGCTGCCTAGTTTCCCCGGTACGTTGATCATAAGCTCTTTACTAGCCTTCATACCTTGGTCCTTGGGCTCAAATCCGCTGTTACAGGCCACACACCCATGGTGCTATTGTCTTCCTAGAGCCTTCTTGTCCCGTCTCCAAGAGTTGTAATTGACCCGATTCCCGTCACTTCTGATACTTTTCAATACCAGTCTAAATCTCCAAATCTTACAGATCCTCGATCCTATTCAGAGTTACATTCTCTTAGGTTTCCAACCTTTCCTCGAACCAACCTCAATTTAAAACTCTTGGTTCGTCTCCCGAAATCTATCAGGACATCTTACATTTCAGAAACTTCTGATCCTTATGGTGCTTATGACAATCAATTTTTGATTTCACATTCACCCACATAGAGCCTCATGCTCTCATTAATTCTTTCATGATCTGTTTACTACCTAGCAAGCTAATCTCGATCATAACATCTATCGTGATGTTCCTTAATATTATCCTCAATGTTCCTCATGCATCTCTTTATCTGAGGAGTACACTATCATATCATCAATAGACACAATTACCAACGCGACTTTAATGCTGATGGTAAATTGGTTAAATCATCAATTCCGAGATTATCATCTCAATATCCTTATTGTCGAAACATCGATTTCAGAATACCTTATTTCCTTATCTTAACCTCGATCACATATTAATCATAGAAATCCCAGCCTCTTGCGGCTGTTTCATTATTCATCAAATTCGAGGTACAAGATATCGTTTCTTAATTATTATCTTTTACAAAGCCTGATAATTTACATCCTCAATCAAGCCGCACACGGCTAATCATCCTATAACCTCAAGCTATCATTGACAATCATCATTTAGAAATAATCCCGTTAAATCTTCCGAGAATATACCCTATCATCTTCCAATTCTTCTTACGACTTTTCATTAACCGCAAGTGCCTGAACCATAACTCGATAGGCTCTTTATTTCCATAACTTGCTGACATCTCTCAGCTATACTTTTCCCAATCTGCCACCAAGGCTACCTAGACTAACTGTCTAGCTATACGAGACTTCCAATCTCCAAAATCGAAAATCGAAAATCCTCAATCAATTTGGGTCTACAGCTTCACTTACTGCGACCTAACATCTTGGCACATCTGCCATCATCTTGATTCTCTCAATCACGTCTAAGATTCGCACAATCTTAAAGACGACAATCATAGCTACACTACCAGCTAGAGCAGGTAGGTACTTACATTACCCACGATACTCCATCCTCACTGGATTCCTTTTTGAAACTCTAAAGTTCTATCACGAATCTCTAGATCCTTAATCTTTTCTTTAAGAAATTCCTCAAAAATCTCCTATCAATCAATCCTCGAAGATCCCAAATCAGATTACAAGATTTGGTTCTATTTATCTTCCAAGAACTCGATTCCTTTGCCATTTGGCTCACCATTCATCATGGTACTTTTAAGCTCTCTTTGTCGGGTTGACTACCGATAACTTTACCTGCTTTCACAGGTTCGTTTAACACACTGAACCGTAGTCACGACCTCTGTTGACTAGGTTTCCTTATCATTCCTTTAGGGTTGATACGACCCATCAAGCACCTCTTTCCTTTTTAGTACCCGAACTCTACCTTGAGTCGAGACTACTATTTCAGAATTCATCGGTCAAGCCTTTGGACCGGTCATGCTCCACTACCTGAAATCTCATTTATCGAGAATCTACTGACTCTTACTTTTCGTTCTTCAGATCCAGTTGACTATTGGCACCTGACCATTAAATTAGTTCTTCCTAGGCACTACTCTTTCCGTCAGCCAGCACATAGCTGTCATCTTCACCCCCATCATAAAGTAGGCTTACTCCTACATCATACGTCAACCCTCACTTGGGTGCATCTCGGGTGAAAACTGCACGGTCTCGTCGTAGTCCTCTAAGAACTATCATTCGTCGTCGCTGCCCTGAGTCTAACTCCTTCTGTAAGAACATTCTTTCTCGGCCCTCATCATGGCCTGGTGTTTTCCTCACCTCATAGGTAGCGCTTACACGGCTCACGAGCATGCATCTTTCATACGTTAGGTAGCATTCCTTTGAGCCACCCAACATGACCATCACATGATCCCATTTCCATACTAGACACTGAGGTATTCTATTCCTCGAGTCTAGCACCGTTCGTCGTGTCACTTACTCCTAAGATGACCGTGAATCCCAATGTAATCCTTTAAATAGGACACACAGTCCATATTTAATCCATCTCTTTTAGATTCCTGAGGCTTCTGGCCTCGATCAATCATAGCTAGTGGCACACCTCGCACCTATTGGGACTTAGATCTCCCCTACAAGGTACAGACCCTACCGTGTTGCCCCAGATGTTCAGCATCTGATCGTCTCCCCGGCAGTACACTAAGCAACTTAGATCCTGGGTCCCCTGACCCATACCGCGAGACAGCTAACTAGCTTCCCCGGTACGTTAATCGTAAGCTCATCATAAGCCTTCTACCTCGGTCCCTAGATCCTGATCTGTCACTGTGAACACCGACCAGTAGTCCTGTAACCCTGCCAGGGTTCCCTTATCCCGTCTTTGCGAGTCACATTGGTTGCACCACTTTCGCCTCATCAATTGACGCACTCACGCGCCATCATTTGGCCATTTTCTGCCTTTCGTTTATCCCAATCCGTGGGATCCCATATCTTATTTCTGAGATACTAAAAGATCCTCGAAAATCCTTATCCTTTGATCCTAACTTACCAGCTAGGCCCTGACACATCAGGCTAATCATTCCTGATCCGATCATCCTCGATAACTATCAGTTATCCAATCTTTCCTTATAATGATTTTGACTAATTTCCTCAAATCAATAGTCTCCAAATCTCTCGGATCCATAATCATGGTTACCGAGTGATCCTTACATTTGAATCATATCATCGGATCCTTATTCCAATAGCTAGATCATTCTGCTCGAACTAGCTTCTATCAGGCATTCTACTATTCACCGGGAATAGTAGTCGTCTACTGAAATAGTGTCTGTCATGAAGAGTACACCAGGTAAGTTCCCAGGAAAAAGTGGTGGATCACAATGGACGCACTTAAGTACCAAGTCTTTCCTTAGCCAGAACTAGCCTAGACATGCACTTCCACTACAACACACTTATCCAGTAACCGTCAATACCCAAATCTTACGGTGGCTTTACTTATCTAGCCACACGCGACCTTTTCCTTAGGTTCGCTCTAATATAATCTATACTAGAGTCAGACATTTCCTATGTCTTCAACATTTCCGCTCTGATACCAACTGTAACACCCCGTCCCATCGGAGGGCGTGCCACTATGCTGGGGCCCATTACACATACATAATCCCTTTCCCAAATACGTTCCTCATACAACAAATACCGTATTTCAAAGGGAAAACCCCAGCATATCATCATAAATACGAAAGCGATAATCGAAACCTAATACGGTACATACCTGAATTCACTATATTTAAAACAATATAAGAATCCGTACCATATATTACCATCATATCCTCAAATACATAAATACATTGTTACACAGCTCCCGAGATAATACCTAACACCCTAGGTGCAATTATATGATACCTCAGCATACATAAGCAATTCTGAATAAATAAAATACTCGAATCTCTTGCTGAATCCATCGGCCACGCCATCACGTGCCGTCATATCTCAACCTGCTCCTTGCCCTAACTGCAAGTCTCAATTGGAACGTTGAATGTTCCAGGGGCATAACCCATTAGAAGATGAAACTTCTAGTGAGGGTTCAAAAACATATATATGATGCATGATGCAATGACATGAATAAACATATACCCATAATGTAACTTCCCAGGCATCCCCAGCCTGGCTAGGAATCCTAGGCAAATCCCGAACCTCTGTAGGATAGGCCTAACGTTATTCCCTCAATGCCCTAGGGGAATTACGGCTACACTCTGAGGGTATCATCCCATCCCCATGCACAAGTTTCAATATGACGATAATATCGTGCAATGTAAATATCACGACTTTCAATGCAATATGACAAATGAATATTGCAATTCATAAATAACATGCATATATAACAAACATATCATGAATATAAGTTCTTGTGAGAATACCACTCACCTTTGCCCAAAGACAAAGATATCTCGAAAAGCGTGCATCGCCTCGATATGTGTGTCCCACCTCGATTTTCGTGCCAACTCTCAAAAGTTGCACCAATCTCATCATCTCGATCTCCTCAATCATAAAATAATATTTAATTACAAAATATCCTCAATATTCCATTTATTTCCTATTTCCTTTCATTTTCCTTCATTTTTCCTTCTAAAAATCTCAATAATTATATCAAGACTATTTCCTCAAATCTAACTTCATAACAATTCATTATATGCTATGAAATTTCAAGGAAAAGTACTGAACTTACCCGGATATTGCGTTATCACGCAAAACGAGGCTCTTTGGTGCTAGAAACGAGACCTAGAGAGCTCCAAATCCAATGATTTTTCTACAGGACCTAGATATCGATTTTAGAGGAATTTATAAATTTATTTTAGAATTTTCTGAGCCTGGACGCGCCTACACTCGCCAAAAGAAGTTGATCCACGCGCCCCCACTCGCGGGCCCAGCTGGCGCGTGTCCCACACGCGCCGATCGTCTTCTTCCTCCAGATTCTGGCTGGCTCCGACGCTGCTCTGGTTTATTGACCATAACTTCTTCATCCGACCTCCGTTTTGCTCTCCGTTTGTTCCTACACCTTCCTCTCTTCGCCCTCTACAAGATGGTACCAAAAAATCCCTCAAACCGAGCCATTTTCAGACTGCTCCAAGCAATTTTCTGGTGAAGCTCATTTTTTCAACGAAGCTTCGGATCTCCCTCAACTCTCAACCAAAATTGTTCAAATTTGGTAGAAATGAAGCTTGAGACATGGGAAATAAAAGCCCCTTATCCGCTGCTCTCAATTCGTTCAAAAACTCACCGATCTAACAATTTAAATTTTCCAAAGCATTCGGCCATCTCCTATTTATAGGCGAACCGAGCTTCCAAACGCTCAAGGCTTGATAAACCGACCCCTTTGAGGCTTCTACCACCCTTGGATCGACCCAATTGCTGCAAAAATCGACCGTAATCATCACTTTTGAAGCTCTCAAAATTCGGCCAAGAACTTGGTCGGAAAGCTTCAAAATCTGGCCAACCCAAGCCCCCTTGTCGGCCCAGACCAGACCCTCATGCATCCCCGACCCATTTGGCACGAATCCCCATGGTCGGTAGGCGCTGGTCGGTGACCAGAAGCTGCTGGTCGGCCATGGCTGGAAGCTTCCAGCTTCAACTTTCCAAAATTACACTTTTGCCCCCATATTTTCTCATTTTTCATTTTGGTCCTTTCTATCAAGCCCCTGAACTTTTTGACACTTCCACTAGGACCCTTAAATCCTAAAATCATTTTTTGATTCTTTGAAGATTTCGAAAAACTACCATTTCGACCTCCCTCCGGCCGATTCGGTAAATTCTTAAGAAATTGCATTTAGGCCCTTAAACTTTTGGGCTATCTCATTTCGGCCCTTTTGACTTAGCCTCTTAAATTTCCATTATTGAAATTAAGACCCTAAAGTCTTAAAAGATCATTTTAACCCTTGATAATTCCAAAACAACCTCGTTTTGGCCTCCCTCTAGCAATTTCTAAAAACTGCACTTAGGCCCGAATCTTCGTTTTGGCCTTAAACCCATTCGTTTCTTCCTGAAACCTCTGAAGGGTTATTCCTCATGAAAAACCAAAGCTCCCTCAAGCTTCCGTTGACTTCCAAAAAGTTGTCTATGATAATTCGGTATTGCAGCCTAATTGGCAGCTGCCTTTTTAGCTATACCGAAAACGGTTCCCGATCCGATTTCTTTCGGCACCATAAATCCTATCTCGGGGTGCTCATTAATTCCACATCAATTTTCTTTGGCATCTCGGCTCCAGGGTACTCCCGGTAGTCGATTCAATCATCTATACGGTAATAAATTACCGTTATACCCTCAATTTAGACTTAAATTCCACTTTTGCCCCAAGATAAATTACTCTTGAGTCCCCTAGAATTTCTCGGGTATTACATAAGGTACCAAGACAATGGCCCAATGTGAGACAAAGTTTACAGCCTTGACTATATAGGCCTTAGAGTTGGTATCCACTGAAGCTAAGAAAGATGCTAAATTTAAGAGAAGATTGCATGCTGATATTTGCCATGCTTTTGGAGGAGCTTAGAGTGTGGATTATACCACGGTAGTTCAACAAGCATATGCTATCAAGAGAGATATTTGAGAATTGTGAGATTGAGGTACATGATAAGAAGCTATTTGGAGACTTAGAAATTCTTAATGTTTGGGATTTTGATTTGATCCTTGGCAGGAATTGGTTGTCACAGCATTATGTAAGAATTGATCGTTGAGGGAAGATTATAGACTTTAATTTACTTCGATAGCTGGTTTAGATATATAGAGGAGTCAAGCCTATGGCTACGATTCCTATGATCTCAGTGATGAAAGTAGAGAAGTTGTTGTGTGATAGATGTGAAGCTTACCTAGCTTTTGTTACCTTAGATGAGGGAACGAAGAGGAAGTTGTTTGAGGTGCTAGTTGTACGAGATTTCTAAAATGTTTTCCTTGATAAATTACCAGGATTACCTCCCCATAAAGGAGTAGAGTTTATTATTGAGTTATTGCCTAGTATACAGCCTATTTCTAAGACTCCATATCGAATGACACCTGATAAGCTAAAGGAGTTGAAAGCCTAGTTAGAAGAACTAATAGAGAAAGAGTTTTATCCAACCCAGTTCATCCCTATGGGGTGCACCAGAATGGTTTGTGAGAAATAAAGATGGATCTTTAAGGTTGTGCATAGATTATTGCCAATTGAATCAGGTGACAATGAATAACAAGTATCCTTTACCTCGAGTGGATGAGACGTCTTTATCCCTCATTGTTCGCACCAGAATGATTTTGAGACGGATAAGGACTTTGGCATATGAGTTAGCTTTGTCACCTCAGTTGTCCCATGTCCACAATGTGTTCCATGTTTCGATGTTGAGGAAGTATGTGCCAGATCCTCAGCATGTGATCGATTTTCAGACTATTGAAGTTCAAGAAGACGTATCTTATGAAGAGATGCCGACTAGTATTCTAGAGCATAAAGAGAAGATCCTGAGGAACCGATCGATTCCTCTTGTGAAAGTGCAGTGGCAGCGACACTCGTCAGAGGAAGCGACGTGGGAATTAGAAGAAGAAATGAGACGTATTTATCCCTCATTGTTCGAGTAGCCAGATGTGAATTTGGAGGACCAAATTCTTTTAAGGAGGGGAGAAATTTTAACGACCCGTCCTAGATTAACAATTTATTTCAGTGATTAATTAATGCAATTAGTTAACTTTTAGTTTGATACATATTTTCCAATTAATTAATTTAATTTAGCAATAGAGATTTTTAATTGAAAAATAGTGATAAATAGAATTAATTCCTTTATTTTTAAAGAGAATTAAGAGTAAAGGGCTTATTTGGCTTTTTAGCATTAGTTATTTTATATTATTGCTTAATTATTTAATTAAGTGATATATATATGGGATTTAAATAAATCCAAATATCAGATAATTTAAATAATAATCTCCTAAATAGGTTAGGAGAAGGTTTTAAATAAAGTCTAATGGGCCTAGGATTAATTAAACCTATTTTAGCCCATTAGGTTTATTGTTATTAGTATATATATATATATATATATGCATAGCATGTAATTGGCCAAAAAGAAAATTCTTCAAATCTTGGCCGTGAAGAACAAAGAAAGGAAATTGAAGAAGCCTAGAGTTCATTCAAGTTTCATCCATTGGTCTTCATTGGTTGATTAATCAAATCAAAAGGCAAGTTCTTCCATTCCATTCTCAAGCTTTCTTCATTCAGTTTAGATATATATATCAGTTCTTATGTGATCTTGGATTAATAGCAAACAATTGCTTCGATTCCTTTTAATGAGAAAGCAAAGAAAACAGAATGTATATTTATATATATATGCATACAGTGGCAGAAAACCAGATTTTTCAATTGAGTTGAATCATCGATTCTTCGAGTTTTGATCTATTTATTTGCTATGATAATGATTCTTGCTTCATTGGGACTTGTTTTTCCAAAGATTTCTTCGAATGGTGATAAATTCCAGCATCCAAATACCCTATTAGTACCAGTTTCGATTTCTGGCAATTTCATTCACGATTTCGAGTTTATTTCAGAACGTTTTTGTTATCTTGTGGGCCGATTTTTACCTTGATGGAACCCGAATCTTGGAAAACACAAAACATGAAAGTTGTAGGTATTCCTCTTAGCTTTCCATACAAATTTGAATCATATCCATCGGTGTTCAAAAGAGAGAGTTCTGTCCAAAATACGAAAGGGTATCAATCTCTCCACCCAGCATTCCAGAAAGTTTTGTTCTCTTACGGGCCAATTTTGACCTTGATGGAGCCCGAATCTCGGAAACTTCAAAACATAAAAGTTGTAGGTATTCCTCTTGTCTTTCCACAGAAATTTGAATCAGCTCAAGCGGAGTTTAGAAGAGAGAGTTATGTCCAAGATACAAAAGAGTATCAAATCTATCCAGAATTCCATATTTTCGGATACCCCTAGCAGAACTTCAAAATCAAATTCCAGCAAGTTAAAATTCTTTTATTTTCAATAAAAACAGTGTATTTCTTCCCTTTATTGAAATTAATATTAGTATAAATTAAAATAAATTATGTTTCAACATAATTTATAAAATCATGTATTTTTAAAATACATCAAGTATCAGTTTAGCAACAGTTATTTCATGACTAGTATTTAAAATGTCATGATCAGCATTTATTTGTGAGTTATATGCATACATCCTTGTATGAACATTCAACATGAGTTTATATGGAGCACGACATATTGTGTGCCAGCATCTTGATATGCATAGCATTGCATGTTGCGCGCCAGGCGGCTTTGTCCGCGGGGATCCCACCAGTTTGCTCGCCTGTGGTCGACCAGGGAGCTAGGGGTATATTTTACCCACAGTATATGCTTACAGTTTTTTTTTGTTTGCAGGTTCAGATTAGTCAGGTATGTGTTATCAGTTTATGTGGGCCTCGGGCCAAAGTTGCATACCTGCATTTTATTTTAGTTTATGTGCATTACATGTTTATGAATGCAACCAGTTATATCAGATTTATTTATCAGCATCAATTAAATCAAGTATTTTACTCCAGTATCAGTTCAGCAAGTATTTCAATTATTTCAGCATTGATATTCTTCAATTCAGCTTCAATATTTCTTTCCAGCTTTACACTTGCTGAGCTTTATAGCTCACCTTGTACTCTTCACCATTCCAGGTCCTAGCGGGGGAGTACCAAATGTGGGGCCTAGTAGTAGTGTCAAGTAGTGTGTGTATGTGGAGTCGCTTAAGACCAAAGACGTCTGGGAGTTTTATCAGTTTGTTAGTTTAGAGCATTTGACAATTTAGTATCAGTTTAATATTTTTTTTTTTTAGTTGAGGGATTTCCCTTAGACAGTGTTTATGGTTTTCAATTTTGTTGACTCAGAGTTTTATTTCATTTGATTGAGTTATTCATATTGGTATCAGATTTCAGTTTATCAGTCAGTTTTATATTTTATTTTCTGTAGCACCTCTTCTCGGGCAGTTTTAGGAGAGGGGGTGTTATAGTATTGGTATCAGAGCGGTGTTTTGAGGAGTCTCCCGTACACACATAGGATGTTGGGTAGAGTTAGGACTTGTGTCCATTAATTAGACATGTTGGCCCAATTAGCAGTATTCTAACCCTAAGTGGTGATGCAGGAAGATGAGTGATAGAAGAGGACAACCCTTTACACGCAGCCAGGCTGCTACTATGCCAGACGAGGTTCCAATTCCTACACCAGGTTCACCAGGGGAGTCTGGTAGTGACTTGCGACAGGGTATGGCCGAGATGCGAGGCATGTTGGCAGGTTTGATGAAGGTAGTCGATACCCTTGTGACGAATCAGGCGAGACAGCCACAAGTACCACAAGAAGCAGAAGTCAGTGGAAGAGATCCGCTAGACGCCCCAATAGCTCCAATTGTGGCGGTAGACACTGGGAGTCAATTATTGAAGGACTTCATGGCGTTTCGACCACCGGCATTCCATGGAGGTACAGATGCAGCAGCGGCGGAGAATTGGATGCTATCAATAGAGAAGCATCTTCGATCGATTGGTTGTACGGACAACCGACGTGTGAGACTTAGCACGTTCATGTTCAGAGGCGATGCCGAGAGATGGTGGGAGACTGCCCGTCAGAGGTTTGGTAATCGTGAGCCCACATGGGTCGAGTTTCAACAGGTGTTCAATGACGCTTATTGCCCGACATGGGTCAAGGAACAGAAAGTCTATGAGTTCGTTGAGTTGGTACAAGGTACTAACACGGTGGCTCAGTACGAAGCGGAGTTTACAGCCTTATCTCGTTATGCTCCGAAATTGGTGTCCACTGAAGCAAGGAAGGCAGCCAAGTTCCAGAGAGGATTGCGTGCAGACATCCGACATGCTTTTGGAGGAGCTTTGAGCGTGGATTATGCCACGGTAGTTCAGCGAGCGTATGCTATCGAGCAGGATCGCAATGAGTGGAGGGCGACACAAGCAGCTAAGAAGGGAGCCAATTCAACTCAGGGCTCAACCAACAACAAGAAGAGGAAGTGGTCAGCGGAACAAACAAAGAAGATAGAAAATAGCCCACAGTGTGGTCAATGTGGGAGGAAACACGGAGGACCATGCCTAGTTGGGAAGAACGTTTGTTACAAGTGTGGGCAAGAAGGACACAGGAAGCAGGATTGCCCAAGGAAACAAGCAGCACTCCCCGCACCGGAGGTGACGTGTTTCAAGTGCAAACAGAAAGGACACACAGCTAACCGATGTACACAACTGCCTCAGAATAGAGGCCAGCAGGCGAATCAGAGGCCACCAACAGCTAGAGGGCCAGGAGCACCTATACCTGCAGTACCAGTAGCTCAGCATCCACAACTCGCAGATAGACAGGTGCAGGGTAGAGTTTATGCACTTACCACAGCTGAGGCAGAGCAGGGCGACGGGACTATCCAAGGTATTTTATCCTTATATGGCCATGATGTGCGTGCATTATTTGATACTGGTTCCACACATTCTTTTATTGCACTGCGCACAGTATGTTATGTTCCCCATTCTCGAATTTCTTTGCCGTATCACTTGATTGTGTCTACGCCAGGAGATAAGATTATGATAGCTAGAGAAATGTTTAAGAATTGTGAGATCGAGGTTCATGATAAAAAGTTAGTGGGAGATTTGGTAATTCTCGATGTTAAGGATTTCGATTTGATCCTTGGCATGGATTGGTTATCACGACATTATGCAAGAGTCAATTGTCGGCGAAAGATTATTGACTTCGAACTACCTCAACAACCGGTTCTTATTTACAGAGGAGTTAAGCCTATGTCTACGTTCCTATGATCTCGGTGATGAAAGTCGAGAAATTGATACGTGACGGATGTGAAGCTTATCTAGCTTTTGTGACCACTGACGAAGAAAGCAAGAAGAAGTTATCCGAGGTACCAGTAGTGCAAGACTTCCAAGAAGTTTTCCCTGATGAGCTACCAGGATTACCTCCTCAAAGAGGATCAGAGTTTACTATTGAGTTATTACCTGGTACACAGCCTATCTCTAAGGCTCCATATCGGATGGCACCTAATGAGTTAAAGGAATTAAAGGCCCAGCTAGAAGAATTAATAGAAAAGGGTTTTATCCGACCCAGTTCATCCCCGTGGGGCGCACCAGTATTGTTCGTGAGAAAGAAAGATGGATCTTTGAGGTTATGTATTGACTATCGCCAATTGAACCAGGTAACAGTGAAGAATAAGTATCCCTTACCTCGAGTGGATGACTTGTTAGATCAGTTGAGAGGAGCTGAGGTATTCTCGAAGATAGATTTGAGATCGGGATACCATCAAGTGCGAGTTAGAGACGAGGATATTCAGAAAACTGCTTTCAGGACTCGCTATGGACACTACGAGTTCGTGGTGATGCCGTTTGGGTTGAAGAATGCCCCAGCTGTTTTCATGGATTTAATGAATCGAGTTTTACGTGAGTACCTAGATCGATTCATTATTGTCTTCATTGACGATATTCTAGTATACTCACCTAATGCGGAGGAGCATACGGAGCATCTTACACTAGTTTTGCAGAGGCTTAAAGAGGAGCAACTATACGCCAAGTTCAGCAAGTGTGAGTTTTGGCTTACTCAGATTGGATTTCTAGGCCATGTGGTTTCTGGAAATGGAATTTCAGTGGATCCAGCCAAGACTAAAGCAGTTATAGATTGGCCGAGGCCGACGACAGTGACAGAGATACGAAGTTTTCTAAGACTTGTAGGATATTATAGGCGATTCATTGAGGGATTTGCTCGTTTATCTACCCCTATGACTAAGCTAACAAGAAAAGGAGTGAAGTTTGAATGGAATGACGCGTGTGAACGTGCCTTCCAAGAATTGAAGCGAAAGTTAACTACTGCACCGGTTTTAGCCATTTCAAAAAGTGGAGAGAAATACTCCATTTACAGTGATGCATCCCATTCAGGTTTGGGTTGCGTATTGATGCAAGAGGGTCGAGTTAATGCTTATGCTTCAAGACAATTGAAGAAACACGAAGTGAACTACCCCACTCATGATTTAGAGTTGGCAGCGGTAGTATTTGCATTGAAAATATGGCGACACTATTTATATGGTGAGAAAGTTGAAATTTATACAGATCATAAGAGTTTACACTACCTCCTATCCCAGAAAGAATTAAACATGAGGCAGAGACGTTGGGTCGAGTTATTTAAAGACTTCGACTGTGAGATTCTCTACCATCCAGGAAAGGCCAATGTAGTAGCCGATGCTTTGAGTCGGCGAGGAGCTTCTATGGCTACGATGATGGTTCAAGAATGGAAATTATTGGAGCAATTGAGTGCTCTATCTATTTCAGCCCCAGAAGATAAATCAGTTGTGAGTTGTGCTTATATGAGAGTACAACCTGAGTTATTTGAATTACTTAAGACACAGCAATTAGAAGATGTGAAGTTGGCACAGATCTTAGCAGATATCGAGAAATTTTCTCCCTTGGGATATACTTTTCGGGGTGATGGTATACTCTTGTTTCAGGGACGCATTTGTATACCGGATGATGGACATCTTAAGCAGGAGATTTTAAATGAAGCGCACAGGAGTCGTTATACTATCCATCCAGGTGTTACGAAGATGTACCATGACCTAAAGCGTCAGTATTGGTGGAGTTGTATGAAGAAAGATGTAGCCAATTATGTTTCACAGTGTTCAATATGCCGGCAAGTTAAAGCGGAACATCAGAAACCCGCAGGTTTATTACTTCCATTACCTATTCTAGAGTGGAAGTGGGATAATATTGCTATGGATTTTGTTATGGGTTTACCCAGGACTACTAGAGGCTATGATGCTATATGGGTGATTGTTGATCGTTTGACTAAATCAGCCCATTTTCTACCTATTAAGAAGACTTATCAATTGAATAGATTTGCCAAAATTTATATTGAGGAGATCGTGAAGTTACATGGTGTCCCATCCAGCATTGTATCAGATAGAGATCCGCAATTTACTTCTCATTTTTGGGGAGCTTTGCATGAGGCATTGGGATCTCAGTTAAAGTTCAGCACAACATTTCATCCGCAGACAGATGGTCAGTCAAAGAGGACGATCAGAACTCTCGAGGATATGTTGAGAGCGTGTGTTCTAGATTTCCAAGGTAGTTGGGATGAGCACCTACCTTTAGTGGAATTTGCCTACAATAATAGTTTCCATACAAGTATTGGAATGTCACCATACGAGGCTTTATATGGGCGACCGTGTCGATCGCCGATATGTTGGGAAGAAATTGGAGATAGGGCTTTATTAGGTCCAAAAATTGTGGAACAGACGACAGAAAAGATCTGAGTGATCAAACCAAGAATGAAGACAGCACAAGACAGACAGAAGAGCTACGCAGATAAGCGACGACGAGACCTCGAGTTTGAGGTGGGCGACCATGTTTGGTTAAGAGTCATGCCTATTAAGTGTGTCCGAAGATTTGGCGTAACAGGGAAGCTTAGTCCCCGTTACATCGGTCCAATTGAGATTTTGAGACGGATAGGGACTTTGGCATATGAGTTAGCTTTGCCACCTCAGTTGTCCCATGTCCACAATGTGTTCCATGTTTCGATGTTGAGGAAGTATGTGCCAGATCCTCAGCATGTGATCGATTTTCAGACTATTGAAGTTCAAGAAGACGTATCTTATGAAGAGATGCCGACCAGTATTCTAGAGCATAAAGAGAAGATCCTGAGGAACCGATCGATTCCTCTTGTGAAAGTGCAGTGGCAGTGACACTCGTCAGAGGAGGCGATGTGGGAATTAGAAGAAGAAATGAGACATCTTTATCCCTCATTGTTCGAGTAGCCAGATGTGAATTTGGAGGACCAAATTCTTTTGAGGGGAGAAATTGTAACGACCCATCCTAGATTAACAATTTATTTCAGTGATTAATTAATGCAATTAGTTAACTTTTAGTTTGATACATATTTGCTAATTAATTAATTTAATTTGGCAATAGAGATTTTTAATTGAAAAATAGTGATAAATAGAATTAATTCCTTTATTTTTAAAGAGAATTAAGAGTAAAGGGCTTATTTGGCTTTTTAGCATTAGTTATTTTATATTATTGCTTAATTATTTAATTAAGTGATATATATATGGGATTTAAATTAATCCAAATATCAGATAATTTAAATAATAATCTCCTAAATAGGTTAGGAGAAGGTTTTAAATAAAGTCTAATGGGCCTAGGATTAATTAAACCTATTTTAGCCCATTAGGTTTATTGTTATTAGTATATATATATATATATATGCATAGCATATAATTGGCCAAAAAGAAAATTCTTCAAATCTTGGCCGTGAAGAACAAAGAAAGGAAATTGAAGAAGCCTAGAGTTCATTCAAGTTTCATCCATTGGTCTTCATTGGTTAATTAATCAAATCAAAAGGCAAGTTCTTCCATTCCATTCTCAAGCTTTCTTCATTCAGTTTAGATATATATATATCAGTTCTTATGTGATCTTGGATTAATAGCAAACAATTGTTTCGATTCCTTTTAATGAGAAAGCAAAGAAAACAGAATGTATATTTATATATATATGCATACAGTGGCAGAAAACCATATTTTTCAATTGAGTTGAATCATCGATTCTTCGAGTTTTGATCTGTTTATTTGCTATGATAATGATTCTTGCTTCATTGGGACTTGTTTTTCCCAAGATTTCTTCGAATGGTGATAAATTCCAGCATCCAAATACCCTATTAGTACCAGTTTCGATTTCTGGCAATTTCATTCACGATTTCGAGTTTATTTCAGAACATTTTTGTTATCTTGTGGGCCGATTTTTACCTTGATGGAGCCCGAATATTGAAAAAAACAAAACATGAAAGTTGTAGGTATTCCTCTTATCTTTCCATACCAATTTGAATCATATCAATCGGAGTTCAAACTAGAGAGTTATGTCCAAAATACGAAAGGGTATCAATCTGTCCACCCAGCATTCCAGAAAGTTTTGTTCTCTTACGGGCCAATTTTGACTTTGATGGAGCCCGAATCTCGGAAACTTCAAAACATAAAAGTTGTAGGTATTCCTCTTGTCTTTTCACGAAAATTTGAATCAGCTCAATTGGAGTTTAGAAGAGAGAGTTATGGCCAAGATACAAAAGAGTATCAAATCTGTCCAGAATTCCATATTTTCGGATACCCCTAGCAGAACTTCAAAATCAAATTCCAGCAAGTTAAAATTCTTTTATTTTCAATAAAAACAGTGTATTTCTTCCCTTTATTGAAAATAATATTAGTATAAATTAAAATAAATTATGTTTCAACATAATTTATAAAATCATGTATTTTTAAAATACATCAAGTATCAGTTTAGCAACAGTTATTTCATGACTAGTATTTAAAATGTCATGATCAGCATTTATTTGTGAGTTATATGCATACATCCTTGTATGAACATTCAACATGAGTTTATATGGAGCACGACATATTGTGTGCCAGTATCTTGATGTGCATAGCATTGCATGTTGCGCGCCAGGCGGCTTTGTCCGCAGGGATCCCACCAGTTTGCTCGCCTGTGGTCAACCAGGGAGCTAGGGGTATATTTTACCCACAGTATATGCTTACAGTTTTTTTTTGTTTGCAGGTTCAGATTAGTCAGGTATGTGTTATCAGTTTATGTGGGCCTCGGGCCAAAGTTGCATACCTGCATTTTATTTTAGTTTATGTGCATTACATGTTTATGAATGCAACCAGTTATATCAGATTTATTTATCAGCATCAATTAAATCAAGTATTTTACTCCAGTATCAGTTTAGCAAGTATTTCAATTATTTCAGCGTCGATATTCTTCGATTCAGCTTCAATATTTCTTTCTAGCTTTACACTTGTCGAGCTTTGTAGCTTACCTTGTACTCTTCACCATTCCAGGTCCTAGCGGGGGAGTACCGGACGTGGGGCCTAGCAGTAGTGTCCAGTAGTGTGTGTATATGGAGTTGCTTAAGACCAAAGACGTCTGAGAGTTTTATCAGTTTGTTAGTTTAGAGCATTTGACAATTTAGTATCAGTTTAATATTTTTTTTTTAGTTGAGGGATTTCCCTTAGACAGTGTTTATGGTTTTCAATTTTGTTGACTCAGAGTTTTATTTCATTTGATTGAGTTATTCATATTGGTATCAGATTTCAGTTTATCAGTCAGTTTTATATTTTATTTTCCGTAGCACCTCTTCTCGGGTAGTTTTAGGAGAGGGGGTGTTATAGTTTCATTATTGTCTTCATAGATAATATTCTAGTTACTCACCTTATGTAGAGGAGTATACAGAGCATCTTACTTTGGTACTATAGAGACTCAGAGAAGAGCAACTGTACGCCAAGTTAGCAAGTGTGAGTTTAGCTCACTCAGATTGGATTTCTAGGCCATGTGGTGTCTAGAGATAGTATTTTAGTGGATCCAAACAAGACTAAAGCAGTTATGGATTGACCAAGGTCAACAACAGTGATAAAGATACGTAGTTTTCTAGGTCTTGCAGGCTATTATAGGCGATTTATTGAGGGATTTGTTCGTTTATCTTCCCCTATGACTAAGATAACAAGGAAAGGAGAGAAGTTTGAATGGAATGACGCGTGTGAACGTGCCTTCCAAGAATTAAAGATGAAGTTGACTATTGCACCAGTTTTAGCCATTTCAAGCAGTGGAGAGAAGTATTCCATTTACAGTGATGCCTCCCACTTAGGATTGGGATGTGTATTGATGTAAGAGGGTCGAGTTAATGCTTATGCCTACAATTGAAGAAACACGAGGTGAACTACCCTACTCATGATTTAAAGTTGACGGCGGTAGTATTTGCATTGAAGATATGGCGGCAATATTTATATGGTGAGAAAGTTGAGATTTATACAGATCACAAGAGCCTACATTATCTCTTATCCCAAAAAGAATTGAACATGAGGCAAAGACGTTGGGTCGAGTTATTAAAGGACTTCGACTGTGAGATTCTATACCATCCAGGAAAGGCTAACATAGTAGTCAATGCTTTGAGTCGGCGATGAGCTTCTATGGCTAGGATGATGGTTCAAGAATGGAAGTTATTAGAGCAATTAAGTGCTATATCTATTTCAACCCCAGAAGATAGATCAGTTGTGAGTTGTGCTTACATAAGAATACAACTCGAGTTATTTGATTTAATCAAGGACCAACAATTAAAAGATGAGAAGTTGACATGGATTTTGGCAGATATTAAGAAGTTTTCTCCTTTAGGATATACTCTACGGAGTGATGGTATACTCTTATTTCAGGGATGCATTTGTATACCCGATGATAGAAATTTTAAAGGAAGATATTTTTAATGAAGAAAGATGTAGCGAAATATATTTCATAGGGTTTAGTATGCCAGCAAGTTAAAGAGAACGCCAGAAACCCGTAGGTTTATTAGTTCCATTACCTATTTTAGAGTGAAAATACGATTATGTTGCTATGGATTTTTGTGATGGGTTACCCAGGATGACTAGAGGCTATGATGCTATATTAGTGATTGTTGATCGTTTGACTAAATCAGCCCATTTTCTTCCTATTAAGAAGACTTACCCATTGAATAGATTTGCAAGAATTCATATGAGGAGATCGTGAAATTACACGGTGTTTCATCCAATATTGTATCAGATCGAGATCCTTGTTTTACTTCTCATTTTTGGGAAGCTTTGCATGATGCAGTAGGGTCTTAGTTGAAGTTTAGTACAACATTTCATCTGCAGACAGATGGTCAATCAGAAAGAACTATTAGGACTTTTGAGGACGTGATAAGAGCTTGTGTTCTAGATTTCCAAGGTAGTTTGGATGAGCATCTAACTTTGGTAGAATTTGCCTACAATAATAGTTTCCATTCAAGTATTAGAATGTTTGTATGAGGCTTTGAATGGGCGACCGTGTCGATCACTGATATGTTGGGAAGAGATTGGTGATAGGGCTTTATTAGGTCCTAAAATTGTTGAGTAGACATTAGAAAAGATCCGAGTGATCAAAGCTAGAATGAAAATAGCCCAAGATAGACAAAAGAGTCATGCAGGTAAGCGACGACGAGACCTCGAGTTTAAGGTAGGTGACCATGTTTGCTTGAGAATCATGCCTATTAAAGGAGTTCACAGATTTGGCATAACAGGGAAGCTTAGTCCCCGTTACATTGGTTCGTTAGAGATTTTGAAGATGGATAGGGACTTTGGCATACGAGTTAGCTTTGCCACCTCAGTTGTCCCATGTTCATAACGTGTTTCACGTTTCGATGTTGAGGAAGTATGTGCGAGATCCTCAGCATGTGATTGATTTTCAGATGCTTGAAGTTAGAGAAGATGTGTCTTATGAAAAGATGCCTACCAGTATTCTAGAGTGAAAAGAAAAGATTTTGAGGAACCGATCAATTCCTCTTGTAAAAGTGCAGTGACAACGACACTCGTCAGAAAAGGTAATGTGAGAATTAGAAGAAGAGATGGGGCGTCTTTACCCCTCGTTATTCGAGTAATCAGGTATGAATTTGGAGGACCAAATTCTTTTAAGAAGGGGAGAAATTGTAACGACCCGTTAGAGGGCCCAATATTTATTCAAGTATTATTTAATTAATTATTGAAGTATTTGATTAAGAGATTTTACCAATTAGTTATTTAATATGGCAATTTAGAGATTTTGAAGGAAAAGAATAGTATTTATTTCTTTTTAATTTTGGAGTTAAAAGAATTTGCCAAGGTGGCAATTTAGTAATTTTTAATTAAGAGAATAGCATTTAAAGAGCATTTAATTTTAGTTATTTAGTGTGGAAATTAAATGCTAGGACATGAAAGTCATTTAGAAATTTGTTATTAGAATTTAATTGTTAATTAAAGTTATATTGATTAAGGGATTAAGATAATCCATAAGTGAGATGGTTTTAGTTTAAAGTCTCCTAGTTATAAGATATCCATATGTGAGATGGTTTTGGATTAAAGTCTCCTAATTATATTAGGAGAAGGATTCCATGTTAGAAAGGGAGTAGGATCTTGGGTTTTTATATAGCATTTAATGGCATTTATTTATTGTGAAAATTAAATGCAAGGGCATGAAGGTAATTCTAGAGTTTTATTATTGTTTGAGAGTTTTAATAATAATTTTTGTATTATTATTAATTAAGTGAGATTATGTATTTAAAGGAGAATGAGAATCCATGTATGAGATGGTTTTGGTTTAAAGTCTCCTAGTTATATTAGGAGAAGGAATCTATATTATAAAGGGAGTGGGATCTAGGGTTTTTATACCTCTATATATAGAGCCCATTAGCTTAGTTTTTCTTCATGCCATGTGAAGAACCAAGAGGCCAAGAGATAGCAAAGGCTTGCTAGAGTCTTCAGGATCGCTCCAGGGTTCGATCAGAGAGTTCTATCAGACAAGTATTCTTCCTGTAATCCCTTCCATTACAGGTTCATATCAGTTTTGATTTCAGATTATTCCAGTTCTTCGTTGTAGTTTTCAGATTTATATCATTAAGCAGAGACGTATATATATATATGCGTATAACAGTGAAGTTATGAGCAAGTTTCATTAATCTTTATCCATTTTGGATTGCAAGTTCCATTAATCCTTCTCCATTTTGGATTGCAAGTTCTATTAATCCTCATCCATTTTGGATTGCAAGTTCGAGTAATCCTTATCCATTTTGGATTGCAAGTTCCATTAGTCTAAGTTCTAATATCTGGATACCTTGTATCGTATCCGGATGAATCTAAAGTTCTTCGAGTATGATATCTGGATGGTTTGTTTATACATCCGGAAAGGTCAAGATAATACCGGATGTCTCGCCTGATATCCGGATGCCTCCCTCAAAAGTTGAATTTTTCATTCGAATAGTCCCCAGTTATATCCGAATGCATCAGTGAGATATTCGGATGACTAGAATCATATCCGGATGTCCTAGTCCATATTCGAATACTATCCAGCATATTCGAATAGCTCGTTCTTTGTGCTTCAAGTGTATCCAGATGTCCAGAATCATATCCGGATGTCCTAGTTTCTATCCGAATATATTCCAGCATATCCGAACAGTTTCTTATTTGAGCGCCAGTGTATCCGGATGAGCCTTCTTCATATCCGGATGTCTTTCATTATATTCGGATATCCTTCCTGATATCCGGATGGCTTTTCCAGAAATCTAATTGAACTTCCAGAATAGTTTAATTCAAGTTTTAATTAAGTTAAATTATTCAATGGCTTCTAGTAACGAGTTTATATGCCAGAATGTAACAACTTAATCATACCCATACCATAAAACATAATTCGTTGAATCTTTGTATTCCAATAAATAGATGAAGATCATTTCATGTTCAGCATTATTTGGTGAGATTATGTGCATACATTTTGGTATGAGCATTGAGCATGACTTTATATGGAGCACTACATATCGTGTGCCAGCATTTATGTGAGCATTGCATTGCATTATGCGCGCTAGGTGGCTTGTCCGCGGGGATCCCATCAGTTTCAGTTTCAACTCAGTTTATGAGTTGCCCGCTTGGGGGCCACCAGGGGGCTAGGGGCATATTGCCCACAGTATGTGCTTACAGTTTTTGTGTATGCAGGTTTCAGATCAGACAGGTATGTATTATCAGATTATGTGGGCCTATGAGCCAAAGTTGCATACCTGCATTTAGTTTACAGTTTATGTGCATTACATTTTTATGAATGCAATCAGACAGTGATTATTCAGTACAAGTTCAGTAAGTTATTTATCAGTATCGATATTCTTCGATTCAGCTTCAGTATTCTTTCCAGCTTATTACTTGCTGAGCTTTTGTAGCTCACCTTGTACTCTTCACCCCTTCAGGTTGTAGCGGGAGAGTACCAGATATGGGGCCTAGCAGCAGTGGTCTATAGTGTGTGTACGTGGAGCCACTCAAGATAAAAGATGTCTGGGAGTCTATTGAGTTTTATAGTGTTTTCTCAGTTTAGATCTATTTTATATTTTAGTTGAGGGATTGTCCCTTAGATAGAGTTTGCACTTTTCAGTCTGTATTGACTTAGAGTTTTTATTCCAGTTGATTGAGATGTCCAGTTATGGTATCAGATTTCAGTTTATCAGTTAATTTTATTTTATTTTCCCGTAGCACCTCTTCTTGGGCAGTTCTAGAAGAGGGGGTGTTACAAAGCAGATCAAAGAAAAAGGGATCTAGAGTTCGAGGTAGGTGATTTGATGTATCTCAAAGTACCACCCCAGCATCTGGTGACGCGTGGAAGCGGTAAAGGAAAGCTAAAGCCAAGGTATATAGGACCATATCCGATTGTGGAAAGAGTCGGACCTCTGGCCTATCGATTGGAGCCTTGGCCTAGCCTGTCCAGGATTTATAATGTGTTCCATGTCTCCCAACTTCGAAGGCATGTGTTGGATCCAACCCTTGGAGTTTGAGTAGAAACAATTGAGTTAATAAATGATTTGACTTACTCGGAGTCACCTGGAGTAATTTTTGATCGCCAAACTCAAGTGTTACAGAATAAAGAGATCCCGTTAGTGAAGGTTTAGTGGGGAAAACACTTGGATAATGAGGCAACGTGGGAACTTGAGGAAACAATTAGGAAGAAATATCCTCATTTATTCGAGAAAATGGAAATAGAGTAGGGAATTTTTATATTTTTTTTCAGAAATTGTATTCCAGAATGTAATAATTATTCAATCTTTAATAATTTCGAGTATGTTTCAAATTTCGAGGATGAAATTCTTTTAAGGAGGGGAGAATGTAATACCCCACATTTTTGTAAGGTTGCCACGTAATTTAGATGAGTTTCAAATACCGAAAAATATGCTAGAAATAAGTGACCGAACTAGCTGCAGGGAGTGCCCTGGAGCTTAGATACCTAAGGACAAAGGTATATCTTTGACGAGAGCCTCGAGGCAAGAATTATGATACTGAAAGAAATAAAATCAGAGACAATTTTCGGTTCAGCTAAGTTCTAGCCTAAAAGGCCAAATGATGGTAAGGGGCTTCCGAGAAATCAATGGAACCCTGAGTAGGCTCTAATTTTGTAAATAAAACAACCTGAGATGGTTTCGGGATGAAACAAAGGTCCTGTGAGGGTGTTGGGATGAAATCGTACATATCGAGTAATTTTGAGTTATTAATTTTGGATTTTAAGTATCTCGATAAATTTGATATTTGAGGGTGTAATTGTAATTAGAAAATTATCCAAACGAAATAAGAATGAAATTAGGAGTTTATGTGGTAAAATACCAAAGTTTGAGAACTTGAAATAAGGGCCAAAATGTCATTTGGAATAAGTTTGGGGTATTAGCTTTCGATTTCAAAAATTAAATCTATTCTGGCTTTGGATTTGAAAAGCCATTCAATTATAGCTTTGAGTCTTTGGAGTCCATGGCTTATCTAGAGACAAGTGGCACCATGTGATTGGTTTAAGGAATCTATAAATAGAGACCATGGGTTATTCTCAAATCATTCAACGGAGTTTGGGGATTGAGGCATTCTAAGTGGAGGAGCTTTTTCTTGAGAGAGGGGAGGAAATTCTACAAGAAGGCGGGAGGAAATAGGAGGAGAAGCGGGGGAGAACGAGTCTCGCCGGAGTTGCAGGTCTTCACCGGAGTTCACCAAAATCAGTCAGAAAAAAGCAATGTGAGCCCATTTTTTTTTTATAATCCTGTAGAGGGGGAAGAGAAGGTCACCTAAGTTCAAACAGGGGTTGAATCGGAATTAAAATGAGGGAGATATGGTCGAAATAGGAAAACAAAGCAATGTTGTTCGAAATATAAGGGCCGCGTGTGAGATACATGCGCCGGGAAGTGGCTACACTTGAAGGCGCATGGTCCACCTTCCCAGGGCGCATGATGGGCCCATTTCCTTCAAATTTTCTATCTTTGTCCTTAATTTAATGTCCTTCAACCATATGTAAAAATATTTGAGGTTAGGTTTACCGAAACATGTGTTTTCTGCAGAAACCTAGGCCGTTTGCTATGAAATTGTATCTTCTAAGAGATAAACCTTCAAGGTGAGACTCCTATACTTCAAATCCTATTTTTTGTTCTCTTATGAGAGACGTCTATTGTATGAGACGTGTTTTGTGAAGTTCTTGTATGTAAACTCTTGTTGTTCTCTTACATGAAATCATGTTGCATATATGAAATGAATTTTTCTAAAAAATATATGCTGTTGGCTTTTTAACTGTTACATTTATAAAATTCGTATGGCCATACTGTTGCACCTATTTGTTATTGGTTGAGGGCAAAAGTCAGATATCTCCTGAGAAGCGCTATGCATGAGCCATCGAGAAAGCTCTCACGGGGAAGACCGTGAGTCTAAGGGACAACGATTATGGTGTTTGCATGAGTTCTATAAGGTCGGGCCGAAGTGACATGGTTAGGGACCTCTCGAGAGGCGCTTTGTGTGTGCCATTGAGAAAGCTCTCATTGGAGGAGGCTGACATGTTCACGAGGCACTTCGAAGTAATTCTCGTTGTCTTTTGATACATTTTATACCTGATCATGCATTGATATAAATTGTTTTTGGAGTTTCTCACTAGAAGATTCATCTTCTAATTGGACTATGTCCCTGGAATATTCAAATGTTCCAGGTTCGACAAGCGGCTCAAAGGGAAATGAGGTAGCTGAAGAATAAGCTTAATTTGTTGCATGTAGCTTGTTTAGCATATCTATGTTTATGTGTGAACCTATGTATGTTTTGGATATATTTGAGACGTTCAGTTATCACTTCTTAGAGATGATGTCCATGTAATACATTTTGTAGACGTCTTGAACGATTTCATTTATGATAAATAAAGCATTATGGTTGTGAACCATATTAAGTTCGATCTAGCTTCTGCATTTGAAATTTTAACACTTGTCTTAGCTATTTGATTATTGGGTTTGTTAGGCTAAGAAGGTGAAAATTAGGGTTTCGGGAATTTGTGTGATGTATGTCAGCGATTCTGATATGAAAAAAAATTTATTATTCCCGAAATCCTAAATTATAACACGCTCGAAAAATTTGGGGTGTTATAGGAGGAGTTGGGGTTTCGCATCTTGTTTTGTAAGCAAATACTTCAGAGTAGCATGATTAGTAAAAATGATCACTAGTGACCCTACGAGGTAAGACCAGAACTTGTCCAGGGTAAAGACAACTATTAGTAACTCTTTCTCCGTAGTGGTGTAATTCTTTTGCGCCTCGTTAAGAGTTTTGCTAGCATACTATATTACATGTGGTTTCCTGTCATTCCTCTTCCCTAACACAACTCTTACCACGAAATCACTAGCATAGCACATAAGTTCAAATGGGAAGGACTAATCAGGGGATTGAATGATGGTGCAGAAACAAGTGAGTTCTTCAACTTCTCAAAAGCTACTTGACACTCACCGGTCCACTCAAAGGGTACATCTAAGGATAAGAGGTGACATAGAGGTCTGGCTATGGCACTAAGTGACTGAACCCACTTTTCTAGTTAAGTTAGACCTATCATTCAAGGACATCTTATGGCCCATGAAACACACGTATCATAGGTGACACTTGACCTTAAGTGACTATCAAATCAAGTGCCAACTAGAACCCTAATGCCTCATAATAATGGAAGGCAAGTTGGCTTAATATTAACAAGGGATTTATTATTTATTTATTTATATAGGTCTCATCACATGCAATTAATCAAATTAATAATGCATAATAAACGAGTCAAACCAGTGTATGATATGGATAACTATGGCTAGCCCCCTTGAGCAATAGAAGGGAAGCTAGCAGGTCAAACCTAGGTGAAGAATCATAACTTGCTTCCCAAGCACATTCTTCAAGCCTTTGTTGGTTTTTGAATCTTATCTTCAACTTGCCTCTATCTCTTGCTCTTCATACAAACTACAACTATCACTACTCTATTCTGTTATACATACATTACATAGAATCAGAAAACCTCGAGTTACATTTCTGGGGGAGTGAAATGAGAAGAGAATGTACATCAGAGTATAAGAGAGGTAGGACACACAGACCCTATTTCAAAAACCAAATTTATAATCACTCATTCCCAACAAAAAATAAATAGTCGACTCGATCCATACCATACACCCATGCAATCGATCTCATTGATTCATTCACAATTATGTTAATTAATTGTTGTATCAATCTCATTGAAAGGATTTCAATAAATTAAAATTTGTATAATTTTGAAAACAAAATTGTTTCAATTGTATTTGGGCTTGGTCTTTATCCATCAGTCCAACTAACAAGGCTTAACAGGCCTTGGATCAACCAATGCATGTCAAAAATACATTAACA
The DNA here is from genome assembly GCA_036245055.1 of Diospyros kaki. Classification (NCBI taxonomy): domain Eukaryota; kingdom Viridiplantae; phylum Streptophyta; class Magnoliopsida; order Ericales; family Ebenaceae; genus Diospyros; species Diospyros kaki. The sequence continues at coordinate 15,929,587 of BSEG01000009.1, read as the reverse complement.
ACCCAATAATTAATAAAACACCCAATTGTCACCTCGGACCATTTCAATCACGACCCATAGGTGTCATACACTCATGGAATGGATCAGATAAGCCATAAATGCCAAAAAATTTGGCCGGGCCTCACTCGAGGGCACGAAATGCACTAGGCTACCAACAAGTTAGCCCGAGTACTCGTTGTGTGCCTTGGGAAAGGGCCAAACCACCACCTGAGGTAGTAGGGGGGCCGCGAGGGCCCTGGCCATGCTTATTACACAGGCTGCCAGGCCACAGGGTTGCGTATGGCGTGCTTGGGTCACGCCTGGCGCACGTAGGTTACGCTGGGGGTGCACGAGCTGCTGGGGCATGCCGGTCGCCGACCACACTCACGGGTCATACCTACAAGTCGTGGCTGCACCACCCATGCCTAGGTGCTCCCATTGGCACGCGGCTGCGCCATGTGAGCGCCACGCGTAGGGTTCACATGGCTGCACCCTCCACTTGTGTGGGACCCATCGATAATGCTTTTTAACCCTCTGGTGCATTCGAATGCACATGTATCCTCGTTTCACGAGCATGGTTATTGTGTAATTCAATCCTCTTGTTAATGCATCTTATGTGATTTCAAGTCTAGTGATGTGTTGTTTGATTACGATCACATGAGTTTTCTTCGATCCTCCGGATATCCTCACTCAATAGAAAGTGAATCAATAACTCATTGATCTCTTTCACCATGGCCATGGATTTATAGTGAATATACACCGAAGGCGTCTTAGATACATCATCCTCTATCAAGGGATAGACGAGTCCCATTTGGGTTATGCACCCAACTCCATAAGCCTCACGATATGCCCAACGATTGCCCACGTGCAGCCTTTGTTTGGGACCATCGAAATGATGTTAAACCATACCAGTCTTCTTATGAGATGACCGTGACAACCTTAGGTCCAAGGATTAGTTACACCCATCTCATATGAGAATTCCATCAACATATAACTAAAATAAATTCTCATGGTGAGTCATGTCTAGTGACACGTTCTCCAACATTGATCACCTATGTACTTGTCTAGGCATCCCCATACCTATGGGTGTAAAACCTCTATTGCTATCACATAGCAAAAACATAGCACATACAAGTCTTATCGCAATTGTCAATGTCCATTCTTGACATTGCTATGACTTGGGACATTTAATGATGTCTAGAAACTGTGATGTATCTTCTCACATCTTTATAGATTAATCACAATATATATCATATGGACTTTTATCTAGTTTTACCTGATCATTAAAATGATAGCAAGAAACTAAAAGAACGACTTTTGTAAAATTGAATAACTCTTTGTTTAATAGTAAATATGATTGCAATTGCCAGTGTATAACATACCCAATCTGATTGGGTCTAGAGCACCTACACTAACAATCTCCCACTTACACTAAAGCCAATCATTCATATATCTCATACTTGATGATCGAACATGGCTTTCATGTTTCTCCTGGGACAGAGCTTTAGTCAAGGGATCTGTGATGTTGTCATTCGTCAATACTTTCTCTATATATGTCACATCAGCTGATTATCTCCATTATTAGATGGTGATACAGCAATACAAGTTTAGTCCATTGATGAGATCGTGGTTCTTTCGCTTATGCAATGGATCCATTATTGTCACAATAACTGTTATTTGATCAACAATGTTGGACACCACTCTAAGTTAATCAATGAACTTATGGGACCATACAACCTCCTTAGCTGCTTCGAAGGTTGCTATGTATTCGGCTTCAGTTGTTGAACCTACCACTATCTCTTGTTGGAAGTCTTCCAACTTATGGCCCTACCATTTAAGCAGAATATGAATCCCGACTATGACTTAAAATCATCATGGTCAGACTAGAAACTGAAATCCATGAACCCTTTCATGGTATGCTCTCATTCTCCATATGCCAAGAACATAATCCTTCGTCCTTCTCAAGTACTTAAGGATGTTTTTCAATACAATCCATTGTTTCTCACTTAGATCAGCCTGATATCTACTACATATGCTCAAAGCATATGAGATATCAGGCCTCGTACATTACATGGCATACATGATAAAGCCAATTGTCGATGCATACAGTGCTCGACTCATTCTATCTCTCTCATTTTGTGTCTTTGGACACATAGCCTTGGAGAGATGTATTCCACATGACATGGGAAGATTCTCCTCTTAGAATCTTCCATGCTAAACCTCTTTAGTAACTTGTCAATGTATGAGTTTTGGGAGAGTCCTGGCAACCTCTTGGATCTATCTCTATAGATCCTTTTTCCCAGAATATAGGCTACTTCTCCCAAATCCTTCATAGAAATTTTTTTCTGAAAGCCATCTTTTAACTGAGTGCAACATGGGAACATCATTCCCTATGAGCAATATATCATCTACATATAGGACTAAAAAGACCATCGCGTTCACACTAATCTTCTTGTAAACACAAAGATCATCTTTATTTTGTGAAAAATCAAACTCTTTGATTGTTTCATCAAAACGTTGATTCCAACTCTAGGATGCTTGCTTTAGACCATAAATGGTTCTTTATAACATACAAATCTTATTTGCATGTGCTTGGATGACAAAACCGTCGGGTTGTATCATATACACATCCTCAACCAGGTATCCATTAAGGAAAGCTATTTTGACATTCATCTGCCAAATCTCATAGTCCTAATAGGCAGCTATTGCAAGCAGAATCTGAATGGATTTTATCATAGCCACATGCGAGAAGGTTTCTTCATAGTCAACTCCTTGTATTTGACTGAAATCTTTGGCCACCAGCCTGGATTTATACGTTTGTCCATTACCTTCCATGTCAATCTTCTTTTTAAAGACCCACTTGCACCCAATAGGTCTAATACCCTTGGGTGGATCCACCAAAGTCCATACTTGGTTAGTGTACATGGAATCTATTTCGGATTTCATGGCATCAATCCATTTCCTAGAGTTAATGTCTGACATTTCTTATTCATAGGTGTTTGGTTCGTCATTCTCAACCAAAAACATATCTTCATAATTCGAGATGAGAAATCCATATCTCTCAGGCTCTTGACGAACTCTCATTGACCTACGAAGTCCTTGTGTGGAAGATTGGGGAATTAACACAACATCTTGTATCTCATCTTCCTCGGGTTCCTGGAGGGGAGTATTTGTTTGTGGTTCATCTCGAATCTCTTCGAGCTCAACATTCCTCCCACTAGCCACAACATCTAAGAATTCCTTCTCAAGGAATACCGTATGCTTACCAACAAACACCTTTTGTTCCTATCGTGGTAAAAGTAATATCCATTTGTCTCTTTTGGATATCCCACAAACAAACATCTCGTCGATTTGGGTTCTACCTTATTACTATCAACACGCTTGACATAAGCTTCACAACCCTAAATCTTAAGGAAAGACAAATTTGACTTATTTCCTTTCCATATCTCATATGAAGTCTGAGTAACTGACTTATTTGGAACCCTGCTCAAAACAAAGATTGCAGTGAGGAGTGAAAATCCTCGAAATGAAATGAGGAGTTCTGTTCGACTCATCATGGACCGAGCCATGTCCAATAAGGTCTTATTCCTCCCTCAGACACACCATTCATCTCCGATGTTTTAGGTGGAGTTCATTGTGAGAGAATCCCGTTCTGTTTCAGGTGATCTAGAAACTCACTGTTCAAGTATTCACCACCTTGATCCAATTGAAGTACTTTGATACTTTTCCTAGTTTGTTTCTCTACTTCAAATCTGAATTCCTTTAACTTTTCAAAAGATGCAGACTTGTGTCTCATGAGACACATAACCAAAACGTGATCTATCATCAGTAAAGGTTATGAAGTAGACATACCCACCTTTAGCCTAGGTGGACATGGGCCCACACACATTAGTGTGCATAAGCCTTAACACTTCTATAGCCTTCTTTTCCTTTCATGTTGGATATGCGAGTCTCATTTATATGGCCAAGGTTATAAATAAGTGCTATTCAAATTACCTAATTTAAGTCGCTTAATATTTATGTTATTAGCAGGAGTATCAACATCAAGGACATATAGACCATTACACATTGTTGTTTTACCATAAAATAACTCATTTTTATAAAATAAACAACTATTATTCTTAAATAAAAATGAATATCTATCCTTGTCTAAACAAGAATTAGACACAATATTCCTAGTCAAACTAGAATTGTAGTAACAGTTATTCAAATCCAACACAAGGTCAGAGGGAAATGTTAATGAAAAGGTTCTTACAACTAATGGAACAACTCTTAATCCATTTCCACTTGTAGGACACTTCTCTTATTATTAATCTCCTCGTACTCCTAAGCCCATACACAAAAGTGTAAATATGAGCACTAGATCCAATATCTAATACCCATGTGGACTGATGAGAAGTAGATAAATTAACTCCAATAACATAAATACTTGAAGTACCTAAAGTAGAACTCTTCTTCTTCTGCACTTCTGCAAGGTATTCCTTGCAGTTCCATTTCCAATGGCTTAGCTTATTACAATGGAAATATATTGCATCCTCCTTACTCTTTCAGGCTTTGGTCTTTTGGACTCTTCCAGATGGCACTGTAGAAGAACTTTTCTTCCTTTCGCTTTCTTACTCTTGGGCTTGCCCCTATGTGCCTTGGGTCCTTCAACTAAGAGAACACTTCTCTTGACCTTTTATCAATTTCGGGCTCAGCCTCCCTTAGCATGGACAACAACTCTCTAAGAGTCTCTTTCATAACAGGGAAAGACTGTAGCACCAAATCCAAGGTAAGTATCCGCATCTATTCCCCAGTTTAGCTTTGACAACCTGTCGATAAAACCTATCATCTCCATGACATGCTTCTCAACAGAGGATCTTTGAGCGTAGCTATGATCTCACAGGTGTTATAACCCTTATGCTGCTGCCTATGTTCTAGCGTCATGGCAGCTAAGATGATATACCAAACGATGATCATATCACCCTTGTGCATCCTCTAGGCCTCATGCGCTACGATTTCCTCAACTGGTGCCTTCACGTGAGGACTATCCTCAAGATGATCTCCCAGTCATAGAAATTAGTCTCGTTGAAGGTTTTATTGCCCTCGAGTATCAATCTTATATACATGTTTCCAGACATTTTGGATCAACAACCGAATATAGAGATATTATTACAATCATATTGAATTAGGAAATCATAAATTACAAGAAGTAATATTTTTACGATTGCTCTCATTATTTTCTACGACTTCGCCTGTAATATCCTGTATCAAGCGATAGGAAGGACTAGATCAACTTACCTTGATGGGCCTATGCGAACTTCCTAAGGGTCACCCATCCTTGAGCTACCTTAGCTCAAGCACACTTAACGCGAGAGTTTTTTTTATCCACATGCAACCCAAAATGTATCTAGCTAGTGTTGTTTCCTTTCTTACTATCCTCGATATATATACTACCTTTTTTAGAGTCCTTTCTCGGACCTGACCTTGGACTCTCGGGGTATTACATCACCACCTTTAAGATTTTCGAGTGGCCTAGGATCCCATCTCCCCTTGCACAACCTTGAGTGACTTAACAAATTGTGCTAGGATAGATTAGGTAGGTATTTGCTATCAATTGCATCTCCATGCAACTCCTAGATGCATTGGGATGACAACTCCTTGCCATGCACATCTCATGTGACTCCCAACCTTTGCCTCTATACTCAGTGAGCCTTGAGTCACTCAACAAACCCACCTTTCTAGTTAAGTTAAACCCATTATTTAGGGATATCTCATGGCCCGTGAAACACAGGTATCATAGGTGACACTCGACCTTGAGTGACTCAACAAATCAAGTGCCAACTATAACCCAAATGTCTCATAATGATGGAAGGCAAGTTGGCTTAATATTAACGAGGGTGATGGATGCAAGATTGATAGAAAGAACACTAGTGGATCATGACAATTTTTAAGTGGCTCTTTAGTATCTTGGTTAAGTAGAAAACAAAACACCGTTGCATTCTCCTCTACTAAAATTGAATATGTAGCAACTGGAAGTTGTTGTGCACAAATTTTGTGGATAAAACATCAACTTGAGGATTATGGAATAATACTTCAAAATGGTCCAATAAAATATGACAACATGAGTGCTATAGCACTAACCAAAACTTTTGTGTTTCATGCAAGAGAAAAACATATAGAAGTTAAACATCACTTCATTAGAGATCATTTTCAAAAGGGGACATTAAGCTTGAATTTGTGGATACAAATCACCAAATTGTTGATATTTCACAAAACCATTAGATACGAACAAACTTGAATTTCTTAGGAGCGAGTTGGGAATAATTTCTTCTTAAGGTTATACATGTTGGATGAGTGAAATTTTGATTATTATAATGTGTTTCATGTGTATTCATATGAATTATATCGAAATTATACTTTTTGTGAAACTGTTGACCATTTTTATGTAGTTGTCTATTGTTTTTCACACGTCGAAAGCAACAAGAACAACTTGAAATTGTTGACCGTTTTCATGAGACTGTCGATTGGTTAATTGAAGAGTTGAATTTTTGCTTAAAACTATCAATCGTTTTTATCAAATCTAGGGCTATAAAAGTCAACATTTCCAACCGATTCGACCCCATTTGAATCTCTCAAACCCTAATCCCTCATTCTCGCCCATCCTTGTCGATTGACCAATCTTCTTCATTCACCTAAGTTGATCCATTGCTCATTTTCAATTGATTCCAATCGATTCAAGGAAATTCTTGAAGCTGTATCCATACTCGGCTGATTGTATAAAGAGGTCAACCGATTGATTCATCCAACCTTTATCTTTTGGTTTTTTTTCATCTTTCGACGTTTATCTTTACATTTTAACCATGGCAAAGACAAGAACGCTGGTAAAGGTAAAGAAGGCATAAGTGATAGCCGGCCCCTTCTGTCTCAACCTGTCATACAACTATTTTCCAATCTACACCAAAAGGAGAGATTTTAACATGGATTTGACTCACGTGAGGTACTCCTTAGTTGATATTTAGATATTCAATTTTTCGACTCCATCAAATTTCTTTACCTAGGTACTTTCAAAGAATTTGGATAGTGGGATTTTATGTCCATTCATAAACATATCTTTGATGACTAAGTTAAAGTGTTTTTCTCAAATGGGAGTAATTTATTTAATGGTCGGAGATCGAACAAAAGGTTTAGGACAAACCTGGGGACCACTTCATTTGAAGTTAATATGAATTTGATTCATAATACCTTTGATATACCTAAAAGATGAGAAGATTATGCCATGTGGACTTGTAATTTTGTAGCCACGTCTCGACTAGTATTTGAGGATGACACCATTACTGAGTTTTTGTTTGATACCACTAGGATGTCATTACACAACTGGCTATGTCACATCATTTGCACTCAAGTATTAGTGCCTAGGAGTGGAAACTATGCTTAGATAACCAAGGAGGATTTATAGTTGATGAAATGTTTAATTACTAAGAGAAGGCCTAATTTGTGTCTACTTATAGTTAGCCAAATGATTAGGGCCTTTAGTGGCAAATCTAGATCCTTGCCATATGGTATGGCAATGAGCTCTATTTTCAACGCAATTGTGGCTAATTTGGGAAGTTATAGGAAAACATACATTAACCCTACTCAGCATCTCAACGTAGCCATAACTATGAGGATAGGTTTCAAGGAAAATGAATATGGTGTTTGGGTAAGGAGCATAAAAAGGAAGCTAGTTGAGGAAACGTATGAGGATGAGCAACCTACATCTTAACCTAATATTGGCCCTTCACCTCACATCCTAGAGAAGACATGGAGTATTTATATTGTGACTTTCAGCTTCTTCTTCATGGTATGGCCGAAGCAAGATTATTGATCTTTGCTCCAAGCAGGACTTGATCCTCACCCATCAAGAGGAGACCTCATCACAGCTTGCTCAGCTGATCCTTCTTGTTCATTCCATTCTTTCCTGTTTACCTTCATTAGATCCATCATCACCTCTTCAAAATTCTTAGATTTTTCTTTCTTTTTAATGCTGCTCACATTGTTATGTTTATTTTGTATTTTGATGATGGAGTGATGTACTTGGATGATGTTTATTGATTATATCACATGCTCCATTGACTTTCTATTAATGAGATATGAATACTCATGCATTGTATTTTAAATCCTATATTGAATCTTTTACCTTGTCTTATGTTTTCTCAAGCCTAAGTGACAGTTAATTATATAAAGGGGAGTTTCGGATTGCCACTTTTGTAAGTTTTACTTACTCATGGATTAAGAGGGAGTTCTTACATTTTGTTGTTGCAAATTTGATCTTTTTGATAATGACGAAAAGGGGGAGAGTTGGAGCATATTTTAAATACTTCCTATGGTCAAATTTTTCAAAAAAAGTATGTTAGTAAGGAGGGTATTATTGGGATTATTGAGAAGTTTTCTCACCATAAAAAATGGGGAGATTGTTGTTAAATTTTAAAGTAATTTTGATGATGCAAAACTAAATTGGCTTTGAATTTGAAAATGGAATAGTGGCATATGCTTACGTGTAACACTCTGCTTTTCCACGATAGGTCACTATGCTAAGTTTAACATATAAATACATATTCTCTTTCTACAATATCTCTCTTAACACCTCAAGTATCGTATTTTAAAATTCTCAACATACACATATTTAATATTTCAAATGATAAATTGAGGAATGATAAACTAAACACTTATGGAAGCTAGAATCGAAACCTGAAGGATATCATAATTTCATAACAACATCAAACGAACAACACTGTTCTCAACAACCACTAGATTACAATATCCTGAAGGTAAAACAACATGTAAATCCACTTCAGACTTAAGGAACCTCATCAACTAAAACCAAACTACGCTTCAGCCATTCATTTTTTTTTCCTACAGCTTGGTTCACTTTGAACGTGGAATACTCCAATGTCTCGCCTGGGACGTTGAATATTCCAAGAATAAAGTCCAATTAGAAGATGAACCTTCTAGTGAAGGTTTAAAAATAGATCTATGAATGAATAATGCAAAGACATGAACAAACAAACACCCTTGTGTAACTTCGTTGCCAAACTAGCCTGGCACAGAACCCTAAGCAGTCATCCCAACATGCACACGTGGCAATCGAAACCCCTGTACGTTATTCCAGCAAACACCCTAAGGGAATTATGGTTGCACTATCAGGGCAACATCCCATCCCATTCACAAGTATCAATATGCCAACAATATCATTCCAAGTGAAAAACCATGACTATCAATGCAATAATACATGTACAGATATGTTAAGATGCACATAAATTACATATAACTTAACAACATTTATGAATATCATGCCCAACATGGGCAAAACATAACACGTATAAGTTTGTGGGGGAAACCACATGCAAGAAAACCAGTTTTCAGGTAGAACCACTCACCTTGAACGTATCTCAGAACACTTCGATTCTCGTGCTCAACCTTGATTTTCATGCAAGCCTTAATAATTGTACCATTACTCAATTCTGAGCTTCAACATGCCCTGACCATCATATTTATTCAAAGAAATATCAAAATCTATTTTTTTATAATTTCTTCTTATTTTCTTACTATTTTTTCCTCGATAAATCCAAAATAAATACTTCCTCAAGTATTTTCTCAAATTTTTTTCTACCATAATTCATAAAATAATTTTAGAAAAATATTAAAAAAATTTCAGAAATTACCTTATGCTCACGCTTCTGGAACATGTCTTGTGCGTAATGATTAGTGCATATACCTCACGTGTTGGTCATCTTCTTTGCCTTTGGCGATCGGTGTTTATTGGTTTTTCCTCCCAACTTGCTTTACACATCTAGTTGATCACAATGGTGCCTTCCTTGGCTTGAAAACATTACCTGAAGGCTTCCCATCGGCTGATTAAAGTCTTAGCTCCGACGACCCTTTATTTTTCCGGCCAACCCTCGAACACCACTCAAAACATCATGAAACCTCACCAAACTTACCAGAATTGATCCTTAACACCTCTAGAATAAAGCCCCTTGTCTAATTCACTCGATTTCTACCAGAACTCACGGTTATAACCTCTGAAAGTTATGAAAAACCCTTAGTCGAAACCTTCTATTTATAATGTTTGAGGTCCCAACTTTGGCCAATCAACAGCCAAAGCATGGTCGCTAAGTTCCAGCCTAGGCCTTGCTAGCCCTAGGAAGTTAGAATTGGCCTAGATATGGCCTCCCCGATGGTAGCAATGCGGCCACCGTCCATGGCAAGTTTCACACCTATAGTTTCAAAAATTGCACTTTTGCTCGTATGAAACTTCTTTTTTGCATTTCGACCCTCCATTCCAGTTCTGAGACTTTGATATTTTATCACTTGAACTGCTAAGTTCCATGCTTCTCAATTGGCCCAACAATTTTGGAGAATTATCATTTTCACCCCTTTTTAACTAAAATTAAAAATTACACTTAGGACTGAATATCACGTTTTGACCGTGCATCCTTTTGTTTCATCCCGAAACCACTTCAAGGTTGTTTTACCTACAAAATCAAAGTTTCTCAGGGTTTCGTTGACTTTTTAAAAACCTCTTATGAATCATTCGGTCTTCTAGGCTAAAATTAGCTATACCGAAAATTGTCTTTGTTCTAACTACTTTCAGTGTCATAAATCACGTCTCAAGACACTCATTAGTAACATACCTTTTGTCTTAGAAATTTAAGCTCCAGGGCATTCTCTACAATTAATTTGATCACTCAAAACCTTGGAAAATTACACTATAACCCCAAATCTTCTGAAAATTCCACTTACGGCCCAAGTTAAATTACATTTGAGTCCTTTAGAAAATCTCAGATATTACATTACGCCTCTCTAATTAAAATTCTCATGGCTTAGAATTGCGATTGCTATTCTAAGATTTTAATAAGCCATACAAAATTCTCTTTGAATCTTGAATTTTTTTTGTTAAAGGGTATTAAGTTTTGTTAAAATCAAAATCTTCAAAATCACACTCTTCTTACAATAAAATAATAAAAAATGTCCACTTCTATCTTTAAGCAATCGACTTTTTCATGCCTTTTCTATTTAAAAAATTTTTTGAACATCAATTTTAGTCGACTTTCTTTTTTTGTTAGTCGACTTCTTTTGAGAATAAGTTGATAGTTTTGATAATTTGTCGACAAGAAAATTTCATGCTTTTGGTCCAAGTATTTTTAGTTCAAAATCAGTCGGTAGTGATTGCATCATGTCGGCTTTCTTCTAAAATAGTCGACCTATTGATAACAACTGTCGGTAATTTTCTTTGACAAGTCAACTTTTTTTTAAAGAGTTGAAAGTTCTTTTACAAACTTGCCTTCAAATTCAAATGCTTCGAAAGAAACAATCGACCGATTCTTTGAATATGTCGACAATTTTTGTCCTGATAACATTAAAATGGCTAGTTTTTCAGGCATTTAATGAGGGACAATAGTCATTAAATTGAATTTCTGTGCTTGGCCGACCAGAAAGCTATAAATAGAGTATGAAAGAGCAAGTTGAGAGACTGATGAAGAAGTGTAAGTGCTTAAAATAATCATTCATCTTACAATCTTTCTAAGCTTTAAAATTTTTCATTCAAAGGCAAACTGTATTTATTGTGATATTTGTTTTAGGCTTTGATCTAATATATGTGCTTCATTATAACTAAGAGAGCTATCTCTCGGGTCATTTTTTATTGTAAAATCTACTATTGTATTGCCTAACTTGTGAGCTAGAGGGCTTTCCAAGTATTGGTATGAGGATTTGTATCTACCTAACTTGTTATAGATGGCCTACTTGAGTTTAAATAGGAGGTGTTAGTGGATTTGAAAATTCTTAGTGAGTAAGTAAGATAGTGGATTAGACTGATTGAGTCAAACTACTATAAATTTCTTGTGTCACTTTTATCTTTCTTGCCTCATTTCTTTCACACTTTGTAATCTCCACTAAACACTCATTGTTTCACAACAAATCTTCTTCATTTCAAGCAAAGATTTTCATGTTTAAATTAATTATTTAAAACACCCAATTTAACCCCCCTCTCTAAGCTTGGGTGTGTGGTGACATATTTGTGCAAACCTAACACGTGTGACTCTCAGGATGCTTGTAATGGGTGACTCCTAGGATGATGAAGGTCTCATTCGGTGATGAGAATCTTCTTTGGCAACAAGAGACTTGAGATAATTGAGAGACCTGTTAAGGAAGATATCAGTTAGGGGCGAGGGTGAGTGTCCTCATGAGGACCTTTTGATACCTAAGTTAGTCTTTGATGGTAGAAATGCTTGAGAGCAAAAAGAGTTTGAGCGTAGAATTAAGCATACTTTGAATGAGAAGGCGGCCCTCACATTTATTTATATATTTATTTTTTTGGGGAGGATGGAGGAGGGGGGAGACTAGCAGATGGCATGTGACTTGCCATTCTTCTCGAGCGTCTCAGAGGCATCTTTGATCGAGTTTCTCAAAGTTGGAGGCCTTCTGGGAGGGTTTCTCGCATGGGTTGGAGAGTCGCGAGAATCACTCCTACGTCTTTGAGTAGGTGAGTGACTTGTGAGTTGTTTCGAAAGGGTCTCTCAATTATGTCGAGATAGGCTTCCACGAAATTTATGCCTTGGTCTTGTGCATGGCTCAGTTGCATGGCTTGCATGATTGCATGGTTGCTTGGCATGACTGAAGGTCTCTCAGTTGTGTGGCACATAGTGGCTAGAGGTCACTTGGTCACGCAATGGCTAGGGGAAGACACTTGGTCATGTGACGGTTGGGGTGAGACACTTGGTTATGTTGCATGGCTCCTGGGGCTTTGTGGTATGTCCTCTTCATACGCATTGCTTAGGCACAAGTCACTCAGTTATAATTAAGTGACTCTTGGTCTGGTGGCACCTAGTTAGGTGCTTGTGCTTTGTGGCCTACTCTGGCCAGTCCAGCCCATCTCCATTGCTTGGTTTATCCATTTTCTTTCTCACTTCTTAGTGGATTAATTATTGGACGTGCCAATTGTCTAATATGTTTTTTTTTTTTTTTAATCACATATGGTAGTTCTATACGCTGGACTTTTTGTTTTCCCGGAACTCTGAAAGCAACGAGTGGACTGGAAGGAACGGAAGCATTGAAGGAAAACGCCGCGGGCCCAGAGCAGTGCACGCTGTCGTCCAGTTAAAAAACTCAATGCGTGCTTACGTGTTTCTGAATGCTCATATGTCGACATATTTCGCCAGAAGTCCAATAAATAGACGTAGCAACAGTTGAATGGAGGTGTTTTCTTCCTCCTAAAATGTGTACATAATGTCATCATCAATATTTTTTTAATTAATTGTGCCAGGAAGCAAAGCCCTTCTTCTGACGTTTTCTTTCTGGAATTACCAATTAACCCCGGCGGCGGCGGCGGTTGCGGTTGCCCATGTTTAAATAATGTACTCTCTTTTTATTTATACAAATTAGGAGAAGAATGGAATCGGTAGGCCGAGGCAGCAGAGGTTGAGGTTGAGGCCTGGGCCTAGATTTGATTTGAGGATGCAGTGGGTAGCCGCCATATTGACGAGCGTAATTTTCAGGAGGAGCAGCAGCATTATTTGTGAACTTGCCTGCCTGTTGGCCGACTTGCTTTCGATTATGAATTCGATGCTCCCAGCTTCAACCTTGTTCGTTGGTCCTCGTCGTCGTCGCCCTTCTCCTCCTCCTCTTTCTGGCCCGTACTCCCCGAGATCGTCGATTGTTGCGCGCCATGATCGCTAGCTACCTACAATAATTCCCTCCATTCAGCTACTTGCGTTGTGTGTTGGATATTTTGATTAATTGTACGCACCTATTTACTTACCCATCTATCTATTATCTATTATCTCTCTCTCTCTCTCTCTCTCTCTCTATATATATATATATACACGTACAAGACACCAAATTATAAGCCATTTATTTGAGTGAATTAAGTCTCGTTCTTTCTTTCTGTTAATTATTATATATTTGCAGTAGTCTAGTCTAGTTTAGTGCGTGTAACTTACAAAAGACAGAAATTTAAACAAACAGATTTTGAGAGGACCAAACTCATTAGAATAAATTTTTTCTCTTACACTACAAGAAAAACGGGTTTTAACAACGAGAAAATCAGTCGTTGAAAATTGATTTCTGGTCGTTAAAAAGTTATAACGACGAAAATTTTTCTGTCGTCGGTCGTCGTTATTGCCTCCGAGGATAAAAGTCTTTAACGACGGGAATAATAAACCCGTCGTTAATTGTATTAACGACCGTATGATTCCCGTCGTTAAAAATAGTTATTAACTACCAAATTATAACCCAATAACGACAATATTTCCTGTCGTTAATAGTCTAAACAATTAGCGACCATATGATTTCTATCGTTAAAAATAACCTTTTAGTTATCAAAATACATACCAATAATGACAATATTTCCTCTCGTTAATAATGTGAACAATTAGCGACGGTATGATTCCTATCGTTAAAAAAATATTTTTTTTTAATTTTTTTAATAGTATAAAAACAATTGCTAATCATCAATGACAAAAGCATCTTGTTTTGATATAAACCACAAAACCTATATATCATTATCTATAACAAATTGGAATAAAAATCATAAAATTAAACATGTCATTCAAATAACACCAAAGTAATCATTATCCATTAACATTTACACATCAAAAGTAGTATATATATAAGTGTTAATTGCCAACAAATTACACTAAAAAATATGTTCAACTAAAAATAACATTTTGACAATTGTAAATACTATTCAAAAATGTACACCAAATAAGATATTCAACTAAAAGTAACACTTTAACAATCATATATACTATTCAAAAATGTACAACAAAACACTATGTATAGTCATAAAACTGTTCATGCAATCTAAGATAGAAGTTGCTTCCTTTAGAGTCTTGTTGATTAATTGACCTACAAAAAAAAAAAAAAACATGAAATTAGAATCAAAGAAGTGTTCATGTTTTCTTTGTAAAAGATTAGAAATAGAATTAATAAAACGCATAATGTTTCCATCACAAACTACATAACATACAACCACTAAAATGCACCAAAACACAACAAAATTTGACAAACACACTCCAAATTTTGTAATTGATGTTATCTGTACAAGACTTAAATACTCACAAACTTCTAAGTAAAAAAAATTACACTTACAAGGATAACAATTATTGTAATATAATTTAAAAAAAAGAAAAATCTACAACATTCCCACTGTGTTCATAAGTCCTTTGTTATATAAATTTTTCATATTTGAAACAATATATATCAATAACTTTCACATTAATATCTTATTGAAGGTTTATGTAAAATGATGTTGCTGTACAAATTTTCCAAGAATTGGTCCACAATAAAACTATTGTATAATTTCATGAATATTTAACAAAAAATAAACTATCCTAATTAACATGTGTACTTATTGCACTTCAACTATAATCAAAGAACTCTTTGCATCTGTATAATAAACTATCCTAATGGTCTGCAGAGCAATCTACTAGAGGCACCAACTATAATCAAAGAACTGAGATGATATCTGCCAAAAGAACATAAATTTAAAAATTGTAGTGGAAATGATAATGATTAAAGATGAACTACATAATAAACTTGTATCTCAAGAATATATATCTCATTGGATAATTCAGGTCTGAACACATGCATGGTGCTAGAAACTCCATAGACTAGGATGTATAGGAATATTATGCCCAAGTATTTTGAAATTAGCACTATATCAATCATGAGAATATTATGCCCTAAATTTTGAGATTCACTATATTCCTTGTATATGCATCAAAGATAAGAGTACAAATTTTGAACTAAGATATTAATAGTTAGAATGAAGTTCTATCACAGAAGTTAGAATGTTGGAATTATTAATAAGTATAACAAGATAAAAATTTGCCACACCATAGAATACCTGCCTACATCACAACTTGATGGTAAATTCTATGAGAAGCTGCATAAATATATGAAAAGAGAAAATATAGAATTAAACTTAACAGAAATGTGGCAAAGGCCCATGCCAACAGAAATTTAAGAATTAAAGAGAACATTCAACTCCCAAAAATGAAAATCAGCATCAAACTTGTTCATCAAGTTTAACTCTTTCTAAACCTATAGGAAAAGGAAAATCCACCTTTTAAGATCAACAGTTCCAAAAAATCATATTTTATAAACATATGCACAATCTCATCCACTCCATCTGTTGCCAATCATATCAATGCCTTAATCATTTTTATTGTTTCGATTGTGCATCGACTCCATCTGTTGCCAATCATATCAATGCCTTAATCCTTTTTATTGTTTCGAGCAATCAAAGTATATAAACTAAAAGGTTTCCATGCCAACCTTTACAAACAAGAGACTGACATTAATGGTACCCCAATTTGAGAAAGATGAAATGTTGACAAAAGAAAGATTGATAGATCACTAGAATGTTTGCTCACAAGCCTAAAATGCAATAGAAATATCAGTTTCCCTAACAAATGAACTTAATCTCAATTTAAGCTATAAAGGTGTTCTGATCATATGCAAACCAAAAAGTGCAAGTTTACCATATTGACCAAGTATGGAAGCATATACACTTCATAGACTTTCTATTTGTAAATTAACAACAATGACAAAGAAAGTGAAAGCATACCATTCTCTGGAATAATCAATCCGAGCAATTTTTTAGATGAGCACAACCAATGTAAGTGTAATATGTATTTTCAAAGAAAAGCACAAGATATAGGAAATTAGTCAATTTAACTTCCAGGCTTAAGTAGGTCAGTTAATGCCCTCCCTTAGGTGGAATATAATGAAAATTGAACCATTCCCACCAATTCCATCAGACAATAGTTATCTCCTTCCTACTATGTCAAGGTGTCAACATGAATAAGAACAATTGAACTTTCAACAAAATTTAATTAGGCACACCTGATAGTTCTCCTCTCTCAAGTATGACAAATTTTTTTGTCTTAAATGTATTATTTCTTCATTGTTGATTCCCCTGCACCGGCATAAAGAAGATTGCAACTTAGAAATTGATGGCTTTTGGATGCCAAGATGTGTTTTTAACTTTTTAGAAAAAAGAAAACTAAACGTTAAATATAATAGGGAATAGAAGTAGATTGTGAATACCCTGCATAAATTGAGAATTAAAGAAAGACCCCGTGCAACAAGTTTAAGATATAGATAAAAAATAAATACTCTGTCCATCCGAAAATATATTTTAGTTAGACAAAACACACAAATTAATGAAACATAATTAATACTATAGGGCTAACTACCCTTTCTGGTATACCAAATTCCCCCAAGTACACACAATTACTTTATAACCCATATACATAAAAAGAAGAGTAAATTGATTATTTAACGAGTTTAGATCATTTAAATGTGTAAACAGTTAAGGGTAGAATGGAAATTATAAAATTGAATATTCTTTGAATTGATAAATTGGACACTATTTCGAAACGTCCAAATGAAAAAAAATAAAAACTTGGACTATTATTTTGGTTTGAGTGAGTAAAAATATAAGCAGTAAAAATCAAAAGATTCAATGATTATCAATTGTATAAGCTTTAAAGGGACAACACCTGTTAAACTCAACCAGTAATGTGGTTGAGTTGAAACTAAGATTGACACATCTGCTACATTATGCATGATAATCTATCTAATACACGGCTAAAATTAAGAACACAAAATGAAATTAAAGAGCTAAAACAGAATATTGTTACAATATTGGCATTAGACTAACATTTTGAGCCTTACACCCAACAACAAAATCATATCATGAATATGTTTGCAGAACCCCCTCCTAGCATCTCGTGGTGTTGAGACAAAGAAGATTTGATAAAGTATGGGGATCTAAACCAAAGGAGCCAAAAGATCATACTATACATTACGACAAAACTATTCAATGCTTTACACAAAAAGGTAGCACTTGTTCCTGAAGGCCATAATACTTTAAACAGAGATAGACTTAAAAGTAAGCAGGTCAGATTCTATAGCTGAATGAAATAACTAATATTTTCAGAACAAATAGGTAAATAGTGATAGGGAGAACTGGAGATTTGGGGATTTGGGACTTGCCCAAGGGAAAGTGGCAGATTTGTGAGAGAGCGATACCTGAAAAGCGATTCTGGAGGCAGAAGCGGCGCTGAGGAGGCGGAGGCGATGGGCTAGAAATGGCAGGGACTATGTGAGAGGGAGATTTAGTTGTTGTGATGGAGATGGAGGTGGCGGCGTTGAGACAGCGTTGAGGCAACGAAGGCGGTGACGCAACGGAGGAGTTGAGGCAGCGAAGGCGATGGAGGGAGGCGGTGCTTCAGAGGTTGTGATTTGGGGAATTAGGGATTTAGGGGGGGATTATGTGGGAATTGCAGGGGAAAGGCGGGGCAACTCCCACCAATATTTTGGTTTTTGTATTTTTTAAAAATATTTAATTGTTAATTAATAAAATTAAAATAATTTATAAAAATAATATTAATAATTATTTGATTGATAAAAATAAAATATTTTAAGATTTATGATAACTGATAAAATGATTTAAATTATTGCATCAAATTAATAATTATTTAAAAATAAAATTATATTATAAATAAATCTAATAATTATAATAAATTAGTTTGATATATTGTATTATTTTTAATATGTTTATAATTTTTTAATATATTGTATTATCAATAAATAAGTAATACCCAATTATAATAGTTTAATAATTATATTTGTGTATTTACTGAAAAATATAATTATATTAGAATTGTTTATATAAGTAGTAGTTAAATCTTATTAATTTTTTTTTATTATTTTATGGTTAGAATTAAAAATGTTAGTCAACAACGACGGGAAAGTGATTTATTAACGAGGACTTATTTAGCATGTCGTTAAAAGTTATCTTATAACGACAAGATTTATATTTAGTCGTTAATAGTACTGTATTAACGACCAAAACTAACGTTATCGCTAATTTTTGGTCGTTAATGCTTGTTTTTGTTGTAGTGTTACTTTTTTCCATTAACAAAGATCATTATATATAGCAACTGATTGCACTAACAAGATCTACCTAACACAATTACTAAAACATTTCTTTATATAGACAATATTCATAGATTTAAGGATATGCACACATTCACAACTAACATAAATTTCTTCACCATAATTTCTAGAATTGAATAGTAAAAGATCTCTTTAAAAAAATCACACACATTCTAATAGTATATAGTGTTGTTACAAATCTGAATTTGACTAAGAAAATGTGCATATTAATAATAAAATGGAAACGCATTAGTATAATCAAAGGAGATTAAAAAGAACATAGAATCATATTTGTAACACTCCAAATTTTTCAAGCGTGTTATAACTTAGGATTTCAAGAATTTCTTTCTTTTTTTTTTCCACCACAACCACTTATATGCATACAATTCTCAAAATCCCAATTTCATCTTCTCAACCTATCAAAGCCAATAATTAAATAGTTAAGACAGGTGATATTATTATAAACGCGAAAGTTAGATCAAACTTCATATGGTACATAATCATGACGCTTTATTTATCATATAAGAAAACGTTCAAAACGTCTACAAAACAAATTACATGGATACCATCTCACGTAAACATTAGTTAAACGTCTCAAACATAATCAAAAACATACTAAGGTTTGCATAGGTTTCGTACATAATTAAAGACATACTAAAACATGCCACATTCAACGAAATGAGCTTATTCTTCAACTATCTCCTTTCCCTTAGAGCCGCTTGTCGAACTTAGAATGTTTGAATATTTCAGTGGCATACATGCATGAATTTTGAATTGTTCTTGTATGGAATTGAATGTGCATGTGAGCAAGGGATATCCTAATAATGCCAGTGGACTCATGCCTAGCTGTAGGGGCTTTGGGCCCATAATGCCGCCTGGTGTTAAACCAGTGTGTGGGTGGATGTGAATCCACAAGAATATAAAATGTCGTCTGGTTCGAACCAGAGCGTGGGTGGATGGAGATCCACATCATTTATGCATATTGCATGGGTTTACATATACATTGACATAGAGCATGGCATTGGGCATGATGATCAATAAGTAGCCACGGTGAAAAGTTGTCAACCTAATCTTATTGTCTTGTTTTCCATTGTTAGTCCTTCCTATGTAGGGAGTTTCTTATGTTGCGGTTGAGATATCATGTTTTGCTTATCTTAATTCATTCATTGTCTTTATTTACTTCATGAACTTGCTGAGCCTTGCGGTTCATATTGCTTCTTTGCATCATTCCAGGTAAAGGCAAGGGAAAGGCAAATGAGGATGGTGAGTCTAGCCAAGCTTGAGCTGGTGTAGATATGTGTACAGAGTCAGTCCAAGCCTATGGTCCTTGGGGGTTGTTTTGAGGATAAAGGGCTAAAAGTTGTAACTGAAGTATTTTATTTTTGTGCCCTTCTTTTTATTTTGTTATGTATGGGTTGATGTGCCCGTTTAAAAGATTGATGTAATGTTCATCATGATGTAAGCTTCCTTCGAAATGGTGATGAAGTGGGTTTTTAAGGATTTTTTTTTTGTTTCGGTGCCTTCTTATGTTGACCCTCTCACGGACCTTCTATGCTAGCGAAAGTTACAGGAGGCGGGCCGTTATAGTTTGGTATCAGAGCAAAGGGTTTGGGTGAATAAAGGACTCTGTACACATAGGATGTTGGGTAGAGTTAGGGCTATGTTTATTAGTCTGAAGTAGAATTAGGTATTAAAACTATTCTAAAAGTGAATTGGTTGTGCAGGATTATGAGTACTCGATCTCGTAGAGGGAGGCCACAGACTAAGAGCCAAGGTCGTGGTCAAACTCTACCTTCAGCTGCTTCTAAGTCTCCAGATCAGACCAGGGGAGATTGACGCCAAGAAATGACAGAGTTGCGTGGGGCATTAGCTGGGATGCAAAGAGTGGTGGAGATGCTCGTCGCGGATCGTGTTAGGAATGATTCGGTACCTCTGGAGACTGAAGGAAACTCAGCTGGGCATGATGAAGGTCAAATGCCAAACCCTATGCCTCAAAGTTCAGGAGGAGATAGGGGAGGCCAGTTGCTTAAAAACTTCATGGCGCTTCGACCCCCATAATTTAGTGGTGGAACTGATGCCATGGTAGCAGAGAATTGGATGAAATCCGTTGAG
Organism: Diospyros kaki; assembly: GCA_036245055.1. Taxonomy (NCBI): domain Eukaryota; kingdom Viridiplantae; phylum Streptophyta; class Magnoliopsida; order Ericales; family Ebenaceae; genus Diospyros; species Diospyros kaki. The sequence continues at coordinate 15,908,527 of BSEG01000009.1, read as the reverse complement.
AAGCATTTGCGGGCTATAGGATGTAATGATGACCAAAGGGTTAGATTGGCGACTTTCTTGTTGTCGGGGGAGGCCAAGAGATGGTGGGATACAGGGAGACGGAGGTTTAGAAATAGGGAGCCTACTTGGTTAGAATTTCAAGAGGCTTTTAATGCTAACTATTTCCCTAGTTGGATGAAGGAACAAAAAGTCTATAACTTTATTGAATTGACGCAGGGCCCCAAGACTGTAGCTCAGTGTGAGGCTGAGTTTATTTCATTGGCCAGATTTGCTCCAGAGTTAATATCTTCTGAGGCAAACAAGGCAACAAAGTTCCAACAAGGCTTATGGCTTGAGATTCGATATGCCTTGGCTGGTGCTCGGATTGTAGACTATCTGTAACACCCAGTGTTACCGGTGTTATGAGAATTAGAAAGGAAGTAAGAAAACTTCTAAAAATGCCCTTGGAAATGTGCTAGATCCTTGAGATTGAGCGTGCCCTATGAGAGGGGTATTTTGGTAATTTGGATAGTAAAATCCAATAAAAAGGGTATTTTGATAAATTGAAAATAATTCCTATATGGAATTAGATGTGTAAGTGAATTAAATCCCAATATTTATTTATGTGGAGATAAGGGATTAATAATTCATGAAATGAGAATTTTGGTAAATTGGAGTGATTCCATAAAGGAATTTAATTATGGAAAATAGGGAAATGGTGGATATTAAATTATGTGAGAAAATAATTAGTTTTCCCTAAATTTAGTGAATAAATGTGGGGATGCCACATGGATGGTTGAGATGGAATCTTGAAAGCCAAGTATGGTTCTTAGAGTGACACATGGCATTATGTGGTCCAAGATAAATGGAGAGATTTAAATAAATGCAAAAGAAAGGATAAGTAGTCTTTCAAGCATTTAATGACAGGCATGATGGTGTTGGATTAGAAGAAAATCCAAAAAGAAATTAAATTAGTCACCCATTAATGTTTGGAAAATATGAGATTTGTTTAAAGGGGAAAGGAAATGAATTATGTCATTCATTCTTGATGTGTGAAAATAGTCTCCATTTATTAAGTGTTGAGAAATTAATAAATCCAATGGATGGGATTAATCCTTGAGTGAGATTTGTGATCCAATGGTGATTATTTATTCTTGGATTATGGCATGGATGGCCAATATAAACATTTATGTATTTGTGGGAAGGCACATATCAATATATGTGGGTGTGCATATGTGCAAATATTTGGAAGAAATGAGAGATTAAAATAATTTAAAAAGAAAATTATAAATGTCTCTCAAAGCATTTATGAAGGCCACCATGATGTTGGGGAAAAAGATAATTGGAAAAGAAAGTAAAATGGTCACCATTAATGCTTGAAAATATGGTGATTTATATAAATGAAAAATGAGGGAATTATGTCTCTCAAAGTGATGGGTCAAATTAGTCCAATTTAAATAATTGGAAATTGGAAAAGAATTCAAGGTATGAGATTGGGTCTTGAAATTTGAAGGGTGATCCAATGGTTGTGGATGAAAGCTTGTGGTTGGCATGGATTGCCAACTCCTTAAGAGTGTGATTTCTATTAAGGGTGAAGATTCAATCTTTTAAATTAGATGGATGAGATTAAAGCCTCCAAAGCACATGGATTGTGCTTGTTATGGAAGGCTAGGATTTGCTCTCCAAAAGAGAAAATAATGGAGGGTGGAGATGAAGTCTTGCATTTAAAATATCAAGACTAGGAAATTAATCCCAAAAAGAAAAGAAAGGAAAAGGAAGAAGTATATAAGGGGAAAGAGAGCTTTATGCTCAAATTTTTCCCATTTCAAGAGAGTAAAGGTTGAAATCTTCCCATGGAAAGAAAAAGAGAAGAAGAGATGAGAGGAAAGGAAGAAAAAGAAGAGAAAGAAATCAAGGTAAGTGCATACCTCTTTTCTTTATTAAGTGTGCTTGTATGCAAAGTAGTGAGTTCTTGTTTAAATGCCATTTTAGGTGGGAGAAAATGGTGTTGGAAGCTTTCTTGAAATAAAGATAGGGAGGTTCAAGAATAAGGTAAGGGATGGCCCCATGTGAAGGTGGTCTTGCATTGCATTGTAAGTAGGATGCATAAACTTTTATGTATCTTTTTGCATGCTTTATTGTTCATGAGACCTATGGCCATGGGGGTGGGAAAGAAATGGTAGGTTGATGCCTCAAACCATGTTGGGTTGTGAGGATGGAATGACCTAACCATGCTTGCTTGCATTTGCATTACATAGACTTGTTATGCTTGTATTTACTTTGCATATGCACCCTTACTGAGCTTTTGAGCTCATGAGGTTTTATCCTCCCCTTGTAGGTTGTTCTTATGTCAAAGAGAGAAGAAAAAGTTGCAAGCTTGTGGTTGAAGCTCTTGGTGTATATTTCTTGTTTGTTGTAAATGATGGCTTAAAGAAGCCTAGTCATGTGCTTATTTTATTTGTGACCTTATGGCTAGGAAAGCCCATTTTTTTGTATTGGATCATGTGTGGTATTTATACTTGGAGGTTGTTATGTGAGCAACAATATGTTGTGTAAGGCTTATGTGTGAAATGGAAGGAAATTTTGATGTATGTTGTGTTATATTCAAAGAGGTGGTGTAAGCCTTAATTTTGAAAAAATAAAGGCAAAAATGGAAGTAATGTGAAGCAAAATTATCAATTTTTATTTCTGGAAAATATGGGTTTTAATGCCCAAGAGAAAAAAAAAAAAAAAGAAAGAAGAAAGGGGAGTGAAGGGGCAGCAGGAGGCAGCAGCAGCTGCTGGGAGCGCGCGCAAGGCACGCTGGGGCCACAGGCGCGCGTGGGCGTGCGCTGGTGGCCGCGCGGAGGCGGGTGCGCGCGGGTGCTGCCAGGCGTGCAGCGGGGCCTCGCGCGGGCCAGCGGGCCCTGCCGGCCAATTTTTTAAAAAAATTGAAAAAATTGGAGAATTTTGGGGCATTTCTTAATTGAATTTGGGCTCCGGAGGAATTTTCAAAATAAAGGGATTTTTTGGGCATTTTTGGAGAAAATGCCCAAATTTTGAAAATTTGAAAATGATGAGTTTTTCCTCCAAATTTGGTAATCAATCAATGAATTGATTTTAAATGGTGATTTTATGGAGCCCGGTAAAAATTCTTGTCGGAAAAGAATTTAAAATAATTGAGAAAATGGCGTTGGGGCGTCTGAATGAGATTTCCTTTTTAGCCAACGTGGTGTGGTTAAAGCCCATTTCCGCTAATGAATCCTGGGGATGAGGGAAGGGAAAGACGAGCCTGGTTTCCACCTAGGGCGTTTCATCTTGAAACATGGTCTACCCTTCACCTAAGGCCGGGCAGGTGGACAATTTGGGTAATTGTTCACGAGTAACACCCGTAAGTGGGAGCGGGGCGTTACACTATCCTACCGTTGTACAAAGAGCATATGCTATCGAGACGGATAGGGTGGAAATGGGAATGGAGCAACCAACATCAAAAGGAGTAGGATCCTCCTAAGGCAAGAGTGGTAACAAAAAGAGAAAATGGGAAGCGGGGTCAACAAAAAATCTTCCAAAAATTCCAGCTTGTAAAATGTATGGTAAAAAACATCAGGACCCTTGCCGTTTTGCCAAGGGAGGGGCTTGCTTTATATGTGGGCAGATGGGACATATCCGGAAGAATTGTCCCTAGAATCCAGAAATGGAATCAGTCGGAGAGGTGACTTGTTATCGTTGTGGGGGTAAAGGCCATCGGGCTAATGTATGCGCTTCTTCACCTCAGACTGGAGGGTTGAGGCTGGGAGGACAAGGTCAGAAGTCGGCTCAGAAAGCTCCTTTGCCTAGGGGCCATGGAGGACCGCCATCGCTACCTCAGGGCCAGCATCCAGTTGCTACAGATCGACCCCATGTGCAGGGGAGAGTGTTCGCATTGACAGCAACAGAGGCTGGGCATGGAGATGACACTGTTCAAGGTATACTTTCTCTTTATGGTGTTGACGTACGTGTATCGTTTGATACAGGTTCCACTCACTCCTTTGTTTTGCCTCAGGCGGTATGTCATATCCCCACCCCTCGGATTCCATTATCATATTATCTAGTGGTATCCACGCCAGGGGGTAGGGTGTTGATAGGAGGAGAGATTTATAAGGATTGTGAGATTATGGTGGATGAGCAGACATTACCGGGTGATTTGGTGGCCCTAGACATTGAAGATTTTGATGTGATTTTGGGTATGGATTGGTTGGCACGCCACTATGCTAAAGTGGATTGTCGTCTAAAAGTAATTCAATTTGAGCCTCCCTAACAACCAGTGGTTACATATCGAGGAGTTAAACCTGTAAGCTCTACTCCTATGATATCAGTAATGAAAGCGGAGAAACTTATACGACGGGGTTGTGAAGCATATCTTGCGTTTGTGACAATGGGTGCGGGAAATAAACTAAACTTGCTTGATATACCGGTGGTTCATGAATTTCTGAATGTGTTTTCGGAGGAATTACCCGATTTACCACCTTCGCGAGAAGTTAAATTCCAAATTGAGTTAATACTCAGCACCCAACCTATTTCAAAGGCTCCATATCTAATGACTCCTAATGAATTAAAAGAGTTGAAGGTTCAATTGCAGGAGATGATTGATAAGGGTTTTATTAGACCAAGTGCCTCACCGTGGGGTGCACCGGTTCTATTTGTAAGGAAAAAGGATGGGTCGTTGAGGCTATGTATAGATTATCGACAGTTGAATCAAGTGACCTTGAAGAACAAGTATCCTCTTCCACGGGTGGATGATCTACTAGACCAGTTACGAGGAGCTTCAGTTTTCTCTAAGATTGATTTGAAATCTGGCTATCATGTATGGGTTAGAGAAGAAGATATCCAAAAGACAGAGGACAAGATATGGGCATTACGAATTTGTGGTTATGCCATTTGGTCTAACGAATGCTCCAGCAATATTTATGGACTTGATGAGTAGGGTATTCCGAGAGTATCTTGATTGCTTTGTGATAGTGTTTATAGATGACATTCTGATTTACTCTCCAAGTCTAAAAGACCATGAAGTTCATCTTCGGATAGTTTTGTAAAGACTTCGGGAAAAGCAATTGTATGCCAAGTTGAGCAAGTGTGATTTTTGGCAGAGACAGGTAGGTTTTCTAGGTCATGTGATGTCTGGTGATGGCATCTCAGCAGATCCCAAAAAGATTAAAGCTGTGATGGATTGGCCCAAACGTACTACTATGATAGAGATTCAGAGTTTCCTTGGGTTGGCGGGATACTACCGAAGGTTTATTAAAGGTTTTGCAAGGCTCTCCTCTCGTAAGACCAAATTAACAAGGAAAGGTGTTGGATTCGAATGGGATGAAACTTGTGAGTGTAGCTTCCAAGAATTGAAGGAAAAGTTAACCACAGCCCTAGTGTTGGCTATTCCTAAGAGCGGGGAAAAGTTCACCATTTTTAGTGATGCCTCACATGTGGCATTAGGATGTGTATTGATGCAAGATGGGCGTGTTAACGCCTATGCCTCAAGGCAATTGAGAAAACATGACTTCAATTATCCTTCACATGACTTGGAGCTTGCGACAGTTGTGTTTTCCCTAAAGATATGGAGGCATTATCTATATGGGGAGAGGGTGGAAATTTATACGGACCATAAAAGTTTGAAATATCTTCTCTCCCAAAAAGAATTAAACATGAGACAACGACGTTGGGTGGAGTTATTTAAAGACTATGACTGCAAAATTCTTTATCACCCTGGTAAGGCTAACGTGGTGGTCGATGCCTTGAGTAGGCGTGGCGTATCTGTGGCGGCCATGATGGTGCAAAAGTGGAGGTTGCTAGAGCGGATGGGAGAGTCGTCTATCTCTCCTCCTGGAGAGTTGCCTATGATAAATTGTGCTTATATGAAGATACAGTCTGAGTTACTTGATCAGATTTGGGCCCGACAACTTAGTGATGAGAAGTTGACACTAATTTTGAATGACGCCGAGAAATTTGCTCCATTGGGATTTAAGCGGAGAGGCGATGGCCTTTTGATATTCCAAAGGAGGATTTGTGTGCCTGATGATGAGGGACTTAGACAGGATATCTTATCTGAGGCTCATAAAGCCCGGTATACAATCCATCATGGTATTACAAAGATGTACAAAGACCTCCAACGTCAGTTTTGGTGGGAAGGAATGAAAAGGGACGTAGCCAAATATGTTTCATAGTGTCTAGTGTGCTAACAAGTCAAGGTAGAGCATCAGAAACCAACGGGTTTGTTATAGGCATTGCCCATACCAGAATGGAAGTGGGAACATATTACTATGGACTTTGTAACAGGCCTACCCAGGACGATGAGGGGACATGATGTGATTTGGGTGATTGTTGATAGGCTAACGAAGTCAGCTCATTTTCTACCAATTAAGAAGACTTGTCCGTTACATCGGTTGGCGAGATTATACATTAAGGAGATTGTGCGATTGCATGGCGTTCCCACTAGCATTGTGTCGGATCGAGATCCCCGGTTCACTTCACATTTTTGGGAAGCGTTGCATGATGCCTTGGGGTCTAAGTTGAAATTTAGCACTGCTTTTCATCCCCAGATTGATGGGCAGTTAGAGAGGACTATTCGGACTTTGGAGGATATGTTGAGGGCTTGTGTGCTAGATTTTGGTGGTGGCTGGGATGACCACTTACCTTTGGTGGAGTTTGCTTATAATAACAGCTACCATGCCAATATTAGGATGTCACCCTACGAGGCATTGTACGGAAGGCCTTGTAGATCTCTAGTGTGCTGGGAGGAGATGGGTGACAGAATGTTATTGGGGCCGGATATTATTGAGCAGACAACAAGGAAGATCCAGATTATTAGAGCTCGGATAAAAATAGCTCAAGATTGTCAGAAAAGCTATGCGGATAAGCGACGGCGTGACTTGGAGTTTGCCGTCGGAGACCATGTATTATTGAGGGTTATGCCTATTAAAGGGGTGCGTAGATTTGAGATTTCTGGGAAGCTTAGCCCTCAGTATATTGGACCGTTTGAGATACTAGAGCGAGTAGGGTCTTTAGCCTACCGCCTTGCTCTACCTCCCCAGTTATCTGGTGTGCACGGCGTGTTTCATGTATCGATGTTAAGGAAGTACGTGCCGGATCCTCAACACATTATTGATTACCAGTCGATTGAGGTAGGGGAGGATGTATCTTATGAGGAAGCACCTGTTGGTACCGTGGAGAGAAAAGAAAAGATTTTGAGAAGTAGGGTGATTCCTCTTGTAAAGGTTCAATGGCAACGACATTTACCGGATGAGGCTACCTGGGAACAAGAAGAGGTGATGAGACGCGTATACCCCCAGCTGTTCAACTAGCCAGGTATGAATTTGGGGGACCAAATTCCTTTAAGGGGGGGAGAAATTGTAACGACCCGATCATGGGTCTAGATAAAAAAATATATATATAACTCGACATTTTGGGTATTAATTTCGTGTGCATGAAATTGTAGTGTGTTTATGAAAATAGATGTTTTATGTATTGTGAGTTAATATATATGTGAATTTGTGATGATTTAAGAAGAGGAAAAAAAAAAAAAAGGAAGGGACAAAAAGGGAAAAAGTGGATAGTATAAAAGAGAAAAGAGAGAGAGAAAAACCCTTCATTCTTCTCTCCCTCTTGTTATCTTCTTCTTCATTCCCTCTTCCCTCCCAATCTTTTCTTCTTCATCTTTGAGCTTCAAGAGTGGATTTGGTAGTCAAGATTAAGAGCTTTTGGTGGGGTTTTTGAGGCTCAACATCTCCTTCTCCAAAGAATCTTCCATTTGAGCAAGGCAAGTTCCTCTCTTCTCTTCTTCATCCTATTTATCGGGTCTTGAAATAGAGGTTGTGGTACCCTTTTGGATGAGGGATAATGGTATGATTGGAGTTTGATGGAGTAATGGAAGGTTTGAGGTGGGTTTAAGGAGTTTTGGGGCATGTGTGAGCTGTTCTGGGTGTTTCTCGACTTTAGGTTTTGAAACATTTCATGTAGGTTTCGAAATATAACTCTCTAGTTTCTAGGTTTCGAAACATGTCAAGTCAGTTTTGAAACATAAGTCTTTGGTTTCTAGGTTTTGAAACATGTTTCGCAGGTTTCGAAACTTAGGGTTAGCTTGCGCACCCTATACAGTTTTAGCCATAACTTTTTGTATAGGGATCCGATTGACGAACCGTTTAAAGCATTGTAAACTAGACTTGATAAGCTTTGTTTGGGTATAAATTTCATATCATATGGAAAATATTTGAGTGGTATACCATTGTTTTCAAATCAAGTTTAGTCAATTTAAACCAACATTTGGGAGTTGTTGAGGTGTTTACACATGGGGACCCTTGGGATAAAATAAGCATATCAAAGCATGTTAGAGATGGACTCTATCATGGAAATATATTTGGTTAGGATGGGGAAACAACATTTTGAGAATGCATTACTCCATGTGATTGATATTATGGGTGCATAGCACATGGTGGCATATATGCATGAATTTTGAATTGTTCTTGTATGGCATTGAATGTGCATGTGAGCAAGGGATATCCTAATAATGCCAGTGGGCTCATGCCTAGCTGTAGGGGCTTTGGGCCCATAACGCCGCCTGGTGTTAAACCATTGTGTGGGTGGATGTGAATCCATAAGAATATGAAATGCCGTCTGGTTCGAACCAGAGCGTGGGTGGATGGAGATCCACATCATTTATGCATATTGCATGGGTTTACATATACATTGACATAGAGCATGGTATTGGGCATGATGATCAATAAGTAGCCACGGTGAAAAGTTCGCAACCTAATCTTATTGTCTTGTTTTCCATTGTTAGTCCTTCGTATGTAGGGAGTTTCTTATGTTGCGGTTGAGATATCATGTTTTGCTTTTCTTAATTCATTCATTATGCCTTTATTTACTTCATGAACTTGCTGAGCCTTACGGCTCATATTGCTTCTTTGCATCATTCCAGGTAAAGGCAAGGGAAAGCTAAAGGAGGGTGGTGAGTCTAGCTAAGCTTGAGCGGGTGTAGATATGTGTACAGAGTCACTCCAAGCCTATGGTCCTTGGGGGTTGTTTTGAGGGTAAAGGGCTAAAAGTTGTAACTGAAGTATTTTATTTTTGTGCCCTTCTTTTTATTTTGTAATGTATCGGTTGATGTGCCTGTTTAAAAGATTGATGTAATGTTCATTATGATGTAAGCTTCCTTCGAAATGGTGATGAAGTGGGTTTTTAAGGATTTTTTTTGTTTCGGTACCTTCTTATGCCGACCCTCTCATGGACCTTCTATGCTAGCTGAAGTTCTAGGAGGCGGGCCGTTATACCCTAAGCCCCATGCTTCTCAATTGACCCAACAATTTTAGAAAAATATTATTTTCACCCATTTTTCAACTAGAATTAAAAATTACACTTAGGCCCGAATGCGAGCTTTGATCGCAAACCCTTTTGTTTCATCCCAAAACCACTTAAGGGTTGTTTTATTCACAAAATGTGAGTCTCTACAGGGTTCTGTGGTTTTCCCGAAAGCCCCTTACCATCATTCAATCTTTCAGCCTATAACTTAGTTGTACCAAAAATCGTCTTGGATTTGATTTCTTTTGGCATCCTAAATCTTATCTTGAGATGCTTGTCAATGTCATACCCTTTTTTTTAGACATCTAAGTTCTGAGGCATTCCTTGGCGTCGATTCGGCGATTTATTTTACTATCAAACCAATTTTTCGGTATTTCAAACTCATTTAAATTACGTGGCAACCTCATGAAAACATGGGGTATTTATTATATTCTCTCCCTCTTACAAAAATTTTGTCCTCTAAATTTGACATATTCTCGTATTCATCAAAGGTCGAATAAACATTGCATTCCGGAATATAATTTCTAGAAGAAAATATAAATTTTCTATCCCATTTCCATTTCCTCGAATAAATAAGGATATTTCTTCCTAATTGTTTCCTTGAGTTCCCATGTTGCCTCATCATCCGAGTGCTTTCCCCATTGAACCTTTACTAATAAGATTTCTTTATTTCTCAAAACTTGAGTCTGGCGGTCCAAAATTCGTTCAAGTGACTTCGAGTAAGTCAAATCATTTCTTAGCTAAATTGTTTCCACCCGTACTCTGAGGGTTGGATCTGGCACATGCATTTGAAGTTGGGATACATGGAATGCATTATGAATCCTGGATAAGATAGGCGGAAGCTCCAATCGATAGGCCAAAGGTCCTACTCTCTCCACAATTGGATATGACCCTATATACCTTGGCTTTAGCTTTCCTTTACCACTTCCACATGTGACCAAATGCTGGGGTGACACTTTAAGATACACTAGATCTCCTACCTCGTATTCCAGATTCCTTCTTCTTTGATCAGCATACGATTTTTTTCAGCTTTGCACAGCTCAAATCCTCTATTGGATTATTCAAATCTTGTTTGTAGTCTACTGCATAAGTTTAGGTCATAACATCTATCGTTCCCTTACTTCAGTCCAACAGATGGGTGACCGACACTTTCTTCCATACAGAGCCTCATAAAGAGCCATCCCAATGCTACCGTGGTAAGTATTATTATACGTGATGTAATACCCAAAAATTTTGGGTTGTTTTGGGAATAAGTATTTTTGATAGAAATGCGAAATAACCTGAAAAAGTGATCAAATCAACTGTAGGGAGTGCCTTGGAGCTTAGATACCTACGAAAAAGGGTACGAGATTAACAAACATCTCGAGAAATTATTTTTAGCGTTAAAAGTAATCGGATCAGAGACAGTTTTCGGTACAGCTATGGTTCAGGTTGAAAAACTGAATTATCGTAAGGGACTTCTAAAAAGTCAACAGAACCCTGTAAGGATTCAAGTTTTTGTAACTGAAGTGGTTTCGTGATGAAATAAGAGGATTTCGCGATCAAAGCATACTTTCGAGCTTAAGTGTAATTTTTTGAAACTTGGTCGAGTGTGATAAAACGAAACTTGGAGAGTAAATTTTGAATAAGGAAAGTCAAAGGTTCATATGAATTTTTAGAAACTCAAGGGGTTGCTCTGAAGGGCCCCCAAGTGCAATTTCAAAAGATGAGGGGGCAGAAATGCAATTTTTAAAAAACTAGTAGTGTTACCGGTCACCTCTCTCACCGCCGATTTCGGCTAGTGGGGGCTTCAAAGGAGGGCTCAGAGGATGCAGGGCTAAAGGTAGCTTCATTGGGACCTGTTCATGGCCAAGAATCGGCCACATCGACTACAATGTGATAGAAATTTCTGTCGTGTCTTGGCCAGAAAATTAAAGCTCTAAAGGGTCGATTTGAGGGCTAATGATGGTCGTTTTGGGTCGATCTGAGGTAGGCTAAGGCATTAAAGACCTCGGATAGGATGGCCAAGGGCATTTCAGGGCTCGATTTCGGGTATAAATAGAGGTCGAAGGGCCGAGATTTTTTCATAAGTTCAAGCTCAAATTGAAGGTTTTAGAGGGTGAATCGAGGGCTAAAGATAAGGGGCTTTTATTCCTTGAATTTGGTAGAGTGTTTCTGGAGAGTTTGGTTTGCATTCGTGTAGGTTTGAGTGGGTTTCGAGGGGTTGCTGAAAACCTAAGCGGTAGCCTCGACCGAGTTTTTAAACCGCCGGTTAGGCCATCTCCAGTGTTTGTTTCAAGCCAAAGTTGGTACCTCTGTGATCGACTAAGGGTGTAGAGCAAGGTGGAAGCAAAAATGAGTGATCGCTAGTGGCCGGAGCTAAAGAAGACGACTGGTACGTGAGGTGCACGCACCAGTCTTCACATGCAGCACACGCATTGTAACACCCTGCTCTTCCAAGCGTGTCACTATGCTGGGATTTTTCTTTTTCTTTCATCACAAATGATTTCCTCAATATAAAATCCCTATACACATCCAACATTCCATATGATAATCTAAGGAATGATAACTTAAACACTTGCGGAAGCTAGATCTGAAAACTGAAAGATATTGTAATTTCATATAAACGCAATTGTGCACTACTATTCTCAATAGCCAAACAATTACAATATCCAATAGGTGAAATAACAAATAAAAGTACTTCATACTTAGGGAACATCATGAATTGAAACTAAACTACACTTTGGCCATTCTTTTTCCCTTCACACCACTCGATTCACCTAAAACGTGGAATATTCCAAGGACGAAAGTCCAAATTAGAAGATGATTCTTCTAAGTGAAGGTTAAAACAGTTTTCATGAATCTATGATATATGAACATGAATAAAATGGACTATTAATCATATTAAACATGAAATACTTGAACTTGCATCATGAGGAGACATGAAAGATTCTAACAACTTATGGGGATAAGAACCTTCATGCGTAGCTACTAAACTCAAGTCCCGAAACTTACTTGTAAACATAACATAAGGGATCATAACTTGATTTCCTAAAAACATGATAAAATGTACATAAATTGCATATAATTTGGCAACCCTTATGAAAATCATGCTCAATTTAGGCAAAACATATCACGTATAATTGCACTTAAACCCCTTGCAACTTGGTCTCCGACCATTTTTTAATTGCACTTATGCCCTTAGAAAAATGATTTATAATGCTAAAACCCCAAGGTTTTAGGTAAATTACACTTTTATCGAACTTTAATATTTACGATTTTGCCCCTAACTCAGAAACTAAGCTTCTTCCTCAAGACCTTCATAACCCTTTTAAATGTCCTACTTTCTCAAATATTTGAATCTAAAAATCTTGGGTATTAAATCATATTTGAGTCTAAAAATCTTAGGTGTTACATGCCAAGATGCGTGGCCAATAGGTCATTTCTGAATTTTTTTTTAATATTTTTGGAAAATTATTTTATGAATTATGGTATTGAAAAATGTGGAAAAATGTTTGAAGAGGTATTTATTTCGGAATTATTGAGGTAAAAATATGAAGAAAATAAGTGAAAATTATGGAGAAATTTGGAAAAATAGATATTTATATTTCCTTTGAATAAATATGATGTCTAGGGATCGTTGAGGCTCAAGCTTGAGAGATTGTGCAAAAATCGAGGTCAGGCACGATATTCGAGGAGTTCCTAGTTTTTGTTGAATGTGAGTGGTTTTGCCCGAAAATTTATACGTGATGTGTTTGCCTATATTATGCATGATATTCACAAAGCTTGCTAAATCCTATGTAATTTATGAATATTTTGTCATATCTGTATATGTATTGTTGCATCGATAGTTGTGATTTTTCACATGGCATGATATTTTTGGCATATTGATACTTGTGGATGGGATAGAATGTCGTCTTGATAGTGTAGCCATAATTCTCCAAGGGTGTTGTTGGAACAACGTATAGGAGTATCCCGTTGGTTTGTGTGCATGTTGGGATGACTGCCTAGAGTTCCATGCCTGGCTGGATTGCTAGGGAAGTTACACTAGGGTATCTGTTTATACATGTCCATGCATCATTCATTCATGTTATTTTAACCCTCTCTTAGAAGATTCATCTTCTAATGTTGGACATTTGTCCCTAGACTATTCCACGTTCCAGGTGAGACAAGCAGACAGAAGGGCAAAAAGGTGATTGAAGCATGAGAGAGGTGAAGGTTGTGATGGGTCTTAAGCCAAGGCTCGGACCAATTATCCAGTTAGTTCTTGGTTATTTTCATTTTTGGATATTGTAACGTTATGTTAGACAAGAAATATGTATGAACTTATTTATGTAATGATTTACGAGATTTCATAAGGTTCTGATTCTGCTTCCGCTTATGAATAAGGTTACTGTTCCTTAGTTCTGTTTTGTGAATGTTATCCTTATATGAATATGTTAAGGATTTTAGTTTAAATTGTGAATGTATGTGAGAAAAAAAAAATCCTAGCATAATTAATGCCCTGAAAATATGGGATGTTATAGTTGGTATCAGAGCAAACTTTACTTGGAGACTTAGGAAATATAATTAGGGATCTATGAAGCCGAGGTTTAGAAAAACTTTAGCTAAGAAATCTAATTTAAAGAATTATTGGAATGTCAGAATGGTAGGAGAATATCTCGAGAATTCTAGGTGACCCATTGGACCAGTCGATCAGAGGAAAATGAGCTGTTAATGGAAGACAACTTTGGCCTTTTGAATATTCTCGAGGACATCTTAAATGACATACTACCAAGTAGTCACGAGTGACTTAGTCTGACGTATACTCAGGTGAAATTTCTGATAAACCACATTGAGGGAGACTAGAGAGCCTAAGCTGAATGGCTTCGTCAGTAAAACAACTATGTATCCTTATATTTCTATTATCAGTAGTTCCGGGGTCATGCCGTTGATATTTACAAGGAAGTCGTAATAGAAGAAGAAGCAAACCTAGACTCAAATGGGGATTGGGACTCTGACGAGGCAGATGAGGCCAACTTTGCGAAAGTCGTCAACTTGAGCTTAAATGATGATGACGGGGTAGTCGAGCATGATGACCCTAATCGACTAGGGGTAGAGTCTGGGGACGATGAGACAGGCAATGATGCGTGCGTCTGGAAGTTGGCCAACCCCTAGAAGAAGTCTCAAATGACTTTTCTTTTCGCTTAGTTGTGTGTCAGTTATGTTGTTTTGTTGTTTTTTCTTAAGCGATGTCATACATTGTACTTAGGGTTTATGATGAAATGAAATCCCCTTTGTTTTGGAAAAATTTCTCGCAGAATGAGATGTTGTCCTTTTTTTCCTTTCAGATGGTGACTAGTATACGATAAAGGAACAGGGCTCCTGTCACCCCTAACCGGGGAAGCGAGGATGTCGAAGATAGTGGGATTCGCCACTATAGTCATATTGGTAGTAGTAGCATCAGGAGTAGGGATCAGGAAACAGAGTCTGTGGTTGATAGAGCATATATTTTCATACTATTTAGCCCTCATATTTAGTCCTTTTTGCACATTAGTTGTGTTATTTCATTCATCTTGATTTTATTTCATTTTATTTTATAGGAATTGGGCTTCACACTATTTTATTTTATTTTTTTCCAGGTTTAGGGCTATGTGGGAGCATGAGATGGGGCATGAGACATCTTGATGGCAATTTTAGCAGATTTGGAGATAGAGAAGATTTTGGCAGATTTGACCTCCTGCACTTCCTTTAGTGTTTTGGCCAAGATAAAATTCCAGAATGAAGATGATGTCTTCAGAGATATTTTAGAGAACTTCTTGAGATTTCTGGAATGGTATGGTTTGTCCAAATCCGAGTTCATTTGGGCCTTCAAACAGCGCTTCAAAGTCGGGGCCAAGAAGTTGGGGGCAAATTAGGAAAACTGCACAGATACTAATTCTTTAAAAGGACATATCTTGGGCGTCCGATATCCAAATCAAGTGATTCAAAAGCCCAAGTTCATCTACTCTTTCTGATATAAAAGTCTTATGAAGAGGCCGAAGCCCAGAACGCACGAGAACCTTTCCGAAATCGGCCGTCAAGTTGCAGTACCCTAGGGTTTCCTCCTTAAGCTCTATTTAAGCACCTTAAGAGGCCATTAAAGGGACATATTCTTGAAGGACGTGAACAGTAGCCGATTTTTCTCTTCTCTCCATTGTTCTTGTCAAGATGGAGGGCTAAGGATTCTTTAATCAAGTTGCAACACCATCCTTGTTCCCGGTTTGAGTCTTTGGTTTTAATGGAAATCTGTTTGTTTTAGTTTTAACTTTGTTGTTTTCTTGTTTCCGTTCTCTCTTAAATCTGTGTATGTGTTGATACCGGTTGGATGAATGCATGCATTGTCTTTGTTTGAGAATCCAAGGTTTTTGTGCTCGGTTGAGGCTTTAACTGGAAACGAGAACAACCTGTTTGGATGGTACTCCAATCAGTCTTGAATCTATGAATCTGTTTATTGGTTTCTCCAAATCTTTGGCGGTTGTTAAAGAATTTTCTGATTTTTGATTTGAGGATTAAAACTAAACAAATGGTTTATTGAAAAGGCAATGAAAACTGGGATAGAAGGATTGGTTTGCAACTGATTGCATCTCAATTTATTTATTGTGTTTTTGCTTATCTTATTTTCAGTTTTTCATCAAGAACTTCCCCCCTTGTTTAGCCTTGTTTTGACAGATCCGTTTGAGGTTCGTTGGGAGACGACTTAGGGTTGCACCTCTATTGCAAATCCGTATCATCATACTATCTAATCTATTGGTGTTCGACAACCCCGATCAGTGGTCCTAGAAGGACGATTGGACAGAATGGAGAGGGTCATGGAGAACCTCTTGACCTACGCAACCAAGGGAGAACAAACTAGACACACGGATAATGTGCTAGAGTAGTACAGGTGGCAATGACCGCCAACATTTAAGGAAATATCACTTCCACAACGATCCCAAAATGACCAAGTACTGGTTAGAGCAAACAGAGAAGTTGCTTTGATACTTACAATATGATGACCAGGATAAGGTGAGTTGTGCTACCTTTATGCTAAAAGTAGAAGTCAGGAGATGGTGGCAGACTACAGAGCAAGCTCTACAATGATCCCACTCAAGGCAAGGGTCGGAATCTAGCGAGGCTCTAGTGATGACCTAGGAGGCATTCAAAGAAGCCTTCAATACAAAATATTTCCCTTTAACCTGGAGGCAGGAGAAGAGTTGGGAATTTATGAACCTTAAGAAAACTGGGGAAATGTTAGTGGCCTAGTACGACACCAAATTCACCCAGCTTAAGTATGTGCTGATGTATGAAAAAGATGAATGGAAAAAGGCACAGAAGTTTCTGTCCGGACTACGAGTGGAATTGCAACAGGCCTTAAGTACTTGGTTTGTTGACTCGTATGAGGAAGCCCTAAACAAAGCTCTAACGATAGAGAGAAATCTCCTGAAGTGAAGTTGATAAGATTTGAAGAGACGAAGGGGAGCACTGTTGGAAATGTATGCCCTAAAGACACGTTTTATTCAATTTATGGTAATGATGTTTTCTTTTAGTCAGTTATGGCACATATATCATTTGCATTTAATTGTTGGAAAAGTGTCCATGCTATTAAGTAAGTGATTCATGTGATGGGTCGTTCTTCACAGTTAAGCATGAATCATGGGTACTTAATATGCAAGAAAAATATTACTCTTGATCTTTTGATAGAACTGGGCATTCTATCATGATAAGATCATTGTGCAATAGATCCTAATGGAGGATGGCTTGCCTTAGCCAGTAAACAGTCCGTTTACTCTAATTGTACAAGCGCATTTGGAATGCGTAGAGTGGACCTGTGATAGAAGCTAATGACAAAGTACTAATTATCATGGAGCTAGTCTATCACTGCTACTACGTGGACGAGTACTCTAATACTTGAGTATTAGTTGGTGGTCTGGTGAACCTAGAGCTATATTCTTAGATTCACTGTAGGTGAGGTCTATCAAAGATCAGCAACCTTGTGAGTTGGGAGTGTGGTTTTCTAATTAGCTAAGACAGACTAATACAAGATAGTTTCTGTGATTCACCCCCTTGTGATTGTCCAAGAATAATCTAATAATCCAGGGCCCTGGGAACGTGACTTAAGAATGTGTGCTTCTGGGTAGCTCCCAGTGATAAGCAAGTACATTCGAGTAGTCACGGATTATTGGACTAGTGATCTAAGGATGGTAGAAATCATTTAGAGAGGTGTTAGTACATTATTCCTTTCTAAATGATGGGTGTTACACAGAGGGGTATTTTCGTCATTACACTAGTAGGTCAAAGACATCGCATATGCAAAATTATTCGTGGGGTCAGTGTTACCATATGGTGATAGTTGGAACACTTAGAATGACAAAATATAGCTACTGGGTAGCAGGGATATTTTGGTCATTTTAGCAGCCATGAATAATTTGTCTTTTGGTCCCCAGGGTAGCTCGATGTAACTCATGTATTTTTTGATACATTTTGGCTTGTTGGGTAAATTACATTGAGAGAGAATTATTTAATAGTTCATTGGGTTTTAATTAATTAATTGGGCTAACCCAATTAGAGAATTAATTAAAAAATGGACTTGGCCCACTAGGGTTTGGCCCACTAGGGTTTTTAACCCTTGGGTGCTCCCTATATATATTCTCTCTAGTTGTTATAAACCCTGGATTCCGATTTTCTCTTCTTCACTAAGAGAGGCCACGAGTTCGAGTCATATCTTGGAAGATCGAGAGATCTGATGCGAAGGAGCCGAAGGATCGCAGGACAGCCATCGTCTCCACAACGTGAAGAAGCTGTCGCCCTCCTCCTCCTGTCGCCCCATTCCGTCCGGTAATCCATAGGAAAAGTAAGTCTCCTAGACTCAAATCAATACGAGGATCGATTTGATGCTTAAAACGCTTCCGTTGCATGCTTTGATCCTCGTTTTCGGTCCTTCAAGCACAGAATAGAAATCAGGAAATAAAAATCCCCATAATAGCAAGCGATGCCCCAGATGCAAGAAAAATCACCTGGGGAGAAAATGCTTGGTTGGGACGTCAAGTTGTTATTTGTGCAGAGAAGAAGGGCACAAAAAGAAAAAATGTCCCAAGGGAAAAGAAACGCCTCTAGTAAAGGGTCGGGGAAAGGTGTGTGCTTCCAATGTGAGCAGCTAGGACACTTCGCGAGGAACTATCCAAAGAGGATGAAGGTTAGGCAAGCGAAAGGACAAGTCAAAAAAGTGGGAGAAGCTCGTGGGACTCGTTAGGGACGCGTCTACAACCTAACAAACGAGGATGTGAGGACAAATCCAACAATCATTCAAGGTACGCTCTTTATATTAGAAATCCATGTACATACATTGATAGACCCTGGGTCAACACATTCATTTATGTCGCATGCATTGGATGGGAGTAGGAACTAAACCTATGGGATTTTCGATGATAATTTCGACACCTATGAGTAAAAGTATGAAGTCCTCAGAAATAATAGAAGGATGCAAAATTAGTTTAAGTAATGTTTGATTTCAGGTTAATTTAATTTTGCTAGAAGTATATAACTTTGATATAATCTTAGGGATGAATTTTTTGTCCAAGTTTGATGCTAATATAGATTGTAGAAGGAAAATTGTTCCTTCCTGACCAAAAAAGGGGGCGATCGGAGGCAGGGTCGCAACGGCAGGGCTCGGGCTCCGGTAATACGTCTATCCGGGAGGCGACTAGCATCTGTAAGTACTCCGACGCTCGAGTGAGTAAGTGTAAGAAAAGGGGGGCAGTGTATCAGTAGGTCAAAGGGAAGAACATACATTGGCTTTGAAAAGAGCTGGCTGATATAGCAGGAGACGTCCTCCTGCATGCATGCATCGTCTGTTTGCAGGTGATGGGACTATCCAGTGCTGGTGGAGGTTCCCAGGTAGTAGCATGATGGCGACAGGACCCTCATTAATGTGGATGGGATCCACCATTAATAAGGATGGGATCTGAGGCAGCCGCGTAGATACCCAGTGGGAGTTACAATGATGCTGCGACAGGCTGACACAGGACCAAGAGATAGGCCGAGATTGGGTCCAGAGACGGGCTAAGAGAGAGCGTTAAGGTTGGGCCCAAAGACAGGCCGAGGGAGAGGGCCAAGATTGGGCCCAGAGACTGGCTGAGGGAGAGGGCCAAGATTGGGCCCAAATTGTAACACCCCCCTCTCCTAAAACTGACCGAGAAGAGGTGCTACGGGAAATAAAATATAAAACTGACTGATAAACTGAAATCTGATACCAATATGAATAATTCAATCAAATGAAATAAAACTCTGAGTCAACAAAATTGAAAACCATAAATACTGTCTAAGGGAAAATCCCTCAACTGAAAAATAAACTAATACTAAACTATCAAACGCTCTAAACTAACAAACTGATAAAACTCCCAGACATCTTTGGTCTTGAGCGGCTCCACGTACACACACTACTGGACACTACTGCTAGGCCCCACGTCTGTACTCTCCCGCTAGGACCTGGAATGGTGAAGAGTACAAGGTGAGCTACAAAGCTCAGCAAGTAGTAAGCTGGAAAGAATAATTGAAGTTGAATCGAATAATATCGATATTGAAGAAAAACTTACTGAACTTATATTGAGTGAAACACTATCTGTTTGCATTTATAAATGTAATGTACATAAACTATAAGATAAATGCAAGTATGCAACTTTGGCACATAGGGCCACATTACTGTAATACATACCTAGCTAATCTGAACCTGCAAACATAAAAGCTGTAAGCACATACTATGGGCAATATGCCCCTAGTTCCCTGGTCGACATCAGGCGAGCAAAACAAAATTGAAAACTAAACTGGTGGGATCCCCGCAGACAAGCCGCCTGGTGCACATAATGCAATGTTGTGCACATATATATGCTATCACACAATATGTAGTGCTCCATATAAAAATTGTGCCAAATACTCATACCAAAGTGTATGCATATAATCTCACAAGTAATGCTGACCATGTCATAATAAATACTATATATGTAATCTGATCTTCGATGTATTGGAACAAAAAGATTCTATGAACTATGTATTATGGCATGTGCATGATTAACTTGATATAATCTGGCATTTAAATTCAAAAGTTGAGGGTATTGACTATTTTATCGAAATTAAACTTGAATTGGACTTTCTAGAAGCCTACTTGAGATTCTGAGAAGACCCATTCGGATACTAGAAAAGGGCATACGGATACTCTGAAGGGTATTTGGATAGTCTAGGATAAAGGCTTTCGGATAATGAAAGAGATAACTTTAAGAAAACACGGAATTCGGAATAGATTGATACCCTTTCATATTTTTGACATAACTCTCTCTTATGAACTCCGATTTAACTGATTAAAATTGTTGTGGAAAGAAAAGAGGAAGACCTACAACTTTTATGTTTTGAAGTTTCCGAGATTCGGGCTCCATCAAGGTCAAAATTGGCCCATAAGAGAACAAAAACTTTCTGGAATGCTGGGTGGACAGATTGATACCCTTTCGTATTTTGGCCACAACTCTCTCTTATGAACTCCGATTGAGCTGATTCAAATTGCTATGGAAAGACAAGAGGAACACCTACAACTTTTATGTTTTGCATTTTCCGAGATTCAGGCTCTAGAAAGGTCAAAATTGGCCCGAAAGAGGACAAAAACTTTTTGGAATGCTGGGTATCCGAATACTGAATTCTTGTATCCGGATAGCTTCATCTTCCAAGCCCAGAAACGACACACAGACAGAGACACTATGGATTCAATTTAAAACTAAATAACAACACCATTCCGAATGAAATCTTGGGAAACCAAGTCCCAATTGGTAAGAATCAATCATATGAATGAACAACGGATTAAAACTTGAAGAATCATAGATAAAGATCCAATGAATGATCTGATCATGCACACTGTTACACTAATATATATGTATATATAACTCTGTATTTTGTTGAAAACTGATCTGAAATTCAATGTAGATCCTACAAAAGTTGAGTTTGATTGCTACACATGCTCCCGTAAGAATGGTTTACAAGGAGAAGAACTTGCCTTTTGATTTGATCAATGAACCGATGAAGACCAACGGATGAAACTTGAATGAACTCTAGGCTTCTTCAATTTCTTTTCTTTGTTCTTCACGGCGTGACTCCATGCTAGAGTTTAAAGTCTTATTTATATATATATATATATAAGTAGGAAATACAACCCTAAATCCCATAACTCGTACTCCTTTTGAAATTAGGAGACTATAATTTAATCCCTCTTATCGCAAGGATTCTTCTAACATAATAACTCTTAATTAAATAATTTAATTCTAATTAACAACCCTCTAAAAGACTGCCATGTCCTTATATTCAATTCTCACAAATTAATAAGAATCTAATGCTATTTAAGTACTATTTTCTCAAATAAAATCTCAATTGCCACATTAAATAATTAACTAACAAAATCTTAAACTGAAAATTAATTAAATAAATTAATCAATGCTAAATAAATGCTAAACCCTCTAATGGGTCGTTACACGAACGACCCACAGCCTCCTAGGTCAAATGCTTGAGAAGCGAGCGTTCGAGCTAGAGAAGGGAGTTGTGGGCAATTTTGTTGCATGTGCTAGTTTTCAAGAGTTGGATTGTCATTAAACTCTTATCGAGGTAGACAGCCGAGCTGGCTTTGGTTTTGTTTGAATAGATGTTAGCTCTGGAGTCGTTTGAGGTCGGCCTGACCTCCAAGGCAAAGTAGTATTCTCCGTGGGCTGAACCGTAATACTCCTGGCTTCGGGATTCGAGGCGTTTTACCTGGGAGATGGGGGTGCTATCTGGGTGGTAACTGATGATTCTTTAGATGTGTGACAGGTAGTGGTTTCGTGATGGTAGATCTGTGGGATATGTTATAGGAGCTCTTCGACAATCTTTATAAGGATCCCCTTTGGGCTAGGGTTTCCTCGCTTTCTCAGTGATAGGAAGAAGGAGATAGTTATGGGGGTTTTTGGCAGACCTTGAGAGCGACAACTTATTCAATTTCTCTTATGCTTGTGTGCTTTGTAGGGCGAATGGCTGCTGCATATCATAAGAAAGATATTAGGAAAGAGATGGACATGTTTCACAAAGAGGGAGGTAAAGCTGCGTCAAGTTCCACTCTGGCGGATAAGGCAGTTGGGAGGTCCTAAGCTGTGCTGGTACCAATTGTTCCTACGATGCAACTTGCTACTATGGTTGTTGCTACCACGACTCTGAGCATTGGCTCTGGGGAGCCTACAATTTCTGAGGAGCTGGCTCGGCATAAGAAGCATCAAAAGGGTCCTAATGGGGAGGTTCGATCACCCAGTGGTTTGAATCTTCCCAGGAGTGGTGGCCACTTGGTTTCCTTTCAGGACCTAGAGTTTTGAAGTGACCTCTTCATTGACACCTATCTTGATCTCCTATCGAATCAGGGGGCCTACTAGGTGTTGGTTCGTCGGTCGCATTTCATCAGGTCGAGCATCGGACGTTCCAACTTGTCGTGGATTGCCGCTTGCTTGAGACGGGTGTGGCAACACGTCTTTCCAAGATGAAGATGGATTACAAAGAGGAATTGTGCCGGGCTCAGGAGTCAATAAGAGGAGAGGTTAAGAAGGCAGTGGAGGCGATCACCGTCGAGGCAAAGAAGTGAGTTGATGAGGTCGATCATACAGTCGGCATTCTCCAATCTTAGTTAAATGCTGTCAGTGCGGAGCTGAACAAGTTGGAGGCAGAGGTGGCGTTAGCCAAATCTGAGGTGACAGCGACGAAGATAAAAGCAAGGGCCTAGAGCTAGATTTTTCGGCTTTTGTCTTTTTCAAGGAGGTTAAGGATGGCTGCCTTATAGACCCATCAGAGAAGATTCGAGTCGAGCCGTGATTCGTGGTTTTGGGTGTTTGCGATATGTGGGTTGGTAGTTTTGGGTGATCACAATACGAGGTCCGATTTACTCCTTAGCCTTGAGGGGTTCGCCCTCTGTCGCCTTCACCTTCCTACCTTCCTTGGAATTTCGGGTTCTCTGGGGTCCGCGATCATCATACTGGTGTTGTCGCATTTCTTAGACCTCACTTTGGACTTCTTACTCATGCCTTTACTTGCGCGGAGCTGTATTGCTAAGGTGTGACTTGTAGACGTGCCGGCTCTAGCATTGGCAATGATGTCGGCCTCCATCGGTTCGTGCTGGGGAGCTGCTAAGGGCTCTGTGGAGGGTGAGTGCTCAACAGCCGAGTCAGCCTTGTTGTGATAATGCTTTATTAGCTGTGTTGTGCTAAGATTTGATTATGGTAAAATATTGAGCTAGTTCGGTTGTATTTTTATTGTAAGTGGACCACCGAAGACGTAATAAAAGATCTTATATTATTGATATGTTTTGTAATGGAATGGAGTAATGAAATGAAAATTTTTCGAGTATGAGTACCTTGTGCTTTTTCTTTGCTTTTGTTTGCTTTAGTGCTTGACCATCCAATAGTTGTGAGTGCCGAACGATTTAGGGTTGCTGCATCTGCCTATTTTGCAGTGGGTTTTGGCGAGGTTAAAGAAACTTTTATTTGCTGGCATTTGGATAGACCTAGTGTTATTTAAGTAATAAGAAGGAAAGTACTGAGGTGCTTGGGAGCTTCCTTATCGGGACGGGACCAAGATGACTTGAGGTCTGTTGATGCCTACCCGATAGAGGGCCTAACTTGGGAAGGATTGAGATGACTCGCAGAGTAGACCGAGGTAACTCGAGGCCAAAGATAACAAACTGAGGTAACTTGTCCACCGGGGCTTGTTTGTTACAAAGCCTTATTGGAGATAGGCTGAGATAACTCGAGGTCTGCCGGGACTTGTTTGTTACAAAGCCTTGTTGGAGATAGGCCGAGGTAACTCGAGGCCAAAGGAAGCAGACTGAGGTAACTCGAGATTCACCGGCGATTGTTTGTTACAAAGCCTTGTTGGAGATAGGTCGAGGTAACTCGAGGCGAAAGGCAGCAGACTGAGGTAACTCGAGGTTCGATGGGGATTGTTTGTTACAAAGCCTTGTTCGAGATAAGCCGAGGTAACTCGAGGCTAAAGGCAGCAGACCGAGGTGACTCAAGGTCCACTGGGACTTGTTTGTTACAAAGCCTTGTTGGAGATATTACGAGGCAACTCAAGGCCAAAGGCAGCAGACTGAGGTAACTCGAGCTCTGTGATGAGAAAAGAAAAAACTTTGGGTCTAGACCCGTATAAGGATTTAACAAGTAATAGGAGGAAGTATATTTATCTGAATGATATAAGAAAATAGCCGCTTAGTTATAATATTTTCGCAAGCTGGCTGCATTCCATAACCTGGTCAAGGGTCTTCTTGAGAGTTCGGCCAAATGGTAAGCTCCTGCGCCGAGGTTGTTGGTGACTCGGTAAGGGCCTTCCCAGTTGGCACTGAGTTTTCCTTATGAGGGTTGTTTTCTTAGGCCTTCAATCTTCCTTAGGACCAGGTTTCCTACTTGAAATCGTCTGGAACGAACTTTTTTGTTGTATTTTTGAGCTGCCTTTTGCTTGGCGGGCTATTCATGAATTTGGGTAAGGTCTTGGATTTCCTGGATAAGGTTGAGGTTGATTCGCTGTTCTTCATTGTTGGTGACTTCCTGAAAATACTGTTGTCTGAGGCTAGGTTCCTCAATCTTGACCGGGATCATGGCGTCTGACCCATAAGTGAGTCGAAAAGGTGTTTCCCTAGTTGAGGTCTGAGTTGTGGTGTGGTATGACCACAACACTATGGGAAGTTTGTATGGCCAAGCTCATTTGGCGCCATCGAGTCGCTTTTATAGGCCTACCAAGATGACCTTGTTGGCAGCTTCAGCTTGGCTATTGGTCTGGGGATGCTCGACTAAGGTAAAGACCTAGTGGATATCAAGCTCCTGGTAGAAGTCCTGGAGCTTACTGTTGGTGAATTGAGTGTCGTTGTCCAAGCTTAGTACCCTAGGGGCCGTATCAACAAACGATATTCTTCCAAATAATTTTTTGGATTCTTTCGACAATGATTATAGCTAGGGGCTCGGCTTGATCCATTTCGTGAAGTAGTCAAGTGCTACTACTGTAATGACCCGTTAGAGGGTCTAGAATTTATTTAGAATTATTTAAAAGTAAATTTACTAATTAATTATTTAATGTGGTAATTTAGAATTTTTAATTAAGAAAATAGCATTTAAAGGCATTTAATTATGTGGGAAATAAATGCAAGGGTATGATAGTAATTTCAAAATTTAAGTATAGTCTCATACTATTAGAATTAATTTTTGACAGAGATATTGAGTGATGTTATGTTGGAGAATCTGAGTATGAATAGAAATTTAGATTGGAGAGTCCTAGTTGTTATAGGAGAAGGAGATGTGGGCTCTTAGGGCTGCCTCTCCATTATATATATACATTCATAGCGCTTGGGTTTATTCATGTCGTGAAGAACAGAGAGCTTGAGAGGCTGTAGCAGAGGATTGAAGGGTTGCAACAGTGCTTTGGCATAGAAGATTTTCCTCGAAATCGTTAGAGTCGATCCAGGATCATCGTAAGGCAAGTATATTCCCTGTAATCCCTTCTATTATAGGGTCATGTTAGTTCGTTTTCAAATTATTCAAGAACTCTTGTTTGAAGTTTTCAGTTCTGTATCAGTAAACAGATACGTTTATATACCTATATATATGTGTGTATAACAGTGAAGTCACGAGCAAGTATCCAACCTCGTAATCCATTCTTATGGATTCCTTGAGTAAATCCATTCTCAGTTTTCAATACATGTATATATATATATGTATGTCTATATCAGAGTATCAGTGGCTTTCTTGTGTAAGTATCCTTCTTGTAATCTTTTGACTCAGGATCCATGTTTACAGTGATCTCAGAATACCAAGACTCATTGTTTTGGTTCCATTTTAATCAGACAGTATGTTCATATATATATATATATATATATATATACATACATGCAGTATATCAGCATACAATGAGTTTTGATAAGTTCTGCATGATTTTCTCACAAGCATTTTCCTTCCAAATATGATTATTGATTCATCTTGATATTATTCTATATCAATTGGGATTGTACTCCCAAGATTTCTTTCGGAATGGTGTAGTAGTGTTAAGATTCGATTCAAGATGCAGTCTCTGTTATCCTAAGTTTTATTCTTTTGAAGTTTCAGATATTCGAATGAGTTCTCTGTTATTTGAATGAGTTTTGTGTTATCCGAATGAGTCATTGAAATATTTGAATAGCCTTTGCATTGTATCATCTAGCATTCAAATGAAAATTGTTGTCGTTCGAATGACCCTTGTGTATTTCCATTCATTCATTCGAATGGGGTACTGTTGCATTCAAATGTCTTGCATTTTTCTCGTTCAATTGCTTGAGTTTTTTCAAATTCATTCAAATGAATTTTGGAGACATTCGAATGACACTAGTGTGCAAGTCACTCACACCCAAATTCCCATGTTTTATATCCAAATTGACAACCAATATTACAAGAACTCCAAAGTTAAGCATGCTCAGGTGAGAGTAGTGATAGGATGGGTGACCCCCCCAGGAAGTTTTCATGTTGCACCCTCAAAATTAAATAATTAATTAAATAAATATCACTAAATTCTGTAATTCATGGGAAAATACGAGTAATATGTGGATTCCAATAATAGTAAGAACAACTTGTGCATTTTATACTTTTGTGTGAAGTTATGACATGTTTAGCATTATTTCGTGAGATTATGTGCATACATCTTGGCATGAGCATTGAGCATAACTTCATATGGAGCGTTACATATCGTGTGCTAGCATGTATATGAGCATTACAT
Source organism: Diospyros kaki (assembly GCA_036245055.1). Taxonomy (NCBI): domain Eukaryota; kingdom Viridiplantae; phylum Streptophyta; class Magnoliopsida; order Ericales; family Ebenaceae; genus Diospyros; species Diospyros kaki. Next base: position 15,881,485 of record BSEG01000009.1, on the reverse strand, counting down.
TATGTGTGTCAGGCGGCTAGTCCACAGGGATCCCACTAGTTTCAATTTCAGTTTATGTGTTGCTCACCTGATGACGATTATGGGGCTAGGGGCTTATTGCCCACAGTATATTCTTACAGTTTTCATGTATGTAGGATTCAAATCAGTCAGGTGTGTATTATAGATTGTGTGGGCCTATGAACCAAAGTTGCATACCTGTATTTAGTTTACAGTTTATGTGCATTACATTTTATGAATGCAACAGACAGTGATTATATTCAGTACAAGTTCAGTAAGTAATTTATTAGTATTGATATTTTTCGATCCAACTTCAGTTATTCTTTCAAGCTTATTACTTGTTGAGCTTTGTACCTCACCTTGTACTCTTCACCATTCCAAGTCCTAGCGAGGGAGTACCAGATGTGGGGCCTAGCAGTAGTGGTCAGTAATGTGTGTACGTGGATCCGCTCAATCTCAAAGATGTCTGGGAGTTTGTTAGTTTTATAGTGCCTTGTCAGTTTAGGATTATTTTATATTTCAGTTGTGGGATTTTCCCTTAAACAGAGTTTATAATTTTCAGTTATATTGACTCAGAGTTCAATTTCAGTTGTTTGAGATGCTTCCAGTTTTGATTAGTTGAGTTAGTGATGATTTCAGTTTCAGTTTATCAGAGAGTTTATTTTATTTTATCTATTTTCCTCGTAGCACCTCTTCTTAGACAGTTCTAAGAGAGGGGATGTTACAGTATTGGTATCAGAGCGGTGTTTTGAGCAGTCTCGCGTACACACATAGGATATTGGGTAGAGTTAGGACTTGTGTCTGTCAGTTAGATAAGTTAGCCCAATTAATAGTATTCTAATCCTAAGTGGTGATGCAGGAAGATGAGTAATAGAGGTGGACGACCCCGTACTTGCAATCAAGCTGCTTCTATTGCTGACGAAGTTCCAGTATCCACACATGGCTCACTGGGGGAGCCTGGTATGACTTACGGTAGGAGATGCCCGAGTTGCGAGGTATGTTAGCAGTTATGTTAGCAAGAGGCAGTGGAGGCGATTCTCCAGTTACTCCAACAGTTCCAATTGTGGAGGCCGATACAGGGAGTTAGCTATTAAGAGATTTTATGGCCTTCCGACCAACAGTGTTCCATGGAGGCACAGATGCAGCAACGGTTGAGAATTGGATGCTATCAATAGAGAAGCATCACTGTTCTATCAGAAGACCAACGGGTGTGACTTAGCACATTCTTATTCAAAGGCGATGCTGAGAGATGGTGGGAGACTGCCCGCCAGAGGTTTTGGGAATCGAGAACCCACATGGGTCGAGTTCCAGTAAGTGTTCAATGATACTTATTGCCCAGCATAGGTCAATGAGTAGAAGGTTTACAAATTTATCAAGTTGGTGCAAGGTACCAAGACAGTGGCCCAGTATGAGGCAAAATTTACAACCTTGTCTTGTTATACCCCAAAGTTGGTGTCCACTGAAGCAAAGAAAGCTACCAAGTTTCAGCGAGGATTGCGTGCAGATATCCGTCACGCTTTTGAAGGAGCTCTTAGCGTGAATTATGCCATGGTAGTCCAACGAACGTATGTTATTGAGCGAGATCGCAACGAGTGAAAAGCGACACAAGCAGCCAAGAAGGGCACAAGTACATCTCAGGGTTCATCCAATAATAAGAAAAAGAGGTGGACAGTTGGACCAGGAAATAATACAGAGAATAATCCATAGTGCAGTCAGTGTGGGAGGAAGCATAGAGGACAGTGCCTAGCTGGGAAAAATGTATGTTACAAGTGTGGACAAGAAGGGCATAGAAAGAAGGATTGTTCAAGTAATCAAACAGCATTCCTCGCTCCAGAGGTGACCTGTTTCAAGTGCTGATAGAAAGGACACATAGCTAACAGGTGTACACAATCGCCTCAGAATAGAGGCCAGCAGGCGAATCAGAGGCTACTAGTAGTTAGAAGGCCAACAGCACCTATACTAGCACTACTAGTAGCTCAACATCCACTGCTTGGGGAGAGACAGGTGCGGGGTAGAGTTTATGCCCTCACCACAGCTGAGGTAGAGCAGGGCGATGGGACTATCCAAGGTATTTTATCATTATATGGACATAATGTGCGTGCATTATTTGATACTAGTTCTACACATTCTTTTATTGCACTACGCACAGTATGTTATGTTCCCCATTCTCGAATTTCTTTACAGTATCATTTGATTGTTTCTACACCAGGAGATAAGATTATGGTGGCTAGAGAAAGGTTTGAGAATTGTGAGATCGAAGTACATGATAAGAAGCTATTGGGAGATTTAGTAATTCTTGATGTCAGGAATTTTGATTTAATCCTTGGTATTGGATTGATTGTCACAGCATTATGCCAGAGTTGACTGTTGACGGAAGATTATCGACTTGGAACTACCTTAACAACCGGTTCTTATATATAGAGGAGTAAAGCCTATGGCTACGATTCCTAAGATCTTAGTGATGAAAGTCGAGAAGCTGATACGTGATGGATGTGAAGCTTACCTAGCTTTTGTGACCACGGACGAGGGAACCAAGAGGAAGTTATCCAAGGTGCCAATAATACGTGAGTTCCTAGATGTTTTCCTTGATGAGCTACCAGGATTACCTCCCCAGAAAAGAGTGAAGTTTACTATTGAGTTATTGCTAGGCACACAACCTATTTCTAAGGCTCCATATCGAATGGCACCTAATGAGCTAAAGGAGTTGAAGGCTCAGTTAGAAGAATTAATAGAGAAGGGTTTCATTTGACCTAGTTCATCCCCATGGGCACACCAGTATTGTTCGTGAGGAAGAAAGATGGATATTTGAGATTATGCATAGATTATCGTCAACTAAATCAAGTGACAGTGAAGAATAAGTACCCTTATCTCGAGTGGACAACTTGTTAGACCAATTGCAAGGAACTAAGTGTTGGTCTCTTGACACACACAATGGCCACTCAGGAAGGGGGGTGAATTGAGTGATTAAAACTAATTAAACCAAATTCTTCCCTTTTAAAACTCTTGAAATTTTCTTATACACAAAATACACTTGTTATAAATATATATGTTGTTTGGAAATGATAGCAATATAAATACACAAACAATCACAATAATTAACACAAGAAATATAGTAGTTCGGTGTCTCCAACACCTACTCCACTCTCTCAAGGTCAACCTGACACTTGAGGTTCCACTACAACCACAACACTAGGTTTCCACACAAGATCACCTAGTAAACTTGTACACCCCGAGGTTTTCCCCTTAGCTCACCCCAAAAATTAATACAACAATACAACAACAACACCACACTTAGATTACTTAGGCTCTAGAAGGCCACTCACAATCCACAAATAATACAAATGAACAATCCTATGTCCAACACACTTGGATTAATATGGATATGAATACAAGAACAAATATTACAAGGCAATTATAAATACAAATACAATTTACCACACTTGGAGAGAATATCTTCTTCTCCTTTGCCTTGGGCTCCAAATGGTATATCTTTGAGCTTGAGCCTTGGATTGCTTTATTTGAATTTCTTGAGAGCATGGGTGTGCTTTTGGCAGATAGATCTTGATTGTGCAGTAGCCTTCTCCAAAAATCTCTTCTTGATATTTATAATGGAGCTTCCAACGGATCTGTAACGGCTAGGAAAAATTCGACCATTGGACCCGAGAGTCGACTTCTCTAAAATAGGAGTCAACTCCTATTTTAAGTAGGAGTCGACTCTAGTTATACAAGAGTCGACTTCTCTAATGCTAGACTCGACTTTTCGAAAAACATCAATGCTGCCAGGTTGACTCTACATCAACTGCTCTCAGCTGAGTCGCCTCTAGCTTTGCAAGAGTCGACTCCAACTTAAGGGGAGTTGACTCCTTTAAACCAAGAGTGACTTCTGAGACTAGATTTACAAAAAATAGATTTTATACATGTAGCAATAGATTAAAAATATAAACCATGATTTAATACATAAATATAAATAACAAAGTACCTCCCATTTGGATTCAATAAAAATATCTAAAAAATCAAAATCCAAATAGATAAGAAAGTAGATTTTTTGTTTTAGAACAAATTTCGGATTTAGCGATTTTAGCACTTCCAAAATGCATACTTTCTATTTCTTGAAAAATCATTAAAAATTATTTTAACACTAATGAATATTAGCTATGAAAATACCGAGAGTTAGATTTTAAAAAATAAAACATTTTCTTATATGTTCCCTTATAGCGCGCTAATATTTCAGACTTAGAGAAATAATATTACTTGGTTCATTTTGATACACAAAATACTGTAATACTTAAGACATATCAAAAATCCATTAGGGGTTTTAATATACCAAAAATAGTTTTACTAAAATTATATTTTGTTAATCATCAAAACATACAATAGGTTGATTGGAGCAATTTGACTCAACACTAAGGTATTCTCAAAGATAGATTTGAGATCGGGCAACCATCAAGTGTGAGTTAGAGATGATGATATCCAAAAGACAACCTTCAGGACTCGTTATAGACACTACGAGTTTGTGGTGATGTCATTTGGGTTGACGAATGCCCCAATTATTTTCATGGATTTGATGAATCGAGTTTTGCGTGAGTACCTAGATCAATTCATTATTGTCTTCATTAACGATATTCTAGTCTACTCAACTAATGTGGAGAAGCATACAGAGCATCTTACTTTGGTACTATAGAGGCTCAGGGAAGAGCAATTATAGGCCAAGTTCAGCAAGTGTGAGTTTTGGCTTACTCAGATTGGATTTCTAGGCCATGTGGTGTCTGGAGACGCTATTTTAGTGGATCCAGAGAAGACTAAAGTAGTTATGGATTGGCTGAGACCTACAACAGTGATAGAGATACGTAGTTTTCTAGGTCTTACAGGCTATTATAGGCGATTCATTAAGGGATTTGTTCGTTTATATTCCCCTATGACTAAGCTAACAAGAAAAGGAGAGAAATTTGAATGGAATGACGCGTGTGAATGTGCTTTCCAAGAATTGAAGCAAAAGTTGACTACTGCACCAATCTTAGCCATACCAAGAAGTGGAGAGAAATATTCCATTTACAGTGATACCTCCCATTCAGAATTGGGATGCGTATTGATGCAAGAGGGTCGAGTTAATGCTTATGCCTCAAGATAATTGAAGAAACACTAGGTGAATTACCCTACTCACGATTTGGAGTTGGTAGCAGTAGTATTTGCATTAAAGATATGACGACACCATTTATATGGTGAGAAAGTTGAAATCTATACAAATCACAAGAGTTTACATTATCTTTTATCCTAGAAAAAATTGAACATGAGGCAAAGGCGTGCGGGCGAGTTATTTCAAGACTTTGATTGTGAGATTATGTATCATCTAGGAAAAGCTAACGTAGTAGCCGATGTTTTGAGTCAGCGAGGAGCTTCTATAGCTATAATAATGGTTCAAGAATGGAAGTTATTGGAGCAATTGAATGCTCTATCTATTTCAGCTCTAGAGAATAGTTCAGTGATGAGTTGCGCTTATATAAGAGTGTAACTTGAGTTATTTAATTTACTCAAGACACAGTAATCAAAAGATGAGAAGTTGGCACAGATCTTAGTTGATATCGAGAAATTTTCTCCTTTGGGATATACTCCACAGAGTTATAGTATACTTTTATTTTAGGGACGTATTTGTATACCCGATGAAGGGAATCTTAAGCGAGAGATCTTGAATGAAGCACATAAGAGCCGGTATACTATTCCTCGAGGTGTTGCGAAGATGTACCACGACCTTAAAAGACAGTATTGGTGGAATGATATAAAGAAAGATGTAGCTAAATATGTTTCACAGTGTTCAGTATGCCAACAAGTTAAAGGGGAATATCAGAAACCCGCAGGTTTATTATTTCCATTACCTATTCCAGAGTGGAAATGGGATAATGTTGCTATGGATTTTGTGATGGGATTACCTAGGACAACAAGAGACTATGATGCTATCTGGGTGATTGTGGATCGTTTGACTAAATCAACAAATTTTCTACCTATTAAGAAGACTTATCTATTGAATAGATTTTCAAGAATTTATATTGAGGAGATCGTAAAATTACACGGTATTCCATCCAGTATTGTATCAGATCGAGATCCTCGTTTTACTTCTCATTTTTGGGGAGCTTTACATGATGCACTAGGATCTCAGTTGAAGTTTAGTACAATGTTTCATCTGCAAACAAATGGTCAATCAGGACTCTCGAGGACATGTTGAGAGCTTGTGTTCTAAACTTCCAAGGTAGTTGGGATGAGCATCTACCTTTGGTAGAATTTGCCTACAATAATAGTTTTCACTCAAGTATTAGAATGTCACCGTAAGAGGCTTTATATGGGCGACTGTGTCGATCACTGATATGTTGAGAATAAATTGGTGATAGGGCTTTGTTAGGTCTTGAAATTGTTGAGCAGAAGTTAGAAAAGATTCGAGTTATCGAAGCAATAATGAAAACAACACAAGACAGACAGAAAAGTTGTGCAGACAAGCGACGACGAGACATCAAGTTTGAGGTAGATGATCATGTTTGGTTGAGAGTCATGCCCATTAAAAGAGTTTGAAGATTTGGCATAACAGGGAAGCTTAGTCCCAGTTACGTTGGTGTAACACCCGGTGTAACCGGTGTTAAGAGAATAAGAATGGAAGTGTGAAAAATTCCAAAAAAAAAATGCCCTTGAGAAGGTGTTGAATCCTTGAGATTGAGGGTGCCCTATGAGAGGGGTATTTTGGTAATTTGGATAGTGAAATCTAATAAAAAGGGTATTTTGATAAATTAAGATAATTCCTATGTGGAATTAGGTGAGTAGGTGAATTAAATCCCAATTTTGTATTTATGTGGAGATAAGGGATTAATAAATTCACAAAGGGTAGTTTGGAATTTTGGAATTTAATTCCATAAAGGAAATAGGGAAAATGGATATTGAATTATTTGAGGAGAAATAATTAATTTTCCCTACATGGTGAATAAATGAGAAAATACCACATGGATGTCCAAGATCAAGAAATGGAAGCCAAGTTTGTGTCTTAGAGTGACACTTGGCATAATCTTGGAAATTTGAGAGAAATCACATATATTAGAAATGTGGGAGCATGTATATATATGTGGATTTATGAGTTGATAAGAGATTTTAAATGCAAAAAGAAATGATAATTGGTTTTACAAGTATTTAATGAGAGGCATTATGTGTTGGATTAAAGAAAATCCAAAAAGAAAATGTGAAATTAGTCACCATTAATGTTTGAAATTATGGTGAATTAAATAAATCTAATGAAAAATGGGAAAATGGTCACCCATTAATGCTTTGGAAAATGGTGGGGTTTATTTAAATGGAAAATGAAGAATTATGTCTCTCATGTGATGGTGGAAAATTGTCCCATTAAATTAAATGGGAAACAAATTTATTTATGTCATTCAAGTGTGATGGTTATGAAAATAGTCCCATTAATTTAAATGGGAAAGAAAGGATATTTCAAAGGATGAGATTAATTCTTGAAATGGGAAAGTGATCCAAGAGTTGCCATTAAATCTTGGAAGTTGGCATGGATTGCCAAATGGGTGTAGAGATTTTAAAGAGAAATGATTGGAAGGTGGAGATTTAATCTCCAAATTAAATCAAAGGCTAGGATTAAAACCTAGCACAGCATATGGATTGTGCTTCCTTTGGATGGCTAAGATGTTGTCTTGTAAAGTGAGAAAAGATCCAATGGTGAATTTTAAGCAAGACTTAATGCCATGGATTGTGTTATTTTGGAGGGTGATGATTTATTCTCAGCAAATAAATCTAATGGCTAGGATGCATTCTTGAAATATGGGAGAACTAGTATAAAATGGCAAGAAGGGAAGTCTTGGTTTCCTTTGGCCATTTAGAGAAAGAAATGAAGAAGGAAAGAAAGAAAGGGAGATAAGAAAGTCTCCCATGAAAGAAAAAGTGAAGAAGAAGAGAAGAAATCAAGGTGAGTGCATTCTTCTTCTCTCTAATTAGTGTTCTTGAATCCAAAGTGAGTGATTCCCTTGTTTGAATGCCATCTTAGATGAGAAAAAATGAAGATGGAAACTCTCTTGAAATGAAGATTTAAATATCCAAGAAGAGGTAAGGGATGGCCCCATGTGGAGGAGGCCTTGCATCGTGTAACGCCCCGCTCCCACTCCTACGGGTGTTACTCGTGAACAATTACCCGAATTGTCCACCTGCCCGGTCTTTGATGAAGGGCGGACCATGTTTCAAGAAGAAACGCCCTAGGTGGGAGCTAGGCTTGTCCTTCCCTTCCCTTAAACCCCAGGATTTACTAGCAGAATTGGGCTTCAAACCATACCGCATTTGGCTATAAAGAAAATCTCATTTCGAAGCCCAATCGCCATTTTCTCAATTTTATTTAATTCATTTCCAACTAAGAATTTTACCGGGCTCCATAAATCACCATTTAAATCAATCCATTGATTGATTACTAATTTTGGAGGAAAAACTCAAATTTTTAATTTTTCAAATTTTCGACATTTTCTCCAAAAATGCCCGAAAAATCCCTTTATTTTGAAAACTGCTCCGGGGCCCAAATTCAATTTAGAAATGGCCCAAAATCCCCAAATTTTCCATTTTTTAAAAAAAAAATTGGCCGGCGGGGCCCCGCTGGCCCCTGGCCGCACGGCCGCCCGCCCACACGCCGGCGCGGCTGCCCGCGCGGGCCTGGGCGCGCCTGCTGCTGCTGCAGCAGCCTTCTGCTGCCTTCTTTTTTTTTATTTTTTATTTTTATTTTTTTTTGGCATTTAAACCCAAACTTTCCAGATCTTATTTCTGAAATATATGGCCCCCAATTCCAAAATTTGGCCTCTAAAAACCCTCAAATTTTTATCTAATTAGATGTCTTTAACACTAGGCAAAAATACATCTTTCCTTCAAGTCTTTCATTTTGAGTCTATGTTAGGCCAAATTTATTCAAAATTTCAGAATTAAAAATCACTAAATATACACCCCAACTTCAACCTTTCCCATAAATGAAGCTTATACACTCTCTTGATGCTTAAATCCCCTTTATTTAAAAATATAGCTTTACAATATGTTTTCTACATCATACATAAAAAAAAATAATTTACAACATGCTTAGGCTTCCAACACCCAAGCCAAATTACGTGAGTTCCCTAGGGTCTTCATTTCATCAAGCATGCTTAACCTTCCAAGATCCCTTCCTTCTTGTACATGAGATACCTACATGGTGAGGATAAAAACCTCATGAGCTATTAAGCTCAATAAGGGTGCAATGACATATAGTATGAACATGAGTAAATAAATGTGATGCAAATGCATGTATGCAACATGGTTAAGGCTTCCACATCCTCACAACCACCTTGGTTTGAGGCTTTAATCTACCCTACCCCACTCAACCTCATGGCCATAGGTCTTAGAACACAACAACATGCTATGCACACATACTAACTCATGAAACATACTTACAACTTGCAAGCCACCATCCCATGGGGCTATCCCTTACCTTAACATTCTTTGAAGCCTTTAAACCCTTCTAAGCTTCCTTCCATCCCTTCTACCCAAGAGATCCTTACACATAAATCAAAATTATTAGAGAATAAATAAGAGAGGAGGTCTAGCCTTCAAGTGCCTTAAAACACAAAGATCTTACCTTGCTTCTTCACTTTCCTCCTTGGAAGACATTCTTCCACTCTACAAAATGGGAGACTTCTTCCATTTCTCTCACTAAACTTGCCAAAAGAATTAGGGTTTCCACATACTAACCCATATATATCATCTCCCAATCCTTCAAGAATAAATCCTAGCCATTTGTTTTATTTGGTGAGAATAAATCTCAACCACAAAAATGGCTTAATCCATGCCACTTTGTCTTGTGAGTTATCCACCATTGGATTTTACTCACTTTACAAGACTTGATCTCAACCATTAAAAGAAAACACAATCCATGTGTTTCCCAAGAATGAATCCTAGCCATGGACTTCTTTGGAGATCCAATCTCCACCATCCATTTCATTCTTCCATTGGATCCTTACATCCCATTTGGAAATCCATGTCAACCTAAAGCCTTAAATCTCTACCATTGGATAAATTTCAACTTCAAGACTAAATCTCCACCATTGGATCAAGTCTTCAAATCCCATAAAATATCCCATTTCTCTTTTATTTAATTGGGACTAATTTCACCACATTAATAATGAAAGACAACTTAGAGAGACATAAATGCTTTTCTTTCCATTTATTTTAATCTCCCATTTTCCCTCATTAATGCTTGACCATTTTCTTTTCATTTAGCATTTTTCTTTTAGGCAACATAATGATTTCCCTTAATAAATGCTTGAAAGACCACTTTACTTTCCTTTTTGAATTATCTTAATTCACCTTAATTTCTCCCAACATCCACATATATATATTTATGTATGGCTCCACCCATTAATTATAAACATAATTTACCAATTTAGGGAAAATCAATTATTTTCTCCAATAATTTCATATTCTTCATTTTCCCCATTTTCCATACTTCATTTTCTCTATGGAATTAATTCCAAAATTCCCAAAATACACTTTGTGAATTTATTAATCCCATATATCTCCACATAAACACCAAATTGGGATTTTATTCACTTACATACCTAATTCCACATAGGAATTATTTCCAATTTACCAAAACACCCTTTTTATTGGGTTTTACTATCCAAATTACCAAAATACCCTTTTCATAGGGCACCCTCAATCTCAAGGATCCAACACCTTCTCAAGGGCATTTTTGGAATTTTCTCACTTTCTTTCCTATTCTTTTAACACCTGTAACACCGGGTGTTACACATTGCATTGTAAGTAGGTTGCATAAACTTTTATGTATCTCTTTGCATGCTTTATTTGTTCATGAGACCTATGGCCATGGGGTGGGAAAGAAATGGTGGGTTGATGCCTCAAACCATGTTGGGTTGTGAGGATGGAATAACCTAACCATGCTTGCATGCATTTGCATTACATAGACTTGTTATGCTTGTATTTACTTTGCATATGCACCCTTACTGAGCTTTTGAGCTCGTGAGGTTTGTTGAACCTCTATGTAGGTGTTGGAAGCCTCAAGGGAAAGGAGAAAATGGGAGAGAAATGGCTATGAGTGTTGAAGGCTAAAGTTGTGTAGCATATGCATTTTAGTTGGTAATGTAAATAAATTGTATTTTATTTTGATTTCATGTTGTGTATGGTAGCTAAGAGAGGGAAAAGTTTGATATGTTGAGGTATGTTGTGATAAAAAAAAAGATGGGTTTTGTTTGTGAAATGAGGCTTTGGAATGAGAAAAGTGGAGGTTTTAATGCAAATTAAGGGTGTTTAGATTTCTGAAAAATTTTGGGTTAGAAGACCCAAGAAGAAAAAAAAAAAAAAAGGAAAGGAGTGGAAGAGGCAGCAGGGGGCTGCCAGCAGCACCTGCAGGGTCGCAGGGGGCGGGGGCGAGCACGCGCAGACGGCCGCGCGCGCGTGGGTGCACGTGGGAGGGAGCATGCAGGCGGCCGCGCGCGCTCGCGGCTGTGCGCGGGTGGCTGCACGAGCAAGCGGCCGTGCGCGGACAGGCACGCGGGCGCGCGACAGGCAAGCTCGGCCAGCGCCTAGCGGGCCCCGCCGACCAATTTTTTTAAAAAAATTAGAATTTTTGAGAATTTTGGGGCATTTCTTAATTGAATTTGGGCCCAGGAGGAAATTTCAAAAATAAAGGGATTTTCGGGCATTTTTGGAGAAAATGCCAAAATTTTGGAAAATTAAAAATTTGAGTTTTTCCTCCAAAATTGGTAATCAATCAATGGATTGGTTTAAATGGTGATTTATGGAGCCTGGTAAAATTCTTGGATGGAAAAGAATTAAATATAAATAAGAAATGGCGGTTGGGCATTTTCATGAGTTTTCTTTTTAGTCAATGCGGTGTGGTTAAAGCCCAATTTCGCTAGTGAATCCTGGGGATGAGGGAAGGGAAGGACGAGCCTAGTTCCCACCTAGGGCGTTTCATCTTGAAACATGGTCCACCCTTCATTGAAGGCCGGGCAGGTGGACAATTTGGGTAATTGTTCACGAGTAACACCCGTAAGTGGGAGCGGGGCGTTACAGTTGGTCCATTCGAGATTTTGAAATGGATAGGGACTTTGGCATATGAGTTAGCTTTGCCAACCCAGTTGTCCTATGTTCATAATGTGTTTCACATCTCGATGTTGAGAAAGTATGTGCCCGATCTTCAACATGTAATTGATTTTCAGACTCTTGAAGTAAGAGAAGATGTGTCTTACGAAAAGATACCTATCAGTATTTTAGAGCGAAAAGAAAAGACTTTGAGAAACCAATCAATTCCTCTTTTAAAAGTTCAATGGCAACGACACTCGTCAAATAAGGCGACGTGGGAACTAGAAGAAGAAATGAGGCATTTTTATCCCTCTTTATTTGAGTAACTAGGTATGAATTTAGAGGACCAAATTCTTTTAAGGAGGGGAGAAATTGTAATGACCCGTTAGAGGGTCTAGAATTTATTTAGAATTATTTAAAAGTAAATTTGTCAATTAATTATTTAATGTAGTAATTTAGATTTTTTAATTGAGAAAATAGAATTTAAAGGTGATATGCCCTGCAAACTTGGAAAGTCACAAGACCTAAAAGAGTCGCGAGACATGGACATGAAACCTAAAGGGCCAACGAGATGCAAGAGATCAAGGAAACAAGTTGAAGGAGCAAAAGGTCGAGCTGAGACTAAGTAGGGAGGACCCACTCGGTCATGACCGAGTGGGTGTGACACTATTTCAGTTTTTTTAGCATAACTCTCTCATCCGGGATCCGATTGAGGTGATTCAAAATCCTATAGAAAGCTAAGAGAATTAGCTACAACTTTCATGTTTTGAGTTTTGAGAGATACCAGTTGCATCAAGGCTGAAATTGGGCTCTAATTTGATGCACCCGCACTATTAAGGCTTAGAGTCAAGTATTGGAGCAAAGATGGATCCAAACCAAGACAAAAGGCAAAAGAGGCAATCAAATCCAAGTGAATAAAGACCCACTCGGTCATGACCGAGTGGGTGCGATATTGCTTTGGTTTTTTGGGCATAACTCTCTCGTTCGATCTCCGATTGAGGTGATTCAAATTCCTATGCAAAGATAAGAGAATTATCTATAACTTTTATGTTTTGAGTTTTGAGAGATTCAGGCTTAATCAAGGAGAAAATCGGGTTTTAAGTTGATATACCTGCATTGAAAAGACAAAAAAAGATGCTCAAAGCGAAGAAGACCCACTCGGTCATGACCGAGTGGGTAGGGTCCAACCCCTTCCATGACCCACTCGATCATGACTGAGTGGGTACACTTTTGGAATCTCCGGAATGGGCCGCAAAAATCTCGTCGTGATTGCTATGTGGCTCCCCTCACCCTCCATTATAAATAAGAAGCCATCCCTTTATCACAAGGTACGCACTCTTAGGCCCCTCAACACAATTTCGCACTTTTGCTTTCAAGAACTAACTTAGGCATCGGAGGGTTTGCGCGGGGACCCCCACTTGCGCCCTAACGGTGCTCTTATTTTGCAGGCCACTCGGTTATCAAGGGCCACTCGATTATCTTGGGGCACTCGGTTATCTTTGGCCACTCGGTTATCCTTTGCCATTCGGTTATACTTGGCCACTCGGTTATCTTGGGACACTTGATTATCCTTGACCACTCAATTATCTTTGGCCACATGATCACAACACCCACTAGATCACCAGACCCATCAGATCATCAGACCCACCAGATCGACGAATTCCCTTGTTTGCCAAGATTCCCATTGTTGAAGACATGACTCCCAGTATACAAGTGACGAGACTCTTACATCCACTCACGATTAAAAATATATTGTTGTATTTTTGCAACAAAAAAAGGCATTTAATTATGTGGGAAATAGATGTAAGGGTATGATAGTAATTTCAGAATTTAAGTATAGTCTCATACTATTAGAATTAATTTTTGATAGAGATATTGAGTGATATTATGTTGGAGAATCCGAGTGTGAATAGAAATTTAGATTCGAGAGTCCTAGTTGTTATAGGACAAGGAGATGTGGGCTTTTAGGGCTGCCTCTCCATTATATATATATATACATTTATAGCGCTTGGGTTTATTCACGCCTTGAAGAACAGATAGCTTGAGAGGCTGCAGTAAAGGATTGAAGGGTTGCAATAGTGCTTTGGCATAGAAGATTTCCCTTAAAATCGTTAGAGTCGATCCAGGATCATCATAAGACAAGTATATTCCCTGTAATCCTTTCCATTACAGGTTCATGTTAGTTCGTTTTCAAATTATTCAAGAACTCTTGTTTGAAGTTTTCAGTTCTGTATCAAACAGATACGTTTATATACCTATATATATGCGCATAACAGTGAAGTCATGAGCAAGTATCCAACCTCGTAATCCTTTCTTATGGGTTCCTTGAGTAAATCCATTCTCAGTTTTCAATACATGTATATACATATACGTATGTTTATATCAGAGTATCAGTGGCTTTCTTGTGCAAGTATCCCTCTTGTAATCTTTTGACTCAGGATCCATGTTTACAGTGATCTCAAAATACCAAGACTCAATGTTTTGGTTCCAATTTAATCAGACAGTATGTTCATATATATATATACACATACATGCAGTATATCAACATACAGTGAGTTTTGATAAGTTATGCATGATTATCTCACAAGCGTTTTCCTTCCCAATATGATTGTTGATTCATCTTGATGTTATTCTATATTAATTGGGATTGTACTCCTAAGATTTCTTTCGAAATGGTGTAGTAATGTTTAGATTCGATTCAAGATGCAGTCTCTATTATCCTAAGTTTTATTCTTATGAAGTTTCAGATATTCGAATGAGTTATGCGTTATTCGAATGAGTTTTGTGTTATCCGAATGAGTCATTGAAATATTCAAATAGTCTTTGCATTGAATCATCTAGCATTCGAATGAAAATTGTTGTCATTCGAATGACACTTGTGTATTTCCATTCATTCATTCAAATGGGATACTGTTGCATTCGAATGTCTTGCATTTTTCTCGTTCAATTGCTTGAATTCTTTCAAATTCATTCGAATGGCACTAGTGTGCAGGCCACTCACACCCAAATTCCCATGTTCTATATCCAATTTGGCAACCATATTATAAGAACTCCAAAGTTAAGCATGCTCAGGTGGGAGCAGTGATAGGATAGGTGACCCCCCTGGGAAGTTTTCATGTTGTACCCTCAAAATTAAATAACTAAATAACTAAATAAATAAATATCAGTAAATTCTGTAATTTAAGGAAAATACGAGTAATATGTGAATTCCAATACTAGTAAGAACAACTTGTGCATTTTATACTTTTGTGTAAAGTTATGACATGTTCAACATTATTTCGTGAGATTATGTGCATACATCTTGATATGAGCATTAAGCATGACTTTATATGGAGCACTACATATCATGTGCCAGCATGTATATGAGTATTACATTATGCGCGCCAGGCGGCTAGTCCGTGGAGATCCCACTAGTTTCAGTTTATGTGTTGTTCGCCTAGTGACGACCAGGGGGCAAGGGGCTTATTGCCCACAGTATATGCTTACAGTTTGGCTTGATGCTTCTTTTCATCCCTGGATTAATAGAAAAAATGGCTTTAAGGACCTCTACTAAAAAGTGCTCACTATTTATCCCTAGATCAAATTAATTTGTATATTTTTTGTCCCTAACTTAACAGTGGTTAAAAGAGGCTTTAAATTTGGCCTCATCAACACTGTCACATCACTCCTATAATCTTTGTTAGCATTGCCACGTCGCCATATATCTTCTTCTCGATTCTCCTCGCAGAAGCCCTTCAAGCTCTCCAACTTCTGCTGCCTCTTTCGCTTATTCTCTCTGTGTTTCCACTCATTTTCCACTTCGTTTCTCGAGTCTCCTTCCGCGCTAACATGCGCCACTTCCCAGTCTACTTCTTCGGTTGGAAGCTTAAACTTCTCTGCAATATTCTGGGCTTTCTCAGTCAACGCATGAGGGTTGACATTCTCGCCATGGCAAAACTCTTCAAGCTCACTAAGAAACCTGTAGCTTTTGTTGTAGCCCGCCATGTTGCTGAAATGCCTGCTCTCCTCTGCAAATTTCTCCTTTCACATCTCAGCGCTTCTTTTAAACCCAACCTCTGCAAGTTTCCTGCACCATCCGTTGATGAAATAAAATCAAATCGCCAATCTATCATCATTAATTCTCTGTAACATTAAACTCTTCCATCTCTTCACAACAAACAGAAAAGATCCAATTATGTACATTCATTAGTATTAATAATTAATTCAGACAGTCACATCTTGAAGTTAGTGAGGATACAGATGATCAAAACCCCCATTGGCTTCAGAATTTTAGGTGAACCCAAAATTTATTGACTAGATGGAAGCGATGAATGGACCACAATTATATATATCTAGAAACATGTTCCTAGGTGAAATTAGGAAACCATCTCTCCATGGCGGTTCGGATCCTTAACAGCACAAGAACCTTATCATGAGACCACGCCCGGATTTGCTCCGATATGGATCTCGCGCTTTGGAGTTGGAAACTTGTCTGGAGCAAGGCGTTTGATTGTTTATCTTCATGGTGGTGCAACTGGAGAAGGAGATGGGCATTGCGTTGCTGCTGCAATTGGAGCACCGGTGAGAAGGGAACTGGATTGTTGAAGCCGGGGAAGGCGGAGTGCACGGCGGCGAATGGCGAGGCGTGAATAAGCAGGAAGGAGAAAGGAAAATAGGAGTGCTGACAAGGATAGTAAGAGTGACATGGCATGACGTGGTAGTGCTGATGAGGTAAATTTAACGCCTCTTTTAACGACTGTTAAGTTAGGGATGAAATATGTACAAATTAATTTGATCCAGGGATGAATAGTGAGCACATTTTAGTAGAGGCCCTTAAAGCCATTATTTTTATTAGTACAGGGACAAAAAAATGCATTAAGCCTTATAGTTTCTATGTATGCAAAATTCAGATCAGTCAAGTATGTATTACAGATTGTGTGAGCCTATGAGCCAAAGTTGCATACCTGTATTTAATTTACAGTTTATGTTCATTACATTTTTATGAATACAACATACAATGATTATACTCAGTACAAGTTTAGTAAGTAATTTATCAATATCGATATTCTTCGATCCAGCTTCAGTCATTCTTTCCAGCTTATTACTTGCTGAGCTTTGTAGCTCACCTTGTACTCTTCACCATTCCAGGTCCTAGTAGAGGAGTACCAGATGTGGGGCCTAACAACAGTGATCAGTAGTGTGTGTACGTGGAGCCGCTCAAGATCAAAGATGTCCTGGAGTTTGTTAGTTTTATAGTGTCTTGTCAGTTTAGGATTATTTTATATTTCAATTGTGGGATTTTCCCTTAGACAGAGTTTATAATTTTCAATTATATTGACTTAGAGTTCAATTTCAGTTGTTTGAGACGCTTTTAGTTTTGATTAGTTGAGTTAGTGATGATTTCAGTTTCAATTTATCAGAGAGTTTATTTTATTTTATCTATTTTCCCCGTAGCACTTCTTTTCGGGCAGTTCTAAGAGAGGGGATGTTACAACCACCATGAACTTAATTTGTTTATTTGTTTTGCTACGATCGAAAAGGGTCTGAGGATGTCTATCCCACATTTATAAAATGGCCAAGGGCTGCCGAGGTTGTGGAGCTCCTCCGGCTGGGAATGATGCGCGTTTGCGAACCTCTAGCACTTATCACAGCGTTTTACATAGGTCAGGCAGTCGCTCCTCATCGTCTGCCAATAATATCCGGCTCTTAGCACCTTTGCTGTCAGGGATCGTCCGTCGAGGTGGCCTCCGCATACCCCTTCGTGTATCTTGGTCATGATGTAGGTGGACTGATCGAGGTCGACACATTTGAAAAGTGGCGTGGAGTAACCTCTTCAGTACAGTTGGTTTCCGAGCAGGGTAAGTAGCCAGTTGTCCTTTTGAGCCTCTTGTCTTCTTGGACGTTGGCAGGGAGCCTCCCGTCTTGTAGGAATCGGATGATGGGGGTTCACCAGAATTTCAGCGCCGCCTCCACTATTTGTATGTCGGGAACACCAACAGTGGGTAAGTCCAGGGCTTCCTGTATGACCGACTAGTTGTTCCCAGGTTTCTTGGTGCTGGCAAGTGTAACACCCAGTGTTACCGGTGTTATGAGAATGAGAAAGGAAGTAAGAAAACTTCCAAAAATGCCCTTGGAAATGTGCTAGATCCTTGAGATTGAGGGTGCCCTATGAGAGGGGTATTTTGGTAATTTGGATAGTGAAATTCAATAAAAAGGGTATTTTGGTAAATTGAAAATAATTCCTATGTGGAATTAAGTGAGTAGGTGAATTAAACCCGAATTTTGTATTTATGTGGAGATAAGGGATTAATAAATTCACAAAGGGTATTTTGGAATTTTGGAATTTAATTCCATAAAGGAAATAGGGAAAATGGATATTGAATTATTTGAGGAGAAATAATTAATTTTCCCTACATGGTGAATAAATGAGAAAATGCCACATGGATGTCCAAGATCAAGAAGTGGAAGCCAAGTTTGTGTCTTAGAGTGACACTTGGCATAATCTTGGAAATTTGAGAAAAATCACATATATTAGAAATGTGGGAGCATATATATATATATGTGGATTTATGAGTTGGAGAAGGAATTAATTAAATGCAAAAGAAATGTTAAATGGTCTTTTAAGCATTTAATGAGAGGCATGATTATATGGATTAAAATAAATCCAAAAGAAAATGGTAAATGGTCACCATTAATGCCTTGGAAAATATGGGGATTTTACAAAATGAAAAAGAAATTAATTATGTCTCTCAAATGTGATGTTAGAAATTAGTCCCATTAATTTAAATGGGAAAGAAAGTATTTATGTCTCTCAAGTGTGATGGATGTGAAATTAGTCCCATTAATTTAAATGGGAAAGAAATGGAAATTAGTCACTCATTTATGAGTGAAAATGGGAGGATTTATTTAAATGAGAAATAAATAGAAATCTCCAAGTGATCCAAGGGTTAAGATCAAGTCTTGAAAAGGGTGAAATATATCCAATGGCTTGGATTAAGTCTTGAAAATGATATATAATAGCCTCATTAAGTAAATGAGAAATGAATGAAAAATGAAAGAGATCTAATGGGTGGGGTGCATTCTTGAGAAAGAGAATAAATCCAATGGTGGGGATTTAAAGAGTGTAAATGGCATGGATTGCCAACCTATTTAAAAGTGTGTTTTCTCCTAGAGATGAGACTTGGTTGTTTTAATGGATGGTTGAGATTAGTTTTCCCTTAAGCACATGGATTGTGCCTTTAGTGAGTGGCTAGGATGCATTCTTGAAATATGGGGGAACTAGTATAAAATGGCAACAAGGGAAGTCTTGGTTCCCTTTGGCCATTTGGAGAAAGAAATGAAGAAGGAAAAAAAAAAGAAAGGGAGATAAGAAAGTCTCCCATGGAAGAAGAAGTGAAGAAGAAGAAAAGAAATCAAGGCAAGTGTATTCTTCTTCTCTTTAATTAGTGTTTTTAAATTCAAAGTGAGTGATTTCCTTGTTTGAATGCCATCTTAGATGGGAGGAAATGAAGATGGAAGCTTTCTTGAAATGGGGATTTAAAGATTCAAAGAGAAGAATGAGGTAAGGGATGGCCCCATGGGAGGGTGGCCTTGCAATGAGTTGTAAATATGTTCCACAAATGTATATGTTGCATTTGCATGTTCTTTTATGTTCATGTGACTTATGGCCATAGGTTAGTTTGGGAACATGGTTAAAATGGTGGGTTAATGCCTCAACCTTGGAGGGTTGTGAGGGTAAAGAAACCTAGCCACATTTGCATGCATTTGGCATCATATAATCTTGTTATGTTAATATTTATTTGGCATTGCACCCTTATTGAGCTTAATAGCTCATGAGGTTTTTATCCTCACATGTACGTTGTGAAAGCATGGTAAAATAATGGCAATGGTGGAATGGCATGGGAAAGCATGGGAATGAAGACCCAAGAGCTTGTTATGGCTTATGGAAGCCCTGTTGTTGTGTTGATTTATGTAATGTATTTGGTTGGTAATGGCTTTTCTTTTAAGCCTAAAGTTATGGGTGTATTCCATTTTTGTAGTGTTTGATTTAATTTGAAATGAGACATGGGCTTATGGTATGTTGAAGCCTAGGTTGAGGGAAGGTCTCATTTTGGTGTGTGTTATGAGAAACACCAAGAAGTAAATCACAAGAGTTTGTTGGAAAATAGTGGGTGTTTGATGTATCTTATGGAAGCATCAAGAGCATGATTTAAGCCTTAATTTTGGAGAAAAAGAGGCTAAAATGGAAGGAAAATGAAGTTTATTTATTCATTATAATTTTTGGAAAAATTGGGGTTTAATTGCCTAAGAAAAAAAAAAGAAAAAAAATGTAGTGGCAGCAAGAGTGGCAGGGGGCTGCTGGCAGCAGCCCCATGCGCACCTAGGCGGGCACGCGCGCGCGTGTGGGCTCTCGCGGGCGGCCAAGCGCGCGGCCAGTGCCCAGCGGGGCCCCACGCGGGCGAGCAGGCCCCACCGGCCAATGTTTTTAAAAAAATTGAAAAAATTGGAGAATTTAAGGGCATTTCTTAATTGAATTTGGGCCCCGGAGGAATTTTCAAAATAAAGGGATTTATCGGGCATTTTGGAGAATGACGCTGAAATTTGGGAAAAATTGAGATTTATGAGTTTGTCCTCCAAAATTGGTGATCCATCAATGGATTGATTTAAATGGTGATTTTTATGGAGCCTGGTAAAATTCTTGGTCGGAAAAGAATTTAAAAATAATTGAGAAAATGGCGTTTGGGTGTCCGTAGGAGATTTCCTTTTAGCCAACGTGGTGTGGTTAAAGCTCATTGCCGCTAATGAATCCTGGGGATGAGGGAAGGGGAAGACGAGCCTAGTTCCCACCTAGGGCGTTTCATCTTGAAACATGGTCTACCCTTCACCTAAGGCCGGGTAGGTGGACAATTTGGGTAATTGTTCATGAGTAACACCCGTAAGTGGGAGCGGGGCGTTACAGCAAGTTTTGAGTGAAGATATGCTCATGTGTTTTGTTCCCTATGAATATATTCAATTTGGAAATAGTCAAAGGATCCGGCCAGGGTTCTAACCTTGTGGAGGTATCGGCCAAGCTGTAGTTCTTTTGTCTAGAATTCTCCCTTGAGTTGGTTGGTTACCAGTTGGGAGTCGCTCTTAGCGATTAACCGGGATGCTCCGATTTCCTTTGTCATGTTTAACCCGACTATAAGAGCCTCATATTCTGCTTGGTTGTTGATTGCCTTGAAGTTGAAACGAAGTGACTATTCGAGTGTCAGCCTGCTGGGTCCTTCTAGGATGATCCCAGCTCCGTTTCCTTTAATGTTGGAGGCTCCGTCGACGAACAATATCCAAGGGTTGAGTTCTAGGTTTGGATCAGAGGGAGAAAGTTCTGCATAGAAATCGGAGAGTACTTGGGACTTGATGTGCTTGCGGGGTTAGTATTGTATGCCGAACTCGGAGAGCTCCACTAACCATGCGATCATTCTTCCTGAAAGCTCCGGATTCTAGAGTACTTGCCGGATCGGTTGATCAATCTGGACTGTGATCTGATGGCTTTGGAAATACGGCCTGAGCTTTCGGTTCCTTAGAAGGTTTTGTTGATGAAGTATACCGATCGCTGCGTTTTTCCTTCTTCATTGACCAATATTGTGTTGAGTTCATTAGTGGTGACGGAGAGGTAGAGTGAAAGTTCCTCTCCGTGCTTTGGCCTTGAAAGAATAGGGGGTGCTGCTAGGAAGGTTTTTAGCTCTTAAAAGGCAGTTTCGCACTCTTTCTTCCACTAGAACTTGACTGACTTTTTTAAGCATCGGTATGATGGCCTTTCTCGATCGGCCAAATTTGGGAGAAAGTGGGATAAAGCTGTTATTAGGCCTGTTAGCTGCTGGACCTCCTTTAGGCTGGCAGGGCTGCACATCGCGAGGATGGCTTCGTATTTGTCAGGGTTGGTTTCAATTCCCCGGATGGTTAACATGAATCCCAGAAACTTGTTGGCTTGCACCCCGAAGGTGCACTTGTAGGGTTAAGCCTCATGTTGTGCTGTCGGAGTTGCGTGAAGATTTCAGTTAGGTCCGAGCAGTGGTCTTGTTTTTTCGAAGTTTTTGCCACCTTGTCATCTACATAGACGTCGACGTTCTAGCCAATCTGTTTAGCGAATACTTTGTTCATCAGTCATTGATATATTGCGCCTGCATTCTTTAATCCGAATGGCATGGCACGATAACAGAAATTGGCATTTTTCGTGATGAATGTTGTTTTTTCTTCATCTTTGGGGTGCATCTGGAACTGATTATAACTGGAGTAAGCGTCCATAAAACTCAAGTACCTGTACCCAGAGGTCGCGTCTACAAGTCGATCGATGTTAGGTAATGAGTATGAATCCTTTGGGCATGCCCTATTTAGTTCAGTGAAGTCGACGCACATTCTCTATTTTCCTGAGGATTTTTTTACCATGACCACATTGGCAAGCCACGCTGTGTATGGGACTTCTCTGATGAATCCGACCTTCAGGAGTTTGGCTATTTCTTCAGTGGTTGCACGCCGTCTTTCTTCTCTCAGTCTTCTTTTTCTCCGGGCAACGGGTATGGCCTCTGCATCCAACGCTAGTCGGTGGCAAATGACAAGTGGATCTATCCTGAGCATGTCAGCGGGGATACAAGCAAAAAGGTTGGCATTCTGTTAGAGCAAGCTGATGAGCCTTTCTTTCAGTTCACTTGGTAATGTAGAGCCAATGTGGACAACTTGTTTTGGGCGAGGTCCCAAACTTATAGGATGGAGCTCCTCTATGGGTTGGGGGCGCTTGTTTGAGCATTTGCTTCGTGGATTTAATTCGTTCATATGTACATGGTGTTGTGGGCCATGGTTGTTGACGCATGCTGCTTAGCTATCGCTGCCGGGGGCTTCAATTATCTTTTCGCCCTTGTTAGGCTTAGGGCTCTAGGTTTTGAGGCTATCGCGGTAGTGTTAGGAACCACCGACCGTGAAGGCTTCGATTCTGCTCGGTTCCAATCCGTAAAGATGCAAGCGCAATCTCCTCTAAGTCGGTCCACACGATCGACCCTTTCCACGAACGCCTCGAGTAGTACTAGCAACCCTAGGCGCCTCTTGAGAGATCCGAATTTCTTCTTCCTCTTTCCAGCTTCTTAAGCGGCATATTTATGGAGTTAAAAACCCTAATCGTGCCTTGAAAAACCCCTAAACAATTTAGGCCCGGCCCTTAATCACATTGGGCCGACTCTCTCTTTTAAATTATGGAACGGGCTCGACCTAAGTGTGTGACCCCTTAGGTCCACCATTGGGCTAGATGTAGGGTCAATTCTATTGGGTTGTATTAAGACCCAACTTATTAAATTAATTAAACTCTTTAATTAAACTTATGGGCTTCTTAATTAACACATCTCATTGGCTTCTTAATTAAACTCTTTAATTAATAGTTTTAGAATTAATCATATGAATTCTAAAGCCCTACATATCATGGTTAACGTCTAGCAACATGCCATGAATACCTAGCCAACAATGAAAAACGCGGACATTTTCAATTGCAATTACCATGCAGTAAAATTCTTTCATCAATCTATGTCCCGATTCAATTTAGAGTATAGTTTTATGACGAAACCCTAATCATTCAATAACTATGTATCCATTCCAGATTTATGACTTGATAAGTGAAATCAAAACACCTTTTGATTTCCACCTCACTTTGGCCAAGGATTTCCTCAGTCATGAAATCATCAGAATACATAGGACATCTTCTCATTTTATCAATAAGTGATGAATCCTATTTCGACATTCATAAGCCTTCATATGTGATAAGGTTACACCCAGTGATAGTTTGTTAATGACTCTATTAGAATCCAAAAAAGAACCAAAGCGTAACTAGTCAAATATAAGACTATTATGATGTCACAAGTCTAAGGATCAATCTGCACTATTGCAACACAGGAATTCCAATTCGACATAAAACAATAACCATTAGGAATTCTATAGCGGGTCAGTTCAGTGTACTTATTCTTATAATTAGCACCCACATATATGCACTAGTATCCACACACCAATGTCCATGAAACAAGACATTCTCCTAATTGAGCATGCATCATATGTCCTAGTCTATCCGAGTTATTAAAGTTCAATCCTAATAACTCTATGACTATTAACATTTAAGATCAAGGCTTATAAGGAATATGTTTCATGATCGTCTTCTCTATGCACGACCATATTCCATGAGCCTATTTGATCTATGGACTTTGTCAAGTATGGATTGCAATAAATAATGACGACAACCATCAATGATAAATAAAACATAATGCCTTGCAATAATAATTGATTGAAGATAAAGAATCAGAATGTAAAGTATGATCAATTACATGTAAATATAATTGGCTTGTGGGGCATAACTCTAACAGGTAGCACTGCCAAGCCTCCTTTTGGTCGGCATGGACGACCCCGACCTTGGTATTTGATATCGGGAATTTCATGGCCAGATGGGGGGTGGATACTATTGCACTCAAGGTGTTAAGGGAAGGTCGGCCGAGGAACGTGTTGTATGGTGTCTAGCAATCCATAACCAGATACCGTTTAATGATGGCCTTGACTAGGGGAGTCATCCCGAATGAGGTCAACAGGTCGATGTAACCCCTGATGCTTACCTGCTCTCCCGAGAAGCCGATCAGGTTCCCATGAAATGGTCCTCACTCCCTTTCGAGGATACCCATCCTTCTTAGGGTTAGCAGGTATAATAGGTTGGTCGAGATGCCTTGGTCTACCAGGACCTTTTTTATCAAAAAGCTCGCGACGACGACCGAGACAACCATGGGATCATCGGGGTTCAGATCGACTCCTTCGAAGTCTTTGTCTGTGAAGCAGATCATAAGGTGTCAGCCCATTCTTCTCGGCTGCTTCTTGGTATCATCTATTGACATTACTGTGCATGAGTATTGTTCTTGTGTCAAGCTCGACAGTCCACTGGCAAAACCTCCAGAAATGGTGTCAATGACTCTGACTATCTGATTAGCTGGGGGTGGTTCTTGTGTAGAGGCGCTTTTGGTTAGCATGAGTATTGTTCTTGTGTAGAGGCGCTTTTGGTTCGCACCATGGTATGGTAACGGGGATTTGGCTTGAAAGGCTCTAGTGAAATTATGGGGTAGATAAGTTTTACCGAGCCCCACGATGGACACCAGATATTCCTTCCTGACCAAAAAAAGGGGCAATTGAAGGCGGGGTCGCAACGGTAGGGCATGGGCTCCAACAACAGGTTCGTCCAGGGGGCAGTTGGCACCTACAAGCACTCTGACGCTTGAGTGAGTAAGAGTAAAAAAAGAGAGGTAGTGTATCAGTAGGTTAGAGGGCAGAATATACCTTACCTCTAAAAAGAGCTGGCGATATAGAAGGAGGAGACATCCTCCTACATGCATGCGTCGTGCGTCTGTAGATGATGGGACTAACTATTCAGCGCCAGTGGAGGTTCCCAAGTAGTAGCATGATGGTGACAGGACTCTCATTAATGTGGATGGGACCCGCTATTAATGAGGATGGGATCTGAGGCGACCACACGGATATCTAGTGGGAGTTGCTGTTGGAAATGTATGCCCTAAAGACACGTGTTATTTAATTTATGGTAATGATGTTTCTTTTAGTCAGTTTATTCCACATATATTATTTGCATTTAATTGTTGGAAAAGTGTCCATGCTATTAAGTAAGTGATTCATGTGATGGGTCGTTCTTCACAGTTAGGCATGAATCATGGGTACTTAATAAGCAAGAAAAATATTACTCTTGATCTTTTGATAGAACTGGGCATTCTATCATGATAAGATCATTGTGCAATAGATCCTAATGGAGGATGGCTTGCCTTAGCCAGTAAACAGTCCGTTTACTCTAATTGTACAAGCGCATTTGGAATGCGTAGAGTGGACCTGTGATAGAGGCTAATGACAAAGTACTAATTATCATGGAGCTAATCTATCACTGCTACTACGTGGACGAGTACTCTAATACTTGAGTATTAGTTGGTGGTCTAGTGAACCTAGAGCTATATTCTTAGATTCACTGTAGGTGAGGTCTATCAAAGATCAATAACCTTGTGAGTTGGGAGTGTGGTAGAAATTAGCTAAGACAGACTAATACAAGATAGTTTCTGTGATTCACCCCCTTGTGATTGTCCAAGAATAATCAAATAATCCAGGACCCTGGGAACGTGACTTAAGAGTGTGTGCTTCTGGGTAGCTCCCAGTGATAAACAAGTACATTCGAGTAGTCACGGATTATTGGACTAATGATCTAAGGATGGTAGAAATCATTTAGAGAGGTGTTAGTACATTATTCCTTTCTAAATGATGGGTGTTACGCAGAGGGGTATTTTCGTCATTACACTAGTAGGTCAAATGACATTGCACATGCAAAATTATTCGTGGGGTCAGTATTACCATATGGTGATAGTTGGAACACTTTGAATGACAAAATATAGCTACTGGGTAGGAGGGATATTTTGGTCATTTTAGTAGCCATGAATAATTTGTCTTTTGGTCCCCGGGGTAGCTCGATATAACTCATGTATTTTTTAATACATTTGGCTTGTTGGGTGAATTACATTGAGAGAATTATTTTATTCAGAATGGTCCATAATTAATTAGGCTAGAATAAAATAATAGTTCATTAGCTTTTAATTAATTAATTGGGCTAACCCAATTAGAAAATTAATTAAATGGACTTGGCCCACTAGGGTTTTAACCCTAGGGTTCTCCCTATATATATTCTCTCTTTGTTTGTTTTTCACCTAAGTTGTTTTTTCTCTTCTTCACCAAGAGAGGCCACGAGTTTTGAGTCATACCTTGGAAGATCAAGAGAGCGTTCAAGATCTGATGCGAAGGGGCCGAAGGATTGCAGGACAGCCGTCGTCACCACCACGCGAAGAAGCTACCGTCCCTCCTCCTCCCGCCGGTCCATTTCGTCCAGTGATCCGTAGGAAAAGTAAGTTTCCTAGATTCTAACCAATACGAGGATAGTTTTTTTTAAAAAAACGCTTCCGTTGCATGCTATATTTATCCTCGTTGTGGTCCTTCAGTTACAATAATGTTACGGCAGGCTAGTGCAGGACCAAGAGACGGGCCGAGAGAAAGGGCCAAGACTGGGCCCAGACGGTCCAAAAATAATGACCATAAAGAAACTCGAATGAGGGTGGGTCAAATTTCGAGGGCATGGTTATCCCAAGGTTAGGAAAATGATTTCGGCCATGAAGGCAGTGAAATTGTTGAGCTATGGAGCTTATGGATACATAGCCTAAGCTTAGTTGAAAATGAAAGAAATACTGAAGCTCAATAAGGTATTAGTAGTACAAGAATATGAGGACGTGTTTCCGAAAGAATTATTAGGACTACCTCTGCCTAGAGAGATCAAGTTCTCAATTGAGCTAGTGCTAGGAACCCAACCAATAACAATCCCACCATACCGAATGGCTCCGGCAGAGATGAAAGAATTAAAGAGTCAACTACAAGAACTGAACGATAAGGGGTTCATTAGGCCAAACACGTCGCTGTGGGGCACCCTAGTACTATTTGTAAAGAAGAAGAATGGGAACCTGAGGATGTGCATTGACTACCGTCAATTAAACAAGACCACGGTAAAGAATAAATATCACCTCTTGAGGATAGATAAGTTATTTGATCAACTGCAGGGAGTAAAGGTGTTCTCAAAGATTGATTTAAGGTCTAGATATTACCAGGTGAAGATTAAACCTAATGATGTTCCAAAGATAGCGTTTTGATCTCGATATGAACATTTTGAGTATCTAATAATGCCATTCGGACTTACCAATGCACCAGCTGCATTTATGGACCTCATGAATCGAGTGTTTAGGCCTTATCTGGATAAGTTTGTGGTCGTGTTCATTGATGACATACTAGTGTACTCACTAGATGAGAACATTCACGAGGAACACCTGAGAATAGTATTGAAGAGCTTCAGAGAACATTAGTTGTACGCCAAATTCTCTAAGTGTGAGTTTTGGTTGTCCCGAGTAGCATTTCTGGGACATGCGATATCAATCAAAGGGATCGCAGTGGATCCAGCCAAGGTCGAAGCTATTCAATGATGGAAGTAGCCAACCAATATAACTGAGATACAAAGTTTTCTAGGGTTGGCAGGCTACTATCGAAGGTTCGTGGAGGGATTTTCAAAGTTAGCCACACCCCTAATAAAACTTTTATTGAAGGAAGTCAACTATGAGTGGACAATCAGATTCGAGAAAAGTTTTCAAGAACTTAAAGCTACGCTAACTTTGGCACCAGTCTTAGCTACACCAGGTGAGCCCGAAGGATTTGTTGTGTATACGGATGCCTCAAAAATAGACGTGGGTTGTGTGATAATGCAACATGGTCAAGTGATCGCATATGGATCACGATAGTTGAAAAGGCACGAGGTAAACTACCCGACGCATGATCCGGAATTAGCAGCCATGATATATACTCTAAAGCTATGGAGACTGTATTTGTATGGTGAAACCTTTGAAGTGTTCACAGACTACAAGAGCCTGAAGTATGTGTTCTCGCAAAAGAAGTTGAACCTTAGACAGCAGCGGTGGATAAAGTTTCTTAAGGACTACGACTACACCATTCATTATCACTCAGGGGGTGCCAATGTGGTGGTTGACATCTTGAGTAGGAATGTGCCTATTTTTATGGCTGGGTTGATAGCCCGTGAATGGCATATGTTGGAGGCTTTTAGCCAACTGACGGTGAGTGTGGTGACAAATGAATCATCCGTCCTTATTGCTGGCATGGTAGTTCAACTGGATTTGGTGAACGAGATACGAGAGGCATATGTGGATGATAAATGAATTCATCTTTGGGTAGATGAGCATAGCCAGACTAAGAAATCCGATTTTGAGATGCATGATGGTATACTCAAATTTCGGGAAAGAATATACGTGCCAAACCTAAAGGACTTGAGGCAAAGAATTTTGAATGAAGCCTACAGAGGTCATTACATAGTACACTTGGGAGCCATAAAGATGTATAGAGACCTGGGTAGAGATGAAGACGAGTATGGCAATGAAGGTAGCTCAGTGCGACACATGTCAACGGGTGAAAAATGAGCACCAAAAACTAGCAGGCTAATGAAACCCTTAGACATCCCCGAGTGGAAATGGGAGCATGTCACGATGGATTTTGTAACAGGGTTTCCCAGGAGTCAAAAAGGCAATGATGCAATTTGCGTTATCGTAGATAAGCTAACAAAATCAGCACACTTTTTGCCTACGCGGATGGATAAGCCGGTTCGAAAGTTTGCAAAGTAGTAAATTGGGAAGATAATCAAACTTCATGGCACATCGATAAACATAGTCTCTAATCGGAACCCAAGGTTTATCTCGAGGTTTTGGAGAAGCTTACAAGAGTGCATGGAAACGAAATTAAATCTTAGTACAGCTTATCACCCGTAGACTGATGGACAATCTGAGAGAACCATACAAACACTTGAGGATAAGTTAAAGTCATATGGCCTAGACTTTAAGGGTAACTGGAAAAGCACTATAATTGGTGGAGTTCGCTTATAACAATAGCTACCACAACAGTATTGGAATGGCACCTTATGAGACTCTATACGAGAGGAAGTGTCACTTGCCTATCTGTTAGACTGAGGTACGAGAAAGATAAATATTAAGGCTCGAACTGGTGCAACAGACTAAGGAAAAGATTCGTCAGATTCAAGAAATAATCCAAACCGCATAGAGTCAACAAAAGTCTTACGCAGATAAGAGAAGGCAGGACATGGAATTTGAGGTGGGAGATCATGTTTATT
Source organism: Diospyros kaki (assembly GCA_036245055.1). NCBI lineage: Eukaryota > Viridiplantae > Streptophyta > Magnoliopsida > Ericales > Ebenaceae > Diospyros > Diospyros kaki. The sequence goes on along the minus strand of BSEG01000009.1, from coordinate 15,851,649 downwards.
TAAAAGTATCACCTTAGCACTTGACAACTCGAGGAAAGAACCTCGATTTATAGGACCCTATCCGATTATAGGGCGAGTTGGACCTTTGGCTTACCATCTAAAACTTCCTCTTAGTTTGTCCAATATCCACGATGTTTTCCATGTGTCTCAACTTTGAAGGCATATACCGGACCTGACCTAAGAAATTTGGGTAGAAATGATCGAACTAAGAGACAATTTAACTTATACGGAATCTCCCAAACAGATCTTGGATCGTCGCAACCAAGCTTTAAGAAATAAAGTCATTCCTTTGCTGAAGATTCAGTGGAGAAATCACACCGAGGAAGAGGCTACGTGGGAGCTCGAGGATATGATTAGGGAAAAATACCCCCAGGGAAAAATACCCCCAATTGTTTGAGGAAATGAAAATAAAATAGCAAATTTTTGTGGTTTTCTAAGAAATGTTACCAAAAATTTTGTGGAATAAAGAGATGATTGTGAATAGTGTATTTATTTTTAAATAATATATATTATTCTTGATGTGTGTGATCATTTGTAAAGAGCTACAACGAGAAATTTTGAGAAAAACACGACATGCCTCGTAGGCATTGTTCATGTAGTGGCGTATTGGAATGTTTACTTCAAGCATTAGGGGTAATGTGTGGTTAAGGCATTAAGGTCATTACAATTGCAAGTTGTTTGCAAATATTGGTGATTTGGTTGGTCATCTGCAAAAAAAAATTCGAGGACGAAATTTTCTTAAAGGGAAGAGAATGTAATACCCAAAAATTTGGGGTTGTTTTAGGAATAAGTATTTTTTATAGAAATGCGAAATTTCATGAAAATTGGTATCAAAATAATCTGAAAATGTGATCTAATCAACTGCAGGGAGTGCCCTGGAGCTTAGATACCTACGAAAAAGGGTACGAGATTGACAAACATCTCAAGGTATGATTTTTAGCGTTGAAAGAAATTGGATTAGAGAGTTTTCGATACAGCTATGATTCAGGCTAAAAAACTTAATTGTCATAAGGGACTTCCAAAAAGTTAACAGAACCCTGTAATTCAGGTTTCTCATAAGGAACAACCTTGAAGTGGTTTTGTGATAAGACAAGAGGGTTTCGCGATCAAAGCATACTTTCAGGCCTAAATGTAATTTTTTGAAACTTGATCCAATGTGATAAAACGAAACTTGGAGGATAAAATGTGAATAAGGAAAGTCAGATGTTCATATGGAATTTTTGAAAACTCAAGGGGTTGCTTAGAAGGGCCCCAAATGCAATTTCAAAAGATAAGGGGGCAAAATGCAATTTTTAAAAAACTGGCAGTATGAACATTGCCAGCTGTCGGTCACCTCTCCCATCACCGATTTCGACCGGTGAAGGCTTCAAGGGAGGGCTCAGAGGATGTAGGGCTAAGGGTAGCTTCATTAGGACCTGTCCACGGCCAAGAATCGGCCACATCAACAGCGATGTGATCAAAATTTCCCCAAGATCATAAAACCTCCTCTATGGTAACCGTGCCAGGACGTTGTAATCATCCCCGCTGGTTATCATGTCTATACTCTTCAGCCCCATTACGCGGGCTAAGCCCCATTACGCAGGTTCTGCCCCATTACGCGGGCAGGTGACTTCAGTTACTCATGATAACCCATCAACTAGCCACAACCTCAGCAATGACAGAAACCTCCTCACGAGGTAAGGCACATACCACACATAAAATGAACAACAAGCGATCGAGAAGAAGCAAAGAACATGCAAGAACAATTTACATGCATAAGAACCACTCACCTTGGTTGTTTACCTTTTGGGTGTACCGTTTACGCTCGACGGGTTAGGTTTTCTACAGAAAACACGTATTTTCGTAAATAAAAACTCAAATATTTTTACATAAGGTTGTAGAGCATTAAAATAAGGTCAAAACTATAAAATTTCATGCCAAAAGGAGTTGTCATGCGCTGGAAGAAAAGGGCCATGCGTTGCCACGCGCAGTCCCTGCCGGCGCATGTTCTGCACACCCCACCGTCTTCTCCAATGACGATGCGACAAGTTTTCAATTTTTTTGGTCATATTTTTCTCGTTTTAGCTCCGATTCGACCCCCGTTCGAACCTACAGGTCTCTCTCTTCCCCCTCTATAGGAATATAACAAGAATTGAACTTACCTCATCGTTTTTTTAACTGTTTGGCACGAACTCTGAAGAAGACCTGAAAACTCCAACGATGCCCGTTCTCCCTCGTTTCTCCACCAATTTCTCTCATTCTTTTTGCAAAATCTTCCCCTCACTCTCAAGATCTTATTTCTCATCTCACATCCTCTCAATTTGGCATGATTTTGTCTCAAATCCCAATGGCATGCTTTATGAACAACTAAGGTCCTTATTTATAGAAATCTCGAGCCAATCTCGTGTCGCCACGTACCCCACCACTTGTCCCTCCATGTGTGGCCTTGATTCACGTGCCCAATCCTACGCTGCCACTTGTCCCAAAATTATATTGGATAATATTTGAAATCCAAAGTCATATTTAATAAGTTTTGAAATCCAAAGTTATATTGCAATGAAGTTTGAAATCCATTTCATTTAGGTCCCCGAACTTTTCTTGAATCTCACCAATTCTCAGGTCTTTTAGTAAATTACACTTGGTCTTGGGTTTCTTTTTCAAAAATTGCACTTTTACCTAAACTTCAAAATTACAATTTTACCCCTAGTTCAAAAACTAAACTTTTGTCTCAAAGCTTTCATAATCCTTTGAAATGTCCTATTTCCTTAAATATTTAAACTTAAAAATGTAGGGTATTACATATCTTCTTCTCAGGCGAGCTTCTCGTCGGCCAACGACCGAAAAACTTCTAATGGTGGTTTTTCTTCCACCTTTTGATCTTACTCCTTAGGTCGATCTTATTGGCACATCCCTTGGCTTGAAAACATCACCAGAAAAGCTTCAAATGGCCGGCTAAAGCCTCGGCTCCGGCGTCCGTAACAATTCCGGCCAAGCCTGATATCCCACTTGATTCTACTCCAAATTGTCCCAAACTTTCCAGAACTTACCCTGTAACACCTTGTCTTCTCAAGTGCATGTTACTATGTTGGGGTTTAACTTATAAATACACATTTTCTTTACACGATACATCCCTTAACACCTCAAGCACCATATTTTAAAGAATACCCTCCAACATATCATTACAAATGCAGAAGAAACAATCGAAACCTGATATGGTATGTAACCTAATTCACTTAGATCATAACATGGAAACCGTACCATAGTATAACATCATATCCTTAAACAAAATAAATGGAGAGCCATCTCTCGAAAGTAACAACTGAGTACCTCAGATATAAGCAAAAGATACCTCAAATAACATTGAACCATAACAGTATTACATGATTGACTCGTAAACATCATTCGTAATACATAATAACCTTACATTTAACAAGACTGATCATCAATGAAATATAAGTTTCTCATCATAACTAAAAACGTATCATGAATCCTCATGAAGAAGCAAAACATCAAAACGACTTGCCAGATCCATTGGACACATCACCTCGTGTCGTTATATCTCAACCACTTCCTTGCCTTAGTTACAAGTCCCAACTGTAACGTTTGAATGTTTCAGAAGCATAGCCCAATTAGAAGATGAACCTTCTAGTGAGGGTTTAAAAAAAACATATACATAAATGCATGATGTATAAACATGAACAACATACGCCTCAATATAACTTTCCTGGTAAACTAGCTCGGCATAGAACCATAGGCAGTCATCCCAGCATGCACACAAGGCACGGGAGACCCCTGTACATTATTCCGTCAAACACTCTTAGGGAATTATGGCTACACTATCAGGGCAATATCTCATCCCTACACAAGTATTGATATGCCAACAATATCATGCCATGTGAAAAATCACGACTATCGATGCAACAATACATGAACAGATATGTCAAGATGCACATAAATTATATATAACTTAACAACCTTTGTGCATAACATGCTCAACATAGGCAAAACATAACATGAATAAGTTTTTGGGAAAAATCACTCACCTTGATTTAGCCTCTTAGGTTTCCTCGGTATGTGTGCATTGACCTTGAAATGTGTGTCCAAATAATTTTTTAGTTTCGGCATACTCCTCTAGCCCCAAATTAATTTCTAGAATTTTCTGAAATTTTTCGAAAGCTTTTCCCTATTTTTCTCCATTTCCTTCTATTTTTCTTTTCTTTTCTTTTTTCCTTTTCCTTTTTCTTTTCTTTTTCTTTTCTTTTTCTTCCTCCACCTTCCTCCCTACACGCGAACAGCCATGTGCGCACACACACTGCTTTGTCGCCTCCTCCCACGCCAGCCATCGCTGCCTACCAGCACTACTATCAGTTGCTTTCGATCGTCACGTAACCACCAGCCGACCGCCCCCTGCCACTGTTTTCAACTGCTACATGCTGCCATGACCATTGCCTCTGGCCATCTCCATCGCTGCTATCTGCCGTGACCACCATCGACCGCCTCTATCGCAGCCCGCTCTTCCAGCCACTACCAGCTCGCCGATCGTTGCTATTGTCGTCGCCCATCTCGCCAACCAACTACTGCAACAGCAGCTTCGTTGCTGCCATGGTCGCGCCCAGTTGTTGCCATCTTCACTTAATCTCCTTCTCTTCTTCATTTCTCTTCCAAATGCTTCCTATTTATAGCCAACCCACCGACTTAAGCTGCTTTAGCCATCACTTCTTTCTTCCCACTTACAACAAACTTAACCATTAAGTTTGTAGAAGCTGGCCACGCGCGCACACACACACACATATATCTATATAATAAGGGAGGATGGTTTTTGAAATTGAGAGACAAATGTGAGGGGGACATTTTTTGAATGGTTGGGATTAATTTTCAAGAAGTTCAATGGCTGAGATCAACACATTTTCCTCCCCAAAACCATCCTATCTCCAAACTCACGTTCTTCCCTCTCTGGCCAACGCACACTCACACAGCCAAGTCTTCTATAGTGGCCTTCAAAATTTAAAAATCTTTGGGCATTGGGATTGTGGTCGAGAGAAGAAAAGAAAGCAAAGAGTAAGTGGCCGAGAGCAATCACGAGAGAGAGAAGGCCAATCGATGGCAGCGGCGAGTCGTGGCGGAGACGTCGGTGACTGGCGATGGTAGCTAAGGCAGCAGTAGCGGCAGCCAGTTGCAGTGGTGGAGGTGGCCGAAGGTAGTGGCAGTGCAGCAAGTAAGGCAGTAGCAATGACCAGCCAATGGCCGACAGAGCAGCAGTGGCTGGTGGAGGTGGCCAGTGGTGGTCGCGGCGAGCAGGCGACAGCGTCGGAGGCAGGGTGGGGGTCCGCCATGGCAATAGCGGCTGCACGCAGGCGGTCGCGTGAGGTGCAAACGTACTTCGCCACCGCCGCTGCTTACTTCCAGCGTGACCATGTTCCGCTGCCGACGACCATTGGTCTTCTTTTTCCTTCGCCAGTCGCCATCGCTTGCCTCTGTCGTGCCTTTCTGTTGGAGGAGAAAAGGCAGAAGGCCCAGAAATCAACAGTTTCCATCTCTACCTTTCTCTAGTTTTTGCATATATATTATGTTTCTAGCTCTGTTTTTTATCTCTATATGCAGAATCTAGGCGCGTTTTCATCTATCCATGTCCCTGATTGGAAGAGAATGTTTCTAGGGTTCGAACAAAAACATTCATGTATGTACGATTCAGCGATAGTTTTCGCATATTGGTTAATGGGTATATGGCGATTTGTGGATTTTGGTTTCTCCCTATGTTGCTCGCAGAATAGGTAACACGGAAAATAATTGGCTGTAGTTATTTAAAGTTTATTTCTTCTCCACTGTGAAAGATAAGACTGTTGGCTCCAACGAATATAATGATTTCCAGCAAAGGTCTCTTAACACTACTAAGCAGCTTATTAGAGACTTGGAGCACATTGATATAGTATTCCACATTGGAGATATTTGTTATGCAAATGGATATATTTCCCAGTGGGATCAATTTACTGCACAGATTGAGCCTATTGCTTCTACCGTAGCTTACATGATTGCAAGGTCTGTTGAAACTTTCTGAGAAAAAAAATTTGGAGGATGCAAACATCTCCCATGTATTGTGTGGTAACTGATGATTTGTCCCTTGCAGCGGTAACCATGAGCGTGATTGGCCTGGAACAGGTTCCTTCTATGAGAACAAGGATTTGGGAGGAGAATGTGGCGTGCTAGTTGAGACAATGTTCTATGTTCCTGTTGAGAATAGGGCTAAATTTTGGTATGAGAATATCGTGATAACAACCAGTTAAAATTATATGAATCTTTTTTGGGTTGATATGCATATACATAGGCATATGTTTTCATCTTTTAATTAGTTCAACAATCTTTAACTTTTAGCCTTTTACCACTTGCTAAGTTTCCTCTGAATTCTTCAACAACGATTTGTGGATTTTGTAAGAACAAGTAAAAGATCTTAAGAAATTAACACCAATCTTCGTAAGCACTCTCACATGAATTTGTTGCGATCCAGATTACAAGTAGGCATTGCTGGACCAATCACTAAAACTTTGAAGTTCATAATATTAGACCAACTTAGATTTTGGACTTTGTGATAATGTGGCACCGTAGTGGAGGATAATTGTCAGTATGAGTATTATGGTTGAATTCAGTTCATTCACTAAGTTCATCTGACTGTTATTTCATGTGTCAAGTCTAGATTTTTGGAGTAAGCTAATTTTTTAATTAAATGTAATTATATGAGGAATGCATACTTGGGTATCTATCTGTTGCTATGGTATCTATCTGTTGCTAGGGTATGGAATTATATGAGGAATGCATATTTGTCCACTTAATAGATTTCTGTAAATGTCCAAGTTGCTTCCACAATCATCGATTTCTTTTTATGATACAGGCCACCTGTTTTTGTTTTTGTTTTCAGTCAATGAGAGTTAAAGTTTCTAGGAAAATAAAAATAATAACACCACAATCAATCATAATGGTGCTCTATATATGTAGTTTGTATTTTCCATGGGATTGCCTGCCAACTGGAGGAGCCTGGTGTCGGTGGTGGCCACTGTGGAAATTGGAAGGAAAGGTATGAACGACCCTAAACTCTTTTTTTGTTAATTAATTATTGGACTAAGTCTCCGTACCATACCATACTATACATGGTTCTTTTTCTTTCTTTTGTGGCTGTCTTTTTAAATTTTCTCCCTCTCAGATTTGGTTGCTAATACTGTTTGCTTAGTTGTAATTAATTATATTATTATATCTCCAAAAAGGAAACTTCCTGGAACTTTTCAAATTATTTATTTCTTTTTAAATTTGATCATGCAAGTTCTAATTTCTGAGTAAATAAACTTAATTACTCAAAAAGAGGGTCTCCAAACATCCTAATCAAATTGGCATGCATGCTCATGGGGGTTGAGAATAGACTTTAATTATTTGCATGCCCGAGGATGACAATTAACATTCAAGTGGTTAATCATATATATGGTAATTACATTACATGCTGTGTGGGTAGAACTGCCTTAATTTGCTTCTCCTTGATAAGGAATATGCCCTGAAAGCTACACTACTCCCATTTAGAATAGAACAGGCATGCCAATATGCCATGCCATTGCCATTCATTAAAGTGGCTGCAACTTTAAGTTAACTCACTTGGGTTTGGGTTAGATGATGATGAGGATATGTAGCTTTCCAGTGTTGGTAAGGAAGAAGATCTATTATTCACTCCAAACCTTCAAGACTCAGTGCCCCTTCTAATTAATAAATAAATATTCTCTTTATCTAATGCATAGAATAAGTGGTGTTAAAAATGAGCGCAATCTATCTTATAGGTTGTTTCAGGAGTTCAGAGGATTTCGATGTTTACATGGCTTGAATTTTGTATGGATGAACACATATCTAACTCTCTGTTGATTGGATCTGAATTTTTGATGCCTGAAATTGCCATTAATGCATATATTTTATCTTCTAGATTTGTAGTTTGTTTAAGGAGTTCAAAAGAATCTAACGTTTACAGTCTTGAATTTTGTGTCATTGTATGGATGGGTGCAGATTTCGTTTTGATGATTTAGTGTCTTCTTCTTCTGTCTCCCAACTCAAGTCGTTGGTTAATAATTTTAATAAGTCGGAGTCCTCTCCTGATTATTCTCGAGGTTACTTTCCCTTATTTTCTAGGGTTTCTTTTTCTTCATTTATGATTGATCGTTATTTACTCTGTTTTCAGTCATATTCATTTTATTTTCTGATTCAAGCTTATTGTTGGGTCATGTCAATTGTTTGATTAGATTATTCTCTATTTTTTGTTGTCGGCTGGAGGAGGTTTAGTATTTGAATTTAAAAAAAAATGAAATAATACCCAATAACCGATTGTTTCCTTATGAATGGGATTGCAGTTTTCGTGGGCATTGTATAATCTTCTTTTTGTTTTTTTAGTTTTTGTCAGTTTTGGTTTTTGTATATGATGTGCCCTACGTTGATGAGATGAGATTATGTTGTTGATGATGCAGAAGAAGATGTGCATTTGGGGGCTGCACATTAGATGTACAAGGTTGGAAATTATAAGCAAGCTCTGGAGCACTACAATGCTGTTTATGAGAGTAACCAACTACATTTATATTATCAGGTCTCTTAACCTTCTGCATTTTTAATTAGTTTCAAAAACCCAATTTCCTCTTTTCATGGTGTTGCCTAAGTTCTAGAAAGTGATCAGCTTCTTTTCTTCAGTTTTTTTTCTATCTTTTTACACAATGCTCTTTCTTAATATTCCATTTAGTTTGCTCGGACAACAGTTTCTAATGAAATTTATTGTTCATTCAATAATGTAGAAGGATAAATGAAAACCTTATATGTGCAAGCCACTATGTGCAAGCCATTATATGGAGAGAGGGAGAGGGAGGGTTCAGTAGAGAACTAACTAACAAAAGCAGCATGCCATTAAGTACCAGTTAGCCTCAATTAAGAGAACTAGAACTAATGTTGTTGTATCTGAATTTTTTGTTTTTCTTCTCTTCCAGCTACGTGATTTTGAAATGTGCATTGCTAAAAATGAGGAAACCGTGATATGGAAACATGGCAAATGCTTGGAATGTAGTGTTATACCTTATATAAGTGCTATTATGTTCCGCACAAATAGGTTGAGTTCTTTTTATTATTAAACGTTAATAAAGATACAATTACTTTACTTGCTTTTATATTTTGATTTGTAATATTGGTGAACATTATAAATCTTATATATTTGTTTCGTATTTGAGTTTTATAGAGTATTTTAACATAATATGTATAAATTATAATTATATTTTAATCTTAATATTATTTATATCGTGCCTTTAGGTGCGGGCATTCCCTAGTATATATATATTCTACATCATATAAATTACTCAATCCTCTCAAATCTTTCTACTATCTTCTGAATCTATCTTCATACAAATTTGCAGCCCACTGATTTGCTTCCAATTGCAGTCCACTATTTTGTTTCCTCTGGTTCTTGCCACGTGCATATATATATATACATACTACTATATATATATTACTCTAATAAAGAAAATTCTCATTTAAATCCCAACTTTCATTCTTATTTCAGTTAGGTAATTCTCTAATTGCAATTATATCCTCAAACATCAAATTAATTTGCATTACGATACTTAAAAATGCAAAATTAATAACTCCAAGGCTTACTCGATATGGACGCCTTCATCTCTGCGCCCTCATAAGACTTTCATTTCATCCTGAAACCACTTTAGGGTTTCGTTGACTTCCTAGAGATCCCTTACAATTATTCGATTTTTCAGCCCAAATCACCGTTGTACCGAAAACTCTTTCTGATCCAATTTCTTTTGATGTCATAAATCACGTCTCGAAATGCTCGTCAAATCCATATCTTTTTCCTTAGATATCTAGACTCCAGTTCACTCCCTGCAATCAATTCGGTCACTCACATCTTTGAGAAAGTACATTATAACCCCAATTTATCTAAAAATTTCACTTATGACCCAAGATAAATTATACTTGAGTCCTATAAAAGTTCTTGGGTATTACATACCCTCTTGACTCATGGAACAAAAGCTCTTTATTGGTTTCCCTCAAATCACTCTCAAACTTGAGCAATTTGATGCTCAATATTCGGCTAAAACCCTCGCCTATTTATAGGCAAAATCTAGCTACCCTCTAGCCAATCACCGATCATTGCGTCGCCCACAAGCTTCCTAGGACGATGGAGGCCATACCCTGGCAAGATTTGGTCGTCCCATTGCTGGATTTTGGCTCCACATGCAGTGGTTAGATCAATCATGCTGTGCAGCTATTTGAAAAATTACACTTTGGCCCCCAACTTCTTCCTTTTGCATTTTAGCCCTCTTTCTCAAGTGCTTAGACTTTGATATTTTACCACATGAACCCTTAATCCTCATGCTTCTCAATTGGCCCAAAAAATTTGAAAAATATCATTTTCACCCCATTTTCACACTAGAATCGAAAATTACACTTAGGCCCGAATGAGAGCTTTGATCACAAACTCTTTTGTTTCATCCCAAAACCACTTAAGGGTTATTCTATTCACAAAATTTGAGGCTCTACAGGGTTCCGTGAATTTCCCGGAAGCCTCTTACCATCATTCGATCTTTCAGGCTATAACTTAGTTGTATCAAAAATCGTCTCAGATTTAATTTCTTTTAACGTCATAAATCTCTCCTCGAGATGCTTGTCGATGTCGTACCCTTTTCTTTAGATATCTAAGTTTGAAGATGCTCTTTGCCATCGATTCAGTGATTTATTTTACTATCAAACCAATTTTTTAGTATTTCAAACTCATTTAAATTACGTGACAACCTCATGAAAACATGGGGTATTACAATATTGAAGTGATGTATGTAAAAAAAAAAAAATCTCCTTAAGATAGATTTTGCCCCCTTAATGGTGCTAAAGAATCAATGAATGTCTGTCTCTCAAGATATGACACTTTTTCCAAGAGTAAGTATAGCACAATACTAAATTTGTCAGATGAAACCAAACTTGATCGTACTCTTCTTAACCAAAAGAAAGAGATTGGAAACTTTTGCAATTGGATGTAATAGAGGATTAATGTAGTAAGAAAGTATATTTGATAAGGAATGTATGGAGTTTAAAACTCGAATTGATTTTGGATGATAGAAATGAAATTAGGGAGGGATCCTATTTGTAGTTTCCAAGTGTCCAATCATGAAAGATCATGTTGTTTGATTCGAATTAATTTGAATTTTCAGATTGTATCGTTTTGGGTGCAATCTAGCGGTCTAAATTACATCCTTTCGTAAAGGTACATATCTCTTCCTTTGCACCTTTCACATTTGAACGGACGTGTCCACTCACCTGCACCCCGTATGAACGGTTGCGTCCACTCGACACTCCACTGCATAGAGGCACGCCATGCATGCACCTCCTGGATGCCTACGCCACATCGACGCCAAATCGGTCCTCTTGCCTTATCATCGAGCCGCTTGACCATGCATTTCTAAAAAAAATTCTCCAAAAATCAAATTGGGAGTTGACTCCCAGTCATCCATAATCAACTCCTAGTCTGCCAAAGTTGACTATCGTAAAGCCATAGTTGACCTAGCCAAGAGCCGATCTAACCAAAAGTCTCTCTTGGACAATGTTCGACTCCTACCCTTGTGTAAAAATTAACTATCCTAAAGACACTCACACACAAAGGGGTCACACTCCCCAACGTACGAGATTTTTGTAGTACAAAATTTAAACTGGTAAGTCCAAGTCATATTCACATGGAAGTCAATTATTAAAAAAAAAAAGTAAAGACAGTGCACGAAAATAAATTGTGAAATAGTGTGGTGTGATATAGGAAAAATTGAAATAGTGAATTAACACTGAAAATAAAACATCTTGGGACAAGATAATTTCAGTGCCGATCAATTCATTCCCCAAGCAAGTATAAAATCATAGTGTCATCGGATTTGAAAATTAGATTATAGAATTTTGCTATTGATTACATTTTAGGATGATGATGGTTCTATTTCTAGCATCCTCCATACATGGTATGAGAAAATATAACTTAAGCAACTATCATAAACCAAAATCTATATAATAAGGGATGATGGTTTTTGAAATTGGGAGACAAATGTGAGGGGGATATTTTTTGGATGGTTAAGATTAATTTTCAAGAGATTAGATGGCTGAGATCAATAGTTTTTCCCCCCAAAATGCATCCCATCCCATCCTCCCTCTCTGCAAACCCACCCCCCTTCTCCCCCCCCATCTCTCTCTCTCTCTCTCTCAAAGCCCCTGCATTGTCGCCATTGCCGCCCACCCCCATAACGCCCCGCCAACCCCGCTCCATCCCATCCTCCTCCTCTGTCGTCGCCCCTGTCGCCCACCATCGTCGCCCCTACCCAGCCACCGCTATCACCTCCCGCCAACACCACCTAAAGCTCCGCCTCCAGCTCAAAGGTATATATGTGTATCTCCATTTCATTTTACTGTGTGTGTATATTTCTTATCTCCATTTCACTTCCTGTGTATCTGTCATCACTGTGTATGTATATTTCTTATCTCTCATCCCTTATCTCTCTCTCCTCACTGTGTATGTATATCCCGCCGCCGCTGAAACTCCATTACGACTGTGTGTGTTTGTATGTATATAGTCATTGTGTGTTTGTATGTATATAGTCACTGTGTGTTTGTGAGCACACAATGACTGTGTGCGTATATATTTTTTTAGTTTGTGAACATATCCAATAGTCACTGTGTGCGTATATATTTTTTTAGTTTGTGTATATAGTTTCAATGTGTGTAGTCAGTGTTTTTATGTTTGTGAGCATATCCAATGTGTGTATATAGTTTTAATGTTGCGACTGTGTTTGCATTGTGTTTGTATCGTGTGTGTTTGTAAGCATAGTTACTGTGTGTATATATTTTTTTAATTTGTGTATATAATTTCAATGTGCGCTCGGCAGCCTCTAGAGAACAATTCTCCAGGCCCATTTGTCTCCCACTTCAAATGTGCCTCCTACCAGCCTTAAACTAATTGTTCTGGAGAATTGTCTCCCACTTTCATATGCATGTGTGTACAATATAACAAAATTAATTAATTGTCTCCCACTTCAATGTGTGTACAAAATAATTGTCTCCCATTTATATAGTTGAACCAGAATAAATCTAACAATTTAATTGTCTCCCACTTCAATGGAAATGTTCGGCAGCCTCTGGAGAATAATTCTGCAAGCTATTACTCCTTTCAATTTCAATTCTCAGCATGTAAGTGTGCCTCATGCTAGCCCTACTCACTTTGTCTCCCACTTCAATTGCCAGTAACCTTTTAATAATTTCATTAATTAATTATGAGAACATTTAATGATATTTCTAATTAATTAATTATGAGAACATTTAATAATAATTTAATTATACACATAATATTATGGGAACATTTCTAAAAAATAATATTCCACTAAAAATTTTCAACAGATTAATTAATCCTACCACTTAATAAGTCAGTCATTCAAACAGATTGATTGCACCAAATTAATTAAATAAAAATTAAAAAAGAGAAATCATAGGTAAATAAAATTATACTTTAAGCTTGAGTGAGGGGATTAATTATTATTGTAAATGATGCAATGAATTCGTTCAACACCTAAACCTAGCCTTTGCTTTCTATTTAAAAAAAATTTTAATTACTGTAAAAAATTGTTGCTTTCTACAACAATTGAAATTTTTAAAATAGAAAAAGACATCAACAGTAGACGACTTTGTTATCTGTTAAAATATTATTATTTATATTTATATTAAATAATTAAAATATTTATTTCTTTTGTCATTTAAAAATTTATAAATTGTTTATAAAATGACTAATAATAATTATATTATGAATATTAATAATAATATTTATAATAATGAATAATCAATAATAATGAATAATTATAAATAATATTTATAAATTTAATATTTGTTATTTTACTAAAAAAGAATATTTAATTTACTGAGTTTAATAGAAATTTGTCAAATATTAAAGTTTAATAGAAATTGGTCAAAAATCTTCTTACTTTATAATAAGAGAATTTTTTTTTTTACTATCAAAGTTTAATTTACTAAGTTTAATATTTAATTTACTATCAAAGTTTATTTTATTATAATAAAATCTTTTTTAATTAAAATAACATAAAAAAAAAACGTGTTCTCCAACCAAGAATTCCTAACCCATAAGAGTTGGAGAACACAAGGGTTCTCGACCACTCATTGTCATGATCGCAGTCATGTGTGTTTGTATATATATTATATCTATATAATAAAGTAAGAATGTTTTTGAATTGTATAACACAAATGTAAGGGGGGACATTTTTTCAATGGTTGAGATAGGTTTTGATTTTTCATCAATGGCTAAGATCAAGTTATGTTTGCCCCCCAAAACCATCACATTCTCATATGCACACTCTCTTTTTATATGTATACAAATTTTGGAATTAAATTTTATATGTATGCACAAAAGCAATAAATTTTGGAATTAAATTTTTAATATAATTTTTTTATATTTGATATTTATATTCACAAATTATAATTTTTTTTTATATTGGTATGTATTATTTGATATTTAACTTTTAATTTAATTTATTTAAATTGTAAAATATTTTTTTAATTTAACTTTTTTATTTTTTGTTATACAACGTTAATAAATATAAATCGTGCCTTTAGGCACGGGCATTCCCTAGTGTATATATATTACACTTAGACTTGGGTATGGTATAACGGTATTTCTAATTTGGACAACTCACATACTTGCCATGAGAGTTCTAAGTTAGGCATATACCCCAATTCAAATCTAAATGTTTTGGTAAAAATTCTTTATATAATTCAAAACCTCAACTAAGTAATGGAGTTCAGCTTGTTTGAGTTATTCATGGCATCGGACACTGTCATTGTCTCAATCCAAGACTTATTTAGTCACACGCCTCCATTTAAAAATGAATTAACAGAAATTAAATGATGGGAATCTAAAAAACAAAAATTAAATAACAAGAAATTAAAGTTGTAAAAATTAAAATGCTGGTTGTAAAATTAAAAGGCAGAATTTAAAGAACATAAATTAATTATGATAAACAAAAATTAATAACAGAATGTAATGGACAACAGAAAATATAGGTATAAGGAATAAAAAGACTGAATATAAAAAGCATCAGAAATTTAAAGTTGTTAAAATTAAAGACGGTAATCTTAATACAGCAAATAATCAACAGAAAATAAAGAACGGTAATCAATTAAACCAACAGAATCGGAAGAAGTTATGTGCGTCACCAGCTTTGCTCTCTATCCCAGAATCCCCTCCAACGCACTCTCACTGTGCTGCTGTGTGGCCGTTTAAACCATCGCACTCTCACTGTGCGATGCTGTCCGTTCCAGCTGCTGTCCAAGCCAATCTCCTCCAGCGCACTCTCTTCTCCCAGCCTCTGTTCATTAAACCCCTGCGCTGCTGTGTGGTCGAGAGATTCCAGCGCCGTGCCTTCGTTCTGTCCGAGAAATTAATCCCCCTTATTCTAGAATGAAAATGGCCGATAGGGGCTTCCGAGTTTCACTGTGCTTTGCTTGTATATATATATATAGATATATCACCCAGCGCACAGTATCCGTTTCTATTTATATATCACGCTGAAATTGGCCTGGAAGTTGAGGGAAATTACCAAGGAGGGACCGCATTCTCAGCCACTGAAATGCCTTCTAATTTCATTCTAATTACCAAATTGACATTGCATGTGGTTGGGCTGGGCTTTCATATTTTGGACTTCAAATTGGGCTGCGGCTGAGTCTTTAAATTGGATTAGTGGGTCCTCACGGGCTGCCTCAACTTGGATATCAAACATTACATGCGGCTGGGCTTGCACATGTGGGCTTCAATTGCAATTTAGTTCCAATCTTCAATTGCAAGTCCACTGCTTCCTTTCCAATCCCACGCATGGCTGCAAATTCAATATAGGTTATTAATATACTGTATTATATATATATATATATATGTATTACAATTGGCATTTCAATTCACGCTGTAACATGAATATATGTATTATATATATATGTTATAATATAATATAATATATATTATATATTTATATTTATATTTATATTACTAATTCTTTTTCTATTTCTTTTATAAAAAATTAATGAGAATATTCTTTTTTTTTTCTTTTTTTAAAATTTTTAATTCATCCCTTATTTCTCTTTAAATTTCATTTTCCTATAAATTTGCATATAATCACAAAGTATTCAATTAAGCCCAATTTTAAGGTTAAAATAAGGGTATAATTATAACAAAATTTTACAAAATTGATCACTAATCAGACAGTCGACTGCCACTAGGATAAAAGTAGACTCCAGCTTTCTAGAAGTCAACTTTAGTGACTAGAGTACATTATAAGGCGTTTTCAACACAGAATTCTTTTTTTATATTAAAAAACACTTTATAACTTGGAGACTCTTCTAATTCACATGTTTAAAACCCATTAATTCCAACATATAGTACACACATCACACATGCATGATCCATCAAAAGACAAGGAGAAAAACATGCATGATGCAATCCTTAATTTCAAAATTAAGCAGTAGTAATTAATAATTAATGATGCAATGAGAGAGTTGTTACTTTGTCTATAATTGATATATATATATATATATGTAGAAAATTGATGCTGCTATCTCCTCCAGTAAATGAAGCTCCAACTCAAGTTGTTTTGAAGTATATTCAATATTGGTATCACCCGCGCATTGCTATTGGTTGTTTTTTTATTTATTTAAGTAAATGAAAGATATAAAAGCTAATAAGGAACTTGACAAAAGGAGACGATATTATATAGCTTTCTCAATAGGGGCTAAAAGGGGTTTTAAGATGCATATCAAAAATATATTCATCAACAACCTTATAGGAGGTAAAAGCGAAGGATGAATTGTGCTAGGTTTCCAAGAAGAAGCTTCCCATGAACATGATGCCAGCTCATGTGCCATTGCAATTGCATTTGCAAATCTGGGGATATGAACAAGGGACGTTTGTTGTGTTGGAGGTCTTGATTATCTAATATCAAGTTTGGAGCCCTCCAGTAAGGTGCTGCTTATTGCTTGTTCATTGTTGTAGCCCAAACTGGCGAATCAGACTCAAAAAGAACTTACTTTGTTATAGCCCTCGAAAGCTGCCTCTTTAAAGGCTTTTCTAGCAATCACTCTTTCTTCTAAAATAGAGAAAGGAAATTGATTGAAAACTATAATATTGCTTGTACAATGATAGAAAAAAAAAAAAATTAAACGTCATGCCCATGAATTGTAAAACTCATATAAATTATGTAATGTGATAAATAAACATGTACCTAGATCCATCCAAACTTTAAACCATAAGAAAATTATCGATTGATGACAAAACATCTAGAATCTGGTTTCTTCCCCTTCACATCAACCTTAATGATGGACTTTCTTCCCCTTCACATCAACCTTAATGATGGACGTAAGAATATAACTATAATTATTTTCTGTATTGGGTAGGAGAAGAACCAAACCCCATTTATAGTAGTAGAAGTAGTTTTCCATCAAGACTCATTAGGACTTATCCACATCTTATAAACCAAATAGAATTTTAAATTAATCAATTATTTTATTAAATCATTTGATTATCTCATTAGATTAATACCATCATATTTGATATTTAATTTGATTATTTCATGAGATAAATGCCATCATATCTGATATTTAATTTGATTGTTTTATTAGATAAACACTATAATATCTGATAAAATAATTATATCAATTATCTTGTAATATACCATATAATTGTTATTGATTTATCTAATGAGATATTTTCTATTAATTATCATGTGAACCACAAGATAATTTTTGCACTAATGACGTATAAAATCTTGAATTTCTCCCTTCTTTCAGGTGTTTTTCCTTTATTTATAGATGTAACTACCCGTTTGAGAGTCTAGAATTTATTTAGAATTATTTAAGTATTTATTTAATTTTTGAGTTAAAAGAATTTATCAAGGTGGCAATTTAGAGATTTTTAAATGAAAAGAAAAGTATTTAAAGACATTTAATTATTTGAAAATAAATGCAAAGGCATGAAGGTAATTCTAGAGTTTTAAATAATAATTTTCTATTATTAAGAATTATTTAATTAGAGATGTTATGTAATTGGGAGAATCCATGCATGAGAAGGTTTAGGTTTGAAGTCTTCAAGTTATAAAAGGAGACTGAGATGGGCTTTTAGGGCTGCCTCTTTATATATATACAATCTCATTGTGCATATTTTTCTTCACGCTGTGAAGAACAGAGAGCCAAGAAGCCGTAGTAGAGCTTTGCATGGGAGATTTCCATTGGAAACGTTGAAGTCGATCAAGAAGATCATAAGGAAAATATCTATCCCTGTAAACCATTCTTACGAGATCATGTTTCAGTGATATTCTCGGTTTATTTAGGATTCTTTAGTCTGTTTCTCAGAATTTTTACAGTCAGTATATATATATATATGTATATATGCACAAACAATGAGTTTATGAGCGAGATATGCAAGTTTCTTTATAGCAATTCAATCAAAAATTATCTTTGAATCATCCTTAAAGTTGTTTCATATCGATTGGGATTTATTCCCAAGTTTCCTTTCGGAATAGTGTAGATTTGTTAAAATTTGTTAAAAGTTGTATCAGAAAATGATCTCTGTAATTGTTCGTATCTATGTTATTAATTTGTAGACATTCGAATGAGTTCCTTCATATCCAGATGGATTTTTCAGAGTATGTGAGTGACATCTGGATGGGTTAGAGGCTATCCGGATGAGTGAGAAAGATTTCTGTGAGTAATATCCAGATTGTACAGTGCATATCCGGATGGCCCTATGTGGTATTTGGGCCTATGTGCATATTTAGATGTGTCCAGTGATTTTGTGAGTAATATACGGATGCTTCAAGTCGTATCCGGATGTGTTTATTATTCTTTGTGAATGATATCCGGATATCTTGATTCATATCCAGATGAGTCTTAAGTGTTTTGCGTATAATATCCAGATGGTTTCTTCATCCATCCGGATAGGTCTAGTATATCCGGATGCCTCTATCATTAAATTGAATTTCATATCCGAATGGCTCTTATGGCATCCGAATGCCTTAGTGAGATATTTAGATGACATAAATCATATCTGGATATCCTATGTCATATCCAAATAAGTCTCAGCATATCCGAATAGCTTGTGTTATGTAATCCCAGTGTATGTGGATGAACTTTCAGCACATCCGGATGTCTTTTCTCATATCCGAATGTCCTCCCTTGTATTTGGATGGACTCTCTTGAAATTCGAACAGCCTTCCAGCGATGTTTAATTCAAGATTTTAATTAAATTAATTTTTTCTATACTTCTAAATATTGAATTTTCATATCAAAATAAGATAAATATAACATGCCCATATCATGGATCATAATTCGTAGAATCTTTGTATTCCAATGATGTTAATGATGATTAAATTACTCGTTTAGCATTATTATGTGACATGTATGATTTTATGTGCATACATGTGATGCCCCGTTCTCACTTACGGGTGCCACTCGTGAACAATCAACCGAATTCTTCACTTGCCCGCCTATTCGTGAAGGGCAGACTATGTTTCAACATGAAACGCCCTAGGTGAAAACTAGGCTTCTTCCTTTCCTTCCCTCAACCCCAAGATCCACTAGCAGATTTGAGCTTTAACCATACCACACTTGGTTAAATAATTTCCATTAAGTTTGCTCAACCGCCATTTTTATTTATTTTAATATTTCTTCTTTCCAAGAATTCCATCGGACTATATAAAATTCACCATTTCAATCAACCCATTAATTTTACCAATTTTGGAGGAAAAACTCATATAATTTAAATTTCCAAAAATTTTGGCATTTCCTCCAAAAATACCCAAACCCCTTTATTTTTAAAAATTTCTCTGGGTCCCATAATCAACTAAGAATTGCCCTAAGAATCCCCCAATTTTTCAAATTTTTTAAAAAATTAGCCGGCGGGGCCATCTGGCGTGCCTGGGGCCTGCGGTGCGCTGGCCGCGTGTGCCCCATCGCCTGCCTGCCTGAATATTCACCAAACCGTTTCATCACTGCTTTACCGAAATAAAGGGCTTAACCCCCCACTTGGGTATAATGTCCCAACAGCTCTTATTACTCGCAGCTAAGTTGTGGGACTAACCACAGCCTTCGTCACCTCTACCGTGCATCTCACAAATTTTCAGCCCCTGAGCATCTGCATAATCATTGCGTTGCCCTGTGCTTTTAGGCGAGCCAACACCTAGTCATCAATATCGTGTTGCTCCCTTACACTGGCCCAACAATAGTTCCCAACAACATGGCTCAGGTCCATTACTGATTTGCTTCGCACTCGTAGTATGATTTCAGCCTTTCCGGCCCCACCACGCCCGCAGCCATTTCCCCACCATGCTTCCTACTCGGCTACTAATCTATCGGAAGATTACCGCGTTCCTCGATTCCTCCATAGGACTACTCTAGATGTCTTATCCCTTGCAGGAGACTATCAGTCTCACTTGACCAAATTTCCTAAGGTGTTGTTTTAGATCTTTGGCATCTGATCGTCACCTACAGTTCACTAAGTTGTTTCGGCCCATGGGCCATCTGCTCTCATCGCGAGCCAACTCATTAGTCCTCTGCCACACGGTCCATAGCATCAAATACATCATAGCGAGCCTTGCATCCATAGCATCAATGCTACGTCAAAACTTCTAGAGCCACGATGGTTCACCCTTTTTCTAACGAAGCAACCTTTTAGGTCGTCCCTTCCTGAATAATCTCAACCTTACGCCTTGAGCCTTATTCCTCAAGGCTTTACATCTCGTACAACCTAAGAGAATCTCAAACCACTCCACCTTTTGAGGCCTCATGATCTTACCCCACAAGATCATACCTTATGGCTTTCAATCAACATTTGAAAGTTCTAACTTTCCATAACAATGGGTCCAAGTCCATTATGATTCATTTCGCCACCCAGCTCATCCTATAGCTTAACTATCAACTATCTTAATCCACAATTGACGTGGTGAGCCTATCTCAAGCTCTAGCACCCATAACCCAAAGACCCTGCCAGTACCCTCCAGGTAAATCGAGACCTCCCGTCTCTCCTTGCATACCCACGAATGCATTCAGACACTATGCCCGACCTGGCCTTCCAGCACGCCCACCCGGGCTTCCATGACTTGGAATCTCAAATTCGGGGTCGCTACATCACTCACCATGCCCCTGCCCACTCGGCATCCAAAGTTGGCATTTCTTGTGTGTGCATAGCCCATGGATGTCATGTTGCCATAACTCATCGCCCTCGACCCACACACATGTTCATACCCTTCCTTGGGTGACCTTCTCGTCTCCCTAACAAGGGACTCATGACCTTATGTGTCATTCCCGACCCCAAGCATCACAATGAGGGTCTATTCACCTCTCATTTCCCAACCTTAAGTGTCCCTACTTACCCCAAGCGTCATAATGAGAGTTTAATTGGCCCCTCATCCATCATTCGCATGAACGGTCACTTGGCCTTTCACTACTAGGACTTCTAATCCCATGGCTCCCACACGCATATCAACGCATGTCCAACTCCTTTATTTCGAATCTAGATTCCCTTAGATTCCAAATCAACATACTAGGGATTTTCCATCGCATACAAACACTCGCTTGGGTTCATTCGCCACACACGTATCCTTCCTTAGGATAGATCTTATTTCATCATGAAACCAACTGGGGCACACCCATACCCTGAGAACATCCCCTTCAGAATCGCCATAACAATACGATCACCTTGAACCACATACATTTAGCATGCATACCTCACACCTGACTCCCCTCTGAGTCTTTCTGCAAGCTACCAACGTCATGCCTACCCTGGCCATGACATGCATATGCATTGCATGCACACAACCTGTTGACGACTCATTTCCTTGAGCTTCGAGCTAATTTCCATCTTAGCTCACTCTACTTCAAGCACACAACCCTTATCGCACCACCTCTAAGGGAACTACTCCATTCCCTCATACCTGCTTGACCAACTCCCCAACATAGGGATGTTTCACTAACCCCTTCTTGGATTAGCTATACCTCGGGCTCTCCTTGCCCCTTCATGACTCTTGTCATGACTTAGCTTCGTGTCCCCACACGATCCTCAACACTTTAATCACAAGGAACTCTCATCCTTAGAACGCTTCATATACCCCCAAATTTCCACATTCGGGTTCTTGACACCAACACCCATACTTGGGCCCCCCCTTTTTTTTTCTTTGCTCGAACCGTATATCTCTTACAGAATATCATCTCAACCCATGATATTTTTCCTATTCTCATAGCAGGAATATCTGAGCACTTCATTCACATCACCACAGACCTCGATGCCTCGACCCAATTCCTACGGTCCTCGGACAGGTGGTCCTACTTCCAAGACCAACGGATCAGCCTTCTTCCAATTTACATCAAGCATCCTCCACTCGGCTCTCCAACCACCGCTCATATACCAACTGTGACGCCCCGTTCCCACTTACGGGTGCCACTCGTGAACAAGAACAATCAACCGAATTGCTCACTTGCCCGCCTATTTGTGAAGGGCAGACTATGTTTCAATACGAAACGCCTTAGGTGGGAACTAAGCTTCGTCCTTCCCTTCCCTTAACCTCAGGATCCACTAGCAAATTTGGGCTTTAACCATATCACACTTGGCTAAATAATTTCCATTAAGTTTGCTCAATCGCCATTTTTATTTATTTTAATATTTCTTCTTTCCAAGAATTCCACCGGACTCTATAAAATTCACCATTTCAATCAACCCATTAATTTTACAAATTTTGGAGGAAAAACTCATATAATTTAAATTTTCAAAAATTTTGGCATTTTTTCCAAAAATACCCAAACCCCTTTATTTTTAAAAATTGCTCCAGGTCCCATAATCAACCAAGAATTGCCCCAAGAATCCCCTAATTTTCCAAATTTTTAAAACAATTAGCTGGTGGGGCCATCTGGTGCGCTCGGGGCCCCGCTGTGGGCTGGCCGCGCGCCCTACCTGCTGCACACCTGCTACCCGCTACTCGCCTACTTGACTACAAATTTTTTTTTGGCCCTTTTAGATCAAATTTTCTAGATTTTACATGCATCATCCATACATCACAAATAACCACTTTCTCCCACCAAAGCTTACACAAATAAATTAATACTCCTTACACCTTTTTTAGGCCCATTACCACATGAATCAAATAAACAAGAAGGCTTCCTAAAGCCAAACCAAATGTGAGGTTTACACCAATATTTTGGCTTCCACATGCCATAAGCCAATATCTCATTAAAAAAAAATAAAATCATACATAGCATTTACAATACATGCTTAGGCTTCAACAAGCCACAACCAATAGCAAAATACATCACAAGGCTTCCACAAGCCATACTATGTTCTTGAATCTTCATTCCCATGCATCCACATGCCATTTCCTCTTTGCCTTGATTTTTCTCATACCTTTACAACCTATATTTGAGGGTAAAAATCTCATGAGCTATTAAGATCAATAAGGGTGCAATGACAATAAGTATGAACAAAAACATATCATGTGATGCCAAATGCATGTATGCAACATGGTTAGGGCTTCCACATCCTCACAACCACCTAGGTTTTAGGTTTTAACTACCCTACCCCACACAACCTCATGGCCATAGGTCATTGAACATAAAGAAAAACATGTCAATGAACACATTTAAAAGTTTAAGCACATACTTTACCACTTGCAAGCCACCATCCCATGGGGCTATCCCTTACCTCATTCTTTAAATCTTCCAATCTTCATCTCAAGAGAGCTCCCATCATCATCTTTTCCCATCTAAGGTGGCATTTCAAACAAGCAACTTACTTTGCACACAAAGTATACCAAAATAAAGAGAAGAAAAATGGGACTTACCTAGATCCCTTCATCTTCTTCTTCTTCATCCTTTCCTCCATGAGAGACTTCTTCCTATCTCTCTTTCTTTCTTTCTTTATTTTTCTCAACAATGAAAGACTTCTTCCTTTCCTTTCTTTTTGATTTATTCTTCTAGTCTTGATATTACAAATGCAAGACTTCAGCTCAACCCTCCATTATTTTCTCTTTTGGAAAGGAAATCATAGCCATACAAATAAAGCACAATCCATGTGCTCTTGAGAAATCTCAATCTCAACCATTGATTTTGAGGAGATCTAATTGATAGAGCGAATATTTTCATATTATTTAGCCCTTATATTTAGTCTTTTTGCACGATAGTTGTGTCATTTTATTCATCTTGATTTTGTTTTATTTTATTTTATTTTATAGGAATTGGGCTTCACACTATTTTATCTTATTTTGGATAGATTAGGGCTTCCTGGGTCATGAGGAATTTTGATGGCAAGAAGGGAAACAAGGAGATTGGAGACAAAGAAGCAAAAGTGTGTTGACAAATTTGACCTTCTATGCTTCTTTCAAATTTTTGGCCAAGTTATAATCCCAGAACGTGAATGATGTCTTCAGAGAAATTGTAGAGGACTTCTTGGGATTTCTGGAATGGTATAGTTTGTCCAAATCTAAGTTCGTTTGTGCTTCCAAACATCGCTTCAAAGTTAGGGCCGAAAAGTTGGGTCAAATTAGGAAAGCTGCACAGACACTTATTCTTTAAAAGGCCATAACTTGGGTGTCCGATATCCAAATCAAGTGATTTAAAATCCCAAATTCATCTAATCTTCCTGATCTACAATTTTTATGAAGGGGCCGAATCCCAGAACGCACGTTATCCTATTCGAAATCGGCTATGAAGTGGCAGTAACCTAGGGTTTCCTCCCTAAGCTCTATTTAAGCACCTCAGGAGGCCATTAGCTGGGAATTAATTTTTAATTGATTTTTACTTTCTGTCCCATGAATAGTAGCCGTTTTTTCTCTATTTTCTCCATGGAGGGCTAAACACTTGTAATCAGTAGCAAATCCGAACTTATTCCATGGTTTGAATCTCGAGAGCTTCTACGAAATCCGGTTTGAATTTCAATTATATTTGTTTTAAGTTTTCTCTACTTCTTTTCCGCTTATTCTAGTGCATGTTCAAGACGGTTGTATGAATATATACGGGGTGGCTTTAATGTTATAGTCGATTGATATAACACACGAAGGAAAGAAGCAGAAACAAATAACTTGGTATGATGGTTATGAATACTAGGTTCTGGAATCTGTGTGAATGAAGATTAAAATTGGTAGACTGATTGAAGGAGGTTTTCTTTGATCTTTATATCAGCGTTGATTTGATCTCTAGATGGTTGTTGGGGATTTATTTATCCAGATTTTGGGTGTTGAAACTCTGCTAGATCTAATCTATAAGAAGGGATGATGAAAACCTGGTTTAAGGGAAAGATTTGTAACTGGTTGCGTTTGGATCCATAGACAATTTCGATTTTTATATTCTTACTCAATCTTCATACTTTCTTTTTCATCAAAAAAACCCCCTCACTCAGTTCTTGTCATGACAGATTTATATTGAGGTTCCTTTGAGAGACGACTTTGGGGTCGCACCCTTACTGCAGATCCAAAATATATATTCATCTAATCTATCGGGGTTCGACAGTCTCGATCACTAATCTCCACCATTGGCTAGAAACACATCTTGGCTATAAACATATATATATATTTACATGTGGCAATCCATACCAACCACAAGCTTCCATCCACCACCATTGGATCATTCTCCCAATTTTAAGACCCAATCTCATAGCTTGAATTCTTTCCAATTTCCAATTATTTAAATTGGACTAATTTCACCCATCACTTTTGAGAGACATAAATTCCTCCTTTTTCATTTATATAAATCACCATATTTTCAAGCATTAATGGTGACCATTTTACTTTCTTTTCCATTTATCTTTTTCCCCATCATCATGATGGCCTTCATAAATGCTTTGAGAGACATTTATAATTTCCTTTTTAAATTATTTTAATCTCTCATTTCTCCCAAAATATCTGCACATATGCACACACACATATATTGATATGTGCCTTCCCACAAATACATATATATACACATTGGCAATCCATGTCATGACCCAAGAATAAATAATCATCATTGGATCACAAATCTCACTCAAAGATTAATCCCATCTATTGGATTTATTAATTTCACAACATTTAATAAATGGAGACACTTTTCACACATCAAGAATGAATGACATAATTCATTTATTTTTCCTTTAAATAAATCCCATATTTTCAAAGTATTAATGGGAGACCATTTTTCATTCTATTTGGATTTATTTTTAATCCAACTCCATCATTACATAAATAATTAATTCCCATTAACACCATTTTACTTGAACAAGACTTTGCCAAGTGTCATCCCTAGACACTAACCTTGGCTTCCAAGCTTCCATCTCAACCATCCATGTGGAATTACCACATTAATTCAAAAATTTTAGGAAAAATCAATTTTTTTTTCACATAATTGAATATTCACCATTTTTCCTATTTTCCATAATTTAATTCCTTTATGGAATTTCACTCCAAATTACTAAAATACCCTTTGTGAATTATTCATTTCATTAATCTCCTTATAAATACAAAAATGGAAATTTAATTCACTTACATACTTAATTCCACCTGGAATTATTTTCAATTTACCAAAATACCCTTTATTGGACTTCACTATCCAAATTACCAAAATGTCCCTCTCATACGGCCCCATTATTCACAAGGATCCCTCACCTTCTCAAGGGCATTTTTGGAAGTTTCTCACTTCATTTCTCATTCTCTTAACATTGGTAACACCGGGTGTTACAATACATCTTGGTATGAGCATGGAGCATGACTTTATATGGAGCACTTCATATCGTGTGCTAGTATGTATGTGAGCATAGCATTGCATTATGCAAGCCAGACGACTAGTTCGCGGGGATACCATCAGATTCAGTTACACTTATGTGTTACTCGCCTGGTGACGACCAGGGGGTTAGGGGCATATTACCCATAGTATGTGCTTATAGCTTTTATGGTTGCAAATTTCAGATTAAGTAAGTATGTATTACAGATTATGTGGGCCTATGAGCCAAAGTTGCATTACTTACATTTATTTACAGACTATGTGCATTGACATCTTGTGAATGCAATCCTTCAGTTAACAGTAATCTCTCAGTACAAGTTCAGTTAGTATTTTATGAGTATCGATATTCTTTGATTCAGCTTAAGTTATTCTTTCATGTCTATTACTTGCTGAGCTTTGTAGCTCACCTTGTACTCTTCACCATTCTAGGTCCTAGCGGGGGAGTACCAGATGTGGGGTTTAACAACGATGGTTAGTAGTGTGTGTACATGGAGCCGTTCAGGAATAAAAGATGTCTGGGAGTTTTGTTGAGTTTTGTCAGTTAGGAGGATTTATATTTCAGTTGAGGGATTATCTTAGTCAGTGATTTTATTTTCAATTTATGTTGATCCTCTCATAGACTAGAGTTATGATATAGTTTGATTGAGATGTTTCAGTTATGATTGATTAGTTGAGCTATTGACAATTCTAGTTTTAGTTTTATAGTGATTTTTAGTTTATTATATCTATTTTCCCCGTAGCATCTCTTCTCGAGCAGTTCTAGGAGAGGGGGTGTTATAGATAGGCGAGTTGGTGAGGGGCAAGTTGGTGGCCTTTCCTCTTTTTTTTTTTCTTTTTCCAAGGAGTCTCTAATCTTTGCATAATTTCACCATTACCTTCTCCCACCTTTTCTTTTCATGTGTCAATCCAACACTACCTTCTCATCCCTTCCCCATATCAGGGGTTTCAAAGTCCTCTTAATAGGTGAGAAAGTACTCATTTTTTCTTTAAATGTGGCCAAAGACATTGTTGAAGACATCCCCTTTCTATTAATAGTCTCAAAGTTGACAAAATATCTTCCCAATCATTGTTTCCATTATTTAGGCTTACCCATAAGGCCCTTCAAGAACATACATTTAAGTCCCACAAATGAACTGTCATCCTTTATTTCCCACCTATTTTTAGTTTAAATATTCCACATTTCTTGGCCTTTGAAATTTGAAATTTCATAATTTTATCTAAAGCCACCATTTTTATGATTTCTTTCCCAAACAACTCTTTGCATTGCATGTATCCCTACTTTAGCTTCCCATATATAATTAATAATTTTTTTAGACTACAGAAATTGGATTTGGATGCAGGGGAACCTCAACAAACAGTTGGTAAGGCCAAGCGAGAAGAAAGATCAAGGAGTCGTCGGAGGAGATTAGTAATGGGGGCTCGACCTACTATTTAGCGGAGCAGAATGATGGAGCTCTGAAAAGCTAGAGGGGTCTTAGATGGGTCTCCAAAAGGTGCCTATAGAGTATGTGGGTGATGCATGTGGATGAGTCTTTCGGGTGATCTATAAGACATAAGAAAATCAGAAGGCACACAGGGATTTCTTCAGCACAGGCCCTCCAATGCCTAAGTCAGTATATGTTATGGAGAAGTAAAGATGTAGTCGGATGTAATATGCTCAAATGTGCCACATGAATGATGTCTGTGGGTGCCTTATGAGGAGGTGCATAGGTGAGTAGTATGAGTGAATTGTGTAAGTGGACCTTTCGGGTAAGTGGCACGAAAGGATAGAGAGAGAGAAGCCCTAATGTTTGAATGACTTGCTGGAATTTGAGGACTCAAGGAGTATTTATAGCTATTGATCGTGACTTGGGAGGGAGTGCATGACTCTCCCTTGCATCTAGTGGTCTCAATGTTAGGCATGTATGGAGGGACCTATGTGAGAAACCCCCTCCCTTTCGAAAGGTCCCTAAGAGGAATAAGAGCCTTTGGAGGCTGGCCTTATCGCCATGAGGCAACGAGGGTGAAATCTTGGGGGCTTTCGAGTGACTAGGGAGGTTATCAGAGACTTTACCACATGCTTGGGTGGATGTGCATGAGGGTCATCTGTGGATGCTTATGGAAGAGGAGCACACGACATGACAAATGGTAAGGCACAACAAGTGGCATCTCATGGGAATGGTGCAAGGTGCGACCTAAAATGCGGCATGGCAAGGCACGAGGGTAAGGCATGTGAAAGACGTGCATGTGGTTTGCTATGAAAGGATGCAAATAGCTAGTTACTGGGCATGTAAAAGGGTCTTCTACGCACGAGTGGTGCGACAAGGTGGTCGTGCATGGGTGCAAAAAGGTGGGTGTGTGGTAGGCTAGCATAGCATAGTTGGGTGGCCACGTGGCTAAGGCAGATGCAGCAAGGGAGCGATTTGCGGCCTTGGGAGAAGGCGGGGCATATGGGCACAAAAGGCTTGGTTGTGAAAGGTGCAAAAGGCTCGGTTGCGTAAGTAGCTGGCATGTGGGCGTTCGCGGGAGACCGGCGCTGATGGTAGCCATGTGGGAGACTGGTCGCAAAAGGCCTTACATGGAAGGCTTGCCGCATGCATGATGAAGCACATCCACACAAAGGGCATCTGTCTGAGGGGATTACGTCCCCTCTTGCGGCTAAAAGGGCTTAGCAGTAGGGCCACCCCCCTATTTGTTAGAAAACTTAGATCTTATCATACACAATGGAATAAAAGTAATTTTTACAAGTATCATGTTTTTCAAAATATATGATTTACAAAACGAAGAAAAAATGGAAGAATACCTATTGATGAAATTTGATTTCTGTCTTAGGTCACCCATCGTTAAATCCTTCAAGTGTAGGATGTCGAGTTGGTCCACTTAAAACCACTTTAATCCAAGAGCATCTCGAGAGAAGAAATATAAATTTGTTTTTTGAAAAATTTCTGACTAAATTTGTATTCATACGTTTTGGTTTATGGACCTATTTGTAGAGCACAACGGAAAACCCTAAGTACCATTAGGCAGGGCTTAATGTGCTAGCATAAAGCTTGATCCAATTATTAATAATTAAATAATTCTATTAATAATATAATTATTTAATTATTCTTATTTATCTAATAAATAGATGCACCAAAAATTACTAATTTATCTTTCTTCTCTTTAAAAGTGATTTCTTATTTGGTAGGGCTTTTTGGGTTCACAATTAAATTGACAATGGGAATAATCAATTATTAATTCTCATAAATTATGAGTGACATCTAACAATATGTCATGATTACCCAATTTAATGTGACACGGGTATAGTGAACATTTTACTACGATACCATTCAATACGGTCCCTCTATCATCCTACATCTTGATAAGATATGAGAGATCATGAACAACAGGCAAAATATATTAATCTCATCATATGACCAAATCCAAGATCAATCTTAACTAATATGACACAATCATATAGAACATACATTCCATCATCATATTACATCAGCTAAGGATTTATCGTCAAGTGATTATTGGATCACATAAGATATCCTCCTCATAATCTCGAGGTGATAGATTCCATGTCTGATGCACACATACCTCATTCACCATTGAACTAGGCACATAGATACATATAATTGTCCCTAATTAGAACAACCATATAGTATTGTTGATATCCTAATCCACTAATGCAAAGATAACTATGTCATCTCAAGTTTAAGGACTAGTTCCACATCCATACTTAACATTGAATCATTGACTAGTGAGATATATATAACCCATGTGATTCAATATTAACAGTTTCATTCAGCGAACTCATGCCTATAACGAGTACCCACTCATCTTTTTTCTATATCTCATATAGAATGGCACGAGGCTTACCAATCTTATCCTTTAGTATCTCATACTGAATAAAGAGGAAGATAACCTTTGAGGTACAACCTGTGTGGGTGTTAAGAGCACCAAGATCGTCAGTTAAGACATAGAACTTTCCCTATGGTAAAAATACAATGGAGTCAGCACTTAGAACGAGAAGCTACTTGGGAGATGGAAGAAGAAATGCGAAAGAGATACCCTTACTTGTTTGAAGGCCATGGTTAATGTTATGATATGTTGTTTTGTTCAAAATTTCGAGGACGAAATTTTATAAAGAGGGGAGACTGTAACGTTCTTGTATTTTTGAGGAATAATGATTAATCTCAGTATTAAATTATCGAGGATTTTATATAATCAAAGGTCTTTGTGGAGATATTAAATTTACTTATGGATTGCTGATAAAATACCTGAGGAATTTTATTGAAAGAAAAGAAATAGTAAAAAGTGATTTTAGGTGGTTTATGGAAAATAATCTAATTATGGTTTATTAATAATTGAAGGACTTGAGAAGTAATTTTGGCGAATTTAGATAATTTATTGTTTGGAGATTTGAGAAATTTAATGGGGAATATTAGGTTTAATAAGTTTTATTAGTAAAAAGAATTGGAGGAAATATTGAAAAGTTTGGGGGTATAATGAAATAATGGAAACTAAACACAATATCCCCTTAAGAAATAAATTTGCACTCTATCAACTGAAGGTGAGGCTGGAGCAAGCGGTCAGGCGAGTGAGGGAATTGGGCTTAGTCGCGGGATTGAACCTGCGACCATGCAAGGGAAATGGCTAGGTTATTTTTAACCCAGCCACGTGCCAAAACGCCATTTCAAGGCGCCACCTAGTGCTCGCACGCACTTTATGCGTGCTATCACGTGGCTAGACACGCCGTACGGGGCCTCACTAACCACCTGTTTCTTCCCTTTTGGTGCCACATGGCAACCTCTGATGCAGTCTTGCCCCCAAGATTCACCTCCAACCGCGTAACAAGGTAGTGTGAGGCATAATTAGCCTTAAGGTGAAAACAATATGTTTAATCCATGGTGAAAATGAAATAGGGGGCAATTGAAACCTCTATATATATAGGAAGTTGGTTGTAAATTAAGTTAAGGGGAAGCGAAGCATAGAGGATTTCTGAGAGAAGCTGGTTGTGAGCTTGAAGAAGGGATTTCGACAATAAGGTAACTTTCAGTTTAGGTGAAGTAAATTGTTCAGTAATCAATTAATTTAATTAATAGCTAATGGATTTTAGTAGGAATGAGGCTTAGTGGGTTTATTTAATTAATCTCTAAACCTTATGTTATGAATATTTTATTAAGGGAATTTTGGATACGTCAACGGTACGTTTAACAAATCAATAAGCGGCAAATATTTTAAGGTAAGGGTTTAATATTCTCTGTGTGTAAATTTTTTGTGTTATGGCTTGCATAAGATGTTGAGGGAGTGCCTAGGCATGGGGCAGTGGATTTTTGACCATGAGTGTAACATCTCGGTAATTCTGAAATGATTAATAACTATTAATTTAATCGAGAGCAACTAATAATTATTAATTTAAATTGGGAACGACTAATAATTATTAATTATTATATTTATAGTAATTATTGAATATTTGTGGGTTTAAAGGAATTATTAATTTATTTTGTGTTAGAGTGATGGGTAATTAATTATTGAAAATTCGGGGGTGTAAGTGTTATTAATAAGTGGGGTGTATGTGACAATTTTCGGAAGTAGTGGGGTATAAATGCAATTCTGAAAAATTGTGGTGAGGTTGCCTTAAATTAATTTGGTGCACTTATATGTTGAGGATGGTGGCTAGCTGGGAGGTTGTGCGCAAGGGTCGCTTGGGTGAGGATGCAGGTTTCATCTGCGAGGGCTGCGCGCGCTGGGGGAGGAAAATTTGTTGATTTTTTAGCAAACCTAGCCCCAAAACGATGTCATTTTGGGGCTAGGCGGTGGCACTAGCTGGCTACCACGTAATAGCTTCTGGTGGCCTGTTTCTTCTCCATTTAATCATTGATTCCAGTGGGCATTCGACTAAGGAAATTGGCAACGAGCAGAGGAAGAAAAAAATACAGAAGAGGGAGGCGCACCGAGGCTGAAAATGGGGGGAAAATTCAAGAGAAATGGTCGAAAAATTTGGTATAATTGAGGTTTAAATATTCAGGTAAGCAAGGTAAATTATGTGAATAAATTTGTTCAATTGGAATTTTATTTAGGGTATAATTTTACTAATTTTTGATTGAATTAAATTAATTTATAGTGTGTATTAATTTAGTGGCGTGTGGGTAGAAAAACGCCGAAATCAATCAATTTAAGCAAGCATTTTTCTCCCTTGTGAATCTCTTTCGATTTATGAATTTCATTTCCTTCCTTCACCCGATTTGGTTCTAGAAATTATTTATTTATGTTATGGATATTTATTATGGGAATTAAATTGAGTTAAATTAAATAGGAGACTTATGGGGTATTATTCGATAAGTGCTTATGGGGTATTGTATCTCCCTGCTTCCTTGGGAATGATGCCGAACCTGATTGGGGTTAGGTTCTTAGTGAATCAGTTGTGGTTGTGGGTACCCTTCGGGGTGAGTTGTTATAACCGGGAGTCTTGGGATTTGCTTTTGTGAGTCGTAAGGTGGGGGATACAGAGATACTGACCGTCGACTGTTGGATTATGGCAGTTGATGTTTGGATTTATGGGCACCGGTTATAAGCTGTTATGATAGACTATAGACGGGTCAGGCAAGCTAGTATCGTCAAACACCCACTATTGGTGTTGTGCGTGTCATGATGTGGTTATAGTTTTATTTTGTGGGCGTGAGTGTAATAACAGGCGGCGTGAGCTGTCGTTCAATGAGGTAACATGTTGACTGTTTGGTGACACTAGGGCGAACCGTCATCGAGCCTAGGGCGGCTGTCGACTGATTGTTCCTCGTCACGGATTGTCAATCGGTACTTGGTTACTATCGACCGGCTCTGCCATTATGTGGCATATTGCATGACATTTTAGTGCATGAGTTTTTGCTCACATTCATTAGGGGTCATGCTTTATACGTATGGGGAAGTGTGCACATTGGCATAACCTGGTTGGCATGTTGAGTACCAACGTGGGTACAATAGGCAAGCAAGTGCATTTAGAGCATTTTTCCTGTGTGGCTTCTTATATGGGCGTAGCATGGCCTGATACTTGGCTTATGGGGGCTTTGTCATTACGTTAATGCTGCAAGAGCCATTACATTTATTATCTGTTGCATTACATGGTTACCATTAGATATGGATTGTAATACGGAGTTAACCCTCGATAGCTATGAGTGGGAGCTGGGCTTTAATTAGCTATGACACGGGTACTTCGGTATATGGTTTTGGATTGTGGTATGGAGTTGACCCTCCTGATCGTTGGTCTGACATCCTCCTTTGCCGGGCCCGCTCTTCCAATTGCTCATGATGAGGAGCAACCACCGACTGGGAAGCGTCAAAGGGGCACCGGGGGGCTGAGTCATCCACTGGGGCACCATCTACGGGTGTGTTCTCTATCTCTAGGAATCGTTAGGGGGTGTACCGTTGAGTGGAGGATCGGGTTCTGGTGTTTTAGCAGCGTACCAGGCGGTGGAGTTTGGATTCTGTTCGGAGGTCGCTGCCCTCAAGCAATCGCATCAAGAGGAGGTGGAGCGTATCCAAGAGGCGGCGAAGAGCGAGGCCAGTGAATGGGTGGCTAAGGAGATGGATGACTTGCTTTAGCGGCTGGGGGAGTCAGAGGTGTTACAAACTCATCGCCGTGAGGTTATAAGTCATCTTGTCTACTAGCGTGTGGATGCTAGGGCCACGCTTCGTGATTCAGGGGTGGAGGTTGCTTGTCTGCGAGCGGCACTCGGGGCTACCTAATCGATGGTGGGGGTTAGTAGGACTCTGGTGTTGGATGCCGCAGACGAGTATTTGAAGGGTTACGAGGAAGCTCTTTTACACATGTGGACTTTGTTCCCCAGCATAGACTTGCAACCCTACAAGCTTCACATGAGGGTTGAGGGCGGCCGTCTTGTGGACCCAGTTGAACGGGCGTGGGTTGAGACTTTGAGGGAGATTCTCGAGGCGGGCCGAGCTGGAGAAGGTGCTGCCGATGATGCTGAGCCCCTAGCTGAGTTGGGCTAATTTATTACTTTCTTTGGTTGTAGTCACGTAGGTTTTCAACGTTTTCTCGGTTTTATCTGGTCTCGTGGTATCGTGACTTTTTGCCGTCTTTTGACTTACCCTTCGTAATGGAATGTCTCATTTTTCCTTTTTCGCAAAGCACCTTCTTTGTTTCTTTTTGGCATGGAGCACCTCATTTTTCTTTTCGGCTCTTGATTAGGTTAGTTTCCAATCCTAGAACTCGAGATGCCAACTATTAGGTCTGGCAAAGGGTTCAGGGGGGGGGGGAGCTGCGTACGTGGCGTAGGCTTCGAGGTTATAGATGAGGCAACTTTCTAGTGCCGAACGTATTATAAAGACGAAGTGCTTTGTCTTTCGGGCATTTTGTTAATACAAGGGAGGGGTAGATTGGCCAGGGTAGGATTTGGTGTTTCGCTTTCTGAGGTAGGATTATGGCAGCATTGATGGTGCAGTTTTTTGGGGTCTGACTATATTAAATGTTTAGGAGATGGTGAGGGCTTATAAAAGGGGAAATCGTTTCGTTCCATGCTGTAACGCCCCGCTCCCACTTACGGGTGTTACTCGTGAACAATCGCCCGAATTGTCCACCTGCCCAGCCTTTGGCGAAGGGTGGACTATGTTTCAAGACGAAACGCCCTAGGTGGGAACTAGGCTCGTCCTTCCCTTCGCTAAATCCCAGGATTTACTAGCAGAATTAGGCTTTAACCACACCGCATAGGCTATAAAGAAAATCTCATTCCGATGCCCAATTGCCATTTTCTCAATTTTATTTAATTCTTTTCCAACCAAGAATTTTACCGGGCTCCATAAGTCACCATTTAAATCAATCCATTGATTGATTATTAATTTTTCGAGGAAAACTCAAATTTTCAATTTTTCAAATTTTCGGCATTTTCTTCAAAAATACCCGAAAAATCCTTTTATTATGAAAAATCCTCTGGGGCCCAAATTCAATTTAGAAATGGCCCAATATCCCCTAATTTTTCAATTTTTTTTAAAAAAATTGGCCGGCGGGGCCCGTTGGCTAGCGCGGGGCCCCACTGGCCGCTGGCCGCGCACGGCCGCATGAGCGCGCGGCCTCCCACGCGCGCGCGCGCCCGCACGGCTGGCTGCGGGCGCGGCCGCCTTGCGGCTTGCTTCAGCAGCCAGCTGCTGGCTGCTCCTTCACTTCAAAATTTTTTTTTCCAAACTTTCCAGATCTTATTTCTGAAATATATGGCTCCCAATTCCAAAATTTGGCCTCCAAAAACCCTCAAATTTTTTTCCAATTAGATGCCTTTCACACTAGGCAAAAATACATCTTTCCTTCAAGTCTCACAATTTGAGTTCTATGTTAGGCCAAATTTATTCAAAATTTCAGAATTAAAAATCAATAAATATACACCCCAACTTCAACCATTTCTCATAAATGAAGCTTATACACTCTCTTGATGCTTAAATCCCCCTTTATTAAAAAAATATAGCTTTACAATATGTTTGCTACATCATACATCAAATAAAGAAAATAATTTACAACATGCTTAGGCTTCCAACCCAAGCTAAATTACATTAGTTCCCTAGGGTCTTCATTTCATAAAGCATGCTTAACCTTCCAAGATCCCTTCCTTCTTGCACATGAGATACCTACATGGTGAGGATAAAAACCTCATGAGCTATTAAGCTCAATAAGGGTGCAATGACATATAGTATGAACATGAGTAAATAAATGTGATGCAAATGCATGTATGCAACATGGATAGGGCTTCCACATCCTCACCACCACCTTGGTTTGAGCTTTTAATCTACCCTACCCCACTCAACCTCATGGCCATAGGTCTTAGAACACAAACAACATGCTATGCACACATACTAACTCATGAAACATACTTACAACTTGCAAGCCACCATCCCATGGGGCTATCTCTTACCTTAACATTCTTTGGAGCTTTTAAACCCTCCCAAGCTTCCTTCCATCCCTTCTACCCAAGAGATCCTTACACATAAAATAAATCAAAGTTATTAGAGAGTTAATAAGAAAGGAGGTCTAGCCTTCAAGTGCCTAAAACACAAAGATCTTACCTTTCTTCTTCACTTTCCTCCTTGGAAGACATTCTTCCACTCTACAAAATGGGAGACTTCTTCCATTTCTCTCACTAAACTTGCCAAAAGAATTAGGGTTTCCATATACTAACCCATATATATCATCTCCCAATCCTTCAAGAATAAATCCTAGCCATTTGTTTTATTTGGTGAGAATAAATCTCAACCACAAAAATGGCTTAATCCATGCCACTTAGTCTTGTGAATTATCCACCATTGGATTTTACTCACTTTACAAGACTTGATCTCAACCATTAATAGAAAACACAATCCATGTGCTCTTAGTCTTCTTTAATCTCAACCCTTGATGCATTTTTAGAAGACTAAATCCCCACCATCCAAATTAACACAATCCATGTGTTTCCCAAGAATGAATCCTAGCCATGGACTTCTTTGGAGATCCAATCTCCACCATCCATTTCATTCTTCCATTGGATCCTTACATCCCATTTGGCAATCCATGCCAACATAAAACCTTAAATCTCTACCATTGGATAAATTTCAATTTCAAGATTAAATCTCCACCATTGGATCAAGTCTTCAAATCCCATAAAATATCCCATTTCTCTTTTATTTAATTGGGACTAATTTCACCACATTAATTATGAAAGACAACTTAGAGAGACATAAATGCTTTCCTTTCCCATTTATTTTAATCTCCCATTTTCCCCCATTAATGCTTGACCATTTTCTTTTCATTTGCATTTTTCTTTTAGGCAACATAATGATTGCCCTTAATAAATGCTTGAAAGATCACTTTACTTTCCTTTTTGAATTATCTTAATTCACTTTATTTTCTCCTAACATCCACATATATGTATGGCTCCATCCATTAATTATAAACATAATTTACCAATTTAGGGAAAATCAATTATTTTCTCCAATAATTTCATATTCTTCATTTTCCCCATTTTCCATACTTAATTTTCTCTATGGAATTAATTCCAAAATTCTCAAAATACACTTTGTGAATTTATTAATCCCATATATCTCCACATAAACACCAAATTGGGATTTTATTCACTTACATACCTAATTCCACATAGGAATTATTTCTAATTTACCAAAATACCCTTTATATTGGATTTCGCTTTCCAATTACCAAAATACCCCTCTCATAGGGCACCCTCAATCTCAAGGATCCAACATGTGACACCCGTAACCTTAAAAGCATGATTAATAATAGTAATAATAATATTCATATGAAATTCAAGGTTTAGCGCAGACGAAAACTTGAGAAACAAACTTTTATAAACTTAAGTAAAGTTTTGAACATAATAGGATTCAGAGCATGTTTCGAGTAAATATAAATTTTGATACTGAAAACATGGCTTCACTAGAAGAGAGAAAGACTTAGCAAATATAACAACATCCATACCGAGAAAACCGGACTTAGAA
Organism: Diospyros kaki; assembly: GCA_036245055.1. Classification (NCBI taxonomy): domain Eukaryota; kingdom Viridiplantae; phylum Streptophyta; class Magnoliopsida; order Ericales; family Ebenaceae; genus Diospyros; species Diospyros kaki. The sequence goes on along the minus strand of BSEG01000009.1, from coordinate 15,813,405 downwards.
TAAGACTTGGCTCTTTTCATAAACTTATATAATCTTTAAGGACATATAGTGTAGCAATAGTGTACATCTATCATAAGAGTGTAATATTGAAAAACCTTTCTATTACAGGAAGAGAGAAACATCATTTCGACTATTAAATAAATATCTTTGAGTAGCCACCACACTCCACGTCCACGTTCCGTTCTCCTCATACATAATCACTTGGGGGGAAAAATATGGGATGAGATTCTTGCGAGTCTCAGTAAGTACAAGAGAACCATCATATGTATTTAAACAAGTCATGACATAACATAACATATCATATGGAGACACGAGAGGTTCCACCAACTTGCAGGGGTAAGAACCCTCGCGCGTAACGCTACCGAGCTCCGATCCCGAAACTTGCGTGAACATAACATAACATGAGGGACCACATAACATAATTCATGGGCATGCTTAAACATCATAAATAGTTCATAATGTACTTACCTCAACTTGGTTTGATGAGATTTGAATATTTAAGGCTTCACCCTTACCCCTCTCAATATGGCATAAACTTAGCTTCGATTGATTTGGAATACCCTAAACTCACCCAAAGGTCCTATTTATAGAATTACCCAACAAATTATAACCTGCCACGTGTCATGTAATTATTTGGGACTCATCATGACTGCCAAGTGTTCACATTGCCAAATATCCTATATAATCATTTCTATCCATGTGTTCTTATCAAATGGTGCCATGTGTCCCATATAATCATTTTTATCCATGTGTTCTTATCTTTCTAATGACCAATGGAAACTTGCCATGTGTCCTTGATACTTTGAACCTCACATGCTTAATTACATTTTCAACACTTCTATCATTACATCTTACGTGTTTTAATTCATTTCTCTACATTTGCAATTATTACTCCATATGGTTAATTGATTTTCTACATTTTCCATCATTACTCCACATGGTTAATTGATTTTCTACATATCCCATCATTACACCTTTAACTAGTTAGCTATATTTGGTTACTTTAACTATTTAGTTTGAGATATTTTGATGAGATATTTTTATGTTTCAAGAATTACACCTTGGCCCAAACTTTTCGGATAATTTGCACTTAGGCCCTTGCAACTTAGTCCCCGGGCTATTTTTTAATTGCATTTTAGCCCCTAAAGAAATGATAAATTCCACTAATACCCTAGGATTTTAGGTAAATTACATTTTTACCCAAACTTCAATATTTACGATTTTGCCACTGGCTCAAAAACTAAGTTTTTGTCTCAAGACTTTCACAATCCCTTGAAATATCGTATTTTCTTCAAGTATGTGAATCTAGAAATCTCAAATATTACATCATATTTGAGTCTAAAAATCTCGGGTGTTACACAACACCTTCTCAAGGGCATTTTTGGAATTTTTCTTACTTCATTTCCTATTCTTTTAACACCTGTAACACCGGGTGTTACACATGCTATCCTTGCTGGCTCGCGTCTTCGTTCTGGGAGGCTAAAGAGATGTGGTTGGTGTTCCACAGTGAGAATTTGTTTGAGTGGGGTATTTTTGTTGGTGACCTTACGAATGGTAGTTTTCTGAGTGGTATGACAGGGGTCGAGAGGTCTGTGGTTGAGTGTGTTGAGATGAGGGCAGTATTAGGATGGGTGAGACATGTCGTGTCTAAAATTGGTGATGTGGCTTTCTTGGAGTTTACCTTCAGTGGAAATATTGCGTGTTGTCGTCCGAGGGCTTGGGCCATGAATGTCGGTATTATCTGGCTGGGGTTGGGGATCGTCTGCCTACTCCAAGGTTGAAACTTGGAAATGCCGGGGTCACCTAGGTGGTGGGTCACCCCAGATTTTCATCAAGAGCAGCGGCCGTGCTGGCAGAATCCGACCCCTTTGATGGTAGGATGCTAGGAAGTACAAAAAGGGGGTCCAGCCATTCTTAGGCAATTCATGGCTTGACCGTGCTTTACCAGTTTGCTTGTCTTTTGTTAGATTTCCAAGCACTTGTGTCGTGCAATAGTTGTAGTGTGATAGGTAAGTGTAACGTAGAACTATTATAAGTGTGAGGCTTGTAATCAAATGTAAATTGTTTACAACGAAAATGTAAGTGTTTTCTGGGTACTTTCTTTTCTCTTGTGTCCTGATGTAAAACTTTCTGGGATCGAACCGGGAGAAACTCAGGATCCGACGTGCCTGTCTGTTACTGATAGAGCTTAATTGTATGTATATTTCTATCTATTTTTCATCTTAACTTTGTGCTATTTTTCTTTCATCGTGTGTTTATATGGATTTTATATTATTTTAATATCTTTTTGTAGAAATCCAACAAAAGATGTTATTTCAAAGATTCGAGCGTAAAAAAGAAAAAAAAAAGATATTATAAGTTAATTTTAAAATTAAAATTTTAATATAAAAATAAAAATAAAAATAAAAATAAATAAATATTTTATATAATTATTATTAATATAATATAATTAAAATTATTATAGTTAATAATATATTAAATATTATATATTAGATTATTATATATTATGTATTATATTATATATTATCTTATATTATATATAATATTATTTAATTATATAATATGAGGTGAATGTAGTGGCGTGAATGTGGAGTAGGGTTGACCAGGGCTTCATATATATAGATATAATAATAATATAATATAATATAATATGGGAAGATGGGAGGAATTGGAGACAGCCTCTAGGGAGAGGACAATTGGAAATGACGTAGGGGAAGAAGCAAAGGAGAAATTGGAGAAATTGAAGCGCCAGCAAGTAGAAGCAAGGCAGACGCACAACAGAAGGACGCTGGCCACATCGTCAGATTCGTTTTCCCCAGATTTGTTTCAAATCTGGGCAGGAGCTTCATCTTCATCTTCATTTTATCTTTATTTTTTTTATTTAATAATTTTTTTATACTCTTACTATTATTTTAGATTTTAATTAATTCTATCATGAATTAATTTTATTTAACTAGGGTTTGAGATGAACTTTGTTATGAATTATTAATTTTTATTGATTGAATTTTCTATCGTGATTTCAATTATTTATTACTTGTTCTTAATGTGATTGAGTGATTTAACCATCATTTAATTAATTTTGTATTATGATTTAACATCGAAAGGTAATTTTCATAATAGGTTGAAGTAATAAATTTCATAAGATAGATAGTTGATAAGGGATTTGATACTTGAATCTTATGAGGGATAATGAATTGGAACTTAACAATGAATTTTGATTTGTTATAACTATTGGGAAATGGGTTGATTGTTAATAAATTAATATTTAATTAGGTTAGTGAATATTGAGAAAGAATCTAACCAATTTAGATATTCACCCTATTGAATTGATAGAAACCCAATTAATTGAAAATTAAGACGGATTAATAAGTGGATTCGAAATACCCTAGTTGCCTCTATTTTATTCAAGTTAAGTTACTTTTAAATTTGCATTTAATTTTAGTTCTCATTAGTTTAATTTATTCAAATTCATCTTCTTTTTATAGTCTAAATAATATTAAAGTTAATCCAATTTTGGTACTTAATCCAATTCTCGTGAGATCGACACTCTACTCATTTATTATATTACTTGTGCGATTCGTACGCTTGCGAATTAGCCTAACAGTTACCAGCCATGCTTGTCTGTCTGAGTCCCAAGGTCTGCGTGGGGCGGATTGACCATGTCGGTCTGGGTCTCAAGCACGGTTTAAAGGAGGATCGAGTCTAACTCGAGGTCCTATGCACCTGTCTGATACAAGGCGTGGCTTGATAAGGCCGAGGTGGGCTCGAGGCGCTTAAAGCAATGACGGGACTGTGCCTAAGGTCTGCACGGGTGTAACGCCCCGCTCCCACTTACGGGTGTTACTCGTGAACAATTACCCGAATTGTCCACCTGCCCGGTCTTTGATGAAGGGCGGACCATGTTTCAAGAAGAAACGCCCTAGGTGGGAGCTAGGCTCGTCCTTCCCTTCCCTTAAACCCCAGGATTTACTAGCAAAATTGGGCTTTAAACCACACCGCATAGACTATAAGAAAATCTCATTCCGATGCCCAAATGCCATTTTCTCAATTTTATTTAATTCTTTTCCAACCAAGAATTTTTACCGGGCTCCATAAATCACCATTTAAATCAATCCATTGATTGATTACTAATTTTGGAGGAAAAACTCAAATTTTCAAATTTTCAAATTTTCGGCATTTTCTCCAAAAATGCCCGAAAAATCCCTTTATTTTGAAATTTCCTCCGGGGCCCAAATTCAATTAAGAAATACCCTAAAATTTCCCAAATTTTCCATTTTTTTAAAAAAAATTGGCCGGCGGGGCCCGCTGGCCGCGCCTGCCCGCGCACGCCCGTACGCGGGCACGGCCGCCCGCGCGCGCGCCCGCACGCAGGTGCGGCCGCCTGGGCGCGCGACCGCCCAGCAGCCTGCTGCTGCTGGCTGCCCCTGCTGCCTTTTCACTTCTCTTCTTCTTTTTTTTTTTTTTTTTTTAATTCTTGGGTCCCCTAACCCAATTTTTCCAGAATTCATAATAATAAAAAATCCTTCACATTCATTTTAATTTTGCCTCTAATTCTCCATAATCAAGGCTTAAACCCAACTTTCAATACTTCCATAACAACATCAAACACACATAAATTTTTCCAACAACCCATAAATGCCCAAATTCTCCAGATGTTTATTTCCATATATACACATCAAAATCTAGCCTTTGGGCTTAAAGAAACCCTTACACATGGCATATACACATTAGGAAACAATATACACCATTTGGAAAAATATACAAATTCTTCATGCTCAAGCCTCTTTCTCTTGCCAAACCCTTCCATAACATGCTTCAATACCTACAAGAGGTCAAATAAACCTCATGAGCTCCAAGAGCTCAGTAAGGGTGCAATGACATAAAGTATGAAAATTAACAATATAGATGCCAATGCCATATGCAAGTGCCTAGGGTTCCAATACCTCAACCATTAAGGTTAAAGGCTTCAACATACCCACCCCAACACACAACTTCATGGCCATGAGTCTCACACACACAAGCATATGCAAAGCACAAAAATGTTAAAATCCATACAAGAGTCTTGCTAGCCACCATCCACTTGTGGCTTTCCCCTTACCTCAACTCCATTCCTTGAACCCATTCCTTTAAATCTTCATAATCTTTAACTTCAAGAGAGCTTCATCAACTTGACTTGGCAAGACTTCACTTGCTTCCAACCACCTTAAGAAAATTTCCTTGGAACAAATAAAAAGAATCCTTTAAAAACTAAGAGATGAGAAGGAGCAAGAAGATTTCTTCCTTCTTTCAAAAGAATTAAACTTAAGAGACTTACCTCTCTTCTTCTTCTCCTTGGAAGACTTCTCCTTCTTTCCTTCTTCTCTCTTTCACTCTTCAAATGGCCAAAGAAGATAAGTCTTCTTTACACTTACCTATTTGTATAATTTCTCCCATCATTCAAGAATAAATCCTAGCCATTTATTTTATTTGGTGGGAATAAATCTCAACCACAAAAATGGCTTAATCCATGCCACTTAGTCTTGTGAATTATCCACCATTGGATTTTACTCACTTTACAAGACTTGATCTCAACCATTAAAAGAAACACAATCCATGTGCTCTTAGTTTTCTTTAATCTCAACCCTTATGCATTTTGGAAGACTCAATCCCCACCATCCAAATTAACACAATCCATGTGTTTCACAAGAATGAATCCTAGCCATGGACTTCTTTGGAGATCCAATCTCCACCATCCATTTCATTCTTCCATTGGATCCTTACATCCCATTTGGCAATCCATGCCAACATAAAGCCTTAACTCTCTACCATTGGATAAATTCCAATTTCAAGACTAAATATTCACCATTGGATCAAGTCCTCAAATCCCATAAAATATCCCATTTCTCATTTATTTAATTGGGACTAATTTCACCACATTAATAATGAAAGACAACTTGGAGAGACATAAATGCTTTTCTTTCCATTTATTTTAATCTCCCATTTTCTCCCATTAATGCTTGACCATTTTCTTTTCATTTGCATTTTTCTTTTAGGCAACATAATGATTGCCCTTAATAAATGCTTGAAAGACCACTTTACTTTCCTTTTTGAATTATCTTAATTCACTTTATTTTCTCCCAACATCCACATATATATTTATGTATGGCTCCGCCCATTAATTATAAACATAATTTACCAATTTAGGGAAAATCAATTATTTTCTCCAATAATTTCATATTCTTCATTTTCCCCATTTTCCATACTTAATTTTCTCTATGGAATTAATTCTAAAATTCCCAAAATACACTTTGTGAATTTATTAATCCCATATATCTCCACATAAACACCAAATTGGGATTTTATTCACTTACATACCTAATTCCACATAGGAATTATTTCCAATTTACCAAATTACCCTTACATTGGATTTCGCTATCCAAATTACCAAAATACCCCTCTCATAGGGCACCATCAATCTCAACGATACTTCACTTTCTCAAGGGTATTTCTGGAATTTTCTCATTTTCTTTCTCATTCTTTTAACACCTGTAACACTGGGTGTTACAACGGGGCAGATTGACCATGTCGGTCTAGGTCCTAAGTACGGTTTAAAGGAGAATCAAGTCTGGCTCGAGTTCTGTTAGCTTGTCTGATATAAGGCATGGCTCGATAGGGCCGAGGCGAGCTCGAGGTGACTAAAGCAATGGTGGGGTTGTGCTCGAGGTTCTCGCGGGGTGGACTGACCATTGTTGGTTTGGGTCCCGAGCACGGTTTAAAGGAGGACCAAGTTTGGCTCGAGGTCCTGTGTGCCTGCCTGATACAAGGCGTGGCTTGATAGGACCGAGACGGGCTTAAGGCGCCTAGAGCAATGACGGGGCAGTGCCCAAGGTCCGCGAGGAGTGGAATGTCCATGTCAGTCTAGGTCTCGAGCACGGTTTAAAGGAGGATCAAGTCTGGCTCGAGGTCCTGTGCGCCAGTCTGATATAAGGCGTGGCTCGATAAGGCCGAGGCAAGCTTGAGGCTCTTAGAGCAATGACAGGGCTATGCCCAAGGTCCGTGCAGGGCGGGCTGACCATGTCAGTCTGGGTCCCGAGCACGATTCAAGTATGTAGCCCGATCGAGATTCAAGTGCCCTCCATTGCCTATTTTTCCTTTGGGGCTCGAATTATTAGCGAGCGAAAGCGGTGAAACTTGGATCCCACTTGTTCCTTCCTGACCAAAGGAGGACGATCTGAGAAGAGGGGTGAGCTCCGGCGACGGGTCTGTCCGGGGGGCAACTGGCACCTGCAAGCACTCCGACAGTAGAGTGAGTGACAGAGTAAGATGGGGCAGTGTATCAGTAGGTCAAAGATGAGAGCATACCTTGGCTCTGAAGAGAGCTGGTTGATATAGAAGGAGGAGATGTCCTCCTACATGCACGAGTCGTACATTTGCAGGTGATGGGATTGGCTATTTGGCGCCGGTGGAGGTTCCCAGGTGGTAGCATGGTGGTGACGGGACCCTCATTAATGTGGATGGGATCTGTCATTAATGAGGATGAGATCTGAGATGACCATGCGGATATCCAGTGAGAGTTGCAATGATGCCGTGGCAGGCTAGCCCTGGGCCGAGGATGCGTCCAGAAGGAAGACCAGATTGGGCAAGATTGGACTTGAGAAGGGGGTCGAGATTGGGCCTAAAGAGAGGGTTGAGATTGGGCTTGACAGTTCAGAAGCCATGTTTTTTTTTTTTTGGCTTGGTTTTTGGTTGAGGGGTAAGGAATTTGGTACTTTTGATTTTATGTGCAGGTCACAAGGTATCTTACCATTTGATATGGATCCAAGCGGACCATGTTCTGGGCTACCAGACCCAGATCAAGGGGCACTAGACTTAGTTTGGAATCGTTGGGAGCACGAGTTACTTCCCACAATGAGAGGTGAGCAGCGAGATGGGGAGCATGTGATGGGTTCTTTATGACATGTGGATCAAGTATTTCTGCTAACCACCCATGACCACTTGTGGGGCTATTCTGAGAAATAGTACTCTTTATATGGAAATATATGAATGAGAGGTGGAAACAACTTACTCGGATTCTGATGGAGGATATGACCCTCCGGTGCCATTAAGAGCAGTTCACCTGTGCGGTAGAGTGACAAACAGAGCTTTGGGACCCGAACGATTCAGGGCGACAACGGGAATCTTTGGGGGGACATCCGATAGATGTTGTGGTGCAGGGTCCTATTTGCTTGAGGGATGAATTTGAAAGGCCCAATTCTAGAGTTGGGAGCATCGGAGGTTTGGAAGATCCGACGGATGAGTTACATCCAGAGTAGAATGGGACTCAAGGAGCTCCACCTAGTGAGGGATGCTTGTGTTAGTAAGGAGAGAAGATAATAGGTGGATTGTTAAATAGGGTTTGTGTATGTATTTTCTTTTGGATGTTGGTGTGACTGTAAATAACTGTTATATTGGGTTTGTGTAACATAAAGAATAGGAGTTTTGTGTAAACTCTCCTTGTGTATATGTGGTTATCTTGGAATGTGTATGGGAATTGTTGAGATATAGGCCCTAGACGTAATATTCACGTTGTGCTATGATTGTATTAAATTGACAGAAATGACCTACGCGTATGAGTTGGGTGAGAAAGAGTATGTAACGGTGTGGAATAGAGTTTTGAACGGATATATGGCACACATTCGTGAGGTATGCTTAGAGTGAGCTAGGGTATAGGGGAATTGTGTGTGCGAAGCTATGGCTCATGATACCCGTCCAGTGTGGTTCTGGGCATAACAGGATGTTGGTTTCTATGATGGTATGATAAAATGTCCAATATAAAAGAAATTATAAATTGATGGTGGGTATTAATGCTCGTGATGATGAGGGTAAAGTGTGATCGGACGTAAACATTTTATGAAAATGGTTAAGGAGTATGACCACATGTGAGTGAATGTGATGCATGTTGTTATTGTAACTTGTCAAGTCACTCTTATTGGTAAGTGCATATGTATGTATGCTTATGGGAAATTGTAAAGGGAAGGAGTGAGGCAGTAGCAAGGCACAATAGGCAGTCGATTGTGGGTGATAAAATTAGTGGCCGGTCGCAAACGGTTACTAGTTCTCTTCCTATTTGTCGGTCTCTTTGCTGGGAGCTCGATATTTGCTATGGGTAGTAATGAAGAATTGCATGTTAGATGTGTATTGGTACATGCCTGAGGAATCGAGTGGATGGAATGTGATGGAGTGGAGTGGTTAAAGGTTTATGAGTTGCTATGATGTCAGAAAGAATGGGCAGAAGGAAGAATTAGTGGAATTGGATAGTTGAGAGCAAATTGCTCTCATGTAAAGTGGGTAATTTGGCTACAAGTGGAATTGGAAATTATGTATATAGCCTAGCTTGCTTGCTATAACTTATGAAATTGCCCAGCTTGCCGTAATTCGTGTATGGATTACTTGTGTGTGTAGGATATGTACTCTGTGGTAGTTTATTTTCAAGGATAGAATTGAAATGTTTAGCTATGTGTAGTCAATGTGGGTTTGTTGTTGTGTATGACGATCAAATGAATTGGAAGTCTTGTGCCTGAAAGGCCTAACAATGATTTAAGGATGAATGTCATGTGACGCTTGGGCATTTCCTCGGATGTGGAATAGGCACAATGTTGGCGGTGAGATCGGACGGTGTTATTGAGAACTTATTGTCATAAAAATCTGGGATACCGGAGTAACTCTGAGTGTAACGGTCGGGGTCCACATAGTAAAGTATTGTCTGGTTTAGGTCGCAACCAATCCCCAGTTTTATCGCTCTGGGATTTAATCCCAAAATGCACGTCACTATGAAGAACACCCTCTGCACTTATATGCCCAGTTCCCCCCCTTTGCATGGCCGATGTGGGATTCGCCTAAGGTGCTTACATGCACCCCCCCTTGGGACTCAGCGTCCTCGCTGAGGTTTGCCCCACCACCATGCTCAGAGGCTCGGGGGTCGGCTCTAATACCATTCTGTAAAGGGGGGAAACTAGGGCGAATCCCACATCGACCATTGATGGCGCGCATATTTTATATTATTTATCCCTCTTATTCCATCTTCATTGCACTCTATTTAGGTTATTTCATTTGTCTTGTGTTTATTTTATTTTATTGGGCTTCACACTATATTTATTCTTATTTGGTAGATTTGGGTCGCAGATTTGAGCTATTTCGATAGAGGCACAAGTGGGCTTCGCAAGGTGGATGGACATCGAGTTTGAAAGAGGCAACCATACTTCATTATGGGTTATGGGCAAATTTAGAATCCATTGGGCCCTTTTTAATTAATTAAATTATGGGCCATATGTAATAAAAAAACCCTAAGCCCATTTAGCCTAGGTTTCTCTTTTCCAAAAACCTATCAATAAGAGCTAGCTAAAAGGCATTAGGGTGGCCGATTTTGGAGGATTCTCATGGTTTCAACCAAGAAGCTATGGAAGGCTAATTCGCTTGTAATCTGCTACATTCCCGTACCCCTTGCCCGGTTTCAGTCTCGATCATATAGTCGAATCTGGTTTGGAACTTGATTCTCATGTTTTTATTGATGATTTCGTTTCTTTTCCTTCTCTAAGTTTATGTATGTTTCTTTTACGTGGTTGTGTGAATGCATGCATGATCTTTGGATGGGTTTAATTGACGTGCTCGGTTGAGGCTTTGATTAGAAAGAAATAGTATATTATAAATTGTATGAGCGATTGCTCATTTTGATTTAATCTTTTACGGTTGTAGAAGAGTTTTTCAAATCAAAAGAAAATCAAACCAAACAGATTATTTTGATAAGCGAGACGGGGATTATCGTGGTAAGGAGGTAGGGTTTGTAGCGGGTTACGTTTTAGTTGGTCGAGAATTCATCTTTGTTTCATTCTTGAAGGTTTTTAAGTTCGATTTTCATCACAACCCGCCCTCGTTAAATCTTGTTTTGACAGTTCATTGACAGTTCATTGGGAGACGACCTGAGGAGCATCCTAGCTGCAAACCAGTCCTAATACATACACTAATCTGGTCGATTCGACAGCCTCGATCAACCATGCAAAGGGGGGAAACTGGGCATATTAGTGCGGAGGGTGTTCTACATAGTGACGCGCGTTTTGGGATTAAATCCCAGAGCGATAAAATCGGGGATTGGTTGTGACCTGAATCGGACAATATGTTACTATATGGACCCTGACCGTTACAGAATGGTATCAGAGCTGACTCTCGAGCCTTTGAGCGCGGTGGTGGGGCAAACTTCAGCGAGGACACTGAGTCCCTAAGGGGGGGTCCATGTAGGCACCTTAGGCGAATCCCATATCGGCCATGCAAAGGGGGGGAACTGGGCATATAAGTGCGGAGGGTATTCTACATAGTAACGCGCGTTTTGAGATTAAATACCAAAGCGATAAAATCAGGGATTGGTTGCAACCTGAACCAAAAAATATGTTGCTATGTGGACCCCGACCGTTACATTGAGTGGGGAGTTGTCGTCTCGGTGACGCGTGTAGTTGGGTTCTGAGGAAATGAGTAATTAAGTGGTCGAGACCTACTAGATGAGGTCTAGAAGGTCCACTCGAGAAAGTTATTGATGGCTATGGTTATAATGGAAACTCAGAGGTGTTAGGGTCGGTTGAGTGTAGAGAGTATGTCAAGGCATGAGGCAATACCCAAGTGCATTTTTGGGAAGGGTTACCCTCTAAGCTGGAGACCAAGATTAGTGATGGATTCTTGTTTGGGTTCTTTAACAGTGTAGCTTGTATAGGGTGTTCCTTGGAATGCATTTACGTTATGAGTATGAAGAAAAAAAAAAAAAAAGATGGATTTGAGAATGAGCAAGGATGGTTGTGCATAAAATGTAAAGGTCATCATTACCTGTTACCTGAGTTGGGTAGAGTAGTTCATTTGATGATGTTCCTTAAGCTAGTTAAGATGTTTGTGGTCTTAACATGGTCAAAAGAGGTGACGGATCAGGGAGATGTGATTGGGGTGTAATGTCACATGGTCTACTTGATAAACCCGAACTTGTGGGAATACTGGAAAATGATGATATGGAATGTCATAGAGATAATGTGGGATGTTATCATGGAAGCTGTAAACTTGTCTTGTTGAAGTGGAGTGAACATGAACCGAGATGAGAAGGTTGATGAGTTAAGAGTTGCTAACCCTAAGAATCAGGAGGAAATGAGGTGTCTCCCTTAGTAATTGGAATGAACCGGTGAGAATTTCGTGGACGAAATTTTATTAAAGGGGGGAGACTGTAACATCTCGATAATTCTGGAATGATTAATAACTATTAATTTAATCGGGAGTAGCTGATAATTATTAATTTAAATTGGGAATGACTAGTAATTATTAATTATTATATTTACAGTGATTATTGCATATTTGTGGCTTTAAAGGAATTATTAATTTATTTTGTGTTAGAGTGATGAGTAATTAATTATTGAAAATTCGGGGGTGTAAGTGTTATTAATAAGTGGGGTGTATGTGACAGTTTTCGGAATTAGTGGGGTTTAAATGCAATTCTGAAAAATTGTGGTGAGGTTGCCTTAAAATTAATTTGGTGCACTTATATGTTGAGGATGGTGGCTAGCTGGGTGGTTGCGTGCGAGGGTGACTTGGGATAGGACGCGGGTTCGATTCGCGAGGGCTGCGCACGCTGGGGGAGGAAAATTGTTGATTTTTCAGCAAACCTAGCCCCAAAACGACGTCATTTTGGGGTTAGGCGGTGGCACCAGCTGGCTGCCATGTAACAGCTTATGGTGGCCCGTTTCTTCTCCTTTTAATCACCAATTCTAGCGAGCATTCGACCAAGGAAATTGGCAGTGAGTAGAGGAAGAAAAAAAATGCAGAAGAGGGAGGTGCACAAAGGCTAGAAATGGGGGAAAAATTCAAGAGAAATGGTGGAAAAATTCGATATAATTGAGGTTTAAATATTCAGGTAAGCGGGGTAAATTATGTGAATAAGTTTGTTCAAAATTTTATTTAGGGTGTAATTTTACTAATTTTTGATTGAATTAAACTAATTTGCAGTGTATTAATTTAGCAGCGTGTGGGCAGAAAAACGCCGAAATCAATCAATTTAAGGCAAGCATCTTTACTCCCTTGTGAGTCTCTTCTGATTTATGAATTTCATTTCCTTCCTTCACCTGATTTGGTTCTAGAAATTATTTATTTATGTTATGGATATTTATTGTGAGAATTAAATTGAGTTAAATTAAATAGGAGACTTATGGGGTATTATTCAATAAGTGCTTATGGGGTATTGTATCGCCCTACTTCCTTGGGAATGATGCCGAAACTGATTGGGGTTAGGTTCTTAGTGAGTCAATTGTGGTTGTGGGTACCCTTCGGGATGAGTTGTTATAACCGGGAGTCTTGGGATTTGTTTGTGTAAGTCGTAGGGTGTGGGACACAAAGCTATTGACTGTCGACCATTGGATCATGACAGTTGATAGTTGGATGTATGGGTGCCAGTTATCAGTTGTTACGATAAACTATAGACGGGTCAGGCAAGCTGGTATCGTCGAACACCTATTATTAGTGTTATGCGTATCATAATGTGGTTATAGTTTTATTTTATGGGAGTGAGTGGTAATAACTAGCGGCGTGAGCTATCGTCCGGTGAGGTAACGTGTTCACTGTTTGGTGACACTGGGGTGAACTGTCATTGAGCCGAGGGCAGCTGTCGACTGATTGTTCCTAGTCACAGATTGTCAATCGGTACTTGGTCACTGTCGACTGGCTCTTCCATTATGTGGCATATTGCATGACATTACAGTGCATGGGTTTGGGTTCACATTCATTGAGGGTATGCTTTGTATGTATGGAGAAGTGTGCACATTGACATAACCTGGTTGGCTTGTTGAGTGCCGACGTGGGTACAATAGGCGAGCATGTGCATTTAGAGTATTTTGCTTGTGTGGGTTCCTATATGGGTGTAGCATGGCTTGATGCTTAGCTTATGGGGGCTTTCTCATTACGTTGATGTTGCAAGAGCCATTACATTTATTATCTGTTGCATTACATGGTTACCGTTAGATATGGATTGTAATACGGAGTTGACCCTCGATAGCTATGAGTGGGAGCTGGGCTTCAATTAGCTATGACACGGGAACTCTGGTATATGGTTTTGGATTGTGGTATGGAGTTAACCCTTGATAGCTATGAGTGGAAGCTAGGCTCCAGATAGCTATGACTCGGGGACTCTGGTATGTGATTCTGATGGGAGCCTCGGGTTCATGTGGATCGTGTTGTGGGAGCCTTGGGCTCATGGGCTTTATGCCAGCCAGTTCATGGCTATGGAAGGTTTGTATGCCAAGACTTGGGTGCCAGGATGTGCATTTCCTATGTGGGCCCCAAGGGCTGTTATGTGCATTGTTATATTTATGTGAAGTACTGGATTCTCTGTCGCACGGTGTGGCATAGCATGTTCATATGCTGTATTTCACTTTGTGCGGGTGTATTCTGGGTGAAGGATGTATTGCCGACATTGTCATTGTTATGTTGCGAGGTGTATTTCAATTGTGGTTTATTTTTAGTTTATCTTTGTCTAGTAAGGCATATGTTGAGTATGGTTATTTCTAGTTTTGGTCGGTCTTACCTGCATTTAGTAGGATGCACTCCAGTGTGGGAGATCAATGCCTAGCCTTACCTATATTCTTTTGTTATGCTTACTAATTCTTGTGGCTCATCTTGTTTTACCATCATTCCAAGTGTAAGAGCTGATGCCGTGGCTAGCCCGTTTGGTGTGTCAGTCGTAGATAGCTGTGTACAGGGCAATCCCGACTAAAGAGATCCGTGAGGTGCGAGATGTGATCAAGGGCTTGGATATTGCAGTTTGTTTGATTTGGCTAGTTGTGATGTTGTTATGTATGATTAAGCCCCTGAGTGGTGTGTTTCTTATTTATTTTGCTTCTACTGTTGTATTATTTGGGGCTGAACCCCAGCCCATGTATTTGGGATATTAGTTGAATGTAATTAAAAATTGAGAAAATTCTGGGTCATCACAGTGAGTCTCGAGATAGGGTCTTAAAAGGAACCACTAGGTGCCACCAATAGCCTGAGATAGGTGAGGTGGACGGGCCTGCATGCACATTGCACTTTTTATTTATCTATGATATCATGCTTATTAATTTACTATATTGTATATTACCTTTACTGAGTCCTAAGACTCACCCCTTTATCCCCTCTAATCACACAGATGACACGGGGTTTAGTAAGGGAAAGACGTTGTGTGTCGATAACCAACTAGTTGATGAGTGTGGCAATTTGTTATGGGGTGCGAGTCAAGTGGCTTGTAATTATTATGTTTAATAGTTACATCGAGCCCTGTCTGTGTATGTTGGCATATGTCTAAGCTTCCAATAACTTATGTATGTCGGTTGGGTTATTTTTAATAATGAACACTTTGTGTGGGTGGACCAAAAATCTATTTAAATTGTTGCATATTAATTTGCTTATAAGGCTAGCCTGGTCAGAAGCAAGACTCAGGTGCCCTCTACTGCTTGTGAATTTTAGGTCTGGAGTTCTCGTTAGCCGAAAGCGGCGAAGCCTAGACCCCACCCAAGGTGCCCATAATATTTTATTCCCCTATTGTTAAGGCATAACTTGCCTTCGGAGTAGGCCTTTAGTGTAACCTTGGGTTATGGTGGTATCAAAGTAAGGTCAGAGGCAGTAGAAGGTGTCATTAGGCTGGTAGAATTTGATGATCTTGAGATGAGGGCATCGAAATTATGAGTGCATACCTGGAATGGGGTAGGTTATAACTGGAAATGGAATACTTCCCCAGTATAGGCTTGTGTTGTGACATAGGCTTGCTTAGGAAAATGTGTTTCCCAGAATGACAAGCTGTGAGCTCTGTGTCTCTCAGATTTGGGCCTTTGTGGGGAAAGATGATTTATTTGGGTTATAGACTTGATCCCTGGCTTTGTGTATGCAGATTATCCTCATGGATTTTAGAGGACCGAGAATGCCAAACCCCGAACCCTTATTTCTTCTCCTAAACCTATTGTTTCAGCAATGGGAATATGAGCTGCTCACCCAAATGGGAGGTGGACAACATGAGAATGAGAGGGTTATCAGCTTCTTATATCTTATAAACCAAATATTTTGGAACACAATACAAGAAGACATATGGGGATTACCTGAGAAGCAGGTCTTATTTGCAAGAAAATACATAAATGATTTATGGAGGTAGCTGATTGATGGTTGGGTATGGGATGCAAATTTTCTCTTTAATTATGAAAGGTTCATTCAGGCAATCGAGCGCCAGGCCAATGAATGGGACCCAAGCATATCACCCCATGATGTGACGGAGATCGGAGTATTTCCCATCACACTACCAACTGAGGTAATTATAGGGGGACCTAGGGATGAAGCACCAAGAGGAACCCACTTTAGCAAAGGAAGTAATAGGGACTTGACCTCCTTAACCGATGAAGCCACGTTACGAGCCTTGGGGGATGGCATAAGTACCACTTAACCGATGGTGTTAGGTTAACCTCAGGATGCCATTGTATAGTTGACGGGATGCCATTGTGGCATGGGAGACTAACCTAACCTGTATGATGTACTAGTGTAACGAGTGGTGTTGCTACCACAATGTAAATTTTGGGTTATGTTAAATAAATAATGGTTACTTTTAGGTTTAGTAAATTTGTGTTGCTATACCTTGGTAACGTGAAATTAAAAAGGGAGTGGTTGCGGTGTGCAAATGGCACTGGTGACACGATGAAATGCTCATATGTCAAATGCCTCCTAGTCAGGAAGTGCTACGCAGAGACCCTTGGTAGAAGTATCGAAACACTCCAAAGAAGCTTAAAGTGGTTGTGTGAGGGAAGAACCACCAAATGATCGACAAGTGGACACAGAAGCAACTATCTGGCTAAAGACATTTATGGACTCGCAGCCTCCGGCGTTAAAGGGGTAGCTCAAAGTTGACTTAAGTGTGGTCGAGTATTGGTTAGAGGATGTTCGTCAGTTGTTAAAATATATGGACTGCCCGAAAAGGCAGTAGGTGAGGTGCACTACTTTCATGTTAATTAAGTAAGCCAGACTGTGGTGGTGGTCTGATAGAGCTTAATTGTATATATATTTTTATCTAATTTTCATCTTAAGCATATGCTATTTTTCCTACATAAATGTGCGTTTATATAGATTTTATATTATTTTAATCTCTTTTTGTATGAACTCAACAAATGATATTATTTCGAAAATTTGGGCGTAAAAAGAAAAAAAATATTATAAAGTTAATTTTAAAATTAATATTATAATAGAATTAAAGTTATTTTATTTAATAGTACATTAAATATTAAATATTATATATGTATTATATTATATTATTTACATATTATTATGAAAAGATAAATAATATATCTATATATATAATAAATGGTGATAGTGGCGTGAATCGAGGGGACACAAGACTTAGGCTAGTGCTCTATGGCATATATATATATAATATTATAATATATAAATGACTTGGGGAAGGAATGAGGAAGGGCATGGCTAACGCATAGTATATATATATTATATTATATTATAATATAATGAATGAAGAGTATGAGGAGGCTTTGAAGGCACGCACAGTGGAAACGGCGGACACAGTGAAAAAGGGAAGCGACGCACACAAGAAGGAATTAGAGAGATTATGAAGCCTCGCATAGAACAGAAAATTAGAAGGGACGCCTCACGCACGTAGTAGCAATTGCGACCCAGATCTGTTTTAAATCTAAGCAGGAAGCATCCTTTTCTCTTTTTCAATTTTAGTGTTTATTTTTAATGTTAATAATATCTAGCTAAATTATTTTAGCTAGGGTTTGGATGGATTTTAATTTTGGGATTATGTGATTATTTATTTAGTTCAATTCAAAATTTGATTATTATTTGTATGAGGATTTTATATTGTTGTGTTTAACGCTTTAAAAGATTGACCACCTTTTAATGATTTAATGATTTATGCATGACTGACTAAAGGATTATTATAAATTAAATTCATAGGTAATATAAATCACATATTAGACTATGAGATCGAAAGATAATTAGCTCATGTGTGGGAATCGAGGAATCTTAGTGAGTCAAATCCCTTTCCGAGATTAAAGATTTTCAAAGAACTTAATGCTTACTTATTTCGTTGATATTTGCTCAGTCTGATAGTGAAATTGAATTAATAAAAGATTAATATGACTTGAGAAAACTTATTAATTAATTGAGGGAAATCCACCATTACATGTAAATAATTATAAAATACTGTAAGTGTATTTTTGATTTTGAATCGAGTTGAAGAGATAATTACATAACCTAAATTAAATGAAAACTGAACCCTAGTGCATTCATTAATTAATTTTTCTAATAAAGAATTCAGTTTCCCATTTATTTTTTTTATTTATTTGATTAATTAATTAGTTCAACTTAGGTTAATTAAAATTGTTTTAGTATTGTGATCTAGTTCTCGTGAGATCGACACTCTTTTCATCACTATATGCATATTTGATTAGGGTACACTTGCTCGAATTAATTGTGCATAAATCACACATCACGGTCCATGCCCAAGACATTAAGGGAACAAGATACCCAATTGGCGGGGCCTAGGGAACAACCACGTCCAGTTGATTGGGAGCAATTTACAAAAGCTTTCAATGAGAAGTATTATCAACATGACTAACAACTTCAAAAGAAGCAAGATTTTATGGAGTTAAAGTAGTTGTCTCATTTAACAATATCACCGTATGAGGACGAATTTGTGAAGTTATTGAAGTACATCCCAACTTACATGTTAACGAAGCTAACAAAATAGAGCGATTTATTCATGGTTTACACCCCGAGGTGCGACAGGGGATGAGTTATGTAGAAACGAACACCTTTCGGGATGTAGTCATGAAAGTAGTGAATATTGAGAAGAAACTAATGAATTATGGAGAGATTACTCGGGGGAAAGAAGTAACTGATGATGGGAAAAAGAAGGCCACGACGAGGCGAGGATATCAATTCGCTTGTCTAGAGGCAAGCAAATTTAAAAAAGAAATGAGAGTATGCCCCTATTACCACAAATCTCACAAATGGAACTCTCCATGTAAGGCTGTCAGGATTGCAAAGGGATGTTATCATTGTGGTGAGATGGGACACATTGCGAGAAATTGCCCAAAAATGACAAAAATGACCGTGGCCATGCCTACTTCATTAACCAGTGGCACCCAGAGGAAACTGATGGTGTGCTTTAACTGTAATGCGCCAAGGCATATCGCTTCCCGATGCTCACAGTGTGACAAGGTTGAGCAGGTGAGGCAGACTGAAGGAAAGGTATTAGTGGCTACTAAAAGGGTGTTCAACCTGACAAAGATTGACACAACAGCAGACCCGAGAGTGATTGAAGGTACGCTCCTAGTTCAGAATACATGCATGTATGCATTGATAGACTCAGGCGCTACGCACTCTTTTATATCATATGTCGTAATAGATTCCGCAAATTTAAGTACCAAGTGTTAGAGATATGCTCCACAAACCAATTATATTTACATGTAATTGATCATATTTTATAATGTGACTCTTTATCTTCAATCAATTATTATTGCAAGGCATTATGTTTTTTGTTTGTCATTGATGGTTGTTTTTATTATTTCCATATTTCACAAAGTCCATAGATCAGATAGGCTCATGGAATATGTCGTGCATCGAGATGACGATCATGAAACATACTCCTTATAAGCCTTGATCTTAAATGTTCCTAGTCGTAGAGTTATTAGGATTGGACACTAATAACTCGGATAGACTAGCATATATGATGCATGCTCAATTAGGAGAATGTCTTGTTTCATGGACATTAGTGTGTAGACACCAGTGCATATATGTAGGTGCTTATTATAAGAATAAGTACACTGAACTGACTCGCTACAGAATTCCTAATGGCAATTGTTGATTGTCGAATTGGAATTTCTGTGTTGCAATAGTGCAGATTGGTCCTTAGACTTGAGACATCATGGTAGTCTTATATTTGACTAGTTACACTTTGGTTCTTTTTTGGATTCCAATGGAGTCATTAACAAATTATCACTAGGCGTAACCTTATCACATATGAAGGCTTGTGAATGTCGAAATAGGATTCATTACTTATCGACAAGATGAGAAGATGTCCTATGTATTCCGATGATTTCATGACTGAGGAAATCCTTGGCCAAGGTGAGATGGAAATCAAAAGGTGTTTTGATTTCATCGAACAAGTCATAAATCTGGAATGGATACATAGTTGTTGAATGACTAGGGTTTCGTCATAAAACCATACCCTAAATTCAATTGGGACATAGTTGATGAAAGAATTTTACTGTACGGTAATTGCAATCGAAAATGTCCGTATTTTTCATCGTTGGCTAGGCGTTCATGGCATGTTGCTAGACGTTAACCATGATATGTAGGGTTTTAGAATTAATATGATTAATTCTAAAACTATTAATTAAAGAGTTTAATTAAGAAGCCCATGAGATGAGTTAATTATGAAGCCCATAAGTTTAATTAAAGAGTTTAATTATTCTAATGAGTTGAGCCTTCATATAACCCAATAGAATTGGCCCTACATCTAGCCCAATGGTGGACCTAAGGGGTCACACACTTGGGTCGAGCTCGTTCCACAAATTAAAAGAGAGATACGGCCCAATATGATTGTGGGCCGGACCTAAATCGTTTAGGGTTTTTCCAAAGGCATAATTAGGGTTTTTACTCTATAAATAGGCCACTTAAGAAGCTGGAAAGACAAGGAGAAATTCGGATCTCTCATTGGAGGCGCCTAGGGTTTGCTAGCACTACTCGAGGCGTTGTGGAAAAGGGTCGATCGTGTGGACCGACTTGGAGGAGTCTGCGCTTGCAACTCTATGGATCAAATAAGGCAGAATCGAAACTACTCGGTTGGCCGGTTCCTAACACCAAGGAGTCATGTGTTCCTATGAGCATGTAAACTCCAATGGGGACTTGGTCTCATTCGCACCAGGTGGTGCCAAAATGCCTGATTTTAATAAAAGAAACCGCGTTTCTAGTAGATTTGAATTTATTGGAGATTTGGGATTTTGATCTCATATTGGGCATGGACTTCTTAATCCGGTATCAAGCTCAATTGGACTATGGGAAATGAATAGTTAAGTTGATAGGGCTTGATAGACAGGTTGGGAAGTTTGTTGGAGCCCAAGTGGGACAACCTTTAAAGGTTATATCTGCTTTGGAAGCTAGGAAATGTTTGGATAAGGGAGCTCTAGGATATGTGGTACAAGTGGTGGCCAGTGAAAAGCCATAGAAGAAAGTGGAGGCCATGGAAGTTGTAAGAGAATACCCGGATGTGTTTCTAGAGGATTTACTAGGTCTGCCTCCAAATAGGGAAATCAAGTTTACTATTGACTTGATTCCTGAAGCCCGATCAAACCCTATATCTATTCTGCCCTACAGAATGGTCCTAGTTGAGCTACAGGAGCTCAAAACACAACTATAGGACTTGCTAGACAAAGTTTTCATTCGCCCTAGTATGTCACCTTGGGGTGTGCCTATGTTATTTGTGTGCAAGAAGAATGGGAGTTTGAGGATGTGTATTGATTATCGTGCTATAAACAAGGTGCAAGTATTTGTTACCCAGGATAGATGACTTGTTTGATCAATTGCAAGGGGTCCAGATATTCTCTAAAATTGATTTGCGATCAGGGAATTACCAATTGAAGATAAAATAAGAGAATATTCCTAAAACGACGTTCTGGTCACG
Organism: Diospyros kaki; assembly: GCA_036245055.1. NCBI lineage: Eukaryota > Viridiplantae > Streptophyta > Magnoliopsida > Ericales > Ebenaceae > Diospyros > Diospyros kaki. Next base: position 15,791,717 of record BSEG01000009.1, on the reverse strand, counting down.
ATATGGTCACTATGAGTATCTAGTGATGTCGTTTCGTTTGACTAATGCGCCGGCAGCATTTATGGATTTGATGAACCGAACGTTTTGACCATACCTAGACAAATTTATCATTGTGTTTATTAATGATATATTAATATACTCACCAAGTGAGGAAGCTCATTGCGAACATCTGAGAATTACTCTGTCCACACTAAAGGACCATAAGTTGTATACAAAATTTAGTAAGTGTGATTTCTGGTTGAAGGAAGTTGCCTTTTTGGGGCATATAATTTCAGGGCAAGGCATAACAGTGGATCTAGCAAAGGTAAAGGCAGTAAAAGAATGGCCACAAGCCACTACTGTTTCTGAAGTAAGAAGCTTCCTTGGATTGGCAGGATATTATTGCAAGTTCATTAAGAAATTTGTTAGGCTAATTCACAAGCGTTCGAATCACGTAAGTAATATAATGAATGAGTAGAGTGTCGATCCCACGAGAATTGGATTAAGTACCAAAATTGTATTAACTTTAATATTATTTAGACTATAAAAAGAAGATGAATTTGAATAAATTAAACTAATGAGAACTAAAATTAAATGCAAATTTAAAAGCAACTTAACTTGGATAAAATGAAGGCAACTAGGGTGTTTTGAATCCACTTATTAATCCGTCTTAATTTTCAATCAATTAGGTTTCTATCAATTCAATGGGGTGAATATCTAAATTGGTTAGTTTCTTTCCCAAGATTTACTAACCTAATTAAATCTCAATTTGTTAACAACTAACCTATTTCCCAATAGTTATAACAAATCGAAATTCATTGTTAAATTCCAATTCATTATCCCTCATAAGATTCAAGTATCAAATCCCTTATCAACTATCTATCTTATGAAATTTATTACTTCAACCTGTTATGAAAATCACCTCTCGATTTCAAATCATAATACAAGATCAATTAAATAATGATTAAATCACTTAATCGCATTAAGAACAAGTAATAAATAACTGAAATCACGATAGAAAACCCAATCAATGAAAATCAAGAATTCATAAGAAGTTTTATCTCAAACCCTAATTAAATAAAATTAGTTCATAATAAAATTAATGAAATAAAAATAAAACTGAATGAAGAATGATAAAGAGGAAGGTCCCTGCGCTGCTCTCATCCCTCTATTCGTTGCCTTCTCGTGTGCGCCTGTCTTAAACCTCTGTTAATTGCTTCATTCAATTTTCTTCAATGTTGTGCAGTCTCCAATTCTCCTTGTGCGCCACCAAGTCTCTGTCTCCTCCTAGCCTTCCATTCTCCCCTTTAATCTCTTAATATATATATAAATTTATAAGATGCACGGCCGTTGCCTTCCTTCCCCTTTAAGTGCCTTTATTATTATTATATATATATATATATATATAAGATTCATATGGCAACCCTAGTCCATGTTTTTCAATCTCACGCCACTGCCACACTATCATATATAAATAATATAATACATATATATAAATATTATAATTTAATATATAGTATAATATATAATATCTAATATACTATTAATTATAATAACTTTGATTATATTATAATAATAATAATTATATAAAATATTTATTTATTTTTATATTAAAATATTTATTTTAAAATTAACTTCATAATATTTGTTTCTTTTCTTTTTACACCCAAATCTTCGAAATAATATGTTTTACTGAGTTCCTACAAAAAGAGATTAAAATGATTTAAAATCCATATAAACACACATTTTATGTAGGAAAAATCACATAAAGTTAAGATGGAAAATAGATAAAAATATGCATACAATTAAGCCTTATCCAAATTCTTGAGCATTATCGCTCCGCTGACTCAATTAACCCAGAAAGGGGTTAAGTTTGTTGGGAGTGAACATTGTGAAAAGAGCTTTCAAGAACTTAAATCCAGTTTAACAACGGCATCGATTCTAGGGATACCTGAAGGTTTTGGGGGATATGAAGTATATACAGATGCCTTAAGAATAGGGTTAGGATACATGCTAATGCAACGCGGAAAGGTGATTGCCTATGGATCCAGACAATTACGCCCTCATGAAAAGAATTACCCAGTGCATGACTTGGAATTATCAGCTGTGGTACATGCCCTAAAGTTGTGGCAACATTATCTATACAGAGAAAAATTCATTAAATATGTGGATCATTAGAGTTTAAAGTACATTTTCTCCCAATGGGATTTAAACCTTCATCAATGTATGGGAATGTTTGGGGTATTTCTTAATTGATTTTGTGCCCCGAAGGAAATTTTCAAATTAAAAGGATTTTTCGAACATTTTTGAGATAAATGCCAATTTTTTTAAAAATAGAAATTATGAGTTTTTCCTCGAAATTGATAAAAATCAATGGGTTGATTAAAATTTTGAAATATATGGAGCCCGGTGGAATTCTTGGAAAGAAGAAGAGTTAAAAAATAAAAGGAGAACTAGGTAACCTTAATGGAAATTAATGAGTCATGTGCGGTATGGTTAAAGCCCAAATCTACTAGTTGATCCTGGGATGGAGGGAAGAGAAGGACGAAGCCTAGTTCCCACCTGGGGCGTTTCATGTTGAAACATAATCCGCCCTTCACAAACGATTGGGCATGTGAGCAGTCTGATGATTGTTCACGAGTGACACCCGTAGGTGGGAGTGGGCCGTCACACATATTATAATGTCTTGGCAGCCATGCGTGAAGCTCAATCCGATAAAGCCAACATTCATTTGGATGCTTCACAATACCCATTCGAATGGATGAAGTCCAAGTAATATTGAAGATCAAACTCATTCGAATGACTTGTCCCTTATCCAGATGTGCCCTCTCCAAACTATTCAATGATGCTTCGAGCACCATTATCAGAATCCCCTTTTGAAGATTTTGTCAGAGCACGCGCAAATGACTGTGGTGGCATGCGACGTAATTTCTTCTTTGACGAGGGCCATTTGTGGAAGATGAATATATATATATCTATCATCAGCTTCACTAAGAGAGAGTCCCCATTTGCCATTTAACGAGAATAAGGGGACATGAGCACTGTTCACGTTCTTTACGTTACGTTATGTTCTTTTCTTTTTGTTCTTTCATTCTAATAGTGTTGTTCCTTTACTTTTGTTCCATCAATACAGTATTCCTCATTTCTGTTAGTCATATTCTGTAATTTCATTTCATGCACATTTCCATTATGCAACTTTCATTCACTGTTAATTTCAATTTCAGTATTTACATTCCAGCAATTTAATTTATGTCTCTTTAATTTCTTTCTCGTTAAATTCTGCAACTTAATTTCTGCATTGTATTTTTGTTATTTCATTTTATGTTTTCACAAATGTGTGGCTAGTAAATTCTCGACTAAGGCAAGGATAGTATCCAAGCCAAGATTTCCCATGACAGCTTTCATTGCAGTTGAGGTGTTGAATTTAGTTTTGAGATTTTTCAAAACCATTTGGATTTGGATTGAGGTACATCCTAACTCAGAACCCTCATGCCATGTATGTGGGTTGCTTAACCTGGATGCACCCTTATCTCCAAATCTCAAATGTGCAATATCCATTTCGGTTTATGGTGGTTGCTTAAATTAGAGTCAGCATGCCATGTATGTTGGTTACTAGAGTTAGATCCATCATCATCCGAAATGTAATCGATAGCAAAGATCTCAAAACTAATTTAACCTGATGATACTATCTTTTTTGAGTCTTGGGAAAATACTTGGATTGGCACTGAAATTGTCTTGGTCCGAGACATTTGGTTTTCAGTTGCACATTCGATTTCCTTTACCCTAAAATCAGATGAATTGGCCTGACAACCTAATTTATATCGTAGCTTTATTTTCGTTTTATTAACGATCTCCAAGTGAATCGACCTGGACTTACCCAAAAAATTAAATTATTCTACAGTGCACACTTGTACACTGGTGAGTATAAATGCCTTGTGCCTGCATGCTTTTTTCTTCTTTGTTTATTTTGTATGTGTTTGTTTGAAATAAATGCACAAGGTTAAGCGCAGTCAAGCTTGGCATTTGAGCTAATACTTTTGCAAAAGGAATATTAATGTGAAGCTTTTTAAACACATCAAGAAATTTCAAGAAATTCTTATCTTCATTGTGTTGGCGAAGTCTTTGTGGAAAAGAAACCGGGGAACATAAGGTTTGACTGGCTCTCACTTGTATTCCTCGTGTTTCTTTTCTTCTTCATTGTGTGATTTTTCTTGAGGTAAAGGGGCTATCTTGGTTGAATTTTCTTCCACGCCTTTTTGTTGTTGCCTCTCTAGCTATTTTCCATTTCTAAGAGTGATGGTTTTCACATGCTCTTTAGGATTTGTTTCAGTGTTTCTTGGTAATGCACCTTGTGACCTTGTTGCTAATGTGTTAGCTAATTTCCCCATCTGTACTTCCAAATTCCTTATGGCAGCTTGTTGATTTTGGAAGTTTGTTTTTGTCTCTATCATGAACTCTGTTGTGGCCTTAGTGAGTGTTGCCACCAAATCTTCTAAGGATGTCTTCTTTTCTTGAGGCAGAAATCCAGGTGGAGGTACCCTTATATTATTTTGATTATTGCTCCATGAGAAATTTGGGTGATTTCTCCACCTTGGATTGTAATTGTTAGAGTACGGATTGTTTTGTTGTTGATTGGAATTTGAAATATAGTGAGCTTAATTCGCACTCAATGTTGCAAAAGGATTGCCAGCATAACATTCACTTGTAACATGTTGCCCAGCATATAATTCACAAACCTGCATAACAGAATGAACAACATTAATACTCAACTGATCTAGTCTTTTATAAATAGTGTCTACCTTAGCATTTAAAGCAATAAATGCTTCAATTTTATGTATCCCAGCTAATCTCTTCGGCATAGGTCTTTCTGAAGGCCATTGATAATTATTTGTAGCCATTTCCTCTTTCAAATCATAAGCCCTATTTGATACCAAACTTATGATGACCTCGCCCTTGGACACCCTGGCCGAGGCCGCAAGGGGAAGGTGTTAAAAAGAAACGGTACTTGCTGGGGTTATGGGGGAACACATACACACACAAGACCAGAAAAGATAACAAGACTTTATAAATAGCTAGGCAACACCCTGGCCGAGGCACCAACTTTTGTTGTGATAGTACAGATGTATGACCCATAGAACATTCTAGGTAGGGGCAATACTGTGGTTGACGGGGAGCCTAGCCAGACGGGGAGCCTAGCCAAGCGGGGTCCAGCGTCTAGATGTGTACAGAGCCATCCATGACCGAAAGATGTAAGCAAGTAACATAGAATAAAAGGTAAGAAGAGTGAGGAGAACCATCCATAGATGACCATAGATATCCCACCTATGCACGAAATGAGGAGGGAAATCATGTACATGCAAGTTTCAGGCCATCACAACATATACATAAGCAAGATGCATGCTTCTACATTACCATCACAACAAATATAACAAGTATAGCAAGGAAATATGGGTCCCACACGAGTTCGGCCTTACGACCCACTTGAGCTTACATGAGTCCGACTCTCAAGACACCTGAGCTTGACGGTGTAGCACCATAAGGGACATTCTAGTAGACCTTGCAACACCCCGATAATATTCCACAATGACAATTCATAACATAATATTCCTGAATTTTTAAAATTTTCTAGAGAATTTTACATACCTTAACTTAGCCTCTTAGGCTTCCTCGATATGCGTGTCATATCCTCGAAACACGTGCTCGAACCATTTTCACTCCCAAAATCTCTGAAATATTAATAAATATTCATTTCCTATTTTTCAGGATTTTTTTTGAAATTTTTTCCCCTTTTTTTTCTATTTTTCTTCTATTTCTTTTTTTTTCTTTTTTCTTTTTCTTTTTTTCTTGTCCTTTCTTTTTCCTCCCACTTCATCTTCTCCATCGCGCCTCCCCTGCAACCTGCGCATGGCTCCTGCTCACCAGCCCAGCCACCGCCTGCGGCCCCTCGCCGTAGCCAACACCTGCCCCCGATCGCCCCGCTTGTCAGCGCATCTGCCGACCTCATCTTAGCGTTTTCAGCTGCCCATTCCCATTGGCCGCGACCTACCTCCCTTCCCTCTCTCTCTCCCTTGCTTCTCTCAGATTGTCCTAGCCCAAGCTCTCTCTCTCTCTCTCGCATCTCTCGGCCCTCGGCTTGCTCCCTTTCATTTGCTCAAAACCCATCCCTTTTATAGCCAATCTCCATCACCTCATGCTTGCCTTGCCCATACCTTCTTTGTGTGAAGAAGCCTCTTAGCGTGCAAAACCTCCACTAGCAACCATGATTTGGCTTCAATCTTACAGAGCATGGGTTTGAAGTTACAGAGGGTATGGGGTTTGCTTGAAAATATATATACATATATAATTATATATATTATAGTATATTAATAGAAAAATTTCACATTTAAACTCTAATTTACTTCTATTTCATCTATGCAACTCCCTAATTACAAGTATACCCTCAGATGCCAAATTAAATTGCATTACAATACCGAAAACACAAAATTAATAACTTTAAAGTTACTCGATAATGACGATTTCGCCCTAGTGTCTTCACCGGGCTATTGTTTCATCTCGAAACCACTGAAGAGTTGTTCCTTACAAAAAATAGGAGCCCCCTCAGGTTTCCGTTGACATCCTCGGTGTCCCCTATGACAATTGAGTTTTGTAGCCTAAATAGTAGCTATATTTTAGTTGTACCAAAAATAGTTCCCGATCCGATTTCTTTCGATACCATAAATCCTATCTTGAAATGCTCGTCGAGACCATATCATTTTTCTTAGGTAATTTCACTCTGAGGCATTCCCTACAGTCGATTCGGTATTGATAACTGTTATCAAGCTAATTTTTTGATATTCTAAACTTGTTTAAATTACGTGGCAACCTTACGAAAATATGGGTTCTTACATTCACCCCTCCTTACAAAAATTTCGTTCTCCAAATTTTCCATATGTTCTAAATCTCAAAATTTCATCCTCAAAATTAGCACCGACTGATCAAATAACTAGGGAAGAACATACCTCAATACCTTATTTCAAATAATCGTGTTGTAATTCTTCACATGAAATCACATATCCAAGGAAAATTTATACCGACTATAATTCTCTCTTAATCCCCAGATCTTTGGCATGCTAGCCACAAGCTCATTACTAACCTTCTGCCTTGGTCCCTAGGCTCAAATCCATTGTTAACAAGCCACACACCCATGGTGTTATCGTCATTCTAGAGCCTCCTTGTCTTGTCTCCGAGAGTTGTAATTGACCCTACTCCCGTCACTTCTGATACTTTTCTCAATACCAGCCTAAATCTCCAAATCTCATGGATCCTCGATCCTTTTCGGAGTTACACTTACTCAAGTCACCAACCTTTGCTTGAAACAACCCCTATTCAAAACATTTGGCTCGTCTCCCTAAACCTATCGGGATATCTAACTTTTCAGAACTTTCGATCCTCGTGATGATCAATCTTGATTTTGCGTTCACTAATATGGAACCTTATGCTCTCATCATTTCTTTCTCGATTTGCTTATGACCTAGCAAGCCAATTTCAATCTCAACATCTATCGTGATGTTCCTTAACATTATCCTCAATGTTCCTCATGCGTCTCCCTATCTAAGGAGTACACCAATATCATCAATAAATACAATTACCATGCCACTTCAATGCAGATGGTACTAATCATCAAATCATGACTCCATTGCCGATTTTTGGAATGCCTCATTCCTCGATCGCACATCAATCATAAATATCCCAGGCTCTTGCCACTATTTTATAATTCATCAAATTCGAGGTAAAGATGTCGACTCTTAATTATCACCTCTTTCAAAGTCTGATAATTTACGTCCTCAATCAAGCCACTTATAGCTAAGTATCTAATAACCTCAAGCTATTATTGATAATTTCATCATTAGGAAATAATCCCGATAAATCTTCTGAGAATATATCCTAGTATTTCCCAATTTTCTTATAGTTTTTCACTGACCACAAGTGCTTACATCATATCTTAGCATGCTTCTTATTTCCATAATTTTCTGGCATCACTCAGCTATACATCTCCCAATTTGCCTACCAGGGCTACCTAGACTAATCGTCTAGCCATACGAGTTTCATTTTCCAAAATTGAAATTCTCGGATTTCTAATCGATCTAGGTCAGCAGCTTTTCCTACTACTATCCGTCATCTTGGCACATCTGCCATTACTTGATTCTCTTAATCACGTCAAAGATTCGCACCATCTTTAAGACGACAATCCATAACTATACTACCAGCTAGAGCAAGTAGGTACATACGTCACCTACAGTAATCTAATCTCGATTTCCTTGCAATTATGGTTCTCAATACACCATTTATCATGGAGCTTCCAAGTTCTCTTCGTTAGGTTGACCACTGACAACTTTACCTGATTCCGTAGGTTTATTTAGCACACTGAAACGTAGTCACAACCTCTGTTGACTAGGTCTTTTCATTATTCCTTTAGGGTCGATACGAGCTATCAAGCAACTCTTTCCTTTTTAAGTACCTGAACTCTACCTTGAACCGAGTTTGCCATCTCACTACTCATCGTCAAGATTTTGGACTAGCCATGCTCCACTACCTAAAATCTCATTTACCGAGAATCCATTGACTCTCACATTTCGTTTTTCAAATCCAGTTAACTATAGGCACACGACCATTAAATTAGTTCTTCATAGGCACTACACTTATCGTCAGCTAGCACACAATCTATCACCCTGATCACACAGTAGGTTCACTCCCACACCTTACGTTGACCCTTACATGGGCACGTCTCGGGTGAAAACTGCACAGTTTCGTTGTAATCCTCCCAGAACTATCATTCGTTGTCGCTGCCCTAAGTCTAACTCCTTCTGCAAGAACATTTATTCTAGACCCTCATTATGGCTAGTGATCTCATCACCTCCCAAGATGACCGCAAACCTCGATACAATTCTTTCAATAGGACACTCAGTCTATATTCACTCCATTTCATTTCAGGTTGATTCCCTAGGCTTCTGGCCTCGATCAATCACAGCTAGTGGCACACCTCGCATCCTTAACCATTGGGACTTAGACCCATACAAGGTACCTACCCTACTGGGCTATTCCAAATCTTCAGCATCTGATCGTTTCCCAGACAATCTACTATGATGCTTTGGTTGACGGGTCTCCTATACCTTACCACAAGCCACCCATCAGCCCTCTTCACGTGGGTCCCTAGATCCAGATCCGTCACTGCGAACACCAAACTAGTAGTGTCGTTATGCTGCTAGGGTTCCTTACCATGTCTTTGCTAGTCACATCGATTGTACCACTGCCAGCTCATCAATTGACGTAACTCATACGCCATCACTTGGCCACCTTCAGCCCTTCGTTTGATCCAATCCGTTGGATCCTTGATCTACTCATCTTATTTTTGAGACACTAAATGATCCTAAAAAATTCTTTATCATTTGATCCCAACTCATCAACTAGGCCATGTCACATCAGACTACTCATCCATGATTCGATTATCCTCGATAACCACAGCTATCCTATCTTTCATTGTAAAGATTTCAACTAATAACCTCAAATCAATAGTCCTTAAATCTCTCAGATCCATAATCATGGTTATCGAGTCAACCTTACACCCGAATTATCTAGATCATTCTGCTTGTACTAGCTTCTATCAAGCTTCCACTATTTACTAAGAATAGTAATTGTATACTAGAATAGTGTCGGTATGTAAGTAGTACACCAGGTAATTTCCCAGGAAAGAGAGGTAGGTCACAAATGGACACACTTAAATACCAAGCCTTTCCTTAACCAGAACTTTTCTAGACATGCACTTCCACTACACAACACTTAAATCCAATAACCTCTAAGCCTTCAACCGATAATTCTCAAATCTCTAAATAGGGGTTTCGTCTATGACCCATTAGTCTCTTTTCCCCAAAGCCTCCACTTAAGGTTCCTACTAATTGGTTCTATCAATATCAGATCCTCTGAAGTCTCCAAATTGCTATTCCTTAATCTCCAAATAGGGTTTAACTCTAATATCAACTACATCAGAGTCACTTAAGGCTTCCAATAAACTTCAGCTCTGCTACCAACTGTAATGCCCCGCTTTCTCGGGCGTGTTATAAATTGGTGCAATTCTGGGATAATAAATTTTTTTCCTTTCAAACTAATCCTAAATCACATCATTCCTCGTAGCTATCCCAAAATTTCCAAACATTTTCTCAGAAGAGAATCATTATACACATCAAATGCGGAAGCATGGATCGAACCTGATATCTTAACATTAATCGAAATTCAGTTCTTACATCATCGTTCCTCAACATAACTTAATACAAAGCATAAGTTCCTAAATAAGGTTATACATCATCATTCCTCAAAACATTCAGATTTAAAGTAGCAGAACTTAAATACATGAGCTACATAACATACATTCCATTCATCATGCATTCTGTTAAGTGCCATTTCATACCTTATTCACCCTCGTATCTACTACAATCTCCATCTGGAACATTTGAATATTGTAGGAGTAAAGCCCAAGTTAGATGATGAATCATCTCAATAAGGGTACAAAATGTTTTATCATGCATGTATGATATGTCTTACTTCATCGTAGGAGTCAACTGCACCCTTCATGCTACTCACCTTTTTTACGGCTACCTCTTTCGAAGCTGAAGTGTATGGGAGCACCCTTGGTAAAGCAGCGGTGCCAATTCATACTCCCAAATGGATAAAATGCGCGAGGTCAATGATATCAACGTGTATATATGCATTTCATAGTCATGTCATGTATGCAGTCTACGTGATGGATACATATCAGAGCATATCAATATGAGAAAAACATTTAATACCGAAACTCTAATTTTAAACTCTAATTTTACTTCTGTTTCATCTATGCAACTCCCTAATTACAACTATACCCTCAGATGCCTAATTAAATTGCATTACAATACCGAAAACACAAAATTAATAACTTTAAAGTTACTCGATAATGACAATTTCGCCCCAGTGTCTTCACCGGGCTATGTTTCATCTCGAAACCACTGAAGGGTTGTTCCTTATGGAAAATCGGAGCCCCCTCAGGCTTTCGTTGACATCTCGGGAGTCCCATATGACAATTCGATTTTGTAGCTTAAATGGCAGCTGTATTTTAGCTGTACCAAAAATTGTTCCCGATCCTATTTCTTTCGATACCATAAATCCTATCTTGAAATGCTTGTCAAGACCATATCATTTTTCTTAGGCAATTTCATTCCGAGGCATTCTCTACAGTCGATTCAGTATTGATAATTGCTATCAAGCCAATTTTTCAGTATTCTAAACTTGCTTATATTACATGGCAACCTTATGAAAATATAGGTTCTTACAGACTTGGTCCGTCTCACCCACACACAATGCTTTATGCTCATACCTATGTACAATAAGATAAAATAATGTACACATGCTACATGCATAGGATCTCTTCACTTTAAAGGTATATGGCTAGTACACTCATTTAATCATGGGTGATATGCATGGGATGCATTTATGAATAGGGGAACCCTAGACAAGAGGAAGAAAAAGGGAATCAAAGCTTGCAAGAGACTTTTAAGCCAAACAGGGGGTTATGGTGGACAGATTACCCTCAAAAAGGCAATTTGTCACAGATTGCCTTCAATTTTTTGACAGATTGCCCTTTATGTGGAAATTTGTAGATAAATTGCTTCTAATCTGTCGATAGACAGAACACCACAACACCCGACTCCCCTGCTTCATTCACGTGAAACCTAGGCAAGATGGCTTAAACTCTTACCTAATCTTCAACCCAACAAAACACATCATTCCCAAGCAAGATTGGGGAGAACAAATCCCCTTGGAAGCTTTAAGGAAGAGATTAAATGAAGGAAAACAAGTAAATTACAACCATGTAGAAATTTGTTCCAAAAACAGAGGGTTTGACAAAAACCCCTTTCAACAATTGAAATTCCAGGTTTTGGACCATGAATAGGGTTTAGAACTTGCCTTAGATTCCTTGTCTAACACTTTCTAGCTTCTTTTGATCCTTAACAGCTCTTATAAGCCCCCCTACATGAAGATTTCCATTCCCCTTAGCTATAAAGCAGGGGAAGAATAAAGTTCCAAGCTAAGAAAAGGCTAATAAATAGATTTCCTACCTTAAAACAACCTCTTGAACTCCTTAGCTGCTTCGAGAAGAAGAGAAGAATGGAGAAGAAAGAACCCTAGTTGCTAGAAAATGCTCTCTCGAAGCTCTCCAACACCTCACCACTCTCTCCCTCTTTAACTTCCCTCCTATTTATACTTTCCAAATATAAATCTGGATTTGACAAGTCAAGGGAGGAGGAGGCAGCGAGACGTGAGTGCGTTGGCGCTTTTCGGCGGTCCTCTTTGTTCTAACCATAGTCAATTTTCAAGATAGGGGCAAGAGATCGAGAGAGATTTCGGATGGGAGAGCAAAAAGAGAAAGTTTCGGAGGCTAGGGTTTCGAAATAGAGTAGAGATTTCGAGTGAAATGAAGGTTTAAAACAACTCGGGTATATATAGTCCCGATTCAAGTTTCGAAACATGAGGGGTCAAAGTTTCGAAACTTTCTTCTCTGGACAGGAAGTTTCGAAACATATATCAAGTGTGTTTCGAAATAATACTCTCTGGACAAAAAGTTTCGAAACATAGGAAGAAATGTTTCGAAACATTACTCACTGGAAATTTTATTTCCACAGCCTTATATACTCAATACAGAACAGGTTTCGAAACATTAAAGAGAGGTTTCGAAACTTTTAAACAGAAACACTTAGAATCGAAATTTTTGAAGAAATTGAATCTAGAACTTGATTTCTAGCAAGTTAAGGCATGATCTAAAGTGTTCAAACTTCGTATTCTCCAAAGGTTTGGTAAAGATATCGGCTACTTGATGGTTTGTTTCTAAGAATTCTAAAACGATATCTTCTTTTTGAACATGATCTCTTAAGAAGTGGTGTTTGATTTCAATATGTTTGGTTCTTGCATGAAATACGGGATTTTTTGACAAAGCGATTGTGCTCATGTTGTCACACATGATTTGAGTTCTTTCTAAAGGAATGCCATAGTCTTCTAATTGATGTTTAATCCATAAAACTTGTGTGCAACACAAACTTGCTGCTACATATTCAGCTTCAGTTGAGGACAAAGCGACAGTGTTTTGTTTCTTGCTAGCCCAAGATACTAAAGAATTTCCTAAAAAGTGACATATTCCACTTGTGCTCTTTCTATCAATTTTGCATCTTCCAAGATCAGCATCTGTAAAGGCTTTTAATTTGAAATCTTTGGACTTAGCATAGAATAGACATAAATTTTCTGATCCTTTGATATATCTTAAGATTCTTTTAGTGGCTTTTAAGTGAGATTCTTTTGGATTTGCTTGATACCTAGCACACATACCTACACTAAATACAATATCAGGTCTTGAGGCTGTTAGATACAGTAATGACCCAATGATTCCTCTATAAAGCTTTTGATCTACTGATTTTCCTTCCTCATCTTGATCAATTTTGGTTGACGAACTCATAGGGGTAGAGATAGGCTTACAGTCTTTCATTCCATATTTAGATAAGATTTCTTTTATATACTTGGTTTGACTTATATAGATTCCTTTAGGAGTTTGCCTAATTTGAAGGCCTAAAAAATAATTCAATTCTCCCATCATGCTCATTTCAAATTCATTTTGCATCATTAATGAAAATTCATTACATAGACTAGGATTTGAAGATCCAAATATAATGTCATCAACATAAATCTGGACAATCAAAATATCATTCTTTTTCCTTTTAATGAAGAGCGTTGTATCCACTTTTCCTCTTTGAAATTCATTTTCTGTAAGAAATTTTCTTAGCCTTTCATACCAAGCTCTAGGAGCCTGTTTTAAGCCATATAGGGCTTTTGAAAGCTTGAATACATGATTTGGATACTTTGGATTTTCAAAACCAGGAGGTTGTCTTACAAACACTTGTTCTGAGATGAAACCATTTAGAAATGCACTCTTAACATCCATTTGATATAAGATGAAGTTCTTGTAGCATGAGAAAGATAGTAATATCCTTATAGCTTCCAATCTTGCTACGGGAGCATAAGTTTCATCATAGTCAATGCCTTCCTCTTGACTATACCCTTGAGCAACTAATCTTGCTTTATTCCTAATGATATTGCCATTTTCATTAAGTTTGTTTCTAAATACCCATTTAGTTCCAATGATAGAATGATTTGATGGTTCAGGTACAAGACACCAAACCTCATTCTTTTCAAATTGGTTTAGCTCATCTTGCATAGCTTCAACCCATCCATCATCATTTAGAGCTTCTTGAACATTTTTTGGTTCTATTTGAGAAATTAGAGCTAGATTACTAGATGCTCTTAAGGAAGATCTTGTTGATACTCATTTTCTAGGATCTCCGATGATTTCACTATTTTTTACATAGTTTCTTTCTCTTGGAAATGAGACTTCTTTTTGATTTTCAGGATTTTGAATATTAGTTTGTTTTTCCTCTTCATTGATTTGAGATTGATTTGATTTATCTGAAATGCTTTCTGAGTCATCATCATTATTTCTTATTATTGAATGTTCATCAAACACTGTGTGAATTGATTCTTCTATGACTAGAGTTCTTTTGTTGAAGACTCGATATGCTTTACTTTGGGATGAGTATCCTATAAATATACCTTCGTCACTTTTAGCATCAAATTTTCCTAATTGATCCTTTCCATTGATTAAAATAAAACATTTGCACCCAAATGGATGGAAGTACGAAATATTGGGTTTCTTGTGTTTATATAGTTCATAAGGGGTTCTTTTTATGATAGGTCTTATTGATACTCTATTTATAACATAGCATGCTGTATTTACAGCTTCTTCCCAAAAATACTTTGGTAAGTCATTTTCTAGAAGCATAGTTCTAGACATTTCTATAAGAGTTCTATTTTTTCTTTCAACAACTCCATTTTGTTGGGGAGTTCTAGAAACTGAAAAATTATGGTGAATTCCATTTTCTTGACAGAAGGATTTAAATTCTTGGTTCTCAAATTCTCCACCATGATCACTTCTTATTTGCTTTATCTTTAGGTCTTGTTCATTTTGAAGTCTTTTGCATAATCTAGAGAAGGATTTAAATGCATCATTTTTATTTCCCAAGAACAAAACCCAAGTAAATCTTGAAAAATCATCTACTATGACCAAGGTATAGGATTTTCCTCCTAGGCTTTGAGTTCTCATAGGTCCGAACAGATCTAGGTGAAGTAACTCTAAAGGTTTAGACGTGTTAACTGAGTTAATAGGCTTAAACGAGGATCTAGTTTGTTTACCTTTCATACAAATATCACAAATATGGTTCTTTTTAAATTTTATGTCAGGTAATCCTCTAACTAGTTGTTTTCTAGCTAACTTATCAATTAAGTTCATGCTGGCATGTCCTAGCTTTTTATGCCATATCCAGGATAGGTTTGCATTTGAGGCAATCAAGCAATTTTCATGTTTAAGCACAACATCATCAAGCCAGATAACATACACATTTCCATGTCTATTTCCAGAGAAAACAAGTTCATTTGATTTCAATTCGAGAACATTGCATTTATTTGATTCAAAAATGATCTTGTGACCTTTATCACATAATTGGCTTATGCTTAACAAGTTGTGTTTTAAACCATCAACGAGGCATACATTTTCAACTTTGGTTCTTCCTAAACCAACTATGCCATGACCAAGTATCTTACCTCTTGAGTTGTCTCCATAGATAACATTACCTCCTTCTTTGTAGGTGAGAGAGACGAATTGAGACTTGTCTCCCGTCATGTGCTTGGTGCATCCACTGTCAAGATACCATTTCTTCTTTGCTTCCTTGGATGCCAAGCTTGCCTACAAGAAATACATCATGTTGGTACCTTTGGTACCCAAACTTCTTTGGGTCCAACAATGTTAGCAATCATGTCATCTTTAACTTTTGGAATCCAAATCAAATTCAATCTGTAAGCATTTTTTCTAACATAGCATTGCTTAATATGATGTCCCTTTCTGTTGCAATAATGACAAATTAATTTTGTCCTTTTATAAAACCTTTGATTGTGAGAATGGTGACTAGCATTATTTTTAACTGATGGTGATTTGAATAGTAATTTTTCTTTGACAAATTTTGTTGTTGAGGTAGATGGTGTATTTGTATAGCCTATTCCTCTTTTGTCTCCGAAAAGTTTCTGACTTCCCAAAATCATTTCTAACTTGTTCTTACCTTCTAAGAGTTTCTCAAATGATTCTAATAAGTCATTATTTTTGTTTTCCAATTCAGAAAATCTGATTTTCCAGTTTTCATTTTCTTTGTCTTTCTCTCTTATGATGTTTTCTAGGCCATCACAAGCAGTCTTCAGATTATAGTTTTCCTTTTCTTTGTCAATTAAGGAATTTTTCAAAACCTTATTTTTGGCTAGAATCTTACTGCAGGTATCTAAAAGTAGGTTGTACTCATCTTGCAATGAATTGAAAGACAATAACTCACAATTAGATGAACTGGAACTTACCTCTTCTTCTCCTGTAGCCATAAGACAGAAATCAGCATTTTCTTCTTGTTCACTTGAGTTTGATGAGGAGTATTCATCACTGCTCCATGTGGCTAATGCTTTCTTTTTCTTGCCTTTCTTATGAACTTTGAGGAGAGGACAATCTGCCTTGATGTGTCCTGGTTTCTTACACTCAAAACACTTCATCTCATAAGTTGTTTCTTTGAAAATTTTCTTGCTGTCATTAAATCTTCTTTTAGGAAATTTTCCTTTTCTTATGAATTTATTGAAACGCTTTGTGAGTAATGCTACATCATTAGTTTCATCATTCGATCCATTTTCATCTTCTTCTTTGGCTTTTAATGCTAAGGATTTTAGTTTTAATTCATTTGAATCTTTCCTTTTTAGTTTTATCTCATGAGTTAACAGTGAACCTAGTAAATCATCCATGGTAAGAGTAGATGTGTCTCTAGCTTCTTCTATTGCCGTGACTTTTGGTTCCCAATTAGATGGTAGACTTCCTAAGATTTTTTGAACCTTTTCTTCTGTTGTAATTGTTTTTCCTAGGGCTTGCAAGTTGGTTACAATGTCATTGAACCTAGTAAACATTTCCTTAATAGATTCACTAGCATGCATCTCAAAGTTCTGATATTCACTAGTGAGTATTGCAATTTTGGTACTTTTTACTTTCTTGGTTCCCTCGTGCGTTACTTCTAAGTGGTCCCAAATTTCTTTAGCTGTAGTACAAGATATGATCCCGTTGAACTCAGCTGGGCTTAATGCACAATGTAATATGTTGACAGTTCTAGCATTTATCTCATTTGTGTGTTTTTGTTGTTCACTCCAACCACTTGTAGGAGATTCCGGCAAAGTTAATGTACTAGATATGCATGTATATAGCTCAGTACTTTGCATTAGAAAGTACCTCATTCTTGTTTTCCAGTAGGTGAAGTTTGAGCCATCAAAGTATGGTGGTCTTGAAACATTATATCCTTCCAACTTGAATTCGGTGTTGAATGTCATTTGGATCTTTGCTCTTTGGCGGTTAGTCCTAAAAAACACTTAGAGACCTCGCTCTGATACCAATTGTTAGATCAATGTAATAGTAAATATGTCCCAAGAGGGGGGGTGAATTGGGATTTGAGAGTTTTTAGATGCTCTTGAATAAATTTAATCAAGTGGAGTACAAGGTTTCGAAACCTGATGAAGAGAGTTTCGAAACTGGCCTTTCTACTTAGTATGTTTCGAAAGACATGAGAGTATGTTTCGAAACTTTACTCACTAGGTAACAAGTTTCGAAACTTTCTGTAGTATGTTTCGAAACTTTGCTTACTGGATGACAAGTTTCGAAACTAACTGTAAATAGGTTTCAAAACTTTGTTCACTGATTTGTTGATACTGAAACTTTTCTTGATTTTGAAAAACCAATTCTTTTAACTACTCAAGTGAATCAAATGAGCTAATGAAAATGATTAAGACTTGAACACACGAGATTTATAGTGGTTCGGCACTTGCCTACATCCACTACCTTCAAGCTTATCCACTTGAAGGATTTTCAACCACAATCACTTTTTACTTAGTGATTAACACACGAAGGGTTTTATCAAGGTTCACCCTAAAACCTTACAGTGAGTTTTTGTGGCTTAACTCAAACCTTTACTACAACAAGTTTTTTCGAGATAAACTCAAACCTTACAAGATATGAGTTTTAGGCTCAACTCAAACCTTAAACTTTAAATGAGATAGCAAAGAGTATCTCTTACAGCCCAAACGAATTAACTTACCAATGTATGGCTGTACAAACCTTTTCAGTTTATGAGTGGTGGAGAAAATGATGAAGAAATGCTTTGGCTTGTATCTCCTTTTGCACTTCACATAGCACAGTTGAAGGATGTATGTTGGGATCTTCGTTGAAGCTTGTTCTCAATAGATTTTGTTCACTCGTGCTTGTGAGTGTCACTTGAGTCTCTTTTGAATATAGAAGTGAACGTCTCTTGCTTTCTCTTCTCTTGTGTGTGTATCTCTTTTTGAGACCTGGTATAAGTATATATACAAGAGAGAAATAAAGTTTTGACTAAAAATAGCCGTTAGAGACAAGTTCAGGAAAGAAGTTTCGAAACAATGCATACTGTGTTTCGAAACATCACAGAATTAGACTAAGGTTTCGAAACTTGATCCTTCAGGTTTCGAAACATCATTGATTCCAGCAAGATAAAACACTTAGAGACATAGACAAGTGGGAGACAAACTTTTTAAGGAATCTTATGGTCCTTACAATTAAAAAAAAAAAGGTGTCTCCACTCAACCAATATATTAAATCAAGTTTCAGGGAATGGGGTAAACATTATAAATTGAATTCAAAACCTTTTATTACTTAAATAACATTTAGTTCCCATACTGCCTTGTTTTGAACACATTTTACTGACACATAGTCAGAAGTTTCGAAACATGATAGAGGAAGTTTCGAAACATGCAGGCAGAGACCTAAGTTTCGAAACATCATAGAAGAAGTTTCGAAACATGATATGCAGATTTGCCAAAAAATGAAATCAAAGCACAAATCATTTTGAAACACTTAGAGAGACATATAAGAACATAGTTTCGAAACATGGTCACTAGGTTTCGAAACATCACACATGCATTTGGATTTTTATCAAAAAACAAGCTTTCGCGCCCAAAACCTTTTTATGCATAGTTTCGAAATATGACAACCTATTTCGAAATATGGCTTTCTTAGGATAAGAAATATCACATAAACACTTTTTCTCATATACCAAAAAATATGTTACAACAAACCTAACTTTCTACACTACATCTCAAGCCATTATTTGGTGAGGGTTTTTGGAAGCTTTAGCATCTGACTACGACTAGGGATTAGGTTTATGCTTTTAATCCTTTGCTTGTTGTTAGTCTCAAGCCCAGCCACATTAAGGGATTTGCGGTGGCCCCCATAGACTTAGGTGACAGGTACGTTCGTCGCAGATTTGTGATAGAAAACTCGTTACAGATCAACGATGGGGATTTCTGTCACTAAAAAATTTTTTAATTGCTAATCTGTGATGGGAGCTACCCATCTTTGATCAGTGATGGGGTTTCTGTCACTAAAATATTTTTAAAAATAAAAATTAAAAATTATATATTAAAATTTAAATAAAATAAAATTATTTTAATCCCTAATCTGTGACTGGGGGAGACTCGTCACTAAAAATATTTTTTTAAAATAAAAAAATAAAAATTATATATTAAAATTAAATTATTTTAATTGCTAATCTATAACGGGGGCTACCTATCGCTAATTTGTGACGGGGGATACCCATCGTTGATTAGTGACGAGAGTTCCCGTTGTAGATCTGCAACGAGAACCCTGTCACAGATTAGCGACGGGGCTTCCCGTCACTAAATTAATTTTTTAAATAAAAAAATTATATATTCAAATTTAAATAAAATTAAATTATTTTAAATCATGTAAGAATCTAAAAATTAAAAAAAAATAAAAAAATTAAATTATATATTAAAATTTAAATAAAATAAAATTAAAATTAAATTATTTTAAATCATGTATGAACGTAAAAATTTAAAAAGTAATTTCATTAATTAAATTAAATTAAATAAAAATGAAAATATAAATAAAATTATATAAATTAATTTTTATATAAAAATAAAATATTTTCATAAATATTACTATTTACGAATGTTCATGTTTAAAATTTTTAATTTATATATTTTTATAATTTATATAATTATATTAAGAAATATTTTAATTAAAATTACAAATTAAAATTTTTATTTTTATACAAAATTAAAATTTAGATATTTATATTTATATATGTAAATACAAAATTTGATAATTAAAAATTTTATTAATCAATTGAATAGAAAAAAAATGTGAGATAACAAATATAGACACAAAATTCAAATCCATAAATTTCATTACTAGAATCATAAATAGTCCACAATAGAATTAAAAATCATCATCATTCTCATTTTCTTCCTCTTCACCCTCATTACCCTCGTCGTTATAAAACAGATCTCCACTCGGTGAGTTTCTCGATGGTCTAGGAGGTGTTGATTTACTTAATACTCTAGACATCATTTGATTCATCTGATCCCTCCATGTTATCATATCCTGCATCTGTTGCTGTAGCTGTACATTCTCAATATTTATTAGGGCCACCATCTATCTCATTTACTGATTCTCGTTTATCTGGGTGAATTGTAGTTTCATTTGTTCAAAATCTTGTGTCACAGATTCACATGAATTATTGAAGGTGCTATCGGATGGAGATGGGTAAGACTGATTCCCCTGAGAGCTGAGGCAGGAGATACGACCCTTTTTATTTCTACCAGAGACAGCCTGATAAAAGATGCGGTGCTCATTAACTGCAGGTGAAGAGGACGAATTGCTCTCAACTGATTGTGAAGATGCCTCGATGTTTAATCTCTCGAACACCTCCTATATAAATTAAAATTAATATTGGCATTTATAATTAAATGAAAAATTTATCAAATAACATACATATAGGTAAATATTATTATCGCGACAGTTTGTTATCTATGATCAACCCACATTTCATGTCCTTGATCATTTTTTCGAGTGTGGGTTTTCTTTAAAATTTCAAATTTGTTAGGCTCACAATTTAATTCCTTGGCCTGTATAACAAATACATATGAAGTAAATAAGATAAAATACAAACCACTATATAAGTTGTTAAAATTTTGAAACATTGATATAGAAAAAGTAATTACCATCATTCTTCGAATCTCGGTGAAAGGAATGGATCCACCTGTGTGCACTGACCCGCCGATCAAGGATGTGCGATTCTTTTTATTTTGTTCAGATTTTTTCTTGTACTCATCCTCATCCCACTTTGCTTGTAATGACTTTCACACGACCGGATCCATCCAATCACCCTTATCAGCATCGCTTTTAACTTTGTTCAAATTACTTCTAAAACTTTGTCGATTTGACTTATTCCAAGTAATCCATATACGATTATTTTCTTCAGCTTGCCACTTGAACATCTTCTACAACAAGTTAAATAAAAAAGAATAAATATATATAAAATATTCAACTGATAATTAAAAATTAGAATTACACTAGCGCTAAACTCTTCGAGCCACATTCGTCGTGTTATTTCTAGAACTTCATCCTACTGAACCAAAGGTTCATTGTACCGTCTCTTCCAAATTTTTGAGAGAATAGCTGGTGGGCCAACTTCAGGGATAAAACTATAAAATTGATATTAAATTAGTTAAAACATGCATTTCTGTGTGTAACAAAATAGATTAATAAATTTAGACATTATATAATATACTCACTGATCATAGTTCTGATTATCAGATAATTCTTTTCGATGATTAGCTTGGTCTGTATCTGTTGGTTCAGGTTGAGTTGGGCTAACATTCTGCGATGGAGGA
The DNA here is from genome assembly GCA_036245055.1 of Diospyros kaki. Classification (NCBI taxonomy): domain Eukaryota; kingdom Viridiplantae; phylum Streptophyta; class Magnoliopsida; order Ericales; family Ebenaceae; genus Diospyros; species Diospyros kaki. Next base: position 15,769,838 of record BSEG01000009.1, on the reverse strand, counting down.
GAGGATGAAGGGTGTAGATGCGATGTCGGCATAAACGTGTACGGATAAAGGGTAAATTATGGTGTAGGCTCATGTGGGTGGGTTGTGGGTATAATAGGAGTATATCCCACCGGATATGACATATAATACCCCATATTTTCATGAAAATGCCACATATTTTAAGTAAGTTTAAAATACTGAAAAATATGTTTGAAATGGCAACGAGTGACCAAATCAGTCGCAGGGAATGCCCTAGATCTTAGATACCTGAGGATAAAGGTATATTTTTTATGATCGTCTCGAGGCAAAATTTATAATGCTGAAAGAAATTAAATCAGAGACGATTTTTCGGTTAAGCTAAGTTATAGCCTAAAATAGCCGAAGATGGTAAGGGGTTTCGAGAAATTGTACATATCGAGTAATTTTGAGTTATTATTTTTGGAATTTTAAGTATCTCGATAAATTTGATGTTTGAGGGTGTAATTGTAATTAGAGAATTATCCAAACGAAATAAGGATAAAATTAAGAGCTTATGTGATAAAATATTAAAGTTGAGGACTTGAAATAAGGGCCAAAATGTTATTTGAGAGAAGTTGGGGGAATTAGCTTGGATTTAAAAAGTTAAATTCATTCTAGCTTTGGATTTCAAAAGCCATTCAATTATAGGTTTGAGTCTTTGGAGTCCATGACTAAGATTGTGACAAGTGGCATAATGTGATTGGTTGAAGAAATTTATAAATAGGCACCATGGGTTGTTCTCAAATCATTCCAAGAAAGCTTGAGATTTGAGGCACTCAAAGAGTAGGAGCTTGATCTAGAGAGAGAGTAGGACGTTCAGAAAGAAGGCGGGAAGGAATCAAAGGAGAAACTGGGGAGAACGAGCCTCGTCGGAGTTACAAGCTTTCGCCGGAGTTTGCAAAAATAAGTCAGAAGAAAAATAAGGTAAGTGTAATGCCCCACTTTTCAAAATACACAACGATGTAAAATATAAGCTAACATCACCGTGGCGTTATGGAAACCCTTACCAACGGAAGCGTTGGATCGAACCTGAAAGCTTAACCAAAGCTAAATAAGTGGGTTTCCACTAGATTTACTTTACAAGTACAAAAAAAAATGCTCACGACTTCCAATACTCCAAAAAGGTAACACATCATTGTAGGAACAATTATAGGACACCCACAGATACTTCTTACAACCTTGAGTATCCTAGCTGCTATTTACAATACATCATTCGTATTACAAGGGTACATAATGGAATAAAAACCAAAGCTAGCCAAGCTCCACCACCTTGCCCTTGCTCAAGCTGGCACCTGAAACACCTGACACTTCCAACATACCTGGAACGTGGAACGTTCCAGGGGCATCAACCCAAGTTAGATATACATCTAAGTGAGTGACTCAGAAAAGGTAAGTACATGCGTGCAAATGCAATAATGCCATTATGAAATCCACCCCTGTGGTAGCAATGCCAAGGTGTTGCAATCACCTCCGCGGTCATCATAGTCACTCCTGGCTCATCACCAGAGCACGAGGTCTTCCATGATGTCCCAACAACTAGCCACAGTCACCAATACGAACATGATATATGACAAAGTAGAAGGAATATGCATAAACAAGGGAAAATATGACATGTAAGCCACAAAGGCATGATGTGCAAGCTAACACACAAGTGAAGCAACAAATGCTCAAAATGCCACAATACATGCAGGAATCACTCATCTTAATCGGTTACCTCAGGAAGCAGGTTTACAACGAGGGGAATGTGTCTTCTCGCAATTTTTCTTACTGCTTCGGACGAACTTCGAGAAAGATTCGAAAATTCTGTCAAGGCTTATTCTCCCTCGACTTTCTCCCTTCTTTTTGGTAGCATTTCCTCTCTCAAACTCCCTTCCTTTTCCTCCTTTCTTGGTGCCCAAATGAATAACCCCAAAGCCCTTATTTATAGGAAACTTCGGCGAACCAAATCATGCCACATGTCACGTCATCATTCCACCCATGAGCATCCAATTAAAATATGCCATGTGTCCCTAAAGATTTGTGCATTTTCATGCCCTTACGACACGTCTCTCTTGGGATATGAGCCATCACATGTTTAATTTGATTTTCCAATATTCCCATCATTACATCCCACATGGTTTAATTCATTTTCCACATTTCCCATCATTACACTTCAAATCCTATCTCCAAGTGGCCAATGAATGCTTGCCACATGTCCTTAGAGATAATGTTTGGAGACTTTTGCAAACTTGAAAGATAAGTAAGCTTTTTCTTAACCAATCATACAATGCCACCTCAAAGGGTCATTATGAGCCATCATGTGACCTTAACTTAACTTCCAAGTAACCCAATGGTTGATTGCCATGTGTCATTAAAGATAAGGCTTCATCATTTCTCCCATGTGCATTCCAACTCAAATGCACATCTCGTCTCTTAATTGAATTTAATAGAGTTTGGAATCCAAAATTCTATTTGTTTTGAGTGTTCACACTATGCTCATCATTACACCCATAATCATTAGATTTTAACCAATCCAATTGTGACACCTAGGGGGGACACTTGGCCATTCATGATTGGCCCATGGATGATATTTTGAAGAGATATTTTTTTAAGGTTTCAAAAACTACACATTGGCCCAAACTTTTTAGATAATTTGCACTTAGGCCCTTGCAACTTGATCCCTGAACCATTTTTAATTGCACTTTTTGGTTCCCAGAAAATGGATAAATTACACTTAGCACCCCAAGATTTTAGGTAAATTACACTTTTACCCGACTTCAGTATTTACAATTTTGCCACTGGTTCAGAAACTGAATCTTTGTCTCAAGGCTTCTATAATCCCTTGAAATGACCTATTTCCTCAAGTTTTTGGACCTAATAACCTCAAGTATTACATCATATTTGAGTTGAAAATCTGGGATGTTATAGTAAGTCTATTTTTTTTTTTATAATCCTATAGAGGGGGAAGAGAGAGTTGTGTAGGTTCAAACGGAGGTCCAATCGGAGTTCAAACGAGTGAGATATGGCCGAAATACGAAAATGACGCAATGTAGTCTGAAACTGCTGTGCAGCCCGTGAGATACACGCGCCAGAAAATAGCTGCGCGTGAGGGCCCATGGCCAACATTCTTGGGGCGCGTGATGGCACGTGAGAGGTCATTTTTCCATGAAAATTTTCAGTTATGCCCCTACTTTAATTCCGCTCAACCCTATGTAAAAATATTTGAGGTTAAGTTTACCAAAACGTGTGTTTTCTGCAGAAACCTAGGCTGTTTGCTGTGAAATTATACCATCTAAGAGATAAACCAATAAGGTGAGACTCCTATACTTCAAATCCTATTTTTATTCTCTTATGAGAAACTTTTATTACATGAGACGTGTTTCTTGAAGTTCTTATACGTAAACTCTTATTGTTCTCTTATGTGAAATCATGTTGCATATATAAACTGAATTTTCCTCAAAATATATGCTGTTGACTTTTTAACTGTTGCATTTATAAAATTTGTGTGGCCATACTGTTGTACCTATTTGTTGTTGGCCGAGGGCAAAAGTCAGATATCCCCCGAGAGGCGCTATGCGTGTGCCATTGAGAAAGCTCTAGTGGGGAAGATCGTAAGTCTAAGGCACAACGGATGTGGTGCTTGCATGAGTTCTATGAGGTCGGGCCAAAGTGACATGGTTAGGGACCTCCCGAGAGGCACTATGCGTGCGCCATTGAGAAAGCTCTCGTTGGAGGAGGCTGACGTGTTCACGAGACACTTCGGAGTTGTAACACCCCGTCCCATCGAAGGGCGTGTCACTATACTGGGGCCCATTATAAACATACATAATCCCTTTCCCAAATACGTTCCTCATACAACAAATACCGTATTTCAAAGGGAAACCCCCAGCAAATCATTCACAATTACGGAAGCGATAATCGAAACCTGATATGGTACATAATCAACTCACTATATTTAAAACAATATAAGAATCCGCACCATATATTACCATCATATCCTCAAATACATAAATACATTGATACACGTCTCCCGAGATAACATCTAACACCCTAGGTGCAAATCATATGAAACCTCGAGCATACATCAGATACATTTCTCAATAAATTAAATACTGAAATCTCTTGCTGAATCCATCGGCCACGCCGTCACGTGTCGTCATATCTCAACCTGCTCCTTGCCCTAACTGCAAGTCTCAACTAGAACGTTGAATGTTCCAAGGGCATAACCCATTAGAAGATGAAACTTCTAGTGAGGGTCCAAAAACATATATACGATGCATGATGCAATAACATAAACAACATATACCCATAATGTAACTTCCCAGGCCTCCCCAGCCCGACTAGGAATCCTAGGCAAATCCCGAACCTCTGCGGGATAGGCCTAACGTTATTCCCTCAACGCCCTAGGGGAATTACGGCTACACTCTGAGGGTATCATCCCAACCCTATGCACAAGTTTCAATATAACAATAATATCGTGTAATGTAAATATCACGACTTTCAATGCAATATGACAAATGAATATTGCAATTCATAAATAACATGCATATATAACAATCATATCATGAATATAAGTTCTTGTGAGAATACCACTCACCTTTGCCCAAAGATCAAGACACCTCGAAAAGCGTGGATTACCTCGATATGCGTGTCCTACCTCGATTCTTGTGCCAACTCTCAAAAGTTGCACCAATCTCATCATCTCGATCTCCTCAATCATAAAATAATATTTAATTACTAAATATTCTCAATATTTCATTTATTTTCTATTTCCTTTCATTTTCCTTCATTTTTCCTTCTAAAAATCCCAATAATTACATCAAGACTATTTACTCAAATCTAACTTCACATCAATTCATTATATGCTATGAACTTTCAAGGAAAAATACTGAACTTACCCGGATATTGCATTTTCACGCAAAACGAGATTCTTTGGTGTGGAAACCGAGACATCGGGAATCCCAAATCCCAATCTTTTTGAACAAACCTCCATAAAATATTTTTCTTGATTTTTCAGCATTTTTTTCAGAATTTTCTAGCATCACACGCGCCCCCACGCACTCACACGTGCCTAGGGCGAGTGGGGCGCGTGAAGGCCAGCGCGTGACCGGCACGCGCCGGTCGTCTTCTCTGGCTATCTTTTTCCGGCGAACTCCGATTTCTCCACCGCATGAAAGCCCTCATCCAGTCAATCCATTTGGCACCTTCCTTGGCCTGAAAGAACATTGGGAAAGCCCTCAACCGGCCGGCCAAAGCCTCGGCTTGGCTGTCCGCCTCCTTCTCCGGCGAAGCCTCGGATCGCCTTCAAACCTCGACGAAAATGCTTCATTTTCTCCGGATCGATTCTACAACTTATGGGCTTCAAAAGCCCCTTAAAATGGAACCCTAATTCGTTCATTTAGGAGGCCAATTTGAAGCTCAAAGTACCCAAGTTTTCGGCCAAACCCTAAAACGCAAATCGGCTATTTATAGCTACATCCAAGCTTCCAGAACCCTCTTGCCCACTTAATACACACCCATAGGCATCTCTACCTCCCTTAGATCAGCCTGGGAGCAACCCTAGCCGACCAAATCATCACTTGCAGAGGCCGACCACGCGACCAACATTCTGATCGGAAAATCATCGAAATCCGGCCACCCCGACGCCCAACGACGACTCATGATGATACCTTGGCCTTCCCCGACCATTGCCCATGAGATCCCCGTGCTTGAAAATGACATTTTACGACCGAAAAGTGGCTGGTCGGATTTGCCTTTGCCCAATTTTTCTTAAATTGCAGTTTGGTCCCTCAAAGTTTGGGCTATATCATTTCGGCCCATTCCATTTAACCCCTGATCTTTCCTTAATTGCATTTAAGACCCTCAAGTCCTAAAACATCATTTTGACCCTTGAGGATTCCAAAAATACCTCATTTCGGCCTCCCTCTAGTAATTTCTAAAAACTGCACTTAGGCCCGAATCTTCGTTTTGGCCTCAAACCCATTCGTTTCTTCCTGAAACCTCTGAAAGGTTGTTCCTTATGAAAAATCGAAGCCCCCTCAAGCTTCCGTTGACTTCCTAAAAGTCGTCTATGACAATTCGGTATTGCAGCCTAATTGGCAGCTGCCTTTTTAGCTGTACCAAAAATTATTCCCGATCTCATTTCTTTCGGCACCATAAATCCTATCTCGGGGTGCTCTTTAATGCCACATCATTTTCTTTTGGCATCTCGACTCCAGGGCACTCCCGGCAGTCGATTCAGTAATCCATACGGTAATAAATTACCTTTATACCCTCAATTTATCCTTAAATTCCATTTTTGCCCCAAGATAAATTACCCTTGAGTCCTTTAGAATTTCTTGGGTATTACAGGAGTAGTTCTCATTGTCTTCTCATACATTTTATACTTGATCATGCATCGATATAAACTGTTTTTTAGAGTTTCTCACTAGAAGGTTCATCTTCTAATTGGACTATGTCCCTGGAATATTCAAACGTTTCAGGTTCGACGAGCGGCTCTAAGGGAAAGGAGGTAGCTGAAGAATAAGTTTAATTTACTGCCTGTAACATGTTTAGCATTTTTTTGTTTATATGCGAACTTATGTAATTTTGGATATGTTTAAGATATTCAGTTATCACTTGCTAGAGATGATGTACATTAATACATTTTGTAGACATCTTGAACAATTTTATGATAAATAAAGTATTATGGTTGCGAACCATATCAGGTTTGATCTAGCTTCCGCATTTGAAATTTTAACGCCTGACTTAGCTATTCGATTATTGGGTTTGTTAAGCTGAGAAGGTGAAAATTAGGGTTTTTGGGATATTGTGTGATGTATGAAAGCTATTATGATGTGATAAAATTTTTATATTCCTGAAATCCTAAGTTATAACACACTGAAGAAATTTGGGGTGTTACATGACATCCCACCGAAAGGCTGTGAAAACTGAGTCATGGGAATTAAAGCCTGTGGGTGCATTGATTGGGGAAAGAAAGGAGTAGAAGGGAGAACATGTGTTGAAATAGAAGGAGAAGAGTGTGAGGTAGTAGTAGTAGGATCTGAAGAAGGTGTATCCCTATGGCATCGATGGTTACCCCTACCCTTACTACCCTTACCCCTGCTTGCTCCGGAAAGTAAATGCCCTAACATCTATTTCAAGAATTACATGGAAAATAAAAAATGAAAAAAGTACTGTAATACCCTAAGAGCCCAGAGAAGTGTAGTATATATCGAGAATAAGTAAGGTAGAAAACAACACTAGCTGGATACCTTTTGAGCTGAATGTAGGCAAAGAACTCTCGGGTTAAGGGTGCTTGAGCTGGAGAAGCTTAAGGATGGGTGACCCCTTGGAAAGTTCAGATAGGCCCATCAGGGTAAGTTATTTTAGTCCTTCCTATCGCTTGATTCGGGATGTTATATGTGGTATCAGAGCAACTCGAGCTGTGTGTTGGGACTGTGTACTAGCCAAAGGCTAGGGGTACTGAACCGGGGACATTGGACAAGGGAGAGCTGGGACCAGTTGTAAGGTTGCATAACGAGGATGTCATGTGTTCAAGGGGGGAGAATGTAATACCCCAAGAGTCTAGAAAAGGGTAGTATATATCGAGGATAAGTAAGGAAGGAAATAACACGAGTTGGATACCTTTTGGGCTGAATGTAGGCAAAGAACTCATGTGTTAAGCGTACTTGAGCTGGGGAAGCTCAATGATGGGTGACCCCTAGGAAGTTTGTGTAAGCCAATCAGGGTAAGTGGTTCTGGTCCTTCCTATCACTCGATGTGGGATGTTATAAGTGGTATCAGTGTTAGGAACCGTGAGCATGCAACCTTCGATTTTGTCTGATTTCAATCCGCAAAGATGCAAGCGCGATCTCCTCCAAGTAAGTCCACACAGTCGATCCTTCCATAACGTCCTTGGTTGTGCTAGCAACCCTAAATTCCTTTGAAAGAAAGGAATTTTTCTTTACCCATTTTTAGTTTCTTAAGGGATATATAAATAGAGTTCAAGAACCCTAATCACGCCATAGAAAACCCTAAACACTTTAGGTCCGACCCTTAATCACATTAGGCCAGCTCTCTCTCTCCTTTTAATTATGGAATGGGGTTGATCTAAGTGTATGACCCCTTAGGTCCACCATTAGACTAGATGTAGGAGCCAATTCTATTGGGCTATATTAGGGCCCAACTTATTAGATTAACTAAACACATCTCATGGACTCTTTAATTAAACTCTTTAATTAATAGTTTTAGAATTAATCAAATTAATTCTAAAACCCTACATATCATGGTTAACGTCTAGCAACATGCCATGAATACCTAGCTAATGATGAAATAAACGTGGACATTTTCAATTACAATTACCGTGCAGTAAAATCCTTTCATCAATCTATGTCCCGATTGAATTTAGGGTATGGTTTTATAATGAAACCCTAAACATTCAATAACTATGTATACATTCTAGATTTATGACTTGATAAGTGAAATCAAAATACCTTTTGATTTCCATCTCACCTTAGCCAAGGATTTCCTTAGTCATGAAACCATCGGAATACATAGGACATCTTTTCGTCATGACGATAAGTGATGAATCCTGTATCGACACTCATAAGCCTTCATATGTAACAAGGCTATGCCTAGTGACAGTTTGTTAATGACTCCATTAGAATCTAAAAAAACTCCAAGGCGTAACCAGTCAAATATAAGACTACCATGATGTCTCAAGTCTAAGGATCAATTTGCATAATTGCAACACAAGAATTCCAATTCGATATTAAGCAATAACCATTAGGAATTCTGTAGCGGGTCAGTTCAATGTACTTATTCTTATAATAAGCACCCACATATATGCACTAGTGTCTTTACACCAATGTCCATGAAATAAGACATTCTCCTGATTGAGCAGGCATCATATGTGTTAGTCTATCCAAGTTATTAGTGTCCATTCCTAATAACTCTATGACTAGGAACATTTAAGATCAAGGCTTATAAGGAATATGTTTCATGATCGTCATCTCTATGCATAACCATATTCCATAAGCCTATTTGATCTATGGACTTTGTCAAGTATAGATCGCAATAAATAATGACGACACCCATCAATGACAAATAAAATATAATGCCTTGTAATAATAATTGATTGAAGATAAAGAATCCCCATGTAAAGAATGATCAATTACATAAAATATAATTGGCTTGTGGGGCATAACTCTAACAATCAGAGCAGACCCGAGCCATGTGTTGGGACCGTGTGCTACCCAAAGGCTGGGGGTATTGGATAGGGGACACTGGACAGAGGAGATCTGGGACCAGTTGTAAGGTCACATGACGAGGGCGTCATGTGCTTAAGGGGGGAGAATATAATACCCCAAGAGCTTAGAGAAGTGTAGTATATATCGAAGATAAGTAAGAAAGGAAACAATACCTGCTAGATACTTTTTGAGCTAAATGTAGGCAAAGAACTCCTGGGTTAAGCGTGCTTGAGCTGGGGAAGCTCAAGGATAGGTAACCCCCTAGGAAATTCGCATAGGCGCATCAGGGTAAGTTGTTCTGATCTTTCCTATCGCCCGATACGGGATGTTACAAGTATAATATCACATATATTGAAAAATACAACAAATATTATATCATAAAATTCTGCTATCAATTCACATATGAAAAAATAAATCAATCATCTTCTTCTACATATTCATCTATTAATTCATTATCACTATCTATGTCATCAGCCAATAACTCTTGTTCATCGTCTTCTGATATGAATTCTTCCGTAGTATCATCTTTTACCTGTTGAACGACATTGGAGACATCTATTTCTTCAACTCTTGCTCGTCGTCTTCTAGCATCCATTACCATTTGTTCATATGGATTCAATCGATCTATAAAATTATTCTCTTTATAATATTCATTTTCAACAACTGATGGAGGTACTACAAGCACTTCTTCACTATGATGTGTTATGATGACCCTGATTAGTGGTTAATTTTGTAAAATTTTATTATAATTATAACTCCTATTTTGATTTTAAATTGGTTTAATTGAATAGTTATTTACAATATATATAAATATATGTAATATATATCTATAATATATAAACATAATACATATATATATATATCCATTTATATATCCATATAAGTGCACCCCATGCGTGCATATCATATAATCATGCATAATATATAATATATTAATATCATATATGTTCATGCGTGAAGCAGGGCTTGCTTGGAGGATAAAATCATTAAAATTGCAATTGAAGCCCAATTTAGAAGACCCAACAAAGAAGGGCCACATTTAATTGCAAGTTAGAATGAAGAAATGGCCCAGCGCATGCTTATTAAATTGAAGGCCCAAGGCCCAATGCATGTTTAAGGCCCAACTTGAATAACCCATTGAAGACATCATTTGGAGAAGGCTTAAGCATTTTTAATCATAATGAAGATCAAAAACCTAATTGCAGAAATCTATTTTTTTATTTTTGAATATTTGTTTTATGAGTGCTTTATTAGGTGCATTTTTTTAGCTAAAATCCATTTAACTTTAGGTGTGTATTTTAGCTAAAATCCATTTAACTTTAGGTGTGTATTATAGCTAAAATTCATTTAACTTTAAGTGTGTGAATGACCATTAGATATAATTATGTCTAGTTGAATAATTGAAATTGTGTGGTTTGTATTGCATTTTGTGGGCTATAAATAGCTCACTTGGTTGCACTTATAAGTGTGATTATTATTCTTGAATCAAAGTTTAGTTGTTTTCTTAGAGTTTCTCTTTGAGAATTGCTTTTGTTCTCTTTTCTTTTCTCTCTTGTTTTCTCTTGTGATCTTACTTTCTTTCTTTCTTCTCTTGAATACTTATGTCATTTATTGTTACTTTATTATCCACCGCCTAAATGACCGGTTAATTGCTATTATTTTAATTCTTGTCATTTAAATTACGTCATTTAAATTCCTGTAAATTAACAGTTAAATGAAGATGGGTAGTTAAATCTAATCTTGGGTTAAGGCAATGACAGTGTCCAACGCCAATGATTCCCAAAGAAAGTTGAGCTTTAAATGAGTGATATTAATTTAAATTTCAATATGAGTGTGTATTATTAATTGAGAAATCACTAGGTTTGGACTGGAGCGTAAGCCTAACTTAGAGCTTTCATGCCACGTATGAGAGTTACTAGAACTGGAAACGCTATCATACGTAAACCCAGATGATTAATTTAGTTGTTTTGTGTATTAATTGCAATTGGATTTATGGTAGTTTCTTAAATTAGAATCCTGCATATCATGTATGGGGATTGGTTAAATTAGAACTATCATCATCTCTAATTGCATTTAATAACAAACCCTCATATCTGAAATTAAATTAATGTTGCTAATCTTTTCTGCTAAAAATTGAGAATCAACGGGTTAGTGCTGAAATTGTCTTAACTCAAGTGCTATCCAATTTCGTATTCTCACATTCAGCGTTTATTTCAACTTCTGCCTTGCTTTATTTCCTAGTATCTGTCATCTAAAAATCCATAAAAAAATCTTGTTGCCAATTCGTCCAGATGCGTGTGTGTGTGTGTGACATTCTTTTTCTTTTGTCATAAATAAATCTCTCAGTAGACAACCTGGACTCATCCCGAAAATACAAATTTAAATTTGGACTATAATTGCACTCATACACTGACGAGTATAATCCTCTCACCAAAATAAAGAAAAAAATATAAGAGTTTTATTGTGTTTTAATTGTAGTGTGAGAGTGCAGCCAAATTTTGGTGCCATTGCCGGGGAGATTGAGGCAAAAATAAAAAGAAAAAAAAAATTATAAATTAAAAATATATATATATTGTTGTTGCCAAAATACAACAATCTATTTTTTTTTTTTTTATGTGGGAGAATGTAAGCTGCGTGGTTGACCACGGGAGTTTCTAGAGGCGTGCGAGTCTTGAGGGTACTGAGAGTCAAGTGTCCCGATAGTCTTGTCGTCGAGGTGCAATGAGAGTAGAATCTCGTCTCCAACGTGCACTTGCGCTGAGGGTCTCGTGACCAAGGCGAGCTAAGGGTCTCGTGACCAAGGTGAGCTGAGGTCTCGTGACTAGGGTGGGCTAAGCTGAGGGTCTCGTGACCAAGGTGAGCTGAGGTCTCGTGACCAAGGTGGGCTGAGGTCTTGTGACCAAGGTGAGCTGAGGGTCTCGTGACTAAGGTGAGCTGAGGTCTTGTGACCAAGGTGGGCTGAGGTCTCGTGACCAAGGTGAGCTTAGGTCTCGTGACCAAGGTGGGCTGAGGTCTCGTGATCGAGGTGGGCTGAGGTCTCGTGATCGAGGTGGGCTGAGGTTTGGTGACCAAGGTGGGCTGAGGTCTCATGACCAAGGTGGGCTGAGGTCTTGTAACCAAGGTGGGCTGAGGTCTCGTGACCAAGGTGAGCTGAAGGCCTTGTGATCAAGGTGGGCTGAGGGTTTGATGATCTGGTGGCCTTGGATAACCGAGTGACCTTGGATGAATGAGTGACCTGAGACGACCGAGTGGCCTTAGATGAATGAGTGACTAGAGGCGACCAAGTGGCCTTAGATGAACGAGTGACCTGAGGAAATTGAGTGGACTTGGATGAATGAGAGACCTGAGGGGACTGAGTGGCCTTAGATGAATGAGTGACCTGAGGCGACTGAGTGACCCTCATAACCGAGTGGCCTGCAAAATGAGAGCAACGTTAGGGTGCGGGTAAGGGTCCTTGCGCAAACCCTCCGATGCCTAAGTTAGTTCTCGAGAGCCAAAAGTATGGAATTGTGTTGAGGGGCCCAAGAGTGCATACCTTGTGATGAAGGCATGGTCTCCTATTTATAGCGGAGGAGAGAGAGGAGACGTGCGACAATCGGGGTGAGAATCTCGCGGCCCGTTTCGATGATTTTGTGGCCCATCCGAGAGGGAAAAGATGAGAGATTGGCCCAAGCCCACTCGACCATGACCGAGTGGGGGGCCACTTGGTCATGCCTTCTTTTGCCCTTTTCCTTGGTTCGATTTTGAGTGGTTCCTATACCTTAACTTCATACCCGATTTTCACATTGATTCAACTCTAATATCTCAAAACTCAAAACATGAAAGTTGTAGATAATTCTCTTACGTTCCATAGGACTTTGAATCAGCTCAATCAAAGTTAGTATGAGAAAGTTATGGCTGTAAAACCAAAGCAGTGTTGTACCCACTCAGCATAACCGAGTGGGTCATGAAAAGTGAGAGGAAATTGGTCTCCCCATGATCGAGTGAGGGGCCTCTCAGTCATGACTAAGTGGGGGGCCACTCGGTTATGCCTTCTTTTGCCTGATTGTCTTGGTTCGGATCCATCTTCCTTCAATACTTGACTCTTAGCCTTAATGATGCAGGTACATCAATTTAGAGCCCAATTTCAGCCTTGATGAAGTCTGAATCTCTAAAAAATGAAAAAATGAAAGTTGTAGATAATTCTCTTACCTTTTTATAGGATTTTTAATCACCTTAATCGGAGCTCGTATGAGAAAATTATGGCTAAAAAACAAAAGCAGTGTTGTACCCACTCAGCGTAATCGAGTGGGTCCTCCCTACTTGGTCTCGGCTCGACCTCTTGCTTATTCGGCTTGTTTCCCTGATCTCCTACAACTCGTTGGGCCTTTGGGCTTCATGTTCATGTCTCATAACTCTTTTAGGTCCCGTTACTCTCCAAGTTTGCAGGGCATATCAATTGCTCCCTACTCTTTTGGCTAGGAGTTTCAGGTGAAAGAGTATCTTGTCCTGTAAACTTTTTAACATTACTTCTCTTTTAGCTGATTCATTGATCGTGCTGTCGAACACCAATAGATTAAATGAATAATGATTCGGATTTGCAATAAGGGTGCAACCCAAAGTCGTCTCCCAACGAACCTCAAACGGATCTGTCAAAACAAGATTAAACGATGGGGGTTGTGATGAAAACCAGAATTAAAAACGTTCAAGAATGAAACAAAGATGAACTAAAACGTAACCCGCTACAAACCCTACCTTCTTACCATGGTAATCCTTGTCTCACTTATAAAAACAATCTGTTTGGTTTGATTTTCTTTTGATTTGAAAAACTCTTCTACAACCGTAAAATATTAAATCAAATCGAGCAATCGCTCATACAAATATACCGTTTCTTTCTAATCAAAGCCTCAACCGAGAATGTCAACTAAACCTATCCAAAGATCATGCATGCATTCACACAACCGTATAAAAGAAACATACATAGACTTAGAGAAGGAAAAGAAACAGAATCATCAATAAAAACATGAAAATCGAGTTCCAAACCGGATTCAACAATATTACCGAGAGTCAAACCGAGCATGGGGTATGAGAATGTAGGGAATTACATGCGAATTAGCCTTCCATCTTCTTGGTTGAAATCATGAGAATTCTCCCAAAATCGGCCACCCCCTAATGCCTCTTAGCTAGCTCTTATTTATAGGGTTTTGGAAAAGAAAACCTAGGCTAAATGGTCTTAGGGTTTTTTTATTACATATGGCCCATAATTTAATTAATTAAAAGGGCCCAATAGATTCTAAATTCGCTCATAACCCATAGTGAAATATGGTTGCTGCTTTAACTCTCAATGTCCGTCCACCTTGTAAAGCCCACTTGCGCCTCTATCGAAATAGCTCAAATCTGCGGCCCAAATCTGCCAAATAAGAACAAAAATAGTGTGAGGCCCAATAACACAAAATAAACACAAGACAAATGAAATAACATAAATAGAGTGCAATGAAGATGGAATAAGAGGGATAAATAATATAAAATATGCGCGCTATCATTCATCTTCTACACATCCTCCTGATCTTGTTTGCACACCGTGCCTTTAAATTTTTGGGCTCTAGTGCTTTTCAATTCCTTGTTGTCGGGCCGTAAGCGGGACAGCGAGGTTGAATATATTTTGTCCTCGTTGTCAAGCCAGGAGCGGGGCAATTAAGCTTGAATCTATTCTTCCCTCGTTGCCTGGCTACAAGTAGTGCATCGGGCTTGAGTTTGTTTTTCCCTCATTGTTGAGCTATGAGCGGGACAACGGGGTTGCGTTAGGTTTTTCCCTCATTGTCGGGCTATAAGTGGGGCTATGGGCTTGAATTTACTTTTACATCGTTATCGGGCTATGAGCAGGGCAACGAGCTTGAATATACTTTTACCTCGTTGCTGGGTTATAAGTGGGACAACGGGCTTGAGTTTACTTTTATCTCATTGCCGGGCCATAAGCGGGACAACGGGCTTGAATTTACTTTTACCTCATTGTCGGGCCATGAGCGGGGCAATGGGTTTGAATGTACTTTCACTTCATTGCCAGGCCGTGAGCGGGGCAATGGGCTTGACTGTACTTTTACCTCATTATCAGCCCGTGAGCAAGGCAATTGGCTTGAATATACTTTTACCTCGTTGTCGGGCTATAAGGGGACAACAGGCTTGAGTGTACTTTTATCTCGTTGCCGGCCTATAAGTGGGACAACAGGCTTGAATGTACTTTTACCTCATTACCAGGCCGTGAGTGGGGCAATGGGCTTAACTATATTTTTTCCTTGTTGCCGGGCCGTGAGCGAGGCAACAGGCTTGAGTTTGTTTTTATTTCCTATAAGCAGAGCATAGCAAACAAACTTTCATAAAGCAATCTGTAATGAAAACACTAACATTTTTTGAAATAAGTGAGTACTTCCACTGTTTCATTTTGGGTATTATTGTTGCCTCTGAGCATGAAATACGCAGGTCATGCACAATTTCAAAAAGTTTAGTTTCTCGATCTTTAACATAGGCTTTCTTCAATGTGTCTGAATTTTGCTCCCAGTTTTCTCTTTGAGGGCATTAATGGTGGCTGACTGCCTTCTTCTAAGGGTATGTCCTCTCCTGGCTTATCTTGGTGGAATAGGAGGAGTCCTTTACCATACTTTCACCGCCGAAGATGACATGTATGGGCTCATGAACTAGTTCATTATCTAGAGGTAGATTCTCTCTGTAATCCTTTCTTCTCTCTTGATGTCTTTGATTTGATCTTTCCCGTTCTTCCTGTCTATCTTCTCCTCTTCGAGGCTCCCTGTCTTTGACCTATACATACCTTCGAATATGTCCTTCACGAACTAGCATCTCAATCTGATCTCTTAACTCTTTACACTGGTCAGTGGAATGACTATGAGTTCTGTGATACCTGCAATATTCTTCTCTATTCTCCCCCATGGGATGGTTAACCTTTTTTGGGAGTCTAATGAGACCTGACCCATCGATGGCTGCAAGTATGGTCAATCGAGGTTGAAGAAGTCTTGTGTAATGGTGGAACTGGGGTCGAGTGTAATACCCGGTATTACATGGTATTGAAAAATAAATAAATTTTAATTATTTAAAAGGACCTTGGGTGGTCCGGGAAGCTCAAGGGTCAATTTTGAGAAGTTAATTAATAAAATTACCGAATTGGCGGTAGGGAGTGCCCCGGGACTTGGATGTCTAGGGGAAAGGGTGAGAGATTGATGAGCGTCTCAAGGTGAGATTTATGACGCTGAAAGCGGTTCGACCGGGAATAATTTTCGGAATAAATTCTGTATAAGCCCGAGTGGGTGCCAATACCGAATGGTTGTAGGGGACTCCGGGAAGCTGAGAGGACCCTAGGGGTGGTTCGGTTTTGTGAATAAGGAAACCCTTAAGCGTTTTCGGGTCGAATAGAGGTCCTGTGCAGGCGCAGGGACGAAATCGACTTGATTGAGTAAAGTCGATTATTAATTTTTAAAGAAATCAAGTCTTGGTGTGGTTTATGGAATATTTAAGCTAGGGTTGGAGGGCCCAAATGGTATTATCAAAAATCCCAAGTGTAATTAAATTTCCTTAATTGTGATTAGGGAAAATCAGAGGGATTAATAAGTAATTTTAAGTGTATATATATATATATGCTGGTGCGTGAGTGCTGCCTCTCATTTCAAATTTTGAAATCAAAACAGAGAGTTCGGGAGGGAGGAGCTGAGTGCAAGAGAGAGAGAGATTGCGAGAGATCGAGAGAGAGCAATACGCAAGAGAGAAAGAAGCAAGTGGAGGTACCCGGTGGTGATCGGCCAGAGTCTACGGTGGTGGCTGAAGTGGCCAGCAGCCATGGCCGGCGCAGAGCGAAGCTGGAACAGCTACAGTGGCTCGCGTGGAGGCACTCGACGTTGGCTAGAAGGCGTCCGACGGCGGTTACAGCGGTGCTAGAGGCCGTGGTAGCTGGCGAAGGTTGAACAAGCGGTAGCAATGGCGGTCGGTGTGCTGGAGTTACAGCGCGTAGAGCTGCGCGCATGAAGCTGGTGGTCGGCTTTGGAGGCATCAACAACTCGGATGATGGCAATCGGCGGTGGTCTCGGCGTCTAGCGGCGACGCGGGTGCTGGCTTGGCTAGCGTGGGTGGCTGGAATAGCCATGGCCGCCATGCGCGCAGGTGCTGTTCGCGGCGTGGGGGTAGCTTGAGGCGGTGGCGGCCGGTCAGCGGGCGGCGTGGTTGCGTGAAGCAGCCGACGGTGGCGAGCTGGTGGCAGCGGCAGCCGACGTGCGCAGCCGAGCTGCTGTGCACGGGTGCTTGAGAAGAAAGAAGAGGAAGGTGAAGAAGATGATGAACAGTAGCCCATGGCGCGCAGGAAGAAGAAATCAGGAGAAGAAAGAAGGAAATAAAAGAAAATAGAAAAAATGAAAAGAAAATAGAAAATAAGAAAATCTGGGAAAAATGGGAGAAAAATCCCAGAAAATTTTGAAAAAGTTCTAAAAATTATTTTGAGGCTCGTGGAGCATACTGGAAGCTCGAGAATGGGATTTTGGGCTTGAGATAGCAGTCAATGAGGCAATGCCGATCTGGGCGATTGGCCGATTTTCGTTTCCAAATTGACTGAGGTAAATTTATTTAATTTCTTTTCGAATTAGTTTCCATTATTTGAGATAATATGGAATAGGTTATGGTTGGAATATGACCATGGTTTGGGTGGTTTCTGTTGAGTTATTGTCGAGTGGATTTGCGGTACACGTTGTAGTTGAGGGCATTGGTTGAATGTCGGATGTTAATGGTGTTGGGTTTGTGTGTGTTTGCATCTAGGTTCGACCGGAAAGGCAGTGATCCTAGAAGAGCTCAGAGTTCGGGCTGGAATTCTCGCCCGTGGTAGATGAGGCTTCGAGCCAGGTAAGGGACGACCCCATGTGAAGGCGGCCTTGCAAGTTGGTAAATGTGTTTGATAATGTTTTTATGTTGCATTTGCATGTAGTGGTTATCTTGTGTGATACAAGATCTAGTGGTTAACTTGTGTGATGCAAGACCTTGTGGACCTATGGCCATATGGAGGACTAGTGCGGTGGGGGCTGATAGGTTGATGCCTCAAACCTTAATGGGTTGTGAGGATAAGTGGGCCTAGCCTTATTTGCATGCATTGGGCATACATAATCATCTTTATACTCACATTTACATGCATTGCACCCTTACTGAGTCTTTGTGACTCATGACGTTTTACCTCATGTTGTAGATGATGCAAGACCAAATTCAAGGAGGGATGGCGCCGGGAGGCTGTTGTGGCAACTAGCTGTGTTGATCGAGTTGTATATTTTATTATCTCTTGTATGTAGCTATGTGGTGTTATGTATGTATACCCTTATGAGTAAATGGATGTGTTATTGAGCATAGATGTAACTAATTGTTGTAATCATCAGTGTGATAGATGATTGTGAGTCTGCGTGAATTATGTGTGGCTTGAGTTGTGGAAGCCAAGTTCGAACCGAGTAAAGATCAGCGAGGTATGTTCTCATAAATTCCCAATACCCAGCGAAGTGTTTATTATGCTAGCTTTGTGCCTGGGTCACCTCTGGCTTGTTATGGGGCGAGCTGAAGAGAGGTGAAGCTCACTCGAGTTTCGGGTCTTGGTCCGCTGTGTTTTCTTGTTTGAGTTGGGACCGATTCCTGAGTGGAGCGAAGGGAAGGACGAAGCCTAGTTCCCACCTAGGGCATTTCTTGTTGAAACATAGTCCAACCCTTCAGTTGTGGTTCGTCGGGTGAGTCATCTGGTTGATTATTTGCCGGTGGCGCCCGTAAGTGGGAACGGGTCGTTACATCGAGGTATATCTGATCCCCTAACCCATCTAGAGTCTTCTTCATCATCGCATTCCTTTCTTTTCCGCTCTTTGTCCTCATTCCCACCTACAGCTCTCATAACTTCCATATGGAGCACGTATTTATTTGCTCCAGCAAATAAATTTGCTAGGGATGTTGGTGGGTCTAAAGATAATGATTCTTGTAGGGGAGTTAGTCGTGTTCCATGTAATATAGCAGACACTACCATTGCAATTGGAAAATCACGAACTTCGAGGGTGGCGTTCCAAAATTTATCCACATATTGACGCAGAGTTTCTTTGTTCCCCTGTCGAATATTGAGCAAGTAGGTGGTGTCCTTTTTTCTTCAGGTATTAATCATAAATGCCTTAACAAATTCCTTTCTGAGCTGACCGAATGAAGAGATAGAGGCCTCAGGTAAACTATTGAACCATGTTCGGGCATGTCCTATCAGAGTTAAGGAGAAGGCTTGACACATTATGTCATCGTCCCATCCCTGCAATATCATCAACGACTCATAGTTTTGAATATGATCATAGGGATCATCCTTGCCGGAATAGGGGGTGATTTGGGACATCTTGAATTTTCTAGGCAGTGGCTTCTCCAATATCTCTGTAGTAAACAGATCTTTTTTACGTTATTGCTCCTCCGTGGCTGGGATCAATTTATTTCGTTCAAGTACTTCTTCAACTACCCTTTTCATGTCATCTCGTATACTTGCTGCTGCTTGGTTGTCATGTCTTGTTGGCGTACTGGCCACAGTTTCATGGTATCTCCGTCTTTGAGGGCTTCTAGCCTTATTTTCCATTCGTGGGTTCTCAGTTTTTCAGGATGTGGCATGAGGATTCTTTCTTGGTGGTGGTGATCTAGGCCTATCCTCCCAACGAGAAGTGGATCAAGAATGAGAATCACGAGTGGCCTCTTGGTAGGAATCAGCTCCCATCTCGGGCTGAGGCTCAGGTGGTGGCATAAAGTTTTTCAAGGTGTCGGGCAATGTCCCTCCAGGCATCATACCTTAGAGTATACCAGTCATGTCTCGAAGTGTCTGCATGCCCTCAGCATGTTGTTGTCTCAATGCTTCGTACTCTTCCCATGGGACCATACGCGGTAGCTATCGTGAAGTCTCAGCTTGATCTGTGGGAGGTGGCCCCGAACCAGTGTTACGTGGAGGTAGGGCTAGTTGGTTCCCCACTTGTCGGTTCAGGGAAACGGAGCCATCACCTCCTTGGGGCTGAGAATTATGAGGAGGTGGAGGTGCTCCCTACGAGTGAGCATTTGAAATAATGGGAGCCGCTCCCTATTGTTGAGAGTTTTGTGGTGGTAGGTGTGTTTCTACGCCTTGAGAGAGAGTTCGTCGGTGTCCACAGGTGTTTTCCATTCTTAAGTTGACTTTTTGTCTTGTGGTTCCCACAGATGACACTAATTGTTGTTGCCAAAATACAATAATCTATTTTTTTTTTATGTGGGAGAATGTAAGCTGTGTGGTTGACCATGGGAGTTTCTAGAGACGTGCAAGTCTTGAGGGTACTAAGAGTCAAGTGTCCTGATAGTCTTGTTGCCGAGGTGCGATGAGAGTAGAATGTCGTCTCCAACATGCACATGCGCTGAGAGTCTTGTGACCAAGGCGAGCTGAGGGTCTCGTGACCAATGCGAGCTGAGGGTCTCATGACCAAGGCGAGCTGAGGGTCTCGTGACCAAGGTGAGTTGAGGTCTCATGACAAAGGTGAGTTGAGGGTCTCGTGACCAAGGTGAGCTAAGGTCTCATGATCAAGGTGGGCTGAGGTCTCGTGATCAAGGTGGGCTGAGGTCTCGTGATCAAGGTGGTGAGCTGAGGTCCCTGACCAAGGTGAGCTGAGGGTCTCGTAACCAAGGTGGGCTGAGGTCTCGTGACCAAGGTGGGCTGAGGTCTCGTGACCAAGGTGAGCTGAGGTCTCGTGACCAAGGTGAGCTGAGGTCTCATGACCAAGGTAAGCTGAGGGTTTGATGATCTGGTGGCCTTCGATAACCGAGTGACCTTGGATGAATGAGTGACCTGAGGCGACCGAGTGGCCTTAAATGAACGAGTGACCTGAGGCAATCGAGTGGCCTTGGATGAATGAGTGACCAGAGGCGACTGAGTGGCCTTCGATGAACGAGTGACCTAAGGCGACCGAGTGGCCTTAGATGAATGAGTGACCTGAGGCGACCGAGTGGCCCTCATAACCGAGTGGCTTCATAACCAAGTGGCCTGCAAAACGAGAGCAACGTTAGGGTGCGGGTAGGGGTCCCCGCGCAAACCCTTTGATGCCTAAATTAGTTCTCGAGAGCGAAAATTATGGAATTGTGTTGAGGGGCCCAGGAGTGCGTACCTTGTGATGAAGGCATGGTCTGCCCATTTATAGTGGATGAGAGAGAGGAGACGTGCGGCAATCGAGGCGAGAATCTCGCGACCCATTTCAATGATTTAGTGGCCCATCCAAGAGGGAAAAGAGGAGAGATTAGCCCAAGCCCACTCGACCATGACCAAGTGGGGGGTCACTCGATCATGCCTTCTTTTGCCCTTTTCCTTGGTTTAGTTTTGAGTGGTTCCCCTACCTTAAATTCATATCCAATTTTCACATTTATTAAACTGGAATCTCTCAAAACTTAAAACATAAAAGTTGTACATAATTCTCTTATCTTTCCATGGGACTTTGAATTAGCTCAATCGGAGCTCGTATGAGAAAATTATGGCTAAAACAATAAAGTAGTGTCGTACCCACTCGGCATAACCGAGTGGGTCATGAAAAGTGAGGGGAAATTGGTCTCCCCATGACCGAGTGGGGGGCCACTCGGTTATGCCTTCTTTTTCCCGACCGAGTGGGGGGCCACTCGATTATGCCTTTTTTTTCCCTTTTGTCTTGGTTTGGATCCATCTTCCTTCAATACTTGACTCTGAGCCTTAATAATGCAGGTGCATCAATTTAGAACCCAATTTCAGCCTTGATAAATTCTGAATTTCTGAAAACTCAAAACATTAAATTGTAGATAATTCTCTTTTAGTTTCATAGGATTTTGAATCACCTTAATCAGAGATCGTATGAGAAAGTTATGGTTGAAAAACCAAAGCAGTGTCATATCCACTCGGCATAACCGAGTGGGTCCTCCCTGCTTGGTCTCGGCTCGACCTCTTGCTCCTTCGGCTTATTTCCTTGATCTCCTACAACCCGTTGGGCCTTTGGGCTTCATGTCCATGTCTCGCGACTCTTTTAAGTCCCGTTACTCTCCAAGTTTACAGGACATATCATATATAAATAAAAAATATATATTTAGATAACTATTAGTTACTAAACAGTGCAAAGAGACTACGGTCAGGTGGCTGCACTCCTCACCCTACAATTTAAAAGCCTTAATCAGTTTAGATGTTCAGTGTTGAAATCGTGAGGAGGTTTAAACTCACCAGTGTATGAGTGTAATTGTAGCACAAATATAAATTCCGGACAAGTCCGGGTCGATTCACTGGGAGGTTTATTTAACAAAAGAATGGTTCATTCGGGTTGATTTCTCCAAAGAGAGCGAAGTTTTCTTGATTGTGAAAAGGGTTTTTTTTGGAATATTAAAAAGGTCTTGGGTTCAGGCGAGTTCAGAATCAATGCCTAATAAATCTCTTATAGCATTTTAAACAGCAACATTAATCTGAAATAAACAGAGGATCGTTTGGGAGTGATAATTCAAAATACGAATGATTCTTAGCTAAGCAACCCTCATACATGATATGATGGTTCTAGGTTAAGACGTCACTGTAAATTGTATTATACTACAGACTATGATTTGATCGTCTGAGCTTGGGTATATCTCATCTCCAATTCTAGCAACTCTCATACATGGCATGAGAGTTCTAAGTTAGGATGATGACCCAATCCAAACTCACAAAACCATTTACACACTCAACTCGAGTTTAACTCAGATAAATTTTGCATTCATCGAGATTTGGCTTATCTTGAAATTCAAGAACATTGGACACTGTCCTCGCCTTAACCCAAGATTAGGTTTAGCTACTCATTTCTATTTAAGAATTAATTGGTAGAAATTTAAATGACGGGAATTAAAAGACAATATTTAAAAGATAATTTTTTAACCGACCATATAGGCGGTATATAATTGAAAGACAATAATTGAAAGACTATTTTTTTAACCGACCATATAGGCGGTATATAATTGAAAGACAATAATTGAAATTGCAGGAATTTAAAGACAGAAATTAACCGACCATTTAGGCGGTGAATAATAAAATAAAAATAAACGACATGAGAATTTAAATAAGAAAGAGAAGAAGTAAGATTTGCAAGAGAAAATAAGAGAGAGAATAAGAGAGAACAAAAGTGATTAAAACAACTAAACTTTCATTCAAGAATAATCCTCCCTTACAAATGCATCTAAGTGCTCTATTTATAGGCTAAAGGATGTAATGGTAACCACTTAATTATATAATTTAATAATACAAAATATCTAATTGATGATGTAAGCAATGATGTCATTCCAACCCATGATGTAAGTGATGATGTCATCTCAACCATGATGTAAGCAATGATGTCATCTCAACCATGATGTAAGCGATGATGTCATCTCAACCATGATGTAAGCGATGATGTCATCCTATCCCATGATGTAAGTGATGATGTCATCCTATCCCATGATGATGTCATCCTATCTCATGATGTAAGTGATGATGTCATCCATTTGTGGGATTTGGGCTTTTCATATTTTTGGGCTTGGGCCTTCTTTGTGTTGGGCTTGAGCTTGGGCTTGGGCCTTCTTTGTGTTGGATTCTATTTGATTGTTGGGCCAAATGCACTTTGAAACATCCTCTAGACATCATACTTAGCCCATGATTTTGAGCAACAATAATGGGTAATCCAACATCTTCGATTTATGCCCCTAATTAATTGTAGAAGACAGCTTCCTTGCTTCATCCTGTAATAATATATAATGCAAATAATTATTTATTTTAAGCATAATTATAAAGTCAAAATAGGGATATAATTCATTAAGATTTAGGAAATATTAACCCCTAATCATACCCCCCAACTTGAATATTGCTAGTCCCTTAGCAATCAGATTATACACCAGCCATGATCTAATCGCAATACTTGCATGAATATAAAAATTTCAAATTCGAAACCAAAATGCGTAGAGTAGAACATTCAGAACAAATTGAACATTAAAAATTAGATTTATGGTTAAAGGTCATACAATCTTAGGAATGGCAATTAGGATGATAAATACACATATTTACTCCCTCGAAGTTTTGACTTTAAACCTTACTATGGATTTTCCCTCTAATAAAACGATTCCTCAGGTGTACACACAATGGGTGCACCGTTATAAGAGTAAATGTAAAACAAGTTCAAACTCGGTGTCATCCCAAATACAAAGAACGTTTTTTTCATGAAAGAACAGGGAAATTAACATAGCTTCATGACTAGAATAATGCCTTAGATAAATAACTTCTGAATTTAAACATAATTCCCTACTCCGAACTTGAATCTTGAGATCACATGATTTATAGCATCAAGAGGGACCAAACAGGGTTGTAATGGGGCTATGAGGTTAATACGGGTTATCAAAGAAAAGGGTAAAGTGTGCAAATGGTGTGTCAGGGTTTTTTTTTTTTTTTTTTTTTTTTTTTTTTTTTTTTTTACACTAATCTCAAACTGGATATAATATTTTCTTCAGCATTTATTTTGAAACACTTATGCTGAATAACTAAGAGAACTTCCCCGTTTTTTTTTTTTTTTTTTTTTCTTCTTTTTTTTTTTTTTGTTTATTTTTTTTATAAAAATACCGAGATAAACTGATTTCTGGAAACACACCAGGTTGGACAAAATTCATATGGTTATGGGTTAAACGAGAGTAACGAAAGAAGTTGTACTACAATTGGCTCAATGAGCTAGCAAGGGAGGTTAATGTAAAGAAAGAAAAGGTTAATAGGCCCAAAATGAAAGAAATGATCCCTCTATCATGCTTCTACAAACGATGTTACTCTGTCATCTAATTCGGAATTTGAAACCAGCTAAACTCATCCGCTATTATACTAGACATTCAAAGCAAATTAATGTTTTGAAGCTATTGAAAATATGAGATAAACAATAAAGCGCATTTAGAGTACGTGTTATTTCACTCAGAATTAGCAATTATTAGGCTCAAACACTCACTCGGGTAATAGTCTCTACTTCTGTTGAGGGATCATACAGTGTGCTAATCAGCTAATTACCATTGCCTTTGACTTTATGACCGATAAACCAATTTCTAATTATTGAACACCCGATGCATGCAAATCACCTATTCTAATTCCATACATATACGTTTTCAAATAAGAAATTAATGCATTCATGATTCATATTGCAAGTTCAACTGGCTATCAGTGTATAATTCCAAAGCTTTAGGGATAGCATTACTTAAAGTACACACATTTTTTTTTTTAAATTCACACAAAACTACAAGCACACAATTGCAAATTCACAGTTAAACATAGACCAGATAATTCATAAATATACCTTACTCCCCCCAACTTGAATTACAGTAATAAAATAGGGTTGTTAGGAATACCTGCAACTCCATAAGTCCATAGATTTACTGTGAACTGCTAAAACTCAAACAAACAAATGAGCATACTATATATATATATTTATATTTTCACACCAAAATAAAAATTTCATGGAAGTCATAAGATAAACAAAATGCGTCTCAAGAGTACAAAAAGTACTCCTTACTTAGCCATCTTATCATAGACTCGCCTAACAACATTCCACAGTTTTTTTTTTTTTTTTTTTTTTGAAACAACTAAAGAAATTTTGTACAAGTCATAGGAGATGCGTCTCAAGAGTACAAAAAGTACTCCTTACTCAGCCATCTTATCATAGACTTGCCTTACAGGGATAAATCTAAATTAATCGAACCTTTTTGCCGCTTGTTTTTTATTGCCTTAGACCAATCTATCCGAGGCTCATAAGGATCGTACTGTGGAACATAAGCATGTAATTTTTCTAACAGTTTATCAATGGTGGATGCAGAAATAAGAATATTTCTTGCTGAAGGAGAAATGAACTTTTGTTCCACAGCCTGATCAATAAAAGAGAGCAACCCATCAAAAAAATGATTAACATTTAAAAGTCCAATGGGTTTGGTATGGAGATTACTCTTGGCCCAGGAGGTTATACAAAAGATTTCTTCAAGTGTTCCAAAACCTCCTGGTAAAGCAATGAAAGCGTCTGACTGATAAATCTTACAAGCCATGCGCTCAGACATAGAAGTTGTTTCTATAAGTTGACCGCGTGTAATCCCAGAAATACGTGGTTCAGCCAAAGGGATTGGCATTACACCTACCACATCTGATTTTCCAAAAAGTGCAGATTGTGAAACATAACCATTCAATCCACGACTTCCCCCTCCATATACCAAATTAATCTTTTTCTCTCCTAATTTTTGGCCTAGTTCGCTTGCTGCAAGTGCGTAACAAATATCACTCCCAAGTTGAGAGCCACAAAGTACACATATGGTTTTGATTCGACGAACTAACTGGCCTTCCATGTTTGTTCCTTTTGTATGCCCTGGAAAGAGATTTGGCGATCAAAAGTAGCCATACAACATTTCAACAAGAAATAAATTCAAACAAAAATCATGCGTATGTACAAGTAGTTGTGATTGTGGCTCACATCTTCCTCTGGTTTTACGTCCAGTAACGGCTTAAACACTTTCTATGAAGTGGGGATAGGCTTCCCATCCAATCTTCTTATAGATTGGCAAACAGGGTCGTTTTTAGTCAGATTCCCAAGACTATAGCGTTGACTGTCACTTATGAACT
Organism: Diospyros kaki; assembly: GCA_036245055.1. Classification (NCBI taxonomy): domain Eukaryota; kingdom Viridiplantae; phylum Streptophyta; class Magnoliopsida; order Ericales; family Ebenaceae; genus Diospyros; species Diospyros kaki. The sequence continues at coordinate 15,743,021 of BSEG01000009.1, read as the reverse complement.
GAGACCACAAAGCAAGAAGTTCTCTTTGCACTATTCCACATGGATGCGTCTCAAGAGTCAATCGGATATCATCCAAAGACTCCTTACTCAGTCCATCCTTAATGAAACTAATTTTATCTTCTCGATTTATGGATGTAAACCCCACAGATTTGCATCGAGTGTTACATGTCCATCGAGCACACTTGTGACAACCATTCACTCTTTTAGCTCTTCGTTTCTTTGCAAAACTACTCTTCCCTAAGCCTGGGAAGTGCTTAAAACTAGGTGAAGTTTCGCCAGCTAATCGAACTTTTGCTTCGATCAGCCAACGAACATCTTCAGGGACACTATTACGCATCAAAACTTTAAGTCTTTCACACCTACCATCATAAATTTTTTTTAAATAATTCATTGGGAGAGATGGATAGTACTTGCGAATTTTTGAAAGCTTAAGATCCATTTTTTTTTTTTTTGAAATTAAAAGACAACTATAATAAGAGAAGAGTAGAAACTATAAATCTTACAAAATGAACGAGAATACCTGATCGAAGAACAACACGAAGGAGAGGAGACTGAGCTTGCTTGCAGAAGTCTGGTTTGGCTCATGCAAATATGGAGTCTCTTATAGAACAATGGGTGTCACTATTCTATACTTGGCTCGAGGCACGCCATAATTGTAGGGTTAGGCGCGTCTCTTTTTTCAACGCTTGGTGCCTCATTTTTCAACATTTGGCAGTGTGCCTCTTTCTTTATAGGACAGTGTGATTGCACTGCCCGAGAATGGCCACCACCAGCGCCAATTCTGTCTCTCTCAAATTTTTTTTTTTTTATATATATATATATATATATTTTTGTTTTTTGTTTTTTTTTTTGTTTTTTATTTTGAAATATATATATTTTTTTTAGTTTTTATTATATTGTTTTTTTTATTTTTATATATATATATATTTTTGGGTTAGTTAAATTTTTTAGGTGCTTAATAAAATCATATATATACCACACAAAACATTATTATTGAGTCAAACAAAATTATTTGCACAATAGATCAAATTCAAACACCAATAAATTCCTAAGTACACCTTACCCCCCAACTTGAATTGCGCATTGTCCTCAATCGGCAATAAAATGATAGAAGATAGGCATACCTGGTGATCTTCAATGCATGAACTCGTATGCAAAATTTTTATTTAGACTGCACACAGAGAAACACTATTTAAGTAATGCAGAAAAGAAATAAATTTTAATATACCTTTTTTTTTATTATTATTATTATTATTATTTTTAAATCTAGAAACATCCATTTAACCTAAATGGAAAGGTGGTCTTTTAACGTCAGATTCCCAGACGAATGTGTTTCTAAAGGTCACTCAACCACTGATGGTGGATCACCCAACTCCACCATCTCTTCATTTCCTTCAACAACATCTTTCTCAGCTATGCCTAGATATGGTTTCAGCCTTTGACCATTCACTTTAAAACATTGTCCAGACTCTTTGATTTCAATTTCTATTGCCCCATATTCTGATATGGTCTTGATTGTATAGGGTCCTGTCCATTTTGATCTCAACTTCCCTGGGAACAAATGAAGCCTTGAGTTGTAGAGAAGCACCTGCTGACCAACATGAAAAATTTTTCTGTTGATGTGTTGGTCATGCAACTTTTTCATATGCAACTTAGACAATTTGGCATTTTCAAATGCCTCATCCCTAAGTTCTTCGAGTTCATTAAGTTGCAATTTCCTATTGAGGCTCACTTCTGTTGATTCCTCATTAATCTTCCTAACGGCCCAGTAGGCTTTGTGCTCTATTTCAACTGGCAAATGACATGGCTTGCCATATACCAACCTGTAGGGAGACATGCCTAGAATGGTCTTGTAAGCAGTTCTATAGGCCCAAAGTGCATCAATCAACCTCAAGGACCAATCCTTGCGATTAGAATTGACTGTTTTCTCTAAAATCCTTTTTATCTCCCTATTGGCCAATTCAGCTTGGCCATTGGTTTGAGGGTGATATGGGGTTGCAACTTTGTGGACTACTCCATATTTTCTCATTAATTCAGCCACTGGTTTGTTGCAGAAATGAGAACCTCCATCACTTATGATGGCCCTAGGCATTCCAAACCTACTAAAAATATTTTCTTTCAAAAACTTCATTACAACCCGATGATCGTTTGTTCTTGTTGGGATTGCTTCTACCCACTTGGACACATAGTCAACAGCTAACAAGATGTACTCGTGTCCACCTGAATTAACAAATGGTCCCATGAAGTCTATTCCCCAACAATCAAAAATTTCTAACACCTGAATGGGTTGTAAGGGCATCATATTCCTCTTGGTTAGGCTTCCTAGCCTTTGGCATGTATCACATGAGCTACAGAACTGATGCACATCTCTAAACATGGTAGGCCAAAAGAATCCACTTTGTAAGATCTTGGCTAATGTTTTTCTTGTGGAGAAATGACCTCCACAAGCAAGAGTATGACAAAAATTCAAAACACTCTGTTGCTCATGCTCGGGGATGCACCTTCTTAAAATTTGGTCAGCACAATACTTAAACAAGTAAGGGTCATCCCAAAAATAAGTCCTAACCTTCCTAAAGAATTTTTGTTTATCTAGCTTGGTCCAATGATTTGGAATTAGACCTGTGGCTAGATAGTTGGCCAGATCTGCATACCATGGTGTAACAGAGGTTGAGGTATCATTGATAAGGAAGAGTTGTTCATCTGGAAAGGAGTCCCTGATTGGTTCCTTGTCTAGATTAAGGTCTTGGCATGGAAGTCTAGACAAATGGTCTGCCACCACATTTTCTACTCCTTTTTTATCTTTGATTTCTATGTTGAATTCTTGGAGTAACAAAATCCACCTAATAAGACGCGGTTTGGCATCTTGTTTGGTGAGCAAGTATTTCAAAGCAGCATGGTCAGTGAAAACAATGACCAATGACCCCACCAGATATGATCTGAACTTCTCTAATGCAAAAACTACTGCCAATAGTTCCTTCTCAGTTGTTGTGTAATTCTTTTGGGCTTCATTGAGGGTTTTACTGGCATAGTAGATGACATAAGGTTTTTTATCTTTTCTTTGCCCTAAGACTGCTCCTACAGCATAATCACTTGCATCACACATGAGTTCAAAGGGTAATGACCAATCTGGTGGTTGAATAATGGGAGCTGAGATGAGAGCATTTCTTAACCTCTCAAAAGAGGTTTGACAAGATGATGTCCACTCAAATGGGACATCCTGGGAGAGCAAATTACACAGAGGCCGGGCTATGCTGCTAAAAGAAGCTATGAATCTCCTATAAAACCCAGCATGCCCGAGGAAAGACCTGATGTCTTTAACACTCTTAGGGACTGGCAGTTTTTGGATGGCTTCTACTTTGGCTTTGTCCACCTCCATTCCCTTAGCAGAGACAATATGCCCTAGGACTATACCTTGTTTGACCATGAAATGACATTTTTCCCAATTAAGCACAAGGTGGGATTCTTCACAACGAGCTAGAACTCTCTCTAAATTCTCTAGACATGCCTCAAAACTAGCTCCATAGACAGAGAAATCATCCATAAAAACCTCCACAATGTGTTCTGTCATCTCACTAAAAATACTCATTACACACCTTTGAAAGGTGGCAGGGGCATTGCATAGTCCAAAAGGCATACGTCTATAGGCAAATGTCCCAAATGGACATGTGAAAGTGGTCTTTTCCTGGTCCTCTAGGGCAATGTCAATCTGGTTATATCCTGAATAACCATCAAGGAAACAATAGAATGCTTGCCCAGCTATTCTTTCAAGGACTTGGTCCAAGAATGGCAATGGAAAATGGTCTTTTCTAGTCATTGCATTGAGTTTTCTGTAATCGATACACACTCTCCATCCGGTTTGGATGCGAGTAGGGATCAACTCATTCTTGTCATTTCTCACCACTGTGACTCCAGACCTTTTTGGGACCACTTGAATGGGGCTGACCCACTTTGAATCAGAGATGGGGTATATAATACCCGCATCTAGCAACTTTAGCACTTCTTTCCTAACCACCTCTTTCATGTTAGGATTGAGTCTCCTCTGCATTTGCCTAATAGGTTTAGCATCCTCCTCTAGAAATATCCTATGAGTGCAAGTCAAAGGACTAATTCCATGCAAGTCTGAGATGGTCCAACCTAAGGCTTTTTTATGAGCTCTCAGAATGTTTATCAGTTGAATTTCCTGTTGGGATGTCAAACTTGAAGAGATGACTACGGGGAGTGTGTTCTCATCACCTAGAAATGCATATTTTAACTCACTTGGCAAAGGTTTCATTTCAGGTGTGGGTGAGGTATTATCAGATTGTGACTCCGCATTGTTCAGAGAACCCAATGGTTCTGATTTGGGAATCCATTGAGCCATAGGCATTGCTTCTTCCTCCCTAGTGTTCTCTAATTCTTTTAACTCTCTCTCGTCTTGATCTTTTTCCATAGATTTGTTCAAAAATTCTTTTGCAAAATAGTCCTCAGCTAATGTTTGAACCAAATCTACTTCCTCCACCTCATTCTCAGCTATGTGTTGTTTGGAAACTCTAAAGATATTCATCTCTACAGTCATGTTTCCAAATGATAACTTAAGTATTCCATTCCTACAATTAATTATGGCATTTGACGTTGCTAGGAATGGTCTACCAAGAATGACTGGAACAGGGGGTTGAGGGCCTTGATGGGGTTGTGTGTCCAAGACTATAAAGTCAACAGGGAAGTAAAATTTGTCCACCTGCACTAATACATCCTCCACTATCCCCCTAGGGACTTTGATTGACCTATCAGCAAGCTGTAGGGTAACTCTTGTTGGCTTGAGTTCTCCTAAGCCCAGTTGCTGATATACACTATAAGGAAGCAAGTTGACACTTGCTCCTAAATCTAAGAGTGCTTGGTCCACCCTCTGGCTTCCAATTATGCAAGAAATGGTTGGGCTACCAGGGTCTTTGTACTTAGGAGGTGTTTTAAGTTGCAGGATGGAACTCACCTGTTCAGTCAAGAATGCTTTCTCCTTGATGTTGATCTTTCTTTTAACAGTACACAAGTCTTTTAAGAATTTTGCATAAGATGGTGTTTGTTTGATTGCATCAAGTAGAGGAATGTTAATCCTCACCTGCTTGAACACTTCATAAATATCAGCATTTTGTTTTTCCCTCTTTGTTTGAGAAAGTCTTTGAGGGAATGGTGGTGCAGGGTTGTTCTTGAATTCTACCACCTTATTTTTTTCTTTATCTTCCTTTTTTTTGTTTTCAAGTTTTTCCTCCAAAGCTGGAGCATTGTCATTTTTTTTATTTTCATTTTGTTCTTCTTCTTGTGCATCAGGTTGGTTTGTCCTAGGGTCATCTGGTTTGTCAATTATTTTTCCATTCCTAAGGACAGTGACTGCTTGCACCTGCTCATGATTATTGTTCCCACTATTTGATGATTCCACTTGATTTGTTTGCCTCACGGGGTTGGGATTTGGTTGAGAAGGGAATTTCCCAGGTTCTCTCACAGTCAAAGTTTGAGTTAGCTTGGTTAGCTGACTCCTCATATCCTCAATTGCCCTATTTGTTTGCTCTTGGAATTTTGCTACCTGAGCATTGTTCCCCATCTGCCCTTGCATAAATTGTTGTAGAGTATCCTCTAGGGATCTCTTATGCGGTGGCTGATATGAGCTAGATGGTCCTTGGTTAGGCTGGTAGGGCTGTGGCTGAGGTTGTGGCTGTGGTTGTGAGGGAAATGGTTGGTGTGGCTGAGGTGCTGAGTCATTTCTCCAAGAGAAATTTGGGTGGTTCCTGGAATTTGGATGGTAGGTGTTTGAGTTTGGGTTGTACCCTTGATAATTTCCACCCTGGTTCTGGTTTTGGTATATCCTACCCTCTGTTTGTCTTGGTTGTGAGTTTGAAGTTTGGCCATACAACACTTCTTTGAAAGCAGGGAGAGTTGGACACTCTTCTGTTCTATGGCTATTGGCTTCACACACTACACAATGCACCTCTACCTCATTGACAACCTTCATTTTTTTCATCTCCAATTCTTCCATTTTCTTTGTCAACAGAGCTAATCTAGCACTGATGTCATCAGTTTCATTTAATTGGAGTTTTCCCTTTGGTTGTGGATTGTATTGGTCTCTCAAATCTCCCATGGTTAATGGCCCAACTTCCCAATTTCTAGAGTTTTCAGCTACATGGTCAAAGTATGCAACAGCCTCTTCAGGAGTTTTTTCATAAAAGTCACCATTACACATGGTGGACACCAGCATTTTCAAATTAGGAGTTAAGGCATTAAAGAAGAAACTAACTACCCGCCATTGTTCAAAGGCATGGTGTGGGCAAGAATGCAAAAGGTCCTTGAAACGTTCCCAAGTTTGAGCGAATGTTTCATTTGGTTTACAAACGAAATTCATCATTTGCCTTTGGAGTGATGCTGTTCTATTAGCTGGGAAGTATTTTTTTAGAAATTTTGTTTGCATCTCCCTCCAAGTTCCTATTGATCTGGGCTCTAGAGTTCCTAACCACATTTTTGCCTTATCCTTGAGTGAGAACGGGAAGAGTTTTAGTCTAACAGTGTCCTCATGTATATTTTGATCCCCACAGGTACCACATACCTCTTCAAAATCCCTCATGTGTGTATATGGATTTTCAGAATCCATACCATGAAATGTGGGGAGCATTTGTATGGTACCTGGTTTAAGGACAAATCGATGATGGTTTATTGGTAGAATTATGCAAGAAGGAGTGATTTGCCTTGGAGGGTGCAGATAATCCCTGAGGGGTTTAATCTCACCATCCAAGGGATCATGTTCTCCATGATCACTCCCATGAGCAGATGGGTTTTCATTTTGTTGAGACATTATGGTTTGTAAACGTGATATTTCAGTCTCTGATAAAGAATCTATAGAATGGTTTGACTCAGTTTGATGGGTTAAGATTCTACCAGATCTAAGTCTCATACAATTTGAACAATATGCAAATAGTTAAGAAAACACAATATTAAGAACAAAATTACCCGTGGAGTGAATTTTTTTTTTTTTTTTCTTCTGTTGCACCTCCCCGGCAACGGCGCCAAAATTTGGCTACACTCCTCACCCTACAATTTAAAAGCCTTAATCAGTTTAGATGTTCAGTGTTGAAATCGTGAGGAGGTTTAAACTCACCAGTGTATGAGTGTAATTGTAGCACAAATATAAATTCCGGACAAGTCCGGGTCGATTCACTGGGAGGTTTATTTAACAAAAGAATGGTTCATTCGGGTTGATTTCTCCAAAGAGAGCGAAGTTTTCTTGATTGTGAAAAGGGTTTTTTTTGGAATATTAAAAAGGTCTTGGGTTCAGGCGAGTTCAGAATCAATGCCTAATAAATCTCTTATAGCATTTTAAACAGCAACATTAATCTGAAATAAACAGAGGATCGTTTGGGAGTGATAATTCAAAATACGAATGATTCTTAGCTAAGCAACCCTCATACATGATATGATGGTTCTAGGTTAAGACGTCACTGTAAATTGTATTATACTACAGACTATGATTTGATCGTCTGAGCTTGGGTATATCTCATCTCCAATTCTAGCAACTCTCATACATGGCATGAGAGTTCTAAGTTAGGATGATGACCCAATCCAAACTCACAAAACCATTTACACACTCAACTCGAGTTTAACTCAGATAAATTTTGCATTCATCGAGATTTGGCTTATCTTGAAATTCAAGAACATTGGACACTGTCCTCGCCTTAACCCAAGATTAGGTTTAGCTACTCATTTCTATTTAAGAATTAATTGGTAGAAATTTAAATGACGGGAATTAAAAGACAATATTTAAAAGATAATTTTTTAACCGACCATATAGGCGGTATATAATTGAAAGACAATAATTGAAAGACTATTTTTTTAACCGACCATATAGGCGGTATATAATTGAAAGACAATAATTGAAATTGCAGGAATTTAAAGACAGAAATTAACCGACCATTTAGGCGGTGAATAATAAAATAAAAATAAACGACATGAGAATTTAAATAAGAAAGAGAAGAAGTAAGATTTGCAAGAGAAAATAAGAGAGAGAATAAGAGAGAACAAAAGTGATTAAAACAACTAAACTTTCATTCAAGAATAATCCTCCCTTACAAATGCATCTAAGTGCTCTATTTATAGGCTAAAGGATGTAATGGTAACCACTTAATTATATAATTTAATAATACAAAATATCTAATTGATGATGTAAGCAATGATGTCATTCCAACCCATGATGTAAGTGATGATGTCATCTCAACCATGATGTAAGCAATGATGTCATCTCAACCATGATGTAAGCGATGATGTCATCTCAACCATGATGTAAGCGATGATGTCATCCTATCCCATGATGTAAGTGATGATGTCATCCTATCCCATGATGATGTCATCCTATCTCATGATGTAAGTGATGATGTCATCCATTTGTGGGACTTGGGCTTTTCATATTTTTGGGCTTGGGCCTTCTTTGTGTTGGGCTTGAGCTTGGGCTTGGGCCTTCTTTGTGTTGGATTCTATTTGATTGTTGGGCCAAATGCACTTTGAAACATCCTCTAGACATCATACTTAGCCCATGATTTTGAGCAACAATAATGGGTAATCCAACATCTTCGATTTATGCCCCTAATTAATTGTAGAAGACAGCTTCCTTGCTTCATCCTGTAATAATATATAATGCAAATAATTATTTATTTTAAGCATAATTATAAAGTCAAAATAGGGATATAATTCATTAAGATTTAGGAAATATTAACCCCTAATCATCAGGTATGATTATTGAAACATTAATTGATTCATTAGTATAATTATTTGTCATTGAATTGTCATTTTCATATTCTTTATGTCTCAGTATTTTAGCATGTGCCTTCTAATGCATTTGGCCATCTCGATCCCAATGAGGGGAGGTTTTCTTTTAACCAAAGTCAGAGGGAGAATTCTTATCTATCGTGCTACTACCTGGATCTTTACACTGATTACCCCAGTTCCTATGACCATTGGAATTATCCTTGGAGCGATGACTCTTTGTTCCAATCTCATAAACTTTTCTCTCTAGTATCTCACAAATTCGAGTTAGAACAAGGGGTTAGATTTGATACTTATCAACCTCAAGATGAAAATTTTTTAGAGGACATCCTTTAGGAGTTTATGCAATGTCAAACGAGTTTTAATACACAAGTGGCCGAATTTCAAGAATAAACCACTAGGGCCATAGGTGACATTTTAGAACAATTGATTGAGCTTACATAGACCTCGAGCGTGAGTGAGCCTGGCAAGTTTCCAAACCAACCCAATCAAAATTCTGAAAGGGGAAATCGTCATTCAATGCACCCATAGGTCAAGAGTTGGTCCAATTTACTTCCATCCCTAGGAATAATGAGCCAATTGAGAGACTTGAAGAACTTAGGATGGTACAAGCAATCATAGAAGAAAAATTGAACCAAAATGATGTGAGAAAAGAAGAAACCTGGGAGGAAGAAGAGGATAAAATCCGAGAGCCAAAATGTGAAGATAACATAGGTCTATCCACATTTAAGCCTAAATTTCTATCTTTTAGGCTAGTTTATATTATTGAGGATCAAATTAAACCAAACATGTGTGAGGTGTTTGTGCAAATTAATGTGTCGTGCTCTGATGTAATAAAACCAACACCTCCAGATGATATATTTTCAAAATATGTATGTGCATTCATGAGAAAAATCAATTTACATAATTTTGAAAATAACTTTAAAAGTGGCGTAATGAATGGGAGTTATTATACGATTAGGTGGGCAACCACTCATTTGATCCTTAACTGGAAGAAAAGAAAAAAAAATCTAATAAAATAAAATAAAATATATAATAAAATAAAATTTTATTTTTTAAAAAATAAATAAATATATATTTAAACAAAAAATAGATATAATAAAATTTAAAAAAATTAAAAATTAAAAAAAATTGAGAAAAAAATTAAGGGAGACAAAATTAACTTTGGTAGTAGCCACTTTTCTCGGGCAGTGCAATCACACTGCCCTATAAAGAAAGAGGCATACTGCCAAACGTTGAAAATGAGAGTCTAGACGACGCTAAGTGTGTCAACGCAATTATGGCATGCCTCGAGTCGAGTGTGGAATAATGACACCCATTGCTCTATAAGAGACTCCATGTCTGTAAGAGGCAAGCCATACTTCTGCAAACAAGCTCAGTCTTCTCTCTTTTGTGTTATTCTCCTATCAGGTACTCTCGTTCATTTTGCAATATTCATAGTTTTTACTTTTTTTTTATTATAGTTGTCTTTTAATTACAAAAAAAAAAATAGATCTTCAACGCTCAAAAATTCGCAAGTACTATCCATCTATCCCAATGAATGATTTGAAAAAAAAAGTATGCTGCTAAGTGTGAAAGACTTAGGATGTTGACGTATAATAGCATTCCTGAAGATATTCGCTTGTTGATTGAAGCAAAAGTTTGATTACTAGGCGAAACTTCACCTAGTTTTAAGCACTTTTCAGGTTTGGGGACGAGTAGTTTTGAGAAGAAATGAAGAGCGAAAAGAGTGAATGGTTATCACAAATGTGCTCGTTGGACCTGTAACACACGATGCAAATCTGTGGGGTTTACGTCTGTAAATCGAGAAAATAAAATTAGTTTTATAAAGGATGGACTGAGTAAGGAGTCTTTGAATGATATTCGATTGACTTTTGAGGCACATCTGTGTGGAATAGTGCAAAGAGAACTTCTTGCTTTATGGACCCAGTTCATAAGTGACCACCAACGCTATAGTCTTGGGAATCTGACTAAAATGACCCTGTTTGTCAATCTATAAGAAAATTGGATGGGAAGCCTATCCTCACTTCATAGAAGGTGTTTAAACCATTTCTGGATGTAAAACCAGAGGAAGATGTGAGCCACAATCACAACTACTTGTACATACGCATGATTTTTGTTTGTGTTTATTTCTTGTTGAATTCTTATATAGCTGCTTTTGATCACCAAACCTCTTTTCTGGGCATACATAAGGAACAAACATAAATGGAAGGTCAGTTAGTTCGTCGAATCAATATCATATGTGTACTATGTGGCTCTCAACTCGAGAGCAATAGTTGTTACGCACTTGCAGTAAGCAAACTTGGCCTAAAATTGGGAGAGTGAAAAATTAATTTGGTATATGGAGGGGGAAGTCATGGATTGAATGGTTGTGTTTCACAAGCTGCACATCTTGAAAAATCATATGTGGTAGGTGTAATGCCAATCCCTTTGGCTAATTAACATATTTTCTGGATTACACACATATTTTCTAGATTACATGCAGTCAACTTATAAAAACGAATTCTATGTCTGAGCGCATGGTTTGTAAGATTTATCAGTCAGACGCCTTCATTGCTTTACTAGGAGGTTTTGGTACACTTGAAGAAATCTTTTGTATAATCTCCTGGGCCAAGAGCAATCTCCATACCAAACCCATTGGACTTTTAAATATTAATCATTTTTTCGATGGGTTGCTTTCTTTTCTTGATCAAGTTATGGATCAAAAGTTCATTTCTTTTTTAGGAAGAAAGATTCTCATTTCTGCATCTACCATTGAGGAGCTGAAAGAGAAATTACACGCTTATGTTCCACAGCACGATTCTTATGAGCCTCGAATGGATTGGTCTAAGGTAATCAGAAACAAGTGCCAAAGAGGTCCGATTAATTTAGATTTATCCCTGTAAGACAAGTCTATGATAAGATGGCTGAGTAAGGAGTACTTTTTGTACTCTTGAGACGCATCTCTTATGGCTTGCATGAAATTTCTTTTCTTGTTTTCTTACAAAAAAAAAAATTGTGGAATGTTATTAGGCGAGTCTATGATAAGATGGCTAAGTAAGGAGTATTTTTTGTACTTTTGAGACGCATTTGTTTATTTTATGACTTGCATGAATTTTCTTCAATGTGAAAAAAATTATATATATAAAAAATAACAATATATAAATAAATAAAATAAATTTATATGGTATGCTTATTTATTTGTTTTAGCAGATCACAATAAATCTATGGATTTGTGGAGTTACAGGTATTTCTAACAACCCTATTTTATTACTGCAATTCAAGTTGGGGGCTGTAAGATCTAGTTATGAATTATTTTCTTTATGTTTAACTGTAAGTTTACTATTGCTTGCTTGTAGTCTTGTGTGAATTGGTTATCTTTATCTACTCTTATTATTAAAAAAAAAATTGTATGCTTTAAATAACGCTATTCCTAAAGTTTTGGAGTTATGCACTGATAGCCGGTTAAGTTTGCAATACGAAATTATGAATGCACGATTTCTTAGCATTCATTGGGTATTCAAAAATTAGAAATTGGTTATCGGTTATAAAGTCAAAGGTAATGGTAATTAGCTTATTAGTACACTACATGATCCCTCAGCAGAAGTAGAGACTATTACCCGAGTGAGTGTTTGAGCCTAATAAACGTTGATTCTGAGTGAAATAAAACTTATTCTAAATGTGTTTTATTGTTTATCTCATCTTTTCAATAACTTCAAAACATCAATTAGCTTTGAATGTCTAGTATGATAGCGGATGAATTTGACTAGTTTCAAACTCTGAATTAGTTGACTGAGTAACATTGTTTTAAAGAAGCATGATAGGGGGATCAATTTCTTTCATTTTGGGCCTATTAACCTTTTTCTTTCTTTACATTAATTTTCCTTGCTAGCCCATTTGAGTTGTTCTTAGCATAATTTCTTTTCTTACCCTCATCCAAACTGTAACCACATGAAGTTTTTTCCAAACCTGGTGTGTTTTTAGGAATCAAACTATCTCGGTATTGTTCATATATATATACAAAAAAAAAAAAAGAGGGAAATTCTCTCAAATGTTCAGCACAAGTGTTTCAAAATAAATGATGAGGAAAATAATGTCTAGTTTGATATTAGTGTTCAAAAAAAAAAATCCTAACACACCCTTTGCACACTTACCCTTTTCTTTGACAACACGTAATAACCTCATAGCCCTATTACAACCCGGTCTAGTCTCTCTTGATGTTATAAATCATGTGATCTCAGGATTCGAGTTTGGAGTAGGGAATTATGTTTAAATTTAGAAGTTATTCATCTAGGCCATTATTCCAACCATGAAGCTATGTCATTTTCCCTGTTCTTTCATGAAAATACGTTCCTTGTATTTGGGATGATACTGAGTTTTGAACTTGTTCTGCATTTACTCTTATAACGGTGCTCCCCCTTGTGTGTACACCTAAGGAATCGTTTTTAGTGGAGGGAAAATCCACAGTAAGGTTTAAAGTCAAAACTTCGAGGGAGTAAGTTTGTGTGTTAGTCATCCTGATTATCATTCCTAAGATTGCATGACCCTTAACCAAAAACATGATTTGGAATGCTCAATTTCATGCTAAATTACTTATTCGATTTTATGCATTTTGGTTTCGAGTTTGAAATTTTTACATTCATATAGTTATTGTGAATAAATCTTAGCAGGTGTATAGTCTGATTGTTAAGGGACTAGCAATGTTTAAGTTGGGGGGTATGATTAGTGGTTAATTTTATAAAATTTTATTATAATTATAACCCCTATTTTGATTTTAAATTGTTTTAATTGAATAGTTATTTACAATATATATAAATATATATAATATATATCTATAATATATAATATAATATATAAACATAATACATATATATATATATCCATATAAGTGCACCCCATGCGTGCATATCATATAATCATGCATAATATATAATATATTAATATCACATATGTTCATGCGTGAAGGAGGGCTTGCTTGAAGGATAAAATCATTAAAATTGCAATTAAAGCCCAATTTAGAAGACCCAGTAAAGAAGGCCAACATTTAATTGCAAGTTGGAATGAAGAAATGGCCCAGCGCATGCCCATTAAATTGAAGGCCCAAGGCCCAGTGCATGTTTAAGGCCCAACTTGAGCAACCCATGGAAGACATCATTTAGAGAAGGCCTAAACATTTTTAATCCTAATGAAGATCAAAAACCCAATTGTAGAAATCTATTTTTTTTTATTTTTAAATATTTGTTTTATGAGTGCTTTATTAAGTGAGTTTTTTAGCTAAAATGTAACATTCCGCTCGAGCGATAGGAAGAACTGGAACAACTTACCTTGATGGGCCTATACGAACTTCCCAGAGGGGTCACCCATCCTTGGATTACCCAGGTTAAGCACACTTAACTTGGGAGTTCTTTGTCAACATTCAGCCCAAAAGATATCCAGCTGGTGTTATTTCCTTTCTTACACTATCCTCGATATATATTAACTTCTCTAGGCTCTTGGGGTATTACATTCTCCCCCCCTTAAGCACATGACGTCCTCATCATGTGACCTTACAACTGGTCCCAAATCTCTCCCCCCTTGCATGGCCGATGTGGGATTTGCCTAAGGTGCCTACACGCACCCCCATAAGGGCCTACACGCCCCTCTCGAGACTCAGCCTCCTCGCTGAGGTTTGCCCCACCACCGCGCTCAGAGGCTCGGGGGTCGGCTCTGATACCACCTGTAACATTCCGCTCGAGCGATAGGAAAAACTGGAACAACTTACCCTGATGGGCCTATACGAACTTCCCAGTGGGGTCACCCATCCTTGGATTACCCCAGGTTAAGCACACTTAACTTGGGAGTTCTTTGTCAACATTCAGCCCAAAAGATATCCAGCTGATGTTATTTCCTTTCTTACACTATCCTCGATATATATTAATTTCTCTAGGCTCTTGGGGTATTACATAAAATCTATTTAACTTTATGTATGTATTTTAGCTAAAATCTATTTAACTTTAGATGTGTATTATAGCTAAAATTCATTTAACGTTAAGTGTGTGAGTGCCCATTAGATATAATTATGTCTAGTTGAATAATTGAAATTGTGTGGTTTGTATTGCATCTTGTGGGTTATAAATAGCTCACTTGGTTGCACTTATAAGTGTGATTATTATTCTTGAATCAAAGTTTAGTTGTTTTCTTAGAGTTTCTCTTTGAGAATTGCTTTTGTTCTCTCTTCTTTTCTCTCTTATTTTTTCTTGTGATCTTACTTTCTTTCTTTCTTCTTTTGAATTCTTATGTCATTTATTGTTACTTTATTATCCACCGCCTAAATGACTGGTTAATTTCTGCCTTTAAATTTCTGTAATTTTAATTCCTGTCATTTTATTATCCACCGCCTAAATGGCCGGTTAATTGCTGTTATTTTAATTCTTGTCATTTAAATTCTGTTATTCAAATTACGCCATTTAAATTCCTGTCAATTAATTATTAAATGAAGATGAGTAGCTAAATCTAATCTTGGGTTAAGGCAAGGATAGTGTCCAATGCCAATGATTCCCAAAGAAAGCTGCACTTTAAATGAGTGATATTAATTTAAATTTCAATATGAGTGTGTATTATTAATTAAGAAATCACTAGGTTTGGATTGGAGCGTAAGCCTAACTTAGAGTTTTCATGCCACGTATGGGAGTTACTAGAACTGGAAACGCTATCATACCCAAACCCAGATGATTAATTTAGTTATTTTGTGTATTAATTGCAATTGAATTTATGGTAGTTGCTTAAATTAGAATCTCGCATATCATGTATGGGGATTGCTTAAAGTAGAACTATCATCATCTCTAATTGCATTTAATAACAAACCCTCATATCTGAAATTAAATTAATATTGCTAATCTTTTCTGTTAAAAATTGTGAATCAACGGGTTGGTGCTGAAATTGTCTTAACTCAAGTTCTATCCAATTTCGTATTCTCACATTTAACGTTTATTTCAACTTCTACCTTGCTTTATTTCCTAGTATTTGTCATCTAAAAATCTATAAAAAATCTTGTTGCCAATTCGTCCAGATACGTGTGCGTGTGTGTAACATTCTTTTTCTTTTGTCATAAATAAATCTCTCAGTGGACGACCTGGACTCATCCAGAAAATACAAATTTAAATTTGGACTATAATTGCACTCGTACACTGACGAGTATAAACCTCTCACCAAAATAAAAAAAAATATATGAGTTTTATTGTGTTTTAATTGCAAGGTGAGAGTGCAGCCAGAGCTCACCCTTGGACACCCCAACCGAGGCACCAAGGGGAAGGTGTCAAAAAGAAACGGTACCTGCTGGGGTTATGAGGGAACACACACACACATAAGACCAGAAAAGATAACAAGACTTTATAAATAGCTAGACAACATGCTGCCAAGTACAATGGGTCATACATCCATAATATCACAACAAAAGACAAAATAGGGCCCACAAAACAATATATCTATAGTTAAAGCACACGCCAAAAACCCAAAGATCTTTCGGTTATGGATGGCTCTGTACACACCTAGACGCTGGACGCTGCCTGGCTAGGCTCCCCGTCACCCACAGTCTTGCCCTTACCTGGAATGATGCAAAAACAAATGAGCTACAAAGCTCAGCAAGTAACATAAAATAAAAGGTAAGAAGAGTAAGGAGAACTATCCATAGATGACCATAAATATCCCACCCAAGCATGAACTGAGGAGGGAAATCATGTACATGCAAATTTTAGGCCATTATAATGTGTATGCAGGCAAGATGCATGCTTCTACATTACCAGCACAATAAATATAGTAAGGAAATTTGGGTCCCACACGAGTTCGGCCTTATGGCCCACCCGAGCTTACACGAGTCTGGCTCTCAAGCCACTCAAGCTTGACGATATAACACCCTAAGGGACGTTTTAGCAGATCAGGTCCGTGACACACACACACACACATGTATGCTTTATCCACAAGTTTATCCCATGCAAGATGGGTCTTAATACATCGTACACAAACCATGCATATGATCTCCTCTACTCTATGAGCACATGGATATTCAAATTCATTTGGTCATGGGTGACATGCATGAGATGCATTCGCGAACAAGGAACCACGAGCCAAGAGGATGAAAAGGAAATCAAAGCTTGCAGGAGGCTTTTAAGCCAAAATAGGGGTTGTTGGTCTACAAATGCTTTGGCACCTGTCTACAGATTGCCTTCTTAAAGGCAATCTGTCAACAGATTGCTCTCAATCTGTTGATAGATTGCCCTTTATGTGGCAATCTGTCAACAGACAGAACCCACGAACACCCGATTCCCCTACTTTTCCCACACGAATCCTAGGTAAGATGGCTCAAACCCTTGCGTAATCTTTAATCCAATGAAACACATCATTCCCAATAGAGATGGCAAACGGGCTGGCCGGCCCGGCACCAAGTGGCCCACGATCCAAGTGGGCCAGGCCAAATTGGCCCGCTTAAAAATGGGCTAGCAGATTGCTGGCCCTAGCCCGACCCTACACGGGGCCGAGGGCCAAACGGGCCAAACGGACTAGCCCAACCTGCCTAGATTTTTTTATTTTTTTTTTTTGTTTGATACCATTTTTGGCCATTTAGCCCACTTTGACTACGTGGCTCACTTCCGTTTACCTACTTCCTTCTTTAGTTGCAGGCCAATTCCCTTACACCTGTCATTCTCAAAGTTGCAATGTATTATATCAGAAGTTACAAAATAGACAAATAATTTTACAGATATTTAAAACAATTAAAATTAAATTAAATAAGAAAATGGCAGCCACCGCAACTAAAATGTTGTATCAATTCTACCAACTAGTGACAACATCGGGTCTCAACCCAATTCCTGTATCAATTCCACCAACTTGCTCAATACATTGATAAAATTGTCTCATCCTAGCTTCTGAACCCCTCACATAATGAACACTTTGTCTTATTTTATGCAATGCCTCACTAGCTACCTTCAAACCATCTTGAACAGTAAGGTTCAGTATATGAGCACAACATCTAATGTGAAAGAACTCTCCATTAAGCAACAAAGTATTTGACAAATTTAAATGTTCTTTCAATATATTTTGCATGTTGTCATTTGATGTGGCATTGTCCAAAGTGAGGGAAAATTTTTTTATCTCCAATCCCCAATCCTTTAAAAATTCCAACACCTTCAATGATAATTCATGTCCACTATGTGGTGCCTTCATATGAGCAAATGACAATATCTTACTATTCAACTTCCAATTGCCATCAACATAATGAATAGTAAGAGAAATAAATCCATGATTAGTGCATGCAGCCCAAACATCAGAAGTCAAACAAACTCTACCAGGAATTTGGGCCAATCGTTGTTTTAACTTCTCTTTCTCTATTTCATATGTTCTCAAGACATCCGCTTTAGCAATATTTCTACAAATGAACTTACAATGTTCATTCAGAAACTTTTGGTAATTTCAAAACCCCTTCCACTCAACCATATTAAAGGGAGCACCATGTGAAATAATCATCTGAGCAATAAGTTCACGATTTACTTTAGGCTCAAATTTTTTTCTCTTCAACTTCCCTTCATAATCAATAAGCATATCTCCCGCATCATTATACTTAGAAATCATCATACATTTAGGAATATGACGACTTAAATGAGAGGTTCCTGATTTAGATGGACATGAATATTCTTTACCACACCCCTTGCATTTACACCTTGGTTTGCCATCACTACCAACACCAATTTTCAGAAAATGGTTCCACACATCAGAGGTTAAAGTCTTAGGCTTTTTTTATTGTGATTGTGATATGGATTCCTCATTAACATTACTAGGGATTCCTCTCGAAATTTGATCATCACCATCCATTCTAACAAAAGAATCCACACTGTAAACAATTAAAACAATTCATTTTAAATTATAATCAAATTTAAAAGAATCCACACTGCAAATAATTAACACAAAATTAACACAATTCATTTAAAAGAATCACACTTGGCAGGGGAATAAAACTTGAACTTACCTTTAGCTAGGCAACAGCAGGCAGGCGGCGTGAGAGCAAGGGCGAGCAACAGTAGGCAGTGAGCGAGAGAGGGCGAGGGGCGAGATTGAGAGCGAGGGGCACCGGCGACAGAGGGTGAGCGAGGACGAGCCAGGGTGATTGAGGGGCAAGGGTGGGGAGCGAGGGCGAGACATAGAGTGAGGGTGAGGGCGAGACAGAGGGCAAGACGAGGGCGAGGGCGAGGACGAGATAGAGGGTGAGGTGAGGGAAAGGGCGAGACGAGGGTGAGGGCGAGGGCGAGACAAAAGGTGAGAGGCGAAGCTGAGAGCGCGGGGCGCAGGCTGTTTGGGAGCTGGCTGTTTTGTGGTTGGGGGGGTGTGTGGCCAATTAGCGGGCCAAGCGGGCCAGCCCGACCCACCACCATTTGGCCCGCCGGGCCAAGCGGGCAGGGCCAAATCAGCCCAGCCTTAAATGGGCCAGCAAAATGCTGGCCCTAGCCCGGTGTCGGGCCGGGCCCCAACGGGCCAGCCCGTCGGGCCAAGCCTATTTTGCCATCTCTAATTCCCAAGCAAGATTGGGGAGAAGAAATCCTTTTGGAGGCATTAAGGAAGCGAATTAACAAAAGAAACAAGTGATTTACAACCATGTAGGAATTGTTCCAAAAACGGAGGGTTTGATAAAAAAAACCCTTTCAACAATTGAAATTCCAGGTTTAAACCATAAGTAGGGATTAGAGCTTACCTTAGATTCCTTTTCTAACACTCTCTAGCCTTTCTTGACCTTTAACTCCTCACGTAACCTTCCATACATGGGGAGTTCCAGCCCCTCTTAGCTACAAAACAAGGAATCAATAGAGTTCTAGGCTAGAGAAGGGTTAATAGATAGATTTCCTACCTTGAAACACCCTCTTAAACTCCTTAGCTACTCTAAGAAGAAGAGAAGATTGGAGAAGAAAGAACCCTTGTGTTGGAAAGTGTCTCCCAAAACTCTCCACCACTTCACGTCTCTCTCCCTTTTCAAACTTCCTTCTATTTATACTTTTCTTAAATTTATTCTAATTTTTGTCCCCTTATTTCTAGCCCACTTAAGCCCCTTATGTTGACTTGCTTACTCCCTTGACTTGTTAACTCTTTCACTTTAACTTCTTGTTCTTCCTTAGCCTTACCTTGTTACACCTACCAAATTAAATCCCCAAATTAGTATCATTTCACATAGGGGGAAATTCCCCAAAATAACAATATAACGGCACCATACTGATGGGGCGTTACAAATTCTCCCCCCCTTATTAGAATTTGGTCCCCCAAATTTGTACCTGGTCATTCAAATAGCTGAGGGTAAGTTTGTCTTATCTTGTCCTCTAACTCCCACGTAGCCTCTTCTGGACTATGGTGTTGCCATTGCACCTTCACGTAGGGAATACTTCGGATCCTCAAAACTTTTTCTTTACGATCCAAGATGCAAATAGGAACTTCTTCATATGATGCATCTTCCCCTACCTCAAGAGTCTAGTAACCAATGATATGCTCTGGATCGGGCACATATTTACATAGCATTGATACATGGAACACATTATGCACATGTGACAACCATGGGGGTAACGCTAAGCGGTAGGCAACAGATCCCACTCGCACTAGTACCTCAAAAGGCCCAATGTACTAGGGACTGAGTTTCCCAGTTATTCCAAACCTCCGCACGTCCTTCAAAGGGATAACTTTCAACATCACATAATCACCGGTATCAAATTCCAATTCTCACCACCGTTTATCTGCATGACTCTTCTGTCTATCTTGGGCAGCCTTCATACGGGCTTGAATCATTCAGACTTTCTCTATCATCTACTCCACTATTTTTGGCCCTAATGTCGCCCTATCTCCTGGTTCCTCCCAATATAAGGGTGATCTACACAATCTACCATACAAAGCTTCATACGACGACATCCCAATGCTAGAATGATAGCTATTATTATAGGCAAATTCCACCAAAGGTAGATGAGTGTCCTAGCTGCCTCGAAAGTTTATCACACAGGCTCGCAACATATCTTCCAATGTTTGTATGGTTCGTTCTGACTACCTGTCTGTCTATGGATGGAATGCCATGCTAAATTGCAATTTTGAGTCCCCAATGCATCTTGCAAAGCTTTCCAGAAATGAGAGGTGAATCGCGAGTCATGATCGAACACAATCGTAGATGGCACTCCATGCAACCTTACAATCTCCTTAAGGTACAATTCAGCCAACTGACTCAAGGAATAAGTCTTTTTCACCGAAAAGAAGTGCGTTGTCTTCATCAATCTATCGATAATCACCCATATGGCATCGTATCCTTTCACCGTCCGAGGCAAGCCAATAACAAAATCCATGGCCACATCATCCCATTCCCACTTTGGTATGGGTAAGGGGTGTAATGTACCTACTGGTCTCTGATGTTCTGCTTTCACTTGTTGACATGTAAGACATCGAGATACAAACTTGGCTACATTCTTCTTCATGCCATCCTACCAAAACTGACGTCATAATGTCTGATACATCTTAGTCATCCCTGGGTGTACGGTGTATCGCGCTCCATGAGCCTTAGTAAGAATTCCTCGTCTCAAGTCCTCATTGTCAGGCACACATATCTGACCTCTATATAACAATAGCCCATCCTTGCGCTGGCTATATTCCAAAGGAGTGAATCTCTCCATATCCCCTATAATCTTAGCCAATAGTTTGTCATCTTCTTGAAATGCTTGAATCTGATCGGTCAACTCTGGTTGCACCTTCATGTAAGCACAGTATACCAAAAGCTTCTCATTCATAGGGGTGATAGTAAACTCACTCATATGTTCCAAGAGTCCCCACTCATACACCATCATTGTAGTTGTAAACGCTCCATGACAGCTCAAAGCATCTGCCACCACATTAGCCTTACCAGGGTGGTATAAGATCTCACAATCATAATCCTTGTTCAACTCTATCCAACACCATTGTCTCATATTTAATTCTTTTTGAGAAAATAAATACTTAAGGCTTTTGTGATTGATGTAGATCTCTACTTTCTCCCCATAAAGATAATGCCTCTAGATTTTCAAAGCAAAGACTACTGTCGCCAACTCCAGGTCATGGGTAGGATAATTCATCTCATACTTCTTTAATTTCCTAGAGGCATAGGCATTCACGCGCCCCTCCTGCATCAAGACACAATCCAAACCTGAGTAAGAGGCATCACTATATATAGTAAACCCTATTCCGCTCTTAGGGATAGTCAAGATTGGTGGGGTGGTTAGTCATTGCTTTAACTCTTGAAAACGTTTTTCACAAGCTTCATTCCAGTCAAATTTCTCCCTTCCCTGGTTAACTTAGTCATAGGTAAGGCTAAGTGGGCAAATCCCTCAATGAATCACCAGTAGTAGCTAGCAAGCCCAAGGAAACTTCGAATCTCAGTCACAGTCTTAGGCCTCGGCCACACCACCACTGCCCTCGTCTTCGCCAGATCCTTAACAATGCCTTCCCCAGAAATTATGTGTCCCAGAAATCCAACCTATGTCAGCCAAAAATCACATTTACTAAGCTTCGTGTACAGTTGCTTCTCTCGCAGTCTTTGCAACACCAGTCTAAGATGGCCCTCATGCTCCTCAAAACTAGGAGAGTATACTAGAATATCATTGATTAACACAATCACAAAACAATCCAAATATTCCTGAAACACCTGATGCATGAGATCCATAAAGATAGCTAGGGCATTGTTCATCCCAAACGACATCACTACAAATTTGAATTGTCCATACCGAGTATGAAATGTAGTCTTCGAAATCTCTTCGTCTCTTACCCAAATCTGATGATAGCCCAACCTCAAGTCAATCTTCGAGAAGACTGAAGCTCCTTGTAGCTGGTCCAGTAAATCATCCACACGAGGGAAAGGATACTTGTTCTTTAAAGTTACCAGATTCAACTGCTAATAATAGATACACAACCTTAGTGACCCATCTTTCTTCCGCATGAATAAGACTGGTGCACCCTAGGGTGAAATGCTAGGTCAAATGAACCTCCTTATCTATTAACTCCTGCAACTGCATCTTCAATTCCTTCAACTCATTCAGAGCCATCCTGCATGGAGCTTTAGTGATAGGTTGAGTCTTGGGTACCAAGTTGATCAAGAAGTCAATCTCCCGTCAGGGTGGTAAGCCTGGCAAGTCCTTAGGAAAAACATCAGGAAACTCGCATACTACAAGTATCTCTGCAATCCCCACCTTATGATCCTCACTTGTCACCACAAAAGCCAAGTTGTAATACCCCGAGAGCCCAGAGAAGTTAGAATATATCAAGGATAGTGTAAGAAAGGAAACAACACCAACTGGATACCTTTTGGGCTGAATGTTGGCAAAGAACTCCCAAGTTAAGCGTGCTTGACTTGGGATAATCCAGGGATGGGTGACCCCCCTGGGAAGTTCGTGTAGGCCCATCAGGGTAAGTTGTTCCGGTCCTTCCTATCCCTTGAATGGGATGTTACAAGTTGTATCAGAGCCGACCCCCGAGCCTCTGAGAGCGGTGGTGGGGCAAACCTCAGCAAGGAGGCTGAGTCCCGAGGGGGGTGTGAGGCCCCTATAGGGGGTGCGTGTAGGCACCTTAGGCGAATCCCACGTCGGCCATGCACGGGGGGAGATCTGGGACCGGTTGTAAGGTCGCATGACGAGGACGTCATGTGCTTAAGGGGGGGAGAATGTAATACCCCGAGAGCCCAGAGGAGTTAGAATATATCGAGGATAGTGTAAGAAAGGAAACAACACCAGTTGGATACATTTTGGGCTAAATGTTGGCAAAGAACTCCCAAGTTAAGCGTGCTTAACCTGGGGTAATCCAGGGATGGGTGACCCCTTGGGAAGTTCGTGTAGGTCCATCAGGGTAAGTTGTTCCGGTTCTTCCTATCGCTCGAGCTGGATGTTACACAAGTACGCTTCGCAACCATGTCGTACCAACTTTCCAACCTTCATAATCGAAATCATAGGAGTGGAACTAACAGGCTTAATCCCCGATACATAATGGTAGGCTGTTGAGGTAACTAAAAATAAATAATCTTCTATCGATAATCGACCTTGGCGTAGTGTCGAAATAGCCAATCCATACCTAGGATAAGATCAAAATCTCGAATATCCAACACTATCAAATCTCCTGGGCACACCTTTTCACCCACCATAATCTCACAATTCCTAAGGACTTTGCTACCCAATAGAACCAAACCTCCCAGAGTAACCATCGCTAGGTGATATGGTAAAGAAGTCTTAGGAATATGGACATGACACACCATAAGTGGACTAATGAATGAATGTGTGGATCCTGTATCAAATAGCACATGTACATGCATACCACATAGAGAAAGAATACCTTGCACCATCTCATTACCCTTCTCAGCATCGGTTGCAATGAGGGAAAACACTTGCCCTAGCACCTGAGGTTTGTCAGAAACTAGTGGAGGCTGCACCGGCGACAACGTCATCTACTGAGCTGCTCCTCTCAGTATAGGTGGTCTCTGATTAGGTCTAGGTCCCTGCCCACCAAATCGATGTCCCTAAACCGAGGTTGGAATGCTTGTGGGCAGCTGTCTGCACAATGCCCATTCTGACCGCATCGAAAACAGGTAACATCTGCATCCCTGGCTACATTCAGGGATCCCTGGCACTATGGGCAATCCCTGTGCTGATGTCCTGACTGTCCACACTCATAGCGTACACTAACCCCAAATCGACAAACTCTTCCATGCCTCTTCCCTCAAATACCACAAGATGGTGGCCCTACCATACCCTTGGCTGATTGTGCATTCCATCTTCTCTTCTTGTTCCCGTTGGGCCCCTATGATGACCCTGCTCCTTTCTGTACTTCTTGTCTTCCCTTAACTTCATTTAAATCCCTCTCTATCGCATAAGCTCGCTATATAATAGTAGGGAAGTCCAAAATACTCGCTCTGGCCAAGGCATGATGAATCTCTGCTCGAAGACCTCTTTAAAACTTAGCCACTTTCTTTACCTCTATAGAGATCAGGTCAGGAGCAAATCGAGCTAAGGAAGTAAACTTGGCCTCACACTGGGCCACTATGTTTCTACCCTGCACCAACTCAATGAAATCATACGTCTTCTACTCACGTACCCAATCGAGAAAAGAGTGCTCATTAAAAGGCGCCTGAAACTCCGCCCACCCTGGCTCTCGGTTCCCTAACCAACGTCGCACCATCTCCCACCAATGCTAGGCATCGCCTCGCAAAAGAAATGTAGCTAGTTGCACCCTTTGTTGATCGATACAATCCACAGCCTGGTGATGTTTCTCTATCGATAACATCCAGGTCTCTACAGACGCAACATCCATGCCCCCATAAAACTCCGGTGGTCTGAGCGCCATAAAATTCTTAAGCAACTGGCCCTCAGTGTTACTACTCACCTCCGGTATCACAGGTCTTGGAGTTTTCCCCTCATCATCGGCATGGGGATTCACCTCAACCTCCTGTCATGCCTAATCCGATTGCGCCTGATTAGCTATGAGCATCTCTATCATCTTCATCATCCCTGCCAGCGTCCCTAGAACCTCTGCCATCTCTTGGCACCAATCAACACCAGGCTCCTCAAGGATGCCATGAGTGGACTCAACTCAGCCTTGCCCTCGACCACGGGTGGGCGGACGCCCTTTACGACCATGCATCCTTCCTGCACAAACAACATTCCAAAGGTAAATGTGACTTCACAACTATCTCCTATTTACCTGTAGGACTCTTCCCTCCTAATTCTACCCAACAAAGCTACATGTACAGAGCCTTATCTCATGACCCCTGCTCTGATACCAAACTTATGACAACCCCACCCTTAGACACTGTGGTCGAGGCACCAAGGGGAAGGTGTAAAAAAGAAATGGTACTTACTGGGGCTATGGGGGAACACATACACACACAAGATCAAAAAAGATAACAAGACTTTATAAATAGCTAGGCAACATGCTGCCATGTACAATGGGTCATACATCCGTAATATCACAACAAAAGACAAAATAGGGCCTACAAAACTATATATCTACAGTCCAAGCACACGCCAAAAAATATGGAGATCTTTTGGTCATGGACTGTTCTGTACACACCTAGACGATGGACGCCGCCTGGCTAGGCTCCCCGTCAGCCATAGTCTTGACCCTACTTGGAATGATGCAAAAACAAATGAGCTACAAAGCTTAGCAAGTAATATAGAATAAAAGGCAAGAAGAGTGAGGAGAACCATCCATAGATGACCATAAATATCCTACCTATGCTCGAAATAAGGAGGGAAATCATGTACATGCAAGTTTCAGACCATTATAATGTGTCTGTAGGCAAGATGCACGCTTCTACATTACCAGGACAATAAATATAGCATGGAAATATGGGTCCTACACGAGTCCGGACTTACGACCCACCTGAGCTTACACGAGTCCGGCTCTCAAGCCACCCGAGCTTGGTGGTATACCACCCTAAGGGACGTTTCAGTGGAT
This sequence comes from Diospyros kaki, assembly GCA_036245055.1. Classification (NCBI taxonomy): domain Eukaryota; kingdom Viridiplantae; phylum Streptophyta; class Magnoliopsida; order Ericales; family Ebenaceae; genus Diospyros; species Diospyros kaki. Next base: position 15,716,807 of record BSEG01000009.1, on the reverse strand, counting down.
CCAGTTCGTGACACACACACACACACATGTATGCTTTATCCACAAGTTTATCCCATGCAAAATGGGTCTTAATACATCGTATGCAAACCATGTATATGATCTCTTCTACTTTATGTTCACATGGCTATTCAAACTCATTTAGTCATGGGTGACATGCATGAGATGCATTCACGAACAAGGAACCACGAGCCAAGAGGAAAAAAAGGGAATCAAAGCTTGCAGGAGGCCTTTAAGCCAAAACAGGGGATGTTGGTCGACAGATGCCAAAGCATCTGTCGACAGATTGCTCTTAATCTGTTGACAGACAGAACCCACGAACACTCGATTCCCCTACTTTTCCCACAGGAATCCTAGGCAAGATGGCTCAAACTCTTGCCTAATCTTTAATCCAACGAAACACATCATTCCCAAGCAAGATTGAGGAGAACAAATCCCCTTGGAGGTGTTAAGGAAGCGAATTAACAAAAGAAACAAGTGATTTACAACCATGTAGGAGTTGTTCCAAAAACAGAGGGTTCGATAAAAACCCCTTTCAACAATTGAAATTCCCTTTCAACTTCATTGACTGATCTAAATCTCAAACACTCGCATTTCATACACAGAACCTTAACTTTCCTTCTCATCTTTTGAAACTTTCTCGGGTAGAAGCAAATTGAATAAACTTATCGACACCATTATAAAATTCTCGAGTAATCCCACCCCTTCTTGGATTACACGTATTATCAATCCATTTATGATGCAGCAGAATTTCCATTTTAAATTTAATAATAATATGACCAATATAAAAGTATCCTCAAAACTTACAAAGTCATTAATATTTGATCGTTAATACATTTGTATCTTTTGAGTATTATAGACCATAACCATTAATTACATCGTTACTATCTAGATCATTACCCACTAACATTAAATCTATAACACTAAATAATTATGACATTAAATGTAATTATTATAACATTAATTTAAATTTTTAATTTTTTTAACAATATTAGATCAATCTAATTATTTTCATAACTTTAAATGTAATTATTATAACATTACTTTAAATAAATTTTAATGTTCTTAATTATAACATTAAATTTAAATGTTTTTATAACATCAATTCTATTTAATGTTATAACGATAATTTAATAAATTTGGATTGTTATTACATTAAATGGAAATATTTCTAAAACATTACATTTTTATAACATTAAATATAATTATTTTTATAACATTTATTTAATTATTATTTTAACATTTTTGAATTCATATATTTATTAATTTTTTTATATATAATCAATATTTTATATTTCATATTTCATTTACAAAGCAATTTTGAATTTAAAGCTTGTATTTAATAAATACCTAACTAACAAACAATATTTACAATATTATTTTTGTATTTTTAATTTTAAAATACAAATAATAACTAATTAAAATACAAATATTAATATTTTTATTTAAAATCATTATAATATATTTAATAAATAACTACTAAAAACACTCTTTTTACCAACAAAAAAAATTGTATATTTATTAAATTTTTTATATATAATTAATCTTTCTTTTACAAAAAAATGTATATCTCAAATTTTTTATTAAATTTTATAACATTACATTTGTATTTCTAATTTTAAAACTTGTATTTAATAAATAGCTAACTAACCAACATTATTTATAACATTATATTTGTATTTTTAATTTTAAAATACAAATAAGAACTAATTAAAATACAAATATTAAGATTTTTATTTTAAATTATTATAATATATTTAATAAATAACTACTTAAAACACTGTTTTTACAAAAAAAAAATTGTATATTTATTAAAATTTTATATATAATTAATATTTATTTAAAAAAATATATTTTTTAATTTTTTATTAAATTTTATAGCATTATATTTTTATTTCCAATTTTAAAGCTTGTATTTAATAGGTACCTAACTAACCAACAATACTTATAACATTATATTTGTATTTTTAATTTTAAAATACAAATAAAAACTAATTAAAATACAAATATTAAGATTTTTATTTAAAATTATTATAATATATTTAATAAATAACTACGTACAACACTATTTTAAAAAAAATGTATATTCATTTTATTTTTTATAACTACTTAATATTTCATTTACAAATGTTGATTGACATAATAATTTTTTTACACATTTTTTAATGATTTTTCGTATAAATCATCAATAATATATACACAATATACAATAATATATACAAAAATGTACAGCTATGTAAACGTAAAATAAACATTAATATACATGCAATAAATATAAATAATAGATATATTAAAATAAAATTGACATATCAGTTAAAAGAAAACAATCTATAAAAAAGGAATGGTTTGATTGTTAGAAAACAATCATTAAAATTGACATATCAAGCACTTGATATTAATTGTTAGATTTTTAATTTCGTTCTTGAGTCATTTTATTTGAAAGTTTGCAAGCTTTCGGGGATGTGACTATTTGTGACAATGCCTACAAGCTAATCCTTCCAGTTCATGATTCGAGGATGAATCGTCTTGAAGAGATAAGGAAATATGCGAATCATGGAGAGTCGATTAACAATGATGCAATCGGACAAGTCAACCTAGTCAACCATGTCGGAATTGGATGATTGACCAGATTTGCGCATAAAAAATGAATGGATGTTGATTGACTGGTTGATTACAAGATTTGGGGGCATGATTGATTGATTGATCGTTTAATTGATTTATTCGCCTATTTAAAGGCTTTTCCATTGTAAACATTAGACAAAGATTATTATGAATTTTTGAATTTGAGAGATCCCTCTCTTCAATTTTGTTCTTCAATGAACAAAATTTCAAACTTATCAAAGAAATGATTCCTTTGTGGCATTCAAAATCTGAACTTATCAAAGATTTGGGCAGTCTTTGTGGCGTTCAACAATTCTTGGTTCTTGTTTCTGTATAATCAACAGGTCTAGATTTTAATATACTCTAGGTTCTTGGTTCGTGAATCAACAACTCGGGAATTCTTTGCCTTCTATCTGATTTTGTCTTTTTTGGGGTTTGTTTCAATCTTTTGTGGGTTCCTTTGGTCTTGTCCCATCGTGGTTCATAAAAAGGAATGATGCCAACTGATCTTTGATCTGGGCAGTCTTAAAAAAAAAAAAAGGATAGATAAATACCCGATTTTAGAGCCAAAGCACTGATACCAACTGATGTGAACCTGCGATGGGACAAGGCCAAAGGAACCCACAAAAGATCGAAACGAACCCTAGAAAAGCCAAAATCAAATAGAAGGCAAAGAATTCTCGACCTGTGGATTCACGAACCAAGAACCTAGACTATATTAAAATCTAGACCCATTGATTATGCGGAAACAAGAACCAAGAATTGTTAAATGCCACAAAGACTGCCCAGATCTTTGATAAGTTCGGGTTTTGAACTCCACAAAGGAATCATTCCTTTGATAAGTTCGAAGTTTTGTTCATTGAAGAACAAAATTGAAAAGAGGGATCTATCAAATTCCAAAATTCATAATAATCTCTATCTAATTTTTACAATGGAAAAGCCTTTAAATAGGCAAATAATCCTAATTCTACTTGGAAACTAATAAAAATCTTAAATTACACAGAAAATAAATAAATAACTAGATCTGGTCAATCAATCAATCATTCATTTTATATTCCCAAATCTTTTCAATCAATCAATCAGGCAATCAATCAATCATCCATTCCTTTTTATGCTCTCAAATCTTATCAATCAATTAACCAACCAATCAATCAATCATGCCCCCAAATCTTGTAATCAACCAGTTAATCAACAACCATTCCTTTTTATGCGCAAATCTTGTCAATCATCCAATTCCGACATGGTTGACTAGGTTGACTTATACGATTGCATCATTGTTAGTCAGCCCTCCATCATTCTCATCATACAACATGTCAAATATTGTCAAATGTACAATCTTTGGTTGAGCTGATATTGGGGTTCTTCATAAATCTTGGTCAATTGATTCATACATATAGAATTATAGAATATTACAAACAAAAACAATAAAAAAAATTACTTAAAAGAAATTTCTTCTAGGAATTTCTATATATTTTTTGAAAAGTGCTCCTTAATTTGTATAGAGAGCATAGATTAAAATTACTTAAGTAATATTATGCCCTTTTGTATATATATTTTTCTCTAGGATGTGAATGATCCCACTGATCTCTGCAATCTCATTTAAATTTCAAAATAATATTTTGAGATAATGATATGATCCAAATGTTTACGATGAATTTTTTGTTTTGAATCTCTATCTATAAAATTATTGTAACGTTTGTTGTTTAGGTGAATGAGAATTTATTCTTATTTTAAAAAAATGTTTACTTGTAGTGCTTGTTGGATCTATGATTGAACTTACCTGAACCAACAAAAAAAATGGCAATAAGATCTATAAGAAGAAGAACTTACACGAGATATATAGTGCGTAGCATGTATGCTCATATCAAATTAAAAAAGTGTCATATGCAGTATCACATCTTGATATTTTAATCACCAGTATGTGTTGATTTATCAAATGCATTGAAGATAAGAAAATTGAAGAGAAATCAAAAACCTTAATTAAGAAACATGTAAACACCCTCGCCTGGATATCCCAACCACTCGAACTACCCAAACGGGAGCGCTTACGGAAGGAAAAAGAATGGAACAAAGATGGGAATTACCATGGCATGCATACACAAAAAATAAAACAGTGAAAGCAAAGCTATACACATGCACGCGCACGCGCACGAGTACCCCTCTATTGCAGCGATCACATAGTATATAAATACATACAGACACCTGTGCCAACAAATAGAAAATACAAGGAACGACCCGGCATCGTTAAAAATAAAGGGACCAAAATCCTATCAAAACATCAGAGACAATGGGGGAAAACTGACTGTACACCATATCAACATGGCTGCTAGGTACTACGATCTTTGCCCTCGACTTTAGCTTTACCCTTATCTAGAATGATAGAAAGCAAGGTGAGTAGCAAGACTTAGCAAGTTTATAATAAAAGAAGGGCTAAAAGTTAAATAGAATGAGTGAACTCCCCAAACATAGTCCCACACATACACACAAGTCATGAGACGCTACAACAGAATAGTATAGCATAATGAAAGCACATACCGGTCCTTGGGGCTCACACAAGACACCCGGCACCTAAGCCCCATACCAACTTGCCGCTGCACTAAAGGCAACATAAGTCTTCAACAAACCTGTATGCACTTTCTTGGGTCGATGCTCCCGACAACCGAGCCTCTGAATAACTGAGCCCTAGGCTCCCTTGGAAAGGTACTCCTGTAACACCCCCTCTCCTAGAACTGTTCGAGAAGAGGTGCTACGGAGAAAATAAAATAAACTAACTGATAATCTAAAATCTGATACCATGACTGAACATCTCAATCAACTGGAATAAAATCTCTGAGTCAATACAAACTGAAAAGCATAAACTCTAAGGGACAATCCCTCAACTGAAATGTAAATAGATATAAACTGACAAAATGCTACAAAACTCAACGGACTCCCAGACATCTTTTATCTTGAGCGGCTCCACGTACACACACTATAGACCACTGCTGCTAGGCCCCACGTCTGGTACTCACCCGCTAGAACCTGGAGGGGTGAAGAGTACAATGTGAGCTACAAAGCTCAGCAAGTAATAAGCTGAAAAGAATACTGAAGCTGAATTGAAGAATTTCGATACTGATAAATACTCACTGAACTTTGTACTGTATAATCATTGTCTATTTTGCATTCATAAAAATGTAATGCATATAAACTGTAAACTAAATGCAAGTATGCAACTTTGGCTCATAGGCCCACATAATCTGATAAAACATACCTAACTGATCTGAATCCTGCAAACATAAAAAACTGTAAGCACATACTGTGGGCAATATGCCCCTAGCCCCCTGGTGGCCCCCAGGCGAGCAACTCAAAAACTGAGTTGAAACTGAAACTGGTGGGATCCCCGCGGACAAGCCGCCTAGCGCGTATAATGCAATGCAATGCTCACATAAATGCTGGCACACGATATGTAGTGCTCCATATAAAGTCATGCTCAATGCTCATACCAAAATGTATGCATATAATCTCACAAAACAATGCTGATTATGTCATAATAAAATAATGCTGAACATGATATGATCTTCATCTATATATTGGAATACAAAGATTCAATGAATTTTGATTTACGGTATAGGCATGATTAACTTGCTATATTATGGCATATAAACTCATTACTGGATGTTATTGAATAATTTAACTTAATTAAAACTTAAATTAAACTATTCTGGAATTTCAATTAAATTTCTGGAAAAGCCATCCGGATACTAAGAAGGATATCCGAATATGATGAAAGACATCCGGATATGAAGGAGGATCATCCGGATACACTGACGTTCGAATAAGAAGCTGTTCGGATATGCTGGAATATATTTGGATAGAAACTAGGACATCTGGATATGATATTAGTCATCTGGATACACTGGAAGCACAAAGATCGAGCTATTCGGATATGCTAGATAGTATTTGGATATGGACTAGGACATCCGGATATGATTCTGGCCATCCGGATATCTCAATGAGGCATTCGGATGCTACAAGAGACTATTCGAATGAAAAATTCAACTTTTGAGGGAGGCATCCGGATATCAGGCGAGACATCCTGATATTATCTTAACCTTTTCGGATGTATAAACAAACCATCCGGATATTATACTCGAAGAACTTTAGATACATCCGGATACGATACAAGGTATCCGGATATTAGAACTTAGAGTAATAGAACTTGCAATCCAAAATGGATAAGGATTAATCGAACTTGCAATCCAAAATGGATGAGGATTAATAGAACTTGCAATCCAAAATGGATAAGGATTAATGGAACTTGCAATCCAAAATGGATAAGGATTAATGGAACTTGCAATCCAAAATGGATAAGGATTAATGGAACTTACAATCCAAAATGAACAAGGATTAATAGAACTTGCTCATAATTTCACTGTTATACGCATATATATATACGTCTCTGCTTAATGATATAAATCTGAAAACTACAACGAAGAACTGGAATAATCTAAAATCAAAACTGATATTAACCTGTAATGGAAGGGATTACAGGAAGAATACTTGCCTTATAGAACTCTCTGATCGAACCCTGGAGCGATCCTAAAGACTCCAGCAAGCCTTTGCTATCTCTTGCCCTCTTGGTTCTTCACATGGCATGAAGAAAAGCTAAACTAATGGACTCTATATATAGAGGTATAAAAACCCTAAATCCCACTCCCTTTATAATATGAATTCCTTCTCCTAATATAATTAGGAGACTTTAAACCAAAATCATCTCATACATGGATTCTCATTCTCCTTTAAATACATAATCTCACTTAATTAATAATAATATAAAAATTATTATTAAAACTCTCAAATAATAATAAAAATCTAGAATTACCTTCATGCCCTTGCATTTAATTTTCACAATAAATAAATGTCATTAAATGCTATATAAAAATCCTAAATCTTACTCCCTTTCTAACATGGATTCTTTCTCTTAATATAACTAGGAGACTTTAACCCAAAACCATCTCACATATGGATATCTTATAACTAGGAGACTTTAAACGAAAACCATCTCACTTATGGATTATCTTAATCCCTTAACCATAATAACTTTCATTAATAATTAAATTCTAATAACAAATCCTTAAATGACCCTCAAGTCCTTGCACTTAATTTCCACACTAAATAACTAAAATTTAATGCTCTTTAAATGTATTCCCTTAATTAAAAATTACTAAATTGCCACCTTGGCAAATTCCCTTAACTCCAACATTAAAAAGAAATAAATACTATTATTTTCCTTCAAAATCTCCAAAATTGTCACATTAAATAATTAATTGACAAAATCTCTTAATTAAATACTTCAACAATTAATTAAATCATTCTTGAATAAATACTGGGCCCTCTAACGGGTCGTTACAATTTCTCCCCTCCTTAAAAGAATTTGGTCCTCTAAATTCGTACCTGGTTACTCTAACAACGAGGGTAAAGACTCCTCATCTCTTTTTCTTATTCTCACGTCGCCTCTTCTGACGAGTGTCGCTGCCATTGCACTTTTCACGGGAGGAATTGATCGACTCCTCAAAATCTTTTATTTTCACTCTAGAATATTGATAAGCATCTCTTCATAAGACACATCTTCTCTAATTTCAAGATTCTGAAAATCAGTCGCATGCTGAGGATCTGGCACATACTTCCTCAACATCGAAATGTGAAACACATTATTAACATGGGACAACTGAGGTGGCAAAGCTAACTCATATGCCAAAGTCCCTATCCGTCTCAAAATCTTAAACAGACCAATGTAACGAGGACTAAGTTTGCCTATTACGCCAAATCTGTGAACTCTTTTAATAGGCATTACTCTGAACTGAACATGGTTACCTACCTTAAACTCGAGGTCTCATTGTCGCTTATCTGCATAGCTCTTCTGTCTGTCTTGGGCTATTTTCATTCTTGCTTTGATAATTCGAATCTTTTCTTACGTCTGCTCGACAATTTTAGGACCTAATAAAGCCCTATCTCCAATCTCTTCCCAACATATCGGCGATTGACACGATCGCCCATACAAAGCCTCATATAATAACATTCCAATACTTGAATGGAAACTATTATTGTAGGCAAATTCCACCAAAGGTAAATGTTCATCCCAACTACCTTGGAAATCTAGAACATAAGCTCTCAACATGTCCTCGAGAGCCCTGATAGTCCTTTCTGATTAACCATCTATTTGCGGATGAAATGTTGTACTAAACTTCAACTGAGATCCTAATGTATCATGCAATGCTCCCCAAAAGTGAGAAGTGAAACGAGGATCTCAATCTGATACAATGCTAGCTGGAACATCGTGTAATTTCACGATCTCCTCAATATAAATTCTTGCAAATCTATTCAATGGGTAAGTCTTCTTAATAGGAAGAAATGGGCTGATTTAGTCAAACGATCGACAATCATCCATATAGCATCATAGCCTCTAGTCATCCTGGGTAACCCATCACAAAAATCCATAGCAACATTATCGTATTTCCACTCTAGAATAGGTAATGGAACTAATAAACCTACAGTTTATGATGTTCTCTTTAACTTGCTGGCATACTAAACCCTATGAAATATATTTGGCTACATCTTTCTTCATTGAAAATCTCTTGCTTAAAATTTCTATTATCGGGTATACAAATCTATCCCTGAAATAAGGGTATTCTATCACTCCATATAGTATATCCCAAAGGAAAAAAAACTTCTCAATATCTGTTAAAATCCGTGCCAACTTCTCATCTTTTGATTGCTGGTTCTTGATTAAATCAAATAACTCAGGTAACACCCTCATACAAGCGCAACTCATCACTGATCTATCCTCTAGGGCTGAAATAAATAAAGCACTTAATTTCTCCAATAACTTCTATTCTTGAACCATCATCGTAGCCATAGAAGCTCCTCGCCGACTCAAAGCATCGGCTACTACGTTAGTCTTTCCTGGATGGTATAGAATCTCATAGTCGAAGTCTTTAAATAACTCGACCCAACGTCTCTGCCTCATGTTCAATTCTTTCTAGAATAGAAGATAATGTAAACTCTTATGATCTGTATAAATCTCAACTTTCTCATCATATAAATAGGGTCGCCATATCTTCAATGCAAATACTACCGCTACCAACTCCAAATCATGAGTAGAGTAGTTCATCTCGTGTTTCTTCAATTGTCTGGATGCATAAGCATTAACTCATCCTTATTTCATCAATACGCAACCCAAACCTGAATGGGAAACATTACTATAGATGGAATATTTCTCTCTACTTCTTGGTATAGCTAAGACTAGTGCAATAGTCATCTTCTGCTTCAATTCTTGGAAGGCACGTTCATTCGCGACATTCCATTCAAACTCTCTCATTTTCTTGTTAGCTTAGTCATAGGGGAACATAAACGAGCAAATCCCTAAATGAATCACCTATAATAGCCTGCAAGACCTAGAAAACTATGTATCTCTGTCACTGTCGTCGGCCTTGGCCAATCCGTAACTGCTTTAGTCTTGTCTGGATCCACTGAAACACCATCTCCAGACACCACATAGCCTAGAAATCCAATCTGAGTGAGCCAGAACTCACACTTACTAAACTTGACATATAATTGCTTCTCTCTAAGCCTTTGCAATACTATAGTAAGATGCTTCATGTTCTCCTCTACACTGGGTGAGTAACTAGAATATCATCTATGAAGACAGTAATGAACCAATCTAGGTACTCACGTAGAACTCAATTCATCAAATCCATGAAAATAGCTGGAGCATTCATTAACCCAAATGGCATTACTACAAACTCATAGTGTCCTTAGTGAGTCTTGAAAGCAATCTTCTGAATATCATCTCTGACTCGCACTTGATGGTAACCTGATCTTAAGTCTATCTTTGAAACACTTTAGCTCCTCGCAACTGGTCTAATAAGTCATCCACTCAAGGTAAAGGATACTTGTTATTCACTGTCACCTGATTCAACTGGCAATAATCTATGCACAACCTTAAAGATCCATCTTTCTTTCTCACAAACCATTTTGGTGCACCCCATAGGGATGAACTGGGTTGGATAAAACTCTTTCTCTATTAGTTCTTCTAACTGGGTTTTCAACTCCTTTAGCTTATCAGGTGTCATTCGATATGGAGCCTCAGAAATAGGCTGTATACTAGGCAATAACTCAATAATAAACTCTACTCCTTTATGGGGAGGTAATTCTGATAATTCATCAAGGAAAACATTTGAGAAATCTCATACTACTGGCACCCCAACCAACTTCTTCTTGCTTCTCTTATCTGAGGTAACAAAGGCTAGGTAAGCTTCACATCTATCACACAACAACTTCTCTACTTTCATCACTATGATCATAGGTATCGTAGCCATAGGCTTGACTCCTTTATATATCTGAACCTGCTGTTGAGGTAGATCAAAGTCAATAATCTTCTGTCGATGGTCAACTCTTGCATAATGCCATGACAATCAATCCATGCCAAGGATCAAATCAAAATTTCTAACATCAAGAATTTATAACTCTCCAAATAACTTCTTACCATGTATCTCGATCTCGCAATTTTCAAACATTTCTCTTGGTAGCGTATGTTTGCTTGAACTATCGTGGCATAATCCACACTCTAAGCTCTTCCAAAAGCGTGGCAAATATCAGCACGCAATCCTCTCTGAAATTTAACAGCCTTCTTGCTTCAGTGGACACCAACTCTGAGGCCTATCTAAACAAAGCTATAAACTCTACCTCATATTGGGCCACTATCTTGATACCTTACACCAACTTAGCGAACTCAAAAACTTTCTAGTCCTTGACCCACGCTGGGTAATAAGTGTTATTGAATACTTGCTGAAACTCGACCCATGTGGGTTCTTGATTACCAATTTTCTGGCGGGGCAGTCTTCCACCATCTCTCGGCATCACCTCTTAATAAGAATGTGCTAAGTCGCACTCGGCGATCGTCTGTATAATTGATAGCATCCAATTCTCAACTGCTGCTGCATCTGTGCCTCCCTGGAACACTGGTGGTCGGAAGGCTATGAAATCCATTAATAGCTAACTCCCTATATCTGCCTCCACAACTGGAGTTGTTGGAGCGACTGGCTTATCGCCTCTACTACCACCTACTTCTTTGGGAACTTGTGATTTCCTTACCTGATTAGTAACTAGGGTGTCTATCACCCTCATCAATTCTGCTAACATACCTCGCATCTTAGCCATTCCCTGCCGTAGATTGCAACTAGACTCTCTTGGTGAGCCTAGTGTGGACACTGGAACCTCGTCTTGCATAGAAGCAACCTGACTGCGAGTACGGGGTCGTCCACCTCTATTACTCATCTTTCTGCATCACCACTTAGGGTTAGAATACTGCTAATTGGGCCAACATGTCTAATTGACGGACACAAGTCCTAACTCTACCCAACATCCTATGTGTGTACGGGAGACTCCTCAAAACACCGCTCTGATACCAATACTGTAACACCCCCTCTCCTAGAACTGCTCGAGAAGAGGTGCTACGGGGAAAATAAAATAAACTAACTGATAATCTAAAATCTGATACCATGACTGAACATCTCAATGAACTGGAATAAAATCTCTGAGTCAATACAAACTGAAAAGCATAAACTCTAACTAAGGGACAATCCCTCAACTGAAATGTAAATAGATATAAACTGACAAAACGCTACAAAACTCAACGGACTCCCAGAGATCTTTTATCTTGAGCGGCTCCACGTACACACACTATAGACCACTGCTGCTAGGCCCCACATCTGGTACTCACCCGCTAGAACCTGGAGGGGTGAAGAGTACAAGGTGAGCTACAAAGCTCAACAAGTAATAAGCTTGAAAGAATACTGAAGCTGAATTGAAGAATTTTGATACTGATAAATACTCACTGAACTTTATACTGTATAATCATTGTCTATTTTGCATTCATAAAAATGTAATGCATATAAACTGTAAACTAAATGCAAGTATGCAACTTTGGCTCATAGGCCCACATAATCTGATAAAACATACCTAACTGATCTGAATCCTGCAAACATAAAAAACTGTAAGCACATACTGTGGGCAATATGCCCCTAGCCCCCTGGTGGCCCCCAGGCGGGCAACTCATAAACTGAGTTGAAACTGAAACTGGTGGGATCCCCGCGGACAAGCCGCCTAGCGCGCATAATGCAATGCAATGCTCACATAAATGCTGGCACACGATATGTAGTGCTCCATATAAAGTCATGCTCAATGCTCATACCAAAATGTATGCATATAATCTCACAAAACAATGCTGATTATGTCATAATAAAATAATGCTGAACATGATATGATCTTCATCTATATATTGGAATACAAAGATTCAATGAATTTTGATTTACGGTATAGGCATGATTAACTTGCTATATTGTGGCATATAAACTCATTACTGGATGTTATTGAATAATTTAACTTAATTAAAACTTAAATTAAACTATTCTGGAATTTCAATTAAATTTTTGGAAAAGCCATCCGGATATTAAGAAGGATATCCGGATATGATGAAAGACATCCGGATATGAAGGAGGATCATCCGGATACACTCACGTTCGAATAAGAAGCTGTTTGGATATGCTGGAATATATTTGGATAGAAACTAGGACATCCGGACATGATATTAGTCATCCGGATACACTGGAAGCACAAAGATCGAGCTATTAGGATATGCTAGATAGTATTTGGATATGGACTAGGACATCTGGATATGATTCTGGCCATCCGAATATCTCACTGAGGCATTCGGATGCTACAAGAGACTATTCGAATGAAAAATTCAACTTTTGAGGGAGGCATCCGGATATCATGCGAGACATCCGGATATTATCTTAACCTTTCTGGATGTATAAACAAACCATCTGGATATTATACTCGAAGAACTTTAGATTCATCCGGATACGATACAAGGTATCCATATATTAGAACTTAGAGTAATAGAACTTGCAATCCAAAATGGATAAGGATTAATCGAACTTGCAATCCAAAATGGATGAGGATTAATAGAACTTGCAATCCAAAATGGATAAGGATTAATGGAACTTGCAATCCATAATGGATAAGGATTAATGGAACTTGCAATCCAAAATGGATAAGGATTAATGGAACTTGCAATCCAAAATGGATAAGGATTAATGGAACTTACAATCCAAAATGAACAAGGATTAATAGAACTTTCTCATAATTTCACTGTTATACGCATATATATATACGTCTCTGCTTAATGATATAAATCTGAAAACTACAACGAAGAACTGGAATAATCTGAAATCAAAACTGATATTAACCTGTAATGGAAGGGATTACAGGAAGAATACTTGCCTTATAGAACTCTCTGATCGAACCCTGGAGCGATCCTAAAGACTCCAGCAAGCCTTTGCTATCTCTTGCCCTCTTGGTTCTTCACATGGCATGAAGAAAAGCTAAACTAATGGACTCTATATATAGAGGTATAAAAACCCTAAATCCCACTCCCTTTATAATATGAATTCCTTCTCCTAATATAATTAGGAGACTTTAAACCAAAATCATCTCATACATGGATTCTCATTCTCCTTTAAATACATAATCTCACTTAATTAATAATAATATAAAAATTATTATTAAAACTCTCAAATAATAATAAAAATCTAGAATTACCTTCATGCCCTTGCATTTAATTTTCACAATAAATAAATGTCATTAAATGCTATATAAAAATCCTAAATCTTACTCCCTTTCTAACATGGATTCTTTCTCTTAATATAACTAGGAGACTTTAACCCAAAACCATCTCACATATGGATATCTTATAACTAGGAGACTTTAAACGAAAACCATCTCACTTATGGATTATCTTAATCCCTTAACCATAATAACTTTCATTAATAATTAAATTCTAATAACAAATCCTTAAATGACCCTCAAGTCCTTGCACTTAATTTCCACACTAAATAACTAAAATTTAATGCTCTTTAAATGTATTCCCTTAATTAAAAATTACTAAATTGCCACCTTGGCAAATTCCCTTAACTCCAACATTAAAAAGAAATAAATACTATTATTTTCCTTCAAAATCTCCAAAATTGTCACATTAAATAATTAATTGACAAAATCTCTTAATTAAATACTTCAACAATTAATTAAATCATTCTTGAATAAATACTGGGCCCTCTAACGGGTCGTTACAATTTCTCCCCTCCTTAAAAGAATTTGGTCCTCTAAATTCGTACCTGGTTACTCTAACAATGAGGGTAAAGACTCCTCATCTCTTTTTCTTATTCTCACGTCGCCTCTTCTGACGAGTGTCGCTGCCATTGCACTTTTCACGGGAGGAATTGATCGACTCCTCAAAATCTTTTATTTTCACTCTAGAATATTGATAAGCATCTCTTCATAAGACACATCTTCTCTAATTTCAAGATTCTGAAAATCAGTCGCATGCTGAGGATCTGGCACATACTTTCTCAACATCGAAATGTGAAACACATTATTAACATGGGACAACTGAGGTGGCAAAGCTAACTCATATGCCAAAGTCCCTATCCGTCTCAAAATCTTAAACAGACCAATGTAACGAGGACTAAGTTTGCCTATTACGCCAAATCTGTGAACTCTTTTAATAGGCATTACTCTGAACTGAACATGGTTACCTACCTTAAACTCGAGGTCTCATTGTCGCTTATCTGTATAGCTCTTCTGTCTGTCTTGGGCTATTTTCATTCTTGCTTTGATAATTCGAATCTTTTCTTACGTCTGCTCGACAATTTTAGGACCTAATAAAGCCCTATCTCCAATCTCTTCCCAACATATCGGCGATTGACACGATCGCCCATACAAAGCCTCATATAATAACATTCCAATACTTGAATGGAAACTATTATTGTAGGCAAATTCCATCAAAGGTAAATGTTCATCCCAACTACCTTGGAAATCTAGAACATAAGCTCTCAACATGTCCTCGAGAGCCCTGATAGTCCTTTCTGATTAACCATCTATTTGCGGATGAAATGTTGTACTAAACTTCAACTGAGATCCTAATGTATCATGCAATGCTCCCCAAAAGTGAGAAGTGAAACGAGGATCTAAATCTGATACAATGCTAGCTGGAACATCGTGTAATTTCACGATCTCCTCAATATAAATTCTTGCAAATCTATTCAATGGGTAAGTCTTCTTAATAGGAAGAAATGGGCTGATTTAGTCAAACGATCGACAATCATCCATATAGCATCATAGCCTCTAGTCATCCTGGGTAACCCATCACAAAAATCCATAGCAACATTATCGTATTTCCACTCTAGAATAGGTAATGGAACTAATAAACCTACGGGTTTATGATGTTCTCTTTAACTTGCTGGCATACTAAACCCTATGAAATATATTTGGCTACATCTTTCTTCATTGAAAATCTCTTGCTTAAAATTTCTATTATCGGGTATACAAATCTATCCCTGAAATAAGGGTATTCTATCACTCCATATAGTATATCCCAAAGGAAAAAAAACTTCTCAATATCTGCTAAAATCCGTGCCAACTTCTCATCTTTTGATTGCTGGTTCTTGATTAAATCAAATAACTCAAGTAACACCCTCATACAAGCGCAACTCATCACTGATCTATCCTCTAGGGCTGAAATAAATAAAGCACTTAATTTCTCCAATAACTTCTATTCTTGAACCATCATCGTAGCCATAGAAGCTCCTCGCCGACTCAAAGCATCGGCTACTACGTTAGTCTTTCCTGGATGGTATAGAATCTCATAGTCGAAGTCTTTAAATAACTCGACCCAACGTCTCTGCCTCATGTTCAATTCTTTCTAGAATAGAAGATAATGTAAACTCTTATGATCTGTATAAATCTCAACTTTCTCATCATATAAATAGGGTCGCCATATCTTCAATGCAAATACTACCGCTACCAACTCCAAATCATGAGTAGAGTAGTTCATCTCGTGTTTCTTCAATTGTCTGGATGCATAAGCATTAACTCATCCTTATTTCATCAATACGCAACCCAAACCTGAATGGGAAACATTACTATAGATGGAATATTTCTCTCTACTTCTTGGTATAGCTAAGACTAGTGCAATAGTCATCTTCTGCTTCAATTCTTGGAAGGCACGTTCATTCGCGACATTCCATTCAAACTCTCTCATTTTCTTGTTAGCTTAGTCATAGGGGAACATAAACGAGCAAATCCCTAAATGAATCACCTATAATAGCCTGCAAGACCTAGAAAACTATGTATCTCTGTCACTGTCGTCGGCCTTGGCCAATCCGTAACTGCTTTAGTCTTGTCTGGATCCACTGAAACACCATCTCCAGACACCACATAGCCTAGAAATCCAATCTGAGTGAGCCAGAACTCACACTTACTAAACTTGACATATAATTGCTTCTCTCTAAGCCTTTGCAATACTATAGTAAGATGCTTCATGTTCTCCTCTACACTGGGTGAGTAACTAGAATATCATCTATGAAGACAGTAATGAACCAATCTAGGTACTCACGTAGAACTCAATTCATCAAATCCATGAAAATAGCTGGAGCATTCATTAACCCAAATGGCATTACTACAAACTCATAGTGTCCTTAGTGAGTCTTGAAAGCAATCTTCTGAATATCATCTCTGACTCGCACTTGATGGTAACCTGATCTTAAGTCTATCTTTGAAACACTTTAGCTCCTCGCAACTGGTCTAATAAGTCATCCACTCAAGGTAAAGGATACTTGTTATTCACTGTCACCTGATTCAACTGGCAATAATCTATGCACAACCTTAAAGATCCATCTTTCTTTCTCACAAACCATTTTGGTGCACCCCATAGGGATGAACTGGGTTGGATAAAACTCTTTCTCTATTAGTTCTTCTAACTGGGTTTTCAACTCCTTTAGCTTATCAGGTGTCATTCGATATGGAGCCTCAGAAATAGGCTGTATACTAGGCAATAACTCAATAATAAACTCTACTCCTTTATGGGGAGGTAATTCTGATAATTCATCAAGGAAAACATTTGAGAAATCTCATACTACTGGCACCCCAACCAACTTCTTCTTGCTTCTCTTATCTGAGGTAACAAAGGCTAGGTAAGCTTCACATCTATCACACAACAACTTCTCTACTTTCATCACTATGATCATAGGTATCGTAGCCATAGGCTTGACTCCTTTATATATCTGAACCTGCTGTTGAGGTAGATCAAAGTCAATAATCTTCTGTCGATGGTCAACTCTTGCATAATGCCATGACAATCAATCCATGCCAAGGATCAAATCAAAATTTCTAACATCAAGAATTTATAACTCTCCAAATAACTTCTTACCATGTATCTCGATCTCGCAATTTTCAAACATTTCTCTTGGTAGCGTATGTTTGCTTGAACTATCGTGGCATAATCCACACTCTAAGCTCTTCCAAAAGCGTGGCAAATATCAGCACGCAATCCTCTCTGAAATTTAACAGCCTTCTTGCTTCAGTGGACACCAACTCTGAGGCCTATCTAAACAAAGCTATAAACTCTACCTCATATTGGGCCACTATCTTGATACCTTACACCAACTTAGCGAACTCAAAAACTTTCTAGTCCTTGACCCACGCTGGGTAATAAGTGTTATTGAATACTTGCTGAAACTCGACCCATGTGGGTTCTTGATTACCAATTTTCTGGCGGGGCAGTCTTCCACCATCTCTCGGCATCACCTCTTAATAAGAATGTGCTAAGTCGCACTCGGCGATCGTCTGTATAATTGATAGCATCCAATTCTCAACTGCTGCTGCATCTGTGCCTCCCTGGAACACTGGTGGTCGGAAGGCTATGAAATCCATTAATAGCTAACTCCCTATATCTGCCTCCACAACTGGAGTTGTTGGAGCGACTGGCTTATCGCCTCTACTACCACCTACTTCTTTGGGAACTTGTGATTTCCTTACCTGATTAGTAACTAGGGTGTCTATCACCCTCATCAATTCTGCTAACATACCTCGCATCTTAGCCATTCCCTGCCGTAGATTGCAACTAGACTCTCTTGGTGAGCCTAGTGTGGACACTGGAACCTCGTCTTGCATAGAAGCAACCTGACTGCGAGTACGGGGTCGTCCACCTCTATTACTCATCTTTCTGCATCACCACTTAGGGTTAGAATACTGCTAATTGGGCCAACATGTCTAATTGACGGACACAAGTCCTAACTCTACCCAACATCCTATGTGTGTACGGGAGACTCCTCAAAACACCGCTCTGATACCAATACTGTAACACCCCCTCTCCTAGAACTGCTCGAGAAGAGGTGCTACGGGGAAAATAAAATAAACTAACTGATAATCTAAAATCTGATACCATGACTGAACATCTCAATGAACTGGAATAAAATCTCTGAGTCAATACAAACTGAAAAGCATAAATTCTAACTAAGGGACAATCCCTCAACTGAAATGTAAATAGATATAAACTGACAAAACGCTACAAAACTCAACGGACTCCCAGAGATCTTTTATCTTGAGCGGCTCCACGTACACACACTATAGACCACTGCTGCTAGGCCCCACATCTGGTACTCACCCGCTAGAACCTGGAGGGGTGAAGAGTACAAGGTGAGCTACAAAGCTCAACAAGTAATAAGCTTGAAAGAATACTGAAGCTGAATTGAAGAATTTTGATACTGATAAATACTCACTGAACTTTATACTGTATAATCATTGTCTATTTTGCATTCATAAAAATGTAATGCATATAAACTGTAAACTAAATGCAAGTATGCAACTTTGGCTCATAGGCCCACATAATCTGATAAAACATACCTAACTGATCTGAATCCTGCAAACATAAAAAACTGTAAGCACATACTGTGGGCAATATGCCCCTAGCCCCCTGGTGGCCCCCAGGCGGGCAACTCATAAACTGAGTTGAAACTGAAACTGGTGGGATCCCCGCGGACAAGCCGCCTAGCGCGCATAATGCAATGCAATGCTCACATAAATGCTGGCACACGATATGTAGTGCTCCATATAAAGTCATGCTCAATGCTCATACCAAAATGTATGCATATAATCTCACAAAACAATGCTGATTATGTCATAATAAAATAATGCTGAACATGATATGATCTTCATCTATATATTGGAATACAAAGATTCAATGAATTTTGATTTACGGTATAGGCATGATTAACTTGCTATATTGTGGCATATAAACTCATTACTGGATGTTATTGAATAATTTAACTTAATTAAAACTTAAATTAAACTATTCTGGAATTTCAATTAAATTTTTGGAAAAGCCATCCGGATATTAAGAAGGATATCCGGATATGATGAAAGACATCCGGATATGAAGGAGGATCATCCGGATACACTCACGTTCGAATAAGAAGCTGTTTGGATATGCTGGAATATATTTGGATAGAAACTAGGACATCCGGACATGATATTAGTCATCCGGATACACTGGAAGCACAAAGATCGAGCTATTAGGATATGCTAGATAGTATTTGGATATGGACTAGGACATCTGGATATGATTCTGGCCATCCGAATATCTCACTGAGGCATTCGGATGCTACAAGAGACTATTCGAATGAAAAATTCAACTTTTGAGGGAGGCATCCGGATATCATGCGAGACATCCGGATATTATCTTAACCTTTCTGGATGTATAAACAAACCATCTGGATATTATACTCGAAGAACTTTAGATTCATCCGGATACGATACAAGGTATCCAGATATTAGAACTTAGAGTAATAGAACTTGCAATCCAAAATGGATAAGGATTAATCGAACTTGCAATCCAAAATGGATGAGGATTAATAGAACTTGCAATCCAAAATGGATAAGGATTAATGGAACTTGCAATCCATAATGGATAAGGATTAATGGAACTTGCAATCCAAAATGGATAAGGATTAATGGAACTTGCAATCCAAAATGGATAAGGATTAATGGAACTTACAATCCAAAATGAACAAGGATTAATAGAACTTGCTCATAATTTCACTGTTATACGCATATATATATACGTCTCTGCTTAATGATATAAATCTGAAAACTACAACGAAGAACTGGAATAATCTGAAATCAAAACTGATATTAACCTGTAATGGAAGGGATTACAGGAAGAATACTTGCCTTATAGAACTCTCTGATCGAACCCTGGAGCGATCCTAAAGACTCCAGCAAGCCTTTGCTATCTCTTGCCCTCTTGGTTCTTCACATGGCATGAAGAAAAGCTAAACTAATGGACTCTATATATAGAGGTATAAAAACCCTAAATCCCACTCCCTTTATAATATGAATTCCTTCTCCTAATAAAATTAGGAGACTTTAAACCAAAATCATCTCATACATGGATTCTCATTCTCCTTTAAATACATAATCTCACTTAATTAATAATAATATAAAAATTATTATTAAAACTCTCAAATAATAATAAAAATCTAGAATTACCTTCATGCCCTTGCATTTAATTTTCACAATAAATAAATGTCATTAAATGCTATATAAAAATCCTAAATCTTACTCCCTTTCTAACATGGATTCTTTCTCTTAATATAACTAGGAGACTTTAACCCAAAACCATCTCACATATGGATATCTTATAACTAGGAGACTTTAAACGAAAACCATCTCACTTATGGATTATCTTAATCCCTTAACCATAATAACTTTCATTAATAATTAAATTCTAATAACAAATCCTTAAATGACCCTCAAGTCCTTGCACTTAATTTCCACACTAAATAACTAAAATTTAATGCTCTTTAAATGTATTCCCTTAATTAAAAATTACTAAATTGCCACCTTGGCAAATTCCCTTAACTCCAACATTAAAAAGAAATAAATACTATTATTTTCCTTCAAAATCTCCAAAATTGTCACATTAAATAATTAATTGACAAAATCTCTTAATTAAATACTTCAACAATTAATTAAATCATTCTTGAATAAATACTGGGCCCTCTAACGGGTCGTTACAATTTCTCCCCTCCTTAAAAGAATTTGGTCCTCTAAATTCGTACCTGGTTACTCTAACAACGAGGGTAAAGACTCCTCATCTCTTTTTCTTATTCTCACGTCGCCTCTTCTGACGAGTGTCGCTGCCATTGCACTTTTCACGGGAGGAATTGATCGACTCCTCAAAATCTTTTATTTTCACTCTAGAATATTGATAAGCATCTCTTCATAAGACACATCTTCTCTAATTTCAAGATTCTGAAAATCAGTCGCATGCTGAGGATCTGGCACATACTTCCTCAACATCGAAATGTGAAACACATTATTAACATGGGACAACTGAGGTGGCAAAGCTAACTCATATGCCAAAGTCCCTATCCGTCTCAAAATCTTAAACAGACCAATGTAACGAGGACTAAGTTTGCCTATTACGCCAAATCTGTGAACTCTTTTAATAGGCATTACTCTGAACTGAACATGGTTACCTACCTTAAACTCGAGGTCTCATTGTCGCTTATCTGCATAGCTCTTCTGTCTGTCTTGGGCTATTTTCATTCTTGCTTTGATAATTCGAATCTTTTCTTACGTCTGCTCGACAATTTTAGGACCTAATAAAGCCCTATCTCCAATCTCTTCCCAACATATCGGCGATTGACACGATCGCCCATACAAAGCCTCATATAATAACATTCCAATACTTGAATGGAAACTATTATTGTAGGCAAATTCCACCAAAGGTAAATGTTCATCCCAACTACCTTGGAAATCTAGAACATAAGCTCTCAACATGTCCTCGAGAGCCCTGATAGTCCTTTCTGATTAACCATCTATTTGCGGATGAAATGTTGTACTAAACTTCAACTGAGATCCTAATGTATCATGCAATGCTCCCCAAAAGTGAGAAGTGAAACGAGGATCTAAATCTGATACAATGCTAGCTGGAACATCGTGTAATTTCACGATCTCCTCAATATAAATTCTTGCAAATCTATTCAATGGGTAAGTCTTCTTAATAGGAAGAAATGGGCTGATTTAGTCAAACGATCGACAATCATCCATATAGCATCATAGCCTCTAATCATCCTGGGTAACCCATCACAAAAATCCATAGCAACATTATCGTATTTCCACTCTAGAATAGGTAATGGAACTAATAAACCTACGGGTTTATGATGTTCTCTTTAACTTGCTGGCATACTAAACCCTATGAAATATATTTGGCTACATCTTTCTTCATTGAAAATCTCTTGCTTAAAATTTCTATTATCGGGTATACAAATCTATCCCTGAAATAAGGGTATTCTATCACTCCATATAGTATATCCCAAAGGAAAAAAAACTTCTCAATATCTGCTAAAATCCGTGCCAACTTCTCATCTTTTGATTACTGGTTCTTGATTAAATCAAATAACTCAAGTAACACCCTCATACAAGCGCAACTCATCACTGATCTATCCTCTAGGGCTGAAATAAATAAAGCACTTAATTTCTCCAATAACTTCTATTCTTGAACCATCATCGTAGCCATAGAAGCTCCTCGCCGACTCAAAGCATCGGCTACTACGTTAGTCTTTCCTGGATGGTATAGAATCTCATAGTCGAAGTCTTTAAATAACTCGACCCAACGTCTCTGCCTCATGTTCAATTCTTTCTAGAATAGAAGATAATGTAAACTCTTATGATCTGTATAAATCTCAACTTTCTCATCATATAAATAGGGTCGCCATATCTTCAATGCAAATACTACCGCTACCAACTCCAAATCATGAGTAGAGTAGTTCATCTCGTGTTTCTTCAATTGTCTGGATGCATAAGCATTAACTCATCCTTATTTCATCAATACGCAACCCAAACCTGAATGGGAAACATTACTATAGATGGAATATTTCTCTCTACTTCTTGGTATAGCTAAGACTAGTGCAATAGTCATCTTCTGCTTCAATTCTTGGAAGGCACGTTCATTCGCGACATTCCATTCAAACTCTCTCATTTTCTTGTTAGCTTAGTCATAGGGGAACATAAACGAGCAAATCCCTAAATGAATCACCTATAATAGCCTGCAAGACCTAGAAAACTATGTATCTCTGTCACTGTCGTCGGCCTTGGCCAATCCGTAACTGCTTTAGTCTTGTCTGGATCCACTGAAACACCATCTCCAGACACCACATAGCCTAGAAATCCAATCTGAGTGAGCCAGAACTCACACTTACTAAACTTGACATATAATTGCTTCTCTCTAAGCCTTTGCAATACTATAGTAAGATGCTTCATGTTCTCCTCTACACTGGGTGAGTAACTAGAATATCATCTATGAAGACAGTAATGAACCAATCTAGGTACTCACGTAGAACTCAATTCATCAAATCCATGAAAATAGCTGGAGCATTCATTAACCCAAATGGCATTACTACAAACTCATAGTGTCCTTAGTGAGTCTTGAAAGCAATCTTCTGAATATCATCTCTGACTCGCACTTGATGGTAACCTGATCTTAAGTCTATCTTTGAAACACTTTAGCTCCTCGCAACTGGTCTAATAAGTCATCCACTCAAGGTAAAGGATACTTGTTATTCACTGTCACCTGATTCAACTGGCAATAATCTATGCACAACCTTAAAGATCCATCTTTCTTTCTCACAAACCATTTTGGTGCACCCCATAGGGATGAACTGGGTTGGATAAAACTCTTTCTCTATTAGTTCTTCTAACTGGGTTTTCAACTCCTTTAGCTTATCAGGTGTCATTCGATATGGAGCCTCAGAAATAGGCTGTATACTAGGCAATAACTCAATAATAAACTCTACTCCTTTATGGGGAGGTAATTCTGATAATTCATCAAGGAAAACATTTGAGAAATCTCATACTACTGGCACCCCAACCAACTTCTTCTTGCTTCTCTTATCTGAGGTAACAAAGGCTAGGTAAGCTTCACATCTATCACACAACAACTTCTCTACTTTCATCACTATGATCATAGGTATCGTAGCCATAGGCTTGACTCCTTTATATATCTGAACCTGCTGTTGAGGTAGATCAAAGTCAATAATCTTCTGTCGATGGTCAACTCTTGCATAATGCCATGACAATCAATCCATGCCAAGGATCAAATCAAAATTTCTAACATCAAGAATTTATAACTCTCCAAATAACTTCTTACCATGTATCTCGATCTCGCAATTTTCAAACATTTCTCTTGGTAGCGTATGTTTGCTTGAACTATCGTGGCATAATCCACACTCTAAGCTCTTCCAAAAGCGTGGCAAATATCAGCACGCAATCCTCTCTGAAATTTAACAGCCTTCTTGCTTCAGTGGACACCAACTCTGAGGCCTATCTAAACAAAGCTATAAACTCTACCTCATATTGGGCCACTATCTTGATACCTTACACCAACTTAGCGAACTCAAAAACTTTCTAGTCCTTGACCCACGCTGGGTAATAAGTGTTATTGAATACTTGCTGAAACTCGACCCATGTGGGTTCTTGATTACCAATTTTCTGGCGGGGCAGTCTTCCACCATCTCTCGGCATCACCTCTTAATAAGAATGTGCTAAGTCGCACTCGGCGATCGTCTGTATAATTGATAGCATCCAATTCTCAACTGCTGCTGCATCTGTGCCTCCCTGGAACACTGGTGGTCGGAAGGCTATGAAATCCATTAATAGCTAACTCCCTATATCTGCCTCCACAACTGGAGTTGTTGGAGCGACTGGCTTATCGCCTCTACTACCACCTACTTCTTTGGGAACTTGTGATTTCCTTACCTGATTAGTAACTAGGGTGTCTATCACCCTCATCAATTCTGCTAACATACCTCGCATCTTAGCCATTCCCTGCCGTAGATTGCAACTAGACTCTCTTGGTGAGCCTAGTGTGGACACTGGAACCTCGTCTTGCATAGAAGCAACCTGACTGCGAGTACGGGGTCGTCCACCTCTATTACTCATCTTTCTGCATCACCACTTAGGGTTAGAATACTGCTAATTGGGCCAACATGTCTAATTGACGGACACAAGTCCTAACTCTACCCAACATCCTATGTGTGTACGGGAGACTCCTCAAAACACCGCTCTGATACCAATACTGTAACACCCCCTCTCCTAGAACTGCTCGAGAAGAGGTGCTACGGGGAAAATAAAATAAACTAACTGATAATCTAAAATCTGATACCATGACTGAACATCTCAATGAACTGGAATAAAATCTCTGAGTCAATACAAACTGAAAAGCATAAATTCTAACTAAGGGACAATCCCTCAACTGAAATGTAAATAGATATAAACTGACAAAACGCTACAAAACTCAACGGACTCCCAGAGATCTTTTATCTTGAGCGGCTCCACGTACACACACTATAGACCACTGCTGCTAGGCCCCACATCTGGTACTCACCCGCTAGAACCTGGAGGGGTGAAGAGTACAAGGTGAGCTACAAAGCTCAACAAGTAATAAGCTTGAAAGAATACTGAAGCTGAATTGAAGAATTTTGATACTGATAAATACTCACTGAACTTTATACTGTATAATCATTGTCTATTTTGCATTCATAAAAATGTAATGCATATAAACTGTAAACTAAATGCAAGTATGCAACTTTGGCTCATAGGCCCACATAATCTGATAAAACATACCTAACTGATCTGAATCCTGCAAACATAAAAAACTGTAAGCACATACTGTGGGCAATATGCCCCTAGCCCCCTGGTGGCCCCCAGGCGGGCAACTCATAAACTGAGTTGAAACTGAAACTGGTGGGATCCCCGCGGACAAGCCGCCTAGCGCGCATAATGCAATGCAATGCTCACATAAATGCTGGCACACGATATGTAGTGCTCCATATAAAGTCATGCTCAATGCTCATACCAAAATGTATGCATATAATCTCACAAAACAATGCTGATTATGTCATAATAAAATAATGCTGAACATGATATGATCTTCATCTATATATTGGAATACAAAGATTCAATGAATTTTGATTTACGGTATAGGCATGATTAACTTGCTATATTGTGGCATATAAACTCATTACTGGATGTTATTGAATAATTTAACTTAATTAAAACTTAAATTAAACTATTCTGGAATTTCAATTAAATTTTTGGAAAAGCCATCCGGATATTAAGAAGGATATCCGGATATGATGAAAGACATCCGGATATGAAGGAGGATCATCCGGATACACTCACGTTCGAATAAGAAGCTGTTTGGATATGCTGGAATATATTTGGATAGAAACTAGGACATCCGGACATGATATTAGTCATCCGGATACACTGGAAGCACAAAGATCGAGCTATTAGGATATGCTAGATAGTATTTGGATATGGACTAGGACATCTGGATATGATTCTGGCCATCCGAATATCTCACTGAGGCATTCGGATGCTACAAGAGACTATTCGAATGAAAAATTCAACTTTTGAGGGAGGCATCCGGATATCATGCGAGACATCCGGATATTATCTTAACCTTTCCGGATGTATAAACAAACCATCTGGATATTATACTCGAAGAACTTTAGATTCATCTGGATACGATACAAGGTATCCAGATATTAGAACTTAGAGTAATAGAACTTGCAATCCAAAATGGATAAGGATTAATCGAACTTGCAATCCAAAATGGATGAGGATTAATGGAACTTGCAATCCAAAATGGATAAGGATTAATGGAACTTGCAATCCAAAATGGATAAGGATTAATGGAACTTACAATCCAAAATGAACAAGGATTAATAGAACTTGCTCATAATTTCACTGTTATACGCATATATATATACGTCTCTGCTTAATGATATAAATCTGAAAACTACAACGAAGAACTGGAATAATCTGAAATCAAAACTGATATTAACCTGTAATGGAAGGGATTACAGGAAGAATACTTGCCTTATAGAACTCTCTGATCGAACCCTGGAGCGATCCTAAAGACTCCAGCAAGCCTTTGCTATCTCTTGCCCTCTTGGTTCTTCACATGGCATGAAGAAAAGCTAAACTAATGGACTCTATATATAGAGGTATAAAAACCCTAAATCCCACTCCCTTTATAATATGAATTCCTTCTCCTAATATAATTAGGAGACTTTAAACCAAAATCATCTCATACATGGATTCTCATTCTCCTTTAAATACATAATCTCACTTAATTAATAATAATATAAAAATTATTATTAAAACTCTCAAATAATAATAAAAATCTAGAATTACCTTCATGCCCTTGCATTTAATTTTCACAATAAATAAATGTCATTAAATGCTATATAAAAATCCTAAATCTTACTCCCTTTCTAACATGGATTCTTTCTCTTAATATAACTAGGAGACTTTAACCCAAAACCATCTCACATATGGATATCTTATAACTAGGAGACTTTAAACGAAAACCATCTCACTTATGGATTATCTTAATCCCTTAACCATAATAACTTTCATTAATAATTAAATTCTAATAACAAATCCTTAAATGACCCTCAAGTCCTTGCACTTAATTTCCACACTAAATAACTAAAATTTAATGCTCTTTAAATGTATTCCCTTAATTAAAAATTACTAAATTGCCACCTTGGAAAATTCCCTTAACTCCAACATTAAAAAGAAATAAATACTATTATTTTCCTTCAAAATCTCCAAATTGTCACATTAAATAATTAATTGACAAAATCTCTTAATTAAATACTTCAACAATTAATTAAATCATTCTTGAATAAATACTGGGCCCTCTAACGGGTCGTTACAACTCCCACCCGAGACTGTTGAACATATAGTAACCATGCAATGTGCATACAAGGTGCAAGGCGTAGCAAGCATCAACTAGATACACTGGCGCCCATACATCCAGGCATCAGGCAGATGCTTCACCCACATAGTAAACCACACGCCATGCATGTGCCCGTGCTAGATGCAATCTAATAGTACTAGGATGTCCATGCCCAAGCATAAACAAAACATGAAAATCCCAACATGCACCACGTGCCAATGTGCATACCAAAACCATGAAACAGTAATAGAATATATCAAGTCATGTAGTAAATCACATAATGGAAGAACTACTCAGCAGTGTCTGGCACCTGTCGACGGTCAGTGGGTAGGAGTGTCCGACCGACGGCCTAAGAAAGACCGTACAATAGTCAACTTCAATGTCACCAAGAAGCCGACCCTTGCCCCTACTACTCAATAGCTCTAGCCGACTTCCAATCACAGAATTTGTAACTATATCCGAACAGTTAAGAACCTAATTCCTAAATGAGTCCGACATCATTTCCAAAGGCGTGGGGGTGGCACAAACCCCCCTAGGCAACCAACAATAAAATCGTAACACCCTGTGTTATTGGTGTTAAAAAAAATAAAATAAAATAAAATAAAATTTCAAAAATGCTCTTTGAGAGAAAGACGAGAAATGAAATGACGGGCCCTGGGGAGGGGCATTTTGGTAATTTGATTAGTGAGCAGTCCGGTGGGCCCTAGGGGTAGTTTGAGAAATAAAGTAACAAATTACCGAATCAATGGCAGGAAATGCCGTAAGACTTGGATGTTCAGGAAATGGGGCAAGGGATTGTCGAACATTTCGAAATGGGATTAATGACGCTAAAAGAAGTCAAATCAGGAATAAATTATGATACAGTTGTTGTATAAGCTTAAATTATTGGTTGAACCAAATGTTCGTGAGGGCCAATAAAGAAGTCACTGGTAAGTCAGAGGGGCTCGAATAAGGGTGGCCCAATTTTGTGAATAAGTCAACCCTAAAGTGTTTTTAGGTTTAGATAAGGCCCTGTGAAGGAATAGGGATGAGATTGGTCTTGTCGAGTAATGACCGATTATTAATTTTGAAAAATTAAGATTTTTAGTGTCTTGAGGGTAATTATTTAAGACCTTAGAGGGTCTAAATGCTATTATTAAAACTCCCAAAAGGGGATTATGGAGTATTAGTGGGGTTGCTATATAATTATTAAATAATTATGTGTCTTATGGTGTAATTAAATATGTTTAATTAAGTGTAAATAAAATATATTATGTGTAATATATGTAAGATATATACATATACACAAATATGTAAGTGGTTGTGTGTGAGCTGGAGGCCAACCATTGCCTTGGATCCGCTTTGGATTCGAAACAGAATGTAGAGCTTGAGAAGGAGCGAGCAGAGAGAGCAAAGGAGAGTGAGAGATCGGTGAGAGAGAGAGCAATGCGCGAGAGAGAATGAGGGTGATGAGGCCGATCGGCCATGGCTGAAACTGCCATGGCCGATGATAGAAGATGAAGGCAGCGGCTTGAAGCTCCCGACGATGAAGCAATAGCAACCATAAGGGAGACGGCCAAGGTTGCGATGACCGAAGGCGATGCAGAAGTTGAAGCGGCGCCTGAGATGGTGACCGGCCACTGCTGAAGCAACGTCAATGGCGGCCTGAAGAAATGTTGTCGACTATGAAAGCAAGGTGAGCAAGGTAGGCCGACGGTTGCAGCGCTAAGGCGCACGAGGAGGTCGGTTCCGGTGGTGGCAGATGGCAGCGGTGGCGTTGCGGCAAGCAGTGGTCATGAGAGGCGGTGCTCGCAGGCGCTATGCGCGCGCCAAAGAAGAAGAAGACGATGAACAGGAGTGAGGAAGAAAAGAAGAATAATAAAAAATAATAATAAGAAAAGAAAATAAGAGAAATTTGGAAAAATGGAAAAAAAAATAGGAATAAATTCCAAAAAATTCTGGAAAAATTCCAGAAATTAATTCGGGGCTTGAGGAGCGTGTCGGAAGCTCAAAAATGGGATTTTGGGCGCAAGTGGCGGCTCAGAAGCCAACGCCAGTGTGGACGTCTGACCGATTTTCTCTTCCAGATTAATCGAGGTAAATTAATATTTTCTTCCTAAGTTATTTGCATTAAGCGAGTTAATGTAAAATAGTTAATTATTGGATTAAACCCTATGTCGGGATTGTTTGGAAAATTATTGATGGTTGGTTTATGCCGTGGTTGGTGTTGTTTGGAGATAGTGTTGATGAGTGATTGTGCGGTGTAAGCAAAAGCAAAGACATCAGTTAATGTCTGATGTATGGTTGGTCTTGTGTGTTTGTCACTAGGTTTGACCGAGAAGGCAGTGATCCTAAAGGAATTTGAAATTCAGGTTGAAATTTGTGCCGAGGTAGAGATGAAGCTTCGAACCAGGTAAGGGATAGCCCCATGTGAAGGTGGCCTTGCAAGTTGGTAAATATGTTTGATAATGTTTTTATGTTACATTAGCATGTAGTGGTTATATCTTGTGTGATGCAAGACCTAGTGGACCTATGGCCATATGGAGGACTAGTGTGATGGGGACTGATAGGTTGATGCCTCAAACCTTGGTGGGTTGTGAGGATGAGTAAGCCTAGCCTCATTTGCATGCATTTGACATACATAAACACAATTATATTCATATTTACATGCATTGCACCCTTACTGAGTCTTTGTGACTCATGAGGTTTTACCTCATGTGTAGATGTTGCAAGTCCAAATGCAAGCAGGGACGGCACTAGGAGGCTGTTGTGGCAACTAGCTGTGTTGCCCGAGTTATGTATTTTATTATCTCTTGTACGTAGCCATGTGGTGTTATGTATTTATAACCTTGTGAGTAAACGTATGTGTTGTATGTGATAAATGATTGTGAGATTGTTTGTTGTATATGGCTTAGTTGGAGAAGCCGAGTTTCAGACCGAGTAAAGATCAGTGAGGTATGTTCTCATAAATCCCCAATACTCAGCGAGGTGTTTGTTATGCTAGCTTTATACCTGAGTCACCTTTGGCTTTCTATGAGGCTAGCTGAAGAAAGGTGAAGCTCACTCGGGACTCGGGTCGTGGTCCGCTGTGTTTTCTTATTAAGTTAGGACCGACTCCTGAGTGAAGCGAAAGGAAGGACGAAGCCTAGTTCCCACCTAGGGTGTTTCCTGTTGAAACATAGTCCAACCTTTCAGTTGTGGTTCGTCAGGTGAGTAATTCGATCAATTATTTACAGGTGACGCCCGTAAGTGGGAGCGGGCCGTTACAATTGGTATCAGAGCATAGCTAGCTATATAAGTGGAGAAAGCTAGCGTGCTAATGGTGTCATCTATGGTCGGTTAAGTGATTGATGTGAGTGAAATTACCAGAGTAATGAGTTGGGGATTGTCTGGCATAATTTTGATGTAAGTCGATATGTCCTAATTGCTGAGATAGGGTCGGGAACAATTGGTTTGTGACTTCGAGGTTGCTATACGTGATTGATCTGATGACCTTGAAAGTTGGACATATGGTCTGAGGACCCTAGGGATTGGGTCAATGTGGTGAGGCTTGTGATGATTTGAATGGTATACTCGGATAGTTTCGATATAGGAATAGAAAAATACCATGGATTGGAATGATATACCCGTAAGAAGTATACGGGTTGAAGTAATGAAGAACCAAAAACCCAATTCTGGGTGTGGTGTCAAGAAACCCGAATTTGAAAATTTGGGGATGTTAAGTGTTCTTAGGATAAGGATTCCTTGAGGTTGATGTGTTGAGGCTCATGTAGGGACACGAAGTGTAATACCCCGAGAGCCCAGAGAAGTTAGAATATATCGAGGAAAGTGTAAGAAAGGAAACAACACCAGCTAGATACCTTTTGGGCTGAATGTTGGCAAATAACTTCCAAGTTAAGCGTGCTTGACCTGGGGTAATCCAGGGATGGGTGACCCCCCTGGGAAGTTCGTGTAGGCCCATCAAGATAAGTTGTTCCGGTCCTTCCTATCGCTCGATGTGGGATGTTACAGGTGGTATTAGAGCTGACCCCCGAGCCTCTGAGCACGGTGGTGGGGCAAACCTCAGCGAGGAGACTGAGTCCCGAGCGGGGTGTAAGGCCCCTATGGGGGGTGCGTGTATGCACCTTAGGCGAATCCCACATCGACCATGCACGGGGGAGATCTGGGACCAGTTGTAAGGTCGCATGACGAGGACGTCATGTGCTTAAGGGGGAGAATGTAATACCCCGAGAGCCCAGAGAAGTTAGAATATATCGAAGATAGTGTAAGAAAGGAAAAAACACCAGCTAGATACCTTTTGGGCTGAATGTTGGCAAAGAACTCCCAAGTTAAGTGTGCTTGACCTGGGGTAATCCAGGGATGGGTGACCCCCCTAGGAAGTTCGTGTAGGCCCATCAGGATAAGTTGTTCTGGTCCTTCCTATCGCTCGATGTGGGATGTTACACGAAGCCAAGTCATGAAAAGAGTCATCAAGGGGCAAGGAAAGACTGAGGCATAACTAATCCGGAGAAGGATTAGTGGAGCCTCCCTACGTTAGGGATTGGCCAGGCATGTATTAGGAAATATAATTTTTTCTTGGAAGTCGTGTAGTAAGGCTTATGCGCTTGAGACAGAATTAGCTAAAGTGGGATTTAGCTCGAAGCTTAAGGAGATGAGTCGTTAACGGGCTATGTGACGAACTCTAGGAAAGAAGTAAGGCTACTTACAGTAAAGACCCTGAGGGCAGCCGTATATGATGTATGTCTGCTACAGGTATACGGTACGATGTGAGAGTATCGTTAAGGTGATTTCAGAGGGAATGTACCTAGGGTATGAGTAAGCCCTAGTTGGTTCGAGATGAGGTGAGGTCTATCCTGAGAAAGAATAGGTACGTGACAAGTGAATCCTAGTAGGCCTAAAATAAGACGAAAAACCCCTAATGAGTCAAGTGGAGATTCAAGGGAATTTCGATTGGAAATGTATGAGTTGGGCATGTATTGATATGTGTGTGGAAGCCATAGTATATGTAGTCCTTATTGTGTAGAGCCAAGAGACCGTTCATGTGAAAGATGATGAGGGGCCAACTAAACTCTCATTATGACATTCGGGGCCAGGAGGGACGCCTAAGGTCGAAAAATGAGAGGTGGACAGACTCTCATTATGATGCTTGGGGTCGGAGATGATGCCCAAGGTCACGAAATCCTTGTTTGGGAGACTAGGAGGTCCCCAATGAGGGATATGAATGGGTAAGTCGGCCAGGGGCTATGAGCTTGGTGGCAAAGTGAATCATAATGGACGTGGGTCCATTGTTGTGGAAAGATGGATCTTTTGAATAGTGGTTGAAAGTCATGAAGTACGATCTTGTGGGGCAGAATTATGCGGCCTCAAGAGTGGATTGGTTCGAGACACTATTAGATTGTAAAAGATGTAAAGTCTTGAGGAACGACACTCATGGAGTGAGCTTGAGGTTATCAAGACAAGGACAACCTGATGAGGTTGCTTTCGTGAGACGGTGGTGGGACCATCATAGTTAGTGGAGGCTTTAACGTAGTGTTAATGCTATAGGTGCAAGGTTCGCAGTGACGAATCTGATGCTATGGACCATGTGGCAGAGGACTAATGAGTTGGTTCACGGTAAGGGCAAGTGGCCCCATTGGTTTGAACAACATAGTGAACTGCAGGTGACGATCAGATATTGAAAATCTGGAGTGGCACGAAAGGCATTAGGTCGAGTAAGAGTCTTGGTTTCGTAGGACCGTTAACCTTCCATGAAGGTCCAAGTGACTGAGGGACCAGGGTTGTGGTCAATGATAGTGACTGTGTATTGTGATGATTAGACTCTTGGTGTCAAAAAGTAATCTCGGTTGAGTGGCTGAGAGATCGTGAGTTGGGAAATGACCCGGTTATGCACATAGGATGATGTAGTTGTTTATGTGAGAATAGATTGTTGAGAAGCTAGTTCGATGAATGTTGAGACCATGTGGTGTCTCAAGATGTCCATAGAGAGTGGAACCCATGGAACGAGGAACGGCTCTAGCATGGAATAACGCTACAGGTGATGCCTACCAGTGACGGGTCTAATGCTAAGGACTGCAGGTGGTAGGTGGCCATTGGGTTGCCCATTTGAGGGACCGCGGCCCTCTATGTGGGGTAAGCCTGATTTCCATTGGGACTGTAGTTTTGTGGTAGGGCTGTTGGCGGGGCACAGTAATTTAGAAGTTGTGTAGCCTGACTGAGAATGTAAATTTCTAAGCTTCAAATGAGATGCAAATTGAGACTCGATATCATTTACCTCGATGTAATTAATTATTAAAAATTGCAAGAGGTTGAGATAATTTGTTTGTGATTGATATGCTATCAAGGGAAGGACAAGGGAATGAAATGTTAAAGTACTCAAAACATAACATTCATTCCATATGTTCAAATATAGTATAAGAGATCAAGCCGTACAGTAAAAAAAAAAAAAAAAAAAGGAGGGCAAACCATAAAAGCTGATAATGTTGCCGATGCTCAAGGACGACGATGGTTGCCAAAGACGACTGGTCCTAGCTCATCAATGTCGTCTAGGAGTGGCATCTGGTTGCTGCTAGTTTCGCCAGGGTAAGGTAGAGTAGCCTCTGGGAAAATATGATGAGGGACGTCCTCTGGTATGAGGGGAAGATCGGAATTCCAGCTTGGGTTTTGATCAAATGGAGGAACAAGTTGGGGATGCGAAGAATAATATGCGAATAGTGAATCTTGCAAATAAGCTCGATAAACTTGCTGTAATACCCGAGAAATTCTAAAGGACTCAAGGGTAATTTATCTTGGGGCAAAAATGGAATTTAAAGATAAATTGAGGGTATAACGGTAATTTAATACCGTATGGATTATTGAATCGACTGCCGGGAGTACCCTGGAGCCGAATGCCAAAGAAAAATGATGTGGCATTAATGAGCACCCCGAGATAGGATTTATGGTGCTGAAAGAAATCAGAACGGGAACAGTTTTCGGTACAGCTAAAAAGACAGCTGCCGAATAGGCCGCAATACCGAATTGTCATAGACGAATTTTCGGAAGTCAACGGAAGCTTGAGGGGGCTTCGGTTTTTCATGAGAAACAACCCTTCAGAGGTTTCAGGAAGAAACGAATGGGTTTAGGGCCAAAACGAAGATTCGGGCCTAAGTGCAGTTTTTAGAAATTGCTAGTGGGAGGCCGAAACAAAGTTGTTTTTGAATCTTTGAGTGTCAAAATGATGTTTTAGGACTTTTTGGGCCTAAATGCAATTATGAAAAGTTGAGGGGTTTAGTGAAAAGGGCTAAAACGAAATAGCCAAAAGTCAAGGGGCCAAAGTGCAATTAAGCAAAAGATTGGCCAATCACCATCAAGTCTCCGGTCATCGTTTTCGGCCGATCCAACCGTAGGGATGGCACGAGGGCTTGTCGAGGATCAACTTTTGTAAAGGGAGGATGGGACAACGACCACTCGAGTGGTCGGATTTTGAAGGAAAAATCCGACCAGAAACTGGTCGGATTGTTGCGACCTGCAAGTCGCGATTTTGGTCGGCCTTGGTCGAATCGAGGCTCACCCAGGGGCGGGTGAGACTCTTAAAGTGATGGGTAAGGCGGCCAAAGGGGTTTGAGTGCTCGGGTTTTGCTATAAATAGCAAACGAATGGCCGAAAATTTCAAAGGGTAGAAGCTTCAAATCGAGGGTCTTATCGAACGAATTGAGCTTCAATTTTAAAGGGTTTTTGAAGCCCATGAGAGGTAGAACAGATCTGGAGCATTTGAGCCATTTTCATGGCCGTTTGATAGGGTTTCGAGGGTCGCCGGAGTTCGGTGGCGGTGTGGCTGGCCGAGAGTTTTAGCCGTCGGTTGACGACCTTCCGATGCTCCTTTCAGCCTCCAAAGCATGCCAAATGGATCGAATGAAAGAGGGCTTGATGCTGGTGGAGTCGGATTTCATCGCCGGAAAAAGATGGCCGGAGAAGACGACCGGCGCGTGCCAGTCACGCGCGGGTCTCCAGGCGCCACCACTCGCCCTAGGCGCGTGAAGGAGCGTGCGGGCGCGTGGGCCAGTGGAAAAATCGAAAAAAAATATGGAAAAATCAGGAAAATTATTTTATGGAGGTTTGTGCAAAAATATTTGAAGTTGGGATTCCCGATGCCTCGATTTCTGCACCAAAGAGCCTTGTTTTACGTGAAAACGCAATATCCGGGTAAGTTCAGTATTTTTCCTTGGAAGTTCATAGCATATGATGATTTATTGTGAAGATAGATTTGAGGAAATAGTATCTATGTATTTATTGGGATTTTTAGAAGGAAAAATGAAGGAAAATGAAAGGAAATAGGAAATAAATGGAATATTGAGGATATTTAGTAATTAAATATTATTTTATGATTGAGGAGATTGAGATGATGAGATTGGTGTAACTTTTGAGAGTTGGCACGAGAATCAATGTCGGGCACGCATATCGAGGCGATACATGCTTTTCGAGGTGTCTTGATCTTTGGGCAAAGGTGAGTGGTATTCTCACAAGAACTTATATTCATGATATGTTTGTTATATATGCATGTTATTTATGAATTGTAATATTCATCTGTCATATTGCATTGAAAGTCGTGATATTTACATTGCACGATATTATTGTTATATTGAAACTTGTGCATGGGGATAGGATGATACCCTCAGAGTGTAGCCGTAATTCCCCTAGGGCATTGAGGGAATAACGTTAGGCCTATCCTGCAGAGGTTCGGGATTTGCCTAGGATTCCTAGCCGGGCTGGGGATGCCTGGGAAGTTACATTATGGGTATATGTTTATTCATGTCATTGCATCATGCATCATATATATGTTTTTGGACCCTCACTAGAAGTTTCATCTTCTAATGGGTTATGCCCCTGGAACATTCAACGTTCCAGTTAAGACTTGCAGTTAGGGCAAGGAGCAGGTTGAGATATGACGGCACGTGATGGCGTGGCCGCTGGATGCAGCAGGAGATTTCAATATTTTATTTATTGAG
This sequence comes from Diospyros kaki, assembly GCA_036245055.1. Taxonomy (NCBI): domain Eukaryota; kingdom Viridiplantae; phylum Streptophyta; class Magnoliopsida; order Ericales; family Ebenaceae; genus Diospyros; species Diospyros kaki. Next base: position 15,679,556 of record BSEG01000009.1, on the reverse strand, counting down.
AAATGATGATGTATGTATTCGAGGTTTCATATGATTGCACCTAGGGTGTTAGATAATATCTCGGGAGATGTGTATCAATATATTTATGTAAATTGAGGATATGATGGTAATATATGGTACAAATTCTTTATGATATAATATAAGTGAATTGTTTATATACCATATCAGGTTTCGATTATCGCTTCCGTATTTTTAATGATTTGCTGGGGGGTTTCCCTTTGACATACGACATTTGATGTATGAGAAATGTATAAAGAAAGGGATTATGTATGTATACGATGGGCCCCAGCATAGTGGCACGCCCTTCGATGGGACGGGGTGTTACAGTTGGTATCAGAGCGGAAATGTTAAAGACATAGGAAATGTCTAAGCCTTAAGTAACTCTAGTATAGATGATATTAGAGCGAACCTAAGGAAAAGGTCGCGTGTGGCTAGATAAGTAAAGCCATCGTAAGATTTGGGTATTGACGGTTACTGGATAAGTGTGTTGTAGTGGAAGTGCATGTCTAGGCTAGTTCTGGCTAAGGAAAGACTTGGTACTTAAGTGCGTCCATTGTGACCCACCACTCTTTCCTGGGAACTTACCTGGTGTACTCTTCATGACAGACACTATTTCAGTAGACGACTACTATTCCCGGTGAGTAGTAGAATGCCTGATAGAAGCTAGTACTGGAAGAATGATCTAACTATTGTAATAAGGATCCGATGATATGATACGAATGTAAGGATGACTCGGTAACCATGATTATGGACGCGAGAGATTTTAGAGACTATTGATTTGAGGACGTTAGTCAAAATCATTGTAAGGAAAGATAGGATAACTGGTAGTGATGGAGGATGATCGGATCAGGAATGATTAGTCTGATGAGGCATGACCTAGCTGACGAGAGAGGATCAAAGGATAAGGATTTTTGACGATCATTTAGTATCTCAGAAATAAGATATGGGATCCCACGGATTGGGACAAATGAGAGGCCGAAATGGCCAAATGATGGCGCACGAGTGCGTCAATCGATGAGACGAAAGTGGTGCAACTGATGAGACTCGCAAAGACGGGATAAGGGAACCCTAGCAGGGTGACGACACTACTAGTCGGTGTTCGCAATGACAGATCTGGATCTAGGGACCGAGTAGAAGGCCTGTGATGAGCTTAGGATCAACGTACTGGGGAAGCTAGTTAGCTATCTCGCGGTATGGGTCAGGGGACCCAGGATCTAAGTTGCTTAGTGTACTGCCGAGGAGACGATCAGATGCTGAATATCTGGGGCAACACAGTAGGGTCTGTACCTTGTAGGGGAGATCTAAGTCCCAATGGGTGCGAGGTGTACCACTAGCTATGATCGATCGAGGCCGGAAGCCTCAGGAATCTAAAAGAGATGGATTAAATGTGGACTGTGTGTCCTATTTAAAGGATTGCATTGGGATTCGCGGTCATCTTGGGAGTAAGTGACACGATGAACGGTGCTAGACTCGAGGAATAGAATACCTCAGTGTCTAGTATGGTAATGAGATCGTGAGATGGTCATGTTGGGTGGCTCAAAGGAATGCTACCTAACATATGAAATGGAAAGGAAAGATGCATGCTCGTGAGACGTGTAGGCACTACCTATGAGGTGATGGAATCACCAAGCCATGATAAGGGCCTAGAATGAAGGTTCTTACAGAAGGAGTTAGACTCAGGGTAGCGACGATGAATGATAGTTCTTAGAGGACTACGACGAGACCGTACAGTTTTCACCCGAGACGTACCCGTGTAAGGGATGACGTATGATGTGGGAATAAGCCTACTTTATGATGAGGGTGATGATGACAGTTGTGTGCTGGCTGACGGTAAGTGTAGTGCCTAAGAAGAACTAATTTAATGGTCGGGTGCTGATGGTCAACTGGATCTGAAGAACGAGATGTGAGAGTTAGTGGATTCTCGGTAAATGAGATTTCAGGTAGTGGGGCATGACCGGTCCAAAGACTTGACCGATAAATAGTGAAATGGTAGTCTCGACTCAAGGTCGAGTTCGGTACTAAAACGAAAAGAGGTGCTTGAAGGTCGTATCAACCGTAAAGGAATGATAAGAAGACTTAGTCAACGGAGGTCGTGACTATGGTTCAGTGTGTTAAACGAACCTGTGAAATCAGGTAAAGTGGTCGGTAGTCAATCCGACGAAGAGAGCTTAAAAGCACCATGAAGAATGGTGAGCCATGATGGCAAAGGAAACCGAGTTCTGGGAAGATGATAGGAACCAGATATTGTGATTTGATTCAGGATTTTTGAGGATTGATCGGTTTGTGAATCTTGAGGAAATTCTTGAAAGAATCGATTGAGGATCTAGGGACTCGTGATGAAACTTTAGAGCTTCAGGAAGAAATCCAGCGAGGATGGGAGTACCGTGGGTAATGTAAATACCTACCTGCTCTAGCTGGTAGCATGGCTATAGATTGTCGTTTTGGAGATTGTGTAAATCTTGGACGTGATTAAGAGAATCAAGATAATGGCAAATGTGCCAAGATGATAGGTCGCAGTAAGAGAAGCTGCAGAACCAAATTGATTGAGGATCCGAGATTTTCAATTTTGGAGATTGAAACTCTCGTATGGCTAGACAGTTAGTCTAGGTAGCCTTGGTGGAATATTGGGAGATGTATTGCTGAGTGATGTCAGCAAGTTATGGAAATAAGGAGCCTGCCGAGATATGGTATGGACACTTGCGGTCAATGAAAAGTCGTAAGAAGAATTGGAAAACAGCAAGATATATTCTTGGAAGAATTAATTGGATTATTTCTTAATGATGAAATTGCCAATAATAGTTTGAGGTTATTGGATGCTTAGTTATGTGTGACTTGATTAAAGACGGGAATTATCAGGTGATAATTAAGAGCCGATATTTTATGATCAAAATGCAATCGAAGGTAAGACAAGAGAATGAGACGATAAAAGTAACCAAAAGCATAACATTCATTCCATACGTTCAAACAGTTACAAGAAATCAAGCCATACAATCACTCAAAGGAAAAAGGCAAACCATAAAACTGATGATGATACTAATGCTCAGTGAGGACGGCGGTTAACAAACACAAAACAGCTCCTAACTCATCGATGTCATCTGGGGGTGGCATCTGGCTACTGCTGGCTTCACGAGGGTAAGGTGGAAGAGTAGCCTCTGAGAAACCAAGATAAGGAACGTCATCTAGGATGATGGGTAGATCGGAACTCCAGTTCGGGTTTTGATCAGGTTGAGGAACAGGTTGGGAATATGAAGAATAGTATGCGAATAGTGAATCTAACAAGAAAGCTCGATAAGCTTGCAACTCACTAACCTGTTGTTGAAGAGCTAGAATGTGGTATATGCAACCATAGATAGGATCCTGAAGTCGGGCTTGAGCTTCAAAGAAGAGTGTGGCGGAAGCCCAAAATCGATCGTTGACCGAAAGCGGAGTAAGGAGGTTGACGACATTTCTAACAATAAAAACCTCACGAATGGTAGCAAAACGAGTAACACCATCCTCACAATAAAAGTAAGGTGCAAAGATGCACTGTGGAGTGTATCCTCTATTTAAGACTATGCAGGCACCACATCGAGACCGGGGGTTTAGTGTGATACGCCTTGGCATGATAGATCTGGGTCTGACTAAATCTAAACAAATCAGATATAGGTCGGATCTAAACGGGTCAGATCTAATTGGATGGGTCAAATCAGATATGGATCAGATCTAATGGGTCAAAGCAAGGATGGGTCAAACCTGAAGCAGATCGAGTCGGGTTGGGTCGGGTCGGATCGGGTTGGGCCGAGTTGGGTCGGATCAACCCGGATTTGGCAGCAACAGCGCAGCAAGGACTACGGTCGCAGTGGCGGTCGAGGGAGGCCGGGCAGTGGCCGGTGGCTGCGTAAGAAGGCTGGCAGCGATGGCGGCGTACCAGATCTGGCCGACGAATGGCCGATTGGGCCTTCGAGGATGGCGATTGGCGATTGGGGGTGCAGAGAAGCCGCACGATGGCTCGCGGCCGGTGGCGGAGTAGGCGTCGGTGGCGGTTGCAGAGGGGGCAGAGGCGACCGTCGGGGGTGGTGGAGATGCTAGAAGGCGGCGGCGGCCAGTGGCTGTTCGCGCGCAGTGTCGGTAGAGAAAGGAAGAAGAAGAAGAAGAAGAAGAAGAAGAAGAAGAAGAAGAAGAAGAAGAAGAAGAAGAAGAAGAAAGAAGAAATAAGGAAGAAAAGGAAAAAGAAAAAGAAGAAAAAAAAATTTATCCAGACACGCAAAAGTTGGGTCCCGGGGCTTTTCGGATATTTATAGTCCCGACCTTATGTGTAACGACCCGTTAGAGGGCCTAGTATTTATTGGAATTAGTTAATTAATTATAGTAGTAATTAATTAAGAGAATTAGCCATTTAATTTTAATGTGGCAATTTAGAATATTTTTAGTTGAGAAAATAGATTTTAAATAGCATTTAATTCTTTTTATATTATGGGAAATTAAATGCAAGGACTTGAAGGTCAATTAGCAATTTATGATTAGAGTTTAATTGTTTAAATAAGAGTTATTATGGGATTAGGAGTCCATTAACGAGAAGGCTTGGGCTTAGACGTCTCCAAGTTTCAATAGGAGATTGATAATGGGCTTTTGAGGGCCTCTCCATTAAGTATATATTGGCATAGGGTTTGGTTGTTTTGTTCACGCCGTGAGGAATTAGAGATCGCATAAGAGAAGAAGAGGCAGAGGGTTTGAAGAAGCTTTAACAGTGAGGTTGCGTAGGAGTTTTCTTGTTGCAATCGTTGATACGATCAGAGTTATTGTAAGGCAAGTATCCTATCTATAATTCCTTCCATTACAGATTCAAGATCGTTCATTCTCAGTTGATCAGTTCTTCATTGCGTTCATATTCATATCAGTTTCAGTATGTATATGTATATGTATATACGTAGAACAGTGAGTGCATGAAGGAGATAACATGTGATTCTTGATCGTTAATCTTTTAAATATGATCTTCAATCATATTAGTAGTGATCTCAGAATATCAAGACTAATTGATTTGGGCTCCTAGTTTAATCAGATGGTATGTTCAAGAATATGTATATAGATTCATGCGATATATCCATGTCCAGTGAGATACGATAAGCCATGAACAATTCTTTTCAGCGTTTTCTTTCATAAACTGTTGATTTAATACATCTTGATATTATTTTATATCGATTGGGATTGTTCTCCCAAGATTTCTTTTGGAATGGTGTAGTGATGCTAAGTTTTGATTCAAGATATGGTATCTGTTATCGTAAGCTTCGTTTTGTATAAGTTTCCAGTCATTCGAATGAGCCTCTTTGTCATTCGAATGAGTTCAATGGTATCCGAATGAGTTTCCAGTGTTATCGTAAGTTTTTCCCTTATATTGGGCCAGTCATTCGAATGAGTTCGTAGTCATTCGAATGAGTCACGTGTTATCGTATCATTCGTATGTGTTTTTGGTTTGTCATTCGAATGAGTTTCCTTGTCATTCGAATGAGTCCTTGAAGTTGTAAGTAAGTTGCTGCTTTGTATAGTCTAGCATTCGAATGAGCCTTTTTGTCATTCGAATGAGATGTGAGTAACCCATAAATTCATTCGAATAAGGTTACTGTTGCATTCGAATGAGTCGGATTTTGCCAGTTCAAAAGTTAGAAAATTCCAAAATTGATTCGAATGAATTTGAGAGTCATTCGAATGAGTCCTTGATTAGATCCGTATAGCCTTTGATATATAGCATCTATCATTCGAATGAGTTCTTTTTCATTCGAATGAGTCTCTGTCATTCGAATGAGTTCTTTTTCATTCGAATGAGTCTCTGTCCATTCGAATGAGTCTTCCTCCATTCGAATGAGCTTGCTGTAGTTCATTCTTTTTCATTCGAATAAGCTACTATTTCATTCGAATTGTTCCTTAAACTTTCTCAATCATCCGAATAACATCACATAGCACCCAGATGACTTCTAATAAATTCTTGAGGCAAGTCTCAAATTTAATTTAAATATTTAATTAATTAAATATTGAATTTTATGCCAAGATATGATAAAATCTAATATGCCATGCCTATACTCAGAAATTTTAGGATCTTTGCATCTCAATAAACCTAGTAAAGATCGTATAACATGTTTAGCATTTATTCTGACATGTTCAGCATTATTTTTGTGAGATTACGTGCATACATAGTGTATGAGCATTGAGCATGACCTTATATGGAGCACTACATTTCGTGTGCTAGCATTTATGTGAGCATTACATTATGCGCGCCAGGCGGCTTGTCCGCGGGGATCCCACTAGTATCAGTAAGTTATATCTCAGTTATGAGATGCTCGCCTGATGTCGACCAGGGAGCTAGGGGTATACTATACTACCCACTCTATGTGCTTACAGTTTTTATGTTGCAGGTTCAGATTAGCCAGGTATGTTTTACAGTTATGTGGGCCTATGTGCCAAAGTTGCATACCTGCATTTATCTTACCATTTATGTGCATTACATTTTTAAATGCAAGCAGATAGTGTTTCACTCAGTACAAGTTCAGTAAGTATTCATCAGTATCGATATTCTTCGATTCAGCTTCAGTTATTCTTTCCAGTTTATTTACTTGCTGAGCTTTGTAGCTCACCTTGTACTCTTCACCATTCCAGGTCCTAGCGGGGGAGTACCAGAGGTGGGGCCTAGCAGCAGTGTCCAGTAGTGTGTGTACGTGGAGCCGCACAAGACTAAAGATGTCTGGGAGTTGTTAGTTTTAGTGTCTTATCAGTTTAAGTTTGACTTATGTTTTAGTTGAGGGATTTTTCCTTAGATGTAGTTTATTATTTCAGTTATTGTTGACTCGGAGTTTTATTTCAGTTGATTGAGTTGTTTATATTGGTATCAGATTTCAGTTATTAGTTAGTTTTATATTTTATTTTCCGTAGCACCTCTTCTCGGGCAGCTCTAGAAGAGGGGGGTGTTACATTATGTTTCGAAGCATGGAGCAACGTGGGGTTCGAAATGGAATTTTTGCGAACCAGATTTTGAAATGAAGTGCTAAGAGGTTTCAAAATAAGATGTTTTGGCAAGCTATTGTTAGAAGGCAGTGATGGAATGCTCTAGAATAATTATGTCCATAATAGGACTCATGAGAAGAGTCTAAAAAGAATAATCTACCGGGTGCAGTAAAAGTTTATGATAACTCAAAGGATCGGATTGTATGATTAGTACAACATAACCGAATGATGACGTGCGTATCACGCCAAGGCACAGAAAGGACTATCCGATGTATGACATGGAACTGGCAAATGAGGTATGTGCTCTCAAGGTTATGGAGACACTACCAAAATGATGGGGCATTGATGTGCTCACGAACCATGAGGAACCTGAAGTATGAGTTCTCGCAGAAGGAGTTGAACGAGGGGTAGCAACGGTGATAGAGTTCCTTAAGGACTACGACTGCACTACTTCGTATCACCAGGCGCGTGGCAGAGAGGTGCCCAACGCAGGACCTGGTGGATAGCTGTGATTGTCAGATGAAGTTGGAGGCTTGTTAGCCTGCCAACTATGATGGTAGTGCCGAAGGGATCGTCTATTTTTTATGGCTAGCCTGGTTGTTTAGCTGTATCTGGTGAACGAGATACGAAGGCAAGGGTGGTTGACAAGTGTACTTGTCTATGATTGATGATTATGACCAGTCCAAGAAGTTATGATTTTTGAAATGCAAGAGGGCATTCTCAAAGTTTCAAGGTAGGATGTGCGTGCCTAGAATGATGAAAGATGTGTGGTCGTCTAAAAAGAGCCACAAAAGGAAATGATGTGAATGACACGGTATGCTTGTAAGCATTGCACGTGTAAGGAATGCAAACCGAGAGGTGTTTGCCAAAGGATCAAATAGATGTTTAATTTAAGGTGTTTAGGTAATAAGCTATGTTATGTCTTAATTACCTGACTGTCAGATGAAAATTTCGAGGACGAAATTTCTTTGAGGGGTGAATGTAATACCCGAGAAATTCTAAAGGACTCAAGGGTAATTTATCTTGGGGCAAAAATGGAATTTAAAGATAAATTGAGGGTATAACGGTAATTTAATACCGTATGGATTATTGAATCGACTGCCGGGAGTACCCTGGAGCCGAGATGCCAAAGAAAAATGATGTGGCATTAATGAGCACCCCGAGATAGGATTTATGGTGCTGAAAGAAATCAGAACGGGAACAGTTTTCAGTACAGCTAAAAAGGCAGCTGCCGAATAGGCCGCAATACCGAATTGTCATAGACGACTTTTCAGAAGTCAACGGAAGCTTGAGGGGGCTTCGGTTTTTCATGAGAAACAACCCTTCAAAGGTTTCAGGAAGAAACGAATGGGTTTAGGGCCAAAACGAAGATTCGGGCCTAAGTGCAGTTTTTAGAAATTGATAGTGGGAGGCCGAAACAAAGTTGTTTTTGACTCTTCGAGTGTCAAAATGATGTTTTAGGACTTTTTGGGCCTAAATGCAATTATGAAAAGGTGAGGGGTTTAGTGAAAAGGGCTAAAACGAAATAGCCAAAAGTCAAGGGGCCAAAGTGCAATTAAGCAAAAGTTTGGCCAATCACCATCAAGTCTCCGGTCATCGTTTTCGGCCAATCCAACCGTAGGGATGGCACGAGGGCTTGTCGAGGATCAACTTTTGTAAAGGGAGGATGGGACAACGACCACTCGAGTGGTCGGATTTGAAGGAAAAATCCGACCAGAAACTGGTCGGATTGTCGCGACCTGCAAGTCGCGATTTTGGTCAGCCTTGGTCGAATCGAGGCTCACCCAGGGGCGGGTGAGACTCTTAAAGTGATGGGCAAGGCGGCCAAAGGGGTTTGAGTGCTCGGGTTTTGCTATAAATAGCAAACGAATGGCCGAAAATTTCAAAGGGTAGAAGCTTCAAATCGAGGGTCTTATCGAACGAATTGAGCTTCGATTTTAAGGGGATTTTGAAGCCCATGAGAGGTAGAACAGATCTGGAGCATTTGAGCCATTTTCATGGCCGTTTGATAGGGTTTCGAGGGTCGCCGGAGTTCGGTGGCGGTGCGGCTGGCCGAGAGTTTTAGCCGTCGGTTGACGGCCTTCCGATGCTCCTTTCAGCCTCCAAAGCATGCCAAATGGATCGAATGAAAGAGGGCTTGATGCTGGTGGAGTCGGATTTCATCGCCAGAAAAAGATGGCCGGAGAAGACGACCGGCGCGTGCCGGTCACGCGCGGGTCTCCACGCGCCACCACTCGCCCTAGGCGCGTGAAGGCGCGTGCAGGCGCATGGGCCAGTGGAAAAATCAGAAAAAAATATGGAAAAATCAGGAAAATTATTTTATGGAGGTTTGTGCAAAAATATTTGAAGTTGGGATTCCCGATGCCTCGGTTTCTGCACCAAAGAGCCTCGTTTTGCGTGAAAACGCAATATCCGGGTAAGTTCAATATTTTTCCTTGAAAGTTCATAGCATATGATGATTTATTGTGAAGATAGATTTGAGGAAATAGTATCTATGTATTTATTGGGATTTTTAGAAGGATAAATGAAGGAAAATGAAAGGAAATAGGAAATAAATGGAATATTGAGGATATTTAGTAATTAAATATTATTTTATGATTGAGGAGATCGAGATGATGAGATTGGTGTAACTTTTGAGAGTTGGCACGAGAATCGAGGTTGGGCACGCATATCGAGGCGATACACGCTTTTCGAGGGTTAAGTCGAGTCAGATCGGGTCGGGTCGTGTCAACCCAGATCTGGCAGTAACGACAGGGATAGTGACTGTAGCAGTGGCAGTCGAGGGAGGCCGGGCAATGGCCGGTGGCTGCGCAAGGGGACTGATAGCAGTGGCGGCGTGCCAGATCTGGACGATGGAGGGCCGATTGGGCCTTCGAAGATGGCGATCGACGACTGGGGGCACAATGAAGCCGCACGGAGGCTCGCGGTCGATGGTGGAGTAGGCGTCGGCAGCGGTTGCAGAGGAGGCAGCGGCGATCGTCGGGGGTGGCTGCGATGCTGGAAGGCGGCGACGACCGGTAGCTGTTCACACACGGTATTTGCAGAGGAAAGAAGAAGAAGAAGAAGAAGAAGAAGAAGAAGAAGAAGAAGAGGATTCGGGAGAAGAATGAGAAGGAAGGAGAAATGGGAAAAAAAATAATAATAAATATATATAATAATATATATGTAAGAAAAATATATATAAAATATATATATACACCAGAAAATTCTGAAAAAAAAATATGGGAAAAAATTCCTAGAGCATAGGAAATGGAGATTTATTAATATTCCGAAGATTTTGGCGAGAGAAATGGTTCGGGCACATGTTTTGAGATAGTGCACAAAATTTGAAATAGTGCACCAGAATTGAGGTGATGCATGAGGAATCAAGGATTTGCATGCATTTTGAGGTCAGGGCACGCATACTAAGGAAGCCTGATAGGCTAAGTCAAGAGTGCTTTGAGGCTTAAGATGCAGTGACTTGTGCGAATTTTTAAATTTGACACACAAATCGAGATGATGCACTATTTCAAGGTAAGGCGCGAATATCAAGGTAGCCCAATAATTTTAAGAATATGGAGATTGTAGCTTAAAGGAAGATGTTTGACGCTAGGTTGGTAATCTTAGCTAAAAAGTCGTTACAAGGATGTTGGTGTAACCATGATAGCTCGAGGTGGTGGATGTGGGACCAAAGGCCAGAAATCATGTTATGGGTGTGATGTAAGCAGTGACGGACCCGAGCCAAACTGTTGGGAACTAGTGTTGGGACCGAGTGTGTCCTTATGGGAGCAGCCCAATTGTGAGACTAGGTGACGACCGACAGGGTGCATAAGGGCAACACAATAATTATGCAGATGAACGGGGACTGAAGACCTGTAGTAAGCACGATAGGCATGACGAGAGCTATGGTTAAAAGTTCCACAACCAGATGGCGAAATGGTAGGACCATTCACTCATTGTAGGGCTTGACAACCAAGAAAAAGCTTAGCAAAGTAGAAATTGTGGACCAGGTGCAACTTATTTAAGAGGGGTTGTCCAATGGGAATTCCTAGGTAAGGGTAAGTGACCCCAGTTGGCAAGTTGCATCAGCTAATAGGAAAAGCATCAGTATCTTTGTCGAGCATGGAAAGAGTTCCTAGATAAGAGAGTGGTACGGTGCGTACTTCATTAAGCTCGAGGTGTAGACTTGGGTAGTGCACGTTATTAGTTAAAGCGTGAAATTACCCATTAAGGTGAAGTATGAGTATGTGGATTATACTTGAGTCGTAGAGAAAAGTGAAGCTCGACTGGTCAAGGTAGCAGACCATGTGTAAAATGGTCGAGTATGACTAGAAGAGTCAGATGATTGCTTCCCATATAGTGCGAGTATGATTATAGTTGATAGGCAATGAGATGTTGCCGTGAGGATCGACTTAAACTATACATGCACATGATTGATCACGAAATACCATGGGTGATTGGGGGCTAGTGTGTTTAATGGGTACTAAAAGTGACACTACTGTGATTGATCAGTGCTAAGACGTTTTCGTGTGTGTGATCGGCGTAAAAATCATGGCCGTGTGGTTCGGCATGGGAAACGTTGCTGATGTACCCGGAAAGATGAAGGCAGACAAAGCGGCAGCGAGGAAGCAAAAAAAGACCCCCTTGGCTAGGCCGAGGGGGGCCATGGCGAGTGACCAAGTCAAGTGGCCAAAAGCCCCCCGGGCGTGGCCAAACAGCCTCGGCCACTCGGCATGACCGAGTGGCCATGGCCACTCGTCATGGTCGAGTGGCCTAAGCCACTCGACGCAAGAAAGTGGCCTGGCCACTCGAGCTGACCGAGTGGCCATGGCCACCCGACCACTCGACAAGCTTCCGAAAAAGACCCCCCACCCGAGTGGGGGGTCACCCGGCATCGCCCTAGACCCTTCGCGGTCCAGCCCATGGGCCCCGAGAATTCCGAAACGGGCCCCGAGATTTCCGCCGCAAATATCGCGAGAACACTCTCTCTCCTCCACTATAAATACAAGACTTGATTTTCGACTTAAGGTACGCTATTTTGAGCAATTCAAGTACGATTTGATATTTTCTCTCGAGATCTAATTTAAGCATCGGAGAGTTTGCGCGGGGACCCCCACCCGCGCCCTAACGGTGCTCTCGTTTTGTAGGCCACTCGGTCATCAGGTCACTCGGTCATCAGGTCACTCGGTCACCAGGCCACTCGGTCACTAGGCCACTCGGTCGTCACAAGGTCACTCGTCGCTCCGAGACCTCTCGTCACCTTGAGGTCTCCCGTCACTCCGTGGCTTTCCGTCGCTCCGAGGCCTCTCGTCACCTTGAGGCCACCAGATCGCTTTGAGGCCTCTCGTCACCTTGAGGCCACCCGATCGCTCCGAGACCTCTCGTCACCTTGAGGCCACCAGATCATTTTGAGGCCGCCAGATCCTCAACCCACAAAAATATCAGCTCATCAGACCATCAGCTATGTTGGTTTGTTAGACCTGAGACTCCATCAGATCCAATTCCTCATCCAGATTTTTCATCAGTGAAGGCACGACTCCCGAGATACTTGCGTCTGTCCGCAATAAAAATAGATTGTTGTATTTTGGCAACAACAATTGGCGCCGTCTGTGGGAAACGCAAGACAAAAAGTCAACTCAAGAATGGCACACACCCGTGGACACCGACGAACTCTCTCTCAGGGCGTAGAAACGCGCCTACCACCACGAAACACTCAGCAACAGGGAGCACCTCCTCCCCCACATAATGCTCAACCTGAAGAAGACGGTCTCTCCATCCCGCAGGTGGGGAACCAAACAGTCCCATCGCCACCACTTATCAGCTCAAGGCTACCTCCTACTGATCAAGCTGGGGCTTCACGACAACCATCACATACGGTACCGTGGGAAGAATACGAAGCATTGAGACAACAACACGCTGAAGGTATGCAAGCACTTCGAGACATGGCTGGAATCCTCCAAGGTATGATGCCTGTAGGGACGTTACCTGACACTCTGAAAAAGTTTATGCCATCCCCCGAACCTCAGCCTGAGGCAGGGGCTAATTCCTACCAAGAAGCTACTCCTGATTCTCATTCTCGATCTACGCCTAGGCGAGAGGGCAGGCCAAGGTCACCACCTCCAAGGAAGAACCCTCATTCCGTACCACGAAGAAATGAAAACCCCAAAATGGAAAACAGGACCAGAAGTCCTCAAAGACGAAGGTATCATGAAACAGTGGGTAGTACCCGAACAAGATATGACAATCAGACAACAGCTACTATGAGGGATGATATGAAACGAGAAGTAGAAGAAGTGCTTGAGCGGAAAAAGTTGATCCCTGCAACGGAGGAACACCAACGAAGGAAAAGTCCTTTTACAACAGATATATTGGAGAGACCACTGCCTCGAAAATTCAAAATGCCACAAATCACCCTCTACTCTGAAAAAGATGACCCATATGATCATGTCCAGAACTATGAGTCACTAATGATGTTGCATGGGTGGGATGACGACATAATGTGTCGAGCATTTTCCTTAACACTGACAGGACATGCTCGAACATGGTTTAACAGCCTCCCAGAATCCTCTATTTCCTCATTTGGACATCTTAGGACAGAGTTTACCAAAGCTTTTGTGATTAACAGTCGAAGGAAAAAGGATGCCACCTATTTGCTCAGTATACGACAAGGGAATAAGGAATCCTTACGACAATTTGTGGATAGATTCCGGAATGCCACCCTTGAAATCCCTGACTTGCCAGCCCAAGTGGCAGTGTCTGCTATGCTCCAGGGGACGCGCCTCACTTCTTTACAAGAGTCACTTTCTTTAGACCCCCCAACGTCCCTTGCCGATCTATTTGTCAGAGCGAACAGGTATATCCTCCACACTGAAATTATGAGGAACGTGGCAGGGAATGAGGACAAAGAAAAGAAGAGAAAGGAGCGAGAAGGGGAAGAAGAGTCTATCCGACGACAAGAAAGAGTTAGGCGTCCAGATGCACCTAAACCTCTCTTTAATCATTATACTCGGCTTTTACAGCCCCGATCAACTATATTAGCTGCAGTGGAAGGAGAAGGACTCCTTAAACTACCTCGCAGAGTTGACCGACCTATGGGGAAAAATCAAGGAGAGTACTGCAGATATCACCGAACCCGGGGGCATTCCACGGATCATTGCCGAGAACTGAAAAACCAGATTGAGATACTCATCCATGAAGGGCACTTACAAAGGTATGTGAGAAAGGAAGAAGAAGAAGAAGAAGAAGAAAACAGGGAACCCCGACAAAGGGAAGACAGGCGTGATGGGCATGAAAGGCCAAACCCAAGGCAGTAAGAAAGAGGAAGAGATCATCGACAAGATACTCGTGTAGACAATGAGCCGACTCATCAGGCCATTCACGTTATTTCCGGAGGGGAAACCCTAGGAGGAGACACATCAGCCTCCCGAAAGGCATATGCGCGACAAGCCTACCAAGTTAACTCAGTAATGGAGGTAAGAGACGATGAAGAGCCCATCACCTTTGCCCCAACTGATCGAGGCGATATAATACTCCGACATGATGATCCCATGGTTATCTCGGCAATCGTGGCCAAGCACCCCATCAGTAGAATTTTAGTGGATAGTGGAAGTTCTGTCAATCTGATTTATTGGAACTGCTTTGAACAAATGCATTTATCCCATGATCGATTGAAGAAAGTATCCTCACCTCTATATAGCTTTACCGGAGAAGCAGTACCTGTTGCGGGATCTATTCAACTACCTATCACGCTAGGTGAAGACCCCCAACTTGTAACTCGACAAGCGAATTTTATGGTGGTTAAAACTTCCTCGACAGCATACAATATGATCTTGGGACGCCCATTACTCAACGATTTAAGGGCCGTGGTATCCTCTTGCTACCTATTGATGAAATTTCCTACACCCGCTGGGGTCGGACAGGTTAGAGGAGATCAAAAGAAGGCACGAACTTGCTATGTGTCATCGACAAAAGGGAAAAGAGCTGAAGAAACCTTATCCATAGCCGAGAAAGCTATACATAAATCATTAGAGGAAGGAGCTGCACGAAAACCTCAACCTGTTGAAGAATTAGAAGTAATACACCTGAGTGAATCAGATTCTGAGAAAGTGGCATATGTGGGATCCCAGCTTCCAGAGCGTGTGAAAGAAGAAATAACCAGATGCTTACGGGAAAATTCAGACGTGTTCGCTTGGAAGCCGAAAGATATGCCAGGGATTAGTCCCGAAGTAATATGCCATCATTTGAATGTGGATCCCCACTTCAAACCAGTCCGGCAAAAGAAGCGAAACATTGCCCCAGATAGGCTACATGCGCTAGAAGAAGAGGTTGACAAACTACTAAAGGCAGGTTTCATACGAGAAGTATTGTATCCAGAATGGTTGGCCAATGTTGTTATGGTCACGAAACCTAATGGAAAATGGCGTGTTTGTGTGGATTTCACCAATCTCAATAAGGCGTGCCCCAAAGACTCCTACCCACTACCACGAATCGATCGCCTCGTGGACGAAACATCTGGATACCAGTTTTTAAGCTTTTTGGATGCATTCTCAGGGTACCATCAAATAAGAATGTATCCACCAGACCAGGAAAAGACGTCATTCATCACTGAAAAAGGGACATACTGTTACCAAGTCATGCCTTTTGGACTTAAGAACGCCGGAGCCACTTATCAGCGCATGGTGAACAAGGTCTTTAAAAAATTACTGGGCGACACAATGGAAGCTTATGTTGACGACATGATAGTGAAAAGTCGAGAAAATGAATCCCATGTAGAAAAGCTAACGCGGGTGCTTGGGGTATTTAGGCAATACAACATGCGGTTAAATCCAGCGAAGTGTGCATTTGGAGTACAGTCGGGAAAATTCTTGGGGTACATGATCACACAAAGGGGAATTGAGGCTAACCCTAAGAAAATTCAAGCAATATTGGATATGGAACCACCCACGTCAACTAAAGAAGTTCAGCGATTGACGGGACGAATGGCAGCCCTGGGACGTTTTCTCTCCAAGTCAGCCGAAAGAGGGCTGCCCTTCTTGCGAACGTTAAGAGCAGGTAAAAAGTTTGAGTGGACCGAACAGTGTCAGAAATCATTTGAAGCATTAAAAGAATATTTGAAAGGAGTTCCCCTGTTAACACGACCAGAGACTGGAGAGACGTTATACTTATACTTGGGGGTCAGTGATGAAGCCATCAGTGCGGTATTAATCAAGAAAGAGGGACAGGTGGATCGACCAATATATTACGTCAGCAAGGTATTACAAGGCCCCGAGATACGTTACCCTGTGGCGGAGAAAATGGCATTGGCCCTACTAAATGCATCCAGGAAGTTGAGGCCATACTTCCAGGCCCATTCGATTATCGTACTTACAGATCAGCCTCTGCGAAGTATTTTACAAAAACCCGAATGTTCAGGTCGCCTTACCAAATGGTCCATTGAGTTAAGCGAATATGATATCCAATATCAACCTCGACAAGCTATAAAAGGACAGGCACTGGCTGACTTTATTGTGGAATGCACTCACTCCAGTAAAGCAGGAGAAAACAAGCAAGCAGTGTGGTTGTTATTCGTTGATGGAGCATCTGGTTCATAAGGAAGCGGAGCGGGAATAGTATTAGTATCCCCTAAAGGAGAAACGATGGAATATTCTTTGCGATTTGCTTTCTCAAGTACCAACAATGTGGCTGAATATGAGGCCTTAATCGCCGGAATGAGGATAGCAAAGAAATTGGAGGTAACATGATTAATTGCCCATAGTGATTCTCAGTTGATTGTGCAGCAATTTCAGGGACAGTTCGAAACCAGGGAACAAATAATGGCTCAGTACTTGCGTAAAGTCAAAGACCTGGCCCACACATTCCAAAGCTTCGAATTAACGCAAATAAATAGATCTCTTAATGGGCACGCTGATGCCTTATCTAAATTAGCCTCCACCAGAGAAATAACAGGAAGAGCAGTATTTGTGGAAATGCTACACCATCCAAGCATTGAAGAAAAAGAAGTATTGTGCATTGAGACGAGGACAGACTGGAGATCGCCCTTCTACCATTACCTCACTAACAACGAATTGCCAGACTCACAAGAAACGAGAAAGCTTAAGATGCGGGCTTCAAGATTCACTATCATAGATGGGATATTATATAAGCGAGCTTACACTACACCTCTTCTCAAGTGCTTGGGCCCTCAAGAGGCCGAATATATCCTAGCAGAAGCTCACAGTGGAATATGTGGAGAACATCTGGGAGCAAGAGCCCTGGCGACCAAAATATTAAGAGCTGGTTTCTTCTGGCCCACACTAAGGTCAGACGCGCTAAAGAAAGTCAAGTCATGTGACAAATGCCAGCGACATGCTCCAGTCCAATCTGCTCCAATATCCCAGTTGCAGCCTGCATTCCAACCTATACCCTTCGCTCAGTGGGGTTTGGACATTTTGGGACCTTTCCCTCAAGCACCCGGGCAAAGAAAATTTTTAATAGTAGCTACTGACTACTTCACCAAATGGATTGAAGCTGAGCCGTTGGCCACCATTACAGCACGAAAAATAGAAGCAATGGTGTGGAAAGACATTGTTTGTCGATTTGGAATACCCAGAATCATCGTCACGGATCATGGGAAACAATTCGATTGTGACTCCTTTAAAAAATTTTACGACAGTCTAGGGATTCAACTAAGGTTCGCCTCGGTGGCATACCCCCAAGCCAATGGACAAGCTGAGGTCAGTAACCGAACCATATTACATGGCTTAAAAACTCGACTTGAAGGAGCCAGAGGCACATGGGCAGATGAGCTACCCACCATTTTATGGGCTTATCGGACGACTAGTAGAGTAGCTACTGGAGAAACTCCATTCAACCTTGTATATGGGACAGAAGCCTTGATCCCCATAGAAATTTCAGCAAATTCTCCAAGGTTAATGGCATATGAAGAAGAAGATGGTGCGAGGAATTCTGAAGCATTGCGAGAAAATTTGGACCTGATTGAAGAGCAGAGAGAAAACGCTGCCATGAAGATAGCCGCATATCAGAGAAGAATAGCCAGTTATTTCAACTCTCGGGTTAAAAATAGACCCATGAAAGAAGGAGATTTAGTACTTCGGAGATCAGTCGTAACTAACGCCCTAAGGGAAGATGGAAAGCTACGAGCCAATTGGGAAGGACCATATCGTATCCTAAAGCTGATCAGACCCAACACTTGCATTTTACAAACTCTTGAAGGAGACACCATGGGAAAAACATGGAATCTGAATTATCTGAAGCTGTATACAAACGATGTACCTAAACAACTATTTGCAATAATATAAAGTCCTGAACAGGACCGTGGACGTAGGCACACTTTGCCGAACCACGTAAAAATGCTTGTGTCTATATGAATGCCATTTTGTTTTTACAGAAACACGATCGAGCCCGTTGTCCCGCCTATGGCCCGGCAACGAGGTAAAATCGATCAAGCCCGTTGCCCCGCCTACGGCCCGGCAACGAGGTCAAACGCGATCGAGCCCGTTGTCCCGCCTATGGCCCGGCAACGAGGTAAAATCGATCAAGCCCGTTGCCCCGCCTACGGCCCGGCAACGAGGTCAAACGCGATCGAGCCCGTTGTCCCGCCTATGGCCCAGCAACGAGGTAAAATCGATCAAGCCCATTGCCCCGCCTACGGCCCGGCAACGAGGTCAAACGCGATCGAGCCCGTTGTCCCGCCTATGGCCCGGCAACGAGGTAAAAATCGATCAAGCCCGTTGCCCCGCCTACGGCCCGGCAACGAGGTCAAACGCGATCGAGCCCGTTGTCCCGCCTATGGCCCGGCAACGAGGTAAAATCGATCAAGCCCGTTGCCCTGCCTACGGCCCGGCAACGAGGTCAAACGCGATCGAGCCCGTTGTCCCGCCTATGGCCCAGCAACGAGGTAAAATCGATCAAGCCCATTGCCCCGCCTACGGCCCGGCAGCGAGGTCAAACGCGATCAAGCCCGTTGTCCCGCCTATGGCCCGGCAACGAGGTAAAAATCGATCAAGCCCGTTGCCCCGCCTACGGCCCGGCAGCGAGGTCAAACGCGATCGAGCCCGTTGTCCCGCCTATGGCCCAGCAACGAGGTAAAAATCGATCAAGCCCGTTGCCCCGCCTACGGCCCGGCAACGAGGTCAAACGCGATCGAGCCCGTTGTCCCGCCTATGGCCCGGCAACGAGGTAAAAATCGATCAAGCCCGTTGCCCCGCCTACGGCCCGGCAACGAGGTCAAACGCGATCGAGCCCGTTGTCCCGCCTATGGCCCGGCAATGAGGTAAAATCGATCAAGCCCGTTGCCCCGCCTACGGCCCGGCAACGAGGTCAAACGCGATCGAGCCCGTTGTCCCGCCTATGGCCCGGCAACGAGGTAAAATCGATCAAGCCCGTTGCCCCGCCTACGGCCCGGCAGCGAGGTCAAACGCAATCGAGCCCGTTGTCCCGCCTATGGCCCGGCAACGGGGTAAAATCGATCAAGCCCGTTGCCCCGCCTACGGCCCGGCAACGAGGTCAAACGCAATCGAGCCCGTTGTCCCGCCTATGGCCCGGCAACGAGGTAAAATCGATCAAGCCCGTTGCCTCGCCTATGGCCCGGCAACGAGGTCAAACGTGATCGAGCCCGTTGTCCCGCCTATGGCCCGGCAACGAGGTAAAATCGATCAAGCCCGTTGCCCCGCCTATGGCCCGGCAACGAGGTCAAACGCGATCGAGCCCGTTGTCTCGCCTATGGCCCGCCAATGAGGTAAAAACCGATCAAGCCCGTTGCCCCGCCTACGGCCCGACAACGAGGTCAAACGCGATCGAGCCCGTTGTCCCGCCTATGGCCCGACAACGAGGTAAAAATCGATCAAGCCCGTTGCCCCGCCTACGGCCTGGCAACGAGGTCAAACGCGATCGAGCCCGTTGTCCCGCCTATGGCCCGGCAACGAGGTAAAAATCGATCAAGCCCGTTGCCCCGCCTACGGCCCGGCAACGAGGTCAAACGCGATCGAGCCCGTTGTCCCGCCTATGGCCCGGCAACGAGGTAAAATCGATCAAGCCCGTTGCCCCGCCTACGGCCCGGCAGCGAGGTCAAACGCGATCGAGCCCGTTGTCCCGCCTATGGCCCGACAACGGGGTAAAATCGATCAAGCCCGTTGCCCCGCCTACGGCCCGGCAACGAGGTCAAACGCGATCGAGCCCGTTGTCCCGCCTATGGCCCGGCAACGAGGTAAAATCGATCAAGCCCGTTGCCCCGCCTACGGCCCGGCAGCGAGGTCAAACACGATCGAGCCCGTTGTCCCGTCTATGGCCCGGCAACGGGGTAAAATCGATCAAGCCCGTTGCCCCGCCTACGGCCCGGCAACGAGGTCAAACGCAATCGAGCCCGTTGTCCCTCCTATGGCCCGGCAACGAGGTAAAATCGATCAAGCCCGTTGCCCCGCCTACGGCCCGGCAGCGAGGTCAAACGCGATCGAGCCCGTTGTCCCGCCTATGGCCCGGCAACGGGGTAAAATCGATCAAGCCCGTTGCCCCGCCTACGGCCCGGCAACGAGGTCAAACGCAATCGAGCCCGTTGTCCCGCCTATGGTCCGGCAACGAGGTAAAAATCGACCAAGCTCGTTGCCCCGCCTACGGTCCGACAACGAAGTCAAACGAGATCGAACCCGTTGTCCCGCTTACAGCCCTGCAACGAGGGGAAATACGTTCAAGATCAACATATTGGGCATAATTCAAAAACGAACGAGAGGACTTGGCCCTCATATCAGAGACGACAGCCAGGGCTAGCAAAGAAAGAGTAAATCAAACAATAAAAGAACAAGGCGCGCCGGATAGGACCAAGAAGAAAATATTTCATTGATAAAGCATAAGTTCTATTACAAAAAAAAAAAGGGAAGTAACAGCAACAGCGAAAAACAAACTACAATGGGGACCTACTCGCGGGAGCGAGATCTACGAGATGAACGCTGAGTAGATCCAAAGGACACAACAGGAACCTCAGGAGACCCTGTGGGAAGTTCCCCTTCCTCAGCCTCGGCCGCATGAGGAAAGTCTTCAGCAATTGCCCCAGAAGCTTCTTCAATAACTCCGGGATCGGCCATCCGCTTCCTTCCCCGCTCTTAAAAGAAAACGGATCCCAGGGCCTCGTCAGATTATCCAAGTCGTCCACCAGGTGAGAGTCCAAGTAAGAAGGAGGACTCATGGTTTCATTTGGCTCATATTGACGCCAATCCACTTCATGAGACTCTTCAACTTCGGGAGTAAGAAAAAGTTCCGAAAAACTCTCTCCCGGACGCTGAGACTCCAGGTGGGTGCGAGCAAGGTAAAACCCATACTTCAGGAAACCGGAAGCATATTTTCCCTTCCTGTCCTGACAATCTTTCGAGAGACGATATTCCTTTACTGCTTGAGCTTGAATATCTCGGGCATCCCTACGGCTTA
Organism: Diospyros kaki; assembly: GCA_036245055.1. Taxonomy (NCBI): domain Eukaryota; kingdom Viridiplantae; phylum Streptophyta; class Magnoliopsida; order Ericales; family Ebenaceae; genus Diospyros; species Diospyros kaki. The sequence goes on along the minus strand of BSEG01000009.1, from coordinate 15,658,190 downwards.
TCTTCAATTCAGACAAACGTAAGGAATGTTCCTGCATAAGCGCTTCGTGTCGCGCTGCCAGCTCCACATTCTTTTGCTCTTCAGCTCCAAGCCTAGAGCGTAAATCTTCATTCTCCTTATGAAGGCTCGAGGAACCAGCGGAAACCTCAGACAGTCGATCATTCATATGCCCAATTTCTTCCTCCGCATTCTTCTTCCCAAGCTCCGCTCGACGGGCACCCTTTAGCACTTGACGCTCATCATTCCAGTCAGTTTGGCGTCGCCTCCAATCTGACATTTGGGCCTCCACCTGCTCACGGTAGGCCTTGTCCCTGGCATTGGAAGCGACCATCCCTTGGACCCCCTGCACCAGAAGCTGCTCTACCTCATCTCTGGTTTGAGCATAATTGCTGCCAATAAATCGTCGCTCTTCTCGAGGGAGAATGGTAGAATAAATGAGACGAGCACCAATTCCTGGTTCAGTGACGGAGTCTGTCTCCAACACGCCCGGAGAAACTTCGAAGTCCCGACCCATGAGTTTCCTACCATCTCCAAGGATCATAGTACGCCTCACATCCCCTGGAGGGGGAAGCACAGGAGGTGGCCTCAATGACTTCTCGCCTTCAAGACGACGACGATCTTTTCTATTCAGAATAACAGGATGGCGACATTCTTCCTCCACTCGGGCCATATCACCAGCAAACCGAGAGGACGAACTTCGCCCCCCTCGAGAATTTGGAGCAGGAGAGGGGACATTAACCGCTTCTTCATGAGAAAGAGGAATCAATGGAGGACTTTCCGTTTGGGAAGGAAACTCAACACTTGAGGGATCACTTCTCGGGCGACGCCGCCTTTCCACCCCTGTTGGAGAAACGCCGGCAGGCCTGCGAGAACGAGGAGGACGAGAGCTTGTAGCTCCCTCAATACTTGGAGGAGGAACCTCGGACGACGCTGCAACACGCGCCTCCTCTTCACGTTGGAGCCTACGCACCTCCCTCAACCTACTCACTCTAGCCATCTCTGCAAAAATCAAAGCAAAACCTTCAAAATGAGGAAAATAAATATAATAAAGAAGAAAAGAAGGCAACATCAAAAATATATTCTACCCCCAGGAGTGTTTTCCTCCTGAGGATCGAAAGGAGGATGCGAAGACGACTCAGGCATTTCCATCTCCTCCTCCTCGACCCCTTCCATTTCCTGATTGGACAGCGTAGAAGACTGAGGAGGAGCAGTTGGCATTATGACCCCCCAGCTCGCGGCTCTGAAATTCTCCACCGTCAAGAGGCTCATCAAATCAATGGGGCCTTGTGCAGACAACATCTCTACAAGACGACGGTATACACCCCGAACTTCCTTACAAGGAGGGAACCCTTGGCTAGCATCCTGATGATTCCAGTGCAGAGGTGCATCCCAGGTAGGCGGAGGTCCTATCACTACCCATCGCTTTTCAAATCAATTAATCTTATTTGGTAGAGCGTCGAACAACTCGAAGCCTCGAATCTTTTGGAGCGTATAAAGGGCACGGTCCTTACTAGCTTTTCGCAACCGATAAAAACAACTGAAAAGCATCAAAGAAGGGGGTACATCTCTCTGCTGGCAAAGCACAGAAAAGCCGACCATCTGGGCCCAACCATTAGGGTGAAGTTGGGCAGGAACAATTTGATAATGCCGCAGCCATGCCATGGCGAAAGGTGGAAGGGGAAAGTGGAGCCCCACCTCAAACGAAGCAAAATGAATTCCCAAGGAGCCCTCATCTACTTGAGAAGGATCCGGCTCGTCGAGGCGAGGATACCTCACCATAAAACCAGAAGGTGTGGCGTCATAAATCTTCTCGAAAGCATCATATCGAAACCGAGAACTTGAAGTATCAGGGATATGCGCGGGGCTAGGGGGTGATGCCGGTCTTCTCCTCGACATATTCAAGAAATTCGAGACTGTTACCTGGTTACAAGAGAGAAGACGAAAGGTCACAGCAAACAAAACACCTGCCCAAAAAACAAAAAACAAAAAAAAACATCAGTATAAGGCAGAAGAAAGGAGCTATCAAAGAAAAGTCAGGAAATTAAAGGCATAAAAGGCCTACAGAAGGCCGAAGCCACTCGGCTGCAACCGAGTAAGGGGCCACTCGGTCCTGACCGAGTGGCCTCAGCCAAAAATACGGCCACTCGGTCGTGACCGAGTGGCCTCAGCCGAAAATCATGGCCACTCGGTCATGACCGAGTGGCCTCGGCCCAAAACATGGCCACTCAGTCATGACCGAGTGGCCATCTGTCGCACACAAGGCCACTCGGTCATGGCCGAGTGGCCTATAAATCACCCCTTCCTTCACTGAAAGCAAGACGTGGCCCAGGAAACGAGCCGAGACCTGAGAGAATCCGAGTTTGAAAGTGACGTGCTTGTGAATCAAATGAAGACTTGACTCCCTATTTATAGGAGCTCAAAAAGCAGAAAATATCAAAATTTCCGAAAAAGATACAGAAAATGAAGAACAAAAGCGCATAAATGGCCTACCAAAGAAAGCAAAGAAGACAAAAAACGACGATTGTTTTGAGGTCATGGCCACTCGCTCCGAGACCTCTCGTCACCTTGAGGTCTCCCGTCACTCCGTGGCTTTCCATCGCTCCGAGGCCACTCGTCACCTTGAGGCCACCAGATCGCTCCGAGGCCTCTCGTCACCTTGAGGCCACCCGATCGCTCCGAGACCTCTCGTCACCTTGAGGTCTCCCGTCACTCCGTGGCTTCCCGTCGCTCCGAGGCCTCTCGTCACCTTGAGGCCACCCGATCGCTCCGAGACCTCTCGTCACCTTGAGGCCACCAGATCATTTTGAGGCCGCTAGATCCTCAACCCACAAGAATATCAGCTCATCAGACCATCAGCTATGTTGGTTTGTCAGACCTGATACTCCATCAGATCCAATTCCTCATCCAGATTTTTCATCAGTGAAGGCACGACTCCCGAGATACTTGCGTCTGTCCGCAATAAAAATAGATTGTTGTATTTTGGCAACAATAGTTGCCATGTACGATTGGTGTAAAATCATTACTGACTGATCAGTAATGCAGTGTTAACGAGATTGATTGGTATTATCGTGTTATGGTCTTGGTTTCATGTAAAAAAAAATATATATATTGGGAAGCTGACTGCAGGGTGATGCAAGGAGACAATTGAAATCCATTAAGAAGATGGGTATTAGTGCAGTAGTCGCATGTTATGACTAGCGGTTAGTTGTGGGTTTCGGTAGGAGGCCAAAGTGGCATCTGTAGATGAATATCCTCGAGAATTAAAAGATCAGTAACTTAAGCAGAAGCTTGAATGGTGGTAACTTGAGCGAATGATGAAGCTGTGAGATTCCTAAGTGTAAGAATGAGGAAGCGGCTTGAGAACGAGATTGTCTCAGGCAAAGGAATCATGAAAGTGAATTTCGAGGACGAAATTCTTTTTAAGAGGGGTGGAATGTAACACACTGTGTTACTGGTGTTAAAAAAAATAAAATAAAATAAAATTTCAAAAATGCTCTTTGAGAGAAAGACGAGAAATGAAATGCTTGTCCCTAGGGAGGGGCATTTTGGTAATTTGATTAGTGAGCGGTCCAGTGGGCCCTAGGGGCAGTTTGAGAAATAAAGTAACAAATTGCCAAATCAATGGCAGGAAATCCCGTAAGACTTGGATGTCCAGGAAATGGGGCAAGGGATTGTCGAACATTTCGAAATGGGATTAATGACGCTAAAAGAAGTCAGATCAGGAATAAATTATGATACAGTTATTGTATAAGCTTAAATTATTGGCTGAACCGAATGTTCGTGAGGGCCAATAAAGAAGTCATCGGTAAGTCAGAGGGGCTGAAAGGGTGGCCCAATTTTGTGAATAAGTCAACCCTAAAGTGTTTTTAGGTTTAGATAAGGCCCTGTGAAGGCACAGGGACGAGATCGGTCTTGTCGAGTAATGACCGATTATTAATTTTGAAAAATTAAGATTTTTAGTGTCTTGAGGGTAATTATTTAAGACCTTAGAGGGTCTAAATGCGATTATTAAAACTCTCAAAAGGGGATTATGGAGTATTAGTGGGGTTGCTGTATAATTATTAAACAATTATGTGTCTTATGGTGTAATTAAATATGTTTAATTAAGTGTAAATAAAATATATTATGTGTAATATATGTAAGATATATACATATATACAAATATGTAAGTGGCTGTGCGTGAGCTGGAGGCCAACCATTGCCTTGGATCCGCTTTGGATTCGAAACAAAATGTAGAGCTTAAGAAGGAGTGAACAGAGAGAGCAAAGGAGAGTGAGAGATCGGTGAGAGAGAAAGCAATGCGCGAGAGAGAATGAGGGTGATGAGGCCGATCAGCCATGGCTGCAACTGCCATGGCCTATGATAGAAGATGAAGGCAGCGGCTTGAAGCTACCGACGATGAAGCAACAGCAACCATAAGGCAGACGGCCAAGGTTGCGATGACCGAAGGCGATGCAGAAGTTGAAGCGGCGCCTGAGATGGTGACCGGCCACTGCTGAAGCAACGTCAATGGCAGCCTGAAGAAATGTTGTCGACCATGGAAGCAAGGTGCACAAGGGAGGCCGACGGTTGCAGCGGCTAAGGCGCACGAGGAGATCGGTTCCGATGGTGGCAGATGGCAGCGGTGGCGTTGCGGCAAGCAGTGGTCGGGAGAGGCGGCGCTCACAGGCACTGTGCGCGCGCCAGAGAAGAAAAAGACGATGAACAGGGGTGAGGAAGAAAAGAAGAATAATAAAAAAAATAATAAGAAAAGAAAATAAGAGAAATTTGGAAAAATGGAAAAAAAATAGGAATAAATTCCAAAAAATTCTGGAAAAATTCCAGAAATTAATTCGGGGCTTGAGGAGCGTGTCGGAAGCTCAAAAATGGGATTTTGGGCGCAAGTGGCGGCTCAGAAGCCAACGCCAGTGTGGACGTCTGACCGATTTTCTCTTCCAGATTAATCGAGGTAAATTAATATTTTCTTCCTAAGTTATTTGCATTAAGCGAGTTAATGTAAAATAGTTAATTATTGGATTAAACCCTATGTCGGGGTTGTTTGGAAAATTATTGATGGTTGGTTTATGCCGTGGTTGGTGTTGTTTGGAGATAGTGTTGATGAGTGATTGTGCGGTGTAAGCAAAAGATAAGACATCGGTTAATGTCTGATGTATGGTTGGTCTTGTGTGTTTGTCACTAGGTTTGACCGAGAAGGCAGTGATCCTAAAGGAATTTGAAATTCAGGTTGGAATTTGTGCCGAGGCAGAGATGAAGCTTCGAGCCAGGTAAGGGATGGCCCCATGTGGAGGTGGCCTTGCAAGTTGGTAAATATGTTTGATAATGTTTTTATGTTACATTGGCGCTGGGAGGCTGTTGTGGGAGCGGCCCGTTACAGTTGGTATCAGAGCATAGCTAGCTATATAAGTGGAGAAAGCTAGCGTGCTAATGGTGTCATGTATGGTCGGTTAAGTGATTGATGTGAGTGAAATTACCAGAGTAATGAGTTGGGGATTGTCTGGCATAATTTTGATGTAAGTCGATATGTCCTAATTGCTGAGATAGGGTCAGGAACAATTGGTTTGTCACTTCGAGGTTGCTATGCGTGATTGATCTGATGACCTTGAAAGTTGGACATATGGTCCGAGGACCGTAGGGATTGGGTCAATGTGGTGAGGCTTGTGATGATTTGAATGGTATACTCGGATATTTTCGATATAGGAATAGAAAAATACCATGGATTGGAATGATATACCCATAAGAAGTATACGGGTTGAAGTAATGAAGAACCAATACCCAATTGTGGGTGTGGTGTCAAGAAACCCGAATTTGAAAATTTGGGGATGTTAAGTGTTCTTAGGATAAGGATTCCTTGAGATTGATGTGTTGAGGCTCGTGTAGGGACACGAAGTGTAATACCCCGAGAGCCCAGAGAAGTTAGAATATATCGAGGATAGTGTAAGAAAGGAAACAACACCAGCTGGATACCTTTTAGGCTGAATGTTGGCAAAGAACTCCCAAGTTAAGCGTGCTTGACCTGGGATAATCTAGGGATGGGTGACCCCCCTGGGAAGTTCGTGTAGGCCCATCAGGATAAGTTGTTCTGGTCCTTCCTATCGCTCGATGTGGGATGTTACACGAAGCCAAGTCATGAAAAGAGTCATTGGCAAGGAAAGACTGAGGCATAACTAATCCGGAGAAGGATTAGTGGAGCGTCCCTACGTTAGGGATTGGCCAGGCATGTATGAGGAAATATAATTTTTTCTTGGAAGTCGTGTAGTACGGCTTATGCGCTTGAGACAGAATTAGCTAAAATGGGATTTATGTAACGCCCCATTTTCCGGGCGCGTTATTTCTTGGGACAATCCTGGGACGATAATTTTTTTCTTCAAACTAACACTTAAATAACATCATTTCTCGCATTTGTCCCAAAATTTCCTTACATTAATTTATTCTTGAAAGAGAGACATCATCATATACATACCTCAAATGCGGAAGCTAAGATCGAACCTGCCATCTTACCTTAACATAAATCATAAATCAATTATTTACATCATCATTCCTCAACGTTAAACTTAAATCATATCTTACATCATCGATTTTCAAAGCGTTCAGATTTCAAAGTAGCAGGACTTAAACACATGGGCTATATTACATCATTCATCTCATCATTCATTCATCATTCATTTCATCGTGCACTTGGAAAGTGCCATTTCATGCCTCATTCATCCTCGTACCTGCTACAATCTCCATCTGGAACGTTTGAATGTTCCAGGGGCAGAGCCCAATTAGATGATGAACCATCTAAGTAAGCAGTACAAAAATCATTTTCATGCATGTATGCAAAATGCAAAATGTCATCATTCATCATTCATCATCTCTTTCCGTGAATCGATTGCACCTTATGCTACCCGCCCATTGCTACGGCTTCCTTTCCATGCCGAGGTCAATGGTGTAGCGGTGACGATCTGCATTCCCGTTTGCACCTTAATGCTACCCCTCATTGCTACGGCTTCCTTTCCATGCCGAGGTCAATGGGTTCAGCGGTGCCATCATAACTCATATGCAATGCATGATCAATAACTTCACCGTGAACATATGCACATTTCATCATCAAAACATGTATGCAATCTACATGACATAATCACATCAAAACATGACAACATGATCAAATCGTTCACATAAATAAGGTTTTGGAAAAACCACTTTCAAATCAAGCATTTTTCATAAATCTAAATCCATTTCGGGGGTACTACTTACCTCATACGCATCTCATAACATTTCGATCCTCGTGTCAGCCTTCTAACGTACTCAACTCGAATCCTCAACATACCCTGGCCATCATATTCATTTAATGTCATTAATAATCTATTCCTCATAATTTCCTCATAACTTATCTCTATTTCTTCCTATTTTTCTCAATAATTCTTTAAACATTTTCCTCACTAAATAATTCCTCATTAAATAATTTCTAACTAAATAATTGCTAAGTAAATAATTCCTAAATAATAAATAATTTCTAAATAAATAATAAAAAATTCCTAAATAAATAATTTCTCAACAATAATTCAAACTAATTATTTCTCAATTATTTTCTACAAATATTACTCAATCACGATTCATAAAATAATATTCCTAGTTTATTGGAATTTTTAAGAAATTTTTGCTTACCTTAACTTATCCTCTCGGGCTGCCTCGGTATGTGTGCCTTGACCTTGAAATGCGTGACCGACCTCGATTGTCACACAAGTCCTTGATTCTTACACACCACCTCAATTCTTACATTTCACCTCATTCCCGAGCATTATCTCGATTTTTGTGCCACGTCTTAATTTTCGCGCATCGCCTTGATTTCTGTGCACCACCTCGAAATGCGTGCCCGAACCATTTTTCTAGCCAAAAGCTCCGGAATGTCATTACATCTTCATTTCCTATTTTTCAGAATTTTTCTAAGATTTTTCGTTATTTTTTTTCCAATTTCTTTTCTTTTTCTTCCTTTTCTTTTATTTCTTTTCTTTTCTTCTCCCTTCTACTATTCATCATCTTCTTCACAGCAACTCCCGCGCCTCCCCTGCAACTCCTTCATTCCTTTCTTCTTTTTCTTCTTCTTCTCTCTTCTTCTTCTTCTTCTTCTTTTTCTTCTTCTTTTCCCTTGCGGCTTCTCCATTCCTCCATGCTCGAACCAGCCGCTCGGCTGCACTGCCAGCGCCCTTGCTTCAGCTCCTTCATCGCGCCAAACCGCTGCCACCGCGATCGGCCAGCTCCCTGCTCCGCTCGTCACTGCCTGCGGTCTGCTCTTCTAACACGTCGTGCTCGGCCATGCTCGGCCGAGCTTGCTGCTTCTTCCTCTGGCCGCAGCCATGGCTGCCTCGCTTGCTGGCCGCACTTGGAGCTTGCGGCTATGCGGCTGCAACGCACCAACGAGCCATCTCCTCTCCCTCTCTCGGCCATCAGCACCCTCTCTTGATCTCTCTCGCACTAACTCTCTTCTCCCATTCTCTGCTTTCGGCCGAAGCTCTCATGGGCTCACTACTATGGCCAAAATCGGCCAGCTCCCTCTCTCTATATATATATCGGCGAGTGCACCCGACAACCTTGGCCAACACTCCAGACAACTCTCTCAATCCTTTGCAAAATCCTCAGTCCAAAATTCCAATTGAAGACAACCCAACAGGCTGCCTCCCACGCCTCACGCATGCTGCCTTCACGCGTAATACATATATATATATATATATATATATATATTATATATCATATATTATATTATTATTACACTTATATAATTATATAATATATATATATTTAATCCCCATAATTTACCATTATTACACTTAGGAATTTCTCTAATTTCAAATACACCCTTAGCGCTCAAATTAAATTGCATCACGATGCTTGAAACCCAAAATTAATAATCTCGAATTTGCTTTACAAGGACGATTTCACCCTCGGGTCCTCACCGGGCCTTTGATTCGTCCTGAAATCACCTAAGGGTTGATCGTCACGCAAAACCGGAACCTTCATAGGGTTCCGTTGAATTCCCAGACGTCCCATACGATAATTCGGTATTTCAACCTGATCCGAACCTGCATTTTAGCTGTACCGAAAACTATCTCAATTTCGATTTCTTTTGCTTCCATAAATCCTATCTTGGAACGCTTATCGAGACTGTGCTATTTTTCTTAGCTAATTACACTCCGGGGTATTCCCTCCAGTCGATTCGGCGATTTATTTTGCTATCCGACCAATTTTTCAGTATTTTATTCTCACTTAAATGACGTGGCAAGCTTATACCGAAACGGGGTATTACATTCTCCCCTCCTTACAAAAATTTCGTCCTCGAAATTTGCCACATCCCAAATCTTTGAAATCCTGTCCTCGAAGTTTGCCACATTCTAAATCTCAAAATTGTATCCTTGAAATGAACATCCGACTAATCCAAATAAGTAGAGAAAAACAATCTTTTTACCTTATCTTGAATAATTCTGCTAAAGCTCTTTACAACGGTCTCATCTCCAAGATAATTATATCGCCTGTAATCATCTCTCATACATAAGACCTCTAGCATGCATATCCTATTCGGAACTTAAGAATGGCATCTCGCATTTAAAATTAGAACCCTTAGCTGACTACGCTCATCAATCCTTAAACAAGCATACTTGCCAACCATGCATACCTTTCGAATTTCTCTTTCAAAACCTTTAACCACATATCTTGGTCCTTAGGCCACGAGTCCCAACTCGAGCTCCCATTTAAGTCGGCATGCACATCATCATAATAAGTCCGCGACTCTCATATCCATATCATCAACTTAAATTTGCTCTCACTAATTCTCCCATTGATATCCTTATACCTGACACTGCCAATTCCTCATGATGTCATTTATCTTATTTTTCTAACCTTAGCACACAAGTTCTTAATCTCGATACATCTTGACTTCTATCAAAAAAATCCTCAAAGAAATATTCCTATATCATCAAACGATTTCACGTATCCCTGAATCCTCGAACATCATGATTATACGTCATCACATATCCTCGAAACTAGCTATGCATCACCTTAAGTCATCATCTAATATAACCTCAAGTTTCTGTTAATTGACCACAATCATCTTCTAATCATGTCGTATAACTATTTCCTCAAGAAATCTTTATTAATAAATTCTATCTGTCTCCAATCTTACTTTCGTAATCTAACTTTTCATATCAACCGAAATCTATCAATGTCTCCCAAATCTAGCAATACTAATACCCTTGCCTTACTTGCTCATCTGGTATTTAGTCGCCAAACTAATACCTATTTATCCATAGACCCATAACTTAAATAATCCTCGCATTTTTCGAAGTGATCCTCAAATAACATTTTATATCGTCAGATTACTCATTTGATCCTCAAATTGCTTGAATTTATCCTCGAGTAATAATGTTTCATGTTAACCGACTCTAATCACGCTTGATCTTTAAGGCACCATCTCATGCCAATTGACTATAATCATACTTTATCATATGAAAATCATTTAATTTCTTTTCTCGCATTTGACCATCGACTCTTTTGACTTCCAATCAATCGTAGCATAGGTTCACTTGTTAACTCGAAATCTCCCAATTACTCAACCAAATTTGTTCTTTGACTCCAAACATCTAATCACCTCGACAATAGTGCTATTAACTTTATCCGTACTATTCTAGCCTCTTAGTCCAAACAATCTGTGACGTCATTATCATCCAATCAAAATCTTAGGACCATTTACTCTCAAGCATCACAATGAAGATCTACTTTTCCCTTATCTAACGTCACACATGACCTTAATATCACATCAAGGGTCTACTGTACTCAATTATCATTACATGTACAACTTAGCTTATCATTGCTATGGCTAATACACGACCAGTCTACTTATCTTCCAATCCTAATTTAATAGCTGGGTCATTCTGACCTTTATCCAATGTCTTGCCAATCATCCTCGATCAACCACACATAGTTCAACATTCAAGGAATCTCAAGCCATCGATGGCAAATTCAAGCTCATCATTAGGAAATAATCCCACTAAATTTTTTGGGAATACGTCCTATCATTTCTCTCGATATCTCAACTTTCTCGAGGCTTTCATTGACCGCATACGCCTGGACCACATGTCCACAGGCTCCTTATTTCCACAACTTGCCGACATTACTTTGTGATTGTCCAGCTGCGCATTCCCCGATTTTTTCCACCAGGGCTATCTAGACTAACCGTCTAGCTCAATAGGAGTTCCATTCTCCACAATAAAAAATTCTAGATCTCTAATAAATTTCAATTTGCAGCTTCTCTTACCGCGACTCGACATCCTGCCACATTTGCCATTACCTATCTCTCTCAATTATGCACTTCAAAGATTCTCATAACCTTCAAGACGACAATCCATAACTATTCTGCCAGCTAGAGTAGGCAGGTACTTACATCACCTACGGTATTCCAATCCTTGCTAGATCATAGCTTTCACAGCTTAAGAGATTCAGTCTTTATTTCCTTAACGACATTTTCCAAAGACCTTCCAGATCATTTCTTGGGAAACTTCAAAGTCTCCCTACGAATCCTTAGATTCTTAACCCTTAGGGAAATTCTTCGAAAATCCCAAATCGAGTCATCTTTGAAGATCTCTACTCAGATCTTGATATCTGGTCCCAATCATTTTCTATAAACAACCGAACCTCAAAACTTTCAAGGACTTTTTACCGACTGATACTTTAAACCACAAATAGTGATTCAAGTCCTCATGCGATTGCACGAGGCACAACTTCTTCACGAGTTCCTTCCTACAGACTTCTGCATCCTCAAGTCCATTTGGCACACTAAACTGTAGTCACAACCTCCGTTGACTATGTCTTCTTATCATTTTTTTTACGTTGCTACGACCTATCAAGCAACTCTTGGCTTTTTAGGTACCCGATCTCTTCCTCGAACTAGGATTGCCACCTCACTACTCTTCATCAAGCCCTTGAATTGGCCATGCTCTACTACCCAAAATCTCATTTATCAAGAATCCACTGACTCTTGTATTTCAATCTTTAGATCTAGCCGACTATCGACCCGTGACCATTAAATTAATTCTTTTTAGGCATTACATTTGTTGTGAATCAGCACACGAGCTGACACCCTTATCCTGGTCACATAGTAGGCTTACTCCTATACCATACATCGACCTTCGCACAACCAGTAATCACGTCACCACATATGTAGCGCCTACACGGCTCATGAGCACGCACCAAATCTACCATATCCATTTCACATGTCGAGTAGCTTTCCTTTTGTGCCACCCAAAACACGACCACCTCATGCTCCCATTGTCATACTAGACACCGAGGTACTTTACTCCAGAGCCTCGCAATGTTTGTCATGTTACCACTCCCAAGATGACCACGAATCTAAATGCAATTCTTTAAATAGGACACCCAGTCCATACTCAAACCATCTTATTTTGGGTTGATTCGCAAGACTTTCAGCCTCGCTCAACACGCTAGGGGCACACCGCCCTAGACTATTTGAACTTGGACCCCATATACTGCTAGGGCTCCTTATCATCTCTCTACGAGTCACATTGAAAACACCACCGACACCTCATCAACTAGCGTAACTCACATGCCATAACTTGATCGCCTTCGGTCTTTCGCTTGACCTAATCCCCAGGATCCTTGATCCACGTATCTGCATTCCCGTTTGCACCTTAATGCTACCCCTCATTGCTACGACTTCCTTTCCATGCCGAGGTCAATGGGTTCAGCGGTGCCATCATAACTCATATGCAATCCATGATCAATAACTTCACCGTGAACATATGCACATTTCATCATCAAAACATGTATGCAATCTACATGACATAATCACATCAAAACATGACAACATGATCAAATCGTTCACATAAATAAGGTTTTGGAAAAACTACTTTCAAATCAAGCATTTTTCATAAATCTAAATCCATTTCGGGGGTACTACTTACCTCATACGCATCTCATAACATTTCGATCCTCGTGTCAGCCTTCTAACGTACTCAACTCGAATCCTCAACATACCCTGGCCATCATATTAATTTAATGTCATTAATAATCTATTCCTCATAATTTCCTCATAACTTATCTCTATTTCTTCCTATTTTTCTCAATAATTCCTTAAACATTCTCCTCACTAAATAATTCCTCATTAAATAATTTCTAACTAAATAATTGCTAAGTAAATAATTCCTAAATAATAAATAATTTCTAAATAAATAATAAAAAATTCCTAAATAAATAATTTTTCAACAATAATTCAAACTAATTATTTCTCAATTATTTTCTTCAAATATTACTCAATCACGATTCATAAAATAATATTCCTAGTTTATTGGAATTTTTTAAGAAATTTTTGCTTACCTTAACTTATCCTCTCGGGCTGCCTCGGTATGCGTGCCTTGACCTTGAAATGCGTGACCGACCTCGATTGTCACACAAGTCCTTGATTCTTACACACCACCTCAATTCTTACATTTCACCTCATTCTCGAGCATTTATCTCGATTTTTGTGCCACGTCTTAATTTTCGCGCGTCGCCTTGATTTCTGTACACCGCCTCGAAATGCGTGCCCGAACCATTTTTCTAGCCAAAAGCTCCGGAATGTCATTACATCTTCATTTCCTATTTTTTAGAATTTTTCTAAGATTTTTCGATATTTTTTTTCCAATTTCTTTTCTTTTTCTTCCTTTTCTTTTATTTCTTTTCTTTTCTTCTCCCTTCTACTATTCATCATCTTCTTCACAGCAACTCCCGCGCCTCCCCTGCAACTCCTTCATTCCTTTCTTCTTTTTCTTCTTCTTCTCTCTTCTTCTTCTTCTTCTTCTTTTTCTTCTTCTTTTCCCTTGCGGCTTCTCCATTCCTCCATGCTCGAACCAGCCGCTCGGCTGCACTGCCAGCGCCCTTGCTTCAGCTCCTTCATCGCGCCAAACCGCTGCCACCGCGATCGGCCAGCTCCCTGCTCCGCTCGTCACTGCCTGCGGTCTGCTCTTCTAACACGTCGTGCTCGGCCATGCTCGGCCGAGCTTGCTGCTTCTTCCTCTGGCCGCAGCCATGGCTGCCTCGCTTGCTGGCCGCACTTGGAGCTTGCGGCTATGCGGCTGCAACGCACCAACGAGCCATCTCCTCTCCCTCTCTCGGCCATCAGCACCCTCTCTTGATCTCTCTCGCACTAACTCTCTTCTCCCATTCTCTGCTTTCGGCCGAAGCTCTCATGGGCTCACTACTATGGCCAAAATCGGCCAGCTCCCTCTCTCTATATATATATCGGCGAGTGCACCCGACAACCTTGGCCAACACTCCAGACAACTCTCTCAATCCTTTGCAAAATCCTCAGTCCAAAATTCCAATTGAAGACAACCCAACAGGCTGCCTCCCACGCCTCACGCATGCTGCCTTCACGCGTAATACATATATATATATATATTATATATCATATATTATATTATTATTACACTTATAGAATTATATAATATATATATATTTAATATCCATAATTTACCTTTATTACACTTAGGAATTTCTCTAATTTCAAATACACCCTTAGCGCTCAAATTAAATTGCATCACGATGCTTGAAACCCAAAATTAATAATCTCGAATTTGCTTTACAAGGACGATTTCGCCCTCGGGTACTCACCGGGCCTTTGATTCGTCCTGAAATCACCTAAGGGTTGATCGTCACGCAAAACCAGAGCCTTCATAGGGTTCCGTTGAATTCCCGGACGTCCCATACGATAAATCGGTATTTCAGCCTGATCCGAACCTGCATTTTAGCTGTACCGAAAACCACCTCAATTTTGATTTCTTTTGCTTCCAGAAATCCTATCTTGGAACACTTATCGAGACTGTGCCATTTTTCTTAGCTAATTACATTTCGGGGTATTCCCTCCAGTCGATTCGACGATTTATTTTGCTATCCGACCAATTTTTCAGTATTTTATTCTCACTTAAATGACGTGGCAAGCTTATACCGAAACGGGGTATTACAATTTAGCTCAAAGCTTAAGGAGATGAGTCGTTAACAGGCTATGTGACGAACTCTAGGAAAGAAGTAAGGCTACTTACAGTAAGGACCCTGAGGGCAGCCGTATATGATGTATGTCTGCTACAGGTATACGGTACGATGTGAGAGTATTGTTAAGGTGATTTCATAGGGAATGTACCTAGGGTATGAGTAAGCCCTAGTTGGTTCGAGATGAGGTGAGGTCTATCCTGAGAAAGAATAGGTACGTGGCAAGTGATCCTAGTAAGCCTAAAATAAGACGAAAAACCCCTAATGAGTCAAGTGGAGATTCAAGGGAATTCCGATTGGAAATGTATGAGTTGGGCATGTATTGATATGCGTGTGGAAGCCATAGTATAAGTAGTCCTTATTGTGTAGAGCCAAGAGACCGTTCATGTGAAAGATGATGAGGGGCTAATTAAACTCTCATTATGACATTTGGGGCCAGGAGGGACGCCTAAGGTCGAAAAATGAGAGGTGGACAGACTCTCATTATGATGCTTGGGGTCGGAGATGACGCCCAAGGTCACGAAATCCTTGTCTGGGAGACTAGGAGGTCCCCAATGAGGGATATGAATGGGTAAGTGGGCCAGGGGCTATGAGCTTGGTGGCAAAGTGAATCATAATGGACATGGGTCCATTGTTGTGGAAAGATGGATCTTTCGAATAGTGGTTGAAAGTCATGAAGTACGATCTTGTGGGGCAGAATTATGCGGCCTCAAGAGTGGATTGGTTCGAGACACTCTTAGATTGTAAAAGATGTAAAGTCTTGAGGAACGACACTCATGGAGTGAGCTTGAGGTTATCAAGACAAGGACAACTTGATGAGGTTGCTTTCGTGAGATGGTGGTGGGACCATCATAGTTAGTGGAGGCTTTAACGTAGTGTTAATGCTACAGGTGCAAGGTTCGCAGTAACGAATCTGATGCTATGGACAATCTGGCAGAGGACTAATGAGTTGGTTCAAGGTAAGGGCAAGTGGCCCCATTGGCTTGAACAACATAGTGAACTGCAGGTGACGATCAGATATCGAAAATCTGGAGTGGCACGAAAGGCATTAGGTCGCATAAGAGTCTTGGTTTCGTAAGACCGTTAACCTTCCATGAAGGTCCAAGTGACTGAGGGACCAGGGTTGTGGTCAATGATAGTGACTGTGTATTGTGATGATTAGACTCTTGGTGTCAAAAAGTAATCTTGGTTGAGTGACTGAGAGATCGTGAGTTGGGAAATGACCCGGTTATGCACATAGGATGATGTAGTTGTTTATGTGAGAATAGATTGTTGAGAAGCTAGTTCGATGAATGTTGAGACCATGTGGTGTCTCAAGATGTCCATAGAGAGTGGAACCCATGGAACGAGGAACGGCTCTAGCATGGAATAACGCTACAGGTGATGCCTACCAGTGACGGGTCTAATGCTAAGGACTGCAGGTGGTAGGTGGCCATTGGGTTAGCCCATTTGAGGGACCGCGTCCCTTTATGTGGGGTAACCAGTCTGCTGTGGAGACGATTAAACGCCGAAGACCTGGAGAGAACTGTAGGTTATATCTGGGCTAAGCCTGATTTCTGTTGGGACTGTGGTTTTGTGGTAGGGCTGTTGGCGGGGCACAGTAATTTAGAAGTTGTGTAGCCTGACTGAAAATGTAAATTTCTAAGCTTCAAATGAGATGCAAATTGAGACTCGATATCATTTACCTCGATGTAATTAATTATTAAAAATTGCAAGACGTTGAGATAATTTGTTTGTGATTGATATGCTATCGAGGGAAGGACAAGGGAATGAAATGTTAAAGTACTCAAAACATAACATTCATTCCATATGTTCAAATATAGTATAAGAGATCAAGCCGTACAGTAAAAAAAAAAAAAAAAGGGCAAACCATAAAAGCTGATAATGTTGCCGATGCTCAAGGACGACGATGGTTGCCAAAGATGACTGGTCCTATCTCATCAATGTCGTCTGGGAGTGGCATCTGGTTGGTGCTAGTTTTGCCAGGGTAAGGTAGAGTAGCCTCTGGGAAAATATGATGAGGGACGTCCTCTGGTATGAGGGGAAGATCGGAATTCCAGCTTGGGTTTTGATCCAATGGAGGAACAAGTTGGGGATGCGAAGAATAATATGCGAATAGTGAATCTTGCAAATAAGCTCGATAAACTTGCAACTCACTAACCTGTTGCTGAAGGGCAAGAATGTGAGATACACAGTCATAGACGGGATCTTGAAGCCAAGCTAAAGCTTCAATAGTAAGTGAAATGGCTGCCTCTGAGCGATCCCTTGCTGGAACCTGGTACAGAAGAAATGAAGCATTACCGATGCCAAAAATTCTGTGGATAGCAGAAAAGTCAATAGCTCCTTCCTCATGACTGAAGTACGGGGCAAAGAAGCACCGTGGAGGGCATTGGGCATGTAAGACTATGCAGGCACCACACCGAGGTCGGGGTCTTGGTATGTTGCGCCTTCGCATGATAGATCTGGATCTGGCTAAACAAATCAGATATGGGTCAGATTTAATGGGTCAAAACAAGGATGGGTCAAACCTGAAGCGGGTTAAGTCGAGTCAAATCAGGTCGGGTCGGATCGACCCAGATCTAGCAGCAACGACAGGGACGGTGACTGTAGCAGTGGCGATCGAGGGAGGCCGGGCGATGGCCGGTGGCTGCGCAAAGGGACTGATAGCAGTGACAGCGTGCCAGATCTGGACGATGGAGGTACCCAATTATTCTAAGAACCAAACCCCAACGGGTTCGGCATCATTCCCGAAGGAAGCGGAGCGGTACAAAGCCTCGTGACAAAAAAAAATGATAACATCAATACATCACTTACTTAACTCATTTCATCACCAATAAACCCAATGATAACATGGAAGTCATAGAATGGTTGCCACACTGATTTATATTACTAATGTGTGGAACCACGTCACGGTGAGGGAGGAAATAAAATACGAGAAACCATAGACTTTTATAGGAAATTAAGAACATGAGAAGAAGGTTAGGAGCTTGCCTTTAGACGGTCGTTTCCTTCCTTTCATGTGCTCCTGCCACGAAGTAAAACGTTCTATACAGATAATAATTAAGTTACGACTTAATAAAATAATTTGATATATCCGTATAAAATCCATAATTTAAATACATAGAATTCTCAATAATTTATCTCATTTACCTAGTCACATTTAACACCAAATACTGCCCAGATTCCCTTTTTTTTTTTTTTTGAACTTTTCTCTTCTTTTTTTTTTTTTTCCAAATTTTCATTATTTCTTATTTTTCTTTTCCTTTTCCTTTTCCTTTTTTTTCTTTCTTCTTTCTTCTTTCTTTTTCTCTTCTTTCTTCTTCTTCTTCTTCTTCTTCTTCTTCCCTGCCCCATCTTCCTTACACTCGCACCAGCGGCCACCCGCCGCTGCTTGGTCCCACCGGCTACTATTGCTAGCCAAATCGCCATCGCTGTTCGACACCGTCGACCCCGCAACTGCCGCGAGCCACCACAGCCCAACACCACCACACCTCTAGTCACCACCAACACGCACGCACAACACCGCTGTCCACCATGGCCACTGCTTTAGCATGCTCCGGTCTTTAACGCCGGCTAGCTGATCACTACGACCCCCACTGGCTACCTCTACGTGCGCCACAACTCCACAGCTGGTATGCTGCCCCACTGCTGCTCTGTTCTGCTTTGGCCATGGCCTTCGGCAACTACACCAGCCTGCAGCTGCCACCGCCTCGCACTGCAATCGGTCGCCCTCAACCATCTCCATTTTCCCTTGCTCTCTCCCTTTCTCTCTACTTTCCGATCTCTCGGCCTTAGCTCTCTCTCTCTCTCTCTCTTTTCTCTGTTTTAATTTGAAGAAAAAGGCCATTGTATGATGCTTGGCCTCCAAGCACACACGCGCGCACATACACACACATATATACATATTAATTAATTTAATTTAATTTATGCCTTTATTATTATTTTCGTCACTATTATCACAACTACTATTATTTTTACTATTATTTAGCTCCCTTAAATTCTTAAATACTGAATACTAACTTCAAATACCGAAACTTAATTATTATTCATCTCCAAAATTTTGGGATGTTACATGTCCTGCCAGGGAGAGTGGGAAAGCTCCACACCTAGTGACCTCATTCCACCCATGTAACACGGCCACTGCGATAAAGTGTTGTAGGTGCTTCTCTGGGTCCTCATTTCCCAAGTACACTGAAAGCTACGACAACTTGAACCCTGGTTGCACTGGTTATCTTTGGAGTTCTTTGGACAGAGGAAACCTCTTCTGGGGCGTTTCTTTTGGCACCATCATTACTTGCTTCTGCTCCAACACCTCTTTTATGAGGCGTTTGATGTCAGACACCTTGAGTGTTTTTTTCTCTACTTCGTTTTCGCAAGGTGATGGGATGTAAAAAGCTCTTGAGTTGGTGCTTTCTGCTCTCTCTTTATATACGAGAGCTTTTCCTGCCTGCCTATCATATTCCCTTCTTGGGTCTATCATTCTTGGGACTTAGTTATTCGGCCTTGGAGTTCTGATCCTTATCCCCTGTCGCATGGTCTTTGGAGTGTTGTCTTTGGATCTTCGGTGTTCTTCCCTCGTGTCGGTTTGTCCCATGGGGGGAATGTGGATGTCAAATAATAGTTCATGTAGTAAAGCAGTGATTCCCTGTAGTCTTCTCATACTCTCCTTATTACTCATCCTGGGTTCATTATTCTGGTGTTTCAAGGATCTACCTTGCCACAAGAATTTGTCTTGCCACAAGAATTTCGCCACAAGGATCTACCTTTGCCGCAAGGATGTACCTCGCCACAAGGATCTACTTCACTACAAGGATCTACCTAGCCACAAGGATTTCACCAAAAGAATCTTGCCGCAAGGATGTATCTTCGCCACAAGGATTTTGTCACAAGGATCTACCTTCACCGCAAGGATCTACCTCGCCACAAGGATATGACCCTGTTGATATTCAAAGATGGGTTAGAAGGCTCGCGGGAATACTTGCACGCAATGACCCTCCGACGCTTAAGTCAGTCTCGGACCAAGATAACTATTCACAAAACCAATAAAAATGTAGTCAATATGTTAAAAATTTACCGAAATCTGAAGTCCTTTTTAATGTCTTGTAGTTAGGTATTTATAAAGCGTGATTCTCAAGGATGCATGATGCTAACATGTGTCGCTTATTGAATGAGCCATGCACGAGGTGTGTGGCTGCAATCAAATCTTTGCCACAAGGCCTTGCCATAAGGCTTGTCGTAAGGCCTTGCAGTAAGGCCACTGTCGCAAAAGGGACTCGCGGCACACTACTGTAAGGCCCTTGCAACAAGCCCTTTTTATTTTTTCTTTAAAAATTCTAATTTTTCTTATTCCTGATTTTCTAGGCACAAAACTAAGTATATAAAAAATACTACGCAAAACTTTCTCCAAATTCTTTTATTTTTGAAGAGTTTGACATGAATATCAAAAAATTTGCACAAAAAAATCTACACCCCTTGATCAACTTATTTTTTGTAAACCTTGACAGTTTAAAACAATTCCCTGACATCTAAATCCTATTCTTGTATCTAAACAACACTTTCATTATCTTAGGGCCAAAGTTGTCAATTTTTATTTTCTATATATAACTTTTATTTTTTGTTAAAAAATAAAAATTAAACATGATTTGTGTAAAAAATAAAAAAAAATTTGTTTGAGGGTGAACTATAAGTTAAATAATAAATAATAGTTAAATGCTAATCTATAGGTGAGAAATAAAAAAGGCAAATAGGTCAAGTTGTGTTCTAACTTGTAGTATAGTTGTTGAAATTAATGCTAATCTATAGTTTAATGCTAGCAGTTAAAGCCCACACGGACTTCTTATTAAAACAAAACATATAATGAAGTTGAATTCTTATTTTCCAGTTGAAAATAAAAAATGGACAACTGAACAAAAATTCATAACAAAGTAGAGTCCATGCCAGATGTTATGAGCGAGAGGAGAACATTCAATTCATCAGGGAATGCAATAACAATGCCCCCTTGGAGGCCCAATAACTCCTCACATACAATACCACCACCATACAATACCATACCATACCAAAAGTCAAAGTCAATCTCACAACAGTAATGCTGCTGCCTCTTGTACAAGGAATTTTAACTTTTGCATTTGTAAGGCTAAACAAATTTCTATCATAACTATGAGAGATATTTTAGCTGCTTTTACAAAATAGATCACACCAGATTTCCTTCCTTTCTTCCTTTCCCTTTTTTTTTTTTGGGGGGGGGGGGGTGTTTGGTTAGTCATTTTGGGAAGCAAGGAAAACAAAAACAATATTTACATCATTTTTACTTGCACATAAAAAAGGATTATTTGCCGAAGCCTCAAACTTGCCAACTCGTATGGGAAGGATCTTGAAACAAACATTGGACTGGAGGCTGATGGAATATTCATTAGTCATATGCCACAAATTCAGCAGAGCAGGCAGCTGCTAGCTGCAGGACAGCGAGCTAGCTGTATTTTATCGCATTCTCATATTATCACCGGGCACTGAGAAGGGTAAGCCAGAGTGCAGAGAGAGAGCTGAGTGAAATCCAGTTGATGAGCTGATACCCTGTTCTGTGCTGTGCTGCTGTCATGGCAACAAGGCTTAATTTCCATCCAAAGATACATGAATGAATATTCAACATAGCCACTCATCTCGCAGGAGAAACTTCGTTGGCAAAGATAGAGACGCATGCATCTACAGCACCGGCCGCAAGCAGTATTTGATAAGGATGAAAAGCAAGACAGCTCACAGAACCTATTTTCTGGCCCATGAAAGTGTAGGAGTATCTGATGCTTCCTAATTGTTCACCCTGCAAACTGAAGACTTTGATAAGCTGTTTTGCTGAACCACTCGCTATGATGGGTGCGTGCCGATGAACAGCCAAAGCTGTAAGGGAGCCCCTGTGGGCATCAATTGTCAAGTAGGTATCCTTCTTCCATCTCACATCAAGGAATTGAATGTCACCAGCTTGAGATGCACTGACAATCTGCGTCACAGTTAGAAAACTCAATTATGCAAATTATAGCTTTTCAATTCCATCACCAAGCCTAAATCCCAAGATTTTGTATTGACCTAGGAGTGGCTAAAGTACAACTTCAAGATCTCACATTCCTACAAGCATGTTGAGTTTTAGAAAAAGGGAACAAACTTACACCGCCAGCAGTTGGAAAACATCCAAGTGCTTGTGTTTAATCAAATATATAAAAGTCAGGTAACTACAAGTATGACTTTCTAGCAGAGAAATGGGGTAATAAATAAGGTTCAGCGATCTTACCTTTGCTGGATCAAGTCCAGGCTGAAAACCAATCCCAACCACTCTCTCTACTCTCTGGGTGTGTGGCCGTGTCGCACAGACAAGCCTGAATAGCACAGATTAAGATACAAACAAATGAAATGGTGATGGTGAAGAAGAGATTTCCATTAATAATATTAGATTGACCACTAAGGATCTGAAGTCAGAATAATAAAAAACAACACTGCATTGCCAAAAATTGGCAAAACTGAGTAAACAATGAAATATGTTAATAAATAAGAAACTACTGAAATAAGTTGTGGGAATTTTTGAATTATTATTGCTTATAAGAATGCTTCCATAGACTGGGCAACTTTTTATGTCAAGGAGCATTAGAAAAATGCTTACATATCAGGTGTCCGAATGTCAAACAGTCTAACAGAGCCATCCGCAAAACCAGCTGCAAATTGACCCGCATGAACTTGAGAAGCAGACTACAGAGTGCGTCATAAAGATGGACATTATCAGAAAATATTAATAGTAAGGAATGTACAGAAGCGACCAATAACAAAAGGGTGCAACATAAAAGAAACCAAAAAACACAGCTACAGAAGACAAAGTCATCACTTTTCATTCCCAAGGCAAGGATCAATAAAAGCAATCAACAGAAAGGATAGAATTTCATTTATACCCAAAATCACAAGAAGAATATCCTGATAGCAGAATCACCATTGTTTTATTATACATTGGACAACAACTTGTAAAAAGTAAAATAAACAGATAATCAAAGTCAATCTGACTCAAAGTTCTACCCAACATAACCAGAGAATAAGATTCTCTTCATGGCTAAACTTGATGTCGGCAGTCATTTCTATGATGTAATTTGTTTATTGACTGGTGAATTTCATATGAACTTCCTAGATAAAGGGTTTTATTGTTTGTTAAGTACAAACAGTCTACAAATAACACCAAGTTGATGCCGGAAAATACAAAAAGGGGAAAATGAAGTCCAACAAATGCAAATCAAGTGCCAGAATATAGTGAGGTACAGGTTTGAAGTAAAACAAACCAATGATGAGATATTGCTATCTGATGACGAAGGGACAGAGTTAACAAGCTGCTCCTTATCCAGGTCCCACACCATAATGGGTGAAATATCAGCGGCAGCATACTAGAAGCAGCAGGATTAAACATATGTATTAAAATTATATGTGCAAATGAAAAACTTGAGCAAGAAGAAATCCAGAGTAAATGGTAGAATTCCCAAAATACTACAATCCTAGAGTAGGAATGTACCAGACATCCAGACTGCTGCTGCCAATCCACAATTGCATTCACCTTTCGCACAACAGGTCTATGACCTTGGACTGAAGAGAAGGCAGTCACAAGTTTTTGTTTATCCTTTGAAGTGTAATCTTTCCAAATGTGGACATTCCCGTCACCTGAATTCCCACAAAACAGAAAAAAACAAAAAACAGTTTTAAGCTTACATAAAAAATCTGCAGAAACAACAAGAAGCTGATCAAACAGAATGTAAAACTAATTTACAGGAAGCAACAAGAAGCAAGCTGTCATCAAGCTCATTCACGAGACAAAGCTTTGATATTCCTTTGTCAGGATAATCATGATTGTCAAAAGTATTAAGCAGCATAGCTTCCTCATAGTTCCATATCCTGAAAAGATACAAGTGCCCGGCACTTAACATGAGATGCATGGGAAAGTAACCAGAACTATGAAAAATAAGCCCAAGCTAACAAAAATTTGATATGTATCTACAGCTTAAATTTCATCCAACAGATCAACCTATTTCAGTTACATGTAAATATCTATAATCATGTTCTTTGTGTTGAAGTTTGACTATCAAATTGGGAATATTTTATAGTTAATTGAACTCATGAAATTGGAGCAAATTGATTGAAATGAAATTGATAACAAATTTGTATATTTTCCAGACTATTGAAACATACTACCATATTCAGTATATTTCTATAACTCAAAAGAAAAGAAAAACAGAAGTGGGATTCCTATACCTGATTCGTTCAGTCTCATCTGCAGCTATCACAACTGGACTAAAAGGTTGGAGCAAAATTGATTTGGTACCTGTCTCAAACTTTGTATCCCAACTAGCAATTTGATTATGCAACTTGTTAATGGCTGAAAGAAAGTGAGCAAAAACTCGTTATAGATAGACAAAAACAGAATATCAAGAGAAAAGAATAAGTCAAAACCAATCATTTCAGAGGAGTCAACAAAGCACCTAAGTATATTATGAAATAAAAAAAGGTGATGAAATGGAAGAAAAGAGATGAAGCCAATCACTATAAGGACCCACATGAATGCTGGCATTTGGAAATGTTGTCCAGGGCAATTTTCTCTCTCTCCTCTCTTCTAGCCATTACTTCTTCGCTGTCATCAGCAGCTGTAAGAAGTGGCTTCGAGAAGTGACCACAGCTCCAATTGTAGAAGGTTGATTGTGGAAAAAAACTGTGCTCTGAAAACCCAGATGCTCCACCAGAGCCTAAAAGTGGATCAGCTAATCCCGTGTCTGGTGAATTCATAAGGTGGGGTCTAAACTCTAGTGAGTAAACTCTTCTCATTCCTGATAAGTAACTTGGTCGGGGAGGACTAACTGGAGGAGTTCTAAACGTAAGGGGCAAATGTCCTGTTAAACATCAGAAGGAAAACTTTAAGTAAGAATACATGCAGAGGCTTAATACAAGGAACAGATAAAGAATTCATTAGGAAGTATATACATCAATAAAAACCAATATATTAATAAGCTCAAATTTGAGGCACTAGTGGTATAAAATCTTTTAATACAAGTGGATACTTAAATGTGGGACTTCAGCATTTGTCAAATTTTTCATATAGTAATTAGCTCTCCAATTATGAAAATGATACGTTTCGATGATCCCCCAAGTCCAAATTCTTATACTGTCCATGCATCAAAACTACACTTTAGCATACTGAACCCAGCAAATACATGACTTGGCAACCAGGCACCTGCATTGGCAAGCTAATTTTTGTTTTTCCTTTTTCATTGTATAAATAGTGCACCTTTACATGAGGTTGGATAAAATAGAATGAAAGCAATAAAAATATAAAACAAACCCCAACATAAAAGAAATTGAATAAATTGTAGAATAAGCCAAAATTCAAAAATATCTTAATGTAAAACCAATTTAGGAAGTCCAATTCCAATACAGTCAAATTATATAGATTTGATGCAATTAAGATAGAAGTTCCATTATGCTTGAATCTGATAAAATAAATCATGCATATGGGTAGTGTTTTACTCTCTGAAAAATTATATGAACTATTAGTTATTTTCTCGTTAAATTTGTGTGTGTTGGGGGGGGGGGGGGGCGCTCAAATTTGGTCAATATTGCAATTCAAAAACTCTATACACTTCAAGTTCCCATATTATTAGCTGAAAGAAAAAGATTCATACTCTAATTAGGGCATTGCCATATCTGTGACAATTATGACCTGTTAAGCGCAAAGAAACACAAAATCAAAGTAAATTACCTCCATTCATATCAAACCATGAAGATGAACGGGCTAGACCAGAAAGACTTGGGGATTCACCAGCCCGAATATTGCTGCCAGTAGTCTTCACAGATTTTGTCACCACTTGTTCAATCCCAATAATGGATAGTACTCGCCTGCCAAGGCTAGCAATACGTGGTGATGGATCCTTTGCCAATGTTAGCATAGCCAGTACACATTGTGAATACAATGTGTTGTCTAGAGGTCTTGGCATTGTATTGTTTATAACACCATTACTCACACCATCATTCAATGTGCCAGAATCAGAATGTTGGGATGAATCATCAGACACAGGAGATCCATTCATTGTCCCAGAAGAAGCAAGGGGACTACTGGTGGAGACCCTTCCATCTCGAACTGCTGCTTGATTGTCTCCTCCAACTCTAAAAAGATGACCAAGTTGAGAAGCCGTAATAGTTCCATGTGGCATGTATTGGGTTGGAGTAGCATAACCAGTCCCAGTACCCTTCTTGGCCAAAGATGGCAAGGAACTAAGCACAGAGTTAGACTGAGGTTTCCAGTAGGCTGCAGCAATGGACTTCAAGTGCTTGTTGTGGCCAAAGGCAAAGCGTGCCAAAGCTGTTAAAAAGTGGAGGGAGGAAATGTTACCAACACATGAACAATTTCAGATAAAATGTGTGCTTGTATAACTTCTACTCATCCAAATCCAAATAAGAATGGGAAAGAAAAGTTGGAAACACAACCAAAAGATGCAGCAATGAGGTGCAAATAGACATCCATAGAATAATAGAATATTGGCACACCATAAATGCATCCTAGTGGGCATGTTAAACGTTATCAAAATGAGCTCAATTGTGTCAAAAAATACTGAGATGGGCATGATCTAATAGGTTACCAATTACCTGTTTTCCCTCAGTATGTTAAAGTAAAAGTAAGGTGATAAGTCATTTTCTAATATGTAACAACATAACTCAAAGGGGACATAATGTCAAGCATCAAGAATGCAAGATAAAGGCCACTTGTACCAACCATTAGTTCTATAATTTAACAGTATAGCAGTGATGGGTCTATTATATGCGTAGGAGTAGTTTTCTCATAAATTCCCCTTCTCAACTGCTCTCTTCAATATCTCAATCTCCTTTCTTCTTCTTCTTCTTCTTCTTCTTCTTCTCTGTTTCTTCTTTTTCCTTCTTTCTCTGTCCTGTATTTGCTCTCTTCCCTTCTCCACTCCCTACTGTCCCATATCAATTTGGTATCAGAGCAAATCTCACTCCATCTTGCTTCAGTTTGAAACCTCTCTGTTTGTATGTCCATCAGAAACACACAGCAATAATTCATCACACCATAATCAACACAGCACCATAACAAAGCACAGAACCATCAGAATCACAATCGGGGCAAAAGCCTTGTGAAGAAGTAAGGTCTCACTACAGATCTGACCATCATCTATGACATGCCCACATGGCAGTGTAATACCCCTTGATGAGTTCATGATAAAATTGATAATTAAGAGAATAGTGGTATATGGAAATTTCCATAGGCTGCCCTTGAATCAAGGGGGAGGCATATAAAAATATAGAATGCCTTAAGAAGGGCAAATTGGTAATTTGGAGTTCCTCCCCATAAAGGTAAATTATTTTGTGGAGAAAACATTTATATATTGGGGAATTGGACTTTTGGGGAGTTTAATTCTTGCTTAAGTCCATGGAGAAAATGTATGGATAATTAGGAACTAAAAATGGAAGCCAAGTAGGAGCAAATTGGTGACACTTGGCAAGATCTCATGAAAGGACTCCAATTAAATTATGGAAATAAGAAATTAGCCTAATTGAGTGTAAATAAGACACTTGGCAAGATCTTGTGAAGCAAGATGTGGAATTTAAAGGAAATTCAAAAAGGAAAAAGAAAAGTGTCTTTCAAGCATTAAATGAAAGACATCATTATGTTGATTAAAGAAATTCTTTAATAAATTGGAAATTAGTCTTGCATTAATGGTTGAAAATGGAGGATTTAAGAAAATGCAAACTAAATGGATAAATGTCTTTCAAGGTGATGTTTGTGAAAATTGTCTCACTAAATTAATTCTTGAGAAAAGGGCTATTTTGGCTAAAAGACAAAAGGGATCTAAGGGATGAGATTTAATCTTGGAGAAAAATCAAGATCAAGGGCTAGGATCAAGCAAGATGAGAATGATCCAAAGGCTAGGATTGATTCTGGCAAGGATTGAAATCAAGGGCCAAGATTTAGTAAAATAAAGAAGATCCAATGACCATGAATTAATTCTTGGAATGGCATGGATTGCCAAATAATAAGGAATTTGTTTAATTAAAAGAATGGAAGAAAGGGATTGTTCTTGGCATTAAAAATCAAGGGCTAAAATTTATTTCTTCCTTAAGGCATGAACTGTGCTTTCTTGGAAGGTGAGGATTAAATCTCCCAATTCCCATCAATGGTGGAGATTAAAGAAATCAAAATGCCATGTATTGAAATCTCAAATGGCTAGGATGGGTTCTTTAAAAGAAAATTTAAGGGCTTGGATTAAGTCTTGATTTTAAATAAATTAAAGAATACAGAAATGGGAGTAATATAAATAAGAGGAAGGTGTAGGAGGCCAAATTCTTTTGGCTGTAAGTGGGTTAAAGAAGAAGAAGAGGTGGAGAAGAAAGAAGAAAGGCTCAAGTAAAGGTAAGCTCTAGCCTTCTTTCCCCCTCAATTAGCAACCTTTATTTTCCTTATGATCTAAGGTTATTTATTTATTTTTTTTCCTCTAAGGTGGTTTGAATCAAAAAGAGTCTTGGAAGGTTAGGGCTTGAAGTTCGAAGAAGAAAAGAGGTAAGGGATGACTCCAAGTGGTGTTGGTCTTGCTTGCAATTGTAAGTATTTCTTTATGAGGTGCATGTAGTGGTCAACATTTACATGATATATGTTCTAGTGTACCTATGGCCATATGGAGGACTAGTGTTGTGAGAAGGGTTGGTTGATGCCTTAACCTATGGAGGTTATAAGGGCATGAAAGACTACCCATTTTGCATTGCATTTTTGCATTACATGCTTTCTCATGCTTCATTTACTTATGCATCGCACCCTTACTTAGCAATGGCTCATAAGGTCATTTTGACCTCTTTGTAGGTGGGGAAACATCAAAAGGAAAGAGTACCTTAGAGGGTTAAAGGATATTGAGCAAGGAAAATTTATGTGAAGGTGTATGTATTTTGCTTGTGTAGTGTAAGTTGATGTATTTCTTTTGGTTGATGTGTATGTATACTTGATGTGGGAGAATGGAGGAAAACTTTGATGTTTTTGGAGGTATTTGGGGTATATTGAAATTCTGGAAATTATGATAAAGAAAAACAAAAAAAAAAGGGGGGGGGAGGATGCTGCTACTGCTGGTAGGGGCGCACGTGAGGCCGCGGGCAGCAGGCGAGCAGTTTGCGCTCGCAGGAGGTCCGCGCGCTTAGCCAGCTAAACGAGTGTGCCATGCGCGTGGCTGGCAAGGCAAGCGCATTGTGGGCGCGCGACTAGTGTGGCTGCCGCCCTTTGCTGCTATTTTTCATCTTTTTTTTTTATTTTATGTCTAGAATTTCTGGAATAAAAGCATATTTTTTATAAATAAATAAATGTGGATTTGGACGCCAAAAATATTTATTAAATTAATGTAAATTTTGAGACATTTTTGAAAAAAATTCTTATTTTTTAGAAAATAAAATAAAGGAGTATTTTCTTTGAATTTGGGAAAATTGATGGAAAAGGGTTGTGATTTTGAATCCCAAAAGTTTATTTATTAAATGATGGAAATTGGGTGTATTTTGAAAAAAAAAAAAAAAGAGAGAAAATAAACGGAGGTTTGGCTAACGAAAAATTGATTAAATTTTCCAAGAGGAGTTTAACCCAAATATTTTTCTAAGGGAATTTGGATATAAGAAAAACGGGTTAATAATTGGGCCAAATATATTTTTCTAATAATTAACGCCTTGTGCCATAGTGAAGTAAAGTGTGTTGGGATTCGCTTGTTTGTCGAGTCCTAGGTAAGTCATCCTTGGCTCATCATTATGGGCGAAAAAATGGTGACTCTCACCAAGGTTTCAGGTTTATCTTCGCGAGATCTTTTTGATTTTCTTTCCCTGAATCCTTAAGTGAAGCGAAGGGAGGGGCAAAGCTTAGTTCCCACCTAGGGTGTTTCTCCTTGAAACATAGTCCGTCTCTTCATTATTGCCTTAGCGAGTAAATAGTTAGGTTGATTATTCACTAGTAACACTTGTGGTCGAAGCGGGGCGTTACAACATGTCCAACACTTAGAGATTTTAAAACAGATATATGAGGGGACATGCTTATCCCTCTGTGGATACTTTAATGACGTATAGGATATGGAATATTTTGTTTCTATACTTGGTTTTCAGCATGACTCTTTGGCTTTCGATAGCATGCTACTTCTTTTCAAGACTCTTCACGCTTCTATTCTATTTATTTGTCATTTTCGACTAGATAGCGAGGAACAAGGGTTGGAGATGTGAGACAACTGGAATGGTGCAGAACCCAAACCAAAGAAATGAGAAATCCTGATTACTCAAAACTAATATCAATATTCAATATCATTAATCAAAGTCTGATTTACATCACTAAAGGATTATTTAAAGACAACTAATAAATAATAATATATTCTGACTAGGATTCCCTTACCCAGTGTTCTAAAACGCGCTAGGCGCTAGTCGGGCGCCAGGCTGGGGCCTAGGCGGGATTAGGCGGATTAAGAAAATTATTGGTTTTTTTTATTTTTTTTAATTTTGTGATGTGTCTTGATGTTATTTTCAATTAAATTAAAGTTGAAATAAGTATAAAAATATATATCTAACATATAAATAGAAAACATATATATCTAGCATATAAATAGAAATAAAAATATATATATTTAATATATTTAACATAAAAAAGAAAATATATATATAACATAAATAAAAAATAAAATTAAACAACATAAAACCTAACAGAATATAAATACTAAATTAAATAACAGAAAAATTAAAAAAAAAACAAAAGTGGGAGAGGCAACAGCAAGCAGCAGCGTTGCTGCTGCTTGCTTATTGCTGGCTATTACTTACCGAAGGAGGCGGAGGCCCGGAGGGTGAGTGAAGATTGAAGAAGATGAAGGCTGAAGCTGCTGCAACTGAAGAGCAAGAGACGGTGGCGACGGGCCGACGGCGACTCTGCAACTACACGAGGAGACGGTGGCGGCGTGCGCGAGAACGAGAGAGGCGATGGCGACGGCGATTCGGCGATAGACTGTTGGTGGCTGCGTGCGCGAGAGAGAAGGGGAAATCGACGAGGGAAAGGGGTAGCGAGTAAGTAACTAAAACCCTAATCAATTTATACCAGGCGCTTCACGCGGCCGATTTGGCCGCCTTGGCCAGACGGTTAACGCGGCTAGGCGTTC
The DNA here is from genome assembly GCA_036245055.1 of Diospyros kaki. Lineage (NCBI taxonomy): Eukaryota > Viridiplantae > Streptophyta > Magnoliopsida > Ericales > Ebenaceae > Diospyros > Diospyros kaki. Next base: position 15,627,003 of record BSEG01000009.1, on the reverse strand, counting down.
GCCTTGGCCGCCTAGGCGCCGCCCGGTACCGATTAGCCGGGCTGGCGCCTAAGGTGGCCGATTTGGCCAAAATCACGGCGGCCAGCGGCCGCCTAGGCCGCGTTTTAGAACACTGCCCTTACCTAATCTAATTAAGATTATAAAGATAATCCCAATCTAATTAGGATTCTAGGAAATGAAAGAAATCAATCAAAAGAAACTAGGAAACAAATTAAAAATAAATAGACTAATAACAACAACAACATATCCAGCCGTTATCCCACTATGTGGGGTTGGCTACATGAATTCTAGACTTCTATGTGGGTTACATCACAACAGATAGTTTGTCTAGAATTCATATTTGGATCCGACTAGGTTTTACGCTGGCTGTCGACTACCTAACGCAACCCTCCTCCTTTATCCGGGCTTGGGACCGGCAGTGGATAATATCCCCTGGCGAAGTAATGATGAAATGAAGTTTGAACACCATCTTCACATGGAGAAATTTCATGAGATGGTGGTGAATGAAGATAATTGATATAGTTGTGTTCCATAACTTAGTTGACATGGTGAAACCAACAAGTACAATATGGAAACACAACATCACCACTATCTTAAATTTTTAAGAACTCGTGCATTGTTTTCCAAAATATTTGTTTCTATAATCTTCATCATTCTCACTCAATTCAAAATAACTTAGCTTAGATGAGTTAGATTGTAGATACCACTCCAACAACTCAGGATCTAGGATTCAAAAATCCTCATCAGTAATCCAAATATATTATCTAAATCTAGTCAATCTTCCCTTTTGACAAGAAATCGTCGATAGCCCCCACCATGAGAAGAAGCCATAATCTCATTGTCAAGCACAACATCAATCACATCCTTTTGTTGCACTATGCATAAGATTCAATAAAGGAGGCTCAAATGTGCCACGATAAGGTGTTAAATCTTCCGCAATGAAAACAAGACTAATATTAATATTATTAGGTAAGTCAAGTAAATAAGCATTAGGTTCAAGTTTTTTAATGATAGGAAAGGGGCCACTAGCTTGAGAATACAGTTTCTTGAAGGAATATTTAGGAAAGCGCTCGGGACAGATACAAACCATGACACAATCACCTTTATTAAATTCCCAAGCCCTATGATGTACATCAACAAGAAGTTTATAGTCAACAGTACTCATTGCAATTTTCTGTCTAATCTCAGCATATAGGTTATGGATGTGTTGGGCAATTTTCAGCAAGCTCAGAAATTAAGGCATCTAGGGTTAAGAGCACAAGATCAATATGGGTGCAAGGGGAGTAACCATGAACAATCTTAGAAAGACTTTTACTAGTGAACCTATTAATAGAGTTGTTATAGGCAAATTTGGCAATTGGAAAAACCTAGTCCCAATTACCAAGCTTTTCTCCTACAAAACACCTAAGCAAGTCTCTAAAACTATAATTTACAACTTCAGTTTGTTCATTAGTTTGGGGGATATAAGGCATAAGTGAATTTCAAACTTGTCCCAATACGATTTGAACAATTGTGAGAAAACTTTGTATATATTTCTCTAATCTTCACTAGGAATAGTTACAATATATATAGGAGAAAGAAATCAATCAAATCCCTATAACTAACGAAAAAAGAAAGAATCCTAGTTATATCAATTACTAATTTACATCAATCAATCAATCCCAACAATTAAGGTTGATTATAATCAATCCCATAGATTGTGGGATAATTGGGATTGATAATCAATCTCATAAATGTCTGTCGATTCTAACGTGTTTCATCCTGCCATGCTAAACTGGGTTGTGTACTACACTTATAGCTGATTTACTGTCGCTGTAAAGTTTCATGGAACTGATGATAGCCATGTTTAAATCCGCCATAAGTCTTTGGATCCAAATGAGCCCATAAGTTCCTTGAGCCAATGCATGAAACTTGGATTCTGCACTGCTTCTTGCAGCAACGGTTTGTTTTTTACTTCTCCAAGTGATTAGATTTCTCCAAACTTTAGTGCAAACCAGTTGTAGATTTACTGTCATCTATTGCTCCAGCCCAATCTGCATCTGAGTATCCCACTACATCCCTAGTACTTGTTTTTCCTGACTTTTAAGTATCTCAGGATCTGAATTGTTGCATCCATATGCCTCTTCATGGGAGCAGCATGCATGAATTAGCTGATCAAACTCACACTGAAAGTGATGTCTAGCCTAGTTAAGGATAAATAGATCAATTTCCCAACTAAGTATTGATAGGTCTCCCTGTCCACTAGAGGATTATCATCTGTAATCTTCTGTTTCCAATTCCTCTCTAGAGGTGTCAATGTAGGTCTACATCCCAATTTTCTAGTTTCCTTCAATAGATCCAAAACATATTTTCTTTGTGAGATAAAAATTTCCCGTTTACTCCTAGCAAACTCCATTCCCAAGAAATACTTTAGAGTTTCGAGATCTTTCACTTTGAATTCTAACTAGAGTTTTTTCTTTAAATTAAGAATCTCTGTAGTGTCATCCACCTGTGGTAACCATATCATCTACATAGACAATCAAAACTACTTGCTTTCCATTATCACTTCTTTTGACAAATAAAGTGTGATCAGTCTGTCATTGTTTATACCCAAGTTTCTTCACAACAGAGCTAAATCTAGTAAACCATGCTCTATGAGACTGTTTTAGACCATAAAGGGATTTTTTCAGTTTACATACCTTCCCTGACCCAACATGCATCTCAAATCCTGGAGGAGCTCTCATGTAAACTTCCTCATCTAGAGTGCCATTCAAAAACACGTTCTTAATGTCCATCTGGTGTAGTTCTTAATCCAAGTTTGCAACTAGTGATAACAATACTCGAATTGCATTTAGTTTTGCCACCGGAGCAAAGGTCTCTTCATAGTCAACTCCATAGGTTTGGGTGTCACTTGAGCCACCAATCGAGCCTTGTATCTTTCTACAGTGCCATCTAATCTGTACTTCACTATAAACACCCACTTGCTTCCAATAGTCTTTTTTCTTTCGAGCAACTCCACCATCTCCCATGTTCCATTTTCTTTTAGAGCTTTCATTTCTTCCATTACCGCCATTTTTCATTGTGGATCTTGTAGTACTTCAAGAATAGTGTAGGGCACTTGAATCTCATCTACTTTGGAAATAAAGGCCTTGTAACTCCCTGATAACTAAGAATATGTGAGATATAGTTAGAAATTGAGTGCTTGGTACAAGCTCTTACCCCTTTTCTAACAGCAATTGGGAGATCCAAGTCATCTTCTTCAACCACACTTGATTCCTTTTCCACAGGAGGATCTACCACTGGTTCAAACTCATGGTTCTGTTCAAGAGTGCGTAGCTTGCGAGAGTAAACATGTTTCCATGGTGGTCCAGCATTGTGGGACACTCCCCTTGGATTTGGGACCAATTTGGTTTGAGTGTTTAGAGAGGAAGAGTTGGGAAAATCAAGGGCAGGTAAGGTTACAGGATGCAAGGAAAAAACTTGTTGCTCAGGGTTCGGTTTAACAAGTTCTCCTACGACTATTGGATCCCAACGATGATCTCTCGATGAAGTCTTCCCCTGGAGAGTAGCTTGGGGATAGAAGAATTGATGTTCCACAAAGGAAACATCACAGGAAATCAAAAATCTTTTGAAGGCAGGATAATAACACCTGTACCCTTTTTGAGAAGCAGAGTAGCCCAAGAAAATACACTTGTAGGCTTTGGGGTCAAGCTTATTGGGATTGGGTTGATTATTGTAAACAAAGGCAAGACACCCAAAAACTCGAAGTGGAAGAGAGTGATCCTGAATCTGATAGTGAGGAATTCTCTCTGATGAAGAGAGAAACTCGCAGAACTAAGAGAAAGAATGAGTCGAGAATTTGGGAGGGAAAAATTAGAGAGAAAGAGAGAAGGAATGGAAGAGAATTGAGAGGGAAATAATACTAATCTAATTATCAAAAGTCAGTACAATTGGGTTGAGGCAGGGTAGTTATACTACCCAGCTGGGAATAGGCACCAAAACGGTTGCCTAAAATCCCTTCTAGAATCAGCAACTTGCCTTCCCAGTTGTAGGCGTTAGTTAGCTTGTTGCACATGCTGCCAGCAAGCTCAACTCTTCTTCTAATCAACGAAAAATGGAAAAACTACTATTTATTACAATATTCTCATGTAGCAGCTAGGTAAGTGACACCTTCTCCCCCCTTCAAACATTTCTTGTCCTCAAGAAATGTGCAGTAGGCTGGTTATGCTTGGGAACTACTTCAGTAAATCTAGGAGGTACTCCCATGTGTTGTTGTCCGAGTGTAGGGAGGACCATGTTACCAATACTTGAATGATAGGAGCCCCTTGCTTGTAGATGACACGCTTGTCTAGTATAGCCATAGGAACTGTTGGCTCTGCTTCTTCCTGGAGACTAGGCGGAAGGGAAGGATTGGTGACTTGTGACCCCACGCTCTTCTTGAGAAGAGAGACATGGAAGACCGGATGCATTCGGGCTCCCTCCGGTAGTTGTAGTCTATAGGCCATTGGCCCTACCTTAGCTAGCACTAGAAATGGACCGTAGAATTTGGGGCTTAACTTGGAGACTGGTTAGCAAGAGATAGCTTTAAGGTGTTGATGGTTGAGTTTCAAGTACACCTCCTCCCCTTCTGAGAATTCCCTCTCACTTCTTCTTCTATCAACCATCTGTTTCATTCTGTTCTGAACCTTGGTCAATTTTCCCTTTAGGATTTCTTGTCTTTGTTGCATGTAGGCCTCCACTGCTATGACTGTTGTTGGTTCTTCAACTGCTGGCAACAATGCTGGCTTATAACCATATAATGCCTCGAAAGGGGTCATGTTAATAGAGCTGTGATGGCATGAATTGTACCACCATTGGGCCACCACTAACCACCTGTGCCACCCTTTTTGCCTTCGGAAACAGAGGCACCTTAGATAGGACTCGAGGCACTGGTTTACTCGTTTAGACTGTCCATCCGTGTGAGGATGGTAAGCGATTGACATATGTGGCTTAGTGCTCAGGGATTTCATTAATTCCTTCTAAAATAAGCTGGTGAAAATCTTGTCCTTGTCAGATATAATAGACTGTGGCACTCCGTGTAACTTCACCACGTTATCCAGAAACATTCTTGCAACCTCTTGGGCTATGAAGGGATGGGATAAACCAAGGAAATGACTGAACTTGGTGAATCTGTCAACCACCACTAAGATGCAGTCCTTATCCTCTGATTTTGGTAATTTTTCAATGAAATCCATGGTGACATTGGTCCAAGCCTCTTCTGGAATGGCCAAAGGGTGGAGTAACCCGGATTGGGGCACCATTTCATGTTTGCATCTCCTGCAAATGTCACATTTCATCACATAATCCATCACAAACTTCTTAAGCTGCAGCCAATAGAAAACTAGCTTAACTCTTCTATAGGTATTCTGAATTCCGGAATGGCCTCCAAGGGGAGAGCTATGTAGAGAATGCAATATCTGATTTTTTAAGGGTTCACTCTCTCCAATCACCAGTCTTCCCTTGTATCTTATTAACCCATTGGACAATGTATAGTCAGGCCTGCAGCTTCTCTTTATACTTAGTTGCTCTAGAAGCTCTTTCGTCCATGTGCCTTGGTTATAGCTATCAGTTATTTCTTGTAGCCAATTCGGCACCACAAATGTTATAACAGTCAGAACCCCTCCTTCTTGGCAGCAAGATAAGGCATCGGTTGCCACATTCTCCTTTCCTTTTCTAAATTGAATGACATAGTCGAGCCCCATTAACTTTGCCATCCCTTTTTTCTGTAAGTGGGAGTGGAGTTTCTGTTGGAGTAGAAAATCGAGGTTTTCACAGTCCATTTTGATAACAAACCAACCTTCTTCAAAGTAATGTCGTCACTTGTCCACTGCCATAAGTACTGCTAGCAGCTCCTTGACGTATATGCTAAGCCCCTGATGTCTAAGGCTCAAAAGTTGGCCAAGGACTGCTATAGGCCGGCCTTCTTGAGATAGGACTGCTCCTATTCCCACTCCACTTGCATCCATTTCCAGTGTAAAAGACTTGTTGAAGTCAGACATTCCCAGCATCGGTACCTCACTCATGGCCTTCTTAAGTAGTTCAAATGTTTCCTCTGCCTTCTGATCCCACTTGAACCCTTCCTTCTTCAATTGTTCTGTTAATGGTTTGCGGATCTGACCGTAATTTCTTACAAACTTTTTGTAATATCCTGTAAGCCCCAAGAATCCTCGCAGAGACCTGACATTATTAGGCTTCAGCCAAGCTATAATGGCTTCAATTTTGCTAGGATCAAGTACCTACTCCCTCCTTAGATATAACGTGCCCCAAGTATTCAATCTGAGTTTGTGCAAAAGCACACTTGGACCTTTTGATGTACAACCAGTTGAATCGCAAGACTTTAAAAGTAGTCCTAAGGTGTTCTAGGTGAAGGTTAAATGTAGGACTGTATATTAAAATATCAACAAATAATACTAACACAAATTTTCGAAGATAGGGTTCAAATATTTGATTCATCAAGGCTTGAAAGGTAGCGGGGGCGTTAGTAAGACTAAATGGCATAACAGTGAACTCATAGTGGCCATGATGGGTTCGAAAAGCAGTTTTGGCAGTGTCTGTTGGGTCCATTTTTATTTCATGGTACATGGATCTTAAATCTAATTTGGAGAAGACAGAAGCATCTTTGAGTTCATCGAGTAAGTCTTCAATAATGGGTATGGGAAATTTATCTTTGATAATGATGGCGTTTAGTTGTTTATAATCAATACAAAAACGCCATGTTCCGTCTTTCTTTTTGACCAAGAGGACAGGGGATGCAAATGGACTACGGTTGGGTCTTACGATAGATTGGGATAGCATGTCTTTCACCAATCTTTCAATTTTTGTTTTCAGCTTTGGGAGGTATCTGTAAGATCTAATATTAACAGGCTCAGCTTGAGGGATAAGGGGTATAGAATGGTCTAGGGACCTTGGAGGGGGTAAGGACTTAGGCTTTACAAATAGGTCTTGATATTCAGTTAGTAATAACTCAAGTAAAGCCAACTCAGATACCTGCCATGAATTGTGGGAATGTTGGTGGTTGAATTCTGAGCCATCTTCCTCCGATTCCTCATAGGTTGCTCCCATCTCCCTGGTTCCAATGGAAAAGAGATAAGCCACTTGAGACATTTTCTTCTGGAACAGTTGATGCAACTTCTTCCCTCTTATCAGTTTACACAATCTCGTCTCCAAACTGCCTTGAAGAATTACCCTCCTCCATTCCTTCTCTAGGGAGACCTTTATTTTATTGAAATCAAAACTGATTGGACTTACTCCCTTCATCCAATCTACCCCAAGTACTATCTGGCAACCACCAAATTTCAATAACCTCAGATCAGCTTCAAATAATTCGCCTTGCATTTCCCAACAAAATCCTAGGCAAGCAAATTTGCTTATCACTTTTTCTCCATTGGCCACCATAACTGACAGTGGCTGTGTGCTAGAGAGAGGGTACTTCATCTTCTTGGCTATACCCTCATCGATGAAGTTATGAGTACTCCTACTATCGATCAGCACCATTAGGGTCCCCTCCTGTGCTTGACGCTCTACTTTTATTATCTTGCTGCCAACTACTCCTTTGATGACATGCAATGAAATGGCCCCGTTGTCCTCCTCCTGTGCCTCAACCATTATTGCCATATCTTCCTCCTCTTCTTTTTCTCCCCCTTCCAACAACAACAACAGCTGCTTCTTACATTGATGCCCCAGTGTATATTTATCTCCACATTTGAAACACACCCCTGCCATTCTCCTCTGTTCCAACAATTTATCTCTATTCTGATAATTTTGAGAAACTGGAGGTAGCGAGGGATACCTTGCTCCTTGTCCAGTCCTCATGAATTCTTTTCTTGTAGGCTGACCCCCATATGGCATTGCCTTGGATATAACTCCTATGCTCTGCCCTCTCTTCTTCTTAAGCAGCGCTTCAAATGCCATCTCCCGTAGGAAGGACCCTTTTGATGCTTGTTGCACTGTCCTTAGTAGAAGAGCTTGCATCGTCGTCCTCAATTCATCGTTTAGTCCCCTTATGAAGCTTGACACGAAATACTCGGTCAAGAAGGGGCTCTTGTTCAGCATTAGGAACTTCAACACCTCAAACTTCGCCTGGTAGTCCAACATCATTCCCACCTGTCTCAAACAGTTGAATTCTTGCACCACATCCCACCGGCTCCGTTCACCAAACCTTTCACACAACCTTTGTGCAAAATCCTCCCAATTATAAGTCTCCCTCACCTTGGACCACCCCTAAAACCATACATCCCCTGCATCATGAAGGTAAACCGAGGTTAGTGACACCCTCTGCCTCTCAGCCACCTGATGAATTTCAAATAGCTTCTCGCGTCTCTGCACCCACCACCAAGGTTTGGTCCCCTCAAACACTGGCAATTCCAACTTGGGTACTGGAAATCCCAACTGTTGTGAGTGATTCGGTACCTCCCGTCTCCTCTCCGGTACGAAGTCTCCTTCCGTGACCGGATCTCCTTCCAATCCTGAGGACCTGGCACAACGGTCAATAACCCTAATTCCAAGGAGAATTGGCTCCGATCTCTCTCGGTGGAAAGTCAGGCAATATTCTCACCTGAGTTTGGACCGAGAACATCAGCATAAATTGTTGCAGCTGATCGCGCAACATGTTTCCTTGTTCCCTTACTTCCTACATCTCCTCCCTAATCTGCAAGCGCATATGTACCATGAGCTATTCTGCTAGCACATGCAACTTTCGATTTACCGCCACCCCAACCTTCTCTTCTATCGTATCCACCCAACCTTGGACCTCCACCATTGACGCGACTACTTGTTGCAATTGCACCTCCATTTGCCTCATCCACGTCCCATCCACCATTGCTCTGCTTTGTTGGCCCGGGAATTGCTCTGATACTAAGATGTCAAATCCTGAATCTAACGGGGACGAATTCTCTCTAATGAAGAGAGAAACTCGCGGAACTAAGAGAAAGAGAGTCGAGAATTTGGGATGGAAAAATTAGAGAGAAAGAGAGACGGAATGGAAGAGAATTGAGAGGGAAATAATACTGATTCAATTATCAAAAGTCAGTACAATTGGGCTGAGGCAAGGTAGTTATACTGCCCAACTGGGAATAAGCGCCAAAATAGTTGCCTAAAATCCCTTTTAGAATCAGCAACTTGCCTTCCCACTTGTAGGCATTAGTTAGCTTGTTGCACATGCTACCAGCAAGCTCAACTCTTCTTCTAATCAACGAAAAACGAAAAAACTACTATTTATTACAAATTCTCATGTAGCAGTTAGGTACGTGATAAAGAGTTATGAATGTGAGATGAAGGAAAGACAGAGAGTAAAGCACTAAGTGGAGTGCTAAACTTGAGAACTTTGGGTGGCAACCGGTTGATAAGGTTGGTTGAAGTCAAAAAAGCCTCTCCCCAAAGAGAATAAGGGACATGACTAGCGATCATGAGGGATTAAGAAACTTGCAGCAAGTGACGATTTTTGCACTCACCCCATTTTGCTGAGGGGTATAAGAGCAAGAACTTTGGTGAAAGATGGATGGTCTTGAAGGTAGTGATTAAAGGCATGATAAAAGTATTCTTTACCATTGTCAATGCGAAGGATCTGTATAGAAGACTGGAAAACACTTTTGATAAGCTGGTGAAACTGTTTGAAGATCATGGGTGTCATGACCCTATGAGCAATAAAAGGGTATTATTGTAATAAGATAGAATAGTTTGTTAGGGATATTTTAACAAGTGGTTAGAAGCACATAGGAGCATGTGCTAGGTTGTTAGAAGGCAAATATGCCTATAAAAGATTGTTGTAATGGTTTGCTTTGTTATCGAAGAAATTAATGAATTGAAATCTGTTTTTCACCTCTTCCAAATTCTCTCCTCTTACTTGATCTTCATCTCCCTCTTTCTGTTCTTCTAATCCCCCTAGCACTTCTTCTAATCTCTCCCTCATTCTTCCAATTTCTTCCTTAATTTCCTTCTGTTCTTGGCTTTAACTGAATCGAATTTTTCCAATACCCAAACTGATCCTAGGTTAAGCCCAAGGATCATGACAAATTGGTATCAGAGCAACAGTTCTTGGCTGTGGTTCCGATTCATTTTGAAGGCTACTGAAATCAATTTCAATGACTAAATGGAATAGGCGAGTTCAAGTATTCCAACGCGCTTGGAGGGTATCTCAGCAAAGGATTAATTCTCGGCCTTCGTGATTGCAGTAGATTTGAGTTGGAATATTGAAGACGAGTCCGCCATCATTCTCGGTCGCGAATTCAGGAAGCGACTGAGTAATAGAACCGATTAAGGAAGACGAGCAACCCAGCCGTTCGTGAATAGGCAGAAGTTCCGAGGAGATAGCGAGTTTGCTGGTGTTGATGCGAACGGCCAGGAGGTCGAGGTTTGGACTTGGGAGTGTGGCGACTGTCTAAGGCGAGCGTGAGTCCGTCGAAGGTGAAGTAGACGGCCTAGGCATGTGCGACTGAAGCGGAAGACAGGTTCCAGGAGCTCCGTTGGAGTTGACAACACAAACGGATTCGGTGAATAGCCCTTGTCAAACGAGGAAGGATTGAGGAATTTAGAGACAAATTCAAGTGATCAGGATCCTAGCAATCACGATCGAATCGGCTCGGAACAGAAAACAAATTTGACAGTGAGTGTGGATTCTGCTGGGTAATTCTGAATTGGTCGGTGATTGGGTGAGAAGGAGTCGGCCGGAGAAGATTGTTGAATCCGCAGCAATCACGAGCAGAACTGATTTTGGCCAGCGACAGCAGAGACGCTGGTGTTGGTCGGTGATTGGGCGGTAGCTGCATGGCTAGGAAGGTCGCTGAACCATTTCAATTCCAGCAAGCAGTGAAGGTGTGAAGTAGACCCAAATCCAGGTGATATGGAAGCTATAGCTATCGCGAGCAGATAGCGAGCAAGTCCAGAGGGTGTTATCCCTCGCGTTAGTCGATTCTGATTGGGCGGTGAATTCTGACACTTGTTGGGAATGGAAGTAGGTCAGGTGAGGAGTCCTACCAATTCTTGGTGGCGAGTGCAAGGATCCTCAGGCTGTGATTGCTCCATTCCATCGCTGCTAATTTCCAACGCTTCATGACTAATTTTTGATCGTTCATAGGAAACATTTCGACGACTCTCGGTTTGAATTTTGAAGGCAAGATCAGATTCAACTACCATTCCGATCGACGTTACCGACGTGATTCCAGCAAGTATAGAGACCGCTTGCAGCAGGCGAGTCAAGAGGCTATTTATCCACTGTGTTAGTCAACTCTAAGTGGCAACTCAATTGCAGATCAGAGTGGCGCAATGGATTCGACGGATTTCGTGTGAGAAGTGGATTCTTCCAGCTCATTCAGCTAGTTGATTGTTGGCGCTTGAAGCTGTGAACAAAGGGAACAAGGGGTTGATTTAAGCTTTGAAATTTGGTTAACTTTGTTTGAAGAAGGGAGGCAAAGTAGAACGGGTGTTCTTCAACTATTGAGTTGCTATTGAGGTGAGTATAGGAACTGCTATAACAGGCAAAACAAAAGCATGTACAGAACTTCGATTCCGTGGCCGTCGAAGTATGTTGTTGGTGAAAAGTCAGCCATGGGGAGCAGTGCATATATGAGACCATTGGAGTCTCATTTGCAGTCGAATGATTCTGCATTTTTAATGGTTAATTTTCAAGCAAGAGAGCAGCCTCAATTGCAACAGAAGAATGTTTCATTTTCAGCGGAAATGGAGCCTCAATGGCAGCCAAAGAAGGCTGCATTTTCAGTGGGCAACAACAAGGACAAAGGAACAAGCAAGGGGATTCATGAAGAGTGCGAGGAATTTGGCCGAATGTTCCGCAAGAAGTTGCAAGAGTTTGCAATGATACTATCTAAGGAGTATCATTACAGTTTTCCCGCCGAATACTTTGATGACTATCATGGAAGTTTTAACAAAGAGGAGTTTCTTAAAATGGAGAAGTTGAAGGAGAAGACAAGAAGGTGGGAAACTAATTCATCATTGACTTTCGAGTATGTGCTTGGGTATTTTCAATTAGGCAGCAATATCAAGAAGGATGTTGGCAGCATCAGAGAGGATATTGGTGATGGATTACATCCTTCAAAGGGAACCTGCAATGAATAGAGTGATATGGCAGCCAATGCAGAGGGATCATCTGATATTGCTGAAAAAGAAGCCCAAATAGAGGGGAATTGCAGCCAACAAAAGGGAAAAGAAGTTCTCAACGGTGATGTTTTTGGGATTTTGCAACAAAAGCAGTCCAACTTTAAGGAAGAAGGGGAAGAGGAAGAAGAGGAGGAGGAAGAAAAAAGTGAGGAAAAGGAATTGGAGGAAGGCACTCAATCAATTGACAACCTCTCAAGCACTCTTACTAGCGCTGAGACACTTGGCCAAGTGTAAATCATTGAGAAATCATTGGCTGGAATTGAGATTGCAGTAGCTCCTAATGTTAAAGCTCACAAACAGCCTTGGTATGAGCATTCGAGGCAAGTTTACAAGTCCCCATTGCTGCATTTAGAGGTGGTTGTTGATATTTTTGCAGCAGAGCATGGCTATGGGTTGAATGGGGGTACAATAACCGCAATTATGGTTGTAAATCTGCTCTCCTTACTTGTAGTGGATGGTAATGAAGTTTTCCCTAATGAAATTCTGGGTCAATTTATACTTGGAATTAATCTTGGAAACCTAAGAATGAAGAAGAAGAGACCTAAAGGTAGACAGAAAGAAAGGAGGATGATCCGCATAGAGAAGGTTGGAATTGGATGAAGAGCAACGGCTACTCACGGTAAGTTCTTGGGGACAAGAACTCTCTTAAGGAGGGAAGAATTGTCATGACCCTATAAGCAATAAAAACGTATTATTGTAATAAGATAGAATAGTTTGTTAGGGATATTTTAGCAAGTGGTTAGAAGCACATGGGAGCATGTGCTAGGCGATTAGAAGGAAAATATGCCTATAAAAGTTTGTTGTAATGGTTTGTTTTGTTATCGAAGAAATTAATGAATTCAAATATGTTTTTCTCCTCTTCCAAATTCTCTCCCCTTTCTTGATCTTCATCTCCCTCTTTCTGTTCTTCTAATCCCCCTAGCACTTCTTCTAATCTCTCCCTCATTCTTCCAATTTCCTCCTTAATTTCCTTCTGTTCTTGGCTTTAACTGAATCGGATTCTTCCGATACCCAAACTGATCCTAGGTTAAGCCCAAGGATCATGACAATGGGAACTTCAGACTTATCTTTCATCAAGTAGACCCAACAAACCTGGGTATGATTATCAATAAATGTGACAAACCACCATTTGCCAGTGATGGTGGAAAATCGAGATGGACCCCAGACATCACTATGCACAAGGTGGAATGGGCGTGATGGTGTATAAGGATGAGAGGGGTGGGGAGAATGTGAATGTTTTGCTAGTACACAATGATCACAATGAAAGGAACAAGGGTCTTTATTAAGGAATAACTGGGGGTATAAAAACTTTAAATATGAAAAACTAGGATGCCTTAATCATTACTGCTAGGGAAGGACATCGGATTCTAAGATAGTGTGAAGACCTACAAGAACAGAAGGACTGAATAGACCACCATTGGACAGATATTACAGGCCATTGTGCTCTCTAGCATTTCCAATCATTCTCGCCAATGGTAAATCCTAAAATTGACAGTGGAAAGGAAAAAGAGTTATAAAGCAATGTAAATCAATTGCCAATTTATGACCAGAGATTAAACTGCATTGCAATTTGGGCACATAAAGAACAAACTTAAGTGGCAACCCAAACACCATGAGATCACCTCGGCCTGTGGCCTTACACAAGGACCCATCTGCCACGATAATACCAATGTCCTATGTACAAGGGCAAAAATTAAGGAGTCCAACCGAAGAGCCACACATATGGTCAGTCGCTCCGAAATCCACAATCCAAATGTCTTGGGGACCTTTGTAGGATAAAAGGGAAGTAGAAAAGCAGATTTTACCTTTGTGAGCCATAAGTGCAGTGGAACTAAAATCAGATTCCTTAGTAGGATGGAGGAGTTTTTTCAACATCGCCATTTGTTCGACCGTGAATGGTAAGATGCCAGAAGAGGGAGAGGCAGGTGGGGCATCAGCAACATAAGCTATTTTTATGCATCTTTGACTTCTGGGTTTCCAATCGGTAGACTTCCCATGAAGGTCCCAACAAGTCTCCTTGGTGTAATGTGGTTTGTTGCAATGCTCACACCATAAACGATCTTTCTGAGTCGCAAGAGACTGTTGCCCAGAAGGTGCTTTGGATTTTTCATGACAATAAGCTGCTAATGCAAAGCCAAGGGGTTAGCATTGATCCAAACAAAGAGGTTGCTATGCTGGAGTGGCCGAGGACTGCTAGCGTGAAGGCTTTGAGGGGATTCTTAGGGATGATAAGTTATTACTGGAGGTTTATACGGGGAGTCATCAATAAACCCTTGACAAGCTATTAAAGAAAGACAACTTCCAATGGAACCCATGGGTAGAGTAAGCCCTTGTAGATTTGAAGAAGGTAATGAGTGAGGCACCTGTCTTGGCCTTGCTAGATTTCAGTCAACCATTTATTTCGGAGACAGATGCAAGTAATATGGGAGTTGGAGTTATTCTCATGCAGGAAGGACGTCAAATAGCCTTCCTCAACCAAGCCTTAGCTCCCAAAGATGTGGGACTAAACATATATGACAAGGAATTATTGGTTGTGCTTATAGCTATTGATAAGTGGAGACACTAGGATATCCGCACAGATCATGAACATTTGAAGTTCTTATTATAGCAAAAGCTGCAAACTCAGCTTCAAAGGAAGGGTATGAGCAAGCTTATGGGCCTGGACTACACTATTTAATATAGGAAAGGAAAAGAAAATACAACTGCAGATGCTCTATCCAGATGTTTCAAAGAAGGGACAGTCGCAGCTATCTCCGCAGTTGTCCCTAATTGGTTGCAACAGGTGAAAGCTATAGACTAGCTGATTGGTCCAAGGAGTTGTTGGAGGAGCAACTGCTTGTTAATCCTTCTAGTAGCACCACTACACTTTGACTAATGGATTAATCCGTTTTTATGGCAGAACGGTAACTGGGACTATGATCAACTCAAGTCCAAAATTCTACAAGCCTTGCATGGATCACCAGAAAGAGGTCACTTGGGAATAAGAAGTACCTATCACAAAGTTAAACAACTATTTTATTGGCTCCACTTAAAGAAGAATGTCATGGAATATGTGTTGTCTTGTGAGGTGCGCTGACGCTATAAACATGAATCAGTGGCAACTCCAAGATTATTGTAGCCTTTGGAGAGACCAGTGCAGGCTTGGGTATGTTTATCTATGGATTTTATCGAAGGCTTACCAAAATCTGAGAGCAAGGATTGCTTCTTGGTGCTGGTGGATAGCTTAACTAAGTTTGCCCACTTTATAGGCCTCTCCCATCCTTTTCCAGCACAGGAAGTGGCATGGGTATTTTTGGATTGTGTGATCAGCCTACGTGGGGTGCCACAGACAAGAGTCTTTGATAGAGACAAGATCTTTACTAGTTTGATGTGGCAGGAGTTATTTAAGTCATCCGGTGTCAAGTTACACATGTCGACTGCATACCACTCGGAGACTGATGGCCAAACAGAGCATGTAAATCAGTGCGTTGAAACATACCTACGTTGTCTCTGTTTTGTGCAACCTCAGAACTGGAACAAGTGGTTGTCATTTGCTCTGTGGTAGCATAATTCATGTTACCACAGTGCTATTAAAATGTCTCCCCTCCAGGCCTTGTATGGGTATAAACCACCATTGCTTCCTGCCACTTTGGAGTTCACATCTGTAACTACCATCGATGATTACTTACAGCAGCAACAGGAGATCTTACAGGTACTACACAAGGAATTAGCCATTGCCCAGCACCAGACGAAGCAATTTGCTGATAGCAGACGTAGTGAACAAGAGTTTTCGATGAGAGATAAGGTATATTTTATGTTGAGGCACTCCCACCAATGGGCTCTTACTCAAGGCCAAGTTTCTAAACTTAGTCCTAAGTTTTTTGGTCCCTTTCCCATAGTGGCCAAATTTTGGACTGCAGCCTATAAGCTCCAGCTTCTTGCTAATTCCCAAATACATCCAGTTTTTCATGTCTCTTTACTCAAGAAGTCCATGGATGCCCTACTGGTTTCCCCTACTTTGTCGGCTTATGTGTCCAATGCTTCTCCACCAATGGAACCAACCCTCATCTTGGATAAAAGGGTGAGTCACAAGCAGGTGGCACCTATCACTCAAGTGTTGGTCCAATGGACTCATCTCCATCCCGACAACACCACCTAGGAATACCTCCCTGATTTGCTCCAGCAATTTCCCCAAGCAGTTCAGTTTCTTTCCATTTCTTGAAGGCAAGAAATTTTAAGAAAGAGGGGGGTGTCACGACACTAGGGCTAGGGTTTAGAAAGGGAATTGGAAGAATTTGGGAGAGAAACAGAGAAGAATTGGAGGGAGAGACAGAGCTGGAATAGAGAGAACGAGGGAAACAGGGGAGAACGAGAGAGAATGTGAGGTGAGAGAGATCTGAATTCACTATGGGGTAATTGTCAGGACCCTAGGGATGTGCTGAGGGTGATTTTGTCCTTTATTTACACATTATAAAGTAGTTAAGCTATTGTACATAGACTGCTACTCACAGTTATACTTTGGCGGTTATATGGCACCAAGAATTAGCTATAAAGGCTAATCTAACTGAATGAGAAGGATACCGAAGCATATTCATTGAATTTGAATTTCCTCTCTCTTGAATTCTCTCTTTCTCGATCCTTCAACATTCTCCCGCCTCCCTCTGTTCTTTCTCTCCCTCTCCACATCTTTCTCCCACTTTACCCCAATTCTGCCCTAATTACCTGTCACGTCCAAAGGACCTGACAGAGTGATGAAAGAGAAGGTGTTGACAGGAACAAATATCAAAGGCTAGTGGGTACGTTGTCAGGGTCTCAAACCAAACAAGGGAATTCTCCTTGGTGAGGAGAATTAGGGTTTGATTCTATGGGAGAAAGAGAGAATGAGGGAGAGAAAATTGAGTGAGAGAGATTAGAGGGAATTGAGGGAAGGATGTTCAAGAATTTCATCAACAAATTCATCCATAATTCTCATCAACAAATTCATCCACAATTGTAACACTGGCCAGCTCATCTCCACTCCTCAAAGATCCCGGATCAGCCTTCGAACGATGGATTTCCCATTGTTGCAAATGGCACAGCCTTGCCCTTCATGTTTTGGCCAAGGTTCCCTACTTCCCTATCCTCATCGCTGAAAGCTATTTGATTGCCGCGAGCCGAGAGCTGTTGTTTCTTCATCAGGGCTTCCACCCACATCTCCAGTAGACTAACACCTTCAGCTGCCTTCTTCATTGACTTTGGTCGTTGCATCTTCACTACCTACCTTAATTCGTCACTCAACTTGCTTATGAAACTTGAAACAAAATAGGCTTCATTGGTTCCCAACTTTAATATGTGCATTATCGACTTGAGTTCTTCGAATCTTTCTTGGTACTACAACACTGTTCCGACTCGCTTCAGCTTGTTAAACTCTTCCACAACATCCACCAAGTTCCAATCCCCAAATCTTGAATAGAAATCCTCCACAAATCGTGACAAGCTCTTGCCCTCTTGCAACTTGTACCAATCTTGGAACCAAGAGTCGGCAACATCATTCAAGGAGGCAACTGCTAGCGTTATCTTCTGCTCCTTCGATATATGGTAGAGGGTGAATAATTATTCACACCTTCGAACCCACCAGTGCGGGTTCTACCCATCAAACAATGGTACGTCCAATTTGGGAATAGAAAAATGGCCAGGATAAGAGACCGATGGCCCCACTATTCGTCGTCCCATTTGGTCGTTGCCGATTTCTTCTACACCTAATATCTCCGCCCTTTCTGTCGCACCCGATCATTCCTAATTTCTTGCTCCATGAATGTTTCCGCACCCAATTCTGCCATTTTCGCGAATCTTGGACCCATTTTTGATTTGAATAGCATGGGTTCCGAGTGCTTCCTGGGAGGAAATTCGACTGATAATTTCACCGAATTTTGTCCCATGAGCATGAACATAAAGCCCTGGAGTTGATCCTTCATATCTCGAAATTGGTCGGACATTTGGTCTTGCACCACCTTAATCTGATTAGAAACTTGATATTGCATGTGCACCATTGCCCGCTCCAACTTTCTGTCCACCGCCTCATCAATGGCTGCCACCTTGCCCTGGACTTCCACCACTGCCACGCTAACTTGCTGAATTTGAAGCTCCATCTACTTCAATCGTGTGTTGTTAGCCATCTTTCTTGTTGGATTAAATTGCCGTAAGCCAAGATCCAAGTTCCTAGGCATCCTTCTATAATTCTAACACCCAACGCCTACGGTCCCCTACTTCAATTTTTTCTTAGAACGTTCCTAAGTCGTCTTTGCCTTCTTTGTTGCCTATGTCATCATTGAAGTTGCTCGCTTAATTCCCAAAACCCTGTCGTGGCCATGATCTTGCTCACCCAATTGTGCCAACCCCAAATTCAAGTCGTCCTGTTCTTAGGTTAGTCACGTTCTTCTATTCCAGAAAGAGCCGCTTGCGTTGACGGACTTGGCTAGTTTTCCAGTTGCGGCGGATTACACCACCAGATCATCACCCTGATACCAACTGTCAAGGTTTCAAACTTGGCAAGGGAATTCTCCTTGTTGAGGAGAATTAGGGTTTCATTCTAAGGGAGAAAGAGAGAACGAGGGAGAGAGATTAGAGGGAATTGAGGGAAGGATGTTCTGGAATTTCATCAACAAATTCATCCATAATTCTCATTGAGAGGAAAGTCCCTGATATAGGCCCATCCTCGTAATTCATGTTACAACTACTGCCTAACGTGCTTGGCTCCCACTGTTATTTTTGTTATAATCTTCTAACTGTCTAACCATATTAGCTTCGCTAACAGCCTCTTGTTATACTACCCCTTATTTGTTACAACTCAGTCCATACATCTCTGCCTACCATAAGAGTCCTAACATAAGCTAATCTATCTTTCTCATACTAGATCAGATATTTCACATGTTGTGGGAGTTGTAAGCTAGTTCATGCAAAATTTGAAGTCTACTCACCTGGAAGCTGTAAACAGGATCCTAAGATACTTAAAATTAGCTCTTGGTAAAGGTGATTTTCTAACCAAGGTCATGAAATGTTAAAGGATTCAATAATGCAAATTGGGCAAGATCATTGGATGACCGTAGGTCAACATCAGGTTACTGCACCTTCAATGGAGGAAATTTAGTTACATTGTAAAAAACAGACTCTTGTGGCCAAATCTAGTGTTGAACCTGAATATAGGGCAATGGCTCTAGATGTGCGTGAACTCTTATGGATAAGGAAAGTGATAGAAGAATTGGATTTCACTACAGAAGGACCACTTTTACTGTACAATGACAGTAAGGCCAAGGTAGTTAAAATCAGTGTTTTAAGTGAGATCGAAAAAAGGTACACAAAATTGAATCGTAAAATTGTAAAATTTTAGAAAAATTAAAAATACCCTTTAATTTTGTAAATATATGTTTATAATAACATAATTTTATAAAAATGAATTAATATTATTTAATAACATAATTATTCCTTATTATAAATAAAATACATGTACATATTTCAAAATTACTTTATCTATCAATTTTAAAAATACTAAATAATATTAAATTTTTAAATATTAAGTCCATCATTCATCATCATTCATTCATCCATAATCAAAACATGATTAAACTTATCACCAATAAAATGGTAGTTTGCATAATTTATTCGATTTTATGCGATTTTAAAGTTATCATAAATCAATTGTTAGTTTGCATCAAAATATATTGTTCAAAATTTAAAGCATAAATAAAATCCCGATTTTATGCTATTTTACCGAGGTGATTTTATGATTTACCAATGCGATTTTACGATTTTACTAATTAAAATCCCGATTTTATGCGATTTTACCCCAATTCCGATTTTACATGCGATTTGAATCGTTTGGGGGGTCCTCGATGTGTAGAATCGTAAAATCGTACGCGTTGAATCGGGAGTTTAACAACAATTGAGTAAGGTAGCTATAAGTATTGCAAACAACCTGGTTCAACATGATAGTATGGAGCACATTGTGATTGAAAGGCACTTCATAAAGGAGAAACTATCTAATGGACAGCCTTGCATTCTGTGTGTAGAGTCAAAGCATCAACTGGTAGACATCTTTACTAAGGCCTTAAGCACTAAAGACTTCCATTATATTGTCTACAAGATGGACATAAAGAATATTCACACACCATCTCGAGGGGGAGTGTTAGAGAATCACAGGAGTACAGCTGGAACTAATTATGGGAAGGTTGAAAAAATGACAGGAAATTATGGCAGCAGATTTTCTGGGCAAGAATTAGGGAAGACAGCTTTTATGTTCTGTATATATAACGTAAAATATGTAATTTCCATGTATATAATTTCTATTTTTAGGATTCCTATTATGTATCTTCCAGTTTATATAATAAGAGGAGCTGTGAGGTAGGTGCTATCTCCTATCATTTCATTCTAGCCTAATTGCTTAATATTCTAACAATTAGTTTTCTCAAAAGTTCCCCTCTCAACTGCTCTCCACTCTCTCTTTCAATTTGCTTTTTACCTCTTCTCTTTTTCTTGTCTTAGCTTCTTCTTCTTCTTCTTCTTCCTTCTGTCTCTCTCTTCCTTTCAGCATTCCCTACTGTCCTACATCATGCAATGCACTTATATGCATAGTTCATTAAACATAGTTTCATCATACATACTAGGGGTGTACACTAATCACATTCCTTAGAGATAAAAAATTCAACCGTATGAAATAGATTGAGATAGATGTATACCTACAGCTACCTCTGCACGTACAAGTGGGCTTCCATCTGAAACAACATTCAAAAGGCTCTTTATAATACTAATTTCAGCTCTAACTTTTTCATCATCATCACCTTCTCCATCTCCAGCTGCTTCTCTGGATGAGTCGAATCCAATATCAAGCAAAGTGCCCAGTGCGAAAACAGCCGAGGCTCTCACCTGCAATATTGCTCTTTCTATAATTTCATATTAAATGCACAGCTCAAAAAAATTATTCATTTATTATGCAAATAATATAAGGAAACAAGTGGAGACCTCAGGTTGGGGTTCAGAAAGTAGAGGTGCATATACAGCTGGAGCATCAGCCTGCAAACCTATCATCTGTGCCTCCGTGAAATCCTCCCACAGCTTCCCCAGACAAAGGCAAAGCCACTGAAGAAATAGTGGTTCAGCCTGTGCATCATTTGAAGTTGAATTTTGGAGGTACTTCAAGCATACACCTATCAAACCACCTTCAATGCATGCCTCCTGACCCCGACGGTGTCCATCTACAATGACGGCCAAAACAAATGCAGCCATTGCACGCTGTTCTGGGTATGCTTCCATGCTATCTAAAAACCTTATGAAGTAAATGTGCCCGCCATCCTTTACCAGATCAACCTGACATGACTATTATTCATGGGGGAAAAAAAGAAATTGATTAATATATTGGCAACAGAAAGGAGAATAAATGGCAAGGAAAGGTCAAAAACATGAATATTCCACTAGTGAACAGAGCCAGGAAAATTGGGTCAAGAAAGGTTGGTAACATACAAACACATTATTTGAGATAATTGTAATAAAGTAACTTAACATAGTGAGGAAATCAGAACCATTTCAGTATAAACCTTATCGAGTGCCAGAATCTTCGTCCATATAAATACGAGAATCTGGCGTAGCTCTGGAGTAGTTGTTTGCAACAGCTTTAGTACATATGGAAAAATGCCAACTGACAAGGCCTAGAGAAACGCAAACGTAGCATGAGATTCCATAAACTACCCACATATCCAAACACAAAAAACACACACAGATGCAAAACCATGACTACCTACCAGATCCACAGCCCAGGGTCCCATATCAAGGAATCTTCCAAGAAGCACCAAAGCACGAAAGCGATGGCACTGACTAAGTAAAACCTAAACCAATCGGCAGTTCAGGGATTAATTAAAATAAATGGAATCAGAAGTCACACACATGAAAAACCATCAAGAAAGCATATAGATCAAGGTGACACAGAAAGAAGTCATGAAAAAGAAACAGAAAAATAAAAGATTTCGGGATTCAAATATTGATTTCATAGTATAGAACTATGCTAAACCTAAAAAGAAGCACAAAGCATTATTCATGTGACGAAAGTCTCTCAAATCCTTATCTAGGTAACCAAGGCAATGGTTTGATTTCACACAGAGGACCCAACTCGATAAAATAGTATGAAGACAACCACAATATTGCATGGCCACAACCATTGCTGTGGCAGCTGCTTTGTCTGCCTTCTTTTGCATTGAGTCTATTATCTTACAACTGCTACCAACTGAAACTCAATCACATTCACCATGAAAAAGTCCCACCAATTTGGAAAAAAGAAACCTGACTTACCAAACCCACCCAACGGTGAAACCACGGCCTTAAAATATGGAGGTCAACGCAACCTTATCTGAATTATTTTGGCTGGCCAAATGAATCCCATTCATTACTCTACCCAATCAAGGCCATAATTTCAATCAAACTGCCAGATATATAATATGAAAATTAAATAATAGAGTGGATGACCATGCCAGAAAGCAATCTTCCCTAGTTACTGCTTACATAAGAAAATGTTGTCAGAAAGACAGGCATGTACAGTCATTTCTTTGTATTTGTATCAAAATAAACACTGAAAAGTTCAACATTTTCTTCACCACCATTCCTTAAACTGCCAAAATTCTGCAGGTAGCAAGCAAGTCAAATTTGTAAAAGTAATCTTAAATAGGATAGTTAAACATTGACCAAATGAGCAGAATGGCCAAGACATGGAAATGACAATTGAAGATCTTTAAGCATCGAACTAATTAAAACAAAACAAAAAAATGTGAATACAATGGAACACAATTAAAACGCAACCTACATTCCAAAAAATTACTTGAAGACACCAAAAATATATTAAGAATGCCCAAAATGTGTGCCCCAAAGCATATGTATATATATATATATATAAGAACCATAGAAAGAGTCACACCTGAAGAACAATTGGCAACTGCTCAGGTGGCTTTTTATGTTCAGCTCCATGATCAAGCCACACCTCAAAAGCTGTTAACTGTTCTGTGAAAAATGGACTTGGCTGAAAGGAAACAAACATATTATTACTCTAAAATATGGGCTCATCATCAACAACAACAACTCAAGGTACCATAGAAAAGCACTAAACATCTCTTACCAAAGACAGAGATAAACAAAAATATAAACATCTAGAAAACAACAGGGTTAAGTAAAGTCACCTGGAAGTCTGCATTAGGATCTTCAACCAAAGCTGGAAGCTGAGAAAGGCAAATTTCAGCAGCCATGTCCCAGGCATCCCTATATTGGAGACAACAATAAAGAATAAGAGCAAAGTAAATAAACACTATAAAGTAAATACTTCAAGAGTATACACTACCCACCACATATGATGTTGATGTGTGGATGGCAACATAGGATAGGAAATAGGGGAACAATTTGCAGAACGCATTATTCTCTCAGCAAGTAAAAAGTTTCGGAAAAGACTAGCAACTAACAGATCTTGCCTGAACAATCTCTGGAAAAGATCTGAGGATGCAAAATGTAGACTCATTAAAACTCCTTAAAGATAAATGACTTAAAGCTCCATCAAAACAATGGCACCATGCCATACAGAACCTATGTCTCTTTCATTACCATGTGGGAGAACATTCCAAGCAATTGTGTCAGTCACTGCAGTAAAAATCCAATTCAGTTCACCTAGAAGTGTTTTACGGTCATTTTGACGGCCCGGAATTCTGTCTATAAGTGAATAATCAAGAGATTCGTGAAGTAATGATCGAGTACAGAACCTGAGATTTCATGATAACAAACAATTAGTAGCCCAATTAAAATAATAATTGCTAAACCACCAAAATGAATGATGCACAGGAGATGCAAGTCTAGAAACCAACTGCCAGGTACACTTAGAGTCATTTCCAAGAAAATGAGTGTACAAACAATTGCAGGAAAATAGAAAGCTCTTGAAAGTTGTTAAGAATAGTAGGAGTGTTAAGAATAGTAGCAGCTTATAGATGTTGTACTTTAGTAGTATAGTGCTGATATATACTTGTACCTAGGGTTAGTTAGAAGTCTCTTCCATGTATATATACTGTCATGACTGAATAGAATAATTGATTTTGGTTTTTCCTCTCTCTCTCTCTCTCTCAATTTCTTCGTGTTATCAGAGCTAAGTGAGAGAGAAGCTTCAAATACTGCCCAGATTAAGGCTTGTGCTACACCTGTTCCAGTAGAGAGTTAATTTGCTTTTGAGCTAGAATGGTGTTTCATCAGATCTAACTTAGTACCTTGGTGGGACTGATTTGGTGATTGAATTTTCTCAAGTTAGGGTTTTCAATTTGCCTCTGTTGGAAGATTGCGATTGTGCTGACATTCATGACTGAGTGTCATACCTAGGATTTCACTTTCTGTTTACAATTGCAACTGAGTTCTGGGTCAAGATTGGAGATTTCTTCTGGATTGGAGTTCACAATTGCTAGGGTTTTCCTTCAATTGGAGATTGCGATTGCAGGAGGGATTTAGCGACTTCTGGTATTTGGTTCAACTGGTGCTTGTAATTGCTCCAGCTAGCTCAGGTTGTGATTTTCAAGTTAGTTGAAAACTGTAATTGATTGTTCGGGCTGATTGACTCAGGCACAGTGATTTGGCTGCTGCTTTTTTTTTCTACAGTCATTATTCCATCTCTTTCTGGTACTCTAGTGATTACTACAGAGAAATTAAGTGGTAAAAATTATTAGTCATGGTCTTCTTTTGTTAAGATCTGGTTTAGAGGCCATGGGTAAGCGATCATCTTTCTAAACATCTCTCTGATATGCCTGAAGCTGATAGGAAAATATGGGATAGAGTGGATGCATGGCTAGTCACCCTACTGTGGCAATGTATTGAGGCAAATTTGGTTCCTTTGTTTCATGTCTATGATAATTGTGCTTGGTCTCATGCTCAGTGCTTGTATACTAATGTTATAGCACGTTTATACACTTATCATTAGCACCCTTTTAGTATTCAATAGGGTGATTCAGATATGGTAACATACTTGCAAAGGTTCAATCAGCTCTTACTGATTTTAATATCATGCTTCCCATGACAGCTAATCTTACTTAGCAGAGGACGCAGAGGGATATACTTTTTATGGTACTGTACTTAGCTGGTCTTGGAGGTGATATGGAGGCCATTCGGACTTAGATTCTGAGCAGTCTGACTATCCCTACTATGGAGGAGGTGTTTGCTTGCCTTCTTTGTAGTACACAGATTTTTTCCAACTCTTCTATTAAAAGAGAGATCTATCCTATCTTCCCAGACTCTGCTCCCTCATCTGATACTCAGTGTGGCGGAGGACGTGGTAGAGGTGGTAAACGCCCTTGTACTTACTGCTGTCATACTGGGCATTATAAAGAGACTTGATATACTCTTCATGGTCGTCCTCCTAAGGCCAATGCTGGAGCACCTGAGAGTTCAAGAGAGCTTCAATGTCTGAGCCTTCTAGTGTTATTCCAGAGAGAACAGCTACTTATGTTCTTTCTGATGAGGAGTTAGCTGAGTTCCGTCAATTTCAGGCAGCTAGGCAGGCATCCACTCCTATAACCTTTATTCCCCAGGCTTCTTGTTCTACTGTATCTTCCAGCAGTAATCCGTTTACATGTGTTTCACATTCTTCTCTCAGACCTTGGATTCTTGATTCAGCTGCATCAGAACATATTTCTGGTAATAAGTCTTTGTTTCCTCACTTTGATTCCTCTGTTTCACTTCCTCGTATTACTGTGGAAAATGGTTCGAAAACCACTCCCATAGGAATAGGTAAAGCCAGTCCACTTCCATCTCTCTTAATTCTTTGTTACATATTCCTAGTTGTCCTTATAATCTCATTTCTATTAGTGACCTTACTCTGTCCCATAAGTATCGTCTTACTTCCGATTCTGATCTTGTTACTATGCAGGATCGGGGTACTATGTGGATGATTAGGGCCAGAAATGAGTTTGAGGGTCTTCATTATCTTTATTTTCCATCGTCTTAGGCAACAGCTTGTGCTACTATGGCAGCATCGCGTCTTCATGTTCATTGTCGATTTGGTCATCCTCACTAGTCTTTGCTAAAGAAGATGGTTCTGTTTGTCATCTCTAGATTCATTAGAGTGTGTCTTGTAAGTTTGGTAAGAATATTTGTATATCTTTTCCTAGTTGTGTCAGGTAGTGCTTGTTAACCAAAATATAAATGGAAAAAAGTAAGATATGAAAAGTATTCTAGATTTTTGTCATTTCCAATATATTTGTTAAACTTATCTGGCGACCCTAGAAAAATAAGTCATGTTTCTTAACTAGCATTTTCTATATATGCTTCCCCCCCCCCCTCTTTCTCTCTCTCTCTCTCTCTCTCTCTCTCTCTCTCTCTATAAGCATATCTTGGACTTTACAAATAAAAAAAAATGATGCATATGTCCTCCAGTGAATTCCAAAAAATTTAACAAACGGTTTGATAAAAACTTAGAATGCTTCTCAATCTACTCTTGACCATTCCATATCTTGATTCGGAAAGTATTCCAAACTTATCTTAATACAACCTTATCTTACTCATTTTAACAAACAATACCTCAATAAACAAGTTGATGGTCCTTTCTAGAGTCAAGTCCAAATAGGGTTTTTCCTATTTGTTACATTCACAGATGACTACTCTCATTATTCTTAGTTGGTTCTACTTAATGAAAGATCATACTAAATTGTTGCCACTTTTCACTTCTTTTGTAATGAAGTTACTACCTATTTGATTGTTCTGCTAGTATTATCCATAGTGATAATGCTAAAGAATATCGCTCCACTGCTTTCCAAGCTCTCTTATCTTCTTGTGGTATTGTTCACTTGTCATCCAGTATCATCTTGTACTTAATACTCTACAACAAAACGAGGTTGCAAAATAGAAAAATTGCCACCTCATTGAGACTGCCCGCACTCTTCTACTACATATGCATGTTCCTATTTCATTTTGGGATGCTACTATTCTTACCCCATGCTATTTGATCATTCGGACGCCTACATCTGTTCCCAATGGTTCCATTCCACATACCTTAGTTTTTACTCGTGAAACTATATGTCCTCTTCCACCTTACATCTTTGGTCCCACCTGTTTTGTCCATCTTCTCTCATCTGGTCCCTAATAAATTGTCCCCTTGGCCATTAAGTGAGTTTTCTGGGGTTATTTTCAGCTCTAGAAGGGATATAAGGGTTTTTCTCCTTATCATATGCTGCATATATATACAAAAGCTGCTATCAGCTTTCTCCTAGAATCTAGGAATTCAAAAAAAAAATTTAAAAATACAATACAATAATAGATAAGATAGAATTTAAACATGAAAATTAGTTCTCCTCCTATCTTTATGAATCAGCTGTAACTAGTTATTTTCTTTTGAAAATTAGTTTTTCTCTTCTTATCATCTTATCTCTTATTCAAATCAACTGCTCTTATCATCATTTAATTTGGAATTCCACTCTAATCCAGAATTTCTTCCTCAATACTCTCCCTCAAGCTAGTGAATAAATGTCTCTCATTCCCAACTAGCCTCTAATTAGCTCAAACCCTTGTTTATTCATGGTCTTGGTGAGAATATCAGCTTCTTGTAAATTTGTAGGGATATATAAGATTGATTCCACCATCCTCGATTTCTTGCTTAATGAAATGTCGATCGATTCTCACATGTTTCGTCTGATCATGTTGGATCAAAATATTTACTACACTGATGGCCGATTTGTTGTCGCAATATAGCTTTGTAGGGATAGTTATTGGCACTTGCAGATCTTCCATAAGCTTCCCGAGCCATATCAACTCACATATTCCTTGAGCTTATAGCTTGGTATTTTGCCTCAGCAGTGCTTTTAGCCACCACACTTTGTTTCTTGCTTCTCCATGTCACAAGATTCCCCCATACCTTAGTACAATATTCGGAAGTAGAGTTATTATCTTCTAAAAATCCAGCCCAATCAACATCCACAAATCCTTTTATTCCTCGGTCCTTATTCTTTTTGAACATCAGCTCCTTTCCAGGAGTTTTTTTAAGGTATCTCAAGATATGATAAGTAGTATTAAGATGTTTGCTAATGAGTGAATGCATAAATTGACTCACTACACTCACTGGATATGTAAAATCAAGTCGTGTAAGAGATAAATAGATTAATTTTCCCACTAACCTTTGATATCTACTTTTTTCCGCTGATATTTCTATGCCATCCTCTTTAGGCTTCCAGTTGGCTTCCAATGGTGTGCTAGTTGGCTTACAGCCAAGCTTACCTATCTCCTTTAGTACATCCAACATATACTTTCTCTGGGAAATAAAGATTCCCTCTTTACTCCTTGCTACTTCCATTCCTAGGAAATACCATAGTTGTCCTAGCTCTTTAACTTCAAATACTTATTGTAACTTGTAATACCCGAAAATGTTTAAAGGACTCGTGTAAATTTACCTTGGGCCGTAAGTGAAATCTTCAGAAGATTAGGGCTATAACGTAATTTTAAGTACAGTTATGAGTGACTGAATCAACTGCAGGAAGTGTCCTAGAGCCTAGATTCCAAAGGAAAATTATACGGCATTGACGACCATATCGAGACGTGATTTATGGCATCAAAAGAAATCGAATCAGAAATAGTTTTCAATACAACTGTAATTCAGACTGAAAAATCGAATGGTCGTAAGGGACTTCCGGGGAGTCAACGGAACCCTAAAAAGGTTCACATTTTGCATAAGGAGTAACCCTTAAGTGGTTTCGAAAGGAAACAAAAGGGTTTACGATCAAAACATACATTCGAGCCTAAGTGCAATTTCTTAATTTTGCCCGAGGGAGGTCGAAAGGAAGTTATTCCTGAATTTTTGGGGGTGAAATGAAAAGTTTAGAACTTGTGCGTCGTAATGTAATTATTGGGAGATTAAGGGGCTTTATGGAGAGGGCCCAAATGCAATTTTGGAATTGGTAAGGGGTGAAAGTGTAATTTTAAGCACTGGCAGTGTGAACACTGCCATAGCCGATGGCCGCCTTTCCCATCATCGATTTCGGCCGAGGGAGGCTGCCAGAGGGGTCGCAGGGGCTCTAGGAGGAGGCCTAGGGCCAACATGGCCAATCCTTGGTCGAGAATCGGCCACGGTGATGGTCGACTTGACTGAAATTTCAATTTCAGCCTCTATAACCCGTCATTTGAGGCACGTCAAGGTCGATTCAAGGCCATTAAATGGTTGTGATGACGATGGGGGACAAAGAATTGACAGGAATGGACGTGTTGCGGCTTTAAAATGGCTATAAATAGAAAAGGGTTTGGCTGAGGGTTTTCACAAGTTTGGGCTTCAAATTGCTCACGGTTTTGGAAGAATTGAGTGAAATAGATAAGGGGTTTTTGCTCTCGAGGTACTGACGAGGAATTCTGGAGATTTTTGTAAGGTTTTGATGTGTTTTGAGGCTGTTTCGAGGGTTGGCCAAAAAAACGGGTAGACATTGGGGCCAAAGCTTTGGCCGACCAATTGATGGCTTTCTAGTGTTGGTTTCAGGCCAATAGGGGCACCACCAGGATCGACTAGATGTGTAGAACATCATAGAGGGAAAAACCAGCGTCGCCGGTGTGTCGGCGCCAAAAAAGATGACCGGCACGTGAGCTGCACGCACTGGTCATCATGCACAGACCACGCGTCTAGCGCATGAGGGTGCGTGGCCTATGGGGTAATTCTGGAATTTTTATTATTATTATTCTAAAATTATTTTATGAATTATGGTGGAGAACAATTTGGAAAAAACCTTGAGTGGGTATTTATTTTGGAATTATCGAGGAAGAAAATAAGAAAAAATTACGGAGAAATTATGAAAAATAGATATTTATATTCTTTTTAAAATAAATATGATGTCTAAGGATCATTGAGGCTTAAGATTGAGTATAAGTACGATTATTTGGGGCTTAGCACGAGAATCAAGGGTTTACACACAAATCAATGCGTTCTGAGTACGTTTAAAGGTGAGTGGTTTTTCTCGAAAGCTTAAACATGTTATGTTTTTCCTATGTTGAGAATGTTATTTCACAAAGGTTGCTAAGTTATATGTAATTTATGTGCATCTTGGCATATCTGTACATATATCGTTGCATCGATAGTCCTGAATTTCACTTGGCATGATATTGTTGGCATATCGATACTTGTGTCGAGATGGGATGTTACCCTGATAATGTAGCCGTAATTCCCCAAGGGTATTGCTAGAATAACGTACAAGGGTCTCCCGTGCCTTGTGTGCATGCTGGGATGACTGCCTATGGTTCCATGCCGAGCTAGTTTGCCAAGAAAGTTACACTACGGCGTATGTTTGTTCATGTCCTTGCATCATGCATTCATGTATCTGTCTTTAAACACTCACTAGATGGTTTATCTTCTAATTGAACTTTGTCCGAGGAACATTCAAAACGTTTCGATTGGGACTTGCAGCAAAGGCCTTTAAGTGGTTGAGTTGTAACGGCACGAGGTGACGTGTCTGATGGGTTTGTCAAGTTGTTCCAATATTTTGTTCCTTCATGAAGATTCGATTTTGTTGTAGTCATGTTGAGAAACTTAAATTCTGTATGATGAATAGTCTTGTTAAATGTAAGAATGTTATGAATTACGAATGATGTTTGAAATACGATCATGTAATACTGTTATGGTTCAATGTTACTTTGAGGTATCTTTTGATTATATCTGACGCACAATTGTTCATCCGAGAGATGCTTCTCCATGTATTTTGTTTGAGGATATGATGTTCTATTATGGTACGATTTCCATGTTATCATTAAGTTCGAGTACATACCATCTCAGGTTTCGATTATTGCTTCCGCGTTTGTAATGATATGTTGGGGGATTTTCTTTTAAGTACAGTACTTGAGGTGTTAAGAAATGTATCAGGTGAAAAGAATGTACATTTTTATGTTGAGCCCCAGCATAGTGACACGCTCGGGAAAAGCGGGGTGTTACATAACTGACCTTTAAGTCCTTTATTTCCTGCATATTGTCACCAGTAATGATAATATCATCCACATAAACTATTAGGATAGTTTTCTGACCATTAGCTGCATGTTTAGTAAATAAAGTACGATCAGACTACCCTTATTTATACCCTACCTAGTTTAAAGGTGTACTAAATCTTTTAAACCATGCCCTAGGGGATTGTTAAAGTCCATACAAGGACTTATTTAACCTACAAACTTTTCCTTCCCTTCCTTTCGTCTCAAATGCTGGAG
The DNA here is from genome assembly GCA_036245055.1 of Diospyros kaki. Lineage (NCBI taxonomy): Eukaryota > Viridiplantae > Streptophyta > Magnoliopsida > Ericales > Ebenaceae > Diospyros > Diospyros kaki. The sequence continues at coordinate 15,595,701 of BSEG01000009.1, read as the reverse complement.
GAACTCATATATGTTTCTTCTTCTAGGTCACCATTGAGGAATTTGTAGAAGAAAATTGAAAACATAGTATATATTTCTCTACTACTTCACAAAGAATGGTTACAATATATATATATATAGGAAAAAGAAATCAATCAAATCCCTATAACTAAGGAAAAGAAAGAATTATAATTACATCAATTACTAATTTACATCAATCAATCACTCAATCGAACAATTAATATTGATTATAATCAATCCCATAGATTGCTGGATCTGATTTTCCAACAACACTCCCCTTCAAACTAGTGAATGAATATTGATCATTCCAAGCTTGCTTACAAGTTCTTTAAACCAATTGAGAGGTAAACCTTTGGTGAGCAAATTAGCTAATTGTTTTTCTGAGGGAACAAAAGACAAACAAATTTCCCCAGCATCTAGCTTTTCTTTGATGAAATTGTAATCTATGTAAACATGCTTAGTGCGATCATGTTGCACAAGATTGTGTACAATGTTAATTGCTGATTGATTTCTTTGATGAAATGGTAATCTATCTCAACATGCTTAGTGAGATCATGTTGCACCAGATTGTGTGCAATGTTGATTGCTGATTGATTGTCACACATTAATTCCATAAGACTATGACGAAGTATTTTCAAATCACTAAGCACAATTCTCTGCCAAAGTAACTCACACAATCCAAGGCCCATTTCCCTAAACTCGGCTTCATCACTAGATCTAGCCACAATCCCTTGTTTTTTGATTCTCCATGACACCAAATTTCCCCCCAAAAACACAAAGTAGCCAGTAGTGGACCTTCTATCCACAAGCGAACCACCATAGTCAGCATCAGTGTATCCCCTAACTTCCAACTTCTATCCTGACTTAAACAATAAACCTTTTCTAGGTGTTGACTTCAGATAGCACAAAATTCTTTGCACAGCTTGCATTTGCTCTTCAATAGGACTATGCATAAACTGACTTAGCAATATGACAACAAAAGCCATGTCAGGCCGGGTGTGGGATAGGTAAATCAGCCTTCCAACTAACCTCTGGTATCTCCCCCTATCCACCAATGGACTGTCACTTAGTCGTAATTTTATGTTAGGATCCAAGGGAGTCTTTGTACCCTGCCACCTAGCAATCTGGTTTCTTCCAATAAATCCATGGTATATTTCTTTGGGAAAGAAATATACTCTCATTTGCATATGCAACCTCTATTCTCAAGAAATACTTGAGCCTACCAATGTCTTTGACGTCAAATTCTCGAGCCAGATTTCCTTTTAGCAATTTCTTCTTATCCTCATCATTGTCAGTAACAATTATGTCATTAACATAAATAAGTAAGGTTACTACCCTACTTGGAATGCTTTATGAATAAGGTGTGATCTCCACTAATTTGCCAATACCCCATTACCTTCATAGCCCTTGAGAACCAATCAAACCAAGATCTTAAGGATTGCTTTAATCCATACAGAGCATTTTTTAACCTGCAACTTCATTAGAAAAACTAGGTGGGGGGTCCATAAATACCTCTTCCTCCAAGTCACCATATAGGAGGGCATTTTTCACGTCTAGTTGCATCAACTTTGAGCCATAACAACTAGCCAAAGATAGGAGAACCCTCACTGTAGTCATTTTTTCCACAAGTGCAAATGTCTCCAAGTAATCAATGCCATATGTTTGAGTATAGCCCTTAGCCACTAATCAGGTTTTGTATATTTCCAATGTACTATCAGCATTGTATTTCACATTAAATACCCATCTGCACCCTACCAGTTGAACCCCTTTCGGTCTAGGCACCATTTCCCAGGTATTATTCTTTTCTAGGGCCTTCATTTCTTCCTGAATAGCTTGTACCCAATGTTGGTTCTACAATGCCTCTTCTACAGTCTTAGGAATAGCTATGGAATCAAGGGAGGACAAAAAACTTTTGTGTTTCAGGGACAATCTGTGATATGAAACAAATTTGGCTATAGGATGTTGTATACAACTCCTCACACCTTTTCTAACAGCAATAGGCAAATCCAGGTCTCAGATTTCAGGGTTAGGACAATCAGTAGGGTTAAGCAAATCAGAATGTTGAGTGAGTTCCAAATCAGGACGAGGGGTAGATGACGGATCATGCATAGAACCTAGTTTAGGTTGTCCCTTCCTCTTATACACATATGGTAAGCCTTTGAACCGAACAGGAGACTAAACAAGAATTAGAGAATCAGACGAGGGTTCCAAGTCTCCGAAATCTGTTGGCTAAGGATTAGAATAAATAGGAGAATCAGAAGAGTTAGGATCCAAAGAAGATTCAAGCCCAGAGGACGGAGACTCTTCTAAGATAGGAAAACCATGATCAATAGAAACACTCTCCACTGAGGACCAAAAGTAGGAACCTTGAAAAAAGACTGATTTTCAACAAAGGTTACATCCTTAGATACAATGACCTTTTGGGTAAGAGAATAATCGCATTTGTACCCCTTTTGAGTAGGAGAATAGCCAAGAAATACACACTTAAGGGCTCAGGCATCAAATTTATCCCTATGATGTTTAGATACATGGACAAAATCCACACAACCAAAAAATATCTTAAGAGGGAGAGGAGTATGCAAACCAATTTCTGGAAAATGGGTAGAGAGACACTAAAATGGGGAGAGTTGATTTGGCACTCTTAAGGGAACCCTATTGATTAAATAGGTTGCAGGCAATACTGCTTCACCCCAAAAGGTTTTAGGAACTGAATGATGATGCAAGAGAGCCCTAACAACATTTAGGAGATGATGCAGAAATTATTTTAAGAGAAGGGAATCATTCAATTATTCATTAGAGTGTATCCTACATATACACGTATAGGAGTCCTACCTTATGTACAAGACTATGCCATCTACAAGTACAAGATATTTATCTAAACTATTTAAATTTACAGAACTATCCAAAAAATAGGAATACAGCTAATCATCTAGGAGAATTATTTGATCTTATCTTCAACTGATTTATTTTCAACTTTTAACACTCCTAATATTTAGGACCATTATCTCGGTTGCATACTTCAGATAATGCTCCAGATTCCTTCTCAATTCTCCACACTCCCCCTCAAGCTTGGGTTGAATATGTTATTAAAACCAAGCTTGGAGCTCAATTCATCAAATGTTCTTCTAGGTAGAGCTTTAGTAAGAATATCTGCAACTTCATTGTTAATGGGAGTGTAAACAAGTTGAAACATCCCTTCTTCTAACTTTTCTTTGATGAAATGTCTGCCAATTTCAACATGTTTTGTTCGATCGTGAGGTATCGAATTCTTTGCAATGCTAATGGCAGATTGGTTATCACATAGCATTTGCACTAGTTTACCAATAGTCATTTGTAGCTCTTGAAGTATTCTTCTCAACCATATTCCTCTACAAAATCCTTGAGTCATAGCTCTAAATTCAGCCTCTACACTGCTCCTAGAGACCACTAATTGCTTTTTATTGCGCTAAGTAACTAGATTTCCCCAAACAAATGAGCAATACCCGGAGGTTGAACTCCTATCAAGAATTGAACCAGCCCAATCAGTATCACTATACACTTTTACCCCTCAGTTACTTGTTTTCCTAAACATTAAGCCTTTGCCAGGAGTCAACTTTAGGTACCAACTTTAGGTACCTTAAGGTGCGGTAAACAGCTTCTATATGTACTTCTTTAGGATCATTCATAAACTGACTCACAATACTCACCGAAAAATCTATATCCGGTCCAGTGTGTGATAGGTATATTAACTTTCCCACCAATCTTTGGTATCTCCCTTTGTCCATTAGAGCACTTTCTTTGCCAAAATCTAGCTTTGCAGTTAAATCCATAGAGTGTCTGTTGGTTTGCATCCCAACATACTTGTTTCATTAAGGAGGTCTGGAGTATACTTTATTTGGGACACAAAAATCCCTCTTTAGATCTTGCAACTTTCATGCCTAAGAAATATCTTAAGTTTCTTTAGACCTTGCAACTTCCATGCAAAATCCACTCTGGCAATGTATAGTAAGGAGAACAGCTAGGAAGGTTTACAGCTCCTCATCTTCTTTGTTTCCTTTTTAGATTAGTTCATTGCTGATTCTTAGGAGATCCCAAACAGTTAGGGATGTGATTAGATTTCTTTTTTGTGTGTGTGTGTGTACATATTCCTCTATGTACAGCTCTTTGATTCAGTTAAGAAATTATCTTTCTCCACAATGATTTCATCATTTGAGTAAGTTGAGTGATTTAAGCCTTTAAGATTTCAATACGCTTCACTTTGCAAGGTTAAAAATAATGATTTGATCTAATAAAAGTTGATTTATTGGGGCCAATTTTCATTACAATTTTCTATTGTCACTTGTCTCCCTCTCATCTTATTCATCTATTTCAAGCTTTAAGCTTGAAGATTTATATTTATCAAATAACAGGTTATCATTTAGTTTTGAGACAAATTTATGGATGTTTATTAAAGATTAATAGCGAAATATTATAAATAAGTATTGCTTTTAAAACTTTTTCTTTTTTGTTATTCATTTTTATAAAAAAAAAAAAAAAAGAAAATGTTATCAGTATATTTCTGCCCCCCCGCTGAACTAACTTTTCAAGTCTGCCACTAGTTGAAGGGCCACTAAAATTCTCATTTTCAGAACAAGGATTTGGGCAAGTTGAGCTATTTCCTTGGTATTGAGGTAGACCAATTTCAGTGCATGCTCATATTAGATCCTAGGAGATATAGACAGCTGGTGGGGAAGCTCAATTACCTCATTGTTACTCAACCTGATATCTTTCTATTGTTAGTGTGGTCAGTCAATTCTTAAATACACCTTTTGAAAGTCATTGACATGCAAAGGTTCGCATCTCAAGGTACATTAACAGCTCTCTTGGTAAAGCTTTGTCATTTGAGAACCAAGGATCACAAGCATATTATTAGTTATACAGATGCAGATTAGGCAAGCAATCCTTCAAATAGATGATCTACTTCTAGTTATTGTATTTTGGTTGGAGATAAATTGGTTTCATGGAAGAGTATGCCCCAGAATGTTGTGGCAAGATAACTCATAAATATGCATCTATCAAAAAAATATCGTGAATACCCATGAGGTTTAATGCTAGTTGCAATTTCCCCCACTTGTTAGTTAACCACACATTAAACTTTAGAAAATGACTAAAATACCGTTATATTTAAACACTCTCATCTATTCTCATTCTTCTTTCTCTTTTCTATCTCCTCTGTTCTTTCTCTCTCTGTCTGCAATGATAGGGGCAGTTCACAGTGGTGGCAACGATGACATCAATGGCGAGGGCATCAATTTGCAATGGTTGTTCATCTCTCTCTCTCTCTCTCTCTCTCTCTCTCTCTCTTGCTCTCAATCTATAGCAATGGAGGTTGGTCACCATGACAGCAATAGTGGGGGCATCTACTCTCCTCTACAAATCATAGATTTACGTTCATTGTCAGGGGAACCCATTGAGTCTCTCTCTCTCTCTCTCTTTGTACGTGTGTGTGCAATAGTGGAGGTTGTTCACAACGCACGATGGTAGGGGCATATACTCTCTCTCTCCTCATTGTACATTTGCGATGAATTCGTCGCATAAACGCAAATCTACTTCCATCACTCACACTAGGCTTATCTTCTCTCTCTCTTTTTGCAACAACAAAGGTTGTTCACAAGAGCAACAACGACAGTTCGATGAACGTTGAAGAGGTTTTTCGGCAATGGTCTCTCTCTCTCTCTAATTTCTTCTTCTTCTTCTTTGTCTTTCTCTCCCTCTTTCTCTTTTTCCAACCTAAATCTAGATTCGAGACTAACATTTTGAACCCAAATCTAGGTTCATTGCTTGGTTTCATCACATGCTAGCAATGAACCCAAATGGGTTCTCCATACATCGACATAAAACCCATTGGGTTCATCATCGATTCCAACAGTGAACCCAATGGCACGAGTTCATTTTCTATTTATTTTATTTTTTATTTTCCGATAAGAGAGAGAAGCGAGAATGAAGGGTAAATCGATCAATTTAACACTTCATTTATGTCAAGAAAGATGTGAAAAATCAGTATCAATCTTATTTCCCTTTGAAGGGTTAGGTAAAATATATACAAGACTTCCTACCAAATTAGGAAGATTCTAAGAAACAAAATAAGAAAGTTCCCAAATCTGATTTTGGGAACTTATGATACAACAAATCATAGAAATATATAGCAATCTATCTTCCAGAAGATACATCCTTGGTTTTAGGAAACCAGTATCAATCTTTGCCAATCAATCCCAATCACTACTAGTCTGATCTTGTTCGAGAATAAGGACAAGATTGGTTGCTCCCTCATTGACACTCCCCCTCAAGATTGGGAGTAGATATCGTACACCCCAATCGTGCTCATCAATTTGTGAAAACCAACTGCAGATAGCCCTTTAGTCAACACATCCGTCAATTGGTCACTTGAGGAGACATAAGGCGTACAAATTAGGCCACTATCCAACTTTTTCTTAATGAAATGTCTATCAACTTCAACACGCTTTCTCCTATCTTGTTGGACTAGAACTTGAGCAATGTTGATTGCTAATTTATTATCATAATAAAGCCTCATAGGTGCTATCCACTCAATCTTAAGGTCATCCAGCAATATTTTCAGCCACAATAGCTCACACATTCCCAACGCCATATATCTAAATTCAGCTTCTGCACGAGACCGAACCACAACACTTTGTTTTTTACTTTCTCCATGTCACCAAATTACCTCCTAAAAATGTGCAATATCCTAATGCAGACCTCCTATCCATAAGCGATCCTGCATAGTCAGTATCCTTGGAAGCTTCAAGTGACATAGCCTCTCTCTTTTTGAACAAAATTCCTCACTTGAGTGTTCCCTTCAAGTAATGTAGGATCCTATACACTACCCTTAGGTGAGCCTATTTGGAATTGTGCATGAATTGGCTAACAACTCCCACTGCATAGGCAACGTCTAGCCGAGTATGAGCTAGATAAATTAACTTTCCAACCAACCTTTTGATAGGACCCCTTGTCAACCATACTATCTTTTGGAACTTCCCCCAACTTGTAATTTGGTTCAATGGGTGTATCTATTGTCGTGCAATCAAGCATTCTAGTCTCAATTAGGAGATCTACTATATACTTTTGTTAAGAAATGAATATTCCCTCTTTTAAATGTGCCACTTCTATGCCCAAAAAATATTTCAATCTTTCCAAATCCTTAATTTTGAATTCACTTAGCAAACATTCCTTTAACTTGCTCATGTCTTCCCAATCATTGCCAGTGACCGCAATGTCATCCAAATATTCTATGAAAGCTATCACTCCCCCTGTGGCTGAGTGCTGGATAAATAGGGCATGATTCCCTTGGCTTTTCTTATATCCCATGCTAAGCATTACATTTGTAAATCGGCCAAACCAAGCCCGGGGACTGTTTTAGTCCATATAGGGCTTTTTCAGTTTGCATACTACCTTGCCCTTAGTTGTTGGGCCATATCCTGGTAGTACTTCCATGTAAACCTCCTCTTCTAGTTTCCCATGAAAAAATGCATTTTTGACATCATATTGTTGTAATGGCCAGCCTAGATTAGCTGCCAAAGATAAGAGGACCCTAATTGTGTTTAACTATGCAACCAGTGCAAAGGTATCTAGGTAGTATACCCCATATACTTTAGTATACCCCTTAGCCACCAACCTAACTTTATATCTATCTAATGACCCATCAGACTTGTATTTCACCATATACACCCATTTGTAGTCTACTAGATGTTTCCCTTTGGACGACTACACAAGCTCCCACGTTTGGTTTTTCTCTACAGCTGCCATCTCAACCTCCATAGCATTCTTCCAATTCTTATTCTCTACTGCCTCAAAAAAAGTTCTGGGGATAGGAATGGTATGAAGATTGGTAAGAAAGGCTTTGTGTGGGGAAGACAACTTAGAATAGGATAGGAACAAGTGTAAGGGATGTTTGGTGCAGGCTCTAGTACCCTTTCTAAGTGCAATAGGCCAGTTAAGATCACAGTTAGAGGTTTTTGTTTCTAGTATAGGTTAAGTAGGTTCAACAGGCCCATCATCAGGTATTAAAGAATAATCAAAGGAGTTAGTGATTCATCAGTAGGATTGTCTAAACTGTAAATGTTGCCTAGAGCAAGGTTAGGGCAAGTAGTTAAGGGAATTATGAAGGATGATAAATCAGGATCAGTAAGAATAAGGGGCTGATCCTTAACCATAGATAGGTTCTATTCTTGAGAATTGGAATGGCTAAAGTAAGGATCAGTCCCTGCAAAGGTTACATCAGCTAACAGAATTTCTTGGATAGTGGATGATAGCATCGATAGTCTTTTTGAGTAGGGGAATATCCAATGAATATGCACTTTAGGGCCCGTGGATCTAATTTTCCTCCATTAGCAATTAGGACATGAACATAGGGGACACACCCGAATATCTTGGGTTTCCAATGGCTAAACACATGAACATTGGGAAAGTGTTTGATTAACAATTGAATTGGACTATGGGACTCAAGAGATTGCGAGGGTAGTTTTTCATTAGGAAGGTAGCTGTCAGAGTTGCTTCTCCCCAATAATGTTTAGAAACATTATGGTGGAATAGAAGAGCTCTTATAACAGCTAGGAGATGGCATTCTTTCTCTCAACCACTCCATTCTATTGAGGAGTGTAAGGGTAGGAAGACTCGTGTATAATTCATTTCTGTTGGAAGAAAACAGATAGGGTTTTATTGAAAAAATTCTTAGCATTATCAGACCTAAACCTTTTTATTTCTACCCCAAATTGGTTCTTGACCATATTGTAGAATATAAGAAACACTTTGCCTACCACAGATTTTGTTTTCAACAGATATAACCATACCACCCTTATGCAATCATCCACAAAGATAATAAACCATCGTGCCCCAAAAATACTGGGAATAATTGATAAGACCCCAAACATTACTGTGGATTAGAGAGAAAGGTAGAGCGGTTTTTTTATTAGATGGAGGAAAAGACACCCTCTTGTGTTTAGCAAAGTCACATACAGCACAATGAAATTTTTTTATATCTAGACCTTTAAATAAATCTGGAAGCATCACCCTAAGAGTTAGGGAGGAAGGATGGTCAAGTCGATAATGATGCAGCCACAACTAATCTTTGTTAGACTAAGCTAGGCATGACATAAGAGGAATTTTCTCCTTTTTGTCCTAGTCACCCAACTCCTCAAGCTAGTAGAGTCCAGCTCTAGCCCTAGCAAGCCCAATCATAATTCTGAAATGCGCGAGGCACAGCGAGGCGCAAAAGGTCCTGGAGCCTGAGGCGCGAGGCGCACGAGGCGAGGCGTGCCTTTGCGAAGCGAGACGCACCTTTTAGGAAAAAAACTCAAAATCTTGTAAAATCATAAACAACCATCAAATTATCAATAATAACACATTCATATCATTCATGATTCATTATCTTCAAATTCTATAACAACATCAAAGTTAATTCATTCATCATGCAAATTCTAAACTAGAAACATCATCAAAGTTCAAACTCAAACAAGTACCAATTATAATGCAAAGTTCTAAACAAACACATAAACACTACAAGTCCACAATCAATATAAAGAAGTTTTTTAATCAATCATCATCAAGGAGATCATCAACATCAAGGTCAATATCTTCATCGTCCCCTTCAATCACCCCTTCATCTTCTTCTTCATCTCTCAATTCTTCTGCCTCTTCCAAGTCTTCATCATCTTCGGTCCCCGCCTCACTTTCCTCCTCCTCTTCAATCTCCTGAGTTACTCGCCGCTTTCAAGTTGAAGCCGAAGTTGATCCCGATTATGATCGAGTTTGTTTAGTTCTAAATTGATAACTAGGCTCTCCAACTCCTGCAGCCGCAACAACATTACTCCATGTCAACCCATCCCCAACGTCATCTGGAAAAACAGTTTCATCATCTTTATCATTCTCCTCATCAAGTTTTCCAGTCAACCATTCATTGCTTTCATCAATGTGGGTCAATATGATAGGGTCAATGGTATCACGCATTTGATACCGACGCCTCAATGCCCTATTGTATTTCACAAACACCAAGTCGTTTAAACGAAGTTGATCAAGCCTGTTTCTCCGTTTAGTATGAAGCTGCAACAATTTATGCAAAAACATACTAAGAATAAGCTACATGAAACAAACCAACTACTAATAAAAATTGTAAGTGTGCACTTACATTTTCAAATACACTCCAATTACATTCACACCCAGATGAACTACAAGTCAAGCTAAGAATTTTAATTGCAATTTTTTGCAACGTGGGTGTTGACATTCCATATGAAGCCCACCATTCAGATGTCCAATAAAATTCATGGGTTAGTTATTATCTATTATCTAGAATGATTATACATATAATGTAATATATATATATATGTGTGTACCTGGTGATTTCTCAGCTCTCTTTCTAATAGCCATATAGTTTCCAAAGAACCCATCTGCATTGTTATACATCGAAAGCTCAGCATCAATTTGGTCTTGAACCTTTACATATGGATTTAACTTTCTAATGCATTCATATAAGCCAGTCATGATCTCGAGATCTATACGTTCAGCCTTGTAGAAATATTATGGGTTCAAGTACCAACCAGCTGCGTGCAAGGGGCGATGAAGCTGAACATCCCATCGATTATCAATGATTTGAAAAATGGGTGCATACTTCTTTTCATCCCCATTAAAAGAGTTAGCAATCGCTTCTTTGGCCCTATCCATGGCCTCATATATGTATCCCATAGCAGGCTTCTTCTCACCATCCACTAAGCGCAATACACGCACCAATGGACCAGCCACCTTTAAAGCAAATACAATATTGTTCCAAAATGAAGGCATCAAAATCACTTCTACAACCTTTTTAGCCCCCGCTTCTTTTACCCACTTACTTGTCATCCACTCCTCGGAAGTAAACATCCTTTTAAGGTTGTTTTTCAGACTATGCATCCTGCCCAAAGTGATAAAGGCAGTTGCAAACCGTGTTTTTGCAGGCCTCAACAACTCTTTCTTGTCAGTAAACCTTCTAAGCATGTTTACTAGACCCGAACGAGTATAGATATAGCTATTCACCATAACAGCTCTCTCAAATGTCTTCTTCATATTAGGCAACTTGAAAATATCTTCCAACACTAAATCCAAGCAATGCGCTGCACATGGTGTCCAAAACAACGTAGGATATTTTGCCTCCAAAAATCTTCCTGTTATTATTTAGAGTGAAATTAACAAGATATTCGTAAATAATAAATATCTAATGAATATTCAAATTGTTCTATTTATAAACATAATACAAATTACAAAATTGAATTTCATACCTGCTAAAACATTGTTTGAAGCACTATCGGTGACCACTTGCACCACATTTCTTACTCCAATCTTTTCCACACATTTACTTAATAATTGAAACATCTTTTCCCCAGTCTTTGAATAGCTAGAACCATCAATAAACTCCAAAAACATACTTCCTTTAGGAGAATTGACTAAAAAGTTAATCAATGTCATTTCCCTCTTGTCTTTCCAGCCATCTGACAAAATGGAACATCCATATCTGGCCCACACCTCTTCATGATCTTTCATCATTTCACGAGTGGTTTCCACCTCTTGTTTGAGAAGGGGAACCCTGACTTCATGGTAACTAGGCGGCTTCACACCCGGACCATACTGACCAGCTGCTTCTATAAATACTTTAAAACTGTCATATGTCACTGCATTGAATGGAATGTCTGCATCATACATCCATCGTGCAAAGCTTCTACAAACTCGAGCTCTTAACTCTTTTTTTGCAAAATCATGCTCACACAACCTTGTTTGCTTTCCTTTGCCCTTGTTTTTCAACACATTAACTTCTGGGTCTTTAAGAAAAATATCAAGTGGACCCTTTTGTGTTGGCCCTTTAACACTACCAACACTACCAGTACCTGTACCGCTTCCACTTCCAGTAGATAGATTGGGTCTTTTTCTACTTTGAGGTAGCAGCTCATCATCATCATCATCATACCCTTCACCAAATTGAAGATCATCATCTAACGATGCTATATTTCGCTCATCCCTGCTATTTTTCTTTTTTTTCATGTACTCTCCAATCTCTTCTTTTACTAATGGAGGACATTTTGGACAAGCTTTAGTATTCCTAAAACCGCCCACAAGATGTTTCGCTCAAAATGTACCACCTTTTGTTACTTTACGACAAAATTTACAAGTGGTGGTATTTCTATCATTGGGATCAGCTTCAAAATAATTCCATGCCAGGTCCGTTTTGGAAGTGGTTGACGACATTTATTGGGTTGTTGCAACACAGTTCCAAACTTCCAACTTCCACAAAATTCTCTTAATGATAGAAATAAACTATAAAGACTTAAAAGAAATCAGCAACCAGCTGCCAGCAAAAGAAATTAGGCAAGAATGCAAGAAATAAACAAATAAAAAACAAGTAAAAGAACTTACAAGATAGGAGAAGACCGTGGGCAGCCTTAACAGCTTCAAATTGAAGAGCAAATGAGAAGAAAGGCGAGGAAGAGAGGAGAAGACCGTGGGCAAAGGAGAATAGAGGAAGAGGGTGCGGCTGGCTGGAGAGGAAATTATCAAGCTAGGAGGTGGGCGTGGCTGGATAGGAGAGGAAGAGAGGAGGCAGGCGCGGTTGAAGAGGAAAGGAAGAGGAAGATCAAGTCGAACTGGAGAGGAGGGGGTCGTCGCTGGAGAGGAAGAGAGGACGGGGTCCCGACTGGAGAGGAGAGGAAAAAGAAGATCGGGCCGAGCTGGAGAGGAAGAAAGGAGGGGGTCACGGCTGGAAAGGAGAGGAAGATGAAGATCGGGCGACCTGGAGAGGAGAGGAGAGGAAGAGAGAAGGCAGGCGCGGCTGGGGCTAGAGAGGAAGATCGGGCGAGCTGGAGAGGAAGAGAGGAAGGGGTCGCAGCTGGAGAGGAGAGGAAGAAGAAGATCGGGCGAGCTGGAGAGGAGAGGAAGAGAGGAGGCAGGCGCGGCTGGGACTAGAGAGGAAGAGGAAGATCGAGCGAGCACGAGCAGCGAGCTGGAGAGGAAAGGCTGGAGCGGTTGGATGCTAGAGTCGGGAGGAGTGAGGACCGATTGGGCTGCAAGACTAAGTTAGAAGACCTAAGTTCCATGAGTCGCACCTAGGCGCGCAAGGCGAGGGCCTCGCCAAAACTGCCTCGCCTCGGCCCAGGCGAGGCGCCAAACTGGCCCCTTAAGGCGCCTCGCGCCTAGGCGCCTTTGATAACTATGAGCCCAATCATCTTCTTCATGCCTTGTTCCTATATCTCACATAGATTTGAATGAAAAACAACATTGCAATTAGTGTCCAAAATGAGTTTTTGAATAGAGATGAGGTTGGTAAATAATTTAGGAACATGAAGAACATTTTTTAGGATGAGGTGTTCATTAAGGAGAACATCTCCTTGGCCAACGATAGTGGTCAAAGAACCATCTGCCATTGTAATCTTTTTGGAGCTAGAACAAGGGCTCTAGGTAATGAACAATTGGAAAAAAAGAGTCATGTGATGTGAGGCTCCAGGGTCGAGGATCCAAGAGTTTTGGTGAACTGTTTCTGAAACATGTAAGGAAAAAGAAGGGAAATAAGTACTTGTGAGGGCAAGAGAGCAGGTACATTTCTCAACCCTCTTGTCGAGGGATCCCAAAAAATTCCTCCATCTTTCAATCTCAACCTTGTTTAGCTCTAGTGCCTCTCCTTGTTCTGAATCCTTCTGTTCAGGGATTTGACGACTACTAGCCATATACACCTGACCTTGCCCTTGGCTTCTTGATAGTCCTCCTTTGGGTGGCCTTCCATGAAATTTCCAACATTTCTTTATGGTGTGCCTAGGCTTTTTGTAGTAGATACACCATAGAGAATCTTTGTCCATAGCTTTCTTCTCTTCTCTAGGACATTTGCTCTGATTTTGAGCCTTCATGGACACCAAGGTAGAGCTTTCCACTGGGGAAGTTTCTAACATACCTCCCCTTCTCTGCAGGTACCATGGAAATAACCTCATTCAAGGAAGGCAAATCCTCCTTACCGAGGATTTGTACCCTTATCGCATCAAAGTCTATATTGACGCCGGCCAAGAAGTCATATGTGTTAGAGTTATGCCCCACAAGTCAATTATATTTTTATGCAATTGATCATACTTTACATTGTGATTTTTTATCTTCAATCAATTGTTATTGCAAGGCATTATGTTTTTATTTGTCATTGTTGGTTGTCGTTATTATTGCAATCCATACTTGACAAAGTCCATAGATCAAAGAGGCTCATGGAATATGGTCGTGCATAGAGATGACGATCATGAAACATATTCCTTATAAGCCTTAATCTTAAATGTTCCTAATCATAGAGTTATTAGGATTGGACACTAATAACTCGGATAGACTAGCACATATGATGCATGCTCAATCAGGAGAATATCTTGTTTCTTGGACATTAGTGTATATATGTGGGTGCTTATTATAAGAATAAGCACACTGAACTGACCCGTTACAGAATTCCTAATGGTTATTGTTTTATGTCGAATTGGAATTCCTGTCTTGCAATAGTGCAGATTGATCCTTAAACTTGAGACATCATGGTAGTCTTATATTTGACTGGTTACGCTTTGGTTCTTTTTTGGATTCTAATGGAGTGATTAACAAATTATCACTAGGCGTAATCTTATCACATATGAAGGCATGTGAATGTCGAAATAGGATTCATCACTTATCAACAAGATGAGAAGATGTCCTACGTATTCTGATGATTTTATGACTGAGGAAATCCTTAGCCAAGGTGAGGTGGAAATCAAAAGGTGTTTTGATTTCACCTATCAAGTCATAAATCTGGAATTGATACATAGTTATTGAATGATTAGAGTTTCATCTTAAAACCATAACCTAAATTCAATCGGACCATAGATTGATGAAAGGATTTTACTGCACAGTAATTGCAATTGAAAAGGTTCGTGTTTTTCATCGTTGGCTAGGTATTCATGGCATGTTGCTAGACGTTAACCATGATATGTAGGGTTTTAGAATTAAATTGATTAATTCTAAAACTATTAATTAAAGAATTTAATTAAGAAGCCCATGAGATGTGTTAATTAAAAGGGCCCATGAGTTTAATTAAAGAGTTTAATTAATCTAATGAGTGGGGCCTTGAAATAGCCCAATAGAATTGGCCCTACATCTAGCCCAATGGTGGACGTAAGGGGTCACACACTTAGGTCGAGCCCGTTCCACAATTTAAAAGAGAGATTCGGCCCAATGTGATTAAGGGCCGGGCCTAAATCGTTTAGGGGTTTTCCAAGGCACAATTAGGGCTTTTTTAACTCTATAAATATGCCGCTTAAGAAGCTGAAAAAATAAGAAGAAATTCGGATCTCTCAAGAGGCTCCTAGGGTTGCTAGCACTACTCGAGGCATTCGTGGAAAGGGTCGATCGTGTGGACCGACTCGGAGGAGTTCGCGCTTGCGACTCTACGGATCATAATCAGGCAGAATCGAAGCTTCACAGTCGCTGGTTTCCTAACAATATGTCCTCTCCTTCTCCACAAATCTTTTATGTAAGGCAAGATTCTCACTACAGTTCATCTTCAAGCATTAGTAATGATCCAATTCTTGCCATAGGGTCTGCAATAGATTTGCACACTCTGTAATGGTCCTTGTACCTTGGTGCCTGCCACTTTGGTCCTTATCTCGTAGATCTATGTTGCATCAAGAACCTTGGAGTAGGTAAGCTTGATTGCCTCCCAAATGTCTTTGGCTGCTGTCAAGAACATCACCGTATCACTGATCTCTGGAACTATGGTGTTCCATAACCAAGGAATCCTCATCATTCCATGCTGCAAACGTTTGATCTCCCCCTTTAGGACCCATTCCCACAAGCGGCTCGACTTCCCTTTTCCCTTTAGGAATGTACGAATTAATTGGGACCACTTCAAGTAGTTCTTACCATTCAACCAGTAAATTGCTTTAAGTTTTTGTAACTCTCCCCCTAGTCCTCCACTATTGATTCCAGCAAACGGAATTTCCATTATGTTGTTGGAATCGGCTGAGTCTAGCATAGGGTTTTGAGTATGAGACATATTGTCTTGAAAAGATGATTGATGAAGGCTATGATAATCAAAAATGACGCTATAATCTTATGGATCTGATACCATGTCAAGAAAGATGTGAAAAATGGATATCAATCATATTTCCCTTTGAAGGGTTCGGTAAATATATACAAGACTTCCTACCAAATTAAGAAGATTCTAAGAAACAAAATAAGAAAGTTTCCAAATTTGATTTTGAAAACTTAGGATACAACAAATCATAGAAATATACAACAATCTATCTTCTAGAAGATACATGGTTTTAGGAAACCAATATCAATCACTGCCAATCAATCTCAATCACTACTGGTCTAATCTTGTCCGAGAATAAGGACAATATTGGCTGCTCCCTTGTTGACAATTTAAAAGCAAGGGCAACTATTGCTATTTCTCAAATGTCAAGCTATTTCTTGCAATTTCACTGAACCTTAGGGGTGTGCTTTGCAATTTACCCAACATTATAATATACATATATTCAAGAAAATTCAAAAACTTATCACAACAACTCACAAGGATTCAAAAGATCAAGACTGGAGTTGCCCTCGAAAAATCCAGGAAACTCCTCATTGCGTCACAACATTGACATTGCTCAAAAAACCCAACAATGTCAACTATACACAACACATCTAGACCCCAACCGCTTCATCTCGACATTGCTCACAAGACCCAATTAACACTCATCAACGACATCGTTAGTTATCACATTGTCCACAATCCAATCCACAGTTTAATTGAATAGAACAACAAAGTTTATTCCAATCATCGTCAATCACTCCCAAAGTCGTCTTCAACCCTTGTCCCACACAATCTAGTCAATAATCAAAGGAATAGAAGTGTAAAGTGTCTCATAATTGAAGAATCATGTAGTCAAAACCCAAAGATTCATGTAGAAATGGAGGTCGGTTTACTAATTCTATATGTATATGAAGTGTTTGCCAATGGAACATGCACAAGATATGCGTATCCCCACATATATGTTTCATAAATAAACATATATGTTTCATAAATAATAAAAATGTGTCCAATACACCACATGGGGCATGCCTGACACGTGTCGGAGGCACGTTGTCATGTCAAAGCATCCAACACATCGATGACACTATTACATCACCCTCACCAGCATGACTGTGCTTCATAGACGATAATTAAGTTGCTCTTCATATTCCATCCAATGCAATTTTTCATGAGTGGACTAAACACATTGACATAGATTTTCATTTTGTGAGTGAGAAGTTGGTTTCTAGGTAGATTAGTATCTCATTTATTGGTTCTAATGATTAGCTTGCTGATTTGTTCACTAAGGCACTTCAAGGTACAACGGTTGACTATATATGTTTCAAGCTAGGAACATATGATATGTGTTGTGCTGATCCTTCCAGGTGGAAATATTTTCCACTCGGAGCATTCGGGTGGAATTTCCACCCGGTCGAATGGGTGAACTTACCCGGGTGCCATTCCTTATTTCCACTTGGGGCGTCCACTTAGTTGAACGGGTGGACTTACCTAGGCAAAGCAAGAAGAAGCAGGAGCATCCACCCTGTTGGAGCTATGCACTAGGTGGAATCAAGCCATGCCTCAGGTGGAGTCCACCCGGAGCAAAAGCAAAGGCCAAGGGGGTCATTCCTCCGGGAGGAAGTTGACATGCACAGTATGCCCTACCCATTAGGCAGCCAGCCATGAGGCTCACCATCACATGAAGGATTCTCTAGGCTAGGAATCCTCCAAGGGGATTCCTCCCGTGCTTATCTAACAGATGCCATCGTCATAATGTGACACATGTCTAGTACGAGATTCTCAGGAATTGCACCTATAAAAAATCCATCTCCTGACAAAGAAAAGGACCTTTTTTCCACTTGAGGTAAATTGATTTCACCCATACGAAGTGTCATTCTTTACTTACATCACCCATTCCACACACATTCCACCCGAAGGGGCCTTAGTGTCCACCCGGAGCAATTTCCCCTACTGATTACGAACTTAAGCATCGGAGGGTCTTAAAAGTGTTTGCCTAAGATTAGTCTTATGGCTCGGAAGAATATAAAAGGACAGAAGAGAATAAGCCATTGAAGACCGGTTTCTAAGAGTAGTTAGGCGCTTGTAACGGTAACTACCAATAAGGTAACTACAGTTAGTTAGGTATTTTCTCCTTGTAACTCTTGCCTCTATGATCTATAAATAGAGGCAGGGTCAGGGTGAGTCTTTTATTCCTCTTGTTTTTCATTGTATCTTGTGATTATGTATTCCTAGAGAGAAAAGCCTTAGTCTTTGTAATCTCGATGAGGATAGCTTTGTTCACAGAGTTGTGAGCACAGTGCATTGTAACGTTTTTTGATTTCAAGATAGTGGAAGCCTAAAGCCCCTGACAATCTAGACGTAGGATCAACCTATTCAAGGTGATCCCAAACAAGATAAAATCCAGTGTCCCTTTGTGTGTGTTTGTGTTGTTTTCTATTCTATCCTATTCTGTCTATTCTATGAGAAGTCTTATGTCTTTCTTGAGGGTTGAGTGCGAGTGTGTGAAACAAGAATTGAATCAACAATCTAGTATCTAAGCCATCGCTCTCCACATTCAAGAATTCAAGAAATTACTCAAGCTAAAGAGACACGATACAACAGAAGATTATGGCTTAATCTTCATCCACCGCAAGACACAACATTGAGAAGTTTAATGGGAAAAAAGACTTTGCCCTCTAGAAGATGAAGATGCGTGCACTCCTTGGCAATCTTGGCCTTGAGGAAGCACTAGATGGAGAAGCCAAGATGTCTAAGACATACACGGCAAAACAAAAGGAGGAGATTTTAAAGAAGGCCTACAACACGCTTATACTCAGTGTTGGCAACAAGGTGTTGAGGGAGGTTTCCAAGATGAAGATAGCTACGGGAATATGGCTCAAGCTGGAGAGCTTGTACATGACCAAGTCTTTGTCCAACCGTTTATACCTAAAGGTAAGGTTTTTTACTTTTAAAATGCATGATGGCCAAAAGCTTCAAGATCACATAGATGAGTTTAACAGACTCTGCCTAGATCTTGAAAATATTGAAATAAAATATGAAGATGAAGACAAGGCATTGCTCTTGATTCATTCCCTACCTAGATCATATGAGGCCTTCGTAGACATTTTAAAACATGGTAGAGACTCCCTATCATTAGATGATGTAATAGGGGCCCTTAATTCAAAAGAATTGTAGAATAAAGTAGAAGGAAAATCCTTTCCAGGAGATGCCCTCACTGCCAAATTTAGAAATGATAGAAAAGACCCTACGAGAAGGCGTAGATCAAGATCTAGGTCAAGCTCTAGAAAGAAATCTATAAAATGCCATTATTATCATGAGGAGGGTCACATTAAGAAAAATTGTACCAAGAAGAATGATCAACAAGATAGGTATAATTTTAATGGTGGAGTGAGTATATGTGAGTTTGGATATGATAGTGTTGATGCTCTTGTGGTTTCAGAAAAGGCGAGAACGAGGTATGGGTAATGGACTCTAGTTGTTCATACCATATGACACCAAAAAAGCATTGGTTTCAAAATTATCAAGAAATCAATGGAGAGAAAGTCTAACTATTTGTCTTTTGAAACTACAACTTAAATCAGTGTTATATGTCCCTGGATTGAGTTACAATCTATTGTCAGTTAGCCGACTCACTAATGACATGAACTGTAGAGTGATATTTTTCCCTTCCTACTGTTTGTTTCAGGACCAAGCATCGGGGATGATGATTGGCAGTGCTGAAGCTAAGGATGGACTTTACTGGCTGACTGGAAACATTTCAACTTCTTTCTCTTTGAATAAATTTGTTCTAACTGTTACAACCAATGCCAAAGCCATGATATGGCATAAACGGTTGGGACATCCAAGTTTTCCTTATCTTAGATTCTTGTATCCTCACATTTTTATCAATAAAGGCCAAAGTTTTTCTTGTGAGCAATGCACTCTTGCAAAACAGTCCAAAACTCATCATTTTATTCACCCCTATAAGCCCTCAACAACATTTCATTTGATCCATAGTGATATTTGGGGACTTCCAAAACACCCTAATATATCTGGTTCTAGATGGTTCATTACCTTCATTGATGATCATTCTAGGGCATGTTGGGTGTATCTTATGAAGGATAAATCAGAAGATAGTTGCCTATTCAAACGTTTCCACAAATTTGTTTTGAATATGTTTCAAGCTAATATTCATATTTTGCGTACCGATAATGGTCGTGAATATTTTTCCCATGACTTGACTAATTATTTGAATGAACATGGTATTTTGCATCAAAGTTCTTGTCCCTACACACCACAACAAAATGGTGTGGCCGAAAAAAAAAATAGACATCTATTAGAGGTGGCTAGGGTTATGATGTTTACCTCGCATGTTCCTCATTCATATTGGGGAGAGGTTGTTCTTACAGCCACTTATTTGATAAATAGTCTTCCCTCTAAACCTTTACGATTTAGAACCCCACTTGATACTCTTTGTGACATCTATCCTCATGCAACGTTTCTACGATCTCTTGGTCCTAAAATCTTTGGGTGTGGGGTGTATGTTCATAACTACAATGTATCCCACACAAAATTAGATCCCAAAGCCCTCAAGTGTGTCTTTGTTGGGTACGCTCCTTTTCAAAAGGGATACAAGTGTTATTGTCCTGTTACCCGTCGATTCTATGTTTCTACTGATGTCACATTCTATGAGAACCTCTCTTATTATTCAGGAACATCTTCGTCTACCAATTTACATGACCTTTTCTCTCTCTTTACCTCTTCCTACTTCTCTGCTAGCATCCTGTCAAGGGGGAGAAGTATCTATCTCTGACAATGTACTGGCAGAATTAACTCCTAAGCCAAAAAATCAAAATCCCCCACTGTTTGTGTATTCCAGGAGACCTAAAGAACTTCCACAGACTCAACATGGTCAATCATCATCCCTTAAAGCTAGTCCAACGAAAGGTGATAGTTCTTCAGGGGATGCATCAGCAGGAGATAATAGTGGAGGCAGGGAAGAGACTAAAAACAGCAGTAGAGGCAGGGAAGAAGCTGAAAACAGCATTGAAAACAGCAGGGAAGAAGCTGAAAACAGCACTGACAGTCATGATCCTCAAGGAAATGGTCTCAATTGGGCAGTTCCCATAACTCTAAGAAAAGGGGTAAGGTCATGTGTTAAATACCCTATGTCAAATCATCTGTCTTATGCAAAATTGTCTCCTAACTTCAGAGGTTTTATTGCCAGACTTGATAGTACAGAAATTCCAAAAAATATCCAAGGAGCTTTGGATGATCCTAAGTGGAAAGATGCAGTTATGGAAGAAATGAAGGCCTTAATTGGGAATCATACTTGGGAGATGGTTGAGTTTCCCCCAGGTAAGAAAACAGTTGGATGTAAGTGGGTTTTTACTATCAAACATAATTCTAAGGGAGTATTGAAAGGTATAAAGATCGATTTGTGGCCCAAGGGTTCACTCAAACCTATGGGATAGACTATGAGGAGACTTTTGCTCCTGTAGCTAAACTCAACTCTATTCGGGTACTTCTTTCTATAGCTGTTAATCTTGATTGGCCCTTGTTTCAGTTTGATATTAAAAATGCATTCCTCAATGGGGATCTAGATGAAGAGATCTACATGAGAATCCCCCCCGGTTTTGGAAATGAGGTGAACAATGGAAAGGTTTGTAGACTCAAGAAATCTTTATATGGGTTAAAACAGTCTCCTAGAGCTTGATTCCAAAAATTCAGCATGTCCTTAATCCGGATAGGTTATGAACAAGGGAAATCTGAGCATACGTTTATTAAATCCACTAAAGATGGAAGGAAGTCTATATTAATTGTCTATGTTGATGATATAATTGTGACAGAGGATGATATGCAGGGAATTGAGGAATTAAAGAAGCAACTACGGGCTGAATTTGAGGTAAAAGACCTAGGGTATATGCGATACTTCCTAGGAATGGAGGTGGCAAGGAGTAGAGCAAGCCTGTTTATCTCTCAAAGGAAATACATTATGAATTTACTCAAAGATACCAGGATGATGGCATGCAAACCAGCAGGAACACCATTAGATAAAGGCTGGAAATATGAGGAGAAGGATGATGACATCCGAGTGGAAAAAGAAAGGTATCAAAGGCTGGTAGGAAGATTAATCTATTTATCTCTTACTAGGCCAGACATAGCCTATGCAGTAAGTTTAATTAGTCAATATATGCATTCTCCTACAAAAAGACATATGAATGTTGTTTTTCATGTATTAAGATACCTTAAAGGGACACCCGAGAAAGGTTTGATGTTTAAAAAGACCAAGGACCAAGGAATTGAAGGGTTTTTTTATGCAAATTGGGCAGGTTCTTTAGAGGACAGCAGGTCCACAACCGGCTATTGCACTAAAGTGTGGGAAAATGTAGTAACATAGAGAAGTAAAAAGCAATCAGTGGTGGCTCGCAGCAGTGCCGAGGCCGAATTTCGGGCCATAGCCCAAGGAATTTGTGAGGTTATTTGGTTAGAAAGGCTAATGGAAGACTTAAGCATACCCCTAACTCAACCTACAAGGGCATACAGTGATAGTAAATCTGCAATCAACATTGTAAGGAATCCAATCCAACATGGTCGCATGAAGCATGTAAAGATAGACTGGAACTTTATAAAACGAGAAATTGATGAAGGAGGGATAATTCTATCATATATTCCAACTGCTGATCAATTAGCAGATGTGCTCACAAAAGTCATGGTTAAACAAAGATTTGAATCCTTGATTAGCAAGCTGTGAATGACCTGCATCTATTCCTTAGCTTGAGAGAGAGTGTTGGACGAGAAAAGAAGATTCAAACAGATTAAAGAATAAGAGAATTATCCTTATAGATTATCTGGTTGTTATACAGTTGTATTTAAATTAGCTTAAGTTTGTTTTTATCTGTTTTATCTCCTAAAGTTTAGGAGATAGTCTTTCCTAATTTTTAGGATTAGATTATTCTAATCCTTTCCTACTTTATAGGAAAGAGATAGAGTTGTATCCTATATATATTTTCTATTCCTCTTAGTTTAAATTAATTAAGCATTCTGTTTTGCTCGTTTCATAAATTGATGTGAATGGTAAAGATGCGAAAGCAAGGGTTGTCCAAGAGCATATAATTCCAAATCTTGGGCCAATTACTCGCTCAAGGGCTAAACAATTTCGAAAGGAACTTGAGCTATTTATTGGAAAAACTTCATCCCATTTGGAGGAGTTAGAGTTCAAAGTGAAAGAGCTAAAGCCCACATTAATCACATTGCTCACTTGCTTGGAAGGTTAGTCACGAAACTGATCAAAGGGATAACTTTGGAACTCCATAACTTTTGAATTGCTTGGAATTATGAGGTGTGCCATATGTCAATAGAAAACTCAAGATCTCAACTACAACTTCCTATATTCATGGGCGATGTTTCAACTTTCCAACTGTATTTTATGACTGTTTGAAGTTTGGTGGTCAGTACTCATTAGGTGGAACGAGAATTGTGGATTTTTGGGCATCTTTTAAATATTTGTCTTTTCTTTTGATTATTATGTCTTCCACATTTGAATTTACATTTTTGCTTTAATTATTATGTCACCCATGCTTGGAGAGATGTTCCAAGACTAGTATTTATATGTATGATCTCGTAATATTTGGCATGCAACATTTTTATTAAGAAAGCACAGAGAGTATTTTATCCTAATTCTTATGTAAGCAATTCATTTGTTTAGTGGCAAATTTATTTGATTCTTATCACTGTTCCTTCTTCTATCTTAGGGTGTGGCGAATCAAAACTGGAATTTTTTTGTTTGTGGCGAATTTTCTTGTCAAACAAGGGGTGTTAGTATTTCTTTTGTATTTTGGACATATCATAAATAGAAGTGAGAATTATTCTTAGTTTGAGAAACTTTGTGTTCTTAGGAGTTTTTGTGTGTTTGTGTTCTACATCGATTTGAGAATTCAAAATAATGCGTCTTATAACCAAGGCTTCATAAGTGTAGATATATCCTTGAATAAAAGCATGGGAAATTAGTAATCTTTGGATTAAAATAAAATTCTAGCTAGCAACGGGGACAAAAAATAAGTATCAATAGTTGCTATAGATACAACATGTAATAATCCCATTCAATCTAACCTCAAATATAACAAAACTTAACAGAAGTGCATAAGAGAAACATAGTTTCCACACAACTTGGAGGCAGAAACCACTGTTGAATTAACAGATAAGGCAATGATCAAATAATCATTGTTACCAGATTCAGTAAAAAACAAAAAAGACAAAATACAGATCCAACAAAAGAATGTAACCTTGTTCAAACTTTGGTGGACAATGGAAACACTCAGTCTAACATTAGGATGATAAGAAATGGCACACCACTAGGGCAAAAACCAGACACGAGCTTCAGAATAGACTCATAAGGAAAACATCAAATCCCTTAGTAACCAAACAAAACCTAACTAAACCTGACAAATTACTCTGCAATTCTTGTATTACCTGAGGTGGTCTGCATTCTTAAAGTTTGTCAGTTTATCTCAAAAAATAGTAGACAAGAAGATTGCTGCATTACCAGCAGCGGGTTTGATCATTCTCCAAATTAACAATTTCGGATTCATTTCTTACCTACTTCAACATTTTGTACAAAGTATAATAATAATAGAGGGAGTACCCCACACTTATGCTAATAGCTCAATCATATAAAAAGTAAGGAAACATAACTGAGGATCTTAAGGAAAAAAAAAAAAAATATGACATTTACAAACATGAAGACGCTTACACATAGAACATGCTTTACCAAAGCCATGTAACAAGGGGGAGCAACCATGCAAGCATTCCGGGTTACTGCAAGAAGAAGATTAAACTAAGCTGATAAAGACAGAATGTCTCACCATCTTAATGCCATCTTAATGGGTGTAGTGAGGCATGATGTAAATACATCAGCAGGAAATTCTGGACTCTGAGGAAGAGTCTCATGTGCTTCGCAGGCAGCAAGCAGAATGCAATCCCTCATGGAAGATCCAGAAGATGTGTTCCAGTCCTGAAGCTATAAGATTGCCAATCATCCTAATAGTCAGAGACCTAAAGTAGAAAACAGAAAGGGAGACAAATTCCCTCCTTTATATATAATCTAATTCCTTGTTTATAAGAAAATTGTATAAATGAAGCATCAAGGAGACACTTCACAAGTAGAGAGAGAGAGAGAAAATACACCAGTACCAAGACTAATTCCTGCTACATTTCTTACTTACCAAAAAAAAAAAGAAAAAAAAATCCTATAACATGGCAAAATAAAGTGTCCATTATCAATTGACAATAAACAGTATTAAATACCTCTATGAAGGCATTGACAACCATTCCAGCAGCTGAGCAATCAAAAACATATATTGATGGAGTCTTTAACCAGGAATCAAGGTCACTAATCGGCAGTGGGATGTATTGTGTATAGCTCTGACAAGACAAAACAAACGAAAAGAAAATAAAAATACTAAAGATGAAAGCTAGATAATGGGAACACATTTGGATCAGTGACAAAACCTTATTGAATAGCCAAATTTCACCATTAGCAGTTGGCTTTGGCACACCATGCCCATTGTAGTGAAAGAGAACTCTTTCAGACTTTGCACTCTTTCGACATGTAGTACAAAGTTTCTTCACTTCTTCTACAGTAGGATCTAATTGGATCTTGTAGCGGGCCTGTCCATATTTGAACAAATTAGGCAGCTTTGAATGATGGATTGCAACCCAGTTTTAAACCTACATGCATATATATACACACATAAAAAGCACTATTTTCAATTCCATAAGAAATTGAGTGCTTTACAGAACCAACCCAACAGATGAAAGAGCACCTCTTAATGCAGATAGCGTGGAGGGAATGCCTACAATCTTTATTATTTTAATAATTAATTATATAAGTTATAGCCTTCTTATTCAAATATTCACAGGATTTTGAACCCTCTTTTCTAATATTTAAACATGGAACAATTACAGGAAGAAGACCATTTGCTTTGGTTTGAACCATAACTCCAGTAACAATATGAACATGAGAAATTAAAATTATGGGGAGGGAGATCCCTGCCGAAACTGGATGGAGTATGAGGAATTGTGAAAACTGAATACTTCCTTGATAATAAACATATGTACATGGCAGTCCTCTTATAGAGGAGAAATAATACAACAAAGGAAACAAATAATGCCTATGAAAGGAAAGATACATATGTACAACATTTAGGAAACTTTCCTAAGTCTGGAGTAGGGAAGTATCCTATTCCGGTTATAGAAACTTATAAAATAAGAAACAGCAACAGCAAATCTTCAAATCTTTGTAATCTTTGTTTGATAATCCTTACGAGATCCAACACTCCCCCTCAAACTAGAGAATGGATATTTGTCATTCCCAGCTTGCATATATTAAGACTTCAAACCGTTTTACTGTCAGTCCCTTAGTGAACACATCAGCCACTTGTTCCTCAAATGGAACATGAGGAATATGAATTAGACATACATCCAACTTCTCTTTTATGAAGTGCCAGTCTATTTCTATATGTGACAGCCAGACAAGATTTTGTGCAATGCTTATGGTTGATTGGTTTTCATAGAACAGTCCAATTGAACCTTGAATCTTGATCCTCAAGTCTTCTAAGATGATCCTAGCTACAACAATTTGCATAGGCCAAGTATCATTGCCCTAAACTCTGCCTTTGCACTTGATCTAGCCACAATACTTTGTTTCTTGCTCCTCCAAGATACAAGATTGCCATCTAAGAACACACAATACCCTATGGTTGATCTCTTATCAATGAGAGATCTTGCATAGTTAGCATCAATGAAAGCTTTAACATCCAACTCAACCCCTGTTTTGAACAATATCCCCTTTCCTGGAGTAGCTTTTAGATAGCTTAGAATCTTCCTTACAACCTCCTCGGTTGGGTTGTGCATGAATTGGCTTACAAGGCTAACAGCAAAGGCAATGGCTAGCCTAGTATGAGAGAGATATATCAATTGGCCAACCAATCGTTGATATCTTCCCTTATCAACTGGCTGACTATTAGGATTCTGCCATAGCTTGTTGTTAGGTTCCATTGGAATATTAGTGCCTTCGCCTCCAGTCAACCCTGTTTTAGCCAACAAATCTAATGCATATTTACGTTGAGATAGGAAAATTCCAAGCTTAGAGTAAGCAACTTCAATTTCTAGAAAATACTTGAGGATACCAAGGTCTTTAATTTCAAACTCTTGGGCTAAATTTTCCTTGAGCACCTTTTATTCTTTTTCATCATTTCCAGTGACAATTATCTCATCCACATATACTAGTAGAGTAATGAGTCTCTCTTCCCTTGAGTGCTTTGAGGGTGTGATCGCCCCTTCTTTAACTGTAGCCCATAGCTTTCATGGCCTTAGAGAATCGGTCAAACTAGGCCCTTGGGGACTGCTTAAGTCCATCGAGGGCCTTCTTGAGCTTGCACACTTTCCCAGTATCTCCTTCTTAGAATCCTGGAGGCAAATCCAGGAATACGTCCTCTTCCAAATCTCCATGTGGGAAGGCATTCTTTACATCCAATTGTTGTAATTTCCATCCAAAATAGGTTGATAATGAAATGAGAATTCTTATTGTTGTCATCTTTGCCACAAGGGCAAATGTTTCAAAATAATCTATGCCATAGGACTGAGTATAGACCTTGGCCACAAACCTACCTTTATATCTCTCCAAGGTTCCATCAGCCTTGTATTTCAAATTGAAAACCCACCTGCAGCTTACTAGTATGACTCCCTTTGGCCAAGAGACCACTTCCCATGTTTGATTCTTCTTTAGTGCTCTTATTTCCTCCAGCATAGCTTGTTTCCAGTTCTGATCCTTTAGTGACTCATCTACTAATTTAGGAATGAAAATAGAATCCAAAGATGGTAGGAAGCTTTTGTGGTTTTGCGAAAGACAGTGGTAGGACAAAAAATTGGTCAAGGGGTGTTAAGTACAACTTCTGACCCCCTTTCTAACAACAATAGGTAGGTCCAAATCATAAGAAATAGGGTTAGGCTAAGCTAAAATTGAAGGCCATATGAATTCCTGACCTAGACTGGGGTCGAATGTTGGTACATGCTAAGACTCTAGAACAGGCTGCCTTATTTTGAATACAAAAGGGGATCCTTTAAACCTAACTAGAGACATCAGCTGTTGAGGAGCAGCTTGCTTAGTAGCTTGCTCACTGTTGTTTGAGGAGCTAAGGTTGAGGGGATGAAACAAATGGAATATATGTGAACTGTTGAACAATACTGGAGCATGCAAGTGCTAATTCTAGGGTAGGAAAAACATCTCCACAGCAATGGTCACCATAAACCAAATTCTCCCCCTGGTGACCATCCTGAGGGGAACCAAAGAAAGGAGTGGATTTAGCAAATGTTACATCTTTGGAGACATAAAATTTCCCTGTAGAGGGATGATAACATTTGTATCTCTTTTGAGTGGGAGAGTAACCTAGGAAGACACACCTAATAGCTCTAGGATCAAGCTTGTCTCGATGATGTTTGGGAATGTGAACAAAGGAGACACAACCAAATACTTTTAAAGGA
Organism: Diospyros kaki; assembly: GCA_036245055.1. Lineage (NCBI taxonomy): Eukaryota > Viridiplantae > Streptophyta > Magnoliopsida > Ericales > Ebenaceae > Diospyros > Diospyros kaki. The sequence continues at coordinate 15,567,122 of BSEG01000009.1, read as the reverse complement.
AGAGAAGAATGTAAACTAAGGTCAGGGAAGTAAGTAGACAAACACTGAAAAAGGCTCTGATGGTTTAGGATTTCACAAGGTACTCGATTAATCAAATAAGTTGTTGTAAGAACAGCTTCTCCCCAAAAATTCTTAGTAACATGGTGATGGTGGAGAAGGTTCTAGCAACATTTAGAAGATATCTCATCTTCCGTTCAGCCACTCCATTTTGTTGTGGAGTGTCTACACAAGAAGACTCATGGGCAATCCCTTCTTGTTGGAAAAACTTATGCGAGTGACTATTGAAGTAGTCTTTTGCATTATCAGTACAAAGTTTTTGTAAAGGGGAGTCAAATGAGTTGAAATCATTTTACAAAAATAGGGTAGAATAGTTCCAATAGCAACTTTATCTTTTAATAAAAAAATCCATGTCATTCGAGTACAATCATCAATTAAAAAAAATAAACCACCGAGTCCCAGAATAGTTAGGTATTTTAGAGGGTCCCCAAACATCCGAGTGAACCAAAGCAAAAGGTTTAGAAGATATTTTATTCCTAATTAGATAGGACACACAGTGATGTTTAGATATTACACGCACATCACACTGAAAATACTTGGATCTAGATTCCTAAATAATGAAGGAAAAATTCTTTTTAGGAGAGTGAAAGAAGGGTGACCAAGTCTATAGTGATGCAGCCAAATGTGAGAAGCAGGATTTGAGGTAAACTGAGATGAGCAAGCAACCCTTGGCTGATGATTTCCACTAGAACAATTACCCTTTCACGCTAAAAAATACAGCCCATTTTGTCATGTCTTCATGGGCTGAAATTCACACATGTGAGGAGAGAAAATAGCACGGCAGTTCAAATCTTTACTTAGTTGATGAATAGACACAAGATTGGTGGACAAATTTAGTACATGAAGAACCTGTTTGGGCTAAGGGTGATCGTGCAAGGTTTGGGCTAAGGGTGATCTTGCCCTGTCCTTTAATGGGAACTGAGGTTCCATTGGCTATTGTTATATGTTTAGAGGTTACAATAGCCTCATAAATGTCAAAAACATTAGGATCAAGGTTCATATGATCAGTGGCTCCTAAATCTAGTCATTCTTATCAATTTTTGAGGCAGAAAATGGAGTAGAATGTAGACAATTACCTGGCTGAGCAAACGAGTAGGCCCCATCCTAAATTGATTTGAGGAAGGCCTTGAGTTTGTTGATTTCTTCAATATTCAATGGAGTAAAATTAGAACCAGGGATAGGTCCTATCTTATCAGTTGTTCCTCCCTCCTCTTGCCCCTTGCTAGATAGATAGGCCTGATTCTTTGATGCCACACTTTTAAAGCCTCCAATTCTACTTAGGGCAACCTCTTTTCCATGAAGCTTGAAGCACGTATCTCAAGTGTGCCTAGGCTTCTTACAGTAGGTGCACCATAGCCCTTCATGATTGGTGGTTTTAGCTTTTGACTTTCCTATTCAAAGTCTTGCTCCTTCCCCTTATTTGTCACCATAGCCAAACCGTCTCTCACTGGTTCATTAAGCTTGGCTCCTCTCCGATTTTCTTCACTTCTAACAATGGAAAAAACCTCATTAAGAAAAGGCAATCTCTCTTTGCCAAGAATTTGTATCCTCACCTGATCAAACTCTAAGGCCAGCTAGGAATTCCACAATCATATTCCTTTCAAATATCCGATTAAGGGTGGCAGCATCCGCACTGCACACTATTTTTATATCTTGGTAATAATCTAAGTCTAACCACAACTCATTCATCTTATTATAATATTCTATTACAGTCAAAGCAGCCTGCCTAGTACCACTAATCTTTGTCTTAATTTCAAAGATTACCGAGGTATCTTGGACTTTAGAGTAGGTTTGTTTTACTGTGTCCCAAATCTCCTTTGCAGAAGCCAAAAACATATAATTTTTACTCACCTCGGGTTGCATGGGATTCTGTAGCCATGACATGATAAGAGAGTCTTCCATGTCCCATGCCGAAAAAGCAAGATCAGCGGCCTTTGGAGGAGGAGCAGTTAGGTGGTTGATCTTCCCTCGACCCTTGAGAAAGGTTCTTACCAATTAGGCCCATTGCAGGTAGTTCCTACTATCTAGGCGGTAGGAATGATGCATTCTAGGCAATTCTCCGACTCCAACACCAGTTATCTAGTTAACCAATGTTGATTCTCCAGTTGTTACATATGGAGTAACATCTAAGATTTCTAACATGCTCACCTTGGCAATCAGGTGAACCAAAGGATAACAATGAAGGCTTAGTAAAAAGAAGGAAAGGAGAACCAAGACGTGCAATGAAGGCACACTAGGGTTTAGGTGCAATTGAGAGGCTCTGATACCATGTGAAAATTGAATACTTCCTTGATAATAAACATATGTACACAGCAGTCCTCTTATAGAGGAGAAATAATACAACAAAGGAAACAAATAATGTCTAGGAAAGGAAAGATACATATGTAAAACATTTAGGAAACTTTCCTAAGTCTAGACTAGGGAAGTATCCTATTCTGGTTATAGAAACTTCTAAAATAAGAAACAGCAACAGCAAATCTTCAAATCTTTCTTTGATAAACCTTACGTGATCCAACAGGAATTAAAATCATTCATTTTAAATATCACATACACTACATCATGCTAGTCACACACTAAGTGAAATATGAAATTGAAGCCCCAATGTGAAGTACACTACTTAGATCAGCTACATGAATCCTTTCAAGCTAAAACCAACCAATATGTCAAGTATTTCTTTAATATCTGGACCCAAGTAAATCTCGCCTTCCACTTTCCCGATCATTACCTCAATGACATTTTTCCCAATTTGGGTGTCATTTAGTCTTAAGGAGGACATGCCCATACCATCTGAATCAGTTTTTGTTAAAAGGAAGAACCAAACAAAATTCCAATCTATATTATGTAATCGTAGAGTCCAGCATTTGTACATGTCAAGTAAGTAACCTTAATAGGCAGCTTTCTAATGAGAGAAAGCTTCCTAAAGTACCTTAGGAAATATGTATAATAAGGAAAGATCTTACAAAGATAAAATACAATAAAATACAAGGAAACAAATCAGAATAATAAGCAGCATGTAATCAGCAGGAAACCAAGACATGAAACACTTAGGAAAGAATCCATAGAAAAGAACAATCCATTCATTGACTTCTAACACTCCCCCTCAAGATAAAGAGTGTATATCATATATCATGCATTCCCATCTTGCTCAATATCATGTGGAAAACAGGACCCGATAAGTCTTTAGTTAGGACATCTGCTAGCTGCCCTCCGATAGGAACAAAGGGGGTGTAGATCAGTCTGCTTTCAAGCTTTTCGTTGATAAAATCCCTATCATCCTCAATATGTTTGGTCTTATCATGTTGAACTGAGTTGTGAGCTAATTGTCACAATAAAGTTTCATAGGTATTACCCACCGAATTTTCAAATCTGTTAGAATGATCTTCAGCCAAAGAAGTTCATAAATACCTAAGGCCATAGATTTGAACTCACCTTCAACACTTGACTTTGCCACCACACTCTGTTTTTTGCTCCTCCAAGTAATCAGATTTCTACCCAAGAATGTACAATAGCCTGATGTGGATCTCCTATCTATAAGTGACCCAGCATAATCAGCACTCGTGCACCCGTGAATACCTCTAAGCACAAGTTGCTGGCCCTTTTAAACAGCACACCCTTGCCTGGAGACCCTTTAATGTAGTGGAGAATTCTGTGCACAACCTTGAGGTGGTTTTCTCTAGGATCATGCATAAATTGACTAGTCACACTCACAACATAGGCTATGTCGGGCATAGTGTGAGACAAATAAATAAGTCTCCCTACCAGCCGTTGATAGGACCCCTTATACACTACTCCTGCTTCAGAATCAGCCTCAATTCTATGGTTTGGTTCGATGGGTGTTTCAGCTGCCCCGCTACCGAGCATTCCTATTTCAATTAAAAGGCCTAGCACATATTTATGCTGGGAAATAAATATTCCAGCCTTAGACCGAGATACCTCAATACCAAGAAAGTATTTCAACTTTCATAACTCCTTATCTCAAATTATCTTGCCAAATAGCCCCTCAAATGTTCCATTCCTTCTTTGTCATCTCCGGTAACTATAATGTCATCTACATGCATCAAAAGTGTTGTTATCCTTCCTGAAACTGAATGATGAACAAACAAAGTATGGTCACCTTGACTTTGCTTGTAGCCTAATCAAAGCATAACTTTAGCAAACCTCGCAAACCAGGCTCTAGGGGACTGTTTCATCCCATAGAGAGCCTTTTTTAGCCTGCATACAATATTTTCCTCTCTTGTTTGCAACCCAAATCCAGGTGAAACTTCCATATAAATCTCTTCTTCCAATTCCCCATGTAAAAAAGCATTTTTTTACATCAAATTGGTACAATGGTCAGTCATACATAACTACTAAGGACAGCAACACTCGGACAGTGTTCATATTAGCTACCGGAGCAAAGATGTCCAAGTAGTCTACTCCATATATTTGGGTATACCCCCTTAGCCACTAGCCTTACCTTGTACCTTTCTAGAGTCCCATCAAATTTGTACTTCACTATAAACACCCACAGGCTGCTTCCCCTTTGGTAATTTAACCAAGTCCCAAGTTTGGTTTTTTCAAAGGCTGCCATCTCAACCATCATGGCATCCTTCCAACTTCATTATTTAATGCTTCAGATAGCGTTTTTAGTATAGGAATGGAATTAACGTTGGTCAAGAAAGTCTTATGGGCAAGAGATAAGTGAGAGTAGATCATAAACAGATGAATAAGATGCTTCCCCTTCCTAAGGGCAATAGAAATATCCAAGTCATTAGGCTCAAGTTCATCTTGAGTATAAGGAATTGAGTTAGGTTCGAGTGCAACCTGGTTAGGGGACCGAATAGGCTGAGGGGATGAATCTGGTTCAGTGTTGAGGTTACAGGAATCCGGATTTGGGTTAGATGATTCAGCCTGCATAGGGTTATGAGCCATAGTCTTTCTCCTTGTATACACCTTTAATGGACTGGTATAAGGTTGGAGTGTTTCCTTGTGTATCACATTTAGAGAATCACTTGAGATGTTATTCAGCTGAGATGAAGAACCCTTTGAGGAAGGTTCCTAGATAGGGGGAAGGAATACTTCTCTATTTGGTTCCTCCATAAATTCAGTCTCCCCCTTAGGGTAAGAATTACTAAAGTATGGATTTTTTTTCCACAAAACTAACATCACCTGAGACAAGGAAACGTTTAGATGGAAGACGGAAACATTTATATCCTTTTTGGGTGGAAGAATACCCAACAAAGATACACTTAAGGGCTCTAGGATCTAACTTACTTCTACGAGGTGAGTGATTATGAACAAAAATCACACAACCAAACACTTTAGGACTGATTCCATTTGAGGACTTGAATTCTAGAAAAGTTTTAGAAAGAAGATGAATTGGACTTTTGGAATTAAGACTCCTAGAGGGAAGTCTATTAATAAGATAAGCTATTGTCAAGGGTGTTTCTCCCCAATAATGTTTAGGAACATTATTGTGGAACAGCTTAGCCCTGGTAAGAGCTAGTAAATGCACATTTTTCCTCTCAGCTACCCTATTTTGTTGAAGGGTATGCACACATGAGGACTCATGAATTATACCCTTTTGTTGAAAGAAACCATACAAAGTTTGATTGAAGAAATCCTTAGCATTATCTATCCTTACTCTCTTGATTTCAGCTCCAAATTGAGTTTTGATCATATTACAAAAATTGGGAAAGATTGTGCACACTTTTAATTTGGACTTCAAAAGATAAATCCAAGTCACTCGTGTATAGTCATCAACAAACACCACAAACCATTTAGCTTCAAATAAATTTGGGACTGGAGAGGGACCTCATATGTCACTATGAATCAAGTCAAAAGGATGAGAACTTTAATTATTAGTGAGAGGAAATGAAACCCTTTGTGTTTAGCAAACTCACAAACATCACATTGGAAATTCCTAGCATCTACTCCTTGAACAAAAAGGGATACATAACCTGGAGAACTTTAAAAGATGGATGTCCTAAACGAAAATGGTGAAGCTAAATTACATCCTTATTTGGTCTAGCTAAAAGTGATACAGCAGGAAAACACTGCCCCCTCTTACTATGCCCACTAAGATCTTCAAGATGATAGAGACCATCTTTTACCCTAGCACGCCCAATCATCTTCCTCAATTTCTTTTCCTGAAACTCACAAAAGGAAGGATAGAATATGACACGACAGTTGCAACTTTTGAATAGAAATTAGGTTTGTGCAAAGTTTAGGGACATGTAAAACATCTTTTGGAGTTAGATTTATGTAAATGAGAATGTCCCCTTGACCTGCCACGATTGATAAAGATCCATCAGCTAACACAATTTTCTTAGTACTAGGACATGGTTTATAGGATAAAAATTGAGTAGAAAAAGGTGTCATATGGTCGGTTGCCCTAGAGCCAAGGACCCAAGAATGTTCAAGAGCTATGTCAGAAGCAGTATTATTAAAGGCTCAAGGCGCACTAAGGCGTAAAAGGGTGTTAGAGCCTAAGGCGCAAGGCGAGCCGCGCACCTGATAGAACTAGGCGCATGCTTACTAAAACAAAAAGGAAAAATATATATCCTACTTGAAAAATAAGGTATAAAATATGTCCTAACTCCTAATAACATATTTACAAGTATGTTATCAAGGAAATTAAAAAATTCAACATATACTAATGAAAAGAACAATAAAAAATGCCAAAAGATGTAATCTAAAAGTCTTTAAGTCAACTTAAATTAAATCTTAAAAAAATTTATAAGTCTTAAATCTTAATCAAGATTAATTAATTATACATTTTAAATAATCTAAAAATCATCCTCATCATTAAGATCAAACATTTCTATAAATCTTAATCAAGATTAATTAATTATACATTTTAAATAATCTAAAAATCATCCTCATCATCAAGATCAAACATTTCTATATTTTCATCATTAGAAGCATCATCTCTAATATCTTCTTCCACATCATCTACTCCTCTTGTTGGATGATTTCTATGGTTTATAAGTGTGATGATAGTTTCATACATTTTTTTGGTAGATAATATACTAGACTTGAATTTGCATCTTTCTTTGTATAATGAAAACTCAGCCTCCGCGGTGTCTATAAATATTGATCACGCCAATAGAATGTTGATCATTGGATATTGAGTGTAGTTTGACTTTTTATTATTGGAATAATATAAACTTAAGAAAATCGAGACTTGAACAGTTTTAACAAAACATTGTTGAAGTAAATGAAACACAATCAAGGAAGATGAAAAACTTAAGGAAAAGCCACTATTTAACTTGGGCCTATGAAAATATAATTTTCTTTTTCCCTTTTTGTCCACTTCTTGCATCTAGAGATCATAGGTGATATATAAAAGCCTAAGAAAGATGGTTGCAAGTATGGGGGTGTTGTTTTGGTGACTTAATGTTGCATTTTGTTATTGCATGCCTTGAATTTGTTCAATTCTCTCTATCCATCTTCATCTAGTTCAAATTCAATTGGAGCATTTGAAGTAGTAGCATTTTTACTCATTGTCAAATTTGTAGTTAAAGCAATAAATTTAAACCCCAAATAGTAAAAAATCAAATAAAGTAAAAGCAGTGAAATAAAAACCTTAAAAAACAGCTAAAAAGCCCAAGGCGCGCCTTGGGCTGAGGCGCTCCTTTTGGTCTACACCCACCTGGAAAGCTTTCAGGCGCTCAGGGTACGCCTTGATGCACCTTGCGCCTAGGCGCGCCTTTAATAACACTGGTCTGAAGCATGTAAATTAAATGAGGTAGAAGTTATGCCTGTGATGGATAAGTTGGATGAACTTGTGCTTGCACCCAGTCCTTTTTCGATAGATCCCAGCAAGCTGCTTAGCTTCTCTATTTCATCCTTATTCAGTTCCATTGGCTCAGCCTAGTCTGCAGCCTCACCATCTGCACTTTGTTGGTTGCTTACTGCATAAGCCTGCCCCTGTGATTGCCCTCCTTTAGTTGGCTTACCATAAGGTTTCCAGCACCTATCAATCGCATGCCTAGGCTTCTTGCAGTAGGTACACCATAGGTTGTCCTTATTGGTGGTTTTAGCTAGATCTAAAGTCTTTCTTTCCTCCCTTACCAATTTCTCCTAACCAAGACCCTTTAGAGTCAATAAGACTGAGTTTTCCATAGGTTATACCTCCAGCATTACTCTTCTTCTACCTTCCTCAGCCCTAACTATTGAAAATGCCTCATTTAACAAAGGCAGCTCAGACTTACCAAGGATTTGGATCCTCAATGCATCATATTCTACATTAAGGCCTGCAAGGAAGTCATAAGTTCTCTCATTTTCCACAAACTTCTTTTGAATTGCAACATCCTCACTACACTTCATTTGAATGCACTAACAGTGATCCAACTCTTGCCACAAGATTTGCAATAAATTTGTATACTCGTGATAGACCAAGTCCCTGGTTTAGTGTCTGCCACTTTAGTCCTAATTTCATAAATTTGGACATCATCATTTACCTTAGAATAGATGATCTTCACAGATTCCCAGATCTCCTTAGCAGTGGAAAGAAACATCACTATGTCATTGATTTCTAGAATCATCGAGTTCCAAAGCTAGACCATTACCAGTGAGTCCTCATCATCCCATGAGGCATATGCCAAATCATCTTTCTTTGGTCCAGTTCCGAGCATATGACTTAGCTTCCCCTTGCCTTTGAGGAATATCCTAATCAGCTGAGACCACTTGAGATAATTTTTACCATTCAATCTGTATGCAGCTTGTATATTCTACAACTCCCCACCAATGATTCCTCCGGTGACACCACCGCTACTGGAACTACCCGAGAAAGGAACCTCATTGGTACTCCCAGATTCAAAGGTTTTGATCATGGCTCTAGGTTATGAGATTAGATTGGAATGAAGGATAAAGGAGATTTCGTCTTTTAAATAACCAAGAAATGATGAACTTGAATCGAAGAGAATTCTGATTTCAAGCAGTCGAAAAAAAAAAAAAAAACCAATTGGATCGAGTTATGGCTCTGATACCATGTTAAAAGAAAGAACCAAACAGAATTCTAATCTATATTTTGTAATCGTAGAGTACAGTATTTATACAAGTCAAGTAAGGAACCTTAATAAGCAGCTTTCTAACGAGAGAAAGCTTCCTAAAGTACCTTAGGAAATATGTAGAATAAGGAAAGATCTTACAAAGATAAAATACAATAAAATACAAGGAAACAAATCAGAATAATAAGCAACATGTAATCAGCAGGAAAGCAAGACACGATACACTTAGGAAAGAATCCACCATAGGAAAGAACAATCCATTCGTTGACTTCTAACAGTTTTATCTCACCTTAGATTTAATTGATGTTATCCTGCCAAATCACCCTATCAAACAATTAGACATTAAAATGTGCTCACCCTTGGTTGCCATCTTTCATACTGAATACTCAATTCTTTCCCAATTGTTTCAAGTGCTTTCTGAGGGGCCATAGAAAATGGATCTGCAGAAAGAGAGAAATTAAAAGAATAATAAAAGTGTAAGTTTATTACTTTTCTTTAACAGAGGTAACAAATTCTGTCAATAGAGGTCATTAAGTGGCAGTCCAAAATTAAGGAGACATGCAATCAAAAAATAATTATACAAACAAGAAGAAAAGCATTCAATACTAAAGAAAAATAAAGAAAAGATGCAAAAACAAAGAACAAATAAATTTTCATAGCATAACACATGACTCAGGTACAACCAAACAATATGAGCACATAACATTTTCAACTTTTTCTAATAAGAAAAATGCATTAAGAACAAACTACCATAGAAGGATGAGACATGTACAAAAAGTGACCAAAAATGAGACCAAGAGTCCTCCCTAAACAAAAAGTGAGACATGTACAACAAAGCATTATCAACAAAACCAAAAAAACAAAAAGTGACCAAGAGTCCTCCCTAAACAACCTGTAAAGGGATGTGTTTCCTTCAGTGACGCCATTAACCATCAACCCCATGAGAAGGTCTTGTTATGATTCAAGGGGAATTAGAAGGGCAATAATGTAATTAGTTACCTTAGTTTGTTAGGAGCTATTTCTGTTATTTTGTTATAGCACATGGGACTGTTATTCTAGATGTTTCTTTCAGTTGTATAGCTTATAAATAGGCTCAAGTATGTAGAGAAGAGTATGCTTGAATTGATAAACAAAGATCTTAATTCTCTCTCTACAAATTTCTCTCCAATCTCCCTCTCATTTCTCTCTTGTTTCTCCCCCCTTTCTCTCAATATCTCTCCCTCAATTCTATACGTTATCTTCCCCCATTTCTATCCAAATTCCCCTCTAAACATTATGTTCTTAATCCTAAACCTCTCGGATCCTTCCGAATTCCAATCTAATCCTAGCTAAACCCTAGGTTCATGACAAATGGTATCAGAGCAATACATCATTGGTTGTGGTTTTGATTCGAGTTGAAGACCGGTGAAATTAATTCCGGTGATTAAGGCCCAGATCGAGAAGGCTAGAAGCGATTCTATTGATTCTGACGAGAAAGAGTCACATAGCATATCAAGGCGAATTGTGGCAGTTGTTCCCTAGAGGTTGGATCCAAGTCACTGCATAAAAGGCAACTCAGCCTAGACAATTGCAGTGGCCTGGTGAATTCAATGAAATCGAACCAAAAGATTTCCGACCGTAGAATCCATTGGCAACTGGCTCTTCCAAAAGCCGAAGCAGATTCAGCGAATTTGGAACCAAAGTTTGGGGGCTGAACTGAGCCTGTGATCCACGGACCACGGCCATTGAATCTTGGAATTGAATCCGACGCATGAGGAAAGGAGAGCTGGCTCAGATCTTAAGGAGAAGTAGGGGATTGGCTCACGATTAAGACTCCAATAATCTTGTCCGAAATCGAAGATGAGCAAGCTAGGAGGATTCGCAACTAGAGCAAACAACTGGTACGGGAGATCCGTTGAAGTTGGCGACGCGGACAGCACTAGAGGCAACGCGAACTGAGGAGCATTCGCGAGTGGTGTGGGAGTCCGTTGAAGGTGGTGACACAGACAGCCAAGGGGGTCGCGACTAGAGTGATCGACTGGTGTGGGAGATCCGCTGAAGTTGGCAACGCGGACAGCCAAGGAAGCTTTCGATTGGTGCATTGTTGGTGTTGTCGCTTGATAGGTCGGCGATTAGGCAGAGCAGGTCTGGTGACTCTGGTGACCTAGAAGGTGGTTGATGTTTGGAGATATTAATCTCCAACAGTGATTTACAAAAGTGATCCAACAACAAATTCGGAATGGGGAGGTAAGATGTTGACGAACGGTAGCGAATTTTAATAAGTCTTGCTTGGAATTAACGTGTGAAGGAGGGTCAGACGGATTCTAGCTTGAATCCAACAAATTGTATCGACTACATCAGAGTCAATCAGCAAGTGCAATTGAGGACGAAGCAGAAATTCGATTCCGATGCACGAAGATTGAGCTTGGACTGATAGTTGGGGCCAAACGTGGAAGGCAAAGCAGATTCGAGCCCAGCCGATTCCAGTGGTAAAGCTGGTAGTCAATGTTCGAATTTCTGCAGGCGTAACAAGAGGTGACTCGGTTGTGAAATCTGGTAATCTTGCGAAGTGGAAGTGCGAAGCAAATTCTAGTGAACTCCAGCAATTCCAACAAATCCGAGTTGAAGGCCGAGGCAATCAATTTCAGTGTTTAGAAGTCCAAAGACTAATAGCAACGAATCAGTGAAGAGGATTCCACAAGAGGTGATTCCAATCGAATTCTACGCCGCAAGTCAAGGGACACAAAGGTTAATTTTGGCTTTGAATTTTGGTTAGGTTGTTTGAAGAAGAGTGATATGTATAAAACCCCTATCCCTTGGTCTTCCAAAAATGAACCCTAACACCACTATCAATCCCAAAGGAAACCAAATTAGAGAAAGTGCCCCTAATATTCATAATACCTTTCCAAATGCCCACTATGTGAGGTTAGGTGTACCCACAAGGCAAGGCCCAACAACCAATGACCCTCGTGAATGTCATACTCCTCCATGATAACCTTCCTCCAAATTCTATCCCCAGCTCCACAGGCTTCCATTACCATGTCGAAAAAGATATCAGTTGAAGGCTCTCAAATTCCAATCACCTAAACTCCCCGAAGGCATAGGAAGACATGTCTTCTTTCAACTTACTAGATAATACTTTAACTAATCACAAGCACTGCAAAGAAAATCTCTTTTAAGCTTTTCCCAGCAATTAGTTATGGCAAGAGGTTTTTAATAAAAGTGAATCTGCCTTCATTTAGATAGATATTAATGTTTCTAGGAAGATTTTTCTATGAAGCAACCCGAGATTCACATCTGTAAATCATCCCCTACCACATGGATTTAGATGAAAACAAACTCTACCTTGCAACCTAATACGTCAGCTAAACTCCCCGAAGGCATAGGAAGACATGTCTTCTTTCAACTCACTAGATAATACTTTAACTAATCACAAGCACTGCAAAGAAAATCTCTTTTAAGCTTTTCCCAGCAATTAGTTATAGCAAACAACATCATGATAGAAGTGGGAATGCTAGCAAGAGGTTTTTAATAAAAGTGAATCTGCCTTCATTTAGATAGATATTGATGTTTCTAGGAAGATTTTTCTATAAAGCAACCCGAGATTCACATCTGTAAATCATCCCCTCCCACATGGATTTAGATGAAAACAAACTCTACCTTGCAACCTAAAACATCAGCTAAAAAATGGTTACCAAGACAACCCCTACAGGAACGGTATCATTTTTAGAGAGAGGGTGTATGTATCATATTCTAATGTTTATGCTTCTCGAGTCTGCAACAAATATCTTCCATATTTTCTGAACATACAGCCAAGATAAAAATCTTTATTTTTTTCCAACTTCACAACAAAGATAAATATCCAATTTCTCCCATAAATTATTTTTATCAAAATTTGACAGTTTTCTGTAAATTTCAGCAGATTATTTCAGATAATTTCTTTCAACTTCCAACCAAACTAACAGATATGTCAAATTCGAATTCCTTCCAGATTCCAGAAGTTTCCAAATATTCCAATATTTCTTATTGGCCAAACTAGAAAAACTGAAATTTAGCAAAATGGTTACAAGACAACTTTCAAAGAATTCACAGGGAAAGTTATATAATGATAGAAATGAACAGGAGCAGTTTTCTGATGAAAACTTGGCAGCAAGTACTTATAAAAAAAAAAATATTTATACCGAGCAAAGCAATAAATAAAACTTGGCAATCTTTCCCTTAGCAAAGGCAATCACTTAATTTACCAGTTACCACTAATAAATTCTATCCTCTTGGATTTAGTCTGATGCATGAAAAGAATGACGAATGATTAATCAATCAGTAGCAAGAAAGCTAACCCTACAATATCAAGTCATAAGACCATATAAAAACACATACAGAAAGAGAACAAGAAAGACTAAGCACTATGGTGATTGTACCTATCCAGCACTCCATTCTGGCACAAGGAGATATCTTAATTACATCAGGAGGGTCAACACTGATGTTTAAACACAGAACAAGAGCAACACATCCTGTCTTCATCTACATAAAAATTCAGGGTTAGGCAAAAACAGATGTGTAAGCATGGACAGTCTGCAAGAGCTATTAGTACCATTAACTGGCATTATCTACAAGATAAAATAAGATTCAATAATTCAAATTAAATTATTTGCATACAGACATTAGAATGGACTCTGGGCACGACCACTGAGCAATAAAAGAAAACTACAGGACAAGAGACAACTTCCAGCTGAAAACTTTTCCAGTTAAATTTAAAAGGGTAAGGAATGATGACATCAAACTTTAAAAAAAATGAAATAAAAAATGAAAAATCATAAGGCAGTGGGACCAGATAATATACCAATAGAAGCATGGAAATGCATGGGAGAAGAGGGCATCTCCTGGCTAACACAACTATTTAACGCGATCCTTAAATCAAAAAAGATGTCAGATGAGTGGAGGAAGAGTACTTTGGTTCCTATATACAAGAACAAAGGAGATGTTCAAAACTGTGAAAATTATAGAGGAATTAAGTTAATGAGTCATACCATGAAACTCTGGGAGAGAGTAATAGAGCAGAGGCTTAGAAAAGAAACAAATGTGTCAAAAAATCAGTTTGGTTTCATGCCTGGCAGGTCAACAATGGAAGCTATATATTTACTGAGGCGTCTAATGGAAAGGTATCGGGATCATCAGAAGGACCTACATATGGTGTTTATAGATCTAGAGAAGGCCTATGATAGGGTCCCTAGAGAAGTATTATGGAGGGCTTTAGAGAAGAAATGAGTCAAAATAGCCTATATACAAGCCCTTAAGGACATGTATCATGGTGTAGAGACAAGGGTCAGAACATGCGGAGGGGATACTGAACCATTTACAACTACAATAGGACTGCATCAAGGTTCTGCACTAAGTCCATACTTATTTGCCTTAGTAATGGATGAACTCACTAAAGATATCCAGACAGATGTGCCATGGTGTATGCTATTTGCAGACGACATAGTGTTGGTGGATGAAACAAAAGGAGTGAACACTAAGCTTGAGTTGTGGAGAAACAATTTAGAATCTAAGGAATTTAAATTAAGTAGAAAGAAAACAGAATATATGGAATGCAAATTTAGTAAAAATGCAAGAGTGGATGATGTTATAATAAAATTAGAAGACCAAATCTTACAAAGAAAAGACCATTTTCGATATTTGGGATCAGTGATTCAAAAAGATGGAGAAATTCACGAGGATGTCGCACATAGAATTAAGGCAGGTTGGCTAAAATGGAGAAATGCATCAGGAGTGTTATGTGATGGTAAAATCCCATTAAAATTGAAAGAAAAATTTTATAGGAGAGCTATAAGACCAGTCTTGCTGTATGGCTCAGAATGTTGGGCAGTCAAATACCAGCATGAGCAAAAGACGAGTGTAGCGGAGATGAGGATGTTAAGATGGATGTGCGGACATACAAGAAAGGATAAAATTAGAAATGAAGTTATTCGTAATAAGGTAGGAGTAGTGCCAATCGAGGAGAAGATGAGAGAGACTAGACTAAGATGGTTTGGTCATGTGAGAAGGAGACTAAGAGACGCTCCTGTGAGGAGAGTTGATGAAATGGAACCATTAGTCACAAAAAGAGGTAGAGGTAGACCCAAAAAGACTTTGGGAGAGACATTAAAGTTCGATATGAAGTATATGGATCTAAATGAAGATATGACAAACGATAGAAATACATGGAAGTCTAGAATTCATGTAGCCGACCCCACATAGTGGGATAAAGGCTGGATATGTTGTTGTTGTTGTTGTAAGGAATGATGACATCAGAAGCCTTATTCCCACTAAGTGGGCCAGCTACATAAATAAAAACAGGTTTGAACCCTAGATAAAACAGCAGAACAAACAGAGGGAATAGCGAGAATAAGATGTCACCTGCCTACCTCAAAATTTCCTACTAATTTTATCCATTCCAACAGTTTCAATTGATTATCTAACTAGTCATTTTTTGAAAGAATCCACACTGCTTTAACAAATTTGTTGGCACTTATTTAAGCAACTGCCACTGTTACAAAGTAGTTAGTAAAGAAAAGAAAAGTGATCGTGAATGTACAATTTTCTGGCTAAAATCACATAACTTCAGTAATAATCATTAGCCGGTTTAAGAAATTCTGGAATGAGCAATGAAATAAGCATGTTCTTGGAATGCATTCAATTACTACCTGACCTAATAATTTGAATAATTGATTTTTCATATGTTTTGACAGAATAAGTTTCTGCTACAAACATTATTTGGCATTACTTGGAATCCCACAAGTTCCTAGAATCCAAAAGACACTTTCTGTCATTTTGTGCATAACAGAAATCCAATACTGACTACTTATCTTTAAGGACTATGACAGTAGCTCATAAAGACATAAAAACCATTTAGAAAGGCTGGAAAACAGGGGCATACATGACTTGCAAGTCCTAATAAGAGGAGAGACAGGAGAATTTGGAGGGGGGGCAGGGAGGGGAGAGGGGGCGCGATCTTAACGTTTCAACTTCATTCATTTCCAAGCCCAAGATCAGAATCATTTTACAGGCAATGCAAAGTTTGCAACATAAAGTGTTAGTCATGTCACCAATACTTACTGGTGACTAACTGAATGCCAGATTCTTATAATAATTTTTCATAGGCATTCATAAAAATATTTGCAAGTGAATAATAATTATATATTAGCTTTTCATAATTGAGAATTTGTACAGTTCTCAAAAAATAAATAAATAAATTTCTTTTATCATTTATTTACTACTAGAAGAGAAAAATTAAAATAATAAATGAATTGGCTGTGAAAAGGTATTGGTCAATATGAAATTTCAGCTTAAGTAATGAGATGTTAGTCCTGTAACAATTTAAACCCACACTTCATGCTCCTAGAACATGAACCTAAGTGGAAAAACTTCGCAACCAAGGTGAGCCAAGAAGCAAAGTGAAAGTGATGTTCCATTGTTACCAATTGATATTTCCATTGAGCTGCCTGAGATTTGGTGTTTTGTTTTCTTTTTGCTGATAAGCTTGCCTGTTGTTCACAGGGTTTGCCCCCTAGTGGCAATTCTTTTTGATTCATCTCTCTCACATTCCTAGGGTTACCTAAGGTTGTGATTGGAATTAGGGGAAGAAATCAGAATTGAAGGACGGAGAGAAACCAGTAGAAAAGGGAGGGAGAATTAGAGGAAACCAAGAGAGGGATAGAGAGAATTAGAAAGGAAGGAATTCCATTTCATTTCACACATGATGCCATCCTCTTACAAGTAGTCTTTTTATAGACCTAGCTAGTTGCTAACTGATTTCCTAACAGCACCCATGTGCTCCTAACAACTTGCAAGATATTTCCTAACAAACTATTATAACCCTATTACAATATTGTCTCTTTATTGCTCCTAGGGTCACGACAATTCCTCCCTCCTTGAGAGGTTTCTTGTCCCAAAGAAATTTATTACCGCTGAGCCGCTATTTCTTCATCCAATTCTCATTCTCACTGTCTGTTTAATCTCTTTTCCTCTCTTTCTCCTTCTAGGCTCATTCCTTTTTGCTGTTATGCTCCTTCTCTTTTGCGTTTCCATTTCTTTTCTCCAAAAGACTATGATTTGTTGCAACATCTAGTTCAGCCATCCACACATTCCCTGTTGCTATCCAAATTAATTTCAATTAATCTGTCATACCTCCCATCATATCATCTCCAATAGTAGAGAGGAATTCAAATTGCTCCGCATGCCAAAACCTGATTCGATGTTGCCACTCTCCCACAGGAATATGAACAAGCAAAACAGTAAGGGTTCATTCCCCTCAACAAAAAACTCCTCCACCATCTTCACAACCTCTTCTCCTCCCTCTTCTTCAGCAGAGACCTCCTCAAGTGGAGTATCTTTTTCTTCCTAATTGTTGGTGTGCATGTGCACCAAAGGCTCACCTTCAGCAGATTTTTCCTCCAATGGTAATGCAATAGCTTCTTCAACAATTACCATTCCTCTTGTTATTCTGAATTGCTTGATCCAATTTAGGTTTTTTCTCATTCTTTGCAGCTACCATTCCAATTCCTAGGACCTCATCAGCCTCATACTTCTCATCAGTTGTATGAACGCGATCTTTCAGCTTCTTGCACTACTTGATTAGCTATCTTAGAAGCTCCATCAATCTGTTGGCTACTCTTAGGTAACCGTTAGGCGACAGCCCCTACTTTCTGTAAATGGCTTCCAACGCCAACTCTTGCAGCCTAGTCTTCTCAGTTGCTTGCTGCACTGTGGCCAGAAACATCATTCTCGCCATAGGTCTCAACGGATCGTTGAGACAATTAATGAATCAAGATAAAAAATAAGACTCGATCAAAGTTGGATGGGAATTGAGTACAAGTGCTTTCAATTTCTCAAACCTAACCAAGTACTCCATAATCGAGCCCTCTTGTTTCAGCTTGTTGAGCTCCTCTTTGTAACTCTCATCTCCGATCTGATTGAAGGAAGTAAAGTATTCCTTAGAAAAACATTCAATCGAAATATTAAGCTGAAATTTATATGAAAATTGAATCAAAAAATCATCCAACTTTCTGTTGACGTCCTTGATTACTTCCATTGTTGCATCACATCCTTCCTTGAATGTTTTCCCAAATGGCAGTGCACTTTCAAGAAGTCCTTCAGCCATCTTGACAGGTTCAATCTTTGAAAATTCACCACTATAACTGCCTCTTGATCAACTTCTAAGGACCTCTTCGAAAACTTATTTCGGTACTAAAATTCAGCAACCTTAAATTCACATAAACCTAATTCAGTGAACCCAAGCCACTACAATTGTTGCTTCCGATTCAATAACCTTAATCCGCTTTAGACATTGCTACTAGCAGTAGCCTAGATCTAAATCAGCCTTTAGCTATTGCTAAATGGCCTCCAAACCAATTTCCGAGTCAACCTCAAATAACCGGCTAGCTCTAGATAATTTCAGAAGACAAACTATTCTAATCAACTTCGAAAACCTGCCCACAACCTCTGAAACCAACACTTCCGCTGCGCAACTCTGAAACCAAAACTTCTACTATGCAATTACTTTCGAAACTTGATTGACATTGTTCGGCCTCCAAATTTACCGAAATTCAATCACTAAAACTACTTTGATAAATCGCCAAGACCTACTAATAATCGATTGCCTCCAAATCCGCAACCTTAGCAACTTCAAGTTCAACCAACCTAATTTTGCCTCCAACAAAATCCACTGAGATCTAGATCTTCTCCACCTTCAATTCTGGACCTCGATTAACTGGAGTAGAAGGAGTCAATGGCCAAGGAATTGCTTTGTTGCAATCTCCTGCAGAATCGAGAAAGTTGATTCTAATCCCACTCCTTGAAAGGGAGATTTCCAACAATATCTCAATTCTAATCTAACTCGCCGAAAATTGCTTAGCGTCGTTTCAATTAACAGTAGAGGAACAACCTCACAATATCACCGCGATCAAATTCAACTACTGATACCAATAGCTCGAGAATCTCCTGAATTCTGCTTTGAAACTTGCTCCTATGAGTCACCTAGAACTACAGATGCGCCAATAATTGGCTCCACTAAATCGCACTGGATCATTGCTAATATGCGCTTGAGGAAACTATCAATGGCGAACTATCAAAAATTAACAATGAAGACAAATTGGAAACAATAGGGGCAAGGGTGTCTGTTATTCGAAGGGGTAATGTAGTAATAATGGGAGTAGGCGGTTGGAGCCTAGAAGTGTGTAGAAGCGGGTAGTTAGCTGATGTAATTCAAATGTTGGCGCCTCCTTGAGGAGGATATATAAGCCAGCCCATTTCCTTTTAGTGGATATCTGAAAATACAATTGAATCACATTTCTCTCACCTTTCTCTCTCTCGATTCTCTCTCCTTCTCTACCTCTAATTTTGCCCCTCACATTTCACTACCTTCGGGTATCTCTTTTGCGCGCAATTCCGTCTGAATTGCAGCGGAAGCCATTGCCAGATCCAAGATCTGACATACTAATAACCTGAAAAGATAAGGGAAAGCTATTAGAGATTGGTCTTGTATGTGTAAATCAGTGGTGAACCATTGAATCACCTTCTGCTCCCCTATCCAATCATACGCAACGTTTTGGTGCTTGCTTTTTCCCTTTGTAACAATTCCCATCCACACTCACACTTTAATCTCCCTCAAGATGGATACAATCTCTCACACATGGATATGACATAAAGTAGAATACAAGAAAACAATACAACCCTATTACCAAGAACCTACATCCAGACTGGGATGATCTCGTTCTTCACTATCTTGAAACCAGAAAACCAAGATTACATGCACTGATTACAGTCACAACCCTATTACCAAGCTGCCCTACCCAGAGATTACAAAGCAATAAACACTTTCATGTCTCGCACATACACAGCACATACTCTTTCTCAAGATCGAATGAAAACAGATTAGGAGAGAATGAGAACCCCCCCCCCGGGCGGGACCCTCTATTTATAAACTATAGATGGCAGCAATTAAAAGGACACTAACCTCAGTAACTGCATTATACATATAGCGGTTACCGTTACAATCCCTAACTACCAGTCTTCTAGAAGTCTTAATCTAATTCCTTCTCTTTGGCCTTCTTCTCCCGTGACCATATGTCTAATCCTTAGGCATACTTCAACACCCTTTCAGGTATCTGGTATGTTACACCACCATCTAGTTTTAGTTTTTTGTGCTCTTGGAAGCAAAGCCACCCACCCTTCACATGTCAAAGGCCTTTGTGTCATCCATTCCAATATGTGCTTTGTGGTGTCTATGGAAGACTAGAAATGGTAGAACTTTCGAAAGTACAAAGATCCCTATTTCTTGCCAGAAGGATCACTTGTTATCATCCTTACTTTTGTGGCCGATTAATGACACTTCCTTTTGTTTGTCCTTCTCCAATTCTTGAATGATAATCATTTGCTAGTCTATAAGTAGTGAACAACTAGTTTGTCACGACCCAAGGGTTAATTAGAATGGCTATGTTGTATTTTTTTTACTTTAATTGTTGCACCTATATTCCAGCTATCAATTCTGTTAGAATTAGAAAGGCCACCTGTGAGGCCTTAGGAAAATGACAAAATAGTTTGTTGTAACTGTTGGAGGGGGGGATGATCTGCTGCATCCACACCCACACCAAGCAACACCTATATGTATTCATCCCATTCCATGGGAGAAGGCATGCAAAAATAGAATACAATATTATCCTATTCTCACTCTCTCGTCTCACTCAATTCTCTTCTCCCTCTGTTCATTCTATTCTTCCCTAATCTTCTTCTAATCTCTCCCTCGTTCTTTCAAATTCCTCCTTAATTTTCTTCTGTTCTTGGCTGTAGCTAAATCAGATTCTTCCGATTCCCAAATTAATCATAGGTTAAGCCCTAGGATCATGACATAGTTCCCTATCCATTTTCTTGTACAAAGTTTACCCCCTTCGTTTTCATTACCACATGTTTATTTATCAACAAAAAAATATTTAAAGAGGGCAGAGTAATAAATGTGAATTAAAAGGTTTTTGTTTTATAATTAATTTTTTAACTTGTTTCTTTAAACTTATATTTCAAATTTTATGAGTATTTTTTTTTTTATTCTACTTGTAATTCTTCTAAGTGATCAACAATCAAGATCCCTTAATAGATAGACATCAGGGTTAATAGACATCAATATCCCCAATTGACTAAAATTTTCATAATAAATAGGCATAAAAATATGGGTAAATTACAAAAATAGAAAAATACTAAACTTTCTATTGTGTCACTTGTATTAGATTAGGATATATGTGTAATCAGAACATTGTATTGCAGCATTTTTATTTTTCTTATCATAATGTTAGTCTTCTATAAGGTTTGTTTTTAAGGAGAATGACTGACTGGGTGCGTTAGTTATCTTCCGGTCAGTCGGGCAATTGGTTATTTTCGTGTAATCCTTGGCTCTAAGGTTTATAAATAGAGATTGTGGAATAGGGATAGCATATCAGTATTAGTGCGCCTCATTCCGAGAAGGGTTTGTTCCAGTTTCTATCTTGTGTTTGGGATTGAGAGAGAGAGGAAGAGAGAGGCTGGGTATAGCTTGTAATCTCAGAATTCTGCTAAGCTTTCAAGGCATATGGGCTGGGTAGAATTAAGGCTCTCATTGTAATCATCCTAAGGGTTATCAAGATAGTGGATTGGTGGTGCTCTAGCAGTCTAGACGTAGGTCTCACTTTGAGACCAAACTAGAATAAATCCTTACATTTTCTTGTTGTGTCTGTTATTCTCTTATGTGTTTCAAATATCAATGTGTTCTTGAGTGTGGTAGTGCCTAGGGTGAGCTATTTGAGTTGAGAGAATCTAAGGGAGCACTACGAAATACACACTTTCAACTTAGTTTCAATCCCAAAGAATTGATCTTTCTTTTAGTTGTTGAATCTCTCTTTTGATTAATCAATGAGAGATTGAAAAAACAGGGGGACCGATGCTAATAGCAGTGTCTAATATGAGATGCGATGGGCGACTATGGGTGCCAGGGGTAGTGGTCACAGTGGCTCTTAACTTCATGACGAGAGGAGAATAGAAAGACGGTGGGGAGAGGCTAGAGGATAGAGATAGAACAAAGTGATGGAGAGTGGTCGGAGAAGAGGGAGAAGTAGAAGATGGAGATGATGGCGGTAGGCAGTGTGGTTCCATGGTGCTAGCGATGGTATTGCTACGGCAGTGGATCGAGAATGAAAGGAAGGGAGAATGGAAAAATTGAGAGGGGTAGTCCTAGATGGTGGCCCACAATGGGAAAGCCTTATCACAGCCTGAGGGCATAACTGTAATTAGGGGCAAGATATACTTGTAATTAGTTGATATTCTAAGGCTAGTGGGACTCTAAGCGCATATGGCGACTTAGCCCTAACTGCCGAGAGAGGTGGTTAGGAGAATACTCAAGAGATGTAACTCTCCTATAAATAAGACGAATGCATGAGGATGGGGATCATGTGAGGATTAATACCACTGATCTTTTCCCTCCTAATTCTTTCAATTCTCTCTCTCTTCTTTCTCTCTTCTTTCCCTCTCTTTCTCATGTTTGTCTTTCCCGTCTATTCTCTGTTCTTCCTCAATTACAGAAAAGCCTCCCTGTCAGATTTGAGATATGACAAGGCTGAGCAAGGGGTTGGCAATAGAAGGAGGGGGGGGGGGGGAGAGAGCCATGAGGCTGTTAGCAACAGTGGCCTGCTACTACCACTGCCGTGTAGTGGTATTTGCAGTATTTTACTGTAGAGAGAGAAAGGGAAAGATATTAGAGGATGAATTGTATTTTACTATAAAGAAATTAGTTGCCACCTCATTGTCTAGTTAGCACTTTCTTGAAGCCACATCATCATTTTAACAATCAAAATTAACAGACACTAATGGCATTTTAGAATTGGTACAAAAAGATAAGTTTTGGTGTGTGAATTGAAAATTTTAAAAGTTCAATCTAAAATTGAAACTAAGCTGCAAGTTCAGTATTTTTTTTGTAATTTACCCTAAAATTATAATATGACACATTTGGACCAGTACCAGGCACATTTAAAAAATTGTCCAATGGATATAAATGCCCACCACCAGAAGGAACCTTCATGTGTGACAAGTATCCATACTTCTTCTAAGCGTGCATGTTTTCCTGCCCAGAAAACATTCATCTCTAATAGAGGAGAAGTCTACATAAGAGAGATTAAGCTAATAGATTCAACCCTTAAGTCCATGTCACAGTGGACAATTAGTCATGAGAAAAGTTCTATCATTGTGTTGAGTGATAATGCATTTGTATTAGTCCCACTTTTGATTTCAAATTCAGTATGGCTACACGGAATATTACTATGTGAATTCACAAGGAGATAATCTGTTTCCCTTCCATTAAAAGACCAGATGTCAAGCAAATGCAAAAAGAATTCCTTGGTACAGGCAGTAAAAAATCAACCTTTGTACCAAAACTGCTACAAAGACTAAATCTACCAAGCCATGTCAGATCGAACTGTCATCCAAACATTGGCATGTAGAAACTAGCCGGAAAATTGCCAGAACACCTAACAACCCAACTTTTTTGCAGAAGTTGGTTAAGTGATAGCAGTTACAGCATCTGATAGATTACAGAGAGAATTACAGAATAGCTAAGCCAGCACCAAACAGTAGTTTCTTGTGATAAGGTTTTGATCCAGTTCATAAATTTTCTCAAGATTTAAGAGAGTATAAGCAGTACAAGTAACTAGGGTTAGCAGCAGTACAACACTTTAAACCAAAAGAACACCAAAAAATATAAGTATCAAAATAGATTAAGAATCCAAACAGACAAAGCAGCAAAAGAGTGAGGAGCTTACTCGGTCCTTAGGCCGCCATTTTGAGACCAAGCCACTACCAGAAGGACCGGATGGAACACAGTCCTCGAAAGCTTCATGTCTGAGCTCATACAAAACGACAGTCTGCGGCAAATACGCCAAGCTCGTAGCAGTAGTAGCGGCAGCGGCATTGCCGTAACTACTGCTTGCGGTCTCGGAATCCCTATCTCTTCTCTGACCAAGCAAATCCCCCAATGCCATCAAAATTTCAAGTTTCCCTCAGTCACGCCACACCCACGAACACACAAAACTATCAAACCCTTGCCCTAATCAAACCGTATCGCAAGAACACACACAGCAAGAGCTCACCCCAGCCCCGAAGATCGAAAATCGCAGCTTTAGGCTGGGCGATGACTGAGAAACAAGCCACCCAAAATCTAATCAACAAAGGCGGTGGCAGATGGGGATTCTTCTTAAAAAGAATGGTGAATCCAGCTCCTGAAACACCAGAAAACCTTGGAAGAGGCTGCTCCGAAAACCCTAGGCATCGAACGAGCAGAAGACGAACGGGATGGAGGCGCACATGGGGAGAGAGAAGAGCGGCGGGGAGGGTGCGGAGGGGGGGGTACGGCAGGCAGAGCCCCCAAAAAGAGGATCCCAAATTACTTACTCGCCTTTTTCTTTTCCTTTTTTTTTTCAACGGAAAAATGAACAAGTGCGATTAAGAGAGTCAGTGAAGTTTCCTCTCCAAATTGCGATTGCGAAGATATGTATTTATTCAATACAAAGGTAAAATGATGAAATTATCTATTCTGAGTTCTAATTTAGGTATGAGCATTCAAATCATTTACCAACGTTTTCCTGAAGTGACACTTTTCCTTTAGAATTATACTAACACAAGATTGGACACATAAACTTTTGTAGGTTTTTATAATAACATCACCGAGTCTTTTTAACTTTTTACAGTTGGATATCCATACAAGTAACATCTTTTTCTTTTGAATTTATTATTAAATTAAAAATGAGGAGATTTTTTTTAAAAAAAAAAATTTAATTATAATGCCCCACTATTCTATCACGTTTTTCATTGAAAAATTAGTGATTTTTTTTTCTCATGCCTAAGCTCAAAAACAAACTATGGCTTCACAAAAATTCTCTTATCAACCTTAATCTAGCAATTAAAATGGAATTCTAAAAATTTGACAATAAAATAGAGTAGTGCACAAAATGCAATCTAGATCAAACCTAATTGACAGATAATAGTTGATAGTTAAACGTCAAATTAAAATTATTACAATATCAAGTCAAGTCCAGATAATTAAAAGAGAACTATAAGTGTTGTTGTTAAAAATATAACAATTAAATTTATAGTGTGAAAAAGTAAGGGCAAGGTAAAGCTAGGCACAAAACTCAAGGTAACCACCAAGCCAAGAGAAAGGGAAATGTTATCCAAGAAAGATCTAACACCGTTGTTGAGATAGAGCTTGACAAGCTTAGATCCCTTGAAGAAATTGTTGTTTGCTTAAACAAGCACAAGCAATAATATTGTTGAAGGGGGTGAAAGCTGAAAAGCTACTCAAGAAAGATTTTCGTTGTTCAAAAGAGGGAAAAAGAGAGCAGTTGCAAGGTAGAACACTATTAGAAGCCACGCAAAAATTCCTTTTGAGTGGCCCCTTTGATGCTTAAGCCAATGCAAGTCATGGTTATCATGCAGAGGCAAGTTAAAAGTAATTCGAGAGAAAAAAATGGTCGTTCATCTAAATGAGTAAGCAACTTAATAACGTACTTACACTTAATTATATGAGGTTGGTTTCTTACTGGTGTTGTTTTGTTGGGAAGTCTAAGAAAAAGATGAAGAAAAGGAAAACTCATACGCAATGGAAGCCATTCTAAGGTGAATTCCATATCCTTGACAAAAAGAGCAAAACATTTCAAAATCAAACTGCATCCCATGGTTAGTGTTAAATATGTGGGGAATGCTGAAACAACAAATGATATCTTTGCACACCATGTTCTCAACTTTCCTTTCAATGATAGCCACTAGTGGCTCAACTTCAATCCACTTGGTAAAGTAATCAGTGGCGATAAATAGGAATTTTCTTTGATTGGATGCAACTAAAAATGGGCCAAGAATGTCTAACCCCCACTGAGCAAAAGGGATAGGTTGAAAGATTGGCTGGATGATTTGATGAGGGCACTAAAGATAGTGAGGCATGCCTTTAACACATCCCAAATGCTTGCACTTTAGCCACAATTTCTTTATGAATTTGTAATGACCCATTCCTCCCCGTCGAGCTGTTATTCTCAGGATTTTTTTTTCACAGATTCCTCAATATAAAATCCCCATATATAAACACATACAACATTTCATATGATAAGCTAAGGAATGGTAATTTTAACATTTGCAGAAACTAGAATCGAAATCTGAAGGATATCGTAATTCCATACAAACACAAACATACATTACTATTCTTAACAGTCAATAAATTACAATATTCGATAAGGGAAATAACATATAACATTAGACTACAAACATAGGGAAATACATGAATTGAAATTAAATTATGCTTCAACTACTCATTTTCCCTTCTTACTGCTTGAGTCACCTGGAACGTGGAATATTCTAGGGACAAAAGTCGAAATTAAAAGATCAATTTTCTATGTGATGGTCAAAATAAATTTTATGAATGAATGATGCATAGACATGAATAAACCAACACCATAACGTAGCTTTCACTAACATTCTAGTCCTGATGCAGAACCCTAGGTAGTCATTCCAGCACTACTCACTCTAGGGAAAATCCATCCTCGGCGCGGGAGACTCATGCGGTTATTCTGACAATTCTTACTTGGGGAAATGCAATTATGCTACTAGGGCAACACCCCATCCCACTGAGATCAACATGGATGACACAATTATCGATATGCCAATAAAATCACACTCAGTGCAATATCACCATTATTGAGACAATATAAAATGAAATACATATATATAACAAGATGCACATAAATCACATAAACTTGGCAAATTCCTCTTAAATTCCATACTTATTTAGGCAACATATCAGGTGTAAATTTTTAGGGTAAACCACTTACCTTGATTTAACTTCTCAAGCTTTCTTAGTATATGTGTCCTACCCTCAAAACGCGTGCTCGAATATTTTTTCTGGCCAAAATTTTGGAAAAAATTAATAAAAATCAATTTCCTAATTTCTAGAATTTTTTTCACAATTTTTCCCATTTTCCCTATATTTTTCTCTATTTTCCTTTTTTTCTTCTTACCTTCACACGCCCTTACGCGCTCACAACCACTCGCCCAATGTGTGCACCTCACGTGCCCAATTTGCCGATCATCTTCTCCGGTGATCCTATAACACTCCGCATTTCCAGGCATGTTATAACTTAAGAAATTCTGAGCTAAACAAAACCAACACAACACAAAATTCTCAAAAATTTCCATCTACCATTCGAATAAGAATCATCATAAATATCATATGCGAAAGCTAAGAATCGAACCTCAACATAACAAAGAACCATAACAGTATTACATGGTCGTTTCTCAAACATAAATTGTAATACATAACAATCTTTTATTTTACAAGACTGATCATCAGTAAAACATAAGTTTCTCAACATGACTAAGACATATCCGAATCTTCATAAAGAAGTGAAATACATGAACAACTTGTCAAAACTTCATCGGACACGACATCTCATGTCGTTACATCTCATCCACTTTGCTGCAAACCCCATCAGGAATGTTTGAATATTTCAGGAACATAACCCAAGTTAAATATTGAATCTCTAAATGAGATTTTATAAAATTTCATGCATGACATGCATAATGCCAAGTGCAAATGCATCATCCTTTCTTTCATGTTAATTATCATTTATACGACTCTACTTCTAGGGACGAGATGTGCTTACAACATTCGTAATAGATTAGTGATAGCATTATTCCAAATGCGATGCATGCCAAGAAGTATTAAGAATGTACATTTGCATTACAACACATCATATAAATGCAATTCTAAATGTATGAGGCATCATAACACATGACAATATGACAATTAAAGCATTTGCGTATTATTTTGAAGAATAACCCTTTTATGAGATCACATCAAGATAGAGTAAACTACTCATAAAAAAATCAAATTTAGGGAGGAACACTCACCTCGAAACTCGTGTTGGGTTTCCTACAAATGCTTCCTATGTCCCAGTGCTCATTGGACATTGAATTTACTCAAAAAATTTAGCATCCTATTTTTCCTAATTTTTTTTCCTCTTTTTTTTCCTAACAAAGAAATTCAAATAAAATTCATCCTTAATTTTTTTTTCTTTTCTTTTTCCTTCCCCCCAGCCGTAGGCCAGGCACATGTTTGCCATATGTCTTCCCTGACTAGTCCCTTCGTCGTCGATGTAACACCCAGTGTTATGAGTGTTTAAGAGTAATCTAGTAATTTGAAAAACAGCTCCATGTTGAGAATTTAATTGGTGAGAAAAAGAATAAATTAGGACTAAAGATATTGGGGAATTTTCAAAAATACCCTAGAGGAGAAAAGGGGATAAAAAGGAAACTTAAGGCTTGTTGGAAAGGATGATTTAGTAAAATGGATAAATTTGCCATCAAGGGTAATTTGATAATTTGAAAAATAGCTCCATGTTGGAAATTTAATTGGTGAGAAATTTTTCTAATTTTGGTTTTGGATAAATGGAGATATTGAAGAAATAAAGGATGACTAATAAAGTGTATGGGTGACACTTGGCAAGATCTCATTAAAAGAGAAGTGAGATTGAATTAAAAGAAAAATAAAAAGAAAATAGGTCATTCTTGCCTTTAATGAGAGCCATCACTATAAGAAATATGGGTTTTGCCGGCAAACTTTTCCCGACGATTTGAACAACTGTCGGGAAAACATCACAATTTTCGATAATTTTTGAAACTACCGGGAATGTGTAAACATTACTGACGGTTTATTAAAATCGCCGGGGATGTGTGAACATTACCGGTGGTTTTTAAAAACTGCCGGTAATTTTCACACATCCCCGGCGATTTTTGAAACCACCGAGGATATGATTTATATACCCCGCCCCGCCCAAATTAATCTTCTTCCCCCTTCTCTTCCAAAATCGCCCCCTGCAAACCCTAACCCTCTCTCGCTCGCGCCTCACTATGATCTTTCTCGCTCGCTCTCGCTACTATGTCGCGGCCTTCCTCTCCATTGCTCACTCTCATTCGCTCTCGTCCTCGTTGCTCCCTCAGTAGTGCTCGGCGTCGCTGGTGAGTTTAAAGTATTTGCCGTGTGTGCATCACAGTGTACATATGTATATATAGTAGCCGTCCAAATAAAAGTGGGGCGATAATGCAAGCCAATTATTTCGATCGAGCACAAATCTCTCTTCTCTCTCTCAGCGCATGTCTCGCGTGAGGTAAAGCACCTGCGCCTTCATCTCTCCATCTTGTCTGCTTTAGCCCTCGATTACTGTGCAAACCTGATTAAGATTTATTGTTTTGATTTGTGTCTGATTGTTCATTTTTACGTTGCAGTAAGATGATGTTTGCGAGTATAATCAATTGCCACTGATCCGAGAATTAAGCCTTTGTTACTTGATGTATTGTTCTCCTCTTGTCTTGAGTTCCGCGTACTGGTTTTGTTCTTCTTTTGATTTGATCAGTAATTTATTCGCAATATGCTTGTGTGCTTAAAACTGATTCTGGAGTTCCAAGTTTGATCCTTAGGAGATGTACGGTGCTAGTAGTTAGGAGAAAAAGAGTAAGGACATATGTGAGAGGCTAGAGGGGTTCCAGGTATATTTGTTATCTCACTCCTATAAACGAGACAATCCAAAAGATGCTATTTTATTATTTTACTTGTGCCCACAATAGAACTTTGGTTTTTAACAAGGAAATATATAAATTGTTCTTAAAATGCATCTTGTAAGAGTAGGCTTCTTTCTAGTCTCTCTTTTGTTGCCTAATCGGCATTCCCATCCATAAGATCCAACTCAAGGTAAAAATTGATAACTCTTCTACTATGTCTCTTCGTAGCTCAAAATTGAATGCTATGGGGATTTATCTCCTTCCTAGATGTTTGCCCAAATAGAATGCACACGAGTAGTACGTTACAGCTATCTATATACAATGATTTAGTGGCTTATACCACACCTATAGATATCTTCTTTCTCTGTTATTGTGTTACAGTTGTAAAATTTGTTTTATGGAAGAGTTGTAGTACTTTTATTTGTTGAATAGGACAGAGTTCATGCCCTAAATCATAAAACTAGCTATATATGATTCCATTGCATGAAACATGTATCATAATATGTTGGTTTAATTAGTTTACTTACTTGATACATATTCTAGAAAATTTTTCAAGTTGATTTCATAATGACAAACATTTTGACTTTACATTTTGAGTACTAAAATAGAATTACTCAGTTACAGTGCCTTATAATTCCAATGCATGCTTCTTTTTTTAATGATAAGGCAATTTTATTTTTCTCGATCCAGCATACTTATGGTGCTTTCATCTGATATTCAGTGCCCCTTTGACGTCTTCCCCTATTTGGGCATGAGATTTTAGCTCTTCTAAGGAACTAATTACTGAATTTTGTAGAGAATGCAGAATAGTTTGAAAAGGTAAAACTATGTGTATATAATCAAAATACTTGTAGCTTTTTTTGAAGGTTTTAAGAAATATGATATTCCTTTTAGGTTTGGCTGGTGACCTGAAGAAAGCTATGAAAGATGAAAAACCTATTATTATTGAGGTAAACTCGACATTTTATCTTCTTCTTAAATGTATTGTGTAACGCCTCGTTTTCCCAGGCGTGTTATTTCTTGGGACAATCCCGGGACGATAATAATTTTTTTTTCTTTCGAACTCATACTAAATCGCATCATTCCTCGCATTTGTCCTAGAATTTCCCTGCATTTATTTTATTCTCGAAAGAGAGAATCATCATATACATACCTCAATTACGGAAGCTAAGATCAAACCTGACATCTTACTTTAACATTAAATCATAAATCAATTCTTTACATCACCGTTTTCCAAACTTAATCCTCAATACAAGACTTAAAACATAATATACGTCTCAATTAACATTAACTCATAACATGCGTTCTTACTAACATGAACCCTAAATGGGTTCTACATCGTCATCATCAACCATAAGGTTACATCATCATTCCTCATATGCTAATCATCATCATATCTTACATCATGGATTTTCAAAGCGTTCAGATTTCAAAGTAGTAGGACTTAAACACATGGGCTACATTACATCATTCATCTCATCATTCGTTCATCATTCATTTCATTGTGCACTTAGAAAGTGCCATTTCATGCCTCATTCATCCTCGTACCTGCTACAATCTCCATCTGGAACGTTTGAATGTTCCAGGGCAAAGCCCGATTAGATGATGAACCATCTAAGTAAGCAGCACAAAATCATTTTCATGCATGTATGAAAAATGCAAAATGTCATTATTCATCATCTCTTTCCGTGAATCGACCGCACCTTATGCTACCCACCCCATTGCTACGGCTTCCTTTCCATGCCGAGGTCAATGGTGTAGCGATGACGATCCGCATTCCCGTTGCACCTTAATGCTACCCCTCATTGCTACGGCTTTCTTTCCATGCCGAGGTCAATGGGTTCAGCGGTGCCATCATAACTCATATGCAATGCATGATCAATAACTTCACCGTGAACAATGCACATTTCATCATCAAAATATGTATGCAATCTACATGACATAATCACATCAAAACATGACAACATGATCAAATCATTCACATAAATAAGGTTTTGGGAAAATCACTTTCAAATCAAGCATTTTTCATAAAGCCAAATTTATTTTGGGGAGTACTACTTACGAACAAAACATTTTTCGCAAACTTAAATCCATTTGAGTAATACTACTTATCTTATACGCATTCTCATATCATCTCGATTCACGTGCCAGACCTCGAATGTACTCAACTCGAATCCTCAACATACCCTGGCCATCATATTCATTTAATAACATCAATATCTAATTTTTCCTAATTTCCTCATATCTTACCTTTATTTCTTCCTATTTTCCTCAATAATTCCTTAAACATAATTTTCCTCCATAAATAATTCCTAAATAAATAATTTCTCAAACATTTCCTTGAATATTTATAAATCATGATTCCTAAAATAATAATCCTAATTTACTGAAATTTTCTAAGATATTTTTACTTACCTTAACTTAGCCTCTCGGGTTGCCTCGGTATGCGTGTCCTAACCTCGAAAAGCGTGTCTGACGTCGATTGCCGCGCAAATCCTCGATTCTTGCTCATTACCTTGATTCTTGCATATTACCTCACTTCCCGTGCATTTACCTCGATTTTTGCACGACATCTTAATTTTTAGAGCATCGCCTCGATTTTTGTGCATCGCCTCAAAACGCGTGCTCAACCTATTTTTTTATTTTTTTTTCATCAAAGTCTCCGGAATATGAATACAACTCTATTTCCTATTTCTTAGGATTTTTCTAAGATTTATTTCTATTTATTTTTTTTTCTTCCTTTCTTTTCTTTTCTTTTCTATTTTCTTTTTCTTCTTTATTCTTCTTCTACCTCACTTCTCCGTCTCCTCTTCTCTGTTACGCACCAGCGCCTCCTCCTCCATTTTTTTTTTTCTTTTCTTTTTGTTTTCTTCTTCTTCTTCTTCTTCTTCTTCTTCTCTTCCTCTTCACGGACAGCCTGCAACACCGCCCCTGCAACAGCCGCGGCTGCCCTGGTTGGCCACCCGAAGCTTCAGCTCGCTTCGCCCAAGCTGCCGTCGCTTCCTTGGTCGCGACTCAACGCGGCAGCAGTCCACCGCTGGCTACAACCGGCTAGCCTTCAGCCACCATCGGCAAGCCCTCCCTGCTCGCTCGACACTGCCGCGGCCATGGCTGCCCTTGGAGCTTGCGGCTATGGCCGCTTCCGGCTTCAACGGCACCCACGAGCCATCTCCCTCGAGCTCTCGGTCTCTCTCTCGAGCGATATCTCTCTCTACACTCACTCCTTCGGCCATGCTCGGCCATGGCCGATTCGGCCATTGCAACTCTCTGCAGCTCTCTCTTCTCACTATATATATATATACGAGTAGCTTGGGCGCCACTCCTCTCCCGACATTCTTTCAATCTCTCTGCCATTTTCTCAGCCCAATATCTCAATTGAAGAACCCATTACATTGAGTTACTCCCTGCTTCTCACGCCTGCTGCGCGCACATATATATATTGCCTATATATACATATAGATATTATATACTATATTAATATTACACTAATATAATTATATAGAATATATATTTAATCCCCATAATTTACCTTTAATACACTTGATAATTTCTTAATTACAAATACACCCTTTAATTGCCAATTAATTTGCATTACAATGCATTAAAACCAAAATTAATAACCTCGAAAATACTCGACAAGGCTAATTTTGCCTCCGGGTCCTCACTGGGTTGTTGATTCATCCTGAAATCACTTAAGGGTTGATCGTCACGCAAAACCGGAGCCTCCCTAGAGTTCCGTTAAATTTTCGGACGTCCCTTATGAAAATTCGGTATTCCAGCCTGATCCGAAACTATATTTTTAGCTGTACCGAAAATCGTCTCGATTCTGATTTCTTTTGCTTCTATAAATCCTATCTTGGAATGCTTATCGAGACTGTGCCATTTTTCTTAGCCAATTACACTCCGAGACATTCTCTCCAGTCGATTTGACGATTTATTTTGCTATCAAGCCTATTTTCGATATTTAAATATCACTTAAATGACGTGACAACCTTACACCGAAACGGGGTATTACATATTGATTACATTGTAGACCTCAGTATGGATTACTTGATGAAAAGGAGCAGATCGTATTGGATTGGCTCCTCACGTGTAGGAATGGGGAGTCACACATCTTTTTCACTGCTTGGTGGCTCATGGGATTTTGAGCGTGGTTTTATCTCTTTTGAGATTCATTTGATGGCGCCTAGCTATTTTGGACATTATTGTCATGGGCTTACATCCTAAAATCAATTGTTGTTAGGCATGGCTTACTTAGGATCTTATGTACTCATTTGGCATTCAATCTCCAATTTTATGTGACATTTTCCTACACCCAATTATGTGACATCCTCATCACGCTAATTACCACTTTCCCAAGGCTTAAGGGGTGGAGAGGCCCACCTTGGCCCGAGTAAACCTCAAGTTTGGTGTCTCCAATAGGCCCATAATGATGGTATAGCAATAGAATCACCTTTTTCACTGCATTCCCAAGACTCCAGAGACTTGGTTCTAGCTCCGCAAGTGTCTATTTTTTGCTTTAAGAGCTCTAAATTTCTGCTTTCATCCCTCAAAAAGAAAATAGTTTTTCCTATGAGAGAAAAACACCACAATTGGCCAAACCCCATAAAAAATGTACAACAGAGGTTTTACGGTACAAGTGATTTTTGGATCATCTACTGCATTCTAGATCACTTCCAGTAGAATCTTTGTGACAATTGGTCCCTATTTTTGAATGATTTAGTATAGCAGAGGGTTTCTATTTGCTGATTGCAATAGCTGTGGAACTTGTAGAGCAGGCTTCTTTTGCTCATTATAATTGAAACAACATACTCTCTCCATAACCTTTTTTGAGTTTATTTAGATGCTGCTTTGTTTTGTATTTCCTGTATGTTAATAGGCATTTTCTCCTTTTTTGTTTTGTGTATCTACTAGAGCATTAGTGGTTCCTGCATGTTAGTTCGTGGATAATCCACAATGCTAGGAATGTAAGGCAAATATGGCTGCTGCAGTCTAGCTTGACTTAGTTTTGTGTTTAGCTTGTATTTTTTTTATATATCAAGTACTTGTATTAGTTTAGTGTAGTTAGTTAAATTTTTTATTATTTTATTATTATACCCATGAACCATCCATTTGGTGCCTGGGAAGATTCTTGCCCGAAAAGCAAAATGGCATTTAAACAAATTATCAATTTGTGACGTGTTGCTTTGATAATTATACATGCCATGGTCAATGTTTTTCAACACAACCACATAGATAGATAGATTGACTGATTTGTGCATTTTTGCTAAATAAGATAAATCTTGGCTAAGAGAATAAAGCAGAATGGCTCACATTTGCCGGCGGTTTTAGAAATCGCCGGCAATAACTTTGCCAGCGGTTTTAAAACTGCTGGCAAATATAAAAATTTGCCGGCGGTTTATAAATCGCCGACAAAGTTTTATCTTTGCCAGCGGTTTTCTAAACCGCTGGAAATTACCGGTAGTTTACAAAAACCGCCGGTAATTATTATTTTTATCGACGGTTTTTGAAAACTATCGGTAAATTTTATTTTCCAGCAGTTGAAAACCGTCGAAAAAATTTTCCGACGGAGGTATTTCCAGCGAAAATAATTATCGCCAGTAAAAGTTTTACCAGCAGTTTTTTTACTTTTTCTGGCAATTTTTTCACCCCCAGGAAAAATCAAACCTCTTGTAGTGCATCATTATGTTGCATAAAGAAAATGCGAAGAAAATAGAAAATGGCCATGCAATTATTATTGAAAATGGGAAGAATTAAAATAAATGAGAGAAATTAAAAGTTCAAGATAGATCCAATGGATGAGATTTGGTCTTGAAATGGAAATTGATCCAAAGGCCACAAATAAGTCTTGAAAATTGGCATGGATTGCCAACATAATTGAAAATTAATTTTAAGAGACTAGAATGGATGGTAGATATCATCCTTGGGTAAGAATCAAGGGCTAAGATGGTGTTTTCGTTAAGCACATGTATTGTGTATTTTTGAAAGGTGGAGATTCAATCTCCATTTTAAATCTATGGTTAATATTAAAGCCTTTTTAACCAAGAATTGTGTTTCTTCTCAAGGGTAGAGATTGAATCCTATGTAATCAAATGATGAGATTAAAAGTTTATTAAGCACATGAATTGTGCTTGGAGTGAAGATGGAGATTGGTTCTCTCAACCCAATAAGATCCAAGGGTTTAGATTAAATCTTTGAATGAAAATAATAAAATAATAAGAAAAAGAGAAGTAATATAAAAAGGAAGAGGGAGTAGAAGGCCAAACTTCTTGGTCGAGAGTGCAATTAGAAGAAGAAAAAGAAGAATAAGAGAAGAGGAAGGAATGTAAGGTTCTTGAACTTGATTTTTCTTAGAAAAAAGAAGATGAAATCTTCTTACTCCTTCTCATCTCTTAGTCTTAGGGATCTTCTATTATTCAAAGAAAATTTTCTTTAGGTTGTTGGAAGCAAAGGTTTGTGTTGTGCAATAGAATTCCCGAGCATCCACCTAGGGGTGTTTCGATCATTTTGGCGCCTAGGGATATTTTGATCACTAGCCGCCTATGGGTATTTTGGTCATTTGGCCTAGGTAGGCAAACCTCAAAAGTGGTCCCAAGCCTGGGTTTCCATCCCTAGAAAAAGTCATGGTCGAATGGCTAAGAAATTATCTAAATCGGAGTTCAAATGAGCAACATAGAATTTAAAGGGCCAAAGTGTAATTAGGCTAAACTTAGGGGAGGGGTGAATATGTAATAAGGAAGAAGTGTAAGGGGTGTAAAAGGGGAAGAAGGCCACCGTTCAAGGTTTCTTCCTCCTGTTGGGCGCTTTCTCTTTCTTTCTCTCTCTCTCCCTCCCGTTTTTCTCTTTGTTGGTCTCTCTAAGAGAGATTTTCCTCTTTCAGAGAGGATTCCTTTCCTCTCGGAGAGGTTTTCTTCCCTCTCGGTAGGCCAAGCTCCCTCGCGATCTTCTCTTGGAAAGAAACTGGCTTCTCTCGAAAAGCCCAGCGACCTCTCAATAGCCATAGCAACCCCCTCAGGAAGGAGCATCAAGCTCTCGGCAATGGCAGCAGCGCCTTCGGCAATGCTGGTCCTATCGCTGTAACTCTCCATCTCGCCCTCATCTTCTCTTTGCAAGCCTCCTTATTCTCTTTTCTCGGAGATCCAAGCCTTCTTGGAAGCTCTTTCGCCGCTACAGTTCTCTCAGCAGCCTTCTCCTCGACATGCAACCTCTTGGGAATGCTTCTTCCCAAGAGCTCTTTGTCGATTCCTCTCTCGGCAATGGCAGCAGCTCTCTCGGAGAGAGTTGCGTTCTCTTGGCAAGGGCCAAGCTCCCGACGGCACCAATGGCAGTGGCACCCTCTCGGCGTGGATCTCTCTGCCAACCCAAGTCTCTCTCTCGGTGGTTGCCTTCTCGGAAAGCTCTCGGGAAGCTGCCTCTCAGAGGCGGCTTCGCTTCTCTTGGGAGGCTTCTTCTCGAGAGAGATCTCTCTTCCTCTGTTTCTTTCTCTGTATGCCTATATATATGTGTATGCATATGTATATAAGGTGCAAAGCCATGTGTATATGAAGATACTGTGATAAGTTGTATAGAGCAGTAAGGCTTTGTTTGGCTACCCGCGCGTATATAATGGATGCATTATATGAGAAACAAGGTCCACTTTTACATATAGTTAGTATATATAATAAATAAAGAATTCCATAGTTGTAAGCCCATGTTCATGTGCGGGGGCATTTATATAATCTTAAGTCCCTTT
This sequence comes from Diospyros kaki, assembly GCA_036245055.1. Classification (NCBI taxonomy): domain Eukaryota; kingdom Viridiplantae; phylum Streptophyta; class Magnoliopsida; order Ericales; family Ebenaceae; genus Diospyros; species Diospyros kaki. The sequence goes on along the minus strand of BSEG01000009.1, from coordinate 15,529,769 downwards.
TATGATAAGATATAGTCCATTAATACACTTGACCTATGGTAGGATGATTTACCCGTAAGGTTTGTTCAGTGAGACACGCATTACTCACAAGCATCACGCGTTAGCCCGGAGCTATGCTCGGGCAGGTCCCTTAGGGGCCAAAACCCTGCTTCGGCAGCCCGCTATGAGGCCCACCTTATCCTAGAGAGCCCTCTATGTCGTCTGACTCTTCGGAAGGGATTCCTCTTGAACCTGTCCGAGTGCTACTAACATACAGGCACACCCAAACCCCTGACATCTTATAACCGTACCGGGGCTGACCCACTCTCGTCGAAAAAGGCATCACTGTTACATATTCAATACTAGCATGCTTTACTTGTCTATTGCTTCTCTTTCCTACCTGTACTGACTTAAGCATCGGAGGGCATACGCGGGTAAGGAATCCTCGCGTGCCTTCTAATTTGTTCCTGTGAATGCAGATATGTCCCTAGCACACAGGAGGCCACTTCCGGGAGTTCTTGAGGATGCCCTCAGAGGTCCCCTTATGACCCCAGTCAGTACATCGAGGACCAAAGCTACTCGACGCCTGCCAGCTGTCAACCTCGCTCTACCTCAGTTCCAGCTTTCTTTTTCTACAAATTCTATTGTCGTGGTTTTTTTTGGCCACTACAATTAGCGCCGTTGTGGGAAATGGACAAGAAGCTATATTATACGAGGAAGACAGCCAAGTCTGCCAGCATCAAGCATCAGTTGGGTAATACGAGGAGAACCAACACACCCTATCCGGGGCGTTGGGGGGCGTGCTCATCGAGTGAGTTGCCTAGTATGAAGTCGTCAGAGATCGCATGTGGGCTTCCAAAAACCTTCAACGGCCCCAAGACGAGGTCCTTCAGTGATCGTAGTTACCCCATAGTCCCTGATCGGGCATCAGCAACGGTCTTGTTCAGTAAGCACGGGGAATCAAGGAAAGACCACGATGTGTTCAAAGCGTAACAAGATTGTTAGAGGGAACTCACGGCATTGCAAGCAAGAGAATTGTGATCATTTCTTTCGAGCCGTCATTGCCTATACCGGCACATGGAGGGTCTTTAAGAAACCTGAGCTGGTGTCACTTGAGTATTCCCTTACGAGTATGCAGCTAAGGATGAGATACTCGAGAAGCTTAAGAGAGCACGAAAAATCATCATATAAAGAAGGACATGCCAAAGATACGACTCCGAGAAGAAATAAGGAGTCGACTTAAGGTATAAAATGGTTGCTAGACCGCTATGAGCGGTCCAATATAGAACCTTTGGAGGGAGGAGTTTGTTTCCTGTTTCAGAGGTATGAAGAGGTGATTCGGCTCTATGAGCAGTCCCTCGTCTAGGCCAAAAAGAATTTCTCTATAGTAGTTGGTGATAGTAACAAAGTTGATTGTGGATCCAAATACGATAAATCCGCCATAAGGCTGTGGTAGTGACATTTAATATCCAAGCCTTACTTCCAGTTGGAAAGGCCTAAGGTGGTCTAAGATTTTTTTAAGAAGCAAAAGCTACTGAGATCCCCTGAAGCAAAATATGGAAGCAGTAATGAGGAGTCATCGATTCTGTTTGTTGTAACAAGTCTTGAACTTTTACGTCGCCAAGATAAAAGGAACGAAGCCTTTCAGCATGGAAGACATGAAGAGGCGATGAAACATTATAGTGTGGCTCCATCGACCGGTGTTAAGCTTTAGCCTTCACAGCTATCTTGCTTTGCAAGCGTGCTGCTACGCATCAAGATTTGAACCAAATTGTCGGCATCATCACAGATTACAGCCTAGCCATAGCTCTTGATAAAAGTCCTGAAAGCAGTTTCTAGAAGAGCCACTTTACCTAAGGTAGTATTCTAATCGCTTTGAGGACGATACCACGGAAGCTCCCAACCTACGGGTAGACTTGGAAAGCTCGTCCTTGGCCAGTGATCTTCCTAAATGAAATTAATCGTCCAGGCCAACAGACGCTTTGAGCAAATGGAGACTTCGAGCATTCTCAACGCTCTGATCGCCTTGAGTCCAAGCAAAGAGAAATAGATAAGAGATATCTGAGGCACGTTATGAGGGAAGTAAAATCAAATTAAGCAGTTAACTAGTCGAAGGAAATTTGATCAGTTTGAGTTTGGCAAGCTAGAGCCATGACTTGACCAATGGTTTGGGCAAAAGTCAGCGCGTGGAGAGTAACCACTTCAGAATGGCCCATTGTGATAAAGGTGATTGAAATAAAGACAGCCAGAGAAATGATGAAGTGTCAGACAATCCCAAGAAAAGAATAGTCGAACCACTCGGGAGTGAACCCGTGCAATTTCGGTAGGCAAAAATGTGGCAAGGAAGTCCACAATAGGTTTTAAATGGATAGTGTGTTAGCGTTGCAAGATGGCATATGGTGATCTCTTTGCCATCCTTATCATAATTTCCAAGCATCTCATGAGGAGCATCCCTACTTGCTCACCAACTCCCTTCCTCGCAAACATGCTCACCCAAGACAACAAATGTGCTGCACCGATGAAGATATAGAATCCTCTTAGGGAGAAAAGAAATAGATAAGTCCAAGCTAAAAAGAGAAGTTACTTGGAGCCAACCGTGGAAGAGGAGGCTACTGGGACACCCAAATCAAATCTTCTTTTAATGAGCAAGAGCAATTTGTTGATGTCTCAGGATTGCCCCTTCGCCGTTCCCATTGAAATCATTAAGAGTCTTATCGACTAAATCCCACCAAAGAGGTGATCTTTGCAATGTGAAAGTTCACCCTCAAGCATTCCAAGAGCAGGACTTGGTGTTTTGAAAAATGGCTATCACAAGCGCACTAAAAAAGAAAGAAGAGAAGTTTTGGTCGAGTCGGGAAAGGCCTTACAGAGTCATGAAGTGTCAAGACCTGAAACGTGCATGTTATCGATGTTGCTAAGAGAGGCAGCGACCAGAATGTCAGGGGTGGTACATTTCGAAGAGTACCTCCCCATTGTGTGACGAATTGTATTTTCTTTTTAAAGTTTTGTCATACACTGTAACATTTCCAAAATGAATAAAAGAACATATCCCTTTTGTATTCTTGTGGATTAAGGCAATCTTATAAGTCGAGCCATATAAATTCCTTGTGCATCATATATTTGTATCTATATATATATATTGTTATCATGAAATGTGATGCAAGAAGTATGGCACGAAGACAGGATGGGCAGTGAAACTCCTAAACTCAATGGAGGCACATCAGTGAAGGTAAGGAAAAGTTCAAGTCCTGATGAGTTTGGCCTGACAAATGGAAATCTAGCTCTAAGACCACGTTCCCTCCTGGAATCTCGAGTACGTTCTGATTGCATGCCCACAGGCTAACCTAGACCCCTTGCTTGGGTCCGGTGCTAAGCGCGCTTGCTAACCTTAACCCCTCAGCAGATCTGGTGCTAAGCCTCCCAGCAAACTTGGAACAACCGGTGGTAATTCGATGGGTAGTGACGAATCTTACCTAGATCCCCTGCGTTAGACAAACCCGAAAAGGACCCAATAGGACTGTAGGTGACATTCCCAAACAGGCCTACTCAGTTATGATCAGACACAATGGCCTGGTCGTTCTTATACTCTCAGATGCATTCTAACGCCATGCCCGCAGGCTAACCTGGATCCCTTGCATGAGTTCAGTGCTAGGCATGCATGGCAACCTTAATTCCTTGGTTGATCTGGTGCTAAGCCTCCGGGCAAACTCATAACATCCAATAGAAGTTCGGTAAGGGACCTTGGACCAAACCCAGATCCTTTGTGATGGACATGTTTGGGAAGGAAAATCGACCAATGAAGATACGAGTATTCTCTTGTTGCGGATGTAGGCAAGGCATGTCGAACCACTGAAACCAAATATCGAAGTGGCTATCCCATCTAGCGCATATGCATGCCTTTAATATCCCTATCAAGGGATTCTCGGTGTGAAAGTAAACGAGGTACGCCTAACCCCATAAATTATTTCATGGATAATACTCTTTGTATATCTGTTGTAAGATCTAGTGCAGGTGTCACGACCTGAGCACAACGCAGAAAAATGACAGAGCTATCGGATATAGCAGTAATAGGACAACAAAGATAAAGGTAAGCCCACATCCTAAGGGGTCTGGTTTGATGAATTGTAATTTGGTGCTAAGACCCCGAACTCGCCTAGATACCCGGATATGTTTCGATGCTATGCCCGTAGGCTAACCTGGATCCTTTGCCTGAGTCCAATGCTAAGCTTATGAGCTAACCTTGACTCCTCAGTAGATCCGGTGCAAAGCGTCTTGGCAAACTTGGAATGATCGGTGCTAATTCAGAAGAAGGTCTCGGGTCAAAGCTAGATTCCCTGTGTCGAACGAACTCGAAGGAGTGACATGGAGGAAATGGGCACGACCCTACCTTCTTAGACAGGCTCGCCTAGTGGTGATCTGGAGCGATGGCCTCGAACCTTCTTGGATTCTTGAATGCGTTCCAACACCATGTCCGCAGGCTAACCTGGATCCCCTGGGTGTGTTCGGTGTTAAGCCTATGGGCTAACCTTGATTCCTTAGTCGATCTAGTGTAAAGCCTCCTAACAAACTTGAAACATCTAATGGAAATTTAGCAACAAGCCTCCCTTGTGGCAGACACACTACAAAATAATTGATTTTTTACGGCGGTTCTAAAAACTGCTTCAAAACATGGTATTTTGCGGCAGTTTGATAAAACCGCTGCAAAATTCAGTAAACACATGTTTTTTTCTGGCAGTTTTCAAAAAATCGTCGCTAAATTTAAAAAATAATTAAATAATAAAAAATTAAATTCTTTTTCGTAGCTAAATTAAAAAAATAATAATTTAAAATTAAAATTAAATTAACATTTGTGGCAGTTTTCAAAAACCGTCGCAAAATTAAAAAAAAAAAATTTAAAATTAAAATTAAATTAACATTTGCGGCAGTTTTCCAAAACCGCCGCAAATTTCAAAAAATATTAAATTTAGCGGTAATTTTTCAAAAACGACCACTAAATTTAAAAAATTAAATAATTTAAAATTAAAAATAAAATAAAATAATTCATTCAAAAATTAAATTTAGCGATGGTTTTCGAAAACCGCCACTAAATTGAAAAAAAATTAAAATTAAAATTAAATAAAAATCTGAAACATTAAAATTCATTATTTTCATTAAAGAAATATATTTTTCTTAAGAAAATAATTAAAATTAAATAAATGTAAAATCTTAAAAATAAATATAAAATTGCATTTAAATTAATATCAAAATTCATTAAAAATATAATTTAAAAAAATAAAAATAAATTTAAAAAAATTTAATATATAAAATTTTAATAATTTTTAAAAAATATATAAAATCTTCTTTTTTATTTTTAATCAATTAATTTATTTAATTTAACTCAATTAATTTATTTTTAATTTATTCTATTATTCTTTTAAAATGAATCAATTAATAAATATTTTGAATATATATTAAAAATATTAAGTATAATTCTGAAAATTAGTTGTTAGATTAGTATATAATATATATATGTGCATATATGTTAAGGAGTTCTTCGCAGATCAGGTAGTTCGCGTGCGCCCGCACGCACAAAAGGTCTTGGGTTCCAAACTTGGGGAGAGTATGCTAGGATTTAATTTCCAGCATTGCCACGTGGCCCGTGCACAAGCGGCCACGTGGCGCGCAAGGGTGGGGCGGGCGGGTCAGGCGTAGGGTGGGCTGGCTTGTGCAGGCCGTAAAAAAATTAAATTTTTTATTTTAGTGGTGGTTTCAAAATCGTCGCTAAAATTAACAATTTTTTTTATTAATTTTAGTGGCAGTTTTGAAACCGCCGCTAAAATTAAAATTTTTTTTTTAATATTTAAAAAAATCACCGCAAAATTTAAAATTAGTGGCGGTTATTCCAGCGGTTGCTAAAGACTGTCACTAAACGCTACGCGATGACTGGTTTAGCGGTGGTTTTCAAAATCGCCGCTAAATGCAAAAAAAACCGCCGCTAAATGCTGATTTTTTTGTAGTGACATGTCTGAAAAGAAAGTGAAGAAATGCCAAGCGCATATAAGGATTTGGTATATGCCCCAAACTCCCGAATGTGTTCTGACATCATGCCCGCAAGCTAACTTGGATCCCTTGCGTGAGTACTGTGCTAAGCTTACAAGCTAACCCTGACTCCTTAGTAGATCTGGCACAAAGCCTCCCGACAAACTTGGAACATCTGGTGGAAGTTCAGTAATAAGTCTCGAGCCAAACACAGACACTTAGTGGCAGATAAGTCTTAGAAAAGAATGAAGAAATACCAAGGGCATATAAGGATTTAGTGTATGTCATGAATTCCTAGATGTGTTCCGACACCTTATCCACAAGCTAACCTGGATCCCTTGCTTGAGTCTGATGCTAAGCGCCAGAGCTAACCTTGACTCCTCGGCGGATCCTGCATGAAGCCTCCTTCAAACTTGGAATGACCAGTGAGAATTCAGTGACAGACTCCAGGGTAAACCTAGATCCCCTATGGTAGGCAAACCTAGGAAAAGACGGAATGAAAAGGACGAAATGAAGAGACTTAACAAAGATAATAGAGTAAAGACCCCCGGGCGACGATTAATCCAAATGATAAGTAACATACTTAACGGGCCCAAGCGACTATGACAAGCATCGAAGAAGGAGCACAGTGATGACCCCATGTTGCTACATAAGTCAAGCATGGACATCACGCTCAAACTAAAGACGCAGACCCCGATCCATATTTCTTATGGTGAGTAGATCCCAAGCTTGGGTTGCGATTGTAAACGGGAGAAGCTAGAAAGCATACCTCGATCCTCGTTAAGAACGCGACTACCAATGCTCGACAACCTACCATTCCGAGACCGTTTAGTGGATAATCTAAATAGAAAAATAATGTACGTAATGTGCCCAACTGATGAGATAGGCATCGAACATAGCGCGCCTCTCTGAAAAATCGGTACTAGTCTACTCCTAGGATAAACATGATTTCTCAACTTTAGGAGGTTAAGCCTGTGCTGTAATTTTACACTGATCTCTGCCTAGCCCGTGGCTTTAACTCAAGTGGCTCAATGTGAGTAACCTCACCTTAGAATTACTCGGTGGTAAGAATGAGGGCATACCTAGCCTAAACACTAGTTTGATAAACGATTTGGCTCTAGAGGTCCCATATACTTAAAACCCACAAAGATGTTCAGGCTAGAGATTGCCACATCACAATTCCCCATAGTAGCCTGACGAAAGGTTGAGGGAAAGTAAGAGTAGCATGAGCAACTTCGCCCCAGTTAGTAATCGCTATCCTACCGCACCGAGCCTCCAGATTTCGGTGGCATGGAATTGTCTAGAGTCTGCCGTCCATCAAGCTTTAAGCTTTCAATTCAGAGGCTAGTGCGACCAGCTTTTGTTTCCTCCATCCAGGAAGGTAACATATTGAATGTTGAAGCCATGACCATTGTACCGTATGATCAGTCATTAGCTAAACTCGACAAGAAATCTCCTCTACCCGAGAGGCAATCATGTCTCAAGCAGCCTTTCAAAACGTTACAAAGAGGCAAGATTGCAGAACCAATCGAAGAGGCATTTCACGAGGAAGCAAAGCAAATCGAGAGCCAGATTCTTAGTGTCTTAGAGTTGACGAATTTTCAGGACCACGAAACCAGGGCTAGTGTTACCAGATCAATTTTTAGGGCTCTAGGTGGCTTTCTTATTGATTATCAACTCTTCAAACAATGAGTAATGGAATTTGTCAGCGTTGCAGCATCGCTCGCAGAGGCTGAACTATCTACCCAATAAGATAACTCCTATAACTGTTTGTTAACAGATACAATTGTCACAAACAATACTTGGAAAATGCTTCTCATCATTGTGCAAGGACTGTCGTTGCTCTAGAAGCTTCATTTGAGCACCTTGAATCTCTTAGAAAAGAGGCTACCTTGGTCAAGACCATGCGATGCCACATAAAGGAGGAGTTGTTATCCTACGAGGCTGGTAATGTGGAAATCCTAAATCGCTTAGAGCAAGTCAATGAAGAGAAGTTGAAATCTCAACAAAGACTACAAGTTGCAGCCAGGGAGATGGAAGATAATATTTTGAATAACGACCATGGTTAGTAGATGTAAGGGAGCTTGAGAGGGCATTACTGGGTTCATAAGCTTCGATATTTGTTTGACTCAATGAGGTCAAAAAATATATGGTCACTAAAGGCAAATTAGTAGACCGGCCAGAGAAGCGATTGGGGAAGATGTAAGAGTAGCTAGTGAAGGTCGGTTTGATCTAAGGCGTGATCCAAAACTCCTTTTAAGGAATACGATCTTGGTTTAAGAATAAATGTTAAGAGCTTCGGGAGCTCGTATAGTGATGATATCAGAAGACTTGATAATAACTTTCTGAAGAGAGATAGAATAAAGAATGGATCCAATGTGGAAATATATTCCAGGACGTCTTTAAGTAAGAAAAGAAGAGACAATGAATATGGGCCTTTAAGGCAAGATAAAATGGAGCATGGTTATCAGGTAAAGGGCAGTTGTGGAGAGGCATTAGCATAAACTGCCAAGGGTACTGGTTTAAATCAGGAAAAACGACAGAAGATGGACAACCATATTTCACCAATTAATTATGACAGAATACCAAGGGAATCCCTGGGATAGGGTAAGCAAAGCCACTGATAATGGAAGGAGAGCGAAACACTCTCGGCACAATGATTTTAGGTTGTCAGCATCATTTCTTGCCTTTGATTTAAGGCACTCGTAGGAGTTTAGCAAATCATGTTTGAATGAGTGGTAATTTAAGGGATTAGCCATGGACAAATGTATCATCTCGGGATCATATCTTTCACCACCTGCTCGGCACGGTGGGTTATGCATTTGTATGGCTATCAAGCCTTACTTCAATAAGTGACCTCGTTTTAGTGTTGACGCAAAGCCATGAATCTTAAGAGAGTCATTTCATCCATCGAGGCAGGTGCACGTGATAGTGACATTAGTCTTCCCTTTGACTTAATAGTCAAAGCAAAAACTGGGGGGTAATTGTAGTGCCATAGAATTCTTGAGCGTCCACTTAAGGGTGTTTTGATCATTTTGGTGCCTAGGGGTATTTTGATCATTAGCCGCCTAGGGGTATTTTGGTCATTTAGCCTAGGCGGGAGAACCCCAAAAGTGGTTCCAAGCCTGGGTTTCAATCCCTAGAAAAAGTCGTGGTCGAACGATGAAGAAATTATCTAAATCGGAGTTCAAATGAGCAACATAGAGTTTGAAGGGCCAAAGTGTAATTAGGACCAACTTAGGGAAGGGGTGAATATGTAATAAGAAAGAAGTGTAAGAGGTATAAAAGGGGAAGAAGGCCACCGTTCAAGGCTTCTTCCTCCTGCTAGGCACTCTGTCTCTCTCTCTCTTTCCCGATTTTCTCTTTATCGACTCTCTCGGAGATGATTCCTCTCATCTTGGAGAGGTTTTCTTTCCTCTCAGTAGCCCAAGCTTTCTCGCAATCTTCTCTTGGCAAGAAACCAACTTCTCTCGAAACGCCTAACACATCTCGGTAGCTATAGCAATCCCCGCGAGGAAGAGCATCAAGCTCTCGGCGATGGCAGCAGTGCCCCTCGGTGATGCTGGTCCCTCTATTGTAACTCTCCATCTCGCCCTCATTTTTTCTCTGCAAGCCTCCTTATTCTCTTCTCTTAGAGATCCAAGCCCTTTTGGAAGCTCCTTTGCCGCTGCAGTTCTCTCAACAGCCTTCTCCTCGGCATGCAACCTCTTGGGAATGCTTCTTCTTGAGAGCTCTCTGGCGATTCCTCTCTCGGAAATAGCAACAGCTCTCTCGGAGAGAGTTGTGTTCTCTCAGCAAGGGCCAAGCCCCCGAAGGCACCAATGGAAGCGGCACCCTCTCGGCGTGGATCTCTCGGCCAACCCAAGTCTCTCTCTTGGTGGTTGTCTTCTCAGGAAGCTCTCGGGAAGTCGCCTCGCGGAGGCGGCTTGCTTCTCTGGAGAAGGCTTCTTCCCTAGAGAGATCTTTCTCTCTCTGTTTCTTTCTCTATATGCTTATATATATGTATATGCATATATATATATAAGGTGCAAAGCCATGTGTATATGAAGATACTGTGATAACTTGTATAGAGCAATAAGGCTTTGTTTGGCCACCTGCGCGTATATAATGGATGCATTATATGATAAATAAGGTCCACTTTTACATATACCCCTTTTATGGTGAGATATAGTCCATTAATACACTTGACCTATGGTAGGATGATTTACCTATAAGGTTTGTTCAGTGAGACACGCATTACTCACAAGCACCACGCGATAGCTCGGAGCTACACTCGGGCAGGTCCCTTAGGGGCCAAAACCCTGCTTCGGCAGCCCGCTGTGAGGCCCACCTTCTCCCGGAGAGCCCTCTATGCCGTCTGACTATCTGGGAGGGATTCCTCTTAAACCTGTCCAAATGCTGCTAACATACAGGCATACCCACACCCCTGACATCCTGTAACCGTATCGGGGCTGACCCACTCTCGTCAGAAAAGGTATCATTGTTACATATTCAATAATAGCATGCTTTACTTGTCTATTGCTTCCCTTTTCTACTAGTACTGACTTAAGCATCGGAGGGCGTACGCAGGTGAGGAATGCTCGCGTGCCTTCTAACTTGTTCCTGTGAATGCAGATATGTCCCGAGCACGCAGGAGGCCACTTTTGAGAGTTCCCAAGGATGCCCTCAAAGGTCATACGACCTCGGTTAGTACGTCGAGGACCAAAGCTACCTGACGCCTATCTCCTCTAGTAGACTCCTGCCAGTTGTCAACCTCACTCTGCCTCAGCTCCAGCTTTCCCTCTCTCCAAATTCTGTTGTCGTGGTTTTTTTTCTAGCCACTATAGTTTGGCAAGCATCTAAGAGTTAAAGGTAAGGGATTGTTGAGTTCTAACCTAGTCAAGAGGGAGGGTGAATCGACACCTTTTTAAAATTCTAATGCAAAACTTATGCACGTATATATATGAGAAAACAAATTTAATATAAACCAAAATTGTAGTTAAGTGTACGGGAGCACTTAAATACTAGATGGATAATATGATATCCGCTAGCTGTGCTAGTATGTGATTTGATCTAATATACTCTTCAAATTACAACTTGGTGAAAACAAGTGATTTGAAAGCACATAATAACAAGTCTTTAAATAAACCAAATGGAATATTGAATGAGTACAAAGAACGATCAATTAAAGCAAATTAGAGTATAATCAAAATAACCACTAAGAATGTAGGCCTTAGGATTTGGTCACTTTAGATAGCACAAGACCAAAACCAAACAAGTATAATCAAACAAGAATAAATAAGAGTGAAGAGAAGAAGAACACAACGATTTATAGTGGTTCGGCCCTTATGGCTTACATCCACTACCTAAGGATTTATTTCCTTAGGATTTTGAACCAAATCCACTATATGAAACTTTTATTACAACCACCGAAGCCTTCACTTGGCTTCACCACCACCAAACTACTTTTGGAGTCTCACACTCACTAGTTTGGATTTTGTACGCTTTTTACAAGATACAAGAACAGTAGTGATAGAGAAATAGGGTTCTCTCAAAATAATACAATGAAGTATAGAGAACTCTCTTAGTTTTCTCTCAAGAAGATAGAGGAACAGAAAGATTTAGAGAGAATGAAAATCTTGGCCAATGATGTAGAAAATAATAGCGCTTCCAAAAAATTGTTCTAAAGCCTTCAAGAGACCCTTTTATATAGTGCTAGAGTAGGCTTTCCTTGATTAATCTCAGCACTCCATGTGTCAAGTCTTCAAGCCAATCTCCGCTCTTCATTTGAATTCTTGATTTACCTTCCATAATCAACTAACTTGATTGATCATCAAGATCTTTGATTTTTGTTGATCTTCAATCAGCCTTGAATGAGCAAATCAATTCCAATAATGCATGGCTGATTGATAGGGCTTAATTGTATATATATTTTATCTATTTTTGTATCTTAACCTTGTGTTAATTTTCCTACATAAATGTGTGTTTATATGAATTTTATATTATTTTAATCTCTTTTTGTAGGAACTCGGCAAAGGAAATTAATTTGAAGATTTGGGCGTAAAAAGAAAAAATATATATATATTATAAAATTAATTTTAGAATAAATAAATAAATATTATAATATAATTAAAGTTATAATATATAAAATATTGTATATTATATTATATATTACGTTATACTATTTATATATATAATATTATATATCATCTTTTATTATTTACATATATATAATATGTCTATATATTAGTGGCAGTGGCGTGAATATGGGGGGTTGAGGCATGGCACATGCGCTATACATATATATATATATAATACAATATTGGAAAAAGTAAAAGAATGGGAATGGGACTCAAGTAGGGCACCGTGCACATCATATATATATATATTATTTATTGAATAGGAGGGGATTTTGGAGATTAAATCAGAAGGAGGCCTCTGCAGCGCACATCAAATTGAAGAGAATGCCACGCACAGTGAAGAAACAATTAGAGATTGGGAAGGAATTGAAGCAGCCAAGCACGCGCACAATGACGAAGATTGAAGTCGCAGACACAGACGGATTGAGGGCAGTCGCACTGGGACAGGAAGCCTCTCTATTTCTTCAATTTTTTGTTTTTATTTTTATGCTAATAATGTCTAGTTAATTTATTTTAACTAGGGTTTGGATGGATTTTAATTCTGAAATTATGTAAGTATTTGTTTGGTTCGATTCAAAACCTGATTATTATTTGCGTGAGGAATTTATATTGTTGCGTTTAATGTTTTAAAAGATTGGCCACCTTTTAATGATTTAATGATTTATGCATGACTGACTGAAGGATTGTTATTAGGGGTGTTCAAAAAAATCGGTACACCGCAAAAATCGACCAGACCGAACCGAACCAGACCAAACCAGTCGATTTTTTGTTTTGCGGTCGAAAGCGGTTTGAAGGCTGTCCAAACCGCGTGGTTCGCGGTTTGGACAGCAGGCGGTTCGGTTTTAACCGAACCGCCCAGAAAATAATTAAAAAAAATTAAAAATATATATTAATATATAAAGTCACCCATCAGCCCCGTGCAACCCCCTCCCTCACCCGTAAGGCCGCAACCCTAATCCCTAATCGCATTCAGCAGAGTCGCCTCCCCCACCCGCAACCTTATCGCAATCGGCAACCCCCTCCCCCACCCGCGCAACCCTATACGGCAGTCCCATCCGGCCCTCCCCCACCCGCGCAACCCTTCCCCAGTTTTCTCAGTCTTGGTATTGCTACATTCACGTGTTTGTGTATAAAGATCATCTGCATTCACTCATATATGTCTAAATGATAATGAGTGTTGTATTTTTCTTGGATTGATAGGGAGTTGCATGGAAATATGTTATTTGTTTGCTGCTGATTGATTTGATCTGAGCAATAGGAAGCTGCAATCCTCCATATCGTTTCTATCAGTGTGAACTACAGGGTAGAAGAATAACGAAAGAACAGGGCTTCTGAATCTGCGTTTGCATAACTAGTTATCGTACATAGGATAGTGTACATATATTTTGTATCTAGAAATCAACACACTTTTCTTGAAGAATGCATTTTCAATATGTTTGCTCTATGGGCTTCTCTGCTGATGAAATGTGTCTCTCAGCAATGGCAGTAGAGATGTTTCCGGTCACCTATTGATATTGGTCGGGCTCCTTTTTTAATCAATTAACGTTTGACTCAAATGTAGTTTCCTCGAGCTGAATAGAAATAGATAACTAGTGTCTGACGACAATGCGTATTATAACAATGTTATGGCATGTTTTGTTTATTTATAACAGGTTGGATATTATATGTTGAAATGTTGAATAAGTTATTTTTTGTTTTCAATGTTGAATAGGTTATTTTCTGTTAAATAGGTTATTTTCTAAACAGGTTAATTTAATTACATAATTCATAATTAATTGCTAAACGGGTTAATTTGATAATTTGTTTATTTTCTAAACATGTTAATTGCATAATTCATTGCTAAACTAAACAGGTTATTTTCTGCTTTCAATGTTGAAATGTTGTATGTTGAATTACACTCTTGTCTTTATTTTTTGCTTCGATTTATTTATCTTTGATTGTCTTTATTTACCATTTTTAAGTAACATTTTTAGTGGTTTTAAGGCACTTGTATTAGATTTTCAAACCACAGTAAACCGTACCAAACCAGACCGCAAATGTAGTGCGGTTTGGTGCGGTTTGGCCGCACCCAAACTAGACCGCGGTCTGGTTTGGTTGGAAAACCGCACTAGCGGTTTGGCTTGCTGAAAATGGTTCAGACCGGCCAAACCGCGCCATGAACACCCCTAATTGTTATAAATTAGATCCATAGGCAATATAAATCACATGTTTGACTATGAGATCGAAAGATGATTAGCTCATGTGTGGGAATCGATGAAGCTTAGTGAGTCAAATCCCCTTCCGAGATTAGAGGTTTCCAAAGAACTTAATGCTTATTTATTTCGTTGATATCTGCTCAGAAATCTGACAGTGAAATTGAATTAATAAAGGATTAATATGACTTGAGAAAGCTTATTAATTAATTGAGGGAAATCCACCATCACATGCAAATAACTATAAAATACTGTAAAGGTATTTGTGGTTTTGAATCGGGCTGAATAGATAATTACATAACCCAGATTAAATGAAATCTAAACCCTAGTGCATTTATTAATTAATTTTTCTCACAAAGAATTCAGTTTTTCATTTATTTTTATTTTTATTCATCTGATTATTTAATTAGTTCAACTTAGGTTAATTTAAAATTGTTTTGGTATTGTGATCTAGTTCTCGTGGGATTGACATCTCTTCATCACTATTTGCAGATTTGACTAGGGTACACTTGCCCGAATTAATTGTGCATAAAATCACACATCACTGATTTTAAGGATTAAAATATCATCAAAATCCTTCATAATTCTTGCAAAATTGTCAATAAATCAGAAATGATCAATTATGACTTCTAGATGATCTTCAAACAACTTTGATTGAGCAATTGACCCCTTAGTTTCCATAACAAGACTAGCTGAGTGTGCTCCACGTGGCTGCCATGTCATCAAAATACCACGTTAACAATGTCATGTCGCCAAGTTACATATATGGCAACTCCATATAGTGGACTACTCCAATCTCCTCAAAAACTTCCATATAGATCTTTTGAACTTGCCATATATGAACAATGATTCTATATATTTGTCTTCTAAACTTTCCATTCCAAGAAGAACTTTCCATACATAGCTCAAATACTCAAATTTCTAGAAAGCTCTCTAAAAACTTGTTTCCATTTATAATGAAATCTCTATTATCAATATAAGAAGTTTCCATATATAACCTGTGTCATGAAATCACTGGAGAATAGCTTTGTAAGCCTTATGAAGGTTTCATGCTTTGTTAGTACATAAAATATAAATGAACATTCACATTCACACATGCCAATCATCAATCATCAAAATCTACACTCAACAGGGATGACCCCACGGGTGGCGGTCTTGCATGCTTAATAAGTGTTTGTTATGAGTTTCATGTGGTTGCAATTACATGTGCATTTGTGTGCTGTAGTGGACCTTTGACCATAAGGGGACTAGGAGTTGGGAAAAAAGGGTTGGTTGATACCTCTACCTTGAAAGGTTGTGAAGACTCATAAGATCATTTTAGACCTTTTTGCAAGTGGTGAAAGCTCCAAGGGAAAGGGCATTTTTAAAAGGGTAAGGGCTATGAGTATGGATGACTAGTTGTGTGGTCTTTATGTTTTGTAATGGTGGTTTAAACCTTAATGAAGTTTAAAATTGGATATGTATCTTATTTTGGTGTATGTTGTGTAAAGCACCTCATGGGTTGTATGACCTTATTTTTGGGTGAATATGGGAGATTTATGTTTTAATTTATGCTTAATTAAATATTGGCAGGCGCTCGTGTGCGTGGTTGGCGCGGCCCTCGCGCGCGGCAGGCGTGCTGCTGGTGCTGCTGCTGCCTTTTGCTGTTGTTTTTCGATTTTTCCTTAATTTCTAGAATTTTTGGATTAAAAATTTATTTTATAAATAAATAAATAGGGATTTGGGCTCCAAAAATATTTATGAAATTAATGTAAATTTTGAAGCATTTTGGAAAATAAAATAAATCAGTATTTTCCTTGAATTTGAGAAAATGGAGGGAAAAATTGGTGTTTTGAGTCCTAAAAATTTACTTATTAAATGATGGAAGTTTGATGTATTTTGGAAAAATAAATAGAGGTTTCGCAAATGAGAAATTGATTATTTTTTAAGGGGAGATTAACCTAAATATTTTCTAAGTGAATTTGAGAATGAGAAAATGGGTTAATAATTAACCCAATTATTAGAAAAAATGTATTTTTCTAATAATTAACCTTGAGCCATAGTAAAGTAAAGCGAGTTGTGGTTTTGTTGTTTTTTGTCGAGTCCTGGGTAAGTCATTCTTAGCTCATCATTATGAGCTAGAAAATGGTGATGCTCACCAAGGTTTTGGGTTTAATTCTGCGGGATCTTTGATATTCTATTTCCTGAATCCTTGAGTGAGACAAAGGGAGGGGCGAAGTCTAGTTCCCACCTAGGGCGTTTCTCATTGAAACATAGCCCGTCTTTTCATTATTGCCTTGGTGTGTGAGTAGTTCAGTGGATTATTCACTAGTGACACCTGTGGTGGGAACGGGGCATTACAGTCGGCTGATAGGTTTGAAATGCTATGACACACTCAAGAGGGGGGTGAATTGGGAAATTTAAAAATTTAGTTTAAACTTAAAATACTTTTTGATCCAATTGAGGTTTTAGTAATTTAAAAACATAAAAACATATAAAATGACATATGTAAAGCTAGAAAGATAAATATGTGAATCGAGTGAGAAATAAAGAAATGCTTGGACAGATAAATAGATCAAAGAACACAGGCACAAGAGAACACAAAAATTTATTGCGGTTCGACTTAACCAAGCTTAATCCACTACCTTAGTTCCTCACTAAGAATTTTTCAACCAATCCACTAAAACCTCCTACTTATCTAAGTAGGCTCTCTAATTCAGGACTAGGAAATTACAAATCTCTTACTTATAGAAACAAGTCCTCTAGCACCTAGCTAGGTATTTCAACCTCTTGTTTCAAAGAGTAAGTCTTCTAGCACAACAAGGTAGGAAATACAAGATTTCAACAATAGGAGAGAATCTAAGAGATGGATCTCTTAATTACAAGATCTCTCAAAATACAAAACAAGACTTAATGAATTGATACAAATTAAAATCAAAGCCTTGAAGAGAGAGAATGAAGCACAATCAATATAAATACAAATGTGCATAAGATGTTAGCTCAAATCATTTCATTTCTATCCATTTGCCTTTTTAAGTTTATCCATGATTTGTATTTATAAGCATTCCAAGAGTCTTGCCCAAAACTAGCCGTTTTTTAACCGTTGGAGTTTGAAAAACTAGTTGTTATGGTTTTTTGCAAAAAGAGTTAGTTGACAAAAAAAAAAGGTTAGTCGATAAATTCATAAACAATTTAAGACTTAGTCGATATAATCAATAATAAAACAATGCTTAGTCAACAGAACAAAAGAGTCGGTTGATAGAAACAATTTCTATATTCTGTTGTCAACAAACTGAAAAGATAGTTGACAGATGCAAGGGTTAGTCGACAGAGCTTAAGGCTTAGTCGACAGAATGAAGCATTAGTCGACAGATGTAGGGATTTAGTTGACAGATTGAAAGCTTTTCGTCAACAAATTGAAATATATATTAGTTTGCGCACATCTATACACAAGAGAGATTCCAGATTGAATGGTTCCTTATTTGTACTTAAGGGTTAGGCTTAGCTAGTGACATGGGATCAAAACTTGGGAGTAACAATGTTGATTTTATTTTTAAACTCTTTGAAAAATAACTTTTTGAAGCATTTTTAATCAAATAAAAATCATAATAATTCAAATACAAATTTATCACATGATGAAATTAATTTTCATTTAATAATAAATTTTTAATCAAATAAAAACATAATATTCCAAATGCCAATAAGAAATTTATCACAAGATATTTTGATATTGGATTTTGTTGTTGCCAATACAACAATCTATTTTTAATTGCGGACAGACGCAAGAGTCTCGGGAGTCGTGCCTTCACTGATGAGAATCTTGACGAGCAATTGGATCTGAAAGAGTTCCAAGTTTGATAATCTGATAAAGCTGATGGTCTGATAGGCTGATGATCTTGTGGGCTGATGATCTAGTGGCCCCAAAATGATCTTATGGTCAAAAGTGATCGGGTGGCCTAAAATGACTGAATGACCTGAGGGTGACGAGTGGCCTTGACCGAGTGACCTCGGGATGACAGGTGCCCTCGGATGAATGAGTGGCCTTGATGGTGATGAGTGGCCTTGAGGATGACGAGTGACCTTGGTGACGAGTGGCCTTGAGGATGACGAGTGGCCTTGGTGATGATGAGTGGCCTTGAGGATGACGAGTGGCCTTGGTAACGAGTGGCCTTGAGGATGACGAGTGGCCTTGGTGATGATGAGTGGCCTTGGTGACGAGTGGCCTTGGTGATGACGAGTGGCTTTGGTGACGAGTGGCCTTGAGGATGACGAGTGGCCTTGGTGATGACGAGTGGCCTTGAGGATGACGAGTGGCCTTAGTGATGAGTGGCCTACAAAATGAGAGCACCATTAGGGCGCGGGTGGGGGTCCCCGTGCAAACCCTCCGATGCTTAAATTAGATCTTGAGATAAAATGAGAAAATTGTACTTCAATTACTCAAAATTGCATACCTCGTGATGAAGGCATGCCCTCATATTTATAGCAGAGGAGAGAGAGAAGATGCGCGAGAATTGGGACGAGAATCTCGCAGCCCATTTCGATGATTCCGCGGCCCATCCGAGAAGGAAAAAGTGGAGAGATTGGCCCAAGCCCACTTGACCATGACCGAGTGGGGGGCCACCTGATCATGCATTCTTTTGCCATTTTCCTTGGCTCGGTTTTGAGTGGTTCCTGTACCTCAACTTTATGTTCGATTTACTCCTTGATTCGGCTCAAATATCTTAAAACTCAAAACATGAAAGTTGTAGATAATTCCCTTATATTTCCATAGGACTTTGAATCAGCTCAATCGGAGGTCTTATGAGAAAGTTATGGCCGAAAAACCATAGCAGTGTTGTGCCCACTCGGCATAACCGAGTGGGATCATGAAAAGTTGTGGAAAATTGGTCTCCCCATGACCGAGTGAGGGGCCACTCGGTCATAACTGAGTGGGGGGCCACTCGTTCATGCCTCCTTTTTGGCTTTTGTCTTGGTTCGGATCCATCTTCCTTCAATACTTGACTCCGAGCCTTCATAGTGCAGGTACATCAAATTCATGCCCGATTTTCATATTGATTGAGCTCGAATCTCTCAAAACTCAAAACATGAAAGTTGTAGATAATTCTCTTATATTTCCATAGGAATTTGAATCACCTCAATTAGAGATCATATAAGAAAGTTATTTCCAAAACACCGAAATAGTGTCGTACCCACTCGGCCTAACCGAGTGGGCCCTCCCCACTTGGTCTTGGCTTGACCTCTTGCTCCTTCGGCTTATTTCCTTAATCTCCTACAACCTGTTGGACTTTGGGCTTCATGTCGATGTCTCACAACTTTTTTTAGGTCTTGTGATTCTCCATGTTTACAGGGCATATCAGATTTAATTTTTATTCAACAATTTTGAACATAATAATTCAAATGTCATCAATAAATTTATAACAAGATTTTTGATATTTAGTTGTATGATAAAATTAATTTTAGTGCTTAATAAATCTTTAAAAGAAATTTAGAGCACCAAGTGAATAAAAATTAATAAAGTAAGTCCATCATAAAATACAATTGAATTTCATCATTAAAATAATGTTAAAGAAAAAAACATCAATCTATAAAGAACATGTATGGTCTTTAGCTTTTGAAAATGTTTTACTTCATTTATTCAAAGGTTTAAAACAAATTTGTAAAAGTTATTTAGAAGATTTCATCATAATACATGTTTGAGCAAATCTCCATCTATAGAAAATTATAGAGCATTTTAACAAAGCACTTAAAATTGATTTTTGTTTCCAAATCATATACTTTGATTTAGTGTATAAAACCATTTGATATTTTTTCATCATCAAAACTAAACATAAGAATAGAACATCATCGGTGTTGTGCCATGAAAAATTGGTAGGAGAAAAAATGAGGAATTTTTTCCAAAATAAAAAATAAATATGAAGGAAAGTTTAGCCGTGAGGGCAAGCCTCGTGGCAAGGCGGGTCGCGAGGGCAAGCCTCGTGGCAAGGCAGGCCGCGAGGGCCAGCCTCGCGGTAGCCTGCCGAGAGGTAGTGCTGGCCACGGGTGCCAGCCTCGCGGTAGGGTTGGTCGCGAGTTGGCCGTAAGGGCCAGCCTCGTGGCAACTTCGTGGCAATCTCCCCCTTTTATTAAATTTGACCCTATTCAGTAATCTACACGTGTCAGCACTAGCCATTCTTGAGAGTCGTGCCCTATAAATACCCAGCTACAGGACATTAGAGAGGATTTTTTCGATTTAGGTAAACTTTCGACCTATTGACTGTATTTTACTATTTTGGTGAATAGTTGTTTGGATCGGGCACTGACTTAGCCATCGGAGGGTCTTCGTGGGGAAAAATTCCCGCGAGCCTTCTAACCCATTTTCTGATCATCAATAGGGCCAAATCCTTGTGGCGAGACTGTAACACCCCACTCTTTAAGGCATGTTATAACTTAGGAAAATTTGACTATATATTTTTTTTAAATAACTCATCATGATAAAATTTCAAAATTTCCCTACTACCTGCCTATCATTAGCTTACTTACTCTAAATATGTTACGCTAGGTAATCATCAATCACAGAAGTAAGAATCGAACCTCAACATACCTCATTCAATAATAATACTACATGATCGTCTCAACATAATTAATAATATAGGATTATTCGTTATCATAATAAAAGTCTTTCTGGTATAACTTGCAACATGATATAAGCTTTTCAACATGACTTGAAACAAAACATAAGTTTTTCAATATGACTTGAAAACATGACATAACATAACTAGTACATAATAGGATCCTCATACGAAAACTAAATGTAGAAAACATTTTATTGGCACCCGCGGTGCCCTGAGTAGATTACTTCTCATTCCACTTTCGTGCCTTCGCTGCAAACCCGATCTGGAACGTTTGAATGTTTCAGGGGCAAGACCCACATTAGATGATGAATCATCTAAGTAAGGGTACATCATATAATGCGTATGTATGAATGCAATACACATAATATCACAACTCTCATGTTTGAGTCGACTACACCTTAAGATTACCCGCCATTTTACAGTCTCCTTGCCAAACTGGGGTGTATGGGTGCACTCTTGGCAAAGCACTAGTGCCAGTACCTAATCCCAAACCCATGCAACGTATAACCGTGAATCTCATCTTGCTCATATGCATATATCGATGGATAGCATACCATCACATGTCAACATGATAACTAAAACTTCCATTAACTGGGTTTTGTATTGAAAAAAAGCTTCCTAGTCCTTTTCATAAACTAAGTCAAATTGAGTAGTACCACTTACATTTTACAAAGTTCAAAAATTTTGAAAAGCGTGTATGACCTTAGTTTTCGTGCGAAATCTCGAGAATAGCACCAACTATTTCTCCTCAAGTTCCAAATAACCCTATCCAAGACTTTTGTTTAAATAAACATCAAAACCTATTTTTCCATAATTTTATTATTTTTTTCTCTATTTTTCACCAATTTTCTTATCTAGCATTTCAAAATAAATGCCTAATTCAATATGTTTATACAAAAATTCCTAAAATAACATTTCTAATCTCCATAAATTTTTTGGGAATTTTTCAAAATCTCTTTTTATTTTTTTCTAATTAAGTTTCCTTCCAAAAATTAAAAATAATTATTTTCTCATGAATTTTATCAAATAAAAATTCATAAAAATAAACTAATTATTTTTCTTGTATTTCTAGATATTTTTCTAAAATTTTATCCCTCTTATTTCTATTTTTACTCTATTTTTCTTTATTTTTAGTATTTAAAAATAATACAAATTACCTCCTGTCGTCTTTTCCAGTGCTGGCACGCCAGAAAATAAAATGACCTATATCAAAAAATATTCTACCTTGATTTGATCACCTTGGCCAAGTTTGAGCTTGAAACAAACAATACTTCGAAGACCTTCCTCCGAGCAAAAATCAGTCTGGCTCTTGCGAGATTTGATTTTTTCGGAAAAACTATGATCACCTCTCAAATGAAGTCCAAAATTCCTAAAAATTTTCAGAAATAATCCTCGTCTCATGGGCAGCAAAAGCCCTATGGTTTGGTGCTTTAATTTGTTCAAAAACTTGGTCAATTTGAAACTTAAAATTCTAAAATTTTTGGCCACTTTGAATATCTATTTATACAAAAATTCGAATCTCAAAACGACAATTCTTGCTTCAACCAAGGTCACTAAGGCTCTCCCATGACTTAGATCCATCCAAATCTTCCGAAAAATGGCCTAAAAATCAATTTACAGTGGGTAATTTTTCTTGGTTTCTTTTGATCGATTTTGTCCAAAACGATCACTTTGGTCGGCTATTGATCTCCCTAGACCAAGCTTAGGGGTCCCTTGGACCTTTACCTCAAGTTTCTCATGGTCGAAAGTAGGGATGGAGTGGATGGCCAAAAGCTTGGTTGGCCATGGCTGCTAAGCTGTTTCCAGAAATTGCACTTTCACCCCCCAAAACTTTGAAATGTATTTTGGCCCTTTCCATAAGCCCCTGAGTTTTAAAAAACTTCTATTAAGACCCTCATGATCTAAACTTCTCATTTGAGCCCCCGCAATTTCAGAAAAAATGTCGTTTTGACCCCCTAGGCATTTTCAAAAATTACGCTTAGGCACAAATCTTTATTTTTGGCTATAAACCCTTTTTGTTTCTTCCTAAAATCACTGAAGAGTTGTTCCTTATATAGTTTTTGACTTTTATGAAGGTTCCGTTCTCTTTTCAGAAGTCTCTTACGAAAATTCGATTTTCTAAGCCGGTTTGAAGTTATACCAAAAATAGTTATAGATTCGGATCCTCTTGATATTAAAAATCTTGTCTTATTATGCTCGCTATGGATATCTCATTCTTTTAAGTCATGTGCATCCCAAGGTGTTCCCTCCTATCGATTCGGCTATTCAGTACACCTAAATTGTCTCTTAGATTTCCTTATTGCCACCAAATATGCAACAATTCATGAAATAATTATAAAATTATTCATTTTTTTGATTCGGGACATTACAAAAACCTTGCGGCGAAACCAAATCCTTACGACGAGACCTAGCGGCGAAGGCAAATCCTTATAGTGTGTAATACCTCGTATTACATGGTGTTGGAAAATAATAATTTTCAATGATTTTGAAAGGACATCGGGTGGTCCGAGAAGCCCGAAAGTCAGTTTCAAGAAATTAATTAATTAAATCGCCAAATCAACGGTAGGGAATGCCCCGAAACTTGGATGTGTAGGGAATAGGGCATGAGATTGGTGAGTGTCTTGAGGTGAGGTTAATGACGTTGGAAGCAGTCAGACCAGGAATAATTTTCGGAATAAATTCTGTATAAGCCCAAATAGGTGCTAGTACCGAATGGTTGCAGGGGACCTCCGAGAAGCTGAAAGGACCCTAGCGGTGTAGGCACGAAATCGCTATTTTCGAGTAAAAGTCAAATATTAATTTTGAAGAAATTGAGTTTGAGAGTGGCTTAAGGGTAATGAATTTAAGGCTTAGAGGGTCTAAGTGAAGTTAATAAAATCCTTTAGTGGAATTAAGGATATTTTTTAAGTGAGATAATGAGAAATTAGAGGGCTAATGCGATATATATATATATATATATATAAATGTGTGCGCAAAAATGGGGATGAAGCTTCCTCCCCTCTGATATTTTGAATTGCAGAGAGCGAGAGCCGAGAAAGAGTTGAGATCGAGAGGGAGTTTGGTCGAGAGATTGCAAGAGAGAGAGATGCGAAAGAGGGATGGAGAGATGAAGAGAGAAACGATAAGAGAGAGAGCTCGAGGCGTTGGTAGCCATAGTGGTTGCAGCACCGGACAGAGCTGGTGTAGCGACGATGGAGGCTAGCGACGGGAGAATAGCGGTCGTGAGAGCAGCTGGAGGCAGCTGCCGGCAGCGGAGGAGGAAAACGGGCTGGAGGCTCACGGTGGAAACGGCTATGGCTGGTTGAGCGCAAGTGCTGCTGTGTGTGGGAGGCGCGGGCTGCAGTGGAGGCAACCAATGTCGGAGGCCAGGCGGTGGTCGAAGGTGGTTGGTCAGTAGCTGGAAGCAGGTATCGGCGATTGGCGGCAGGCGAAATGGCGACAACCAATAGGGGCCATGCGTGGTTGCAGGTGGGCTAGTCGCACAAAGGAAGAAGATGTGTGGGGAAGAAGAAAGAGAAGAAAAGAAGAAAGAGAAGAAAAGAAGAAAAAAAGAAAAGAAAAGAAAAGTAAGAAAAAGAAAAATAAGAAAATTTGGAAAAAAATGGAGAGAAATTTCAGAAAAATTGGGGAATATTCTGAAAATTATTTTGGGGCTCAGGGAGTGTGCCAGAGGCTCGAAAAGAGGATTTTGGGCACAAGTGGCAACTCAAGAGTTAAACCCAGTTTGGGCATTTTTTAGATTTCTCCTCCTGATTGGTTGAGGTAAATTTATAATTTCTTTTCAAGTTAATTTCATTATGTGAGATAATGAGGAATAATTATTTGTTGGATTAAACCCTATGTTGGGGTTGTTTGGAAATTATTGATGGATGGTTTTGTGGTGTATAGCTAAGTTGAGGGTATTGGTTTAATGTCTGATGTTAATGGAGTTGGGTTTTGTGTGGTTGCATCTAGGGTCGACCAGGGAGGCAGTGGTCTTAAAAGAGCTCGAGGCTCAGGATGGAGTTCGTGCCGAGGCAGAGATGAAGCTTTGAGCCCGGTAAGGGATGACCCCATGTGGTGGGGGTTTTGCTTGCATTCGTAAGTATTTATTTATGAATTGCATGTAGTGGTCACATTTGCATGATATGTGTTCTAGTATACCTATGGCCATATAGAGGATTAGTGTTGTGGAAAGAGGTTGGTTGATGTCTTAACCTATAGAGGTTATGAGGGCTTGAAAGATTACCCATGTTGCATTACATGCTCACTCATGGTTCATTTACTTATGCATTACACCCTTACTGAGTCTTTATGACTCATGAGGTTTTACCTTATGTTGTAGATGAAGTATGTCCAGATGTCTCTAGCTGATATGGTGACCGACATTGTGGCCCGAGTTTGTGGATTATATTATCTTTATATGTATTCATGTGGTGGTATGTGTTTATACTCATGTGATTGAATGTAAGTGTTGTTGAGCATTAGATGTCTCTAGCTGTTGTAATTCATCATAGTATGGTAGGTGATTGCGAGAAGGCTGGATATGTATATGGCCCTAGTTGGTGGAGCCAAGTTCGGATCGTGTAAAGATGAGCAAGGTATGTTCTCATAAATCCCCAATACTCAGTGAAGTGGGTGTTCTGCTAGCTATGTGCCTGGGTCACCTTTGGTTTGTTGTGAGGCGAGTTGGAGGAAAGTGAAGCTCACTCAGGTTTCGGGTCCTGTTCAGCTGTGTTTCTTTGTTTGTGTTTGAGATCGATCCCTTGAGTGGAGTAAAGGGAAGGATGAAGCCTAGTTCCCACCTAGGATGTTTCCTATTGAAACATAGTCCAACCCTTCAATTGTTGTTTTATCGTGTGAGTAATCCGATCGATTATTCATCGGTGACACCCGCAGGTTGGAGTGGGCCGTTACACAGCGAGACCTAGCAGTGAGGGCAAAACCTTGCTGCGAGACCTCGTGGTGACAAAACCTTGCTGCGAGACCTCGTGGTGAAGGCAAAACCTTATGGCAAGAACCTTGTGGCGAAAAATCTTGTGGTGAAGAACTTGTGGCGAAGGCCTTATGGCGAAAATGCTAGTGGTGAACCCTTATGGCGAAAGAGCTTGTCGTGAAGACCTTGTGGTAAAGGAGCTTGTGTCGAAATCCTTACGGCAAAAGAGCTTGTGTCGAAACCCTTATGGTAAAGGAGCTTGTGTCGAAATCCCTTGAGATAACTTCTCTTACAGCAACCTAACTTCACCCAACATTGAGCTCAAGTGGACCCCACTTCATAAATTTTAATTATTGTATTTTTGGCAACAACAATTGGCCACCCCTTCGAGCTTCCAAAACCCATTCCGATCGCCCCTATTCCTTAAATTCGACCTCCTGACTTCAAATATAGAGCCTAAAACTGGAAAATAGTTCGATTCTTACCTTAAACTAGCACTTGAAGACTCAGCTCTGATGACCTTTTTGTGATTCCGGTGAC
Source organism: Diospyros kaki (assembly GCA_036245055.1). Classification (NCBI taxonomy): domain Eukaryota; kingdom Viridiplantae; phylum Streptophyta; class Magnoliopsida; order Ericales; family Ebenaceae; genus Diospyros; species Diospyros kaki. Next base: position 15,503,416 of record BSEG01000009.1, on the reverse strand, counting down.
CCGTCGAAACCAGTCTTCCTTTGCTCCTTTGCCTTCCAAACTTTCCAGATCTTTCCCTCTCCTCACTTAGAGCAAAACACCTTTACGAATTTAATGCAATGAGCTCTCGAACACTCAATTTCGAACGCCCCTCTTCTCGGTCCAAATTTTAACTATTTATAGTCGAAATCATTGCCTTTCAGGCCATTCCATGGTCGAATCTTGGTCCCCAAGCTCTTCCTTGACTACTGAAAAACCCAAAACCCCTTGAAAAACACTCAAAATCAGCTATGATATCCCTGATTTTTTCAGCAGAGGGTCGGACAGACGACATGTCTTCTCCGACAGATTTCTTAGCCATTTCGGCCATGCTTCATGTTGATCTACTTCCTTAGGCCTTGAAGCCCTATGGATAGGCCTTCATGTGGCCAGATTTGGCTCTGGTTGGCAGCCACAAAGGCTGCCAGCCATTGTTGTGCCCCACCGGTTGATTCTTTTTTTTTTTTAATATACAACAAGATATAATATTTTATATATCCCAAAAAATATCACGACCACATAGTAATTAACATTGTATAAAAATTCATACCCTTAGATTCCTATTTGCCAAAGAACGTTGATTGACCGCTTTTGACCGAGATTCGAAATTTATACTTTGACCTGAGAATTTTGAAGAATCAAGCACCTTTATAGAATTCTGGGGTATTAGAGATCCTCTCACTGCCAGTGACCTGGTTTTGGCTTGTTTCTTTGATTTTTCTTGCCCTCATTGCACAGTTTTTCCTCTTGACACAATGGAACCACCTTTTGCTTGAAATTTCGGCCAAAACACCCTTAAATCTGCTGATTAATCCTCGGCTCTAAGGATACCTGAGTTTTTGGTCAAGTTTCGTAACCACCTCAAATCAACATGAAAACTCTCCAAATTCTCTAGAAATGATCCCTAACACCTCAAGAACAAAAGCTGTCCATCAAAGCCTTTCAACTTCTCCCAAAACTCTCAAATTTTGCCACTGAAACTTGATGAAACTCTCGGCCTCAATCTCGACTATTTATAACCGTTGCTGGCCAAATCTCCATCCATTCATGTGATACCTGAAACCATCATTAGGGACCAAAATGAAAAGTTTAGATTGTCCAGATTTTAACCCTACCATGACACACGAATTTCTAGAAAATTCTTGAGGATTCTTTGAATTTTATGGATATAAATAAATTATGTTCTGTAGATATGACATGAATAAGTTGATTTCTCTAAGTATGTTGTTTTGATTTAAATCTTTAAGAGAAAATGTAAGGTTTGAATTCATAGAGTTTTTAGAATCTATTGGGTTGTAAATATAAATTGGAAAATGAGTTTAAATGAATGTATTAGAAATAAGAAGAAAGGTAAAGGGCAAATGTGGAATTTAAAAGTTGCGGATGTGAGCCTTATTCCAATTTAGTTTTGGATTTCAAATTCTATTCCAATTTAGTTTTGGATTTCAAATCTTATTCCGATTTAGCTTTGGAAATTAAATCTTATTCCAATTTAGTTTGGATGGAATCTCAGTTCCATGGCTATGTATGTTTTTCTTCCTTTTATTTACTCTTCCAATTTTTTCTTCTATTCTTCTTCTTTTTCTTGTATTAGAGCTGCAAGATGGGGTAGATTTTCTAGTATTTGGGCCGGCCTCTTTCCTCTCATTTCTTTGTTACTCTCTTATCTCTTCCTTACTACAACCTAGACAACAAGGTGTGAGGGTTTTGGTTAAGAGAAAAGCATTAAGATCTATTTTTCTTCCAACCAAGTTTGAAGGTAAGTACATTATGAACTATTTATGTGTTTCATGAAATCAAGTTATGGTCCCTCACGTCATGTTTACAAGCAAGTTTTGGGACTGGAGTTTAGTAGCTACACATGAAGGTTCTTACCCCACAAGTTGGTAGAATCTATCGTGTCTCCTCATGATGCAAGTTTAGGTTATCTCATGTTTAAATACGATTGGTAGTTCATTAGTGCTTACTGAAATTTATCTTCCCACTTATGTTTTCCCGCTTAGGTGAATATGAATAAGGAGTTTGGAGCAGGGACGTGACGTGTGGTGATTTCAAGAATTTAAGTTTTTGTTTTTTTTCTATGGATGTCTAATGGAAAAACCTATTTATGTTTCTCATTTCTTTCTGTTTAAACAAAGTTTTTCAGTGTTAAACTCTTGTTTTTTTATATGATCAGATAGGGTCCTATGTATCGTGGATTCAATTTTCCTTTCTTCCCTCCTCGTGTCGCCAAGTGTTGAGGCGATACCTTAAGGTACACATGATCCCCAACTTCAAATTCAAAATCCTATCTCATCTTATCTTTATATGACTTTTGTTGGCTTTGGGCGGCTCAGATCCTTTCTTGGATTAGTCGAATCTTTTTTGTGGTTTGCTACATAAGATCGAGTCCCAATATTTGTCTCTCTCCCACCTCTGTCCAACAAGTAGGTGATCGACATTTTCTTCTATAGAGAGCCTCGTAAAGTGCCATCCCAATACTATCTTGGTAACTGTTATTATACGCGAACTCCACCAATGACAGGTGCTCTTCCCAACTACCTTCAAAATTCAGGGCATAAGACCTTAACATATCTTTAAACGTTTGTATGGTCCTTTCAAACTGCCCGTCGGTCTGCAAATGATAGGCCATACTAAGCTTTAATCGTGTTCCCATGCATTCTTATAAGCTTCCCCAAAACCTTGAGGTGAACCTCGGATTAGAGAATATACTTACTGGTGTGCCATGAATCCTAACTATTTCTCCAATATACTGCTCTACAAACTTTCGTACTTTCTTATCCATTCGTGTAGGCTAAAAATGTATTGACTTTGTTCATCTATCCACAATGACCCAAATTGCATTGTTGTCTTTTCGACCTTTTGAGAATCATGTCACAAAATTCATTGAAATGTATTCCCATTTCCATTCAGGGATATCTGGGGGTTTCATTGACCTTGTTGGTTTATGATGCTTGATCTTGACTCTTTAACATGTATCGCATTGGGCTACTTTTCTTATCGCACTAGTATTCTTTCCTGACCACCATAGATCTTTATACATCTTTGTGGCTCCCGAATGCACTATGTACCGAGCTCTGCAAGCCTCATCTAGAATCCTTTGTCTTAATTTTTGAAGATTAGGCACATATATCCTCTCCCAAAACCTGAGAATTTCATCCCACATTTGAAAGTTGGGATTCTTGGGCTGACCATGCTCATCTACCTATAGATGTATGCGTTTGTCAGTCACATATGCCTCCTATATCTCACTCACCAAATCCAGCTGATCTGTCAAGTTAGCAATAAGGACAAATGATCTCTTCGGCACTACACTCACAGCTAGTTAGCTAAAAGCCTCCAACAAAAGCCACTCATGGGCCATCAACCCAGCAATAACTGTAGGAACACTCCTACTCAAAGTGTTAGTGTAACGACCAGTTAGAGGGCCTAGTATTTATTTAGAATTATTTAATTAATTAGTGAGGCATTTTAATTAAGAGAATTTGCCATTTAATTTTAATGTGGCAATTTAGAATATTTTTAGTTGAGAAAATAGCTTTTAAATAGCATTTAATTCTTTTTATATTATGAGAAATTAAATGCAAGGACTTGAGGGTCATTTAAGGATTTGATATTAGTATTTAATTAGTAAATAGAATTATTGTGATTAAGGGATTGATGAATCCATCCGTGAGAGGATTGGATTAGAAGATTCCTAGTTATATTGGGAGTTTGAGATGGGCTTAGGGCTGCCTATATATATATATATATATATATATATGACCATAGCCATAGTTTTTTCACGCCGCAAGAACAAAGAGCAAAGAGCATCGACAGTGAGTCTTGCATAAGAGAAGTTAGTTGCAATCGTGCGATTCGATCAGAGTTTTATAAGGCAAGTATCTGTCCCCGTAAACCTTCCTTACGGGACTATGATTCAGTATTGCTCTCAGTTATTCAAGATTAGTCGGTCCATTTTTCTTATAGTTTATCAGTTGCAAATATATATAAATGTGTAGAACAGTGTGTGCATGAAGATGATATGCATAATTCTTTATAGCAATTCTTTTAAATATAATCTTCGAATTATGTCAGCGTACGTTTTCAGATTAAACAGGTCTCTTCGTTCTTGTGCCCAGATCTTTATCAGTTTTCATGTATATGTATATGCGTAGTTATATCTGTCCAATGAGTTAGGATGAGCTATGCATAATTATTTTCAGCGTTTTCTTTCATAAACAACTGATTAATCCATCTTGATATTATTTTATATCAATTGGGATTGTTCTCCCAAGATTTCTTTTGGAATGGTGTAGTAATGTTAAGTTTTTAATTCAAGATATAGTCGCTGTTATTGTAAGCTTCGTTTTGTATAAGTTTCCAGTCATTCGAATGAGCCTCTTTATCATTCGAATGAGTCTAGTAGTATTCGAATGAATTCTCAGTGTTATCGTAAGTTTTTCCCTTATAATGTATTAGTCATTCAAATGAGTCCTTTGTCATTCGAATGGGTCAGGTGTTATCGTATCATTCGTATGTGTTTTTGAAGTTTTGAGTCTATCATTCGAATGATTTTCCATGTCATTCGAATGAGTCCTGGAAGATTTAAGTAAGATGTTTCTTTGTATAGACTAGCATTCGAATGAGCCTTCTTGTCATTCGAATGACCCGTGTGTATCCCATTCATTCATTCGAATGAGTGGCATTCGGCCCGTTCAAAAGTTGGAAAATTACAAAATTCATTCGAATGAATTTGTGAGTCATTCGAATGAGTCCTTGGAAGATCTAAATAGTCTTTATTATATATCATCTACCATTCGAATGAGTCCCTGTTATTCGAATGAGTTTCTGCCATTCGAATGAGTCTTCTATCATTCGAATGACTTTGCTGTAGTCCACTTATTTCATTCGAATGGGCTGCAGCTTCGTTTGAATTACTTTCTTAGGCTTCAACAGTCATCCGAATAGTATCATATAGCATCCGAATGGCTTCCAATAAATTCTTGATGCAAGTCTCAAATTTAATATAAATATTTAATTATTTAAATATTGAATTTTGTGCCAAGATATGATAAAATCCAATATGCCATGCCTATACTCAGAAATTTCAGAATCTTTGTATCTCAATATAGCTGGTAAAAATCATATACCATGTTTAGCAGTTAATTATGACATGATTAGCATTATTTTTTGAGATTATGTGCATACGTATTTGTATGAGCATTGAGCACGACTTTATATGGAGCACTACATATTGTGTGCCAGCATTTATATGAGCATTTCATTATGCGTGCCAGGCGGCTTGTCCACGGGAATCCCACTAGTATCAGTTTAGTTATATCTCAGTTATGAGATGCTTGCCTGATGTCGACCAGGGGGCTTGGGGCATATTGCCCACAATATGTGCTTACCGTTTTTATGTTGCAGGTTCAAATTAGCCAGGTATGTATTACAGTTATGTGGGCCTATGTGGCAAAGTTGCATACCTACATTTATCTTACAGTTTATGTGCATTACATTTATAAATGCAAACAGATAGTGTTTCACTCAGTATAAGTTCAGTAAGTTTTTCTTCAGTTCGATATTATTCGATTCAGCTTCAGTTATTCTTTCTAGCTTACTACTTGCTGAGCTTTGTAGCTCACCTTGTATTCTTCACCATTCCAGGTCCTAGCGGGGGAGTACCAGACGTGGGGCCTTGCAGTAATATCCAGTAGTGTGTGTATGTGGAGCCACTCAAGACCAAAGATGTCTGGGAGTTTTATCAGTTTGTTAGTTTGGAGCATTTGACAGTTTAGTATTAGTTTATTTTTTTCAGTTGAGGGATTTTCCCTTAGACAGTGTTTATGGTTTCAGTTTTGTTGACTTAGAGTTTTATTTCATTTGATTGAGTTATTCATATTGGTTTCGGGTTTCAGTTTATCAGTCAGTTTTATATTTTATTTTTCGTAGCATCTCTTCTCGGGCAGTTCTAGGAGAGGGGATGTTACAGTCAGCCACCACATTGGCACACCCCGAGTGATACTGAATGGTGCAGTCGTAGTTCTTAAGAAATTCCATCCATTTTCACTGCCTAAGGTTTAGTTCCTTTTGTAAGAACACATACTTTAGGCTCTCATAGTTTGTGAATACCTCAAACGTCTCACCGTACAGGTAGTGCCTCCATAGCTTTAAAGCATATACCATGACTATCAGCTCTGAGTCATGTGTCGGGTAATTCATTTTATGCATTTTCAATTGACGTGACCCATAGGCAATCACTTGACCACGTTGTATTAGCACTCAACCGAGTCCTATTTTTGAGACATCAGTATACACAACATACCTTATGGGCTCACTTGGTATAGCTAGGATAAGTGTTGAGGTTATCCTAGCCTTAAGTTCTTGGAAGTTTTTCTCACATTCAATAGTCCACTAGAATTTGACTCTCTTTTACACAAGCCTTGTCAGGGGTACGACTATCGTTGAAAATCCCTCCACGAACCTTCGGTAATATCTTGCCAACCCTAGAAAACTTCACACTTTAGTTACACTAGTAGGTTGTTTCCACCCTTAAACAACCTCGATCTTGGCTGGATCCACCTTAATTCTATTGGTTGATATTACATGCCCCAAAAATGCTACTTGAGACAACCAAAATTTGTATTTCGAAAACTTGCCGTACAATTGGTGTTGCCTAAGAGTCTCTAACACTGTCCTCAAGTGTTTCTCATACTCATCTTCATTCGAGGAATACACCAATATGTTATCAATAAACACAATCACAAATTTGTCTAGATAGGGCTGAAATACCCTATTCATGAGATCAATAAATGCGGCTGGTGCATTGGTAAGTCCAAATGACATCACTAAGTATTCATAATGTCCATACCAAGATTAGAATGCTATTTTAGGTACATCATTGGGCTTAATCCCCATTTGGTAGTATCCAAACCTCTAATATTTTTGAGAACACCTTTGCGCCTTGTAGTTGATCATACAATTCATCAATTCATGGGAGTGGGTATTTATTTTTCACCATGACCTTCTTTAGTTGACGGTAGTCGATATATATTCTTAGACTCTCATCTTTCTTCTTTATGAATAACATTGGTGAGCCTCACGGTGACACACTCGATCTAATGAACCCTTTGTTAGTCAGCTCCTGTAACTGACTCTTTAACTCTCATAATTCTACTGGTGCCATTCGATATGTCGGTATTGATATGGGTCGAGTTCTAAGTATTAATTCAATAGAAAATTCAATTTCTCTGAGTGGTGGTAATTCGGGTAAATCTTCCAGAAACACATATTTGAATTCTCTTACTATCTGTACCTCCTCGACCCTTGGTGCCTCATTTTTCACCAATTAAGCACTAGCTAGGCACCCATGCATATGCTCTTTTGTTCATCAATCTTATTGCTTTATGTGCTGAAATTATCTTCCCTTTCTTGGGGTCACCATGTCCTTGAAACTTAACTAGTTTAGATTCCTTAGGGTCACCATTTTTTTTTTCTGACAATCTACATTGGCACCATACTTAGATAGGAAATCCATCCCTATGATGACATCGAAATCATTTATGTCCAACAATATCAAATTTGCTTGGAATTTGCTGTCATCTATGTTAACCTCGTAATTCTTAATTTACCTCATGGTTTCCATAGTCTTTCCCATAGGCATGGAGATAATCATTAGACATCCTAAGGATTCAGTTTCTATTTGATTTCCCCTAACCAATGCATGCAATATGAAAGAATGTGTAGATCTTGGATCTATTAATGCATACATAGGGGTTTCCAGTATGAGAAATGTAACTTGAATGACTGTAGGATCTACTCTTGTGTCTTCTTTTGTCAAGTTGAAAACTCATCCCTAGTGAGTTCCATGAGCTTCCTTTTTCTTTTCAAATGGTCTGACCTTCAGCCTCTTTGGGCAATCTCATGCAATATGCCCTAGTTGCTCGCAATTAAAACATATGATTTTCCCTGGGTTCCTTACAGGAGGTGCTTCTCTCTTTTTTTAGCAATCTCTTCCAAAATGCCCTTCCTCTCCACATACGAAACAATTAATAATCCTCAGTAAAGATTTTCTTCCCGGGTGGTTCTTCTTACATCGAAAGCATTGATGGTTGCCCTGAAAGTTCTTATTCCCCGTTCTATGCTCCAAACTTCCTTTTGTTTCTTTTGATTTCATTAGTTCCACTTGTAGCAAATTTCTTTCTGTAGTTAGGGCTCGATTTAAGGCTTCTTAATACATTTCAATGGGCTGAGTGCTCAGAGCCTATTGTAATTCTACTTGTAATCTGGACAAGAATTTCTGCACCTTCTACCACTTTTCTGCCTCTTACATGGGCACATACTTAATAAGTTGGGTGAATTTCGTATCGTACTGAGTTACCGTCATCTTTCCCATTTGCTTAAACTTCATGAATTCCCAACTCTTTTCCTCTCTACAACATCGAGGAAAATATTTGGCATTGAAGGTTTCTTTAAACATTTCCCACGATATCGTCTGAGCTTGACTCGACTCCGACTCCTATCCCGAATTAAATGACTACGACCCTTGTCCCAAATTGGACCATTGCAGGACTTGCTCCATGGTTTGCAACCATCTTCCTACTTCTTCTTCTAACATGAACATGGCATAATTAACTTTCTCCATGTTGCTACATTGCATGTTGTAATACCCCAAGAGCTTAGAGAAGAGTAGTACATATTGAGCATAAGTAAGGAAGAAAACCACACCAGCTGGATACCTTTTGAGCTGAATGTGGGTAAGAAACTCTCGGGTTAAGCGTGCTTGAGTTGGGAAAGCTCAAGGATGGGTGACCCCCTGGGAAGTTCGCGTAGGTCCATCAGGGTAAATTGTTTCGATCCTTCTTATCGCTTGATGTGAGATGTTATAGGTGGTATCAGAGTAGACCCGAGCCATGTGTTGGGACCGTGTACTAGCCAAAGGCTGGGGGTACTGGACTGGGGACCGTACAGTAGCCCAAGGATGGGGGTACTGGACTGGGGACACTAGACGTGGGTGATCTGAGACCAGTTGTAAGGTCGCATAACGAGGATGTCATGTGCTCGAGGGGGGGGAGAGAATGTAATACCCTAAGAGTCCAGATAAGAGTAGTATATATCGAGGATAAGTAAGGAAGAAAACAACACCAGCTGGATACCTTTTGAGCTAAATGTGGGAAAGGAACTCTCGAATTAAGCGTGCTTGAGCTGGGGAAGCTCAAGGATGGGTGACCCCCTGGGAAGTTCACGTAAGCCATCAGGGTAAGTTGTTTCGATCATTCCTATCGCTCGATACCAGATGTTACACATGTGCTGGAGTAACTTCTTGGTTCGCTCTAGCTAATATTCAGCTACATTAGGGTCATCACTTGCCTTAACTTTAAACACAGACGGTCTTTGTCTTTGGTATTGCTCCAACACATTTGTCGTCTGTCTGGTTGGCTCTTCCCTAGTCGTATACGTCAAGAGGTTCTCCAAGACTCTTTCCATCCTATTCAGTCATCCCTTATTGTGATTGCATCGATGGTCCTCATTATCATTTCCATCATCATTTCTTTTATTAGGAATGCTTGAGGCCACATTTCCTTGTCGCCTAGTAGTGACCATCTGTAAAGCGGAACAAGATGAAATCACATTTCAAGGAGAAAATTTTGCTCAAAAGAAATTTTTATTTCAACCTCAAACCATTGTTCAAATGTAATACATGACCTCAAACCACCGTTCAAATATAATACATGGTTCTCAAAACATCACTACAAACATTCAATTAACTAGAAGGGGAGGGGGGGGTTCATTCTTCAGCTATTCCTGATTTATTTCTTCTCCCAGGGATTTGATGACTTCCAGATCCAAGCATCGCTCCCAACCAAGTCATTCAGATTTTGCTGCTGGTTCGTCATGATCATCATGGGACTCAACCAAATCGTCTTCCTCATCTGAACTAATCGCAATGATCTCAACATCGTTCTTTATTTCTCTAGGGTCCAAATCCTCTTCTTGGTCAAGATTTGCCTCTTCTTCTATAGCTTCCTTAACTAATTGTGCGACATGTTCACGAAGTTGCTCATAAAAGAATTAAAATTACTCATAATCACCTAATTGTTGGATCCATTTTGCAAGAGCCCTCAAATGTCCCTTGAGATAGTTTATTAGGAATTTGACTTGAACATGCGTCAAGTTGGGCTGTTGGTAACTACTCAGGGGTACGTCCTCTATAATATCTTTAAGAACATTAAGATATTCGAAGAAGTCCGCGACCACCGTCCCCTCATTTCTAATCGTTGTGTCCAGTGTGTCACCCAAAATTGTTCGAGATAGTTACCTGGCATTCTGTTATTCTAATAATTCCCTCGATCAGTGTCCGTAACTAAAATTTTCTAAACCTTAAAATCATAAATCCCTTATCAATATCTCCTAAGTCTCCAAGTATGTTTTTAACTCTGATACCAACTATAACGACCTATCCTTCCTTGTCGTGTCGTTATTCTCGGGATTTACTTTTTTTTTGGCCATAGATTCCTCAATATAAAATCCCCATATATAAACACATACAACATTCCAGATGATAGGCTAAGGAATGGTAATTTTAACATTTGTGGAAGTTAGAATCGAAACTTGAAGGATATCGTAATTCCATACAAACACAAACATACACTACTTTTCTTAACAACCAATAAATTACAATATCAAATAAGGGAAATAACATATAACACTGGGCTACAAACATAGGGAAAGACATGAATTAAAATTAAATTACGCTTCGACCACTTCTTTTCCCTTCTTACTGCTTAATTCACCTAGAACGTGGAATATTCTAGGGACAAAAGTCCAAATTAGAAGATGAATCTTCTAACAGAAAAAGTAGCTTTGGCATTGGTCAGAGCAGCAAGGAAGTTGAGACCTTATTTTTAGGCCCACATTGTAACCGTGCTGACAAACTGACTTTTGAGATAGATCTTATGAAAGCCTGAGTGCTCGGGGAGGCTGACCAAATGGACCATTGAGCTTAGCGAATATGACATCAATTTTGAGCCTAGAAGGAGTCGTATTATTTCCTTCACATATTGCTCTGGAAATTTTCGTATTGGTTGGTCCATCCTCGTAGGCAGGAAATGCGCTGATTTTGTCAACTTGTCTATGACCACCCAAATGGCATCATAGCCCCTTCGACTCTTCAGAAATCCTATCACAAAATCCATCATGATATGTTCCCATTTCCACTCGGGAACTTCCAAAGGTCTCATCAACCCTACAGGTTTCTGGTGCTCAATTTTCACTCTTTGGCATACATCACACCGTGCCACCCTCCTAGCCACGCTGGCCTTCATCCCCGGCCACCAATAAATTTCCTGAGGATCTCGATACATCTTCGTGGCTCCTGAGTACATGGTATACTTAGCTCTGTGGGCTTCATCCAAAATTTTCTACCTTAACTCCCGAATGTTTGGCACGTACACTCTACCTTGAAACCTGAGAATGCCATTCTGCATCTCAAAATCTGAACTCTTGGGCTGACCCTGCAATCTACCTATAGATGTATACGCCGATCACTCCCACTAGTCTTCCGTATCTCGGTCTCCAGATCTAGCCCAACCGCCAGGCCAGCTACGAGGATAGAGGATCCCTTCAGCACTACACTGACTGTTATAAAGCTAAAAGCCTCAATCAACAGCCACTCCTGGGCCATCAACCCAGCCATAACAGTAGGGACAGTCCTACTCAAAGCGTCAGCCACCACGTTGGCACGCCCTGGGTGATACAAGATGGTGCAGTCGTAGTTATTCAGGAACTCCATCCATTGTCGCTGCCTCATGTTCAACTCTTTCTGCGAGAACACATACCTTAGACTTTTGTGGTCCATGAATACATCAAACGTCTCTCCTTATAGGTAGTGCCTCCATAGCTTCAGAGCATATACTACCACTTCCAGCTCCAAGTCATGAGTTGGGTAGTTCACTTCATGCCTCTTCAACTGGTGTGATCCATATGCTATCAACTGATCATGTTGCATCAATACACAACCCAAACCAACCTTCAAGGCATCGGTCTATACAATATATCCATCAGGCCCACTAGGTATTGCTAGAACAGGTGCCGAGGTCATTCTACCCTTGAGAGCTTTCCTCGTCCTTGGCAGTCCATTTGAACTTGACCTCCTTCCATATGAGCTTCGTCATAGGTGTTGTTATCTTCGAAAACCATTCCATGAATCTTTGATAGTAGCCTGCCAATTCAAAAAAGTTTCGCACTTCAATCACGCACATCGGATGCTTCCATTCTCGAATAACCTCAATCTTGGCTGGATCCACTGAGATTCCTTCGGTTGAGATCACATGCCCATGAAACGTCACTTGGGATAGCCAGAACTCGTGCTTCGAGAACTTGGCATACAATTGGTGTTTCCTGAGGGTTCATAGCACTATTCTCAAGTGCTCCTCATGCTCATTTTCATTCGAAGAATACACCAATATATCATCTATGAAAATGATCAAAAATCGATCTAAGTAGGACCTGAAGACCCTATTCATAAGATCCATTAACGCTGCTGGAGCGTTAGTTAATTCGAATGGCATTACAAAATACTTGAAATGGCCATACCTTGATCGAAATGTCATCTTTGGAACATCATTTAGCTTAATTCACAACTGATAAGAACCGGATCTCAAATCAATCTTCAAGAACACCTTCACTCCCTATAGTTGATCAAACAACTCGTCTATCCTTGGGAGCGAATACATGTTCTTTACCATGGCCTTATTTAGCTGACGGTAGTCTATGCACATCCTTAGACTCCCGTCTTTCTTCTTTACAATGGCACTGGTGCGCCCCATGGTGACGTGTTTGGCCTAATGAACCCCTTATTAGTCAACTCCTGTAGCTAACTCTTCAATTCTTTCATCTCCCCCGGAGCCATTCAGTATGGCGGGATTGATATCGGCTGGGTTCCTGGCACTAACTCAATTGAGAACTCTATTTCTCAAGGTAGAGGTAGTCCCGGTAATTCTTCCAAAAACACATCTTCATATTCTTGTACCACTCGCACCTCATTGAGCTTTGGTACCTCTTTCTCTTCAAACTGAGCATAGGCTATATATCCATGAGCCCTTTGGTTTAACAACTTCGCTGCATTACCGAAATCATCTTTCCAACCTTGGGGTCGCCTTTTCCCTGAAATTTGACCCACCCTCCCTCGGGTTTTCTTATGGTCATTATTTTCCTAGACAGTCTATATTAACGTCATACTTGGACAAGAAGTCCATCCCTAAGATTACGTCGAAGTCATATACTTCTAACATAATCAAATTAGCCTGGAACCGAACATTACTCAGGTTAATTTTGCATCCCCTCACCATTTCTGAGAACTTCATACTCTTCCCATAGGTGTCGAAATCACCATCAGACACCCCATATACTTGGTTTCTACTCTCAAACTCCAAGCCAATGCATGCGATATAAAAGAATGAGCAGACCCTGGATCTATCAATGAATGCACAAGAGTATCCAAAATGAAGAGAGTACCTTGGATAATTGCAGGATTCACCTCTACGTCCTCCTTGGTCAAATTATAGACCCGCCCCTGTTTGGCTCCCTTTCCTTCTTCAATCTTTAGCTGCTGCTCTTTATTCTTCGGACAATTCCTCAAGATGTGCCTGTGCTGATTGCAATTGTAACAGATCACGCTCACTAGTGGTGCTGCTATGGGCTTACCTTCTTAGACTTTTCCCTTCGAGAAATTTTTGAAAGTATACCCGGGCTGTCCACAAGTGTAATAGGCAATGGTTTGGCCATCGCACCTCTTGCCCGGGTGCCTTTTTTTGCATCTAAAGCATGCTTTCCCCTTTTTCTAAATTTTTCCATCCCGCGGTCCTGAAGTCGAGTTGGATTTCTCTGACTATCCTCCACTTTAAGCTGTCATGGCCTTTAGTTCTGCCACACGCGTCATATTCTCCTCGGCCATCATACGTTGAAAACTATATCTGCATAAGACTCCACGTGGACCAAGCTCATCAGTTATTGAAATTCGATTCGCAAGCCTTGCAGGAATTTTCGTCCTTTTTCCACATCGTCCATCCCGTGCAACGGCATATACTTGATTAACCGCAAAAATTCAGCCTCGTATTGGGCCACCGACATATTTAGCCCTTGGCGTAAGTTCATAAACTCTCGAGCTCTAGCCAACTTCCAGCAAGTGGGAAAGAATTTCCCATTGAATAATTCCTTAAACCATTCCCACGACATCTGGGGTACGTTCCCCAATTCTACGTCTGTCGCCGACCCTTGAGATCATATTCGGTTAGGTATCGCTCGCTGCATAGACCTCCACTATTGAGCCGCTTCATCTTCTAGCCTATAGGTCGCATACTCAACCTTGTCCTCATTCAACATTTGCAATCTATGTAGGATATTCTCGGTCTGGTCCAACCAGCATTCACTGATTATGGGGTCGTCTGTTGGTCTTCCTTGAAACACCGGTGGATTTTATCGTAGATATCTCTCCAAAGCATCTACTCTTCTTTGCTCGTGCATCTCTTTGACCTCCCATACCACCTCTTGGGTGCCAGTTGGTGTTGCTTTCTTTGCCATTACCTCTCTCGTGCCTGTTCCTTCTTGTATTCACCATCTAGCAAGAAGACAGGGTGATCTATCAAATCATCAAGGCATGGCACAATTCAATTTGAATAAGCAACAAGAGTATGCCACTAAATATTTCAAAAATCCTAACTTAATTCCCAAAACTTACGGCGGTTTTTCTCATCTAGCCATATGCGAAACTTTCCTTAGGTTCTCTCTAATACCAACTGTAACACCCCAAATTTTTTAGGCATGTTATAACTTAGGATTTCGGGAATATAAAAATTTCTCCATACCACAATCGTTGTTATACATCACACAAATTCCCAAAAACTCTAATTTTCACCTTCTCAGCTTAACAAAACCAATAATCGAATAGGTAAGACAGGTGTTAAAATTTTAAATGCAGAAGCTAGATCGAACTTGATATGGTTCACAACCATAATGCTTTATTTATCATAAATGAAATTGTTTAAGACGTCTACAAAATGCATTACATAGACATCATCTCTCGCAAGCGATAACTGAACGTCTTAAACATATCCATAACATAGATAGGTTCGCACATAAACATAGATATGCTAAACATGCTACATGCAACAAATTAAGCTTATTCTTCAGCTACCTCCTTTCCCTTATAGTCGCTTGTTCAATCTGGAACGTTTGAATATTCCAATGATATAGTCCAATTAAAAAATGAATCTTCTAGTGAGAAACTCCAAAACAATTTATATCAATGCATGAACAAGTATAAAATGTATGAAAAAAATAACGACAACTACTCCGAAGTGCCTCGTGAACATGTCAGCCTTGTTCAACGAGAGCTTTCTCAATGGTACACGCATAGCGCCTCTCGGCAGGTCCCTAACCATGTCACCTCGGCTCGACTTTATAGAACTCAAGCAAACACCACATTCATTGTTTCTTAAACTCACGATCTTCCCCACGAGAACTTTCTCGATGGTGCATGCATAGCGCCTCTCGAGGGATATCCGACTTTTGTCGCCAACAACAAATAGGTGCAACAGTATGACCACATGAATTTTATAAATGCAATAGTTAAAAAAAACAACGGCATTTATTTTCAGAAAAATGCATTTCATATAGCAACATGATTTCACGTAAGAGAACAACAAGAGTTTATGTTTTGGAACTTCACAAAACCTGTTTCATGCAATAAAAGTCTCATAAGAGAATAAAAAATAGGATTTGGAGTATAGGAGTCTCGCCTTGAAGGTTTATCTCTTGTAAGATACAATTTCACAGCAAACAGCCTAGGTTTTTGCAGAAAACACACATTTCGGTGAACCTAAACTCCAATATTTTTATATGGGGTTGAAAGAAATTAAATTAGGGACAAAACTAAAAAATTTGAAGAAAAATGGATCCCTCACGCCCCCTCAGTCGCCACGGGAAGGTGGCCCATGCACCTTCACGCGCGGAGCCCCAGTTTCAGACAACATTGCGCTGTTTTCGTATTTCAGCTATAACTCCCTCATTTTAACTCCGATTCAACCTCTGTTTGAACTGATGGATCCCTATCTTTGCCCTCTACAGGAATATTGAAAAACAAAATCAACGTACCTTGTCCTTTTGTTAACTGATTTTGGTGAACTCCGACTAAGACCTGCAACTCTGACGAGGCTTGTTCTCCCCTGCTTCTTCGTCTATTTCTTCCCTTGTTCTTACAGAATTTCCTCTCATCTCTCAAGAGTAGATCCCCACCTTAGATTCCCTCAAAACTCAAACTCATTTGAAATGATTTGGGGACAATCCCATTATAACACCCGAGATATTTAGACTCAAATATGATGTAATACTTGAGATTTCTAGATTCAAATACATGAAGAAATACAATATTTCAAAGGATCATGAAAGTCTTGAGATAAAAATTCTATTTTTGAGCCAGGGGTAAAATCGTAAAAATGGTAGTTCAGGTAAAAGTGTAATTTACCTAAAATCTTTTGATATTAGAGTAATTTTTCCATTTTCTGGGGGTAAAAAATGTGCAATTAAAAATAGCCTGGGGACCAAGTTGCAAGGGCTTAAGTGCAAATTATTCGAAAAGTTTGGGCCAAGGTGCAGTTTTTGAAACCTTAAAATATCTCATAAAAAAATCTCAAACTAAGTAGTTAAAGTAACCAAATATAGCTAACTAGCAAAAGGTGTAATGATGGGAAATGTAGAAAAGCAATTAACCATGTGGGAGTAATGATGGAAAATGTAGAAAATCAATTAACCATGTGGGAGTAATGATGAGAAATGTAGAAAAATGAATTAAACCATGTGAGATGTAATGATGGGAGTGTTGAAAATGTAATTAAGCATGTGAGGCTCAAAATATCAAGGACACATGGCAAGTTTTCATTGATCATTAGAATGATAAGAGAAGATCACATGATGGCTCATAATGACCCCCTTGACGTGGCATCGTGTGATTGGCTAGGAAAAAGCTTACTTAGCCTCTAAGTTTGCTAAAGTCTTCAAGCCTTATCCTTAAGGACATGTGGCGAGCATTTATTGGCCATACATGGAAGGTAATAATGAGGCCTCATGATAATAGGACATGTGGTAAAACATGATTGGCCGAAAATGTCTATAAATAGGGCTTAAGGTAGTTCACAAGTTTTATAAGAATTTGGGCAAGGTTGAGAGAATCAGAAGAGAGGATTTTGTGATAGAGAGTGAGGGGAAAATACTGCAAAAAAAAAAGGAGCAAATTTGGTGTAGAAACAGGAGCAAAACAACCTTGCCGAAGAATTTGGATCATTTCCAACCAAGTTAAGGTAAGTACACTATGAACTATCTACGATATTTAGGTATGCTCATGAATCATGTTTCTGTGGTCCCTCATGTTATGTTTCAGGCAAGTTTCATGTTCTCAAGCATGTTACGGGACTGGGGTTTAGTAGCGCTATGCACGGAGGTTCTTACCCCTACAAGTTGGTAGAACCTATCGTGTCCCCTTATGTTATATGTTCACGTTGCAAGTTCATGTCATCTTTAAATACTTTTGATAGCTCTCTTGTACTTACTAAGATTTGCGTAATCTCACCCCTTATGTTTCCCCCCCCCCAGGTGATCATGAATGAGGAGATCGGGACATGGACGTGGAGCGTGGTGGCTTGTTTAAAAAGGATTTTCAAGAATTTAAGTTTAGTTTCCTTTTGAAACAATGTTTTCAAGGTTGAACTCTAGTCTTTTTCTATATGTATGCTATAAAGCATGTCTTGGAATTTTATTTGATTTAAAGGAAGTATGATTTTGGTTTTAAGCTCTGGATATTTTTATATGAATATTATTATCATTAAGCATGTAAGTAAGTTACGGGTGTCACACCCATGGCCTTATTTATAGATTCTTTGAACCAATCACATGGTGCCACTTGTGTCAAGATAAGCCTTGGACTCTAAAGACTCAAAGTTATAATTGAATGGGTTTTCAAATCCAAAGCTATAATAGATTTAATTTTGAAATCCAAAAGTAATACCCCAGACTTCTTTCAAATGACATTTTGACCCTTATTTCAAATTCTTAAACTTTGATATTTTACCACATGAACTCTTCATTTCATCCTTATTTCGTTTAGATAATTCTCTAATTACAATTACACCCTCAAATACTAAATTAATTCTCATCGACATATTTAAAATCCAAAATTAATAATTCAAAGTTACTTGATAAGTACGATTTCATCCTAATGCCCTCACAAGACCTTTATTTCACCCCGAAACCATCTCAGGGTTGTTTTATTTACAAAATTAGAGCCTTCTCAGGGTTTCATCGATTTCCCAGAAGCCCTTATCATCATTCGGTCTTTTAGGCTACAACTTAGCTGAACCAAAAATCGTCTTTAATTTGATTTCTTTCAGCATCATAAATTTCGCCTTGAGACTCTCATCAAAGATATACCTTTTTCTTTAGGTATCTAACCTCCAGGGCACTCCCTGCTGCTGATTTGGTCACTTGTTGCCATTTCAAGCATATTTTTCGATATTTTGAACTCATCTAAATTACGTGACAACCTCACAAAAATATGGGGTATTATAGGTTGCAGGAGATTAAGGAAACAAGCTGAAGGAGTAAGAGGTTGAGCCAGGACCAAGTAGGGAGGACTTACTCGGTTATGACCGAGTGAGTGTGACACTGCTTTTGTTGTTTAGGCATAACTCTCTCGTATGGGCTCTAATTGAGGTGATTCAAAGTCCTATAGAAATTCAAGAGAATTATCTACAATTTTTAAGTTTTGCATTTTGAGAGATACTGGTTGAATCAAGGCTGAAATTAGCCGAGACCAAGTAAGGAGGACCCACTTGGTTATGACTGAGTGGGTGTGGCACTACTTTAATTTTTTAAGCATAACACTCTTGTCTGAGCTCCAATTGAGGTGACTCAAAATTATATAAAAGCTAAGAGAATTATTTACAACTTTTATGTTTTGAGTTTTGAGAGATATAGGTTGCATTAAAGTGGAAATGGGGCTTAAAGTTGAAGGTATGGGAACCACTCAAGATTGAACCAAGAAAAAGGACAAAAGAAGATGCTCAAAGCCAAGTAGAAGAAGACCCACTCGATCATGACTGAGTAGGTCTTCCCCACTCGTTGGCTCTCGAGGTGATCCAAGACATGAAGCACCCATTCAGTCTCATGACTGAGTGGGTATCACTTGCGCCCCTATGGATGGGCTCCAAGACTCTCGGATGGGCCGTGAAATCATCAGGTTGGGTCTTGAGACTCTCGGTGTGCTCGCCACGCGTCTCCCACCCCCCTCCTCTATAAATAGGAGGCCATGCATCCTACCTCAGGTACACTTAGACTCACACTTTGAATACATTTTTGCTTTCCCACTAGATCACCAAGACCCACCAGATCATCAAGAGCCACCTAATCATCAGATTCCCATGGTCACCAAGATTCTCAGCGCGTTGGTGACATGGCTACCAGCACACGGTGACGAGATTCTCAGTACACGTTGGTGATAAGACTCTCAAAACGCTCTTGAGGCTAAAACCTTTTGTTCTCCAGGAATTAAAAATAAATTGTTGTATTTTGGCAACAACAACTTGAATAGATTCTTCTACTTCTAATGTTTTCTTATTAAATACTCTATATGCCTTACTTAGTAATGAGTATCCTAAGAATATACCTTCATCACATTTAGAATCTAATTTACCTAAGACATCCTTATTATTTAGAAAAAAAATTTGCTACCAAAGATGTGAAAGTAAGCAATATTAGGTTTTCTTCATTTATATAGTTCATATGGGGTTTTCTTTAAGACAGGTCTTACAGAAACTCTATTTAGAATATAACATATTTTATTCACGGCTTTCACCCAAAGATTTTTTGGGCGATTTTTGTCACACA
Organism: Diospyros kaki; assembly: GCA_036245055.1. Taxonomy (NCBI): domain Eukaryota; kingdom Viridiplantae; phylum Streptophyta; class Magnoliopsida; order Ericales; family Ebenaceae; genus Diospyros; species Diospyros kaki. The sequence continues at coordinate 15,483,481 of BSEG01000009.1, read as the reverse complement.
ACATGGTCCTAGCCATTTTTTGTATTGACCTATTTTTTCTTTCAACTACTCCATTTTGTTGAGGAGTTATAGTACAAGAAAAATTATGTTCAATACCATTATCTTCACAAAAATGTTTAAAATGTTCATTTTCAAATTCTCCTTCATGATCACTCCTTATCTTTGAAATGCATATGTCTTTATCTTTTTGAACTCTTGCAAAATATTTCAAATTGTTTATACTTTTCATTTTTAGAGGCAAGGAATATTACCCAAGTAAACCTAGAGTAGGCATCTATAATGACAAGAGTATAATGTTTTCCTCGAGGCCACCAGCTTCTCTAGAGGAGATCTCCCCTTTCGTTACTTGGGCATTCCCCTTGCTGCTGAGAAGCTTAAAGTCATGCATTATGGGCCTCTTACAGACAGAATTTCGGACTGCATCAAAGCTTGGACTGCCTCCTCGCTTTCATATGCTGGAAGATGCGAGCTTATCAGAGCAGTTTTGCATGGAGTCGAGTGCTTCTGGCTTTCTATCCTGCCAGTGCCTGCAGCTGTTTTGGAGAAAATCTATAGGATGTGCCAGATTTTCTTAAGGAATTCCAAGGCTGCTCTTGTAGCATGGCGTGATATCTGCCTTCCAAAAATTGAAGGGGGGCTTGGTCTTAAAGACCTTCAGAGCTGGAACTCTGTGTTGCTGATTAAGGTGCTCTGGAATATCCATCGTAAGAAGGACTCCTTGTGGGTCCAATGGGTCCATCAACATTACCTTGTCTCTGGTTCTATTTGGGAGCTGAGGGCCAAGAGGGATGACTCACCCCTCATTAAGAGGATCCTTGCCTTATGGGATGCTCTGTGTGCTGCCAAAGGTTCTCCCTCAGCTGCTATTAGCTTGCTTTCGGATTGGGCCAGCGGTGAGTCTTTAAATCTGGCTCATCCTTACAATTTCTTCCGGCTGAGGGGCAGCAAGCGGGCTTGGGCTTCAGTTATTTGGAACTCCAGCATCATCCACAAGCATTCATTCATTTTGTGGCTTTGTGCCAAGGACCGAATCCTTACTAAGGACAAGCTTCGATATATGGATCTCGATGGCAGTTGCCAATTCTGTGGGTCAGCGGAGGAAACTGTGCAGCATCTTTTCTTTCATTGTCCAGCGACTTTAAGGATATGGAATCACATAAGGAATTGGGTGGGACTCTCCCGTTCAATGTCCACTCTATCTAGCGCCCTCAGGTGGCTGAAAAAGGAGGCCCGTGGCACATCTTGGCATAGCAAGCTCAAGCGCATTGCGTTGGGATGCACCGTTTACCAGATTTGGACTGCTCGCAACCGCCTTATTTTTGAAGGGCTCCCAGCCCATTTCGATTGTATCATTCACAGGATTAAAACCAGCATATATAGAGCCATGTTTTCCTTGTATCCTCAGGTTTTAGTTCAATTTGAGGCTCTTGCCATGTTTCGTTAGTTGTTTTGGCAATTACCTTGTTTCCCGGGTATGCCCGGTGTACATTGTACATTTTTGATCTAATATATTTACCTTTCGATAAAAAAAAAAAGTATAATGTTTTCCTCCTATGATTTTGGTTTCATAAGTCCAAAAAGATCTAAATAAAGCAATGTTAGAGGTCTAAAAGTTGAGACTTCATTTGAGGGTTTAAAGCATATCCCTATTTGCTTGCCTTTCATGCATGCATCACAAATGTGATCTCTTTCATATTTTAACTTAGGTAACCCTTTAACAGGATCATGTTTAGATAGTTTGTTAACGAGATTCATACTAGCATGACCTAGTCTACTATGCCATAACCAAGTATTTTGAGATATGGTGGATGCTAGACATCTTTCTATACTAGATAAGGATAGGTCTAGGTAAATTATGTTACATTATCTATTCTATTTCCTATAATTTTTATCTCATTTGTTTTTAAACACGATACCTCACATGAATAGGTGTTAAAACACACTCTATTTCCATTGTCACATAATTGGCTTATGCTAATTAAATTGTGTTTAAGACCATCCACCAAAACAACATTTTCAAGCACAAAATTGGGAAAACATATAGAGCCAATGCCACAAATTTTACATTTTGAGTTGTCACCATAGACAACATTGCCTCCTTGTTTTTAGGTGATGTTGTTGAAGAGCCGTTCATCTCTAGTCAAGTGTTTTGAGCAACCACTATCTAGAAACCACTTGCTTCTAACAACATTTGTAGCAAGGGTGACTTGTAACACAAGAAATCAAGTTGCTTCCTTTGGTGCCCATACCCTTTTGGGTCCATTCATGTTAGCATAGAATTTTTCTTTAGGTACCCAAATTTGTTTATATCTATGTGGGTTGTTTCTTATGAAACATTTGTTGATAGAATGATTATGCCTACCACAATATTGACATGTAATCCTATTCTTTGAGAAGTATGATTTATGAAAATGATCTTTTGAAATCAATTTTTGATACGAGACTTTTACAAAAAAAAGTTTTGTTTTCATTATCTTGACATGGATCAAAACGTATTCCTTATTTATCTCCAAAACTCCTTTGAGTACCTAGGATTATTTCAAGTTTCTTTTTCCCTTCAATAAGTTTTTCTAGGGATTGTTTTAAGTCAAGATTTTGTTTAGTAAGAGTATCATTTTCATCTATGAAGTCATTTTTTTCATTTATCCAAGATTTTTTTTCTTTTTGTCATATTCTTTCTTCACTATCTAATGATTTTGACTTCTTTTTGAGAACATTGTATTTGAAGCTAACTTCTTCAAACTCACCCATAACTTCATTGAAAGCATCTTGTAATTTTTCAAGAGCAAATTTTGATGGATTTGAAGAACTTACCTCTTCAAGTTTGGCCATTAGACAAAGATTACCCACTTTCTCATCGTGATCTTCATCTCCCGATGAGAAGTCATTCTCGCTCCATGGAGTTAAGGCTTTCTTCTTCCCTTTACACTCCTTTTTCTTCAAGAGAGGACATTCAGTCCTTATGTGACCTGTTTTCTTGCATTCATAACATCTAATTTCTTTAGAATCTTCTTCCTTTTGTTCATTATCTTTCTTAAAATGCCTTCTTTGATTGAATTTATCACTTCTCATAAATCTATTAAATATCCTAGCAACCATTGCAAAGTTTTCGGTATCACTATCTTGTGAATCTTGGTTATCGGTTTCTACCTTAAAAGCTAGATTTTTATTTTTCTTTGATTCATCTACATAATTTCTTTTCATCATAATTTCATGTGTCATTAGTGAGCCTAACAAAGTATCAAAAGTTAAAGTATCTAGGTTTTTGGCTTCCATTATGGTAGTGACTTTTGGATCCCAAATTCTAGGAAGACATCTCAAAACTTTTCTAACTTTTTCTCCATTTGCATATGTTTTTCCTAGTGATTCTAAACCTGAAACTATATCATTAAATCTAGTGAACATATCCTTTATAGATTCATCCTCTTCCGTGGAGAATAATTCATAATCATGAACAAGTAATTTTTTTTTTCTTTTACTTGTTTTGTGCCTTCATGTGTTACCTCTAGCTAGTCCCATATTTATTTTGTAGTCTTGCAAGTTTAGATGCAGTTGAATTCTTCCGTACTTAGGGCACATATCAATGAATTCATTGCTTTTGCATTGATTTCCATGTTTCTTCTTTCCTCTACCGTCCAAGTCTCGATTTTCTCCATGTCAGCTAATGTGATTTGCTTCTTGATGGCTTGCATAAGAGTGGAATCCTGCATAAGATAAATTTGAATTCTTACTTTCTAATAGTTATAGGTAGTACCATCAAATAAAGGTGGATAAGTGGTGTTTTGACCCTCGAATTGGGATGAACTAGCAAAGTTAGCCATACATGGATCTTGTCCCTAGGTTGTTAGACCTTTTTGAGAAGATTGGGAACTTGGCTTTGACACCAATTGATAGAATCGAATAGCTATAACAATAATACCCAAGAGGGGGGTGAATGGGAAATTTTAAAATTTTGATTTAAAACTTTGAAATTTTCTTTATGAAGAGGCAAGAAAATTTGATTCAAGATGGAAATGATTGAAAGAATGTAGATCACAATTTATGAAAAGAAAAAATAAGCACAATTAAGTGACACAAGTGATGTATACTGGTTCAGTTTAAATAAGCTTAATCCACTACCTTAGTTCATCACTAAGGATTTTTAAACAAATCACTATAATCCTCCTATCACATCGGATAAGCCCTCTAGCACCAAACTAGGAAATTGCAATCCTCTTGCTTAGGCAGGCAAGCCCTCTAGCAAAGCTAGGTAAAAATACAACCTCCTACTTAGGTACAAGTAGGTCCTCTACCTATATGAGCTAGGAACACAAATAGTGATACAAGAAATGAATCTCTAAGAGTATGCCCTCTTAGTTACAATGCAATCAAGAACAAGAATAGGGTTAGAAATATAATTCTACACAATTAAACATCATCTTTGAAATAAAGAGATTTAGGGCACCAATGAAGCACAATAAATGATGAGCACTTGGGAGCTTGTAGATTCATCACTTAGTTAACTTAAAATCTCCTTTTGACTTGTATTTATAGTCTCTTGAAAGCTCATACATGAATCTTGTTATTGCAAGTGGAGACATCAACATGAAATATAACCCATACATGAAATAACCCATACATGAATTTCAACGAATACACAACAACGTGAAATATAAGAAGGCATCACCTACAGGCGTTATGGAAACCCTTACCAACAAAAGCATTGGATCGAACCTAAAAACTTAACCAAAGCTAAATAAAGGGGTTCCATTATATTTCCTTTATATGTATAGGAAATGCATACAACTTTCAATAAACCCAAAAGACATAACTCACTACTTGAATTTACAACTGCAACACATGCCCAAACTAGCGAATAAACCCTTATCATGGAAGCTTCCCGATATGACATTCAAAGTGCATCATTTGAGATATTGCCCATGCACGTACATTGAAGCTAGAACCTTTAGTACAACTATAGGACACTCACACTTATTACAAGCCCGAGCATCCTAGCTGCTATTACAATACATTACTCGAATTACATGGGTACATAATGAAATAAAAACCCAAAACTAGACAAGCATCACCTCCCTGCCCAAGCTTTGAATTGGAACATAAAACACCTGGAAATTATGATGTACCTGGAACGTTGAATGTTCTAGGGGTATAACACACCCAAGTTAGATATTACATCTAAGTGAGTGCATCAAAAAAGGAAAAGTATGTGCATGCAAATGCAATAATGCTATTATGAAATCCACCCCTATGGTAGCAATGCTAAGGTGTTCCAATCACCCCCGCGGTCATCATAGTCACCCCTTGGCTCACTGTAAGAGTGCGTGATCTCCCATGATGTCCCAACAACTAGCCACAGTCACCAACACGAACATGATATATGACAAAGCAAAATGAATATGCATATACCAAGGGAAAATATGACATGTAAGCCACAAAGGCATGATATGCAAGTTAACATCCACACCTAATGAAGCCAAAATGACTGGGATGTAGAAAAAGGATACAAGAAACTCTCACCTTACTGGTTTGGGCTTGTTGGAGCATTGTTCACAGTGTTCGGCAATGATTTTCTGCAAAAATCACATATTTTCGTAACTCAAGTTTAAAATATTTTTACATAAGGTCCTAGGAATAAAATTAAGGACTAAAACTAGAAAATTGTGGGGCAGGGGGACCCTATATGCGCCCACATGTGCTGGTGGAAGGCCTCCCACGCGCAGCAGGCAGTGGCGCGTGGGCTGCACGCACCGTCTCCCATTTTTGCCACTCGCTCTTTTTTGGCCCGTTCTCCCTCGTCTGGACTTCATTTTGACCCCCGTTTGAACCCACACAACCCTTGTTCAATCCTCTGTCGGACTACGGAAAGAAAACAGACTTAAATTACTATTTTGATACTGTTTGGTACACTTAACGGTGGAGGCCAGACTTTTCCGACGAAGCATTTTTCCATCTCATTTTTTGGCAGAGTTTCTCCTCTCAAACTCACCTCCTTACCCTCTTGTTTAATGGTAAGAATGGCCCTTCCAAAGGCTTGGTATTTATAGATATCCTTGGCTAATCTGGGCGCGCCACGTGTCGCTTGGATAAGAGAGGTCATCATGACTTTCGTAGGGTCACACCATGTGTTCCTAGCGATTTGTGCCTTTTCATGCCCTTGCGACAAGTGTCCCTTGAGATGTGTGCCTCCACATGTTTATTTAGATTTTAATCATTAATCATCATTACACTTCTAACCATAAGTTAGGCTCATTTGGTTTCCTTAAGTGTTTAGTTAGTAGATATTTTAAGTTTCTCACAAATAACTCCTTAGCACAAAAGTTCTTTGTACTTATAACACTTGAGCCCAAAATCCCCTAAGATGATGATCCCTTGCATTAGTCTCCATGATCTTTCAAAAAATCCTTCATTTGTTCCTTGAAAATTACCTTGGAACTACACACGTTCCTACTGAATCTTTGAACGTCCAAGGAAATGCTTTATGATAATGCCCTAAAAACCTCGAGTTTTACATCCTCCCCCCCTTAAAAAAAAAAAAAATCGTCCTCGAAATTTTCCTTCATAACTTACTCATAATCCACTTTCCTAAGAAATCTCCTCAAAATCATGGTGCCTTCAGAACACTTTCTGCAAGAGATATTATCTCACTCCTCAAGACTCACATCGAGGTCAATGATTTATTTGACTTGGCGTGCCCCAATCAATATGGTTTGCCTTAACTGTTGGCCTAAGGCACATATTTTTGACTTAAAAATCAAAGTGTTTCGTTTAATAACCGATATCAAGGTTTTCAACCCATTCCCAATTGTTAACCCATGACTACACCTTTGAGTCCTCTAGAAAAGTTTTCCAGATCTGTTCGTCAAATGAGAGTAAATCGCTAAGCTAGCGAAGTAAATAGATGTTCCCTTAGGAATCGCGAATGATAGGCTGAAAAGCCTCTACCAGTCCCCACCCTTGGGCCATTAGAATAGGCTATCAAAGCAGGCTCATCCTCGCACTAGCCACCATGTTCACCTACCCGAGGTGGTACTAGATCACACAACCTTATAAAAACTCTATCCATCGTCGCTACCCCACATTCAAATCCCTCTGAAAGAACAAACACCTCGAGCAATCATGAAGACCTCGAACTTTTCACATAGAGCTGCCAAAGCATGCCCACTACTGCATTAGCATTTGTGTTAGTGAGGGCAAGATTCAGGATAATCAAATCAGAGCCACTTGCTCACAATTGTTGGGGTCTACAATAATCTGCATACTAAAGCAAAGGTCAAGTCGATAACCAGAATAAAATTTCCCTTCCCCAAAGGCTAATTAGTATGGGAACCATAATCCTATTTCCTGCTATTATAGGAAAACACATTTCCTAAGCAAGCTCACAACACATCACATGCCCACATCGAGGACAATTATGACCTACCCCGACCCCTGTTTGCAATCCTAATTCCCAGCACCCCTTCCCAAACCCCTGAATTCCCAAGCCCACACAACATACTGTATAATAGTCATACCCTTAATACTGTCACTTCCTTATCCTCGAATCTTTTTGGAAGAACGAGTTAGATATAAGTCCATAAATACAACCACAATTTTATGGTTTGAATCCCCTTATTCGTTAAATTCGTAAAGGCTGTTTAACTCAAACGTCATCACTAGATACTTACAATAATTCATAGCAGGATCTAAAGCAACCTTGCCATGCCTTCCTTTTAATCCTTAATTATAGTCCTTAAAATCACAAACCATACTCAAAGTTACAATTAACACACATTGACTAACAACATTCCTAAACTCACAACTACCCAACTTATTATTTGGCATTCCCTACTCAGCTAAAATGCAAGTTGGCACGTCATATCACCATTCCTTAGGTGATGTGCCAATGCATGTGAATGGGCAAACCTGGGGTTGACTAACACTCACACTAATGCATCAAGGAGAAATCGATGTACCTTGAACTATTGTTGGGTTGGTACTGGCATCTTTTCCCATCAAATTGTTGAACACACGACCCCGTTGTGGTTCTTAGCCTCCTTTGTTCGTTCAAGGTTGATTGACTTCTCTTCTTTGCGGGCAGTCCTTAAAGAGATGGTCTATCCGCTGGCAGTTAAAGCACAAGGGTCCTTTGGGGCAATTTTGAGACATGTGATCCTTTCCTCCATAGATATGACATTTTTGATTCCCTTGATCACAACATTTTCCCGGATGAAATTTTTAACACCTGGGACAGTTCTCTTTGTGTTTGAAATTTTCTCCTCAAACCCCAACCTTTTCCCAAGTTTCTTGTCCTCAGGTTCTCAGAATTTCATCCTCAGGGCATTCATTCGATGAAGGTTACTTTCCACTATTAAGGTTCGTGAAACCACCTCTACATATGTACGGGCCCCCAAAGAGCTTAACGTCAGCTGAATTTTCAACTTCAGCCCACTATGAAATTTCTGGGGCTTTGCCTCCTCATCCAAATTGTAAATGGACATGTAATTTATCACTCGAGTAAAATGGTCTTCATACTAGGCAACAGTCATGTTCCCAGCCTGCTTTAGGTTTATAAATTCCTGACTCTTTTCCATTACATAAGGGAAAATATTTGGTATTGAAAAGTTCCTTAAATTGCACCCATGTAACACCAGGCGTATTGATAGAGCGCATATTTTCATATTATTTAGCCCTCATATTTAGTCTTTTTGCACGTTAGTTGTGTCATTTTATTCATCTTGATTTTGTTTTATTTTATCTTATAGGAATTGGGCTTCACACTGTTTTATCTTATTTTGGACAGATTTGGGCTTCCTGGGTCATGAGGAATTTTGATGGCAAGAAGGGAAACAAGGAGATTGGAGACAAAGAAGCAAAAGTGTGCTCACAGATTTGACCTTTTGTGCTTCTTTCAAGTTTTTGGCTAAGTTATAATCCCCGAACGTGAATGATGTCTTCAGAGATATTGTAGAGGACTTATTGGGATTTCTGGAATGGTATGGTAGGTCCAAATCCAAGTTCGTTTGGGCCTCCAAACATCGCTTCAAAGTTGGGACCAGAAAGTTGGGTCAAATTAGGAAAGCTGCACAGATGCTGAATCTTTAAGAGGCCATAACTTGGGCGTCCGATATCCAAATCAAGTGATTTAAAATCCAAAATTCATCTACTCTTCCTTATCTACAATTTTGATGAAGGGGACGAAGCCCAGAACGCAAGTTATCCTATTCGAAATAGGCTGTGAAGTTGCGGTAACTTAGGGTTTCCTCCCTATGCTCTATTTAAGTACATTAAGTGGCCGATTTTGGGGGTGGCCGATTTTGGGAGAATTCTCACGATTTCAACCAAGAAAATGGAAGGCTAATTTGCTTGTGATTCGCTACATTCTCATACCCCTTGCCCGATTTGAGTTTCGGTCATATTGTTGAATCCGGTTTGGAACTCGATTTTCTTGTTTTAATTGATGATTCTGTTTCTTTTCTTCTCTAAGTTTATGTATGTTTCTTTTATGCGATTGTGTGAATGCGTGCATGATCTTTGGATGGTTTTAATTGACGTACTCGGTTGAGGCTTTGATTAGAAAGAAACGGTATATTTGTATGAGCGATTGCTCGATTGGATTTAATCTTTTACGGTTGTAGAAGAGTTTTTCAAATCAAAAGAAAATCAGACCAAAACAGATTGTTTTCATAAATGAGACGAGGATTACTGTGGTAAGGAGGTAGGGTTTGTAGCGAGTTACGTTTTACTTCATCGTTGTTTCATTCTTGAACGTTTATATTTCGGTTTTCATCACAACCCCCCTCGTTTAGTCTTGTTTTGACAGATCCGTTTGAGGTTCGTTGGGAGACGACTTTGGGTTGCACCCTTATTGCAAATCCGAATCTATATTTCATCTAATCTATCGTTGTTCGACAGCACCGATCACGTACCTTGCCCTTCAGGATCTTGCAAGGTCCTCTGTATGGTTTTCCATCACTGGTCAGCCTATCTCAGAGCATGAATGTAGCATAACCAACCTTGTCCACTTCCTCGCATCCAATGAAATCAAAGATCTTTTCGATCTGTTGCAACCAATACTCACTCTCACAAGGGTCAGCTCCTACCCTTCCTCGAAAAATGGGCGAGTTTAACCACTAGAACCTGTCACTAAAATTAGAGTTTCAGGGAATAACCTGACCCATCATTCGTGTCCCCTACATCATAAGTGTGACCATACTCCCCAGGACCCGTTCCATATGGTGTATGTAGTTACTTCCTCTTTGGTTCCTCTTAGGTGGTGGATTCTCTAGGGATGTTTCTGTCATTTCATCATGGTGGTTCGGCATCTCCTCTTCTTGGGTGTTGTTCCTATGCCCAAAGTTCCAGGTTCGATGAGTGTTTGCCATCTGAAATAATCACACTTTAAAATTATGAGTTCAACATGCACAATTTAGTAGTAAAACGATCCTGAAATACTCATAACCAGTTAATAAGATGGAAACTCAAAGTTCATAAATTCTCAACTTTGCCAACTCACATGGATCTAGTTGACCACTAATACAACAAACCCCACATACCCACATTTAGAAACCTGCACAAGGATTTCATGAACTAAATGCCTACTAGACATTCATCTTGTTCATATCCTTGACTCGGGAAATTTCCAAATTCCAAATCCCTGTGAAGTAGTTAAACAGAAAGATAGTCTCTCACCACCTGCAACCATTCGGTAACTCTAACGAACCTCAATTCAAAGTACTTACTCGTACCATCTCCTAACTTACTCATCCCACTTACTCATCGAATCCTGTATGTTCTTTAAGTTGTCATCTACTTTCTTGTCGCCATAAAGCCGTCGTGGTCAATTCTTCTAATCATAGTAGCAAATACAACTCATAGGAAATTTTTCACTATTACATATGTACATAGCCATTTTCGACACACTACTTGATTTACACTTGCCTAAATACTATCTTGCTTCCTTTGTACACATCCATGAGTCTACATACTCGAACAAAAAAATTTGTTTCTTAGGACAAAGTTACTCCTCCTCGATTTCTAATCCAAAAGGAGGTGTAAGATCTAGTTCTTCAGGTTCCTCTTCACAACTCCGATTCGCCGCTTCCCTCAAAGGGTTTAGGTATGCCTCAACCTCACGTAGGTGGGTAATAAAAGTTAAAAAATAATCACAGGGTCCCAAAATGTGAAGATCGTTTCCAGCGTCCTGCCACCCCGGGGTCAATAAAGAGATTAAGTATAATATTTGAAGATCCATCATATAAGGAACCATAATGTGGGGTGGAAATTTTTGTAAAACAGGGGTAGTTATATCCAAAAAGTCTCCTAACGTTTCCCACGAATGCATATTTCGACCTTTTAACTGTGTAGTCCACCAATGCATAATAGCATGCTGATGTGGGTTCTCTGCTGTATTTGCATCCATTCCTGTATTTAACCAAAAACATCCTCAAAGTTAGTCATATAAGGAACCTGAATCAAGTTATGTAAATCCAGCTCTGATACCAACTGTAACACCCCGCTTTTCCAATTACACAACAACGTAAAATATAAGAAGACATCACCTATGGGCGTTATGGAAACCCTTACCAATGGAAGGATTGGATCGAAGTTGAAAACTTAACCAAAGCTAAATAAAGGGATTCCACTATATTTCCTTTATATGTACAAGAAATGGATACAACTTTCAATAAGCTCAAAAGACGCAACTCACTACTTGAAGTTACAACTGCAACACATGCCCAAACTAGCGAATAAACCCTTATCATGGAAGCTTCCCTATATGACACTCAAAGTGCATCATTTGATATTGCCCATGCACGTACATTGAAGCTACAACCCTTAGTACAACTATAGGACACTCACACGCTTATTACAAGCTCGAGCATCCGAGCTACTATTACAATACATCACTCAGATTACATGGGTATATAATGAAATGAAAACCCAAATCTAGCCAAACACCACCTCCTTGCCCACGCTTTGAATTGGAACCTAAAACACATGACACTTCTGATGTACCTAGAACGTTGAATGTTCCAGGGGTATAACACACCCAAGTTAGATATTACATCTAGGTGAGTGAATCAGAAAAGGAAAAGTTTGTGCGTGAAAATGTAATAATGCTATTATGAAATCCACCCCTGTGGTAGCATTGCTAAGGTGTTGCAATCACCCCACAGTCATCATAGTCACCCCTTGGCTCACCGTAAAAGCATGAGATCTCCCATGATGTCCCAACAACTAGCCAAAGTCACCAACACAAACATGATATATGACAAAGCAGAAGGAATATGCATATATCAAGGGAAAATATGACATGTAAGCCACAAAGGCATGATATGCAAGTCAACATCCACACCCAATGAAGCCAAAATGACCGGGATGTCACAAAAGGATGCAAGAAACACTCACCTTGTTGGTTTGGGCTTGTCGGATCATTGTTCACAGTGTTCGAGAATGGTTTTCTACAAAAATCACATATTTTCGTAACTCAAGTTTAAAATATTTTTACATAAGGACCAAAACTGGAAAATTGTGGGGCAGGGGTACCCTAAACGGGCCCATACGTGCTGGAGGAAGGCCCCCATGCGCCTACATGCACAGCAAGAAGTGACGCGTGGGCTGCATGCGCGACCCCTTATTTTTGCCACTTGCTATTTTTTGGCCTGTTCTCCCTCGTTCAGACTCCATTTTGACCTCTGTTTAAACCCCCACAACCCTTATTCAATCCTCTATCGGACTACGAAAAGAAAATAGACTTAACTTGTTGTTTTAACACTGATTGGCACACTTTATGATGGAGGCCTAACTTTTTCGACGAAGCATTTTTCCATCTCATTTTTGGGCAGAATTTCTCCTCTCAAACTCATCTCCTTACCCTCTTGTTTAAAGGTAAGAATAGCCCTTCCAAAGTCTTGGTATTTATAGACATCCTCGGCTAATCCAGGCACGCCACGTGTCGCTTGGATAGGAGAGGTCATCATGATTTTCGTAGGATCGCGCCACGTGTCCCTAGTGATTTATCCCTTTTCATGCCCTTGCAAAGAGTGTCCCTTTAGATGTGTGCCTCCACATGTTTATTTAGGGTTTAATCATTGCTCATCATTACACTTATAACAATAAGTTAGGCCCATTTGGTTTCCTTAAGTGTTTAGTTGGTAGATATTTTAAGTTTCTCACAAATAACTCCTTAGCCTAAAAGTTCTTTGTACTTATAACACTTGAGCCCTAGAATTCCTTAAACCTTTCAAAATCCATTAAGATGATGATCCCTTGCATTAGTCTCCATGATCTTTAGAAAAATCCTTCATTTGTTCCTTGAAAATTATCCGGGAACTACACACGTGCCTACCGAATCTTTCGACCACAAAGGAAATGCTTTATAACAATGCCCTAAAAACCTCGGGTATCACAACAGCCATGGAAACAAGTGCGAGTAGAGTAGAGGCAGGAAGGATAGGTAGCGCACGGGTTGGTGGCTGGAGGCAACCTCGAGGGTGTCTAGAGGCAGCCGAAATGGGCTGCAATAGTAAGCTGGATGGGGCCATGGCAACCTGATAGTAGGGGTGGCGATGATGGCTGGGCCACGATAGGAGCAGTAAGGGATGGCCGATGGTGGTTGCTGTGAGCACCGAAGGCGGCTAGAGTTGGTCGCACAACAAGCGGTTGCCATATCTGTGAGCTTGCAATGGTTGGGTAGTGATGTGGGAATTTATTCACACATTTATTGGTCATAAGTGAATAGTTTTTTTAGTATTTTATCTATATTTTATATAAAATTGTTTAATGTTTAGAGTGTCCTTTACATATATTTAATTTTTAGTATTTTTATTATTTTACAAGAATATTATTTGGTGTTTGAGTTGAAAAACCAAAAATAAAAAAATATATATAAAAAAATAAATAAAAAGATATTATAAAATTAATATTACAATATAAATAGAAAATAAATATTATAAATAAATAAAATTAATGCAATTAAAAGTATATTAAATATTATATTATCTATTGTATTATTTATATATAATATATATTATATTATATATATGTATGTGTGTGTGTGAAGTGGCGTCCGTGGGTTGAGTGTGTGCATATAATAATTTATTAATATAATAAATGGAGTCTTCCATGCCTTACATATATATATAATACTAACATAAAGAGGATTGGGACTTGGCAGAGGATTTGGGAGGCGGCAGAATTAAAGAAATTGTGCAACGCACAGTGAAGGCAAAGGAAATAAAATAAAGGAGACTTCTGGGAGGAGGCTTGTGCGGTAGAGCATAAAAGCCTTAACAGAGAGATTGAAGCAGAGGAGGCGCACGCAACAACAAGCGCATGCGGACGCAGACGCGATTTGGTTAACCCAGATCTGAACAGATCTGGGATAAGGAATTTTTGTCTTCTTCTTTATTCTTTAATTAATTTTTTGATGCTTTTGCTATTACTTTGGGTTTTAATTAATTTTTTCATGAACTAATCTGTTGAACTAAGGCCATGTATTGGCTGAAACTATGATGATGCATTTTGTTTTTATAATTTTATGTGATTAAATAAATTGTGTTATGTTGAGTTGTTTGGTATAGGATTTAATGTGTGTGAATAATTGGCCACTATTTACATGATTTGATGCCTAATCTTGAGACCGAAAGGAGATAGTTTAGGGATTGCATCGTAGGTACCATACACCATAAAGTAAAATCGACTAGAAATAGAATTCAGTTTCTTTGTGCGGCTTTTAGCAATACCCTAGGAATTTCACAAATTGTAATGCGTTTTCATTTAGTTAAACTTTCATAGAAATATAGGAAGTTATTAAATGAGAATAGACTCGTTATAACCTAGAAATAGGGTAACGAATGCGTTAGGAGATTTCGCCGGCACATACTCAATTTACCAATTTATTCACATAAAAAATATATGATTTGCATTGCATAGTTAGGTTCATACATGTGCCTTAGTTATTAAAATCCACTTATTTCTTTGTTTCAAGTTGCCTTCCAAATTAATCTTATTTTATTAGTCTAATTAATATATATTTTTTTCTTTGCTGTTCTTTATTAAATCTGAAATTTTTATTGTCTAAATAATAAGGAAAGTTTAAAAATTTAGTATTTGAAATCTTTCCTCGTGGGAACGATATTCTTACTTACTATTATATTACTTGTTCGACTCGTACACTTGCGGTATATTTTAGGGTGATCAGGTAGCAACCGCGGTGGCTAGAGTAGCTGCAATGAAGGTCGATTAGGAGTGCAACCGCGGCAGTTGGCACATGGCTATACGAGTATGGTAGGTAGCGTAGGAGAAGAAGAAGAAGAAGAAGAAGAAGAAGATAAGGAAGGAAAGAAAAGAAAATAGAAAAAAAATGAAGAAAAATGTAAACAAATCCTAGAAAATTCTAAAAAAAAAATAGGAAATCATGTTTTATTAATTTTTCAGAGATTTTGGCAAGGAAATTATCCCAGAACGCGTTTCAAGGTCAAGACATGCATAATGAGGAAGCCTGAGAGGCTAAGTTAAGGTGAGTAGTTTTCCCCAAAGGCTTCTATACGTTATGATTTCCCTATGTTGAGTGTGATAGTCTTGAAAGTGGCTAAGTTATATGTATTGTATGAGCTTTGTTTCATATCTATGCATGTGTTGTTGCATCGATAGTCGAGATATTTCATTGGGCATGATATTATTGGTAAATCGATACTTGTGTCAGGTTGGGATGTCGCCCTGATAGTGTAGCCGTAATTCCCCAAGGGTATTTGATGGAACAACATTAGGAGTACCCTGTAAGTAGGTCGGGATTATTACCTAGGGTTTTGTGTCGGGCATTGGCTGGCCAGGAAAGTTACACTAGGACATATGTTTATCCATGTTATTGCATTATGCATTCATGTAACTGTTTTTAAACACTCACTAGAAAGTTCATCTTCTAATTGGGCTATGTCCTTGGAACATTCAAATGTTTCAGTTGTGACTTGCATATAAGCAAGGAAGTGGTTGACAGGTGACGACATGTGATGACGTGTCCGATGAATTTGATGAGTTATTCCAGTATTTGTATCTTTATGATGATTCAGGTTATGTTTAAGTCATGTTGAGAAACTTATGTTTCATTGATGATCAGTCTCGTTAAATGTAAGAATGTTATGTATTACGAATGATGTTTGAGATTTAATCATGTAATACTATTATGGTTTAAT
This sequence comes from Diospyros kaki, assembly GCA_036245055.1. Taxonomy (NCBI): domain Eukaryota; kingdom Viridiplantae; phylum Streptophyta; class Magnoliopsida; order Ericales; family Ebenaceae; genus Diospyros; species Diospyros kaki. The sequence goes on along the minus strand of BSEG01000009.1, from coordinate 15,467,309 downwards.
GTTATTCCAGGTATTATTTGATTATATCTGAGGCATTCAGTTGTTATCTTCGAGAAATAAGTCTCCATCTATTTAAGTATTTGAAGATATTATGGTACGATTTTTCGTGTTATGAATAAAGTGGATTTGATTATGTACCATATCAGGTTTCAATTTTAGGTTCCGCATATGTGATGATTACCTATCTTAGCTTATTAATTTTTGTAGTTTGATATGCTGAGAAGGTAGAATGGGATTGTTGGCAATGATTTAGGTTAAGTGTAGAAAAAAAAATATCTATTCCCAAAATCTCGGGTTAATGCACGCTTGGGAAAAGAAGGGCGTTACAGTTGGTATTAGATCTTAACCCTATTTAGAGATTTAGGGAATAGTAACTTGGAGACTTAAAGGGATCTAATACAGTTAGAGCCAATTAGTAAGAACCCCAAGTGGAGACTTAAGAGAAAAGAAACTAATGGTTTGTAGAATGGAATCCCTACTTAGAGATTTGGGATTGTTGATTGAGGTCTTAGAGGTTGTTGATTCTAGGATCTAACCTTGCTAAGTAATGGAATAACTGGTTGAAATGATCTAGCTATGAAAGTTAGGTTTTTATGTAAGGTTGATTCGGTAATCATGATTATAGATTTATGAGATTTGGAGACTATTGATTTGAGGTCATTAGTCGAAATCCTTACAATGAATGATGGATAACTGGTAGTTATCTAGAATAATCAAGTCATGAATGGTTAGCCTGATGTGACATAACCTAGGTGACAAGATTAGGTTCAGTAACCGATGATAAGAATCATCAAGGGTCAAATGTAAGAATGATCTAGTGACTCTGAAAACAAGATGTGTAGATCAAGGATCCTAGGGATTAGGTCCTGTATGAGGCCGAAGATAGACGGGTGATGGCATATGAGTTACGCCAGTTGATGAGGTAATAGTGGTGCAACCAATAATAATCGCAGAGACAGGACAAGGAACCCTAGTAGCATGACAACACTATTGGTTTGGTGTTCGCAGTGACAAGTTTGGATCTAGGGACCCATAGGAAGAAGGCTGAGGGATGGCTTATGGAAGGTACGGGAGGCCCATCGACCAAAGCATCATAACAGACTACATGGGAGACGATCAGATGCTGAAGATCTGGAATAACACAATACAGTTTGTATGGGGTTCAAGTTCTAATGGACTAGGGTACAAGGTGTGCTACTAGCTGGTTAAATGAGGCTAGAAGCCTAGGGAATCAACCAAAAATAAGATGGATCGTATTATGGAAACATGATTAAAAGAGAGAGAAGCAAGTAATGTCTTGAATATGGACTGTGTGAAGTGCATTTGGATTCGTGGTCATCTTATGAGCTGGTGATGACGTGAGTGTTGTGAGGCTTGAGGGGCAGGTTAACCTTAGTGTTTATTATGGCAAAGCTAAGTTAAATCATGAGATGGTCGTATTTGTATCTGCCTCAAGGAAATGGTTGAGTTACATAGTAAGAGCTATCCAATGGGTAAAAGTGGATATGATAGATTTGGATGCATGCTCGTAAGCAGTATAGGCGCTGCCTATGTGGTGACATGATCACCGGTCTTGATGAGGACCTAGGATGTATGTTCTTGCAGAAGGAGTTAGACATGTAATGGCAACAGTGAATGATAATTCTTAAAGGACTACGACAAGGTCATTTCACCCAAGGCGTACTCGTGTGGGGTCGACGCTTGGTGTAGGAGTAAGCCTACTATGTGACTGGGTTGATGGTGTCAGCTTGTGTGATGGTTGACGATAAGTGTAGTACCTAAGAAAAACTAATTTGATGGTTGCATGCTGATAGTCAGCTAGATCTGAAGAACAAAATAAATGAGGCAATTGAATCTTGGTGAGTGAGATTTCGGGTAGTGGAGCATGGCCAGTCTAAAGCCTTGTCGATGAGTTGTGAGATGGAAATCTCGGTTCAAGGTAGAGTTCGGGAACCAAAAACGCAAGAGTTGCTTATTGGGTCATATCGACCAAAAAGGGAATGATGAGAAACCTAGTCAACAAAGTTCGTGACTACGGTTCTATATACCAAGTGGACCTGTGAAATCAGGTAAAGTTGTCGATGGTCGACCTGACAAGGAGCACTTGAAAGCACCATGATGAATGGTGGATTGAGAGCCATAGTTACAAAGGAATCAAGCTTATAAAAGATGGTAACGTAATTTGATTTGAGATCTTCAAAAATAAATCGGGTTAGGGTTCCTGAGGAATTTCTTTAAGGGATTGATTTTAAGGGCCATTGAGAATCTAAAGATTCATGGTAAGACTTCAGAGTTTTTCAAGAAGAGATCTAGCGGGTCTTCGGGAATTATCGTGGAGGAAATAGAGTTTTGGATCTCCTAAAGAGTCGCGCTGGATATTACTAATGATCCAGTAAGGATTGGAGTTTCTTGGTAAAGTTTTTGTTTAGCGATGGTTGTATGGGGGCTAGACCACCCAATGAGGAACAAATCGGATTTGTTAGGAACTGCAGATACCTCGTTTGTTTTATCGATAAGATCATCTCCTAGATAAGGGGGGAAAAAGAGAGTATCATTAAGATAAGGGGGCAGTTGTACTAGACTAGAAGGGTTGAGTAGTACAAAAAAACTGGAGTACCGTGGGTGACGTTAAGTACCTACCCGCTCTAGTTCATGGGATGGTTATGGATTGATGTCTATGTGAATCTTTGACGTGCTTGCTAGGTGATGGCAGATGTGCTAGGATAACAGGTTGTAGTAGGAAAGGTTGCGTTCTTAATAGACCTACATCTATTGGAGATCCAAGACTTTTGATTTTGGAGAATGAAACTTTTATAGGGCTAGACGATTAGTCCAGTTAGCCCTGGTGGGCAAATTGTGAGAGGTATAGCTGGATAATCATTAATGTGATGTTAGTGACTTATAAAAATAAGGAGTCTGTGTATATGTGGTACAAGCGCTTGCAGTCAATAAAAGGCCAAAAGAAAATTAAGAAAATACCAAGATGTATTCTAAAAAAAAAAAAAAATTGGGATTATTTCTTAAATGATGAGTCTGAATTTGCCAATGATAGCTTGAGGTTATTTGATGCCTAGCTATGTGTGACTTGACTGAGGGTATAAATTATTAGGCTTTGAGTGAGATGATAATTAAGAGTCAGTATCTTTTACCTCAAATTTGATGAATTATAAAGCCAGCCGCAAGAGGCTGGGATATTTTCAAAAATTGATGTGCGATTGAGGGTAAGATAAGGGAATAAGGCATTCCGAAATTGACATTTAAGTCGTGATTTGATGATTGCCTTATGATTTGACCAAAACCCCAGCTACATTAAAGTCGCGTTGGTGATTGTGTTTATTAATGATATTCTAGTATACTCCTCGGATGGGGAGATGTAGGAGGAACATTGAGGATAATGTTGGGAACTCTTAGGGATTATTGCAATGGATGTTGGGACCAAGATTTGCTTGCTATGTTATAAAAAAAGTGATGAGAGTATGAGGCTCTATGTTGGTGAACACGAGATCAGAGTTGATTGTCATAAGCACCATGAGATTTGGAGATTTGGGTTGATACTAAAAGTATTATAAGTGACAGAATAGGGTCAATTGCAACTCTAGGAGATGGGATGTGAGGCTCTAGCATAATTGTAATACCCCATATTTTCGTAAGATTGCCACGTATTTTAAGGTTGTTTAAAATACTGAAAAATAGGCTTGAAAGGGCAATTAGTTGCTGAATCAACCACAGGGGGTGCCCTAGAGCCTAGATGCTTAAGGAAAGTGATGTGACATCGTCAAGTATCTCGAGGTATGATTTATGGCACCAAAAGAAATTGGATCGGGAATGGTTCCCGGTATAGCTAAAAAGGCGGTTGTGATTTAGGCTGAAATACCGAATTATCGTATGGGGCAATCGGGAAGTTAATGGAACCCCGAGGAAGTTCATATTTGGTATGTAGAGTAACCCTTCAGTAGTTTTTAGAAGAAACAAAAGGGTTTGTAGCCAAAACGAAGATTCGGGCCTAAGTGCAGTTTTCCAAAATTGACAGAGGGAGGTCGAAACGAAGTTTTTTCGAAAGTTTCAAGGGAACGTTTTAGGATATTTCAAAGGGTTATAAAGGTCTTTAAAGAGAAGTTCAGTTTTTAAGCTAGGGGCAAAATTGTAATTTTTGAGGTTCGGGTAAAAGTGTAATTTACCCAAAAATCGGGGGCATTAGCGTAATTAGTCCTTTCTTAGGGGACTAAAATGCAATTAAAATTTGGCCTAGGGACCAAGTTGAAAAGGGTCTAAGTGCAATTACATAAAAAGTTTGGGCCAAAGTGTAATTCTTGAAACCTTTTTACTAAGGGCATTTGGCAGATTCAGGAAAAAAGCCTCATAAATGATTTTAGAGATAAGGATGAAGCCTCATGATGATGTTAGAGATAAGATGAAGGCTCATGATGACTTTAGAAATAAGATAAAGGCCATGATGACTTTAGAGATAAAGATTAAGCCTTATGATGACTTTAAGGATAAGATTTGATTTGATTTGGATAAGATTTGATAAAATCTTATTTGGATAAGATTTGATTCGAATAAGAATGATTGCAGAAAATCTAAGAAGATTTGGAATGATTAGAGAATATCTTAGAAGATTTGGAATGATTAGAGAATATTTTAGAAGATTTGAAATGATTGAAATATCTTAGAAAAGATTTGAAATGATTGTGACTTACTTGGTGGCCAAGTTTCCAAGCCTATAAATAGGATGCTCATGACCAAGGGTTTCCTCATTCTAAGTTGTGAGAAATTCGTCCTAGACGAGAGTGCTTCGAGCTTAGTGGATAGAAGGCTTTTGTTCCTAGAGAAAAAGAAGCACTTGCTCAACGCGTGAGGACGTGAGAGGAGGTGGTTTGGTCAGAAGACTTGAGGATTTGCACAAATTTTGAGGAATCCCGAAATTAAGTCAAGGTGAGACTCCGTGAGACTCCTATACTCCAAATCTTAGTTTTGTTCTCTTATGTGAGACTCCGTGAGACTCCTATACTCCAAATCCTATTTTTGTTCTCTTATGTGAGACTATTATTGCATGAAACGTGTTTTGTGTAACGTTTTTATACGCAAAATCATATTGTTCTTTTACATAAAGTTATGTTGCATATACGAAATGTGTTTTCTTGGAAATATATGTCGTTGGTTTTCAACTATTGCATTTATAAAATCCGTGTGGCCATACTATTGTACCTATCTATTGTTGTTCAATGGCAAAAGTCGGGATATCCCCCGAGAGGCGCTGTGCGTGCGCCATCGAGAAAGCTCTCGTGGGGAAGATCGTGAGTCTAAGGGACAACAGATGTGGTGTTTGAATAAGTGCTATGAGGTCGGGCCAGGGTGACATGGTTAGGGACCTCCCGAGAGGCGCTATGCATGCGCCATTGAGAAAGCTCTCGTTGGAGGAGGCTGACATGTTCATGAGGCACTTCAGAGTAGTCCTCGTTGTTTTATCACGCGTCTTGTATCTGTTCATATACTTATAAACTGTTTTGGAGTTCTCACTAGAAGGTTCATCTTCTAATTGGACTATGTCCCTGGAATATTCAAACGTTCCAGGTTTGGCGAATAGCTCTAAGGGAAAGAAGATAGCTGAAGATTAAGTTATCTATTGTCGTATGTAGCATGTTTTAGCTATGTTCCATTGAGGTTTAGTTTTGTTAAATGTAAGTATGGCTGGATGTATAAATGAGGTATTTAGTTGCTACCTCTTAATGATGAGTCTCCATGTATCGAGGTATTTGAAGATGTATTATGGTATGGATATTCATGATTTAATTAAGGGAATCAGTTGTGTACCATATCAGGTTTCGATTCATCGCTTTCGCAAATTTTATGATATGCTGGGGGGGTTTTGTTTGGAATTCGGTACTTGAGATTTAAGATATGTACCGTGATAAAAAGGAATTTATGTATATTTTGGGACCCAGCATAGTGACACGCTCGGTTAGAAAAATTGGGGTGTTACAATAATGATAGCACCATGGGTGTGTGGCCTATAATAGCGGATCTGAGCCTAAGGACCAAGGTAAATGACTAGTGATAGGCTCGTGACTAATTATCAGAGCAACTAGGTTAGCTCGCGGTACGACGATAGGTCCATGAGTCAAAGCCACATAGTGAATTACGGAGACGATCAGATGCCAAAGTTTGGGTAGCACCGTGGTTGTTATGTTTGAACTAGGGTCCAACTCCCAAGGGACTGGAGCACTGTGATAGGATCCCTAACTGTATAAAGATGTTTGCAAAACTATGGTTAAAGATTCGTGAGGGTTTCTCTGGAACATTTATATCCATAACATGACTCATAAGGGGAGTCAAGTTAGAATGGCATGTCGGATGCAGGGAGAGCTTGCAATAGCTCAAAGGATTAGGTTACGTGTTAATGCAACATAGATGGTTGATCAGGTATGGATCATGCCAAGGCAAGGTGAACTACCCATCGTATGTCTTGGAGTTGGCAAATGTGGTATGTGCTGTTAAGGTTATGGAGGCACTGCCGGTATAGTTGGCCATTTGATGTGCTCACGAACCACAAGGAGCCTGAGGTATGTGTTCCTGTAGAAGGAGTTGAACGAGAGGCAGTGATGGTGGATAGAGTTCCTTGAGGACTACGACTACACTACTACGTATCACCCGAGGCGTGGTAGTGACGTGCCTGACGCTTTGAGTAGGAGTGTGCCTATTATGATTGGGTTAATAGCCGTGAGTGGCAGTTGTTGGAGGCTTTTAGCCTACTAACTGTGAGTGTAGTGCCAAGGGGATCATCCGTTCTTATCGCTGGGCTAGCGGTTTAGCTGGATCTAGTGAATAAGATACAAAAGACATGTGTTGTTGACAAGTGACCGAATCGGCTATAGGGAGTGTCCTGGAGCGGAGATATCTAAGGAAAAAGATATGGTATTAACGAGCATCCCGAGATAGAATTTATGGCATCGAAAGAAATCAAATCAAAAACAGTTTTTGATATAGTTATAATTTGGGCTGAAAAATTGAATGATCATAAAGGACCTCCAAAAAGTCAACGGAACCCTGAGGGGCTCCAATTTTTCAGAAGGATCAACCCTGAAATGGTTTTAGGACAAAACAAAGGTCTTGTGAAAGCGCAGGGACAAAATCGATCTTTATCGAGTAAATGTCGGTTATTAATTTTGATAAACCAAGATATTGTATGGCTTGAGGATAATTGTTTAAGGCCTTGGAGGGTCCAAAAGCTATTATCAAAATTTCTAGTGTAATTATCAAAATCCCTAAGTACAATTAAGGAGACTTGGTAGGGGTAAAAGTGTAATTTACACACACACACACATATATATATATATATGTATGCGCGTTATATATGGGGAAAAATTTTGTAGCATTTGAAGGCATTGGGCTGAGAGATTGCAGAGAATTTGGGAGAAATGTCGGGAGAGAGAGTGGTGGTCAAGGCATGTGATGCGATGGGTTGCCCATAAATAGAAGGAAAGATTGAGATAAGAGAGAAAAGTGGAAACAAAATGGGAAATGAAGAAGGAACTGAAGGCAACAAGCAGTGGCAGTCGGCGAGTGGAGTAGCAGCGACTATGACAGGCTGTGCACAGGCTAGTGGCTGGAGGCAGCCTTGAAGGTGGTTAGAGGTGGCTGAAATGGGCCTCAACAGCAAACTAGAGGTGGCCATGGCGGCGTGACAACAGGTGAACAAGGGTAGTGATGATGGCTGGGCCATGATGTGAGCAGCTAGGAAAGACCGATGGTGGTTGCAAAGAGTACCAGAGGCTGCCAGAGTTGGCCGCATAGCAAGCGGCGTCCATAGTCGCAAGCTTGCAGTAGCTGGGCAGCAATCACGGCGGCCGGAACAGCCTCGATGAAGGCCGGTTGGGAGTGCAACTACGGCTGGTGGAGGCCGACGGAGGGCCAGGAGGCAGACGGCGAAGGCCAAGCTGAGGCTGGCGCATGGCAAGTCGCATAGAAGAAGAAGAAGAAGAAGAAGAAGAAGAAGAAGAAGAAGAAGAAAGAAAATTGAAAAAAAAAATGGAGAGAAATGTAAAAAAAAAAAAAATCCTAGAAAAATACGAAAAAATAGGAAATCATGTTTTATTAATTTTTCAGAGATTTTGGCTAGGAAATTATCCCATAAGGTGTTTCGAGGTCAAGACACGCATATCGAGAAAGCCAAGAGGCTAAGTTAAGGTGAGTGGGTTTTCCCAAAAACTTATATACATTATGATTTGCCTATGTTGAGCATGAAAGTGGCTAAGTTATATGTATTATATGAGCATCCTGTCATATTTATGCATGTGTTGTTGCATCGATAGTCATGATATTTCATTCGATACTTGGCATATCGATATGATATTATTGGCATATCGATACTTGTGTCGGATTGGGATGTCGACCTGATAGTGTAGCCGTAATTCCCCAAAAGGTATTTGATAGAACAACGTTAGGAGTACCCCGTAAGCAGGTTGGGATTACTGCCTAGGGTTCGTTGCTAGGCATTGGTTGGCCAAGTTACACTAGGGCATATGTTTGTCCATGTTATTGTTTTTAAACACTCACTAGAAGGTTCATTTTCTAATTGGCTTATGCCCCTGGAACATTCAAACGTTCCAGTTGGGTCTTGCAGTATAAGCAGGGAAGTGGTTGAGAGGTGACGGCACGTGATGACATGTCCGATGGATTTGACGAGTTATTCCAGTAGTCGCTTCTTTATGATGATTCAGGTTATGTTTTAGCCATGTTGAGAAACTTATGTTTCATTGATGATCAGTCTCGTTAAATGTAAGAATGTTATATATTACGAATGATGTTTGAGATTCGATCATGTAATACTATTATGGTTTAATGTTATTCGAGGTATCATTTGATTATATCTGAGGCATTCAGTTGTTATCTTCAAGAAATAAGTCTCCATGTATTTAAGTATTTAAAGATACTATGGTATGGTTTTTCATGTTATGAATAAAGTGGATTCAATTATGTTCATATCAGATTTCGATTTTAGCTTCTACATATTTGATGGTTATCTGTCTTAGCTTATTCATTTTTTTAAGTTTGATATGCTAATAAGGTAGAATAGGATTGTTGGGAATGATTTAAGTTGAGTGTAGAAAAAAAATATATATATTCCCAAAATTCTAGGTTAACGTACACTTGGAAAAAGTGGGGCGTTACAGAGTAACCTTCTCCTTTTTAGCTGTTACTTCGGGCATATCATGTTGATCAGTAGTCTTCTTAGTTGTACTATTTTCTTTTGCCACACTTGGTCTCTTAATAGGGATTTTTGGTAGCTAAACCCCACTCCTTATTGTGATTGTATTCACTTGCTCCTTTGGGTTAACTTCTGTATTACTTAGCTATGTGCCCAGTTGCCTTTTAGTGAGGATTTTTTCTAGCTACCCAATTTGATTTTCTATATTCTTGATAGCTACATTGGTCCCTTCTTGGAGTTTCAAGATAACTTCTTCCTATCGTGTAACACCTCACTTTTCCAAGCGTGTTATAACTTGAGACAATTTTGGATAATAAATTTTTTCTATTCAAAACTAATGCTAACTATATCATTCCTCATATCTATCTCAAAATTTTCATTCATCTATCTCGAATGAGAATAATCATAAATATCAAATGTGGAAGCTAAGAATCAAACTTAACTTTAATATTAACCATAATTAAGGCTACATATCATCCTTCAAGACGTTCAGAACTCAAAGTAGCAGAACTTAAATATATAGGCTGCCTAATCATATAGTCGATACATTATGCACTTTGCTAAGTGCCATTACATGCCTCTTTCATCCTTATTTATGCTACAATCTCCATCTGGAACGTTTGAATATTCTAGGCACAAACTCCAAGTTAGATGATGAATCATCTAAGTAAGGGTACAAAATTTATATTTCGTCTATGGATGCAATATGCAAAATTTTCTAGAATCTTTTAGGAAATTTTACTCACCTCAATGTAATCCTTTCAACCTTTTCGGTAAACATATTTTTCCTCGAACTACGTGTGTCAAGTAACTTTCTCAACCAAATTTCTTAAAAATGTAATAAATCTCTATTTTCTATTTTTCCAAAATTTTCTAAATTTGTTTTTCCATGTTTTCTCCTTTTTTCTTCCTTTTCTCCTTTTTCTTTTTTTTTTCTTTTCTTTTTTTTCTTTCTCCCCTTCTTCTTCTTCCTTCTTCCTCCCTGCACTTACACGACCGCCATGCCTAGCTTCCTTCGTAGCTACTTCGCCCGCAACCGACCACCTTCGCACTCGTCGTCGATCGCCATCGTGCCACCACCGGTCACTGCTCCGTCTATTGTTGTTGTCTGTGACCGTGGCTTGCGGACATGGCTGTCGTCTCTCTCTCTCTCTCTCTTTCTCTCTCTCTCTCTCTCCTGTCTCAATTTCTTCTTGATTTCCTCTCCAATTGCTCCCATCTCCTCCCTTCTTATAGCCATTTCCACCATCTTTTGTAGCCTCTTTGGCTAAGAAATCCAAGCTTGGCCGCCACTCCATAGCTGCAACTAGGCCACCACGTTTGCATAACATATATATATATATTCTGAATCACATTAATTATCACATCTTATCTCATATCCCTTACCTTACCTACTCCAGATTTCTTATAGATTTCCCTCAAATCTTGTTGCCCATTGCTTTGCAACTTGCAGCAAATCTTAGTCATTGAAGCTTCACAGAAGCTTGACCACCACACACACACGCGTACACACACATATATATATATCTATATATATCTATATATTATATAATACACTTATCATATAAAAAAAATATACATTAAACCCTAAATTTTATCTTTATTTTGTTTGGGTATTTCTCTAATTGCAATTATACTCTCAAACATTAAATTATTTTGCACGATACTTAGAATCTAAAATTAATAACTCCAAGTTACTCGATAAGTACGTTTTTGCCTGGGTATTCTCACAGGCTATTGTTTCATCCCGAAACCATCTCAGAATTGATCCTCACATAAAATCAGAGCCCCCTCAGGGTTCCATTGACATTTTGGAAGTCCCTTACAATCATTCAAATTTTCAGGTTGTATTTTAGCTATATCCAAAACTGTCCCTTTTCTGATTGCTTTTTTGACTTTCTTATCTCAAGACACTCATCAATGACATACCCTTATTTTAGACATTTACATTGCAGGTACTCCTTTCCATTGATTCGACTGTTTAGAATGACTAAATTGTCTTCTAAATCCTTAAACTTGACTCTTCTAACATCACAAAATATGGGGTATTACATTCTCCCCTCCTTACAAAATTTTCGTCCTCGAAATTTGGCTTTTACTCAAAACCTCAAAAATTTTTTTTTATCCCAATTTCATATATCCTTCCTCAAATCCTAAGAATGCTACTTTGCATCTTAAATTACCCTGTTATAGGCTGGCCATACTCATTTACTCATAAACTTATATGCCTCTTCTATCTCTTTATCAGATTCAGTCGAACTATTAGGTTAACAATAAGGTCTGAGGATCCTCTTGGCACTGCCATTATCATCAATAGGGTAAAAGCCTCTACCAAATGCCATTTAATCAACCCGATCATATTAGTAGGTATATTCCCACTCAATGCATTAGCCACTTCATTGGCATGCTCTGGGTAACAAACATCATAATGAGCCCTCGGCTCTCATATCCATATCATCAATTTTCAATTGCATTTCACTAAGTCATCTAATCGATATCCTTATAGATACCACTTCTCTATTGCCAATTTCCCATGACGTCATTTATCTTGTACTTATCAATCATGTTTTGATATTTTCCAATCTTAGCACATAAGTCCATGATCTAGATATATCTTGACTTCTATCGAATTGATCCCCAAAGAAATATTTTATGTGATCAAACTATTTCATGTATCCTTTGATCCTCAAACATCACAAATGTGCATCATCACATATATTGTCATCACTAGGTTGTTTCATAGGCTTTCAGACTGCCACAACAAGTTAGTGGTCCTACCCTGCCACCTTGGTTTTTTTTTTTAGACCTTGGTTATCACATGTCCTCAAGTGATTTTTATCCTCAAAACTAGTTATGCCTCACCTTAAATCATCTCAAACTTAATCATAACTTGATCTTTACTTGTGCTAATTTATTCATATAAACTGTTGTTTCCTCATTCTTGTTGGTATTCATCACCTGCTATAACCTCAAGTTTCTGCTAATTGTCCACAATCATCTTCTAATCATGTCATATGACCATTTCATCAAGAGATCCTTAAAATTTGTTGATAGATTCTATCTTTCTCCAAATCTTCATTTCGTAATTTAGATTTTAATATAAACCAAAATATGACAATGTCTTCCAAATCTAGTACTACTAATATCTTACATCATTTTCAGATAACATTTGTTACTTAGTAATCATACTAACACCTATTCACTCACATACCCATGATTCAAATAAGTCCTTGTACTTTTCGAAGTAATCCTCAGATAACATTTTATATCATCAGATTAACCATTTGATCCTCAAATTGCTTGAATTAATCTTCGAGTGATAACATTTCATATTAATCGACTCTAATCATGCTCAATCCTTAAGGCACCATCTCATGCTAATTGACTATAATCATACTTTACCATATGGAAATCATCTAATTTCTTTCATCACAATTGGTCATATTTCACAAGATCTATTATCCTAATCTTAATTGACAGATCCATACATCATGGCTTAACTACACATGTGAGCATTAACTCTTTTGACTTCCAGTCAATCGTAGCATAGGTTCACTTACCAAATCAGAATCTTTCAATTACTCAATCGGACTTGCTCCTTGACTCCAAATGTCTAATCATCTTGGCAATAGCACTATTAACTTTATATGTACCATTTTAGCCTCTTAATTCACAATCTGTGACATCATTATCAACTAATCAAAATCTCGTGACCCTAGACATCCATTTACTCTCAAGCATCACAATGAAAATCTACTTATCCCTCATCTAGCGTCACACGTGACCTTATTATCACAACAACGGTCTACTTTACTCCTCATTCATCATTACATGAACGGTGGCTTTCACACACATATCAATATACGACCCACTCCTTTTCTAATCTAGTTTCTCTAGATCTTATTATCTAAACTTACTAGGGACTTTCCATTTCATACCAATGCCCGTTAGGGTTCATTTATTCCTAACACTAATTCAAACTCAAGCAATTTTTATCTTAAAAAAATATTAAATTCTCACATTTGGGTTTTCTTAATGCCAATACCCACTTTTGGGTTTTTCTTTTCTCCTACCCATATACTTCTTATGGACTTATCACTTTAGCTAAATAGCATTGGCTAAATATATCCCTCAAATTATCACATGTCTCCTTGACTTGACCCAATCCTTAAGTTCCTCGAACTACATGTTCTGTTATTATGGTCACTAGATGAACCTCAAAAATACATATCATTCGATCCTCGTTCTTTAGCTAGATCATTCTGACCTCCGTCCATGTCTTGCCAATCATCCTTGACTCATAATTCTAACAATCGTTCTGGATAATTTCCAATTATTCTATCACTTAACATTTAGATTCTTGTTAGCATCCTTGAACCAATAATTCCTAAGTTTTCAATTGTCGATCGCCATGTCTCTAGTAGGGGTGTAATACCCGAAGTTTTCCTAGGCATTATTGTTCAAAGAAATAAAACGTTTCCTTGGAAATCAAAGGATACATGTGAAGTTTTGAGGTAATCGCTGAGGAACCAATGTAGGGTTTTTCGAAAAATCATGGAAACTATCACGAGGGGGCATCATCTAAAGTGTTTTGGAGAAGTTTAAGGAGTTATAGGGCTCAAGGGATATAAGAGCAAAGATGTTTTGGGGCTAAAGAGTTATTTGTAAGAAGTTAAAATATCTTGTGACTAGTTAGTTAAAGGAACCAAGTAAGCTAACTTAGTTGGGGGACATAATCATGAGGAATCTTGAAAAAACTAAATTAACATGTGGTGGCACATGTTTAAAAGGACACATGTCGCAAGGGGGAGAAATGACTCCAATCTCAAGGGACACTTGGCATAATCCTACGAAAGTGATGATTACAACCTTATCTAATTAGTGTCACATGGTAAGTGACACATGGCACTCTTGGATTGGCCCTAAATGCCTATATATACCAAGGCCTTGGAAGGTAAAATCTCACCATTAATCAAGAGGAAAAGAGGAGGTGAGTTGAGAGGAGAACCTTTGCCCAAAAATAGAGTGGTAAAACGCTTCGTCGGAAAAGTTGAACCGCCACCGTAAAAGGATTTAAACAGTGACTAAACAGCAAGGTAATTCTAATTTCTTTCTGTAGTTCGATAGATAATTGAATAAGGGTCGTGTGGGTTCAAACGGAAGTCAAATCGCAGTCCGGACGAGGGAGAACGGGCCAAAAAACCACAAGGTGTCAAAGCTGATGGGGCGGCGCGTGCAGCTCACGCGCCACCTGACTGCCGCGAGTGGAGCGCGTGGGGCTCCTTTCTCCAGCGCGTGATGGCGCGTGAAAGGCCCCCTTAGCCCCAAATTTTGTAATCTTGGCCCTCAAATTTTTACCTAGGACCCCATATAAAAATATTATAGGTTTGAGTTTTGAAATTATGTTATTTTTGCAGAAAACCCTTCCCGAACCCTGTGAATAGTACCTTAGCGCTACCAAATCAGCAAGGTGAGTGTTTCTTGCATACTTTTGCTACATCCCGATCATTTTGGATTCATTGGGTATGGGTGTTGGCTTGCATATCATGCTTTTGTGGCTTACATGTCATATTTTTCCTTAGCTATGCATATTCCTTCTGCTTTGTCATATATCATGTTTGTGTTGGTGACTGTGGCTAGTTGTTGGGCCATCATGGAAGAACTCGTGCTCTTGCGGTGAGCCAGGGGTGACTATGATGACCACTGAGGTGATTGCAACACCTTGGCATTGCTACCACAGGGGTGGATTTCATAATGGCATTTTTGCATTTGCACGCATGTACTTCATTGTTTGATTCACTCACTTAGATGTCATTATCTAACTTGGGTGTTTCATACCCCTGGGACATTCAACGTCCCAGATATATTAGCATGCCAGGTACCCCGGAGACAAGCAGGAGAAAAGGCTGCAAGGAGGCCGATGTTTATCTTAACTTTATGTTATTCATGTGCTATGGAACCTATGTAACCTTTGGTTGTTTGAGCACTATGTAAGGCTTGGGTTTACCTTTTATGCTGTTAAGGGTGTAAGTCGGGGTTACTGTGTAATATGAACATGGTAAGAGTTGCTTGCTGGATTTTGGAAGTTTCAAATGCTGTATTGTAAATAGCAGCTAGGATACTCAAGGTTGTAAGAAGTGTGTGTGTGTGTGGGTGTCCTACAATTGTACCTGCTATGATGTGTTGTGTCTTATGGAGTATTGAAGGTCGTATGCATTTCTTATGCATGTAAAGGAAATCTAGTGGAAACCCCTTTTTTTAGCTTTGATTAAGCTTTCAGGTTCGATCCAACGCTTCCGTTGGTAAGGGTTTCCATAACGCCCGTAGTGATGTTAGCTTATATCTTACATCGTTGTGTATTTGGAAAACTGGGGCGTTACAAGGGGTTTCACCTTTACCTATCCAACTAGACTAATTAGGTACGTATGTCACTCATGGCACCCCAATCGAGTACCACTTAACCTTTCTATTCGAACACAAATGATCTTTTAACTAAATGGTATTTTTCATATCCCTTTCAGCTAGGAAAGTACAAGGTCTCCATAATCCTCAATACTAGAAATAGATCTGACTCGCTCCCACTTGCAATCTAGTCCTTACACAATAGTTTTAGATGAAAACTTACAAGAAAATTCCATTCCCCGATGGTCGTCGAACAACACCCAGTACAACTCCCACAGCTTAGCCTAATTTTCCACGGCACGAATAAAATACCCGTAGTGAAAACTGAAAACGCATGTCTTCTATAAGCTCCATCTTTCGTAACCATGGATCTTAATCCACCATTTGACATGGTGTTGACAAGTCCTCCTTGTTAGGTCATTCACTAACAACTTTACCCGATTATGTAAGCCAAAACTAGACTACGAGTGGAGCCTATTCATCTTTTAATGATTCGACCAACATTGCTCCTCCCATGAGCTTGTAAATAGCCCAACTTCAAGGACCTTAACTCCCTTATGTTTATATGAGTTATGAGTCTCGATTGGCCTAAGTTGATCTTCCAATATCTTTTCCTCGAGTTCTCCTCACGCTTCGAGTTTTTAACTAGGCATACTAGTTTAATCGATCCCCATCCCCAATCATTGTTGAACCTTCAGGAACCTTTTACCTACGCAAACCTTAAATCTCAATAATGATTCGGGTCCCATGAGGTTGCACAAGGCATAACTTACTCACATGTCTCTTCTCACAGACTGCAACCCAAACTATGACATGGGCTTATCCTGTTGAGATAGACGTGCGCCTCATGCTCACATACACCATTATTCCTAATACACGAATTTGCTAGTTTCATAAAAACTCTTGGCCTTAACCTCAAGATTTACAATGGCTTCCCACAACAAGCCATCATTTGGCAAGTTCTCTTAACAACGTCAGCCTCTTACTTATCTCGTCAAGGCATGGCATAACCATCATAATTTATCAACACCTCCCAATCGGAAAACAACTAAGACAGTTTACTTAAAAATCTTTCCAAAAGAGATTACACTATGATTCGATTCGTACATACCCCCAAGTAGAGTTTTTAGGCTCTAAATCAATTCCTATGTCAATCAATAATCCCTAAGTCTCTAAGTCAGACTTTTTCTAAGTTTTCAAATAAAATTTTGCTCTAAATCATTCCCTAGGTTATGAACAATCGAAATTCCAACTCGAAACTTTTTCAACGCTCAAAACTATACCTTGGCCCTTTCATCCTCTAAGCTGATTGATGTGGGAATTTATTTACACATTTATTGGTCGTAATTGAGTAGTGTTTTAAGTATTTTATATGTGTTTTATCTATAATTATCTAGTATTTTAAGTTTCTTTTATATATATTTAATTTTTAGTATTTTTTGTTATTTTACATAAATGTTACTTTGTGTTCGGGTTGAAAAAAAAAATTAAAAAAAGATATTATAAAGTTAGTATTACAAATTAATATTATAATATAAATAAAAAATATTATAAATAATTGGTGCCGTCTGTGGGAAACGCAAGACAAAAAGTCAACTTAAGAATGGCAAACACTCGTGGACACCGACGAACTCTCTCTCAAGGCGTAGAAACACGCCTACCACCACGAAACACTCAGCAAGAGGGAGCACCGCCTCCCCCACATAATGCTCAACCTGAAGGAGACGACCGCTCCATTTCCCCTATCCCGCAGGTGGGGAACCAAACAGTCCCATCGCCACTACTTATCGGCTCAAGGCCACCTCCTACTGAACAAGCTGGGGCTTCACGACAGCCATCACGCACGGTACCGTGGGAAGAGTACGAAGCATTGAGACAACAACATGTTGAGGGCATGCAAGCACTTCGAGACAAGGCTGGTATCCTCCGAGGTATGATGCCTGTAGGGATGTTACTTGATACTCTGAAAAAGTTTATGCCATCCCCAGAACCTCAACCCGAAGTAGGGGTCGATTCCTACCAAGAAGCTACTCCCGATTCTCATTCTCGATCTACGCCTAGACGAGAGGGTAGGCCTAGGTCACCACCTCCAAGGAAGAACCCTCATTCCGCACCGTGAAGAAATGAAAATCCCATAATGGAAAACAGAACCAGAAGCCTTCAAAGACGGAGGTATCATGAAACAGTGGCCAGTACGCCAACAAGACATGACAATCAGGCAACAACCACTATGAGGGATGATATGAAAAGAGTAGTAGATGAAGTGCTTGAACGGAAAAAGTTAATCCCTGCAACAGATGAGCACCAACGAAGAAAATGTCCTTTTACGACCGATATATTGGAGAGACCACTGCCTCGAAAATTCAAAATGCCACAAATCACCCTCTACTCAGGGAAAGACGACCCATATGATCATGTTCAGAATTATGAGTCACTGATGATATTGCATGGATGGGATGACGATATAATGTGCCGAGCATTTTCCTTAACACTGTCAGGACATGCTCGAACATGGTTTAACAGCCTTCCAGAAGCCTCCATTTCCTCATTTGGGCATCTTAGGACAGAATTTACTAAAGCTTTTGTGATTAACAGTCGAAGGAAACAGGATGCCACATATTTGCTCAGCATACGACAAGGGAATAAGGAATCTTTACGTTAATTCGTGGATAGGTTTCGTAATGCCACCCTTGAAGTCCCCGACTTGCCGGCCCAAGTTGCAGTGTCTGCTATGCTCCAAGGGACGCGCCTCGCCTCTCTCCAAGAGTCACTTTCTTTAGACCCCCCAACGTCCCTGGCCGATCTATTTGTCAGAGCAAACAGGTATATCCTTCACACTGAAATTATGAGAAATGTGGCAGGGAATGAGGACAAAGAAAGGAAGAAAAAGGAGTGCGAAGGAGAAGAAGAGTCTATTCGACGACAGGAAAGGGTTAGAAGATCATATATACCTCTGCCCCAGTTCCACCATTACACCAAACTCCTCCAACATCGATCAACCATACTTGCAGCCATCGAAGGGTCAGGTCTCATTAGACTCCCGAAAAAGGTTGACCATCCAATGGGGAAGAATAGAGAAGAATATTGTAGATATCACAGAACCCGTGGTCATTGCATTGACCAGTGCCGAGAGTTAAGAGATCAGATTGAGATGCTAGTTCGTGAAGGACATCTTCAAAGGTACGTACAGGTCAAAGATGGTGATCCTCAAAGAGGAGAAGATAGATAGGAAGAGCGGGGGAGATCAAATCAGAGATGTCAAGAGAGAGGAAGGGCTTACGGGGAGAATCCACCTCTAGACAATGAACCAGTTCATGAGCTCATGCATGTCATCTCGGGCAGTGAAACTATGGTAAAGGACTCCTCCTATTCCATCTAGACAAGCCACGAAAGGACATGCCCTTAGAATAAGGCAGTTAGCCACCATTAATGCCCTCAAAGAGAAAACTAGGAGCAAAATTCAAACCCATTGAAGAGAGCCTATGTTAAAGATCGAGAAACTAAACATTTCATGCTCAGAGACAACAATAAGACCCAGAATGAAACAGTGGATGTACTCACTTATTTCAAAAAATGTAAGCATTTCCATTACACATTGCTTTGTGAAAGTTTGTTTGCTATGCTCTGCTTACAGGAAAAATAAACTCTAGGAGTGACGGGAGGCCTCCCGTCACTCCGAGGTCTCTCATCGCTCCGAGGCCTCCTGTCACCCCGAGGCCTCCCGTCACTACGAGGTCTCCCATCACTCTAAGGCCTCTCGTCACTCCGAGACCTCTTGTCACTTCTAGGCCTCCCGTCACTCCGAGGCCTCCCATCACTCCGAGGTCTCTCGTCGCTCCGAGGCCTCCCGTCACCCCGAGGCCTCCCGTCACTACGATGTCTCCCATCACTCTAAGGCCTCTCTTCACTCCGAGACCTCTCGTCACTTCTAGGCCTCCCGTCACTCTGAGGCCTCCCATTACTCCTAGGCCTCTCGTCACCTTGAGGCCACCAGATCACTTTTGGCCACCAGATCACCTCGAGGCCACCAGATCACTTTTGGCCACCAGATCATCTTGAGGCCACCAGATCACTTTGAGGCCACCAGATCATCAGCCCTCGAGACCATCAGCCCACAAGATCATCAACCTGTCAGACCATCAGCTCCGTCGGTTTATCAGACTTGGAACTCCATCAGATCCAATTCCTCGTCCGGATTTTCATCAGTGAAGGCACGACTTCCGAGACTCTTGCGTCTATCCTCAATTAAAATAGATTGTTGTATTTTGGCAACAAACTGAGAGCTGAATCAAACTCATTGTTCGATGCATAGTTCGACATCTATGGAAAGCAAACTTACTAGTATATCTACCTCATACTTCTGCAAAGGAATTGAAAATCACTAGAGCCCAGAAATTTGAAAGCACGGTGTGCAAACAAGCTCAAGAGGATGTGTATAAGATAAAGCAGCTAAAAGAGAAGTAATGTTCAAAAGTTTACAGGACAAGATACTCTTTCACCCGAACCTTCCGGCTAAAAGAGTAGGGAGCAATTGATATGCCCTGCAAACTTGGAGAATTACAAGACCTAAAAAAGTTGTGAGACATGGACATGAAGCCCAAAGGCCCAACGGGTTGTAGGAGATCAAGGAAATAAACCGAAGGAGTAAGAGGTCGAGCAGAGACCAAATGGGGAGGGCCCACTCGGTTATGCCGAGTGGGTATGACACTACTTCATTTTTTCGGCCATAACTTTCTCATACGAGCTCAGATTGGGCTGATTCAAAGTCCTATGGAAAGATAAGAGAATTATATACAACTTTTATGTTTTGAGTTTTGATAGATTTGGGCTTAATCAAGGGGTAAATCGGGTATGAAGTTGATGCACCTACACTATGAAGGCTCAGAGTCAAGTATTGAAGGAAGATGGACTCGAACCAAGTCAAAAGGGAAAAAGAAGGCATAACCGAGTGGCCCCCCACTCGGTCGGGCAAAAGAAGACATGATTGAGTGGCCCCCACTTGGTCATGACCGAGTGGCCACTCGTTATTTATGACCCACTCGGTTATGCCGAGTGGGTATGACACTGCTTCAGTTTTTCAACCATAACTTTCTCATATGAGCTCCGATTGACCTGATTCAGAGTTCTATGGAAAGATAAGAGGATCATCCACAACTTTTATGTTTTTAGTTTTGAGAGATTCAAGTTCAATCATCATGAAAATTGGGCATGAATTTGAGGTATGGGAACCACTCAAAATGGGCCGCGAGATTCTCGCACATCTTCTCTCTCTCCTCCGCTATAAATACGAGATCATGCCTTCATCACAAGGTACGCTATTTTGAGAAATTGAAGTACGATTTCATATTTTCTCTCGAGATCTAATTTAAGCATCGGAGGGTTTGCGCAGGGACCCTTACTCGCGCCCTAACGGTGCTCTCGTTTTGTAGGTCTCTCGTCACCTCCAAGGCCTCCCGTCACTCCGAGGTCTCTCGTCGTTTATAGGCCTTCCGTCACCACCAAGGCCTCCCGTCACTCCGATGTCTCCCGTCACTCCGAGGCCTCCCGTCACTCCGAGGTCTCTCGTCGCTCTGAGGCCTCCCGTCACCCCGAGGCCTCCCGTCACTACGAGGTCTCCCGTCACTCTAAGGCCTCTCGTCACTCTGAGACCTCTCGTCACTTCTAGGCCTCCCGTCACTCCGAGGCCTCCCGTCACTCCGAGGTCTCTCGTCGCTCTGAGGCCTCCCGTCACTACAAGGTCTCCCGTCACTCTAAGGCCTCTCGTCACTCCGAGACCTCTCGTCACTTCTAGGCCTCCCGTCACTCCGAGGCCTCCCGTCAGTCCGAGGCCTCTCGTCACCTTGAGGCCACCAGATCACTTTTGGCCACCAGATCACCTCGAGGCCACCAGATCACTTTTGGCCACCAGATCATCTTGAGGCCACCAGATCACTTTGAGGCCACCAGATCACTTTGAGGCCACCAGATCATCAGTCCCCGAGACCATCAGCCCACAAGATCATCAACCTGTTAGACCATCAGCTCCGTCGGTTTATCAGACTTGGAACTCCATCAGATCCAATTCCTCGTCCGAATTTTCATCAGTGAAGGCACGACTTCCGAGACTCTTGCGTCTATCCTCAATTAAAATAGATTGTTGTATTTTGGCAACAACAATAATTAATGTTATTAAAGTTAATATAAATAATAGTATATTAAATACTATATTTTATATTACATATTATATTACTTATATGTATTATATATCATATATTATATATTATATTATGTATATATATTATATATTATTTTATTAATTTAAGTGATGTGGGCGTGAATGTACTAGGGATATGCATATGAGGCCTTGCATACATATATATATATAATATTAATGAAGGAATTGAATGGATGGATTGGGCAGAGACTTGAAGGTGGCTGCAGCGCATGGAAGGAACGGACTTGGCAGAGGTAAAGACTTGGGCGGCCATTAAAGAAATAAGAAAAGTGAGGAAGTAGAAATTGAAGAGGGGAGATTGAGGCAGTGGCGGACTGAGCAGGCGTAGGCGGGCGCAGCGGGGACGTGGGCAACGCAGATTCACCAATTGAGCTTCTTCTTCCTTAATTTAATTAATTTTCTTATGCTTTCAATTTTACTTTGGGTTTTAATTAATTCTGTCATGAACTAATCTGTTAAACTAAGGCCATGTATTAGCCGAAACTATGATGATGCATTTTTTATAATTTTATGTGATTGAATAAATTGTGTTATGTTGAGCTGTGTGGTATAGGATTTAATGCTTGTGAATAATGGGCCACTATTTACATGATTTGATACCTGATCTTGAGACTGAAAGGAGATAGTTTGGGGATTGCATCTTAGGTACCATACACCATAAAGTAAAACCGACTAGAAATAGAATTCGGTTTCTTTGTGCGGCTTTTAGCGATACGTTAGGAATTTCACAAATTGTAATGCATTTTCATTTGGTTAAACTTTCATAGAAATATAGAAAGTTATTAAATGAGAATAGACTCGTTATAACCTAGAAATAGGGTAATGAATGCGTTAGGAGATTTCGCCGTCACATACTCAATTTATCAATTCATTCACATAAAAATATATGATTTGCACTGCATAGTTAGGTTCATACATGTGCCTTAGTTATTAAAATCCACTTATTTCTTTTATTCAAATTGCCTTCCAAATTAATTTTATTTTATTAATCTAATTAATTTATTTTTTTTCTTGTTCTTTATTAAATCTGAAATTTTTATTGTCTAAATAATAAAGAGGGTTTAAAAATTTGGTATTTGAAATCTTTCATCGTGGGAACGATATTCTTACTTACTATTATATTACTTGTTCGACCCGTACACTTGCGGTATATTTTAGGGTGATCAAGTTTTTGGCGCCATTGCCGGGGAAAATATTATTCAATATCAAATTAAAAAAAATTATTTATTAATTTAGACTGTATACATTTTTTGTTTTTGTTTTGAGTGTCTTTGTCTTTTGTGATTTTTTGTTTATTTATTTTTATTTTATATATATATATATTTTAAAAAAATTGTTATTATTATTATTTTTATTTTTTTTTCATTTTTTTGTCTATCTTACATTGTCTTGTTTTACATTGCAGGCTCAGTAGTGCATACCAAGAAATCATGGAGAAATTCAGCCATTTGATCCAGAGATAGAAAGAACTTGTCGAGCAATAAAGAAAGGGACGAGATTAGCACGACAAATAACAATCATGGCAGAAAATCACAACCAGAACTAGAACTAGATCCATGAGAAAAATCAGAGATTGCTACGTGATTATGCCATGCCAGACCCAGTTGGAGCTCAAGCCAACATACTAAGACCAGCTATCAATGCCTATAACTTTGAGATCAAACCAGGACTCATTCAGATGGTTCAATAGGGGCAATTTGGTGGAAATCCAACTGAAGATCGTAATGCACATTTAGCAAACTTTTTAGAGATATGCAACACCATCAAAATGAATGGCGTCAGTAAGGATGCAATCAGACTGAGGCTGTTTCCTTTTTCGTTAAGAGATAAAGCTAAGGTGTGGTTAAATTCCATAGCTCCAAATTCATTTACCACATGGGCAGCCGTATCACAAGCATTCTTGAGTAAGTATTTTCCACTAGGTAAGTCTGCTAAACTCAGGAATGATATTACTAGTTTTGTTCAATTTGATGGTGAATCTTTGTATGAGGCATGGGAAAGGTTTAAGGAATTGCAAAGACGGTGTCCACACCATGGCCTGCCTGATTGGTTAATTGTGCAGACATTCTATAATGGTTTATCTCATTCAGTTAGAATCACTATAGATGTTGCCGCAAGGGGTGCACTAATGGGTAAGTCTACAGAGGATGCATATGAGCTACTTGAAGAAATGACTTCCAACAATTATCAATGGTCTACTGACAGAGGTATGCCTAAGAAAGACTCAGGTATGTATGAAGTTGATGGCATCAATATGTTAAACGCCAAGGTAGACAATCTTGTAAAAATGTTTGGTAAGTTGGGGAATGTTAATGTTGTTTATTCTAATTTCAATTTTGCCAGTAATTGTGATTGGTATGAGAATTCTCACTTGGGTTCTGATTGTATGCAGGTTGAGCAAGCTCAGTATATTTCAAATTATAATATGCAAAACCAATAAAATAACCCATATTCTAACAGCTATAATGCAGGTTGGAGAAATCACCCCAATTTTTCCTAGAGGGATCAAGGCGGCAGTAGCAATTCTAAGCCTAACAATCTTCCTGGTTTTCAATCGAGACCTCAAGGAGTGATGCAGCAGCAACCAGAAAGCAAGCCGTCTTGGGAGTTAGCAATTGAAAAGTTAGCTAATGCCACTGCAAATAGATTTGAAAAGCTGGAGGCAAAAGCAGACCAGATGACCAGTTTCAACAGAAATTTAGAGGTTCAATTGGGGCAAATATCAAATGCCATAAATTCAAGAGATCAAGGTAAGTTGCCCAGCAAAACTGAGGTGAATCCAAGAGAGGAAGTCAAGGTAGTGACATTGAGAAGTGGTAAACAACTTGGTGAGGTAAGTAGCGAACATGTTACAGGTGATGTTGATAAAAAGAATAATGTTGAGATTAGTGATGAAAATGAGAAGAATGAGATACCATCTCTAACACCACCTGTTAAACCTTATGTTCCTCCTATCCCTTTTCCTCAAAGGCTTAAACAGAATAAGGTTGACAAATAGTTTGAAAATTTTCTTGAAGTTTTTAAGCAATTGCACATTAACATTCCATTTGCATATGCTTTAGCGCAGATTCCTGCTTATGCAAAATTTTTGAAAGAAATTATGTCAAACAAGAGGAAGCTAGAGGATTATAAGACCATTGCCTTAACTGAAGAATGTAGTGCTATGATTCAGAACAAATTGCCTCCAAAACTCAAGGATCCAGGGAGTTTTTCTATTCCTTGCACTATTGGTGAAATTAATTTTGATAAAGTTTTATGTGACCTTGGTGCAAGTATTAATTTGATGCCTTTTTCTGTCTTCAGGAAGGTTGGACTAAAAGAACCAGCACCCACGGCAATTTCTCTTCAATTGGCTGATAGAAGTATCAAATATCTAAGAGGAATAGTGGAAGATGTTTTGGTAAAAGTAGATAAATTTATTTTTCCTGTTGACTTCATTGTTTTGGACATGGAAGAAGATTATGAAATGCCCTTAATTTTAGGGAGACCTTTTCTTGCCACAGGGAGAGCTTTGATTGATGTTCAGCAAGGAACACTTAACCTTAGAATTTATGATGAGACAGTTACTTTTAATGTGTTTAAGGCTACAAAACATTTTAATGGCAATGAAAAAGAAGTCTTAAGGATAGATGACATTGATGATTTAGCAAAGAGATTAGATGAGCCTATAGAAAATTACATTACTAACTCTTTTGATGAGCAGAAAATAATTTTAGATGCCATGAACAAGGTCGTGGCTAAGGGCGATTTGGGAGAAAAGCAAAAATGTTGTCCATCCAAAAGAGACAAATTGGTGCCTTTGGATGTTTTTTTTTTTTTTGTTCTTCAAAAGCCAAGCCACCAAGTCATGAAAAAGAAAAATTGATAAGGGTGCTTAGAGAGCAAAAGAAGGGGATTGAACAGAAAGTTGCTAACATTCAAGGAATAAGTCCATCAACTGACATGCACAAAATTTTGATAGAAGAAGGATTCAAACCTCCCTAAGATGAAAACCTAGTCAAGCTAATGACTATAAACAAACGCTTCTTGGGAGGCAACCCAAGTTCTTTTTTCCTTTTTATTTTTATTATTTCATTTTAGTTTGTTGAATAAAAATATGGCTAATAACCCAGACTTGTGATGTTGTGCAGGTTTAAAAGAAAGGAAAATAAAGCTGATTCAGTTTGGACTGGCATGGGTATTCATAATGTTCAATTATGTGGCCAGGGGAGTATTCATTTTTCATTCTAGTTCTTCTTTGTCTTTCACATTGAGAACAATGTGTTAAATAAGTTTGGGGGGTGCATGGAATTATTAATTGTTAATATATGCTATTTGTTTTGCTTGGGTGTTTTTGATATGAAATTTTTTTGCGAAACTTATAGCAGGTGTATATTTGGCCAACCCCTAAACTAGAAAATTTTGTGAAAGATAAAATAAGTAGAATTGTTATTTTGAATCATGATTTGCATTTGGGTTCTTTATTTGTTTAACATTGAGTCTTTGATTTGGAATAAGCAATATCTTATAAAGCAAGATTAAGCATACTTGGGTTCTAAGATCATTGAAGTACATGTTTTTTTGTGAAGTTGTGTGAGTTGTGTGACTATACATGAAAGATAAATGCAATGCTTTTCTTGTGACTATTCCTTTTGAGCTAAGCCTAAACAGGGTTTAAGTAAATAGGGTGAATAATGTTGAGCGAGATGAAGCATAAAATGCACTCGTTTAAATAGAAAAAAAAAAGAAAGAAAAAAAGAAAGAGAGAGAAGAGAATTAAAAAAAAAAAAAAACCCTACTTTGCTACCTTTGTTTGTAGTAGTGAGAAGGGATGGTTGCAAGAATGGTTGTTGTACTATTCGATCATGCGAGTTACATGACAAAACATAATTGAGCTTAGAATTTTGTATGGATTCTTGAACTGAGGAACGTAAGTATGCTCGGTTTCTTTTATTTGCTATTGTTATATTTTAGATTGAGGATTTAAATATGGGCATAATAAAGGATTTGAATGTGATGAATTATTCCAATCATAAGTTTTGTGTTTAAGTATAGAATTTATTTTCTTTGCTTGAGGACAAGCAATAATTCAAGTTTGGGGGTATTTGATGTGGGAATTTATTTATACATTTATTGGTCATAATTGAGTAGTGTTTTAAGTATTTTATATGTGTTTTATCTATAATTATCTAGTATTTTAAGTTTCTTTTATATATATTTAATTTTTAGTATTTTTTGTTCTTTTACATAAATGTTACTTTGTGTTTGGGTTGAAAAAATAAATAAATAAAAATAAAAATAAAAATAAAGATATTATAAAGTTAATATAAATAATAGTATATTAAATACTATATTTTATATTATATATTATATTATGTATATAGATTATATATTATTTTATTAATTTAAGTGATGTGGGCGTGAACGTGGCAGGGCTGTGCATGTGAGGCCTTGCATACATGTATATATAATATTAATAAAGGAATTGAATGGATGGATTGGGCAGACTTGAAGGTGGCTGCGGCGCACGAAAGGAACGGACTTGGCAGAGGCAGAGACTTGGGCGGCCATTAAAGGAATAAGAAAAGTGAGGAAGTAGAAATTGAAGAGGGGAGATTGAGGCAGCGGCAGACTCAGCAGGCGCAGGCGGACGCAGCGGGGACACGGGCAACGCAGATTCACCAATTGAGCTTCTTCTTCCTTAATTTAATTAATTTTCTTATGCTTTCAATTTTACTTTAGGTTTTAATTAATTCTGTCATGAACTAATCTATTAAACTAAGGCCATGTATTGGCTGAAACTATGATGATACATTTTTTTATAATTTTATGTGATTGAATAAATTGTGTTATGTTAAGTTGTGTGATATAGGATTTAATGCTTGTGAATAATGGGCCACTATTTACATGATTTGATGCCTAATCTTGAGACCGAAAGGAGATAGTTTAGGGATTGCATCTTAGGTACCATACACCATAAAAATCGACTAGAAATAGAATTCGATTTTTTGTGCGACTTTTAGCGATACGCTAAGAATTTCACAAATTGTAATGCATTTTCATTTGGTTAAACTTTCATAAAAATATAGGAAGTTATTAAAGAAGAATAGACTCATTATAACTTAAAAATAGGGTAACGAATGCGTTAGGAGATTTCGCCGTCACTTACTCAATTTATCAATTCATTCACATAAAAATATATGATTTGCATTGCATAGTTAGGTTCATACATGTGCCTTAGTTATTAAAATCCACTTATTTCTTTGATTCAAATTGCCTTCCAAATTAATTTTATTTTATTAATCTAATTAATTTTTTTTTCTTGTTCTTTATTAAATCTGAAATTTTTATTGTCTAAATAATAAAGAGGGTTTAAAAATTTGGTATTTAAAATCTTTCCTCGTGGGAACTATATTCTTACTTACTATTATATTACTTGTTCGACCCGTACACTTGCGGTATGTTTTAGGGTGATCACTGATGCCAAACTGACATGACTCGTTCTTATGAGTCGTTTCCTCAAAGTGATCTTACCTTAATTCCTATATCAATTTCGGGATCCTCATCTCAATATTCCAACCATCAAAATCAATTTTAGGAATTCTCAATTTCTATTCTCAAAAACACTTATCGAACCATCCTAAGTTTCTTATTTTGGACCATTCCCTAGGATTCTTGATCTTTATGAAATCATTCTTACACTCGAACCTTGATAATTCATACCATCTATTCACAACCTAATCTCGATAGCTAGGTTATGTCACAGCAATTTAACCATCCATGACTCGATCAATCTAGATAACTACTAATTGTCCCATCATTCAACGTAAATATTTTGACTAATGACCTTAAATTAATAGTCTCTAAATGTCAAATAGGGTTTCACCCTGCGAATTTGATCTTTCAACAACCCCCCTAAGTCTCCTATCGGGGTTTTTGCTAGTTTGCTCAGATACCAACTATAACACCCCATTTTTCCAAGAGTGTTATAACTTAGGACAATTCTGGGATAATAAATTTTTTTTATTCAAAACTAATGCTAAACATATCATTCATCATATCTATCCCAAAATTTTCATTCATCTATCTCGAATGAGAATCATCATAAACATCAAATGCGGAAGATAAGAATTGAACCTAACTTTAACATTAACCATAATTATGGTTTTACATCATCCTTCAAGGCGTTTAGAATTCAAAGTAGCAGAACTTAAATACCTAGGTTACATAATCATACAATCGATACATCATGCATTTTGCTAAGTGTCATTTTATGCTTCTTTCATCCTCGTTTCTGCTACAATCTCCATCGGGAACGTTTGAATATTCTAGGGACAAAGTCCAAGTTAGATGATGAATCATCTAAGTAAAGGTACAAAATTCATATTTCATGCATTGATGCAATATGCAAAATGTCCTCATTCCTATTCCTTTTCCTTTCATTTGAGCCGACTGCACCTTAATGCTACTCCCCATTTTTACGACCTTATTTCCAGACTGAGATGTATGGGTGCACCCTTGGTAGAGCAACGATGATGAGCCGTACTCTCAAACATATGAAATACATGATCAACAATTTCATCGTGAAAGAATATATGCACATTTCATCATAACATGTAAATGTAATATACATGACATATTCACATCAAGGCATGATAACATGATAAAACTATTTACATAAAGCCAGGTTTAGGGTCAGACCACTTACCTTGTACAGAAATTCGACTCGTGCCTTAAAATGCATGTCAGCCTCAAAAGTCATGCAAATCCTCAAATCCTATAGCCAAAATTCCTCCTGATCAATGAATATCCAAGAAAATCAATATTTTTAATTTTCTTAATTTTTTCCTTAATTTTTCCAAATTTTCTCTATTTTCTCCTATTTTTTGTTAATCTTATTTTTATTAAAAAAAATAATATCTCCTCGAGTGTTTTTCCAAAATTTTTCTCCACAATATTGCATAAAATAATTTTCCTGATTTTCTAAAATTTTCTAGGAAATTTTACTTACCTCCATGTAGTCTCTTCACCCTTTTCAGTATACATATTTTTCTCGAACTATGTGTCTTGAGTAACTTTCCTGTCCAAATTTCTTGAAAAATTAATAAATATCCATTTTCTATTTTTTTAGATTTTTTGGATTTTTTTCCACTTTTTCTCCTTTTTTCTTCCTTTACTTCCTTTTTCTCTTCTTTTCTTTTTTTTTTTCTTTTTCTTTCTCCCATTCTTCTTCTTCCTTCGTCCTCCCTACACCTGCACGACCGCCATGCCCAACCGGCTCCGCAACTGCTTCGCCTACTACCCGGCTACCTCTACACTTGTCGTCGGTCGCCATCGCGCCACCGCCGGGCGCTGCTTCGTTTATTGTTGCTGCCCGCGGCCATGGCTTGCGAACATGGCCACCATCTCTCTCTCTCTCTCAATTTCTTCTTAATTTCCTCTCCAATTACTCCTCTCTCTCTTTCGATTTCTTCTTGATATCCTCTCCAATTGCTCCCATCTCCTCTTACAACCTCCTTGGCCAAGAAATCCAAGCTTGGCCACCACTCCATAGTTGTAACTAGGCCACCACGTTTGCATAACATATATATATATATATATTCTAAATCACATTAATTATCACATCTTATCTCAGATCTCTTACCTTACCTACTCCAGATTTCTTACAGAATTCCCTCAAATCTTGCTGCCAATTGCTTTGTAACTTGCAACAAATCTTGGCCATTGAAGCTTCATAGAAGCTTGGCAACCACACACGCGTGCGCACATATATATATATATTATATAATAAACTTATGATATAAGAAAAATACACAATAAACCCCAAATTTTATTTGTATTTTGTTTGGGTATTTCTCTAATTGCAATTACACTCTCAAATATTAAATTAATTTGCATTGCAATACTTAAATCCAAAATTAATAACTCTGAGTTACACAATAAGCACGTTTTTGCCCCCATGTCCTTACAGGGCTATTGTTTCATCCCAAAACCACCTCAGAATTGATCTTTACATAAAATCGGAGCCCCTCATAGGGTTCCTTTGACTTTTCAAAAATCCTTTACGATCATTCAGTTTTTCAGATTGTATTTTAGCTATACCCAAAATTGTCCATATTCTGATTGCTTTCAATGTCATAAATCTTGCCTCGAGGCGCTCGTCAATGACATACTCTTCTCTTTAGACATTTATATTTTGGGTACTCCATTCCATTGATTCAACTGTTTAGAATGATTAAACTATTTTCTATATCCTTAAACTTAACTCTTCTAACATCACGAAATCTGGGGTATTACACATCCTCATTTTTTCTTGTGGTCTTCCCTATTTTGGTGGATTTTTCCTATTCTGATTGTTTCCATAGGAGAAGTTAGGGTGGTTTCCCCAACTGAGTTTGTATGTATGAGAGAATGGATTATTTTGTTGTCGCTAAAAATTTTGTTGACGTTGAATCTTCTGTGCACATGTAGCCTGCTCTGTGAGTGAAGGACCTGTGATAACTAGTGGGCATTCGAATGATAGATGATTTACCCCACAGGTTACACAAACAGGAAGAGATCCGTGTGCCATATTAGTAGATGATGAGGTGTATTTCAGTGCT
The DNA here is from genome assembly GCA_036245055.1 of Diospyros kaki. NCBI lineage: Eukaryota > Viridiplantae > Streptophyta > Magnoliopsida > Ericales > Ebenaceae > Diospyros > Diospyros kaki. Next base: position 15,435,904 of record BSEG01000009.1, on the reverse strand, counting down.
TCCATCTGTTTCAACAATGCATCAATCTTAGCTAACATCAAGGTGTTCACATCCACTTCATGCACTCTAGCTGCTCTTTTATGTAAACTCCTATCTAACCACATTACAAACAGCTCACTCATTATTTCAAAAATATCATGAAGCTCCCCATCTAATTTATTTCAAATGGAACCACCTATTGTACCATTGTTGAAAAGTTATAAGGACTTAACCCAACGCAAAAATAATGATTTTAGGCTGGTAGTGGAAAACCATGGCTTGGACACTTCCTTAGAACCTCTTTGAACCGTTCTCATGCCTCGTGAAATTTTTTCGATTCGGCTTGTTAGAAGGTTGAAATTTCATGCTTGAGCTTGCTGATCTTAGCCTGTGGAAAATATTTTAGCATAAATTTCTTAACCAAATTCACCCAAGTAGTAATGCTACCAGCTGGTAATGAATCCAACCACTCCCGAGGTTTATCTTTCAAAGTGTGATTAAAAAGTCGCATCTAAAGTGCTTCTTCATTTATACCTTGATACTTGATATTTCCACAATACTCCGGAAAGCGTGAGAGATGATAATATGGATTTTCATCACTTCTCCTACAGAAAGGTATGTTGTTGGAGAACAAATTGATCACATCCGACCTCAACTAGAAGTTCTCATGCCCATATGGAGAATAAATTATGCTGGATCGGTTCTCAACTACTAGAGGCATCATGAAATCCCCCATCAAGATATCTCTTTCATTAACTTCCACTACATGCACCACTCAAACAAGCTGATTTGCGTTATCACCCATAGTGTTCTATTGTTGCTCCATCATTGCCCTTTGTTCACGACATCTTTGATAAAAGGTTCATTCAATCTCTAAATCAAACTTAACAGGATCGAGGCATTCTGAACGGCGCATGCACTATCTCAATCCTAACACAACAAAAAATGAAATAGTTTAGCATCAAGAATTATAGGAAGCAACACAGATGTTAAAGCTAATCTTAGCTAAGGCAATAATCAAAAAAGCCAATCCCCAACAACGATGCCAAAAACTTATCCACCTAATCTATCCCATAAGTGAATGGATTGTGACAAGTAATATAGTGATAAGTAGAGTGTCATACCCACGAGGATTGGCTAATGATTTCTACTTTAACCACACTTAATTTTAATAAGACACACAATTAAATGCTATTAATAGTTGGTTTTATAATAACTATAACTAAATCATTAATAGAAAAAATTACAAAAACAACTCTTTTGGTTTTGAAACTTAGAAGTCGAAGGCACTAAGATTCATGAATCCACCGTCGCTCTTGATATGGTTTAATCTTGCAGTACTCAAGTTTGCTAATTCTTGCATTGAGTTGAAAATCGATGATCCTATAACAATCAAAAGCCTCTCTCGATGGTCAATCAATTCTATGCATATATATGAGATTAATTATCTCTAATCAACCTACAAATATATAGACATGTATTTACCCTCAGTGATCATCTCCATACGAATTCACAAGGCATAATGGTATCTCTACCTATTATCAGACCTTATGTTATTTATTACCGTGTGCTAATTTGTATCAAATCTAACGAAAGCAATACGAATCACAAATATATTTTAGTGGTGATCAAGCATCAAACAGAATAAGAGTATAATAAACAATCAACCCAAGAGACATGATTACAGCCAAATCGAATACTTTGAATTAAATAAAAAATGAAAGAGGTTTCATCATTCACCCTAGTTACAAAACACCTAGCCCAACATGATTTTAATCAATGATAGAACAATAAAAACAGAAGTAATGATCTGTAATAGAAGAAAGAATAGAAAAATACAACCAAACAGTTGAGTTCTTCAAGGTCTCTTCCTTTCTTCTTCAACTTTTCTTTGTTTCCGGCCAAAAAAATCCCAAATCATCCAAGAATCAGTCTTTATATAGTGCTTTTTAGGTTTTTAGAGTCGTGCACCTTGAAGGAGTCCATCCCATTTGATTTGGAAGGAAACAGGCTTGAAACGGTCTTTTCACGAAGCTTTGAGCCTCATTGCGGTCTTACTGCGAAATGCTTACTACAACAGCATCGTGAGCTTTAGTACAGATCTTCAATCACGGTCCTACCACAGAATGCATACCGCGTTAAGACTGTGAGCTCCAGCAACTTCCTTCCACAGTGATCTTACCGTGGAATGCATACCGCGTTAGGACTGTGAGCTCCAGCAACTTGGCCTCTCAGCTCTTCAACTTTTATATTTTCATCTCGTCGCTTTATGACTTCCTCAACATCAACCCCGAATAGATGTCCATCTGTAATGCCCCACTCTTTAATTATATGCTAAAGCTAAATACCAGCTAATATCCACAAGGGCGTTATGGAAATCCTTCCCAACGAAAGCGGTGGATCGAACTTGATAGCTAGCTGAAGCTAGATAAAAAGAATTTCCAATAATAAAACCTCAAATATGAGTACACCGAATGCAAAACTTCCAAAATCATCAAATATCTCTTACCAAGATCATAGTACATAGCAATCATGACGTACAACTTTAACAGTATAATAAGTAAATTCAAGCCTTACGTAACCCCTGCTTATACAACTGCGATACACAACTCTCAAACAAACCCAAGGATTACATAAGAACCATAGAACATGAGAACATGAAATTAAACTAACTTCGGCCTCCTCGTAGCCCTTTTCTCTTTCTCATCTCCAGTAGCTGACATGCTGAGATACCTGGGACGTTGAATATCCCAAGGGTATGAAACACCCAAATTAGATTGTTACATCTAAGTGAGTGGCATAAGAAAGAAGGTACATGAATGCATATGTGAGATAAGAGACATCTTAATGGGTAATTCAAGAAAAGAAACAGTTTGTGCATAAGCAAATGAGTACAAAGAACAACAAGAATCCTCTCTTATCACCATTTCCTCGACCCGTCATCATGCCAAACATCTCAGCCTCACCTCTAGGCTAAGCCCCACCTCTGGGCACATGGTCATGGTCCAATCCCTCAGCCTCACCTTTAGGCACGGCCCCACCTCTAGGCACCAGATTGCGAGCCACCACTATGCCGTCGACACTTGTGTGAAACATCTCAGCCTCACCTCTAGGCTAAGCCCCACCTCTGGGCAAGTGATCGTGGTACAATCCCTCAGCCTCACCTCTAGGCACGGTCCTACCTCTAGGCACGGGATTGCTCCCCGATCATCATGACGTTTCACCAACAAGCTGCCAGTCATCATGTTCAAACTCTAGTCCCATCAACTAACCACCAATACAAACCCCGATATGGTATAAAATGGCCAAGATATGCTCAAAGCAATAAAATATGAGATGTAAGGCACCAACCATGACATGATGTATGACAAAGCAAAAGGAATATGCACAAACTAAGGAATATCAACTAGGTACGACCCTACTTGTAGGTTCGGTGCACAAACCAAGGAATATCAACAAGGCACGGCCCCACCAGTAGGCACGATGCACCGCCAAGGAAAATATAATGTGCGAACCACAATTTACGTGAGATGGTAATCATGTTTAGCCACAACCACAACCACAAATTCTGAGATGCATGCAAGATAGGAAAGAAATGTTCGGAAACAAGGAAACATGAGATATAAGCCACCAACCCCACACAAATGAGACCAAGGGTAATCAATAAGAAGTAAGAAGCATGAGGAAACCACTCACCGAAGCGTCACACTTCTCGGTTGCACAATTTTAAGACCGAACGCAGCTCCAAGTGAATTGTTTTATAAAAACCGAGACCTTTTTGTAGCCAAACCTAACATATTTTTAAATAAATAAGTATCCACTAAAATTATGAGATTTCATGAAAAATTTCAAGCCAAGAAGGCCTCTCACGCGCCCACATGCGTGGCCACAAGGACTGCCACGCGCCTAGACGCGCAGCTCTGCTGGGCGCGTGTGGCGCACACGCCGGACGGACTTTGGACCTCAAAAATTAAAATGGCCATAACTCTCTCATTTTAACTCCGATTTGAGTGCCGTTTGAACATACGGACTCCTCTTTCGATGCTCTACATGATTACAGAAAAAAAAATGAGCTTACCTCACAATTTTGGTGATTGTTTGCCTGGATTTTGAGGAGGGCTCGTATCTCCTGGCAGCTTGCTTTCGGCTTCCACTCGGGCAGAGTTTCCTTCCCTTTCTCCGGCAGAATTTCTCCCTTCTTATAAGCAACTTACCCCCTTAATTTAGTGGCCAAAAACCCAACCCAAAGCATGCTTATATAGAGCCCTTAAATCCATAAGATTGAGACACTTGGCTTTCTAAGATGGTGACACTTGGCACTTGAGATTTGCACCATAATTATTGCTCCCTTCCCATTGTGACAAGTGGCCCTTGAGATATGGGCCTAATCATGACATTATAAACCCTTTGACGAATAGATTTTTGCCATGTGTCATGGAGATTTGAGCCATAATGATTACTTTCATCCTACAGCGCCACATGTCCTCGAGATATGAGCTTTCATCATTACTTTCTTCCTACTATGCCATGTGTCCCTCGAGATATAAGCCATCATCATTGTTTCCATCCTATGGCACCACGTGTCCCTCAAGATTGGTGCTTAATCATTACTTTCGATTTTTCATCCAAATTGTGCCACGTGTCCATGTAATCATTTCTACCCATGTTTCTCCATCCAAATGGTGACATGTGTTGATGTAATCATTTCTACCCATGTGTCTCCATCCAAATGGTGACATGTGTCTATGTAATCATTTCTATCCATGTGTCTCCATCCAAATGGTGACATGTGTCCCTTAATTGAATTTAATTTGGGTTTGAAATCCGTAGCCACTTTTGATAACTTTTGGAATCCAAAGTTAGGTTTAAATAAGTTTTGGAGTCCATTGTGCTTAAGTCCCCTAAAGATATCCTTTAATCACACAAATTCCCAAGATTTTTAGTCAATTGTACTTGTACTTGAACTTTTATAATTACGACTTTGCCTTTAGCTCAGAAAATGAACTTTTGTCTCAGGTATTACGTCATATTTGATTTTGAAAAATCTCAAGTATTACACCATCCATTCCTTCCATGCCGAGTTTAGCTCCAATCATACATCAAAATAATCATTTCCGTTCAAAATATCTTCAAATGAGTTTATTGTAACACCCCGCTCCCACTTACGGGTGTTACTCGTGAACAATCACCCGAATTGTCCACCTGCCCGGCCTTTGGTGAAGGGTGGATCATGTTTCAAGACGAAACGTCCTAGGTGGGAACTAGGCTCGTCCTTCCCTTCCCTAAACCCCAGGATTCACTAGCAGAATTGGACTTTAACCACACCGTATTGGCTATAAAGAAAATCTCATTCAGACGCCCAATCGCCATTTTCTCAATTATTTTAAATTCTTTTTTTGACCAAGAATTTTACCGGGCTCCATAAATCACCATTAAAATCAATCCATTGATTGATTACCAAATTTGGAGAAAAAACTCATCATTTTCAATTTTCCAAAATTTCGGCATCATTCTCCAAAATGCGCAAAAATTCCCTATATTTGAAAGTTCCTCCGGGGCCCCAAAAATCAATTTAGAATTTCCCCTTAATTCCATAAAATTCCAAATTTAAAAAAAAAAATTGGTCGGTGAGGCCCGCTGGAGTGCCCCCGCGCGGGGCCCTACTGGCGCTGGCCGCGCATGCGACACGCGGCTGCGTGGCCGGCCGCGCACCCGCTAGCGCTCTCTCCTCCACGCCCGGCCACCCACGCGGCCCTGCCTGCGCACGCGCTGCTGCTTGCTGCCCTTACTGCTGTCTCTTCTCTTCTTTTCTTTTCTTTTTTTTTTCTTGGGCCTTCTAACCCAAAAATTTCCAAAAATCTAAACACCCTTAATTTGCATTAAAACCTCCACTTTTCTCATACCAAAGCCTCATTTCACAAACAAAACCCATCTTATTTTTTATTTATTACAACATACCTCAACATATCAAAAATTTTCCCTCTCTTAGCTACCATACACAACATGGAAGCTTCATACACAACAACATATCCAGCCGTTATCCCACTAGGAAGCTTCATACACATGAAACCAAAATAAAATACAATTTATTTACATTATCAACTAAAATGCATAGGCTACAGAACTTTAGCCTTCAACACTCATAGCCATTTCTCTCCCATTTTTACCTTTTCCATGAGGCTTTCAACACCTACAAAGAGGTCCAACAAACCTCATGAGCTCAAAAGCTCAGTAAGGGTGCATATGCAAAGTAAATACAAGCATAACGAGTCTATGTAATGGCAAATGCATGCAAGCATGGTTAGGTTATTCCATCCTCACAACCCAACATGGTTTGAGGCATCAACCTACCACTTCTTTCCCACCCCCATGGCCATAGGTCTCATGTACAAGTAAAGCATGCAAAGAGATACATAAAAATTTATGCAACCTACTTACAATGCAATGCAAGGCCTCCTCCACATGGGTCCATCCCTTACCTCATTCTTAAACCTTCCAATCTTTATTTTAAGAGAGCTTCCAACATCATTTTCTCCCATCTAAAATGGCATTGCAACAAGCCACTTAATTTTTGCATACAAGCATACCAAAAAAATAAAGAGAAGATAGTATAGTTGCCTTGATTTCTTCATCATCTTCTTTCTTTCTTCTTCATTATTTCCTCCCTTCTTCATTTTTTTCTCCAAATGGCCAAAGGAAGAGAAGACTTCCCTTCTTGCCATTTTATACTAGTTCTCCCATATTTCAAGAATGCATCCTAGCCACTCACTAAAGGCACAATTCATATGCTTAAGGGAAAACTAAATCTCAACCATCCATTTTGATAAACAAGACTTCTCTCTTGGAGAAAACACAAGAAGCACAATCCATGCCATTTGGTCTTCTTAGATCTCCACCCTTGATCTTGTCTTGAAATCCCAAAAATAGAATTTCTTTTCTATTTATTTAATTTGGTCATTTTCCCCCATCACATGAGAGACCACTTTGAATGATATAATCACTTTCTTTCACATTTAAATAAATCCCACAATTTCCAAAGCATTAATGGGTGACCATTTTCCCATTTTCTTTTTGCATTTATTTAAATCTCATATTTTCAAGGCATTAATGGTGACCATTTACCATTTTTTTATTTACTTTAATCCATATAATCATGCCTCTCATTAAAAGCTTGAAAGACCAAAATCATTTCTTTTTGCATTTAATTAAATCATTCTCCAACTCATAATCCACATATATATATGCTCCCACATTTCTAATATATATATTTCTCTCAAATTTTCAAGATTATGCCAAGTGTCACTCTAAAACACAAACTTGGCTTCCAATTCTTTATCTTGGTTCTCCATGTGGCATTACCACATTAATTCACCATTTTAGGGAAATATTAATTATTTTCTCAAATAATTCAATATCCATTTTCCCTATTTTCCATAATTAAATTCCTTTATGGAAATAAATTCCAAAACTCCCAAAATATCCTTTGAGAATTTATTAATCCTATATATCTCCATATAAATACCAAATTGAGATTTAATTCACTTACATCCCTAACTCCTCATAGGAATTATTTCCAATTTATCAAAATACCCTTTATTGGACTTTACTATCCAAATTACCAAAATACCCCTCTCATAGGGCACCCTCAATCTCAAGGATTCATCACCTCCTCAAGGGTATTTTTTTTTTTTTTTGAGAATTTTCTCACTTACTTTCTCATTCTCTTAACACCGGTAACACCGGGTGTTACATTTATCACCTACATAACCACACATAGAACCAAATTAAGTAGAAATCATGCCCATTAAATGAATAAATGCTAAGTTTATAGGGCAAAATAAGTGTATAAAAGACATGTATCAAATGTCATATCTTCATTCGTATCTCTCTAATCTTTAATATGAATGAGTCCCTAGATATCTTATTGAAGGTCTTATTCTTAAGCGTTTAGAATATGTGACAATTGGCTTTATAATGAGGATATCTTAAGTTTTATTCCCAGTTCTTAGACATATCAGAACGAGACTATGATTAGTAAATTACGAACTGGCACATGGGATGGTGAGTCGCATGCCATAATCCCTGAGATTGATACACTATACATGTGGGTAGATGCTAGTGGAACATTTACTGAATGTGACACACGTGATGGATCACATGGCTAAGAGGATCTATAATCTATCACAGGCTTTGATTGTGTTACTAGTTCTTAAACCGAAGGCAACATAGTTTTCTTGTATGTCGGTGCCAGAAATTTGTCATTGATAATAACCAACCAATTATTGGGTGGGAGATGCACTGTGTGGTCCCTGTGCAATGGCATATGGAGGGAGGTGATTGCTAATGGGATCTGATAGAATTGAGCTGATGTGGTATCCACCAAGAGGGGGGTAAATTGGTAAAAACAAAATTTATTTTGGAAAGTGAAAATATTTTTATGTAGAGAGGAATGATTATGTGATCTTTTGATGAATACACAAGGTCAAAAGTAGAATGATGCAAATTTAAGAGAAAAAGGATGAAGAGCAGTGGAGACACAGATTTATAGTGGTTCAGCCTTCCAAGCTTAATCCACTACCTTAGTTATCCACTAAGGATTTTCAAAACAAGATATCACTATCAACCCTCTGCTCAATATGAGCAGGTCCTCTAGCTCTTGACTAGGCAATGTACAACCTCCCAATTTAATGGGCCCTCTAGCTACTGCTAGGAAGAAATACAAATAATGAAATAGAGAATCTAAGAGTACAACTCTTAGTTACAGATTTCTCTCTTTAAAATAAATAAATGAGGCTTAAAAGAAATAGAACAGTATATATGAAAGCCTCTTAAATGAGAGTATAGAGAGAAAAGAAGTAAAAATCGATGTAACAGTGAAGTCACGATCGTTCAAGATATTCAATAGTTTCTCAACAGCCTTTAATGCATCTTCAACCACCTATTTATAGTTGATGGTGGGTATGTTTGAAATTTGGACCGTTGTGGGTGGTTGGCGAGCATTTAATGCACAAAAAACTAGCCGTTATAAAATCTGTGAAACAAAATAGTCGACAGAAGAAAACATTAGTCAACTATTTTTACAAGTATAATTAAGAATAGTCCACAGACATATACTGATAGTCGACTATTTTTAATACAAAAATCAAATAGTCGACAGACATATTAGAATAGTCGACAGTTGCTGAAATAAGAAGAAATTTTTGAAATGTAAGAACAAAAATAGTCGACAGATCATAATGCATAGTCGACTATTTTTACTCGATAGTCGACAGTTGTTAAAATAGTCGACAGATGCTTAAATAGTCGACAGGACATTAAAAATAGTCGACTATTTTGAGGCATAGTCAACAGAATGATTCAGATAGTCGACTATTCTATAAAAAATCTTGAATTTTTAATACATCCTCATTTGATTCTGTTAGAAACTCATTTTGATTATCTTTAAAGCAAGTTGAGATTATCAAAAGTATAGTTTGAAACAAATTAATCTTAACAAGCAAGTTTAGATTATCAAAAGTTATAATTTGAAACAATCTTTCATCCATACTCAATATTTCATATCTTGCTTTAAGACTTATATACTAAAAATGCATTTTCTCATTCATATAATCCATATAGTAGAAATTGATTTTCATATAGTCATTATCAAAACTACTTTAATACTAAGAGTGAAATATCAATCTCCCCCTTTTTGATGATGACAAAACAAATATGAAAGATGTGAAAATCAATTTACTCATTTTATCTCCCCCTTTTTGTCAATATCAAATAATAAGAATGCTCCCTCTTTTTGAAACACATTGAAGCTCCCCCTTAAACCAAGGTGCACATAAAGAATTCAACCAGATCATTCAGCCCTATTTAAACATACATTAGCAAGAGTGAAATGTCAATACTAAAACATTCATTCATAGAGTAATAGTTGAGTTCAACAAAACATATAACAAAAGCTACTAGTAAATCTGCCAAAACAAACATACATAAGATAAAAATAAAGTGAACTGTATGATGAGGGCATCATCTAAACATTTGGAGAGATGGATGAAGGAGAAGACTGAGCGGATGAAGGAGAGTCAACTAGTGGAATGGATGGAGATGCAGCAGGTGGAGGAAACTGAGAAGAGAACAACTGAATAAGGTACCCCATCTGAGAAGATAGATCTTCTTGCTGCTGATGAAGACTCTGTAGATCTAGCCTGACTTCTTCTCGAAATTCTTGAAGGCTGGCTTCAACTCTTGATATATCTAATTTAAGATCTGCCATTCCTTGAACCACTAAGTCTTCATGAGATGATGATGGTCCTTCTGATCTTCTTTTCTTGCTAGGCCTTTCAATTTGGTCTGCCTTAACCCATTCCCCATCCCTGTGTGCATATCCAGTTCTAATAGGCGTCTTGTCATTAATGTGTTGAGATTGGCTTAGATATACTTTTCTAGCACTGTCCATGTCTCCAACCAGACGATCCAGTAATAGACTAACTGCCATACCATAAGGAAGGGACCTAGTTTTTGTGGAAAGAGCACCTACCATCAAGTTGATCATCAGATGACATAGATTTGGCCTTCTTCTGGCCTTAATGCATTGGAGTAGCCACAAGTCAAGTCTTGTAACCAGAGAGAAACTTCCATTTCTAGGGTGAATCATTTGACAACAAATCAGATGAAGAATCCTAGTGTTCAAGTCCATTTTGGATGTGTCAGAAATCTTAGACGTAAGTGAGTCATCTCCTATGACTTCTTTACTGGCCTGAAGAAAATCTTGAGTCCAGGAAGCATAGTCCTCTCCATCTAAATGGATTTTGAACTGTTCGTGGATTAGCATCATGGTGATTTCCATATCAACATCCCCAATGTTAGTCTTAAACTTTTTATCCGATTTTCTCTTATGAAAGATATTGTTGGCATTGGAATAAAAAGCCCTAACCACATCTTCATATATGCATCGATGAATTGTTAAGAAATCCCACCAACCAAAATCCTTAAATGTCTGAATGTAGGGAAAACCAATGGATTCTAGAAATGATAAGTCCAAATAACGACCTTCAAGGACTTCACGAGACTCAAAGTACATGGAATACCTTTGTTGTTGCTCTTTAGAAATGAAAAATTGAATTTGAGGTCTCGGATGGGATGGAGGGCGGCTTGAAGAACCCGATTCTTTTTCCTTCCCTTTTCCTTTGCCTTTACCCTTGTCTGTGTTCTTAGTCCTTGCCATATGGAGTGATTGAAACTTGAAACAGAGCAAGAGGGATAGATAGAGCAGAAGTAACCGTGCGAAATGGCCGAGAGATCGGGCGACAGATAGATCCGAGAAATAGCGGATGAAATGAAATGCTTTGGCACTTTATGGAGCACGAGAAACCAAAATAACTGAATGCTTAAGGAAAAACTGATACTTCGAGAGGAGGGAGATGACAATACAGATGGTTAGGGTTTTTTTAAAAATAAAAGGGGGCCAATAGTCGCCTGGTCCTTAAATAGGCGCGATGGGATAGTCGACAGATGATAAGGGCTGTCGACTATTTTTATAAAAGGAACAAGGAAATAGTCGACAGATGATAAGGGTTGTCGACTAATTTTGGCTTTCACAATGCGAATAGTCGACTAGGTTAAAACTGCTGTCGACTAATTTTGGCTTTACACAAGGCGAATAGTCGACTAGGCTAAAACTACTGTCGACTATTTCTTAATGACTTTAGTCAATACCAGCACTACTGCTGTCGACTATATTTGAAAAAAAAATTGATAAGCTTGCAGAGATGCCCCAAACATCACAAATGAATTTTGGCTCGATAACATTCTGTCAATTATATAAATTGACTTGACAAAATTGAATCCTTGCCTTCTCAATAATATATATGAATAAAACAAACATTCACATCACACTTACTTATGTTGTGATTAAACCCAGTTCACTTCTAAAATATTCAAACTTTTCTCTATCAAGAGGTTTTGTAAAGATATCTGCTACTTGATGATTTGTATCTATGAATTCAAGGCTTATGTCTTCTTTTTAAACATGGTCTCTAATAAAATGATGTTTTACTTCTATATGTTTAGTTCTTGCATGAAACACTGGATTTTTTGTTAAAGCTATAGCACTAGTGTTGTCACATTTTATTGGGATGTTTTGAAGCCTTATGCCATAATCTTCCACTTGGTATTTTATCCATAATATTTGAGCACAACAATTTCCAGCTGCTACATACTCAGCCTCAGTGGATGATAGAGCCACTGTATTTTGTTTTCTACTTGACCAAGATACCAAACAATTTCCTAAGAATTGACATGACCCACTTGTACTTTTTCTATCTATTTTACATCCATCATAATCTGCATCAGTGTATGCTACTGGTTTAAAAATATTTGATTTTGCATAAAATAGTTCTAGATTTGTAGATCCTTTTAGGTATCTCAAAATTCTTTTAACTGCTTTCAAGTGAGACTCTTTGGGATTAGATTGGAACCTAGCACATAAGCACACACTAAACATAATATCAGGTCTACTAGCTGTTAAATAGAGCAAAGAGCCAATCATACTTCTATACAGCTTGTTATCTACAGCTTTCCCTAATTCATCTTTATCTAGGCTTTGAGAACTACTCATAGGTGTAGCCATAGGTTTACAATCTTGAACATCAAACCTTTTGAGAAGATCTCTTATGTATTTTTGTTGAGAAATATATATACCTTCTTCTTCTTGTCTTATTTGTAATCCTAGAAAGTACTTAAGTTCTCCCATCATACTCATCTCAAATTCTCCTTGCATAAGAATTCCAAATTGATCACAAAGAGATTTATTTGTAGATCCAAAAATGATGTCATCCACATATATTTGAACTAATAAGATGTCCTTATCATGACTTCTTATAAATAATGTTGTATCTATTTGGCCTCTTTTAAATCATTTTTCTAAGAGAAACTTACTAAGTCTCTCATACCAAGCTCTAGGGGCTTGTTTTAGACCATATAAAGCTTTAGATAATTTGAACACATGGTTTTCATATTTGTGATTTTCAAATCCCGGGGGTTGTTCTACATAAACTTCCTCATTAATATACCCATTTAATAAAGCACTCTTAACATCCATTTGATATAGTTTGAAGTTTTTGAAACAAGCAAATGCTAACAGCATTCTTATGGCCTCCAACCTAGCAACAGGGGCATAAGTTTCATCATAGTCTATACCTTCTTCTTGACTATATCCTTGAGCCACTAACCTTGCTTTGTTTCTAGTTACAATTCCATTTTCATCCATCTTATTTCTAAATACCCATTTTGTGCCTATAATAGGATAATCCTTTGGTCTTGGCACTAGTTTCCAAACTTCACTTCTTTCAAATTGATTTAGTTCTTCTTGCATGGCAATAATCCAATTTTCATCTTCTAAAGCTTCTTTAATATTTTTGGGTTCAACTTGAGATAGAAAGGCAGCATATTGGCACTCATTCCTAATGGAAGATCTAGTTCTAATGCCTTTGGATGGATCTCCTAAGATTTCATTCATTTTGACATATTTCCTTTCTCTTGGAAATGTTGGTTCTTTTTCAAATTGATATTCTTGATCTTCTTCAAATGAATCGTTTTCTTGAGCATTAGACTCATTTTGTCTTATAGAAAGTTTTCAAAATTTTGAGTTACATTATTTTCACCGTCTTCTCTAGGTTTTGGAACCTCAAGGCTTATATCATCAACTATTACTTGGATTGTTTCCTCTACCACTAGGGTTCTTTTGTTGAATACCCTATAACCTTTACTTTGAGATGAATAACCTAAGAATATACCTTCATCACTTTTAGCATCAAATTTACCTAGAGATTCTTTTCTATTGTTGAGAATATAGGAAGTACTACCAAACACATGAAAATGACTTATGTTGGGTTTTCTTCCTTTAAATAATTCATATGGAGTCTTTTTCAACAAAGGCCTCATTGAAACTCTATTTAAAATATGGCAGGCAGTATGCACAGCTTCTGCCCAAAAGTACTTAGGAAGGTTTTTATCACAAAGCATTGTTCTAGCCATTTCTTGTAAAGATCTATTCTTTCTTTCTACTACACCATTTTGTTGAGGAGTCCTAGCACAAGAAAAATTATGATCTATTCCATTTTCTTCACAAAACAGTTTGAATGATTCATTTTCAAATTCTCCTCCATGATCACTTCTAATTTTTGAAATACAAAAACCTTTTTCTCTTTGAATTCTTTTGCTAAATATTTCAAATGACTTAAACGTTTCATTTTTAGATGCAAGAAAAATTACCCATGTGAATCTAGAATAATCATCTACTATAACCAAAACATATTGTTTACCTCCTAAGCTTAGAGTCTCATTGGACCAAATAAGTCTAAGTGAAGTAATGTTAGAGGTCTAGATGTTGAAACTTCATTTATTGGTTTGAATGATATACTGATTTGTTTGCCTTTCATGCAAGTGCCACAAATGTGATCTCTTTCAAATTTAAGCTTAGGCAGTCCAATAACAAGATCATGTTTCACTAGCTTGTTTATTAAGTTCATACTAGCATGCCCTAACCTATTATGCCACAGCCAAGAATATTGGGATGAATTTGCAACTAAACAGTTTTCCATTTTGGGAGATTCTAGGAATGTGAGATAGATGTTTCCTACTCTATTTCCTTTTAATTTTATTTCTTTTGACTTAGAGCACACAACTTTACAAGAGTTAGCATCAAAACAAACTTCATAGTTTAAATCACACGTGTGACTAATACTAATCAAATTATGTTTAAGACCATCAACAAGAAACACATTTTCTAAAGAAATATTTTCAAAAGAAATAGAACCCATACCTATAATCTTACCTTGAGAATTGTCACCATAGAAAACCTTACCTCCTTCCTTGAGAACAATGTTGCTGAGAAGATCTTGATCTCCTGTTATGTGCCTTGAGCAGCCACTATCAAGGAACCACTTGCTCCTTGGATCATTTGAAACCAATGCAGCCTACACAAGAAATCATTCACGTTGTTCCCTTTGGTACCCACATCTTCTTGGGTCCATTCTTGTTAGAAGATACTACCTCTTTAGGAACCCAAACTTGTTTGAATTTTGAGGAAAATTTTGTATGATACATTTGTTAATTGAGTGACCATCTTTTCCACAATAGTGACATGTAATGCCTCTTTTTGAAAACTTTGGTTTGAAAAATGGTTTTCTTTGAATAAATTTTTGGTTTGATGCTTTAACAAACACTATTTTACTAGAGCTTGCTTGAAATGGATCAAATCCAATTCCTTGTTTATTTCCAAAGTTTCTTTGAGCTCCAAGTATCATTTCTAGTTTATTTTTACCTTCAACTAAATTTTCTAACGATTCCTTCATGTCTTTGTTTTCTTTCAAGAGATTTTCCTTTTCACCACTTAGACTGTTTCTTTCATTTTCTAACAGTTCTATTTTAACAGTCAGATTATTTACTTCATTCTCTAAAGAATTTAATTCTCTTTTTAAATCAATATTTTTCTCATTCATATGTTCACATTCACATAGCAAGTCATTAAATGCATCATGAAGTTCTTCAAAAGTAAAGTCAGAGGATAGATTGGGATGCTGAGAATTTACCTCATCCTCAATGTTGGCCATAAAGCAAATGTTGGCGACTTCGTCATCTTGAGACTCATCACTTGATGAGAGATCTTCTTCACCCCATGCAGCTAGAGCCTTTTTCTTCATTTTCCTTTCCTTGCGATCCATCTTTTTCAGCTGGGGGCAGTCACTTCTAATGTGACCTAGCTTCTTACATTCAAAACATCGAAGCTCATTAGATGGATTAGACTCTTTTTGATCTTTTTCTTTCCGAAATGACTTCCTTTGATTAAATCTACCTTTCTTCATAAATTTCTTGAATTTCCTAGCTAACAAAGCAAAATCATCATCTTCACTGTCCTGAGAGTCTTTTTCTTCTTTTTCAACTTTGAAGGCTACATTCTTATCTTTCTTTGGTTCAGCACTATCACTTCGTTTCATCATGATTTCATGAGTCATTAGTGATCCTAGTAGATTATCAAATTCAAGTATGTCTAAATCTTTTGCCTCAGTAATAGCAGTGACTTTAGGATCCCATGATCTAGGTAAGCTTCTTAGAATCTTCCTAACTTTTTCACCATTTGTAAAAGTTTTTCCTAGAGACTCTAAAGTTGAAACAATATCATTAAATCTGGTGTACATGTCTTTAATAGATTCATTTTCTTTCATAGTAAATAATTCATAGTCATGAACCAGAATATTTATTTTTGTTTCTTTTACCTGGTTTGTACCCTCATGAGTTACCTCTAGTTTATCCCAAATTTCCTTTGTTGTTTTGCATGTTGATATTCGGTTGAATTCCTCTGGGCATAGAGCACAAATCAATGTGTTCATTGCTTTTGCATTTGTCTCCATATTCATTCTCTCTTCAGCTGTCCATTTGTCCATCTTTTTCATGTCAGCCAAGGTGACTCCTTTCTTAATAGCTTGCATAAGACTTGAATCCTGCATAAGATAGATATTCATTCTAGCTTTCCAGTAATTGTAGTTAGTACCATCAAAATAAGGTGGACGAGAAGTACTCTGTCCTTCATGATGAGAGGAGCTAGGAAAGTATGCCATTATGTGGATCTCGACCCTAGGTTGTTAGACCTAATTAAAAACAATGGGAACCACGCTCTGATACCAATTGATAGAATTGAGCTGATGTGGTATCCACCAAGAGGGGGGGTGAATTGGTAAAAACAAAATTTCTTTTGGAAAGTGAAAATATTTTTATGTAGAGAGGAATGATTATGTGATCTTTTGATGAATACACAAGGTCAAAAGTAGAATGATGCAAATTTAAGAGAAAAAGGATGAAGAGCAGTGGAGACACAGATTTATAGTGGTTCATCCTTCCAAGCTTAATCTACTACCTTAGTTATCCACTAAGGATTTTTAAAACAAGATATCACTATCAACCCTCTGCTCAATATGAGCAGGTCCTCTAGTCCTTGACTAGGCAATGTACAACCTCCCAATTTAATGGGCCCTCTAGCTACTGCTAAGAAGAAATACAAATAATGAAATAGAGAATCTAAGAGTACAACTCTTAGTTACAGATTTCTCTCTTTAAAATAAATAAACGAGGCTTAAAAGAAATAGAACAGTATATATAAAAGCCTCTTAAATGAGAGTACAGAGAGAAAAGAAGTAAAAATCGATGTAATAGTGAAGGCACGATCGTTCAAGATATTCAATAGTTTCTCAGCAGCCTTTAATGCATCTTCAACCACCTATTTATAGTTGATGGTGGGTATGTTTGAAATTTGGACCGTTGTGGGTGGTTGGCGAGCATTTAATGCACCAAAAACTAGCCGTTATAAAATCTGTGAAACAAAATAGTCGACAGAAGAAAACATTTGTCAACTATTTTTACAAGTATAATTAAGAATAGTCGACAGACATATACTGATAGTCGACTATTTTTAATACAAAAATCAAATAGTCGACAGACATACTAGAATAGTCGACAGTTGCTGAAATAAGAAGAAATTTTTGAAATGTAAGAACAAAAATAGTCGACAGATCATAATGCATAGTCGACTATTTTTACTCGATAGTCGACAGTTGTTAAAATAGTCGACAGATGCTTAAATAGTCGACAGGACATTAAAAATAGTCGACTATTTTGAGGCATAGTCAACAGAATGATTCAGATAGTCGACTATTCTATAGAAAATCTTGAATTTTTAATACATCCTCATTTGATTCTGTTAGAAACTCATTTTGATTATCTTTAAAGCAAGTTGAGATTATCAAAAGTATAGTTTGAAACAAATTAATCTTAACAAGCAAGTTTAGATTATCAAAAGTTATAATTTGAAACAATCTTTCATCCATACTCAATATTTCATATCTTGCTTTAAGACTTATATACTAAAAATGCATTTTCTCATTCATATAATCCATATAGTAGAAATTGATTTTCATATAGTCATTATCAAAACTACTTTAATACTAAGAGTGAAATATCAATCTCCCCCTTTTTGATGATGACAAAACAAATATGAAAGATGTGAAAATCAATTTACTCATTTTATCTCCCCCTTTTTGTCAATATCAAATAATAAGAATACTCCCTCTTTTTGAAACACATTGAAGCTCCCCCTTAAACCAAGGTGCACATAAAGAATTCAACCAGATCATTCAGCCCTATTTAAACATACATTAGCAAGAGTGAAATGTCAATACTAAAACATTCATTCATAGAGTAATAGTTGAGTTCAACAAAACATATAACAAAAGCTACTAGTAAATCTGCCAAAACAAACATACATAAGATAAAAATAAAGTGAACTGTATGATGAGGGCATCATCTAAACATTTGGAGAGATGGATGAAGGAGAAGACTGAGCGGATGAAGGAGAGTCAACTAGTGGAATGGATGGAGATGCAGCAGGTGGAGGAAACTGAGAAGAGAACAACTGAATAAGGTACCCCATCTGAGAAGATAGATCTTCTTGCTGCTGATGAAGACTCTGTAGATCTAGCCAGACTTCTTCTCGAAATTCTTGAAGGCTGGCTTCAACTCTTGATATATCTAATTTAAGATCTGCCATTCCTTGAACCACTAAGTCTTCATGAGATGATGATGGTCCTTCTGATCTTCGTTTCTTGCTAGGCCTTTCAATTTGGTATTGGTATCAAATGGTTGCAGGGGACCCCAGGGGAGGTCCGATTTTGCGAGTAAAGCAACCCTCAGGTGTTCTAAGGTGGAATGGAAGTCCCGTGCAGGTGTAGGGACGAAATCGACATTTTTGAGTAAAAAGTCAATTATTAATTTAGGAGAATTAAAGTTTGGTGGCTGGTGGGTAATTAATTTAAAATCTTGAGAGGGTCCAAGTATAATTATTAGAATTCCCAAGTGCAATTAATGTTTCCTTAAGTGAAATTATGGAAAATTAATGGGGTTTTATATGTGTAATATATATATATTGATGTATGTATGGTCGTGTATAAGTGAGAAAGCTTCAAGGAAGCTTCCTATTTGCAATTTGAAATGGCCGAGAAGAGCAAAGCGGGAGAGAGCATGGCCAAGTGAAAGAGATCGAGAGACTGCGAGAGATCGAGAGAGAGAGGCGGAGGGTGGTTGTTGGCTGGTTCCATCAGTGAAGGCAGCAGTTGCCATGGTCGCTGCAATGGAGGTCGAAGGCAACGAGCGACAGCTCGGGATGGTGGCAGCCGGTTGTGGTCGCGACGTCAGTGGCTGGAGCAGCAAGGGCAAGCGGCGGCCTAAGGCGCTGCTGTGAGCGCACAAGCGGGAAGCTCGCGGTGGTGGCTGCGACCGAGGTGATGCAGCGGCGTCAACCATGGCAGTAGCAGGCGAAGCAGCCACGGTGGCTCGAGGTGTGACGGCCGTTGGTGGCGCATGAAAGTGACTGAGGGCAAAATGAAAGCAAATGCTGATGGTCGGCCATGGTGATTGTGGTGGCGTCCATGGTCAGCAGCTACAGCAGCAGCAATGTGGAGGCAGCGTGCGCGCGGGGAACCAGCGACAGCAGAGGCGACTCATGGTGGCAGTCGTGCGGCGTTCAGGGTGGCCGATGGTGATGAGCGACAAATACCGCGATGGCCGGTGGAGGCCGAGTGGTGGTGGCATGCTTGATGAAGAAGAAGGAGGAATAGGAGCATGGGCGGGAGAATGAAGGAGGAAGAAGAAAAAAAATAAAAGAAAAAGAAAAATAAAAGAAAAGAAAATAAAGGGAAAAATAGTCGAAAAATCCAGAAAAATTGGAGAAATTTCTAGAAATGATTATGGGGCTCGAGGAGCATGCCAGAAGCTCAGAAATGGGATTTTGAGTACAAGGTGGCATCCCATGAGGCATCGCTGGTTTGGGCATTTTTCGAATTTGTCCCCCAAATTGGCTAAGGTAATTAATTAAATTTCTTTTCGAGTTAATTTTCATTATTTGAGATAATGAGCTGTGTAGTGTTGGTTGGATTGAACCCTCGGGTGGGGTTTATTGGGAGTGTTGTTAGGTGATGTTTATGGTGTATGGCGAAATCGAAGCCCTGGATTAAATTCTAATATTGTGGGGTTTTGTGTGATTGGTATCTAGGTTCGACCGAGAAGGCGGTGATCCTCGTAATTCTTGAAGTTAGGGCTAGCGTTCTCGCCCGAGGCAGAGTCGAAGCTTCGAGCCAGGTAAGGGATGACCCCACGTGGAGGTGGCCTTCCAAGTTAGTAAATATGTCTGATAATGTTTTTATGTAGCATTTGCATGTAGTGGTTGTTACTTGTGTGATGCAAGATCTAGTGGACCTATGGCCATATGGAGGACTAGTGTTGTGGAGGATGATAGGTCGATGCCTCAAACCTTGGAGGGTTGTGAGGATGGATGGGCTTAGCCTCATTTGCATGCATTTGGCATACATAAACATGGTTATATTCATATTTTCATGCATTGCACCTTTACTGAGTCTTTGTAACTCATGAGGTTTTACCTCATGTGTAGATGATGCAAGTCCGGATGCAAGCAAGGATGGTGTTGGGAGGCTGTTGTGGCAATTAGCTTTGTTTCCTGAGATGTGTTATTGTGTATTCTCCTGTAATTCTTATATGTATTCGTGTGCTTGAATGTAAGCGTTGTTAAGCACTAGAGGTATCTAGTTGTTGTAATCATAATGGTGTGATAGATGATTGTGCGTCTGCGTGATGTATATGTGGCTTTAGTTGTTGAAGCCAAGTTCAGACCGAGTAAAGATCAGCGAGGTATGTTCTCATAAATCCCCAATACTCAGCGAAGTGTTTGTTATGCTAGCTTTGTGTCTGGGTCACATAAGGCTTGCTATGAGGCGAGCTGAAGAAATGTGAAGCTCAGTCGGGTTTCGGGTCTCAATCCGCTACATTTTCTTGTTTGAGTTGGGACCGATTCCTGAGTGGAGCAAAGGGAAGGACGAAGCCTAGTTCCCACCTAGGGTGTTTCCTATTGAAACATAGTTCAACCCTTCAGTTGTGATTCGTCGGGTGAGTAATCCGATCGATTATTTACCGGTGGTGCTCGTAAGTGAGAGCAGGTCGTTACAGTGTTCTACACAGTGACGCGCATTTTGGGATTAAATCCCAGATCGACAAAATCGAGGATTGGTTGTGACTTGAACCAGACAATACATTGTTATGTGGACCCCGACCATTACAAAATGGTATCGGAGCCGACCCCCGAGCCTCTGAGCATAGTGGTGGGATAAACCTCAGCCAGGACGCTAAGTCCCTAAGGGGGGTACGTGCAGGCACCTTAAGCAATCCCACATCGGCCATGCAAAGAGGGGGAACTGGGCATATAAGTGTGGAGAGTGTTTTACATAGTGACGCACGTTTTGGGATTAAATCCCAAACCGACAAGACCGAGGATTGGTTGTGACCTGAACCGGATAATACATTGCTATGTGGACCTTAGCCGTTACACCCCCCTCTTGGGTGTGTATCATAGCATTTCAAACCTATCAATTAAGTGTTTATGGTCGGGACCTAGATTCAATTTCTGGAAGTTTGTATAAAGTGCCAAAATCGATCAACAATTTTTCAAAACTGTTGACCAATCAAGCAAATCGATCGACAGATTCTTATAAATTATCAATCGATTCTGTTGATGTCGATGGCAGATTGCACGACCATTTGTCTTCTTCAGCAATGGAAAGGTGGACGCATGGCAACAATGGATGATGGGAGGACGAGGGGAGGATGGCGTGCATTCTTGGCACATCTTCTTCTCTCTCCTTTGTCCCCTCCTGATCCATTTGTTAAATTCCCCCTTTTGTGTGCCCTAGGGTTTCCATTTTTGGGAGTATATATATGTTTGTGTTTATGCTAAGAAAAAGAGAGGATTGGATTGTTTGCTGGCTCGTTTTTCTCTCGGCCATCCTTACTGTTCTTCTCTTAATCGAGAAACCCGAGCTCCCATTGCTCCTTTTGCTTCTCTCATAGCTATTGCAATTCATTGTTCTTAATAGTGAGATTATCAAATTTGAGAAGCCCATTTTTTATTTGTAACCCAAATTCATTTCTTCCCTTAATCTCTCTTACTCTCTCTGTCTAGCACAAAGAGAAAGTAGAGGGATTCACCATCTCACCAGAGTGTGGACTAGATAGGCCCCTCGTAGTTTTTGGGGATGGTTCAATCTAATCAAGGCAATTTGGGGAGCTATTTTTTGGAGTAAGAGCTACTGCCATTGGGTGGAGTTCAACCTCTATATTTCCCTTCAAGCATTGAAAGGTATAAGTTCTAAACCCCCTATGGCATGGTTTAGTTTCGGCTTGCATATGGACATTGGAAACGAGTCTTGTAGGGTGATTTTGGTTGATGTTTCTCTGTCTTCTTTAATCTTTTTGAAAAATATTTTTGAAATCAATTAAAAACCTTACATTGGTGCACCTCATAATGGCGTTCCTCATCACCCACAACAATAACTCCCCACTCTTGCCTTGGGCTGAAAGATGAAGGGAATAGTAAAATAGGAGTGGGTGCCTAGTAGCTCATTGAGGAAGAGTCTTTGGGGGACTCACAACGCTTAGCTTTTCGAAGGCTGTGACTATAAATAGATGGTGGTCCCAAATGGGCCACACTTTTATCCTGAAAAGCTTATGTCATTCGAAGCTCCTGAAGACCTTTGCTCGTCCTCGGTAGTTTTCTACTTTTCTGGATCACGCTTGCTGAAAAATTCTACTCTTAGAGGTAAAATGGATTTCGAACAACCTTCTATTGACTTTATCATCTCCCCATGGATGAGAGCCTCACTTGTAAAGGGAAAATACGATAAAAACCTTGTGCGATCATTTCGTATCCCCAAGTCATGGAAACCAAGGGGTCCTAGGAGAGGAGAACTTACTACTACCGTTAAGGAATGAGATGTAGCAATACATTTAGATAGTTTGCGAGTAGGACTTAGGATTCCCTTACACTCATTTGGGATGCAATTTTTAAGGAAGGAAATATTAGTGCAGGCGTAGTTGCATCCGAATGGTTGGGTCGTGTTGGCGAGATTTTTTTTTTTTTTTTTTTGTGCAAGGAGTGGAGGGTGGAATCCATGAGGTCCTTATTACACTACTTTTATCATGCTCGCACCATAAGAGGGGAGAAGGAATTCGTGTCCCTTCAGCATATGCATTTTTAGATTAAACTGTTTAGAGGTGGATCTCAGAAGATAAATGATTTTGAGACTAGGTGGATATTTGTCACACCACCTGCAGGGCACTAGGGGTCGTTATGATGTTGCAACACTGAGAGATTGAGGAGCACAAGGTGCAATTGAGCGGAAGTAGACTTATTAGTGAAGGATCACTAAGATGATGTCAATAAACTTGCCGAATGAGGCTCGATAGTTTTATCAAATTTAATAGATGACGCACGTCTTATTGAGACTAGATGCATGGTTGTTGAAGAATGCAATGAGCTAGTCCTTTAGAACCTACTCAAACTCAGATCTTCATGTCCCCCTTATCCGTTTCGTTAGATGATAACGAGAAAAGGAGAAGGGAGGAATGTGAGGGAGATGACGAAGTGCTAGATATTACAGGTGACTTAAATATGGTCGGAGAAGAGGAAGAAGGGCTGGAAAGGGAGTCAGACCCTAGGGGTGCTTACCCTTGCTTTTATCTTTTTACTTGGAACTTTAAAGCTTTTTGAATATTGATATTTAATAGCTGCACTGATGATTTGATTAAATGTACAAAGATGAGGCAGCTTCATAGAGCGACACGGGCCCAGCAACAGAATTAGAAAAATAGGTGCAAGAGGCCCTTCAAAGGACATAGTTGCCAGCCACCCAGGCCCTTTCTTTGAGAGAATGTGAGGGAGAAGAATCTTGACAAGTCTGGACGAATAAGAGGGTCTAGACAAATGGAAAGGGTCCTAGCTTGGCGAGAATTTTTATGGACCCCTTTTTAGAGGATTTTTTCAATTTCTCTACAACAGACCTTCCACCATCCCCCCTCCCCCCATATGCTGGCGGGGCTATTGAGGAATGAGAGATCCTAGAACCATCACCATTAAGCCCAGTGGCCCAAGAGGCTATAGCGGCTGCACAGGAAGAATGGGAAGCTAGGAAGAATGTCAAGGCTTAAGTAGAGCTAGAGAGGCACCATGGCCAAATCAGACCATCAGCAACTTACCTTTTCCATAGTTGACAAAGCGACTGGAAAGGAAATTACTGGCTTCAGAGACTAGGGCACACCCGCCCTTATTTCCCAACTTGGGCCCCAACTACTAAGGAGTGGCATAAGAAAGACGCCAGCAAGTAGAGGGGCGCGAGTTTTTTGAACCGCCCAAGACTTCTAGATACGGATACTATTTTGGAGCCGAGCATTGTAGCAAGATTGATGTATACCTCAATAATGTTGCACGATGAGGCAATGTATTCAGGGGATACACTAAGCCAGCTTGACATAGCAGAACAATATTTAACTAAGGTATGGAGAACCTTGAATTTCTCTTTTAGCACTTCCCTAATGTTTATTACGGCTTATGATATTTGGACTTTTTCTTAACAAAGAATTCAACAACGAGTGATGACCATGGCGAAGGCTTGAGCTGACCTAATCGAGGCTCAGGTAAACAAAGGTTGGATGGTCCGCCACGTTCTATACCTACAGAATAAAGTAAGCGAACTGAAGCATGAAGTTAGGGACCTCAAGGAATATGAGAGGCAGGCCTCCCGACTCGAGCGTGAGGAAAATAAGGTAAAGAAGAAAAATGCCTCCTTGAAAAGGGATGTTGAATATTTTAGGAAAACTAAGGCGTCTTTGTCAGGGACCAATTCTGAGCTATCTGCTGAGCTAAAGTGAGCCTTGTATGAAAGGGATGATGCCTGCTCCCAATTTTTGGAAAAGAAAATGCAGGTTAATGAGTTATCTAATCAACTCAGGGGGATGAGCATTAAGGCCATTAAGGCCAAAACAGTTAAGGAATATTGATTGTCCCGATTGTGTTATGAGGAGAAAGATTTGCTTTGGGCTTCATGAAGTATGAATTTTACTTGGCCCAGGAATATTTAGAGAGAACGTGCCCGGACACCGACTTTTTTGATGTCATCTTCACAGGCCACAAGATAAGAAGTGAAAGATCTTGACAAACCTGTTGGTCCATGGAGCCCATATGTGCTGGAGCCGAACACGCCAGCTGGCACAGAGGCTTCTCAAGGGATGGAAGCAATAGGCTCCTTAGAGGATATTAAATTCACTTATTTGGATTTTACAGAGGGTGCTCCTGGTCAGGAGGACGGGTTTCCTGAGAGTTTGATTTAGGAAAGATTTATTGTTGCCCCCTTACCCTCTTTTGCCTTTTTGGGCTCATTATTTTTTTTGTAATTTTGAGAACTTAAACGGATACAAATACAATGAGCATTCTTTTTGGGATTGGTTTGGATGACCAATTGGGAGCCTATCATGTGTATGAGTTATATGATGCATGGAGCATGAACAAGAAGCAAGAAAATAATTTAATTATTACCACTGAAAACGTGTCCTTTCTTGGAGCGAGGTCCTAATACTTATGTGCATATCGGCGTATAAAGATAATCTAGCTCCTCAGATGAAGGATGCTACTCTTTTCCAATTCATAAAGGTCACATCAATTATATATATATAAATTTATGAAAATAACGAAAAAGATAATGAAGTACTTTTAGAAGTAACGGTATACCTGTCGAGGCAATTAGGAATATCTGGCCCTAAGACTGACTACCAGTTAATTTTGTTGTATAACTAGCAGTTAATTTTGTAAAATTTTATTACAATTCCACCCTTCTTATCTTAAAATTGGCTTAAATTAAATATTTATATGCATTTTTTAGTTTTATTATTTAATACATATATTCAATTGGAATATACATGCCTAATACATATATATATATAATATATAATATATTAATAACATATTCAATTGAATTGGATGCCTGAAGGTCGAGTTGAAGACAAGTCTAATTGGGGCCCACAATAGGAATTGAAGTCCAGAAGAGTGAAGCCCAAATTTAATATTAGAAAATTGGAAGCCCATATTGAAGGCCCACTACTACATTGAATTGAAAAGCCCAAATTGGAAGCAAAGCAGCAGCCCCCACGTGGTCCCTCTTCTGCAATTAATGATCAAATCAAGGCCAAATTCCAATGAGCTTATATATATTTATTCATCTTCTTCAAACAGCAGAGGGAGTCCCAACCGCATGGCAACGAGAATAAGGGGCGAGAGAACACACAGAGAGGTTTATTAATTCGCGAACAGTGAGAGCGACGAAGGGATTATTCAGCCGCACGACTGTGTTCTTCTTTCTTCTTCATTACTGTTCCATTGTTCTGCAACTTCGTTACTGCTCTGAAATTTTGTTACTCTTTTATTTTTATTTTTTACTATTAATTACGTTGCCATGTTTTAATTTTCTGTTAATTATTTTACTGTTCATTCAATTCTGCAACTTTAATTTCTATGTAATTTCAATTTCTGTCTATTTAAATACTGTGTATTTATATTCTGTATCTTTAATTTCAGCACTTTAAATTCCAAATGTTAATTTCTGTATTTTAATTATTGCCATTTAATTTTCAGCACCTAAATAATTACAATTTTAATTTCTGTCTTTTAATTTTTTGTCTTAAATAATGAAAATGTTCGGCTAATAATTCTCAGGCCAAGGCGAGGACGGTGTCCAAAGTCAAAATTTCCTGGGATAGTCGAATTTCATTATAAGTTGAGGTGTAAAAATTAATTTTTAGGTTTTTATCAAATACTTGAGTGTGGATTGGCGTATATGTCTAATCTGGAACCCTCATGTCATGTATGTGGTTGCTCAACCTGAAAATATTATCATCCCTAAGCCTAAGTGTACTTTATATATTTCGATTTATGGTGGTTGCTTAAATTAGAGTCACCATGCCACGTATATCAGTTACTAGAATTAGAACCATTATCATCCCGAAACATAATCGATAGCAAAGATTTTAAAATTAATTTAACTAAATGATACCCTCTTTTGTGAGTCTTGAAAAATATTTAGATTGGCACTGAAATTGTCTTGATCTAAGATGTTTTGTTTTTAGTACCAATTTATTAATTTTTCAACATTAATTGATTTGATCTGATCCACTCATACTCATCATTTCAATTTTCTGTACTTTCATTTTTCATATATAAATAAATGAATTGGTCTGACAAATCATTTTGTATCACAGCTTTTATTTCCGTTTTAATGAAGATCTCCCAATTGAATCGACCTAGACTCTCATCCAGTAAATAAATTTATCCTATAACGCACACTCATACACTAGCGAGTATAAATGCCTTGTGCCTGCATGCTTGTTTTCTCCTTTATTTGTTTGTATATATTTGTTTGAATCAATTACACAAGATTAAGTGTAGTCAAAGATAGAATTTGAGATAAATATTCGTAGGTCTAGAATAAGGCGTGAGACATCCTACATCTAACATCATCCAGGAGTACTACTATCGCCACTTGCAACTAGGGGTGAGATGCATGCTCGAGTCCACCAACCGTCTTTTACCCGCCAGTCTCATCCATAGTCAGGATGTTGCCACTCTGTCTTGGGGCCATTCGAGAGGGAGTACACCAACCCATAAAGTCTTTTCTTGGAAAGGTCTGGCTAAGAAGAGCAGTACACTGTCCTAGGCATCTTAGTGGATTGGAAAGGGTAAGTACTAGTGGACCTACATAGAGAAAGACAATCTCTTAGAACTCTGTTTCTTTCACTAATTGGTGCGTCGATGCACAAGGCCAGTGGAGCAGTCGTTTAAGGAAGCAACCTTGGTCTTTGCATCCAAAGATGATGGGACTGTCCGAGATGCAAAAGCATTGGGTAAGAAAATTTTGGGTGGAGATGACAAGGGCCCTAATGACACAGAATGCACCAAGGGTAGCTTTATTTTGGTGATGCGGTTCAATGGAAATTTTCCTAGGCCACTTACGCCCATGATCAGAACACCAATATTTTATCAAAACAGTTCGATGGAATGCTTACTTCTGTAACCATAAAGTTTTGTCGAAGCGGTTTAGCAGGACACCTACTTCCATTATGATAAGGTTTTGTCAAAACAGTTCAACGAGCTGCCTACTTTCACTATGATAAGGTTTTGTCAAAGCGGTTTGGCGAGATGCCTACTTTTGCTATGATAAAGTTTTGTCAAAGCGGTTTTTGGCAGGATGCCTACTTCTGCTATGATAAATTTTTGTCAAAGCAGTTCAGTGAAATGCCTACTTTCGCTATGATAAGGTTTTGTCAAAGTGGTTCAGCGGAATGCTTACTTCCGCTATGATAAAGTTTTGCTAAAGCAATTCAGTGGAATGCCTACTTCCACCATGATAAAGTTTTCTCAAAGCAGTTCTGCGAAATGCCCACTTCTGCTATGTAGGACAATAATTATTTTTGTTTTAGCAATTTGGCAGAGGACCTATGTCCGCAAGATGTACCAAGGCATGGCTCTTGTGGCCCGACATATGAAAGATAAGGGTGTCATTTTCTGATGATTGAGGTTTTGATATTTTTGTTTTAGTAGTTCGGATCCTTCCTTACATCCACTTTACCTTTAATAGATGGCTGTTCAAATAATTCGTGATGTTACGAGAATTCCTCTGCTCGAAAATCCTATTTATTCATATCTGTCTGATTTTGAACTTGGGATTACAGGAGATGTATAGTAGGCCGAGCCTAAGGGTTTTCATCCCCTTAGCTTCCTAGTCTGGTTCTTAGTCTTTCCCTAAAATGCTCCAAAATTGAGGATACAAACATATACGTGTTATCCTATATCTTTTACATCACGAGATCATTTTGTTTATGCAGTTCGATACAAACACCTACGTCTGCGATTTACAAGAAGTTAGTTAGTAATGTCTTCTTTCGGTTGCTTCTGCACCTGGCAGCTTCCACTTCCAATCTTGGAGCTGCTTAGCTCTACATCTTCAAGTGTGGTACTTCTATGGTGTCGTACAGTCTTATGCCTTTCAAAGCACTTATGGCCTTCTCAGTCTATCAATTGTCTGGCTTGTCAAACACTTCCGACAAAGGGGGAAGAGACTAGTTCAAGAGTAGCTGCAAAAACATGTCGTTGCATAGTTGTTGTAACACCCCGCCTCGCATGGGCGCGTCACTATAACACAATTCCCGGAAATCTTTTCTTTTTTTTTTTTCAAGTTCTTCACATGTGGTAATTTCAAGAATAATCTTCACATGCAAATAAAAATCCCAAGAACCTCAGTCTTGTCCGTTTAACTAACAAGATCAATAATTTTAAACTAAACGAGACATAGTATAACGCAGCAGATTAATTGACATCAAAATGTCGTGGCCTACCACGAGTTTCATACAAAGTGTTCCCACACCGAAATATGGATTACAAAACTACCAAATAATAACAACATTATCTTACAACTGTTCATATATATACCAAAGTAAATACCATCGCTTCAAAATGATACAACGACTATCATACTAAATACCATTGGCCCTAAATTGGCCATGTCCTCGCCCTTACAGTAGTCTCTGGCTGGAACATTGAATGTTCTAGGGGCATAACATAGATTAGATGATAAAACATCTAAGTGATGGCATGATAAAGTTTACTGAATGCATGAAAGACATACGAGTATGGTATATATAGACAACAACGACATGCAACACGTCTAACTTGAGAAATTGCCCTAACATACTCAACCTCCTGTGAAAAATCCATTCCACACACCTTTGGGGTTAACCTTGCAACATACTTAATCCTCGAGTTCCCTACCGTGTCACCCGATCACTGGGATTAACCTTGCCCCATTCTCAAGAAAATCCCATCCCATCCCCCACGAACATAACAACGACGAGAAAATCGATACCCTGATAATATGAAAAACCACACGCTATGCACCGACTCTTTTATAAGTAAAAACAGTTGATACAATCTACCACATGTTCAATATGCATATGATGCCACAAGTACCTAAGTAAAATGCCTATGCATAACATCCTAAATTCTGGAGGGTATAACCGCTAACTTGAACTGGTTCAATCACATATAACCTAAACTCGGGAGGATAAAACCACTCACCTGAACCCACTACACACACACACACCAATACACTTCCAAAACGAGGGTGAGACTAGAATCAAACCATTCACCTTAATTCAAAAAAGATCAATTTTTGCCTTGAAAAGCATGTTGTACCTCAAAAATCATGCAATCCTTCCCCTTAACAATCAAACCGTCTTCTGCTTAACATTTATGTCTATAGAAATCAATATTCCTATTTTTACTCAATTTTCTCTATTTTTAAACCTTTCCTACTTTCGAAAATTCATAAAAAATACCTAGCACCCAATTTCACCAAATATTTATTCATGAAAATTCCTAAAATAATTTTAACAAAATTACAAAATTAATTTCAAAAGAAATCATCACCTCACGCGCCTCTCACGTGCCACCCCAAGCCTCGGCGAGTGAAGTCCATGCTCAGCCGGTTCCGGTAGTCTTCTCCTGTGGTGGTAAGTTTCCGATGACCTCTTTTGGCTAAAACAACCACAGGGCCTTGAAGAGCTTGATGAGGCGACCTCGATGGCACCCTCAAACAACCAAAACAGTCATCAAAAATTACCTTAAATGGCAGTTGCAGGTCGTGGTCCGACGAGGCCCAACCTTCCAGCCAAGGCGTTGAAACCCTATCAAACGCACATGAAACCCCTCGAAACTCTCCATAAATGATCCCCACAACACAAGAAACAAAAGCCCTCTAACCTCTTTGCTCGATTCTTTCCAAAATGAGAGTAATTTTGGTCGTTTTATTTTTGAAACCCTCGGCCATCAACCCCCCCTTTATACTCGTTTCCAATGCAATTTCCCACCAAATCTTGCTTGTTCTTATCCCATAAGCCCAAATCTAGCCTTTAATCTCATCAAATAGCCCTAAATCATGCACAAAATCCTTTGAAAAATTCGGTCAAAATGCCGATCTCCTTCTCCATTAAAACTGGTCATTTCGCAGCCATTTTCAGCCAATGGCGACCACCACTCACCTCATTGTCACTTGGAGGCTATCCCCGAGCCTCCAAGCGAGCTTCTCGACGTCCCAAAGGTGGCTGCCGATGGCCATGTGCGACGGTCGTATTCACACCATGAAGTTTTCTTTTTTTACACTTTAGCCCCTGAGTAATTTCCAATTACATTTCCACCCTATCCTTGATACCCCTAAACTTCTCATTAATTCCTCTACTACCCTCAAGTTCCAATTTATTCATTTCCCTCAAGAATTTTTGAAAAATTCATTGTTTCGACCTCTCTCGGACAGTTTACAAAATCTGCACTTTTACTTGGATGCCCCTAATCGCGTGTTTTTTTATCTCAAACCTTTGCGAATCTCTTGATTTTATCAAATATCACTTATTTGGTCAATTTTACCTTCATTGACTTGCTTTGACATAGACCCTTTGTAATACTCGAGAAATTATTAAGAGTATAAATGATTTTTAATGAAGGGTATAACTAGAATTATTGAAAGAATAAGGCTATATGACACACTAACGCAGTTTTAGACGATCAAATTAGTCGGAGGGAGTAACCTGAACCTTAGATAGCTAAAGAAAATTGTACAGTATCAACAAGTGATTCGAATTATGATTTTTAGTGATGAGAGAAGAGGGATCGGGAACAGTTTTCGCTACAGCTGTCGACCGGGCTGAGAAAATTGATTCGACGTAGGAAACATCCGGAAGATCAACGGAGCGCATCAAGGACTAGTATTTAACGTGTAGAACAACCTTTAAGCGATTTCGGGTTAAATCAAATGGATTTAAGGTCAATTTGACCAGCAGGGCCCAAGTGTAGTTTTCTAATTTTGCCCGATGGAGGTCAAAATGGTAATTTTTCAGGAGTTTCGAGGGTCAAATGAGATGTACTAAACTTATGGGACTTAGTGGTATGTTTGGATAGTTTAGGGGCACAAGGAAAAGGGTTGAAATGGCAAAGAAAGAAGCAAGGGGGTTAAACTGCAATTTATCAAAAATGGCATAGAGTGAACAGTGAGGAGAAAATCGACCGCCGCCTTCACCGCACGTGGCCGTCGTTTTCAGGCGATGGGATGGCCGAGAGAGGTTCGGGGGAGGTAGTATACGGCGGTGGGTTGCTTGTAGGCCCAGTTGTGACCGGTGATTGGCCGTATTTTGGCCGGATTTTGGGTATAAAAAGGGGCCGAGGGTTTCGGATTTTTGGACGTGAAATCGACCTTGTTTTCGAATGTTTTTGGGAAAGTGATTAAGGGGTTTATGATCCTTGCAACAAGGAGTAGAAAATGGGAGTGTTTTGAAGTATTTTGGAGTAGTGTAAAGGCCGATCGAAGCTCGGCCGAGAATGGGTGGCGGACCGCCTTCCGCCGCCTGCAACCGGCCGTTTGGGCCATTTTTCGGTGGCCTTTCGGCCTCAAAATGGTTCCACCGGGATCGACTTCTCAAGGGCTTCAAGGGGGTACCTTTTGTTTGGGCATCAGAGACGTCGGCGGTGACCAGAATTTTGGGGAAGAAGGTGGCGCGTGGCTGCACGCGCCACACACCAACCGCACCCACGCGCTAGGCGCGTGAGGGCGCGTGAGAAGGGAAATTTCAGTAATTTTTCTTCTAGTATTTTTATTGATTTAATTTAGGATTTATCATATTTAAATATTTGAGAAAATATTTGAGGAAATAATTATTTTGAATTATCGATGTGAAAAATAGGAGAAAAATAGAGAGAATTATGAAAAAATTGAGGAAAATGGATTTTAATGCTTCCTTAATGAAATATGGTGTTTTAGGGGTATTGTGGCTTGAGGTTGAATATAAGTTCAAGTATTTGGGATTTGGCACGCAAATCGAGGTAGTGCACGAAGATCGAGGTGATTCGAATACGTACGAGGTGAGCGGTCTGATCCTATCTTTACCTTATCTTGAAAACATGTTGGAAGGTGTTTAGTGGGTTCAAGAGGGCGGTGTTACCCTCCCGAACTTAGGTTACACGCAAATGGGACCAGTTCTAGTGAACAGTTTTACCCTCTAGAACTTGGATTGTTCTGCGAAAGCGTTTCACTTATGTATTTATGTCATCATTTGCATATTGAACATGTGATATATTGCATCAACTGTTTTTACTTGCAAAAGAGTCGGTGCATGGCGTGTGATTTTCATATCATCGGGGTATTGATATTCGTGTCAATGTTGTTTTCTATGTGGGACGGGATGGGGTCTACTTGAGATTGAGACAATGTTAATCCAGGTGAACGGGTGGCATACTGGGGCACTCGAGGGATCAATGTTAAACCAGGTGAACGGGTGTCACGATGGTGCACTCGAGGGATTAACATTAGACCAGGTGAACGTGTGCCACAGTGGGACATTCGAAGGATTAAGTATGTCAGGGTGATGTCTCAAGTTAGACGTGTCTTGCATGTTGTCGTTTGTCTAAGTATGCCATGATCGTGTGTCTCTCATGCATTGTATTAACTATTTCATACCGTTACTTAGATGTTTTATCATCTAACCTGGGCTATGCCCTTGGAACATTTAATGTTCCAGCCAGGGACTGTTGCAAGGGCAAGGACGTGGCCGGTTGAAGGCCAATGGCGCTTAGTTTAATAGTCGTTGTGACGTTATTAGTATGTATTTCAGGTTATAAATGAACAACTGTATAGTAGCATTGTTGTCATCTGATCTGTATTACGTTAAGGAAATACCATGTAAGAACTACGGTTTTTGATATTAATGTATCCGCTGCGTTATACAATGTCTCGTTTAGTTTAAGATTATTGATCTTGGTAGTTAAACGGGCAAGGCTGGGGTTCTCGAGGTTTGTATCTGCATGTGAAGATTGTTCTTGACACACCACGCGTGTGAGCTTGGAGGGGAAAAAAAAGGAAATCCCGGGAATACCCTTATAGTGACACGCCTGGCGAGACGGGGTGTTACACCCTTGCCTTTCATTTACGTTTTGGATATTATGCATAGTCCCAAGATGTCTTTTCTCGCGGAAAATGACTTCACAATCTTCATTATTCACAATAACACTCCCCTGTGAGCGTCGGCAATGCTATGGAGAATGATCCCTGGCCATCAAATACAAGTTTGGGCATTGTTGTGCCTTTGAACTTGGCCTTTAAGGATAAGGGGACCGTCCTTCTCACTTCCCACTTGCCTAGCATGAATCCTTACTCTAATGAACAGCATGAACTCCTAACAGAGATACAGAGTGGGGAAGTGTGTTCTTCTCTTAAGGGCCGACGTAATAGCGATAGAAAAACCTTGAAAGGCTAAACCAACCTGGGGGACTTTGGGGACCCCAGGTGACTCTTGTCTCAGAGACTTTTTCGGGAACTTTAGCCTTAGCAAAAGACTACTTATAACTTAGGTAAAATTTTAGGGCACCCCATAACAACCCCTCTTCCCCCCTTTTTTAATTCCTCCATTGGTCTAATTTCTTTCTAAGCAACCTTTTCTTTTTATTTTTGGCTCAAAAAATCTCTCTTTATATCACATCCCCTCAAATAACAAGTTTGTGCGTTAAAACTCTCTTAAAGGGTAAATTCATGGTTTTTTGAGCTAATTAAGATTAGGTCAATGAGGTTACAAGAAAGAAATCGAATGGTGGTCTATCATATGTTCTTGCATTTAGATTATCATAAGCTCGATATATCCCTAAAGAGAGACATAATAATAGATCAACCATATTACTAGATAAAGCATATCCTGCAATATCAAAACAACTTTATCACAAATGAAAACATGTCAACACATATTAATAGAAACACATAAAAACATGACACCACATATTAAGAGACAGGCATGAGAACATCTATAAGAACATTATTATAACATACTAACAGATAAATATATCAAGGTTTCTTAAACATATTCTCAAAGTATCCTCAACATATTAACATATTTTCAAGAAATGTGAGAACATACCTTACATTAAAATTTTACATAAAATAATCATCATCAAAATACTCAAGAACAAACTCAATGAAGTTCGAGATTAAAGAATAGGTTGATAATAGCCAAATGCATTTTAAATATATTGGCACGTACCGATAGAATGTTGGCAGATCCATAACCAAAGGGCTCATATACATGTTGATTTTGACACACATGAAGAGAATATGAGTAAATTTTACTTGTCTTTTGATATACTTTATTAGTGGGAGTTCATTCATATATATGATATGATGATGATGATGATTTTCAGTTCTTTATATATATTTGAGGAATTTTAGGTATTAAGAAAATCAATTATAACAAAAGATTTGAATATATAGTTGAATATTTATTATTATTATTATTATTATTATTATTATTATTATTATTATTATTGGTTTTATTAATACCTGAAATATTAAAAAAAAGAAGAGAGAAAGAAAGAAAGAAAGAAAGAAAGTGTTGGAATCAGAATATGATGGAATATAATGGGCATGAGAAAGCTTTAAAAAAAGAAAATTCCAACTTCAAGCAGTAGGGTTCAAAGTTTGTCCAAGTTGGACCATTCATTGCAATGACCAAAGAAAGGGATACCCTTTCAAACCTTAAACATCAACCACATTGAATTGTCGCTTACATGACATCATCATCATCGAGCTGTTTCCCAACAAAATAACCCCCTTTTCATTCTGTTTTTTTATTTTAATTAAAAATAATAATGATACGCGTACAGTTAAAAGAGTACAAAATTGTTAAAAGAGTAGAAAATTGTGTTTATTTTACGTTGTTGTTAGTAACAGAGGAAGTATTGCGGTTCATTTTAAAAAGTTAATGATTGATTGATTAAATTTTGAATTTTAAGATATGTTGAGACCTTGCAAATAGTCAAAGTTCATAGGACGTATGTATACTCAATTTATCTAATAATTTACTATCAACAAGTTAATGGAAAATTGTTAAAAAGGAAGGAAGACGACCCCTAAAATGATAAAAAGACTGTTTTGAATGACTTATAAAAGTGACTATAACTTATATATAAGATAGACATAATTAAGAATATAAATTCAAAATAATTAAATCTACTTTAATCAAATTAAATTTATTGTTATTTAAGTACAATAATAAATTTTGTACTTAGAGAATCGCTTTTTAAGTCTCCAAGAAAATATTATAGTGTTTTTAGTATATCTGAATAAAAAAGATTGTCTCGTATATATAGAAGTGAGAGTTGACAAACAAATGACATAGTCCACATTTCTTTCAAGATTGAGATTATCATCTTCTATTTCAACATTTAAGGTAAAAATTTTAGAGGTGAGTTGATACATTTATGAGGTGGGGGTATGATATAGAAGGGTTTTGAGGAAAGCAAGCTTGTGAGGGGATTTTCTGGGTCTCTTTCATTGTGAAAGTGTTTTAGGCATTTGTACAACCTCGTAGTGATCTTGGCTCTTTTGAGCCCATTATTTTCTAACATTCAATGATTTAAAATTAAATGAAAATTAGTCACAAGAATTGCAAATATTCGAATTAAAGCACTTATTTGAACTGCAAATAATAAAAAATTAACTTAAATGTGTATAAATTTTGAAGAGGGTCTGCTTTATCATTGATGGCAAGTGGAAGGAAGATGAATGATAGAAAAGAAAAGAAACCCAATTCAATTCAATTCAATAGTGAATTTTAAAGACTGAAAGTTCAAAAATAGAAATGGTGTGTGGCTACAGCCTACAGCGCACAGCAAGTGGAGCATATTAACCAATATTTTATATATAGATATTTGAAAAGTTGGAAGTGGAGAAGAGTCGGGTATGGGCCCTATTTTTTTCTTTTAAAATAGAAGGCGGCTCAAATAAAAAGCATAAACCAAGACCAAGACCAAAACAAAAAAGTGGTCTAAAAAGAGACAAATTATTGTTATGACTTTTAGTTTTTTGGTTTTTTGTTTTTCTGGTCATCTCATGGCCATCTCAATGCCTAATTCAGCCAAATATGGCTCTTTAAAATAATACAAGCTGGCAAAACTTACGTAATGAAGCCAAACTTGTTTACAAAAACAAAATTTGATCCCTACTTCTTCTTCTTCTTCTTCTTATAAGAAGGGCCAGAAAATGGTATCCGGGTGGTCAATTCATCTCATTTGAACAGAACAGCAGCAGTTATTGGACACTCCGAAAATTAATGCATCCATCAATTAATTTGTTAGGTAATCTTTTAAACTGAAAAAGTGTGACAAGAATATGAAGTCATTTATTAATCCTATTAATTAATCATATATATGTAGAGTTTGAGTGAGTATTAATTGACATTATTGACTTATGTTTTGATGATGATGATGATAAAATTTTAGGCATAATTTTAAAAATCGAATAAAGTTCTCTAACAATCGAGTATCAAATCACCAAATAAAGCTCTTTAATAATCGAGTGAGTGTGATTAAAAAAATTAGTTTTAACCAACTTTTAAAATATCACTCTCAAAGTACTCAATTATAGTAATTGAGTAAATCAATTTTTGGGCTTAGTGTTGTTAATAGAATAAGGAAATGATTAGTTGAGTAACATGTTGTCAAACTTGATTGTTGAGTTTGTTATTGAATTTTTTTATGATGATTATTTTAGACAAAACTTTAATGTAAGACATGTTCTATGATAAAGATGTTTTGAGAATATTTTCAAGAAATCTTAATATGTTTACCTGTTAATATGATTTATATATGTGAAAAATATTTTATCCTTTTTTAGGATACGATAAATTCTCATATTTCTTAAGAAAATGTTAAGATTGTGTTGGTAATCTTAAAATGTTATTATATTTTATCTATTTGTCAATAAAATTGTTTTTATGTCTTATCTATGCTAATAGGTTATTGATAAACTCATAATTTTATATTTGTATTCTCTTTATAATTAGTCTATTTAATATGTTTTATGTTTTATGGTATTCATTTGTGATGATTTTTTATGCTTAAGACATTAGTGACAAAATTTAATAAGTTATGTTTAAAAATCAGAAAATTTTGTCTTTATTATTACAAACATTTTTATCTAATATTTATTTTAATTTGTGCTATTTTTTAATTAAAATATGTATTTATCTGAATTTTATATATTAAATATCTTTTTGTAAGAAAAGAAAAAAAAAATTAAATTCCGAAGAAGCTGCAACTGAAAGGAAATCAAAGTGGAGAAAGAAGGCCATGTTATATTTATATATATATATATATAATATAATATAATAAAACAAAAGAAGGCAGCCGTGAAGCAGTGGAATTGCAATTGGAATATGTAGGCCCAAATAGAATATTATAAATTGGAAATCCAATTGAATTGAAGGGCCCATTGAGAAATTGAAAGCTAGGGCCACACATGCTACATATATACATATAATAATAATAATAATAATAATAATAATAATAATATATTAAGATACATGTATGGTGCAATTGGAGAAATAAGATAAGGCAGCAAGTGGCGCAAGAAAGATTCAAGCAAAGCGGCGGATTTGGACGCAAGAAAAAGAACGCGCACAGCAACAAAGTGGCGAGAAGAACAGCGGATGGAAGGAGAGGGAAGATAAGTTTAGATTTTTGTGTTATTTTTGTTTTATTGTGTCTAACTAAAGATATTCAAGTAATTTAAAAATGGTTAGTAAAATTGTGAGATTTATTCTTAGAGGGTGTTTGGCTAAGCGGTTTGACCTCTTATAAGCTGTTTATGCAGTTTATAAGCTAGATAATGTTTTTCTCTAAATTATTTGACAATACAAATTAACTTAAAAGCTAAGTAACTTAAACGCTACTATAATAGTGTTTGAAAAAAGCTGGTACCCCCAACTTTTGCAAAAGAAGCTATTGTGTTAACTGATGCTATTATTATTTTACCCTCAGATAAGCATAATATTTACACCCCTTGTCCATCTCTTCTCCCATCTTCCCTCGAGCTTATGTCATTACTGTCGCTCTTGCCGTCACCTTTCCTCCAAATCCGCCGTCGCCATCGTCTAGCAGGGTCACCACAAGCCGTTGTCGGGTTGGTAGGCTGTGCTAGTCGCTCGTCGCCCCCATCACTCGCTGCCCCATCTGCTTCAACTTATCCTCTGCCGTTGGTCGTCTGTCGCCATCCCCACCCTCATCTCCTTCGAGCTTCTCATCCCTGATGTGTGTATACATGTATATATATATAATAGCAATAAACATATATATATACATATAACAATATACTATATATATAACACATAATAATTAACATATATAATACATATAACAATATTGTATTAATATATTTTTAATATAAATGTATAATTTATCAACATTTAATGTAAAATTTTACATCATTTAATACTATGTCTATTTTGGTCTTTTTATCAAATTTTGATAGTTTATCAGCTCTTTCAAACTAAACACATAACTATTAATTAATAACTTAAAAGTACATTTATCCAAACACATTATTAGTTTAAACACTAGCCAACTTTTAACTTAAAAGCTAAATAGCTTTAAAGCTATGAAAAAAATCGGTAAGCCAAATACCCTCTTAATCTTATTTACTTTTCTATTCAAATATATGTGTATTTTTTTTTACATGTTAATGATTGTATGATTTGATTAACTAAAAATGTCTATTAGTTGATTGAATTATGTGGTCTATAGTTAAACTGAATTCATAATCTGTAATTATTATGATGTTTAGTTAAAGTAGCAATTAAGCAAAACAATTATGATCCTAGTTTTTGTTGCTAGTTTAAGAGAAACATAGAATGAATTAAATAATTTGACGCTTGTCGATTATTATTCATCTTTTAACTTCTTCTTAGTTCGTAATGCTATTAATAAATTTATGAGGATTGCTTAATACTAATTGGTTTATTGATAAGAACTAATTTGGGTGTTGGGCCTAGATTAATGAAATTAGAGAAGGTAAAGATTGTTATACTTTTTGATAATCTTTAGTTAAATATTTGACTATAAAAAATATATCTATTAGAGATCAATGATCAATTTACAATTGCGAGTAATTTTCCTTGAATCGATATTGTCCTCAATTAAATTTTATTACTCAATTTTGTTTCATTTAAATTATTCTTTTGTTAATTAAATTATAGCATTAAAATTTCCCCATTTTTATTTTATGTTTATTAATTAATTGTGATATTAAATTTGATTGACTATTCTTGTTGATCGACCTTTATTTGTCATTAATATAAATTATGTTGTGTTATAGGTAAAAGCCCATTAAAAGCCCAAAAGGTCAGAATATCTTTTTGGGCTAAAAGACATAAATTTTTCATATGCGAGGGGTCCCACACAAAGCGCGTAAACATGATAAGTCCGACATTTAAAAATTCTTTTGAATATTCCAAAGAAAATGATAGATAATTATCCATAATGAATTCTAATTCTAAAATGATAATAAAATATTTAGATAAACATCATCTCTAAGAAATTATATCCCTAAAAGGTGCAAGATAAATATCATTTATAAAAGATACAAGTTATCTTTATCTTAATTCTAATAGATTTTAGAATATCAAGATAGATATTATCTATAGCTATCCTAATCCCAATCAAATTAGGATCAATCAAGATAAATGTTATTTACAAAAATCCTAATTCTGAGACAGTGTGAATCACTCTATATTTCTCTATAAATATGCAAGTATGCATTCTTAAAGGGGGGCACAAGATGTTTTTGATGGGAGTTCTGATACACTGATATTGATTTCAATACTATTTTTTATTATTTTTAGTATCTGACTTGAGCGTCAGAGTGTTTGTGCGGGGAACTCTTCACGTGCTCTGACTGTTATTTTATTTTTGCAGGCTCAAGTGGCTTGAAGACGACGTTTCCATTTAACAAATTTTTATTGTTGTATTCATACAACAACAAATTGTAAGTAAAGTAATTTTATTTTTTGGTGTATTTGGCACTCATCAAATTTTTGGCACCGTTAATGGAGACTAGTTATCATCAAATTTGGTATTTAAAAAATATTTTATTTTATTTTATTTATATTTATATATTTTTTTGTTGTTTAGTGAATTTTAATAATAGTCCGTTGTGTTTTTACCTTTGTTTGTTTGTTTGTGAGTTTTGTATGTTTTCAGGTTTATAACTCGATCTTCTCATCAAAGTGAATTGAGATTTAACTTAGAAATTGACA
The DNA here is from genome assembly GCA_036245055.1 of Diospyros kaki. Classification (NCBI taxonomy): domain Eukaryota; kingdom Viridiplantae; phylum Streptophyta; class Magnoliopsida; order Ericales; family Ebenaceae; genus Diospyros; species Diospyros kaki. Next base: position 15,394,819 of record BSEG01000009.1, on the reverse strand, counting down.
GAACTATCCACAAGTTGAGGAAGGGAAGCTAGGTGTAATACCCAATATTTTTGTAAAATTATTGATCTTGAAGAAATGAAACTTTACAAAGAATTAGGGGTCTTAGGGTGAAAGTGCAATTTTTAAAAAATCTGGGGATAAGTGTAAATTATCAAAAAACCCAGGAGTTGATGCAACAAACCCTTTCCTAGGGGGCAATTGGAAGATTCAAAGATAACTCGAGGGCCCCAATGTTATAGGGGCTAAAGTGCAAATATACAAATTTTCGGACCAAAGTATATATAATTTTTAAAAACCCCCCAACGAGGTCACCGGAGAAGCGAATCGGAGCAATTAGTCGTTTGGAGTCATGATGGGCTCGCAAATCAAGGCAAGAGTTGGCATGGGAGGTGGAAGAACACCATTGGCCGGAGATTTCTATAAATAAGGCCTTTGGGGTGTAGGTTTTGAAGCAAATCAATAGGATTAAGGCAAGGTTAGGCTGGTTTGAGGTGGGAATTTTGTTCTTGGAGGTGTGGGGAGAATTATGGAAGAAAAAGAAAAGAGTTTGGTGAAGAAACGAGGGAGATATCAAGCTTCATCAGATTTTTGCCTTTCGCCGGAATTCGGATTGAAATGGTTGGAAAACGGCCAAAAATCAACGATCTTGGTCTATAATCGAGTAGAGGGGAAGGAAAGAAAATTTTTGGTTCAAACAAGAAGTGAATTGGAGTTAAAATGAGGGAGAAATCGCAAAAAAACGAAAGCTGGGCTGACTCAGCATTAGCCGTCGCCTAAGAAGACAATCGAGGCATCCAGTGCACGTGCCAGCCTTACTTACACGTGAAGGTGCGTGAGCCTATTCCTTGGGGCACGTGAGGGCACATGTAAGCTTCTTTTCCTTTGTAAATTTCTAGAAAAATAAATTAAATTATTTAAAACATATTTATATAAAAATATTTGGTATTTGTTTTACAAAAACCTGTGTTTACTGCAGAAAACCCAAACTCGGCAATTGTGAATAGTGTTTCCAAAGGTGAAATAGCAAGGTGAGTGGTTCTTGCATGTGTCTTGCTTCATCTCGACCTTCTTTGGTTTCATTTGTATGTGATTGGTGGCTTGCATATCATGTTTCCTTTGTTTAAAGCATGTCCTTTTTATTTTGCACGCATCACGGTATTTTGTGGCTAGTTGATGCAAGACCATCATGTGTGATCGGGGAGAGATCGCATGGCTCATGGAGGGGCGGGGAGTTTGGACATGATGGTCAGCAAGATGATTGCAACATCGCTACCTCATTGCCACGGGGAAGGGTTTCATGACATTTTACATGTTGTATAAGCATGCACTGATTTCCTTTTCTGAATCACTCACTAAGATGTTCATATCTTACATTGGCATATTCAAGCATGTCAGGTACCCCGAAAACTAGTGGAAGGAAGGGCAAAGAGGTTGCTGAAATTTGATTTCTTAGTATTTGTCATATATCACGAGTCTTGTACCTTACGGCCTTAAATGTTGTATTTCTAATTCGTGTAAAACAAAACTTTAGTACGACTCGAGTTTATCTTTATATTCCTTGAATTTTCAAGAGTTATTATGTTCAACTTGTACCTGTATTAAAGAAATCTAGCGGAAACCCCCATTATTTAGTTTCAGGTTCGATCTAGTGCTTTCGTTGGCAAAGGGTTTCCATAATGCCCATGTGTTGTAAATAACATGTATCTAGCATTATAATGTATTGTGAGAAATGTGGCATTACACTAGGCAAGTTTCAGCAGAACAAGCTTCGAATAATTCTTCTAGCCCTTTTAGTAATTCAGAAGAAAATGAAGTTATAGTCGTAAATGACAGGACATTAAAGGCGTTAACTGCTCCTTATTTAAACCAACAACCCTTATGTACGTATTAAGTACCCTAATTTAGATGCTTCTTTTGAATTAAAATTAGGACTCATACATTTGTTGCCTACTTTTTGTGGTCTTGTAGGTAAGGATCCTCACAAACATTTGAGTGTTCAAGCATGAGGCCGCAAGGCATTTTAGAAGAGTAAGTGAAGCTATAAGCCTTTCCTTTTTCCTTGGTTGATTTGGTTAAGGATTGGATGTATGACATTCCTTAAGGTTCAATCAACACCTGGAATGAGATGAAACGGTTCTTTTTAAAGAAATATTTTCCTGCTTCAAGAGCTGCTGCTAGTATAAGGAAAGAGATATGTGGTATTCGACAGTATAACAGAGAGACCTTGTATGAATATTGAGAGCACTTTAAGAAGTTGTGCGCAAGTTGGCCACATCATCAAATTCCTGATCAACTCCTAATCCAATACTTTTATGAGGGCTTGTTATCAATGGATAGGAATATGATTGATGTTGCTAGTAGAGGAGCATTAGTAGATGAAACTCTAGAGGCTGCAAAAAACTTGATTTCCAACATGGTATCCAATTCACAACAATTTGGGACAAGAATTGATCATACATCAAAGAAGGTTAACGAGGTAAATACTTCTAGCCTTGAACCTCAAATTTCAGATTTAACTTCTTTAGTAAGGTAAATGGCAATAAACAATGTACAGGCTATCAATGTGTGTGGAATTTGTTCTGTTGCTAATCATGTTACGGATATGTACCCAACTTTACAAGAAGAAGAGCTAGTCCAGCAAGCTAATGCCATCGGAGGCTTTCCAAGGCAACCCCAGCGAAAATAGGATCCATATTCCAATTCCTACAACCCAGGTTGACGAGACCACCTGAATTTGAGTAATGGGAATCAAGTTGCCTAGAATCGATATCAACCCCCATTCTAGTTAAAGCAGCAAGCAACCCAGCCTTCAAATATATCTCTTGAGGAAATTGTCAAGGCATTGGCTAACAATACACAATAGTTTCAACATGAGACAAGAAATAGTATTCAGAATAAGGAGAAACAAATTAGTTAGCTAGCAACATCAATGAGCATGCTTAAAGCTCAGGGAAAATTACCTTCCTAAATAGTTGTAAACCCTCAGTAAAATGCAAGTGTAATTACACTATAAAGTGGGAAAGAGATTAACACCCTTGTTCAGAATCCTTCAAGATTCGGTCAAGAAGACTAAAAAAGAGAATGAAAGAAATGATGCGAAGATCTCTTCTAAGGTAACCTCTCAAATAGTTGTGCATAATTCTGATAAACCTGTTCATTTTCCTTTTCCTAGCAGGTTATCTAAATCTAAAAAGGAAGAACAAGAAAATGACATCCTTGAGACTTTTTGGAAGATAGAAGTGAACACTCTTTTATTGGATGCCATTAAGCAAGTCCCAAGGTATGCAAAATTTATTAAGGAACTGTGTACTACGAAGATGAGGTTAAAAGGTGATTAAAAGATTAATGTGGGAGAGAATGTGTCAGCAGTAATTCAACATAAGTTACCCTCAAAATGTAAGGATTCAGGTACTTTTACTATTCCATATGTGATTGGTAATGCTAAGATTGAACGTGCCATGATAGATTTAAGAGCATCCATAAATGTCATGCCATATTTAATTTATGCATCTCTGAAAATTAGGTCCTTTGAAACAAACGGGTGTAAAAACTCAATTAGTTGACCGTTCTAATGCATACCCTGAAAGAATAGTTGAGGATGTTTTGGTGCAGGTTAATGAGCTGATTTTTTCTATTAATTTTTACATTCTGAACATGGAGGACAATGCTTCTCCAAATCTTGCTCCAATTTTGCTAGGAAGTAGTTTGCCACCATCTCTCAATTTCTTCCTCTAGCATAAAGGTGGCATAGTTTACTTTATCTATGTCATTGCACTGCAAGTGCCGAAGCAATTTCTCTGTTTGCTCCAACCAGTACTCGACCATGTTGGGATCGTCGTTGGATCTTCCCTTAAACGTTAGCAGTCGCTACCTCCGGTACTGCTCTAACATGTCGTCTGCGCATTTGGTTGGTTCTCTCTTGGTTGGTTGAGATTCTCCATGACCCTCTCCATTCTATCCAACCATCCTTCTGGAACTGTAGATTCCCTTTCTTGATCCTCACTCCTTAGGTTACTGTCATCGAGATGACTGTAGTGGCAAATCCCACTATCTCTATTATCCTCGTTTATGTGATAGGGGGTGACGAAAGCCCTGTTTCCTTATCGCCTAGTAGTCACCATCTGAAAAAAATGACAACATCTATTCAACGAGAAATCCTTTCCAAAAATGGAGTTTTATTTCCTTACAATCCCTACTTACAACATACGACAACCTTAAGAGAAACAAAACAACACAACTAGAGAAAAAGAAAAGTTGTCTGCGACTTTTTCTAGGGACTGGTCGACTTCCAGACCCAAGCACTATTGCATGTCACATCATCTCCAGACTCTACCCTTTGTCCATTAGGGTCGTTATGCTCGGCTGCCCCGTCCTCCTCGTTTGAGCTCAAGGCGACAACTTCCGTAAAGTTTGCCTCATCAGAGTCCCAATCCTCGTCTGAGTCAGGGTTCGCTTCTTCTTCTATTATGGCCTCTTTGTATATATCAGCGCCCTAAAGTTGATCGTAAAAGAAATACAGAGATGCATAATTGCCTTGCTGTCGAACCCATTTAGCTAAGGCCCTCCAATCTCCCTCAAGGTGGTTTATTAGGAATTCCACCTGAGCATGCGTTAGACTAGGCCGAACGTAACTGCTTGGCGGTTCGTCCTCTAAGATGTCCTCGAGAACATTCAAATGCCCAAAGATGTCTTCCACTACTAGTTCCCTTTTTGCTAATTGACTGATCCAATGGGTCACCCAGAATTGCTCGAGATATTCTCCTGCCATTCTGACATTCTAATAATTCTCTCGATCAGTTTTCGTAACTAAAGTTTTTATAAACCTTGGGTTCATAGATTCTTATTGATCTCTCCTAAGTCTCCAAGTAAAGTTTACTTTGATACCAACTATAACACTTCGCATTTTCAGGGTATGATATTATGCTAGGATTTTTTTTTTTACCTCACACATATTTACATTTCCATCTCTGCGTATCGTACTCAAATCCTCAGCATACATATATTAAATTTACACTTCCAATGCAAAACTAAGGAATGGTAAACTTATTCATAAATAGAAGTCGAATCACAACCTCATGAAATCTCTTAAATCAATATATAAGTAAGTTCATATATGTAATATCCCAGTATTTTGAGAATAATAATAATAATAATTAATTTTTTATTTAAAATATTTTTTGACATCAATTAGAAATTATAATTGAGAAAACTAATGGGCTTAGAGTTAGTGGGCTAATTTGAAAAAAATAAATAAGTAAATGAGTTTAGAATTAGTGGCCTAAATTGAAAAAAGAAAAAGATTAAGTAAATGGGCTTATGGTTAGTGGGCTAAGTTGAGAAAATAAAGGTTAAGTAAATGGGCTTAGAGTTAGTAGGTTAAGAAAGTGGGCTTAAATTTATGGACTAAATGAAAGAATAGCCCATTCAAAATAAGATTTAGTTAAAAATAATTAAAGTAAAAAATAATCAAAGATAATGGGTGAATTAATGGAGAATGTGAGAGACAAAATATGGTGTGAATAAATAATTAAAGTTAATGGGTGAATTAATGGAGAATGTGAGAGACAAAATATGGTGTGAATAAATAATCAAAGATAATGGATGAATTAATGGAGAAATGTGGGAGACAAAATATGGTGTGAACAAATAATCAAAGATAAAGGGTGAATTAATGGAGAAATGTGGGAGAAAAAGTAGAGTGTGGACAAAAAATCAAAGATAATGGGTGAATTAATGGAGAAATGTGGAAGATAAAGTAGTGTATGGACAAATAATTAAAGATTATGAATGAGATTTAGTGGAAAATTAAATAAAAAAATGATAAAATAATAAAAGATAGTGAATCACTACAATTAAACTAAATTTAATTCAACCTCTATAAATAGAGAAAACTTGAAAGGTTTGAGGACTTGAATTAGAAAGAGAAATGTTGTAAGAAAGAAGAATTTGAGAGTAAGAAAGAAATTTGAGAAAGAGAAAGAAAAATATAGAGAAAAATACCAAAAATTTCTAGAAAAATCCTATAGGTTGGGTTTAGTAGTTCGTGCAAAGATTTGTGGCAAAAGGCATTGTTGGATACGCAAAACGAGGCTTCATCACAATATAGAAGAATACCGAATCACTCCACGAGAAGGTAAGTTATCTTCAAAATTTTCTTTAAAAATTTTGGAAATGTTAGAATGATATTTTAGAATTTTTGATAGTGAAATTGGAAGAGAAATACATGATTAGTATTTATTATGGATTTTTGAGGTAATAGATGCTTGAAAATCAAAGAGAAAATGAGAAATAAATAGAATATGAATTTTAAAAATTATGAGAAAATTTCTAGAGATTGGGAATATTGTTTTAGGAATTATTGTGCAGATAAATTGAGAAAATTTTATGAGAAAGTATTTAATTCATAATCTTGAGGAAATAATAGGAGAAAATTGGAGAAATTAGAAAAATTAGAAAAAATTAGAAATCTGATTTTCTTAAGTAATTATAATGTCAGGATACGTCAAGATTCATAATTAAGTGCAATTGAAAGTTTGACGCGGATTTCAAAGCAAAATTACGCTAGGGGCAAAATTGTCTTTTACAAGGTGACTGCTACACTACCCTACACATTTATTTATCAAAACTACAACCAAATTTATGATACGTTAATTCTTTTATTAAAGCAGGTGTAGGGCGATTATACTCGTCAGTGTGCGAGTGTACGTGTAGTACAATTTTAAATTTATATTTCGGTGAGTTCGAGTCGATTCACAGGGAGATTATTTATGGATGAAAATGAAGATCACACGATATTTGATTTTAGGAGGTAATTAAGATGATCTAAAGACAATAATTAAAGCTAAACTAATACTGAATTTAAGTAGCTTGGGTCAAGACAATTTCAGTGCCAAAACTAATTAATTCCCGATTTAATAGAAAAGATCAGTAATATTCATCTAATTTAAGTTTTGCAGATCTGTTAGTAATTTTAGTTCAAGATAATGATAATTTTTGTTTAAGCAATCTCCATACGTGGCATGAAAATTCTAGGTTAAGTAATTATCATAAATTGAATTATATTCCACAGACAGATTTTATAGATACAGATTAATCATTTAGGTTTGGGTATGAAAATATTTCCAGATCTAGCAATCTCCATACATGGCATGAAAATTCTAAGTTAGGCTTATGCTCCAATCCAAACTTAAAGATACACTATACGCACACTGCTCAAATTGAATCAGATTAATATTACATATTTTAAGCGTAGATTTCTTTGGGAATCATTGGCATTAGACACTGTCCTTGCCTTAACCCAAGAATGGATTTAGCTACTTGTCTTCATTTTAAAATAAATTGGCAGGAATTTAAATGACGGGAATTAAAAGACAATATTTAAAAGACTATTTTTTAACCGACCATATAGGCGGTATATAATTGAAAGACAATAATTGAAAGACTATTTTTAACCGACCATATAGACGGTATATAATTGAAAGACAATAATTGAAAGACTATTTTGAACCGACCATATAGGCGGTATATAATGGAAAGACAATAATTGAATAACATAATACAACTATATGGAAACAAAGGTTAAAGATTTAAGAGAGAAATTCTAAGAACAAAACTATATAGAAACTAAAATTGAAAATTTAAGAGAGAAATCTAAAGATCACAACTACACTTTTCATTATAAGAAAATCCAATCCTTACAAATGCACCATAAGTGCTCTATTTATAGAGAAAATGTAATGGAAACTATTCAATTATATAATTTAATAATACAAAATATCTAATTAATGATGTAAGCGATGATGTCACTCCAACCCATGATGTAAGCAATGATGTCACTCCAACCCATGATGATGTAAGCCATGATGTCACCCATGATGTAAGCAATGATGTCACCCATGATGTAAGTAATGATGTCACCCATTTGTGGGACTTGGGCTTTTTTTTGTGTTGGGCTTGGGCCTTCCTTGTGTTGGGCTTGAGCTTGGGCTTGGGCCTTCTTTGTCTTGGGCTTGAGCTTGGGCTTGATAATATTATAATATTATATATTATATTTATATATTTTTTTTATATTTTATATATTTTATATATATTTTTATATTAATATTTTTAAACTTGCATGCAATCACAAAATGCATAATAATATTCAATTTAAACTATTTTAAGATCAAAATAAGGGTGAAATTATAATAAAAATTTTACAAAATTGATCGCTAATCACACCCCCCAACTTAAACATTGCTAGTCCCATAGCAATTAAATTTTATACTGGCCAGATTTATTCGCAATAATCACATGAATATAAAAATTTTAAATTCGAAACCGAAATACATAGAATAAAACAAGCTATCTGTCATACAGTCGAATATTCTAAATCAGATTTCGGTCAAAGGTTATACAATCTTAGGAACGACAATTAGGATGATCATCATTCTACCTTATTCCCTCGAAGTTTTGACTTTAAACCTTACCGTGGGTTTTCCCTCCAATAAAAACGATTCCTTAAGTATACACACAAGGGGGTGCACCGTTATAAGAGTAAATGCAAAACAAGTTCAAACTCGGTGTCATCCCAAAATACAAAGAACGTATTTTCATGAAAGAATAGGGAAATTAACATAGCTTCATGACTGGAATAATGCCATAGATAAATAACTTTTGAATTTAAACAGAATTCCTTGCTCCGAACTCGAATCCTGAGATCACATGATTTATAGCATCAAGAGGGACCAGACCGGGTTGTAATAGGGCTATGAGGTTAATACGGGTTATCAAAGAAAATGGTTAAATGTGCAAAGGGCGTGTCGGGATTTTTTTTTTTTTTTAACACTAATCTTAAACTGGATATAATGTTTTTTTTCAGCATTTATTTTAAAACACTTATGCTGAATAACTAAGAGAACTTCCCCCTTTTTTTTTTCTTCTTTTTTTTTTCTTTTTTTCTTTTTTTATATGAAAACACCAAGATAGACTGATTCCTAGAAACACACCAGGTTGGACAACTTCATATGATTACAGGTTAGACGAAGGTAAGGAAAGAAATTGTGCTAAGAACAGCTCAAATGGGCTAACAAGGGAGGTTAATGTAAAGAAAGAAAAATGTTAATAGGCCCAAATTTAAAGAAATTGACCCCCTATCATGCTTCTACAAAACGATGTTACTCAGTCAACTAATTCAGAGTTTGAAACCAGCTAATTTCATCCGCTATTATACTAGACATTCAAAGCAAATTGATGTTTTGAAGCTATTGAAAAGATGAGATAAACAATAAAGCGCATTTAGAGTAAGTGTTATTTCACTCAGAATTAACGATTATTAGGCTCAAACACTCACTCGGGTAATAGTCTCCACTTCTGTTGAGGGATCATGCAGTATGCTAATCAGCTAATTACCATTGCTTTTGACTTTATGACCGATAAACCAATTTCTAATTATTGAACACCCGATGCATGCAAATCACCTATTCTAATTCCATACATATATGTTTTCAAATAAGAAATTAATGTATTCATAATTCATATTGCAAATTCAACTGGCTATCAGTGTACAATTTCAAAGCTTTAGGGATAGCATTATTTAAAGCACACACATTTTTTTTTAATTTTTAATAGGACTAGATAAAAGTAAATAATTTACACAAAACTACAAGCATGCAATTATAAATTCACAGTTAAACATGGACTAAAATATACCTTACTTCCCCCCAACTTGAATTACAATAATAAAATAGGGTTGTTAGGAATACCTGTAACTCCACAAGTCTATAAATTTACTGTGAACTGCTAAATTTTCAACAAACAAGTGAAAATACCATACATATTATTTTTTTTATATATTTTTTTTTCACACCGAAATAAGAAAAATTCATGCAAGTCATATAATAAAGAAATGCGTCTCAAGAGTACAAAAAGTACTCCTTACTCAGCCATCTTATCATAGACTTGCCTAACAACATTCCATAATGTTTTTAACAAAACATAAAATAAATTCTTGCAAGTCAAAATAAACAGATGCGTCTCAAGAGTACAGAAAAGTACTCCTTACTCAGCCATGTTATCATAGACTTACTCTCCTCAGAGGGATAAATCTAAATTAATCGGACCTTTTTTGCGCTTGTTTCCAATTGCCTTAGACCAGTCTATCTGAGACTCGTAAGGATCATGTTGTGGAACATAAACTTGTAATTTCTCTAGCAGTTCCTCAATGGTAGATGCGGAAATGAGAATCTTTCTTGCTGAAAGAGAAATGAATTTTTGTTCCACAGCCTGATCAAGAAAAGAGAGCAACCCATCAAAAAAATGGTTAACGTTTAAAAGTCCAATGGGTTTGGTATGGAGATTGCTTTTGGCCCAGGAGATTATACAAAATATTTCTTCAAGTGTACCAAAACCTCCTGGTAAAGCAATGAAGGCGTCTGACTGATAAATCTTACAAGCCATGCGCTCAGACATAGAAGTCGTTCTTATAAGTTGACCTCGTGTATACCCGGAAATCTGTGGATCAGCCAAAGGGATTGGCATAACACCTACCACATATGATTGCCCAAGATGTGCAGCCTGTGAAACACATCCATTCAATCCACGACTTCCCCCTCCATAGACCAAATTAATTTTTCTCTCTCCCAATTTTAAGCCAAGTTCGCTTGCTGCAAGTGTGTAACAAATATCACTCCCAAGTTGAGAGCCACATAGTACACATATGGTATTGATTCGACGAATTGACTGGCGTTCCATTTATATTAGTTCTTTATGTATGCCCTGAAAGTAGAACTGGTTAAAGAAGCTTGGCAATCAAAAGTAACTACATAGAAATTCAACAAGAAATAAATACGAACAAAAATCATGCGTATATACAAGTAGTTGTGATTGTGGCTCACATCTTCCTCTGGTTTTACGTCCAGAAACGGCTTAAACACCTTCTATGAAGTGGGGAAAGGCTTCCCATCCAATTTTCTTAAAGATTGGCAAACAGGGTCAATTATAGTCAGATTCCCAAGACTATAGCGTTGGTGGTCACTTCTAAACTGGGTCCATAAAGCAAGAATTTCTCGTTGCACTATTCCACACGGATGCGTCTCAAGAGTCAATCGAATATCATCCAAAGACTCCTTACTCAGCCCATCCTTTATGAAAATAATTTTATCTTCTCGATTTATGGAAGTAAACCCCACAGATTTGCATCGTGTGTCACAATTCCATCGAGCACATTTGTGACAACCATTTAATCTTTTCGCTCTTCTTTTTTTCGAAAAACTACTCTTTCCCAATCCTGGAAAGTGCTTAAAACTAGATGAAGTTTCACCAAGAAATCGAACTTTTGCTTCAATCAACCAGCGAACATCCTCAGGGATATTTTTATACATCAACATCCTAAGTCTTTCACATCTAGTGGCATAAATCTTTTTCAAATCATTTTGTGGGATAGATGGATAGTACTTGCGAATTTTCGAGAGCTGAAGATCCATTTTTTTTTAAAAAAAATAACAACTATAGTAAGAGAAAAGTAAAATAAAATTATGAATCTTACAAAAGGAACGAGAGTACCTAATCGGAGAACAACAAAAAGGAGAGAAGACTGAGCTCAAATAAGTGTGGCTTGCCTCATGCAGATACGGGGTCTCTTATAGGGCTGTGAAAGTCACCATTCCAACAACCACACTTGGCTCGAGGCGTGCCACAAGTGTAAGGTTACGTCTGGCATCTTTTTTTTCAACATTCGACGTCTCCTTTTTCAACTTTCGGCGTTTCTTTTTCTTTATAGGGTAGTGTGTCCTTTTTCTTTATAAGGTAGTGCGTCATTTTCTTTATAGGACAATGTGATTGCACTGCCCGAGGAAAGTGGTTGCCTTTGGCGTCAAGACTGTCTCCCTCTTTTCTTTATTTTATTTTATTTTATTTTTTTTGTATATATATATTTTTATTATTATTTTTTTTTAAAAAAAACAAGTTTTATTTTATTATATATTTTTAATTTTTTTTTTAGAATTTTTTTCTTTTCTTCCAGTTAAGGATCAAATGAGTGATTGCCCACCTAATCATATAATAACTTCTATTCATTACATCACTTTTAAAATTATTTTCAAAATTATGTAAATTAATTTTTCTCATAAATGCACATACATATTTTGAAAATATGTCATCTGGAGGTGTTGGTTTTATTACATCAGAGTACGACACATCAATTCGCACAAACAATTCACACATGTCTGGTTTAATTTGATCCCCAATAATATAGACTAGCTCAAAAGATATAAATTTAGGCTCAAGTTTGACTAGGCCCATGGTATCTTCACATTTGGGCTCTTGGGTTTTATCCTCTTTTTTCTCCTAGGCTTCTTCTTTTCTTACATCATTTTGGCCCATTTTTTCTTCTATGATTGCTCGTACCATCCTAGGGTCATCAAGTCTCTTAATTGGCTCATCATTCCTAGGGATGGGTGTAGATTGGACCGACTCTTGACTTATGGGTGTATTGAATGACGATTCCTCCCCAAGACATTGACTTACGGAATTTTGATTAGGTTGGTTTGGAAACTCGTCAGGTTCACTCACGCTCAAGGTCTGTGTAAATTCGGTCAATTGTTCTAAAATATCACCTATGGCCTTAGTGGTTTGTTCTTGATGTTCGACCACTTGTGCATTAAAACTCATTTGACCTTGCATAAACTCTTGAAAGGTGTCCTCTAAAAATTTTTCATCCTGAGGTTGATAAGCATCAGATCTAACCCCTTGTTCTAACTCAAATTGGTGAGGTGGTGGAGGAAAAAGTTCATGAGATTGGAAAACAGAGTCATTGTTTCAAGGATAATTCCAACGGTCATAGGAACTGGGGTAATCAGTGTAAAGATCTGGGTCATAGCCCGACAGATAAGAATTCTCCCTCTGACTCTGGTTAAAAGAAAACTTCCCCTCACTGGGATCAGGATGACCAAATGTATTAGAAGTCACAGACATGCTGAAATACTGAGACATAGAGAATATGGAAATGACAATTTAACGGCAGATAATGATGTTAATGAATCAATTAATGTTTCAATAATCATACCTGACCGTAGTCTCTTGCACTATTTAGTAACTAAAAGTTATCTAAATATTTTTTTTAATTATTATTTTTTTATTTAATTTTTAATTATTATTTTTTTAATTTATATTTTTTATTATTTTATTATTTTTTTAGTTTTTTTTCAAATATATATTCTATATATATTTTTGAAAATAATTTTTTAATTATTATTTTTTTATTTTTTTTTAAACTATAAAACAACAACAAAATTCAACCAAATTTAATCTCCCCGGCAACGGCGCCAAAAACTGACTGCTACACTACCCTGCACATTTATTTATCAAAACTACAACCAAATTTATGATACGTTAATTCTTTTATTAAAGCAGGTGTAGGGCGATTATACTCGCCAGTGTGCGAGTGTACGTGTAGTACAATTTTAAATTTATATTTCGGTGAGTTCGAGTCGATTCACAGGGAGATTATTTATGGATGAAAATGAAGATCACACGATATTTGATTTTAGGAGGTAATTAAGATGATCTAAAGACAATAATTAAAGCTAAACTAATACTGAATTTAAGTAGCTTGGGTCAAGACAATTTCAGTGCCAAAACTAATTAATTCCCGATTTAATAGAAAAGATCAGTAATATTCATCTAATTTAAGTTTTGCAGATCTGTTAGTAATTTTAGTTCAAGATAATGATAATTCTTGTTTAAGCAATCTCCATACGTGGCATGAAAATTCTAGGTTAAGTAATTATCATAAATTGAATTATATTCCACAGACAGATTTTATAGATACAGATTAATCATTTAGGTTTGGGTATGAAAATATTTCCAGATCTAGCAATCTCCATACATGGCATGAAAATTCTAAGTTAGGCTTATGCTCCAATCCAAACTTAAAGATACACTATACGCACACTGCTCAAATTGAATCAGATTAATATTACATATTTTAAGCGTAGCTTTCTTTGGGAATCATTGGCATTAGACACTGTCCTTGCCTTAACCCAAGAATGGATTTAGCTACTTGTCTTCATTTTAAAATAAATTGGCAGGAATTTAAATGACGGGAATTAAAAGACAATATTTAAAAGACTATTTTTTAACTGACCATATAGGCGGTATATAATTGAAAGACAATAATTGAAAGAATATTTTTAACCGACCATATAGACGGTATATAATTGAAAGACAATAATTGAAAGACTATTTTGAACCGACCATATAGGCGGTATATAATGGAAAGACAATAATTGAATAACATAATACAACTATATGGAAACAAAGGTTAAAGATTTAAGAGAGAAATTCTAAGAACAAAACTATATAGAAACTAAAATTGAAAATTTAAGAGAGAAATCTAAAGATCACAACTACACTTTTCATTATAAGAAAATCCAATCCTTACAAATGCACCATAAGTGCTCTATTTATAGAGAAAATGTAATGGAAACTATTCAATTATATAATTTAATAATACAAAATATCTAATTAATGATGTAAGCGATGATGTCACTCCAACCCATGATGTAAGCAATGATGTCACTCCAACCCATGATGATGTAAGCCATGATGTCACCCATGATGTAAGCAATGATGTCACCCATGATGTAAGCAATGATGTCACCCATTTGTGGGACTTGGGCTTTTTTTTGTGTTGGGCTTGGGCCTTCCTTGTGTTGGGCTTGAGCTTGGGCTTGGGCCTTCTTTGTCTTGGGCTTGAGCTTGGGCTTGATAATATTATAATATTATATATTATATTTATATAGTTTTTTTATATTTTATATATTTTATATATATTTTTATATTAATATTTTTAAACTTGCATGCAATCACAAAATGCATAATAATATTCAATTTAAACTATTTTAAGATCAAAATAAGGGTGAAATTATAATAAAAATTTTACAAAATTGATCGCTAATCACAAGGTAAGTGGTACTATTCAACTGAATTTAGTTTATGAAAATGACTTGTAAGTGGTTCCACCAAAACCTGATTTTATGTAAATATTTTTATCATGTTGTCATGTTTTGATGTGAACATGTCATGTGAATTGCATTTACATGTATTGATGATAAAGTATGCATATGAGCATGATGAGATTCACGGTCATACGTTGCATGGGTTTGGGATTAGGTACTGACACTGTTGCTTTGTCAAGGGTGCACCCATACACCCCGGTCTGGTTGATAATGGCAGGTAATCTTAAGGTGCAGTCGACCCAAACATGAGAGTTATGATGTTATGTGCATTGCATTCATACATATGCATTATGATGTACTCTTACTTAGATGATTCATCATCTAATGTGGGCTTTGCTCCTGGAACATTCAAACGTTCTAGATGAGGTTTGCAGCGAAGACATAGAAGTGGGCGAAATATAAAGATGCAAGGCATTATGAAGTTATTTTTCTGCATTTAGTTTCAGTATGAGGATTCTAATATGTACCAGCTATGTTATGTTCTAAGTCATGTTTAGAAACTTATGTTTTGTTTAAAGTCATATTGAAAAACTTATATCATGTTACAAGTTATGTTTAGAAGACTTTTGTTAAGATAATCTTGTATTATTAATTATGTTGAGACAATCATGTAATATTATTAGCATTTGAGGTATGTTGAGGTTCGATTCTAGCTTCCACATTCAATGTTTATGTTGATTCTCTTTGAGATAAATGTATGGAAATTTGGGATGGATAAGAGCAATGATATGGTTTGTCGTAGTTTATAGAAAAATAAATACTATCCCACAATTGTCCTAAGTTATAACACGCTCGGAGAAAATGGGGTGTTACAATATATATCGTTCATCCATCATAACATTACAATAATCGTAAATGAAATTAAACATAAACTAACTGGATAACTGGTCCTAGCCTTGGCATAGGACCCACCAAAAAACCTCCACCAAACTCAAGCTTTAGCCACCCTTTTGCCTTTCTGACCACTCGTCTCTCGTGGAACGTGAAATATTCTAAGGATAAATGTCCAACATTAGAAGATGAATCTTCTAAGAGAGGGTTAAAACAACATTAATGAATGATGCATGGACAAGTATAAATAGATACCCTAGTGTAACTTCCTTGGCAATCTAGTCCGGCATGAAACCCTAGTCAATCATCCCAGTATACACACAAGGCAACGTGATACTCCTGTACTTTATTCTGGTGACACCCTTGGGGAATTACGGCTACACTATCAGGACGACTTCCCATCCCGTTCATAAGTATCGATATGCCAACATTATCATGTCATGAGAAAAATCACGACTATCGATGCAACAACACATGTACAGATATGACAAGATGTTCATAAATTATATAGGATTTAGCAACCTTCGTGAATATCATGCATAATATAGGCAAATATAACACGTATAAGTTTTTGAAGAAAAACTACTCACTTTGAACAAAAACTCATAATACCTCAAACCTTAGACCAACCTCAATTTTCATGTCAGGCCAAAAAAAATTGCACAATCACTCAATTTTGAGCCTCAACGCATCCTGACTATCATATTTATTCAAAAAATTATCAATACATATTTTTTCATAATTTTCTCAAAATTTTCCTCTATTTTCTTCTTATTTTTTCCTCATTAATTCCAAAATAAATACCTCTTAAAACATTTTTTCAAAATTTTCAACACCAAAATTCATAAAATAATTTTTCAAAAATATTAAAAAAAAATTCAAAAAATACCTATAGCCCACACGCCCTGCATGTATACTATGAGTGAAGACTGGCGCGTGCACCTCACACGACGGTAATCTTCTTCAGCTCCAACTACCAACAACTTCTAATTTTTTTCCTCTACTTTGTTCCACACCCTAAGTTGATCACAACGGTACACCCTAGGCTCGAAATAACCACCGGAAGAGGCTCAACCGGTAGTTTGAAAGCTCGACTGAGGCTTTCGCCTAGTTTTCTGGCAACCACCCAAAACCCACTCAAACCTACACAAATGCTCACCAAACTCTCTAGAAACACTTTATAAAATACAAGGAACAAAAGCGCCTTATCCTTAGCCCTCGATTCACCTTCTAAAGCCTCGATTTTGAGCTCAAACTTATGAAAAAAAACCCTCGGTCCTCGACCCCTATTTATACCCGATTTTGAGCCCTCAATGCCCGTTGCCATCTAATCCGAGGACTCTAATGCCTCAACCTACCTCAGATCAACCCAAAACCTTCATCATTAGCCTCAAAAATCGATCCATAGAGCTTCAATTTTTTAGCCATCTCACGATCAAAATTTTGATCAAATCAGCTATCGACATGGCCTATTCCTCACCGTGGCCAGGTCTTGATAATGCTACCCCTAACACTGAACCCTATGAGCCCTTCTTGGAACCCTCATGGTTAAAATCGGCAATGGGAGAGGTGACCAGTGGTTGGCAGTGTTCACATTGCCAGTTTTTTCAAAATTACACTTTCACCCCCTACAAATTAAAAAATTACTTTTAGGCCTTTCCAAGAAACCCCTAGAGTTTCTAAAAACTTCACAACAAACCCCTGAATTTACTCCTTCACATTTTATCCCCCAAGTTTTGTTTTATCGCGTTCGACCAAGTTTCATAAATTATGCTTAGGCGTGAAAGTATGCTTTGATCGTGAATCCCTCTTATTTCATCCCGAAACCACCTCAGGGTTGTTCCTTATTCAAAATTTGGATCTTCCCAGGATTCTGTTGACTTTTTGAAAGTCCCTTACAACTATATGATTTTTCAGTCTGAATCATAGCTGTACCGAAAACTGTTTTTGTTCTAATTTTTTTTAACACCATAAATCCTATATTGGGATGCTCGTTAATCTCATTCCTTTTTTCATAAGTATCTAAGCTCCAGGGCATTGATAGAGCGCATATTTTCATATTATTTAGCCCTCATATTTAGTCTTTTTGCACGTTAGTTGTGTCATTTTATTCATCTTGATTTTGTTTTATTTTATTTTATAGGAATTGATCTTCACACTATTTTATTTTATTTTGGACAGATTTGGGCTTCCTGGGTCATGAGGAATTTTGATGGCAAGAAGGGAAACAAGGAGATTGGAGACAAAGAAGCAAAAGTGTGCTGACAAATTTGACCTTCTGTGCTTCTTTCAAATTTTTGGCTAAATTATAATCCCAGAACATGAATGATGCCTTCAGAGATATTGTAGATAACTTCTTGGGCTTTCTTGAATGGTATGGTTTGTCCAAATCCGAGTTCGTTTAGGCCTCCAATCATCGCTTCAAAGTCGGGACCAGATAGCTGGGTTAAATTAGGAAAGCTACACTGAACACTGATTCTTTAAAAGGACATAACTTGGGCGTCTGATATCCAAATCAAGTGATTTAAAGGCCGAAATTCATCTAGTCTTCCTTATCTACAATTTTTATGAAGGGTACGAAGCCCATAACGCACGTTATCCTATTCAAAATCGGCTGTGAATTTTCGGTATCCTAGGGTTTCCTTCTTAAATTCTATTTAAGCACCTTAGGAGGCCATTAGCTGAGGAGGATTATTTTTTAATTGATTTTTACTTTCTGTCTCAATAATAGTAGCCATTTTTTCTCTGTTTTCTTCCCCATGGAGGGCTAAACACTTGTAATCAGTTGCAAATCTGAACTTATTCCATGGTTTGAATCCCGAAAGCTTCTACGAAATCCAGTTTGAATTTCAATTGTATTTGTTTTAAGTTTTCTCTACTTCTTTTCCGCTTATTCTAGTGCATGTTCAAGACGGTTGTATGAACATAAACGGGGTGGATTTCTCTTTTCTTTATTGCGGCTTTAATGTTATAGTCGGTTGATACAACACACGAAGGAAAGAAGCAGAAACAAATAACTTGGTATGATGGTTATGGGTACTAGGTTCTGGAATCTGTGTGAATGAAGATTAAAATTGGTAGACTGATTGAAGGAGGTTTCCTTTGATTTTTATATCAGCTTTGATTTGATCTCTAGACGGTTGTTGGGGATTTATTTATGCAGATTTTGGGTGTTGAAACTCGGCTAGATTTAATCTATAAGAAGGGATGATGAAAACCTAGTTTAAGGGAAAGATTTGTAACTGCTTGCGTTTGGATCCATAGACAGTTTCGTGTTTATATTTTTACTCAATCTTCATACCTTCTTTTTCATCAAAAAAAAAAACCCCCCCTCATTCAGTTCTTGTCATGACAGATTTGTATTGAGGTTCATTTGAGAGACGACTTTGGGGTCGCACCCTTGCTGCAGATCCGAAAAATATTTTACAATCATCGAGGTTCGACAGTCTCGATCAGGCATTCCCTGCAGTTGATTCGGTCAAGCATAACTCTGAAAAATTAATTTATATCCCCCAAAACTTATGAAAATTCCACTTATGCCCCAAGATAAGTTACACTTGACTCCTTTAGAAATTCTCAGGTATTACATTCACCCCTCATTAAAGAAATTTTGTCCTCAAAATTTGCATCTGACCGATCAAGTAACCAAAACAAAACACAATTTAATACCTAAACACTTTAATCACATATCAATTCAAGAGTAAATATAATATCCACCATCATTTCCATTATTCCACAGATTTTTTGGTAAAATTTCCTAAAAAATCACAAAAAGTTTCTATCATATTTCCATCTCCTCGAACAATTGGGGATATTGCTCCATAATTGTATCCTCGAGCTCCCACGTTGCCTCTTCCTCGATGTGATTTCCCTACTGAATCTTTACCAAAGAAATGACTTTATTCCTTAAAACTTGGTCGCGATAATCCAAGATCTGTTTGGGCAATCCTAGATAAGTTATATTGTCTCCTAGTTCAATCATCTCCACCAGGATTCTTGGGTTGGATCCGGTATATGCCTTCGAAGTTGAGACACATGAAAAACGTCATGGATGTTGGACAAGCTAAGAGGAAGTTCTAGGCGATAAGCCAAAGGTCCAATTCGCCCATCACTGGATAGGGTCCTATATACCAATGTTTTAACTTACCTTTCTTACTTCCTCGAGTTGCCAAATGTTGAGGTGATACCTTTAGGTAAACATGATCTTCCACCTTAAATTCCAAATCTCGCATTCTCTTATCTGCGTAAGACTTTTTTAGACTTTGTGCGGTTCAGATTCTTTCTTGAATCTGTCGTACCTTTTCTGTAGTTTGTTGTACTAGTTCGGGCCCTAATATTTGTCTTTCTCCTACCTCAGTCCAACAGATGGGTGATTGACATTTTCTTTCATATAAAGCCTCATAAGGTGCCATTCTAATACTGTCGTGGTAACTGTTGTTATAAGCGAATTCCACCAACAACAGGTGTTTTTCCTAGTTATCCTCAAAGTCCAGGGCATAGGACTTTAACATATCTTCAAGCATTTGTATGGTTCTTTTAGATTGACCATCGGTCTGAGGGTGATAGGTTGTACTAAGCTTTAATTGTGTTCCCATGCATTCTTGTAAGCTTCCCCAAAATCTCGAGGTAAACCTCGGGTCTCGATCAGAGACTATGTTTACTGGTGTGCCATAGAGTCTGACTATCTCTCTAATGTACTGTTCTGTAAACTTTTGAACTGGTCTGTCTATCCGTAGGCAAGAAGTGTGCTGACTTTGTTAATTTATCTACGATGACCCAAATTGCATCGTTGCCTCTATGACTTTTGGGAAACCCCATCACAAAATCCATCGTGACGTACTCCCACTTCTATTTAGGGATGTCTAAGGGTTTCATTAGCCCTACTGGTTTCTAGTGCTTAATTTTCATCCTTTGACATGTGTCGCTATGCTACCTTCCTTACCACACTCGTCTTTATCCTCGGCCATTAGTAGATCTCCTAAAGGTCTCTATACATCTTTGTGGCTTATGGGTACGCTGTATAACGAGCTCTGTGGGTCTCAACCAAAATTCTTTGCCTTAAGTCCTTCAGGTTTGGTACGTATATTCTTCCCCGAAATCTAAGTATACCATCATGTATCTCAAAATCGGGACTCTTAGGCTGGCCATGCTTATCTATCCATAGATGCATTCGCTTATCATCCACACATGCCTCTCATATTTCGTTCATCAAATCCAGCTGAACTACCTTGCCAACGATAAGGATGGACGATTCCTTCGCCACTACACTCATTGTCAGTTGGCTAAAAGCCCTATAGTTGATTCGATCACCCATAACTCTAGAAAACTACTCTATATCCCCTAAAACTTATGAAAATTCCACTTATGCCCCAAGATAAGTTATGTTCGAGTCCTTTAGAAATTCTCGAGTATTACATTCACTTTCATGTTTCCTTTGTGTAAGGCATATCTTTCTATTTTTCATACATCATGCTTCATGTGATTGTGGCAAGTTGGTGGCCATTAGTGTGATCTTGTGGGGTCATGTGATTGTGGCAAGTTGGTGGCCATTAGTGTGATCTTGTGGGGTCATGTGCTTGTGCAGTGGGGCTAAGTGTTGGACATGATGCGTGCGAGGATGATTGTAACAACCTGACACGACTTCCACAAAGGGGGAGACTTTAATTTTGCATTTATTGCATTTGCACTCATATTGGATTACTTCACTTAGATGTATTATATCTTATATTATTAGCATATTCAAACATGCCAGGTTTTGGGGAGATAGCCAAGTAAGCAGGCAAGGAGGTGGTGAACGCTTAGTCAATTTCTTCTATTTGTATTCCAAAACTTGTAACTAAGTTTAAGTAATGTAACTATGTTAAAAACTCTTAATACTTATGTATTCAAGTACGTGTATCATATGAATATACTTTTCTTTCTTTCCCTATTCGCGTTAAGGGAAGTGTTTCAGTTCTTTGTATTTGTTCTAAAGAAACATAGAAAGAAACCCAGATAATTTTTAAATTTTAGGTTCGATCCATAACTTCCATTGGCATGGGTTTCCATAACACCCATGGGACGAAACTTGTATGTATGTGGCTCCTTGATATGATCAAAATTACAAGGTGTTACAAATGGCGACGCAGGCAAAAACATAATTTTTACATACATGAAATATACACAACAAAAGTCATAAAAACGTATCATACACAGTTTGGATACTTAAACAACACGTTATTTCATGAAATACAATAAATAGATATCTGAAGTCCGAGGTCAGGTTGGGGTACATAAATTGTTTCTATACTGAGATTGATTCCACCTCACATTATGGTGGTCCTAGGTTGTCCACACCTAGTGCACTGTTCAATGCAGTTTCGATTGCCTCTTTTTGTGCTAGATTGAGGATCCTGTATCACTAGCACCCATGTCTCAATTCCCCACGTGACAATCATGCATCTATAGTTTTTCACAAAGCAGAAAAAGACAGAAACAGTAGAGGAAATTACAAAACCTACAAGTAGTAAATTACCTTTGTAATTTTCCTTCAATTTACCCATTTAATTCCACCACCAAGCCTCACCACCAGTCTTTCCAATTCATCACAATGTGTAACGTACTGAGAAGGCTAAGGGGGCACCAGGAGTTGACTCTTATTCACTGGCCAGTCGACTGCCAAGCCTAGAGCAGTCGACTCTCGGTGCTCAAGCAAGTCAACTTTTGACCTACCACGTCATTAACACTTAATCACATAACCAAGACACATCGGATGCATAATGTCAACACTAGACATAACATTATAGGGTGTGTGTAACTTTCTAGTTCCATTGTCTACTAGTAATCAGATAGCACCAAAACCCATTTTGGCACCAACTAACACCTTAACCCATCACAAGAGCTTTTACATATCCCGGTGATGATTCGAGAGGTCTTAGATAATGCATAACAACTTCAAGTGAACCTATTATAGTCGACGATTATCGTGTGTTATAATCCTTCTATCACCTAACATCTCTACTAAGTGAGAGCCATGGAGTGATAAACTCACAAAATCAGTAACTATGTGTCTGATCTCGTCAATGTGACTAAGTGACACTTTAGGAAACACCTTTCTTGATAATTTATTTGCCCTGGGCAGGGACTGTTTAGTCACACTAACAGTAGATCACATAGGACATTCACCCTATCAATTACGACGAAAGTGGCGAATCCTATCCCCAACACCTGTCTCATATATCAGCAATATGGAACCATATAGATGAACTTCTCTACCTTACGATTGGATGGTTCGACACATTAGCAAATCCCGCATATTGATATACAAAACAATCGTATTGGTTCAAGTCTAAGGATCATCTATATTATCGTAACTAAAAGACATAACCATTATCCACAATGCCACGTGGTCAGTCATTGATGTCACATTCAGTGCATTGTTGTAACACTCCAAATTTTTTGAGTGTGTTATAACTTAGGATTTCAGGAATATAAAAATTTTTTCATACCACAATTGCTGACATACATCACACAAATTCCCATAAACCCTAATTTTCACCTTCTTAGCTTAATAAACCCAATAATCGAATAGTTAAGATAAGTGTTAAAATTTCAAATGCGAAAGCTAGATCGAACCTGATATGGTACATAACCATAATGCTTTATTTATCATATGAGAAACTGTTCAAGACGTCTACAAAATGCATTACATGGATATCATCTCTCGAAAGCGATAATCAAACGCCTCAAACATAACCACAAACATACTAAGGTTTGCATAGGTTTGTACATAATCAAATACATGCTAAAACATGCTACATACAATAGATAAACTTAATCTTCAGCTATCTTCTTTCCTTTAGAGTAGCTTGTCGAACCTGCAACATTTGAATATTTCAGGGACATAGTCCAATTAGAAGATGAATCTTCTAGTGATAACTATAAAAACAGTTTATTTCAATGTATGAATAGGTATAAAACGTATGAAGAAACAACGATGACTACTTCGAAGTGCCTCGTGAACATGTCAGCCTCTTCCAATAAGAGCTTCTCAATGGCGCACGCATAGAGCCTCTTGGGAGGTCCCTAACTATGTCACCCTGGCCCGATCTCATAGAACTCATGCAAGCACCACATCCGTTGTCCCTTAGGCTCATGGTTTTCCCCACGAGAGCTTTCTCGATGGCACACGCATAGCGTCTCTCGGGGGATATCTAGACTTTTGCCCTCGACCAACAACAAATAGGTACAATAGTATGGCCACACGAATTTTATAAATGCAACAGTTAAAAGCCAACAACATATATTTTCAGGAAAACACATTTCACATATGCAACATGATTTCATGTAAGAGAACAATAAGATTTTGCGTACAGGATTCTCACAAAACACGTTTCATGCAATAGAAGTCTCACGTAAGAGAGAAAAATATAGGGTTTGGTGTTTATGAGTCTTACCTTGAAAGTTTATCTCTGAAAGTTACGGTTTCACAGCAAACGGCCTAGGTTTCTGCAAAAAATAAGAGTTTTGGTAAACCTAAACTCTAATATTTTTATATAGGGTTTAAAGACATTAAATATGGGTTACAACTAGAAAATTTCAAGAAAAATTGGACTCACACGTGCCCTCACGCACCCTGGGAAGGTGTCTCACGCGCCTTCACGCGCAGCTACTTCCCGACGCGTGTATCTCACGCGCCGTTGAGACAACACTACACAACGTTCGTATTTCGGCCACAACTTCCTCGTTTTAGCTCCGATTTGACCACCGTTTCAACCTACGAGTCCCTCTCTTCCCCCTCTATAGGATTATAAAAAAGGAACTTACCTCTCCATTTTTCTGCATGTTTGGGGCGAATTCTAAAGAAAACTCGAAACTCTGGTGAGGCTTGTTCTCTCCCGCTTCTCCTCCGATTCCTTCCCTTCTTCTTGGAGAATTTTTTCCCCTATCTCAAGAATAGAATCCTTACCTTAGAATCCCTCAATCCTCAACTCCCTTGGAATGATTTAAAAACAACCCATGAGCCTTATTTATAGATTTTTCGAACCAATCATGCATTGTCGCTTGTCCCTTGATAAGCTTTGGACTCCAAAGACTCAAAACTATATTAGAATGGGTTTTCAAATCCAAAACTAGAATTGAATGTTGCTTGAAATCCAAAGAGATTTATTTACACTAATACCCCAAGCTCCTTCCAAATGCCATTTTGGCCTTGATTTCAAGTCCTTAAGTTTTGATATTTTACCACATGAACCCCTAAGTCCCATGCTTCTCAATTTGGCTAATAAATTTGGTAAAAATATCATTTTCAACCCTTTTAACTAGAATCAAAATTACTCTTAGGCCCCAAATGTATGTTTCGATCGCAAATCCTTTTGTTTCATCTCAAAACCACTTAAGGGTTGATCCGTACATAAAATCAGAGTCTCCTCAAGATTCCGTTTACTTCCCGGAGGTCCCTTATAATCATTCGGTCTTTCAGGCTATAACTTAGCTGTACCCAAAATCATCCCGGATTTGATTTCTTTTGGTATCATAAATCCCGCATCGAGATACTCGTCAATGCCATACCCTTATCCTTAGGTATCTAAGCTCTAGAGCACTTCCTATAGCTGATTCGGCAATTTATTTTACTATCAAACTAACTTTTTGGTATTTTAAATTTACTTAAAATACATGGCAACCTCATGAAAATATGAGGTATTACAGTTGTTCCTCAAAAACTACCCACATGTTTACTAGAGACATTCCCATGTCATATGGCATGTGACATACCATCATCCCATTAATATCTCATATTGAATAAAGTAGTAAATATAGTGTTAATCTATAACTCGACTAATAAGGGGCGGACCTAGGATTTTTTATCTAGGAGGGCTTCAAAATTTTTTTTCAATCATGAACTTCACTAATAGAATTTTTTATTTTTTTTTTCAACTACAACAGTCAAAGGCAAAACTAGAATTTTAACAGAATATGGGTAAGAAAAGAAGAAAAGTGAATGGAGCTGGGCTGGGGGGACTTGGTTTTGGGGAGGGGGGTTTGTAATAACAAAAATATTATTTTTTAGTGTTTAAGATTTACTTTTTAAAAAAATTAGGTGGCCTTTCTGCCCACCCTCTACGACTAATCAAAGTCCTCATCCGATTAATCTAAGAATCATGAATAATTTAAGAACTCCTATTATTAGAGAATCCTGTCATACTGTCTCAACATTTTGAGAATGAGATTCCTAAACAGGAGATCTAGGGATTCGTTCATATAACAAACTGAAAAGTTAATGAATAATGATAAACTTGCATTTTATGAATATATATGTAGATACAATAAATGTATTAATTATAAACTCACTAGACGTAATCCAAATCTAACATTAAGGCACATAACACTAACAAATTTTATTCCTTAGAGTTTCAGAGTCAATTGTATGTTTATAATTCAATGTTTTCAAATTTATTCTCTTATCTTGTTGTATCTCGAACGAATTTATATTGTTATTTAAAGTCTACTTGGATGTATAAATATTAGAAGTTTATACTTTATTTTAGGTTCGATCCAAACTATGTTTCGTGCTAGATTTTAATTACCTATCTTAACCTTGTATTTTTTATTTAATATTGCTATGTTAAAGGGATAAAATGGAGATTTTGAAAAATTTTAGAATCAAAGTGCAATTAAAAAAAATTCAAATTCTGAAAGTTATAACATACTTAAAAAAGTGAGGGTGTTACCTGCAACTCCAAAAGAGCAACGAGAATCAACTATGATGACGGTGTTAAAGTTGTTTTTTATTTTTAAATAAATAAAAATAATATATATATGCATAACATTATATATGTATATATATTAGCAATGTATTGTCCATAATTATAATATTTTTCTTATAATTGGAATCTATATTTTTAGTCTTGAATTATAAAATATATTTTTCATAATTGTATTTTTTAAATATATTTTTCTATATATATATTTATGTAAAGGTGATGAAATATATTTTTATAATTAAATCCATAATTAAAAACATAGTTTATGTGATTAAAATAAGAGAGCAGGAAGGGAAAATAGGATAAAATAATTTTTTTAATCTATTTTTTAAATAACATGGGTGATTATTGTTGTTTTCCAAACTTAAGAACAATCTCCGCAACAAAAGGAAATTTTAGGATGATATGATTATTACAAATGACTCTTATAATTAATATGCTCAAAAAGAAAATATAAATTAAAAAAAAAAAAAAAGACAAAAGGGACAATAGAAGGAAGAATAGAAGGAAAGAGTCTATGGGGTTTTCTTGGAAAATGTCATTCCAAGCATATTTGCAGGGAAAGGTGATCATGATGTTTTAGGAACCCTTTCTCGTTTACTTTTCTGCTCTGCAAACAAGAAGACGCCATTACCATCTTTTCCGTTTCTGTGAGAACCTGAGCGAAAGTTTTACAGAGGAAGAAAGAGAGAAAATGATTCCATCGTTGTCGTTATCATCATCTTCATCATCTTCATCTTCATCATCTTCTTCTTATTCGGCTACCGTTGGAGTCGAGAAGGCGACGAGCCACCTTCTAATCGGCCCCGATTGGACTATGAACATGGATATTTGTGATTCCATCAATTCTAACCATTGGTACCCAATAATATCCTTTAACTCTCTTTATCTTTACTTTTATTTTTCTTTTTCAAGTTGACTTTTTGCTTTGGGTAAAGTTCTCGAGATAGATTGGTGTTCGTGTTTCGTTCTTGTTCCAATTTTTGCCCCTATGGATATGCCTGTATATATCTGCTATGTAGTTGGAATTAGATGGTTGGCTTCTGAATTGTTTGGAGTCGGCTGATGACACAAACACCCCCACCCCCCTTCCGGCGGGGAGTTTTCAACTTCGAAGTTCCTAAGGATGAAATTTGATTCAACTCTTTATATCTTTTAGTTTTCCTTTGATTTATAGCTAAAAACAAATCGAGGACAACAAACGAAGATTGCAGGCATATGTATTTAGCCCCTCTGCTGTTGCTGTTTGAAAGCTAAAAAGTTCCCCCCGTTTGGAGATGATTATGGAACAATTAGGGCTTATATTCTGCAAGCGTTTTTAAATTTCTTTTCTTCCACAGTCCCTCTCAAAAAATTTAAAAAATAAAATAGATAGAAGATGTAATCGAGTGGTTGTGTCCTGAGAGTGCGAACTTTTTATGCTGTGGTTGGATATTAGATTTATAATGACAAAGAAACAGAACAGAAAAAGATAACCGATAAAGAAATGAATTTATTGAAACTAATGTCTTTTTCTGTGGCTGAAATAGAACAAGTTGCATGAATATTCATCTTCATATTTAATTTTTTGGCGTGGCTATTATACAAAAATGTATTAGTCATTAATTCCTTTCACTTTCTTTAACTTGAATTGTCCTAGTTCTAAACTTAGAACATAGTAATACATCAAATACAATGGAGCACAGGATTAAATTTTACCATAAATTCTGATTGTGTTACCTATTACCGAACTCAGCTACTTAGAATAATCTCTGTCATGGTTTTAAGTGATTGTTTGTTAAATTACTCAGGGATGCGAAAGATGTCATTAAAGCTGTGAAGAAAAGGTTGCAGCATAAGAACCCTAAAGTTCAACTACTTGCCTTGACGGTACCTTTTTTGCAGCTCTTTTCCTGTTGAATCGTATTGGTACATTCATTTTTTTCCCGTTTAGCAACTATAGGTCATGTCTAGACAATTAGTCAAGATTTGCTATGACCTATCTTTCTAATCCATTTACAATTTGACACACTTATAGCTTCTCGAAGCAATGGTAAATAACTGCGGTGAGTATGTTCATTTTCAAATTGCTGAGAGGAACATTCTTCAGGAGATGGTCAAAATTGTGAAAAAGAAGGTAAGGTTCCCTTGTCTATTTGTTTAGGATATTAGCTAAATACAAGCTGTCTGGTGTTCTTTGATTCACTTTTGGAAGGTTTAACTGCACACATATCTATCTTTTCTTTGGAATTCATTCTGTTGTTCTCTTTGGTTCCACTACATAATTAATAATTAGTCAGTACTTATTAAAAAAAAATAGTTGGTTGATTTATGTGATTTTTTGCCTACTTTTATTTTATTTATTTGGTTAAAGCCATTCTGATTTCACCTGCTATTTTGGTATGCTTGTGTACTAAGAGCTGGAAGTGATTCTTCAATGCATGTCAATACACTAATCTCTCCTATAATTCATGCATGTATGTCTTCTAATATTTCATTTAAATGGTCTGGTTTCTCTAAATAATAAAATTTACGCATTCAAGACAGTATTTACTAAGCTCAAATCAGCTGTATGTAGGTTGAAGGTTTTCCATTATAAATACCCGTTACACTGTATTTATGGAATTGATTATGTACCTCACCTATCTGATGTTCTTTTCTTCATAGCTGTTTATTATGCATGTAATCATTTGCAAATAGTGGAATTACTATGCTTGCAAAGAAAATCTGGAAGATAGTATTTGGTGGTTACTGTTTATGTGCTCCATGTACAGGATCTTTAGTTAATTTATGGTTCTCATCTCAAGGTTTCATAACTTGTGATTAAGATGGATTCAATGAAATTGGTAGGCTAAAGGATTCCCAACAAGGTCGCTGCAGTTGTTTGTGGATTTTGTTTTTGATCTGGCTTTGAATTTCATGTTTGATGTATTCATATTTGAAATATTTGTTCCACAGCTATTCCTGTGGAACAACCTGCCCTTTGTTTTTTCTTCTCCACTATATTTCTTAGATGTTTTCCACTACGGAAAGAGTATAAAAGTTTCAACAAATGAATCAACAAATCTCTTAGTTACTTTTTGTTAGGGCATGATAGCTTATTGAGTGTTTATTGGATTAATCTAGCAAATATAATATCGGTGCTACCACTCTCTCTCTAAATTCTCTCAAACTCAAGCATACTTTGGTTTGGACAAACTGAATGGATCCCAGAGTAGGGAGGTTAGGGCTAATGTTCTGGAGTAGAAAGGCTGAAGATGTTCTAGTTGTCAAGGAGGATAAAGCTGCACTATTTCATTTAACATTACTCTGGGAAAAAAATAAGAAAAAGGAGAAAAAAGTATCTATATCATATGGAAATATCTTGCTGATCTGAATTCTCATGTGCTTTTGTCTCCTTACTGTTTGGGATTTTATTTGTTTTGTTTTAAAGGGAACTTTCCTTTCCAATGTCATCTTAGTGACCACAATTATCTTCTAGGTGAATTTTGTCGTCGTGGAGAGTAATACCTGGATCAGCTCTTATAAATCTCTTGTTTTTGTGATTGGTTGAATTCTCCAATAGGGTTCAGTTCAAATGGAGTTGAAATGGTTAAAATTACATCAACCTTTGCATATAAAATGGAACAACAATATATCAAGCCTTTTATCCCACTATGTGAGGTTAGCGACATGAATTTTAGCTCGCTAATCAATTTCTATCTATGGCCTTATTTTCTAAGAATCTTATAACTTATATCATACTTTCGCCCACCAATTTTTTTCTTGGTCTGCAATCTTTGCATATAACATGTTCAATTTACTTTTTAGTTTCATAAATTGTGTTTAAAGATTTAGATAAAGAATGATTTCACTTTTGCTGTCTTCCATTGGCCAAAATTGTATCCTTGTGAATAATAGTGTTTGTCCCAAATGAAACTAACTATAGCCAACATTGGTTAAGTTTCTGCTAAAGGTTAAAGCTGCTTTGCTGTAATTGTTTGGCAGATCATGTTGTATACCCAAACTTGAATGCAAATCTGAAAATTTTGAGGGTAATTGGCAGTTCCAGTACATTTTCATATAGTGTTCCCACAGCCTTTTTATTTTGTTTTATTGCTTTTATTGGCAAGAAACACTTGCTTTCTTTCTTAATGCTAGTTTTTCTATTCTGTAATTCACAATATTTGTCATTTCAGTAAAATGCATAGTATTTACCATTTACCTTTTTTTAAGCATTGTTATGTTAGTGAATCATGTTTAAGTTCTTTGTGCTGTCTTCTTTTGAGTACTTTCAATCAATTATAGTTTGTCATAAATGTGGCCTTCTTTTTACACCATTCAGTGAGATGTTTGCTTAGCTTCTTGTTGAGAAGTTATGCCTCTAAAAGTCTTTTTTTTTTTTAATGGTCTTTGTAGACAGATATGCATGTAAGGGATAAAATCTTGGTACTCCTGGATTTTTGGCAAGAAGCATTTGGCGGCCTTGGAGGAAAATATCCCCAATATTACTGGGCATATGAGGATCTGAGAGTAAGCATGGACTTAATTTAGCAGTCATTTTATTGATTCTGGCACTTAATTGTTTTCATGGAGTTGACTTCTTTGCTTGGTATGATTGCCAAGATGAAAGTAGTTTGCTGGATCGCAGACATAAACATAATGGACTGACAAGTCATGTGCATTCTGTGATGAGTGGTGTGGGCTCTGATAATGTGTCTCATGTATTGATTTGGCCTAAGGAGAATGAATATTATGATATTTCTGATGAGAAGTATATTCTTTCTAAACTACAGTTCGAAATTTGAAGAGTAATTCATTATTGTCTTGGAACTACATGTCCAGTCCAAGACAATAATGTGTCAGCTCTCTGTTCTGCAGTTTTTGGACCCTTCTCAAATCAGAAAATTGCATATGTTGTTGAATATGAAAGTATATGGTAATTATTAATTAAATTTTATTGTATGGTTATATTGTTCTCGTGACAGCGCTCTGGAGTTGTATTTCCCCAGCGTTCATTAGATGCAGCTCCAATAATTACGCCACCTGTTGCCCGGTCAACTTTCAGACATCCTCAGGCAGGTTATGGTATGCCAAGCAATTCTTCAACTAGGCTTGATCAAGCCATGGCAGCTGAGATGGAAACTTTAAGGTGAGAATTTGAATTTTGGTTGCACACATTCAATCTTGCATCTTGAGGTTCTCTGCTTATATGTCCAATGCAATTTATTATCTTCATTGTTCGTAGTTTGTCAAACATAAATTCTTTGCAAAATGTTCTGGATCTCTTGGCTGACATGCTGCAAGCTGTGAATCCAACTGATCGAGCTGTACGTGCACTGCCTCTAGTACTACTGTGTTCATGTCAGCTTACTCATTTAAACCTCACCCTTTATTTCTTTCATCCTTGTAGTCTGTGAAAGATGAAGTAATAGTTGACCTTGTCAGCCAGTGCCGTTCCAACCAGAAGAGGTTGATGCAGATGTTGACAACGACTGGGTATGTTCTGATTGTCATTTTAGTCAGTTTAGCCTTTGCTTTGTTTGTTTGCTTTCTTCTGTCAGCACATTGACTTGTAATGGATTTCCTACATGTTTGTGCTTGTGATTGTGGCTGTCTGTGCCAGGGATGAAGAACTTCTGAGTCACGGTCTTGAACTAAATGACAGCATGCGGAGTGTGCTTGCAAAGCATGATGCTATAGCTTCCGGTTCCCCCTTACCAACCCAAGTAACAAATCTGAACGCCGAAACTCTGGCTGCACCCCAATCAAGCTTGAAACCTGGAGAAATTAAAGAAACCATCCAAACACCTATTGCTAACCCCTCGGCCCCTGTTGTTGCTTCAATGAGAGGCCAGATTGCGGAAGAGGAAGATGAGGAAGATGATTTTACACAGTTAGCTCGAAGGTTGGTCTCATACTCGTTTATTGTTAGTCATGTATTCCTGTCTGTTAGCAGAAGTTGCATTGAAATATTAGTGCACATCACACATGCACAACAAGATCTGAGGATCTTGACATTTGGTCTATAATATGGCAGTCTAGAAGAATGGATGTATTAGGGATAGCAATAGAACATGTTTGATGTGGGTTCTTAATGAACTCTACTCCACTTGTAATGTGAAAAGCCCTACTCATAACTAACCTTGAACTTGCAACGGCTTGAACCCCCTCAACTGTCCCCCTTTGTGCCAAAACTCCCCTCCCTTGTCTGACCTAATTTAGTTGAATGGTTGTGGTTAGCTAAACTCTATATAAAATTTTAAGAAGAATGTTGTAATGCAAATTATAATAACATATCATGATAACTAGCAGTACTTTAGCAGCCTTTGACAGGGTAAGCTAAACCCTACTTGCATATATCTCATGTCAGGTTACATATTTCTTCTCGTAACCCTATCCAAAATCATTTTGGGTTAAGATAAACCCTGCTGTGAACCCTATTATTTAGTACTAATAGCTGTTGCTGTAGGTCCACATGTTTTTGAGCGAAGTTACTATCCCTAAGCCTTGAATTTTAATTGTGGTCAGCTCATATTTTTGCTTGGTAGATCATTGCAAGGTGTCCCACTCTCACCACTTCTCTGTTCAAGTAAAAAGAATATTTAACCTTTTCCCACAATTCGGCATGGCGGATGTATTGTTGTATTCTGGTTCATGATATGTGTTTCATGGTTTATGGATGCAGGCATTCCAAACCACCAACAACCATTTCTCAAGACACATCCACCAGTAATAGTCATCATGATGCCTTGGGGAATGCAAACGACAATGCAGTATCACCACCTATTCAAGCTGCTGCTACAGCCCCCGTCACAAGCAATGCATTAGCTCTGGTTGACCCACCTGTACCTATTAGGGCCACAAAAGAGCAAGACATTATAGACCTTTTGAGTATCACATTGTCAACTGCTACAGATTCTCTTCAAACCCCTGGCAGTACTCCTGCAGATTCTTCGCAGAACATTCATCAAGCATCTGTTTCTGGCACCACACAAGAGCATCCCTATTCTTCCCATCCTCATCCTGTTGGCCATGCACAACTGCCCTTAAACAGTTATGTTGTCCCCTGGGCCCAGCCCCAACCTCAACCCCAAACACAAACCCACTTACATCCTCAACCTCAGTCTCAGTTCTACCCCCAACAACGATTGCAATCCCAACCACAGCCCCAACGTCAATCGGAACACTACCCCCAGCCCCAGATGCAGTCCCAAACTCCACCCCAATATCCCCAATATTCATCAGGCTACATTCCTCCTCCATGGGCACCTACACCTGGTTACTATAGCAACCAGAACAATTTATCTCCAGTACCCCACAATTTTCCAACCCCGCAAACCAACACGCCCTCATCTTATAGAACCGTGCAAGTTAGCAGGCCATTGAACTCATTCCCTACGAACGAAGAGACAAGGGTAACCACCGCCCCTGCAGCTGCAGGATCTAAACCATTTGTTCCCTCCTACAGGTTGTTTGAAGATCTTAATGTTCTTGGCAATGGAGATGGGAGATTCAAGATGACAAGCAGCACAATGCCAAGCTTATCAGGAGCCTCCAGCCATAGTATGGTGGGTGGAAGGAAGTGATTATGATTCACTGTAAAATATATTGGTTTTTCGCATAGGTAGTTCCGATGCAAACATATCATGTGTTATACATCTCTCAACTCGTATATATTTGTCTGTTTCATCTGCACTTCTGTTACATTAACCGCAGAATCATGGATGGGCTTGCATCATCACCATTGTTGTAGTAGTTGCTGGCTGTTGTTGTAATAATGACTTTATATTGATACTCTTGGCGAGAGGAAATTTGATTCTGGTCCTCGGTTCTTTCTGCTGTTTGTGAGGTTATGGTGATATTGATATTGGGTTATTGAACTTAGTTTATGACTGAAAGATTACATACAGGTTTACTTTGTGAGAATAACTTAATGAGATGATATTTGCATTCATGTCCGAAATTGATGGTGGACACGTCTTGTTTAAAACCAAAATTAAAATATTCAAATAAAGTAATGCTATTTATCTAAAATGAAGGGGTCCAGATGTTCATAATTGCATGTGTATTACACCACGCCGGTATTGGGGATTGCTACAATACCCGGCGTGGTGTAAAAATAACTCAAGGGAAGTGCGGCGCATTTTAAAGGGAATGTGATGTACTTCAAATGGGGTGGTATAAAAGCCAAGGGGGGAGAGAGTGGTATAATAACAACAGCCAACAGGGGGTGGGGAATTAGAGAGTCATAGCATACATCGGAGGAGTATGTATAATAACATACTTTATTAGAGTGGAGATTTTTCAATTGTTGTTGGTTTATGAAGGTATTAACTACTCAAGTTGGCAGCCGTTATTAATTGGGAGGAATGGCTTAAATAAATGTTTATTACAAGCATTATAAAATTTTATTAAACCAATTAAGATACCTCCAGATACATGGCTACAACTTTGTTGAATTAGATTTAGATACTGTTGTTAAAATATAACAATTAATTTGTAATGTGAGAAATGTGATCTAGATAGTCTTGTGTGATGATGATGATGAGATCTCGGGATCTTGTTACAATGTGAATGGCAGCGAACAAACACGTCCAAAACACCAACTCATAGTGGATCAATGTAAGGGTTTTACATTTTCAAAGTATTTTCATATCAGAAAATAGCACAGGAGAAGCATAAAAAAGAAAACAGCGGATCGAAAATGACCTTGCAAGACTCGATATAAATTATCCATATGCATTTACAAATAAAACCATGCCATAGGGGGTTTTGTCATTATACCTTTCGGTGAATGTTGGTGTCGAACGTCCAACATGGTGGTCGCTCATTTTCTGTCTAGCTATCTCTCATGAACCCACAATAATCGAGTGACCAACCCACCTCCTCAAACATGAAGGACCTAGTTGGTCCATGCTTGAGTCACCTTGGAACCCTCCAACGGAGCCGTGCTAGGACCCTCTCGATTAAGGTGACCCGAAACTATACGCAGTTCCCTTTTTTGGTTACATGGTGGTTGTCCAACAACCTATCTATGAGGGAGAAGATGAAAAGGATTCTGCACTGGCCAAGCTCAGAGCAAGAGGGAGCTTTAGTCATAGCAATGGAAGAAGAATAAAAAGCTAATAGCAAGAGTAGAAGAAAAACAAGGAGAAGAAGAAAATGGAAAGGAGTAGCTCACGCACGACCAGCCTCGTCAAACCTTCCAAAATCCAATTTCCTTCCTTTTGCTTGTCGTCCATGCCTCTCTCTCTCTCCCATGCTCGCTCAAATCATTAGCATAAGAGCATTTAATGCTCTGATGTGACTAAGAGGCAGAGCATTAATGGCAAAAACAGTCAGATCACACAAGGCACCCGGTTGACCGCTTTAAGCGGTCAACGTTCCTCACGCACCAGTCGACAACACACAACCAGTCGACCGCATGAGAGCACCGATTGACCAATTCTTGCCAGGCATGCTCTAGCTTTGTCATTTTGCACTTTGGCTTGACTATTAACTCTTAATAGCCTTTCCACTAACCATTAATGGAACCAAGGCCCCATTAACACTTAATAGTGTGCCCTGCTAACTGTTAGCAATCTCCCATATCCAAAGACTCAGGTGTCCAACACATAGCGGAAACCAACATCACTAACCCTTAGTGACGAGGAACACACTAATAGCAATAGATCATTAATTCGATACATTACTTAGTATACGTGTGACTTTTTAAGTTTACAGTCATGTAATAATAAAGATGCGTCAACTCCTTGACGCCGGTTGAACCCCTTTGACTTACTAAGAGAATCTCTCCAAATTCCCAGAGCAACCTGAAAGATCCTAAGTATCCTCTAGCCAAGACTCAGGATGATCCAAATGGCAATAAAGTCCAACTTCGGACGAATCTCTTAAGGTTTTTCGATTACAGTACACTATAGTCCTTTTACTTACTAACATCCCGACTGAGTGAGAGCCATGAACCAATTAAACTCACATGACTTGATAACTATGCATATCTAATACAGTGTGATTGAGGTAACATGTCAGATCCAATCCGACACCCAAAACACCTTTTTGATTAAGCTCACCCTAGCCAAGGAATTTTTAATCACCACTAACATAGACCATATAGGATGTTCGCTTCCATCCAATGGAGGTCAATGGATCCCATCAATGAGCATCTACCTCCCTACATTATTATACAAAGACCACACAAAGAACATCCTTACCTTTTACCTCGGATGGTTCTGCTCAACCACAAATCTCTGACACTAGTGCATAAGACAACTCTATCACCTCTAGTTAAAGGGTTAGATACACAATTGAGACCCAACTGTTGTATCATATTTTTTTATATATGAGAAAAAAAGGTTTGATGAAAAATCTATCTTAGAATGAAAAATCTTTTATGTTAATCTCATATTTCGAAATCAACATTTTATATTTCGAAACATGTATGAAATGTTTTGGTGCGAATATTCAAATGTTTGAAAAATCTAAAGTTCATGGGTCATGTTTCAAAACCTATGTTCCATGTTTTAAAACATTGTTAAACCATGTTTCTGTTCTTGTTTCGAAACTCCTTTGAATAGGTTTCAAATGTTTTTCTAAGTGTGCATGCTTTATTTCAAAACATCTATGAGATTTAAGCATATGTTTCGAAACCAACATGGTATGTTTCAAAACCTCTGACTCTGTTAGCAGAACATTTAAAAATTGAGATGCTGTTTCTTTACATTTCTTTTTTATTTTATTTTTATCCAAAAGCTTTACAAAAGTTTTTTTTTTTAATCTTCATGCTTTGAGAATTCAAATTCAAATTTGAAAGTGGCAGTACATTCAAAATCATTGTGAGCATAAGACTTTGTCTCCTACTCATGTTGTCTCTAAGTGCAAGTCCAACTATAAAGGTTGGATGTTTCAAAACATGTGATGTATGTTTCGAAACCATAGTGTAAAACTGTGTTGTTTCGAAACCAATAAGCTATGTTTCAAAATCTTCTTTTAAATCTTGTCTCTGACGGCTATAAAATAGTCAAACATATATATCAGAATACACACACTCAAGATACAAGCAACACAATACACAAGTGGTGAACATAGATTTTGATTAAGCTTTCAAAGAAGATCAACATACATCGTGGTGTGTAAAGGAGAGACAAGTTGAAAACAAGAAGTGTCATATCTTTCAACTCTCCTCACCTCAAGCTAAGAGGTTTGTATAGCCATTGGTAAGGCATTTCATTGCTGTAAATTCATTGGGTTGTAAAGATAAATTTTATTTATCTTGTTGATTGTTGTAAGGTTTGAGTTGAGCCACAAAACTCATTGTGTACAAGGTTTTAGGGTGAATCGTGGTAAAACCCTTGTTGTTGATCACTAGTGAAAGTGATTGGGTTTGAAAATCCTTCAAGTGGAAAGACTTGAAGGTAGTGGACTAGGCGGGGTGCCAAACCACTATAAATCTTGTGTGCACTAAATTTATTGGTTTACTTGCTTACTACTTATTGCTCAAACTTTCAAAAGGATCGTTTTCAAAAACTAAAACAGATTTTCTTTGAAGCATACGTATTCGTAAATCTATCTTTAATCTCAAGCATCTTTCGCAAACTCCTTTTTAAAGAAATCATCTTTACCAAAGTCATTTCTTTGAAATCTTAAGCTAAAAGTTTCGAAACACCCTAAATCAGAAAGGTATATTTTGAAACATATATAGTAGGTTTCAAAATCTACTTAAGAGAAAGGTTTATTTCTAA
The DNA here is from genome assembly GCA_036245055.1 of Diospyros kaki. NCBI lineage: Eukaryota > Viridiplantae > Streptophyta > Magnoliopsida > Ericales > Ebenaceae > Diospyros > Diospyros kaki. Next base: position 15,356,551 of record BSEG01000009.1, on the reverse strand, counting down.
ACATACTCCCCTATATTTTGAAACATAGTTCTCTGCCATAAATCGGTATTTAATTTATCAAAAAATTTATACAAATCCCAATTCACCCTCTTCTTGGGATACATTTGCTATCATATGGACCTAACAATTGGTATTAGAGCAAGGTCTCTAAGTGTTTTGTAGGTCTAACCACCCAAGAGCAAAGATCCAAATGGCATTTAGCACTGACTTCAAGTTGGAAGGACAAAACACCTCAAGGCCACCTTATTTTGATGGCTCGAACTACACCTACTGGAAAGCAAGAATGAGGTATTTCTTAATGCAAAGTACTGAGTTATATGCATGCATATCTAGAATTGTTACTTTATCGGAACCACCTATTGAAACTTGGAGTGAACAACAAAAGCACATTAATGAGACAAATGCTAAAGCTGTCAATATATTACATTATGCATAAAGAACTTTGGAATCACTTAGAAGTAACACATGAAGGAACTAAGAAAGTGAAAAGTACTAAAATTGGAATTCTCATAAGTGAATATCAAAATTTCATAATGAATGCTAGTGAATCCATTAAAGAAATGTTCACAAGGTTTAATGACATTGTAACAAACTTACAACTTTTAGGAAAAACAATAACCACTGAAGAAAAGGTTCAAAATATCTTAGGAAGCCTACCATCTAGTTAGGAACCTAAGGTCACAGCTATAGAAAAATCTAAAGACACATCTACACTTACGATGGATGATCTATTAGGTTCACTGTTAACTCATGAGATTAAGTTAAATAGAAAAGAATCTAACAAGTTCAAAATGAAATCCTTAGCGTTTAAGGCCAAAGAAGAAGATGAAAGTGAAACAAGTGATGAAGATGAAGACCCTTCTTTACTCACAAAACGCTTTAACAAACTCATAAGGAAAGGAAAATTCTCTAAGAGGAAAATAAATGACAACAAGAAGTTTTCTAAAGATACTCCGTATGAAATAAAATTTTTTGAGTGTAAGAAACCAGGACATATCAAGGCAGATTGTCCACAATACAAAAAGCTAAAAAAGAACAAGAAGAAGAAGGCATTAGCCACATGGAATGAAGAAGAGTCCCTCTCATCTGAATCAAGTCAACAAGAAGTGGCTGCTAACTTTTTCCTTGTGGCACGAGAAGAAGAAGAGGTAAGTTCTTGTTCATCTAGTAGTAATTCTCTTTCATCTAACTCTTTGCAAGATGAATACAATTTATTGTTAGAAACATACAACAAGATTCTAGCTAAAAATAAAGTTCTGAAAATTTCTCAACAATCAAAGAAAAAGAATGCAATGATCTTAAGATTGCTTATGATGAGTTAAATAAAATCATTGAAAAAAAAGAAAAAGAAAGTGAGAATTTGAAAATCAGATTTTCAGAATTAGAAAAGAAAAACAGTGACTTATTAGACTCATTTGAAAAACTGTTAGAAGGAAAGAAGAAGCTAGAAATGATTTTGAAAAATCAAAAACCGTTTGGAGATAAAAGAGGGTTAGGATATACAAATGATACACCATCTACCTCAACAACAAAGTTTGTTAAGGGAAAGATTTTGAACAAGCCACCATCATTTAGAAAACATGTTGTCCAGGATAATTAAAGTTTCTATAGAAAAACAAGTTTAACTTGTAATTATTGTAACAAGAAGGGACACCATATCAAACAATGTTTTTGTAGAAAAAATGCTCATAGATTAAATTTGACTTGGATTCCAAAAGCTAAAGATGATTTGATTGCTAACATTATTGGACCCAAGAAAGTTTGGGTACCAAAAGTACCAATATGATGTATAAGAGTAGGTAAGCTTGGCATCCAAGGAAGGAAAGAAGAAGTGGTATCTTGATAGTGGATGCACCAAGCATATGATGGGAGACAAGGATGAATTCATTTCTCTCACCTACAAAGAATGAGGTAATGTTGTCTATGGAGATAACTCGAAAGGTAAAATCCTTGGCTATGGCACAGTTGGTTTAAGTAGAACAAAAGTTGAAAATGTATGCCTCGTTGAAGGTCTAAAACCCAACTTGGTAAGCATGAGCCAATTATATGATAGAGGATATAAAGTCATTTTTAAATCAAGCAAATGTAATGTCTATGACTTGAAATCAAATGAACTTATCTTTTCTGGAAATAGACATGGAAATGTATATATTATTTGGCTTGATGATGTTGTGCTTAAACATGAAAATTGTTTGATTGTATCAAATGTAAATTTGTCTTGGTTATGGCATAAGAAACTAGGTCATGCAAGCATGAGCTTAATTGACAAATTGGTTAGAAAGAATCTAGTTAAAGGCTTGCCAAATATCAACTTTAAAAAGACCATGTTTGTGATATTTGTATAAAAAGAAAACAAACTAGATCTTCATTTAAACCCATAAATTTAGTTAGCATAGCTAGACCTCTAGATTGTGCAAAAGACTTCAAAATGAACAAGACTTAAAAATAAAACAAATAAGGAGTGATCATGGTGGAGAATTTGAAAATCAAGAATTTCAAACCTATTGTGAAGAAAATGGAATTCACCATAACATCTCGGTATCTAGAACCCCTCAACAAAATGGTGTCATTGAAAGAAAGAATATAACTCTTATAGAAATGTCTAGAATCATGTTGCTAGAAAATAACTTGCCAAAATACTTTTGGGCTGAAGTTGTAAATACAACTTGCTATGTTCTTAATAGAGTATCAATAAGACCAATCATTAAAAGAACTCCATATGAACTATATAAACACAAAAAACCAAATATTTCTCATTTCTATCACTTTGGGTGCAAATGTTTTATTTTAAACAATGGTAAAGATAATTTAGGAAAATTTGATGCCAAGAGTGATGAAGGCATATTTATAGGTTATTCATCTCAAAGCAAAGCTTATTGAGTGTTTAATAAAAGAACGCTAGTTGTAGAAGAATCAATTCATGTAGTGTTTGATGACAAACCAGTAATAAGCAAAAATGATGATGATCTAGAAGACATTCCAAATAAGATGAATCAAATTCAAATAAATGAAGAAAAATATCAAAGCAATAACCAAGATTCAAAAAATCCAAAAGAAATTTCATTTCCAAGAGAAAGAAATTATGTCAAAGAAAATGAAATCTTGGGAGATCCTAGCAAAGGAGTATCAACTAGATCTTCTCTTAGATTAAATACCAATTTAATTCTAATCTCTCAAATAGAACCCAAAAATGTTCAAGAAGTTTTAAATGATGATGAATGGGTTAAGGCTATGCAAGATGAGCTAAACCAATTCGAAAAGAATGAAGTTTGGTGTCTTGTACCTGAACCATCAATCACCCGATCATAGAAACAAAGTGGGTCTTTAGAAACAAGCTTGATGAGAGTGGAAATATCATTAGAAATAATGCTAGATTAATTGCTCAAGGATATAGTCAAGAAGAAGGTATTGACTATGATGAAACCTTTGCTCCAGTAGCAAGATTGGAAGCTATAAGAATCCTATTATCTTTGTCATGCTACAAAAACTTCACGTTATATCAAATGGATGTTAAAAGTGCATTCTTAAGTGGTTTCATTTCGGATCAAGTGTTTGTAAAACAAACAACCGGTTTTGAAGATCCAAAATATCCAAATCATGTATACAAGCTTATTAAAGTCTTATATGGTTTAAAACAAGCTCCTAGAGCTTGGTATGAAAGGCTAAGTAAGTTTCTTACAGAAAATGGATTTCAAAGAGGTAAGGTTGACACAACACTTTTCATTAAGAAGTGTTGTACCCCAATAATCGGAAGGAAGAAAGGCTAAGCATTGTAGAGAAGGCTTGAAGCTGCTTCAGAAGGGTCCTTTGGAAGCTTCCTTCAGAAGGAAGCTCAAAGAAAACTTTGGATGCATGATTCATGAGATAATGCAGCTGCCTCCAACGCATGTCCAGTAGACCCCTTTGGAAGAGGCCTTCAAAATGACACGTGTCCTCTTAGATCAGTGACATGTGCCCCCCGACCACCAGCCTCGAAGCTTGAACCTTATAAAAGCTCAACTACAGTTCTTAGAAAAGGATCCAGACATTGATATACCACTTTCATTTTCCTTTCGAAATTTAGCCTATTTTCCTTTCCGTAAGATTCTTTTTTGTCTGTTACTGACTTTAGCATCAAAGGGTCTTCGCGAGAGGAGAATCCCGCAGCCTTTTAACCTTTGTTCGTTGTTCACAGCCTTTTCAGAAGCATTGTGCTCGCTCCTTCAGAAGACCTTGCCAAGACCAAGTTCTTTCGGAAGACCTTGTCAAGACCAAGTTCTTTCGGAAGACCTTGCTCGCTCCTTCAGAGACACCATCTCTAGTGCGTCCTTAAGTTTCTTTGAAAGCATCCTTCGGAAGGTCATTTCGGAAGCCTCATTTTAAATTACCCTATACTGAAAGACCTTTGGCCATTCGAAAGATCCTCCCTCGCAACGACACCACACTTTCAGGAGGGATCTTCTAGAAGGACCAGACCGCAAGACTGTTGCTCGTTCGACTTTTGCCTATCATGAGCTTTTTCTTTGTGGAGATCCTTCGGGAGGACTATTCGAGAGGAGGCTTCAGAAGACCCCTTTGGAAGCCTACCTAAATCTTGTGACCAAGCTTTGATTGTATCTCGAGACTATTGAAATCCACAGGAATCTCACTCCTAAAAATTCTAATTGTTGTATTTTGGCAGCAATAAGAAGAAAATAAATGATATGTTGATTGTCCAGATTTATGTTGATGACATTAGTTTTTGATCATCAAATTGTAGTTTGTGTGAAGAGTTTGTCTCAATAATGCAAAATGAATTTGAAATGAGCATGATGAGAGAATTAACATACTTCTTAGGTCTTCAAATTAGGCAAACATCTCAAGGAACTTATTTAACTCAAGCTAAATATGTAAAATAAATCTTAGTTAAATTTGGAATGAAAGACTATAAGCCTATATCAACCCCTATGAGTACATCAAGTTCCATTGATAAAGATGAGAAAGGGAAATCAGTAGATCAAAAGCTATATAGAAGAATAATTGGCTCTTTATTATATCTAACGACTTCCAGACCTGACATTGTGTTTAGTGTTGGTATGTGTGCTAGATATCAAGCTAACCCAAAAGAATCTCACTTGAAAGCCACCAAAAGAATTCTAAGATATATTTAAGGTTTTGAAAATTTAGGCTTATTCTATCCAAAATTAAAAGAATTTAAGCTTACGGCCTATACCGATGCTGATTATGGAGGATGCAAAATTGATAGAAAGAGTATAAGTGGAATATGCCACTTTCTAGGAAACTCTTTAGTTACTTAGGCTAGCAAGAAGGAAAATATAGTTGACCTATCCTCAACAGAATCTGAGTATGTAGCAGCTAGTTTATGTTGCACACAAGTTCTTTGGATTAAGCATCAACTAGAGGATTATGACATTCACCTAGAGAGAATACCAATTAAGTGTGATAACTCTAGTACAATGACTTTATCCAAAAATTCGGTATTCCATGCAAGAACCAAACACATAGAAATTAAGCATCATTTCTTAAGGGATCATGTTTAAAAGAAAAGTATCATCTTGCAATTTGTAGATACAAATAATCAAGTAGCTGATATTTTCACCAAACCATTGGATAGCAAAAAGTTTGAACACTTTAGATCATGTCTAAATCTGTTAGAAATCAAATTCTAGATATATTTCTATCAAAATTTTGAGTCTTAAGTGTTTTTGTATGAAGAAGTTTCGAAACATCAGTATCAGGTTTCAAAACATACCCTATCCGCGAATATCGTGTTTCGAAACATCATAGCATTCTCTTTTGAAACACAAATTCCAGAGAGTTTTATTTCGAAACATGTTGTTTTATGTTTCGAAACATGTTTTCCAGAGAGTTTAATTTCAAAACATATTGGTCTATGTTTCAAAACCCCAAATTGCAGAGAGGTTTGTTTCGAAATATATGTATTATGTTTTGAAACATAAAATCGGGATTATAAATACCCGAAAGGTTTTGACCCTTCATTTCTTTCATGTTTTCTTGCTTGTTTCGAAACCCTAGCCTCTGACTCTCTCTACTCTCATGCCCCCACTCCAAATCTCTCTCAATCTTCGATCTTATTCTCAAAATCCATCATGATTAAGTCTAAGAGATCCGTAGGGATGCGCTAACGCACTCGTTACTCGCCATCTCCTCCTTACCCAGAGTTTAATGAGGACTTTCCTACTATTCAAGCCTTTAATACTTTCAAATCTTCATTTAAAAAATGTAAGGTAAATCCCACACGTCTCTTTGATTTAGAAGTACTAGGAAATGAAAAATTTTCATTTCTTACAACCCTACGTACATGAAAATGGCTTCCTATACTCGAGCTTAAAACTGATGTGTTTTTAGATTATGTTCGTATGTTTTACTCAAATGCTTAAAGCTCATTCAATGGGCATGAATACCCTAATCGTTTTAAAACTTTTTGTAATACCCCGTATTACATGGCGATGGAAAAGATATGATTTTCGATTTTTTTGAAAGGACCTTGGGTGGTTCGGGAAGGCCAAAAGTCGATTTCGAGAAATTAATTAATAAAAAATTGTCGAAATGATGGCAAGAAGTGCCCTGGGACTTGGATGTCTAGGGAAGGGGGCATAAGGTCTCGACTCACCGGGAGGGTGACAGAATATGCTCTAGATGGTGGGTGCCAGAACCTAAGGTAGTCAAGCTTTAGGATGACCTTGGTGGCAAAGTGGTTCGTGATGGATCAGGATCCATTGGTATGGAAATATATGTCTTTTAGATTTTGATTGAAAAGCCGTGAGGTATGATCTCGTGGGGTAAGATCATGAGGTTTTAAGAGTTAGTTCGGTTTGAGTTTCTCAAGGGTTGTAAGATATATAAAGTCTTGAGGAGTGAAGCTCATAGAGTGAGCTTGAGGTTATCAAGGCAAGGACAACCCAGTGAGATCGTTTTCGTTTGTTGGTGGTGAAACCATCGTAGTTTGTTGGGGGCTTAAATGTAGCATTAATGCTACGAGTGCAAGGTTCGGAGTGACGGATTTGATGCTATGGACCATGTGGTAGAGGACTAATGTGTTGGCTAGCGGCTAGGGCGGGTAACCCATTGGCTGGAGCAACATAGTGAACTGTAGGTGACGATCAGATACCAAAGATCTGGAACAACACCATAGGAATTATGTCAATTAACGGTCTAGGTTTCGTAGGACCGATAATCTTTCGTGAAGGTCAAGGTGATCGAGGGACTAGGGTAGCACGGTTAGTGATAATGTCTCGTGTATCGTGGTGATTAGTCGCTTAATGTTGAAAGCCGAGCTCAGTTGAGTAGCTGAGAGTTGCGAGTCGAGTAAGTGCATGGAGGCCAAGTTAGGCGAAGTGCACAAAGGCCTAAGTGGGGGTTAAGTCCTTTGTAGCACTGAAACGATGATGAAATGGTTCGCCGAGTGTTGAGACCATGTGATATCTCGAGATGTCCAAGGAAAGGGAAACCCAAGGAACGAGGAATGACTCTAGCATGGAATAATGCTACAGGTGATGCCTACCAGTGATGGGTCTAATGTTAGGAACCACTGAATGCAAATGGCAGGTGACCATTGGGTTATCTCACACTACACAAAAACAATGTTTTAGCGATAGATTTAGTGGCCGGTACCTTTCTGTAGCTAAAAAGGGCATCGCTAAAATTTAGCGACGAGATTAGAGACGGAATCAGCGATGGGGGTTGTACTCGTCACTGATTAGCGACGAAATCAACGAGTACAATCTCGTCCCTGATCAGCGATAGAATTGTTTCCGTCGCTGAATTCAGCACATACCCCGAAATTCAACGCGCGCCAGCCCTTGCCCTTCCCTCGGTGTGCCATGTGGCTGCGCCTCTGCTCGCCACATGGCAACGTTGGGATATTACTCCCAGCTATTATTAGTTGCTTTCTACCAGATTCGAACCCCCAACCTCTCATGACCAAGTTTCGCACACGAGTTAGCCGATCTGGAAGTCTCATTGTTTATTGATGTGTATAAAATATATTTATAGTATTTCCTTCCAAACTTTTTAGAATTATATTTACACTCCAAAATTTCTCAAACTTATTTAATGATATTAATTTTAATATTAATGTTATTAAAATTAATTTTATTTCGTTATTAATTCAAACAAAAGTTTATAAATTATTATATTAATAGTGAAAAATTATGTTCTTATTTTGATTTCAATTTGTAATATGTTTAAAAAATTATTAGTTTAATTTTTACTAATATTAATATTAGTAAAAATTATTATGATATGTTTAAATGTAATTTTTAGTTATTTTAGAGTACCATAAAAGTTATATTTATATTTGTTTAAATAATTTAAATTTAAATTTAAATTTTTAAATATCATAAATAATTAATTTTTTTTAAATTTAAATTTTCAAATATCTTAAATAATTAATTTTTTTAAATTTAAATTTTCAAATTTTATTTAAATAATTTTAATTTTACATTATTTATTTATTGTTTTTATATTTTTTAGCTATGGGGTAATCCCATCGCTAAATTTTACATTTTTCTTTTATATTTTTAATTTTTTAGCGATGGATATGACCCCGTCGCTAAATTTTATATTTTTTATTTAATTTTTTATTTTTTAGCCACGGGTATGACCCCATAGCTAAATTTTAATTTTTTATTTAATTTTTTTTTATTTTTTAGCGACGAGGGTGATCCCGTCGCTAAATTTTTCATTTATTTATTTATTTATTTTTATCGACGAGAATGACCCCGTCGCTAAATTTCACATTTTATATATATATATATATATTTTATTTTTTAGCTACGGGTATGACCCCGTCGCTAAATTTTAATTTTTTATTTAATTTTTTTAGTTTTTTAGCGATGGGATGATCCCGTTGCTAAATTTTTATTTTTTATTTAATTTGGTTTTATTTTTTAGCGATGGGTGATCTCGTTGCTAAATTTTAATTTTTTATTTAATTTATTTTATTTTTTACCGACTGGGGTGATCCCATCTCTAAATTTTACATTTTTTTATTTTTTATTTTTTATTTTTTATTTTTTAGTGACGGGTATGACCCAGTTGCTAAATTTTAATTATTTATTATTTTTTATTTTTTTAGCGACGGGATGTCCATCTCTAATTCCATCACTAAATTAAGCGACAGGTTTTTCGTCGCTAATTCCGTCGCTAAACTAAAAAAATATTTAAAAATATTCGCGACGAAATTTTCGTTGCTATTTGTCGCTAATTAGCAGCGGAATAATTCCTTCGCTAAAAACTAATTTTCTTATAGTGTTATGATGAGGGACTGCGGCTCTCTATGTGGGGTAACCAGTCTGCTGTGGAGACGATTAAATGCCGTAGACCTGGAGCGAACTGTAGGCTATGTTCGGGCTAAGCTTAAGTTCCATGGGGACTGAAGTGTCATGATAATGCTGCTAGTTTGTCGTGGTAGTTTGAAAGCTTGTGAAGCGGTTGAGTGATGTCTTATGGGATGATGACAGGACGCATGATGATGCTCCTTGTTAAAGGTTCCTAACGCATCTGTGGCTAGAGTTGATCGTGTTTGATCTGGTAAATTGGGGTGATGGACCCAATGTGACCTATGCGGGAATATAGGGTTGATTGGAAGAGTTTGCAAGTGACCATAGGAGGTCATGTGAAGTAAGTGCCGTGGAGAGTAAGACTTATGAGGTGGAAGCCAACCATGAGATGAGAACATTGAAACGTGTCAGGGTTTCAAGTATAAGGATCTCTAAACCTATGATGTGAGCTATGATAGGCTGAACATGTAGTTATGGCATGGTTGCGGGATTTGTGAAGGGCTGCAGTTGGTCAGTCGTGTGTTAATCTTGAATGTGTTGATGCAATGATGAGGAGGTGTAACACCTCCTCTCCTAGAACTGCCCAAGAAGAGGTGCTATGGGGAAAATAAAATAAAACTAACTGATAAACTGAAATCTGATACCATGACTGAACATCTCAATCAACTGAAATAAAAACTCTGAGTCAATACAACTGAAAAACATAAACTTTGACTAAGGGACAATCCCTCAACTGAAATGTAAAATAGATCTAAGCTGACCAAATGCTACAAAACTCAATAGACTCCCAGACATCTTTTATCTTGAGCGGCTCCACGTACACATTATAGACTACTGCTGCTAGGCCCTATATTTGGCACTGCTGCTAGGCCCCATATTTGGTACTCTCCCGCTAGAACCTAGAGGGGTGAAGAGTACAAGGTGAGCTACAAAGCTCAGCAAGTAATAAGCTGGAAAGAATAACTGAAGCTAAATCGAAGAATATCGATATTGATAAATAACTCACTGAACTTGTACTGAATAATCACTGTCTGATTGCATTCATAAAAGTGTAATGCACATAAACTGTAAACTAAATGCAGGTATGTAACTTTGGCTCATAGGCCCACATAACTATAATACATACCTGATTGATCTGAATCCTGCAAATATAAAAATTGTAAGCACATACTGTAGGTAATATGCCCCTAGCTCCTTGGTGGCCCCCAGGTAGGCAACTCATAAACTGAGTTGAAACTGAAACTGGTGGGATCCCCGCGGACAAGCCGCCTAGCGCTCATAATGCAATGCAATGCTCACATAAATGTTGGCACACGATATGTAGTGCTCCATATAAAGTCATGCTCAATGCTCATACCAAATGTATGCACATAATCTCACAACAATGCTAGTCATGTCATAATAAAATAATGTTGAACATGATATGATCTTCATCTATATATTGGAATATAAAGATTCAATGAATTTTGATTTAAGGTATGGGCATGATTAACTTGTTATATTATGGCATATAAACTCATTACTGGATGTTATTGAATAATTTAACTTAATTAAAACTTGAATTAAACTATTCTGGAAGTTCAATTAGGTTTTTGGAAAAGCTATCCGGATATCAGGAAGGATATCCGGATATGATGAAAGACATCCGGATATGAAGGAGGCTCATTCGGATACACTAACGCTCAAATAAGAAGCTGTTCGGATATGCTGGAATATATTCGGATCGAAACTAGGACATCCGGATATGATACTAGTCATCCGGATACACTGGAAGCACAAAGGACGAGCTATTCGGATATGCTGGATAGTATTCGGATAAGGACTAGGACATCCAGATATGATTCTGGCCATCCGGATATCTCACTGAGGCATTCGGATGCCACAAGAGACTATTCGAATATGAATTTCAACTTTTGAGGGAGGCATCCGGATATCAGGCGAGACATCCGGATATTATCTTGACCTATCCGGATGTATAAACAAACCATCCGAATATATAAACAAACCATCTAGATATATAAATAAACCATCCGGATATCATACTCGAAGAACTTTAGATGCATCCGGATATGATACAAGGTATCCGGTATTACTCACATAAAGTCTTAAACTCATCCGGATATGACTCAAGGCATCCGGATACTACTCACAATCACTTGCTGGACACATCCGGATACGAAAACAAAGCATCCGGATACCACTGGACCATTCAGATATGAACAAAAGTTATCCGGATACCATTCACAATGAACAACTGAGACATCTGGATATCTCAACAACCCGTCCGGATGTCACTCACATAAATCTTTTTGATACATCCGGATAGCCTCTGGCCTATCCGGATATCACTCACATACTTGGAAAAACTCATCCGGATATGAAGGCTCACATCCGAATATCTGCAACTCTTAAACTCAGAACGAGCGCTCACAGAGACTCTAATCTTGAACGATTCTTAACGAAACTACACCATTATGAATTAAAACTTGGGAAAACAAGTCCCAACTGATATCAAGCAACTTTAGGGATGATTCAACGATGATATTAACTTGAATCGCTGTATTAAACATGCATGAACTGCCTGAAAGACTCACTGTAACACACATATATATACATACGTATCTGTTGGTTGATATAAACTGAAAATTGAACAATGATATTGGATAATCTGGAATTAACTCAAGAGAACCTGTAATGGAAGGAATTACAGGAAGAATACTTGCCTGATAGAACTCTCTGATCGAACCCTGGAGCGATCCTGAAGACTCTAACAAGCCTTTGCTATCTCTTGGCCTCTTGGTTCTTCACATGGCGTGAAGCAAAACTAAGCTAATGGGCTCTATATATAGACATAAAGTCCTAGATCTCTTTCCTTTTATAACTTGGAATCCCTCTCCCAATTGAACTTGGAGACTCTCAAAACGTTCTCCTATTGGGACTAGGAGACTCTTAATCCAAATCCATCTCATACATGGATTCTCATTCTTCTTTAAATACATAGTCCCACTTAATTAATAATAATACAAAAATTATTATAAAACTCTCCAATAATAATAAAACTCTAAAATTACCTTCATGCCCTTGCATTTAATTTTCACAATAAATAAATGCCATTAAATGCTATATAAAAACCCTAGATCCTACTCCCTTTCTAACATGGATTCTTTCTCCTAATATAACTAGGAGACTTTAACTCAAAACCATCTCACATATGGATATCTTATAACTAGGAGACTTTAAACCAAAACCATCTCACTTATGGATTATCTTAATCCCTTAATCAATATAACTTTAATTAACAATTAAATTCTAATAACAAATTTCTAAATGACCTTCATGTCCTAGCATTTAATTTCTATAATAAATTACTAGAATTAAATGCTCTTTAAATGCTATTCCCCAATTAGAAATTACTAGATCGCCACCTTGGCAAATTCCTTTAATTCCAACATTAAAAAGAATTTAATGCTATTCTTTTCCTTCAAAATCTCTAAATTGACACATTAAATATTTAATTAGCAAAATCTCTTAATTAAATTCTTCAACAATTATTTAAATAATTCTAATTAAATACTGGACCCTCTAACGGGTTGTTACAGGAGGCATTCTCATGTAACACTGGATGGGTTTCCAGTTGATGAGACATGATCAACTGCCAGGTGATAGCACCTGTAATGGTAATGATGAGAGCATGAGGCTTGATGACTGTGAAGTAAAGCTTTGTTGATTGCCATGTAAGCCACTAGTATGAGGGTTCAACATGATCTGGTGGTCAAATCGGTTTGTTTTGAGAAAGAGATCCAGAGTCAATAAGGTGGCTGGTCGAAGCAAGGATGAGCTTGATTGAGGGTTGCTCCAGAGCTAGGGTCAAAGATGGAAGTTTCTGATGTTGCACCTTTTTGTATATTAGTTTTGATTATGAAACAAATCTATTGGCTTGATCCCTAAGTCATGAGTCAAGGTTGTGGTTTTCAACATATATTAATTTCAATATGAAGTATTATTTTGTGAAAATGAAAACCAAATGAATTCCAAGCATCGAGGTTTGCAAAACCTTATTTTTTCTAAGTCTGAAAGGTTAGCACCTTATAAGGTGACATATAAGAAAATGTTTTCTTTTTAGAAAACTATCTCCTGGTATTTTGATAGCTAACATTCATTAGTGCTAAAATGATTTTTTTAAGAAATAGAAAATATGTATTTTGGACGTGGTATTATTGCTAAATCTTGAGTTTGTACTAAAATCCAAATTCTACTTTCATATTGTTATGGATTTTGGTTTTCTAGATATTTTTTATTGAATCCAAATACGGGTATTTTGTTATTTACATTTATGTATTAAAGTAAATGGAAGTTAAAATATAAATAAAAGAAAATGTGGAATGTAAATATGTTGTGATGTATACATGATGTGGGTTGTGCTTTCAAGTATATCCTTCTGAAAATCTGTCATGTTTCTGTGTATGTTTCGAAACTCCTTTGAAGAGGTTTTTGATGTTTTTCTAAGTGTATGTTGTTTCGAAACATCTTTGCAATGCATGTATTTTCAAACAAGGTTTTGAACTATGTTTCGAAACCTATATGTCATGTTTCGAAACCTATTTGAGGTAAAGCAGTATGTTTCGAAACCTACCTTATTATGTCTCGAAACCTATGTTTCTGTCAGCAGAGATCTGAGATACTTTTGTTTTGTATTTTAATATTTATTTAAAAGCTTCTCAAAGTATTTTTAAATGTATTCTCCATGTCCTAAGTGTAACACCCCGTCTCGCCAGGCGTGTCACTATAAGGGTATTCTCGGGATTTCTTTTTTTTTTTTTTTTCTCTTCAAGTTCAACACGCGCGGTGTATCAAGAACAATCGTCACGTGCAGATACAAACCCCGCGAACCCCAGCCTTGTCCGTTTAACTACCAAGATCATTAATCTTAAACTAAACGAGACTTAATACAACGCAACAGATACATTAATATCAAAACACCGTAGTTCTTACATTGTGTTTCCATAGCAAAATACGTAATACGGATCAAATGATAAAATTGCTATTATACAACTGTTCATTTACAACCTGAAATACATATTAAAGCCTCCAAACGTTACAACGACTTAACAAACTAAGCTCCATTGGTCCTCAACCGGCCACATCCTTGCCCTCGCAACAGTCCCTGGCTAGGACGTTAGACGTTCCAGGGGCATAGCCCAGGTTAGATGATAAAACATCTAAGTGACGGTATGAAACAGTTTATACAATGTATGAGAGACACACGAGCATGACATACTCAGACAAGCGACAACATGCAAGACACGTCTAAGTTGAGAAATTTCCCTGACATACTTAATCCCTCGAATACCCCACTATGACACCCGTTCACCTGGTTTAACATTAATCCCTCGAGTGCACCGTCGTGACACCTGTTCACCTGGTTTAACATTATTCCCTTGAGTGCCCCAGTGTGACACCCGTTCACCTAGATTAACATCAAGTAGACCCCATCTCGTCCCACACGAACATAATACCGACACGAACATCAATACCCCGATGATATGAAAATCACACGCCATGCACCGACTCTTTTATAAGTAAACACAGTTGATGCAATACACCACATGATCAATATGCAAACGGTGCCATATATACTTAAATAAAACGCCTTTGCAAAACAACCCAAGTTTCGGAGAGTAAAACCGCTCACTAGAACTGGTCCAATCATGTGTAACCTAGGTTCGGGAGGGTAACACCGCCCACCTAAGCCCACTACACACATTCCAACATATTTTCAAGATAAGGGTAAACCTAAAGTCAAACCACTCATCTCGAACGTATTCAGATCGCCTCGATCTTGGTGCCAAATCCCAAATACTTGAACTTATACTCAACCTCGAGCCACAATACTTCCTAAACACCATATTTAATTAAGGAAGCATTAAAATCCATTTTCCTCAATTTTTCCATTATTTTATCTATTTTCTCCCAATTTTCTCCTTGATAATTCCAAAATAATTATTTCTTCAACTATTTTCCAAAATATTTCAACACAATAAATCCTAAAATAAATTAATAAAAATACTGGAAGAAAAATCTCGATTTTACCCCTGTTCACGCGCCCACACGCGCTCAGCGCGTGGCTGCGTGTGAAGGCTAGCGCGTGACTGCACGCGCCACCTTCTTCCTCGTTGAACCAGTCTCCGACGGTCGCTCTGATGGCCGAAATAAGGGCACCCCCTTGAAGCCCTTGCTCAGTCGATCACATTGGTACCATTTTTAGGCCGAAAAGCCACTGGAAACTGGCCCAAACGGCCAGTTGCAGGCGGCTCGCAGCGGTCTGCCACCCGACCTCGGCCAAGCCTCAATCGACCGTAAAACTCTCCCAAAATTCTCCCAAACGATCCCATTCTTTTCTCCTTGACACAGGGATGAAAACCCCCTTATTCACTCTCCCAAAATCATTCAAAAACATGGCCGATCTTGACGCCAAAAACTAAAACCCTCGGCCTCCTTTTATACTCAAAATTCGGCCAAAATCCAGCCAATCACCGGCCACAACTTGGCCTATAAGCAACCTTATGCCGGATACTACCTTCCCCGAACCACCCTCAGCCGTCCCATCACCTGAAACGACCTCCACGTGCGACAGAAGGCGGTGGCCTTTTTTGCCTTGCGCGTTCACACTATGCAATTTTGCTAAATTGCACTTTAGCCCCTTGCTTCCTTCTAATGACATTTCCTCCTTTTCCATGATGCCCCTGATGAATTCAACTATACCACGAAGGCCCTCAAACTTTGTAGTATTCATTTTATCCTTAAAATTTTTGAAAATTACCGTTTTGACCTTCCTCTGGCAAATTTAAAAAATTACACTTAGGCCCGACTGATTAATTTGACCTTAAATCTCTTCGTTTTAACCCGAATTCACCTAAGGGTTGTTTTACACTTAAAATGTTAGTCCTTAGCCTATTTCATTGACCTTCTGGACGCCTCCTTCATCGATTCGGTTTCCTCAGCTCGGTCGATAGCTGTACCAAAAACTGTTCTCGATCCAATTTATTTTATCACTAAAAATCATAATTCGTGTCACTTGTCGATATTATACCTTTTTCCTTGGCTATCTAAGGTCCGGGGTACTCCCTCGAGCCATTTCGGTCTATTAAGACTGCAACAGTGTGTCCTAAAGCCTTATTCTTTTGATAATTCCACTTGTACCCTTCATCAAGTATTATTTATGACCTCAAATCATTCCTGGGTATTAGGGGATGGCCATGAAGTCTCGTGCCCTGTAAGGGTGAAGCTGTGTCGAGAAATTGTGGAATATAGAAATGTTCAAATGGACTATAGAAAATATTGAAGTTGAGGACTTGAAATAAGGGCCAAAGTGTTATTTGAAAGAAGTTTGGGGTTTTAGCTTGGATTTCAAAAATTTTATTAATTCTAGTTTTGGATTTCAAAAGCCATTCAAATATATCTTTGAGTCTTTGGAGTCCATGGCTAAAATTGTGACAAGTGGCATAATATGATTGGTTGGAGAAATCTATAAATAGAGGCCATGAATTGATATCAAACCATTCCAAACAAATTTCAGGAGTGAAGCACTCTAAGAGGAGGAGCTTGCTCTAGAGAGAGAGAAGGGAGTTCGGCAAGAAGGCGGGAAGAAAGCGGCGAAGAAGCGGCGGAGAACGAGCCTCGTCAGAGTTACAGGTCTTCACCGAAGTTCACCAAAATCAGTCAGCAAAAAGGCGAGGTAAGTCCGATTCTTTTTGATAATCCTATAGACGGGGAAGAGAGGGTCGCGTAGGTTCAAACGGGGGTCGAATCGGAGTTAAAACGAGGGAGATATGGCCGAAATACAAAAATGAGGTGTTGCTGTTCAGAATCTGGTGCCTGCGCGTGAGTTACACGCGCCAGAAAATGGCTGCGCGTGGGGGCGCGTGGCCAGCCTTCTTGGGGCGTGTGAAGAGTCCTTTTTACATTCAATTTTCCAGTTATGCCCCTAATTTAATACCCTTCAACTCTATATAAAAATATTTGAGGTTAGGTTTACCAAAACGTGTGTTTTCTGCAGAAACCTAGGCCGTTTGCTGTAAGATTATACCATCAAAGAGATAACCCAACAAGGTGAGACTCCGTGAGACTCCTATACTCCAAATCCTATTTTTATTTCTCTTATGAGAGACTTCTATTGCATGACTCGTATTTCGTGAAGTTCTTATACGTAAACTCTTATTATTCGTTTACGTGAAATCATGTTGCATTTATGAATTGAATTTTCCTGAAAATATATATTGTTGGCTTTTTAACTGTTGCATTTATAAAATCCGTGTGGCCATACTGTTGTACCTTTTTTTTGTTGGCCGAGAGCAAAAGTCGGAGATCCCCTGAGAGGCGCTATGCGTGCGCCATCGAGAAAGCTCTCGTGGGGAAGACCGTGAGTCTAAGGCACAACGGATGTGGTGCTTGCATGAGTTCTATGAAGATGGGCCGAAGTGACATGGTTAGGGACCTCCCGAGAGGCACTATGCGTGCGCCATTGAGAAAGCTCTCATTGGAAGAGGCTGACGTGTTCACGAGGCACTTTGGAGTAGTTCTCCTTATCTTCTCATACGTTTTATACCTGATCATGCATCGATATAAACTATTTTTTTTGGAGTTTCTCACTAGAAGATTCATCTTCTAATTGGATTATGTCTCTGGAATATTCAAACGTTCCAGGTTCATCGAGCGGCTCTAAGGGAAAGGAAGTAGCTGAAGAATAAGTATAATTTGCTATCTATAGCATGATTAGCGTATTTTGTTTATGTGCGAACCTATGTAATTTTGGATATGTTAAGATGTTTAGTTATCACTTGATGATGTCCATGTAATATATTTTGTTGACGTCTTAAACAATTTTATGATAAATAAAGTTTTATGGTTGTGAACCATATCAGGTTCGATCTAGCTTCCACATTCAAGATTTTAACGCCTGTCTTAGCTATTCGATTTTTGGGTTTGTTAAGCTGAGGAGGTGTAAATTAGGGTTTTTGGGATATTGTGTGATGTATGACAGTTATTGTGATATGAAAAATTTTATATTCCCGAAATCCTAAGTCATAACATGCTCAAGAAATTTGGGGTGTTACAATGGGCCATGATCGGTGGCTGAGAGCTGCTGAAAGTGGCAGTGGCCGGTGGAGAAGGAAGAAGCAGCGTTGGGGTTGGCCATGGCAGCGATCGCGCGCACTGACTTTGCATAAGGGAGACCGACCATGGCTGCTCGCGGCGGAGGTAGCCGATGGTGGCAGCGGCTGAAGGAAGCCAGGCAGTGGTCACTGGTGTGCATGCAAGAGCAGGGCCGAGCATGAAGAAGGGGGAAGAAGAAGCTAGAGAAGAAGGAAAGAAAGAAAAAAAAATAGAGGAAAAGGAAAAATAAGGGAGAAAAATAGGAGAAAATGCCAAAAAATTGGGAGAAAATTCTGAAAATTATTTTGTGGCTCAAGGAGCATGCAGAGGCTCAGAAATGGGGTTTTGAGTGCAAGATGGCATCCCATGAGGCAACGCCGTTGTGAGCATTTGGTCGATTTTCTCTTCTAGATTCAATGAGGTAAAGTAATTAATTCTTTTCTAGTTATTTACATTATGTGAGATAATGTAATGTGAAGTGATGGTTGGATTATACCTGTGATTGGGGTAAATTAATATTTTCTTTCCAAGTTATTTGCATTAAACGAGTTAATGTAGAATAATAGTTAGTTGGATGAAACCCTTAGTTGGGGTTGGTTGGATTGTCGATGGGTGGTTTTTTTGTGAGGTGTGGCAAAAATATAAGCCCTGGGATATGTTTGATGCTGTGGAGTTTTGTGTGGTATCTAGGTTCAATTGGGGAGGCGGTAATCCTAGAAGAGTTCGAAGTTCAGCTTGGCGTTCTCGCCCGTGACAGAGATAAGGCTTCGAGTTATGTAAAGGATGACCCCATGGGTGGTGGTCTTGCATGCATTCGTAAATATTTTTTTTTATGAGTTGCAAGTAGTGGATAATACTTGCATGATATGAGTTCTAGTGTACATATGGCCATATGGAGGACTAGTGTTGTGGGAAGGGTTGGTTGATGCCTTAACCTATGGAGGTTATGAGGGCATGGAAGACTATCCATTTTGCATTGCATTTTTGCATTACATGCTCTCTCATGCTTCATTTACTTATGCATTAAACCCTTACTGAGTCTTTATGACTCATGAGGTTTTACCTCATGTTGTAGATGTTGCGAGCCCAGATGTAAGCAGGGATGGCGTCGGGAGGATGATGTGGCGACTAGCGTTGTTGCATGAATTTGTATGTGGTATATAGTTATATATGTATTCATGTGATTGAATGTAAATGTTGTTGTGCGCTAGATGTATCTAGTTGTTGTAATTGTCCAGGTGTGGTAGGTAATTGTGCGATTGCGTGATGTATTTGGTTTTAGTTGGTGAAGCCAAGTTTCGGATCAGGTAAGGGTCGAAAAGGTATGTTCCTGTAAATTCCCAGTACTCAGTGGATGTTTGATGAGCTAGTTTTGTGCCTGGGTCACCTTTGGCTTGCTGTGTGGTGAGCTGAAGAAAGGTGAAGCTCACTCAGGTTCGGATCCCGTTCTATTGTGTTTCCTTGTTAGTTTGGGGGATCGATTCCTCAGGTGGAGCGAAGGGAAGGACGAAACATAGTGCCCACTTAGGGCGTTTCATGATGAAACATAGTCCTTCTCTTCATTGTCGGTTGTTGTGCGCGAGTAATCTGGGTGATTATTCACCAGTGACACCCATAGGTGGGAGCGGGTCGTTACACTTTTCTCTACAAAACATCGAATTTGAAATAAACCCTCAAACCCTAGCCGATTTTTTCAATAATCCAAATAAAGGAGAAATCTACACTCCCTACAATTTTAATGCTTTACACGCTTGTCGAATCATTTCTAAAAACCCTAACCTTGCCAAGGCTTTTAAAAACTTAAACAATTTATCCGTTGACATTCGTATTCTTCATCTCATAGTTTGTCAAGTTTTGAATCCTCGAAAAGGAAATTACACAATGCTTTATCTTAACGATTTATGGTTTCTAGAAAAAATTATCGATAAGAAGGAAATCAATCGTCCTTCTATTATGTGTGCTAAAATGGTCACCGCTCGTGTTCATTCAAAGAAATTTCTTCCTTACGGATGTCTCATCACTGCCTACCTTCGAACAAAATTTTCTCACATCAAATCTTCATCTACCTTATCCAAAATCAAATCACTATCTTCAATCATACATCGCTTTGTAAAATGGGATGCTTCTATGATGAAACTCAAATCAAGTACATCAAAGTAGTCCACCGCCACCAACAATATAATTATGAGGTGGAATTAGAACAGGAGGAAGAAGAAGAAGATGAAGACGCCCCTGCTCCAGCTGCCCCCGTTCTGCATCAAGGAGGCTCCTTTCCTTAAGTCACACCGGACATGCTACCATCGCTTCAGTCCACCATGACTCAGAGATTTGAAGACGCCTTGAAAATTCTCAACAACAAAGTGAATGAAAATCACCGACGCACAAAGGAGCACATGGATAGTCTTAGTGATCAAATAGGAAACTTAGAAGAGTTGGTGGTCAGCCATCATAGGCCTAGTTCCCTTGATTCCCTAGCTTCCTAGACTCTTACTTCTTTGGCATGTATTTTGGAAATTTGGTTAATTTTTATATTTATGTTTTGACCATCTTGATGTTTACATGTCTTCCCTACTTGACTGTTTTGATTGTTTGAAATTGTATGGCTATCGTTTTGCAATTGGATGGTTTGGATCTCTAAAGGAAGAGAAATTCTTGTAATTGGTAACCATATTTTTTGCTTGTGATAAAAAGAGGGAGAAAATAAAGAAAAATGCATGCTATTTGTGAAAATTGATTAATTTAAAATTTTGTATCAAGTAAGTTCATTTTTGGTTATAAATTGGTATCAAGCAAATTGAGATGAATGCATGTTTGCTTTAGTGAGTTTAACAACTTCTTAAAGCACTAACTCTTGGTATCAAGAAAACCTTTGTATAGTGTTATCTCAAGCAAAGACAAAAGAGGATATGCCGCTCCTAAGATTTGTTTTCTATCTCTTGTATAAGATTAAGGGGGAGTTAGATTGTTTTTTTCAAAACTTATTTTGATTTTTCAAAAGGTTTTTTTCATTATAAAAAAATAAGGGGAGAATTGTTGTATCATATTTTTTAATATATGAGAAAAAGAGTTTGATGAAAAACCTACCTTAGAGTGAAAAATCTTTTATGTTAATCTCATTTTTCAAAATCAACATTTTATATTTCGAAACATGTATGAAATGTTTTGGCGCGAATATTCAAATGTTTCAAAAATCTAAAGTTCATGGATCATGTTTCGAAACCTATGTTCCATGTTTCGAAACATTGTTAAACCATATTTCTGTTCTTGTTTTGAAACTCCTTGGAATAGGTTTCAAATGTTTTTCTAACTGTGCATGCTTTATTTCAAAATATCTATGAGATTTAAGTATATGTTTCGAAATCTACATGGTATGTTTCGAAAACTCTAACTCTGTCAGCAGAACATTTAAAAACTGAGATGCTTTTGCTTTACATTTCTTTTTTATTTTATTTTTATCCAAAAGCTTCTCAAAAGTTTTTTTTTTTTTAATCTCCATGCTTTGAGAATTTAAATTCAAATTTGAAAGTGGTAAATTCAAAATCATTGTGAGCATAACTTTATAATATAATTTCAAAATAATATCCTTTGCTGGGTTCTTACAAAAAGAGATTAAAATAATGTAAAATCCATATAAACACACATTTATGTAGGAAAAATAACACAAGATTAAGATAAAAATTAGATAAAAATATATATACAATTAAGCCCTATCATATTTCAATAAGAATACTCACATGAAACCAACTAAAAACCATTTTCTTGGAAACAAATAGGTATAGGGTCGAACCACTCACAATAAGCCAATTTTTTATGTAGGAAAACTCACAATATAACAAGCTTTGGTTAGGAACTCTCACCTTAAAGGTTTACCTCTGGAAGTTACTATTCACAGTAAGCGAGCCTAGGTTTCTCTCCATTTTTCTGAATGTTTGGGATGAACTCCAGTGAAGACCTAAAACTCTGGCGAGGCCAGTTCTCCTTTGCTTCTCCTCTGATTCCTTCCATTTTTTTTGCAGAATTTTCTCTCCTTTCTCAAAAATAAGATCCTCACCTTAGAATCCCTCAATCCATTTTGGGAGATCGAGTTCTCAATTGAGTTAGCACCAAGAACTCAATCGATAACAATCCTGCCATACCAGATGGCTCCGACAGAGATGAAAGAATTAAAGAGTGAGCTGTAGGAGTTGACTGGTAAGGGGTTCATTAGGCCAAGCATGTCACCATGGGGCGCGTCAGTGCTATTTGTAAAGAAGAAGGACAGGAGTGTAAGGATGTGCATTAACTATCATCAGCTAAATAAAGCCACAGTAAAGAATAAGTATCTACTCCCGAGGATAGATGAGCAGTTTGATCAGCTACAGGGAGCAAAGGTATTCTCAAAGATTGATTTGAGATTCAGATATTATCAGTTGAGAATTAAGCCAGATGACGTTCCGAAGATAATGTTTCGGTCAAGGTATGACCATTTTGAGTATTTTGTAATGACGTTTGGGATTAACTAACGCTTTAGCAGCATTTATGGATCTTATGAATAGGGTGTTCGGACCCTACTTAGATCGGTTTGTGATTGTGTTTATAGATGATATATTGGTGTATTATTCGAATGAGAGTGAGCATGAGGAGCACTTGGGAATAGTGCTGGGAACTCTCAGGAAACATCAATTGTATGCCAAGTTCTCGAAGTGAGAGTTCTGGCTATCTCAAGTCGTATTTCTAGGACATGTGATCTCGACCGAAGGGATTTCAATGGATCCGGCCAAGATTGAGGTTGTTCGAGGCTGGAAGTGTTGTTGTACTTTTTGTATAATAGTTTTAATGATGAAAAACATATATTGGTTTAATCCCTAAGTCATGAGTCAAGTATGTGGTTTTCAACATATATCAATTTCAATATCAAGTTTCATTGTCTGAAACTGAAAACCCTGTTTTTGGCTAAGTCTGGGAGATTAGCACCTTATAAGGAGAAGTATAAGAAAGAGTTTTCTTTTTAGAAAACAAACTCCCGATAATTTGATATCTATCATTTATTAGTGCTAAAACGATTTTTAATGAATTTTTCATTAAATAGAAAGTATATATTTTGGAGGTTGGTTTATTGCTAAAACTTGAGTTTGTACTAAAACCCAAAATCTACTTTCTTATATATTTGGATTTTGATTTTCTAGGTATTTTTATTGAATCCAAATAGGGGGTACTTCGTTATTTACATTTATGTATTAAAGTAAATGGAGATAAAATATAAATAAATTAAAATGTGGAAATAACCTGTGATGTATACATGCTGTGGAATGTGCTTTCATATGTTTCTGAATCTATGTCATGTTTCTGTGCATGTTTCGAAACCCCTTTGAAATGGTTTTCAATGATTTTCATGTATGCTATTTCGAAACATCTATGCATTGCATGTGTTTTCAAAACAGGTTTCGGACTATGTTTCGAAACCTTTATGCATCATGTTTCGAAACCTCATCTCCAGAGAGGTATGTTTCGAAACTTATCATGTCATGTTTCGAAACCTCTGACATTCTGTCAGCAGATTATTTGAAAACCGAGATGCATTTGTTTTGCAACTTTGTATTTATTAAAATGCTTCTCTTTCATTTATTTAATGCATTCTCCATGCTTAAGAGATTCAAATTCAAATTTGAATGCTAGTGCTTATTATTTATTCAAAGTGAGTGTAAGATTCTGTCTCCCACTATCTGCTGTCTCTAAGTGTTGTATGTTTCGAAACATGGGGAGTATGTTTCGAAACTTATGTGTAAAATTGTGATGTTTCGAAACCTACTTTGCATGTTTCGAAACCTACTTTGCTATCTTGTCTCTAACGGCTATAAACGGCCAGATTTCTTGATCTTGGTATAAATAGCAGGTATTTGAAGACAAATAGAGGTTGATAGAAATTGATAGAGAGTCAACAAGCAAGAACAAGTGAGCACACACTAGAGACACACACACAAGCACAAATGATCTAAATCCGTGTGACAAGCTCTCAAGAAGATCCATTCCTAGATGTGCGTTGTGATGTGAAAAAGGAGAAGCAAGTGCAAACAACGAGTCTCATCTCTCCAGCTCTCCTCACCTCAAGTTAAGAGGTTTGTACAACCACATTGGTAAGGCATTTATTGCTCTTTGGGTTGTAAAGTTAAATTTGATTATCTTGAATATTGTAAGGTTTGAGTTGAGCCTAAAAACTCATTTGGTGTAAAGGTTTGAGTTGAGCCTAAAACTCATTGTGGTTTGAGTTGAGCCTAAAACTCACTTGGTGCTAGGTTTGAGTTGAGCCCGTAAAAACTCACATTGTAAGGTTTTTGGGTGAACCGTTGTAAAACCCTTGTTGTGGTGATCACTAAGTAAAAGTGATTGGGATTGCAAAATCCTTCAAGTGGGTAAGCTTGAAGGTAGTGGAGTAGGCGAGTGCCGAACCACTATAAATCTTGTGTGCAAGTGTTCTTTAGATTTAGCTTATCATTATTGCCTATTGCACATGTTTTCATATGTTTTGTTATCAAAGTCAAAAATAGTTTTCTTGAGCATAAGCTTATACATATACATAGAAAACATATATTTGATATACAAACATCTTTGGTATAATCTTACTTATGTAAATCATCTTTACCAAAGATCATTAGATTGAAATATAAGTCAAAAGATTTTGAATCAAGCAAAACAGTGAAGTAGATTTCGAAACATACATTGCATATTTCGAAACTTGTAAAACAGTGAGCTATATTTCGAAACATATATAGTAGGTTTCGAAACCTACTTAACAGAAAGGATTATTTCGAAACATATAGCCTATATTTCGAAACCTAGTATTCTTCCAACAATCAAAGTTTTTAAATATCGAAAAACTTACCAAATCCCAATTCACCCCCCCTCTTGGGATATTTTACCATCATTAGGATAAACAGGAAGCAGCTGACATGCATGACTGAAGTGCAAAGCTTTTTGGGACTGGTAGGTTATTATCGTAGATTCGTGGAAGGGTTTTCAAAGATAGCTACACCTATGATGAAGCTCATATGAAAAGAGGTCAAGTTCGAATAGACTGCCAAGTGCGAGGAAAGCTTTTAAGAGCTCAAGGGCAGATTGACCTTGGCACCTGTTCTGGCAATGCCTAGTGGGCCGGTGGGTATGTTGTATACACCAATGCTTTGAAGGTTGGTTTGGGCTGTGTATTGATGCAGGATGGTCGGGTGATCGAGTACGGATCACGGCTATAACACTCCTTCTCCTAGAACTGCCTGAGAAGAAGTGTTACGGGGATAATAGATAAAATAGAATAAACTCTTTGATAATTGAAATCTGATACCATAACTGAACATCTCAATCAAACTAAAATAAAAACTCTGAGTCAATATAAATTGGAAATCAGAAACTCTGTCTAAGGGACAATCCCTCAATTAAAACATAAAATAATCTTAAACTATCAAGACATTATAAACTAACAAAACTCCCAGACATCTTTGATCTTGAGCGGGTCCGCGTACACATACTATTGACCATTGCTGCTAAGCCCCACATCTGGTACTCCCCCACTAGGACTTGGAATGGTGAAAAGTACAAGGTGAGTTACAAAGCTCAACAAGTAATAAGGTGGAAAAAATAACTGAAGTTGAATCGAAGAATATCGATATTAATAAAATACTAATTGTTCTTGTATTGAGGGATATAATAATCACTAGATTGCATTTACAAGATGTAATGCACATAAACTGTAAACTAAATATGGGTATGCAATTTTGTCTCATAGGTCCACATAACTGTAATACATAACTGACTGATCTGAATCCTGCACACACAAAAACTGTGAGCACATACTGTGGGCAATATACCCCTAGCCCCCTAGTCGTCACCAGGCGAGCAAAACATAAACTGAAACTGGTGGGATCCCCGTGGACAAGCCACCTGACGCGCATACTGAATGTAATGTCCATACACATGCTAGCACAAGATATGAAGTGTTTCATATAAAGTCATGCTCAATGCTCATATCAAGATGTATGTACATAATCTCACTAAATAATGCTGATCATGTCATAATAAATACTAAACATGTAATATGATCTTCGATATATTGGAATACAAAGATTCTATGACTTATGTATTGTGGTATGGGCATGTCAAATTTATCATACTTGGCATGAGAATGCAATATTTAGGAGTATTGAATATTTTAATTAAAATAAAATCTTGAATTAAACTTTACTGGAAGCTCATTAGGATTTTCTGGAAAAGCCATTCGGATATCAGGAAGGATATCCGGATATGAGGAAGTCATCTGGATATGAAGAAAGCTCATCCGGATGATACACAACCTATTCAGATATCTGGAAGAGGTATTCAGATATGAACTGGGACATCCAGATATGATTCAGGTCATCTGGATATCTCACTGAGGCATTCGGATGCTATAGGAGGCTATTCGAATAAGAAATTCAACCTTTATAACAGAGGCATCTGGCTATGAAACAAGGCATCGGGATATGCTGGACCTATTCGGATAGATGGAAAGGGCATCTAGATATGAGCTGTTCGGATATAAGAAGAACCATCCGAATATCACACGCAAGGAATTTGAAAGTCATCCGGATATGAATCAATACATCCAGATATTACTCTCAACGAGTATTGGACACATCTGGATGCGACTTGAGGTATTCGGATATCACTCACAAGCTTATAAGACTCATCTGGATGTGATACGAGACATCCAGATATCACTTGCAATTAAACTCTGGACATATCCATATGTGGATCAAACCATCCGGATATCACAAAGGCCATCCAGATACGAACAAAGGCAATTCGGATATTACTCACAGAAATCTTTTTAACTCATCCAGATAGCCTCTAGCCTATCCAGATGTTACTCACATACTTGAAAAAATCCATCCAGATATAAAGGCTCACATTCGGACATCTGTAAATTAATAACCCAGAAATGAACGCTCACATAGACTCTGTTTGATTCAAATCTTAACAAAACTACACCATTCTGAATAAAATCTTGGGAAAATGACTCCCAATCGATATGAAACAACTTTAAGGATGATCCAAAAATAATATTTGATTGAATTGCTATAAAAATCATGCACATCTTGTGCAACGCCTAGCTTTTTCGGGCGTGTCATAACTTGGGACAATTCTGGGACGATAAATTTTTTCCTTCAAACTAATACTAAACCACATCATTCCTCATATCCATCCCAGAATTTCCATTCATATATCTCAAAAGAGAATCATCATACACATCTATTGCGGAAGCTAGAATCGAACTTGATATCTTAACATTAATCATAAATAAGCTCTTACATTATCATTCCTCAACGTTAATCATAAATCGGTTCTTACATCCTCATTAACCATAATAAGGTTATGCATCAATGGAACAAAAATCCTCAACATGATTTAAAACATAACAAACATTCTCAACTTAACATCAATACATAACATGCGTCCTCAATTAACATCAACCCTAAGTAGGGTTCTACATCATCATTAACCATAAGGCTAAACATCATCTTTCCTCAAAACATTCAGATTTCAATGTAGCATAACTTAAACACATGAGTTGCATTACACCATTCATCTCAGCATTCGTTCATCATGCACTTTGCTAAGTGCCATTTCATGTCTCATTCATCCTCATTTATGCTACAATCTCCATCTGGAACGTTTGAATATTCTAGGGGTAAAACTCAATTAGATGATGAATCATCTAAGTAAGGGTACAAAAAATCATTTTTGTGTATGTATGCAAAATACAAAATGTCCTCATCATTTTTGATTTGAGTCGACTGCACCCAATTGCTACTCCCCATTTTTACAATCCCCTTCCCGGGCCGAGGTGTATGGGTGCACCATTGGTAGAGCAGCTGTAACACCCCCCTCTTCTAGAGCTGCCGGAGAGGAGGTGTTACGGGAAGTAAAGTATAAAACTAACTAATAACTGAAATCTGATACCAATATAAACAACTCAATCAACTGAAATAAAACTCTGAGTCAACAATAACTGAAACCACAAACTACATATAAGGAAAAATCCCTCAACTAAAACATAAGTTAAACTTAAACTGATAAGACACTAAAACTAACAACTCCCAGACATCTTTAGTCTTGTGCGGCTCCACGTACACACACTACTGGACACTGCTGCTAGGCCCCACCTCTGGTACTCCTCCGCTAGGACCTGGAATGGTGAAGAGTATAAGGTGAGCTACAAAGCTCAGCAAGTAAATAAACTAGAAAGAATAACTGAAGCTGAATCGAAGAATATCGATACTGATGAATACTTACTGAACTTGTACTGAGTGAAACACTATCTGTTTGCATTTATAAATGTATTGCACATAAATGGTAAGATAAATGCAGGTATGCAACTTTGGCACATAGGCCCACATAACTATAAAACATACCTGGCTAATCTGAACCTGCAACATAAAAACTGTAAGCACATAGAGTGGGTAGTATAGTATACCCCTAGCTCCCTAGTCGACATCAGGCGAGCATCTCATAACTGAGATATAACTAACTGATACTAGTGGGATCCCTGCGGACAAGCCGCCTGACGCACATAATGTAATGCTCACATAAATGCTAGCACACGAAATGTAGTGCTCCATATAAGGTCATGCTCAATGCTCATACAAGATGTATGCACATAATCTCACAAAAATGATGCTGAACATGTCAGAATAAATGCTAAACATGTTATACGATCTTTACTAGGTTTATTGGGATACAAAGATCCTAAAATTTCTGAGTATAAACATGGCATATTGGATTTTATCATATCTTGGCATAAAATTCAATATTTAAATAATTAAATGTTTAAATTAAATTTGAGACTTGCCTCAAGAATTTATTGGAAGTCATCTGGGTGCTATATGATGTTATTCGGATGATTGAGAAAGTCTAAGGAGCAATTCGGATGAAATAGAAGCTTATTCGAATAAAAAAAAAAAAGAACTACAACAAGTTCATTCGAATGACAGAAGACTCATTCGAATGACAGAGACTCATTCGAATGAAAAAGAACTCATTCGAATGACAGAGACTCATTCGAATGAAAAAGAACTCATTCGAATGATAGATGATATATAACAAAGGCTATACGGATCTGATCAAGGACTCATTCGAATGACTCTCAAATTCATTCGAATTGATTTTGGAATTTTCCAACTTTTGAACTGGCAAAAACCAACTCATTCGAATGCAACAGTAACCTTATTCGAATGAATTTATGGGTTACTTACGGATCATTCGAATGACAAAAAGGCTCATTCGAATGCTAGACTATGCAAAGCAACAGCTTACTCACAACTTTAAGGACTCATTCGAATGACAAGGAAACTCATTCGAATGACATACCAAAAACACATACGAATGATACGATAACACATGACTCATTCGAATGACCAAGAACTTATTCGAATGACTGGCACAATATAAGGGAAAAACTTACGATAACACTGGAAACTCATTCGGATGCCTCAAAACCCATTTGAATGATACAAGATTCATTCGAATGACTGGAATCTCATCAGAAATAAAACTCACACTAACAGAGACCATATCTTGAATAAAAACTTATCCTCACTGCACCATTCCGAAATAAAACTTGAGAGAATAATCTCAATTGATATAGAAACAACTTAGGAATGATTTACTGATCATAGTTAATGAAAACGTTTTGCAAAGAACATGCAAGAACTGGCTGGAAGACTCACTGTAATGCATACATATATATGTAAATGCATGCACATACGGTCTGATTAAACTGGAAATCCAAAACAACAGTCTTGGCATTCTGAGATAACCGTTAATATGATTTGAAGACCATATTTAAGAGATTAATGATCAAGAATCACATGTTATCTCCTTCATGCACTCACTGTTCTACGTATATACATATACATATACATACTGAAACTGATATGAATATGAATGCAATGAACAACTGAACAACTGAGAATGAACGAACTTGAATCTGTAATGGAAGGAATTACAGATAGGATACTTGCCTTACACTAACTCTGATCGTATCAACGATTGCAACAAGAAAACTCCTACGCAACCTCACTGTTAAAGCTTCTTCAAATCCTCTGCCTCTTTTTCTCTCTTTTTCCTTCACACGGCGTGAAGAAAAATGAATGCTAATGGAAAATATATACTCATGAAACCCTAGATTTGACTCCTTATAATCTTGAAACCCTTCTCCTACCACAACTAGGAGACTTTAATCTCAATCCCCCTCGTGGACGAATTTTCGTTCTCATAATAGCTTATTATTAATTAATTAAATAACAACTTCCTTAAATGACCCTCAAGTCCTTACATTTAATTTCCCATAATATAAAAAGAATTAAATGCTATTTAAGAGCTATTTTCTCAACTAAAAATATTCTAAATTGCCACATTAAAATTAAATGAAAAATTCTCTTAATTAATTACTACTATAATTAATTAACTAATTCCAATAAATACTAGGCCCTCTAACGGGTCGTTACAGCAGCGGTGCCAGCCCATAATCTCAAACCCTTTATGCGATGGATGATCAATAATATCATCGTGAATGTATGCATATTTCATCATCAACACATGTAAATGCAATCTACATGATATATTCATATCAAGACATGATAACATGATAAAACCATTTTCATCAAATCGAGTTTTTGGGAAAACCACTTACTAACTAAGCATTTTTCATAAATCTAAATTCAGTTTGAGAAGTACCACTTACCTCATACGCATCTCATAACATCTTGATTCTTGTGCCAGGCTTCTAACGTACTCAAATTAGAACCTCAACATACCCTGCGCATCATATTTATTCAATAATATCAATATTCTATTCCTTTCCTAATTTCCTCATAATTTTCCTTTATTTCTTCCTATATTTTCTCAATAAATCCGAACTAAATATTCCTCAAATATTTTCCAATTATTTCTCTATAATAGTTCATAAAATAACTTTCCTAATCTACTGGAATTTTCTAAGGATTCTTACTTACCTTAACTTAGCCTCTCAAGATTCCGCGGTATGCGCGCCCTGTTCTCAAAATACGTGCCCAACCTCGATTGGTATGCAAATCCTCGATTCTTGCACACCACCTCGATTTTCGCGTATTACCACGATTTTTGCTCGACCTTCAACTTTTGCGCATCGCCTCAATTTTTGTGCACTGCCTTGAAACGCGTTCTCAAATAGTTTTTCTTGCCAAAATTTCTGGAATATTAATATTTCTCCATTCCCTATTTTTCGGGATTTTTTCTAGCACGTTCTGGGATTTTTCTCCATTTATTTCCTTTTCTTCCATTCTTTTCTTTTTTTATTTTTCTTTTTCTTCTTTTCTCTTCTTCTTCCTCACTTATCTCCTTCCTCTGTTTCTTCTTCGCTGTAATGATCAAACTAGCCTTGCACACAGCCCAGTCACCACACGCCCTCCTTCGCGCGCCCGCCTCGCCTCCACCGTCGCTACTCCGACTCCGCCACCATCGCCCGCACACACCTCCGCCCGCCGCCTCTTTACCGCGAGACACCATCGCAGCAGCCTTGCGTGCTGCAGTTTCAGAGCATCAGCCATAGCTAGCCATTGAAGGCCTTGGTTGCAGTTCGCCGCTGCCGTTTACAGCCACCCCAGCTCCTGCAACTCGAGCTACCAGCCTCAGCTGCCCCTGTTTGCACTGCTTGCAGCCGCTGCTACCTGCTAGCCGCACAAGGCAGCTTCATATGTTTGCCATGGTCGACTTCGGCCGTTAGAAAATGGCCACTGCTTCGTTGCTTCAGGCCGTCTCTCTCTCTCTCACGATCTCTCTCAATTGTTCTCGGCCATAGCTTGTTGCCGAGGCTGCCCTTGCTTGCTGGTTTCTTTCTCTACTACCTTCATTTTTATTCCTTCTTCATTCTTCATTTTCCCTTCTCCATTTGAAGCCAATCAATCCGTCGTGCCTTAGCCAACACTCTTGACAACCTCTCTGCCCAATGCTCTCAATTGGACATTCAATTCCCTCATGCTTCACACCTGCCCCCTCGCGCGCACAGACAGAAATCTTGAAGCTTCCCCTACTTCCCACGCGTACACACACACATATATATAACATATGAATATTACACATTTAATCCCCACAACTATTCTTTATTATAGTTAAGAAATCCTTAAATTGCAAAGACACCCTTTAACGACCCATTAATTTGTATTAAACCACTCAAAACATCGATTTCTCTAAAATTAATAATCGGTAATTACTCGATGAAGACTAATTTTTCCCTAGTGTTCTCATTGGGTCCTTGATTCATCCCACAACCACCAAATGGATGATCTTTATGAAAAAACAGAGCCCCCCTAGGGTTCTGTTGACTTCTCGAAAATCCCCTACAATCATTACGTATTTCAACCCCAATCACAACTATATTTTAGCTGTACCAAAAATCGTCTCAATTCTGATTTCTTTTAATTCATAAATCCTATCTTAGAACGCTCATCGAGACCATGTCATTTTCCATAGCCAATTACACTCTGGGGCATTCCCTGCAGTCGATTGGGCACTTATAACTGCTAGAAATTATACTTAAGCCCCTAATTATTTGATAATTTAACCTATGACCTAAGTTAAAATTACTCTTGAGCCCTTTAGAAAATTTGAGGTTTTACATCTTGCTTATGTATTCACTGTATACGTATATATATATACACTATAATTGTTAAATCTGCGAACCAAATGAAGGATTCTTGAATAATCTGAATATGAAACTTAATAGAATCCTGTAATGGAAGGGATTACAGGGAAGATACTTGCCTTTCAATCTCTCTGATTGGATTCCTTAATGATTGCAATGAAAATCTCTTTAGCGAGGACACTGTTGCAACTCTTTCAATCCTCTGTTCCTCACACGGCGTGAAGGAGACTATGGCTTATTAAGCTATATATGTATATATACTTATAGGAAGCCCTAGATACCCATCTCTCAATCTCCTAATACAACTAGGAGCTTCCAATTCTCATCCTCCCGCACGGGTTATCCCTTGAATCCAAAATCTCACTTAATTAATAATAATAAGAAATTATTATCAATACTCTTAATTAATAATTAAACTCTAGAATTACTTTCTTGCCCTTGCATTAATTTCCACATAATTAATGTCATTTAAATGCTAATTCTCAATTAACATTACTAAATTGCCACATTAAATATTCAATTGGAAAAAATCTCTTAAGCACTAATTTAAATGCCTTTAATAATTTTAATAAAATCTAACTCTTCTAATGGGTCGTTACAATGCCAGTTGAAGAGGCACAGAGTGAACTACCCAACGCATGACTTGGAGTTGGCAGCAATGGTATATGCTCTGAAGCTATGGAGGCACTACCTATACAGAAGAGACATTTGATGTATTCACGGACCATAAAAGTCTGTACTATGTGTTCTCGCATAAAGGTTGAACATGAGGCAGAGACGATGGATGGAGTTCCTGAAGGATTATGATTGCACTATTTTGTATCACCTAGGGCTTTCCAATGTGGTGGTTGACCCTTTGAATAGGACTGTGCTTACTATGGTTGGGATGATGACCCATGAGTGGCAGTAGTTGGACTAGCTATTCGGCTGGATGTAGAGATCGAGATACGGGAGGCTAGTGGGGGTGACCGACGTATACATCTGTGAGTAGACGAGCAGGGCCATCCCAAGAGTTCAGATTTTGAGATGCGGAATGGCATTCTTAGGTTTCAGGGTAGAGTGTATGTGCCAAACCTTCAGGAATTGAGGCAGAAGATTCTGGATGAAGCCCACAGACCTAAGTATACTATACACCCAGGAGCCACAAAGATGTATCAAAATCTTTGGGAAATCTATTGGTGGTCGGGATGAAAGCCAGCTTGGCTAGGAGGATGACATAGTGTGATCTATGCCAAATGGTAAAAATTGAGCACCGAAAACTAGCAGGGTTAATGAGACCTTTGGAAGTTCCCGAGTGGAAATGAGAACATATCACAATGGATTTGTGATAGGATTTTCAAAGAGTAGAAAGGGCTATGATGCCATTTGGGTGGTAGTAGACAGGTTGACAAAGTCAACACATTTCCTACCAACGAGGATGGATCAACCGATTCAAAAATTCGCAGAGTAGTACGTAAAAGAAATGGTATGACTCCATGGTGCACTGGAAAGTATAGTCTTAGATCGGGACCCGAGGTTCACCTCGAGGTTTTGGGAAAGTTTGTAAGAGTGTATGGGAACTCAGTTAAAATCCCGTGCCCTTGATTTTTGAGGAAATTGGGAAGAGCATCTACCATTAGTAGAATTCGCGTGTAGTAATAGTTACCATAGCCTCATCAGGATGGCTCCTTATGAGGCTCTGTACGGAAGAAAGTGTTGGTCACCCATCTATTGGACCGAAGTAGGGGAACGATAGATGTTAGGACCCAAAATTGTGTAGCAGACTACACATAAGATTTGGATAATCCAAGAGAGGATCCGAGCTGCACAAAGCTGACAAAAATCTTATGCTAATCAAAGAAGAAGAGATCTAGAGTTCGAGGTAGGAGATCTGGTGTATCTCAAAGTGTCACCTCAACATTTGGTAATCCGTGGAAGTGGTAAAGGAAAGCTGAAGCTAAGGTATATAGGACCATATCTGACTGTGGAAAGAGTCGGACCTTTGGCTTATCAATTAAAGCTTTTGCCTAGCCTGTCTGGGATTCATAATGTGTTCCATGTCTCCCAACTTCGAAGGCATGTGCCAGATCCAACCCTCGGAGTTCGGGTGGAGACAATTAAGTTAAGGAATGATTTGACTTACTCGGAGACACCTGAATGAATTTTGGATCTCCAAACTTAGGTGTTGAGGAATAAAGAGATCCCATTAATGAAGGTCAGGTGGGACAAGTACCTCGAGGATGAAGCAACCTAGGAGCTCGAGGATGCAATTAGGAAGAAATATCCTCACTTGTTTGAAGAAATGGAAATATGATAGAAAATTATTGTATTACTTTTCCAGAAATTGTATCCAAGAGTTATATAAATGAGTGAAATACCTTATTGACTTTCAAAAAATTTATGTGCAAGTCAAATTTCAGGGACGAAATTTCTTTAAAAGGGGGGATGTAATACCCCATGTTTTCGTGAGGTGGCCGCGTAATTTATGTGAATGTGAAATACCGAAAGTTTGGCTTGATAGTAAAATAAATTACCGAACTTACGACAAGGAGCACCTCAAAAATTAGAAAAGGGTATGACATTGACAAGCGTCTCGAGATGGGATTTATGATACTGAAAGAAATTGTAACAACCCGTTCGAGTGATAGGAAGGACCGGAACAACTTACCCTGATGGGCCTACGCGAACTTCCCGGGAGGGTCACCCATCCTTGGATTACCCCAGGTTAAGCACGCTTAACTTGGGAGTTCTTTGCCAACATTCAGCCCAAAAGGTATCCAGCTGGTTTTGTTTCATTTCTTACACTATCCTCGACATATACTAACCTCTTTGGGCTCTCGAGGTATTGCATTGGGCCAAGGGGCACTCAGATTTTGTGAGTGGGTGAGTCCTTAGGCCCTTGCATGCCCAGCCCCCTATAACGACCTGTTCGAGCGATAGGAAGGACCTGAACAACTTACCCTGATGGGCCTATGCGAACTTCTCAAGGGGGTTACCCATCCTTGGATTACCCCAGGTTAAGCACGCTTAACTTGGGAGTTCTTTGCCAACATTCAGTCCAAAAGGTATCCAGCTGGTGTTGTTTCATTTCTTACACTATCCTCGATATATACTAACCTTTCTGGGCTCTTGGGGTATTACAGAAATCAAAACAGAGACAATTCCCGATACAACTAAATTATAGTCTGAAAAATCGAATAGTTGTAAGGGACTTCCGAAAAGTCAACGGAACCTTAAAGGGGCTCTAATTTTATGTAAGGAGCAACCTTGAAGTGGTATTAGGACGAAATAAAGGTCTTGTGAGGACACTGGGGCAAAAATATACTTATTGAGTACCTTGGAGTTATCAATCCTGGAATTTAAGTATCTTGATGATTATTAATTCAACATTTAAGGATTTTATAAAGTCTAAAAAGGGATTATGAAGTTAATTGTGAGGGTATGGCCTTGATTAATTATGAGCTGAGATGTTAGGAATGGGGAAAAGTGAAAGGTATGGTGAGGAGTAATGAGGTGAGGTGTTAGGAATGGGGAAAAATGACAGATATGGTGAGGAGTAATGAGGTGGCGACGCGTGATTGGTTCATGAAATCTATAAATATGGCCATGGGGTTGTTCACAAACTATTCCATTTGAGATCCACTTGAGAGATTGAGGTGAGGGATTTGTGCTTAAGAAATAGGAGAGAATGTTAGTCCATTAACACACAATGGCCACTCAAGAAGGGGGGTGAATTGAGTGATAAAAACTTATTAAACTGAATTCTTCCCTTTTCAAACTCTTGAGCTTTTCTTATAGAAAGAAAATACTTGTTATAAATATATATGTTGTTTGGGAGTGATACTAATATAAATATGCAAACAACAATAACAATACAAGAATATATAGTGGTTGTGTATCCAACACCTACTCTACTCTTTCAAGGCCAACCCAACACTTGAGGTTCCACTATAGCCACACTTAGGTTTTCTAACAAGTTCACCTAGGAAACTTTTACACAACACCGAGTTTTTTCCCTTAGCTCACATTGGAAACTAATACAATAATACACCTAAATTACTAGGGCTCTAGGAGACCATTCACAATCCACAATTAAAGCGGTTACCATGCAATACTAAGTCTAACAATCTTTGACAAATATGGATATAAGTACAATGAAAATATACAAGGCAAATGAACAAATATAATGATACAATTTTTATCACACTTGGAGAGAAAATCTCCTTTGGCTTGGGCTCCAAAGATTTGACTTTAAACTTAAGCCTTGGATTGCTTGAAATGGTTGCTTGAGAGCTTGGGTGTGTTTTAAAGATGTAAGACTTGATAGAGCATTAGCTTTCTCTAAAAAAATCTTCCTGATATATATAATGGAGCTTCCAACGGATCTGTAACGGCTAGAAAAATCCAACCACTGGACCCGAGGAGTCGACTTCCATTTTAAGTGAGAGTTGACTCTAGTTATACAAGAGTCGACTTCTCTAGTGCTAGAGCCGGCTCTTCAAAATACAACAATGTTGTCAGGTCGACTCTACATAACATGTTCTCAGTTGGGTCGACTCTAACTTTGCAAGAGTCAACTTCAACTTAAGGGGAGTCGACTCCATTGAACCCAAAGTCAACTTCTGAGGCCAATATTACAGAAAATAAATTTTACACATATAGTAATTGCTTGAAGATATAATCAATAACATGTATACATTATAACATATTTACTTTTCTTTAGTTTAAATAAATGTCATATAAATTGAAGAGAATGTGGACATTTACTTTAATACACAAATATAAATAAGAAAGTACCACCCCATTTGGATTTAATAAAAATATCTAAGAATCAAAATCCATAACAATAAGAAAATAGAATTTCAGCTTTAGTACTAATTCGGGATTTAGCAATTTTGCCATCTCCAAAATACATATATTCTATTTCTTGAAAAATTTATTAAAACTTATTTTAACAACAATGAATATTAGCTATCAAAATACCGAGAGATAGTTTTTCAAAATAAAAATATTTTCTTCTATGACTCCTTGTAATGTGCTAATCTTCCAGACTTAGAGAAATAACATTTCTTGATTTATTTTGATACACAAAATATTATAATACTTAAATATATTTTCCACCATAAGACATATGAAAAATCCATTAGGAGATTTAAATATATCAAAAATAGTTTTACTAAAATTATGTGCTGTTAAACATCAAAATACACAATAAGTTGATTTGAGAAAATTGGCTCAACAGAGAAATCTACAAAGAAAGGAGGAAGGTCAGAGCAAAATCGAAGGAGAACGAGCCTCACTAGGGTTTCCAAAGCATTGCCAAAGTTAGTTTCATAAAATTAGAATAATGGCAAGGTAAGTTCAGTTTCTTATAATATTCTTGTAGAGGGTGAAGAAAGGGACTCGTAGGTTTGAACGGGGGTCAAATCGGAGTTAAAATGAGGGAGTTATGGTAAAAAATTGAAAAGGTGTCGACACTGCTGGCGGTGCATGCAATACGCGTGCCGGAAAGGCGTTGGTGTGGCAGCCCGTGAAGGAACATTTTATCCTAAAAATTTCCATTTTTTCATAAAAATTTCCATTTTTTCCTCTAATTTAATGCCCTTTAACCCTATGTAAAAATATTGGAGGTTAGATTTACTAAAACTCATATTTTCTACAAAAACCTAGGCCATTTGCTGTGAAACCGTAACTTCCAGAGATAAACTGATACGGTCACCAATCAAGACCCGACCGAAGCAAACTGGAACAGTATCACCAAAATAGTAGCTCTAGCTAGATTAATATTTTAATACTTCATATGTTTTAAGATTTTACTTGATTTAGGATTCTACTTCATGGTTGATTAGGGTTTTATTTCTATTATAATTTTAGTTGACTTTTACTTAGGTTTTATTTTTATTAGGATTCTAGTTAGATGATTTTATTCTAGTTGGATTTTAATTTCAAATATTAGATGGATTTTGATTAAGCAAATACTATAAATATACCTAGAAGTTAGGGGTTGTAATCAAGTTTTTCTCAATACAAATTTCAGTAACCCATTTGGGTTTTCTTAGCAAAACAGTCTTGTTTTTGTGTCTTCTTGAAAGCCAAGCTTCAGTCATTAAAGTTTGTTCTTTCAAGGGTTTATTTTGGTGTGTTTTTTTCACACCCACCCTACACGCTGCGTTAGGTGGTATCAGAGCAGTTCATCAACCAATCTAATGGCCAATCTTGAAGGTAAAGTTAGCATCAAACCTCGTGATGGTGATCAGGGGTTCTCGTGGTTTGGAGAGTAATCGAAGAACAACGAGAAATAACTCGTATAATGCAGGAACAATTGGAGTGAATCAGCCACCAATTGGGCATTTTTACAACGAGTTAAGGATAATCGGAACTGGACTAATGGCGTGAATCAAGCCGGCTATGTTAAACCAGGAAGATGAGCCATTAATCCTGTTCTCATTAATCCTAGAAGACCAATGATTGATGATAGCGACGATGATGATGATTTTGGTCGTATGATAGCCAACCCTAGTGGTAGAGGAGTTAGGAGGAATGTGATGCAACACAACCATCGGGGAAACAATGAGTATAAACTAAAGAATGGCTTTTTAGTGAGTTTGGAGCTTGATCGTGAACATTATGTTGTCCCAGCAACCTCAATGTTTGCAAACTTAGGTTTGGTTTATGCTGCTAACATGACAAAGACTCCAAGGGTGTTGACTCATACTAGGGTATTTTCTTGTCCCGAGGGCTCAGGCACTGCTTCGCAATCCAAGGATGGTGGTGTTTCTTCTGATCGGCTTGAAACTATAAAGGAGATGGAGGCCATAATAGCAGATCCTTCTACAGTTTATTCAGGCCTTGACATAGTTGAATCGAAGGCAATAGGAACATATTCACCATTGCGATTACAATAGCAAAATGGTCACAGGGGTGTTTTTGTGGATAGGGGTGTTGGATCTCCCATGCTAGTTAACTCAGGTAGTATAACTGCTTTCGGTACTAATGTAAAATTAGATTCTGAAACTAAGAATATTGTAACAGCTGTTGCTATAACTGATTAAGCGCTTGGACCAAAGGAGGATTCAAGCATCAATATTCTAAATGATGGAGAGACTGTTGGTAGTCATGGAATAAGCCTCTATTCGAAACAATTGTAAAAGAATACTTTTCCAGGCAAGAAAAATTTACGAATGAATTTAGAAGATGTTAAGGAGTCAAAATCAAGAAGGCTGATGAGAGAAGAAGGACCTATGATAAAATCTACTAGATTAGAGGAGCGCTCAAGATGGAATGTTCAATGTCCTCAATCTTACAGTAATAATACAATGGAGGTAGAAGGCAACAAACATGGTGATGGTTAGATCCATGCCAACGAAGATAGGGCTAAAAGAGGAGGAATGTCTTTGCTCATGTTCCCTTAACAGAAAAGTTCAAAAGGTTCAAGAAAATGTCAAGCAAAATTTGCACAAATAAGAAGTACAAGGTGACAACTGACAAGTATAGGAAGCATAAGGTATTTGAGGTTGGAGATGAAGTCATGATTTTCTTCAAGAAGGAACGGATTCCAAAAGAAAAACAGAACAAGCTCAAGCCAAAGAAGTATGGTCCTTACAAGATTACAAAGAAAATCTATAATAATGCTTATGTTGTGGATTTACCTAATCATATGGGTATTTCCAAACATTCAATGTGGCTAATCTCTCTTTGTACTTATCAGATGTGGATTTGTCCTACTCGTATCAAAATTTGAGGTCGAATTTTTTCTCAAGTGGAGGTGAATGATATGGTCACCAATCAAGACCCGGCCCAAGGATGACCCAACCAAACTGGAACAGTATCACCAAAATAGTAGTGCTAGCTAGAACAGTATTTTAATACTTCATATGTTTTAAGATTCTACTTGATTTAGGATTCTATTTCATGTTTCTACTTAATTTAGGATTCTACTTTATGTTTGATTAGGGTTTTATTTCTATTAGAATTCTAGTTCACTTTTACTTGGGTTTTATTTTTATTACGATTCTAGTTAGTGTTGGATCCTAATGATGGTAAATATATCCCAAGAGGGGGGGTGAATTGGGATTAGGTAGATTTTTGATACATTAAAAACTTTGATGGATGGAAAAACACTAGGTTTCGAAATATAGAGCTTATGTTTCGAAATAAGCCTTTCTGTTAAGTAGGTTTCGAAACCTACTATATATGTTTCGAAATATAGCTCACTGTTTTACAAGTTTCGAAATATGAAATGTATGTTTCGAAATCTACTTCACTGTTTTGCTTGATTCGAAATCTTTTGACTTGTATTTCAATCTAATGATCTTTGGTAAAGATGATATACATGAATAAGAGAATACCAAAGATGTTTGTATATCAAAGATATGTTTTATATGTATGTGTATAATTTTATACTCAAGAAAACTATTTTAGCCTTTGATAGCAAATCTAATAAAAGTATGTGCAATAATGAAATGCGAAAGTTAAAGAACACTTGCACACAAGATTTATAGTGGTTCGGCACTCGCCTACTCCACTACCTTCAAGCTTACCCACTTGAAGGATTTGCAATCCCAATCACTTTTACTTAGTGATCACCACAACAAGGGTTTTACCTCGGTTCACCCCAAAACCTTACAATATGAGTTTTTACGGGCTGAACTCAAACCTAGCACCAAGTGAGTTTTAGGCTCAACTCAAACCACAATGAGTTTTAGACTCAACTCAAACCTTTAGACCAAATGAGTTTTAGGCTCAACTCAAACCTTTACAACATTTACAAGATAATCAAATTTATCTTTACAACCCAAAGAGCAATAAATGCCTTACCACATGGTTGTACAAACCTCTTAACTTGAGGTGAGGAGCGCTGGAGGATGATGCTCGTTGTTTGCACTTGCTTCTCCTTTTTCGCATCACAATGCACACCAATGAATGAATGGATCTTCGTTGAATGCTTGTCAAACGGATTTAGATCATTTGTGCTTGTGTGTGTGTCTCTAGTGTGTGTTCTTTCTTTGTATCTTGTTCTTGCTCTATATTCTTGTTCTTGTCTTCAAATACCTGCTATTTATACCAAGAGATAGAAATCTGGCCGTTTATAGCCGTTAGAGACAAGACAGCAAAGTAGGTTTCGAAACATCACAATTTTACACATAGGTTTCGAAAAATACTCCTCATGTTTCGAAACATACAGCACTTACAGCTGGATAAAGACTAAGAGACAGCAGATAGTGGGAGACAGAATCTTCAGCCCACTTTGAATAAATAAAAATTACTAGCATTCAAATTTGAATTTGAATCTCTTAAGCATGGAGAATGCATTAAAAAATACTTTGAGAAGCATTTAGATAAATACAAAAATGCAGAACAAATGCATCTCGGTTTTCAAATAATCTGCTAACAGAATATCAGAGGTTTCGAAACATGACATGATGGGTTTCGAAACATACCTCTCTGGAAATGAGGTTTCGAAACATGATGCATATAGGTTTCGAAACATGCCTCTCTGGAAATGAGGTTTCGAAACATGATACTATAGGTTTCGAAACATGGTCCAAAACCTAATTTGAAAACACATGCAATGCAGAGATGTTTCGAAATAGCATACATGAAAACCATTTCAAAGGGATTTCGAAACATGCACAGAAACATGACATAGATTCATAAAAACATATGAAAGCACATTCCACAGCATGTATACACCACAGCTTATTTACATTTCTTTAACTTAAGTAATACTTTAATACATAAATATAAATAACGAAGTACCCCTTATTTGGATTCAATAAAAATACTTAGAAAATCAAAATCCAAATATATAAGAAAGTAGATTTTGGGTTTTAGTACAAACTTAAGTTTTAGCAATAAACCCACCTCCAAAATATATACTTTCTATTTAATGAAAAATTCATTAAAAATCGTTTTAGCTCTAATGAATGATAGATATCAAATTACCGGGAGTTAGTTTTCTAAAAAGAAAACTCTTTCTTATACTTCTCCTTATAAGGTGCTAATCTCCCAGACTTAGCCAAAAATAGGGTTTTCAGTTTCAGATAGTGAAACATGATATACTTGATATTGAAATTGATATATATTGAAAATCACATACTTGACTCATGACTTAGGGATTAAACCAATATATGTTTTTCATCATTAAAACTATTGTACAAAAAGTACAACAACAGTTAGATGATTTTATTCTAGTTGGATTTTAATTACAAATATTAGATGGATTTGGATTAGCCAAACACTATAAATATACCTAGAAGTTAGGGGTTGTAATCAAGTTTTTTTCAATACAAATTTCAGCAACCTATTTGGGTTTTCTTAGCAAAACAGTCTTGTTTTTGCGTCTTCTTGAAAGGCAAGCTTCGGTCATTGGAGTTTATTCTTTCAAGGGTTTATTTTGGTGTTTCTTTTTCACACCCATGCTACACGTTGCGTCATAAACCTTCAAGGTGAGGCTCCCAAACTCTAAATCCTATATTTTTCCTCTTACGAGAGACTTTTATTGCATGAAATGTGCTTTGTGAAGTTCCTATATGCAAACTCTTGTTGTTTTTTTGTATGAAATCATGTTGCATGTATGAAATGTCTTCCTAGAAATATATGTTATTTGTTTTCAACTATTACATTTATAAAATTCATGTGGTCATATTATTGTACCTATCTGTTGATGCCCAAAGGCAAAAGTCTGGATATCCCTCGAGAGGTGATATACATGCACCATAGAGAAAGCTCTCATGGGGAAGACTGTGATCCCTCGTAGGTGGTCACGAATAGGTATAAAATGTATGAGGTCAGCCCAAGGTGGCATGGTTAGGGACCTCCCGAGAGGCGTTATGCGTGCACCATTGAGAAAGCTCTTGTTGGAGGAGGCTGACATGTTCACGAGGCACTTCGGAGTAGCCCTTGTTATTTCCTCATACATTTTATAACTATTCATCCATTTATATAAACTATTTGGAGTTCTCACTAGAAGATTCATCTTCTAATTGGACTGTGTCCCTAGAATATTCAAACGTTTCAGGTTCGACAAGCGACTCTAAGGGAAAGGAAATAGCTGAAGAATAAGTTTGTTCTACCATGTGTAACATGTTTTAGCACGTCTCTACTTATGTACAAAATCTATGCAAATCTTAGTACGTTTTTGGTTATTTTTGAGACATTCAGTTATCGTTTTCAAGAGAAGATATCCATGTAATTCATTTTGGAGACATCTTGAACTATTTCTCATATGATAAATAAAGTGTTATGGTTATATACCATATCAGGTTTGATGTGACTTCCGCATTTGTAATTATAACACATGTGTTAGCTTTTTGAGTTTGACAGGCTGAGAATGTGAAATTGGG
This sequence comes from Diospyros kaki, assembly GCA_036245055.1. Lineage (NCBI taxonomy): Eukaryota > Viridiplantae > Streptophyta > Magnoliopsida > Ericales > Ebenaceae > Diospyros > Diospyros kaki. Next base: position 15,312,101 of record BSEG01000009.1, on the reverse strand, counting down.
ATTTTTAGGAATTATATGTTGTACATTAGTGGATGTGTTGTGGAAAAAAAAAATAATTTCTGAAATCCTAAGTTATAAGACGCTTGAAAAATTTGAGGTGTTATAATATTAAAATTAATTTCGAGGAAAAATAATTCCTCAAACACCACACACACACCCTGTGCATAAAGAACCGGGTGTGCACCTCACGCGCCTTGTCTTCTTAGGTAAGACCTTCACTTCCGGTGACTTGAAACTTATTCTAATGGTCAATCTTTGTAATACTCGGGAAAATTCTTAAGGTTATAGATGGTATTTCATGAAGGTTATAAATGGAATTTCCAAAAGAATGAGGCGTTACGGAACACTAACACAGCTTTAAGTGGCCAAATCAACTAAAGGAAGTAACCTGGACCCTAGATAGTTAAGGAAAATAGAATAGTACAGATGAATGATTTGAGGCATAATTTTAGGTATCCAAAGAAGTTGGATCGGGAATAGTTTTCGGTATAGTTGTCGATCGGGCTGAAAAATTGAATCGACGTAAGGAACTTGCAAAAAGTTAACGGAACGTTTTAAGGACCTAGATTTTATATATGAAACAACCCTTGAGCAATTTTGGGTTGAAACGAAAGGTTTTAGGGTCAAATCGATCAACCGGACTAAAGTATAATTTTCTAATTTTACCTGAGGGAGGTCAAAAGGATAATTTTTGGAAATTTTGAGGATGAAACGAATAGTACAAAACTTGTGGGTCTCAATGGTGGTATTGGAAAGATCAAAGGTGTAATGGAATGGGCCGAAATGGCATTTGAAGAAACGTGGGGGCTAAAGTGTAATAAACCAAACCTGTAGTGTGAACACAGAAAATGGTAGCCGCAATCCACCACACGTGGCCTCCATTTTCGGCTATGGGACAGCAGAGGGAGGGTCAAGGGTGGTCATATACAGCATGGGGTTTCTTGGTGGCCAAGCCTTGGCCGGTGATTGGCCGAGAGGTGGTCCGATTTTGCTATAAAAGGGGCCGAGGGTTTTGACATTTTTGGACAACAAATTGGCTGCGTTTTGGTGTCATTTTGAGAGAGTGGTTAAGGGGCTTTTGATCCTTGGATCAAGGAGAAGGATTCTGGAGCACTTTGGGGCATTTGGTGTTGGTTTGGAAGCTATTTGAGCATCGCCGGAAAACACAAGGCGGACCGCCTCTGCCGACCTGCAACTCGCTTTTCGGGGGCTTTTTCGGTGAGTTTTTGGACAACTAATGGTGCCACTCTAATCGAATGGGGGAGATCAACAAGGGGGTGGGATCATTTCGGCCATCGGAGGAGTCGGCGGCGGCAGCCAGAATCGAGGAAGAAGGTGGCACGTAAACTACACACACCACACTTCATGCGCAGACACGTGCAGGGCGCATGAGGGCACGTGGGACAGGGCCAATTCCAGTATTTTGTTCTAGTATTTTTCTTCAATTATTTTAGGAATTACTATGCTGAAAAATTTAGAAAAAAAAGTTTGAGGAGATAATTATTTTTGGAATTATTGAGGTGAAAATTAGGAGAAAAATAGAGAAAATTATGCCAAAATTGAGAAAAAATTATTTTGATGCTCTTTAATTAAAGATGGTGTTTAAGGAGTGTCGTGGTTCGAGATTGAGTATAAGTAAGGGTGTTTGAGGTGTGACACACAAATCGAGGTCATGCACAAGGATAAAAGCATTCTGAATACATTCGAGGTGAGTTGTTTACCCAAAACTTGACTTATTGTGGGTGCTTCTACCCTAAAAACATGGTATTCGTTTTATCTAAATGTGTGGTGATCTCATGCAAAATGGTTTTGTTGCATGCGAATGGTAATTGGTGATGATTGGTTTCATGAGGGAGGTTCGTCCCTAAACGTTTTGTACTTGTGCATTGTATTTTATAAAATGTTGTTTATATGATGTATTGAGTTACGAAATGTGGCATAGTCATGCGTTTTGTGATTGCTCATATGGAATGTCAGCCTAAAATATTGTCTAGATAGTGTAACCGTAATTCCCAAAGGGTGTTGCTAGAATAATAGAGGTATCTTGTGCTGATGTGCATGCCGAGATAGCCCCCGTAAGGTCAGGAAAGTTGCTCTAAGATGGCTAGGTGGTCCATATGAGATTTGAGTTGGGATTGGGTAGTGGTTCCTAGATGCTTCTAAGTGGGAATGTAATCCCTGACATAAATGTGGTGAGCTGAGTTCCTGCGTTGATGTGACCCTCCTGGGCTGGGACTGGTAACGATTGTTCCTAAGATGTTGGAGAGATGCATTGACCTTGCCCCTCTTAAGCTAGAATCGCGTCGTGTCGATGTGTCGGTATTGTGGCATAGCATTTAGAGAGATTGCTTTTTTCCCGTGGCAGGGTTAAGCGTTGTGTGGGATTCTCTTAGGTTAGGGCTTGCCGGGTTGTGTTGGATTATTTTCATGTCTTGCATTCATTCATAAAAACGTGTTTTGAACTCTCACTTAGATGATTCATCATCTAATATGGACTATGTCCTTGGAATATTCAAACGTTCTAGGTGAAAGCAACAATGCGAAGGGAAAAGGGATTGCCGATGAGTAATGGCGATTAGTTGATAGTTTATAGTATGTCGTTTTCAATTATGTTGTTCATTTTGATGATGTCATGTAAAACGTTGGTTCGACTTTATAATATGAATAAAGTGATTTCAGTTATGATCTGTTGAGGTTTCGATCTAGCTTCTGCATTTGAGGTGATTTACCTGTCTTAGTTTATTAATGATTTTATGTTGATATTTTGAGAAGGTGTAACGGGATCTTCGAGGAATAGTTTTTGTGTTGAGCTTCCGTTAGAAAAAAAATATATCCCCGAAATCTTACGTTACCTAATGCCCTAGGAGATCGGGGTGTTACAATCTTCCTCCACCACCTTGAAGCACTCCTCAAGTAGATCTCGATGGCACACTCCTTAGCCGAAACACCACCAAAAAATGCCTTGATTTGGCCGATTTTAGTCCGGCTTTGGCGAGATTCGCGTTTTTTGATCGAGTTTCGAATCTCACTCAAAACCTCACAAAAACCCTCCAAAAACTCTGGGAACAACCCTCAATGCCTCAAGAACAAAAACCCTCTATCAATTCTTTCAAAAACACTTGAAAACACGAACAAATTTGATGCCTAAAACTTGAAAACCCTTGGCCCCTTTTATAAGAAAAACTTGGCCATTCTTCAGCCAAGGCTTGGCCTCCAAACATCGACCTAGGCCTTCCTGGCCCTAGGTAGTCTCAACCTGCCCAGAAACATCCTTCAGTGGTCGAAATCAGTGATGGGACGACCACCGCCCATGGCAGTGTTCACATTGCAACTTTGATTAATTAGACTTCGGCCTCTCCTTAATTTCTAATTATATTTTGGCCCTTTCCTTGAAGCCCCTAATTTTTCCAATAATTCCATTAAGACCCACAAGTTCTAGGCTCTTCATTTCACCCCCGAAAACTCAAAAAAAAAAAAAAATTATATTTTTGACCTCCCTCTGGAAAAATTAAGAATTTACATCTAGGCTCGATTGTTCGATTTGATTGCTAATCCTTTTGTTTCAATTCGAAACCAACTCAGGGTTCTACTAACAAAATAAAAGTCTCCTCAAGGTTCCGTTGACTTCCCAAAAGTTTCTTATGACCATTCGATTTTTCAGCCTGAATGACAACTATATCGAAAATTGTTTCTGATTTGATTTCTTTCGATGCCATAAATCTTGTCTTGAAATGTTCATCAATATCATATCATTTTCCTTAAACATCTAGATTCCAAGACACTCCTTGCAGTTGATTCGGTTTACTCATCACTGTGAGAAATTACACTTACATCTCAAATAAATTTACACTTTAAACCTTATGAAAGGGTGTTACATTTGTTGTTGCTAAGAACCACCCAGATACTAGGTGGGAGATGCATTCTGTGGTCCTAAACTTTTGGGAAATTTCACTTACACCTCAAATAAATTTACACTTAAAACCTTATGAAATGCTCAGGTGTTACATTTGTTGTTGCTAAGAACCACTCGGATACTAGGTGGGAGATGCACTGTGTGGTCCCTGTGTAGTGGCATATGGAGGTAGGTGATTGCTAATTGTTGTAGCCCGAAAACTACGATAATGGAATTTGTAATGCAAAAATGCTAGACCTAAGGTAGAGCGAGGTGGACAAGGAGTTGAGGTAAAGCTAGCTCTGATTCGCAGGTATCTGTTGGAAATGTATGCCCTAAAGACACGTTTTATTTAATTTATGGTAATGATGTTTTATTTTAGTCTGTTTATGGCACATATATCATTTGCATTTAATTGTTGGAAAAGTGTCCATGCTATTAAGTAAGTGATTCATGTGATGGGTCGTTCTTCACAGTTAGGCATGAATCATGGGTACTTAATATGCAAGAAAAATATTACTCTTGATCTTTTGATAGAACTGGGCATTCTATCATGATAAGATCATTGTGCAATAGATCCTAATGGAGGATGGCTTGCCTTAGCCAGTAAACAGTCCGTTTACTCTAATTGTACAAGCGCATTTGGAATGCGTAGAGTGGACCTGTGATAGAAGCTAATGACAAAGTACTGATTATCATGGAGCTAGTCTATCACTGCTACTACGTGGACGAGTACTCTAATACTTGAGTATTAGTTGGTGGTCTAGCGAACCTAGAGCTATATTCTTAGATTCACTGTAGGTGAGGTCTATCAAAGATCAATAACCTTGTGAGTTGGGAGTGTGGTTTCTAATTAGCTAAGACAGACTGATACAAGATAGTTTCTGTGATTCACCCCCTTGTGATTGTCCAAGAATAATCTAATAATCCAGGGCCCTGGGAACGTGACTTAAGAGTGTGTGCTTCTGGGTAGCTCCCAGTGATAAGCAAGTACATTCGAGTAGTCACGGATTATTGGACTAGTGATCTAAGGATGGTAGAAGTCATTTAGAGAGGTGTTAGTACATTATTCCTTTCTAAATGATGGGTGTTACACAGAGGGGTATTTTCGTCATTACACTAGTAGGTCAAAGACATCGCACATGCAAAATTATTCGTGGGGTCAGTGTTGCCATATGGTGATAGTTGGAACACTTAGAATGACAAAATATAGCTACTGGGTAGCAGGGATATTTTGGTCATTTTAGCAGCCATGAATAATTTGTCTTTTGGTCCCCAGGGTAGCTCGATGTAACTCATGTATTTTTTAAATACATTTTGGCTTGTTGGGTAAATTACATTGAGAGAGAATTATTTAATAGTTCATTAGGATTTAATTAATTAATTGGGCTAACCCAATTAGAGAATTAATTAAAAATGGACTTGGCCCACTAGGGTTTGGCCCACTAGGGTTTTTAACCCTAGGATGCTCCCTATATATATTCTCTCTCTAGTTGTTATTAACCCTAATCTCTGATTTTCGATTTTCTCTTGTTCACCAAAGAGAGGCCACGAGTTCGAGCCATATCTTGGAAGATCGAAAGATCTGATGCGTAGGAGCCGAAGGATCGCAGGACAGCCATCATCTCCACAACGTGAAGAAGCTGTCGCCCCTCCTCCTTCGATCGCTCCATTCCGACCGATAATCCGAAGAAAAAGTAAGTCTCCTAGACTCAAATCAATACGGGGATAGATTTAATGGTTAAATCGCTTCCGTTGCATGCTTTGTTCCTCGTAATCGGTCCTTCAGTATATTGGCTAGGGTTGTAGATGGACCTCAGAGGGCACTTTCAGTAATGGGCTACTTCATTAGACAGTGGCCTCTCGGGCACTCGGGGCGTAACTATGCTCATAAGAACAGGTTAGGAAGCACGTAGGGATTCCTCACCCACGTATGCCCTCCGATGCTTAAATTAGTATAGGTGGGAAAAAAATGTAATAGACAAGCAAAACATGCTGCCATTGAATATAGAACAATTATACCTTTCCTGGCCAAAGAGGATCAATCTCGGTATTGTTATAGGGAACTGGGGATGTACCTGCATGTTAGTAGCACTTGGACGAGCTTAAGAAGAATCCCCCCTGGAGAGCCGGTCAACCTAGGGGCCCTCCGGGAGAAGGTGGGCCTCGCAGTGAGCTATCAAAGCAGGGTCTTGGCCCCTAGAAGACCTGCTCGGGTGTAGCTTCGAGCTCAGTGAAGATGTCGCTAGACGTTGCCCGCTTAATTGCACGTATTTCCTATGGGAGACTATTATGGCACGTGACATAATGCCATATGTGTATTGCCAAGTGATATATCTTGGGTTCCTATATATGTGAGTATATGACACGTGTTCTTAGTAAGTGTCCAACATAGGGGATTATAATGGAAGGCGATGTGGAGACTAAGCCATGGGGGTAGGGCATACTAAGTACTTTGGAGACTTGTTATATTACATGAGCTTACTAACATATTAGTGGATTATATCATGACCTATCAGAACATGTCCCTGGCCAAACCATATGCCCATATATACATATATATATATATGTACTTTACACATTATATGTCAGCCTTAGCATATTATATAAGGACATCCCAATCCATAAAGCTATTTCTCTGGCCATCACGTGAGCATATATGACATACATATATATACTCACACCAACATACCTACTGTACATATATATATGCATATATCACATGGAGAGAGAAAGAGAGAGAGAGATGGATGAAAACGGGTCTTCCCGAGAGACCTCGGAGAGACCTTCACTGAGAAGCCTCCTGGGAAGGGGCCTCGCCGAGAGGCTTCGACCAGAGGCCTTGTGGGAGCTCTCGAGAAGAAGCCTTCCTGAGAGACGGCTCACCGTAGGGGCACGACCAAGAGGGAAAAATGGATGCCAATAGACTTACTGTGGGGGAAGAATCCTTTCCAGGAGAGGATTATCTCTCTCAGAGACACGTTACAGAGAGCTTCCCGAAAGCACCTCCACTGTGCCCATCTCTTGTTAGCCCCTTCTTTTTGTCGAGAGATCTGGGCTTTTTGAGAGAAAAGCCGCCGAGAGTAAGGAGCCTCTCTGAGAGGCTCCCATCGTTTGCTGAAATGAAGGATCCTTTACGAGAGAGGAAAATCTCTTTTGGCAAGGTCTTGGCTGAGAGCTTCTAGAAGTTGCTCCTTCTTCCACCCTCTCCCCGTTTAACCCATTAACTTGGCCTATTTATATCCTTTTGCCCTTGGACCATTTTCACGTCCATACTTAGCTTATTTACCTTTTTGCCATTAGCTAGGCTCTTTTGTTATTTGATCACTATTTCTTCTTGAGAAATGCGTCCCGGCTTAAGACCACTTTTTGAGATTCGCCGGCCTTTGGCTTATTGACCAAAATACCCCTAAGCGTCAAAATACCCCTAGGTGGACGCTTGGGAATTCTATGGCACAACACTAACGGGATTCATCCATCTCTGACGTAAGGTAAACATCCTATGCGGTCAATGGTGGTCTTCATTAGAGAAACCCCTGGCCAGGGTACACTTGATTGGAAAGTGTTACATTATCAGAAACAGTTTCGATGTGTTTTCTCAATCTCACTACACTAATTTAGGCATAGTCATCGAGTCAGTGCGTTTGATCAGTCCATGACTCTAACTCGATCGGGATGATAACTGATGGAGGGATTATAGTGCACGGGAATTGAAAGACCAATTATGTTTTGTTCTGAAGTAGGACTTTATTACTGGTAGGATCGCTCTGACATAATGCTAATTGTCACTTAGGGTCTTTCAGGGTACATCGAGAAGATGGAGAGATACTCGTTATAGACCAAAAGTATTTGGTCAACGTTAAGGTGGTTGACGTGTCTTGATTGCTACTTAGTAGTGAACTTAGAAAGTTACAAGCATATCCGAGTTTGTTGGTTGACTAAGTGATTAAGGTTGAAATCGTCATTAAGAGTTAATAACATTTACTGTTAAGAGTTAACGGATCAGGTTCAATGATCAAATAAATAAGGAGCAATTGTCAAGAGTTGAAGTGCAGGTCATTAAGAGTTAACGGGGGTTTTAGTGTCATTATGAGATAATGAAAGGGCTATTAAGAGTTAATGGCGTGCCTAAATTTAATTTCTAGAAGTTTTGGATAAAGGGATCAAAACTGTCGAGAATCTTGGTGAACTATCAAAAGTTTCATTGAATCTATCGATATTTCCTTCCAAACTATCGACAGTTTCTATCGACTGCATTGGCAAATTACACAATTGTTTGTCAATTCGTGAGGTGGAAAGGTTGGGGCACATGGCAAAGGCAGACAAAGGGAGGACGTCAGGCGTCCTCTTAGTCTTCTTTATTCTTTTAGCCTGATTTCCATGTCCCTTGTCTCTAGTGAGGGGATTTAGGCAGCTAGGGTTTTGGGCATTTGATATATAAGCTAAATGGGAGAAGAAATAAAGTATAATCTATTGCATTGCTTTTCTCCCAACCCTAGCCCGAATCCTTCTCTATCTAGAGAGCTCGAAAGACTCTCTGATTTCCCTCCATTCATTGCTCCTCTTGCTTCCTCATTGCTACTGTAGCTCATTGTTCTTGATAGTGAGACTATCAAGCTTGAGAAGCCATTTTGATTTGAACCCATTTCATTTTCAGCCCTAATCTCCCTTACTCTCTCTGTCTAGCACAAAGAGAGGGTAGTGAAAATCACCATCTTGTTGGAACGTGGACTGACTAGGCCTCCCGTGTTTTTAGGAGTCATTTCGGTCTAACCAAAAAGTTGTTTGGGAGCTATTTGGAGCAAAGAGTTGCTGCTACCAGAGGATTTCAGCCTCTACATCGATCTTCAAGAGTTGAAAGCTATACCTACTAAACCCCCTATGCCATGGTTTAGTCTTGGTTTAGCATATGGACATCGAAATGGGTCTTGCAAGGGCGTTTTTTGTTTATGTTTTCGCTGCCATTTTATTGGTTTTTTGAAAAAGTTTTAAAAATTCAGTTAAACTTTTGCGTTGATACTCCAATAGTTGGCGTTTCTCTTGAATTCAGTCATTCCCTAGTGGTGGAATTCCTTTGGCTTTCCCTTGGCTTCTTGTCTTTATGTTTCCTTGATTTGCTCATCGATTCTTGGTTTTTGAATGTTCTTCTTCACTGGCAGACTGATGAGAATCATGGAGGGCCGACTAACAATGACGCAATTGGATCAGTCAATCCAGTCAGTCGTGTCGGAATTGGATGAATACTATTTTTTTTTTTTACTAGGATTCTTGTTTAGCAAGTTATTTACTTATTTCCTATGTAATTTAAAATTGGGTTAGTTTTATTATTCCAACTTACAGTTAGATTAGGTTAGTCTTATTATTCTAACTTGTAGTTGGATTGGGTTACTTTTTTTATTTATACTTCTATTTGGATTGGGCTAAGTAAAACCCATTAGATTTAGGATTTAGTTTATGACTAGGTTTAGGATTTTTATTAATTTTCAAGTAGAAATAGGATTTAATTATTTTTGCCTATTTAAAGGTTTTTCCATTGTAAACAAAGGGAAAGGAGATTATGAATTGAATTTGAGAGTTTTCTCTTTTTCTATCTTGTTTTTCAATTAACAAAATTTTTAATTTATCAAAGGATTGACTTCTTTGTGGCGTTCAAGACATGAACTTATCAAAGATCTGGGTAGTCTTTGTGGCATTCAACAACAAAATTCTTGGTCCTTATTTTCGCATATCAACGGGTCTAGATTTTAATATAATCTAGATTCTTGGTTCGTGAATCAATGGATCGAGAATTCTTTGCCTTATATCCGAATTTGACTTTTCTGGGGTTCGTTTCAATCTTTTGTGGGTTCTTTTAGTTTCGTTCCATCACGAGTTCACATCAGTTGGTATCAGAACTCTGGATTTTGCATCACAGATCAATGGCAAACTCTCATTGCCATGAGCCTTCCATGACCGAGTGGGGGGCACCCCACACAATCATGGTTTGATCTTTGATGGTGCTTTATTTCTTCTTTGCTCATTTTGCCTTACATTATTGATTTTGGCCCATTTATACATGTGTTTGTACCAAGTGTCCATTTATAAATTTGACCCAAATTTGTCACTTAGATCTGCTCCACATCCAAATTGTTTGTTATTCGCATGGCATATCAATTTTTATATGAATTAGGAAGGTGAATCAATAAAATATCTTTGATTCTTTTTATATGAATTTGGAAAGTGAATCCATCAAAATATCTATCTCTTTATTTGAATTTGGAAAGTCAACCAAACATCTTTGATTCTTTTGATATAAATTTGGAAAGCAGTGAGTGAGGCCATATCTTTGGTGTGATGAATGTATCATTTCCATTTTATTTGGTTGTCGCTGGGAATTGGTCTCGATTGTCTTCTTCGTTGTTATCACTGATGGTTGAGAGTGGTGGTTGGAGAGGGAGAGGGAGAGAGAGAGATGGTGGTGTGGCAGCCAGCTCATCCCCAAAATTCCACGTCAGTTTACACATCGTCAAATTAATTCATTTCAGTTAATATCTCTCTAATTTCTCTATTAGCAACAGCTAGGAATATATATAAAGCACGCAAACACAACTAGTTTGTATATATGCATGAAGTCATTAAGAAATAAATAAAGAAAGAATTACCAAGCCACGAGAATATTGTTACAATACTAAATTAAGATGAGGGTAGCATTAATGTTTAAGCACCATTCAAATGCGATGCATATCATCTATCAAGTACTAGTTCTCGCCCTCTCTGTTGATAGCGTCGAGAATAACAATCAATGCTGCTATGAAGGCGCAGTCAGTATGAGGATACACGGTCACCATGAACCTGTCCTTTCCAAGAAAGATGCTTCCAGCACTGTGCTTCATGCGCATCTGCAATTACTTAAAATCATCATCATCATCATCATTTAAGTGAATGAAATTTAATTAATTTAGTTTGGAGGAGCATATATATATATATATATATAATCTTAATTACTTGAGCGACAATAGTATTGGCTGATGGTCCTCCAGCATAAATGACGCAAGATCTTTCAAACCAGCTCCCCTTAATGTTGAAATCACAAACCTCCTCGCTTGTGTTGCTTCCCATATACACATTTAATTGTGTCTTGAATTGCATGATTGACGATCTCTTAACGCTGAAGAGCAGATCTGCGTTGTCTTTGCTCTCCCCTCTGAATGCTTGCCACCTGCTATGTGCAGTCCTTACCTGCAGCATTGCACGCACGGAAGGAAGATTATATCCTAAAAGAGCTGTTTGTTTTTTTTCTTCTAAACGCGGGATGAAAGAGCTTACTTTATCAAAGCAACCTGGCTAGTTACATATGTAGTAAACTTTAAATCTTTTGTGAAAATTATCATTCAAATACCAAGAATATTTATGTCAAATCATCAAAAATAAATAAATAATAAACAAAAGCATATCTGAATCCATAATGATTACGTCTCTTTAGATCCATACGGTAAGCCTTCCAGATCAATATGAATTTCTAACAAAATCCTTTAAATTTTTTTTTGCAACTAGTTTCCAATGATGGGATACAGAAACAAAACTGATTCGTTCGTATGACTTAGGGACCATAAGCGTTGTATTTATAGAGGTAACATCTTGTTATCCTATTGATAATTTTGTTTCAGCCCATCAAGAAAACAGAATTATTCTTTAAGTATCTACATATTAAAGGCCCACACCCTATTAGATACATTAAAGCTCAAATAACCCAAAACTTAACAGATCACTTTTAATTGCGCTTAAGATTATTTGACAGTCCGTAATACATAATTATTCATATATAAGCCCAATGTTGGATTAAGGATCCCACAATATAGTCTATAATTATAAAAATATTATTACAATAACATTTTTCATGGCACTAATTAATTATTATAAATAGAGTTAATGCGCAGGTAATTAAGTGGGAAGGACATGGTTGCAGGTATTGTGTATTAGCACGGAATATATATGTATAATAAAGAAAAATAAATGTAATTATATACCTTCCGCTGTAATGTAAGGATGGGATTTCCAGCAGCATCAAGCAGAATTCGACGATCATGGAAGCCTGTGATGGGATCTTTAACTTTGAAGAGAAGGCGGCCATCACTATGATCTGTTACGGAAAAGTTGCCAAAATGTAAGGCCAAGGCCTTTCTGGCAATGACGAGCTCAACTGGATGGGGAAGGCAATACTGAGGAGCTATGATCCACGAAGTCGATGACGAGGAGGGGGCCGACGCGGGATTAATGTTATTCATCTCAGGAGGCGGCGGCGGCTGCTGCTGCTGATGACCACCCATGTATTTAATTAATTGCGGACAGACAGTACTGATCAGAGGGAGACCAACAGAGATGGAGAGATTTATATATATCTTAAAGAAGCTTTGTTTTAATTTGAGAAATAATCAATGGTTTGGGTAATTCATTTGGAGAGGATTTTATAGCCTGAGGATCATGAATTTATCAATGAAAGACTGCGTCTTGAATGGCTAGCTGGCGGAAGATATTTCCCCGTCGCTGTTTGGTTTGGTTTCCCAGAAATTCTCTTCCATCTATTGGCTCCATCCAGTACTCCACATCAGATCACCCCTATTACGATTATTTAAATTATTCTATAACTAACTGTACGTATGAGATGGTTGTACGTAATTGAGGTTGTCAACCTTAATTGCGCGCATCAAATCAAATAATATAATATTATGATGAATATTACAGAACACGCGTATTTGCCGCGTACGGTCGTCTAGTCTAGGTAAAGAAAAGTAAGCGTTGGCACGGCAAAGCTTAAGCCACCTTCCAAAGACATTTCAACTTTCATTTCCTCACGTTCATGGCTTCCTTTCCTTGAATGGGCAATATAAGCAATTTGTTTTTGGTTAGTACGTTGACCAAATTCATATAAAATTATCTATTCAGTGAGCTAAAAAATACAAAAATGATATTATTACAATTTTTTTACTCAAAATTATTATTAAAATAATATGATTAGTAATATTTTCACAGTAATGAACCATTTTGGTAAAAGCCATGCATACTTCTCGACGTCTATACCGTTAATGCACAAGGCACGTAAATTTGTACACTAATTTCATTTTTCACAATAGTATAGTAAAGACCTTGAAAATTAATAGAAAAATAATATGCTTATGAGATTTTGCAACTTTGTCTAAGTATACGTCACTTATAATATATATAGATATATATATTATTGATGTGTATTGGATTATGGCCAACTTGCAAAAACATTAGGTCCAATAATAAACAAATCTAAAGAATAAAAGAGGAAACCATGAAGGGCTAAGCTAAGAGACCCTCTTGTCTAGGTCTCTTGGAGACTTCCTCAGTAGTTCTTGTCTAGGCATTAAGGAAAGACTCTCTAGGAGAGTAATAAGTCTCCCTAAAACCTTTCAAATATAATCTCAGTCAAAGCATACTAGCTAACTTTTGAAGTCTTCACCTTGAATGACAAAAAATAGATGTTAACAATTTCAAATTTGAAAAATGAGTATACTGTGCTACATGTTATCTGTTGCAACATAACTGTTAGGAGAAGCGGGTTAACCAGAAAAACAACTCCAGGAGAAGAGGTTCTCCTGAAGGACCATATTTCCTCCGAGCCCATGCATTATCCGAACACCACTAGGAGAACTCTCCCATGGATCACTGAGAGAAACTTCTCGGACAAACTCTCTCGGACTCCATCAGGAGAACTCTCTCGAACATCACCAACCGGTTAAATCTCCCGAACTCCATCGAGAGAACTCTCTTCGTGTCCTCTCGGAAGAACCCTCTTGGGCATACTCTCCCAACATACAACCCCGCTTAGTCACTCACGAAATGTCCCATTGGGCAAATAAAATAGAAATTAATGACCTGCTTTTGCAACCAGCCACAAGACCCATCTTCCCCCAAAGGACTCCCTATACTACTAAGTAATTCGCCCTCGGGGGCAGGGTGTAACGCAACGCTCCCACCACGGGTGTTACTAGAGAATACTCTACCAGAATACTCACTCGCTAAGGCAAAAATAAGGAGACGGGTTATGTTTCCAAGAAACTCCCTAGGTGGGAACTAGGTTTCACCCCTCCTCTCGCTCTACCCAAGGGGTCGAAAAGGGAAGAATTGAGAAAATCTTGCAATGATAAACCGAACCCAAGGAGAGCATTGTCCTCACCAAACCCCTCGAGAATAGCTAAGGAGGACTTCCCAGGATCCCAAAAAAAAATTTCTAAGGGTTTGAACCAAATCCCTTAGAAACTTAATCTTTGGAAAAACCGAATTTAATCTTCCCTTTTTATTTATCCAAAATAAACCAATTCTTCTTCGAAAAGAATTTTATATATATATATATTTTTTTAAACTCTTCACTTTGGCAAAATTCAAAAATTTTCCCAAATATCGGGTATAGATGTAGTTCCAAAATACTCCATATAATAGCAGGTATTTATACCTTTAATTGAGAAAAATTTGGAAGCCAAAATCCATCCTAACAATGGGTTTAGAAAATTCCAATTTCAAGTTCCAAGAATTTATTTTCGAACATCCCATCTTTATACATATGCTCATCTCATTATTCTAGGAACTAGTTGGAATCCAATTTTGATATTTAAACTCACAAAATATCCCTTGATATTTAATAAATTACACTCTATTTTCTAAAAACCCAATTTCCTCTTGTTGGCCAAAACCCTCCCCCCCCTTTTTTTTTCAAATATATATAAGCATATTATATATATCCCTTTTTTTTTAAAAAAAAAAAAATACCCAAAGTAGCCGGAGGCGGGCCCGGGCGGCGACGGGCCCCTCTGGGCGCTGGCCGCGAGGCTGGCAGCCGCGCGCCCTGCGCGGCCGCGGCCCGCGCGCGTAGGCTGCTGCTGCAACTTGAAAATTTATTTATTTATTTATTTTTTTGAAAACATCCATGAATTTCCAGAATTGAAATAAATGAAAAAAAATACCTTTGGGCCACCCCCTTTCAAATAAAATAAAAAAAAAGTATTATTATTTTTTTTTTCATGACCCAACATCATTTTAAAATAATCAAACACCCTTCCATTTCATGCCAACCAAACTTCCAACTAAATCACATGATGTATCCACCATCAAAGACATTAATACCTTCAAAGACTAGCAAAATAGATTACATGCCAACATTCAACAACATAACCCAAAGATCTAAATGGTTTCAACTTTTCATACTCAAACCTTACTAATGATCACTGAAAATAGATAATAGGCATGCTCATACTTTCCAACTTCAAGCATCCGTTTTCTCCTTCCCTTTTGATGATGCCCCAACTACAAGGAGGTAAAAATACCTCATGAGCTTTAAGCTCAATAAGGGTGCAAATGATAAAATATGCGCAATAACAAGTAAAGTGTGACAAAATAAATGTATGCAATATGCTTGGTACTTCACATCCTCACAACCCACTTGGTTTGAGGCTTCCATATATCCCAACCCACATAACCTCATGGCTATAGGTCTTTACCACAACAAACATGCAAGATGGACACACATAGTTAAAGCATATATATAACATTTGAAAGGCCACCTCCCATGGGGCCATCCCTTACCTCTTAAGCTTCAACAACTAGCTTCAAGACTTCCTCCTTGCTTAACAACAACTTGCTCTCACTTCCAACCCTTGAGAAAAAAAAAATAAAACTTACTTAAAAAAATATTCAAGACTAGGGTTTTAAGGAAACAAGCTTTCTTGGAGAGCTTACCTCTTCAATCTTCCAAGCTCTCTCTCTCTCTTCTGTGCTCTTCTTCTACTTGCCGAAAAGAAGACAAGTCTTCTTCTTCTTCTTCTCTTATATAAGCAAATATTCCTTAATTCATTTTGATTTAATTTTATGGCAAGAATAAATCCTAGCCTTTAGATTTAATTTGAGTTGGAAGAACCCATCCTAGCCATCCAAATAAAGCACAATTCATGTGCTCTTGCAAGAAGCAATCTCATCCATCCATCTTGGGAGAATTAATCTCCACCCTTAGAAGAAAGCACAATCTTGGTCTTCCTTCAAGACTACATCTTAACCATCCATAATTCTTAGCCCATGATCTCCACCATCCATAATTCCTTTTAAATTAAATTTTTAAATGTGTTGGCAATTCATGCCATCTTCCAAAACCCAATTCTAGCCATTGGATTAATTCTTCTTTCAAGACTTAATCACCACCATTAGATCATTTGGAATTTCTATTTTAATTCCCATTTAACTTAATTTGACTAATTTCAAGACATGTCTTGAAAGACATAATTCCTTTTCTTTTCTAATTTATATATCATCTCTATTTTCACCCATTAATGGGTGACTAATTTCATTTCATTTTGTAATTTCTTTTTAGAGACATCATCATGGCTTCATTTAATGCTTGAAAGACCAAATTCTTTTCTTTTTGAATTTCTTTTTATTCTTCTATCTTCCTTCACAAGATCATGCCAAGTGTCCCCTTAATATCTAATTTGGCTAAATTTCTTAATTTCACATTTTAACTAAATTCCTTTCATAAGAATTTGCCAAGTGTCATAATTCTACACAACTTGGCTTCCAATTTTTAATTCTAAATTTTTCCATACATTTTTTCCCATGCTTGAAAATAAGAATTAAATTCCTTAAAATTCTAATTACACAATATACATATAAATTTCTCCACCAAATAATTACCTTTATGGGGAGAAACACCAAATTACCAAATTTGCCCTTCCCAAGGCATCTTATATTTTTATGACTTCTCCATGATTCAAGGGCAATTATGAAAACCCCCATATACTATCATACTCTTTATTATCTAATTTATCATAACTCACCAAGGGTATTACACAGGGGGGGATTCCTCCTAAGCCCATCCAACTTAACACGAGACAACTATCTTCACGTCTAAGTGACATGTGTCCATCTTCAACATTTATAGGAAAAACACCTATAAATGCCCCTTTCCTCATTAGGAAACACTACAAAAAAATTGGCATTTAGTGACGGTTATTTTTGCATTTAGTGGCGAGTTTTAACCGCTGTTAAGTAATTTAGCGATGGTTTTCAAAACCGCCGCAGATACAGCCGTCGCGTAGCATTTAGCGGCGGTTTTTAGCAACCGCTGGTATCCGCCGCTAAGTGATATTTTTAGCGGCAGTTTGGAAACCTCCGTAATTAGCGGTTGTTTTTAAAATTTAGCAGGGGTTTTAAAACCACTACTAAAATTAATTGAATTTAATATGAAATTATTTAATTTAATATTAAATTTAATTATAAAAAATAATTTAACGGCGGTTTTAGTAATTTTTTGCGGCGATTTGGAAACCGCCGTTGTTTCTCGCACGCGGACAAAAATAGAGCGCACGCGCCCACCGCACTTGCTGGAATTTAATTGTTGCAAATTCCTTCCCCAAGTTTCGATCCCATTACCTACCGTATGCGCGTGCGCGCGCGATGCCACCTGATCTGCAAAGTCACCTTGTAATATATTCGCGCATATTAATTATAAAGTAATCGAACCACTATTTTTCAGAATTCCCTTTGCACCCACAAACTCAAGTTTTTGAAATTACACTTAACCCCAAATTAAATAAAATAAAAAATAATTTTATTTTTTATTGAATTGAATTAAATTTAATTAATTAATTAAACTCTCAAAACACCTAAAAAAGAGTTAACATATTAAATTAATTAATTGAACATAAAATGTTTTAAACTAATTAATTAAATTAAATAAATTAATTGATTAATTAAATTAAATAAATTAATTGATTAAAAAATAAAAAAATAGATTATTTTGTAAAATTTAATTTAATTTAATTTTTAAATTATTATTTTTTTTTAAATTTAATTTTTTATTTTTTTATTACTGAATTTTGCGACAGTTGATTAAAACCGCTGCGAAATTTATTTTTGAATTTTTTTATTAATGAATTTTGCGACGATTTTGACAAAACTGCCGCTAAATTTAATTTAATTTTTTTTTGCTCCTGAATTTTGTGGCAGTTGTTTAAAACCGTCGCTAAATTTAATTTTATAATTTTAAATTAATTAATTTTACGACGATTTTTCAAAATCATCGCTGATGTACCCGGAAAGATGAAGGCAGACAAAGCGGCAGCAAGGAAACAAAAAAGACCCCCTTGGCCAGCCAAGGGGGCCATGCCGAGTGACCAAGCCGAGTGGCTTGGCCTAATGGCTTGGCCACTCGGCATGGCCGAGTGGCCTGGCCCCTCGGCAGGGTCGAGTGGCTAAGGCCACTCGACGCAAGCGAGTGGCCACCACTCGACTTGACCGAGTGGCCAAGGCCACTCGGCCACAAGTGAGAAAGACCCCCCACCCGAGTGGGGGTCACCCGACATTGCCAGGAGACTCTTCTTGATTCAGCCCATCGGCCCCGAGAATTCTGAAACGGGCCCCGAGATTCCCTCCGAAAATCTCGCGAGTTCTCTCTCTCTCATCCACTATAAATACAAGACCCAATTTTCATCACGAGGTACGCTATTTTGAGCATTTGAAGTACAATTTTACATTTTCTCTCCAGATCTAATTTAAGCATCGGAGGGTTTGCGCGGGGACCCCCACCCGCGCCCTAACGGTGCTCTCGTTTTGTAGGCCACTCGTCACTTGAAGGCCTCTCGTCACTCCAAGGCCACTCGTCACTTGCAGGCCACTCGTCACTCCAAGGCCACTCGTCACTTGAAGGCCACTCGTCACTCCAAGGCCACTCGTCACTTGAAGGCCTCTCGTCACTCCAAGGCCACTCGTCACTCGAAGGCCTCTCGTCACTCCTAGGCCACTCGTCACTTTTAAGCCACCGGATCACCACGAGGCCACCAGATCACTTTTAGCCATCAGATCACCTCGAGGCCACCAGATCACCACGAGGCCACCAGATCACTTTTAGTCACCAGATCATCTCGAGGCCACCAGATCACCACGAGGCCACCAGATCACTTTTGGCCACCAGATCATCTTGAGGCCACCCGATCATTTTGAGGCCACCAGATCATCAGCCCCCAGGATCATCAGCCCACAAGATCATTAACCTGTCAGACCATCAACTCCGTCGGTTTACCAGACTTAGAACTCCATCAGATCCAATTCCTCGTTCGGATTTTCATCAGTGAATGCACGACTTCCGAGACTCTTGCGTCTCTCCTCAATTAAAATAGATTGTTGTATTTTGGCAACAACAATTGGCGCCGTCTGTGGGAAGCGCAAGACAAAAAGTCAACTTAAGAATGGTAAACACCCGTGGACACTGACGAACTCTCTCTCAAGGCGTAGAAACACGCCTACCACCACGAAACATTCAGCAACAGGGAGCACCTCCTCCCCCACATAACACTCAACCTGAGGGAGACGACCGCTCCATCCCGCAGGTGGGGAACCAAACAGTCCCATCACCACTACTTATCAGCTCAAGGCCACCTCCTACTGATCAAGCTGGGGCTTCACGACAGCCACCACATACGGTACCATGGGAAGAGTACGAAGCATTGAGACAACAACACGTTGAGGGCATGCAAGCACTTCGAGACATGGCTGGTATCCTCCAAGGTATGATGCTGGTAGGGACGTTACCTGATACTCTGAAAAAGTTTATGCCATCCCCAGAACCTCAACCCGAAGCAGGGGCCGATTCCTACCAAGAAGCTACTCTCGATTCTCATTCTCGATCTACGCCAAGACGAGAGGGTAGGCCTAGGTCACCACCTCCAAGGAAGAACCCTTATTCCGTACCGCGAAGAACCCCATAATGGAAAACAGGACTAGAAGCCCTCAAAGACGAAGGTATCATGAAACAGTGGGCAGTACCCCAACAAGACATGACAATCAGACAACGGCTACTATGAGGGATGATATGAAATGAGTAGTAGAAGAAGTGCTTGAACGAAAAAAGTTGATCCCTGCAACAGAAGAGCACCAACGAAGAAAAAGTCCTTTTACGACAGATATATTAGAGAGGCCGCTGCCCCAAAAATTCAAAATGCCACAAATCACCCTCTACTCCGGAAAAGATGACCCATATGATCATGTTCAGAACTATGAGTCACTAATGATGTTGCATGGATGGGATGACGACATAATGTGTCGAGCATTTTCCTTAACACTGTCAGGACATGCTCGAACATGGTTTAACAGTCTTCCAGAATCCTCTATTTCCTGATTTGGGCATCTTAGGACAGAGTTTACCAAAGCTTTTGTGATTAACAGTCGAAGGAAAAAGGATGCCACCTATTTGCTCAGTATACGACAAGGGAATAAGGAATCCTTACGACAATTTGTGGATAGATTCTGCAACGCCACCCTTGAAATCCCCGACTTGCCGGCCCAAGTGGCAGTGTCTGCTATGCTCCAAGGGACGCGCCTCGCCTCTCTACAGGAGTCACTTTCCTTAGATCCCCCAACATCCCTAGCCGATCTATTTGTCAGAGCGAACCGGTATATCCTCCATACTGAAATTATGAGGAATGTGGCAGGGAATGAAGACAAAGAAAAAAAGAGAAAGGAGCGAGAAGGGGAAGAAGAGTCTATCCGATGAAAAGAAAGAGTTAGGCGTCCAGATGTACCTAAACCTCTCTTTAATCATTATACTCGGCTTCTACAGCCCCAATCAACTATATTAGCTGCAGTTGAGGGAGAAGGACTCCTTAAACTACCCCGCAGAGTTGACCGACCTATGGGGAAAAATTAAGGAGAGTATTGCAGATATCACCGAACTCGGGGGCATTCCACTGATCATTGCCGAGAACTGAAGAACCAGATTGAGATACTCATCCGTGAAGGGCACTTACAAAGGTATGTGAGAAAGGAAGAAGAAGAAAACAGGGAACCCCGACAAAAGGAAGACAGGCGTGATGGGCATGAAAGGCCAAACCCAAGGCAACAAGAAAGAGGAAGAGATCATCGACAAGATACTCGTGTAGACAGTGAGCCGACTCAACAGGCCATTCACATTATTTCAGGGGGGGAAACCCTAGGAGGAGACACATCAGCCTCTCGAAAGGCATATGCACGTCAAGCCTACCAAGTTAACTCAGTAATAGAGGTAAGAGATGATGAATAGGCTATCACCTTTGCCCCAACTGATCGAGGCGATATAATACTCCCACATGATGATCCCATGGTTATCTCAGCAGTCGTGGCCAAGCACCCCATCAGCAGAATTTTAGTGGATAGTGGCAGTTCTGTCAATCTGATTTATTAGAACTGCTTTGAACAAATGCATTTATCCCATGATCGATTGAAGAAAGTATCCTCACCTCTGTATAGCTTTACTGGAGAAGCGGTACCAGTTGCGGGATCTATTCAACTACCTATCACGTTAGGTGAAGATCCCCAACTTGTAACTCGACAAGCGAATTTTATGGTGGTTAAAACTTCCTCGGCGGCATACAATATGATCTTGGGACGCCCATTACTCAACGATTTAAGGGCCGTAGTATCCTCTTGCTACCTATTAATGAAATTCCCTACACCCGCTGGGGTCGGACAGGTTAGAGGAGATCAAAAGAAGGCAAGAACTTGCTATGTGTCGTCTACAAAAGGGAAAAGAGCTGAAGAAACCTTATCCATAGCCGAGAAATCTATACATAAATCCTTGGAGGAAGGAGCTGCACGTAAACCTCAACCTGTTGAAGAATTAGTAGTAATATACCTGAGTGAATCAGACTCTGAGAAAGTGGCGTATGTGGGATCCCAGCTTCCGGAACGTGTGAAAGAAGAAATCACCAGATGCCTGCGAGAAAATTCAGACGTGTTCGCTTGGAAACCGAAAGATATGCCAAGGATTAGTCCCGAAGTAATATGCTATCACTTGAATGTGGATCCCCACTTCAAACCAGTCCGACAAAAGAAGCGAAACATCGCCCCTGATAGGCTACATGCGCTAGAAGAGGAGGTTGATAAACTACTAAAGGCAGGTTTCATTCGAGAAGTATTGTATCCAGAATGGTTGGCCAATGTTGTTATGGTCCCGAAACCTAATGGAAAATGGCGTGTTTGTGTGGATTTCACCAATCTCAAAAAGGCGTGCCCCAAAGACTCCTACCCGCTACCACGGATCGACCGCCTCGTGGACGAAACATCTGGATACTAGTTTTTAAGCTTTTTGGATGCATTCTCAGGGTACCATCAAATAAGAATGTACCCTCCAGACCAGGAAAAGACCTCATTCATCACTGAAAAAGGGACATACTGCTACCAAGTCATACCTTTTGGACTTAAGAACGCCGGAGCCACTTATCAGCGCATGGTTAATAAAGTCTTTAAAAACCTGCTGGGCGACACAATGGAAGCCTATGTTGACGACATGATAGTGAAAAGTCGAGAAAACGAATCCCATGTAAAAAAGCTAACGCGGGTGCTTGGGGTCTTTAGGCAATATAACATGCGGTTAAATCCAGCGAAGTGTGCATTTGGAGTACAGTCGGGAAAATTCTTAGGATAGATGATCACACAAAGAGGAATCGAGGCTAACCCTGAGAAAATTCAAGCAATATTGGATATGAAACCACCCGCGTCCACTAAAGAAGTTCAGCGATTGACAGGGCGAATGACAGCCCTGGGACGCTTTCTCTCCAAGTTAGCCGAAAGGGAGCTGCCCTTCTTGCGAACATTAAGAGCAGGGAAAAAGTTTGAGTGGACAGAACAATGTCAAAAATCATTTGAAGCATTAAAAGAATATTTGAAAGGAGTTCCCCTGTTAACACGACCAGAGACTGGAGAGACGTTATACTTGTACTTGGGAGTCAGTGATGAAACCATCAGTGCGGTATTAATCAGGAAAGAAGGACAGGTGGATCGACCAATATATTATGTCAGCAAGGTATTACAAGGCCCCGAGACACGTTACCCCGTGGCAGAAAAAATGGCATTGGCCCTACTAAATGCATCCAGGAAGTTGAGGCCATACTTCCAGGCCCATTCGATTATCGTACTTACAGATCAGCCTTTGCGAAGTATTTTACAAAAACCCGAATGTTCAGGTCGCCTTACCAAATGGTCCATTGAGTTAAGCAAATATGATATCCAATATCAACCTCGACAAGATATAAAAGGACAGGCACTGGCTGACTTTATTGTGGAATGCACTCACTCTAGTAAAGCAGGAGAAAACAAGCAAGCAGTATGGTTGTTGTTTGTTGATGGAGCATCTGGTTCACAAGGAAGCGGAGCAGGAATAGTACTAGTATCCCCTGAAGGAGAAACGATGGAATGTTCTCTGCGATTTGCTTTTTTGAGTACCAACAATGTGGCTGAATATGAAGCCTTAATCGCCGGAATGAGGATAGCAAAGAAATTGGAGGTAACATGATTAGTTGCCCATAGTGATTCTCAATTAATTGTGCAGCAATTTCAGGGACAATTCGAAACCAGAGAACAAATAATGGGTCAGTACTTGCGTAAAGTCAAAGACCTGGCCCAAACATTCCAGAGCTTCGAATTAACACAAATAAACAGATCTCTTAATGGGCACGCTGATGCCTTATCTAAATTAGCATCCACCAGAGAAATAACAGGAAGAGCAGTATTTGTGGAAATGCTACACCATCCAAGTATTGAAGAAAAAGAAGTATTGTGCATTGAGACGAGAACAGACTGGAGATCGCCCTTCTATCATTATCTCACTAACAATGAATTGCCAGATGACCCACAAGAAACGAGAAAGCTTAAGATGCGGGCTTCAAGATTTACTATCATAGATGGGATGTTATATAAGGGAGCTTACACTACACCTCTCCTCAAATGTCTAGGCCCTCAAGAGGCCGAATATATCCTAGCAGAAGCTCATAGTGGAATGTGTGGGGAACATCTGGGAGCAAGAGCTCTGGCGACCAAAATATTAAGAGCTGGTTTCTTTTGACCCACACTAAGGTCAGACGCGCTAAAGAAACTCAAGGCATGTGACAAATGCCAACGACATGCTCCAGTCCAATCTGCCCCGATATCCCAGCTGCAGCCTGCGTTCCAACCTATACCCTTCGCTCAGTGGGGTTTGGATATATTGGGACCTTTCCCTCAGGCGCCCGGGCAAAGAAAGTTTTGAATAGTAGCTACTGACTATTTCACCAAATGGATTGAAGCTGAACCGTTGGCCACTATTACATCACGAAAAGTAGAAGCGATGGTTTGGAAAGACATTGTTTGCCGGTTTGGAATACCCAGAATCATCGTCACGGATCATGGGAAACAATTCGATTGTGATTCTTTTAAAAATTTTTGTGACAATCTAGGGATTCAACTAAGATTTGCCTCGGTAGCGTACCCCCAAGCCAATGGACAAGCTGAGGTCAATAACCGAACCATATTACATGGCTTAAAAACTCGACTTGAAGGAGCCAGAGGCACATGGGCAGATGAGCTACCCACCATTTTATGGGCTTATCGGACGACTAGTAGAGTCGCTACTGGAGAAACTCCATTTAATCTTGTATATGGGACAGAAGCCTTAATCCCCATAGAAATTTCAGCAAAGTCCCCAAGGTTAATGGCATATGAAGAGGAAGATGGTGTGAGGAATTCTGAAGCATTGCGAGAAAATTTGGATCTGATTGAAGAGCAGAGAGATAACGCTGGCATGAAGATAGCCACATATCCGAGAAGAATAGCCAGTTATTTCAATTCTCGGGTTAAGAATAGACCCATGAAAGAAGGAGATTTAGTACTTCGGAGATCTGTCGTAACCAACGCGCTAAGGGAAGATGGAAAGCTACGAGCCAATTGGGAAGGACTATATCGTATCCTAAAGCTGATCGGACCCAATACTTGCATTTTACAAACTCTTGAAGGAGACACCATGGGAAAAACGTGGAATCTGAATTATCTGAAGTTGTATACAAACGATGTACCTGAGCAACTATCTGCAATAATATAAAGTCCTGAACAGGACCGTGGACGTAGGCACACTTTGCCGAACCACGTAAAAAATGCTTGTGTCTGTATGAATGCCATTTTATTTTGCAGAAACGCGATCGAGCCCGTTGTCCTGCCTATGGCCCGGCAACGAGGTAAAATTCGATCAAGCCCGTTGCCCCGCCTACGGCCCGGCAACGAGGTCAAACGCGATCAAGCCTGTTGTCCCGCCTATGGCCCGGTAACGAGGTAAAATTCGATCAAGCCCGTTGCCCCGCCTACGGCCCGGCAACGAGGTCAAACGCGATCGAGCCCGTTGTCCCGCCTATGGCCCGGCAACGAGGTAAAATTCGATCAAGCCCGATGTCCCGCCTATGGCCCGGCAACGAGGTAAAATTCGATCAAGCCCGTTGCCCCGCCTACGGCCCGGCAACGAGGTCAAATGCGATATAGCCCGTTGTCCCGCCTATGGCCCGGCAACGAGGTAAAATTCGATCAAGCCCGTTACCCCGCCTACGGCCCGGCAACGAGGTCAAACACGATCAAACCCGTTGTCCCACCTATGACCCGACAACGAGGTAAAATTCGATCAAGCCCGTTGCCCCGCCTACGGCCCGGCAACGAGGTCAAATGCGATCGAGCCCGTTGTCCCGCCTATGGCCCGGCAACGAGGTAAAATTCGATCAAGCCCGATGTCCCGCCTATGGCCCAGCAACGAGGTAAAATTCGATCAAGCCCGTTGCCCCGCCTACGGCCCGGCAACGAGGTCAAACGCGATCGAGCTCGTTGTCCCGCCTATGGCCCGGCAATGAGGTAAAATTCGATCAGGCCCGTTGTCCCTCCTATGGCCCGGCAACGAGGTAAAATTCGATCAAGCCCGTTGCCCCGCCTACGGCCCGGCAATGAGGTCAAACGCGATCGAGCCCATTGTCCCGCCTATGACCCGGCAACGAGGTAAAATTCGATCGAACCCATTGCCCCGCTTACAGCCCGACAACGAGGAAAAATACGCTCAAGATCAAGACATTGTGCATAATTCAAAAATGAAAGAGAGGTCTTGGCCTCATATCAGAGATGACAGCCAGGGATAACCAGCGGCAGCAATGAAAGAGTAAATCAAGCAATAAAAGAACAAGGCACGTCGGATAGGACCAAGAAGAAAATATTTCATTGATAAAGCATAGTTCTCTTACAAAAAAAAAAAAAAGGAGCAACAGCAATAGCAAAAAGAGAACTACAATGAGGACCTACTCACAGGAACTAGATCTGCGAGACGAGCACCGAGTAGATCCAACAGGAACCTCAGGAGACCCTGTGGGAAGTTCCCCTTCCTCAGCCTCGGCCGTATGAGGAAAGTCTTCAACAACTGCGCCTGAAGCTTCTTCAATGACTCCGGGATCGGCCGTCGCGCTTCCTTCCCCACTCTTAAAAGGAAACGGATCCCAGGGGCCTGTCAAATTATCCAAATCGTCCACCAAGTAAGAGTCTAAATAAGAAGAAGGACTCAGGGGCTCATTTGGTTCATACTGACGCCAATCCACTTCATGAGAATCCTCAACCTCGGGGGTAAGAAAAAGTTCAGGAAAACTCTCTCCTGGGCGCTGAGATTCCAAATGGGTGCGAGCAAGGTAAAACCCATATTTCAGGAAGCCTGAAGCATATATTCCCTTCCTATCTTGACAATCTTTTGAGAGACGATATTCCTTCACTGCTTGAGCTCGAATCTCCTGGGCATCCCTACGGCTTATCTTCAATTCAGACAGGTATAAGGAGTGCTCTTGCATGAGCGCTTCGTGTCGAACCGCCAACTCCCCATTCTTTTGCTCTTCAGCTCCAAGCTTAGAGCGTAAATCTTGATTCTCCTTGTGAAGGCTCGAGCTACCAGCGGAAGCCTCAGACAAACGATCATTCATATGCCCAATCTCTTCCTCTGCATTCTTCATCCCAAGCTCCGCCCGATGAGCGCGTCCCTTTAGCACTTGACGCTCATCATTCCATGAAGTTTGGCGTCGCCTCCAATTTGACATCTGAGCCTCTACCTGCTCACGATAGGCCCTGTCCCTGGCATTGGAAGCGACCATCCCCTGGACCCCTTGCACCAGAAGCCGCTCTACCTCATCTCTGGTTTGGGCATAGTTGCCACCAATAAACCGTCGTTCTTCTCGAGGGAGAATAGTAGAATAAATGAGACGAGCACCAATTCCTGGTTCAGTAACGGAGTCTGTCTCTAATACACCCGGAGAAACTTCAAAGTCCTGACCAGTGAGTTTCCTACCATCTCCAAGAATCATAGTATGTCTCATATCCCCCGGAGGGGGAAGTATAGGAGGTGGCCTCAATAACTTCTCGCCTTCAAGACGACGACGATCTTTCCTGTTAGGAATAGTAGGATGGCGACATTCTTCCTCCACTCGGGCCATATCACCAGCAAACCGAGAGGACGAACTTCGCCCTCCTCGAGAATCAGGAGCGGGAGAGGGGATGTTGACTGCTACTTCAGGAAACGATGGAGGACTGTTTGTATGAGAAGGAATCTCAGCACTCGAGGGGCCACTTCTCGGGCGACGCCGCCTTTCCACCCCTGTGGGAGAAACGCCAGCAGGCCTGAGAGATCGAGGAGGACGAGAGCTGGTAGCTCCCTCAATACCTAGGGGAGGAACCCCGGATGACGCCGCAGCACGCGCCTCCTCTTCATGTTGGAGTCTACGCTGCTCCCTTAACCTACTCACTCCAGCCATCTCTGCAAAATTCAACACGAAGCAAAACCTTCAATATGGGAAAAAATAAATACAATAAAGAAGAAAAGAAGACAATGTCAAAAATATATTCTACCCCCAGGAGTGTTTTCCTCCTGAGGATCGAAAGGAGGATGCGAAGACGATTCAGGCATTTCCATCTCCTCCCCCTCGACTCCTTCTATTTCATGGTTGGATAGTGTAGAAGACTGAGGAGGAGCAGTTGGTGTTACGACCCCCCAGCCTGCGGCTCTGAAATTCTCCACCGTCAAGAGGCTCATCAAATCGACGGGGCCTTGTGCTGACAACATTTCTACAAGACGACGATATACACCGCGAACTTCCTTTCAAGGAGGGAACCCTTGGCTGGCATCCTGATGGTTCTAGTACAGAGGTGCATCCCAGGTAGGGGGAGGTCCTATCACTACCCATCGCGTTTCAAACCGATTAATCTTATTTGGAAGAGCGTCGAACAGCTCGAAGCCCCGAATCTTTTGGAGCGTATAAAGGGCACGATCCTTACTAGCTCTTCGCAATCGATAAAAACAACTGAAAAGCATCAAAGAAGGGGGTACATCCCTCTGCTGACAAAGCACAGAAAAGCCGACCATCTGAGCCCAACCATTAGGGTGAAGTTGGGCAGGAACAATCTGATAATGACGTAGCAATGCCATAGCGAAAGGTGGAAAGGGAAAGCAGAGCCCCACCTCAAACGAAGCAAGGTGAATTCCCAGGGAGCCCTCATCTACTTGAGAAGGATCTAGCTCGTCGAGGCGAGGGTACCTCACCATAAAACCAGAAGGTGTGGAGTCATAAATCTTCTCGAAGGCATCATATCGAAGCCGAGAGCTTGAAGTATCAGGGATGTGCGCGGGGCTAGGGGGTGATGCCGGTCTTCCCCTCGACATATTCAAGAAATTCGAGACCGTTACCTGGTTACAAGAGAAAAGACGAAAGGTCACAGCGAATGAAACACCTGCACAAAAGGTAAAAAACATCAGTACAAGGCAAAAGAAAGAAGCTCTCAAAGAAAAATAAGGCGATTAAAGGCTTAAAAGGACGAGAAAATGCCGAAACCACTCAGTCACAACCGAGTGAGGGGCCACTCGGTCATGACTGAGTGACCTCGGCCGAAAACACGGCCACTCGGTCATGACCGAGTGGCCTCGGCCGAGAGCATGGCCACTCGGTCATGGCCGAGTGGCACCTTGTCGCACACAAGGCCACTCGGGCATGACCGAGTGGCCTCTAAATCACTCCCTCCCATCAACAAAAATGAGACGTGACCTAGAAAACGCTCCGAGACCTGAGAGAATTCGAGTTTGAAAGTGACGTGCTTGAGAATCAAATGAAGACTAGACTCCCTATTTATAGGAGCCCAAAAAGTGAAAAATACCGAAGTTTCCAAAAAGGTACATAAAAATGAAGAACAGAAGCGCATAAATGATCTACTAAAGGAAGCAAAGAAGACAAAAAAGGACGATGCAAAATTCCGGGAAACTTATACTCTTTTACCTGACCTCTCGACTAAAAGAGCAGGGAGCAATTGATGTACTCGGAAAGATGAAGGCAGACAAAGCGGCAGCAAGGAAACAAAAAAGACCCCCTTGACCAGCCAAGGGGGCCATGCCGAGTGACCAAGCCGAGTGGCTTGGCCGAGTGGCTTTGGCCAAATGGCCTCGGCCACTCGGCATGGCCGAGTGGCCTGGCCCCTCGACAGGGTCAAGTGGCCAAGGCCACTCGACGCAAGCGAGTGGCCACCACTCGACTTGACCGAGTGGCCAAGGCCACTCGACCACAAGTGAGAAAGACCCCCCACCCGAGTGGGGGTCACCCGACATCGCCAGGAGACTCTTCGTGATTCAGCCCATGGGCCCCGAGAATTCTGATATAGGCCTCGAGATTCCCTCCGAAAATCTTGCGAGTTCTCTCTCTCTCCTCCACTATAAATACAAGACCCAATTTTCATCACGAGGTACGCTATTTTGAGCATTTGAAGTACAATTTCACATTTTCTCTCGAGATCTAATTTAAGCATCAGAGGGTTTGCGTGGGGACCCCCACCCGTGCCCTAACGGTGCTCTCGTTTTGTAGGCTACTCGTCACTTGAAGGCCTCTCGTCACTCCAAGGCCACTCGTCACTTGAAGGCCTCTCGTCACTCCAAGGCCTCTCGTCACTCCAAGGCCACTCGTCACTTATAGGCCACTCGTCACTCCAAGGCCACTCGTCACTTGAAGACCACTCGTCACTCCAAGGCCACTCGTCACTTGAAGGCCTCTCGTCACTCCAAGGCCACTCGTCACTCCAAGGCCACTCGTCACTTGAAGACCACACGTCACTCCAAGGCCACTCGTCACTTGAAGGCCTCTCGTCACTCCAAGGCCACTCGTCACTCGAAGGCCTCTCGTCACTCCTAGGCCACTCGTCACTTTTAAGCCACCGGATCACCACGAGGCCACCAGATCACTTTCAGCCATCAGATCACCTCGAGGCCACCAGATCACCACGAGGCCACCAGATCACTTTTAGTCACCAGATCATCTCGAGGCCACCAGATCACTTTTGGCCACCAGATCATCTTGAGGCCACCTGATCATTTTGAGGCCACCAGATCATCAGCCCCCAAGATCATCAGCCCACAAGATCATCAACCTGTCAGACCATCAACTCCGTCGGTTCACCAGACTTAGAACTCCATCAGATCCAATTCCTCGTTCGGATTTTCATCAGTGAAGGCACGACTTCCGAGACTCTTGCGTCTCTCCTCAATTAAAATAGATTGTTGTATTTTGGCAACAACAATCGCAAAAATTTGGATAAACCACCGTAAAAAAAAATTTTTGTGGCAATTTTTAAAACCACCGCAAAAAAAACGCCGCAAAAAACCCATTTTTTTTTAGTGAAAAAGGATCCCATTTTTGGCATATTGACATTAGTTATTTTAATTGCATTATTTACTTTCTATGCATCCAGTAGAACCATTATAGTTCTCCCAGATAATCATTTCATTCACGTACTGACTTAAGCATCAGAGGGCATACACGAATAAGGAATCACCACGTGCCTTTTAACTTGTTCTTGAAGTGCAAAGTTCCCTCGAACGTCAAGAAGTTCACCCAAACATCGAGAGCTTCACCCAAAGTTCACTTAGAGTTCACCTAAGTAGCTAGAGATACTTGGGCAATTGCAGATCTATCTGTGCTGTAACACCCAATTTCCCAGGCATGTTATAACTTTAGGAAATCCCGGGCTATGTACTTTTTTTTTTGAAGAAACAATCTCGACATAACACAAAACTCCCAAAATTTCGATCTATCAAGCTAGCATGGAATTTGATGCGAACCCCACGAAAGAAGGTGAGACCCGATGCTTAAAATGGTTCCTTTGCCAAGAATTGTTCTAAAACAGATTGTAATAAGCAAAACAAAAAGAGCTTGACC
Organism: Diospyros kaki; assembly: GCA_036245055.1. Classification (NCBI taxonomy): domain Eukaryota; kingdom Viridiplantae; phylum Streptophyta; class Magnoliopsida; order Ericales; family Ebenaceae; genus Diospyros; species Diospyros kaki. The sequence goes on along the minus strand of BSEG01000009.1, from coordinate 15,281,183 downwards.
CGTTATCTATAAAGAGATAAGAACCAAAGGTATAAAAAGGTTGGGTAGATGCCACACTCAAGATAGAAACGAAGGATTGTGAGTGATGAGTCAAGAATGAACGCCACAAGATGAAATCTTGATAAGTCTGGAATAGTTCGTTGAAGAACCAAAGAGAAAACTCACTATTTGTAACACCCCAAATTTCTCGGGCGTGTTATAACTTAGGATTTTGAGAATATAAAATTTTTTTCATATCACAATTGCTGTCATACATCACATAAATTCCCAAAACCCCTAATTTTCACCTCCTTAGCTTAACAAACCCAATATTAAATAGCTAAGACAGGTGTTAAAATTTCAAATGCGGAAGCTAGATCGAACCTGATATGGTTCACAACCATAATGCTTCATTTATCATAAATAAAATCGTTCAACACGTCTACAAAATGTATTACATGGACATCATCTCTCGCAAGTGATAAATAAACATTTTAAACATATCCGAATCATACATAGGTTCGCATATAAATATGGGTATGATAAACATGCTACAAGCAGCAAAATAAATTTATTCTTCAGTTACCTCCTTTCCCTTAGAGCTGCTCGTCGAACCTGGAACGTTTGAATATTTCAGGGACATAGTCCAATTAGGAGATAAATCTTCTAGTAAGAAACTAAAAAAAAAACAATTTATATCGATGCATGATCAGGTGTAAAATATATGAGAAGACAACGAGAACTACTCCGGAGTGCCTCGTGAGCACGTTAGCCTCCTCCAACGAGAGCTTTCTCAATGGCACACGCATAGTGCCTCTCGGGAGGTTCCTAACCATGTCACTTCGGCCAGACCTCATAGAACTCATGCAAGCACCACATTTGTTATTCCTGAGACTCACGGTCTTCCCCACGAGAGCTTTCTCGATGGCGCACGCATAACGCCTCTCGGGGGATACCCGACTTTTGCCCTCGGCCAACAACAAATAGGTACAATAGTATGGCCACACGAATTTTATAAATGCAACAGTTAAAAAGCCAATATCATATATTTTTCAAAAAAATGCATTTCATATGTGCAACATGGTTTCACGTAAGAGAATAACAAGAGTTTACGTACAAGAAGTTCACAAAACATGTCTCATGCAATAGAAGTCTCTCATATGAGAATAAAAATAGGATTTGGGGTATAAGAGTCTCACCTTGCAGGTTTATCTCTCAAACGGTATAGTTTCACTGCAAATGGCCTAGATTTCTACAGAAAACACACGTTTTGGTAAACCTAACCTCAAATATTTTTACATAGGGTTGAGGGGCATTAAAGTAGGGGCATAACTAGAAAATTTGAAGGAAAATGGGCCTCTCACGCGCCCCCCGAAGGTGTCTCACGCGCCTTCACGCTCAGCCACTTCCGGCGCGTGTATCTCACGCACTACTACCAAATTTCGGACATCATTGCATCATTTTTGTATTTCAGCCATATCTCCCTTGTTTTAACTCCGATTCGACCCCCGTTTGAACCTACGCGACCCTTTCTTCCCCCTCTATAGGATTATCAAAAAAAAAAAAAAATCAGGCTTACCTTACTTTTTGTCTGACTGATTTTGGTAAACTCCGACGAAGACCCGCAACTCTGACGAGGCTCGTTCTCCACCGCTTCTCCACCACTTTCTTCCCGCCTTCTTGCCGTACTTCCTTCTCTCTCTCTAGAGCAAGCTCCTCCCCTTAGAGTGCTTCACTCCTCAAAGCTCTCTTGAATGGTTTGAGAACTACCCAAGGTGCCTATTTATAGATTACTTGAACCAATGATATTATGCCACTTGTCACAATCTTAGCCATGGACTCAAAAGACTCAAAGCCATAATTGAGTGGCTTTTGAAATCCAAAGCTAGAATGAATTGAACTTTTGAAATCCAACCTAATACCCCAAAGTTCTTCCAAATAACATTTTGGCTCTTTTTTCAAGTCCTCAACTTTAATATTTACCACATGAGCTTATAATTTCATCCTTATTTCATTTGAATAATTATCTAATTACAATTACACCCTCAAACAAAAAATTTATCGAGATACTTAAAATCTAAAAATTAATAACTCAAAATTACTTGATATGTACAATTTTCGGGAAGCCCTTACCGTCATTCAGTTTTTTCAGGCTACAACTTCGCTTAACCGGAAAACCGTCTTTGATTTGATTTCTTTCAGCGTCACAAATCTTGTCTTGAGATGCTCATAAAAAATATACCTTTGTCCTTAGGTATCTAAGCTCCAGGGCATTCCCTGCAACCGATTCGGTCATTTGTTGCCATTTCAAGCATATTTTTTGGTATTTTAAACTTACTTAAAATACGTGGCATCTTCACAAAAATATGGGGTATTATACTATTAGTATTGATCAAAAGTGCATTCCCCATAGGGTTACATTGGCTTAATAGCCACAAACAAAGTAGAAAAAAAATACAAGATAAAGGAAGTAGTCAAACATTCTCTCAATCAATCAATCAATCAATCATCCACTAATTTGGGCAATCAATCAATTAACCACCAATTGTGGCAATCAATCAATCATCCACCAATTTAGCCAATCAATCAATTAACCACTAATTTGGACAATTAATCAATTAGCCACCAATTGTGCAATAAATCAATTAGCCAACAATTGTGACAATCAATCAACTAGCCACCAATTTAGGCAATCAATTAATTAGTCACCAATTGTGGCAATCAATCCATCAGCCACCAATTGTGGCAAATTGATAATGTCTTGTTTGTTTCTTCATAAAATCTCTCCAAATTACATTAAGAAACTTGGATAACATTGACAAAGCATGAACCCTCTTGAATACTCAATTCGGGCAAATTATAATCTTGAACAAAGTCTAAATTTGAGGTGTGTTCAATTAGCCCATTTAATGCTTCCTTCAATTTCTTGGTTCTTGACCTTGCCATTGGACCTTCATGGATGCTTAACGAATCTTGTGAGACTTTAGCAACCTGATTCGCATCAGAAGTCATACATCATATAAGCTAGGCTAGGTACTTAGTTAATAGTGGAAGACAAGAATCGAACCTTAACTTTAACATTAACCATAAATAAGGTTACACATCATTCTTCAAAACGTTCAGAATTCAAAGTAGCAGAACTTAAATATATAGGCTGCATAACATATAGCCAAAATAACATGCACTTTTGCTAAGTGCCATTACATGTTTTTCCATGCTCGCTTCTGCTACATTGTCATCTAGAACGTTTGAATATTCCAAGGACGAAGTCCAATTAGATGCTGAATCATCTAAGTAAGGGTACAAAATTCATATTTCGTGCATGTATGCAAAATGCAAATATCCTCGTACTTTTGTTTGATCTGACGAGGCATTAACCACACTTTAATGCTACTCTCCATTTTACAATCTCTTTACCAGACCGAGGTGTTGTACAACATCCGTGGTAGAGTAACGATGTCTGTCCATACTCTCAAACATATGTAATGCATGATCAACAATATCATCGTGCACATATGCATATTTCATCATCATGACATGTAAATACAACTACATGATGTATACATGTCAAGGCAGTTAATATGTCAAACAGATCGTGGAGCGTACTTGCATATACAATCATATTGACTTATAAAATAGGCTAGTTTTGGATAGAACCACTTACAATAAACCAAGTTTTAGGTATACTTATCTCGAACGTATCTCAGGATATCTCGATTCTCGTGTCCAACTTTGATTTTTGTGCCAAGCCTCAATAATCGTACTGTTACTCAATTTTAAGCTTCAACATACCCTAACCATCATATTTATTCAAAGAAGTATCAATATCTATTTTTCCATAATTTCCTCAAAATTTTCTCTTATTTTCTTCCTATTTTTCCCCAATAATTCCAAAATACATACCTCCTCAAACATTTTCCAAAATTTTTCTCCACTATCATTCATAAAATATTTTTCTCAAAATAATAAAAATAATTTCAAAAAATACCTAGGTCTCATGCGCTCTCATGTGCTTTCCACGGGTCCTATGAGTAATGACCAGTGTGTGCACCACGCCGATCATCTTTTCCAGCTCTGGTCGCCGATGAATGCTAGTTTTTCCTCCCACCTTGCTTTACTCCTCAATTCAAACACTATAGTGCCCCTAGATACCCGAAACACTAATTGAAAGTGGCTCAACCAGCCGTTTAAAAGTTTGGCCGAGGCTTCTGTCGACTTTTTTGGTCAAGCTTCAATACCCACTTAAAAGTATACGAGGCTTTGGGGGCAGCTGGGTCATGCAAGATTAGGGATTAAGTGCTCGAGGATACCGAGGCTGTTGATCGTACTCTGGCGCCTTTGTCCGGGACCCTTATCAAGTCTCGATTCTGTGTTTTCTTCTTTTGCTTTGTGATAGTCTGTATGGTAGTGTAGGCTTTTTGCTGTGGCGCATAAGCCCTGTACCCTTGTGCTTCTAACTTCGTAATAAACTACCTTTTTTTTTTCTTTTGTGATGCTTTATTGTTGGTACCTTTTTCTCCATATTGGTCCTATTTGGCCTTTGCGATTCTGATGCCTTTGATGGCTCTTATAGACTTGTTATGCCTGAGGTCTGGTGCCTGTGGAGTAGGGTCAAGTTGGTAGGTCTCTTTGCCCCTCTAGGTCAGACACTCGGTGTAACTTGAATTTGAATTCGAAGAGTCGCTCCTTGGAGGGTTGCTATGATATTTCTACCTGACTGCGCATGGGTTTCGAAAGTCGAGATGCATGTCCGAGAATGTGAGACGCCGTCTATAGGTGTTAAGCAACCCACTACCCTAGGTGGGGCAGGTTCGTCAGGGCATTAATTGCGGGATACGTGGCGAGATCGTACCAGTCGTGTTGATCCGTGCTTGTCCGTTGGATGCCTCGCACGATGCCTATAAATATGGTTCCCTCTAAATGTGCATACTTCTTGCATTCATCTTTGAACTATTCGTTTATCTTGTGTAATACCCGAGATTTTTCAAAATCAAATATGATGTAATGCCTAAGACAAAAGTTCATTTTTTTAAGCTGGGGGCAAAGTCGTAATTTTGGAAGTTCGGGTACAAGTGCAATTGGCCAAAAATCTTGGGAATTGGTGTAAAAGATATGATCTTCAAAATATCTTGGATTTCAAACTCAAATCAAATGAAGCTTTGGATTCCAAACTCCATTAAATTCAATTAAGTGACACATGGCACCATTTGGATGGAAACACATGGATAGAAATGATTATATGGACACATGGCACCATTTGGATGGAAAAACATGGAAGAAATGATGATCTTGAGACACTTAGCGCAAAGTGATTAGGACACATGGAAAGGAAATTATGAGGCACAAATCTCAAGGCTAAGTGGTCAAATCTTGTGGTGACACATGGCAAAGGGATAGAAGAAGTAATGATAAGTCATAATTAGGGGCGACATGTGGCGAAACGGGATTCGCCGAACATCTCTATAAATAGGGCCATTAGGGGAAGATTTTGGCCATTTCAAAAGGAGAGAAAGGGAGGTTATTTTGAGAAGCTTCTAAGTGAGGCTCTATTCTTAAAAGAGAGGGGGAGGTTCTACAAAAAACAGAAGTGAATTTGGTGGGGGAACGAAGGAGATACGAAGGTTCGATGGGAAATCGAACCTCATCAAAGTTTAGGCCAAAAAAGGCGTAATTCAGCAAGGTAAGTCTGGTTTTTTGTCATAATCTTGAAAAATGAAGCTATAGAAAAAATGGAGGTCAAAGCAGAGTTAAAACGATCGAGTTATGGCCGAAATACGAAGGAGGTCGAAAGTTGTCCGAAAATAAGGGCTCACGCGCCGGGAGGGGCTGCGCATAGGGCACGTCCAACCTCCGTTTTCCTTGAAATTTTGTACCAATGACCCTTACTTTAATACATATACTTCTGTATAAAAATATTTGGCATTTACCTTTCAAAAACTCGTGTTTTGGCAGCAAATAGCATCGATTTGCGTGTAAACGGTACACACGAACGGTAAACAGCCAAGGTGAGTGGTTTTCGCATGCTTGTTACTTCTTCTTGATTATCCTTGGTCTCTTCTTGATTATCCTTGGTCTCATTTGTGTGGGGTTGGTGGCTTACATCTTATGTTTCCATGTTTTCGAGCATTTCTTTCCTATTTTGCTTGCAGCTTGGAGTTTGTGGTTGTGGTTGTGGTTAAACATGATTACTCTCGCACGTAGCTTGTGGTTTTCACATCATATTTTCCTTGGTTGTGCACCGTGCCTACTAGTGGGGCCGTGCCTAGTTGATATTCCTTGGTTTGTGCACCGTGCCTATAGGTGGGGCCATGCCTTATTTATATTCCTTGATTTGTGCACCGTGCCTACAGGTGGGGCTGTGCCTTATTGATATTCCTTGGTTTCTGCACCGTGCCTACGGGTGGGGTCATGACTAGTTGATATTCCTTAGTTTATGCATATTCCTTCTGCTTTGTCTTCAACATGTTTTTGGTGATAGTGGCTATTGGTGGATCGGGAACTTGTATATGAGGGTTGGTCGCTTGTTGGAGAATCGTCACGATGATCGCGCCGGGGGGGGGGGAATCCTGTGCCTATAGGTGGGGCCATGCTTATAGGTGGGGCTGAGGGGTTGGACTTGTTGGAAATGTATGCCCTAAAGACATGTTTTATTTAATTTATGGTAATGATGTTTTCTTTCAGTCAATTTATTGCACATATATCATTTGCATTTAATTGTTGGAAAAGTGTCCATGCTATTAAGTAAGTGATTCATGTGATGGGTCGTTCTTCACAGTTAGGCATGAATCATGGGTACTTAATAAGCAAGAAAAATATTACTCTTGATCTTTTGATAGAACTGGGCATTCTATCATGATAAGATCATTGTGCAATAGATCCTAATGGAGGATGGCTTGCCTTAGCCAGTAAACAGTCCGTTTACTCTAATTGTACAAGCGCATTTGGAATGCGTAGAGTGGACCTGTGATAGAAGCTAATGACAAAGTACTAATTATCATGGAGCTAGTCTATCACTGCTACTACGTGGACGAGTACTCTAATACTTGAGTATTAGTTGGTGGTCTAGCGAACCTAGAGCTATATTCTTAGATTCACTGTAGGTGAGGTCTATCAAAGATCAATAACCTTGTGAGTTGGGAGTGTGGTTTCTAATTAGCTAAGACAGACTGATACAAGATAGTTTCTGTGATTCACCCCCTTGTGATTATCCAAGAATAATCAAATAATCCAGGGCCTGGGAACGTGACTTGAGAGTGTGTGCTTCTGGGTAGCTCCCAGTGATAAGCAAGTACATTCGAGTAGTCACGGATTATTGGACTAGTGATCTAAGGATGGTAGAAATCATTTAGAGAGGTGTTAGTGCATTATTCCTTTCTAAATGATGGGTGCTACGCAGAGGGGTATCTTCGTCATTACACTAGTAGGTCAAAGACATCGCACATGAAAAATTATTCGTGGGGTCAGTGTTACCATATGGTGATAGTTGGAACACTTAGAATGACAAAATATAGCTACTGGGTAGCAGGGATATTTTGGTCATTTTAGTAGCCATGAATAATTTGTCTTTTGGTCCCCAGGGTAGCTCGATGTAACTCATGTATTATTTAATACATTTTGGCTTGTTGGGTGAATTACATTGAGAGAGAATTATTTAATAGTTCATTGGCTTTTAATTAATTAATTGGGCTAACCCAATTAGAGAATTAATTAAATGGACTTGGCCCACTAGGGTTTTAGCCCTAGGGTTCTCCCTATATATATTCTCTCTCTAAGTTGTTTTTTAACCTAATTTCGATTTTCTCTTCTTCACCAAAGAGAGGCCACGAGTTTGAGTCATACCTTGGAAGATCAAGAGATCTGATGCGAAGGAGCCGAAGGATTGCAGGACAGTCGTCGTCTCCACCACGTGAAGAAGCTGTCGCCCCTCCTCCTCCTATCGCTCCATTCCGTCCGATAATCCAAAGGAAAAGTAAGTCTCCTAGATTCTAATCATTACGAGGATGTAGATTTTATTTTTAAAATCGCTTCTGTTGCATGCTATGATCCTCGTGTCGGTCCTTCAGGACTCCCATCACGTGCCTACAGGTGGGGCTTAGCCTAGTGGTGGGGCTGAGGTATTTCTCACAAGGGCCGACAGGAATGATGGTGACTCAGGGAGGTTTTAAATTGACATGATCTTCGGAGATTTGTACTTATTTCTGCATATTTCCTAGCTTAATTACTTAATGCTCTTGCATGCATGGTTTTCTTTCTTGTACCACTCACTTAGATGTAACAATCTAACTCGGGTGTTTCATACTTCTGGGATATTCAACGTCCCAGGTATCTCAGCATGTCAGGTACCAGAGATGAGAAAGAGAAAAGGGCTATGAGGAGGCCGAAGTTTAGTTTAATTTCCTGTTCTCATGTACTACGGATCTTATGTAATCTTTGGGTTTGTTTAAGAGTTGTGTGTCGCAATTGTATAAACAGGGGTTACGTAAGGCTTGGATTTACTTATTATGCTGTTAAAGTTGTAAGTCATGATTGCTATGAACTATGATCGTGGTAAGAGATATTTTATGATTTTTGGAAGTCATGCATTATGGTGTACTCATATTAGAGGTTTTATTATTGGAAATCTTTTTTATCTAGCTTTAGTTAGGTATCAGGTTCGATCTTTCACTTCCGTTGGTAAGGATTTCCATAATGCGCTTGTGGGATATTAGCATGTATTTAGCTTCAGTATATAATTAAAAAATGGGGCGTTATAGTTGGTATTAGAGCGTAAATATATGATTTGGGTTTAGATTTTGATTTGACTAACCTTGAGGTTGTCTTGATCTATGGCAGGAATGGATCTAAGTTTGAGGAAAAGGATTTGTTTCGTTGTTGTAAGAATTAGGATTTTTGAATATATACTAGTGAAACCGAGCGTTATGTACAAATGAGGATACATTAATGACATGATATGTCATTTGATGTTTATTACTAACCTGTGAGATTCCTTGATAACTGGGTGGAACTTTGTATAAATAAGTATGCAATATGCTGATATGTACTTGATGTTACTAACCTTTGGGATTGTTTGATTCCAGGACCGGTTGTATAGCTACTTTTGTGAATCGTAGAGGATAAAATAGTGAATACAAGATGTTTATGATATTTATTTGTGGTTACTAATCATTGGACTTCTTGGTGACAGGATAGGTCATAGAGCAACTCGAGAGGTATAGATGATTGTCACCTAAAACCAATGAGTAAGTGGGTCGAGATGGAGATAAGCAAGTATTTGATGAATCCTTTGCTATAGTAATCCATTGGATTGTTAGAAAATATTTTGACATGGTTGTTGGAATCCTTTACATAATCAATTTAAATTTGAAGATTTGAGGTTTAAAAGACTAACCAGATTTCTGGAAACTTGAATTTTTGTAACACAATAGTGATATGAGATATTTTGGTTGATTAACATATGAAGGTTTCTTGATGACGACATAGGTTATGTGACCTACCATGAGGATTATGGAAGGCAAAATAGTTATTTGAGTTATTTATGATATTTTTCGATTGTTGCTGGTCATTGAATCTCGGGGACAGGGTAGATTGCATGTGGGTTGAGGGCATTTTTTCTAAGGATAGTAGAATCCAATGAGTAAGTAGAGTGAGGTAAGTCACGGGTAAGTATTTTAATTGAATCCCTAGCCAAGGTCATGAGTGATTTGTGGGATTTTGGAAACATCCTTCCTTATAAGTGATCGCTTGGGGTTTTGAGAAATATCTTATATTAGATATAGTCCATTTTGAATCTTGTGTTGCTTCACAAGAACTCGATAAGTTTGGTGCTTCAGGGAATGATAGGCGATAATCATTGAGAGACTACCTCACCTTGTAGACTTTTGGCCTTCAAGGATCTTGAAGATTCTAAGCACTAGATGCTTGAAGGATACCTAATTGTTTTACAAGATAAGACTTGGTACAAATATTTGACGAATCTATAATCTTGAGGATTTTAGTCAATAAGTGCTCGAGAGATTATTTTGCTATTAAATTGTTTCGCAGGGATTGTGGAACTGAAAGATTATCTGAATCGAGGTTAAGAACCCGATAAAGGTCTGGTAGGCACCTGGTTCATGAAAATCCCTATACTAAATTGGGAATACATATATTTGAAACTTGTTGTGTTAGTGATCAGCTAGATCCACGTGAGTCGGGAAAGTGGGAAACTTATGATTTTGAATTGTGGTCTTATTAGTTGGTTATGAATGTTTCGGGATTGTTTTACCACTAAGGTTTAAATGTTAACTTCATGATTTTAGGCGTGGCTATTTCAGATGGTGAATACCCGACGATCCCAGAGATTTGAACCAGCCACTCCAAATTTTCATAGGAGTGATACCCAAGAGGAAGGAACACAACACACCCACGAGGAGATATCAGAGACCCCCCAAGAAAACCCATCCCAAGGGGGAAGCCAAGAGGGTGGAACTCGCATGGATAGAATGGAGCGAGTCATGGAAAACATGGTAACTTATATGCAAGGGGTGCAGCTAACCGATCGAGTTACCCCTCGAGCTCCAGATGCGATTGATAGATTCTAGCGATTGAATCCGCTTATTTTCAAGGGAAAAACAGGAGCTAACCCAAGTGAGAGTGAGTACTAGCTAGAACAGATGGAAAAGATGTTTAACTTCCTTAGTTGTAATGAGGAAGAAAGGATTAATTGTGCCACCATTATGCTTCCGGATGAGTCGGACCACTGGTGGAGAACGATGCAAAGAACTTTGCCAGATATCGAGGAGCAATGTAAAACCCTGTTTTCAAAATAAATAAAAGAAAGAAATGTTTCGTAATTCGTTGCTTTAGAATGATTAAAATTAGGGCCTTGCAAAGTGGGTCGACGTTGTTATTTAGCCGAATCAATCGAATGGAGTATCCCAAAGCTCGAAAGATCAAAAGCAAGACCACATCATCGATTCTCAAGTCAAAATATGATTTGTAGTGCTGAAAGAAATCATATCGGGGATAGTTTTCGGTACAGCTTCAGTTCGGGTTGTTAAAATCGAATCGTCAGAGGGGGCTTTCGAAAAGATAATGGAACCCTTAGGGGGCCTCGATTTTTCATATAGAGTAACCCTTCAGTGTTTTCGGGTGGTAACGAGAAGAGTTTCGATGAAATAAGTCAATCAGGCCTAAGTATAGTTTTCTAAAAATGCCCGAGGAAGGCCTAAATGTCATTATTTTTGAATGTTTGAGGCGTGAATGTCAATCTTGGAACCTTAGGGTCTTAGTGGAAGCAAGGAAAACCTTAGGGGCTTATGAGAAAGGCCAAAGTAGAAATTTTCAAAACTGGAAAGGGCTTAAGTGCAATAAACAGAAAAGGCAAGCTACCATGGCCGACAGTAGCTAGCCGGCCATTCCTTCAACATCTTTGACCATGGGGACTTCGAGAAAGCTGGTTGGGGAAGCTCGAGCATCAGTCCAGACCTACAAACGAGCACGCGAGGGGGCTAAAACTTTAAAAAATTTGGGCATGGCATGGCAGAGTTGCAGCGCCTATAAATGGGTCATTAGGGAGGTAGTCAGACGCTTTTGAGGTCGCCCAATGGAGGGTTGAGGTGTTAAGGCATCAGGTGAGTGGCCGTGGGCAATTTCGAGGGCCGATTTTGAGCTATAAATAAGAAGAAGTGGCCGAGGGTTTTGAGACATTGTAGCTTAAAATCGAGTGTGTTAGAGGCCGAATCAAGCTTAGGTAATAGAGGGATTTTGCTCTAGAGAGGGTAAGGATCATTTCTGGAGAAATTGGAGTGTTTTCGTGTGCGTTTGGAGGGGTTTCGATCGGTAGCCGGAGAAGGAGGCGAACAGTTTGGCCGAGAGTTCGAGGCTTCGGTTGAGGGCCTTCCGAGCTTCCTTTCAAGCTTTCAAGCAGGCCATTGTGATCGACTGAAGCAGGAGATCACGCCAAGCTGAGAAAACCTGAGCTCCGGTGTGTCGTCGCCAGAGAAGACGAACGGAGCATGGCCTTCACGCGCCTCTCCCACTCGCAATCCATGCGCCTAGCGCGTGAGGGCGCGTGCGCAGCAGGTTTTCTTCCAAAATTTTTTACATGTTTTAGAAAATTATTTTAGGATTTGTTATGCAAAAAGATTTGGGAAAAATTGGATATAGGTATTTATTTTGAAATATTAGTGAGGAAAAATAGAGAAAAATCAAAGGAAAAATGCGAGAAAAATGTGAGAAAAATTGGTTTTGGTGTTTATGGATTGAATATGATGTCTAGGGTGCCATACGGCTTGAATTTGGGTGTTGGTTCGAATTTTGAGGATTGCACGTAAATTGAGGTGAAGCACATTCTTGAGGATCATCAAATTTGTCAAAGATGAGTGAGTGTGCAATCTTACAACCTAGTTTATGTGAGTGTTCTACTTTTAAAACCGGGTTTAGCGTGGGTAGTTATGTTAAAAAAAAACTTGATTTTATGTGAGAGTTTTCCCTAAACTGGATTGTGAACGTTCTGTCATGAAAACCGATTTGATGTAAATGAACTTGATCATGTTGTCATGTTTTGAAGTAAAAATGCCATGTAGTTGCAGTTGCATGCTATGATGAGATATGCACACATCCTTGTTGACATTTATTGATCACGCATTGCATATAAGTTCACGACGGCACCGCTGCACCCATTGAGCTCGGCATGGAAAGGAAGCTGTAGCAATGAGGGGTAGCATTAAGGTGCAAGTGGGAATGCAGACCGGTACCACTGCACCATTGACCTCGGCATGGAAAGGAAGTCGTAGGAATGGGGGTAGCATAAGGTGCGGTCGATTCACGGAATGAAATGAGGAAGGATGACATGTTGCACTTTACATTCATTCACGAAAATATATGATTTTATTTCACTCACTTAGATGATTCATCATCTAATTTGGGCTTTTGCCCCTGGAATATTCAAATGTTCTAGATGTTGTTGTAGCAGAACCAGGTACTGACGAACCATGTGATGGCACTTTGCAAGTGCACGATGAAGTATGATTATGATGTTAAAGTTGATGTATTTAAGTTCTGTTGCTTGACGTGTGAACATTTGAAAGACGTTGGTGTATTATCAGAATTATGGTTATTGTAATGTTAGGTTCGATCTTTAGCTTCCGCATGTGATGTTTTGATGACTATCTTTGAAATGAATGGAATTTTGGGTTGATAATCGATGTGATTTAGCGTTTGGTTTGAAAGGGAAAAAAAAGAAAGAAAGTAAATATATATATATACTATCCCCAAATTGTCCTAGTTTATAACACGCCCGAGAAAGTGGGGTGTTACAGGCAAGGTACGCTAAACATTACATGTGCACAGTTTAAGGAACTCTTTAATACCAAATATTTTCCTTTATGTAAGAAGTTGGAGAAGGGCAGAGAGTTTATGGACCTAAAGCAGGTTGGGAACATGACTGTGGCCTAGTATAAGGATATTTTTACTTGACTGATCAAGTACATGCCAGTTTACAACTTGGATGAGGAAGCTAAGGCACAAAAGTTCCTTGAGGGATTGAAGCTGGAGATCCAGTTAGCATTACGCTCTCTAGGGGCACGTACTTACGTGGAGGTGGTGTCACAAGCCCTGACCTTGGAGAGCAACCTCCATCGAATGAGTGCCCTGAAGATGGAATCCTGGGAAACTGATGAGAGAAAACTTGAGGAAAGACGTGGTCTTGAGGTTCAAAGAGAAGATTTCAAGGTAAAAGGCAAATACCCTAGATGTCGAAAATCCCATCCTGGAAAACCTTGTGAAAGAAGAGGTCGAGGGTGTTATACCTGTGGAAGAAACGACCACTTGGCTTGAGACTATCCCAAGGGACCCATGTGCTTTATTTGCCAACAGACCGGGGATCTCTTTAGGGAGTGCCCGCAATGGAGAGAAGTCAACCAATCCCAGACGAACCAAGGAGGCAAGGAACTGTATCGGAGTCGTGTGTTCAATTTGATGGGAAAGGATGCCAATGCCAACTCGACGATCATGCAAGGTACCACGAATGCTCCTTAATGCGGTTGTGTGAGTGTTAGTCGATCCCTGATCAGCCCATTCACATCACCTAAGGAGTGATGATAAATGTATAAGAAGGGATTCCAAGTAAGAAGTTGTAACTTTGAGTATGGTTTGTGACTTTAAGGAATGTATTTAAGAATGAAAAAAAGATGTAACAAGGCTACTCTTGACCTTGTTATGAATTTGTTTATGAGAAGCTAGTAATGGTATTTGGGGTTAGCAAACACACCTGTAACCCTTGTGAGTTGATGATTGAGGTGTTCAAATCATACTTACATGAGTTTGTGATTGTATTTTTGGATTGTTATCTAACCTGTTCTCCTCGAGGAAATTCGAGTATGAGAAAGTGGCAGTATCAGGAGTGGGACTACTACATAGTGTGCTAAGTGGGCTTGGGAAATCAGGGGTTTGGAAAGGGGGTGATGGGATGGTAATTGCATACGTGGGTTGAGATAGGTTGTAACTATGAGTAGTATGTTTTCCCCAATGCAGGCATGTGACATGTTATGGGCTTGCTTAGGAAACGTGTTTTCCCATAATAGCAAGCAATGGGATTACGGTTCCCATACTTGACCTTTGGGGAAGGGGATTTCATTCTAGTTATCGACCTGACCTTTGATTTGGTATGCAGATAGTTGTACACCCCAGAAATTATGAGCAATTGGGTCTGATCTTATTTTCCTAAAACTCTGCCCTTGTTGGCGCGGATGCTGATGCAGTAGTAGGCGTGCTTTGGCAGCTCTATGTGAAAATTTTGAGGTCTTCATGATTGCGTTAGGTGTTTATTCTTTCAGAGGGATTCGAATGTGGGGTAGCGACGGTGGATAGAGTTTTCGAAGGGTTGTGGTTGGGTGATCCAGTTCCATTCCGGGATGATGAACGTGGTGGCTAACAAGCTTGCTCTAATAGGCTGTTTTGTGTGAATGTGGTGGCTAATGCGGGAACGAGCTTGCTCTAATAGCCTGTTGTGATGACCCGAGAGTGGGGACTAGGTGGAGGTTTTTAGGCCATTGTTAGTGGATGTGGTTCTCTAGGAAACGTCTGTTTGCATCGCTAGCCTAGTGATTTATTCTCATCTGATAAACAGACCTGACAAGCTATTCTAGAAGACTTGAAGGTATGGTCATGTGATGACAAATGGGAATGGGTCAAAAACCCCGATTGTGGGTATTAGATGGAATTTATGTGCCTAAGGGTAGGAGTTAAGGCAAATTATATCAAACGAGGCACACCAAGCTAGGAATGTTATCCACCCTGATGTGAGTCTTGAGGAATGAAATAATACCTCTTGGGGAAAGGTGTTCTAGGGACACCACGATTTTGAGGAATTTGGTTGGGAAGAGAGAACTGAGCGAGTTTTGAAGAATGAAGTGGAATTTCGAGGATGAAATTTTCTTTTAAAGGGGGGAGGATGTAATACCGAGATTTTTCAGAATCAAATATGATGTAATGCCTAAGACAAAAGTTCATTTTTTTAAGCTAGGGGCAAAGTCATAATTTTGGAAGTTCGGGTACAAGTGCAATTGGCCAAAAATCTTGGGAATTGGTGTAAAAGATATGATCTTCAAAATATCTGGGATTTCAAACTCAAATCAAATGAAGCTTTAGATTCCATACTCCATTAAATTCAATTAAGGGACACATGGCACCATTTGGATGGAAACACATGGATAGAAATGATTATATGGACACATGGCACCATTTGGATGGAAAAACATGGAAGTAATGATGATCTTGAGACACTTGGTGCAAAGTGATTGGGACACATGGAAAGGAAATTATGAGGCCCAAATCTCAAGGCTAAGTGGCCAAATCTTGTGGTGACACATGGCAAAGGGATAAAAGAAGTAATGATAAGTCATAATTAGGGGCAACATGTGGCGAAATAGGATTCGCCGAACATCTCTATAAATAGGGCCATTAGGGGAAGATTTTGGCCATTTCAAAAGGAGAGAAAGGGAGGTTATTTTGAGAGGTTTCTAAGTGAGGTTCTATTCTTAAAAGAGAGGGGGAGGTTCTGCAAAAAACGGGAGTGAATTTTGTGGAGGAATGAAGGAGATACGAAGGTTCCATGGAAAATCACACCTCGTCGAAGTTTGGGCCAAAATAGTCATAAATCAGCGAGGTAAGTCTGGTTTTTTGTCATAATCTTGTAAAGTATTGAAAAATGAAGCTATAGAAAAAGACGGGGGTTCGAATCGGAGTTAAAACGACCAAGTTATGGCCGAAATACGAAGGAGATCGAAAGTTATCCGAAAATAAGGGGCGGTACGTGAGCTTCATGCACCGGGAGGGGCTGCGCGTGGGACCCCTTTCGAAGGCGTGTGAGACCCCTTTCGAAGGCCCGTGAGGGTGTGTCCGACATCATTTTTCCTTGAAATTTTGTAACAATGACCCTTACTTTAATACCCACACTTTGTTGGTCCCTTGACAAACACAATGGCTACTCAAGAGGGGGGTGAATTGAGTGATTAAAATTAATTAAATTAAATTCTTCCCTTTTAAAACTCTTGATATTTTCATATAAACAAAATACCCTTGTTATAAATATATATGTTTTTTGAAAATGATAGCAATATAAATATACAAACAACCACAATAATCGACACAAGAAATTTAGTGGTTCGGTGTCTCCAACACCTACTCCACTCTCTCAAGGTCAACCCGACACTTGAGGTTCTACTAAAACCACACCTAGGTTTTCAACAAGCTCACCTAGGGAACTTTTACACAACACCGAAGTTTTTCCCTTAGCTCATCCCAAAAACTAATACAACAAAACACACCTAGATTACTTGGGCTCTAGGAGGCCACTCACAATCCACAATAAATACAAATAATCAATGCTATGTCCAACACACTTGGACTAAAATGGATACCAATATAAGAACAATATACAAGGCAAATATGCAAATACAATGATACAATTTTTACCAACTTGGAGAGAATATCTTCTTCTCCTTTGCTTTGGGCTCCAATGGATGTATCTTTGAGCTTGAGCCTTGGATTGCTTTGAAATGAATGCTTGAGAGATTGGAAGTGCTTTAGGATGATAGATCTTGATTGTGCATTAGCCTTCTCCAAAAATCTCACCTTGATATTTATACTAGAGCTTCCAACGGATCTGTAACGGCTAGGAAAAATTCGACCGTTGGAGCCGAGAGTCGACTTCTCTAAAACAGGAGTCGACTCCTATTTGAAGTAGGAGTCGACTCTAGTTATACAAGAGTCGAATTCTCTAATGCTAGAGTCGACTCTTCGAAAAACATCAATGCTGCTAGGTCGCCTCTCACTTTTTAAGAGTCGACTCCAACTGAAGGGGAGTCGACTCTAGATATATAAGAGTCGACTTTTAGGCAAGATTTTATAGAAAATGGATTTTAAACATATAGCAATTGTTTGAAGGCATAATCCATATAGCATGAATACACTACAAGTTATTTCCATAAATGTAAATAACAAAGTACCCCCCATTTTATTTTATTTATAGCATGTCCTCATTTTATTTTATTTATATTTTACCTTCCATTTACTTTAATACATAAATGTAAATAACAAAGTACCCCCCATTTTAATTCAATAAAAATATCTAAAAAATCAAAATCCAAATAGATAAGAAAGTAGATTTTGGATTTTAGTACAAAATCGAAATTTAGCAATTTTACCACCCCCAAAATAGATACCTTCTATTTCTTAAAAAATTCGTTAAAAATCATTTTAACACTATTGAATATTAGATATGAAAATACCGAGAGTTTGTTTTTTAAAATGAAAACATTTTCTAATATGTTTCTTTATAGCGTGTTAATATTCCAGACTTTGAAAAAAATAACATTACTTGGTTCATTTTGATACACAAAATAATATAATACTTAAGACATATCAAAAATACATTAGAGGTTTTAAATATACCAAAAATAGTTTTACTAAAATTATATTTTGTTAATCATCAAAACACACAATAGGTTGATTGGAGCAATTTGGCTCAACACACTTCTGTATAAAAATATTTGGCATTTACCTTACAAAAACTCGTGTTTTGGCAGTAAACAACCTCAATTTGAGTGTAAACGACACACCCGGAAGGTAAACAGCTAAGGTGAGTGGTTTTCGCATGTTTGTTACTTCTTCTTGATTATCCTTGGTCTTGTTGGTCCCTTGACACACACAATGGGCACTCAAGAGGGGGTGAATTGAGTGATTAAAATTAATTGAATCAAATTCTTCCCTTTTAAAACTCTTGAGATTTTCTTATAAACAAAATACCCTTGTTATAAATATATATGTTGTTTGAAAATGATAGCAATATAAATACACAAACAACCACAATAATCGACACAAGAAATATAGTGGTTCGGTGTCTCCAACACCTACTCCACTCTCTCAAGGTCAACCCGACACTTGAGGTTCCACTAAAACCACACCTAGGTTTTCAACAAGCTCACCTAGGGAACTTTTACACAACACCGAGGTTTTCCCCTTAACTCACCCCAGAAACTAATACAACAAAACACACCTAGATTACTTGGGCTCTAGGAAGCCACTCACAATCCACAATAAATACAAATAGTCAATGCTATATCCAACACACTTGGACTAAAATGGATACCAATATAAGAACAATATACAAGGCAAATATGCAAATACAATGATACAATTTTTACCAACTTGGAGAGAATATCTTCTTCTCCTTTGCCTTGGGCTCCAATGGATGTATCTTTGAGCTTGAGCCTTGGATTGCTTTGAAATGAATGCTTGAGATATTGGAAGTGCTTTAGAATGATAGATCTTGATTGTGCATTAGCCTTCTCCAAAAATCTCACCTTGATATTTATACTAGAGCTTCCAACGGATCTGTAACGACTAGGAAAAATTCGACCGTTGGAGCCGAGAGTCGACTTCTCTAAAACAAGAGTCGACTCCTATTTGAAGTAGGAGTCGACTCTAGTTATACAAGAGTCGACTTCTCTAATGCTAGAGTCAACTCTTCGAAAAACATCAATGCTGCTAGGTCGACTCTGCATCAACTGCTCTCGGCTGGGTCGCCTCTCACTTTTCAAGAGTCGACTCCAGCTAAAGGGGAGTCGACTCTAGATATATAAGAGTCGACTTTTAGGCCAGATTTTATAGAAAATGGATTTTAAACATATAGCAATTGTTTGAAAGCATAATCCATATAGCATGAATACACTACAAGTAAATGTCCTCATTTTATTTTATTTATATTTTACCTTCCATTTACTTTAATACATAAATGTAAATAACAAAGTACCCCCCATTTGGATTCAATAAAAATATCTAAAAAATCAAAATCCAAATAGATAAGAAAGTAGATTTTGGGTTTTAGTGCAAAATCAGAATTTAGCGATTTTATCACCCCCAAAATAAATATCTTCTATTTCTTAAAAAATTCGTTAAAAATCATTTTAACACTATTGAATATTAGATATGAAAATACTGGGAGTTAGTTTTTCAAAATGAAAACATTTTCTAATATGTTCTCTTATAGCTTGCTAATATTCCAGACTTAGAAAAATATCATTACTTGGTTCATTTTGATATACAAAATAGTATAATACTTAAGCCATATCAAAAATACATTAGAGGTTTTAAATATACCAAAAATGGTTTTACTAAAATTATATTTTGTTAATCATCAAAACACACAATAGGTTGATTGGAGCAATTTGGCTCAACAGGTCTAATTTGTGTGGGGTTGGTGGCTTACATCTCATGTTTCCTTGTTTCCGAGCATTTCTTTCCTATTTTGCCTGCAGCTCAGAGTTTGTAGTTATGGTTGTGGTTAAACATGATTACTCCTGCACGTAGCTTGTGGTTTTCACATCATATTTTCCTTGGTTGTGTACCGTGCCTACTGGTGGGGCCGTGCCTAGTTGATATTCCTTGGTTTGTGCACCGTGCCTTGTTGATATTCCTTGGTTTGTGCACCGTGCCTATAGGTGGGGCCGTGCCTTGTTGATATTCCTTGGTTTTTGCACCGTGCCTACGGGTGGGGTCATGACTAGTTGATATTCCTTAGTCTATGCATATTCCTTCTCCTTTGTCTTCAACATGTTTTTGGTGATAGTGGCTATTGGTGGATCAGGAACTTGTATATGAGGGTTGGTCGCTTGTTGGAGAATCGTCACGATGATCACAAGAGGGGGGGAATCCCGTGCTTATAGGTGGGGTCATGCCTATAGGTGGGGCTAAGGGGTTGGACTGCTATTACGTGCCTACAGGTGGGGCTTAGCCTAGTGGTGGGGCTGAGGCGTTTCTCACAAGGGCCGACAGGAATGATGGTGACTCTGGGAGGTTTTAAATTGACATGATCTTCGGAGATTTGTACTTATTTCTTCATATTTCCTGGCTTAATTTCTTAGTGCTCTTGCATGCATGGTTTTCTTTCTTGTACCACTCCCTTAGATGTAACAATCTAACTCGAGTGTTTCATACCCCTGGGATATTGAACGTCCCGGGTATCTCAACATGTCAGGTACCAGAGATGAGAAAGAGAAAAGGGCTATGAGGAGGCTGAAGTTTAGTTTAATTTCCTGTTCTCATGTACTACGGATCTTATGTAATCTATGGGTTTATTTAAGAGTTGTGTGTCGTAATTGTATACACTGGGGTTACGCAAGGCTTGGATTTACTAATTATGCTGTTAAAGTTGTAAGTCATGATTGCTATGAACTGTGATCGTGGTAAAAGATATTTGATGATTTTTGGAAGTCATGCATTACGGTGTACTCATATTAGAGGTTTTATTATTGAAAATCTTTTTTATCTAGCTTTAGCTAGCTATCAGGTTTGATCTTTCGCTTCCATTGGTAAGGATTTCCATAACTCCCTTATGGGATATTAGCTTGTATTTAGCTTCAGTATATAATTTAAATGTAGGGCGTTATATCTTGCCTCTCTTGCGTATAGATTCTAGAGATCAAGTTTTTCGATTGGCTGGATAGTTTGCTGGTCTCGCTCGATAATGGCTGTATCGACTTCAAACCCTGCTTGTTCATACAACTGGGTAAGCAAGGAAGTTACCGAGATTGAGTCGAGGTATGTTACTGTTGCCTCCGTGGAAGCAATGGGAAGGAAATTCTCTCTCTCTGGAACTGAGAATGGGGAATGAAGATTTGTTTGCCTACCATGATGAAAGGACAAGCGTGTTTATAGCTCGGTTCCGAATGCTGGATTTGTTTATATGTATGAGACATTCTTCTCGAAGTTGCATCTATGGCTTCCCCTGACCGAGTTCCAGGGCTCAGTTTTGCAAGCGATAAACGTTGCCTCGATGCAACTACACTTGAACAGTTGGGGCTTCATCTATGGTTTTGAGGTATTGGTTGAGTTTCTTGGTTGCAAGCCTAATGTAGGGATTTTCCTCTTCTACTATCGTTGGAAAGGGGTCAGCAAGGGTAGTTGGGTTTCCCTGACCAGACATTTAGGGAAGACATTACTGAAGGTTTTCCTCTCTTCCCACAAGCACTTTAAGGATGGCTACTTCAAGGTGGTTTCGAGAGAGAAGGAATTCATCTTTTTCTTGGACAGGTTTGGCAAAGAGAAGTATCCGTTATGTTGGCAGTCAGAGTCGTGCCCCCTTATGGTAGTGGAGTATGAGAGTTTAGATTTGGAGGGCCAAGCTTTAGTGGATGTGTTTATACTCTCTCCCTAGCTTGAGTCTGCTACGCTAGTTGAATTTGGGGAAAACTCTAGGGCTTTATCCGAATACATGGGTAAGTCGTTGCTATCTTTCTTTTGTTCGATTTTTTTTACAATGGCTCATATTGGTTTATGTTATTTTTAGGATGAGTGGCAACTGATTTGACGGCAGATGTGGTGGCTAGGCGAATGACAGAGAAGATTGCCCAGCTAAGCTCTGGGCCAATGGTTGGTGCGAAGAGGGTCGTTACTGCAAAATTGAAAGGCCCTATCCTTACCCAACTGAATTCTACGATCGCTACTGTCGAAGCTTTTGTGTCTCCCTTATCTGACAAGGTAGTGGAGGCTGAGGAGGCTCCTTTTCAGCGAAAGAGGAGCTGGGTAGCCGATAAAATGGGGCCTTTGAGCTCAGGTCAAGCTTTTGATGTGCCGGGCCACTTAGACCCAGACCAAATCGTCGATGCTCTGGGCCCCTTGGGCTCAAGTCAGGCTGGGGGCGAGCTGGTGCCCTCACAGTCAAAACGTCGCCCGAGGCCAAGTTTGTTAGGTTGTGACGACATCGAGCCTGATCCCCAAAGCCTTTGAAGGCATGACTTGTTGTTGAGGGGGTTCATCACGAACTATCTTCTTCCAAAGTCAGATTGAGAAAGGTATGCGTCCCTGGGGTACCTCAGGTTATTTCGATCAGTGCAGATACAGCTTCTGCGCGTTGCCGGTGCCACTCAATCACTGGTAACTAAAGCGAAACTACGGGAGGCCAGCGTTGTGAAAGTCAAAAGGAAACTGGGGGTGGCGAGGCAGCGGGCTGAGAAAGCCTGGGAGACCATGCAAAGTTGGGTTGAGGATAGGTTAGTGACCGAGATGGCAAATCTACATGCAGAGTTGTGATGGCTAAGGGGGTGATTGTGCAGGAGACCGATCAGAGGGATGCAGCCTGATAGAAAATAATTGAGTTGAAAGAAAGGGTTGGGGTGCTGGAGACTGAACGAGAAATCGCCCATCGTGAAGCTGCTCGTCTAGAGGTCGTGTTGGGGGGCTTGAGGACAGAGGCCCTTAGGTAGTATCCTGAGGATTTGGACATGGCTCTAGTGCAAGTTCGGTTGCTCTACGTTGAGGCGAATCTTTCAGGCTATGGGCCTTTCAAGGAGATCGTGGACAGTCAGCGTGTGGACCCAGATTCAAAGGGCCCGTGCATCCAAGACGAGTCCTTGGAGGGAGTGCAAGAGGCAGGAGGTCGATCTAGGGAGGCCGTCGAGTAGCTTGATGATGCTCAGTTGGATCAACCTATTATTGACCCTTAGGATAGTCTCTTTGCTCCTTTTTGTTTGGTTTCTTCCTTTGTCGCATTATATGAACCTTGAAATCGAATTCGAATAAAGGAGATATTTTTGGGTATGGTTTGGCTCTTGTTTGTTTTCCTTTTCCTCTTGTTTTCGTTGCGATTGGTTTTTCAAGATCGGGGTAAAATGAGAAGACTCGAGGTCTGCCAGCGCCTGTTTGATACAAGACATCACTTGGACAAGATAAGGCCCTGAGGTTCGACCACTTGGGTGGACCCAAGCATCTGGGGGTCATTTTAGTATGGTGTTTGGATTGCACGCGAGACAAGGAGTCCAAAGTATGTAACTGCTAAGACGAATCGATGTTTTCAAATGTGGGGTGTGTCTCTTCCCTAGGAGGTGCGTTTACGAAGGTGAGGGGGCATTTTCCCACATGGGGTGCGTCGTTTCCCTAGGCTAGGATTCTAACTGCTTAGGTACGTGGCTTTGTTATGATGGCAGTTCTTCGGCTGCCAGATATTGTGCATTAATGCGAGGGCACATGGCGAGATTATAGGAGGAGGTGGACGATGCTAGGCCTTAGATTTTCCCTACCATGCTTATAAAAGGGAGGATCCCACCTTTGTTTCGTTGTGCTATATGATCGCTGTTGACCGTCTTCTGTTTTGTTAGGAGCCCTAGGGTTTGAGGGACGGGGAATGTTGATTCGAGTGGAGGCCCTGCTGGCCCACAATAATGCCTCTGATGGTGATGTTGCGGGTGTAGTTGGTGTACCTGCAGCTGAAGTTAGACGTGTTTAGGTGAAGGCAGTGTTAGAATTGGTGATTTTGGGTGAGAGCGGTAGTAGGGTAGGTGGTTTTGGGCGATAGCGGTATGAGGGTTGGCTACTCCTCAACCTTGTGAAGTTCACCCTCTGCTGCTCTTGCCTTCTTTCCTTCGCTGGAATTCTAGGCTACCTAGGGTCTGCGACCATCAAGCTGGTGTGGTTGCATTTGTTAGAGCTCACTATGGAGTTCTTGCTTTCCTTTACTCTCATGGATTTGCATCATTATGATGTAGCCAAGAAAGCTTCTAGTTGTCTTGGGCCCATTTGGCATTCCCGATGGAGACACAACGTGGGGTACTGCGAGAAGCTTGGTTTGCTGGCAGATCTCTGATCACCAAGGTTTCCCGCTGGGGTGCGAGACTGGCGACCTCCTTCCTCTACCTTGGGAGTTATTCCTATTAAAAACCAGCCAACCGTGAAGCTTTGATTCTACCTTGCTTGATCCGTAGAGTCACAAACACGAACTCCTCCAAGTCGGTCCACACGATCGACCATTTCCACGAACGCCTCGAGTAATGCTAGTAACCTTGGGCGCCTTTGAGAGATCTGAATTTCTCCTTCATTTTCCAGCTTCTTAAGTGACATATTTTTAGAGTTTAAAAACCCTAATTATGCCTTGGAAAACCCCTAAACAATTTAGGCTCGGCCCATTACCACATTAGGCCGAATCTCTCTTTTAAATTGTGGAACGGGCTCGACCTAAGTGTGTGACCCCTTAGGTCCACCATTGGGCTAGATGTAGGGCCAACTCTATTTGGCTATATGAAGGCCTAACTTATTAGATTAATTAAACTTTTTAATTAAACTTATGGGCTTCATAATAAACACATCTCATGGGCTTCTTAATTAAACTCTTTAATTAATAGTTTTAGAATTAATCAAATTAATTCTAAAACCCTACATATCACGGTTAACGTTTAGCAACATGCCATGAATACCTAGCCAACGATGGAAAAACACGGACCTTTTCAATTGCAATTACTGTGCAGTAAAATCCTTTCATCAATCTATGTCCCGATTGAATTTAGGGTATGGTTTTATGACGAAACCCTAATCATTCAATAACTATGTATCCATTCTAGATTTATGACTTGATAGGTGAAATCAAAACACCTTTTGATTTCCACCTCACCTTGGCCAAGGATTTCCTCAGTCATGAAATCATCGGAATACATAGGACATCTTCTCATCTTATCGATAAGTGATGAATCCTATTTCGACATTCACAAGCCTTCATATGTGATAAGGTTACGCCCAGCGATAATTTGTTAATGACTCCATTAGAATCCAAAAAGAACCAAAGCGTAACCAATCAAATATAAGACTACCATGATGTCTCAAGTCTAAGGATCAATCTGCACTATTGCAACACAAAAATTCCAATTCGACATTAAAAATAACCATTAGGAATTCTATAGCGGGTCAGTTCAGTGTACTTATTCTTATAATAAGCACCCACATATATGCACTAGTTTCCCCACACCAATGTCCATGAAACGAGACATTCTCCTAATTGAGCATGCATCATATGTGCTAGTCTATCCGAGTTATTAGCGTCCAATCCTAATAACTCTATGACTAGGAACTTTTAAGATCAAGGCTTGTAAGGAATATGTTTCATGATCGTCATCTCTATGCACAACCATATTCCATGAGCCTGTTTGATCTATGGACTTTGTCAAGAATGGATTACAATAAATAATGATGACAACCATTAATGACAAATAAAAACATAATGCCTTGCAATAATAATTGATTGAAGATAAAGAATCAAAATGTAAAGTATGATCAGTTACATGTAAATATAATTGGCTTGTGGGCCATAACTCTAACAATTTCCACTCCTGTCTGTTAGCCTCCGAACATGTTGGTTCTACCCATAAGGCATGGTTGAGGTCGAGGGACCTGCTTGCATTGATATGCTATGTGGGCTCCACCGATGGCTTTGAGGGAGTATGTTCAAACGCTGTGTCGGCCTTGTTGTACTATAGGTTGATTATCACAAGGTAGAGGGATAGCATGGTTGTATCTTTGTAGTGTTGTAGGTTGATTCTCAGAAATGTAATGAAGTGAAGAATTTTGTATATTCGTTGTATCTTGTAATGAAATGAATAATTTTTCGAGTACCTCTTAGCTTCTGTTCTTTCTTTGCTTTATAGTGTTTGTTTGAATATCCTTGTTGGCATAAGCTTCGGCCTGCCTGATTTGAGGCATGGCTCAGTAGGCCGAGGTGGTTCATGGTCCATTCACATTTGCATCAAACAAAGCATGAGTAATAAAATGAGGAATTTCCCGAGTACCTTGTAAGTTCTGTCGCCTTTTTGCTTTAAGTTTTTTGTCCGAATATCTTGATTAACGTAAGTACTGGACGGGTCAAAGTTGTTGGACCTGCCCAATTTGAGGCATGGCTCAGCAAGGCTGAGGTAGCTCGCGATCTGCTCACTTGTATCGAAGGGCGAGTTTGGGTGAGCCTGGGATAACCCTGGACCTGTAGGTGCTTGTTTGATACGATGCGTGTAACACCTTACTTTCCCGGGCGTGTTATAATTTAGAAACTTTCTGGCTATATATTTTTTTCAAGAGATAATCTCAACATTACACAAAATTCCAAAAATTCCCATTCACTCAGCTAGCATAAGATTCATACAACATATAAGCTAGGATAGGTACTTAATCGATAGCGGAAGACAAGAATCAAACCTAAACTTTAACATTAACCATAAATAAGGTTATACATCATCATTCTTCAAAATGTTCATAATTCAAAGTGGCAGAACTTAAATACATAGGTTGCATAAACGTATAGCCAATACAATATGCACATACTAAGCGCCATTACACGCTTCTTCCATGCTTGCTTCTGCTACATCTTCATTTTGGAACGTTTGAATATTCTAAGGACAAAGTGTTAGGATCGCGAGTCTCATCCCTTGAGGTTCGAGACGCATCGGGCTAGGACAACAGCCCGAGTGTTGGCGCAATAAGCGACAGTTTGTCGCACGCTAACAGTACTAGCCAGCTAATCAAGCTATCTGAGGCCCCAGTTCACATGTCAGACCACAGCAAGCCCACAGAGTGAACCGACTGGGTCAAGCCCAACACCAGCAGGCCCATCAGCCCAACTTGTGAAGCCCATCTGCTAAAAGACCAACAACACAAGTCATGTCACTTGATCTGGCTTTCCATTAATTGTTCTTTTAATTCAACATTAATTGTTCTTTTAATTCAACAATTATGTATTTCTCTTTAATATAGCATTAGTGTATTCTCTCTTTAATAAAATTCATGTAGATGCATTCAGTTAGGCATTCTACATTCATGTACTAGGCAACCAGAAGGTCATGTCCAGCCACTATATAAGGCTTGATCTGCCTTCTATTTGGATTTGGAAGAGAATAGAATACGAATTTGCCCAAGTGTCTTCACACTTTTTGATTTATCCCTTCTAACCTGAGATAGTTAGGTGAAAATCAGCCTTTTGGGAACTAGGGCATCCATCATTGGTGCTCTCGTTGAGAGGTTTCCTATCCTCTCTTTCGAAGCTCTAGTGCTTGGAAGACGTTCTTAGAAGTTTTTGTCCATCCAACAGTCGTCCAATAATGGCGGGACAAACGCACATGGATCGCATTGAGAACCTAGAAAACATGGCCAACACCATGGAAGAAAGTTCTCACGTGTGGAGCAGACTTTGTAGAATCTGACCATCTTGATGCAGCAATAGTCACCAAGACATGGAAGCAGCCATTCATCATCCCACAGGCAATGATCTAACATGGATGGACGAGGCAGTAATTGGAACCCCACACGCACAACCCGCCCAGCATTCAAGCCGCGCCTGTAATTCCCAACATTTTCTGGTGAGAATCCCATCTCCTGGCCTAACCAGGCTAATTTATTTTTCAAGTCACAGGATATGAGAAACAAGGAGAAAGTGGAGAATGCTGCCAATTTCCTTGAGGGCGAGGCTGGCCATTGGTGGCAGTGGTTGTCACACACATACGAGAATCAAGGCAAGAGCATTTGCTGGAAAGATTTTGAACAGGAGGTGCAGACACGATTTGGGCCTATCAGCTACGTAGACTATGATGAAGTATGGTTCAAGATGCGTCAGACTAGATCTTTGAGGGACTACCAGCGAGAATTCGAACAGGTGGCCACACAAGTCAGCGACTAGCCAAAGAAGGCATTGATCGAGGCATTTATTGGGGGCCTTAAGTCGGAGATCGCTACAGAGGTAAAACTGCACATACCCACTACCATGCGTAAGGCAATAGATATTACCTAGCTAAAGGATGATCAATTGCAAGCCATGCGTAAGGCCACAACCTTCAAGGGCCCTGTCATGGCTAGATCCAATTTTGGAGTGCCTAAGCCAAAGTCACCATTTATACTGCAAGAAGCAACAAGCAAGCGAATACAACCAGGGGTCCACAAGTTATCATGGGTCGAGATGCAAAAAAGAGGGAGCAGGGCCTCTATTTCAACTGCAACGAGAAATTCACACCAGGGCACAAGTGTAAGGTGGCTCAATCATTCCTGATTGAAGCAGAAGACCAACCCGAGGAGGAAGACAAAGAAGTAGAGCTTGACATGCCCTTCGACACAACTATAGCCAACAGAGAGGTAAAAGCTGAGGATTTGCTAGAGGTGTCTTTTCATGCGTTGGTAGGATCCGTGGGGCCACAGACTATGTGGTGACAGTGATGCTCAAGGGCAAAGTTGTCAGGCTGTTGATCGACAATGACTCTACCCACAATTTCATCAGCACCAAAGTCACCCACAGACTGTATATTTTGACTACTAACATCGAGCCATTTGAAGTCCGAGTTTCCAACGGGGAGCGCCTCACATGCACACAGTAGTGCAAGGCTATAAGTTTGAAAACCAGCACATCACTATTACTGTTGATTTGTATGTCATACCATTAGCTGGGATAGACATAGTACTGGGTGTGCAACGGTTAGCCCAATTGGGCAAGGTTGTGTTTGATTACAAGCAAATGGCGACGGAATTCACCTTAGCGGGCTGACAAGTTCGCTTGACTATGCAATCGAGTGCCACCCAGGTAGCCAAAGTGAATGTCATACAGAAACTGATCGAAGCAGGCAGTGAATACTATGCCATTCAGATAATGTCTCAGCTACGGGGTCCCAATAGTTCTCAAGCAAAGGATGAGGTGGAGTTGCCTGCTGACATACAAGCAGTCTTGGCTAAGTTTCCTACAGTCGTGCAGGAGCTCACAAACCTGCCACCAAGCTGGACATTTGACCACCACATCCCCCTGCTAGATGAACAACCCATCAATGTAGCCCCCTACTGATATGCCCATCACCAGAAAGAAAAGATTGAGAAGCAGGTGAAGGAGATGCTTTAGAAGAATCTGGTGTGACCGAGCACAAGCCCATTCTCATCACTATTCTTGCTGGTCAAGAAGAAAGACGGAACATAGCGCTTCTATACTGACTATCGAGCACTAAACAAGGCTACAGTGAAGGAGAGATTCCCCATTCCAGCAATTGATGATATGTTGGATGAGTTAGCAGGGTCAACTATTTTTACAAAGCTGGATTTACGAGCAAGCTACCATTAGATCCGAATGCACCCAGAGGACATATATAAGACAACATTTTGGACACATCATGGGCACTACGAGTACCTAGTCATGCCATTCGGCCTATGCAATGCACCGTTAACCTTTCAGGAAACCATGAATCACATCTTTCAGCTGATGCTGCGTAAGTTTGTGCTGGTATTTTTCGATGATATAATGGTTTATTCCAAGTCTAGGGACTAGCATTTGCAGCACTTGGAGCAAGTCTTGAGCATACTGGCTTAAGAAAGTTTCTACATCAAGCTGTCCAAGTGTGCTTTTAGGCAGACGGAGCTAGAGCATTTGGGACACAAGATCTGCCCTGATGGTGTCAAGGTGGAGACACAGAAAATAGTCGCTATCCAGTCATGGCCTAAGTCGAAAAATGTCTCACAGCTGCCGTAATGCCCTGTAAATTCCAGGATTAATTTTAATGCATTAGTTTCAAAATTTAAATATAGGAGGCATTAATTAACTCGTTAATGTTTTTCCCATTTCCTTCTGGTATTTAAATGTCTTTAAATTTCAAGTCTGAAGAAGTATGTTAGGAAGGTTTTAGATAAATACGAGATATAAACTTGTAACCTTCAAGAAGAAAACGTTGTAGCCTGTGCCTTGGTCTTTCTTGTGATTCCATGTTTTACGTATTCAAGTGGTCAGAATGACACCATGAAGAAGGGTTATACTTTCTGAAATCACGTGTTTATTTATTGGGTGGTTGACATGTAAGTGTCCAACATATAACATTATGAACCACGAGTCTTTTATAGGTAGTGATTTCAAGGATTTTCTTTTAGGGACTTGAATGAAGAAAGTGATACATACATGATATTATCGTAAAAGTAAGCTTCCAAAATCAAAGAGAAAATGGTAGTTAATACAAATGGTCCTGTGTATCGCCACCTCCTGATTTTACTCTTTTACAAAGCAAGCCAAATAAACTTGGAACTCAGTATTCCTTTTCTTTGGAATTTGAATATGAATGTAAATATACCACAAGATTGGCTTAAAATCTTACCATGCTTCAATTCTTAATATCTTCGTATAAATAGTTAATTTTACAAAACATCAGAATAGAAATTTGTAGTAAATTTTAATGGTCATTTAGTAGTTTGATTACATCAACTTGATTTGTTGGAACGTAGACAAAATATGAGAAATATTAAGTAGTCGTTTCCTCTTTGCCTTTGCTTGCTCCTGGGGTACCTGAAACACTTGCTGCACCTGGAACGTGGAATATTTCAGGAGTATAAAACACCCAAGTTAGATATTGATATCTAAGTGAATGACTCAGTATTGGCGGTGTGTGCAAATGCATTATGCAGTATGTCATGAAGTAACCTGATGGTAGTGATGCCAGGGCGTTGCAATCACCCCCGCAGGCCATCATGTTATTACAAAGCCATAACCATCCTTGACTTGGGATGGTGTGGTCCAAGATCACGTACATGATGCAACCCATCTCATACCACTAGCCATGAATGTGGTGATGTATGTCCAAGTGTATAACTATGCGAACTAACGGTATTAAATGATATGCAAACCACCCGAATGAAAGTACGACATGTAAGAGATACAAGAGTCCGAAGAGTAGGAGTCACCCACCAAAGTTACCTAACCTGGTACTGTTCATGGTTGTTGGTTAGGCTTTCCTACGTAAAACACAAGATTTCGTAAAACCAAAGTTAAATATTTTTACATAGACTTGTAGGGAATAATTATAGGTATAATTGCACAAAATTTCAGGTCAAGAGGGGTCCCCACATGCTCTCACGCACCTCAAGAAGGGGCCTCAGGCGCCCCCACTCGCGGCTACAGGCGACGTGTGTATTACACGCGCCGTGTCTTCTCTAACGCAAGTGACGCAACAGCTTGGTTTTTTGGGCTTTTCTCCTTCGTTTTAACTCTGATTCAACCCACGTTTGTTCCTACAACTCCCTCTTTCTTCCCTCTACAGGATTATAAGATGAAACATAAGTTACGTCACTATTTTGATATCGTTTGGCATGCTTTACGTTGGCAACCCAAATTTTCTAACGAGGCATTTTCCTCTCTCGTTTTTGGTAGAATTTTCCTCCTTCTTTTGGAAATGTTTCCTCTCTGAAAATCTCCTTATTTCTCTCTCATTTGGTGCCCAAAATCATCCCCCCAAAGCCCAATATTAATAGGTAACTTTGACGAACCGAATCGCACCACAAGTCACGTTAAGATAAGAACTCATCATAAGATTTGCCATGTTGTGCCACGTGTACATAGAGATTTGTGCTCCATCATTACACCCCTAAGATATTATAATTTTTCCAAGTATCACACTTTGGTCCACAATTTCCATAAATTGCACCTTTACCCCTCGTAACTTGGAGAATCCCATTTTAGCCTTCAAAATGCTATTCCTCCATTTCCAAGGATTCTTACAATGCTCCTTGCACTTTTGGGTACCATTCTTGGCTCCGAAATGACCTCCAATTATTTTTAAGAAATTACACTTTTGCCCGAAACCTCCTTAAACATACTATATTTTGCCCGAAATCTACCTGTTCTCTCTTGAATCCTGAATCTATCTTATCTTCTTTAAAATAGATCACTCCTATAAAAACTCTTGGGTGTTATAGCTATGTGGGTTCCTAGGACTAATAGGATACTACCGCAAATTTGTGTAGCACTACGAGGCCATTGCTAGCCACTGACGCAGCTTTTGAAGAAGGACAAGTTTCAGTAGACAGAAGAGGCTGACCAAGCCTTTCCAGCTTTGAAGGAAGCCATGATGTGCACCCCCATCTTGGCTATGCCAGATTTCTCGTAGCCATTCGAGGTTCATACAGATGCCAGCAACATAGGTATTGGTGTAGTGCTTGTGTAGTAAGGCCGCCCAGTGGCCTATCTTAGCAAGAGGCTTAGCCCAGCTAAGGCCACATGGTCTACCTACGCCAAGGAGATCCTCGTAGTTATCGAAGCAGTTAGGGTGTGGTGACCCTATTTGTTGGGACAACGGTTTAAGATCGTGACTGATCAGAAGCCTTTGAGGCACCTCTTAGAGCAACAGATTGTGACCCTAGATCAGTAGAACTAGGTGGCCAAACTGATGGGGTACAATTATGAGATCATGTATCGACCTGGAGCATAGAACAAGTGTAATACCCCATGTTTGTTTGAGGTTGCCATGTAATTTCGATAAGTTCAGAATACCGAAAGATTGCTATAAAGATAAATTAAGTCGTCAATTTGACTGCATGGAATGCCCCGAGGCTTAGATATCAAAGAAAATTTATATGGTACTGACAAGCATCACGAGATAAGATTTATGGTGTTAAAAGAAATTGGATCAGAAATAGTTTTCGGTACAACTATGATTTAGGCTAAAAAACTGAATGGTCGTAAGAGACTTCCAGCAAGTTAACGAAATCCTGAAAGGGCTCTATTTTTTCGTAAGGATCAACCCTGAGGTGGTTTCTAGATGAAACGATAGCCCATTAAGGACACTGGGGCGAAATTGTCCTTATTCACTAAGTCTTGAATTATTAATTTTAGATTTTCAGTATCGAAATGAAATTTAATTCAGCGTTTGAGGGCGTATTTGCAACTAGGGAATTGCATGGGTGAAATAGTGATGGAATTTGAGATTTAAATGTGTGATTTCTCTTGCATCATAGTGTAATATATATAGTTATATAAGTATATATACATATGTGTGTGAATGGCAGCCTCTGTGAGATCTTCATAGCCAATATTTGCAAGCAAGTGAAAACAAGATTTGAGGCAGAATTTGATAGAAATCTAGGATAGGTAAGGAAGTAATATTTGGTATTGAATGTGATGTGTAATATATATATATATATATGTATGCGTGTGCATGGAGGCCATGCCTCCGCAAATCCATGGCAGCAAGTGGAGTATTTTAGATGCCAAGAGGTATGTGCAAGGCGGTGAGGAGAGGGGCAGAAAGCCTATAAATAGATGGAGATTTGAGAGCAAATGGAGAAGGAAGAAGAAAATGGAAGAGGAGTAGTCGGCCAACAGCCATGGCCGCGTGGAAGAGGGCAGGCGAGCGGAATAGGGCAGTCGGCGAGGCAGAGCAGCAGCGGCCGGTGGTAGGAGTAGTGGCCGGCGGGTGCAGAGGAGGCCGACTGTGCGGTGGTGTTGCGAGCTAGTGCCTATTCGTGCAGGAGGCAGGGGAGAGAAGAAGAAGAAGAAGAAGAAGAAGAA
Organism: Diospyros kaki; assembly: GCA_036245055.1. Taxonomy (NCBI): domain Eukaryota; kingdom Viridiplantae; phylum Streptophyta; class Magnoliopsida; order Ericales; family Ebenaceae; genus Diospyros; species Diospyros kaki. Next base: position 15,247,621 of record BSEG01000009.1, on the reverse strand, counting down.
GAAGAAGAAGAAGAAGAAGAAGAAGAAATAAAAGGAAAGAAAAAATAGAAAAAAAAAAGGGGAAAAGAATGAAGAATGGTGTATGGCAGTTACAGGGGTAGGGAGGAAAAAGAAACGTGGAAAAGAAGAAGAAGAAGAAAAAAAAAGAAAAAGAAAAAAAAAGAAAAGAAAAGGAAAAAGAAAAAAAAAAGAAAAAAATGGAAAAATGTCAAAAATTCCTAGAAAAATCCTATAGGATGAGTTTAATAGTTCGTGTGGAAATTTGTGGTAGAAGACGTTGGATACGCAAATTAAGGCTTCGTCGTAGTATAGGGAATACCGAATCGCTTCGTGGGAAGGTGAGTTATCTTTGAAAATTCCTTCAAAAATTTCAGAAATATGAGAATTATATTTTAGGATTGTTGATGGTGAAAATTGGAAGAGAAAAGCATGATTGGTATTTATTATGGATTCTTGAAGCATTAAATGCTTGAAAATCAAAGAGAAAATGAGAAATAAATAGAAAATAGATTCTGAAAATTATGTGAAAATTTCTGGGGCTTAGGAATATTGTTTTAGGAATTATTGTGAAGAGAAATTGAGAAAATCTTATGAGGAAGTATTTATTTTGTAATCTTGAGGAAATAGTAGGAGGAAATGGGAGAAATTAGGCAAATTAGAGAAAATTAGAAATCTAATTTTCTTAAGTAATTATGATGCCCAGGGTACGTCCAGGTTCATAATTGAGTACAATTGGAAGTCCAATGCAAAATTTGAGGTAAAACCTAGGCTAAGGGCAAAATTATCTTTTTGTAAGGTAAGTGGTCCACCCTAAACCTGATTTATGTAAATAGTCTTATCATGTTGTCATGTTTTAGTATGTTATGCATTATGTAGATTGCATTCATATGTATTGATGATGAAATGTGCATATGTTCACAATGATATTATTGATCATGCATCACATAAGGGTTTGGGATTATGGACTGGCACTGCTGCTCTACCAAGGGTGCACCCATACACCTCGGCCTGGTAAGGAGACTGTAAAAATGGAGAGTAGTAGTTGGGTGCGGTCGACTCAAATCGAAATGATATGAAAAATGACATTTTGCATTTTGCATTCATACATGAAATATGTTTATTGTTCCCGTACTTAGATGATTCATCATCTAACTTGGGTTATGCCTCTGGAACATTTGAGACTTACAGCTTAAGGAAAGAGGTGATTAAGATATGACGGCATGGGGTGATGTGTCCGGTGGATTCGGCATGTGGTTCCGACATTTTATTTGTTCATGAAGATTCAGATATGTTTTAGTTAAGTTGAGAAATGCCAATGTATGTTTGAGGTATCATTTGATCACACTTGAGGTGTTTAGTTGTTACCTCGAGAATCAAGTCTCCATGTATTAAGGATGTCCATGTATTAAGGCTGTTATAGATATGATGTTAAACTGCGGTACAGATTCTTATGTTATGATTAAAGTGAATGTACTATCAAGTTTCGATTATCGCTTCTACATTTGTATTGATATGTTTGGGGTTTCTCTTTGAAATATGGTATTTTGAGGTTTAAGAAATGTAAAAAGGAAAGAGAATGTGTATTTATATGATGGGCCCCAGCATAGTGACACGCCCTCTGGAAGGACGGGGTGTTACAACAAGGTTGTTGATGCCTTGTCTCGACAGGACAATAGTGTCCAGTGGTTGCCTGTCACAAGGCCAATGTGGGCTATTTGGTTGCAAATCCGAGATGCACTCGAGACAGACTAGCACGGCCAGGAGTTGATACAGGCCAGTATAGATAGTGAAGCAGTCAGTGATTATGAGCTCCACAATAGCCTGCTACTATATCAAGGGAAGGCGTATGTGCCAGATGCTGATGATCTGTGCACTACCGTTGTGTAGTATTTTCATAATTCACGAGAAGAAAGACACTAAAGCGTATATTGCAATACCCGAGAAATTCTTAAGGTTATAAATGGAATTCTACATAGGGTGCTGTAACGACCCGCTCCCACTTACGGGCGTCACCGGTAAATAATCGACCGGATTACTCACTCGACAAACCACGACTGAAGAGTTGGACTATGTTTCAACAGGAAACGCCCTAGGTGGGAACTAGGCTTCGTCCTTCCCTTCGCTCCACTCAGGAATCGGTCCCAACTCAACCAAGAAAACACAGCGGACCGAGACCCGAAACCCGAGTGAGCTTCACCTCTCTTCAGCTCGCCCCATAGCAAGCCAGAGGTGACCCAGGCACAAAGCTAGCATACAAACACTTCGCTGAGTATTAGGGATTTATGAGAACGTACCTTGCTGATCTTTACTTGGTCCGAAACTCATCTTGGCCAACTAAGACATATCCAAAGAACAATCTCACAATCATTTATCACACTATGATGATTATAACAATTTAATACATCTAATGCTCAATATCGCTTACACTCAATTACATGAATACGCATAAAAAAAATTACAAGGGAATACACAACAACACATCTCAGGCAACAAGTTAATTGCCACAACAGCCTCCCGGCGCCATCCCTGCTTGCCTCTGGACTTACAATATCTACACATAAGGTAAAATCTCATGAGTCACAAAGACTCAGTAAGGGTGCAATGCATGTAAATATGAATATAATGATGATTATGTATGCCCAATGTATGCAAATGAGGCTAAGCCCACTTATCCTCACAACCCACTAAGGTTTGAGGCATCAACCTATCAGCCCCCACCACACTAGTCCTCCATATGACCATAGGTCCACTAGGTCTTGCATCACACAAGATAACCACTACATGCAAATGCTTCATAAAAACATTATCAAACATATTTACCAACTTGCAAGGCCACCTCCACATGGGGCCATCCCTTACCTGGCTCGAAGCCTCATCTCTGCCTCGGCACGAACTCCAGGTTGAACCTCAAGTTCCTCTAGGATCACTGTCTTCCCTGACGAACCTAGAGGCAAACACACAAAACCCCAATTCTATCAACACCACATTAGGGCCTACGCGTTTATTATTCACCGCAAGAACCACCCACCAACAACTACAACCAACCCCAACCATGGGTTTAAATCAAACCAATTCTTCACATTATAATATTCCACCACATCTCACATAAGCAAATAATTCAAAAAGAAATTATTATTTACCTCATCCAATTTGGAAGGAAAAATCGGTCAATCGCCCACGTCGATGTTGCCTCATTGACTACCATTTCAAGCCCGAAATCCTATACTCGAGCTTCCGGTATGCTCCACGAGCCTCGAAATAATTTCCAGAACTTTTCTGGAATTTTCTCATATTTTTCCCATTTTTTTCAAATTTTTCCATTATTCTTTTATTTTTTTTTCTTTTCTTTTCTATTTTTTCTCTTCTTCTCCGCGCCTCCCCTGCGCGCGCACTGTTCATCATCTCCTTCCTTCATCTTCACTGCGCGCGCGCAGGGCTGCCGCACATGGCCATTGGCCACTGTCGCCTGGCCCGCCAGCCGTCGCCGCTGATCATGCTGCTGCTGCCGGCCCCGCTTCCGCCGTCGTCGGCCGCCATCACCGCGGCCAGCATCATTGCGCTCCACCGCCTGCGCACGGCCAACCTCCGCTGCAACCAGCGGCCATTGCTGGCCGCTGAAGCTTCATTCGGCTATCCTCGACGCCTCCGCGCGCCACCGCACGACCTCGGCTGCTTCCTCCCGCGAGCCACCATCCAGTTGCGGCCATTCTCGGCCGCCATCAATGCTGCTTCAGGTCGCGGCTGCTTCAGCCGCGTCGGCCATGGCTGCCGATGCCTCAGGCTCTCTCACTCTCTCTCTCTCTCGCGAGCTCACTCTCATACTCTCGCGACTCCTCTGCATCTCTCTCTCGTTCTGCTCCTCTCGGCCATTTCAAAATGGCAGAGACAAGACACCGGGAAGCTTCCTCACACACACAAGCGAATGCACACACATATATATATATTTGCCTATTAAATCCTCATATTCTCTTTAATTGCACTAGAGAACCTCTTTAATTTCACTTAGGGATTTTGTTAATATCATTTGGGCCTTCCAAGCCTAATTTAATTATCCATAAACCCCATTAAGACTTGATTTCTTTAAAAATTAATATTCGACTTTACTCGATAAAGTCAATTTCGTCCCTGTGCCTGCACGGGACCTTTATTCCACCCAAAAACACTTAAGGGTTGCCTTACTCAGAAAACCGAACCACCCCTAGGGTCCCCTCAGTTTCCAGGAGGTCCCCTGCAACCATTCGGTACTGACACCCACTTGGGCTTATACAGAATTTATTCTGAAAATTATTTCCGGTCAGACCGCTTCCAACACCAATAACCTCATCTCAAGACGCTCACCAATCTCTTGCCCTCTTCCCTGGACATCCAAGTCCCGAGGCACTCCCTGCCGTCAATTCGACAATTTTTATTAATTAATTTCTCGAAATTAACCCTTGAGCTTCTCGGACCACCCGAGGTCCTGCCAAAATAAAAAAAAAATTATTTATTTTCAATACCATGTAATACCGGGTATTACAGGTGCAAGTGAAATTTTCAGAAGATTAGGGTTATAGGGTACAGTATTACAGATTTGAGTGACCAAATCGACCACAGGAAGTGTCCCAAACCCTAGATGTTTAAGAAAAATGATATAGTATCAACGAGTGATTCAAGGCATGATTTTAGGTGTCAAAAGAAATTAGACCGGGAACGATTTTCGGTACAGTTGTGGTTCTAACTGAAAAATCGAATCGACGTATGAGACTTCCGAAAAGTCAACGGAGTGTTTTGAGGACCTAGATTTTATATGTAGAACAACCCTTAGGTATTTCTAGTTGAAACAAAAGGACATGGGGTCAAATCAATCATCCAAGCCAAAGTGTAAAATGCATAAACTACTCAAGGGAGGTCGAAACGATGATTTTCCTAGAAATTTTGGGGGGAAATGAAGAGTTTGGAACTTGTAGGTCATAGTGGAATTAATGGAAAGTTTAGGGGTATCAAGGATAGGGGTAAACTGTAATTAGAAATTAGTTGGGGGTGAAAGTGCAAAATTGCGAAAAGCAATGTGAAACCGACCGGCCGCCTTGTGGCCGCCGGCCAGCCACCTCTAACCTCCAGGAAGGTCACCTGGAGGCTCAAGGATAGCCTCTAGATCATGATGAAATGTTTGGTGAAGGCCATTAGTCGAGATCAGTCGAGATTTGACCAGAATTTATAACGGATATAATCGATGATTTGGCAAAAAATTTCGAGGGATTGTTCTCATGATTTAGGGCTATTTGATTGATTTAAAGGCTAGATTTGGTGCTTAAGGGATAAGAACGCCCAAGATTTGGTGGTTTTTGGCGTCGAAAACGAGTATAAATAGGGGTTGAAGGTTGAGGGTTTCAACAGCAAATCGTGCAAAATTGCTCTCATTTTAGCTTGAATCGAGCCTCAAGGATAAAGGGCTTTAGTTCTTTGAGTTCTAGGGAGAATTTCTGGAGAGTTTGGAGAGGAATGGTATAGGTCTCATGGGGTTTTAGCAAGCTGGCTGGAAAATCGAGCTTCGTCGGACCGCGACCTGCAACTAGCCATTAAGCGCCTTTCTGGTGGGTTTTTCCGACACTTTGGGGCACCCCTAGTGTAACACTCTAGAATTTAATGTAAAGGTTGGATGTCACAAAAAGTGTTACAAATGGAAGTTTGGAATTAAAGTGTAAATATGAATGGATTTAAGGCATTAAATAGAACCCGAGTGCAAATATCACAACTTGTAAAAGGGTTGTTTGTTCCAACAGAAGAAATGAATGCAATAATGAATCCTTATCCTAGAAGCCGTGTGTTGGAAAAATAGGATTGGCTAAGAATTTTCCCTAAAGTCTTTGTAATGATGAGTTTTACCCCAAAAGTCTTAAGGTGGCTTAGCTTGGAAGAATGAGATTAGCTTGGAAAGGAAGGGATGATGGCCATAATGATTTCTTATCTAGAATTCACGTGAATGTGAGATTTGGGAGGTTTGGGATTTGAAGAAAGGAGAAGCTTGAATAGGAAGATTGGTTGTACTGATTGGTTTCTATCCTAAAAGTCTAAACTTGAAAGACTTAACTTGGAAGACTTGACTTGAAAGACTTAACTTGTAAGACTTGAATTGGCTCGCAAAGGAAGGAGAAGATAGAGCTTATATTGGAAGTGTAGTTGGAAGCCTCGGATTGGAAGAAGTGGAGGCTTGCTTGAGAAGATTGCAAAAAATTCAAAGTTGTGATGATTACTTGGGAGGAAAATAAGTAACTTGGAGGCCAAGTGAAATCTTGAGGATTTGGGAATTTAAAGGCTATATAAAGGGAAGGATCTAAGGCCACGTGAAGCTAAGGAGAAGGAAAGAAAGCAAGTGCAAGAAAAATCAAAGAAAAAGCAAAGAAGAAAGGATTTGGGAGACCTGATCGGAAAATTGCCAAAATGAAAAGGAAACCGAAAATTTAAGTTGATTTTCTTTCCATAGGGTCGTAGAGCACGAAAATAGGAGTCCGTAGGTTCAAACGGAGGGCGAATCGGATAAAAAATGAGCAAGTTATGGCATTTTTAATTGTCAGTTGCAAAATCCGTAATAGGGAAGGAGGTGGCGCGTGGCCAACTTTCCTAGGGCGCGTGAGGGCGCGTCCGGCTTCCGTTTGACCTAAAATTTTCACATTTGTTCTATTAATCTAAGTATCTATAATAATATGTAGAAATATTTAAGGTTTGGTTCACCTAAATGCATGATTTCTGCAGAACAACCTCTAGTGCTCGAAACCAGGCTGTAAAATGGTGCTATCGAAGGGAAACGATCAAGGTGAGTGGTTCTTGTGCATGCTTCCTCTTGATCATTCTTGGTTTCATTTCTAAGTGGTTCTTGTGCATGTAAACTATTATTTCATGTCTCTTACTTCATCTTGATCACTCTTGACTTCGTTTATAAGTGGTTGTGGCTTGTGTTTTCATGGTTTCCTTTGTTTCGAGCATATCCTTTCTACCTTGTCCCATCGGGTTTGACCATGACAGCTTTCGTGCGTGGCTTATGGCTTGTATATCATATTCCTTCTGCTTTTTCATATAACATGTCATGGTTAGTGGTTTACATCTTATGTTTTATTGCTTTTGAGCATATTGGCCTATTTTATACGCATCTCGATGTTTGTATGTGTGGTTGGTTGTTGGGACATCATGGGGGATCTCGTGCTCTTGCGGTGAGCTACCATGATGATTGCGGGACATCACGGTGGATCTCGTGCTCTTGCGGTGAGCCATGATCTCATGCTCTTGCGGTGAGCTACCATGATGACTGTGAGGGTGATTACAACCCTCTAACTTGGTTACCACATGGGAAGTTTTATGTTGGCATGATCTTGGAAGATTTGTACTTATCTCTGCATATTTCTTGGCATGGCTACATATTGCTCTTGCATGCACAGTTTCCTTTACTTGTACCACTCACTTAGATGTAACAATCTAACTCAGGTGTTTCATACCCCTAGGATATTCAACGTCCCAAGTATCTCAGCATGTTAGGTACCGGAGATGAGAAAGAGAAAAGGGCTATGAGGAGGCCGAAGTTAGTTTAATTTCATGTTCTCATGTTCTATGATTCTTATGTAATCCTTGGGTTTGTTTTGAGAGTTGTATATCGCAGTTGTATAAGCAGGGGTTACGTAAGGCTTGAATTTACTTATTATACTGTTAAAGTTGTAAGTCATGATTGCTATGTACTACGATCTTGGTAAGAGATACTTCATGATTTTGGAAGTCATGCATTCGGTGTACTCATATTTGAGGTTTTATTATTGGAAATCCTTTTTATCTAGCTTCAGCTAGCTATCAGGTTCGATCCACCGCTTTCGTTGGTAAGGATTTCCATAACGCCTTTGTGGATATTAGCTTGTATTTAGCTTCATATTTGAGTGGGGCATTACACCTAGGATCGCCTCAAGGAGCTTTTCAAGGCCGTATAGTTAGTTTGCCTGTTGGAATCCGTCGCCGGTGGTCGTCGTCGAAGAAAAAGGCCGGAGAAGACAACTCGTGCGTGTGTAGCGTGGACTTCACCCTCAGCCACGAGCTAGGTGCGTGAGGTACGTCCTTGGTCCAAACTTAATTTCATACTTTTCCTAAAATTATCTTAGGAATATTTGTGTAAAAATATTTGGAGAAATTAGGTGTTAGGTATTTATTATGATTTTTGAAGGAAAGAAGGGTTATGGAAAATAGAGAAAAATAAGAAAAATTGAGGAAATTATGGGAAAAATAGAAATATTGATTTCTGTAGACACGATGGTAAACAGGAGACTATTTGACCGTTAGAAGAAAGGATTGCACGACTATCGAGCCTTAGCACGCATTTCGAGGAATAAATTAACTTTTCGAATAAGGTGAGTGGTTTGATTCCAGTATTGAAATTGACTTTTCGTAAATTGACCTTTGTCTTGAAAGTGGTTTGGTGTGAGTGTAGTAGGTTAAGGTGAGTGGTTCTACCCTCCCGAGCTTGGGTTGCACGTGTTTAGACCAATTCCAGTGAGAGGTTATACCCTCCAGGACTTGGGATGTTCTTATAAGCATTTTACTTAAGGATTTTGGCATCGTATGCATATTTGTAATGACCCGCTCCCACTTACGGGTGCCACCAGTAAATAATCGACTGGATTACTCACCCGACGAACCACAACTGAAGGGTTGGACTATGTTTCAACAGGAAACGCCCTAGGTGGGAACTAGGCTTCGTCCTTCCCTTCGCTCCACTCAGGAATCAGTCCCAACTCAAACAAGAAAAACTCAGCAGACCGAGACTCGAAACCCGAGTGAGCTTCACCTCTCTTCAGCTCGCCCCATAACAAGCCAGAGGTGACCCAGGCACAAAGCTAGCATAGCAAACACTTCGCTGAGTATTGAGGATTTATGAGAACATACCTCCCTGGTCTTTACTTGGTCCAAGTTTGGCTTTAACAACTCAAGCCACATATAAATCACGCGGACTCATAATCATCTATCACACTGATGATTAAAACAAGTAGATACATCTATGCTCAACAACACATACATTTACTCACAAGGGTATACATACACAACACCACATGGCTACATACAAGAGATAATAAAATACACAACTCGGGCAACACCGCTAGTTGCCACAACAGCCTCCCGGCGCCATCCCTGCTTGCCTCTGGACTTGGAACATCTACACATGAGGTGAAACCTCATGAGTCATAAAGACTCAGTAAGGGTGCAATGCATGTAAATATGAATATAACCATGTTTATGTATGCCAAATGCATGCAAATGAGGCTAGGCCCATCCATCCTCACAACCCTCCAAGGTTTGAGGCATCAACCCATCAACCTCCACAACACTAGTCCTCCATATGGCCATAGGTCCACTAGGTCTTGCATCACGCAAGTGTTAACCACTACATGCAAATGCAACATAAAACCATTATCAAACACATTTACCAACTTGCAAGGCCGCCTCCACATGGGGTCGTCCCTTACCTGGCATCGAAGCCTCATGTCTGCCTCGACGAGAACGCCAGCCCGAACTCTGAGCTCTTCTAGGATCACCGCCTCCCTGGTCGAACTTAGATGCAACCACACATCCAAAACCCAACCATACATTAGGCACTAAACTAGGGCCTATATTTTTTCCCTACTCTACACAATAGCCAACCACAACTACCAATCAATCTTAACTAATGGTATAAACCAACCATCAATACACATTGCATCATCTCCAGAACATTCCAATAATATACAAATACTTGAAAAGAAATTATTAATTTACCTGCATTCAATTTTTGGAGGAGAAATTCCAAAAACGCCCACACCGACGTTGCTTCCCAAGCTGCAGCTTGCGCCTAAAATCCCATTTTCGAGCTTCCGACTCGCTCTTCAAGCCCCGAAATAATTTCTAGAATTTTTCTAGAATTTCTTTCTATTTTTCCCCATTTTCCAAATTTTTCCATTATTTCCTTTTTCTTTTATTTTTCATTTTCTTTTATTTTTTTCTTCTTCTTTCACTGTTCTTCTTCCTCCTTCGTTCTCCCGCGCGCGCACTACTTTCTTCTTCTTCTTCACCGCGATGGCACACGGCGCGCACCAGCAACCGGCCACCGCCGCTAGCCCTCAGCTGCTATCGACGCTCGCCTCCAGCTCCACCAGTCGTCGGGCCTGCCTCCAGCCATCGCTGGCCACACCGCACTGCCCCCGACCGGACTCCTCGCGCGCCTCAGTCGCTGCATCTGCCATGGCTGACCTCCCATGCCCATAGCCGCTGCTGCTCCAGCCATCGCTGGCTTCCTCCATCGCTGTTGGTCACCGCGACCACCACAGGCTGCCTCCATGCGAGCCACCGTTTCCATTGGCCTCTCCCCGAGCTCCAGCATTGCGGCCATGGTTGCGTCTTCTCCAAGCGGCCCCTGAAACCAGCCAGCAACACCGCCACTTTCGGCCAGCCAGCTACCATCTCCCACAATCTCTCTCTCTATCTCTCGTGATCTTGGCCTCCCACGAGCTCTCTCTCTCGGCCTTGCTCTCTCATTTCAAATTTACAGAGACAAAGGAAGCTTCCTGGAAGCTCACGCACACACCAATATATATATATATATGTGTGTAATTTACACATTTAAACCCTCAATTTCTCAATAATATCACTTGAGGGTTTTACTAATTCCACTTGGAGATCTTCTAATTACACTTAAGCCCTCCAAACTTTAATTTAATAGATATCAAGCCCCGCTAAATCTTAATTTCTTCAAAATTAATTACTGATGCTTACTCGATAATATCGATTTCCTCCCTGTGCCTGCACGGGACCTTTATTCCACCCAGAAACACTTTAGGGTTGCCTTACTTGCAAAACTGGGCCACCCCTAGGGTCCCCTCAGCTTCCCGAGGTCCCCTACGACCATTCGGTTTTGGCATCCACTCGGGCTTATACAAAATTTATTCCGAAAATTATTCCTGATCGGACCGCTTCCAGCGTCATTATCCTCATCTCAAGACGCTCACCAATCTTTTGCCCTCTTCCCAGGACATCCGAGTCCCGAGGCACTCCCTGCTGCCAATTCGGTAATTCTATTAATTAATTACTCGAAATTGATTCTTGGGCTTCCCGGACCACCCGAGGTCCTGCCAAAATAATCAAAATTTATTTATTTTTAATACCATGTAATACTGGGTATTACAATATTGAACATGTGGTATATTACATCAATTGGTTTTGCTTATAAAATAGTCGGTGCATGGCGTGTGATTTTTATATCATGGTTATGTTGAATTCATGTCATTATTATGTCCTTGGGGACGGGATGGGGTCTTCTTGAGAATGGGGCAAGGTTAATCCCGGTGATCGGGTGACGTGGATGGGCACCCGGGGATTAAGTATGTCGTGGCACGGTCAATCCCAACGGTGTGTGGAATGGATTTTTCACAGGAGATTGACTATGCCAGGGAGATTTCTCAAGTTAGACGTGTTGCATGTTGTCGTAGTCTGTATATGCTATGCTCGTAATCAATCTTGCATTCAGTAAACCGTATCATGACATCACTTAGATTTTCATCACCTAATCTAGGTTATGCCCCTAGAACATTCAACGTTCCAGCCAAGGACTATTGTGAAGGCGAGGACATGGCCAGTTTAGGGCCGAGGTGTTTAACGCGTTAACTGTTGTATCATTTTGAAGTTGTAATACTTATTTTAACATATGTATGAACGATCGTGGTAGTCCACAGTATTGTTACATTATTACTTTCCACTGCGTAATATTATGACTCGTTTAGTTAAGACTATTGATCTTGTTTGCTAAATGGGCAAGACTGGGGTTTTCAGGATCTTATGAGCATGTGAAGATTGTTCTTGGAATCACCACGGGTGCCAGCTTGTGTAAGCATGTGAAGATTGTTCTTTGAATCGTCGTGTGTGTCGGGTATGTTAAGGTATAATACCCCATATTTTTGTGAAGATACCACGTATTTTAAGTGAGTTTAAAATACCAAAAATATGTTTGAATTGGCAACGAGTGACCGAATCAGTCGTAGGGAGTACCCTAGAGCTTAGATACCTAAGGTTAAAGGTATATTTTTAATAAGCCTCTCGATGCGAGATTTATGACGCTGAAAGAAATCAAATCAGAAATGGTTTTCGGTTAAGCTAAGTTGTAGACTAAAAAGACCGAATGATGGTAAGGGGCTTCCGAAAAATCGTATATATTGAGTAATTTTGAGTTATTAATGTTGGGATTTTAAGTATCTTGATAAATTTGATGTTTGAGGGTGTAATTGTAATTAGAAAATTATCCAAACGAAATAAGGATAAAATTTAGAGCTTATGTGGTAAAATATTGAAGTTGAGGACTTGAAATAAGGGCCAAAGTGTTATTTGAAAGAAGTTTGGGGTTTTAGCTTGGATTTCAAAAGTTGAATTCATTTTAGCTTCAGATTTCAAAAGCCAATTTGAGTCTTTGGAGTCAATGGCTAAAATTGTGACAAGTGACATAATGTGATTGGTTGGAGAAATCTATAAAAAGGCACCATGGGTTGTTCTCAAACCATTCCAAACAACTTTGAGAGTTGAGGCACTCTAAGAGTATGAGCTTGCTCTAGAGAGAGAGAGTAGGAAGTTTGGCAAGAAGGCGGGAAGGAATCGAAGGAGAAGTCGGGGAGAACGAGCCTCGTCGGAGTTGCGGGTCTTCACCGGAGTTCACCAAAATCAGTCAGCAAAAAACTAAGGTAAGTCCATTTTTTTTATAATCCCGTAGAGGGGGAAGAGAGGGTCGTGTAGGTTCAAACGGGGGTCGAATCGGAGTTAAAACGAGGGAGATATGGCCGAAATACAAAAACGACGCAATGCTGTCCAAAATCTGGCAGCAGCGCATGAGATACACGCGCCGGAAGTGGCTGCGCGTGATGGCGCGTGAGCCACCTTCCAGGGGCACGTAAGGGCGCCCGAGCCACCTTCCGGGGGCGCGTGAGGGCGCGTGAGAGGCCTATTTTCCTTCAAATTTTCCAGTATGCCCCTAATTTAATACCCTTCAATCTTATATAAAAATATTTGGGTTTAGGTTTACCGAAATATGTATTTTCTGCAAAAACCTAGGCCGTTTGTTGTGAAATTATACCGTCGAAGAGATAAACTAACAAGGTGAGACTCCTATACTCCAAATCTTATTTTTTATTCTCTTATGAGAGACTCCTCTTGCATGAGACGTGTTTTGTGAAGTTCGTGTACGTAAACTCTTATTGTTCTCTTACGTGAAATCATGTTGCATATATGAACTGAATTTTCCTGAAAATATATGTTGTTGGCTTTTCAACTGTTGCATTTATAAAATTCGTGTGGCCATACTGTTGTACCTATTTGTTGTTGACCGAGGGCAAAAGTCGGATATCCCCCGAGAGGCGCTATGCATGAGCCATTGAGAAAGCTCTCGTGGGGAAGACCGTGAGTCTAAGGAACAACGAATGTGATGCTTGCATGAGTTCTACGAGGTCGAGCTGAAGTGATATGGTTAGGGACCTCCCGAGAGGCGCTATGCGTGCGCCATTGAGAAAGCTCTCGTTGGAGGAGGCTAACGTGTTCGCGAGGCACTTCGGAGTAGTTTGTCGTTGTCGTCTCATACATTTTATACCTGATCATGCATCGATATAAACTGTTTTTTTTGGAGTTTCTCACTAGAAGATTCATCTTCTAATTGAACTATGTCTCTGGAATATTCAAACGTTCCAGGTTCGACGAGCGGCTCTAAGGGAAAGGAGGTAACTGAAGAATAAGCTTAATTTACTGTTGTTGTATGCTTATGTGCGAACCTATGTAATTTTGGATATGTTTAAAATGTTCAGTTATCATTTGCGAGAGATGATGTAATACATTTTGTAGACGTCTTGAACAATGTTATGATAAAGCGTTATGGTTGGGAACCATATCAGGTTCGATCTAGCTTCTGCATTTAAAATTTTAATGCATGTCTTAGCTATTCAATTATTGGGTTTGTTAAGCTGAGAAGGTAAAAATTAGAGTTTTTGGGATATTGTGTGATGTGTGACAACTATTGTGATATGAAAACTTTTTATATTCTCGAAGTACGAGTTGACCTCGGTGAAGGCTGGATTCATAGGATCGAGAGAATCCTAGAAGGCATGGCTTGGCGAATTTTGGAGTTGCAGCCCGAGCAAAGAAGAGTAGATTCCTTGGAGAGGTATCTACGACAAAACCTGCCAGTGTTTCGAGGAAAACCTGCAGATGACTCCGCAATTAGTGAATACTAGTTGGACCTGACCGAGAAGATCCTATAAAGATTAAGAATCCTGAATGAGGACAAGGTCGAGTGTGCGACCTATATGCTGGAAGAGGAAGTTGCACAATGGTGGAGGTCTATGCAGCGAGTGATACCTAACCGGACAGGATCTTAAGGGTCGACGGACGTAGAATTGGGGAAGGCACCCCAGATGTCGTGGGAACGGTTTAAGGAACTATTCAACGAGAAATTATTTCCCACTTGTTGGAAGTTGGCTAGAGCTCGAGAGTTTATGAACTTACGCCAAGGGCCAAATATGTCTATGGCCCAATACGAGACTGAATTTCTGCGGTTAATCAAGTATATGCCGTTGTATGGGATGAACGATATGGAGAAGGGACGAAAATTCTTACAAGGCTTGCGGATAGAGTTTCAACAACTGATGAGCTTGGTCCACATGGAGTCTTACGCGGATATAGTTTTCAAAGCTATGACGGCCGAGGAGAATATGACGCGGGTGGCAGAACTAAAGGCCATAATTGTTCAAACTGGAGGACAATTAGAGAAATCCCACTCGACTATGGGACCTCGGGATGGGAATATCGTGAAAAAGGGCAAGGCGTGCTTTATATGCAAGAAGAGGCACCCGGGCAAGAGGTGCAATGGCCAAAGTATTGTCTGTTACACCTGTGGACAACCCGGGCATACTTCCAGAAATTGCTCGAAGGGAATGGTCTAAGAAGGTAAAGCTATAACAGCAACCCTAGTGAGCGTGATCTGCTACAATTGCAACCAGCAAAGGCACATCTCGAGGAATTGCCCGAAGAAGAAAGAGCAGCCGCTAAAGATTGAAGAGGGAAAAGGGACCAGACAGGGGCGAGTTTATAATTTGACCAAGGAGGACGTAAAGGTGAATCCTGCAACTATCCAAGGTACTATTTTCATTTTGGATACTCTTGTGCATGCATTGATAGATCCAGGGTCTACTCATTCTTTTATATCGCATGCTTTGGTTGGGAGTTTGAGAGTAGAAACCGAGTCTATGGGGTGTCTTATGGTGATTTCGACACCTATGGGTAAGAGTATGAAGTCCTTAGAAATGGTGCGGGGATGCGAAATTAGCTTGAGTAATGTTCGATTCCAGGTTGATCTGATTCTGTTAGAAGTATATGACTTCGACGTAATCTTGGGGATGGACTTCTTGTCCAAGTACGACGCCAATATAGATTGTCGTAGGAAGATAATGACCATAAGAAAACCCAAGGGAGGGTGGGTCAAATTTCGGGGACAAGGCGACCCTGAGGTCGTAAAGATGATTTCAGCAATGAAGGCTGCAAAGCTATTGAGCCGAGGAGCTCATGGATTCATAGCTTATGCTGAGTTAGAAGAAAGAAAGGTACCGAAACTTAATGAGGTGCGACTGGTACGAGAATATGATGACGTGTTTCCAGAAGAATTACCGGGACTACCTCCACCTCGGGAAATCGAGTTCTCAATTGAGTTAGTGCCAGGAACCCATCCAATATCAATTCTGCCATATCGAATGGCTCCAGCGGAGATGAAAGAATTGAAAAGTCAGTTACAAGAGTTGACTGATAAAGGGTTCATTAGGCCTAGCACGTCGCCATGGGGCGCACTAGTGTTATTTGTGAAGATGAAAGACGGGAGTCTAAGAATGTGCATTGACTACCGTCAGCTAAATAAGGCTACTGTAAAGAACAAGTATCCACTCCCAAGGATAGACGAGTTGTTTGATCAGCTACAGGGAGCAAAGGTGTTCTCGAAGATCGATTTGAGATCTGGATATTATCAACTGAGAATTAAACCCGATGATGTTCCGAAGACGGCATTTCGGTCGAGGTATGGCCATTTTGAGTATTTTGTAATGCCATTCGGATTAACTAACGCTCTAGCAGCATTTATGGATCTTATGAATAGAGTGTTCAAGCCCTATTTGGATTGGTTTGTGATCGTCTTCATAGATGATATATTGGTGTATTCTTCGAATGGGAATGACCACGAAGAGCACTTGAGAATAGTGCTAAGAACCCTCAGGAAACACTAATTGTATGCCAAGTTCTCGAAGTGCGAGTTCTGGCTATCCCAAGTGGCGTTTCTTGGGCATGTGATCTCAGCTGAAGGAATCTCAATGGATCCAGCTAAGATTGAGGTTGTTCAAGGATGGAAGCAGCCAACGTGCGTGACTGAAGTACGAAGCTTTTTGGGATTGGCAGGCTACTATCGAAGATTCGTGGAAGGGTTTTCGAAGATAGCTGCACCTATGACGAATCTCATACTGGAGGAGGTAAAATTCGAATGGACTGAAAAGTGCGAGGAAAGCTTTCAAGAGCTCAAGGACAGACTGACCTCAGCACCTATGTTGGCAATGCCTAGTGGGCCCGGTGGATATGTTGTATACACCGATGCCTCGAAGGTTGGTTTGGGTTGTGTATTGATGCAGCATGGTCGGGTGATCGCATATGGATCACGCCAATTGAAGAGACACGAAGTGAACTACCCAACGCATGACTTGGAGCTGGCAGCGGTGGTATATGCTTTGAAGCTATGGAGGCACTACCTATATGGAGAGATGTTCGATGCATTCACATACCACAAAAGTTTAAGGTATGTGTTCTCGCAAAAAGAGTTGAACATGAGGCAACGACGATGGATGGAGTTCCTAAAAGACTACGACTGCACCATCTTGTATCACCAGGGGCGTGCCAATGTGGTAGCTGATGCTTTGAGTAGGACTGTGCCTATTGTTATGGCCGGGTTGATGGCCCAGGAGTGGCTGTTGATTGAGACTTTTAGCCGGATGATAGTGAGTGTAGTGCCGAAGGGATCTTCTGTCCTAGTAGCTAGCTTGGTGGTTCGGCTGGATCTGGAGACCGAGATACGTGAGGCTAGTGGAAGTGACCAACGTATACGTCTATGGGTAGACGAGCAAGGCCAACATATACGTCTGCGCGTGAAGGCCAGTGAGCCACCTTCCGGGGCGCGTAATAGCACGTGAGAGGCCTATTTTCCTTCAAATTTTTCAGTTATGCCCCTAATTTAATACCCTTCAATCTTATATAAAAATATTTGGGTTTAGGTTTACCAAAATATGTATTTTCTGCAGAAACCTAGGCCGTTTGTTGTGAAATTATACCGTCGAAGAGATAAACCAACAAGGTAAGACTCCTATGCTCCAAATCTTATTTTTTATTCTCTTATGAGAGACTCCTCTTGCATGAGACGTGTTTTGTGAAGTTCGTGTACGTAAACTCCTATTGTTCTCTTACGTGAAATCATGTTGCATATATGAACTGAATTTTTCTGAAAATATATGTTGTTGGCTTTTTAACTGTTGCATTTATAAAATTCGTGTGGCCATACTGTTGTACCTATTTTTTGTTGACCGAGGGAAAAAGTCGGATATCCCCTGAGAGGCGCTATGCGTGAGCCATCGAGAAAGCTCTCGTGGGGAAGACCGTGAGTCTAAGGAACAACGAATGTGGTGCTTGCATGAGTTCTACGAGGTCGAGCCGAAGTGATATGGTTAGGGACCTCCCGAGAGGCGCTATGCGTGCGCCATTGAGAAAGCTCTCGTTGGAGGAGGCTAACATGTTCGCGAGGCACTTCGGAGTAGTTTGTCGTTGTCTTCTGATACATTTTATACCTGATCATGCATCGATATAAACTGTTTTTTTTTGGAGTTTCTCACTAGAAGATTCATCTTCTAATTGGACTATGTCCCTAGAATATTCAAACGTTCCAGATTCGACGAGCAGCTCTAAGGGAAAGGAGGTAGCTGAAGAATAAGCTTAATTTACTACTGTTGTATGCTTATGTGCGAACCTATGTAATTTTGGATATGTTTAAAATGTTCAGTTATCATTTGCGAGAGGTGATGTAATACATTTTGTAGACGTCTTGAACAATGTTATGATAAAGCATTATGGTTGGGAACCATATCAGGTTTGATCTAGCTTCCGCATTTAAAATTTTAATGCCTGTCTTAGCTATTCAATTACTGGGTTTGTTAAGCTGAGAAGGTAAAAATTAAGATTTTTGGGATATTGTGTTATGTGTGACAACTATTGTGATATGAAAACTTTTTATATTCCCGAAATCCTAAGTTATAACATGCTCAAGAAAACTGGGGTGTTACATAAGGTATGTGGAGATTGTTCTTGATGCACTGCACGTGATGAACATTGAAAAAAAAAAGGATTCTGGGGAATTCCCTTATAGTGACATGCCTGGTGAGGCGGGGTGTTACATATACTGCACTTGGCAGCGACTTAACCAACTCTTTCACTGGGAGGGCATGAAGCAGCAAGTGGCCAGGCATGTGGCAGAATGTGACGTCTGCCAGCGTGCCAAGAGTGATTCTACCCAGCCAAGTGGATTATTGCAGCCAGTACCAATTCTTGAGCAGGTATGGGAAGATTTGAGCGTGGATTTCGTCGAGGGACTACCGAAGTCCCAGGGGTATTCTTCCATCCTGGTTGCGGTGGACAGACTGGGCAAGTATGCCTATTTCATATCGCTCGTGCACCCCTTCACTGCACAATCTGTTGCACGTGTGTTCATGCAAACAGTGGTTCAATTGCACGGCTTACCCTAGACCATTGTGACAGATCAGGACATAATCTTTACCAGACATTTTTGGAAGGAGCTTTTCAAGACAATAGGGATAAAGCTATCAGCAAGCTTATCTTATCAGCCACAAACAAACGGATAGACTGAGGTCACCAACCAACGTTGGAGCAGTATTTACGGTGCTTTTCATGAAGCAATCTGCACACATGGGCTGATCGGATTGCATGGGCAGAGTACTGGTACAATATGTCCTACCATCAGTCCTTAGGACCCAACCCGTTTGAAGCAATGTATGGGTGGACAGCTCCTATACTGGTGTCCTACACGTTGCAAATAACAAAGATGGATATTGTTAACCGTGAGCTTTTGGACCGGGACGAGCTACTGGAGGAACTAAAGACACACTTGTCTAAGGAGCAGTCACGTATGAAGAACTATTATGACCAGGGGAGACAAGACCCGCAGTTCCAAGAGAGAGACTTGGTCTATGTTAGACTGCGACCACGAAGATAGAAAAATGTCACCCTTGTGGCCAAGATGAAGCTGGGTTATCGCTACTATGGGCCTTACAAGATCTTACAAAAGATAGGACCAGTTGCCTACAAATTGGACATGCCGATAGACACCCGTGTCCACCCAGTGTTTCATGTGTCACAGCTCAAGCCCAAGGTGGGCCATTTGACTGATGTGGTGCATGATTTGCCCGAGGTCAACAAGGATACCACGCTGCTAGTCTAGCCCTTAGTCCACAGACTCGAACTGCTACCGTGTGGTCAATACAAATAGAAAGAAGATGCCCGAGGCCTTGGTTCAATGGGAGAACATGTCACCAGAGGAAGCCACATGGGAGTTAATCAAGTACTTGGCCTACCAGTTTCCTCACTTGCATTGTGAGGATAAGATGCTTTTGAAGGGGAGGAGAATGTTAGGATCACGAATCTCAGCCCTTGAGGTTCGGGACACATTAGAGTCGGACAGCAGCTCGAGTGTTGGAGCAGTAAGCGATAGTCTGCCGCACGCTAACAGAACTAGCCAGCTAATCAGGCCATCCGAGGCCCCAGTTCACATAGCAAGCCCACAGAGTGAACTAGAGATGGAAAATGGGAAGGCCAGCTTGGCCTGACCCTCCTCCCACTTGGCCCACCCATTTCGTAAGCTAGGCCAAGCAATGAGAAATGGGGGCCCATATGGCCCTTAATAAACGGGCCAAGGAGGGCCGAGCTGGGCCGCGAGCCACAAAGCACTTGCCTTGCCCAGGCCATTTGCTATAGTACCAGGCTGGCCCGACCTGTTTGCTACAGTATCGGGTCAGGCTGGCCCATGGGCCACCCAACCCATTTGCCATCTCTAAAGTGAATCCACTGGGTTAAGCCTATCACAAGCCCAACACCAGCAGGCCCATCAGCCCAACCCGTGAAGCCCATCTGCCAGAAGACTAACAGCACAAGTCAGTTCACTTGATCTGGCTTTCCTTTAATTGCTCTTTTAATTCAGCAATTAAATGTTCTTTTTGATCTAGTGGGTTAATTTTGTGGGCTTATTATGGGTTAACATCTGAACTGGGGCCTCAAATGGCCTGATTGGATGGCTAGTGCTATTGGCATGTGGCAGACTGTTGCTCACTATGCCAACACTCGGGCTGTTATCCGAGCCCGATGCGTCCCAAACCTCAGGGGCTAAGACTCGCGATCCTAACACAAAGTCCAATTAGATGCTAAACCATCTAAGTAAGGGAACAAAATCTTACTATTTCGTGCATGTATGCATGATGCAAAATGTCCTCATTCTTTTCGTTTGAGCCGACGAGGCATTAACCTCAATTTATTGCTACTCTCCATTTTTATAACCTCCTTACCAGGTTGAGGTGTATGGGGGCACTCTTGGTAGAGTAGCGATGCATGTCCATACTCTCAAACACATGCGATGCATGATCAATAATATCATCGTGTACATATGCATATTTCATCATAACATGTAAATGCAATCTACCTTACATATTCACATCAAGGCATGGCAACATGTAGAAACAGGTTGAGAAACATACTGCTTATGTGGTGCGTGCTATCTTTTAGGGCAGGCTATTTCCATAACAAAAACATTCGTAGACTAAATGCTTGCATAAAATAGCTTAATGTTTGGATAGAACCGTTTACCTTGAATAGAACTCAGAATATCTCGAACCTTGTACTTAACCTTGATTTTTGTGCTAGGCCTCAATAATCGCACAACTACTCTACTTTGAGCGTCAATGTACCTTGACCATCATATTTGTTCAAAGAAGTATCAATGTCTATTTTTTTTTCATAATTTTTCTCTATTTTCTTCCACGATAATTCCAAAATAAATACCTCCTCAAACTTTTTGCCAAATTTTCCAACACTATAATTCATAAAATAATTTTTCAAAACTATTAAAATAAAATTCGGAAAATACCTAGGTCTCACGCGCCCTGCGCATATACTGCGAGTGAAGACTGGTGCATTCACCTCATGCACCGTTCGTCTTTGAAAGTAAACAAGATCGCTACGGGGTAAGCAGCGTAGTTCAAAATTTTTGAACCTTACCCCGATCCCAGCGATTGGATCAATGTCGAAATCAAATCATTCATATACAAAATAAAATAAATCTAACATTTAGATTTTTGAGTCGTTAGCGGATTCGAGCTGTCCAAGCATCCGGCCTCTAACTCGTGATACATGACACGCGTCCGTTGGCGAGGAGAGCAGAATAGGAGTGCTAGCTCCTTTTCCTTTTTGCGGCTTGTGTACAGACATAAAAGAACGCCCTCGTTTCGAATCGATGCCAAAAGAAACGGGGAAGAGTGAACGACAACTGTTTTTCAACTCTTGAAAAACCAAACACATAATCTCTCATTTGGGCAACCCATAAAGGGATATTTATAGAGCTAGGATTTCTTAAACCCTAATGGACATGGATTGACCCATTTATCCTAGTCTAACTAGAATATTTGGTGGGCCAAATCCATTTATTAAATATTTGGTCTAAATCTAATTCATGTCCAAATATTTATTTTAATATTTGGTCCAAATCTAATTTAGCCTAAATATAATATTTAATATTTAATATTTGGCCCAAACCTAATTTAGCCCAAATATTAATTTGATTTAATATTTGGCCCAAATACTTTATTTAACCCAAATATTAAATTAAGCCCAAATATATATTATTTCCTATTTGTCACTCGAACAAATAGAAAATTATTAAATTAGAAACTCCTTCCTAATTTAATCAATTGTCATTTTAGGAAACTTTTCCCTTTATGACGATCCCTCCTCATATCGACGTCATTACGTCTATTTGTTCTTTTTCCGTGAGAACCTACGATGGCACAACTTATTGCCGAAGTGTCCCACTTAACCATACTTCTGCTCTCCTGGTTTAAGCTAGGGACCGTGCCTATTGCGTATGATTCATTAGCCTTCCGAATATATTGGCAATATATCAGTACGAACACATAAGACAAGATTGGCCTCTAGCAAGGCATCATGCCTACCCAATTATTCAGAAGGATTCATAATCCGCAAATAACCTTTCACAAGCATGGTTACCGTGTAATTCGATCCTCTCATCAATGTATCCTATGTGATCTCAAGTTGGCGATGTGTTGCTTGATTACGATCACATAATTTTTCTTCGATCTTTCGGATATCCTCACTTAATAGAAAGTGAATCAATAACTCCTTATTGATCTCTTTCACCATGGCCATGGATTTAAAGTGAATATCTACCGAAGGCGCCTTAGATACATCATCCTCTATTAAGGGATAGACGAGTCCATCTTGGTTATGCACCCATCTCCATAAGCCTCACGATATGCCCAACGATCACCCATGTGCAGCCTTTGTCTAGGCCCATTGAAACGATGTCAAAGCATACCAGTCTTCTTATGAGATGAACGTGACAACCTTAGGTCCAAGGATTAGTTACACTCATCTTGTATGAGAATTCTATCAACATATAACCAAAATGGATTCTCATGGCGAGTAATGTCTAGTGACATGTTCTCCAACATTGGTCACCTATGTACTTGTCTAGGCATCCCCATGCCTATGGGTGTGAGACCCCTATTGCTATCACATAGCAAAAACATAGCACATACAAGTCTTACCGCAATTGTCAATGTTCATTCTTGACATTGCTACAACTTGGGATGTTTAATGATGTCTAAAAATTATGATGCATCATCTCACGTCATTATAGATTAATCATAGTATACATCATATGGACTTCTATTTAGTTTTATTCGGTTATTACAATAATAACAAGAAACTAATGGAACGACTTCTTTGTGAGATTGAATAACTCCTTATTCAATAATAAATATGATTGCAATTGTTAGTGTACAACATGCCCAATCTGATTGGGTCTAGGCACCTACACTAACAGTCTTCTCCGGCTCCAGCCACCGACGCTTGCTGGTTTTTGCCCCTACTTTACTCTACACCTTAAGTCGATCACAATGGTACTACTTTAGGCTTGAAACAACCACCAGAGATGGCTCAACTAGCCGTTTAAAGGTTCGACCAGTGCTTTTGTCTAGTTTTTCGATGACCACTCGAAATCATCCCAAACCTACACGAAAGCTCACCAAACTCTCTAGAAAAACTCTACAACATACAAGGAACAAAAGCCTCTTATCCTTAACCCTTGATTCACCCTCTAAAGCCTCGAATTTGAGCTCGAACTTGATAAAAAAAAACCCTCGGCCATCGACCCCCTATTTATACCTAATTTTGAGCCAAGACGAGCAATTCCTTGTCAAATCCGAGCCTTTAATCCTCCGATACACCCTTAGATCACCCTAACTTGCCATGATTTGCTTCAAACCCCCCATTCATGATTTTCTGGCAACTCACAGTCACGTCGCCATACTGTCGTCAATCACATCCAATCATGCCCATTACTTGTCCCAATCGACTCCCCATACCTTGGAGCCTACGTTGGGCCCTATGGCGACCCTCCCTAATAGTGGTAGGTGGCTGGTTAGTAGCAGCTATGGTTGGTTGGTGGTGGCAATGGCTAGTTTTTGAAAAATTACACTTTGACCCCTTTTTAACTTCCAAATTCCATTTAGGCCTTTCCATGCAACCCTTTGAGTTTTTGAAAATTCCATAACGAACCCTTGAATTTCCTCTTTCAAGCTTTATCCCCCAAGTTTCATTTTACCTCATTCGGGCAAGATTCAAAAATTATACTTAAGCCTGAAAGTATGAAAAAATTATTCTATGCTTTGAAAATTTCACAAATGTCAAAATACTTTTATTTGAGTATTTTCTAGGGTATTACAATGCGCATGTTGAGTGATTGAGATAACTCGAGGTCCGTTAACCCTGATGCTTGTTTGATACAATGCATGGTTTAGAGTACATTGATACGAGGTCCCTCGAGGCCAGTTGGTGCCTTGCGTAAGGCCAATTTGGAATGAGACTGAGATAACTCGACGTCCGCTTGTGCATGTTTGATACAAGGCTTGATTAAAACGAGGCCGAGGCTACTCGTGCTCTGGTTGTGCCTGTAACATCCCGCCTTCTTAGGGCATGTCACTATGCTGGGGCTCAACATAAACATATACATTCTCTTCATACGACACATTTATTAACACCTCAAGTACCGTACTCCAAAGAAAATCGCCCAACATATCATTATAAATGCGGAAGCTAAAATCGAAACCTGATACATGAATACATGATGCAACGACATGAAGAAACATACGCTCTAGTGTAACTTCCATGGCTAACCAGCCTGGCATGAAACCCTAGGAAATATTCTGACCTGTTTACGGGGTACTCCTAACGTTGTTCCAACAATACCCTTGGGGAATTACGGCTACACTATCAGGGCAACATCCCATCCCGACACAAATATCGATATGCCAACAACATCATGCCAAGTGAAAATCACGACTACCGATGCAAAAATACATGTACATATATGACAAGATGTGCATAAATTACATATGTTTTAGCAACCATCATGCTCAATATGAAAAAACATAACATGCACAAGCTTTTGGGGAAAACCACTCACTTTAACTTAGCCTCTCAGGCTTCCTCAATATGTGTGTCTTGCCTCGATTTTCATGTCAAGCTTCAAATAACCACACTTATATTCAACCTTGAGCCTCAACGATCCCTAGACATCATATTTATTTCAAAAGAATATAAATATCTATTTTTCATAATTTTTCCATAATTTTCTTCCTATTTTTCCCTGGATAATTCCAAAATAAATACATACTCAAGTATTTTCCCAAATTTTTCTGCACCATTAATCTTAAAATAATTCTAGAAAAAATATAAAAAAAATTTCAAAACTTACCCCTATGCCACTCACCCTCACGCACCGGGCGCGTGGGCTGTGTGTGATGACCAACGCGTACAACTCACACGCCGGTCATCTTCTCCGGTGCCGGCACACTAGCAATCCTGATTTCTTCCTCCATGATGATCTGCACTTCCAGCCGATCTTGATGGAGCATCTCTTGGCCTGGAAACACCAATGGAAGGCCTTCAACCAGCCGTTTAAAGGTCCAGCCCCGACGACTGGCTCGATTTTTTGGCAAGGCTACGAAATTGCTTAAAACTTGCACCAAAATGCACCAAACTCTCCAGAACTCTTCCTCTTGACTTGGGGAACAAAAGCCCATTATTCATTACTCACAATTTCAAAAAATAAGGGATCTAGCTACTGAAAGTTTATGAAAAACCCTCAGCCATACCCAACTATCTATATTCAAATCTCTACTGAAATCCATCAAATCCCAAGCTTTCTTAACCCTTAAGTCCTAGATCTAGCCACTAAGTGGTTCGAGTAGCCTTGGAACATAATAAAATCCCCTCAATTTCTTCGATCATATTTTGGTCACTATCCCTCATTAAACTCGTCCCATCTACGGTTGATTTCGGCCAATAGCAAGCCCCAAATGACCCATCATGACATGGAGCATGCTCTGGGACCCCTGGGTGACCTTCTTGAGGCTATCAGCGATGACAGAGTGACTGGTTGGCCAGGCAGGGTTCACATTGCAGGTTTCTGAATTTTACACTTTCACCCCACTAGCTTCTTCCAAATTCTATTTTGGCCCATTTTTCTTGAAGCCCCTGAGGTTTCAATAATTCCATTATGACCCATGAGTTCAAAACTCCTCATTTCATCCCCAAAGATTCTAAAAAAATGCCCTTTCGACCTCTTTCGGGTAAAATTAAGAAATTACATTAAGGCCCGAATTTACGTTTTGATCTAAACCTTTTTGTTTCCTCCCAAAACCATTTAAGGGTTGATCTACATACCAAATCAAAGTCTCCTCATGGCTCCGTTGACTTTCCAGAAGTCTCCTACAACGATTCAATTTTTCATCCTAAATCACAACTGTATCGAAAACGGTTTCTAATATGATTTCTTTTGATACCATAAATCACGTCTCAAAATGCTCATCAATACCATATTATTTTCCTTAGATATCTATGGTTCAGTGTACTTCCTACAGTTGATTCGGTCACTCATAGCTGGGAAACTTACTTTAATATCCCTAAACTTCATGAAAATTTCACTTATGGCCCAAGATAAATTACACTTGAGTCCTTTGAAAATTCTCGGGTATTACAGTGCTTATCTAACAAAAGGCATGGTTGAGGTAAGACCGAGAAGGCTCATGGTTTGTTGGCACTTGTTTGATACAAGGCATCGCTTGAATAGGGGAAGTCCTCGAAGTCCGCCCATCGGGATAGACCGGGAGCTTGGGGCGGACTGATCGCATCGGTTTGATACACGGAGCACGGTTGGGTGACCTAGATAACTCGAGATTTGTTAACGCTGATGCCTATTTGATACAAGGCCTGGTTTAGATTATGTTGATACGAGGTCCCTCGAGGTTGGTTGGTGCTTTTTGGAAGGCCAATATGGGATGAGACCGAGGTAACTCAAGGTTCGCTTGTGCCTGTCTGATACAAGGCTTGATTAGAATGAGGCCGAGGCTACTTAAGGTTCGTTGGTGCCTATTTGACACAAGGCATGGTTGAGGCAAGAATGAGAAGACTCGAGGTTTGCTGGCGCCTATTTGATCCAAGGCATCGCTTAAATGGGGGAAGTCCACAAGGTTCGTTCGCTCGGATAGACCCGAGCGCTTGGGAGCGAGCTAACTACGTCGATTTGATACACAGAGCATGGTTGGGACTGAGATGACTCGAGGTCTGCTAGCGTGAGACTGAGAAGACTCAAGGTTTACCGATTCCTATTTGATACCAGGCATCGCTTGAAGAGAGGAAGTCCCCAAGGTTAGTCTGGCGAGATAGACTCGAGCGCTTGGAGGCGAACTAACCTCGTTGGTTTAATACACGGAGTACGGTTGAGACCGAGATGACTCGAGGTTCGCTAAGGCAAGACCTAGAAGACTCGAGGCCTACCAGTGCCTATTTGATACAAGGCATCGCTTGAACGAGGGAAGTTCCTGAGGTCCGCCCACCGGGATAGACCCAAGCATTTGGGGGCAGACTGACCGAGTCAGTTTGATACATAGAGCACAATTGGGAACAAGATGACTCTAGGTCTGTTAGGGAAAAATTGAGAAGAATCGAGGTTTATCGATGCTTGTTTGATACAAGGCATCACTTGAATGGGAAAAGTCCCAGAGGTTGCCCGCCGAGATAGACCCAGGGGCTTGGGGGTAAACTGAACTCGTCGGTTCGATACACAGAGCACGATTGAGACCAAGATGACTCGAGGTTCACTAGGGCTAGACTGAGAAGACTCAAGGTCCGTTGGCGTCTGTTTGATACAAGGTATCGCTTGAATTGGGGAAGTTCTCAAGGTCTGCCCGTCAGGATAGATTCGGGCGCTTGGGGGTGGACTGACCACGTCGGTTTGATACACAGAGCACGGTTTGGATTGAGATGACTTGAGGTCTACTGGGGTGAGACCGAGAAGACTCAAGGTTTGCTAGGGCGATATTGATAAGACTCGAGGTCCATTGGTACCTGTTAAAGAGTAAGTCTTGAATGGGACTGAGGTTATTCGAGGTTCGTTGGGGCCTGTTTGGTACAAGGCATAGTTGAGGCTAGACCGAGGAGACTTGAGGCCTGTTGATGATGGATAATTTCGTATGTAAAATATTTTCTTCAAGATGATAGGTAGTCTTTGGGATACAAGGCGTAATCTTTGAGTTAGAAGATGGTTTTCGAGGATGCAACCTTATATAAAGGATGTCCCAACTGAGTGACTGACTTTATTAATGACTGAGCATAATGTGTAGGCACATGCCTGATAAATACCGAAAGTTAAAAAGACACAAGACAAAATTTAGGTTTTGACCTGTGTAAGGACGTTATAGATAATGAATGAATAAAGCTGTCTTGATTAAGAGAAGTTTATTTAGTTGGATGGTAC
Organism: Diospyros kaki; assembly: GCA_036245055.1. Lineage (NCBI taxonomy): Eukaryota > Viridiplantae > Streptophyta > Magnoliopsida > Ericales > Ebenaceae > Diospyros > Diospyros kaki. Next base: position 15,219,414 of record BSEG01000009.1, on the reverse strand, counting down.
AAATAGTTAGGATAAAAACTTAGCTATAATATCTTTGCAGGCTAGCTACATTCCATGACCTCTGCAGGGGTTATCTAGAGAGTTCAGACAGGTGGTAGGCTCCATTGTCGAGGTTGTTAATGACTCGATAAGGGCCTTCCTAGTTCATGTCAAGCTTCCCTTATCCGAGCTGTTGTCTTGGGCCTTCAATCTTTCTCAGGACTAGGTCTCCCTCTTGTAAATTTTGAGGCTTGACCTTTTTATTGTATTTCCAAGCTGCCCTTTGTTTGGAAGCTTGTTCCAGGATGTGAGCCTGGTCTCAGATCTCTTGGATGTGGTTGAGGTTGGCTCCTTGTGAAGGACCGACACGAGGATTAAAGCATGCAACGGAAGCGATTTTAAAATAAAATCTATCCTCGTATAGATAAGAATCTAGAAGACTTACTTTTCCTTCGGATTACCGGTCGGAATGGAGCGATAGAAGGAGGAGGCGCGACGGCTTCTTCGCGTGGTGGAGATGACGGCTGTCCTGCGATTCGTCGGCTCCTTCGCATCAGATCTCTTGATCTTCCAAAGTATGACTCAAACTCGTGGCCTCTCTTGGTAAAGAAGAGAAAATCGAAATTAGGGTTTAAAACAACTTAGAGAGAGAATATATATAGGGAGAACCCTAGGGCTAAAACCCTAGTGGGCCAAGTCCATTTAATTAATTCTCTAATTGGGCTAGCCCAATTAATTAATTAAAAGCCAATGAACTATTAAATAATTCTCTCTCAATGTAATTCACCCAACAAGCCAAAATGTATTAAATAATACATGAGTTACATCGAGCTACCCTGGGGACCAAAAGACAAATTATTCATGGCTACTAAAATGACCAAAATATCCCTGCTACCCAGTAGCTATATTTTGTCATTCTAAGTGTTCCAACTATCACCATATGGTAACTGTGATTCATGCCTAACTGTGAAGAACGACCTATCACATGAATCACTTACTTAATAGCATGGACACTTTTCCAACAATTAAATGCAAATGATATATGTGCCATAAATTGACAAAAAGAAAACATCATTACCATAAATTAAATAAAAAATGTCTTTAGGGCATACATTTCCAACAATCTCCCACTTGCACTCAAAGACTATGAAAATCCATAAGTTCCCACCCCTATGACATCTAAGTGTCTTCGAAAGACCTTCTCTGCCAAAGGCTTGGTGAAAGGATCCGCTAGATTGTTTGATGTAGATATCTGGTCCACCATTATCTCATTCTTCTGGATGAACTCCCGAATGAGGTGGTACTTCCTCTCAATATGCTTACCCTTTCTGTGGTTCCTTGGTTCTTTGCATTGTGACACTGCTCCGGTGTTGTCACAATAAAGGATAATAGGTTTTTCCACATGCGGTACAACTCCTAGTTCTATAAGGAACTTTCGGAGCCATACTGCTTCCTTGGACGCCTCTGATGCTGCTACATACTCAGCTTCCATGGTGGAATCAGCAATACAAGATTGCTTGATATCCGCCATGAAATAGCTCCTCCAGACAAGGTGAAAACATATCCACTAGTGGATTTTCTTTCATCCTTATCAGCCTGGAAATCTGAGTCTGTGTAGCCTACTGGAACTAAGTCATCAGCTCTGTAAACTAACATATAATCCTTAGTAGCCTTAAGGTACTTGAGTATATGCTTTACAGCTTGCCAATGTGCTTCCCCTGGATTTGACTGAAATCTGCTTATCATGCCTACAGCAAAGCAGATATCTGGCCTGGTACACAGCATGGCATACATGAGACTTCCTACAGCTGAAGCATAAGGAATCCTACTCATGCGCGCCTTTTCTTCCTCTGTCTTGGGACAGTCCCTGGAAGATAAGCCCAATCCGTGTCTAAAAGGAATTAATGCCCCTTTACACTGATCCATACTGAACCTGACCAATATCTTGTCAATATAAGAAGATTGGGATAAACCTAACATTCTCTGCTTCCTATCTCTAAGAAGCTTTATACCGAGAATGTAACTAGCTTCTCCCATATATTTCATGCTAAATTGACTCGATAGCCAAATCTTTATTGATGACATCATCCCTACATCATTTCCTATGATGAGAATGTCATCAACATATAACACCAGAAAAGACACCTTTTCACCATTTGTTTTCTTATACACGCATGGTTCATCTACGTTTGGAATAAATCCATAAGACTTTATAGACTCATCAAAACGTTTGTTCCATGCCCTTGATGCCTGCTTAAGTCCATAAATGGACTTCTTAAGCTTGCAGACCATGTGATCTTGGCCTTTCACAATATAGCCTTCTGGTTGGGACATATAGATGTCTTCACTAAGATAGCCATTAAGAAAGGCCGTCTTAACATCCATTTGCCATATCTCATAGTCATAATGACATGCTATGGCAAGGAGTATGCGAATGGATTTAAGCATGGCTACTAGTGAAAAGGTTTCCTCATAATCGATCCCTTCTTTCTGAGTAAATCCTTTTGCAACCAACCTTGCTTTAAAGGTTTACACCTTTCCATCCGCTCCCCTTTTCCTCTTGTATACCCACTTACACCCTATGGGTTTTACCCCTTCAGGTGTGGCTACAAGATCCCAAACCTGATTGAGATGCATAGACTCAATCTCGGCATCCATTGCAAGACGCCACTTGTCTACATCGACATCAAGGATAGCCTCCTCGTATCTAGTGGGATCTTGTTCCTGACTGTCAGAGACTAGCTCGAAAGCTTCTCCTGTCCATCTATCAGGAACTTTAGATTCCCTCCCACTACGACGAGGCTCCGTGTGTATAGAAACACTCGGTTGTGTCTCTTTTGGTTCCTCAATTGGGACACTAGATGTACCTGAAGTTTGTTCAGAAGACAACTTCTCATCTAGTTCTGCTTTGCTTGAACCCTTAGTGGACATACTCAGATCATCCTCCAAGTATCTAGCATGAGTACTGATTAGTACTTTCTGCTCCTTAGGATAATAGAAATATCCACCACGAGTGCCTTTTGGATATCCTATGAAGTAGCATAATTCTGACCTTGGTTGCAACTTACTTCCCTTAGTCAATACATAAGCTGGACAACCCCATATCTTGAGATGATTTAGACTAGGCTTTCGTCCGGTCCACATCTCATAGGGTGTCCTAGGTACAGACTTGGAGGGTACCAAGTTCAGAATGTATGCCGCCGTTTCTAAGGGATATCCCCAAAAAGAAATAGGAAGAGATGCATGGCTCATCATACTTCTTACCATCTCCATTAGAGTCCTGTTCCTTCTTTCACTGACTCCATTCTGCTGGGGGGTCCCAGGCGCAGTCAATTGAGAAACTATACCGTGATGTACTAAGTAGTCCTTAAACTCTCCAAGAAGGTACTCTCCACCACGGTCTGACCTCAAAATTTTGATCATTTTACCTGTTTGACGCTCCACTTCAGCCTTAAACTCTTTGAATTTATCAAAAGAATCAGACTTGCGCCTCATCAGATAAATATAACCAAAACGAGTGTGGTCATCCGTAAATGTGATGAAGTACTCGTAACCTCCTCTAGCAGGTGTAGTCATTGGACCACAAACATCACTATGAACTAACTCTAATATGTTTTTGGCTCTACCTGCCTTCTGAGTAAATGGCCTTTTGGTCATTTTGCCCATTAGGCATGATTCACACTGAGGCCATTCTTCCAATCTCAATGAGCCCAAGGGCCCATCATGGATTAGCCTCTGAATCCGATTAGGATTGATGTGCCCTAATCTTAAGTGCCATAGATAAGAGTCATTAGATGATAATGTTCTCTTCTTATTAACTGGTTCAATTTCAGAGTTGTTTATTTGACTTTTAATAGGATTAATATAATAAAGATTCCCAAATACGTTGCCTGAACAAATAACCTGTCCATCTCTACTGATGGTGACACCAGAATGGAACGAAACAGAATAACCATAAGAAATCAATCTAGAAACTGAAATTAAATTCTGTCTCAAAACAGGAACGTATAAAACATCTTTCAAAATTAAAATCCTACTAGAATCAAAAAACAAATGCAAAACTCCCACTGCTTCAGCCCATACTCGAGCTCCACTAGCTACCAGCATTCCATGCTCTCCTTCAAGTAGACTCCTTGTCTTTCTGAACCCCTGCAAAGAGTTACAGACATGATCAGTGGCTCCTGAATCAACTATCCAAGAGGATGAAGATCCTACCAAACTGATGGATTCTAAGTAAAGAGCAATACCTGATGCTTTCACCTTGAGGGCAGGACAATCCTTTTTCCAGTGTCCTTTCTGCCCACATTTGAAGCACTTGCCTTTGGGCTTGGCATCGGCCTGACTAGCTCCGGGCTTGCTGGGCTTGCCCCCTGCTTTGTTCTGACCCTTCTTCTTCTTGAAGTTCTTGGCTTTAGGGCCAACTCTAGGAGAAGATGCAGAATGAATAGCTAGAGCCTTCGAGGTAGGCTTCATGATCTTCTCTGCCGCCTGGAGCTCTTTCATGAGCTCCACTAGATTCATCTCTAATTTATTCATGTTATAGTTCAATTTGAACTGTGAGTATGAATCTGGCAAAGTCTCTAAGACCATGTCTACCTGACTCTCAGCATCTATCGTCGCTCCCAATACCTCGGCTTCCTCAAAGTAAGCAATCATCTTAAGCATGTGCTCTCGAACTGATGCCCCCTCAGCCATCCTGGTAGTCATAATCGCCTTAAGAGCTTCCTGCCTTGCGGGCCGGCTCTTATCAGCGAACATGGTGCGCAACGATAAATCAATATCATAAGCAGTGGGCGTATGCTCGTGCTTCGATTGAAGCACATCGGACATGGAAGCCAACATGTAGCAACGTGCCATCTCGTCAGCTTGCTTCCATTCCGCCTCAGCCTGACGCTCCTCGTCAGTGGAGTTTCTCCCAATCACAGGACAGGGGTCAGTCAGAACATACTTGTACCCTTCGGCTGTGAGTACTATGTTCAACTTCCTCTTCCAGTCAACATAATTACCCCCATCCAGCTTAGAATCCTTGAGGATCATAGCAAGGGGACTGATAGAACCTCCACCTGACATTCCTGTACAATTTATGGAAAAATAAGACGTTTTAGACAATGCACATATAAACAAATATTTTGCACATAAGCTCATATTATATCTTGAAAACAGAATTCCCTTAAACTATTATCAATAATATGTCATTCGGCTCTTAGAAGAACTAACAGAGCTCCGATAGGGAGGTTGATAATTCTCTAAGTTAAGTGTATAACCACCACAAACTAAACTTCCTGAATAGGAAATGATCTAGAGAATAATTCCGTCGATAGGGCGGCCATTATCTCACATTCCCTACGGATAATCTTGCATTATTACCTCCAACGATAGGCCGGCCGATAACAACACATATCCTAGGTTTTAGTTATACCTTTACCATTAGATCTAGATCCTTATGGAATACCCATCCTATAGGGGGTCATGCTCAGAATGACGCGAAGGCAACCACGATCTCTAATTAAAGGTGTGGAGGAAGCCATGGGGTCGTTGGAACCCCTCTCCCACTTAATCTTTTAAAATAAGGGTTTTGATTAAAAAACGTTTTTCCTTTTTGGATTCCATTAATACTTAGAAAAATATCTAAACTTGAAAACACTCTCTAATCCAAGGATAAAAAAAACTTTGAGAGAGTAAACCATAAGTTAATTTTTCTTTTGATTAATTAACCCAAATTTAAACCTAATTATAAAATATCTAAGTCTACATTTACTTTCTATACCAAGGGATAAATCCTTTGAGAAAGCAAACCTGTAAACTAATTTCATCATTTGGTTCAATAAAACGTTTTCATGAATTGACTCCACATATGATCACAATTGAAAAAACACAATAACTAGTTACATGCTTTTCTATTCATTATTCCTAAGTGACCATATAATTGATTAAACATCACATAAAATGAATATTAAATGTGGTCTTGTTTAATCCTAAGGTGGTTCCATCCTTTTACTAATTATTTTCATGCAACATATCACAAAGATAATCTAATTGCAAATAATTTAACCTCCAAGAATGGTTTATAAATAAAACACCTAATTGCTAACTATGGGGTTGGGGCGGGCGAAGCCCGCCGTAGGCTCGGCGGTTCGCAGCCGCCAACTGTTCGAAGAAACCCTAGGTCGCTCCTTCAGCCGCCGCAAGCTCCATGGACAATCCTGAAAATCTGCAATGCTGATTTCTTGTGATGGACGACTCAAGCCCTTGGCCGAAACCAGATCTGGCCAATTCTTCCATAACATTCAGCCTTTGCAATCGATGGCTACTGGTTTTCTGGAAAAACGCTGCAAGAATGGCCGATTTATGCAATCTGGTTTTGCAAAATAAACGCTGCCCGATCCGGCCGAAACTGCAAACCCTTTTTCCGTAATAAAACAGGCCGCCATCTCGATTCTGCAATCTTTGCAATCTGGAAATTTCCGTTTGCATCTATTCCGCCTTGTCCTTCTTTGATCGATCATTACATAAGCATAAAATAAAACCGATCAAAACAACCATCAAAACTGGTTGTACATCCGCCTATACCCCAACCGTGAGGTTTACATCGAATCTATTTGAAAAAACACAAACGATTACAACTTCCTATACCTCCACTCATGAGGTTTACAAGGCATCTAAAACCATTCTTGGAGGGATCCATAAACGCAAACAAAAACAGCATTTAATCAGTAAAAGGAACCACCCTATTTCCGATTTTTAATCCTAGGCATGCTCCTAGATTCAAACCAACAAAACCGTGGCTCTGATACCACTTGAAGGACCGACACGAGGATCAAAGCATGCAACAGAAGCGATTTTAAAATAAAATCTATCCTCGTATAGATAAGAATCTAGAAGACTTACTTTTCCTTCGGATTACCGGTCGGAATGGAGCGATAGAAGGAGGAGGCGCGACGGCTTCTTCGCGTGGTGGAGATGACGGCTCTCCTGCGATTCGTCGGCCCCTTCGCATCAGATCTCTTGATCTTCCAAAGTATGACTCAAACTCGTGGCCTCTCTTGGTAAAGAAGAGAAAATCGAAATTAGGGTTTAAAACAACTTAGAGAGAGAATATATATAGGGAGAACTCTAGGGCTAAAACCCTAGTGGGCCAAACCCTAGTGAGCCAAGTCCATTTAATTAATTCTCTAATTGGGCTAGCCCAATTAATTAATTAAAAGCCAATGAACTATTAAATAATTCTCTCTCAATGTAATTCACCCAACAAGCCAAAATGTATTAAATAATACATGAGTTACATCGAGCTACCCTGGGACCAAAAGACAAATTATTCATGGCTACTAAAATGACCAAAATATCCCTGCTACCCAGTAGCTATATTTTGTCATTCTAAGTGTTCCAACTATCACCATATGGTAACACTGACCCCACGAATAATTTTGCATGTGCGATGTCTTTGACCTACTAGTGTAATGACGAAGATACCCCTCTGCGTAGCACCCATCATTTGGAAAGGAATAATGCACTAACACCTCTCTAAATGATTTCTACCATCCTTAGATCACTAGTCCAATAATCCGTGACTACTCGAATGTACTTGCTTATCACTGGGAGCTACCCAGAAGCACACACTCTCAAGTCACGTTCCCAGGGCCCTGGATTATTTGATTATTCTTGGACAATCACAAGGGGGTGAATCACAGAAACTATCTTGTATCAGTCTGTCTTAGCTAATTAGAAACCACACTCCCAACTCACAAGGTTATTGATCTTTGATAGACCTCACCTATAGTGAATCTAAGAATATAGCTCTAGGTTCACTAGACCACCAACTAATACTCAAGTATTAGAGTACTCGTCCACGTAGTAGCAGTGATAGACTAGCTCCATGATAATTAGTACTTTGTCATTAGCTTCTATCACAGGTCCACTCTACGCATTCCAAATGCGCTTGTACAATTAGAGTAAACGGACTGTTTACTGGCTAAGGCAAGCCATCCTCCATTAGGATCTATTGCACAATGATCTTATCATGATAGAATGCCCAGTTCTATCAAAAGATCAAGAGTAATATTTTTCTTGCTTATTAAGTACCCATGATTCATGCCTAACTGTGAAGAACGACCCATCACATGAATCACTTACTTAATAGCATGGACACTTTTCCAACAATTAAATGCAAATGATATATGTGCCATAAATTGACAAAAAGAAAACATCATTACCATAAATTAAATAAAAAATATCTTTAGGGCATACATTTCCAACACCTTGCTCCTTGCTGTTGATGTTGTCTTGGAAATGTTGCTGCCTAGGACTGGGTTCCCAGACTTCCACCAGGATCATAGCTTTGGACCCATAGGTGAGTCGAAAAGGTGTTTCCATGGTAGAAGTTTGAGCCATGGTATGATATGACAACAACACCATGGGGAGTTCTTCTGGCCATACACCCTTGGCTTGGTCGAGTCGCTTCTTTAGTCCAACCAAGATGATTTTGTTGGTAGCCTAAGCTTGGCCGTTGGTCTAGGGGTGTTCGACTAAGGTGAAGACCTAATGGATACCAAGCTCTTTAAAAAAGTCCTGGAGTTTGTTGTTTGTAAACTGAGTACCATTGTCCGAACTGATCACCCCGGGTAGGCTATATCGGCAGACGATGTTTTTCCAGATGAACTTTATAATACCCCATATTTTTGTGAATATGCCACATATTTTTAGTGAGTTAAAAATATCGAAAAATCAAAAAATATGCTTGAAATTGAAACAAGTGACCAAATCAGTCGCAGGGAGTGCCCTAGAGCTTAGATACCTAAGGACAAACGTATATTTTTTATGAGTGTCTCGAGGCGAGATTTATGACTGAAAGAAATCAAATTAGAGACGAATTTTCAGTTAAGCTAAGTTGTAGCCTAAAATAGCCGAATGATGGTAAAGGGCTTCGAGAAATCGTATATATTGAGTAATTTTGAGTTATTAATTTTGAGATTTTAAGTATCTCGATAAATTTGATGTTTGAGGGAGTAATTGTAATTAGAAAATTATCCAAACGAAATAAGGATAAAAATTAAGAGCTTATGTGGTAAAATATTAAAGTTGAGGACTTGAAATAAGGGCCAAAATGTCATTTGGAAGAACTTTGGGGAATTAGCTTGGATTTCAAAAGTTAAATTCATTCTAGTTTTAGATTTCAAAAGCCATTCAATTATAGGTTTGAATCTTTGGAGTCCATGGCTAAGATTGTGACAAGTGGCATAATGTGATTGGTTGAAGAAATCTATAAAAAGGCACCATGGGTTGTTCTCAAATCATTCCAAACAACTTTGAGAGTTGAGGGACTCTAAGAGGACGAGCTTTATTTAGAGAGAGAGTAGGAAGTTCGGCAAGAAGGCGAGAAGGAATTGAAGGAGAAGTCGGGGAGAACGAGCCTCGTCGGAGTTAAGAGCCTTCACTGGAATTCACAAAAATAGTCTGAAAAAAAGCAAGATAAGTCTAATTTTTTTTGATAATCCTATAGAGGGGGAAGAGAGGGTCACGTAGGTTCAAACGGAGTTTGAATCGGAGTTAAAATGAGGAAGTTATGGCCGAAATACCAAACCGAGGCGGAGCAGTCTGAAACTGCTATGCAGCGCGTGAGATACACGCATTGGAAAATAGCTGCGCGTGAGGGCGCGTGGCCCACTTTTCTAGGACGCGTGAGGGTACGTGAGGGGCACATTTTTCTTCAAATTTTCCAGTTTTGCCCCTAATATAATACTCCTGAACCCTATATAAAAATATTTGAGGTTAGGTTTTCCAAAACATGTGTTTTCTGCAGAAACCTAGGCCGTTTGCTATGAAATTACACCGTCGAAGAGATAAACCAATAAGGTGAGACTCCTATACTCTAAATCCTATTTTTATTCTCTTATGAGAGACTTCTATTGCATGAGATGTGTTTCTTGAAGTTCTTATACATAAACTCTTATTGTTCTCTTACGTGAAATCATGCTGCATATATAAACTGAATTTTCCTGAAAATATATGTTGCTGGATTTTTAACTGTTGCATTTATAAAATTCGTGTGGCCATACTATTGTACCTATTTGTTGTTAGCCGAGGGCAAAAGTCAGATATCCCCCGAGAGGCGCTATGCGTGCGCCATCGAGAAAGCTCTCGTGGGGAAGACCGTGAGTCTAAGGCACAACGGATGTGGTGCTTGCACGAATTCTATGAGGTCGGGCCGAAGTGACATGGTTAGGGACCTCCCGAGAGGTGTTATGCATGTGCCATTGAGAAATCTCTCGTTGGAGGAGGCTAACGTGTCCATGAGGAACTTCGGAGTTGTTCTCGTTGTCTTCTCATACATTTTACGCTTGATCATGCATCGATGTAAACTATTTTTTTTTTTGTGGAGTTTCTCACTAGAAGATTCATCTTCTGATTGGACTATGTCCCTCGAATATTCAAATATTCCAAGTTCGACTAGTGGCTCTAAGGGAAAGGAAGTAGTTGAAGAATAAACTTAATTTACTTCCTGTAGCATGTTTAGCATATTTTTGTTTATATGCGAATGTAACACCCCGCTCTTTTAGAGCTGCCGGAGAGGAGGTGCTACGGGAAGTAAAATATAAAACTAACTAATAACTGAAATCTGATACCAATATAAACAACTTAATCAACTGAAATAAAACTCTGAGTCAACAATATCTGAAACCACAAACTACATTTAAGGAAAAATCCCTCAACTGAAACATAAGTTAAACTTAAATTGATAAGACACTAAAACTAACAACTCCCAGACATCTTTAGTCTTGTGCGGCTCCATGTACACACACTACTGGACACTGCTGCTAGGCCCCACCTCTGGTACTCCCCTGCTAGGACCTGGAATGGTGAAGAGTACAAGGTGAGCTACAAAGCTCAGCAAGTAAATAAACTAGAAAGAATAACTGAAGCTGAATCGAAGAATATCGATACTGATGAATACTTACTGAACTTGTACTGAGTGAAACACTATCTGTTTGCATTTATAAATGTATTGCACATAAATGGTAAGATAAATGCAGGTATGCAACTTTGGCACATAGGCCCACATAACTATAAAACATACCTGGCTAATCTGAACCTACAATATAAAAACTGTAAGCACATAGAGTGGGTAGTATAGTATACCCCTAACTCCCTGGTCGATATCAAGCAAGCATCTCATAACTGAGATATAACTAACTGATACTAGTGGGATCCTTGCGGACAAGCCGCCTGGCGCACATAATGTAATGCTCACATAAATGCTAGCACACGAAATGTAGTGCTCCATATAAGGTCATGCTCAATGCTCATACAATATGTATGCACATAATCTCACAAAAATAATGCTGAACATGTCAGAATAAATGCTAAACATGTTATACGATCTTTACTAGGTTTATTGAGATACAAAGATCCTAAAATTTCTGAGTATAAGCATGGCATATTGGATTTTATCATATCTTGGCATAAAATTCAATATTTAAATAATTAAATGTTTAAATTAAATTTGAGACTTGCCTCAAGAATTTATTGGAAGTCATCTGGGTGCTATATGATGTTATTCGGATGATTGAGAAAGTCTAAGGAGCAATTCGAATGAAATAGAAGCTTATTCGAATGAAAAAAAAGAACTACAGCAAGCTCATTCGAATGACAGAAGACTCATTCGAATGACAGAGACTCATTTGAATGATAGATGATATATAACAAAGGCTATACGGATCTGATCAAGGACTCATTCGAATGACTCTCAAATTCATTCGAATCAATTTTGGAATTTTCCAACTTTTGAACTGGAAAAAACCGACTCATTCGAATGCAACAGTAACCTTATTCGAATGAATTTATGGGTTACTCACGGATCATTCGAATGACAAAAAGGCTCATTCGAATGCTAGACTATACAAAGCAACAGCTTACTCACAACTTCAAGGACTCATTCGAATGACAAGGAAACTCATTCGAATGACTGACACAATATAAGGGAAAAACTTACGATAACACTGGAAACTCATTCGGATGCCTCAAAACCCATTCGAATGATACAAGATTCATTCGAATGACTGGAATCTCATCAGAAATAAAACTCACACTAACAGAGACCATATCTTGAGTAAGAACTTATCCTCACTACACCATTCCGAAAGAAAACTTGAGAGAATAATCTCAATTGATATAGAAACAACTTAGGAATGATTTACTGATCATAGTTAATGAAAACGTTGCAAAGAACATGAAAGAACTGGCTGGAAGACTCACTGTAACGCATATATATATATGTAAATGCATGCACATACGGTCTGATTAAACTGGAAATCCAAAACAACAGTCTTGGCATTCTGAGATCACCGTTAATATGATTTGAAGACCATATTTAAGAGATTAACGATCAAGAATCACATGTTATCTCCTTCATGCACTCACTGTTCTCCGTATATACATATACATAAACATACTGAAACTGATATGAATATGAATGCAACGAAGAACTGAACAACTGAGAATGAACGAACTTGAATCTGTAATGGAAGGAATTACAGATAGGATACTTGCCTTACACTAACTCTGATCGTATCAACGATTGCAACAAGAAAACTCCTACGCAACCTCACTGTTAAAGCTTCTTCAAACCCTCTGCCTCTTCTTCTCTCTTTTCCTTCGCACGGCGTGAAGAAAAACGAATGATAATGGAAAATATATACTCATGAAACCCTAGATTTGACTCCTTATAATCTTGAAACCCTTCTCCTACCACAACTAGGAGACTTTAATCTCAATCCCCCTCGCGGACGAATTTCCATCCTCATAATAGCTTATTATTAATTAATTAAATAACAACTTCCTTAAATGACCCTCAAGTCCTTGCATTTAATTTCCCATAATATAAAAAGAATTAAATGCTATTTAAAAGCTATTTTCTCAACTAAAAATATTCTAAATTACCACATTAAAATTAAATGGCGAATTCTCTTAATTAATTACTACTTTAATTAATTAACTAATTCCAATAAATACTAGGCCCTCTAACGGGTCGTTACAATTTCTCCCCTCTTTAAAAGAATTTGGTCCTCCAAATTCGTACTTGATTACTCGAACAATGAGGGGTAAAGACGCCTCATTTCTTCTTATAATTCCCACGTCGCCTCTTCTGACGAGTGTCACTGCCATTGCACTTTCACAAGAGGAATTGATCGATTCCTCAAAGTCTTCTCTTTACGCTCTAGAATATTGATAGGCATTTCTTCATAAGATACGTCTTCTTTAACTTCAAGAACCTGGAAATCGATCACATGCTGAGGATCGGGAACATACTTCCTCAACATCAAAACATGGAACACATTGTGAACATGGGACAACTGAGGTGGCAAAGCTAACTCATATGCCAAAGTCCCTATCCGCCTTAGAATCTCAAATGGACCAACGTAACGAGGACTAAGCTTCCCTGTTACGCCAAATCTTCGCACACCCTTAATAGGCATGACTCTTAACCAAACATGGTCGCCCACCTCAAACTCGAGGTCTCGTCGTCGCTTGTCTGCATAGCTCTTCTATCTGTCTTGTGCTGTCTTCATTCTTGCTTTGATCGCTCGGATCTTTTCTGTCGTCTGCTCCACAATTTTAGGACCTAATAAAGCCCTATCTCCAATTTCTTCCCAACATATCGGTGATCGACATGGTCGCCCATATAAAGCCTAGTATGGTGATAGAGCACATATTTTCATACTATTTAGCCCTCATATTTAGTCCTTTCTGCACATTAGTTGTGTTATTTCATTCATCTTAATTTCATTTCATTTTATTTTATAGGAATTGGGCTTCACACTATTTTATTTTATTTTTCCAGGTTTAGGGTCATGGAGCATGAGATGGGGCATGAGACATCTTGATGGCAATGAGATATCTTGGAAATTGGAGATAGAGAAGCAAGGGCAATTTTGGCAGATTTGACCTTCTGCACTTATTTCAGTATTTTGGCCGAGATAAAATTCCAGAATGAAGATGATGTCTTCAGAGATATTGTAGGAGACTTCTTGAGCTTTCTGTAATGGTATGGTTTGTAAAAATCCGAGTTCGTTTGGGCCTTCAAACAGCGCTTCAAAGTCGGGACCAGAAAGCAGGGTTAAATTAGTAAACCTACATTGAATGCTGATTCTTTAAAAGGCCATATCTTGGGCGTCCGATATCCAAATCAAGCGATTCAAAAGCCCAAATTCATCTACTCTTCCGGATCTACAATTTTTATGAAGAGGCCGAAGCCCAGAACACGCGTTAACCTATCCGAAATCGGCCGTCAAGTTGCGGTAACCTAGGGTTTCCTCCTAAAACTCTATTTAAGCACCTTAAGAGGCCATTAAAGGGGGATTCGGGAAGGACGTGAACAGTAGCCGATTTTTCTCTTCTCTCCATTGTTCTTGTCAAGATGGAGGGCTAAGGATTCTGTAATCAAGTTGCAACACCATCCTTGTTCCCGGTTTGAGTCTTGGATTTAATGGAAATATGTTTGTTTTAGTTTTAACTTTGTTGTTTTCTTGTTTCCGTTCTCTCTTAAATCTGTGTATGTGTTGATACCGGTTGGATGAATGCATGCATTGTCTTTGTTTGAGAATCCAAGGTTTTTGTGCTCGGTTGAGGCTTTAACTGGAATCAAGAACAACCTGTTTGGATGGTATTCCAATCAGTCTCGAATCTGTGCAATAAGGGGAATCAAAACTGATAGATTGAACTAAGAGGTTTCTGAAATCTGTTTATTGGTTTTCTTCCAAATCTTTGGCGGTTGTTAAAGGATTTTTCTGATTTTCGATTTGAGGGTTAAAACTAAACAAATGGTTTATTGAGAAGGCAATGAAAACTGGGATAGAAGGATTGGTTTGCAACTGATTGCATCTTGATTTATTGTGTTCTTGCTCATTTTGTTTTCTGTTTTTCATCAAAAACTCCCCCCTTGTTTAGCCTTGTTTTGACAGATCCGTTTGAGGTTCGTTGGGAGACGACTTAGGGTTGCACCTATATTGCAAATCCGCATCATCATACTATCTAATCTATTGGTGTTCGACAGCCCCGATCAGATTTTGGCGCCGTTGCCGGGGAACCAATTTCGTTTCTGTCAAAGAAGACTGATTTAAAAAAAAAAATTGTGGTTGCTACTTGGTATATAGGTTGGAAACTAGCTGGTTGCGGGCTACTGGTCCAAAGCGAGTTAACCATACTCGGCACTGCTAGATACAACGCCACGTACCAAGTCTATGCCATAAATAAATCAAGAAGATCAAGAAGACCAGCAAAAAATAGAAAACTCTTATTCTCTTCTTCTCTTCTTCTCTTATTCTTTTTTTTTTTTTTTTTTCTCTTTTTGTCGTTGCTGATAGAAAACTCTTATTATCTGTTTTGTAGGAGACCAACAAGCTGCATCCAAGTGCAAGAGATAGCAACAAAATCAGCAAGTGCAAAACAACAAACTCCTATTCAGCAGATTTGACAGCCTCCATGACAGATAGCAATATTTAAGGATTGAGATCAAGATACCGGTTCTATCTTCTTCCTTTCTCATCCTTACTTGATGTTATTTCATGTCTATATGCTTCCCTTGATGTTTTCTTGCATTTAGAGTGGTTTTTGAGGCAAAATAGGAGCCAGTTTTAGAAAAAAAACGATTTTGAGGCAAATAGTTACTGTTCACATTTTTCCACTTGCTCCGATTCGGCTGATTTTTGGTGTCCAAAGAAATGGGGGTGTGAGGAATCAATGTCACTGTTATACAGTGAGGAGACCCTTTTTTTGGCCAAATTCCAACGTTTAGACCACTTTTTGGGCCATTTTGTGTTTCTCAGTGGCTGATTTTGTGTGGTTTTCAGTGTTTTTAGGTCCCTCAGTGTTTTTGTGTTGAATTTTTGTGAAAAATTGCATAAAAAAATTGTCTTAGGGCTTCTTGATTGATAGATTTTATGTGCCCTACGTTTTTGCATTTTTGGTGTGCATAATCATCTTAGGGCCAGTTTGTGTGCTGTTCTTTGTGAGTCATCTTGAGTGTGTTTTTGTGCTGATCTTTAGTGCATGACCAGATCCTCTAAGGGCATACCAATTGACCTAGACCTTGAAATAGAAAGGACCCTTAGGAAGCAAAGGAAGGCTAGAGAGTTAGAGCACCCCAAAGAATCTGATAATCCTCCTGCCTTTTCTACCATTGCATCTGATAATCCTCCTAACCCTGACTTAAACACAATGGCAGCTAATGGGAATGAACACAATCAAAATGGAAATATTGTAAATCATGGTCATTTGGATGGTAGAACCATTAGAGAATTGGCTGCCCCTGATATGCACTATCAGTCTTTATGCATTCAATATCCCCAATTGGATGCAACCTTTGAATTGAAATCTGGCCTAATCCATTTGCTTCCCAAGTTTCATGGCCTTGCAGGTGAAGATCCGCACAAGCACCTCAAAGAATTCCATGTTGTCTGTTCCACAATGAGGCCACAAGGAGTTGATGAGGAGCAAATAAAGCTTAGGGCCTTTCCATTTTCATTGGATGGAGCTGCAAAGGATTGGTTATACTACCTACCACCTGCTGCCATCACAAGTTGGGATGGGCTAAAAAGGATCTTTTTGGAGAAGTTCTTTCCAGCATCTCGAACAGCCGCTATTCGGAAAGAAATTTGTGGCATAAGGCAGAATCATGGGGAGACATTACATGAGTATTGGGAGCGATTCAAGAAACTGTGTTCTAGTTGTCCACACCATCAAATCAGTGACCAGCTGCTGATCCAATACTTCTATGAAGGTCTTATTCCAATGGATAGGTATTTGGTGGATGCAGCTAGTGGAGGAGCCCTCTCTGAAAAGACACCAGCAGCTGCTCAAGAGCTAATCTCCAAGATGGCACAGAATGCCCAACAGTTTGGTACCAGGTCAGCCATTCCCATGAGACAGGCCAATGAGATTAGTGTTGCTGCCATCAATGACCAACAGAGGATAGAGAACAAACTGGAGGAATTGGCTTCCATGGTCAGACAGCTAGCCCTTGATAAAGGACAGTCCCAATCTCAACAGGTATGTGGTATTTGTTCATTATCCTCCCATGGTACTGACCAATGTCCTCAATTGCAGGAGAATACAGAAGCTTGTGCTGGCATTTTTCCAGGAAGACCCTTCCAGCCACAACATCATCAGCAGCAACACAGATATGATCCATATGCTGCCACCTATAATCCAGGGTGGAGAGATCATCCAAACTTGAGGTATGGAGGTCCTTCCAACCAGCCATTCCAGCCACAGCAGCAGCAACCTCAGCAGCACAGATTCAATGCACAAAGACCAAGTCAACCAATGCAGCAACAACAACCAGCCCCTAAATCCGAATCAAGCTTGGAAGATATCATGAAGCAGCTCGTTGCCAACAATCTCCAGTTTCAGCAAAGGACCGACACTGCCATACAAAATTTGGAGACACAGATTGGACAGCTTGCAACCAACATCAGTGAGCTACGGAGTCAAGGTTCGGGTCAGTTGCCTTCACAGCCAGTTTCAAATCCAAGGGGCAATGTAAGTGCTATCGTTCTCCGCAGTGGTAAGGAGTTGAGCAGCCAACCCTCTCCACAACCAGAATTTGGGCAGCAACAAGAAAGCCAAAAGGAAGATCAGCCTCCTTCCATTCAAAAGGACAAGCAGCCCACCATTGATCAAGATAGAGGAAAGACTTCCTACAGCCATCCACTGCCATTTCCTCATCGAGCCACTCAAAATAAAAAGAAGGCAGAAGCTGAGTTAGACAAGGAGATCATGGAAACTTTCAAAAAAGTTGAGATGAACATACCACTCTTGGAGGCCATCAGACAGATTCCCAAGTATGCCAAATTTCTCAAAGACTTGTGCACCCACAAAAGGAAACTGAAAGGAAATGAAAAGATCAATTTGGGAAGAAATGTGTCAGCATTGATTCAACCTACCATGCCTCAGAAATGCAAAGATCCAGGGACTTTCACTATTCCTTGCACTATTGGAAATTTGCAATTTCATAATGCTATGTTGGATTTAGGAGCCTCTATTAATGTGATGCCTAAATCTGTGTATTCTTCTTTGCAGGCAGGTGCAGGCACATTGACATCTACAGGAGTGGTGGTCCAGTTGGCAAATAGGAGCACAGCATACCCTGAGGGAGTATTAGAGGATGTGTTAGTGAAGGTAAAAGATTTCATATTCCCTGCTGACTTCTATGTTTTGAATATGGAGGATGATCACACACCTGGACACGCACCACTTATTCTAGGTAGACCTTTCTTGAAAACTGCAAGGACAATAATTAATGTGCATGAGGGTACTTTATCTATGGAGTTCGCTGGTAACACTATTCAATTCAATATCATTGATGCCATGAAATATCCCTTAGAAGATCATTCTGCCTTGCATGTTAACTTTATTGACTTAATGGTGGAGAAAGCATGTGTTGAGTTGTATGATCTTGAGTCTGAATTCCCCACCATCCATAATTTTCCTGATGATATGCATTGCCTTCAGTGTCATGACGAACTCAGTAAGTGTAGTGCTTGTTCTGAAATAGATGAGTTTTTGAGTATTATTGAGAGTGCACCTTCTCATACTATATGTGATTCTGATGTGCCTCCCATAGAGGAAGTTTCTGTTGTTGAGAATGTATTGCAGGTAGGTGGCAACATAAGCAGACTGGTGCCTTCAATTCAACAGCCACCCACCTTGGAGTGTAAGCCCCTGCCCGAGAATCTGAAGTACGCCTACTTGGCAGATGGAGACAAGCTACCCGTGATCATTGCCAACAACCTTCAGCCTGACCAAGAGGAGAAGTTGCTGAATCTGTTGAAGCAACATAAGAGAGCCATAGGTTGGTCACTTGCAGACATTCCTGGTATATCCCCTTCCTTATGCATGCACAGGATTCATTTAGAGGAAGAAGCTCGACCAGTGAGACAGCCCCAAAGGAGACTCAATCCCACCATTCTAGATGTGGTCAAGAAAGAGGTAAGTAAACTACTTTCGGCTGGCATTATTTATCCTATTTCTGATAGCAAGTGGGTGAGTCCAGTGCAGGTAGTTCCAAAGAAGACAGGATTCACAGTGGTAGCCAATGAGAAGAATGAGCTAGTACCCATGAGAGTGCAAAACAGCTGGAGAGTCTGCATTGATTATAGGAGGCTCAACCAAGCTACCAGGAAGGATCATTTCCCACTCCCATTCATTGATCAGATGCTAGAGAGGTTAGCTGGGAAGTCCCATTACTGCTTTCTTGATGGTTTTTCTGGTTATTTTCAGATTTGTATAGCACCGGAGGATCAGGAGAAGACCACCTTCACCTGCCCCTTTGGCACTTTTGCATACCGGAGGATGCCATTTGGTCTATGTAATGCCCCAGGTACATTCCAGCGATGCATGGTGAGTATATTTTCAGATTTACTTGAGCATTGCATGGAAGTTTTCATGGATGATTTTTCTGTTTATGGGACCTCCTTTGATGAGTGTCTAATCAATTTGGGTAGAGTCCTAGAGAGATGTGTTGAGAAGAATCTTGTCCTAAATTTTGAAAAATGTCATTTCATGGTTGAGCAGGGGATTGTTTTGGGTCATGTTGTGTCCAAGAGGGGTATAGAGGTTGATAAGTCCAAGGTCGATATCATTTCTTCTTTGCCTTACCCCGCGTCTGTGCGGGAGATACGTTCTTTCCTTGGACATGCAGGATTTTACAGGAGATTCATCAAGGACTTCAGCAAGATTGCCCTTCCAATGTCCAACCTGCTTCAGAAGAATGTGGAATTCAAATTTGATGAGTCTTGCAAGATGGCCTTTGAGGAGCTCAAGAGGCGCTTGACTTCCCCACCCATCATTCAGCCACCCAACTGGGACTTGCCATTCGAGCTCATGTGTGATGCTTCCAATTATGCAGTTGGTGCCGTCCTTTCACAACGAGTGGAGAAGAAGTCACACGTCATTGCTTATGCCTCGCGCACTCTGGACAACGCCCAAGCAAACTACACCACTACTGAAAAGGAGCTTCTTGCCATTGTGTTTGCTTTAGATAAATTTCGCTCTTATCTCCTGGGTTCTAATGTTGTTGTGTTTTCTGATCATGCAGCTTTGAAATATCTCTTGAAGAAGCACGATGCCAAACCCAGGTTGATACGGTGGATGCTCCTACTTCAAGAGTTCAATGTTGATATCAAAGACAAGAGTGGAGCTGAGAATCTTGTGGCTGATCATTTGAGCAGGCTTCCTTCCTCTTCAGATGCCACTACCATGGATTGTCAGCCTATCAAAGATGACTTCCCAGATGAGTTACTCTATCACTTGCATGGTACTGAGCCCTGGTATGCTGACATTGTTAATTTTCTAGCTGCATCTGACATCCCTGCCCATCTTAAGAGAGATCAGTTAAGTAAATTTAAAAGTCAGGCCAAGTACTATGTATGGGATGATCCATATCTATGGCACATGTGTAGTGACCAAGTCCTTAGGAGATGTGTGCCCGATATTGAGTTTGCTTCAGTTTTGCATTTCTGTCATTCACTTGCATGTGGTGGTCACTTTGGTCCTCAACGCACAGCTAGAAAGGTCCTAGACTCAGGTTTATATTGGCCATCCCTTTTTCGAGATGCTCATACATTTTGTAAGAATTGCACACGTTGCCAGCACACAGGATCAATATCACGTAGGAATGAAATGCCTCAGCAACCCTTACTATTTTGTGAGATCTTTGATGTTTGGGGTATTGATTTCATGGGTCCTTTTCCTGTCTCCTTTGGTTTTCTGTACATTCTTTTGGCTGTGGATTATGTTTCAAAATGGGTGGAAGCTAAAGCCACCAGGACTGATGATTCTTCTGTGGTTGCAGATTTTGTTAGATCTCATATTTTCTGCAGGTTTGGCATTCCCAAGGCCATCATCAGTGATCAAGGATCTCACTTCTGCAATAGAACGATGCAATCCATGCTTCGAAAGTATGGAGTTTTACATAAAGTGGCGACGCCCTACCATCCACAGACCAATGGGCAGGCTGAGGTTTCAAACAGAGAGATCAAGCATATTCTAGAGAAGACAGTCCAACCCAACAGGAAAGATTGGAGCAAAAGGTTGGAAGATGCACTTTGGGCCTACCGCACAGCCTACAAGACTCCTATTGGCATGTCCCCATATCGACTGGTCTTTGGAAAGGCATGTCATCTGCCGGTAGAGATTGAGCATAAGGCCTATTGGGCGGTAAAGCAATGTAACATGGATATGACAGAGGCTGGTTCACAACGAAAGCTTCAATTGCAAGAGCTTGAGGAATTGAGATTGGAAGCATACGAGAACTCCAGAATTTACAAGGAAAAAACTAAGGCTGCTCATGACAAATTGATCAACAAGAAAGAGTTCAAAGTTGGCCAGAAAGTCCTCCTATACAACTCTCGTCTTAAACTAATGCCAGGTAAGTTGCGTTCTCGTTGGATTGGTCCTTTTGTGGTTACTCATGTTTTTCCTTATGGTGCAGTTGAGCTTATGGATGAGTCAACCACACGGCGATTCACAGTCAATGGGCAGCGGGTTAAGCCATTCTACGAGAGCTTTCATGAGCATACTATGGAGGAGCTGCATCTCCTCAACGCCGCCTACAATTGACAAAATCAGGCTGTTCCTCTCTCCCTATTTTGTTTTTTATCATTTACTTGTCCTATACCTGATTCTTGCTGCATGCTTACATTGAGGACAATGTAATGTTTAAGTGTGGGGGGAGGAGTTTTAGAAAAGTTAAAAAAAAAATAATAAAAAAATAAAAAAAAATATAAAAAAAAAAAAATTGCAAAATGAGGCAAATTGAGTTTGAAAGAATTTAGCATGATTAGAAAATTGATCTTATCTTTTTAGGCTTTCAAGTAAATTGAAAATGAGTTTGGCTTGGTGAGTTGATTGAGGTAGTCTTTGTGGGGATATTTGTGCATGTTCTTGTTCTTTCTTATGCTATGCCTGCATCCACTGAATTATGGGTATCATTCCAGAACTTGTTTTGAATCTTTATTGAAGCTATCAGTGCTCATGCATATGAAAAGATGATTAAGGCATTCTTTCATTTTACCCGTCATACCTAAAAAAAAAAAAAAAAAAAAATGATCTTATCCCTTCTTTAGGTTGAAGAACATTCATTGCATCCCTTGATTAAAAAAAAAAAAATTTAAGCAAGTCCTTTGGAATCAAAAAAAAAAAAAAAAAAAAAGATAGAAAGGCCAAAGGCCAAAGTGAGATGGAGCGTAAAACGCACTCACCAAGGTGGGATGGAGCGTAAAACGCACCCACCATGCGAAAAAAAAGAAGGGTTCTATTTTCTGCTTGCTTAATAGTTCTTCATTGATCTTGGGATTGTCTTGAATGTTTTCTTTCCTCCTAAAGTTTACTTTTCATTGTTATCTTCCTATCTCTTTCACCTTACCATGTTTGAGCCATGAATAAAAGTCCTTTTGATTTGCATGCATAAAGCACTGAGAGTGGAGATTTAGAAGATGAGCATATCTGGTAGTGGAATTATGATTTGGTGGATTTGGGCATAGCATTTGAGGAACTTGAAAGCATGTTCTTATTCTATCAGGGTCTGCTTATTTTGACTCGCCTTGCCAAGTGAAATTGCCATGCTACTTGTTTGTTTGGGAAGTGTAAGAAAGATGATCTTTGAAGTGTTGAATTCTTATAAAACTTGTCATGCCTCTCATTTTGCATTCTTTGCATCCTTTTTATTTGAGAGTGAATGTTAGTGTTTAGTGTTTTGCCCAGGAGTGCAAAAGTCCAAGTGTGGGGGAATTTGATAGAGCACATATTTTCATACTATTTAGCCCTCATATTTAGTCCTTTCTGCACATTAGTTGTGTTATTTCATTCATCTTAATTTCATTTCATTTTATTTTATAGGAATTGGGCTTCACACTATTTTATTTTATTTTTCCAGGTTTAGGGTCATGGAGCATGAGATGGGGCATGAGACATCTTGATGGCAATGAGATATCTTGGAAATTGGAGATAGAGAAGCAAGGGCAATTTTGGCAGATTTGACCTTCTGCACTTATTTCAGTATTTTGGCCGAGATAAAATTCCAGAATGAAGATGATGTCTTCAGAGATATTGTAGGAGACTTCTTGAGCTTTCTGTAATGGTATGGTTTGTAAAAATCCGAGTTCGTTTGGGCCTTCAAACAGCGCTTCAAAGTCGGGACCAGAAAGCAGGGTTAAATTAGTAAACCTACATTGAATGCTGATTCTTTAAAAGGCCATATCTTGGGCGTCCGATATCCAAATCAAGCGATTCAAAAGCCCAAATTCATCTACTCTTCCGGATCTACAATTTTTATGAAGAGGCCGAAGCCCAGAACACGCGTTAACCTATCCGAAATCGGCCGTCAAGTTGCGGTAACCTAGGGTTTCCTCCTAAAACTCTATTTAAGCACCTTAAGAGGCCATTAAAGGGGGATTCGGGAAGGACGTGAACAGTAGCCGATTTTTCTCTTCTCTCCATTGTTCTTGTCAAGATGGAGGGCTAAGGATTCTGTAATCAAGTTGCAACACCATCCTTGTTCCCGGTTTGAGTCTTGGATTTAATGGAAATATGTTTGTTTTAGTTTTAACTTTGTTGTTTTCTTGTTTCCGTTCTCTCTTAAATCTGTGTATGTGTTGATACCGGTTGGATGAATGCATGCATTGTCTTTGTTTGAGAATCCAAGGTTTTTGTGCTCGGTTGAGGCTTTAACTGGAATCAAGAACAACCTGTTTGGATGGTATTCCAATCAGTCTCGAATCTGTGCAATAAGGGGAATCAAAACTGATAGATTGAACTAAGAGGTTTCTGAAATCTGTTTATTGGTTTTCTTCCAAATCTTTGGCGGTTGTTAAAGGATTTTTCTGATTTTCGATTTGAGGGTTAAAACTAAACAAATGGTTTATTGAGAAGGCAATGAAAACTGGGATAGAAGGATTGGTTTGCAACTGATTGCATCTTGATTTATTGTGTTCTTGCTCATTTTGTTTTCTGTTTTTCATCAAAAACTCCCCCCTTGTTTAGCCTTGTTTTGACAGATCCGTTTGAGGTTCGTTGGGAGACGACTTAGGGTTGCACCTATATTGCAAATCCGCATCATCATACTATCTAATCTATTGGTGTTCGACAGCCCCGATCATATGGTGACATTCCAATACTTGAATGGAAACTATTATTGTAGGCAAATTCCACCAAAGGTAGGTGCTCATCCCAACTACCTTGGAAATCTAGAACACACGCTCTCAACATATCCTCGAGAGCTCTGATCGTCCTCTCTGACTGACCATCTGTCTGCGGATGAAATGTTGTACTAAACTTCAACTGAGATCCCAATGCCTCATGCAAAGCTCCCCAAAAATGAGAAGTAAAACGAGGATCTCGATCTGATACAATGCTGGATGGGACACCGTGCAACTTCACGATCTCCTCAATATAAATTTGGGCAAATCTGTTCAATGGATAAGTCTTCTTAATAGGTAGAAAATGGGCTGATTTAGTTAATCGATCAACAATCACCCATATAGCATCATAGCCCCTAGTAGTCCTGGGTAAACCCATCACAAAATCCATAGCTATATTATCCCACTTCCACTCCGGAATAGGTAATGGAAGTAATAAACCTGCGGGTTTTTGATGTTTTGCTTTAACTTGCTGGCATATTGAACACTGTGAAACATAATTGGCTACATCTTTCTTCACACCACTCCACCAATACTGACGCTTTAGGTCATGGTACATCTTCGCAACACCTGGATGGATAGTATAACGACTCCTGTGTGCTTCATTAAAAATCTCTTGTTTAAGATTTCCATCATCGGGTATACAAATGCGTCCCTGAAACAAGAGTATACCATCACTCCGTAGAGTATATCCCAAAGGAGAAAATTTCTCTATATCTGCCAAAATTCGAGCCAACTTTTCATCTTTTGATTCTGGTTCTTGATTAAATCAAATAACTCGGGTTGCACCCTCATATAAGCGCAACTCATCACTGTACTATCCTCTGGGGCTGAGATAGATAGAGCACTCAATTGCTCCAATAACTTCCATTCTTGAACCATCATTGTAGCCATAGAAGCTCCTCGCCGACTTAAAGCATCGGCTACTACATTGGCCTTTCCTGGGTGGTATAGAATCTCATAGTCAAAATCTTTAAATAACTCGACCCAACGTCTCTGTCTCATGTTTAATTCTTTCTGGGATAGAAGATAGTGTAAACTCTTATGATCTGTATAAATTTCAACTTTCTCACCATATAAATAGTGTCGCCATATTTTCAATGCAAATACTACCGCTGTCAACTCTAAATCATGAGTGGGGTAGTTCACTTCGTGTTTCTTCAATTGCCTTGAGGCATAAGCATTAACTCGACCCTCTTGCATCAATACGCAACCCAAACCTGAATGGGATGCATCGCTGTAAATGGAGTATTTCTCTCCACTTCTTGGAATGGCTAAAACTGGTGCAGTAGTTAACTTTCGCTTCAATTCTTGGAAGGCACGTTCACACGCGTCATTCCATTCAAACTTCTCTCATTTTCTTGTTAGCTTAGTCATAGGGGAAGATAAACGAGAAAATCCCTCAATGAATCGCCTATAATAGCCTGCAAGTCCTAGAAAACTTCGTATCTCTGTCACTGTCGTCGGCCTCGGCCATTCCATAACTGCTTTAGTCTTGGCTAGATCCACTGAAATTCCATTTCCAGAAACCACATGGCCTAGAAATCCAATCTGAGTAAGCCAAAACTCACACTTGCTGAACTTGGCGTATAGTTGCTCCTCTTTAAGCCTCTGCAAAACTAGTGTAAGATGCTCCGTATGCTCCTCTTCATTAGGTGAGTATACTAGAATATCGTCAATGAAGACAATAATGAATCGATCTAGGTACTCACGTAGAACTCGATTCATTAAATCCATGAAAACGGCTGGGGCATTCGTCAACCCAAACGGCATCACCACGAACTCGTAGTGTCCATAGCGAGTCCTGAAAGCAGTCTTTTGAATATCCTCATCTCTAACTCGCACTTGATGGTATCCTGATCTCAAATCTATCTTCGAGAATACCTCAGCTCCTCTCAACTAATCAAACAAGTCATCCACTCGAGGTAAGGGATACTTATTCTTCACTGTTACCTGGTTCAATTGGCGATAGTCAATACATAACCTCAAAGATCCATCTTTCTTTCTCACGAACAATACTGGTGCACCCCACGGGGATGAACTGGGTCAGATATAACCCTTCTCCATTAGTTCTTCTAATTGGGCCTTTAATTCCTTTAGCTCATTAGGTGCCATCCGATAAGGAGCCTTAGAGATAGGCTGTGTACCAGGTAGTAACTCAATAGTAAACTCTGATCCTCTCCAAGGAGGTAATCCTGGTAGCTCATCAGGGAAAACTTCTTGGAAATCTCGTACTACTGGTACCTCTGATAACTTTGTCTTGCTTCCCTCGTCCGTGGTTACAAAGGCTAAATAAGCTTCACATCCATCACGCATCAGCTTCTCGACTTTCATCACTGAGATCATAGGAATCGTAGCCATAGGCTTAACTCTTTTATAAATAAGAACCGGTTGTTGGGGTAATTCGAAGTCAATAATCTTTCGCCGACAATCGACTCTTGCATAATGCCGTGATAACCAATCCATGCCAAGGATCAAATCGAAATCCTTAACATCGAGAATTACCAAATCTCCCACCAGCTTTTTATCATGAACCTCGATCTCACAATTCTCAAACATTTCCCTAGCGATCATAATCTTATCTCCCGGCGTAGACACAATCAAGTGATATGGAAAAGAAATCCGAGAATGGGGAACATAACATACTGTGCGTAGTGCAATAAAAGAATGTGTGGAACCAGTATCAAATAATGCTCGCACATCATGACCATATAAGGATAAAATACCTTGGACAGTCCCGTCGCCCTGCTCCGCCTCAGCTGTGGTAAGAGCATAAACTCTACCCTGCACCTGTCTATCTGCGGGCTGTGGATGCTGAGCTACTGGTACTGCGGGTATAGGTGCTCCTGGCCCATTAGCTACTGGTGGCCTCTGATTTTCCTGTTGGCCTCTATTCTGGGGTGGTTGGGTACACCTGTTAGTCTTATGTCCTGTTTGTCTGCACCTATAACAAGTCACCTCCGGTGCTGGGAGCGCTGCTTGATTCCTCGGGCAATCTTTCTTCCTATGTCCTTCTTGTCCACACTGTTAGATTTGAATAGCAATGGCACCAACACCAAGAGGGGGGTGAATTGGGTTGTTTTAAAAATTTGATTGAAATTGAAAATCCTTTTAATGAAAAATGTGATTTTAGTGAAAGTGAGGATTAATGAAATGCTTGAAACAATAAATGAAACAAATAGCACAAGCATATAAGAGACACAACGATATATAGTGGTTCGGCTTAAACCAAGCCTACTCCACTACCTTAGCTCCTCACTAAGGATTTTTCAATCAATCCACTAAAAACCTCCTATCTCTCCGGATAGGCCCTCTAGCAACAAGCTAGGAAATACAACCCCTTGCTTCAACAAGCAAGTCCTCTAGCACTACAAGCTAGGTATTCAACCCCTTGCTTCAATAAGGAAGTCCTCTAGCACAATAAGCTAGGAATCAAAATCCTCCTACAAGCAATGTAGTCTCTCTAGCAAAACAAGCTAGGAAAAATACAAAGAGATATAAGATTGGAGAGGATCTGAGAAACAATATTCTCAGTTACAAACTCTCTCAAATATAAATACAAGGCTTGATAATGAATTTAACAAAATGAATACAAAGCCTTGAAATGAGAGCGAATTTACCAATGAAGCACAACCATGATCTTAGCACTTGGGAGCTTGTAATGTAATCTCTTGGTTAGCTTGAAACATCCATTTGACTTGTATTTATAGTCTCTTGAAAGCCCATGGACGAATCTTGCCGTTGGTAGTGGGAAAGCCACTTTGGGTGAGTGGAAAAACTAGCCGTTGGGGGTTTCTGCGACACAAACGGTCGACAGATGCAAGGCATCGGTTGACAGATTAGCAAGAATTTAAAATCCGGTCGACAGATCAAAAGGAACGGTCGACAGATGCTTGTGCGAGCATTCTGCCGGTCGACAGATGGTGCATACCATTGATGCATCACTGAATGACATTCTGTCGGTCGACAGATGGACAGAAATTGAAGATTCGGTCGACAGATGGTGAGACATCTGTTGACAGATGAAGCCATCTTTCAGGACATGCATACAGCACAACTTATTTACATTTTAATTTATTTATAAATAACGAAGTAACCCATTTTAATTTATTTAAAATGTCCACATTTTAATTTATTTATATTTTACCTCCATTTACTTTAATACATAAATGTAAATAACGAAGTACCCCCCATTTGGATTCAATAAAAATACTTAGAAAATCAAAATCCATAAGAATAAAAAAGTAGAATTTGGGTTTTAGTACAAACTTAGGATTTTGCGATTTTACCACCTCCAAGATATACGCTTTCCATTTCTTGAAAAATTCATTAAAAATCGTTTTGGCTCTAATGAATGATAGATATCAAATTACCGGGAGTTTGTTTTCTAAAAAGAAAACTCTTTCTTATACTTCTCCTTATAAGGTGCTAATCTCCCAGACTTAGAAAAATTTTGAGACGTTATCAAAACGAGTTTCAAAACATGATGCATGAACTAAAAGATTTTTCATACGATTAAATTTCAAGCCAAAACCTTTCATGCACACTTCAAAATATAAAAACTTATTTTGAAATTTGAGATTAACATAAATGATTTTCATACTTAAGATTGGATTTTCATTAAACACATTTATGTTCAAGTTGGTCTTTTGCCGTAAAACAATTTTAGCTCTATGTTGACCAACAACTTCAAAACTTATTTTGAAAATCCTTTTAGGAGATGCTTTTAAATCTTAATACTTGTTTGAGCAAATCTCCATTTATAGAAAACTATAGATTATTTGGTTTTCATTTTCACAAAGGTACTTGAAATTGATTTTGGTTGAAAATCATAAACTTGACTCATGACTTGGGGATAGAACAAAGTATTGTTTTTCATCATCAAAACTAAACACAAGGGTAGAACATCACACACTTGTAACATACATTCCTTCCAGCTAGGCACGGTCCCCCGTGCTTCCTCCCACACTGACCACACTGTGGGTTATTCTCTGTCTTATTCCCTTGTCCAGCTGTCCACTTCCTCTTCTTATCATTGTTGGACGATCCTTGAGATGTACCTGTGCCCTTCTTGGCTGCTTGTGTTGCTCTCCACTCGTTACGATCACGCTCGATAGTATACGCTCGCTGGACTACTGTGGCATAATCAATGCTCAGAGCTCCTCCAAAAGCATGTCGGATGTCTGCACGCAATCCTCTTTGGAACTTGGCTTCCTTCCTTGCTTTAGTGGACACTAATTTCGGAGCATATCGGGACAAGGCTGTAAACTCTGCCTCGTACTGAGCCACCGTGTTAGTACCTTGCACCAACTCAACGAACTCATAGACTTTCTGTTCCTTGACCCATGCTGGGCAATAAGCGTCATTGAACACCTGTTGAAACTCGACCCATGTGGGCTCTCGGTTGCCAAACCTCTGACGGGTAGTCTCCCACCATCTCTCGGCGTCGCCTCTGAACATGAACGTGCTAAGTCGCACCCGTCGATCATCCACACAACCGATAGATCGAAGATGCTTCTCTATCGATAGCATCTAGTTCTCTACCGTTGTTGCATTTGTACCTCCATGGAATGCCGGTGGACGAAACGCCATGAAGTCCATCAATAATTGACTCCCAGTGTCTGCCGCTACAACTGGAGTTGTTGGGGCGTCTAGCGGATCTCTTCCACTGCCTTCTGCTTCTTGTGGTACTTGTGGTTGTCTCGCCTGATTCGTCACAAGAGTATCGACTATCCTCATCAAACCTGCCAACATGCCTCACATCTCGGCCATACCCTGTCGCAAGTCACTACCAGACTCCCTTGGTGAACCTGGTGTAGGAACTGGCACCTCGTCTGGCGTAGTAGCAGCCTGACTGCGGGTAAAGGGTCGTCCTCTTCTATCACTCATCTTCCTGCATCACCACTTAGGGTCAGAATACTATAAATTGAGCCACTTATCTAACTAACAGACACAAGTCCTAACTCTACCCAACATCCTATGTGTGTACGGGAGACTTCACAAAACCTGTCTCTGATACCAATACTGTAACACCCCCCTCTTCTAGAGCTGCCGGAGAGGAGGTGCTACGGGAAGTAAAATATAAAACTAACTAATAACTGAAATCTGATACCAATATAAACAACTTAGTCAACTGAAATAAAACTCTGAGTCAACAATATCTGAAACCACAAACTACATTTAAGGAAAAATCCCTCAACTGAAACATAAGTTAAACTTAAACTGATAAGACACTAAAACTAACAACTCCCAGACATCTTTAGTCTTGTGCGGCTCCACGTACACACACTACTGGACACTGCTGCTAGGCCCCACCTCTGGTACTCCCCCGCTAGGACCTTGAATGGTGAAGAGTACAAGGTGAGCTACAAAGCTCAGCAAGTAAATAAACTAGAAAGAATAACTGAAGCTGAATCGAAGAATATCGATATTGATGAATACTTACTGAACTTGTACTGAGTGAAACACTATCTGTTTGCATTTATAAATGTATTGCACATAAATGGTAAGATAAATGCAGGGATGCAACTTTGGCACATAGGCTCACATAACTATAAAACATACCTGGCTAATCTGAACCTGCAACATAAAAACTGTAAGCACATAGAGTGGGTAGTATAGTATACGCCTAGCTCCCTGGTCGACATCAGGCAAGCATCTCATAACTGAGATATAACTAACTGATACTAGTGGGATCCCCGCGGACAAGCCGCCTGGTGCGCATAATGTAATGCTCACATAAATGCTAGCACACGAAATGTAGTGCTCCATATAAGGTCATGCTCAATGCTCATACAATATGTATGCACATAATGTCACAAAAATAATGCTGAACATGTCAGAATAAATGCTAAACATGTTATACGATCTTTACTAGGTTTATTGAGATACAAAGATCCTAAAATTTTTGAGTATAAGCATGGCATATTAGATTTTATCATATCTTGGCATAAAATTCAATATTTAAATAATTAAATGTTTAAATTAAATTTGAGACTTGCCTCAAGAATTTATTGGAAGTCATCTGGGTGCTATATGATGTTATTCGGATGATTGAGAAAGTCTAAGGAGCAATTCGAATGAAATAGAAGCTTATTCGAATGAAAAAAAAGAACTACAGCAAGCTCATTCGAATGACAGAAGACTCATTCGAATGATAGAGACTCATTTGAATGAAAAAGAACTCATTCGAATGACAGAGACTCATTCGAATGACAAAGAACTCATTCGAATGATAGATGATATATAACAAAGGCTATACGGATCTGATCAAGGACTCATTCGAATGACTCTCAAATTCATTCGAATCAATTTTGGAATTTTCCAACTTTTGAACTGGCAAAAACCGACTCATTCAAATGCAACAGTAACCTTATTCGAATGAATTTATGGGTTACTCACGGATCATTCGAATGACAAAAAGGCTCATTCGAATGCTAGACTATACAAAGCAACAGCTTACTCACAACTTTAAGGACTCATTCGAATGACAAGGAAACTCATTTGAATGACTGACACAATATAAGGGAAAAACTTACGATAACACTGGAAACTCATTCGGATGCCTCAAAACCCATTCGAATGATACAAGATTCATTCGAATGACTGGAATCTCATCAGAAATAAAACCCACACTAACAGAGACCATATCTTGAGTAAGAACTTACCCTCACTACACCATTCCGAAAGAAAACTTGAGAGAATAATCTCAATTGATATAGAAACAACTTAGGAATGATTTACTGATCATAGTTAATGAAAACGTTGCAAAGAACATGCAAGAATTGGCTGGAAGACTCACTGTAACGCATACATATATATGTAAATGCATGCACATACGGTTTGATTAAACTGGAAATCCAAAACAACAGTCTTGGCATTCTGAGATCACCGTTAATATGATTTGAAGACCATATTTAAGAGATTAACGATCAAGAATCACATGTTATCTCCTTCATGCACTCACTGTTCTCTGTATATACATATACATAAACATACTGAAACTGATATGAATATGAATGCAATGAAGAACTGAACAACTGAGAATGAACGAACTTGAATCTGTAATGGAAGGAATTACAGATAAGACACTTACCTTACACTAACTCTGATCGTATCAACGATTGCAACAAGAAAACTCCTACGCAACCTCACTGTTAAAGCTTCTTCAAACCCTCTGCCTCTTCTTCTCTCTTTTTCCTTCACACGGCGTGAAGAAAAATGAATGCTAATGGAAAATATATACTGATGAAACCCTAGATTTGACTCCTTATAATCTTGAAACCCTTCTCCTACCACAACTAGGAGACTTTAATCTCAATCCCCCTCGCGAACGAATTTCCATCCTCATAATAGCTTATTATTAATTAATTAAATAACAACTTCCTTAAATGACCCTCAAGTCCTTGCATTTAATTTCCCATAATATAAAAAGAATTAAACGCTATTTAAAAGCTATTTTCTCAACTAAAAATATTCTAAATTGCCACATTAAAATTAAACGGCGAATTCTCTTAATTAATTACTACTATAATTAATTAACTAATTCCAATAAATACTATTCCCTCTAAAGGGTTGTTACAGCGAACCTATGTAATTTTGGATATGTTTAAGATGTTCAGTTATCACTTTCTAGAGATGATGTATATTAATACATTTTGTAGACGTCTTGAACAATTCTATGACAAATAAAGTATTATGGTTGTGAACCATATCAGGTTCGATCTAGCTTTCGCATTTGAAATTTTAACGCCTATCTTAGCTATTCGATTATTGGGTTTGTTAAGATGAGAAGGTGAAAATTAGGGTTTTTGGGATATTGTGTAATGTACGTCAGCTATTGTGGTAGGAAAAATTATTATATTCCTAAAATCCTAAGTTATAACACGCTCAAGAAATTTGGGGTGTTACAGTTGATATCAGAGCGAACCTAGGGAAAAGTTCGCATGTGGTTAGATGAGTAAAGCCACCGTAAGTTTTGGGAATTAGATTAGGATTTTTGAAATATTTAGTGGCATACTCTTATTGCTTATTCAAATTGAATCGTGCCACGCCATGATGATTTAATAGATCGTCCTGTCTTCTTGCCAGATGGTGAATACAAGAAGGAACAGGCGTGAGAGAGGCAATGGCGAAGAAAGCAACACCAACCCGCACCCAGGAGGTGGTGTGAGAGGTTAAAGAGATGCACGAGCTGACGTTGGTAAAGGCCGGATTGATAGGACCAAGAGAATCCTAGAAGGCATGGCTGGGCGAATTTTGGAGTTGCAGCCCGAGCAAAGAAGAGTAGATTCCTTGGAGAGGTATCTATGACAAAACTCGCCAGTGTTTCGAGGAAAACCGGCATATGACCCTAGAATCAGTGAATACTAGTTAGACCCGACCGAGAAGATCCTACAAAGATTGAGAATCTTGAATGAGGACAAGGTCAACTGTGCGAACTATATGCTGGAAGAGGAAGTTGCCCAATGGTGGGGGTCTATGCAGTGAGCGATACATAACCGGACAGGATCTCAAAGGTTGGCAACGAACGTAGAATTGGGGGAGGCACCCCAGATGTCGTGGGAACGGTTTAAGGAACTGTTCAATGGGAAATTCTTTCCCACTTGCTGGAAGTTGGCTAGAGCTCGAGAGTTTATGAACTTACGTCAAGGGCCAAATATGTCTGTGGCCCAATATGAGGCTGAATTTTTGCGGTTAATCAAGTATATGTCGTTGTACAGGATGGATTTTTGGGAAATTCTTACAAGGCTTGCGAATCGAATTTCAACAGCTGATGAGCCTAGTCCATGTGGAGTCTTATGCAGACATAGTTTTCAAAGCTATGACGGTCGAGGAGAATATGACGTGAGTGGCAGAACTAAAGGCCATGACTGTTCAAGCTGGAGGACAATCAAAGAAATCCCACTCAACTTTGGGACCTCAGGATGGGAAGATTGTGAAAAAGGGGAAGGCATGCTTTAGATGCAAAAAGAGGCACCCGGGGAAGAGGTACGATGGTCAAATCATTGTCTGTTACACCTGTGGACAGCCCGGGCATACTTCCAGAAATTTCTCAAAGGGAACGGTCCAAGAAGGAAAAGCCATAGCAGCAACACCAGTGAGCGTGATCTGCTACAATTGCAAACAGCACGGGCACATCTCAAGGAATTGCCCGAAGAAGAAAGAGCAGCAGCTAAAGATTGAAGAGGGAAAAGGGACCAAACATGGGCGAGTTTATAATTTGACCAAAGAAGACGTAGAAGCGAACCCTACAGTTATCCAAGGTACTCTCTTCATTTTGGATACTCCTGTGCATGCATTGATAGATCCAAGGTCTACTCATTCTTTTATATCGCATGCTTTGGCTAGGAGTTTGAGAGTAGAAACCGAGTCTATGGGGTGTCTTATGGTGATTTTGACACCTATGGGTAAAAGTATGAAGTCCTCATAAATGGTGAGGGGATGTGAAATTAGCCTGAGTAATGTTCGGTTCCAGGCTGATCTGATTTTGTTAGAAGTACATGACTTTGACATAATCTTAGGGATGGACTTCTTGTCCAAGTACGATGCCAATATAGACTGTCGTAGGAAGATAATGACCATAAGAGAACCCGAGGGAGGGTGGGTCAAATTTCAAGGGCAAAGCAACCCCAAGATTGGAAAGATGATTTCAGCAATGAAGGCAGCAAAGTTGTTAAGCCAAGGAGCTCATGGATTCATAGCTTATGCTCAGTTAGAAGAAAGAGAGGTACCAAAGCTCAATGAGGTGCGAGTGGTACGAGAATATGAGGATGTGTTTCAGGAAGAATTATCGGGACTACCTCCACCTCGGGAAATCGAGTTCTCAGTTGAGTTAGTGCCAGGAACCCAATCGATATCAATTCCGCCATACCGAATGGCTCCGGCAGAGATGAAAGAATTGAAGAGTCAGCTACAGGAGTTGACTGATAAGGGGTTCATTAGGCCAAGCACGTCGCCATGGGGCGCACCAGTGATATTTGTAAAGAAGAAAGACGGGAGTCTAAGGATGTGCATTGACTACCATCAGCTAAATAAAGCCACTGTAAAGAACAAGTATCCGCTCCCAAGGATAGACGAGTTGTTTGATCAACCACAGGGAGTGAAGGTGTTCTCGAAGATTGATTTGAGATCCGGATATTATCAGCTGAGAATTAAACCAGATGATGTTCCGAAGACGGCATTTCGGTCGAGGTATGGCCATTTTGAGTATTTTGTAATGCCCTTCGGATTAACTAATGCTCCAGCAGCATTTATGGATCTTATGAATAGGGTGTTCAAGCCCTACCTGGATCGGTTTGTGATCGTCTTCATAGATGATATACTGGTGTATTCTTTGAATGAGAGTGAGCACGAGGAGCACTTGAGGATAGTGCTAGGAACCCTCAGGAAACACCAATTGTATGCCAAGTTCTCGAAGTGCGAGTTTTGGCTATCCCAAGTTGCATTTCTTGGTCATGTAATCTCAGCCAAAGGAATCTCAGTGGATCCGGCCAAGATTGAGGCTATTCAAAGATGGAAGCAGCCGACATGTGTGACCGAAGTGTGAAGCTTTTTGGGATTGGCAGGCTACTATCGAAGATTCATGGAAGGGTTTTCGAAGATAGCTGCACCTATGACGAAGCTCATACGGAAGGAGGTAAAGTTCGAATGGACTGTAAAGTGCGAGGAAAGCTTTCAAGAGCTCAAGGATAGACTGACCTCGGCACCTATTCTGGCAATGCCTAGTGGGCCTGGTGGATATGTTGTGTACACTGATGCCTCGAAGGTTGGTTTCGGCTGTGTATTGATGCAGCATGGTCGGGTGATAGCATATGGATCATGCCAGTTGAAGAGGCACGAAGTGAACTACCCAACGCATGACTTGGAGCTGGCAGCGATGGTATATGCTCTGAAGCTATGGAGGCACTACCTATATGGAGAGACGTTTGATGTATTCACGGACCACAAAAGTCTAAGGTATGTGTTCTCACATAAAGAGCTGAACATGAGGCAGCGACGATGGATGGAGTTCCTGAATGACTATGACTGCACCATCTTGTATCACCCAGGGCGTGCCAATGTGGTGGTTGACGCTTTGAGTAGGATTGTGCCTACTGTTATGGCCGGGTTGATGGCCCAGGAGTGGCTGTTGATTGAGGCTTTTAGCCTAATGACAGTCAGTGTAGTGCCGAAGGGATCTTCTATCCTAGTAGCTGGCCTGACAGTTCGGCTGGATCTGGAGACCAAGATACGGGAGGCTAGTGGTAGTGACCAGCGTATATGTCTATGGGTAGATGAGCAGGGCCAGCCCAAGAATTCAGATTTTGAGATGAGAAATGGCATTCTCAGGTTTCGGGGTAGAGTGTACGTGTCAAACCTTTGGGAGTTAAGGCAGAAAATTTTGAATGAAGCCCACAGAGCTAAGTATATTGTGCACCCAGCAGCTACAAAGATGTATCGAGATCTTCGGGAAATCTATTGGTGGCCTGGGATGAAGGTCAGCGTGGCTAGGAGGGTGGCACAATGTGATATATGCCAAAGGGTAAAGATTGAGCACCAAAAACCCGCAGGGTTGATGAGACCTTTGGAAGTTCCTGAGTGGAAATGGAAACATATCACGATGGATTTCGTGACAGGATTTCTGAAGAGTCGAAGGGGCTATGATGCCATTTGGGTGGTGGTAGACAGGTTGACAAAGTCAACGCATTTCTTTCCTTTAAGGATGGATCAACCGGTACGAAAATTCACCGAGCAGTATGTGAAGGAAATCGTACGACTCCATGGTGCGCCGGTAAGTATAGTTTCAAATCGGGACCCGAGGTTCACCTCGAGGTTTTGGGAGAGTTTGCAAGAATGCATGGGGACCCAATTGAAATTGAGTACGGCTTATCACCCCCAGACTGATAGGCAATCAGAGAGGACAATCCAAACGCTTAAAGATATGTTGCGATCCTATGCCCTTGATTTTGGAGGAAATTGGGAGGAGCATTTGCCACTGGTAGAATTCACGTACAATAATAATTACCACGGCAGCATTGGGATGGCTCCTTATGAGGCTTTGTAGGAAGAAAGTGTCGGTCGCCCATCTGTTGGACCAAAGTAGGGGAACGATAGATGTTAGGGCCCGAACTTGTGCAGCAGACTACCGATAAGATTCGAATAATCCAAGAAAGGATCCGAGCTGTGCAAAGCCGACAAAAATCTTACGCTGATAAAAGAAGAAGGGACCTAGAGTTCGAGGTAAGGGATCTAGTGTATCTCAAGGTGTCACCCCAGCATTTGGTGACACGTGGAAGCAGTAAAGGAAAGCTGAAGCCAAGGTATATAGGACCATATCCTATTGTGGAAAGAGTCGGACCTTTGGCCTATCGATTGGAGCTTCCGCCTAACTTGTCCGGGATTCATAATGTGTTCCCTGTCTCCCAACTTCGTAGGCATATGCCAGGTCCAACTCTCGGAGTTCGGGTGGAGACAATTGAGCTAAGAAATCACTAGACCTACCTGGAGTCACCTGGAGCAATTTTAGATCGCCGAACTCGAGTGTTACGAAATAAAGAGATCCCGTTAGTGAAGGTTCAATGGGGAAAGCATTCGGATGACGAGGCAACGTGGGAACTTGAGGAAACAATTAGGAAGAAATATCCTCATTTGTTAGGAAGAAATATCCTCATTTGTTCGAAGAAATGGAAATAGAGTAGGAAATTTTTATATTTTCTTCCAGAAATTGTATTCCATAATGCAATAATTATTTAACCTTCAATAAATTCGAGTATGTTTCAAAATTCGAGGACAAAATTCTTTTAAGGGTGGGAGAATATAATACCCCATATTTTTGTGAATATGCCACATATTTTTAGTGAGTTTAAAATATCGAAAAATATGCTTGAAATGGAAACAAGTGACCGAATCAGTCGTAGGGAGTTCCCTGGAGCTTAGATACCTAAGGACAAACGTATATTTTTGATGAGCGTCTCGAGGCGAGATTTATGACGCTGAAAGAAATCAAATCAGAGACGATTTTCGGTTAAGCTAAGTTGTAGCCTAAAATAGCCGAATGATGGTAAGGGGCTTTGGGAAATCGTATATATTGAGTAATTTTGAGTTATTAATTTTGAGATTTTAAGTATCTCGATAAATTTGATGTTTGAGGGTGTAATTGTAATTAGAAAATTATCCAAACGAAATAAGGATAAAAATTAAGAGCTTATGTGGTAAAAAATATTAAAGTTGAGGACTTGAAATAAGGGCCAAAATGTCATTTGGAAGAACTTTGGGGAATTAGCTTAGATTTCAAAAGTTAAATTCATTCTAGTTTTGGATTTCAAAAGCCATTCAATTATAGGTTTGAGTCTTTGGAGTCCATGGCTAAGATTGTGACAAGTGGCATAATGTGATTGGTTGAAGAAATCTATAAAAAGGCACCATGGGTTGTTCTCAAATCATTCCAAACAACTTTGAGACTTGAGGTACTCTAAGAGGAGGAGCTTTCTCTAGAGAGAGAGTAGGAAGTTCGGCAAGAAGGCGGGAAGGAATTGAAGGAGAAGCCGGGGAGAACGAGCCTCGTTGGAGTTACGAGCCTTCGCCGGAATTCACAAAAATAGTCAGAAATAAAGCAAGGTAAGTCCAATTTTTTTTTAATAATCCTATATAGGGGGAAGACAGGATCGCGTAGGTTCAAACAGAGTTCGAATCAGAGTTAAAATGAGGAAGTTATGGCCGAAATACCAAACCGAGGCGGAGTAGTCCAAAACTGCTGTGCAACACGTAAGATACACGCACTGGAAAATAGCTGCGCGTGAGGGCGCTTGGCCAACTTTTCTAGGACACGTGAGGGTGCGTGAGGGGCCCATTTTTCTTCAAATTTTCCAGTTTTGCCCCTAATTTAATGCCCCTCAACCCTATATAAAAATATTTAAGGTTAGATTTTCCAAAATATATGTTTTCTGCAGAAACCTAGGCCGTTTGCTGTGAAATTATACCATCGAAGAGATAAACCAACAAGGTGAGACTCCTATACTCCAAATCCTATTTTTATTCTCTTATGAGAGACTTCTATTGCATGAGACGTGTTTCTTGAAGTTCTTATACGTAAACTCTTATTGTTCTCTACGTGAAATCATGCTGCATATATAAACTGAATTTTCCTGAAAATATATGTTGTTGGCTTTTTAACTGTTGCCTTTATAAAATTCGTGTGGCCGTATTGTTCTACCTATTTGTTGTTGGCCGAGGGTAAATGTTGAATATCCCCCGAGAGGCGCTATGCGTGCGCCATCGAGAAAGCTCTCGTGGGGAAGACCGTGAGTCTAAGACACAACGGATGTGGTGCTTGCATGAGTTCTATGAGATCGGGCCGAAGTGACATGGTTAGGGACCTCCCGAGAGGCACTATGCATGCGCCATTGAGAAAGCTCTCATTGGAGGAGGCTAACGTGTTCACCAGGCGCTTCAGAGTAGTTCTCGTTGTCTTCTCATACATTTTACACCTGATCATGCATCGATGTAAACTATTTTTTTTTTGGAGTTTCTCACTAGAAGATTCATCTTCTGATTCGACTATGTCCCTGGAATATTCAAACGTTCCAGGTTCGACGAGCGGCTCTAAGGGAAAGGAAGTAGCTGAAGAATA
The DNA here is from genome assembly GCA_036245055.1 of Diospyros kaki. Classification (NCBI taxonomy): domain Eukaryota; kingdom Viridiplantae; phylum Streptophyta; class Magnoliopsida; order Ericales; family Ebenaceae; genus Diospyros; species Diospyros kaki. The sequence continues at coordinate 15,179,637 of BSEG01000009.1, read as the reverse complement.
AACTTAATTTACTGCCTGTAACATGTTTAGCATATTTTTTTTTTATATGCGAACCTATGTAATTTTGGATATATTTAAGATGTTCAGTTATCACTTTCTAGAGATGATGTATATTAATACATTTTGTAGACGTCTTGAACTTTATTTATGGTTGTGAACCATATCAGGTTCGATCTAGCTTCCACATTTGAAATTTTAACGCTTATCTTAGCTATTCGATTATTGGGTTTGTTAAGATGAGAAGGTGAAAATTAGGGTTTTGGGGATATTGTGTAATGTATGTCAGCTATTGTGGTATGAAAAATTATTATATTCCTGAAATCCTAAGTTATAACACGCTCAAGAAATTTGGGGTGTTACAAACTTCCTGATCTTTTCGACAATCATTGTGGTCAGGGGGTAGGCTTTGATCCATTTGGTGAAATAGTCGACTACCACCACTATGAATTTGAGTTGTCCCAGGGCAATCGAGAAAGGTCTAAGGAAGTCGACCCCCTACTTGTAAAACAGTCAAGGACTACTGAAGTTGTGGAGTTCTTCCAGTGGAGAATGATGTGCGCCTGCAAACCTCTGGCATTTGTGGCCAGTAATACCCAGCTCTCAATACCTTTGCTGCTAGGGATCATCCTCTGAGATGGCTTCCGCACACTCCTTCATGTACCTCGACCATGATATATCTGGATTGGTCGGTGTCAACACATTTGAGGAGTGGCATAGAAGAGCCTCTTCTGTACAATTGATCCCCGAGCAAGAAAAAAAAGTAAGTAGACTTTTTCAGCCTCCTGGCTTCCTTAGCGTCGGCGGGGATCATCCCATCTTGTATGAATTGGATGATGGAGGACCCCCAGAATTTTGGCTCCGTATCCATGGCTTGAACGTCGGCCAGGTCGACAGTGGGTGAGTTTAAGGCTTCTTGTATAACAAACTTGTTGTTTTCGGGTTTTTTAGTGCTGACCAGTTTTGAGAGAAGGTTTGCCTGCACTTTTTGTTCCCTGAGAATATATTCAATTTGAAAGTCTTCAAAGGACTTAACTAAGGCTCTGACCTTGTTGAGGTATCAGCTGAGTTATGGTTCCTTTGCCTGGAATTCACCCTTGATTTGATTAGTCACCAATTGGGAATCACTCCTTACAACCACCCAAGCTACTCCTATTTCTTTTGCCAAATGTAGCTCGGCTATGAGGACTTAATATTCTACTTGGTTATTGGTTGCTTTGAAGTTGAAGCGGAGGGACTGTTTAAGCATCAACCCATTGGGTCCCTCCAAGATAATCCCGGCTTCGCTCCCCTTGATGTTGGAAGCTTTATTGACAAACAACGGCCAGGGATTAGACTCTGGGCTTGGATCAGAAGAAGATAATTCAGTGCAGAAATCAGACAATAACTGAGATTTGATGTGCTTTCGGGGTTGGTACTGTATATCAAATTTGGAGAGTTTGACTGACCATGATATCATTCTTCCAGAGAGTTCGAGCTTTTGGAGGATTTGCAGATTGGTTGATCGGTTTGGACCGTCATCTGGTGACTTTGGAAGTAAGGCTTAAGTTTTCAAGCCGTAGTTACCAATGCTAGTGCTATCTTTTCAATCTTTTGATAACGTAGCTTAGGTCCCTACAAAGTTCTACTGACAAAGTACACCGATCATTGTGGTTTGCCTCTTTCTCTGACCAGTACTGCACTTAGGGCACTATCAGTGATGGAGAGGTAAAGCGAGAGTTCTTGCCTGGGCTCTGGACTTGAAAGGATGGGGGGCACTGCTAAGAGGCCCTTAAGTTCCTGGAAAGCAGCCTCGCATTGTTTCATCCACTGGAATTATGTCAGTATTTTTAGGCACTGGAGGAATGGTCTTTCTCTGTTTGCCGATCTTGAGAGGAAGCTGGATAAGGCTATTATCCAACCTGTTAGTCACTGGACTTCTTTTACATTGGCAGGGCTGCGCATTTCGAGGATTGATTTACATTTGTCGGGGTTGGCCTCAATTCCCTGACTGGTCAGTATGAAGCTGAGGAACTTACCGGCTTGAACACCAAGCACGCACTTGTTAGGATTGAGCCTCATGTCATGCCGTCGAAGTTGGTTGAAAATCTTGGATAAGTCCATGCAATAATCCTGGCCTTCTGACGTCTTGGCCACCATGTCGTTAACGTAGACTTCGATGTTTTAGCCGATCTACTTAGTAAACACCTTGTTCATCAATTGTTGATATGTTGCGCCCGCATTCTTTAGTCCAAACAACATAACCCGATAGCAAAAGTTGGCATTCTCTGTGATGAACGTCGTTTTCTCCTCATCGTTGGGGTGTAGTCGGATCTGGTTGTACCTAGAATAGGCATCCATGAAGCTTAAGACTTTGTAGCCCGAGGCCACGTTTACAAGTCAGTCAATGTTGGGCAGTGGATATGAATCCTTCGTGCATGCTTTATTCCAATCGGTGAAGTCGATGCACATTCTCCACTTGCCCAAGGATTTCTTTACCATGACCATGTTAGCCAACCATGTGGTGTACGGCACATCTCTGATGAATCTGTCTTTGAGAAGTTTTGTTGTTTCCTCAACCACTGCCTTTCTTTTCACAGCTTTCTCTTCCTCTAGGCGACTGATTTTGCATTTGGATCCAATGTCAGCTTGTGGCAGTGAAGGATGGATCAATTTCGACATATTAGCATGTGTCCAGGCGAAGAGGTCGGCATTCTGTTGGAGTAGGCTAATCAATCTTTCTCTCAGCTCATCTGGCAATGTGGAGCTGATATGGACGATCTTTTCTTGGCGGGGGCTTAGGCTCATGGGATGAAGCTCCTCTGTGGGCTGGGGACGACTGTCCGAGAGTTCACTTCGTGGGTCCATCTCTATCGTTTGTACACTTTGGTGTGGAGCCTAGCTATTAGTACCTATAGCTTTTTTGTCACTGCCAAAAGCTAGGTTTCCCTCATCATCTTTGCTGGGTTCAGGGCCTCAAGCCTTGAGGCTGTCGTTGTAGCACTACCGAGCTTCCTTTTGGTCGACGTGAACAACTCCGACCTCGGTAGCTGATACTAGGAACTTCATGGCTAGGTGAGGGGTTGATACTATTACACCCAGGGTGTTAAGAGACAGGCGGTCGAGGAGTGCATTGTACGGTGTCTAGCAGTCAATGACTAGGTACCAAATGCTGATCATCTTGACGAGAGGGGCTATTCCAAATGAAGTTAGCAGATCGACGTACCCCTTGACGCTTACTTGTTCCCTAAAAAATCCAATTAGATTCCCGTGGAATGGCCTCAACCCTTCTTTTGGGATTCCCATCCTTCTTAGGGTCAACAAATATAGCAAGTCAACTGAGCTTCCCTAGTCGACAAGGACTTTCTTTACTAGCAAATTAGCAGCAACAACCGAGACTACCATAGAGTCGTCAAGGTTCTGATCAATCCCTTAAAAGTCCTCATCCATGAAGGAGATTATGGGGTGTCAAGCCATTCTTCTTGGCTTCCTCTTGACGTTGTTTATCAACATTACCACTCGGAGGTGTTGCTTTCTTATTGAGCTCGAGTCTGCTTCACTTGCGAACCCCCCCAGAAATAGTGTCAATGACCCTGACTATCTGATTGTTCAGGGGCAGCCCAACATTCAGCCTTTTGTTCGCCTACCATCGCCTCTAAGGGCTACGACTCCAATACCTGTCCGGATGACCATGTGGGGATCGTCTCTAGTCTGGTCTGTAGGTGTGTTAGCAGAGGTGGCCTTCTTTGATCAGGCGCTCAATCTGGTCCTTCAACTTGGCACATTCTTCAGTTGTGTACCTAAACATTATATGAAATCTAGCATTACTGTCGTAAATCTACTCCCTTCCCTTGTGAAATACACTAACACCATTATTATTATTTAATTAGGTGTTTACCTGTTCCATTTCTAAACTTTATACTGCACACTCATTGATCTGAATCATACGCATTATTTTCCTACTGTTAAGTCTGCTACGGGTTCCAGAAAACCCCACTTTGAATAAATCATATAAATCTAATTACAAGGGATCTCTGAGTCTCTATGTGCAAATGAATAAATCATATAAATCTCCATAAACACTTTTAAAACACAATAGCTCCTCTATGTGAAAATGATATAAATTACAAGGGATCTATGAGGCTCCTCTAGGTAGAGACAAGAGTACACAAGACATATTTGGAAATTCACTATAGCAGTATTATATTTCAGCAGTTGTATACTCTCCTAAATCCATTTCACTAGATTCCTAATTCCATTAAAATTGATTTAACCTTAATCTAATACCTTAGGACAAAATTTTTGAACCTTAACTAACTTCTAAGCCTCAAGAATTAGCCATTTTTAATTTGCTACAACCTGCACTCAAATTTCAGGATTTCCCAACCTTTTGAAATATTCTACGAACCAACTTTCAACCATTTAAGCAATCTCTCGATTGTTTCAAACCACCCTTCAAAAGTTTGCAAAAAAATTGGAAAAATAGGACTTTTGGTACTAAACTTTGAAAGAATAGGATACTTTTAAAATCTTTGCAAAACTATGACTTTTGAAAATTAATTGGACAAAAATGCCCCCATCTTAAATTAGCTATAAGATCCTGTCTTCTTCTTTCACGCACATTCTCACTCATCCGTTGTCAGTCTCTCTCGCTTGACTTTCTTTCTCTCCATCTAAGTGTTATTGCTTCTTCATCAATTGTCTTATTTAAAATCATTGTTGTTCTTCTCTTTGTAGATTCGGTAGCTTGTCTCTATACCAGCCATGTATTCATTTTCTTATCTTTGAAAAACTTTTACCAATGAATCTTAGTAATTTGAGTGATTTTAGAGTATTTTATCCTCTTTTCTATGATTTTTTGAATGAAAACGTAATAGGTTTGTAAATGAACTTGGCTCTGGTTCTTCATTCAAAAGCTTAATTAAGTGAAGAGTATTCATTTCGTTGGTTTGAACATATATCGATTGATATATCAGTTCGGTCATAATATATTTCAACCGATATAGGTTAAAAGATAGCAACATCATGAAAAATGTTTTATATCAGTTGATATATCAGTCATGAAATCGTCATCCTTTCTTAACTGATATATCGATAACATGTTATCGGTTGAGATCTTAAGTAAACCGATATCTATTAACCGACATATCCTTACACGACCGATATTAAGAAACCGATATAACCTTAAACAACCGTTATACTTTTATACTTACAGAACCGATATGTTTTAATTTAATTTAGAAATTGATTCAATTTATATTATAAACCTTTCTCGTCTTTGATCTCTTCTGCTGCTGCAACAAGTTCTCCATCTTTCTCGTCTTCGATCTCTTTCCTAAAGTCATTTCTTCACCTTCTTCGTCTTTCACCTCTTTTGCCACAACTACTACAATTTCATCTTCTTTCAACTCTTTTGCCACAACCACATGTTTCTTACCCCCCTTATGAACATTCAACACTTTCTTACTGAAGGTTCCAACCTAAGCTCCACTCTGACACCCCTTGAGCCATTGAAGCTAAATGGCTTGTGGAGTGGGGGGGCAAGTGATGAGGGAAATGCCCTCGGGCTCATAATTACCCCAAATACCCCTACAAATCAGCCAATGATAGCAAAGACACGTGTTCGCCAGAGAACCAAGCCAAAGTTGCCATTTAGCCCAAATTCGGGATAGACACGTGGCAAACTCGTCCCAATGGAACGAATGGACCTTTGCTCAACGAGGACTTCCTGGCATCCTCGAACTCAACTATCACTCCAAAGTTCATGGGGGTGGGGATTATCTCGAGTGTAATACTCCAAAATTTAATGTAAAGGTTGGATGGTGCAATAAAGTGTTTTAATAAAAGTTTTGGGCTTAAGTGTAAATGGAAAGTGGCTTTAAGGACTCAAATGCAAATATCAAAGGATAACTTCTCCAACAATAGGAATAATTGTAATTATAAATGCCTATTTAAGAAGCTTTGTGTTGGAGAAATGGGATTGGAGGATTATCTCTAAAAGTCCTAAAGCTTATGATGATAATAATTACTTTTACCCTTAATTCTAAGTAAGGATAACTTGGAAGAATTCTATTGGTTCACCAAAAGATGAAGATAAGAAGAGTTGTCTTGGAAGCCACGTGAAGGGCAATTGGAGTCAAGGGATTGGAATAATGAAAGGCTTCTAAAGGAAGGAAGAATCAAGTGAAATAATTTCAAAGATAAGCCATCATTACTAGGGAAGAAAAGTAGATAACTTAAAGGCTTGTTTGAGAAGCCTTGAGTTGGTAAAGGATAACGTCTCCAAATAAATGTCATGATAAAAGCTTGTTAGGAAAGCTTTGAGTTGGTAAACTTTCATTGGAAGACTTATGGTCATAATAAAGGCTTGTGGGAGAAGCCTTGAGGTGGAAAGATTGTATTAGGTAATTGTATTCAAAAGTCTTAAACCATGATTACCTTTATTTCTTAATTCAAAAGTAAATAGAGTTGGAAGCATGTTATTGGCTTGCTAAAAGATAAGGATAAGATGGGTTGAATAAAGGGTCACGTAAGGGCAAATGGAAGGAGTGGATTGGGAGAGAAAAGGCTTCCAAGAGAAGAATGGAATCAAATGTGAGTTTTTTCAAAGATAGTAATCATGGCTAGGATAGAAAATAACCAAATGTGATCTTGAAGCTTGGAGGTAAAAGGACTATAAAAAGGGGTGGAGAGTTGGACCACGTAGAAGGAAAAATAGAAGAGGAAAAGCAAGAGAAGAAGAAACCAAAGAAGGCAAGAGAAGCCAAGTGGGAGACCAGATTGGGAATCACCAAAAACGGAAATGAAAGCTAAAAGGTAAGTCACTTTTATTTCCTTAGGGTCATAGTACACTGAAAGGGGAGTTTGTAGGTTCAAACGGAAGTCAAATCGGAGTTAAAATGAAGGAGTTATGGCCGTTTTAATTTTGGGTTGCAAAATAAAGAAGGGGGCAGCGCGTGGCCACCATTCCGGGCGCCCGTGAGGGCGCATCCGGCCTCCGATTGACCTGAAATTTTCGCCGTTATTCTCCTATTTTAATGACCTACAACCCTGTGTATAAATATTTAAGGTTTGGTTCACTAAAATCTATGATTTCTGCAGAAACAGCCCTTAGTGCTCGAAACCGGGCTGTAAACCGTGCTATCAAAGGGAAAACGATCAAGGTGAGTGGTTTCTTGCATCATTTGTGCTACATATTGATCATTACTTGAACCATTTGTGTTGAATGTGGACATACTCACTTGTTTTCTTTGATTAGCATGTTACTTTACTTGTTTCATCACTTCATGGCATGTAGTTGTTTGTGGCAAGCTAGTGGCCGCCATGAGTGACTCGCGGAGTCACATATGCGTGTTTGAGGTGAGCATGGCATGCGCGGGGGTGATTGCAACACCCTGGCATGGCTTCCACAAAGGGGGTTTCACTTTGCATACTTGCATTTCATACATGATCTACTTCTTTCTTAAAACCATCTCACTTAGATGTAATTATCTAACTTGGGTGTTTCATACCCCTGAGATATTCAACGTCCCAGGTGTGTTAGATGTGCCAGGTGATTCAGGTTCCAGATTCTGATTCGGGCAAGAGCGAAAAGGCGGTGCTTGGCTAGCTTTTGGTTTATTTCATTATGTGCCTTTGTAACCAAGTGCAATATTGTGAATAGCAGCTAGGGTACTCGAGTTTGTAATAAAAAGGTGCCCTACAGTTGTACTACAGTAATAAGTTGTGTTTTTGGAGTATTGAGAGTCTTTTATGTTTCTTGTACTTGGAAATGAAATCTAGTGGAAACCCACTTTATTTAGCTTTGGTTAAGCTTGCAGGTTCGATCCAATGCTTCCGTTGGTAAGGGTTTCCATAACGCCCGTAGGTGATGTCTTCTTATATTTCAAGTTGTTTTGTATTTGAAAAAGTGGGGCGTTACATCGAGCCTCTCAAAAATTGATCACTATATCCATTCCATCGAGACCATGGCTCTGCAATGGATGAAATCCTTATCTCGAAAGTTCAAAAGGCAGTTTTCCAGTTCGCTAAAGGCCATGGGTGTTAGCTGTAGATGGGAGCTCGACTTCAGGCGATAGTGGAGTAGGGTTGATGATCAGAAGCCCTGATGGGCAAACTTGGACCTATGCCTTGCACTTCGAGTTGTTAGGAAACCAGCCGACTGCGTAGCTTCGATTCTGCCTTATTTGATCCGTAGAGTCGCAAGTGTAAACTCCTCCAAGTCGGTCCACACGATCAACCCTTTTCATGACGCCTTGAGTAGTGCTACCAACTCTAGCCGCCTCTTGAGAGAGATCCAAATTTCTTCCTCTTTTTTTCCAGCTTCTTAAGTGGTATATTTATAGAGTTAAAAACCCTAATTGTGCCTTTGAAAAACCCCTAAACAATTTAGGCCTGGCCCTTAATCATATTGGGTCGAAATTTCTCTTTTAAATTGTGGAACGGGCTCGACCTAAGTGTGTGACCCCTTAGGTCCACCATTGGGCTAGATGTAGAGCCAATTCTATTGGGCTATTTCAAGGCCCAACTTATTAAATTAATTAAACTCTTTAATTAAACTAATGGGCTCTTTTAATTAACACATCTCATGGGCTTCTTAATTAAACTCTTTAATTAATAGTTTTAGAATTAATCATATTAATTCTAAAACCCTACATATCATGGTTAATGTCTAGCAACATACCATGAATACCTAGCCAACGATGAAAAACACGGACCTTTTCAAGTGCAATTACCATGCAGTAAAATCCTTTCATCAATCTATGTCCCGATTGAATTTAGGGTATGGTTTTATGATGAAATCCTAATCATTCAATAACTATGTATCCATTCCAGATTTATGACTTGTTCGGTGAAATCAAAACACCTTTGATTTCCACCTCACCTTGGGCAAGGATTTCCTCAGTCATGAAATCATCGGAATGCATAGGACATCTTCTCATCTTATCGATAAGTGATGAATCCTATTTTGACATTCACAAGCCTTCATATGTGATAAGGTTACGCCCAGTGATAATTTGTTAATGACTCCATTAGAATCCAAAAAAAAACCAAAGTGTAACCAGTCAAATATAAGACTACCATGATGTCTCAAGTCTAAGGACCAATCTGCACTATTGCAACACAGAAATTCTAATTCGACGATAAACAATTACCATTAGGAGTTCTGTAGCAGGTCAGTTCAATGTACTTATTCTTATAATAAGCACCCACATATATGCACTAGTGTCCACACACCAATGTCTATGAAACAAAACATTCTCCTGATTGAGCATGTATCATATGTGCTAGTCTATCCAAGTTATTAGTGTCCAATCCTAATAACTCTATGACTAGGAACATTTAAGATCAAGGCTTATAAGGAATATATTTCATGATCGTCATCTCTATGCACGACTATATTCCATGAGCCTATTTGGTCTATGGACTTTGTCAAGTATGGATTTCAATAATAACGACAACCAACAATGACAAATAAAAAACATAATGCCTTGCAATAATAATTGATTGAAGATAAAGAGTCATAATGAAAAATATGATCAGTATAATTGGCTTGTGGGGCATAACTCTAACACGAGTTTCGGGTGTCCAATAATGTAGCAGAATATGAGGCCCTATTAGCTGGGTTAAGACTTGCTGAGCAGCTGGGAGTGCAGCAAATCGAAGTAAGTTCGAACTCTAACTTGGTGATGCAACAAGTAAATGGAGAATACGAGGCTCAAGAAGGGCACATGGTGAAATATCTAGCTATGGCCAAGGAACTGATGGCGCGCTTCCAGTCAGTAAAAGTGGAATACATTTCTCCAGCTATGACCGTTGAAGCAGATCTTTAATCCTGGATTGCTTCGTCCTCTTTTCCTACAAGCTCTCGAGAGATTTGAATTGAGTCTTTATCACAAAAGAGCATCGAGGAGTCGGTCGAACTAATGTGTGTTGATACCAAACCAAGTTAGGTGGATCCTCTACTCCTATATTTGAAGGATGGAAAACTTCCCGAAGGCGATTCAGAAGGTTGAGAAATTAAGAGAAAGGTCCGAAGATTCGTGATTGTCGATGGGTGTAACACCCCAAATTTTTGAAGCGTGTTATAACTTAGGATTTCGAGAATAAAAAAATTTTTCAATATCACAATCGTTGTCATACATCACACAAATTCCCAAAAACCCTAATTTTCACCTTCTCAGCTTAACAAACCCAATAATCGAATAGCTAAGACAGGTGTTAAAATTTCAAATGCAGAAGCTAAATCGAACCTGATATGGTTCACAATCATAATGCTTTATTTATCATAAATGAAATCGTTCAAGATGTTTACAAAATGCATTACATGGACATCATCTCTCATAAGTGATAACTAAACGTCGTAAACATATCCAAAACATACATAGGTTCACACATAAATAAAAATATGTTAAACATGCTATAGGCATCAAATTAAGCTTATTCTTCTGCTACCTCCTTTCCCTTTGAGCCGCTTGTCGAACCTAGAACGTTTGAATATTCCAGCGACATAGTCCAATTAGAAGATGAATCTTCTAGTGAGAAACTCCAAAACAGTTTATATCAATGCACGAAGAAGTATAAAACGTATGAGGAAAATAACGAGAACTACTCCTAAGTGCCACGTGAACATGTAAGCCTCCTCCAACGAGAGCTTTCTCAATGGCGCACGCATAGCACCTCTTGGGAGGTCCCTAACCATGTCATCTTGGCCCAACCTCATAGAATTCATGCAAACACCACATCCGTTGTCCCTTAGACTCACGGTCTTCCCCACGAGAGCTCTCTCGATGGCGCACGCATAGCGCCTCTCGGGGGATATCCGACTTTTGCCCTCAGCCAACAACAAATAAGTGCAATAGTATGGCCACACGAATTTTATAAATGAAATAGTTAAAAATCCATTAGCATATATTTTCAGAAAAATACATTTCATATATGCAACATGATTTCATGTAAGAGAACAACAAGAGTTTACGTATTGGAACTTCACAAAACACATTTCATGGAATAGAAGTCTCTCATAAGAGAACAAAAAATAAGATTTTGAGTATAGGAGTCTCACCTTGTTAGTTTATCTCTTAGATGGTACGGTTTCATTGCAAACGGCCTAGGTTTCTGCAGAAAACACGTATTTTGGTAAACCAAACCCAAAATATTTCTACATAGGGTTGAAGGGAATTAAAGTAGGGACAAAACTAGAAAATTTGAAGGAAAATGGGCCCTTCACGCACCCTCACGCGCCCTGGGAAGGTGGCCCACACGCCTTCACGCGCAGCCACTTCTCGGCGCGTGTATCTCACGCGCAACCCTTATATTTCAAACAACATTGCGCTATTTTCATATTTCGGCCATATCTCCCTCGTTTTAACTCCAATTCGACCCCCGTTTGAACCTACATGACCATCTCTTCCCCTTGTACAAGATTATAAAAAAAAATTGGACTTACCTCACTTTTTTTTCTGACTGATTGATTGATGCTCAAAAATGTCAAATTTTATTATATTTTAACCCCTATTTTGACCTTGAAATTGGATTTAATTGAATATTTATATGCCTTTCATGGTTATATGTTAATTTATCAAATATATATAATATATAAAAAATAGTAATAATAAAATAAATATAATATATATATATTCCATACATATACATGCATGCATGCCTTATAATATACCATACAAGCATATATAATATATAATATATAACATATGTTCACTTGAATTGGAAGTAGCATACGTGATACATAACATATATAATATATTAATAATATCTTCAATTGCTTACAACATGAATCAATGGGCTTGGAGGCCGAATTCAACAATTTAATCAAGCCCAACAGCACCCCAACTCGTGGAATCAGCAATGCACTACAGCTTCCGCACAGGGTCCCAACCTTATAATTTAATTGAAATTGAAGGGGCATTTTAACTAGGGTGTGATGTTATACACGAGAGCTCATTCCAAACATATCACGCATTCGCGTGCCTCATAAAGCCATTTCAAAACAGCACACGATGTTTTGTCAAAGCACGCGCAAATGAACGTGGTGGCATGCAACGTAATTTCTTCTTTGACGATGGCCATTTGCAAAAGACGAATATATACATATATATATCCATTGTCAACTTAAAAAAGGAGTCACCATCCGCCATTTAACAAAAATAAAGGGAAAAGAGCACTGTTCATCATCTTGTTCTTGTGTTTTGCTTCTTTTTTGTTTTGTTCGTTAATTCTAGCAATTTCATGTTCTTCATTTCATTCTATCAATACAGTGTTCTTTATTTCTGTTATCTACATTCTGCAATTTATTTTCATGCGCGTTTACATTCTGCAACTTCCATTAACTGTTCATTTACGTTTCAGTAATTTCAATTTATGTATTTACATTCAAGCACTTTAATTCCTGCCTCTTTAATTTTTAGTTGGAGATGTGTGGCTAAGCTTAAACTTGGGTCAAGGCAAGGACTGTGTCCAGTGCCATTGTTTGCCCAAGAGAGCCGAACTCCGATTGAATTAACAGAATGCTTATTTGAATTGAGAAACGTGTGTGTATTGAATCTTTGGGTTTGAGTTGAAACATAAGCCTAACTTAGAGTCTCCATGCCATGTATGGAGGTTACTTAAACTGGAAATGGTTTCATACTCATGCTGGAATGATTAATCTGCGATCCAATTTATGGTGGTTGCTTAATTTAGACTCTCTCATGCCATGTATGGAGAGTGCTTAACCTAGAACTATCATGACCTTGAGTTGTGGTTACTTATCGGATCTCAAATGTGTGTTAATCTGTATTTCAATTTATGATAGTTGCTTAATCCAGACTCTCTCATGCCATGTATGCAGAGTGCTTAACTTAGAACTATTATCATCTTGGGATACAGTTAACTGCATAACCTCAATTTAAATCAGTCGATGTTAATATTTTGATATCTCTTTGGTAAATCAGTGGGCTGGTACAGAAATTGCCTTGTCCCAAGATTTGTCCATCCACAATCTCACTTAGTTGAACTTTTGCATTTAAACCATTTCAGAAAACTATTATCAAAACCAAATACTCTGTAATTTTTTTTTTCATCCATAAATAATCTCCCAGTGAATCGACCTGGACTTACCCATAAAATTAAATTGTGCTACAACGCACACTCGTACACTGGCAAGTATAAACGCCTTGTGCTTGCATGCTTGTTTTTTCTTTGTTTGTTTTGTATGTGTTTGTTTGAAAAAAATGCACAAGGTTAAGCGTAACCAATTTTGGCGCCTTTGCCGGGGAGATTAAGGTATGGAAACAATTATTTTCTGAACAGTTTGGTAATTTTGTTGTTGTTTTTTACATAAAAAATAAGAAAAGAAGAAAAAAATTGCATTGTATATGAGACTGAGATCAGGTAGAGTTCTATTACAACATTTTCATATCATTCTTATTCTTTACCTGCAATTTGATTGTCAACTTTACACTCATGTCTCAATACTACTACAATCTGTCTACATAAGATACTTATCATGATGAAAATGATCCTGATGTACCCGAGAAGGTGAAGCGGGTATCCGATCAAGTGTGGGCCCTAATTCGATGGGCGATAGCAGAGGCAAGGGGTCGAGGAAGACCCACTCGGCATAGTCGAGTGGCTGGTGACTCGGTTAGGCCGAGTGGACAATCCCACTCGACCAAGTCGAGTGGGGTGCCACTCGGTTAGCCGAGTGAAAGGCCATTCGGCTAACCGAGTGGCCACACCCCTGCTTGGCACAACCGAGTGGGGGTCCACTCGGTTGTGCCGAGTGGCCGCTAGCCCCATCTCAGCTTAGCCGAGTGGGGTCCACTCAGTTAGGCCTAGAGGTCCCACTCGGGAGCATGACCGAGTGGGGGGTCACTCAGTCATGCTCAGTGACCCCCCGGCTTTGCCACTTTTTGGCGATCCACTCGTTTCAACTGAGTGGACCCCCTCTCATCAGCCAAATGGGCTCTGAAATCCCCGAAATGGGCCACGAGATTCTTGCCGAAAATATCGCAAGGCCTCCCACACCCTCCGCTATAAATATGAGACCATGCCTTCATCACAAGGTACGCAATTTTGAGTTGTTGAAGCATCATTTCGTATTTTCTCTCGAGATTTGACTTAAGCATCGGAGGGTTTGCGCGGGGACCCCACCCATGTCCTAACGGTGCTCTCGTTTTATAGGCCACTCGTCACCCTCAGGTCACTCGATCATAGGTCACTCGTCACCCTCAGGTCACTCAGTCACCAAGGCCACTCGTCGCCCTCGGGTCACTTGGTCATCAAGGCTACTCGTCACCCTCAGGTCACTCGGTCATAGGCCACTCGTCACCCTCAGGTCACTCGGTCATCAAGGCCACTCGTCACCCTCAGGTCACTCGGTCATCTTGGACCACCAGATCATCAGGCCACTAGATCATCAGCACACCGGATCATCAGCCCACCAGATCATCACCTTATCAGACCATCAGCTCTGTGTGATTTCCAGATCTGGACCTCTACCAGATCCAGTTGCTCGTCAAGATTCTCATCAGTGAAGGCCTGACTCTCGAGACTCTTGCGTATATCCGCAATTAAAAATAGATTGTTGTATTTTGGCAACAACAGATCCTTTTGAATCCGATTTGTCTAGACCGCTTAAGGATTATCTATACCCTCCTAGGCAAATCACTTTTGATTTGCAACCAGACACTATCCACTTGTTACCCACTTACCATGAAATTGAGGTTTGGTGTGTTGTGTGTGAGACTTCAGCTCATTTGATGGATGACTTCCCTATAATACTTTCTTTTAAGGAGCTATTGTATGGTCAGTCTGGTAACACACACACACACAACTATGAGGGAATGTATTACCAGAACCATGAGGAAAACTACCATTCGAACTTTGATGCATATCACCCTAATTTGCACTTTCATCCAAATTTCTCAGGGGAGAATGATTTTGTAGCCCAACCACAGGAGCCTTTCCTTTCCCAGCCTCAGTCATTTCAAATGAATAAAGGGTCTACATTCGACTCATATCAACCCACTCAGGGGAGTTCTTTAGAAGATACCCTCAATCTATTCATGCAAGGCCAAATGGAAATTTTTGCACAAATGTCTAAAAGTCAAGAACAGACCATTAGAGCTGTAGAGGATATTAGGAAACAATTGATCCAGCTAACACAGACTTTGAGCATGCCAGAGCCTATCCTTC
This sequence comes from Diospyros kaki, assembly GCA_036245055.1. NCBI lineage: Eukaryota > Viridiplantae > Streptophyta > Magnoliopsida > Ericales > Ebenaceae > Diospyros > Diospyros kaki. Next base: position 15,164,466 of record BSEG01000009.1, on the reverse strand, counting down.
CCAACCCACTCGAAATCCCATCAATAAAGCCCATCATCAAAAGTGAAAGTCAGGAGCAGGGCATAGGAGTGAGTGTTTTAGGGAGTGAAGAAATAATTGAGAAACTTGATGCCCCTAGGACAGTACACCCTCTGGTGCAAGAAGAGAAAGTGGTTAATCACAGTGAGGTAGATGTTAATGAACCCTTGGAGGAAGGAAAAGAACAAAAGAGAAAAAGAGAGGAAAAAGGTAAAAATGTCATGGAAGAAACCCAATTTAAGCCTAAACCTCTTTTCCCTCAGAGATCTACCACCACACAGAAGGATCAACAAAATGCAGATTGGTATGAGGTGTTCGCACTGACTGAAAGAATGCAAACTCTCTCAATTGTTGGATTTCTCAAGGATTTGCGCACTGTAATAAGGAAAATTCATGAGTATGAGAAGTCATTCCTGACATAACAGTTCAGTGCCATCCTTCCATCAAAGACTTTCCTAAGAGTGGGTATTGGATGAAGCCTACTATAAGAAGAGAAGGAATAAATGGATCTTTCAGATCCAGACATGGAATAAAAGCAAAACCAAAAAAAAAAAAGAAATCTTGTTCACTTTGGCTTTGTTATTACTTATATGTTTGTAATATTTCTTTTTGGTTTAGTTTCAACTGTTCACAGTAAGCATAAGGAATCAATTCTGCATTGAAGACACCAGGTACTCCTAATTGTTGTATCATATTTTTTGGTATATGAGAAAAATGTGTTTATCTATCTTTGTGAAAATCATGTTTCGAAATAGGCTTTCATAATTTCGAAACAATGCATAAAAAGTTTTTAGGCACAAAAGCTTAAATGATTGAAAGAATCCAAATGCATGAATGATGTTTCGAAACCAAATGTTTATGTTTCGAAACACTATTCTCTCATCCTTCTTTAGATGTTTCGAAATAGTCTTAGCCTAAGGTTTAATGTTTGCTAAATCCTCATATCATATTTCGAATCCTATCTTGAATTTTAAGAAGTATGTTTCGAAACCTACCCTATCATGTTTCGAAACCTATGTCTCTGTTTGCAGATCATTCAATCGTTTTTGAGTTGCATATGTTTTGAAAGAAGTTTTCGAAGTATGTTTCAAAACCTCATATCTATGTTTCGAAACCTCTGACTCTGTGTCAGCAGAATATTTTCAAAACCAAGTAGCATGGGAGCTGAATGTGTGTTTAATCAAAAAGCATTTAAATATCTTTTTAAAGTAATTTCTCCATGCCTTGCAATTTCTTTTTGGCTAAGTGGAGAATGTTTTTTTAAGATTCCTCTAGGATATTGTCTCCCATTTGTCTGTGTCTCTAAGTGCTTTGTCCAGATGGAAGCTGTGATGTTTCGAAACCTGATGTTCATCTTTTGAAACCTTGGTCTATTTCTGTAATGTTTTGAAACACAGTATGTATGTTTTGAAACCTACTTTTCTGATATTATCTCTAACGGTTATTTTTAGTTAGAACTTTGTTTCTTAGTATATATATCAGGTATTTAAAGATGAAAATACATATACAACACTTGAGAACAAAAAAAGAGCAAGCACTTATTCATCCATACTCTCAAGAGACACAAGTTACACTCACAAGCACATGTGAAAGAAAATAGTTGACAAACATCCAACGAAGATCCTTTGTATCCATCTTCAAGTGTGCTGTGTGAAGTGATAAAGGAGAAGCAAGCTAAAGCATTCTTTCATTTAAGCTCTCCTACTCTCAAACCAAGAAGGTTTGTACAGCCATATTGGTAAGACGTTTTCATTACGCAAATCTATTGGGCTGTAAGAGATCAACTTTATTTATCTTGTTTAAAGTTGTAATGTAACACCCCCTCTCCTAGAATTGCCCGAGAAGAGGTGTTACGGGGAAAATATAAAATAAAACTAACTGATAATCTGAAATCGGATACCATGATTTAACATCTCAATCAACTGGAATAAAAACTCTGAGTTAATACAGACTGAAAAGCATAAATTCTGTCTAAGGGACAATCCCTTAACTGAAATATAAAATAAATCTCAACTGAGAAAACACTATAAAACTCAATAGACTCCAAGACATCTTTTATCTTGAACGCCTCCACGTACACACACTACAGACCACTGCTGCTAGGCCCCATATCTAGTACTCTCTCACTAGAACCTGGAGGGGTGAAGAGTACAAGGTGAGCTACAAAAGCTCACAAGTAATAAGCTGGAAAGAATACTGAAGCTAAATCGAAGAATATCGATACTGATAAATAACTGACTAAACTTGTACTGTATAATCATTGTCTGTTTGCATTAATAAAAATGAAATGCACATAAACTGTAAACTAAATGCAGGTATATAACTTTGGCTCATAGGCCCACATAATCTGATAATACATACCTGTCTGATCTGAAATCTACATACACAAAAACTGTAAGCACATACTGTGGGCAATATGCCCCTAGCCCCCTGGTGGACCCCAAGCGGGCAACTCATAAACTGAGTTGAAACTAAAATTGATGGGATCCCCGTGGACAAGCTGCCTGGCGCGCATAATGCAATGCAATGCTCACATAAATGCTAGCACACGATATGTAGTGCTCCATATAAAGTCATGCTCAATGCTCAAACCAAAATGTATGCACATAATCTCACAAAATAATGTTGATCATGTTATAATAATGCTGAACATGATATGATCTTCATCTGTATATTAGAATACAAAGATTCAATGACCTATGATTTAGGGTATGGGTATTATTAACTTGTCATGTTCTGGCTTATGAATTCAATGTTGGAAGGTATTGAATACATTAATTGAATTAAACTTGAATTAGGACTCACTGGAAGCTAAATTGGATTTCTGGAAAAGTCATTCGGATATCAGGAAGGATATCCGGATATGATGAAAGACATCCAGATATGAAGAATGTAATACCCCAAAATTTAATGTAAAGGTTGAATGTTGCAATAAAGTGTTTTAATGGAAGTTTTGGGCTTAAGTGTAAATGGAAATGGTTTTAAGGACTCAAATGCAAATATCAAAGGATAACTTCTCCAACAATAGGAATAATTGTAATTATAAATGCTTATTTAAGAAGCTTTGTGTTGGAGAAATGGGATTGGAGGATTATCCCTAAAAGTCCTAAAGCTTATGATGATAATTACTTTTACCCTTAATTCAAAGTAAGGAAAACTTGGAAGAATTCCATTGGTTCACCAAAAGATGAAGATAAGAAGAGTTGTCTTGGAAGCCACGTGAGGGGCAATTGGAGGCAAGGGATTGGAATAATGAAAGGCTTCTAAAGGAAGGAAGAATCAAGTGAAATAATTTCAAAGATAAGCCATCATTACTAGGGAAGAAAAGTAGATAACTTAAAGGCTTGTTTGAGAAGCCTTGAGTTGGTAAAGGATAACGTCTCCAAATGAATGTCATGATAAAAGCTTGTTAGGAAAGCTTTGAGTTGGTAAAATTTCATTGGAAGACTTATGGTCATAATAAAGGCTTGTGGGAGAAGCCTTGAGGTGGAAAGATTGTATTGGGTAATTGTATTCAAAAGTCTTAAACCATGATTACCTTTATTTCTTAATTCAAAAGTAAATGGAGTTGGAAGCATGTTATTGGCTTGCTAAAAGATAAGGATAAGATGGGTTGAATAAAGGGTCACGTAAGGGCAAATGGAAGGAGTGGATTGGGAGAGAAAAGGCTTCCAAGAGAAGAATGGAATCAAATGTGAGTTTTTTCAAAGATAGTAATCATGGCTAGGATAGAAAATAACCAAATGTGATCTTGAAGCTTGAAGGTAAAAGGACTATAAAAAGGGGTGGAGATTTGGACCACGTAGAAGGAAAAATAGAAGAGGAAAAGCAAGAGAAGAAGAAACCAAAGAAGAAGGCAAGAGAAGCCAAGTGGGAGACCAGATTGGAAATCACCAAAAACGGAAAATAAAGCTAAAAGGTAAGTCACTTTTCTTTCTGTAGGGTCGTAGTACACTTAAAGGGGAGTTCGTATGTTCAAACGGAAGTCAAATCGGAGTTAAAATGAAGGAGTTATGGCCGTTTTAATTTTGGGTTGCAAAATAGAGAAGGGGGTAGCGCGTGGCCACCTTCTGGGGGCCCGTGAGGGCGCATCCGGCCTCCGTTTAGCCTGAAATTTTTACCGTTGTTCTCCTATTTTAATTGCCTACAACCTGTATAAAAATATTTAAGGTTTGGTTTACTTAAATGCATGATTTCTACAGAAACAGCCCTAGTGCTCGAAACCGGGCTGTAAACCGTGCTATCGAAGAGAAACGATCAAGGTGAGTGGTTCTTGTGCATGCTTCCTCTTGATCACTCTTGGTTTCATCTGTGGATGAGTTTTTGCTCATGTCTTATGTTCCATGTGTTCGAGCATATCCTTTTTATTTTGTTGCATCGGGTTTGAACACGATGGCTTTCGTGTGTGGCTTGTGGCTTGCATATCATATTCCTTCTGCTTTGTCATACATCGTGTCATTTGGGTGACTATGGCAAGTTGGTGACTTATCGGCGTGAACTACCACGGGAGCCTGTGTAAGGGGGCTGACCACGTGGGCCTGTGTAAGGGGGCTACCTCGAGCTTGTGTAAGGGGGCCGAGGGGTTCATGCCTGGCAAGTGAGGAGGACATCTCGTGCCTGTGTAAGGGGGCCGAGAGGTTACATCTCATGTGTTTGTGGCTTTTGAGCGAATCTAGCCTATTGCACATACATCCTGATATTAGTGTTTGTAGCTATTAAACTTAAACTGATAAGACACTAAAACTAACAACTCCCAGACATCTTTAGTCTTGTGCGGCTCCACATACACACACTACTGGACATTGCTGTTAGGCCCCACCTCTGGTACTCCCCCGCTAGGACCTGGAATGGTGATCAGTACATGGTGAGCTACAAAGCTCAGCAAGTAAATAAACTAGAAAGAATAACTGAAGCTGAATCGAAGAATATCGATACTGATGAATACTTACTGAACTTGTACTGAGTGAAACATTATCTGTTTGCATTTATAAATGTATTGCACATAAATGGTAAGATAAATGCAGGTATGCAACTTTGGCACATAGGCCCACATAATTATAAAACATACCTGGCTAATCTGAACCTGCAACATAAAAACTGTAAGCACATAGAGTAGGTAGTATAGTATACCCCTAGCTCCCTGGTCGACATCAGGCAAGCATCTCATAATTGAGATATAACTAACTGATACTAGTGGGATCCCCGCGGTCAAGCCGCCTGGCGCGCATAATGTAATGCTCACATAAATGCTAGCACACGAAATGTAGTGCTCCATATAAGGTCATGCTCAATGCTCATACAATATGTATGCACATAATCTCACAAAAATAATGCTGAACATGTCAGAATAAATGCTAAACATGTTATACGATCTTTACTAGGTTTATTGAGATACAAAGATCCTAAAATTTCTGAGTATAAGCATGGCATATTGGATTTTATCATATCTTGGCATAAAATTCAATATTTAAATAATTAAATGTTTAAATTAAATTTGAGACTTGCCTCAAGAATTTATTGGAAGTCATCTGGGTGTTATATGATGTTATTCGGATGATTGAGAAAGTCTAAGAAGCAATTCGAATGAAATAGAAGCTTATTCGAATGAAAAAAATAAGAACTACAGCAAGCTCATTCGAATGACAGAAGACCCATTCGAATGACAGAGACTCATTCGAATGAAAAAGAACTCATTCGAATGACAGAGACTCATTCGAATGAAAAAGAACTCATTCGAATGATAGATGATATATAACAAAGGCTATACAGATCTGATCAAGGACTCATTCGAATGACTCTCAAATTCATTCTAATCAATTTTGGAATTTTCCAACTTTTGAACTGGCAAAAACCGACTCATTCGAATGCAACAGTAACCTTATTCGAATGAATTTATGGGTTACTCACGGATCATTCGAATGACAAAAAGGCTCATTCGAATGCTAGACTATACAAAGCAACAGCTTACTGACAACTTCAAGGACTCATTCGAATGACAAGGAAACTCATTCGAATGACTGGCACAATATAAGGGAAAAACTTACGATAACACTGGAAACTCATTCGGATGCCTCAAAACCCATTCGAATGATACAAGATTCATTCGAATGACTGGAATCTCATCAAAAATAAAACTCACACTAACAGAGACTATATCTTGAATAAAAACTTATCCTCACTACACCATTTCGAAAGAAAACTTGAGAGAATAATCTCAATTGACATAGAAACAACTTAGGAATGATTTACTGATCATAGTTAATGAAAACGTTGCAAAACACATGCAAGAACTGGCTGGAAAAATCACTGTAACGCATATATATATATATGTAAATGCATGCACATACGGTCTGATTAAACTGGAAATCCAAAACAACAGTCTTGACGTTCTGAGATCACCGTTAATATGATTTGAAGACCATATTTAAAAGATTAACGATCAAGAATCACATGTTATCTCCTTCATGCACTCACTGTTCTACGTATATACATATACATATACACACTAAAACTGATATGAATATGAACGCAATGAAGAACTGAACAACTGAGAATGAACGAACTTGAATCTGTAATGGAAGGAATTACAGATAGGATACTTACCTTACACTAACTCTGATCGTATCAACGATTGCAATAAGAAAACTCCTACGCAACCTCACTGTTAAAGCTTCTTCAAACCCTCTGCCTCTTCTTCTTTCTTTTTCCTTCACACGGCGTGAAGAAAAACGAATGCTAATGGAAAATATATACTCATGAAACCCTAGATTTGACTCCTTATAATCTTGAAACCCTTCTCCTACCACAACTAGGAGACTTTAATCTCAATCCCCCTCGCGGACGAATTTCCATTCTCATAATAGCTTATTATTAATTAATTAAATAACAACTTCCTTAAATGACCCTCAAGTCCTTGCATTTAATTTCCCATAATATTAAAAGAATTAAATGCTATTTAAAAGCTATTTTCTCAACTAAAAATATTCTAAATTGCCACATTAAAATTAAATGGTGAATTCTCTTAATTAATTACTACTATAATTAATTAACTAATTCCAATAAATACTAGGCCCTCTAACGGGTCGTTACAATTTGTTGGGGTATCACAGGGGATCTCGTGCTCTTGCGGTGAGCTATGGTCTTGGGAGATTTTGTTCTTATCTCTACATGTCTTTTGGCAAAGCTTCATATTACTCTTGCATGCACAGTTTCCTTGCTTGTACCACTCACTTAGATGTAATAATCTAACTCGGGTGTTTCTTACCCCTGGGGCATTCATCGTCCCAGCTTTGTCAGAAGTATCAAGTGTTTCAGGTTACAGATCAAAACATGGGCAATGAGGTGGAGTTTCGCAGCTTTGGGATTTTGGTTTCATTATGTACTCTTGTAACCTAAGTAATATATTGGGAATGGCAGCTAGGGTACTCAAAGTTTGTAATAAAAGGATGCCCTACAGTTGTACTACATTAATAGGTTGTGTCCTTTTGGAGTATTGAGAGGCTTTTACATTTCTTGTACTTGGAAATGAAATCTAGTGGAAACCCATTTTATTTAGCTTTGGTTAAGCTTGCAGGTTCGATCCAATGCTTCTGTTGGTAAGGGTTTCCATAACGCCCGTAGGTAAAGTTAGCTTGTATTTGATATCATAATGGTATTAGGAAAAGTGGGGCGTTACAAAGAAGGCTCATCCGGATACACTGATATCCAAAGCAGAAGCTATTTGGATATGCTGGGATGTATTCAGATATGAACTAGGACATCCAGATATGATTCTGGTCATCCGGATATCTCACTGATGCATTTAGATATAACTGGGGACTATTCGAATGAAAAATTCAACTTTTGAGGGAGGCATCCGGATATCAGGCGAGACATCTGGATATTATCTTGACATCTCTGGAAGTATAAACAAATCATCCGAATATCATACTCGAAGAACTTTAGATACATTCGGATACGATACAAGGTATCCAGATATTAGAACTTAGAGTAATAGAACTTGCAATCCAAAATGGATAAGGATTAATAGGACTTGCAATCCAAAATGGATGAGGATTAATGGAACTTGCAATCCAAAATGGATGAGGATTAATAGAACTGTCAATCCAAAATGGATGAGGATTAATGGAACTTGCAATCCAAAATGGATAAAGATTAATGGAACTTGTAATCCAAAATAGATGAGGATTAATAAAACTGTCAATCAAAAATGGATGAGGATTAATGGAACTTGCTCATAACTTCACTGTTATACGCATATATATATATATGTATACGTCTCTGTTTACTGATATAAATCTGAAAACTACAACAAAGAACTGGAATAATTTGAAATCAAAACTGATATGAACCTGTAATGGAAGGGATTACAGGAAGAATATTTGCTTGATAGAATTCTCTGATCGAACCTTGGAGCGATCCTAAAGACTCTAGCAAGCCTTTGCTATCTCTTGGCCTCTTTGTTCTTCACATGGCGTGAAGAAAAGCTAAGCTAATGGGCTCTATATATAGAGGTATAAAAACCCTAGATCCCACTCCCTTTATAATATGGATTCCTTCTCCTAATAGAACTAGGAGACTTTAAACCAAAACCATCTCACTTATGGATTATCTTAATCCCTTAATCAATATAACTTTAATTAACAATTAAATTCTAATAACAAATTTCTAAATGACCTTCATGTCCTAGCATTTAATTTCCACAATAAATAACTAGAATTAAATGTTCTTTAAATGCTATTTAAATACTATTCTTTCCATTAAAAATCTAAATTGCCATCTTGGCAAATTCCCTTAACTCCAACATTAAAAAGAAATAAATGCAATTCTTTTCCTTCAAAATCTCCAAATTGTCACATTAAATAATTAATTGGCAAAATCTCTTAATTAAATACTTTAACAATTAATTAAATAATTCTAAATAAATACTGGGCCCTCTAACGGGTCGTTACATGTAAGGTTTGAGTTGAGCCTAAAACTCACAAGCTGTAAAGTTCGAGTTTATCCCTACAAAGTTCATTGTGGTGAAGGTTTGAGTTGTGCCTAAAACTCACCGTGTAAGGTTTTAGGGTGAACCAAGGTAAAACCCTTAGTGTGTTGATCACTAGTGAAAGTGATTGTGGTTGAAAATCCTTCAAGTGGGTAAGCTTGAAGGTAGTGGAGTAGGCAAGTGCCGAACCACTATAAATCCCGTGTGAAAGTGTCTTGATTATTTCTTTTGATTATTGGTGCTGTCTATGCATTCAAAAGAATCAGTTTTCAAAAGGTAAAGAAGTTTCGAAATAAGCAAATCAGAGAGCAAGATTTCGAAACACACATTCCAGTAAGTTAGATTTCGAAACATACTCACCTGTGTTTCGAAACATACTTAACAGAGAGGTTAGTTTCGAAACACACTCCTTCAGATTTCGAAACCTAGTATCCTGCTAGCTAAAGTTGTTAATTTATCGAAAATTTACCCAACTCCCAATTCACCCCCCCTCTTGGGATATATTTGCTATTATATAGAACTAACACTAATCTCACCTTTTTATTATGTCTAAGGATATTTCACCATCTAGGTATTCCTATTTTTTATGTATTATTGTATTTAAAAACAATACACAATCCAAGTTGGGGGTGAGGCATAATTGATTCATGCTTAATTGGGGTTGTTTGTTTGATTTATTTTTATAAAAAAAATATATTTACTAGTGTTTGATGTGTTTATTTTTCTTAGTATTACGTGGCTTTGTTAATTAGGCTTTAGCAGTTTTAATTCTTTTGAAAAAAAAAAAAATTGAGCTCTGTAGCATTCGAATGAACTCTAGCACATTCGAATGGCCCATAAGTCTTCAGTGCGCATTTTTCCAAAACCATTCGAATGTCCTCAAAGTCATTCGAATGTCTATGAAATTCATTCGAATGTTAGCACTGTTGCATTCGAATGACCAGCTAAATCCCTTCAATAATTGAGTTACTATTTAAAATTCATTCGAATGAATTTTGCTTACATTCGAATAAGGCGTCCATTTCTTAAAAATCCCTCAGCACACATTCGAATAACCTTTCATCCATTCGAATATCCTTTTAGTCATTCGAATGATGCACTGATGCATTCGAATGCCTTTCACAAAATTTCAAAAAATTGAACCCTATCGTCAAATTCATTCGGATGAATTTCCATCCCATTCGAATGTCTTGTCCAGCATTTGGATAGTTTCTGCAAAAACAAAAAAAAAAAAAAAAGAGTAAAAACTTCTTCTTTTTTTTTTACGACCCTATTTCATGTTTACCCATGAGCATGCCTGACTCTATTTTGGTTTTCTTTAATTGTGTGGTCGTGTTATGTTAAAAAATATATAATAATAATAATAATTAAAAAAAATAGTTTTTATTTTGTTTTCGTTGAGTGGTTAATTTTGTTTGTCTTCGTGTCTTTTGTTTTTGTGTGTTTTCTTTAAAAAAATATAAATGAAAAATGAATTCGGATGATCTCTAGTAAGTTAAAAAAAAAATAAAAATAATAATAATAATAATAATAATAATAATAATAATAATAAAATATATATATAATTTGTTTTTCTTTTTGACTGGGCTTAAATTCCTTTTAATTGAATTGAAAATGAAAATAAAAATAAAAATTATACATGAAAACTAAAAATGAAAATGAGAATAATCACTGTTATTGGGATAGCAGTGATTCATAAAAAAAAAAAAATTCAAATGTAAGTTTTTGTTCATGTTATAAAAACATTCAAATGCAAGTTTTTGTTTGTGTGTTTTTGTTTCTCTTTGGATTTCTATTTGTGTTATATAATAATAAAAAAAAAAGAAAAAAAAATGGTTTCCGTTTTGTTTTAGTTTGAGTGTTTAATTTTATTTGTTTGTGTGTTTTTCTGCTTGTGTTATATAAAACAAAATTAAAAAAAAAATTTGTTGACATTCAAATGTGTGCTTAGTCATTCGAATGTCTTGGAAGTCATTCGAATGAGTTGTTGTTACATTCGAATGACTCAAGGAAAACAAGAAGGAAATGTACAAAAAAAGGAAATCCATTCGAATGTCCTCAAAGTCATTCGAATGTCCATGAAATTCATTCGAACGTGTTACTATTGCATTCGAATGACCTGTACAAATCCTTCACAAATTGAGTTACTGTTTAAAATTCATTCGAATAAATTTTGTTTTCATTCGAATGATAATCCTAAAATATATATGTATTAAATAAAAAAAACTAAAAATATTGAAAAATTAAAAAAAAAAAAGAGCAAATTCATTTGAATGTGGCTCTTGTTTTTTTTGGTAAGTAAAAAAATTAAAAAATATATATATAAATAAAAAATAAAATATAAATATAAAAAAAATTGAGCAAATGCATTCGAATGTTGTCCCCACCATTCGAATGCACCACATAAAATATAAAAAAAAATTAAAAAATTAATTATAATATTAATAAAAAAAAACAATAACAACACATTCGAATGATATCACTGTTTTATTCGAATGGCTTGTTCAAACTCTTCACAAATTGAATTACTATTAGAAATTCATTCGAATAAATTTCGCACTCATTCGAATGATCTTAAAAATTAAAAAATAAATAAATAAAGATAATAATAAAAAAATATAAAATAAAATAAAAAAATATTGATCAAATGGATTCGAATGTTGTCTCTGCACCATTCGAATGCATCACTTAAAAGTAAAAATATTAAAAAATAAAATAAATAAATAAATTCTTAAAAAAATATTTAAAAAATGTAAAAAAAAATCAATTCAAATGTAGCATTCGAATGAATTACTTAAAAAATAAAAAAAATATTAAAAAAATTAAAAAAATGCATTCGAAAGTTATTCCTGTGACATTCGAATGAATCACTTAAAAAATTAAAATAAATAAATAAATAAAAAATTTTAAAAAATGAAGAATCAATTCGGATGAGTTTCCTGTAGCATCTGAATGCATCAATTAAAAATAAAAATTAAAAATTAAAAAAAAATAAAAAGAAAGGAAAAAAAAATTGGGATTCTTTTGCTCCTTTTTACTCCTACAATTGTCTTGCATACATATATATTTTTTCTATTTGAGGATTAATATGGTTTCATTGATGCTTGTTCTATCACCTTAGATTTTTATGTTGTTAGCCAATTTGAGTCTGCAATTTGAGGCATGAGTGTGATGATTTCTTATTTGAACCCATAAATGTATAGGATTTAGAATGAGTGATCTATATGCATAGATTGTTCTTTGATTGAAAATTTGTCTTTCAAGTATGAAATCTATTGAAATAGTAATTAACTGGTTAATGGACTGCATGATTCCTCAACTTAAGTGGAGACTGTTACCTAGTGTGAGCAATTGAGCCTATTAAATGTTCTTTCTGAGTGAATAAATGCTTACTCTAGTTGCAGTTTTCCTTGCCCCTCGTGTCTTTCAATAGCTTCATTATACTACTTTGTTTTGAATGCCAAAAATGTCCATGAAAGAATTAAACTAGTTTCAAATTCTAAATTTGATGATTGAGTGAAAATGTCTCATAGGATGTGACAATGGAATTCTTTTGTTGAAAATTTGAGCCTGTTAACCTATTTCTTTTTCTATTATTTTTCCTTATTAGTCCCATTGAGCCAATTAAATTATTTCTTTTCTTATTACTCTCATTTTATCCTAAACCCTGTAAATATTACCCTACCTAATGTGTTTGGGAAATAGTCTATCTTAGTACTAAAAATTGAAAAGAAAAAAAAAATGATGAAAGAAAAAAGAAAAAAAAAACTTACAGCTATTCAATAAAAAGCTGATGAGAAGATGTATGCTTTCATTGTGTTGATTCATTTTTTTTGTCAAATTCAAATTCAAAAAAAAAAAATAGAAAGGAAAAAAAAAGAAAAAAAGAAAAAGAAAAAAAAAAAAAGAGTACCTGCTTAGATAGGAATATTTCCCGGGGCACATTTCTTTCAATTCTTTATCCTTTCTTTGTTAACCCATTTACCCCTAAACCCCGTTACAACCCGATATGCAATCCCTCTAGATCCTATGACACATAGAAGCTTGGGATTTGAATTTTAGAGTTGGAATGTTGTTTAATATCTGAAGTTGTGCATTTGTGCATTTTTCCGATCATGAAGCTATGTCAAAATCTCTTTTCTTTTGTATAAGTTCATTTTTCATTTTAGGATGACACCGATTTGAATTTGTTTTACATTTACTCTTATTATGGTGCATCCCAGAGAGTAGCCATGAGAGATCATTTTTCTTGGAGTGTACACCTGAGAGGGTTTGAAGTCAAAGCTTAGAAGTTGTAATGCGGGTGTGCTAATTTATTTGATTATTTTTTCTATGATTGAGTGTCCTATGATGAAAATCTGACAAAGAATGGTCGATTGCGTGTAAGAGTAACTTATTCTTGTTCTATACATTTTAGTTTTAGATTTGAAATTTAAACATTAATGTTGATGCTGTGAATGAAAATTGGCCAGTATAAAATCCTATTGCTATGGGACTAGCAATGTTTCAGTTGGGGGGGTGTGATTGATGCTCAAAAATGTCAAATTTTATTATATTTTCACCCCTATTTTGACCTTGAAATTGGATTTGATTGAATGTTTATATGTCTTTCATGGTTATATGTTAATTTCTCAAATATGTATATAATATATAAAAAAATAGTAATAATAAAATAAATATAATATAATATATTATAATATATATAAATATAAAACACATATATATTCCATTCATATACATGTGTGCATGCCTTATAATATACCATAAAAGCATATATAATATATAATATATAACATATGTTCACTTGAACTGGAAGCAGCATACGTGATACATAACATATATAATATATTAATAATATCTTCAATTGCTTGCAGCATGAATCAATGGGCTTGGAGGCCGAATTCAACAATTTAATCAAGCCCAACAGCAACCCAACTCGTGGAATCAGCAATGCACTGCAGCTTCCGCACGCGGTCCCAACCTTATAATTTAATTGAAATTGAAGGGGCATTTCAGCTAGGGTGTGATGTTATACACGAGAACTTATTCCAAACAGATCATGCGTTCGCGTTCCTCATAAAGCCATTTCAAAACAGCACACGATATTTTGTCAGAGCACGCACAAATGAACATGGTGGCACGCGACGTAATTTCTTCTTTGACGATGGCCATTTGCAAAAGACGAATATATACATATATATATATCCATTATCGACTTAAAAAAATGAGTCCACATCCGCCATTTAACAAAAAAAAGGAGAAAAGAGCACTGTTCATCATCTTGTTCTTTTGTTTTGCTTCTTTTTTGTTTTGTTCGTTAATTCTAGTAGTTTCATGTTCTTCATTTCGTTCTATCAATACAGTGTTCTTTATTTCTGTTATCTACATTCTGCAATTTCTTTTCATGCACATTTACATTCTGCAACTTCCATTAACTGTTCATTTACGTTTCAGTAATTTCAATTTCTGTATTTACATTCAAGCACTTTAATTCCTACCTTTTTAATTTTTAGTTGGAGATGTGTGGCTAAGTTTAAACTTGGGCCAAGGCAAGGACTGTGTCCAGTGCCATTGTTTGCCCAAGAGAGCCGAACTCCGATTGAATTAACAGAATGCTTATTTGAATTGAGAAACGTGTGTGTATTGAATCTTTGGGTTTGAGTTGAAACATAAGCCTAACTTAGAGTCTCCATGCCATGTATGGAGGTTACTTAAACTGGAAATGGTTTCATACTCAAGCTGGAATGATTAATCTGCGATCCAATTTATGGTGGTTGCTTAATTTAGACTCTCTCATGCCATGTATGGAGAGTGCTTAACCTAGAACTATCATGACCTTGAGTTGTGGTTACTTACCGGATCTCAAATGTGTGTTAATCTATATTTCAATTTATGATAGTTGCTTAATCCAGACTCTCTCATGCCATGTATGGAGAGTGGTTAACTTAGAACTATTATCATCTTGGGATATAGTTAACTGTATAACCTCAATTTAAATCAGTCGATGTTAAGATTTTGATATCTCTTTGGTAAATAGTGGGCTGGTACAGAAATCACTTCGTCCCAAAATTTGTCCATCCACAATCTCGTATCTCGGTCCCAAGATTTGAGTGTGTTTAAGTTCAAAATGAATATCCTTTTGATAATCTCAACTTGCTTTCAAAAGAAATAAAGATAGGAAATGTTAAGTGTTCAGGTTTCAAAATGGATAATTGACTATGTGCATATGCTCTATCGACTATGCCTGTGAATAGTCGACTATGCTTGCATGTTCTGTCGACTATGTATGGCTTTTGTCAACTATATTGTGTTCTGTTGCTATTATGAAGGGTCTGTTGACTATGAATTTTGTTCTGTCGACTATGTGTGTGCATGATGTTTGAAATTTCTTTTGTATTTTTGGATTTGTCGTGTAGTGACCCGTAAGAGGACCTAAGAAATTTCGAGTGAAATAAATATTTTGAGGGCTTGGAAATTTTGAGAATTTAAATTTTTGGGAAATTAAGATGATTTATTTTTGCCAAGGGAAATATTTTATAGGTATTTTAATTTTTTTTTTTAAAGAATGCAAGAATATCATTATTTGGAATTTTAGGATTTTACTAGAATAAAGATTTTATTTTATTTGGGGAGAAATTGGAATAAATAAGTGAGGGTAATTTCGGAAGAATTTAATAGGAGTAAATTAAGGGAATTAAGGGATTTAATTAAAGAGAAATTAGGAGAGTTATTATTAAAGTGGGATTATTCATGTAGGGTTGAGGCATATAATTATATATGCATGATACTTCTTTGAAAACCTAGCGCCGTGCATTATTTTGGAGAAGCAAAGAAGGGAGGAGAAGCAGAGAGATTCTGGAATTAAGGCAAGTATCCTACTTCTTTTCTTTATGCAATTTCCCTTTTCTATTCCTTTGAGATTGCTTTTGCAAGGTCTTATCTTCCTCTATTGGATACGGATGCATGTATGAAGAGAGGTTGCAGAAAATATTTAAAAGTCTTGATGTTATCTTCAATTGTTCTTGAAATCTTTTCAGATTTTATTCTCTTCCATTGGGTATTGTTCTACCTAAATCTCTTTTTCAGAATAGTGTAGCATTTTGAGTTTGATTGGTATTGATATATATTTATATATGTTGGGATAGAAGTTGTTGTAATTAACGGAAGTATACATATATGTATTTATATATATATCATTCAATGGTTGCAGAGATCTTGGAACTTGAGATTTTATATGTATATCCTTTTCAATTGAGTTTTATCATTATTCCAATGATTCTTCCATTGAGCAACCACTTTAGTAGATATTATATAATTATATACATATATATAGGCATATGGTGTAGTTGCAGAGAGTTGCAGGTGATATTTTGATTAAAGTGGCAAGATTTATGATCCAATCAACCCTTGTTTGATCTTCTAAATCATTCTTTTAATTGAGTTTTAATCATCCCCAAGTGTTATTTTAATTTGTGTGGCTGATTTTTGGGATTGAAGTTGTATATACTCATGCTCGCATACACTCTGTTTTGCTGTTTCACGTAGCAAAATCTGGAAGATGACACTGTAGCAACAGAATAGCAGCGAGTTACTGTAGCAATTCGGGTTACTGTAGCACCGAGAGAAGAAAATCCTTTTTCATCCTAATATAATTTTAATGCAGGTAAAAATCTCTTTAATTAAGTTCTAAATTAAATTTAAATTATTATAAATAAAGATTAATAAGATTTTAAGAAATCTTATGCCTTAAAAATAATATTAAGCAAGCCTTATTCATCTAACATATCCTTGAATTCATAAGACTTGAGATCTAATATGTAACTTTTTGATTGAAGTTTAATTAAGATAATTATATTGTTGAGACAATTTGAGAGTGAGAAGAGAGTTTCAACTAAAATACACATTATTGGATCCATTACTCCATATTAATTCTTAAGAGATCTAATATTGGTTGCCTCAAAATAATTTATCAAATGTTCAAAGTTTTAATGTTCTAAATGTTGGTTCCTAATGATGGCAAATATATCCCAAGAGGGGGGGTGAATTGGGATTTCGTAAGTTTTTCGATAATTTAAAACTTTGATTGCTAGAAGAATACTAGGTTTCGAAATATAGGCTATATGTTTCGAAATAAACCTTTCTGTTAAGTAGGTTTCGAAACCTACTACATATGTTTCGAAATATAGCTCACTGTTTTACAAGTTTCGAAATCTACTTCACTGTTTTGCTTGGTTCGAAATCTTTTGACTTGTATTTCAAACTAATGATCTTTGGCAAAGATGATTTACATAAGTAAGATTATACCAAAGATGTTTGTATATCAAATATATGTTGTTTATGTATATGTATAAGCTTATGCTCAAGAAAACTATTTTAGCCTTTGATAACAAAACTTATGAAAACATGTGCAATGGGCAATAATGATAAGAAAAAGCTAAAGAACACTTGCACACAAGATTTATAGTGGTTCGGCACTCGCCTACTCCACTACCTTCAAGCTTACCCACTTGAAGGATTTTGCAATCCCAATCACTTTTACTTAGGGATCACCACAACAAGGGTTTTACCTCGGTTCACCCCAAAACTTTATAATGTGAGTTTTTACGGGATCAACTCAAACCTAGCACCAAGTGAGTTTTAAGGGTAAACTCGAACCTTTAACACAATGAGTTTTAGGCTCAACTCGAACCTTTAACACAATGAGTTTTATGCTCAACTCAAACCTTTACACCACAATGAGTTTTAGGCTAAACTCAAACCTTTACAACATTTACAAGA
Source organism: Diospyros kaki (assembly GCA_036245055.1). Taxonomy (NCBI): domain Eukaryota; kingdom Viridiplantae; phylum Streptophyta; class Magnoliopsida; order Ericales; family Ebenaceae; genus Diospyros; species Diospyros kaki. The sequence continues at coordinate 15,146,681 of BSEG01000009.1, read as the reverse complement.
TAATCAAATTTATCTTTACAACCCAAAGAGCAATAAATGCCTTACCACATGGTTGTACAAACCTCCTAACTTGAGGTGAGGAGAGCTGGAGGATGATACTCGTTGTTTGCACTTGCTTCTCCTTTTTCACATCACAATGCACACCAATGAATGAATGGATCTTCTTTGAATGCTTGTCAAACGGATTTAGATCATTTGTGCTTATGTGTGTGTCTCTAGTGTGTGCTCACTTGTTCTTGCTTGTTGTCTCTCTATCCTCTTGTTCTTGTCTTCAAATACCTGCTATTTATATCAAGAAATAAAAATCTGGCCGTTTATAGCCGTTAGAGACAAGTCAGGAAAGTAAGTTTCGAAACATGCAAAGTGTGTTTCGAAACATCACATAAATAGACCAAGGTTTCGAAACATAGACACTAGGTTTCGAAACATACAAGCTTCTAGCTCGGACAAGCACTCAGAGACAACATACAAGTGGGAGACAGAATCTTACACCCACTTTGAATATTTAAAAGGCACTCACATTCAAATTCAAATTTGAATCTCTTAAGCATGGAGAGTGCATTTAATAAATGAAAGAGAAGCATTTTGATAAATACAAAATTACAAAACACATGCATCTCGGTTTTCAAATAATCTGCTGACAGAATGTCAGAGGTTTCGAAACATGGCATGATAGGTTTCGAAACATACCTCTCTGGAGAAGAGGTTTTGAAACATGATGCATATATGTTTCGAAACATGCCTCTCTGGAAATGACGTTTCGAAACATGATATGGAGGTTTCGAAACATAGTCCAAAACCTGTTTTGAAAACACATGCAATGCATAGATGTTTCGAAATAGCATACATGAAAACATTGAAAACCATTTCAAAGGGGTTTCGAAACATGCACAGAAACATGACATAGATTCAGAAACATATGAAAACACATTCCACAGCATGTTTACATCACAGGTTATTTTCATTTATTTATATTTTACCTCCATTTACTTTAATACATAAATGTAAATAACGAAGTGCCCCCTATTTGGATTCAATAAAAATACTTAGAAAATCAAAATCCAAATATAAAAGAAAGTAGATTTTGAGTTTTAGTACAAACTCAAGTTTTAACAATAAACCCACCTCCAAAATATATACTTTCTATTTAATGAAAAATTCATTAAAAATCGTTTTAGCTCTAATGAATGATAGATATCAAATTACCTGGAGTTTGTTTTCTAAAAAGAAAACTCTTTCTTATACTTCTCCTTATAAGGTACTAATCTCTCAGACTTAGCCAAAAACAGGGTTTTCAGTTTCAGACAGTGAAACATGATATACTTGATATTGAAATTGATATATATTGAAAACCACATACTTGACTCATGACTTAGGGATTAAACCAATATATGTTTTTCATCATTAAAACTATTGTACAAAAAGTACAACAACAATCTCCCCCTTTTTGATGATGACAAAACCTTAAATCAATTTCATATATCCATTTCCCTAAAATCATATATCTCTCTCCCTTTTTCTAAACATTTTTGATTTAACATATATCTCTCCCCCTTTTTGTCATATATCAAAAAGGTGTATCTTTAAAGAATAATCTCCTTGTTAAACCAAAAAAAATAATTTCTCTCCCTTTTTAACTCTCCCCCAATAATTTAACATATCTTAAAATAGATAATCTCCCCTTTTTAGACCAAAAACTTTTCAATAGAGATAAGTTGGAGATAATACTACCAAGAAAATATAATTTTAAAAAACTGGAGATAGCTCCCCCTTAAGATGACATTATTAATATCAAAAAAAAATTTTGAGCACATGTCATATACATAAAACTTTTTCATGAGATGCCAAGATTTAAAAGTTTTCATACCAAATTGCATACTCATGATCATATCAGAGCCAATCTATATCTTTCCAAATAATCACTTATATGTATAAAGTCAAAGCACATAGATCAAATGCATAGCCATTCATCATATAAGAGGCATATACACTAAATGATCAATATAGGAGTGAAATATATCATTTCAAGCAAATAGAAAGACTCTCTTTTCGAAAAACTCCCCCTTAAACTAATACGGGAGGTTTTGGCCATAGAAACATTTTTTACAAAAAAGATTGTCTCATTTCAAATGTTTTTCACAAGGATAGCACATATCAACGGCCAAGTAATTGAGGAATTAACCACTTGAACTTACTTTTCATATATTCAAAAATAAGTGGTCATCCAAAAGTACAATTCTAAACAAGTTATGGCAGATTTCATGCAAGACACATTAAGGATAGGCTTTAAGAACATACAATTGTCTTTTGATAATTATAGCCATACTTGTAATCACATAGGATCATTTCATAAAGATTACTTCAAGAAGCAAGATGATCCTTTAGCAAATAAAGCATAATTTCTCACTTAAGTATTCATTCATAAAAAATAAGCAAGCTATTTCATATAAGAAAAAATAGCATTTTTAATTGATTCAAGACATGAATACTGTATGCCATTAATAAATTTTTTAAAAGATCTAAGAGCTTGATGGCATGGTCCTTTGATTTTACCAATGATAGATTTGAGATAAATGAAAAATTGAATCTTCTTTGAATCAAAGGTTTCGAAACTTGAAACAATGTGTTTCGAAATAGGATTTTTTGGAAAACATGTTTCGAAACTTGGAACAACATGTTTCGAAATTACACTTTCTGGAAATTGTGTTTCGAAATAGGATGTTATGATGTTTCGAAACTTCTTTATACAAAAGCACTTGAACTCAACGATTGATAGGGATTTTTCTAGAATTTGATTTCCAATAGATTTGGACATGATACCAATTGATACCAATTCTTTACAATTGATATTTTCTTTTTGAGCAAGATCCCTTATGAATAGAAGATTAATATTAATAAGTTGAGTCATGAAATCCAGAATTTTTGATAGGGCTATAGCATTTGTATTGGCACATTTGATTTGGAATATTGTGGGGATTTATGCCATAGTCTTGATGTTCCATCCATAGGATTTGAGCAACTATATATATTTACTTTTAAAGAACAAGAATGGAATGGAATTTCACTTCCTTTTAAACAAAGACACTAGGAAAATTTTTATAGCTTGACATGGATCACTAGTGTTATTTTTCTCAATTTTACTTCCATCATAGTCGACATTAGTATAGGCTACAAGATCAAATTCATTTGATTTTGGATAGATCAATTTTAGATTGGATGATCCTTTTAGATATCTAAAGAATTCTTTTAATGGCCTTAAAATGGGATTCCTTAGGATTGGATTGAAATCTAGCATATAGGCAAACACTAAACACAATGTTCATCCTATTAGCTATAAGGTAGCAATGGTCCAATCATATTTCTATATAACTCATTTTCCACCATTTGGCTTTTCTCATAATTGTCTAGGCTTGATTAACTACTCTTTTGAGAGGCTACTGATTTGCCTAAGATTTCTTAAGAAGATGTATTTACGATTAGATATATGTATCGCTTCATCTTAATTCTTACCTAGTTTACAAACTTACAAAAGTTTTTAACTTTCTCATTATGCTCATTTCAAATTTCCCTTGCAATATATTGACAATTTGATTCCATAGAGATTTCTTTTGAGGATTCAAATAAAATGTTATTTACATAAATTATTTGTAGATTTATAAGATATCCTTATTATAAGGCTTATAAGCATTGTTATATCTATTTGACCTCTTTGAGATTCTTCCTCTAGAATAATTGATAGGACTTTAATATTATGACTTAGGGGCTTATTTTAACCAATATAGTGCCTTGATGAGATTAAGCACATGATTCTCATATTGAGGATTCTTAAGATTGGGAGTTTGTTCCACATACACTTCCTCATTTATATAATCACTTAAAGTGGCACTCTTGACATTCTCATGATGAGCTTAAAGGATTTGTGGCATGCTAATGCCAACAATATTCTTATGATTTCTAGACTTGCTACGGGAGCCTAGGTTTCATCATGGTTTATTCCTTCTTCTTAACTATGCCCTTAAGCTACTATTCTAGCTCTATTCCTCTTTTATCCATTTTGATTCTAAACACCCATTTGGTTCATATGGTTGGGTGATCTTTAGGATTTGGAGTTAATTTTCACAAGAGAAGGTGAATTTGGAAAAAATAAAGATTTTCCCCTTTTAAACACTTTTTAAAAAATGTAAGGATGTCACCGATGAAGGCAACGGCTTTGTTAGACCTCAAGACCTTGAAATGGCACGATGAGGTATCAACCGTATAAAGACAATCCCTTTTTGCAAATTGATAATCCTAGATTTGAATTGCAAAGATAAGTTTTGACCTATAGACAATTTTCAAAAAATAGATAAGGAGTTTGCAAATTGTCACTCATTTCTAATGGATACTCTTGTCCTAATACCTTTTGAAAGGATCTCCAATAGCATTTTTTTTTTCTCTACATATTTTCTTTCTTGGAATGAATAGTTCTATCTCTTTATGGGCTATGTTTTCTTTCATAACCATTTAGGCATATTAACCTTTCATAGGTTTGACTCCTTTTCATTGTATAACTCATAGGGTTTTCTTTAAGATAGACTTTATGGAATCCTTATTTAACATATAGCATGAGGTGTTAATGGCTTAGACCAAGGATTTACACAATATAATTCTAGCCATTTCTTATAAAAATCTTTCTTTTCAACTACCTCATTATGTGAGCACTAAGGAAATTATGATCAATATTATTTTCCTCACAATAGTGCTTACATTCTTTCATTTCAACAATCTCTTAAATGATCTCACTTTTAGATGCAAGAGATATTACCCAAGATTACCAAGAGAAGTCATCTATAATGACAAAGATATAATGTTTTTCATCTAGGTTTTGGATTCTCATAGGTCCAAAGAAATCTAAATAGATTGAGGTTAAAGACATAGAGGTTGAGATTTTTGAAGGCTTAAATGATATACTTATTTGTTAGCCTTTTATGGATGCCTCACAAATATTTTTCATATTTAAGCTTTAGGAAATTTCTCAACAAGATCATGTTTGGATAGATTAAGAAGCATATTCATACTTGCATGACTTAGTCCATTATGCCATAAATAAATATTTGAGAGATGATTGATACTAGGCATTTGTTTTGAACTAGATAAGAATAAATCTATGCACAATTTCTATCCTATTTTCTATAATCTTTATTTCATTAGTGATAAGATATTTCACATGAATTTAGCATTAAAGCATACTTATGTTTCTTATCACATAATTGACTTATGCTAGTTAGGAACATCCATCAAGAAAGAATTTCTAGCATATATCAATAAACTTTATTCTTCCCTTACTCAATGCACATATCAAAACACAATAGAGTGCAAGCTTATCATTCATTTAGCATCAAAAACTAATAAGCATAGGGAGTTTAGGGATAGAAACATACCACCAAGATCTTGATTAATAAAATCTTTCTTACACTTGGTTGGTGAAGTGAGGAGTGATCTTCTTTTTCACTTCCTCTTTCCTTCGTGCTTGATTCATCCATTAAGATTTCTCTTTGAAGGTCATTTGGATGTCAAGAAACCTACAAAAAACACTATCCACAAGCTTTTGGTGCCCAAACCACCTTGGGTTCACCATTGTTAGCATAGAGCTCCTCCTTAGGAACCCAAATTTGTTTAAGCTTATGTGGGTGTTTTGTTATGAAACCTTTATGTTTAAAATGATACCAATGACTAGGATGTGACTCAAAGGAATTTCGTTTGAAATTTGTTTTCCTTTTATCCTTATGCACATTCCTTTTAAAATGATTATTTTTAGGTTTCAAAACATACTTGGATCCTTGGGATTTAATATGGGAAGTATTAGACACTTTAGTTCCCTTAGGAATCCATTTCATTTTAGGACCACTAGATGATTTCCTTTTAGAAGGACAACAAGATGCAATGTGGCCTAACTTAACACTTAAAACATCTAATATCATGAGAGGTGTGTATAGATGAGCTTTTGAAATTTGCTCTTTGACTATGAAAATTTTGAACACCTTTAACATGATTACAAGAACTTGAAATCTTCCTATTTAAAATAGGTTTCTCATTTAAAGTAACATTAGGAGATTTCAATAGATTTTCTTTTAAATCATTTTTCATTGAAAGTTCATTATTGGAAGCAAGCAAATATTCATTTTTAGATTTTAAAGCTTCCAACTCATTAGATAGAGAATCTAATTTCTTTTGAAGAGTTTTGTTTTTCAAACACATTTTTTCAAAATTGACATATAACTCATTAAATGCATTTAACAACTCTTCATTTGAGCAAGCATCATGATCATCATATATATCATTTAAAGAACTAGATTCATGATCACTTTCACTATTGAGAACAAGAGTAGAAGTAGAGGTTACCTCCTCTTCTTCATTTACCATGAAGCACACGTTTGAGCTTTTATCACTAGAGACGAGGGAACTTTCTTTCTCCTCTATTTGTTGATGATTCAAAGGATTTTCAACCTGTATACTTTCATCAACATTCTCACAAGATTGGTTAGTAAGATAAATTGAATCAAGAGTATTCAATATATCTTTAGCATTTATGCATTTAGACACTTTAGCATAGATATCATTACTTAATGCATGGTGTAAAATATGCATGGCTCTAATGTTTAAGAAAAAGTTCCTTTTGTCATGATCATCCCATTCAAGTTTTGGTTTTGAAACAAAACCATTTTTCACAATATTCCACAAATAAGAATCAATAGATGTCATGAAAAATGAAATTCTAATTCTCCAATGTTCATAATATGAGCCATTAAAATAAGGTGCTACATCAATAGGATAACCTTCCTAAAAAGCCATGGATCTCTCCTTAGGTTGTTAGACCTTGAGGGAGTTAGCCTCTGATACCAATTGTTGGTTCCTAATGATGGCAAATATATCCCAAGAGGGGGGGTGAATTGGGATTTCGTAAGTTTTTCGATAATTTAAAACTTTGATTGCTAGAAGAATACTAGGTTTCGAAATATAGGCTATATGTTTCGAAATAAACCTTTTGTTAAGTAGGTTTCGAAACCTACTACATATGTTTCGAAATATAGCTCACTGTTTTACAAGTTTCGAAATATGAAATGTATGTTTCGAAATCTACTTCACTGTTTTGCTTGGTTCGAAATCTTTTGACTTGTATTTCAAACTAATGATCTTTAGCAAAGATGATTTACATAAGTAAGATTATACCAAAGATGTTTGTATATCAAATATATTTTTTTTATGTATATGTATAAGCTTATGCTCAAGAAAACTATTTTAGCCTTTGATAACAAAACTTATGAAAATATGTGCAATGGGCAATAATGATAAGCAAAAGCTAAAGAACACTTGCACACAAGATTTATAATGGTTCGGCACTCGCCTACTCCATTACCTTCAAGCTTACCCACTTGAAGGATTTTGCAATCCCAATCACTTTTACTTAGTGATCACCACAACAAGGGTTTTACCTCGGTTCACCCCAAAACCTTACAATGTGAGTTTTTACGGCTAAACTCGAACCTTTAACACAATGAGTTTTAGGCTCAACTCAAACCTTTACACCACAATGAGTTTTAGGCTAAACTCAAACCTTTACAACATTTACAAGATAATCAAATTTATCTTTACAACCCAAAGAGCAATAAATGCCTTACCACATGGTTGTACAAACCTCCTAACTTGAGGTTTGTACAGCTGGAGGATGATACTCGTTGTTTGCACTTGCTTCTCCTTTTTCACATCACAATGCACACCAATGAATGAATGGATCTTCTTTGAATGCTTGTCAAACGGATTTAGATCATTTGTGCTTATGTGTGTGTCTCTAGTGTGTGCTCACTTGTTCTTGCTTGTTGTCTCTCTATCCTCTTGTTCTTGTCTTCAAATACCTGCTATTTATATCAAGAAATAGAAATCTGGTCGTTTATAGCCGTTAGAGACAAGTCAGGAAAGTAGGTTTCGAAACATGCAAAGTGTGTTTCGAAACATCACATAAATAGACCAAGGTTTCGAAACATAGACACTAGGTTTCGAAACATACAAGCTTCCAGCTCAGACAAGCACTCAGAGACAGCAGACAAGTGGGAGACAAAATCTTACACCCACTTTGAATATTTAAAAGGCACTCACATTCAAATTCAAATTTGAATCTCTTAAGCATGGAGAGTGCATTTAATAAATGAAAGAGAAGCATTTTGATAAATACAAAATTACAAAACACATGCATCTCGATTTTCAAATAATCTGCTGACAGAATGTCAGAGGTTTCAAAACATGGCATGATAGGTTTCGAAACATACCTCTCTGGAGAAGAGGTTTCGAAACATGATGCATATAGGTTTCGAAACATGCCTCTCTGGAAATGACGTTTCGAAACATGATATGGAGGTTTCGAAACATAGTCCAAAACCTGTTTTGAAAACACATGCAATGCGTAGATGTTTCGAAATAGCATACATGAAAACATTGAAAACCATTTCAAAGGGGTTTCGAAACATGCACAGAAACATGACATAGATTCAGAAACATATGAAAGCACATTCCACAGCATGTTTACATCACAGGTTATTTCCATTTATTTATATTTTACCTCCATTTACTTTAATACATAAATGTAAATAACGAAGTACCCCCTATTTGGATTCAATAAAAATACTTAGAAAATCAAAATCCAAATATATAAGAAAGTAGATTTTGGGTTTTAGTACAAACTCAAGTTTTAGCAATAAACCCACCTCCAAAATATATACTTTCTATTTAATGAAAAATTCATTAAAAATCGTTTTAGCTCTAATGAATGATAGATATCAAATTACCGGGAGTTTGTTTTCTAAAAAGAAAACTCTTTCTTATACTTCTCCTTATAAGGTGCTAATCTCCCAGACTTAGCCAAAAACAGGGTTTTCAGTTTCAGACAGTGAAACATGATATAGTTGATATTGAAATTGATATATATTGAAAACCACATACTTGACTCATGACTTAGGGATTAAACCAATATATGTTTTTCATCATTAAAACTATTGTACAAAAAGTACAACAACACTAAAATCCTTAAGACTTGCAATTGGAGTTTAATATGTCTTTTCAAGTTCAATGAATGCTAAGCTAATTACCTTGGTTGAAGAGTAGTAATTAAATTGAGATAAGAGTTAGAGATTCCATATTCTTATAATCATTCCAAGATATCAACTCTCCAATACAATGAGAATTAAGATACATGCATTGCATGAGATTGTGATGAGATCTGTTATGAAATATGAGCATTCATGTTGTGTGAGCATTGAACATTTTGTTTATTGTGGAGCACTACATATTGTGTGCTAGCATATTATTTGTGCATTGTTGCATTGAGGCAGCCTAGTCCGCGATGGGATCCCTTGAGCTCATTTTGAGATCTTTGATTACCGGTAATTAGGGGCATCGTACGGCCCTAGCGAGATAATTATTTACGCTCCTTATTATGGAATAGGGGTTTTAAACCCTAGTGAGTATATGTGCTTATTTCTTTTGGTTGCAGGTTCAGCCACAGGCAGGTATGAGTTTATATTTATGCCTTTGTGCCTTGAGTTGCATTTAAGGTGCATTGAGATTTATGTGGGCCGTCAGGCCAGTATGTGCATACCTGCATGAGATATATTCATTCTGAGCATCATCATATGAGAACCTATGCAACCATAACAGTTTATTCGAATATATCAAACTTTCATTAATGAGTTCGATTATAAGAAGAGTTAAGATATCCCTCAGTTATGAGGTTAGTTTTTCCTTAGTTTATATCGAGTTACCTTATGGTATTGAGATGAGTTATTTTTGATGAGTTCGAGATTTCTTTGACTCAGCCTATTATTTCTTTCATGCCTATTGCTTGCTGAGTCTTGTGACTCACCTTGTATTCTTCACCATTCCAGGTAGCGGCGAGAGAGTTCCCGAGATGGATTCTAGTAGTGGGATGCGTTAGATTGTGTATGTGGAGGCCACTCAAACCTGAAGGATGTCTAGGTCATTTAGTCTTTTGGTCATTTGACATTTGGTTATTTATTTCTGCAGTTGTCTTTTATTTTATGAGGGATATTTATATTTGATGTTGTCTAGTTGGGGACTAGTACGTTGAGTACAGTTTGAGTTTGTGTTTAGCATGTTGAGATTTATATTTTCAGTATTTATGAGAATTATTATTTGTTGCTATTTGTTTATTCCTTATTTTATGTAGCACCTCCCTTGGTCTGAAAGGGGGTGTCTACATGTCGACTATGTGAAAGTGTTTATCGACTATCAGTAGATTTTGTTGGGTATCTATCGACTATGCCTTCTTGTCTATCGACTATGCCTAGTTTTATTTGAAAATATAGTCGACTAACCTATTTTGTCTGTCGACAGTTTGTTTCTCAGAAACTTGTAATGGCTAGTTTTTGGCGCATTTAATGCTCGTCGAACCACCACAACAGTCGAATTTTTGGATTTATCTACCATCAACTATAAATATGGGTTGGGAGAATTGATTGTTGGCTGTTGGAAACATTTAAGATCTTCAACTTTCGAGCATTCAAGTTTACATCGAGCATTGAATTTTTCTCTCACTGTATTTAATTTTTGAAGCTTTGTATCTACACTGTTCCATTCATTTTAAGCCTCGATTCTTCTTTTAGAGAGAGCTTGTAACTAAGAGTTGTACTCTTAGATTCTCATTCTCACGATTTCTGTAATTAACCTAGCGTAAGTTAGAGGGCCCATTAGATTGGGAGGGTTGTACATTTCCTAGTCACGGACTAGAGGATCTACTCGTGTTGAGTAGGGGGCTGATAGTGAAGTTACTTCAAAATCCTTAGTGGGTAGCTAAGATAGTGGACTAGGCTTGGAAAGCCGAACCACTATAAATCCGTGTCTCCTGTGCTTTCTATTTTTATTTGTTCCTGCTAGCATTTTTATCCCTACTTAATTTTTTCATTCATTCATAAGATTTCAAATTTATTTTTCACAAAATGAGATTGTCTTTACACGGTTGATATCTCATCGTGCCATTTCAAGGTCTTGAGATTTAACGAATCTGTGGTCTTAAAAGACAACATCTCTGTTTCTCAAAAGAACTTTTAAATATACCAATTCATCTCCCCTCTTTGTGTGTGCCATATCATTTCAATTCTATCTATTGGTATCAGAGCCTGGTTCCCGTTGTTTTCATTTAGGTCTAATAACCTAGGGTCAAGATCCACTCAATGGCGTACTTTGCTAGTTCCTCTCATCATGAAGGACAGAGCACTTCACGTCCACCTTATTTTGATGGTACTAACTACAATTATTGGAAAGCAAGAATGAATATATATCTTATGCAGGACTCAAGCCTCATGCAAGCTATTAAAAAAGAAGTCACCTTGGCTGACATGGAAAAAATAGACAAATGGACAACTAAAGAGAGAATCAGTATGGAGACAAATGCAAAAGTAATGAACACATTGATTTGTGCACTATGCCCTGAGGAATTCAACCGAATATCAACATGCAAGACAGCTAAAGAAATTTGGGATAAACTGGAGGTAACTCATGAAGGTACAAACCAGGTAAAAGAAACAAAAATAAATATTCTAGTTCATGACTATGAGTTATTTACTATGAAAAAAATGAGTCTATTAAAGACATGTACCCCAGATTTAATGATATTCTTTCAACCTTAGAGTCTCTAGGAAAAACTTTTACAAATGGTGAAAAGGTTAGGAAATTTCTAAGAAGTCTACCTAGATCATGGGATTCGAAAGTCACTGCTATTATTGAGGCAAAAGATTTAGGCAAACTTGAATTTGATAATCTGCTAGGATCACTAATGACTCATGAAATCATGATGAAACGAAGTGACAATGTAGAACTAAAGAAAGACAAGAATGTAGCCTTTAAAGTTGAAAATGAAGAAAAAGACTCTTAGGACAGTGATGATGATGAGTTTGCTCTACTAGCTATGAGATTTAGAAGATTTATGAACAATGGGAGATTTAATCAAAAACGAAGTTTTAAGAAGGATAAAGATCAAAGTGAAACTAACCCCTCTAATGAGATTCGATGTTTTGAGTGTAAAAAGTTAGGTCATATGAGAAATGACTGCCCTCAGTTGAAAAAGAAGGATCGCAAGGAAAGAAAAATGAAGAAGAAGGCTCTAGCTGCATGGGGTGAGGGGGAGCTCTCATCAAGTGATGAGTCACAAGATGATGAAGTTGTTAACATTTGCTTTATGGCCAATATTGAAGATGAGGTAACTTCTCAGCATCCTACTTCAATCTCTAATTTTATATTTGAAGAACTTTATGATGCATTCAATGACTTGCTAAGTGAATGTGAGCATATGAACCAGAAAAACATTGATTTAAAAAGGAAATTGAGTTCACTAGAAGATGAGATAAATGGGTTGAAAATTGAGAAAGGATTTTTGGAAGATGAAAGAAACAAACTGAGTGTTGATAATGAAAGTCTCTTAAAAGAAAATAAAGACATAAAGGAATCCTTAGAAATATTAGTTGAAAGGAAAAAGAAACTAGAAATGATTCTTGGAGCTCAAAGAAATTTTGGAGATAAACAAAGAATTGGATTTGATCCATTCCATGCAAGCTCCAGTAAAACAATTTCTGTAAAAGCTTCAAACCAAAAGTTTATACAAAGAAAACCATTCTTCAAACCAAAATTTTCAAAAAGAAGCATTACATGTCACTACAGTGGAAGAAATGGTCATTCTGTTAATAAATGTTTTATAAGAAATTTTTCTCAAAAATTCAAACAAGTTTGGATACCTAAAGATGTAGTATCTCCTAACAAGAATGGACCCAAGATGATGTGGGTACCAAAGGGAACAACTTGTATGATTCTTTGTGTAGGCTGCGTTGATTTCAAATGATTCAAGGAGCAAGTGGTTCCTTAATAGTGGGTGTTCAAGGCACATGACAGGAGATCAAGATTTCTCAACAACATCATCTTCAAGGAGGGAGGTAATGTATTCTACGGTGATAACTCCCAAGGTAAGATTATAGGTGTTGACACACATTTTTGTAACACCCCACATCGAGCGATAGGAAGGTCCGGGACAACTTACCCTGATGGGCCTACACGAACTTCCCAGGGGGGTCACCCATCCCTGGATTGCCCCAGGTCAAGCACGCTTAACTTGGGAGTTATCTGCCTACGTTCAGCCCAAAAGGTATCCAGCTGGTGTTGTTTCCTTCCTTACTTATCTTCGATATATACTACCCTTCTTTGGGCTCTTGGGGTGTTACACACATCGTGTCATCATCATGGGGCCCGCAGCTGCGGGTCAGCTCTCAGCTATCGCCCTTAGACGACCAGGAGCCCCACCGCACTTACGAGCCCCTCAGTAGTTTCCCTCTGGGCAACTGATGTGGGACATACCCGGTGCATCCACACCATCCCCCCCGGCAGGTGTGGGGCTCTATCGGCCCCTCCCTTATCTGGGGTTGTAGGGACCATTATGGGGTTTCCCACAAACGGCGCCAATTGTTGGCACACATTTTTGTAACACCCCGCATCGAGTGATAGAAAGATCCGGGACAACTTTCCCTGATGGGCCTACGCGAACTTCTCAGGGGGGTCACCCATCCCTGGATTGCCCCAGGTCAAGCACGCTTAACTTGGGAGTTCTCTGCCTACGTTCAGCCCAAAAGGTATCCAGCTGGTGTTGTTTCCTTCCTTACTTATCTTCGATATATACTACCCTTCTCTGCGCTCTTGGGGTGTTACAAAAATGTGTGTCAACATTTGGCACCGTCTGTGGGAAACCCCATAATGGTCCCTACAACCCCGGATAAGGGAGGGGCCGATAGAGCCCCACCACACCTGCCGGGGGGGATGGTGTGGATGCACCGGGTATGTCCCACATCGGTTGCCCAGAGGGCAACCACTGAGGGGCTCGTAAGTGCGGTGGGCCTCCCGGTCGTCTAAGGGCGATAGCTGAGAGCTGACCCGCAGCTGTGGGCCCCATGATGATGACACGATGTGTGTAACACCCCAAGAGCCCAGAGAAGGGTAGTATATATCGAAGATAAGTAAGGAAGGAAATAACACCAGCTAGATACCTTTTGGGCTGAACGTAGGCAGAGAACTCCCAAGTTAAGCGTGCTTGACCTGGGGCAATCCAAGGATGGGTGACCCCCCTGGGAAGTTTGCGTAGGCCCATCAGGGTAAGTTGTCTCGGACCTTCCTATCGCTCGATGCGGGGTGTTACAAAAATGTGTGTTAACAATAGGTATGGGTTCTATCTCTTTTGAACATCTTGTTTTGGATAATGTGTTTCTTGTTGATGGTTTAAAGCATAATTTAATAAGCATAAGTCAATTATGTGATATGAACTATGAAGTTCATTTTGATGCTAATTCCGGTAAGGTAATTTGTCCAAAAATGAAGGAAATAAAGATGAAAGGAAAAAGAGTAGGAAATGTTTATCTTACTTTTCTAGGATCATCTAAGATAGAAAATTGTTTAGTTGCAAATTCTTCTCAAAACACTTGGTTGTGGCATAATAGGCTAGGGCATGTTAGTATGAACTTAATCAACAAGTTAGTTAAGCATGACCTTGTTAATGGATTGCCAAAGCTTAAGTTTAAAAGAGATCATATTTATGGCACATGCAGGAAAGGTAAGCAAATTAGTGTATCATTCAAGCCAACTAATGAAGTATCAACATCAAGACCTCTGACACTACTTCACCTGGATTTGTTTTTCCCAATGAGAACTCTAAGTTTAGGAGGTAAACAATATGTTTTTGTAAAAGTAGATGATTATTCTAGATTCACATGGATAATCTTTCTTGCATCTAAGAATGAAACTTTTAGATCTTTTGAAATATTCAGTAAAAGAGTTCAAAGAGAAAAATGCTTTTGTATTTCAAAAATAAGAAGTGATCATGGAGGAGAATTTGAAAATGAATATTTTAAGCTATTTTGTGAAGAAAATGTAATAGATTATAACTTCTCTTGTGCTAGGACTCCCCAACAAAATGGTGTAGTAGAAAGAAAGAATAAATCCTTACAAGAAATGGCTAGAACAATACTTTGTGATAAAAATCTTCCTAAGTATTTTTGGGCAAAGGCTGTTCATACTGCTTATCACATATTAAATAGAGTCTCAATAAGACCTATATTGAAAAAGACTCCCTATGAACTGTTCAAAGGAAGAAAGCCTAACATAAGTCATTTTCATGTTTTTGGTAACACTTGCTATATTCTCAATAATGGAAAAAAATCTCTAGGTAAGTTTGATGCTAAAAGTGATAAAGGTATATTTTTAGGATGCTCATCTCAAAGTAAAGGCTATAAGGTATTTAACAAAAAAATCCTAGTAGTAGAAGAAATAATTCAAGTAATAGTTGATGATGTAAACATTGAAGTTCCAAAACATAGAAAAGATGGTGAAAATGAAGTAACCCAAAATCTTGAAAGACTTTCAATAGAGCAAAATGAATCAAATAATCAAGATAGTGATCTTTTTGAAATAGAACAAGAGCATCAAGTAAAAAAAGAACCAACAATTCCAAGAGAAAGGAAATATGTCAAAGAAAATGAAATCATAGGAGATCCATCCAAAGGCATTAGAACTAGATCATCAATTAGAAATGAATGCCAATATGCTGCCTTCTTGTCTCAAGTAGAGCCTAAGAATATCAAAGAAGCTTTAGAAGATGAAAATTGGATTATTGTCATGAAAGAAGAATTAAATCAATTTGAAAGAAGTGGAATTTGGAAACTAGTGCCAAGACCAAAAAATTATCCAGTTATAGGCACAAAATGGGTATTTAGAAATAAGATGGATGAAAATGGTGTAGTGACTAGAAACAAAGCAAGGCTAGTGGCTCAAGGTTATAACCAAGAAAAGGGTATTGACTATGATGAAACTTATGCCCCTATTGCTAGGTTAAAAGCTATAAGGATGTTATTAGCATTTGCTTGCTACAAAAACTTCAAGTTATATCAAATGGATGTTAAGAGTGCTTTCTTAAATGGGTATACTAATAAAGAAGTTTATGTAGAACAACCCCCGGGTTTTGAAAATCAAAAGTATGAAGACTATGTGTTCAAATTGTCTAAAGCTTTATATAGTCTAAAACAAGCCCCTAGAGTATGGTATGAAAGGCTTAGTAAATTTTTCTTAGATAAAGGATTTAAAAGAGGACAAATAGATACAACCTTATTTATAAGAAGCCATGATAAGGATATCCTATTAGTTCAAATCTATGTGGATGATAACATATTTGGATCCACAAATAAATCTCTATGTGATTAATTTACAAATCTTATACAAGGAGAATTTGAGATGAGCATGATAGGTGAGCTAAAGTATTTTCTAGGATTACAAATAAAACAAGAGAATGAGGGAATTTTCATTTCTAAACAAAAATACATAAGAGACCTTCTCAAGAGGTTTGATGTTCAAGATTGTAAACCTATGGTTACACCTATGAGTAGTTTTCAAAGCTTAGATAAAGATGAATTAGGGAAGGCTATAGATAACAAGATTTATAGAAGTATGATTGGCTTTTTGCTTTATTTAACAGCCAATAGACCTGACATTATGTTTAGTGTGTGCTTGTGTGCTAGGTACCAATCTAATCCTAAAGAATCACACTTGAAAGCAGTTAAAAGAATCTTGAGATACCTAAAAGGAACTGCAAATCTAGAACTATTTTATGCAAAATCAAACAACTTTGATCTAATAGCCTATACTGATGTTGATTATGATGGATGTAAAATAGATAGAAAAAGTACAAGTGGCTCAAGTCGATTCCTATGAAATTGCTTAGTATCTTGGTCAAGTAGTAAGCAAAACACAATAGCCCTATCATCTACTAAGGCTGACTATGTTGCAGCTGGTAGTTGTTGTGCTCAAATACTGTGGCTGAAATATCAGATAAAAGATTATAGCATAAGACTTCAAAACATTCTAATCAAATGTGACAATACCAGTGCTATAGCTTTAACAAGAAATCCAATGTTTCATGCAAGAACTAAACACATAGAAGTAAAACATCACTTCATTAGAGACCATGTTCAAAAAGGAGACATATATCTTGAATTCATAGATACAAATCATCAAATAGCATATATATTTACAAAGCCTCTTGATAAAGAGAAGTTTGAATATTTTAGGAGTAAGCTAGGGTTAATTATATCATGACTAACTATGTGTTATTTGAATTGTTGATTTGTTATTATATATATTTGTGATAAGGCCAAAAATTTAAGTCTGTCAATCAAATGAAATAATTTATTGACAGCATGCATCTCGGCCAAAATTCATAAGTGATGTTGGGCACATCTATGTTAATTAAATTTCTTTTATTCTTTAAATATAGTCGACAGAAATCATGTTGTTGTCAACTAATGTGTTATTTCGTTGCTAAGATAGTCGATAGAAGGCCCGACCCTAGTCGACTATACGCCCTTTTAAAATTTAGTGTCTGTCGACTATACCCTAGATGCTTAATATGATAGTCGACAAAGCCGTTCTCATCTGTCGACTATCCAATCTCGTCTATTTAAATATCGAGCGACCATCTGTTTTCTCCCAAAACCCCAACTTCTTTGTGTAGCCGATTGTTCTCTCTCTCTAACTATCAAACTTTTCTCTCTCACTCTCTTTTGCATTCTCGGTCGTATCTCGCTCTTTCTATCTTTGTGTTCTCTCAATTCCATTGCCTCATATCTCTCTCTATGGCGCAGACGAAGAACTTGGGTAAAGACAAAGGAAAAGGAAAGGAACCGACCTCTTCAAGCCGTCCAGCTTCTCAACCAAGGCCTCAAATCCAACTTTTCAACTCTAAGGGTCAACAAGAAAGGTATTTCGTTCACTTTGAATCTCGAGAAGTCGTAGAAGGTCGTTACTTGGACATAACGTTTCTAAAATCCATTGGTTTTCCTTACATTCAAACGTTTAAGGACTTTGGCTGGTGGGATTTCTTAACGATTCATCGATGCATATATGAAGATGCTGTTAGGGCTTTTTACTCAAATGCAGACAATACCTATCATAAGAGAAAGTCAGATAAAAATTTTAAAACCAACATTGGAGATTCTCACATAGAAGTTACTTTGACATTGATTAACAATCATTTAGAATTCCTTTAGATGGTGAGGATTATGCCTCTTGGGCCCAAGACTATGTTCAGGCTAGTAAATAAGTCATAGGAGATGACTCTATTACATCTAAAATCACTGACACAACAAGTATGGACTTGAATACTAGAATTCTTCATCTTATTTGTTGTCAGATGATCTACCCTAGGAGTGGCAGGTTTTCTCTTGTTACTAGACTTAATTTGTGGTTACTTCAATGTATTAAGGCTAAGAGAAGGCCAAATCTATGTCTACTGATGATCAACTTGATGATAGAATCTTTCTCAATAAAGACTACGTCACTTCCCTATGGCATGGCAATCAGTGAATAATAGTTTAGTGGGCCACATGGAAAGTGCTAGGAAAGTCTATCTTAGCCCCTCTCAGCATATTAATGACAAAACAGCCATTAGAATTGGCTATGCAAGTAAGGATGGGGAATGGATTAAGGTTGATAAGCCTGAGAAGCCTAGGAAAAAGAGAAGATCAGAAGGACCATCTTCATCTCAACCTGAGTTTCATGATGAGTTAGTGGTTCAAGGGATGGTAGATTTAAAATTGGATATCTCAAGGGTTGAAGCAAGTTTGACAGAATTTAGAGAAGAGGTCAGATCGGATTTGCAGAGTATCCATAGGCAGCAAGAAGATCTTTCATCTCAGATGGGATGACTCATTCAGATGCTATCTTCTCAGTACCCTCCTCCTGTTGCATCTCCATCTCTGCCATTAGTTTCCTTTCCTTCATCAGCTCAGTCCTTTCCATCGTCCATTTCTCCTGATGACTAGATGTTTCCCTCATCATACATTCTACTTTACTTTTGATATATGTATGCTTATCTTGACAGTATTGAATGTTGTTTTTATTATGTGTTTTGTTGAACTACATTATTCCTTTATGAATGAATGTTTAAGTATTGACATTTTACTCTTGTTAATGAATGTTTGAATCTAACTGCATGCTTCAATAGTTGAATGATCTCTATGAGGTGTGTAATACCCGAGAAATTCTAAAGGACTCAAGGGTAAATTACCTTGAGGGAAAAAATGAAATTTAAGGATAAATGAAGGGTATAACGGTAATTTATTACCGTATAGATAACCGAATCAATTGCCGGAACTGTCTTGGAGCCGAGATGCCAAAGGAAAATGATGTGACATTAACAAGAACCCTGAGATAGGATTTATGGTGCCGAAAGAAATCGGATTGAGAACGATTTTTGGTACAGTAAAAATGCAGCTACCAATTAGGCTGCAATACCGAATTGTCATAGACGATTTTTGGGAAGTCAACGAAAGCTTGAGGGGGCTTTGGTTTTTTATAAGGAACAACCCTTCACTGGTTTCAAGAAGAAACGAATGGGTTTAGGGCCAAAACGAAGATTCGAGCCTAAGTGCAGTTTTCTGAAATTGCTAGAAGGAGGCCGAAACGATATCTTTTTCGGAATCCTCAGGGGTTAAAATGATGTTTTAGGACTTAAGGGACTTATAGGAAATTATCAAAAGTCGAGGGGCTTGGTGAAATGGGCCAAAGTGAGAAAGCCAAAGTTTGAGGGGCCAAAGTGCAATTTTAAGAAAACCTCCAAACAACCATGGCCGACCAACCCATCAAATCACTGAAATCGACCACAGGGATGGCACGAGGGTTGCTCAAGGAGCATCTTTTGTAAAGGGCTAGGCCGACAATAGGCAATGGGATGATCGAAAATTGAAGAAAAAGTGGCCGAAAGTTGGCCAACTTGTTGCATGCCTGCAACTCGCCTTTGTGGTTGGGTAAGGCCATTTTTGGGTCGATCTAAGGGAGGTGAAGTCGCCTAAGGGCTTGGATTGAGTGGACAAGGGCAATTGAGGCTTCGGATTCGACTATAAATAGGAAGCGAAGTGGCTGAATTTTCAAAGCATTGAAGCTTCAAATCGGCCACTATATCGAACAAATTGGGACTTCAAATCATGGGGCTTTTGTTTCCCATGACTTGAAGATGATTTCTGGAGAATTTGGGCCATTTTTATGGCAGTTTGATGGCCGTTTGAAACCTCGTCGGAGTTGGAGGCGGGCGACCGATCTGAGACTTCAAGCGACCGGTTGGCCATGCTTCAGTTGTCCTTTCAAGCCCAAAGTGGTTCCATTCGGATCAACTGGAGATGGGCTTTTGAGGCGTGGAGGAATCCAGAAACTCCGGTGTGTCGGATCCGGAGAAGAAGGCCGGAGCGTGAAGCTCACTCGCGGCTTTTCACACGCAGGTGCGTGGACCAGCTTCCTTGAGCACGTAAGGGTGCATATTTTCATGGAAAAATGTGAGAAAAGTTGCTAAATTCCTAGAATTCCGTGATCTTGAAGTGTGTGTAAAAAGATTGAGATTTGGGATCCCGATGTCTCGGTTTTTATACCAAAGATCCTCGTTTTACGTGAAAATGCAACATCCGGGTAAGTTCAGCATTTTTCCTTTGAAGTTCATAGCCTATAATGAATTTTTGTGAAATTTGATTTGAGAAAATAGTCCCAAGGTATTTATTGGGATTTTTGGAAAGGAAAAATGAGAGAAAATGAAGGAAAAATGAAATAAATGGAATATTGAGGATAATTAGTGATTAAATATCATTTTGATGATTGAGGTAATCGAGATAATGTGATTGGTGCAACTTTTGAGAGTTGGCACGAGAATCGAGGTTGGGCACGCATATCGAGATAATGCACGCTTTTTGAGGTGTCTTGGTCTTTAGTGCAAAGGTGAGTTTTTCCTATCCTAATTATGGTTTTGTGAGTGGTTTCTCACAAGAACTTACATTTATGATATGATTGTTATATATGCATGCTACTTATGAATGCAATATTCATTTTGTCATATTGCATGGAAAGTCGTGATAATTGCATGGCACGAAATTATTATCACATTGATAATTGTGCATGGGAATGGGATGTCACAACTAGAGTGTAGCCGTAATTCCCCTAGGGCAATGATGGAATAACGTTAGGCTTATCTTACAGAGGTTTGGGATTTGCCTAGGATTCCGTGTCGGGCTGGTGGGCCTGGAAAGTTACATTAAGGGCAAATGTTGTTCATGTTATTGCATCATGCATTTATATATATATATATATGTTTTGGACCCTTACTAGAAGTTTCATCTTCTAATGGGTTATGCCCCTAGAACATTCAACATTCCAGTTTAGACTTGCAGCTTAGGCAAAGAGCAGGTTGAGATGAGACGGCGAGTGATGGCGTGGCCGATAGATTCAACAAGCTAACTCGGATATGTTTTAGCTGATGCTTTATTGATGATTAGCCTTATTAGAACATTATGGAATCTCCATGTATTTATGTATTTCAATATTGAGGATATGATGTTATCTATGGTACGGATTCTTATGTTATAAATAAAGTGAATTGATTATGTACGATATCAGGTTTCGATTATCGCTTCCGCATTTTTAATGATTTACTGGGGGGGTTTTGTTTGGAACTCGGTACTTAAGGTTTAAGTTATGTACCGAGAAAGAAAGAAAAAAATAATTTACGCATATTTTGGGCCCCAGCATAGTGACACGCTCGGTAAGAGAAAAGCGGGGTGTTACAAGGTGCTTGGTTTAAGGGGGAGCCTCTTTTTATATGCTCTCGGTGTGTTTCAAAAATGGGGAGTTTGAATTTTTTTTATTTTGACAAAAAGGGGGAGATAAAATGAATGAATTGATTTTCATTTTTGTTTTGACATCATCAAAAAGGGGAGATTGATATTTTACTCTTAAAAAATATAGTAGTTTTGATAATGACTATATGAAAATCAATCTTTAAAATCTATACTTTAAATATGAATTAGTTTGAAAGCAAAGTTTATGTAAATCAATCTTGAATTCTATAAGGAGTAAGGTTGAGTGTGTTTAAGTTCAAACTGAATATCCTTTTGATAATCTCAACTTACTTTCAAAAGAAATAAAGATAGGAAATGTTAAGTGTTCAAGTTTCAAAATGGATAGTCGACTATGTGTATATGCTCTGTTGACTATGCTCTGTTGACTATGTGTATGTGCCTGAAGATAGTTGACTATGTGCCTGAGGATAGTCGACTATGCCTGAGAATAGTCGACTATGCTTGCATGTTCTATCGACTATGTATGGCTTTTGTCGACTATATTGTATTCTGTTGACTATTATGAAGGGTCTGTCGACTATGAATTTTGTTCTGTTGACTATGTGTGTGCATGATGTTTGAAATTTCCTTTGTATTTTTGGATTTGTCGACTATGTGAAAGTGTTTGTTGACTATCAGTAGATTTTGTTGGGTGTCTGTCGACTATGCCTAGTTTTATTTGAAAATATAGTCGATTAACCTATTTTTTCTGTCGATAGTTTGCTTCTCAGAAACTTGTAACGGCTAGTTTTTTACGCATTTAATGCTCGCCTAACCACAACGATCCAATTTTTGGATTTATCTACCATCAACTATAAATATGGGTTGGGAGAATCGATTGTTGGCTATTGGAAACATGTAAGATCTTCAACTTCCGAGCATTCAAGTTTACATCGAGCATTGAATTTTTCTCTCACTGTATTTAATTTTTGAGGCTTTGTATCTACACTGTTCCATTCATTTTAAGTCTCGATTCTTCTTTTAGAGAAAGCTTGTAACTAAGAGTTATACTCTTAGATTCTCATTCTCACGATTTCTGTAATTAACCTAGCGTAAGCTAGAGGGCCCATTAGATTGGGAGGGTTGTACATTTCCTAGTCACGGACTAAATGACCTACTCGTGTTGAGTAGGGAGTTGATAGTGAAGTTACTTCAAAATCCTTAGTGGATAGCTAAAATAGTGGACTAGGCCTGGAAAGCCGAACCACTATAAATCCGTGTCTCTTGTGCTTTCTATTTTTATTTGTTCCTATTAGCATTTTTGTTCCTACTTAATTTGTTCATTCATTCATAAGATTTTAAATTTATTTTTCACAAAACGAAATTGTCTTTATATGGTTGATACCTCATCGTGCCATTTCAAGGTCTTGCGGTTTAACAAATTTGTGGTCTTAACAGACGATATCTCTGTTTCTCAAAAGAATTTTTAAATATACCAATTCACCCCCCCTCTTGGTGTGTGTCATATCATTTCAATTCTATCACGAAGCACTCTGGAGGCGAATAAGTTGACACCTAATTAGGAGGGCCCACACAGAGTAGTGGAAGCCCTCAGTCCTAGAGCTTATAAACTTGAAAACGCGAAGGGAATACTCGTAAAAAATGCTTGGAATGTGCAAAATTTGAGGAAGTTTTATCAATAATATTCCTTCTTGTTATGATTTTCAGATTAAATTTATTCTTCCAATAGTTCGATTCCTCGTGACAAAAGTTCCGGGGCACCACCCCTGACCAAAAGAACAATAGGGATAACTCAGGGGTTTTAAACCCCCAAGTAAGAAAAAGGATTAGATGTGATCCTCGGGGGCTCCGAACCCCCTATAAAAAGAAAAAGGATCAGATGTGATCCTTGGGGTCCCCAAACCCCCGACCAACTAAGCTAGTACAATCCCTAGGGGACCACCCCTAATAAAGAAATGACTAGTTCGGGGGATCACCCCCAGACAAAAAAAGGGTTAGATGTAACCCCTCCCCCCCAGTTCTCAAAATAACCTCTAGTGAGGGCTGAAGCTTCGAGACCTTCGCCAAAAAGTTGCTATGCAAAAAATTGTTTCTTTGCTCTTGATAACAGTAAAGCCCGTTCTAATGCATCCAAATGGTTATGGTGGGGACATTTAACTCTCTCTCGAAGAGTGGTTAATTAATGCTGGCAACATTCAGTTTTCACGATTAAAAGTGGAAATGCTGAAAATTTTGTAAGCTTCGGAAAACAAGCGAAAGAAGGAAGAAGAAAATGTCAATGTTGGATTTTATTAAGATTTTACAAATAAAATGCATCTATTCTAGAGAGGACAAAGCGGTCGAGGCATCGAAGGTAATGGAATTCACGCCCAAGTTTGCGAAGCGCTCCTTCGCGAACTTCTTCATTTACTGGAATCGGCCCCAAAGAACTCCCTCTAGCTCCGTAGCATAAGCCTCGAAATTTCGGAATTCTTCGCGATCGTTTTGAAAAGCCACACAGGCATCCTCAAGGGCGGATCGAAGCTTCGCGTTGGCTGCTTGAAGATCCTCCTAGCACCGGGAGTAGGACTCCATTGTTTCAACTTGGCTCTTTTGGCTTCTTTCAGCTTTGAGGTCAGCCTCTTTATGTTTTCTCTGAGCTTTTTATTTGCAGCCTTCACTGCATCTAAGTCCTCCCCGAGCCTAGAGTTGGCCTAATAAGCCTCTAGCATCCCTTTCTGCGCCAGCTCCATGTCCTAGCGAGCTTGAGCCTCGGCCTCACTGGCAAGCTTTGCCTCCTCCCGAGCCAATTCAACGGATTTATTGAGGACACGCACATTTTGCTCAAGATCGGCTAGCTTAGAGGAGAGGACCTAGAACTGTCGAAGCCTTTGGACTTCAGAATCTAAGGCCACAATGCGAGCCAAATGTTTTAACTCTCATCGGTCCACTAAATTCTTGAAGGCCAAGAGACACTACCAAAAAAAAAAAGGGGGAATGATTGTCAAAGCCTGGTTACATAAACAGGAAAAGCCCAAAGGAGAATCAAGAAACTAACATTACCTTCAAGGTCTCAACATAATAATCCATGTCGTCGGGGTAGGCAAGATGCTGGAAATTGTTAGGTGCAAAATTTCTACTCCAGATCTCAACAGCAAGAGTTGAGGAGACGGGTGGAGCTTCCAGGGCACTAATAGAAGCCTCGACTATCTCAGGGACTTTAATCGCTTTGACCAAAGAAGAAATAGGGGCAAGAAGAGAAGGAAAAGCTACACACAGCAGAACAACAAGATTGCAAAACAGATCAGGGGGAAGGAATGAATAGAAGGGCAAGAGTCACGTAACAAAGCCTTATGGGCAGAGAATACAGAGACAAGCAATGATGAGAGCATTAATTGCCCTGAATTGTGTGTCTCAAGAGAGAAAATTCAGACAACACAAGAAAAGACTAATGTTAACCCCGAGAAAAATTGATAGCGATTCGATGGAAGGACAAAACTCCTCATTAGAATTCGGCCTTCGGAGGGAAAGGAAGCTTAGCCTCGGAGATAATCAATGCATTATGCTAAAACCCTCGGAAAGACTTTAAGGATAGTGCAGAAGTTAAGCTCCTTCGGGATGATAGACTCAAGAACTTCCAAGGTACAGGCTGAGCTCCACTCCAACACTCATTGAGCCATTGAAGCTGAATGGCTCGAGGAGTAGGGGGCAAGCAATGAAGGAAATGCCCTCGGGCTCATAATTACCCCAATACCCTTGCAAATCAGCCAATGATAGTAAAGACACGTGTTTGCCAAAGAACCAAGCCGAAGTCGCCATTTAGCCCAAAATTCGGGATAAACACGTGGCAAACCCGTCCCAACAAAATGACTGGACCTTTGCTCAACGAGGACTTCCCGACATCCTCGGCCTCAACCATCACTCTGAAGTTCATGGGGGCGAGGATTATCCCGAGCCTCTCAAAAATCGATCACCATATCCATTCCATCGAGACAATGGCTCCGCAATGGACGAATTTCTTATCCCGAAAGTTCAAAAGACAGTTTTTCAATTTTCCAACAGAGGAAAGTTCGGCAAGAATTCCTTTGACACATCGAGGAGATCTCTAATTCAAAAGGAGAGGTCTTATCTTAACAAGAAGGGGGAATCACCTTATAAATTCAAGAGACCAGGATAGGTGGGGTGATCTTTTTTTTCTGCTTCTACTAAATACTCCAGTTTTCATAACCCTGTGAATTGACTTGAGCGTCGGAGTGATCACGGGGGAGCGAGTCCCCGTCCCTTTTTGCAGGTACTTGGTCCGAGACAGAAGAGGTGGATTGGCTCTGCAACATCAATTAATATATATTGGTAGAGCATCGATGTGCACTAATCGATACGAAGGTGGATATTGATTATACCATATCGGTATTTGATCGATTCGTTTAACCGATATGTATAACCGATATGTCTAATTTAAAACATTATAAGGCATCTTATCTATTCTTTGTTTTCTTAATTTTCATTCATATGCAGATTTTTATGTTTGAGGTAATGCCATATTTAATTGACCTCCAAATTGTTGAAAGAATTGAAGAAGTCCCTCAAGCTCCAAAAATAAAGAAATAGAGACCTTTTCATCCATTGATCCCCCAAGAATAGATTTTGGAGACGGGTATTTTTGATAAGGATGTTATCCCTATTGTGCCAATAAAAGAGGAGAGGAGTGAAAATTATTTTATTAAGGCACATGGTGTTGTAGTAGTAGTAGTAGAAGAAGAAGAAGAAGAAGAAGAAGAAGAAGAAGAAAAAGAAGGAAATGAAGGAGAAAGAGAAGGAAGGGGTGAAAATGTAATGGAGGTTGAGTCAATAAACCAAGTGGGAGCAAGGCGTGTTGAGTTGAAGAAAATAAAGTCTAAAAAGAACTATTTAGATGGTTTAAAAATGGAAATTGGGAAAGTTAGGAGGGAAGTTGCGGAGGTGAAAAGGGAGCAAGGCGTGTTGTTTACCAAGTTTAGTGACATTAAGCATATATTGAATTTAGTCTAGCAGCAATTATCAATCAAATCAACAATCATTGAGGAGAAGGAAGAGAGAAACGACGGTGAGGGCAAGGGGAGAGGGAGAGAAGATGGAAGGGAAGAAGGAGGGTGAGGGGAATGGGGAGGAGGAGAAGATGGAGGAGACGAAGGATGGTGGTGAGGGTGAGGGGGATGGGGGGAGGAGAATATGGAGGAGGAGACAAAAAAAGGTGACTCAATAAATACGTTATTAGAAGAAATAAAAGTAATCTCTCATGTTAAGGAGGCATTCAAAATGAGACATACGCAAAAGAGGCAGAAAAAAAAAAGAAGTTATTAAATCAATAATGAAACCCTCTGTTGAAAATAAAGAGGACGAAGGAGTACCAATGTTCACTTCTAGTCTTTCGAAGCTGAATCCCCAAGAAACAAGTGCTTCAAACAGTTAATTGCCGCAGGAGTATCAAAATTTTTCTCAAAAAGCCAAGTAGGACAACATTCATTAAAGCTTCCTGCTGTAAAATAATTAAGGATTTTTTTGAGATCCTTTCCACACCAGACAGATGGCTCCAATCTTATGTGAGTAATTCTCTAATTCTATAAGTTCTGTTGTGTATCAGTTTATGTTTATCTGTTTAATAATTTATTTATGTGGTCGTTTGCTGTATAGATATGTCGGTTAGGAAAAATATTAGTTTCATATATCGGCTAGGAACCGATATATTGTTGCAATATGTCTAAATTATTATGTGAAATTTACTTTTTTATAAAAAAATAATCCTTTATGATTTTGACTGCACACAACAATCATTGAAAAGTTCTTGGGAACTATGTAAGGAAAGAAAGTGGGAGAAGTTCCCAGAGCAAGATATTCCATGCCAAATTTTTTGGGGAGAGACATGATTCCAATGGATTTTTGAATATGGATAGCGTGTTCTGCCCTGCAAATATCGATAATAATCATTGAGTTTTGGTAAGGGTTAATATGAACTCTCAACGTGCTCATGTTTACAGTTCTACCACACCCGTAGACTATGCACATAGGTTTTAATATAAGCTAGATTTGATTTCAAAACTTCTAATAAGTTACCGATACCCCACATTAAAACCTAGATTTATGTTGAGAGATAAATGGGACTTCAAGGTTAAAGAACCTCCGTAGCAAACTAGGTAAGTATAATTTATTTTATTATTTTTAGTTGAAGTTGTTTTGATTGTAATGCCTATTAATTTTTGTTATTTGCTTACAATTGGCAGGCCCGGTGATTGTGAGATTTTTGTTCTGAAATTGATGAAATTCATGGCCCACAATATCTCAATTCATGAGATGACCTAAGAAAAAGCTACACATTTTATAACTCAAATGGCTATGGAGCTTTATATTTTTATAGTAATGGATACAAAAGATTTTGCAGTTGATATTGCTAAAAGAGACAAAAAAAAATGTTGCCAAAAATCCTAAGGATAGAAAGAAAAAATAAAAAATATATATGTAATTCTTTTATTGAACCCATTTTTTTTTTATATTTGCATAGTTCTAATAAACATTTAAATTTACAATCTTTGAATAAGCATTTATATTCTTATAATAACAATAGAGCAGGTATCAATATAAACGAAGACATATCGATATCAGTATTGGATGCACATGATTTGCTTATAGAAATTTATTCAGAATCAATATCAGTGCAAACATATCGATCTTGTAAACGAATTATGTAAATCGATGAAAATGGATACAAAAGACATCGGTCAAATATATCAGTCGATAACCGATGCAACATAACTGATATTATTATAGAAATATTAAGTTTCTGTTTATATTGCAATTTATACATAGATATCAATTATATAAACAAAGTATGTAAAATCGATGATAATATATGCAAAGAATGTAAATTTAAATGTTTATTAAGACAATGTAGATATACAAAAAATAGGTTTAATACAAAAATTTGTGTCATCCGCATGCGAACTTCATGGTGGTTGTCAATTGTCAATCATCCTTTGTGTCATTCTGCAGCTGCCAATTGAAACAAATATTAAAAATTAAATTAATTTAAAGATAACTAAAAGTGAAATAATGTGACTAACCACTCTTGCACGTTTTCTACCTTCTTTTTCATCCAAAATTATTGGATTTGAGCAAATTTGGTGATTATGACCAATTTGACCACAATGACCACATTTTACCCTCATCTTCTATTCATTGACTGAAGAAATTCAGCAAATCCTATGTCTTCCACATTTGCATCTAGTTGCCGGCTATAACAATTTAATAAATGCACTTTCTTTCGGCACGGTCCGATTTAATAAACGCACTTTCTTTCAGCATGGTCCAATCGGCTTGACTGCCCACCGACATTACCGGATTTGCATAGGCACACAACAAAGTTTTTGTTTGGTAATATGCGGAGCACAAAGTGTATGGGTCAATATTGCATAAACATGCAGCAGTCAGGGCATATCCACATGGCAATTTGTCAAAATCAAACACTCGACATGTGCAAGTTTTCGCCTTCAAGTCGATTATGGCACCAAAGTTATCATCTTTAACATTGAATCTATATATATCAATCGGTTCTAGATGCCAATATTGGGATAATACCAATTTTTTGGCTATTTCTCCTTCAGCCCAAGATGTGATATATCTACCCATCTTACTAGCATCACCTCATATCTCATAAAACTATTGTTGAAGCATATTCCTGGTATACTCTATCAAATATTGAATCGGTAATTTACGTGCATCCGCTAGAACTGCATTAAGGCATTCTGCAATGCTTGTCGTCATTATATCAAGCCGCTTGCCATCTGAATATACACGTGCCTAAGGACTAAAGCTGGCCTCTCTAAGATAGGCATCGACGGCTGGAGCATTTCGCTTTAACTCATTAAAGTATTCATGAAATTCTGATTCTCAATAAGCCTTCGTTGGACTGTAGAAAAGAGCAAGTACATTTTGTGCTTGAATTTAGCCTTAACGTTCTGGCCAATATGATATATACATGCAACGTGTAATGCATTAGGGAACAACGTCATTATCGCCTTATGTATGCTCTTATTCCTGTCAGACACAAATACCAGATTAGGTATCTCATCAACAATTGCAAATCACAATTTAGTAAAAACTCATTCCCATGAGACATCATTCTCAGAATCTCTCACTCCCCATACTATAGGATATACATTGTTGTTACCGTCTTTGCAAGTGGCAACAAACAAACTATCAAGATATTTACCCTCAAGAAAACAAGTGTCGATTGCAATAATGGGCCGCATTTGGCTACGAAATCCGGCAAGACATGCACTAATGGTCATAAAAAGATACTTGAATCTATTGTTACTATCACTCGAATTCTGCAATCCTCCTGAGGTTTTTCAACTTCAACATGTACAAATAAGATGGAAGAAACTAAAATGATTCCTCCACACCCCTCTTCCCCGAATCATGTCCAAATCCTTTTCTCGTGATCGCCATGCCTTATCATAACTTATGTTAACCCTAAAGTCTTTGCGAAAATTGTCGATAATGTTCTTAGGCTTATAAATACGCTTCACATCCTCGAATTTGGGTTTTACATAAGAACCAATTACTCTACTCTTCGTCTAACAATGATCATGGTGCATTATTGAAAATGAACATAAATGAATATTTACATATTTCCTGACTATTCAACTAAAAGAAGTGTCAAGAGTTGTTTCCCTTAATCGCCATTGACACTTACAGTGCTTACATTTCATATACACTATCTTCTTAGTTGATTTGACCACTTTGTATTCATAATTCTTCTTCAAAGCCAACAAACTCATCATTTGATGCAATTTAGATTTTGACGCAAAAATTTTGTTCAACTCAACTTCTGACACCTCTGACGATGTTCCCAAACTAACCCTTGATAATTTTGAAAATAAGAGCAAACTAGGTGCTCAGCACAATCACCAACTTCTACATTGATATCAACCAAATTTTTAGCATCATCACCATTGAAAACTTCTTTAGACCCATGTTTTGCATCATCACAATTAAAAACATCTTCAATCCCATGTCTATCATCATCCCAATTAACATCTTCAACACCATGTCCAGCATTATCACAATTAACATCTTCAAGCCCATTCACATCCACAGCATCATCACAATTAACATCGTTGTGCAAACCAGTTATAGTCATGTTCCTTGTAATCTCGTCTTTCGACCATATTGGACTATTGCTACCCAAATATATCACTGGAGAATTATAGCATACTTTATTCTTTACAACCTTTTCCTTATTTCTAACACCAAAATTAGGCGGTGTTTTCGGTTATAATTTGTCCACAAAATCAACACACAATGAGCTTCTAGAATCTATCTGAGAGCATTCAACTAGAAAGCACTCAACATCTATATCATCATGAATAGTGTTCTAAAGGTGGTAGGCGCTAGTCGGGCGCCAAACCGGGGCCTAGCACCTTGGCGGGGCCTAGGTGAAGTCTAGAAAAACTGCTATTTTCAACACATAAACCTGCATTATTTTGTAACATTTGTTGTTTCCTTACATTATTTTGTGCTTTCATCTATAGTAAATCACACAAATTAAATTATTATATTAACAATAATTTAACCCATAAAATATCATTTTCTTGACTTTTTTCTCTCCCAAATTTCCAGCTATTGCCCATTCAAGATGTGCTTTTTGACCACTGTTTTGGTGTCTTCCCCCCTCCCCCCTCTTAAATTTCTCTCGTATCCCAGACGAGTTCCATACTATTATTCTTCCTCTTTCGCTTCCACTTCCCTCTCCCAGACGACGAGTTCCAACCTACAACTTTCCCTCTTCCGCTACCCTTTCCCAGACGAGCTCCATACTCGTCTCCCCTAAATTTCTCCAACAAATCCATTCTTCTCTGCTCCCACTGTTCAATGACTACTACTACAAGAGGCAAAGAGCCCGCCTCCTCCTCTTCCGCTTCTCGGATCAGCGACAATGTTCTTAAGCTTTAGAGACGAGAACACTTTGTCCACTTTCGTCCACCGCGCGCGACCCAGGTAGGTAGGTGGCCCATGCTGCGCCCGACCCAGGCGCCTAGGCGTCGATCGGGTCGGATTAATCGGCTCGACGCCTAGGCTGCCGATTAGGGCTTAATCGCAGCGGCTAAGGGCCGCCTAGCGCTTGGATAGCGCCTAGGCAGCTGCCTTGGCCGCGTTTTAGAACACTGATCATGAATCTCCGTTGGAAGTGCAAATAGATCTAACTTCTTAAACGTGTACTTCAGCACAACCGACTTCTCAACCAGACTAACATTGAACTGCCTATATAGAGAACTTACCAATTGGTCGAATGTGTAATCTGGCTCCATACGTATTACCCAACCACATTTATCGGTCACGTACTTATATTCTTTCACATCAACATCATATTTTCACTTACCGCCATACATCACAAGTACAAAGATAGGTCTAGAAGCTGTCATTCCTATAATATAAATTAAATCAATTTATAAATTAAATTAAAACATATTAGTTCTATAACTATAAAAATATATTGGTTGTTTAAGGTTATATTAGTTTCTTAATATCGGTCGTGGAAGGATATATTAGTTAATAGATATCAGTTTACATAAGATCTCAACCGATAATATGTTACCGATATATTAATTGAGAAAGAATGTCGATACATACATATCATTTTCAAGCTAATATGTCGGTTCATATATATCTTTTTATGACCCATATCTTTCCAAACTGATATGGGTCAATAATGGCTTTGAAAAAGACAATTGATGAAGAAGCAATAACACTTAGATGGAGAGAAAGAAAGACGAGCGAGAGATATTGATGGTGGGCAAGTGAGAATGCGCGTGAAATAAGAAGACATGATCCTATAGCTAATTTAAAACGAGGACATTTTTGTCCAATGAATTTTCAAACGTCATAATTTTGCAAAGATTTTAAAAGTGTCCTATTTTTCCAAAGTTTAGTACCAAAAGTCCTATTTTTTCAAATTTCCCAAAGTTTGCTACTAATTTCCGTTGGTTTTTCCTTCCGCCTAGCTTTTTTTATTGAACACCCATAATTCTCCCTTATTTTGGCACCTCAAGCCCCTTGAATTTTACAAAACTAGATTGGGTAAATTGACACAACGTGTAGTACGTATAAAGAAAACACACAAAAAAACCCTTGAAACAATAAATTTCAAGTACTCTTGAGAGAACAAACTTCAACCACCAAAGTTGAACTCTCATTTAGGTGCAAAAACCGAAGTTGCTTGCTAAAAAAAATTGAATTGGTTTGTTGAAATTGATTTAATAATAAAACTAATTATAACTCCTATCTTTTACATATATTTATAGAGTTTGACTAATCCATCTAATACTTATAAATAAAATTCAACTAAAATTTTAATAGAAATAAAACTCTAATCAAATATGAAATAGAATTAACATTCTAAAACATATAAAGTATTAAAATACTATTTCGTTATTGTTTCGCTAGTGTTCTGGGCTACCTAGTTTGGATTGGGTCGGCCTTGGGCCGAATCTTAATCAGTGATCACATCATAAATTCTAAGATGTTGCAGGGTAACATTTGACATTTTGATTCATGCCCTTTCCGGGGGAGTGCAAGATAATCATTTTGGCCTAAGCATCAGTTTTTTATTTCATCCTTTAAGAACCTATTCAATGGTAGACATCTCAGCAGAATTCAGCAAATATAAACTACAATCCAAACAATTCCTAAACCACTTTTCCCAGAAATAGTAGTAGGATTTATTTCTGCATATGTAAGTAGCAGATACAACAGAAAGCCATAGAAAACAGCAAACCATGTCATTCGACATGCCCACAAGATGGCAAGCAAGGACGTTTAGTATCTATAATGTGGTAGCGAAACCGTTGTTAGAATATACAAGAAGTGATTACGCTGAGATGGCTTTCAATCATCACCACTTCTGTCCTCGTTGATCTCTTCAAGAATCACCACCAGAGCAACTATGAAGGCATAGTCGATATTCGGATACACAGTCACCCCAAAATGATCTTTTCCTAGAACAACGCTTTTCACTGTGTGCTTCTTATGCATCTGCAACACCATCCTCCGTCAAAAACAAGTTTCATTCTCACCCATTAACGCCAGCATTGAATGTTAAGTAGTTGATGAAGAAGAGTAGCATATTTCATAAAGCATGTTAATACTATCAAACGTTATATCACTTAGAACAATTAAATTAAATTTGTTAATTTTTCTGCCAGTACAGAATTGCTCCACACAAAGCAGAGAGCCCTGGAGATTTTTTTTTTTTTTTAATTCACTATTTTACTAGACACAAATTTGAAAGAGCCAAATTCTTTTGAGAAAATAGACTAATATAGAAATTTGGACATGCTAAATAGACTATTTAATGTAACCAATGAATTACCTGGGCAATGATGGTTGAAGTATTTCCTAAATATACAGTACATGATCTCTCCAGCCAACTACCTTTAATCTTGAAATCACAAACATCTTCTTTTTTATTGCCAGCCAAGAACACATCCAGTTCGGTCTTAAATTGGATGATCGAAGACTTCTTAGCACTAAAAAGCAGATTTTTCGAATCTGTGCTGTCTCCCATGAACGCCTCCCATCTTCTGTGTGCAGTCAATACCTATAAATGCATCCAAATTGTCAAACAACTAAGCTATGCTGCAGATTGAATCCCCATAGTCACAATCAATAATCCAAGTTGTGATTTTCATTAGTTTTTTTTTTTTTTTTTTCCGAGATGCTTAAATTTTAATGCTGGATCCCTAAACACATCTAGTTCTGTGATTTGACATCATGGAAAATGAATCTCAAAGAATTATGATACCCAATTGGACAATTCAGTATGAATGTATATGTACGTATAGGCATAAATTTTAAGTAAAAAAGTGATAGTTTCACTAACTCTTTTGTTTCAAGATTTAAATTTCACTTATCAAGACAATACATATGGCTGTTAGAATATTAGGGAATTAGTTGATTGTTTCGGTTGCTAGAATCTGTTAACTTGTTAATAGAGATAGTTACAGTTAGCTTTGTATATATACTTCTTTGGTTTCTAATTGATATATCCTGCAAACAACAAACAATTTGAATATGGAGCGGACCCAAGTGGCAAATCTGGGTCAAGTGCATATCTAAATGGACCAAAAACCAGTGACCCGAAAGCTAAAGGAACAATGGAAGAGCAAAACGGAGCTAAGGATTAGACCAAGGCCGAGGGGAGTCATGCCATTCTGTCATGGATGGCATAAACCAATTGAAGACCTCAAATCGATTCATTGATGAAGCTTGAAGCATAACTCGTTGAGCAAGCACGTAATTGAGCAAGGCAAAGAAAATCAATCAAAGAGAGATTGAGTGGTGATCGAGTGGTCACCACTCGGTCAAGACCATCAAGAGCTATGAAGATGGTCTATCGGTGGGCAAAAACAAGGCAAAGCAAGCACTAGAGAGAGCAAAACCCAAGGGAAAACCAAGGAAGAAAGTGCATCATCAAGCAAGGGGAAGAGAAGCCAAAGTAAGAAGCTTGATTGAGTGCCCAATCGATCATATGTGACCACTCAGTCATGAAGCATCAAGGCTAAAAACAGCTCACTCTCGAAGATCAACTAAGAAATCAAGCGAACGGCGAAGCAACAAGCCAAGAGAAAGCCAACCCAAGAAGCAAAAAGAAAATATGAAGGAACATCGGGTGGTGACTGAGGTCTCTTGATCATCACCACACCAGATTATCAAGGTCATTCTTCCCACATTACAAATTCATTGTTGTATTTTGGCAACAACACTAATTAATGAATGAGAACTTCATCTCAACTTCACAAAAACCTCTAGATTTCTTTTTCTCTACAACTTTTGTCATGGTATCAGAGCCTTGAAATCTAGGGGTTCTGTGGCTTCTTCTTCCTCATTTTTTCTCTATGAATCTCGTTGTATTCCTCTCTCATGGCGACTTTGACTCAGCCCTTAGTCCCCCTCTGTCGAAGATCCTCATTCGCCGTATTATCTTCATCACTCAAAGAATCACAGCACTGTGATTGTTGTCCCTAAGCTTACTTCGAGCAACTATCTATCTAGTGTCAAATCCACGATCTGAGAAGGGAAATTCTCAATTGCTAAGAATTGATCGAACAGGAGAATTGGGAATTTAAGGGGAGAATTGAGAGAAAGAGAGAGAATACGAGAGGGAAAGAGAATCAAGGAGGGAAACTAATTTCCTTACTTCATTCATCACATGGGTTTAGTCTAGAGCCTAGTTTGGGCGCCAAAACGGTTACCCAACTTTCCACTTGGCCTTACAACTTGTCCATTGGACATGCTGGAACATTCCTCCAACTATGCCAAACACGGTTTATTTTTACAAGGCCTAACAGCCACTATGCAAACGCCTAACAACCTGTTAACGTGATAATCCCCTCCCCTTAAAGCATTTCTTGTCCTCAAGAAATGTGTAGCAAGCTGGCTGTGTTAGGGAATTGCTGTAAGAGATCTGGAAAATACTCCCAGGTATTGTTGTCCGAGTGGAGGGACGATCACATAACTAGTACCTAGAGGATAGGAGACCCATGCCCGTGAATCCCTATTTTGTCTAGGATGGCTGTAGGTATTGCTTCTGCCAAATTTTCTCCCACCATAAGAGGAAGTGTAGGGGTGGATTGTTGTGCTCCAATAGCTTTCTTGAGGAGAGAAACGTGGAATAAAGGGTGGATATGTGAATGTTCTAGCAGTTGTATTCTGTAGGCCACTGTTCCTATCTTCTCCAAGATAGAAAATGGCCCATAGTACTTAGTGCTCAGCTTGGAGATGGGTTGGCGGGTTAGAGCCTTGAGGTGCTGTTAGTTAAGCTTCAGATAAACTTCCTCCCCAACTGAAAATTCCCTCTCACTTTGCTTCATGTCAGCCAATTGCTTCATTCTATTCTTTGCCTTAGCCAATTCTGCCTTAAATAACTTCATAGTGTCCTGTCTTTGCTGCAAGTAAGCCCCAACTGCAACCACCGTAGTTTATCCTCCAATATCGGGTAGTAAAACTAGCTTATAGCCATAAAGAGCTTCAAATGGGGTCATTTTTATTGAACTATGGAAGCGAGAGTTATACCACCATTGAGCCAATGCTAACCACTTATGCCACCCATTTGGCTGCAAAAAGCTTAGGCACCTTAAGTATGATCCCAAACACTGATTTACTCGTTCCAATTGACCATCCATTTCAGGATGGTATGCCGTAGACATAAGGAGCTTAGTGCCTAAAGATCTCATAAGTTCTTTCCAAAATAGGCTAGTAAATACCTTGTCCCTGTCTAACACAATGGACTGAAGAATTCCATGCATCTTCACCACATTCCCCATAAATGCTCTAGCCACTTCTTATGCTGTGAATGGGTGGGATAGACCAATGAAGTGGCTAAACTTAGTAAATTTGTTTACTACTACCAAGATACAATCCTTCCCTTCTAACCTAGGGAGCCCCTCTATAAAGTCTATGGTCACATTGGTCCATGCATAATCTAGAATAGCTAAGGGCTGTAGGAGGCCGGGATGGGCCACTATCTCATGTTTGCACCGTCTACACACGTCACACTTCAATACATAATCCCATACATATTTCTTTAACTGAGGCCAAAAGAATACCTATTTAGCCTTACGGTAGGTATTCTGTATGCGCTAGTGACCACCAATTGGGGACCCATGTAGTGTTTGCACTATTCTGTCCTTCAATTCCTCACAATCCCCTATAACCAACCTACCTTTGTATCTTATCACCCCATTGATCAATGTGTAGTATGGCCTGTTGTTCGCATCAATGCTTAGTTGCTCTAATAACCCCTTGGTTTACTCCCCCTTTAGATAGTTGTCCGTTACCTCATGGAGCCAATTTGGCACCATTGCTAAAATGGTTGCAGTCATCCCTTCTTCTAGGCCACGAGACAAAGCATTTGCTGCCACATTTTCCTTCCCCTTCCTGAAGTGAATTACATAATTCAACCTCATAAGTTTAGTCATACCCTTCTTCTGCAACTGGATATGCAACCTTTGTTGTAACAAGAATTTAATCTTTCATGATCTGTCTTGATTACAAACCTCCCTCCTTTAATGTAGTGTTGCCACTTCTTTACTACCATTAGAACAACCACTAGTTGTTTCTCATAGATGCTAAGTCCCTGGTGTCTGGGGGTAGGGCTTGACTAAAGAAGGCCAGGGCCTGTCATCTTGTAATAGCCCCTATTCCATAGTTACTAGCATTTGTTTCCAGCGTGAATGGCTTGCTGAAGTCAGGCAAGCCTAGTATTGGAACCTCACTTAGTGCCTTCTTCAATTGCTCAAAAGAATCCTTAGCCTTAGGGTTCCATCTAAATCCTTCCTTCTTCAATAGCTCCGTCAGTGGCTTACTGAGAATCCTATAGTTCTTCACAAATCTTCGGTAATAACCAGTGAGCCCCAGGAACCCTCTAAGTGCCCTGATGTTGGTAGGTTTAGGCCAAGCCATAATAGCCCCTATTTTCTTGGGATTCGTGCCCACTCCAGCTCTTGAAATAATGTGCCCAAGATATTCCACCTGTCTTTATCCAAAAGCACACTTTGACCGCTTGATATACAACTAGTTGAATCTCAAGATCTCAAATATAGCCCTAAGATGGTCTAGGTGTTGATCAAAGGAAAGGCTATAGACTAAAATGTCATCAAAGAAGACCAATATGAATTTTCTGAGGTATGGTTCAAAAATTTGGTTCATAAGGGTTTGGAATATGACAGGGGCATTAGTTAGGCCAAAAGACATCACTATGAATTCGAAATGGCCATGGTGTGCCTTGAATGTTATTTTGGGTATATTTGTTATGATTAGGAGCTCTTAGAAACTCAATTCAAGGTACTAGATTGCCAATTTCTCTACACTCCTCACTCGGAAATCAAAACCACAACAGATTATATAAAACTGAAATGAAAAAACAACAAAGAAGAGCAATCAAACCAAACAATAGGCGTTGATTTATCCTATTTCGGATTGCAATATGCAATCCTACATCCAGCCTTGATCCCAAGAGCCAAATCCACTAGAAACCGCTTGAACAAGATTACAAGAACTCTCCTTCTCTCTCTCACACAAGTTCACTGCCCTCTATACAAGAGAATATCAAGACAAACTTTCCCTCTAAGCCTTTCTCTCTCTCGACAGTATTACTTGCATTCAGAGAAAATAATAGAATGATTGTTATTTATGTCTGACTTTCAGCCCACTCGCCTCCTATTTATAAACCATAGGGGCAGTAATTACAAGCCTAACTACTTTGCCTATACAAAAGACTAAAATATCCCTCATAATATAACATCTAAGTTAACTAATCTAACTTAGAAAAAATCCATCCGCACATCATCTTCATTTTAACAGGTTCTATTCTTCATCTTCTAGAAATAATTCTCCATGCAAAAACACAACAATATCCATTGGATCCATCCTAATCCGATGGTATCCCGACCTTAGGCCCAGTTTAGAGAATATCGAGGCATGCTTAAGCTCATCTAGTAGGTCTTCAATGATTGGAATAGGAAATTTATCTTTAATGGCGATGGCATTGAGTTGTCTATAATCAACACAGAAATGCCACGTGCCATCTTTCTTCTTAACCAATACGACGAGAGAAGCAAAAAGGCCGTGGTTATGTCTAATAATAGATTGGCTCAACATTTCTTTTACAAGGTTCTCAATTTCAGATTTGAGTTTTGTTGGGTATCTGTAAGACCTAATGTTGACTGGTTCCACATTAAGCTGGAGGGGTATGGTGTGGACCAATGATCTTTGGGGTGGTAGTGACTTAGGTTCTACAAAAAGATCTTGATATTCAACTAGTAATAAATCAAGCAGGGCCAATTCATGTACTTGCCAAGTGGCTGTAGGCAATTGGAACCCTTGTTTAGATCCTCCTCCAACCTATGTCTCCTGTTGCTCGGTGACTTTAATTGAGAACAATTGTGCAACCTGTGACATCTTCTTCCTAAATAACTATTGCAGCTTATTTCCTTTGATCAGTTTGCATGTTCCCACCTTCATGTTTCCCTACAATACCACTCTTCTTCCCTCCTTCTCTAGGGTTACCTCCATTTTGTTAAAATCAAAGCTGATTGGACTCGCTTCCCTTATCCAATCAACTCCAAGCACAATATGGCATCCCCCTGTCATGACCCTAGGGTTTAGCTAGGGTTTAGGAAGGAATTTGGATAAGAATTAAGAGGAAGGAAGAGCAGGAAAGGAGGGAAAAGAAAGTACCAAACAGAATTGAGGGGGAGAGAGAGAGAGGAAGCTGTGGGAGAATATTGAGAGAGGGAATTGAGATTCAAATCATTCATTAGCTAACTTCCTCTAACTACTCAAGCCTATTTATAGGCTTACAATTGAAGATGCTAACAACAACAACATAAAATGCAACTAATGCAACTAATAAGGAAAACACAAGACATGTATTACTAATATATCCTTGGGATTCCTTGGGGTCATGACAATCCCCACCCCTTCAAACAATTCTTGTCCCCAAGAATTGATAGTTGTTGGCCCCATTCCTCATCCGATTCCAGCCCTAGCAATCTGGTTTCTTCTTTGCCTTTTCTTGTGCTTATCTCGTGTCTTCTTTTCCTTTTGCCTTTTCGTGTCTTTTTCTTCAAAAACATTAGTACTATGACTTGCTGCAACAGCAAGTCCAGCCATCCCCCTCATTCTGATTTCCATTGAGAATGGTTCCAATTGATCCGTTATAGCTGCAACCATATCCTTTCCAATCATAGAAATAATTGCAAACCTCTCTATAGACAAAAATCTGTACAATACTCCCAATTCTTCTGGTTGCAACGTTACCTTTGTCTTGTCTTGTGTGCCCATGCCAATGACATTCGTATGAGATGTTCCAAGAAAATTGTCCGATACAATCCTCTCTTCTTCCTCCTCTTCTACCTCCGGATCACCCCACTGTTTAGTCTTATTAACTGGTTCATTCTCATAGTTGGGCTGGTCTTGTAGCAGAATTCCAGAAACATCACCATCAAGCGGACTATCATATTCCTCAGCCGGAGGGTTGCCCCAACCTCCTACTTGCTGATTGCTAGAGTATACCATAGGCACACTTTCAGCAAGTATTTCCTCCTGCAGCAACTCAGTCTCATACTTTGCATCAGCTGCATGTACACCGTCTTCTTTTTCTACTGCTACTTCATCAACTCTCTGCACTACTTGATGAGCAGCCTTAGGAACTCCTATGACAACATTAGTTTTGGGCCTTTCTCCAAACCGAGTACACAAGGCATTTACAAATTGTGGCCAGCTCCATTCTACCCTTTCCCAGCTCCAATTTTGGAACCAAGCATCTGCAACACCCTCCAAATAAGCTGCAGCCATTTTACTTTCCCCTTTTCAGCTACTCGGTATTGGTAGAACACCCTCTCGCACCTCCTAATCCATCATTTAGGTCTATCTCTTTCAAACGCCGGAATCGCCATCTGCGGTGTTGGGGATGTGGAAGGGCTTCCTCCAACTCTTCTGACCACATCTCCCTCCTCTGCCTCCAACCACTCCCCTGATTCCATAACATCATTAGGCCCTTGCCGAGATCTTGACGTCGTTGGAATTGGTGTCGATGAAGCCTTGGGAGTGAAATTCGTCGGAAGGCTGGCATTAGGTTGTCGAACTAACCTGCTCAAGGGGACATGCAACTGCTGGCTAATTTGCTGGCTTAATTCAGCAATTTCCTCCCGAAGTCCGCTAAAGGCTCGATCTAAATGGGCCGCACACTCCGATCGGTAGCAACTTGCCTCCACTTGAAGCTGATTGACACCAATTACCAGATTGTCTATCTTGTTTTCCAATCGTTTGATTCCCATCCCCTCTACCATGGCCGATTACCAGGTTGCCCAATCAGATTCACCTCACCGAAGTGGCAGCCACCAGCCTCTAATTTCCGATCGAAATGAATTGTTTGGTGGACCTAACCCTCGCCTTCAATTAGGAACCTCTTACAATTAGGACAAGAGAGGTCGGAAGTTACGGAGTTGCTTCGTTGCAGTCCTTTGAGGAATCAACTTGAATAGCACCTCTCGCGCTACTTGCTGCAATCATTTCGTGCATTCTCCATCCAATTCCAAGCCTCAACCACATGCAGCAAGTTTGCCAAAATCAAGG
Source organism: Diospyros kaki (assembly GCA_036245055.1). Classification (NCBI taxonomy): domain Eukaryota; kingdom Viridiplantae; phylum Streptophyta; class Magnoliopsida; order Ericales; family Ebenaceae; genus Diospyros; species Diospyros kaki. Next base: position 15,104,847 of record BSEG01000009.1, on the reverse strand, counting down.
TGATTCAAGAATCACCTCCGTCTCACCCATTCACCGACCGCTGCTTAGGATTTCCCTAAAGTCTTAAATCAGCCACTGTCTCCGTAATTCCCGGAATTCCTTCTCTGTCTTGGCTCAAAATCACGCAACTTCGCTTCAAAGGAACCGATCTAATTTGATATGCAATCCTTGAGTCTATCCCTACTTCCAGATTGCAGTTAGGATTAAGATTAGGTGCATTAGATTCCTCTCTGAGGAATGTCACCTCCAAAATTGAAGTCGGATCAGATTACGGAATCTGCTCCACCTACTATTACCGAACCTGGTTCAGCTACAATTTGCCTCCTGTGCCTGTCGATTCTGTTGCAGCCTATAAAATTGCTCACGGAATTCTCCTCTGGACCGTTTTCGATCGCCCCTTCCTTCACAACTCGATCACATGCAGCGAGTTTGCTGGAATCAAACTGATTTAAGGCAAGCCCCAGCGAAGTCAGCACCCAATCACCGTCCAACGTCTTGCTTTTGAAGCCACTTCCGCTGCGCAACTCCTCCTCACCTGATTTGATTTGGTCACTGAGAGCAATGGCCTATGGCCGCATGCAGAACACGGTCCTCCTGTTCCGCGTTCGGTTAACAGCAGATTCAAGATTGCTCGGACTCGATCGCGATCGCTATAGCCTCCGATCGCTCCAAGCCGCTTCTCTTTGACGCTTTAGTCTACTTCAGTCGTGCCTTCCTTCTCGACCTGGTCACAAGCAACGACCAGATTTGGAATCACAATTGAAATTACCGATTTATTTCCTTCAAAGTTGTGACAGTCAGAGCTTGATCGGCTCTGCTTCCAGCGCCTTGTCTCTTCCAGTCACGTTCCTTGTTGTCAAGAGTCCTTCCAGTACGCTTTCAATTTCCGTATCGTCCGAACAACAACGTCCGCCTCAATTTCCGAATCATTGGAACAACAATGTTCAATTTCGAATCATCACCAGACTCGAAGTGATTCATCAATCGCCTTCCACCATTCCGAACACCTTCTGGCGCGCTTCAATTAAACCGATCAACACACGGCCTGACGTCGGAATCACAGCCAAGGATAACCTGGTTAGCTTCTGCTTCAAAAGTCCAACCAGAATGGCCAGAACTCACCGTCGATAATTCCCAGAATTACTCAACAAAGAAAATCGCCAAGAAACGATAGCTCTGATACCAAATGTCATGACCCTAGGGTTTAGCTAGGGTTTAGGAAGGAATTTGGATAAGAATTAAGAGGAAGGAAGAGCAGGAAAGGAGGGAAAAGAAAGTACCGAACAGAATTGAGGGAGAGAGAGAGAGGAAGCTGTGGGAGAATATTGAGAGAGGGAATTGAGATTCAAATTATTCATTAGCTAACTTCCTCTAACTACTCAAGCCTATTTATAGGCTTACAATTGAAGATGCTAACAACAACAACATAAAATGCAACTAATGCAACTAATAAGGAAAACACAAAACATGTATTACTAATATGTCATTGGGATTCCTTGGGGTCATGACACCCCCCAACTTAAGCAATCTTAAATCAGCCTGAAAATCCTCTCCTTGCATTTCCTAGCAGAATCCTAAACATGCGAATTTGCTGATCACCTTATTCCCATTAGCCACCATGACAAACAATGGTTGAGTGCTAGCCAATTGGCACTTTATTTTCTTGGCTATCCCCTCATCAATGAAACTGTGGGTACTCCCACTGTCTATTAGGACCATGAGGATACTGTCCTACACTTTTCCCTCCACCTTAATGATCTTGCTACTAGCCATTCCCTTGATTGCGTGCAAGGAAATGGCCCCATGGCCTTCTTCCCCATCTTCAATTACAGCTAATTCTTCCTCTTCTTCTTCTTCCTCCCCTTTCAGTAGAAGCAACTGCTTCTTACACTGATGTCCTAGGGAGTATCTGTCCCCATAACCCTACTACTCTCCTCTACTCGATGAGCTTCTCCCTTCGCTACAGATTTAGGTTAAAAGGTGTACTCGTCAAGTACCTCACCCCTATCCCTCCTCTTATGGTATCCTTCCCCTGCATCTTTCCTCCAGATAGCACTACCACCGAATTGACTCCTCTATTCTAACTCCTTTGTTTCTTTAACTACTTCTTGCACGGTTTGTGGTTTCAACATCTTAACCTCTAATTATATCTCATCATTCAAACCCCCCACAAAGCTAGAGACAAAATACTCCTCCATCATAAAGGGGTTTCGACTTAGCACAAGGGACTTCAATTCCTCAAATCTTAATTGGTACTCTTGCACGATACCATCTTGCTTCAGCCTATTGAATTCCTCTACAATGTCCATCATTCCCCGCTCACCGGACCTCCCACATAATCCCTTGGTGAAATCATCCCAAGTATAATTGTCCCTTACCTTATACCACCCCTAGAACCGCACATCTCCCATATCATTAAGGTAAGTTGATGCTAGGGCCACCCTCTGATCGTCGACCACCTAGTGGATACTAAATAGCTTCTCACACCTCCTTATCCACCAACGAGGCTTCTACCGCTCGAACACTGGTAATTCCAGTTTTGGTACTGGAAAAGAAGCTTGGTGCAGGGGGATTTGAGCCTCTCACCTCCTTTCCACCTGATTCTCACCCAGCAGGAATTGGGTAAGGAAGAAGGCACAGCTATTCTAAATTCTTAGGGACAAGAATTTTCTTAAGGGGAGGGGAATCGTTACAAACCTAGGGTATAAGGGATGATTGGGCAGTAACTAGCAAGACTAACAAGAGGGTGAGTTGTGGTAGGTTGTTAAGGAGTTGCAAGGCAGTTAGAAGATAGCCTTTAAGAAGGCGGGTGTAATAGAAGAAGGGGCAGTTCTTTCTCGGTAATTCTCCAAGAATTACCCAATTGAGCGACTCTCCATCAGAGGTCGTGTCAGATGACTTGGATGAAATGGTTTTCAGGGACATTTCACAAGGTTATGCTCTTAAGGGGGAGTATCCTCCTGGTTCCAAGTTGGTCTACAAACCACATAAGTCTCTATATGGTTTAAGGCAGGCTTCTTGACAGTGGAATGTCAAATTCACTAACTCTTTACTGTCCTATGGTTTTACACAATCGAAAGCAGATTATTCATTGTTTGCTATGGGTACTGAGTCTGGTTTTCTAGCTCTTCTTGTCTATGTGGATGATATTGTTATTGCAGGCTCTAGTAAACCAGACATTGCTGTTTTTAAGAATTACTTAAGCTCTCAATTTAAGCTTAAGGATTTAGGTGACTTGAAGTATTTTTTAGGTGCTGAAATTGCCAGGTCCCAAAATGGCATAACCATATGTCAACGAAAATACACTTTAGATCTGCTAGCAGAGCATAGACAGCTAGGCAGTAGTAAACCAGTTTCTACACCTATGGATCCTAATCACAGATTGTCTCAAGCTTCTGAAGGGTTCTTTCCTGATGCTACACATTACAGACAGCTGGTTGGGAAGTTGATCTATCTCACGTTTACTAGACCTGATCTCGTATATGCTGCTCAAGTCATATCCCAATTTATGGACAAACCAGCAGAGGTCCATTTAAAGTCAGCATACAGAGTTTTAAAGTATTTAAAAAGAGAACCGGGACAAGGCTTATTATTTCCAGCTCAAGCTTCTCTGCAGTTGGAAGCTTATTCTGACAGTGACTGGGCTGGTTGCCCAGATACCAGAAGATATATTACGGGGCCTACATTTGTTTTGGAGGTTCTATGGAGAGCTGGAAGTCTAAGAAGCAGACCCTAGTGGCAAGAAGTTCTACAGAGGCCGAATACAGGGCCCTTGCAGCTACATGTTGTGAATTGATTTGGGTTTTGTCCCTGTTAAAGGACTTGAAGGCTGATTGTCATTTACCTGTGCTTATACATTGCAACAGTCAGTCAGCTTTGCCTTTGTGTAAACATCATGCATGCCTTCCATGAGAGAACAAAGCATGTAGAGATTGACTGCCATTTCCTTAGAGACAAGATCGTTGATGGGGTCATTCTGCCACAGTACATTTCTACTACAGACACAGCAAATTGCGGACATTTTTACCAAGGCTTTGCAGCCAGGGCAATATCATTTTCTACTGTGCAAGATGAGCATTCTAGACATCCATGCTCATCTTGAGGGGGAGTATCAAGACAATACACGTGGCAGCTAGAATATTAGGGAGTTTGTTGTTTGTTTTGGTTGTTAGAATCTGTTAGCTTGTCAATAGAGGCAGTTACAGTTCGCTTTGTATATATACTACTTCTTTGGTTTCTAATTAATGAACGAGAACTTCATCTCAACAACACAGAAACCTCTAGATTTCTTTTTCTCTGCAACTTTTGTCATCACTTTACCAGAATCAAATACGAGCAATTGAGCGTGTCAGAAATGATATAAATTTGAGAGAGCCAAGAAATGAGAATAAATTCTGCAAATTGAGGAGGATCACAAGCTGTAGTGCGATTGCACAACGAAGTTTATGATGCAAATACCAAATTAACATAAACCAACTAGGTATTATGCATACGTAGATATCAAAATTGAACCCAAAAAAAACAAAGTAATGATTATGCCTAGGGTTTTAGTTTTTGCGCACCTTCTGTTGGAGAGTGAGGACGGGGTTGCCGGCGGCATCAAGCAAGACCCTGCGATCACGGATGCTTAAAAGCTTGCCTTTAATTTTGAAGATGATGTTCCCATTGACGTCGGTGACCGCAAAGTTGCCCTCTGATACGGTGAGGAGCTTCCTTACGACGGCTAGATCTACGGGGTGCGGAGCACAGAATCGAGGGCTTATCACAGCCACTGCCGACGGTGGTGCCGCCGCTACGTAGCTAGGCTCTGCCATACCACAACCAGATTGTTTTTCAGGGAAGACCACTACCGCCTATAGGAATATTGATCTCCTCCCAAGTTTACCTAGAAACACACAGAAAAGCTTAGAAAGAAATATTAATATCTTGAAATTTAAGGGGATTTGGTTATTGGTCTTATCAATTAGGTTGATTGATTATGTGATTTTATTTAGTGAAATGTTTATACCGTGCTATTTTTTTTTAAGTAAAAGGTAAAGATAGTTAAAAAATATCATTATTTGTTTTTAATAATAAAAATAAGTAAGAACAAAATAGAAAATCCATCAAATAGGACCGCTCAACTAGTGGTTAGGCCTATCAAGGAGCTCTAGCCCAAATCTAGCTACATCCAGGCTTAAGGTAGGCAACTAGAATAATATATAAAACATAATTTAGATTACATCCTAATGAAAAATAAATTGGGATATGAAGTAGGCCGAGTGCGAGTCCTATCTTATCGGAAAAATGACTAAATGAATCCCTCTTTGTGGGACAAAGTAAAAGGGTTACAAAATTATTGGAATTAATTTATACAAATGCGTGTGGGCCATTTGGATAAATGGCAAGAGGAAGTTATACCTACTGTATAACCATCATCAATGATTTGTCTAAGTATGATTATGTGTATTTAATGAAAGGCAAAAGGCATATCCAGCCCCCTCACCTTTCACCATTTAACTATTTTTCTCTCTTAACTTAAATAAGGACCTATTAGCCCCCTCAACTTCTAATTTTGAATCTTACACCCACCTGGGTCAATGCGTGTATTACACACGCGATTGAGGCGCGTGTAGCACATCACCTCCTTCTTCCTTGTTGTCTCCGGCGACCTCCTCCCGCCCACTGCCGCTCGCTACCTCTCTCTCGCTCTCACTCTCTCTGTCGGTGGTCGCCAGCAGCGTCCGAGGTTGGGGGGCCGTCGATAGCAGCGGCCAGGCGTGGGCGGGCAGAGGGCGATGGCGTCGATTTGGGTTGAGGGGCGGCGTGGGAGGTGGGTCGCGGGCAGATCTGGGTGTTGGGCGTCGATTGGGGTCAGGGGGCGGCGATGGCGTCTTCCTCTTCCGCGGTCGTCTTCTTCCTCTCTCTGCCTCTCGCTCTCTCTCTGTCGGTCTCTCTCACTCTCGCTATCTCTCTGTATCTCTCGCTCTCTCTCTGTCTGTATCTCTCACTCTCGCTCTCTCTCTATCTGTATCTCTCGCTCTCGCTCTCTTTCTCTGTATCTCTCACTCTCGCTCTCTCGCTCTGTATCTCTCGCTCTCTCTGTATCTCTCACTCTCGCTCTCTTTCTCTGTATCTCGCTCTCGCTCTCTTTCTCTGTATCTCTCGCTCTCTCGCTCTCGCTCTCTTCCTCGTGCAGGTGGCCGGCTATGGCATCGAGAGAGGGCGGCGCAGGCTTCGATTTGGGTCAGGGGGCCGGCGATGGCATCGATTGGGGTCGGTGGGCGAGCGGTCGTCTTCTTCCTCTCTCTTCCCCTCTCTCGCTCTCGTTCTCTCTCTCTGTCGGTCTCGCTCGCTCTCTCTCTGTCATTTCAGGTGGCTATCCGCCGCCGCCCGCCGGCCTCCTCCTCTCTTGCAGATTTGGACGCGTGGCATGCTCCCATTGGCTTGGTCAGTATGGGGCCCACATCACACAGCGCGTGTAACTCACACACTATTCTTGCTGCATTAAGGTATATAGCTGTTACAAAATTAATAATTGAGGTACCTAATAGATTTAAAATTGGAAGTTGAGGGACCTAATAGGTCCTTGTTTAAGTTAAAGGGGCTAAATGGTTAAATGGTAAAAGGTGGAGGGGCTGATTATGCCTTTAGCCTTTAATGAAATATAAGTCTAAATTCTTTGAAAAGTTCTAAGAGTCTAAAGTTAAAGTGAAAAACCAAGCAAAAAATAGTATTTGAGTGTTGAATTCAATGACTACCTCAAAACTAGTGGTATTATACAACAATTAACTCCACCTACAACACTACAATTGTATGTGATTCTTGCAAGAAGAAATCATACCCTATTAGATATGGTACGCGATCAATTATACTAATTTGCCCACTTATTGTGGGGGTATGCTGAGCAACATACTTTCTAAATAAGACAGTGAAAAAGTTTGTCAAAATAACATTGTATGAGATATGGTATGGGAAACTACCTAGTCATAAGCATATTAAGATTTGGTATTGTCTTGCTTTTGTGAAAAAACATAAGACAAAGAAGTTGGAACCCGGATTAGATAAAGGTAGATTTGTGAGATATCCTAAAGAATGTTTAGGATACTATTTCTACTTCACAAATTATCAAAGAGTCTTGATTGGTATTTTTTTTCTTAGAAAAAAAGTTTATTCAAGAAAGCGACAGTAGGAGGAAAGTAGAATTGGAGGAGTTCTCTGAACCACAAATCACCACAAGACAAGATGCACAATCAAAACAAATACAATATGATAAATGCCGACATTTGGTAGATCTATGCAAGGGTATATGGGTTTTATAACTTTGTTGAAACCAAAAACAAAGCACAACGGAAGCAAAAACAAACCCTTACAAGACTCGATATCAAACATCCATATGCATATATTAACAACGAACCATTCATAGGGCATTTAGAAGTTATACCTCAATGGATGAAATTCTTGCCAGTTGTTTGATGCGCCTTAAAAGTCAGCTTCTAGCTTCCACCAAGCTGCCATGATCTACCCCTTTACCTGGAAACTTCGGGTGAACAATCTGCCTCCTCAAATGTGGAGGACCTAGTATGCCTACGCTTGAGCTACGCTGGAACACTTCGTCGAAATATGACCGTCTCGACAAAGGTGAATAGAAGTTGTGTTGGGTTCTTTCAGTTTTCTTTTGGTTGTCTCACAATCGAGGATTAACAAGGAAAACAAAGAGGAGCAAAGGAAAGAAGAAATCGATCGACTTCTTGGAGAAATCAGAAAAAGAATAAGAGTCACTTACATCTGAGTCTTCTTTTGCCATCAAGCAGAGGTTAGCAATCTCTTTGGCTTCATCTTTTGATGAGGAGGATGTGTCCTTATCACTCCAGGCTACTAGCACCTTTTTCTTTTTCTTCTTGTCCTTCGACTTCTCATATTTCCTGCCTTCTAGATACTCTGGTCTGATGTGGCCTAGATTCCCACAACTATAGCACTACCTCTTATTTTTTATCTTTCTTGGTTGCTCTATCAGTCCTGTTCCTACAAAAATACTTAGAAGACTTCTTATTAAATCTTCTTTGGAACTTTTTAGCAACAAGAGCAGCATTTTCCACATCACTTGATTCAGATTTAGATTCAAAAATATCATTTTTGGATGCTTTTAAAGTTACTCCTTTATTTTTATCATTTGGAATTTTTTCTTGCCTTCTCATAGAAAGCTCATGTGTCATAAGAGATCCTAAGAGTTCATCTAATGATAGTCTTTCAAGGTCTTGTGCTTCTTGAATAACAGTGACCGTAGGATGCCATTCCATTCATGAGAAAGGCATTGCAATATTTTCTCTACTATGTCCTCACTTGAAACAAGTTTTCCTAAGTTTTTAAGATTAGAAACTATATTATTTAACCTAGTGTACATGTCCTTGATAGTTTCACCAGGCTATATACGAAATAATTCATAATCATATTTAAGCATTCTTATTTTGGATCTCTTTACCTTAGAGGTTTCTTCACATGTTACCTCAAGCTTGTCCTACATTTCCTTGGTCGTTTCAAAAGCTGAGATCTTGTTGTATTCTTTTGGGTTGAGTGCATACTCCAGCATATTCTTGGCTGATGCATTCAACTTGATCTGCTTCATGTCTTGCTCTATCTAATCTTCTTCTAGCTTTGGGATTGTATTTATCCCTACTATCACTATAAGTATTTGAAATCCAGTGACTATGATCTTCCAAGCTTCAACGTCTCTTGAGAGGATGAAGGTCTTCATCCTATCCTTCTAGTAGGTGTAGGAGTTCCCATCAAAGAATGGTGGCTTGTTGCAGGACTGGTTCTCATGGTATGCACTATTGGATGAGTTATCTAATTAATCTTTTCTCCTAGGTTGTTAAACTTGCTTAAAAGAGACATACTCTGATACCAGTTGATACAATTGTTAGCTTAAGATGGGGGTGAATTAAGCTTTTTCACCCTTTTAAAATTTGAACTTAAATAACTGAAATTGAAATAAGAATGTAGTAAAGGAAAGAATGCAACACACTTTATTTAAAGTAGTTCAACTATATAACTTAGTCCACTACCTTGGTTCACAACAAAGGATTTGGAAAACACACACCAAGTGTATTTTATTATACCTTGTAGCTTTTAATAGACTCAGCTACACAACCTTTTGAAGGAATCCGTGTAGACAAGCACAGCGGAATTTAAAAATTTTTATTCAGTGATTTTGTAATGACCCAAATTTAGCTATGCAATGTTGTATCATGCCTTGAGGTTGAGTTAGTTAGCCATGATGTGTAGTATGTTGTTTTTGGTGATTATTCTTTCAGTGTTGTGTCTAAGTTGGAGTATCCAAATGTATATAATGTTATATTCGAATATAGAGCATGGATATTCGAATAGGGGTGTGATATATTCGAATAGGGGAGCTTTATATTCAAATAGGGCATGAGATATTTGCATATGGGGTTGGGTTTGAGCTATGGTATCCGATTAAGGCAAGGTGTATTCGAATAGGCTAGATTTGGAAGGATATCTGGATAGCTTGAGGCATATTCAGATATCCTCCTTGGCTCTTTGTGTGTGCTATTCGGATAGGGGGCTAGGCATTCAGATACCCCTTGCAAATGTTGTGTCATGCAGTCGGATAGGAGCATGAATATCTGGATACCCTTGAGCATGCCTTGTGTCATATATTAGGATAGAAGTATGAATATCCAAATACCCTTGAGCATGTCTTGTGTCTTGTATTCGGATATAGGCTTGGGTATTTGAATATCCCTCTTGGTTTTTTTGCTTCCTTGTGTTCGGATGGTTGTTCCTACATTTGGATATGCTCTTTCGGATAAGCTTTTCTAAAAACAACTGTGCAAGCCACTTTCTCAACCCAAACCCTAATTTTCAAGCGGAGGTGGATGACTTTTCGTCTAGTTTTACCACACGTTTATCTTTGTCTCTTGGTTATATATATATATATATATACCAAATGATTGTTGAGAGAAGTCAAGGATTTGCAGAGTGTTCAGCAGAACATGAAGAAGAATAAGAAAGCAAGAGAAGAAGAGGGAGAAGAGGAAGAAGAATGAGAGGTTCAGCCAAGCTTCTAAGATAGGATCTCTTCTTAGTGTCAGACAAGCTTCTTACTCTCTTCTTACCTTTATAACGTTTGTTGTTGGCTTGTGAGATTTTGCCACTCTCAAAGAATGGTTTATTTTCCTTATTGTTGAGTTACAAAAAGTATGTTTCGAGGATTATAGGCTTGTTCTTGTTAGTTTTCTCCATCATTGTTGAATCCTTGGCAGTTATTGGGTCTTCTCTTGCAAGCTTTGAGGGGCTTGATTCCTCTTCTATTTTGTTGACAGAATGAAGTTAGGTTGTTGTTGGGTAGGTTTTTGTAGTGCAAGCGTGTCGTTGTAGTCGAGAGTATATTGCATGTGGTATCTGTAATTTATTTCTAGTATTTTGTTATTTCAAATGCATGCAGGGACTTGGGGATATACATTTGGGGGATCCATGTGACGTGTGTGCTTGGCCACAGCCATGCTAGATGGTTTTAATATCTAGGTTACCTAGGCACGATCACTGCATCGCTTGTGACTTCCTATATGGGCGAGTAGGGCATGATGCATGATTTTATGGGGGCTATGTATCACGTTTATGCTCATTATGCAACTGCATTATATTTATGCATTGCATGGTTACTAGAGTCGTGTGGGTGTGTGCAACTGCTTTTCGGACGATTATGTCGTGTTGAGGTTTTCGAATGTGGTTAGTGTGCCGAGGTTTTCGTATGGATATTTCGTGCCGAGGTTTGATTTTCGAGTTTCAGTAGGGCCGACCCGAGGGAGCTTTAGCTCGGTGAGTTACTTATATTGTCTTTCAAGGTAATGACAAGTTTGTGATAAGGACTTGGGTGCCATGTGTCTTATGTGGGCCCCAAGGACTGGTATGTGCATATTTTATTATGCGGCATTTTTATATACCTATCATGTGATGTACAATGATTGCCCATGGGATGCGGGTTTACTCTTTAGCTTCCATACTTTTGTCAGCTTTTCCTTTCTTATATACTTGCTGAGTCTTGTGACTCACTCTTGCTTCTCTTAATTTCAAGTAAGGGCAAAGCTAAGTATGGGGGCGAGACTAGCAGTCCTTGAGCTATCTCGATAGGTGGTGTACAGGGCAGTCTTAGCAGATCCTATTTGGTTTGTCTCTTATGGTGTTGTACCATGGATGTTTAGTTTTTGAGTGCTTGGCACGGTTTTGTGTATACACATGTATATACCATGTTGTTAGAGAATATGATCAGATCATACATAGCGGAAACAAAAATCTGATTTTTGAGGTATCACATTTTTCAAATCTTACGGTTTAAATCAAAGACACAAAACAAAAAAATACCTCAAAAAGAAATTTGATTTCGTAGCTGATAACCTGCCTGATATCTCCCACACGTGAGATGCCGAGTCGGTCCACCCAAAACCGTCAAGACTCCAAGAGACTTGAGAGAAAAAGGGACACAAAAATCTACTATAAAACCCTAAGTACTGTTGGACCAGGCTTTAGGTGCTAGCAAAAAGCCCAATCCAACTTGATAATTAAATAAATAATCATATTAATTGTTTAATTATTCTTATTTATCTAATAAATAATTGCACTCATAATTTAGTAATTCCATAATTACTAAATTTGTCTTTTTTCTTTTAAAACGATTTCTATTGGGTGAGACTTTCTGGGTTCACAATTAAATTAGCAACGAGAATTAATCAATTATTAATTCCCATAAATCATGAGTGACATCTAGCAATATGTCATGATTACCCAATTTAATGTGAAGCAGGTAATGTGAACCTTATACTATGGTGTCATGCAATACAGTCCCTCTATCATCCTATATCTCGATGAGATATGAGATCACGGTCAGCTGGTCAAATCTCTCAATCTCGTCATATGACCAAATCCAACAATCACACTTGACTAATATGACACAACCTCTACCGAATCCAAATTTCGTTGTCATATTACCTCGGCCAATGATTTATCATCAAGTGACCACTAGATCGCATAGGATATCCTCCTTGTATATCTCGAGGTGATAGATTCCATGTCTAATGTACACATACCTTGTCTGTCACTGAACTAGGCACATAGATGCGTACTGTTATCCCTGATTACGACAACCATATAATATCGCTAATATCCTAATCCACCAACACACATTTATTCATGTCATTTCAGGTCTAAGGACTAATGCAAATCCGTAGTTAATATTGAATCATTGACCTGTGAGATAAAACCCATGTGATTCAATATTAATAGTCTCGTTCAGTGAACTCATTCCTATAATGAGCACCCACTTGTGTTCCTTCTATATCTCATATAGAGTGGTATGAGACCCACCAATCTTATCTTTCGGTATCTTATACAGAACAAGAAGGAAGACGATGTATCGGCCTTTGCGAGTTGCTAATTATCCGGGTTAGGAACTCCATGGCCAGGAACATATTTATAATATGGATTATCCATCTCGATTATTCTTAACAATTAAGAATGGAATCCACTCCTTATTATACTAAAAGATATTTGTATGTTTAATTCAAACCATATTGCAATTTAAATTAAACATAAAACTTGCCATTAAATAGAGTTTAAAGAATTACAAGATCAAGCCCTATTGTGTCACTAGAACTGGTCTTAAGGGCTTATATCTAAGACATGTAACCCTGTGGACCGATTATCTTTTTTATGCATACCTAGGATGTGAGTTATGCTTCCGTTATCATTTGTTCTGTATGAGTAAAGGTGATTCTAGTTGAGCATGCATGGCAGGTTAAAGTGGTTTCTCTTCTGTTTCTTTACTCTTCTAGGGCTCTTACTCGGGTTCTTCAGCTTACCTGGGGTATCCGGGTGGGGGTTCTACAGATTCCCTTAGAGGACCGGCTCCTAGGGAACAAATCACAAAAGAAGGATAGGATGTTACCTTTTGAAGCGCAAGTAACCGAAAAGTATGATCTCTTCTAATTGTATAATTGCCCAGCCTCTAATGTGTAATACACGTGAATAGTAAATGGAACCTCAAGAGGAGCGTCTTCCCTAAGGCATCATTGTAACAACCCGCCCTCCTAAGTCGTGTCACTATTTAGGGATTTTTTTTTTCAAAAGTATCTCTTCCCACAATTGTAAGCACCCCCGCCCGGATATCCCAACCACCCGGACTACCCGAACAGGAACACTTATGGAAGGAGAAAGAATGAAACACAAGACAAAAGCTACCCTGGCATGCATAAACAAGAATTAAAACAACGGAAGCGAGGCTATATATACATGTATGCACTATATATGGGTACCCCGCTAGCACAGCAGTCACAAGATAAATAAATACAAATAAACTCTTGTGCCGACATACATGAGACACGAGAAACGACCTGGCACAATCGAAAATAATAGAGTAAATGCTACTCAGACATCAGAGTTGACAGGGACTGATAGGATTGCCTGTACACCATACCGACTCTACCGATAGACGCTGATTCCCTTGCCCGGACCCACGCTGCCACTACTTGGAATGATGGAAAAACAAAGTGAATCGAGAGACTCAGCAAGCATAAGGAAAGAAAGGCTGAAGGCTGTATAGATCCAATAAGCTCTCCCCCAGAACGCCAACCCCCAAGCACACACAAGCCATGAGACACTACCACACAATAGTATAGCATAATGAAAGCACATACCAGCCCTTAGGGCCCACACAAGACACACGGGACCCAAGTCCAATACCAATCTGCCATTGCCTTGAAAGGAAACATAAATCTCCAACAAACCTGCGTGCGCTGTCTCGGGTCGGTGCTCCCGTCACCCGTGTGCCCGTGTCGGTACTCCCGACACCCGAGCCATAGGCTTCCTCGGAACGGTCCTCCCGTCCGAGAACTGATAACTGTCAGTAACCATGCAATGCACATAAAAATGCAATGGCATAGTGAGCATCAACGTGATACACTGGCGCCCATACATCCAGGCATCAGGCCATGCTCCGCCCATATAGTAAACCACACGCGATGCATATGCCCGTGATGGATGCAACCTAACCAAGCTAGAATATCCGTGTCCAAGCATACTCAATAAATGAATATCCCAACATGCAACCCGTACCCATGTGCATATCAAATCATGAACAGTAATACAACATATTAAATCATGCAATAAATCACATACTGGAAGAGCTAATTAGTAGTGTCCGGCACCGGTCAATGGTTAGTGACTAGGAGTGTCCAATCGACGGTCCACTTCAGGGTCGTACAATAGTCTACCCCAACGTCACCAAATAGCTGACCCCTGCCCTACTGCTCGATAGCTTTAACCAAACCATAAATAAACCCGAGAAAACTGGAGATAAACCCACACGTCTAGGAACCTAGTCCCCAAGCTAGGTTCAACATCATTCCGAAATGAATAGGGGCGGTACAAACCCCCGTGGGCACACAACAAATAAAACTCTAGAAGTCTCGAATTTAATTTAAATTAAAACAAATGAATAATAACTCAATAAATAATGCTAGGTGCTGAATTAAAGTAAAGGAGGGGATAAAATACAAGAAACCATGGAGTCTCTCATGGGAATTAAGGAACATAAGGAGAGGGTTGGGAACTTGCCTTTACACAGTCGTTTCTTGCTTTTCGTGCACTCCCCCTGCGAAGTAAAACATTTCCTAGCAATTAATAAAATCACAACTTTAATTAAATAAATCTACCGTGTAATATAATTAATTTAACCGAATAAAATTCTTAACATATAACGCTTCTACTAATTTTTACCCACGTACCTGGTCACTTTTCATGCCAAGACCATCCCGAAATCGCCTCATTTTCTCCATATTTCCTTCCTTTTATTTTATTTTATTTTCTTTCCTTTTCTTTCTTCTCCTTCCTTTCTTCTCCCCCGTGCGCACTCCTGTTCATTGTCTTCCTCACGCGTCCGGGCAGCCTGCAACCACGCATGGCTGCGGCTGGCCTTCACCATCCGGCCCTCCGCTGGTCGCCGTGCCTGCCTCCGACCATCGCCGACCTCAACCGACGGTCGAGCGACCACTGCCAGCTGCAGTCGCCCTCGGCTCGCCTCCCCTGCGCTGCAACTACCGGTTGCCATGGCCGAACCTCGAGCTCCTGGTCGCTACCTCGCGCCACCGCGAACCAGCTCCATCACCAGTCTCTGTTGCAGCTACTCCACCACCCGCAACCGCCGCTGCGCGTTGCTTCGCTCGACTGCCATGGCCGAGCTTCACTCGGCCAGCTTCCATGGCCGAAGCTACATCCCGCCTCCCTCCCTCTCTCGATCTCTCCATCTCTCTCCCTTACTCTATCTCTCACTCTCACAACTTCTTTCTTCACTCGGCCAAACCCCCTCCCAAATCTCCAGGCTCTCTCTCTCTCTCTCTCATCTGTTTTCATCCTCAGAGTGGCACTGTGCAAAGCTTGGCCTCCAAGCCTACGCGCACAGCCACTCATTTAACATAATAATTAAATAAATTTAATTTAAGTTAATTTAATTTACACTTTTATTATTTTTGAGATTATATTATTATTATCTCTCTTATCATTATTATTATTATTTTGATACCTTAAATCCTCAAATACCGAAATTGATATTTATTATTGTTTCCAAAATTTCGGGGTGTTACAACAATACTGTCTCCCAAATCCACGATCACTATATTTAAAAATCCCTAACATAAATATATTTAACATTCCAAATGATAGGCTAAGGAATGGTAGACTAATCACTTGTGGAAGAAGAATCGAAACCTAAGGGAATATTATAATTGCAAAGGAAGTACATCCATATGAAATGAAATATTTTTCAAAACAAATAAGAATATAATGCAAGTGACGATCATTGAAATGCTTGGAACAATGAATGAAACAAAAAACATAAGCAAGAGATAAACACAAAAATTTATAGTGGTTCGGCTTAAACCAAGTCTAATCCACTACCTTAGCTCCTCACTAAGGATTTTGTAAACCAATCCACTATAACCTCCTACTTGAATCCAAGTAGGCCATCTAGTCCAAAACTAAGAATTACAATCTCATACTTATACAAGTAGGCCCTCTAGCTACACAAGCTAAGAAATACAAGAAATGTTTAATAGAGAGGTTTTAAGAGTATACACTCTTAGTTACAATGTCTCTCAAAATAAGATACAAAGGCTTGAAACTAATTTTACAATATGATATACAAAGCTTTTTTGAGAGAAAAATAAAGCTCAAGCACTATTGAGAAGATGAATAAATTTTGCAAACTCACTTCACTTCATTTTCATCCATTAGCCTCTTCTAGATCATCATTGATTCGTATTTATAGGGCTCCCAAAAGCTTCAAGAGAAATATAGCCATTTGTGACTATTAGAGTTGAAAAACTAGTCGTTAGAGGTTTAGACGAAGGAAACTATAGACAGATGCAAGGATTTAGTTGACAGATGGAATGCAAGGCTTATGTTAGTCGACAGATTGAAGCATTAGTTGATAGATGTAGAGGCTTTTTGGCTTAGCAGTTTGACCGCGTATAAGCTATTTTACAGCGTATAAGCTATACAGCTTTTGAAGGTTAAGTGTTTGACAAAAATTTTAAGCGTAAAAGGTACCCTGCATAAAAGCTGTTATACTAGCGTTTTTCAAAAGTTGGTAGCCCCTAGCTTTGCCGAAAAACGCTGCTAGGTTAACCAATTAAAATACCAAAATGCCCTCATCTTCTCCCAGCTCTATTTCTTCCATCATCTTCTCTCAAGCTCTGCTTTACCATAGCCGCCGTCGCAGCCATCGCCCCTCCTCCATACCACCGTCGACGTCGTCGTAGTCCAGCTGGGCCGCTGCAAGCAGCCGAAGTGTTGATCGCGCCATTGCTACATAACCAGGTCGCGCCATCGCTGCATAACCAGGTTCCAGATCTGCCGCAGCCATCGCCGAGCACCATCAACCCTCCTCCATTATCGCCGTCACCATCAGGTGCCGCCTCTAGCCTTGATCGCAGCCTCCTCCTCCATCACTGGTGGCGCCCCTGACCGGTAGTAGAGTATATACAATATATATATATATTACACCTGTAAGTGTGTATATATTGTATATATATATTAATAGTAATATTTTTAAGAAAAGAAATAAAAGATGTATATATATTAATATATTTTTTAATAAGTATGTATAATTTATCTAATATTTAGAAATTAGTTTATAATTTTTTTATAAAAAATAGTATTTTTATAAATTTTATTTGAATTATTTAACATCATGTCTATTTTAGTCTTTTTATCAGTTTTAACAACTTATCAGCTTTTACAAACCAAACATATAACTATTAATTGACAGCTTAAAAGCACATTTATTCAAACACGTTATCAACTTAAACACTACACAACTTTTATGCTAACTGCTAATTAACTTAAAAGCTATAATTAAAAATGGTAAGCCAAACAACCTTGTAGTAGTGTTAGTCAATAGATTAAAGCATTAGAAGATGAAAATTGGATTACGACAATGCAAGAATAATTAAATCAATTTGAAAGATCTAATGTATGGAAATTAGTTGCAAAGCCTAAAGATCATCCAACTATTGGGACAAAATGGGTATTTAGAAACAAAATGGATGAAGATGGTATTGTCATAAGAAATAAGGCTAGGCTAATAGCTCAAGGGTAAAATAAAAAAAAAAAGATTATAATGAAACTTATGCCCCTGTGGCTAGGTTATAAGTCTTAAGAATGTTGTTGGCGTTTGCATGTCATAAGAAGTTTAAACTACTTCAAATGAATGTTAAAAGTTCCTTTCTTGAATGGATATATTGATATAATTATGGCACCAACACCCATAAATCCATTCTAGTGACAAATGAGAAACTGCCACTTCTAGGATATATCATTTGGCAACAAATAAGATGTAACAGCCCAGTGTTCAAGTCCATCAGGTTTGTGTTAGTGATTCTAGTGGTGAGTGTATCATCTCTAGTGACTTCTTGACTTGCCTTAACATAATCTTGGGTCCAAGAAGTATAATCTTTACCATCCAAGGGAATTCCAAACTTATTATGGATCACAAGAGTAGTAATTTCAAAGGTTGTATCTCCTATATTGGTCTTGAATTTCTTATCTGATTGACGTTTGTGATACATGTTGTTGGCATTTGAATAAAAAGCCCTGACTAAATCCTCATAGATGCTCATATGGATAGTAAAAAAATTCCACCAACCAAATTCTTTAAGAGTTTCAATGTATGGAAAACTAGTAGATTCTAAGAACTCTATATCCAAATAACGTCCTTCCATAATCTCTCTAGAATCAAAATACTTGGAGTACCTTTCCTATTGACTTGCTAAAACGAAGGGACGAATTTGAGGCTTAGGTGGAGGCGACAGATGACTTGAAGATGTCGGTTCCTTGCCTTTGCATTTGTCCTTGCCCAGATTCTTTGTTCTTGCCATGAGAAATGGAAATGGATGCCCTCAGCTTGGAGTTGTCCAACACAATCAAATGGAAAGAAGAAAGGGGATGAGAGGTAGAAGGGAAATGAGGAGAGATCGAGAAATCGAGATAGCCGAGAGAGGAGAGAGATCGCACAAAAGAAGGCGAGAGACGAAAGAAGCACAAGATATACAAAATCAAGGATCATCAGTCACGACATGATTAACTCTAATTCACTTCTAAAGAATTCAAATTTTTCTTTGTCAAGAGACTTTGTAAATATATCAGCTATTTGATTATTTGTATCAATAAATTCTAGACTTATATCCCCTTTTTAAATATGGTCTCTAATAAAATGATGTATTACCTCAATGTGCTTGGTTCTTGCATGAAATACAGGATTTTTTATTAGAGCTATAGACATTTTATAGGAATGTTTTCAGGTTTTATGCCATAGTCTTCTATTTGATATTTCATCCATAAGATTTGAGCATAACAACTACTAGCTGCTACATATTCAACTTTAGTAGATGATAATGCAACAGTGTTTTGCTTTCTACTTGGCCAAGATACCAAACAATGCCCTAAAAATTGACATGAACCACTTGTATTTTTTCTATCAATTTTGCAACCATCATAGTTAGCATCAGTATAGGCTATGAGATCAAACTTGTTTGATTTTGGATACAATAATTCTAGGTTTGAGGATCCTTTTAGATATCTCAAATTTTTTTTTACTGCTTTGAAATGGGATTCTTTGGGATTAGATTGGAACCTAGCGCATAAGCAAACACTAAACATAATATCGGGTCTACTAACTGTCTGTTGGCTATGAAGCATCAAACGGCATCGTTGGATTAAGCTGATTGGAGGGTCACGTGCAGCAACTACAGGCTGCCAATTGGCAGCTGCTGGATGACAGCACGTGGCCACCATCAGTTGCTCTCTGATGGCGGCCGATTGCCTTTGTCTTGCCCGATCAAATTCCTTGCCCGTCTACCACATCGTGCTTGCACGATTGGATCTCAACCCTTCATCCATGCTTTATGAGGCCTAATCCTAGCCATCCATCATTTTTAATCCCGTCCCTCGGGATGCGAACTAGTTAGAAGATTGAAACAAGAAAATACAAAAGAAAGAGGGAAAAAGATCGGGCAGAGGGTGAGAGCCTTTGTCTTCGGGCTAGGGGTTTTGGTTTGCTCCTATTTTCATTCTCTGTAAATGGTTTGTAAAGTTTTGTTAGCTATATGGTTCGATAGGTCTGCCTTTAATCTGTATTGTGTGATTATTGGGCATTTTTGAGTTCTCAAATCATTATTGTGCAAAGAGTTTGTGAGGGTTTTGAGAGGGTGTAATCTTTGATTCATTACTTAGTGCAGTGAGCTCTTCTCACCAGAGCTCAACGTGGATGTAGCCTCTTTTAAGGTGAACCATGATAAAATCCTCGTCTCTTTCTTTATTGTTTTCGTTTATGTGTTTCTCGTTTTCATTTTGGGTATGTGTGTTCTACTTTCGATTTTGGCTATCTTTAATTTTTGATTGGATTGGTTTCGATAAATACCCTAAGGTATTGTTTCTTAATCACAACAAGTGGTATCAGAGCCGTGTTCAAATCAGCTCTTAGGGTTTCTATTGTAAGTTCAATCGGCTCATTTTTCATTTTTAGGGTTGTCATCTATTTGCAGGTGGTCTAGGGTTTTCTTAGAGAGTCCGTGTTAGTGGGTGTTTGCTGTGTTGATTCTCATCTGTGTCTAGAGCCCTCTAGGTTACCTTCGTGCAAGGTGAAGATGATGTCTACCTGATTTGAAATCGGTATATTTGATGGCGAAGGAGATTTCGGAAGCTGGAAAAAGAAGATGAGAGTTTTACTCTCTCATCATAAAGTGCTGATAGCACTTGAAGCAGATGATCGCAAATGGTCACCAGACCAACTTGAGAGAACCGAGGAGATCAAAGAAGAAGCCTATAATCTGATCTTGCTCCATTTGGGTGACAGTGTAATCTGGAAGGTAGATGGTATGCCCACTCCCTTAGAACTCTGGAATAAATTAGATTCATTATTTTCTGTTATGACTGCACCTATTTAGTTTACTTGAAAGGCATGCTGTTTAACTTTAAAATGAATACATCTAAGTCAATGGATGAGAACATAGACGAATTTACTAGGCTTGCATTATTACTTAGAGGTACTGATCAAGCATTAGGTGACACAAGTGAAGCTATGATTCTATTAAATTCATTACCTGATGACTATGATGTTGTTAAGCATGCATTGAGATATACTGGCATTGTACCTAGTCTGGACCTTGTTATCTCGGGTATTAAGGCTAGGGAACTGGAACTAGGAACATCTAAGAAATCTGTAAATAATTTGTTTGTAAAAAGTAAGAATGAGAAAAAAAACACTCTACTAGTAATAATGATCAAACTAGTGGGTCAGGGAAAAAGGGTAAAAAGAAAGACAAAAAGGGTAAGAAAATGGAAATGCTATCACTGTGGGAAAGAGGGGCATATTAAAAAATATTGTTATGATTTTATCATAAAACAAAAGTAAGGGGGAAATGCAAATGTTAATGGTAATAATTCAAATTGCTTAGCTGAAGTACTTACACTACAAAAAAATAGGTTTTTTGTGGCGGTTTTTTTTGCGGCGATTTTCAAAACCGTCGCAAAACATGGTATTTTGCGGTGATTTTTCAACCGCCGCAAAATATGTTTTTTACGGCGATTTATCCAATATTTTGCGGCAGTTTCAAAAAATCGTCGCAAAATTAATTAATTAAAATTATAAAATTAAATTTAGTGGTGGTTTTAAAAAACCGTCGCTAAACTCAATAATAAAAAAATAAAAAATTAAATTTAGCGGTGGTTTTCGAAAAATCGTCGCAAAATTCATTAATAAAAAAATTTTAAAAAATTAAATTTAGCGACGATTTTTAAAAACCGCCGCGAAATTTAATGATAGAAAATCAAAAATTAAATTTCGCGGCGGTTTTAGAAAACTGCTACAAAATTCAATAATAAAAAAAAATCAAAAATTAAATTTAGCGGTAGTTTTGTTGAAACCACCGCAAAATTCAATAATAAAAAAAATAAAAAAAATTAAATTTAGCGACGATTTCGTCGAAACCGTCGCAAAATTAAATAATAAAAAAAATCAAAAATTAAGTTTCGCGGCAGTTTTTAAAAACCGTCGCAAAATTTAATGATAAAAAAATCAAAAATTAAATTTAGTAATAAAAAATAAATAATTTCAAAATTCAGTAATAAAAAAAAATTCAATTAATAAAAAATTAAATTTCAAAAAAAAATTAATAATTTCAAAATAAAATAAATTAAATTTTACAAAATAATCTAAAATTTTTATTTTTTAATCAATTAATTTATTTAATTTCATTCAATTAAATTAAATAATTTATTTATTTTAGCTTTATCAATTAATTTATTTATTTTAAATTAATTAATCAATTAATTTATTTTATTTAATTCATTGGTTTAAAACATTTTATGTTCAATTAATTAAGTTAATATGTTAACTCCTTTTTAGGTGTTTTGAGATTTCAATTAATTAATTTAATTTAATTCAATTCAATTAAAAATAAAATTATTTTTTTATTTTATTTAATTTGGGGCTAAGTGTAATTTCAAAAACTTGAGTTTGTGGGTGCAAAGTTAATTCTGAAAAATAGTGGTTCGAGTGCTTTATAATTAATATGCTCGAGTATATTACAAGGTGGCTTTGCAGATCAGCTGGCTTCGCTCGCGTACGCGCGTAAGGGTGGTCACGGGATTGAAACTTGGGGATTACAATTGCTGGAATAAATTCCAGCGGGCGAGCGCATGGCCAGCGGTCGCGGCATGGTGGGCGCGCAGGGGCAAGGGCTGGTGCGCGCTTGCTTTTGGCTTGCATGCGGTAAATAGCGACGGTTTTGAAACCGCCGCAAAAAATTAAAAAAAACCGCCGTTAAATTATTTCTAATAATTAAATTTAATATTAAATTATTAAATTCAATTAAATTTAGCTGCAGTTTTAAAACCGCCGCTAAAAATAGCACTTAGCGGCGGTTATACCAGCGGTTGATAAAAACTGCCGCTAAATGCTGCGCGACGGCTGTATCAGCGGCTAAATCCCTTTGCGGCGGTTAAAAACCGCCGCTAAAAATCATTTTTTTTGTAGTGTTACTGTTTCAGATTTTTCTATTGATAATGAATGGATTATGGATTGGGGTTGTTCTTTCCATATGTGTCCTAACATTGATTGGTTTCAAAATTTTAACAACAAAGAATTTGGAACAGTGTACATGGGTAACAACCAATCCTGTAGTGTTAAAGGCATAGGTAACATATCTCTCAAATTGCATGACAACAAAACTAGAACCTTAACTGATGTTAGATATGTTCCTGGCTTAAAAAGAAACTTGATATCTCTTAGCATGTTAGATGAGCTAAGGTTCTCTTATAAAGCAGAAAATGGATCCATGCATGTGTTTAAAGAAGATGAACTAATACTAACTGGTGCTAAGAAAAATGGATTGTATGTTTTGGATGGTTGTTATTTTCCCTCTGTTAATATTAATTCTGCATGCATAGTCAAAACTGATAAGACAGAACTATGGCACCTAAGACTTGGCCATATGAGCTTGAAAGGTCTTAAGGTACTGTCTAACCAAGGTTACCTTGGTTTAGTGCCTGCTAGGTCCCTCGACTTTTGTGAGCTATATGTTCTAGGCAAGCAACACAGGCTGAGTTTTCATAAAAGAACTCACTTGACAAAGGTATGCCTAGAATATGTTCATGCAGATATGTGGGGGCCTTCTTAGGTCCCTACCCATGGTGGTAACATGTATTTTCTATCTATTGTAGATGACTTCACTAGGAAGGTTTGGGTTTTTCTATTAAAATCTAAAGACCAGACTCTAGAGAAATTTAAAACTTGGAAGAAAATAATTGAAAATCAAATAGATAGAAAGATTAAAGTCTTAAGAACAGACAATGGTCTGGAATTTTGTAACAAAGAGTTTGATGAATTTTGCAATACCTAGGGAATACTTAGGCATAAGACTGTGAGGTATACACCCCAACAAAATGGGGTAGTTGAGAGAATGAACCGAACCCTACTTGAAAAGGTTAGATGCCTCTTATTCACCTCTAATATGCCTAAGTCCTTTTGGGGAGAGGCTCTGTTAACTGCTGCCCACTTAGTAAATAGAAGTCCTTCAACTGCCCTAAACTTTAAATGCCGTGAAGAAAAATGGACCGGTAGAAAATTAAATCTTAATTACCTTAGAGTGTTTGGTTGTGAAGCTTATGCTCACAAGCCAGAAGGTAAATTAGAACCAAGGTCCACTAAGTGTGTGTTTGTTGGCTACCAAGAAAGGACCAAAGGTTTTAGACTATGGGAAAGACAATCTAGTGGGATTAAAATCATTATCAGTAGAGATGTCATATTTAATGAAGCCATTTTCCCTTGTAAAATTGGAAACACAAAGGAAACCAACATTCCTTAAAGACCAGATGATTTTGCTATCCTAAAAGGGTCTCAAATCGAGGTGGAGCAAGCTGTAGGTAATAACAACCTGCCAGCTGCTCAAATAGAGCCTGACCTAGAAGGTGTTCCAGTCTCAAATGAAAATCAAACCTCTGATCATGATGATGATCAAGAGGAACAAGAAGATGAACCTGAGATTGAGGTGGAGCATCATATATAGCTCACCCCAAGATCTCAGTGACTATCAGCTAGCTCGTGATAGGAGTAGGAGAGTTTCAAGACCCCCAACAAGGTATGCCTACTCAGACCTAGTGTATTGTGCTCTAGTAGCAGGGTTAGAACTAAGGAGTAGTGAGCCATCCTCTTATGAGGAGGCTGTTAGCTCCAAAGAATGTGTAATGTGGCAGCAGGCCATGGATGAGGAAATGTCCTCTCTCAAGGTTAATGGTACTTGCGAATTGGTCCCTAAACCACATAAAAAGAAACTAATCCAGTGTAAATGGTTGTACAAATTAAAAGAAGGAATGTCTCCCACTGACCCAATTAGGTATAAGGCAAGATTAGTGGCAAAGGGGTTTACTCAGAGGGAGGGCATAGACTACACTAAATTTTTTTTCCCTGTAGTTAAATTTAAAACCATTCGAATGATGCTATCAGTTGTTCAATTTGACCTTGAATTAGAACAATTAGATGTCAAAACAACATTCTTGCATGGGGATTTAGGGGAGAAAATTTATATAGATCAACCCGCTGGATATATTGACTCAGATAAGCTTGAACATGTTTGTTTATTGAAAAAATCTCTGTATGGCTTAAAACAATCCCCAAGACAATGGTATAAAAAGTTTGATAATTTTGTCATAGGGATTGGATTTGTTAGGAGTCAATATGATAATTGTTTCTATTTTATTCTCTCAAATGTCCCTGTCTATCTATTGTTATATGTGAATGATATCCTATTAATTAGCAAGTCTAAGTCTAAGATAAATGAATTAAAACAAATGCTCAACACAAATTTTGATATGAAAGACTTAAGGGCAGCTAAGAAAATTTTAGGAATGACAATAGAAAGGGATAGAGGAAATTTCAGTTTAAAGGTTCATTAAAATGGCTACTTAATGAAAGCTGTAAAAAGATTTGGCATGCATAATTGCAAGCCAGTAAGTGTTCCATTAGCTGGACATTTTGTCTTAACTAAATCTCAAAGCCCAACGTCCAACTCTGAAATTATTAAAATGGAAAATGTTCCATATGCTAATGCAATTGGAACTATTATGTATGTCATGATTAGTACTAGGCCTGATCTAGCCTATGCTATCTCATCCCTTAGCAGATTCATGTCAAATCCAGGTAAACCACATTGGGATGCTTTGAAATATTTATTAAGATATATACATGGCTCTATTAATGTTGGATTAATTTACAAGAAAAGATTTAATACACTTGATCTTGTTGGGTATGTAGATTCTGACTTTGTAGGTGAAAGAGACAATTGAAAGTCCACTATTGCTTTGTTTTTCACCTTGGGTGGAAATTGCATCAGTTGGAAATCATAGCTGTAGCCTCTGGTTACACTGTCTTCCACTGAGGTTGAGTATGTAGTAGTGATTGATGCTGTTAAAGAGGTTGTTTGGCTTCAAGGTATCCTTCAGGAAATCCACCTGCTTAAGAGCAAGGTGTAACACCCGGTGTTACCGGTGTTAAGAGAATGAGAAAAGAAGTGAGAAAATTCCAAAAAATACCCTTAAGGAGGTGATGAATCCTTGAGATTGAGGGTGCCCTATGCAAGGGGTATTTTGGTAATTTGGATAGTAAAGTCCAATAAAGGGTATTTTGATAAATTGGAAATAATTCCTATGAGGAGTTAGGGATGTAAGTGAATTAAATCCTAATTTGGTATTTATATGGAGATATATGAGATTAATAAATTCTCAAAGGATATTTTGGGAGTTTTGGAATTTATTTCCATAAAGGAATTTAATTATGGAAAATAGGGAAAATGGATATTGAATTATTTGAGAAAATAATTAATTTTTCCCTAAAATGGTGAATTAATGTGGTAATGCCACATGGAGGACCAAGATAAAGAAATGGAAGCCAAGTTTGTGTCTTAGAGTGACACTTGGCATAATCTTGGAAATTTGAGAGAAATATATATATATTAGAAATGTGAGAGCATATATATATGTGGATTATGAGTTAGAGAATGATTTAATTAAATGCAAAAGAAAATGATTTTGGTCTTTCAAACATTTAATGAGAGGCATGATTATATGGATTAAAGTAAATCCAAAAGAAAATGGTAAATGGTCACCATTAATGCCTTGGAAAATATGAGATTTAAATAAATGCAAAAAGAAAATGGGAAAATGGTCACCCATTAATGCTTTGGAAAATTGTGGGATTTATTTAAATGTGAAAGAAAGTGATTATGTCATTCAAAGTGGTCTCTCATGTGATGGGGGAAAATGACCAAATTAAATAAATAGAAAAGAAATTCTATTTTTGGGATTTCAAGACAAGATCAAGGGTGGAGATCTAAGAAGACCAAATGGCATGGATTGTGCTTCTTGTGTTTTCTTCAAGAGAGAAGTCTTGTTTATCAAAATGGATGGTTGAGATTTAGTTTTCCCTTAAGCACATGGATTGTGCCTTTAGTGAGTGGCTAGGATGCATTCTTGAAATATGGGGGAACTAGTACAAAATGGCAAGAAGGGAAGTCTTCTCTTCCTTTGGCCATTTGGAGAAAAAAATGAAGAAGGGAGGAAATAATGAAGAAGAAAGAAAGAAAGAAAGAAGATGATGAAGAAATCAAGGCAAGTATACATTCTTCTCTTTATTTTTTGGTATGCTTGTATGCAAAAATTAAGTGGCTTGTTGAAATGCCATTTTAGGTGGGAGAAAATGATGTTGGAAGCTCTCTTGAAATAAGGATTGGAAGGTTCAAGAATGAGGTAAGGGATGGTCTCATGTGGAGGAGGCCTTGCATTGCATTGTAAGTAGGTTGCATAAATTTTTATGTATCTCTTTGCATGCTTTACTTGTACATGAGACCTATGGCCATGGGGTGGGAAAGAAGTGGTAGGTTGATGCCTCAAACCATGTTGGGTTGTGAGGATGGAATAACCTAACCATGCTTGCACGCATTTGCCATTACATAGACTTGTTATGCTTGTATTTACTTTGCATATGCACCCTTACTGAGCTTTTGAGCTCATGAGGTTTGTTGGACCTCTTTGTAGGTGTTGAAAGCCTCATGGAAAAGGTGAAAATGGGAGAGAAATGGCTATGAGTGTTGAAGGCTAAAGTTGTGTAGCCTATGTATTTTAGTTGGTAATGTAAATAAATTGTATTTTATTTTGGTTTCATGTGTATGAAGCTTCCATGTTGTGTATGGTAGCTAAGAGAGGGAAAATTTTTGATATGTTGAGGTATGTTGTAATAAATAAAAATAAGATGGGTTTTGTTTGTGAAATGAGGCTTTGGAATGAGAAAAGTGGAGGATTTCATGCAAATTAAGGGTGTTTAGATTTCTGGAAATTTTTGGGTTAGAAGGCCCAAGAAGAAAAAGGAAAAAAAAAAAAAGAAAAGAAGTGAAAATGGCAAAAGGCTGCTGGGCACGCGGGTGCGCACTAGGGCGCGTGCGGGCGCGAGCAGCTGCTCGGAGGCGCGCGCGCGGGCGTGCGACCCCCCGCGGGCGCGTGGCAGGCGTGCGCTGCCCGCGCTGTAGGCGCACCGCAGGGCCCCGGGCGTGCCAGTGGGTCCCGTTGGCCAAATTTTTTTTAAAATTTAGAATTTTATGGAATTAAGGGGCAATTCTAAATTGATTTTTGGGGCCTCGAAAGAACTTTCAAATATCGGGATTTTTCGGGCATTTTGGAGAATGATGCTGAAATTTTGGAAAATTGAAAATGATGAGTTTTCCTCCAAATTTGGTAATCAATCAATGGATTGATTTTAATGGTGATTTATGGAGCCCGGTAAAAATTCTTGGTAGGAAAAAGAATTTAAAATAATTGAGAAAATGGCGATTGGGCGTCTAAATGAGATTTTCTTTATAGCCAATGTGGTGTGGTTAAAACCCAATTCTACTAGTGAATCCTGGGGTTCAGGGAAGGGAAGGACGAGCCTAGTTCCCACCTAGGACGTTTCGTCTTGAAACATGGTCCACCCTTCACCAAAGGCCGGGTAGGTGGACAATTCGGGTGATTATTCACGAGTAACACCCGTAAGTGGGAGTGGGGCGTTACACAAGGTGGTGGTGTATTCAGACAGTCAAAGTGCGATTCATTTAACCAAAAATCTAGTCTACCATGAACGCACAAAACACGTGGATGTCAGGTATCATTATGTTAGAGATTTGGTAGCTAATGGCACTGTTAGTATATTAAAGATGCCTACAGAGAACAACCCAGCAGACATGGGTACAAAGTTGCTAATTGTAACAAAGTTCAAACATTGCTTGGACCTATTGCATGTGGGTATTGGTTGATCAAATCAGCTAGAGCTATGAAGGTGAGGGTTGTAGCATGCTGCATTTGTGAGAATTTTAGGTTCACCAGTGGTTTGTTGCTTCAAGGTGGAGATTGTTGGCTATGAAGCATCAAACGACATCGTTGGATTAAGCTGATTGGAGGGCCACATGCAGTAACTGCAACCTGCCAATTTGCAGTTGCTGGATGACAGCATGTGGCAACCATCAGCTGCTCTCTGATGGCACCCGATTACCTTTGTCTTGCCCAATCAAATTCCTTGCCCATCTGCCATTTCTATTGGAATAATCATCGTGCTTGCAAGATTGGATCTCAGCCCTTCATCCATGCTTTATGAGGCCTAATCCCAGCTATCCATCATCATTTTTAATCCTGCCCCTCGGGATGCGAACTAGTCAGACGATTGATACGAGAAGATACAAAAGAAAGAGGGAAAAAGATCGGGCAAAGGGTGAGAGCCTTTGTCTTCAGGCTAGGGTTTCTTGTTTGCTCCTATTTTCATTCTCTGTAAATGGTTTGTAAAGTTTTGTTAGCTATATGGTTCGATAGGTTTGCCTTTAATCTATATTGTGTGATTATTGGGCATTTTTGAGTTCTCGAACCATTGTTGTACAGAGAGTTTGTGAGGGTTTTGAGAGGGTGCAGTATTTGATTCATTACTTAGTGCAGTGAGCTCTTTTCACTAGAGCTCAACGTGGACATAGCCTCTTTTGAGGTGAACCACGGTAAAATCCTCGTCTCCTTCTTTATTTTTTTTGTTTCTGTGTTGCTCATTTTCATTTTGGGTATGTGTGTTCTGCTTTTGATTTTGGCTATCTTTAATTTTTGATTAGATTGATTTCGGTAAATACCCTAAGGTATTGTTGCTTAATCACAACACTATCAAATAGAGTAATGAACCAATCATGCTTCTATAAAGCTTATTATCTATAGCCTTGCCTAATTCATCTTTATCTAGGCTTAAAGAACTACTCATAGGTGTAGCCATAGGTTTGCAATCTTGAACATCAAATCTCTTAAGAAGATCTTTTATGTATTTTTGTTGAGAGATATATATATCCTCATCTTCTTATTTTATTTGCAATCCTAGAAAATATTTTAGTTCACCCATCATGCTCATCTCAAATTCTCCTTGCGTAAGATTTGCAAATTGATCACATAGAGATTTATTTGTGGATCCAAATATGATATCATCCACATAAATTTGAACTAACAGTATGTCCTTGTCATGATTTCTTATGAATAAAGTTGTATCTATTTGACCTCTTTTGAATCCTTTATCTAAGAGAAATTTACTAAGCCTCTCATACCATGCCCTTGGGGCTTGTTTTAGACCATATAAAGCTTTGGACAATTTGAACACATGGTCTTCATACTTGTGATTTTCAAAGCCAAGAGGTTGTTCTACATAGACTTCTTCATTTATGTATCCATTTAAGAAAGCACTTTTAACATCCATTTGATATAACTTAAAGTTTTTATGACAAGCAAATGCTAACAACATTCTTATGGCTTCTAATCTAGCAACGGGAGCATAAGTCTCATCATAGTCAATGCCTTCTTCTTGACTATACCCCTGAGCTACTAATCTAGTCTTATTTCTTACGACTATCCCACTTTCATCCATCTTATTTCTCAAAACCCATTTTGTACCTATAGTTGGATAGTCTTTTGGTCTTGGAACAAGTTGCCACACTTCACTTCTTTCAAATTGATTTAATTCCTCTTGCATGGCAATGATCCAATTTTCATCATTTAAAGCTTCTTTGACATTTTTAGGTTTAATTTGAGATAAGAAAGCAACATATTGACATTCACTTCTAATGGAAGATCTAGTTGTAATGCCTTTAGATGGATCTCCTATTATTTCATTTTCTTTAACATATTTCCTTTCTTTTTGACATATTAGATCTTTCTCTTGATGTTCTTGTTCTCCTTCAAAAGGATCACTATCTTGAGTATTTGATTCATTTTGCTCTATTGAAAGTCCTTCAAGATTTTGAGTTATTTCATTATCACAATCTTCTCTAGGTTTGGAACTTCAATGTTTATATCATCAACTATAACTTGAATTGTTTCTCCTACTACTAAAGTTCTTTTGTTGAATACTCTATAACCTTTATTTTGAGATGAGTAACCTAAAAATATACCTTCATCACTTTTGGCATCAAATTTACCTAGAGATTCTTTTCCGTTGTTAAGAATATAGCAAGTGCTACCAAAAACATGAAAATGACTTATGTTAGGCTTTCTTCCTTTGTATAGTTCATAAGGGGTCTTTTTCAAAATGGGTCTTATTGAGACTCTATTTAGTACATGACAAGCGGTATAAACAGCTTCCGCCCAAAAATACTTAGGAAGATTTTTATCACAAAATCTTGTAGGGATCTATTCTTTCTTTCTACTACACCATTTTGTAGAGGAGTCCAAGCACAAGAGAAGTTATGATCTATTCCATTTTCCTCACAATATAGCTTGAAAGATTCATTTTCAAATTCTCCTCCATGATCACTTCTTATTTTTGAAATGTAAAATCCTTTTTTTCTTTTTGAACTCTTTTACTAAATATTTCAAAAGACTTAAAGGTTTCATTTTTAGATGCAAGAAAGATTACCCATGTGAATCTAGAATAATCATCTACTATCACTTTAATGACCCAAATTTAGTTATTCTTGTGTCGTGCCTGGAGGATTGACTTGGTTAGCCTTGATGTTTAACATGTTGTCTCAGTGATAATTTTCTAACTGTAGGATAAGGGTTAAGTATGTAAGCTAAGTGATTAAGTTAGATTTTTTGTGTTGTAACTGAATGTATGTGAAAATTGTAGCTTAGAAATCCGAATGTAAGTTAGGATATTCGAATGAGACCTTAGGCATTCGGATGTGTGAGTCTTATGTTTTATTAGGATGAGTTTTGTGAGTTTTAGTGAAGTGGTTTGAATGCTATAGGGAGCAATTCGAATGGGGTGTGGAGTATTCGAATGGGGAGCCAAGCAATTTGAATGGCCAGTGTTCTTGTGTTCCTGTGTGCATATCTTCATTTGAACCTAATTTTGACCATGATGTAGTCGAAATATCTCAAAACTCAAAACATAAAAGTTGTAAATCTTTCTCTTTTCGTTCCATAGCATCTTGAATCACCTCAATCGGAGTTCGGAAGAGAGAGTTATTCCCAAAGTTTGAAGAGGTGTCAAAATTGTCCAAAATCCATTTTTGTAAATTAAACCCTCACATTCAAATGACCACCCCTAAATTCGAATGAGCCAAGTGAAAATTGAGAAATTCATCCGAATGAGGCCACTATAGCATCCAAATGACCTTCTCATTTCTTTAGCAATTCATCCAACTTTTTAAAATTGATTCGAATGCCCCACTACATCATTCGAATGTCACTCTCATAACTTGAAATTTCTCCCTAATTCATTCGGATATGAGTCATTCCATCCGAATGTCTTTGCATGAAAATTTTATATCTTTAAGAGAGACATCTGAATGGATTAGGATACATTCGGATGGCTCTCGCATCTCTTGAATTTTGACTCCTTGAATTTTGACTCCTTGACATCCGAATGCCTCATAACACGTTCAGATGTCCCTCTCAGTGATACATATATATATATATATATATACATACATTCTGAGTCATTGTTAACTCTGGAAAGGCATATAAAATTCTAGAATTATGACATAAGAAGGAAATTTTACAGAAATTATGGAAATAGTCGGATGGATAAGTATCACTTTTGGAGAAAATATAAAAGAGGAAAATTTTGGGGAAAAAACATCAACGTATCAGAGGAGCAACCCGAAACTTCTCTCATAAGTTTCTTCTTCTTTGCAAACCCTCATCTTCCTCTCCAACCCCAAGTCGAATTTTACCATCCAGGGGAGTTCTAGCTACTATCGAGCGTCATAAGAAGCTTAAGAAGGCAAGTTCTCTTCATTCCTTCCCATTCTTTAAATTATAATTCACTGTAAAAGTGGAATTGGGCTCTGAGAATTTTTTATAGAACCTTGATATATGCACTTGGGGGTGACGAGAGGAGAACTGTGAGAGTGGTTTAGGAACTTAAGGATGTTGTTGAGGTTGAATACAGGGGAAACAAGCAAAAGCTACTACATAAACAGGGGTGTGAGTTTTATATAGTTGATTCTTATGGATTAATGGATTACAACTCAGGGGATATTTTGACAGCTATGTGGGGCTTGTTCTTCTCCATTTTCCTTAAGGAATGGTGATTTTGTTAAGATTTTGCATGGGAAGCTTATCCCTTTCCCATGCCTTGCCAATGGTTCTAATATTTAACAATTTACTCTTGAAGCTTAAGAGTGAAGCCTTCCATATCCTCAAGGTTATTACTGTCATTGATTGTCACAACATGAAATGGAAATAATTTTTAAATTCAGATATTACTCCCAGCCATGGCATATATGTTTTGAGCCCCACTACTTTGCATGCCCAAAGATATTCTCTCTTACTTGTTATGTTCCTGTGAGTTGAGTGTGAAATTTCCCTATTTTTGGTGCTATTCAATAACTGTGATGGCCATGATTACGAGATGAGAATAATTATACCTGAGAATGATACTCCCTGTCATGACATGTTTTGATGGTGTGGTAATTGTGCATCATGGGCATGTTGTTATATGTGAACATTTAACTTCCCATTACATGCGTTCTCATGAAGCACGGATAATTACTGTTACATGAGCATTAAGTGTGGCCACCAAGTTATTGCATTGCATTTGCATGGAAGCAATGGATAGTTGATGTGCGTTGAGGTTGTGTACTGCCAGGATATATCCCCCAAAACCAATAGGCACTAGCTTGACTGGGGTTACGCTCCTGCGGTGACGACTGAGGGGCGCACCCAGAGGTGACGACCCTGGGCGAGATTATATATATGTACGGCTATAGTCGAGTATATGAGATAGGATCTATGGTCCACAAATTATTGCAGTTTCTCTGGTTGTAGCTATCAGTTATAAGTCGGTACGTATTTTTGGTGCATTTTATATTGTTATGTGAGGCCGTTGGCCAATTATGTGTTTACCGGCTTTCTTGTGTGCTATGCATGACATTATTATCATGGGTGGGTGTGTGGTCCATGTACTGTAATCTGTTATCCACATCTATATGCTTATTAGATACCACTCACTCGACTTCTGTCACATTACTATCTGTCATGTTTTTCATTCTTGTTTCTTATACTTGTTGAGCTTTGTAGCTCACCTTATACTCTTCACCATTCTAGGTAAAAGTAAAAAAATAGCTAGCAACGAGTCGAGCAGGAAGGATGGGTAGTAAGATGTGTGCGCGGGTCTACTCTCAAATCAAAGGTCTTGGGAAAGTGTGTGGCTAAAGATTGCATAGGTGTTATCTTATAACATGTAACCTAACTTAAAATTGGGTTTGTAACCCCTAAAGTTTTATATTTACATTTTGGGTTTGGTGGCTTACGCTTGATGTATAGATGTATTATTTGTTTTTCGGTGGTTGTCGCATCTTTTCTTGATTCAACGCTCTCTCTCTCCTAGGTTGCCCGAGGATTAGGGTCGCGTGTTACAATCACCAAAACATATTGTTTACCTCCTAAGCTTAGAGTTCTCATTGGGCCAAATAAGTCTAAGTAAGTAGTGTTAGGGGTCTAGATGTTGATACTTCATTAGTGGGTTTAAATGATACACTAATTTGCTTACCTTTCATGCATGTGCCACAAATGTGATCTCTTTCAAACTTTAGCTTGGGCAACCCAATAACAAGATCATGCTTTAATAACGTGTTGATTAAGTTCATACTAGCATGCCCTAACCTATTATGCCACAACCAAGTGTTTTGAGAGGAGTTTGCAACTAAGCAATTTTCTATCTTAGATGATTCTAAAAATGTGAGATAGATGTTTCTTACTCTATTTCCTTTTAATTTCATTTCTTTTGACTTAGAGCATATAACTTTGCAAGAGCTAGCATCAAAACAAACTTCATAATTTAAATCACACAATTGACTAATGCTAATGTGAGATTTTCTAATGTGAGATTTTCAAAAGAGATGGAACCCATACCTACGATATTACCATGAGAATTGTCACCATAGTATACATTACCTCCTTCTTTGAGGATGAGATTGTTGAGAAGCTCTAGATCTCCTGTCATGTGCTTGGAGCACCCACTATCAAGGAACCACTTGCTCCTTGAATTACTTGATACCAAGGCAACCTACAAAATGAATCACTCAAGTTGTTCCCTTTGGTACCCACATCATTTTGGGTCCATTCTTGTTAGTTGACACTACTCCCTTAGGAACCCAAACTTGTTTGAATTTATGCGGATTATTTCTTACAAAGCACTTGTTAATTGAATGTCCATTCTTTCCACAATAATGACATGAGATTCCTTTCTTTAAAAAATTTTGTTTGTGGAATGGTTTTCTTTGAATGAACTTTTGATTTGAGGCTCTTATGAAAACTATTTTACTAAAGCTTGCATGGCATGAATCAAAACCAACTCATTGCTTATCTCCGAAATTTCTTTGAGCTCCAAGGATCATTTCTGTAACATCCCAGATTTTCAAACTCAAATATAATGTAATACCTAAGGTTATTAGGTTCTAATACTTGAGGAAATATGTCCTTTCAAGGGATTATAGAAGCCTTGAGACAAAGGTTAAGTTCCTGAGCTAGTGGCAAAAATCGTAAATACCGAAGTTCGGGTAAAAGTGTAATTTACCTAAAAATCTTGGGGTATTAGCATAATTTATCCATTTTTTGGGATCAAAAAGTGCAATTAAAAATGGCCCAGGGTCCAAGTTGCAAGGGCCTAAGTGCAAATTACCCGAAAAGTTCGGGTCAAGGTGTAGTTCTTGAAACCTGTAGCTAGATCATTGGAATAATGAACTGGGCCAACTAAACCATTGGGGAGTATTGATGGCAGATTCAAAACTTATTCCAATATAGTTAAGTCATGATTGCGGATCTCAAATAACATTTAATCCATCGTTGGATCATTTTGAAATTCAAGACTTAGCTTCCAAAAGTCTTCAAACCTTATCCTCAAGGACACATGTCAATCAACCATTGGCCACTTGGAAGATAAGATAAGGTCACATGATGGCTCATAATGACCCCCTGAGGTGGCATTACGTGATTGGCCAAGGAAAAGCTTATTTAGTCTCCAAGTTTGCAAAAGTCTCCAAACCTTATCCCTAAGGACATGTGGCAAGCATGCATTGGCCACTTGGAGTTAGGATTTAAAGTGTTATGATGGGAAATGTGAAAAATTCAATTAACCATGTGGGATGTAATGATGGAGAATCTTAAAAATCTAATTAAATATGAGGAGGCACAAATCTCTAGGGACACGTGGCATATTTTGATTGGATGCTCATGGATGGAATGATGACACAACATGTGACATGATTTGGTTCGCCAGAGTTTCCTATAAATAAGGGCTTTGGGGTTATTCATTTTGGGCACCAAGCAAGGAGGAAATGGAAGGGTCTTGTTCTTGAGAAAGAGATGAGAGTTCTATAAAAAGAAGGAAGAAAATCGGTAGAGAATCGAGGGAGAACGGGCCTCACCAGAGTTTACGAGTCTTTCTCGAAGTTCGTGCCAATCAATCAAAAAACCACAAGAAAACCATTCTCGCTTGTTGTAAACAGTGCTTTCTTGGGTAAATAGTTAAGGTGAGTGGTTCTTGTGCATGCTTCCTCTTGATCATTCTTGGTTTCATTTGTTAGTGGTTCATGCATGCTTCTTGCCTTCTCTTGACCATCCTTGGTTTCATTTGTGGATGGGTTCTAGGTTACGTGTTATGTTTCCTTTGTTTCAAGCATATCTTTCCTATCTTTGAACACATCATGGAGTTTGTGGTTTGTTTATGGGTCATTGTGGGAAATCGCATCCATGCAATAGGACAGGGTCGTGGCATGCATATTGTAACACCCGGTGTTACAGGTGTTAAAAGAATGAGAAAGAAAGTGAGAAAATTCCAAAAATGCCCTTGAGAAGGTGTTAGATCCTTGAGATTGAGGGTGCCCTATGAGAGGGGTATTTTGGTAATTTGGATAGTGAAATCCAATGAAGGGTATTTTGATAAATTAAAAATAATTCCTATGTGGAATTAGGTGTGTAAGTGAATAAAAATCCCAATTTGGTAATTATGTGGAGATATATGGGATTAATAAATTCACAAAGAATATTTGAGAATTTTGGAATTTAATTCCATAAAGGAAATTAAATTTGGAAATAGGGAAAATGGTGGATATTAAATTATTTGAGGAGAATAATTATATTTTCCCTAAGTTAGTGAATTAATGTGGTAATGTCACATGGATGACCAAGATAAAGAATTGGAAGCCAAGTTGTGTCTTAGGGTGACACTTGGCATCATCTTGGAAATTTGAGAGAAATTATAAATGTGGATTTATGAGTTGGAGAATGATTTAATTAAATGCAAAAAAGAAAAGATATTAGTCTTTCAAGCATTTAATGAGAGGCATAATTATATGGATTAAAGTAAATCCAAAAGAAAATGAGAAAATGGTCACCCATTAATGCTTGGAAAATTGTGGGATTTATTTAAATGAGAAGAAAAGTATTTATGTCTCTCAAATGTGATGTTGGAAATTAGTCCCATTAATTTAAATGGGAAAAAATTATTTATGTCTCTCAAGTATGATGGATGAAAATGGTTAAATTAAATTAAATGGGATATTATATGATATTAGTCTTTCAAGATGATAGCTTGAAAATAGTCCTATTTAAATAAATGAGAAAGAAATGGGAATTCAAGATAATCCAAGGGTGGAGGATTTGTCTTGAAAGTGGAATTAAATCCAATGAATGAAATTAAATCCTTTAAGTGGGCATGGATTTCCAAGTGGGTTTATTAATCCAAGAGAAGAGATGAGGTGGAAGGTGGAGATTTAATCTCCAAAGAAATCCAAAGGTTGGGATCTAAGCTCTCCATAAGTCTTGGATTGTGCTTTCTTGAGTGGTGGGGATTTAGTCTTCCAAAATGCATCAAGGGTTGAGATTAAAGAAGACTAAGAGCACATGGATTGTGTTTCTTTTAATGGTTGAGATCAAGTATTGTAAAGTGAGTAAAATCCAATGGTGGATAATTCACAAGACTAAGTGGCATGGATTAAGCCATTTTGTGGTTGAGATTTATTCTCACCAAATAAAACAAATGGCTAGGATTTATTCTTGAATGATGGGAGAAATAATATAAATAGGCAAGTGAAAGAAGACTTGTCTTCTTTGGCCATTTGAAGAGTCTTGAAGAAGAAAAGAGAGGAAGAAAGAAGAAGGGAGAAGAAGAAGAAGTTCAAGAAGCCTAGAGGTAAAGATTATGAAATCTTCTTGTATTCTTCATTTTTAAAGGATTCTTTGATGATCCTAGGCTTGTTTTTATTGAAGGAGTTTGGGAAAATTAAAGGGAAGTAATTTTGGAGGCTTGAAGTTGTTGGAAACT
This sequence comes from Diospyros kaki, assembly GCA_036245055.1. NCBI lineage: Eukaryota > Viridiplantae > Streptophyta > Magnoliopsida > Ericales > Ebenaceae > Diospyros > Diospyros kaki. The sequence goes on along the minus strand of BSEG01000009.1, from coordinate 15,066,986 downwards.
TGAAGATCCATGGAGTATTGAGGTAAGGGGAAAGCCCCAAGTGGATGGTGGCTAGCAAAACTCTTGTATGCATTTTAACATTTTTGTGCTTGCTTTGCATATGCTTGTGTGTGTGAGACTCATGGCCATGTAGTTGTGTGTTGGGGTGGGTATGTGGAAGCCTTTAACCTTAATGGTTGAGGTATTAGAACCCTAGGCACTTGCATATGGCATTGGCATCTATATTGTTAATTTTCATACTTTATGTCATTGCACCCTTACTGAGCTCTTGGAGCTCATGAGGTTTATTTTGACCTCTTGTAGGAATTGACGCATGCTATGGAAGGGTTGGCAAGAGAAAGAGGCTTGAGCATGAAGAATTTTATATATATTTTTTCCAAATGGTGTAATTTTGCCTAATTTGTACATGCCTTGTGTAAGGGTTTCTTTAAGCCCAAAGGGCACATTTTGAAGTGTACATATGGAAAGAAAAATCTGGAAAATTTGGGCATTTATGGGTTGTTGGAAAAATTTTTGTGTGTTTGATATTGTTATGGAAGTATTGAAAGTTGGGTTTAAGCCTTGATTATGGAGAATTAGAGGCAAAATCAAAATGAGCATGGAGCCATCCTTCTTGCGCACAAGTAACACTGGTGCTCCCCACGATGAAGTACTGGGTCAGATAAATCCTTTATCTAAAAGGTCTTGCAATTACACCTTCTACTCTTTTAATTCGCTGAGAGCCATGCGATAAGGAGTCTTAGAAATGGATTGAGTGTCTGGCAGTAACTCAATGGAAAAATCAATCTCCCTATAGGGTGGTACGCTCGGCAACTCATCCAGAAATACATCCAGAAAATCTCGAACAATAGGAAGGTCAGCCAACTCTTTCTTCTCCCTAGCACCAACGGTCACAAATGCTAAATATGCTTCACACCCTTGCCTTATCAACTTCTCTGCTTGCAAAACTGAGATCATCGGCGTCACCACAACTAGTTTTACTCCCATGTATATCATCTTTGGCTAATATGGAGGCTCAAAGGTAATAACCTTACGTCGACAGTCAACCTTGGCATAATGGCGGGACAACCAATCCATGCCCAATAAAAGATCAAAATGCTGAATAGCCAACTCCACCAAATCACCAGGCACAACTCTTTCATGGACTACAATCTCACAATCTGGCACCACTTCACTTCCTAACAGCATACTACCACCTGGTGTCGTGACAGATAGGATGTACGGTAGATGACTATTAACAATAGGTACAAAACGCAGAACACGTGGTGTGATGAAGGAGTGGGTGGAGCCTGTGTCAAATAAAGCACGAACATCCGAGCCATAGAGTGAGAGAATACCTTGTATAGTCTCATTGCCTCCCTCAGCCTCTATTGCTGTCACTGCAAACACCCTGCCTGATACCTGGGGTCTATCAGTGGTGGCAGGGAGTGGAGCAACTCCTCGCCCTCTAGTCGCTGTAGATCTCTGTGCTGGCCTCTGACCTAAACTCTCGGTCCTCTGCCCCTCAACTGGTGCTGGCTGCATGCATACTCTAGATGTGTGACCTGGCTAGCCACAACGATAACACGTGATTCACTGGCTAGATGCTACACCTGACCTCCGTGGACAGTCTTTCCTCATATGACCGGGCTTCCCACAATGGTAGCACACATTACCCTGTGTGATCTTACACTGTCCTTGATGCCATCTCCCACATGTCTTACACTTTATAGCCTTAATTGATCTATTACCAGAATTATACTCCCATCTCCTCTTTTTGCTACTACTTCCTCCTGTCTTTCTCGTAGCAACTATCTTAGCTAACTGCTCCATTCTGGCTTCTTGAATATTCTTTTCTATTGCATGAGCACGTCTCACCATCGTAGGAAAATCATCTGCTCGAACACCAGCCATGGCATGTTTAATCTCTTATCTCAAGCCCCTTTCAAACTTACTAACCTTGCGGGCCTCTGGTGTCACAATCTTAGGTGCGTATCGAGACAAAGCGATGAACTCCGCCTCATACTGAGCAACTATCCTATCTCCCTACTACAAATCAATGAACTGATAGACTTTCTACTCGTGCACCCAGTTTGGTATGTACATCTCACGGAACAATGCCTCAAACTCTGGCCACATGGGTGTTCAGTTCCCAAACTGCTATCTAGTGGTTTCCCACCAGCGCCCTTGATCTCTTTTTAGTAGAAAAGTATCCAACTGAACCTTTTGATTTTCTTCACAGCCCATGGATGCATAAGCCTCTCAACCTCAAGTAGCCAATTCTCTGCTTCGGTTACATCTTCTCCTCCTCTAAACTCTGGGGGTCGCAGTGCTATAAAGGTCTTCAGAAGAGCTACCCCAGAACTACCCTCGCCTACCGATGCTACTAGCTGAGATGCCTCACCTCGCCCCTGTTGCCCCTGCCTCAACTGAGCAGCATCAAGGCCTCCATAGCGCGTGCGAGACTCGCCAGGGCAACCTGCACGTCTGGAGTACCCTGCTGTTCTGCCCCACCAGCATCTTTGGGAGCCTCAGGAAGAGGTATTCTCTGCCCACGACCTCTCACAGGTGGTCGTCCTCGTCCTCGCCCTCGTCCACTTCGCGTATTCATACTTCCTACATAAAGAACAACACTTAGAAATAGAACATAGCCTCAAAGATTAACTTAACAATAGTACAACCTAACTCTACCCGACATCCTAGGTGTACAGGGACATCTTATCCTAAATAACTCCAAACACGCTCTAATACCAACAAATGTAAGGCCCCCACCTAGGTCCCCAAAGAACTAGAGTGGGTGCCCTACTAGAATAGAGGCAACCTGATCAAGAAGAATTTGCCATGCATGCCACTGATAAACATCAAGAGAAAACTGATAAAGGAAACTTGCCATCCCGACATGCATATCAAAACCTCAAACTACTATACAACAACTGATCTCTATGTTTACATAGCCCATGCATGCATAACATACAACAATGACACACCGGCTTCAAAATAAACATAAACCATACAGACCCAAATAAACTAAAGAAAAATACAGTTCGAAAGCGAAAAAATGAACAAAAGAAATCCCCAGGCTGACAACTGCTAGGTCTGCATGGCCCTATACACTGTCTAACCGAGAAGTCAGGAACTACTAGACTCGCCCCCAACCGGGTCCTTGCCTTTACCTGGAATGAAGAGAAAACAAGGTGGGTTCAAATGACTCAGCAAGCTCATAAAGAAAGGAAAGACGGATAGAGTAAGTGCTAAGAGTAGACCTGCATCTCAAGTGCATAACCAACTGAAACTCATGCATAACAGGCCATGTAATCTCATAAACTAACATAGGTACCAACTTCATAAAGAACAATGCACATATACAGGATCTTGGGGCCCAAATAAGGAATGCACTAGCACCAAAGCCCTTACCACAAACCTACAACTGGCCTGAAGGTAGACTGTACCTATACTACGAGCCAAAGCTCACTCGGGTGGGAGCTACCACACTTGCTGGAACGCATAAGTGTCCAAGATAAAAATTGGGTACGCCGAGGCATCTCTAATAACTCGGTTCAGAAAATATGACACCATATAGTTGTATCTCAAAACTAGCGCCATGACTCGTGCAGATGCAACAAATAAGGGGTGGCATAGTAGACTGGATAGGATACAAAGCCCCCATAAGCCAAGCATCCCACCAAGCCTCGCCCAACTAGTAAATCACACACCAAATGCAAATGCTTGTGCTTAACAACTAATAAATAAATATCATGGTCGTGTGGCAGGCACTCAAGTCACATGGAACCCCTAATACATATCCCAAGCTCTTGCATGCATATGAATTGATCATGTACTAGAAAGAAAAGGGACATTTACACATAATCTTGGCCATAGCAACCTCTATGAGAACCTACCACAACAACCTAACTTCATTCCACAACAACCAAAAGGGAGAATCAAGCCCTTCAAATCTCACAATAATAAACTACTCAAATGTTGTCCAAATGGGTTGAATTATATACCAAAACGAATCTTATCGAGTCTAGTTTACAATGCTTCAAACGGTTTGTCAATCGGATATCTATACAAAAAGTTATGGCAAAACCTGTATAGGGTGTGCAGTGTAGCCTACTGCGGCAGTCGACTTTCGACACTCGGGGAGTCGACTTTCAAGGCAAAGTCGACTCTTACATCGCCAAAGTCGACTCTTAACACCCAGAGTTAACTCTTGAACCTCCAGAACCCAAAAATGACGAATAAAGCACCCCCAAACCCATTCCAAACCTTCCAATACTCCAATAAACTCAAATCCTACCATTATCCCTCATCCCAAAGGGTACTACAACCTCTATTTCAAGACCCAAATGAAACCAATGGAATTAAGTTAAGAAAATGATGGTTTTACAAAACTTTTGACATAGGAGGTTATACAACAGTCCTTTAAGAAAAACCATGAGATTTTCTTGACTACATCCTCCACACATCAAGTCTAATGGATAAGATAAAGAAGTAAAGAGAGGAACTTGCCTTAACTAACTTCACCTTTGATACTTGCTTGAAGAAAATTGCCACAAGGAGAAAGTCTCCCAACCACCACCAAACCAAAAGAAAATCCAAGCAAAGAAGAAGAAAAAGAAGAAGAAGAAGAAGAAGGCGGCTACGGGCTGCACAAATGAGCCCCAATTTCTCCCTTTTAAACACACTTCTCTTCCTAATTTGCCCTCCTCACTTCTTGCTTAATTCCCCACATGTCCCTCCTTAACTCTATATACATACCTACAATTTCTTCTTTTTATTTTCCTTTTATAAATGGGCTCAAGCCCAAACCCATTCATCATTCACATATAGTTGAAGCCCAATCTAACTTCATTAAACCCTCAATCTATTTTATTTGTTTTCAAAATAATGCCATTATATATACACATATACACTAAACTGAAATAAATAACACTAATGGAATAGACTCGATAACGGGTCGTTACACAACTCCTATCTCTATTTTAAATTGTAATGACCTGTTTTTGGGTACCGACAAAGTGTGTGGGCATGGAATATTTACTTTATGTGAATGATAATTTTTAAGGAATCGTCTAAGTCATTTTCACATGATATGGCTAAGGAAGTGGAAATACAGAATGGGTAAGGAGTTGACTTGAGTGGTAGTGGGACTCACATGTGTGCAAGGTATGTGTATATTTGATTTATGTCATTTGAGGAATGGATTAATAAAGAAATTTTAACTTAGTGCCATGAATAGCCATGAGTGGAATAAGACCAAGTGGGGACATGCTTGGCATTTACAATAAAGGGGATTATTATTAAGGAAAGTAGGAGAGTATATAAAGGGAAGGAAATGCAATTTAAACACAAAAATGAAGAGAAGAATGGGAATTGATCGGGGAGGAGCCAAGGGAGGGCTATGGTATGCTTCCTCAACTCTCCTTCTTGTAAATTGAATCTCCAAAGAAGGATTTAAGTGGGTTGTAGTCTTGAATTCCATCTTCTTCTTCTTCCTTTTGTTTAGATTTTCTTCTTGCTCTGGTTTGTGATGGAAGCAAAGACTTGTGGTAGATCTTCCAAGTGAAACCCTAAGTGGAGAAGCTTGACAAGGCAAGTTCTACTCTCATCCTACTCTTCTACATTCTTGGTTCTTAGTTCTTGGTTCTTATTTTTATAAAGGATAGAGCCAAAAATATCCATGTATTGCTAATACTTAGTATTTGAAAGTTTCATGTAGAAATGTTTGTAAATCTCTCCCATCCTTGGTTTGATCTTGCTAGTCTCATTTGCACTTCGAAATAGGGCTTGTTCTACCCTATAACCCATTGGGAATGATGTTTTTATCATTAGGATGTAGTGGGTGCAAGTGTTTGTGAATAAATTGCATGTTTTGAGGGTCCTCGGGGTGGTTCTCGGCTTCGACTGGTTGACCGCTTTTGGGAACTGGTTAACCATTTCTGCCCTGTGGCAGCTTGCACATGCTCCACTATTTTGGGCATAACTTTTAGTAGAAATATCCGATTTGAGATCCATTTGATGCGTTGTAAACTAGACTCGATAAGCTTCAATTGGGTATAAAATATGAATTATTTGGATGAGTTATGAATGGTTTCATCTTGGTTCCAAAACATGTCTAGAGGAGTTGGGGTTCATGAGAGGCTTATGTTAAAAGGATGAGTTTGGGGTGATTTCTCCATGATCCCCAAGAATGTTTATATGCCCTTAAGGGATTATTCGGGCATTATTGGGTATGGTTGGGGGCATGATTTAGGGTTACACGAGGTTAGTAATTAGGTGATATATTAAAAGCTTGCTTATATATGTTAATTTATGCATGCTATATGGGTGAGCCAAGGCATTGAGTGGAGCTGATTAGCCTCTAGGGTTGCATATGCATGGGAGCATGCCCTAAGTGTTGGGTTATCTGACCTCAATGGCCTCATGGCATAAGTTATGTGCAGACCTTGGGTGGAACTGGCTGGCCTCAGGTGTTAACCTGGAGTTGAGCTGCCTGGCCCCAAGTATGAATTGGTGTGTACATAGACCTTGGGTGGAGCTGGCTAGCCTCAGGTGTCAACCTGGAGTTGAGCTGTTTGGCTCCAAGGGTTAGTTGATATGTATGTAGACCTTGGGTGGAGCTAACTGGTCTCGGGCATTGCCTTGGGAGTGGAGCTATCTGGCCCTGAGTGTCCAAAATTATTTGGGCTTATAGCACAAGGATATGGATTGTGCGCACTGTGTGGCTGTGGTATCATAGGCGTGTACTCGTATCCTAGAGTTGAGAGTTGATGGTATTGTTATGGTGGGACCACTGCATGCTAGGTGTGTGGTACCGTAGATGTGTGATAGCGTCGTAGAATGGATGGGATTTATGGGTCCAGAGTAGGGTACCTTATGGCATGATTATTATGTTACTGTTAGACAATGAGTGTGGTGGTTATAGCATTATGTGGGTTCTGGAGATGGTGTGGTAGTAGAGTCATCGAATTGTACCTAGGTTATGGTGGAAGCTAGATTGTTAAGGGGACTACAATCATTCTCGGTATGTTTTTCTCGTGGTGCTCCTTGTTTCTATTTTGTCAGTAACACTCTATGTGAAGATCCTATCATGTATTGTTGGTTGTTGCTTATTGAGTCTCTATTGTGATATATCTCATGCTCCATTTCATTGTGTTATACTTGCTGAGCCTTGCGACTCATTCTTTCTCTTTACATCATTCCAGGTATAGCTAAAGAAAGGATGAGAAGAGTTCTAGTGTGGCATGGTCTATTGGGTTAGATGTGTACAGAGCTCACCTGAATAGAGAGTCTTGGGGGCATTGTTGGTTTGTGTTAGGCCAATTGCGATACTTTTTGTTAATTGGGATTGATGTATCTCCCTTAGAGCGGCCTAAGGGAATGTAAATGGTTATGTTTATTTTTGTGTTGTATGAAAAATAATGGAATCATTACTAATTGTTGTTTAAGGTGTGAGTAACCTTGGTAGAGTTACACTCTGATCCCATCTTGCATGGACTTTCCCTCAGAATTCCTTTGCTAGTGGGACTTCCAGAGGCCGGCCGTCGCAGTTTGGTGACAGAGCCTTGTACTGGACCTCCAAGTCATTACATAAATATCTTTTCAGCAGGGCCAATTGGTAGATGCATTGATTTTTTAATAATAACTCCTCCAATCTTTTGACCCTCATTCATCCGTTTTTTAACCTCAAATCCTTTAGTTATTCCCCGACCTCTTTTCTTTGTATTACCAGCTGTAATTTAACCACATCATACAAATAAGCTAAGTTTATCAAACTAAACTAAAATTAAAATTAAGAAAATGGAAATATAATCAATGGATAAAAAATTAATTGGAAATAAAAAATATAAATAAATAACTAATCTCCATCAATTGTTGACTCAATTGTCACCGTGTCATTTGGAGAAATTGATGAACTCCCAATCTTATTCAAAGTGGATGGTGAAATACCATCATTTGTTCTTGGTGGTGTTGAATCTTTTTCTCCAAGTTGTGTAGTATGAACTATGGTTGGTAAAGCGACGTTCTTATTGGAATTAGGTGGTAAAGTAGTGGATTGTATTTGTGTACTAGAAACCTTTGATGGTAAAATATTAGATTTGGATTGCACACGTGTAACAGGAACATTTAACGATACAATAGTGGACTTTGATTTCAAAATAACTATTTTTTTCTAACCAGGTACCATAGCAATTAAATCTATTATATGATAAAATAAAAATATGTAAGTCATCCATAATAATATTGTTTATCGACTATCAAGGTGAAATTTCTAATGTATCGATCTATTAAATCAAACTATATTACAAGGTAGAAATAAGAAAAAAAATAAAAGAAAAACTATGAGATATTTTATTTATCCACCCTTCCTCCCTCCCTTTATTTATTAATTGAATCCGATAACATACACAAAACTATAATTTGACAGGGCCATATCATAATTTTGTTCTTTATTATTTTTCATTGTTGTCAACAATTATTAGTATCGTTAGTATCAAAATTGCCAGCTATTTTCTTGAGATAAAAAGAAATGAAGAATAATTTAATATAAAAATACTAGTATATATATCTTTTAAAAATTGATCTGTTGCTCAACAGATTAATTTTGAATAACTCAATTAGCTAAAAATAATAATTAGGAATTTGGCGGCTTGACATGTGTCAGGGATGCAGCTAGGAATGTAATTCATCATAAATTGAGGAGGGGGAGAAAAAGTAAGAAGAGAGAAAGAAAAATATATAAATTATATATATAGATTACAAAGACAGAGAAAGTGGGCAGGGTGGGAGGGGCAGGGGAGGAAAACAGAGAGAGAGAGAGAGAGAGATACATAAATTATATGGGGTGGAGGTAATATTAAAAATACTAGTGTATATCTGTTTTAAAAATTAATTTGTAGTTCAATGTATCAATTTTGAACAACTCAATTACCTAAGCAACTGCATATATAGATTACAAAGTTGGGTAATAGGCCCCTATCAGGAATTTTAACAGACGCCCATGTGAGGGGGGAGGGGAAGAGTGGTGTGGGGGAGGGGGGGTGGGTAATACACAGTTTCTTACGTTTTTTTTGTTATATACATGCATATAACTATATATACAATTGCTTATGTACGTGTATCTAATCTATATATACACGTACAGATTATATACAGATTATTTATATAGATTATATACAGATTATTTATACAGATTATACACATACATAAGCAATTGTGTATATAGTTACATGTATATGAGTAGGGATTTTTAAAACATATACATACATATAATCTGTATGTACATAAACAACTGTGTATATATAATCTGTATACACATATAGATTATATACAGATTATACACATACATAAGCAACTATGTATATAGTTACATGTATATGAGAAGGGATTTTTCATATTAAAGAAGAACAAATGGCAAATCATAATTCAAGAGAAACACTTACATATACGAATTAGAATAGATAAAAACGTAAAAATTAAATTTTTTTGATTTGAACAAAAAATATTTGAGCATGCGATCGTTAATATGAATAAATTGAGATCTATTTTTAAGTACAAGAAAAACACATATAATTACATATACAAATTATAATAGACAGAAACATAGAAATCAAACCTGTTTGACTCGAAAAAAGTTGAACAAGAGATGGTGAATATAAAAAAATCAAGATCTACTTTTTAACAAAAAAAAAAAACGCATATATAGTTCTACATACAAATAGTAATAGATAACATAAAAATCAAACCTGATTCAGAAAAAGACATGCTGAAAATTGGTACTAATGGTGCTGGATCTGACGATTCAATAAACCTCTGATGGCGTAAAGGAAAGGGAGAATAAAATATAAGAGACAAAGAGTTTTGAGGGTGTGCACGACGCTGGATTTGATGTTTCAGTAAAGCCTTTGACCGTGTAAAAGCAGTTGGTGAGGGGAATAATATATAAGGGTTTCGAGGGTGTGCATGGAGGGAGTTGAAAATTATTAGGGGGAAAAGTTGTGAAATGGAGGGAAATTTTATTTTGGGGAGGGCGGGGGGGAGTAGATTTTTAGGGGCGGGTGTTGGTTTCAGGATTTATGTGGGGATCACCTGGGAAGGGGTGGGGGAAGGGAAAATTTGGGTGAATTGGTATGTGGAAAGAATAAAAAAATAATCTAGTAAAGAAATTTATTTTTAGTATGTAAATGGGAGAATAAAAAATTAATAAAGAGGGAAAGGATGTGGAGTAGGGATTTTTAAAACAAATTTATTCAGTGTTTCTTTTGTAATTTATTAATAAATTTAAATTATATAATTATTTGAAATTTAATATTTAAGCATATAATTAAAATAATTAAATTTAAATTTAATCAATTTAACACTTGCAATAATAAATAAAATTGATTTTTACTTACTAAAAATATATAATTAATTTTTATATATGAATCAATGAAAATAATGGAACTTCTTATTCTACCTAAATATGATTTTCGAAACCAAGTATCAAAAAAGTGATTGGGAAATCCTTTTGGAAAGAGTCTTCCAAAAGAATTATTTCTTCTAAAATATTGTATTTTTTAGGAGAACTATTATGAAAAAATGAGTACAACAATAGTTATACATGTTAAAATTAGTGAAATAAATATTAAAATTTAGTAAATAGAAAAAAAATATAATTATCTTATGTTAAACTCACTCAAAACATATATTTATTGATATAATGATCAATCGATGTATTGGAGCAAATTAATTAATATAAAATAGTTGAATCCATTTTGTAAATAGGAAGAAAAAAAATATATAATTAGTTTGCCTTCATCTCACTCAAAGCATATATAATTATTGATACAATGATCAATTGATGTATTGGAGCAAATTAATTAATATAAAATAGTTGAATTCTTAATCAAATAAATTAATAATCATATGACGTTTTTCTCAAAAAGCAAGTTTTGATAATAAAAAATTAATTTTAGTATTATAAAAAATCAGTTATTGGATCATACTCTTTTTTAAATATATAGACCACTAAGATCAGGGCAATCCAATAATCGATTTTAATAATTGGAATTATGAGGTGGCTAAAAAATCTACGACAATAATAATTTTTATGAGTTACTGAATTGATATTACTACCTGACTGGATTTGAGCAGGAAGATTGATGTTCTATAAAATACACTTCGAGCAATTAGTCCTAAAAAGTTCTAGCAAGATCTCTTCAGAAGAACCTTCCCAAAAGAATTGTTTTTCTAAAAAATATTACTCTTTTTCAATTTCATTAATTAGCAATCATTTGTCTCCATACGTTATTGTGCAACGATAGATTTTTGACATTAATATGCAAATCAACTATGTTATATCCAATCTAATTACAAAATAACATGATCAAAATCTATAACAAATTATAAATTTAGTCACTAAAGATTTCAATAATGCTCCCCATAATAATACAATAAAATACAATAGTAATAATTAGAGATATATATATATATAAGTAATACAATAAAGTAATAAAATAATAATAATAATACTAATTAGAGATGGATATACAAATATAAATAATAAATTTAAATATAAAATACAATAAGATGATGATGATGATAATAATAATAATAATAGATATGTATATATAATTATCTATATTAAAAAGAGAGAGAGAGAGAGAAGGCAGGCGGACCGGGTCAGATCCACCTACCAAGAGAGCAGGCGGACCCGTCCTAAACGGGTCGGCCATAAATAGCCGCGGGGCAGGGGACGGTGCCAATAAAGAAGTCTTCGCCACCAATTTGGCTTGCTGTCTCAGGATTCTCTCTCAATAACCCCTTTGTAAACAACTGATTTTTGCAAAATCCAACTGTTTGATCGTTGATCCGACCACGTTCTCACCGTAAAAGTGACCCTGATCTACAAGTAGGTAAGTCTTTCAGTTTCATCAGCATACTTTATTTCAGTATATATCCATGATATATATATATACACGTATATGCGGTAGTTTAACATAGATCTATAAAGATCTGACCGTTGGATTTTACTGGTTTTTTGGTATGTTGGTTGATGGGGTAAGGGTGTCGTTTGGTTACCTCGGATTGCCAAAAAACGCTCGACAGTGGTGGCAGCGACAACTGGCAGTGTTTGCTTTTGATGTACCAAGGAAAATGAAGCCAAGATCTGATCAAAGGTGGGCCCCAATATGCCTGAAGAGAGAGAGAGAGAGAGAGAGAGAGAGCAAAGCATCAGGAGGAAGAAGAGGAAGACCCACTCGGCATAACCGAGTAGGGGCCACTCAGTTATGCCGAGTGGCTACCCGGCTCGGCATAACCAAGTGGGGGACCACTCTGTTATGCCGAGCGGGTACCCCAACCCAGTTATGCCAAGCGGGGGTCCACTCAGTTGTGCTGAGTGACCCCCTAACCCGGCCATTTTCATGGCTCACTCGATTACAACCGAGTGGACCCCCTCTCGTCATCAAGCGCCCAGCCGAATGGGCTTTGAAATCCTTAAAATGGGCCGCGAGATCTTCGGATCGGGCCGCAAAATCCTCGCCGAGATTATCGCGAGGCCTCCCTCACCCTCAACTATAAATACAAGGTCCTGTATCCATCACAAGGTATGCACTCTTGAGTTATTCGAGTACAATCTTTCACCTTTTCTTGAGATCTGACTTAAGCATCAGAGGGTTTGCGCGGGGACCCCCACCCGTGTCCTAACGGTGCTCTCATTTTGTAGGCCACTCGGTTGCCCCAGGTCACTCGGTTATCAAAGGCCACTCAGTTGCCCCAGGTCACTCGGTTATTCAAGGCCACTCGGTTACCCCAGGTCACTCGGTTATCTTGGGCCACCTGATCATCAGCCCACCAGATCACCAGATCTACCAGATCCACCAAGTCATCAGCCCGCCAGATCATCAGCCCTATTAGACCTTCAGCTCTGTTGGATCACCATATCTGTTTGGCTGCTAGATTCAATTGCTCATCAAGATTCTCATCGTTGGAAGCACGACTCCCAAGACTTTTACATCTGCCCACAATTAAAAATAGATTATTGTATTTTGGCAACAACAATTGGCACCGTCTGTGGGAAACGCAAGACAAAAGGTCAACTTAAGAATGGAAAACACTCGTGGACACCGATGAACTCTCTCTCAAGGCGTAGAAACACGCCTACCACCACGGAGTTCTCAACAACAGGGAGCGCCTCCCATTTTTCTAGATTCTCACCCGCAAGTAGCTCCTCCACCCCCTCATAATGCTCAACCCCAAGGAGGTGATCGGTTCGTTTCCTCGGGTCAACAAGGAGGGACCCAGTCAGTCCCAGCTCCACCGAACATCAGCTCGGGATCTCTCCCTGCAGGTCAAGCGGGAACTTCGCGACAGCCGCTACGTACCGTCCCCTAGAAGAGTACGAAGCATTGAGACAGCAACATGTTGAGGGTATGCAGGCACTCCAAAACATGGCTGGTATACTCCAAGGAATGATGCCTAGAGGGACGTTGCCCGATAAGTTGAAAAAGTTTATGCCATTGCCTGAGCCTTAGCCCGAGATGGGAGCTGATTCATACCAGGAAGCCACTCCTGATTCTCATTCCCGATCTACTCTTCGACAGGAGGATAGGCCCCGATCATCACCACCAAAGAAGAATCCTCATACTGCGACCCGAAGAAATGAAAACCCAAGAATGGAAAACAGGGCCAGAAGTCCCCAAAGGCGGAGATATCATGAAACAGTGGCTAGCACGCTAACAAGACATGAAAACCAAATAGTAGCCAGCATGCGCGATGACATGAAAAGAGTAGTGGAAGAAGTACTTGAGTAGAAAAAGTTGATCCCCGCCACGGAGGATCACCAGCATAGAAAATGCCCCTTTACTACGGATATATTGGAGAGGCCTTTGCCCCGAAAATTCAAAATGCCACAAATCACCCTCTACTCAGGAAAGGACGACCCGTACGATCACGTTCAAAACTATGAGTCACTGATGATATTGCATGGATGGGACGACAACATAATGTGCCGAAATTTAACATTATCAGGACACGCTCGAACATGGTTTAACAGTCTGTTAGAAACCTTCATTTCATCGTTTGGGCAGCTTAGAATAGAATTTATCACAGCTTTTGTGATTACAAATCGAAGGAAAAAAGACGCCACATACTTGCTCAGCATACGACAGGGTAACAAGGAATCCTTACGTCAATTTGTGGACTCGCAATGCTACTCTTGAAGTTCCTGATTTACCGGCCCAAGTTGCAGTATCTGCCATGCTGCAAGGGACACATCTCGCCTCTTTCCAAGAGTCACTTTCCTTAGATCTTCCAATGTCCCTGGCCGATTTGTTTGTTAGGGAAAACAGGTATATCCTCCACACCGAGATCATGAGAAATGTGGGGGGGAATGAAGACAGAGAACGAAAAAGGAAAGATCGTGAAGAGGAAGAGGAGTTCGTACGACTACAGGAAAGGGTTAGGAGGGCAGATGCACCTAGACCTCAGTTTAATCACTATACCCAACTTTTGAAACCACAGTCAACTATATTAGCCGTAGTAAAGGGGGAAGGACTCCTTAAACTACCCCGTAGATTTGATAGACCCATGGGGAAAAACCAAAAGGAATATTGCAGATACCATCGAACCCGAGGGCATTCCACAGATCATTGCAGAGAGCTAAAGAATCAGATAGAAATGCTCATCCGGGAAGGTCACCTACAAAGATATGTGAGAAATGAAGTAGAAGAAGGTCGAGAGCCCCTGCAAAGGGAAGACAGGCGTGATGGGCACAAAAGGCAAAACCCAAGGCATCAAGAGAAAGGAAGGGATCATAGACAAGATCCTTATTTAGATAATGAGCCAACTCAACAAGCCATTCACGTTATTTCAGGAGGGGAAACCCTAGGTGGGGACATGTCGGCCTCTCGAAAGGCATATGCCTGTCAAGCCTACCAGGTTAATTCTGTGATGGAAGTCAAAGATGATGAAGAGCCAATTACATTTGCCCCTACCGACCAAGGTGATATCATACTCCCGCATGATGATCCAATGGTTATTTCAGCAGTCGTGGCCAAACACCCCATTAGTAGAATCCTGGTAGACAGTGGCAGTTCTGTTAATTTGATTTACTGGAATTGTTTTGAGCAAATGCATTTATCTCATGATTGATTAAGAAAAGTGTCGTCGCCCCTATACAGCTTCACTGAGGAAGCAGTCCTAGTGGCAGTGTCTATTCAGTTACCCGTCACGCTGGGTGAAGATCCTCAAATTGTGACCCGACAAGCAAATTTCATGGTGGTTAAAACCTCCTCGGTGGCATATAACATGATCTTGGGCCACCCACTACTCAATGATCTGAGGGCAGTGGTATCCTCATGCTACCTATTGATGAAGTTCCCTACGCCCACCAGAGTTGGACAAGTTCGGGGAGACCAAAAGAAGGCACGAACCTGTTATGTGTCATCTACAAAAGAAAGAGAACTGAGGAAACCTTATCTATTGCAGAGAAGGCTATACATAAATCCTTGGAAGAGGGAATTACTCGCAAGCCTCAACCCGTAGAAGAATTAGAGGCAGTGCACTTAACTAAAGTTGATTCTGAGAAATTAGCATATGTTGGCTCACAACTCCCGGAACATATAAAAGAAGAGATTGTGAAATGCTTGAGGGAAAATTTAGACATGTTTGCCTGGAAACCAAAAGAATGCCAGGAAACAACCCAGAAGTGATATGTCACCATTTGAATGTAGATCCCCAGTCCAAGCCAGTCAGACAAAAGAAGCAAAACATTGCCCCTGATAGGCTACCAGCATTGGAAGAAGAAATCGATAAATTATTGAAGGCAGGCTTCATTCGAGAAGTGTTGTATCCTGAATGGTTGGACAATAATGTTATGGTCCCGAAGCCTAATGGGAAATGGCGTGTGTGTGTGGATTTTACCAACCTCAACAAAGCATGCCCCAAAGACTCTTATCCACTACCCCAGATCGACCGTCTGTAGATGAAACGTCTAGGTACCAGTTTTTGAGCTTTTTGGATGCTTTCTCAGGGTATCACCAAATAATGATGTATCCCCCAGACCAAGAGGTCATTTATCACCGAAAAGGGAACATATTGTTACCAAGTCATGCCTTTTGGGCTCAAGAATGCTAGGGCCACTTATCAACACATGGTGAATAAAGTCTTTAAAGAATTGCTAGGGGACACAATGGAAGCGTACGTTGACGACATGATTGTAAAAAGTAGGGAGAATGAATCGCATGTGAAAAAGTTAGAGCGGGTGTTCGGAGTCTTTAGACAATACAAAATGCGACTAAATCCAACAAAGTGCGCCTTTGGAGTGCAGTTTGGAAAATTTTTGGGGTACATGATAACATAAAGGGGGATTGAAGCAAGCCCCAAGAAAATTCAAGCGATACTGGATATGAAGCCACCAACATCAACCAAGGAAGTTCAACGACTGACTGGACGGATGGCAGCCCTCGGGCGTTTTCTCTCCAAGTCCGCTGAGAGAGAGCTCCCATTTTTACGAACATTGAGGGTTGGGAAAAAGTTTGAGTGGACAAAAAAATGCCAAAAGTTATTTGAAGCATTAAAAGAGTACTTGAAAGAAGTTCCCCTATTGACACGTCCAGAAACTGGAGAGACATTATACCTATACCTGGGGATAAGTGATGAAGCAATAAGTGCAATATTGATCAGAAAAGAGGGACAGGTGGATCGACTAATATACCATGTCAGCAAGGTGTTGCATGGCCCAGAGACACATTACCCCTTTACTAAAAAAGTGGCGTTGGCTCTACTAAATGCCTCCCAAAAGTTGAGGCCTTACTTTCAAGCTCATTCAATTATCGTACTTACAAACCAACCATTACGGAGTATTTTACAAAAGCCTGAATGTTCCGGTCGCCTCACCAAATGGTCCATTGAGTTGAGTGAATATGATATCCAATATCAACCCCGATAAGCTATAAAAGGGTAAGCATTAGCTGACTTTATTGTGGAATGTACTCACTCTAGTAAAATGGGAGAAAAGGAACAGACAGAATGGTTATTGTTTGCTGATGGGGCATCTAGTTAGCAGGGAAGCGGCGCTGGAATAGTACTTGTACCCCCTGAGGGGGAAACGTTGGAATATTCTCTACGATTTGCCTTTCCAAGTACCAACAATGTGGCAGAATATGAGGCGTTGATTGCGGAAATGAGGATAGCACATAAATTGGAGATAACACGATTGATTACCCATAGTGATTCCCAGTTGATTGTTCAACAGTTTCATGGGCAGTATGAAACCAGAGAGCAGATGATGGCACAATACTTGCACAAGGTAAAAGACCTGGCACAGGCGTTTCAAAGTTTTCAATTAACACAAATAAATCAATCGCTCAATGGACACGCTGATGCCTTATCCAAACTAGCGTCCACTAAAGAAACGGCAGGGCGAAGAGTATTTGTTAAAGTGCTTCATCAACCGAGCATTAGGGAGGAAGTGTCATGGTTTGAAGCAGGAATAGATTGGCGAGCGCCCTTCTACCGCTACCTAACCAGCAATGAACTACCCGATGATCCACAAGAAGCAAGGAAACTTAAGATACAGGCTGCAAGGTTTACTATTATAAGTGGGGTATTATACAAGCGAGCTTACACCGCACCTCACATGTCCATGAATCATATGACAGATATAGAAAAAGACAGCATAATAAAATATGTACATACTGGTCCTTGGGGCCCACATAAGACACTCAGCACCCAAGTCCCTACTACAAACCTGTCACTGCCCTGAAAGGCAATGTAAGAATCTCCAGAGCCGAAGCTCCCTCGGGCCGGCGCTACCGAAACCCGAATCAACACGTACAAATCTGAAAATGCAAGCTGCAGCCGTAAATCAGGCACGCCAACCAGGACTGCAAGAATCAAGCCAAAGCTTGCTCGGCACGTTAGAACGTCCGAAAAACATCACAACACACACACAGCCCAATAACCATGCAATGCACAGATATAATGCAGTGGCATAATGAGCATAAACGATGATACATAGCCCCCATAAGCCGTGCATCGAGCCCTACTCGCCCATATAGGAAATGACATACCATGCAGTGCTCGTGTAATGCAAAGGCATTCTGAGCATAAACGATGATACTTAGCCCCCATAAGCCATGCATCAAGCCCTGCCGCCTCGAAATGAAGACACAAATAAAGCAATATGCCCGTGGCCAAGCACACAAATCTCATGGAAACCCCCAAATGCATATTGTAACACCCCGTCCCATCGAAGGGTGTGTCACTATGCTGGGGCTCATCGTATCCATACATATCTCTTCCCTTATACATTTCTCATACATCAAATACCGTATCTCAAAGGAAAACCCCCCAGCATATCATCAAAAATACGGAAGCGATAATCGAAACCTGATATAGTACATACCTGAATTCACCTTATATAATATCATAAAGAATTCGTACCATATATTACATCATATCCTCAATACATAAATTCATTAAGACACGTCTTCCGAGATAACATCTAACACCCTAGGTGCAATCATATGATACCTCGAACATACATCGAATACATTTCTATATATCAACTCATTAAAGCATAAGGTAAAACATCTCTAAGACAGCTCACTGAATCCATCGGCCACGCCATCACGTGCCGTCATACCTCAACCTGCTCCTTGCCCTAACTGCAAGTCTCAACTGGAACGTTGAATGTTCCAGGGGCATAACCCATTAGAAGATGAAACTTCTAGTGAGGGTCCAAAAACATATATATGAATGCATGATGCAATGACATGAACAACATTTGCGCCCTTTAATGTAACTTCCCAGGCCCACCAGCTCGGCTAGGAATCCTAGGCAAATCCCAAACCTCTGCAGGATAAGCCTAACGTTATTCCCTCAATACCCTAGGGGAATTACGGCTACACTTTGGGGGCGACATCCTATTCCCATGCACAAATATCAATATGACAATAATATCGTGCAATGCAAATATCACAACTTTCAATGCAATATGACAAATGAATATTGCAATTCATAATAACATGCATATATAACAAACATATCATGAATATAAGTTCTTGTGAGAATACCACTCACCTTTGTCCAAAGATCAAGACACCTCGAAAAGTGTGCATCGCCTCGATATGCGTGCTCGACCTCGATTCTCGTGCTAACTCTCAAAAGTTGCACCAATCTCATTATCTCAATCTCCTCAATCATAAAATAATATTTAATCACTAAATATCCTCAATATTCCATTTATTTCCTATTTCCTTTCATTTTCCTTCATTTTTCCTTCTAAAAATCCCAACAATTATATCAAGACTATTTCCTCAAATCTATCTTCACAACAATTCATTATATGCTATGAACTTTCAAGGAAAAATACTGAACTTACCCGGATATTGCGTTTTCACGCAAAATGAGGTTCTTTGGCTCTGAAACCAAGACATCGAGAATCCCAACTTCAAATCTTTTTGCACAAACTTCAAGAACACATTTTTCTAGGAATTATAGGATTTTTTCCTGATTTTTCCCATGCTCCACGCGCCCGCACACACCAGCACGCGCCTAGGGTGAGTGGCGCGCGTGAAGGACCAGCGCGTGACCGGCACGCTCCGGTCGTCTTCTCCGGCCAACTTTTTCCGGCGACGGCGATTTGCTCCACCACTTGAAAGCCCTTCATCAGTCGATCCCTTTGGCACCTTCCTCGGCCTGAAAGAACAACCGGAAGGGGTCCAACCGGAGGCTTAAAGCCTCGGCTAGGCAGATCGCCACCACTTTCCGGCGACCCTCGAACAGCCTTCAAACCTTGATCAAAACGCTCCAAATTTTCCAGAATGAATCTAAACTTCATGGGCTTCAAAAGCCCCTTAATTTGGACGACCAATTCGTTCAAAATCGCGGCCAATTTGAAGCTCCAAACTCTCCCATTTTCGGCCAAACCCTAGCCCTATTTATAGGCAAATCCGAGCAACCCACTGCCTTTGGTCGCCTAATACACCCCCTAAGGAGTCTCAACTTCCCTTAGATGGCCCTAGAAATGACCTTTGCCGACCAAGGAAGCCATTTGTAGGCTTCGACCAATCGGTCGAATTCTTTGCCGATTTTCTTCGATTTTCGGCCACAATGATGACTGTTGGTCGGCCAAGCTTTTACAAAAGTTGGTCTCCCGACCAAGCCTCATGCAACCCTTGCCTCAGATGGCCGGTCGGCGACCGTCCGTGCCTTGGTCAGATTTTGGCCCAAGTTTTGCTTAATTGCACTTTAGCCCCTCAACTTTTGGGCTATCTCATTTTGGCCCATTTCACTAAACCCCTCATCTTTCCAATATTGCCTTTAAGACCCTCAAGTCCTAAAACATCAGTTTGACCCTTGAGGATTCCAAAAATACCTCATTTCGGCCTCCCTCTAGCAATTTCCAAAAACTGCACTTAGGCCCGAATCTTCGTTTTGGCCCTAAACCCGTCCGTTTCTTCCTGAAACCTCTAAAGGGTTGTTCCTCATGAAAAACCGAAGCCCCCTCAAGCTTCCGTCGACTTCCGAGAAGTCTCCTATAAAGATTCGGTTTTGCAGCCTATTTGACAGCTGCCTTTTTAGCTGTACCGAAAATCATTCCCGATCTAATTTCTTTCGGCACCATAAATCCTATCTCGGGGTGCTCATTAATGCCATACAATTTTCCTTCGGTATCTCGGCTCCAGGGCACTCCCGGCAGTCGATTCAGTCATCCATACGGTAATAAGTTACCGTTATACCCTCAATTTATACTTAAATTTCATTTTTGCCCCAAGATAAATTACCCTTGAGTCCTTTAGAATTTCTCGGGTATTACACATATCCCATGCCCCGGCAAGCATTAAAATATTAAATACAGTGTAAACCCAATAATCTCTAACGTGGGACCCACAAACTAAAACCTACCCCATATATAGCCTTAGCTTCATTCCACAAAGGAATAAGAGAGAAAACTAACTCTCCATTGAAATATGAACAAGACCCAATTTACTATTCACGACCAAGTTACTATTCACGACCCGATTACTATTCATCGAAACTTCTCCCAACTGATCGTGGTTTTAACCCTACGAGGACAAGGACAATTTATCAGCAATTATTGAGGATTAAAAGAAGTAAAATAGTAAACAAAATAATAATAGTAATAATAATAGTAGTATTAATAATAATAACAATAATAATAGTAGTAATGACAATAATAATATTGTTATTATTAAAATTTCCCCCCAACCCTTGCACTCATGATCTTCTGCAGCCTATCACTCAACATTTAATATTAAATATGAAAATATATATATATATATCTATATATGCTCACTCTAGCTTATTATAATATTAGAACACACACACAGTGATCAATTCATCCCTTACACTCATGGCCAAAGGCCACTTAATCTTCCTCACACACATGCTAAAACTCTCACTGCACCTATACATATATACACCTAGCCGAGTGATTATATAATAAGTGTATATATATATCAATCCAATTTCTCCCCTAGTGAACACACCCATTAATTATCTTAAACATTCCCCAGTGAACACACACACACGAACACAGTAACTCACAGCGATACACACTCACACACATAGCCAAATTAATCCAAACACTGCGTGCTACCTGTCCACTGCACCGAATAAGTATATATATATATATATATATGACATTACTTCATGAATCACACCAACACACACACAACGAGCTCACACCACCATCACGTTGCTGCTCCAGCACATACATATTTATATATATATATATATATACTTCATGCTTCCATCTTCTTCTTCCAGAAACTAAACTCACAGCACCCGCATACATATATACGTACAGTAACGATGACAGAAAATCATCGCTCACCCACTTGCCAATAATTAACAAGGACTCGAGAGGGAGAAATGGAAAAGATGAGCTTGCCAATACTCGGCCGACGCTGCTCACACACATTTATACATATATATCTATATGCAGCGAAGTACACGGTAGCACAGGGACACCCACACACTGCTAGATTGATTACGATGAATCAAGGAGAAGAGAAGGGGAAAGGGAGGCTTGCATAATCAATGAAGGAGAAGAAGAAGGAAAGGGAACGGGAATGCTTGCCTGATAGGCGAAGAGGAAAACCACCTAGAAGCAAAGCCACACCTTCTCTTCTTCTTCTTTCTTCCTTGGAAACTCTCTGTAAATTCTCTATTCTCTCCACATTCTCTCTGCAACTCTCTAAATATATATATACAAGGCAAGAGACATATTGTAATGGCTAACACACGCTCGACAACCTCAAAATTCTCTACCACCACTCTAAAATCAAGATAATGGCTCTAAAACTTGTTTGCAGAAAATGCATTCGCTGGGTTTAAGAAGATACCCGAATGGCCTGACCCGGATCCGGATTTGAGAAGCTTAAATGAAAAATGGAGGGTTCTAGACAGATTTATCATGCTTTCGAATTTCGGGCATAACTCACTCGTCCAAGCTTAGATTGAGCTGATTCAAAATGGTATGGAAATCCAAGAGATAGATATACAACTTTTATGATTTAAGTTTTGAGAGAATCGGGCTTAATCACAGTCAAAATTTAGCTTGAAAGAGGAGACAAAATGCTGGAATGCATGGCTTACGAAATTCTGGACAGCTCCGACACATCGTACTAATTTGGAAATAACTCTCTAATATGAGCTCCAATTTGGGTGATTCAAGATTCTATAGAAATCCAAAAGAAATATCTACAACTTTTATGTTTTAGGTTTTCAGAGATTCGGACTGCATGAGGGTCAACATTGGGTTGAAATGCAAACATTGCACACTAGAAATATGGGCAAATCCGAATCACATACACCCAATTTGAATCACTCTCTCCCAATTCAAATTAATCTCTCTCAATTCGGATCACTCACTTTCCTATTCGAATACCAATTAAATTCATTCCGATACTCCAAACTTATACGCAACACTTAATTAATAAACACTGAAAATAACATATTAAACATCAAGACTACCCAATTCAACCTCAAGGCACGACACAACATCAATTATCTAAATTCGGGTCATTACAATGAACGCATAACATAGGGGACATGATAGGTTCTACCAACTTGTAGGGGTAAAAACCTCCGTGCGTAGCGCTACTAAACCCCGGTCCCGTAACTTGTTTGAGAACATGAAACTTGCTTGAAACATAACATGAGGGATCACATAAACATGATTCATGAGCATGCTTAAACATCATAAATAATTTATAGTGTACTTACCTCAACTTGGTTAGAAAGGACCCAAATTTTCTGGCGAGACTATTTTGCTCCTGTTTCTACACCAAATTTGCTCCTTCCTTTTGCAGAATTTTCCCCTTACTCTCTCTCAAAATCCTTTCTTTTGATTCTCTAAACCTTTCCCGAATTCTTCCTAAAACTTGTGAACTACCTTAAGGCCTATTTATAGGCATTTTTGGCCAATCATGTTTTGCCACATGTCCCATTATCACGAGGCCTCATTATTACCTTCCATGTGTGCCTAATAAATGCTTGTCGCATGTCCTTAAGGATAAGGTTTGGAGACTTTAGCAAACTAGAAGCTAAGCAAAAAACTTGGAGAAGACTTAGAAAATACTTGGAAAAGACTTAGAGAAGACTTAGCAAAGACTTTGAGAAGACTTAACAAAGACTTTGATTTAAATAAGGTTTGGACTCTAAAATGATCCAAAGCTAGATTTGAAATCCATTTTAAACCCAAAGCTATATTTAATAAGATTTGAAATCCAAATCTAGATTTAAAATCTGAAGCTGAAATTGATTGTTATTTGAGATCCGCAACCATGAGTCTCAAATGGTCTAGATGGCTTAGCTCATTATCCTAATGACTCAGTCACGAAGTTCCAACAACTACACTTGACCCGAACTTTTTGGGTAATTGCACTTAGACCCCTTGTAACTTGATCCCGTGCTATTTTTTAATTGAATTTTAGCCCTCAAAGAAAAGATAAATTATGCTAATACCCCAAGATTTTAGGTAAATTACACTTTTACCCAAATTTTAATATTTACAATTTTGCCCCTGGCTCAGAAACTGAATTTTTGTCTCAAGACTTCCACAATCCCTTGAACTGTCCTATTTCTTCAAGTATCCGAATCTAAAAATCTCAACTATTACATCATATTTCAGTCTAAAAATCTCGGGTGTTACATGTAGGCTTTAGGGTTGTCTCTCCATTGTATACATAGATTCATAGCGCATAGTTTTCTTCACGCCATGAAGAACAGAGAGTTGAGAAGGTTGCAACAGAGAGTTCAAGAGTGCAATTCGTGAGGTTTTCCATGGGAGTTTTGCATTGTAATCATTGAGTCGATCAGAAATATCAAGGCAAGTATATTCCCTATAATCCCTTCCATTACAGGTTCTTGTGAGTACTTTTTCATATTATTCAATAGCGTCGTTAAGATTTAGTTTTGTTTTAGTAAACAGATACGTTTATATATCTATATATGCGTATAACAGTGAGGTCATGAGCAAGTATCTATCCCGGTAAACCATTCTTACGGGATCATGTTTCAGTATTAATCTTAGTTTCAGTATCTCTTTATTTGAGTTTCAGATTGATCAGACAGTATGTTTATATTTATATACATGTAGTATATCAATGTACAATGAGTTTTGATAAGCTTTGCATAATTTTCTCGCAAGCGTTTCCTTTCCCAGTATGATTGTCGATTCATCTTGATGTTATTCTATATCGATTGGGATTGTTTTCCCAAGATTTCTTTCGGAATGGTGTAGTAATATTAAGTTTCGATTCACGATGCAGTCTCTGTTACTATAAGTTTGTTCTTATGATGTTTCAGACATTCAAATGAGTTTTGTGTCATTCGAATGAGTTTTGGTGTTATCCGAATGAGTTCTCAGTGTTACTGTATCATTCTAATGTATTCTTCAGGTTTTGAGTGTATCATTTGAATGAGTTTTCTTGTCATTCGAATGAGTCCTTGAAAGATCTAAGTAAGCCTTTGCTTTGCATCATCTAGCATTTGAATGAGATTCCCTGTCATTTGAATGACCCGTGTGTATTCCATTCATTCATTCGAATGGAGTACTGTTGCATTCGAATGTGTTACCTTCTGCCCATTCAAATGTTTGAGAATTGCCAAATTCATTCAAATGAATTTGTGAGTTATTCGAATGGCACTAGTGTGCAAGTCACTCACACCAAATTTTCCATACATTACATCCCCTTTGGTAACCAATATTCAAGAAACTCCAAAATTAAGCGTGCTCAGGTGGAAGTAGTGATAGGATGGGTGACCCCCCTGGGAAGTTTTTATGTTGCACCCTCAGAATAAATAATTAATTAATTAAATAAATAAATATCAATAAATTTGGTATTTTAAGAGAAAATACGAGTAATATGTGGACTCCAATAATAGTAATAACAGCTTGTGCATTTTATACTTTTGTTATGACATGTTCAACATTATTTCGTGAGATTATGTGCATACATATTGGTATGAGCATTGAGTATGACTTTATATGGAGCATTACATATCGTGTGTCAGCATTTATATGAGCATTGCATTATGCGCGCCAAGCGGCTTGTCTGTAGGGATCTCATCAGTATCAGTTTCAGTTACAACTCAGTTTGAGTTGCCCGCCTGGTGGCCACCAGGGGGCTAGGGGCATATTGCTCATAGTATATTCTTACAGCTTTTATGTTTTGCAGGATTCAGACCAGTTAGGTATGTATTACAGTTATGTGGGACTATGAGCCAAAGTTGCATACTTGCATTTATTTTACAGTTTATATGCATTACATCTCGTAAATGCAACCTTACAGTGATTATTATATCTCTAGGTACAAGGACAGTTAGTATTTTTATGAGTATCGATATTTCTTAATTCAAGTTCAGTTATTCTTTTTAGTTTATTACTTGCTTGGCTTTGTAGTTCACCTTGTACTCTTCACCATTTCAGGTCCTAGTGGGGGAGTACCAGATATGGAGCCTAGCAGTAGTGGTCAGTAGAATCTGTACGTGCAGCCGCTCAAAATAAAAGATGTCTGGGAGTTTGTCAGTTTATAGTGTCTTGTCAACTAGGGTTATTTTATATTTTTGTTGAGAGATTGTCCTTTAAACAGAGTTTATGGTTTTTAGTTTATGTTGACTCAAAGTTTTATTTCAGTTGATTGAGATATTCATTTATGATATCAGATTTTAGTTTATCAGTTAATTTTATTTTATTTTCTGTAGCACCTCTTCTCGGATAGTTCTAAAAAAGGGGGTGTTACAGTTTTACCAAGTCTGAGCATGTCCTATTAAGGTCAAAGAGAACATGGCACATTATTTCATCCTCCTATTCATGAAGCACCATCAAGGACTCGAGGGCGTGGGTGACGCGAGTGCAGGTCACTCGATTATTTTGCACTTATTGGGTCAGTGCCTCCTTCTGCCAAAGACACATTTCATCGGCACACACATCATTCTTAGCGTTCATGCTCGCCTGCGATCGATTCCGACTCACTGTTTGTCACTTGCTCCTAGATATAATCCTGGACATTCGGTCTTCATACTGTGTACTCACGGACTCCTTGTCAGCCACTCAATTGATTCCGAGACTTCAATGGCCAAGGCTTCACATTAGTTAATTGATTTTCCAACTTCGTATCTTCAATTAATTAATTGATAAGGCTTCACATTAGTTAATTGATTTTATAACCTCAATAATTAAGGCTTCAACCAATTAATTTGCAGCCTTGTTTATGCAGACGAATTTGCTAATTTACCATTCTTGAGGCCAAAGGGACTTGATAACCGAGTGGGTGAACACCCCTTCGGCTATTTATATATTTGGTTGCAGCATCACTATACCTTCCCCTCAATTATTTAATTCCCCACTTCACCGCCTTGCATCAATAAAATATATTAAAGTGGCATTTGCAAAGGTGAAAAAGATTGCAAAAGTTGCAATCACGTGGCGCATGGATTCTATTTCATGGAGAAGGAATTAATTATTCCTTTTGAAGGCACATTGTATATGTTCCTTCTGCTCGAAAGGGAGGTGATCGAACGTGAACTTACAAGGATAGGAAATGAATTTTGGAGGATGATTAGCCTCTATAAGTACTCTAACGTTCAAATAAGTAAGAGAGTAAAATGATAGAATATCAATAGGCTAAAAAAGAATATACATTGACTCTGATGAGAGTTGGTTTATATAGGAGAAGAGATCTTCTTGCATGTATGTGTCGTATGTTTGCAAGGTGATGAGACTGGATATTCGACACCGATAGAGCTCCCTAACAGTGGCATAATGTCGACAAAATTTTCATTAATATGGATGAGATCCGCCATTAATTAGAATGAATCTGTCATTAATGAGAATAGAATCTTGAGTAGATATGGGAGTATTCAACATACAGCTGCAATGACACTATTGTAGACTGTTATAGGGCCAAAATCAGGTTGAGGGCCGAGGTCGGCCCAAAACGGAGCTTGATTGGTCCGTGGGTCAAAATAGAGTTGGATTGAACAAGACACTAGATTTGGGTCGGTACGGTCCAGTATATTATTTATATACATAGTGTGGCAAAAAGAATTAATTAATTGGGAGAAGAAGCTTCAATAGCAAGCTGCCGGCACAAATTAACATTTGTCTTCGTTCAGCCATGTGATGGTGTTCCCCCAAAAGCATATTAGTATGCTTTGTGCTCGGCATGATGATGCTCCCGGAATGCACATCGTATGTGTTCCGCAGCAGCACTGGCTCTGCATTCTTCTCCCGCACCCGCAAGCGCATACATATTATATTAATATCCAGCGCATGGCAACAGCTCTCTGCCTTTCCCACTCTCGGCATCCATATATGTGCACTCATGAGCGCCTCAAATGCATGCACTCACATGGTTATATATATTCGGGTGGATTAACACCCACTCGGTTATGACCGAGCGGGTTGCCCACTCTCACGGCTAATTTGCGCTCTTCGCTCCTATTGCCACTCTCTTGGTCGTTAACTTAATTTTTTGTGATAAATAATAAAAAGTACCCAAATTTTTTCAAGGATTTACAAATTCATCAAAATATTTTAATTTTAACAATTATATTCTAATTGACTCAATTAATTACAATTTTATCCAACACCTGAAATCAATTTGAGAGGCATATATCATTGCTGATGTGACACGTCACTTATCATAAAAAAATATAAATAGAATCTACATGTACATATATAAAAAAAATAAAAAATAAAATTATATATGTGAGTTATACTCATATGTGTACATGTAGATTCCACTCTTATAGTTTTTTTATGACAAGTGATTTGCCACATCAGCAATGACACAACTCTCAAATTAATTTTAGATGATGAATAAAATTATACCCAATTGAGTTAATTGTGTACAATTGCTAAAATTGAAACGTTTGGATAAATTTGTAAATTTGTGGAAAGATTTGGTTTTTTCTTTTTTTTTCTTTTTTTTTTTGGCTTTTTGTCCAATTTTTTAGCGTTTCCCATCCCTTGCAGTCATCCAAACTTTCTTGAATACTTCAACTTATTGATTCCATTTTATTAAGCCCCTTGCATTTGACATCTCCATTTGAATTTTTGTAGGGACTCTTACAACGCGTTCTCACTTGTAGTGTTCACTTATCTTCTTTTGGTTTCTTGGTTTTTTTATCTTTTCCTAACAGACGGCACCAATTATTGTTGTCTCAATACAACAATTAATTTGTAGTGTAGGAAAAAATGATCTCGAGGAATGATCCTAAGAGTTTCAAGTCTAGATGTGAGTGATCCTAAGAGTCCTAAGTCTAAGCACAAGTGATATTGAGACCAGGCTAAGCATAGATGATCAGGAGACCTTAGTTGATGATCAAAAGACCTATAGACCTAGATGCAGATGATCAAGTGCCCTCTTGATGACCGAGTTCCTGATGATCTAGTACCTTTGGGATGACTGAATGCATGGTAATCAGGTGCTTTGTTGATAATCGGATGCCTGGTGATCAATTGCCTTGCTGATGACTAGACGCCTCCTTGATGACTGGATGACCTACTAAGATGAACAACCGGTTAGGGGCAAAGATGATGTCTCCGCGCAAACTCTCCAATGCTTAAGTTAATCTTCAAGTGCTTAAGAGTAAAAATTAAATTCGGAAAGCATAAATGAACTTACTTGAGAAATGAGGTGTGTAACATCCCACATCGAGCGATAGGAAGGACCGGAACAACTTACCTTGATGGACCTACGCGAACTTCCCAAGGGTCACCCATCCTTAAGATTCCCCAGCTCAAGCATGCTTAAACCGGGAGTTCTTTGCCTACATTTAGTCCAAAAGATATCCAGCTGGTATTATTTTCTTCCTTACTTATCCTCGATATGTACTACCCTTCTCTGGGCTCTTAGAGTATTACAAGGTGGTTCTCCTATTTATAGAGGAGGGAGAGGAGGGACACGTGGCAATCAACCCACATTTTTAAGATGCCATATTCCTGGCATATTCTTAGCATATTATGTGGAATCTTAGAATATTCTTATGGGTCCCATAGAGGGTCTTGGAAAGAGGCTTACGGGCATGGTTTGAGGGATGCCTCAGAAAGGTCTCTTGGCTACAAGAAAGGCTCCCAATTGTGGCTTGAGGGACACCCCGGGAGGGTCTCTTGGCAACAAGAAAGACTCCCAGGGGTGGCGGATTTTCTAGTCAGGCTTGGGAGATGGTGTGATCGAACCTTGATGAAGACAAACGGGTGGAGCATACTCCAATTGGTCATAATTGAGTGGGGTACATCTCACTCGATCATGGCCGAGTTGAGGGCTCCCTATTCAGCTTTTCCCTCATCTTATTTGGTTTGTAGCTTGATGGTATCTTCCTCAAGGTTGAACTTGTTGGGAGTTAGAGTTGTTAGTACCATGGATGATCGGGTGGGATGTACCCCACTTGGTCATGATCGAGTGGGGTGTACTCCACCCTATCATGGATCAAGTTGATGGTTTTCCACTTGGTTTTGTGGTTCTTTTGTCTTTCTCCTCGCTTGGTTTGCCTAATGACGCATTGTTTGGAAATTTTTTCTTCAAAGATAGATCAATAGTGTATTTTTAAAGGATAAGATCATTCCTGATCGGGTGGGGTGCACCCCACTAGGTCATTGCTTGATTCTTGACTTCTTTTGGCTTCCCTTGGGCTTTTGGCCTTTTAGTCTTGGATCTTTCCTAGTTTTGATGGTTTTGGCTTGCACACCACTTGATAATTTTACTCCACATGATCATTTCAAGCCACCTGATCATTTGCAAGCCACCTGACCATTTTACCCCACGCGAACATTTCACGCCACCTGATCATTTGTAGCTCTGCCACTTGGATACTTGCTCATTTACAACTCTAACATCTGATTTTCATGAACCTTCCCCAATTACTAGGCATAACACATATCTTGTGCACTTTCATCTTACACTTCCAGCATTGATTTTGAAGTCATAAAAGTCCAAGCATTTTCAATCTATATTCTCAACATTGTTTGCAAAAGTATAAAGAAGTTTAAAACAGTTTTTGTACAAACATATATCAAACCCAAAAAGTTTTAAAACACCTAAATCACCCATCCCCCCATCTTGGTTGTACATTGCTATATTTCTTTTCGAACTCCATGTTGATAGATTCATTTATTAATATTTTCAATCTGATGTGGATAATAGAAGGTCCTCATCCAAATTCACTTTCATTTGCAATGGTGGAATAGTTAGTTGGAAGAGATTCAAACAAGAAAAGATTGTAGATTCCACCACTAAAAGCAAATATATTACAGCATGTAATGCTGCAAAGAAAGTTGTATGGATGAAGAAGGTTATCACTAAACTTGGGGTGGTTTTGACCATTGAGTTTCCAATATCATTATATTACGATAACAATGAGGCTATTGCATAAGATAAGGAACCCAAGTCTCACCAAAGATTCAAACACATAGAAAGGTGTTTCCATTTAATTAGAGAAATAATAACACATGGAGACATGTCAATGCAAAAAGTGGCTTCATCTAAAAATATAGTTAACCTACTAACTAAGGCTATGACTCAATTGCAACTGGATCGCTATCTTGAGAAAATGGGTATTAGATACCAGAAGACAATGTAGTAGTGACTGGTCTAAATTATCATTAATGCAAGTGGGAGATTGTTAATGATATACCCTAAATCTAGATTTAGTGACGTCATAAAAGCATATAATGTATTCTTGTTACTATTAATAAAATAGTCATTTCTTCGTTCATACTCTCCGTTCTTATGGATGAGTCCTTAGATATCTTGTTAAAGATCTCATTCTTAAGTTGTTAAGAATATGTGAGTGGGATTCTTTGGTACAAGAATATTAAATAGTTCCTGGTCCTTATACTCCTTTGAACAGGGACTTTAATTAGTTGATTATGGATTGGCTCATAATTTACTATTTTGATTAGAATGAGATACTAATTGTTGTTACCAAGTTACAACAATGAATCTGTATCGTGGGAGGGATAGTCTTGACGTCCACGTGCAAGGATGATTAGGAGACCAAAAGTAATTAAGAGGACAAAACATAATCATGTGGCCTTAAAAAATGATGGCTTGATGATAACCGAGAGGCCTAAAATAACCAAGAGACCTCAAATAACTGATTGCACCTAGAGAACCGACGAATTGACTAACCCGGAAGAACTGACTGGACTTAGAGAACTGATTAGCTATGGAAAACTGATTAGCCCTGGAAGAACCAACTGACCCTAGAAAACTGACTACCCTTGAAGAACTGAGTGGCCTTGGAGAACCGACTGACCCGGAAGACCTGACTGGCTCTGAAGAACTGAGAAGGCTGCAAAATGAACAAACGGTGAAGGGCGTGAGAGACCTCTCGCGCAAACTCTCAAATGCTTAAGTCAGTCTAAGCTTGAGAGAAAAATGGGTCTCAACAAATGATTAAACATACTTGAATGAGGAGGCAAGCCTACTATTTATAGAGGAGAAGGGAACACATCGCATCCATCTTGGATTTCCCAGGTGGCATATTCCAGGTATATTTTTGGTATATTCTGCAACATATTCTATTTGAGGCTCGAAGAAACGTTGGGACACTAAGAACTAAGAGGCCACTCGATTCAATCCTCACCTCATTTTCATAACAAGAATCGACAAAATCTCAGTTGTTGGATTGATAATTTTACCATGTGGCTAGAACCAAGAGGCTCTTGGTGGGGGGTGGTCGTGGGCTTGAACCGAAAGACTCTCGGTGGTGGCCAGCCGACGTGGCCCTGGGCTCCAACCGAGAGGCTCTCAATTGGAAACTGAGTAGGGGCCTTTCAGCCTCCACTTGATTCCTTTCCTTGTGTGTCTCCTACTTCATTCCAAGCTTCCATTGTTCAATTGTTTAATTGTTGCTCCCCCAATTGTTCAATTGCTAAGCTTCGAGCTCCCACATTATTTAAATTATTTAATTGCTATGTGTGGTCCAAGCTGCTTCCAATTCCCTGCATGCTGTTATATTTTATATATATATATATATATGCATGGCTTCAACTTCATTTTCCAAGCTTTATTATTTAATTGGTCGAGTGGCCTCTCAATGGTCGTCTTTCTTCCTCCAAATCCCTTCTCCAATTGGCGCATTGCTTTAATTAAATAATCCAATGCATTGCTTCCATTGTGGCTTCAATTGGTGTTGATGAGTGGCCACTCAACGGTGGCGTTGAATTAATGGGTTGTGGCTTCCTCATTATGGGCCTGCTTTGCTTTATTTTTGCTACTTTGCTCTTCTTCCCTTGCCTTGTTTGTAACACCCCAAATTTCTTGAGCGTATTATAACTTAGGATTTCGAGAATATAAAAATTTTTCATATCACAATAGTTGTCATATATCACACAATATCTCAAAAACCCTAATTTTTACCTTTTTAGCTTAACAAACCCAATAATCGAATAGCTAAGACAGGCGTTAAAATTTCAAATGCGGAAGCTAGATCGAACCTGATATGGTTCACAACCATAATGCTTTATTTATCATAAAATTGTTCAAGACGTCTACAAAATGTATTACATGGACATTATCTCTAGTAAGTGATAACTAAACATCTTAAACATATCCAAAATTACATAGGTTCGCACATAAACGAAAATATGCTAAACATGCTACAAGTAGTAATTTAAGCTTATTCTTCAGCTACCTCCTTTCCCTTAGAGACGCTCGTCAAACCTGGAACGTTTGAATATTCTAAGGATATAATCCAATTAGAAGATGAATCTTCTAGTGAGAAACTCCAAAAACAGTTTATATCAATGCATGAACAAGTATAAAATGTATGAGAAAAATAATGAGGACTACTCCGAAGTGCCACATGAACATGTCAGCTTCCTCCAATGAGAGCTTTCTCAATGGGGCATGCATAGTGCCTCTCGGGAGGTCCCTAACCATGCAAACACCACATCCGTTGTCTCTTAGACCCACGGTCTTCCCCACAAGAGCTTTATTGATGGCGCACGCATAGCACCTCTCGGGGGATATCCGATTTTTGCCCTCGGCCAACAACAAATAGGTGCAACAGTACAGCCATGTGAATTTTATAAATGCAACAGTTAAAAAGCCAACAGTATATATTTTTCAGAAAAATACATTTCGTATATGCAACATGATTTCACGTAAGAGAACAATAAGAGTTTACGTACAAGAACTTCACAAAAACATGTCTCATGCAATAAAAGTCTCTCATAAGAGAATAAAAAATAGGATTTGGAGTATAGGAGTCTCACCTTGTTGGTTTATCTCTTGGACGGTATAATTTCACAGCAAACGACCTAGGTTTCTGTAGAAAACACACGTTTTGGTAAACCTAACCTCAAATATTTTTACATAGAGTTTAGGGGCATTAAAGTAGGGGCATAATTGGAAAATTTCAAGGAAAAAAGACCTTTCACGCGCCCTCACGTGCCCCGAGAAGGTGAGCCACGCGCCTTCACGTGCAGCACTTCCCGGCGCGTGTATCTCACGCGCTGCTACCAGATTCAGACAGTATTGCGTCGTTTTCGTATTTCGGTCATATCTCCCTCGTTTTAACTCTGATTCAACCCCCGTTTGAACCTACGCGACCCTCTCTTCCCCCTCTACAGGATTATAAAAAAAAGGACTTACCTGACCTTTTTTTTTTTTACTGATTTTGGCAAATTCCAATGAAGGCTCGTAACTCCGACGAGGCTCATTCTTCCCGGCTTCTCCTTTGATTTCTTCCCGCCTTCTTGCGGAACTTCCTCCTCTCTCTCTAGAGCAAGCTCCTCCTCTTAAAGTGCCTCAACTCTCAAACTTTCTTGGAATGATTTGAGAACAACCCATGGTGCCTATTTATAGATTTCTTAAACCAATCACATTATGCCACTTGTCACAATCTAAGCCATGGACTCCAAAGACTCAAAGATATATTTGAATGGCTTTTAAAATCCAAAACTAGAATGGATTTAATTTTTGAAATCCAAGCTAATTCCCCAAGTTCTTCCAAATGAAATTTTAACCCTTATTTCAAGTTCTCAAACTTTAATATTTACCACATATGTAACACCCCAAATTTCTTGAGCGTGTTATAATTTAGGATTTCAGGAATATAAAAATTATTCATATCACAATAGCTGCCATACATCACACAATATCCCAAAAACCCTAGTTTTCACCTTTTCAACTTAACAAACCCAATAATCAAATAGCTAAGACAGGTGTTAAAATTTCAAATGCGGAAGCTAGATCGAACCTGATATGGTTCACAACCATAATACTTTATTTATCATAAAATTGTTTAAGACGTCTACAAAATGTATTACATGGACACCATCTCTAGCAAGTGATAACTAAACACCTTAAACATATCCAAAATTACATAGGTTCGCACATAAACAAAAATATGCTAAATATGTTACAGGCAGTAAATTAAGCTTATTCTTCAACTATCTTCTTTCCGTTAGAGCCGCTCGTCAAATCTGAAACGTTTGAATATTCCAGGGACATAGACCAATTAGAAGATGAATCTTCTAGTGAGAAACTCCAAAATAGTTTATATCAATGCATGAACAAGTATAAAATGTATGAGAAAAATAACGAAAACTACTCCGAAGTGCCTCGTGAACATGTCAGCCTCCTCCAACGAGAGCTTTCTCAATGGTGCATGCACAGCGCCTCTCGAGAGGTCCCTAACCATGTCACATCGGCCCAACCCCATAGAACTCATGCAAGCACTACATTCGTTGTTCCTTAGACTCACGGTCTTCCCCACGAGAACTTTCTCGATGGCGCATGCATAGCGCCTCCCCGGGGGATATCCGACTTTTTCCCTCGACGGATAACAAATAGGTGAAATAGTATGGCCACACGAATTTTTATAGATGCAACAGTTAAAAAGCAAACAGCATATATTTTTTCAGAAAAATATATTTCATATATGCAACATGATTTCACTTAAGAGAACAACAAGAGTTTACGTGCAAGAACATTGCAAAACACGTCTCATGCAATAGGAGTCTCTCATAAGAGAATAAAAAATAGGATTTGGAGTATAGGAGTTTCACCTTGTTGGTTTATCTCTTGGATGGTATAATTTCACAGCAAATGGCCTAGGTTTCTGTAGAAAACACATGTTTTTGTAAACCTAACCTCAAATATTTTTACATAGGGTTGAAGGGTATTAAATTAGGGGCATAACTGGAAAATTTGATGGAAAATGGGCCCCTCACACACCCCCGGAAGGTGGCTCACGTGCAGCCACTTCCGGCGCGTGTATCTCACGCGCTGCTACCAGATTTTGGACAGCATTGCGTCGTTTTCGTATTTCAGCCATATCTCCCACGTTTTAACTCCGATTCGACCCCCGTTTAAACCTACGCGACCTTCTCTTCCCCCTCTACAGGATTATCAAAGAAAAGGGACTTACCTTGCTTTTTTTCTGACTGATTTTGGTGAACTCCGATGAAGGCTCGTAACTCCGACGAGACTCGTTCTCCCCGGCTTCTCCTTCGATTTCTTCTGGCCTTCTTGCCGAACTTCCTCCTCTCTCTCTAGAGCAAGCTCCTCCTCTTAGAGTGCCTCAACTCTCAAACTTTCTTGGAATGATTTGAGAACAACCCATGGTGCCTATTTATAGATTTCTTCAACTAATCACATTATGCCACTTGTCACAATCTAAGCCATAGACTCCAAAGACTCAAAGATATATTTGAATGGCCTTTCAAATCCAAAACTATAATGGATTTAACTTTTGAAATCCAAGCTAATTCCCTAACTTCTTCCAAATGACTTTTTGACCCTTATGTCAAGTCCTCAACTTTAATATTTTACCACATGAACTTATAATTTCATCCTTATTTCATTTGGATAATTCTTTAATTATATTTACACCCTCAAACATCAAATTTATCGAGATATGTAAAATCTCAAGATTTATAACTCAAAATTACTCGATATGTACGATTTTCGGGAAGCCCTTACCATCATTTAGTCTTTTTAGGCTACAACTTAGCTTAACCGAAAAACTGTTTCTGATTTGATTTCTTTCAGCGTCATAAATCTCGTCTCGAGACGCTTATAAAAAATATACCCTTGTCCTTAGGTATCTAAACTCCAGGGCATTCCCTGCGACTGATTTGGTCACTTATTTCAAGCATATTTTTTGATATTTTAAACTCACTTAAAATACATGACAATTTCATGAAAATATGGGGTGTTAGATTCTCCCCCCCCTTAAAAGAATTTCTTCCTCGAAATTTGAAATATACTCGAATTATTGAAGGTTAAATAATTATTGCATTCTGGAATACAATTTCTGGAAGAAAATATAAAAATTTTCTACTCTACTTCCATTTCCTCAAACAGATGAGGATATTTCTTCCTAATTGTTTCCTCAAGTTCCCACGTTGCCTCGTCATTCGAGTGCTTTCCCCACTGAACCTTCACTAATAGGATCTCTTTATTTCGCAACACTTGAGTCTGGCGATCTAAAATTGCTCCTAGTGACTCCGGGTAGGTCAAGTTATTCCTTAGCTCTATTGTCTCTACCGAAACTCCGAGGGTTGGATCTGGCACATGCCTTCGAAGTTGGGAGACGTGGAACACATTATGAATCCCGGACAAGCTAAGCGGAAGCTCCAATCAATAGGCCAAAGGTCCGACTCTTTCCACAATCGGATATGGTCCTATATACCTTGGCTTTAGCTTTACTTTACCGCTTCCATGCGTCACCAAATGCTAGGGTGACACCTTGAGATACACTAGATCCCCTACCTCGAACTCTAGATCCCTTCTTCTTTGATCAGCATAGGATTTTTGTCGATTTTGCGCGGCTCGAATCCTCTCTTGGATTATTCGAATCTTATCGGTAGTCTGTTGCACAAGGTCGGGCCCTAACATCTGTCGTTCCCCTACTTCGGTCCAACAGATAGGCGACCAACACTTTCTTCCATACAAAGCCTCATAAGGAGCCATCCCGATGCTGTCGTGGTAACTATTGTTGTACGGAAATTGTACTAATGACAAATGCTCCTCCCAATTTCCTCCAAAATCAAGGGCACAGGATCTCAACATATCTTCAAGCGTTTTAATTGTCCTCTCTGATTGCCCATCAGTCTGGGGGTGATAAGCTGTACTCAATTTCAGCTGGGTCCCCATGCATTCCTGCAAACTCTCCCAAAATCTCGAGGTGAACCTCGGGTCTTGATCTGAAACTATACTTACCGGTGCACCATGGAGTCGTACAATTTCCTTCACGTACTGTTCTGTAAACTTTCGTATCGGTTGATCCATCCTCGTAGGCAGGAAATGCGTTGACTTTGTCAACCTGTCTATCACCACCCAAATGGCATCATAGCCCCTTCGACTCTTTGAAAATCCTGTCACGAAATCCATCATGATATGTTCCCATTTTCACTCAGGAACTTCCAAAGGTCTCATCAACCCTGCGGGTTTCTGGTTCTCAATCTTTACCCTTTGACATATATCACATCGTGCCACCCTCCTAGCCACGTTGGCCTTCATTCCTGGCTACCAATAGATTTCCCGAAGATCTTGATACATCTTTGTGGCTCTTGGGTGCACAGTATACTTAGCTCTGTGGGCTTCATCCAGAATTTTCTGCCTCAACTCTCAAAGGTTTGGCATGTACACTCTACCCCGAAACTTGAGAATGCCATTTCGCATTTCAAAATCTGAACTCTTGGACTGGCCTTGCTCGTTTACCTATAGACGTATACGCTGGTCACTCCCACTAGCCTCTCGTATCTCGGTCTCCAGATCCAGTCGAACCGCCAGGCCAGCTACTAGGACAGAAGATCCCTTCGGCACTACACTCACCGTCATCAGGCTAAAAGCCTCAATCAGCAGCCACTCCTGGGCCATCAACCCGGCCATAATAGTAGGCACAGTCCTACTCAAAGCGTCAGCTACCACATTGGCATGCCCTGAGTGATACAAAATGGTGCAGTCGTAGTCCTTTAAGAACTCCATCCATCGTCGCTGTCTCATGTTCAACTCTTTCTGAGAGAACACATACCTTAGACTTTTGTGGTCCGTGAATACATCGAACGTCTCTCCATATAGGTAGTGCCTCCATAACTTTAGAGCATATACCACAGCTGCCAGTTCCAAGTCATGCGTTGGGTAGTTCACTTCGTGCCTCTTCAACTGGCGCGATCCATATACGATCACCCGACCATGCTGCATCAACACACAGCCCAAACCAACCTTTGAGGCATCGGTGTATACAACATATCCACCGGGCCCACTAGGCATTGCTAGCACAGGTGCTGAGGTCAATCTGTCCTTGAGCTCTTGAAAGTTTTCCTCGCACTTGGCAGTCCATTCAAACTTGACCTCCTTCCGTATGAGCTTCGTCATAGGTGCAGCTATCTTTGAAAACCCTTCCATGAATCTTCAATAGTAGCCTGCCAATCCCAAAAAGCTTCGCACTTCGGTCACACACGTCGGCTACTTCCATCTCTGAATAGCTTCAATCTTGGTCGAATCCACTGAGATTCCTTCGGCCGAGATCACATGCCCAAGAAATGCCACTTGGGATAGCCAGAACTCGCACTTTGAGAACTTGGCATACAATTGGTGTTTCCTGAGGGTTCCTAGCACTATTCTCAAGTGCTCCTCGTGCTCACTTTCATTCGAAGAATACACCAATATATCATCTATGAAGACGATCACAAACCGATCCAAGTAGGGCTTGAACACTCTATTCATAAGATCCATAAACGCTGCTAGAGCGTTAGTTAATCCGAATGGCATTACAAAATACTCAAAATGGCCATACCTCGACCAAAATGTCGTCTTCGAAACATCATCTGGGTTAATTCTCAACTGATAATAATCGGATCTCAAATCGATCTTCGAGAACACCTTCGCTCCCTGTAGTTGATTAAACAACTCCTCTATCCTTGGGAGCGGATACTTGTTCTTTACAGTGGCCTTATTTAGCTAACGATAGTCAATGCACATCCTTAAACTCTCGTCCTTCTTCTTTACAAATAGCACTGGCGCGCCCCATGGCGATGTGCTTGGCTTAATGAACCCCTTATCAATTAACTCTTGTAGTTGACTTTTCAATTCTTTCATCTCTGCCAGAGCCATTCGGTATGGCAGAATTGATATCGGCTGGGTTCCTGGCGCTAACTCAATTGAGAACTCGATTTCCCGAGGTGGAGGTAGTCCCGGCAATTCTTCCAGAAACACGTCCTCATATTCTTGTACCACTCGCACCTCATTGAGCTTCGATACCTCTCTTTCTTCTAACTAAGCATAAGCTATGAATCCATGAGCTCCTCGGCTCAACAACTTTGCAGCCTTCATTGCTGAAATCATCTTTACGACCTCGAGGTCGCCTTCTCCTCAAAATTTGACCCACCCTCCCTTGGGTTTTCTTATGGTCATTATCTTCCTATGACAGTCTATATTGGCGTCATACTTGGACAAGAAGTCCATCCCTATGATTACGTCAAAGTCGTATACTTCTAACAGAATCAGATCAGCCTGGAACTGAACATTACTCAGGCTAATTTCGCATCCCCTCACCATTTCTGAGGACTTCATACTTTTACCCATAGGTGTTGAAATCACCATAAGACACCCCATAGACTCGGTTTCTACTCTCAAACTCCCAGCCAAGGCATGCGATATAAAAGAATGAGTAGACCCTGGATCTATCAATGCATGCAAAAGAGTATCCAAAATGAAGAGAGTACCTCGGATAACTGCAGGATTTGCCTCTACGTCCTCCTTAGTCAAGTTATAGACTCGCCCTTGTCTGGTCCATTTTCCCTCTTCAATCCTTAGCGGCTGCTCTTTCTTCTTTGGGCAATTCCTCAAGATGTGCCCGTGCTAGTTGCAATTGTAGCAAATCACATTCACTGGTTCTGCTGCTATGGCCTTACCTTCTTGGACTGTTCCCTTTGAGCAATTTCTGGAAGTATGTCCTGGCTATCCACAGGTGTAACAGACAATGCTTTAGCCATCGTACCTCTTGCTCGGGTGCCTTTTCTTGCATTTGAAGTACACCTTGCCCTTTTTCACGATCTTCCCATCCCGAGGTCCCAAAGTCGAGTGAGATTTCTCTGATTGTCCTCCAGTTTGAACTGTCGTGGCCTTTAGTTCTGCCACTCGTGTCATATTCTCCTCAGCGGTCATAACTTTGAAAACAATGTCTGCATAAGACTCCACATGGACTAGGCTCATCAGCTGTTGAAATTCGATTCACAAGCCTTGCAAGAATTTTCGTCCCTTCTCCACATCGTCCACCCCGTACAGCGGCATATACTTGATTAACCGCAAAAATTCAACCTCGTATTAGGCCACTGACATATTTGGCCCTTGGCGTAAGTTCATAAACTCTTGAGCTCTAGCCAACTTCCAGCAAGTGGGAAAGAATTTCTCGTTGAACAGTTCCTTAAACCGTTCCCACGACATCTGGGGTGCCTCCCCCAATTCTGCGTCTGTCGCCGACCCCTGAGATCTTGTCTGGTTAGGTATCGCTCGCTGCATAGACCTCCACCATTGAGCTGCTTCCTCTTCCAACATATAGGTCCCACACTCGACTTT
The DNA here is from genome assembly GCA_036245055.1 of Diospyros kaki. Classification (NCBI taxonomy): domain Eukaryota; kingdom Viridiplantae; phylum Streptophyta; class Magnoliopsida; order Ericales; family Ebenaceae; genus Diospyros; species Diospyros kaki. The sequence continues at coordinate 15,025,947 of BSEG01000009.1, read as the reverse complement.
GTCCTTATTCAAGATTCTCAATCTTTGTAGGATCTTCTCGATCTGGTCTAACTAGTATTCATTGATTGCGGGGTCATCTGTCGGTTTTCCTCGAAACATTGGCGGGTTTTGTCGGAGATACCTCTCCAAAGCATCAACTCTTCTTTGCTCGAACTGCAACTCCAAAATTCGCCCAGCCATGCCTTCTAGGATTCTCTCGATCCTATCAATCGGGCCTTCACTGAGATCATCTCGTGTATCTCTTTGACCTTCCACACCACCTCCTGGGTGCGGATTGGTGTTGCTTTCTTCGCCATTGCCTCTCTTGGGCCTGGTCCTTCTTGTATTCACTATCTGGCAAGAAGACAAGGCGATCTATTAAATCATCATGGCATGGTTCAATTCAAATTGAATAAGCAACAAGAGTATGCCACTAATTATTTCAAAAAAGATCCTAACCTAATTCCCAAAACTTACGGTGGCTTTGCTTATCTAGCCACATGCGAACTTTTCCTTAGGTTCGCTCTGATACCAACTGTAACACCCCAAATTTCTTGAGCGAGTTATAACTTAGGATTTCGAGAATATAAAAATTATTCATATCACAATCGCTGCCATACATCACACAATATCCCCAAAACCCTAGTTTTCACCTTCTCAACTTAACAAACCCAATAATCGAATAGCTAAGACAGGTGTTAAAATTTTAAATGTGGAAGCTAGATCGAACCTGATATGGTTCACAACCATAATACTTTATTTATCATAAAATTGTTCAAGACGTCTACAAAATATATTACATGGACATCATCTCTAGCAAGTGATAACTGAACATCTTAAACATATCCAAAATTACATAGGTTCGCACATAAACAAAAATATGCTAAATATGCTATAGGCAGTAAATTAAGTTTATTCTTCAGCTACTTCTTTTCCCTTAGAGCCGCTCGTCGAACCTGGAACGTTTGAATATTCCAGGGACATAGTCTAATTAGAAGATGAATCTTCTAGTGAGAAACTCAAAAATAGTTTATATCAATGCATGAACAAGTATAAAATGTATGAGAAAAATAACGAGGACTACTCCGAAGTGCCTCGTGAACATGTCAGCCTCCTCCAACGAGAGCTTTCTCAATGGCGCACGCACAGCGCCTCTCGGGAGGTCCCTAACCATGTCACATCGACCCAACCTCATAGAACTCATGCAAGCACCACATCCGTTGTTCCTTAGACTCACGGTCTTCCCCACGAGAGCTTTCTCGATAGCGCACGCATAGCGCTTCTCGGGGGATATCTGACTTTTGCCCTCGGCGAACAAAAAATAGGTTAAACAGTATGGCCACACGAATTTTTATAGACGCAACAGTTAAAAAGCCAACAGCATATATTTTTCAGAAAAATACATTTCATATATGCAACATGATTTCATGTTAGAGAATAACAAGAGTTTACGTGTAAGAACATTGCAAAACACGTCTCATGCAATAGGAGTCTCTCATAAGAGAATAAAAAATAGGATTTGGAGTATAGGAGTCTCACCTCGTTGGTTTATCTCTTGGACGGTATAATTTCACAGTAAACGGCTTAGATTTCTGCAGAAAACACATGTTTTTGTAAACCTAACCACAAATATTTTTACATAGGGTTGAAGGGTATTAAAGTAAGGGCATAACTGGAAAATTTGATGGAAAATGGGCCCCTCACGCGCCCCCGGAAGGTGGCTCACGCACAGCCACTTCCAGCGCGTGTATCTCACGCGCTGCTACCAGATTTCAGACAACATTGCATCGTTTTCGTATTTCGGCCATATCTCCCTCGTTTTAACTTCGATTCAACCCCTGTTTGAATCTACGCGACCCTTTCTTCCCCCTCTACAGGATTATCAAAAAAAAGGGACTTACCTTGCTTTTTCTCTGACTGATTTTGGCAATCTCCGACGAAGGCTTGTAACTCCGACGAGGCTCGTTCTCCCCGGCTTCTCCTTCGACTTCTTCAGGCCTTCTTGCCGAACTTCCTCCTCTCTCTTTAGAGAAAGGTCCTCCTCTTAGAGTGCCTCAACTCTCAAACTTGCTTGGAATGATTTGAGAACAACCCATGGTGCCTATTTATAGATTTTTTCAACCAATCACATTATGCCACTTGTCACAATCTAAGCCATGAACTCCAAAGACTCAAAGATATATTTGAATGGCCTTTCAAATCCAAAACTATAATGGATTTAACTTTTGAAATCCAAGCTAATTCCCCTACTTCTTCGAAATGACATTTTGGGCCTTATTTCAAGTCCTCAACTTTAATATTTTACCACATGAACTTATAATTTCATCCTTATTTCATTTGGATAATTCTCTAATTATATTTACACCCTCAAACATCAAATTTATCGAGATACTTAAAATCTCAAGATTTATAACTCAAAATTACTCGATATGTACGATTTTCGGGAAGCCCTTACCATCATTCAGTCTTTTTAGGCTACAACTTACCTTAACCGAAAAACTGTCTCTGATTTGATTTCTTTTAGTGTCATAAATCTCGCATCGAGTTGCTCATAAAAAATATACCCTTGTCCTTAGGTATCTAAACTCCCTGCGACTGATTTGGTCACTTATTTCAAGCATATTTTTTGATATTTTAAACTCACTTAAAATACGTGGCAATTTCACGAAAATATAGGTGTTATAACATAAGCTCCTAATTTCATCCTTATTTCATTTGAATAATTCTTTAATTACAATTATACCCTCAAACATCAAATTTATCGAGATACTTAAAATCTCAAAATTAATAACTCAAAATTATTCGATATGTACGATTTTCGGGAAGCCCTTACCATTATTCGGTCTTTTTAGGCTACAACTTAGCTTAACAAAAAACCGTCTCTTATTTTATTTCTTTCAGCGCCATAAATCTCGCCTCGAGACGCTCGTAAAAAATATACCTTTGTCCTTAGGCATCTAAGCTCCAGGGCACTCTTTGCGACCGATTCGGTTACTTGTTACCATTTCAAGCATATTTTTCGATATTTTAAATTCACTTAAAATACGTGGCATCTTCACGAAAATATGGGGTATTATATTGTTGATTTTGGCTCATTTAGGTAAATTTAACTCTAGTACCCACTTATAAATCTGGCCCAAATTCATCATGTGGGTCTGATCCATATCTTATGCGATCTTTATTGGGGGTTAATTGGTAAAAATCGCTGGCCAAGATATGAATGATCAAAAAAGAGTTTTCGATGTGTTATCTTGATCACACCAAATTAGATCTTGGAATAGTTGTTGGGTCTAATGAACTTAATTAGTCTATAATTCTCATTGGATCGAGATGGTACTTAATGGAATGATTGTATTATGTTGAAAAATGTAGGACTGTGCACTCAAGAAGGGGGTGAAATAGGTGTTTTAAAACTTTTTAGGTTTAATAAAGATCTTATATAAAACTGTTTTGAGCTTTTTTATAACTTTGAAATCAATACTGTAAAGATGAAGTGAAAGTGATCAAAATATGAAAATCATAAGAAAAATAAAAGAGACAAGCACACAAAATATAAGATGTGTTGTTTGCGCCTGATATTAATTAGAATTTTCATAAGTGTTGTTCAATTACGTGAAAAAGATTACTCTGTGATTTTTAAAGATAAAACTTGTTTGATTTATGATCTTGTTGGGAGTGGATTGTTTTCAATAAAGATGAAGGGAAAAAGCTTTTCATTGGATTGGATGCACACTGATTCTTGTGCATATCCTAGCTTAGTGGATTAGTTTGAGCTTTAGCTCAAGGAGATGAGACTTTCATTATTATGCATTTAAATACATACATAGCAATGAACTTGTGGAGGATTTGCCACTGTTGAAGTGAGAGTTTGTGAAGTCTGTCAACTTAGGAAGTAGTCTAAATTGCCATTTCTACATAATGGGAGTTGGAGAGCAATAGAGAAGCTACAACTAATACACACAGATGAGCGTGGTCTAATGAAAACATAGTTTTTGACGGGCAACAAGTATTACAATGCTAGTTGATGTTTTTTAGAAATTTAAAATTTGGATTTAAAATCAAAGTGGTTACAGACTAAAGTTGATTAGATCAGATAATAGGATTGAATATACTTCTAACAAATTCAATAAGTTTTATGAAGATACGGATATTGAGCATCAATTGACAACAACCTATACTCCACAACAAAATGAGTGAAAGAGAAAATAGAATAGTGATGGAGATGGTCAGACGTCTTCTATTTGAAAAAGAACTTCCCCACAAGTTCTTGGCTGAAGTAATTAATACTTCAATTTATTTGCTCAACAGATTGCCAACAAATAAGCTGAAGAACAAAACACCATTTGACGGTTACAAAGCTTTTGTGCAAAATCTAAAAATGTTTGGTAGCATCTTTATACACATATCCTTGATGTGAAGAGAGGCAAACTAGATCAGAAGGCTGAGGCTGGGATTCTGATAGGCTACAACATCATGATCAAAGGCTCCAGGGTGTATCAACCTTTGACTGGAAAGGTAGTTATTAGCAGAGACATCAAGTTTGATAAATCTGCAGTATGAAACTGGGACAAGTCAAGAGGTGGAGCATGTTAGAATTCAAATCTAGAGGCAATAACAAATGTAGAAATAATTTACATCAAGAGTAATGGTCAGATTGAAATTTTTGATAGCATCAAACGTTAAAATAAGGGTCCATATAATGGATTTTAATCAATACATTTCAGCTTCAGCTTGCACCGCATAATTTACCATATATTCAGAAAATCAAAGGCAGACACCATTCACGGTGCATGTTGTGTGATCTCAAGCATAATAACAAATGACACACCGCCTTTGAATACCCAGTATTTAAAAAATACACAATCGCCTTTGAATCACAAATTTTGGTAACTATAAGGATAGCCTCGCATATGAGTTGGGGTTCTTTGTAACAGCGAAAGGAGGCCTGATATGCTAAATATCCTACTCTTCTTTTTCACCGGTTCTTGAGGAATCCTCTGCATCGTTTGATCTAGACTGCCATAGACTGGCTTTGGCATTAGCAAGAAATGCAGAATCTGGTTCATGTTTATCTGAAGGTTCCTTCATTGCCATATATATATAAATTGCTATGACAGCATTGACTGATATGACAGCAAGGAATCCGCTCAACAATGTCAGTGAGTAGGAGGACAATTCGGTTGAACCTGTTCCAGATTAACGATGTTTAAATGAAGCAGCAGCAATTGAACTATAATAGTGAAGTCTCTTATCAAAACAACAAATTTAACATAGCATCTACTCAAGACTTAGTCCTCAAGAAAAGCAAGATGATTTACTGGGACACCATTTTGCGTGTGTGGCTTTGGGATCCTCTGATATCCTACAATTGATTTCCCCAGATATTACATGACATTTTGCTTCACAAAAACACAATATGTATCCATCTTAGTTTCACTAAGCATGTTTCAAACAACTTGAGGTTGGGAGCATGGAGCATTTCTCTCCACTCATGATCTATCCAACACATAATTTTAGTTAAACAGCTCAATCTAATGTTTATTCATTATCTAAATTTTTGCCTCACATGTCTCCATGGATTACCATCAATAAGGGCTGCCACTTCTAACCAGAGCATTTGCTAATTTTTGCTTGTGTTTGACCTACTGCATTACAAATGCATTACAATCAATGGCAACATTGTTATTTGTCCAAGTCATCCCAACTCAATCTCTCTCTTTAACTTCTATAGATTGTATGCCTCTCATTTCATGGATTCATTACTTCCTAAATCTCTGAAAGATTCATTAATTCCAAATCCTATTATCCAAAAAGAGAAGGGGAGAAGTTGAAGGAATGTAAAAGGCTGGGGGAGAACACAAACAGAATACCATCTCAACCATTATGAGCTAGCTGGGACATTTATTGCCAAAAGTTTTCCCATTCCATTCAAATAGTTGCACACAAGTTATACAACTGACAACAAATGAATCACTTGAGTTTGGGGGAAAAAACTCCAACAGAAACACTACCACATCTTCTTAACCCATTCTCTTAGAATTTAAAATGGAAAAGAATAACAGAAAATTGTTTAGCATCTCTTAACATTAAGTACCACATGAATTGAGATAAATGACACATGAAACAATAGTAAACTTACCAGGAAACAATTTATGGTTAAACCCATGTAAAATTACAATTGGAGCTACCCACATAAATATTGATGCAAAGAAGAACTTCTTTATAACTGATGACATCTTTAACTCCAGTTCTCCAGAAAGAAAAAATCTGATCTATCAAAAAGAATACATTGGCATTAATTCACTCTCTTAGGGAAGTCAATCAATTTACAGAGGGAACAAAAATAACTATTAGTAAGCTACCAACAAGCTTAAACACGACAAGAAAACAAGTCACCTGGAGTTTATACATTAGCCAAAGCCTAAATGTCATATCAAGTTACAGCAAAACAGAGTCTGGAGCTATGTTCTCTACCATCCATCAAGTCATTAAAATTGGAAGTGTTCCCCCCTCCCCCCTTCACTAATCAAATCGGAACAGTTTCCAAAAGCAAACAATAAGCAGTCTTAACTCCAGCATTAATACCTAAAGGAAAAAAGTGTACATGTATACCTTGCCTGGATTGTCTGATGTTAATCATTTTTATGGATGGATGCCATATCTTAATATTCTAGGGTGGGTTGCCCTATAGTTTTCTGATAGATAAAAAGATTGCAATTGCATATGCACTTCTCCACTTATTTGAAAATAGTGCAACAGCACTTGAATGGCTCCATTCAATAGTTGAGGCAAGTGGATAGAACTATGGACCTTTGTCAACAAGTGTGCAAATATTGTTCCTACTACACAGCTACTTCGCAAATGCACACAACTCCCCTCCCCCCCCCCCCCCTCCCAACCCCAAAACACCATAATAATGATAATAACAATAATATCAAATAAGTTATCCTTAAACAAGTGCAGCAACTAACTGTAAAGTTAAGTAAGAAATACTGAACATAAATTTATAGCTACATCAAATATGCAAGGGGCATAGGAGTAGACAAAAGACCTGTACGCTTATGAGAGAATGCAGTAAAGCATGCATCAAGGCATGAGTACTGATATAATTCCATGTCTTTAGTAATAAGATAAGCAACAATAGCATAGGATGAAAACATGCTGTAGGAAAGTAAGTACACAGAGGTGATACAGTATCTTTTCAACTGCTATAAGTCAGCTCACCTGAGTACAAACTCCCTGTGCATTTTTTTCATTGAAAACTATTTCGTTTGCCAATAGTTGTAATAGAAAGCATGAATGCAAAAATTTGGGAACAACTAATTGAACCATCTCACATACCTTCAGCATAAAACACCCATAATAGCAAAAAGAATAGTACATAGTACATAGTGGCATATAGTGCCCTACGGTCAGTGATAGCAGCGCTGACGCATACTATTCTCTGCTCACACTATGGTATTATACTAACATGTTCAAGGCATGCCAATGCTCACAGTACCATGATAGACCTGCTGTGAATACCAGTGTTCTAAACTAGTCTATCTCACTAATGTCTAAATGATATCCTATGTCATCATAATACTAAGATCATGTATAAACACCATAGTATGCAACAAAGTGCATAATATCCATTAATAGTTAAATAAACTGAGTACAAAAGAAACAATTGGGAATCATCATCTTATATCATAATGCAAGTGTCTCTCCAAATAGGACGAAAATATTTCATGAGCATTAAGTAATCATGGAAGATTATTAGGTTTAAAGAGTACATGATGCATTAGTATATAGAAAGTAAAACATACAAAGAAGTCAAACTTGTGGTGAAAGCAGAGGTTGAGTATAGGAGTATCAGACTCTAAAATGACAAGTAGGGTTGTCAATGGGTTGGGTCTGGCACAGATCCGACCTGTTCCAAGCCCGTGAGATCCAGATCCATTTATAATGGACCTAGACCAAACTCATTATATCAAAATCCGTTTGTCTATTGGGTTGGGTCTGTACAGACTAGTTGGTTCCAAAAATGGCCCAGAACCATTTAAGTGATGCAGCCCTCAGACTTGCAGCTCTCTCCCCCCATGAAATTGAAGGCCTTCACTTGCCACAACTGCAACACACTAGGGTTTTGGTTGGACGGCAGGGTGAGGTTCTCTCTCTCTCTCTCTCTCTATACAAACTAGGGTTTCTGATTTCATTAGGATTCTCTTTATTGTACTCATTTGCTCATCCTAATTCCAGATCTCTGCAATTACAATCATCAAGTAGCATTGATTCTCACCAAAATGCTTCCTTGCAAGAGCTTTACAGCCACCTGGTGATTTCTGCAGCCATCGTTGAGTCTAGTGACCAGCGATTCTCTGTTCAACCAGCAAAGTTTAAATCATCTGTCAAAAGTCTCTCTCCTTTGCTTGGTAAATCTGAACTCTCAAATCCTTTTTTTATATGTGGTTTATGCTTTGTCTTTTCTTTCAATTAATATGTTGTTTTTTCTTTAGATCTGTTGGTTTCATCCCTCATGTGTTCTTTTTTGCCTGTGTAATGCTTGTTGCTGCTACTTCACAAGCAACCCTGTGCAGTTCGTATAAAACTATAAATAAAATATATATGCTTTTCTATTCCATCTATTAAAATGTCGATTTGAGAATACATGATTTTTTGGACACCTAGTTGTTGAACAGTATATGATTTTCTTGCTCTAGATTTATCCACAAGAACAGTACATTAGAGTGAGATGCAAAAACACAAACCCTTTTCCTTTTCCTTTATTTTTCCCCTCTTACTGCCTATATGTATGTGCGTACAAAAAGGCATTTTAGTTTTGATTTTTGGGGGGGTGGGGACAATTTCTATCAGAGTTTCAGCCAATTAATTCATTTTCCATGTTTTTTGCTGTGGTAATCTGAATTGCACATCCTATTCTTTAATTATTTAATATGTATTCATTTGGGTTAGATGGAAGGAGCCCACACTTATTTGTGTTTGTGATTGTTTCAAAGCGGGTGAACCTTTTACTTGATATTTTTGAGGCACAACTGCTTGTCCTCTGCTATAGGGTAAATCCTGCAAGTTTAGGTTGGTTTTGTTGAGCAGATTGTACTTCATCGTATTGGGGTTTTACGGAACTGGATTAAAAACAGCTAAATAGGGGTTGTTATTAGCTTCAGATGAAACTTCTTGGGCTTGTTTTTTTATTCTAAGGGGCAGCCTGTATTCTATTCATAATATAAGCTCACCTTTTATAAATATAAAAAAATAAAAAGAAAAAGCAAAGGGAAGAATTCTTCATTTCAGATATTGTATTTCCCTTGTCGCTGTGGATTTAGTTGTGGTGGTGGTTTATATTGCATGAAACCGATCAACTTTGAGTTTTCATTTCAACAATTAGATGATGATAATCATCTAAATCCATAGATTACAATTAGAAGTTAAGGTGTTGTTCATGTTTCTTTGCTCTTCCATACCTTAATTCCTGTCCAATCAAACTCCCTAAACAAAAATTGTCACGGTTCTCTAAATTTTGTACCAAATCACTGTAACTTAAATATTAAGTCTGTAATCCAGTAATTAAAGTCTTTTAACTAAAAACGTTCTTATTTGTGGTCTATATAACAAAAAAGGGCTTCATACTACTGTTTGGATATACAGTTCCAGAAATTGTGATACCTATTTCTCGGGTCCTTTTTCCGGACAAACAAGCTGCAGAAAATCACTTCTTTCTTTGGGTTTGGCAGCTAACTACAGGTCCCAAAACATGGGTGGTTGTTTCTTGTTGCTGTCGATTTTGAGTTACTCCATAAATCAGTATGCATTAGCTTACTCCTGTTTTGAGTGGAAATTTCCTTCTAATAATGCTTTTCTTCTTTTCTCCTCATTTTCTATGTTCTCATACTTTCTGGTTGAGTTCCTTGATTTTATTAGTTTGAATGCTTGCACATATTAAATTTTATTAGTTTGAATGCTTGCACATATTAATCATGGGGTGGTTGTCTATTGCATTTTCTGGTTGAATTCTTTAACTTAATATCCTTGCACATATTAAATTTCAGTTTGATCTTTCATGATTTCCATGAATCAGGGCCAAAGTTTGTTGCCTGGATTTTTACCAATGTTGGTTTCTGGAGTACTGGTAAATTAACAATCAATTCAAACAATATATTACGTACCAAAAGTGATATTTCAAGAAATTAAGAGGGAATTCTTATACAATTTGTTGTTTGTTTATTTGACAGGATTCTTAACTTACAGTTGATATGCAAGATTTTGGGCAACAAATTAACTGAGTAAGAAAAAACTTATATTTTTGTTTTGGATGTATAGTTGTAATTTGTATTAATGTTTATTTAACTTTGATTTGTATTACTTTATCGATCTGTGGTGAGAGTTTATAGGAAATTAGGCTGTTGTGAATAGTGGAATAGTTAGGTTCTTTTATTTGTATTTTTAGGTTATTTGTCCATGTCATCCAATTTAGAAGCAGCTATTCTTCCTATGCCATGGTTCAAAGAACACGCATGATAAATTAAGAACCATCATATATGTTGTATTTACATTGCAAGCAATTCTTTCTATCCTCTGGCTCTGGTTCATAAGTTTTGCAACCTCACATTAACAATGTGGTTTTATAATCTGGCAGCAAATAAAGAAACTGTGCAGTTTTTTTAATTGGGCTGGGTCTGGTTTTTGGGCCAGATCTGTACCATTTACACGGTGGGTCTAGGTCTGGGTCCAGGTCCAGTTGGGGTCTAGTGGGTGCTGATTGGACAATGAGGTGCATGATGGGTCCAAAATTCACACTTGAGGTGTGTAATAGGTTCCAAAATACAACTTGAGGGGCACAATTGGTCCCCCTCAAAGTTCAGGGGCACAGATGGTTAAAAGCCCCAAGTTTAGGGGCACAAATGTGTCTTATGTCAAGTAAAGTATGTTAGAATAGGGGTCCAATTCATAAATTTAGAAGGCTAAAGGCCAATTATAATTTTTAAATCTTAAGGGCCAATAAATAATTTTATAAACTTAAGGATTAATTCATAATTTTATAAACTTAAGGCCCAGCCCATAGTTTTATAAACTAAAAGGCCCATTTTATTTTTTAAAAGATTTAAGGCCCAATTCTTAAATGATAACACCCATATTATCTTTTAAAATATCTTAAAGCCCAAAAGTAGAAAGTGCAGCCAAACACCCCTTGAAAAAAATCAAAGGTGCAACAAAAACAAAGGGTCACTATTGGACGATGGACTCTGATCAGCAGTTTTGGCAATCGGAATTGATAATTGAATTTCCCCAGTCATGGTGATTAACATATCCGAAAATGAAGATTTAACAGTCGAATTTTTGTAGATCTACAATTTAATTTTTGGCCTAAAAGCTGTCACCAGTCACCTCTGGCCGGTGATTTCATGATCAAGACTAATCATTGGATTCCCCTGACCACGGTGATTCATACACCAAAAAAAGAGAATGATCCAACAGCAAGTCTAGGAAAACACCGCCGGTCACCGTCCATGGCAGATTTCAACAATTGGAACCAACCATCGGACTCCGCTTGCCCAATGAACCACATATCCAAAAATTGAAAGGATCTTTAGGATGGAACTTAGTATGTCTGAGTTTTAAGTTCACATTCTTCCAAAATCTCGTGTATATATATCGCATGTATATGCATATATAGACCAAAACGTTAAAACTAGGGTCCTAAAAGCTGACCAAGTACTGGGGCAAGACTCAGTTGTCGTCGTCAGCGACCCGCTGAAAAGTGGTTGACGCCATCCATTCTCTGGAAGGAGAGAGCTTTTTGACAGATATTGAGAGTGAAATATGTCGTCGGAAAAAGTTCCTTCATTCTATATGTGACCCAATTGGGATCCTTCACAAAACAAGTTGGATCTGTCCCATTTTGTGAAGGATCCCAAAACTTGTATCTCATGTTTCCAAACTTAAGGATTGTTTTGTCATATTCAAAAAAATATAATTTAACAATTCTCTCACCTTTCTTTAATAATGACAAAACTATTAAAGAGAGAAAACATGTTTCACATATGAAACAAAGTATGATCATAATCTCTGCTTTGATATATGAGCCCATAATCAAACCACATTCTCATATAAACATGTGAATCCATTGGAACAAAGCATATATAAACACATATTTCTCATATTGAACACTTATTTCTCCTTTGAACAGAATTTATTGAACAAAGCCGTCATTAAGCCACTTGAGATGTAGAAGAAACAGAATGATGAGAGGACACAGGGAAATCATTGCTCGAACACTCCAATATCTAAGTTATGCACTTGAATTTGTTGGAGGCTTGTAAATAGCATTAAAGTCAATGTCAGCGGTGTACCCTTTTTAGAATAAGGGCTCACCTATGTAAGGGTTCGTGATAAACATCTCTGATATTCTGGATCAACTAAGATTAGGACTTTTATAGATAATGCCTATCCTTTACGGAATTCTTGAAGCAATTTTCGGATGTTAGAGTTTATCATGTTCGTGCTTTTTTCAAGACTTTTCCGTGGGGAAGGTCCCAAGGAGATCTGACAGTCTCCCGGGATATAGATTGGTTTCCAAGTGAAACTAGTCTCTTGGAACCGTTTTTAGTCTCCGGGATACTAGAGTCTCTTGTGACCGTTTCCAGTCTCTCGAAGCAGTCCATGTTCGCAGGAGACGCTTCAGTCTTCTGAAGACTATTTTATGCCCTTATCCCTTCTTGGTATGGGCTTTACTTTTTGGTGGGCTTTTGCCCGTGACACATCACATATAATTAAGGTTAGCTAGCTATTAAACAAATATGCTATATGTGAAAATATATAATTTTCATAACAAACTAAGTACTTGCCTGTAATTTGTACAAAGATGTCTGAATTTGGCCTTCCACGGCCTGAGTCTCTGGTCCTACAAACAAAATGAACCCTATCAGAATTTCACATAGGAATCAGAGCAAAACACCTATGTATATTAACTATACAAGACCACCTTTTGATACCCGTTATTGAAATGGGTTAACTTTTATGTTGTCCACTCCTTGTTCTAGTCAAATTTCGTCAGTTGAGCCGAATATTACCTGAATTAAAACGTCGACTCTCATCTTTTTTTTGGCCTTTGAATTTCAACATTCTTCGTATAAAACTCGTCTTATTTTCACAATTTGCATATGAGTCCCAGATTTTATAAAAATCACATTCGTGGTCCATTTTTTCCCAAAATCTCATTTCAGGTCAAACCACTACATTTTAATTACATTTTACCCTAAAATAATGCCTTTATTACATAAAGGCCCTTAAATAACCTGTTTAAAGCCATATTTTCCATAATTTCACCAAAACCCTTAACTTTTCCAAAATTTCTCAAAAACCCAAAACTTGAAAAACAAATTAACAAAAACCTCCAAGTTTTCCTTTATTTCATTTCAGCACCCTACACTTTTAATTAATTGCGCAACCGCCGCAAATAATAAAAAACCCAAGGATGGAATGAGGAATCACACAGCCGCCGACCACTGTCAGCTGTCGTCGCCTTTCGTCGGCCAGTGACCTCGGCCATCTGACTCCACCATCAGAAGCATATCGTCGCCAAGAATGTGATATCCAAAGTGGAATCAGATCCAACGATCAGATCTACCCAGATCGGACAATTAATCCTTGGAATTCTGGTCACCGTCAGCCACCGCCAACCGATGATCGGAACTGGTCATCGGATTTTCTCAACTGTGGTGGTTAATATATCCAGAATCCAACGACTAGATCTACCTGATTTGGAAATTAATTTTTTGGTCAAACGATTTCATTTTTGAAAGGGCATCACCGGTCACTGTTCATGGCAGATTTTAGTGATCCAAGCTGACCATGGGAATCGACTTGTCTGTGACCCACATACCCAAAAATTAAGAAGATCCATCGGTTGGATTCAACTAGATTTAGGTTTTAATTTTAAAAAAAAAAATTATCTGCACGTATATGCGCGCGCGCGCACATACACAGATATTAACACTAGAAACCACCGGAAAATGGCGAAAACCACTTACCTTGGGGTCGAACAGTTCCGACTCGTCACCACCGGGCGCCGGAACTTGTTGGGTGATGATTTCAAGACTACTACTAGCGAGATCGGAGACAGTTTTACGGTGAATCTGGTATCTTCGATCCAACGGTTGAATCGCAGGAGATCTAGTTGGAGAAGAAGAGGAGGGAGAGAGAGAGAGAAGGGAGGCGGGCGGGCGGGCGGGCTAGGGTTTGGGGAAACAGAAAAGTCTCCTTGATCCGTCTCCTTCTCATTCCTCACCCATTTGGGTCGGGTCCAAGTCAGCAAATCGGGTTGACCTGATCCGTGTCCTCCTCGTTCCATTCTATTCCACCTTATAACATTATTTTATAGATAATGATTAATGACGATATTACCAATTATATGATATTTCTTTATTGAAAAAGATTAAAGAGATCATGTATTATTATTTTTTTTATTTATAATATCTCCTCTAATGAGGATACGACACATGATTAATGATACTATCATCAATCATGACTTCTAATATTATTCATATATATATATATATATATCAAGTATTACATTTTTAGGGTTGATTTTGATTTTGTTAGTGGAGTCTTGGTTACCATTTACTGATGGTTGTTGGAGAAAGTCTCTCAAATACCTAAAATTAAGAGTTTTGAGTGCTTAATTACTTGAGTTTACTATTGGCTTAATTAATTATTATTTACTAAAAGTCTCTGGAGATTGAAATGCTTAATTAGCTGGTTACCATTTACTGGTTAAGCCATTTACCAACGATTTAATTAGTTGAGTTCGCTATCGAGAATCTGTAGAAAGCTTTTATTCGACAAATGGCTTAGTTGGGGGTTGTTTTTGTTGAGGTCTTGGTTACCATTTTATTAGTTGTTATTATTAAGATATGATAATAAATTTATTTAACTTAAACGTAATTGTCAGGCCATCTAAGTCTACAAGAAAAAACACCCTCAAAGAGCGTGATGAGATCCTCACGTAAACACTCTAATGCTTAAATCAGATACTGAGAATGTTGAAAATTATAAAGTAGAGTTTCCACTAATATTAGAGACATAAATTTTTAAAAATGAATGGATGTTTATTTATAGAGGAGAATAGAGAAATCATAAATCTCCTTGGTTTGAGATTTTTATAGATGATGTTTATTCCAATATTATAATATCTTATTAGAATTAAGATTTTTAATAGATAATATTTATCCCTTTTGTACCAAGATTTTATTAAGATTCCTAAAAGATAATGTCTATCTTTTTTATGGGACTTTCAAGGGGACTTATAGATGTCGAAATTATCCAATTTGCACGTTGGATGAGATTTCTCTCCCTCATGCATATACGGGGAAAATTATTTGAGCTAGAGACGGCATTTGCCATGGGTTTTTAGGCCAGCCCAATTTCTTGAGTTGGCCTAGCTTATTTATTTTTATCATCATTAATTTTATTTTGTATAGTGGCGTATCAATTGGTTTCTAGTCTTTCTTTTAGATTTCCCAAAATGAGAGTTGTTTTTTCGTGTATTTTTTAGGTAAATTTAACGTACACTCACTGAACTTTAAAAATGTAACTACTTACTCACTAAATTTTAGATTGTTATTATTTACTCACTGAATTTTGCTCAACGTTAACCATCTATCACCCGTTACATCTTGCAAACAGAAAACGCCCACATGACTAACGGAATCCATGAAAATTTAACAAATAATTGGTGAACTTAAAAAATATAACTACTTACTCACTGAATTTTGGATTGTTACTACTTGATTATTGAACTTTGTTCAATGTCAACCATCCATCACCAGTTACATCACCGTCTAATGTTGCAAATGGAAAATGCCCACATGGTTAATGGAATTCGAAGTGGCCCAATCAAATCTTTATTTTCAGCCAACTCAACTCTAGTAGTTACGGTCACTGCCGACCCTTTTGCAACTGTCGCCTCACCTCGCCTCCTCTCCTCTCACGCGCCAATCACCTCTGCTATAGCAAGGAAAGGCGAGAGAGATGAGAGAGAGAAAGTGAAACAGTGTGTTGCTAAGTTGGCCAAAAATAAGGATTTGATTGGGCCATTTCAGATTTTGTTAGCCACATGGGCATTTTCCGTTTGCAAGTTCAGACGGTGATGTAACGAGTAATAGATGGTTGACGTTAAACAAAGTTTAGTGAGTAGATAGTAACAGTTCAAAATTCAGTGAGTAAATAGTTACATTTTTAAAGTTCAGTGAGTGTTTGTTAAATTTTCTAGGATTTCGTTAGCCACGTGGACATTTTTTATTTGCATTATGTAACGGGTGATGGATGGTTGATGTTGAACAAAGTTCAGTTACTAGGTAGTACTGAGTTATGCTATTTTGCCCCTATGTGAAATTAACCATTTTGTCCTTTTGTAAAGTCTCTCTTCCCCCTCCAAAAAAAAAAAAAAAAATCTGCAAAATGCCTAACATCCCTTTCCCAATATCTCTCCCTCTTTCACTTTCTTCATAAGACCTTTGAAAATCACTAATCAACACTGTCATAAAGTTCATTAATATTTCGAGCAGTTCCAACTTCCAAGTTGCATTGTTCGAATTCTTAATCTTCTCTTAAGGAAATACTTACCTCTGGACAAATATACCATAAATCAACTTATTTCTAAATTTTGAGTGTGGGCACAAATATATTTGCAAAGACACCAAATTTGATAAAAAAAATTCTAAAAGTAAAAAGGTCAATAAAAAGAAATGGACAACAAACAAAGAGCTATTTTCTTTTTTTTTTTTAGCTAAAAAAAATAATATTGAAGAACATGGAGAATTTGGAAATTTGAAGAACAATGTAAAAATAATATAAATTGCAATACAAGACTTGTATCCAGAAGCAATGATCAGAGGGAAACAGATCTAAATTGTCAAGTAGTGTGGCTTTACCGTGTCAATTGAAAAAAGGCATCGGTGGCCACTTGAGGTGAATCCATAGAAAGATGGAGAGGGATAGGTCAGTGACGGAGATGATTGGTGGTTCCATAGTGGTGACGCCTTCGTGGGGAGCTTGGAGATGGTGGCTATGGCTATATCGAGAGAAAAACGGTGGCGTTATGGCTCACAGTCGGGGAAAGGGTCTTGAGGAAGCCAAAGACAGAAGGTGGATGCAGGAGCTCGTAGAACAGAGCTTAAAGCCCACGACCAGTTGTGTCGTCACTGTAGGCTATAGGATCGACAGAGACATAAGCAGTAGTGGGAGGTAGATCAGCCGAAATGATGGTGTTGATCCAACGGCGAGTCAGCTTGTTCCGCTTTCTCTGTGACTAATGGAGAATGGTGGTTTCGGCGATGGTCACGATAAATTTTTGGTGAAATTGTAGGTGGGGTAGAGAAAAGAATGGGCAGCTTGGCCGATTTTAATTTAGGTCCAATTTATCACGATAAATTGCTCCAATTTAAATCCAAAATAATGCCAACTTATCACGATATTCCCCACTTGTAAACCATTCTGTAAACACTCTTCTGTACAAATAGCATAACTTAGGTAGTTGAAATACTCGAAAAATTTTATGGGTTTCAGAGAAATTTTATAGGTTTAAGTGTAATTTTTATTGGGGCAAAAGGGTAATTTTTCAAAGTTATTGGGGTAAAAGTATAATTTTTCAAACTTGTGAGGACTAAGTATAATTTGTTGAAAATTAAGCACTTGAGGACAAGGGGCCAAAGTGAAAGAAAGAGGAAGTAGATGGACCAAATAGCAAAAATTACAGTGTGAACACTGCAACAACCAACAACCGCACTGTGGCCGCGACCATCAGCGTCAAATCGTCGTTTCAGGCAAGGTAAGGGCCATCATGGCCTAGAGAATGGTCACCGGTACAAGGCAAAGCCCTGATTGGCCAAAGGAACAGTAAAAAAAGGCTATAAATAGTTGGATTTTGGCTGAGGGTTTCACCAAAATTTCAATTGAAAATCCGAACATTTGGAAAAAAAATCGGGGAAAATAGATAGAGAGCTTTTGTTCTCCACGTGAGGGAGAAGATTTTTGGAGAATTTGAGGGATTTTGATGCGGTTTTGAAGTGGTTTCGAAGCTTCACCGAAAAATCAAGTACCACCGAAGCAGAGGATTAATTAGCCAAATCGAGGGGGTTTTGGCCAGATTTTTGAGCTAAGGGTTGGTCCATTATGTTTGAAAGGAAGAATAGAGCAAGAAAGAGGAAGAAAAAACAAGAAATAAAGAAAAACTAGTGCTCGCCCGGTGAGAGGAATGCCAAAGAAGGCACGTGGGAAACATGCACAAGGCGAGTGGGTACGGGCGTGTGCAAGGTGCGTAGAGGTAAGAAAAAATAGAGGAAAAGGGAAAAATAGCGAAAAAATGGAAAATAATTGGGAAAAATTATGAAAAATCAGGGAATTTAATTTTATTATTTTTCTCAAAATTTTGGTCAGAAAAAATATCATGGAACATATTTCGAGGTAGGGCATTAGTTTCAAGAAAGCTTAAATAGTTAGATCAAGGTGAGTGGCTTATTCCAAAAATTTACACGTGAAATGGTTTACCAAAATTGAGCGTGATTTTCATGAGGGTTGCCAAAATATATGCTATTTATGTGCATCTTGTCATGTCTGTGCATGTTATATTGCCTCGGTAATTATGATATTGCATTTGGCATGATATTATTGGTGGACCGTCCGGGCCCAATCTCGGCCCTCTCCTTAGGTCCAATCTCGGTCCTCTCATTGGGCCCAACCTCGGTCCTCTCCTTGGGCCCAATCTCGGTCCAATCTTGGTCTTCCATTTGGACCCAGCCTTGGCCCAGCGCCAGCTTGCCACGGCATCATTGTGATTTCCACTAGATATTCGTGCGACAGCCTTAGATCCTGTCCTTATTAATGGCGGATTCCATCCACATTAATGAGGGTCCCGTCGCCACCATGCTACGACCTGGAAACCTCTACAGACGCTGGATAGCCAGTCCCATCACCTGTGTAATTCTCGAGATTTTCATACTCAAATTTGAGGTAGTATTAGAGATTTTCAGGTTCAAATACTTGAGGAAATAGGTCCTTCCAAGGGATTATAGAAACCTTAAGGCAAAGATTTAGTTTTTGAGCAAGTGGTAAAATTGTAAATATTGAAATTCGGGTCAAAGTGTAATTTACCCAAAACCTTGGGGTATTGGCAGAATAAGTCCATTTTTTGGGGACCAAAAAATACAATTAAAAATGACCCAGGGACCAAGTTGCAAGGGGTCTACGTGTAGTTACCTGAAAAGTTTGGGCCAAAGCGTCGTTTCTTGAAACCTTAAAATATCTCATCAAAATATCTTTGCTTTGCTTAGCCTCCAAGTGGGACACATGGCGAGTCTTGGTTGGATGCACATGGGTGGCAATGATGAAACCTTATCACTTCGCGACACGTGGAGGATTTTGATTCGTCGGGAAACTCTATAAATATAAAGCCTTTGTAGCCTTCATTTGGACATTCTTTAAGAGGGGAAAGAAAGAGATTTTGGAGGGGGGAAACGCTACAAAAATAAAGGGAAGGTTCTGCCAAAATCGGGGAAGAAAATCGGAGAGGAAATGAGGCTTGTCGGAAAGTTCGTGTCTCTACCATAAATCATGCCAAATGCCATCGAACAGTGTTTCTTGCATCCTTTTGCTACATCCTAGTCATTTTGGCTTCATTGGGTGTGGGAATTGACTTGCATATCATGCCTTTGTGGCTTACATGTCATATTTTTCCTTGGTTATGCATATTCATTCTGTTTTGTCATATATCACGTTCGTGTTGGTGACTGTGGCTAGTTGTTGGGACATCATGGAAGATCTTGTGCTCTTACGGTGAGCTAAGGAGTGACTATGATGACCGTGGGGGTGATTGCAACACCTTGGCATTGTTACCATAGGGGTGGATTTCATAATAGCATTATTGCATTTGCACTCACATACCTTTCCTTTTCCGATTCACTCACTTAGATGTAATATCTAACTTGGGTTGATGCCCCTGAAATGTTCCACGTTCTAGGTATATCAAAAGTATCAGGTGTTTTAGGTTCCAGTTCAAAGCGTGGGCAAGGAGGTGGAGCTTCGCTAGATTTGGGTTGTGATTTATTATGTACCCGTGTAATCTTACAACAGTGATATATTGTAATAGCAGATAGGATACTCAAGTTTGTAATAAGTATAAGGGTGCCCTACAGTTGTATTACAGTGATAAGTTGTGTCTTTTGGAGTATTGAGAGCCTTATACATTTCTTGTACTGGTAAATAAAATCTAGTGGAAACCCCTTTATCTAGCTTGGGCTAAGCTTTCAGGTTCGATCCAATACTTCCGTTGGTAAGGGTTTCCATAACGCCTGTAGGTGATATCTTCTTAATCATATTTCAAGTTATTGCGTATTTGGAAAAGCAGGGCGTTACAACCTACAAATGCATGCATGCAGGAGGATATCTCCTCCTTCTATATCAGCCAGCTCTCTTCAGAGCCAAGATATGTTCTGATCTCTGACCTACTGATACACTGCCTTTCTTTACTCTCTTACTCACTCGACCGTTGAAGTGCTTGCAGGTGCCAACCTCTCCTCAGATGGACTCGTCGCCGAAGGCTGCGCCCTGCCTTCAATTGTCCTTTTTTGGTCAAGAAGGAACATCTGGCGCCCACCGTGGCGCTTGGTAAAACTTACGTACCCCATAAGCTCACCAAAAGTCTTTCAAACTAACCTCCCCGTTGCCACACCATGGTGTGGACCAAAAGCGCCCCCCGCCTAAGAGCCAAATGACACCGATCACCCTCCACAAAATGTAGCTGTCATAGAGGTCCTTCTCCAGATAGTCCAACAGCTCCAGAATCGAGTTGCTAAATTAACAAAAAATCAGCAGCGTGATCAACCCAACGAGCGAACTGACTGCGATGCAAAAGGTAGTCGTCACCAACACCATCAGGCTACCCACACCTCTATTCCCTCACCTTCGGCGTCCTTGTACTCCCATAGCCATCCCTTCTCTAAGTTCATCATGATCGTTCCCTTACGCAACGGCTTCCACCCTCTCTACACCTTAGAACCTTATGACGGCACCACCGACCCTCAGGATCACCTCACCACCTTTAGCGCTGCCATGCTGATAAGCGGAAGCTCAGACCCAATCATGTGCTGGTCCTTTCCTAGCACCTTGAGAAAATCGTCCATGTTGTGGTTCTTATCCTTGGAGCTGAATTTTATCCACGACTTCTCTGAGCTAGCCATTCACTTCCTCACTCATTTCTCCACTAGTCGAGCCCATCGCAGGACCTCGGCCAGTCTTATCAACCTGAAACAGGGTGAACACGAGCCACTGCGGACATTCATGAGCAGGTTCTTTCAAGAAGCCCTCCAAATTAAAGATCTCAACCCTACGGTATCGCTGTACGCCATTACGGTTGGATTAAGAGCAGGACCCTTCACCGATTCACTGGTCCAAAAACCCCTCGCCACCCTGGCCGATCTCAGAACACGCTCGGCGGGGTACATCAACATGAAAGAAGCCTCGGTCGCCTGGTGCATGGAAGCTGAGCTGCAAGTACAACTATAATCGGCCCCCCAACCGGGACCTCCTCCCTGGCATCAACATAGCCATAGAAGGGACCCCCACCGAAACCAAGAAGGCTGGGATCACAACAAAGGGCAGAGAGAACCACCCCGGGCCCTCAAGCCACCTCGGTTACACTACAACGCTTACACTCCCCTCATAACATGGCGGGACCGAATTTTTTGAGAAGTCTACAATGCCAGGGTCATTCCTCTCTTGGATATCAATGAACAATGACCCCCTCGTGGTAACACCAACACCAGTAAGCGATGTGATTACCACCGCATGTTCGGGCACACGATCGAAGAGTGCACTGCCCTAAAAGACCAAATAGAGTGGCTGGTCAGGGAGGGCTATCTCCATCAATATGTTTACTGACCAAACCAGAGATGATCCCCTCAGGGCAACCCAGAAAGGTAAAAGAGACACAGCCCTCAGAGGCGACACCAAGCAGGCAGCAGACAAAATGCCAGACCGCCCCCAGGAAACTCGATAACCGGGGTTATTGACACCATCTCTGGAGGCTTCGCAGGCGGAGAAGAATCAAGCTCGGCAAGAAAATGACATCTCCAAGAGGTAATGTCAATAGATAGTGCCGAAAAGAGACCAAGGAGAATTCCCCGCCACCCCGCAATCTCTTTTACCGAGGAGGATTTCAAAGGTATCGACAAAAACCTCGACGATCCCATGGTAATCTCGGTCGTCACCGCCAACTTCTTGGTGAAGAAAGTCCTTGTATATCAGGGCAGCTCGACCGACCTGATGTACTTGTCAACCCTAAAGAAGATGGGAATCCCCGAAGGGGGACTAAGACCATTCGATGGAAACCTTATTGGTTTTTCAGGAGAACAGGTAAGCGTCAAGGGCTACATCAACTTACTAACTTCATTCGAGACAACTCCCCTCGTTAAAACAATTTGCAACCAATATCTAGTCATTGACTGTCGAACACTATGCAACACAGTGCTTGACTGCCTTTCTCTCAACAAATTAGGCGCAATAGTGTCCACTCCCCATCTAGCCATAAAGTTCCTAGTAACAGACACCAAGGTTAGAACCATTCACACCGACCTGAAAGAGGCTCGGCAATGTTACCACGACAGTCTCAGGATTCGAAACCCCTAGCTTGATAAGGATAGTAGGGGAATCGACACTCTCAGGAATAATGGTCAAGTAGCAAGGATAAATGGCCAAGCCTCGCACCCTAGTGTGCACATGACAGAGTTAGAAAAACAAAACCAACCAGCAGATAACCAATGTCGACCCGAAACAGAGCCCCACCTCGAAGAACTAGACTCCTGCCTAGAACAAGCTATCTGTGGCACGAGTGTCACACTAGGATCAATATCAACAGTAGAGCCTGCCACCTAGCTGAATCTGTGAGATGAGGAAGCAAGGGCGCACCCCAACCAAGCAGCCATACTTCTAGGGACTCCTTTTTGCACCCCAACCAAGCAACCATACTTCTAGGGACTCCTTTTCGCACCCTAACTATAATACCCGAGAAATTCTAAAGGACTCAAGGGAAATTTATCTTGGGAAAAAAATGGAATTCAAGGATAAATTAAGGGTGTAAGGGTAATTTATTATCGTATGAATGACCGAATCGACTGCAGGGAGTGTCCTGGAGCCGAGATGCCAAAGAAAAATGATATGGCCGTGATGAGTATTTCGAGGCATGATTTATGCCATAGAAAGAAATGGAATCAGGAACCATTTTCGGCATAGCTAGGAATCGGGCTGAAAAACTGAATTCTCGTAGGAGACTCCCAAAAAGATGATGGAAGCCTTGGGAAGTTTCAGTTCATCGAGTAGGACAACCCTTCGAAAGTTTCAGGAAGAAACCAAGAGGTTTAAAGCCAAAACGAAAATTTGGGCCTAAGTGTAATTTTTCAAAATTGCCGAAAGGGGTCAAAATGATATTCTCTGAAAGTTTCAAGGGAGAAATGGAAAGATTAGGGCTTGAGGGGCCTAATGGAAATATTCAAAAGTTGAGGGAACTTTGTGAAAAAGGGTCAAAACAGAAAAAAAACCAAAGTAGTGGGGGCAAAAGTGCAAAAAATAAAAATCTTGGTAATGGGAAATCGACCAGGCCACGAGGGGGGCCGAAAGCTTCTGGGGTTGCATGGACAATGGTCAGGGAGGGCCAAGGGGTGATGATGAGCCAACAATGGCCACCAGAGTGGCCAGAATTTCAAGAAAATCGGCCAAGAAAGTTGGCCGAAAATGGGAGACCTGCAACTCGCTTTTCCAGGTGAATATCAATGCTTTTAGGTCGATCTAGGGGTGGTGAAGACTCCTAAGGCAATGGGTTGGCCGATCTCAGGCATTTGGTCGCTTGAAAATGCCTATAAATAGGTATTGAAGAAGGCCGAAATTTGTAAGAAATGGAGCTTCAAATTGGCCACAAAATCGAACGAATTGAGAGGTGAGATTAAGGGGCTTTTATTGTCCATGACTTCAAGGTCATTTCTGGAGAGTTAGAACCATTTTCGTGCTGGTTTGATGGTGTTTCGAGCGTCGTCAAAGATGGGTGGCGGACGCCTTGGCCAAGCCTTTGGCCGGCCGGTTGGAGGTCTTCCTGTACTCCTTTGAGGCTCAAACTTGGCCATCGTGATCGACTGAGGAAGTAGAAGAGGTTGGTGGAGTAATCGGCTGTCATCAAAAAAATCTTGCCGGAGAAGATGACCGGCGCGTGCTGGTCACGCGCGGTCTTTCACGCGCCACCACTCGCCCTAGCGCATGTGGGCGCGTGGAGTATGGGAAAAATTGGAAAAAATCTACAAAAATCCAAAAAATATTTTATCGAGGTCCGTGTAAAAAGTTTTGAAGTTGGGATTCTTGATGTCTCAGTTTTAGCATCAAAGAGCCTCGTTTCACGTGAAAACGCAACATTCGGGTAAGTTCAATATTTTTCCTTTGAAGTTTATAGTCTATTATGAATTTTTGTAGAATTAGATTTGAGAAAATAGTCTCGATAGTATTTATTGGGATTTTAGAAGGAAAAATGGAAGAAAATGAAAGAAAATAGGAGAAAAGGGGAATATTGAGATATTTAGTGATTAAATATGTTTTCCATGATTGAGGTGATCGAGATGATGTGATGGGTGTAACTTTTGAGAGTTGACACAAAAATTGAGGTGGGGCATGCATATCGAGGCAATGCGCATTTTTCGAGGTGTCTTGATCTTTGGGCCAAGGTGAGTGATTTTCTCACAAGAACATGTATTTATGATATGATTATTATTGATATGCCCTACAAACTTGGAGAATTACAAGACCTAAAAAAGTTGTGAGACATAGACATGAAGCCCGAAGGCCCAACGGGTTGTAGGAGATCAAGTGGGGAGGGCCCACTCTGTTATGCCGAGTGGGTACGATACTGTTTTGGTTTTTTAGGAATAACTTTCTCATATGAGCTTTGATTGAGGTGATTCAAAGTTCTATGGAAAGATAAAATAATTATCTACAACTTTTGTGTTTTGAGTTTTAAGAGATTCGAGCTGAATCAAGGTGTAAATCAGGCATGAAGTGGATGCACTGCACTATCAAGGCTCAGAGTCAAGTATTGAAGGAAGATGGATCTGAATCAAGACAAAAGCCAAAAAGAAGGCATGAACGAGTGGCCCCCCACTCGGTCATGACCGAGTGGCCCCTCACTCGGTCATGGGGAGACCAATTTTCCACAACTTTTCATGACCCCACTCGGTTATGCCAAGTGAGCACGACACTGCTTTGGTTTTTTGGCCATAACTTTCTCATATGAACTTAGATTGAGCTGATTCAAAGTCCCATGAAAATCTAAGAGAATTATATACAACTTTTATGTTTTGAGTTTTGAGATATTCGAGCTCAATCAATATGAAAATCAGGCATGAAGTTGAGGTACGGGAACTACTCAAAATCGAGCCAAGGAAAAGGGCAAAAGAAGGCATGATTGGGTGGCCCCCCACTCGGTCATGACTGAGTGACCCCCCACTCGGTCATGGTCAAGTAGGCTTGGGCCAATCTCTCCTCTTTTCCCTCTGGATGGGCCGCGAAATCATCGAAATAGGCCGCGAGATTCTCGCCCCAATTCTCGCACGTCATTTCTCTCTCCTCCGATATAAATATGAGACCATGCCTTCATCACAAGGTATGCAATCTGGAGTTATTAAAGCATCATTTCGTATTTTCTCTTGGGATCTAACTTAAGCATAGGAGGGTTTGCGCGGGGACCCCCACCTGCGTCCTAACGGTGCTCTCATTTTGTAGGCCACTCGTCGCCCTCAGGTCACTCGGTCATCAAGGCCACTCGTTGCCCTCAGGTCACTCGGTCATCAAGGCCACTCGTCACCCTTAGGTCACTCGGTCATTTTGGGCCACCAGATCATCAGCCCATCAGATCATTAGGCCACCAGATCATCAGCCCACCAGATCATTAGGCCATCAGATCATCAGATCCTCAGCTCCCCTTGGTCACGAGACCTCAGCGCACGTGCACGTTGGAGACGAGATTTTACTCTCATCGCATCTTGGACACAAGACTCTCGGGACACTTGACTCTTAGAACCCTTAAGACTCAGAAGTCTCTAGAAACTCCCGTGGTCAACCATGCACCTTACATTCTCCCACATAAAAAAAAAAAATAGATTGTTGTATTTTGACAACAACAGTTATATATGCATGCTACTTATGAATGCAATATTCATTTTGTCATATTGCATGGAAGATCGTTATAATTGCATGGCATGATATTATTGTCACATTGATAATTATGCATGGAAATGGGATGTCACCCCCAAAGTGCAACCGTAATTCCCCTAGGGCAATGATGGAATAACGTTAGGCTTATCCTATCGAGGTTCGGGATTTGCCTAAGATTCCGTGCTAGGCTGGTGGGCCTAGGAAGTTACATTAAGGGAAAATGTTGTTCATGTTATCGCATCATGCATTCATATATATGTTTTGGACCCTCATTAGAAGTTTCATCTTCTAATGGGTTATGCCCCTGGAACATTCAACGTTCTAGTTGAGACTTACAGTTTAGGCAAGGAGCAAGTTGAGATATGACGGCACGTGATGGCGTGGCCGATGGATTCAACAGGAGGTTCTGGAAATTTGTCTATCCGGATATGTTTTAGCTTATGCTTTAATGAGTTGAGATATAACAATGTATTTATGTATTTCAGTATTGAGAATATGATGTAATATATGGTATGGATTCTTTATGGTATAATATAAGGCGAATTCAGGTATGTACCATATTAGGTTTCGATTTTAAGCTTTCGCATTTATGATGATTACCTGTCTTAGCTTAGTGATTATTACTTTAGTATGCTGAGAAGGTAGATCGGGATTGTCGGGATATGGTTTATATTGAAAAAAAAAGAAAAGATATTCTTGAAATTCCTAAGTGTTATTTAACGCTTAAGAAAAGTGGGGTGTTGTAGTTGGTATCAGAGCTTAACCCTATTTAGAGATTTGGGGAAAACCAATTTGGAGACTTAAGGGTATCAGATACAGTTAGAGCCAATTAGTAGAAACCCCAAGTGGAGGTTTAGGGGAAATGAGACTAATGGTTCGTAAGAAATCCCTACCTAGAAATTAGGGATTGTCGGTTGAAGTCTTAAAGGTTACTAGATTTAAGTGTTCTGTAGTGGAAGTGCATGTCTAGGAAAGTTCTGGCTAAGGAAAGACTTGGTATTTAAGTGTGTCCGTTTGTGACCCATCTCTCTTTCCTAGGAACTTACCTGATGTACTATTCACGTACAAACACTATTCTAGTATACGACTACTATTCTCGGTGAATAGTGGAAGATTGATGGGAGCTAATACCAGCAGAATGATCTAGCTATTAAAGTTAGGATCCGATGATATGATTCGGGTGTGAGGTTGACTCGGTAACCATGATTATGGATCCAAGAGATTTAGAGCCTGATGATTTGAGGTCATTAGTTAAAACCCTTACGATGAAAGATAGGATAATTGTGGTTATCAAGGATGATCGAATCATAGATGATTAATCTGATGTGACATGGCCTAGCTGATGAGTTAAGAGTAGAATGATAAAGATTTTCGAAGATCATTTAGTGTCTCAGAAATAAGATGAGTAGATCAGGGATCCAACGGATTGGATCAAACGAGGGACCAAAGATGGCCAAGTGATGGCATATGAGTTGCATCAATTGATAAGATGATAGTGGTGCAAACGATATGACTCGCAGAGACGGGATAAGGAACCCTAGCAGCGTAACGACACTACTGGTTCGGTGTTCGCAGTGACAAATCTGGATCTAGCGACCCGCGAGCAAAGGGCTGATGGATGGCTTGTGGTAAGGTACGGGAGACCCATTGACCAAAGCATTATAGCAGACTGCTAGGGAGATGATCAGATGCTAAAGATCTGGGATAACCCAGTACGGTCTGTACCTTATGTGGGGTTCGAATTCCAATGATTTAGGATATAAGGCGTACCACTAGCTTGTCAATCAAGGTTGGGAGCCTAGGGAATCGACCCAATGTAAGATGGATCGTATTGAGGAGACACGATCTAAGGAAGAAGAAGAATGTAATGTCTTGAGTGAGAACTGTGTGTCATATTCAAGGAATTGTATCTAGGTTCATGGTCATGAATTGGTAATGAGGCAAGCATCATGAGGCTTGAGGGGAAGATTAACCTCGGTGTCTAGTATGGCAATAGGGATCGTGAGATGGTCGTGTTTGCAATTACCTCAAGGAAAGAGTTGGGTGGCACAAAGGAAAGGCTACTCGACGTATGAAATGGACATGAGAGATGTATGCTCGTGAGCCGTGTAGGCGCTACCTATGAGGTGATGAAATCACCGGCCATGATGAGGGCCTAGAAGGAATGTTCTTGCAGAAGGAGTTAGACTCAGTGGCAACGACAATGAATGATAGTTCTTGAAGGACTACGACGAGATCGTGCAGTTTTCACTTGATACGTACCTGTGTGAGGGTCGACGTATAATGTAGGAGTAAGCCTACTATATGATGGGGGTGATGATAACAGCTGTGTGCTGGCTGAAGGTAAGTGTAGTGCCTAGGAAGAACTAATTTAATGGTCGTGTGCCGATGATCAGCTGGATCTGAAGAACGGAATGCGAGAATCGATGGATTCTTGATAAATGAGATTTCAGGTAGTGGAGCATGGATAGTCCAAAAACCTTAATGGTGAGTTGTGAGAAGACAATCTTGGTTTAAAGTAGAGTTCGGGTACCGAAAAGAAAGAGTTGCTTGGTAGGTCGTATCGACTCTAAGAGAATGATGAGAAGACCTAGTCAACAGAGGTTGTAACTATGATTCATTGTGCCAGATGGATCTGTAGAATCAGGTAAAGTTGTCAGTAGTCAACCCGACAAAGCGAACTCGGAAGCACCGTGATAAGTGGTGGATTGAGAGCCATAATTGCAAGGAAATCAAGTTCACCGAAAATGAATGGGACCAGATATCGTAATCTGATTTGGGATTTTTGGAGATAAATCAGTTTGAGATTCTTGAGGAATTTCTTGAAAGAACTGATTGAGGATCTAGGGATTCGTAATGGAACTTTAGAGTTTTTAGGAAGAAATCTAGTGAGGATTGGAGTACCGTAGGTGACGTAAGTACCTACCTACTCTAGTTAGCAGTATAGTTATGGATTGTCGTCTTGAAGATTGTGCAAATCTTTGATGTGATTGAGAGAATCAAGTTATGGCCGATGTGCCAGGATGACGGGCGGCAGTAAGAAGTTGCAGACCTAAATAGATTAAAGATCCGAGATTTTTGACTTTGGTGAATGTAACTCTCGTATGACTAGACAATTAGTCTAGGTAGCCTTGGTAGGCAAATTTAGAGATATATAGTTGGACAATCATTAAAATGATGATAGCAAGTTATGAAAATAACTGGCAAGTTATTGATAGGAGGTATAGGCACTTGCGGTCAGTGAAAAGCCATAAGAAAAATAGAAAATACCAGGATATATTCTCGGAAGATTTAACTGGATTATTTCTTAATGATGAAATTGCCAATGATAGCTTGGATGCTTAGCTATGTGTGACTTGATTAAGGACATGAATTATTGGGTGATAATTAAAAACGGATATTTTACCTCGATTAGATGAATTATTAAAACAATTGCAAGAGGCTGAGATATTTTATGATCAATGTACAATCTAGGGTAAGACAAGGAAATAAGACATTAAAAGTACCAAAAGCATAATATTCATTCCACATGTTCAAAATAGTTACAAGAGATTAAGCCGTACAATTACTCAAAGGAAAAAGTCAAGCCATAAAACTGATAACGTGGTCGATGCTCAATGACGACGATGGTTGCCAAAGCAGGACAGGTCCCAGTTCATCGATGTCATCTGGGGGTGGCATCTGGTTACTACTGGTTTTGCCAGGGTAAGGTGGAAGAGTAGCCTCTAGGAAATTATGATGAGGGACATCCTCTGGGATGATGGGAAGATCGAAATTCCAGCTTGGGTCTTAGTCAGGTTGAGGAATAGGTTGGGGATGTGAAGAATAATATGCGAATAGTGAATCTTGCAAATAAGCTCGATAAGCTTGCAAATCCATAACCTGCTGTTGAAAGGCTAGAATGTGGGATACACAACCATAGACGGGATCCTGAAGCCGGGCTTGAGCTTTAAAGAAGAGTGTATCGGAAGCCCAAAATCGGCCGCTGACCGGAAGTAAAGCTAGGAGGTTGACAACATTCTTGACAGTAAAAACATCATGGATAGCGACAAAACGAGCAATACCATCCTCACAATGGAAGTAAGAAGCAAAGATGCACTATGAATTGTATCCTCTATTTAAGATTACACAGGCATCGCATCGAGACCGGGGCCTTGGTATGTTGGCTCGTGGCATGTTACGCCTTGGCATGATAGATCTGGGTCTGGCTAAATCTAAACAAATCAGATATGGGTTGGATCTAAATAGGTCAGATCTAATTAGATGGGTCAAATCAGATATGGGTCAGATCTAATGGGTCAAATCAAGGATGGGTCGAACCTGAGTCAAGTCGAGTCGGGGCGGACCTGGTCGGGTTGGATCGACCCAGATCTAGCAGTAGCGGTAGGGATGGCGACGGTCGCGATGGCGGTCGAGGGAAATCGGATGATGGCCGGTGGCTGCACGAGGGAGTAGGCGGCGGCAGTAGCGTGCCGGATCTGACCGACACGAGGGCCGATTGGGCTGGCGGTGATGGCTGGGAAGAGCTACGATCGGCGGCTGGGGCGCGGGGAAGCCACGCCGTGGCTCGCGGTCGACGGCGGAGCAGGTGCTGGAGGCGATTGCAGAGGGGGCAGTGGCGGCCCTCGGAGGTGGTGGCAACGCTGGAAGACAGCAGCGGTCAGTGGCTGTTCGCGCGCAGGGTCTGCAGAAGAAGGAAGGAAGAAGAAGAAGAAGGAGGAGAGTCAAGAAGAAGAAGAAAGAAGAAATCAGGAAGAAAAAGAAAAAGAAAAGAAATAAAAAAAAAGAGAGAATAATTTTCTTTTCTTTATGGGAAAAACGTGTTTTATTATTTTGGAGATTTTGGCAAGAAGAAAAAATTATCCCGGCAGGCGAAAGTTGAATTCGGGACTTTTTGGGTATTTATAGTCCCGACCCTATGGTTCGAATCATGGAGCAACGTAGGGTTCGAAATAAAATTTTTGCGAATCAGATTTCGAAATAGAATGCTAAGATGTTTCAAAATAAGATGATTTGGGTAAGCTGTTGTCAGAAGGTCGTGATGGGACACTTCATAATAGTTGTGTCTATAACAGGAAGTCGTAAGAAGAGTCTAATGAAAATGACCTACTAGATGCAGTGAGAGTTTGTGATAGCTCAAAGGATCGGGTTGCGTGATAGTGCAACATGAACGAATGATTATATGTGGCTTTCACCAAGGCACGAAGAGAAATACCTGATGTATGATTTGGAGTTGGCAACTAGGGTATGTGCTATTAAGGTTATGGAGATACTACCAAAATGATGGGAGATTTAATGTGCTCGCAAACCTTAAGGAGCCTGAGGTACGGGTTCTCGCAGAAAGAGCTGAACGAAAGGTAGCGATGGTGGATAGAGTTTCTCGAGGACTACGACTGCACTACTTCGTATCACCCAGGGCATGGCCGTGAGGTGCCGACGCAAGACCTAGGTGGATAGCTGTGAGTGTCAGATGTTGGACGCTTGTTGGCCTGCTAAGTGTAGTGCCAAATGGATCGTCTATTTTTATCACTAGCCTGGTTGTTTAACCGGATCTGGTGAACGAGATACGGAAGGCATGTGTGGTTGACAAGTGTACTTGGTTATGATTGATGATTGCGGTCAGCCCAAGGGTTATGAATTTTGAAATGCGAGATGACATTCTCAAAAGTTTTGGGGTAAGATGTGCGTGTCTACAATGTTGAAAGAGGTATGGTCGTTTGTAAAGAGACACAACAGGAAATTATATGAAAGACATAGTATGCTTGTAAAGCATTGAACGTGTTTGTCAAGGATCAAATAAATATTTGATTTGAGGTGTTCAGGTAATGATCTATGTTATATCTTAGTTACCTTAACGATCAGATGAAAATTTTGAGGACGAAATTTCTTTAAGAGGGGTGAATGTAATACCCGAGAAATTCTAAAGGACTCAAGGGAAATTTATCTTGGGGCAAAATGGAATTTAAGGATAAATTGAGGGTATAAGGGTAATTTACTACCGTATGAATGATCGAATCAACTGCAGGGAGTGTCCTGGAGCTGAGATGCCAAAGGAAAATGATATGGCCGTGATGAGTATATCGAGGCATGATTTATGGCATAGAAAGAAATGGAATCAGGAACCGTTTTCAGTACAGTTAGGAATCGGGTTGAAAAACTGAATTCTCATAGGAGACTCTCGAAAAGATGATGGAAGCCTTGGGAAGTTTCAGTTCATCGAGTAGGACAACCCTTCGAAAGTTTCGGGAAGAAACCAAGAGGTTTAAAGCCAAAACGAAATTCGGGCCTAAATGTAATTTTTCAAAATTGCCGGAAGGGGTCAAAATGATATTTTCTGAAAGTTTCAAGGGAGAAATGGAAAGATTAGGACTTGAGGCGCCTAATGGAAATATTCAAAAGTTGAGGGAACTTTGTGAAAGAGGGCCAAAATGGAAAAAAAGTAAAGTAGTGGGGCAAAAGTGCAAAAAATGAAAATCTTGGCAATGGGAAACTGACCAGGCCACAAGAGGCACCAAAAGCTTATGGGGTTGCATGGGCAATGGTCAGGGAGGGCCAAGGGGTGATGATGAGTCGACAATGGCCACCGGAGTGGCCGAAATTTCAAGAAAATCGGCCAAGAAAGCTGGCCAAAAATGAGAGACCTACAACTCGCTTTTATAGGCGAATATCGATGCTTTTAGGTTGATCTAGGGGCGATGAAGACTCTTAAGGCAATGGGTTGGCCGACCTCGGGAATTTGGTCGCTCGAAAATGCCTATAAATAGGCATTGAAGAAGGCCAAAATTTGCAAGAAATGGAGCTTCAAATTGGCCACGAAATCAAACGAATTGAGAGGTGAGATTAAAAGGCTTTTGTTGCCTATGCCTTCAAGGTCATTTCTGGAGAGTTAGAGCTATTTTAGTGCTGGTTTGATGGTGTTTCGCGCGTTGCCAGAGATGGGTGGCAGAAGCCTTGGTCGAGCCTTTGGCCGTCTGGTTGGAGGTCTTCCCGTACTCCTTTGACGCTCAAACTTGGCCATCGTGATCAACTGAGGAAGTAGAAGAGGCTGGTGGAGTAATCGGCCGTCGCTGGGAAAAGCTTGCCAGAAAAGATGACCGACGCATGCCGATCACGCACGGTCTTTCACACGCCACCACTCGCTCTAGCGCGTGTGGGCGGGTGGAGCATAGGAAAAATCGAGAAAAAATCTACAAAAATCCAAAAAAATATTTTATCGAGGTCCGTGTAAAAAGTTTTAAAGTTGAGATTCCTGATGTCTCGGTTTTAGAATCAAAGAGCCTCATTTTGCGTAAAAACGCAACATCCGGGTAAGTTCAGTATTTTTCCTTTGAAGTTCATAGTCTATTATGAATTGTTGTGGAATTAGATTTGAGAAAATAGTCTCGATGGTATTTATTGGGATTTTAGAGGAAAAAATAGAAGAAAATGAAAGAAAATAGGAGAAAAGGGGAATATTGAGATATTTAGTGATTAAATATGTTTTCCATGATTGAGGTGATCGAGATGATGTGATGGGTGCAACTTTTGAGAGTTGGCACGAAAATTGAGGTGGGGCACGCATATTGAGGCGATGCGCATTTTTTGAGGTGTTTTAATCTTTGGGCCAAGGTGAGTGATTTTCTCACAAGAACTTATATTTATGATATGAGTGTTATATATGCATGCTACTTATGAATGCAATATTCATTTTGTCATATTGCATGGAAGATCGTGATAATTGCATGGCACGATATTATTGTCACATTGATAATTATGCATGGAAATGGGATGTCTCCCCCAGAGTGTAGCCGTAATTCCCCTAGGGTAATGATGGAATAACGTTAAGCTTATCATGCAGAGGTTCGAGATTTGCCTAGGATTGCGTGCCAGGCTGGTGGGCTGAGAAGTTACATTAAGGGAAAATGTTGTTCATGTTATCGCATCATGCATTCATATATATGTTTTGGACCCTCACTAGAAGTTTCATCTTCTAATGGGTTATACCTCTAGAACATTCAACGTTCCAGTTGAGACTTCTCGTTTAGGCAAGGAGCAGGTTGAGATATGACGGCACGTGATGGCGTGGCCGATGGATTCAGCAGGAGGTTCTGGAAATTTGTTTATCCGGATATGTTTTAGCTTATGCTTTAATGAGTTGAGATATAGCAATGTATTTATGTATTTCAGTATTGAGAATATGATGTAATATATGGTACGGATTCTTTATGGTATAATATAAGGCGAATTCAGGTATGTACCATATCAGGTTTCGATTTTAAGCTTCCGCATTTATGATGATTATCTATCTTAGCTTAATGATTATTACTT
Organism: Diospyros kaki; assembly: GCA_036245055.1. Lineage (NCBI taxonomy): Eukaryota > Viridiplantae > Streptophyta > Magnoliopsida > Ericales > Ebenaceae > Diospyros > Diospyros kaki. Next base: position 14,991,420 of record BSEG01000009.1, on the reverse strand, counting down.
TAGTATGCTGAGAAGGTAGATCGGGATTGTCGGGATATGGTTTATATTGAAAAAAAAAAGAAGATATTCCCGAAATTTTAACGCTCGGGAAAAGTGGGGCGTTACACCAACCAAGCAGCCATACTCCTGGGGACTCATTGTTACAATATTCTTGGATAAATAAAGACGGTTGCTTCCACTTATTACTTGTCATAGCTTCACAAAAAGCGGAAACACGGACTTTCCTTCAGCACTCCCCAATAAGCCCCGGCATAATCCCATTTTTTCTCCATCACCCCATCACTGCCTCAACTCAGACACCACCAGCCCTGCTTGATCAATTAAACGCGAGAACAAGTCACCTGCAACCTCGACCCACATAGTGCATATCCCAAACAAAGATATGCTTGGGCGAGCCACTACCGAAGCTGGCCGAAATAACAAGGTATGCTAAAAACTCCACATTTTATGATGCAAATTCAAAAATAGGTACAAACATGGACCTCAGGTGTAATGCCTCAGAATTTGATGTAAAGTTTGAATGTTGCAATAAAGTGAAAGATATTTTGGTCTAGGGGAAGAAGAGAAATCTTTAATTCTATTGAATTACAAATGTGAAAAAGAGGTTAGAAGTACCTAGAAAAGGAATTAACAAGATAGGATCTTATGATTAAAATGTTTCAAATGAAAGTTTAGTGCTAAAGTGTAAACAAAAATGGTTTTAGGACCTAAGTGCAAATATCACAACTTGTGAAAGGGTTAGCTTGTTTCCAACTAAAGGGAATAATTGCAATGATGAATTCCATATCTAAGAAGACATGAGTTGGAGAGATAGGATTGGATTTACCCTAAAGTCTCAAGGAAGAAAGATTGTAATGATTAATTTCACCCTAAAAGTCTAGGATGACATAACTTGAAAGACTAGGATTGGCTAGGATTGGCTTGCAAAAGAAGAAGATAATAGTGCTTATCCTAAAAGCCACGTGAGGGTGTATTTGGAGGCTTTGGATTGGAAGAAATGGAGGCTTGCTTTGAAAGATAGAATCAAAGAAGGAAAATTTCAAAGATGGTAATGATTGCTAGGGTAGAAAATGAGTAACTTAGGGGCTAAGAGATATCTTGAAGATTTGGGATTTGAGAAGCTATATAAAGGGGAGAAGGAGAGGCCACGTGAAGCTAAAGTGCAAGAGAGAAAACAAGGAAAGAGAGAAATCCAAAGAAAAAGCAAAGAAGGGAAGATAGAGATACCTGGTCGGAAAGAGGTGAAAACGGAAAGGAAATCAAAGAGGTAAGCCAATTTTCTTTTCGTAGGGTCGTAGAGCACTGAAAGGGGAGTCCATAGGTTCAAACGGAAGGTGAATCGGGGTTAAAATGAATAAGATATAACCGTTTTAATTTTAGGTGCAGAATCTATAAGAAGGAAGGAGACGGCGCGTGCATCACACGCGCCAGCCGCTGCTGTGCGTTGCCGCGCGTGGCAACCCTTCTGGTGGCGCATGAGGTAAGGCCCCTTCCTCTATAATTTTATAGTTTTATCCCTTAAATTATTTTCTACCATGCTATGTAAAAATATCTTGAGTTAGTGACTCGAACTGTATGAAACTGCAGCTAAATTAGGGCAAAATTCTTGTAAACAACAAGCAAGTAGGACAACAGCTAGTGTGAGTGGTTTCTTACATCATTTGTGCTTCATATTGATCATTTCTTAAATCACTTGTGTTGAATGTGGACCTACTCACTTGTTCTCTTTATTTAGCATGTTTTTTCTCTTATTTCATCACTTCATGGCTTGTGGTTTTTGTGGCAAGTTAGTGGGCGCTATGAGTGGCTCTTGAAGTCACATATGCATGTTTGAGGTAAGCATGGCGTGTGCGGGGGTGATTGCAACACCCTAGCATGGCTTCCACAAAGGGGGTTTCACTTTGCATACTTGCATTTCATACGTGATCTATTCCTTTCTTAAAATCATCTCACTTAGATTCATGTGATCTAACTTGGGTTGATGCCCTTGGAACGTTCCGCGTTCCAGGTATGTTTGGTATGTCAGGAGCGAGGAAAACGGGAAAGAAACTATGGCCGCTTAATACTTTTCTGTTGTTTTATGTAATCTTATTCTGAAGTGTTGTAATAATTCAGAGATTATACTTCTTTTTCTTATGTTAGACTTAAACTCTATCGTAATGAAAGGCTTGTGCATGTTATGCTTGTATGGGAACCCTTTCAAACTTTCTGGCAGGTTTGATCCATGTTTTTCGCTACTTAGGGTTTCCTAACACCTCTTGGGTGACTGGGTGTATACCTTTCCTGTGATACTTGGGTTAAGGAGGTGTTACATCAGGCACAGCCCCTTCATTGCTCTAGGCACCTCGAGCCCGCCTCGGCCCTATCGAGCCACGCCTTGTATCAGACAAGCGCACAAGATCTCGAGCCAGACTCGATCTTCCTTTAAACCATGCTTGGGACCCAGATCGACATGGTCAGTCTGCCCCGTGCAGACCTCGGGCACAGCCTCATCATTGCTCTAGGCGCCTTGAGCCTGCCTCGGTCCTGTCGAGACACGCCTTGTATCAGACAAGAGCACAGGACCTCGAGCCAGACTCCATCCTCCTTTAAACTGTGCTCGGGGCCCAGACCGACATGGTCAGTCTGCCTCGCGCGGACCTCAGGCACAGCCCCGTCATTGCTCTAGGTGTCTCAGTCCCACCTCGGCCCTATCGAGCCACGCCTTGTATCAGACAGGCGCACAAGACCTCGAGCCAAATTGGGTCCTCTTTTAAACCGTGCTTGGGACCCAGATCGACATGGTGAGTCTACCTCAGGCACAGCCCCGTCATTGCTCTAGGTGCCTCGAGCCCCCCTCAGCCCTATCGAGCCCCCCTCAGCCCTATCGAGCCACGCCTTGTATCAGACAGGTGCATAGGACCTCGAGCTAGACTCGGTTCTCCCTTAAACTGTGCTCGGGACCTAGACCAACATGGTTAGTCCACCCCGCACGGACCTCGGGTACAATCTCAAAGTCGTGCCTTGTAACAGACAGGCACGTCGAACCCCGAGCTTCCCCCAGTCCGATCTCAAAGTTGTGCCTTGTAACAGACAGGCAGGCCGGACCCCGAGCTTCCCCCAGTCTGATCTCAAAGTCTTGCCTTGTAACAGACAGGCACGCTGGACCCCGAGCTTCCCTCGGTTTGATCTCAAAGTCGTGCCTTGTAACAGACAGGTATGCCAGACCTCGAGCGTCCCTCGGTCTGATCTCAAAGTCATGCCTTGTAATAGACAGGCATCCTGAACCTCGAGCTTCCCTCGGTCTGATCTCAAAGTCGTGCCTTGTAACAAAAGAGGCATGCTAGACCTCGAGCTTCCCTCGGTCCAATCTCAAAGTCGTGTCCTTGTAAAAACAGGCACATCGGACCTCGAGCTTCCCTCGGTCCGATCCCAGAATATTTTGTATCAGGACACAATAGAAAACAAGGTACCTATAAGACATTTACATTTCATTACATACAATTTACATCTGATTACAAGCCTCATATCTATAATAGTTTTACGTTACACTTGCCTATCACGCCACAACTACCTCACGATACAAATGCCTGAAGACCTAACAGGAGATAAGCAAACGAGTAAAGCAAGGTCAAGCAGTGGTTGCTACAGAACGCACTCCTATAGATCATCAACAATTTCTTTCCCCATAAACTGCTTAAGAATGGATGGAACCCTTTTGTATTGCCTGACATCCTGCCCTCAAAGGGGTCGGATTCTGCTAGCAAGACAGCTGCTCCTGATGAAAATTCGAGACGACCCGCCGCCTAGGTTACCCCAACATTTGCAATGTTCAACCTTGGAGCTGGCAGATGATCCCTGACCCTTGCTTAATAATGTCAATGTTAATGACCCAAGCACTCGGACGCAAGAACACGATACTTCCACCAGAGGTGAATGATCGAGACTGTCGAACCTCGATAGATTAGATGAATGTATATTCCGGATCTGTAGCAAGGGTGCGACCCCAAAGTCGTCTCTCAAAGGAACCTCAATACAAATATGTCATGACAAGAACTGAGTGAGGGGGGTTTTTTTTTATGAAAAAGAAAGTATGAAGATTGAGTAAGAATATAAAAACGATACTGTCTATGGATCCAAACGCAACCAGTTACAAATCTTTCCCTTAAACCAGGTTTTCATCATCCCTTCTTATAGATTAGATCTAGCCGAGTTTCAACACCCAAAATCTGCATAAATAAATCTCCAACAACCGTCTAGAGATCAAATCAAAGCTAATATAAAAATCAAAGAAAACCTCTTTCAATCAATCTACCAATTTTAATCTTCATTCACACAGATTCCAGAACCTAGTATCAATAACCATCATACCAAGTTATTTGTTTCTGCTTCTTTCCTTCGTGTGTTATATCAACCGACTATAACATTAAAGCCGCAATGTAGAAAAGAGAAATCCACCCCGTATATGTTCATACAACCGTCTTGAACATGCACTAGAATAAGAAGAAAAGAAGTAGAGAAAACTTAAAACAAATGTAATTGAAACTCAAACCGGATTTCGTAGAAGCTTTCGGGATTCAAACCATGGAATAAGTTCGGATTTGCAACTGATTACAAGTGTTTAGCCCTCCATGGAGAAGAAAACAGGGAAAAAATGGCTACTGTTCATGAGACAGAAAGTAAAAATCAATTAAAGATTCATTCTCTAATGGCCTCTTAATGTGCTTAAATAGAGCTTAGGGAGGAAACCCTAGGTTACCGCAACTTCACAGCCGATTTAGAATAGGATAACGTGCATTCTGGGCTTCGGCCCCTTCATCAAAATTGTATATCAGGAAGAGTAGATGAATTTGGGATTTTAAATCACTTGATTTGGATATCGGACGCCCAAGTTATGGCCTTTTAAAAAAAATTAGTGTTTAGTGTAGCTTTCCTAATTTAACCCAGCTTTCTGGTCCCGACTTTGAAGCGATGTTTGGAGGCCCAAACGAACTTGGATTTGGACAAACCATACCATTACAGAAAGCCCAAGAAGTACTCTACAATATATCTGAAGACATTATTCACGTTATGGGATTGTAACTTGGCCAAAAATTTGAAAGAATCACAGAAGGTCAAATTTGTCAGCACACTTTTGCTTCTTTGTCTCCAATCTCCTTGTTTCCCTTCTTGCCATCAAAATTCCTCATGACCCAGGAAGCCCTAATCTGTCCAAAATAAGATAAAATAGTGTGAAGCCCAATTCCTATAAAATAAAACAAAACAAAATCAAGATGAATAAAATGACACAACTAACGTGCAAAAAGACTAAATATGAGGGCTAAATAATATGAAAATATGCGCTCTATGAAATTCCCCCACACTTAGACTTTTGCACTCATGGGCAAAACACTAGACACTAACACTCAATAACAAAAAGATGTGGAATGGTGCAAAGTTACATGCGAGGCAAGTCTTCAAGAATTCAGCATTCAAATATCATCTCTCCTAAACTTCCAAGAAAACAAGTAGTATGGCAATTCATTCAATAAGACAAATCAAAAGAAGCAGTCTCTCATAGGACAAGTGTATGCTCTCAAATCTCTCAAGAGGTGGTGGTAACTATTTCGCTCAAATTCACCCAATCACAATTGCACTACCATAAGCTTGTTTATCTTCTCAATCTCCACTATCCATGTCACATGCATACCACAATTCAAAAGGACTTTATTCAAGGGTTGTAATGTGGGGAAGAAAGAAATGGAAAGACAACAATGAAGGAGAACATGCCTTAGGTCGAGAAAACACTTCATGCAACTCCAAGATCAAGGGATAGAATTTCCAAGCATAGACATTATGAAAAACTTTGCATCTTTATTTGGTTGAGTGCGTTTTACGCTCCGTCTCAACTTTGCTTTCTTCTTTTTCTCATCATTTTTTTTTTGAAACAAAGAGGTGAGTGCATTTTACGCACCTTCTCACCATTTTATCCTTTTGCTTGCTTTTCTTTTTCTCTTTTTTTTTTCGCAGATGCAAATGGCCTTTGGCCTTATGACTTGCTTGATGAATTCAATCTCTCTCTCTAGAATGCATTTAATGTCTTTTTCCTAAGATTGGAAGGCTCAAAAGGGAAAAGAAAAAAAATATGAAGGGTAAAAAGAATGGCTCAAAGGGGCAAGCAAAGGGAAAACAATGGTTTTTTTTTCTAATTGGGTTAACCAAATGGCCGAATGGGTTTGAAAGAAAAGAATGCCTTAATCATATTTGGGTCGTGCATGAACAAATATAGCCTCAACCAAGAATCAAAACAAGTTCTAGAGTGGAGATCATGACAGGTGAATGCACACACAAGAAAGACAATAGGCTCAAAATCCTCACGGCTGTAGACTACCCAATCAATCTATTAAATCAAACTCATTGCCAAGTCACTTGAAATCAAGGAAGATAAGATTGAAGTTCTAATCATGCTGGGTTCTTTTAGACTTAATTGCTTAACTTGCATTTCCACGCAAAACAGACTCAACTAGACCCAAAGAAAAAGAAATATGAAAAGATAAAGAAAATGCTGCTAAAATAAGAATGCTGCCCCCCCCCCCCCACACTTAGACTTTACATTGCCCTCAATGTAAACATGCAATTCCAATTAAGAATAGGACAAGTAAATGTAAAATATTAGGGAGAGAGAAACAGCCTGATGTATCAAATGGAGGTGGCGTTGAGGAGATGCAGCTCCTCCACAATGTGCTCCTGAAAGTCCTCATGGAATGGCTTAAGCCGCTGCCCGTTCACTGTGAATTGCTTTGCATTGGACTCGTCCTTGATTGCAACTGCACCAAAGGGAAAAACATGAGTAACTATGAAAGGACCAGTCCAACGGGAACGTAACTTACCGGGCATCAACTTGAGACGGGAATTGTATAGCAGAACTTTCTGGCCAACTTCGAATGTCTTCCTCACAATAAGCTTGTCATGCACAGCCTTGGTCTTCTCCTTGTAGATCCTTGAGTTCTCATATGCTTCCAGTTGAATCTTGTAAAACCCCGTCCCATCGAAGGGCGTGCCACTATGCTGGGGTCCATCGTATACATACATATTCCCTTTACCTTATACATCAAATACCGTATTTCAAAGGGAAACCCCAACAAATCATTACATATGCGGAAGCAATAATCGAAACCTGATACGGTACATACCTGAATTCAACTTGTATATATATCGTAAAGAATTCGTACCATATATTACCATCATATCTTCAAATATAAAAATACATTGATACACGTCTCCCGAGATAACATTTAACACCCTAAGTGCAAATCATATGAAACCTCGAGCATACATCAGATACATTTCTCAATAAATTAAATACTGGAAATCTCCTGCTGAATCCATCGGCCACGCCATCACGTGCCGTCATATCTCAACCTGCTCCTTGCTAACTGCAAGTCTCAACTGGAACGTTGAATGTTCCAGGGGCATAACCCATTAGAAGATGAAACTTCCAGTGAGGGTCCAAAAACATTTATATGATGTATGATGCAAGTACATGAACAACATATACCCATAATGTAACTTCCCAGGCATCCCCAACCCGGCTAGGAATCCCAGGCAAATCCCGAACGTCTACGGGATAGGCCCAACGTTATTCCCTCAACGCCCTAGGGGAATTACGGCTACACTCTGAGGGTATCATCCCATCCCCATGCACAATTTCAATATGACAATAATATCGTGCAATGGAAATATCACGACTTTCAATGCAATATGACAAATGAATATTGCAATCATAATAACATGCATATACAACAAATATATCATGATTATAACTTCTTGTGAGAATACCACTCACCTTTGCCCAAAGACAAAGACATCTCGAAAAGCGTGCATCGCCTCGATATGCGTGCCCCGCCTCGATTCTCGTGCCAACTCTCAAAAGTTGCACCATCCTCATCATCTCGATCTCCTCAAACATAAAATAATATTTATTTACTAAATATCCTCAAAATTTCATTTATTTCCTATTTCCTTTCATTTTTCATCATTTTTCCTTCTAAAAATCCTAATAAATATACCGAGACTATTTCCTCAAATCTAACTTCACAACAATTCATTTTATGCTATGAACTTTCAAGGAAAAATACTGAACTTACCCGGATATTGCGTTTTCACGCAAAACGAGGCACTTTGGCTCTAAAACCGAGACATCGGGAATCCCAACTTCAGATCTTTTTGCACAAACCTCCATAAAACATTTTTCTCGATTTTCCATCATTTTTCCTGATTTTTTTTCCATCCCCACGCGCCCTCACGCGCCTGCACGCGCCTAGGGCGACTGGGCGCGCGTGAAGACCAGCGCGTGTATGCCACGCGCCGGTCGTCTTCTCCGGCCTTCCGGTCGCCGGCGATCGGGGCTGACTCCACCACTTTGAAGCCCTCTCTTAGTCGATCCTCATGGCCAAGTTTGAGCCTCAAAGGAGGTCCGGAGCACGGCCAACCGGCCGTTCGAATTCTCGGCCAGGCGCACCGCCTCCGCTTTCCGGCGAGCCTCGAATCGCCTTGAAACCTCGACCAAAATGGCCCAAATTCTCCAGATTTGATCTTGAAGCCATGGGCAACAAAAGCCCCATGGTCTTGACTCCCAATTTGTTCGAATAAACGGCCGATTTGAAGCTCCAAAATGCTAAACTTTCGGCCACTTCGAATGCCTATTTATAGGCAAACCCGAGCTCTCAAACCCACTTGGCCGCCTTACCCATCTCCTTAAGAGTCTCACCCGCCCCTGGATGAGCCTCGAATCGACCAAGGCCGACCACAATCGCGACTTGCAGGTCGCGACAATCCGACCAATTTTTTGGTCGGCTTTTCCTTCAAATTCCGACCACTCAAGTGGTCGTTGCCCCCTCCTTCCTTTACAAAAAATCATCCCCGACCAAGCCTCGTGCCATCCCTACGGTTGGATCGGCCGAAATCGACGACCGGAGACTTGGTGGAGATTGGCCAAACTTTCCATTAATTGCACTTTGGCCCTTCAAGTTTCGGGTTTCTCATTTTGGCCCTTTTCACTAAACCCCTCAACTTTCCTTTATTGCATTTAAGCCCCTAAAGACCTAAAACATCATTTTGACCTTCGAAGATTCCAAAACAACCTTGTTTCGGCCTCCCTCTAGCAATTTCTAAAAACTGCATTTAGGCCCGAATCTTTGTTTTGGCCCTAAACCCATTCGTTTCTTCCTGAAACCTCTGAAGGGTTGTTCCTCATGAAAAACCGAAGCTCCCTCAAGCTTCCGTTGACTTCCGAAAAGTCGTCTATGACAATTCGGTATTGCAGCCTATTTGGCAGCTGCCTTTTTAGCTGTATCGAAAACCGTTTCCGTTCTCATTTCTTTTGACACCATAAATCTTATCTCGGGGTGCTCATTAATACCATATCATTTTCCTTTGGCATCTCGGCTCCAGGGTACTCCTGGCAGTCGATTCAATCATCTGTACGGTAATAAATTACTGTTTTACCCTTCATTTATCCTTAAATTCCAATTTTGCCCCAAGATAAATTACCCTTGAGTCCTTTAGAATTTCTCGGGTATTATATTCACCCCTCCTTAAAGAAATTTCGTCCTCGAAATTTTCATCTGACAGTCAGGTAACTAAGACATAACATAGCTCATTACTTGAAGACTTCAAATCAAACATCTATTTGATCCTTTGGCAAACACCTCTCGGTTTGCATTCCTTACACGAGCAATGCTTACAAGCATATCGTGTTCATTCACATCATTTCCTTTTGTAGCTCTTTTCAGACAACCACATATCTTTCATCATTCTAGGCACGCACATCCTACCCCAAATCTTTTGAGAATGCCCTCTCGCATTTCAAAAATCATAACTCTTGGACTGGTCATAATCATCAATCATAGACAAGAACACTTGTCAACCACTCATGCCTTCGTATCTCGTTCATCAGATCCAGCTAAACAACCAGGCTAGCCATAAAAATAGACGATCCATTCGGCACTACCATCATAGTCAGCAGGCTTAACTAGCCTCTAACTTCATCTGACACTCACAGCTATCCACCAGGTCCTGCGTTGGGCACCTCTCTGCCACGCGCCTGATGATACGAAGTAGTGCAGTCGTAGTCCTTAAGGAACTCTATCAAACGTTGCTACCTCTCGTTTAGCTCCTTCTGCGAGAACTCATACTTCAGGCTCCTTGTGGTTTGTGAGCACATCAATGCCCCATCATTCTGGTAGTGTCTCATAATCTCGAGAGCACATACCTCATTTGCCAGTTCCAAGTCACACATCGGGTAGTCCTTTCTGTGCCTTGGCATGATCCACACGCCATCATTCATTCCTGTTGCACTATCATGCAACTCGATCATTTGAACTATCACAAGCTCTTACTGCATCCTGCAGTTCATTCTCATTTGACTCTCTCACGAGTCCTATCATAGACACAACTATTTCAGAGTGTTCCATCTCGAACCCCTGACAATAGCTTGTCAACCTCAAAAACTTTCCATCATTTCATAGACAGGTAAGGATCTTATCACAGAGCTCCGGTCTATTGGAACTTGGATTCTAGTCAAACCATAACAGTCACGGTGGTACCTAAACTTTGGAATCTGACCGTCTCCTTGGCAGTACGCTAAGCAACTTAGACCCTGAGTCACCTGACTCATACCGCGAGACAGCTACCTAGCTTCCCCGGTACGTTGATCATAAGCTCTTTACTAGCCTTCATACCTTGGTCCTTGGGCTCAGATCCGCTGTTACAGGCCACACACCCATGGTGCTATCGTCATTCTAGAGCCTCCTTGTTCCGTCTCCGAGAGTTGTAATTGACCCGACTCCCGTCACTTCTGATACTTTTCAATACCAGCCTAAATCACCAAATCTTACGGATCCTCGATCCTATTCAGAGTTACATTCTCTTAGGTTTCCAACCTTTCCTCGAACCAACCTCTATTCAAAACTTTTGGTTCATCTCCCGAAATCTATCAGGACATCATACCTTTCAGAAACTTCTGATCCTTATGGTGCTTATGATAATCAAATCTGATTTCACGTTTACCATCATAGAGCCTCATGCTCTTATCAATTCTTTCATAATCTGCTTACTACCTAGCAAGCCAATCTCAATCTCAACATCTATCATGATGTTTCTTAACGTTATCCTTAATATCCTCATGCATCTCTTTGAGGAGTACACTATCATATCATCAATAGACACAATTACCAACGTAACTTCAATGCAGATGGTACATTGGTCAATTCATCAATTCTGAGATCATTATCTCATTATCCTTATCATCGAATACATCGATTTCAGAATACCTTATATCCTTATCTTAACCTCGATCACATATCAATCATAAAAATCCCAGCCTCTTGCGGCTGTTTCATCATTCATTAAATTCGAGGTACAAGATATCATTTCTATTTTATCACCTCTTTCAAAGTCTGATAATTTACATCCTCAATCAAGCCGTACACGGCTAATCATCCTATAACCTCAAGTTATCATTGTCAATCCTCATTAAGAAATAATCTTGTTATATCTTCCGAGAATATATCCTATCATCTTCCAATTCTTACGGTTTTTCATTGACCGCAAGTGCCCGTACCATATCTCGACAGGCTCCTTATTTTCATAACTTGCTGACCTCACTCAGCGATACATTTCCCAATCTGCCACTAAGGCTACCTAGACTAACTGTCTAGCCATACGAGAGTTCCAATCTCCATAATCGAAAATCTCAAATCCTCAATCAACTTGGGTTTGCAGCTTCTCTTACTGCAACCTATCATTTTGGCACATCCGCCATCATTTGATCCTCTCAATCACGTCCAAGATTTGCACAATCTTTAAGACGACAATCATAACCTTACTACCAGCTAGAGCAGGTAGGTACTTACATTACCCACGGTACTCCAATCCTCGCTAGATTTCTTCCTTTGAAAACTCTAAAGTTCTATTACGAACCTCTAGATCCTCAATCATTTCTTTAAGAAATTCCTCAAAGTTCACAAACCGATCAATCCTCGAAGATCCCAAATCAGATCACACTATCTGGTTCCATTTATCTTCCAAGAACTCGATTTCCTTTGCCTTCATGGCTTTCTATCCATCATTTGTCATGGTGCCCCTTAAGCTCTCTTCGTCGGATTGACTACCGACCACTTTACCTGATTATGCAGGTTTATTGAGCACACTAAACCATAGTCACGACCTCTGTTGACTAGGTTTCCTTATCATTCCTTTACGGTCGTTACAACCCATCAAGCTTCTCTTTCATTTTTAGTACTCGAACTCTACCTTGAGTCGAGACTACCCTTTTCACTATTCATCGGTCAAGCCTTTGGACCGGTCATGCTCCACTACCTGAAAGTTCATTTACCGAGAATCTACTGACTCTCGCCTTTCGTTCTTCAGATCCAGTTGACTACTGGCACCCGACCATTAAATTAATTCTTCTTAGGCACTACTCTTTCCGTCAGCCAGCACACAGCTGTCATTATCACCCCCCATCATATGGTAGGCTTACTCCTACATCATACGTCAACCCTAACTCGGGTACATCTCGGGTGAAAACTGCACGGTCTCGTCGTAGTCCTCTAAGAACTATCATTCGTCGTCGTTGCCCTGAGTCTAACTCCTTCTGTAAGAACCTTCATTCTAGGCCCTCATCATGGCCTGGTGATTTCCATCACCTCATAGGTAGCGCCTAACACGGCTCACGAGCATGCATTTTTCCTTTCCATTTCATACGTCAGGTAGCTTTCCTTTGAGCCACCCAACACGACCATCTCATGATCCATTTGCAATCTTTAAATAGGACACACAGTCCATATTTAATTTGTCTCATTTAGATTCTTGAGGCTTCCGGCCTCGATCTATCATAGCTAGTGGCACACCTCGCACCTATTAGGACTTAGGTCTCCCCTACAAGGTACAGACCCTACTGTGTTGCCCCAGATATTCAGCATCTGATCGTCTCCTCGGCAGTACACTAAGCAACTTAGATCCTGAGTCCTCGACTCATACCGCGAGACAGCTAACTAGCTTCCCCGGTACGTTGATCGTAAGCTCATTACAAGCTTTCTGCTAGGTCCCTAGATCCAGATCTGTCACTGCGAACACCGACCAGTAGTCCTGTCACCCTGCTAGGGTTCCCTTATCCCGTCTCTGCGAGTCACATCAGTTGCACCACTTTCGCCTCATCAATTGACGCACTCACGCGCCCTCATTTGGCCATCTTTGGCCTCTCGTCTGTCCCAATCCTTGGGATCCCATATCTTATTTCCGGGATACTAAATAATCCTCGAAAATACTTATCCTTTTATCCTAACTCATCAGCTAGGCTCTGACACATCAGACTCATCATTCCTGATCCGATCATCCTCGATAACTACCAGTTATCCAATCTTTCCTTTCAATGATTTTGACTAACATCCTTAAATTATTAGTCTCCAAAATCTCTCGGATCCATAATCATGGTTACCGAGTCATCCTTACATTCCAATCATATCATCGGATCCTTATTCCAATAGCTAGATCATTCTTCCAGCACTGGCTTCTATCAGGCATTCTACTATTCACCGGGAATAGTAGTCGTCTACTGAAATAGTGTCTGTCGTGAAGAGTACACCAGGTAAGTTCCCAGGAAAGAGTGGTGGGTCACAATGGACGCACTTAAGTACCAAGTCTTTCCTTAGCCAGAACTAGCCTAGACATGCACTTCCACAACAACGCACTTATCCAGTAACCGTCAATACCCAAATCTTACGGTGGCTTTACTTATCTAGCCACACGCGACCTTTTCCTTAGGTTCGCTCTAATATCATCTATACTAGAGTCACATAAGTTTCAGACATTTCCTATGTCCTCAACATTTCCGCTCTGATACCAACTGTAACACCCCGTCCCATCGAAGGGCGTGCCACTATGCTGGGGTCCATCGTATACATACATATTCCCTTTACCTTATACATCAAATACCGTATTTCAAAGGGAAACCCCAACAAATCATTACATATGCGGAAGCAATAATCGAAACCTGATACGGTACATACCTGAATTCAACTTGTATATATATCGTAAAGAATTCGTACCATATATTACCATCATATCTTCAAATATAAAAATACATTGATACACGTCTCCCGAGATAACATTTAACACCCTAAGTGCAAATCATATGAAACCTCGAGCATACATCAGATACATTTCTCAATAAATTAAATACTGGAAATCTCCTGCTGAATCCATCGGCCACGCCATCACGTGCCGTCATATCTCAACCTGCTCCTTGCTAACTGCAAGTCTCAACTGGAACGTTGAATGTTCCAGGGGCATAACCCATTAGAAGATGGAACTTCCAGTGAGGGTCCAAAAACATTTATATGATGTATGATGCAAGTACATGAACAACATATACCCATAATGTAACTTCCCAGGCATCCCCAACCCGGCTAGGAATCCCAGGCAAATCCCGAACGTCTACGGGATAGGCCCAACGTTATTCCCTCAACGCCCTAGGGGAATTACGGCTACACTCTGAGGGTATCATCCCATCCCCATGCACAATTTCAATATGACAATAATATCGTGCAATGGAAATATCACGACTTTCAATGCAATATGACAAATGAATATTGCAATCATAATAACATGCATATACAACAAATATATCATGATTATAACTTCTTGTGAGAATACCACTCACCTTTGCCCAAAGACAAAGACATCTCGAAAAGCGTGCATCGCCTCGATATGCGTGCCCCGCCTCGATTCTCGTGCCAACTCTCAAAAGTTGCACCATCCTCATCATCTCGATCTCCTCAAACATAAAATAATATTTATTTACTAAATATCCTCAAAATTTCATTTATTTCCTATTTCCTTTCATTTTTCATCATTTTTCCTTCTAAAAATCCTAATAAATATACCGAGACTATTTCCTCAAATCTAACTTCACAACAATTCATTTTATGCTATGAACTTTCAAGGAAAAATACTGAACTTACCCGGATATTGCGTTTTCACGCAAAACGAGGCACTTTGGCTCTAAAACCGAGACATCGGGAATCCCAACTTCAGATCTTTTTGCACAAACCTCCATAAAACATTTTTCTCGATTTTCCATCATTTTTCCTGATTTTTTTTCCATCCCCACGCGCCCTCACGCGCCTGCACGCGCCTAGGGCGACTGGGCGCGCGTGAAGACCAGCGCGTGTATGCCACGCGCCGGTCGTCTTCTCCGGCCTTCCGGTCGCCGGCGATCGGGGCTGACTCCACCACTTTGAAGCCCTCTCTTAGTCGATCCTCATGGCCAAGTTTGAGCCTCAAAGGAGGTCCGGAGCACGGCCAACCGGCCGTTCGAATTCTCGGCCAGGCGCACCGCCTCCGCTTTCCGGCGAGCCTCGAATCGCCTTGAAACCTCGACCAAAATGGCCCAAATTCTCCAGATTTGATCTTGAAGCCATGGGCAACAAAAGCCCCATGGTCTTGACTCCCAATTTGTTCGAATAAACGGCCGATTTGAAGCTCCAAAATGCTAAACTTTCGGCCACTTCGAATGCCTATTTATAGGCAAACCCGAGCTCTCAAACCCACTTGGCCGCCTTACCCATCTCCTTAAGAGTCTCACCCGCCCCTGGATGAGCCTCGAATCGACCAAGGCCGACCACAATCGCGACTTGCAGGTCGCGACAATCCGACCAATTTTTTGGTCGGCTTTTCCTTCAAATTCCGACCACTCAAGTGGTCGTTGCCCCCTCCTTCCTTTACAAAAAATCATCCCCGACCAAGCCTCGTGCCATCCCTACGGTTGGATCGGCCGAAATCGACGACCGGAGACTTGGTGGAGATTGGCCAAACTTTCCATTAATTGCACTTTGGCCCTTCAAGTTTCGGGTTTCTCATTTTGGCCCTTTTCACTAAACCCCTCAACTTTCCTTTATTGCATTTAAGCCCCTAAAGACCTAAAACATCATTTTGACCTTCGAAGATTCCAAAACAACCTTGTTTCGGCCTCCCTCTAGCAATTTCTAAAAACTGCATTTAGGCCCGAATCTTTGTTTTGGCCCTAAACCCATTCGTTTCTTCCTGAAACCTCTGAAGGGTTGTTCCTCATGAAAAACCGAAGCTCCCTCAAGCTTCCGTTGACTTCCGAAAAGTCGTCTATGACAATTCGGTATTGCAGCCTATTTGGCAGCTGCCTTTTTAGCTGTATCGAAAACCGTTTCCGTTCTCATTTCTTTTGACACCATAAATCTTATCTCGGGGTGCTCATTAATACCATATCATTTTCCTTTGGCATCTCGGCTCCAGGGTACTCCTGGCAGTCGATTCAATCATCTGTACGGTAATAAATTACTGTTTTACCCTTCATTTATCCTTAAATTCCAATTTTGCCCCAAGATAAATTACCCTTGAGTCCTTTAGAATTTCTCGGGTATTATAAATCTCTTCAAGTTCCTGGAGTTGGAGCTTCCTTTGGGACCTCGCTTGACTGATGTCCATATTGCATTGCTTCACCGCCCAATATGCCTTATGCTCCACTTCCACCGGCAAGTGACACGCTTTTCCAAAAACCAATCTGTAGGGGGACATGCCGATGGGAGTCTTGAATGCGGTACGGTAAGCCCATAATACATCCTCTAATCTCTTGGACCAATCTTTCCTATTGGGCTGGACTGTCTTCTCCAAAATCTGCTTGATCTCCCTATTTGACCCTTCAGCTTGCCCATTAGTCTGTGGATGATAAGGAGTCGCCAGTCTGTGTATTACCCCATACTTACGAAGTAGGGTGTCCATCTTTCTATTGCAAAAGTGGGATCCTTGGTCGCTGATGATGGCCCTGGGCATGCCAAACCTGCAAAATATGTGAGAACGAACAAAATCTGCAACCACAGAAGCATCATCAGTCCTGGTGGCTTTAGCTTCCACCCACTTAGAAACATAATCCACAGCTAACAGAATGTACACATAACCAAATGACACAGGAAATGGACCCATGAAGTCAATGCCCCACACATCAAAGATTTCACAAAACAATAAGGGTTGTTGAGGCATTTCATTCCTACGTGATATAGTGCCTGTGTGTTGGCAACGTGAACAATGCTTGCAAAACTCATATGAATCCCTAAAGAGTGAAGACCAATATAATCCAGAATCTAGGACTTTCCTAGCTGTACGTTGGGGAGCAAGTGACCACCACATGCAAGTGTGTGACAAAATTTTAAGACAGAAGCAAACTCATGGTTAGGCACACATCTCCTGATGACCTGGTCACTACACATGCGCCACAGATATGGATCATCCCACACATAATACCTAGCCTGACTCTTAAATTTATTTAGTTGTTCTTTCTTAAGATATGCACGTAATTCGGAAGCAACTAAATAGTTTACCAAATCAGCATACCAAGGCTCAGCACCATGAATGTGGTAGAGTAACTCATCTGGAAAATCATCTCTGATGGGTTGGGAGTCCATGAATGTGGAATCTGAAGAAGGAATGCGACTGAGGTGATCGGCTACCAAGTTCTCTACTCCACTTCTATCCTTGATCTCAATGTCAAATTCTTGGAGCAAGAGCATCCACCTTATCAAACGAGGTTTGGCATCAGGCTTCTTCAAGAGGTACTTAAGAGCTGCATGGTCAGAAAAGACAATAACTTTAGAACCAAGTAAATAGGATCTAAATTTATCCAATGCAAAAACAATAGACAAGAGCTCTTTTTCCGTAGTGGTATAATTAGCCTGTGCCGCATCCAATGTACGCGAAGCGTAGGCTATGACATGGGATTTCTTCTCTACAAGCTGGGAAAGGACAGCACCCACTGCAAAGTTGGAGGTGTCGCACATCAACTCGAAGGGTAACTCCCAGTCGGGTGGCTGTATGATGGGTGGAGAAATCAATCGGCTCTTCAGTTCCTCAAATGCCCGCTTGCTGGGCTCATCGAAATGGAAATTCACATCTTTCTAGAGTAGGTGGGAAAGTGGAAGTGCAACCTTGCTGAAATCCTTGATGAACCTCCAGTAGAATCCTGCATGTCCGAGGAAGGAACGCACCTCTCGTACAGAGGTGGGGTAAGGCAAAGAAGCAATAACATCAACCTTAGACCGATCCACTTCTATACCCTTTTTGGACAGAACATGCCCTAAAACAATTCCTTGTTCTACCATGAAATGACATTTTTCAAAATTTAAAACAAGGTTCTTTTCAATGCACCTCTCTAGGACTCTACCCAAGCTAACCAAGCAATCATCAAAAGATGAGCCATAAACTGAAAAATCATCCATGAACACTTCCATGCAATCCTCTAGAAAATCTGAAAATATACTTACCATACATCGCTGAAAGGTACCTAGAGCATTACATAGACTGAAAGGTATCCTCCTATACGTGAAAGTGCCAAAGGGGCAGGTGAAGGTGGTCTTCTCCTGATCCTCTGGGGATATGCAAATCTGGAAGTAACCAGAAAAACCGTCAAGGAAACAATAATGTGACTTACCAGCCAACCTCTCCAACATCTGATCAATGAATGGGAGGGGAAAATGATCCTTTCTGGTTGCTTGGTTCAGCTTTCTATAATCAATGCAGACTCTCCAGCTGTTCTGCACTCTTATGGGGATAAGCTCATACTGCTCATTTGGGACCACCGTGATGCCCATCTTTTTTGGAATAACCTGCACGGGACTCACCCACTTGCTGTCAGAAATAGGGTAAATAATACCGGCTGCAAGTAATTTACTTACCTCCTGTTTTACCACATCAAGAATGTTGGGGTTGAGTCTTCTTTGCGGCTGTCTTACAGGTTTGGCTCCTTCTTCTAGGAGGATACGGTGCATGCAAATAGATGGGCTGATCCCGATTATGTCTGCTAGAGTCCAACCTATGGCTTGCTTGTTCCTCTTCAGCACATCCAATAACCTTTTCTCTTGGTCAGGCTGCAAGTTATTGGCGATGATGACTGGCAGCTTCTCGCCATCCTCCAAGAATGCATACTTGAGATGCTCGGGCAAAGGCTTGCACTCAAGGGATGGTGGCTGCTGCAATGAAGGGACTAACCTGCTTGCCTTTATCTCAAGGGTATTGCCTACCTGTTCAACACGGTTAGCAGAAACACTATCCTCCCCATGAGAAGTATAAGAATCAGATTGTGCATGCTCAATTTGAATATCAGAATCATGGCTATTCAGAATGCAGCAATCTCAGAACATGCATCACATGGATCACTCTCATTACTACAATCAGGACAGATGAAGGAATCTAGAAGGTCATGAATAGTGGGGAATGCATCAATTAAATCACAAGACTTAGTGCATGCTTCATCAACCAACAATTGAATCAAGTTAACTTGCAAAGTCGAATGATCTTCAGGGGGACATTTCAAGGCATCAAGTATGTTAAAATGAATGGTGCTACTAGCAAATTCCATGGAAAGTGTACCCTCATGCACATTGATGATAGTCCTTGCAGTTTTCAAAAATGGCCTACCTAATATAAGAGGTGCATGCTCATGCAAATTGTCATCTTCCATATTTAAAACATAAAAATCAGCAGGGAAGATACAATCCTTAACCTTAACCAGGACATCCTCTAAGACTCCAGAGGGGTAGGCTGTGCTTCTATTAGCTAGCTGGACAACCACTCCTGTTGGCTTCAAAGAACCACACTGCAATGAAACATAGATAGAGTTAGGCATAACATTAATGGATGCACCTAAATCTAGCAAAGCATTACTAAATTGCATGTCTCCTATAGTACAAGGAATGGAAAACGTCCCTGGATCTTTGCACTTCCTTGGAATGGCAGGTTGTATGAGAGCTGAAACATTCCTCCCAAGGTTGACCTTCTCATCCCCCTTAAGCTTCCTCTTGTGAGTACACAAATCTTTGAGAAATTTTGCATACTTGGGGATCTGTCTGATGGCTTCAAGGAGGGGTATATTGACTTCCACTTTCTGGAATGTCTCCAGAATCTCTTTATCTAATTCGGCCTCTGCTCTTTTCTTATTTTGTGTTGCTCGATGTGGAAATGGCAGGGGCTGGTTGTTGGAAGACTCTCCTTATTCTTGATAGCTGGAGTTAGGCTGCTTGGCTTCTTGGATTGAGGAGGGCTGCTGCTCATTACTACCCTCTACATGCTGCTTCATGTTTGATGATGGTGGAGGGGTTGGGATGATCACTTCTTTCCCACTTCGAAGCATGATGGCACTAACATTACCCCTCGGATTGGCAACTGGTTGTGAAGGAAGCTGCCTCGAACCTTGACTCCTTAACTCATTGATGTTTGTTGCTAGCTGCCCAATTTGTGTCTCCAAATTCTGAATAGTAGTCTCTGTTCTCTGTTGGAATTGGAGTGTGTTGGCTGCTAGTTGCTTGACAAGATCATCCATACTAGGTTCTGACTTGGGTAATGGTGGTGTTTGTTGCATGACTTGGTTCGGCCTTGGTGGGGCATGGTTGCTGGAACTTGGACCTTGAGGATGATTTAATCTTTGTGGCTGCTG
This sequence comes from Diospyros kaki, assembly GCA_036245055.1. NCBI lineage: Eukaryota > Viridiplantae > Streptophyta > Magnoliopsida > Ericales > Ebenaceae > Diospyros > Diospyros kaki. Next base: position 14,970,941 of record BSEG01000009.1, on the reverse strand, counting down.
AAATTGTTGCTGCTGCAAGTTGTGATTCTGGTATGGATGCTGCTGGAATGACTGGTTTGAAGACCCTCCATATCTGAAATTTGGGTGATCCCTCCATCCAGGATTATAGGTGGCTGAGTAGGGATCATACTTGTGCTGTTGTTGTGGTTGATGATGTTGCTGGAATGGTCTACCAGGAAAGATTCCAGCACATGACTCTGTGTTTTCTTGTAGTTGGGGGCATTGGTCAGTGGCATGTGAAGGTAAGGAGCAAATTCCACATACCTGCTGAGGTTGCTTTCTCTCTAATGCCAACTGCCTGACCATGGAAGCTAATTCCTCAAGCTTGTTTTCTATCCTCTGCTGGTCCATAGTGGCAGCTACACTAATTTCATTGATGGCCTTTTCAGGGGTGTTCATCCGAGTGCTGAACTGTTGCACATTTTGGGCCATATTTGATATGAGCTCTTTGGCAGCAGCTGGGGTCTTTTCTGCCAGGGCTCCTCCACTCGCAGCATCTACCAAGTACCTGTCCATTGGGAGTAAGCCTTCATAAAGATATTGAACAAGGAGTTGGTCACTGATTTGGTGGTGTGGACAGCTTGAGCAGAGCTTCTTGAATCTCTCCCAGTACTCATGTAGAGTCTCACCACTCATCTGCCTTATACCACAAATTTCCTTCCTTATTGATGCTGTTCTGGAGGCTGGAAAGAATTTTCCAGGAAGATCCGTTTCAATCCATCCCAGCTGGTAATGGCAGCTGGTGGCAGGTAATACAACCAGTCCTTGGCTGATCCATTAAGTGAGAATGGGAAGGCTCTTAGCTTGATTTGCTCTTCATCTACTCCTTGTGGTCGCATGGTTGAGCAAACAACATGAAACTCTTTCAGATGCTTGTGCGGATCCTCTCCTGCAAGACCATGAAACTTGGGCAACAAATGGATCAGTCCAGATTTCAATTCAAAATTTGCATCTAGCTGGGGGTATTGGATGCACAAAGGTTGGTAATGCACATCAGGTGCGGCCAGCTCTCTAATTGTTCTCTCATCCAAATGACCATGATTTCCATTTCCATTGTTTCCATTATTTCCATTCCCATTATTTCTATTACCATTATCAGCCATATTGATGAATTCTGGAATAGGTTCGGATGAAGTATTAGGAACACTGCTAGGGTCAATCCTATCCCGAGACTTAAGCTCTCTAGCTTGCCTTCTAAGAGTGTTCTCTAATTCAAGATCCAAATCAAGTAATTTTTCCTTAGAGGACCTGGTCATGCACTATAGATCAGCAAGAACAAAAACAAAACAAAAACACACAAGGAAAAATCACATAAACACACCAAAAATACACAAAATGGCCTAAAAAGTGGTATAAACATTGGAATTTGGCCAAAAAACAGTCTCCTCACTTAATAAAAGTGACTATTTCTCCTCACACCCCCATTCCTTTGGACACCAAAAATCAGGGCAATCCGAGATAGTCATCGGCAGTGAACAGTGCTGGTTAGGGCAGAAAACAGATAGCAAGAAAACCGAAAAGAAAAACACAAAGAAAGAACAAAGAAAACAGAAAAGAATCAACAAAGAGATAAAAGAACAGAGAAATAAAAGAAGAAAACACAAAGAACAGCAAGAAAACCGAGAACAGAATAGGAAGAACAAAGGACAGAACAAAAAAAAAGAATGACAGAAAACAGCAAAAAACAGAAAACCGAGAAGGAAGCAACAAAGAATGAAAGAGAACAGTAAAGAAACAAAAGAAGAGAAAACAAATATTGTTATGGCAAAAAAGACTGACGGTTCCCCGACAACGGCGCCAAAATCTGATCGAGATTGTCGAACCTCGATAGATTAGATGAATGTATATTCCAGATCTGCAGCAAGGGTGCGACCCCAAAGTCGTCTCTCAAAGGAACCTCAATACAAATCTGTCATGACAAGAACAGAGTGAGGGGGGTTTTTTTTGATGAAAAAGAAAGTATGAAGATTGAGTAAGAATATAAAAACGATACTGTCTATGGATCCAAACGCAACCAGTTATAAATCTTTCCCTTAAACCAGGTTTTCATCATCCCTTCTTATAGATTAGATCTAGCCGAGTTTCAACACCCAAAATCTGCATAAATAAATCTCCAACAACTGTCTAGAGATCAAATCAAAGCTGATATAAAAATCAAAGAAAACCTCTTTCAATCAATCTACCAATTTTAATCTTCATTCACACAGATTCCAGAACCTAGTATCGATAACCATCATACCAAGTTATTTGTTTTTGCTTCTTTCCTTCGTGTGTTATATCAACCGACTATAACATTAAAGCCGCAATGTAGAAAAGAGAAATCCACCCCGTATATGTTCATACAACCGTCTTGAACATGCACTAGAATAAGCGGAAAAGAAGTAGAGAAAACTTAAAACAAATGTAATTGAAACTCAAACCGGATTTCGTAGAAGCTTTCGGGATTCAAACCATGGAATAAGTTCGGATTTGCAACTGATTACAAGTGTTTAGCCCTCCATGGAGAAGAAAACAGGGAAAAAATGGCTACTGTTCATGAGACACAAAGTAAAAATCAATTAAAGATTCATTCTCTAATGGCCTCTTAATGTGCTTAAATAGAGCTTAGGGAGGAAACCCTAGGTTACCGCAATTTCACAGCCAATTTCAAATAGTATAACGTGCGTTATGGGCTTTGGCCCCTTCATAAAAATTGTAGACAAGGAAGATTATATGAATTTGGGCTTTTAAATCACTTGATTTGGATATCGGACACCCAAGTTATGGCCTTTTAAAAAAAATCAGTGTTCAGTGTAGCTTTCCTAATTTAACCCAGCTTTCTAGTCCCGACTTTGAAGCGATGTTTGGAGGCCCAAAAGAACTTGGATTTGGACAAACCATACCATTACAGAAAGCCCAAGAAGTCCTATACAATATCTCTGAAGACATCATTCACGTTCTGGGATTGTAAGTTGGCAAAAAATTTGAAAGAATCACAGAAGGTCAAATTTGTCAGCACACTTTTGCTTCTTTGTCTCCAATCTCCTTGTTTCCCTTCTTGCCATCAAAATTCCTCATGACCCAGGAAGCCCTAATCTGTCCAAAATAAGATAAAATAGTGTGAAGCCCAATTCCTATAAAATAAAATAAAACAAAATCAAGATGAATAAAATGACACAACTAACGTGCAAAAAGACTAAATATGAGGGCTAAATAATATGAAAATATGTGCTCTATCAGTGAACTCCGAGAAAAGCCACATCACCCATTCTAGACATGACATGTCTCACCCCATCCTAGTACTGCCCTCATCTTAGCACGCTCAAACACAGACCTCTCAGCCCCGACCGTACCACTCAGGAAGTTGCCACCCGCAGGGTCACCAACAAAAACACCCTACTCGAGGTGTAAAATTCCCACCGCAAAACACTAACCACATTTCCCTAGTCTCCCAAAACGAAGATGAAAACAAGCAAGGATAGCATGGAAAGGAGCCCAGAGCTTTCCTCTCCCCTTTTATAAGTGTAATTGCCCGACGGTCAGAAGACCCTCACCGTCTCCTAAAAATTAAATACGGTCAGGCTCCAAAAAATCACGCCATCAATACAATCATATCCCTACCTCGAAAAATGAAAAGCCACTCCTATCATGACCAATCAACGCCCTCCACGTATTGATAAGAATGCCCTAAAGACGAAGCGCTTCATCAAAATAAACACGTTTGGTGCTGAAATGTCGCCTCATCTACAACCTCAAAGCTTGTGCTACGCACGCAGTCCCCCCAAACCTCTACCAAACTCAAAAAGTTGGCACCCCAAGTTCTAGGATTGGGCACCAACCATACCAACCAACTCAAGAAGCACCACGTCTGCAATCAAGCACCCCGGCTCGAGACAAAAAGAAACAAGGAAGACGCCTTGCGAAAACAAAAAATAAGACATTCCATCATGAATGACAAGTCAAAAGACAACAAAAAGTCACAACACCACAAGACCAGACAAAATCAAGAAAATATTGCAAAAACCTACACTACTGCAACAAAAGAAAGCAGTAAATTAGCCCAACGAGGCTAAGGGTTCAGCATCATCGGCAACGCCTTTTCCAGCTCGGCCCACCGCAGGAGTCTCCCTTGAAGTCCGGCCCGCGTCCCTTTGGTTGGGTCAACAAGATGATTGCTTTCGACCCTCAAATACAACTTGTAGGGCTATAGGTCTAGGTCGGGGAATAAAGTCCGAACGTGGAGAAGAGCTTCCCGTAGCCCTCCAGATACTCATCCGCGGCCTCCAACACTAGAGTCCTGCTAACCTCTGCCATCGATTGGGTGGCCTGAGCGCCACTCGCAGATGGGCAACCTCCGCCTTTGAATCATGAAACGCTACCTTGGCATCCTTGAGCTGGAGGTTGAGACGGCTTGTGACCTCGCGGCAACAAGTCAACAATGCCTCTGACTCCTCTAGTCGCTGACACAAGTCAACCATCTCCCTGGCCACCATCTCCCTCGCCTTGCTCTTCGCCGCCTCTTGGACACACTCTACCTCCTCTCGATGCGATCGCTTGAGGGCAGCAGCCTCCAAGCATAATCCGAACTCTAATGTCTGATACTTTGCCAAAACCCCCAGAACCCGATCCTCCATTTGGTTGTACGCAGCCTGACGGTTCCCCGAGGCGGGAGGATCGAACACGCCTACAGATGGCACCCTAGCAGATGACTCAGCCCCCCCAGCGCCCATCAGATGCTTCCCAGCCCCTGATCGTCCTTTATCACAAACAATTGGAAGAGCGGGCCTAGCAATGGAGGATATTAAATCGATGGTCGGGAAAGTAACGCCTCCTTCAGTGTTGTTGCTAGCATCCCCTTGATGACCAATAGGGATAACCTTTGACATCCTTATATGAAAAGAAGAGACTGCCTCTACCTGTGAGGAATGAACAGGAAGAAAGATTCAAAAAATAGTGCGCCTTTAAGAAAGAAACAATGAAAAACCCAAAGCCAAGGGGACACACCATTTATACTGACTCGCACATTGCGTTCAGAAGAAAGCAAGACGCCATCAGGCGCTTAGTAGAATGTTAGAGGCATGCCACCTGTCACGCACCTATCGCGCATTCAAGTTTTGTAAGGGAGCCAAAAGCCATCGCGCACACCTATGATGGGTGCACCGTTTTGGTGTAGCGCTCCATATCCCAAAGTCTCGCATGAAGTACACACTAGGGGGTTTCCCCCTGCCGCCAGAGTCAATCCCCACCTTGCAAAGACTCGGAGTCCATCTATAGCTTGAGCATTAGAAACATATCCAAAGCCTCACCGGGGAAAGCACAACCTTTCCTTCTCAAACCTAGATAGCATACATAAGTAAAAACTAGGCCATACCCCGGATGTGTCCCGAAAGAACGAGACCCTGCCGACGCACACTCATGATGGCTAGCCCCTTTCGCACTTAGACGACACCCAACTAACACCTTACCCTCCTAGGACGAGCACTCTCAAATCCCGAGACCACGCGTGGAGCGGGTCAGCGTGTACAAAACACTACTCTATTTACTCGTCTCTGGTCAACCTCAAAATGACTCTAGAATCGCCATCCCAGCAAAGACAAGGTTAGCACGATCGACCACCTCGATCCCACTTAATCCGACTCTCCAAAACTAGCACACGCAACAAAAACTGCTCAGGCTTCCCTTTTTTAGCTGAATGCTCAGTTCTCGAGCATCCGACCTGGGGGGCTGTGGACCGTCTGGGCCTAATCTCGGCCCTCTCCTTAGGCCTAATCTCAGTCCTCTCCTTAGGCCCAATCTCGGCCCTCTCCTTAGGCCCAATCTCAGCCCTCTCCTTAGGCCCAATCTCGATTCTCTCATTGGGCCCAATCTCGGTCCTCTCCTCGGGCCCAATCTTGGTCCTCCCTTTGGGCCTAACCTTGGCCCAACACCAGCCTGGCACGACATCGTTGTGATTTCCACTGGATATCCCCGTGACAACCTCAGACCCTATCCTCATTAATGGCGGATCCCATCCACATTAATGAGGGTCCCGTCGCCACCATGCTACCACCTGGGAACCTCTACCGGCGCCAGATAACCAGTCCCATCACCTGCAAACGCACGACGCATGCAAGCAGGAGGACATCTCCTCCTTCTATATCAACTAGCTCTCTTCAGAGCCAATGTATGTTCTGATATCTGACCTAATCATACACTGCCTCTCTTTACTCTCTTACTCACTCGATCGTCGGAGTGCTTGCAAGTGCCAGCCGCCCCCCGAATGGACCCGTCGCGGGAAGCCCGTGCCCTGCCTCCGATCGTCCTCTTTTAGTTAGGAAGGAACAATTGGCATATCGATATTTGTCATTCATGTTAACCATGATGGGGTGGGATGTTACCCTAGTAGTTTGACCTACATTTCTCTAGGTGTGATTTTCGGAATAACCATAAGGGTATCTTGTGCCGTGTGTGCTTGCTGGGAAAATTGCATAGGGTTCCGTGTTAGGGCTAGAATACTATTGAAAGCTACTCTAGGGTGTCAGTTGTTTCGTGTCCATGCATCATTCATTCATGAAAATTATTTTTTACCCTCATTTAGAACATTCAACTTCTAATTTGGATTTTGTCCTTGGAATATTCAACGTTCTAGGTGGGCCGAACAGTAGAAAGGGAAAGGAGGTTGTCGAGTCATGATTTCAGTTGTATTTCTGTCATATACTCATATCAAGACGAGTAAATGGATTTATGATGATTTGAGGCATATTATATTATATGTTGTTTGTTTGTCAGATATTATAATTTTTATGCTTTTTGAGAATAGAACTATACGTGCGGATTTATTTTCTTTGCGATTACAATATTCCTTCAGGTTTTGATTCTATTCCTACAAGTATTTAATTTACCATTCCTTCGCTTATCATTCAGAATGCTAAATATATATGTTCAGAGATTTTTAAATACGGTATTTTGGGAATTTCAAGATGGTATTGTGAGAAAGAAAATATATATATATAAATCCTGGAATAGTGACATGCCTTGGAAAGGTGGGTCGTTACAGTTGGTATCAGAGAAAACCCTACTGGGAGATTAGAGGATTATTAGAGATTATTGACTTATAATATTTTTGGTTACCAACTAACAAGGTCATTTTTGAATAATAGAATGGCAAGAAATTACCTTGAACAATTTTGGGTGACCTACTAGACAAGCCAACTGGAAATGAGAGAACCAATATTCGAGGAAAATTTTGAATACCTTGCTATCCTTGAGGACATTATAAGTGTTGTACCCCCAAGTAGCTACCTACGACCTAACCTGGTACACGTACAAGTTAACTTCTTAATAAACTGTCTCGAGGGAGACTGAAAGACTAGTGCTAAGTGGATTCATCAACTACGTAATTATGAGTCATTTTTCACCTTTTGTGAACAACTTCGTCAGCATGCTACGGAGGTATAAGAGGAAGTCCTCGAGGAAGAAGCGAATCCTAATGATTAAGGAAATCTAGAAGAGGATTGGAACCTGAGGAGATGGAAGAAGGAAATGATGTCGAGGTCATTGAAATAAGCTCAGATGAGGAGGACGATGTGATTGAATCCTACGGTGACCATGATGGGCCAATAGCAGAGTCCAAGGATGACCTAGCTGTTAATGATGCATGGGTCTGGAAGTTGGCTGATCCCTAGAAAAAGAAATAGTACTAAGATAGTCGCGAACAAATCCCCTCCTATTAGTTGTCTGATGCTTGTAATCATGTTTTTTTAATGGTGTTTTGTATTGTGTGTTATGCTTGGCAAAGTGGTTAAGTTGCAATAAAATTTCTTTCGAATAAAATTTTTCCTTAGAATAAGATTTCATTTTTCTTTCCTTACAGATGGTTACCACTAGGTAACAAGGAAAGTTGGTTTCTAGCACCTCTAACCGAAGAGACAAAGACGACAGTGATAATGAGATACATCATTGCAATCCCATGATAGCATTAATGTAAGGAGGGGTGAGCAAGGGAATCCATTATCCAGGATGGACGACTGGAAATGGTGGAGAGAGTCCTGGAAAACCTCCTAACCTATGTGACTAGAGAGGAACCAACTATGCGTACGAAGAACATGTTAGAACAATACCAAAGACAATGACCGCCTGTATTTAAGGGAAGGCCAAGTGACGACCCCAGCATAGTCAAATATTAGCTAGAGCAAATAGAGAAATTACTCCAGTACTTGTAATGTAGTGATGTGGAGAAAGTAAATTGTGTCACCTTTATATTAGAAGAAGAAGTAAGAAGATGGTGGAAAATTATGGGGCGAGCCCTACAGCGATCCCATCCCAATTCAGGACAAGGGTTTAGGTCTAGCCAAGCTCAAATAGTGACGTGGTAGACATTCAATGAAGCCTTTAATGCTAAATATTTTCCTTGGAGTTGGAGACAGGGAAAGAGTTGGGAGTTTATGAATTTGAGGCAAATTGAAGAGATGACGGTAACCCAATACAATACAAATTTTACCCAACTCATAAAATATGTGCCAATGTACGAGGCAAACGAATGGCAGAAGGCACAAAAGTTATTGTCCGAACTACGAATGGAGTTACAACAAGCTCTAAGTACTTGGTCCATTGATACCTATGAGGAAGCTTTGAACCGAGCTCTAACCATAAAAAGAAATCTCCTATGGGTAAGATTGATAAAGTCTGAGGAGACAAAAGGGAATATAGAGCTTAGACTGGGAAATAAAAATTTTCAAGGCAGCAAGTGATGCCCCCGATGCAAGAAAAACTACCTAGGGAGGAAATGCTTGGTAAGGCCAATTCATTGTTTTGCATGTGGGGAAGAAGAGCACATGGGAAGAGACTATTCCAAGAAGAAGGAAATGCCTCATGTGGGAAATTCAAAGAGGCTCATTCGGGGCACATCGTGCAAGACTATTTGAAAAGGCTGAAAGTCGGACAGCTGGCAGACAGGCTAAGAAGATAGGGGAAACTTGTGGAACCCACCAGGGATGTGTCTTCAATCTGACAAAGGAAAATGTACGTAGGGACAAATCTTGCAGTCATATAAGGTACACTCCTTATACTGGAAACCCCTTTGCATGCATTAATAGATCCAGGGTCTACACATTAATTCATTTTGCATGCATTTGCTGGGGGTTTGGGAATGTAAACTAAACCTTTAGGGTATTTTATGATTATCTCAATCCCTATGGGAAAAACCATGGAGACATCGAGACTAATGGCAGGTTGCGAGATCGACATAAGTGACAATGAATTTCAAGTTGATCTAATATTGTTAGATGTGAATGACTTCAATGTCATCTTAGAGATGGATTTTCTATCCAAATATGATGCCAACATGGATTGCCGAAGAAAAATGGTGACCATAAGAAAGCCCGGGGAAGAATTGGTTAAATTTCAGGGACAGAGTAATCTCGAGGAAAGACGAATAATTTCTTCACATAAATTGGTAAGATTAATGAACAAAGGGGCATATGGGTACCTAGTGTAATACCCCATATTTTTGTGAGGTTGCCACATAATTTAAGTGAGTTTAAAATACCAAAAAATGGGATTGAAAGGGCAACAAGTGATTGAATCAGCTACAAAGAGTGCCTTGGAGCTTAGATACCTAAGGAAAAAGGTATGTCATCGACGAGCATCTCGAAACGGGGTTTATGATATTGAAAGAAATCAAATCTGAGACGATTTTCGGTATAACTGTGATTTAGCTTAGAAAACCAAATGATTGTAAGGGACCTCTAGAAAATCAACGAAGCCCTGAGGAGGCTTCGGTTTTATGTAAGGATCAACCCTGAGGTGATTTTGGGATGAAACAATTGTTCGGTGAGGAGAAATCATCCTTATCGAGTAAGTCTTGGAGTTATTAATTTTGAATTTTCAATATCATAGTGCAAATTAATTCAATGATTGAGGGTGTAATTGTAATTAGAGAATTACCCAATTGAAATAAAGATGAAATACGGGGTTTAAATGTGTAATTTCCCATATATATATTGGTATAGTATATATAATATGTAGTTATATATATATGTATATATGCGCGTGTGTGCGTGATGGAGTCTCTGTGAAAGCGTAATAATTAAGTTTTGTGCAAGTGGTGTGTTATATACGCAAGAAGTGATGTCCACGGTAGTGAGGAGAGGCAGTGGGATACCCATAAATAAAGGAAGAAAATGGAAGAATGAAAATGGAAGTGAAATGGACGAGTGAGGGCAGCGAGCAAGTAGAGAGATCGAGAGAGAGCTGGGGAGCCGATGTTGGCTGGCCAGAGGCAGTGACTAGCAGCAATGATCGTAGAGGTGGTTGGCGTCGAGGAGTAGCGGTGCAGTGCTAGCTGTTGTAGTAGCCAGGCTCGACCATGGCAGTAACGAAGCTACTGTTGTAGCAGTTGGGTAGCGCAACGATGAAGTTGGGACAGCGCGCGGAGGAGGCCGGCCGACAGTTTGCACGATCAAGGGCGACCGTTTGTGGCGGTGGCACTGGCACCAACAGCAGCTAGTGTAGGCGAAGGTGGCTAATAGTGGTTGGCGTACAACAGCTGGGCATGGTGGATCGCGCGCAGGAAGAAGGAAGGAGGAAGAAGAATGAGAAGAAAAAAAGAAAAAGAAAAAGAAAAAGAAAAGAAAAGAAAAGGAAAAAAAAAGAAAAGGAAAAAAAGAAAAGTAAAATAGAAGAAAATAGAGAAAATGAGGGAAAAATGGAGGAAAATAAGGAAAAGCTTTTGAAAAATTCCAGAAAATTTTAGGAATTAATTTGGGGCTAGAGAAGCATGCCGAAGCTAGGATATTATCTGGGCACACGTTTCGAGGTTAGGGCACGCATACCGAGAAAAGCCTGAGAGGCTAAGTCAAGGTGAGAGTCCGGTACTCAAACTCCTATTTCTGTACAAAGCTCCTATTGCATGAAATATGTTTTGTGAAGTTCCTATATGCAAAATCATGTTGTATGCTTACGTGAACTCATGTTGCATATATGAAATGTGTTTCCTTGGAAAATATGTGCTGTTGGTTTTCAACTGTTGAATCTATAAAAATTCGCGTGGCCATACTGTTTTACCTATCTGTTGTTACCCGAAGGCAAAAATCTTGATATACCCCGAGAGGTGCTATGCGGGCACCATTGAGAAAGCTCTCGTGGGGAAGACCGTGAGTCTAAGGGACAACAGATGTGGTGATTGCATGAGTTCTATGAGGTTGGGTCGAGGTGACATGGTTAGGGACATCCCGAGAGGCGCTATGCGTGCGTTGTTGAGAAAGCTCTCGTTGGAGGAGGCTGACGTGTTCGTGAGGCACTTCGGAGTAGTCCTCGTTGTTTCCTCATACATTTTATACTTGTTCATGCATTTATATAAACTATTTTGGGGTTCTTACTAGAAGATTCATCTTCTAATTGGACTATGTTCTTGGAATATTCAAATATTCCAGGTTCAACAAGCGTCTCTAAGGGAAAAGAAATGGTTGAAGAATGAGCTTGTTTTGCCGTTTGTAGCATGTTTTAGCATATCTTTAAGTATGTATGAGAAATTTAGTTGATGCGAACCTTAGTACGTTTTGGTTATGTTTGAGGCATTCGATTATCGCTTTTAAGACATGATATCCATGTAATCTATTTTGTAGACGTCTTGAACAGTTTTGTAATACCCCCTCTCCTAGAACTGTCCGAGAAGAGGTGCTACGGGGAAAATAAAATAAAACTAACTGATAATCTGAAATCTGATACCATGACTGAACATCTCAATCATCTGGGATAAAAACTCTGAGTCAATATAGACTGAGAAGAACAAACTATGTCTAAGGGAGAATCCCTCAACTGAAATATAAAATAGATCCAAACTGAGAAAACACTATAAAACTCAACAGACTCCCAGACATCTTTTATCTTGAGCGGCTCCACGTACACACACTATAAACCACTGCTACTAGGCCCCACATCTAGTACTCCCCTGCTAGAACCTGGAGGGGTAAAGAGTACAAGGTGAGCTACAAAAGCTCAGCAAGTAATAAGCTGGAAAGAATACTGAAATTGAATCGAAGAATATCGATACTGATAAATAACTCACTGAACTGGTACTGTATAATAACTGTCTGATTGCATTCATAAAAATGTAATGCACATAAACTGTAAACTAAATGCAGGTATGAAACTTTGGCTCATAGGCTCACATAATCTGATAAAACATACCTGACTGATCTGAAACCTGCATACATAAAAACTATAAGCACATACTGTGGGCAAAACCCCTAGCCCCCTGGTTGCCACCAGGCGAGCAACTCATAAACTGAACTGAAACTGAAACTGATGGGATCCCCGCGGACAAGCCGCCTGATGCGCATAATGCAATGTAATGCTCACATAAATGCTAGCACACGATATGTAATGCTCCATATAAAGTCATGCTCAATGCTCATACCAAAATGTATGCACATAATCTCACAAAATAATGCTGATCATGTTATAATAATGCTGAACATGATATGATCTTCATCTGTATATTAGAATACAAAGATTCAATGAACTATGATTTAGGGTATGGGTATGTTAACTTATCATGTTCTGGCTTATGAATTCAATGTTGGAAGGTACTGAATACATTAATTGAATTAAACTTGAATTAGGACTCACTGGAAGCTAAATTGGATTTTTGGAAAAGTCATCCGGATATCAGGAAGGATATCCGGATATGATGAAAGACATCCGGATATGAAGAATGCTCATCCGGATACACTGATATTCAAAGTAGAAGCTATTCGGATATGCTGGGATGTATTCGGATATGAACTAGGACATCTGGATATGATTCTGGTCATCCGAATATCTCAACCTGCTCCTTGCCCTAACTGCAAATCTCAACTGAAACGTTGAATGTTCCAGGGGCATAACCCATTAGAAGATGAAACTTCTAGTGAGGGTCCAAAAACATATATATGAATGCATGATGCAATGACATGAACAACATTTGCCCTTAGTGTAACTTCCCTGACTCGCAAGCCCGACTAGGAATCCTAGGCAAATCCCGAACCCCTGCAGGATAAGCCAAACATTATTCTCTCAACGCCCTTGGGGAATTATGGCTACACTCTGGGGGCGACATCCGTTCCCCATGCACAAATATCAATATGACAATAATATCGTGCAATGTAAATATCACGACTTTCAATGCAATATGACAAAGTGAATATTGCAATTCATAATAACATGCATATATAACAAACATATCATGAATATAAGTTCTTGTGAGAATACCACTCACCTTTGCCCAAAGATCAAGATACCTCGAAAAGCGTGCATCGCCTCGATATGCGTGCCCCACCTCGATTTTCGTGCCAACTCTCAAAAGTTGCACCAACCTCATCATCTCGATCTCCTCAATCATAAAGTAATATTTAATCACTAAATATCCTCAATATTCCATTTATTTCCTATTTCCTTTCATTTTCCTTCATTTTTCCTTCTAAAAATCCCAATAATTATATCAAGACTATTTCCTCAAATCTATCTTCACAAAAATTCATAATATGCTATGAAATTCAAAGGAAAAATACTGAACTTACCCGGATATTGTATTTTCACGCAAAACGAGGCATTTTGATGCTAGAATTGAGACCTAGAGAACTCCAAATTCAAATATTTTTCTACAGGAACTAGATCTCGAATTTAGAGGAATTTAGCAACTTTTTTCAGAATGTTTGGAGTCTAGACGCGCCCCCACTCGCGGGGCCCAGCTGGCGCGTGTGGCCCACGCGCCGGTCGTCTTCTTCCTTCAGCTCGCCGGACTGGTTGCACTGCCTTCCGTTTAATAGCCATATCTCCCTCATCCGACCTCCAATTGACCTCCCGTTTGAACCTATGGCTTCCTTTGTTCATCCTCTACAAGACTATGGCTTCAAATCTGATGATTGGAGCCATTTTTTGACTGCTCAACCCGATTTTCCGGCGAAGCTCGATTTTCCGTCGAAGCTTCATAACTCCCTCATCTTTCAACGAAAATTCCTCAAATTTCACAGGAATGATCCTCTGGACATGGGCAACAAAAGCCCCATATCCCCTGCTCTCAAGTTGTTCACGAATTTGCAGATCTAAAATTCCAATTTCTTCAAAGCATTCGGCTATTGCTATTTATAGGCGAACCGAGCTTCCAAACGCTCCAAGCTTTCTAAACCGACTCCTCTGAGGCTTCTACCGCCCCTGGATCGACCCAGTTGTTGCAAAAACCGACCGTAATCATCACTTTTGAAGCTTCCAAAATCCGACCGAAAACTTGGTCGGAAATCTTCATTTTCCGGCCAACCCATGCTCCCTTGTCGACCCAAACCCAACCCAAAGGCATCCCCGACCCATGTGGCACGAATCCCCATTGTCGGTAGGCGCTGGTCGGCAACCAGAAGCTGCTGGTAGGCCATGGCTGGAAGCTTCCAGCTTCAACTTTCAAAAATTGCACTTTAGACCCTATATTTTCTCATTTTGCATTTTGGACCCTTCCTTTAAACCCTTAAGCTTTTCAATAGCTCCATTACGATCCTCAAGTCTTAAACCATCATTTTGACCCCTGAGGATTCTGAACCAACCCCATTTCGGCCTCCCTCTAGCAATTTCTAAAAACTGCACTTAGGCCCGAATCTTCGTTTTGGCCCTAAACTCATTCTTTTCTTCCTGAAACCTCTGAAGGGTTGTTCCTCATGAAGAACCGAAGCCCCCTCAAGCTTCCGTTGATTTTCAAAAATTCGTCTATGACAATTCGGTATTGCAGCCTAATTGGCAGCTGCCTTTTTAGCTGTATCGAAAACTGCTCCCGATCTTATTTCTTTCGGCACCATAAATCCTATCTCGGGGTGCTTATTAATGTCGCATCATTTTCCTTTGGCATCTCGGCTCCAGGGCACTCCCGACAGTCGATTCAGACAATCATACAGTAATAAATTACCGTTATACCCTCCATTTATCCTTAAATTCCATTTTTGCTTCAAGATAAATTACCTTTGAGCCCTTTAAAATTTCTTGGGTATTACACAATCCATGCCAAGGATCAAATCAAAATTCCTAACATCAAGAATTTCTAAGTCTCCAAATAACTTCTTATCATATACCTACTCCCTTCTTGGCTGCTTGTGTCATCTTCCACTCATTACTGTCTCTCTCAATAGCATATGCTCATTGAACTATCGTGACATAATCCACACTTTAAGCTCTTCCAAAAGCGTGGCAAATATCAGCACGCAATCCTGTCTGAAATTTAACAGCCTTCTTGCTTCAGTGGACACCAACTCTGAGGCCTATTTAGACAAAGCTGTAAACTCTACCTTATATTGGGCCACTATCTTGGTACCTTACACCAACTCAACGAACTCAAAACTTTCTGGTCCTTGACCCATGCTGGGTAATAAGCGCCGTTGAATACTTGCTGAAATTCAACCCATGTGGGTTCTTGATTACCAATCTCTAACGACAATCTCCCACCATCTCTTGGCATCACCTCTTAATAAAAATGTGCTACGTCGCACTTGGGGATCGTCTGTACAATCGATAACATCCAATTCTCAACTGCTGCTGCATCTGTGCCTCCATGGAATGCTGATGGTCGAAAGGTCATGAAATCCTTTAATAGCTGAATCCCTATATCTGCCTCCACAACTAGAGCTGTTGGAGTGACTGACTTATCGCCTCTACTACCTCCTACTTCTTTGGGAACTTGTGATTCCCTTACCTGATTAGTAACTAGGGTATCTATTACCCTCATCAATCTTGCTAACATACTTCACATCTCGGCTATTCCCTGCTGTAGATCACGACTAGACTCTAATGGTGAGCCTAGTGTGGACACTGGAACCTCGTCTTCCATAGAAGCAGCCTAACAGCGAGTATAGGGTCGTCCTCTTCTATTACTCATCTTCCTGCATCACCACTTAGGGTTAGAATACTGCTAATTGGGCCAACTTATCTAACTGATGGACACAAGTTGTAACGCCCCACTTTTCCAAATATACAACAATGTAAAATATAAGCTAACATCACCGCGGACGTTATGGAAACCCTTACCAACGGAAGCGTTGGATCGAACCTGAAAGCTTAACCAAAGCTAAATAAATGGGTTTCCACTAGATTTACTTTACAAGTACAAGAAATGCTTACGACTTCCAATACTCAAAAAAACACAACACATCACAGCAAGTACAATTTTAGGACACTCACACACACTCCCTTTACAACCTTGAGTATCTCAGCTGCTATTTACAATACATCACTTGGTTACAAGGGTACATAATGAAATAAAACCAAAAGCTAGCCAAGCACCACCTCCTTGCCCTTACTCGCATTGGAACCTGTATCACCTGGTACATCTCATATACCTGAAACGGTGAATGTTCCAGGGGTATAAAACACCCGAGTTAGATAATGATATCTAAGTGAGTGATACAAGAAAGAAAATAGTGCATGCAGGTGTAATATATAGATATGCTACAAAATCTTCCCAACGATAGCCATGCTATGGTGCTGCCATGAACCTCTTGGCCCCTTTACACAGGCACGAGATGGACATGCCAGAACGTAGCCATGATCGACCCACTCGCCCCTTTTACACAAGCACGAGGTGGTCTCCTGTGATAGCAGATGCTGGGGTGTTGCCATGTTTGAACCTCTCAGCCCTTTTACACAAGCACGAGATAACCCTATTACGCGAGCCCACGTGGTTAGCCCTCTTGCACGGGTCCCCGTGGTAGTTCACATATGACAAACCATCAACAAGCTACAGTCATCAAACAACATGATGTAAGACAAAGTAGAAGGAATATGCATAAACCAAGCGAAAAATAATATGCATGCCACGACCCAGTCCTATTGCACGGACACGATTTCCCACGATGACCCATCAACAAACCACAACCACAAACTCCACGATGTGTTCAAAGATAGGAAAGATATGCTCGAAACAAAGGAAACATAAGACGTAAGCCAGAACCCATCCAAAAATGAAACCAAGGATGGTTAAGAGAAAGCATGCACAAGAACCACTCACAAATGAAACCAAGAATGATTAAGAGGAAGCATGCACAAGAACCACTCACAAATGAAACCAAGAATGATTAAGAGGAAGCATGCACAAGAACCACTTACCTTGACGATTTACCGAAGAAAGCACTGTTTACAACAAGCGAGAATAGTTTTCTCGTGGTTTTCTGACTGATTGGTACGAACTTCGACAAAGACCCGAAAATTCTGTCAAGGCTTATTCTCCCTCGACTTTCTCCCTTATTTTTCTTCCTTTCTTGGTGCCCAAATGAATAACCCCAAAGCCTTTATTTATAGGAAACTTCAGCAAACCAAATCACGCCATGTGTCGCATCATCATTCCACCCATTAGCATCCAATTAAAATATGCCATGTGTCCCTAAAGATTTGTGCATTTTCATGCCCTTACGACAAGTCTCCCTTGAGATATGAGCCATCACATGTTTAATTTGATTTTCCAATATTCCCATCATTACATCCCACATGGTTTAATTCATTTTCCACATTTCTCATCATTACACTTCAAATCTTATCTCCAAGTGGCCAATGAATGCTTGCCACATGTCCTTAGAGATAATGTTTGGAGACTTTTGCAAATTTGAAAGATAAGTAAGCTTTTTCTTAACCAATCATGCAATGCCACCTCAAAGTGTCATTATGAGCCATCATGTGACCTTAACTTAACTTCCAAGTAACCTAATGGTTGATTGCCATGTGTCATTGAAGATAAGGCTTCATCATTTCTCCCATGTGCATCCAACTCAAATGCACCTCTCGTCTCTTAATTGAATTTAATAGAGTTTGGAATCCAAAATTTCATTTGTTTTGAGTGTTCACACTATGCTCATCATTACACCCATAATCATTACACCTAGAATCATTACACCCACAATTATAAGATTTCAACCAATCCAATTGTGACACCTAGGGGGAACACTTGGCCATCCATGATTGGCCCATGGTTGATATTTTGAAGAGATATTTTTCTAAGGTTTCAAGAACTACACATTGGCCCAAACTTTTCGAATAATTTGCACTTAGGCCCTTGCAACTTGGTCCCTGGGTCATTTTTAATTGCACTTTTTGGTCCCCAAAAAATGAATAAATTACACTTAGCACCCCAAGATTTTGGGTAAATTACACTTTTACCCGACTTCAGTATTTATGATTTTGTCACTGGTTCAGAAACTGAATTTTTCCTTCAAGGCTTCCTCAATTCCTTGAAAGGACCTATTTCCTCAAGTATTAGAACCTAACAATCTCAGGTATTACCTCATTTTTGATTTTGAAAATCTGGGGTGTTACACAAGTCCTAACTCTATGCAATATCCTATGTGTGTAAGGGAGACTCCTCAAAACACTGCTCTGATACCAATACTGTAACACCCCCTCTCCTAGAACTGTCCGAGAAGAGGTGCTACGGGGAAAATAAAATAAAACTAACTGATAATCTGAAATCTGATACCATGACTGAACATCTTAATCAACTGGGATAAAAACTCTGAGTCAATACAGACTAAGAAGCACAAACTATGTCTAAGGGACAATCCCTCAACTGAAATATAAAATAGATCTAAACTGAGAAAACACTATAAAACTCAACAGACTCCCAGACATCTTTTATCTTGAGCGGCTCCACGTACACACACTATAAACCACTGCTACTAGGCCCCACATCTGGTACTCCCCTGCTAGAACCTGAAGGGGTGAAGAGTACAAGGTGAGCTACAAAAGCTCAGCAAGTAACAAGATGGAAAGAATACTGAAACTGAATCGAAGAATATCGATACTGATAAATAACTCACTGAACTGGTACTGTATAATCACTGTCTGATTACATTCATAAAAATGTAATGCACATAAACTGTAAACTAAATGCAGGCATGCAACTTTGGCTCATAGGCCCACATAATCTGATAAAACATACCTGACTGATCTGAAACCTGCATACATAAAAACTATAAGCACATACTGTGGGCAAAGCCCCTAGCCCCCTGGTTGCCACCAGGCGAGCAACTCATAAACTGAGCTGAAACTGAAACTGATGGGATCCCCGCGAACAAGCCGCCTGACACGCATAATGCAATGCAATGCTCACATAAATGCTAGCACACGATATGTAATGTTCCATATAAAGTCATGCTCAATACTCATACCAAAATGTATGCACATAATCTCACAAAATAATGCTGATCATGTTATAATAATGCTGAACATGATATGATCTTCATCTGTATATTAGAATACAAAGATTCAATGAACTATGATTTAGGGTATGGGTATGTTAACTTATCATGTTCTGGCTTATGAATTCAATGTTGGAAGGTGTTGAATACATTAATTGAATTAAACTTGAATTAGGACTCACTGGAAGCTAAATTGGATTTCTGGAAAAGTCATCCGGATATTAGGAAGGATATCCGGATATGATGAAAGACATCTGGATATGAAGAATGCTCATCCGGATACACTGATATTCAAAGCAAAAGCTATTCGGATATGCTGGGATGTATTCGGATATGAACTAGGACATCCGGATATGATTTTGGTCATCCGGATATCTCACTGATGCATTCGGATATAACTAGGGACTATTCGAATGAAAAATTCAACTTTTGAGGGAGGCATTCGGATATCAGGCGAGACATCTGGATATTATCTTGACATTTTTGGATGTATAAACAAACCATCCGAATATCATACTCGAAGAACTTTAGATACATCCGGATATGATACAAGGTATCCAGATATTAGACTTTAGAGTAATAGAACTTGCAATCTAAAATGGATAAGGATTAATCGAACTTGCAATCCAAAATGGATAAGGATTAATGGAACTTACAATCTAAAATGGATAAGGATTAATAGAACTTGCAATCCAAAATGGATGAGGATTAATGGAACTTGCATTCCAAAATGGATAAGGATTAATGGAACTTGCAATCCAAAATGGATAAGGATTAATAGAACTTGCAATCCAAAATGGATAAGGATTAATAGAACTTGCTCATAACTTCATTGTTATACGCATATATATATATATATATACGTCTTTACTTACTGATATAAATCTGAAAACTACAATAAAGAACTGGAATAATCTGAAATCAAAACTGATATGAACCTGTAATGGAAGGGATTATAGGAAGAATACTTGCCTGATAGAATTCTCTGATCGAACCCTGGAGAGATCTTGAAGACTCTAGCAAGCCTTTGCTATCTCTTGGCCTCTTGGTTCTTTACATGGCGTGAAGAAAAACTGAGCTAATGGGCTCTATATATAGAGGTATAAAAACCCTAGATCCCACTCCCTTTATAACTTGGATTCCTTCTCCTAATATAACTACGAGACTTTAAACCAAAACCATCTCATACATGGATTCTCATTCTCCTTTAAATACATAATCTCGCTTAATTAATAATAATACAAAAATTATTATTAAAACTCTCAAATAATAATAAAACTCTAGAATTACCTTCATGCCCTTGCATTTAATTTTCACAATAAATAAATACCATTAAATGCTATATAAAATCCCTAGATCCTACTCCTTTTCTAACATGGATTCCTTCTCCTAATATAACTAGGAGACTTTAACCCAAAACCATCTCACATATGGATATCTTATAACTAGGAGACTTTAAACCAAAACCATCTCACTTATGGATTATCTTAATCCCTTAATCAAAATAATTATAATTAATTATTTAAATTCTAATAACAATTTCTTAAATGACCAACATGTCCTTGCATTTAATTTCCACAAAATAAATTCCATTAAATGCTATTATCTTTTCCCTCAAAATCTCCAAATTGCCACATTAAATAATTAATTGGAAAAATCTCTTAATTAAATACTTCAACAATTAATTAAATAATTCTGAATAAATACTGGGCCTTCTAACGAGTCGTTACAAGTTTCCTATATGATAAATAAAGCATCATGGTTGTGTACCATATCAGGTTTGATCTAGCTTCCGCATTTGTAATTATATCACCTGTCTTAGCTATTTGTTTATTGGACTTGTTAGGCTGAGAAGGTGAGACTAGGATTTTTAGGAATTGTATGTTGTAAATCAGTGGATGTGGTGTGAAAAAAAAAAAAGAAAAATTCCTAAAATTCTAAGTTATAACATGCCTGAAAATTTTGGAATGTTATAGTTGGCATCAGAGCGAATTAAATAGAAACCCCAAGTGGAGACTTAGAGGGAAAAAGGAAACTGATGGTTCGTAAAATGAAATCCCTACTTAGAGACTCGGGGATTGTCGGTCGAGGTCTTAGAGGTTATTTATTTGAGAAAACTAACCTTGTTAAGTGATAGAGCAACTGGTCGGAATGACCTAGCTATGGAAGTTAGGATCTGATAGTATGGTTCAAGTGTAAGGTTGATTCGGTAACTATGATTATGGATCCATGAGATTTAGAGACTATTGATTTGAGGTCATTAGTTGAAATCCTTACGATGAATGATGGGATAACTGATAGTTATCAAGAATGATCGAGTCGTGTATGGTTAGTCTGATGTGACATAACTTAGCTGTTATGATTAGGTTTAGGAATGAATGATATGAATCATCGAGATTCGAATGCAGGGATAAATTAGTGACTCTGAAAATGAGATAAAGGATCCAAGGGATTGGGTCAAGTGAGAGGCCGAAGATGAACGATTGTTTTAAGAATATGAAAATATTCGCAAAGAGAATCTATTGGTTAGATCTGAAGTAGTCTTCATTTGACGACATATGAATGTACTCTTCAGTCCAGGAAGGACTTGAGAATGCAAGTATGAGTGGCATTGGAGACGTTATGAGGAAATTGTGATCTGTTAAGTTTTGGTATGCAATTACAGTATATCGCAGAAGAGTCCATTGAGAAATGTTCTACCGTGAGATGAGCATTATGAGGCTCGAGGGGTAGATTAACCTCGGTATCTAGTTTGGCAATGCTAACAGGATTATGAGATTGGTCATTTTTGCATTTGCCTCGAGGATAGAGTTGGGTTGCACAGGATGAGCTATCCAACGTGTAAAGTGGACATGGTAGGTTTGATGCATGCTTATGAGCCATGTAGGCGCTACCTATTTGGTGATGTGATCACTGGTGACGAGGGCCTAGGGTATGTGTTCTTGCAGAAGGAGCTAGACATGTGACTACAACAGTGGATGATAGTTCTTTGAGGACTACAATGAGATCGTGTAGTTTCACCCGAGGTGTACCCATGTGGGGGTAAATGCTTAGTGTAGGAGTAATCCTACTATGTGACTGGGTTGATGGTGATAGCTTGTGTGCTAGCTGACGGTGAATGTAGTGCCTAGGAAGAACTAATTTGATGGTCATAGGCCGATAGTCAGTTGAATCTGAAGAACGAAACATGCGAGGTAGTGAAATCTCGATAAGTAAGATTTCGGGTAGTAGAGCATGGCCAGTCAAAAGCCTTGACGACAAGTTGTGTGATGGCAATCTCAGTTCAAGGTAGAGTTCGTGTACCTAAACCATAAGAGTTGTTTGTTAGGTCATAATGACCATAAAAGGAATGTTGAGATACCTAGTCAACAGAGTTTGTGACTACGGTTCAGTTTCCAAGTGGGCTTGGAGATTTAGGGGTTGTGGACTCAGAGCGAACCTAAGGAAAGGTTTGCATGTGGGATGAGCTTGCTAGGTGATTAGAAAATTTTGCGTGGCTAGATGTGCAAAGCCACTGTGAATCTTGGGATTTAGGCTAAGAATTTTGAGAAGCCTAGCAAGTTTGAGGATTTGGAAAATACTAAGTGTATGCAAGGAAGGCATGCCTCAGAGCTGACTCCCAATAAGCTGAAAGGCGACCTTAGCTTGGTGGCCACCCATACAAGAACCTTGGCCATGTGATGGGGTGAGGGAGGTGCGATGGCTGCCCAAAATTCCAGTAGGCCCAGAACCTTGGCCATGATAAGGTGAGAGAGGTGTGAATGATGCCCAAAAGTCCTGTAGGCAAGGTGGGTAACCCCAAGTTCATCGATGGAAATGGGTGTGTGCGAAAGCTAGCCCTGAATGGGGTGAGGGAGGTGCAAATGCTGCCCAAAAGTTTGATCGATCCTAAGTAGTTGAGGGAGGAGGTTTCTGGACTATCTGAATTGAGGTAGGGATAGTGCCTTGGATTTTGGAATTGAGGTAAGGTTAACTTGAGGAAACGAATCATGGGAATGAGTCATGTCAGTTTGGTGTCAACTTAGCTAATGAAGTGGCCAAAGTGAAGTCCTGGGCCTCGTAGAGGTTTGAGGTTGGAAACTTTGATTGTTCATGATTTGGGACATGATGAGTTGATGTCATCGGGATGATAGTATGTACGTGTAAGGAAGACACACGATGATCAAAATTTTGGGTACGATCTGTGAGATGGGACATGTGGATAGGTTATGCCATAGGTAACCGCATGAGACCCAAATCGTTATTGAGATAGCTGAAAAGTGAATCTTTGAAGAATTTATGATTTTGAGGTGTATAGCTCATACAAAATGAGGTCAAGTTTGAATGGATTGCTAAATGCGAGGAAAGCTTCCAGGAGCTCAAGGGAAGACTGACCTCGGTACCTGTTCTGGTAATGCCTAGTGGGCCTGGTGGGTATGTTGTATACACCGATGCCTTGAAGGTTGGCTTAGGCTATGTGTTAATGCAGCATGGTTGGGTGATTGCGTATGGATCACTCCAGTTGAAGAGACACAAAGTAAACTACCCAACGCATGACTTGGAGCTGGTAGCGGTTGTATATGCTTTGAAGCTATGGAGGCATTACCTATATGGAGAGATGTTTGATGTGTTCACGGACCACAAAAGTCTGAGGTATGTGTTCTTGTAGAAAGAGCTGAACATGAGGCAGCGACGATGGATGGAACTCTTGAAGGACTACGACTGCACCATTTTGTATCACTCGGGGTGTGCCAATGTGGTGGCCAGGTTGATGACCTAAGAGTGCCTGCTAATTGAGGCTTTTAGCCTTATATCGGTGAGTGTAGTGTCGAAGGGTTTGTCTGTCCTGATAGCTAGCCTAGCTGTTCGATTGGATCTGGAGATCTAGATACAGGATGCTAGTAGGGGTGACTGGCATATACGTCTATGGATAGATGAGTAAGGCCAGTCCAAGAGTTTGGATTTTGAGATGCAGAATGGCATTCTTTGGTTTAGGGGTAGAGTGTATGTGCCGATCCTTCGGGAATTGAGCCAAAGGATTTTGGATGAGACTCATAGGACTAGGTATACAGTGCACCCGGGAGCCACGAAGATGTATCGGGATCTTCGAGAGGTCTCTTGGTGGTCAGGGATGAAGGTCAGCGTGGTTAGGAAGGTGGCACAATGTGATGTATGCCAAAGGGTGAAAATTGAGAACTAGAAACCCACAAGGTTGACAAGACCTTGGAAATTTTTGAGTGGAAATGGGAGCATATCACGATGAATTTCGTGACAGAATTTTTGAAGAGTCGGAAGGGCTATGATGCCATTTGGGTGGTAGTAGACAGGTTGACTGAGTCAGCACATTTCATACGAGGGTGGACCAACCGGTGCGAAAATTCGTAGAGTTGTACGTGAAGGAGATGTTCGACTCCATGGTGCATTGGTAAGTACAGTCTCAGATCGAAATACGAGGGTCACCTTGAGATTTTGGGAGACTCTGCAGGAGTGCATGGGAATGAAGTTGAACATGAGTACTGCCTACCATCCATTGGTTAATGAGCAATCAGAAAGGACCATTCAAACGCTTGAAGATATGTTGAGGTCCTGTGCTTTTGATTTTGAAGGATCAATACAAAAAAAAGACCGTCGAGAAACTCATAGAGTGAAGATTTGTCTTATAATGACAAGGGTAATGAGAGTGAAGAGGAAGAAAATGAGAATGATGAAAATGATGATGATGATGATTGTTAATTTTATTGTAGACTATTTATGATTGTAGTAATGAAATTTATGGATTTGAATTTTGTGTTTATATTTGTTATGTCACATATTTTATTCTATTAAATTAATTAATTAAATTTTTAATTATCAAATTTTGTATTTTAATTAAAATATTTCTTAATATAATTATATAAATTATAAAAATATATAAATTAAAAATTTTAAATGTGAACATTCGTAAATAGTAATATTTATGAAAATATTTTATTTTTATATAAAAATTAATTTATACGAAATTAATTATATTTTCACATTTGTATTTAATTTATATCATTTAATTTAATTAATGAAAATATTTTATTTTTTAATTTTTACATTCTTACATGATTTAAAATAATTAAATTTTAATTTAATTTTATTTAAATAAAATATATAATTTTTTTAAATTAAAAATATATTTTAGTGATGGGGTCACACCTATCGCTGATTAGCGATGGGGTCACTCTGTCATAGATCAGCGGTGGGTGACCCCGTTGCTAATTCCATCACTAAAGCGTCCTGTCACTAAATTCCATGACTAAATTTTAGCGACGCCAGTTTTAGTGATGAATTTTTCCCGTCACTAAATCCGTCACTAAATTTTTTAGCGACGGATTTTCTTGTTTTAGTGACGGATTCTCCCATCATTAAATTATGGATTTTTTGTAATGTTAGATCTATCTAAATTGCCCAGCTCGCAACCAACACAACATTCCTCTAGGTACTACACTAGCCAGCATCATCTCTCACTCCAATGAATTTCTATTCATTGGAAATCACCCCAGCCACAATTGTGGAACTCACGCTTCTACTCAATGCCGTAGGACTAACCCTCTGACTCAGGCATTTACCATCACATTGGCTTTCTTTGGGTGATACATGATGCTGTAGTTGTAGACCTTTAGGAAATTCATCCAGTGTTGTTGCCTCATGTTCAACTTTTCTTGGGAGAACATCCCGAGTCCTAACCCACGCCACACTTGAAACTACTATCTTCGACCCTCGCTTTGAAGCAACGCTCAACCGAGCTGCACATCCTTGCTCAAACCAACCACCTTAGAATTTTGGATCTCTTACTCAAATCCGATCGATCTGACCACCATATCTCGCTGAACCCTCATATCAGTGGCATACATGGCAATCATCAAAACTTTACTTCACAGTCATCGAGCCTCACGCTCCCAACATTGCCATTATAGGTGCCACCACCTCGCAATCGATCATGTGTCTCCAATTGGAAATCCATCTAGTGCTACATGAGGATGCCTCCTCATTAGCACATCGACAAATTCAGGATTAACACTCGATTGTGCGATTGTGACCCTTCACAGATTTCACAACCATGCTATAGCCACATGTTCAACCTATCACAACTCACGTCACAAAGATCCCTATACCTAAAACCCTCCCACGTTTAAGTCTCGTCCTCCACGACACTTACTTCACATAACCACTTAGGGTCATTGGCCAACCCTTCCAATCAATCATATTTTTCCCACATTGCCACAGGGTCACATTGGGTCCATCATCCCAATTTACTAGATCACCCCTCATCAACTCTAGCCACAAATGCGCTAGGATTCTTTAACAAGGAACATCATCACGTATCTTATCATCATCCCACAAGATATCACTCAACTGCTTCACAAGCTTTCAAACCACCACGACACTTCCATCGCCACGGATCTCAGGCTTAAGCCAGACATAACTTACAGTACGCACCAGATCTTCGACGTCGAATCATCTCCACAACAGACTGGTTACACTTCACCGATGGCTGCAGTCCTTCATCATGAGCTAACCCATTGGCCACTTGCCATCCGCATTTAGTGGTCCCTAGCATTAGACCCGTCACTGGTAGGCATCATCTGTAGCATTATTCCCATGCTAGACCCATTCCTTTTTCCATGGGCTCCACTCTTTGGACATCTCAAATCACCATGCGACCTCAACATTCGTCAAACCATTTCATCACCGCTTTACTGCTATAAAGGGCTTAACCCCCACTTGGGCTTTTGTGCACTTTACCTATCTTGTGAAAGTAAAGCAAGATCGCTATGGGGCAAACAACGTAGTTTAAAAATTTGAATCTTACCCCGATATTGGATCAACATCGAAATTAAATCATTCACATACAAATAAAATAAATCTAACCTTTAGATTTTTGAGTTGTTTGCAGATCCGAATAGTCCAAGTGTCCAGCCTCGAACTCGTGATACGCGGCACGCGTCTGTTGGCGAGGAGAGAGGAATAGGAGTGCTAGCTTCTTCTCCTTTTCCTGCCTTATGTACGGATAAAAAAGAATGTCCTCATTTCGAATCGATGCCAAAAGAAATAGAGAAGAGTGAACGGAAACTGTTTTTCAACGCTTGAAAAACCACGCTAAACAATCACTTATTTGGGCAACCCATAAAGGGGTCTTTATAGAGCTAGGGTTTCTTAAACCCTAATGGACATGGATTGGCCCATTTATCCTAGCCTAACTAGAATCTTAAGTGGACCAAATCCATTTATTAAATATTTGGCCCAAATCTAATTCAAGCCCAAATATTTAGTTTAATATTTAGCCCAAATATAATATTTAATATTTGACCCAAATCTAATTTAGCCCAAATATTAATTTGATTTAATATTTTGCCCAAATACTTTATTTAACCCAAATATTAAATTAAGCCCAAATATATATTATTTCCTATTTGTCACTCAAACAAATAGAAAATTATTAAATTAGAAACTTCTTCCTAATTTAATCAATTGCCACTTTAGGAAACTCTTTCCTTTATAACGACCCCTCGTCATATCGATGTCATTACGTCTATTTGTTCTTTTTCCGTGAGAACCTACGACGGCACAACTTCTTGCCGAAGTGTCCTACTTAACCATACGTCTGCTCTCCTGATTTAAGCCAGGGACCGTGCCTATTGCGTATGACTCATTAGGCTTCCAAATATGTTAACAATGTGTCGGTACGAACACATAAGACAAGATTGGCCTCTAGCAAGACATCATGCCTACCCAATTACTCAGAAGGATTCATAATCCACAAATAACCTTTCACGAGCATGGTTATCGTTTAATTCTATCCTCTCGTCAATGTATCCTATGTGATCTCTAGTTGGCGATGTATTGCTTGATTACGATCACATAAGTTTTCTTCGGTCTTCCAGATATCCTTACTTAATAGAAAGTGAATCAATAACTCCTTATTGATCTCTTTCACCATGGCCATGGATTTAAAGTGAATATCCACCAAAGGCGCCTTAGATACATCATCCTTTATCAAGGGATAGATGAGTCCCATCTTGGTTATGCACCCATCTCCATTAGCCTCATGATATGCCCAATGATTGCTCCTGGTATAGGTTTTGTACCCCTTGTTGCTTTTGCTGCAATGAGAGTTATCGTTTGATTTCTGGGCATTTATCTTCTTTAGTCTGCTCTGCATGTTATCCTTCTTAATGTTTGACTTATTCTTCCTGTCGACCTTAATGATAGAAGGTCAGGGTTTTCCTTTTGTTGTGGGGCCACGAGAGGAACAATGGGGTTGAGCGTATTTTCCCTCGTTGCCAGGCCATGAGAGGGACAACGGGTTTGGGCGCGTTTTACCTCGTTGCCGGGCCATGAGCGGGGCAACGAGTTTGAGCGCGTTTTACCTCGTTGTCGGGCCATGAGCGGGGCAACGTGTTTGAGCACATTTTCCTCGTTGCCGGGCCATGAGCGGGGCAACGGGTTTGAGGCTCCCTTCTGTAGATAAATAAAAATGAAACAAAATAAAAATGATGAACAGGCAAACATTTTTTATGTGGTTCAGCTAAATGTGCCTACGTCGATGGTCCCGATTAGGGCTTATGTTATTGCAGATACTTTACTTGGTACAGCGTTCCTATACAACTTAAGATAATTCAGATTTCACATTTTTCCAAGGATGTCTCCCGAAAGGTATTGTAAAATACAAGTGTTGGGACCAATCAACTTTAGAATGCGGTATGGCCCCTCCCAATTTGCTCGTAACTTTCCATCATCCCTGAATGCGTTGGTCACAACAGATCTCCGGAGCACTAGATCCCCTTCTTCCATGGGCCTATTCTTTACCCGAGAGTTGAAATAACTGGTAATTCTCCTCTGATAAGCTGCTATCCTCACGACAGCATTATCCCGTTGCTCCTCAATCAAGTCCAAATTTTCACGTAATGCTTCAGAATTCCTTGCTCCATTTTCTTCCTCATACGCCATTAGCCTAGGGGACTTAGATGAAATTTCTATGGGAATTAAGGCCTCTGTTCCATATACCAGATTGAGCAGAGTCTCTCCAGTTGTGATTCGACTAGTCGTTCGATATGCCCACAAAATCGATGGTAGCTCGTCGGCCCATGTTCCCCTAGCTCCTTCAAGGTGGGTTTTTAGGCTATGCAATATAGTTTGATTACTGACCTCGGCTTACCCATTTGCCTGGGGGTATGCCACTAAGGAGAACCGTAGTCGAATCCCTAGGTCGTCACAGAATTTTCTGAAGGAGTCACAATCAAACTGCTTTCCATAGTCTGTAACGATAATTCTTGGTACCCCAAACCGGCACACTATGTCTTTCTATATCATTGATTCTACTTTTCTTGCGTAATGGTGGCCAATGCCTCAGCCTCGATCCATTTGGTGAAATAGTCCATGGCTACCAATAAGAGTTTTCTTTGCCTTGGTGCTTGTGGGAATGGACCCAAAATATCCAAACCCTACTGGGCAAAGGGTATAGGATGGAACGCAGGTTGTAGCTGGGATATCGGAGCAGATTGGATTGGGGCATGTCGCTGGCATTTGTCGCACGATTTAACTTTCCTTGATGCGTCTGACTGTAATATGGGCCAAAAGAAACCAGCTCTAAAGACTTTAGCTGCTAGGGCCCGTGCTCCCAAATGTTCTCCACATATCCCGCTATGGGTTTCTGCCAGGGTATATTCAGCCTCTTGGGGACCCAGACACTTGAGAAGAGGTGCGGTGTGAGCTCGCTTGTATAATACCCCACTTATAATAGTAAACCTTGCAGCCCATATCTTGAGTTTCCTTGCTTCTTATGGATCATTGGGTAGCTCATTGCTGGTTAGATAGCGGTAGAAGGGTGTTTTCTAGTCTACTCCCACTTGAACGCATGACACTTCTTTCTCCTCAATGCTCGGTTGATGAAGCACTTCAACAAATACTGTTCGCCCTATCGTTTCTTTAGTGGATGCTAGTTTGGACAAGGCATCAGCGTGTCCATTGAGCGATCGATTTATTTGTGTTAATTGAAAACTCTGAAACGTCTGTGCCAGATCTTTTACCTTGCCCAAGTATTGTGTTGTCATCTGCTCTCTGGTTTCATACTGCCCATGAAACTATTGAACAATCAACTGGGAATCGCTATGGGCAATCAATCGCGTTATCTCCAATTTCTGTGCTATCCTCATTCCAGCAATCAACCCCTCATATTCTGCCACATTGTTGGTACTTGGAAAGGCAAATTGTAGGGAATACTCCAACGTCTCCCCCTCAGGGGGTACAAGTACTATTCCAGCGCCGCTTCCCTGTGAGCTAGATGCCCATCCACAAACAATAACCATTATGTCTGTTCCTTTTCCCCCATTGTACTAGAGTGGGTACATTCCACAATAAAGTCAGCTAAGGCTTGCCCTTTTATAGCTTACTAGGGTTGATAATGGATATCATATTCACTCAACTCAATGGACCATTTGGTGAGGCGACCGAAACATTCAGGCTTTTGTAAAATACTCCGTAATGGTTGGTTTGTAAGTATGATAATTGAATGAGCATGAAAGTAAGGCCTCGACTTTCGGGAGGCATTTAGTAGAGCCAACGCCACTTTTTTAGCAAAGGGGTAACGTGTTTCTGGGCCTTGCAACACCTTGCTGACATAGTATATTGGCCGATCCACCTGTCCTTCTTTTTTGATCAATACTGCACTTATTGCTTCATCACTTATCCCCAGGTATAGGTATAATGTCTCTCTAGTTTCTAGACGTGTCAATAGGGGGACTTCTTTCAAGTACTCTTTTAATGCTTTAAATGACTTATGGCATTGCTTTGTCCACTCAAACTTTTTCCCCGGTGTCAATGTTCGTAAAAATGGGAGCTCTCTCTTCGCAGACTTGGAGAGAAAATGCCCGAGGGCCGCCATTCATCCAGTTAGTCGCTAAACTTCCTTGGTTGATGTTGGCGGTTTCATATCCAGTATCGCTTCAATTTTCTCGGGGTTTGCTTCAATCCCCCCTTTGTGTGATCATGTACCCTAAAATTTTTCTAGATTGCACTCCAAAGGCGCACTTTATTGGATTTAGTCACATTTTGTATTATCTAAAGACTCCGAGCACCTGCTCTAGCTTTTTCACATGTGATTCATTCTCCCCACTTTTTACAATCATGTCGTCAACGTACACTTCCATGGTGTACCCTAGCAATTCTTTAAAGACTTTATTCACCATGCGTTGATAAGTGGCCCCAGCATTCTTGAGCCCAAAGGGCATGACTTGGTAACAATATGTTCCCTTTTCGGTGATAAATGATGCTTTCTCCTGGTCTGGGGGATACATCATTATTTGGTGATACCCTGAGAAAGCATCCAAAAAGCTCAGAAACTAGTACCCAGATGTTTCATCTTCGAGACAATCGATCTGGGGTAGTGGATAAGAGTCTTTAGGGCATGCTTTGTTGAGGTTGGTAAAATCCACACACGCGCCATTTCCCATTGGGCTTCAGGACCATAACAACATTGGTCAACCATTCAGGATACAACACTTTTCGAACGAAGCCTGCCTTCAATAATTTATCAATTTCTTCTTCTAATGCTGGTAGCCTATCAAGGGCAATGTTTTGCTTCTTTTGTCTGACTGGATTGGACTGGGGATCTACATTCAAATGGTGACATATAACATCTGGGCTGATTCCTGGCATGTCTTCTAGTTTCCAAGCAAACACGTCTAAATTTTCCCACAAGCATTTCACAATCTCTTCTTTTATATGTTCCGGGAGTCGTGAGCCAACATATGCTAATTTCTCATAATCAACTTCACTCAATTGTACTGCCTCTAATTCTTCTACGGGTTGAGGCTTGCGAGCGATCCCCTATTCCAAGGATTTATGTATAGCCTTCTCTGCAATGGACAAGGTTTCCTCAGTTCTTTTTCCTTTTGTAGAAGACACATAACAGGTTTGCGCCTTCTTTTGGTCTCCCCGAACCTGTCCAACTCTGGCAGGCGTTGGGAACTTCATCAATAGGTAGCACGAGGATACCACGACCCTCAGATCATTAAGTAGTGGGCGGTCCAAGATCATGTTGTATGCCGCTGAGGAGGTTTTAGCCACCATGAAATTTGCTTGTCGGGTCACAATTTGATGATCTTCACCCAACGTGATGGGTAACTGAATAGACCCTGCCATTAGGACTGCTTCCCCGATGAAGCTGTACAGGGGTGATAACACTTTTCTTAATCGATCATGGGATAAATGCATCTGCTCAAAACAATTCCAGTAAATCAAATTAACAAAACTGCCACTGTCTACCAAGATCCTACTGATGGGGTGTTTGGCCACAACGGCTGAAATAACTATTGGATCATCATGCGGGAGTATGATGTCACCTCAGTCGGTAGGGGCGAATGTAATTGGCTCTTCATCATCTCTAACTTCCATCATAGAATTAACCTGGTAGGCTTGTCGAGCATATGCCTTTCGCGAGGCTGACATGTCCCCCACCTAGGGTTTCTCCTCCTGAAATAACGTGAATGGCTTGTTGAGTTGGCTCATTGTCTAAGTGAGGATCTTGCCTACGATCCCTTCCTCTCTCTTGCTGCCTTGGGTTTTGCCTTTCGTGGCCATCACGCCTGTCTTCCCTTTGCCGGGGCTCTCGACCTTCTTCTCCTTCATTTCACACATATCTTTGTAGGTGCCCTTCCCGAATGAGCATTTCTATTTGATTCTTTAGCTCTCTGCAATGATCTGTGGAATGCCCCCGGGTTCGATGGTATCTGCAATATTCCTCTTGGTTTTTCCCCATGGGTGTAGCGACCCATTAGAGGGTCTAGAATTTATTTAGAAATTATTTAATTTCTTAATAAGTTTATTTCAGAGATTTGGCCAAGTAATTATTTTAATTTGGCCAATTAGAGATTTTAATTGAGAAAATGTAACACCCGGTGTTACAGGTGTTAAAAGAATGAGAAAGAAAGTGAGAAAATTCCAAAAATGCCCTTGAGAAGGTGTTGGATCCTTGAGATTGAGGGTGCCCTATGAGAGGGGTATTTTGGTAAATTGGATAGTGAAATCCAATGAAGGGTGTTTTGATAAATTAAAAATAATTCCTATGTGGAATTAGGTGTGTAAGTGAATAAAAATCCCAATTTGGAATTTATGTGGAGATATATGGGATTAATAAATTCACAAAGAGTATTTGGGAAATTTGGAATTTAATTCCATAAAGGAAATTTAATTTTGGAAATAGGGAAAATGGTGGATATTAAATTACTTGAGGAGAGTAATTATATTTTCCCTAAGTTGTGAATTAATGTGGTAATGCCACTTGGAGAGATGAGATTAAACTTGGAAGCCAAGTTAGTGTCTTGTTGTGACACTTGGCATTTTGTGGTTCAAGTATAATTGGGTGAATTAATTAAATGCAAAAAGAAATGTTAATTGGTCTTTCAAGCATTTAATGAGAGGCATAATTATATGGATTAAAGTAAATCCAAAAGAAAATGGTAAATGGTCACCATTAATGCCTTGGAAAATATGGAGAATTAAATAAATCCAAAGGAAAATGGGAAATTAGTCTCCCATTAATGATGGAAAATTGTGGGATTTATTAAATGTGAAATAATTGTTTTATGTCTCTCAAATGTGATGGGGTGAAAATAGTCCCATTAATTTAAATGGGAAAGAAATGGAAATTAGTCACTCATTTATGAGTGAAAATGGGAGGATTTATTTAAATGAGAAAGAAATGGAAATTTCCAAATGATCTAATGGTTGTGATTGAGTCTTGGAAGAAGAATAGATCCAATGGCTAGAAGTGGGTCTTGGAGGATGGCATGGATTGCCAACTCATTAAGAATGTGTTTTCTCTTAAAGGTGGAGATTAATTCTTCCAAAAATCAATGGTGGAGATTTAAACCTAGCCAAGCACTTGGATTGTGCTTTCTTTGGATGGTTAAGATGTTGTCTTGTAAAGTGAGAATAGATCAAATGGTGGGTTTTAAGCAAGACTTAATGCCATGGATTGTGTTAGTTTGGAGGGTGAGGATTTGTTCTCACCAAATAAATCTAAGAGCTAGGATTCATTCTTGAAATGTGAAAGGCCTAGTATAAAAGGGCAAGTGTGTAAGACTTTTCTCCCTTTGGCCATTTGAAGAAAGAATGAAAGAAAGAAGAGATGAGAAGAAAGGAAGGAGAAGAAGAAGTGAAAGGAATCAAAGTAAGTTACATTCTTCTTCTCTTTATTTATGTATGCTTGTATGCAAAAAAAATTAAATGGCTTGTTGGAATGCCATTTTAGATGGAAAGAAATGAAGATGGAAGCTCTCTTGAAATGAAGATTAAATATTCAAGAAGAGGTAAGGGATGGCCCCATGGGAGGGTGGCCTTGCAATGTGTTATAAATGTGTTTCATAAATGTATATGTTGCATTTAGCATGTTCTTTTATGTTCATGAGACTTATGGCCATAGGTTAGTTTGAGAACATGGTTGAAATGGTGGGTTGATGCCTCAACCTTGGAGGGTTGTGAGGGCAAAGAAACCTAGCCACATTTGCATGCATTTGGCATCATATAACTTGTTATGTTCATATTTATTTGGCATTGCACCCTTATTGAGCTTAATAGCTCATGAGGTTTTTATCCTCACATATAGGTTGTGAAAGCATGTGAAGAATCAAGGAAGAGGTGGAATGGCATGTGGAAGGATGGAAATGATGATTCAAGTGCATGTTATGGCTTATGGAAGCCTATTTTGTTATGTTTAATTTATGAAATGTAATTTCATTGTTAGATAATGGCTTGTTAAAGACTAAGAGCATGTGTGTGTTTTATAATTTGGGAATGTATGTTTCATTTAAAAATGAGATTGAGGTTTATGGCATGATGAAGCCTAGGTTAAATCTCATTTTGGTATGAGTTGTTGTGGAAGCATCAAGGGTGTTGTTTAAGCCTTAATTATGGAGAAATAAAGGCAAAAATTGAAGGATGTGAATTATTTTTCATTCATTTAAATTTCTGGAAAATTTGGGATTTTATAGCCCAAGAAAAAAAAAAAAAGGAAAAGAGAAGTGAAAAGGGCAGCAGATGGCTGCTGCATCAGCAGCAGGCGCGCTCAGGCGCACGCGCGCGGGAGGCCAAGCGTGCAGGCTGTCGCGCGCACGGGCGGCCGCGCCCGAGCGCGGCCTGCGCGGCCAGCGGCCAGCGAGGCCCTGCTCGGGCCCCGGGCGTGCCAACGGACCCCGCCGGCCAATTTTTTTAAAAAAATTGGATTTTTGGGGATTTTGGGCCATTTATAAATTGAATTTGGGCCCCGGAGGAATTTTCAAAATAAAGGGATTTTTCGAGCAATTTTGGAGAAAATGCCGATAATTTGGAAAATTAAATATTTAAGTTTTTCCTCCAAAATTAGTAATCAATCAATGGATTGATTTAAACGGTGATTTATGGAGCCCGGTAAAATTCTTGGTTGGAAAAGAATTAAATAAAATTGAGAAAATGGCGATTGGGCATCGGAATGAGATTTTCTTTATAGCCTATGTGGTGTGGCTAAAGCCTAATTTTGCTAGTAAATCTTGGGATTTAGCGAAGGGAAGGATGAGCCTAGTTCCCACCTAGGGCGTTTCGTCTTGAAACATGGTCCACCCTTCGCCAAAGGCCGGGCAGGTGGACAATTCGGGCAATTGTTCACGAGTAACACCCGTAAGTGGGAGCGGGGCGTTACAGAAAATAACATTTAATTATATTTATTTATTGTAAAAATTAAATGCTAGGACATGAGGGTCATTTAGCAAATAGTGAATAGAATTTAATTACTTAATTAAAGTTATACTGAGAATTCAAGATTATTAGCGATTGGGAGTCCATGCGGGAGATGGATTAGAATTAAGAAGTCTCCTAGTTATATTAGGAGTTTGAGATGGGCTTTAGGGCTTCAAAGTATATATATATATATATATATATAGCTTGATGGCTAATAGCTCTTCACGCCGTGTGAAGAACAAAAGAAAGAAGAAGAGGCAGAGAGTTAAGAAGCCTTGGCAGTGTCTTGCTTAGTGGATTTTCATCGGAAGAGTCGATCAAGAAGATCATAAGGCAAGTATCCTATCTGTAATTCCTTTCATTACAGATTCAAGTTAGTTCGTTCTCAGTTTATTCCAGTCCTTCATTGAGTTTTCATATTTATATCAGTTCCAGTGTATATATATATATATATATGCATAGAACAGTGAGTGCATGAAGAAGATACGTGTGAATCTTGATAGTGAATCTTTTAAATGTGATCTTCAAATCATATTAGCAGTGATCTCAGAATACCAAGACTCTTTGCTTTGGGTTCCCAGTTTAATCAAATGGTATGTTCATGTATATGTATATATATTCGTGCGGTATACCGTTATCCAGTGAGATATGATAAGCCATGCACAATTCTTTCAGCGTTTTCTTTCAGAAATGATTGATTTATTCATGTTGATATTATTCTATATCAATTGGGATTGTTCTCTCAAGATTTCTTTCGGAATGGTGTAGTAATGTTAAGTTTTTAAATCAAAATATCGTCTTTGTTATCGTGAGTTTTATGTCTGATAAGATTCCAGTCATTCGAATGAGTCTTGTGTCATTCGAATGAGTTTTGAGGCATCCGAATGAATTCTCAGTGTTATCATAAGTTTTTCCCTTATAATGTACCAGTCATTCGAATGAGTCCTTTGTCATTCGAATCAGTCATGTGTTATTGTATCATTCGTAAGTGTTCTTGAAGTTTTGAGTCTGTCATTCAAATGAGTTTTCTTGTCATTGGAATGTGTCCTAGAATATTTCAATAAGTTGTTGCTTTGAATAGTCTAGCATTCGAATGAGTCTCTCTATCATTCAAATGACCCGTGAGTATTCCATTCATTAATTCGAATAAGGGTACTACTGCATTCGAATGAGTCGCTTTTTTCCAGTTCAAAAGTTAGAAAATTGTCAAATTCATTCGAATGAATTTGTGAGTCATTCGAATGAGTCCTTAGTTAGATTCGAACAGCCTTTGTTATATATCATCTATCATTCGAATGAGTCTCTGTCATTCGAATGAGCCTCTGTCATTCGAATGAGCCTCTGTCATTCGAATGAGTCTCCTGCCATTCGAATGACCTTGCTGTAGTCCATTTTTTCATTCGAATGAGCTGCTGTTTCATTGAAATTGCTCCTTATGCTTCATCAATCATCCGAATAGTATCATATGGCGTCCAAATGGCTTCCAATAAATTCTTAATGCAAGTCTTAAATTTAATATAAATATTCAATTATTTAAATATTAAATTTTTATGCCAAGATATTATAAAATCAAATAGGCCATGCCCATACTTAGAAATTACAAAATCTTTGTATTCCAATATATCGAAGAACAGATTACATGTTTAGCATTTATTATGACATGTTCAACATTATTTTGTGAGATTATGTGCATAGATATTGTATGAGCATTGAGTATGACTTTATATGGAGCACTACATATCGTGTGCCAACATTTTTATGAGCATTGCATTATGCGCCAAGCGGCTTGTCCGTGGGGATCCCACTAGTATCAGTTCAATTATATCTCAGTTATGAGTTGCTTGCCTGATGTCGACCAAGGTGCTAGGGGCATATTGCCCACAGTGTGTGCTTACAGTTTTTATGTTTGCAGGATTTAGATCAGCCAGGTATGTATTACAGTTATGTGGGCATACATGCCAAAGTTGCATATCTGCATCTAGTTTACAATTTATGTTCATTACATCTTGTAAATGCAATCCAGTAATTATTATATCTCTCAGTACAAGTTCAGTAAGTATTTATCAGTATCGATATTTTTTGATTCAGCTCCAGTTATTCTTTCTAGTTTATTACTTGCTGAGCTTTGTAGCTCACCTTGTACTTTTCACCATTCCAGGTCCTAGCAGGGGAGTACCAGATTTGGGGCTTAGCAGCAGTGTTCAGTAGTGTGTGTACGTGGAGCCGCTCAAGACCAAAGATGTCTGGGAGTTGTTGGTTTTTAGTGTCTTGTCAGTTTAGATTCATTTTATATTTCAGTTGAGGGATTATCCCTCAGTCAGAGTTTATGGTTTTCAGTATATGTTGGCTCAAAGTTTTATTTTAGTTGATTGAGATATTTATTATGGTATCAGATTTTAGTTATTAGTTAGTTTTATTTTATTTTCCCCATAGCACCTCTTCTCGGGCAGTTCTAGAAGAGGGGGTGTTACAGTATTGGTATTAGAGCGGTGTTTTGAGGAGTCTCCAGTACACACATAGGATGTTGGGTAGAGTTAGGACTTGTGTCCGTCAGATAGATAAGGTGACCCAATTTATAGTATTCTAACCCTAAGTGGTGATGCAGGAAGATGAGTGATAGAAGAGGATGACCCTGTACTCGCAGCTAAGCTACTTCTACCCCAGGCGAGGTTCCAGTTCCTACACCAGGCTCACCAGGGGAGTCTAGTAGTGATCTACGACAAGGAATGGCTGAGATGCGAGGTATGTTAGTAGGATTGATTAGGGTGATAGATACCCTAGTTACTAATCAAGTAAGGCAACCACAAGTTCCCAAAGAACTAGGAGGTAGTAGAGGCGATAAGCCAGTCGCTCCAACAACTCTAATTGTGGAGGCAGATACAGGGAGTCAGCTATTAAAAGATTTTTTGGTCTTCTGACCACCAGCATTCCATGGAGGCACAGATGCAGTAGCGGTTGAGAATTGGATGCTATCGATAGAGAAGCATCTCCGATCTATTGGTTGTGCGGATGACCGGCGAATACGACTTAGCACATTCATGTTTAGAGGCGACGCCAAGAGATGGTGGGAGATTGCTGCCAGAGGTTTGGTAATCGCGAGCCCACATTGGTCGAATTTTAGTAAGTATTCAATGACGCTTATTGCCCAGCATGGGTCAAGGACTAGAAAGTTTTTGTGTTCGTTGAGTTGGTGTAAGGTACCAAGACAATGGCCCAATGTGAGGCAAAGTTTACAACCTTGACTAGATAGGCCTCAGAGTTGGTGTTCACTGAAGCTAAGAATGATGCTAACTTTCTGAGAGGATTGCATGCTGATATTTGACTAGATAGGCCTCAGAGTGTGAATTATACCACGGTAGTTCAGCAAGCATATGCTATTGAGAGAGACAGTAAGGAGTGGAAGACGACACAAGAAGCCAAGAAGGGAGCAGGTATATGATAAGAAGATATTTAGAGACTCAGAAATTTTGATGTTAGAAATTTTGATTTGATCCTTGGCATGGATTGATTATCATGGCATTATGCAAGAGTTGACTGTTGACAGAAGATTATTGACTTTGATCTACCTCGATAGCCGATTCAGATATATAAAAAAGTCAAGCCTATGGCTACGATTCCTATGATCTCAGTGATGAAAATCGAGAAGCTGATGCGTGATGGATGTGAAGCTTATTTAGCCTTTGTAACCACTGACGAGGGAAGCAAGAAGAAGTTATCTGAGGTACCGGTAGTACGAGATTTCCAAGAAGTTTTCCCTGATGAGCTACCAGGATTACCTCCTCGGAGAGGATCGGAGTTTACTATTGAGTTACTACTTGGTACATAGCCTATCTCTAAGGCTCCATATCGGATGGCACCTAATGAGCTAAAGGAATTGAAGGCCCAGTTAGAAGAATTAATAGAGAAGGGTTTTATTTGACCTAGTTCATCCCCGTGGGGCGCACCAGTATTGTTCGTCAGGAAGAAAGATGGATCTTTGAGACTATGCATTGACTATTGCCAATTGAACCAGGTGACAGTGAAGAATAAGTATCCCTTACCTCGAGTGGATGACTTGTTAGATCAGCTACGAGGAGCTAAGGTATTCTCGAAGATAGATTTGAGATCGAGGTACCATCAGGTGCGAGTTAGAGATGATGATATTCAGAAAACCGCTTTCAGGACTCGTTATGGACACTACGAGTTTGTGGTGATGCCATTTGGGTTGACGAATGCCCCAGCTGTTTTCATGGATTTGATGAATCGAGCTCTACGTGAGTACCTAGATCGATTCATTATTGTCTTCATCGATGATATTCTAGTCTACTCACCTAATGTGGAGGAGCATAAGGAGCATCTTACTCTAGTATTGCGGAGGCTTAAAGAAGAACAACTATACGCCAAGTTCAGCAAGTGTGAGTTTTGGCTTACACAGATTGGATTCCTAGGCCATGTGGTTTCTGGAGACGGTATTTCAGTGGATCCAGACAAGACTAAAGCAGTTATGGATTGGCCGAGGCCGACGACAGTGACAGAGATACGTAGTTTTTTGGGACTTGTAGGCTATTATAGGCGATTCATTAAAGGATTTGCTCGTTTGTCTTCCCCTATGACTAAGCTAACAAGAAAAGGAGAGAAGTTTGAATGGAATGACACGTGTGAACATGCCTTCCAAGAATTAAAGATGAAATTGACTACTGCACCAGTTTTAGCCATTCCAAGAAATGGAGAGAAATACTCCATTTATAGCGATGCATCACATTCAGGTTTGGGTTGCGTATTGATGCAAGAGGGTCGAGTTAATGCTTATGCCTCAAGACAATTGAAGAAACACGAAGTGAACTACCCCACTCATGATTTGGAGTTAGCAGCGGTAGTATTTGCATTGAAGATATGACGACATTATTTATATGGTGAGAAAGTTGAAATTTATACAGATCATAAGAGTTTACATTATCTTCTGTCCCAGAAAGAATTAAAAATGAGGCAGAGACGTTGGGTCGAGTTATTTAAAGACTTCGACTGTGAAATTCTATACCATCCAGGAAAGGCTAATGTAGTAGCTGATGCTTTGAGTCGGCGGGGAGCTTCTATGGCTACAATGATGGTTCAAGAATGGAAGTTATTGGAGCAATTGAGTGCTCTATCTATTTCAACCCCAGAAGATAAATCAGTTGTGAGTTGTGCTTATATGAGAGTACAACCCGAGTTATTTGAATTACTCAAGACACAACAATCAAAAGATGTGAAGTTGGCATAGATCTTACCAGATATCGAGAAATTTTCTCCCTTGGGATATACTTTTCGGGGTGATGGTATACTCTTGTTTCAGGGACGCATTTGTATACCCGATGATGGAAATCTTAAGCAAGAGATTTTAAATGAAGCACACAGGAGTCGTTATACTATCCATCCAGGTGTTGCAAAGATGTACCACGACCTAAAGCGTCAGTATTTGTGGAGTGGTATGAAGAAAGATGTAGCCAATTATGTTTCACAGTGTTCAATATGCCAGCAAGTTAAAGCGGAACGTCAGAAACCTGCAGGTTTATTACTTTCATTACCTATTCCGGAGTGGAAGTGGGATAATATTGCTATGGATTTTGTGATGGGTTTACCTAGGACTACTAGAGGCTATGATGCTATATGGGTGATTGTTGACCGTTTGACTTAATCAGCCCATTTTCTACCTATTAAGAAGACTTATCCATTGAATAGATTTTCCAGAATTTACATTGAGGAGATCGTGAAGTTACACGGCGTTCCATCCAGCATTGTATCAGATCGAGATCCTCGTTTTACTTCTCATTTCTGGGGAGCTTTGCATGAGGCATTGGGATCTCAGTTGAAGTTTAGTACGGCATTTCATCCGCAGACAGATAGTCAGTCAGAGAGGACTATCAGGACTCTTAATGACATGTTGAGAGCTTGCGTTCTAGATTTCCAAGGTGGTTGGGATGAGCACCTACCTTTGGTGGAATTTACCTACAATAATAGTTTTCATTCAAGTATTGGAATGTCACCTTATGAGGCTTTGTATGGGCGACCATGTCGATTGCAGATATGTTGGGAAGAAGTTGGAGATAGGGCTTTATTAGGTCCTGAAATTGTTGAATAGATGACAGAAAAGATCCGAGTGATTAAAGCAAGAATGAAAATAGAACAAGACAGAAAGAAGAGCTATGCAGACAACCGACGACAAGACCTCGAGTTTGAGGTAGGCGACCACATTTGGTTGAGAGTCATGCCTATTAAAGGTGTGCGAAGATTTGGCGTAACAGGGAAGCTTAGTCCCCGTTACATTAGTCCATTTGAGATTTTGAGACTAATAGGGACTTTGGCATATGAGTTAGCTTTGCCACCTCAGTTGTCCCATGTTCACAATGTGTTCCATGTTTCGATGTTGAGAAAGTATGTGCCAGATCCTCAGCATGTGATCGATTTCCAGACTCTTGAAGTTAGAGAAGATGTGTCCTATGAGGAGATGCCTACCAGTATTTTAAAGCGTAAAGAGAAGACTTTGAGGAATCGATCAATTCCTCTTGTGAAAGTGCAATGGCAGCGACACTCATCAGAAGAGGCGACCTGGGAGCTAGAAGAAAAAATGAGGCGTCTTTACCCCTCATTGTTCGAGTAACCAGTTACGAATTTAGAGGACCAAATTCTTTTAAGGAGGGGAGAAATTGTAGCGACCCATTAGAGGGTCTAGAATTTATTTAGAAATTATTTAATTTCTTATTAAGTTTATTTCAGAGATTTGGCCAAGTAATTATTTTAATATGGCCATTTAGAGATTTTAATTGAGAAAATAGCATTTAATTATATTTATTTATTGTGAAAATTAAATGCTAGGACATGAGGGTCATTTAGCAAATTGTGAATAGAATTTAGTTACTTAATTAAAGTTATACTGAGAATTCAAGATTATTAGCGATTGGGAGTCCATGCGGGAGATGGATTAGAATTAAGAAGTCTCCTAGTTATATTAGGAGTTTGAGATGGGCTTTAGGGCTTCAAAGTATATATATATATATATAGCTTGATGGCTAATAGCTCTTCACGTCGTGTGAAGAACAAAAGAGAGAAGAAGAGGCAGAGAGTTAAGAAGCCTTGGCAGTGTCTTGTGATGAATCACATGATAGTCTATGATTCAAATATAAAAAGTTTCGGTTTTAATGATGAAATAAATCTCCTGCTTTTGCAAAATCTCGTATATTAAAAAGCGATTTGTCATCTCCAAAATCAAAGTTCAGTCTCTTGAGAAGAAGTTGTAAAAAGGCCATTAGGTATAAGCCTTTGTTTTAAAAATTCTGTAAGACATCTGTCGACCGGTCAATAAAATCTGTCGACCGTTTTTCAAATTTTGGATCATCTGTCGACCGATGGTTTTCCCTCTGTCGACCGACAGAATGAGTGTTTCCTAAAAGACCTTCATCTGTCGACCGATCTTTTGTTTTACCTTGATCTGTCGACCGATGCCTATGCATCTGTCGACTGGCAGTAAGGGTCTTCTGAGAATAAGCTTCATCTGTCGACCGATGTTCAAACATCTGTCGACCGGTCATATATATTTGTGAAGATCTGTCGACCGATTCCATTGCATCTGTCGACCGGCAGAATGCAAATCCCTGATGCCTTCTTATGCAATCAAGCCATCTGTCGACCGATGCCTATGCATCTGTCGACCGACAGAATGCTCGCCCAAGGAACTGTCGACAGATTCAAATCATCTGTCGACCGGAATTTGAAATTCTACCTATCTGTCGACCGATGCTTTTCATCTGTCGACCGTTTTATTCGCAGAGACAAATAACGGCTAGTTTAGCTTTTGTTCCCAAGTGCTCCTTCCACTAACAACGGGCTGTTTCATTCATGGGCTTTGAAGAGGCTATATATATAAGTCATTTGAGGATTTGAAAGGTTAAGAAGAATCAATCTACAAGCTCCAAAGTGCTGAAACTGTTATTGTGCTTCATTGGTAAAGTTGTTCTCTCTTTTTAAGGCATTGGGTTTTTCTTGAAATCAATTCTATTGTATGCCTTGTTTTAATCTTTGAAGAGAACTTGTAACTGAGAAGGTTGTCTCTCAGATCCTCTTATAAACTGTAACAATTCATATCATCCTAGCTTGTATTGCTAGTGGGCTTACTTTGCTTGTAAGAGGTCTAGAATACCTAGATTTTTCTAGAGGACTTGCTGGTTCAAGCAAGAGGTTTGTATCTTCCTAGCTTAGTGCTAGAGGGCCTATCAAGTGTGATAGGAGAGTTATAATACTTTGCTTAAAAATCCTTAGTGAGGAGCTAAGGTAGTGGATTAGGCTTAGTCAAGCCGAACCACTATAACTCATTGTGTTCTGTTATGCTTGTGTCTTTCATTTTTGATCCTCTTAAGCATTTCTTATTTCTTTCTTGGTCCAAAGATTTAAAGTGCTTCATCGAAAATATAAGTTCATAATTTTGAGTCTTGTATTCTTCATTGTCAAATCAAGAGTGTTTTAATATAGTTGATACCTTATTGTGCTTTCTCAAAGTCTTAAGCTTTAGCTAAGCCATACTATAAATCATTTAATCAAAAGAATTTTTAAAAATACCAATTCACCCCCCTCTTGGTACTTCCCATTGATTCGTCAAATCTATCAATTGGTATCAGAGCCAAGTGCCCATTTAGTTTAAACAGGTCTAACAACCTAGGGTCAAGATCAATCTATGGCTCATTTAGCTAGTTCATCCAATTTCGAGGGTCAAAGTACTACTCGTCCTCCTCTATTTGATGGTACTAACTATAACTATTGGAAAGCAAGAATGCAAATCTATCTTATGCAGGATTCCTCTCTTATGCAAGCCATCAAGAAGCAAGTCACATTAGCCGACATGGAGAAAATGGAGACTTGGACAGCAGAGGAAAGGAGAAATATGGAAATAAATGCAAAAGCAATGAATGCCTTGATATGTGCTCTAAGCGCCGAAGAATTCAACCGTATCTCTACTTGCAAGAC
This sequence comes from Diospyros kaki, assembly GCA_036245055.1. Classification (NCBI taxonomy): domain Eukaryota; kingdom Viridiplantae; phylum Streptophyta; class Magnoliopsida; order Ericales; family Ebenaceae; genus Diospyros; species Diospyros kaki. Next base: position 14,926,095 of record BSEG01000009.1, on the reverse strand, counting down.
CGCTAAAGAAATATGGGACAAACTAGAGGTAACACATGAAGGTACAAAACAGGTAAAAGAGACAAAAATTAGTTTGCTTGTTCATGATTATGAATTATTTTTTATGAAGGATGATGAGTCTATAAAAGAAATGTTTACTAGATTTAATGACATAGTCTCAAGTTTAGAATCTCTAGGAAAGACATATTCAAATGCAGAAAAAGTTAGAAAAGTCTTGAGGAGTCTTCCTAGAAATTGGGATCCAAAAGTCACTGCCATAACGGAAGCTAAAGATCTGGACACTCTAACTTTTGATACCTTGTTAGGATCACTAATGACTCATGAGATTTTGATGAAAAGAAATGACTTAGATGAATCAAAGAAAAATAAAAATATAGCCTTTAAGGTAGAGACCAACAACCAAGATTTGCAAGATAGTGAGGATGAACAATTTGCAATGTTTACTAGGAGGTTTAATAGATTCATGAGAAATCGAAAATTCAATCAAAAAGGGCGCTTTAAGAAAGAAAATGAACAAAAGGAAGAAGGTATTAAAGAAATTAAATGTTATGAATGTAAGAAAGCAGGTCATGTAAGATCCGAATGTCCTTCCTTGAAGAAAAAGGAGTGGAAGGGAAAGAAGAAAGCCTTAGCCGCATGGAGTGAGAATGATTTCTCTTCGGAAGATGAAGATCAAAATGAAGAAGTTGCCAATCTCTGTCTTATGGCCAATATTGAAGAAGTAAGTCTTTCTAAACCATCAAACTTTACTCTTGAAGAACTACAAGATGCATTAAATGAAATCATGAATGAGTTTGAAGAAGTTAGTTTCAAATACAATGTTCTAAGGAAGAAATCTAAATCATTAGAGTATGAAGTAAGAATATTGCAAGAAGAAAAAGACTCTTGGGTAAATGAGAAAAAGGACCTAGAAAGTAAAACTGAAATTCTTATTAAACAAAATCTTGACTTAAAAGAATCTTTAGAAAAACTTGTTGAAGGGAAAAAGAAACTTGAAATGATTCTAGGAGCTCAAAGAAGCTATGGAGATAAACAGGGACTGGGTTTTGATCCATGTCTAAATAATCAAAACAAAACTATCTTTGTAAAAGCTTCGTGTCAAAAACCAAAAGATCATTTTCATAAAACATACTTTTCAAAGAATAGGATCACATGTTATTATTGTGGGAGACATAATCACTCTATCAACAAATGTCTTATAAGAAACAATCCACATAGATATAAGCAAGTTTGGGTACCAAAAACAGAGTTATGTGCTAACGTAAATGGACCCAAAAAGGGTTGGGTACCAAAGGAAGCAACTTGATTGCTTATGTGGCAGGTTGCTCTTGCTACAAATGTTGTGAGAAGCAAGTGGTTTCTTGATAGTGGTTGTTCAAAACACATGACCGGAGATGAACGACTCTTCAACAACATCACCTACACATAAGGAGGTAACGTTGTCTATGGTGACAACTCAAAAGGTAAAATCCGTGGTATAGGCTCTATTAGTTTTCCAAAATTTATGCTTGAAAATGTTGCTTTAGTAGATGGTCTTAAACACAATTTAATTAGTATAAGTCAATTATGTGACAACGGAAATAAAGTATGTTTTAACACCTATGCATGTGAAGTATCTTGTCTAAAAACAAATGAACTAAAGATTGTAGGAAATAGAATTGATAACGTATACATAATTTTCCTAAACCTATCCTTATCTAGTATAGAAAGATGTCTAGTAACCTCCATATCTCAGAATACTTGGTTATGGCATAGTAGACTAGGTCATGCTAGCATGAATCTTGTAAACAAATTATCTAAGCATGATCTTGTTAAAGGGCTACCTAAGTTGAAATATGAAAGAGATCACATTTGTGATGCATGTATGAAAGGCAAACAAATAAGTATATCCTTCAAACCTTCTAATGAAGTTTCTACATCTAGACCCTTAATGTTACTTCATTTAGATCTTTTTGGACCTATGAGAACTCAAAGCCTAGGAGGTAAACACTATACTCTTGTAATTGTAGATGACTACTCTAGATTTACTTGGGTAATATTCCTTGTATCCAAAAATGAAACATTCAAACAATTTGAAATATTTTGCAAAAGAGTTCAAAAAGACAAAGGAATATGTATTTCAAAGATTAGGAGTGATCACAGAGGAGAATTTGAAAATGAATACTTCAAATACTTTTGTAAAAATAATGGTATTGAACATAATTTTTCTTGTGCTAGAACCCCTCAACAAAATGGAGTAGTTGAAAGGAAAAATAGGTCTTTACAAGAAATGACCAGAACTATGTTATGTGACAAAAATCTTCCTAAAAATCTTTGGGCAGAAGTTGTAAATACAGCTTGCTATATTCTAAATAGAGTTTCCATAAGACCTATCTTAAAGAAAACTCCATATGAACTTTATAAAGGAAGAAAACCTAATATCTCGTACTTTCATATTTTTGGGAGTAAATGTTTCATTCTAAATATTAAAGATGCCTTAGGAAAATTCGATTCAAAATGTGATGAGGGCATATTCTTAGGATACTCAATTCTAAGTAAGGCATACAGAGTATTCAACAAAAGGACCTTAACAATAGAAGAGTCTATTCAAGTAAAAGTTGATGATACAAACTCGTTTGTCCAAAAATCTCAAGAAGAAGATGAAAATGAAATAAGAAAAAATCCTAGAAAACTCTCACTAGATCAGTCTTCAAATAGCCAAGGACAACATGAAGAGATTTTATCTCAAGAAGAAAAAGAACCATCATTCCCAAGAGAAAGAAAATATGTAGAGAACAATGATATTTTAGGAGATCCTTCTAAGGGAATAAGAACTAGAGCATCTATTAGAAATGAATGTCAATATGCTGCCTTTATATCTCAAATAGAACCTAAGAACATCCAGGATGCCTTAAAAGATGAAAATTGGATTATTGCTATGCAAGAAGAATTAAATCAATTTGAAAGAAATGAAGTGTGGAATTTAGTACCTCGACCTAAAAATCATCCAATCATAGGAACAAAATGGGTATTTAGAAACAAAATGGACGAAAACGGAATTGTTACAAGAAATAAAGCAAGGCTAGTGGCTCAAGGATACAGTCAAGAAGAAGGAATAGATTATGATGAAACCTATGCCCCCGTAGCTAGACTTGAAGCCATAAGAATGCTATTGTCATTTGCATGCTACAAAAATTTTAAACTATATCAAATGGATGTTAAAAGCGCCTTTCTAAATGGATATATAAATGAGGAAGTGTATGTAGAACAACCCCCTGGTTTTGAAGACCCAAAATTTGAAGATTATGTATTCAAACTATCTAAAGCATTATATGGTTTAAAACAAGCCCCTAGAGCTTGGTATGAAAGACTTAGCAAATTCCTTATTGAAAAAGGATTCAAAAGAGGGCAAATAGATACAACCTTATTCATAAAATTACAAGACAAAGATATTTTATTAGTTCAAATATATGTTGATGACATTATTTTTGGGTCAACTAATAAATCGCTATGTGATAATTTTGCAAATTTAATGCAAGGGGAGTTTGAAATGAGTATGATGGGAGAAATGAAATATTTCCTTGGATTGCAAATTAAACAAGAAGATGAAGGGATCTATATATCTCAACAAAAATACATTAAGGATCTTCTTAAGAAATTTAATGTTCAGGATAGCAAACCCATAGCTACTCCCATGAGCAGTTCAACATACTTAGACAAAGATGAAATAGGACAAAAAGTAGACATTAAGCTATTTAGAAGTATGATTGGATCTCTACTATACTTAACTGCAAGTAGACCGGATATTATGTTTAGTGTTTGTCTATGTGCTAGATTTCAATCCGATCCTAAAGAGTCTCATTTGAAAGCAGTAAAACGAATTTTTAGATACTTAAAAGGGTCATTTAATCTAGAACTATTCTACCCTAAATCAAATGAATACTATCTTGAAACTTATACCGATGCCGACTATGATGGGTGCAAAATTGATAGAAAAAGCACTAGTGGTTCATGTCATTTTCTAGGCTATTCTCTAGTATCGTGGTCAAGTAGAAAGCAAAACACCGTAGCACTCTCTTCCACTGAAGTTGAATATGTAGCAGCTGGAAGTTGTTGTGCTCAAATCTTATGGATGAAACATCAATTAGAAGATTATGGCATAAAGCTTCATAATATTCCCATAAAATGTGACAACACAAGTGCAATAGCCTTAACCAAAAATCCCGTTTTCCATGCTCGAACTAAACATATTGAGGTTAAACATCACTTCATCAGAGATCATGTGCAAAAAGGTGATGTAGTACTTGATTTTATAGATACAAACCATCAAATTGCCGATATATTTACAAAACCTCTTGACAAAGGAAAGTTTGAGTACTTTAGAAGCAAATTAGGAATGATTATTCATGAATCTGATTATTAACTGAATTTCTTGTATGTATGCTTAAAGCTCTAGTTGTTGATCTATATAATGGCCAAAAGTGCAAATCTGTCGACAGATGATATTTAACTGTCGACCGATTTTACAAAAATGTGCAAACTGTCGACCGATTTTATTATCTGTCGACCGTTCTATCAATCGGCTAAAGTAAACTGTGATACATAAAGAATCTGTCGACCGACTTCAGTCGATCTGTTGACCGTTTTGCTCTTTTTTGCGTATCTGTCGACCGATTAAAACGATTTGTCGACCGTTTCGATCGGTCTTTAAAAGGAACGGGCGACCACCCGATTTCTCTCTAAGCCCTAATTTCTTTCAAAATCGATTCTCCCTCTCGGTTTCTCTTTTCAAATCGCCCTTTCCTCAAAACTCCTTCTTCCGTTCATCAATCTCTCTCATTCATAATCATGACGCGCACAAAGAATCCAGAAAAGGGAAAGGAGAAGGCCTCTTCAAGTCATCCTTCGCGCTCTATTCCTCGGCCCCAACTCTTTGAAAGCATCCGTCAAAATGAAAGGTATCTTCAAAAGTTTGAATCTAGAGAAGTACTACTTGGACGATATCTAAAAATCGACTTTTTGATGGGTATTCAGTTTCCCTACCTAAGCACTTTCAAAGATTTTGGATGGTGGAATTTTTTGACTACTCATAGGGATATTTTAGAGGATGTTATACGGGCTTTTTATTCAAATGCTGACAACCTATTTAATGGCCGAAGATTGGATATTCGGTTTAGAACCAACATAGGCAAAACCCACTTTGAGGTAAACCTACCCTTAATTCAAGATCGCTTTAGAATCCCTGAACGAGGAGAAGATTATTCTGCTTGGACTCAAGATTTTGTTAAAGCCTGTAAAGAAGTCTATGAAGATGACTCCATTGAGTCACACATAAATGAAACCACTAGAATGAACTTGCATACTAGGATATTGCATTTAATTTGCTGTCAAATGTTGATTCCTAGAAGTGGAAATTTTTTAGAGCTTACTAGGATGGATTTATGGCTAATGTAGTGCATTATGGCTAAAATAAGGCCAAATCTTTCACTTCTCATTGTGAATCACATGATAGAATCATTTCGAGGAAGTAAGCGATCACTGCCCTATGGAATGGTATTAAGTGATCTTCTAGAAAAAGAAGTAGGAGGTCTTAATGGGGCACAAAAGATTTATTTGAACCCCGCAGAGCATATAAATAGCAATACAACCATAAGAATAGGCTTTATGGTTCAAGAAAGGGGGATTTGGGTTCGAGGCAAAGCAAGCAAGAAAAGGAAGACTGCCACTCCTGTTGGGCCCTCTTCAGCTGATGATCTTATCCATGGCTTAGCCGAGCTCAAGTCAGAATTTTCAAGCTTTAGAGAAGAAGTTCGACATGAGCTAAGGGAGCTTCATTGTCGCCATGACGACCTTTTTCATCTCATCTTCCAGCTGCCTCATCTTCCTCTTCATCATTTGAAGACATTTGAATATTTCTCATATGTATCACACATTTATTACTTGCTATTGAAAAACAATGTTTTGTGTTTGTCCTTATGATATTTGCTATCTTCTATTGTTAAACAATGTTTTGTGTTATCCTTATGATGAAAGGTTCATTTCTTTGTATTATGTGAATGCCTTTATGATTCAAACTGTTTATGAATATTCCACTCTTTTGAGAAATAAACCATCTTTTAGCTTAAGGGGGAGCTTTGCTTAATATTGGATCCCTCATTGTCCTTAACTTTTTGAAATATGACAAAAAGGGGGAGATAGTATATAGAGGTTTACACTATCGCTTTGGAAATATGGAGATTTTTCAAAATCTAATAAAAGTTTTGTCATCATCAAAAAGGGGGAGAATGATGAATCACATGATAGTCTATGATTCAAATATAAAAAGTTTCAGTTTTAATGATGAAATAAATCTCCTGCTTTTGCAAAATCTCGTATATTAAAAAGCGATTTGTCATCTCCAAAATCAAAGTTCAGTCTCTTGAGAAGAAGTTGTAAAAAGGCCATTAGGTATAAGCCTTTGTTTTAAAAATTCTGTAAGACATCTGTCGACCGGTCAATAAAATCTTTCGACCGTTTTTCAAATTTTGGATCATCTGTCGACCGATGGTTTTCCATCTGTCGACCGACAGAATGAGTGTTTCCTAAAAGACCTTCATCTGTCGACAGATCACTTTTCATCTATCGACCGATCTTTTGTTTTACCTTGATATGTCGACCGATGCCTATGCATCTGTCGACTGGCAGTAAGGGTCTTCTGAGAATAAGCTTCATCTGTCGACCGATGTTCAAACATCTGTCGACCGGTCATATATATTTGTGAAGATTTGTCAAAACAAGATTAAACGAGGGGGGGTTGTGATGAAAACCGAAATTAAAAACGTTCAAGAATGAAACAAAGATGAACTAAAACGTAACCCGCTACAAACCCTACCTTCTTACCACAGTAATCCTTGTCTCACTTATAAAAACAATCTGTTTGGTTTGATTTTCTTTTGATTTGAAAAACTCTTCTACAACTGTAAAAGATTAAATCAAATCGAGCAATCGCTCATACAAATATACCGTTTCGTGTCTTTCTAATCAAAGCCTCAACCGAGTACATCAATTAAACCCATCCAAAGATCATGCATGCATTCACACAATTGCATAAAAGAAACATACATAAACTTAGAGAAGGAAAAGAAACAAAATCATCTATAAAAACATGAAAATCGAGTTCCAAACCGGATTCAACAATATAACCGAGACTCAAACCGGGCAAGGGGTACGAGAATGTAGCGAATCACAAGAAAATTATCCTTACATCTTCTTGGTTGAAATCGTGAGAATCCTCCCAAAATCGGCCACCCCCAAAATCAGCCACTTAATGTGCTTAAATAGAGCTTAGGGAGGAAACCCTAAGTTACCGCAACTTCACAGCCGATTTCGAATAGGATAAAGTGCGTTCTGGGCTTTGGCCCCTTCATCAAGATTGTAGATCGGGAAGATTATATGAATTTGGGATTTTAAATCACTTGATTTGGATATCGGACGCCCAAGTTATGGCCTTTTAAAGATTCAGCATCTGTGCAGCTTTCCTAATTTGACCCGACTTTCTAGTCCCGATTTTGAAACGATGTTTGGAGGCCCAAAAGAACTTGTATTTGGACCTACCATACCATTCCAGAAAGCCCAAGAAGTCCTCTACAATATCTATGAAGATATCATTCACGTTTTGGGATTTTAACTTGGCCAAAAACTTGAAAGAAGCATAGAAGGTCAAATCTGTGAGCACACTTTTGCTTCTTTGTCTCCAATCTCCTTGTTTCCCTTCTTGCCATCAAAATTCCTCATGACCCAGGAAGCCCAAATCTGTCCAAAATAAGATAAAACAGTGTGAAGCTCAATTCCTATAAAATAAAATAAAACAAAATCAAGATGAATAAAATGACACAACTAACGTGCAAAAAGATTAAATATGAGGGCTAAATAATATGAAAATATGTGCTCTATCAAATTCCCCCACACTTAGACTTTTGCACTCCTGGGCAAAACACTAAATGCTAACATTCACTCTTTCAAACAAAAAGGATGCGAAGAATGCAAAATGAGAGGCATGGCAAGCTTTATAGGAATTCAACACTCAAAGATCATCTTTCTTACACTTCCCAGACAAACAAGTAGCATAACAATTTTACTTGGCAAGACGAGTCAAAATAAGAAGAACCTTATAAGAACATGCTTTCAAGTTCCTCACATGCTATGCCTAACTCCACCCAATCATAATTCCACTACCAGATATGCTCATCTTCTAAATCTCCACTCTCAATGCTTTATGCATGCAAATCAAAAGGACTTTTATTCATGGCTCCAACATGGTAAGGTGAAAGGGATAGGAAGATAACAATGAAAAGTAAACCTTAGGAAGAAAGAAAACATTCAAGACAACCCAAGATCAATGAAGAACTATTAAGCAAGCAGAAAATAGATCTTTTTTTTTTTTGAATGGTGGGTGCGTTTTACGCTCCATCCCAACCTTGGTGAGTGCGTTTTACGCTCCATCTCACCTTGGCCTTTGGCCTTTCGATCTATTTTCTTTTGATTCCAAAGGACTTGCTTAATATTTTTGCCATAATCAAGGGATGCAATGAATGTTCTTCAACCTAAAGAAAGGGAAATGATCTTTTTTTTTTTTTTTTTGAGAAGTATGGTGAGTAAAATGAAAGAATGCCTTAATCATCTTTTCACATGCATGAGCACTGATAGCTTCAATAAAGATTCAAAACAAGCTCTAGAGTGATACCCATAATTAGTGAATGCACGCATAGCATAAGAAAGAACATGCACAAATATCCTCACAAAGACTACCTCAATCAACTCACCAAGCCAAACTCATTGCCAATTTACTTGAAAGCCCAAAAAGATAAGATCGACTTTCTAATCATGCCAAATTCTTTCAAACTCAATTTGCCTCATTTTGCCTCTTTTTTTTTTTATTTATTTACTGATTTTTTTTTCTTTTTTAAAGAAACTTTTATTCTAAAACTCCCCCCCCACACTCAAACATTACATTGTCCTCAATGTAAGCATGCAGCAAGAATCAGGTATAGGACAAGTAAGAAAAGTAAGGAGAGAGAAATAGCCTGGTGGTATCAAGTCGAGGGGAGGTCCAAGAGAGATAGCTCCTCCACTGTGTGTTTTGTAAAGCCCTCGTAGAAATGCTTAAGCCTCTGCCCATTGACTGTGAATTTCTTCATAGTCGACTCGTCCATAATCTCAACTGCACCATAAGGAAAAACATGAGTAACCACAAAAGGACCAACCCATCTAGAACGCAACTTACCAGGCATCAGCTTTAGGCGTGAATTGTAGAGGAGGACTTTATTGCCAACGTGGAACTCCTTCTTGGCAATCAATTTGTCGTGTGCAGCTTTGGTCTTTTCCTTGTAAATCCTGGAGTTCTCATATGCCTCTAACCTCAATTCCTCAAGCTCTTGCAATTGAAGTTTCCGCTTGGAACCAGCTTCTGTCATGTCCATGTTGTATTGCTTCACTGCCCAATAGGCCTTATGCTCGATCTCTACCGGCAGATGACATGCTTTTCCAAAGACCAGTCGATATGGGGACATGCCGATCGGGGTCTTGTAGGCCGTGCGGTAAGCCCAAAGTGCATCTTCCAACCTTTGGCTCCAGTCTTTCCTGTTGGGCTGGACTGTCTTCTCTAGAATTTGCTTGATCTCTCTATTTGAAACCTCAGCCTGCCCATTGGTCTGTGGATGGTAGGGCGTCGCCACCTTATGTAAAACTCCATACTTTCGGAGCATGTATTGCATCTTTCTGTTGCAGAAGTGGGATCCTTGATCACTGATGATGGCCCTGGGAATGCCAAACCTGCAGAAAATATGAGATCTAACAAAATCTGCAACCACAGAAGAATCATCAGTACGAGTGGCTTTAGCTTCCACCCATTTCGAAACATAATCCACAGCCAAAAGAATGTACACAAAACCAAAAGAAACAAGAAAAGGACCCATGAAATCAATGCCCCATACATCAAATATCTCACAGAATAATAAAGGTTTCTGAGGCATTTCATTTCTACGTGAAATTGAACCTATGTGTTGGCAACGTGTACAGTTCTTACAGAATCCATATGCATCTCTGAAAAGGGATGGCCAATATAACCCTGCATCTAAGACCTTTCTAGCAGTACGTTGGGGACCAAAATGACCACCACATGCAAGAGTGTGACAGAAATGTAGGACAGATGCAAATTCATGATCAGGGACACACCTCCTAAGGACTTGGTCACTACACAAGCGCCATAAATATGGATCATCCCATACATAGTACTTGGCTTCGCTTTTAAATTTATTTAATTGTGCTTTCTTAAAATGTGCAGGTAATTCAGAAGCAACCAGGAAATTTACCATGTCAGCATACCAAGGTTCAATACCATGTAAGTGATAAAGCAACTCATCTAGAAAATTATCTCTAATAGGCGGATGATCCATGTCAGACGAGTCAGTAGAAGCAGGTATCCGGCTCATGTGGTCGGCTACCAAGTTTTCAGCTCCACTTTTGTCTTTGATCTCAATATCAAATTCTTGTAGTAGTAACATCCACCGGATAAGCCTAGGTTTTGCATCGGGCTTCTTCAGAAGGAACTTCAGGGCTGCATAATCAGAAAACACAATAACTTTAGATCCCAATAAATATGATCGAAATTTATCTAAAGCAAAGACAATGGCTAAGAGCTCTTTTTCAGTCGTGGTGTAATTGGCTTGAGCACTGTCCAGGGTACGTGAGGCGTAGGCAATGACATGTGACTTTTTATTCACTCGCTGAGAGAGAACGGCGCCCACTGCAAAGTTGGAAGCATCACACATGAGCTCGAAGGGCAACTCCCAGTTGGGTGGCTGGATGATCGGTGGAGAAGTCAATCGCCTCTTAAGTTCCTCGAAGGCTTGCTTGCATTGTTCATCAAACTTGAAATCCACATCCTTTTGGAGGAGGTGGGATAATGGAATTGCAATCTTACTGAAATCTTGGATGAATCTCCTGTAAAACCCTTCATGGCCAAGGAAAGAGCGAACTTCCCGCACAGACGTGGGGTAAGGTAAAGAAGCAATGATATCCACCTTGGCACTATCGACTGCTATACCCTGTTTGGAGATCACATGACCTAAGACTATGCCCTGCTCAACCATGAAGTGACATTTTTCATAATTCAAAACAAGGTTTTTCTCAACACACCTTTCCAAAACTTTACTCAAGCTAACCAAGCAGTCATCGAATGAGGTGCCATAAACAGAAAAGTCATCCATGAATACTTCCATACAATGCTCAAGAAATTCAGAAAATAAACTCATCATGCACCGCTGGAACGTACCTGGAGCATTACATAGGCCAAATGGCATCCTTCGATAGGCAAAAGTGCCAAAAGGACAAGTGAAGGTGGTCTTCTCCTGATCCTCTGATGCTATGCATATCTGAAAATAACCAGAAAATCCATCAAGAAAGCAATAATGAGATTTACCTGCTAACCTCTCCAACATTTGGTCGATGAATGGAAGGGGAAAATGATATTTTCTGGTTGCTTGGTTGAGCTTCCTATAGTTGATGCAGACCCTCCAGCTGTCCTGCACTCTCATGGGCACTAGCTCATTTCTTTCATTAGCCACCACTGTGAAACCTGTCTTCTTGGGGACAACCTGCACTGGACTCACCCACTTGCTATCAGATATAGGATAAATGATACCAGCCAAAAGTAACTTACTTACCTCTTTCTTGACCACATCTAGGATGGTGGGATTGAGTCTCCTCTGTGGCTGCCTCACTGGTCGGGCTCCTTCCTCTAAATGAATCCTGTGCATGCACAAAGAAGGACTACTACCTGGTATGTCCGCCAAGGTCCAGCCTATTGCTCGTTTGTTCCTCCTGAGTAGATCCAGCAATCTTTTCTCTTGGTCAGGCTGCAAGTTATTGGCGATGATGACTGGCAGCTTCTCGCCATCCTCCAAGAAGGCATACTTGAGATGCTTGGGCAAAGGCTTGCACTCAAGGAATGGTGGCTGCTGCAATGAAGGGACTAACCTGCTTGCCTTTATCTCAAGGGTACTGTCTACCTGTTCAACATGGTTAGCAGAAACACTATCCTCCCCAGGAGAAGTATAAGAATCAGATTGTGCATGCTCAATTTGAATATTAGAATCATGATTATCTAGAAATGCAGCAATCTCAGAACATGCATCACATGGATCACTCTCATTACTACAATCAGGACAGATGAAGGAATCTAGAAGGTCATGAAGAGTGGGGAATGCATCAATCAAATCACAAGACTTAGTGCATGCTTCATCAACCAACAATTGAATTAAGTTAACTTGCAAAGTGGAATGATCTTCAGGGGGACATTTCATGGCATCAAGTATGTTAAAATGAATTGTGCTACCAGCAAATTCCATGGAAAGTGTACCCTCATGCACATTGATATATGTCCTTGCAGTTTTTAAAAATGGTCTACCTAGGATGAGAGGTGCATGCTCATGCAAATTGTCATCTTCCATATTTAAAACATAAAAATCAGCAGGGAAGATACAATCCTTAACCTTAACCAGGACATCCTCCAAGACTCCAGAGGGGTAGGCTGTGCTTCTATTAACTAGCTGGACAACCACTCCTGTTGGCTTCAAAGTTCCATACTGCAAAGAAGCATAGATAGAGTTAGGCATAACATTAATGGATGCACCTAAATCTAGCAAAGCATTACTAAATTGTATGTCTCCTATAGTACAAGGAATGGAAAACGTCCCTGGATCTTTGCACTTCCTTGGCATGGCAGGTTGTATGAGAGCTGAAACATTCCTCCCAAGGTTGACTTGTTCGTTCCCTCTTAATCTCCTCTTGTGCGTACACAAATCTTTGAGAAATTTTGCATACTTGGGGATCTGTCTGATGGCTTCAAGGAGGGGTATATTGACTTCCACTTTCTGGAATGTCTCCAGAATCTCTTTATCTAATTCGGCCTTTGCTCTTTTCTTGTTTTGTGTTGCTCGATGTGGAAATGGCAGGGGATGGTTGTTGGAAGACTCTCCTTGTTCTTGATAGCTGGAATTTGGCTGCTTGGCTTCTTGGATTGAGGAGGGCTGCTGCTCTTCTTTTCTACCAGTTTCTTCTTGTGCCTTCTCTGGAACATCCACTTCTTTACCACTACGCAGCACAATCGCACTCACATTCCCCTTTTGATTGGATATTGACTGTGAAGGTAGCTGACCCGATCCTTGACTCCTTAACTCATTTATGTTAGTTGCTAACTGCCCAATCTGTGTCTCCAAATTCTGTATGGTGGTGTCAGTCCGTTGTTGGAATTTGAGAGTATTGGCAGCCAATTGTTGCACTATATCATTCAAGCTCGGTTCTGTCTTGGGTAATGTCTGTGCTTGTTGCTTCATTGGTGTGGCATTACTCTGACCCGGTGCATTGAACCTCTGTTGGAATGGTTGAGTTGAAGCACCCCCATATCTGAAGTTGGGATGGTCTCTCCAGCCCGGATTGTAGGTGGGAGCATAAGGATCATACCTATTCTGTTGTGGCTGTTGCTAAAACGGTCTTCCAGGGAAGATTCCATTGCATGATTCTGTGTTATCCTGCAATTGTGGGCACTGATCAGTTACATGTGAAGATAATGAACAAACGCCACATACCTATTGGGGCTTGTTTCGATCAAGGGCTAACTGGCGAACCATTGAAGTGAGTTCCTCCAGCCTATTTTCTATTCTCCTTTGGTCCATAGGTGTAGCAAAACCAACCTCATTGACAGTCTTCATGGGAGTGTTTAACCTGGTACCAAATTGTTGTGCATTTTGAGCCATCTTTGAAATTAAGTCCAGGGCTGTAGCTGGTGTCTTTTCCACTAAGGCTCCTCCAGATGCAGCATCCACTAAGTACCTGTCCATGGGGAGCAAACCTTCATAAAAATATTGAATGAGGAGCTGGTCACTTATCTGATGATGAGGGAAACTAGCACACAGCTTCTTGAATCTCTCCCAATACTCATGCAAGCTTTCTCCATCTATCTTTTGGATGCCACAAATGTCCTTCCGGATGGCTCCTGTTCTGGAAGCAGGGAAGAACTTCTCTAGAAATATTCTCCTCAGGCCATCCTAATTGGTAATGGCAGCAGGTGGCAAGTAATATAACCGAGACTCAAACCAGGCAAGGGGTACGAGAATGTAGTGAATCACAAGCAAATTAGCCTTCCATCTTCTTGGTTGAAATCGTGAGAATCCTCCCAAAATCGGCCACCCCCAAAATCAACCACTTAATGTGCTTAAATAGAGCTTAGGGAGGAAACCCTAAGTTATCGCAAATTCACAGCCGATTTCGAATAGGATAAAGTGCGTTCTGGGCTTCGGCCCCTTCATCAAGATTGTAGATCAGGAAGAGTAGATGAATTTGGGATTTTAAATCACTTGATTTGGATATCGTACGCCCAAGTTATGGCCTTTTAAATATTCAGCATCTGTGCAGCTTTCCTAATTTGACCCGACTTTGAAACGATGTTTGGAGGCCCAAAAGAATTTGGATTTGGACCTACCATACCATTCCAAAAATCCCAAGAAGTCCTCTACAATATCTCTGAAGATATCATTCACGTTCTGGGATTTTAACTTGGCCAAAAACTTGAAAGAAGCATAGAAGGTCAAATCTGTCAGCACACTTTTGCTTCTTTGTCTCCAATCTCCTTATTTCCCTTCTTGCCATCAAAATTCCTCATGACCCAGAAAGCCCAAATCTGTCCAAAATAAGATAAAACAGTGTGAAGCTCAATTCCTATAAAATAAAATAAAACAAAATCAAGATGAATAAAATGACACAACTAACGTGCAAAAAGATTAAATATGAGGGCTAAATAATATGAAAATATGTGCTCTATCAGGTTCCCAGTTTAATCAAATGGTATGTTCATGTATATGTATATATATTCATGCGGTATACCGTTATCCAGTGAGATATGATAAGCCATGCACAATTCTTTCAGCGTTTTCTTTCAGAAATAATTGATTTATTCGTGAGTTTTATGTCTGATAAGATTCCAATCATTCGAATGAGTCTTGTGTCATTCGAATGAGTTTTGAGGCATCCGAATGAATTCTCAGTGTTATCGTAAGTTTTTCCCTTATAATGTACCAGTCATTCGAATGAGTCATGTGTTATTGTATCATTTATATGTGTTCTTGAAGTTTTGAGTCTGTCATTCGAATGAGTTTTCTTGTCATTCGAATGAGTCCTAGAAGATTTGAATAAGCTGTTGCTTTGAATAGTCTAGCATTTGAATGACTCTCTCTGTCATTCGAATGACCCGTGAGTATTCCATTCATTAATTCGAATGAGGGTACTGTTGCATTTGAATGAGTCACTTTTTGCCAGTTCAAAAGTTAGAAAATTGTCAAATTCATTTGAATGAATTTGTGAGTCATTCGAATGAGTCCTTAGTTAGATCCGAATAGCCTTTGTTATATACCATCTGTCATTCGAATGAGTCTTCTGCCATTCGAATGACCTTGTTGTAGTCCATTTTTTCATTCGAATGAGTTGCTGTTTCATTCAAATTGCTCCTTATGCTTCATCAATCATCCGAATAGTATCATATGTTCAGGAAGAGTAGATGAATTTGGGATTTTAAATCACTTGATTTGGATATCGTACGCCCAAGTTATGGCCTTTTAAATATTCAGCATCTGTGCAGCTTTCCTAACTTGACCCGACTTTCTGGTCCCGACTTTGAAACGATGTTTGGAGGCCCAAAAGAACTTGGATTTGGACCTACCATACCATTCCAAAAATCCCAAGAAGTCCTCTACAATATCTCTGAAGATATCATTCACGTTCTGGGATTTTAACTTGGCCAAAAACTTGAAAGAAGCATAGAAGGTCAAATCTGTCAGAACACTTTTGCTTCTTTGTCTCCAATCTCCTTGTTTCCCTTCTTGCCATCAAAATTCCTCATGACCCAGAAAGCCCAAATCTGTCCAAAATAAGATAAAACAGTGTGAAGCTCAATTCCTATAAAATAAAATAAAACAAAATCAAGATGAATAAAATGACACAACTAACGTGCAAAAAGATTAAATATGAGGGCTAAATAATATGAAAATATGTGCTCTATCAGGTTCCCAGTTTAATCAAATGGTATGTTCATGTATATGTATATATATTCATGCGGTATACCATTATCCAGTGAGATATGATAAGCCATGCACAATTCTTTCAGCGTTTTCTTTCAGAAATGATTGATTTATTCGTGAGTTTTATGTCTGATAAGATTCCAATCATTCGAATGAGTCTTGTGTCATTCGAATGAGTTTTGAGGCATCCGAATGAATTCTCAGTGTTATTGTAAGTTTTTCCCTTATATTGTACCAGTCATTCGAATGAGTCATGTGTTATTGTATCATTTATATGTGTTCTTGAAGTTTTGAGTCTGTCATTCGAATGAGTTTTCTTGTCATTCGAATGAGTCCTAGAAGATTTGAATAAGCTGTTGCTTTGAATAGTCTAGCATTCGAATGAGTCTCTCTGTCATTCGAATGACCCGTGAGTATTCCATTCATTAATTCGAATGAGGGTACTGTTGCATTTGAATGAGTCACTTTTTGCCAGTTCAAAAGTTAGAAAATTGTCAAATTCATTCGAATGAATTTGTGAGTCATTCGAATGAGTCCTTAGTTAGATCCGAATAGCCTTTGTTATATATCATCTGTCATTCGAATGAGCCTCTGTCATTCGAATGAGTCTTCTGCCATTCGAATGACCTTGCTGTAGTCCATTTTTTCATTCAAATGAGTTGTTGTTTCATTCAAATTGCTCCTTATGCTTCATCAATCATCCGAATAGTATCATATGATCAGGAAGAGTAGATGAATTTGGGATTTTAAATCACTTGATTTGGATATCGTACGCCCAAGTTATGGCCTTTTAAATATTCAGCATCTGTGCAGCTTTCCTAATTTGACCCGACTTTGAAACGATGTTTGGAGGCCCAAAAGAATTTGGATTTGGACCTACCATACCATTCCAAAAATCCCAAGAAGTCCTCTACAATATCTCTGAAGATATCATTCACGTTCTGGGATTTTAACTTGGCCAAAAACTTGAAAGAAGCATAGAAGGTCAAATCTGTCAGCACACTTTTGCTTCTTTGTCTCCAATCTCCTTGTTTCCCTTCTTGCCATCAAAATTCCTCATGACCCAGAAAGCCCAAATCTGTCCAAAATAAGATAAAACAGTGTGAAGCTCAATTCCTATAAAATAAAATAAAACAAAATCAAGATGAATAAAATGACACAACTAACGTGCAAAAAGATTAAATATGAGGGCTAAATAATATGAAAATATGTGCTCTATCAGGTTCCCAGTTTAATCAAATGGTATGTTCATGTATATGTATATATATTCATGCGGTATACCGTTATCCAGTGAGATATGATAAGCCATGCACAATTCTTTCAGCATTTTCTTTCAGAAACGATTGATTTATTCATGAGTTTTATGTCTGATAAGATTCCAATCATTCGAATGAGTCTTGTGTCATTCGAATGAGTTTTGAGGCATCCGAATGAATTCTCAGTGTTATCGTAAGTTTTTCCCTTATAATGTACCAGTCATTCGAATGAGTCATGTGTTATTGTATCATTTATATGTGTTCTTGAAGTTTTGAGTCTGTCATTCGAATGAGTTTTCTTGTCATTCGAATGAGTCCTAGAAGATTTGAATAAGCTGTTGCTTTGAATAGTCTAGCATTTGAATGAGTCTCTCTGTCATTCGAATAACCCGTGAGTATTCCATTCATTAATTCGAATGAGGGTACTGTTGCATTTGAATGAGTCACTTTTTGCCAATTCAAAAGTTAGAAAATTGTCAAATTCATTCGAATGAATTTGTGAGTAATTCGAATGAGTCCTTGGTTAGATCCGAATAGCCTTTGTTATATATCATCTGTCATTCGAATGAGCCTCTGTCATTCGAACGAGTCTTCTGCCATTCGAATGACCTTGTTGTAGTCCATTTTTTCATTCGTATGAGTTGCTGTTTCATTCAAATTGCTCCTTATGCTTCATCAATCATCCGAATAGTATCATATGGCGTCCGAATGGCTTCCAATAAATTCTTAATGCAAGTCTTAAATTTAATACAAATATTCAATTATTTAAATATTGAATTTTTATGCCAAGAGATGATAAAATCCAATAGGCCATACCCATACTCAGAAATTACAAAATCTTTGTATTCCAATATATCGAAGAACATATTACATGTTTAGCATTTATTATGACATGTTCAGCATTATTTTGTGAGTTTATGTGCATACATATTGTATGACCATTGAGCATGACTTTATATGGAGCACTACATATCATGTGCCAACATTTTTATGAGCATTGCATTATGCGCGCTAGGCGGCTTGTCCACGGGGATCCCACTAGTATCAGTTCAATTATATCTCAGTTATGAGTTGCTCGCCTGATGTCGACTAGGGGGCTAGGGGCATATTGCCCACAGTATGTGCTTACAGTTTTTATGTTTGCAAGATTCAGATCAGCCAAGTATGTATTACAGTTTTGTGGGCATACATGCCAAAGTTGCATACCTGCATCTAGTTTACAGTTTATGTGCATTACATCTTGTAAATGCAATCCAGTAATTATTATATCTCTCAGTACAAGTTCAGTAAGTATTTATCAGTATCGATATTTTTCGATTCAGCTCCAGTTATTCTTTCTTGTTTATTACTTGTTGAGCTTTGTAGCTCACCGTGTACTCTTCACCATTCCAGGTCCTAACAGGGGAGTACCAGATGTTGGGCCTAGTAGCAGTGTCTAGTAGTGTGTGTACGTGGAGCCGCTTAAGACTAAAGATGTCTGGGAGTTGTTGGTTTTTAGTGTCTTGTCAGTTTATATTTATTTTATATTTCAGTTGAGGGATTGTCCCTCAGTTAGAGTTTATGGTTTTCAGTATATGTTGACTCAGAGTTTTATTTTAGTTATCAGTTAATTTTATTTTATTTTCCCCGTAGCACCTCTTCTCGAGCTGTTCTAGGAGAAGGGGTGTTACAATGGGTCTATCAACTCTACGAGGTAGTTTAAGGAGTCTTTCCCCCTCTACTTCGGCTAATATAGCTGACCGGGGTTGCAAAAGTCTGGTATAATGATTAAACTGAGGTTTAGGTGCATCTGCCCTCCTAACCCTTTCTTGTCGTCGTACAGACTCTTCTTCCCCTTCACGATCTTTCCTTTTTCGTTCTTTATCTTCATTCCCCCCCACATTTCTCATGATCTCGGTGTGGAGGATATACTGGTTTGCTCTAACAAACAAATCGTCCAGGGATATTGGAGGGTCCAAGGAAAGTGACTCTTGGAGAGAGGCGAGACGCGTCCCTTGCAACATGGCAGACACTGCTACTTGCTGTAATACTCCAGATTTTTAAAATAAAAAAGGAGGTAATACCTGAGATTGTTAGGTTCTAATACTTGAGGAAATAGGTCATTTCAAGGGATTATAGAAGCCTTGAGACAAAAGTTTAGTTTCTGAACCAGTGGAAAAATCATAAATACTGAAGTTCAGGTAAAAGTGTAATTTACCTAAAATCTTGGGGTGCTAAGTGTAATTTATCCATTTTTCAGGGACCAAAAAGTGCAATTAAAAATGCCTCGGGGACCAAGTTGCAAGGGCTTAAGTGCAAATTACCCGAAAAGTTTGGGCCAAGGTGTAGTTCTTGAAACCTTAAAAATATCATGGATTTCAAACATAAATCAAATGGAGCTTTGAATTCCAAACTCTATTAACTTCAATTAAGAGACGAATGGTGCATTTGGGTTGGATGCACATGGGAGAAATGATGAAGCTTATCCTCAATGACACATGACAATAAACCATTGGCTACTTGGAAGATAAGATAAGGTCACATGATGGCTCATAATGACCCCCTGAGGTGGCATTGCGTGATTGGCCAAGGAAAAGCTTACTTAGTCTCCAAGTTTACAAATGTCTCCAAACCTTATCCCTAAGGACATGTAGCAAGCATTCATTGGCCACTTGGAGATAGGATTTGAAGTGTAATGATGAGAAATGTGGAAAATGCAATTAACCGTGTGGGATGTAGTTGTAATGATGGGAAATGTAGAAAATGTAATTTACCATGTGAGATGTAATGATGGGGAATCTTGAAAATCTAATTAAACATGTGGAGGCACAAATCTCTAGGGACACGTGGCACACTTTGGTTGGATGCACATGGATGGAATGATGACGCGACAAGTGGCACGATTTGGTTCGTTGAAGTTTCCTATAAATAAGGGCTTTGGGGTTATTCATTTGGACACCAAGAAAGGAGGAAAATGAAGGGATTTTGAGAGAGGAAACACTGCCAAAGAAGGCAGAAAATCTGCCAAAGAACAAGGGAGAAAAGGCCTTGTCAAGAAAGATTGGGTCACCACCATAAAACGTTCCAAACGACATTGAAACTGCAAGAGAACCCATTCTCGCTCGTCATAAACAGTGCTTCCTAGGGTAAACTTTCAAGGTGAGTGGTTTTCGCATGCTTCTTCCTTCCTCTTGATTATTCCTCGATCTCATTTGTGTGGGGTTGGTGGCTTACATCTCATGTTTCCTTACTTCCGAGCATTTCTTTCCTACTTTGCTTGCATCACGGAGTTTGTTGTTGTGGTTCGTTGATGGGGGTTAAACATGATTACTCTCGCGCGTGGTTTGCACATTATATTTTCCTTGGTTTGTGCACCGTGCCTACAGGTGGGGTTGTGCCAACTTGATTTTCCTTAGTTTGTACATATTCCTTCTACTTTGTCTTCAACTTGTTGTTTGGTGACAGTGGATATTGGTGGATCGGGTATTTATATATGATGATTGGTCGCTTGTTGGTGAATCGTCAAGATGATCGGGGGGGTAGTAATCTCGTGCCTACAGGTAGGGTGATGCCTACAGGTGGGGCTAAGGGGTTGGACTCTGATCACGTGCCTATAGGTGGGGCTGAGGCGTTTCACACAAGGGCGGATCCGAATGATGGTGACTCGGGGAGACTTCTTGATATATTACATTTTTGCTCTTGCATGAACTGTTTCCTTTCTTTCTTACCACTCACTTAGATGTTATTATCTAACTTCGGGTGTTTTATACCCCTGGAACATTCAATGTTCCAGGTATATCAGAAGTGTCAAGTGTTCTAGGTTCCAGTTCGAGTAAGGGCAAAGAGGTGGTGTTGGGGTAGCTTTGGGTTTTGCAGCCAGCTTTGGTTTATTTCATTACGTACCCTTGTAAACCACAATGATGTATTGTAATAGTAGTTAGGGTACTCAAGGTTGTAAGGGGTGTGTGTATGTGAGTGTCCTATAGCTGTACATTCAGTGATGTGTTGAGTCATTTTTTGGAAATCATGAGCATTCCTTGTACTTGTAAATGAAATCTAGTGGAAACCCCTTTATTTAGCTTTGGTTAAGCTTGCAGGTTCGATCCAACACTTCCGTTGGTAAGGGTTTCCTTAACGCCCGTAGGTGATGTCTTAATTATACTTCAAGTTATTGCGTATTTTGGAAAAGTGGGGCGTTACACTTGCGCAGGTAAATCAAGAACTTCAAGAGTAGCATTGCGAATTTTGTCCACAAATTGACGTAAGGATTCCTTATTACCCTATCGTATGCTAAGCAAGTATGTGGCGTCTTTTTTCCTTCAACTGTTAATCACAAAAGCCTTGATAAATTCTGTTCTAATCTGCCCAAACGATGAAATGGAGGTTTCTGGCAGACTGTTAAACCATGTTCGAGCGTGTCCTGATAATGTTAAGGAAAAGGCCCAGCACATTATGTCGTCATCCCATCCATGCAATATCATCAATGAGTCATAGTTTTGAACATGATCGTGCAGGTCGTCCTTTCCTGAGTAGAGGGTGATTTGTGGCATTTTGAATTTTTGGGGCAAAGGCCTCTCTAATATATCTGTTGTAAAGGGGCATTTTTTGCACTAGTGCTCCTCTGTGGTGGGAATTAACTTTTTCTGCTCAAGTACTTCTTCCACTACTCTTTTCATGTCATTGCGCATGCTGGCTACTGTTTGGTTTTCATGTCTTGTTGGTGTGTGGCTGCGCTTAACCTTGTGCATTTATTTCAAACAAACACATACAAAATAAACAAAGAAGAAACAAGAATGCAGGCACAAGGCGTTTATACTCGCCAGTGTACGAGTGTGCGCTATAACACAATTTAATTTTCTGGGTAAGTCCAGGTCGATTCACTGGGAGATCAAAATGGAAATGAAAGCGGTGAAAAATCTTTATGTGCTAAATGGGTTTGTCAGACCAATTCAGCTAAACGATTTGTTTTTTTTTCAAGAAGAAAATGGATGTTTGTGTATGGAAGGTAATCTTGGGACAAAGCAATTTATGTGCTAGCCCACTGATTTACCAAAGAGATATCAAAATACTTAACATCGACGGATTAAAATTGAGGCTATGCAGTTAACTATATTTCAGAATAATGATAGCTCTAAGTTAAGCACTTTCCATACATGGCATGAGAAAGTCTGGATTAAGCAACTATCATAAGTCAAAATACACTTAACATACTTTGAGATTCTGCCAATAATCACAACTCAAGATAATGATAATTCTAAGTTAAGCACTCTCCATACATGGCATGAGAGAGTCTAGATTAAGTAATTACCATAAATTGGATTGCAATTAATGAACAGAGATCAATAATTCAGATTAATCAAATGAGTTTGGGTATGAAAACATTTCCAATTTAAGTAACCTCCATACATGGCATGGAGACTCTAATTTAGGATCATGCTTCAATCCAAACCCATAGATTCAATTTACACACTGCTCAATTAAAACAAACCTATTGTTAATTCATTAGGAGTTCGGCTCTCTTGGGCAAACAGTGGCACTAGACATAGTCCTTGCCTTGGCCCAAGCTTAAGCTTAGCCACACATCTCCAACTAAAAATTAAAGAGACATGAAGTAAAATGCTGGAATGTAAATACAAAAATTAAAATTACAGAAATGTAAATGAACAGTTAAAGAACATTACAGAATGTAAACAAGTATGAAAAGAAATTGCATAATGTAACTAACAGAAATGAAGAACACTGTATTGATGAAACAAAGTAAATGAACAACACTACTGGAATGAAAGAAAAAAAGAAAAAACAGAACGTAAACAATACTCTCTTCCCCTTATTCTTGCAAAAATGGCGGATGGGGGTCTTGTTGAGCCAAATTGCTCCAATCAACCTGTTGTGTGTTTTGATGATTAACAAAATATAATTTTAGTAAAACTATTTTTGGTATATTTAAAACCTCTAATGTATTTTTGATATGTCTTAAGTATTATACTATTTTTTGTATCAAAATGAACCGAGTAATGATATTTTTCTAAGTCTGGAATATTAGCACACTATAAGGGAACATATTAGAAAATGTTTTCATTTTGAAAAACTAACTCCCGGTATTTTCATATCTAATATTCAATAGTGTTAAAATGATTTTTAACGATTTTTTTAAGAAATAGAAGGTATCTATTTTGGGGGTGGTAAAATCGCTAAATTCCGATTTTGTACTAAAACCCAAAATCTACTTTCTTATCTATTCGGATTTTGATTTTTTAGATATTTTTATTGAATCCAAATGGGGAGTACTTTGTTATTTACATTTATGTATTAAAGTAAATGGAAGGTAAAATATAAATAAAATAACTTGTAAGTGTATTCATGTTATATGGATTATGTCTTCAAACAATTGCTATATGTTTAAAATCCATTTTCTATAAAATTTGGCCAAAAAGTCGACTCTTATATATCTAGAGTCGACTCCCTTTCAGCTGGAGTCGACTCTTGCAAAGTGAGAGGCGACCCAGCTGAGAGCAGTTGATGCAGAGTCAACCTAGCAGCATTGGTGTTTTTCGAAGAGTCGACTCTAGCATTAGAGAAGTCGACTCTTGTATAACTAGAGTCGACTCCTACTTCAAATAGGAGTCGACTCCTATTTTAGAGAAGTCGACTCTCGGTTCCAACGGTCGAATTTTTCCTAGCCGTTACAGATCCGTTGGAAGCTCTACTATAAATATCAAGGTGGAATTTTTGGAGAAGGCTAATGCACAATCAAGATCTATCATCCTAAAGCACTTCCAAGCTCTCAAGCATTCATTTCAAAGCAATCCAAGGCTCAAGCTCAAAGATACATCCATTGGAGCCCAAGGCAAAGGAGAAGAAGATATTCTCTCCAAGTTGATAAAAATTGTATCATTGTATTTGCATATTTGTCTTGTATATTGTTCTTATATTGGTATCCATTTTAGTCCAAGTGTGTTGGACATAGGATTGATTATTTGTATTTATTGTGGATTGTGAGTGGCCTCCTAGAGCCTAAGTAATCTAGGTGTGTTTTGTTGTATTAGTTTCTGAGGTGAGCTAAGGGGAAAACCTCGGTGTTGTGTAAAAGTTCCCTAGGTGATCTTGTTGAAAACCTAGGTGTGGTTTTAGTGGAACCTCAAGTGTCGGGTTGACCTTGAGAGAGTGGAGTAGGTGTTGGAGACACTGAACCACTATATTTCTTGTGTCTATTATTGTAGTTGTTTGTGTATTTATATTGCTATCATTTTCAAACAACATATATATTTATAACAAGGATATTTTGTTTATAAGAAAATCTCAAGAGTTTTAAAAGGAAAAAATTTGATTCAATTAATTTTAATCACTCAATTCACCCCCCCTCTTGAGTGGCCATTGTGTGTGTCAAGGGACCAATAGGTCTCTCTTTTTGCTGAAGTCGACGATGGATATATATATATATATGTATATATTCTGCAAATGGCCCTGGTTAAATAAGAAATTACGTCACATGCCACCACGTTCATTTACGCGTGCTCTGACAAAAGATCGCATGGTGAAGCTGTTGTGCACCTGCTGATTTCACGAGCTGGGCTTCCTTTTTAATTCCAATTTAATTTCATGGGCTGCTTGGAGCTGGGCCTTCTTTAAATGGTGGAGCATGCGGCTTTAATTTAACATAGTGGGCCTCCAAAGATCAGTGGTTGGGTCCAATTTAATTAGCGTTTGTGGGCCTTCCTTTGCTTTGGACTTTGATGAGCCTCTAAGTCCACGCATGCTGCATCCATGAATATATGTTATTATATTATATATTATATATATGTATTACGCATGCAATTATATCATAGTATATATATATTTATATAGTATTGCACATATATGTATTGAATATATATATGTATTATATATTATATGTAACGCCCCACTTTTCCAAATACACAACAATGTAAAATATAAGCTAACATCACCGCGGGCGTTATGGAAACCCTTACCAACAGAAGCGTTGGATCGAACCTAAAAGCTTAACCAAAGCTAAATAAATGGGTTTCCACTAGATTTACTTTACAAGTACAAGAAATGCTCACGACTTCCAATACTCCAAAAAGGTAACACATCATTATAGGAACAATTATAGGACACCCACATACACTTCTTACAACCTTGAGTATCCTAGCTACTATTTACAATACATCATTCGTAATGCAAGGGTACATAATGGAATAAAAACCAAAGCTAGCCAAGCTCCACCACCTTGCCCTTGCTCGAACGAGAACCTGCATCACCTGGCACATCTGATATACCTGGGACGTTGAATGTCCCAGGGGTATGAAACACCCAAGTTAGATATTAACATCTAAGTGAGTGACTCAGAAAAGGAGAGTACATGCGTGCAAATGCAATAATGCTATTATGAAATCCACCCCTGTGGTAGCAATGCCAAGGTGTTGCAATCACCTCCGCGGTCAT
Organism: Diospyros kaki; assembly: GCA_036245055.1. Lineage (NCBI taxonomy): Eukaryota > Viridiplantae > Streptophyta > Magnoliopsida > Ericales > Ebenaceae > Diospyros > Diospyros kaki. Next base: position 14,900,327 of record BSEG01000009.1, on the reverse strand, counting down.
CATAGTCACTCCTGGCTCATCACCAGAGCACGAGGTTTTCCATGATGTCCCAACAACTAGCCACAGTCACCAATACGAACATGATATATGACAAAGCAGAAGGAATATGCATAAACAAGGGAAAATATGACATGTAAGCCACAAAGGCATGATGTGCAAGCCAACACACAAATGAAGCAACAAATGCTCAAAATGTCACAAACATGCAGGAAACACTCACCTTAATCGGTTACCTTAGGAAGCACGGTTTACAACGAGCGGAATGGGTTTTCACGTAGTTTTTCTTACTGCTTGGCACGAACTTCAAGAAAGACCCAAAAATTCTATCAAGGCTTATTCTCCCTTGACTTTCTCCCTTCTCTTCGATAGCATTTCCTCTCTCAAACTCCCTTCCTTTTCCTCCTTTCTTGGTGCCCAAATGAATAACCCCAAAGCCCTTATTTATAGGAAATTTCAGCGAACCAAATCACGCCACGTGTCGCGTCATCATTCCACCCATAAGTATCCAGTTAAAATATGCCATGTGTCCCTAAAGATTTGTGCATTTCATGCCCTTACGACAAGTCTCCCTTTAGATATGAGCCATCACATGTTTAATTTGATTTTCCAATATTCCCATCATTACATCCCACATGGTTTAATTCATTTTCTACATTTCTCATCATTACACTTCAAATCCTATCTCCAAGTGGCCAATGAATGCTTGCCACATGTCCTTAGAGATAATGTTTGGAGACTTTTGCAAACTTGGAAGATAAGTAAGCTTTTTCTTAACCAATCATGCAATGCCACCTCAAAGTGTCATTATGAGCCATCATGTGACCTTAACCTAACTTCCAAGTAACCCAATGGTTGATTGTCATGTGTCATTGAAGATAAGGCTTCATCATTTCTCCCATGTGCATTCCAACTCAAATGCACCTCTCATCTCTTAATTGAACTTAATAGAGTTTGGAATCCAAAATTCCATTTGTTTTGAGTGTTCACACTATGCTCATCATTACACCCATAATTATAAGATTTCAACCAATCCAATTGTGACACCTAGGGGGGCACACTTGGCCATCCATGATTGGCCCATGGTTGATATTTTGAAGAGATATTTTTTTAAGGTTTCAAGAACTACACATTGGCCCGAACTTTTTGGATAATTTGCACTTAGGCCCTTGCAACTTGGTCCCTGAGTCATTTTTAATTGCACTTTTTGGTCCCCAAAAAATGGATAAATTACACTTAGCACCCCAAGATTTTAGGTAAATTACACTTTTACTCGACTCCAATATTTACGATTTTGCCACTGGTTTAGAAACTGAACCCTTGTCTCAAGGCTTCTATAATCCCTTGAGAGGACCTATTTCCTCAAGTATTAGAACCTAATAACCTTAGGTATTACCTTTTTTTTGAGTTGAAAATCTGGGATGTTACATTATATATTATATATTATATTTACTTACAATTTTATTATTATTATATATATATTTGGGAAATCTACATATAACCATGAAAGGCATATAAATATTCAATTAAATCCAATTTCAAGGTTAAAATAAGGGTGGAAATATAATAAAATTTTGACATTTTTGAACATCAATCAGTGTGCTAGCTACTATTTCGTGATATCTCTGCCTTTGGGGAATTCTGGCCCTATTTTCCATTCTCGGGTTTTCATTTCTTCGGGTCGCAGTATGAGGATTCTTCTTTAGCGGTGATGATCGGGGCCCATCCTTATCCTCCCGTCGAGGAGTAGATCAGGAATGAGAATCGGGAGTGGCCTCCTAGTATGAATTAGCTCCCATCTCGGGCTGAGGCTCAGGCAATGGCAGAAACTTTTTCAATGTATCGGGCAATGTCCCTCCCGACATCATTCCTTGGAGTATACTAGCCATGTCTCGGAGTGCTTGCATACCTTCAACTTGTTGCTGTCTCAATGCCTCGTACTCTTCCCAGGGGACGGTACGCAGTGACTGTCGCGAAGTTCCTGCTTGAACTGCAGGGAGAGATCCCGAGCCAATGTTCTGTGGAGGTGGGACTGATTGGTTCCCTCATTGTTAGCCCGGGGAAACAGACCGATCACCCCCTTGGGGTTGAGCATTATGAGGGGGTGGAGGAGCTACTTGCTGGTGAGAATTTGGAATAATGGAAGACGCTCCCTGTTGTTGAGAGTTCCGTGGTGGTAGGGGTGTTTCTACGCCTTGAGAGAGAGTTCGTCGGTGTCCACGAGTGTTTGTCATTCTTAAGTTAACTTTTTGTCTTGCATTTCCCACAGACGGCACCAATTGTTGTTGCTAAAATGCAACAATCTATTTTTAATTGTGGGTAGATGCAAAAGCCTTTGGAGGCGTGCCTTTCACAATGAGAACCTCGATGTGCAACTGGATTTGGCAGCCGAGTAGATCCGATGATCTAATAGAGCTGATGGTCTGATAGAGCTGATGAACTGGTGGGCTGATTACTTGGTGGATCTGGTGAGCTGATGATCAGGTGGCCCAAGATAACCGAGTGGCCTTAGGTAACCGAGTGACCTGAGGTGACCGAGTGGCCTTGGATGAACGAGTGACCTGAGATGACTGAGTGGCCTTGGACGAACGAGTGACCTGAGGCGACCGAGTGACCTGAGGTGATTGAGTGACCTAGGTCGAATGAGTGACCTGAGGTGACCGAGTGACCTGGGTCGAATGAGTGACCTGAGGTGACTAAGTGGCCAAAAAAATAAGAGCACCATTAGGATGCAGGTGGGGGTCCTCGCGCAAACCCTCCGATGCTTAAGTCAAATCTCAAGAAAAAGTGAAAGATTATGCTTGAATTACTCAAGAGTGCATACCTTGTGATGGAGACAGGACTTGGTATTTATAGTGGAGAATGAGGGAGGCCTCGCGATAATCTCGACGAGGATCTCGTGGCCCACTCTGGAGATCTCGTGGCCCATTTGACTGGACGTCTGATGATGAGAGGGGGCCCACTAGGTTGCAAACGAGTGGGCTGCGAAAATGGCAGAGCCGAAGGGTCACTCAGCATAGCCGAGTGGACCCCCACTTGGTTAGGTCGAGTTGGGGCACCCCACTCAGCATAGCTAGCGGGTGCCCACTCGGCATGACCGAGTGGACCCCCACTCGGTCATGCCGAGCTGGCGAAGCCACTCAGCTAACCGAGTGGCCCCCCACTCGGTTGTGTCGAGTGGTCAGCCACTCGGCATAACCGAGTAGGTCCCCACTCGGTTATGCCGAGTGGGTCTTCTTCTTCTGCATGTCACTTTTGCTTTCCATCATCAACCATGTTGGGGTCCCACTTTTGATTAGGTATCAGCTTGATTTTACTTGGTACATCAGATGGGAAGAAATTGGAAGAGAAGAGGGGGAGAACAAACATCGTTAGAGTTTTGGGTCTCCGCCAAAGTTCATCCCAAACAGTTAGAAAAAAAGTGAGGTAAGTCCATTTTTTTTGATAATCCTATAGAGGGGGAAGAGAGGGTCGCATAGGTTCAAACGGGGGGCCGTGCGTGAGATACACGCGCCGGGAAGTGGGTGCAGGTGAAAGCGCGTGGGCCACCTTCCCAAGGCGCGTGAGGGCGCGTGATAGGCCTATTTTTCTTCAAATTTTTCAGTCTTGTCCCTAATTTAATTCCTTTCAACCTTGTATAAAAATATTTGAGGATAGGTTTACCAAAGCGTGTGGTTTTTGCAAAAACCCAGGCCATTTTGCTGTGAAATTGTATCTTCCAAGAGATAAACCTTCAAGGTGAGACTCTTATACTCTAAATCCTATTTTTTGTTCTCTTATGAAAGACTTCAATTGCATGAAACGTGTTTTGTGAAGTTCTTGTACGTAAACTCTTGTTGTTCTTTTACGTGAAATCATATTCCATATATGAAATGTATCTTTTCTGAAAATATATGCTGTTGGTTTTTTTTAACTGTTGCATTTATAAAATTCGTGTGGCCATACTGTTGCACCTATTTATTGTTAGCTGAGGGCAAAGTCGGATATCACCCTAGAGGCGCTATGCGTGCGCCATTGAGAAAACTCTCATGAGGAAGACCATGAGTCTAAGGAACAACAGATGTGGTTTTTGCACGAGTTCTATAAGGTCGAGCCAAGGTGACATGATTAGGGACCTCCCGAGAGTCGCTATACGTGCGCCATTGAGAAAACTCTTGTTGGAGGAGGCTGACATGTTCACGAGGTACTTAGGAGTAGTTCTCGTTGTTTTCTCATACATTTTTATATACCTGATCATGCATTAATATAAACTATTTTTGGAGTTTCTCACTAGAAGATTCATCTTCTAATTGTACTATGTCCCTGGAATTTTCAAATGTTCCAGGTTCGATAAGCGGCTCTAAGGGAAATGAGGTAGTTGAAGAATAAGCTTAATTTGTTGCATGCAACATGTTTATCATATCTATATTTGTAATACCCAGGGAGGCCAGATGAGAATAGTATATATCGAGGATAAGTAAGGAAGGAAACAACACCAGCTGGATACCTTTTGGGCTGAATGTTGGCAAGGAACTCCGGGGTTAAGCGTGCTTGAGCTGGGAGCAGTTCAAGGATGGGTGACCCCCTGGGAAGTTCGCCTAGGCCCATCAGGGTAAGTTGTTCCAGTTCTTCCTATCGTTCGATGCGGGATGTTACAGTGGTATCAGAGCGGGTTTATTATGGTTTTAGATAAGGTATGATTTGATTAATATTGAGGTTTTTGGTATGTAACAGGATATGGATCCTAATGACATGCGCCAGAGGGCTATCATGGGATGGTGGACTGCAGTACTACAAGGACAGGTCATGGAGCCTGCTAGTGCTTTAGGAACCTTTCTTGACATAGTTGTTCCAGTTATATAGGAAGTCCCACCAGGCCCAGCATATCCACACATGGTAGAGCTCCAGATAGGTTACTTAATATCTATACTGACCCCAGATATGTAGGGACTAGCACATGGGCTTTTAGAGCAAGCCATCTACCTGAACCTTGAGACTTTTGCAGACCATCTACGTGAGGCGAAGCAGAATCAAGGGCTTGAAGATATGCCGATAGAGGCAAATGATCTTGTGGATTTTTCGGAAGAAAGGGAACTCACGCCTCCCTCTACATCTGAATCTGAGGAAGAGTAGTCCGCCCGGGGTTAGAACAATTTTGTGGATTGTAGATATGTAAAATACAGGACAAATCGGATATACTATAATATATTAATGATGGTAGGATAGGTATAACCCTTACCCCTTACCTGCGGGAATTTTGGTTTGTCTAACGGATAGTATAGCAAACTTGGATGACATAGGTGGTAGTGTTTAACAAAATAGTTGTGTATATGACAAGGATGTAATGAGATGGAAATGATATAAATATGGTGGTCTAATATGAAGTATAATAGTACTGTGTAAATGGATATGCACAGAGCATGTAGACCTTTGGGGATGACTAGGATAGAGTTTGAGAAGGACCTTGTAAATCCTTGGAAGGTGCAGGTATCTAAGGACCTAAGGAAAGGTAATTTGTGAGAAGCGGTTGATTTAACCCTAGGGGTGATGTTATCTTCTTTAAGGATTTTAGTAGCTTCAACCATGATTTGCATAAGACAAGTTTAGTTACTTTGTGGTATGGGTTCAAGTATGTGATTCTTAAATATTATTCTTATGAACTTTGTGGATGTTTCAGATGGTGAACACTTGTCGATCCCAAACTCTCGGACGAAGGGGTGGCAATCAAGAGGAGGAGATACGACGTCCCCGGGGAGAGGGAGTAGAGCTGTCTCAGGGAAATTCTTCTCAAAATGGAGGTCAGGGAAGTGAGGATCGCATAGATCGGGTGGAGCGAGTTCTGGAACACATGGTCACATATATGCAAGGTACTTAGCCAACGGGTCGAGGTATTCCTCAAGCCCCAGATGTCGTCGACTGATTCCAATGATTAAGTCCCCCTATTTTTCGAGGAAAGACAGGCGCTGACCCGAGCGAAAGTGAGTATTGGGTAGAGCAACTCGAAAAGATTTTTGATTTTATTGGATGTGAAGAAAAGGAGAAAGTAGTTTGTGCCACTTTCATGCTTCAAGATGAGGCGGACCAGTGGTGGCGAACGATGCAAAGGACTTTGCCTAGCCCTACGAGACAAGGTATGCCAGTTGTCAGATGGACTCAGTTTAAGGAATTATTTTACACGAAGTATTTCCCTTTATGTAAAAAGTTGGAAAAGAGCTGAGAATTTATGAATTTGAAACAAACTGGGGATATGTTAGTCGCCCAATATGAGGATAACTTTTCTCGGTTAATTAAATACATGCCTGTTTATAATTTGGATGAAGAGGCAAAATCTTAGAAATTTCTTGGCGGGTTAAGACTTGAGATATAGCTGGCATTATGTTCCTTGGGGGCCCGTACTTATTCGGAGGTTGTTATGCAAGCTTTGACTGTTGAAAGTAATCTTGTTCAAATGAATGCTTTAAAGACAGAAGTGCAGGAACCCAAGAACAAGAACGCGGGAAGAAAGCAGCACTTAGGAGTCCGAGGAGGAAACTTTAAGCTAAAGAGTAGGTGCCCCAAATGTCAGAAGTTTCATCCTAGAAGGGCATGCTAAAGCCGAACTCAAGGATGCTATTCATGTGGAAGGAGTGACCACTTAGCCCGTGATTGTCCCGAGGGACCCAAGTGTTTCAACTGTCAAAAGATCGATCATCTTTCAAGGGACTGTCCACAGAGGAAGCAGGTTGAACAAGCGGGTGTAAGTAGAGAAGGCCAAGAACCGCGACAAGGCCGGGTGTATCATCTAACGAGAGAGGATGCTAATGCAAGCCCGTCAATCATACAAGGTACACTGATCTCCCTTAATACACTTGTGCGAGTGTTAATTGATCCTGGATCGACACATTCATTTATTTCACATGCGTTGGTACGAAGTTTGAATTTGGAATTGGAGGAATTGGAGGATTTGGAGTGTCCCATCGAAGGGCGTGTCACTATGCTGGGGCCCATCGCATCCATACATATCTCTTCCCTTATACATTTTTCATGCATCAAAAACCGTATCACAAAGGGAAGCCCCCCAGCAAATCATTCACAATGCAGAAGCAATAATCGAAACCTGATATGGTACATACCTGAATTCACCTTATATATATATCATAAAGAATTCGTACCATATATTACATCATATCTTGAATTTAAAATACATATACGTCTCCCGAGATAACATCTAACACCCTAGGTGCAATCATATGATACCTCGAACATACATCAAATACATTTCTATATCTCAATAATTAAAATACTAGAATCTCCTGCTGAATCCATCGGCCACGCCATCACGTGCCGTCATATCTCAACCTGCTCCTTGCCCTAACTGCAAGTCTCAACTGGAACGTTGAATATTCCAGGGGCATAACCCATTAGAAGATGAAACTTCTAGTGAGGGTCTAAAAATATATATATGAATGCATGATGCAATGACGTGAATAAACATTTGCCCTTAGTGTAACTTCCCTGGCTCGTAAGCCCGGCTAGGAATCCTAGGCAAATCCCGAACCTCTACAAGATAAGCCTAACGTTATTCCCTCAACGCCCTAGGAGAATTACGGCTACACTCTGGGGGCGACATCCCATTCCCATGCACAAATATCAATATGACAATAATATCGTGCAATGTAAATATCACGACTTTCAATGCAATATGACAAATGAATATTGCAATTCATAATAACATGCATATATAACAAATATATCATGAATATAAGTTCTTGTGAGAATAGCACTCATCTTTGTCCAAAGATCAAGACACCTTGAAAAGCGTGCATCGCCTCGATATGCGTGCCCCACCTCGATTCTCGTGCCAACTCTCAAAAGTTGCACCAACCTCATCATCTCGATCTCCTCAATCATAAAATAATATTTTAATTACTAAATATCCTCAAAATTCCATTTATTTCCTATTTCCTTTCATTTTCCTTCATTTTTCCTTCTAAAAACTCCAATAATTACATAGAGACTATTTCCTCAAATCTAACTTCACAACAATTCATTATATGCTATGAACTTTCAAGGAAAAATACTGGACTTACTCGGATATTGCGTTTTCACGCAAAACGAGGCTCTTTGGTGCAAAAAATGAGACATCGGGAATCACAAATCCCAATCTTTTTGCACAAACCTCCATAAAATATTTTTTTGGATTTTCTAACCATTTTCACAGATTTTTCGGAGGCTCCACGCGCCCGCACGCGCCCTCACATGCTAGGGCGAGTGGCTGCGCGTGAGGGGTAGTGCGTGACCGGCACGCGCCGGTCGTCTTCTCCGGCGCTCCGGTCGCCGGCATTTCTAGTTTCTTTTACCAGCCTCATCCTCTCTTCCAGTCGATCCCAATGGACCTTCTTGGGCCTCGAAAGGAGCATCGGAGGTGCCCCAACCGGAGGCTCGAAGCCTCCCTCTTTCCGGCGATGCTCGAACGGCCATCAAAAGGCCATGAAAATGGCTGAAATTCTCCAGAACAAGACTACATCTCATGGGCTTCAAAAGCCCCTTAAAATTGATAGCCAATTCGTTCATTTAAGCAGCCAATTTGAAGCTCCAAAAATGCTAAACATTCGGCCACTTCGAATGCCTATTTATAGGCAAACCCGAGCACCCAAATTCCCTTGGACGCTTAATACATCTTCTAAAGAGTCTCTACCTCCCTTGGATGGCCCTGGAATCGGCCCTTGCCGACCAAGAAAGCCATTTGCAGGGCCGACTGCGCGACCAAGCTTTCTGCTCGTAAAATCCTCGAAATCCGGCCATCCTCGTGGCCCTTGTCGGATCTTGCTTCACAAAGGTTGGTCTCCCGACCAAGCCTCACACAACCCATTGGTCCATTTCGGCAGTCGCCGACCGGAAAAGTGGCTGGTCGGATTTCTTTTGGCCAACTTTTGAAAAATTGCAGTTTGGCCCCTTTACTTTTGGCTATTTCATTTTGGCCCATTTCACTTATCCCCTCAACTTTTCATTATTGCTTTTAGAACCCTTAGGTCCTAAAATATCATTTTGACCCTTGAGGATTCCAAAAAACCTCATTTCGGCCTCCCTCTAGCAATTTCTAAAAACTACACTTAGGCGCGAATCTTCGTTTTGGCCCTAAACCCATTCGTTTCTTCTTGAAACCTCTGAAGGGTTATTCCTCATGAAAAATCGAATCCCCCTTAAGCTTCCGTTGACTTCCAAGAAGTCGTCTATGAGAATTCAGTTTTGCAGCCTATTTGGCAGCTGCCTTTTTAGCTGTACCGAAAACTGTTCCCGATCTCATTTCTTTTGGCACCATAAAACCTATCTCGGGGTTCTCATTAATGCCATATAATTTTCCTTTGGCATCTCGGCTCCAGGGTACTCCCGGCAGTCGATTCAGACAATCATACGGTAATAAATTACCGTTATACCCTCAATTTATCCTTAAATTCCATTTTTAGCCCCAAGATAAATTACTCTTGAGTCCTTTAGAATTTCTTGGGTATTACAGCACCTGTGTTATTTGTTAAAAAGAAAGATGGGAGTTTAAGAATGTGTATTGATTATAGGCAACTAAACAAAGTGACTATTAAAAATAAGTATCCTCTCCCTAGGATTGATGAATTGTTTGACCAGTTGCAGGGTGCTAAGATATTTTCCAAAATTGATTTAAGGTTTGGTTATTATCAGTTGAGGATTAAGAAGGAAGATATTCCAAAGACTACCTTTAGATCTCGGTATGGACACTATGAGTACCTCGTGATGCCTTTTGGATTGACTAATGCACCTACAGCCTTTATGGATTTAATGAATCGGGTATTCAAACCATATTTGGATCAATTTGTGATTGTGTTTATTGATGACATCCTAATCTATTCTGCTAGTAGAAAGGAGCATGAGCAACATTTGTGGATTGTCTTGGAAACATTGCGGAAGCACCAGTTATATGCTAAGTTTTCAAAGTATGAGTTTTGGTTAAGTCAAGTTGCTTTCCTTGGTCATGTCATATCTGGAGAAGGAATAGCTGTGGATCCCTCGAAGGTTGAAGCAATAAGAAGCTGGTCACAACCTAAAACAGTGAATGAGGTACGGAGTTTCTTGGGTTTAGCTGGCTACTACAGAAAATTTGTTAAAGGATTTTCTCGCCTTGCTCTACCTTTGACTCGATTAACGCGAAAGGGAATTAAATTTGAATGGAGTGAGGTGTGTGAACATAGCTTTAAGAAATTTAAGGAGAAACTTACCTCTACTCCAGTATTAGCGATGCCTGATGGTACAGGAGGATTTACGGTTTATACTGATGCCTCGAAGACTGGGCTAGGGTGTGTTCTTATGCAGAATGGAAGAGTGATAGCCTATGGGTCTCGGCAGTTGAAAAAGCACGAACAGCACTACCCTACCCATGATTTAGAGCTTGCGGCGGTTGTGTTTGCCTTGAAACTCTGGTGACATTATTTGTATGGAGAGAAATTTGAGGTCTTCACGGATCATAAAAGCTTGAAGTATCTGTTCTCCCAAATGTTGTGGTTGATGCATTGAGCAGAAGAGAGCCTGCCTTGATGGCCAATCTGATGACTCGGGAATGGGAATTAATGGAAGCTTTTGGCCAATTGGCGGTGAATATAACTCCTAAAGAAACTTCTATTTATGTCGTTGGCCTAATGGTTCATTCTCAACTGTTAGAATAGGTTCGGCAAGCCACTAAGGAAGACCCGAGACTGAATCTGTGGGTTGACGACCAAGGGCAGGTCAAGAATCCAAGTTTTAGCTTCTCAGATGGAATACTGCGATTCGCCAACAGAGTTTATGTACCTAGGGTACGGGAATTGAGGCAAACTATACTGGACGAAACTCATAGAGCCAAATATACGATTCATCCTGGTGCTACGAAAATGTACAGGGAATTAAAAGGCGTATATTGGTGGCCGGGAATGAAAAAGGATGTGGCGCGACAAGTGGCTCGGTGTGATACCTGTCAAAGAATTAAAATTGAGCACCAAAAACCAGCTGGGAAGTTGCAACCTTTGGAAATTCCTGAGTGGAAGTGGGAGTATATTACTATGGACTTCGTAACAGGATTGCCTAAAGGACTCTCAGGGAATGACGCGAATTGGGTGATTGTGGACAGATTGACAAAGTCTGCTCACTTCTTACCAATGAGGACAGGACAACAGGTTAGCAAACTAGCTCAACTGTACATAAAGGAAATTGTCAGACTACATGGGGTACCAGTCAGCATTGTTTCCAATAGAGATCCAAGATTTACCTCTCGGTTTTGGGGAAGCTTGCAAGAGCGACTGGGAGCACGTTTGCAGATGAGTACTGCGTATCATCCACGAACAGATGGTCAGTCAGAACGAACCATCCAAACCTTGGAAGACATGTTGAGAACGTGTGCAATAGACTTCTCAAAGGGATGGGAAGAACACTTGCCTTTAATTGAGTTCGCATATAATAACAGTTTCCATAGCAGTGTCAGAATGACCCCCTACAAAGCTCTCTACGGTCGGAAATGTAGAACTCCTCTGTGCTGGACGGAAGTGGGAGAAGGGCGAATAACAGGACCTGAAATTGTGCAACAAACAAATGAGAAAATCAAGATAATCCGAGAACGGATCAGAATGGCTCAAAGTAGACAAAAGTCTTACGCGGACCATCGGAGAAGGGACTTGGAGTTTCAACCAGGAGATAAAGTGTATTTGAAAGTCATACATTCTCAAGTAATATCCCAAGGAAAGAAGAAAGAGAAGTTGAGCCCTAGATACATTGGACCATATGAGATCTTGGAGCGAGTCGGGGCAGTAGCTTACCGTTTGGCATTACCTCCGATAATGTCCAACATACATAATGTTTTCCATGTCTCTCGCCTTCAGAAACACGAACCTGACCCTACTCAGAAGATTCTTGTGGAGGTTATTAAGCTATGAGAAGATTTAACCTATCCGGAAGAGCCAGTCGAAATTTTGGATACAAAGGAACAAGTGCTAAGGAATAAGATAATACCGCTAGTGAAAGTCCTGTGGAGACATCACAACATTGAGGAAGCTACTTGGGAAAGGGAAGAAGAGATTCAACAAAATTATCCAAACCTCTTTGACTTTATGGAGACTTAATAAAATTTCAGGGACGAAATTTATTTTAAGGGGGGGAGGATGTAATACCCCAAAAATTTAATGAAGAGGTTAGATACAATGTAAGGGATGGATGATGTATTAAAGTGTGATTTAATGAAAGTTTGGATTTGCATGCAAACGAAAATAGTTTTAAGGACTTAAGTGCAAAATAAAGGATAACTTCTTCAAATAATTGTCATGATGAAGGCTTGTTTGAGAAGCCTTGAGATGGAAAGATTGTATTGGGTAATTTTATTCAAAAGTCTTAAAGATAGGAAACCATGATTACCTTTATCTCTTAATTCAAAAGTAAATGGAGTTTGAAGCATCTTATTGTCTTTCTAAAAGGTAAGGATAAGATGGGTTGAATAAGTGGTCACGTAATAGGTAGATGGAAGGATTGGATTGGTAGAGTGAAATCTTCAAAGGGAAGATAGAATCAAGGGTAAGTTTTTCAAAGATAAGCAATGATGGCTAGGAAAAAAATAGCCAACCAAAAGAGATAATCTTGAAGATAAAAAGGCTATAAAAGGGGTGGAGAATTGGACCACGAAGAAGGAAAGGAGGAGAGGAAAAGCAAGGGAAGAAGAAGCCAAAAGAAGAAGGCACAAGAAGCCAAGTGGGAGATCAGATTTGCAATTGCCAAAAACGAAGAAGAAATCTAAAAGTTAAGCTACATTTCTTTCCTTAGGATCTTAGGTCATGAAAATAGGAGTCCGTAGGTTCAAACGGAGAGCAAATCGGAGTTAAAATGAGCAAGATATGGCCGTTTTAATTTTGGGTTGCAAAATAGAGAAGGGGCAGCGCGTGGCCACCCTTCCGGGGGCCCGTGAGGGCGTATCCGGACTCCGATTGGCCTGAAATTTTCACCGTTGTTCTCCTATTTTAATTACCTACAACCCTGTATAAGAATATTTAAGGTTTGATTCACTTAAATACGTGATTTCTGCAGAAACAGCCCCTAGTGCTCGAAACTGGGCTGTAAACCGTGCTATCAAAGGGAAACGATCAAGGTGAGTGGTTCTTGTGCATGCTTCCTCTTGATCATTCTTGGTTTCATCTGTGGATGAGTTTTTTCTCATGTCTTATGTTCCATGTGTTCGAGCATATCCTTTTTATTTTGTTGCATCGGGTTTGAACATGATGGCTTTCGTGTGTGGCTTGTGTCTTGCATATCATATTCCTTCTGCTTTGTCATACATCGTGTCATTTGGGTGAATCTGGCGAGTTGGTGACTTGTTGTGCGTGAACTACCATGGGAGCCTGTGTAAGGGGGCTGACCACGTGGGCCTGTGTAAGAGGGCTACCTCGAGCTTGTGTAAGGGGGCCGAGGGGTTCATTCCTGGCAAGTAAGGAGGATATCTCGTGCCTGTGTAAGGGGGCCGAGAGGTTACATCTCATGTGTTTGTTGCTTTTGAGCGAATCTTGCCTATTGCACATGCATCTTGGTATTTGTGTTTGTGGCTATTTGTTGGGGTATCACAGGGGATCTCGTGCTCTTGCGGTGAGCTATGATCTTGGGAGATTCTATTCTTATTCCTACATGTCTCTTGGCAAAGCTTCATATTACTCTTACATGCGTTGTTCCTTTCTTTCTTACCACTCACTTAGATGTAATATCTAACTCGGGTGTTTTATACCCCTGGAACATCCACCGTTCCAGGTATATAAGATGTACCAGGTGATACAGGTTCTAGCGCGAACAAAGGTTCAGAGGTGGTGCTTGGCTGATGTCGAGTTGGATTTATTTGTGTACCCGTGTAAATCCCAATATTGTAATGTAAATAGCAGTTAAGATACTTAAGGATGTATTTGTGAAGCTGCTATAGTTTTCTAATATATGTGGTGCGTGACAGATTTTATTTAAGTGTTGGAAATCCTAGCTATTTAGCATACTCAGGTTCGATCCTTGCTTCCGTTGATTAAGGATTTCCAATAATGCCCGTGGGTGATGTTTTCTTATATTTCAAGTTGTTTTGTATTTGGAAAAGTGGGGTGTTACAGTTGGTATCAGAGCCGATCCTTGGTGAAGGCGGTCCGACGAGGGCGGGGAGTGGCGCCGGGGCTCGAGGGCCTGTACAAGGAGCAGCTTCTGGCAGGCTTCTAGGATGGCAGCCCCCAAGGGGAGAAGGTTTGGTACCAGTTGTAAGGTTGCATGACGAGGACGTCATATGCTCAAGGGGGGGAGAATGTAATACCCCAGGAGCCCAGATGAGAATAGTATATATCAAGGATAAGTAAGGCAGGAAACAACACCAACTGGATACCTTTTGGGCTGAATGTTGGCAAGGAACTCTGGGGTTAAGCGTGCTTGAGCTGGGAGCAGTTCAAGGATGGGTGACCCCCTGGGAAGTTCGAGTAGGCCCATCAGGGTAAGTTGTTCCGGTCCTTCCTATCGCTCGATGCGGGATGTTACAATATTTATGTGCGAACCTATGTATGTTTTGGATATGTTTAAGACGTTCAGTTATTGTTTGCGAGAGATGACGTCCATGTAATGCATTTTGTAGACGTCTTGAACGATTTCATTTATGGTAAATAAAGCATTATGGTTGTAAACCATATCAGGTTCGATCTAACTTCCGCATTTAAAATTTTAACACCTATCTTAACTATTTGATTATTGGGTTTGTTAAGCTAAGAAGAAGAAAATTAGGGTTTTTGAAAATTTGTGTGATGTATGACAGTGATTGTGGTATGAAAAAATTTCATATTCTCGAAATCCTAAGTTATAACATGCTCGAAAAATTTAGGGTGTTACAGGGAGTGTAGCACCAAATCTGGGGTAAGTTTCTACATATATACCCAAGTTCAACTCTAGTAACTTGTTGATAAAACCTATCATCTATATGACATGCTTCTCAACAAATGATCCTTGAGCCTAGCCATGATCTCATAGGCATCATAACTCTTATGTTGAGACCTATGTTTCGGGGTCATGGTAGCAAAGATGATATATCAAGCGGTGATCATATCACCCTTGTGCATCCTCCAGGCCTTATGTGCTACTATTTACCCAACTAGTGGTTTCGCAAGAAGATATCTCTTTATCACATAGAGAATCTTATCATACGTGAGAACTGTCCTCAAGATGATCTCCCAGTCAAAGAAATTAGTCCCATTGAAGGTATTATTGCCCTCGAGTATCGATTTTATCAACACGTTTCCAGACATTTTGGATCAACAACTGAATTATAGAGATAAATGTTATAATCATAATTAGTTACGAAATCATAAATTGCAAGAAGTAACATTTTATGATTGCTCCCACTATTTTCTACGAGTTCGCCACCCTCAAGACGTAACTCGAGAAATCCCGTTAGAAGATTTCCTAGTGGGCTAGGATCCCATCTCTCCTCGCACAACCTTGAGTGACTAAACAAATTATGCTAGGTTCGATTAGGTAGGTACTTGCTACCAATTGCATCTCCATGCAACTCCTAGATACGTTGGGTTGACAACTTCTTTTTATGCACATCTAATATGACTCCCAACCTTTACCTCTATACTCAATGAGCCTTGAGTGACTCAACAAACCCACCTTTCTAATTAAATCAGACCCATGAGACATAGGTATCATAGGTGACACATGACGTTGAGTGACTCAACAAATCAAGTGCCAGCTAGAAACCTAATGCCTCATAATGATGGAAGGCAAGTTGGCTTAATATTAGTGAGGGATTTATTATTTATTTATTTAGGTCTCATCACATGCAATTGATCAAATTAATAATGCATAATGAGCGACTCAAACCAGTGTATGGTATGGATAACTATGGCTATCCCTCTTGAGCCATAGAAGGGAAGTTAGCAGGTCAAACCTAGGTGAAGAATCACAACATGCTTCTCAAGCACATTCTTCAAGCCTTCATTGGTCCTTGAATCTTATCTTCAATTTGGCTCCATCTCTTGCTCTTCATACAAACTACAACTATCACTACTCCATTATATTCTACATACATAATATAGAATCAGAAACCTCGAGTTACATTCGAGGGGAGTGAGATGAGAAGCGAATGTACATCAGATTATAAGAGAGGCAGGACACGCAAACCCTATTTCAAAAACCAAATTTACAAGCATTCATTCCTAACATAAAATAAGTGGTCGACTCGATCCATACCATACACCCATGCAATAAATCTCATTGATTCATTCAAATTATGTTAATTAATTATTGCATCAATCTCACTAAAACGTTTTCAAAAAACTGAAATTTGTATAAATTTGAAAAACAAAACTGTTTCAATTGTATTAGGGCTTGGGTTTTATCCATTAGTCTAACTAACAAGGCTCACCAGGCCTTGAATCAACCAATGCATGTCAAACATGCAGTAGAAACCCAATAATAAATTAAAACACCCATTAAACGGCCCCAGTCCATTTCAATCATGGCCCATAGGTGTCATACACATATAGATCACATCAAAAAATCCAAAAAAATTGTCAAACAATTTGGTCGGGCCTAACCCGAGGGCATGAAACACACTAGGCAACCGAAGGGTCGGCCTGGGAAAGGATCAAGATGCAGCTCGAGGCAGTTGGGGGGAGGGGCGCCAAGCTGCTGGCCGCGCATGTCACACAGGCTGCCAGTAGCAGGGGGCGTAGGGCGCTCATGGGGCGTGCAGGGTATGTGGGCTGCGCACAGGCCGCGGGCGCGCGGGTCGGCCGTGAGCGTGCGAGGGTAGCACCTGTGCCCAGTAACGCCACGTGCATGCGCTGCCGAGCCAGGACGGGCCCTGCGCGCACATGGGCCACCCTAGGTCGTGCCCTGCGCACGCGGGCCTAGCATGGTAGTGTCTTTCAACCCTCTGGTACATCCGTATGCACCCCGAACCCCGTTTCACCCTTTTCGTGTCACACACGACCTTTTTTTCCCTTCAACAAGAAACGTTTTGCAATCCAAAAATACAAACACAACAATATTTATTAATTTCAAAAATATTAATATAATCGAATCCGCACATAAGGAATTGAAAAATCTCGACGATGGCTCTGATACCACTTAAAGTAAAGCAAGATTGCTACGGTGCAAACAACGTAATTCAAAAAATTTGAACCTTACCCCGATACCGGCGATTGGATCGACGTCAAAATTAAATCATTCACATACAAATAAATAAATCTAACCTTTAGATTTCCAGGTCGTTTGCGGATCCGAGTCGTCTAAGTGTTCGGCCTCTAACTCGTGACAAGTAGCATGCGTCCGTTGGCGAGGAGAGCGGAATAGGAGTGCTAGCTCTTTCTCTTTTTCGCAGCTTGTGTACGGACATAAAAGAACGCCCTCGTTTTGAATCGATGCCAAAAGAAACATGGAAGAATGAACGGCAATTGTTTTTCAACTCTTGAAAAAACCACGCCAAACAATCACTTATTTGGGCAACCCATAAAAGGGTATTTATAGAGCTAGGGTTTCTTAAACCCTAATGGACATGGATTTGCTCATTTATCCTAGTCTAATTAGAATCTTAAGTGGGCCAAATTCATTTATTAAATATTTGGCCCAAATCTAATTCAAGCCTAAATATTTAATTTAATATTTGGCTCAAATCTAATTTAGGCCAAATATAGTATTTAATATTTAATATTTGGCCTAAACCTAATTTAGTCCAAATATTAATTTGATTTAATATTTGACCCAAATACTTTATTTAACCCAAATATTAAATTAAGCCCAAATATATATTATTTCCCATTTGTCACTCCAACAAATATAAAATTATTAAATTAGAAAGTCCTTCCTAATTTAATCAATTGCAACTTTAGGAAACTCTTTCCTTTATAACGACCCATCGTCATATCGACGTCATTACGTCTATTTGTTCTTTTTTCGTAAGAACCTACGACGACACAATTTCTTGCGGAAGTGTCCCACTTAACCATATGTCTGCTCTCCTGGTTTAAGCCAGGAACCGTGCCTATTGCGTATGACTCATTAGACTTCCGAATATGTCAACAATGTGTCGGTACGAACACATAAGACAAGATTGGCCTCCAGCAAGGCATCATGCCAACCTAATTATACAGAAGGATTCATAATCAACTAATAACCATTCACGAGCATGGTTACTATGTAATTCGATCATCTCGTCAATGTATCCTATGTGATCTCAAGTTGGCAATGTGTTGCTTGATTACGATCACAGAAGTTTTCTTCGATCTTCCAGATATCCTCACTGAATAGAAAGTGACACTACAAAAAAATGACTTTTAACGAGAAAAAATTAACGAGAGGACAAATATCCCGTCGTTAAAAATGTAATTTTCATAATTATAGCGAGGGATTATTTATACTCTCATTAAATGTGATGTAAAATTAGTTTTCTAATGACGGGTATTTAAAGTTCTCACTATTAATTAAAAATCCCGTCGTTATTGAATCTTAAAAATTAACTTGAATATTTCCCGCCAAATATATACTCATAATCTTAATTAGGCAATTTTTTTTTTCCCACCAAATATATACCTATAATCTTAATTAGGCAATTTTTTTTTTATTAATTTCTCTTTTAACACTTCAACTTTATTTTTTTAAAATCTTATTTTATTAGTTTCTGTTCTAAATTTTCCAAACCCTTCTTCTGATTAACACAGCACTTCCATATCTTCTCCTTCCCGCGCGTCCAACTCTGCCTCTCTTCCCATCGAATCCAAATCCCTGCCAAATCCAAATCCCTGCCAAATGCAAAACCCGCCAATCCTAATCGCACTACCCTCTGCATAAATCTCCTTCTTCCCGTCAATCCATATCTATCAATCGACGATCGAAGCTCCTGCATATCGCTGTTGCCTGCAGTGTCGTTGTTGATCTTAGTTTCGTGTAAGTTTCTCTATCTCTCTTCCAAGTTTTCTTTTGGTTCATTGTTCAGGTCTCAATCAGTTCGGATATGGGTTTCTTTCCTTTCGTTCAGTTTCAATATTCAGGTAGTTAGTTATTAGAATCGTTCATCCCTTTTGTATGTGTAGCGAAACCCTAGCTAACAGTTACTTTCTGATTTATACAATTGTGGTTGATTTTGAGGATTTATGTTTTCATTTATGCTACATGTTAGGGCTTTCTATGAATTTCCTTATTTTTGCTTCCTGATTGATACCTTATTTTGCTGTATCCCTAATCTTATATATATATATATATATATAGACACACTGTGTGTAACGATAAGTCTTAAGTTGTAGGCTTGGATTGTATTAACAAAAGCACAATTATATCAAATGTTATCTTTATTGGTAAAGTGTGATTCTGGGGCATGTTGTCGTCATTAATGATAGTTGGTTTGTGATTATGCAAGTTATGTTATATTTGATGCCCAATGTGTCGCATTCCGCCTTGATGTGTTACCATCAATGAGACACCTAATGGTTAAAATAAAGAAATCATTAATAATCATAAAAGGCAATTTAAAATGGCTAAAACACGATAACAGACACCATATGCGAACTACCCCAAAAGCATATATTATGGTCTGAAAACAGACACCATATGCGAACTCTACGCCCATAAGACCGAACACCAATCACTATGACCATATCTTTGAATTCTTTCCATCGTGCTTATCCAGATAAGCTAATGCATCACGTTCCCGTATCTCCACTCCTATTTTCCTGTTGAGAATGTGATGTTCTTGTAGTTAGGAAGAGCAAGGGTGGACTTTTATTGGAGACTTGGATGATTTGAGACTTTAGCATGGTTTTTTAAAGGTTTATATAGGTAGACTACAAATTTAATGTCCTTAAAACCCTGTGCAAGGCATCTTTTGTACCTTTGTTTTCATATATTACAGAGAGTGGTTATGTCTACAATGGAGAGGAGCTCAGTTGAACATTGTGCATTATAATAGTGCCCTGTTATTTCCTGTTGATGGTAATGCCTTTAATGTATTTCTTGTCCTTGTTATTTATACAATGTAGGAGCACATTTCAACAAACATTCTGATTTGAAGTTTCATCACTAACTCAATATTTAAATAATGCACAATTTTGACATGCAGTTACCCAATCTTTAAAATGATAATATCAACTTAACCCCTTGTAGGAATTGGTGGGCAAAACGTGAATTAAAATCCAGTTAGCCAATCTTTTTGACAAAATTTTCTTCTTTTAAATTGACATTTGGCAGTGTCTTGTTGGATAGAGGGATGAAATGGCATTGAGTAATCATCTTTTCTGATCAGTGAGTGTGTCACACGTTTATGGCATTAGAGACCTGAATGATGATATAAAAATTTTGAATCCTAAATCAGAAATGAACTACTAGTTGTGATTATTATAAAATGTTGAATTTTGTTTCACCCTGTAGACTATTTACTTTGTAATCTGGGCATTGAATTTTACTGGAATCTCTGGTGGTATGGTAGACTACAACTATCTGTTGACTTGATGATTCCATCAATTTCTGTTGCTTTGCAACAGGTTGATTTATTTGGATCTTGTAACTTACAAGGCAGGGGCTGTAGGAAAAGCTTGTTTTTTTTTTTATAAGAATCTTTCGCATTTTTTATATGAATTTGAATTCCTACAGTAAAACACTTGTGATGGGTTTTTGGTATAGTAGTGATAGTCCCTTGACAGCTTGAATTCCCACAATCAGTTCCTACAGTAACACACTTGTGCCCTTTTTTTGTCCATATGCTAATCCTTGGGGAAATAAGTTGGGCTATCTTGTTGAGATGCAAGCTATCAGTATTTTAGAGCCATTATTTATATTGTAACTCTGCATGGGATGCAAGCTATCAGTATCAGTATTGGATAGGGCATTATTTTGATTGATCAATCATGAAATCCCCACCTTTCCTCAAATTCTATCAAACAATGTAGCAATTGTTTGGTGGAAGTTTCACGGAGTACTCAATGTTCAAATTCAATCATTTTCATATGAAATGTAACTACTTTGGCAATGGGTATGATTGAAGACTTGTAAACTTCTGAGTTCATAGGATTCTGAAAAGAAAAAGAAAATGCGTTTTTTCATATGTATGTAAAGATGCACGTACATTTCTTTTTATTTCTATTAAAAAATCCTTGTTTGGAACACAATTTAAGGTCTTTCCCTATTTCTATGAACTTGACACATTGGTTTACTTATTCTAGTACAAGTTACTAGAAGGCTCATTCTCTTGGTATTAAATTAGATGACTAAAAAGTACTTGGTACCTATTTTGGTATTATCTACAGATTATTTTGTTAGTATGTATAAAAGAAGGGTATGATGTTTGACCCATCTTTACCCATCTTTTTTCTTGTTACTGACCATGTTTAATAGCATTATTATTAGTCTTTCCCAACTTAAATCCTTAGATAATATAGTGGGACTATGATTCAAATCTATACCTTTAGTTCGAAAGATAAGGTATGTCCAAACCTCCTTGATCCATTGATTTTTCTTGTTTACAACCTCTCCATGTGATGTTGTTCTTTTACCTTTTAAATTCCAAGAAGGTCTTTTGACTCAAGATTAGCGTCGCACAAAGACTCTTTTCTCAGATTCAACATTGTGCAACACAGCCAACACTCTCTACAGATTTCCCTCATGTTGTCCCCTTCTTTTCAGGCAGACTGCCATTGCTGCACTATCTCCAGCACCAACGCACCACATGTAGAGCCTACAACATCAGTTCTGTCAAGATCTGGCACCGCCAGATCTGTGCTCTCTTCATCATATCTATGCTCTCTTCTCTTCCAGCTTGCTAGAGAAACCTTCAGTCCAAAATCTGAACAATATCATCCACAACCAATGATACCCCAGATTCCACTTCATCAACAACAGTCACAGACTTATCAACAATAGAAACCGTCCCTCATTTTTCCAGCTTAGGATTCATGACTAGTCATACTAAGCTTGAGAGGGGGTGAGATACGACAGTGCTAGACTGGTGTTTTTCTGTGTAAAAGGGACGAGAACCCATTCAGATCACATTAAAGATCGGTCTAAAATCATTAAGAATTCATCCAAGCTTACCTTTTAGGATTCATTGAATCTGTAAGTTACCAAGGACTAATAGAAACCTGCTCCCACAAAATCGATGCTTAATTTAATATACTAGAAAAACAATTCTAAAGGAATAATTCACAACATTCAAATAGAGTAATTATTAGAAAAAAGTAATTATCTGTCAGAAAACTTAATCAAAAATTTTCTACAGAATGTATCTAAGATTATTGGGCTTAATTTTTTAGATACAACAATAATAATCATTGCAAAGCATCTCCTTACAACTTGAGGAGCATCCAAATCACTTTTCTCCACCTAGATAATTTAAGTATTTACTAAAACTCACATATCAGCTTAATGAAAACACAAACTGTAACTTTATTTATGCAAAATCTCCTGTAGTATAAAGGTTGAGATAAAGGAATTGATGAAGCCAGAAGTGATAAAAAGTATTTACTAAAAATCAGATATTTGGTTTAAAGAAACACAGAGAAAGTGTAACTTTGTTTGCACAAGATCCGTTGAGAAGAGAAATGCCGACATATAGTGTTGATAAAACCAAAAGTAATTAAAAAGAAGAAAGAAGAAAGAAAATAAAAAAGCCTACTGTTGAACTAAACTAATTTAGTAGAATAAGAAATCAAAACAAAGAAAACCAATACCTTGAGTTTATTATATGTTGCATAGTAGTGTGGGTACCTTCCCATGGGCCCTCCCAATGCTTCTTGCCATGTATCTATCAAAATTAATATTTTCTCCCTTACATTTAAATCAGTCTGCATATAAAAATTACATGTATCAAATGTCCAATATTTTAGGATCTGACATGAAAAAAGAAATGCAAGATCATGGAGAAGGATATATCACAACCTTCTTCTTTGTTATTTTGACCATTTCACTCAGGATATCTCGCTCAATAATTTCCTGGAAAATGTTTTCCCCACAGTTCTTACTAATGGTCTCCAAAACTTGCATGAGAAATTTCCAAAACAAAAAAATTTGTTAGCCAATTATTTTTCGTGAAAGTACCAAAAATGGATAAAGTGGAGATGGAGTATACTCAAACTCCAGTAAGTTAAGATATGGACAAGATGTGATGAGAGAATGGGCGTTTGGGATCTGATTTACAAGTCTAATACCGAGTATACCTAAAACCAACTTATCCCATCAAGAGCTGATCCAGTTCACCCTGAACTAATTGACTAAAACACCCACACTCAATTAGAAGATATAGCAGCAGCTACATTGTATTCAAAAAATGAAACATCAATTCAAGGAAAACAGATTAGGGCCTCACAATTAGCTTTTATGCAGTAAACTTTCTGCCATGCATCAAATTATGAGTTGAGGCAGGCAAAGTTCTAGTTTACACAACCAGAAAGTAAAAACCATGTATTGGTAATGCATCATCATGAACACTAATGAAAGGCATTTTCACTGGCCCAAAGAAGCATGCCAAAAAGATGGAGCATTAGCATGCCACACAAACTAGATTACTTTTTAAGTACTTAGAAAGTTTCTAGTGCCATAAAAGCATATAAAATAAGGGAGTTTGTAACACCCCGTCTCGCCAGGCGTGTCACTATAAGGGTATTCCCGGGATTTCTTTTTTTTTTTTTTCTCTTCAAGTTCAACACGCGCGGTATATCAAGAACAATCTTCACATGCAGATACAAATTCCCGTGAACCCCAGCCTTGCACTTTTAACTATCAAGATCAATAATCTTAAACTAAACGAGTCTTAATACAACGCAGCGGATACATTAATACCAAAACACCATAGTTCTTACATTGTACTTCCATAGCAAAATACGTAATACAGATCAAATGAATAAAATTGTTATTATACAACTGTTCGTTTACAACCTGAAATATATATTAAAGCCTCCAAACGTTACAACGTCTTAACAAACTAAGCACCATTAGCCCTCAACCTGCCACCTCCTTGCTCTCGCAGCAGTCCCTGGCTGGAACATTAAACGTTCCAGGGGCATAGCCCAGATTAGATGATAAAACATCTAAGTGACGGTGTGAAACAGTTAATACAATGCATGAGAGACACACGAGCATGGCATACTAAACGACAATATGCAAGACACGTCTAACTTGAGAAACTTCCCTGACATTCTTAATCCCCGGGTGCCCTACCGTGTCACTCGGTTACTAGTCCCGGATGCCCTACCGTGTCACCCGATCACCAGTACTGGCCCCGGATGCCCTACCGTGTCACCCGATCACCAGGACTAATCTTGTCCCGTTCTCAAGAAGACCCCGTCCCGTCCCATACAGAAAATAACATTGACACGAATATCAATACCCCGATGATATGAAAATCACACGCCATGCACTGACTCTTTGTAAGTAAAAACAGTTGATGCAATATATCACATGTACAATATGCAAATGATGACATGAATACATAAGTGAAACGCTTTCGCAGAACAACCCAAGTTCTGGAGGGTAAAACCGCTCACTAGAACTGGCCCCATTTGCGTGTAACCTAAGTTCGGGAGGGTGATACTGCCCACCAGAACCCACTACACACCTTCCAACATTTCTTCAAGATAAGGTAAAGATAGGATCAGACCACTCACCTCGAATGTATTCAGATCGCCTCGATCCTCGTGCAATGCCTTAGTTTGCGTGCCAAACCCCAAATGCTTGAACTTATACTCAACCTCGAGTCACAATACTTCCTAAACACCATATTTAATTAAGGAAGCATTAAAATCCATTTTCCTCAATTATCTCATAATTTTCTCTATTTTTTCCCAATTTTCACCTTGATAATTCCAAAATAATTATCTCCTCAAATATTTTCCAAAATATTTTAACATGTTAATTCCTAAAATAAATTAACAAAAATACTGGAATTGGAAATACCGAAAATGCCCCTGTCACGCGCTCTCACGCGCCTAACGAGTGGGTGCGTGTGGAGGCTGGCGCGTGACTGCACGCGCCACCTTCTTCCTCGTTGAACCAGTCTCCGGCGGTCACTCCGATGGCCGAAATAAGGGCACCCCCTTGAAGCCCTTTGAAATTCAATCCCAACGGCACCAATTTCAGGCCGAAAGGCCACCGGAAAGGCTGCCAAATCGGCAGTTGCAGGTCCGGCGAGGCGGACCGCCTCGCATTTTTGGGTGAGCTCGAACCGGCCTCAAACGAACACGAAAATCCTCCAAATTGCTTCCAAACTCTTCTCCTTGATTCAAGGATCAAAAGCCCCTTAATCATTCTCTCAAAAACATCCAAAAATGCGATCGATTTGAAGCCCAAAAATCAAAACCCTCGGCCTCCCTTTTATACCCAAAAACTGACCAAAATCCAGCCAATCACCGGCCACCCTTGCTCCCCAAGACTCCCACGGCCGTATACAACCTTCCCCAAGCAAGCCTCGGCCGTCCCATCGCCAGAAACGGCCTCCACGTGCGGAGATTTGCGGCGGCCGAAAATCCTTCGCGTTCACACTATGTTATTTTTCCATTTTTTGCACTTTGACCCCTACTTTCTTCTAATGACATTTCAGACCTTTTCCTTGTGCCCCTAAACTATCCAAACATACCATCACATCCCATAAGTTTAGTACATCTCATTTGATCCTCGAAACTCCTGAAAAATTACCATTTTGACCTCCTTCGGGCAAAATTAGAAAATTGCACTTAGGCCCGACTGGTCAAATTGACCTTAAATCCATTTAATTCAACCCGAAATCGCTTAAGGGTTGTTCTACATATTAAATATAGGTCCTTGACACGCTCTGTTGACTTTTCGGATGTCTCTTACATCGATTCGATTTTCTTAGCTCGGTCGATAGCTGTACCGAAAACTGTTCCTGATCCAATTTCTTTCATCACTAAAAATCACAGTTTAAATCGCTCGTCGATACTATACCATTTCCCTTGGCTATCTAGGATCCGGGGTATTCCCTCCAACTGATTCGGTTATCTAAAACTACATTAGTGTGTCCTATAGCCCTATTCTTTTGATAATTCCAGTTATACCCTTCATTAAATCCCATTTATACTCTTAATAATTTCCCGGGTATTACAGAGTTCCCCTGCCCCATGTATACCTCATAAAAGTATATGGAGATTGATCAAAACCTTTATCAATCTCTGTTTTTCAATGCAATTCAAATTAGGCCAGCCTTTGGGGTATCATTGATTATAGCGTATCATTTTTCTATTTAGAAATGTTACTTGAATACTTATATTATGAGTATATAATATGTCTAATCAATGCAAATGTACAAATATATTAATGTAGAAATATTATACTAAATATATTACTTCAAAGTGTTTAGAGGTAACATTTTCAAATAAGATGTTAGAAGGAGCAAATTTAATAATTACTGCTTTGTGAGATGGTGAGATGGGATGGTATGATGATGAAAGAGAGACAGAGAGAAAGAGAGAGAGATTTGATGGATCATGAATGGGGACTTAAATATAGAACTAAACTTTTTCAAGAGTCCTCAACATTTAGTACTGCCTTAACTTCAAAATTCATATGGTTATTAATAACTGGAATCTAATTCAAAGTTTGACTCCGCCTCGTCGCGGAGTCAAAATATTAATTTAGAGCCATAAATCTAAGTCTGTATATTATTTTTTTTTAATATTGCATTAAAATGATTATAAACTCAGAATTCAATTAAATAGTTGATAAATAGATAAATTCAGAGAAAATGACAATTCACATGTATATATGTGTATAAAGTGCCCGTCTCTTTGTATTGACAATTCACATGTAAGCTATCGGTATTTTAGGTCTAAGCATATTTCTTCCTTTGAACCCATCACATAACAACAGAAATTTGTATTACACTTGGAGATGTCCTGTATGTAATATTTAGGTTGATTTTGATTTATTTATACAAATTGGTGATCATCATATTTGTGTTCCATCTTTTAAATTGAACCATTGGGTAATTTCTCAAATTCAAAATTCAGAATTAGATAGGAATTAAATCTTTTACTGTTATGTCAGTTTAAATTTGTCATTCAAAATTAGATAGGAATTAAATCTTTTACTATTCCTCGTGCATCCTTTCATATCCTTAAATGTATTTGAATTAGGCATACTTATTTACTTATTTGATTCTTATTGATAGATCGAAACTCATTATATTTTTGTTTGATGTTGGAACTCTCAGATTAGTGTCATATTAGTAATGGCACCCAATAAGCAGTGGATGAATCTTGTTAATGATCAGCTAAGTGAAACATATCAATTTGGCACTAAGGAATTTTTAAGATATGCTACAAAAAAGGTGGGAGATTGTGACATTCAATGTTCATGTGTCAAGTGTAATAACACTTACTCAAGAAGTCATGAAATGGTTGAAACCCATCTAACAGTTTATGGCATAGTCCAAAATTATACATTTTGGTATCATCATGAAGAAAGGTTAGGTGAATCTGACTTTGAATCTGAATATGGATCTGAGGATGAAGAAGATGAGGAATTAGAAACTAGAGGAGAGGAAGATATTCATGGGATTATGAGGGACTTTTTTCCTACTTTAGATGCTTTCAACAAAAATAGAGCAGATTTTGGTGGCCCAAGCAATAATATGCAAAAAGAGGATCCTAATGATGAAGCAAAGAAATTTTATAGGCTATTGACAGATTTGGAGCAACCATTATATGAAGGTTCTAAGAGTTCAAAATTGTCTACTATAATCAAGCTATTACATATCGAGAGCCTTGGTCGCTGGAGTAACGAGTCATTTACTATGTTATTACAAATATTACAAGATGAATTACTCCCTGATGGTTCGACTTTGCCAAATTCATATTATGAGGCAAAGAAGATTATTCAAGATCTTGGAATTTCGTACAAGAAAATAGATGCATGTGTCAATAATTGTATGCTATATTGGAAGAAAGATGAGAAGTTTGACTTTTGTAGTATATGTGGAGCTTCGAGATGGAAAAATGATAATTGTAGCGGAGAAATCAAAGTTGGAAGGAATGGTAAAAGAAAACCTGTAAAAATATTGTGATATTTCCCGTTAAAGCCGAGGCTTCAAAGGCTATTTATGTCTAGCTAGCAAGATAGCATCCTTTATGAGATGGCACCATGACAAAAGAGTAGATGATGGAGTAATGAGGCATCCAGCTGATTCTTTACAATGGAAATCTTTTGATGAAATGCATGAAAATTTTGCTTCAGAGCCTCGTAATGTGAGACTTGGTCTTGCGAGTGACGAGTTCCAACCATTTGCACATTCCAAAACTTCATACAGTATTTGGCCAGTGTTCCTTATTCCATACAATTTGCCTCCTTGGATGTGCATGAAAGACTCTAATTTCATTTTTTCAATGCTCATTCCAGGTCCTAAGGGACCAGGGGATGCTATTGATGTCTATCTCCAACCTTTAATAGAAGAATTACAAGAGCTGTGGGAAGTAGGAGTTGAAACATTTGATGCATCAATTCACCAAAATTTCAAGATGCATGCAGCTTTACTGTGGACCATTAATGATTTTCCTGCGTATGGAAACTTGTCAGGTTGGAGCACTAAGGGTAAATTGGCTTGTCCTTGTTGTAACAAGGATACCTTTTCTATGAGGTTAGACAATAGCAGAAAGCAATGTTTCATGCGCCATCGTCGCTATCTTCCAATGAATCACAAATGACGCATAGACAAGAAATCATTTGATGGCACAAAAGAGTATGGATTACCACCAAAACCTCTTACTGGTGAGGATATTCTAAATCAAGTGAAAGATCTTGAAGGAGTCATTTTATCTAAAGATGTTAGTAAAAAGACAAAAGTTTCACATGATAATAGAAGGGATAATTGGAATAAGAAAAGCATTTTTTTCAAACTTCCATACTGGAGTAGTCTTTTGTTGCGACATAATTTGGATGTGATGCATATTGAGAAAAACATATGTGATAATGTGCTTGGAATAATTATGAACATTAAAGGGAAGACCAAAGATACTGTTAAATCTCGTCTTGATTTGGAAGCAATGAATATCAGACAAGAGTTGCACCCAATACAAAAAGGAGACAAGCTTGTGTTGCCAGCTGCAACTTACACATTAACTCCACAAGAAAAGCATACATTTTGTATGTTTTTAAACCAATTTAAAGTGTCAGATGGGTTTTTGTCTAATATTTCACATTGTGTTAATATTAAAGAACATAAGATTTCTGGCTTGAAGAGTCATGATTGCCATGTTCTCTTACAACACTTACTTCCTCTTGCATTACGTGGTCTTCTTCCCAAGTCAATATGTGAACCACTTTTTGAATTGTCTTTGTTTTTCAAAATTTTGGGTGCAATGACTTTATGAGTGGATGAGTTGGAGCAGATTGAATCTCAAAGTGCCATGACTCTTTGTAAATTGGAAATGAACTTTCCCCCTTCATTTTTTGATGTGATGGTCCATTTGCCTATTCATTTAGCCCTTGAAGCCAAAATTGCTGGACCTGTCCAATATCGATGGATGTACCCTATTGAGCAAGAGTTGTATGAGTTGAAACAACTCATTCGTAACTTAGCTTGTCCTGAGGGCTCAATTGCAGAGGGTTACTGATCGGGGCTGTCGAACACCGATAGATTAGATGAATGATGATTCAGATTTGCAATAGGGGTGCAACCCAAAGTCGTCTCCCAACGAACCTCAAACGGATCTGTCAAAACAAGGTTAAACGGGGGGGAAGTTTTTGATGAAAAACAGAAAACAAAATAAGCAAGAACACAATAAATTGAGATGTAATCAGTTGCAAACCAACCTTCTATCCCAGTTTTCATCGCCTTCTCAATAAACAATTTGTTTAGTTTTAATCCTCAAATCGAAAATCAGAAAAATCCTTTAATAACCGCCAAAGATTGGAAAGAAAACCAATAAACAGATTTCAGAAACCTCTTAGTTCAATCTATCAGTTTTGATTCCCCTTATTGCACAGATTCGAGACTGATTGAAATACCATCCAAACAGGTTGTTCTTGCTTCCAGTTAAAGCCTCAACCGAGCACAAAAACCTTGGATTCTCAAACAAAGACAATGCATGCATTCATCCAACCGGTATCAACACATACTCAGATTTAAGAGAGAATGGAAACAAGAGAACAACAAAGTTAAAACTAAAAAATAGATTTCCATTAAAACCAAAGACTCAAACCGGGAACAAGGATGATATTGCAACTGATTACAGAATCCTTAGCCTTCCATCTTCACAAGAACAATGGAGAGAAGAGAAGGAAATTCGGCTACTGTTCACGCCCTTAAAAAAGAATCTCTTTTTTTAATGGCCTCTTAAGGTGCTTAAGTAGAGCTTAAGGAGGAAACCCTAGGTTACTGCAACTTCACAGCCGATTTTGGATGGGTTAACGTGCGTTCTGGGCTTCGGCCTCTTCATAATACTTGTAGATCAGGAAGAGTAGATGAATTTGGGCTTTTGAATCACCTGATTTGGATATCGGACGCCCAAGATATGGCCTTTTAAAGAATCAGCATATGTGCAGCTTTCCTAATTCGACCCAACTTCCTAGCCCCGACTTTGAAGCGCTGTTTGAAGGCCCAAAAGAACTCGGATTTGGACAAACCATACATTCCAGAAAGCCCAAGAAGTCCTCTACAGTATCTCTGAAGACATCATCTTCATTCTGGAATTTTATCTTGGCCAAAATACTGAAGGAAGTGCAGGAGGTTAAATCTGCTAAAATTGCCCTTACTTCTCTATCTCCAATTTCCAAGATATCTCATTGCCATCAAGACGTCTCATGCCCCATCTCATGCTCCCATAGCCCTAAACCTGGCAAAATAAAATAAAATAGTGTGAAGCCCAATTCCTATAAAATAAAATGAAATAAAATTAAGATGAATAAAATGACACAACTAATGTGCAAAAAGACTAAATATGAGGGCTAAATAATATGAAAATATGTGCTCTATCAGTTACATTGAAAAAGAATGTATGACACTTTGCTCAAGATACTTCACTAACATTGAGACAAAGTTTAATCGTCTTAATCGAAATCATGATGATGGTTGTCAAGAATACAAAAGTGAATTATTAATATTTTCACAACCTGGACGTGCATTGGGATCTGGTATGAGTCGGGATCTTCACATGGATGAGTGGGAACAAGCTCATCTTTTTGTTATGAAGAATTGTGATGCAGTTCAACCTTTTTTAGAGTACGTCATCATCAATAAAATAATTTCTTTTATGTACGTTGTTTTATGCAAATATTGTTAATAATTTTGCTTCTTATTGTTCATATGATATAGGGAGTATTTGCAAGTCCAAGCTAGAGCACCACTACAAATGTCAAATGAGGAAAGTGATAGAAGGTTTATTAATTGGTTTAAAATTAGAGTAAGTGAATTCATGCTTCAATATATTTATAATCATCATCAATAAGCATATATTGAAATTGATTTAGTACTTTATTTTGTAATTTGTAGGTTGCAACGCTACATAAACATGACAATCGTAAATAACAGAGGAATTGCTCTCTTTGTCACGTGGTCCCTCCCAATCTGTTTATTGCTTCAATGGTTATGTTGTGAATGGGTATAGGTTTCGTGTAGAATGTCATGACAAAGGATTTAGAACACAAAATTGTGGGGTGGTTGTGAGTGGTGACATTGGGTCTGAAATGGGAAATATAGATTACTATGGAATCTTAACTGAGATTATTGAGTTGCAATATCTTGGTGGTAGAAGGGTGGTACTCTTTCGCTGTAAATGGTTTGATGTGCATGATAAGGAAAGGGGGGCCAAAGTAGATGAGTATGGTTTCACCACTATAAATTGTGATCGCTTGTTAAAAACAAATGAGCCATTTGTCTTGGCATACCAAGCATTCCAAGTGTTTTATGCCATTGACATTATCAATAAAGGTTGGAAGGTTGTTTTGAAAACACAACCACGTGATTCTTATGACTTGCCTTTACAAATGGATGATAGTTGTGATGAGATGGATAATGTTAGTGAAGCGTATCTACAAGAGGAATCATTCAATTGTAAAGAGGCAAACCCCATTTCAACTACAATAAACAATGATATCAATTGGGCAAGGGAAAATGTGGAGCCAATGGCGGTTGAAGTAGTAACTAAAAGAAAGAAAAGAAAAAGAAGATGTTAGAAAATTCATTTTGTCTTTTGTAAAGGTAATATATATATATATATATATATGCGTGCATAAATCCTTTAAAATCTCATTTTTTGTTACACCTTAATCTGTTGTGTATTATTTTTAACTCCAAGTTTATTATTTTTTTCTTACTCCAAGTTTAAGTAAATGATGCAAAAGATCAAATTTGAAAAAGGTTGACGTCCATGGCAAACAAGTTATGGCCCCAGGTGCATTGGGTAAGGGATTCGAACAGGGATTAAAACAATTACAGTCAAGAAGAGATTTAAATGGTGCTGCAGATTTACGAAGAGGACATTCAAATGGTGCTACTAGAATATATGTTAGATCAGGTAAATATTATGTAGCTTCTAATTTCTCACAAATGTAAAACTTCTAATGATTGCATTTTGTTTTTTTTTTTTTAGGTGAACTCACATCCCACCATCTTTTTGTTCACTTTGGTGAACTGTATTATTTTGACAATGACTTTCAACGAGATTGTAGCTCTTTCATTGACATTTTGAATATATGCCAAAAATTTATGGACATATACTCATCTGGTGTGAAAATCTCCTATGGGGATGGGAAGCAACTAACTGGGGATGCTGATGTTTATGCTATGTTTAATGACCATAAAGGTATAAGAGACATCCATATCTATGTTGAGGAAGATACAGAAATGGATGTTATCCCTTTTAGACTACCACATGATAATCCAAGTTCTGGTATAGTTCTCTATTAATGTCTACATTCTACCATTATATTTACCATGTTTTGTAATCTATCAAATGTTTATTGATTGTCTATATGTTTCATAATTACTAGAACCTCCAAAGGTGACAAATTTGAAGATACAAGGTGATCTCCAAGTGAACAATAAAATAATCATTACTAGCACTGTTATTGGAGGGGCTGAAGGTGCTAGTGTAGTTCAGTGGTATAAAACCACTACTACACAATTAGATATTCAAAATGGTCTTGAAGAGATCAGCATGTCTAGTACTGAAAAGGCATGTATATATTATGCAAGGCTATTTATTTTTTAATTCAATTTTGTTGTGTATATATTAACTTGTAATTTTAATCTATAATATTGAATGGTATTGCAAAATATTTTAGGAATTTCTCTTACCAATAGCAATCATGGGGTATTACATTGTTGCAAAGTATACTCCTATGACTCATGATGGTAAATCAGGTGAACCAGTGTTTGTTACCTCAGAATAAGTTGTCAAGGGTAAGTATATGCAATTCAAATCTTAATTTGGTTTATATTTAATTATATGTATTTTAATCTTTCTTTAATTCTCAAATTCTTAAAGGTGAAATTCATACTCAAAAAAAGAAAGTTCGAGAAAAAAATCAAAACAAGAAAGTAGCTGGGCTCAAAAGTGGAGAAAAGCTTCCAATTATATTCTACAACAATCGAGTAGTGGGGCAGAATCATCAATTATGGTCAAGGCACTTGGGAAGAATTGTGCGTGATCGAACCATTTGTCCTATACAAGTAAAAGCTTGGAAAGAAATAGGGGAAAATGAAAAAAATCACATGTGGGAAGCGGTTAAGGTAAATTATCCATTTTACTCTATCTTTTAGTGAAATTTATTTTAATGGGAGTAATTTTCACAAGTAGTTGATGTTTTGACCAATGGAGTGTGTTGTGACTTGCTATTTTACCTTGACGTAGTTAGGGTTCCTTGGTTGTATCTTTGAGGAATCTGAAGAGGCCATCTGGGTCACTTAAAAGCATTGTTGTGGTAATTTTATAACACATTGTGAGTTGATGTTATTTTTTTGTTGCCGCTGGACAACAGTTGTAGTAGGAATGCTACTTCATAGTGATTTTGGAAAAGGATATTTTATTTAAATGTGATATCACAGTCCTAGCCTTTCTACCAAACTAGTAAATTTTGCCAATGAAAAAGCTACAACAGCATACAACTCAAATGATATTTGATCTTATAGAAGTTTATTTTTAGTTCTTGATTTTGCTATAAAAACATGAATGGTTGCCAAGCTGATATTGGTAATTATAGTTTCATTTGTAATAATATTTGTGTTTGATGGAGCTTTCATTTAACAGGGAGAGTTCTTTTTGGGAAAAAATTTAGTTGGGTTTTAGTTTGCAATTTTTCTTTAAAATAGGCTTAAAATTTTAAAAATAGGCTTAAATTTAAGAAGTTTGATGACAATTATGTATCTTTTCTATTTCTTGCTTCATTCATACCAGATGTGATTTTCCTAAGATAGTTTTGAGATCTTTCATGCCAAATTAAATGAATGAAAAGGGTAGGTCAATTATAGTTTCAAGATTGGAAATAATAAATTCTCACTCAGTATTTTGCCTGCTTTAATATTCATGTACACAAATTTGGAGTATGTTTGATGCAAATTAACTTGTACAGTGAGATTACATAAATCAATTGAAATATTTCTAGCCTCATTTACATATTTCATTATTAAAACTATACTCATACTAGAAGCTCAAGCTGTAGTTTCTTTTGAGTTCTTAAACTTGATCTTACGTTGTGGATGAAATGAATTAGAAACACATGGAATCAATTTCCACCTTGTTGGTTATCTTACATCTTAAGTACTCCAGTGAAAGTTTCATGCTGCTCCTTTTTGTTTCTCTGCTAGTACAAGGTTCCCTTTTGAATTGCTACCGCACCACCTTTTTAATTGGTTTGAGTATACCATGGATAATGAATTATCTAAACTATTTTCTTTGTTGCCCTTGCTTGTAATAATTTGGCACCTTTGTGACTTAAATGGGGTCACTAATAATAATGTTCAAGGAATAGGGAAAAACAAGAAAAGGAGAAAACTTTCAAGACTGATACAATAACCAACCCAAATACTTCAGAGTTTAGAAGGATTTGTTGGCCTAAAATGAAATCTTAGAAGAATTGAAGAGAAAATTAGCAAACCAAAAAAGACCTTGACAAAGAAAGAAATATCCATGGTGGTGTTCCTTTTTTTTGGTTTGCCGTATATGTATTTTTTCCCTAGTTTTGGGGTATTCTGGGAATTTTATTTTGATGTTCTCAACAAAATTGATTCTTGATTCTACTTGGTATTTTTTTCAAAGAAGGCCTTGCTGAGATGTGATAATAATTTGCATTGCTTCCATCTTCATATAGTTTTGTGACATTTTAATTGGGGTTTGATGTGTTTAGTCATTTTGTGTGAAGTATGATTTTGTGTCCATGAGTTAGTGATTGACTTTCATGTTTTTAAGGGTATTTAGGAAGAGTTTTATAATCTAAATTATGTAGTTTTACAAGCATGTTTTGATTTGAATTTACTTTTTACTGAGGTGAAAATTGCTTAATTGTAATTAATGCAGTCTGGAAATATTGTTGTTCATTGGAAGTCTTCAAACATTTACTTTGTTTGAAGTTGTTCAGTGATAATCTAGATGTAAACTATTTATTGCATGGATTTTATTTTCTCTGCAGTGGGCATTTTTGTTAATATTTAGAAGTTTGCTACTGGTTGATACCTAACTTATTGGAATGCTCATTTTTAATAGGATAAATTTGATAATCTTGACATAGAGTTGTATCGTGACCACACCTTGGAACATATGAATGTCTTGTGGTCGAATTGGAGATCAAGTTTAAATACTATGTATGTTAAACCTTGCAAAACTGTAGCTGAGGCTTTGAAAAATAAGCCACAAAGTATGGATAAGGAGGACTGGGAATGGCTTTTGACTGAATATTTTTTAACTGAGAATTCTTAGGCATGATCTAATTTTAAAATTCAAGTGCAAAATGGTTTTAATGTTGTGATTCTTTATTGTTACATGTATCTGATAATTATTTTTTGGTTCTCATATAGAAAATAAGCTCTCAGGCTTCTCAAAATAGAGCTAAATCTTCAATGCCTCATCGCACGGGTAGTAAGCCTCATAGAGAGATTATTTATGAAATGGTAATAAATACTAATTTATTTATTTATGACGTTTATTGTTTAATATAATTTTCTTGATGATTTTATATATAATTTTTGAAAGGGAGGAAAAGAAGGTAATCCACCTGATATGGGAAAGATTTTTTTGAAACTCGAAAGAAGAATGGAAAGTTTGTTGAGCCTGAAACTGAAGAAAAACATGTAAGTTCTACTACTTTAACTTTGATTAAAATTTCTTTGAATAGTATTATCTTATTCTATTTTAAGTCTTTAAATTTTGCAGGATCAAATTGTGGAGACCATTCAAGCAGAGCCAACACTTTCCAATATTGAGGTAATTGAAAAATGTTTTGGAGCACAACGTCATAGCCATGTGTTTGGCTATGGGGGTGGAATCAAAAGAAAGAACTTCAAAGATCCTAGTAAAAAGAGGATGGAAGAGCTTCAAACTAAACTTAATGACAAGGATGAAGAAAATTGCATCCTAAAGAGGCGCATTGTAGAGTTTGAAGAGAGATTGCGAAGAGTTGAATCTATCATACAACAAAATCCAAATGCTTCAACTGAATTTTCCCCATCTTCTCTTGATGAAGATGTTCATGAGGTTCTATTCTCTTAAAGTCATTGATACATTTTTCAGTTTGCATGTTTCCTTTGCTATGTGCCTTTTTTCACATGAGGTTCTATTCACTTCATGTAGGGATTTATTTATTTTTTCATTACTTTATGGTGTAAGACTATTTTAGATACATGATTACTTTTGATCCTAAAGTTTTTTTTTCCTTTTATTGAATGATTTAAATTTTTGCAGGACAATGTTCAAAGCTAGACCATATGAAAGTTTTTTGGCAACTTCTTATTAAATAGGTATGACATTTTTAAACCTCTTACATGAGGTTAATGGTGAACTTAATTAATCGCTAATAACATTGATTATTGAGTAGAGATAGTGTTAATCATGGGATTAATGTATTCATGTTTTTATGGAGTTTATTGAGTATAGATAGTGTTAGAAATTTAGTACTACTATTCTAAAAGATGATGAGCAATATGATTTTCTCTTTGCAATTTGTAGGTACTTGAAGATACAAGTTCAGTAGGGAACACTCGGTATTGGTTGTGACTATAATACATGGATTCTAATGACACTTGTAACAATTTTTTGATTTTGATTATAGGGAGAGATTAGGATAATATGAAATCCATAATTTTTTTTTTCTCATTTCTATGATTGTGGACGTATGGAAGTTTTTAAGATGATTGTAATTAGTACATAATCAATGTCGAAGATAATATTTTGCATATATCTTGTTTTTATTAAATTAATTGAGAATTATATTTTTATTATTAGTATCTCTTTTGCCAAAATTACTAGGTACAAAATAAATTTTTATATAATAATAAAAATAATCATTAGAATAGTAATAATAATAATAATGATAAATAAATATAGATATAACGATAGAAATATTCATCATTGATATTATGTTTAGTGATCGGTTAATATATATATATATAATTATAATAATGAGGTTATTTATAGTTTAGATTATGATTAGTGACTAAAAAATATTACAATAACGACGGGAATATCTATCGTTGATATTATGTTTAATGATTGATAAATATTGCAATAACGACGGAAATATCCATCGCTAATAATGTT
Organism: Diospyros kaki; assembly: GCA_036245055.1. Taxonomy (NCBI): domain Eukaryota; kingdom Viridiplantae; phylum Streptophyta; class Magnoliopsida; order Ericales; family Ebenaceae; genus Diospyros; species Diospyros kaki. The sequence continues at coordinate 14,862,636 of BSEG01000009.1, read as the reverse complement.
TTCAACGACCATACATATTGTTATAGCGACGAAAATATTTATCGTCGTTATTATTTTTAATGACGGGACTTTTGCCTCTCACTACTTGTATTAACAACAGTACTTTTCTTTCGTCGTTAATACTATTAACGACGGAAGCTTTAACGACGAGTGACGACGGGATTTTTTCCGTCGTTAAAACTCTTTAACGACGGGAAACTGACTTTTAATGACTAGTTTTCCCCTCGTTAAAAACCTTTTTTTTTTGTAGTGTGAATCAATAACTCCTTATTGATCTCTTTTACCATGGCCATGGATTTAACGTGAATATCCACCAAAGGCGTCTTAGATACATCATCCTCTATCAAGGGATAGACGAGTCCCATCTTGGTTATGCACCCATCTCCATAAGCCTCACAACATGCCCAACGATTGCCCACGTCTAGCATTTGTCTAGGCCCATCGAAACGATGTCAAAGCATACCGGTCTTCTTATGAGATGACCGTTACAACCTCAGGTCCAAGGATTAGTTACCACCATCTTGTATGAGAATTCCATCAACATATAACCAAAATGGATTCTCATGGCGAGTTATGTCCAGTGACACATTCTCCAACATTGGTCACCTATGTACTTGTCTAGGCATCCCCATGCGTATGGGTGTGAGTGTAACACCTCCTCGACTCAAACATCACAGGAACGCATACGCCTAATTGCTTAAGAGGTATTAGGAACCCTAAACAGCGAAAATCATGGATCGAACCTGCCCGAAAGATTGAAAGGGTTCCCTAGACTAGCATAAAACGTACAAGCCTTTCATTTAGATAAAGTTTAAGTTTGACATAAAATAGTGTAATCATCGAACTGATACAACGCTTTTGAGCAAGATTACACAAAGTCACAAAAAAAAAAAACATTAGGCGTCCATAGTTTCCTTTCCTTTTGCCTCGCTTGCCTCCTTAGCTCCTGACATGCCAAACCCACCTAGAATGTGGAACGTTCCAAGGGCATCAACCCAAGTTAGATAACATTTATCTACGTGAAGTGGTTTTATGAAAGAAATAAAACATGTATGTAATACACATATGCAACGTGAATGTAACACTCGAGATTTTGCTTATTTCCTTTCTCGGTTCAAATATGTAATATCCAAAAATTGTGTAAAGGTTGGATGTTGCAATAAAATGTTTCAAATGAAAGTTTAGAATTAAAGTATAAACATAAATGGTTTTAGGGCATTAAACCAAACCCGAGTGCAAATATCACAACTTGAAAAGGGATAGCTTGTTTCCAACAAAAAGAATGAATACAATAATGAATCCTTATCCTAGAGGCCATGTGTTGGAGAGATAGGATTGGTTGAGAATTTATCCCTAAAGTCTTAAAGTGTTATAATTGTAATGATTGATTTTAGCCTCAAAAGTCTTAAGTGGCATGATTTGGAAGGCTATGAGTGGTTTGGAAGAGAAAAGATAAGGGTTTTATGGGTTTCAATCCTAAAGCCACGTGAAGGGGAGGCTTGGTGGCTTAAGATTGGAAGGAAGTAAAGGTAAAGGAAAAGATAAAATTCAAAGAGTAAAAAAAAGCAAGCTTGTAATGATGGATGTTATCCTAAAGTCTTTGTAATGATGAATTTTACACAAAAGTCTTGCAATGGCTTAACTTGGAAGATTTGACGTGGAAGACTTAATTTGGAAGACTTGTATTGGCTTGCAAAAGAAGAGGATAATAGAGCCTATCTTAAAGGCCACGTGAGGGTTTGGATTGGAAGAGAATAGAAGCTTGTATGGGAAGCTAAAATCAAAGAAGAAAATATTCAAGGTTTGTAATGATTAATCTTTATCCTAAAGTCTAAAGTTGGAAGCTTAGGATTGGCTAGGAATTAGCTTGCAAAGGAAGAAGATGATAAAGCTTATCTTGGAAGTATAGTTGGAAGCCTAGGATTGGAGGAAGTGGAAGCTTGCATTGGAAGATTGGAAGAAAATTCAAAGTTGTAATAATTACTAGGGTGGAAAATAAGCAACTTGGAGGCCAAGTAAAATATTGAGGATTTGGGAATTTAAAGGCTATTTAAAGGGAAGAAATTAAGACCACGAGAAGCTAAGAAAAGAGGAAAGAAAGCAAGTGCAAGGAAAGAACAAAGAAAAAGCAAAGAAGAAAGGAAAAAGAGACCCGATCGGAAAACTTCCAAAACAGAAAGGAAACCAAAAAGGTAAGTTGATTATCTTTCCATAGAGTCGTAGAGCACGAAAAGAGGAGTCCGTAAGTTCAAACAGAGAGCAAATCGAAGCAAAAATGAGCAACTTATAGTGTTTTTAATTTTAAGGTGCAAAATTCGAAATAGGGAAGGAGGTGGCACGTGGCCAACCTTCTTGGGGCGCGTGAGGGAGCGTGGAAGCCCCTTTTTCCATGATATTTCACATGTCAACACCTTATTTAATTACCTACAATCTCATGTAAGGTTATGTGAGGTTTAGTTCACGAAAATACGTATTTTGTCTGCAGAAAGACAAACCCGGTAAGGTGTGAGATAAGTACATTATGAACTATTTATGATGTTTAAGCATGCCCATGAATTATGTTATGTGGTCCCTCATGATATATTATGTTCATGCAAGTTTCGGGACCAGAGCTCGGTAGCGCTACGCACGAGGGTTCGTGCCCCCGTAGTTGGTGGAACCTCTCGTGTCTCCATATGATATGGTATGTTATGTCATGACTTGTTTAAATACATATGATGGTTCTCTTGTACTTACTGAGACTCGCAAGAATCTCATCCCATATTTTTCCCCTTAGGTGATTATGAGTAAGGAGATTGGAGGACGGACGTGGAACATGGTGGCTCCTTTAAAAAGGATTTATGTAAATCTAGTGGCTATTTGAAGATAATTTTTAATAGTCAGAATGATGTTTCTCTCTTCTTGTATTAGAAAGTTTTTCAATATTACACTTTTATGATCTATGTACACGATTGCTACACCATAGGTCCTTGAAGCTTATATAAGTTTATGAAAAGAGCCAAGTCTCATTTTAAGTTCGGATTTCACAGTATGGATGTTATTATATTTGCTAAGTCTTTTTTTATATTATTGAAGCCATGTTTTCAATATCAACTTTTTATTTACACGAAAGGTACTCTGAATCTTATTATGTTCGAAACTTTACTTAAGTTTATTAAAGTTTTGTTTCTCAAGTTTTCGTCTGCGCTAAACCTTGAAGTTCATAAGAATATTATTATTATCATTATTATTTTTAAGCATATTGTAAGTTACGGGTGTCACAGTGAAAACCCCCTTTTGTGGAAGCCATGCCAAGGTGTTACAATCACCCCTGCGCACGTCATGCTCACATCAAACACAAATATGTGACTCCAAAAGCCATCCATGAGGGCCACTATTTTGTCATAATACCTCATGCCATGTAGTGATGAAACAAGTAAAGAAACATGCTAAACAAGGAAAGTAGGTGAGTAAGTCCACAACCAACAAAAGTAATTCAATAAATGATCAATATGAAGCACAAACAATGCAAGAAACCACTCACTCTAGTCACTGGCCCTGTCGGTTCACTGTTCACAGGAATTTTGGCCTGGTTTGACTGCAGTTTCACACAGTTCGAGTCACCAATCTAAAATATTTTTACATAGGATGCTAGGAAATAATTTAAGGAAGAAAGATGAAAAATTTCAGAGGAAGAGGCCCTGTCATGTGCCCTCACGTGCCACCAGAAGGGTGGCAACACGCAGTAGTAGCTGGGGCGTGCGATGCACACACCGTCCCCTTCCCTACGATGAAACCTGCAACTGAAAATTAAAAATGCTATAACTTGCTCATTTTAGCTCTGATTCATCTACCATTTGAACCTATGAACTCCCCTTTTCATGTTCTACGACCCTATGGAAAGAAAATTGACTTATCTCTTTGTTTTCCCTACTATTTCTGCTGATTTCCGATGAGGTGTCTCCACCTTTCCTCTTCCTTACTTCCTTTGATTCTTTGCCCTTTTGTTTTGCTTGGTGCATCCACTACACTTGCCATATTTTATACTCACGCAAGCCTTCCTCCATTTATATAATCTCCCAAGACACCCACATCTCAAGATATCCCTTAGCTTTTATGTTACATCATTTTCTTCCCTAGTCATCATTACCAAACCTTGAATTATCCCTTTGAATAATCTTTCTATTCTAATTTCCATTTTCTTCCAATCCCCAGTGTCCAAGTTATGCCTCCACGTGACTTTAGGATAAGATTCCATTATTACCATTATCTTTTTTTTTCCAAATCCAATCCCATTCCTCCAAGTCATGCCTCCATGTGACTTTAGGATAAGAGTTCATTATTACCATCATCTCTTTTTCAAATCCAATCCCATTCCTCCAAGTCATGCCTCCATGTGCACCTAGGATAAGGATTTATTATTACCTTTATCACCTTTGGTTAAATCCACATTTACCTTTAACAAGTTGTAGCATTAGCACCTAAGCCTGGTTTCTTCCTTTCCCTTATTTCGTTAATGCCTAAGACCCACTTCTGATGACATTTTGACACATTCCCAATTCAATAGGACTAAAGGTTTCACTCATTTCTCTTGAATCAAAATGCCATTCACTTCATTTCAACATCCAAGCTTTACATCAAGTTCTGGGGTATTACATCCTCCCCCCTTAGAATAAATTTTATCCCCAAAATTTTCTTAAGTCTCCATAAAGTTAAAGACGTTTGGGTAATTTTGTCGAATTTCTTCTTCTCTTTCTCAAGTAGCTTCTTCAATGTTGTGATGCTTTATAGAGTGCATATTTTCATATTATTTAGCCCTCATATTTAGTTTTTTGCACGTTAGTTGTATCATTTTATTCATCTTGATTTTGTTTTATTTTATTTTATAGGAATTGGGCTTCACACTATTTTATCTTATTTTGGACAGATTAGGGCTTCCTGGGTCATGAGGAATTTTGATGGCCAGAAGGGAAACAAGGAGATTGGAGACAAAGAAGCAAAAGTGTGCTCACAGATTTGACCTTCTGTGCTTCTTTCAAGTTTTTGGCCAAGTTATAATCCCAGAACGTGAATGATGTCTTCAGAGATATTGTAGAGGACTTCTTAGGATTTCTGTAATGGTATGGTTTGTCTAAATCCGAGTTCGTTTGGGCCTCCAAACATCGCTTCAAAGTCGGGACCAGATAGCTGGGTTAAATTAGGAAAGCTACACTGAACACTGATTCTTTAAAAGGCCATAACTTGGGCGTCCGATATCCAAATCAAGTGATTTAAAGGCCCTAATTCATCTACTCTTCCTGATATACAATTTTTATGAAGGGGCCGAAGCCCAGAACGCACGTTATCCTATTCAAAATCGTCTGTGAAGTTGCGGTATCTAGGGTTTCCTCCTTAAGCTCTATTTAAGCACCTTAGGAGGCCATTAGCTGAGGATTATTAATTTTTAATTGATTTTTACTTTCTGTCTCATGAACAGTAGCTGTTTTTTCTCTGTTTTCTTCTCCATGGAGGGCTAAACACTTGTAATCAGTTGCAAATCCGAACTTATTCCATGGTTTGAATCCCGAAAGCTTCTACAAAATTCGATTTGAATTTCAATTATATTTGTTTTAAGTTTTCTCTACTTCTTTTCCGCTTATTCTAGTGCATGTTCAAGACGGTTGTATGAACATATACGGGGTGGATTTCTCTTTTCTATGTTGCGGCTTTAATGTTATAGTCGGTTGATACAACACACGAAGGAAAGAAGCAAAAACAAATAACTTGGTATTATGGTTATGGATACTAGGTTCTGGAATCTGTGTGAATGAAGATTAAAATTGGTAGACTGATTGAAGGAGGTTTTCTTTGATTTTTATATCAGCTTTGATTTGATCTCTAGACGGTTGTTGGGGATTTATTTATGCAGATTTTGGGTGTTGAAACTCGGCTAGATTTAATCTATAAGAAGGGATGATGAAAACTTGGTTTAAGGGAAAGATTTGTAACTGGTTGCGTTTGGATCCATAGACAGTTTCGTTTTTATATTTTTACTCAATCTTCATACCTTCATTTTCATCAAAAAACAAACCCCCCCCCTCATTCAGTTCTTGTCATGACAGATTTGTATTGAGGTTCCTTTGAGAGACGACTTTGGGGTCGCACCCTTGCTGCAGATCCGAAATATATTTATTTTTTTTTACAATCATCGAGGTTCGACAGTCTCGATCAGATTTTTGGCGCCGTTGCCGGGGAACCGTCAATCTGTTCTGCCATAACAAGATTTGTTTTTGTTTCTGTTCTTTTGTTTCTTTTTAATTCTCTTTCATTCTTTGTTGCTTCCTTTCTTGTTTTCTTTTCAGTTTTCTTCTTTTCTGTTTTCCACCATAACCATCACTGTTCACCGTCGTCGACTATCTCAGAATGCTCTGATTTTTGGTGTCCAAAGGAATGGGGGTGTGGGGATAAATAGTCACTTCCATGCAGTGAGGAGACTATTTTTTGGCCAAATTCCAACGTTTAGACCACTTTTTAGGCCATTTTGTGTATTTTTGGTGAGTTTATGTGATTTCTCCTTGTGTGTTTTTGTTTTATTTTTGTTCTTGCTGATCTTTAGTGCATGACCAGGTCCTCTAAGGAAAAATTACTTGATTTGGATCTTGAATTAGAGAACACTCTTAGAAGGCAAGCTAGAGAGCTTAAGTCTCGGGATAGGATTGACCCTAACAGTGTTTCTAATACTTCATCCGAACCTATTCCAGAATTCATCAATATGGCTGATAATGGTAATAGAAATAATGGGAATGGAAATAATGGAAATAATGGAAACAATGGAAATGGAAATCATGGTCATTTGGATGAGAGAACAATTAGAGAGCTGGCCACACCTGATGTGCATTACCAACCTTTGTGCATCCAATACCCCCAGCTAGATGCAAATTTTAAATTGAAATCTGGACTGATCCATTTGTTGCCCAAGTTTCATGGTCTTGCAGGAGAGGATCCGCACAAGCATCTGAAAGAGTTTCATGTTGTTTGCTCAACCATGCGACCACAAGGAGTAGATGAAGAGCAAATCAAGCTGAGAGCCTTCCCATTCTCACTTAATGGATCAGCCAAGGATTGGTTGTATTACCTGCCACCAGCTGCCATTACCAGCTGGGATGGATTGAAACGGATCTTCTTGGAAAAATTCTTTCCAGCCTCCAGAACAGCATCAATAAGAAAGGAAATTTGTGGTATAAGGCAGATGAGTGGTGAGACTCTACATGAGTACTGGGAGATATTCAAGAAGCTCTGCTCAAGCTGTCCACACCACCAAATAAGTGACCAACTCCTCGTTCAATATTTTTATGAAGGCTTACTCCCAATGGACAGGTACTTGGTAGATGCTGCGAGTGGAGGAGCCCTGGCAGAAAAGACCCCAGCTGCTGCCAAAGAGCTCATATCAAAGATGGCCCAAAATGCGCAACAGTTTGGCACTCGGATGAACACCCCTGAAAAGGCCACCAATGAAATTAATGTAGCTGCCACTATGGACCAGCAGAGGATAGAAAACAAGCTTGAGGAATTAGCTTCCATGGTCAGGCAGTTGGCATTAGAGAGAAAGCAACCTCAGCAGGTATGTGGAATTTGCTCCTTACCTTCACATGCCACTGACCAATGCCCCCAACTGCAAGAAAACACAGAGTCATGTGCTGGAATCTTTCCTGGTAGACCATTCCAGCAACATCATCAATCACAACAACAACACAAGTATGATCCCTACTCAGTCACCTATAATCCTGGATGGAGGGATCACCCAAATTTCAGATATGGAGGGTCTTCAAACCAGTCATTCCAACAGCATCCATACCAAAATCACAACTTGCAGCAGCAACAATTTCAGCAGCCACAAAGATTAAATCATCCTTAAGGTCCAAGTTCTAGCAACCATGCCCCACCAAGGCCGAACCAAGTCATGCAACAAGCACCACCATTACACAAGTCAGAACCTAGCTTGGATGATCTTGTTAAGCAACTAATAGCCAATACACTCCAATTCCAGCAAAAAGCAGAAACCACAATTCAAAATTTGGAGACCCAAATAGGCCAGCTAGCAACAAACATCAATGAGTTAAGGAGTCAAGGTTCGGGGCAGCTTCCTTCACAACTAGTTGCCAATCCGTGGGGTAATGTTAGTGCCATCATGCTTCGAAGTGGGAAAGAAGTGATCATCCCAACCCCTCCACCATCATCAAACATGAAGCAGCATGTAGAGGGTAGCAATGAGCAGCAGCCTTCCTCAATCCAAGAAGCCAAGCAGCCCAACTCCAGCTATCAAGAACAAGGAGAGTCTTCCAACAACCAGCCCCTACCATTTCCACATCGAGCAACACAAAACAAGAAAAGAGCAGAGGCCGAATTAGATAAAGAGATTCTGGAGACATTCCAAAAAGTGGAAGTCAATATACCCCTCCTTGAAGCCATCAGACAGATCCCCAAGTATGCAAAATTTCTCAAAGATTTGTGTACGCACAAAAGGAGATTAAGAGGGAACGAACAAGTCAACCTTGGAAGAAATGTCTCTGCCCTTATCCAACTTGCCATGCCAGAAAAATGCAAAGATCCAGGGACGTTTTCCATTCCTTGTACTATAGGAGACATGCAATTTAGCAATGCTTTACTAGATTTAGGTGCATCCATTAATGTTATGCCTAACTCTATCTATGCTTCATTGCAGTGTGGTCCTTTGAAGCCAACAGGAGTGGTTATCCAGCTAGCTAATAGAAGCACAGCCTACCCCTCTGGAGTCTTAGAGGATGTCCTGGTTAAGGTTAAGGATTGTATCTTCCCTGCTGATTTTTATGTTTTAAATATGGAAGATGACAATTTGCATGAGCATGCACCTCTTATATTAGGTAGGCCATTTTTGAAAACTGCAAGGACTATCATCAATGTGCATGAGGGTACACTTTCCATGGAATTTGCTGGTAACACCATTCATTTTAACATACTCGAGGCCATGAAATGTCCCTCTGAAGATCATCCACCTTGCAAGTTAACTTGATTCAATTGTTGGTTGATGAAGCATGCACTAAGTCTTGTGATTTGATTGATGAATGTCCCACTGTTCATGAATTCCCAGACATTATTCTTTGTCCTGACTGTAGTGATGGAAGTAGTCAATGTGTGGCATGCTTAGAAATTGATGAATTTTTGAATAGCCATGATTCTGATATTCAAATTGAGCATGCACAATCTGATTCTTATACTTCTCATGGGGAGGATAGTGTTTCTACTAACCATGTTGAATAGGTAGACAGTACCCTTGAGATAAAGGCAAGTAGGTTAGTCCCTTCATTGCAGTAGCCACCATCCCTTGAGTGCAAGCCTTTGCCCGAGCATCTCAGGTATGCCTTCTTGGAGGATGGAGAGAAGCTGCCAGTCATCATCGCCAATAACTTGCAGCCTGACCAAGAGAAAAGGTTATTGGATGTGCTGAAGAGGAACAAACAGGCCATAGGTTGGACTCTAGCAGACATAATCGGGATCAGCCCATCTATTTGCATGCACCGTATCCTCCTAGAAGAAGGAGCCAAACCTATAAGACAGCCGCAAAGAAGACTCAACCCCAACATTCTTGATGTGGTAAAATAGGAGGTAAGTAAATTACTTGCAGTCGGTATTATTTACCCTATTTCTGACAGCAAGTGGGTGAGTCCCGTGCAGGTTGTTCCAAAAAAGACGGGCATTACGGTGGTCCCAAATGAGCAGAATGAGCTTATCCCCATAAGAGTGCAGAACAGCTGGAGAGTCTGCATTGATTATAGAAAGCTGAACCAAGCAACCAGAAAGGATCATTTTCCCCTCCCATTCATTGATTAGATGTTGGAGAGGTTGGTTGGTAAGTCACATTATTGTTTCCTTGACGGCTTTTCTGGTTACTTCCAGATTTGCATATCCCAGAGGATCAGGAGAAGACCACCTTCACCTGCCCCTTTGGCACTTTCGCGTATAGGAGGATGCCTTTTTGTCTATGTAATGCTCCAGGTACCTTTCAGCGATGCATGGTAAGTATATTTTCAGATTTTCTAGAGGATTGCATGGAAGTGTTCATGGATGATTTTTCAGTTTATGGCTCATCTTTTGATGATTGCTTGGTTAGCTTGGGTAGAGTCCTAGAGAGGTGCATTGAAAAGAACCTTGTTTTAAATTTTGAAAAATGTCATTTCATGGTAGAACAAGGAATTGTTTTAGGGCATGTTCTGTCTAAGAAGGGTATAGAAGTAGATCGGTCTAAGGTTGATGTTATTGCTTCTTTGCCTTACCCCACCTCTGTACGAGAGGTGCGTTCCTTCCTCGGACATGCAGGATTCTATCGGAAGTTCATCAAGGATTTCAGCAAGGTTGCACTTCCACTTTCCCACCTACTCCAGAAAGATGTGAATTTCCACTTCGATGAGCCCTGCAAGCTGACAGTAACCGAGTGGCACCCTACTCAGTTAGGTCGAGTGGGAATGTCTACTCAGCCTAATCGAGTGGCCACCCACTCGGCTGTGCTGAGTGGATCTTCTTCGACCCCTTGCCTCTGCTTTCTCCCTTCACATTAGGGCCTACGCTTGATCGGATACCCGCTTCACCTTCCCAGGTACATCACCTTGATTGGCGAAGTAGACTTGGTTGTAGTCATTTCCATTCTCCTTGGGAAATTTCTTATAAGATGTCCCACCTCACCATAGTAATGACAACCTTCGCGGCTCTGGCAGCATTGCACTGAAGATTCCACTGGTGAGGTTGGTGACAGTAGGGGCTTGCTTTCAACTCTTTCTTGAATTTATTTGCCCCTAGACGGCTGAACCGATATCCTTGCTTTGACACAGTCTTATTTCGACCCTCACTTGGCAATTTCTTAACCCAGGTGATTTTCTCGTAATTCATTAGCTTATTCTCAATGTTCATAGCTTTGGCCACTGCCTCTTTGAACGAATTAGCCTCCATATAGCTCATTCCTTAACGCACCTAGCGTCGCAATCCCTAAATGAATCGTTCTGTCTTATCAGCCTCTGTCAGCATGTATGTTGGAATGTACTTTAGCAGCTTTATAAATTTTTACTCATACTGGGACACAATTAGGTGAGTCACCTGCTTTAGTTCCATAAAATCATATTTCCTTTGCAGTTTCCAGTCGTGTGGGTAGTACTTCTCGTTAAAGGCTTCCTTAAACTGCTCTCAGCTGATTGGTGATCCCTGTTCCCCCATGATCATCGACTGAGCGTTCTGCTCCCGTAGCATTTTAATTGTCGACCTCCACCATACTTTGGCCTACTCAGCCAGTACAAAGATGGCACACCTTACCCAATGATCTTTGGGGTAATCCATATATTCCAGTAATTGTTGGACATCCTCCATCCAGTATTCAGCTACACTCAGGTTAACCTTAAGCTGTCTCTTAAACACCGAGGGTTGCAAATCCATAAATGCCTTCAGCCAACTGGCTGTTTCTGTATCCATACGCCATTCACTGACTGGCTCTCTTCCAACATGACGACTCTGAACCTCTTCAGAGTGTCCTAGTGCTTTTGCAGAGGGCTTTTGGGAAACACTTCCCTTCTGAGAAGTGTCCAATGCATAGGTTGCTTGACACTTTACTGGTGCTATTTGCACACCACAACTACCCTCTTTTATTAATCACATTTTACAGGAGTATAACAACACAAAGCTATTAAAATTAAAAGCAACCATAGTTTGTTTCACACAACTTCAAAATTTACATTTTAGTAGCACACTACTAGATATACTGGTACATCACACTAGTTAGATTAGCCCCCTATGCCACAATAACACCCTGTCAACTACACCAGTTTACAAACACAAAATTTGGTGGTATTCCTACTATCTACCACCTCTGAAGTCCACTTCACACTTCACACTAGGAAGCACTCGCTTCTTCCCCCATAGCTCGCGATGTGGTTTCATCGGCTAAGAAGGTCTGGTCTCTATTACTTCCCTTACTAGAACGGACCCTCCTCAGTGTCCCCTTTACAGGCTGTAGACCCCATATAACAGCCTTAGATGATATTGTAGTGGGGAACACCCCGATTCCAGTTGCGTCATAGGGTGATATGCTTAGGTCCCACTCATTGGCTTAACGTTCATTTTCCTGGATAAACCTACCATAGTTGAATAGGAAATCTGTATCCCATACCCATCTGTTGGTAAGCTGCTTCCAAGTATCATTCATGTACTTCCTTGCAAATAGAACTTGCTTCTCAGACAACTCCCATAGGTTTGCTCGTATGGTATTCCAAAATATTTGATTTACTCGACATAAGAAACTAATAATTCCCCTGTCTTCATGTTGACCGCCCCCTATTAAGGTGAGCAGCTCATGCTCCCATTGCATAAAAAAGAGGTCCACAAGCGGGGTGAAAGGTTTTGGGTTCGAAATACCAATACTCGATCCTTCGAGATCCATGAGGGTATCCTATAATCTGCAGGCAAATCAAGAGTTAGATCAATAACCAACATAAATCACTTCACCAACAAATGCCCAAATTTAGGGACACACACATCCATCTGCTTGCTATTCTAGGAAATACATTTCCTAAGCAAGCCCATGACACAAATCATGCCTAATTGGGAAAGCATTTCAGTTCTGGTTACGACCTACCCCGTCCTATGCAGCCCAGTGACACCCTTTACTGGTTGAAAACCTTGCTCTGATACCACCTTGTGACGCCTTGGCCCCATTCTCAAGTGTCACTATAACCCAAGGTTACACCAAAGGTTTTCACTAAATGTCAACTATGTCCTCACAACAAGGGAATAAAATAATGGGGGCGCCCTAGGTGGGGTCCAGACTTCATCGCCTCCAGCCATCAAGAACTCGAGGTCTAAGATTCATAAGCAGCGGAAGGACACTCGAGTCTCGCATCTAACTATGTCTTATAGGTAAAATCAAGAGCTGCAACTTAAATGTATTTATTGGCCGACATGTAAAACTTATATTATTATAAAATAATCAAAATCGACAAAAACACAAATTTAACATAAACATTGGCTAACACCGTCTGATTAACACACAGTAGAATATCACAATAATTACAAGTCCACTTAACCCACACTCTACCTCGCATTGTCACCCCCTTCAACTGGCTAGTCATCGACACACAATACCTTCCCCTTACTGGACCCCGAGCTGTCTATGTGGTTACTGGGGATAGATGGGCGAGTTCTAGGACTCCATAAAGGTAATATCCAATGCAATAAATTAGTAAACATGACAAACATAGATAATATAAAGTGAATCATGCATGCAGACCTGTCCACCGCACCTTCAAGGATCTTGGTGGCTGTAATACCCGGTATTACATGGTATTGAAAATAAATAATTTTTGATTATTTTGAAAGGATCTCGGGTGGTCCAGGAAGCCCAAGAGTCGATTTTAAGAAATTAATTAATGAAATTTGTCGAATTGATGGCAGGGAGTGCCTCAGGACTTGGATGTTCAGGGAAGAAGGCAAGAGATTGGTGATCGTCTCGAGATGAGGATAATGACGCTGGAAGCGGTCCGACCGGGAATAATTTTTGGAATAAATTCTGTATAAGCCCGAGTGGGTGCCAATACCAAATAGTCGTAGGGGACCTCTTGGAAGCTGAAGGGACCCTAGGGGTGATTCGATTTTCTGAGTAAGTCAACCCTTAAGTGTTTTCGGGTCGAATAAAGGTTCCGTGCACGCGCAGAGCGGAAATCAAGATTCCCGAGTAGATGCTGGTTATTAATTTTCAAAGAATCAAGAATTTGTGTGGGTTAATGAAAATTAATTTAGCTCTGGGAGGGCCCAAATGTCATTATTAAAAATTCCTAAGTGGAATTAGGGGTTCTCGAGTGCAATTAATGAGAGTTAATGGAGTTAATATGTAATTGTATATATATATATATGTATATGTGTGTATGTTCTCCCGCGTGAGAGGAAGCTTCAAGGAAGCTTTCTATGTATTGTCTCTGCCATTTGAAATGGCCGAATGGAGCAGAGCCGAGAGAGGGAGTGAGACGCAAAGGAGATGCGAGAGAGAGAGAGAGATCGCGTGAGCGTGAGAGTGAGCCCGCGAGAGAGAGAGAGAGAGAGCTTTGTGAGGGAGAATGAAGATCAGCCATGACAGAAGCTGCCATGGCCGACGATTGAAGTAGCGGTTCCGGGAGCTTGAAGACTCCAATGGCAGTCTAGCAAGGCCGATGGCCGCGGAGGAGGTCAGCGACGCAGCAACAGCGAGGAGGCAGCCGCGGCCTGTAGAAGCGAAGCTCGGCCATGGCAGCGCTATGCGAGCAAGGGAGGTGATGGCTGGAGGCGCTGGTCGCGGTGGTGACCGCTGTGTGCGGCGGAGCTAGGGTTGTCGTTGGTGGCATTTCAGGCAGCGGCGGTGGCAGTTGCGCAGGCGCGTCGTGCGCGCAGGCTGGTGAAGAAGAAGAAGGCAGTGCGCGCGGGAAGCCAAGGAAGGAGAAAAACAAAAGGGAAAAGAAAAATAGAAAAAGAAAAGAAAAAAAAAGGAAAAAGAAATATGGAAAATATGGAAAAATAAGGAAAATTCCATAAAAGTGGGGGAAAGTTCTGGAAATTAATCTGGGGCCCGAGGAGCGTGCCAGAAGCTCGAAAATGGGATTTTGGGCGCAAGTGGCAGCTCAGGAGCCAACGCCAGTGTGGGTGTCTGATCGGTTTTTTTCTCCAGATTAGATGAGGTAAATTAATTTAATTATTTTTCTAGTTATGTTCATTATGTGAGATAATGAATTGTGTAGTATTGGTCGGATTGAACCCTCGGGTGGGGTTGATTGGAAATTATTGATGAATGGTTCTGGTGGTGTGTGGCGAAATTGAGGGCATTAGTTTAATGCCGGATGTTAATGGAGTTGGGTTTGTGTGTGTTTGCATCTAGGTTCAACCGGGGAGACGGTGATCCTAGAAGAGCTCAGAGTTCGGGCTGGCGTTCTCGCCGAGGTAGAAGAGGCTTCTAGCCAAGTAAGGGATGGCCCTATGTGGAGGTGGCCTTGCAAGTTGGTAAATATGTTTAATAATGTTTTTATGAAGCATTTGCATGTAGTGGTTATCTTACGTGATGTGAGATCTGGTTGTCACTTACATGATGCAAGATCTAGTGGACCTATGGCCATATGGAGGACTAGTGTTGTGGGGCTGATAGGTTGATGCCTCAAACCTTGGAAGGTTGTGAGGATGGATGGGCCTAGCCTCATTTGTATGCATTTGGCATACATAAACATGGTTATATTCATATTTACATGCATTGCACCCTTACTGAGTCTTTATGACTCATGAGGTTTTACCTCATGTTGTAGATGATGCAAGACCAAATTCAAGCAGGGATGGCGTCGAAAGGCTGTTGTGGCAACTAGCAGTGTTGCCCGAGTTGTGTATTTTATTATCCCTTGTATGTAGCCATGTGGTGTTATGTATGTATACCCTTGTGAGTAAATGTACGTGTTGTTGAGCGTTAGATGTATCTAATTGTTGTAATCATATCAGTGTGATAGATGATTATGAGCCCGCATGATTTATGTGTGGCTTGAGTTGTTGAAGCCAAGTTCAGATCGAGTAAAGATCAGCGAGGTATGTTCTCATAAATCCCCAATACTCAGCGAAGTGTTTGTTATGCTAGCTTCGTGCCTGGGTCACATCTGGCTTGCTATGAGGCGAGCTAAAGAGAGGTGAAGCTCACTCGGGTTTCGGGTCTCAGTCCGTTGAGTTTTTCTTGTTTGAGTTGGGATCTATTCCTGAGTGGAGCGAAGGGAAGGACGAAGCCTAGTTCCCACCTACGGCGTTTCCTGTTGAAACATAGTCCAACCCTTCAGTGGTAGTTCGTTGGGTAGGTAATCTGGTCGATTATTTACCGGTGGCGCCCGTAAGTGGGAGCGGGTCGTTACAGTTGGTATCAGAGCATGGCTAGCTATATAAGTGGGGAAGGCTAGCGTGTTGGAATGTTATGTATGGTCATTAAGTGATGGATGTGAGCGCTTGTCAGAGTAGAGAGTCGATGATGTTTGGTATGAATTTGGATATAACTTAAAATGTCCTAATTGTTGAGTTGGGGTTGAGAACAATTGGTTTGTGGTCTCGGGATTTTGATGTGAGATTAATCCGATAACCTTGAATGTTGGACATGTGATCTGAGGACCCTAAAGAATGGGGTCAAGGCGTTGAGGCCTGTGATGGCTTTGCGGGTATGCTCGGATATTCCTGCTCTAGTAATGAGAAAATACCTTGGGTTGAGATGATATACCTGTAAGGGTATACAAGTCGAGTAAGAGGAACCGGAAACCCAAGTGTGGGCGTCGGTGTCAGGGAAAACCTGAATATTGGAATTTGGGTGTATGATATGTTTTAAGGATGAGGAACTTCTGGAGATGAAGTGTTGAGGCTCGTGTGGGGACATGAAGCCGAAGCATGACTAGTTCGAGAGGGTATTAGTGGAGCGTCCCTGTGTCAGGGATTTGCCAAGCATGTTCAAGGGAATAGAGTTGTCCTAGGAAGTGGTGCAATAAGGCTCTATGGGGAGTGTGCATGTAATGCATCAGTATGTCATGGTCAGGGTAGGCATGACGTTGTTAGCTTGCAAAAAGACTCCGAAGGGGTCGGGTGTGAGGTATGCATGCTAAAAGTATATGGTCCGAGGTGATCGTATGGTTATGGCGATCCCAGAGGGGATGTGCCTAGGGTATGAGTGGACCCTAGCCGGTTTCATGATGAAACGGGATTTATCCTAAGAAAGGATGGGTGTGTGACAAACTGACCATAGCGAGTGTTTGTATGAGATGAAAATCCCAAGTAGGTTAAACTGAAATATAGGGGAATCCAGATTTGGGATTAAGGAGTTGGGCATGCATTGATATGCGTGTGAGAGCCATTGGGTTAGAAGTCCTAGTTGTGAAGGGCCAAAAGACCGTTCATGTGATTGATGGATGAGAGGCCAATCTAAACTCTCATTAACGCTTGTGGTCAGGTGGGACGCCTAAGGTCAGGAAATGAGAGGTGAATAGACCCTCATTGTGATGCTTGGGGTCGGGATGATGCCTAAGGTCACGAGACCCTTGATGGGAGACACGGAGGTCACCCAATGTAGGGTATGAGCGGTGTGTAGGCCGAGGGTAGTCAATTGTGGCAACAGGACATCCGTGGGCTATGTGCCCACAAGAAATGCCAACTTTGGATGCCAAGTGGGCAGGGGCGTGATGAGTAATGTGGAGGCCCCGAATTTTATATTCCAAGTCATGGGAGCCTGAGCGAGGCGTGTTGGAAGGCCCATCTAGGCATCGTGACTGAATGCATACGTTGGTGTGCAAGGAGAAATGGGAGGTCTCGATTTACTTGGAGGGAAATGGTATGTGCTCTATGGTTATGAGTGCTGGAGCTTGAGGTAGGCTCAGCTTGTCTGTTGTGGATTGAGAAATCGTAGATAATCAAGCTTTGGGATGAGCTAGGTGGTGAAATGAATCATGATGGATTTGGATCCATTGTCATGGAAAGTTGGAGCTTTCAAATGTTGAGTGAGAATCGTGAGGTATGATCTTATGGGGTAAGATCATGAGGCCTCAAGATGTGAAGTGGTTGGAGAGTCTCTTAAGCGGTAAGAGATGCAGAATCCTAAGGAGTGGGGCTTATGGTATGAGCTTGAGGTTATCAAGGCAAGGATAACTAAGTAAGATGGCTTTGGTAAGATGGTGGTGGAACCATCGTAGCTCGAGGAGGCTTTAAGTAGCGTGATGCTATGAGTGCAAGGCTCGATGTGATGGATCTGATGCTATGGACCGTGTGGCAGAGGACTAATGAGTTAGCTCGCGTTGAGGGCAAGTGGCCCATGGGCTTGAGCAATTTAGTGAACTGTAGGAGACGGTCAGATGCCGAGAATCTGGAGCAGCACCTTAGGAAATGTGATCAGGTGAAACCAATAATCTCCTGCAAGGGATAGGACATCTAGAGTAGTCCTAAAAAGGAATCGTGGAACGTTGTAACGTTCTGATGGATTAGTAGTCGAGTAGGAAGCTCGGTAGGGTAATGCTACGGGAGCAAAGGAAGTCAGTGTTGGACTTGAGCCATGCTGTTGGGAACTGTTGTTGGGCCAGTGTAAGGGACCAACACGGTAATGATGATTTGGTGTTGACTCTCCGAAGCCAGGGCAACACGATGGGGAACCAATATTGGGCCAGTGTATGGGAGTGACACAGTAATGATGACCAAGTGTTGGCTCGCCTAAAGCACAGGGCAACACAGTGATTATGTAGATGGTCAAGGGCTGAAGATTTGTGAGATGTATGGTAGGGGTGGCAAAAGCTATAGTTAGCCCCATAACTCAGCTGCGAGTAATAAGACAAGTTAGGGCGTTGCACCCAAGTCAGGGGTTAAGCCCTTTATTTCGGTAAAGCGGTGTTGAGGTGATTTAGCGAATGTTAAGGTGTTGTAGCGTCTCGAGATGTTTGAGAAAGAAACCCGTGAAAAGGAAACAGGTCTAGTATGGGAATAACGTTACAATTGATGCCTACGGTTGACGAGTCTAATGCTAAGAACCACTAGATATAGACGGTTAGTCCACAGGGGGGGAGTGCAGCCCTCTATGTGGAGTAACCCGTCTACGGTGGAGACGATTAGATGCCGAAGACCTGGGGTATGCTATACGTTATGTCTGGGCCAGACCTAAATTTTCGTGAGGGTTGAAGTATCATGGTAGTGCCTTGTTGTCATAGTAGCAGAAGGTTTGTGAATCGATTGGGTGATATCTTGTGGTGTGAAAACAAGATGCGTGGTAATGTTCCTTGTTAAAGGATGCTAACGCAGTTGTGGTTAAATTGATCGTAGTTGATTGGGTAAATTGGGATGATAGACCCAGTGTGATCTTGCAGTAATGAATGAAGATGGGTTGATTGGTGGAGTCGGTAAATGGCTCCAGAATGTTACGTAAGTGCCGTGGAGGGCGAGACTTACGAGTTGGAAGCCAACCATGAGATGGGATTATTGAAGCGTGCAAAAATTTCAAGTATGGGGATCTCTAATCATGTGATGTGAGTTGTGGCAGGCTGAACAAGTGGATAAGGCACGGTTCGGAATCCATGAAGGCTCGCAATTTCACAGTCTAGTGTTAGTCTTGATGTGTCGATGCGAAAATGAGGAAGTATCCTCATGTGGCACTGGATGGACTTTCGGTTAATGACACAGGATCAGTTGCCAGGTGGTAGCACTTGATGGCAATGATGGGAGCGTGAGGCTCGAGGACTGTGATGTAAAGTCTTGTTGGTTGTCGTGTATGCCTTTAATATAAAGGTTCAGCGAGTCCTAGTGGCTAGACTAAGCGGATTTTGAGAAAGAGATCCCAAGATTTTAAAATATGGTTGGTCAGGGCAGAATGGTGTCACTTGAAGGAGTGTTGCTTCGTAGCGAGGGTTATAGATGGTAGTGTTGAAATGTGGCCTGCGTAGAACTTGAGATGTTCTCCAAAGAAAGGTTGGGCATGGGGCCACAACACTAAATGGACCTCCTAAGGCACTACAACTCTAACAGGATGGATCACCGAGGAAAGCCAGCGTGATAGCAAGTGTCTGAGTAGGAATGTGAATCCTACGGCATCGAGTGGAAGTGTGGGTTCCACAGGAGTAACATAGGTGATTTCCAGTGGGTGGAGCTTAAATCGAGGCAATAGTCGATGATTGCAAGTATAGTGCCTGGAGAAAGGTTGTGTTGGTTGTGAGCCGAGCGATCCGACTAGAGCTAATCGAGTTGGTTAGATGGAAGTTGAGGGCGAATTTAAGATGTCGCCAATGGGTAAAGAGAGCTCGAAGAAAAAGCTTATGGGACGAAATTGGCTCCCAGGAATGGTGTTGAGGTGATGAAATCACCTGATAGTTGTGAGTGATACAGCCAGATGGATGCCTTAGTGTGTGGGCAATTGATAAGAATTAACCTCGTGTCTAAGGTTAATGGTTGTGAAAGGAAATCGGCTAGTGAAGCTGTTGTGGCGTTAGAAACCATGTGGTCGCTCACTGAGTGGTGTGAGCTGATTGAAGCAAAAGTTATAAGAAGTCCGAGAGAAGCCAGAGTCTCTCAAGGAATTAGCTAGTTGCTATAAGCATAGCAAAGTGATATGAGGAAGGCGGCCTAAGAGTGGGGGTCGTGCTGGTAGCGATGACCAGTGAGATTCAAAGAGCAGCGAGTCTTTTGAGATGACATGGTGGTGTCATCGTCGCTGTCAAGGAAAATATGTTGTCAAGAATGTCAAAGGTAACCATGGTGCATGGTAGGACCTCAAAGCCAAGTGTTGTGGCTAAGAAGGAAGCCGAGTATGAATGGCCATGAAGGTTGGTGCCTATGAAATTTGAGATGCAACGACCATGGAGGGAAATTCGTTGCTATCTTGGTGTCGTCCTTGCCAAGGAAGACAAGGGGAACCATTATGCATGGTTTAAGCCAGGTGTCTATTACGGATGGAGAATGAACTTGATTTGCAATGGCCGAAAAGTTTGTGCCTCTAAAGTGTGAGGCTCTGTCGAGAAATGGTAGGATCCCTGACTCATGGTAGGGCTTCACAGCCAAGGTAAGGCCTAGCATGGGATAGGATTGTGAAAGCTGAGTTTGGGTGCAAAATTAAAGGGGGTTGCTCAGTGAAGAGTTCCCTAGTATAGCTATGAGACCCCTACTAGCATGTAGCATCGGCCAGAGTAGTCTGTGTGCTTATACGAAAAATTCCTGGTTGGGAGAAGGTTGTGGCCCAAGCATGGTTAAGCTCGAGGTGAGATTGTAATGGTGCGTGCATCGCCAAGCTCAAGGTGGACTTGGGTAATGCACGTATGGTTAAAATGTGTAATTACCTGGCATGGTGTTGGGTATGGTGATTATGTTTAATCGTATTGATAAATGAGGGTCGGCTGGTCAAGGTAGTAGGCCATGTATTAAATGGTCGAGGTTGGCTGGGTGGGCCAAATGGTTGCTTCCCATGAAATGCTAGCCTGGTTAGTTGATCGGTAATGAGAAGTTTCCATGAGGATCAACTCAAGCTAGGCATGCATGTGATCAATGGCAGTATGCCATGGTGGAATGGGTGTCAGAGTGTCTCGTGGGCACTAAAAGAGACATTACGGTTGATGATCAGTGCTTAGACGTTGTTGGTTGGACCAGCGTAAAATCATGGCCATGTGTGATTGGCAGTAGGAAACGTTGCCGTGTGTGATCGGCGTAAAATCGTGGTAGACTGATCAGTGATGCAATGTTAGCGAGAGTTCGTTTCGATTGATGGGAAAATGGGAAGTAAATCGCAAAGCGATGCTTCGAGGCAGAGAAAATCCATCAGGAGATGGATATCGTTGCAGTAAGCGTGTCCAACGACCAGTGGTATGTTTGATAAGAGGCCAAAACGGTATTCGGTTGTTGAATGTCCTCGAGAGGCGGAGGACCAAATGCCTAAGTGAATCCTTGAGATGGGAAATATGGTAAGGTGAATATGGTAAGGTGAATTTCGGATAGTAGCCTGAGAATGTGATTGTCTTGGGCAGGAAAATATGGTAAGGTGAATTTCGAGGACGAAATTCTTTAAGGGGGGTGGAATGTAATACCCAGTATTACATGGTATTGAAAATAAATAATTTTCGATTATTTTGAAAGGATCTCGGGTGGTCCAGGAAGCCCAAGAGTCGATTTCGAGAAATTAATTAATGAAATTTGTCGAATTGATTGCAGGGAGTGCCTCGAGACTTGGATGTTCAGGGAAGAGGGCAAGAGATTGGTGAGCATCTCGAGATGAGGATAATGACGCTGGAAGCGGTCCTACCGGAAATAATTTTCGGAATAAATTCTGTATAAGCCCGAGTGGGTGCCAATACTGAATAGTCGTAGGGGACCTCCTGGAAGCTGAGGGGATCCTAGGGTGATTCGGTTTTCTGAGTAAGGCAACCCTTAAGTATTTTCGGGTCGAATAAAGGTTTCGTGCAGGCGAAGAGTCGAAATCAAGATTCCCGAATAGATGTCGGTTATTAATTTTCAAAGAATCAAGAATTTGTGTGGGTTAATGAAAATTAATTTAGGTCTGAGAGGGCCCAAATGTCATTATTAAAAATTCCTAAGCGGAATTAGGGGTTCTCAAGTGCAATTAATGAGAGTTAATAGAGTTAATATGTAATTGTATATATATATATATGTATATGTGTGTCTGTTCTCCCGCGTGAGAGGAAGCTTCAAGGAAGCTTCCTATGTATTGTCTCTGCCATTTGAAATGGCCGAATGGAACAAAGCCAAGAGAGGGAGTGAGACGCAGAGGAGTTGCGAGAGAGAGAGAGAGAGATCGCGTGAGCGTGAGAGTGAACCCGCGAGAGAGAGGGAGAGAGAGAGCTTTGTGAGGGAGAGTAAAGATCGGCCATGGCCGAAGCTGCCATGGCCGACGATTGAAGCAGCGGTTTCGGGAGCTTAAAGACTCCAATGGCGGTCCAGCAAGGCCGATGGCCGCGGAGGAAGTCGGCGACGCAGCAGCAGCGAGGAGGCAGCCGCGGCCTGTAGCAGCAGAGCTCGGCCATGGCAGCGCTGTGCGAGCAAGGGAGGTGATGGCTGGAGGCGCTGGTCGCGGTGGTGACCGCTGTGTGCGGCGGAGCTAGGGTTGTCGTCGATGGCGTTTCAGGAGGCGGCGGCCGAGAATGGCAGCGGGGCAAGCGGCGGTGGCAGCTGCGCAGGCGTGTCATGCGCGCAGGCTGGTGAAGAAGAAGAAGGCAGCGCACGCAGGAAGCTGAGAAAGGAGAAGAATAAAAGGGAAACGAAAAATAGAAAAAGAAAAAAAAAAAGAAAAAGAAATATAGAAAATCTGGAAAAATAAGGAAAATTCCAGAAAAATTAGGGAAAGTTCTAGAAATTAATATGGGGCCCGAGGAGCGTGCCAGAAGCTCGAAAATGGGATTTTGGGCACAAGTGGCAGCTCGGGCGCCAATGCCGGTGTGGGTGTCTAATCGGTTTTTTCCTCCAGATTAGTTGAGGTAAATTAATTTAATTATTTTTCTACTTATGTTCATTATGTGAGATAATGAATTGTGTAGTATTAATCGGATTGAACCCTCGGGTGGGGTTGATTGGAAATTATTGATGAATGGTTCTGGTGGTGTGTGGCGAAATTGAAGGTATTGGTTTAATGCCAGATGTTAATGGAGTTGGGTTTGTGTGTGTTTGCATCTAGGTTCGACCGGGGAGACGGTGATCCTAGAATAGTTCAGAGTTCGAGTTGGCGTTCTCGCCGAGGCAGAAGAGGCTTCTAGCCAAGTAAGGGATGGCTCCATGTGGAGGTGGCCTTGCAAGTTGGTAAATATGTTTAATAATGTTTTTATAAAGCATTTGCATGTAGTGATTATCTTACGTGATGTGAGATCTGGTTGTCACTTGCGTGATGCAAGATCTAGTGGACCTATGGCCATATGGAGGACTAGTGTTATGGGGCTGATAGGTTGATGCCTCAAACCTTGGAAGGTTGTGAGGATGGATGGGCCTAGCCTCATTTGTATGCATTTGGCATACATAAACATGGTTATATTCATATTTACATGCATTGCACCCTTACTGAGTCTTTATGACTCATGAGGTTTTACCTCATGTTGTAGATGATGCAAGACCAAATTCAAGCAAGGATGGCGTCGGGAGGCTGTTGTGGCAACTAGCGGTGTTGTCCGAGTTGTGTATTTTGTTATCCCTTGTATGTAGCCATGTGGTGTTGTGTATGTATACCCTTGTGAGTAAATGTACGTGTTGTTGAGCGTTAGATGTATCTAATTGTTGTAATCATATCAGTGTGATAGATGATTGTGAGCCCGCATGACTTATGTGTGGCTTGAGTTGTTGAAGCCAAGTTCGAACTAAGTAAATATCAGCGAGGTATGTTCTCATAAATGCCCAATACTCAGCGAAGTATTTGTTATGCTAGCTTTGTGCCTGTGTCACCTCTGGCTTGCTATGAGGCGAGCTGAAGAAAGGTGAAGCTCATTTGGGTTTCGGGTCTCAGTCAGCTGAGTTTTTCTTGTTTGAGTTGGGATCGATTCCTAAGTGGAGCAAAGGGAATGACGAAGCCTAGTTCCCACCTAGGGCGTTTCCTGTTGAAACATAGTCCAACTTTTCAGTGGTAGTTCGTCGGATAGGTAATCCGGTCGATTATTTACCGGTGGCGCCCGTAAGTGGGAGCGGGTCATTACAGTGGCCCTAGTGGTTCCTTCTAAGACCCAATCTCGAGACTCACACAATCAGAAATCCACAATCTCATGTCTAGGCACTCCCTTAACATCTTATGCAAGTCATAACAAAAATAATATACACAAAAAACATATTAACCCTTATCGAATTTATGTTTACGGTATTTCTAGCAATGTCCCTTTAATTCGTTAAAATAATCGATGTCGCGTCTCAATTTCTCTCTAATTAAAATTATAAAATGACACGATTAGGCGCACAAATAATTCTAACAAATACTAATATTAAAATAATTCTAACAAGTACTAATAAATTAATTTGAATTTATTTTACTTACGTATTATTTTTCATGCATTCAATCTGGCAGAGTTTCTGTAAGTTTGCTCCTCACTGCGATAAAATTTTCAACAGATGAAGCCTTAAATAGGGAGAGGAAACGTCCAAGGCGTGAAGAAAGACTTGGGGGCTAAGGACTTCACCAGATGTTGCCACGTGGCAGAAAAAAGGAGGGCAGGTGGTTGGGGAGCGCCCTAGCAACATCGTGTGACTCCTCAAAACAACGTCGTTCCGGCATCTATGGCTGGAATAAAATTGCAGCCATTTTCCCCATTTTCCTTGTGCGCACACGTGCTCGAACCTACATCACGACTGTCCTCCTTCACGTGCGCGACCGCCCACACTACTTGCACCCTCGCTAAGTTTATGCGCCCATTTTTACTTAAGGCATTTCATACGCCAGCTCCTAAAATTACACTTACACCTAGCTGCCACTTCCAGATTTTGTACCCCAAATCTTATAGTTATTCACATATACACTCTCTTGCATAATTTTAATTAAGTTAATATTTTTCATAAATTTCTCCTAAACCATAAATATTCAATAAATAATTTATCATAATCCAAAAATTCATTATTTCCCAATTAACCACAATTTTCAACTAACCATAAATAAATGACCATAAATCGGATATTCCCCATTAAATTTCCGTAAGGGTAATAAATCCCCATTAAACCATAATAATTTATTTTTCCACATTCTAAATTACTTATTATTCCTCAAGGTACAGGGATGTCACACATTGTCCTCTCGCTTAAGTGGATTTGGAGACTAATCAGCTCTAATTTGTATCAACGTGATTCGGGTGGGTGGCTAATCTTGCTGTCAGGAATTGCTACAGCTCTTTTTTGGAAGGGCACTTATATATCCAACTGTTAGTTTCCGGCGTTATTTCAGTACTTATTGGAAGCTGTGGTTTGGGGAGCATGGTGGTTAGGTGATTTTGTTTGAACAATGGCCTTCTCTTGCAGCAGGGAGATCACAGTAAAGGTGTTGGCTGAATATATTTTTCAGTACTGGGTGGTGGGTGGTATGCGGTGGACTATCAGACTTGAAAGAAAGAAAGAAAGAAAGAAAGAAAGAAATAGAGAATTTACCTAACTAAACAAACAAAGAAATAGGGCATTTAATTAGCAGCTCTGCCAAAATGGTTTCGAGCTATTAATCCACATTCCAGTTGGTGACGAGTAATTATGAGATTTGCTAGTTGTGGTTCATTACCCTTTATCATTCCTTCCTTATATATAATTCCTCTCAGATTCTGGCTTCTTCGGAACATCTGAAACATTTACATTTGAATCCTTTCAGGTTATAGCTAGTTTCTCATTGCTCTTATCTTATCTCAGGCGACCGGAGTTATTAAAGTTTTGGTTTTGGGGATATGGGTTATGGTTTTATATAAATTTTAATAAGTCGTCTTCTTGGGCTAATTCCGGAGTCATTAAAGTTTTTTGTGTTTTGTCTTGCTTGGCTTGCTTGTGCTTGAGCGTAGGGGAGGCTCTGATTGGGCTGGGCTGGGCTCGTGGGTGGTCCAGTCCATTTTAAACATGGATCCTTCATCTCTGAATCAAAATCAATCCTAATAAACTGGGTGTGAAGTCGCAAAATTCTCACTTAAATCAAATATATTTGTTAGTTTATTTTTAATAAAAACCCAGCTTTGCTCTTGTAAATTTACAAAGTTTCAAATTAAGATTTATTTCCAAAATTTACATGTGAACCGTACTGGGCCAATTGGACTCAGCCTGATAGAGCCCCAAGATCACTATCAGCCTTTCCAGCCCAATTGTACATGCCAACCGTGATCATCATCACTTTTATTTCTATAATACTCTCGCATCCACTACAAATTTCATCGACATTTAATACAGTATTTAATAAAAGTTCTATCAGCACCATATCTCTATCAAAGAGCCTTTGTAGGTGCCACCACCTCTCACTCCGATCACTAGAACCAGCTTTGACGTCCCGAAATTCCCCTTTTTGGCAAACTTTTTAGGTCAAAAGGAACATGTTATTATTTGTTCTATTTTATTTTAGATTTACTAATTCTCTTTATTTTTTCTTACTGTTACAAGACCAAAAGTTTGACCTCCAAGCTAACGTAGAGCAGGGGCAGCCTTGTTATACGGAAAAATTATGATTTTGTGCTTACACACACACACGTGTATCATATATATGCACATTTTGATCTCTCATATATAACATTTTTTTATTATACTTTCACGTGTTACTTTATTTGTAAGTGAAATTATATCACTCAAAATTTAATAAAAGAAACATAGGTGGAGAGTCACGAGGCTTAAAATTGAGACCTTGAACTTACTAACACACTGTCATATATCACTAAAGGTGTCACTAACTTGGGTGATGTTTACATATTTAATTTAGTCCAAAGGGGTATTATATATATTTATATGTCATACACAGAACTTGTCTTTTACTCGCTCTTTCTACTGTCCTTGGCAATATACGAACGGGTAAGCATAATTTCCTACCAGTTTTGATAAGATCAAAGATGCAGGCAGGCGACCGGTCTTGGAGGCCTAATGCGAGATGCACGTGATTAATCACATCAGAGGTTAAATTACACTTTGGAATTACACTTTGGAGGAGCCCCGCCCGTCTGTCTCGTCCAGTGTAGTCCTCGTACAATGACCCTAGGTTATGAGGCATGGCAAGACAGATTTGATTGAAGATCTGACCAAAATTTCTATAGTCAACCATGGCTTTGGACATACGTGAAGATGATTCCAAGGGTCCTTTTAACTTGTTTTAATTTGGACCTAGCCCCTTATCATGTCAAAAATTATTAAAAATGATTGTTTCTTATATTATAATTGTGATTCAAAATTTAAATTTGATTAAAATTAAAACTTCAAATTTAATTGTGATTATGATTTTGAATTTGACTATGATTATGATATTATCAAATTTAATTTTACCTGAGATGTATTTTATTTAAAAAAATATTCTCATACATCATTTTCTTATTAGAATACGATTTCTTATATTCATTTATAGATAATTTTAGATTTATAAATAGGTGTCCAATGTTATAGAATTAGTTACGCTTATATCAGTTTGTATCATCATATTTGGTTAATGATATTTTATTTTTTCTGCCCGTAGCTTTTCCTAATTTGGGTTTTCTACATAAATTTTGTGTTTGTGTGTGGTTGATCGATTTGATTATGATTTGTTATCGATCCAATTGGTATTAGAACTGTTAGATCAAACTATCAATATTTGATAGATCTCAGTTGTTGGATCTGCATCAGCTAGTTTCAAGTTGCCCAACATGTTCAACTCCTGTTGCTGCTACATGTCCGCCTCCTCCATCATTGCCAACGACCCCGTCTTCACCATATATTGATTGCTCTTGCCCTCACTGTCGCTTTAGATCTTGTCATCTTCATCCGTCTCATCGCCTATTTGCCCTTTGCCATTCGCGCCTTCATCGATTGGAACATTGCTGGTCGTTGTCGAGCTTTTTGTTGCCAATCTGCTATCTCTTCCATCATCAATTGCCAACCAACCTTTGTCCCCTTGCTCCACTGTCATCGACTATCGATCTTCCTTGCTGCTTGCTGTCCGTCAACACAACTGCCATTGTTGATTGGGTTTCCCCCATTGCAGGAAGCTTCAAGTTTCAAGGTTCTAACACACCCAAATCTGGTCCAACTCTTTGTCAACCCAACTCGCTAAGATCGAACCCGCTTCGAATCTAGCTGACCAGATTAACAGATCCAATTTTGTTTTTGTGTCCAAATTTGGCCTAGATTTGGTATTTTAGTTCGTTTTCAATTGGGATTTTGTTTATGGACCGCTTGGCATTATTTGGAGTTATTTGATCTTCATATTGGCTACTTTAAAGTATGATATTCTATTATTGGATCGGAATATTTGATTCTCGCAATGGCATGTTAAGATACGTGCAATTTTGGACGAATGAATTTATATGAAGGTGGAGTTATCAAGAGGGATTTATATTGATAAATGCGGAGTTATTAGGATCAACAAAGATATGTTAAGACTGATCTCTGGCTATACTTTAAGTGCGACTGAAGATATCCACTACAGACATTTCCTGTAGTGTAATTTTGATTGGTATTTATCAAGAGATTAATTATTTGCGATTTTGTTGGAAGAAAGAATTTTGGATAATTCTATATTTGAATTTTGTGTCAAGGTGGAGCTTGTTACAATTGTGACCCGAAATTCAAATTTGACAGAAATTGGGACTCCTAAATTGACCATGATTATGATTTAGAATTTGATTGTGATTATGATATTGTCAAATTCAATTTTATATGAGATTTATCTCATCTGAAGGAATATCCTCATGTATCTTCTTCTGATCAGGATATGATTTTCTATATTCATCTATAGATGATTTTAGATCTATAAATAGATGTCCAATATTTTAGACTTAGTTGCAACTATATCACTCTTATATTACTAATATTTGGTTAGTGATATTTTGTTCTTTCTACTCGTAGTTTTTTCTCGATTTGGGTTTTCAAAGTAAATTATGTGTTCATGTGTGGTTGATTGGTTTGATTGTGATTTGTTGTCAATCCAATTTCATTATAAACTAGCATCAGAGCCATTGAATTAAACCATCAACATTTGGTAGATCTCAACTGTTGGATCTGCATCATCATCTGCATCAGCTAGTTTTAGGTTGCCCAGCGTGTTCAACCCTTACTGTTGCCGTCGTATGTCCGCATCTTCCTTTGCCACCAAGGACCCCACATTCACCATATATCGACCACCTTTGCCCTCACCGTCACTTCAGATCCGGTCATCTTCCTCCACGTCATTGACCATTTGCCCTTCGTCGTTCGCGTATTCATCGATTGGAACATTACCGGTCGTTGTCGAGCTTGTTATTGTCGATCTCGAGGTTGTTATTGTCGATCTACTCTCTCTTCCATTGTTAATCATTGGTCAGCCTTTGTCGCCTTGCTCCTTTGTTGTCGACTATCGACCTTCCTTGCTGTTTTCCATCTGTCAACACAATCGTCATTGCCAATTAGGTTTCCCCCATTGTAGGAAGCTTCAAGCTTAAAGGTTTTAACACACCCAGATCTGGTCCAAATCTTAGTTGACCTAACTCGCTAGGATCCAACCCACTTGAGATCCAGCTGACTAGATTAATAGATCCAATTTTGTTTTTATGTTTAGATTTGGCCAAGATCTGGTATTTTAATTCATTTTCAATTGAGATTTTTTTTTGGACCGCTTGGCATTATTTGATCTTCATATTGACTACCTTGAAGTATGATATTCTATTATTGGATTAGAATATTTGATTCTCACAATGATAAGTTAAGATACGTACAATTTTGGACGAATGGATTTATATGAAGGTAGAGTTATCAAAAGGGATTTATATTGATAAATGCGGAATTATTAAGATCAACAAAAATATGTTGAGACTAATCTTTGGCTATACTTTAAGTGCAGTTAAAGATATCCACTATAGTGAGCTTTGTGTGGTATTTCCTATGGTGCAGTTTTAATAAATATTTATCAGGAGATTAATTCTCTAGGATTTTGTTGGAAGAAAGAATTTTGGATAATTCTATATTTGAATTTCGTGTTAAGGTAAAGTTTGATATAATTGTGATCTGAAATTCAAATTTGACTGAAATTGAGACTCCTAATTTGATCATAATTATTATTTCGAATTTGACTGTGATTATGATTTTGTTAAATTCGATTTTATGTGAGATTTATCTCATCTGGAGGAATATTCTCATGTATCATTTTTTAATCAAGATATGATTTTTTGTGTTCATCTATAGATGATTTTAAATCTATAAATAGGTGTCCAATATTTTAGAATTAGTTGCAACTAATCACTTTTATATTATTAATATTTGGTTAGTGATATTTTATTCTTTTTATTCGTGATTTTTTTAGATTTTAGTTTTCCATGTTGTTGTTACGAGATTACAACAATGAATTTATAAAATGGGAAACCACCGATGTATGACCCTCGTATGGCGTATCTGAGCGATGAGTGAGTCTCCCGGGGCAATGCGACAGCGATGGGTGAGTCTCGTGAGGCGTTTCCGAGCGATGGATGAGTCTCCAGAGGCGTTTCCGAGCGATGGATGAGTCTCCGGAGGCGTTTCCGAGCGATGGATGACCTACTAGAGAAAGAATCGGTTAGGAGCGCGGGCGGAAGTCCCCGCGCGGACCCTCCGATGCTTAAGTTAGATCACCGTAGAAATTAAGTATTCGAAAGTAAGAGAGTAAATGCGAGAGCCAGAGATTGCATACCGAATGAGGGAAAGTGACCTCCTATTTATAGCAGCGAGAGGGGCATCCATGTGTCGCGTGTTCCGAGTTTTGTGGCAAGAATCTCGGAGAAGCTTTGACCAAGTCTCGCGGGAATAACCTCAGGGCGATTTTCTTGGAGGCGGTGGCGTAAGAATAGGAGGCCCGCGAAGGCGAATGTGGATCCCTGGGTGACCCTCACTCGGGGGTATTTGTGGCCATGGGGAAGAGGAGCACGAGGGGCCATGCGCATGAGTGCATGGGGCCGGGTGCGAAGCGGTTACGTATGCGAGAGGTCGCGCACGAGGGCGTGTATGGGCGGCCGCATGCCGGCAGTCCCGCGCGCGGTCGTGACCGCGCGCGAGCAGCCGCATACGCGCGGCCTTGCGCGCATGGCCGCGCGCGCGGGCAGCCGCATGCGCGCGGCCTTGCGCGCATGGCCGCGCGCGGGCAGCCGCATGCGCGCGGCTGCCTTCCTTCCCCCTAGTGAGGTCACTCGGGGGTGTTTTTTCCCCCGAGTGACCGCCACTCGGGGGAGGGGGACGCCCCCCATTTGCCAGGGCGCGGCCCCCACCAGGCAGCACGCGTGCTGCCTGGCAGCACGCGTGGCTGCCTATGGGGGCCGCGCCCGCCACCCCCGAGTGACCTCACTCGGGGGTGGCGTCCCCTGGGTGGCCTCCTTAGGTCACCCAGGGGCTGCCACGTGGCACTCTCTCGGGGTGCCACGTGGCGCTGATTTGGTTGATTTTATTTTTAATTCTAATTATTATTATTTTTTTGTACACATATATATAACAATTGCTCCCTACTCTTTCTGTCGGGAGTACCGGGAGGAAGAGTATTTTGCTTATGATGTAATCCCATTTTCTTGGAGACGTTTACATCTTGGAAAGGATTTTTTTCTGTATCCATTTCCTCCATCTTCAGGTCTTCCGTGCTTTATCCTTTCCACAGTGTCTCCTAGGACCACTATAAAAGGGAGACTTGACCTTCCATTTCTTCATTGCTCAACCACTCTTCCGTGGAAATTCTCTCAGCATTCCAGATTTCTATACGGTATATCCCCCTCACCCATGGTCTTGATTTCCCTTGAGAGAGCCTCACCCATGGGGACTTTTAGGCATATTTTCCCCCGAGTGACCCTCATCCATGGGTCCAATTGTTGTCAGTTGGTACCTTGCCTGACCCTCACCCATGGGATTGGTCATTAGTCTCATCCTTGCGTGAGCCCATTTGGTGGGTCTCAATCCTTTCTTGTTGTAACCTCATCCATGGGTCTTATCTTGGCGTTTGTGTGACCCTCATCCATGGGTCTCCTTTTGGCTTTTGTGTGACCCTCATCCATGGGTCTCCTTGTGTGACCCTCATCCATGGGTCTCCTTTTGGCTTGTGTGTGACCCTCATCCATGGGTCTCCTTTTGGCTTTTGTGTGACCCCCATCCATAGGAATCCTAGTTTGTCTGGAAGGCACGTGCTTGGTCTGTTTAGGGTTTTAGTGCTCAGCATGGGCCGCTTTAAGAATGCTTTACCACCTCCTCCTCCTGCTCCCAATGTATATATATCTTTGGGACGTCGTTCTTCAGTGAAGGGGAGAGAATTGGTCGGGATCCAGTCTCGTTTTCACATTCCCATCGACTATCGTATTAGGCTTCCTACATCTGAGGAGACAAGTACAGCCATGGTAGGACGTGGTTTCGGAGTATATTTAGCCTCTTTGAGATTAGGTCTTCGTTTTCCTTTGTCTAACTTTGGCATGGAGTGGCTTGATTATCATTGCATTGTCCCAGGGCAGCTTCATCCTAATGGCTGGGCTCAGTTAGTTGGTTTCACCATTCTATGTCATATGATCCAAGTACCTCCCTCTGTAGAGTTGTTCGGTTGCTTCTATA
Organism: Diospyros kaki; assembly: GCA_036245055.1. Taxonomy (NCBI): domain Eukaryota; kingdom Viridiplantae; phylum Streptophyta; class Magnoliopsida; order Ericales; family Ebenaceae; genus Diospyros; species Diospyros kaki. The sequence continues at coordinate 14,829,972 of BSEG01000009.1, read as the reverse complement.
GGTTGAGAAGGGTCGAACGGAGGGGTGTCTTTTTCACGCTTCAAAGGATTGTAGGTCTGTCCCCCCTTTTTCAAAAGCTTCAAAATAAGGTAGACTTCGAGTCCCGATGGATTGTGGTCGAGCCTCCTTCCAGCTGGAAAGCGCCGATTCATTGGTGTTGGGATAACGAGCGAGACTTCTGGTTGGAGAAGCTCGATGACATTGGGATTTCCCGGGCTGTCTATCGCCGAGTGATTGAGAGATTATGTACCCTTGGCACTTGTAATCTATCTGACCTTCTTACCTCAGAAAATATTGCTGCTGCGGGGTGGGGCATTCGGCTAGAAGACATGCCCGGGCCCTCCAACCTTGCTTTTGTGCCTTCATCGGCCATGCCCGAGGACACCTTACAAGTTGAGGAGGAAGAGGGCAGCGAGGAAGAGGACGAGGGTCCCGAGGAAGAAGAAGGGGGGGATTCCCTAGGGAGTATGGTCTTTCCTGGTTGTTCTTCCCCTGAGGGTAGACCCCCAGAATTTGTAGAGATTGCCTTTTAAATACTAATTTATGTGGCTAACTCTTATTTCAATCCCTTGTTTTGCAGGCGATATGAATCTATTCAAGGAACAGACGCTTAGACGTCGTGGTAGGAATTTACGACAGTCTGGTGAGCAAGATCCACAGCCTCCTCCTCAAGCGTCTCAAGGCTTGCTGCAGGGACTTTCATCTGACGCACCAGATCCCAGCCATCTTCCTCCTCCAGTTCCTAACTCGTCTCGACGGCGCTTAAAAATGAAAAGATCTGAAGCAGGTACCTCATCCAATCTTTCTTGCCCCGAGACCTTGCCCCCCACGTCGGACGTATCTATGTTAGACCCACCGTCCCTTGAAGGCGCCCTTGTGGAACCAAATCCCATTGACGTGTCTGGCTCGCGAAGAAAGGGGTTTGGCAGCTCTCGCTCTTCTTTTAGTGGCGAGCTTGACCGAATCAGGGAGGAAAGTCGACAACCCTTTGTCCCCTTTCGCAGGGACCGGCAGAAGTTGAAAGCCGAGCTCCCAGACTTTCGACCAATCCTTCCTCCCATTGTTGAGCCTAGGCGAAATCCCGTGCCAATTCTCAACGGCACCCGGGTGAGGGGTGACCATTTCACTGTGCAGCCAGGGTTAATCGATTCAGATTCTATAAGAGACCCAGGGGTCGGTGCCAGGATGATATACGCTACTGTGCTTCCTCAAGATGAGCAAAATTTTTTCGGCATTTGGCCTAGTGTTGCCAATTCTCCTGAGCAGAAGATTATTGAGGTAAGTTATCTTTGTTGTGCCTGCACGTTGTGCTTGTTGTGTGACCTGGTCGTTAGTCTTCTAATGCACCTGTTTGCGTCTAGGGGGTCCAAGGGTTGGTGATATCCAACGCCATCGGGAGAGCCTATCATCATCAGGCTGAACAAGAGAAAGCGGAAGCGAGAGAGAATATGGTAAAGTGGCGGGATCATGAACGCTCGCTACACGCCGAAATCAGAAAGTTGACTCGAGAGGGAGAGGACACGCTGTCCAAGCTGGTGGAGGCTCGTGGTGAGTCTTCAGGCATGAAGGGGGAGTTAGAGGGGCTCCGGAAGGATAAAGAATCGTTGACGAGGGAACTCTTAGAGTCTCGGAAGGCTCATGAGAATTTGCTGCAAGAGCATTCCTTGAGGGTAGATGATCTTGCTCGTCAAAGGAAACAAAATAGGTCGCTCCGGGATCGAAGAAATGAAGAGATTTCCGCGGCACGCAAGGAGGCTGTGAAAGAATATCGCCTATCGTCGGACTGCCAAGAAAGGAAGATCCGTTATGGGGGTTGCTTCACCAAGTATGGATTCTACCTTGCACGCACACATCTGGAATCCAAACGCCCGGGAGAACAGTTTCCTGAGCTGGTTTATACGGATGAGGTAGAGGAGTCTGACGTCCCCGACTGGCGACAATATAATGATCCAGACCCCACGAGCCCTAAGACTTATTTGAATGCCAACTTGGCTGATGATCTAGAGAACTTGTCGGGCCCATGGGAGCCGTACACCTTTGCCTCGGCAGAAGTGGAGATGACTGACGCCCTCCCTTCGACTGGTGATACAGTTGTCCCAGCTGATATGGTTATCCCTTCTTCGGGCTTGGAGGAGGGTGAACCCCCATCTGCCCCGAGTAGCAGTGCTCCGAGCTCTGGCAGGAGGAAGCGGACTTGAAGGAGATTTTTCCCCCTTTAGTGCAGTAGATTTTTTTTTTTTTTGGTAGTAGTAGTAGTTTTCATTTCTTGAATAAGATTTGTCTCTTTTCTTAAACAGTGGCTACAACTTGCTGATTTCTTATTGTTTTCGAGCGAAAATCTGGTTCCGACCTTAAGGTTTTGGACTCTGCATGCCACAAGGTGGACTATGGGCGTTTCAGCCCGTAGTGGTCCTTTAGCAATTCCTTGCAACTCATTGTCCCTATCATCAGGCCAGGCCAATTAAGTAGGCTAGCGGGATAACCTTTTGATTTCAATGTTGATGGGTTGTGGTGAACATATTTGTCATTTCACTAGACCGGGCCACTTGGCTTTGAGGCAGGACGGCTATCACAGTCGTCGGGCCTATTGAGCCGTGCTTTTCTCATAGCGTATTATGTGGCAGGGCCTTTTGTATTATTATCGGGCTCAGTAGAGTATTCCACTAGCGGGACATTAATTTGCTTGCTAATGTCATTTGACTTTTTCACTTCCGGACAAGACTTGCCATACTATTCTGCGGGGAAGCAAAAAGGCTTTATTATTATCTTTCTCCTCTTCTCTTTTTTTTTTTGCGAGAAGGGACCCATAGCGAGTCGTTCTCTTTCATTTGCCTTGAATAATGAAGAAAGGAAAGACACAAGCATTTTACGTGGTTCGGCAAAATGTGCCTACGTCCACGGTCCCTCTTCGGGTTCATATTATTATTGCGTTACATGTCCGAAGGAGAGTACAATTTCAGGTGGTTTGTGCTCCACGTCTTACCCATGGTTTCACCCTGGAGCGTTTGGAGGATACAAGTACTAGGGCCTATCATTTCTTGGATGCGGTACGGCCCTTCCCAATTTGCTCGAAATTTTCCATCCTCTCGGAGTGCATTGGTGATGGCTGATTTTCTGAGGATCAAATCTCCTTCCTTGAGAGGTCGGCTCCTTACCCGAGAGTTGTAATAGTTGGCAACCCTTTTGTGATAAGCAGCGATACGTACCGCCACCCTGTCTCTCTGTTCCTCGATGAGATCAAGACTCTCTTTTAATGAATCAAAGTTTTCCGAACCGTCAGATTTATCAAAAGCATCCAATTGGGGTGACCTGCACGAGATTTCCACTGGAATCAAAGCTTCTGTTCCGTACACCAGGTTAAAGGGTGTTTCACCCGTTGAGACCCGACTGGTTGTTCGGTAGGCCCACAAGACGGTAGGTAATTCATCCACCCATGCTCCCTTTGCACCTTCTAGCCGAGTTTTCAAACCATGTAATATTGTTCTATTGCTGACTTCTGCTTGTCCGTTAGCTTGGGGATATGCTACTGAAGAAATCCTTAGCTGAATGTCCAAGCCTTTGCAAAAATTTCGAAAAGAATCACAGTCAAACTGCTTTCCATGATCGGTGTTAATGATTCGTGGGATTCCAAATCGACATACAATGTCTTTCCATACCATGGCCTCTACTTTCCTCGCGCTGATGGTGGCTAGGGCTTCAGCTTCAATCCACTTGGTAAAATAATCCGTTGCCACCAAAAGGAATTTCCTTTGCCCTGTAGCTTGCGGAAATGGGCCGAGAATATCCAAGCCCCATTGAGCGAAGGGAATGGGCTGAAATGTGGGTTGTAGTTGTGATATCGGAGCAGAATAAATCGGGGCGTGCCTCTGACATTTATCACACTCTTTGACCTTTACTTGTGCATCGTGTTGTAATGTGGGCCAGAAAAAGCCAGCCCTTAGGATCTTGGCCGCGAGGGCCCTTCCTCCTAGATGCTCACCGCATACCCCACTGTGGACCTCAGTCAAAGCATAATTGGTTTCTCGAGGACCTAAGCATTTGAGGAGTGGCATAGTGTGCGCTCGCTTATATAGCATCCCATCTATTATTGTGAAACGAGCTCCTCTGAATTTAATTTTCTTAGCCTCTTTTGGGTCTACCGGTAATTCTCCTGTGGTCAAATATTTGTAGAAAGGGATTCTCCAGTCGTTACTATCCTCAATACATGCTACTTCAGGTTCTTCTATACTTGGTCGTTGAAGGACTTCCACATACACTATTCTCCCAGTAGTTTCTTTAGTGGATGCTAATTTGGATAAAGCATCTGCATGGCCATTAAGGGATCTGTTGATTTGTATTAGCTGGAAAGTTTCGAACGATTGTACAAGTGCCCTGACTTTCTGGAGATACTGTCCCATGGTCGGCTCTCTAGTCTCATACTGCCCGTAGTATTGCTGAACGATTAGTTGAGAATCACTGTGGGCTATTAATCGTGTTACCTCAAGTTTTCGGGCTAACCTTAGACCTGCGATTAGTGCCTCATACTCGGCCACATTATTCGAGCTTGGAAAAGCGAATCTTAGAGAGTATTCCAGAGATTCTCCTTCTGGTGGGATAAGCACTATTCCCGCTCCACTCCCTTGGGAACTAGCAGCCCCGTCAACGAACAGTAACCACTCTGTTATGTTCTTTTCCTTGGCTTCCCTAGAGGGTGTACATTCGACAATAAAGTCCGCCAATGCTTGCCCTTTTATAGCTTGCCTAGGATGGTATTGTATGTCATACTCACTCAACTCGATGGACCATTTGGTGAGACGACCAGAACACTCAGGCTTTTGCAAAATGCTCCGCAATGGTTGGTCTGTCAGTACGCTAATGGAGTGGGCTTGGAAATATGGCCTCAACTTTCTGGAGGCGCTCAATAGGGCCAGTGCCACCTTTTCCGTGAAGGGATAACGTGTTTCCGGCCCTTGTAGAACCTTACTGACGTAGTATACTGGTCGATCCACCTGTCCTTCCTTTTTAATCAGCACTGCACTTACTGCTTTGTTACTTACGCCCAAGTACAGATACAACACTTCCCCAATCTCAGGCCGAGTCAATAGAGGGACTTCTTTTAAGTACTCTTTTAATGCCTCAAACGACTTCTGGCATTGCTCCGTCCACTCAAACTTTTTCCCTGCCCTTAACGTCTGAAGAAATGGGAGTTCTCTTTCAGCCGATTTGGAGAGGAAACGCCCAAGAGCCGCCATTCGACCTGTTAGCTGCTGCACCTCCTTAATTGACGTTGGGGGTTCCATATCTAGTATTGCTTGAATTTTTTCGGGGTTTGCCTCGATCCCCCTTTGTGTGATCATATACCCTAAGAATTTTCCAGACTGAACTCCAAATGCACATTTTGCTGGGTTTAGGCGCATTTTGTATTGCCTAAAGACTTCGAGTACTCGTGCCAACTTTTTAACATGCGATTCCTTTTCCCGACTTTTCACGATCATATCATCGACATATGCTTCCATCGTATCACCCAATAATTCCTTGAAGACCTTATTCACCATGCGTTGATAAGTGGCCCCTGCGTTCTTGAGCCCGAATGGCATAACTTGGTAACAATATGTCCCTTTTTCTGTAATGAATGATGTTTTCTCCTGATCTGGAGGATACATCATTATCTGATGATACCCTGAGAAGGCATCTAAGAAGCTCAATAAATGATACCCAGATGTTTCATCCACCAGTCGATCAATCCGAGGTAATGGGTAGGAATCTTTAGGACACGCCTTGTTGAGGCCAGTGAAGTCTATACACACGCGCCACTTTCCGTTGGATTTTTTAACCATGACAACATTGGCCAACCACTCTGGATATAACACCTCTCGAATGAAACCTGCCTTTAGTAGCTTATCAATTTCCTCTTCTAACGCTAGTAGTCTGTCAGGGGCGATATTCCTTTTTTTCTGTCGAACAGGCTTGAACTGAGGATCCACGTTCAGATGGTGACATATCACGTCTGGACTAATCCCTGGCATATCCCTTGGTGTCCAAGCAAAGACATCCAAATTTTCTCTAAGGCACCCCATGATTTCTTCTTTTACTGTTTTCGGAAGCTTCGTGCCCACATACGCCAACTTCTCTGGATCTGTGTCACTTAAGCGCACTGCTTCTAACTCTTCCATTGGTTGGGGCTTGCGAGCAGTCTCTTCTGCCAGGGATTTGTGTATGGCTTTTTCGGCGATAGATAAAGTCTCTTCTGCTCTTTTTCCTTTTGTGGACGATACATAACAGGACCTTGCCTTCCTCTGATCTCCACGAACTTGCCCTACTCCTGAGAGCGTGGGGAATTTCATTAATAAGTAGCAAGAGGACACTACGGCCCTCATATCATTGAGGAGCGGTCGGCCTAAAATCATATTGTATGCTGCAGAAGGGGCTTTGACCACCATGAAATTCGCCTGTCGAGTCACACTTTTAGGGTCGGCACCCAATGTGACAGGTAGTTGAACAGATCCTACCACCGAGACAGCTTCTCCAGTGAAGCTGTACAGGGGAGAGGACACTTTTCTCAACCGGTCTTGGGATATGTGCATTTGTTCGAAACAGTTCCAATATATTAGGTTAACAGAGCTGCCGCTATCCACCAAAATTCTACTGATGGGGTGTTTGGCGATAACAGCAGAAATTACCATTGGATCGTCATGTGGGAGTATTATATCACCTGTATCAGCAGGGGTGAACGTGATTGGCTCCTCGTCCTCTTTCACCTCCATCACGGAATTAACTTGGTAGGCCTGACGGGCATAGGCCTTTCGAGAAGAAGAAGTATTCCCAGCTAAAGTCTCGCCCCCGGAGATAACATGAATGGCTTGATGAGTTGGCTCATTGTCAGGGGGGGCCACCATTCTGTCATCTCTTATCCCTTCGTTTTGTCGTAAATTTCTTCTATCTTGACCTTCGGGTCTTTCTTCCCTTCTTTGACGTTCTCTGTCGTTTCTTCCTTCAGTCCTTACATATCTTTGCAAGTGTCCTTCACGAATGAGTGCTTCGATCTGATTTTTTAGCTCCCTACATTGATCAGTAGAGTGCCCCCGAGTTCGGTGATATCTGCAGTACTCTTCTTGATTTCTCCCCATGGGGCGATCTACCTTTTTCGGAAGCTGGAGGAGACCAGATCCCTCTACTGCCGCCAATATAGTTGATCGGGGTTGATTGAGCCTAGTGTAATGATGGAATTGTGGCCCTACTGTATCCGACCTCCTGACCCGTTCTTTCCGCTGGTTTGACCCTTCTTCTATATCTTGCTCTTTCCTCTTTCTCTCTCCGTCTTCACTTCCTCCTACCGTTCTCATCATCTCCGTATGGAGTATGTACCTGTTAGCCCTAACGAACAGGTCTGCCAGGGATTTCGGAGGGTCCAGGGACAATGATTCTTGCAAAGGGGTTAGTCGTGTCCCTTGGAACATGGCAGACACTTCCATTTCAATCGGTAAATTACAGATCTCAAGTGTGGCATTTCGAAATCTGTCCACGTAGTGTCGTAGGGTCTCTTTATTCCCTTGTCGGATGCTAAGCAGATACGTCGCATCTTTCTTCCTCTGACTATTAATAATGAATGCATTGATAAATTCTGTTTTTAACTGCCCGAATGAAGAGATGGATGCCTCAGGTATGCCGTTAAACCAGGCTCGAGCATGCCCAGTTAGGGTTAAAGGAAATGCCCTGCACATTATCTCGTCGTCCCATCCATGAAGCATCATTAGAGATTCATAGTTTTGCACGTGATCGTAAGGGTCGTCCCTTCCTGAATAGGGATTTATTTGAGGCATCTTGAACTTCCTCGGCAAAGGTTTCTCCATTACTTCGGTCGCAAATGGTAGCTTTCCTCTAGATTGTTCCTCCGAAGCAGGTAATAACTTATTTTGTTGTAGGACCCGCTCAATCATCTTTTTCATATCGGCGGCCTCTCGTGCACTAAATGTAGTAGGGTTATCCTCAGGCCCATCATTTTGCTTGGTTGTGGGCTTGGCATCCCGGCCTCTTTCCATCGGAGTGCTGGCTACTGTTTCCGAATATCTTCCTCGTTGCGGGCTTCGTCTTTCTGTCTTTCGACGGTCAGTTCTTTCATGATTTCCTCGAGAGGGAGATGTTTGGCTGTGATCTTCCCTTAAATGAGACCTTGGTTGATTGTTTTTAGTTGGGACATGTTGAGCGTGGGTTTCAGGACTTGCGTCTCGATAGGAGTCGTTCCCTGGTATCTCCTGACGAGCCCTGTGAGATGTAACTATTTCTGGGATGAACTTTCTCAATGCAGCTGGGATTGTCCCGTGGGGGACCAAACTTTGCAAAATTCCAGCCATTTCCTTCAGAGCTTGTACTCCTTCAGCGTGTTGCTGCCGTAGGGCCTCGTACTCAGCCCAAGGAACGACGGATGGGACCTGCATACCTGAGTAGGGTCCCGAGAAAATATGTGGGGCAGTAGGAGGAGGCACCTGAAGTTGGGCCCCCAGTGGGTGAGGCCGCTGCTGGAGTGTGAGGGATGGGTGACCCTCACGAGGGGATTGATGGGTGAAGGACGGTTGGCCCCCATGGGTGAGGGGAGGTTGTCCCTCATGGGTGAGGGGCGGATGCCCCCCATGGATGAGGGGTAACGGGCTCTCGCGAGCAGACTGATGTTGATCTTCCACTCGAGGGAGGGTTTCTCGTCTAGGTGATTGGGCCCCACGGGAGAGGGTCTGGCGATTGCTTCGAGTTTGTGCCATGATGAGGAAAGAGTGTTGCAGCTTTTTGTTTGCGTTTCCCACAGACGGCGCCAATTGTTGTTACGAGATTACAACAATGAATTTATAAAATGGGAAACCACCGATGTATGACCCTCGTATGGCGTATCTGAGCGATGAGTGAGTCTCCCGGGGCAATGCGACAGCGATGGGTGAGTCTCGTGAGGCGTTTCCGAGCGATGGATGAGTCTCCAGAGGCGTTTCCGAGCGATGGATGAGTCTCCGGAGGCGTTTCCGAGCGATGGATGACCTACTAGAGAAAGAATCGGTTAGGAGCGCGGGCGGAAGTCCCCGCGCGGACCCTCCGATGCTTAAGTTAGATCACCGTAGAAATTAAGTATTCGAAAGTAAGAGAGTAAATGCGAGAGCCAGAGATTGCATACCGAATGAGGGAAAGTGACCTCCTATTTATAGCAGCGAGAGGGGCATCCATGTGTCGCGTGTTCCGAGTTTTGTGGCAAGAATCTCGGAGAAGCTTTGACCAAGTCTCGCGGGAATAACCTCAGGGCGATTTTCTTGGAGGCGGTGGCGTAAGAATAGGAGGCCCGCGAAGGCGAATGTGGATCCCTGGGTGACCCTCACTCGGGGGTATCTGTGGCCATGGGGAAGAGGAGCACGAGGGGCCATGCGCATGATTGCATGGGGCCGGGTGCGAAGCGGTTACGTATGCGAGAGGTCGCGCACGAGGGCGTGTATGGGCGGCCGCATGCTGGCAGTCCCGCGCGCGGTCGTGACCGCGCGCGAGCAGCCGCATGCGCGCGGCCTTGCGCGCATGGCCGCGCGCGCGGGCAGCCGCATGCGCGCGGCTGCCTTCCTTCCCCCGAGTGAGGTCACTCGGGGGTGTTTTTTCCCCCGAGTGACCGCCACTCGGGGGAGGGGGACGCCCCCCATTTGCCAGGGCGCGGCCCCCACCAGGCAGCACGCGTGCTGCCTGGCAGCACGCGTGGCTGCCTATGGGGGCCGCGCCCGCCACCCCCGAGTGACCTCACTCGGGGGCGGCGTCCCCTGGGTGGCCTCCTTAGGTCACCCAGGGGCTGCCACGTGGCACTCCCTCGGGGTGCCACGTGGCGCTGATTTGGTTGATTTTATTTTTAATTCTAATTATTATTATTTTTTTGTACACATATATATAACACATGTAAATACTTTGTTCTTGTGTGATTGATTGGTTTAATTGTAATTTATTATTGATCCAATTTCGTAATACCCTTACTAATGTAGATAATCATAAACATTAATTAATTCCTGTAAAAGGCATATCAAGAATAAACCAACATATAAGTAACAAAAAATTTGGAGATTTGAACTATACATGTGCAAGTAAGTATTCTGAGTATATATGTTAAAGATACAAGGTTCAATATCAATGTAAATAATATATATATCTAATGTGGGAAAATTCTAATAATTAAATTGTATCCATCTGTGTAAATTTCATTCGGCTGCCAGTGTCTCTTGACAAATGAGCCACATTTAATGATGAATACTTGGACTCTAGGACAAGCAACTTGCTGTTTATATATATACACAGGTGAGGAAACTTCATTGGCTAGAACTTTTCATTTGCATATATATATATATATATGTAGGCTAATTACTTTAACTCAACACGTAGTGTTTTTAGATATGCCAGTCATTCAACGGTCAGAGATGCACTACCCTTGCTTTCACAAGTCGTCGAAATGTTAAAAGGATCTTATCTCAAGTTCTCCTTCAACCAACTGTAATTCATGAAATTTAAAGATCCTACAATTGAAGGCTTCCAACACTAACATATACAGTACGGCAACAATTAATGTAGTAATTCTTTCTTCTTCAGTTCTTATCCTGTGCTTTCTATTTACGCATTTAATTAATTTTCACTTTAATTTGCTTGGATAGAGAGCGATCATGAGCCATAGATAAGTGGTCAGAATTTTTTCTTCCAATAATAGTCTAGTGGGTCCTTTTTTTTTTTCTCTGTTAGTTGATTCGAACTCTAGCGAATGAACTCAATTTTCAACGAACAAGTAAAGGAAAAAGCATTTGGTAGCTATCCCCACATTACACTTGGATAAATCGACTTCGTCCAGCATATAAATGACCACGTGCCTTCCTTTCAATCAGCAATTACTTAGAAATAGCAACCTTGCGAGTCTTCCTTTCTCTCTTCTCATTGGTTTGTCTCATGCTGTCATTATTTCCAAAAGGCAAAAGAAAAAAAAAAGAGAGAAAAATTCCACTCAGATCATCTGTCAAATAAAAAGCCAACTTAATTCACTTACCGTCCTCTCTGAAAAATGTCAATTCATTGAAATGATCAAAAATACTTTTGAGGGTTAATTAATGTACTGAGAAATAAATACAACTAACTAAGCATATTGCTTACTTCTGTGAGATAGAAAAGGAGAGGAGTCTGAAATAACTTCAACATAACAGAAAGGATCCACCTTTGAAAGGCAACCTAAAGCTCATAATTAGATGAGACAAAAAGTTAATCTTGCATTATGTCACACACACACACACACACACACACACACACATAATTGTTACTCCAACACGAGCAAGAACCGAGCCTGGGAATAATGAGGCATAATTAATGTACTGCCCGCTGGTCGGTGATGTAAAAAGCTATGAACAACTCAACCAAAGGACATTGCTTACTTCTGAGAGATAGAAAAGGAGAGGAGTCTGAAATAAATACAACTAACTAAGCATATTGCTTACTTCTGAGAGATATATAGAAAAGGAGAGGAGTCTGAAATAACGTCCATAAAGTTGCCCCGGAACACAACATAACAGAAAGGATCCACCTCTGAAAGGCAACCTAAAGCTCATAATTAGATGAGACAAAAAGTTAATCTTGCATTATGTGAGACACACACACACACACACATAATTATCACTCCAACACAAGCAAGAACCGAGCCTGGGAATGAGGCATAATTAATGTACTGCCCGCTGGTCGGTGATGTAAAAAGCTATGAACAACTCAAACCAAAAAAAGAAAAAAGCTATTAACTTTATCCGAATTAACATTGGGTTGTCATCTAAAGCTGAAACTGCACAAGCTCAAGAAGAAGAGATGATAACAAGAAACAAATGGATCTGCACGATATATGGGAAAAGAATCGAGGACCCTTTCCCTCTTTTTCCAAGTGGAACCTGCTCAGCTAGTTATTTATTTTTAGTGATCTTTCTTAGTGTTCCAATTAAAATAAATGCCATATTTATATATATATATATATATATATATATATACAATGGAATTCAGAAAGCACAGAGATTACAAATTTGTCTGTTTGGAGAGAGTGGAAGAATGAAAAAGAAAGCCTTTTTCAACCACTTGAAATTATGTTTTTAAATGTGGGCTACTTTTTGTCTGATCTGATTCAGAGTTGTTTGCTTAAAAGTTTTGAGGGCTTTTAGTGGCATTCCGATGCTTCTCTATGCATTAGCAAATTTGTTTTCCCTAGTGTGTTGTGTGTCTGCTTGAACATGCACGTGGCTCGAGTTTCTTTCAATATTGTCAAAGAGAATAATAAGCAAACTAAAAGATGAACTCCCAAACAACTGCAAGGAGGACATGCCACTGGCCGATTAGTCCAACAAATTTCTTATCTTCTTCTTGGAAGTTCCTCAATTAATAATTGGACCATTCCTTTTTCTATGAAACGTTCATCAATTGGGAGCTTCCATCTTATAATTAATCTGGCATCTTAATTAGCAGCTGGCATAAAATGATGGATAATTAAGCCCTTCTTAATCTGCTCTTAACTTCAAGTTTCCTGTCTAATAAGTAACTATCTCCACCTAAATCAACCCTGAATCCTCTTGTGTGGAGATAAAATGGTTGCCCATGACATAAACATTTCCTATCAAGCGTTGTGTTTTGGACCTCATTCTACCTACCTAGTTGGGAAGAAGAGACGTCGAGAGAATTAATCCATGACTAGTTTTGGAGCCAAACCTTTGTATATACAAATATATATATATAGCTACCATGAAAGATCGCATTGATCCTAACTCTAGAAATACAAGCTAGATTACTGTAAATTAATTAATTTCTTCTGTAGATCGTCTTCTTGCAGTTGTCCTAATTAACAAATTATTATATATATGTTCATCTATCAGACTCTCCACACACACACACACACACACACATATATATATATAGAGAGAGAGAGATTAATTATGACTGACCTGAAGAAAAGAAACGACGCTTGGCCGATGGAGGGCAAAAAGCAGCAAGCTAGGTTGTGTAGTTGGATGGTTTTTGGCATTGAGATTGAACGGTAAATAAGGACGAGTGGTCATGATGGGGAAGAAGGGCACATGAATCACAAACTCACTACTACTAGTACTGCAGCAATTAATGGAAAGTAAGCATTAATTTAGAGGTAGAGATCTCAGATATGAGTGAGTAATGCACGTGCCCTGCTTCTCCATCTTGCTCAACACTCACCTTCTCTTCTTGAACCACAGCTTGCAGCTATCCACACACAGAGAGAGAGAGAGAGAGAGAGAGAGAGAGTACATAGAATGGGAGCTCGGGCCAACCATAGAGAGAGAGAGTACATAGAATGGGAGCTTGGGCCACCCATATACAAGGCTTCGCTATCCTTGCCCACTTATTTATAGCACAAGAGCTAGAAGGATGTGTGCTTTTCTTTTTCTTCAAAAAAGACTTTGGGGGCATGATAAATTTGCTGACATTACTTTTTAGGTATATTGTTGGAAATGGTAGATACATTCACAATATATATATATATATATATATTCGTTTACTTTTGATGATCTGATCACCCCTTATATTTTTAAGTAAAATTCATTGCTTTACTAATAGTATCATAAACCTTGTCTCGTTTAACCCATGATAACCATATTATTTTAATATGATTAATTTATAATTCTAAATAAAACTACCAGTCCATTATTTGATATGAGCATTTTTAATAAAATATTTTCCTTCATTAGATATAAAGTAGTCAATCCTTCTGCTCATAAATTTTATCTGTGCAATATCACTTAAAAATAAAAATAACATTTGTACAGAATTTTGAAGATTGGACTAGAAGGGTGAGATCTAATGAAAAAGCTTAATTGGGTGATGTCCCATGAGGTTACATCCCGGACAGGACCACAACCTGTCACTGTGGAGTCATTTTTACAAAGTTGCCCTCCTAGCTAGGCTTTTTTTTTTTTTTTTAAAAAAAAAAAACAAACAGAAAGAAGAAAATAAGAAAGGAAAGCAGAAGACCCTGAAGGGTTTGCGCGTTATTTGTATCCCTAGTAAAAGTACTGGGATTTGGTATAATTTTCCATGAATTTTAAGGTATCTATTTAGGATGTTTTTGGTTATATATTGTATTTTTCTTGGCCTTGCGAATGCCTTAGCGTACCTATAAACTCTCATAATTTTGCTTCTTTCTTTTTTCTATTCTCTGTCAAGTGTAAGCAGTATCAAAAAGTACATTTATGTCTATTCCACCATCAGTAGTAGAAGTGTTATCCTGTTAGAAATAAACAATATTGGGATAAAAAGCTAGGGAAGAACAAAAGAGATTTCTTGGAGTGATTCTTCAGCTCTTATCTTGGCTTACACAAATGACTTAAGCATAAGGGCTTTTATAGGTATAAGAGACATCCCAATATATTGTAAAAATCCATAATAGTTCAGTGAACTAATTAATAACATTACCTACATAATACTACGAATGATAAAATGCAATAAGCTATGTAGGTACATGAACCCATGTAAATGCACGATCCTAAAAGAAATACTAATTGTATCAAGTTTAATTTTCCAACATCCCCCTTTTAAACTTGATTACCTCTGGTGACTCTAATCCAAACATGCAATGTTGCAGAATCTTTAAACTTTTGTGCTTTAGTGAAAATGTTTGCAACTTGATTGTGGGTCTTCACAACTGAGTTCCACATCCTTCTTCTCAATGCAATCTCTTATGAAGTGAAACTTTGTGTCTATATTTATATGCTTGCTTTGATCATGGAACATGGGATTCTTTCCCAAAGCAATAGCTCACTTGTTATCAGTATAAATGGTTGTAGCTTGATCTTGTGGCATGTGATGCTCACAATTTCCATAGCCAAATTGCATGAAAAACACATGATTCAGTTGAAACATACTCAGCTTCACAAGGAAAAAGAGTCACAAAAGGTTGCTTTTTGAACACCAAGTGAATGCAATATCACTCATAAAAAATAGAAAATTGGTGGTGCTTTTCCGATCATCAACTTTACCACCCCAATTACTATCATTATAACCATAAAGCTTGAAATTTTTAGAAGGAGAATAAGCTAAGCTATAATCAAGGGTACCTTTAATGTGTCAAAGTAGGTGCCTCCATATATAGGCCAACAAGACCAGTACCACAGAGAATATCGAGTCTTATACAAGTCAAATATCTCAAACTTCCAATAAGGCTCCTATAGAAAGATGCATCCACCTTCTTATCCTCATCATATGTTAACAATATTGCTCCACATTCAATGGGGGTACTTATCGACTTACAATTTTCCACGTTAAACATCTCAAGAAATTTCTCTACATATATAAGCTTTTTGAGAAATGAAAATGCCATCTTTATTTTCCTTCACTTCAATTCGAAGGTAGTAGGACATGAGCCCAATGGTCTTCTCAAACTCTTGAGCCATCACCTTATTAAATTCTTCAAACATTTTTGTAATGTTTCTAGTGAAGATCAAGTCGTCAACATACAAGCTCATGATCATAAAACCTCCATCTTTATATGTTTATTGTCTTAAGTTATATAATGCTTTCATAACTTAAATACTTTATCTTTATATCCCTTTACAACATATCCCAAAGGCTTGTTCAGTATACACTTCTTCTTCAAGGTGCAAGAAAGCAGACTTGACGTCCATTTGACGAATCTTCCATTTATTTTGAGCTGTCAAGGGTATAATCAATCAAATAATTTCCAAGTGAGCAACAATGATAAAGACCTCATCTTAGTCAATACCTTGTGTTGTTATCTGAATCCAACAATTAAATTTATGTCCTAGGAAATAACATAGTAGAGCCTCAATGAGGAGCTGAGGGAAAAGTGTTAGTGACAACAAGGGGGGTTAATAGGTGTGTAATACTTGACAATTTCTAAAGGACTCAGGGATAATTTGTCTTGAGGCGTAGATAGAATTTTTAGAAGCTTGGGGGTTATAGTATAAATTTTCAGAGTTATGGGTGGGCGAATCAACTGCAGGGAATGCCCTAGAGCTTAGATATTACAAAAAAAGATATGGGATTAACGAGCGTCTCGAGACAAGATTTATGGCATTGAAAGAAATTGAATCAGACGCAGTTTTTGGTATAGCTATGATTTAGGCTAAAAAATCAAATAATCATAAGAGACTTTCGAAAATTTAACGGAGCCCTGCGAGGATTCAAGTTTTGTCTAAGGAGCAACCTTGAGGTAGTTTCGGGTTGAAACAAGGGGGATTCACGATCAAAACATATTTTTGGGCCAAAGTGTAATTTATGAAACTTGGCCGAAAGTGGTAAAACGAAACTTGGGGGATAAAATGTGAAAGAGGAAATGTAGGGGTTCGTTGTGAAATTTTTAGAAACTCAAAGGGCTGCATAGAAAGGCCCAAATGCAATTTTGTAGTTTGAAGGGGAAAAAAGTGTAATTTTTAGAAAAATTGGTAGTGTGAACACTACCAACCACCTTTCCCATCACTGATTTTGATTGTTAGAGGCTACCAGGAAGGGCTCAAAAGCACCAGGGCTATGCCTAGAGTCATCAGGACCTACCCACGATAAGGAATCGACCACGTCGATGGCCAAAAAAATTGACCTCTGTAAGTTAATCTTTGAGGCTAATGATGAGGGTTTTGGGTTGATTTGAGGAAGGTTGAGGCATTAAAGACCTCAGATTTAACAACAAAGGGCATTTCTAAGCTCGAAATTGGGTATAAATAGGGGTCGATGGCTAAAGGTTTTTGCATCAATTCAAGCTCAAATTCAAGCCTTTAGAGGGTGAATTGAGGGATAAGAATAAGGGGCTTTTGTTCCTTGTGTTTTGTGGAGTTTTTTTGGAGAGTTTGGTGAGCCTTCGTTTAGGTTTGGGAGGGTTTCGAGTGGTCGCCGGAAAACTAGATAGAAGCCTCAGCCGAACCTTTAAACGATCGGTTGAGCCATTTTCGGTGGTTGTTTCAAGTCTAAAGTGGTACCATTGTGATTGA
Organism: Diospyros kaki; assembly: GCA_036245055.1. Classification (NCBI taxonomy): domain Eukaryota; kingdom Viridiplantae; phylum Streptophyta; class Magnoliopsida; order Ericales; family Ebenaceae; genus Diospyros; species Diospyros kaki. The sequence goes on along the minus strand of BSEG01000009.1, from coordinate 14,813,014 downwards.
CTTAAGGTGTTGAGTAAGGTAGGAGCAAAAATTAGCAAATGTCGGTGGCCAGAGTTAGAAAAGAGGACCGACGCGTGAGATATACGCTTCAGTTTTCACTCGTAGTAAATGTGCAGGGCACGTAAGGGTGTGTGAGATCTAGGTATTTTTTGAATTTTATTTTAATATTTTTGGAAAATTATTTTATGAATTATGATGTTAAAAAATTTGGGAAAATGTTTGAGGAGGTATTTATTTTGGAATTATCGAGGAAAAAATAGGAAGAAAATAGAGAAAAAATATGAGAAAATTATGAAAAAAATAGAAATTGATGCTTCTTTGAACAAATATGATGATCAGGGTACATTAAGGCTCAAAGTTGAGTAGTTGTGCGATTATTGAGGGCTAGCACAAAAATTGAGGTTAAGTATGAGGTTCGAGATATTATGAGTTTTGTTCAAGATTAATGCTTTTCCCCAAAAATTTATGCGTGATGTGTGGCCTATGTTATGCATGATATTTACGAAGGTTGCTAAATCTTATGTAATTAATGAATATTTTGTCATATCTGTACATGTACTGTTGCATCGATTGCAATGATATTTCACATGGCATGATATTGTTAGCATATCAATACTTGTGAATGGGATGGGATGTCGCCTTGATAGTGTAGCCGTAATTCTCCAAGGGTATTGTCGGAATAATGTACAGGAGTATCCCGTGTCGAATGTGCTTGCCGGGGTGACTGCCTAGGGTTTTGCGCCAGGTTGGTTTGCCAAGGAAGTTACACTAAGGCATCTATTTATTCTTGTTCATGCATCATTCATTCATTCATTCATGAAAGTTGTTTTAACCCTTTCTTAGAAGATTCATCTTCTAATGTTAGACTTTTGTCCCTAAAATATAAACGTTTCAAGCAAGATGAGCAGACAAAAAGACAAAGGAGTAATTGAAGCTTGAGCGTGATAAAGGTTGTGTGATGGGTCCTATGCCAAGGCTAGGACCAATTATCCAGTTAGTTTATGTTTGTTTTTCATTGATGGTTATTGTAATGTTATGATACGGTTTGTATGGACCTACTTATAAGTTGAATTATGAGATTTTGAGAGGATCTGATTCTGCTTCTGTTTATGGATAAATTTACCATTCCTTAGTTTTTTAATGGGAGTGATAATTTAATGTATGTATGTTAAGGATTGTAGTTCGATACACTGAGGTGGAAATGTGAATGTGTGTGAAAAAAAACCTTAGCATAATAACACGCCCTGAAGAGAAGAGGTGTTACAAGGTGCCTAATTGAAAGGTGGCTCAATCCAATGTTTGGGAGAGTAGGTTCCTTAGGGTAAGGCTTAATCAGTTGTCTGAGAGAGTGAAGAGTGCTAGTGATCTGTGCTTTAATGCTAGATTTAGATGATGTTTGGGTTGTTTGTAATCAAATATATTTGATGTATCTTTGTATATTATAAATCAATAAAAGACAAGTTTATCATCATTCATTAAACTCTCCAGTTTGTTGTATGAATGAGTCCTTGGATTTCCTGTTTGAGATTTTTATTCTTAAGGCGTTAAGAATATGTGACGAGATTCTCTAGTGATAAGATTTCTTAAATATTCATACTCTTTAAAATAATTGGATGGAGACTCTAATTAGTTGATTAATTATGGAATGACACAATGTTTACTAACTTGATTAGTATGAGATACTAATGGTTAGGGGTGGTGAGTCACATATCATATAACATGGGGATGTCTTTAGTAAACTCGTGGGTGGTTGTTGGAGAACAACGCATTGAATGTGACACTGATGAGTGATCACATGGCATTATGGATAATGATTTGGTCATCGAGTTACGATTGTGTATTACTCCTTAGACTTGAACTCACATGGTTGTTTTGTGTATTGGTGTGTGGGATTTGTTAATGCGCTGAACCATCCAATTGTAAGGTGGGGACTTTTATCTATGTGGTTCTGTATTGCTGGTACATGGAGGCAAGTACTCAAGGATAGGATCTGTCACCCTCGTCATCATTGATGAAGCGAACGTCTAATGTGGTTTACTTTTAGTGTGATGGGAAAGTCTTTGACCAAGGTAATATGATTAATCAAGAAAGTGTTTCCTAAGGTATCGTCTAGTCACACTAATCAGATCTGACACATGGTTACTTAATTTGTGAGTTTATCATTCTGTGACTCTAGCTCGGTTAGGACGTTGAATGATGGAAGGATTATAGCACTTAGTAATTGTCAACTGCAATGGGCTCACTTGATGTTAGACTTCATTGACTTTTATATTATCTTGGATAGTTTCTAGGATTTTCCTAGGGTCTTTTAGATCGTCACTAGACTATAGAGAGATTCCTGTGAAGGGTCAAGGTGTTTCACCTAGTGCCAAATGGGATTTGGTGCTATTTGTTTGCTAACAAGCAGTGAACCTAGAACGTCACATAACATATAGTATATCATCTGGTTTTAGCATTGTGCACCTATTATGTCTCGGACATCATTAATAGTTAATGATGGTTTTGGATATATCATTAAGTGTTAATGATAGCAGTTCGTTAAAAGTTAATGGGCCAATTATGGTTTGCAAATTGTTAGTGGATCGGGCTACAATTTCTTCTAGAAATAGCAATAGAGTTGATTGCCTCATTTAGAGAGTCGACTACCACAGTAGTCAACTCCCTAAAGCTACCAGTCAACTTTTGTAATGCCCCAGACAAATGTAATGGATTACATGTGGCATCAAATTGGAGGCGGTGTGGCGATAATCTAGAGGCAAAAAATTACACAGGAGGAGGGGAGAATTTTGGTCTTGGTTTTTGTTCTCTATAACTTCTTTCTACTCTTGCTTTTGGTTAAATTCATAGAGCTTAAGAGTTACGTTTATGGTAAATTCTAGAAAGTTTGTTGAGACACACGAGTGATGATGCATCATCATCCTCAGGCTAGCATAGGATGAGGACTACAACATAGTACCAAGTAGCTGGCTAGGTGTGGACAGACTAGGGTCACCACAACCTAAAGTGGAATCTGTCTCAGTACAGAAACAATTTCTATGCTCCACTTAGCATTGGGCTACAAGTATGTTATTTATTGTACTTCATATGATGAAATATAGTGTTGTTTAAATACCCAAGTTGTGTATGGTGTGTGTATTTATGACTTCTGTTGTGCATGTTTGATGTGCAAAAAATTTTAAATTTATCTACACCACCATATGTGTATTCCAACAAAGAGTATGCCTTGAGTCTTCATATAGTTTTAGGGAGTCTTTAGGAGCCTCGCTTCGCGATGACTCAAATCTTAGGCTAGCCAGTCTTCTAATGGGTCTAAAGAGTCTTTGGATGGATGGGCTCTAGATAGGTCTACAACACAAGAACAATTAGAAGGAATGTGGGAACTCCCCCATGCAGGCCCTCTGATGCTTAAGTCAGGTGATGCGATGGAACTAAATGATGTGTGTATGTACGTATGTATATATGTATGTATGTTGTGATGTTCTGGATAGGTGTCTTCAGATGGGACAGAACGAGGACTGTAACGTGGTACCAAATAGCTAACTAGGTGTGGACATACTAGGCTCACCATAGCTTGAAGTGGAATTTGTCTCAATACAAAATTAAAAAGATTTGAGTCCTTAAGAAAGAAGTAAAACCAACTCCCAAAAAGATTCAGGTAGTTAAGAACAAGGAAATTATAGGAGGATAGGAGCCTAATCCATTGGACCCAAAGTCCTTGGGTACCAATTGAATTTTTATTTGTTGTAGTCCTTCTGCCTCATAACCAACAGCTCGAGGATCAGTTGGTTCATTGATAGTGGTTGTTCTAGGCACATGAATGGAGACATGAAACACCCCAATTCCCGAAAGGGCGTTACTGTAACCTAAGATTCCGGGGATAAATTTTTTTTCAAATAAAAACCCATCACAAAAACCATTTCCCGAAGATCCCGTTACACCTTCTCAGTATATCAACTATGAACCATTAATAAACCAAGACAGGTTCACCAACGCAAATGCGGAAGCTAAATCGAAACCTCAACAGGTCATAACCGAAACCACTTTATTTATATATAAAGTTGCACCAACGTTTACATGACATTTTCAAAAGTAAATAACATAACTGAAAAGACATAATGTAAACTATCCACTAATCGCCGTCACTCCTCGACGATCCCTTTCCCTTTTGCACCGCTGCCTTCACCTGGAACGTTTGAATATTCCAGGGACAAAGTCCAAATTAGATGATGAATCATCTAAGTGAGAGTTCAAAACACATTTTTTGTGAATAATGCAAGACATGAAATAAACCAATACACCTGGTAAGCCCTAGCTTAAGAGAATTCCCACGCGTTTAACCCTACCACGGGAAAAGAGCAATCTCTCTAAAAGCTATGCCACCACACCGACTCGACGACACGACGACGCGACGTGATTCTAGCTTAAATGGGGCTGCCAACGCATCTCACCAGAATACGTTCCCACCTTAAGCATCCAGGAACCACCATACAATCCCAACTCCAAAATTTCACATGGACCACCTAGTCGTCCTAGTGCAACTTCCTTGGCCAAACGGCCTGACACGGAAATCAAGGCGGCTATCCTGACATGCACACCTAGCATCAGATACCCCTATTATTCCGTCACGCCCTTGGAGAATTACGGCTACACTATCCAGACAACATCCTAGGCTGACATCCCACATGAACAACACAGTATGGACCACCTAGTCGTCCTAGTGCAACTTCCCTGACCAAACAGTCTGGCATGAAAACCAATGCGGCTATCCTGACATGCACACCAGCATCAGATACCCCTATTATTCCGTCACGCCCTTGGAGAATTATGGCTACACTATCCAGACAACATCTGAGGCTGACATTCCATACGTACACATAAAACTCAAGACAATGCCACAATTCACAATTCAATGCATCATATAAACAACATTTATAAAATGCAATGCACAGTTCAAAACGTTTAGGGACAAACCTCCCTCATAAATCCAACCGTCACCGGTTACCATTTTAATGCACAAAACCATTTTGCATGAAATCACCATATGTTCAGATAGAACAAGCACAATTAATCAAGTTTTGCGGGCGAACACTCACAACTTTAAATCAAATTTTTGGGTTGGAACCACTCACAAGGAAGCCAAATTTTGGTAGCAAACAACTCACCTTGAACGAAACTCAAAACACCTTGAATCTTGTGTCGAACCTCGACTTTTATGCAACTCCTCAAGTATTTTAACCAAACCACCTCCTTACACGTCCTCATGCGCTGCCCAAGTGCTCTGCACATGTGATGCCTCGCGTATGCTTTAAAAACTCTCTATCCACTAAATCCGAAGCACTCTTGTCTAGCACGAACTTCTCAAAATTTCGAATGAGAAACCTTTGGCTATGAACCCCTATTTATAGGTTTAGGAAACTTAGCCACCAAGAAATGTATATTCTGTAATCATTTCAAATCTTTCAAAATCTTTTCCAATCATTCCAAATCTTCTAAGATTTTCTATAATCATTCCAAATCTTTTGATATCTTTCGCAATCATTCCAAAAATCTTCTAAGATTCTCTACAATCATTGTAAATCTTCTATAATCATTCCAAATCTTCTAATATCTTTTGTAATCATTCCAAAATCTTCTAAGATTCTCTGCAATCATTGTAAATCTTCTATAATCATTCCAAATCTTCTAATATCTTTTGTAATCATTCCAAAATCTTCTAAGATTCTTTGCAATAATTGTAAATCTTCTATAATCATTCCAAATCTTTTAATATCTTTTATATAATCATTCCAAAATCTTGTAAGATCTTCTGCAATCATTGTTATCCAAATCAAATCTTTTCTTATCCAATCAAATCTTATACAAATCTTATCCTTAAAGTCATCATGAGCCTTCATCTGATCTCTAATGTCATCATGAGACTTCATCCTTATCTCTAAAGTCATTTATGAGACTTTTCTTGAATTTTCCAAATACCCCTAGTAAAAAGGTTTCAATTATTACACTTTGACCCGAACTTTTGGGTAATTGCACTTTAACCCTTTCTAACATGGTCCTCGGGCTAATTTTTAATTGCATTTTAGTCCCTGAAAAATGGACTAATTGTGCTAATACTCCTAATTTTTAGATAAATTACACTTTTACCCCAACCTCAAAAATTACGATTTTGCCCCTGACTCAAAAACTGAACTTCTCTTTAAAGACCTTTATAACCTTTTGAAATATCCTAAAACATTGTCTTTAAAATTCCGAAAAAATATCGTTTCGATCTCCTTCTGTCAATTTCGAAAAAAACTGCACTTAGGCCCGAATCTTCGTTTTGGATACAAACCCTTTTGTTTCTTCCAAAAACTACTGAAGGGTTACTCTATATGCCAAATATGAACTTCCTTGGGGTTCCATTGACTTCCCGGATGCCCCGTACGATAATTCGGCATTTTAGCCTAAATCACAATTACCTTTTTTTAGCTGTACTGGGAACCGTTCCCGATCCAACTTCTTTTGATGCCTAAAATCATAACTCGTATTACTTGTCGATACTATACCATTTTCCTTGGCTATCTAGGGTCCAGCGTACTCCTTCTGACTAATTCGATCGTCCAAAGTTGCGTTAGTGTACACTAAAATCTCATTTTTCTGAAAACTTCACTTGTATCCTTCATCAAATATTATTTATAACCTCAAATCATTCCCGGGTATTACAAGACAAAAGCCTTTTTGATAGGCTAGAAGAACATCATGGCAACTATGTTACTTTTGGTGACAATTCAAAAGGTAAAATAGAAGGTAAAGGTTCAATTCGAAATTCTGTTCATACCTACATATCTAATGTATATTATGTCAATGGTCTTAAGCATAACTTGTTAAGTATTAGTCAATTGTGTGATAAAGGTTATAGTGATTCATTTAATGAGCATGAATGTAAAGTGGTAGATAAACACACCAATGCTGAAATTTTTACAGGCAAAAGAAATGGTAATGAATATATAATTAACATAGGAAATTTAAATAACAATACATGTCTTGTTGTTGTAAATAAAAATGAAAATACTCTATGGTATAGGAGATTAGGACATGCTAGTATGCATCTTGTGTCAAAATTAATGAAAAAGAACTTAGTAAATGGTCTTCCTAAAATGAACATAGATAAAAACAATTTTTGTGATGCATGCATGAAGGGTAAACAATTTAGGAATTCATTCAAGTTAAAGAACATAGTCTTAACCTCTTGGCCAGTTGAACTACTTCATATGGATCTACTTGATCCCATGAGAACACATATGTTGGTCCCTTAAGGTATGGTTACTCAAGAAAGGGGGGGGGATGAATTGAGTGATTAAAAATTTGTACTTTTAATAGTGAAAATCCTAGATAGATGATTTTATGAAAACTAAGCTTGTATAAATATGTATAAGTGAGATTGTTTGATATTGTTTTTATTGCAAGCCACAAGATATAGCACTACAAGAAAATGAATGGCAATGAACAACACACAATATATAGTGGTTCGGTGTATTCCAAACACCTAATCCACTCTCCCAAGACCTAACCACTCTTGAGGTTCCACTAAACCCAACACCAAGATTTTTCCTTAGCTCACCTTGGAAACTATTACACACCTAGATTTTAATCGGTTCTAGGCAACCAAAATAGTTCACAACAATGGTTTAAATGGATACAAATATTTGTCCACTCTTGGACACAAATGAAACAATTAATATACACAAATGTACAAGGCAATGATAAAAATTATTGCATTAACCTCAGTTGATGGAGATATTTGGATTTGGCTTGAGTAACTCTTTTCCAATTTTCCTTGAGGCTCTTGGATGAATGGGCAATGAAGCTTGAGAGCCTTGGATTTTCTTGGAGATTTGTAGAAAGAGCTTGTGTGAGCTTTTAGATCTTTAGAAATGCAAAATCTTCTCACAATTTCGAGCCCCAAATATTTATAGTTGCTGCTAGATGATCTGCATAACAGCCAAATTTTTTGACCGTTGGACTTAGAAAGTTGACTTTCCTAAAGGGGAGTCAACTTCCATTTGAATGAGAGTTCACTTCCAAGACTGAAAGTTGACTTCTCCAATCAAGAGTTGACTTCTCAAAAGACAGCTCTCGGTTAGCAAACTAGGAGTCGACTTTCCAAGGCAGAAGTTGACTTCTTGGTCCAACTTTGGGAAAAACATTTTTTATGAATTTTATATTTGTCTGAAAAATGGTTTTGATGGAAAATAACAATCTTGATCATACATATACTATGAAAAAATATTTTATAAATTAATTAGAAATAATTAAGATCTACAATTTGTATATTAAAAGAATATCCTTTTTAATAATCATCAAAACTTAAATTAGAGATTAAATGGAGCAAGTTGGCTCAACAACATGGCCTATGAGTAAAATCATATATCTCTATGGTTTTTGATGACTATTCTAGATGTACTTGGACTATGTTTTTGATAAATAAAGATGATACCTTTGATGAATTCATAAAACTTTGCAAGAGAATTCAAATAGAAAAAAAAAATAAAAAATCTCTAGTATTAAGAGTGATCATGGAAAGGAAATTTGAGAATATTTCTTTTAAGTCCTTCTGTGATGAAAATGGGATCTCTCACAACTTTTTAGCTCCTAGAACTCCTTAGCAAAATGGAGTTGTAGAGATGAAAAATAGGTCCTTAATGGAGATGACAGGAACCATGTTATGTGAGAACTCATTACCTAGGTATTTTTTGGGTAAAGCAGTCAATGTTGTTTGCCACGTATTAAATAGGGTTTCCATTAGGCCCATTCATAAGAAAACTCCATATGAACTTTACAAAGATAGTGATATGCCCTGTAAAAAAGAAAAGGTTCATAGAAAATCGAGTGGGCAGGCACTTCACAGCTCTGAGACTCCAAGATGCACCGAGAGTCCAAAATGTGATGAGAGTCTAAAATGTGACGAGAGTCACGAGACCTAAAAGAGTCGTGAGACATGGACATGAAGCCCAAAGGGAAAACGGGTTGCAAGAGTTCAAGAAAACAAGCCGAAGGAGCAAGAGGTCAAGCTAAGACCAAGTGGGGAACACCCACTCAGTCATAAAATCGAGTGGGGAACACCCACAAGGTTATAAAATCAAGTGGCTATGGCTTTGACACTATTTTGGTGTTTTGGGCATAACTCTCTCCTCCGAGCTCCAATTGAGGTGATTAAAAAATTGGGCTTGAAGTTGATGCACAAACACCAACTCGGTTATAAAATCGAATAGGAGTGGCTTCAGCGCTGCTTTGGTGTTTTGGGCATAACTCTCTTGTCCCAGCTTCGATTGAGGTGATTCAAAATCTTATGGAAATATAAGAGAAATATATACAACTTTCATGTTTTGAGTTTTGAGAGATACTTGTTGAATCAAGGAAAAAATCGGGCTTTAATTTGATGCACCTGCATTGTTGACTTTAAGGCATGGGAACTCCTCAAGACCGAGCAAGTGAAGACTCACTCGGTCATATAACCAAGTGTGTAACACCCCCTCTCCTAGAACTGCCTGAGAAGAGGTGTTAGGAGGATAATAGATAAAATAAAATAATACTCTCTGATAAATTGAAATCTGATAGCATAACTGAACATCTCAATCAAATTGAAATAAAAACTATGAGTCAATCATAAACTGGAAACCAAAAACTCTGTGTAGGGGACAATCCCTCAATTGAAATATAAAATAATCCTACATTAACAAGACATTATAAACTAACAAAACACCCAGACATCTTTGATCTTAAGTGGTTTCACGTACACACACTACTGACCATTGTTGCTAGGCCCCACATTTGGTACTCCCCTGCTAGGACCTGGATGGTGAAGAGTACAAGGTGAGCTACAAAGCTCAGCAAGTAATAAGGTTGAAAGAATAACTGAAGCCAAATCAAAGAATATTTATATTGATAAATTACTTACTGAACTTGTACTGAGTATAATAACTATTTGTTTGCATTCACAAAAATGTAATGCACATAAACTATAAACTAAATGCATGTATGCAACTTTGGCACATAGGGCCACACAATCTATAATACACATCTAACTGATCTGAATCCTGCATACAAAAAAAAAATGTAAGCATATACTTTTGGCAATATGCTAATAGTCCCTGGTCATCACCAGGCGAACAACTCATATCTGAGCTATAACTAAAATTGTGGGATCCCCGCGGACTAGCTGCCTGGTGCACATACTACAATGCAATGCTCACATACACGCTAACACACGATATGAAGTGCTCCATATAAAGTCATGCTCCATACTCATACCAGAATGTATGCACATAATGCCACGTAATAATGCTGATCATGTCATAATAAATACTAAACATGTCGTCTTATCTTCAATATATTGGAATACAAAGATTCTATGAATTTTGTATTATGGTATGGGTATGTTAGATTTATCATACTTGGCATGAGAATTCAATATTTAGAAGTATTGAATATTTTAATTTAAAGAAAAACTTGGATTAAACATCACTGAAAGTTCACTTAGATTTTTGCAAAAGCCATCCGGATATGAAAAAGGCTCATCTGGATACATTGGCGTTCAAATCAGAAGCTATTCGAATGTGCTGGAGCTTATTCAGATATGTAGTTCAAAACTTGATAGGGGTATCCGGATATGAAAAAAGACATCTGGGTATCAACTTGACCCATCTGGATATATTGAGGAAGACATCCGGATATCACAATAAAAAATAAAAGGACACATCCGGATATGACTTAATATATCCGAATATCACTCACAATGGAATACACACATCCAGATACGACACAAGGTATCCAGATATCACTCTCAAGGAATCATTGAACTCATCTGGATGCAGATCAAAGCATCTGAATGTCAAACAAGGACATCCAGATACGAACAAGGCTATCCGGATGTCTCTCACATGAATCTTTTTCACTTATCTGGGTAGGCATTGCCCCATCCAGATGACACTCACATATATAGATTAACTCATCTGGATATGGTAAGACCCATTTGAATATCTGTAATTAAATTTAACGAACATGAACGCTAACAAAGACTGAAATCTGTAACAAAACTTAATGATTCTACACCATTCTGAATAAAATCTTGGGAAAATGAATCCCAATTGATGTGAAACAACTTTAAGGATGATTCAAAGATAATATTTGATTAAATCGCTATAAAGATCATGCATATATGAGAACTTGCCTCTAAAAGAAATAAAAGGAGGAAGGAACTTGCAACTCAAAAGAAAGAAGAAATAGTAGGACTTGCACTCTAGATGGGAGAAGGAGTAATAGAACTCACAATCCAAAATGGAGAAGGAGTAATAAAACTTGTAATCCAAAATAGAGAAGGAGTAATAGAACTCGCAATCCAAAATAAAAAAGGAGTAATAGAATTCATAATTCAAAATGGAGAAGAAGTAACAAGACTCTCAATCTAAAATGGAGAAGGAGTAATAGAACTTGCTCATACTTCACTGCTATACGTATATATATATACGTCTCTGCTTACTGATATAAATCTGAAAACTACAATGAAGAACTAGAATAATCTGAAAACGAAACTAATATTAACTTGTAATGGAAGAGATTACATGGAATATATTTGCCTTATGATATCAATCGGATCAAACGCTTTCAATGAGACCTCATATGCAAAGCAACTTTTGTAACTCACAGACTTCTTGGCTCTCTGCTCCTCACGCGGCGTGAATAACACTATAGCTTATGTGCCTTTATATAGATAAAGAAATAACCCTAAAAGTCCATCTCCTTCTCCTTTTATAATTTGGAGTCCTTATTCTTAATTAACTTGGAGACTTTAAACCTAAACCTTATCACGTATGGATTCCCCCAATTACTTAATATCTCTAATTAAATAATTCAGAATAATAAAAAATTATTATTTAAAACTCTAGAATTACCTTTATGCCCTTGCACTTAATTTCACATAATTAAATGCCATTTAAATGCTATACTCTCAATTAAAAATTCTAAATTGCCACATTAAATATTTAATTGGCAAATTTTCTTAAGCCAAAAATTAGCTAAATAATTCTCAATAATTCTAGGCCCTTCTAATGGGTCGTTACAATGTGAGTGTGACCCACTCGGTCATATGACCAAGTGGGTAGGGGTCTCATCCCTCTCTATCTTTTTTACTCTCCAAATGCATGCAGAAACCAAGTCACTCGGTGACCGAGTGGGTATCACTCACCCACCTCTCAACCCTTGGATACACCATCATGGCCGTGGAACTCTCAAATGGGCCACGAGACCCACGGGATGGGTCGCGAGACTCCCGGCGTGGCCACCATGTGTACTCTCTCTCCCTCCTTTATAAATAGAAGGCCACGCCTCCAACCTCTGGTATGCTCTCTCTTGCACTTGGAATAGATTTCTGCTCTCAAGAATTTACTTAAGCATCAGAGGGTTTGCGCGGGGACACTCACCCAACCCCTAATCATGCATTCGTCTTACAGGTCACTCGGTTATCAAGGCTCACTCGGTCATCAAGACTCTCTTGATCACCAAGACTCTCAGGACACATTGGTGACGAGGCTCTTAGAACACTTTGGTGACAAGACTCTCGGAAGACTTTGGTGGTGAGACTCTCAGAACATTTTGCTGACGAGATTCTCGAAACACTTTAGTGACCAGATTGTTAGAAACACTTTGGTGATGAGACTCTCAAGCCACTTTGGTGATGAGACCGTCAAGACTCATAAGACCCTCAAGTGCATTATCCATCATGAAGTGAGTCTTGAGGAGTGGGATGGTATCTCTTGAGGAAGGTGTTATGGGGACACCATAATCTTGAACAATGAGATGCAATTTCGAGGATGAAATCTTTTTTTAAGGGGGGAAGGATGTAATACCCAAGGCTTTTAGGGCGTTGTTATAAAGCGTTTCCTTGAAAGTTGAAGGATACAGTTGATACATGTGAAGTTCCTAGGTAATCGTTGAGGAACAAATGAAGGATTTTCTAAAAGATCATGGAAACTACCACGAGGAGGCATCATGTTAAGGTATTTTGGAGAGGTTTAGGGAGTTCTAAGACTCAAGTGATATAAGTGCAAAGAATTTTTGGGCTAAGGAGTTATTTGAAGAAGTTTAAAATATCTTCTAACTAATTGGTTAAGAGAACCAAATGAGCAAACTTATGGTTTGGAAAGTAATCATGAGTAATGATGGGGAATCTGGAAAATGTAATTAAGCATGTGGTGGCACATATCTCAATGGACAGATATCCCAAGGGGATGAAATGGCACAAATCACTAGGGGCACATGGCGCGATACTACGAAAGCAATGATTACCTTATCCAAGCGACACATGGCACACTCAGATTGGACATGGATGCCTATAAATATCAAGCCTTTATAAGGGACAATCTCACCATTAATCAAGAGGGAAAAAGGAGGTGAGTTGAGAGGAGAAACTTTGCAAAAGAAAGAGGTAGAAAAATGTTTCGTCGAAAAATTTGGACCCCCACCGTAAAAGGACTAAAATAGCATCAAAACAAAACGGTAAGTTAAATTTATTTCCATTGTTTGATAGATAATTGAATAAGGGTCACGTGGGTTCAAACGAAGGTCAAATCGGATTCCAGACAAGGGAGAACGGGTCGAAAAACGTCAAAATAGAGGGGCGATGCGTGCAACTCATGCGCCACCTGCCTGCTGCGAGTGCAGCACGTGGGGGTCCTTCCCCCAGTGCATGTGAGTGCGTGAGGGGCCCCCTTGGCCCCAAATTTTATAGTCTTGGTCTTTAAATTTATCCCTAGGACCCCATGTAAAAATATTTTAGGTTTGAGTTACGAAAGTATGTTATTTTTGCAGAAAAGCATTCCCGAACCCTGTGAACAGTACCTTAACGCTTCCAAACCAGCAAGGTGAGTGTTTCTTGCATCCTTTTGCTATATCCCAATCATTTTTTCTTCATTGGGTGTGGGTGTTGGCTTACATATCATGCCTTTGAGGCTTACATGTCATATTTTTCCTTGGTTATGCATATTCCTTCTGCTTTGTCATATATCATGTTTGTTGTGGTGACTGTGGCTAGTTGTTGGGACATCATGGATAATCTCGTACTCTTACGTTGAGCCAAGGAGTGACTATGATGACTGTGGAGGTGATTGCAACACCTTGGCATTGCTACTACAGGGGTGGATTTCCTAATGACCTTATAGCATCTGAACGCATGTCCTTCATTGTTTGATTCACTCACTTAGATATAAAATCTAACTTGGGTTGATGCCCCTGGAACATTCAACGTTCCAGGTATGTCGAAAGTGCCAGGTGTTTCAGGTTCCAGTTCAAGTGTGAGCAAAGAGATGGTACTTGGCTAGCTTTGGGATTTTTTATTTTTTTTTGATTTATTACATATCCATGTAATTTTACCACAATGATGTATTGTAATAACAGCTAGGATACTCAAGGTTGTAAGAGGTGTGCGTATGTGGGTGTCCTACAGTTGTACCTATGGTTATGTGTTGAGCGATTTTTAGAGTATTGGATGTCGTGAGCACTTCTTGTACCTGTAAAGGAAATATAGTGGAAACCCATTTATTTAGCTTTGGTTAAGCTTTTAGGTTCGATCCAACGCTTCCGTTGGCAAGGGTTTCCATAACACCCGTAGTGATGTCTTCTTATTTTTCTCATTGTTTTGTATTTGATAAAGTAGGGTGTTACATACACAATAGGCACGGTCCCTGGCTTAAACTAGGAAAGTGGACATATGGTTAATTGAGACACTTCGGTAAGAAGTTATGCCATTGTAGGTTCTTACGGGAAAAGAACAAATAAACGTAATGACATCAATATGATGAGGGGTCGTCATTTAAAGGAAAGAGTTTCCTAAAATGACAATTGATTAAATTAGAAAGAAGTTTCTAATTTAATAATTTGGGCTTAATTTAATACTTGGGCTAAATAAAGTATTTGGGCCAAATATTAAATCAAATTAAATATTTGGGATAAATTAGATTTGGGTCAAATATTAAATAATAAATATTATATTTGGGCTAAATTAGATTTAGACCAAATATTAAATATTAAATATTTGGGCTTGAATTAAATTTGGGCTAAATATTTTATAAATGGATTTAGGCCACTTTAATTTCTAGTTGGACTAGGATTAGGCTGCTTAAGATTCTAGTTAAACTAGGATTAATGGTAGCCCAATCCATGTCTATTAGGGTTTAGGAAACCCTAGGAGGTTACTCCTCTATAAATAGCCTTTTATGGGATGCCCAAATTAAGTTTTTATTTTTATGGTTTTCAAGAGTTGAAAATCCGTTCTTTTCCCATCCATACACAAGCCGCAAAAAGGAGAAGGAGCTAGCACTCCTATTCTGCTCTCCTTGCTAACGGAAGCGTGCCATGTATCAAGAGTTAGAGGCCGGACGCTTGGACGGCTCGAATCCACGAACGACTCGAAAATCTAAAGGTTAGATTTATTTTATTATGTATGTGAATGATTTAATTTTTACGTTGATCCAATCGCCGGAATCAAGGTAAGGTTCAAACTTTTTGAACTATGTTGCTTGCCCCGTAGTGATCTTGCTTCACTTTAACACACCGCCATATAATTAAAATACACGGACACACTGTCATATAAGATATATGGTCTAACACCCTACTTTTTCAGGCGTGTTATAACTTAGGATAATTCTGGGATATTAATTTTTTTTCTTTTCAAAACTAATGCTAAAGCATATCATTCCTCATATCTATCCCAAAATTTTCATTCATCTATCTCGAAGGAGAATCATCACAAACATCAAATGCAGAAGCTAAGAATTGAACCTTAACTTTAACATTAACCATAAATAAGGTTATGCATCATGATCCTTCAAAATGTTCAAAATTCAAAGTAGTAGAACTTAAATACATAGGCTACATAAACATATAACCAATACATCATGCACTTTCGCTAAGTGTCATTACATGCATCTTTCATCCTCATTTATGCTACAATCTTCATCTAGAAAGTTTGAATATTCTAGGGGCATAAACCGAGTTAGATGCTGAATCATCTAATTAAGGGTACAAAATTTATATTTCATGCATCTATGCAAAATGCAAAATGTCCTCATCCTTTTCGTTTGAGCCGACGAGGCATTAACCACACTTTATTACTACTCTCCATTTTTACAATCTCCTTGCTAGGCCGAGGTGTATGGCGGCACTAGTGGTAGAGTAGCAATGCCTGTCTGTACTCTCAAACATATACGATGCATGATTAACTAAATCATCGTGAACATATACATATTTCAACATCATAACATGTGTATGCAATCTACATGATGCATAGCATAACAAGGCAAGTCAACATGACAAAACCATTTACATAAAATTGAGTTTTGGGTTGAACCACTTACCTTGAAGGTTTACCATTGGAAGTTACTGTTCACAGCAAGCAAGTCTAGGTTTCCGTAGAACACATGAGTTTCAGTAAACCAAATCTCCAATATTTTTACATAGGGTTGAAGGGCATTCAATGAGGGGAAAAACTGAATATTTGCAGGGAAAGAAGAGGTTTCACTCGCTATCAGAAGGTGGCTGATGCACCCACATGTGCAGCCCTTTCCTGGCGCGTGAGCTGCATGTGCCTCCCTTAAAAATCACATAGTTTCACCCTCTTTTGGTTTTTTGGCCATAACTCCCTCATTTTAGATCTGATTCGACCCCCGTTTGAACCTATGAGTCCCTATTTTCCCCTTCTATAGGAATATAACAAGAAATAGAGCTTATCTAGCTATTTTTTTGACTATTTTACTCAAACTCTGGTGAAAACTCAAAAACTCTGGCGAGGCCTGTTTGTAATGACCTGTTAGTGGGTCCGATGGATATGTGAGGGAATGAAAAATTTATTTTATTTGAGACATAATTTTTAGAAGATTATGTGTGATATTTTTATGTGAATTGGCAATGAAGGAAACACGACGAAAAATTCAAAAGTTAACTTTGTTGGAGACATGACCCAAAATAAGTTAGGGTGTGCCATGAAGGGTTATTTGGAATGTATGGAGTTTAATTAATGTTTAAAGTGCCCTTAGAATGGTAGCAATTTCCATTTAAGTTGACATGTCATGGGGGCCATTTAAGTAATTGTGCCATGTGTGGGTGTATATATATAAGAAGAAGGCTAGCTTTGCAAGCATTTAAAGGCAAGGGAAAGAGAGAATAAAGGGTGGTTAATGGGGATAGAAGGCAAGAAATATAATACCCCATATTTTCGGGAAGATGTCACATATCTTTATTGAGTTTAAAATACCAAAAAAATATGCTTGAAATGGTAACAAGTGATCAAATCAGTCGCAGGGAGTGCCCAGGAGCTTAGATACCTAAGGATAAAAGTATATTTTTTATAAGCATCTCAAGACGAGATTTATAACGCTGAAAGAAATCAAATCAGAGACGATTTTTCGGTTAGGCTAGGTTATAGCCTGAAAAGACCGAATGATGGTAAGGGCTTCTCGAAAATTATGCATATCGAGTAATTTTGAGTTATAAATTTTGAGATTTTAAGTATCTCGATAAATTTGATGTTTGAGGGTGTAAATATAATTAGAGAATTATCCAAATGAAATAAGGATGAAATTATAAGTTCATGTGGAAAAATATTAGAGTTGAGGACTTGAAATAAGGGCCAAAATGTCATTTGGAAGAAGTTGGAGAATTAGCTTGATTTCAAAAGTTAAATCTATTATAGTTTTGGATTTGAAAAGCCATTCAAATATATCCTTGAATCTTCGGAGTCCATGGCTTAGATTGTGAGAAGTGGTATAATGTGATTGGTTGAAGAAATCTATAAATAGACACCATGGGTTGTTCTCAAATAATTTCAAGAAAGTTTGAGAGTTGAGGTACTCTAAGAGGAGGAGCTTGTTCTAGAGAGAGAAGAGGAAGTTCGGGAAGAAGGCAGGAAGAAATCAAAGGAGAAGCTAGGGAGAACGAGCCTCGTCGGAGTTACGATCCTTCATCGGAATTCACCGAAATCAATGAGAAAAAAAGCAAGTTAAGTCTTATTTTTTTTTTATAATCCTGTAGAGGGGGAAGAAGGGTCACGTAGGTTCAAATAGGGGTCGGATCGGAGTTAAAACGAGGGAGATATGGTCGAAATACAAAAACAACGCAATGTTGTCCGAAATCTGGTAGCAGCACGTGAGATACACACGTCGGTAGTGGTTGCGCATGAGCCACATTCCCAGGGCGCGTGAGGGGCCCATTTTCCTTAAAATGTTTCAGTTACACCCCTACTTTAATGACCCTCAACCCTATGTAAAAATATTTGAGGTTAAGTTTACCAAAACGTGTGTTTTCTGCAGAAACCTAGGTCGTTTGCTGTGAAATTATACCGCTGAAGAGATAAACTAACAAGGTGAGACTCCTATACTCCAAATCCTATTTTTTGTTCTCTTATGAGAGACTTCTATTTCATGAGACGTGTTTTGTGAAGTTTTTATACGCAAACTCTTATTGCTCTCTTACGTGAAATCATGTTGCATATATGAAATGTATTTTTCTGAAAAATATATGCTATTGGCTTTTTAACTGTTGCATTTATAAAATTCATGTGGCCATGCAGTTGTACCTTTTTGTTTTTGGCCGAGGGAAAAAGTTGGATATCCCCCGAGAGGCGTTATTCGTGCGCCATCGAGAAAGCTCTCGTGGGGAAGACCATGAGCTTAAGGAACAACGGATGTGGTGCTTGCATAAGTGCTATGAGGTCGGGCCGAAGTGACATGGTTAGGGACCTCCTGAGAGGCATTATGTGTTCGCCATTGAGAAAGCTCTCGTTGGAGGAGGCTATGTGTTCAGAAGGCACTTCAGAATAGTTCTCATTGTCTTCTCATACATTTTATACCTGCTCATGCATCGATATAAACTGTTTTTTTTTTTTTTTGAGTTTCTCACTAGAAGATTCATTTTCTAATTAGACTATGTCCCTGGAATATTCAAACGTTCCAGGTTCGACAAGCGGCTCTAAGGGAAAGGAGGTAGCTGAAGAATAAGTTTAATTTGTTGTCTGTAGCATGTTTAGAATATCTTTATTTATGTGTGAACCTATGTAATTTTAGATATGTTTAGATGTTCAGTTATCACTTGCTAGAGATGATGTCCATATAATACATTTTGTAGACATCTTGGACGATTTATTTATGATAAATAAAGCATTATGATTGTGAACCATATCAAGTTCGATCTAGCTTCCGCATTTGAAATTTTAGCACTTGTCTTAACTATTTGATTATTGGGTTTGTTAAGTTGAGAAGGTGAAAATTAGGTTTTGGGATATTGTGTGATTTATGCCAGCGATTGTGATATGAATAATTTTTATATTCCCGAAATCTTAAGTTATAACACGCTCGAGAAATTTGGGGTGTTACAGTTGGTATCAGAGCGAACCTAAGGAAAAGTTCACATGTGGCTAGATGAGTAAAGCCACCGTAAGTTTTGGTTATTAGGTTAGCATTTTTGAAATATTTAGTGGCATACTCTTGTTGCTTATTCAATTTGAATTATGCCATGCCATGATGATTTAATAGATCGCCCTGTCTTCTTGCTAGATGGTGAATACAAGAAGGAATAGGCACGAGAAAGGCAATGGCGAAGAAAGCAACACCAACCCGCACCTAGAAGGTGGTGTGGAAGGTCAAAGAGATGCATGAGCCGACCACGGTGAAGGCCGGATGGATAGGATTGAAAGATCCTTGAAAGAATGGCTGGGCAAATTTTGGAGTTGTAGCCCGAGCAAAGAAGCATGGATGCTTTGGAGAGGTATCTACGATAAAACCCGCCAGTGTTTCGAGGAAAACCGGCAGATGACCTCGTAATCAATGAATACTGGTTGAACCAGAACAAGAAGATCCTATAAAGATTGAGAATCTTGAATAAGGACAAGGTTGAGTGTGTGACCTATATGCTAGAAGAGGAAGCAACTCAATGGTGAAGGTCTATGCAGTGAGCGATACCTAACCGAATAGGATCTCAGGGGTCGGCGACAGATGTAAAATTGGGGGAGGCACCCTAGATGTCGTTGGAACGATTTAAAGAACTATTCAATGGGAAATTCTTTCCCACTTGCTAGAAGTTGGCTAGAGCTCGAGAGTTTATGAGCTTACGCTAAGGGCCAAATATGTCGGTGGCCCAATACGAGGCTGAATTTTTGCGATTAATCAAGTATATGCCGCTGTACGGGATGAATGATATGGAAAAAGGACGAAAATTCTTGCAAGGCTTGCGAATTGAATTTCAACAGCTGATGAGCCTGGTTCATGTGGAGTCTTATGCAGACATAGTTTTCAAAGCTATGACGGCCTAGGAGAAGATGACGCGTGTGGCAGAACTAAAGGCCACGACTGTTCAAACTGGAGGACAACCAGAGAAATCCCACTTGACTATGGGACCTCGGGATGGGAAGATCATGAAAAAGGGTAAGGCGTGCTTTAAATGCAAGAAGAGGCACTCGAGCAAGAGGTGCAATGGCCAAAGCATTGTCTGTTATAGTTGTGGACAGCCCGGGCACACTTCCAGAAATTACTCAAAGGGAATGGTCCAAGAAGGTAAAGCTATAGCAGCAACACTAGTGAGCGTGATCTGCTATAATTACAACCAGCACGGGCACATCTCGAGGAATTGCCCAAGGAAGAAAGAGTAGCGACTAAAGATTGAAGAGGGAAAAGGGACCAGATAGGGGCGAATCTATAATTTGACCAAAGAAGACGTAGAAGCAAACCCTGTAGTTATCCAAGGTACTCTCTTTATTTTGGATACTCTTGTGCATGCATTAATAGATCCAGGGTCTACTTATTCTTTTATATCGCATGCTTTGGCTGGGAATTTGAGAGTAGAAACCAAGTCTGTGGGGTGTCTTATGGTGATTTCGACACCTATGGGTAAAAGTATGAAGTCCTTAGAAATGGTGAGGGGATGTGAAATTAGCCTGAGTAATGTTTGGTTCCAAGCTGATCTGATTATGTTAGAAGTATATGACTTCGACATAATCCTAGGGATAGACTTCTTGTCTAAGTACGACACCAATATAGACTGTCGTAGGAAGATAATGACCATAAGAAGACCTGAAGAAGGGTGGGTCAAATTTCGGGGGCAAGGCGACTCCGAGGTTGGAAAGATGATTTCAACAATGAAGGTAGGAAAGTTGTTAAACCAAGGAGCTCATGGATTCATAGCTTATGCTCAGTTAGAAGAAAAAGAAATATTGAAACTCAATGAGGTGCGAGTAGTACGAGAATATGAGGACGTGTTTCTAGAAGAATTACTGGGATTACCTCCATCGCGGGAAATCGAGTTCTCAACTAAGTTAGTGCCAAAAACCCAACTAATATCAATCCCGTCATACCGAATGGCTCCGGCAGAGATGAAAGAATTGAAGAGTCAGCTACAGGAGTTAACTAATAAGGGGTTCATTAGGCCAAGCAAGTCGCCATGGGGCGCACCAGTGCTATTTGTAAAGAAGAAGGACGGGAGTTTAAGGATGTGCACTGACTACCATCAGCTAAATAAGGCCACTGTAAAGAACAAGTATTTGCTCCCAAGGATAGACGAGTTGTTTGATCAACTACAGAGAGCGAAGGTGTTCTTGAAGATCGATTTGAGATCCGGTTATTATCAGTTGAGAATTAAGCTAGATGATGTTCCGAAGACAGCATTTCGGTCGAGGTATGGCCATTTTGAGTATTTTGTAATGCCATTCGGATTAACTAACGCTCCAGCAGCATTTATAGATCTTATGAATAGAGTGTTCAAGCCCTACCTAGATCGGTTTGTGATCGTTTTCATAGATGATATATTGGTGTATTCTTCGAATGAGTGTGAGCATGAGGAACACTTGAGAATAGTGCTAGTAACCCTCAGGAAACACCAATTGTATGCCAAGTTCTCGAAGTGCGAGTTTTGGCTATCCCAAGTTACTGTTAGGCTAATTCGCAAGTGTACGAATCGCACAAGTAATATAATAAATGAGTAGAGTGTCGATCCCATGAGGATTGGATTAAGTACGAAAATTGGATTAACTTTAATATTATTTAGACTATAAAAAGAAGATGAATTTGAATAAATTAAACTAATGAGAACTAAAATTAAATGCAAATTTAAAAGCAACTTAACTTAGAAAAATATGGAGACAACTAAGGTGTTTCGAATCCACTTATTAATCCATCTTAATTTTTAATCAATTGGATTTCTATCAATTCAATGGGGTGAATATCTAAATTGGTTAGGTTCTTTCCTAAGATTTACTAACCTAATTAAATCTCAATTTGTTAACAATCAACCTATTTCCCAATAGTTATAACAAACCGAAATTCATTGTTAAGTTTCAATTCATTATCCCTCATAAGATTCAAGTATCAAATCCCTTATCAACTATCTATCTTATGAAATTTATTACTTCAATCTGTTATGAAAATCACCTTTTGGTCTCAAATCATAATACAAAATCAATTAAATGATGGTTAAATCATTTAATCGCATTAAGAACAAGTAATAAATAATTAAAATTACGATAGAAAGCCCAATCAATAAAAATCAATCATTCATAACAAACTTAATCTCAAACCCTAGTTAAATAAAATTAGTTCATAATAGAATTAATGGAATCCATAAAAATGAAAATAGAAATCAAAGCAAAAAGAATAAGAGCTCCCTGCGCCGCTGCAATTGCGCGAGCGGCCTTCATGCGCCCACACGTTGTTTCCAATTTCTGCCCAGCTTCTCCTTCCTCAATTCCATCTCTGTTGTGCCGCCAACTCTCTGCCCCCCAATTCCATGTTCTCCAATTATATATATATATATATAATTGTGTGTGTGTTGCACAGCGACTGCCTTCCTTCCCCCTCCAAGTGCCTTTATTATTATATATATATATATATAAAAGGTGCATATGGCAGCCCTAGTCCATCTTTTTTAATCTCATGCCACAGCCACATTATTATATATAAATAATATAATATAATATATAATATATAATATAATACATATATATAAAGATTATAATTTAATATATAGTATGATATATAATATGTAATATACTATTAATTATAATAACTTTGATTATATTATAATATTAATTATTTATAATACTTATTTTTTTATTTTTATTAAAATATTAATTTAAAATATTAATTTTGAAATTAATTTTATAATATCTTTTTTTTTTCTTTTTATGCCCAAATCTTCGAAATAACATCCTTCGTTGGATTCCTACAAAAAGAGATTAAAATGATACAAAATTTATGTAAACACACATTTTTTGTAGGAAAAATAGCACAAGTTTAAGATGAAAAGTAGATAAAAATATGCATACAATTAAACCCTATCAGTTACGGTCCTTGGTCATGTAATCTCGACTGAAGGAATCTCAGTGGATCCGACCAAGATCGAGGCTATTCAAAGATAGAAGCAACCGACGTGTGTGATCGAAGTGCAAAGTTTTTTGGGATTGGCAGGCTACTATCGAAGATTCGTGGAAGGGTTTTCGAAGATAGCTGCACCTATGACGAAGCTCATATGGAAGGAGGTTAAGTTTGAATGGACTGCCAAGTGCGAGGAAAGTTTTCAAGAGCTCAAGGACAAACTGACCTCAGCACCTGTGCTGGCAATGCTTAGTGAGCCTGGTGGATATGTTGTATACATCGATATCTCAAAGGTTGGTTTGGGTTGTGTATTGATGTAGCATGGTCTGGTGATCGCATATGGATCACGCCAGTTGAAGAGGCACGAAGTGAACTAGCCAACGCACGAGTTGGAGCTGGCAGCGGTGGTATATGCTCTGAAGCTATAGAGGCACTACCTATATGGAGAGACGTTCGATGTATTCACCGACCATAAAAGTCTAAGGTATGTGTTCTCGCAAAAAGAGTTGAACATGAGGTAGCGACGATGGATGGAGTTCCTGAAGGACTACGACTGCACCATCTTGTATCACCCGGGGTGTGCCAATGTGGTAGCTGACAGTTTGAGTAGGATTGTGCCTATTGTTATGGCTAGGTTGATGGCCCAGGAGTGGCTACTGATTGAGGCTTTTAGCCTGATTGTAACACCTCACTTTCAATTACACAATGAAGCAATAAGATATTCATTATATGCTAATAATGACATTGGGCATTATTGGAAATCCTTTATCAACAAAAGCAAGGATCGAACCTTAGTATGCTAAATAGCTAGGATATCCTCAAGTTTAAATAAAAGTCCGTCACGCACTAACATATCAGAGAGTTATAGCAGCTCACAAATACATAAATTTTACAGTACAGTCACAGAACACAATCACCATACATCCTTAAGTATCTTAACTGCTATTTACATTACAATATTGGGATTACACGGGTACCCAAATAAATCCAACTCTAAATCAGCCAAGCACCACCTCTGAATCCTTGCTCACGCTAGAACCTAGAGCACTTGATAAGCTTAACATACCTGGAACATTGAATGTTCTAAGGGCATGAAACACCCGAGTTAGATTATTACATCTAAGTGAGTGGTAAGAAAGAAAGAAATAGCGCATGCAAGAGTAATATGCAGCTTTGTCAGGAGACATATAGAAATAAGAATGAAATCTCTCCAAGATGACGGCTCACCACAAAAGCACGAGGTCTAGGCTCACCGCAAGAGCATGAGATCCCCTGAGATGTCCCAACATCTAGCCACAAATACAAATACCGAGATGTATATAAAATATGCAAGATTTTCTCAAAAGCAATAAAACATGAGATGTAACCTCCCGACCCCCTTACACAGGCACGAGATATCCTTCTTACTTGCCATGTATGAATCCCTCGGCCCCTTTACACAAGCTCGAGGTAGCCCTTTTACACAGGCCCACGTGGTCAGCCCCCTTACACAGGCCCCCGTGGTAGTTCACACACGATAAGCCACCAACTAGCCACAGCCACCAAATGACGAGATGTATGACAAAGCAGAAGGAATATGATCACAAGCCATGCACGAAAGATGTTATAGTCAAACTCGATGCAACAAAGTAGAAAGGATATACTCGAAACAAAGGGAACATAAGATGTAAGCAACAAACCATCCATAAGTGAAAACCAAAAGTGATGAATAGGAATCAAGGAGCATGCATAAGAACCACTCACAAATGAAACCAAGAATAAGCCCTTATCATCATAACTTTGAAATTTTTGCAATCTTCTCAAGCAAGCCTCCACTTCTTCCAATCCTAGGCCTCCAAATACACCTTCAAGATAAGCCCTTATCATCTTCTTCCTTTGCAAGAAAATCCTAGCCAATCCTAATCCTCCAAGTTTAGACTTTTAGGATAAAAATCAATCATTACAAACTTTGAAATTTCCTTCTTTGATTCTATCTTCCAAAGCAAGCCTCCATTTCTTCCAATCCAAACCCTCACATGGCCTTTAAGATAAGCTCTATTATCCTCTTCTTTTGCAAGCCAATACAAGTCTTCCAAGTTAAGTCTTCCAAGTTAAGTCTTCCAAGTTATGTCATCTTAGACTTTTAGGGTAAAATCAATTATTACAACCATTCTTCCTTTCCAAGCTAACCTTACAAGTTCCAAGGTAAGCCATTCCAAGACTTTTAGTGTAAGATTAATCATTCAACTTCCAAGCTTTACCTCAAATTCTAGGGTATTACATCCTCTCCCCTTTAAAAGAATTTTATCCTCAAAATTTTGCCCCGACCAATATGGTTTGCCTTAACTTTTGGCTTAAGGCACTTATTTTAACTCAAAAATTGAAGTGTTTTGTTCGAAAATCGGTTTCAAGGTTTTCGACCCCTTCCCAATTGTCAACTCATGACCATACTTTCGAGTCTTCTAGAATAGCTTGCCAGGTCTGTTCATCAGATGAGAGTGAATTTGTAACGCCCCGCTCCCACTTACGGGTGTTACTCATGAACAATTACCCAAATTGTCCACCTGCTCGGGCTTAGGTGAAGGGTAGACCATGTTTCAAGATGAAACGCCCTAGGTGAGAACTAGGCTCGTCTTTCCCTTCCCTCATTCCTAGGATTCACTAGCGGAATTGGGCTTTAACCACACCACATTGGCTAAAAAGAAAATCTCATCCAAAATTTCGGCATTATTCTCCAAAATGCTCGAAAAATCCCTTTGTTTTGAAAATTCCTCCGAGGCCCAAATTCAATTAAGAAATGCCCCAAATTTCCAAAAAATTCCAATTTTTTTAAAAAATTGGCCAGTAGGGCCCACGACGCACCTCAGGGCCCGCGCGGCCACGCGCTCGCCCTCGCGCCTGGCAGCGCGCGTGCCCGTGTGCGTGCGGCCGCCTTGCGGCTTGATGCAGCAGTTGGCTGCTGGCCGCTGCTGCTCCCCCCTGCTGCTGCACTGCTGCAATTTCATTCCTTCTTTTTTTTTTTCTTAGGCCTTTAAAGCCCAATTTTTCCATAAATTAAAATAAATAAAATACTTCACTTTCATCCAAATCTGACTCTATTTTTCCAACAAAATCATTTTATTTTACATCTTGGTTGCTTCTCACAACACACCCAACAATGAGACTTACACCACAACTTAGGCTTCAAAATGCCATAAGCCAACATCTCATCTTAAAATAAAATCAAATACTCCCAAGATATGAATACACACATGATCTTAGGCTTTAAGAAGCCATTAACAATCAAATTAATTTACATCTCATAAATCAAATACATAGTTTACACCACTTTAGCCTTCAACACCCATAGCCATTTCTCTCCCATTTTCACCTTTTCCATGAGGTGTTCAACACCTACAAAGAGGTTCAACAAACCTCATGAGCTCAAAAGCTCAGTAAGGGTGCATATGCAAAGTAAATACAAGCATAACAAGTCTATGTAATGGCAAATGCATCCAAGCATGGTTAGGTCATTCCATCCTCACAACCCAACATGGTTTGAGGCATCAACCTACCATTTCATTCCCACCCCCCATGGCCATAGGTCTCATGTACAAGTAAAGCATGCAAAGAGATACATAAAAATTTATGCAACCTACTCACAATACAATGCAAGGCCTCCTCCACATGGGACCATCCCTTACCTTAACTTTTTTTTCTTTGAAGCTTTAAATCCTCTTCTCAAGAGAGCTCCCACCATCATCTTCTCACATCTAAGATGACATTCCAACATGCCACTTACTTTACATACAAACATACTAAAGTAAAGAGAAGAAAGAAATAAACTTACTTTGATTCCTTCATCTTCTTCTCTCTTTCTTTCCATGGGAAGATTTCAACCCTTACTCTCTTGAAATGGGAAAAATTTGAGCATAAAGCTCTCTTTCCCCTTATATACTTCTTCCCTTTCCTTTCTTTTCCTTTTGGATTAATTTCCTAGTCTTGATATTTTAAATACAAGACTTCATCTCCACCCTCCATTATTTTCTCTTTTGGAGAGGAAATCCTAGCCTTGCATAACAAGCACAATCCATGTGCTTTGGAGGCTTTAATCTCATCCATCCAATTTGAAAGATTAAATCTTCACCCTTAATAGAAAACACACTCTTAAGGAGTTGGCAATCCATGCCAACCACAAGCTTTCATCCACCGCCATTGGATCACCATCCCATTAAAAGATTAATCCCAACCATTGGATTTATTAATTTCTCAACATTTACTTAATGGAGACAATTTTCACACATCAAGAATGAATGACATAAATCATTTCTTTCTCCTTTAAATAAATCTCATATTTTCCAAAGCATTAATGGGAGACCATTTACCCATTTTCCTTTAGACTTATTTAATTCACCATAATTGCAAGCATTAATGGTGACTAATTTCACATTTCCTTTTTGGATTTTCCTTAATCCATATAATCATGCCTCTCATTAAATGCTTGAAAGACCAATTAGCATTTCTTTTTGCATTTAATTTAATCATTCTCCAACTCATAAATCCACATATATATATATATATATACATGCTCCCACATTTCTAATATATATGATTTCTCTTAAATTTCCAAGATTATGTCAAGTGTCACTCTAAGACACAAACTTGGCTTCCAATTCTTTATCTTGGTCATCTATGTGGCAATACCACATTAATTCACCATTTTAGGGAAATTAATTATTCTCCTCGAATAATTTAATATCCACAATTTTCCCTATTTTCCATAATTAAATTCCTTTATGGAATCACTCCAAATTACCAAAATTCTCATTTCATGAATTATTAATCCCTTATCTCCACATAAATAAATATTGGGATTTAATTCACTTACACACCTAATTCCATATAGGAATTATTTCCAATTTATCAAAATACCATTTTTATTGGATTTCACTATCCAAACTACCAAAATACCCCTCTCATAGGGCACCCTCAATCTCAAGGATCTAGCACATTCTCAAGGGCATTTTTGGAAGTTTTCTTACTCCATTTCTCATCCTCTTAACACCGATTACACCAGGTGTTACATTCCCCCCCTTAAAATAATTTCGCCCTCGATATAGCACTGTACCATAATCTCTTGCCCAAGATAATCACAATCTCGGACTACATGACAAATTCTCGGGCTCGAGAATCTCATATCCTATCCATTCCATACCTTTACCTTGGGTTACACCTACCTCAAGGCTTTGCTTTAGGCTTTTTGGTCCCCAACTCTCGAGGACATTCAACAGCCGAACACGGCTTTGGCCTCCCGCCAAACCACACCTCTAGTCGTCGATCATGCTTACTACAATAATATCCATCTCCAGATGGATTTCCTTTGCCTCGAAGCATTGCTTTGTAGTCCACTTCCCATTTTCCCATCAATCGAAACGAACTCTCACTAACATTGCATCACTGATCAGTCTTCCACGATTTTATGCCGATCACACACGGCAACGTTTCCCATTGCCAATCTCACATGGCCACGATTTTACGCTAGTCCAAGCAGCAACGTCTTAGCACTGATCATCCACCACAATGTCATTTCTAGTGCCCACAAGACAGTCTGACACCCATCCACCATGGCATACCACCATTAATCACACGCATGCATAGCTTAAGTTGATCCTCATGGCAACCTCTCATTACCAATCAACTTATCATGCTAGCACTACATGGGAAACACCCATTTGGCCCATCTTGCCAACTTTAACCATTTCATACATGGTCTTCTACCTTGACCAGCCGACCATCATTTATCGATACGATTACGCAAAACCGACATGACTAACACCATGCCAGGTTATTACACATTTGAACCATACGTGCATTACCCGAGTTCACCTCGAGCTTGGCGACGCACGCACCATTTCAATCCCACCTCGAGCTTAACCATGCTCGGGCCACAACCTTCTCCCAACCAGGAGTTCTTCGCATTAAGCACACAAGGGTACTTACTAGTCAATATCACAGGCTAGTAGGGATCTCTTACCCATACAAGGGAACTCTTCACTGAGCAACCCCTCATCAATGCTTCACCAAATTCAACTTTCACAATCATGCCCCATGCTAGGCCTTACCTTGGCTATTAACTCTTCACTGAGCGACGTAAATAGATGTTCCCTCAAGAATCACATCCAATATCATAGGCTAAAAAGACTCCACCAGTCCCCACTCTCGGGTCAATAGAACAGGCTCATTCCTGCATTAGCCACCACGTTCACCTAGAACAGGCTTTTAGAGCAGGCTCGTTAGCCACCACGTTCATTTTCCCAAGATGGCATTGGATTACACAACCACAACCCTTCAAAAACTCTATCCACTGTCGTTACCCTACATTCGAATCCCTCTAAAAGAACACACACCTCAAGTAATCATGAAGACCTCGAACTTTTCACATAGTGCTGCCATAACACGCTCACTACTGCATCAATGTCCACATCAACAAGGGCAGAGTTCAGGATAATCAAATCAGAGCCAATTGCTCCCAATTTCTGGTGAAGGACCATCACGAGGATACATAGCATGCAACGGAAGCGTTTTTTTAAAAAAAAACTTTCCTCGTATTGATTAGAATCTAGGAAACTTACTTTTCTTTCGGATCACCGGACGGAATGAAGCGACAGGAGGAGGAGGGGCGGGAGCTTCTTCGCGTGGTGGAGATGACAGCTGTCCTGCAATCCTTCGGCTCCTTCTTATTAGAACTTGAATGTTCTCTTGATCTTCCAAGGTATGACTCAAGAACTCTTGGCCTCTCTTTTGGTGAAGAAGAGTAAAGGAAACCTTTTATGAAAAACAACCAAGGAGAGAATATATAGAGGGAGAACCCTAGGGTTAAAACCCTAGTGGGCCAAACCCTAGTGGACCAAGTTCATTTAATTAATTTTCTAATTGGGTTAGCCCAATTAATTAATTAAAAAACCAATGAACTATTATTTTATTCTAGCCCAATTAATTATGGACCATTCTGAATAAAATAATTATCTCTCAATGTAATTCACCCAACAAGCCAAATGTATTAAATAATACATGAGTTATATCGAGCTACCCCGGGGACCAAAAGACAAATTATTCATGGCTACTAAAATGACCAAAATACCCCTGCTACCCAATAGCTATATTTTGTCACTCTAAGTGTTCCAACTATCACCATATGGTAACACTGACCCCACGAATATTTTTGCAAGTGCAATGTCTTTGACCTACTAGTGTAATGATGAAAATACCCCTCTGCGTAATACCCATCATTTAGAAAGGAATAATGTACTAACACCTCTCTAAATGATTTCTACCATCCTTAGATCACTAGTCCAATAATCCGTGACTACTCGAATGTACTTGCTTATCACTGGGAGCTACCTAGAAGCACACACTCTTAAGTCACGTTCCCAGGGCCCTGGATTATTTGATTATTCTTGGACAATCACAAAGGGGTGAATCACAGAAACTATCTTGTATTAGTCTGTCTTAGCTAATTAGAAACCATACTCCCAACTCACAAGGTTATTGATCTTTGATAGACCTCACCTACAGTGAATCTAAGAATATAGCTCTAGGTTCACTAGACCACCAACTAATACTCAAGTATTAGAGTACTCGTCCACGTAGTAGCAGTGATAGACTAGCTCCATGATAATTAGTACTTTGTCATTAGCTTCTATCACAGGTCCACTCTACGCATTCCAAATGCGCTTGTACAATTAGAGTAAACGGATTGTTTACTGGCTAAGGCAAGCCATCCTCCATTAGGATCTATTGCACAATGATCTTATCATGATAGAATGCCCAGTTCTATCAAAAGATCAAGAGTAATATTTTCTTGCTTATTAAGTACCCATGATTCATGCCTAACTGTGAAGAATGACCCATCACATGAATCACTTACTTAATAGCATGGACACTTTTCCAACAATTAAATGCTAATAATATATATGCCATAAACTGACTAAAAGAAACATCATTACCATAAATTAAACAAAACGTGTCTTTAGGGCATACATTTCCAACATCTGGGGTGTACAACAATTTTGCATACTAAACCGAAAGTCAAGTCGGTAACCAAAATAAAATTTCCCTTCCCCAAAGGCCAAGTATGGGAACCACAATCCCTTTGCTTGCTATTATGGGAAAACAGATGTCCTAAGTAAGCTCAGAACACACCACATGCCTATATCGGGGAAAACATACCACCCACAGTTACAACCTACCCCGACCCATGTATGCAATTACCATTCCTTTACCCCCATTTCTGAACCTCTGAATTCCCAAGCCCACTTAGCACATGATGCAGTAGTCGCACTCCTGGTATCGATACTTTCTCATACCCAAATTCTCTCGAGGAGAACAATTCGGATATATCAGCTCATAAATATAATCATAAACTCATATAAGTACGATTTGAACACCTCAATCGTCAACTCATAAGGGTTACAGGTGCGTTTGCTAACCCCAAATATCATTACTAGTTTCTTATAAAAATTCATAACAAGGGCTAGAGTAGTCTTGCCACACCTTCCTCCTTAATCCTTAATTACATTCCTTAAAACCACAAATCATACTTCAAAGTTACAATTAAAACTCATTAACTCACAACTTACTACTTGGCATCCCTTCTTTTACCAAATTATAGGTTGATACATTTACCATCACTCCTTAGGTGAATGGGTTGACTAGGGACTGTTTAACACCTACACAACTGTATTAAGGAGGATTCAAGGTACCTTGTACAATCCTCGGGTTGTCACTATCACCTTTTCCCACCAATTGGAACAGACGACCTTGCTGTAGCTCTTGGCCTCTTTGATTTTTCCTGGATTGATTGACTTCCCTCCTTTGTGGGCAGTCCTTAGAGAAATAGCCAGTCCATTGGCACCTAAAGCACCTGGGTCCTTTTGGACAGTCTCGTGCAACGTGGTCCCTTATCCCACAGGTGTAACATCCTTGGGTTCTTTCTTTACATGGTTTCCCAGGGTTAAATTTCTGACATTTGGGGCAGTTTCTTTTGTGTTTGAAATTTTCTCTTCGAACCCCAAGATCACGTCTTTTCCCAAGTTTTCTATCGTCGAGTTCCTGAAATTCTATCCTCAGGGCATTCATTCGATGGAGGTTACTCTCCACAGTCAGGGCTTGTGACACCACCTCCGCATAAGTACGTGCCCCTAGAGAGCTTAGTGCTAATTGGATCTCCAATTTCAATCCCCCCAAGGAACTTTTGTGCCTTAGCTTCCTTGTCCAGGTTGTAAACTGGCATGTACTTGATTAGTCGAGTAAAACTATCCTCATACTGGGCCACAGTCATGTTCCCAGTCTGTTTTAGGTTCATAAACTCTAGGCCTTTTTGTAATTTCTTGCGTAAGGGAAAATATTTGGTGTTAAAGAGTTCTTTAAATTATGCCCATGAAATATTTGGCGTTCCTTACCTCTCGAGATCTGGCAAAGTCCTTTGTATAGTTCTCCACCAATGATCTACCTCATCTCGAAGCATAAAAGTGGCACATGTAATCTTTTCCTCCTCTCTACACCCAATAAAATTAAATATCTTTTTGATCTACTCCAACCAATACTCACTTTCACTTGGGTCGGCTCCCGCTTTTCCTCGAAAGATAGGCGAATTCAACCGTTGGAACCTGTCAACCACATCAGGAGCTCGAGGGGTAACTCGATCTGTTAACTTCACCCCTTGCATATAAGTTACCATATTTTCCATGACTCGCTCCATTCGGTCCATGTGAGTTCCACCTTCCTGGTTTCCCCCTTGGAATGGGTTTTGTTGGGGGGTTTTCGATGTCTCGTCGTGGGTGTGTTGTGACTCTTCTTCCCGGGTAACACTCCCACGATGGTTTGGAGTAGTTGGTTCAAATCTTCGGGAGCGTCGGGTATTCACCATCTGAAATAGCCACACCCAAAATCATGAGGTTAATATTTAAACCTTAACAGTAGAATCATCATTCATCTAGTAAAACTCAAAAATCATATATTTCCCAGCATCCTCGACCTCTATGGACCTAGCTAAGTTTTCGACTTTCTCAACTCATGTGAACCTTATTGGTCACCAACCCAACAAATCCCAAACATCTATATCCCTGAATTTTGTATACGGATTTCATGAACTAGATGTCTACTAGACCGTTATGAAGTTCATAACCTTGGTTAGGATAATCTCCAAAACCCCAATTTTTTTTTTTTGTAAAACAATTAGACAACAAAATAGTTTCCCAAGAGCTTGTTATCCTCCAAAATTCTCGAAACACCTGCAAAACATTTGTTAATTCTAATGAAGCTCAATTTAAGTATTTACTTGTACCATTCTCTAACCTACTCATCCCACTCACCCATCAAATCCTCTATGTTCTTCAAGCTATCATCTACTTTTTTTTTTCACCATAAAGCCTTCATGGTTAGTTCTTCTAATATGGTAACAAATACAACTCGTAGAAAACTTTCACTATTACATATGTACATAGCCACTTTTAGTGCACCATTTTATTTGCACATGACTAAATGCATCTTGTTTCTTTCGTGCATATCCACAAGTCTACGTCCTCAAACAACAAAATTTGTTTCTTAGGATAAAGTTACTCTTCCTCATTTTCTGATCCTGGAGGTGGTGTAAGATCTCGTTCTTTAGGTTCCTCTTCGCAACTCTAGTTTGTCGCTTCCCCCACAGGGTCTAGGTATGCCTCTACCTCGTGTAGGTGGGTAATAAAAGTTACAAAATCATCATAAGGTCCCAAAATGCGAAGATCATTTCCGGCGTCTTGCCATTTCGGGGTTAGTAAGGAAATCAAATAGAATATTTGTAAGTCCACCATATAGGGATTCATCACATAGGTCGGAAACTGTTGTAAAGTAGGGGTAACTAAATTCAGAAAATCTCCTAACTTCTCCCCCAGATGCATATATCGTCCTCCTAGCAATGCGGTCTATCCTCCTTCTTACTTGCCATGTATGAACCCTTCGGCCCCCTTACACAAGATCAAGGTAGCCTTTTTACACAGGCCCACGTGGTCTGCCCCTTTACACAGGCCCCCGTGGTAGTTCACATATGATAAGCCACCAATTAGCCATAGCCACCAAATGACAAGTTGTATGAAAAAGCAGAAGGAATATGATCACAAGCCACGCAGGAAAGATGTTATGGTCAAACTCGATGCAACAAAGTAGAAAGGATATGCTCGAAACAAAGGGAACATAAGATGTAAGCAACAAACCATCCATAAGTGAAAACCAAGAGTGATCAATAGGAATCAAGGAGCATACATAAGAACCACTCACAAATGAAACCAAGAATGATCAAGAGGAAGCATGCACAAGAACCACTTACCTTGATCGTTTCCCCTTCAATAGCACTATTTACGGCCCGGTTTCATGCACTAGGGGCTATTTTTGCAGAAATCAAGGATTTCAGTGAACCAAAACTTAAATATTTTTATACAGGGTTGTAGGTAATTAAAATATAAGAACAACGGTGAAAATTTCAACCAACGGTGAAAATTTCAGGCTGAAAGGTTGGCCACGTGCTGCCCTTCTCCCTGTTACGGATTCTGCACCTAGAAATTAAAACGGCTATATCTTGCTCATTTTAACTACGATTCGCCTTTTGTTTGAACCTATGGACTCCCCTTTCAATTCTCTATGACCCTACAAAAATAAAATTGGCTTACCTTTTCGATTTCCTTTCTGTTTTGGTGGTTTTTCGATTCGATCTCGCTTTCCTTTCTTCTTTGCTTTTCCTTTGATTTTTTCTTGCACTTGCTTGTTTCCTTTCTCCTTAGCTTCACGTGGCCTTAACTCCTTCCCTTTATATAGCCTTTAAATTCCCAAATCCTCAAGATTTCACTTGGCCTCCAAGTTACTTATTTTCCACCCAAGTAATCATCACAACTTTGAAATTTTTACAATCTTCTCAAGCAAGCCTCCACTTCTTCGAATCCTAGGCCTCCAAATACACCTTCAAGATAAGCCCTTATAATCTTCTTCCTTTGCAATAAAATCCTAGCCAATCCTAATCCTCCAAGTTTAGACTTTTAGGATAAAAATCAATCATTACAAACGTTAAAATTTCCTTCTTTGATTCTATCTTCCAAAGCCAGCCTCTATTTCTTCCAATCCAAACCCTTACGTGGCCTTTAAGATAAGCTCTATTATCCTCTTCTTTTGCAAACCAATACAAGTCTTCCAAGTTAAGTCTTCCAAGTTATGTCATCTTAGACTTTTAGGGTAAAATCAATTATTACAACCATTATTCCTTTCCAAGCTAACCTTACAACTTCCAAGGTAAGCCATTCCAAGACTTTTGGTGTAAGATTAATCATTCAACTTCCAAGATTTACCTCAAATTCTAGGGTATTACACTGATAACAGTGAGTGTAGTGCTGAAGGGATCTTCTATCTTAGTAGCTAGCCTTGCGGTTTAGCTGGATCTGGAGACCGAGATACGGGAGGCTAGTGGGAGTGACCAACTTATACATCTATGGGTAGATGAGCTGGGCCAGCCCAAGAATTCTGATTCTGAGATGCGAAATGGCATTCTCAGGTTTCGGGGTAGAGTGTACGTGCCAAACCTTTGGGAGTTAAGGCAGAAAAATTTGGATGAAGCCCACAGAGCCAAGTATACCATGCACTCGGGAGACAGGAAGATGTATCAAGATCTTCGGGAAATCTACTGATGGCCTGGGATGAAGGCCAGCGTGGCTAGGAGGGTGGCACAATGTGATATATGCCAAAGGGTAAAGATTGAACACCAGAAACCCACAGGGTTGATGAGACCTTTGGAAGTTCCCAAGTGGAAATGGGAACATATCATGATGGATTTCGTGACAGGATTTTTGAAGAGCCGAAGGGGCTATGATGCCATTTGGGTGGTGGTAGACAGGTTGACAAAGTTAGCGCATTTCCTGCCTAGGAGGATGGATCAACCGGTATGAAAATTTACAGAGCAGTACATGAAGGAAATCGTACGACTCCATGGTGCGCCGGTAAGTATAGTTTAAGATCGGGACCCAAGGTTCACCTTGAGGTTTTGGGAGAGTTTGCAGGAATGTATGGGGAGCCAGCTGAAATTAAGTACGGCTTATCACCCCTAGAATGATGGGCAGTTGGAGAAAACTATTTAAATGCTTGAAGATATGTTGAGATCTTATGCCCTTGATTTTGGAGGAAATTGGGAGGAGCATCTTCCATTGGTAGAATTCGCGTACAACAATAGTTACCACAACAGCATCGGGATGGCTCCTTATGAGGCTTTGTATGGAAGAAAGTATCGGTTGCCCATCTATTGGACCGAAGTAGGGGAACGATAGATGTTAGGGCCCGAACTTGTGCAACAGACTACTTATAAGATTCGAATAATCCAAGAGAGGATCCGAGTGGCACAAAGCCGACAAAAATCTTACGCAGATCAAAGAAGAAAGGATCTAGTGTAATTCATGGTGTCATCTTAGCATTTGGTGACACGTGGAAGCGGTAAAGGAAAGCTGAAGCCAAGGCATATAGAACCATATCCGATTGTGGAAAGAGTCAGACCTTTGGCCTATTGATTGGAGCTTCCACCTAGCTTGTCCGGGATTCATAATGTGTTCCACGTCTCCCAACTTTGAAGGCATGTGCCAGATCCAACCCTCGGAGTTCAGGTGGAGACAATTGAGCTAAAAATTACTTGACCTACTCGGAGTCACCTAGAGCAATTTTAGATCGTCGGACTCAAGTCTTGTGAAATAAAGAGATCCCGTTGATGGCGTGCATATTTTATATTATTTATCCCTCTTATTCTATCTTCATTACACTCTATTTAGGTTATTTCATTTGTCTTGTGTTTATTTTATTTTATTGGGCTTCACACTATTTTTATTCTTTTTTGGCAGATTTGGGCCGCAGATTTGAGCTATTTCGATAGAGGTGCAAGTGGGCTTCGCAAGGTGGGCGGACATCGAGTTTGAAAGAGGCAACCATTCTTCATTATGGGTTATGGGTGAATTTAGAATCCATTGGGCCCTTCTAATTAATTAATTATGGGTCATATGTAATAAAATAACCCTAAACCCATTTAGCCTAGGTTTCTCTTTTCCAAAACCATATAAATAAGAGCTAGCTAAGAGGCATTAGGGGGTGGCCGATTTTGGAGGATTCTCACGACTTCAACCTAGAAGCATTGGAATGCTAATTCACTTGTAATCTGCTACATTCTCGTACCCCTTGCCCGGTTTGAGTCTCGGTCATATAGTCGAATCTGGTTTGGAACTCGATTTTCATGTTTTTATTGATGATTTCATTTTTTTTCCTTCTCTAAGTTTATGTATGTTTCTTTTATACAGTTGTGTGAATGCATGCATGATCTTTGATGGGTTTAATTGACGTGCTCGGTTGAGGCTTTGATTAGAAAGAAACGGTATTATAAATTGTATGAGCGATTGCTCGTTTTGACTTAATCTTTTACGGTTGTAGAAGAGTTTTTCAAATCAAAAGAAAATCAAACCAAACAGATTATTTTCATAAGTGAGACAGGGATTACCGTGGTAAGGAGGTAGGGTTTGTAACGGGTTACGTTTTACTTCATCTTTGTTTCATTCTTGAACGTTTTTAAGTTCGGTTTTCATCACACTCCCCCTCCCCGTTTAATCGTGTTTTGACAGTTTGTTGATAGTTCGTTGGAAGATGACCTGGGCAGCATCCTAGCTGCAAACCAGTCCTAATACATACACTAATCTGATCGGTTCGACAGCCTCGATCAAGATTTTGGCGCCGTTGCCAGGGAACCGTCAATCTGTTCTACCATAACATGATTTGTTTTCTGTTCTTTTGTTTCTTTTTAATTCTCTTTCATTCTTTGTTGCTTTCTTTTGTTTCTTTCTTTTGTTGCTTTCTTTCTGTTTTGCTATTTTTTTTCTCTTTTCTTTCGTTTCTTTGTTCTTTCTCTCTATTTTTCTTTTCGATTTTCTTCTTTTCTGTTTTCTGTTTTCTCGGAATGCCCTTATTTCATTCTTTCTTGGTTTCTTTCTTGTTTTCCTTTCTGTTTTGCCTTTTGTTTCTCTGTTCTTTTATTTCTTTGTTGCTTCTTTGTGTTTTTCTTTTTTGTTTTCTTGTTATCTGTTTTCTACCATAACCAGCACTGTTCACCGCCGTCAACTATCTCGGAATGCCTTGATTTTTGGTGTCCAAAGGAATGGGGGTGTGGGGAGAAATAGTCACAGCTTTGAGGAGGGCATTTTTTTGGCCAAATTCCAACGTTTAGACCACTTTTTGGGCCATTTTGTGTTTTCTTGGTGTGTTTATGTGATCTTTCCTTATGTGTTTTGTTTTATTTTTGTTCTTGTTGATATTTAATGCATGACCAGATCATCTAAGGGTGACCTAATTGATTTAGATCCAGAAATTGATAGGACCCTTAGGCGACAAGCAAGAGAACTTAGGTCTCATGATAGGGTAGTGACTAATAGTGTCTTTCCCATTGTCTTTGATACTGTTTCTGAGTTCCAACCTAAATTGATCAATATGGCCACTAATGAAAACAATTGCAATGAGAATAGGAATAATGGGAATAATGCTAACAGAACTATTAGAGAATTGGCTGCCCCTGATGTGCATTATCAACCCTTGTGTATTTAATATCCTCAATTGGAGGCAAACTTTGAACTGAAATCTGGATTGATACATTTGCTTCCTAAGTTTCATGGTCTTGCAGGTGAAGATCCACACAAGCATCTGAAGGAGTTTCATGTGGTATGCTCCATCATGAGGCCGCAAGGGGTTGATGAAGAACAAATAAAGCTAAGGGCATTCCCTTTCTCTCTTGATGAAGTTGCCAAAGACTGGTTGTATTACTTGCGACCTGCTGCCATTACCAATTGGGATGGCCTGAGGAGAATATTTCTGGAGAAATTCTTCCCTGCTTCCAAAACAGCAGCCATCCGGAAGGACATTTGTGGCATCCGATAGATAGATGGAGAAAGCTTGCATGAGTATTGGGAGAGATTCAAGAAGTTGTGTGCTAGTTGTCCTCATCATCAGATAAGTGACCAGCTCCTCATTCAATACTTTTATGAAGGCTTGCTTCCCATAGACAGGTACTTAGTGGATGCTGCATCTGGAGGAGCCTTAGTGAAAAAGACACCAGCTGCAGCCCGGGACTTAATTTCAAAGATGGCTCAAAATGCACAACAATTTGGTACCAGGTTGAACACTCCCATGAAGACTGTCAATGAGGTTAGTTTTGCTGCACCTATGGACTAAAGGAGAATAGAAAATAGGCTGGAGGAACTAACTTCAATGGTTCGCCAATTAGCCCTTGATCGAAACCAGCCCCAGCAGGTATGTGGCATTTGTTCATTATCTTCACATGTAATTGATCAGTGCCCACAATTGCAGGATAACACAGAATCATGTAATGGAATCTTCCCTGGAAGACCGTTTTAGCAACAACCACAACAGAATAGGTATAATCCCTATGCCCCCACCTACAATCTGGGCTGGAGAGACCATCCCAACTTCAGATATGGGGGTGCTTCAACTCAACCATTCCAACAGAGGTTCAATGCACCGGGTCATAGTAATGCCACACTAATAAAGTAACAAGCACAGACATTACCCAAGGCCAAACCAAGCTTGGATGACATAGTGCAACAATTGACTGCCAATACTCTCAAATTCTAACAACGGACTGACACCACCATACAGAATTTGGAGACACAGATTAGGCAGTTAGCAACTAACATAAATGAGCTAAGGAGTCAAGGCTCGGGTCAGCTACCTTCATAGCCAATATCCAATCAAAAGGGAAATGTGAGTGCGATCATGCTGCGTAGTGGTAAAGAAGTGAATGTTCCAGAGAAGGCACAAGAAGAAACTGGTAGAAAAGAAGATTCGCAGCCCCTCTCAATTCAAAGGGCCAAGCAGCACATCAACAATGATCAGGACAAGGGAGAGAACCCCTACACCAATCCATTGCCTTTTCCCCATAGAGCCACTCAAAACAAGAAGAGTGCTGAAGCTGAGTTGGATAAGGAGATCATGGAGACTTTCCATAAGGTCAAAGTCAATATACCACTCTTGGAGGCCATCAGACAGATTCCCAAGTACGCCAAGTTTCTCAAAGACTTGTGCACCCATAAGAGGAAGCTGAAGGGAAATGAGCAGGTCAACCTTGGAAGGAATGTCTCAGCCCTAATCCAACCTGCCATGCCTTTGAAATGCAAAGATCTAGGGACGTTTACCATTCCTTACACTATAGGAGAGCTGCAATTCACAAATGCTTTGCTAGATTTGGGTGCTTCCATTAATGTAATGCCTAAGTCTGTTTATGCATCCTTGTAGGTTGGCCCATTGAAACCCACAGGAGTGGTAGTCCAGCTAGCTAATAGGAGCACGGCCTATCCCACGGGAGTCTTGGAGGACGTGTTGGTTAAGGTTAAGGATCTTATCTTCCCAGCTGACTTTTATGTTTTAAATATGGAAGATGATAACAAACTTGGACATGCACCATTGATACTAGGCAAACTTTTCTTGAAAACTGCTAGGACAATAATTAATGTGCATGAGGGTACCTTGTCTATGGAATTTGCTGGTAATACTATCCATTTCAACATTCTTGATTCCATGAAGTATCCTTCAGAAGATCATTCCTCCTGGCATGTTAATTTTATTGACTTGATGGTTGATGTTGCATGTGCTGATCTTGCTGACTTTGTTTCTGAGTTCCCCATCATCCAGGACTTTCCTGATAGTGTGCATTGCCCTGATTATCATGATGGATTTAGTAAGTGTGCCGCTTTTTCTGAGATAGATGAGTTTTTAAATCTTTCTGAATCTGACATGAGTTTTCAGCATGCGCATCCTGCTACCTTACACAACTCTCATGAGCCTTCCATGGTGAATGTTTCCCTTGCTGAGAATGTCATGCAAGCAGATGGTTCGCTTGACTTAAACACAAACAGGTTGCTGCCTTCAATCCAACAGCTACCTATCTTGGAGTGCAAACCTTTACCTGACAACCTCAAGTATGCTTACTGGGAGGAGGGAGAGAAGTTGCCAGTGCTCATAGCCAACAACTTCCGCCCTGACCAAGAGAAGAGATTGCTGGACCTACTCAGGAGGAACAAACGAGCAATAGGTTGGACCTTGGCGGACATACCAGGTATTAGTCCTTCTTTGTGCATGCACAGGATTCATTTAGAGGAAGGAGCCCGACCAGTGAGGCAGCCACAGAGGAGACTCAATCCCACCATCCTAGATGTGGTCAAGAAAGAGGTAAGTAAGTTACTTTCGGCTGGTATCATCTATCATATATCTGATAGCAAGTGGGTGAGTCCAGTGTAGGTTGTCCCCAAGAAGATAGGTTTCACAATGGTGGCTAATGAAAGAAATGAGCTA
Source organism: Diospyros kaki (assembly GCA_036245055.1). Lineage (NCBI taxonomy): Eukaryota > Viridiplantae > Streptophyta > Magnoliopsida > Ericales > Ebenaceae > Diospyros > Diospyros kaki. Next base: position 14,771,267 of record BSEG01000009.1, on the reverse strand, counting down.
TTGCCCATGAGAGTGCAGAACAGCTGGAGGGTCTGTATCGACTATAGGAAGCTCAACCAAGCAACCAGAAAAGATCACTTTCCCCTTCCATTCATCGACCAAATGTTGGAGAGGTTATGTAACACCCGGTGTTACCGGTGTTAAAAGAATGAGAAAGAAAGTGAGAAAATTTCAAAAATGCCCTTGAGGAGGTAATGAATCCTTGAGATTGAGGGTGCCCTATGAGAGGGGTATTTTGGTAATTTGGATAGTGAAATCCAATAAAAATGGTATTTTGATAAATTGTTAATAATTCCTATATGGAATTAGGTGTGTAAGTGAATTAAATCCCAATATTTATTTATGAGGAGATATGGGATTAATAATTCATGAAATGAGAATTTTTGTAATTTGAAGTGATTCCATAAAGGAATTTAATTATGGAAAATAGGGAAAATGGTGGATATTAAATTATTTGAGAAAATAATTATGTTTTCCCTAAATTGGAGAATAAGTGTGTGAATGCCAAAGGGGTGGATGAGATGAGATCTTGAAGCCAAGTTTGTGTCTTAGAGTGACACTTGGCATAATCTTGGAAATTTGAGAGAAATATATATATATATATATATTAGAATTGTGGGGCATATATATATATATATATGTGTGTGTGTGGAATTATGAGTTGGAGAATGAATAAATTAAATGCAAAAAGAAATGCGAAATGGGTCTTTCAAGCATTTAATGAGAGGCATGATTATATGGATTAAAAAAAATCCAAAAGAAAATGGTAAATGGTCACCATTAATGCCTTGGAAAATATGAGAGTTATTTAAATACATAAGAAAGTATTTATGTCTCTCAAATGTGATGTTGGAAATTAGTCCCATTAATTTAAATGGGAAAGAAATTATTTATGCTCTCAAGTGTGATGGATGTGAAATTAGTCCCATTAATTTAAATGGGAAAGAAATGGAAATTAGTCACTCATTTATGAGTGAAAATGGGAGGATTTATTTAAATGAGAAATAAATAAAAATCTCCAAGTGATCCAAGGGTTAGGATCAAGTCTTGAAAAGGGTGAAATATATTCAATGGCTTGGATTAAGTCTTGAAAATGATATATAATAGCCTCATTAAGTAAATGAGAAATGAATGAAAAATGCAAGAGATCTAATGGGTGAGGTGCATTCTTGAGAAAGAGAATAAATCCAATGGTGGGGATTTAAAGACTGTAAATAGCATGGATTTCCAACCTATTTAAAAGTGTGTTTTCTCTTAGAGAGGAGACTTAGTTGTTTTAATGGATGGTTGAGATTAGTTATCCCTTAAGCACATAGATTGTGCCTTTAGTGAGTGGCTATGATGCATTCTTGAAATATGGGGGAACTAGTATAAAATGCCAACAAGGGAAGTCTTGGTTCCCTTTGGCCATTTGGAGAAAGAAATGAAGAAAGAAAGAGAAATAAAGGAGTCTCTCATGGAGGAAAGAAATGGAGAAGAAAAGAAGAAGAAGTCAAGGTAAGCTTATTCTTTCTTCTCTCCATTTTAATATGCTTGTTAGCAAAGTAAATTTATTTTGGAATGCCATCTTAGATTCAAGGAAATGAAGATGGAAGCATTCTTGGAAGGGGGATTTAAAGATTCAAAGAGAAGAATGAGGTAAGGGATGGCCCCATGGGAGGGTGGTCTTGCAATGAGTTGTAAATATGTTCCATAAATGTATATGTTGCATTTGCATGTTCTTTTATGTTTATGTGACTTATGGTCATAGGTTAGTTTGGGAACATGGCTGAAATGGTGGGTTGATGCCTCAACCTTGGAGGGTTGTGAGGGCAAAGAAACCTAGCCACATTTGCATGCATTTTGCATCATATAATCTTGTTATGTTCATATTTATTTGGCATTGCACCCTTATTGAGCTTAATAGCTCATGAGGTTTTTATCCTCACATGTAGGTTGTGAAAGCATGGTAAAATAATGGCAATGGTGGAATGGCATTGGAAATCATGGGAATGAAGACCCAAGAGCTTGTTATGGCTTATGGAAGCCTTGTTGTTGTGTTTATTTATGTAATGTATTTGGTTGGTAATGGCTTTTCTTTTAAGCCTAAAGTTATGGGTGTATTCCATTTTTGTAGTGTTTGATTTAATTTGAAATGAGACATGGGCTTATGGTATGTTGAAGCCTAGGTTGAGGGAAGGTCTCATTTTGGTGTGTGTTGTGAGAAACACCAAGAAGTTAAATCATAAGAGTTTGTTGGAAAATAGTGGGTGTTTGATGTATGTTATGGAAGCATCAAGAGCATGATTTAAGCCTTAATTTTGGAGAAAAAGAGGCTAAAATGGAAGGAAAATGAAGTTTATTTATTCATTATAATTTCTGGAAAATTGGGGTTTAATTGCCCAAGAAAAAAAAAAGAAAAAAAATGTAGTGGCAGCAAGAGTGGTAGGGGGCTGCTGGTAGCAGCCCCAGGCACGCCCAGGCGCGCGGCAAACGAGGCCAGCTCGCGCGGCTAGCACCCAGCGGGGCCCCGTCGGCCAATTTTTTTAAAAAATTGGAAAAATTGAGGAATTTTGAGGGCATTTCTTAATTGAATTTGGGCCCCAGAGGAATTTTCAAAATAAAGGGATTTTTCGGGCATTTTGGAGAAAATGCCAAAATTTTGGAAATTTGAAAATGATGAGTTTTTCCTCCAAATTTGGTAATCAATCAATGAATTGATTTTAAATGGTGATTTTATGGAGCCCGGTAAAAATTCTTGTCGGAGAAGAATTTAAAATAATTGAGAAAATGGCGTTTGGGTGTCTGAATGAGATTTCCTTTTTAGCAAACGTGGTGTGGTTAAAGCCCATTTCCGCTAATGAATCCTGGGGATGAGGGAAGGGAAAGACGAGCCTAGTTCCCACCTAGGGCGTTTCATCTTGAAACATGGTCTACCCTTCACCTAAGGCCGGGCAGGTTGACAATTTGGATAATTGTTCATGAGTACACCCGTAAGTGGGAGCAGGGCTTTACAGGTTAGCAGGTAAATCGCATTATTGTTTTCTTGATGGCTTTTCTGGTTATTTTCAGATATGCATAGCACCAAAGGATTAGGAGAAGACCACCTTCACTTGTCCTTTTGTCACTTTTGCCTACCGAAGGATGCCATTTGGCTTATGTAATGCTCCAGCCCTGAAGTTCCTTCTGAAGAAGCCTGATGCAAAACCTAGGCTTATCCGGTGGATGCTGCTACTCCAGGAATTTGATGTTGAGATCAAAGACAAAAGTGGAGCTGAAAACTTGGTAGCCGACCACCTGAGCCGGATACCTGCTTCTCTCAACTCGTCTGACACGGATCATTCGCCTATCAGAGATAATTTTCCAGATGAGTTGCTTTATCACTTACATGGGACTGAACCTTGGTATGCTGACATGGTAAATTTCCTAGTTGCTTCTGAATTACCTGCACATTTTAAGAAAGTACAATTACAGAAATTTAAAAGCGAAGCTAAGTACTATGTATGGGATGATCCATATTTGTGGCGCTTGTGTAGTGACCAAGTCCTTAGGAGGTGTGTCCCTGATCATGAATTTGCATCTGTCCTACATTTTTGTCACACTCTTGCATGTGGTGGTCATTTTGGTCCGCAACATACTGCTAGAAAGGTCTTAGACGTAGGGTTATATTGGTCATCCCTTTTCAGAGATGCATATGGATTTTGTAAGAACTGTACACATTGCCAACACACAGGTTCAATTTCATGCAGAAATGAAATGCCTCAGAAACCTTTATTATTCTGTGAGATATTTGATGTATGGGGCATTGATTTCATGGGTCATTTTCCTGTCTCTTTTGGTTTTGTGTACATTCTTTTGGCTGTGGATTATGTTTCGAAATGGGTGGAAGCTAAAGCCACCCAAACTGATGATTCTTCTGTGGTTGCAGATTTTGTTAGATCTCATATTTTCTGCAGGTTTGGCATTCCCAAGGCCATCATCAGTGATCAAGGATCCCACTTCTGCAACAGAAAGATGCAATCCATGCTCCGAAAGTATGGAGTATTACATAAAGTGGCGACGCCCTACCATCCACAGACTAATGGGCAGGTTGAGGTTTCAAACAGAGAGATTAAGCAGATTCTGGGGAAGACAGTCCAGCCCAACAAGAAAGACTGGAGCCAAAGGTTGGAAGATGCACTTTAGGCCTACCGCACGGCCTACAAGACTACGATCGGTATGTCCCCATATCGACTGGTCTTTGGAAAAGCATGTCATCTACAAGTAGAGATCGAGCATAAGGCTTATTGGGCGGTGAAGCAATGCAACATGGACATGACAGAAGCTGGTTCCAAGTGGAAGCTTCAATTGCAAGAGCTTGAGGAATTGAGGTTAGCGGCATATGAGAACTCCAGGATCTACAAGGAAAAGACCAAAGCTGCACACGACAAATTGATTGCCAAGAAGGAGTTCAACGTTGGCAATAAAGTCCTCCTCTACAATTCACGCCTAAAACTGATGCTTGGTAAGTTGCGTTCTAGATGGGTTGGTCCTTTTGTGGTTACTTATGTTTCTCCTTATGGTGCAGTTGAGATTATGGATGAGTCAACTACGAAGAAATTCATAGTTAATGGGCAGAGGCTTAAACATTTCTACGAGGGCTTTACAGAACACACAGTGGAAGAGCTATCTCTCTTGGACCTTCCCCCGACTTGATACCACCAGGCTATTTCTCTCTCCTTACTTTTCTTACTTGTCCTATACCTGATTCTTGCTGCATGCTTACATTGAGGACAACGTAATGTTTGAGTGTGGGGGGGGGGAGGGAGTTTTAGAATAGAATTTTCTTTTCAAAAAAAAAAGAAAAAGAAAAAAAAACAACAAAAAAAAAAAAAAAGATTTTTGGCAAAATGAGGCAAATTGAGTTTGAAAGAATTTGGCATGATTAGAAAGTCGATCTTATCTTTTTGGGCTTTCAAGTAAATTGGAAATGAGTTTGGCTTGATGGGTTGATTGAGGTAGTCTTTGTGAGGATATTTGTGCATATTCTTTCTTATGCTATGTGTGCATTCACTAATCATGGGTATCACTCGAGAGCTTGTTTTGAATCTTTATTGAAGCTATCAGTGCTCATGCATGTGAAAAGATGATTAAAGCATTCTTTCATTTTACTCGCCATACCCAAAAAAAAAAAAAAATCTTTTCCCTTCTTTAGGTTGAAGAACATTCATTGCATCCCTTGATTATGGTAGAATATTAAGCAAGTCCTTTGGAATCAAAAGAAAAATAGATAGAAAGGATAAAGGCTAAGGTGAGGTGGAGCGTAAAACGCACTCACTAAGGTTGGGATGGAGTGTAAAACGCACCCACCATTCAAAAAAAAAAAAAAAAGTTCTATTTTCTGCTTGCTTAATAGTTCTTCATTGATCTTGGATTGTCTTGAATGTTTTCTTCCTTCCTAAGGTTTACTTTTCATTGTTATCTTCCTATCCCTTTCACCTTACCATGTTGGAGCCATGAATAAAAGTCCTTTTGATTTGCATGCATAAAGCATTGAGAGTGGAGATATAGAAGATGAACATATCTGGTAGTGGAATTATGATTGGGTGGAGTTAGGCATAGCATTTGAGAGAGCATGTTCTTATTCTATGAGGGTCTGCTTATTTTGACTCATCTTGCCAAGTAAAATTGCCATGCTACTTGTTTGTCTGGGAAGTGTAAGAAAGATGATCTTTGAGTGTTGAATTCTTATAAAACTTGTCGTGCCTCTCGTTTTGCATTCTTCATATCCTTTTTGTTTGAAAGAGTGAATGTTAGCGTTTAGTGTTTTGCCCAGGAGTGCAAAAGTCTAAGTGTGGGGGAATTTGATGGCGTGCATATTTTATATTATTTATCCCTCTTATTCCATCTTCATTGCACTCTATTTAGGTTATTTCATTTTTCTTGTGTTTATTTTATTTTATTGGGCTTCACACTATTTTTATTCTTTTTTGGCAGATTTGGGCTGCAGATTTGAGCTATTTCGAAAGAGGCGCAAGTGGGCCTCGCAAGGTGGGTGGACATCGAGTTTGAAAGAGGCAACCATTCTTCATTATGGGTTATGGGCGACTTTAGAATCAATTGGGCCCTTTTAATTAATTAATTATAGGCCATATGTAATAAAAAAACCCTAAGCCCATTTAGCCTAGGTTTCTCTTTTCCAAAACCCTATAAAAAAGAGCTAGCTAAGAGGCATTAGAGGGTGGCCGATTTTGGAGGATTCTCATGACTTCAACCTAGAAGCTATGGAAGGATAATTCACTTGTAATTTGCTACATTCTCGTACCCTTTGCCCGGTTTGAGTCTCGGACATATAGTCGAATCTGGTTTGGAACTCGATTTTCATGTTTTTATTGATGATTTCATTTCTTTTCCTTCTCTAAGTTTATGTATGTTTCTTTTACAGGGTTGTGTGAATGCATGCAAGATCTTTGATGGGTTTAATTGATGTGCTCAGTTGAGGCTTTGATTAGAAAGAAACGATATTATAAATTGTATGAGCGATTGCTCGTTTTGACTTAATCTTTTATGGTTGTAGAAGAGTTGTTCAAATCAAAAGAAAATCAAACCAAACAGATTATTTTCATAAGTGAGATGGGGATTACCGTGGTAAGGAGGTAGAGTTTGTAGCGGGTTACGTTTTACTTCATCTTTGTATCATTCTTGAACGTTTTTAAGTTCGGTTTTCATCATACCCCTCCCCCCCGTTTAATCTTGTTTTGACAGTTTGTTGATAGTTCGTTGGGAGACGACCTGGGGAGCTGAAGGACCATCACGAGGATACATAGCATGCAACGAAAACGTTTTTTTTTATTTTTTAAAAAAAAAATTTCCTCGTATTGATTAGAATCTAGGAAACCTACTTTTCCTTCGGATCACCGAACGGAATGAAGCGACAGGAGGAGGAGGGGCGGGAGCTTCTTCGCGTGGTGGAGATGACAGCTGTCCTGCAATCCTTCAGCTCCTTCGCATCAGAACTTGAATGTTCTCTTGATCTTCCAAGGTATGACTCAAGAACTCTTGGCCTCTCTTTTGGTCAAGAAGAGTAAAGAAAACCTTTTATGAAAAACAACCAAGGAGAGAATATATAGAGGGAGAACCCTAGGGTTAAAACCCTAGTGGGCCAAGTTCATTTAATTAATTTTCTAATTGGGTTAGCCCAATTAATTAATGAAAAAACCAATGAACTATTATTTTATTCTAGCCCAATTAATTATGGACCATTCTGAATAAAATAATTATCTCTCAATGTAATTCACCCAATAAGCCAAATGTATTAAATAATACATGAGTTATATCGAGCTACCCCGGGGACCAAAAGACAAATTATTCATGGCTACTAAAATGACCAAAACACCCCTGCTACCCAGTAGCTATATTTTGTCATTCTAAGTGTTCCAACTATCACCATATGGTAACACTGACCCCACGAATAATTTTGCATGTGCAATGTCTTTGACCTACTAGTGTAATGACGAAAATACCCCTCTACGTAACACCCATCATTTAGAAAGGAATAATGTACTAACACCTCTCTAAATGATTTCTACCATCCTTAGATCATTAGTCCAATAATCCGTGACTACTCGAATGTACTTGCTTATCACTGGGAGCTACCCAGAAGCACACACTCTTAAGTCACGTTCCCAGGGCCCTGGATTATTTGATTATTCTTGGAAAATCACAAGGGGGTGAATCACATAAACTATCTTGTATTAGTCTGTCTTAGCTAATTAGAAACCATACTCCCAACTCACAAGGTTATTGATCTTTGATAGACCTCACGTACAGTGAATCTAAGAATATAGCTCTAGGTTCACTAGACCACCAACTAATACTCAAGTATTAGAGTACTCGTCCACGTAGTAGCAGTGATAGACTAGCTCCATGATAATTAGTACTTTGTCATTAGCTTCTATCACAGGTCCACTTTACGCATTCCAAATGCGCTTGTACAATTAGAGTAAACGGATTGTTTATTGGCTAAGGCAAGCCATCCTCCATTAGGATCTATTGCACAATGATCTTATCATGATAGAATGCCCAGTTCTATCAAAAGATCAAGAGTAATATTTTCTTGCTTATTAAGTACCCATGATTCATGCCTAACTTTGAAGAACGACCCATCACATGAATCACTTACTTAATAGCATGGACACTTTTCCAACAATTAAATGCAAATAATATATGTGCCATAAACTGACTAAAAGAAACATCATTACCATAAATTAAACAGAACGTGTCTTTAGGGCATACATTTCCAACAATCTCCCACTTGCACTCAAAGACTATGAAAATCCATAAGTTCCCACCCCTATGACATCTAAGTGTCTTCGAAAGACCTTCTCTGCTAAAGGCTTGGTGAAAGGATCCGCTAGATTGTTTGATGTAGATATCTGGTCCACCACTATCTCGTTCTTCTGGATGAACCCCCGAATGAGGTGGTACTTCCTCTCAATATGCTTGCCCTTTCTGTGGTTCCTTGGTTCTTTGCATTGTGACATTGCTCCAGTGTTGTTACAATAAAGTATAATAGGCTTTTCCACATGCGGTACAATTCCTAGTTCTATAAGGAACTTTCGGAGCCATACTGCTTCCTTAGACGCCTCTGATGCTGCTACATACTCAGCTTCCATGGTGGAATCAGCAATACAAGATTGCTTGATACTCAGCCATGAAATAGCTCCTCCAGACAAGGTGAAAACATATCCACTAGGGGATTTTCTTTCATCCTTATTAGCCTGGAAATCTGAGTCTGTGTAGCCTACTGGAACTAAGTCATCAGCTCTGTAAACTAGCATATAATCCTTAGTAGCCTTAAGGTACTTGAGTATATGCTTTACAGCTTGCCAATGTGCTTCCCCTGGATTTGACTGAAATCTGCTTATCATGCCTACAACAAAGTAGATATCTGGCCTGGTACACAGCATAGCATACATGAGACTTCCTACAGCTGAAGCATAAGGAATCCTACTCATGCGCACCTTTTCTTCCTCTGCCTTGGGACAGTCCCTGGAAGATAAGCCCAATCCGTGTCTAAAAGGAATTAATACCCCTTTACACTGATCCATACTGAACCTAACCAATATCTTGTCAATATAAGAAGATTGGGATAAACCTAACATTCTCTGCTTCCTATCTCTAAGAAGCTTTATACCGAGAATGTAACTAGCTTCTCCCATATCTTTCATGCTAAATTGACTTGATAGCCAAATCTTTATTGATGACAACATCCCTACATCATTTCCTATGATGAGAATGTCATCAACATATAACACCAGAAAATACACCTTTTCACCATTTGTTTTCTTATACACGCATGGTTCATCTACGTTTGGAATAAATCCATAAGATTTTATAGACTCATCAAAACGTTTGTTCCATGCCCTTGATGCCTGCTTAAGTCCATAAATGGACTTCTTAAGCTTGCAGACCATGTGATCTTGGCCTTTCACAACATAGCCTTCTGGTTGGGACATATAGATGTCTTCACTAAGATAGCCATTAAGAAAGGTCGTCTTAACATCCATTTGCCATATCTCATAGTCATAATGACATGCTATGGCAAGGAGTATGCGAATGGATTTAAGCATGGCTACTGGTGAAAAGGTTTCCTCATAATCGATCCCTTCTTTCTGAGTAAATCCTTTTGCAACCAACCTTGCTTTAAAGGTTTGCACCTTTCCATCCGCTCCCCTTTTCCTCTTGTATACCCACTTACACCCTATGGGTTTTACCCCTTCAGGTGTAGCTACAAGATCCCAAACCTGATTGAGATGCATAGACTCAATCTCGGCATCCATTGCAAGACGCCACTTGTCTACATCGAGATCAAGGATAGCCTCCTTGTATCTAGTAGGATCTTGTTCCTGATTGTCAGAGACTAGCTCGAAAGCTTCTCCTGTCCATCTATCAGGAACTTTAGTTTCCCTCCCACTACGACGAGGCTCCGTGTGTATAGAAACACTCGGTTGTGTCTCTTTTGGTTCCTCAATTGGGACACTAGATGTACTTGAAGTTTGTTCAGAAGACAACTTCTCATCTAGTTCTACTCTGCTTGAACCCTTAGTGGACATACTCTGATCATCCTCTAAGTATCTAGCATGAGTACTGATTAGTACTTTCTGCTCCTTAGGATAATAGAAATATCCACCATGAGTGCCTTTTGGATATCCTATGAAGTAGCATAATTCTGACCTTGGTTGCAACTTACTCCCCTTAGTTAATACATAAGCTGGACAACCCCATATCTTGAGATGATTTAGACTAGGCTTTCGTCCAGTCCACATCTCATAGGGTGTCCTAGGTACAGACTCGGAGGGTACCAAGTTCAGAATGTATGCCGCCGTTTCTAAGGCATATCCCCAAAAGGAAATAGGAAGAGATGCATGGCTCATCATGCTTCTTACCATCTTCATTAGAGTCTTGTTCTTCTCTCACTGACTCCATTCTGCTGGGGGGTCCCAGGCGCAGTCAATTGAGAAACTATATCATGATGTACTAAATAGTCCTTAAACTCTCCAAGAAGGTATTCTCCACCACGGTCTGACCTCAAAATTTTGATCAATTTACCTGTTTGACGCTCCACTTCAGCCTTAAACTCTTTGAATTTATCAAAAGAATCAGACTTGCGCCTCATCAGATAAATATAACCAAAACGAGTGTGGTCATCCATAAATGTGATGAAGTACTCGTAACCTCCTCTAGCAGGTGTAGTCATTGGACCACAAACATCACTATGAACTAACTCTAATGTGTTCTTGGCTCTACCTGCCTTCTGAGTAAATGGCCTTTTGGTCATTTTGCCCATTAGGCATGATTCACACTGAGGCCATTCTTCCAATCTCAATGAGCCCAAGGGCCCATCATGGATTAGCCTCTGAATCCGATTAGGATTAATGTGCCCTAATCTTAAGTGCCATAGATAAGAGTCATTAGATGATAATGTTCTCTTCTTATTAACTGGTTCAGTCTCAGAGTTGTTTATTTGACTTTTAATAGGATTAATATAATAAAGATTCCCAAATACGTTGCCTGAACAAATAACCTATCCATTTCTACTGATGGTGACACCAGAATGGAACGAAACAGAATAACCATAAGAAATCAATTTAGAAACTGAAATTAAATTTTGTCTCAAAGTAGGAACGTATGAACATCTTTCAGAATTAAAATCCTATTAGAATAAAAAAACAAATGCAAAACTCCCACTGCTTCAGCCCATACTCGAGCTCCACTAGGTACCAGCATTCCATGCTCTCCTTTAAGTAGAGTCCTTGTCTTTCTGAACCCCTGCAAAGAGTTACAGACATGATCAGTGGCTTCTGAATCAACTATCCAAGAGGATGAAGATCCTACCAAACAGATGGATTCTAAGTAAAGAGCAATACCAGTTGCTTTCACCTTGAAGGCAGGACAATCCTTTTTCCAGTGTCCTTTTTGCCCACATTTGAAGCACTTGCCTTTGGGCTTGGCATCGGCCTGACTAGCTCCGGGCTTTCTGGGCTTGCCCCCTGCTTTTTTCTGACCCTTCTTCTTCTTGAAGTTCTTGGCTTTAGGGATAACTCTAGGAGAAGATGCAGAATGAATAGCTAGAGCCTTCGAGGTAGGCTTCATGATCTTCTCTGCCGCCTGGAGCTCTTTCATGAGCTCCACTAGATTCATCTCTAACTTATTCATGTTATAGTTCAATTTGAACTGTGAGTATGAATCTGGCAAAGTCTCTAAGACCATGTCTACTTGACTCTCAGCATCTATCGTCGCTCCCAAAACCTCAGCTTCCTTGAAGTAAGCAATCATTTTGAGCATGTGCTCTAGAACTGATGCCCCCTCAGCCATCCTGGTAGTCATAATCGCCTTAAGAGCTTCCTGCCTTGCGGGCCGGCTCTTATCAGCGAACATGGTGCGCAACGACACATCAATATCAAAAGCAGTGGGCGTATGCTCATGCTTCGATTGAAGCACATCGGACATGGAAGCCAACATGTAGCATCGTGCCATCTCGTCAGCATTCTTCCATTCTGCCTCTGCTTGGCGCTCCTCGTCAGTGGAGTTTCTCCCAATCACAGGACAGGGGTCAGTTAGAACATACTTGTACCCTTCAGCTGTGAGTACTATGTTCAACTTCCTCTTCCAATCAACATAATTACCCCCATCCAACTTAGAATCCTTGAGGATCATAGCAAGGGGACTGAAAGAACCTCTACCAGACATTCCTGTACAATTTATGGAAAAATAAGACGTTTAGACAAGGCACATATAAACAAATATTTTGCACATAAGCTCATATTATATCTTGAAAATAGATTTCCCTTAAACTATTATCAATAATATGTCATTTGGCTCTTAGAAGAACTAACAGAGCTCCGATAGGGAGGTTGATAATTCTCAAAGTTAAGTGTATAACCACCACCAACTAAACTTCCTGAATAGGAAATGATCCAGAGAATAATTCCGTCGATAGGGCGACCACTATCTCATATTCCCTACGGATAATCTTGCATTATTACCTCCAACGATAGGCCGGCCGATAACAACACATATCCTAGGTTTTAGTTATACCTTTACCATTAGATCTAGATCCTTATGGAATACCCATCCTATAGGGGGTCATGCTCAGAATGACACAAGGGCATCCACGATCTCTAATTAAAGGTGTGGAGGAAGCCATGGGGTCGTTGGAACCCCTCTCCCACTTAATCTTTTAAAATAAGTGTTTTGATTAAAAACGTTTTTCCTTTTGGATTCCATTAATACTTAGTAAAATATCTAAACTTGAAACACTCTCTAATCCAAGGATAAAAAAAACTTTGAGAGAGTAAACCATAAGTTAATTTTTCTTTTGATTAATTAACACAAATTTAAACCTTATTATGAAATATCTAAGTCTACATTTACTTTCTATACCAAGGGATAAATCCTTTGAGAAAGTAAACCAGTAAACTAATTTCATCATTTGGTTTAATAAAACGTTTTCATGAATTAACTCCACATATGATCACAGTTGAAAAAGCACAATAAACGAGTTACATGCTTTTCTATTCATTATTCCTAAGTGACCATATAATTGATTAAACATCACATAAAATAAATATTAAATGTGGTCTTGTTTAATCCTAAGGTGGTTCCATCCTTTTACTAATTATTTTCATGCAACATATCACAAAGATAATCTAATTGCAAATAATTTAACCTCCAAGAATGGTTTCTAAATAAAACACCTAGCTGCTAACTATGGGGTTGTGGCGGGCGAAGCCCACCGCAGGCACGGCGGTCCCAAAATTATTCTCCATGCAGAACTGCCCGATCATCTCGCCAAAACTGCATCATCCAGAAAACCCTAGGTCGATCGCTTCAGCCGCCAACTGTTCCATGGACCATCTAGAAAAACTGCAATGGCTGATTTCTCGTGATGGTCGATTCTAGCCCATAGCCAAAGCTAGATTTGGCCGATTCTTCCATCACGTTCAGCCTGTGCAAGTGATGGCTGAAAAGAAGTTGGTTTTCTGAAACTGCAAACGATTTCTGTTCCAAAACAGCGCTGCCTGATCTGCCTGTTTTCGTCTGCATAAAACCAGCCGAAATTGCCATTTCCGTCTGCATCTAATCTAGCCTGCATCTAAATAAACACTGGCCGAAACTGCTTCTTTCTGCATCATGAACAGCACTGACCGAATAGGGAAAACAGGCCTCTTTCCGTCTGTAACTTGTTCTCTTTGAACGATCATTATTACAGAAAAATAAAACTGATGAAATCAACCATCAAAAACTGGTTATACATCCGCCTATACCCTAACTGCGAGGTTTACATCGAATCTATTTGAATAAACACAACAGATTACAACGTCCTATACCTCCACTCATGAGGTTTACAAGGCATCTGAAACCATTCTTGGAGGGATCCATAAACGCAAACAACATTTAAACAGTAAAAGGAACCACCCTTTTTTCCGGTTTTAATCCTAGGCATGCTCCTAGAATCAAACCAACAAAACCGTGGCTCTGATACCACTTGAAGGACCATCACGAGGATACATAGCATGCAACGGAAGCGTTTTTTTTTATTTTTAAAAAAAAACTTTCCTCGTATTGATTAGAATCTAGGAAATTTACTTTTCCTTCGGATCACCGGACGGAATGAAGCGACAGGAGGAGGAGGGGTGGGAGCTTCTTCGCGTGGTGGAGATGACAGTTGTCCTGCAATCCTTCGGCTCCTTCACATCAGAACTTGAATGTTCTCTTGATCTTCCAAGGTATGACTCAAGAACTCTTGGCCTCTCTTTTTGTGAAGAAGAGTAAAGGAAACCTTTTATGAAAAACAACCAAGGAGAGAATATATAGAAGGAGAACCCTAGGGTTAAAACCCTAGTGGGCCAAACCTTAGTGGGCCAAGTTCATTTAATTAATTTTCTAATTGGGTTAGCCCAATTAATTAATTAAAAAACTAATGAACTATTATTTTATTCTAGCCCAATTAATTATGGACCATTCTGAATAAAATAATTCTCTCTCAATGTAATTCACCCAACAAGCCAAATGTATTAAATAATACATGAGTTATATCGAGCTACCCCGGGGACCAAAAGACAAATTATTCATGGCTACTAAAATGACCAAAACACCCCTGCTACCCAGTAGCTATATTTTGTCATTCTAAGTGTTCCAACTATCACCATATGGTAACACTGACCCCACGAATAATTTTGCATGTGCAATGTCTTTGACCTACTAGTGTAATGACGAAAATACCCCTCTGCGTAACACCCATCATTTAGAAAGGAATAATGTACTAACACCTCTCTAAATGATTTCTACCATCCTTAGATCACTAGTCCAATAATTCGTGACTACTCGAATGTACTTGCTTATCACTGGGAGCTACCCAGAAGCACACACTCTTAAGTCACGTTCCCAGGGCCCTGGATTATTTGATTATTCTTGGACAATCACAAGGGGGTGAATCACATAAACTATCTTGTATTAGTCTGTCTTAGCTAATTAGAAACCATACTCCCAACTCACAAGGTTATTGATCTTTGATAGACCTCACCTACAGTGAATCTAAGAATATAGCTCTAGGTTCACTAGACCACCAACTAATACTCAAGTATTAGAGTACTCGTTCACGTAGTAGCAGTGATAGACTAGCTCCATGATAATTAGTACTTTGTCATTAGCTTCTATCACAGGTCCACTCTATGCATTCCAAATGCGCTTGCACAATTAGAGTAAACGGATTGTTTACTGGCTAAGGTAAGCCATCCTCCATTAGGATCTATTGCACAATGATCTTATCATGATAGAATGCCCAGTTCTATCAAAAGATCAAGAGTAATATTTTCTTGCTTATTAAGTACCCATGATTCATGCCTAACTGTGAAGAACGACCCATCACATGAATCACTTATTTAATAGCATGGACACTTTTCCAACAATTAAATGCAAATAATATATGTGCCATAAACTGACTAAAAGAAACATCATTACCATAAATTAAACAAAACGTGTCTTTAGGGCATACATTTCAAACAGGAGCATCCTAGCTGCAAACCAGTCCTAATACATACACTAATCTGATCGGTTCGATAGCCTCGATCACCCGTTAGTGAAGGTTCAATGGGGAAAGAACTCGGATGACGAGGCAACATGGGAACTTAAGGAAACAATTAGGAAGAAATATCCTCATTTGTCGAGGAAATGGAAATAGAGTAGGAAATTTTTATATTTTCTTCCAGAAATTGTATTCCATAATGCAATAGTTATTTAACCTTGAATAATTTTGAGTATGTTTGGAATTTCGCGGAAGAAATTCTTTTAAGGGGGGGAGAATATAATACCCCATATTTTCGTGAAGATGCCACGTATCTTTAGTGAGTTTAAAATACCAAAACAATATGCTTGAAATGGTAACAAGTGATCAAATTGGTCGCAGGGAGTACCCTGGAGCTTAGATAGATAAGGACAAAGGTATATTTTTTATAAGTGTCTCGAGGCGAGATTTATGACGCTGAAAGAAAGCAAATCAGAGACGATTTTTCAGTTAAGCTAGATTGTAGCCTGAAAAGACCGAATAATGGTAAGGGCTTCCCAAAAATTGTACATATTGAGTAATTTTGAGTTATAAATTTTGAGAATTTAAGTATCTCAATAAATTTGATATTTGAGGGTGTAAATATAATTAGAGAATTATCCAAATGAAATAAGGATGAAATTATAAGTTCATGTGGAAAAATATTAAAGTTGAGGACTTGAAATAAGGGTCAAAATGTCATTTGGAAGAAGTTAGGGAATTAGCTTGGATTTCAAAAGTTAAATCCATTATAGTTTTGGATTTGAAAAGCCATTCAAATATATCTTTGAGTCTTTGGAGTCCATGGCTTAGATTGTGACAAGTGGCATAATGTGATTGGTTGAAGAAATTTATAAATAGGCACCATGGGTTGTTCTCAAATCATTCCAACAAGTTTGAGAGTTGAGGCACTCTAAGAGGAGGAGCTTTTTCTAGAGAGAGAGGAGGAAGTTCAGTAAGAAGGCGGGAAGGAATCGAAGGAGAAGCCGGGGAGAACGAGCCTCGTCGAAGTTACAATCCTTCGTCGGAATTTACCAAAATCAGTCAGAAAAAAAGTGAGATAAGTCTAATTTTTTTTTATAATCCTGCATAGGGGGAAGAGAGGGTTGTGTAGGTTCAAACGGGGGTCGAATCAAAGTTAAAACAAGGGAGATATGGCCGAAATACGAAAACAACGCAATGCTGTCCGAAATCTAGTAGCAGCGCGTGAGATACATGAGCCGGAAATGGCTGCGCGCAAAGGCACTTGAGCCACCTTCTCGGGTCGTGTGAGGGCGCGTGAGGGGCCCATTGCCCCTACTTTAATGCTCATCAACCCTATGTAAAAATATTTGAGGTTAAGTTTACCAAAAGCGTGTGTTTTCTGCAGAAACTTAGGTCGTTTGCTTTGAAATTATACCGTTGAAGAGATAAACCAACAAGGTGAGACTCCTATACTGCAAATCCTATTTTTTGTTCTCTTATGAGAGAATTCTATTGCATGAGACGTGTTTTGTGAAGTTCTTATATGCAAACTCTTATTGCTCTCTTACGTGAAATCATGTTGCATATATGAAATGTATTTTTCTAAAAAATATATGCTATTGGCTTTTTAATTGTTGCATTTTTAAAATTTGTGTGGCCATACTGTTGTACCTATTTGTTGTTGGCTGATGGAAAAAGTCAGATATCTCCTGAGAGGCGCTATGCCTGCGCCATCGAGAAAACTCTTGTGGGGAAGACCGTGAGCCTAAGGAACAACGGATGTGGTGCTTACATGAGTGCTATCAGGTCGGGCTGAAGTGACATGGTTAGGGACCTCTTGAGAGGCGCTATACGTGAGCCATTGAGAAAGCTCTCGTTGGAGGCTATGTGTTCAAGAGGCACTTCAGAATAGTTCTCATTGTCTTCTCATATATTTTATACCTGATCATGCATCGATATAAACTATTTTTTTTTTTTTGGAGTTTCTCACTAGAAGATTCATCTTCTAATTAGATTATGTCCTTGGAATATTCAAACATTCCAAGTGCGACAAGCGGCTCTAAGGGAAAGGAGGTAGCTGAAGAATAATTTTAATTTGTTGTCTGTAGCATGTTTAAAATATCTTTATTTATGTGCGAACCTATGTAATTTTGGATATCTTTAAGATATTCAGTTATCACTTGCTAGAGATGATGTCCATGTAATACATTTTGTAGACGTCTTGAACGATTTATTTATGATAAATAAAGCATTATGGTTGTGAACCATATCAGGTTCGATCTAGCTTCCGCATTTGAAATTTTAACACTTGTCTTAACTATTCAATTATTGGGTTTGTTAAGTTGAGAAGGTGAAAATTAGGTTTTGGGATATTGTGTGATGTATGCCAGCGATTGTGATATGAATAATTTTTATATTCCAGAAATCCTAAGTTATAACACACTCGAGAAATTTGGGGTGTTACAAGAAAGGTTAGGGCTCTCATCTCCATCTTCTTCCTTGATTGATTTGTGTTTCAAAAGTGTTGTGGAAGCTAGAGTTATCTTTACCTCTCTTTCTTTTCTTGCTAATTCTCTTGTTGAAAGTGAGAAGTAAAGGGTTTGGAAATGCATCATCTCAAGTAAGATCACCAGGAAAGGTTTTAAGGTAAGTTCTACCCCTCTCAAACTCTTTTAAACTCTTTGAACTTGGTATGTTGAGGATTTGAGGCTAAAACCTCCTTGACTTGCAAAATCAAGTCCTTGTTGATACCTATGTAGAGATGTTTGTAAATATCCCTCAACTCTTGGTTGTCTTCTTTGAGGTGATTTGGAACTTCAAATAGGGTTTATTCTACCCTATAATCCATAAGAAATGGGGTGTCCTTGGTTAGGATGAAGTTGGTGCAAGTGTTTGGGGTTAGAGTGCAAGTTTGGGTATGATTCGAGGCCTTTTTCCTTACTGTCGGTTGATAGTTTGCCTGAAACTGTCGACTGTTCCTTCCCGTTTTGCTTGACAAGTTGTGCATATTGTACTCTTTTGGGCATAACTTTTTGTGGTTATATCCAATTCGAGATTCGCTTGTTGCATTGTAAACTAGACTCGATAGGATTCATTTTGATATAAATTTTGGATTATTTGGACAATTATTGAGTCTGTAAATGTCCTATAAAATACCCATTTCAAATCTGGAATTTCTGTTTGAGGCCAACAATGCTCCAATTTTTTAGGCATAACTTCCTACTGTGTTGTCCAAATTGAGATCCTCTTTTTTCTCCATAAACTAGACTTCCTAATATTTGTTTTGGCACATTTCTATGAGCATTTGGTGATGTTTTGAGACTATAGTAGTCCTATGAATTGCTTCCTAAAACTCAATATTCTCTCATTTTGAGGAATTTGTCTTGCTCTAGTCCTTGGGGAATAAATGATCATGCTTGGAGCTCGTTTGAAGTATGGTTGAGAGTCTTTGATAGGCTATGTACTGCTTCTTATAGTATCAAATTTCTTAGAGGATGGAACTAGTCTATGAGCATATCTTGGTGCAGTTGTATCCAATATCTAGGTAGGGCTTGTTTCTCCCTAAATTTTCCTTCAGAATGATGCTTTCTTTCCTAGGACAGAGAACATGCAAGACTTTGGTGTTGCTTGCACGAATGTCTTTCTTGTGCATGATATTGATTGATTGATATTGGGGGATGAGATGCATTTATGATGTTAAGTTAGAATTGCTTATCTACGCATGTGCGAATTATGGACTGGGCCTTATACATTGTATTTGTGATATGTTATAACTGCACTAAATGTGTTGGAAGAGACATATGTGTAAGAGTTGATGAAATATTAGCATGTAACCTAATATTAGCAGACTCACCGTCATAGTATCAGCGGACACACCACCATAGTGTGAAAGCATAGATGCACCGCCTTGGAATTCCATGGCACACCGCCATTATATAACTTGCACACACACATCAATGAATGAAATATGTATTATCATTTCTATCATAACATGAAACAAGGCATTCTCAAAGTATTGGTAATCATTGTATCATTCAAGGATGCTTTTATGAGATATTCTTTATCTAACATGTTTATTACTATGCATTTAATACACCCAAGTCCCCCACGCACAAACACGCTAATAGTTGTACACTAATTGACCAAGAACATCTAGATACTTTTTGGAAATAATAGGATTCCCCTCAAAACTTGTCCAAAAAGCTTTAAATATGAACCAAATTGAATCCTATCGAGTCTAGTTTATAACACAACAAACGGTTCATAAATATGATATTTCTACAAGAAGTTATGCCCAAAATTGTGGAGCATGCGCGGGCTATCAGGTCAAAAACGGTCGACTGATGGGAAGGAAACAATCGACCGATAGAGGCTTTTCACCCAAACTGTAGACCATTTAAGGCAAGGGTTGATCGGAAGAACCCTCTACACCATCTTTCGATCGATTCAAGGAAAACGGTCGACCGACAATACCCGAAAAGCCACGAACAATGCCCAAAACACCCAAAAAACATGCAAGCAACACCAAATTCTTGCATGCAACTACACCCTAGCAATAACACGGCATTCCTTTAGGAAATACGGGGTGAATCAAGTCCCCATTTAGATGCTAGGCACGATTTATCAGAAAATACAAGAAAATGACACTAATCGCAACCAAACAGGTTTGTACAAAACCCCCTTCCAATGAAGGGTTTTATGAAAACCTAACTCAAAAATGGTTAACTCAAGAATCACGAAAGAAGAAGGTGGTCACGCACACATCAATGAGATTCCAAAAGAAGCCCTTGACATGGAAAAGAGATAGAACAAGAACTTGCCTCAATGGTTAAATGAATCCGAAGAAAAAGACAAGCCACGAACCAAGCTCACGAAACCAACAAGGCGCCTTCTACTTCATCAACCAATCTCTTCTTTAACATCAACAAGATGGGGATGAAGGAGGAGAATTGGTGGAGCAAAAGGAAGAAGAAGAATGGAGAGAAAGAGAAAGAGAAGTGAAGAAGATTACACACAAAGCTATATATATATATATATGCTTCTCTCATTTTTCCCATTTGCCCTTGCACTTGTAACCATTTACAAGTTTGCCACTCTCTTTTTTCTCCTCCATTAAATTAAGTAGAAAAGCTTATACATATACACACTCACACACACACCCGGATGCCCCTATTTCTCCTTAAATCCCAAGGCCTTATTTTGACTTTTCCACACCTTTTGCATTTGACTTCTCCACCTCATTCCATTTCCTTTGACTTGGAATATGCAACCCACATGTATTTCACTTAAATTTTCACTTTTCATAACACTTAGAATATTTTTAACCTTATAAATAACTTTTTTCAAAATATAGCACACACCTACCAAGGCTAACATACTCTAGACCCTATTTCGGGTCGTTACACATTGCATCACAAGTGGATTGATAATAGGTGTCATCGAAGAAGGGGCGGGATTACTTGAGAATTTTATAAGGGTGTCGATGAGTTTATTCAATTTGCGTCTACCCAAGAAAGTTTTATAAGACTAGAAGGCAAGTTAAAGTGCCCTTGTATGAAATGCGAGTGTTTGAGGTTCAAATTAGTCGATGAGGTGAAAAGAGATATTTGCAAACATGGATTCATGAAGGGTTATTATTATTGGACATATCATGGTCAAGAGGTGCCCATAGTGCCTCATTTGGTTGTTGAAAATAAATATTATAAAAAAAATAATTTTTGGGATTAGTTTAATTCCTATGAACAAATGGTAATGGATGCGGCTAGGCCATCGAATGCGCCATATACAATGTAAGGTACTTGCTGCTCCACTCACTCTGTATTTATTACTTTTTGTATTTTTTCTTTTGCTATCTTAGCTGGTTTGGAAACTTTTTATGTTCACAATCAGAATGAGGTGATTAGACTCGCCAGTGCACGAGTGTGATTGTAGCAGAAAACTTATTTGTTATTTTTCCGAGCAAGACCGGGTCGACTCACAGGGAGATTACTCATGGAAGGAGATAAACACACCAGTTCTTTCAACAATGAAGTGAGATTAAGCTAAATGTATATGACTGTATCTGGATATGGAGAGGTCTTGGGTCAAGACAGATCTGGTGCCAAACCCAACTGATTTTCCATATAGCTTTCTGTGATGTAACTGACAGTTCAAGTGGCTTGGGTTTACAACCATTAAATGCACTTCTGAGATGATAATAACTCTTGGTTCAAGTAACCTCCATACATGGCATGGGGATTCTACATCAAGCAGCTATTATAAATCAGTGTATAAATAACGTTTTTACAAAATAATTGCTCGGGGCTTGGGTATGAGAACGTTTCCAGGTTAAGCAGCTCTCATACATGGCATGGGAACTCTAGTTTAGGCGTACGAACCAATCCAAGCCTGAGATTTTCGTTAATAACATTTCCCAAACCACTTTTACTTTGGTTACTTTGTCATCTGAAGTTCTGCTATATTGATTCATCAGTGGCTTTGGGCACCTTCTCTGCCTTAACCCAAGAATCAAGTTAGCCACACATCTTCATGGGAAGTGCACGACTAAAGCTATTCTCAACGGATGAATGCGAAATTTCGCAAGAAAAGAAAATAAAACAGAATCAAATGTTAAGGATTGAACAAAACTAATACTGTATTGTTTGCTGAAATGTACTACAAGCTAAATCAGAAATGAAAATGGACTTGTAAAAGTAAAACAAAGCTAAGAACTAACTAGAACAAGAAGAAGAACTGAAGTGCCATATGTTCTCCACAAAAGTACAAACAAGAACTAATATATCGAGAGAGATCAGGCAGCCCAGCAAAAGAGTCCGCTTACTTTCTACTGCTACTGTCTTTTTATATATTTTTTTTCTAAGTAACTTCT
This sequence comes from Diospyros kaki, assembly GCA_036245055.1. Classification (NCBI taxonomy): domain Eukaryota; kingdom Viridiplantae; phylum Streptophyta; class Magnoliopsida; order Ericales; family Ebenaceae; genus Diospyros; species Diospyros kaki. The sequence continues at coordinate 14,748,870 of BSEG01000009.1, read as the reverse complement.
GCTCTTTTCTCCTTCTGATTCCAAAGAATGTCGACTCCATTTTAAGCTTACGGCTCATGGAGGTAGGGTCCATTGGTTCAGAAAGTTGATTAAATTTACCTTAGAGCCACCGCGTTTATTTGTGCATGCCAGACCTTGCTCGGATACTCATTCGAATGTGTCAGCAGAAGTATTCGGATGAGTCTTGAGGTTCTTTTGTCTTTCTAGATCATTCGAATGAATTATAGTCCCATTTGAATGAATTTCTCGATTTACTGTTCCTTACACGATGATTTTCTCACTCATTCGAATGCAACAGTAGTTTCATTCGAATGAATTTCCAATTTTTCTCTTGAGTTCTTCACTGCATCCGAATGATATGGGAGGTATTCGAATCTTGAGTCATTAGTGCCGCTTCTCATTCGAATTACTCACCCTCCATTTGAATAGATTTTCTTCCTTCTACCATTACATTCGAATGATCTAAGGCTTCATTCGGATATGTCTTCATATCTTCTGAACGATATGCTTATTCGAATTTCTTCAAATTCTCAGCTCATTCGAATGGATTGGTTGCATTCGAATTCCTGAGAAGCTTCCATCTGCTTTGATCCTTATTCGAATATCTTCCTGTGATTCATTTGAATAGCTTTGACTTTGTCAGAACACCTTCATCTCCTAACTCTTCCTTCTTCTTTAAATCATGCCTTTGGAACTTTAAGCCATATCTTTCATCTCTTCTTCTTCTTTTGAGCTGCAATAAGCATTTCTGAAGATTTTAGCTTGATCAAATGGATTAGGGGGCAATAAAATATAACAATTTGTTGCATTTTTGAGCATCAATCACACCCCCCAACTTAAACGTTGCTAGTCCCTTAGCAATCAAATTAAAAGCAGGAATACTTCATCCTTCACAAACTTGTTAATAGCTTAAATCTCAAACGTGAAGCAAAAATGTATGGTCAATAGCACAGGGACTTGGGACAATCAAAGAAATGCTTATTATTTGAACTTTTGTCCAGGGCATATTAAGTTAAGTCAACAGCATATTACTTTTAATTCTCTCAAGCTTTGATTGCAACTCTCACTGGGTATGCCTCTCATCAATAGAACGATCACTCAGAGTTACTCTCAAGGGATGTACCTCAATTTGGAGTAAATGTAAATCAAGTTCAAAAAGGTATCATCAATTATCAAGAATGCGATTAACGAAGAAAGGGACTTGACATAGCTTCATGATCAGATTAGTATCTTTTACAACCAACATCTAAAATTAACTAAGCCTCCTTACTCTTGAAATTATATCCTGAATATGCATGATTCACAGAGTCAAGAGGGATCTTTCTGGAAAGTAACTGGGGCTTCGATAGTGATGTGGGATATCAAAAGGGGATGATAGCAATCAAAAGAGTTCATAGGTCTCGGGAATTCTCTTATTGTGGCTAAAAAAAGAATTTTTTTTTTTTTTTAATGTCCCAGTCTTAGAGACAACCATTTATCTTAATTGGTAAAGTGGTCTTTTAACGTCAGATTCCCAGACGAATTTTTTTTTTTTTTTTTGAACAAACTACTACTGAGCCTTCAGAATAATTCCTGGATCCTAATCGATGGATAAGAAAAACCTTATGGACATGGCTTGGATGGAGGGAATGATGTAATCTGTTATGCAGAGTTTCAATAGGCTATGAATGGAGATTTGATCAAAAAGCAATAGGTTGTTTGGCTCAAGAGATAGGTGAATGATCCCTCTATGATGTTCTATAAAACAGCGCCATTCATTCAATTGATTTCAAGCTTAGAGTCAGTCAAGATTAGCTGTGATCATAAAGGACACTCAAAGAAAAATGTTGTTTTGAAGCCATTGAAAGACAAAAGATTCAACAAAGTATTCTACTGCATGAATAAGTGTTGTTCTACTTAGAATAAAAAGTTATGAAGCTTCAACACTCACTTTGGTAACAAATCTCCACTTGAATTTAAGAGTTTAACTAATATGCTGATTATCATGTTTGATATGCCAACCCAACAAATGAACAAAAATGAAGCACTCCCAAGTAGCCATGGCCCTAGTTTTAAATCTCATACAGTTCTGTTTTCACATACAAGATTATCATGCAATTAATCAGTTGTAAATTTGAAGCATCAAGCACAATAATCTGAAGCATAGAGTAAGCAAAGCAATTTCTATTGAAAATGTGAAACAGTTAATCTTTGTAGTTCATAGTTAAAGAAGTTAAACATGAAGAATCAAATCCTATGACTACTCAGTGCCATCAGTGGCATCATCAGAAGTGGAGTTCTCCTCGGTGGAGTTCTCGTCAGTGGAGCTTCCAGAAGGAGTCTCTGATAAGGGTTCAGCAGGAGGAATAGAGGAAGAAGAAGGAATAGCGCTATGAGGAGGAGCTGCATGCTCAGACTGGGGATGTGTAGGTGCACCTCCTTCCTCTCGCCACAAATCAATGGCCCTCTGCATGTAACTCTCAGCATCGTCCATCCTGTCTTTCAGTGTCTTCAGTGGTGGCTCCTCCATAGGTGTGCTCAGAAGCTGACCTATCTTCTTGTCTAATGCAATGTGATGGTCGCTCATGGCCATTACTTCTGAATGGATGACTCTCTGCCTCACCTGAAGCTCCTCAAAGATAGCCTCCTGCTTCTCTTGGATCTTCTTCAGTGCTTGCTCCACTAAGGCTTCATGCCTTTCCTGCTTCTCTTGCATTTCCTTAACCAACTTGAACAAACTTCTAAGTGTAGATTCTTCCTCTTGTCTTTATGCCTCATCCTCAAGCAGTGGTGGTTCTTGAGATGGCCCTTCCTGTGGTTCAACCTGCTTTCCTGACGCTTCTCCTTTTTCAGGTGTTGTTGCCTCAACCCTCTTCAACTGCCCACTGCTTCTGCGTGTAGATGTTGGGCTGATTCTATCCATTGGCTTGATGACTTCAAAGGTTGTCTTTTCTTTTACCCCGTTCCTCAACAAAAAGTAGGTGATCAGCCCTCCAAAGGGTAGTCCTCCACTCCCATGTGCATGCTTGGTTACTAGGTCTATGGTATCAAAAATGTGCTTGGCCAAGTCTATGTGTACTCCCAGGATCATTTTTCCCATGAATATGGCTTGCTTAACTGAAACACTTCTAGTAAATGCATGGGGCATGAAATGTGAGCAAACAAGTCTATGCAGAATGATGCATTTTGGGGATAGGTTCTTCTTTGGAAGGGCAGGTCCTAGACATACAGCATCGTCCTTTTCTGTCAAAATCTTTGCTAGGTTTTCCTTCCCTAAGTCCACACTTGCTTCTTCATGATCTCTTGGTGATGCCTCTCTTGGGATTTGAAAGGTTTCAACAATATCAGAGGGTTTCAACTCTATTTTCACTTTCCTCACTTCAGTAACTAAGCACCTGTTTCCCGAGTCATCTCTATCACTGGTTATATTCGAGTAAAACTCCTTGACTAAGGGAACTATGGCCTTGTTTTGAAACTTGACCCAAGTCTGCCATCCTTTGGCAGTGATTAAAGACAGTAAATCACATGGGGGTTCATCAAATCGCTCCAGCATGATTCCCCTCTCACAAAGCATAGGTCTCTTTGCATACCTTTCACTATAATTCTGTTCAGCGGCTGGGCTAATGAACCTAACATTGGAGTATGGAGGGCTCAAGTCGATGGTTGGGATGGGAGCACTTTCCTTTCCTTTCTGCCTCTTCGATGCCCTAGAGCTTTCTCCTACGACTTTGGGGCGTTTTTGCTTTGGAGGCATGACTAGATAAGGGTTGTTTGGTCTAGGGAGACGGCTTGGGATTTTTGTCGAACAGTTGGTGGGCAAGAATCGGTTCCTCTCTTTTCTTCTCCTATCAATCTCCCAACCAATTTTCTTTCCTTCTCATTAATCTCCTTCACTCCCTCTTTACAACAACTTCTTCATCCAACCAATCAAATCAGAATTTAAACAATGGAAAGGGTTGTTACCTCTCGGCTTTTCTCTTCCCAGAACATCCGAATGCACCAAACCCTTATTCAAATGCTTGCAAAACGTTCTTCCTTGTACTTAACCGGATCGATCTTCAGATGAATGTAATGGATGTGGAATGAGGGTAACACGATTTATAGGATGGGATCGGGTGGATGAATGAACGTCCGCGCCGATTAAGGAAGCGTTTCGATCTTTAAAAGGGGGCGACGATTCAAATTTCAGAAGCGGTTAAGAGACTTTCGGGAACATCATTCGAATGATTCTAGGGTCATACGAATGATAGAGGTGGATTCAAATGAACACTGGGCGAATCGAATGGCATCTCGGGTCTTAGAAGATTGGGCATCAGAGTATTCGAATGAAAAGGGGAAGATTCGGATGTTCGCCGAGGGTTTTTAAAGGACTGGACGATTCATTCGAATGTGATAACATCCATTCGAATGAATTTTAAACAGTGACTTTGCTTACTGAAGGAATTGAGCTACCCATTTGAATGCAACAGTGATTTCATTCGGATTAATTTCTCGGTCATTCGAATGACTATGCGTATCATTCGAATGTATTTGACAACATGCTTTAATCAAAGGTAGAACAATCATTCGAATGCGAAGAGCTTTATTCGAATGACTTTGAGCAGAATAAAATTTTTTTATTTTATTATTTTTTTTTTGTTATTTTTTTTATTTTTTATCATTTTTTTCTTTTTTTATTTTAAGCCAATTGGAACTATATTCGGATGTTGGGAATGGATTCGGATGTAATGTAAATTATTCGAATGAGTTTGAGAGCATTCGAATGAAGGCTTCAAAATTTTTGAAGAAACAGCAGATTCATTCGAATGTATTTGGAAAGAGAGAAATTCATTCGAATTAATTTTAAACAGTAATCTTCATTTACAAAGGAATTTGGCCCCTTATTCGAATGCAACAGTGATTTCATTCGGATTAATTTTGGATATATTCGAATACAACAGGGACTATTCGAATGCTTTCATGCTTTTTCATTAACAGCTCACAGGTCATTCGAATGGTATACAACACATTCGAATGGCTAAACTTATCCAGATACAGAATTCGAATAACAGCAAAGTTTTTTTTTTTTTTAACATACTTTCAAATAACTAAACATAAAATTCAAACCCAAAAAATATCATCAAATGTGCAAGGATCATTTCAACAACTCAAGCATACCTTTACCCCTCAACTTTGTTTTGAACAATTCTAAAAAAAAAGGGGTGTAAGAAATACCTGGAGGTCTTCAAAAAAATGTTTGAACTCAAAGATCCATTTGCTTACTTGGGTATTGCTAGTAGCCTTCATTGCACGTGTGGATCCGTGGGCTTCCTTCAACATTTGAGTCAAGATAAAGAGTGAAAACAGTTCATGAAAGCAAAACAATAAAATTTCTCCCTTTTTTTATTTATTATTATATATATATATTTTTTATTTCACTAGCCACTACCCAATGGGTGGATCTGTAAGATCCATGTTCTCTTCTTGTTCATTCAAAGACTCATAGTAGGGTTTTAGACGTTGGCCATTCACTTTGAAAACCTGACCAGATTGAAGGTTTTCAATATCAAATACACCATGAGATGAGATGGCACGAATTTTGAAGGGACCAGTCCATCTTGACTTGAGTTTACCAGGAAACAGATGGAGCCTTGAATCATAGAGTAGCACATGTTGACCTATACAAAAGTTCTTTCTATTAATGTGCTGGTCATGCAATTTCTTCATGTGCATCTTAAAAGACTTGGCATTCTCATATGCCTCGTTTCTAAGTTCCTCAAGCTCATTTAGTTGCAGCTTCCTGTTAAATCCTACCTCTTCTAAACTTCCATTCATCTTCCTGATGGCCCAGTAAGCTTTGTGCTCAACCTCTACTGGCAGATGACATGGTTTTCCATAAACCAGTCGATAGGGAGACATGCCCAATATGGTTTTATATGCAGTCCTATATGCCTAAAGAGCATCTATTAACCTCAAAGACCAATCCTTTCGGTTGGAACCGACGGTTTTTTCTAAAATGCGCTTGATCTCCCTATTTGCCAATTCTGCCTGGCCATTAGTTTGAGGGTGGTATGGAGTTGACAGTTTATGAACTACCCCATACTTTTTCATTAATTCTGCCACTGGCTTGTTACAGAAGTGAGATCCTCCATCACTGATGATGGCACGAGGCATTCCAAACCTATTGAAAATGTTTTCCTTTAAGAATTTCACCACTATTCTGTGATCATTTGTCCTTGTTGGGATTGCCTCAACCCACTTGGAGACATAGTCTACAGCAAGCAGGATATATTCATGCCCAAGTGAGTTAACAAAAGGACCCATAAAGTCTATTCCCCAACAATCAAAAATTTCAAGAATTAAAATGGGCTGCAAAGGCATCATACCTCTTTTTGTCAAACTCCCTAATCTCTAGCATCTATCACATGATAAGAAAAACTGGTGTACATCCCTAAGCATGGTAAGCCAGTAAAATCCACTTTGTAAGATTTTTTCCATGGCTTTCCGGGTAGAGAAATGTCCTCCACAAGCTAGGGTGCGACAGAAGTTCATTACACTGTGTTGCTCATGTTCTGGAATGCATCTTCGCACAATCTGATCAGCACAATATTTAAACAGATATGGTTCATCCCAAAAAAATGTTCTGACTTTTCTAAAAAACTTTTGTCTATCCAGCTTAGTCCAATGATTGGGAACTGAACCTACAGCCAAATAATTGGCTATATCAGCATACCAAGGGGCAGTAGTCAATGTACTCACATGAAGAAGATGTTCATCAGGAAAATTATCATGAATGGGACCCTTAGTAAGATTCTGACCTTGAATTCTAGACAGATGGTCAGCCACAACATTTTCCACTCCCTTTTTATCCTTAATTTCTATGTGAAACTCTTGGAGTAATAGAATCCACCTAATGAGGCGTGGTTTGGTATTTTGCTTGGTGAGCAGGTATTTCAAATCAGCGTGATCTGTATAAACAATCACTTTTGACCCCACCAGGTATGACCTAAATTTGTCCAATGCAAATACCACGGCCAACAATTCTTTCTCTATGGTAGTGTAGTTTTTCTTAGCTTCATTCAAAGTTCTGCTAGCATAGTAAATGCCTGGCTTATCCTAAGATCACTTGGTTTTTCAATTACCTTTCCACTTCTTAGGATAGTCACAGATTGGACTTGTTCATGTGCATTACTTTCACCACTAGAAGATTCCACCTGATTTGTTTGCCTAACTGGGTTAGGGTTAGTTTGAGAAGGGAATCTTCCAGGTTCTCTCACACTTAGAGTTTGGGTCAACTTTGTTATCTGACTCCTCATATCTTCCATCGCTCTGTTGGTTTGCTCTTGACTTTTTGCAAGTTGGGCAACTTGATTGTTGACACCTGTTTGGTTCTGCATAAATTGATGTAAGGTATCTTCTAATGATCTCTTATGCGGAGGTTGGTATGTATTGGAAGAAGAGCTTTGATTTTGATGGAAAGATTGTTGATGTGCAGGGAAGGAATTTTGAGGGTGATTTCCATGATCATGTCTCCATGACAAATTGGGGTGGTTCCTATTATTAGAGTAGTATGGATTGTAGTTTTGGTTGTTCCCGTAATAGGTCCCACCTTGATTTTGGTTTTGTCTTCCCTCAAAATTGTGTGAGTGGTTGGTATTAGATTGCCCATACAATACCTCCTTGAATGCAGGTAGAGTAGGACATTCTTCGGTTGCATGGTCTATTGTTTCACACACTGCACATTTCACTTCCATTTGTTTAACAGATTGCTCTTTTTTGGGCTCCATATTTTCAACTTTTCTTGTCAAAGCAGTTAGTCTCGCATGTAAATCATCATTTTCACTCAACTGGTGCCTCCCTCTTGGTTGTAAATTTTCTCTTTGATCACTAGAAGAAGTTAAACCAACTTCCCAGTTTCTGGTATTCTCAGCCAATGTATCAAAGAAGTGGAATGCTTCTTCTGGAGTTTTGTCATAAAACTCTCCATTACACATTGTAGAAACTAACATTTTTAGTTGGGGAGTGAGTGAGTCATGAAAGAAGCTGACTACTCTCCATTGCTCAAAGGCATGGTGTGGACAAGTATGGAGGAGATCTTTAAATCTTTCCCAGGCTTGAGCAAAGTTCTCATTCAACTTACAGGCGAAGTTCATGATTTGCCTTTGGAGAGTAGCAGTTCTATTAGTAGGGAAATATTTTTTTAGGAATGTTGTCTGCATCTCTCTCCAAGTCCCTATAGATCTAGGAGGAAGAGTACCCAACCACATTTTTGCTTTGTCTTTTAATGAGAATGGGAAAAGTTTTAGCCTTATGACATCCTCGTTTGCAGTGTGGTCCATGCAAGTGCTGCAAACCTCCTCAAATTCCTTCATATGAGTGTATGGATTCTCTGAATCCATGCCATGGAATGTTGGCAACAATTGAATTGTGCCAGGTTTGAAGTTAAACCTATGGTGATTGACAGGAAGGATGATACACGAGGGTGTTGTCTGCCTAGGAGGGTGAAGATAATCCCTAAGAGGCCTAATTATCTCCTGATCAACAAGGTCATTTCCACCATTCTCATCACCATGTTCAGACATATTATCATGTTGAGACATGAGCACATACAACAATGAAAGTTCAAACAGGCAGAGAGTTATCAGAGAAGAGAAGTTAGAGAATAGGAATTAATAAACAGAAAAGAACTAGGGACAGTTAATTGGCTTACCTTAATCTCCCCGGCAACAGCGCCAAAATTTGCTGCTCCACTCACTCTGTATTTATTACTTTTTGTATTTTTTCTTTTGCTATCTTAGCTGGTTTGGAAACTTTTTATGTTCACAATCAGAATGAGGTGATTAGACTCGCCAGTGCACGAGTGTGATTGTAGCAGAAAACTTATTTGTTATTTTTCCGGGCAAGACCGGGTCGACTCACAGGGAGATTACTCATGGAAGGAGATAAACACACCAGTTCTTTCAACAATGAAGTGAGATTAAGCTAAATGTATATGACTGTATCTGGATATGGAGAGGTCTTGGGTCAAGACAGATCTGGTGCCAAACCCAACTGATTTTCCATATAGCTTTCTGTGATGTAACTGACAGTTCAAGTGGCTTAGGTTTACAACCGTTAAATGCACTTCTGAGATGATAATAACTCTTGGTTCAAGCAACCTCCATACATGGCATGGGGATTCTACATCAAGCAGCTATTATAAATCAGTGTATAAATAACGTTTTTACAAAATAATTGCTCGGGGCTTGGGTATGAGAACGTTTCCAGGTTAAGCAGCTCTCATACATGGCATGGGAACTCTAGTTTAGGTGTACGAACCAATCCAAGCCTGAGATTTTCGTTAATAACATTTCCCAAACCACTTTTACTTTGGTTACTTTGTCATCTGAAGTTCTGCTATATTGATTCATCAGTGGCTTTGGGCACCTTCTCTGCCTTAACCCAAGAATCGAGTTAGCCACACATCTTCATGGGAAGTGCACGACTAAAGCTATTCTCAACGGATGAATGCGAAATTTCGCAAGAAAAGAAAATAAAACAGAATCAAATGTTAAGGATTGAACAAAACTAATACTGTATTGTTTGCTGAAATGTACTACAAGCTAAATCAGAAATGAAAATGGACTTGTAAAAGTAAAACAAAGCTAAGAACTAACTAGAACAAGAAGAAGAACTGAAGTGCCATATGTTCTCCACAAAAATACAAACAAGAACTAATATATTGAGAGAGATCAGGCAGCCCAGCAAAAGAGTCCGCTTACTTTCTACTACTACTGTCTTTTTATATATATTTTTTCTAAGTAACTTCTGCTCTTTTCTCCTTCTGATTCCAAAGAATGTCGACTCCATTTTAAGCTTACGGCTCATGGAGGTGGGGTCCATTGGTTCAGAAAGTTGATTAAATTTACCTTAGAGCCACCGCGTTTATTTGTGCATGCCAGACCTTGCTCGGATACTCATTCGAATGTGTCAGCAGAAGTATTCGGATGAGTCTTGAGGTTCTTTTGTCTTTCTAGATCATTCGAATGAATTATAGTCCCATTTGAATGAATTTCTCGATTTACTGTTCCTTACACGATGATTTTCTCACTCATTCGAATGCAACAGTAGTTTCATTCGAATGAATTTCCAATTTTTCTCTTGAGTTCTTCACTGCATCCGAATGACATGGGAGGTATTCGAATCTTGAGTCATTAGTGCCGCTTCTCATTCGAATTACTCACCCTCCATTCGAATAGATTTTCTTCCTTCTGCCATTACATTCGAATGATCTAAGGCTTCATTCGGATATGTCTTCATATCTTCTGAACGATATGCTTATTCGAATTTCTTCAAATTCTCAGCTCATTCGAATGGATTGGTTGCATTCGAATGCCTGAGAAGCTTCCATCTGCTTTGATCCTTATTCGAATATCTTCCAGTGATTCATTTGAATAGCTTTGACTTTGTCAAAACACCTTCATCTCCTAACTCTTCCTTCTTCTTTAAATCATGCCTTTGGAACTTTAAGCCATATCTTTCATCTCTTCTTCTTTTTTTGAGCTACAATAAGCATTTCTGAAGATTTTAGCTTGATCAAATGGATTAGGGGGCAATAAAATATAACAATTTGTTGCATTTTTGAGCATCAATCAGTACTGGTAGTGTAAGTTGTTATCAGACTTATAATATAGATAAAGCATCGAATGAAAATGCACAAGCATTTTATGACATGTTGTTTACTACACAAGCTCCATTGTATCCGAACTGCGAAGTAAAAAGTAAACTTTTTGCTGCAATTAGGATGCTGAGTGTTAAGTCTGATTACAACATTCCGGAAGGTGGGTATAATGAAATCATGTAGTTTATCCATGAAATAATGCCAACTGATAATCGCGTGCCCACTGAATTTTAACATACCAAGAACTTGGTTTCCCAACTTGACATTGGTTATCAGAAGATTAATTATTGTTCAAATGGGTGTATGTTGTATTATAAGGATGACGAATCCGATATGAGTTGTAAGTTTTGTGGTCATTCTCGTTTCAAATCTGTAAGATGTGGGAAGGGAAAATTTAAACAATTTTTTTTAAAAATGTGGTGTTTGCCTCTTATACCAAGACTGCAAAGAATGTATGATTCTACGATTACAATTGCGAGCATGAGATGGTATCATGAAAGTCGGAGAGAGCCCGGTGTATTGTCTCATCCATTTGACAAGGAAGCATGGAAACATTTTGATAAAAAATATCCTAACTTCTCTGTCAATCCTAGAAATGTGAGTTTGGTCTTTGTGCAGATGGGTTCACTCCGTATGGTAAATCGGGTCGCCCATATTCTTGTTGGCCGATCATTGTGACTCCATATAACTTATCTCCTCGATTGTGTTTGAAAAGAGAGTTTCTTTTTCTAATTGTTATTATTCCAGGCCCATCAAATCCGAAAAATATGATAGATGTGTTCTTACAACCTCTCATTGATGAACTTAAATTGTTATAGTACGAAAGAGTTTTGACTTATGATATATCAACAAAGAATAATTTTTTGATGAAGGTTGTTCTATTGTGGACTATCAATGATGTTTCTGCATATGGAATATTATCTGTAGGATAACATCAAGTAAATTAGCATGTCCATATTGTATGGAGAAAACTAAATTTTTCAACCTCAAGTATGGTGGAAGGACGTCATTTTTTGATTGTCACAAGTAATTTTTGCTAATGAATCATGCCTTTCGAAGAAATACAAGTGCATTTTGAAAAAACAGAGTTGAGAATTCTTTTCCACCACTACGGTTAACTGGAGATAACGTTTTTCAAAGAGTCTATAATTTTTCATCTATCTTGCAGCTACAGGACTGTGCGATACCTGGGTATGGTATGGAGCACAATTGAACAAAACGAAACATTTTTTTAAAATTGTCATACTGGAAAGATAATATGATCTAACACAACTTAGATGTCAAGCATATTGAGAAAAAAGTTTTTGACAATTTTTCAATACAATAATGGATTTGAAGGGTAAAAGTAAAGATACTACTAAGGCTAGAATGGACCTTAAAGAATATTATACCCGAAAAGAGCTTGAACTAATAGACCGTAGCGGGGGTAAGTATTGAAAACCCAAGATCCAATACATGTTCACAAGGGAACAAAAGTTAAGTGTTTTGACGTGGATAAAAGAACTTAAATTCCCTAATAGATATGCTTCCAGATTGGGTAAATGTGTTGATATGAGAAACGTAAAGTTTTTTGGGTTGAAAAGCCATGATTGTCATGTTCTCATCGAGTGATTACTTCCAACGGAATTTGTAGCATTACCAGATTGAATTTGGAATCCGGTCACTGAGTTATGCTAGTTTTTCAAAGATATTTTCTCAACAGTATTGAGGATTGAACACCTAGATGTCATGGAACAAAACATACCCATCATTTTATGCAAATTATAGCATGTATTTCGTCAAGGATGGTTTAACCCAATGGAGGATCTGTCAATACACTTAGTTTACAAAGCAAAGGTGGGGGTACTAGTACAATATAGATGGATGTATCTCTTTGAAAGGTACATCTGATATAATTTGAATTATTTATTTTTTTGTAAAAAAATTCCTATATTGAGGAGATCTTCGAATGATTTAGGTTCTTCAACACTTTAAAGAAGAAGGTCCGCAATAAAGCTCGTGTAGAAGGATCTATATGTGAGGCATATTTAATTGAAGAGACGTCCACATTTGGTTCTTATTATTTTGCACCAAATGTTCCATCAAGAAGGACGAGAGTTCCTCGAAATGATGCTGGGGGAGATTCTTCATATCCACAAATTTTCGTCTTTAATTATCCAAGCTGTGTTGCGAGAGTAATGAAAATCAGGTGGATGGATGGGAAAAAATTTGAAGCCACCAAATTATGTCTTGTTGAATACTCCGAAGGTAAAACCTTATATTGAGTAAGAATTAAAATTTATATGAATATATTTATAAGTTCACACTTGGTTCATATTATTTTGTTGATACATCATTTTATTTTTCAGCATGTACACCAATATATTGCGTCAACTATCTTCAAATATCACAAACGCAGAAATAGATAAACAAATCAAGGAACATTTATCTAAGTGATTCCATTATCAAGTATGTTACTTCATACTAGATTATTTTTAAATTGAATTTTAGTTATACATTAAGTGATTCAAAAGTTTTCTTAGGTTAATTCGAGCACTCAAGTTGTTACAGATCCATTAATTCAGAAATAGGATGGGGATAAACTCCAAACGTGCAGTATTGACTAATGTATTTTGTGAATGGATATAAATTTCATACCATCGAATAGAGTAATAGTAGATCACTACAAGAAAATTGTAAATTAGTGACGGGTTTTGTAATGGGGGCCTACTCGTCATTAATTTATGACAGGTTTAGGGATGGAAATCCGTCACTAAAATGTTTTAATGATGGGTTGGAGTTTTCGTTACAAACCCAACCATTAGTCCCTTCACAAATCAGCGACTGGATGGGTTGTCCAGATGCTGTTTAGCGACGGGAGGGGTTGTTCCGTCACAAAACTGTGACGAGATGAAGTCTCCTGTCGCTGAAGTGTAACGGGACCGATTGTCCCGTCACTAATTTTGGAATAAAGTGCCCCCCTTTCCTCTCCTTCTCCACTCCCGAACGCCCCCTCTCCCTCCCTCCCTCTGTTCTTACACCATTTCTCCCCTCAGTCTCTACCATTTTTCTCTTCCTCCCCTAATTTTCTCTGTTTTTGTGGTTGCTACCTCTCAACATTGTTACTATCTTCGGTGCCATTGTTGCCATTCTTTCAATCACTAAGATAATTATTTTATATTACTTAGTTTTAGTTTTAGTTTTAGTTATTTTATATTGTTTAGTTATAGTTTAAAACTTTGAAAGTTAGTTATTTTGTGTTAGTTTAGTTGTAATTATTTTGTGTTAGTTTAGTTTAATAGTTTTTTTTTATGTTAGTTTAGTTGTAGTTATTGTGTGTTAGTTGAGTTTAATGATTATTTTATATTAATTAGTTCAGTTTTAATTTAATTATTTGTTATTGTTTAAAAATTAAAATGTGAACTTTATTAATTGTTTAGAAATTAATTCTTTATTTATTTTTTTATGTAATTGTATTAATAAATAATGTTTATTTTTTTCTTTTAATTTAAAACATGATTTTTTGGACAAAATACTGTAATTTTAAATAAAATACATAGGAAATAAAATATTAAAAATAACATAATATTTAAAGAAACATATATCTTGTTGTTATAAAATAAATACACATTAAAAAATAAAAACATTTCTATTTAACATAAAACATTAAAAATAATAAATAAAATTTCAATTCAAATATTTAAAATAACATACAAAATAAATTAGATAATTATTTTAAAAATTAAAATAAAAATTAAAAATATATATATTTTAAGATTTTTATTCAAAATAAAACACTAAAATTAAAAATAAAATTTTAATTTAAATATTTGTAACATAAGAAATAAATTAGATAAATTATTAAATTCAAATATATATAAATCAAATATTAAAAATAAAAATATTATTCATGAAAAAATATGTTTTCTTCTTATAAAATGAAATAATCACACTAATAGATTTTAATATTTTTATTTAAAATAAAACGACTAAAAATAAGAAATAAAATTTCAATTCAAATATTTAAAAGTAATATAAGAAGTAAATTAGATAAATATTTAAATTCAAATATATAAGGAATGAAATATTAAAAATAAAAAAACTATTAATGAAAAAATATAATTTATTGTTATAAAATGAAATAAGCACACTAATAGATTTTAATATTTTTATTTAAAATCAAATAATAAAAATAAAAAATAAAATTTCAACGTGAGACATTTACAACTAATATAGAAAATAAATTGGATACACTATTTTAACCATAATGTTCTTAATAACTCAATGAAAATAAAAAAAATGTAAAAAAATAAATTATTTAATAAATGTTTAAGTATTAAAGGAAATAAAAATTTAAATAAATATTTAAGAAAAATTCAATTCAAACATGTATAATTAAGTAATACAAAAAATATTCTAAATATTTAGTTTAGACAAGCCTATTTATAAAATTTAATTTCATTTAGAAATATATAATATTTTAAAAAGATCAAAAGTTGTATTTATTTATTTATAAATATGCGTTATTGTTCTTTGCATATTTATATTGTTATCACTCCCAAACAACATATATATTTATAACTAAAGAGATTTTAAAAGGGAAGAATTTAGTTTAATAAGTTTTTTTTAACACTCAATTCACCTCTACCTCTTGAGTGGCCATTGTGTCAAGGGACCAACAGATAATATATAAGATGCAACGACAAGTAAGTATGCATAAATGGCAAGGTATCACTGCCTTTGAATCCACCGTTCGAGGCAATAACCTCCCAAATTACCCCTAGCATGCATCTAGTCTTTCTTATGGCTATAGGACTTCACTAGACCACCTATAGAACATGCACAACACACAACTGCACTTAACATATATTTATCGACTTTAACAGGCATTCGCAAGGCCGCCCACCCTTAGGGTCGTCCCTTATCTGGTTCAAAGCTTCTTTTGCCAAGAGCGAGAACCCTTGGCTGAACTCCGAACTCTTCTAGGATCACTGCCTCCTCGATCGAACTTAGATGCAATCACACAAAAACTAAAATCCATCAGAAATTAAACTATGGTCTATGTTTTTGCTATACCTCACAAAAACCCACCCACTAACAACTTCCAACTAACCTCAACCAATGGTTTAATCCAACCAACACTTTAGACATTATCCCACATAATTTAAATAACTCAAAAAAAATTAATTTAATTACCTTACTCATCTGGAGGAGAAATCCGGCCAAATGCTTACATCGGTATCGCCTCCTTGGCTACCACCTCACGCCCAAATTTCATTTTTGAGCCTCTGGCATGCTTCTCGAGCCCTAAATTAATTTTTAGAAATTTTTCAATTTTTCTAAAAAAATTTCGACATTTGTTTCCTATTTTTTCTCTTTTTTCCAGATTTTTTTCCTTTTCCTTTCTGTTTCTTCTTCTTCTTCTTCTTCTTCTTCTTCTTCTTCCCTTTTTCTTCCTTCTCATGCTTGGCCCGCCTGCACCCGCTCATGGCTGCTGCCGTCTGATCCCCGCCGGCCATCGCTATTGCCAGCTTCGCCATCGCCATTCACCTCCAACCATTCCACAATTGCTGCCGCAGACCACCTCCATCACGAGCAGCCACAGCCAGCCTTCTCACTCACTAGCTGCCACCCTTGCCACCGTTATAACCAACCACGATTGTCGACCTAAAATGACCTCTCGCCGTCGTTCACCGCTACCTCAAGTTGCATCTGCACCTTTGGAAACACTAAGTGCCATTGCTTGGTCGCTGCTGCCACTTTGCCTTTCCTCATCGTCGGCCACGGTAGCATTCAACGCTACCGCCGTTCTCAGTCACCAACACCTGTTACTGCTTTAGCTTTGCCTGCTGCTGCCTCATCGACCATCGGCTGACCACCATAGTCGCTCCATCTTTCTCTCGATCTCTCATTTCTCTCTTCTCTGCTTCTCTCCCATATGATCTCTTGGCCATCTCTCTCAAATGAAAGAAAGCAATTTCAAAATTTAATTTTTAGCCGCTGTTACACACTTGGCCTCCAAGCTTCTTACATATATATATCACATTAACCCACAAAAAATTCATTAATTCCACTTAAGAATTCTGATAATTGCACTTGAACCCCCCATGGCCTTAATTAATTTCCATCAAGCCACTTAAATTATTGATTTCTTCGAAATTAATAACCGCTACTCACTCGAAAAAATTAATTTAGCCCCTGTGCCTACACAAGACATTTTTCCTACCTGAAACTGCTTTAGGGTTGGCTCACACAAAAAACTGGACCTCCCTTAAGGTCCCTTTGACGTCCTAGAGATCCCTTACGACCATTCGGTTCAATCAACAATTTGGGTTTATATAGAAATTATTCTGAAAACTATTCCCAATTTGATTGCTTTCAGCGTCATTAGCCTCACCTCGAGATGCTCACCAATCTCGTGCCTTCTTTTTTGGACATCTAAGTCTCGAGACATTCCCTGTCGTCGATTCAATAATTTTATTAATTAATTTCTTAAAACCCACTTCTTGGGCTCTCTGGACCACCTAAGGTCCTTTAAAAATAATTGAAAATCTTATATTTTTCAACACCATATAATACCGGGTATTACAATAGCCCCATAAGTATTATCACCCTTAGGGACATATTCATGACTCCTAATGCATTCATAAACCTAGGGCAAGAAGATTGAAAGTGCTCAATCGTATTGACCACTAATTTTCTATTGGGAAAATACACACAGGAACTACTAGCACATTTATGGAGTTAGGCCATAAGTGAACATGCACAAAGAACAAGGTGCACGCTTTCACAAATTCTGTTATAAACATAAACAGATTAAGGGAACGAAGTCCTTACATGAGTCTGGCATTAGGTCTCACCCCAGGTTGACATAAGTCTGACATTAAAGCCCACTCAATTATTTGGTTTAACGTTGTAAAGGATATATCTTAGAGGATCTCATCTGGAGCGCGCATCATGTGTGACATCTAATCCCAAAACCATACCATGCATAAACATAAACATTATGTTTCATCAAACCCATCCATAAGACCACTCATAACAACAAGCACAATGCCAAGTATAATCGAATATCCATGTTTAAAATGCATGGGACATACTCAAGAATATGGAAACATAATTCAAAAGGGGGAAATGGGGTATTTAAGCTTGTAGGAAGCATTTGGGCCAAAACAAGGGGAAACAATTGATAGATGCATTAGCATATGTTGACAGATTGCTCTCTGGAAGGCAATTTGTCGATTGACAGAGGCAAAAATCACCCTAATCCTCTACTTCTCACACTTGAACTTTGTCAAAATGGATTAAACACTTACCAAATCTTCACCCTATCAAAAGAGGCATCATTCCCAAGAAAACTAGGGAGAACAAGTCCCTTTAGACGCATTCATAAGGAGATTAAACAAGAGGAAGAAAGTAAATTACAACCGTGTAGTTGTTTTTCTCTCAAAATAAAGAGTTTTGTAAAAACCATTTCAAAAGCTGAAATTTCAGACTTATAGCCATTTGAAATGATGAGAACTTGACTCAGCTTCCTTCTCTGTCAATCCCTAACTCCACTTTACCTTCAATACCATCTATAGGCGACCATACATAGAGATTTACATCTCTTTTTAGCCAAAAAATAGAGAAAAACATATTTCTAAGCTAAAGAGAGCTAGAAAACGTGTTTCCTACCAACTATAATCCTTCTCTAGAAGCCTTGGCAGCCATAAAATGAAGAGTAAAGAACCCTAGCATATGGAGAGCTTCTCCCGATTCCACCACCTCAATTGCTCTTCTTCTAGCTTGTTAGGAAAGTTGATATTTAAACTTGCCCATAACTTAGATTTTTTTGCATGGTTGATGTAACACCCCACTTTCTCAGGCATGTTGTAACTTAGGACAATTCTGGGATAGTAAATTTTTCCTTTTCAAAACTAATGCTAAACCATATCATTCCTCATATCCATCCCAAAATTTTGATTCATCTATCTTGAATGAGAATCATCATAAATATTAAATGCGAAAGCTAAGAATCGAACCTCAAAAATAACATTGAACCATAACAGTATTACAAGATTCTTCCTCAAACATAATTCGTAGTAAATAACATTATTTTATTTTACAAGACTACTCATCAACGGAACATAAGTTTCTCAACATGACCAAAACATAATCGAATCTTCACGAAGAAGCAAAATACAGGGATAACTTTCCAAACCCATCGGACACGACATCTCGTGCCGTTACATCTCAATCATTTCCTTGCCTTTGCTATGAGCCCCAACTGGAACGGTTGAATGTTCCAGGGGCATAATCCTAGCTAGATACTAAATTATCTAAGTAAGGGATAATACACATGATTTGAGCATGAATGCAAAATGCAATAATAACATCATCTCTTCACCTTCCTTTCGTGACCACGGGGAATCTGCTATCACCATTTTCCAACCTCCCTTCTAAGGCTAGGACATTCATCAACATCCGTTCTGAGGCTGGGATGTTGTTGTTGCCAAAATATAACAATTTATTTATAATCGTGGGAGAATACTAAGTGTGTAGTTAATCAAAGAGTCTCATTCATGCCTTGTTACGGATTTGCTGAGTCTTAGTGACCGAGAGGGTCTGATGAACGGTTGGGTCAGATGATCACGTGGGTCTTGATGATCTGGTGGCCCTTGGTGATCTATGGGTCTCAATGATCTGGTGGCCCTTGGTGATCTGGTGGGTCTCAATGATCTGGTGGCTCTTGGTGACTGAGTGGCCCTTGATGATCTAGTGGCCTTGATGACTGAGTGACCTTTGATGACCAAGTAGCCTTGATGATCGAGTGACCTACAAGACAAGAACACCATTAGGGGCGCGAATGGGGTCCCCGCGCAAACCCTCCGATTCGTAAATCAATTCTTGAGAGGAAAAGTGTGAAAATGTATTAAGAGTGCCCAAGAGCGCGTACCTGATGTTTGAGGCATGGCCTCCTATTTATAAAGGAGGGAGAGGGGAGACATGTGGCAACTATGACAAGGATCTCGCAACCCATTCCGTAGATTTTGTAGCCTATCCAGTAGTCTCGAAGCCATCCGTAGGGAGGCAAGTGCTACCCACTCGGTCATGAGTAAGTGGGTCATGAAAAGAGGTTGGACTCTACCCACTTGGTCATGACCGAGTGGGTATTCTTGGCTTTGAGCGTCTTCTTTGGTTTTTTTAGTGCAGGTATATCAACTTTAAACCTGATTTTCACCTTGATGAAGCCTTCATCTCTCAAAACTCAAAACATGAAAGTTGTAGATAATTCTCTTATTTTTTCATAGAAATTTTAATCACCTCAATCGGAGATTGGACGAGAAAGTTATACCAAAAAAACCAAAGTAGTGTCACATTCACTCAATCATGACTGAGTGGGTCCTCTCTACTTGGTCCTGGCTAATTTCAGTCTTGATTTAGCTGGGATCTCTCAAAACTCAAAACATAAAATTTGTAGATAATTCTCTTGGATTTCTATAGGATTTTAAATCACCTCAATCAGAGCCCAAACAAGAGAGTTATGCCGAAAAAATGAAAGTAGTGTCACACCTACTCGGTCATGATCGAGTGGGTCCTCCCTACTTAGTCTTGGCTAGACCTCATGCTCTTTCGGCTTGTTTCCTTGATCTCTTACAACTTGTTGGACCTTTGGGCTTCATGTCCATGTCTCGCAACTCTTTTAAGTCTTGTGACTCTCCAAGTTTGTAGGGTAATCAATTGCTCTCTACTTTTTTAGCTAGGAGTTCAAGGTGAAATAGTATCTTGTCCTATAAACATATGAACATTACTTCTCTTTTAGCCGCTTCATCTTCTACACATCTTCTCGAGCTTGTTATCACATCGTGCCTTTAAATTTTTGGGCTTTGCCGCTTTTCAATTCCTTTACGAAAGTAAGAGGTAGATATACTAGTAAGTTCACTTTCCATAGATGTCGAACTATGCACTGGATAATGAGTTTAATTTTGGTCCCAGTTATTGCTTTATACGTAGGATAATGGGCTTGCATTTGCTTTTCCCTTGTTATTGGGCTATGAGCAGGATAATGGACTTGGGTTTGTTTTCCCTCACTGTCGGGCTATATGTAGGGCAATGAGCTTGAATATGTTTTTTCCTTGTTGTCGGGCCATGAGTGGGGTAACGAGCTTGAATATATTTTTCTCTCGTTGTTAAGTTGTACGCAGGGCAACTGGCTTGAGTTTATTTTTCCCTCATTATCGGGCTATAAGAAAGGCAACGAGGTTGCATTCATTTTTCCCTCGTTGTTGGGCTATAAGCGGGACAACTGGCTTGAGTTTGTATTTCCCTCGTTGTCGGGCTGTAAGCGAGGCAACGGGTTTGCGTTCATTTTTCCCTCGTTTTCGGGCTGTAAGCAGGGCAACAGGTTTGAATTTGTTTTTCCTTTATTCCCAGACCGTGAGCGAGGCAACGGGTTTGAGTTCGTTTTTCCCTCATTGCCAAGCTATAAGGGGGGGCAACAGGTTTGAATTTGTTTTTTCCTCGTTGTCGAGCCATGAGCGGGGTAATGGGTTTGAGTTCATTTTTCCCTCGTTGTCAGGCTGTAAGCAGGACAACGGGCTTGAGTATGTTTTTCCCTCTTTGTCGAGCCATGAGCGGGGCAACGGGCTTGAATTTGTTTTTCCCCTCGTTGTCGGACCATAAGTAGGACAAAAGGGTTGCATTGGGTTTTTCCCTTATTGCCGGGCTATGAGCAAAGCAACATGCTTGAATTTGTTTTTTCCTTCGTTGTCGGGCCATAAGTGGGATAACGGGGTTACGTTGGGTTTTTCCCTCATTGCTGGGTTGTGAGCGGGGCAACAGGTTTGAATTTGTTTTCATTTCCTGGAAGCAAAACATAACAAACAAACTTTCATAAAGCAATGCGTAATGAAAATGTTGACATATTTTGAAGGGTTTAGTAAATAAGTGCGTACTTCCACTATTTTATTTTGAGGCCTTATGTTGTCTCTGATCACGAAATACACGGGTCCTACACAATTTCAACTAGATAGTTTCTTGATCTTTAACATAGTCTCTCTTGAATGTGTCTGAATTTTACTCCCAATTTTCTCGTTGAGGGCATTAATGGTGTTGTGCCATAGAATTCCTGTGTCCACCTGGTGACATTTCGGTCATTTTGGCACCTAGGGGTATTTTGGTCATTTTGGCGCCTAGGGGTATTTCGATCATTAGCCACCTAGGGGGTAGTTTGGTCATTTATCCTAGGTGAGTGAATCCCAAAAGTGGTCCCAAACCCGAGTTTTCAATCCCTAGAAAAATAGTGGTTAAATGACGAAGAAATTATCTAAATCGGAGAACAAATGACCAATATAGAATTTAAAGGGGCAAAACCATAATTAAGCAAAGTTAGAGGCCCTATATAAAGGAGTGAAAGGCTGGCTAAAAGAGGGGAGGCCACTGTTATCCTCTCCATCTCTCTCTCCCGTGCTCTCTCTATCGCGCTCTCTGTTGATCTCTCTCCGAGAGAGATTTTCCTCTCTCGAAGAGGATTGTTCTCCTCTCGAAAATAGAGGCTTAAGCCTCTCGGAGATAGCTTCTCTCTCATTGTGATCTCTCAGGAAGGCATGATTTTCCTTTCTGCGGCCATGGTAAGCTCTTGGTTTCTCTCGGCGGCGTGGATCTCATCTCAATCCCATCCTTGCGGAAAGAAGTCGAGCTCTCGAAGGCGTGGTGCTAGGTCTCTCGGAAAGCCAAGCGACTCTGTCGATTATGGCTCCTGGCTACATGGTCTCTTCGCGGCACCTCTCCGCAGTTTCTCTCTCTCATAGCGATGGCCATTTTCCTGTCGACAGTGCTCGATTGTCTCTCGAGAAGAGGCCTTCCCGAGAGGCCCTCCTATCTCAGAAAGGCCCTAGGCCGTGGTCTCTCAAGAAAAAGCCTTCCCGAGAGACCTCCCAGCTCTCTCTCTTTCTCTCTCTCTCTCTCTCTCTTCCCTTGCAACCAGCATGTAATGTATATCTATATATATTTACAGCATGTATGTCTCTGTGAGTAGTTGCCAAGCTACATATATATATATATATTTATGTCACATATGTGCACATGAGGGCCAGAGATGTGGCTTTACGGATAGGGATAAGCTCAGATAATAGGCTAAGGTTTATATATAATGTGTAAAGTACGTGTATATATGTACATGTGGGCTTGTGGCTTTGGCCAGAGGCATGGTCGCTAGACAATGCATATAATGCAAGATAATATATACATAATGTTTATAAGATCCCTCAAGCAGTATGTCCATAGAATGCAATGTATCATGTTGGCATCCTAGTATCATATATCCCTTAAGGAACAGTGGTTAAGTAAGAGCCACCATGAGACATCTCTCACTAAGCCCGGAGTTGCGCCTAGGTAGGTCTTTTAGGGGCCGAGACCCTGCTTCGGCAGCCCTCCGTGAGGCCCACCTTCTCCCAAAGGACTCCCTAGGCGGTCTGGTCCTCCAGGGGGGGATTCTTCTTAAGCCCCTCCTATTTCTATAACGTGCAAGCATATCCCCTGTTCCCTGCAACAATATCATGGTCAACCCTCTCTGACCAGGTAAGGTACGACTATCTTATGTTTAATAATAGTGTTGTCTATTACTATTCTCTCCTATTGGTACTGACTTAAGTATAGGAGGGCATACATGAGTGAGGAATCCCCGCGTGCCTTCTAACTTGTGCTTGTGAGCGCAAATATGTCTTGAGCACACAGGAGGCTAATCCCGAGCGATACCGAAGAGGCCCCCAAGGATCATCTATGACGCCTATCAATACATCGAGAACCAAAGCTACCTGACGCCTATCCTACCAGTAGACTCCTGCCAGATGTCAAGCTCACTCTGCCTCGGCTCTAGCTTTCCCTCTCTACAAATTCTATTATCGTGGTTTTTTGGCCATTAGAAATGGTAGTTGATCGCCTTCTCATAAGGGCATGTCCTTTCATGGCTTGTCTTAGTAACGGATAAAATCTCTTCGCTTTTTTTCCCTTTTGTGGATGACACATAGCAAGTCCTTGCCTTCCTCTGATCCTCACGAACCTGCCCCACTCTTAAGAGTGTGGGGAACATCATCAATAAGTAGTAAGAGGACACTACAACCCTCATATCATTGAGGAGTGGTCAGCCCAAA
The DNA here is from genome assembly GCA_036245055.1 of Diospyros kaki. NCBI lineage: Eukaryota > Viridiplantae > Streptophyta > Magnoliopsida > Ericales > Ebenaceae > Diospyros > Diospyros kaki. The sequence continues at coordinate 14,725,140 of BSEG01000009.1, read as the reverse complement.
ATCATGTTGTAAGCTGGTGAAGGGGCTTTGACCACCGTAAAGTTTGCCTGTCGAGTCATACTTTGCGGGTCTGTGCCTAATGTGATTGGTAACTGAATAGACCCTACCACTGGGACAGCCTCTCCCATGACATTGTACAGAGGGGAGGACACTTTCTTAATCGGTCATGAGATATATGTATTTACTCAAAACAGTTCCAGTAGATCAGGTTAATAGAGATGGCACTATCCACCAAGATTCTACTAATGGGGTGTTTGGCAACAATTGTCGAAATTACCATTGGATCATCATGTGGGAGTATTATATCACCTCTATCAGCAGGAGTGAATGTGATTGGCTCCTTATCATCTCTTACCTCCATCACTGAATTGACTTGATAGGCCTGCCGAGCACATCTTGAGGCTAAAGTGTCTCCAGCCAAAGTTTCACCACCTGAAATAACATGGATGGCTTGGTGGGTTGGTTCATTATCCGCGTAGGGGGGGTCTTGCCTGCAATCTCTTCCCCTCTTTTGCTGCCTTTGGCTTTGTCTCTCATGCCCCTTGTGTCTGTCTTCCATTCGACGGGGCTCTCGACCTTCCTGTTTATCATGTCTCACATTTCTTTACAGATGTCCGTCTCGAATAAGGATTTCAATCTGATTCTTCAATTCCCTACAATGATCTATAGAATGTCCTCGGGTCCAATGATACCTGCACTATTCCTCTTGATTTTTTCCCATGGGCCTTTCAACTCTCCCTCTACTACTGCTAGTATGGCCGATCAAGGTTGTCGAAGTCTGGTATAATGATTAAACTGAGGTCTTAGGGCATCTGCTCTCCTAACCCTCTCCTATCATCTTATAGAATCATCCTCTCCTTCACGTTCTTTTCTCTTTCACTCCCTGTCTTCATTTCCTCCTATGTTTTGTATGATCTCAATGTGGAGGATATATATGTTTGCTCTGATGAACAAGTCTACCAGGGACCAGGGAAAGTGACTCATGAAGAGAGGCTAGTTGTGTCCCTTAAAGCATGGTGGATACCGCCATCTGGACCAGCAAGTCAGGGATTTTGAGAGTGGAGTTGCAAAACCTGTCCACAAACTGACGTAGAGTTTCTTTTTTCCCTTACCAGATACTGAGAAAATACGTGGTGTCCTTTTTCCTTCGACTATTAATCACAAAAGCCTTGATAAATTCTATTCTAAGATGTCTAAACGAAGAAATAGAGGTTTTAGGCAGGTTATTAAACCATGTCCGGGTGTGCATCGATAGTGTTAGGGAGAAGGCCCGGCACATTATATTGTCATCCCATCCATGCAATATCATTAGCGACTCATAGTTTTGAATGTGATCATAAGGATCGTCCTTTCCTGAATATGGGGTGATTTAGGGCATTTTTGAATTTCTTAGGTAGCGATTTTTCCAATATATCTATAGTAAAGGGGCATTTTTACGCTGATGTTCCTTTGCTGTGGGGATTAATTTTTTCTGCTCAAGCATTTCTTCAACTACGCTTTTCATGTCATCCCGTTTGCTTGCTGTTGTTTGGTTATCATGTCTTGTTGGCGTACTGGCCACAGTTTCATGATACCTCCGCCTTTGTGGGCTTCTAGCCTTATTCTCCATTCGCGGGTTTTCATTTCTTCTGGGCGTGGTGTGAGGATTATTTCTGGGTGGTGGTGATCTAGGCCTATCATCCGGACGAGGAGTGGACCAGGAATGAGAATCGGGAGTGGCCTCTTAGTAGGAATCAGCTCCCATATCGGGCTGAGGTTCAGGCAGGGGCATAGATTCTGGCATAAACTTTTTCAAGGTGTCGGGCAGTATCCCTCCAGGCATCATGCCTTGGAGTATATCAACCATATCTTAAAGTGCTTGCATGCTCTCAACGTATTGTTGTCTTAACGCTTCATACTCTTCCAATGGGACCATGCACGGTGGTTGTCGTGAAGTCCCAGCTTAATCGGTAGTGGGTGCCCATGAGCCAATGTTAAGTTGAGGTGGGGCTGGCAGGTACCCCAGTTGTCGATTCAGGGAAACAGAGCGGTCACTTCCCTATGGCTAAGAGTTAGGAAGAGGTGGAGCTACTCCCTACAGGTGAGAGTCTGGAATAGAGAAAGGCGCTCCTTACTGTTGAGTGTTTCACGGAGGTGGGCGTGTTTCTACAACTTGAGAGAGAGGTCGTCGGTGTCCAAGAAGTTTTCCATTATCAATTTGACTTCTTGTTCTTCTTCCCACAGACGGTGCCAATTGTTGTTGCAAAAATACAATAATTTATTTATAATTATGGGAGAATACCAGGTGCATAGTTGATCACAAGAGTTTCGTTTAGGTCTTGTCACGGATGTGCTGAGTCTTGGTGACCAAGAGGGTCTGATGAACTGTTGGGCCAGATGATCACATGGGTCTTGATGATCTGGTGGCCCTTGGTGATTTGGTGGGTCTTAATGATTTGGTGGCCCTTGGTGACTGAGTGGCCCTTGATGATAGAGTGGCCTTGATGACTGAGTGGCATTTGATGAACGATTGACCTTGACGACCGAGTGACCTGCAAGATGAGAACACCGTTAGGAGCGCGAGGTGGGATCCCCGCACAAACCCTCTGATGCCTAAGTCAGTTCTCGAGAGAAAAAGTAAGAAAATGTACTAAGAGCGTCAAAGAGCCCGTACCTGATGTTTGAGGCATGGCCTCCTATTTATAGAGGAGCGAGAGGGGAGAAGCGTGGCAACTGCGACGAGGATCTCGCGGCTCATTCCATAGATTTTGTGGCCCATCCGATAGTCTCGGAGCCATTCATAAGGGTGCAAGTGCTACCCACTCAGTCATGATGGAGTGGGACCAACTCAGTCATGACCGAGTGGGTCATGAAAAGGGGTTGGACCCTACCCACCTGGTCATGACCGAGTAGGTCTTCTTGGCTTTGAGCGTCTCTTTTGTCCTTTCAGCACAGGTGTATTAACTTCAAATTCTATTTTCACCTTGATTAAGCCTGCATCTCTTAAAACTAAAAACATGAAAATTGTAGATAATTCTCTTATCTTTCCATTGTAATTTAAATCACCTCATTCAGAGCTCGTATGAGAGAGTTATGCCCCAAAAACTAAAGCAGTCTCACACCCACTCGGTCATGACCGAGACCAAGTGGGTCCTCTTCACTTGGTCTTGGATGATTTCAACCTTGATGTGGCCGGTATATTTCAAAAATCAAAACACTAAAGTTGTAGATAATTCTCTTAGCTTTCTATAGGATTTTTAATCACCTCAATCAGAGCCTATACAAGAGAGTTATGCCTAAAAAACCAAAGCAGTGTCACACCCGCTCGATCAGTCATGACCGAGTGGGTCCTCCCTACTTGGTCTCGACTCGACCTCTTGCTGCTTCATCTTGTTTCCTTAATCTCCTACAACCCGTTGGCCCTTTTGGCTTCATGTCCATGTCTCGTGACTCTTTTAGGTCCCATGACTCTCCAAGTTTGTAGGGCATATCAGATGTAATATAACATCCATGATAGATTGTTAATTTCCCGTGTCACCAAATAAACATACAATGTATGACAAATAAACTTCACCAATGACTATATGCATTTCTCATCAACATAACATGTGTATGCAATCTACATGATGCATAGCATGATAAGGCATGACAACATGATAAAACCATTTACATAAAATTGAGTTTTTGAGTCGAACCACTTACCTTGACTTAGCCTCTCAAGCTTTCTCAGTATGCGTTCCCTAACCTCAAAATGCATGCCCGGATAATTTTCTAATCAAAATCTCTAAAATATTAATAAAACATATTAACACATTTTTTTATTTTTTCATAATTTTCTAGAATATGTTCCCATTTTTTCTCCTATTTTTCTCCTATTTTTGCCTTTTTTTTTTCTTATTTTCCTCATTTTCTTACCTTCACGCATAACCCACGCACCTAGCACGTGCATTGTATGCACTCGTGCTCTGGTCATCTTCTCCGGTGGTTCTTCCCTTGCTAAACATCTGGTTTTTCTTGCTTCTTCTCAATTTCTCCTCCTATCTTAGCCTACTCGACCCTCCAAACACCATGGTACAATCCTTAGCTCAAAAGGACCAGCCGAGGCAACCCAAACCTGTCGATTTCATTCCACCTCCGACAAAGCTTCTAATTTTCTAGCGAAGCTTCATAGCACCCTCAAATCCACACGAAACCTCTCCAAAATTTCCAAAAATGATCCCTCACACCCCTAGATCAAAAGCCCCTTATCCATGCCTCCCGATTATTCCCAAAACAATTAGATTGCACGAGTTAATTTTTGAAGAAAACCCTCATCCATCTCCGGCTATTTATAGCCATTCCCGAATGGCTCTATAGCCAATATCGGCCTCACCTTGCTCTGCAAGGTCTACCTTGGGCCATGATGGCCTTATCTTCTTCCTTAGCCAGCTATTCAACCCCATGGCTAATGGTCATGTGCTTTGTAACGGCCAAGGCAGTTTCATAGGGCCATTTTGCATCCCAACCCCTCATCTTCCATTCTCTTGCACTTTAGCCCTTAGCCCTCAAGTTCTCTGAATTGCACTTGGTCACCAATAACTTTGAGAAATTACATTTTAGCCCCAAAGTTTCAAAAAATTCCACCTATGCCCCCAAAATAATTATACTTAAGCCCATAAAAATTACACTTAAGTCCTCAAGGAAATTTTTGGGTATTACAGTTGATACCTTATTAATCCCCTTAATCAGCTGACTTGCACGTGCATGAAAGGTTGTAGAAGTTTTGAGAAGTGACTAGCTCTCCTCCACGCGCAAAATGGCCTTTCATAACCGAAACGGTTGACAATTAGGCAAATTAGTCAATAGTTTCATTAGCATCTATCGACCGACAAAATGTTAAGAGGAGATCGGTCGATAACCTTCTGTTAGTGTAGGTGCTCTAGACACAATCAGATTGGGTAAACTGTACACTAACATTTGTAATCATATTTATTATTGAATAAATAGTTATTTAATTTTATAAGAAGTCGTTATATTAGTTTCTTGTTATTAATGTAATGATCGAATGAAACTAGATAGAAGTCCATATGATATATATTGTGATTTATCTATAAAGATGTGATATGATGCATCACAGTTTCTATAGACATCATTAAATGTCCCAAGTCGTAGCAATGTCAAGAATGGATATTAACAATTGCGGTAACACTTGTATGTGCTATGTGATAGTAATGGGAGTTTCACACCCATAGGCATAGGGATGCCTAGACAAATACATAGGTGACCAATGTTGGAGAAAGTGTCACTAGACATGACTCGCCATGAGAATCTATTTTGATTATATGTTGATGGTATTCTCATACGAGATGGGCGTAACTAATCCTTGGACCTGAGGTTGTCACGGTCTTCTCATAAGAAGATCGGTATGCTTTGACATCATTTCGATGGGCCTAGACAAAGGCTGCACGTGGGCGATTGTTGGGCATATCATGAGGCTTATGGAGATGGATGCATAACCAAGATGGGACTCATCTATCCCTTGATAGAGGATGATGTATCTAAGGTGCCTTTAGTGGATATTTACTTTAAATCCATGGTTATGGTGAAAGAGATCAATAACGAGTTATTGATTCACTTTCTATTAAGTGAAGATATCCAGAAGATCAAAGAAAACTCATGTGATCGTAATCGAGCAACACATCGCCAGACTTGAGATCACATAAGATACATTGACGAGAGGATCAAATTACACGGTAATCATGCTCATGAAAGGTTATTTTTGGATTATGAATCCTTCTAAATAATTGGGTACGCATGACACCTTGCTAGAGGCCAATCTTGTCTTATGTGTTCGTATTGACACATTGCCAACATATTTGGAAGCGTAATGAGTCATACGCAAAAGGTATAGTCCCTGGCTTAAACCAGAAGAGCGGACATATGGTTAAGTGGGATACTTCGGCAAGAAGTTGTGCTGTCGTAGGTTCTCACGGAAAAGGAACAAATATACGTAATGACGTCGAAAAATTTAAAGGTTAGATTTAACAAATATACGTGTCGTCATAAAGGAAAGAGTTTCTAATTTAATAATTTTCTATTTGTTGTAGTGGCAAATAGGAAATAAAATATATTTGGGCTTAAATTAATATTTGGGCTAAATAAAATATTTTGGTTAAATATTAAATTAAATATTATATTTGGGCTTGAATTAGATTTAAGCCAAATATTTTATTTAAACTTATAGTTGAATTTGGGCAATTAATTAAGTTTCTAGTTGGATTAGGATAAACCCACTTAAGATCCTAGTTGGACTAGGATAAATGGGCTGACCCATGTCCATTAGGGTTTAGGAAACCCTAGGAGGTTTGATCCTCTATAAATACCCCTTTAAGGGTTGTCTAAATTAAGGTTTTGTTTTCTATTTTCAAGAGTTATAAAATCATTCTTTTTCTGTCCATATACAAGCCACGATAGGAGAAGGAGCTAGCACTCCTATTCCGCTCTCCTCGCCAAAGGACGTGTGCCGCGTATCACAAGTTAGAGGCCAGAAGCTTGTATGGCTCAAATCCGTAAATGACTCAAAAAATCTAAAGGTTAGATTTATTTTATTTTGTATGTGAATGTTATAATCTCGACGTTGATCCAATCGCTGAGATCGTGGTAAGGTTCAAATTTTTTAACTAAGATCGTTACGGGGCAAGCAGCGTAGTTCAAAAATTTTTAAACCTTACCTCGATCCCAACGATTGAATCAACATCGAAATCAATTCATTCACATACAAAAAAAATAAATAAATCTAACCTTTAGATTTTCAAGTCGTCTACGGATCCGAGCCGTCCAAACGTTCAGCCTCTAACTTGTGATACTCAGCATGCGTCCGTTGGTGAGGAGAGTGAAATAGAAGTGCTAGCTCCTTATCCTTTTTCACAGCTTGTGTATGGACGGAAAGAACCTCCTATTTCAAATTGATGTGAAATAGAAACGGGAGAGAGCGTATGGCAGTTTTTCAACTCTTGAAAAACCATAAAATAAAAGCTTAATTTGGACAACTCTTAAAAGGGTATTTATAGAGAAGCCTTCTAAGGTTTCTTAAACCCTAATGGATTGGGCCGGCCCATTTATCTTAGTCCAACTAAGAATTAATTAAAAGTGTTTATTCTAGTCCAACTAGAAGTTTAATTACATAGCCCAAATCTAATTATAAGTTTAAATAAAATATTTGGCCCAAATCTAATTTAAGCCCAAATATAATATTTAATTTAATATTTGGCCTAAATCTAATTTAGACCAAATATTAATTTAAGCCCAAATATATTTTATTTCCTATTTGGCACTCTAAAAAATAAAAAAATTATTAAATTAGAAACTCTTTCCTAATTTAATTAATTGTCATTTTAGGAAATTTTTCCTTTACGACGACCTCTCGTCATATCGACGTCATTACGTCTATTTGTTCCTTTTCTGTGAGAATCTACGATGACACAACTTCTTGCCGAAGTGTCCCACTTAACCATACGTCTGCTCTCCTAATTTAAGCCAGGGACCCTACCTATTGTGTATGACACATTAGTCTTCCGAATATGTTGGCAATGTGTCGGTACAAACACATAAGACAAGATTGGCCTCTAGCAAGGCGTCATGGCTACCCAATTATTCAAAAGTATTCATAATCCGCAAATAACCTTTCAAGAGCATGGTTACCGTGTAATTCCATCATCTCCTCAATGTATCTTATGTTATCTCAAGTATGGCGATGTGTTGCTTGATTACGATCACATGGGTTTTCTTCGATCATCCGGATATCTTCACTTAATAGAAAATGAATCAATAACTCTTTGGTGATCTCTTTTACCATGGCCATGGATTTAAAGTGAATATCATCTGAGGGTGCCTTAGATACATCATCCTTTATCAAGGGATAGACGAGTCCCATCTTGGTTATGCACCCATCTCCATAAGTCTCACGATATGCCCAACGATTACCCACGTGCAGCCTTTTTCTAGACCCATCAAAACGATGTCAAAGCATACCAGTCTTCTTATGAGATGACCGTGACAACCTTAGGTCCAAGGATTAGTTACACCCATCTCGTATGAGAATTCCATCAACATATAACCAAAATGGATTCTCATGGGGAGTCATGTCCAGTGACACGTTCTCCAACATTGGTCACTTATGTACTTATCTAAGCATCCCCATGCCTATGGGTGTGAGACTCCCATTGCTATCACATACAAAAAATATAGCACATACAAGTCTTACCGCTATTGTCAATGTCCATTCTTGACATTGCTACAACTTGGGACATTTAATGATGTCTAGAAACTGTGATACATCATCTCACATCTTTATAGATTGATCACAGCATACATCATATGGATGTCTATCTAGTTTCATTCGATCATTACAATAATAACAAGAAACTAATAGAATGACTTCTTGTGAATTTGAATAATTCCTTATTCAAATAATAAATATGATTGCAATTGTTAGTGTATAACATGCTCAATCTGATTGGGTCTAGAGCACATACACTAACAATCTCCCACTTGCACTAGAGGCAATCACTCGTGTATCTTATACCTAATGATCGAACATAACTTTCATGTTTCTCCTAAGATAGAGCTTCAGTCAAGGGATCTGTGATGTTGTCATCTGTCGACACTTTCTCTATATATGTCACCTCGGTTGATAATCTCCATTATCATATGGTGATGCCACAATGCAATTTTGATCCGTTGATGAGACCGTGGTTCCTTCGCTTACGCGATGATTCCATTGTTGTCATAATAACTTTCATTGGATCAACAATGCTGGACACCACTCTAAGTTCATCAATGGACTTAGAAATCCATACAACCTCCTAAGTTGCTTCAAAGGCTGCTATGTATTCAGCTTCAGTTGTTAAATCTGCCATTATCTCTTGTTGAAACTCTTCCAACTCCTGGCCCTGCCATTTAGGTAGAATATGAATCCCAACTGTGACTTAAAATCATCATGGTCGGACTAGAAACTGGCATCCGTGAACCCCTTCACGGTAAGCTCTCCTTCTCCATATACCAAGAACATCTCTTTAGTCATTCTCAAGTACTTAAGGATGTTCTTCACTATAATCCAGTGTTTCTCAACTGGATCAGCTTGATATCTACTACATATGCTCAAAGCATATGCGACATTAGGCCTCGTACATAACATGGCATACATGATCGAGCCAATGGCTGAGGCATATGGTGCTCGACTCATTCTATCTCTTTCATCTTACGTCTTCGGACACATAGCCTTGGAAATATGTATTCCATGTGACATGGGAAGATTCCCCCTCTTAGAATCTTCCATGCTAAACCTCTTTAGTACTTTGTCAATGTACGTGCTTTGGGAGAGTCCTAGCAACCTCCTGGATCTATCTCTATAGATCCTTATCCCTAGAATATAAGCTGCTTCTCCCAAATCCTTCATGGAGATTTGAAAGCCATTTTTTTAACTGAATGCAACATGGGAACATCATTCCCTATGAGCAATATATCATCTACATAGAGGACTAAAAAAACCACTGTGCTCCCACTAATCTTCTTGTAAACACAAGGATCATCTTCATTTTATGAAAAATCAAACTCTTTGATTGTTTCATCAAAACGTTGATTCCAACTCTGGGATCCTTTCTTTAGACCATAAATGGCCCTTTGTAACTTACAAATCTTACTTGCATGTTCTTGGATGACAAAACCATTAGGTTGTGTCATATACACATCCTCAATCAGATTTCCATTGAGGAAAGCTATTTTGACATCCATCTGCCAAATCTCATAGTTATGATAGGCAGCTATTGCAAGCATAATCTGAATGGATTTTATCATTACCACAGGCAAGAAGGTTTCGTCATAGTCAACTCCTTGTCTTTGATTGAAACCTTTGGCCATGAGCCTGGCTTTGTACATCTGTACATTGCCTTCCATGTCAGTTTTCTTTTTGAAGACCCATTTACACCCAATGGGTCTAATACCCTCGGGTGGATCCACCGGAGTCTATACTTGGTTAGTGTACATGGAATCCATTTCGGATTTCATAGAATCAAGCCATTTCCTAGAGTCAATGTCTGACATTGCTTTTTCATAAGTATTTGGTTCGTCATTCTGAACCAGAAACACATCTTCATGTGTCGAGATGAGAAATCCATATCTCTCAAGCTCATGAAAAACTCTCATTGACCTACGAAGTCCTTGTGTGGAAGATTGGGGAATTGACACAACATCTTGTGTATTATCTTTCTCGAGTTCCTAGAGGGAGTATTTGTCTGTGGTTTGCCTCGAATCTCTTCGAGCTCGACATTCCTCCCACTAGCCATAACATCTAAAAATTCCTTCTCAAGGAATACTGCATGCTTGGCAACAAAATACCTTTTGTTCATGTGGGTGGTAAAAGTAATATCCATTTGTTACTTTTGGATATCCCACAAACAAACATCTCGTCGATTTGGGTTCTAGCTTATTACTGTCAACACGTTTGACATAAATTTCACAACCCCAAATCTTAAGGAAATACAGATTTGGCTTCTTTCCTTTCCATATCTCATATGGAGTCTGAGTAACTGACTTACTTGGAACCCTGTTCAAAACAAAGATCGAGGTGAGAAATGCAAATCCACAAAATGAAGTGGGGAGTTCAGTGCAACTCGTAATGGACCAAACCATGTCCAACAAAGTCATAATCCTCCATTCAGACACACAATTCATCTCCAGTGTTCTAAGTGGAGTCCATTGTGAAAGAATCCCATTCTGTTTCAAGTGATCTAGAAACTCATTGTAAGTATTCACCACCTAAATATGATCAAAATACTTTGATGCTTTTCCCAGTTTGTTTCTTTACTTCAAATCTGAATTCCTTGAACTTTTCAAAAATCTCATATTTGTGTCTCATGAGATACACATAACCAAAACATGATCTATCATCAGTAAAGGTTATGAAGTAGACATATCCACCTCTAGCTTGGGTGGACATAGACCCACACACATCAATGTGCACAAGCCCTAGCACTTATGTAGCCTTGACTCCCTTTACTTTAAAACAAGACTTAGTCATTTTGCCAAGTAGACAAGATTCGCAAGCACCATATGATTCATAATCAAATATGCCAAGATATCTATCTTTATACAAGTTGGATATGGAAATCTCATTTATATGGCCAAGGCGACAATGCCATAAATAAGTGCTATTTAAATCACCTGATTTAAGTCACTTAATATTTATGTTATTGATAGGAATATCAATATCAAGGACATACAAACCTTTACATACTTTTGTTTTACCATAAAACAACTCATTTTTATAAAATGAACAACTATTGTTCTTAAATAAAAATGAATATCCATCCTTGTCTAAACAAGAAATAGAAATTATATTCCTAGTCAAACTAGGAGTGTAGTAACAATTATGTAAATCCAATACAAGCTCTATGGGTAATGTTAATAAATAGGTCCCTACAACTAATGGAACAACTTTTGATCTATTTCCCACATGTAGGTACACTTCTCCTATTATTAATCTCCTCGTACTCCTAAGCCCATACACAAAAGTGAAAATATGAGCACTAGATCCAGTATCTAATACCCATGTGGATTGATTAGAAGTAGATAGATTAATTCCAATAACATAAATACCTGAAGTGCCCTGAGTAGAACTCTTCTTACTCTACACCTCTCGATTTATCATAGTAGAGATAGATTTCATCCTCCTTGCCCTTTCGGGTTTTGGTCTTTTGGACTCTTCTAGATTTCACTATGGAAGAACTTTTCTTCCTTTTGACTTTCTTACTCTTGGGCTTGCCCCTGTATGCCTTGGGCCTTTCAACTAAGAGAACACTTCCTTTAGCCTTTTATCAATTTTGGGCTCGACCTCCATTAGCATGGATAACAACTCTTCAAAAGTCTCTTCCATAACTATTAGGGAGGGAGTGTAGCACCAAATCTAGGGTAAGTTTCTACATCTATACCCAAATTTAGCTCTAGTAACTTGTTGATAAAACCTGTAATCTATATGACATGCTTCTCAACAGATGATCCTTGAGCCTAGCCATGATCTCATAGGCATCATAACTCTTATGTTGCGACCTATGTTTTGGGGTCATGGCAGCCAAGATGATATATCAAGCGATGATTATATCACCCTTGTGCATCGTTGATTAGTGGTCAATTTTGTAAAATTTTTGTTATAATTTCACCCTTATTTTGATCTTAAAATGGTTTAAATTGAATATTATGATGCATTTTGTGATTCCATGCATGTTTAAAAATATTAATATAAAAATATATATAAAATAAAAAAATAAATATAATATTATAATATTATGGATTCCAAACCCAACACAAGGAAGACCCAAGCCCAACACAAGGAAGGCCTAGCCCAAAATAAGGAAAAAGCCCAAAGTCCCACAAGTTGCTTACATCATCGCTTACATCATCACTTACATCATCACTTACATCATCGCCTACATCATCGCTTACATCATGGGTTGGAATGATGTCTTCGCTTACATCAAGTCACAAAGTTTCAAGAACTACACTTTGGCCCGAACTTTTTAAGTAATTAGATATTTTATTTATCTTTATATTTTTAAATTAAGTATTTTATTTTTCTTTAGATATTTTGTATTATTAAATTATATAATTGAGTGGTCTCCATTGCATCTTTTAGCCTATAAATAGAGCACTTGGGGTGCATTTGTAACCATTGAATTTTCCTATAATGAAAGCATAGTTGTGATCTTAAGATTTCTCTCTCAAATTTTCAAGTTTAGTTCTTATATAGTTTTGTTCTTAGAATTTCTCCCTCAAATCTACAACTTTTGTTCCCATATAGTTGTATTATGTTATTCATATTGTCTTTTTATTATATACCGCCTATATGGTTGGTTGAATATTGTCTTTAAATATTGTCTTTCAATTATATACCGCCTATATGGTCTGTTAAAAAATTGTCTTTAAATATTGTCTTTCAATTATATACCGCCTATATGGTCGGTTAAAAAAATTATCTTTTAATTATTGTCTTTCAATTGTATACCGCCTATATGGTTGGTTAAAAAAATTGTCTTTTAAATACTATCTTTTAATTCTCGTCATTTAAATTCCTGCCAATTTATTTTAAAATGAAGATGAGTAGCTAAATTCAATCTTAGGTTAAGGCAAGGACAGTGTCTAATGCCAATGATTCCCAAAGAAAGCTGCGCTTCAAACGTGTAATATTAATCTGATTTAATTTGAGCAGTGTGCGTATAGTGTATCTTTGACTTTGGATTGGAGCATAAGCCTAACTTAGAGTTTCCATGCCACGTATGGAGATTGTTAAACCGGGAAATGTTTTCATACCCAAGCCCAAACGATTAATCTGTACCTATAAATTCTGTCTGCGGGATATAATTCAATTTATGGTAATTGCTTAACTTAGAATTTCCATGCCATGTAAGGAGATTGCTTAAACAAGAATTATCATTATCTTAAACTAAAATTACTGACAGATCTGCAAAACTTAATTCAGATGAATATTACTGATCTTTTCTATTAAATTGGGAATTAATTGGTTTTGACACTGAAATTGTCTTGACCCAAGCTATTTAAATCTAGTGTTAATTTAGTTTTAATCCTTTCTTTTAGATCATCTTAATCACTTCTTAAAATCAAATATTCAGTGATTTTTGTTTTCATCCAAAATAATCTCCCTGTGAACCGACTCGGACTCACTGAAATATAAATTTAAAATTGTACTACACGCACACTCACACACTGGCGAGTATAATCGTCCTACACCTGCTTTAATAAGAGAATTAATGTTTGATCAATTTGGTTGTGTTTTGATGAATAAATGTGCAGGGCAGCGTAGCAGTCAATTGTCCAGGCCTTATGTGCTACTATTTACCCAACTGGTAGCTTCGCAAGAAGATATCTCTTTATCGCATAGAGAATCTTATCATACGTGAGGACTATCCTCAAGATGATCTCCCAGTCATAGAAATTAGTCCCATTGAAGGTATTATTGCCCTCGAGTATCGATCTTATTGACACATTTCTAAACATTCTGGATTAACAACTGAATTATAGAGATAAATGTTATAATCATATTTAATTACAAAATCATAAATTATAAGAAGTAACATTTTATGATTGCTCTCACTATTTTCTACGAGTTTGCCACCCTTAAGACGTAACTTGAGAAATCCCGTTGGAAGATTTCCCAGTGGGCTAGGATCCCATCTCCCCTCGCATAACCTTGAGTGACTCAACAAATTGAGCTAGGTTCGATTAGGTAGGTACTTGCTACCAATTACATCTTCATGCAACTCCTAGATACATTAGGTTGACAACTCTTTATCATGCACATCTGATGTGACTCCCAACCTTTGCCTCTATACTCAGTGAGTCTTGAGTGACCCAACAAACCAACCTTTCTAGTTAAGTCTGACCCATTATTCAGGGACATCTCATGGCCCATGAAACACAGGTATCATAGGTGACACATGACCTTGAGTGACTCAACAAATGAAGTGCCAACTAGAAACCTAATGCCTCATAATGATGGAAGGCAAGTTGACTTAATATTAATGAGGGATTTATTATTTATTTATTTAGGTCTCATCACATGCAATTAATCAAATTAATAATGCATAATAAAGACTCAAACCGGTGTATGGTATGGATAACTACGGCTAGCCCCCTCGAGCTATAGAAGGGAAGCTAGCGGGTCAAACCTAAGTGAAGAATCATAACATGCTTCTCAAGCACATTCTTCAAGCCTTCATTGGTCTTCGAATCTTGTCTTCAATTTGGCTCCATCTCTTGCTCTTCATACAAACTACAACTATCACTACTCTATTCTATTCTACATACATTACATAGAATCAGAAACCCCAAGTTACATTCGGGGGGAGTGAGATGAGAAGGGAATGTACATCAGAGTATAAGAGAGAGGCAGGACACGTAGGGCCTATTTCAAAAACCAAATTTACAAGCATTCATTCCCAACATAGAATAAATGATCAACTCAATCTATACCATACACCCATGCAATCAATCACATTGATTCATTCAAATTATATTAATTAATTTTTGCATCAATCTTATTGAAATTTTTCAATATATTGAAATTTGTATAATTTTTGGAAAAACAAAACTATTTTAATTGTATATGGTCTTGGGCTTTATCCATTCATCCAACTAACAAGACTCAATAGGCCATGGATCAACTAATGCATGTCAAACATGCACTAGAAGCCCAATAATAAATTAAACACCCAATTAACGGCCTCGACCCGTTTCAGTCACGGCCTATAGGTGCCATACACTCATGGATCGTATTGAAAAAGCCAAAAAATTGCCAAACAATTTGGTTGGGCCCAACCCGAGGGCATGAAACACACTAGGCCATCGAAGGGTCGGCCCGGGTGTTCATCGTGCACCCTGAGGAAGGGCTAAACCCAAGGTAGCGGGAGGAGTCATGCAGCTGTTGTCCGCGTCTGTCAAACAGACTGCCAGCAGCAGGAGATGTGCAGCGTGCATGGGGCGGGTAGGCCCCGCGCATGGAGAGCTTGGGCACCCCTGACGCGCATAGGCCCCGCACAAGCTGCGTCTGGCACGTAAGCCTCGAGCACTTGTGGGTCGCGGGTGGTACCCACTGATCGCACGCAGTTCAAGGGTCGTACCCATACCCGGCACTCGCGATTCACAGTTCAAAGGTCGTGCCCCGCTTGATCGCGCCTGCGATGGCATGGGCCGCCCCAAGCCGTACCCTGCACGCTGGCCCCACATGGCCGTGTTTTTCGACCCTCCGGAGCATTCGTGTGCACCCCAAACCCCATTTTGCCCTTTTTATATCACACACGACCTTTTTTCCCTTCAAAAGAAACGTTTTGCAATCCGAAAAATACAAACACAGTAATATTTATTTATTTCACAAATAATAACAGAATTGAATCTGCACATAAGGAATTGAAAAATCTCGACGATGGCTTTGATACCACTGAAAGTAAAGCAAGATCGCTATGGGACAAGCAGCGTAGTTCAAAATTTTTTGCACTTTATCCCGATCCAAGCGATTGGATCAACGTCGAAATCAATTCATTCACATAGTAAATAAAATAAATCTAAACTTTAGATTTTCGAGTCATCTGTGGATCTGAGTCATCCAAGCATCTGGCCTCTGACTCGTGATACGTGGCACACGTTCGTTGGCGAGGAGAGTGGAATAAGAGTGCTAGTTCCTTCTCCTTTTTCATGGCTTATGTATGGATGGAAAGAACCTCTTGTTTCAAATCGATGCGAAATAGAAATGGGAGATAGCATACGTACGATAGTTTTTCAACTCTTGAAAAATCATAAAATAAAAGCTTAATTTGGGCAACCCTTAAAGGGGTATTTATAGAGAAGCCTCCTAGGTTTCTTAAACCCTAATGGATTGGGCCAGTCCATTTATCCTAGTCTAACTAGGAATTAATTAAATGGGTTTATTCTAGTCCAACTAGAAGTTTAATTAAATAGCTCAAATCCAATTATAAGTGTAAATAAAATATTTTGTCCTAATCTAATTCAAGCCCAAATATAATATTTAATTTAATATTTGGTCCAAATTTAATTTAGTCCAAATATTAATTTAATTTAATAGTTGTCCCAAATACTTTATTTATACCAAATATTAATTCAAGTCCAAATATATTTTATTTCGTATTTGCCACTCCAACAAACAAAAAATTATTAAATTAGAAACTCCTTACTAATTTAATCAATTTCCATTTCAGGAAACTTTTTCCTTTATTACGACCCCTCATCATATCGACATCATTACGTCTATTTATTTTTTTTCTGTGAGAATCTACGATGGCACAACTTCTTACCGAAGTGTCCCACTTAACCATGCGTCTGCTCTCCTAGTTTAAGCCAAGGACCCTGCCTATTGCGTATGACTCATTAGGCTTCCGAATATGTTGGCAATGTGTCGATACAAACACATAAGACAAGATTGACCTCTAGTAAGGCATCATGCCTACCCAATTATTCAGAAGTATTCATAATCCATAAATAACCTTTCACGAGCATGGTTACCGTGTAATTAGGTCCTCTCTTTAATGTATCTTATGTGATCTCAAGTATGGCGATGTGTTACTTGATTACGATCACGTGAGTTTTCTTCAATCATCCAGATATCTTCACTTAATAGAAAATGAATCCATAATTCCTTATTGATCTCTTTCACCATGGCCATGGATTTAATGTGAATATCCACCGAGAGCGCCTTAGATACATCATCCTCTATCAAGGGATAGACGAGTCCCATCTTGAATATGCACCCATCTCCATAAGTCTCACGATATGCCCAACGATCACCCATGTGCAGCCTTTGTCTAGGCCCATTGAAACAATGTCAAAGCATATCGGTCTTCTTATGAGATGACCGTGACAACCTTAGGTCCAAGGATTAGTTACACCCGTCTTGTATGAGAATTCCATCAACATATAACCAAAATGGATTCTCATGGAGAGTCATGTCTAGTGACACGTTCTCCAACATTGGTCACTTATGTACTTGTCTAAGCATCCCCATGCCTATGGGTGTGAGACCTCCATTGCTATCACATAGCAAAAACATAGCACATACAAGTCTTACCGCTATTGTCAATGTCCATTCTTGACATTGCTACGACTTGGGACATTTAATGATGTCTAAAAATTGTGATGCATCATCTCACATCTTTATAGATTGATCACAGTATACATCATATGGACTTCTATCTAGTTTCATTCGATCATTACAATAATAACAAGAAACTAATAGAATGACTTCTTGTGAATTTGAATAATTCCTTATTCAAATAATAAATATGATTGCAATTGTCAGTGTATAACATGCCCAATCTGATTGAGTCTAGAGCACCTACACTAACACTCTACTTTCCCCGTAGTGATCTTGACAAACTTTCACCTTCAGCATTCTGTCGATCGGCATAATGCTCTATCACCTAAAATTAGCCCCTATTTGTTTCCTTTACCACTTACATTTTTTTCTTCCCTAGACGAATTCACACAACAAAAGAAATGCTACCATCAACTTACATTAAAGCCGCTAACGGGATGTTACGTCAACTAATATCTATTCACATGTCTACTATGTACATCTCATGCAATATGGCATGTGACCCACTATCCTTTATCATTCGTATTTCATATTAATCAAAGGTAGTAGCTAATGTGTTAGTCCGTAATCGATTAATTTTAGTCCCCTTAAGAGAAATCTAAGGACTAGGAATACCTTTAATAAATCCCATGTTATAGATCTTTGTCACATATTCTTAACAACTTAAAAATGAAGATCATCAGGATATGTATGGGCTCATTTATATACAAATAAAAAGTTATGAATGAGGATATGACTATTTAAATAACATGTAAAATTATATCATTAGGCTTAATACTTATACTAGATGTCAACTAAATCTAGCATTAGGTCACTAACACCAACAAATCTATCTGCCCAGTTCCTCCACACTTGTTCCTGATGCAACTGCATATAACAGTTGCAAATTTGGATCTAGATTTGGATTTGGATCTTAATCTAAAGCTTATTATAGGCAGACCAACCCATGTCCATAACTTGGGTTATTACAATGTTAGAAAATGAATCTTAGTCGCTAGTTTTGCCCAAATGGTGTCATGATTTAGTGACCATAGTATTCAATGTACAAGTCACTAGTTACCTGAAACTATAACAACGGAATTGATTTCCCATAAAAATTATGTTGGAAGAGTTCATTGTTTCTCCATTCAAAACTACATCTAGTCAATTATCCCCATTATTCTAGATTCATGGACATAGAGAATAGTTGTGAACAACACTAAATTTTCTATATTGATATTTTTGTTTGGTGTGTCATAAGAAAAAACACCAAAAAATAAATTAATAAATGGATCAACCCAGCTTAATCGGGATGACTCGGTGATAGATGGTCGTAGGAGATCTACGGCTAGTAACTAACATGGATCACAAGTCAGCAAAGGAGACTTTAAAGGGTCTTTGCGAAAGGCATTGGCTATTAGAATACCACTAGAGCCATGAGTGCTACTAAAGCAATGAAGGCCACGAATCAGAAGATAATCACAAGCTTCGAAGTAGACATGGGCTTGTGATGCGATGTGGAGACGTTTGCGGGCTTGTGACATGAGCCAAAAATAGCCACGAGCTTGTGATGTGAGGCAGAGAAAACAACAGGATCGAAAAGGGTCACAGGCTTACAACGCGAGGCCGATGTAATACCCAAAAATTCCTTGAGGACGTAAGTGTAATTTTCATGAGCTTAAGTGTAATTTTTTATTAAGGCGTAAGTGAAGTTTTTTAAAACTTTGAGGCTAAAATGTAATTTCTCAATGTTTGTGGGTGACCAAGTATAATTTTTTGAAACCTGAGGACTTGAGGGCAAGGGGCCAAAGTGTCAAAGAATGAAAGAGGAAGGATAAGTCACATTGTGGCCATCGGCATTGGTGTTAAATGGCTGATCAGGAAAGCGGATAAGGCCATCATGAACTAAGGGATAAGACCCAGGGCAAAGAAGGACCTGATTATTCAACCATAAATGGCTATAAATAGTAGAGGTTGGGTCGAGGGCTTCTTAAAAAATTAAATCGTGTAATCCGAGTGTTTAGGGAAAAATCAAGAGACATAGATAAAGGGCTTTTGTTCTTGAGGTATTAAGGATCATTTCTAAAAATTTTGATGAATTTTGGAGGTGTTTTAAGCGTAGTATGAAGCTTGGCCAAAAAATTGAGCTTTGCTAGAGCCAATCATTAAACGACCAAATCGAGGGTGTTTGGTTGGCTATTTTGAGCCAAGGGTGTTCGAGTAGTGTAGTACCTAGAAATTTTGTGATTAAATGTTTTGGTGGAACTATAAAATTTCGTGGAAATTGATATCAAAATACCCTGAATAAGTGATCGAATCAACTGCAGGGAGTACCTTGAAGTTTAGATATCTAAGGAAAAGGTTATGTGGTTAACGAACGTCTCGAAACAAGATTTATGGCATGGAGAGAAATTAGATCAAAGAAAATTTTTGTTACAGCTATGATTCATGCTGAAAAGTTGAATGATCATAAGGGACTTCTGGGAAGTCAACAAAACCCTGAGAAGGTTCATATCTAGCATAAAGAACAACCCTTAAATGGTTTTGGGATGAAACAAAAGGGTTTGCGATCAAAACATGCATTTGGGCCTAAATATAATTTTTAATTCTAGTTGAAAAGGGGTTGAAAATGATATTTTTTCAAATTTGTTAGGCCATTGAGAAGCATGGGACTTAGGGGTTCATGTGGTAAAATATCAAAGTTTAAGGACTTGAAATGAGGCCTAAAATGCAAAAGGAATTTTCAGAGGGGTAAAGTACAATTTTCCAAACTTACAACAAGTGGCCGCTAACCTGCCATGGCACATGGAGCCAAATTCAGCGATGGGATGGTCAGATCTTGCCAGGGTATGGCCAGCATGGGCCTAGGAAGCTTGGGGGGGGAGAAGCAATGGCCGGTGATTGGCCGAGGGATGGTAGAATTTTGCCTATAAATAGTGAGGGTTTCAAGTGAATATGGAGCATTAAAGTGCTCATGCTTTGGGTTGATTTTGAGGGATTGGTTTGAGGGTTTCTGTTCCTCGTGTCTTGGAGAGCATTTCTAGAGAATTTAATGAGGTTTTGTGTGGTTTTGAATAGGTTTCGAGCTTAGCCAAAAAATTAGGTAGGGTCGCTGGAGCCACTCTGCAAATGGTCGATTTGGGGCATTTCCAATGAAGATTTCTGGCAACCAAGGTTTCCATTAGGACTGACTTGAAATGTACTTCAAGGAGGTGGAGAAAGATCGACCCATCGGAGAGGTTTCAGGTCGTTGTCAATGAAGTAAGTGCCGAAGAAGACAAGGCGCGTACATCACACGTGCAGATCCCATGCGCAGCATACTCGCCTAGCATGTGAGGGCGCGTGAAGCCCGAGGTAAGTTTGGATTTTTTTTAATATTTTTAAAAAATTATTTTATGATTTATAGTGGAAGAAAATATGGGAAAAACCTTATGGAGGTGTTTATTTTGAAATTATTGAGGGAAAAATATGAGGAAAATAAGAGGAAATTATGAAAAAAATAGGTGTTGATAATTTCTTCAATAAATATGATGACCAAGGTATGTTGAGGTTCAAAATTAAGTAATGGTACCATTATTGAGGTCTAACACGAAAATTGAGGTTGGGCACAAGAATCAAGGTATTCTGAGTACGTTCAAGGTGAGTGGCTTCACTACTAAAACTTAATTTATTGTAAGTATTCTACCTAAAACTTGGTTTATTGTGAGAGTTTCTTGCTTCAAACTTGGTTTGTTTGTGAGTGGTTTTACTATCAAAACTTGATTTATTGTGGGTGGTTCGACCTTATACTTGATTTGATTTCATGCAAACAATTTAACCTATGAAGGGTTGGTTTCATGTGGGAGGTTCGTCCCAAAAATGTTTCATACATGTGCATTGAGTTTCGTGCATTAAAATACATGCATTGAAATATTGATTTTATCTGATGCATGTTATGTGTTGCGACATTGGCATGTTTATGTGCTGTCCACATGGGATGTGGGATGTCAATCTAGGATCTAGCCCTGAGTGATAACACTAGGAATGCGTGCCAAGGAGTAATGTCCATTTGTGGCAAGGGTTGAGAGTGGACACCACCCCGACAGGTCCATAAGTGGTGGGCTGAGTGTGGACACCACCTCGGATCTGGCTCAAGTGGCGAGGTTGAGAGTGAACACCACCCCACGTTCATGCATTGAACTTGGTGTGATATGATAGTGGGGTGATACCTGAGTTCATGCATTGATGTTGTCCATCTCAAGTAGGATTGTGTTATGCCAATATGTCAATGGTTATACTGCCTCTAGAGAAATTACGCTTTCCCTGTGGTATGGGTTAAGTGCTGTATGAGATTCTCTTGGGTTGGGACATGTCGGGATATGTCAGTTCTTCATGGTCTTGCATATATTCATAAAAATGTTTTAACTCTCACTTAGATGATTCAACATCTAAAATGGACTATGTCCATAGAATATTCAAATGTTTAAGGTGAAAGCAGCGGCGCCAAGGGCAAAGAGGTTATTGAGATGTAGTCGTTGATTACATAGGTGATCCTTAGCATATCTTTTGACTATGTCTGAGGTGTTTAGTTGTTGCTGAGAGATGATTCTCAATGTATCTTGTTTAAAGATGTCATGTCAAACAATGGTATGGTTTCTATATTATGAATAAAGGAATTACGGTTATGTATCATTTCAGGTTTCGATCTTGCTTCCGCATTTATAATGATATTACCTATTTTAATTTATTGATTATTAAGTTTAATATGCTGAAAAGGTAGAACAGGATTGTTGGGAATGATTTATGTTAAGTGTATGTCGAAAAAAAAAATAAATTCCCAAAATCTCGGGGTGACGCACACTTGGGAAAAGCAGGGTGTTACAAGTAGGCCAAGAAGGAAAAAGAAAATCGAAGAAACAAGAAAAACTAGGTGGCCGACGGCGAAGGAGAAGCCAGAAGAGATAACCAGCTATCGAGTACGTGAAGGCACGCGCTAGGTGCGTAGATACGAGCATGTGGGCAGCGTATGAGGTAAGGGAAAATTAACGAAAATTAGGAAAAAAAAGAAAAAAAATGGGAAACAATTCTAGAAAATTAGGAAATTATGTTTTATTAATATTCTAAAAATTTTGGCTAGGAAATCTGCAGAGGCACGAGTTTTGAGGTTAGGGTACGCATACCGAGAAAGGCCAAAGAGTTAAAGTAAGGTGAGTGGTTTACCCGAAAGTTTTATACGTAGTATGTTTGCCTAGATAAGTATGGACTTACGAGGGATTTGTTAAGTTTGTGTTTTATATGCATCTTGTCATGCATATTCATTTTATAATGCTTTGGTAAACGTGATATTGCATTGGGGCATGATGATATTAGCATCTCGTAATTTATGTTAAACATGATGGGGTAGGATGTTGCCTTAGTAGTTTGATCTGCATTTCCCCAAGAGTGTTGTCGAAAATCGTAGGAGTCTCCCGTGTCGGGGATGGATCTTCCCCAAAATGAGAATTATCGAGATGACTACTTAGGGTTCTGTGCTAGACCGAGAGGTGTTATGGCACACACTAAGAGCGGGGGTGAATTGGTTATTTTAAAAACTTGATAGAACTTTGAAATCCTTTTGATGGAAATGCTAGCAATGATAAACAAACTAAATAACACAAGCATAAGAGAAGAACACAAAGGATTTATAGTGGTTCGGCTTAACCGAAGCCTAATCCACTACCTTATGTAACACCCCAAATTTTTCGGGCGTGTTATAACATAGGATTTCGGGAATATAAAAATTTTTCATATCACAATAGCTATCATACATCACATAATATCTCAAAAACACTAATTTTGCCTTCTTAGCTTAACAAACCCAATAATCGAATAGCTAAGACAGGCGTTAAAATTTCAAATGCAAAAGCTAGATCGAACCTGATATGGTTCACAACCATAATGCTTCATTTATCATAAATAAAATCGTTCATGACGTCTACAAAATGTATTATATGGACATCATCTCTAGCAAGTGATAACTGAACATCTTAAACATATCCAAAATTACATAGGTTCACACATAAACATAGATATGTTAAACATGCTACAGACAGTAATTTAAGCTTATTCTTCAGCTACCTCATTTCTCTTAGAGCCGCTTGTCGAACCTGGAACGTTTGAATAATCCAGGGACATAGTCCAATTAGAAGATGAATCTTCTAGTGAGAAACTCTAAAAAAACAGTTTATATCGATGTATGATCAGGTATAAAATGTATGAGAAGACAAGGAGAACTACTCCGAAGTGCCTCGTGAACACGTTAGCCTCCTCGAACGAGAGATTTCTCAATGGCGCATGCATAACGCCTCTCGGGAGGTCCCTAACCATGTCACTTCGACCCAACCTCATAGCACTCATGCAAGCACCACATCCATTGTTCTTTAGGCTCACGGTCTTCCCCACGAGAGCTTTCTCGATGGTGCATGCATAGCGCCTCTCAGGGGATATTTGACTTTTGCCCTTAGCGAACAACAAATAGGTAAAACAGTATGGCCACACGGATTTTATAAATGCGATAGTTAAAAAGCCAACAGCATATATTTTCTAGAAAAATACATTTCATATATGCCACATGATTTCACATAAGAGAACAATAAGAGTTTACATACAAGAACTTCACAAAACACGTTTCATGCAATAGAAGTTTCTCATAAGAGAATAAAAAATAAGATTTGGAGTATAGGAGTCTCACCTCGTTGGTTTATCTTTTAGACGGTACGATTTCACTGCAAACGGTCTAGGTTTCTGTAGAAAACACGCGTTTTAGTAAACCTAAACTCAAATATTTTTATATACGGTTGAAGGGTATTAAAATAGGGGCATAACTGGAAAATTTGAAGGAAAATGGGTCTCTCACGTGCTGCTACCAGATTTTAGACAACATTGAGTTATTTTCGTATTTCGGCCATATCTCCCTTGTTTTAACTTCGATTTGACCCCCGTTTGAACCTACGCGACCTTCTCTTCCCCCTATACAGGATTATAAAAAAAAGGACTTAAATCACTTTTTTTCTGACTGAATGTTTCAAATTTTGGTGAAAGCTCGTAACTCCGACGAGGCTCGTTCTCCCCGGCTTCTCCTTCGATTTCTTCCCGCCTTCTTACCGAACTTCCTCCTCTCTTTCTAGAGTAAGCTCCTTCTCTTAGAGTGCCTCAACTCTCAAACTTGTTTGGAATGATTTGAGAACAACCCAAGGTGCCTATTTATAGATTTCTTCAACCAATCACATTATGCCACTTGTCACAATCTAAGCTATGGACTCCAAAGACTCAAAGATATATTTGAATGGCCTTTCAAATCCAAAACTATAATGGATTTAACTTTTGAAATCCAAGCTAATTCCACAACTTCTTCCAAATGAAATTTTGGCCCTTATTTCAAGTCCTCAACTTTAATATCTTACCACATGAGTTTATAATTTCATCCTTATTTCATTTGGATAATTCTCTAATTATATTTAAACCCTCAAACATCAAATTTATCGAGATACTTAAAATCTTAAAATTTATAACTCAAAATTACTCGATATGTATGATTTTCGGGAAGCCCTTACCATCATTCGGTCTTTTCAGGCTACAACCTAGCTTAATCAAAAAATCGTCTCTGATTTGATTTCTTTCAGCATCATAAATCTCATCTCGAGACGCTTATAAAAAATATGTCATTGTCCTTAGGTATCTAAGCTCCAGGGCACTCTCTACATTCGATTCGGCGACTTACTACCCTCTCAAACCCATCTTTCGGTATTTTAAACTCACTTAAAATACGTGGCAACCTTACGAAAATATGGGGTATTACACCTTAGCTCCTCACTAAGGATTTTTCAAACCATTCACTAAAACCCCCTACTTAAACCAAGTAGGTCCTCTAGTCCAAGACTAGGAATTACAACCTCCCACTCAAATAGGCTTTCTATTTACACAAGCTAGGAAAATAACAACAATACAAATGAAAGAGAGAAGCTAAGAGTTAACACTCTTAGTTACAAGTTCTCTCACAATAAAAACTAGGCTTAAGAATAGATTTACAATGATAGAACAAAGTCTTGCATAGAAAAATATAACAATGAAAGCACAGACTCTTGTAAAGCTCGAATAAATTGATTTGTAATCTCTAGATCAACTCGTTTTCGTCCATTAGCCTCCTCAAGTTCATCTATGACTTGTATAAATAGGCATCCCAAAGGTTTTGCCCGAAACTAGCTGTTTGTGATCGTTGGGATTTGAAAAACTAGTTGTTGGAAGTTTTATGCGAAAAGAGTTAGTCGACAGAAGACAATACATAGTCGACAGATTCATAAATAAAACTAAGCATAGTCGACTGTAGTTCCAAGTAAAACAAAGGCATAGTCGACAGACAAGAAAGCATAGTCGACAGATACAAAAATATGAAGAAGATTTTGAAAATCATATACAAACATAATCGACAAAAGAAAAATCATAGTCGAGTATCCTTATATGATAGTCGACAGAAGAAAAATCATAGTCGACTCGACTATCATTACCTGATAGTCGACAAAATGAAAAATAGTTGACAAAAGCCATATATAGTCGACAGATTATACAAGCATAGTCGACAATACTAAACCACATAGTCGACTATCCATTTTGAAAAATTGAAAACTTGATATATAACATGTAGAAGCACACTTGATTGATACAAAACATCACAACATATTTACATTTCTTTATATTTATATTTTACCTTCCTCATTTTGTCCTCAAAAGTAAATGTCCTCATTTTGTTTAATTTATATTTTACCTTCCATTTACTTTAATACATAAATGTAAGTAACAAAGTACCCCCTATTTGGATTCAATAAAAATATCTAAAAAATTAAAATCCATAACTATAAGAAAGTAGAATTTTGGTTTTAGTATAAACTCGGGATTTTGTAAATTTACCACCTCCAAAATACATACTTTTTATTTCTTGAAAAATTCATTAAAAATCATTTTAACACTAATAAATACTAAATATCAAAATACCGGGAGATGATTTTCTAAAAAGAAAACATTTTCATATATGTCTCCTTATAAGGTGCTAACATTCCAGACTTAGAAAAATATGACTTTGAAATCTCGATACTTGAAATTCATTTGGTTTTCATTCTCACGAAGTAATACTTGATATTGAAATTGATTTATGTTGAAAACCATACACTTGAGACATGACTTAGGGATTAAACCAATATATGTTTTTCATCATTAAAACTGATGTACAAAAAGTACAACAACATTCTGTACCAGCGCTAGAATGCTGGTAAAAGCTATAGTAGGGTGTTTCTTTATTCATGTCCATGCATCATACATTCATAAAAAATATTTTAAACCTTTATTTAGAAGTTTCATCTTCTACTGTTGAATTTTGTCCCTAGGATATTCAACGTTCCAGGCAAGACGAGTAGGCGAAAAAGTAAGGAGATCGCTGACAGTTGATTGTGTTGATAATCATGTAATAAGTCATACGCCAATGCTGTGATAGGTTGTGAGAATCCTGTTAGAAGTCATGCTTCAGCTATTTTATGTTATGTTTGCCTGCCGAAAATTGTAATACTATGGTTATCAAGTGATGTTGTATGGATTTACTTCCTTTGAAATTACAATATTCAGTTAGGTTTTGATTTTTCTTCTGCAAGTGTTTGGTTTACCATTCCTTAGATTATCATTAGGAATGTTAAATATGTCTATGTTAGGGATTTTTAAATACGATACTCGTGGCGTTAAAGAAAGGGTATTGTGGGAAGAGAAAGTATATATTTTGGGGGAAGAAAAATGCTAGCATAACGACACAGCTTCGGAGGGCGAGTTGTTACAGCGAAGACAAACACGAGCTTGCAACACCAAATGGAGACCACTGTAGGCTTAGAGATGGTCGTCGGCTTGCAATGCGAGGCTAATATGGTCGTGGGTATGCGATGCAAGACAAAGACAGTTGCAGGCTCAGAGACCGTTGTGGGCTTGCAATGCGAGATGGAGACGATCGTGAGCTCAAAGACGACTGCGAGCTTGCAACATGAGGCAGAGACAACAACGGGCTCAAAGATAGCCGCAGGTTTGCGATGCAACAAGGATGCTCACAGGCTTACAATGCGAGGCAAAGATGGCCGCGGGCTTAGGATGCAAGGCAGAGATGGCCATGGACTCGGAAGGAGTCATGGGCTTTTGATGCGAGGCAAAGACAATCACAGGCTGAGACATGGCTGCGGGCTTGAAGTGCGAGGAGTAAATAACCATGGGGGGCACACCCCAAAGTCACCCAAAAAAGGGTACGTTGGTGACCCTGTAGCCTTAAAAGGCATGCTTGAGCCCCTGTAACTTTAGAAGGCACGGGGGTGACCCTGAGGCTTCAAGATGCATGTGAGAGGCCCCGTGGCCCCTCGACCTCTCAATACCTTGGACACTCCCACGACACCTCATATCCCTTAAATAGTGACACTATCACCAAAGCATTTCCTAGAATACAAGGGAGTCCCACACAACGCATAAACCAAATAACTCCGACATTCAAAAATCTTTTCAAAAAAAAGGATAGACAAGCATCTATAAGGAATTATATCCCAAAAAATGGTTAGATGAACTTCATCTATAAGAATCATAATCCTAGCCAAGTTAGGAAAGATTATAGTAGACGTTATGTGCAAAAGTCCTAATCCTAGACTACTTTGGATTACTCTATCCTCTATAAGTAAGCAAACCCTCATTCTAGAAAATGTGTGTGTCTGATACTGGTGTAAACATTGTTCTCAAGCTTTTATCACTTTCAGTGTTTGACTTAAGTATCAAAGTGTTTGCGCGAAAACCCTCCCACGCCCCCTAACTGTTTTCTTCCTTGTAGATTTAGGCGATTTGATAATGACGTTTTATGTCAAATAAATTCATTTTTGTATCTTGGCAACAACATTGTTAATTTTTTTTATATAATTTATATGATCCAATCTAAATGCATATTTTTATCTATAATTCAAGGAAAAGTGAAAATTATACTGGACTGACCTAATTAATTTATAGTTCACCCAGAGCTAGTAGCCAGCAGCAATTCGATGCTTGAAAATATTGATGAATGTGTTATGAGAATTGTGGTTATAAATTTTGATACAAAAAGCTTGTGGGGTGAGATTAATCTTCACCGTGGTTGAAAGATACCCTTATTTTTTAGAGGGTTGGAAAGGAATATCTTCACCATAAATGAAAGGAAAGGGACAGATGATAATCCGAAGGCATTGTAGCTGTCTGTCCCTTGTCATGTTGTTTCCTTCTTGCCTTACAGTTCTCAATTCTGGATCGCTACTCGCCACAGAACATGCACTGCTCTGTCTTATTCCCAAGTAAATCATATCTATGAGATATTACCTAGAATTGACTAACGATTGGCGATGGGTTTCTTTCTTACTGACCCTTGATGTGAGCCTTCATCAACCATCAAAGGTGGGTTTTGCTAATTACCACATAGAGAGAGAGAGAGAGAGAGAGAGAGAGAGAGAGAGATTTACTTAGGTTTGGATGATAACTAATAGATTATATTATTACTATCTTAAAGAGCGAAATTTGGTCCATCTGACTTTTTATATTCATTGCACAATTCGGGTGTCGTAAATGCAAATTAAAACTGGGCTAAAATAACAGATATATTAATTAAAACAAGATATCTAATGGCATTGCCAATTGTCCCCTAATGTCTTAACCGATTAACATGGATAGTCGGTCACTATTGCCCTTCCCCAGTTGACATGACCATTGTGATTTAATTTAGAACGTCGTAATTAATGATTTCTCAATTTATTTTATCGCGGCAAATATATTACTATACGTATGTGGGATCTACTATCTATCTATATATATATATATATATTAAGACTGAATTTAATATCTTCTTTGATGAATATTTTATTTTTTAAATTTTGTGGTGAAATCAAAATTTTTAAATTTTATTTTAGTAATTAATTATATGTATATTTTTTCAATTTAGATACATGCATATATTGAATCTATTTAATCTAATCTAATAATATTATTAAATTTAATAATTTTTTATTTTACTTGAACTTTACACATCTAAAAAACACTTTATAAATAAAGAGTTGTCCGAGTAAATCTTCTTTCATGAGTATTTCATTTTTTTAAATTTTGTGGTGATTTCTAGATTTTTAAAATTTTAAATTATTTGTAATTTAATTATTATTATTTTATTAATTAACTATATATATATATATATTCTTTGAATGTAGTTAGGTGCATACATTAAATCTATCTAATCTAGACTGAATCTAATATCTTCTTTGATGAGTATTTTATTTTTTAATTTTGTTGGAATTTCTAGATTTTTTAATTTTTATATTATTCATTATATTAATTAACTATATATATATTTTTTTTCTTTTTTGGATTACGCCCAATTACTAGCGTCCTCAGCGACCCTACCCCTAGAGCTACACTGAGGAGGTAAATCACGGGATATGCCCAAGTGATCAAAGTAGTAGGCCTTGGCACCATTAATATCACTCCGAATGTCCTCCCCCATAAAGAAGCATTCTACTTCCCTCAAGAATCGAATCCACACTAGGAGTCTCCAAATAAGCTTTCAGTCTGCCCCCTTTACCACTCGGTTATGCCCCGGGGGGCTTGTGTATACATTCATTGAATGTAACTAAGTGCATACATTGAATTTATCTAATCTAATCTAATAGTATTATTAAATCTAATTTTTTTTTTATTTCAATTAAACTTTATACATCCAAGTAACACTTTATAAATGAAGGGCTCTCTGAGTAAATTTTCTTTGGTGAGTATTTCATTTTTCTTAATTTTATGGTGATTTCTAGATTTTTAAAATTTTAAATTTTTTATAATTTAATAATTATTATTTTATTAATTAACTATATATACATTCTTTAAATGTAGTTAGGTGCACGCATTGAATATATCTAATCTAATCTAATAATATTATTAAGTCTAATACTTTTTTATTTCACTTGAACTTTACATGTAATGCTTCGTTTCTAAATATTACAACGTTACTAAGTACATACTAAAATAACATGCTGGCGTTACGAAAATCCTTATCAGCAAAAGTAAAGGATCAAATCTGAAAGCTAAAAAGTTAGGATTTCTACTATGTTTCTTTGGTACAAGCTCAATAATAACATACACCCGCACTTACACCCCTTAAGTTCTAATATCATAGTATTTGTCCATAGTACAACGTTCGGGATACATAGAAATATAGTGTTTCCTTAGAAAGATTAAGCTACACGTCAACCACCTCTTTTTCCTTACTGTTATACCCCTCTCTCTCTTCGAGAGAGTTCTCTCGGAGAGAGGAGCTCTTAGGGAGAAGGCTACGGAGGCCTTTCAGCAGCTTCTGGTAGACTCTCTCTAAAAGCCTCTCGGATGAGCCTCTCCGAGAGGCCAACAAGGCGTCATACACATGTCCCAATCAACCATTGAGACCTAGACTTCTATAAAAGGCAAGACATCACACGATTGGCAGGATTTGAACATTTGGCAACTTATCTAAATTTTTTCAAACTTTCTTTTCCAAAGTCCTCTTCATTTCCTTCTGCAATCTTTTCTATTTTTGCTTATTGACTTGACCATTGGAGGGTCTTCAAGGGAGATCCTTCCCGTAAGCCTTCTAATCTTTGTCACATGTTGTAGTTCTTCTAGAAGCTAGGACTAGTTCTCCTTTATCCATCTGAGAGAGCTCATGTTCTCTCCGACGCCTTTAAAGCATCTTCCCAAAATAGACCCTTTTGTCTTTTCAGAAGCCGATCGATTCCACTCCAAGGGGTGTATCAGACCCCCTCCGAAAGCCTTCCATCGAATCAGGGCTTCAAGCTAATCGTACCTTTCCAAGAGAAGGTACAACTCAAAGCACTCTACTTCTCTCTAAGGGGATTTCTCAGAAAGGCCTTTCCCGTCTTTGCCGTAACCTTTTTCTCTCGAGAAGCCTCTTCTTCGAGAGGGCCCCTTCAACAGTGATACTTTCGGAGACTGAACCACCACTTGGCTTCGTACGACAATTTCAGTCATCCCAAAGAAGTTTTTATTGTTGTATTTCAGGAACAACACTTGCCTTTACTTGATGTTGGGGTACTTGGCACGTTTGAATATGTCGATGTGAGTGATTCGGTATAAAAGTTTGTGCAGTATGCCATACGTCATGAAACTCTTCTTAATGGCAGTGAGGCAACAATGTTGCAATTATCCTACTAATTATCATGTCCAAACACTCTACCTCTCCATGGGTTTCGCGATCCTCCCGGTCATACATGATGAATCTTACATCAACTTGCCACAAAGTGTCGTGAAGCATGATAACAACAAAAACAAGATGTGTGGGTAAAAGAAGACACATGATATGCAAGTCACAAGCCACACAAATGAAGTACAAATGTCTAAGATGGGTTAACATATGCAAGAACCACTCACCTTGTTGTTTTACCTTCAGGAGTACTGTTCACACTTGTTGGTTTTGGGTTTTCTATAGTAAACATGAATTTCATAAAAACAAGTACCAAATATTTTTACATAAACCTGGTGTATTACTTGGCTATGCATGTGGTTCCTTATTTCAATCCCAAATGCCCTTAAGAAGAGGCTTCTTGCATCATTTATTGATCCCTAAAAAGATTTTCAATATTTTTGAGAAATTACACCTTTTCTCAAACCTTTTTGAAATTATATTTTTAACCTTGAACTTTCATGATTCCTTGGACATATCCTATTTCCTCAAACACATGAGTTTCATAAAAATCTCCGATATTACATTACACATCCAAGTAACACTTCATAATCATAAATATTTATTACTATTAAAGCCACACACTCCATCATCCGATAATTTCCTTTTTCATTCTTTGTTCAAATGCTCGTAAACCAAAACATAATTAACTAAATCTATGCTTATTTATTATAGAACAAAAATTTGATAAATGACCTCATTCCAAGTTTTATCTTTATAAATTTTAACTCTCAATTCTCTATATCCATCCAGCACACCCTTACGTGAATAATATACATACTCACCTATGTAGAGCAATTTGCATCTTCATGATTATACATTGCCAATTATATTAACATAAATTTCGTATAGGTAAATATGTCGTATACACTACTTCAAGATCTGAAGCTAACAAGAGATGATTGAATAATAAGAATTAGAATATCAAGAATGTGGGAATCAATCAATCTAAAAGATAACAATGATTTACTTAGGTTAAACATGACTTTCATTGATGGAAAGACAAGTGTTTTTTTTGTTTTTTGAAATTGCAGGAGAATAGAATACATGCAATAATTCGTAAAAATCAAATCAACAAATACATGCATCTACTGATTAAAGGCTCTATATTTACAATAAAAAGCTTCAAAGTTTTTATAACAACAAGATAAAATCAACCACTTCCTAATGAATATAGGATTTATTTCATGGTTATAACATTTGTGAGAAAATTACATTATAAAGCTATTCAAATTCCAAGATAATGGTGCATACATATATAATGGGTGTAATAAAGAATGCAAATACCCATTGATCAGGTAAAAATAAAAAGGAAAATAAGCCAATTTTTTTAGTAAACTAATTTTTAAAATGAAATTAATAATAAAATAAACTAATCGTGATATTTTA
This sequence comes from Diospyros kaki, assembly GCA_036245055.1. Classification (NCBI taxonomy): domain Eukaryota; kingdom Viridiplantae; phylum Streptophyta; class Magnoliopsida; order Ericales; family Ebenaceae; genus Diospyros; species Diospyros kaki. Next base: position 14,691,880 of record BSEG01000009.1, on the reverse strand, counting down.
GGTACAAGATACATCTTAGAGTGACTAACAACACTGGAGATACAATATTTGTGCTCTTCAATAAAGAAGCAGAAATATTACTAGACACATCTACTAATAAACTTCTAAAAAGATTAGGTCCCTAGAGTTCAATTTTATCCTTATAAATCCAAAACTTATGAAGAAAAACCTTTCTATTCAAAATAAAAGTCAATCATTATAATTTAAAGGAATGATTGGGAAACTATACCATTGTAACACCCTGCACAAAGAACTTTTACACGCACACTCGCACATATTTTTAACCCAAGTATCACGAGTACAACACACCTTGGCACATACAACCATGTCATAGCTTGTAACACCTAATACATTAAACCCACTAATCTATAGTAATACAATGGAATCTCTTGTACATCATTTGCAGTACAACTGTAGGACACCCACACACCCCTTACAAACTTGGGTATCCTAACTGCTATTTACAATACATTATTTGGATTACATGGGTATACAACAAAATCAAAAACTCAATGCTAGTCAAGCACCACCTCTTTGCCCTTGCTTGAACTAGAACCTGGGGTACCTGACACGTTTGAATATGTTGATATGAGATATGAAACATCTTAGTCAATGGTTCAGAAAAGAAAGTACGTGTGTGCAAATGCAATATGTAGTATGTAATGAAAATCTCCCCCTGTCGCCATCATCCCTACTAGTCATCATGTCCAAACTTACCAGCCCCACCGAAGGCATGCGATCGGGATGTCCAAACGCCTTAGCCCCACTGAGGGTACGATCACACATGATGACCCACCAACTAGTCACGAAATGTTGTGATGAGAGCAAAAACAGATAGGATATGCTTTAAACAAAGAAAACATGATTGTAAGTCACAAACCACACACAAATGAAACCAAAACTGATCGGGATGAAGCAAGAAATGTGCAAAAACCACTCACCTTGTTGTTTTACCTTTCAAATGTACTACTCACAGTAAGCGAGTCTAGGTTTTCTGTAGAAAATACGAGTTTTCTTAAAACAAACATCAAATATTTTTACATAGGTTTGTTTTACTTAATTTATTTTATTTTCCTAGAAATTTGTAGGGAAAAAGGACCTTACACACCCCTTCATGCGCCGCTAAAAGATGGGCCACGTGCCTGCACGCTCAAGCAGAACTACCGCATGCACTGCAAGCGCCAGACGTCTTCTCTAGCGACGATAGACTTTCTCTCAAATTTTTTTCTTTTTTCTCACTCATTTTAGCTCCAATTTGACCCCCGTTTGTTCCTATGGCTTCCTCTCTCTCTCTCTCATCTACCCAATTATAAGTTTAACCAAACTTACCTTACTATTTTTTGACAGTTTTGACCTAGATTCTGGCAAAGCTTTAAATTTTCCTGCAAGGTCTGTTTCTCTCTTATTTCTTCATCGATCTCACTATTTCTTCTTCTATAATTTTTCCCTCACTCTCAAGAACATATCCCTCACCTCTAACTATCAAAATTTGGCTTAGTTTTGCTTCAAATTCCAATGGTATGTGTTCTTACCAAAATACAACAATTTATTTTTTTTAGGGGGGAGAATATAGGGTGCGTGGTTGATCACAGGAGTCTTGTTCAGGCCTTGTCATGGATGTGCTGAGTCTTGGTGACCGAGAGGGTCTGATGAACGGTTGGGTCAGACGATCACGTGGGTTTGGATGATCATGTGGGTCTCAATGATTTGGTGGCCCTTGGTGATCTGGTGGGTCTCAATGATCTAGTGGCCCTTGGTGACTGAGAGGCCTTGATGATCAAGTGGCATTTGATGAACGAGTGGCCTTGATGACCGAGTGGCCCTTGATGAATGAGTGGCCTTGATAAATGAGTGGCCTTGATGACTGAGTGGCCTTAATGATTGAGTGGCCTTGATGAACGAGTGGCCTTTGATGAACGAGTGGCCTTGATGACTGAGTGGCTTTTGATGAATGGGTGGCCTTGATGACCGAGTGGCCTGCAAGACAAGAACACCATTAGGGGCACATGTGGGGGTCCCCACACAAACCCTCTGATGCCTAAGTTAGTTTTCAAGAGAAAAAGTGTGAAATAGTACTAAGAACGCTCAAGAGTGCGTACTTGATGTTTGAGGCATGGCCTCCAACTTATGAGGAGGGAGAGGGGAGACTCGTGGAAATCGCGACAAGGATCTCATAGCCCATTCCATAGATTTCGTAGCCCATCTGATAGTCTCAAAGCCATTTGTAAGGGCACAAGTGGGTCATGAAAAGGGGTTGGACCCTACCAACTTAGTCAGACGGAGTGGATCTTCTTGGCTTTGAGCATCTTCTTTGTCCTTTCAGCGTAGGTGTATCAACTTCAAACCCATTTTTCACCTTAATGAAGCCTCAATTAGAGCTCGGAAGAGAGAGTTGTGCTCGAAAAAAAAGCAGTGTCACACCTACTCGGTCATGACCGAGTGGGTCCTCTCTACTTGGTTCTGACTGATTTTAGCCTTAATGCAGTAAGGATTTCTTCAAACTCAAACCATGAAAGTTGTAGATAATTCTTTTGGATTTCTATAGGATTTTGAATCACCTCAATCAGAGTCTGGACAAGAGAGTTATGACCAAAAAACCAAAGTAGTGTCACACCCACTCGGTCATGACCGAGTGGGTCCTCCCTACTTGGTCTCCACTTGACCTCTTGCCTATTCAGCTTGTTTCCTTGATCTCCTGCAACTTGTTGGCCCTTCGGGCTTCATGTTCATGTCTCATGACTGTTTTAGGTCCCGTGACTCTCCAAGTTTATAGGGCATATCAATTGCTCCCTACTCTTTTGGCCGGGAGTTCCGGATGAAATAGTATCTTATCTTGTAAACTTTTGAACATTACTTCTCTTTTAGCCACTTCATCTTTTACACATCCTCTCAAGCTTGTTCGCACACCATGCCTTTAAATTTCTAGGCTCTAGTGCTTTTCAATTCCTTTACGGAAGTATGAGGTAGATATAGTGTAAGTTCACTTTCCATAGATGTCTAACTATGCACTGGACAATGAGTTTGATTCTACTCCCAGTGATTGCTTTATGCGTAGGACAATAGCTTTGCATTTGCGTTTCCCTTGTTGTTGGGCTGTGAGTAGGATAATGGGCTTGAGTTTATTTTTCCCTCGTTATCACGCTGTAAGCGGGGTAAGGGGTTTGTGTTTGTTTTTCCCTTGTTGTTGAGCTGTAAGTGGGACAACGGGCTTGAATTTGGTTTTCCCCCTGTCGTCGGGCCATAAGTGGGATAATGGGGTTGCGTTGGTTTTTTCCTTTGTTGCCGGGCTGTAAGTGGGGCAACGAGCTTGTGTTTGTTTTTCCCTTGTTGCCGAGCTGTGAGCGGGGCAACAGGCTTGAATTTGTTTGTTAGTGTAGGTGCTCTAGACCCAATCAGATTAGGCATGTTGTACACTTACAATTGTAATCATGTTTATTATTGAATAAGGAGTTATTCAATCTCACAAAGAAGTTGTTCTATTAGTTTCTTGTTATTATTGTAATAACCAGATGAAACTAGATAGAAGTCTATATGATGTATATTGTGATTAATTTATAAAGATGTGAGATGATGCATCACAGTTTTTAGACATCATTAAACGTCCCAAGTTGTAGCAATGTCAAGAATGGACATTGACAATTGCGGTAAGACTTGTATGTGCTATGTTTTTACTATGTGATAGTAATGGGGCTCTCACACCCATAGGCATGGGGATGTCTAGAAAAGTACATAAGTGACCAATGTTGGAGAATATGTCACTGGACATGACTCGCCATGAGAATCCATTTTGGTTATATGTTGATGGAATTCTCATATGAGATGGGTGTAACTAATACTTGGACCTGAGGTTGTCATGGTCATCTCATAAGAAGATCGGTATGCTTTGCATCATTTCGATGGGCCTAGATAAAGGCTGCACGTGGGCGATCCTTCGACATATCGTGAGGCTTATGGAGATGGGTGTATAACCAAGATGGGACTCGTCTATCCCTTGATAGAGGATGATGTATCTAAGACTCCTTTGGTGGATATTAACTTTAAATCCATGGCCATGGTGAAAGAGATCAATAAGGAGTTATTAATTCACTTTCTATTAAGTGAAGATATCCGGATGATCGAAGAAAAACTTATGTGATCGTAATCAAGCAACACAATGCCAACTTGAGATCATATAGGATACATTGACAAGAAGATCGAATTACATGGTAACCATGCTCGTGAAAGGTTATTTGTGGATTATGAATCCTTCTGAATAATTGGGTAGGCATGATGCCTTGCTAGAGATCAATCTTGTCTTATGTGTTCGTATCGACACATTGCCAACATATTCGGAAACCTAATGAGTCATACGCAATAGGCATGGTCCTTGGCTTAAATCAGGAGAGTGGATGTATGGTTAAGTGAGACACTTCGGCAAGAAGTTGTGCCATCGTAGGTTCTCACAAAAAAAAAAGAAAGGGATGTAATGACATCGATATGATGTGGGGTCGTCATAATGGAAAGAGTTTCCTAAAATGGAAATTAATTAAATTAGGAAGGAGTTTTAATTTAATAATTTTCTATTTGTTAGAGTGGCAAATAGGAAATAATATATATTTGGGCTTAAGTTAATATTTGGAATAAATTGGATTTGGGCCACTTAATTATATTTCTAGTTGGACCAGGATAAGCCCACTTAAGATTCTAATTAAATTAGAATTAATGGGCTAGCCCAATTCATTAGGGTTTGAGAAACCCTAGCATATTTCTCTATAAATATCGCTTTATGGGTTATCCAAAAATAATGGTTGTGTGGTTTTTCAAGAGTTGAAAAATGAATGCCATTCACTCTTCCTCATTTTTTTTTGGCATCGATTTGAAACATGGGCATTCTTTTCTGTCCATACACAAGCCGCAAAAAAGAGAAGGACCTAGCACTCCTATTCCGCTCTCCTTGCCAATGAACGAATGTTGCGTATCATGAGTTAAAGGCTGGATGCTTGGATGGCTCGAATTCGTGAACAACTCGAAAATCTAAAGGTTAGATTTATTTTATTTGTATGTGAATGATTTGATTTCGACGTTGATCCAATTGTCAGGATCGGGGTAAAGTTCAAAATTTTTTAACTATGCTACTTGCCCCATAGCGATCTTGCTTTACTTTCAGCCTGCAATCCCTCCCCCTCTCTTGTTGTCTTGGGTTTTAACTTTCTTGCCCCTCATGCCTATCTTCCCCTCGTCGAGGTTCCCTACCTTCTTCTTCTTCATTCTGTACATATCTTTGTAGATGTCCTTCTTGAACGAGTATTTCAATCAGATTTTTCAATTCTCGGCACTAGTCAGTGGAATGACCATGTGTCTTGTGATATCTACAATATTCTTCCCTCTTTTTTTCCAAAGGATGGTCAACCTTTTTTGAAAGTCTAATGAGACTTGACCCTTTGATGGCTGCAAGTATGGCCGATCAAGGTTGGAGTAGTTTGGTGTAATGGTGGAATTGGGGTTGAGGTAGATCTGATCCCCCAGCCCGTCTGGAGTCTTCTTCAACATCTTCCTTCCTCTTCCACTCTCTGTCCTCATTCCCACCTACAACTCTCATAAGTTCCATATGCAGGACGTATTTATTTGCTCTAGCAAACAAATCTGCTAGGGATGTTGGTGGGTCCAAAGATAATGATTCTTGTAGGGGAGTTAGTCATGATCCGTGTAACATAGCAGACACTGCCATTGCAATTAGCAAATCATGAATTTTGAGGGTGGCATTCCGAAATCTATCCACATACTGACACAGAGTTTCTTTGTTCCCTTGTTGAATACTGAGCAAGTATGTGGCATCCTTTTTTCTTCAACTATTAATCATAAATGCCACAATAAATTTCATTCTGAGCTGACTGAATGAATAGATAGAGGTCTCAGGTAAATTGTTGAACCATGTTCGGGCATGCCCTGACAGAGTTAAGAAAAGGCTCGACACATTATGTCATTATCCCATCCGTGCAATATCATCAACGACTCATAGTTTTGAATGTGATCATAGGGATCATCCTTCCCAGAATAGGGGGTGATTTGGGGCATCTTGAATTTTGTGGGCAGCAACTTCTCCAATGTATTGAAGGACCGTTTACGAGGATCAAAGCATGCAACGGAAGCGATTTTAAAACAAAATCGATCCTCGTATAGATAAGAATCTAGAAGACTTACTTTTCTTTCGGATTACCGGTCGGAATGGAGTGATAGAAGGAGGAGGCGCGACGGCTTCTTCGCGTGGCGGAGATGACGGCTGTCCTGCGATTCGTCGGCTCCTTCGCATCAGATCTCTTGATCTTCCAAGGTATGACTCTAAAACTCGTGGCCTCTCTTGGTGACGAAGAGAAAAACGACTTGGGTGAAAAAACAAACAAAAGAGAGAATATATATAGGGAAAACCCTAGGGTTAAAACCCTAGTGGGCCAAACCCTAGTGGGCCAAGTCCAATTAATTAATTTTCTAATTGGGTTAGCCCAATTAATTAATTAAAACCAATGAACTTATTATTTTATTCTAGCCCAATGGACCATTCTGAATAAAATAATTCTCTCTCATGTAATCCACCCAATAGGCCAAATGTATTAAAAATACATGAGTTATATCGAGCTACCCCGGGGACCAAAAGACAAATTATTCATGGCTATTAAAATGACCAAAATATCCCTGCTACCTAGTAGCTATATTTTGTCATTCTAAGTGTTCCAACTATCACCATATGGTAACACTGACCCCACGAATAATTTTGCATGTGCGATGTCTTTGACCTACTAGTGTAATGACGATAATACCCTTCTGTGTAACACCCATCATTTAGAAAGGAATAATGTACTAACACCTCTCTAAATGACTTCTACCATCCTTAGATCACTAGTCCAATAATCCATGACTACTCGAATGTACTTGCTTATCACTGGGAGCTACCCAGAAGCACACACTCTCAAGTCACGTTCCCAGGGCCCTGGATTATTTGATTATTCTTGGACAATCACAAGGGGGTGAATCACAGAAACTATCTTGTATCAGTCTGTCTTAGCTAATTAGAAACCACACTCCCAACTCACAAGGTTGCTGATCTTTGATAGACCTCACCTACAGTGAATCTAAGAATATAGTTCTAGGCTCACTAGACCACCAACTAATACTCAAGTATTAGAGTACTCGTCCACGTAGTAGCAGTGATAGACCAGCTCCATGATAATCAGTACTTTGTCATTAGCTTCTATCACAGGTCCACTCTACGCATTCCAAATGCGCTTGTACAATAAGAGTAAACGGACTGTTTACTGGCTAAGGCAAGCCATCCTCCATTAGGATCTATTGCACAATGATCTTATCATGATAGAATGCCCAGTTCTATCAAAAGATCAAGAGTAATATTTTTCTTGCTTATTAAGTACCCATGATTCATGCCTAACTGTGAAGAACGACCCATCACATGAATCACTTACTTAATAGCATGGACACTTTTCCAACAATTAAATGCAAAAGATATATGTGCAATAAACTGACTAAAAGGAAACATCATTACCATAAATGAAATAAAACGTGTCTTTAGGGCATACATTTCCAACAATCTCCCACTTGCACTCAAAGACTATGAAAATCCATAAGTTCCCACCCCTATGACATCTAAGTGTCTTCGAAAGACCTTCTCTGCCAAAGGCTTGGTGAAAGGATCTGCTAGATTGTTTGATGTAGATATTTGGTCCACCACTATCTCATTCTTCTGGATGAACTCCCGAATGAGGTGGTACTTCCTCTCAATGTGCTTGCCCTTTCTGTGGTTCCTTGGTTCTTTGCATTGTGACACTGCTCCGGTGTTGTCACAATAAAGGATAATAGGCTTTTCCACATGCGGTACAACTCCTAGTTCTATAAGGAACTTCCGGAGCCATACTGCTTCCTTGGACGCCTCTGATGCTGCTACATACTCAGCTTCCATGGTGGAATCAGCAATACAAGATTGCTTGATACTCCGCCATGAAATAGCTCCTCCAGACAAGGTGAAAACATATCCACTAGTGGATTTTCTTTCATCCTTATCAGCCTGGAAATCTGAGTCTGTGTAGCCTACTGGAACTAAGTCATCAGCTCTGTAAACTAGCATATAATCCTTAGTAGCCTTAAGGTACTTGAGTATATGCTTTACAGCTTGCCAATGTGCTTCCCCTGGATTTGACTGAAATCTGCTTATCATGCCTACAGCAAAGCAGATATCTGGCCTGGTACACAGCATGGCATACATGAGACTTCCTACAGCTGAAGCATAAGGAATCCTACTCATGCGCGCCTTTTCTTCCTCTGTCTTGGGACAGTCCCTGGAAGATAAGCCCAATCCGTGTCTAAAAGGAATTAATGCCCCTTTACACTGATCCATACTGAACCTGACCAATATCTTGTCAATATAAGAAGATTGGGATAAACCTAACATTCTCTGCTTCCTATCTCTAAGAAGCTTTATACCGAGAATGTAACTAGCCTCTCCCATATCTTTCATGCTAAATTGACTCGATAGCCAAATCTTAATTGATGACATCATCCCTACATCATTTCCTATGATGAGAATGTCATCAACATATAACACCAGAAAAGACACCTTTTCACCATTTGTTTTCTCATACACGCATGGTTCATCTACGTTTGGAATAAATCCATAAGACTTTATAGACTCATCAAAACGTTTGTTCCATGCCCTTGATGCCTGCTTAAGTCCATAAATGGACTTCTTAAGCTTGCAGACCATGTGATCTTGGCCCTTCACAATATAGCCTTCTGGTTGGGACATATAGATGTCTTCACTAAGATAGCCATTAAGAAAGGCCGTCTTAACATCCATTTGCCATATCTCATAGTCATAATGACATGCTATGGCAAGGAGTATGCGAATGGATTTAAGCATGGCTACTGGTGAAAAGGTTTCCTCATAATCGATCCCTTCTTTCTGAGTAAATCCTTTTGCAACCAACCTTGCTTTAAAGGTTTGCACCTTTCCATCTGCTCCCCTTTTCCTCTTGTATACCCACTTACACCCTATGGGTTTTACCCCTTCAGGTGTAGCTACAAGATCCCAAACCTGATTGAGATGCATAGACTCAATCTCGGCATCCATTGCAAGACGCCACTTGTCCACATCGACATCAAGGATAGCCTCCTCGTATCTAGTGGGATCTTGTTCCTGATTGTCAGAGACTAGCTCGAAAGCTTCTCCTGTCCATCTATCAGGAACTTTAGATTCCCTCCCACTACGACGAGGCTCCGTGTGTATAGAAACACTCGGTTGTGTCTCTTTTGGTTCCTCAATTGGGACACTAGATGTACCTGAAGTTTGTTCAGAAGACAACTTCTCATCTAGTTCTGCTCTGCTTGAACCCTTAGTGGACATACTCTGATCATCCTCCAAGTATCTAGCATGAGTACTGATTAGTACTTTCTGCTCCTTAGGATAATAGAAATATCCACCACGAGTGCCTTTTGGATATCCTATAAAGTAGCATAATTCTGACCTTGGTTGCAACTTATTCCCCTTAGTCAATACATAAGCTGGACAGCCCCATATCTTGAGATGATTTAGACTAGGCTTTCGTCCGGTCCACATCTCATAGGGTGTCCTAGGTACAGACTTGGAAGGTACCAAGTTCAGAATGTATGCCGCTGTTTCTAAGGCATATCCCCAAAAGGAAATAGGAAGAGATGCATGGCTCATCATGCTTCTTACCATCTCCATTAGAGTCCTGTTCCTTCTCTCACTGACTCCATTCTGCTGGGGGGTCCCAGGTGCAGTCAATTGAGAAACTATACCGTGATGTACTAAGTAGTTCTTAAACTCTCCAAGAAGGTACTCTCCACCACGGTCTGACCTCAAAATTTTGATTAATTTACCTGTTTGACGCTCCACTTCAGCCTTAAACTCTTTGAATTTATCAAAAGAATCAGACTTGCGCCTCATAAGATAAATATAACCAAAACGAGTGTGGTCATCCGTAAATGTGATGAAGTACTCGTAACCTCCTCTAGCAGGTGTAGTCATTGGACCACAAACATCACTATGAACTAACTCTAATATGTTTTTGGCTCTACCTGCCTTCTGAGTAAATGGCCTTTTAGTCATTTTGCCCATTAGGCATGATTCACACTGAGGCCATTCTTCCAATCTCAATGAGCCCAAGGGTCCATCATGGATTAGCCTCTGAATCCGATTAGGATTAATGTGTCCTAATCTTAAGTGCCATAGATAAGAATCATTTGATGATAATGTTCTCTTCTTATTAACTGGTTCAATTTCAGAGTTGTTTATTTGACTTTTAATAGGATTAATATAATAAAGATTCCCAAATACGTTGCCTGAACAAATAACCTGTCCATTTCTACTGATAGTGACACCAGAATGGAACAAAACAGAATATCCATAAGAAATCAATTTAGAAACTGAAATTAAATTCTGTCTCAAAGCAGGAACGTATAAAACATCTTTCAAAATTAAAATCCTATTACAATCAAAAAACAAATGTAAAACTCCCACTGCTTCAGCCCATACTCGAGCTCCACTAGCTACCAGCAATCCATGCTCTCCTTCATGTAGAGTCCTTGTCTTTCTGAACCCCTGCAAAGAGTTACAGACATGATCAGTGGATCCTGAATCAACTATCCAAGAGGATGAAGATCCTACCAAACTGATGGATTCTAAGTAAAGAGCAATACCTGATGCTTTCACCTTGAGGGCAGGACAATCCTTTTTCCAGTGTCCTTTCTGCCCACATTTGAAGCACTTGCCTTTGGGCTTGGCATCAACCTGACTAGCTCCGGGCTTTATGGGCTTGCCCCCTGCTTTGTTCTGACCCTTCTTCTTCTTAAAGTTCTTGGCTTTAGGGCCAACTCTAGGAGAAGATGCAGAATGAATAGCTAGAGCCTTCGAGGTAGGCTTCATGATCTTCTCTGCCGCCTGGAGCTCTTTCATGAGCTCCACTAGATTCATCTCTAATTTATTCATGTTATAGTTCAATTTGAACTGTGAGTATGAATCTGGCAAAGTCTCTAAGACCATGTCTACCTGACTCTCAGCATCTATCGTCGCTCCCAATACCTCGGCTTCCTCGAAGTAAGCAATCATCTTGAGCATGTGCTCTCGAACTGATGCCCCCTCAGCCATCCTGGTAGTCATAATCGCTTTAAGAGCTTCCTGCCTTGCGGGCCGGCTCTTATCAGCGAACATGGTGCGCAACGATAAATCAATATCATAAGCAGTGGGGGTATGCTCATGCTTCGACTGAAGCACATCGGACATGGAAGCCAACATGTAGCAACGAGCCATCTCGTCAGCTTGCTTCCATTCCGCCTCAGCCTGGCGCTCCTCGTCAGTGGAGTTTGTCCCAATCACAGGACAGGGGTCAGTCAGAACATACTTGTACCCTTCGGCTGTGAGTACTATGTTCAACTTCCTCTTCCAGTCAACATAATTACCCCCATCCAGCTTAGAATCCTTGAGGATCATAGCAAGGGGACTGAAAGAACCTCCACCTGACATTCCTGTACAATTTATGGAAAAATAAGACATTTTAGACAATGCACATATAAACAAGTATTTTGCACATAAGCTCATATTATATCTTGAAAATAGATTTCCCTCAAACTATTATCAATAATATGTCATTTGGCTCTTAGAAGAACTAACAGAGCTCCGATAGGGAGGTTAATAATTCTCTAAGTTAAGTGTATAACCACCACTAACTAAACTTCCTGAATAGGAAATGATCTAGAGAATAATTCCGTCGATAGGGCGGCCATTATCTCACATTCCCTACGGATAATCTTGCATTATTACCTCCAACGATAGGCCGGCCGATAACAAAACATATCCTAGGTTTTAGTTATACCTTTACCATTAGATCTAGATCCTTATGGAATACCCATCCTATAGGGGGTCATGCTCAGAATGACACGAGGGCATCCACGATCTCTAATTAAAGGTGTGGAGGAAGCCATGGGGTCGTTGGAACCCCTCTCCCACTTAATCTTTTAAAACAAGGGTTTTGATTAAAAACGTTTTTCCTTTTGGATTCCATTAATACTTAGAAAAATATCTAAACTTGAAACACTCTCTAATCCAAGGATAAAAAAAAACTTTGAGAGAGTAAACCATAAGTTAATTTTTCTTTTTATTAATCAACCCAAAATTTAAACCTAATTATGAAATATCTAAGTCTACATTTACTTTCTATACCAAGGGATAAATCCTTTGAGAAAGCAAACCTGTAAACTAATTTCATCAATTGGCTTAATAAAACGTTTTTCATGAAATAACTTCTCATATGATCACAATTGAAAAAGCACAATAAACTAGTTACATGCTTTTCTATTCATTATTCCTAAGTGACCATATAATTGATTAAACATCACATAGAATAAATATTAAATGTGGTCTTGTTTAATCCTAAGGTGGTTCCATCCTTTTACTAATTATTTTCATGCAACATATCACAAGGATAATCTAATTGCAAATAATTTAACCTCCAAGAATGGTTTTTAATTAAAACACCTAACTATGGGGTTGGGGCGGGCGAAGCCCGCCGTAAGCTCGGCGGTCCCGCTAGCCGGTTAGCGGGCGGGGGTCAAGGGGAAGCCGCCCCTTGCGGGGTGCGGGGCAGCGCCCCGAACCAAAATTTTTCTCCATGCAAAAACTACCAGATCTCCTTGCCAAAACCGCAGCCGCCAACTGTTCGAAGAAACCCTAGGTCGCTCCTTCAGCCGCCGCAAGTTCCATGGACAATCCCGAAAATCTGCAATGCTGATTTCTTGTGATGGACGACTCAAGCCCTTGGCCGAAACCAGATCTGGCCGATTCTTCCATCACATTCAGCCCTTTGCAATCGATGGCTACTGGTTTTCTGGAAAAACGCTGCAAGCATGGCCGATTTATGCAATCTGGTTTTCTGGAATAAACGCTGCCCGATCCGGCCGAAACTGCAAACCCTTTTTCCGCAATAAAACAGGCCGCCATCTCGATTCTGCAATCTTTGATGGCTGGAAAAACGCTGCAATCTTGATGGCTGGAAAAACGCTGCAATCTACCCGATTCTGCAATCTGGTTTTTCCTTCTTTGATCGACCATTACATAAGCATAAAATAAAACCGATCAAATCAACCATCAAAACTGGTTGTACATCCGCCTATACCCCAACCGCGAGGCTTACATCGAATCTATTTGAATAAACACAAACGATTACAACGTCCTATACCTCCACTCATGAGGTTTACAAGGCATCTAAAACCATTCTTGGAGGGATCCATAAACGCAATCAAAACAGCATTTAATCAATAAAAGGAACCACCCTTTTTCCGATTTTTAATCCTAGGCATGCTCCTAGATTCAAACCAACAAAACCGTGGCTCTGATACCACTTGAAGGACCGTTTACGAGGATCAAAGCATGCAACGGAAGCGATTTTAAAACAAAATCGATCCTCGTATAGATAAGAATCTAGAAGACTTACTTTTCTTTCGGATTACCGGTCGGAATGGAGTGATAGAAGGAGGAGGCGCGACGGCTTCTTCGCGTGGCGGAGATGACGGCTGTCCTGCGATTCGTCGGCTCCTTCGCATCAGATCTCTTGATCTTCCAAGGTATGACTCTAAAACTCGTGGCCTCTCTTGGTGACGAAGAGAAAAACGACTTGGGTGAAAAAACAAACAAAAGAGAGAATATATATAGGGAAAACCCTAGGGTTAAAACCCTAGTGGGCCAAACCCTAGTGGGCCAAGTCCAATTAATTAATTTTCTAATTGGGTTAGCCCAATTAATTAATTAAAACCAATGAACTTATTATTTTATTCTAGCCCAATGGACCATTCTGAATAAAATAATTCTCTCTCATGTAATCCACCCAATAGGCCAAATGTATTAAAAATACATGAGTTATATCGAGCTACCCCGGGGACCAAAAGACAAATTATTCATGGCTATTAAAATGACCAAAATATCCCTGCTACCTAGTAGCTATATTTTGTCATTCTAAGTGTTCCAACTATCACCATATGGTAACACTGACCCCACGAATAATTTTGCATGTGCGATGTCTTTGACCTACTAGTGTAATGACGATAATACCCTTCTGTGTAACACCCATCATTTAGAAAGGAATAATGTACTAACACCTCTCTAAATGACTTCTACCATCCTTAGATCACTAGTCCAATAATCCATGACTACTCGAATGTACTTGCTTATCACTGGGAGCTACCCAGAAGCACACACTCTCAAGTCACGTTCCCAGGGCCCTGGATTATTTGATTATTCTTGGACAATCACAAGGGGGTGAATCACAGAAACTATCTTGTATCAGTCTGTCTTAGCTAATTAGAAACCACACTCCCAACTCACAAGGTTGCTGATCTTTGATAGACCTCACCTACAGTGAATCTAAGAATATAGTTCTAGGCTCACTAGACCACCAACTAATACTCAAGTATTAGAGTACTCGTCCACGTAGTAGCAGTGATAGACCAGCTCCATGATAATCAGTACTTTGTCATTAGCTTCTATCACAGGTCCACTCTACGCATTCCAAATGCGCTTGTACAATAAGAGTAAACGGACTGTTTACTGGCTAAGGCAAGCCATCCTCCATTAGGATCTATTGCACAATGATCTTATCATGATAGAATGCCCAGTTCTATCAAAAGATCAAGAGTAATATTTTTCTTGCTTATTAAGTACCCATGATTCATGCCTAACTGTGAAGAACGACCCATCACATGAATCACTTACTTAATAGCATGGACACTTTTCCAACAATTAAATGCAAAAGATATATGTGCAATAAACTGACTAAAAGGAAACATCATTACCATAAATGAAATAAAACGTGTCTTTAGGGCATACATTTCCAACATGTATCTGTAGTAAATGGACATTTTTTACGATGTTGCTCCTCTGTTGCTGGGATCAATTTCTTTTGTTCAAGTACTTCTTCAACTGCCCTTTTCATGTCATCTCGTATACTTGCTGCTACTTGGTTATTCGATCTTGTTAGTGTATTGGCCATAGTTTCATGGTACCTTCGTCTTCGTAGGCTCCTAGCCCTATTCTCCATTCTTAGGTTCTCATTTCTTTTGGACACAATGTGAGGATTCCTTATTGGTGGTGGTCATTTCGGCCTACCTTCCCGGCGAGGAGGGGATAAAGAATTAAAATCGGGAGTGACTTCTTAATAGGAATCAGCTCTCGCATTAGGATGAGATTCAAGTGGCGGCAAAGATTCTAAGATAAACTTTCTCAAGGTGTTAGGTAGTGTCCCTGAAGGACCATCACGAGGATACATAGCATGCAATGGAAGCGTTTTTAAATAAAAACTTTCCTTGTATTGATTAGAATCTAGGAAACTTACTTTTTCTTTGGATTACCGGACGGAATGAAGCGATAGGAGGAGGAGGCGCGGGAGCTTCTTCGCGTGGTGGAGATGACGGCTGTCCTGCAATCCGTCGACTCCTTCGCATCAGATTTTGAACGCTCTCTTGATCTTCCAAGGTATGACTCAAACTCGTGGCCTCTCTTTTGGTGAAGAAGAGTAAAAAACCATTAGATGAAAAACAACTAAAGAGAGAATATATATAGGGAGAACCCTAGGGTTAAAACCCTAGTGGGCCAAACCCTAGTGGGCCAAGTCCATTTAATTAATTTTCTAATTGGGTTAGCCCAATTAATTAATTAAAAACCAATGAACTATTATTTTATTCTAGCCCAATTAATTATGGACCATTCTGAATAAAATAATTTTCTCAATGTAATTCACCCAACAAGCCAAATGTATTAAATAATACATGAGTTATATCGAGCTACCTCGGGGACCAAAAGACAAATTATTCATGGCTACTAAAATGACCAAAATAGCCTTACTACCCAGTAGCTATATTTTGTCATTCTAAGTGTTCCAACTATCACCATATGGTAACACTGACCCCACGAATAATTTTGCATGTGCAATGTCTTTGACCTACTAGTGTAATGACGAAAATACCCCTCTGCGTAACACCCATCATTTAAAAAGGAATAATGTATAACACCTCTCTAAATGATTTCTACCATCCTTAGATCACTAGTCTAATAATCCGTGACTACTCGAATGTACTTGCTTATCACTGGGAGCTACCCAGAAACACACACTCTTAAGTCACGTTCCCAGGGCCCTGGATTATTTGATTATTCTTGGACAATCACAAGGGGGTGAATCATAGAAACTATCTTGTATTAGTCTGTCTTAGCTAATTAGAAACCATACTCCTAACTCACAAGGTTATTGATCTTTGATAGACCTGACCTACAGTGAATCTAAGAATATAGCTCTAGGTTCACTAGACCACCAACTAATACTCAAGTATTAGAGTATTCGTCCACGTAGTAGTGATCGGGGCTGTCGAACACCAATAGATTAGATAGTATGATGATGCGGATTTGCAATAGTGGTGCAACCCTAAGTCGTCTCCCAACGAACCTCAAACGAATCTGTCAAAACAAGGCTAAACGGGGGGAGTTTTTGATGAAAAACAGAAAAACAAAATGAGCAAGAACACAATAAATCAAGATGCAATCAGTTGCAAACCAATCCTTCTATCCCAGTTTTCATTGCCTTTTCAATAAACCATTTGTTTAGTTTTAATCCTCAAATCGAAAATCAGAAAAATCCTTTAACAACCGCCAAAGATTTGGAAAAACCAATAATCAGATTCACAGATTCAAGACTGATTGAAGTACCATCCAAACAGGTTGTTCTCGTTTCCAGTTAAAGCCTCAACGGAGCACAAAAACCTTGGATTCTCAAACAAAGACAATGCATGCATTCATCCAACCGGTATCAACACACACACAGATTTAAGAGAGAACGGAAACAAGAAAACAACAAAGTTAAAACTAAAACAAACAGATTTCCATTAAATCCAAGACTCAAACCGGGAACAAGGATGGTGTTGCAACTTGATTACAAGATCCTTAGCCTTCCATCTTGACAAGAACAATGGAGAGAAGAGAAAAATCGGCTACTGTTCACGCCCTCCCAAGAATCTTCTTTAATGGCCTCTTAAGGTGCTTAAATAGAGCTTAAGGAGGAAACCCTAGGGTACTGCAACTTGACGGCCGATTTCGGAAAGGTTCTCGTGCGTTATGGGCTTCGGCCTCTTCATAAGAATTTTATATCAGAAAGATTATATGAACTTGGGATTTTGAATCACTTGATTTGGATATCGGACGCCCAAGATATGGCCTTTTAAAGAATTAGTATCTGTGCAGTTTTCCTAATTTGCCCCCAACTTCTTGGCCCCGATTTTTAAGCGCTGTTTGAAGGCCCAAACGAGTTCGGATTTGGACAAACCATACCATTCCAGAAAGCTCAAGAAGTCTCCTACAATATCTCTGAAGACATCATCTTCATTCTGGAATTTTATCTCGGCCAAAATACTGAAAGAAGTGCAGAAGGTCAAAGCTGCCAAAATTGCCCTTGCTTCTCTATCTCCAATTTCCAAGATATCTCATTGCCATCAAGATGTCTCATGCCCCATCTCATGCTCCCATAGCCTTAAACCTGACAAAATAAAATAAAATAGTGTGAAGCCCAATTTCTATAAAATAAAATGAAATGAAATCAAGATGAATGAAATAACACAACTAATGTGCAGAAAGGGCTAAATATGAGGGCTAAATAGTATGAAAATATGTGCTCTATCAAATTCCCCCACACTTGGACTTTTGCACTCCTGGGCAAAACACTAAACACTAACATTCACTCTTTCAAATAAAAAGGATGCAAAGAATGCAAAATGAGAGGCATGGCAAGTTTTATAGGGATTCAACACTTCAAAGATCATCTTTCTTACACTTCCCAAACAAACAAGTAGCATGGCAATTTCACTTGGCAAGGCGAGTCAAAATAAGCAGACCCTGATAGAATGAGAACATGCTTTCAAGTTCCTCAAATGCTATTCCCAAATCCACCAAATCATAATTCCACTACCAGATATGCTCATCTTCTAAATCTCCACTCTCAGTGCTTTATGCATGCAAATCAAAAGGACTTTTATTCATGGCTCAAACATGGTAAGGTGAAAGGGATAGGAAGATAACAATGAAAAGTAAACTTTAGGAGGAAAGAAAACATTCAAGACAATCCCAAGATCAATGAAGAACTATTAAGCAAGCAGAAAATAGAACCCTTTTTTTTTTTTTTCGCATGGTGGGTGCGTTTTACGCTCCATCCCACCTTGGTGAGTGCGTTTTACGCTCCATCTCACCTTGGTGAGTGCGTTTTACGCTCCATCTCACCTTGGCCTTTGGCCTTTCTATCTATTTTTTTTTTTTTCCTTTTTTGATTCCAAAGGACTTGCTTAATTTTTTTTTTTTTTTAATCAAGGGATGCAATGAATGTTCTTCAACCTAAAGAAGGGAAAAGATCACTCTTTTTTTTTTTTTTTTTTTAGGTATAAAATGAAAGAATGCCTTAATCATCTTTTCCCATGCATGAGCACTGATAGCTTCAATAAAGGTTCAAAACAAGCTCTGGAATGATACCCACAATTCAGTTGATGCAGGCATAGCATAAGAAAGGACAAGAATATGCACAAATATTCCCACAAAGACTACCTCAATCAACTCACCAAGCCAAACTCATTTCCAATTTACTTGAAAGCCCAAAAAGATAAGATCAACTTTCTAATCATGCTAAATTCTTTCAAACTCAATTTGCCTCATTTTGCAATTTTTTTTTTTATATATATATATATATTTTTTATTTTATTATTTTATTTTTTTATTATTTTTTTTTTAACTTTTCTAAAACTCCTCCCCCCACACTTAAACATTACATTGTCCTCAATGTAAGCATGCAGCAAGAATCAGGTATAGGACAAGTAAATAATAAAAAAACAAAATAGGGAGAGAGGAACAGCCTGATTTTGTCAATTGTAGGTGGCGTTGAGGAGATGCAGCTCCTCCATAGTATGCTCCTGAAAGCTCTCGTAGAATGGCTTAAGCCGCTGCCCGTTGACTGTGAATCGCCGTGTGGTCGACTCATCCATAAGCTCAACTGCACCATAAGGAAAAACATGAGTAACCACAAAAGGACCAATCCAACGAGAACGCAACTTACCTGGCATTAGTTTAAGACGAGAGTTGTATAGGAGGACTTTCTGGCCAACTTTGAACTCTTTCTTGTTGATCAATTTGTCATGAGCAGCCTTAGTTTTTTCCTTGTAAATTCTGGAGTTCTCGTATGCTTCCAATCTCAATTCCTCAAGCTCTTGCAATTGAAGCTTTCGTTGTGAACCAGCCTCTGTCATATCCATGTTACATTGCTTTACCGCCCAATAGGCCTTATGCTCGATCTCTACCGGCAGATGACATGCCTTTCCAAAGACCAGTCGATATGGGGACATGCCAATAGGAGTCTTGTAGGCTGTGCGGTAGGCCCAAAGTGCATCTTCCAACCTTTTGCTCCAATCTTTCCTGTTGGGTTGGACTGTCTTCTCTAGAATATGCTTGATCTCTCTGTTTGAAACCTCAGCCTGCCCATTAGTCTGTGGATGGTAGGGCGTCACCACTTTATGTAAAACTCCATACTTTCGAAGCATGGATTGCATCGTTCTACTGCAGAAGTGGGATCCTTGATCACTGATGATAGCCTTGGGAATGCCAAACCTGCAGAAAATATGAGATCTAACAAAATCTGCAACCACAGAAGAATCATCAGTCCTGGTGGCTTTAGCTTCCACCCATTTTGAAACATAATCCACAGCCAAAAGGATGTACAGAAAACCAAAAGAGACAGGAAAAGGACCCATGAAATCAATACCCCAAACATCAAAGATCTCACAAAATAATAAGGGTTGCTGAGGCATTTCATTCCTACGTGATATTGATCCTGTGTGCTGGCAACGTGTGCAATTCTTACAAAATGTATGAGCATCTCGAAAAAGGGATGGCCAATATAAACCTAAGTCTAGGACCTTTCTAGCTGTGCGTTGAGGACCAAAGTGACCACCACATGCAAGTGAATGACAGAAATGCAAGACTGAAGCAAACTCAATATCGGGCACACATCTCCTAAGGACTTGGTCACTACACATGCGCCATAGATATGGATCATCCCATACATAGTACTTGGCCTGACTTTTAAATTTACTTAGCTGATCTCTCTGAAGATGGGCAGGGATATCGGATGCAGCTAGAAAATTAACAATGTCAGCATACCAGGGCTCAGTACCATGCAAGTGATAGAGTAACTCATCTGGGAAGTCATCTTTGATAGGCTGACAGTCCATGGTAGTGGCATCTGAAGAGGGAGGAAGCCTGCTCAAATGATCAGCCACAAGATTTTCAGCTCCACTCTTGTCCTTGATCTCAACATTGAACTCTTGAAGTAGGAGCATCCACCGTATCAACCTGGGTTTGGCATCGTGCTTCTTCAAGAGATATTTCAAAGCTGCATGATCAGAAAACACAACAACATTAGAACCCAGGAGATAAGAGCGAAATTTATCTAAAGCAAACACAATGGCAAGAAGCTCCTTTTCAGTAGTGGTGTAGTTTGCTTGGGCGTTGTCCAGAGTGCGCGAGGCATAAGCAATGACATGTGACTTCTTCTCCACTCGTTGTGAAAGGACGGCACCAACTGCATAATTGGAAGCATCACACATGAGCTCGAATGGCAAGTCCCAGTTGGGTGGCTGAATGATGGGTGGAGAAGTAAAGCGCCTCTTGAGCTCCTCAAAGGCCATCTTGCAAGATTCATCAAATTTGAATTCCACATCCTTCTGAAGCAGGTTGGACATTGGAAGGGCAATCTTGCTGAAGTCCTGGATGAATCTCCTGTAGAATCCTGCATGTCCAAGGAAAGAACGTACCTCCCGCACAGACGCGGGGTAAGGCAAAGAAGAAATGATATCGACCTTGGACTTATCAACCTCTATACCCTTCTTGGACACAACATGACCCAAAACAATCCCCTGCTCAACCATGAAATGACATTTTTCAAAATTTAGGACAAGATTCTTCTCAACACATCTCTCCAAGACTCTACCCAAACTGATTAGACACTCATCAAAGGAGGTCCCATAAACAGAAAAGTCATCCATGAAAACTTCCATGCAATGCTCAAGTAGATCTGAAAATATACTCACCATGCATCGCTGGAACGTACCTGGGGCATTACATAGACCAAATGGCATCCTCCGGTATGCAAAAGTGCCAAAGGGGCATGTGAAGGTGGTCTTCTCCTGATCCTCTGGTGCTATGCAAATCTGAAAATAACCAGAAAAACCATCAAGAAAGCAGTAATGGGACTTTCTAGCTAACCTCTCTAGCATCTGATCAATGAATGGGAGTGGGAAATGATCCTTCCTGGTAGCTTAGTTGAGCCTCCTATAGTCAATGCAGACTCTCCAGCTGTTCTGCACTCGCATGGGCACCAGCTCATTCTTCTCATTGGCTACCACTGTGAATCCTGTCTTCTTTGGAACTACCTGCACTGGACTCACCCACTTGCTATCAGAGATAGGATAAATAATGCCAGCCGAAAGTAGTTTACTTACCTCTTTCTTGACCACATCTAGAATGGTGGGATTGAGTCTCCTTTGGGGCTGTCTCACTGGTCGAGCTTCTTCCTCTAAATGAATCCTGTGCATGCATAAGGAAGGGGATATACCAGGAATGTCTGCAAGTGACCAACCTATGGCTCTCTTATGTTGCTTCAACAGATTCAGCAACTTCTCCTCTTGGTCAGGTTGAAGGTTGTTGGCAATGATCACGGGTAGCTTGTCTCCATCCGCCAAGTAGGCGTACTTCAGATTCTCGGGCAGGGGCTTACACTCCAAGGTGGGTGGCTGTTGAATTGAAGGCACCAGTCTGCTTATGTTGCCACCTACCTGCAATACATTCTCAACAACAGAAACTTCCTCTATGGGAGGCACATCAGAATCGCATATAGTATGAGAAGGTGCACTCTCAACAATACTCAAAAACTCATCTATTTCAGAACAAGCACTACACTTACTGAGTTCGTCATGACACTGAAGGCAATGCATATCATCAGGAAAATTATGAATGGTGGGGAATTCAGACTCAAGATCATACAACTCAACACATGATTTCTCCACCATTAAGTCAATAAAGTTAACATGCAAGGCAGAATGATCTTCTAAGGGATACTTCATGGCATCAATGATATTGAATTGAATAGTGTTACCAGCGAACTCCATAGATAAAGTACCCTCATGCACATTAATTATTGTCCTTGTAGTTTTCAAGAAAGGTCTACCTAGAATGAGTGGTGCGTGTCCGGGTGTGTGATCATCCTCCATATTCAAAACATAGAAGTCGGCAGGGAATATGAAATCCTTTACCTTCACTAACACATCCTCTAATACTCCCTCAGGGTATGCTGTGCTCCTATTTGCCAACTGGACCACCACTCCTGTAGATGTCAATGTGCCTGCACCTGCCTGCAAAGAAGAATACACAAATTTAGGCATCACATTAATAGAGGCTCCTAAATCCAACATAGCATTATGAAATTGCAAATTTCCAATAGTGCAAGGAATGGTGAAAGTCCCTGGATCTTTGCATTTCTGAGGCATGGCAGGTTGAATCAATGCTGACACATTTCTTCCCAAGTTGATCTTTTCATTTCCTTTCAGTTTCCTTTTGTGGGTGCACAAGTCTTTGAGAAATTTGGCATACTTGGGAATCTGTCTGATGGCTTCCAAGAGTGGTATGTTCACCTCAACTTTTTTGAAAGTTTCCATGATCTCCTTGTCTAACTCAGCTTCTGCCTTCTTTTTATTTTGAGTGGCTCGGTGAGGAAATGGCAGTGGATGGCTGTAGGAAGTCTCTCCTCTATCTTGATTAATGGTGGGCTGCTTGTCCTTTTGAATGGAAGGAGGCTGATCTTCCTTTTGGCTTTCTTGTTGCTGCCCAAATTCTGGTTGTGGAGAGGGTTGGCTGCTCAACTCCTTACCACTGCGGAGAACGATAGCACTTACATGGCCCCTTGGATTTGAAACTGGCTGTGAAGGCAACTGACCCGAACCTTGACTCCGTAGCTCACTGATGTTTGTTGCAAGCTGTCCAATCTGTGTCTCCAAATTTTGTATGGCAGTGTCGGTCCTTTGCTGAAACTGGAGATTGTTGGCAACGAGCTGCTTCATGATATCTTCCAAGCTTGATTCGGATTTAGGGGCTGGTTGTGGTTGCTGCATTGGTTGACTTGGTCTTTGTGCATTGAATCTGTGCTGCTGGGGTTGCTGATGATGTGGCTGGAATGGCTGGTTGGAAGGACCTTCATACCTCAAGTTTGGATGATCTCTCCACCCTAGATTATAGATGGCAGCATATGGATCATATCTGTGTTGCTGCTGATGATGTTGTGGCTGCTGATGATGCTGTGGCTGGAAGGGTCTTCCTGGAAAAATGCCAGCACAAGCTTCTGGATTCTCCTGCAATTGAGGACATTGGTCAGTAACATGGGAAGGTAATGAACAAATACCACATACCTGCTGAGATTGGGACTGTCCTTTATCAAGGGCTAGCTGTCTGACCATGGAGGCCAATTCCTCCATTTTGTTCTCTATCCTCTGTTGGTCATTGATGGCAGCAACACCAATCTCATTGGCCTGCCTCATGGGAGTGGCTGATCTGGTACCAAACTGTTGGGCTTTCTGTGCCATCTTGGAGATTAGCTCTTGAGCAGCTACTGGTGTCTTTTCAGAGAGGGCTCCTCCACTAGCTGCATCCACCAAATACCTATCCATTGGAATAAGACCTTCATAGAAGTATTGGATCTGCAGCTGGTCACTGATTTGATGGTGTGGACAACTAGAACACAGTTTCTTGAATCGCTCCCAATACTCATGTAATGTCTCCCCATGATTCTGCCTTATGCCACAAATTTCTTTCCGAATGGCGGCTGTTCGAGATGCTGGAAAGAACTTCTCCAAAAAGATTCTTTTAAGCCCATCCCAACTTGTGATGGCAGCAGGTGGTAGGTAGTATAACCAATCCTTTGCAGCTCCATCCAATGAAAATGGAAAGGCCCTAAGCTTTATCTGCTCCTCATCAACTCCTTGTGGCCTCATTGTGGAGCAAACAACATGGAATTCTTTGAGGTGCTTGTGCGGATCTTCACCTGCAAGGCCATGAAACTTGGGAAGCAAATGGATTAGCCCAGATTTCAATTCAAAGGTTGCATCCAATTGGGGATATTGAATGCATAAAGACTGGTAGTGCACATTAGGGGCAGCCAATTCTCTAATGGTTCTACCATCCAAATGACCATGATTTACAATATTTCCATTATTTCCATTCCCATTACCCGCCATTGTGTTTAAGTCAGGGATAGGTATAGAAACAGAAACAAAAAGAATATCAGATGCAACAGAAGGAATATCAGATGCAATGGTAGAAGAGGCAGGAGGATTATCAGCTATCCGAAGCTCTAACTCTCTAGCCTTCCTTTGCTTCCTAAGGGTCCTTTCTATTTCAAGGTCTAGGTCAATTGGTATGCCCTTAGAGGATCTGGTCATGCACTAAAGATCAGCACAAAAACACACTCAAGATGACTCACAAAAACAGCACACAAAAACTGACCTATGCACACAAAAAATGCAAAAACGTAGGGCACATAAAATCTATCAATCAAGAAGCCCTAAGATGATTTTTTTATGCAATTTTTCACAAAATTTCAACACAAAAACACTGAGGGACCTAAAAACACTAAAAACCACACAAAATCAGCCACTAAGAAACACAAAATGGCCCAAAAAGTGGTCTAAACGTTGGAATTTGGCCAAAAAAGGGTCTCCTCACTGCATATCAGTGACATTGAATCCTCACACCCCCATTTATTTGAACACCAAAAATCAGATCAATCGGAGCAAGTGGAAAAATGTGAACAGTAACTGTTTGCCTCAAAATCGTTTTTTTCCTAAAATCGGCTCCTATTTTGCCTCAAAAACCACTCTAAATGCAAGAAAACATCAAGGGAAGCATAAAGACATGAAAGAACATCAATTAAGGATGAGAAAGGAAGAGGATAGAACCAGTTTCTTGATCTCAATCCTTAAATATTGCTATCTGTCATGGAGGCTGTCAAAATCTGCTGAATAGGAGTTTGCTGTTTTGCACTTGCTGATTTTTTGCTATCTCTTCCACTTGGATGCAGCTTGCTGGTCTCCTACAAAACAGAGAATAAGAGTTTTCTATCAGCAATGAGAAAAAGAGAAAAAGAGAAAAAGAAAAGAAGAGAATAAGAGAAGAAGAGAAGAAGAGTTTTCTGTTTTTCTTTGCTGGTCTTCTTGATCTTCTTGATTAATGGTATAAACTTGGTACGTGGCGTTGTATCTAGCAGTGTCGAGTATGGTTAACTCGCTTTGGACCAGTAGCCCGCAACCAGCTAGTTTCCAACCTATATACCAAGTAGCAACCACAAATTTCTTTAAAATCAGTCTTCTTTGACAGAAACGAAATTGGCTCCCCGGCAACGGCGCCAAAATCTGATCGGGGCTGTCGAACACCAATAGATTAGATAGTATGATGATGCGGATTTGCAATAGTGGTGCAACCCTAAGTCGTCTCCCAACGAACCTCAAACGGATCTGTCAAAACAAGGCTAAACGGGGGGAGTTTTTGATGAAAAACAGAAAAACAAAATGAGCAAGAACACAATAAATCAAGATGCAATCAGTTGCAAACCAATCCTTCTATCCCAGTTTTCATTGCCTTTTCAATAAACCATTTGTTTAGTTTTAATCCTCAAATCGAAAATCAGAAAAATCCTTTAACAACCGCCAAAGATTTGGAAAAACCAATAATCAGATTCACAGATTCAAGACTGATTGAAGTACCATCCAAACAGGTTGTTCTCGTTTCCAGTTAAAGCCTCAACGGAGCACAAAAACCTTGGATTCTCAAGCAAAGACAATGCATGCATTCATCCAACCGGTATCAACACACACACAGATTTAAGAGAGAACGGAAACAAGAAAACAACAAAGTTAAAACTAAAACAAACAGATTTCCATTAAATCCAAGACTCAAACCGGGAACAAGGATGGTGTTGCAACTTGATTACAAGATCCTTAGCCTTCCATCTTGACAAGAACAATGGAGAGAAGAGAAAAATCGGCTACTGTTCACGCCCTCCCAAGAATCTTCTTTAATGGCCTCTTAAGGTGCTTAAATAGAGCTTAAGGAGGAAACCCTAGGGTACTGCAACTTGACGGCCGATTTCGGAAAGGTTCTCGTGCGTTATGGGCTTCGGCCTCTTCATAAGAATTTTATATCAGAAAGACTAGATGAACTTGGGATTTTGAATCACTTGATTTGGATATCGGACGCCCAAGATATGGCCTTTTAAAGAATTAGTATCTGTGCAGTTTTCCTAATTTGCCCCCAACTTCTTGGCCCCGATTTTGAAGCGCTGTTTGAAGGCCCAAACGAGTTCGGATTTGGACAAACCATACCATTCCAGAAAGCTCAAGAAGTCTCCTACAATATCTCTGAAGACATCATCTTCATTCTGGAATTTTATCTTGGCCAAAATACTGAAAGAAGTGCAGAAGGTCAAAGCTGCCAAAATTGCCCTTGCTTCTCTATCTCCAATTTCCAAGATATCTCATTGCCATCAAGATGTCTCATGCCCCATCTCATGCTCCCATAGCCTTAAACCTGACAAAATAAAATAAAATAGTGTGAAGCCCAATTTCTATAAAATAAAATGAAATGAAATCAAGATGAATGAAATAACACAACTAATGTGCAGAAAGGGCTAAATATGAGGGCTAAATAGTATGAAAATATGTGCTCTATCAAGTAGCAGTGATAGACTAGCTCCATGATAATTAGTACTTTGTCATTAGCTTTTATCACAGGTCCACTCTACGCATTCCAAATGCGCTTGTACAATTAGAGTAAACGGATCGTTTACTGGCTAAGGCAAGCCATCCTCCATTAGGATCTATTGCACAATGATCTTATCATGATAGAATGCCCAGTTCTATCAAAAGATCAAGAGTAATATTTTTTTTGCTTATCAAGTACCCATGATTCATGCCTAACTGTGAAGAACGACCCATCACATGAATCACTTACTTAATAGCATGGACACTTTTCCAACAATTAAATGCAAATAATATATGTGCCATAAACTGACTAAAAGAAACATCATTACCATAAATTAAATAAAACGTGTCTTTAGGGCATACATTTCCAACAATCTCCCACTTGGACTCAAAGACTATGAAAATCCATAAGTTCCCACCCCTATGACATCTAAGTGTCTTCGAAAGACCTTCTCTGCCAAAGGCTTGGTGAAAGGATCCGCTAGATTGTTTGATGTAGATATCTGGTCCACCACTATCTCATTCTTCTGGATGAACTCCCGAATGAGGTGGTACTTCCTCTCAATATGCTTGCCCTTTCTGTGGTTCCTTGGTTCTTTGCATTGTGACACTGCTCTGGTGTTGTCACAATAAAGTATAATAGGCTTTTCCACATGCGGTACAACTCCTAGTTCTATAAGGAACTTTCGGAGCCATACTGCTTCCTTGGACGCCTCTGATGCTGCTATATACTCAGCTTCCATGGTGGAATCAGTAATACAAGATTGCTTGATACTCCGCCATGAAATAGCTCCTCTAGACAAGGTGAAAACATATCCACTAGTGGATTTTCTTTCATCCTTATCAGCCTGGAAATCTGAGTTTGTGTAGCCTACTGGAACTAAGTCATCAGCTCTGTAAACTAGCATATAATCCTTAGTAGCCTTAAGGTACTTGAGTATATGCTTTACAGCTTGCCAATGTGCTTCCCCTGGATTTGACTGAAATCTGCTTATCATGCCTACAGCAAAGCAGATATCTGGCCTGGTACACAGCATGGCATACATGAGACTTCCTACAGCTGAAGCATAAGGAATCCTACTCATGCGCGCCTTTTCTTCCTCTGTCTTGGGACAGTCCCTGGAAGATAAGCCCAATCCGTGTCTAAAAGGAATTAATGCCCCTTTACACTAATCCATACTGAACCTGACCAATATCTTGTCAATATAAGAAGATTGGGATAAACCTAACATTCTCTGCTTCCTATCTCTAAGAAGCTTTATACCGAGAATGTAACTAGCTTCTCCCATATCTTTCATGCTAAATTGACTTGATAGCCAAATCTTTATTGATGACAACATTCCTACATCATTTCCTATGATGAGAATGTCATCAACATATAACACCAGAAAAGACACCTTTTCACCATTTGTTTTCTTATACACGCATGGTTCATCTACGTTTGGAATAAATCCATAAGATTTTATAGACTCATCAAAACTTTTGTTCCATGCCCTTGATGCCTGCTTAAGTCCATAAATGGACTTCTTAAGCTTGCAGACCATGTGATCTTGGCCTTTCACAACATAGCCTTCTGGTTGGGACATATAGATGTCTTCACTAAGATAGCCATTAAGAAAGGCCGTCTTAACATCCATTTTCCATATCTCATAGTCATAATGACATGCTATGGCAAGGAGTATGCGAATGGATTTAAGCATGGCTACTGGTGAAAAGGTTTCCTCATAATCGATCCCTTCTTTCTGAGTAAATCCTTTTGCTACCAACCTTGCTTTAAAGGTTTGCACCTTTCCATCCGCTCCCCTTTTCCTCTTGTATACCCACTTACACCCTATGGGTTTTACCCCTTCAGGTGTAGCTACAAGATCCCAAACCTGATTGAGATGCATAGACTCAATCTCGGCATCCATTGCAAGATGCCACTTGTCTACATCGACATCAAGGATAGCCTCCTCGTATCTAGTAGGATCTTGTTCCTGATTGTCAGAGACTAGCTCGAAAGCTTCTCCTGTCCATCTATCAGGAACTTTAGATTCCCTCCCACTACGACGAGGCTCTGTGTGTATAGAAACACTCGGTTGTGTCTCTTTTGGTTCCTCAATTGGGACACTAGATGTACCTGAAGTTTGTTCAGAAGACAACTTCTCATCTAGTTCTGCTCTGCTTGAACCCTTAGTGGACATACTCTGATCATCCTCCAAGTATCTAGCATGAGTACTGATTAGTACTTTTTGCTCCTTAGGATAATAGAAATATCCACCACGAGTGCCTTTTGGATATCCTATGAAGTAGCATAATTCTGACCTTGGTTGCAACTTACTCCCCTTAGTCAATACATAAGCTAGACAACCCCATATCTTGAGATGATTTAGACTAGGCTTTCATCCGATCCACATCTCATAGGGTGTCCTAGGTACAGACTTGGAAGGTACCAAGTTCAGAATGTATGCCGCCGTTTCTAAGGCATATCCCCAAAAGGAAATAGGAAGAGATGCATGGCTCATCATGCTTCTTACCATCTCCATTAGAGTCCTGTTCCTTCTCTCACTGACTCCATTCTGTTGGGGGGTCCCAGTCGCAGTCAATTGAGAAACTATACTGTGATGTACTAAGTAGTCCTTAAACACTCCAAGAAGGTACTCTCCACCACGGTCTGACCTCAAAATTTTGATCAATTTACCTGTTTGACGCTCCACTTCAGCCTTAAACTCTTTGAATTTATCAAAAGAATCAGACTTGTGCCTCATTAGATAAATATAACCAAAACGAGTGTGGTCATCTGTAAATGTGATAAAGTACTCGTAACCTCCTCTAGCAGGTGTAGTCATTGGACCACAAACATCACTATGAACTAACTCTAATATGTTTTTGGCTCTACCTGCCTTTTGAGTAAATGGCCTTTTGGTCATTTTGCCCATTAGGCATGATTCACACTGAGGCCATTCTTCCAATCTCAATGAGCCCAAGGGCCCATCATGGATTAGCCTCTAAATCCGATTAGGATTGTGTGCCCCAATCTTAAGTGCCATAGATAAGAGTCATTAGATGATAATGTTCTCTTCTTATTAACTGGTTCAATTTCAGAGTTGTTTATTTGACTTTTAATAGGATTAATATAATAAAGATTCCCAAATACGTTGCCTGAACAAATAACCTGTCCATTTCTACTGATGGTGACACTAGAATGGAACGAAACAGAATAACCATAAGAAATCAATTTAGAAACTAAAATTAAATTCTGTCTCAAAGCAGGAACGTATAAAACATCTTTCAGAATTAAAATCCTATTAGAATCAAAAAACAAATGCAAAACTCCCACTGCTTCAGCCCATACTCGAGCTCCACTAGCTACCAGCATTCCATGCTCTCCTTCAAGTAGAGTCCTTGTCTTTCTGAACCCCTGCAAAGAGTTACAGACATGATTAGTGGCTTCTGAATCAACTATCCAAGAGGATGAAGATCCTACCAAACTAATGGATTCTAAGTAAAGAGAAATACCTGGTGCTTTCACCTTGAGGGCAGGACAATCCTTTTTCTAGTGTCCTTTCTACCCACATTTGAAGCACTTGCCTTTGGGCTTGGCATCGGCCTGACTAGCTCCGGGCTTTATGGGCTTGCCCCCTGCTTTGTTCTGACCCTTCTTCTTCTTGAAGTTCTTGGCTTTAGGGCCAACTCTAGGAGAAGATGCAGAATGAATAGCTAGAGCCTTCGAGGTAGGCTTCATGATCTTCTCTGCCGCCTGGAGCTCTTTCATGAGCTCCACTAGATTCATCTCTAATTTATTCATGTTATAGTTCAATTTGAACTACGAGTATGAATCTGGCAAAGTCTCTAAGACCATGTCTACCTGACTCTCAGCATCTATCGTCGCTCCCAAAACCTCGGCTTCCTCGAAGTAAGCAATCATCTTGAGCATGTACTCTCGAACTGATGCCCCCTCAGCCATCCTGGTAGTCATAATCGCCTTAAGAGCTTCCTGCCTTGCGGGCCGGCTCTTATCAGCAAACATGGTGTGCAACGACAAATCAATATCATAAGTAGTGGGCGTATGCTCATGCTTCGATTGAAGCACATAGGACATGGAAGCCAACATGTAGCATCGTGCCATCTCGTCAGCATTCTTCCATTCCGCCTCTGCCTGACGCTCCTCGTCAGTGGAGTTTCTCCCAATCACAAGACAGGGGTCAGTCAGAACATACTTGTACCCTTCAGCTGTGAGTACTATGTTCAAGTTCCTCTTCCAGTCAACATAATTATCCCCATCCAACTTAGAATCCTTGAGGATCATAGCAAGGGGACTGAAAGAACCTCCACCAGACATTCCTGTACAATTTATGGAAAAATAAGACGTTTAGATAAGGCACATATAAACAAATATTTTGCATATAAGCTCATATTATGTCTTGAAAATAGATTTCCCTTAAACTATTATCAATAATATGTCATTTGGCTCTTAGAAGAACTAACAGAGCTCCGATAGGGAGGTTGATAATTCTCTAAGTTAAGTGTATAACCACCACAAACTAAACTTCCTGAATAGGAAATGATCTAGAGAATAATTCCGTTGATAGGGCGGCCACTATCTCACATTCCCTACGGATAATCTTGCGTTATTACCTCCAACGATAGGCCGGCCGATAACAACACATATCCTAGGTTTTAGTTATACCTTTACCATTAGATCTAGATCCTTATGGAATACCCATCCTATAGAGGGTCATGCTCAAAATGACACGAGGGCATCCACGATCTCTAATTAAAGGTGTGGAGGAAGCCATGGGGTCGTTGGAACCCCTCTCCCACTTAATCTTTTAAAATAAGGGTTTTTTATTAAAAACGTTTTTCCTTTTGGATTCCATTAATACTTAGAAAAATATCTAAACTTGAAACACTCTCTAATCCAAGGATAAAAAAACTTTGAGAGAGTAAACCATAAGTTAATTTTTCTTGTGATTAATTAACCTAAATTTAAACCTTATTATGAAATATCTAAGTCTACATTTACTTTCTATACCAAGGGATAAATCCTTTGAGAAAGTAAACCTGTAAACTAATTTCATCATTTGGTTTAATAAAACGTTTTCATGAATTAACTCCACATATGATCACAGTTGAAAAAGCACAATAAACGAGTTACATGCTTTTCTATTCATTATTCCTAAGTGACCATATAATTGATTAAACATCACATAAAATAAATATTAAATGTGGTCTTGTTTAATCCTAAGGTGGTTCCATCCTTTTACTAATTATTTTCATGCAACATATCACAAAGATAATCTAATTGCAAATAATTAAACCTCCAAGAATGGTTTTTAAATAAAAACACCTAGCTGCTAACTATGGGGTTGGGGCGGGCGAAGCCTGCTGTAGGCACGGCGGTCCCGCTAGGTCGATTATTCCAGGAAACCCTAGGTCGATTATTCAAGGGGAAGCCGCCCCTTGCGGGGTGCGGGGCAGCGCCCCGAACCAAAATTATTCTCCATGCAGAACTACCCGATCTTCTCGCTAAAACTGCAGCCGCCGACTGTTCCAGGAAACCCTAGGTCGATCGCTTCAGCCACCGACTGTTCCATGGACAATCCAGAAAATCTGCAATGGCTGATTTCTCGTGATGGTCAATTCAAGCCCATAGCCTAAGCTAGATCTGGCCGATTCTTCCATCACGTTCAGCCTGTGCAAGCGATGGCTGGAAAAACGCTGCAATCTGGCCGATTCTGCAATCTGGTTTTCTGAAACTGCGATATGCCTATTTCCGTCTGCATCTAGTTCTCTTTGAACGATCATTACAGAAAATAAAACCGATGAAATCAACCATCAAAACTGGTTGTACATCCGCCTATACCCCAACCGCGAGGTTTACATCGAATCTATTTGAATAAACACAACATATTACAACGTCCTATACCTCCACTCATGAGGTTTACAAGGCATCTAAAACCATTCTTGGAGGGATCCATAAACGCAAACAAAACAGCATTTAAACAGTAAAAGGAACCACCATTTTTTTC
This sequence comes from Diospyros kaki, assembly GCA_036245055.1. NCBI lineage: Eukaryota > Viridiplantae > Streptophyta > Magnoliopsida > Ericales > Ebenaceae > Diospyros > Diospyros kaki. The sequence continues at coordinate 14,658,992 of BSEG01000009.1, read as the reverse complement.
GATTTTAATCCTAGGCATGCTCCTAGATTCAAACCAACAAAACCGTGTCTCTAATACCACTAGAAGGACCATCACGAGGATACATAGCATGCAACGGAAGCGTTTTTAAATAAAAACTTTCCTCGTATTGGTTAGAATCTAGGAAACTTACTTTTCCTTCGGATTACCGGACGGAATGAAGCGACAGGAGGAGGAGGCGCGGGAGCTTCTTCTCGTGGTGGAGATGACGGTTGTCTTGCAATCCGTCGACTCCTTCGCATCATATCTTGAACGCTCTCTTGATCTTCCAAGGTATGACTCAAACTCGTGGCCTCTCTTTTGGTGAAGAAGAGTAAAAAACCATTAGATGAAAAACAACTAAAGAGAGAATATATATAGGGAGAACCCTAGGGTTAAAACCCTAGTGGGCCAAACCCTAGTGGGCTAAGTCCATTTAATTAATTTTCTAATTGGGTTAGCCCAATTAATTAATTAAAAACCAATGAACTATTATTTTATTCTAGCCCAATTAATTATGGACCATTCTGAATAAAATAATTCTCTCAATGTAATTCACCCAACAAGTCAAATGTATTAAATAATACATGAGTTATATCGAGCTACCTCAGGGACCAAAAGAAAAATTATTCATGGCTACTAAAATGACCAAAATAGCCCTGCTACCCAGTAGCTATATTTTGTCATTCTAAGTGTTCCAACTATCACCATATGGTAACACTGACCCCACGAATAATTTTGCATGTGCAATGTCTTTGACCTACTAGTGTAATGACGAAAATACCCCTCTGCGTAACACCCATCATTTAGAAAGGAATAATGTACTAACACCTCTCTAAATGATTTCTACCATCCTTAGATCACTAGTCCAATAATCCGTGACTACTCGAATATACTTGCTTATCACTGGGAGCTACCCAGAAGCACACACTCTTAAGTCACGTTCCCAGGGCCCTGGATTATTTGATTATTCTTGGACAATCACAAGGGGGTGAATCATAGAAACTATCTTGTATTAGTCTGTCTTAGCTAATTAGAAACCATACTCCCAACTCACAAGGTTATTGACCTTTGATAGACCTCACCTACAGTGAATCTAAGAATATAGCTCTAGGTTCACTAAACCACTAACTAATACTCAAGTATTAGAGTACTCGTTCACGTAGTAGCAGTGATAGACTAGCTCTATGATAATTAGTACTTTGTCATTAGCTTATATCACAAGTCCACTCTACGCATTCCAAATGCGCTTGTACAATTAGAGTAAACGGACTGTTTACTGGCTAAGGCAAGCCATCCTCCATTAGGATCTATTGCACAATGATCTTATCATGATAGAATGCCCAGTTCTATCAAAAGATCAAGAGTAATATTTTTCTTGCTTATTAAGTACCCATGATTCATGCCTAACTGTGAAGAACGACCCATCACATGAATCACTTACTTAATAGCATGGACACTTTTCCAACAATTAAATGCAAATAATATATGTGCCGTAAACTGACTAAAAGAAACATCATTACCATAAATTAAATAAAACGTGTCTTTAGGGCATACATTTCCAACACAGTTATCTTCGAAAACCCTTCCATAAATCTTTGATAGTAGCCTGCCAATCCCAAAAAGCTTCGCACTTCAGTCACACATGTTGGCTGCTTCCATCTCTGAATAGCCTCAATCTTGGTTTAATCCACTGAGATTTCTTCGGCCAAGATCACATGCCCAAGAAATGAAACTTGGGACAGCCAGAACTCGCACTTCGAGAACTTGGAGTACAATTAGTGTTTCCTGAGCGTTCCTAACACTATTCTCAAGTGCTCCTCGTGGTCACTCTCATTCGAAGAATACACCAATATATCATCTATGAAGATGATCACAAACTGATCCAGGTAAGGCTTGAACACCTGATGTGAACCCCACAAAGGAAGGTGAGACCCGACGATCAAAAATGGTTCCTTTGCCAAGGATCGTTCTAAAACAGATTCATAATAAAGAAAACAAAGGACCTTGACCCGTTATCTATAAAGAGATAAGAACCAAAGGTATAAGAAGTAGGGTTGACGCCACACTCAAGATAGATGAGAAGAGTTGTGAGTGATAAGTCAAGGATGAACGCCACAAGATAAAATCTTGATAAGTTCAAAGTAGTTCGTTAAAGAACCAAAGAGAAAACTCTCACAAATAATATTGATCAAAAACTAAATTCCTCTTGGGTTACATTGGCTTATATAGCCGAACTCAAATTCTAAATTAGAAAGAAATAAATCAAATCCTTGGCATAATAGGAATTGATTACAAGAAAGAAATAACATAATCTGATAAAGAAATAAGAATTATCTAAAATAGAAAAGATTTAAAACAAAGGAGGAAATAAGGGAAGCTTGGATCAATCTTGTCAATCAATCAATCATCCCCAAATCTTGCAAATCTTGTCAATCAATCAATCAACCAATCAATCTGGCAATCTTGTCAATCAATCAAACAATCAATCAATCAACCTCAAATCTGGAAATCTTTTCAATCAATCAACCCCAAATCTGGTAATCTTGTCAATCAATCAACCAACCAATCAATCAACCCCAAATCTGGCAATCTTGTCAATCAATCAACCAATCAATCAATCATTCCCAAATCTTGCAATTTTCGCAATCAATCAATCATGCCCAAATCTTGCAATCTTGTTATTGGGCCTCCATGAATGCTCAACAGATCTCGTGAGGCTTTAGCAAGCTGATTCACATCATTCCCCCTCTCTTGAAAAGATTTGTCCTCAAATCGTCACCTTTGAATAGGAAATTGTTCCTTCCTTATATGCCACCAAACCCAGTCACCAGGATCAAATACAACTTTCTTGAAACCATTAGAAATCTTTTTAGGGAACACATCATCAATTTTCTGCAAAAAAGAAACAACACTCGAAAAAGAGGGGTTAAGGTCAGTAGTACTAAAACAAACCTCTTTGTACAAAGGTACAATCATAGGCTGATTTAGAAACAAATCCTTTTTGAACTCACTCTCTCTTACATAATAGTTCACTTGTTTTCTCTCTTTTCTTTCCTCACTAACCGAAACTCCTTTTCCTTTTTTGCTCTCCTTTTCTCTCTGTTTGATCTCAGTTTCTCTTACTTCTGAACTCTCACTCTCTTTTTTCATCATCTCAGTTTCTCTTACTTTTGAACTCTCACTCTCATTTTTCTTATCACTCTCTTTTTTTAACCTCACTTGATCTTCATACACTTGTCTTGGGGATAGGGGTACAAGAGTAATTGGCTTTTCATTAAGTACAAAGGAGAATCTATTGGTATAACCATCATGAATTGCACACCTATCAAACTGCCATGGTCGCCCCAAAAGGATATGGCCGGCATGCATTGGCACCACATCACACAAAACTTCATCTGTATACTTCCCAATTGAGAATGAAACAAACACTTGTTTGGTTACTTTAAATTCTCCACAATCATTTAGCCATTGTAGCTTATACGGCCTAGGATGCTTCAAAGTCATCAAATTCAATTTTTCAACCAAGCTAGTGCTAGCTGCATTAGTACAACTGCCCCCATCAATAATCATGCTACATACCTTATCGTTGACATAGCATCTAGTATGAAAAATGTTCTCACGTTGCTCTTTTGCATCAGTTTTGACTTGCACACTAAGAGCTCTCCTTGCCACCAAGAGCTCCCCATCAACCGGGTACTCAATGCCACTTGCATCCTCTAAAGGTGGCATGAACTCATTATCAAACTCATCTTCGGTCTCAATATCACCATCATCTTTCAGAATCATTACCCTCTTGTTTGGGCATTGAGATGCAATATGGCCTGTCCCCAAACACTTAAAGCATTTGATATCTCTAGTTCTAGGAGGTGGAGTATCAGATTTTACCTTATTTGGTGCTTCTCCATCTTTGTTATTTTTCGAGATTTCAGCCTTAGGCTTGGAATTAGACCTTTCATCATTGCCACTCCAATTAATTTCCCATGTTGAAAAAGAGCCTGAATTCTGCCCAATTCGTGTGGACCCCTTTCTCTTCAATTGTCGCTCCACTTTAATGGCCATGTGCACCATGTCATCTAACTCAATGTAATGTTGTAGTTCTACCACATCTGCAATATCACGGTTCAATCCAACTAGGAACCTGGCCATGGTAGTTTCTCGGTCCTCCTCCACATTGGCTCGAATCATGGCTATTTCCATCTCCTTATGGTAGTCCTCAACACTTTTGGAACCTTGAGTAAGGCGTTGCAACTTCTGAAATAAGTCCCTATAGTAGTGACTTGGAATGAATCGCCTCCTCATAATAGCCTTCATTTCTTCCCATGTCTCGATGGGCCTTTCACGATTTCGTCTCCTGTTCAAAATAAGTTGATCCCACCAAATAATAGCATAATCAGTAAATTCGATGGTAGCCAATTTTACCTTTTTCAATTCAGAGTAGTTGTGACACGCAAACACCATCTCAACCTTTGTCTCCCACTCCAAATAAACTTCCGGATCGTTTTTGCCTTGGAAAGATGGAATCTGCATCTTAATGTTGTCCAAGTTGTTATCAATCCTTTCTCCATGTCTAACTCCTCTATCTCTATTCCCACGCCTAAATCGGCCTATACTGACATTAGAGGCACGATCATCATCATCTAGGTCATCCCCATAGTCATCTTCATAATCATACCTAGGTGGATGCCTTTCTCTTCGTTGCATGGTAGGAGCTCTAGGCGGTTGCCCCCTTTGTGAACTAGATTCAACTTTATCTATTCTCCCATTTATCTCATCAAACCTCATCTCCATTCGTTCAAATTTTTGCTCTAAGGACTGAAAGAAGAGTTTGAAGTCTATCTTTTCCTGAGCTTCAATCTCTTGAGACATGTTTAATACCCTGCAAAACAAAGTTAGGAAACCTCACAAACACTCCCTCACGTGTTTCCTCTCAAGATTGATAGCACTCACACTCGTGTATTCTCAAACTTGGCTTTTACCCTCTTATGAGCTCACACTCTCTTGCCTTTTTCCACTCTTTAGCCTCCTCTTTTAGTTCTTTATTGAACTCAAATCACTCAATCAAAATTTTTCTTGCAACAATCCAAACTCAACCAATCAGATCACTAAGAATGAGAATGGGTTAATTTGCAAAGGATGAAAAAAATAGGCAGAATTTAAGAAGTCGAAAGAACAGAGTTATAATCGAACAATGAATAAGAAAGAGAGGAAAAGGAGATACGAATTTGATGCAACTAGGGTTGAACTGCTCTGAATAGACAGAATACACACTTTATGCAATCAAAACTTAGATGATAAGTAACACTTCAACTAATTCAGATACAATTGATTTCTGAATTTTCTATACTTTTTTTTTTTTGAATTTTTCAATTTCGCACTTTCTTTTTCTTTGCGAACTTCCAACTTTCCACTCTTTTTTTTTTTTTTGACTTTCCAACTTTCTTTTTTTGTTTTTTGGAATTCCCAACTTCTCACTTTTTTTTTTTTTTTTATATAATGATAAATAACAAAACTTGAAGAAATCAAGATGAAAAAAAAATTGGCAAAGTTGCAAACTTGAAGAACAAACAATGGTGCGGGAATAAAGAGAAAACAATAATCAATGAAAGCAAAAATAAGGATAGTTCAAACCTGATTTAGAGCCAAAGCTCTGATACCAAATGATGTGAACCCCACAAAGGAAGGTGAGACCCGACGATCAAAAATGGTTCCTTTGCCAAGGATCGTTCTAAAACAGATTCATAATAAAGAAAACAAAGGACCTTGACCCGTTATCTATAAAGAGATAAGAACCAAAGGTATAAGAAGTAGGGTTGACGCCACACTCAAGATAGATGAGAAGAGTTGTGAGTGATAAGTCAAGGATGAACGCCACAAGATAAAATCTTGATAAGTTCAAAGTAGTTCGTTAAAGAACCAAAGAGAAAACTCTCACAAATAATATTGATCAAAAACTAAATTCCTCTTGGGTTACATTGGCTTATATAGCCGAACTCAAATTCTAAATTAGAAAGAAATAAATCAAATCCTTGGCATAATAGGAATTGATTACAAGAAAGAAATAGCATAATCTGATAAAGAAATAAGAATTATCTAAAATAGAAAAGATTTAAAACAAAGGAGGAAATAAGGGAAGCTTGGATCAATCTTGTCAATCAATCAATCATCCCCAAATCTTGCAAATCTTGTCAATCAATCAATCAACCAATCAATCTGGCAATCTTGTCAATCAATCAAACAATCAATCAATCAACCTCAAATCTGGAAATCTTTTCAATCAATCAACCCCAAATCTGGTAATCTTGTCAATCAATCAACCAACCAATCAATCAACCCCAAATCTGGCAATCTTGTCAATCAATCAACCAATCAATCAATCATTCCCAAATCTTGCAATTTTCGCAATCAATCAATCATGCCCAAATCTTGCAATCTTGTTATTGGGCCTCCATGAATGCTCAACAGATCTCGTGAGGCTTTAGCAAGCTGATTCACATCAACACCCTTTTCATAAGATCCATAAACGCTCCTGGAGCATTAGTTAATCCGAATGGCAGTACAAAATATTCAAAATGATCATACCTTGATCGAAATGCCATCTTCGGAACATCATTTGGTTTAATTCTTAGCTGATAATATCTGAATCTCAAATCAATCTTCGAGAACACCTTCGCTCCCTGTAGTTGATCAAACAACTCGTCTATCCTTGGAAGCGGATACTTGTTCTTTACAGTGGTCTTATTTAGCTGACGGTAGTCAATGCACATCCTTAGACTCATGTCTTTCTTCTTTACAAATAGCACTGGCGCTCCCCATGGAGACGTGCTTGGCCTAATGAACCCCATATCAGTCAATTCTTGTAGCTGACTCTTCAATTCTTTCATCCCCGTCGGAGCCATCCGGTATGGCAGAATTGATATTGACTGGGTTCCTATCACTAACTCAATTGAGAACTTGATTTCTTGAGGTGGAGGTAGTCTTAGTAATTCTTCTAGAAACATGTCATCATATTCTCGTACCACTCACACCTCATTGAGTTTCAGTACCTAGCTGCACTCTCACCCTGGAATTAAAACACAAAAAAACACAATAAAAATTTTATATATTTTAGGTGAGAGGTTTATATTCGTCAGTGTACGAGTGCAGTTGTAGTCCAAATTTAAATTTATATTTGCTGGATGGGTCCAAGTAGTCCACTGAGAGGTTTATTTATGACAAAAGAAAAAGAATGTCACATACATGCACACACATTTAGATGGATTAGTAATAAGATTTTTTTTTTTTAAATAACAGATACTAGAAAATAAAGCAAGGGAGAAATTGAAGTAATGCTTAATGTGAGAATATAAAATTAGATAGCACTTGAGTTAAGACAATTTCAGTGCCAACCCGTTGATTCCCAAATTTTAGCAGATAAGGTTAGTAACATTAATTTAGTTTCAGATATGAGAGTTTGTTACTAAATGCAATTAGAGATGATGATAGTTTTAGTTTAAGCAATCGCCATACATGATATGCGGGATTCTAATTTAAGCAACTACCATAAATCCAATTACAATTAATATGAAAAACAACTAAATTAATCATCCGGGTTTGAGTATGATAGTGTTTCCAGTTCTAGTAACTCTCATGCGTGACATGAGAGCTCTAAGTTAGGCTTACGCTCCAATCCAAATCTAGTGATTTTCCAATAATTAAAACTCACTCATATTGAAATTTAAATTAATATTACTCATTTAAAGCGCAACTTTTTTTGGAAATCATTGGCGTTGGACACTGTCCTTGCCTTAACCCAAGATTAGGTTTAGCTACTCATTTCCATTTAAAAGTTAATTAACAAGAATTTAAATGGCAAAATTTAAATAACATAATTTAAATGACAAGAATTAAAATTACAGAAATTTAAAGGCATAAACTAACCGGCCATTTAGGCGGTGGATAATAAAGTAATAATAAATGACATAAGAATTTAAAAGACGAAAGAAAGGAAGTAGGATTAGAGAAAACAAGAGAAAGAATAAGAGCAATTCTCTAAGAGAAACTTCTAAGAACAAAACTAAACTTTGATTCAAGTAATCACAACCTCCTCACAAATGCACCAAAGTGACCTATTTATAGCTCACAAGATGCAATACAAGCCACACAATTATTCAACTAAACAAAACATTCACCTAACTAGTGGAAGAAAATTAGGTAAAAAACAAAAGACTTTAGGTGGTAGACTTCTCATAAGAATACAAAAGATTTTAGGTGATAAAACACTTATAAAAATACAAAACAAAGAAAAGTCTTCTACAAATTGGGCTTTGTTGGGCCTTTGATTGGTCTTAGGCCTCTAATTGGTCTTGGGCCTTTCTTATGTTGGATTCTATTTGATAGTTGGGCCAAGTGCACTTGAAACATCCTCTAGGCTCCATAGTTGGCCCATGATTTTGAGCAACAATAATGGGTAATCCAACGTCTTCGATTTATGCCCCTAATTAATTGTAGAAGTCAGCTTCTTTGCTTCATCCTGTAATAATTTATAATGCAAATAATTATTTATTTTAAGCATAATTATAAAGTCAAAATGGGGATATAATTCATTAAGATTTAGGAAATATTAACCCCTCATCACACCTCCCAACTTGAATATTGCTAGTCCCTTAGCAATCGGATTACACACCAGCTATGATCTAATCGCAATACTTGCAAGAATATAAAAATTTTAAATTCGAAACCAAAATGCATAGAGTAGAACATTCAAAATAAGTTGAACATTCAAAATTAGATTTATGGTTAAAGGTCATACAATCTTAGGAATGGCAATCAGGATGATCAATACACAAATTTACTCCCTCGAAGTTTTGACTTCAAACCTTATTGTGGATTTCCCTCTTAAGAAAAAGATTCCTCAGGTGTACACACTGTTAGATTTGACGAATCAATGGGAAATGCCAAGAGGGGGTGAATTGGTATATTTAAAAATTCTTTTGATAAAATGAGTTATAGTCTATGACGACTACGGCTTAGTTAAATCTTAAGACTTTGAGGATGCACAATAAGGTATCAACTGTATTAAAACACTCTTGATTTGACAATGAAGAATACAAGACTCAAAACTATGAACTTATATTTATAATGAAGAACTTTAAATCTATGGACCAAGAAGGAAATAAAGAAATGCCTAAGAGAATGAAGAGTAAGAGACACAAGCATAAAAGAACGCAATGAGCTATAGTGGTTCGGCTTGACTAAGCCTAATCCATTACCTTAGCTCCTCACTAAGGATTTTTAAGCAAAATATTATAAATCTCCTATCACACTTGATAGGCCCTCTAGCACTGAGCTAGGAAGATACAAACCTCTTGCTCGGACCAGCAAGTCCTCTAGTAAAATCTAGGTATTCTAAACCTCTTACAAGCAAAGTAAGCCCACTAGCAATACAAGCTAGGATGATATAAAATGTTACAGTACATAAGAGGATCTGAGAGACAATTTTCTCAGTTATAAGCTCTCTTCAAAGATCAAGACAAGGCATAAATTAGAATTGATTACAAAGTAAACCCAATGCCTTAAAAGAGGGAGAACAATATTACCAATGAAGCACAATAACGATTTCAACACTTTGGAGCTTGTAGATTGATATTCTTAAACCCTTCAAATCCACAAATGACTTGTATATATAGCCTCTTGAAAGCCCATGAATGAAACAACCCGTTGTTAGTGGAAGGAGCACTTGGGAACAAAAGCTGAACTGGCCTTTATGTGTCTCTGCGAATAAAACGGTCGACAGATGCAAAGCATCAGTCGACAGATAGGTAAAATTTCAAATTTCGGTCGACAGATTATTTGAATCTGTCGACAGTTCCTTGGGTGAGCATTTTGTCGGTCGACAGATGCATAGGCATCGGTCGACAAATGGCTTGATTGCATAAGAATGCATCAGGGATTTGCATTCTGTCGGTCGACAGATGCAAGAGCATCGGTCGAAAGATCTTTACAAAGATATATGATCAGTCGACAGATGAAGCCTATTCTCAGAAGACCCTTACTGCCAGTCGACAGATGCATAGACATCGGTCGACAGATTAAGGATAGAACAAAAGATCGGTCGACAGATGAAAAGTGATCTGTCGACAGATGAAGGTCTTTTAAGAAACACTCATTCTGTCGATTGACAGATGAAGAACCATCGGTTGACAGATGATCCAAAATTTGAAAACCGATCGACAGATCATATTGACCAGTCGACAGATGACTTACAGAATTTTTAAAATAGAAGCTTCTTTTTGGAACAATATAGCTAATGGCCTTTTTATAACCTCTTTTAAAGAGTACGCTTTGATTTTGGAGATGACAAATCACTTTTAATATACGAGATTTTGCAAAAGCGAGAGATTTATTTCATCATTAAAACCGAAACTTTTACATTTGAATCATAGAACTATCTTGTGATTCATCATTCTCCCCCTTTTGGATGATGACAAAACCTTTATTAGATTTTGAAAAATCTCCATTTCCAAAGCGATTTTATATACCCATCTCCCCCTTTTTGTCATACTTCAAAAAAAAAAAATCAAGGACAATGAGGGATCCAATATTAAGCAAAGCTCCCCCTTAAGCTAAAACATGGTTTATTTCCAAAAGAGTGGAAATTTCAATTTTAACCGATCACTCATTGAAATAGTGATAAACAGGTTTAATCATAAAAACATTCACATAATACAAAGAAATGAACCTTTCATCATAAGGATAACACAAAACATTGTTTAACAATAGAAGATAGCAAATATCATAAAGATAAACACAAAACATTGTTTTCCAATAGCAAGTAATAAATGTGTGATACATAAGAGAAACGTTCAAATGTCTTCAGATGATGAAGAGGAAGATGAAGCAACTGGAAGACGAGATGAGATGAGATTAAAAAGGTTGTCATGGCGATGATGAAGCTCCCGTAGCTCATGTCGAACTTCTTCTCTAAAGCTTGAAAATTCTGACTTAAGCTCGGCTAGGCCATGGATAAGATCATCAGTTGAAGATGAAACTGAGGAGGGCCCAGCTGGAGTGGCAGTCTTCCTTTTCTTGCTTGCTTTGCCTCGGACCCAAATCCCCCCTTCTTGAGCCACAAAACCTATTCTTATGGTTGTATTGCTATTTATATGCTGTGCGGGGTTCAAATAAATCTTTTGTGCCCCATTAAGACCTCCTACTTCTTTTTCTAGAAGATCACTCAATACCATTCCATAGGCAGTGATCGCTTACTTCCTCTAAATGATTCTATCATGTGATTCACAATGAGAAGTGAAAGATTTGGCCTTCTGTTAGCCATAATGCACTGCATTAGCCATAGATCCATCCTAGTAACTTCTGAAAAATTTCCACTTCTAGGAATCAGCATTTGACAGGAGATTAAATGCAGTATCCTAGTATGTAAATTCATTCTAGTGGTTTCATTTATATGGGACTCGATGGAGTCATCTTCATATACTTCTTTACAGGCTTTAACGAGATCTTGTGTCCAAGAAGTATAATCTTCTCCTCCTTGAGGGATTCCAAAACGATTTTGAATTAGGGGTAGGTTTACCTCAAAATGGGTTTTGCCTATGTTGGTTCTAAACCGAATATCTGATCTTCGGCCATTAAATAGGTTATCGGCATTTGAATAAAAGGCCCATATAACATCCTCTAGAATATCCCTATGAGTAGTCAAAAAATTCCACTATCCAAAATCTTTGAAAGTGCTGAGGTAGGGAAACTTAATACCTATCAAAAAGTCGATTTCCAGGTAGCGTCCAAGTAGTACCTCTCTAGATTCAAACTTTTGAAGATACCTTTCATTTTGTCGGATGCTCTCAAAGAGTTGGGGCCGAGGAAAAGAACGCGGAGGATGACTTGAAGAGGCCTTCTCCTTTCCCTTTTTTAGATTCTTTGTGCGCGTCATGATGATGAATGAGAGAGATTGATGAACGAAAAAAGGAATCTTGAGGAAAGGACGATTTGAAAAGAGAAATCGAGAGAGGGAGAATCGATTTTGAAAGAAGTTAGGGCTTAGAGAGAAATCGGGTGGTTGCCCATTCTTTTTAAAGACCGATTGAAGCGGTCGATAGATCGTTTAATCGGTCGACAAATATGCAAAAATGATGAAAATGGTCGATAGATAGACTGAAATCGGTCGACAGATTCTTTATGTATCACAGTTTACTTTAGCCGATTGATAGAACGGTCGACAAATAAGAATAAATCGTTCGACAGTTTGCACAATTTTGTAAAATCGGTCGATAGTTAAATATCATTTGTCGATAGATTTGTACTCTTGGCCATTATATAAAAATCAACAAATAGAGCCTTAAGCATACACACAATAAATTCAGTTAATAGTTAGATTCATGAATAATCATTCCTAATTTGCTTCTAAAATACTCAAACTTTCCTTTGTCAAGAGGCTTGGTAAATATATCGGCAATTTGATGATTTGTATCTATAAAATCAAGTATTATATCACCTTTTTGCACATGATCTCCGATGAAGTGATGTTTAACCTCAATGTGTTTAGTTCGAGCATGGAAAACAGGATTTTTGGTTAAGGCTATTGCACTTGTGTTGTCACATTTTATGGGAATATTATGAAGCTTTATGCCATAGTCTTCTAATTGATGCTTCATCCATAAGATTTGAGCACAACAGCTTCCAGCTGCTACATATTTAGCTTCAGTGGAAGAGAGTGCGACCGTATTTTGCTTTCTACTTGACCACGATACTAGAGAATAGCCTAGAAAATGGCATGAACCACTAGTGCTTTTTCTATCAATTTTGGACCCATCATAGTCGGCATCGGTATAAGTTTCAAGATAGTATTCATTTGATTTAGGGTAAAATAGTTCTAGATTAAATGACCCTTTTAAGTATCTAAAAATTCGTTTTACTGCTTTCAAATGAGACTCTTTAGGATCGGATTGAAATCTAGCACATAGGCAAACACTAAACATAATATCCGGTCTACTTGCAGTTAAATACAGTAAAGATCCAATCATACTTCTAAATAGCTTAATGTCTACTTTTTGTCCTATTTCATCTTTGTCTAAGTATACTGAACTGCTTATGGGAGTAGCTATGGGTTTGCTATCTTGAACATTGAATTTCTTAAGAAGATCCTTAATGTATTTTTGTTGAGATATATAGATCCCTTCATCTTCTTGTTTAATTTGTAATCCAAGGAAGTATCTCATTTCTCCCATCATACTCATTTCAAACTCCCCTTGCATTAGATTTGCAAAATTATCACATAAAGATTTATTAGTTGATCCAAAAATAATGTCATTAACATATATTTGAACTAATAAAATATCATTGTCTTGTAATTTTATGAATAAGGTTGTATCTATTTGCCCTCTTTTAAATCCTTTTTAAATAAGAAATTTGCTAAGCCTTTCATACCAAGCTCTAGGGGCTTGTTTTAAACCATATAATGCTTTAGATAGTCTGAATACATGATCTTCAAATTTTGGATCTTCAAAACCCGGGGGTTGTTCTACATACACTTCCTCATTTATATATCCATTTAGAAAGGCGCTTTTAACGTCCATTTGATATAGTTTAAAATCTTTGTAGTATGCAAATGATAATAACATTCTTATGGCTTCAAGTCTAGCTACGGGGGCATAGGTTTCATCATAATCTATTCCTTCTTCTTGACTATATTCTTGAGCTACTAGCCTTGCTTTATTTCTTGTAACAATTCCGTTTTCATCCATTTTGTTTCTAAATACCCATTTTGTTCCTATGGTTGGATGATCTTTAGGTCGAGGTACTAAATTCCACACTTCACTTCTTTCAAATTGATTTAATTCTTCTTGCATAGCAATAATCCAATTTTCATCTTTTAAGGCATCCTGAATGTTCTTAGGTTCTATTTGAGATATAAAGGCAACATATTGACATTCATTTCTAATAGATGCTCTAGTCCTAATTCCTTTAGAAGGATCTGCTAAAATATCATTATTCTCTACATATTTTCTTTCTCTTGGAAATAATGGTTCTTTTTCTTCTTGAGATAAAATTTCTTCATTTTGACCTTAGCTATTTGAAGATTGATCTAGTGAGAGTTTTCTAAGATTTTGTCTTATTTCGTTTTCATCTTCTTCTTGAGATTTTTGGACAAAAGAGTTTGTATCATCAACTTTTACTTGAACAGACTCTTCTATTGTTAAGGTCTTTTTGTTGAATACTCTATATGCCTTGCTTAGAATTGAGTATCCTAAGAATATGCCCTCATCACATTTTGAATCGAATTTTCCTAAGGCATCTTTATTATTTAGAATGAAACATTTGCTCCCAAAAATGTGGAAGTACGAGATATTAGGTTTTCTCCCTTTATATAGTTCATATGGAGTTTTCTTTAAGACAGGTCTTATGAAAACTCTATTTAGAATATAACAAGCTGTATTTACAGCTTCTGCCCAAAGATTTTTAGGGAGATTTTTGTCGCATAACATAGTCCTAGCCATTTCTTGTAGAGACCTATTTTTCCTTTCAACTACTCCATTTTGTTGAGGGGTTCTAGCACAAGAAAAATTATGTTCAATACCATTATTTTCACAAAAGTATTTGAAGTATTCATTTTCAAATTCTCCTCCATGATCACTCCTAATCTTTGAAATACATAGTCCTTTGTCTTTTTGAACTCTTTTGCAAAAGATTTCGAATTGTTTGAATATTTCATTTTTGGATGCAAGGAATATTACCCAAGTAAATCTAGAATAGTCATCTACAATTACACGAGTATAGTGTTTACCTCCTAAGCTTTGAGTTCTCATAGGTCCAAAAAGATCTAAGTGAAGCAACATTAAGGGTCTAGATGTAGAGACTTCATTAGAAGGTTTGAAGGATATACTTATTTGCTTGCCTTTCATACATGCATCACAAATGTGATCTCTTTCATATTTCAACTTAGGTAGTCCTTTAACAAGATCATGCGTAGATAATTTGTTTACAAGATTCATGCTAGCATGACCTAGTCTACTATGCCATAACCAAGTATTCTGAGATACGGAGGTTACTAGACATCTCTCTATACTAGATAAGGATAGGTTTAGGAAAATTATGTATACGTTATCAATTCTATTTCCTACAATCTTTAGTTCATTTGTTTTTAGACAAGATACTTCACATGCATAGGTGTTAAAGCATACTTTATTTCCATTGTCACACAATTGACTTATACTAATTAAATTGTGTTTATGACCATCTACCAAAGCAACATTTTTAAGTATAAATTTTGGAAAACAAATAGAGCCCATACCACGGATTTTACCTTTTGAGTTGTCACCATAGACAATGTTACCTCCCTTTGTGTAGGTGATGTTGTTGAAGAGTCGTTCATCTCCGGTCATGTGTTTTGAACAACCACTATCAAGAAACCACTTGCTCCTCACAACATTTGTAGCAAGAGCAGCCTGTCACACAAGCGATCAAGTTGCTTCCTTTGGTACCCAACCCTTTTTGGGTCCATTTACGTTAGCACATAACTCTATTTTTGGTACCCAAACTTGCTTATATCTATGTGGATTGTTTCTTATGAAACATTTGTAGATAGAGTGATTATTTCTCCCACAATAATAACATGTGATCCTATTCTTTGAAAAGTATGGGTTATGAAAATGATCTTTTGGTTTTTGACACGAAGCTTTTACAAAAATGGTTTTGTTTTGTTTATTTAGACATGGATCAAAACCCAGTCCCTGTTTGTCTCCATAGCTTCTTTGAGCTCCTAGGATCATTTCAAGTTTCTTTTTCCCTTTAACAAGTTTTTCTAAAGATTCTTTTAAGTCAAGATTTTGTTTGATGAGAATTTCAGTTTCACTTACTAGGTCCTTTTTCTCATTCACCCAAGAGTCTTTTTCTTCTTGCAATATTCTTACTTCACTATCTAATGATTTAGATTTCTTTCTTAGAACATTGTATTTGAAACTTGATATTTTACTCTTGTGCTTAGTTTTGATGATGAAAACTTTCAAATGGTTTTTATTTTCTCTCAATCAAAGCATATGGTTTGGAAACAAAAATCAATTTCAAAGTGCTTTGTTAAAATGATCTATGATCTTTTATATTAGTTGGAGATTAGCATAAACAAGTTTTAAGATCTAAAAAGAATCTCCTTGAAATCGTTGGATTATATGAATGAGAAAACTATCTCCTAGTATTTTGATATCTAATATCTCTTGGTAATGAAATGGTTTTGATAAAAGTCTATATGAATGGTTTTGAGAAATGACTATATGAAAATCAATCTCTAAATCTTTATGAGTAAATCTTTATGGATAAGTTTATTTTTTAATCAATTTACATGAATGTGAAAAACAATCTTTAAATCTCCTTGAAGCAATGTTATGAAAATTTATATAGGAGAAATGTTGAAGTGTGGTTGAGTGTGTTTAGATTCAAAATAAATATGTTTTTAATAATCTTAACTTGCTTTCAAAAGAATCGAAATGAAGATTTGTTAAGTTTTCAAAGTTGTCTAAAGGATAGTCGACTATGCATTTCATTCTGTTGACTATGCCTAAGAATAGTCGACTATGCTGTTAAGGATAGTCGACTATGCAAAAGAATAGTCGACTATGCTATTTTTGATCTGTCGACTATTTAAGGCATCTGTCGACTATTTTTGGATCTGTCGACTATCATGAAAGGATAGTCGACTATGGCTTTTCATCTGTCGACTATTTTTGTTCATAAAATTCAAAATTTTCTTCACATTTTTACAATAGTCGACTATGCTTTTGTATCTGTCGACTATGTGATTTTTTTGTTAGAAATAGTCGACTATCACTTTCTATCTGTCGACTATGTTTGATTTTTATTTGAAGAAATAGTCGACTAACCTATTTTCTCTGTCGACTATGTGTTTCGCAGAAAGTTCCAACGGCTATTTTTTTCAAATCCCAACGGCTCCAAACGGCTATATTTCTCTTCAATCTTTATGGATGCCTATATATACAACTCATGGAGCATCAAGGAGTGGCTAATGGATGGGAACGAGTTGATCTAAAGAGTTCAAATCATTCTTACTCGAAGCTTACAATCTTTGTGCTTTCACTGTTGTATTTTCTATCCAAGGCTTTGTTATTCTATCATTGTAAATTTATTATTAAGCCTTGTTTTCATTGTGAGAGAACTTGTAACTAAGAGTTTTAACTCTTAGCTTCTCTCTTTCATTTATATCGTTGTTATTTTCCTAGTTTTGTGCTAGAAGTCTTGCTCGTTAAAGCAAGTGGCTGTTTTTCCTAGCTTTGTGCTAGAAGTCTTGCTCGTTGAAGCAAGTGGCTGTTTTTCCTAGCTAAGTGCTAGAGGGCTTGCTTGTATAAGCAAAAGGTTGTAATTCCTAGTCTTGGACTAGAGGACCTACTTGGTTTAAGTAGGGGGTTTTTAGTGGATGGTTTGAAAAATCCTTAGTGAGGAGCTAAGGTAGTGGATTAGGCTTGGTAAAGCCGAACCACTATAAATCCTTGTGTTTTCTTGTGCTTGTGTTCTTTGACATATTTATCTTTCCAAGCATTTTATTATTCCTCACTCGGTTCAAATATTTATTTGTGTAAACTTACATATTTCATTTTGTATGATTAATGTTTTAAATCACTAAAACCTCAATTGGGTCAAAAAGGATTTCAAGGTTCTATCAAGATTTTTAATTATACCAATTCACCCCCCCTCTTGGTGTGTGCCATAGCATCTCCCGTTCTAACAAAACTAACTTCTTCAAACTCATTCATGATTTCATTTAATGCATCTTATAGTTCTTCAAGAGTAAAGTTTGAAGGTTTAGAAGGACTTACTTTTTCAATGTTGGCCATAAGACAGAGGTTGGAAACTTCTTCATTTTGATCTTCATCTTCTAAAGAGAAATCATTCTCACTCCATGCGGCTAAGGCTTTCTTCTTTCCCTTCCACTCCTTTTTCTTCAAGGAAGGACATTCTGATCTTACATGACCTGCTTTCTTACATTCATAACATTTAATTTCTTTGGTACCTTCTTCCTTTTGTTCATTATCTTTTTTAAAGCGCCCTTTTTGATTGAATTTTCGATTTCTCATGAATCTATTGAACCTCCTAGTAAACATTGCAAAGTGTTCGCCCTCACTATCTTGCGAATCTTGGTTGTTGGTTTCTACTTTAAAGGCTATATTCTTATTTTTCTTTGATTCATCTAAATCATTTATTTTCATCAAAATCTCATGAGTCATTAGTGATCCTAACAAGGTATCAAAAGTTAGAGTGTCCAGATCTTTAGCTTCCATTATGGCAGTGACTTTTGGATCCCAATTTCTAGGAAGACTCCTCAAGACTTTTCTAACTTTTTCTACATTTGGATATGTTTTTCCTAGAGATTCTAAACTTGAGACTATGTCATTAAATCTAGTAAACATCTCTTTTATAAACTCATCATATTTCATAAAAAATAATTCGTAATCATGAACGAGCAAACTAATTTTTGTTTCTTTTACCTATTTTGTACCTTCATGTGTTACCTCTAGTTTATCCCATATTTCTTTGGCGGTCTTGCAAGTGGAGATACGGTTGAATTCTTCGGTACTTAGAGCACATATTAGGGCATTCATTGCTTTTACATTGATTTCCATATTTCTCCTTTCCTCTGCTGTCCAAGTCTCCATTTTCTCCATGTCGGCTAATGTGATTTGCTTTTTGATGGCTTGCATAAGAGAGGAATCCTGCATAAGAAAGATTTGCATTCTTGATTTCCAATAGTTATAGTTAGTACCATCAAATAGAGGAGGACGAGTGGTACTTTGACCCTCGAAATTTGATGAACTAGCCAAATGAGCCATAGATAGATCTTGTCCCTAGGTTGTTAGACCTGTTTAAACTAAATGGGCACTTGGCTCTGATACCAATTGTTAGATTTGAAAAATCAATGGAAAATACCAAGAGGGGGTGAATTGGTATATTTAAATTTTTTTTTGATAAAATGAGTTATAGTCTATGACGACTACGGCTTAGTTAAATCTTAAGACTTTGAGGATGCACAATAAGGTATCAACTGTATTAAAACACTCTTGATTTGACAATGAAGAATACAAGACTCAAAACTATGAACTTATATTTTTAATGAAGAACTTTAAATCTATGGACCAAGAAGGAAATAAAGAAATGCCTAAGAGAATGAAAAGTAAGAGACACAAGCATAAAAGAACGCAATGAGTTATAGTGGTTCGGCTTGACTAAGCCTAATCCACTACCTTAGCTCCTTACTAAGGATTTTTAAGCAAAATATTATAACTCTCCTATCACACTTGATAGGCCCTCTAGCACTGAGCTAGGAAGATACAAACCGCTTGCTTAGACCGGTAAGTCCTCTAGTAAAATCTAGGTATTCTAAACCTCTTACAAGCAAAGTAAGCCCACTAGCAATACAAGCTAGGATGATATAAAATGTTACAGTACATAAGAGGATCTGAGAGACAATTTTCTCAGTTACAAGTTCTCTTCAAAGATCAAGACAAGGCATAAATTAGAATTGATTACAAAGTAAACCCAATGCCTTAAAAGAGGGAGAACAATATTACCAATGAAGCATAATAACGATTTCAGCACTTTGGAGCTTGTAGATTGATATTCTTAAACCTTTCAAATCGGCAAATGACTTGTATATATAGCCTCTTGAAAGCCCATGAATGAAACAACTCGTTGTTAGTGGAAGGAGCACTTGGGAACAAAAGCTGAACTAGCCGTTATGTGTCTCTGCAAATAAAACGGTCGACAGATGCAAAGCATCGGTCAACAGATAGGTAAAATTTCAAATTCCGGTCGACAAATTATTTGAATCTGTCGACAGTTCCTTGGGCGAGCATTCTGTCAGTCGACAGATGCATAGGCATCGATCGATGGATGGCTTGATTGCATAAGAATGCATCAGGGATTTGCATTCTGTCGGTCAACAGATGCAAGAGCATCGGTCGACAGATGTTTGAACATCGGTCGACAGATGAATCCTATTATCAGAAGACCCTTACTGCCAGTCGACAGATGCATAAACATCAGTCGAAAGATTAAGGATAGAACAAAAGATCGATCGACAGATGAAAAGTGATATGTCGACTGATGAAGGTCTTTTAAGAAACACTCATTTTGTCGATCGACAGATGGAAAACCATCGGTCGATAGATGATCCAAAATTTGAAAACCAGTCAACAGATGGCTTACAGAATTTTTAAAACAGAAGCTTCTTTTTGGAACAATATACCTAATGGCCTTTTTATAACCTCTTTCAAAGAGTACGCTTTGATTTTGAAGATGACAAATCGCTTTTAATATACGAGATTTTGCAAAAGCGAGAGATTTATTTCATCATTAAAATCAAAACTTTTACATTTGAATCATAGAACTATCATGTGATTCATCACACACAAGGGGGTGCACCGTTATAAGAGTAAATGTAGAACAAGTTCAAAATTGGTGTCATCCCAAATACAAGGAACGTATTTTCATGAAAGAACGAAAAAATTGACATAGCTTCATGACTGGAATAATGCCTTAGGTAAATAATTTCTGAATTTAAACATAATTCCCTATTCTGAACTCGAATTCTGAGATCACATGATTTATAGCATCAAGAAGGATCAGACCGGGTTATAATGGGGTTATGAGGTTAATACAGATTGTCAAAGAAAAGGGTAAAGTGTGCAAGTGGTGTGTCAGGATTTTTTTTTTTTTTTTTTGACACTGATCTCAAATTGGGTATAATGTTTTCTTCAACATTTATTTTAAAACACTTATGCTAAATAACTAAGAGAACTTCCCTTTTTTATCTCTTTTTTTTTCTCTTCTTTTTTTTTTCTTTTTTTTTTATATGAAAATACCGAGATATAATGATTCCTAGAAACACACCAGGTTGGACAAAATTCATATGATTACAGGTTAGACGAAGGTAAGGAAAGAAATTGTGCTAAGAACAGCTCAAATGGGCTAGCAAATGAGGCTAATGTAAAGAAAGAAAAAGGTTGATAGGCCTAAATTGAAAGAAATTGATCCCCCTATCATACTTCTACAAAACAATGTTACTCAGTCAACTAATTCATAGTTTGAAACCAGCCAAATTCATCCGCTATCATACTAGACATTCAAAGCAAATTGATGTTTTGAAGCTATTGAAAAGATGAGATAAACAATAAAGCGCATTTAGAGTAAGTGTTATTTCACTCGGAAGTAACGATTATAAGGCTCAAACACTCACTCGAGTAATAGTCTCCACTTCTGTTGAGGGATCATACAGTGTGCTAATCAGCTAATTACCATTGTCTTTGACTTTATGACCGATAAACCAATTTCTAATTATTAAACACCCGATGCATGCAAATCACTTATTCTAATTCCATACATATACATTTTCAAATAAGAAATTAATGCATTCATGATTCATATTGCAAGTTCAACTAGCTATTAGTGTATAATTCCAAAGCTTTAGGAATAGCATTATTTAAAGCACACACATTTTTTTTTAATTTTTAATTCACACAAAACTACAAGCATGCAATTGCAAATTCACAGTTAAACATAGACCAGACAATTCATAAATATACCTTACTCCCCCTAACTTGAATTGTAGTAATAAAATAGGGTTGTTAGGAATACCTGTAACTCCATAAGTCCATAGATTTACTGTGAACTGCTAAAACTCAAACAAACAAATGAGCATACCATATATATATTTTTATATTTTCACACCAAAATAAAAATTTCATGCAAGTCATAAGATAAACAAAATGCGTCTCAAGAGTACAAAAAGTACTCCTTACTCAGCCATCTTATCATAGACTCGCCTAACAACATTCCACGGTTTTTTTTTTCTTTTTTTTTTTAGAACACAAGAAAAGAAATTTTGTACAAGTCATAGGAGATGCGTCTCAAGAGTACACAAAGTACTCCTTACTCAGTCATCTTATCATAGACTTGCCTTACAGGGATAATTCTAAATTAATCGAACCTTTTTGCTGCTTGTTTCTGATTGGCTTAAACCAATCTATCCGAGTCTCATAAGGATCGTGCTGTGGAATATAAACATGTAATTTCTCTAGTAGCTCCTCAATGGTAGATGCAGAAATGATAATCTTTCTTACTGAAAGAGGAATGAATTGTTGTTCCACAGCCTGATTAATAAAAGAGAGCAACCCATCGAAAAAATGGTTAACATTTAAAAGTCCAATGGGTTTGGTATGGAGATTACTCTTGGCCCAAGAGATTATACAAAAGATTTCTTCAAGTGTTCCAAAACCTCCTGGTAAAACAATGAAAGCGTCTAACTGATAAATCTTACAAGCCATGCGCTCAGACATAGAAGTCGTTTCTATAAGTTGACCGCGTGTAATCCTAGAGATACGTGGTTTAGCTAAAGGGATTGGCATTACACCTACCACATGTGATTTTCCAAAAAGTGTTGCTTGTGAAACAAAACCATTCAATCCACGACTTCCCCCTCCATATACCAAATTAATCTTTTTCTCTCCTAATTTTTGGCCTAGTTCGCTTGTTGCAAGTGCGTAACAAATATCACTCCCAAGTTGAGAGCCACAAAGTACACATATGGTTTTGATTCGACGAACTAACTGGCCTTCCATGTTTGTTCCTTTTGTATGCCTTAGAAAGAGGTTTGGCGATCAAAAGTAGCTATACAACAATTCAACAAGAAATAAATACAAACAAAAATCATGCGTATGTATAAGTAGTTGTGATTGTGGCTCACATCTTCCTTTGGTTTTACATCCAAAAACGACTTAAACACTTTCTATGAAGCGAGGATAAGCTTCCCATCCAATTTTATTATAGATTGGCAAATAGGGTCATTTTTAGTCAGATTCCCAAGACTATAGCGTTGGCGGTCACTTATGAACTGGGTCCATAAAGCAAGAAGTTCTCTTTGCACTATTCCACATGGATGCGTCTCAAGAGTCAATTAGATATCATCCAATGACTCCTTACTCAGTCCATCCTTTATGAAACTAATTTTATCGTCTCGATTTACGGACGTAAACCCCACAGATTTGCATCTAGTGTTACAGGTCCAACGAGCACACTTGTGATAACCATTCACTCTTTTAGCTCTTCGTTTCTTCGCAAAATGACTCTTCCCTAAGCCCGTGAAGTGCTTAAAACTAGGTGAAGTTTCGTCAGCTAATCAAACTTTTGCTTCGATTAGCCAACGAATATCTTCAGGGATATTATTACGCATCAAAAGCCTAAGTCTTTCACACCTAGCAGCATAAATTTTTTTCAAATCATTCTGCGAGAGAGATGGATAGTACTTGCAAATTTTTGAAAGCTGAAGATCTTTTTTTTTTTTTTTTAAAGAAAACTCTAATAAGAAGAAAGTAAAGAACTACAAACTTTACAAAATGAGTGAGAGTACCTGATCGGAGAATAACACAAAGAAAAGAGGATTGAGCTCCAGAAGGGTGGCTTGCCTCATACAGATATGGAGTCTCTTATAGAGCAATGGGCATCACTATTTGACACTCGGCTCGAGGTACGCCATAATTGCACCGTCAGGCTTGGTATCGTTTAGCATCTCATTTTTCAACATTTGGCAGTGTTCCTCTTTCTTTATAGGGCAGTGTGATTGCACTGCCCGAGAAGAATGGCTACCACCAGCGTCAATTCTGTCTCTCTCAATTTTTTTTATATTTTTTTATTATTATATATATATTTTTTATTATTTTTCTATTTATTTTTTTATTTTTATTATTTTTTTAATTTTTTTTAGGGGCCCAATATACCACACAAGACAATATTATCAAATCAACCAAAATTATTTGCACAATGGATTAATTTCAAACACCAATAAATTAATTCTTAAGTACACCTTATCCCCCAACTTAAATTGCGCATTGTCCTCAATCGGCAATAAAATGATACAAGATAGGCATATCTGGCAGTCTTCAATGCATGAACTCATATGCAAAATTGTTATTTAGACTGCACACAGAGAAACACTATTTAAGTAACAAATTTTTTATTTTTTATTTTTTTTTTCAAATCTGGAAACATCCATTTAACCTAAATGGAAAGGGGGTATTTTAACGTCAGATTCCCAGACAAATGTGTTCCTAAAGGTCACTCTGCCATCTCTTCATTTCCTTCAACAAGATCTTTCTCAGCTATGCCTAGATATGGTTTCAGCCTTTGACCATTCACTTTAAAGCATTGTCCAGACTCTTTGATTTCAATTTCTATTGCCCCATATTCTGATATGGTCTTGATTGTATAGGGTCCTGTCCATTTTGATCTCAACTTCCCTAGGAACAAATGAAGCCTTGAGTTGTAGAGAAGCACCTGCTGACCAACATGAAAAATTTTTCTATTGATGTGTTGGTCATGCAACTTTTTCATATGCAACTTAGACAATTTGGCATTGTCAAATGCCTCATCCCTAAGTTCTTCAAATTCATTTAGTTGCAATTTCCTATTGAGGCTCACTTCTGTTGATTCCTCATTAATCTTTCTAATAGCCCAGGAGGCTTTGTGCTCTATTTCAACTGGCAAATGACATGGCTTGCCATATACCAACCTATAGGGAGACATGCCTAGAATGGTCTTGTATGCAGTTCTATAGGCCCAAAGTGCATCAATCAATCTCAAGGACCAATCCTTGCGGTTAGAATTGATTGTTTTCTCTAAAATCCTTTTTATCTCCCTATTGGCCAATTCAGCTTGGCCATTGGTTTGAGGGTGATATGGGGTTGCAAACTTGTGGACTACTCCATATTTTCTCATTAATTCAGCCACTGGTTTGTTGCAGAAATGAGAACCTCCATCACTTATGATGGCCCTAGGCATTCCAAACCTACTAAAAATATTTTCTTCCCAAAACTTCATTACAACCCGATGATCGTTTGTTCTTGTTGGGATTGCTTCTACCCACTTGGACACATAGTCAACAGCTAACAAGATGTACTCATGTCCACCTGAATTAACAAATGGTCCCATGAAGTCTATTCCCCAACAATCAAAGATTTCTAACAACTAAATGGGTTGTAAGGGCATCATATTCCTCTTGGTTAGGCTTCCTAGACTTTGGCATCTATCACATGAGCTACAGAACTAATGCACATCTTTAAACATGGTAGGCCAAAAGAATCCACTTTGTAAGATCTTGGCTAATATTTTTCTGTGGAGAAATGGCCTTCACAAGCAAGAGTATGACAAAAATTCAAAACACTCTGTTGCTCATGCTCGGGGATGCTCCTTCTTAAAATTTAGTCAACACAATACTTATACAAGTAAGGGTCATCCCAGAAATAAGTCCTAACCTTCCTAAAGAATTTTTGTTTATCTAGCTTGGTCCAATGATTTGGAATTAGACCGGTGGCTAGATAGTTGGCTAGATCTGCATACCATGGTGTAACAGAGGTTGAGGTATCATTGATAAGGAAGAGCTATTCATCTGGAAATGTGTCCCTAATTGGTTCCTTGTCTAGATTAAGGTCTTGGCATGGAAGTCTAGACAAATGGTCTGCCACCACATTTTCTACTCCCTTTTTATCTTTGATTTCTATGTTGAATTCTTGGAGTAACAAAATCCACCTAATAAGACGCGGTTTGGCATCTTGTTTAGTGAGCAAGTATTTCAAAGCAGCATGGTCAGTGAAAACAATGACCAATAACCCCACCAGATATGATCTAAACTTCTCTAATGCAAAAACTACTGCCAATAGTTCCTTCTCAGTTGTTGTGTAATTTTTTTGGGCTACATTGAGGGTTTTACTGGCATAGTAGATGACATAAGGCTTTTTATCTTTTCTTTGCCCTAGGACTGCTCCTATAGCATAATCACTTGCATCACACATGAGTTCAAAGGGTAATGACCAATCTGGTGGTTGAATAATGGGGGTTGAGATGAGAGCATTTCTTAACCTCTCAAAAGAGGTTTGACAAGATGATGTCCACTCAAATGAGACATTCTGGGAGAGAAAATTACACAGAGGCCGGGCTATGCTGCTAAAAGATGCTATGAATCTCCTATAGAACCTAGCATGCCCAAGGAAAGACCTGATGTCTTTAACACTCTTAGGGACTGGTAGTTTTTGGATGGCTTTTACTTTGGCTTTGTCCACCTCCATTCCCTTAGCAGAGACAATATGCCCTAGGATTATACCTTGTTTGACCATGAAATGACTTTTTTCCCAGTTAAGCACAAGGTGGGTTTCTTCACAACGAGCTAGAACTCTCTCTAAATTCTCTAAACATGCCTCAAAACTAGCTCCATAGATAGAGAAATCATCCATAAAAACCTCCACAATGTGTTATGTCATCTCACTAAAAATACTCATCACACACCTTTGGAAGATGGCAGGGGCATTGCATAGTCCAAAAGGCATACGTCTATAGGCAAATGTCCCAAATAGATATATGAAAGTGGTCTTTTTCTGGTCCTCCAGGGCAATGTCAATCTGGTTATATCCTGAATAACCATCAAGGAAACAATAGAATGCTTGCCCAGCTATTCTTTGAAGGACTTGGTCCAAGAATGGCAATGGAAAATGGTCTTTTCTAGTCATTGCATTGAGTTTTCTGTAGTTGATGCACACTCTCCATCCGGTTTGGATGCGAGTAGGGATCAACTCATTCTTTTCATTTCTCACCACTGTGACTCCAAACCTTTTAGGGACCACTTGAGTGGGGCTGACCCACTTTGAATCAGAGATGGGGTATATAATACCCGCATCTAGCAACTTTAGCACTTCTTTCATAACCACCTCTTTCATGTTAGGATTGAGTCTCCTGTGCATTTACCTAACAGGTTTAGCATGCTCTAGAAATATCCTATGAGTGCAAGTCAAAGGACTAATTCCATGCAAGTCTGAGATGGTCCAACCTAAGGCTTTTTTATGAGCTCTCAGAATGTTTATCAGTTGAATTTCCTGTTGGGATGTCAAACTTGAAGAAATGACTACGGGGAGTGTGTTCTCATCACCTAGAAATGCATATTTTAACTCACTTGGCAACAGTTTCATTTCAGGTGTGGGTGACGTATTATCAAATTGTGACTCCTCATTGTTCAGAGAACCCAATGGTTCTGATTTGGGAATCCATTGAGCCATAGGCATTGCTTCTTGCTCCCTAGTGTTCTCTAATTCTTTTAACTCTCTCTCTTCTTGATCTTCTTCCATAGATTTGTTCAAAAATTCTTTTGCAAAATAGTCCTCAGCTAATGTTTGAACCAAATCTACTTCCTCCACCTCATTCTCAGCTATGTGTTGTTTGGAAACTCTAAAGATATTCATCTCTACAGTCATGTTTCCGAATGATAACTTAAGTATTTCATTCCTACAATTAATTATGGCATTTGAAGTTGCTAGGAATGGTCTACCAAGAATGACTGGAACAGGGGGTTGAGGGCCTTGATGGGGTTGTGTGTCCAAGACTATAAAATCAACAGGGAAGTAAAATTTGTCCACCTGCACTAATACATCCTCCACTATCCCCCTAGGGACTTTGATTGACCTATCAGCAAGCTGTAGTGTAACTCTTGTTGGCTTGAGTTCTCCTAAGCCCAGTTGCTGATATACACTATAAGGAAGCAAGTTGACACTTGCTCCTAGATCTAAGAGTGCTTGGTCCACCCTCTGGCTTCCAATTATGCAAGAAATGGTTGGGCTACTAGGGTCTTTGTACTTAGGAGGTGTTTTAAGTTGCAAGATGGAACTCACCTGTTCAGTTAAGAATGCTTTCTCATGGATGTTGATCTTTCTTTTAACAGTACACAAGTCTTTTAAGAATTTTGCATAAGATGGTGTCTATTTGATTGCATCAAGGAGAGGAATGTTAATCCTCACCTGCTTGAACACTTCATAAATATCAACATTTTGTTTTTCCCTCTTTGTTTGAGTAAGTCTTTGAGGGAATGATGGTGCAGGGTTGCTCTTGAATTCTTCCACCTTATTTTTTTCTTTATCTTCCTTTTTTTTGTTTTCAAGTTTTCCCTCCAAAGCTGGAGCATTGTCATTTTTTATATTTTCATTTTGTTCTTCTTCTTGTGCATTAGGTTGGTTTATCCTAGGGTCATCTGGTTTGTCAATTATTTTTCCATTCCTAGGGACAGTGACTGCTTGCACCTGCTCATGATTATTGTTCCCACTATTTGATGATTCCATTTGATTTGTTTGCCTCACCGGGTTGGGATTTGGTTGAGAAGGGAATTTCCCAGGTTCTCTCACAATCAAAGTTTGAGTTAGCTTGGTTAGCTAACTCCTCATATACTCAATTGCCCTATTTGTTTGCTCTTGGAATTTTGCTACCTGAGCATTGTTCCCCATCTACCCTTGCATAAATTGTTGTAGAGTATCCTCTAGGGATCTCTTATGCGGTGGCTGATATGAGCCAGATGGTCCTTGGTTAGGCTGGTAGGGTTGTGGTTGAGGTTATGGCTGTGGTTGTGAGGGAAATGGTTGTTGTGGCTAAGATGCTGAGTCATTTCTCCAAGAGAAATTTGGGTGGTTTCTAGAATTTGGATGGTAGGTGTTTGAGTTTGGGTTGTACCCTTGATAATTTCCACCCTGGTTTTGGTTTTGGTATATCCTACCCTCTGTTTGCCTTGGTTGTGAGTTTGAAGTTTGGCCATACAGCACTTCTTTGAAAGCAAGGAGAGTTGGACACTCCTCTGTTCTATGGCTATTGGCTTCACACACTATACAATGCACCTCTACCTCATTGACAGCCTTCATTTTTTTCATCTCCAATTCTTCCATTTTCTTTGTCAACAGAGCTAATCTAGCACTGATGTCATCAGTTTCATTTAATTGGAGTTTTCCCTTTGGTTGTGGATTGTATTAGTCTCTCAAATCTCCCATGGTTAGTGGCCCAACTTCCCAATTTCTAGAGTTTTCAGCTACATGGTCAAAGTATGCAACAATCTCTTCAGGAGTTTTTTCATAAAAATCACCATTACACATGGTGGACACCAACATTTTAAAATTAGGAGTTAAGGCATTAAAGAAGAAACTAACTACTCGCCATTGCTCAAAGGCATGGTGTGGGCAAGAAAGCAAGAGGTCCTTGAAACGTTCCCAAGTTTGAGCAAATGTTTCATTTGGTTTACAGACGAAATTCATCATTTGCCTTTGAAGTGAGGCTGTTCTATTAGCTGGGAAGTATTTTTTTAGAAATTTTGTTTGCATCTCCCTCTAAGTTCCTATGGATCTAGGCTCTAGAGTCCCTAACCACATTTTTGCTTTATCCTTGAGTGAGAATGGGAAGAGCTTTAGTCTAACAGTGTCCTCATGTATATTTTGATCCCCACAGGTACTACATACCTCTTCAAAATCCCTCATGTGCGTATATGGATTTTCAGAATCCATACCGTGAAATGTGGGGAGCATTTGTATGGTACCTAGTTTAAGGACAAATCGATGATGGTTTATTGGTAGGATTATGCAAGAGGGAGTTGTTTGCCTTGGAGGGTGCAAATAATCCCTGAGGGTTTAATTGCATCACCATCCAAGGGATCATGTTCTCCATGATCACTCCCGTGAGCAGATAGGTTTTCATTTTGTTGAGACATTATGGATTGTAAAAGTGATATTTCAGTCTCTGATAAAGAATCTATAGAATGGTTTGACTCAGTTTGATGGCTTAAGATTCTACTAGATCTAAGTCTCATACAATTTGAATAATATGCAAACAGTTAAGAAAAAAAAAACAATATTAAGAACAAAGTAACCTGCAGAGTGAATTTTTTTTCTTCTGTTGCACCTCCCCAGCAATGGCGCCAAAATTTGGCTTCACTCTCACCCTGCAATTAAAACTCAAAAAAACACAATAAAAAGTTTATATATTTTAGGTGAGAGGTTTATATTCGTCAGTGTATGAGTGCAGTTGTAGTCCAAATTTAAATTTATATTTGTTGGATGGGTCCAGGTTGTCCACTGAGAGGTTTATTTATGATAAAAGAAAAAGAATATCACACACACGCACACGCATTTAGATGGATTGGTAATAAGATTTTTTTTTAAATAACAGATATTAGAAAATAAAGCAAGGGAGAAATTAAAGTAATGCTTAATGTGAGGATATAAAATTAGATAGCACTTGAGTTAAGACAATTTTAGTGCCAACCCGTTGATTCTCAAATTTTAGCAGATAAAGTTAGTAACATTAATTTAGTTTCAGATATGAGAGTTTGTTACTAAATGCAATTAGAGATGATGATAGTTCTAATTTAAGCAATCGCCATACATGATATGCAGGATTCTAATTTAAGCAACTACCATAAATCCAATTATAATTAATATGCAAAACAACTAAATTAATCATCCGGGTTTGAGTATGATAGCGTTTCTAGTTCTAGTAACTCTCATGCGTGACATGAGAGCTCTAAGTTAGGCTTACGCTTAATCGAGGCTATCGAACTGACCAGATTAGTGTATGTATTAGAATTGGTTTGCAGCTTGGTTTGCAGCTAGGATGCTCCCCAGGTCATCTCCCAACGAACTGTCAATGAACTGCCAAAACAAGATTAAACGAGGGGGGTTGTGATGAAAACCGAACTTAAAGACGTTCAAGAATGAAACAAAGATAAACTAAAACGT
Source organism: Diospyros kaki (assembly GCA_036245055.1). Classification (NCBI taxonomy): domain Eukaryota; kingdom Viridiplantae; phylum Streptophyta; class Magnoliopsida; order Ericales; family Ebenaceae; genus Diospyros; species Diospyros kaki. The sequence goes on along the minus strand of BSEG01000009.1, from coordinate 14,628,417 downwards.
AACCCGCTACAAACCCTACCTCTTTACCACGGTAATCCTTGTCTCACCTATGAAAACAATCTGTTTGGTTTGATTTTCTTTTGATTTGAAAAACTCTTCTACAACCGTAAAAGATTAAATCAAAACGAGCAATCGCTCATACAAATATACCGTTTCTTTCTAATCAAAGCCTCAACCGAGTACGTCAATTAAACCCATCCAAAGATCATGCATGCATTCACACAACCACATAAAAGAAACATACATAAACTTAGAGAAGGAAAAGAAACAAAATCATCAATAAAAACATGAAAATCAAGTTTCAAACCGGATTCAACTATATGACCGAGACTCAAACCGGGCAAGGGGTACGACAATGTAGCCGATTACAAGCGAATTAGCCTTCCATAGCTTCTAGGTTGAAATCGTGAGAATCCTCCAAAATCGGCCACCCTTAATGCCTCTTAGCTAGCTCTTATTTATAGGGTTTTTGGAAAAGAAAACCTAGGCTAAATGGGCTTAGGGTTTTTTTTATTACAAATAGCCCATAATTTAATTAATTAAAAGGGCCCAATGGATTCTAAATTTGCTCATAACTATAATGAAATATGGTTGCCTCTTTAAAACTCAATGTCCGTCCACCTTGTAAAGCCCACTTGCGCCTCTATCGAAATAGCTCAAATCCGTGGCCCAAATCTGCCAAAAACGAATAAAAATAGTGTAAAGCCCAATAAAATAAAATAAACACAAGACAAATAAAATAACCTAAATAGAGTGCAATGAAGATGGAATAAGAGGGATAAATAATATAAAATATACGCGCCATCAACGCTCCAATCCAAATCTAGTGATTTTCCAATAATTAAAACTCACTCATATTGAAATTTAAATTAATGTTACTCATTTAAAGCGCAACTTTCTTTGGGAATCATTGGCGTTGGACACTGTCCTTGCCTTAACCCAAGATTAGGTTTAGCTACTAATTTTCATTTAAAAGTTAATTAACAATAATTTAAATAGCATAATTTAAATAACAGAATTTAAATAACAAGAATTAAAATAGCGAAAACTAACCGGCCATTCGGGCGGTGGATAATTAAAAGACAAGAATTAAAATTACAGAAATTTAAAGGCATAAACTAACCGGCCATTTAGGTGGTGGATAATAAAGTAATAATAAATGATATAAGAATTTAAAAGAAGAAAGAAAGGAAGTAGGATTACAAGAGAAAACAAGAGAGAGAATAAGAGCAATTCTCTAAGAGAAACTTCTAAGAACAAAACTAAACTTTGATTCAAGTAATCACAACCTCCTCACAAATGCACCAAAGTAAGCTATTTATAGCTCACAAGATGTAATATAAGCCACACAATTATTCAACTAAACAAAACATTCACCTAACTAGTGGAAGAAAATTAGGTAAAAGACAAAAGACTTTAGGTAGTGGACTTCTCATAAGAATATAAAAGACTTTAGGTGATAAAACACTTATAAAAATACAAAACAAAGAAAAGTCTTCTACAAATTGGGCTTTGTTGGGCCTTTGATTGGTCTTGGGACTTTGATTGGTCTTGGCCCTCTGATTGGTCTTGGGCCTTTCTTATGTTGGATTCTATTTGATAGTTGGGCTAAGTGCACTTGAAACATCCTCTAGGCTCCATAGTTGGCCCATGAATTTGAGCAACAATAATGGGTAATCCAACGTCTTCGATTTATGCCCCTAATTAATTGTAGAAGTCATCTTCCTTGCTTCATCATGTAATAATATGTAATACAAATAATTATTTATTTTAAGCATAATTATAAAGTCAAAATGGGGATACAATTCATTAAGATTTAGGAAATATTAACCCCTCATCAGTACCTCTCTTTCTTCTGATTGAGCATAAGCTACGAATCCATGAGCTCCTTGGCTCAACAACTTTGCAGCCTTCATTGCTAAAATCATCTTTACCACCTCTAGTCGCCTTGTCCTCAAAATTTGACCCACCCTCCCTCGAGTTTTCTTATGGTTGTTATCTTCCTACGACAGTCTATATTGGCATTGTACTTGGATAAGAAGTCTATCCCTAAGATTATGTCGAAGTCATATACTTTTAACAGAATTAGATCAGTCTGGAATCGAACATTACTCAGGCTAATTTTGCATCCCCTCACCATTTCTGAGGACTTCATACTCTTACCCATAAGTGTCGAAATCACCATAAGACACCCCATAGACTCTGTTTCTACTCTCAATGTAACACTCCATATTTTCAATCCACAAGGTGGCTATGTTTAATGTTTACAATATCTAGACGTTATTGGAAATCCTTTATTAACGGAAGTAAGGACCGAACCTAAGAGCTTAAATAGCTAGGATTTTCATGATTTATTAAGGATGCATACATATGCTTAGGCAACTTCCAAGTATCTTAGCAACTATTCACAATAGACCACTATGACATAATTGTGACTTCACGAACACATGTATACCCACACACAAGTAGAAGTATCACCAAACACAACCCTTCAATTTTAAGACATACCTACCCAAACAACAGTTATTCCCCAACCTCAACATAACCTTCTCAAGATCAAAGAAATAAGTGCAACATACAACTCCCACACTCTTATAAGGTTTAATAGTACATCACTTGAGACATATGTTTATAGTACTTTAAGTTAGATACAATGGAAATTAAGTCTCGGCCACCTCCTTTTCGATTCTTCTACTTGACTTCCCAGTACCTGGCACATCTACCATACTTGGAACGTGGAATGTTCCAGGGGTATCAAACACCCAAGTTAGATATTGACATCTAAGTGAGATGGTTCAAAAGTAATAATGCATGTTGATGTAAAATGCAACGTGAGAATGAAGTCTCCTCAAACACCTTAGTCCACCGAGGCACGTGATTGGAGTTAGATGTCCTTAGCCCTTCCGAGGGCACCGGACTCCTTATAATACTTAAAATATATTTTCCACTATAAGACATATAAAAAATGCATTAGGAGATTTAAATATATCAAAAATAGTTTTACTAAAATTATATGCTCAGTTAAACATCAAACTAACAATAAGTTGATTTGAAAAATTGGCTCAATAGAGAAATCTGCAAAGAAACGAGGAAGGTCAGAGCAAAATCGAAGGAGAACGAGCCTTGTCAGGGTTTTCGAAGCATTGCCAAAGTTAGTGTCAAACAATTAGAATAATGGAAATGTAAGTTTAGTTTCTTATAATATTCTTGTATAGGGTGAAGAGGGGGACTCATAGGTTTGAACAGGGGTTAAATCGAAGTTAAAATGAGGGAGTTATGGTCAAAATTTGAAAGGGTGTCGACACTGCTTGCAGTACACGTCCCGGAAAGGGGTTGCGTGTGGCAGCGCATGAAGGATCATTTTATCCTGAAAATTTCCATTTTTTCCCTCTAATTTAATGCCCTTTAACCTTATGTAAAAATATTGGAGGTTAGATTTACTAAAACTTGTATTTTCTACAAAAACCTAGGCCGTTTGCTCTGAAACCGTAACTTCCAGAGATAAACTGATGCGGCCACCAATCAAGACCCGACCCAAGGCCAACCCAACCAAATTGGAACAATATCACCAAAATAGTAGCGCTAGCTAGAATAATATTTTAATACTTCATATGTATTAAGATTCTACTTCATGTTTGATTAGGGTTTTATTTCTATTAGAATTTTAGTTGACTTTTACATAGGTTTTATTTTTATTAGGATTCTAGTTAGATGATTTTATTCTAGTTGGATTTTAATTACAAATATTAGATGGATTTGAATTGGGCAAACACTATAAATATACCTAGAAGTTAGGGGTTGTAATCAAGTTTTTCTCAATACAAATTTCAGTAACCTATTTGGGTTTTCTTAGCAAAACAGTCTTGTTTTTGCGTCTTCTTGAAAGGCAAGCTTCAGTCATTGAATTTTTTCTTTCAAGGGTTTATTTTCGTGTGTCTTTTTCACACCCACTCTACACGCTGCGTCAGTTGGTATTAGAGCGGTTCATCAACCAATCTGATAGCCAATCTTGAAGGTAACGGTAGCAACCAGCCTTGTGATGGTGATCAGGGGCTGCCTGTGGTTTGGAGAGCAATCGAAGAACAATGGGAAATAACTCGTACAATGCAATAGCAATTGGAGCAAATCCGCCAACAATTGGGAATTTTACAATGAGTTAAGGATAATCAAAACTGGACTAATGGCGTGAATCAAGCTGGCTACGTTAAACCAGGAAGATGAGCCATTAATCCTAGAAAACCAATGATTGATGATAGCGATGATGAGGATGATTTTGGTCGTATGATAGCCAACCCTAGTGGTAGAAGGGTTAGGAGGATTGCGTAGCAACACAACCATCAGGGAAACAATGAGTATAAACTAAAGAATGGCTTTTCAGTGAGTTTGGAGCTTGATCATGAACATTATGTTGTCCCAGTAACCTCAACATTTGCAAACTCAGGTTTGGTTTATGCTGCTAACATGACAAAGACTCCAAGGGTGTTGACTCATACTAGGGTATTTTCCAATCCTTAGGGTTCAAGCATTACTTCGTAATGCAAGGATGGTGGTGTTTCTTCTTATCAACTTGCAACTATAAAGGAGATGGAGGCCATAATAGAAGATCCTTCTACAGTTTATTCAGGCCCTGGCATGGTTGAATGGAAGGCAATAGGAACATATTCACCTTTGCGATTACAAAAGCAAGATGGTCACAAGGGTCTCTTTGTGGATAGGGGAGTTGGCTCTCCCAGGTTAGTTAACTCGGGTAGTGCAACTGCTTTCAGTACTACTCTAAAATTAGATTCCGAAAGTAAGAATATTGTAACAATTGCTGCTATAACTGATCAAGCTCTTAGACCAAAAGAGGATTCAAGCCTCAATATTCTAAATGATGGAGAGACTGCTGGTAGTCATGGAATAACCCTCTATTCGGTACAGTTGCAAAAGAATGCTTTTCCAGGAAAGAAAAATTTACAAATGAATTCATAAGCTATTGAGGAGTCAAAATCAAGAAAGTTGATGAGAGGAGAAGGACCTATGATAAAATCTACTAGATTAAAGGAGCGCTCAAGATGGAATGTTCAATGTCCTCAATCTAACAGTAATAATACAATGGAGGCAGAAGGTAACAAACATGGTGATGGTTGGACCCATGTTAATGAAGATAGGGATAAAAAGAGGAGGAATGTCTTTGTTCATGTTCCCTTAACAGAAAAGTTCAAGAGGTTCAGGAAGATGTCAATCAAAAGTTGCACAAATAAGAAGTGCAAGGCGACAGCTGACAAGTATAGGAAGCACAAAGTATTTGAGGTTGGAGATGAAGTCATGATATTCTTCAAGAAGGAATGAATTCCAGCAGGAAAACAGAACAAGCTCAAGCCAAAGAAGTATGGTCCTTACAAGATTACAAAGAAAATCTATAATAATGCTTATGTTGTGGATTTGCCTAATCATATGGGTATTTCCAAACATTCAATGTGGCTAATCTCTCTTTGTACTTGCTGGACGTGGATTTGTCCTACCTAGATCAAAATTCGAGGTCGAATTTTTTCTCAAGTGGAGGTGAATGATGTAGTCACCAATCAAGACCCAGCCCAAGGCCAACCCAACCAAACTAGAACATTATCACCCAAATAGTAGCGCTAGCTAGAACAGTATTTTAATATTTCATATGTTTTAAGATTCTACTCGATTTAGGATTCTATTTCATGTTTCTACTTAATTTAGGATTCTACTTCATGTTTGATTAGGGTTTTATTTCTATTAGAATTCTAGTTTGACTTTTGCTTAGGTTTTATTTTTATTCGGATTCTAGTTAGATGATTTTATTCTTGTTGGATTTTTATTACAAATATTAGATGGATTTGGATTAGCCAAACACTATAAATATACATAGAAGTTAGGAGTTGTAATCAAGTTTTTCTCAATACAAATTTTAGCAACCTATTTGGGTTTTCTTAGCAAAACAATCTTGTTTCTGAGTTTTCTTGAAAGCCAAGCTTCAGTCATTGAAGTTTGTTTTTTCAAGGGTTTATTTTGGTGTGTCTTTTTCACACCCATGCTACACGTTGCGTCATAAACCTTCAATGTGAGGCTCTCAAACTCTAAATCTTATATTTTTCCTCTTATGAGAGACTTTTATTGCATGAAATGTGTTCTTTGAAGTTCCTATATGCAAACTCTTGTTTTTTTGTATGAAATCATGTTGCATATATGAAATGTATTTTCCTAGAAATATATGTTATTGGTTTTCAACTGTTGCATTTATAAAATCAGTGTGGTCATACTATTATACCTATCTGTTGATGCCCAAAGGCAAAACTCTGGATATCCCTCGAGAGGCGATATGCGTGCACCATAGAGAAATCTCTCATGGGGAAAAACGTGAGTCCTCGTAGGTGGTCACGAATAGGTATAAAATGTATGAGGTCAGCCCAAGGTGGCATGGTTAGGGACATCCCGAGAGGCGTTATGCATGCACCATTGAGAAAGTTTTTGTTGGAGGAGGCTGACATGTTCAGGAGGCACTTTGGAGTAGTCCTCGTTGTTTCCTCATACATTTTATACCTATTCATGTATTTATATAAACTATTTGGAGTTCTCACTAGAAGATTCATCTTCTAATTAGACTATGTTCCTGGAATATTCAAACGTTCTAGGTTTGACAAACGGCTCTAAGGGAAAGGAAATAGCTGAAGAATAAGTTTATTCTACCATGTATAGCATGGTTTTAGCAGGTCTCTGCTTATGTACAAAATCTATGCAAACCTTAGTATGTTTTTGGTTATGTTTGAGACTTTCAATTATCGTTTTCGAGAGAAGATATCCATGTAATTCATTTTGGAGACATCTTGAACGATTTCTCATATGATAAATAAAGCGTTATGGTTATATACCCTATCAGGTTTGATATAGCTTCCACATTTGTAATTATAACACATGTGTTAGCTTTTTGAGTTTGACAGGCTGAGAATGTGAAATTGGGATTTTTAGGAACTGTATGTTGTACATCAGTGGATGTGTTGTGGAAAAAGAAAATAATAATTTTTGAAATCCTAAGTTATAACATGCCTGAAAATTTGAGGTGTTACAATATTAAAATTAATTTCGAGGAAAAATAATACCTCAAACACCACCCACGCGCCTTATCTTCTTAGGCGAGACCTTCACTACCGGTGACTTGAAACTTCTTCTGATGGTCGATCTTGGTAATACCCGGGAAAATTCTTGAGGTTATAGATGGTATTTCATGAAGGGTATAAATAGAATTTCTAAAAGAATGAGGTGTTAGGGTACACTAACACAACTTTAAGTGACCAAATCGATCGAAGGGAGTAACCCAGACCCTAAATAGTTAAGAAAAATGGAATAGTACCGACGAGTGATTCGAGGCATAATTTTAGGTATCAAAAGAAGTTGGATTCGGAAAAGTTTTCTATACAGCTATCGATCGGGCTGAAAAATAGAATCAACATCGGGAACTTCCAAAAAGTCAACGGAACATTTTAAGGACCTAGATTTTATATATGAAACAACCCTTGAGTGATTTCTAGTTGAAATGAAAGGATTTAGGGTCAAATCAATCAACCGGGCCAAAGTGTAATTTACTAATTTTACTCGAGGGAGGTCAAAAGGATAATCTTTCAAAAATTTTGAGGATGAAACAAATAATGCAAAACTTGTGGGTCTTAATGGTGGTATTAGAAGGATCAGGGGTGTAATGGAAAGGGTCGAAATGGCATTTGAAGAAGCCGGGGGGCTAAAATGTAATAAACGAAAACTACTGTGTGAACATAGAAAATGGCTGCCACATTCCAACACACGTGGCCGCCATTTTCGATGATGGGACAGCTGAGGGAGGCTCGGGGTAGGTCGTATACAGGATGGGGTTGCTTGGTGGCCAAGGCTTAGCTGGTGATTGGCCGAGAGGTGGTCGAATTTTTCTATAAAAATGGCCAAAGGTTTTGACATTTTTAGGCAACAAATTGGCCGGGTTTTGGTGTGATTTTGAGAGAGAAGTTAAGGGACTTTTGATCCTTGAATCAAGGAGAACAATTCTAAAGCATTTGGTGTCGACTTGGAAGCTATTTGAGCTTTGTCGAAAAACACAAGGCGGACCGCCTCCGTTGACCTGTAACTCTCTTTTTGAGGGCTTTTTCAGTGAGTTTTTAGGCAACCAATGGTGCCACTTTGATCGACTAGGGGAGATCTACAAGGGGGTGGGATCATTTCGGCCATCGGAGGAGTCGCCGGTGGCCGGAATCGAGGAAGAAGGTGGCACGTGAATTGCACGTGCCTTACTTCAGGCGCAGACATGAGTAGGGCGCATGGGGGAGCATGGGATAGGGGTAATTCTGGTATTTTTTTCTAGTATTTTTCTTAAATTATTTTAGGAATTACTAAGTTAAAAAATTTGGAAGAAAAAGTTTGAGGAGATAACCGTTTTTGGAATTATCGAGGTGAAAATTAGGAGGAAAATAGAGGAAAAATAATTTTGATGCTCTTTAATTAAATATGGTGTTTAGGGAGTGTCGTGGTTTAAGGTTGAGTACAAGTACAAGTGTTTGAGATGTGGCACGCAAATCAAGGTTGTGCACGAGGATCGAGGCATTCTAAATACGTTTGATGTGAGTAGTTTACCCAAAACTTGACTTATTGTGGGTGTTGCTACCATAAAAGCTTGGTATTTATTCTATCTAAACGTGTTGTGATTTCATGCAAAATAGTTTTGTTGCATGCGAACGGTAACCGATAACGATCGGTTTTGTGAGGGAGGTTCGTCCCTAAACGTTTTGTAGTTGTGCATTGCATTTTATAAAATATTGTTTATATGATGCATTGAATTGTGAAATGTGGCATAGTCATGCGTTTTGTGATTTTTCATATGGAATGTCAGCCTAAAATGTTGCTGAATAGTGTAGCCTTAATTCTCCAAGGGTGTTGCTGGAATAATAGGGGTATCTTGTGCTAATGTGCATGCCAAGATAACCGCCTTGGTTTTCATGCCGAGCCTTAAGGTTAAGAAAGTTGTACTAGGATGACTAGGTGGTCCATATGGGATTTGAGTTGGGATTGGGTAGTGGTTCCTGGATGTTTCTGAGTGGGAACATAATCCTTGACATAAATATGGTGAGCCAGGTTCCTACGTTGATGTGACCCTCTTGAGCTGAGTGGTAACAATTGTTCTCGAGATGTTAGGGAGATGCATTGACCTTGCCCCTCTTAAGCTAGAACCACATCATGTCGATGTGTCGGTATGATGGCATGACCTTTAGAGAGATTACTCTTTCCCCGCGGTAGGGTTATGCGTTGTGTGGGATTCTCTTAGGCTAAGGCTTGCCGGGTTGTGTTGGTTTATTTTCATGTCTTGCATTCATTCATGAAAATGTGTTTTGAACTCTCACTTAGATGATTCATCATCTAATATGGATTATGTCCCTAGAATATTGAAATGTTCCAAGTGAAAGTAGCGATGCAAAGGGAAAAGGGATTACTGAGGAGCGATGGTGGTTAGTGGATAGTTTGTAGTATGTCATTTTCAATTATGTTGTTCATTTTGATGACATCATGTAAAACATTGGTTCGGCTTTATAATATGAATAAAGTGATTTCAGTTATGATCTGTTGAGGTTTTGATCTAACTTCTGCATTTGAGGTGATTTACCTAAGAATGCCATTTCGCATCTCAAAATCCAAACTCTTGGGCTGGCCTTGCTCATCTACCCATAGACGTATACGTCGGTCACTCCCACTAGCCTCCCGTATCTCGGTCTCTAGATCCAGCCGAACTGTCAGGCCAACTACTAGGACAGAAGATCCCTTCGACACTACATTCACCGTCATCAGGCTAAAAGCCTCAATCAGCAACCACTCCTAAGCTATCAACCCGACCATAACAGTAGGCACAGTCCTGCTCAAAGCGTCAACCACCACATTGGCACGCCCCGGGTGATACAAGGTGGTGCAGTCTTAGTCCTTCAAGAACTCCATCCATCGTCGTTGCCTCATGTTCAACTCTTTCTGCGAGAACACACACCTTAGACTTTTATAGTCTGTGAATACATCAAACGTCTCTCCATATAGGTAGTGCCTCCATAGCTTCAGAGCATATACCACTACTGCCAGATCCAAGTCATCCGTTGGGTAGTTCACTTCGTGCCTCTTCAACTGGCGTGATCCATATACGATCACCCGACCATGCTGCATTAATGCACAACCCAAACCAACCATCAAGGCATCGGTGTATACAACATATCCATCAGGCCCACTAGGAAATGCCAGCACAGGTGCCAAGCTCATTATGTCCTTAAGCTCTTAAAAGCTTTCCTCACACTTGGCAGTCCATTTGGACTTGACCTCCTTCCGTATGAGCTTCGTCATAGGTGCAGTTATCTTCGAAAACCCTTCCATAAATCTTCGATAATAGCCTCCTAATCCTTAAAAGCTTCGCACTTCAGTCACACATGTTGGCTGCTTCCATCTCTGAATAGCCTCAATCTTGGTTGAATCCACTAAGATTTCTTCGGCCGAGATCACATGTGTAACACCCCGTCCCTATCGAAGGGCGTGTCACTATGCTGCGGCCCATCGTATCCATACATAACCTCTTCCCTTATACATTTCTCATACATCAAATACATATCTCAAAGGGAAATCCCCCAGCATATCATTCACAATACGGAAGCGATAATCAAAACCTGATATGGTACATAATCAACTCATTATATTTAAATCAATATAAGAATCCGTACCATATATTACCATCATATCCTCAATTACATAAATACAATGAGACACGTCTCCCGAGATAACATCTAACACCCTAGGTGCAAATCATATGAAACCTCGAGCATACATCAGATACATTTCTCAATAAATTAAATACTGGAAACTCCTGCTGAATCCATCGGCCACGCCATCATGTGCCGTCATATCTCAACCTGCTCCTTGCCCTAACTGCAAGTCTCAACTGGAACGTTGAATGTTCCAGGGGCATAACCCATTAGAAGATGAAACTTCTAGTGAGGGTCCAAAAACATATATATGATGCATGATGCAATAACATGAATAAACATATACCCATAATGTAACTTCCCAGGCATCCCCAGCCCGGCTAGGAATCCTAGGCAAATCCCGAACCTCTGCGGGATAGGCCTAACGTTATTCTCTCAATGCCCTAGGGGAATTACGGCTACACTCTGAGGGTATCATCCCATCCCCATGCACAAGTTTCAATATGACAATAATATCGTGCAATGTAAAAATCACGACTTTTAATGCAATATGACAAATGAATATTGCAATTCATAAATAGCATGCATATATAACAATCATATCATGAATATAAGTTCTTGTGAGAATACCACTCACCTTTCATACTTAAGAGAGGACGACTCACCTTTTGAGACAAACTTTCATTTTTCTCGAAAAGCGTGCATCATCTCGATATGCGTGCCCTGCCTCGATTTTCGTGCCAACTCTCAAAAGTTGCACCAATCTCATCATCTCGATCTCCTCAATCATAAAATAATATTTAATCACTAAATATCCTCAATATTCCATTTATTTCCTATTTCCTTTCATTTTTCTTCATTTTTCCTTCTAAAAATCCCAATAATTATATCAAGACTATTTCCTCAAATCTAACTTCACAACAATTCATTATATGCTATGAACTTTCAAGGAAAAATACTGAACTTACCCAGATATTGCGTTTTCACGCAAAACGAGGCACTTTGGTGCAGAAACCGAGGCATCGGGAATCCCAAATCCCAATCTTTTTGCATAAACTTCCATAAAATATTTTTCTCTATTTTCTAGGATTTTTTTTAGATTTTTCCGAGGCCCCACGCGCCCACACGTGCTAGGGCGACTGGGCGCGCGTGAAGCACGGCGCGTGACCGGCAAGCGCCGGTCGTCTTCTCAGGCGTTCCGATCGCCGGCGTTCTCGAATTTTTGCACCACTGGAAAGCCCTCAACCCATCGATCCTTGTGGCACCTTCCTCGGCCTGAAAGAACAACCAGAAGGGGTCCAACCGAAGGCTTAAAGCCTCGGCCAGTCGCACCGCCTCCATTTTCCGGCGACCATCGAACAACCCTCAAACCTTGATGAAAACGTGCCAAAATCTCCAGAAAACATCTTCAAGCCATGGGCAACAAAAGCCCCATGGTCTTGGCTCCCAATTTGATCATTTTCGGCCTCTTTAGAACGCCTATTTATAGGCCTTTTCGAGCAACCAAATGCCCTTGGCTGAGCAACCCATCACTCATAGAGCTTATACCTCCCTTAGATAGGCCTGGATCGAGCCTCATCCGACCAAAAAAGCCATTTACAGGCATCATCATCGCGCGACCAAAACTGGTCGGTTCTTCGTCGATTTTCGGCCACCCTCGTGGCCTTTGTCGAACCTTGCTTCACAAAGATTGGTCTCCCGACCAAGCCTCACCCAACCCATTGGTCCATTTCGACGGTCGTCGACCGGAAAGTGGATGGTCGGATTTACCTTTGCCCAACTTTCCAATTTTGCACTTTAGCCCCTCAACTTTTGGGCTATCTCATTTTGTCCCATTTCACTAAACCCCTCATCTTTCCTTTATTGCATTTAGGCCCCTCAAGACTTAAAACAGCTTTTTGATCCTTGAGGATTCCAAAAATACCTCATTTCGGCCTCCCACTAGCAATTTCTAAAAACTGCACTTTGGCCCGAATCTTCGTTTTGGCTTTAAACCCATTCGTTTCTTCCTGAAACCACTGAAGGGTTATTCCTCATGAAAAACCGAAACCCCCTCAAGCTTCCATTGACTTCCAAAAATTCATCTATGATAATTCAGTATTGCAGCCTATTCGGCAGTTGCCTTTTTAGCTGTACCGAAAACTGTTCCCGTTCTGATTTCTTTCGGCACCATAAATCTTATCTCGGAGTGCTTATTAATGCCACATAATTTTCCTTTTGCATCTCGGCTCCAGGGTACTCCCGGCAGTCGATTCAGTCATCTATACGGTAATAAATTACCGTTATACCCTTAATTAATCCTTAAATTCCAATTTTTCCCCCAAGATAAATTACCCTTGAGTCCTTTAGAATTTCTCGTGTATTACATTCACCCCTCCTTAAAGAAATTTCGTCCTCGAAATTTTCATCTGACAGTCAGGTAACATAACATAGCTCATTACCTGAATACCTCAAATTAAATATCTATTTGATCATTTGGCAAACACCTCTCGGTTGGCATTCCTTACACGTCCAATGCTTAGAAGCATACCGTGTCATTCACATAATTGCCTCTTGTGGCTCTTATCAGACGACCACACATCTTTCATCATTCTAGGCACGCACATCCTACCCTAAAACTTTGAGAATGCCCTCTCGCATTTCAAAAATCATAACTTCTTGGACTGGCTATATCATCAATCATAGACAAGTACACTTGTCAACCACCCTTGCCTTCGTATCTCGTTCACCAGATCCAGCTAAACAACCAGGCTAGCCATAAAAAAATAGACGATCCCTTCGGCACTACCTTCATAGTCGGCAGGCTAACAAGCCTCCAACTTCATCTGACACTTACAGCTATCCACCAGGTCCTGCGTTGGGCACCTCTCTGCCACGCACCTGGTGATACGAAGTAGTGCAGTCGTAGTCCTTAAGGAACTCCATCAAGCATTGCTACCTCTTGTTTAGCTCCTTCTGCGAGAAATCATACTTCAGGCTCCTCGTGGTTCGTGAGCACATCAATGCCCTATCATTCTGGTAGTGTCTCATAATCTCGAGAGCACATACCACATTTGCTAGTTCCAAGTCATACTTCGGGTAGTCCTTTCTATGCCTTAACATGATCCACATGTTATCATTCAGTTCTGTTGCACTATCATGCAACCCTATCCTTTGAGCTATCACAAGCCTTTCACTGCACTCAGCAGTTCATTCTCATTTGACTCTCTCACGAGTCCTAACATGGACACAGCTATTTCAGAGAGTTCCCTCACGAACCCCTGACAATAGCTTGTCAACCTCAAAAACTTTCCATCATTTCATAGATAAGTAGGGATCCTATCACAACACTTCGATTCATTAGAACTTGGATCCTAGTCAAACCATAACAGTCACGGTGGTACCTAAACTTTGGAATCTGACCGTCTCCTTGGCAGTACGCTAAGTAACTTAGACCCTGAGTCCCTGACTCATACCGCGAGACAGCTACCTAGCTTCCCCAGTACGTTGATCATAAGCTCTTTACTAGCCTTCATACCTTGGTCCTTGGGCTCAGATCCGCTGTTACAGGCCACACACTCATGGTGCTATCGTCATTCTTGAGCCTCCTTGTCCCGTCTCCGAGAGTTGTAATTAACCCGACTCCCGTCACTTCTGACACTTTTCATTACCAGTCTAAATCTCCAAATCTTACAGATCCTCGATCATATTCAGAGTTACATTCTCTTAGGTTTCCAACCTTTCCTCGAACCAACTTCAATTTAAAACATTTGGCTCTTTTCCCGAAATCTATCAGGACATCTTACCTTTCAGAAATTCCCGATCCCTCGTGGTGCTAATGACAATCAACCTTGATTTCACGTTCACCAACATAGAGCCTCATGCTCTCATCAATTCTTTCATAATTTGCTTACTACCTAGCAAGCCAATCTCGATCATAACATCAATCGTGATGTTCCTTAACATTTTCCTCAATGTTCCTCGTGCATCTCTTTATCTGAGGAGTACACTATCATATCATTAATTCTGAGATCCTCAATGTTCCTCATATGTCTCCCTATCCGAGGAGTACATCATCATATCATTAACTCTATGATCCTTAATGTTCCTTATGTGTCTCCCTAACCGAGGAGTACACCAATATATCATCAATAGACACAATTACCAACGCGACTTCAATACGAATGGTACTTTCATCAATTCCGAGATCATCATCTCAATATCCTTATTATCGAAACATCGATTTCAGAATACCTTATTTCCTTATCTTAACCTCGATCACATATCAATCATAGAAATATCCCAGCCTCTTGCGGCTGTTTCATTATTCATTAAATTCGAGGTACAAGATATCGTTTCTCTCAATTATCACCTTTTTTAAAGTCTGATAATTTTTATCCTCAATCAAGCCATACACGGCTAATCATCCTATAACCTTAAGCTATCATTGGCAATCATCATTAAGAAATAATCTCGTTAATACTTCCGAGAATATATCCTATCATTTCTTAATTCCTTTTATGGCTTTTCACTGACCGCAAGTGCTCGTACCATATCTTGACAGGCTTCTTATTTCCATAACTTGCTGACATCACTGAGCGATACATATCTCAATTTGCCCACCAAGGCTACCTGGACTAACTGTCTAGTCATACGAGAGTTCCAATCTTCAAAATCGAAAATCTCCAATCCTCAATCAATTTGGGTCTATAGCTTCTCTTACTGTGACCTAACATCTTGGCACATCTGCCATCATTTGATCCTTTCATTCACGTCCAAGATTTGCACAATCTTTAAGATGACAATTATAACCTTACTACCAGCTAGAGCAGTTAGGTACTTACATCACCTACGATACTCTCATCCTTACTAGATTTCTTCCTTTGAAAACTCTAAAGTTTCATTACGAATCCCTAGATCCTCAATCAATTCCTTTCAAGAAATTCCTCAAAAAAAATCTCAAACCGATCAATCCTCGAATATCCCAAATCAGATCACACTATCTGGTTCCATTTATCTTGCAAGAACTCGATTCCCTTTACCACAATGGCTTACCATTCATCACGGTGCTTTTAAGCTCTCTTCGTCGGGTTGACTACCGACCACTTTACCTAATTTCGTAGGTTCATTTGACACACTGAAACGTAGTCACAACCTCTGTTGACTAAGTCTCCTTATCATTCCTTTACGGTCGATACGACCTTCAAGTACCTCTTTCCGTTTTAGTACCCGAACTCTACCTTGAGTTGAGACTACCATCTCACTATTCATCGGTCAAGCCTTTGGACCGGTCATGCTCCACTACCTGAAATCTCATACGGAGAATCCACTGACTCTCACCTTTCGTTCTTCAGATCCAGTTGACTATTGACACCCGACCATTAAATTAGTTCTTCTTAGGCACTACTCTTTCCGTCAGCCAGCACACAGCTGTCATCATCACCCCCATCATATGGTAGGCTTACTCCTACATCATATGTCAACCCTCACTCGGGTACGTCCCGGGTGAAAACTACACGGTCTCGTCGTAGTCCTCTAAGAACTATCATTCGTCGTCGTTGCCCTGAGTCTAACTCCTTCTGTAAGAACCTTCATTCTAGGCCCTCATCATGGTCTGGTGATTCCATCACCTCATAGGTAGTGCCTACACGGCTCACGAGCATGCATCTTTCCTTTCCATTTCATACGTTAGGTAGCATTCCTTTGAGCCACCCAACACGACCATCTCATGATCCCATTGCAATCTTTAAATAGGACACACAGTCCATATTTAATCTGTCTCTTTTAGATTCCTGAGGCTTCCGGCCTCGATCATTCATAGCTAGTGTTACACCTTGCACCCATTGGGACTTGGATCTCCCCTACAAGGTACAAACCCTACTGTGTTGCCCCAGATATTCAGCATCTGATCGTCTCCTCGGCAGTACACTAAGCAACTTAGATCCTGGGTCCCTGACCCATACCGCGAGACAGCTAACTAGCTTCCCCGGTACGTTGATCGTAAGTTCATCACAAGCCTTCTGCTCGGTCCCTAGATCCAGATCTGTTACTGCGAACACCGACCAGTAGTGCCGTCACCCTGCTAGGGTTCCCTTATCCCGCCTCTGTGAGTCTCATCGGTTACACCACTTTTGCCTCATCAATTGACACACTCTTGCGCCATCATTTGGCCATCTTTGGCCTCTCGTTTGTCCCAATCCGTGGGATCCCATATCTTATTTCCGGAGCTACTAAATGAACCTTGAAAATACTTATCCTTTGATCCTAACTCATCAGCTAGGCCCTGACACATCAGACTAATCATTCCTGATCCGATCATCCTCGATAACTATCAGTTATCCAATCCTTCCTTACAGTGATTTTGACTAATGTCCTCGAATCATTAGTCTCTAAAATCTCTCGGGTCCATAATCATGGTTACCGAGTCATCCTTACATTCGAATCATATCATCGGATCCTTATTCCAATAGCTAGATTATTCTGCTCGAACTAGCTTCTATCAGGCATTCTACTATTCACCGAGAATAGTAGTCTTCTACTGAAATAGTGTCTGTCGTGAAAAGTACACCAGGTAAGTTCCCAGAAAATAGTGGTGGGTCTTAATGGACGCACTTAAGTACCAAGTCTTTCCTTAGCCAGAACTAGCCTAGACATGTACTTCCACTACAACGCACTTATCCAGTAACCGTCAATACCCAAATCTTACGGTGGCTTTACTTATCTAGCCACACGCGACCTTTTCCTTAGGTTCGCTCTAATATCATCTATACTAGAGTCAGACATTTTCTATGTCCTTAACAATTCCTCTCTGATACCAACTGTAACACCCCGTCCCTATCGAAGGGCGTGTCACTATGCTGGGGCCCATCGTATCCATACATAACCTCTTCCCTTATACATTTCTCATACATCAAATACATATCTCAAAGGGAAATCCCCCAGCATATCATTCACAATACGGAAGCGATAATCGAAACCTGATATGGTACATAATCAACTCATTATATTTAAATCAATATAAGAATCCGTACCATATATTACCATCATATCCTCAATTACATAAATACAATGAGACACGTCTCCCGAGATAACATCTAACACCCTAGGTGCAAATCATATGAAACCTCGAGCATACATCAGATACATTTCTCAATAAATTAAATACTGGAAACTCCTGCTGAATCCATCGGCCATGCCATTGTTGGAAATGTATGCCCTAAAGACACTTTTTATTTAATTTATGGTAATGATGTTTCTTTTTAGTCAGTTTATTGCACATATATCTTTTGCATTTAATTGTTGGAAAAGTGTACATGCTATTAAGTAAGTGATTCATGTGATGGGTCGTTCTTCACAGTTATGCATGAATCATGGGTACTTAATAAGCAAGAAAAATATTACTCTTGATCTTTTGATAGAACTGGGCATTCTATCATGATAAGATCATTGTGCAATAGATCCTAATGGAGGATGGCTTGCCTTAACCAGTAAACAGTCCGTTTACTCTAATTGTACAAGCGCATTTGGAATGCGTAGAGTGGACCTGTGATAGAAGCTAATGACAAAGTACTAATTATCATGGAGCTAGTCTATCACTGCTACTACGTGGACGAGTACTCTAATACTTGAGTATTAGTTGGTGGTCTAGTGAACCTAGAGCTATATTCTTAGATTCACTGTAGGTGAGGTCTATCAAAGATCAACAACCTTGTGAGTTGGGAGTGTGGTTTCTAATTAGCTAAGACAGACTAATACAAGATAGTTTCTGTGATTCACCCCCTTGTGATTGTCCAAGAATAATCAAATAATCCAGGGCCCTGGGAACGTGACTTAAGAGTGTGTGCTTCTGGGTAGCTCCCAGTGATAAGCAAGTACATTCGAGTAGTCATGGATTATTGGACTAGTGATCTAAGGATGGTAGAAGTCATTTAGAGAGGTGTTAGTACATTATTCCTTTCTAAATGATGGGTGTTACACAGAGGGGTATTATCGTTATTACACTAGTAGGTCAAAGACATCGCACATGCAAAATTATTCGTGGGGTCAGTGTTACCATATGGTGATAGTTGGAACACTTAGAATGACAAAATATAGCTACTGGGTAGCAGGGATATTTTGGTCATTTTAGCAGCCATGAATAATTTGTCTTTTGGTCCCCAAGGTAGCTCGATGTAACTCATGTATTATTTAATACATTTTGGCTTGTTGGGTGAATTACATTGAGAGAGAATTATTTAATAGTTCATTGGTTTTAATTAATTAATTGGGCTAACCCAATTAGAGAATTAATTAAAATGGACTTGGCCCACTAAGGTTTGGCCCACTAGGGTTTTAGCCCTAGGGTTCTCCCTATATATATATTCTCTCTCTAGTTGTTTTAAACCCTAATTTCGATTTTCTCTTCTTCACCAAGAGAGGCCACGAGTTTGAGTCATACCTTGGAAGATCAAGAGATCTGATGCGAAGGAGCCGACGAATCGCAGGACAGTCGTCATCTCCACCACGCGAAGAAGCCGTCGCGCCTCCTCCTTCTGTCGCTCCATTCCGACCGGTAATCCGAAGAAAAAGTAAGCCTTCTAGATTCTTTTCTATACGAGGATCGATTTTTGTTTAAAATCGCTTCCGTTGCATGCTTTGATCCTCGTAGACGGTCCTTCAGCCATCATGTGCCGTCATATCTCAACCTGCTCTTTGCCCTAACTGCAAGTCTCAACTGGAACGTTGAATGTTCCAGGGGCATAACCCATTAGAAGATGAAACTTCTAGTGAGGGTCCAAAAACATATATATGATGCATGATGCAATAACATGAATAAACATATACCCATAATGTAACTTCCCAGGCATCCCCAGCCCGGCTAGGAATCCTAGGTAAATCCTGAACCTCTGCGGGATAGGCTTAACGTTATTCCCTCAATGCCCTAGGGGAATTACGGCTACACTCTGAGGGTATCATCCCATCCCCATGCACAAGTTTCAATATGACAATAATATCGTGCAACGTAAATATCACGACTTTCAATGCAATATGACAAATGAATATTGCAATTCATAAATAGCATGCATATATAACAATCATATCATGAATATAAGTTCTTGTGAGAATACCACTCACCTTTCATACTTAGGAGAGGACGACTCACCTTTTGAGACAAACTTGCATTTTTCTCGAAAAACGTGCATCGTCTCGATATGCGTGCCCTGCCTCAATTTTTGTGTCAACTCTCAAAAGTTGCACCAATCTCATCATCTCGATCTCCTCAATCATAAAATAATATTTAATCACTAAATATCCTCAAAATTCCATTTATTTCCTATTTCCTTTCATTTTCCTTCATTTTTCCTTCTAAAAATCCCAATAATTATATCAAGACTATTTCCTCAAATCTAACTTCACAACAATTCATTATATTCTATGAACTTTCAAGGAAAAATACTGAACTTACTCAGATATTGCGTTTTCAAGTAAAATGAGGCACTTTGGTGCAGAAACCGAGGCATCAGGAATCCCAAATCCCAATCTTTTTGCACAAACCTCAATAAAATATTTTTCTCTATTTTCTAGGATTTTTTTTCAGATTTTTCTGAGGCCCCACGCGCCTGCACGCGCCCACACGTGCTAGGGCGACTGGGCGCGCGTGAAGCACGGCGCGTGACCGGCACGCGCCGGTCGTCTTCTCCGGCGTTCCGGTCGCCGGCGTTCTTGGATTTTTGCACCACTGGAAAGCCCTCAACCCATCGATCCTTGTGGCACCTTCCTCGGCCTGAAAGAACAACCGGAAGGGGTCCAACCGGAGGCTTAAAGACTCGGCTAGTCGCACCGCCTCCATTTTCCGGCGACCATCGAACAACCCTCAAACCTTGATGAAAATGTGCCAAAATCTCTAGAAAACATCTTCAAGCCATGAGCAACAAAAGCCCCATGGTCTTGGCTCCCAATTTGATCATTTTCGTGTCCGATTTGAAGCTCGAAAAGCCCTAAGTTTCGGCCTCTTTAGAACGCCTATTTATAGGCCTTTTCGAGCAACCAAATGCCCTTGGCTGAGCTACCCATCACTCATAGAGCTTATACCTCCCTTATATAGGCCTGGATCGAGCCTCATCCGACCAGAAAAGCCATTTGCAGGCATCATCATCGCGCGACCAAAACTGGTCGATTCTTCGTCGATTTTTGGCCACCCTCGTGGCCTTTGTCGAACCTTGCTTCACAAAGATTGGTCTCCCGACCAAGCCTCACCCAACCCATTGGTCCATTTCGGTGGTCGCCGACCGGAAAGTGGATGGTCGGATTTACCTTTGCCCAACTTTCCAATTTTGCACTTTAGCCCCTCAACTTTTGGGCTATCTCATTTTGGCCCATTTCACTAAACCCCTCATCTTTCCTTTATTGCATTTAGGCCCCTCAAGACCTAAAACAGCTTTTTGATCCTTGAGGATTCCAAAAATACCTCATTTCGGCCTCCCACTAGCAATTTCTAAAAACTGCACTTTGGCCCGAATCTTCGTTTTGGCCTTAAACCCATTCGTTTCTTCCTGAAACCACTGAAGGGTTGTTCCTCATGAAAAACCGAAGCCCCCTCAAGCTTCCGTTGACTTCCAAAAATTCGTCTATGACAATTCGGTATTGCAGCTTATTCAGCAGCTGCCTTTTTAGCTGTACCGAAAACTGTTCCCGTTTTGATTTCTTTTGGCACCATAAATCTTATCTCGGGGTGCTTATTAATGTCACATAATTTTCCTTTTGCATCTCGGCTCCAGGGTACTCCCGGCAGTCGATTCAGTCATCTATACGGTAATAAATTACCGTTATACCCTTAATTAATCCTTAAATTTCAATTTTTCCCCCAAGATAAATTACCCTTGAGTCCTTTAGAATTTCTCGGGTATTACAACATGCCCAAGAAATGAAACTTGGGACAGATAGAACTCGCACTTCGAGAACTTGGAGTACAATTGGTGTTTCCTGAGGGTTCCTAACACTATTCTCAAGTGCTCCTCATGGTCACTCTTATTCGAAGAATACACCTATATATAATCTATGAAGACGATCACAAACTGATCCAGGTAAGGCTTGAACACCCTTTTCATAAGATCCATAAACGCTGCTGGACCGTTAGTTAATCCGAATGGCATTACAAAATATTCAAAATGATCATACCTTGACCGAAATGCCATCTTCGAAACATCATCTGGTTTAATTCTTAGCTGATAATATCCGGATCTCAAATCAATCTTCGAGAACACCTTCGCTCCCTATAGTTGATCAAACAACTCGTCTATCCTTGGGAGCGGATACTTGTTCTTTAAAATGGTTTTATTTAGCTGACGGTAGTCAATGCACATCCTTAGACTCACGTCTTTCTTCTTTACAAATAGCACTGGCGTGCCCAACGGAGACGTGCTTGGCCTAATGAACCCCATATCAGTCAATTCTTGTAACTGACTCTTCAATTCTTTCATCCCTGTCAGAGCCATCTGGTATGGCGGAATTGATATCGCCTAGGTTCCTGTCACTAACTCAATTGAGAACTTGATTTCCTGAGGTGGAGGTAGTCCCAGTAATTCTTCTAGAAACATGTCATCATATTCTCGTACCACTCGCACCTCATTGAGTTTCGGTACCTCTCTTTCTTCTGACTGAGCATAAACTATGAATCCATGAGCTCCTTGGCTCAACAACTTTGTAGCCTTCACTGCTGAAATCATCTTTATGACCTCTGGTCGCCTTGTCCTTGAAATTTAACCCACCCTTCCTCGAGTTTTCTTATGGTCGTTATCTTCCTACGACAGTCTATATTGGCGTCGTACTTGGACAAGAAGTCTTTCCCTAAGATTATGTCGAAGTCATATACTTTTAACAGAATCAGATCAGTTTGGAATCGAACATTACTCAGGCTAATTTTGCATCCCCTCACCATTTCTGAGGACTTCATACTCTTACCCATAGGTGTTGAAATCACCATAAGACACCCCATAGACTTGGTTTCTACTCTCAATGTAACACCCCATATTTTTCAATCCACAAGTTGGCTATGTTTAATGTTTACAATACCTGGACGTTATTGGAAATCCTTTATTAACGGAAGCAAGGACCGAACCTGAGAGCTTAAATAGCTAGGATTTCCATGATTTATTAAGGATGCATGCATATGCTTAGGCGACTTCCAAGTATCTTAGCAACTATTCACAATAGACCACTATGACATAATTGTGACTTCACGAACACATGTATACCCACACACAAGTAGAAGTATCACCAAACACATCCCTTAAATTTTAAGACATACCCATCCAAACAACAGTTATTCCCTAACCTCAACATAACCTTCTCAAGATCAAAGAAATAAGTGCAACATACAACTCCCACAGTCTTATAGGGTTTAATAGTACATCACTTGAGACATATGTTTACAGGACTTTAAGTTAGATATAATGGAAATTAAGTCTCGGCCACCTCCTTTTCGATTCTTCTGCTTGACTCCCCAGTACCTGGCACATCTACCATACTTGGAACGTGGAATGTGAAGGACCATCCACGAGGATCAAAGCATGCAGCAGAAGCATTTTAAAAATCAAACCTATCCTCGTAGTGATTAGAATCTAGGAAACTTACTTTTCCTTCGGATTACCGGACGGAATGGAGCAACAGGAGGAGGAGGGGCGGCAGCTTCTTCGCGTGGTGGAGACGACGGCTGTCCTGCAATCCTTCGGCTCCTTCGCATCAGATCTCTTGATCTTCCAAGGTATCACTCAAAACTCGTGGCCTCTCTTGGTGACGAAGAGAAAAAACGACTTAGGTTAAAAAACAACTAGAGAGAGAATATATATAGGGAGAACCCTAGGATTAAAACCCTAGTGGGCCAAACCCTAGTGGGCCAAGTCCATTTAATTAATTTTCTAATTGGGTTAGCCCAATTAATTAATTAAAACCAATGAACTATTATTTTATTCTAGCCCAATTAATTATGGACCATTCTGAATAAAATAATTCTCTCTCAATGTAATTCACCCAACAAGCCAAATGTATTAAATAATACATGAGTTATATCGAGCTACCCCGGGGACCAAAAGACAAATTATTCATGGCTACTAAAATGACCAAAATATCCCTGCTATCCAGTAGCTATATTTTGTCATTCTAAGTGTTCCAACTATCACCATATGGTAACACTGACCCCACGAATAATTTTGCATGTGCAATGTCTTTTACCTACTAGTGTAATGACGAAAATACCCCTCTGCGTAACACCCATCATTTAGAAAGGAATAATGTACTAACACCTCTCTAAATGATTTCTACCATCCTTAGATCACTAGTCCAATAATCCGTGACTACTTAATGTACTTGCTTATCACTGGGAGCTACCCAGAAGCACACACTCTTAAGTAACGTTCCCAGGGCCCTAGATTATTTGATTATTCTTGGACAATCACAAGGGGGTGAATCACAGAAACTATCTTATATTAGTCTGTCTTAGCTAATTAGAAACCATACTCCCAACTCACAAGGTTATTGATCTTTGATAGACCTCACCTACAGTGAATCTAAGAATATAGCTCTAGGTTCACTAGACCACCAACTAATACTCAAGTATTAGAGTACTCGTCCACGTAGTAGCAGTGATAGACTAGCTCCATGATAATTAGTACTTTGTCATTAGCTTCTATCACAGGTCCACTCTACGCATTCCAAATGCGCTTGTACAATTAGAGTAAACAGACTGTTTACTGGCTAAGGCAAGCCATCCTCCATCAGGATCTATTGCACAATGATCTTATCATGATAGAATGTCCAGTTCTATCAAAAGATCAAGAGTAATATTTTTCTTGCTTATTAAGTACCCATGATTCATGCCTAACTGTGAAGAACGACCCATCACATGAATCACTTACTTAATAGCATGGACACTTTTCCAACATTTAAATGCAAATAATATATGTGCAATAAACTGACTAAAAGAAACATCATTACCATAAATTAAATAAAACGTGTCTTTAGGGCATACATTTCCAACAGAATGTTCCAGGGTATCAAACACCTAAGTTAGATATTGACAACTAAGTGAGATGGTTCAAAAGTAATAATGCGTGTAGATGTAAAATGCAACATGAGAATGAAGTCTCCTAAAACACCTTAGTCCACCGAGGCACGTGATTGGAGTTTGATGTCCTTAGCCCCTCTGAGGGCACCAGACTCCTTAGCCCCACCGAGGGCACCAGATTCCTTCCCCAAATCACCACACCCACCTCATCAACGATTCACAACACCGAAGATGCACGCAAGAATGAAGAAATATGCTTTAACAAAGAGAAGCATAAAGTGTAAGCCACAATCATCACACAAATGAACCAACATATGACCAATATGGAGCTTATTGGAATCAAAAACCACTCATCTTGCTGGTTTACCTTTCGGAGTTACTGTTCATAGGGTATCGGCCTTGGTATTGCTGCAGTTACAGAAGTTCCATGTCACCAAATCAAAATATTTTTATACAGGGTTCGAGGTAATTAAAAGAGGAGTATTGCATAAAATTTTCACGAAAAAAGGCCTTCTTACGCGCTCGCACGCGCCCTTAGAAGGGTGGCCACGTGCTGCCTCCTTCCCTGTTACGGATTCTACAACCTACAATTAAAAATGCTATAACTTGCTCATTTTCGCTCCGATTTGCTCTATGTTCAAACCTACGGACTCCCCTTTCCGTGATCCACAACCTTATGGAAAGAGAATCACTTACCTCTTTGATTTTCCCACTATTTTTGCTGCTTTCTGACGAGGTATCTTTACCCTTCCTCTTCTTTACTTTCTTTGATTTCTTTCTTCTCCTTCTTGCACTTGTTTTCTTTCAATACTCTAGCTTTACGTTGCTCTCTCCTCGTCACCTTTATATAGTCTTTCAAGTCCCCAAATCTTCAAGATATCTCTTAGCCCTTAAGTCACCCATTTTCTTCCCAAGCTATCATTACAATCTTTTAAGTTTTCCTTAACTTTTATCTTCCCATTCAAGCTTCTACTTCCTTCCAATCCCAAACTTCCAAATCTTATCTTCACATGACTTCTAGGGTAAGAACTCATCATGGCCCTTATCTCTTCCCTTCCAAGCCAATCCTAGTCTTCCAAGTTATGCTATCCTAAGACTTTTGGTGTAAGATTAATCATTCTTCCATAAGACTTTAAGGTGAAGTTCCCAAATCCAATCCTATCTCTCCAAGTCATGTCTTCTAGGGTAAGGAATCATCATTGCAATCATTTCCTTTATTATGTTAATGCCCTGAATCAAAATACCATTCATTTTGCTACTATAATTTCTATTACAACATCCAAGCTTTATATCAAGTTCTGGGGTATTACACTCAAACTCCAAACCAAAGCATGCGATATAAAAGAATAAGTAGACCCTAGATCTATCAATGCATGCACAGGAGATCCAAAATGAAGAGAGTACCTTGGATAGTTGCAAGATTCGCCTCTACGTCCTTCTTGGTCAAATTATAGATTCGCCCCTGCCAGGTCCCCTTTCCTTCTTCAATCTTAGCTATTGCTCTTTCTTCTTCAGGTAATTCCTCGAGATGTGCCTTTGCTAGTTGCAATTTTAGCAAATCACACTCACTGGTGTTGCTGCTATGGCTTTACCTTCTTGGATCATTCCCTTTAAGCAATTTCTGAAAGTATGCCCGGGTTGTCCACAGGTGTAACGGATAATGCTTTGGCTATCGTACCTTTTGCCCGAGTGCCTCTTTTTTCATTTAAAGCACACCTTGCCCTTTTTCACGATCTTCCCATCCCGAGGTCCCAAAGTTAAGTGGGATTTCTCTGATTTTCCTCCAGTTTCAACTATTGTGGCCTTTAGTTTTGCCACCCGTGTCATATTCTCCTCGGCTGTCATAGCTTTGAAAGCTATATCCGCATAAGACTCCACATGGACCAAGCTCATCAGCTATGGAAATTTGATTCGTAAGCCTTGTAAGAATTTTCGTCCCTTCTCCACATCGTCCATCCCGTACAACGGCATATACTTGATTAACTGCAAAAATTCAGCCTAATATTGGGCTACAAACATATTTGGCCCTTGGCATAAGTTCATAAACTCTTGAGCTCTAGCCAACGTCCAGGAAGTGGGAAAGAATTTCCCATTGAACAGTTCCTTAAACCGTTCCCACGACATTTGGGGTGCCTTCCCCAATCCTATGTTCGTTACCGACCCTTGAGATCTCGTCCCATTAGGTATCGCTCGCTGCATAGACCTCCACCATTGGGCCGCTTCCTCTTCCAGCATATAGGTCGCACACTCGACCTTGTCCTCATTCAAGATTGTCAATCTTTGTAGGATCTTCTTGGTTTGGTCCAATCAGTATTCACTGATTACAGGGTCATTTGTCGGTTTTCCTCGAAACATTAGCGGGTTTTGTTGTAGATACCTTTCCAAAGCATCTACTCTTCTTTACTCGAGTTGCAACTCCAAAATTTGCCCAACCATGCCTTCTAGGATTCTCTCGATCCTATCAATTCAGCCTTTATCGAGGTCAGCTCGTGCATCTCTTTGATCTCCCACACCACCTCCTAGGTGTGAGTTGGTGTTCTTTCTTCGCCATTGCCTCTCTCGTGCCTGTTCCTTCTTGTATTCACCATCTGGTAAGAAGATAGGGCGATCTATTAAATTATCACGGCATGGGACAATTCAATTTGAATAAGCAACAAGAGTATGCCACTAAATATTTCAAAAATCCTAACCTAATTCCCAAAACTTACGTTCGCTTTACTCATCAAGCCACATGCGAACTTTTCCTTAGGTTCGCTCTGATACCAACTGTAACACCCCAAATTTCTTGAGTGTGTTATAACTTAGGATTTCAGGAATATAAAAATTTTTCATATCACAATACCTATCATACATCACACAATATCCCAAAAACCCTAATTTTCACCTTCCCATCTTAACAAACCCAATAATTGAATAGCTAAGACAGGTGTTAAAATTTCAAATGAGGAAGCTAGATTGAACTTGATATGGTTCACAACCATAATGCTTTATTTATCATAAAATTATTCAAGACGTCTACAAAATACATTACATGGACATCATCTCTAGCAAGTGATAACTGAACATCTTAAGCATATCCAAAATTACACAGGTTCGCACATAAACAAAAATATGCTAAACGTGCTATAGACAGTAAATTAAGCTTATTCTTCAGCTACCTCTTTTCCCTTAGAGCCACTTGTCGAACCTAGACTGTTTGAATATTCCAGGGACATAGTCTAATTAGAAGATGAATCTTCTAGTGAGAAACTCCAAAAACAGTTTATATCGATGCATGATCAGGTATAAAATGTATGAGAAGACAAGGAGAACTACTTTGAGGTGACTCGTGAACACGTCAACCTCCTCCAACGAGAGTTTTCTCAATGGCGCACGCATAGCGCCTCTCGGGAGGTCCCTAACCATGTCACTTCAGCCCTATCTCATAGAACTCATGCAAGCGCCCCATCCATTGTTCCTTAGACTCATAGTCTTCCCCACGAGAGCTTTCTCAATGGCACAAACATAACGCCTCTCGGGGGATATCCGAATTTTGCCCTCAACCAACAACAATTAGGTTAAACAATATGGCCACACAAATTTTATAAATGCAATAGTTAAAAAGCCAACAACATATATTTTTCAGAAAAATACATTTCATATATGCAACATGATTTCATGTAAGAGAGCAACAAGAGTTTACGTACAAGAAATTCACAAAACACGTCTCATGCAATAAAAGTCTCTCATAAGAGAATAATAAATAGGATTTGGAGTATAAAAGTCTCACCTTGTTAGTTTATTTCTTGGACGGTACGATTTCACTACAAATGGCCTAGGTTTCTGCAGAAAACACACGTTTCAGTAAACCTAATCTCAAATATTTTTACATAGGGTTGAGGGGCATTAAATTAGGGACAAAATAGAAAAAATTAAAGAAAAATGGGCCCCTGATGCTCCCTAGAAATGTGGGCCACGCGCCTCATGTGCAGCCACTTTCCAACGCATGTAACTCATGCGCGGCTACCAGATTTTGGACAACTTATCCTCATTTTCTTATTTTGGCCATTACTTCCTCATTTTAACTCCGATTCGACCCCCGTTTGAACCTACGTGACCCTCTCTTCCCCTTCTATAGGGTTTTCAAAAAAAATGGGACTTACCTAGCTTTTTTTCTGACTAATTTTGCAAATTCTGGGGAAGACACGCAACTCCGATCAGGCTCGTTCTCCGTCGCTTCTCCGTTGCTTTCTTCCGCCTTCTTATAGAATTTCCTCTCCTATCTTTAGAGAAAGCTTCTCCACTTAGAGTACCTCACTCCTCAAAACTCTCTTGAATGATTTCAGAACAACCCATGGTGCCTATTTATAGATTACTTGAACAAATCATATTACGCCACTTGTCATAAGCTTAGCCATAGACTCCAAAGACTCAAACCTATAATTGAATGGCTTTTTAAATCCAAAGCTAGAATGAATTTAACTTTTGAAATCCGAGCTAATACCCCAAAATTCTTCCAAATGACATTTTGGTCCTTATTTCAAGTTCTCAACTTTAATATTTTACCACATGAACTTATAATTTCATTCTTATTTTGTTTGGATAATTCTCTAATTACAATTACACCCTAAAACAACAAATTTATCGAGATACTTAAAATTTTAAAATTAATAATTCAAAATTACTCGATATGTACGATTTTCGGGAAGCCCTTACCATCATTCGGTCTTTCAGGTACAACTTAGCTTAACCGAAAATTGTCTCTTATTTTATTTCTTTCAGCATCATAAATCTCACCTCGAGACGCTCATCAAAAATATACCTTCGTCCTTAGGTATTTAAGCTCCAGGGCACTCTTTGCAACTGATTCAATCACTTGTTTCCATTTCAAGCATATTTTTTGGTATTTTAAACTCACTTAAAATACGTGGCATCTTCACAAAAATATGGGGTATTATAAAAGGGCCAATATGGGCTGGTGGATTGCGGTGCTTTAGGGATGCATCATGCATCCTGTAAATGCTCTGGGGAATTTTCTTGATCTAGTTTTTCGCGTTATACAACAAGTCCCACCAGGCTTAGTGCTCCCATACATAGTAGATCTTCAGTTGGGCTATTTGGTATCTATACTAACCCCAAAAATGCAAAAATTAGCTCATCAACTTTTAGAATAGGTTATTTACCCTGATATCGAGACATTTATCAACCATTTACGCAAGGCAGAGAAAAACCAAGGAATTGGAGACATGCCAGTAGACACGAATGACCTTATAGAGTTTCCTGAGGAGAGGGAACTCACGCCACCCACTACGTCAGAGTTAGAAGAAGAGTAGTTCTATCGTGAGTTAGGAAATTTTGTGGGTTGTAGATATGTACGATGAAAAAAAAATTGAATATTTTGTATTATATTAGTGATGGTAGAATAGGTGTAGCATTTACCCCTTACCTGCGAGAATTTTGGATTGTATGACAAATGGTATAGCAAACTCGGATGGCATAGATAACACACTAGTAGCTGTGTATAAAAGGAAGGATGTAATGAAGTAATGGTAGTATGAGATGTGACGTAATGTAATGACCCGTTAGAGGGCTCAGTATTTATTCAGGAATTATTTAATTAATTAGTATTTGATTAAGACATTTTTCCAATTAATTATTTAATGTGGCAATTTAGAGATTTTGAAGGGAAATAATAGCATTTAATTCTTTTTAATGTTGGAATTAAAGGAATTTGCCAAGGTGGCGATCTAGTAATTTCTAATTGAGAGAATAGCATTTAAAGAGAATTTAATTCTAGTAATTTATTGTAGAAATTAAATGCTAGGACATGAAGGTTATTTAGAAATTTGTTATTAGAATTTAATTATTAATTGAAGTTATTGTGATTAAGGGATTAATATAATCCATAAGTGAGATGGTTTTGGTTTAAAGTCTCCTAGTTATAAGATATCCATATGTGAGATGGTTTTGGGTTAAAGTCTCCTAGTTATATTAGGAGAAGGAATCCATGTTAGAAAGGGAGTAGGATCTAGGGTTTTATATAGCATTTAATGGCATTTATTTATTGTGAAAATTAAATGCAAGGGCATGAAGGTAATTCTAGAGTTTTATTATTATTTAAGAGTTTTAATAATAATTTTTGTATTATTATTAATTAAGTGAGATTATGTATTTAAAGGAGAATGAGAATCCATGTATGAGATGGTTTTGGTTTAAAGTCTCCGAGTTATATTAGGAGAAGAAATCCATATTATAAAGGGAATGGGATCTAGGGTTTTTATACCTCTATATATAGAGCCCATTAGCTTAGCTTTTTTTCACGCCATGTGAAGAACTAAGAGGCCAAGAGATAGCAAAGGCTTGCTAGAGTCTTCAAGATCGCTCTAGGGTTCAATCAGAGAGTTCTATCAGGCAAGTATTCTTCCTGTAATCCCTTTCATTACAGGTTCATATCAGTTTTTCAGATTATTCCAGTTCTTCATTGAGTTCTCAGATTTTATATCAATAAGTAGAGACGTACATATATATATGCGTATATCAATTAATTTATGAGCAAGTTTTATTAATCCTCATCCATTTTGGATTGACAGTTTTATTAATCCTCATCCATTTTGGATTGCAAGTTCCATTAATCCTTATCCATTTTGAATTGCAAGTTCCATTAATCCTCATCCATTTTGGATTGACAATTCTATTAATCCTCATTCATTTTGGATTGCAAGTTCCATTAATCCTTATCCATTTTGGATTGCAAGTTCCATTAATCCTCATCCATTTTTGATTGCAAGTTCTATTAAACCTTATCCATTTTGGATTGCAAGTCCCATTAATCCTTATCCATTTTGGATTGCAAGTTCGATTAATCCGTATCCATTTTGGATTTCAAGTTTTATTACTCTAAGTTCTAATATCGAGATACCTTGTATCGTATCTGGATGTATCTAAAATTCTTCGAGTATGATATTCGCATGGTTTGTTTATGCATCCAGAGATGTCAACATAATATCCAAATGTCTCGCCTGATATCCGGATGCCTCCCCCATAAGTTGAATTTTTCATTCGAATAGTCACCAATTATATCCGAATGCATTAGTGAGATATCCGAATGACCAGAATCATATCCGGATGTCCTAGTTCATATCCAAATACATCCCAGCATATCCGAATAGCTTCCGCTTTGAATATCAGTGTATCCGGATGAGCCTTCTTCATATCTGGATGTCTTTCATCATATTCGGATATCCTTCCTGATATCCAGATGACTTTTCCAGAAATCTAATTTAGCTTCCAGTGAGTTCTAATTCAAGTTTAGTTCAATTAATGTATTTAATACCTTCCAACATTGAATTCATAAGCCAGAACATGACAAGTTAACAATACCCATACCCTAAATCATAGTTCATTGAATCTTTGTATTCTAATATATAGATAAAGATCATATCATGTTTAGCATTATTATAACATGATCAGCATTATTTTGTGAGATTATGTGCATACATTTTGGTATGAGCATTGAGCATGACTTTATATGGAGCACTACATATCGTGTGCTAGCATTTATGTGAGCATTGCATTGCATTATGCGCGCCAGGCGGCTTGTCTGCAGGGATCCCATTAGTTTCAGTTTCAGCTTAGTTTATGAGTTACCTGCCTGGGGGCCACAAGGGGGATAGGGGCATATTGCCCACAGTATGTGCTTACAGTTTTTATGTATGCAGGTTTCAGATCAGACAGGTATGTATTATCAGATTATGTGGGCCTATGAGCCAAAATTGCATACCTGCATTTAGTTTACAGTTTATGTGCATTACATTTGTATTAATGCAAACAGAAAATGATTATACAGTACAAGTTCAGTCAGTTATTTATCAATATCGATATTCTTCGATTCAGCTTCAGTATTCTTTCTAGCTTATTACTTGTTGAGCTTTATAGCTCACCTTATACTCTTCACCCTTCCAGGTTCTAGCAGGAGAGTACTAGATGTGGGGCCTAGCAGCAATAGTCTATAGTGTGTGTACGTGGAGCCGCTCAAGATAAAAGATGTCTGGGAGTCTATTGAGTTTTATAGTGTTTTCTCAGTTGAGATTTATTTTATATTTCAGTTGAGGGATTGTCCCTTAGACAAAATTTGTGCTTTTTAGTCTGTATTGACTCAGAGTTTTCTTTTATTCCAGTTGATTGAGATGTTCAATTATGGTATCAGATTTCAGTTTATCAGTTAGTTTATTTTATTTTCCCCGTAGCACCTCTTTTTAGGCAGTTCTAGGAGAGGGGGTGTTATAGTATTGGTATCAGAGCAGTGTTTTGAGGAGTCTCCCGTACACACATAGGATGTTAGGTAGAGTTAGGACTTGTGTCTGTCAGTTAGATATATTGACCCAATTAGCGATATTCTAAAACCTAAGTGGTGATGCAGGAAGATGAGTAATAGTGGTGGATGACCCCGGACTCGCAGTTAAGTTGTTTTTATTCCGGTGGAAGTTCCAGTATCCATGCCTGGCTTTCCAGGGGAGTCTAGAAGTGATCTACAACAAGGTATTACTGAGATGCGTGATATGTTAGCAGGATTGATAAGGGTAGTTAATACCCTAGTTACTAATTAGGTAAGGGAATCAGTTCCCTAAGAAGTAGGAGGTAGTAGAGGCGATAAGCTAGTCGCTCCAATAGCTCCAGTTGTGGAGGCAGATACAGGGAGTCAGCAATTAAAGGATTTCATGGCCTTCCAACCACCAGCGTTCTAGGGAGGCATAGATGTAGTAGCGGTTGAGAATTGGATGTTATCGATAGAGAAACATCTCCGATGCTATCGATATTATGGACGATCGTCGAGTGCGACTTAGTACATTTTTATTCAGGGGTGACATCGAGAGATGGTAGGAGACTGCCGCTAGAGGTTTGGTAATTGACAGCCCACATGGGTTGAATTTCAGTAAGTATTCAACGACGCTTATTATCCAGCGTGGGTCAAGGACTAGAAAGTTTTTGAGTTCGTTGAGTTGGTGTAAGGTACCAAGACAATGGCCCAATGTGAGATAGTGTTTACAGCCTTGACTAGATAGGACTTATAGTTAGTGTCCACTGAAGCTAAGAAGGATACTAAATTTCAGAGAGGATTGTGTGCTGATATTTGCCACGCTTTTGGAGGAGCTTAGAGTGTGGATTATACCATGGTAGTTCAACAAGCATATGTTATCAAGATAGATGTTTGAGAATTGTGAGATCGAGGTACATGATAAGACGCTATTTGGAGACATAAAAATTCTTGATATTAGGGATTTTGATTTGATCCTTTGCATGGATTGGTTGACAGGGCATTATGTAAGAGTCCATCGATGGAAGATTATTGACTTTGATCTACCCCGACAGTTGGTTCAAATATATAAAAGAGTCAAGCCTATGGCTACGATTCCTATGATCTCATGGATGAAAGTAGAGAAGTTGTTGTGTGATAGATGTGAAGCTTATCTAGCTTTTGTTACCTTAGATGAGGGAACCAAGAGGAAGTTGTTTGAGGTGCCAGTTGTATGAGATTTCTCATATGTTTTCCTTAATGAATTACTAGGATTACCTCCTCGGAGAGAAGCAGAGTTTACTATTGAGTTATTACATGGTACACAGCCTATCTCTAAAGCTCCATATTGAATGGCACCTAATGAGTTAAATGAGTTGACAGCCAAGTTAGAAGAATTAATAAAGAAGGGTTTCATTCGACCCAGTTTATCCCCGTGAGGCGTACCAGTATTATTCAGGAGGAAGAAAGATGGATCTTTAATGTTGTGTATAGATTATTGCAAGTTGAAGCAGGTGACAGTGAAGAACAAGTATCCTTTTCCCTCGAGTGGATGACTTATATATTAGACCAGTTACGAGGAGGTAAAGTGTTATCAAAGATAGATTTGAGATAGAGATACCACCAGGTGCGAGTTAGAGATGATGATATTCAAAAAGACTGCTTTCAGGACTCGCTATGGACACTATGAGTTTATGGTGATGCCATTTGGTTTAACTAATGCCCTAGCTATTTCCATGGATTTAATGAATCGAGTTCTGCTCGAGTACCTAGATTGTTTCATTATTGTCTTCATAGATAATATTCTAGTTATACACCTAATGTAGAGGAGTATGCAGAGCATCTTACTTTGGTACTATAGAGACTCAGAGAAGAGCAATTATATGCCAATATTCAGCAAGTGTGAGTTTAGCTCACTCAAATTGGATTTCTAGGCCATATGGTGTGTGGAGATGGTATTTTAGTGGATCTAGATAAGACTAAAGCAGTTATGGATTGGCTAAGGCCAACGATAATGACAGAGATACATAGTTTTCTAGGACTGATAGGTTACTATTATAGGCGATTCTTTAAGGGATTTTCTCGTTTATCTTCCCCTATGACTAAGCTAACAAGAAAAGGAGAGAAGTTTGAATGGAATGTTGCATGTGAATGTGCTTTCCAAGAATTGAAGTAGAAGTTGACTACTGCACCAATCTTAGCTATACCAAGAAGTGGAGAGAAATATTTCATTTACAGTGATGCCTCCCACTTAGGATTGGGATGTGTATTGATGTAAGAGGGTCGAGTTAATGCCTATGCTTCAAGGCAATTGAAGAAACATGAGGTGAATTATCCCACTAATGATTTGGAGTTGGCAACGGTAGTATTTGCATTGAAGATATGATAACTCTATTTATATGATGAGAAAGTTGAGATTTATACAGATCATAAGAGTTTATATTATCTTCTATCCCAGAAAGAATTGAACATGAGGCAGAGACATTGGGTCGAGTTATTTAAAGACTTCGACTGTGAGATTCTATATCATCCAAGAAGGGCTAACGTAGTAGAGGATGCTTTGAGTCAGCAAGGAGCTTTTATGGCTATGATAATGGTATAAGAATGGAAGTTATTGAAGAAATTAAGTGCTTTATTTATTTCGACCCTAGAGGATAGATCAGTGATGAGTTGCGCTTGTATGAGGGTGTAACCCGAGTTATTTGATTTAATCAAGAACCAACAATCAAAAGATGAGAAGTTGGCACGGATTTTAGAAGATATTGAGAAGTTTTTCTCCTTTGGGATATACTATATGGAGTGATGGAATACCCTTATTTCAGGGACAAATTTGTATACCCGATAATAGAAATTTTAAGTAAGAGATTTTCAATGAAGAAAGATGTAGCCAAATATATTTCATAGGGTTTAGTAAGCCAACAAGTTAAAGCGAAATATCAGAAACTCGTAGGTTTATTAGTTCCATTACTTATTCCAGAGCGGAAATGAGATAATGTTGCTATGGATTTTGTGATGGGTTTACCTAGGATGACAAGAGGCTATGATGCTATATTGGTGATTATCGATCGCTTGACTAAATTAGCCCATTTTATTCCTTTTAAGAAGACTTACCCATTGAATAGATTTGCAAGAATTTATATTGAGGAGATCGTGAAATTACACGGTGTTCTATCCAGCATTGTATCAGATCGAGATCCTCGTTTTATTTCTCATTTTTGGGAAGCTTTTCATGATGCACTAGGGTCACAGTTGAAGTTTAGTACAGCATTTCATCTGCAAACAGATGGTCAATCAAAAAGAACTATTAAGACTCTCAAGGACATGTTGAGAGCTTGTGTTCTAGATTGCCAAGATAGTTGGGATGAACATTTACCTTTGGTAGAATTTGCCTACAATAATAGTTTCCATTCAAGTATTGGAATGTTCGTATGAGGCTTTGTATGGGCGACCATGTCGATCACCGATATGTTGGGAAGAGATTGATGATAGGGCTTTATTAGATCCTGAAATTGTTGAGTAGGCGTCAGAAAATATTCGAGTTATCAAAGCTAGAATGAAAACAGCCCAAAACAGATAGAAGAGCTATGCAGATAAGCGACGATGAGACCTCGAGTTTGAGGTAGGTGACCATGTTTGGTTCAGAGTCATGCCTATTAAAGGAGTTAATAGATTTGGCGTAACAGGGAAGCTTAGTCCCCGTTACGTTGGTTCGTTAGAGATTTTGAGATGGATAGGGACTTTGGCATATGAGTTAGCTTCGCCATCTCAGTTGTCCCATGTTCATAAAGTGTTTTATGTTTCGATTTTGAGGACATATGTGCCAAATCCTTAGCATGTAATTGACTTTTAGACTCTTGAAGATAGAGAAGATGTGTCTTATGAAGTGATACCTACCAGTATTCTAGAGCAAAAAGAAAAGATTTTGAGGAACCAATCAATTCCTCTTATGAAAGTGCAACGGCAACGTCACTCGTCAGAAGAGGCGACATGAGAATCAGAAGAAGAGATGAGACGTCTTTACCCCTCGTTATTCAAGTAATCAAGTACGAATTTGGAGGACCAAATTCTTTTAAGGAGGGGAGAAATTGTAACGACCTGTTAGAGGGCTCTGTATTTATTCAGGATTTATTTAATTAATTAGTATTTGATTAAGACATTTTGCCAATTAATTATTTAATGTGGCAATTTAGAGATTTTGAAGGGAAATAATAGCATTTAATTCTTTTTAATGTTGGAATTAAAGGAATTTGCCAAGGTGGCGTTCTAGTAATTTCTAATTGAGAGAATAGGATTTAAAGAGCATTTAATTCTAGTAATTTATTGTAGAAATTAAATGCTAGGACATGAAGGTTATTTAGAAATTTGTTATTAGAATTTAATTATTAATTGAAGTTATTGTGATTAAGGGATTAATATAATCCATAAGTGAGATGGTTTTGGTTTAAAGTCTCCTATTTATAAGATATCCATATGTGAGATGGTTTTGGGTTAAAGTCTCCTAGTTATATTAGGTGAAGGAATCCATGTTAGAAAGGGAGTAGGATCTAGGGTTTTTATATAGCATTTAATGGCATTTATTTATTGTGAAAATTAAATGCAAGGGCATGAAGGTAATTCTAGAGTTTTATTATTATTTGAGAGTTTTAATAATAATTTTTGTATTATTATTAATTAAGTGAGATTATGTATTTAAAGGAGAATGAGAATCCATGTATGAGATGGTTTTGGTTTAAAGTCTCCTAGTTATATTAGGAGAAGGAATCCATATTATAAAAGGAGTGGGATCTAGGGTTTTTATACCTCTATATATAGAACCCATTAGCTTAGCTTTTTTTCACGCCATGTGAAGAACCAAAAGGCCAAGAGATAGCAAAGGCTTGCTAGAGTCTTCAGGATCCCTCTAGGGTTCGATCAGAGAGTTCTATCAGGCAAGTATTCTTCCTGTAATCCCTTTCATTGCATGTTCATATCAGTTTTTCAGATTATTCCAGTTTTTCATTGAGTTCACAGATTTTATATCAATAAGTAGAGACGTATATATATATATATATGCGTATAACAATGAAGTTATGAGCAAGTTTTATTAATCCTCATCCATTTTGGATTGACAGTTTTATTAATCCTCATCCATTTTGGATTGCAAGTTCCATTAATCCTTATCTATTTTGGATTGCAAGTTCCATTAATCCTCATCCATTTTGGATTGACAGTTCTATTAATCCTCATCCATTTTGGATTGCAAGTTCCATTAATCCTTATCCATTTTGGATTGCAAGTTCCATTAATCCTCATCTATTTTGGATTGCAAGTTCTATTAATCCTTATCCATTTTGGATTACAAGTCCCATTAATCCTTATCCATTTTGGATTGCAAGTTCGATTAATCCGTATCTATTTTGGATTGCAAGTTCTATTACTCTGAGTTCTAATATTGGGATACCTTGTATCGTATCCGGATGTATCTAAAGTTCTTTGAGTATGATATTCGGATGGTTTGTTTATACATCCAGAGATGTCAAGATAATATCCAGATGTCTCGCCTGATATCCGGATGCCTCCCCCATAAGTTGAATTTTTCATTCGAATAGTCACCAATTATATCCGAATGCATTAGTGAGATATCCGAATGACCAGAATCATATTCGGATGTCCTAGTTCATATCCGAATACATCCCAGCATATCCGAATAGCTTCCGCTTTGAATATCAGTGTATCCGGATGAGCCTTCTTCATATCCGGATGTCTTTCATCATATCCGGATATCCTTCCTGATATCCAGATGACTTTTCCAGAAATCTAATTTAGCTTCTAGTGAGTCCTAATTCAAGTTTAATTCAATTAATGTATTCAATACCTTCCAACATTGAATTCATAAGCTAGAACATGACAAGTTAACAATACCCATACCTTAAATCATAGTTCATTGAATCTTTGTATTCTAATATATAGATGAAGATCATATCATGTTTAGCATTATTATAATATGATCAGCATTATTTTGTGAGATTATGTGCATACATTTTGGTATGAGCATTGAGCATGACTTTATATAGAGCATTATATATCATGTGCTAGCATTTATGTGAGCATTACATTGCATTATGTGCACCAGTCAGCTTGTCCGCGGGAATCCTATTAGTTTCAGTTTCAGCTCAATTTATGAGTTGCCCACCTGGGGGCCACCAGGGGGCTAGGGGCATATTGCCCACAGTATATGCTTACAATTTTTATGTATGCAGGTTTCAGATCAGACAGGTATGTATTATCAGATTATGTGGGCCCATGAGCGAAAATTGCATACCTGCATTTAGTTTACAGTTTATGTGCATTACATTTTTATTAATGCAAACTGAAAATGATTATACAGTACAAGTTTAATTAGTTATTTATCAGTATCGATATTCTTCGATTCAGCTTCAGTATTCTTTCCAGCTTATTACTTGCTGAGCTTTATAGCTCACCTTGTACTCTTCACCCCTCCAAGTTCTAGCAGGAGAGTACCAGATGTGGGGCTTAGCAGCAGTGGTCTATAGTGTGTGTACGTAGAGCCGCTCAAGATAAAAGATGTCTAGGAGTCTATTGAGTTTTATAGTGTTTTCTTAGTTGAGATTTATTTTATATTTCAGTTGAGGGATTGTCCCTTAGACAGAATTTGTGCTTTTCAGTCTGTATTGACTCAGAGTTTTTTTTTATTCTAGTTGATTGAGATGTTCAATTATGGTATCAGATTTCAGTTTATTAGTTAGTTTATTTTATTTTCTCCGTAGCACCTCTTTTCGGGCAGTTCTAGGAGAGGGGGTGTTACACGTAAAGTGTAGCGGTTATGTATAATTGGATGTGTACCTATGTGATAGAAGTAGAAATGAATATAGACTGTGTAAACTCTTTGGGATTTTGGGTAAGATTGGGGATGGACAAATTGGGTGTGGGAGTGAAGTGTATTTTGCCAAATCAAGGAATAATGTATTGTATTTAAGAAGGATAGAGTTTGCGAAAGACCTCACAAGCACTTGGGAGGATATGAGTATTTTAAGTACCTAGGGGCATTAGGATGTATTTTGTGGAATAATAGTAGGTCTGATGATAGAGCGCATATTTTCATATTATTTAGCCCTCATATTTAGTCTTTTTGCACGTTAGTTGTGTCATTTTATTTATCTTGATTTTGTTTTATTTTATCTTATAGGAATTGAGCTTCACACTATTTTATCTTATTTTGGACAGATTTGGGCTTCCTGGGTCATGAGGAATTTTGATGGCAAGAAGGGAAACAAGGAGATTGGAGACAAAGAAGCAAAAGTGTGCTCACAGATTTGACCTTTTTGTGCTTCTTTCAAGTTTTTGGCTAAGTTATAATCTCAGAACGTGAATTATGTCTTCAAAGATATTGTAGAGGACTTCTTGGGCTTTCTATAATGGTATGGTATGTCCAAATCCAAGTTCGTTTGGGCCTCCAAACATTGCTTCAAAATCGGGACCAGAAAGTTGGGTCAAATTAGGAAAGCTGCACAGATGCTGAATCTTTAAAAGGCCATAACTTGGGCGTCCGATATCCAAATCAAGTGATTTAGAATCCCAAATTCATCTAATATTCCTGATCTACAATTTTGATGAAGGGGCCGAAGCCTAGAACGCACGTTATCCTATTAGAAATCGGCTGTGAAGTTGCGGTAATCTAGGGTTTCTTCCCTAAGCTCTATTTAAACACATTAAGTGACCGATTTTGAGGGGGAGAATTCTCACGATTTCAACCAAGAAGATGGAAGGCTAATTCGCTTGTAATTCGCTACATTCTCGTACCCCTTGTCCAGTTTGAGTCTCGGTCATATTGTTGAATCCGGTTTGGAACTCGATTTTCATGTTTTTATTGATGATTTTGTTTATTTTCCTTCTCTAAGTTTATGTATGTCTCTTTTATACGGTTGTGTGAATGCATGCATGATCTTTGGATGGGTTTAATTGACGTTCTCGATTGAGGCTTTGATTAGAAATAAACGGTATATTTGTATAAGCGATTGCTCGATTTGATTTAATCTTTTATAGTTGTAGAAGAGTTTTTCAAATCAAAAGAAAATCAAACCAAACAAATTGTTTTCATAAGTGAGACAAGGATTACTGTGGTAAGAAGGTAGGGTTTGTAGCGGGTTACATTTTAGTTCATCTTTGTTTCATTCTTGAACGTTTTTAATTTCAGTTTTCATCACAACCCCCCCTCGTTTAATCTTGTTTTGACAGATCCGTTTGAGGTTCGTTGGGAGACGACTTTGGGTTGCACCCTTATTGCAAATCCGAATCATTATTCATCTAATCTATCGGTGTTCGACAGCACGATCATCTGACCATAACGGCTAGTGTTATTTTCTTCGAGAATTTTATTTTTGTAAGAAAAACTAGCTAATTCATTTTATGGGCTCAAATATGCAATTCTTAAATGTCGTTCTTATAAACTTTGTGGTTGTTTCATATGGTGAACACTCGACGAGCCCAAACCCTCAGATAAAGGGGTGGCACCCAGGAGGAGGAGGCACGACGTCCCTAGGTGTGACACCCTTAATTTACTTACATGCTTAATGATAATAATATTCATATGAACTTTAAGGTTAAGCGTAGAAAAACTTGAGAAACAAGACTTTTATAAACTTAAGTAATATTTCGAAACATAATAAAATTCAAAGCAGGTTTAGTGTATGTATAAAGTTTGACACAGAAAACATGGTTTCAACAGAAGCATGAAAGACTTCGCGAATATGCTTTGTAGCGATAACATCCATATAAAAATATTGAGAGCTTAAAACCAAAATCATACTTCCTTTAAATCAAATAAAATTCCAAGACATGCTTTATGGAATACATATAGAAAAAGATCAGAGTTCAACCCTGGAAATATTGTTTCAAAAGGAAACTAAACTTAAATTCTTGAAAATCCTTTTTAAATAAGCCACCACGCTTTGCGTCCATGTCCCGATCTCTTCATTCATGATCACCTTGGGGGGGGGGCGAAACATAAGGGGTGAGATTACACAAATCTCAGTAAGTACAAGGGAACTATCAAACATATTTAAACATGACATGAACTTGGAACATGAACATATAACATAAGGGGATACGATAGGTTCTACCAACTTGTAGGGGTAAGAACCTCCATGCGTAGCGCTACTAAACCCCGGTCCCGTAACTTGCTTGAGAACATAAAACTTGCTTAAAACATAACATGAGGAACCACATAAACATGATTCATGAGTGTGCATAAACGTCGTAGATAGTTTATAGTGTACTTACCTCAACTTGGTTGGAAAGGACCCAAATTTTTTGGTGAGACTATTTTGCTCCTGTTTCTACACCAAATTTGCTCCTTCCTTTTGCAGAATTTTCTCCTTACTCTCTATCTCAAAATCCTCTCTTTTGATTCTCTAAACCTTGCCCAAATTCTACCTAAAGCTTGTGAACTACCTTAAGGCCTATTTATAGACATTTTTGGCCAATCATGTTTTGCCACATGTCCTATCATCATGAGACCTCATTATTACCTTCCATGAGTGGCCAATAAATGCTCGCCACATGTCCTTAAGGATAAGGCTTGAAGTCTTTAGCAAACTTGGAGGCTAAGTAAGCTTTTCCCTAGCCAATCATGCGATGCCACCTCAAGAGGGTCATTATGAGCCAACATGTGATCTTATCTTATCTTTCTAATGACCAATGGAAGCTTGCCATGTGTCCTTGATATTTTGAGCCTCACATGCTTAATTACATTTTCAACACTTCCATCATTACATCTCACACGGTTTAATTCATTTTTCTGCATTTCCCATTGTAACGCCCCGTTTTTTCGAGCGCGTTATTTCTTGGGACAATCCCGGGACGATAATTTTTTTTTTCTTTCCAACTCATACTAAATCGCGTCATTCCTCGCATCCGTCCCAGAATTTCCCTGCATTAATTTATTCTCTAAAGAGAGACATCATCACATACATACCTCAATTGCGGAAGCTAGAATCGAACTTGCAATCTTTTCTTAACATAAATCATAATCAATTCTTTACATCACCGTTTCCCAAACTTAATTCTCAATACAAGACCTAAAACATAATATAGGTCTCAACTAACATTAACTCATAACATGCGTTCTTACTAATCTGAACCCTAAATAGGGTTATACATTGTCATCATTAACCCAAAGGTTACATCATCGATCCTTAACGTCAATCATCAATCATACCTTACATCATGGACTTCCAAATCGTTCAGATTTCAAAGTAGCAGGACTTAAACACATGGGCTACATTACATCATTCATCTCATCATTCGTTCATCATTCATTTCATTGTGCACTTGGAAAGTGCCGTTTCATGCCTCATTCATCCTCGTACCTGCTACAATCTCCATCTGGAACGTTTGAATATTCCAGGGGCAAAGCCCAATTAGATGATGAACCATCTAAGTAAGCGGTACAAAAATCATTTTCGTGCATGAATGCAATATGCAAAATGTCCTCGTAGTTTTCGACTTGAGTCAACCGCACCCAACTGCTGCTCCCCATTTTTATAGTTCCTTTCCTGGACCAATATGTATGGGTGCACACTTGATAGAGCAGTGGTGCCAGTTCATAATCCCAAGCCCTTTATGCAATGCATGATCAATAATATCATCATGAATGTATGCACATCTCAACATCAATACATGTAAATGCAATCTACATGACATAATCACATCAAGGCATGACAACATGATAAATTGTTTTCATAAAATAAGGTTTTGGGGGTTAAACCCCTTTCATACGAAGCATTTCTCATAAAATCTAAAAGCATTTTGGTAAGTACCACTTATGAACAAAACATTTTTCGCAAACTTAAATCCAAATTTGGGAAATACAACTT
The DNA here is from genome assembly GCA_036245055.1 of Diospyros kaki. Classification (NCBI taxonomy): domain Eukaryota; kingdom Viridiplantae; phylum Streptophyta; class Magnoliopsida; order Ericales; family Ebenaceae; genus Diospyros; species Diospyros kaki. The sequence continues at coordinate 14,584,536 of BSEG01000009.1, read as the reverse complement.
ACCTCGTGCGCATCTCATAACACCTCGATTCTTGTGTCAGGCTTCTAACGTACTCAATTCGAATCCTCAATCATACCCTGGCCATCATATTCGTTCAATAGTATCAATAATCTATTTTCTATAATTTTCTCGTATCTTTCCCTCATTTCTTCCTATTTTCCTCACTAAATAATTCCTTATTAAATAATTTCTAAATAAATAATTCCTCAATAATCCAAACTAAGCATTACTCAATTATTTCCTTGAATATTTCTCAATCACAATTTATAAAATAATATTCCTAGTTTACTGAAATTTCTAAGAAATTTTGCTCACCTTAACTTAGCCTCCCAGGCTGCCTCGGTATGCGTGCCTGACCTCGAAAGGCATGTCTGACCTCAATTGCCGCACAAATTCTCAATTCTCGCTCACTACCTTGATTCTTGCACATTATCTCACTTCTCGTGCATTTACCTCAATTTTTGTGCGACATCTTAATTTTCGCGCATTGCCTCGATTTTTGTGCACAGTCTCGAAACGAGTGCCCAAACTATTTTTTTCTTGCCAAAATCTCCGGAATATTAATAGAACACTATTTCCTATTTTTCTAGAATTTTCTGAGATTTTTCTTTATTTCTTTTCCTATTTTTTCTTTTCTTTTCCTTTCTTTTTTCTTTTATTTTTCCTCCTCTTCTACTGTTCATCTTCTTCCTTCTCACGGCTCCCCTGCATCTTCTCCCCTTCCTGCTCCTTCTTCTTCTTCTTCTTCTTTCTTTCTTTCTTTTCTTCTTCTTTCTTTCTTTCTTTCTTTCTTTCTTTCTTTTCTTCTTCTTCTTCTTCTTCTTCACCCGACCTGCTGCCTCCTCCTTTCTCCATCTTCTTCCCGCGGGCAGCAACTGCAACGCTCGAAGCCTCCACGGCCGAGCGAACCGAGCTCCATGCGCCATGCCCAGCTGCTTCGGCGGCCACCTAGAACCAGCCTTGCGCCACCGCCTCGACCCTTGCCTCGCGCCAGCTTCGCAAGCCATCGGCCCCCCCTGCTCGCTGTCCGCGGCCGAGTTCACTGCGCGTCGGCCATGTGCGTTGCTGCCATGGCCGCACATTGCTGCAACTGGCCAGCCTTCGGCCAACCCCATCTCGCGCTCTCGGCTTCTCCCTCTCGCACCCTCAGGCTTGCTTTCTCTCGCGCCCTCGATCTCTCCCTCAGCCTCACTTCCTCACTGCTATCGGCCATGGCCGATTCGGCCATGGCTGCAACTCTCTCATCTCGCTCGCCCTCCTTCTCTTTCTATCTCTCTCTCTTTATATAGTAACCGAAACTTGCGCATCACTCTCCCTCTCGACAAACTCTCTGAAATTCCCACAATCCAAGCTCCAACATGAAGACATGCTGCAACATGCTTCCCACGCTTCACGCACACACGCACGTTACATAAATATATATATATAACTTATATATTATATACTAATATAATTAGGAAAATTACTTATTTAATCCCTATAATTATTCTATATTACACTTTGGAATTTCTTAAATTGCAAACCACCCACGAATGCCCAATCAATTTGCACTGCGATGCCTCAAATCCAAAATTAATAACTTTAAAATATACTCGATAAGGCTGATGTTGCCTTCGGGTCCTCACCGGGCCATTGATTTGTCCTGAAATCGTCTAAGGGTTAATCGTTACAAAAAATCGAAGCCCCTTTAGGGTTCTGTTGAATTCCCGGTCGTCCCATACGATAATTCGGTATTTCAGCCTGATTCGAAGCTATATTTTAGCTATACCGAAAACCGTCTTAATTCCGATTTCTTTTACTTCTATAAATCTTCTCTCGGGACGTTTATCGAGATTATTCTATTTTCCTTAGCTAACTACACTCCGGGGCTCTCCCTCCAGTTGCTTCGGCAATTTATTTTGCTAACAAGCCTATTTTTCGGTATTTAAACATTGCTTAAATGACGTGGCAACCTCACGCCGAAATGGGGTATTACATTCTCCCCTCCTTACAAAAATTTCGTCCTTGAAATTTGCCACATTCCAAATCTCTAGAATCTCGTCCTCAAAATTAACACCTAGCAGATTAAATAGCTAGGGAATAATCTTATCTCATTATCTTATTCCAATAATCTTGATATAACTTTTTACAAGCGATCTTATCTCCAGGAAAACTATACCGTCTATATCATTTTCTTAACCACAAGACCTCTAGCACATATATCCTGCTCGAAACTTTAGAATGCCATCTCGCATTTAAAATTAGAACCCTTAGCTAACTACACTCATCAATCCCTAAAACAATCACGCTTGATAACCATGCATGCTCTTCCAAATTCCCTTTCAAATCCACACCCGATCCTTGTGTCACGAGTCTCAACCCGAGTTCCCATCCAAGTCAACATGCACATCATCATAATAAGTCCGCAACTCTCATATCCATATCTTCAACTTAAATTTGCTCTCACTAATTCTCTAATTGATATCCTTATACCTGACACTGCCAATTCCTCACGATGTCATTTATCTTATTTTTCTAACCTTGGTACACAAGTCCTTAACACATCTTGACTTCCATCAAAAGAATCCTCAAAGAAATATTATTTTATTTTTTTTTTGACATCAACTATTTCACGTATTCTTGGATCCTCATACCACATATCTTGTCATCACATATCCTTGAAACTAGTTATGCGTCACCTTAAGTCATCATCTAATATAACCTCAAGTTTCTCCCAATTGACCGCAATCATCTTCTAATCATATCGTATAGCTATTTCATCAAGAAATCTTTTCAATTTAGTAATAGATTCTATTTGTCTCCAAATCTTCCTTTAGCAATCTAACTTTTCATATCAATCAAAATCTATCAATGTCTCCCAAATTTAAGAATACTAATATCCTTACATCGTTTGCTCATAACACTTATTACTTAGAAGTCAACTAATACCTATTTCACCCATACTCAATTAAGTCCTCGCTCTTTTCGAAGTGATCCTCAAATAGAATTCCATATTAATAGATTAATCATTTGATCCTCAAATTTCATTTTATATCATCAAATTAATCATTTGATCCTCAAATTTGCTTAAACTAATCCTTGAGTAAAAATGTTTCATGTCAACTGGCTTTAATCACGCTCAATCCTTAAAGCATCATCTCGTGTTTAATTCACTTGCCAACTTGCAATCTCCCAACTAGTCAATCAGACTTGTTCCTTGACTCCAAGTGTCTAATCATTTTGACAATAGTGCTACTAACTTTTATCTGTACTATTCTAGCCTCTTAATCCACACAATTGGTGTCGTCATTATTACAAGATCTCGGGACCTTTTACCCTCGAGCATCACAATGAAAATCTACTTATCCCTCATCTAGCTCCACCTATGACCTCACTATTACACCAAGGGTCTACTTTACTCCTCAATCAACATTTCTTGAACGATGACTTAGCTCATCATTGTTGTGGCTATTACACGATCGATCTTTTCCTTTTCCCATCCTTATTTAGCTAGATCATTTTATCATTTACCCATGTCTTGCCAATAATTCTCGATCAAGCCACGCATAGCTCGGCATCCAATCATCTCAAGCCATCACTGGAAAATTCCAAACTCATCATCTAAGAAATAGTTCCCAATAAATTTTTTTTGGGAATGCGTCCCAGCTTCTCTTGCTACCTCAACTTTCTCATTACTTTTTACTGACCACAAATGCCTGGACCATATATCCACAGGCTCCTTATTTCCCTGACTTGCTGCCATCGCTTTGCGACCATCTAGCTACACATTCCCCGATTTTCCTACTGCTATCTAGACTAACCATCTAGCTCAATCATGAGTTACATTCTCCATAATCAAAATCCTAGATCTCTAATAAATTTAGGTCTGCAGCTTCCCTTATTGCGACCTGACATCTTGCCACATCTGGTATTATCTATTTCTTCCACGCACTTCAAAGATTCTCGCAACCCTCAGACGACAATTCATAAATGTCCCACCAACTAGAGTGGGTAGATATTTACGTTACTCACGATACTCTGATTCTCACCGCATCATGGCTTTCATAACTTAAGAGATTAAATCTCTATTTCTTTAACGATATTACCCCAAAGACCTTCTAGATCTTTTCTTTGAAACTTTAAAGCCTTATCATGAATCCTTAGATTCTCAATCCTTAGGGAAATTCCTTGAAAATCCAAATCGATTCATCTTTAAAGATCTCCATTCAGATCACATTGCCTGGTTCCAATCATTTCCTATTAACAATCGAACCTCAAAACTTACAGGGACACTTTACTGACTGATACTTTAAACCACAAATAACGATTCAAGTCCCCATGCAATTGCATGAGGCACAACTTCTTCACGAGCCCCTTCTTACAGGCTTCCAAATCTCAAGTCTTCTTGGCACACTGAACCATAGTCACAACCTCTATTGACTAGGTCTCCTTATCATTCATTTTACGTCACTACGACCTATCAAGCAACTTTTGCCTTTTAGGTACCCAATCTCTTCTTCAAACTGAGATTGCTATCTCACAACTCTTTGTCAAGGCCTTAAACTGACCATCCTTTACTACTTGAAATTCGTTTACCAAAAATCCATTGACTCTTCCATTTCGATCTTCAGATCCAACCGACTATCGACCCGTGACCATTAAATTAATTCTTTCTAGGCATTACACTTACTGTGAATTAGCACACGAGTTGACACCTTTATCTTGGTCACATAGTAGGCTTACTCCCATACCATATGTCTACCTTCGCACAGCCAGTAATCACGTCACCACATAGGTAGCGCCTACACGGCTCACGAGCACACATCAAATCTACCATATCCATTTCACATGTCGAGTAGCTTTTCTTTTGTGCCACCCAGACCACGACCGCCTCATGATCCTTTTGCCATACTAGGAGCCGAGGTACTCTGCCCCTCGAGTCTCGCAACATTCGTCATGTCACCACTCCCAAGATGACCACGAATCCAAATGCAATTATTTAAATAGGACACCCAGTCCATACTCAAACCATCTCATTTTGGGTTGATTCCCAAGGCTTCTAGCCTCACTCAACACGCTAGCGACACACCTTGCACCCTAGACCATTGGAACTTGGACCCCAACATCTTAGGCAAATAGCATTGGCTAAATGTATCCCTCAAATTATCGAATGCCATCAAATCATTTTCCCATGACCCAAACCCTAGGGTCCTCAAACTACATGCCTCGTCTCAAGATCATAATCAGACCTTTGATCATCACACACCGCCTCAGCAATTAACACCACTCACTTGCCATCACTTGACCATCTTCGGTCTCTCGCTTGACTCAATCCGTTGGATCCCTGATCTTACACGTCTTACTTCTGAGACACTAAATGATCCTTGAAGTACTTATCATTTAATCCTAACTCAAAAGCTAGGCTATGCCATATTAGACTAATCATCTATGACTCAATCATCCTTGATAACTACTAGTTATCTTAACATTCATCGTAAAATTTTGGCTAATGACCTCAAATCAACCAATCATTTTCTTCTCTCAATAATTGATCAAAATCAACAATCTCTAAATCTCTCGGATTCATAATCATGGTTACCGAACCATCCTTATATCCGAATCATATCATCTAACTTCAATAGCTAGGTCAATCTGACTAGCTGATCTATCGCTTAACAAGGTTAACATCCTCATATCAATAACCTCTAAGACCTCAACTAAAATTCCCCGAATTTCTAAGTAGGGATCATGATTCGACCATTCTTGCTAACTATCCTTTATCGTATAACCTCAAATCGACATATTAATCCTCAAATTCCTATCGTTTCCTTCATCGAGATAACCTTACCTCAATTCCTATCTCACCTTATCTCACTATCCATCATCAAAATCAACTTCAAAATTTTCAAATTCTACTCTCCCAAAAACATTAACCGAAACGTCATAGGTTTCTCGTTTCCCAATCAGACTTTTCCTATGTCTCCAAGGAGAGTTAAGCTCTGATACCAACTGTAACGCCCCGTTTTTCCGGGCGCGTTATTTCTTGGGACAATCCCAGGATGATAATTTTTTTTTTCTTTCCAACTCATACTAAATCGCGTCATTCCTCGCATCCATCCCAGAATTTCCCTGCATTAATTTATTCTCTAAAGAGAGACATCATCACATACATACCTCAATTGCGGAAGCTAGAATCGAACCTGCCATCTTTCCTTAACATAAATCATAATCAATTCTTTACATCACCGTTTCCCAAACTTAATTCTCAGTACAAGACCTAAAACATAATATAGGTCTCAACTAACATTAACTCATAACATGCGTTCTTACTAATCTGAACCCTAAATAGGGTTATACATTGTCATCATTAATCCAAAGGTTACATCATCGATCCTTAACGTCAATCATCAATCATACCTTACATCATGGACTTCCAAATCGTTCAGATTTCAAAGTAGCAGGACTTAAACACATGGGCTACATTACATATTGCATTCATTTCATTGTGCACTTGGAAAGTGCCGTTTCATGCCTCATTCATCCTCGTACCTGCTACAATCTCCATCTGGAACGTTTGAATATTCTAGGGGCAAAGCCCAATTAGATGATGAACCATCTAAGTAAGCGGTACAAAAATCATTTTCGTGCATGAATGCAATATGCAAAATGTCCTCGTAGTTTTCGACTTGAGTCAACCGCACCCAACTGCTGCTCCCCATTTTTACAGTCCCTTTCCTGGACCGATGTGTATGGGTGCACACTTGGTAGAGCAGTGGTGCCAGTTCATAATCCCAAGCCCTTTATGCAATGCATGATCAATAATATCATCATGAATGTATGCACATCTCAACATCAATACATGTAAATGCAATCTACATGACATAATCACATCAAGGCATGACAACATGATAAATTGTTTTCATAAAATAAGGTTTTGGGGGTTAAACCCCTTTCATACAAAGAATTTCTCATAAAATCTAAAAGCATTTTGGTAAGTACCACTTACGAACAAAACATTTTTCGCAAACTTAAATCCAAATTTGGGAAATACAACTTACCTCGTGCGCATCTCATAACACCTCGATTCTTGTGTCAGGCTTCTAACATACTCAATTCGAATCCTCAATCATACCCTGGCCATCATATTCGTTCAATAGTATCAATAATCTATTTTCTATAATTTTCTCGTATCTTTCCCTCATTTCTTCCTATTTTTCTCACTAAATAATTCCTTATTAAATAATTTCTAAATAAATAATTCCTCAATAATCCAAACTAAACATTACTCAATTATTTCCTTGAATATTTCTCAATCACGATTCATAAAATAATATTCCTAGTTTACTGGAATTTCTAGAGAATTTTGCTCACCTTAACTTAGCCTCCTGGGCTGCCTCGGTATGCGTGCCCGACCTCGAAAGGCATGTCTGACCTCGATTGCGGCACAAATCCTCAATTCTCGCTCACTACCTTGATTCTTGCACATTACCTTACTTCTCGTGCATTTACCTCAATTTTTGTGCGACATCTTAATTTTCGCCTGTCGCCTCGATTTTTGTGCACTGTCTCGAAACGCGTGCCCGAACTATTTTTTTCTTGCCAAAATCTCCGGAATATTAATAGAACACTATTTCCTATTTTTCTGGAATTTTCTGGGATTTTTCTTTATTTCTTTTCCTATTTTTTCTTTTCTTTTCCTTTCTTTTTTCTTTTATTTTTCCTTTTTCTTTTATTTTTCCTCCTCTTCTACTGTTCATCTTCTTCCTTCTCACGGCTCCCCTGCATCTTCTCCCCTTCCTCCTCCTCCTTCTTCTTCTTCTTTCTTTCTTTCTTTCTTTTCTTCTTCTTCCTTTCTTTCTTTCTTTTCTTCTTCTTCTTCTTCTTCTTCTTCACCCGACCTGCTGCCTCTTCCTTTCTCCATCTTCTTCCCGCGGGCAGCAACTGCAACGCTCGAAGCCTCCATGGCCGAGCGAACCGAGCTCCATGCGCCATGCCCAGCTGCTTCAGCGGCCACCTAGAACCAGCCTTGCGCCACCGCCTCGACCCTTGTCTCGCGCCAGCTTCGCAAGCCATCGGCCCCCCCTGCTCGCTGTCCGCGGCCGAGTTCACTGTGCGTCGGCCATGTGCGTTGCTGCCATGGCCGCACATTGCTGCAACTGGCCAGCCTTCGGCCAACCCCATCTCGCGCTCTCGGCTTCTCCCTCTCGCACCATCGGGCTTGCTTTCTCTCGCACCCTCGATCTCTCCCTCAGCCTCACTTCCTCACTGCTATCGGCCATGGCCGATTCGGCCATGGCTGCAACTCTCTCATCTCTCTCACCCTCATTCTCTTTCTATCTCTCTCTCTTTATATAGTAACCGAAACTTGCGCATCACTCTCCCTCTCGACAAACTCTCTGAAATTCCCACAATCCAAGCTCCAACATGAAGACATGCTGCAACATGCTTCCCACACTTCACGCACACACGCACGTTACATAAATATATGTATATATAACTTATATATTATATACTAATATAATTAGGAAAATTACTTATTTAATCCCTATAATTATTCTATATTACACTTTGGAATTTCTTAAATTGCAAACCACCCATGAATGCCCAATCAATTTGCACTGCGATGCCTCAAATCCAAAATTAATAACTTTAAAATATACTCGATAAGGCTGATTTTGCCTCCGGGTCCTCACTGGGCTATTGATTCGTCCTGAATAGGCCTAAGGGTTGATCATTACGAAAAACCGAAGCCCCTTTAGGGTTCCGTTGAATTCCCGGACGTCCCATACGATAATTCGATATTTCAGCCTGATTCGAAGCTGCATTTTAGCTGTACCGAAAACCGTCTCAATTCTGATTTCTTTTACTTCTATAAATCCTCTTTCGGGACATTCATCGAGATTATGCTATTTTCCTTAGCTAACTACACTCCGGGGCGCTCCCTCCAGTTGCTTCGGTAATTTATTTTTCTAACAAGCCTATTTTTCGGTATTTAAACATTGCTTAAATGACGTGGCAACCTCACGCCGAAATGGGGTATTACACCCATCATTACTCTCACATGATTAATTGATTTTCTACATTTTCCATCATTACTCCCACATGGTTAATTGATTTTCTACATTTCCCATCATTACACCTTTAACTAGATAGCTATATTTGGTTACTTTAACTACTTAGTTTGAGATATTTTAAGGTTTCAAGAATTGCACCTTGACCTGATCTTTTCGGATAATTTACACTTAGGCCCTTACAACTTGGTCCCCAGGCTATTTTTAATTGCACATTTTGGCCACCAGAAAATGAATAAATGACGCTAATACCTCAAGATTTTAGGTAAATTACACTTTTACCCGAACTACAATATTTACGATTTTACCCCTGGCTCAAAAACTGAATTTTTATCTCAAGACTTTCATAATCCTTTAAAATATCGTATTTCTTTAAGTATTTGAATCTAGAAATCTCAAGTATTACATCATATTTGAGTCTAAAAATCTCAGGTGTTACAATCTACCCTTTTAAAGAATTTTCGTCCTCAAAAATTTACATTACTTCTCATCATCAAATAGTTGGAGATATTTGGATCGCATCTTGTCCTCGCGCTCCCAAGTTGCTTCTTCAACTGGATGATGTTGCCATAACACCTTGACCAACAATATATCTTTATTACGAAGCCTTCGTACCTCCCGAGTAACAATGCTTATTGGTGCCTCCTCATATTTCAAGTCTTGTTGTATCTCTAATGGTTGATACTTTATTACATGGGTTGGGTCGGGGACATACTTTTTGAGTAGTGATACATAGAAAACATCATGTACTATTGAAAGCTCTAGTGGTAAAGCTAGCTAGTAAGCCACATTCCCAACCCGCTTCAGGATCTCAAATGGGCCTATAAACCGAGGTCTGAGCTTTCATTTCTTCTCAAATCGTAGGACTCCTTTTATGGGCATAATCTTTAAGAATACCTTATCACCTACTGTAAACTCCAAATCCTTTCTTCTTTTATCCGTATAGCTTTTCTGTCTATCCAGAGCCTTTTTCATACCAATCCTGATTCTTTCGATGGCCTGAACTATTTGCTCCACAATCTCTAGACCCAATATCTTTCGCTCTCCAATTTCATTCAAATGAATAGGTGATCTGCACTTCCTTCCATATAATGCCTCACAGGGTGCCATGCTAATAAATGCATGATAACTATTATTGTACGTGAATTCAATTAATGGTATATGCCTTTCCCATTGACTACCAAACTCTAAAGCAGAACATCGAAGCATATCCTCTAAAGTCTAAATTGTTCTTTCAGATTGTCCATCTATTTATGGATGGAAGGCTGTACTAAAACTTAATTTGGTGCCCATAATGCGGTGTAAGCCCTTTCAAAGGTTTGATGTACACCTGGGGTCCCTATTGGATACAATGGAAACTTGCACACCGTGCAATCTTACTAACTCCTTGACATATAATCGTGCAAACTGGTCCATTGTAAATGTTATTTGAATAGGTAAGAAATGAGTAGATTTGGTAAGGTGATCCATGATCACCCAAATAGCCTCATGGCCTATTACTGATCTTGGGAAACCTATAACAAAATCCATTGTCACGTGTTCCTATTTCCACTCTAGAACCTCTAGTGATTGCAGCAACCTTGAAGGTCACTGATGCTCAACTTTCACTTTCTGACATACTAGACACTTCTCAACAAATTTAGTCATGTCCTCCTTCATATTTCTCTAGCAAAAGATTACCTTTAAATCACGATACATCTTTGTACTTCTAGGATGTACCGAGTAGGGGGTGGAGGTAGGCTTCACTAGAATTTCTTGCTTTAGTTCCTCAAAATTTGGCACACAAAGGCACCCTTGGTAATAAAGTGTGTTGTCGTCAGCTACTATGAAATCCTTCCGCTTCTCTATATCAATTTTAGCTTTGACATACTTAAAATATTGATCTCTCTTCTGGTGGCTCTTAATCCAATCACGGAGGGTCAGATGGACGGACAAAGCTGCCATTTGAGCATTAGAACTAGACAGTGTAGCAACTATCTCGAGGCTTAACTTCTTAAATTCTTTCCACAAAGGTTTTTGTGTTGGCAAGGTTGCTAATTGGCCCATTTTCTTTCCACTCAAGGCATCAGCTACCACATTTACCTTACCCGGGTGGTAATGAATTTCATAGTCATAATCCTTTACCAATCCCATTGAAGCAGAATCCTACACCATGGGAAACACTACACCATCCATGCGGAGCATACACCAGATCATTCCCTGTGATGGCTAATACCTGAGAACTCACGAGGTACACACCAGATAATTCCCCGGAGTCTCAAAGAACACTCGTGGAGTATGCACCAGATCATTCCCCACCGAGCCTGAACAATTGTTAGTACCTGAGAACTCATGAGGTATACACCATATCATTCCCTAGAGTCTCAAAAAAACACTAGGTCAGATGAACCTTTTCCTTAATAACTTTTCTAATCGAGTTTTCAACTCTTGTAACTCCTTTGGTGCCATCCTAAAAGGAGCTTTAGAAATTGGTGCAAAAATAGGAATTAGATCAATAGTGAACTCTACTTCCCGTTCTAATGGAATTTCGATCAGATCATCAAGGAATACTTCAGGGAAATCCTTGACTACCTTAACATCATTCACTGCCAATTCATCACCTCTCTTCACTACTACTGACATTAAGAATCCAATACAACTTTCCGACCATAGTAGCTTCTTAGCCTTTATTGCTGAAATAACACGAAGGGGGTGTTCCATTTCTATCATAGAATGGAGAAGTTCTAGTTCTTCAAGACTCCTACAAACTATTTCCCTCTCAGAGCACAATATGGTCGCATGATATTTGGAAAGCTAGTCCATTCCCAAAATCACATTGAACTCCTTCATATTTAAGACATATAGAGTTGTTTCTAGAAGTTGTCCACCAATCTCTACATTAGCTAATTTTATTATATGATTCTTGCTTACTATTCCTCCTGAAAGCATAACTATTTCTAAGGGAGTGCTTGCATGTTCCACATATGTGCCGAGTTGCTTGCAAAATTTAAAGATACGAAAGAATGTATGGAACCTAAATCAAATAAAGTATAAGCAGACCTTCCAGAGATGAGGACATTGCCAACCAACACGTGAGGATCCTGATCCTTCTCTTGACTTGAGAGTGCATACACTCTAGCTTGACCCTTAGGGGGAATTCCTAGCTTCTGATGATATGGTTGTTGCTGCTGCTTCTTAGGATAGAATTTGGCAACATGGCCCATTTCACCGTAATTGTAGCATACACCTGTTCCCATAAGGCATGTTCCAGAATGACGCCTTTGACACTTCCCACACACTAGGTATTGTTGGGAATTACTTAGCACTGGTCCCCCTCGATTCTTCTTTGCAAAGTGTTTCTTCCCTTTGCCCTTATTCCCATAAGCTCATCGAGCCAAATATACCATTCATCCTGGCGCTATGAAAATGTACATGGAATTGAAATGTGTATATTGGTGGTCAGGAATGAAAAAAGATGTGGTGTGAGAAATGGCTCGGTGTGATACCTGTCAAAGAATCAAAATTGAGCATCAAAGACCAGCCAGGAAATTGCAACCTCTGGAAATTCCTGAGTGGAAATGGGAACATATCACTATGGACTTCATAACGGGGTTGTCAAAAGGACCCTCGGGGAATGACGCGATTTGGGTAATCGTGGACAGACTAACAAAGTCTGCTCACTTCTTATCAATAAAGACAGGACAACCTATTAACAAATTGGCTCAACTATACATAAAGGAAATCGTCAAACTTCACGGAGTGCTAGCTAGCATCGTCTCCGATAGAGATCCAAGATTCACCTCTCGATTTTGGTAAAGCTTGCAAGAGTGTCTGGGAACACGCTTGCAAATGAGTACTGCATACCACCCACAGACAGATGGTTAGTCAGAACGAACTATCCAAACCCTAGAAGACATGCTAAGAGCATGTGTAATTGATTTCTCGAAGGGATGGGAAGAGCATCTACCTCTAATTGAGTTCGCATATAATAACAGTTTCCATACCAGTGTCGGAATGGCCCCCTACAAAGCTCTCTATGATAGAAAATGTAGAACTCCTCTATGCTGGATAGAGGTAGGAGAAGAGCGAATAACAAGACCTGAAATTATGCAACAGACAAATGAGAAAATCAAGATAATCCAAGAATGGATCAAAATGGCCCAGAGCAGAAAAAGTCTTATGCAGACCATCGGATAAGGAACTTGGAGTTTGAACCAGGCGATAAATTATTTTTGAAGGTCATACCCTCTCAAGTAATATCCCAAGGGAAGAAAAGAGGAAAGTTAAGCCCCAGATACATCAGACTATATGAGATCTTAGAGTGAGTCAGGGTAGTTGCTTATCGTTTAGCATTACCTCTGACGATATCCAACATACATAATGTCTTCCATGTCTCTTGACTCCGAAAACATAAGCTTGATTCCACCCATAGGATTCCTGTAGAGACTATCAAGTTGTAAGAAGATTTAACCTATACCGAGGAACCAATCGAAATTTTGGATACAAAAGAACAAGTACTAAGGAACAAGACGATACTGCTAGTAAAGGTCCCGTGGAAGCATCACGACATTAAAGAGGCTACATGGGAAAGAGAAGAAGAAATTCAAAAAAATTACCCAAACCTCTTTAACTTTATGGAGACTTAAGAAAATTTCGAGGACGAAATTTATTCTAAGGGGGGGAGGATGTAATACCCCAAAATTTGATGTAAGGCTTGGATGTTGTAATAAAGTAAATGGCATTTAATTCAAGGGGAATGAGTGACACCTTTAGTTCTATTAAATTATGAGTGAAGCACCTAGGGAAAGGTTAAAATGTTATCAGAAGTGAATCTTGGGTGTTAACAAAATAAGGGAAAGAAACCAAGCCTAGGTGCTAATGCTACAACTTCTTAAAGGTAAATGTGAATTTAACCTAAAGTCATATGGTGGCATACTTGGAGGAATGAGATTGGCTTTGGAAAAGAGATAATAATGAACCTTAACCTAAAGTCATATGGTGGCATACTTGGAGGAATGAGATTGGCTTTGGAAAAGAGATAATAATAAACCTGTAACCTAAAGTCATATGGTGGTATACTTGGAGGAATGAGATTGGCCTTGGAAAAGAGAGATAATTGTCATAATAGATTCTTATCCTAAAGTCACATAGAGGTGGGACTTGGGATTGGAAGGAAAAGGAAATTAGAATTGAAAGATAAATCAAAGAGATAATTCAAGATGTGGTAATAATGACTTGGGAAGAAAAAGGGGTAACTTAAAAGCTAAGGGATATCTTGAGATTTGGGGTCTTGGGAGATTATATAAAGGGGGAGGGGGAAGACCTACGTGAATGTAAAGTGTAGCAAATGAGCAAGTGCACCAAGTTAAGCAAAGAGGAAAAGAACCAAAGGGAGGAAAAAAGGAAGAAGGCAGTACCAAGTAACCAACACCTCAGTAGAAATCAATCAATCTAATGGGAAGACCAAAGTAGTAAGTTGATTTTCTTTTCGTAGGGTCGTAGAGTACAAAAATGGGAGTCCGTAGGTTCAAACAGAAGATGAATTGGAATTAAATGAGCAAGATGTAGAAATTTTAATTTTAGGTTGCAGAATCCGTAATAGGGAAGGAGGCGGCACATGCATTGCATGCGCCAGCTGCTGCTGCGCATGGCCGCGTGTGGCCACCCTTCTGGTGGCGCGTGAGGGTGCGTGACAGGGCCTCTTCCTCTAAAATTTTCCAATTTTACTCCTTAAATTATTTCCTAGCATCCTATGTAAAAATATTTTAGAATGGTGACTTGAACTATATGAAACTGCAGCTAAATAGGGCTGAAATCCCTATAAATAGTGAACCGGTAGGGCCAGCAGCTAGTGTGAGTGGTTTCTTGCATTATTTGTGCTTCATATTGATCATTTATTGAATCACTTGTGTTGATTGTCGACCTATTCACTTGCTTTCCTTGTTTAGCATGTTTCTTTACTTGTTTCATCACTACATGGCATGTGGTTTTGTGGGAAG
Source organism: Diospyros kaki (assembly GCA_036245055.1). Classification (NCBI taxonomy): domain Eukaryota; kingdom Viridiplantae; phylum Streptophyta; class Magnoliopsida; order Ericales; family Ebenaceae; genus Diospyros; species Diospyros kaki. The sequence continues at coordinate 14,569,508 of BSEG01000009.1, read as the reverse complement.
CTCGTGGTTGTCATGTGTGGCTCTTGGAGTCACATATGTGTGTTTGAGGTGAACATGGCATGCACGAGGGTGATTGTAACACCCTGGCATGGCTTCCACAAAAAGGGGTTTCACTTTGCAAATGTGCATTACATACATGTTCTATTTCTTTCATAAAACCACTTCACTTAGATATATGTTATCTAACTTAGGTTGATGCCCCTAGAATGTTCCATGTTCCAGGTGTGTTTGGCATGTCAGGAGCTAAGGAGGTAGGTAAGGCAAATGGAAAGGAAACTTTGGACACCTAATATTTTTCCTGTTATTTTGTGGTTTGTGTAATTCTTATTCAAAAGCATTGTATTAGTTTGATGGTTATACTACTTTTATGCCATACTCAAACTCTATCAGAATGAAAGACTTGTACATTTTATGCTAGTCTAGGGAACCCTTTCAATCTTTCAGCAGGTTCGATCCATGATTTCCACTACTTAGGGTTCCTAACACCTCTTAGGCAGTTAGGCGTATGCATTTCCATGATGTTTGAGTCGAGGAGGTGCTACAAGAATAGTATTTAAGTAGCATTTAATGGCATTTATATTGTGGAAATTTAATCCAAAGGCATGAAGGTAATTTTGGATTCTTATTATTATTTAAGAGTTTTAATAATAATTTTTGTATTATTATTGATTAAGTGAGATTATGTATTTAAGGGAGAGTGAGAATCCATATATGAGATGGATTTGGATTGAAAGTCTCCTAGTTACATTTGGAGAAGGAATCCAAGTTGTAGCAGGAGTGTGATCTAGAGCTTTTATGTGTATAAATAAAGCCATTAGCCATAGTTTCTCCTCACGTCATGAAGGAGAAGGAAGCCAAGAAGCAACATAGAGAGTTCAAGGTTGCTTAGGAGATTTCCATTGTATCGTTTGAGGAATCCAATCAAAGCATAAGACAAGTATTCTTCCTATAATCTCTTCCACTACAGGTTCATATCAGTTTGATTCCAGATTATTCCAGTTCTTCATTGAGTTCTCACATTTTATATTAGTTACAGTGTATGTATATATATATATATACGTAAACAATGAATGCATAATCAAGATGTGCATAATTTTATAGCGATTCAATCCAATATTATCTTTGAAACATCCTTAGAATTGTTGTATATCAGTTGGGATTTGTTTTCCCAAGATTCCCTTTGGAAAGGTGTAGTTTTAATAGAATTTGTTCCAGATCAGAAGTCACTGTTCGTTCATTTATGGGTTTAAGAATTCTAGATATCCGGATGATTTTTTCCAAGTTTGTGAGTAACATCCAGATGGGCTAGAGGTTATCTGGATGCATAAAAAATTTTTATGTGAGGATATCCGGATGGCCTTCGAGCATGTCCGAATGGTTCAAGTTCTGTGAGTGACATCGGGATTGCCCTTGTGTATATCCGGATGGCCTTAGTAAGATATCTAGATGCGTTGTTCCACATCCGGATGTGTCTAGTGCTTATTGTGAATGATATCTGGATGCCTCGAGTCATATCCGGATGTGTCTTTTATCCTCTGTGAGTAATATCCGGATATCTTAGCTCATATCTGGATAAGTTCCGAGTACTTTGTGTGTGATATCTGGATGAGTTCCGAGTTCTTTGTGTGTGATATCTGGATGGTTTGTTCATACATCCAGGCAGGTCAAGATGATATCAGGATGTCTGGCCTGATATTTGGATGCCCCTCTTAAAAGTTGAATTTCACATTCGAATAGTCTCCTGCAGCATCCTAATGCCTCGGTAAGATATCCAAATGACCTGAATCATATCCAGATGTCCTAGTTCATATATGAATACATCCCAGCATATCCGAATAGCTTATGCTTTGAATTCTAGTGTATTCGGATGGCTTTTCCAGAAATTCAATTTAACTTCCAGTGATGTTTTAATCCAAGTTTTAATTAAATTAATGTATTTAATACCTCCAAATATTGAATTTAAATGCCAAAATTTATCAAGTTAATCATGCCCATACCATAATTCATAATTCATAAAATCTTTGTATTCCAATATACTGAAGATCAGATTACATGGTTAGTATTTATTATGACATGTTTAACATTACTCAGTGAGATTATGTGCATATATTATGGTATGAGCATTTAACATGACTTTATATGGAGCACAACATATCGTGTGTCAACATGTATATGAGCATGGCATTACATTATGCACACCAGGCAGCTTGTTAGCGAGGATCCCACCGGTTTTAGTTTCAGCTGAGTTTATGAGTTACCCGCTTGGTGGCCACCAGGGGCTAGAGGCATATTTCCCACAGTATGTGCTTACAATTTTTCTATTTGCAGGATTCAGATCAGTCAGGTATGTTTTACAGTTATGTGGGCCTATGAGCCAAAGTTGCATACCTACATTTAGTTTACAATTTCTATGCATTACATTTTTATGAATGCAATCAAACAGTGATTATACAGTACAAGTTCAGTGACTTATTTATCAGTATCGATATTCTTCGATTCAGCTTCGATTAGTCTTGGCAAGGGAGTACCAGAAGTGGGGCTTAGCAGTAGTGGTCTATAGTGTGTGTACGTGGAGCTGCTCAAGACTAAAGATGTCTGGGAGTTTTGTCAGTATTGATGTTAGAAAGTGTCTTGTCAAGTTTAGAAGCATTTGATTTATTTTTTAGTTGAGGGATTTTTCCTTAGGTAGAGTTTGAGGTTTATAGTTTGTATTGATTCAGAGTTTTTATTCTAGTTGATTGAGATGTTCAGTTATGGTATCAGATTTCAGTTTATCAGGCAGAGTTACTTGAGAACTGTTGACAATTCCTATTGATTTTCCTAGCAGATCGTACGATTGTTTTTTGTCTTCTACAACGAAAAAGGGGCACATGGTGGAGATAGACAATGGGAGGATGAGGAAGGACAGCGTGCATCCTTGGCATGCCTTCTTCTTCTCTCTCCCTTGTTCCCTCTTGATTCACTTGTCAATTTTCCCTTTTTTGTGTGTCCAAGGGTTTTCGATTTTGGAAGGCATATATGATATATGAGGAACAAATTTTGGTGTTATTTTGGTGTGTGAGTAGGCTCGTTCTCTCGGCCATTACTTGCTATTCTTCTCCCCATCCAGAAACCCTAACTTCCATAGCTCTTTATCCCTTCATTGCTATAGTAGCAACCCAAGCAAAAACAGTGAGACTGTTTTGATTCTTGAGTTTCGTGTTTTCAAACCCATTCTATTTTGTCCTGAATCTCCCATACTCTCTTTGTCTAGCACAAAGAGAGAGTAGTGGGATTCACCATCTTTCTAGGGCGTGGACTCGATGGGCCCCTCATATTTTTAGGGGACAATTCGGTCTAATCGAAACAAGTTCAAGAGCTGATTTTGGAGCAAGGAGTTGCTGCCAACGGAAGGACTCAACCTCTGCATCGGACTTCAAGTGTTGAAAGGTATACCTACTAAACTCCCCATGGTATGGTTTAGTTTTCAGATGGCATATGGACATTGAAATGAGTCTTGTAAGGGTGTTTTTTGTTTATGTTTCCATTACCATTTTAATGGCTTTTCGAAAATGTTTTGAAAATTCAGTTAAACCCTTGCATTGATACTCCAATAGTTGGCATTTCCCTTCAATCTGTACATGTATTGTTGTATCGATAGTTGTGATTTATCACATTGCATGATGTTGTCGCCCTGATAATATAGCCGTAATTCCCCAAGGGTATTGCCAAAACAACGTATAGGAGTATCCCGTTGCCTTGTGTGCATGGCGGGATGACTGCTTAGGGTTTCGTGTCAGGTTGGATTATTAGGGAAGTTACACTAGGGTATCTATTTATACATCTCCATGCATCATTCATTCGTATTGTTTTAACCCTCTCTTATAAGATTCATCTTCTAATGTTGGACACTTCTCCTTGGAATATTCCACGTTCCAGGTGAGACGAGCGGGCAGAAGGGCAAAAGGGTGATTAAAGCATGAGCATGGTAGAGGTTGTGATAGGTCCTAAGCTGAGGCAATGACCAATTATCTAGTTAGTTTTGTTTGTTTTCATTATCAATTATTGTAGTGATATGATGGATGAACCATATGTATGGAAGTACTTATGTATTGATTTACGAGATTCCATGAGGTTCTGATTCTGCTTCAACTTATGATTAAGTTTATAATTCCTTAGTTCTATTTTGGGAATGTTATTCTTATATGAGTAAGTTGAGGATTTTAATATGCTCTATGAATGTACATGGAAAAAAAATCCTAGCATAATTAACACCCTGAAGAGCCGAGGCGTTATATTTGGTATCAGAGCGAACTTTACTTGGAGACTTAGGAGAGATCAATAGGAATCTATGAACCCGAGGTTTATAAAAACTTTAGTTACAAAAATTGATGTAGAGAATTATCGGAATGTCAAAACGACAGGAGAATATCTCAAGCAATTCTGGGTGACCCATTAGACTAGTCGATGGGAGTAAAGTTGATAAGGGAAAATACCCTTGAGACCAAAATTACTCCAAGGCCCCATAAATATAGCCATTTGTAGCAGTACCACGCGTTCACTTATAAGATATTCCATTGACATCAGCTTACTTGGATCTGGAAAAGACACGTGGCAGACTTGCATCTCCACACTAGCTAGCCTGTTACTCGATGAGGATTCTCCAGATTCTTCGAGATTAACCAACCTGCCGAGGATCATGGAGAGGGGAGTTAGCCCAAACTCCTCGAAAATGATAATAGGATTCCTATTAGTAAGATTCTAGCTCCTCGAAGAATGGGATTGAGATCCCGGTGATTTGAAAAGAATCCTTACCTTAACAAGGGTATAAAGAAAGAAGGATTGATGATAGGTAAAGGGATCAAACTCTTTCTTTCTCAAAAGTTTGTAATTACACACCTTAAGCTTGTTTCTTATTCTGGCCATTTGACTTGAATGTCGGAGTGAGACTGGGGGAGCAAGCCCCTGCCTCCATTGCAGGTACTCTATTTGAGGCAGAAGAGGGTGATCGGCCACCACATCTTCAATTGGCGCCTATCGTGGGGCCGAGGCATTTTCTTTTCTGTCTCTCCAATACAACTTGCTGTGATGTTTGAGTTATTTTCCTCTGTTTCGATGGCAACTAGAATACAATAGTCTCGGGCTGCCGGTGGTAACCCCGCCCCAGAGCCAAGCCAAACTAATCCTCTAAGAAGTCCGCAGGGAAGGGACCGTAGTCCGGATGACCCTCCTACCCTGCCTAATCGGATCACGCTGTTAGAGAATTAGGTTCAACTCCTGATAGAGTTGCTCATTGGCTTCTTAGACCACTAGCACCAACAAGCCCATCATTCTTCAGTGGAAGGAAGGCAGGAACCCCCAAGAGAGGAAGAGTATTGCTCGTGTGAGGCAGACTCTTGGGGACGCGGTCGAGAAGATGAACAAGGGGAGGCTGTATAGTCTTTCGGCATGTCGTATGCACAACAACAATAAGAGAGGAGGTTGTGCCAGTTGGAGGAGGAGATTACTGCCTTGAGGTTGAAGCTGGACGAGTCTCAGGAGACAATGGTGAATCAACCCCTTAGTCCGGAGATCATGGTTGCCATACCACCTGAGAGGCTACGCATTCCAGCCATTAAGCCTTATATGGGGACTATCGACCCGCTGGACCACCTGGATCTTTTTACCTCTCATATAATGGTGCAAGATGCCTCTAACACAATGTGGTGTAGAGTCTTCCTGGTAACATTTGAGGGGCACACGCGCGCCTCGTATTCAAACTGGGCCCATCACTTAATAGCTAATTTTGCACAGCTTCAGGGCAGTTTCTTGGCCCACTTCGCTCCTCTCCGGAGGCATCGAAGGTCCACTATGGCCCTCGTTAGCCTGAAGTAGAACCAAGGTGAATCTTTGAAGGATTTTGTCTCACATTTTAATATGGAAGCTCTGAGTATTGAGAACTTTGACCATAGTGTCGCCATGGTAGCATTCTAGAATGCCCTAAGGCCTAGTCCCTTTGCTCAGTCGTTTGCTAAAACTCTCCCGATTACATTTATGAATATTCTAGGCCGAGCCACAAAGTACATCAATGTTGAGGAAGTTATACCAAAAAAGAGAGAAGAGCATACCCAAAAAAGGGGAAAAAAAGAAGCATCCCGAAGAGCATAAGAATGAGGGCCGAAGGGAGGAACGAAAAGAGAAGCATCATCCTCGGTGGGAATCGACCAGTTTCACTCCTTTAAATACCTCAAGAGCAGAGATTCTTGCCACCATCGAGGATAAGGACTATTTGAAGAAGCCCCGACCAATGAGAGCACCATCCGACAAGAGGAACTGCAATAAATATTGCCGTTTCCATCGAGATCATGGTCACTATATAAAGGAATGTCACCAGTTGAAAGAAGAGATCCAGGAGCTGATTAATTGAGGCTACCTTAGAAATTATGTTGCCAAGGAAGCGAATCCCTGAAAGGGGAGGGAGAGGCATTAGCGATCGTGAAGTTCCCCCCACCAGGAGGGACCGAGCCGAAGGGTGAGACCGAGTATGGCATTCACCCAAGAGGGAGAGGTCACCGCAGGCGGCAGGAGATCCTCCTCAGCCCCGAGTATTTCGTACGCTTGCAGCGGGGGAGGTGTAACACCCCGCCCTACATAGGTGTGTCACTATAAGGCAATTCCGGGGATTTCTTTTTTTTTTTTTTTTTTAAGACAGACACACGCAGCGCCATGGGAACAATCTTCACATGCAGATGAAACACTCGTCGCATACAATGGCTGGCACCCGCGATGATCTCAAGAACAATCTTCACTTGCAGATATAAACCCCAAGAATCCCAGTCTTGCTCGTTTAACTAATAATAACACAATCATAACTAAACGAGACATTATATAAGATATCGGAATACAAAATTATTCAAACGTCATGGCCTAACACAAATTACATACAAGGTGTTCCCCACACGGATATATGTACTACATTGCTATAAAATGACTACAACACCGTCGAGCGATTGTTCATACATATAACAAAATAAGTACTAATGCTCCCTAAGTGATACAACAACTATCAACTAAACACCACTGGCTCATCATCCATGTCCTCGACCTCGCAGCTGTCCCTAGCTGGAACGTTGAATGTTCTAGGAGCATAACCCAGGTTAGATGATAAAACATCTAAGTGAAGGCATGAAATAGTTTATACAATGCATGAAAGACACACGAGTATGGCATACTAAACAACAACATGCAAGACACGTCTAACTCGAGAAATCACCCTGGCATACTCAATCTCCCATGGAAAGCACCATTCCACACACCGTTGGGGTTGAGCTTGCCGCGACATACTTAATCCCTCGAACGCCCCACTATGACACCCGTTCACCTGATTTAACATTAATCCCTCGAGTGCACCGTCGTGACACCCGTTCACCTAGTTTAACATTAATCCCTCGAGTACCCCAGTGTGACACTCATTCACCTGGATTAGCATTGTCCCAATCTCAAGTAGACCCCATCCCGTCCCACACGGACACAATACCGACACGAATATCAATACCCCGATGATATGAAAATCACATGCCATGCACCGACTCTTTTGTAAGTAAAACCAGTTGATGCAATATACTAAATGATCAATATGCAAATAATGCCATATATACATAAATAAAACGTCTTTGCAAAACAACCCAAGTTCTGGAGGGTATAATCGCTCACTAAAACTGGTCTAATTGCATTTAACCTAGGTTCGGGAGGGTAAAACCACCCACCTGAACCCACTACACTCCTTCAAACATATTTTCAAGAAAAGGTAAAGCTAGAATCAAACCACTCACCTCAAATTGGAAAAGTCAATTTTTATCTCGTGATGCATGCTAAGTTTCGAAATGCGCGTCTGAGTAATTCCCTGGCTCTGGCATACTCCTACAGCCTCAAATTAATCCTCAGAATTTTCTAGGATTTTTTCTAGAATTTTCCCCATTTTTCCCTATTTTCCTTTCCTTTTTCTCCATTTCTTCCATTTTCTTCCTTTTTTTTTTCTTTTTCCTTTCTTCTTTTCTTTTTTTCTTTCTTCTTATTCTCCATCTTCTTCCTTCATCCATGCGCTGCTCCTTCTTCCTTCCAGTGAACAGAGGCTCACGCGAACAGAGCCTCGCACGTAGCCTTCTGACGCCGTCGCTTAGCTTTCGCCAGCCTTCTCATGGCCCTTTTCCGGCCACCACGCAAGTTGCCAGCCACCGCTGCAAGCTCCATCAGCTGCCCTCTGCTCGCTGTCGCCTTCTACCCGTGCTGCCATAGCCGCTTCTTGCGGCCATGGTTGTTGTTCGCTTATTGTGGCCAGCTTTGGTCGCCTCCAACCATCCTCTTTGCCACCTTCGGCCACTAGCATAAGCTTCATTGCCTCACTCTTGATCCCTCAAGCTCTCGGCCAGCTTTTATTCTTCATTTCCATTTTTATTTTCTTCCTTCTTCCTTTCATTTCTCTTCTATTTATAGGCTACCCACTGACTTTAGCAAGCTTGGCCACCAATCTTTCAGCAAAACTTGGCCACCACTCCAAGCAAATTGGCCATGAAGCTTCTCGACACCTTCACAGAGAACAGCCACATGCGTGTGTATCTATATATATATATAACTATATATTACTCTATTAATATAAACAAATTACACATTAACCCTCAAGTTTCCATCTTAATTTCGCTTGAGCAATTTATTTATTGCACTTAGGCCCTCTCACATCAAATTAATTTGCATTTCAATATCGAAAATACAAAATTAATAATCCAAAATTACTCGATAATGACAATTTTGCCCCAATGCCCTCACCGGGCTATTATTTCATCCCGAAACCAATGAAGGGTCGTTCCTTATGAAAAACCAGAGCCTCCTTAGGCTTCTGTTGATTTCTCGGAAGTCCCCTATAACAATTCGGTTTCTGAGCCTAATTTGCAACTACATTTTAGCTATACCGAAAACTGCTCCCGATCCCACTTCTTTCATCACTAAAAATCATAACTCAAATCATTCATCGATACTATACCATTTCCCTTAGCTATCTAGGGTTCGGGGTACTCCCTTCATCTAATTCGGTACCCTAAAGCTGCGTTAGTGTGCCTTAAAGCCTCGTTTTTCCAAAAATTCCAGTTATACCCTTCACAGAATTCCATTTATATCCTCAAATAATTTCCTGGGTATTACAGGAGGTCCCAAGAGTGAAGAGCAATGAAGATACAAGCGGTCGAACCTTCGGGTTTAAGAGGTCGAGGTGGGGGGAAACGATCTCCTTTTCGAATAGCGACCTCCCCGGGTACCGGAATTGAAATGATCTGCTAGTAATAATAGCCGAGCTCAGAAATTGGGAGCTTCAATGGATCCTAGTGGATCCGAGTACTTCTTCTGAAATTTTGTATCAACAGGCCTTCCTAGGTAAGGGGTATAGGATGGAGTAGCTAAGGCCAGCTAGGGTCCCCTTTGTGGGATTTGATGGGGAAGCCGTATATTCAGATGGGGTCATTCAGCTTCCGCTAACCTTGGGAAAGGGTTCTCAAACCTCCCAGGTCATGATGGATATCCTAGTAGCGAATGTTCCTGCGGCTTATAACATGATTCTAGGGAGATTGTGCCTCAACGTTCTTTGATGTAACGCCTCACTTTTTCAAATACACAATGATATCAAATATTAGCTAACATCACTTACGGGCATTATGGAAACCCTTACCAACAGAAGCATTTGGATCAAACTTGAAAGCTTAACGTAAGCTAAATAAAGAGGTTTCCACTAGATTCCTTTATATGTATAGGAAATGCATACAACTTTCAATAAACCCAACACACAACTTAATAGTTATAGGTACAACTGTAGGATGCCCACACACACACACACACCTCTTACAACCTTAAGTATTCTAGCTGCTATTCACAATACATCATTCAGTTACATAATAAGTCAAGAAAGAACCATAACAAACCCAAAAGAACCCAAAGCTGACAAAGCTCCACCTCTTTTCCCATGCTTTCATCTCAAACCTGTAACACTTGATACTTCTAATAAAGCTGGGACGTTGAATGTCCCAGGGGTATGAAACACCCAAGTTAGATAATAACATCTAAGTGAGTGACTCAGAAAAGGAAAGTACATGCATGCAAATGCAATAATGCCATTACAAAATCCACCCCTGTGATAGCAATGCCAGGGTGTTGCAATCACCCCTACGGTTATCATAGTCACCCCTTGGCTCACCGCAAGAGCATGAGTTCTTCCATGATGGCCAAACAACTAGCCACAGTCACTAACATGAACATGATATATGACAAAGTAGAAGAAATATACGTAACCAAGGGAAAATATGACATGTAAACTAACAAGGTATGATATGAAATCCATCATCTACACACCAGTTGTAATACCCCAAAAATCTAATGAGGAGTTTGGATATAATGTAAGGGATAAATGATGTAATAAAGTGTGTTTAAATGAAAGTTTGGATTTGCATGCAAATGAAAATCGCTTTAAGGACCTAGATTCAAAATAAAGGATAATGTCTCCAAGTAAATGTCACGATAAAAGCTTATTTGGAAAGCTTTGCGTTGGTAAAATTTCATTGGAAGACTTATTGTCATAATAAAGGCTTGTGGGAGAAGCTTTGAGATGGAGAGATTGTATTGGGTAATTTTATTCAAAAGTCTTAAACCATGATTACCTTTATTTCTTAATTCAAAAGTAAATGGAGTTGGAAACATGTTATTGGCTTGCTAAAAGATAAGGATAAGATGGGTTGAATAAGTGGTCACGTAATAGGTAGATGGAAGGATTGGATTGGTAGAGTAAAATCTTCAAAGGAAAGAAACAATCAAGGGTAAGTTTTTCAAAGATAAGCAATGATGGCTAGGATAGAAAATAGCCAAATGTGATCTTGAAGCTTGGAAGTAAAAGGGACTATAGGGTGGAGAGTTAGACCACATAGAGGGAAATAGAAGAGAAAAGCAAGGGAGAAAGGAATTGAAAGAAAGGAAATAAGAAGAAGCCAAAAGAAAAAGGCATGAGAAGGTAAGTGGGAGATTAGATTGGAAATCACCAAAAGCAAAGAAGAAAGCTAAAAGGTAAGCCACTTTTCTTTCTGTAGGGTCTTAGCACACTGAAAGGGGAGTCCGTATATAATACCCAAGAACTTTGGGTTATTAATTTAAAGGAAAAAAATAGAAATTCGGGAAATTCGGTATCAGAAAAGCTCAAAAAATTTATCGAATCAATCGAAGGGAATGCCCTGAGACTTAGATATCAAAGGAAAATAGGATAGTGCTAACGAGCAGGTCAAGAAATGATTTTTAGCAATGAAAGAAATTGGATTGGGAACAGTTTTTGGTACAGCAAAAATACAGCTAGGAGTAAGGCCGAAAAACTGAATAACCGCAGAGGGCTTCCAAGAAGTCAACGGAATGCCGAGGAAGGTCACATTTGGTGTATAAAACAACCCTTAAGTGGTTTTTGGAAGAAACAAAAGGATTTAAGGCTGAAGCAAAAATTCGGGCCAAAGTGCAATTTCTTAAAAATTTGTCGAATCGGCCGAAGGGTGGTCGAAACGATGATTTTTCGAGATCATCAAAAGAGGAAGTATGATTTTTTAAACATGAGGGTCCTAATGATAATAAAAGAAAGTTCAGGAGGGCCTAAGTGCAATAATTCAAAGTTGGAGGGGCAAAACTATAATTTTACAAAGTTTGAAGCTGCCATGGCCGAAAGCTTCGTGCACGCCTCCGACCAAGCCATTCCGACCATGGGAAGTTCAAAGGGCATGGTTGGGCATGTGTAGGGATCAAGCGTTGGCCGACAACGAGTGCGAAAATGGCCGAAAAAATTGAGAAAACAGCCGGAGAAGATTCGTCCATGGCCGAACCTGCAAACGCAATTTTGAGGGCCTTTGTCGATGTTTTTTGGATGCCCAAGGGATGCTCACGAAGGTTAAGGTGTTGGGCTTCACGGCCATGTCGGTTTCGAGGGCCGATTTGGCCTATAAATAGGCCTTCAATGGCCAAGGGTTTTGGAAGAAAGAAGCGAGAAATTGAAAGGGTTAGAGGCTGAATCGAGCGTCCATGATAAAGGGCTTTTATTCCTAGGAGGTAGTAGATCGTTTCTGGAAAGTTTGGAGAGCAAAGGAGTCGGATCAAGTGGGTTTCGAAGCTCGCCAGAGAAGCGAGGCGGACGAGTCGGCCGAGACTTCAAGCTTCCCGTTGGCCAACCTCCGGACCTCCTTTGGAGCCCATTTAGGTACCCCTAGGATCGACTCTTGATGGGCTTTAAAATGACATAGCTTTCGAAATTTTCTGGCAAGGACGTCGCCGGAGAAGACGACCGGCGCGTGGGCTCCACGCGCTAGTCTCACTCGCCCTACCACGCGCCAGCGCGTGTGGGCGCGTGCGGCATTATAATTTTGTGCAATTTTTTTTAAATTTCTTAGAAAATTAATTTATTGCATCCATAGTCGTGATTTATCACATGGCATAATGTTGTTGGCATATTGATACTTGTGAATGGGATGGGATGTCACCCTGATAGTGTAGTCGTAATTCTCCAAGGGTAATGCCAGAATAACGTATAAGAGTATCCCATTGCCTTGTTTGCATATCGGGATGACTGCCTAGGGTTCCGTTCTAGGTTGGATTTCCAGGGAAGTTACACTAGGGTATCTGTTTATATATGTCCATGCATCATTCATTCCTATTGTTTTTACCCTCTCTTAGAAGATTCATCTTCTAATGTTGGACATTTGTCATTGGAATATTCCACGTTCCAGGCGACACGAGCAGAGAAAAAGGAAAAGGGGTGATGAAGCATGAGCAAGAACATTTGTCATTGGAAAATTCCACGTTCTAGTTAGTTTTATTTAATTTCATTATCAATTATTGTACTGATATTATGGATGAACGATATGTATGGAAGTACTTATGTATTGATTTATGAGATTCCATGAGGTTCTAATTCTACTTCTGCTTATGATTAAGTTTACTGTTCCTTAGTTCTATTTTGGTAATGTTATTCTTATATGAGTATGTTGAGGATTTTAATATGATCATTGAATGTATGTGGAAAAAAAAATCCTAGCATAATTAACGCCCTGAAGAGGCGGGGCATTACAGGGGGAATGCTAAAGCGACATATAATATCCTTCCATATTCTCGACTTTCTTTTATGTTATAGTGGTCAGGGTTCAGCTTCCACCCATTTCCTTTGGGCTGACGCCATTAGGAAGGGCCCCAATTGTTGGAAATGTATGCCCTAAAGACACGTTTTATTTAATTTATGGTAATGATGTTTCTTTTAGTCAGTTTATTGCACATATATCATTTGCATTTAATTGTTGGAAAAGTGTCCATGCTATTAAGTAAGTGATTCATGTGATGGGTCGTTCTTCACAGTTAGGCATGAATCATGGGTACTTAATAAGCAAGAAAAATATTACTCTTGATCTTTTGATAGAACTGGGCATTCTATCATGATAAGATCATTGTGCAATAGATCCTAATGGAGGATGGCTTGCCTTAGCCAGTAAACAGTCCGTTTACTCTTATTGTACAAGCGCATTTGGAATGCGTAGAGTGGACCTGTGATAGAAGCTAATGACAAAGTACTAATTATCATGGAGCTAGTCTATCACTGCTACTACGTGGACGAGTACTCTAATACTTGAGTATTAGTTGGTGGTCTAGTGAACCTAGAGCTATATTCTTAGATTCACTATAGGTAAGGTCTATCAAAGATCAGCAACCTTGTGAGTTGGGAGTGTGGTTTCTAATTATCTAAGACAGACTGATACAAGATAGTTTCTGTGATTCACCCCCTTGTGATTGTCCAAGAATAATCAAATAAACCAGGGCCCTGGGAACGTGACTTAAGAGTGTGTGCTTCTGGGTAGCTCCCAGTGATAAGCAAGTACATTCGAGTAGTCACGGATTATTGGACTAGTGATCTAAGGATGGTAGAAGTCATTTAGAGAGGTGTTAGTACATTATTCCTTTCTAAATGATGGGTGTTACACAGAGGGGCATTTTCGTCATTACACTAGTAGGTCAAAGACATCGCACATGCAAAATTATTCGTGGGGTCAGTGTTACCATATGGTGATAGTTGGAACACTTAGAATGACAAAATATAGCTACTAGGTAGCAGGGATATTTTGGTCATTTTAATAGCCATGAATAATTTGTCTTTTGGTCCCCGGGGTAGCTCGATATAACTCATGTATTTTTAATACATTTGGCCTATTGGGTGGATTACATGAGAGAGAATTATTTTATTCAGAATGGTCCATTGGGCTAGAATAAAATAATAAGTTCATTGGTTTTAATTAATTAATTGGGCTAACCCAATTAGAAAATTAATTAATTGGACTTGGCCCACTAGGGTTTGGCCCACTAGGGTTTTAACCCTAGGGTTCTCCCTATATATATTCTCTCTTTTGTTTGTTTTTTCACCTAAGTCGTTTTTCTCTTCGTCACCAAGAGAGGCCACGAGTTTTAGAGTCATACCTTGGAAGATCAAGAGATCTGATGCGAAGGAGCCGACGAATCGCAGGACAGCCGTCATCTCCGCCACGCGAAGAAGCCGTCGCGCCTCCTCCTTCTATCACTCCATTCCGACCGGTAATCCGAAAGAAAAGTAAGTCTTCTAGATTCTTATCTATACGAGGATCGATTTTGTTTTAAAATCGCTTCCGTTGCATGCTTTGATCCTCGTAAACGGTCCTTCACCAATATGTTCAATCCCCATTGGGCGAATGGGAGCGGCTGAAATATGAGCTAAATGGAGAAAGGGGTTTTTACAGTTGCAGGGGCATGTCACTAACACTTGTCACACGTTCATACTTTTGAAACCCTAGCCTCTAAAATCACTCTCCCTTACACACCCACTCAAAATCTCTCATTCTAATCTCAAAAATCAATCATGGTGAGGACGAAAAGATCCATCGGCAAGTGTCAACGCACCCACATTTCGTCGTCTCCACCTCCCCAAGAGTTTAATGAGGACTTCCCTTCCACTCAAGCCCTCAATACTTGAAACTCATCATTCAAAACTCGTAAGGTAAACCTTGGTCGTACTTTTGATTTAGAACTTCTAGGCAAAACAAATTTTTCATTCCCTACACGCTTACGTGAACGAAAATGGCTCCCTCTCCTAGAACTCAAAACTGATGTCTTTTTCGACTATGTTCATATGTTTTACTCAAATGTTTACAATTCATTCGATGGGCATGAATACCCCAATCACTTCAAAACTTTCATTCAAAACACTAAATTTGAAATCAATCCACAAAACCTAACTGACTTTTTAGATATACCAAAAAAGGAGAAATATATACTCCTTACAATTTCAATTCGTTAAATGCTTGTCGGATTATTACTGAAAACCCCAACGTTCCCAAGAAATTTAAAACCTTGAAAAACTTATCTGTTAACATTCGTATTCTTCATCTCATCGTTTGTTAAGTCTTAAACCCTCAAACTAGAAATTTTGCAATGCTCTATCCTGAAGACCTATGGCTTTTAGAGAAAATAATCGCTAAAAAACAAATAAATCTTCCTTCTATCATTTGTGCTAAAATGGTTGATGCCCGCTCTCTATCCAAGAAATCTCTTCCCTATGGTTGTCTCATCATTGCATTTCTTCGCACTAAATATCCTCATCTCACATCCTCATCTATTCAATCAGAAAATCTAATTCCTGTCTTCAACCATACTTCCCTTCACAAAATAGGTTGTGTGTATGATGAAACCCATCACAAATATACCAAAGTTGTCCATCATCATCAACGATATAGGTATGAAATGGACTTGGAAGCTGAGGAAGAAGATGAAGAAGAAGAAGATGAAGACACACCTGCTCTAGCAGCCTCCAAAGCTAGGTAATCCACACGAGTCACACCGAACATGCTTGCATCGCTTCAGTCTACCATAACTGAAGGCTTTTCTTCCATGACTCGGCACTTTGAAGATGCCTTCAACATTCGCAATGAAAAGTCAAGAACAACCATCTTCATACAATGGACTATATAGATACTCTTGGGACCAAATAGGCAATCTAGAAGAATTAGTTCACACCAAAGAGGATTCATCAGATTCCTTGACCCATTAGTCTTCTAGATACATATTTGTTTTGAAAGTACGTGTTTTATTTTGAAAGTACATGTAATGGATATTTGGTATTGCACTTTAGATTTAAATTTGGTATCTTGTTTGCTTTCATGGATATTCAATTATCTGTTTAAGGGAGAGAAAATACTTTAAAACTTGTGATCATGTTTTTTGTCTATGATAAAAAGAGGGACAAAATAGAGAAAAATGATTGTTATCACTTGGTATCAAGCAAATTTTTTTAAGTCTTGAAGCACTAACGATTGGTAACACTAAATATAATTGTTGTGATATCTCAAGCAGAGCCAAAAGAGGACATGCCGCCCTAAGGTTTGTTTCCTATCTCCCGTACAAGATTAAGGGGGAGTTATATTGATTTTTCAAAAGGTTTTTTTCATTATCAAAAAATAGGGGGAGAATTGTTGTATTATATTTTTTGATATATGAGAAAATGTGTTTGATGAAAAACCAATCTTAGAATGAAAAATTCTTATGAGAATCACATATTTCGAAATAAGTTTTTCATATTTCGAAACAAGCATGATTAGTGTTTTGGCGCGAATGCTCAAATGTTTGAAAAATCCAAAATTCATGCATCATGTTTCAAAACTAAGTTTCCATGTTTTGAAACATCATTCTGCAATGTTTCTGTACATGTTTCAAAATGTCTTTTGTTAAGGTTTCAATGTTTGCTAAGTTTATATGTTATATTTCGAAACCTATTTGAAATCTAAGCATATGTTTCGAAACCTATATAGTATGTTTTGAAACTTCTATCATTTCTATCAGCAGAGCATTTAAAAAATGTGTTGTATATGTTTTGATATATGTGTTTTGAAGTATGTTTCAAAACCTTCATAGCATGTTTCAAAACATCTAATTCTGTTAGCAGAATATTTGAAAACCTGACATGCTTTTGCATTTTAAATTCAAAAGCTATTTAAAAGTTATCTTTTTACTTAATCTCCATACCCTGATATTTCAATTTCAAATATTTTGAAAGTGGAGAATAAAACATAATCATTTTGTTTTTAAAAGCATTATCTCTTACTCATTCTGTCTCTACGTGCATAACCAGCTATAAAGGCTGGATGTTTCGAAACATGTGATGTATGTTTTTAACCTTAGTATAAAATAATGTTGTTTCGAAACCTATAAGGTGTGTTTCGAAACCTACTTTATTATCTTGTCTCTAATGGTTATAATTAGCCAAAATTCTATTTCTTGGTCTTTATATTAGCTCTTTGAAGACAAGAAATCGTTCTACAAGCACATACATGAGTATACAACAACAAGAGACATTGTCACATTCTCAAGCACAAGTGAAAAAAATCCTTTCAACGAGCTCTCAAAGAAGAATCATTCATTCAATCCTTGGTATGCATTGTGGTGTGAAAAGGATAAGCAAACTGAAACCGATATCTTATCCTTCTAAGCTCTCCTCACCTCATACCAATAGGTTTGTACAACCATTTGGTAAGGTTTTCATTACATTAAAACTGTTGGGTTGTAAAAGATAAGTTTTATTTATCTTGTTGTAAGGTTTGAGTTGAGCTCGTAAAAACTCATTGTGTAAGGTTTTAGGGTCAACCGTGATAAAACCTGTAACGCCCCGCTCCCACTTACGGGTGTTACTCGTGAACAATAGCCCAAATTGTCCACCTGCCCGGCCTTTGGCGAAGGGTGGACCATGTTTCAAGACGAAACGCCCTAGGTGGGAACTAGGCTCGTCCTTCCCTTTGTTGAATCCCAGGATTTACTAGCAGAATTAGGCTTTAGCCACACCGCATAGGCTATAAAGAAAATCTCATTCCGATGCCCAATCGCCATTTTCTCAATTTTATTTAATTCTTTTCCATCAAGAATTTTACCGGGCTCTATAAATCACCATTTAAATCAATCCATTGATTGATTACTAATTTTGGAAGAAAAACTCAAATTTTCAATTTTTCAAATTTTCAGCATTTTCTCCAAAAATGCCCGAAAAATCCCTTTATTTTGAAATTTCCTCCGAGGCCCAAATTCAATTAAGAAATGCCCCAAAATTCCCCAAATTTTCCATATTTTTTAAAAAAAATTGGCCGGCGGGGCCCGCTGGCCACTGGCCGCACGGGCTGGCCGCGCACGCCCGCATGCGGGCGCGGCCACCCGCCCGCGCCTGCTGCTGCTGTAGCAGCCCTCTGCTACCTTTTTACTTCTCTTCCTTTTTTTTTTTTTTTTCTTGGGTCTCCTAACCCAATTTTTTCCAGAATTCAAAATAATCAAAAATCCTTCACATTCATTTGATTTTGCCTCTAATTCTCCATAATCAAGGCTTAAACCCAACTTTCAATACTTCCATAACAATATCAAACACACAAAAATTTTTCCAACAACCCATAAATGCCCAAATTCTCCAGATTTTTATTTCTATGTAAACACATCAAAATGTACCCTTTTGGGCTTAAAGAAACCCTTAGACAAGGCATATACGAATTAGGCAAAAATTACACCATTTGGAAAAATATATACAAAATTCTTCATGGTTAAGCCTCTTCCTCTTGCCAAACCCTTCCATAGCATGCTTCAATACCTACAAGAGGTCAACATAAACCTCATGAGCTCCAAGAGCTCAGTAAGGGTGCAATGACATAAAGTATGAAATTTAACAATATAGATGCCAATGCCATATGCAAGTGCCTAGGGTTCCAATACCTCAACCATTAAGGTTAAAGGCTTCAACATACCCACCCTAACACACAACTTCATGGCCATGAGTCTCACACACACAAGCATATGCAAAGCAAGCACAAAAATGTTAAAATGCATACAAGAGTCTTGCTAGCCCCCATCCACTTGGGGCTTTCCCCTTACCTCAACTCCATTCCTTGAAGCTTGAACCCATTCTTTTAAATCTTCCATAATCTTTAACTTCAAGAGAGCTTCATCAACTTGACTTGGCAAGACTTCACTTGCTTCCAACCACCTTAAGAAATATTTCCTTAGAACAAATAAAAAGAATCCTTTAAAAACTAAGGGATGAGAAGGAGAAAGAAGATTTCTTCCTTCTTTCAAAAGAATTAAACTCAAGAGACTTACCTCTCTTCTTCTTCTCCTTGGAAGACTTCTTCTCCTTCTTTCTTTCTTCTTTCTTTCACTCTTCAAATGGCCAAAGAAGACAAGTCTTCTTTACACTTGCCTATTTGTATTATTTCTCCCATCATTCAAGAATAAATCCTAGCCATTTGTTTTCTATCCATGCCACTTAGTCTTGTGAATTATCCACCATTGGATTTTACTCACTTTACAAGACTTGATCTCAACCATTAATAGAAAACACAATCCATGTGCTCTTAGTCTTCTTTAATCTCAACCTTTGATGCATTTTGGAAGACTAAATCCCCACCATCCAAATTAACACAATCCATGTGTTTCCCAAGAATGAATCCTAGCCATGGACTTCTTTGGAGATCCAATCTCCACCATCCATTTCATTCTTCCATTGGATCCTTACATCCCATTTGGCAATCCATGCCAACATAAAACCTTAAATCTCTACCATTGGATAAATTTCAATTTCAAGACTAAATCTCCACCATTGGATCAAGTCTTCAAATCCCATAAAATATCCCATTTCTCTTTTATTTAATTGGGACTAATTTCACCACATTAATAATGAAAGACAACTTAGAGAGACATAAATGCTTTTCTTTCCCATTTATTTTAATCTCCCATTTTCCCCCATTAATGCTTGACCATTTTCTTTTCATTTGCATTTTTCTTTTAGGCAACATAATGATTGCCCTTAATAAATGCTTGAAAGACCACTTTACTTTCCTTTTTGAATTATCTTAATTCACTTTATTTTCTCCCAACATCCACATATATATATTTATGTATGGCTCCACCCATGCACATACACATACATACATGATCTTTCTTCCCAAGACTATGCCAAGTGTCATCACTAAATACATACTTGGCCTCCAATTTAGGAAAAATATTAATTATTTCCACTCCCATAATTAATTTCCCCTTTTTCTCATAATTAATTCCTTTATGGAATTTCTCTCCAACATTACCAAAATACCCTTTGTAAATTTTTAATTTCATTATCTTCACATAATGCAAAATGGGAATAATTCATTTCCACACTTAATTCCATCTTGGAATTATCTCCAATTTACCAAATTACCCTTAAATTGGATTTCACTAGCCAAATTACCAAAATACCCCTCTCATAGGGCACCATCAATTTCAACGATACTTTACTTTCTCAAGGGTATTTCTAGAATTTTCTCATTTTCTCTCTTATTCTTTTAATACCTATAACACCGGGTGTTACAAAACCCTTAGTGTGGTTGATCATTAGTAAAAGTGATTGTGTTTTGAAAATCCTTCAAGTGGGTAAGCTTGAAGGTAGTAGAGTAGGCGGGTGCCAAACCATTATCATTGTGTGCACTTGTTTTACTATTTCTCTTACTTGTTATCATTGTTCTACTTTCAAAAGAATCGTTTTCAAAAGCTAAAAGTTTCAAAATAAGCAAAACAGAGAGGAAAGTTTTGAAACATACTTAACAGAAAGGTTGGTTTCGAAACATACTCCCTTAGGTTTCGAAACATACTTAATAGAAAAGGTTGATTTGAAACAAACTCCTTGATATTTCTAAACATTGTGTTCTGCCATTACTAGATCTTTAATCTATCAAAAAATTTACCCTAATCCAAATTCACCCCCCTCTTGGATGTATTTGCCATCATTTGGAACTAACAATGGTGAATGAATTTGAAACTCTAAGAGCTTATGCCCTTAGTTACACATTCCGTCAAAATAAAATGAGGCTAAAAATGAGTTTAAACAAATAAAAACAAAGCCTCGATACAATAGAGAATGAGAGAACAGGAAAATTTAAAGTGTGATCAATCTTGAATGCTCGGTAGGTAAGAATTGAATGTGTTTCAATAGCTTTAAATGTTCCTTGAACCACTTATTTATAGATGATGGTGCTTGGAGACAAAAATAGAGCCATTGATAGTAGTTGGGCGAGCATTTAATGTGACAAAAAACTAACCATTATTTATTTCAGAGTAACAAACTGTCGACAAAATAAATAGGTTAGTCAACAATATCTTACAATACAAAATAAGACATAGTTGATAGATTAAAGCTTCCCGTCAATAGCACTAAAAACAAAATGTTGTTTGTCTACAAAAGTTGGTAGGTTAATCGAGAGATTAATCCTAATGAAGAATTATATAAATGCATATATACTGTTAGTCAACAAAATTCATACCTTAGTCAACAGAATGAGATTGACTAAAAAATTAAAGCAAGATGGCTCACTATTAGTCAATAGATTCAAGCCTCTCTGTTGACAGATCCAAATTTTAGAACACTGTTAGTCGGCAAAGGCATAGATTTAGTTGACAGATCCTAAGAAAAATAGTCACTTTGTCAACAGCTTTAGAAAAATTTGGATTTTTTAAGATACTTCTCTTAATTTGGTTCTTATGAAGACCCATGTTTCTTTGATAACACTTGAAGCATGATTTCTTATGTTTTTAGAAGGATTTGAGTATTCATGCTTTGTTTTTCTAATCTCCAAAAACATGAGTTAGTGTTCCTTTGTGAAAGTCATGATTGATGCTCTCTTTAGAATGATACTTTAAGGACTTGATATATGAAGATCTTTTTAACCAAAACACCTCTTTTGAATCATAACAAATACTCTTTGTACATGTATACCATACGACATTATTGAAATTGATTTTTGAGATACTTAGAAGCGAGGACTTTGAGATTCAATTCTTTTGGCATATAATTTGTCATAATCAAAACACTTCTTACAAGAGTAAAATATCAGTTTGGACATAATGCCCAGCAGAGATGATTGTAACATCCTCGCATGGCTATCAGGGGGAGATTTCATACTACATGTTGCATTTGCACGCATAAACTTTTATTCTGAACCCTTACTAAGATGTTTCATATCTTACATCAACATATTCAAATGTTCCAAATACCCTCAAATCAAACAAAGGAAAGGGAAAAGAGGTGGGCAAAGTTTAAATTGATTTTTGTTATTCTTTACCAAACCGTGTATTGCAAAATTTGTATAATAAGGAACTACTTTGGATCTTTGGATTTTCTGCTATTATCATAATTTTTTATGGATATGTGATATACTTGTATTTGTACCAAAAATATATAGTGAAAATCCTAACTATTTAGCTTTTCATATTTGATCATTTACTTCTACTAATAAGGATTTCCATAACACTTGTGTGTAATATTAGTATGTATTAGCCACGTTGTAATACTTAGAGGTGGGGCATTACTTCCAGCATGCCTTTTCCTCTCTCAACCTTGTCCCCTCTCTCTCTCCTTGTCATTAGTCCATTTTAGGAGGTATTTAGGGTTTCATATATAAGGCATGAAGAAGAAAAATGCCTATGTCTTGGCTAGTACATTGGTTGCCTAAAGCTCCCTCTCAACTAGTGCTTTTTATCTTATTCCAGAGCCCTTGAAACCTTTCTCCACGTAGCTCTATTGGTCCCTTAGGATATGGCCACTCAAGAGAAGGGGTGAATTGAGTGATGAAATTTTTTCTTAATTTTAATAAATATTCTTGATTAATGATTTTATTGAAAAATATATATTTGATAAATATAATAAATTATTATTGAGCCAACTTGCTCATATTAATTAAGTTTTAATGATTAACAAAAAGAGAATTTTTAATATACAAATTATAGCATTTTTGGTAATTAACAAAAAAAGTATTTTTCTTAAATATATTAATTATAGAACCGAATTATTTTTTATTAATTTATAAAATATTTTTTTCATAGCATTTGTATTACAAAAGATATTATTTCTTGTTAAAAATATTTTTAAATATTTTTTAGATTAATTTATAAAATATTTTTCATTGCATATGCGTTATCAAAAATATTATTTTTTATTAAAAATATTTTTAATATTAATTTATTAAATATTTTTTTATATGTCATATGTATTATCAAAAATATTATTTTCTATTAAAAATATTTTTAAAAATATATTTTAGATTAATTTATATAATATTTTTATATCATATGTATCTCAAAAAGTATTTTAACAACTAGGTGCATGTGCTTAGTTTTGAACCCAAAACCTCTTATTTGTCCAAACATTCCCTTGTCAGCTAATCTACAAGCCTTCTTCGGCATTTGAGTGCATATATTAATTTTAAGTTATACTAAGTTTTCCTGTTATAAATGTCAAATTTTTTACTGTTGGAAAAGTGCCTAAAATGGCTATAAATACCCTCTCAAACTAATTTTTTGAGTATCCAAGTGCTTCCATTACATATCCAAGGCACTCAAAAGCTCTCAAACGCTCTCAATCAAAGCATCCAAGCAATCTGAGGCTCTCTAAGTATTATTGAACATCCACCGAAGAGCCAAAAAGCAAGAGGAGAAAAGTTCTTTAAGTCTTCTACAACAAATCCAAACTTCTCCATTTAAGGTGACAAATTTATTTATTTTAATATTATTGTCTTGTATAATTTGTTCTTAATTGCTTATTTATGTCCAAGTGTTGACAAATTATTTGTTACATTTAAATTACCATTGTGGATTGTATAAGTTTCCTAGAACCATTAAAATTTAGGCAAATCTAGTTTCCAAGGTAAGATAGGAAGAAAACTTTGGTGTAATAGTTGTCTAGAACCCATTGTAATCTAGGTGTATATCTAGTTTCCAAGGTGAACTAGTGTGGAAACCTTGGTGATTTTGATTTAATGGAACCCCAAGAGTGGTTGGACCTTGGGAGAGTGGATTAGGTGTGTGTGAAAACACCGAACAACTATAAATTGTGTTGTGCCTCATATTATTTATTCTTGTTATATTTTGTGCTTTGCATTAGTTATTAATATCAAATATAATTTATTATATTTATCAAATATATATTCTTAAACAATTATTAATTAAGAATATTCATTAAAAGGGAGAAAAATTTTAAACACTCAATTCACCCCCCTCTTGAGTGGTCATACCTTAAGGGACCAACAATTGACATCAGAGAAGACTTCTAAAATAGTTAAACTCTTAGTTTACACTTTAACTTATAAGAGATCTAGATGGCCGCATTTACCAACCAAGCTATAGCTGAAGGACCCTGACCCTCTTGACCACCATTATTTGATAGCACAAATTTTACTTATTAGAAAATGAGGATGGAGTCATATTTATTTTCAATAGATTATTATTTGTGAAAAATAGTTAGAAATAGTTTTGTCACAACTTCAACTAAAAAAGATACATGGATCGAAGAAGATATTAAAAACATACCAAATGGATCATAAAGCTAAATACATAATTTTTTGTTCAATCTTTCCTACTGAATATGAAAAATTATTTGCTTGTTCTACATCAAATTAAGAATTATAAGTAGTATATGAAGGTATCGATCAAGTAAAAGATACTACGATTAATCTCTTAATGTCACAATATGAAAAATTTGAACTATTTCAAAATGAAAATATTAGTGATATGAATGGTAGATTCCGAAAGATTGTAAGTAATCTTAAAATGCTTGGAAAAATAATTTCAGAAGAAGATCAAATTAAGAAAATTCTTAGATCTCTAATAGTAGATTGACAGCCTTTACTAACTGTTATTTCTAAAGTTAAGAATTTAAAAGAATTAAAAATGGAAGAATTGATAAGAACACTTCTAACTCATGAATTAATATTAAGTAAAATAAATGAAGACATGAAGGCCAAGAAAGATAAGAAAATCTCGGCTCTAAGAGTAAATGAAGAGAAATGCTTTATGGCTATAGAAGAAGATGAAGAAGAGGAAGATAACATAGAGCTAGAAAAATTACAAAAAAAATATGAAGAACTATATATAAAATATATATCTATTAAGAAAAAAGTGAAAACAATCAAGAAGAATCATAAAGAAGAAAATGAAAAATTAAAGAGTGAAATAAAGAACTTAAAAGAAAAATCACATGAACTTAAGAAAGAAAATGAAGATAAATTAAAAGATCAATTAATTAATCTTGAAGAAGAAAATAAAATATTAAAAAATCAAAATAATAAATTATTAGTAGAAAAGAAAGCTATAGAGAAAAGTTTAGCCACATTAATTTTAAAGAAAAATTCAAAACCCAAACCAAGGTACAAAGCACCTAAGAGAGAATGGAAAAACCCTAGATGGAGACCCCAACCTAAGATAAACAACATAGTACAGATGTGGATACCTAAGGGGGTGATACAAATAATAAATGAGTTAGATCACAAAATTTTAAATGTTGTTTCTCATCCACATACATCAAGAATACTTAAATCATTTGATCCTAATGAAGAAAGATTTAAGGGACCCATTTATAGATGGGTACCCAAACCTAAAACGTGATCTTACCAAATATGTAGATGTGTGTGAGGACCACAATGGGAAACAAATTGTATATGGATAGTAGATCCTCACTGCACATGACTAGTGGGAGAAATTTATAGATCTCATTCCCAAAGAAAAAAGGTGTGTCATCCTCTAGAGATAATACCAAATAGTAAAGTGTCAATGTTCAGAATTGCTCGATCATGATTCATCGACCCACACTGATAAAATAAAAATGAATGAAAAGAGAAAACAAATAACACAAAAAATAAACAAAAAATAAGAGATTTTTTACATGGTTAAGCCAGAATGATACCTAGTCCACGACTGTTCTCTAATGATTTTGGCAGAGTAACAATATATAATTGATCATGCCCATACAATGGTTTTCAATCCCTATTTATAGAGTGGGGTGTTTACAATTTGAATGACTTTTAAATATAGAAGGATAATATTACAGGGATAATATGTCTTCATCAACACCATAAAATTGGGAATAGATTCCACATTATCAGGGATTTGGTTTGCTTCAAATAAGGCAGGTGGACATCGCCTCCAATTATTACGCGGTCTTTTTGTTCTGCGAGTTGATAGGTTTGGCCAGCGAGCTAAAGGCATTGCTGGGAGCTTGCTTACTCTTGTAGCCTGAGCTTGGGTTTTAGTGATATGGGACCTTGCTGAGACATCCTTGGCTTTAGGCCCATTGGGCTTTGGGAGGTTGAGTCGGCCTGTTCGCTTGAGTCTAGTCCATAAGAAGTGGTTCAGAAATTACCTGTAACACTAGCCTCCTAATTCGCGGTGCGATCTTTGGACTGTGAGCTGATGTATGTTGATCGGATTAGGCTATGCGAACTGTCAACCCACCTTCCAGACTTCTGCCCAATCATTTCAAATAGTGCCATTTTATACTGGACATCATGTCTAAGGAACATTTAATGTGCACGTTCCCCATAACTGCTTAATCGTTATGCTCGTGGAATCCATAACTTTACGTGTCACCATTAGATCTAGGGTAATTCATCGATCTCTCAATCCAATGGTGGAACAACCAAACCTATATAAGCGTGAGGGAATTCTTTTCCCTCTCATCATGTTATTTTGAAATGACTTTTGCTCCTGCACCCTTCTTCTTTTGACTCAGAGAACTCCATTATCGTCTACCTTTAAAGCTTTCCTATGTTGCTCCGTGAAGATCTCTGTCGTGTTTTCATCGAGTGTTGGCTTTTGTTCTTGACTTTTGCAATGATCAATCCGAAACAGTAAGTTTCTCATAACTCATTACCTCACTTTTACTATTGCTCCCATTCCTTATATTGACTCTCCTTCCACGCCTTGTCTTCTAGCAATGGTTGTGTATCTTTGGGGGCATCAAGTGATGTGTCACATAACCTTCGGGCTTGTTGACTTTAGAATTAGAATTCATTTCTTTTAGAGGGCTTAATAGGCCCACGTCTTAAGCAGTACCCTATTGCGAAGTGGACGATCTGATAGATAGGAAGTGTCCTTAGGAACTTTGGTTCGTGAGGACTGGTCTGCCCTCAACAACTAGACACTTCTTTTTTCTTTTTACCTTTTTATCATATATGTCTACATTAGGTCAGAAGCGTCGCAACCACAAGGTAGAAGATGATGATACCTCTAGCCCTTTAGAGCACAACGGAGGGGCATGGGCACGGTCTGTGTAAGATGCGACCTCTCCTGGTGTTGAGGTCACCGAAAGAGCACCCCAAAGTGTCGACCCTGTAGTCGCCCAACGAGCTGCCAAGGAACGCACAACTTGTAAGGTCTTCAATCATTATCCTTCGAAGCTAACAATTAGCGAGCTCAGATTGTGTGCTTCAGAGTACCGCCTACCCTGTGGTAGCAGCGTGATGGTGCCTTCCCCTAGTGACCATGTAGCATTTCCTCCCTTAGGGTTCATAGCCGTTAGCCCCTATCACTTAAAGTTTGGACTTAGGTTTTTGGTCTAACCCTATCTCATAGATATTCTCAACGACCAGAAACTTGTACCCTTTCAACTAACTCCGAACTCTTATGCCCAACTAACCTCCCTAGCCATTATTCTCAAGAAAAACAAACTTCCTCCCCTTTTGCCCAAAATCCTTAGGTACCTTTTTTATTTCAAGGATGCCAAGGACGAGCTGTATTACATGGCAGCTCGCCCTTCTGATCATAAGAAGCTATTTCCTCAAGGTAAAGCTAAGGGCAAGTCCAACGTAGGGGACTATAAATCTTAGCGGTTTTATATCTCCTGCACTTCCCTCCATGGTCATAGTAACTTCAGTTTCATCCTGGCACCGAGTAAGTGGACCTTCAGCTCGCGCTTGTAACAATGATTTATTTGTTATCATTCTTTATTTATGAATCTCTCTTTTATTTTGCAGACGTCACTGGTAGAAAACTGAAGCTGACCATTTCTGAGCCATAGGGGCTTCAAGCTGCTTCATAAGAAAAAATACATGCGAACAACTCTGAGCTCACCGACACGTTACTTTGTGACTTCCAGCTCGCCCCCCCTCTTGGCTGCAAAGATATCAGGGAGGAGGACATTGGAGTTCAGGGTCAGAAGGGAACAAAGTCCATTTTTGATGTGATCGATTTCCATGGGAGTCTAGTCAGGGAAGGCAGAGCTCATCAAGAGGTCATGGTTGGGCCCATACCAGAGTCACTAGAGATGGTGAAGCTTTAACTCTAGAGGCCCAGTCAATCATTGAGCTCGAGCTCGCCTGCAGTCGTCCCTTCATCCCCTTCTCTTGCTGACATAACTTCGCTCTGAGGTAGCTAACGAGAGTCGCGGCCTCGTCGCTCTGCTTGGTCCCAACCCCTCAACAACTGTCATAACTTTACCAGAGCATGCACGCATAGCTTACCTCCTCTTCACAGCATGAGGTGGTTATGGCTGAGGCTAGGCACGAAAATTGATAGCTTGTGGGGAGGCCCATGCTGCTGGGAGCAAAAGGAAAGCACCTTCTATCTCACTTACTGCCCAGCAAGGTTAGGTGAATAAGAGAAAGAAAACAGCTGCTTCTATCGAAAAGGAAGCATCTAAGGTCACGACCGGGGGGTCATACTTCGGCGTCCTCCTCGACAGCTTGGGTGGGGTCCTTGGCAACTCTACTAAGGCTCTGGACAGGAATGAGGTGTCGGGTGATGTGTTTTTCGATTATATAGCTCGTCGCAGTCTTTTGGTAAGAATCTTCACTTGACTTCGTAAATATTGTTTATCTCTTTCTCATGTACTAACCCCTTAATTTTTACAGGCTTCCCTGGGTGTCTTTAAACAAAAAGAAGAGAGAGCCCGATATGCCAAGGAAAAAGAGAAGCTCGAGGCCATCATTGATGTGCTTAGGAAATACAAGAAGAAGCTGGAGGATGATCTGACCTTCTTTATTGCTGAGTCCAAGAGAGCCTAGAGCATTGCTGATGGCTTGGAAGACAGAGTGAGGGAGGCTGAGAGGACCAAGAGGGAGGCTGGAGACGAGCTAGCTCATGAGAAGAGAGCTTACGAGTCGGCCTTCTCCCAAACCACTTCGAAGCTAAACAACGCTGAAGCAGAGTTGATCAAAATATGAAGCAACATGAAGCTGACACGTCAGCAAGATGACGTTGCATCTGAAGAAGCAGAGGGAACAAAGCAGGAGGTCAAGAAAATAAAGGCCAACATTAAAGCTCGGCTCGCCAAAGAGCGCGAGGAGGTCGAGTCCGAGACTTGCAGTGCATTTCCCTTCACCTTATGGTAGAAGCATCCTAAGCTTGACTTTTCTTTCTTCGATGAGGAAGCAATGGAGGAGGTGAAGAAATATGCTACCAAAGCCGCAAGTAAGGAAGTTGTCGCGGACTCACCAGTGCCGATCAGACTAGGGTCGACCTCTCTTCTGAAGATGCTGGCAACCCAGCACCCCAGGATGCAGCTGCTCCGAGCTAACACTTTCCAGGCCACTAGGACTTTTTCTTTTCTTTATTTTTCTTTGTACTTTGTTCTTGAAACAATATATTTTGCTGTGTTAATGAACTTCTATTTCTTTGATATTTGCTACAAGCTGAAAATCAAACATAGAAATTATGGATGAGCTTAACTTTAGTTAACTCAGGGACATCTTTAGCTCGCAACTGATAAATTTCGAAATCGAATAATCTCAGATAATGTGTTAAGTAAGATCTTGTTAGTTTGAGTCTCGTGTTCAGTAGGCCATGAGAAAAACCAAAGATAGACCTCTACTAACACAACCCATGCTGCTATGAAATTGAATTGCATTCCCCAGTCAAGTTATATGTCCAGACATATCGTAATTTGATCCTAGCTAACTTACCATGACTTTTAAGGGTTCAGCGAGCTCAAGATGAACACCCAGGTAGGTCGTAAACCATAACTTTTGTCAAGATGAGAGGACCCCAGCTAGTTAAGCATGACTTATAAGTTTTTAGCCAAAATGGTAGCTTAATAGGCACAAAACCATGACACTGTGGTCAAGATGAATGGACTCTAGTTTGTGGGCTACAGCCTAGGGCGAGGACTAAGATGAATGCTCAAAGGCGAAGACGAAGTTGAATGGGCCCCAGCTCGCAAACCATAGCCTTTTAACCCCAAATTAGCATTATTTCCTGCCTTTTATTTTTGACAAAAGGTGGAAGCAACAAAATTTGACAGTAAAAATCAGGAATTCAATTTATTAACAGCATAATGTCAGAATAAATAGAACATCAATCAATGAGTAATATTACGCAAGCAAAAGTGTCACTTAACAGAAATATGGACTAAGGTGCTCTACATTCCAAGCTCGTGGAAGAATAGCCCCATCTATATTTTCCAAGTGATACGATCCGTTACCCAGGTTTTCTTTGATAATGTAGGGGCCTTCCCAGTTCTGGCCTAGTGTCCTATCGTTAGCCTTGCGAGCTCTAGGAAGAACAAGGTGCAGCATGAGATCACCGATGTTATAGCACCAAACTTGAACCCTCCTACTGTAATTCCTCGTGACTCACTGTTGACAGATAGCCACCCTCATGCGAGCAAGCTCCCTTACCTCCTCGAGTAAATCAAGGTTTACAAAAGTAGTTGGTAATTGTTTTTCGGGTCGAAGGTGGCTCTTCGCTAACTAGTCACTTCATACTGTGCTGGGATCATAACCTCAGACCCATAGACCATAGAGAAGAAGGTTTCTCCCGTAGTGGTGCGACCCGTGGTCCTGTAAGCCTAGAGTACTTTTTGCAACTCATCTACCCAAGCTCCCTTCTTGGCCTCTAACTTGCTTTTAAATATCTACTTGATTATTTTATCCACATCCTCGAGCTGCCCATTAGCCTAAGGGTGGTCCACGACTATGAAACTCTTCACTATCCTTAGCGAGTTGCAGAACATGATGAATTGCTCGTTACTGAACTGGGTCCTGTTATCCGTAATGATCTGCTGAGGAATCCCGAATTTGCGGATAATGTTACTCCAAAAAAACTTCTCTACTTTTGTCGTGGATATTTTCGCGAGCTCTTTCGCCTTCACCCATTTCATGAAGTAATCAACCGCCACTATAGAATGCTTGCACCCACCACGAGCTATTAGGAATGGCTCAATCAAATCAATGCAACAAATGGCGAAGGGCCATGGACTGCTCATTTGCTGCAGATAGGCAGGTGGAGCTCGTGGTACTTTTACAAACCTTTGGCACATGTCACACCTCTTCACCAGATTTATGGCGTCTTGCTTCATTGTAGGCCAGTAGAACACCCAGCGAAGTGTTTTTTTAGCCAAGGACAGTGTAATACCCTTGATTTTTAAACACAAATATGAGGTGATACCCGAGGTTATTAGGTTCTAATACTTGAGAAAATAGGTCATTTCAAGGGATTATAGAAGCCTTAAGACAAAGGTTCAATTTCTGAACCAGGGGCAAAATCATAAATATTGAAGTTCGGATAACAGTGTAATTTACCTAAAATCTTGGGGTATAAGTGTAATTTATCTATTTTTTGGGGACCAAAAAGTGCAATTAAAAATGACTTGGGGACCAAGTTCCAAAGGGTCTACGTGCAATTACTTAGAAAGGTCGGGCCAAAGCGTCGCTTCTTGAAACCTTAAAATATCTCATCAAAATATCTTTGACTTGCTTAGCCCCCAAGTTTCTTAGCCTCCAAGTAGGACATGTGGCGCGTTTTGGTTGGATGCACATAGGTGGCAATGATGAAACCTTATCACTTCGCGACACGTGGTAGATTTTGATTCGTCAGGAAACTCTATAAATATAAAGCCTTTGTAGCCTTCATTTGGACTTTCTTCAAGAGGTGAAAGGAAGAGATTTTGGAGAGGGGAAAGGTTACAAAAATAGAGGGAAGGTTCTGCCAAAATCGGGGGAGAAAATTGGAAGAGGAAACGAGGCTCGTCGAAAAGTTCATGTCTCTATTGTAAAGCCTGCTAAACACCTTTGAAACCTAGAGATAAGTTCAATTTTCTTTTACAACCTTGTAGAAGGATGAAATGGGAGTCCGTAGGTTTAAATGGTAATCGAATCAGACCTAGAACGAGAAAGTTATGGCCAAAATACCAAAATGAAGCGGAGCTAGTCAATTTTTAAGGAAGGCGTGTGCAACTCACGCTCTAACAAGGGGCTGCAAGTGAGGGCACGTCAGCTACCTTCCAGCGACATATGAGGGAGCGCGAGACCTCCTCTTGACCAACAAATTTACAGTGTTGACCCTCTTTTAATTCCCTACAACCCTATGTAAAAATATTTTGAGTTTAGTTTACGAATACTTGTGATATTTGCAGAAAACCATTCCTAAACGTTGTAAACAGTACTCTGGCAAGCCCAAACCAGCAAAGTGAGTCTTTCTTGCTTCCTTTTTCTACATTTCGGTCATTTTGGCTTCATTGGGTGTGGGTGTTAACTTACATATCATGCCTTTGTGGCTCACATGTCATATTTTCCCTTGCTTATGCATATTGCTTCTGCTTTGTCATATTTCATGTTCGTATTGGTGATTATGGCTAGTTGTTGGGACATCATGGAAGATCTCATGCTCTTACGGTGAGCCAGGAGTGACTATGATGACCGTGAGAGTGATTGCAACACCTTGGCATTGCTACCACATGGGTGGATTTCATAATAGCATTATTGGATTTGCACGCACATACATTTCCTTTTTTGATTCACTCACTTAGATGTAATATCTAACTTAGATTGATGCCCCTGGAACGTTCTACATTCCAAGTATATCAGAAGTGTCAGGTGTTTCAGGTTCCAGTTCAAAGCATGGGCAAGGAGGTGGAACTTCGCTAGCTTTGGGTTCTTGATTTATTATGTACCCGTGTAATTGTACAATAGTGATGTATTGTAATAGCAGCT
Source organism: Diospyros kaki (assembly GCA_036245055.1). Classification (NCBI taxonomy): domain Eukaryota; kingdom Viridiplantae; phylum Streptophyta; class Magnoliopsida; order Ericales; family Ebenaceae; genus Diospyros; species Diospyros kaki. The sequence continues at coordinate 14,536,722 of BSEG01000009.1, read as the reverse complement.
AGGGTACTCAAGTTTATAATAAGTATAAGGGTGCCCTACAGTTGTGCCTACAGTGGTATGTTGTATTTTCTAGAGTAGTGAAGGGCGTATGCATTTCTTGTACTTGTAAAGGAAATCTAGTGGAAACCCCTTTATTTAGCTTTGATTAAGCTTTCAAGTTCGATCCAATGCTTCTGCTGGCCAGGGTTTCCATAGCGCCTATTGTGATGTTAGCTTATATTTCGCATTGTTGTGTATTTTGGAAAGTGGGGCATTACAGACAGCCCCCTAGTGTGGTTACCACAGTAACATGCATGGATCTCCTTGAGGATTACCTAGCAATTAGGGTCATCGAGGCACCTCAACAATGGGGCTGTAAACCCCCTTTTGTAAACCATGTCATCGTGAAGACAATATCTGGTTGTGTGAGCTCGCATACGTTGCGCCTCTATCTTATCGCCTTGCAATTTTTGTTCTTGTAGATAGTAAATAATGGACCTCATCCACGAACCGGGGCTCACCATAATTGCCAATACTCCACCTTGCCCTTCTGTGCTTGGTGTTGTTAGGAACTCCACTGGAATGGCTCCTAAGGAGTCTGCATCTCGTGTTGATGCCAAGCAAGCTAGAGCATCAGCATGGGAATTCTAGTTCCTTAGCACTTGGTTCACCTCGCACCCCTCAAAGGTGTGCATTAGATCCTAGACGCTTTGGAGGTAGGCCATCATCTTCAAGCCCTTCGCCTGATATTCACCTCATATTTGACACACCACAAGCTATGAGTCACTGAAGATCATTAGTCGCTCTACCTTTACCTCTCTCACCAAGCATAATCTTGCCAACAGTGCCTCATGCTCTTTTTCATTATTGGTAGCCTTAAACTCGAATCTTAATGAATAGTGGATTTTGTGCCCATCTGGGCTTATCAGGAGTACTCCAGCTCTAGATCTATGCTCGCTGGAAGACCCATCTACATATAATTCCTAGGACGGACCTTTTGTGGACTCGGGCTCTTTCTCTGCTGGGCCTGTGAACTCAGCAATAAAGTCCGCTAGCACCTTCCCTTTTATGGTGGGCCTTAGTTTGTACTCTATGTCGAACTGAGCGACCTCGATGGCCCACTTGAGTAAATGGTCGAAAGAGTCAAGCTTATGCAGGACCTACTTCAGCAGGTATTTGGTAAACACATCAATCCAATGGGCCTGGAAATAGGGGCACAGCTTTCTCAATGCCACTACTAAGCAGAAAGCGAGCTTCTCCATGGGGGTATATCTAGTTTACGTATCCAACAATCTATGGCTTACATAATACATGGTATTGCACCCTATTTTCTTCTTGCACTAGTGCCACATTGATAGAATATTGATACACCCCTAAGTAGATTGTCAACTCCTCTCCTTCCTTTGGTTTTGACATAAGCGGGACCCATCCCACTTACTCTTTCAACTGTTGAAAGGCGACCTTGCATTCTTTTTTCCATTGGAAATTTTTTGCCTACTTCAACACATTAAATAACGGAATACATTTATTAGAGGCCTTGGAGACAAACTTGTTGAGGGCAGCGATCTGTTCATTAAGGCTTTACACATCCTTTATTCTGGTTGGCGATCTCATGTCAAGTAGAGCTCGGATCTTCTTGGAGTTGGCCTCAATCCCCCTTTCATTTCACCATGAAGCCCAAGAATTTCCTAGAAGCTACGCCAAACATGCACTTAAGTGGATTCAGCCTCATTTGATATTTCCTTAGGATCTGGAACATTTCATCCAAGTGGCGAACATGGTCATTCATCTACTTAGACTTCACCAGCATATCATCCACATATACCTCCATGGTTTTCCAAATTAGACCCTCGAACATCATATTAACCAGACGTTGGTAAGTCGCTCTCATATTCTTCAGCCTGAAGGGCATCACCTTGTAGCAATATAACCCTCGATTTGTGACAAACAAGGTAAGCTCCGTGTCTTTAGGGTTCATGGGAATCTGATTATACCCCGAATAAGCGTCCATGAAACTGAGAAGCCGGTGGCTGGCCGTTTCATCCACGAGCTGGTCTATTCTGGGTAGAGGGAAATTATCCTTTGGGCAAGCTTTGTTCAAATCTGTGAAGTCCACGCAGGTCCTCCACTTCCCATTCTTCTTTGTCACAAGGACTAGGTTCGCTACCCAGACCGGATAATGGGCCTCTCTTATGAACTTGTTGGTCAGGAGCTTGTCCACTTCTTCTTTTAGGGCCGCATAATGCTCTGTAGTTATCGACCTCCTCTTCTGGCAAACTGGCCTATGGTTGGGGTCTATGTTAAGCCGGTGTAGCATCATATTCGGGTCTATCCCCACCATATCTTCATGGTTTCAGGCAAACACATCAAGATTTTCCTTGAGAAAATCAGTCAGTTGGGTCTTTACCTCAAGGGTGAGGCCCATACCTAGCTTGAGGCACCTCTCAGCATTTGTGCCACTAACCACAATATCTTCTAGCTCACCTATTAGGCCCACAGTTTAGTCACAGTCCACCTCGCTTGGATCCAGGTCATGATTGACTCCCCTTTCACTGATAATGGGTGGCCTCCCTCTTGAGATAACATTGATTTTCTTTCCTTTGAGCCCCATTTTTAACGCCTCTTGATAGCAACATCTCGCTAAATATTACTCACCTCTTACGCACCCAGTCCCATTCGGAGTTGGGAATTTGATTACCAGAGCTTTGGTCGAGGCAACCATATTTAGATATTTCATTGCGGGCCTTCCCATAACGATGTTATATGCCAAGGGGCAGTCGATGATTAAGAAATCTACCATCACAGAAGGCTGGCGATCTGAATCCCCAATTGCGAGTGGGAGTATAATACGCCCTATCGGGATCACCGCATCTCTAGTAAAATCGTAAAGAAACTCTAGGGATGCCATTAGCTGATTCAACCACAGGCCTATCTGGTCGAAACATCCCATGTACATCACATTCACCGAGTTGCCCAAGTCTACCATAATTCTCTATACTTCAACGCTGCCAATTTGAGCTCGGACCATAAGAGTGTCGTTATGAGGCCAGTGCACGTCTCTGTTGTCTTCTTTAGTGAAGACAATGTCGTCAAGGGCTGATCTAGCTTTCTTGGATGGTCCCTCTTATCTGTCATATCCGGTGAGCAGTAGGTGACTGACCTCCCGCACATAATGTTCATGCGACTTATTAGATGTTCCTGCAATATGAGGCCCACCATGAATAGTGAAGATAGTTCTTACCTCAAGTGCCCCGTCCTACTCCGGAGCTTGACGAGGCTCTGGTTGAGGTGGCTGCTGGGACTGCTAATCTCCTGGTCGCACCACATAATCATGCAAATGACCTCTCCTGATCAATTCTTCCATTGTGTCTTTCAATACCCAACACTCGGAGGTGTTGTGTCTCGCCTCATTATGGTAGACACAGAACTTATCCTTTTTCCTGAATCTGTGAGGAGTCCTTATGGGATTAGGCCTCTCGAAATCCTCTTTGTTTTTCTCAGCAACCAAAATCATATCCTGTGTGTCAGACAAGATACTGTAGTTCTCATAGCGACCTTCGTGTGGAGGTTGCTCTCTTCCTTGCTCTTTCCTTGATTTCTTAGTGACCTGATCATTTGGATTTTGTCCCTAGCCTCCTTTATCATTATCGCCATTGCCCCACTTCTTGCTCTGGTTAGTGCTTCCACTTCCATCCTTTTGATTACCGGGCTTCTTTGAGCTAAAATTTCCCTCCCATCTGATCTCCTTCACAACTCGCTCGTAGAACTCACCCAAGTCCCTTATGAGGGACTTTAGATGCTCTCATAGAGCTTCCCATCCTTCTGAAGCCCCATAGATATTTCGGTTAAAACAATCTCATCCAATGGGTTCTCCACATTATTAACCTCTCGTCTTAACTTCTCAATATAACCCTTTAGGGCTCCGTTAGACCGCTGGAACACCATAGCGACGTGACATGATAGGGTGAGCTGCCTCCACAGCGATCTGTACTGGCTAATAAACTTCCTTTAGCATTCCTCCAGCTATAGATACTGCGAGGATGGAGACATCTTAGCTAGGTCAGAGGTATATCTCCCAGGGTCACGAGGAAGACTCGGCACTTCACCAACGAACTAGAAGTTTGCAAGTTCATCTAGACATTGAAAGCATCCAGATGGTCATCTGGGTCGCCATCTCCATTTTACTGAGGGATGTTGGGGACCTTGAATCTACAAGGGAGAGGCTCCAACTCGATTTCCCTGGAAAACAGTGTCCTCTCCCCGTAGTCTCCCCTCCGATCATGAGGCCCATGTCACACCTCCAATTGTTGGACCATTTGAAATAAATCTCCACGATTGGGTCTTAATCGACAGATCATTCGGAGGGTGGCCGCCTCTCCCCTCCCCTGCCTCGCTTTGGCTAATAACAATCTCGTTGTAGGTGTCATCTTCTACTCCCAAGATTTGGCAAGTCACGGTATGTGGTGCAACCCAGGCTGATCCTAACCGAACTCTCCCCTTAGCGCAGATCTCTATGTTGCCAACTCCCTTCATCAACCTCTCCATGGTGATCTCTATAACAATTTTCTCTTGCCCTCAGATTTGTCGAGTGGGCCTTTAGTTCTTTCCCCCGAGGTCGTCGTTCCTCTGATCTCCTGGACCGAGAGTTCAAGGAGTGTATAGATCCGGCCCTTTGTGATGTTCCTCTAGCTTCTCTTTCGTCTGGAGTGGGCCTTTCATCCTAAGGCGAAGGGATAGCCCGGGTGGCGCAATCTCAACTTGCCTTTGGATAGCTTGAACCTGAGTTTGGGCTAATGCCCTAACTGCATCGGCGAGCTACATGATTGTATTCTCCAACGCCTCCTGACGTTGTTGCTAGGCCTAAATCGCCTCTATCCCTGGGACAAGGTTCACAGACTGACAGGGAACCCATGAGGGGATGCTTGAGGCAGTTCTAACCAATGGGGGAATAGAAGCAATTGCAGCGGTTACGAATATGCCCCCGACTGGCAAAATTTTTGGCGGTTGACTAACATGGTCTTCGGGTTGATTGACCACTACTTCAAAACTCCTCGTGTTTCTTCCTCTTGCCATTGATGTGGCTCAAAGAGGCCCCTTCCTCTAGCACCAAAATGTTAACTTTCAGAATTGGCCGACCATGATTCATTAGCCCACATTGATAAAATAAACACAAATGCAAAGAGAAGAAACAAATAGCACAAAAAACAAATGATACCCAAGAGAGTTTTTATATGGTTCGTCCAGAATGATACCTAGTCCACGACTGTTCTCTGATGATTTTGGTAGAGTAACAGTATGTAATTGATCATGCCCATACAATGGTTTTCGACCCCTATTTACAGAGTAGGGTGTTTACAATTTGAATGACTTCTAAAAAAGAAGGATAATATTATGGGGATAATATGTCCTTATCAGCTCCACAAAATCAGGAATAGATTCCACATTATCAAGGATTTGGTTTGCTTCAGATAAGGCAGGTGGACATTGCCTTTGATTATTACGCGGACTTTTTGTTCTGCGAGTTGATAGGTTTAGCCAGCAAGCTAAAGGCATTGTTGGGAGCTCGCTTACTCTCATGGTTTGAGCTTGGGTTTCAGCGATATGCGACCTTGCTGAGACGTCCTCAGCTTTAGGCCCATTGGGCTTCGAGAGGTTGGGTCAGCCTGCTCCGTTGAGTCTGGTCCATAAGAAGTGGTTCAGAAATTACCCATAACATAAAGAATGACAATATTCTTTTTGTGGCATAAAAGATATATTAGGTTATGCAAATCCAAACCTAATCAAGGAAATTTTGATCTAGTTGTTAGGCTTTTTAAGAATGAAATATCAACAAATAAGCCGCTACAACTCTTGCAATTAGATCTATTTGAACCCACACAAACTAGAAGTTTGGGTGAAAGACATTATATATTGTAGTAGATAATTTCTCTAGGATTACTTGGTTGTGCTTTTCTTTTCAAATGATGAAATTTTTTAAATCTTTAGAAAGAAAACTAAGAGAATTCAAAGAGAGTAAGATCATAAAATTGTCTCTCTAAGATAATGTTGATTTAGATATGTTTCCGAAGAATTATAAATTTGTGCATAATCATCCAATAGATCAAATAATTAGAGAACCAAGTCAAGGTGTAAGGACTAGAGCATCCTTGCATCAATATTGCAACAATGTAGCCTTCATATCTAAAGTTGACCCAACTTTCATAGATCAAGCATTAGAAGATGAGTTTTGGATTAAGACTATGCAAGAAGAATTAGATCAATTCAAAAGAAATGAAGTATGAGAATTAGTTCCTAGACCCAAGGATGAATCTATAATAGGAACCAAGTGGGTTTTCAAGAATAAATTAGATGAAAATGGAAATATAATAAGAAACAAGGAAAGGCTTGTAGCCAAAGGATACTACCAAGAGGAAGACATCGATTTTGACGAATCATATGTCACGGTAGCTAGGTTAGAAGCAATCAGGATTCTTTTAACCTTTGTCTCTAACATGAAATTCATGTTCTATCAAATGGGTTTTCATAGTATCCGGATGGCATGAGTCATATTCGGATGAGTTTAAAGTAATATTTGGATATTGTTTTCGTATATCCAGATGCCTGCTATGCAGATCCAAATAGGATTCTTCATATCCAAATGCCTCTTTTTCCCATCCAAATGAGTTGATTAGCATCCAAATGTCTAGGGTTCATGTCCAAATTTTTTCTTATGCAAATTTTGTTTTTGTTCTTCAAAATAATAATAATAAAATAAAAATAAAAAGGGGTCGACGTAGATAAGGTCAAACCCCCTCTCTTATCCCTCTCGTTTTCTTCCCCTTCTCACCCAAATACCTCTTTCTCTCTCACTCTTTTGTTCCCTCTCTCGTTGTCGGGGTTGTCTTCACCGGTTGTTGCCTTCGTCATCAAGTCTATTCCTCCCGCATCGTTCCATCTTCAATCTCCCTCTTTGGGCTCAAGTAAATATATTTTTTTTCTTTTCTTTCTTTCCATTTCGGTGTGTGTTATTGTGATCGTGTCTCCATCGTCTCGCCGATCAAATCCATGATGAGTCTTTGTTTTCATTATTTTTGGTTATCCGTTATTCCTTTGTATATATCGACCTTTCTATACCTCGATCTCCTTCCTCACTTTAAAACATTCTTCACTCTCAGCACCCATCTCCCTCAAATCTCCAACATCTCCCTCGTCTTCATTGTGTCACCTTTAGCTAGATCTACCCAAATCCGGCCTTCAAATCTATTGCCCATAGTCGTTTGTCTGTCTACAACCATTTGCATCCTTGTTGTTGTCGTCGCCGTCCGCGGCCTGCTCACCAGCCCTCAAATCCCTTACCTCTCTCACTCCATCTGTTCGTCCTTCCTTCCGTCTGCTCTTCTGTCTATCCATATGTCCATCTACTCATCCATTTGTTTGTCTATTCGTCTAGTCCAATCTACCCAAATCCAGCTAGATCTACCAAGGTCTACCTAGTCCCAATATCCATCCAGATCTACCCAGTACTGGAATATAGTTAAATCTACCCAATATTAAAAAAAAAAAAACTAGAAGATCATGTCAGGACCCGGATCTCTGTGAGGTGCTTGCAATGTCTTGAGAAGAAAATCTACCCAATTATGCGTCTTTGCCCCTTAATTCTTCCATGAAGAAAGATCTACTGATTTTGCAGCTATCCACACTATTTTTGGTGCCAGTAATGCCTTCAACCTCTAGCCCCAGCTTCTAGTTAGTGATCGTTATAGGGCTACCACTACACTCTTGTATGAAGTTCAAGCTGTGCTTTAAGATCCTATTTACGACTGTGTCTCCTACATTTTTTCCCTCCAATAGCAGGTCGCCGATCTTCAATTTCTTCTCGCTTTATTGAAGGAATTACTATTTGTAAACCCTTTCAATGCTCAAAATTGGTTTCACCCAGAAACTAATTCAAACCCATATTATGACCATGGATCTTTCCTCGTAGATGATCCAAACCTTATTTGGAATTTTAAAAACCCAGTCATCCAAGAAGAAAATGTGTCATTTCCTCATTTTCAAGAGGATAGTTCGTAACATTGCCCAGTCGAAACTAGCAGTAGCCAATGGCCATTCCCAGGTGATATCGATGAATTTGGATTCGTCGTGTTCGACAACCATCATCACTACTAAGTATCAGCGAAATCCAAAGCTATCAACGTAGGTAACTTAGATTACTACTTTGTAGATTCTATAATGCTACTGTACCCCTTGACTATTCTATGATTGCTTTCTTTGTAAATGTATTGTATGCTGTGTAATCTTAGATCTATGGTTGGAATGGTTAGCGCGAAATTCCACGTTGGGTATGACATACTATTTTTGGTACTTAATGTTGCATTTATATTTTCAGTACTTTTTGTTCATTATTCATCATATTGTTTATGTGGATTATGCTTGGTAAATGTCTTTCATGGACTATATTGTTTAAATCTGTATTCTCTTCACTAAAATGTCTTTTTGATTATGACAAAAAGGGGGAGAAAAATGAGATGTTATAAGAATGAGATTTTATGTATGAAAGTAAGTTGTAATTTTAAGATGTAATATTCTTGCATGGGGAAGAAAAATGTATGATAAATTTTTATGATTGAGAGATTTTGTATGTGAGAAAATTGTATATCTGAGAGATAGGAAATCAGTCTAAGCATTCAAGGCAAGCAAGTGCAATAAAGACAATTAGATTTGACAATCAGTTTTGGCCCTTAAAACTCCTAAAATTTATTTTATCTATTAAGCTATATCCAAAATATTTTATGTTATTAGTATTTTTGAAAGGGGAACCTTATAGTATAAAATTAAAAGGGAGTTCAAAATTATTTTATCAAATTAATCATCTCATAAATCATGTTTTTGTCATCATCAAAAAGGGGGAGAATGTTGAGCCAACTTACTCATATTAATTAAGTTTTGATGATTAACAAAAAGAGAATTTTTAATATACAAATTATAGTATTTTTGGTGATTAACAAAAAGAGTATTTTTCTTAAATATATTAATTGTAGTATCAAATTATTTTTTATTAATTTATAAAATATGTTTTTCATAGCATATGTATTACCAAAAATATTATTTCTTGTTAAAAATAGTTTTAAATATTTTTTAGATTAATTTATAAAATACTTTTCATAGCACATGCATTATCAAAAATATTGTTTTTTATTAAAAATATTTTTAATATTAATTTATTAAATATTTTTTATATAACATATGTATTATCAAAAATACTATTTTCTATTAAAAGTATTTATATAATATTTTTATATCATATGTATCTCAAGAAGTATTTTAACAACTAGGTGCATCTGCTTGGGTTTAATCCCAAGACCTCCTATTTGTCCAATCCTTCCCTTGCTAACTAATCTACAAGCCCTCTTGGACATTTGAGTGCACATATTAATTTTAAGTTATACTAAGTTTTTCGATTATAACGGTCAAATTTTTGACTGTTGGAAAAGTGTCCCAAATGGTTATAAATACTTTCCATTGCGTATTCAAAGTACCCGAAAGCTCTCAAACGCTCTCAAGCAAAGCATCCAAGCAATCTGAGATTCTCGAAGCATTATTGCACATCCACCAAAGAGCCAAAAGATAAGAGGAGAAAAGTTTTTCAAATCTTCTACAACAAATTCGAACTTCTCCATTTGAGGTTACAAATTTATTTATTTATTTAAATATTATTACTTTGTATAATTTGTTCTTAATTGCTTATTTTTGTTCAAGTGTGGACAAATTATTTGTAACATTTAAATTATCATTGTGGATTGTATAGGTTTGCTATAAACATTAAAATATAGGTAAATCTAGTTTCCAAGGTAAGCTAGGAATAAAACCTTGGTATAGTGGTTACCTAGAACCTATTGTAATCTAGGTATATATCTAGTTTTTAATGTGAGCTAGTGTGGAAACCTTTGTGATTTTGATTTAGTAAAACTCCAAGGATGGTTAGATCTTGGGAGAGTGGATTAGGTGTGTGAAAACACCGAACTACTAAACTTGTGTTGTGCCTCATATTTTTTATTCTTGTTATATTTTGTGCCTTGCATTAATTATTAATCTCAAATATAATTTATTATATTTATCAAATATATATTCTTAAATAATTATTAATCAAGAATATTCATTAAAAGAGAGAAAAATTTTAAACAATCAATTCATCCCCCTTTTGAGTGGTCATACCTTAAGGGACCAACAATTATGTTTGAGATTAATAATAAATGTAAGCCACAAGATATAGGAAAAATAAATAAAATGAGGTAAAAGACAATTTCTAATGGTTCGGTGTCTCCACACACACCTAATCCACTCTCCCAAAGTCTAACCACCCTTGGAGTTATACTAAACCAATTTTACCATGATTTTCATACTAGCTCACATTAGAAACTAAATACACACCTAGATTACAATAGATTCTAGACAACCACTACACCAAAGTTTCCACCCTAACTTACCTTAGAAACTAGATACATCTAGATTTTAATAGTTCTAGGAAACCTATACAATCCTTAACAATAATTTAAATGGTTATGAATAATTGTCTACACTTGGACACAAATATATAAGTAATTAAGCACAAGTTTATAAGGCAATGAAATATAAATAAATAAATAAATTTGTAACCTCAAGTTTGATGGAAAAATTCAGAATAGATTGGAAAATCTTTTTCTCCTTCTTGCCTTGTGGTTTCTCAATGGATTTGCAATAACGCTTCAAGAGCCTCGAATTGCTTGAAAATTAGCTTGAGAGCTTTTAGGAGTTTTTGAGTGCTTTGAATAAGTAATATGAGCAATGAATAATCTCCAAAATGAGTTTGGAGTTATTTATAAGCATTTTGAAAATTACTGTTCACTATCACTATAGTGCACTATTCACCAACGACTAGATTACTATTCCAACAATCTGATTATTGTTCCAACAGTTTGAATACTATAGCGTACTATAGCAATAGTGAAAAAATTGATTTTTGATCCAAATTTTGAAAAAACTAAATATTTGTATGAGTTTTTACTTAATTGAAAAATAATTTAATAGAAAATACTAATTTTGATAATGTATATATTGTTCCAAAATATTTTATAAATTAATCTAAAAATATTAACAAATATTTTTTATAGAAAATAATATTTTTGATAATAAAAAATATTTTATTATTTAATCAAAAATAATTCGATATCACAATTAATATTTTTAAGAAAAATACTCTTTTTGTTAATCATCAAAAATACTATAATTTGTATGTTGAAAATTCTCTTTTTGTTAATCATCAAAACTTAATTAATATGAGTAAGTTGGCTTAACAATCTCTCTCTTTTTTATGATGACAAAAATATGATTTATGAGGTAATTAATTTTAAAAATATTTTTGAGCTCCCTCTTAATTTTATACTATAAGCTCCCCATTTCAAAAATACTAATAACATAAAAGTGTTTTGGATATAGCTTAATAGATAAAATAATTTTTAGGAGTTTTAAGGACCAAACCTGATTCTCAAATCTGGTTGCCTTGATTGCACCTGCTTGTCTTGAATGCGCGGAATGATTTCTTATCTCTTAGATATACAATTTCCTCACATACAAAATCTCTCAATAAAAAAAAAATATTTATCATACATTTTTTTCTGCATACAAAAATAATTTACAACTTAAAATTACAACACACTCTCATACATACAATTTCTCATCTCATAAAATCTCATTTTTTACCCCTTTCTGTCATAATAGAAAAGACAATATTAGTGAAGAGAATAAAAATATAAACAATATAGTCTCTGAGAAAAATGTACCAATTGTAATCCATATAATTGTAAACATGGTGGATGGTGATCAGAAAGTACTGAATATTTATAAGTAACTTCAAGCACTAGAATTAGTACATCACATCCACCAAAAAATATTACTACATGAAATGAAATATGAAAAATTTTCAAATTATGATGCAATAGAAAACTATTTGAAAGAAATATGTCATAAAAATACTTTTATATTTAGGACATACTTATCATTCATATATAAATGAAAACACATTTAGACATACAATGGCCACAAAAAATGTTCTCTTCTATTCAAAATGGATTTATTATCCCTAATTCCCTTCGAATAAAAACAAATATTTCTTATGGCAAGGGTTTTGTGAAAATATCCGCTTATTGTAATCCTGTTGGGACAAATTCAGTAGATATTTTTTGATTTTGGGCATGGTCCCTAAGGAAATGATGTCTAACATTTATATGCTTTGTTCTTGAATGCAACACTGGACTCTTAGAGAGATTAATTGCATTGGTATTATCACATCTAATAGGGGTTTGCTTAAAATTTATTTCAGAGTCTTTTAGTTCTTTATGAATCCAAAGAACTTGAGTACAACAACTTCTGACAACTATATATTTGGATTCGACAGTGGATAAGGCTATAGAGCTTTACTTCTTGGAAAACCATTAAATTAACTTGTTTCCTAATAGTTGACATGTTTTAGAAGTGCTCTTATGGTTTACTTTACAATAGGCAAAGTCTGCATCGGAATATCCAATCAATTCAAAATTATCCTCATGTGGATACCATAATCCTACGTCTTGGGTTCCAATTAAGTATTTGAAAAAAAAAAATTAACTGCCAATACATGAGATTCTTTGCGATTTGATTGAAATCTTGTACATAAGCATACATTAAACATGATATCGGGCTTACTTGTCATTAGGTAAAGTAGTGACCCTATGATACTCCTATAGAGTTTTTAATCCACACTTATCCCTTAATCATCTTTATCTTTATCTAATTTTATGGATGTACTCATAGGTGTGCCTATTACTTTAGCATTTTTCATCCCAAATTCTTTAACATTTCTTTCATATATTTTGTTTGATAGATAAAGATTCCTTCTTTTGATTGTTTTACTTGAAGGCCTTGAAAATATATGAGTTCTCCCATCAGATTGATCTCAAATTCACTAGTCATTAAATTTACAAAATCTTTACAAAGCTTTTCATTTGTTCCTCCAAATACTATATCATCTACATATATTTGAATTATAAATTTATTGGATTCCTTGTGTCTTATGAATAGGGTTGTGTCAACTTTCCCTCTTAAAAAACCTTTCTCAATAAGAAATTTACTCAATCTTTCATACCAAGCTCTAGGAGCTTGTTTGAAACCATATAAGGCTTTTCTTAATTTATACACATGGTCCTCTAAATGAAGATCCCCAAAACTAAGAGGTTGTTCAACGTAAACCTCTTCATTTATGTAGTCATTTAAGAATGCACTTTTCACATCCATTTGATATAACATGAAATTTATGTGAGAAGCAAAGGCTAAAAGCATCCTAATTGCTTCTAACCTAGCCATAGAAGCATATGATTCTTCAAAATCAATCCATTCCTCTTGGAAGTATCCTTTGGCTACAAACCTTGCCTTGTTTCTTACTATGTTTCCATTTTTATCCAATTTATTCATAAAACCCCATTTTGTTCCAATTATAGATTTATCTTTAGGTCTTGAAACTAATTCCCAAACTTTATTCCTCTTGAATTGGTCTAATTCTTCTTGCATAGCTTTGATCCAAAATTCTTCTTCTAAAGCTTGTTCTATGCAAGTTGACTCAACTTTTGATATGAAGGCTACATTGTTGCAATATTGATGCAAGGATGCCCTAGTCCTTACACCTTGACTTGGTTCTCCAATTATTTGATCTATTGGATGATTTTGCACAAATTTATAGTTCTTGGGAAGTTTACCCAAATCATCCTCATCTAATGGTCTCTCTTGATTTTGTGATTGAGAACTTGATAGTTCATTTATAAATTCTTCTTGAATTCTTAGTTTCTCAATCTCCTTGGATGGACATATTATTGTTGTCTCCTTTTCATCTTTAATTCTTATATTTGACTTAGGAGTCTCATTGAATTTTATATGTATGAATTCTTCCAATGTATTTGTTTTGATATTGTATATTCTATAAGCCTTACTAGTATTTTAATATCCAAGGAAGATTCCTTGGTCACTTTTAGCCTCAAATTTTCCTACATTATCCTTTGTGTTCAAGATAAAACATTTACATCCAAAGGCTCTAAAATATGATATGTTAGACTTTTTGTCATAGTATAATTCAAATGGTGTTTTCTTGATGCCTTGTCTTAGATTAAACCTATTTAGAATATAACAAGCGGTATTGACCGCTTCGGCCCAAAAATAAGTAAGCAAGTTATTCTCCAATAGCATGGTCCTAACCATCTCTTGAAGAGTCCTATTTCTCCTTTCCACAATACCATTTTGTTGTGGGGTTCTAAATGTGGAGAATTGGTAAAGAATACCATTTGCTTCACAAAACTCCATAAAGTGCCTATTCTCAAATTCTCCACCATTATCACTTCTAACAGCGACAATTATATCATTTCTCTCTTTTTCAACTCTTTTAGCTAATTTGATGAAGTTTTGAAATACTTCATCTTTCGATGTTAAGAACATAACCCATGTAAATTTAGAAAAAATCATCTACTACAACATATACATAGAATTTTCCACCATAACTTCTAGTTTGAGTGGGTCCAAATAAGTCCATGTGCAAGAGTTGTAGAGGTTACTGGTTGATATTTCACTCTTAGATTTAAAGGAAACTCTAGTTTGTTTTCCTTGGTAACAAACATCATAAGATATTTCTTCATTGAACTTTATCTTAGGGAGACCTATAACTAAATCTTTATTAGCTACTTTTCTTATTAAGTCGAATTAAGAATATCTTCATTTTTCACCATAAGGTATTTTGCATTAATTTTCTCAATATTAGTAATGTATACATTGCCTTGCCTATTTGCACAAATAATAATGAAGTTGAAATTATCAATAATGAGACACTGCCTTTGTCTAAAAATAACTTCATAGCCATCATCACAAAGTTGACTAATGCTAAGAAGATTATGTTTTAAACCTTCTACTGATAGAACATTTCCAATAGTAGTGAAATGTGGCTGGCCAACCGTATCTATACCAACCACTTTACCTTTGGCATTGTCCCCAAACATGACAGATCCTCCATATTTGGGAGTGAGATCTAAGAATAGATCTCTCTCACTGATCATGTGTCGTGCGCAGCCACTGTCCATATACCACTTGTTGCCTATTGTGATCCTCACGCACATCTACACATTTAAACGATCATGCTTTAGGTTTGGGTACCAATCTATAGATGGGTCCTTTTAATATTTCTTCATTGGGGTCAAATGATTTAATTATTCTTGATGTATGTGGATGAGGAGCAACATTTAAAATTTTGTGATCTAACTCGTTCATTTTTTGTATCACCCATTTGGGTATCCACATTTGTACTATGTTGTTTCTCTTAGGTTGGGGTCTCCATCTAGATTGTTTCCATTCTCTCTAAGATGTTTTGTACCTTGGTTTAGGTTTTGAATTTTTTTTATTACATTAATATGGCTAAACTTTTCTCTATTGCATTCTTTTCTACTAATAGTTTATTATTTTAAATTTTTAATATTTTGTTTTCTTCTTGAAGATTAGTTAATTGATCTTTTAATTTATCTTCATTCTCTTTCTTGAGTTCTTGTGATTTTTCTTCTAAAGACATTATTTCATCTTTAATTTTTCATTTTCTTCTTCACTAGATTCGGATTCTTCATCTGCTTTTAAGACTAAAGTTTTTTTACCTTTAGTATCTTCATTAGTCTTGTTTAATATTAATTCATGAGTTATAAGTTTTCCTATTAATTCTTTCATTTTTAATTTTTTTAAATTTTTAGTTTGAGAAATAGCAGTCACTAAAAGCTGTCAATTTATTGTTAGAGATCTAAGAATTTTCTTAATTTGATCTTCTTCTGAAAGTATTTTTCCTAGCATTTTAAGATTATTCATATCACTAATATTTTCATTTTGAAGTAGTTTAAATTCTTCATATTGAGACATTAAGAGATTAATCTTAGTATCATTTATTTGATCGGTACCTTCATACACTACTTCTAATTTTCTCTAAATTTCATGTGATGTAGAATAAGCAAATAATTTTTCATATTTACTAGGAATGATTGAACAAAAACTTATGTATTTAGTTTTATGATCCATTTGGTGTTTTTTAATATCTTCTTCATTCTAATCATTTTCTTCGGTTTTAGATGTAACAAAGCCATCTTTAACTATTTTTCACAAATAATAGTCTATTGAAAATAAATATAACTCCATCCTCATTTTCTAATAAGCAAAATTTGTGCAATAAAAGAATGATAGTCTAGAGGGTGAGGGTCTTTCGGCTATAGTTTGGTTAATGAATGAGACCATCTAGATCTCTTTTAAGTTAAAATATAAATTAAGGGTTTAACAATTTTAGAAGCCTGCTCTGATACCAATTGTTAGTCCCTTAGGGTATGGCTACTCAAGAGCTGAATTGAGTGATTAAAATTTTTCTCAATTTCAATAAATATTATTGATTAATATTTTATTAAAAAATATATATTTGATGAATATAATAAATTATGTTTGAGATTAATAATAAATGTAAGCCACAAGATATAAGTATAATAAATAAAATGAAGCTCAAGACAATTTATAGTGGTTCAATGTCTCCACACACACCTAATTCACTCTCCCAAAGTCTAACCACCATTGGGGTTCCACTAAATCAATTTCACCAAGATTTTTATACTAGCTCATCTTGAAAACTAGATACATACCTAGATCACAATGGGTTCTGTTGTATCATATTTTTTGATATATGAGAAAATGTGTTTGATGAAAAACCTATCGTAGAATGAAAAATCTTTTATTTGAATCTCATATTTCAAAATAAGTTTTTCATATTTCGAAACATGTATTAATAGTGTTTGGCGCGAATGTTCAAATGTTTTAAAAATCCAAAATTCATGCATCATGATTCGAAACTAAGTCTCTATGTTTCGAAACATTAGTCAACCATGTTTCTATACTTATTTAGAAATGCTTTTTGAAAAGGTTTCAATATTTACTAAGTTTGTATGCCATATTTCGAAACCTGTTCGAAATTTAAGCATATGTTTCGAAACGTATATGGTATGTTTCAAAGCCTCTGACAATTCTGTCAGCAGAGCATTTAAAATCAGAGTTGCATATATTTTAAAATAAGTTTTTGAAGCGTGTTTTGAAAGCTTCATAGCATGTTTCGAAACATCTTACTATGTCATCAAAATATTTAAAAACTCGAGATGCTTTTGCTTATCATTCTCTTTATATTCAAAAGTTTTTCAAAAACCTTACTTTTTATTTTATCTCCATAATTTCAATTTCAAATTTTGTAAGTAGAGAACAAAACAAAATCATAAGTAGGCATAAAGCATTGTCTCCTACTCATCTATCTCTAAGCACATAACCACTTGTAAATGTTGGATGTTTCAAAACATGTGATGTATGTTTTAAAAACTTTAGAGTAAAATTGTGTTGTTTCGAAACTAATAAGTTGTGTTTTGAAACCTACTTTAATATCTTATCTCTAACGGTTATAATTAGCCAAATCTCTATCTCTTGTTATATATAGCAGTTCTTTGAAGACAATGACACTTACTTACAAGCACATACACGAGAACACACATACAAGAGACACAAGATACATACTCAAGCACTTGTAAACGAAATCTTTTTGACAAGCTCTCAAAGAAGATCCACACATACAATCCTTGATGTGCATTGTGGTGTGAAAAGGAGAAGCAAGTTGAAAATCCGAAGTCTCATCCTTCTAGCTCTCCTCACCTCAAAACCAATAGGTTTGTATGGCCACTTGGTAAGACATTATATTGCATTAAATCTGTTGGGCTGTAAAAGATAAGTTTTATTTATCTTGTTGTTAGTTGTAAGGTTTTAGTTTAGCCTTAAAACTCATTGTGGTGTAAGGTTTGAATTGAGTCATAAAAACTCATGGTGTACAAGGTTTTAGGGTGAACCATGGTAAAACCATTGTTGTGGTTGATCACTAGTGAAAGTGATTGTGTTTGAAAATCCTTCAACTTGGTAACCTTAAAGGTAGTGGATAGGTGGGGTGCCGAATCACTATAAATCTCGTGTGTACTTGCTTTACTATTTTACTTGCCTATTCTTTTTGTTTAAGCTTTCAAAAGAATCATTTTTCAAAAGCTAAAAGTTTCAAAATAAGCAAACCAGAGCGCAAGGTTTCGAAACATACTTAACAGAAAGGTTGATTTCGAAACAGACTTCTCTATATTTCAAAACATAGTATTTTGCAGGCAATGGATCTTCAAATTATCAAAAAATTTACCCTAATTCCAATTCACCCCCTTCTTGGGATATAATTACCATCATTTTTATAATACCCCATATTTTTGTGAAGATGCCACATATTTTAAGTGAGTTTAAAATATCGAAAAATATGTTTAAAATGACAACAAGTGATCAAATCGGTCGCAGGGAGTGCCCTGGAGTTTAGATACCTAAGGGTAAAGGTATATTTTTTATGAGCGTCTAGAGGCGAGATTTGTGACGCTGAAAGAAATCAAATCAGAGATGATTTTTTAGTTAAGCTATGTTGTAGCCGAAAAGACTGAATGATGGTAAGGCCTTCCTGAAAATCGTACATATCAAGTAATTTTGAGTTGTAAAATTTGAGATTTTAAGTATCTCGATAAATTTGATGCTTGAGGGTATAATTCTAATTAGAGAAATTATCCAAATGAAAGAATGATGAAATTATGAGCTCAGGTGGTAAAATATTAAAGTTAAAAACTTGAAATATGGGCCAAAGTGTCATTTGAAAGAAGTTGGAGAATTAGCTTGGATTTCAAAAGTTAAATCCATTATAGTTTTGGATTTGAAAAGCCATTCAAATATATCTATGAGTCTTTGGAGTCCATGGCTAAGATTGTGACAAGTGGCATAATATGATTGGTTCAAGTAATCTATAAATGAGCACCATGGGTTATTCTCAAACCATTCAAGATAGCTTTGAAGAGTGAAGCACTCTAAGTAGAGAATGTTGCTTTAGAGAGAGAGAAGGAAGTTCGATAAGAAGGCGGGAAGAAAGCAGCAGAGAAGCGGCAGAGAATGAGCCTCGTCAGAGTTGTGGGTCTTTATTGGAATTCATCGAAACCAGCAAAAAAAAAAGTGAGGAAAGTCCCCTTTTTTTAATAATCCTGTAGAGGGGGAAGAGAGGGTCGCGTAGGTTCAAACGGGGGTCGAATTGGAGTTAAAATGAGGAAGTTATGGCCGAAATACGAAAATGAGGCGTTGTTGTTCGAAATTTGGTGGCCGCGCGTGAGTTACACGTGCCTGAAAGTGGTTGCGCGTGAAGGCGCATGGCCCACCTTTCTAGGGCACGTGAGAGCCCTATTTTCCTTCAAATTTTTTAGTTATACCCATATTTTAATACCCTTCAACCCTATATAAAAATATTTGAGGTTAGGTTCACCAAAATGTATATTTTCTGCAGAAACCTAGGCCGTTTGTAGTGAAACCGTACCGTCCGAGAGATAAACCAACAAGGTGAGACTCCTATACTCTAAATCTTATTTTTTATTCTCTTATGAGAGACTTCTATTGTATAAGACGTGTTTTGTGAAGTTCTTATGCGTAAACTCTTATTATTCTCTTACGTGAAATCATGTTATATATATGAAATAAATTTTTCTGAAAAATATATGTTGTTGGCTTTTTAACTGTTGCATTTATAAAATTCGTGTGGCTATACTATTGCACTTATTTGTTGTTGGCCGAGGGCAAAAGTCGAATATCCCCCGAGAGGCGCTATGCGTGCGCCATCGAGAAAGCTCTCGTGGGGAAGATCGTGAGTCTAAGGCACAACGGATGTGGTGCTTGTAATACTCGAGATTTTTCAGAATCAATTATGACGTAATGCCTGAGACAAAAGTTCATTTTCTGAGCTAGGGGCAAAGTCGTAATTATGGAAGTTCGGGTACGAGTGCAATTGACCAAAAAAATCTTGGGAATTAGTACTTCAAAATGTCTTGGATTCCAAACTTCATTAAATTCAATTAAGGGACACATATCACCATTTGGATGGAGACACATGAATAGAAATGATTACATGGACACATGTCACCATTTGGATGGAGACACATGGGTAGAAATGATTATAGGCACTACAACAAAAATGATTTGTTGAGGCATCTTTTTAGGGTATTTTTTAGAAAGTGTCCTCTAAAATACCATTTTAAGGCACAATGTAAAAAAGTGTCCCAATACAATAACTTTAACGAGGCATAACAATTAAGTGCCCTATAAAATACCATTTTAAGGTACAATTTAAAGAAGTGCCCCAATAAACCAATTTTAATGAGGCACGACAATGAAATGCCCTAATAGACAAATATAAGTGTCTTAATAGATAAATCTAACAGGGCAGAATTTTTGAAATGCCCCCATTAAGATAATTCTAACAAGACAGTCTGATGAAGTGCCCTAATAGACAAATCTTAAGTGCCCCAATAGAATAATTCTAATGAAACTTAGATATACTATAAAATAAACATAGGCACATATATTAATAAGATGATGTGTAGATTAGGTGGTCACACGTATGCAAGAAGAAGAAAAGGTTCAGGGTTCGAGCCGAGAGAGAAGTAAGTTAGAATTAAGAGAAGACCTTGTGGGGATATGAAAAATAAATTTATAGTGATTTTTAAGTGTCACAAAAAACTTAAATTTATAGTTGTTTTTAAAACATTTGTAAGTGCCTCAATACGTTTTTGGGGCATAGTTACACGGGGCATTATTATTAGTGCCCTAATAGTTAAAATGCCCTAATAAACTATCTATTAAGGCATTTTTAAATGCCTCTTAATCCAAAATTCGTTGTAGTGAGGACACATGGAAAATTTTGTATGGAAACACCTAACCTTTACTTAATCTCCAAGTTTGGGACACTTGGCACCATAGGATTGGAACACTTGGATGAAACTTGTGGCAAAAGATAAAGGAGTAATCATGAGTAATGATTAAGGTGACATATGGAAAATTGTGGTTGGCCGGGCACTTCTATAAATAGGCTAATGGGGGAGAGATTTTTCCATTTCAAAATGGTGAGGAAGAGGGACTTTTGGAGAGAGAATTCTAGAGAAAAAGGGGTGAAGCGCCGCTGAAGATCAAGGAAGGAGAAGGCTTGGTCAAGTTTGCGAGCCAGCCTTGTAAAGTGAGTAAAACCTCTTTTAAACCTTGAGATAAGCTCCAAACATTTTTATAATCTTGTAGAGCACTGAAAGAGGAAGGTGTAGGAAAAAATGGGGGTCGAATTGGAGTTAAAACGACCGAGTTATGGCCGAAATACGAAGGAGATCGGAAGCTGTCCGAAAATAAGGGGCAGCGCCTGAGCTTCACACGCCAGAAGGTACTATGCGTGGCAGTGCATGAGTCCCCTTTCGGGGGGGCGTGAGGGCGCGTCCAGCCTCCTTTTTCCTTGATATTTCTTACCAATGACCCTTACTTTAATACCCACACTTCTGTATAAAAATATTTGACATTTACCTTACAAAATCTAGTGTTTTGGTAGTAAATATCCTCGGTTTGCATGTAATCGATACACCCAAAAGGTAAATAGCCAAGGTGAGTGGTTTCCTCATGCTTTTTACTTCTTCTTGATTATCCTTGGCCTCATTTGTGTGGGGTTGGTGGCTTACATCTCATGGTTTTCTTATTTCTAAGCATATCCTCCCTATTTTGCATGTATCATGGCATTTTTGTGAACATGGCGTGAGTGGTTCTTGTGCATGTAAACTATTCTTGCATGCCTCTTACTTCATCTTGATCACTCTTGACTTCATTTATAAGTGGTTGTGCCTTGTGTTTCATGGTTTCCTTTGTTTCGAGCATATCCCTTCTACTTGTGGCATCGAGTTTGACCATGACAACTTTTGTGCATGGCTTATGGCTTGTATATCATATTCCTTCTTCTTTGTCATATAACATGTCATGGTTGGTGGTTTAAATCTCATGTTTTATTGCTTTTGAGCATATTTGGCCTATTTTATACGCATCTCGGTGTTTGTACCTGTGGTTGGTTGTTGGGACATCATGGGGCATCTCGTGCTCTTGCGGTGAGCCATGATCTCATAATCTTGTGGTGAGCTACCATGATGATTGCAGGACATCACGAAGGATCTCGTGCTCTTGCGGTGAGCCATGATCTCATGCTCTTACGGTGAGCCACCATGATGACTGCGAGGGTGATTACAACCCCTTGACCTGGTTACCACGTGAGAAGTTTTATATTGGCATGATCTTGCGAGATTTGTACTTATCTCTGCATATTTCTTGGCATAGCTACATATTGCTCTTGCATGCATAGTTTTTTTTCCTTGTACGACTCACTTAAATGTAACAATCTAACTCGGGTGTTTCATACCCCTGGGATATTCAACGTCCCAAGTATCTCAACATGTCAGGTATTGGAGATGAGAAAGAGAAAAGGGCTATGAGGAGGCCGAAGTTAGTTTAATTTCTTGTTCTCATGTACTACGGATCTTATGTAATCTTTGGGTTAGTTTTGAGAAAGAGAAAACCTATGAAGGTTTCTTAATGACAAACATAGGTTATGTGACCTACCTTGAGGATTGTAGAAGGCAAAATGGTTATGTGAGTTATTTATGATATATTTCGATTGTTACTGATCCTTGAGTCTCGGTGACAGGATAGATTGCACGTGGGTTGAGGATATTTTTGCTAAGGATAGTACAATCCAATGAATAAATAGAGTGAGGTAAGGTATAGGTAAGTATTTTAATTGAATCCTTAGTCAAGGTCATGAGTGATTTGTTAGATTTTGGAAAAATCATTCCTTATAAGTGAATACTTAGGGTTTTGAGAAAATTGCTTACATTAGATATAGTCCATTTTGAATCTTGCGTTCTTTTACAAGGACTTGATAAGTTTGGCATTTCAGGAAATGCCAGGTGATAATCGTTGGGAGATTACCTCACCTTGCAAAATTTTAACCTTAAAGGATCTTAAAGATTCTAAGCACTAGACGCTTGAAGGATACCTAATTGTTTTACAAGAAGAGACTTGGTACAAGTATTTGACAGATTTATAATCTTGAGGATTTTAGATAATAAGTGCTCGGGAGATTATTTTGTTGTCAAATTACTTCGCAAGGATTGTGGAATTTGAAAGATTTTCTGAACTGAGGTTAGGAACTTGATAAGGTTTAGTAGGCACCAGGTCCATGAAATCCCTATACCGATTTGGGAATCCAGATATTTGAAACTTGTATTAGTGGTCAGCTAGATCCACGTGAGGTGGGAATGTCGAAAACGTATGATTTGTGTTTGATCTTATTAGCTAGTTACAAATGTTTCAGATTATTTTACTGTTTAAGGTTAAATGTTGACCTCATGATTTTAGGTGTGGATATTTCAGATGGTGAAAACTCGATGTTCTAGAAGATTTGAGCCTGTCACCCCAAACCATCATGAGAGCAACACCCAAGAGGAGGAAACACAATATTCTCACGAGGAGATATCAAAAACTCAACAAGGAAATCCATCTCAAGGAGAAAACTCGAAGGGTGGAAGTCGCATAGATCAAATGGAAAGGGTGATGGAAAATATGTTGAACTTCATGCAAGGGATGCACCTAACAAGTTAGGCTAATCCCAGAACTCTTGATATCGTTGACAGATTTCAGTGGTTGAATCCGCCTATCTTTCGAGGCAAAGCGGGAGCTGACCCAAGTGAGAGCAAATATTGGATTGAGCAGATTGAAAAAATCTTTAATTTTATCGGCTGCGATGAGGGGGGAAAAAGTAGGTTGTGCCACTTTCATGCTACGGGATGAAGCAGATTAGTGGTGGAAGACCATGCAAAGGACCCTACAAGGATTCGAGGGGCAAGGTAGGCCAATTGTTACATGGGAAAAATTTAAGGAATTGTTTTATGCTAAGTATTTCCCTTCGTGCAAGAAAACGGAAAAGGCCGGGGAGTTCATGGATCTGAAGCAAACAGGAGACATGTCTGTTGCCCAGTATGAAGATCATTTTGCTCGACTAATCAAGTATATGCCCATTTACAACTTGGACGAGGAGGCAAAAGCTCAGAAGTTCCTTAACGGGCTGAAACTGGAAATCCAGCTAGCATTAAGTTCTGTAGGGGCACGTGTAACACCCGGTGTTACTAGTGTTAAGAGAATAAGAAAGGAAGTAAGAAAACTTCCAAAAATACCCTTGAGGAGGTAATGAATTCTTGAGATTGAGGGTGCCCTACAAGAAGGGTAGTTTGGTAATTTGGATAGTGAAATCCAATAAAGGGTATTTTGATAAATTGAAAATAATTCTTATGTGGAATTAGGTGTGTAAGTGAATAAAATCCCAATTTGGTGTTTATGTGGAGATATATGAGATTAATAAATTCACAAAGGGTATTTGGGAATTTTGGAATTTAATTCCATAAAGGAATTTAATTATGGAAAAAGGGAAATTGGTGGATATTAAATTATTTGAGAAAATAATTATGTTTTCCCTAAATTGGTGAATAAATGTGGAAATGCCACATCGGTGGATGAGATGAGATCTTGAGAGCCAAGTATGGATTTAAAAGGTGACACTTGGCAAAGTCTTGTTCAACTATAAATGGCTGATTTAATTTAATGCAAAAGGAAATTCTAATTAGTCTTTCAAGCATTTAATATTGAGCATGATTATGGAGAGTTAAATAAATCCAAATGAAATGGGAAATTAGTCACCATTAATGCTTGAAATTATAGTGAATTAAATAAATGCAATGAAAAGTGGGAAAATGGTCACCCATTAATGTTTGAAAAATGGTGGGATTTATTTAAATGGAAAATGAAGGATTTAAGTCTTTCAAAGTAGTCTCTCATGTGATGGTGGAAAATGGTCCCATTAAATTAAATGGGAAAGAAATTATTTATGTCTCTCAAGTGTGACGGTTATGAAAATAGTCCCATTAATTTAAATGGGAAAGAAATGATATTTCAAAGGATGAGATTAATTCTTGAATTGGGAAAGTGATCCAAGGGTTGCCATTAAATCTTGGAAGTTGGCATGGATTGTCAAATGGGTGGAGAGATTTTAAAGAGAAATGATTGGAAGGTGGAGATTTAATCTTCAAATTAAATCAAAGGCTAGGATTAAAACCTAGCAAAGCACATGGATTGTGCTTCCTTTGGATGGCTAAGATGTTGTCTTGTAAAGTGAGAAAAGATCCAATGGTGGATTTTAAGCAAGACTAAATGCCATGGATTGTGTTAGTTTGGAGGGTGAGGATTTATTCTCACCAAATAAATCCAATGGCTAGGATTTATTCTTGAAATATAGAAAACTAGTATAAAATGGCAAGTGAGAAAGTCTTGGTTTCCTTTGGCCATTTGGAGAAAGAAATGAAGAAGGAAAGAAAGAAAGGGAGATAAGAAAGTCTCCCATAGAAGAAAAAGTGAAGAAGAAGAAGAGAAGAAATCAAGGTAAGTGCATTCTTCTTCTCTTTAATTAGTGTTCTTGAATTCAAAGTGAGTGAATTCCTTGTTTGAATGCCATCTTAGATGGGAAGAAATGAAGATGGAAGCTCTCTTGAATGGGAGATTTAAAGATTCAAAGAGAAGAATGAGGTAAGGGATGGCCCCATGGGAGGGTGGCTTTGCAATGAGTTGTAAATATGTTTCATAAATGTATATGTTGCATTTGGCGTGTTCTTTTATGTAAATGAAGACTTATGGCCATAGGTTAGTTTGGGAACATGGTTGAAATGGTGGGTTGATGCCTCTAACCTTGGAGGGTTGTGAGGGCAAAGAAACCTAGCCACACTTGCATGCATTTGGCATCATATAATCTTGTTATGTTCATATTTATTTGGCATTGCAACCTTATTGAGCTTAATAGCTCATGAGGTTTTTATCCTCACATATAGGTTGTGAAAGCATGGGAAGAATCAAGACAAAGGTGAAATGGCATGTGGAAGAGTGGAAATGATGATTCAAGTGTATGGTATGGCTTAGGGGAGCCTAACTTGTTATGTTTAATTTATGAGATGTAATTTCATTTGTTTGATAATGGCTTCTTAAAGCCCAAGAGCATGTGTGTATTTTATATTTTGGAATGTATGTTTCCATTTAGAAAGTGAGGTATTGGATTATGGCTTAAGGCATGTGGAAGCCTAAGTTTTGGTGAAGTCTTATTTTGGAATGTTGTGGAAGCATCAAGAATATTGTTTAAGCCTTATTTATGGAGAAATAAAGGCAAATTTGAAGGAAAGTGAGGTATTTTATTTATTTTAAATTTCTGAAAATTTTTGAGTTTTAAAGGCTTGAGAAAAAGAAAAAAAAAGAAAAATAAGGAATGAAGTTGCAGTAGCAAGGAGGAAGTAGTAGCATGGGGAAGTAGTAGCAGCCAGTTGTTGCATCAGGCCGCAAGGTGGCTGCGCGCGCGGGTGCCCGAGCACGGGTGGCCGCGCGCAGCATGCACGGCCAGCCAGCGCCCAGCGGAGCCCCATGCAGGCCAGCGGGCCCCGCCAGCCAATCTTTTTTAAAAATTGAAATTTTTGAGAATTTTGAAGCATTTCTTAATTGAATTTGGGCCCCGGAGGAATTTTCAAAATAAAGGGATTTTTCGGGCATTTTGGAGAATAATGTCAAAATTTTGGAAAATTGAAAATGATGAGTTTTTCCTCCAAAATTGGTGATCCATCAATGGATTGATTTAAATGGTGGTTTTTATGGAGCCCGGTAAAATTCTTGGTCGGAAAAAAAATTTAAAATAATTGAGAAAATGGCGTTTGGGCGTCTGAATGAGATTTCCTTTTTAGCCAACGCGGTGTGGTTAAAGCCCATTTTCGCTAATAAATCCTGGGAATGAGGGAAGGGAAAGACGAGCCTAGTTCCCACCTAGGGCGTTTCATCTCGAAACATGGTCTACCCTTCACCTAAGGCTGGGCAGGTGGACAATGTGGATAATTGTTCACGAGTAACACCCGTAAGTGGGAGCGGGGCATTACAGCACGTACTTATGCAGAGGTGGTTCTACAAGCCTTGACTGTGGAAAGCAACCTTCACCGAATGAATGCCCTGAAGGTAGAATTCCGAGAACTCGAGGGTAGGAAATTGGAGAGAAGACATGATCCTGGGGTTCGAAAAGAGAATTTCAAGCAAAAAAAGAATTGTCCCAGGTGTCAAAAATTTCATCCGGTAAAACCTTGTGAAAAAAGGAACCCAAGGTGTTATACTTATGGAGGAAAGGACCACATATCTCGAGATTGCTCGAAAGGACCCTTGTGTTTTAATTGTCGACAGATCGGCCACTTCTCAAAGGATTACCCGCAAAAAAGAGAAGTCAATCAATCACGGATGAACCAAGGAAACAGAGAACCACAACAGGGTCGTGTGTTCCAGTTGACGGGAAAAAAT
Source organism: Diospyros kaki (assembly GCA_036245055.1). Classification (NCBI taxonomy): domain Eukaryota; kingdom Viridiplantae; phylum Streptophyta; class Magnoliopsida; order Ericales; family Ebenaceae; genus Diospyros; species Diospyros kaki. The sequence continues at coordinate 14,509,383 of BSEG01000009.1, read as the reverse complement.
GGTAGTGACAACCCAACAATCGTACAAGATACCTCGAATCCTCCTTAATGCGGTTGTGCGAGTATTGGTCAGTTCCCGGTCAACCCATTCACATCACCTAAGGAGTGATGATAAATGTATCAACCTATAGTTTGGAAAAGAAGGGATGCCAAGTAGAAAGTTGTAACTTTGAGTATGGTTTGTAACTTTAAGGAATGTATTTAAGAATGAAAAGAAAGATGTAACAAGACTACTCTAGACCTTATTATGAATTTTATGAGAAACTAGTAAAGGTATTTGGGGTTAGAAAATGTACCTGTAACCCTTGTGAGTCGATGATAAAGGTGTTCAAATCATACTTATATGAGTTTGTAATTGTATTTATGGACCGATAACTGACTTATACTCCTCGATAGAATTCGAGTATGAGAAAGTGTCAGTACCAGAAGTGTAACTGCTGCATCATGTGCTAAGTGGGCTTGGGGAATCAAAGGTTTGGAAAGAGGGTGATGGAATGTAATTGCATATGTGGGTCGGGGTAGGTTGTAACTATGAGTGATATATTTTCCCTGATATGGGCATGTGATGTGTTATGGGCTTGCTTAGGAAATGTGTTTTCCCCTAGTAGCAAGCAATGGGATTGCGGTTCCCATACTTGGCCTTTGGGGAAGGGAAATTTTTTTCTGGTTACTGACCTAACCTTCGGTTTGGTATGTAAATTGTTGTACACCCCAGAAGTTGTGAGGAATTGGTTCTAATTTGATGTTGGTTTCAATAGTGGGCGTGCTTTGGAAGCACTATGTGAAAATTTTGAGGTCTTCATGATTGCTTGAGGTGATTGTTCTTTCAGAGGGATTCGAATGCGGGGTAGCGATAGTGGATAGAGTTTTCGAAAGGTTGTGGTTGTGTGATCCAGTACCACCTCGGGAGGGGAACGTGGTGGCTAATGAGACTACTCTGATAGCCTATTCTATGTGAACATGGTGGCTAATGCGGGAACGAGCTTGCTCTGATAGCCTATTCTGATGACCCAAGAGTGGGGACTAGTGGAAGCTTTTAACCCATTGTTAATGGATGTGGTTCCCTAAGGAAATGTCTATTTGCATCGCTAGTCTGGCGATTCACTCTCCTCTAATGAACATACCTGGCAAGCTATTTTAGAAGACTGGAAGGTATGGTCATGTGTTAACAATTGGGAATAGGTCAAAAACCTAATTGTGGGTATTGGATGGAATTTATGTGTCTGAGGCCAAGAGTTAAGGGAAATCATATCAGACGAGGCACACCAAGTCGGGTATGCTATCCACCCTGATGTGAGTCTTGAGGAATGAAAAAAAAAATACCTCTTAGTAAAGGTGTTCTAGAGACACCATGATTTTTGAGAAATTTGCTTAATTGAGTGCGTTTGAGGAATAAGGTGGAATTTCGAGGACGAAATTTTCTTTTAAGGGGGGGAGGATGTAATACTCAAGATTTTTCAGAATCAAATATGACGTAATGCCTGAGACAAAAGTTCATTTTCTAAGCTAAGGGCAAAGTTGTAATTATGGAAGTTTGGGTACGAGTGCAATTGACCAAAAAAATCTTGGGAATTAGTACTTCAAAATGTCTTGGATTCCAAACTTCATTAAATTCAATTAAGGGACACATGTCACCATTTGGATGGAGACACATGGATAGAAATGATTACATGGACACATGTCACCATTTGGATGGAGACATATGGGTAGAAATGATTATAGGACACATGGCAAAGTTTGAATGGAAACACCCAACCTTTACTTAATCTCCAAGTTTGGGACACTTGGCACCCTAGAATTGGAAAACTTGGATGAAACTTGTGGCAAAAGATAAAGGAGTAATCATGAGTAATGATTAAGGTGACACATGGAAAATTGTGGTTGGCCGGGCACTTCTACAAATAGGCTAATGGGGGAGAGATTTTTCCATTTCAAAAGGGTGAGGAAGAAGGACTTTTGGAGAGAGAATTCTGGAGAAAAATGGGCGAAGCACTGCCGGAGATCAAGGAAGGAGAAGGCTTGGTCAGGTTTGCTAGCCATCCTTGTAAAGTGGGCAAAATGTCTTTGAAACCTTGAGGTAAGCTCCAAATTTTTTTATAATCTTGTAAAGCACTGAAAGAGGAAGGTGTAGGAAAAAATGAGGGTCGAATCGGAGTTAAAATGGCCAAGTTATGGCCAAAATACGAATGAGGGTCTTATTGTTAATTAAACGAGTAAGACTGGAACTCTCGGGGTTTACATCTGCATGTGAAGATTGTTCTTGAAATCACCGCGGGTGCCGGCTGTAGTTTTTGCGACGAGTGTTTCATCTGCATGTGAAGATTGTGCTCACAGGCGCCGCGAGTAACGGACTTGAAAAAAAAAAAAAAACCCAGGAATTTCCTTATAGTGACACGCTTGTAAAGGGCGGGGTGTTACAATTGGTATCAGAGCCCTAGGTTAAAACCTTAGGATGGTTAGGCTAGGTTATTGAACTTAGCACGGTTAGGCTTGTTAACTTAGAATAGGGATATGGATTCTAGGTGACATATGAAAACTTTAGGAAACACTTGTTCGAGGTTTCTGAGAAAATCTTTGTGTGTTATTAGTAGAAAATGGTGGATCAAGTACTACTGTCGCATTGGGCAAACAGGATCGAAGCATGTGGACATCTGCAAGATGAGGATATGAATGTGTTCCTGGTGGCGAGGGAGGAAATTATTGATGATGTGCCCCAAAGCTATCGACAGTTGCTAGATCTGGCGGAATTTCAGATCGGTTTTCTTATTGATTAGTTGGAAGGGGAATGGAAGACTTTCGCACAATGGTCATGGCAGGACTGGGAAGATGACTCTTTGCGCAAATTCTGCGCAAAAATGCAGAACGAGCATCAGGATCTACTCGGGGAGGCTATGGATGAGGAAGAACAGGCAGAGATTGCTGTAAATCTCACGAATGAGGTCATCGATATTAGTTCTGATGAGGAATCTGATGAGGAATCACAGGAGGTCCAAGATGATGACGAAAGACCCCCGGTGGCGTCCGACAGTGACGGGGACCATAAGAACTACTGAGCAAGGCCGAAGAAGTAACTGATGAAAGAAGGGATATTTAGATATAAAATATAATAAGATGTTATGTCTATTTCTTTTTCGGTTGTGTTAAGTTGTTCTGTTTTGTGGGATAATATAAAGAAATAAAACTGTCCCCTTTGTATAGAAACAATTTTATCTTGAACATAATTTATTTTCGTGATTCACTTCAGATGGTGAATACACGAAGGCTACGAGACGTAGCTCATGACGAAAGTGGGATAAGGGAAGGAAATTATCCCGAAGATCAGGGTGATCACAAGAATCACTCAGGAGGAAACAGAAGATACGTCGGGGAATCGAGCTCCAGTGAGGACCGATTCGAGCGAATGGAGCAATTTTTAGAAAACATGCTGACATACGTGAGTCGAGAGGAGCCTACTCAGCACACGACCACGGCATTGGAGCGATACCGACACTTGAGACCCCTTGTGTTCAAAGGAAGGATTAGTGATGATCCTAGCTCAGCTGAGTATTGGCTTGAGCAGACTGAGAAACTACTGCAACATCTCCAGTGCAGCGAAGAGGAGAAAGTGAGGTGTGCAACCTACACGTTGGAGGAAGAAGCAGGTCGGTGGTGGCAATCTACCGAGCGTTCTATAATGAGGTCTCAACAGAAGCGTGAGGCCGAAGATGAGGATACACTAATGTACACCTGGGCGGGATTCAAGGCAGAGTTTAATGCCAAGTATTTTCCTAAAAGCTGGAAGGAAGAAAGAATCTGGGAGTTTATGAGGCTCAAGTAAACGGATGAGATGTCTGTGAGCCAATACGATAATCGGTTCACTCAACTGATTAAATACGTGCCCATGTATGAGACTAACGAGAGTCAGAAGGCACAAAAGTTTGTCTCAGGGTTGCAAGGAAGTCTCCGGCAAGTTTTAAGTGGATGGGACATTGAAGCCTACAAAGAAGCGTTGCACCGAGCTTTAACCATTGAGAGGAATCTGACGCGCCAAGATAATCAAGTTAGAGGAAGGAAGTAAGGGCGGTAAACTAGGAAGTTTGATAACTCTATCAAGGGATGACGGGAAGTACCCCCGATGTAAGAGGAAACACCCTGGGAAGAGGTGTGTCTTGAGGTGCTATGGATGCGGCGAGGAAGGCCACATCGGGAGAAACTGCCTGAAGATTAAAGCAACGCCCCAAGCTAGGTATCAGGGAAAAGTGGTGTGCTACAACTGCGGTCAACCGGGACATATCTCGTGAGATTGCTCGAAAAGACAGAAGATGGAACCACTGAGTGAAAGTGCGCAAAATATTCGTCCGGGCCGGGTGTACAATCTAACTTGTGAGGACGCTAAGGCCGATCCTGTAGTTATTGAAGGTACACTGTTCTTTTCAAATATTCCAGTTCATGCTTTAATAGATCCAGGTGCTACGCATTCATTTGTGTCGCATGCATCAGTAGAAGGTTCAAAGCTAGAACCTAGGGAATTGGGTTACCAAATGGTAATAGCTACTCCTATGGGTTCAACCCTAAGAACTACGGTAGGGTGCCGCGAGTGTAATTTCACCATGAGAGGGGAAAGTTTCAAGATCGATTTAGTGGTGTTAGACATCCAAGATTTTGACATAATTATCGGAATGGATTTCCTATCACTACATGAGGCTAAAATAGATTGTAAAAGTAAGACCATGAGCTTACCCAAGCTTAACGGGGAGTGGATTGTGTTCCAGGGTCAAGGTAGGAAGATTAAGAGAGAAATTGGCGTGACCTTGCAAGCAATGCAATCAGCCAAACCCAAGTCAGGAAAGAAAAGTCTCGACTTGGAATCAATGAGGGTCGTGAATGAATATCCTGAGGTTTTTCCCGAGGAATTACCAGGATTACCTCCCCAAAGAGAAATTGAATTCTCGATAGACCTTGTATCAGGTACACAGCCAATATCCATACCTCCATACAAAATGGCCCCAGTTGAGATGAGAGAGTTGAGGGAGCAGTTGCAGGACTTGACCGACAAAGGATTCATTAGACTGAGTGTGTCACCTTGGGGAGCACCGATATTGTTCGTAAAGAAAAAAGATGGTACTTTGCGGATGTGTACTAACTACCGACAGTTAAACAAGGTAACCATAAAAAATAAGTACCCGTTGCCTAGGATTGAAGAGTTATTTGACCAACTTCAAGGAGCTAGGGTATTTTCTAAGATAGACCTTCGGTCAGGGTATTATCAGATGAAGATCAAGCCAAAAGATGTACCCAAGACTGCATTTCGATCACAGTATGGTCACTACGAATATCTAGTGATGCCGTTTGGATTGAACAATGCACCTGCTACATTTATGGATTTGATGAATCGAACTTTTAGACCCTTCCTGGATAAGTTCGTAATAGTGTTCATAGATAATATTTTGATATACTCTACAAGTGAGAGTGATAATGAAAAACATTTAAGGATAGTCTTGCAGACTTTAAAGGACCATAAGTTGTACGCCAAGTTCTCGAAGTGTGAATTCTGGCTTACTCAAGTAGCATTTCTTGGACATATAATTTCTGCAGAGGGTATAACTGTTGATCCGGCAAAGATAGAAGCAGTGCAAAAATGGTAAGCACCTAAGACCATTGGGGAAATCCGAAGTTTTCTTGGACTAGCAGGATACTACAAAAGATTTATAGAAGGGTTTTCAAAGATATCTGTTCCACTTACTCGATTGACGCAGAAAGAAGTTAAATTTGAATGGGACGACAAGTGTGAGCAAAGTTTTCAAGAGCTTAAGGCGCGATTAACTATGGCACCAATTCTAGCAATGCCAATAGAGTCGAGAAAGTTTGTGGTATATAGTGATGCTTCTGGGATAGGGTTGGGGTGTGTTTTAATGCGAGATGAGAAAGTAATCGCTTACGGGTCTTGGCAACTGAAGAGGCATGAGCAGAACTACCCAACTCACAACTTGGAATTAGCAGCCATAATTTATTCTTTGAAGTTGTGGAGGCATTATCTCTATGGAGTACAGTTTGAGATTTTTACGGACCATAAGACCTTGAAGTACATATTCTCTCAAAAGGAGTTGAACATGAGACAAAGAAGATGGATGGAATACTTGAAAGATTATGATTGTACCATTTCCTACCATCCAGGGAAGGCAAATGTAGTTGTAGACACTCTTAGCTGAAGAAGGTCCGAGATTGTGGCTAATATGATGATCGAGGAATTCAGCCACCTGACAATAGGTGTTAAACCTAAACCAATCAAGGGATATTTGGCAAATCTGACAATTCAACCTGATGTGGTAAATCAAATCAGATCAGCTCTTCAAACAGACACAAGAAGAAGTCAGTGGATAGATGAGAACGATCAAGTTAAGGCACCTGAATTCAGTTACCGCGATGGTATACTTCGATTTCAAGGAAGAACATACGTGGCAAGAGATCAAGGTCTAAGATAAATTATCTTAGGAGAAGCTCATTGGGCAAGGTACACAATTCATCCAGGATCCACAAAAATGTATAAGGACCTTAGAGAAATTTATTGGCGGCCAGGAATGAAAAAGGACGTGGCATGGTACGTGGCACAATGCGATACCTGTCAACGTATCAAAATTGAGCATCAATGTCCGGGAGGAAAATTACAACCATTGGACATTCCCGAGTGGAAATGGGACCACGTCACTATGGATTTTGTGACCAATCTACCTTGAAGTCTCAAAGGAAATGATACTATTTGGGTAATAGTAGATCGGTTGACCAAGTCGGCACATTTCTTGCCTATTAAGATAGGGCAACCGACTCATGCTCTGGCTTAGCTGTACATTGAGGAAATAGTACGATTACATGGAATCCCTGCAAGTATAGTGTCAGATCGAGACCCGCGATTTACGTCAAGATTTTGGAAAAGTTTCCACAAATGTATGGGAACACAGTTGAAGCTCAGCATAGCTTATCACCCTCAGACTGATGGACAGTCCGAGCGAACAATTCAAACGCTCGAGGACATGTTGAGGGCATGCATTTTGGAATTCTTGGGAAGTTGGGAGAAACATCTACCGCTGGTAGAATTTGCCTACAATAACGGGCACCACAACAGCATTGGAATGGCTCCTTACGAGGCATTATACGGGCGAAAATGCAGAACACCACTCTACTGGGTAGAAACTGGAGAAGTGGGATTAATTGGACTCGAGATTGTTCAAACTACTACTGAGAAGATCAAGCAAATACAAGAGAAAATGAGGACAAGTCAAAGTCGTCAGAAATCGTACGCTGATCAACGAAGGCGAAACCTGGAATTTTTTGTCGGTGACAAGGTATACTTAAAAGTTTCTCCATTTAAATCAGTGATTCGAGGAAAAAGGAAAGGGAAATTAAGCCCAAGATACATAGGACCCTATGAAATTTTGGAGAAAATTGGAATAGTGGCTTATAGACTAGCCTTACCTGTGGCATTATCAAATATCCACAACGTATTTCACATGTCTCAACTACGGAAACATAAGCCAGACCCTACGCAGGTACTTCAGAATGAGACCATTGAGATACGAAATGATCTAACGTACCCTGATGAACCAGTTTGACTCCTAGATCAAAAGGATCAAGTCTTAAGGAACAAAGTTATTCCCTTAGTAAAGGTATTATGGGGCAACCATGACGAAGAAGAGGCAACTTGGGAACGCGAAGAAGAGATGAAGATTTCTTATCCGTATTTATTTGATATTGTACGTTAGTAATTTCGAGGACGAAATTTCTTTTTAGAGGGGAGGATGTAATACCCGGTATTTAAATATTAAGAGAATTTTTGGAAGGTATGGGTCAAAATGATATTTAGCAGTGTTTCGGGCTTAAGTGCAATATTCAAAACCTAAACGAAGGATGAATGACTAAGTTAATATGAGCCAATTGAGGTGAAATGGCACAATTAGGCAATATTTGGTAAAAATCAAGAGATTTCGAAGAGTTGAAGTCAAAAGCACGCAATTAGGAGAGTCCGGGCAAAAGTGCAGATTTTGTAAACTACCCGAGGGAGGTCGAGATGGCAAGTTTTTCAGAAATTCCAAAGGGAAATGGAAAATATAGAACTTGAGGGCCGTTGCCGAAGTGTTAGAAAGTCTAGGGGTATCTAAGAAAGGGAGAAAATGCAATTAAAAATGGGCTAGGGGCTAAAATGTAATTTTTGAAAAATTGCTTGGTGTGAAACCAACCAGCCGCTTGTGGCCGCCGGTGGCCGCTTCTGGGGCATCGGGCAGGTCGCCTAGAGGCTCTAGGCTAGCCTCCAAGCGATGATGGGGTCATTGGGAGCTTCCATTGGCCGGAAAATGGGTTGATTTGATCGAAAATTATGGCCAAAAGATTTCTGATTTGGCCAGATCTTTCGAGGGCTTAGGTTCGCGATTTGGTGCTTTTTAATTCGTTTAGAAGCTAGATCTAGGGTTAAGGGGATAAGGGCAACCGATCTATGGTGGAAAATCGGGTCAAGAGAAGGTATAAATAGACATCGAGAGGCCAAGGGTTTTTTTCAAAATCGAGTGAAATTAAGGGCATTTAGGCTTGAATCGAGGCCCAAGGATAAGGGACTTTTGTTCTTTGTCTTATAAGGATTAATTCTGAAAAATTTGGGGTCGATTGGTATAGGTTTGGAGGGCTTTTAGTGGCTTGGCCAGAAAAGCGAGAGGCGCTGGATCGCGACCTGCAACTGGCTTTTAAAGCCATTTTCGGTGACTTTTTCGGACGATTAAAGGCACCATCGAGGTCACCTCATCAAGCTCTACAAGCCCCTATAAGAAGTTAGGGCATTGGAGGTCGCCGAAGTCAGAGAAGACGACTGGAGAAGACAACCAGTCCAGCAGCGTGTGGCTCCCACTCGCAAGGCTTCGGGGTGGCGCGTGAAGGCGCGTGAGGTAGGGTTTTGATGTGTTTTTAATTTTAGAATTTAGGTAGAATTATTTTAGGAATTATCATGGAAAAATATTTTGTAAAAGTTGATGTTAGGTATTTTTAATGAATTTCCAAAGGTATAAATGTTTGAAAAATAAATAAAAATAGAGAAAATTGTGGAAAAATAGAAATGTTGATCCCAAAGGTCTTTAATGGTGAAATAGGAGTCAATTGGATCGTTGCAAGAAGGATTACGCGATTTTCGAGGTGTGGCACGTTTTTCGAGGCGAAATCCAGACTTTTTCGATTTGAGGTGAGTGGTTTGATTCTAGCTTTACCTTGTCTTGAAAGTGTTTTTAAGTGCTTGTGGTGGGTTCTAGTGAGCGGTTATACCCTCCTAGACTTAGATTATTTTACAAGGCTTTTACTTATGATCATTGTGTCGACCTTCGCTATATTGCATTAACTGATTTAGTTTAAAATGTTGGTGCATGGCGTGTGAATTTTCATATCATTTGGGGTCAAGTTTCATTGCATCGTTGGGTCCGTATGGGGTGAGATGGGGTCTACTTGAGATTGGGACAATGTTAATCCAGGTGAACGGGTGTCACACTAGGGCACTCGAGGGAATAATGTTAAACCAGGTGAACGAGTGTCATGACGGTGCACCCGAGGGATTAACGTTAAACCAGGTGAACGGGTGTCACAGTGGGGCATTCGAGGGATTAAGTATGTCAGGGAGATATCTTGAGTTAGACGTGTCTTGCATGTTGTCGTATAGTATGCCATGCTCGTGTGTCTTTCATGCATTGTATAATTGTTTCATGCCTTCGCTTAGATGGTTTATGCCCCTGGAACATTCAACGTTCCAGCCAGGGACAGCTGCAAGGTCGAGGACACGGCCGATGAGCCAGTGGTGTTTGTTTGATAGTAGTTGTATTATTTTGGAAGCACTGATATTCACTATGTTATATATCGCTCAACGACGTTGTAATCGTTAGTATTGATGTTGTATATATATATATATATATCAGTGTGGGAACATTTTGTGTGTAACACGTGGTAGGCCACGTCATTTTGATAATTAAGTATTCCGCTGTGTTTATAATGTCTCGTTCAGTTATGATTGTGTTATTGTTAATTAAACGAGTAAGACTGGAACTCTCGGGGTTTACATCTTCATGTAAAGATTGTTCTTGAAATCACCGCAGGTGCCGGCTGTAGTTTTTGCGACGAGTGTTTCATCTGCATGTGAAGATTGTGCTCACAGGCACCGCGAGTAACAGACTTGAAAAAAAAAAAACCCCGAGAATTTCCTTATAGTGACACACCTGTAAAGGACGGGGTGTTACAGATTTCATTAACGCCCTTGTGGATATTAGCTTGTATTTAGCTTCAGCATATAATTAAAAAAGTGGGGCGTTACAGTTGGTATCAGAGCGTAGGGTTTAGACTTTGATTTGGGTAAAAAGTGGGGCGTTACAATTGGACTATGTCCCTGGAATATTCAAACGTTCAGGTTCGACAAGCGGCTCGAAAGGAAAGGATGTAGCTGAAGAATAAGTTTAATTTGTTGTATATAGCATGTTTATCATATCTATGTATAATTTGGATATGTTTAAGATGTCCAGTTATCACTTACGAGAGATGATTTCCTTGTTATACATTTTGTAGATGTCTTGAATAATTTTATGATAAGTAAAGTATTATGGTTGTGAACCATATTAGGTTCGATGTAGCTTCCGCATTTGAAATTTTAACGTCTGTCTTAGCTATTCATTATTGGGTTTGTTAAGTTGAGAAGGTGAAAATTAGGGTTTTTGGGATATTGTGTAATGTGTGACAGCTATTGTGATATGAAAAATTTTTATATTCCCAAAATCTTAAATTGTAACACACTCAAGAAATTTGGGGTGTTACAATTTGGAACTAACGAGTTCTAGGCAACCACTACAACAAAGTTTGCACCCTAGCTTACCTTAGAAACTAGATACACCTAGATTTTAGTAGTTCTAGGAAACCTATACAATCCTCAACAATAATATAAATGTTTATAAATAATTGTCTACACTTTGACACAAATATATAAGCAATTAAGCACAAGTTTATAAGGCAATGAAATATAAATAAATAAATAAATTTGTAACCTCAAGTTTGATGGAGAAATTCGAAATAGACTTGAAAATCTTTTTCTCCTTCTTCGCTTGTGTCTCCTCAATGGATTTGCAATAACGCTTCGAGAGACTCGAATTGCTTAAAAATTAGGTTGGGAGCTTTTGAGTGCTTTGGATAGCTAATATAAGTAATGAATGATATCCAAAAATGAGTTTGGAGCTATTGATAAGCATTCTGAAAAATACTGTTCACTGTCACTGTAGCATACTATTCACCATGCTAGATTACTATTCCAACGATCTGATTACTATTCTAACGGTTTGAATATTGTAGCACATTGTAGCGACTGTAGCATACTGTAACAACAGTGAAAATTTTGATTTTTAGTTCAAATTTTGGGAAAAAAAATATTTGTATGAGTTTTTACTTACTTAAGAAATAATTTAATAGAAAATACTAATTTTCATAATACATATATTGTGCCAAAATATTTTATAAATTAATCTAAAAATATTAACAAATATTTTTAATAGAAAATAATATTTTTGGTAATACATATGCTATAAAAGAATATTTTATAAATTAATCAAAAATAATTCGATACTAATTAATATTTTCAAGGAAAATACTCTTTCTATTAATCATCAAAAATACTATAATTTGTATATTAAAAATTATCTTTTTGTTAATAATCAAAACTTAATTAATATGAGCAAGTTGGCTTAACAAGTTCCCATTACTCTGATTTCTTCTTGCAAGTGTAACAATCCAATCCAATAAAATGTAATGACCCTAAATTGGGGTTAGGTGTTTTTAATATTTAATTTTAACTCAAGGGAATTCTAAATGTGGGTCGAAGTATTTTAACAATTTATTTTGATGGCATAAAATGATTTTAGATTCATATGAAATTTTCTTGGTGCATGTGAACATGAATTTAAGTGTATGGGTCTAATTTTTAAGAATTTGAGAAATTAATGTTTTGGACTCCATTTAAATAGTTAAATGAGTTCATGGGTTTATCCGGTGGGTTAAATAAATTGTTGGGTTGGGCTTAGGCCCAATGATAAAAGAGATTTAAATTTTATTATGTGAAAAAAAAAGAAAAGAAGAAAAAGAAATAAAAATAAAAATAATTGCCAAATATCAAAAACTCCCCAAAAAGCTTGTCTGTTACAAAAAAAAAAAAAAAAGAAAAGAAAAAGAAGGGCAAATCAGTCTTTTTTTTTAGGGGGGGACAACAGTGCAGTCTAGCAGCCTTTTATGCTGTGTTTTTTATTTTATGCACAGACCATATCCCTACTTTTCAGCGCCTATAATATACCTATGTTGCCCCATTGTAGCATTGCTTCTTCTTCTTCACTTATTGCTGTATGTTTTCTGTTGCTAGTTGAGTTTTTCCCATTTCATCAGGTAAGTTCCTCTGTTCATAATAGTTATTATTGTCTCGCTATTGCTACAAGTTCTTACACAGCTTTTTTAACTTTCAACAAGTTTTCTTACACTATTTTTCCAAGTTGTTAATCTCCATCATTAGCCTCTGTTCCAAACTCGCTATATATATACACACACGTATCAGCATGTTTATTCATTATGGAGTTCTTATTCAGCTAGGAATGTCCCTATGTAGATATATAAGTATAAATTTCTCTATACCAGTGAGTTCCTTCTTCACCTATGATTGTCCATATATATATATATATATATATATATACAAATATTGCGTTGCACGCAGTGAATATTGGTCTATAGATTAAAAATTCTGAAACATTGTGCTGTGATGCTTCGGTTAGTTTTGGGTCTCGCTGTGGTCTCCAATGGGGTCTCGTTTCACCTTGAGTTTCCCTTTTGTGAATGGTATTTTTTTTCGATAGATGAAGATACGAGGATTTGCTCATTTCCATATCTGTATAAGCTGGTCATCCAACGCCATAACCCCAAGCTCGTTGAACCCATCCGATATAAGACCCAACTTGCTCCATTTATATATTCTCCCATGCCTTTTTGAATCTTATATATATATATACACATACACACGTTCGGCCATGGATGCCTTATTCTAAGCAAAACCCATATATATATATATATATAAATGAACAACTTCATTGTTTGATCCAGCCAAGTAATACTTATATATATTTATATATATATATATATATACATTTTTAGCCATTTGTGTCCCCTATTCCAGCCGAACAACTAGTGACCACATATATATACACGTATATATGTTACTTAATTGCCCCATTCCAGCTGAACCACTGTTACCCAAAATATATATATGTACACACACCCAGTTCGAATGTTTCCCCGTCCCAGCTGGGCCATTTATATATATATATATATATATATATATACATACATACATACATATATACCTATATATATAAACATGAAAGGGTGGCCGGATGGGAGCTCTTTCCCTTTACTGTTACATCTAACTACCCCCTGGCCATATTCCATCCACCCATCTATAGGTTCATATACGCGCTAGTAGAGAGAGAGAGTGAGGGCTTTAAAGCCCATGAGAAAATAGATTATTAGATTTTATTTTATTCTAATGCAAGATAATTTTCTCATATTGTAAAGGTGGACTTTTAGTACAAAAGACTTCTCCTTATTTCGTTAATTATACTTATGTATATATATATATATTTGTATACCCATGTTTAGCACCCATTTAGTTTTTGTTTTGTTTTAATATCTTTACATGCTATCAAATATGTAAACCCACTTTGAGCGCAAGGCACCCAAATGATATAAATAATATATATATATATATATACACATGTTAAAGCATCCACTATAAAGAATTGAAGCCCACCCAAATAAATAATATAAATATATATATATATATATTTATGTATACATATGTACGCACCCTTTGTATTTTTCCATGGCATAACTTATCTATTAAATAATTTTGAATATGCCCAAATTTATGAGAATTCATATCAAAACTTTCCTTATTTATTTATTTTTTTTTTGTCATTAGTTATGATTAGTAAATTAAATGTGCGTGTGTAAAGATCAACAGAGCTAATTTGCTTGATGTAGTTCTTTTAGTTGCATGGGAACTCAAATCATAAATTTGAGACTATTCGTGAAAATGTACTTGTCATCAATACGTGATATTAAACCATGTGGATACTTATTTATACATTTGAGAGTAAGGCATCAAGGGTGGTAACCTTGCGTGATTTCATAAATGGCATGTCAAAATAAGATGTATATGCCATTATTATTAAACTTTGCGCACCTATTATTTTGCGCGGAGGGAAGGGTTCCCTAGAACACCTAGCGCCAGACGAGGTGACCATAGCCCGGCAGGTTGGCTCCATATTGAATGTGAATTTTTATTCTCTTGATGCACTTTGGCATATGTTGTTTAATGGCTTGCGAGCCTACGAGATTTGATTCTGACACTTAATTTCATATGCACATTTGCACAGTAATATATGGTGACATGATACATTTAAATTGAAACTGATAAAATCATAAATTACGAATCTTGTATGAAACTGTCGAGTTCTTGACTACTCTTTTTTGTGTCACTATATTCTTGATTCTTATTCACTATTCATTGCTTCTCGAACTTGCTGAGTCTTGTGACTCACTTGATCTTCCTTGCCATTCCAGATAAAGGGAATGTCGTTTTCGAGGGCGAGTCCAGTGGGACTAAGGCCCAGGAATAGTGGTGTACGGAGATGCGTCCTAACTTAAAGATCCTATTTAGCATTTGGTGAGACTTGAGATGAAATGATTTTTATTTCGTTAGTTAACATTAGAGCCTCTTAATTATTTTGTATGGCTTTCGAGTCCCAAACTTATAAGATATTGGAAGTGTAACTGAACCTTAAATTAGTTTCCGCTGCTAGTAATGAATTGAGCTATTTGTTTTATTATGGTTTGTTCTATATCATCTCTGTGATGATCTCCTTACGAATATCCTATGCTAGCGAGAATATTCGAAAGTAGGCCCTTACATAAAAAGTCTATTTGGATTAGGAATCCTCTTGTTGTTAAACCCATTTTTCAGTTTCATCATTTGCAAGTAGCTTGGTTAACACATAAGCCATATTGTATATTTCATCATCTATTTAGAGTATGGACTGAGTAGGCCCCTTGTATTTTCAAGGGCCGAATTGGTCGTTCAATAAGCTGTTCGGAACAGTGAGACTGTTCGGTGAGCTCAGGTTGCTGCCTTGGGTGGATTTTTATCCACTTCATCAGATTTGAAACTCTCTAGTGAGGTATACTTTCTAACCCCTATGGATGGTTTCGGTTTTGCATTGTATATGGTTGTTGATACCAAGTCTTCTAAGGTGATCTCATTTTATTTTTGCTATGTTATTATATGTTTTCAAAAAAGTCTGGAAAATCAATAAAACATGGCATGATACACCAAGTTTTGGCGTTTGCCTTCAATAGGGACACATGACATGCACGTGTTAGGGTGCAATGTGCTTCTAGATGGATGCATGATGTTTCTCCCAACTCACGCAACGTTGTCCTAGGATTAAGCTAGGAGAAGGGCCTTTGGGAAAAAGCCCTCATCTCTCAATAGGAAAGGTTCCTCAAAGGAAAAAGGGCCTAGAACAAGTTGGCCACAACAATGCGGGTTAGTCCTGACAAGAGATGTGTCTCCCTAAATTCCTCCCAAATGGATGGTAGCTCCTCAGGGGGATTTGCTCCAGCCTGAGAAAACCTTCTCGAAAGATGGCTCATTCCAGGATTGTTGACTTGCTAACTTCTTCGGGAGGACTCTCCCTTGGAGGATATGTTACAACATTAAATTAATTTTTATCTTGTACTTTAGTCTGTAAAGATGGTATAGATGTTCACAGAATTAAATATAATTATTTTCTTCCCATATTTCTTCTGACCACTTAGATGGGCAATGTCTATGATCCCCTTTGTATAATTAACTATTGGAGCCTTGCACTAGGAACGAGCGGGACAAGTACTCCCATAGAAGGAGCCATTATTAATAAGGGCAAAGAATACTAACTAACTAGCTAGCAAGACAAATCAAATGACCTAAATAAAACAAGGGGAAAAAAGAAAATAAACAACCACGAACAAAATGCAGAACTAAAAACACCGAAAAACGTACGTACGATCACATCCCTCCATCCTAAACCCTTCGACTTGTCAATGTAGGTTCCATTTTTTTATAAATAAAAACGTATATATATATATATATGTATACATTGTAGGAATATCTACGATGCATGTGCATGCATTCTATCTGGCTGCAGGCCATTGTTTGCATGCATGCGGGGGAGTGAAAGAGAGCAGAGGGATGATGACGATGATATATATACCGTGCGTCTACATCTAATTATGAGTGGACATTCATATTGTCTCCAACTGAGATCGTGAAGATCTTCAGTAGCCTATCAGAAAACAAACTAATTGCAAAGTAATTTATCAGCCGATCAGGAGGTTGCTATCATGGAAGATGCCACAAGGCCCAGCCCTCATCACAAGAAAGAAGTAGATTATTGGGCAGATCTAGTGCAAATTTGCATATTGACCTGGCCTTCCACTGAAAGGGATATGAATGAGATACAATACTAACAGAAATTAAAAGAAAGCTTCAATTAACAATACATATAATATAATACTCCTAATGTTGAAGAGGGTATAAGATTTTGTAGCTAATTAATTAATTCAGAGACGTCCACATCCGAGCCATACTTGACATCACTACAAAATCTAAAAGAAATATATGTATACATATATAGGTGCGGAGGACAGAAAGAAAAAGGGGTTTCGTGATTGATGGTACACATACATGATATGGGTGCTCCAAGAACGAAATGGATAAAGAAGAAGGAAAGCATGGAAGCTGCAGGTAAAGCATGGCATTAGATTAATTAGGGCTTTTAGCTTATAATTAATAGAGAAAAATTAAGCTCATTACCCAGCAATATGCAGGCAAATAATAGTGAAATGTATTATATATGTTAACTTGATGTGATGTGAGCTAGAATATGGGGCCTTCGTCGATCGGTCAAGCATTCACTCTAGTAATCTTAATTCATCTCAGTTCTCACATTGACTAATCTTTTGAGCACTGTGCGGTAATTAATGAAGACTCCCAACTTTACTGATTAACTGTAATCGTCCAAATACTTTCATTTTGCTGCTTAGGTGTGTTTTTATTATTTTTTTTTTCAACTAGCAGCTTTAGATGCTAAGGAATGCTAGATATAGAAAAAGATTTAGTTGTCTACAATATTTTCTAATTTTAATTTTAATTTTAATTTTATATTAAACATCTAATTAAAAATAAAAATTTAATGTTTTTTATTTTTCAACTTTATATTATTAAATTTAAAAACATAAAAACGATATTTCTTATGATTTCTAAAAATGAATATTATTAACTTTTGAATCATAAAATGTTATGGCCTATTTAACTATAAAAATAAGGGTGAAAAATTAAAAAAACAAAATAAGGTAATGCTAACCATTACATTTATTGCATTTTGTTTAGGGTGGATGATAAATACACCCCATTTAATCAACTAATAAAATTATTTAGATGTCAATAACATGATACATTTATTGTTATTTAACCATTAGACCAATGGTTAGTATTACCCTCGCCAACAAGTAAACTACTATTTACTTCTTAAAATGGGACTTAAATATTAAAAAAAGTACAAAATAATAATACCTAACAACTTTGTGTATACTACATTCTTTAATACATCACAAACTATGATTTTTAGTGCAAAAATCAATCGTACGCTGATGGTAATCTCCAATATTTATGCTTTTTAATTTATTGATATATTAGCTATCCTTGTAGGTATGATGCTATTGAACTACTTTATTTTATAATTTGCCACCAAAAGAATAAGGTTAGCTCATTGGTCTAAGGGTAGAAGTATTACAATTAAAAAAAGCAAATTAAGTATCACATAAAATGTTATGGGAGGTGACTTATCCGGTGGCTAGATCTTGGAAGAAGGTGTTACTTATCTAGTCTTTGCATTTCGAATTGTATCAAGTAATATATTGGAAGGGGAAAAGGAGGGAACGGAAATGAAAAAAAATGTAGAAATTGTGGAAGTCGTAAAACAATTAATTATTTATTTCTATTGAATGTTTTTGAAAGTTTTTTATTTTTAAAATAGAAACAAACTAACCAAATTATATGTCCAAGTTTTATTTCTAAAATTTTAGAAACAAAATTTAAAAACTATGATGATGAGCTATGGGGAAAGACACCATAAGACTAAGCTAAATGAGACTTAATGGGTTGAACTTACTCCAAAACCTGGCTCGAGGCAAGCCAACAGGTAAATCATCTCAAAGATCATTAAATCATCTCAAAGATCATTAAATTTTGGTATGTTTTTTATTTTAGTCACTAAACTTTAATTTTTTGCAATGTGATCACAGGAAGTTTAAAAAATTTTGCAATGTAGTTACATATAAGGTTTTTTAATTGATGTGGCAAATAATAAAAATTATTGTGCAATAACAACTAATCAGAACGTGCCATGTGTCAATATATGTAATAATATTATATTAAATATTATTACATAATATTTTTTTTATTTTCCATATCAGCACCACGTCACCCACTCTAATTATAGAGTGACTGAAAAATCTTATATGTGACCATATTATAAAAATTTTTAAATTTTTATGATCACATTGAAAAGAATTAAAATTTAAGAATCAAAATAAAAAATATACTAAAATTTAGTGATCTTTGATGTAATTTACTCCAATCCAACACAAGGTGAGTAAGGCTTAAGCCTAAGTCCACACCTATTTCCACCTCGCCTAGCCCATCAGGAGATCAAATCCAATCACCACGTGGTATCATCCTAACCTATGTTGACCCTTTAGTTGCTATGTAATGCGCACGTATCCCAAAAGTCAAGTATGATACTTTATTACATATTTATTATATTTTTAATATATTATTCTTGAATATAATGGCTAATTTGATCGCCAGAGAATTTATTTATAGACTAGATCTAGGCTATTCTTTTTGTAGAAAGTGTCAAATTAGATAAGTTTTAGTTGGAGAATTATTATGTTTATATCAAAATAAGAAAAACTCAAAAAGAACAAGATTATATCATTGACTTTGAAACCCTCACAAAATGGAAAATGAAGTGCAACAAACGATATCATGGATTGAGTAATAATTCACTTTGAAACCCTCACAAACTGGAAAATGAAGTGCAACAAAAGATATCATAGATGAATTTCTGTCATGTACACTACAGAAAAAAAGACCTTTCCTTGTGGTAGAAAAGCGTCGCTAAAATATGAAAAAATCATCACTGAAATTTTTCTGATAGTTTCCTCATTGGTTGGGAGAAAAGACATTAGAAAAAAGAAAAACTCTTTTTCTTAGTCGACAAGAGAAAATCCCTCGTGTGTGTTCCTCACAAGAGTTTAACCGCAACCTCTTATATAAAAATCATACCCAACACCAACTAAAAACTAAGTTATTTTCATTTACTAAAATGAAAATAATTATATTATAGACACATTTGCTTATTAGTTGAACTAAGACTTTCCCAGCAATTTTTTTTTAAAACTATTGGGAAAAGAGTATGGTAAAAACTGAGCCCTTTCTCGGTGGTTTTCGAAAAATCATCAAGAAAGGTTCATTTTACCAGCGGTTTAGGAAAACCGCCAGAAAACACTATAAGCAGCGGCAATTATCAAAACCGTCGCTATATGATTCATCGGGAAAAACATCCTTCTTTTGTAGTGGTAAACCTGGAGAGTGCAACAAGCTTAATTGCTTAATTACTTTTGTCTCGAAAAGACAAAAAGAAATTAAAAATTTCCTTACTTTTAAGTGAGATGAGGTAGTTTTCAATCCCCTTTCAAACCGCACCGAACCGAACATTGATCACGAAGTTGCCAACCGTAAATTCATTTAATAACCCATTGTGGGAGACACAGTACAGAAGAAGCTAATTAATTAATCTGCCTTTGATTATCCAACTAATTAATGATGCACATCACACTGTTTACTTACTTCGCTATCACCTTTAATTACTTTCTTCCAATCTTCTCAAAGCCAACTCTCACTGCTCAAAAGATTTGCTTATCTACGTAGTGGGCGACACCTCTCCGTTAATCATTTTATAATTTCCTTTGTCCGCCATCGTCATGGTGACATGGCGTTTACATCATATATAAATTCAATCGCATTTGCTCTTGATTAACTAGTAATTAATGGTACGTACGTAATTATGTATTTACTGTGAAATTAGACTTTTGTTGCCACTCTGTAACATGAGTTTAATTTTTGTAGACAATCTCTTCACAAACAAAAAGAAGAAAGAAACATATTAGTGCATTAATTAAGTAAATAAATTTGAAGGATGATTAAATCTAAATAATTGAAGAAGGTTTTAACAAAAATGGGAATTATTATTATGTATTAATTTATTGAATGGTATTTGGAGGTTGAGGATAAGCATCATGCGATTAATGTACCATATATGCATCAACCTGCCGATTGATACCCTCCCTCAATTGGGCCCTTGAGACAATGATTCACCAACTAATCCCTCTAATTAATTAATCAAGTGGAACCACAAAAGAAAACACGGTACAGAAAGCTGCGTATCAAATCAATGCGCGTTGTCCAAAGACTGAGTGCCAGGAAGACTAAGTTAAGCTAGAATCAATTAAAGCAATCACCCACACCCACACCCACACCCACACGCATATATATATATATATATCATGAACAACAACAACCCACCAAGGAAAAACATGGCCAGCCAAATCCAGCCCCAAGGCTCAAATGTTTTGTCCATTTGTCAAGTACAGGGTGACACCGCACTGATGTGAATGGATCGCTCTGAAAATGCAGCTAGTCCCCGTACTGGCTGGCCCGACCTTGTTTGGCTTCTTATAGTCGCATAATAATAATTGAAAATGCGATGAAGAAGGCTTACCATTTGTGTGTAAAGACAATCGCATTGACTGCTCAAGTATCGGAAACGTGAATTGACCGCCAGAGTCATATCACACTTTAGTGGGGCCCGAGACCTTGAGATTGAGTCTCTTGCTTGGCACCCAATCCAGGACCCAAGAGATATTGTATCCTACTTTCAAAACGGCAAATATGGACGACACTGACGGTTTTCTTAAGGGCTGTTAAAAGAAAATGACGGGGGCGGCGTGGCTTGATAGTTTTTGTCTCTCTTATTTTCAACAATTTTCTGCAACGTGGTTGGATTTTGATGAGGTATAAATTTGCTTCATCGGGATATGGATTTGGACTTGACTGTTTTTGTGACCCACACGTGGACCACACACTACCTTTAACCGTGTTTTGCTTCTACTGTTTTGTCGGCCAAGTCCTGCAGTTTTCAAATTTATTAAATATCCATTTCCAACTCCTGGCTGACAGAAATTAATGCTAGAACCTCATTGTGCAATTCAAAAAGTCGGGTTAAATTTGAGCAGAAAGCACATTTAGCTAGATAATAGGTGGGCATGCTTGGTGTTTGCATCTCTATGAACAAAACGGAGAGCGACAAGCAAAGATGAGACCCCAAATCTTTTGAATAGAACAAATTCTTGCTCTCAGCACATCTCCATGGCAGATTCAATCTGTGAATCAGCTCATTTACAAGCTTGTATGGAAGTTATTAAGATTAGATTGACTTCAGCCTCTAGTGTGGATTGAGCTAAACTGTTAAAAGTTTTACCAAAGCAATCTCTTTTTGTTGTCCTTAAATGCTGCGTCAAGATTCAAGATTTATTTCGATAAAAGAAGAAAGGAAGTAGCTGATTCCATGGTACAGAGGTTAAAGTGTGCTTCTCTTCCTTGAGATTTCTTCTTCCACATTAGAATCAGCCTCCTGAATGTCTTAACTTCATTTCAGCCCTTCCATATGCTCCCCACAAGGCATGCACACTGTAAAAATATTCCAGAGCTGTTCGGATGCTCTGAAATTCCAAACTAACTAGACTTGAGCAAAATAGAGAACCAATTCTCAAATGATGATAAGTAAAATTGATCAGTTGGCGGCCCCCAATCTACAAACCAGAAGGCTCTAGCTAGTGGACAATAGAGAAACAAATGTAGAGGAGTCTCCTATTCATTCACACATATCAAGCAATTTATATCTTCAACAGGAAAAATCCGAGCTAGATTAGATAAAGGAAGGAGCCCAACTAAGGATTCTCTATATCAACAGCTTATGCCTTCCAGCGATGTTTAGCCACTAAAACTATTCCCACTCTTTGTGTGTTAATAAAACTGAAGTTGAAGGCCATTAATATCCTTCAAGCTATTATAGATAGTTTTGGAACAGAAGGGACCGAAATCCTTGCTTATCCAACATCAATTATCAGGATTAGGGAAGCGAAGGGAATGGGAATTTTAAGAATTTGTTCTAGGATTCTATGGTATGATCAAAGAGGACTGGAAGCTTAATTGCATGGTCGTGCTAGATTGCTTCTTAAAAGGTTAAAATTTGGTGCATTGGGAACTTATGGCTCCTTCCAGATAACTATTGATAACCCATTCCCCAAAATTTTACGTACTCCATTTGATAGATCCTGCCTTGCAGCTAAAATTCCTTTCCAGAGAGAATGATCCGATGACTTGCTTTTGACCTCAATAAAAGAGCTATTATGACAGTACTTGGAATTTAGAATTGTTCGTTGGAACTTTCATATTTTGTTTCCCTTACTGCAGAACAAGAGTCCAAGCATTTCTGTTAATATTTGAAACCTCGCTTACGGAAGAGCCTTGGTCAGAATATTAGCAACTTGTGCCTCTAAACTGCAATGTCCAAGCTTAATTTCATTGTTCTTTTCACCTTCTCTTATAGAATGCAACCTCATATTGATGTGTTCAGTTTTCCCATGTTGAACACTTTTTTTGACAATTGGAATAGCTGATTTGCTGTCACAACAATTCTCAGTTTCCTCTTTCTGCTACATTCCCAAATCCTTTAGGATCTTTTAAGCCAAATAACTTGGTTGGCAGCAGCTGCCGCTGCTACGTATGCTGCCTTAGTAGTAGACTGTGCTGCACCTCTTCTTTCTTTGAATTCCATGAAAGTGCACGTGTCCCCAATGAAAAATCATAACTTGATGTACTCTTCATATAATCAACAGATCCATCCCAACCACTATCTACAAATCCCTTCAAATTTCCATTTTCAAACCCCTATACAAGATTCCAAGTTGAACTGTACATTTCAAATATTTAAACACCCTCTTTGCTGCACCATTGTGAGTCTGACTAGGTTTCTGCATAAATCTTGATCGTAGACTAGTTGAATATATATGATTAGGCCTTGTAGTTGTTAGGTATAGTAGGTTTCCAATCAAGCTTCTATAAGTGGTTACATTAGCTTTTCACTGTCATCTTCTTTGGATAACTTCAATTTCAAAACCCATGGCGTTGGAAGTGGTCTACATTCCTGCACTTAGAATTTCTTCAAACTTTTTTGAGCATATTTTTGTTGAGAGATAAAAGTTCCATCCTTAGATTGATGAACTTCAAGTGCTAGGAAGTATGATTTTTCATCTCGGCTTTAAACTTCTGCAATCCATCTTGAGTACTAGTTGTTATAAGAAAATCATCAACATATAAAGACAATCAGTACTCCTCCATTGAAAAATCTTTTCACATAAAGCTGTCATCATTCTCACTTTGAAGCGTTGGTTGGACAAATAAGAATTAATCTTGCTGTGCCAAGTTCTAGGAGCATGTTTTAGTCCATACGAGACCTTTTGAAGCTTGTAAAATTTATCTACACTACCTTGAATAACAGCACCCTAAGGTTTACCAACATAAATTTCCTTTCCTAGTAGCCATTTAAAAGCACTGTTTGACATCCAAATGATTGATTTTCCACTTCATTTGAGCTACAAGTGAAATTAAGATCTTAATTGTATCCATTATGGCAACAAAAGCTAAAGATGTAACGGCTCATATTTTTGAAATAATGAAGTAAATTAGAAAAATATTTATTTTGGAGGAAAAACAAAGAAAATAGCTTGAGGCAATAAATTCTTGAAATCAGGCTCATAACAAGTTAAGGAGATTCGCTAGATCTTTTTTATAGCTCAAGTGGTGACTTGATGGACCTTGAAAACAAAATAGATTAAATCAAGTGTTGAGTTTGCTTTTGAAAATGTTTTGATGATGAATATTTTATGCAAAACTTTAATGATAATTTTGAAGATGTGTTGCAGTTGCTTTAATGTTCTCATATCTCTTGAGGATGTGTTGAGGTTGCTTTAATGATGAAAAGAAAAAATGCATCTCTTAATGAACCTCATCAGGGCATGTTTTTCTAGGGTTTCAAAAGATATCCAAAATATCCATAATGCATAAGTGTCATGTGGAGCTCCTGGTACTTAGAGTAACCTTAGGATTAAAATGATATCCTAAATGCTCAAAACACATGTTAATTGAGTAACACATCAAGTCTAGGAGATAACATTACTCGAGGTTTAAGAGGAATATGGTTCAAATACATTTATGTTGTGTTTTTGCTGGACTACAACAATTAACATTTGTTTGTCATGGGATCTATAATACTCCAGATTTTCAAACTCAAATATGATGTAATATCTGAGATTATTAGGTTCTAATACTTGAGGAAATAAGTCATTTCAAGGGATTATAGAAGTCTTGAGTTGAAAGTTCAGTTTCTAAGTTAGTGGCAAAATCGTTAATATTGAAGTTCGGGTAAAAATGTAATTTACCCAAAATCTTGGGGTATTAGCGTAATTTGTCCATTTTTAGGGGAGCAAAAACTGTAATTAAAAATGGCCCGGGGACTAAGTTGTAAAGGGTCTAAGTGTAGTTATGTGAAAAGTTCCGGCCAAAGCATCCTTTGGTGAAACCTTAAAATATCTCTTCAAAATATGTTGGATTTCAAATTAAAATCAAATGGAGGTTTGGATCATTTAGAAGTTCAAGTCCAAGTCTTTGCTCTAAGTCTTCTCCAAGTCTTCCTTAAGTCTTTGCTTAAAGTCCAAATTTTCTCAAAGTCTTCCCCAAGTCTTTACTTAGTCTCCAAAGTCTCCAAACCTTATCCTCAAGGACACATGGCAAGCAACCATTAGGTTACTTGGAAGTTAAGTTAAGGCCTCATGATGATGGGACAAGTGGCACAAAGTGATTAGCCACAATTTTGAAGATAATTATAAGTCATGATGAGGGTGCTTGGGTGGCAAGACATGTGGTGAAATATGATTAGCCATAAAAGCTTACTTAGCCTCCAAGTTTGTTAAAGTCTTTAAACCTTATCCTTAAGGACATGTGGCAAGCATTCATTGGTCACTTGGAGATAGGATTTAAGTCTCATAATGACTTTGCAAGGTGATGATGTGTGATTGGCCCAGAAAGTCTATAAATAAAGCCATGGGTTTGTTTACAAATCATTTCAAGCATTTCTAAAAGTGTATCTCTGCCAAATTGAGGGAAGCAAATGGAAGGGTCTTGTTCTTGAGAAAGAGGGGAGAGTTCTACAAAAAGAATGAAGGAAATCGGTGAAAAATTGAGGGAAAAAAGGCCACGTCAGGAAGTTCAGGCCGCCATCGTAGATCATGCCAAAGGACGTTAAAACCATGAGAAAACCCTTCTCGTTTGTTGTAAGTCGTGCTTCCAAAGGTAATTAGTTAAGGTGAGTGGTTCCTGTGCATGCTTCTTACATTCCCATGATCACGCTTGGTTTCATTTGTGGATGGTTCGTTGCTTACGTCTTATGTTCACTTTGTTTCGAGCATATTCTTTCTACTTTGTTGCATCGGGTTTGACCATGACAGCTTTCGTGCGTGGCTTGTGGCTTGCATATCATATTCCTTTGGCTTTTTCATACAACATGTCATGGTTGGTGGCTTACATCTCATGTTTTATTGATTTTGAGTATATCTTGCCTATTTTATATGCATCTCGGTGTTTGTATCTATGGTTGGTTGTCAGGACATCACCGGGGAGGGGGGGATTTCATGCTCTTGCGGTGAACCATGATCTCATGCTCTTGCGGTGAGTTACCATGATGATTGCAGGACATCACGAGGGATCTCGTGCTCTTGTGGTGAGCCATGATCTCATGCTCTTGCAGTGAGCTACCATGATGACTGCGAGGGTGATTGCAACCCCCTGACCTTGCTATCACATGGAAGGTTTATATTGACATGATCTTGGGAGATTTTGTACTTATTTCTACGTATTTCTTGGCATAACTGCATATTACTCTTGCATGCATAGTTTCCTTCCTTGTACCACTCACTTAGATGTAATTATCTAACTCGGGTATTTCATACCCCTAGTGCATTCAACGTTCCAGGTATGTTAAGCATATCAGGTACTCCAAGTTCTAGTGCAAGCAAGGATTCAGAGGTGGTGTTTGGCTGATTTAGAGTTGGATTTATTTGTGTACCCATGTAATCCCAATATTCTAATGTAAATAGCAGTTAAGATACTTAAGGATGTATGGTGTTTGTGTGTGGTTCTACAATTGTACTGCAAAATTTATGTATTTGTGAAGCTACTATAACTTTCTGATATGTGGGTGACGAACTTTTATTTAAACTTGTGAAAATCCTAGCTATTTAGCATACTTAGGTTCGATCCTTGCTTCCATTGATAAAGGATTTCCGATAATGCCCGAGGTCATTATTAGCATATAATAAATATCTTATTGCTTCATTCTATAATTGAAAGTGGGGCGTTACAGGATCAACCAAAGCAGAGTCTAGGCGAGAAGGCAGATGGCGGGTACCCCCGAAAGAGAGGGGCAGCGGGGGGCTTAACCCACTAGCCAGGAGAGCTGATTTTAGTGTATGTCTTATAACTTAAGAGTTAAGTTGTACTTGATACATTAAGATGTGATATATTTGTTGACTAATATATCTAGTTGTTTCATGTTCATGTTATTTATTGGTAAGCTTTGTCTTTTATATTTATTTATTTATTTATTCATCAATTACTTAAATACAAGATGTCTAAAGATAAAGTCCCTAAGTTTACTCTGTGTAGAAAGGAATTGAGCTGTGACTTCAATTGTAAGGTCCTTGATACACCTAAAAGTACAACCTTAAACCTATTCCTAGTCAAAAGTGTCATTAAGACAGGGACATTAATGACACAAAGAAATCGGTGTGTGCTATGTTGTTACCTTTAGGAAAGGTAGTAGTTGGTCTTACAACTACGGGTATGGGATACCTAAACTAGTACATGGGTGCTTGTTGGTAAGTATAAGTTCACTGGATAGTGACCTGACCAAAAAAAATTCCTTATGTATCTTGCAAGAGTATCTAAGGAAACCTCTAGTGGCAATTGTGGAAGTGATCCTTCGACTTGAGGTCACCACTGTGTCTTGTGTGTAGATTTGTATGCTTTGACACTATTAAGGAAGCATCTCAATAAGGGGTGTGAGCATGGCAATGATTGGGTATGCTATGAAGCATATGAAAGCCTTTTGGGGAGATATGTCTCATGGGCCCTTTGGGAAAATATAGTTTGTAATGTTATGGCCATAGTAGGGTAGAGATCTTATGATGCTATACTTTTCAGGAACCAAAGAAATATTATAACCAGTCATTGAATGGGGATTGACGCACAATCCATGTCCCTGCTTGATTGAGACACTTTAAACCGATGAAAGGTTTGAATTATATGAGAAGACCATCACTAAAAGGTAGTGATAACAAATTGATCCTTTTACCAATTGGAGGTCATGATGGGTTGTTAGACTCCGTTCATGGCTTATGACTTTATTCAATGAAGTCATGGCCAACATATGCAGAAGCCTAATGGGTCACATGCAATAAGAGTTTTCAATTACAAGGTAATGGCAGGCTCAATTAGGATTGGGGAATCCTAATGAGGAGCTAGAGTTCTTAAATATTAATAGTTAATATTTTAGAACTTATAATAAATAAGTCTCTTAATTAAGTTTGTCATAATTCACCTGGACTACGCTACCCAAATTGAGGGCTTAGGTCTTGGTGGATTGTTACTTAATTAAATTATGGGTGTAATACCCGAGAATGATTTGAGGATATAAATGGTATTTAATGAAGGGCATAAATGGAATTTGTAAAAAAAATGAGATTATAGGGTACACTAACGTAGCTTTGGATGACCGAATTAGTCAGAGGGAGTACTCTGGACCCTAGACGATTAAGGAGAATGGTATGGTATCGACGAGTGATTTAAATTATGATTTTTAGTGATGAAAGAAATGAGATTGAAAAAGGTTTTCGGTACAGTTGTCGACCAGACTAAGACCGAATCGACGTAGGAGACATCCGAAAAGTCAACGGAGCGTGTCAAGGACCTATATTTTATGTATAGAACAACCCTTAAGTGATTTCGGGTTGAAACGAATGGATTTGAGGTCAAATCGATCAGTCGGGCCTAAGTGTAATTTTTTAAATTTACCCGAGAGAGGTTAAAACGATTGATTTTTGAGACTTTCAAGGGTGAAATGGATAGTACTAAACTTGTGGGGCTTAGTGGTATATTTGGATAGTTCAGGGGCTCAAGGAAAAGAGGCCGAAATGTCAATGGAAGAAGTAGGGGGCTAAAGTGTAATTTAGCAAATATTGCACAGTGTGAATGCAAAGAGGATTTTGGCCTCCACAATTCGTCGCACATAGGGGTCTTTTCCAGTGATGGGACTGCTAAGGCGGATCTGGGGAAGGTGCTATACGGCTTGGGCTTGCTTCGGGGCCAAGCTCGGCCGGTGATTGACCGAGAAATGGTTGGAATTCGAGTATAAATAGAAGCAAAGGGGCCGAGGGTTTTTGCAAAAATGGAGCTTCAAATCGGAGGGGTTAGAGGTCGAATCGAAGATAGTGAATAAGGGGTTATTGATCTTTGCATCACGGGGAAGGTATCTGGAGCGTTTGGAGAATTTTTAGCAACGTTTAAAGGCCGTTTAAAGCTTGGCCAAAAGTTCGAAGCGGTTCACCTCACCGGACCTGCAACTGGTCGTTTGGGCCACTTTCTGGTGGCATTTCGGCTTGAAACCTATGCCATCCGGATCGACTAGCAAAGGGATTCAAGGGGGTACCTTTAGATCGGTCATCAGAGACGTTTGCGGTGGCCGGAAAATTGGGGAAGAATGTGGCGCGTGGCTGCACGCGCCACACACCACACGCGCCCATGCACTGAGCACGTGAGGGCACATGATAAGGGGTAATTTGGTGATTTCTCTTCTAGTTTTTTTATTGATTTATTTTATGATTTATCATGTTAAAATATTTGGGAAAATATTTGAGGAGATAATTATTTTAGAATTATCAAGGTGGAAAATGGGAGAAAAATAGAGAAAATTATGAAAAAATTGAGGAAAATGGATTTTAATGCTTCCTTAATTAAATACGGTGTTTAGGAAGTATTGTGGCTCGAGGTTGAGTGTAAGTTCAAGTGATTACGACTTGACACACGAATCGAAGCATTGCACGAGGATCGAGGTATTTCGAATGCATTCAGGTGAGTGGTTTGACTCTAGTTTTACCCTTATCTTGAAAATGTGTTGGAATGTGTGTAGTGGGTTTAGGTGAGTGGTGTTACCCTCCCGAACTTAGGTTACACGCAATTGGACCAGTCCTAGTGAGAGGTTTTACCCTCCGGAACTTGGGTTGTTTTGCAAAAGCGTTTTACTTATGTATTTGTGGCATCATTTGCATATTGAACATGTGGTATATTGCATCAACTGTTTTTACTTATAAAAGAGTCGGTGCATGGCGTGTGATTTTCATATCGTCGGGGTATTGTTATTCGTGTCGGTGTTGTGTCCGTGTGGGATGGAATGGGGTCTACTTAAGAATGGGACAAGGTTAATGTTGGTGATCGGGTGACACGGTAGGGCACCCGGGGCTGGTGCTGGTGATCGGGTGACACGGCAGGGCATCCGGGGCTGGTGATCGAGTGACACGGTAAGGCACTCGAGGATTAAGTACGTCGCGGCAAGGTCAACCCCAACGGTGTGTGGAATGGTGCTTTCCATGAGAGGTTGAGTATGTCAGGGAGATTTCTCAATTTAGACGTGTCTTACATGTTGTTGTTTGTCTGAGTATGCGATGCTCGTGTGTCTTTCATGCATTGTATAAACTATTTCATACCTTCAGTTAGATGTTTTATCATCTAACCTGGGTTATGCCCCTGGAACGTGTTATGTTCTAGCCAGGCACTACTGTGAAGGTAAGGACATAGCCGGTTGAAGGCCAATGGTGCTTAGTTTAATAGTCGTTGTAACGTTTGGAGGCTTTAGTAGGTATTTCAGGTTGTATATGAACAGTTATATGGTAGGAACGTCATCATTTGACCTATATTACGTATTCTGTTATGGAAATACCATGTAAGAACTACGGTGTTTTGATTTTAATGTATCCGCTACGTTGTATTATGTCTCGTTTAGTTAAAGATTATTGATCTTGATAGTTAAACGGGCAAGCTGGGGTTCTCAGGGTTTGTATCTGCATGTGAAGATTGTTCTTGATACACCGCGCGTGTTGAACTTAGAGAAAAAAAAAAGAAATCTCGGGAATACCCTTATAGTGACACGCCTGGCGAGACGGGGTGTTACAATTGGTATCAGAGCCCTAGGTTAAAACCCTAGGATGGTTTGGCTAGGTTGTTGAACTTAGCATTGTTAGAACTGTTGAACGAGAACTTAGAACAGGGTTATGGATTCTAAGAGACATTCGGAACATAGATGAAAATGGTATGGAGACACTTGAGAGGTAGGATTTGAGGTTTTTAACTTGAATATACTTTCAGTGACGAGAGGAATTAGGCAAGCTCTATTCACATCTTTTGGAAATTAGGAAGCCAGTAACGAGGGTCGTCGAAATGAAAGAGATATGTGATCCAAAACCTTAGAGGAATAAATACTTTGGTGATTCTGGTACAACTTGAAGTATAGTATAAATCTCTTTTGGAAGAATTTTAGTAAATCGTTTTAATACCTCCCGAATGGGACATGTTAGACAGATGAGATAAGTGAAATGGATGAGGTTATTAGGAGAACTTATCAAATAACTTGGGAGAGTAAGAATGGCTTGATGTTAATGAAAACCTGAAAGTTGAGTTAGATACCCCAAGTGGAGATTTAAGAGGAAACAGATTCAAATATAGCCAATCAGTGGAAATCCTGAATGGAGAAATCCCAAATGGAGACTTAGGGGAAAGGAACTGATAGATCGTAAAGACAAAATCCTAGCTTGGAGACTAGGGGATTTTCAATGGAAGTCTTTGAGATTATTAATTGGAGAATACTAGATCTTGCTAGGTGATAGAATGTCGGGTTGGGAGTTAGCATCCAACCATAAGATTCGAATGTGAAGCTGGTTCGGTAACCCTAAAATGAGGATTCACGAGATTTGAATACTATAAATTGGAGATCATTAGTTAAAATCCTTTCCACTAAATGTTGGGATATCTTGTGGTTATTAAGAATGAGAGAATTATGAATGGTTCGATATAAGGATCCTAAGGAACAACCCGAAGTAAGAAACCCAGGATGATTCGATAAAAACTTTTGAAAATAGAATTTAAGGATTTTAGGAATCCGAAATAGTTGATGGGGATATTGAGATAGAGAAACCAGAATTGATGACAAAGGAAATAAGGAAATATTACCTTAAGAAAATGACTCATAGGAACAAGTCATATGTGTATGGTTTCATATGTTATTCAAGAACAAAGAGAGTCAAGGTGTAGATTTGAGTCTTATGGAAGTTTTGGGAAATGATGGAAGAAAGAACTACATCGAGGATATTAGTTTAGGATCAGACGAGGAAAACAAATAAGAACTAATTGAGGATCGAATTCTTATTTAGAAGTTTTTCGTGGTAGTAATTGGCTTGAATAAAATGCTCTAGGTTATAGTGAGAATTTTCCTTTTGAGTGAAATCTTGGTGATTTAAGATTTTGGAATTTCGAATAGTAACTATTAGTCAAAGAGGGAACGACCGTAAATCAGCTATAATTAAGGTCAAGATGCGACCGATAACTGTTAAGTTACGAAATGTGAAATTCACATGTTTTGGGGATTAGAATTTTCCCTTGGAAATTTGAAAGAATCTTTTGGCTTATAGAGAATTGCAAAATGAAACCTTACTTGATGATCTTGAGATTGTAAGGATCCACGATAGATTAGAGATTCGTGATTAAGGACGAACCTTGGAGATTAGAAAAATTTTGGGATAAAAAAAATAAAAAAAATTACGAGTTTGACTTTGATGTTTCTAAGGAAAATTTATGCGTACTGTATACACTTGGAGATAAAAAGGTATTTCAACTTATGGAGACGATGTTATTTTAAGCTTGAAATGACCCTAGCCGATTTAAGAAGATTCAAACTCAAAAGAAAATAGTTAGCATAACGATGATTGTCGAGGACTAAGGGGTAATCGTAAAAGTCCTGATTTGGATTTTAAGGCACCAAGCAATGAGATAGGCTTGCTAAAGCTTGATTAAACTCGTAAAGATATCTTGGGACATGATTAGATCTTAACAAGTTGAAGTTGATCTTGGTGGATGCAAAGAGATAAATAGGATTGGTGATTCATAAAGCAAAGTGTCAAGTTGAAAGTCAATCGCGAAATAGGATGTCGGAACATATACAGGAGGGCAGAGCTCTTAGAACAAGATTTGTGATAGACAGAGCCTGTAATTATGACATAAGTCTACAGGAAAGTACGGTTATGCAACCTAGTATAATTTTCTGATATGATAGTAGTGCTGGATGGATTTCAAATAATTATGATGGAAATGACAATTGCGCCTATGATGGTAGCAACAGGGAAGTGAGGTTCCATGATAAGTTGGAAATGAAAGGAGATTAGATTGTGGAAGAAAATATGAGGTACTGGGAATGGTAAGGACAAGGGTGCACCACTCAATTGAGTGATAAATTTGGAAAAGGAAAAAAAAAATTAAGAAACCAAGAGATTAGGGATTTGGATTAGTACTAATAGAACCATTGTAGCTCTCGGAGATGGAATGAGGAATTCTAGAGTAACGATAACACCATTGGTGTTGGCCTGTAACAACAGATTTGAGCCTAGGGACCAAGGCAGAGGACTGGTGGTTGGCTCGCAGTTTGGGGTGTGATACCCGTGAGCCGAAGCAACACAGTGAACTGTGGAGACGGTCAGATGCCAAGGTTTAGGCGACAACGTGGATGTTATGTACAGATTAGAGTCCAAGTTCCTATGGGCCGGAGCATTGTGGTAGAATCCCTAACCACTAAAAAAGGGTTGAAGGCTTGGAAGATGACCTAAGCGGGATAATTGCTATGTGGATTATGATAGTCGATAGTCAAAAGAGAATCGGAAGAAGGAAATGTAATCTCGAGCGACGAAATAATGTTTGGTGAACTGTTAATGAAGACTCGTGAAGGATTCTTCTAGGATAATTGCACCCACGACAGAAATTTGTGAAGTTAAGGTTACTAAGAAGTGATGAGTGCGTTCGAGAAATTCGGGAGTTGTGGTGAAACAGTAATCGTGTTCATAGGTCGAGGTAGGTTCTAACCAGGAATGGAACAAACCCTGATATAGGCATGTGTTACGAACTTACTTAGGAAAAAGTGTTTCCCAGATGTGGCATTTGGAAGAAATTTAAGTCTAGTTATTAACTTAACTTTTAGTTTTGTGTGACAATTAGTATGCACCCCATGAATTGAGCAATTGGCTTCAATTTAGTTGTTTTGAATCTTACCTTTAATGATATAAAGGGTTGGAGCAATAGCACATATATTTTGGTAATCTCAAGAACGTTAGTTAATCTTTAGAAAAGGACGAAGTCAACATGAAGATATATGGTGAGTTAGACATTGATAGGTAACTGAAAGTGTTTTTCCTTCCAAGAGACGTGTTGTGATTTGAGAAGACATATAATGAGTTGTTATAAAGGAAGACGTGAGTGTCTAGTTCCACCATAGAAATTTTATTTGGGTTATAGGACAGTAGGTTAAGCTATTAAAGTTATGCTAGGTGTTGTCAATGACCCGATGGGAATCGAAAGTTGTCTTGAAAGATTTCCATTTAAGGAAGTTGTGTGAGAACTATATCGCCTAGTAAGGAACGAGATTAAGTCTATTCCTAGAATCGAGGATGATGAAAACCTTGTTTGATTTAATAGTAAGATTTTTCTCACAAGATGGATATGGAAAGCACCGCTCAGTTGAGATAGAGTATTTGGTAGTACTAGGTTGAGGTGCTACAAATGACGAATGTGTCTAAAGTGCTCGAGTTGATAGTGTGATTATGGAAGGCTATGGTAATGAGGAATAAGGAATTGAAACGAAATGAAGAGTAATGTGTCGGAACAATTTAGGTCATGATTGATGGACAGTGTTTGAAAGTGAAATAGTAACATGCCAAGATATTAGGTTGTCATAAGAAAAAAAAAAATGTATTCTTGATAAACCTACATTGATGATTTGCAGGACAAGCCACAAAGGGCTAAGAAATTATCTCAAAAGTTAATATGCAATCGAGGTACTGATAATTGAGAAAGGTATGCCAAGTAAGTTCAATGTTATCAATTTCTGTGCCATCATGGCAGCCGAGTTAGCTCAATCTTTGTATGATCATGACATATGCATTAACATAAGAGTGGGTTGGGAGAACTACTAGTCAAATAAAATAAATTTTGAGGACTCGATTTAAGGTGATATTAGGTTTTATAAACTATTCTAGGTTTTAGGTAGCCGCCGGTATAGAGCTACAATGGGATATTCTGGAAGATAAGAAACGAGTGTAGTAAACTCAAACCTTATGGAGATGTAAGTTATGAATGATTGCTAAGGACTAGGAATGGTATTTAGGACATTTCGAATGGGAGTCATTAGCAATAGTGGTGATACAATTATCACGGACCAAATTTCGAGGGCAAAATTTATTAAGGGGGGAGAATGTAATACTCGGGAATGATTTGAGGATATAAATGGTATTTAATGAAAGGCATAAATGGAATTTGAGGAAAAATAAGACTATAGGGTACACTAACGCAGCTTTGGACGACTGAATTAGTCGGAGGGAGTGCCCCAGGACGATTAAGGAGAATGGTATGGTATCGACGAGTGATTTAAATTATGATTTTTAGTGATGAAAGAAATGGGATCGGGAACGGTTTTCAGTATAGCTATTGACTGAACTAAGAAAATCGAATCGACGTAAGAGACATTCGGAAAGTCAACGGAGCATGTCAAGGACCTATATTTTATCTATAGAACAACTCTTAAGTGATTTCAGGTTGAAACGAATGGATTTGAGGTCAAATCGATTAGCCAGGCCTAAGTGCAATTTTCTAAATTTGCCCGAAGGAGGTCAAAACGATTGATTTTTGGGAATTTCAAGGGTGAAATGGATAGTACTAAACTTGTGGGGCTTAGTGGTATATTTGGATAGTTCGGGAGCTCAAGGAAAAGTGGTCGAAATGTCAATGGAAGAAGCAAGGGCGCTAAAGTGCAATTTACCAAAAATTGCATAGTGTGAACGCAATGAGGATTTCGGCCGCCGCAATCCGTCGCACATGGGGGCTTTTTCTGGCGATGGGACGGCCAAGGCGGACTTGGGGAAGGTAATATATGGCTTGGGCTTGCTTGGGGGCCAAGCTCGGCCGGTGATTGGCCGAGAAATGGCCGAAATTCGGGTAGAAATAAAAGCAAAGGGGCTGAGGGTTTTTGCAAAAATGGAGCTTCAAATCGGAGGGGTTAGAGGTCGAATCGAAGAAGGTGAATAAGGGGTTATTGATCTTTGCATCACGGGGAAGGTATCTGGAGCGTTTGGAGAATTTTTAGCAATGTTTTAAGGCCGTTTGAAGCTCGGTCGAAAGTTCGAAGCGGTTCGCCTCACTGGACCTGCAACTGGCCGTTTGGGCCATTTTTCGATGACCTTTCGGCCTGAAACCTATGCCATCTGGATTGACTAGCAAAGGGATTCAAGGGGGTACCTTCAGATCGGTCATCAGAGACGTCTATGATAGCCGAAAAATTGGGGAAGAAGGTGGCGCGTGGCTGCATGTGCCACACACCACACGCACCCACGCACTGAGCGCGTGAGGGCGCGTGACAAAGGGTAATTTGGTGATTTCTCTTCCAGTATTTTTATTAATTTATTTTAGGATTTATCATGTTAAAATATTTGGGAAAATATTTGAGGAAATAATTATTTTAGAATTATCAAGGTGGAAAATGGGAGAAAAATAGAGAAAATTATGAAAAAATTGATGAAATGAATTTTAATGCTTCCTTAATTAAATATGGTGTTTAGGAAGTGTTGTCGCTCGAGGTTGAGTGAACGGTCAAGTGATTACGACTGGACACGCGAATCAAAGCATTGCACGAGGATCGAGGTATTCCGAATGCGTTCAGGTGAGTGGTTTGACTCTAGTTTTACCCTTATCTTGAAAATGTATTGGAATGTGTGTAGTGGATTCAGGTGGGTGGTGTTACCCTCCCAACTTAGGTTACACGCAATTGGACCAGTCTTAGTGAGCGATTTTACCCTCCGAAACTTGGGTTGTTTTGCAAAAGCGTTTTACTTATGTATTTGTGGCATCATTTGCATATTGAATATGTGGTGTATTGCATCAACTATTTTTACTTATAAAAGAGTCGGTGCATGGCGTGTGATTTTCATATCCTCGGGGTATTGTTATTCGTGTTGGTGTTGTGTCTGTGTGGGACAGGATGGGGTTTACTTGAGAATGGGACAAGGTTAATCTTGGTGATCGGGTGACACGGTAGGGCACCCAGGGCTAGTGCTGGTGATCGGGTGACACGGTAGGGCATCTGGGGCTGATGATCGAGTAACACGGTAGGGCACTCGAGGATTAAGTGTGTCGCGATAAGGTCAACCCCAACGGTGTGTGGAATGGTGTTTTCCACGGGAGGTTGAGTATGTCAAGGAGATTTCTCAAGTTAGACGTGTCTTGCATGTTGTCGTTTGTCTGAGTATGCGATGCTCGCGTGTCTTTCATACATTATATAAACTGTTTCATGCCTTCAGTTAGATGTTTTATCATCTAATCTGGGTTATGCCCCTGGAACGTGTTATGTTCCAGCTAGGAACTACTGCGAAGGCAAGGACATGGTCAGTTGAAAGCCAATGGTGCTTAGTTTGATAGTCGTTGTAACATTTGGAGGCTTTAGTAGGTATTTCAGGTTGTATATGAACAGTTGTATGGTAGCAATGTCATCATTTGACCTATATTATGTATTCTGTTATGGAAATACCATGTAAGAACTACGGTGTTTTGATGTTAATGTATCCCCTGCGTTGTATTATGTCTCGTTTAGTTAAAGATTATTGATCTTGATAGTTAAACAGGTAAGGGTGGGGTTCTCGGGGTTTGTATCTTCATGTGAAGATTGTTCTTGATACACCGCGTGTGTTGAACTTGGAGGAAAACAAAGAAATCTCGGGAATACCCTTATAGTGACACGCCTGGCGAGACGGGGTGTTACAATAGGCTTATTTATGAAACTAACCTAAGGACATTAGGTGGATTAAGGAGCTTAATGGATTGTTTTAAAGTGTTTAAAACTAAGTCCCAACGAGTTGTTTTAAAGTTTTTAAAACATAAATCCCAAGAAGGAAAATAAAAGGGAAAACCCAATTCAATGTTTTAAAGGGTTTAAAACATGGGCTTAAAATACCATGCCACCCAAAACCTCAATTAAGGTTTTGTGCCTAAGAGTTATAAATAGCCCATATTTGGTTCCTTTTGTAACTATACCGTGTGCCTCTCTTATCCATTGATTTTGTTTGACATGCAAGAGAGAAAGCTCCCATGCCACCCTCTTGAGCTAGCACTCTCTCATCCTTAGGGAAGCCACCCTCTTCAAGGTTCTTGGATTGCAAACTCATGTGGATACCATTAGAGGCTAGGTGATCGAGGCTGTTGAACCGACCAAATTAGTGTATGTATTAGAACTGGTTTGCAGCTAGGATGCTGCCCAGGTCGTCTCCCAACGAACTGCCAATGAACTGTCAAAACAAGATTAAACGAGGGGGGTTGTGATGAAAACCGAATTTAAAAACGTTCAAGAATAAAACAAAGATGAACTAAAACGTAACCCGCTACAAACCCTACCTCCTTACCACGGTAATCCCTGTCTCACTTATGAAAATAATCTGTTTGGTTTGATTTTCTTTTTGATTTGAAAAGCTCTTCTACAACCGTAAAAGATTAAATCAAAACGAGCAATCGCTCATACAAATATATCGTTTCTTTCTAATCAAAGCCTCAACCGAGCACGTCAATTAAACCCATCCAAAGATCATGCATGCATTCACACAACCGCGGAAAAGAAACATACATAAATTTAGAGAAGGAAAAGAAACGAAATCATTAATAAAAACATGAAAATCGAGTTTCAAATCGGATTGGACTATATGATCGAGACTCAAATCGGGCAAGGGGTACGAGAATGTAGCAGATTACAAGCGAATTAACCTTCCATAGCTTCTGGGTTGAAATCGTGAGAATCCTCCAAAATCGGCCACACCCCTAATGCCTCTTAGCTAGCTCTTATTTATAGGGTTTTGGAAAAGAAAAACCTAGGCTAAATGGACTTAGGGTTTTTTTATTACAAATGGCCCATAATTTAATTAATTAAAAGGGTCCAATGGATTCTAAATTTGCTCATAACCCATAATGAAATATGGTTGCCTCTTTAAAACTCAATGTCCGTCCACCTTGCAAAGTCCACTTGCGCCTCTATTGAAATAGCTCAAATCTGCGGCCCAAATCTGCCAAAAAAGAATAAAAATAGTGTGAAGCCCAATAAAATAAAATAAACACAAGACAAATGAAATAACCTAAATAGAGTGCAATGAAGATGGAATAAGAGGGATAAATAATATAAAATATGCGCGCCATCAAATTCCCCCACACTTAGACTTTTGCACTCCTGGGCAAAACACTAAATGCTAACATTCACTCTTTCAAACAAAAAGGATGTGAAGAATGCAAACTGAGAGGCATGGCAAGTTTTATAGGAATTCAACACTCAAAGATCATCTTTCTTACACTTCCCAGACAAACAAGTAGTATGGCAATTTTACTTGGCAAGACGAGTTAAAACAAGCAAACCCTCATAAGAACATGCTCTCAAGTTCCTCAAATGCTATGCCTAACTCCACCCAATCATAATTCCACTACCAGATATGCTCATCTTCTAAATCTCCACTCTCAATGCTTTATGCATGCAAATCAAAAGGACTTTTATTCATGGCTCCAACATGGTAAGGTGAAAGGGATAGGAAGATAACAATGAAAAGTAAACCTTAGGAAGAAAGAAAACATTCAAGACAATCCAAGATCAATGAAGAACTATTAAGCAAGCAGAAAATAGAACTCTTTTTTTTTTTGAATGGTGGGTGCGTTTTACGCTCCATCCCAACCTTGGTGAGTGCGTTTTATGCTCCATCTCACCTTAGCCTTTGGCCTTTCTATCTATTTTTCTTTTGATTCCAAAGGACTTTCTTAATATTTTGCCATAATCAAGGGATGCAATGAATGTTCTTCAACCTAAAGAAGGGAAAAGATCTTTTTTTTTTTTTTTTTTTGGGTATGGCGAGTAAAATGAAAGAATGCCTTAATCATCTTTTCACATGCATGAGCACTGATAGCTTCAATAAAGATCTAGAACAAGCTCTAGAGTGATACCCATGATTAGTGAATGCACGCATAGCATAAGAAAGAACATGCACAAATATCCTCACAAAGACTACCTCAATCAACCCACCAAGCCAAACTCATTGCTAATTTACTTGAAAGCCCAAAAAGATAAGATCGAATTTCTAATCATGCCAAATTCTTTCAAACTCAATTTGCCTCATTTTGCCCCTTTTTTTTTATTTTTTTTTAACTTCTATTCTAAAACTCCCCCCCACACTCAAACATTTCATTGTCCTCAATGTAAGCATGCAGTAAGAATCAGGTATAGGACAAGTATGAAAAGTAAGCAGAGAGAAACAACCTGGTGGTATCAAGTCGGGGGAAGGTCCAAGAGAGATAGCTCCTCCACTGTGTGTTCTGTAAAGCCCTCATAGAAATGTTTACGCCTCTGCCCATTAACTGTGAATTTCTTCGTAGTCGACTCGTCCATAATCTCAACTTCACCATAAGGAAAAACATGAGTAACCACAAAATGACCAACCCATCTAGAACGCAACTTACCAGGCATCAACTTTAGGCGTGAATTGTAGAGGAGGACTTTATTGCCAATGTTGAACTCCTTGTTGGCAATCAATTTGTCGTGTGCAGCTTTGGTCTTTTCCTTGTAGATCCTGAAGTTCTCATATGCCTCTAACCTCAATTCCTCAAGCTCTTGCAATTGAAGCTTCCGCTTGGAACCAACTTCTGTCATGTCCATGTTGCATTGCTTCACCGCCCAATAGGCCTTATGCTCTATCTCTATCGGCAGATGACATGCTTTTCCAAAGACCAGTTGATATGGGGACATGCCGATCGGAGTCTTGTAGGCCGTGCGGTAGGCCCAAAGTGCATCTTCCAACCTTTGGCTCCAGTATTTCCTGTTGGGCTGGACTGTCTTCTCTAGAATCTGCTTGATTTCTCTGTTTGAAACCTCAGCCTGCCCATTGGTCTGTGGATGGTAGGGCGTCGCCACTTTATGTAAAACTCCATACTTTCAGAGCATGGATTGCATCTTTCTATTGTAGAAGTGGGATCCTTGATCACTGATGATGGCCTTGGGAATGCCAAACCTGCAGAAAATATGAGATCTAACAAAATCTGCAACCACAGAAGAATCATCAGTCTGGGTGGCTTTAGCTTCCACCCATTTCGAAACATAATCCACAGCCAAAAGAATGTACACAAAGCCAAAAGAGACAGGAAAAGGACCCATGAAATCAATGTCCCATACATCAAATATCTCACAGAATAATAAAGGTTTCTGAGGCATTTCATTTCTACGTGAAATTGAACCTGTGTGTTGGCAACGTGTACAGTTCTTACAGAATCCATATGCATCTCTGAAAAGGGATGGCCAATATAACCCTGCATCTAAGACCTTTCTAGCAGTACATTGCGGACCAAAATGACCACCACATGCAAGAGTGTGACAGAAATGTAGGAGAAATGCAAATTCATGATCAGGGACACACCTCCTAAGGACTTGGTCACTACACAAGCACCACAAATATGGATAATCCCATACATAGTACTTAGCTTCGCTTTTAAATTTATGTAATTGTGCTTTCTTAAAATGTACAGGTAATTCAAAAGCAACTAGGAAATTTACCATGTCAACATACCAAGGTTCAGTACCATGTAAGTGATAAAGCACCTCATCTAGAAAATTATCTCTGATAGGCAGATGATCCATGTCAGACGAGTCGGGAGAAGCAGGTATCCGGCTCAGGTGGTCGGCTACCAAGTTTTCAGCTCCACTTTTGTCTTTGATCTCAATATCAAATTCCTAGAGTAGGAGCATCTACTGGATAAGCCTAGGTTTTGCATCGGGCTTCTTTAGAAGGAACTTCAGGGCTGTATGATCAAAAAACACAATAACTTTAGATCCCAATAAGTATGATCGAAATTTATCTAAAGCAAAGACAATGGCTAAGAGCTCTTTTTCAGTCGTGGTGTAATTGGCCTGAGCACTGTCCAGGGTACGTGAGGTGTAGGCAATGACATGCGACTTCTTATTCACCCGCTGAGAGAGAACGACGCCTACTACAAAGTTTGAAGCATCACACATGAGCTCGAAGGGCTACTCCCAGTTGGGTGGTTGGATGATCGGTGGAGAAGTCAATCGCCTCTTAAGTTCCTCGAAGGCTTGCTTGCATTGTTCATCAAACTTGAAATCCACATACTTTTGGAGGAGGTGGGATAGTGGAATGGCAATCTTACTGAAGTCTGGGATGAACCTCCTGTAAAACCCTGCATGGCCAAGGAAAGAGCATACTTCCCGCACAGACGCGGGGTAAGGTAAAGAAGCAATGACATCCACCTTGGCACTATCGACCGCAATACCTTGTCTGGAGATAACATGACCTAAGACTATGCCCTGCTCAACCATGAAGTGACATTTTTCATAATTCAAAACAAGGTTTTTCTCAACACACCTTTCCAAAACTTTACCTAAGCTAACCAAGCAGTCATCAAATGAGGTGCCATAAACAGAAAAGTCATCCATGAATACTTCCATACAATGCTCAAGAAATTCAGAAAATAAACTCATCATGCACCACTAGAATGTACCTGGAGCATTACATAAGCCAAATGGCATCCTTCGGTAGGCAAAAGTGCCAAAAGGATAAGTGAAGGTGGTCTTCTCCTGATCCTCTGGTGCTATGCATATCTGAAAATAACTAGAAAAACCATCAAGAAAATAATAATGAGATTTACCTGCTAACCTTTCCAACATTTGGTCGATGAATGGAAGGGGAAAGTGATCTTTTCTGGTTGCTTGGTTGAGCTTCCTATAGTCGATGCAGACCCTCTAGCTGTTCTGCACTCTCATGGGCACGAGCTCATTTCTCTCATTAGCCACCACTGTGAAACCTGTCTTCTTGGGGACGACCTGTACTAGACTCACCCACCTGCTATTAGATATAGGATAGATGATACTAGCCGAAAGTAACTTACTTACCTCTTTCTTGACCACATCTAGGATGGTGGGATTGAGTCTCTTCTGTGGCTGCCTCACTGGTCGGGCTCCTTCCTCTAAATGAATCCTATGCCTGCACAAAGAAGGACTAATACCTGGTATATTCGCCAAGGTCCAGCTTATTGCCCGTTTGTTCCTCCTAAGTAGGTCCAACAATCTCTTCTCTTGGTCAGGGTGGAGGTTGTTGGCTATGAGCACTGGCAACTTCTCTCCCTCCTCTAAGTAAGCATACTTGAGGTTGTCAGGTAAGGGTTTGCACTCTAAGGCAGGTGGTTGTTGGATTGAAGGCAGCAACCTGTTTGTGTTTAAGTTAAGAGAACCATCTGCTTGCATGACATTCTCAGCAAGGGAAACATTCGCCATGGAAGGCTCATGAGAGTCATGTAAGGTAGCGGGATGTGCATGCTGAAAACTCATGTCAGATTCAGAAAGATTTAAAAACTCATCTATCTCAGAACAAGCGGCACACTTTCTAAATCCATCATGATAATCAGGGAAATGCACACTATCAGGAAAGTCATGGATGGTGGGGAACTTAGAAACAAAGTCAGCAAGATCAGCACATGCAACATCAACCATCAAGTCAATAAAATTAACATGCCAGGAGGAATGATCTTCTGAAGGATACTTCATGGAATCAAGAATGTTGAAATTGATAGTATTACCAGCAAATTCCATAGATAAGGTACCCTTATGCACATTAATTATTGCCCTAGCATTTTTCAGGAAAGGTCTGCCTAGTATCAATGGTGCATGTCCAAGTTTGTTATCATCTTCCATATTTAAAACATAAAAGTCAGCTGGGAAGATAAGATCCTTAACCTTAACCAACACGTCCTCCAAGACTCTCGTGGGATAGACCGTGCTCCTGTTAGCTAGCTGGACTACCACTCCAAGGGCATGGCGGGCTGGATTAGGGCTGAGACATTCCTTCCAAGGTTGACTTGCTCATTTCCCTTCAGCTTCCTCTTGTGGGTGCACAAGTCTTTGAGAAACTTGGCATACTTGGGAATCTATCTGATGGCCTCCAAGAGTGGTATATTGACTTCGACCTTCTAGAAAGTCTCCATGATCTCCTTATCCAACTCAGCTTTAGCCCTCTTCTTGTTTTGAGTGGCTCTATGGGGAAAAGGCAATGGATTGGTGTAGGGGTTCTCTCCCTTGTCCTGATCATTATTGATGTGCTGCTTGGCCCTTTGAATTGAGAGGGGCTGCGACTCTTCTTTTCTACCAGTTTCTTCTTGTGCCCTCTCTGGAACATTCACTTCTTTACCACTACGCAGCATGATCGCACTCACATTTCCCTTTTGATTGGATATTGGCTGTGAAGGTAGCTAACCCGAGCCTTGACTCCTTAGCTCGTTTATGTTAGTTGCTAACTACCCAATCTGTGTCTCCAAATTCTGTATGGTGGTGTCAGTTCGTTGTTAGAATTTGAGAGTATTGGCAGTCAATTGCTGCACTATGTCATCCAAGCTTGGTTCGGCCTTGGGTAATGTCTGTGCTTGTTGCTTCATTGGTGTGGCATTACTTTGACCCGGTGCATTGAACCTCTGTTGGAATGGCTGAGTTGAAGCACCCTCATATCTGAAGTTGGGATGGTCTCTCCAGCCCGAATTGTAGGTGGCAGCAAAGGGATCATACCTATTCTGTTGCGGCTGTTGCTGAAATGGCCTTCTAGGGAAGATTCCATTACATGATTTTGTGTTATCCTGCAATTGTGGGCACTGATCAGTCACATGTGAAGATAACGAACAAATGCCACATACCTGCAGGGGCTGGTTTCGATCAAGGGATAACTGGCGAACCATTGAAGTTAGTTCCTCCAGCCTATTTTCTATTCTCCGTTGGTTCGTAGGT
Organism: Diospyros kaki; assembly: GCA_036245055.1. Lineage (NCBI taxonomy): Eukaryota > Viridiplantae > Streptophyta > Magnoliopsida > Ericales > Ebenaceae > Diospyros > Diospyros kaki. Next base: position 14,464,874 of record BSEG01000009.1, on the reverse strand, counting down.
GCAACAAAACCAACCTCATTGACAGTCTTCATGGGAGTGTTCAACCTGGTACCAAATTGTTGTGCATTTTGAGCCATCTTTGAAATTAAGTCCCGGGCTACAGCTAGTGTCTTTTCCACTAAGGCTCCTCCAGATGCAGCATCCACTAAGTACCTGTCCATGGGGAGCAAGCCTTCATAAAAATATTGAATGAGGAGCTGGTCACTTATCTGATGATGAGGACAACTAGCACACAACTTCTTGAATCTCTCCCAATACTCATGCAAGCTTTCTCTACCTATCTGTCGGATGCCACAAATGTCCTTCCAGATGGTTGCTGTTCTGGAAGCAGGGAAGAACTTCTCCAGAAATATTCTCCTCAGGCCATCCCAACTGGTAATGGCAACGGGTGGCAAGTAATACAGCCAGTCTTTGGCAGCTCCATCAAGAGAGAAAGGGAATGCCCTTAGCTTTATTTGTTCTTCATCAACCCCTTGCGGCCTCATGGTGGAGCACACCACATGAAACTCCTTCAGATGCTTGTGTGGATCTTCACCTGCAAGACCATGAAACTTAGGAAGCAAATGTATCAATCCAGATTTCAGTTCAAAGTTTGCCTCCAATTGAGGATAGTGAATACACAAGGGTTGACAATGCACATCAGGGGCAGCCAATTCTTTAATAGTTCTATTAGCATTATTCCCATTATTCCTATTCTCATTACCATTGTTTTCATTGGCGGCCATATTGATCAATTTAGGTTGGAAGTCAGACACAGTATCAAAGACAATGGGAAAGACACTATTAGTCACTGCCCTATCTTGAGACCTAAGTTCTCTTGCTTGTCGCCTAAGGGTCCTATCAATTTCTAGATCTAAATCAATTAGTTCAAGCTTAGATGATCTGGTCATGCATTAAATATCAACAAGAACAAAAATAAAACAAAAACACACAAGGAAAGATCACATAAATACACCAAGAAAACACAAAATGGCCTAAAAAGTGGTCTAAACGTTGGAATTTGGCCAAAAAACACCTTCCTCCCGCAAAGCAGTGACTATTTATCCTCACACCCCCATTCCTTTGGACACCAAAAATTAGGGCATTCCGAGATAGTTGACGGCGGTGAACAGTGCTGGTTGTGGCAAAAAACAGAAAAGAAGAACAAAGAACAGAACAGAAAAGAATGAATAAAGAAAACAGAAAAGAATGAACAAAGAAGAACAAAGAACAGAGAAACAAAAGAAGAAAACAAAAAGAAAACAAAAAAAAAATCAACAAAGAATGAAAGAGAATTAAAAAGAAACAAAAGAACAGAACATAAACAAATCTTGTTATGGCAGAACAGATTGACGGTTCCCCAGCAACGGCGCTAAAATCTTTATCGAGGCTGTCGAACCGACCAGATTAGTGTATGTATTAGGACTGGTTTGCAGCTAGGATGATCCCCAGGTCGTCTCCCAACGAACTGTCAACGAACTGTCAAAACAAGATTAAACGAGGGGGGTTGTGATGAAAACCGAACTTAAAAACGCTCAAGAATTAAACAAAGATGAATTCTTGACCAACTAAAACGTAACCCGCTACAAACCCTACCTCCTTACCACGGTAATCCCCGTCTCACATATGAAAACAATTTGTTTGGTTTGATTTTCTTTTGATTTGAAAAACTCTTCTACAACCGTAAAAGTTTAAGTTAAAATGAGCAATCACTCATACAATTTATAATATACCGTTTCTTTCTAATCAAAGCCTCAACCGAGCATGTCAATTATACCCATCCAAAGATCATGCATGCATTCACACAACCGTGTAAAAGAAACATACATAAACTTAGAGAAGGAAACGAAATGAAATCATCAATAAAAACATTTCCAAACCAGATTCGACTATATGACCGAGACTCAAATCGAGTAAGGGGTACGAGAATGTAGCAGATTACAAGCGAATTAGCCTTCCATAGCTTCTAGGTTGAAACTGTGAGAATCCTCCAAAAATTGGCCACCCCAATGCCTCTTAGCTAGCTCTTATTTATAGGGTTTTGGAAAAGAAAAACCTAGGCTAAATGGGCTTAGGGTTTTTTTATTACATAGGGCTCTTATTTAGCTAAGCCCATTTAGCTTAGGGCTTTTTTATTACATAGGGCCCATAATTTAATTAATTAAAAGGGCCCAATGGATTCTAAATTTGCCCATAACCCATAATGAAGTATGGTTGCCTCTTTCAAACTTGATGTCCGTCCACCTTGCGAAGCCCACTTGCGCCTCTATCAAAATAACTCAAATCTGCAGCCCAAATTTGCCAAATAAGAATAAAAATAGTGTGAAGCCCAATAAAATAAAATAAACACAAGACAAATGAAATAAACTAAATAGAGTGCAATAAAGATGGAATAAGAGGGATAAATAATATAAAATATGCGCGTCATCAAAGGGCTTGGGTGCCCAAGAGAGGGAGTCTTCCGAACGTCTGGAAGGCATGCATGCTGGCTTACTCGTGCAAAGCCAAGAAAGGGGCATTATGGCACGGCCAACCCCTTTTATAGAGCTAGTTATCTCTCCCTTTCTCTGTCCTCATATATATACTAGGGATAACCCGTGCCTGAAGGCATGGCACAACTAAAAAAAAATCGAACATTAAATTTGAACACGAAATATTCAGAGACTGAACTTGGACATGTACTAAACTAAAAGTCTAAACTCGCCCTATATCATGTGTGTGAAAACAATGTATATAGTTCTTAAACATGAAATAATCAAACAATGAATATAAGCATGTATTAAGATGAAAATCATTTGATGTCATGACTTTAGTGAAATAAGAATGGTTAAAATGTAGATACTTTGTCAGAAATTTGACAGGGTATCATCTGAAAATAAGATGCAACAAATATATCAACTTGTCTATAAAACTTATATATTTCATAATCATAATCAAATCATGTCATATGTACATTGAAATCTATCTATATACTAATTACCACAACACAATTCTTCCTACACAAACAACTATATCAATACTTGTAAAAGTGACAGACAAAATAAACCCATAAAATTTTTTAATCACAGACTACTTTAATCACAAAATAAAATGATATAAACTACTTATAAATCAATCGCTATCTCAATGAATGAACAAAAACCAAGCAAGAGCTCAATAATTACATTTTGGGTCATTAAAAAAATTTGCTTAATTCAAAAACCATGTAATGAGAAAGTATCTTTTGAAAATGTAAATTGAAATCAATGTAAGAAATTTTCAATTTTTTGACAAAATATCCTTTGAAAATATAATACCACAAATATATTAACATGTCTACAAAATTTATATATTTTATAATCATAACCAAACCATGTCATATACACGCTGATTACTATAAAACATCATAATATTAACCATCATCATATCTAAACATGACTATTTACCAATTGCTTTAGGCATCAAAATAATAATAACCATTGTTCTGCCTATTTCAAACTATTTACCATTGCAAAATAAACTCATAGTTGTGCCTAAACATAAATAAGATTAAAGAATGACCCATTTTGCAAATGTACTATATATAATTACGTTTTGTGGTCATTCTTTAATCTAGTTTATCAAAATGGGTCATTTATCTGCACATTATTGTAAATACTCTCTCTCTCCATCACAACTTTGAATGTCATTGTATCAATCCAAATCTGCATCTTCCAACTGGGAGAATGTACAACAATCTAGCATTTATAAAAATAGTTAAATTTAGTCATGTCATTGATTTAAGTTTAATCCAGAACCTCATTGATTTCCTCCCTAGACTGAGGCTAAAACATTTTTAAACTAACAAAACAGTCTTAACATATACTAAATAGACCTCAAGAGGTCTCTCCTAAAAATAAATATTTCTCCAAAAAATACTTATTTTGTTCTTTTTAAAATATTTAGAGATAATTTCTCCTAAAAATATGATTCCAGTAGATTATCAACCTGTATAGACAATCAATAAAATACTAATTACACAATCTACCATCTAATAAACAAACTGTGAATAATATATGAGTGAAATGAAGCTCATCTTATAGTTTGTTCTAAGTCATCATCAATTTGTAAGAAGATAGATGAAAATAAAGCGAAATAAATATGTGAATATGTTTTGGTGTAAAAAAATAAAATAAAAATAGAAGAGGTTTAAACTTAGATGACTAAAAATAGTGAGATTGTTCATTTTTCAATCTTGTGAATTTGCATTGGTGGTTAGTACACTATGGTGGCTACAAATACAAGAAACAGAGAGAAATAACTAAACATGCAATTGAAAATATAGAAACTATTACCCACACAATCTTGCCTTAGCAAAATTATTTACCAATACATATAAGAACGTAATAATATTAATTGTGTAAGCAAGTTAAAAAAAAATAGATAAATACACTCCTTATGCGAAAAACAAAAATAATTTGATAAGTACTAAATATTCAAATAAAAACTTGTAATAATTGGAGGAAGACTCAAAAGTACTAAGAACTTTAACATATTTAACTAAGTCTTTTGATAGAGCACATATTTTCATACTATTTAGCCCTCATATTTAGTCCTTTCTGCACATTAGTTATGCTATTTCATTCATCTTGATTCTATTTCATTTTATTTCATAGGAATGGGGCTTCACACTATTTTATTTTATTTTTTCCAGGTTTAGGGCTATGGGAGCATGAGATGGGGCATGAGATATCTTGATGGCAATTTTAGCAGATTTGGAGATAGAGAAGTAAGGGCAAATTTTAGCAGATTTGACCTCCTGCACTTCCTTCAGTATTTTGGCCGAGATAAAATTTCAGAATAAAGATGATGTCTTCAGAGATATTGTAGGAGACTTCTTGAGCTTTATGGAATGGTATGGTTTGTCCAAATCCGAGTTCGTTTGGGCCTTCAAACAACGCTTCAAAGTCAGGGCTAGGAAATTGGGTCAAATTAGGAAATCTGCACAGATGCTGATTCTTTAAAAGGCCATATCTTGGGCGTCCGATATCCAAATCAAGCGATTCAAAAGCCCAAATTAATATAATCTTCCTAATCTACAATTCTTATTAAGAGGCCGAAGCCCATAACGCACGTTAACCTTTCCTAAATCGGATGTTAAGTGGCGGTAACCTAGGGTTTCCTCCTTAAGCTCTATTTAAGCACCTTAAGAGGCCATTAAAGATTCATTCTTTGGAAGGGCGTGAATAGTGGCCGACTTCTCTTCTCTCCATTGTTCTTGTGAAGATGGAAGGCTAAGGATCTTGTAATCAATTGCAACACCATCCTTGTTCCCGGTTTGAGTCTTTGGTTTTAATGGAAATCTGTTTTGTTTTGTTTTAACTTTGTTGTTCTCTTGTTTCCGTTCTCTCTTGAATCTGTGTATGTGTTGATACCGGTTGGATGAATGCATGCATTGTCTTTGTTTGAGAATCCAAGGTTTTTGTGCTCGATTGAGGCTTTAACTGGAAGTAAGAACAACCTGTTTGGATGGTAATCCAATCAATCTCAAATCTGTGCAATAAGGGGAATCAAAACTGATAGATTGAACTAAGAGGTTTCTGAAATCTGTTTATTGGTTTTCTTCCAAATCTTTGGCGGTTGTTAAAGGATTTTTCTAATTTTTGATTCGATGATTAAAACTAAACAAATGGTTTATTGAGAAGGCAATGAAAACTGGGATAGAAGGATTGGTTTGCAACTGATTGCATCTTGATTTATTGTGTTCTTATTCATTTTGTTTTCTGTTTTTCATCAAAAAAACTTCCCCCCCGTTTAGCCTTGTTTTGACAGATCCGTTTGAGGTTCGTTGGGAGACGACTTTGGGTTGCACCTCTATTGCAAATCCACATCATCATACTATCTAATCTATCGGTGTTCGACAGCCCCGATCAGTCTTTACCAACATGTCTCAATCACAACACATAGCAATGAACGAAGGTCTTGAAATACTTATTCACTTGCCCAACTCAAGTATTAAAGTCTTGAAATCCCTTGTACAAACTACTTAACCCAAAAATAAGAGCTATACATAACAAAAGGACACAAAAAAAGTACTGCCCTTTTCCAAGGACCAATATTTTATACCATGGTTTGCTCTATTTTAATGTTGAGGTGTGGCACATATGGTTTTATATAGAATATAGGGTTCACATGTATTCTAGGCAACCAAGGGAAGATTATATACTTGCCTTGAAAATATGCCTTTTGTTCATTTGGTACACATAGGTAAGTAATGGTGTTTAAGATATGCTTTATTATTTTTTCTCTTTGAGATCACTGGAAATGTATGCTTTATTATTTTTTCTCTATTAGTTAAGAGTGAAGCTGAAGACAAATCTTCAGGGCCTTGAGACCTTGTGCATTCCTATTCCCTTAATAGAATTTGGGTGGAACACCAAAGACAACCCATGACAAGATAGACAAACATCAGGTCACGTCCTAAGTCATGTAAATAAGCTCTAATTCATTTAAGTCAATAGATAATTTAGCATGGATATCAAATGCTCACTTCAGAACCCAAATTTAGCTCTCTCATTTTAAAACACCCCTTAAACACATACACACACATGCCCTCATAAACATGGACAGTCATATATACAAATAACAATAATAATAGAGCTCGGATGAAGCAAAGTGGATCAATTACGTACCTGAACTCTAGAACCTATATTCAGCTAAAGGAACCTTTTTAGGCCACTTTGGAACCTCTATAAAATCAAAATCCAAGGAATTATGCAAAAATCAAACAACCCATTACCCACATAAATCCAAGAAACCAAACCCTGTCAGTCATTTTTTCATTATACATCAGTGTCATACTCATTCTCTTTGCTTCATCACTAACATATTCCACCACAATTACATATATATTAGATCATGAAATTAAAACACAATGTGGGAAGGCAAGTTCCAGAAAATCCCAATCTTGCTAAAAACAACAAATCAAAAGATTAGAACTTGCTACACATGCCACATCCATATCCTAAAACTTAGGCTAAATCAAGCAATTCAAGCCCCTCAGATTCTGATGCAACAAAGAGTAGTGGTAAAATCACATAAAAATTTAAAAAAAAATTTAAAATTTACACTGTTGGTGTTTTTTTATTTAAAAAAATTCAAATGTTGTAGTCGATAACATTTGAATATGTTATTAAGTATTGAAGTTAAGAACATAAAGAATAGAAGTTAAGAACATACAGAATAACAAGTGGTTGGTTGGAAATGCAAGCAATGAATAATAAGCCAATTACATCCAGTTTTATATATTTTGGGTCTTCAGCAAACAACTCAAGTACCATTTCTTGCGGTCTTGCATTATCCCAGAGACTAACTAATAGCATCTAATCTCAAATATTATTGTTTCATTACAATCTATATAAAGAACCAAATACACTCACCTTTTTCAACGTCCTGAAAGAATTCATTGGTATTTGTCTAGGAGATTAACAGAAAATATTAGAACGGGAGATGCTATGGCACACACCAAGAGGGGGGGTGAATTGGTATAATTAAAAACTCTTGATTGATAGAACTTGAAAACTTTTTGATTGAAAGTAAAAATTCAATGCAAGTGAGGATAATGAAATGCTAGCAATGATAAATATATCAAAGAACACAAGCATAAGAAAACACAAGGATTTATAGTGGTTCGGCTTAACCAAGCCTAATCCACTACCTTAGCTCCTCACTAAGGATTTTTTCAAACCATCCACTAAAACCCCCTACTTAAACCAAGTAGGTCCTCTAGTCCAAGACTAGGAATTACAACCTCTTGCTTATACAAGCAAGCCCTCTAGCACTTAGCTAGGAAAAACAGCCACTTGCTTCAACGAGCAAGTCTTCTAGCACAAAGCTAGGAAAATAACAACGATATAAATGAAAGAGAGAAGCTAAGAGTTAACACTCTTATTTACAAGTTCTCTCACAATGAAAACAAGGCTTAATAATAAATTTACAATGATAGAATAACAAAGCCTTGGATAGAAAATACAACAGTGAAAGCACAAAGATTGTAAGCTTCGAGTAAAAATGATTTGAACTCTTTAGATCAACTCGTTCCCATCCATTAGCCATCTCTTGATGCTCCATGAGTTGTATATATAGGCATCCATAAAGATTGAAGAGAAATATAGCCGTTTGGAGCCGTTGGGATTTGAAAAAATAGCCATTGGAACTTTCTGTGAAACACAATAGTCGATAGAGAAAATAATTAGTTGACTATTTTTATATGTAAGGCAAGAAATAGTCGACAGATAAAAATGAATAGTCGACTATTTTATAACTGAAGAAAGAAATAGTCGACAGACAAAAAGAATAGTCGACTATTTTATAACACAAAAATCAAATAGTCGACAGACATACTAGAATAGTCGACTATTGCTGAAATATGAAGAAATTTTGAAAATGAAAGAACAAAAATAGTCGACAGAACATAATGCATAGTCGACTATTTTTACTCAATAGTCGACAGTTGTTAAAATAGTCGACAGAAAGCTTAAATAGTCGACAGAACATAAAAAATAGTCGACTATTTTGAGGCATAGTCAACAGAGGAATCCGGATAGTCGACTATTCTATAGAAAATCTTGAATTTTCAATATATCTTTATTCGATTCATTAAAAACTCATTTTGATTATCTTGAAAGCAAGTTGAGATTATCAAAAGTATAATTTGAAACAAATCATCAAATCACTCTTAACAAACAAGTTGAGATTATCAAAAGTTAAAATTTGAAACAAATCAATCTCAACCATACTCAATATTTCTTTTATAAGTTTTCATATCTTGCTTCAAAACTTATATACTAAAAATTTATTTTCTTATATAATCCACATCCACATAGTAGAAATTGATTTTCATATAGTCATTTCTCAAAACCATTCATTTATCAAAACCATTTCATTACTAAGAGTAAAATATTCAAAATTATATTTATTTTAAGTTTAAAACATACTCAACCAACCTCAATCATTTCTCCTACATAGATTTTCATAAATTTGCTTCAAAGAGATTAAAAGATTGAATTTCTCATTCACATAGATTGAATTTCATATATTGATTTTCATATAGTCATTATCAAAACTATTTTATTATTCAAGAGTAAAATATCAGAAAACACCAAGCAAAGTCGCACCAAAATCCTCGAATCTCAATCGAAAACCAAAAATTCAAAATTTATTTTGTAAATAGAATCTAAGACACACGATTCTTCATCTCTTTCCCACCTTTTTTCTCAACAACTGAAGGAACATAACTAAATATAACAAATAAAAACATAAAGAATAACCACTTAAATACTCTACCCAAAACCATAAAAATCCAAATCTCTACCACAAAACCACCTGTTCTTTCCACAAAATTGAATCGTGCAACAATATCAGATTTCCCAACCAATCGAGAAAAACAAAACGGATGTAATGGGCTTTGTAACGACCCGTTAGAGGGCCTAGTATTTATTTAGAATTAGTTAATTAATTATTGAAGTATTTAATTAAGAGAATTTTCCATTTAATTTTAATGTGGCAATTTAGAGATTTTTAATTGAGAAAATAGCATTTAAATAGCATTTAATTCTTTTTAAATTGTGAAAATTAAATACAAGGACATGAGGGTCATTTAAGGATTTGTTATTAGAACTTAATTAATTAATTAGAATTATTATCTTAAGGGATTGAGATATCCGAGCTTGAGATAGTTTTGGTTTAAAGACTCCAAGTTATAAAGGGAGTTTCAGATGGGCTTAGGGGTACCTATATATATATATGACCATAGCCATAGTCTTTTCACGCCGCAAGAACAGAGAGCAAAGAGCATCGATAGTGAGTCTTGCACAAGAGAAGTTAGTTGCAATCGTGCGATTCGATTAGAGTTTTATAAGGCAAGTATCTATTCCCGTAAACCTTCCTTACGGGACTATGATTCAATATTACTCTCAGTTATTCAAGATTAGTCGGTCTATTTTTCTTATAGTTTATCAGTTGTAGAAATATATATATATATATATATGCGTAAAACAGTGTGTGCATGAAGATGATGTGCATAATTCTTTATAGCGATTCTTTTAAATATGATCTTTGAATTATGTTAGCATACGTTTCCAGATTAAACAGGACTCTTCATTCTTGTGTCCAGATCTTTATCAGTTTTCATGTATATTTATATGCGTAGTTATATCTGTCCTGTGAGTTAGGATCAGTTATGCATAATTATTTTTAGCGTTTTCTTTCATAAACAACTGATTAGTCCATCTTGATACGATTTTATATCAATTGGGATTATTTTCCCAAGATTTCTGTTGGAATGGTGTAGTAATGTTGAGTTTTAATTCAAGATATGGTCTCTGTTATTGTAAGCTTCGTTTTGTATAAGTTCCCAGTCATTCGGATGAGCCTCTTTGTCATTCGAATGAGTCCAGTAGTACCCGAATGAATTCCCAGTGTTATCGTAAGTTTTTCACTTATAATGTCTCAGTCATTCGAATGAGTCCTTTGTCATTTGAATGAGTCATGTGTTATCGTATCATTCGTATGTGTTTTTGAAGTTTTGGGTCTGTCATTCGAATGAGCTTCCTTGTCATTCGAATGAGTCCTTGAAGATTTGAGTAAGCTGTTGCTTTGTATAATCTAGCATTCGAATGAGTGTCTCTGTCATTCGAATGACCCGTGAGTATCCCATTCATTCATTCGAATGAGGGTACTATTGCATTCGAATGAGTCGCTTTTTGCCAGTTCAAAAGTTGGAAAATTGTCAAATTTATTCAAATGAATTTGTGAGTCATTCGAATGAGTCATTGGTTAGATCTGAATAGCCTTTGTTATATATATCATATATCATTCGAATGAGTCTCTGTCATTCGAATGAGTCTTCTCCCATTCGAATGACCTTGCTGTAGTCCATTTTTTTTCATTCGAATGAGCTGCTACTTCATTCAAATTGCTCCTTATACTTCCTCAATCACCCAAATGGTATCATATAGCATCCGAATGGCTTCCAATAAATTCTTGATGCAAGTCTCAAATTTAATATAAATATTTAATTATTTAAATATTGAATTTTATGCCAAGATATGATAAAATCCAATATGCCATGCCCATACTCAGAAATTTTAGAATCTTTGTATCTCAATATAGCTGGTAAAAATCATATACCATGTTTAGCAGTTAATTATGACATGATCAACATTGTTTTGTGCGATTATGTGCATGCATATTTGTATGAGCATTGAGCATGACTTTATATGGAGCACTACATATCGTGTGCTAGCATTTATGTGAACATTGCATTTATGCGCGCCAGGTGGCTTGTCTGCGGGGATCCCACTAGTATCAGTTCAATTATATCTCAGTTATGAGTTGCTCGCCTGATGTCGACTAGGGGGCTAGGGGCACATTGCCCACAGTATGTGCTTACAGTTTTTATGTTTGTAGAATTCAGATAAGCCAGGTATGTATTACAGTTATATAGGCATACATGCCAAAGTTGCATACCTGCATCTAGTTTACATTTTATGTGCATTACATCTTGTAAATGCAATCCAGTAGTTATTATATCTCTCAGTACAAGTTCAGTAAGTATTTATCAATATCGATATTTTTCGATTCAGCTCCAGTTAATCTTTCTAGTTTATTACTTGTTGAGCTTTGTAGCTCACCTTGTACTCTTCACCATTCCAGGTCCTAGCAGGGGAGTACCAGATGTGGGGCCTAGCAGTAGTGTCCAGTAGTGAGTGTACGTGGAGTCGCTCAAGACCAAAGATGTTTGGGAGTTTTATCAGTTTGTTAGTTTGGAGCGTTTGACAGTTTAGTATTGGTTTATTTTGCAGTTGAGGGATTTTCCCTTAGACAGTGTTTATGGTTTCAGTTTTGTTGACTTAGAGTTTTATTTCAATTGATTGAGTTATTCATATTGGTATCAGATTTTAGTTTATCAGTCAGTTTTATATTTTATTTTTTGTAGCATCTCTTCTCGGGCAGTTCTAGGAGAGGGGGTGTTATAGGCTTATTATTCATTGCTTGCATTTCCAACCAACCACTTCTTATACTTAATTGATATTTAAAATTAAGTATTTGAGCCTTATGCCAACTGAACTTGTTGTTTGGAGCATCCATATATACATGTGCTCAAAATCTCACATGCAAGCAACCAAAAGTAACAGGAACAAATTAGAATTCAGAACATAAGAAATCAAAAAAACAAATTTCCAGTCTCTTCCATTTACAAAATATAAATAAAATCATTTGGTAACTTGATATATGCATTTCCTGTTTCTAACATTTAATCTTCACAACCACAAAAAAGTGCAATGATTTATACACTCAGCTAACAAATGATAAGATCTATTGAAGGACAAATCCATTAGCCCTACCATTCAAAACTTTAACCATAAAAATGGCACTACCACTGTGTTTCAAAATTGTGGAAGCGAAGAAAATGAAACAACAGTAAATGTACTTATATATACATAAACAACAGCAAAACGAAGCCACTGATAGATCAGGCACCAAAACTGGCGACGCAAAGATCTTTTCATGAAAATGAAGAGATTGAAAGTACATACACAGAAAGAGAGAGTCCACAATGGAGAAAATTTGAGAGATTCACTTACAAAATTTCACTCTGCCGACGATGGTTCTAGGCAGAGAGAGGGTGGCAATGAACGGCGGAAAGGGGGGGCAATGACGGCAGTTCTGGGCCGAAAGGCAGTGGCGGCCAATAAACCTCGCTATAGATCTCGAAGTGGTCCTTCAGCTTCTCTTTGGTGGTCTCCCATGAAATCCCATGGATGAATAGCTTCTCCTCGGTGGTCTCAAGAAGGGGTTGCAGCGATGATGGCGGGGCTAGGCCGATAGCAGGTGCAGCAAATGACGGAGAAAGGGGCGACTACGACGTGGGTGGGTGGGTCTTTGATGGCTATTGGTTCGTGGTGGAGAGATGAGATGGGCAAAATGAGAGATGAAGTAGGCAGTGTGGGGGACAATGGTGGTGCTGGCTGGCTTGAAGGAGAAAAGAGAGAGGATCGGAGATGGTGGAGTGGCAGTCGACTAGTAGAAGGCAAACTGGAGAGAGAGACAGGTAGGGAAGGAAAAGGGGGAGAGAGAGAGAGGTAGTGAGTGAAGGAGTGGGAGAGAGGAATTGCAGAGTTTTGGTGTGGGAGGGGGGTGGGTGTGAGAGAGAGAAAGAGGAAAGACAAAGTGGGCGGGAAATTGAAATCTAAAAATTAATCCAAGCCATTCATTTACACTGAAATTAATTTCAGCCATAGGATCAAAAGACATTTTGAGACATTTTCAAAAACAATCCTCCCTTATTATATATATATATATATGATATATTTTGATATATTTGGCTCTTTCCCTTGGCTCTGAAGAGCGATACTATAACACCTAGAAGGTTTGGGTTGCTTCAGGAATAGTTAATTTGAGAAAAAATATGAGTTTCGTGCAAAATTAGTATCTAAATTGCCTAAAAAATTTATCGAATCAACTGCATAGTATGCCCTGGGACTTAGATACCTACAAAAAAGGGTACAGAGTTAACGAACATCTCGATGAATGATTTTTAGCATTGAAAAAATCGGATCAGAGACAATTTTCAATACAATTTCGGTTCATGCTGAAAAATTGAACTGTCATAAGGGACTTTTGAGAAGTCAACGGAACCATTATAGGATCAAATCATTCATGAGGACAACCCTTAAGTGGTTTTAGCAAGAAACAAAAAGGGTTTATGGTCAAAACGTACATTCGAGCCTAAGTGTAATTTTTTGAAATTGCCCAAGAAAGGTCGAAAAGGTATCTTTTTTGAATTTTTAGGGATCAAATGCAAATATTAGAGCTTATGGGTCATTATGGAATTTTTGGAAACTCAAGGGGTTGCTTAGAGGGGTGTCAAATGTAATTTCAAAAGTTAAGGGGGCTATAGTGTAATTTTTTAAACTTAAGCATAGCCATGGCCGACCAAGCTACTGGCCACACCTCCCATCACAGATTTTGGTCATGGGAGACTCAATGGAGTGGGCTAAGGGGCCTCAGGGCTAGGCCTAGGCCACTAAGGCTGGTCCTTGGACGAGAATCGGCTATGTCGACAGTAGATTGAGTGAAAATTTTCGGTCGTATCTTGGTCGAAAAATTGAGGGTTTTGGGGGCCAATTTTTGGGGCTTAAAAGAGGGAAATGGGTTAACCTAGGGCAAGCAAAAACATTATAGACCTTAGATTGGACATGATTGGTCGTTTGAAGGCTCGATTTTGGCTATAAATAGAGCTCGAGGGTTTTCAAATATTTAAGCTCAAATTGCTCTCATTTTGGGTTGAATTGAGGTATAGGGATAAAGGTCTTTTGTTCTTGAATTGATGAGATCATTTTTGGAAAATTTGGAGGGTTTACATAATGGTTGGCGTGGGTTTCGAAGAGCTGCCGGAAAATGAGGCGGTAGCTTTGGCTGAGAGTTTAAACGGCTGGTTAGACTATCTCCGATGTTTGTTTCAAGCATATAAGCATGCCATCATGATCGTCTCAGAGTGTAGAGCAAATTAGAAGCAAAAACTAGCATCGCCGGTGTACTAGAGCTAGAGAAGATGACCGATGCGTGAGGTGCACACACCGGTCTTCATGCACAAGGCACGTGGCCAATAGGTATTTTTTGAATTTTTTTTAAAATTCTTAGAAAATTATTTTATGATTTTTTGTGAAAAAATATTTGAGAAAATATTTAAGAAGGTAATTATTTTGAAATATTAGAGAGAAAAATAGGAAGAAAATAATGAAAATGGAAAGAAATTATGAAAAAAATAGGTATTGATGTTTAATTGAATAAATATGATAGATAGGGTGCTTTGGGGCTCAAGATTGAGTGATTATGCGATTTTTGAGGCTTGAGAAGAAAATCGAAGTAGTGCACGCTTTTCAAGAAAAATTGTATTTTTGTTCGAGATGAGTGGTTTTACCCCTAAAGGCTTATACGTGATGAGATTTCCTTTACTATGCATGCTATTCCCGAAAGTTGCTAAGTATTATGTAATTCGCAAACATATCATCATATTTGTACATAAATTGTTGCATTGATAAACGTGACTTTTCACATGGCATGATATTGTTGGCATATTGATAATTGTGCATGGGATGGGATGTCGTCCTAATAGTGTAGGCATAATTCCCCAAGGGTATTGCCAGAACAATGTGTAGGAGTATTCCATTACCTTGTGTGCAAGATGGGACTACTGCCTAGGGTTCCATGCCAGACTGGTTTGCCAGGGAAGTTACACTAGGGTATCTGTTTATGTAAGCCCATACATCATACATACATGTTATTTTAACCCTCTCTCAAAAGATTCATCTTCTAATGTTGGACATCTGTCCCTAGAATATTTCACGTTTTAGGCGAGACTAGCAACCAAAAAGGCGAGGGAGTGATTGAGGCATGAGCATGATAGAAGTTTTTGTAGGTCCTATGCCAAGACTAGGACCAGTATTTCAGTTGGTTTCATATTTGGTTTTAAACTGTTATTGTAATAATATATTGGACGAAGTGATGTCAACGTATGAATCTTTTATGTATTAATTTGCGAGATCATTAGGTTTTGATTCTACTTCCATTTATGATTAAGTTTACCTTTCCCTAGTTCTACTTTGGGGATATTATTCTTATACGATTATGTTGAGGATTTTAGTATGATTTGAGTATGTATGAAAAAAAAAAAAAAAATCTGATATGCCTTGTAAACATGGAGAATCACAAGACCTAAAAAACTCGTGAGACATGGACATGAAGCCCAAAGGCCCAAAAGGTTGTAGGAGATTAAGGAAATAAGTCGAAGAAGCAAGAGGTCGAGCTGAGACCAAGTGGGGAGGGCCCACTCGGTTAGGCCAAGTGGGTACGAAACTATTTTGGTGTTTTGGGCATAACTTTCTCATATGAGCTTCGATTGATCTGATTCAAAGTTATATGGAAAGCTAAGAGAATTATCTACAACTTTTGTGTTTTGAGTTTTAAGATATTCGAGTCTAATCAAGGTGTAAATAGGACATGAAGTTAAGGTATGGGAACCACTCAAAACCGAGCCAAGAAAAAGGGCAAAAGAAGGCATGATCGAGTGGCCCCCCACCCGATCATGACCGAGTGGCTCCCAACCCGATCATGACCGAGTGGCCCCCCACTCAGTCATGGTTGAGTGGGCTTGGCCCAATCTATCCTCTTTTCCCTCTCGGATGGGCCGCTAAATCATCGAAATGGGCCGCGAGATTCTCGCCCCGATTCTCGCACATTCTCTCTTTCTCCTCTGCTATAAATATGAGACCATGCCTTCATCACGAGGTACGCAACTTGGAGTGATTGAAATATCATTTCGTATTTTCTCGAGATCTGACTTAAGCATCAGAGGGTTTGCGCGGGGACCCCCACCCGCGTCCTAACGGTGCTCTCGTTTTGTAGGTCACTCGTCATCTTGAGGTCACTCGTCATCCCAAGGGCACTCGTCATCCCAAGGCCACTCGTTATCCCAAGGCCACCCGTCATCCCGAGGCCACTCGTTCATCCGATGCCACCCGTCACCTAAGGCCACTCGTCACCCTCAAGGCCACTCATCATCATCAAGGCCACTCGTCATCAAGGTCACTCGTCATCCTCAAGGCCACTTGTCATCAGGGTCACTTGTCATCCTCATGGCCACTCGTCACCCTCAGGTCACTCGGTCATTTTAGGCCACCAGATCACTTTTGACCACGAGCTCATTTTGGGGCCACCAGATCATTAGCCCACCAGATCATCAGCCCACAAGATCATCAGCCCACCAGATCATCAGCTCATAAGTTCATCAGCCCATCAGACCATCAGCTCTATTGGATTATCAGACTTGGAACTCTGTCAGATCCAATTGCTCGTCAAGATTCTCATCAGTGAAGGCATGACTCCCGAGACTCTTGCATCTGTCTGCAATTAAAAATAGATTATTGTATTGGCAACAACAAAATCCTAGCATAAATTTTAATGCCCTAGAAAGGCAGGGTGCTACAATTGGTATCAGAGCAAAACTTTATTTGGGGACTTAGGAGAGATCATTAGGGATCTATGAACCCTAGGTTTAGAAAAACTTAGGTTAAGAAATCTGATCAATTGTTGAAATATCATAATGGAAGGAGACTATCTCGAGTAATTTTGGGTGACTCATTCGATTAGTCGATGGATGGATAGTGAACCTGTGGTGGGGGACATCTTTGACCATCTAGACATTCTCGAAGGCATCTTGAGAGACGTATCACCAACTAGCTTCGTGAGGCTTAGCTTGATGCATGCCCAGGTAGATTTCTTGATCAATCACTTGGAGGGAGAATGGAGAGCACTAGCTGGAAGGATTCGCTATCAAGGCAACTACGTCTCCATATATTTCTTATGTCAGCAATTCCACGATCATGCCGCTAATATGTACGAGGGGGTCTTAATAGAGGGAGAAGACTTAGATGGAGATTGGTACACCAACGAAGTAGTCGAGGCTAATGTGATGGACCCTGACTTTTATAGCTCAGATGATGAGAAAGAGGGGGCAACTGTACTCGATGACCTTAATGGACCAGGAGTAGAGTCTAGAGATGAGGCAATGGGGGATGATGCTTGGGTCTGGAAGTCGAACAGTCCCTAGAAGAAGTCTCAGCCAACTTTTTCTTTTCGCTTAATAGTGTGCCAGTGTGATGTTTTGGTTTTTTTTTTTTCCTTAAGCAATGTCATATGATGTACTTTGACTTGGTAATGAAATGAAATCCTTTTTTTTGGGAAGAATTTCTCGTAGAATGAGATGTTATTGATAGAGCACATATTTTCATACTATTTAGCCCTCATATTTAGCCCTTTCTGCACATTAGTTGTGTTATTTCATTCATCTTGATTTCATTTCATTTTATTTTATAGAAATTGGGCTTCACACTATTTTATTTTATTTTGTCAGGTTTAAGGCTATGGGAGCATGAGATGGGGCATGAGACATCTTGATGGCAATGAGATATCTTGAAAATTGGAGATAGAGAAGCAAGGGCAATTTTGGCAGATTTGACCTCCTGCACTTCTTTCAGTATTTTGGCCGAGATAAACTTCCAGAATGAAGATGATGTCTTCATAGATATTGTAGGAGACTTCTTGAGATTTCTGGAATGGTATGGTTTGTCCAAATCCGAGTTCGTTTGGGCCTTCAAACAGCGCTTCAAAGTCGGGACCAGAAAGCAGGGTTAAATTAGTAAACCTGCACAGATACTAATTATTTAAAAGGCCATATCTTGGGCGTCCGATATCCAAATCAAGTGATTCAAAAGCCCAAGTTCATCTACTCTTTCTGATCTAAAATTCTTATTAAGAGACCGAAGCCCAGAACGCGCGAGAACCTTTCCGAAATCGGCCGTCAAGTTGCAGTACCCTAGGGTTTCCTCCTTAAGCTCTATTTAAGCACCTTAAGAGGCCATTAAAGGGACATTCTTGGAGGGCGTGAACAGTAGCCGATTTTTCTCTTCTCTCCATTGTTCTTGTCAAGATGGAGGGCTAAGGATTCTGTAATCAAGTTGCAACACCATCCTTGTTCCCGGTTTGAGTCTTGGATTTAATGGAAATCTGTTTGTTTTAGTTTTAACTTTGTTGTTTTCTTGTTTCCGTTCTCTCTTAAATCTGTGTGTGTGTTGATACCGGTTGGATGAATGCATGCATTGTCTTTGTTTGAGAATCCAAGGTTTTTGTGCTCGGTTGAGGCTTTAACTGGAAACGAGAACAACCTGTTTGGATGGTACTTCAATCAGTCTCAAATCTATGAAATCTGTTTATTGGTTTTCTTTCCAATCTTTGACGGTTGTTAAAGGATTTTTGTGATTTTCGATTTGAGGATTAAAACTAAACAAATTGTGTATTGAGAAGGTGATGAAAACTGGGATAGAGGGTTGGTTTGCAACTGATTGCATCTCGATTTATTGTGTTCTTGCTTAGTTTGTTTTTCTGTTTTGTTCATCAAAAACTCCCCCCTTGTTTAGCCTTGTTTTGACAGATTCGGTTGAGGTTCGTTGGGAGACGACTTTGGGTTACACCCTATTGCAAATCCAAATCATCATTTATCTAATCTATCGGTACTAAACAAATGGTTTATTGAGAAGGCGATGAAAACTGGGATAGAGGGTTGGTTTGCAACTGATTGCATCTCGATTTATTGTGTTCTTGCTTAGTTTGTTTTTCTGTTTTGTTCATCAAAAACTCCCCCCTTGTTTAGCCTTGTTTTGACAGATTCGGTTGAGGTTCGTTGGGAGACGACTTTGGGTTACACCCTATTGCAAATCCAAATCATCATTTATCTAATCTATCGGTGTTCGACAGCCCCGATCAGATTTTGGCGCCGTTGCCGGGGAACCAATTTCGTTTCTGTCAAAAGAAGACCGATTTTAAAGAAATTTGTGGTTGCTACTTGGTATATAGGTTGGAAACTAGCTGGTTGCGGGCTACTGGTCCAAAGCGAGTTAACCATACTCGGCACTGCTAGATACAACGCCACGTACCAAGTTTATGCCATAAATAAATCAAGAAGATCAAGAAGACCAGCAAAAAACAGAAAACTCTTATTCTCTTCTTCTCTTCTTCTCTTATTCTTTTCTTTTCTTTTTCTCTTTTTCTCTTTTTCTCGTTGCTGACAGAAAACTCTTATTCTCTGTTTTGTAGGAGACCAACAAGCTGCATCCAAGTGCAAGAGATAGCAAAATAGCAAACTCTTATTCAGCAAACTCAGCAAGTGCAAGACAGATAGCAAATTTAAGCAGTTTTGAGAGCCTCCATGACAGATAGCAATATTTAAGGATTGAGATCAAGATACCGGTTTTATCTTCTTCCTTTCTCATCCTTACTTGATTTTATTTCATGTCTATATGCTTCCCTTGATGTTTTCTTGCATTTAGAGTGGTTTTTGAGGCAAAATAGGAGCCAGTTTTAGGAAAAAAACGATTTTGGGGCAAACAGTTACTGTTCACATTTTTTTCACTTGCTCCGATTGGGCTGATTTTTGGTGCCCAAAGAAATGGGGGTGTGAGGAATCAATGTCACTGCTTTGCAGTGAGGAGACCCTTTTTTGGCCAAATTACAACGTTTAGACCACTTTTTGGGCCATTTTGTGTTTCTTAGTGGCTGATTTTGTGAGGTTTTCAGTGTTTTTAGGTCCCTCAGTGTTTTTGTGTTGACATTTTGTGAAAAATTGCATAAAAAAATCATATTAGGGCTTCTTGATTGATAGATTTTATGTGCCCTACATTTTTGTATTTTTTGTGTGCATAGACCAGTTTGTGTGCTATTCTTTGTGAGTCATTTTGAGCATGTTTTTGTGCTGATCTTTAGTGCATGACCAGATCCTCTAAGGACATACCAATTGACCTAGACCTTGAAATAGAAAGGACCCTTAGGAAGCAAAGGAGGGCTAGAGAGTTAGAGCTTCGGATAGCTGATAATCCTCCTGCCTCTTCTGCCATTGCATCTGATACTCCTTCTGTTGCATCTGATATTCCTTCCGTTTCTATACTTATCCCTGACTTAAACACAATGGAGGGTAATGGGAATGGAAAGAATGGAAATAATGTAAATCATGGTCATTTGGATGGTAGAACCATTAGAGAATTGGCTGCCCCTGATGTGCACTATCAGTCTTTATGCATTCAATATCCCCAATTGGATGCAACCTTTGAATTGAAATCTGGGCTAATCCATTTGCTTCCCAAGTTTCATGGCCTTGCAGGTGAAGATCCGCACAAGCACCTCAAAGAATTCCATGTTGTCTGCTCCACAATGAGGCCACAAGGAGTTGATGAAGAGCAGATAAAACTTAGGGCCTTCCCATTTTCATTGGATGGAGCTGCAAAGGATTGGTTATACTACCTACCACCTGCTGCCATCACAAGTTGGGATGGGCTAAAAAGGATCTTTTTGGAGAAGTTCTTTCCAGCATCTCGAACAGCCGCCATTCGGAAAGAAATTTGTGGCATAAGGCAGAATCATGGGGAGACATTACATGAGTATTGGGAACGATTCAAGAAGCTCTGTTCTAGTTGTCCACACCATCAAATCAGTGACCAGCTGCTGGTCTAATACTTCTATGAAGGTCTTATTCCAATGGATAGGTATTTGGTGGATGCAACTAGTGGAGGAGCCCTCTCTGAAAAGACACCAGCAGCTGCTCAAGAGCTAATTTCCAAGATGGCACAAAATGCCCAACAGTTTGGTACCAGATCAACCACTCCCATGAGGCAGGCCAATGAGATTGGTGTTGCTGCCATCAATGACCAACAGAGGATAGAGAACAAACTGGAGGAATTGGCCTCCATGGTTAGACAGCTAGCCCTTGATAAAGGACAGTCCCAATCTCAGCAGGTATGTGGTATTTGTTCATTATCTTCCCATGTTATTGACCAATGTCCTCAATTGCAGGAGAATACAGAAGCTTGTGCTGGCATTTTTCCAGGAAGACCCTTCCAGCCACAGCATCATCAGCAGCCACAGCAACACAGATATGATCCATATGCTGCCACCTATAATCCAGGGTGGAGAGATCATCCCAACTTGAGGTATGGTGGTCCTTCTAACCAGCCATTCCAGCCACATCATCAGCAACCTCAGCAGCACAGATTCAATGCACAAAGACCAAGTCAACCAATTCAACAACCACAACCAGCCCCTAAATCCGAATCAAGCTTGGAAGATATCATGAAGCAGCTTGTTGCCAACAATCTCCAGTTTCAGCAAAGGACCAACACTGCCATACAAAATTTGGAGACACAGATTGGACAGCTTGCAACCAACATCAGTGAGCTACGGAGTCAAGGTTCGGGTCAGTTGCCTTCACAGCCAGTTTCAAATCCAAGGGGCAATGTAAGTGCTATCGTTCTTCGTAGTGGCAAGGAGTTGAGCAGCCCACCCTCTCCACAACCAGAATTTGGGCAGCAACAAGAAAGCCAAAAGGAAGATCAGCCTCCTCCCATTCGTCGAAAGGACAAGCAGCCCACCACCATTGATCAAGATAGAGGAGAGACTTCCTACAGCCATCCACTGCCATTTCCTCACCGAGCCACTCAAAATAAAAAGAAGGCAGAAGCTGAGTTAGACAAGGAGATCATGGAAACTTTCAAAAAAGTTGAGGTGAACATACCACTCTTGGAGGCCATCAGACAGATTCCGAAGTATGCCAAATTTCTCAAAGACTTGTGCACCCACAAAAGGAAACTGAAAGGAAATGAAAAGATCAACTTGGGAAGAAATGTGTCAGCATTGATTCAACCTGCCATGCCTCAGAAATGCAAAGATCCAGGGACTTTCACCATTCCTTGCACTATTGGAAATTTGCAATTTCATAATGCTATGTTGGATTTAGGAGCCTCTATTAATGTGATGCCTAAATCTGTGTATTCTTCTTTGCAGGAAGGTGCAGGCACATTGACATCTACAGGAGTGGTGGTCCAGTTGGCAAATAGGAGCACAGCATACCCTGAGGGAGTATTAGAGGATGTGTTAGTGAAGGTAAAGGATTTCATATTCCCTGCTGACTTCTATGTTTTGAATATGGAGGATGATCACACACCTGGACACGCACCACTCATTCTAGGTAGACCTTTCTTGAAAACTGCAAGGACAATAATTAATGTGCATGAGGGTACTTTATCTATGGAGTTCGCTGGTAACACTATTCAATTCAATATCATTGATGCCATGAAGTATCCCTTAGAAGATCATTCTGCCTTGCATGTTAACTTTATTGACTTAATGGTGGAGAAATCATGTGTTGAGTTGTATGATCTTGAGTCTGAATTCCCCACCATCCATAATTTTCCTGATGATATGCATTGCCTTCAGTGTCATGATGGACCCAGTAAGTGTAGTGCTTGTTCTGAAATAGATGAGTTTTTGAGTATTGTTGAAAGTGCACCTTCTCATACTATATGTGATTCTCATGTGCCTCCCATAGAGGAAGTTTCTGTTGTTGAGAATGTATTGCAGGTAGGTGGCAACATAAGCAGACTGGTGCCTTCAATTCAACAGCCACCCACCTTGGAGTGTAAGCCCCTGCCCAAGAATCTGAAGTATGCCTACTTGGCGGATGGAGAAAAGCTACCCGTGATCATCGCCAACAACCTTCAGCCTGACCAAGAGGAGAAGTTGCTGAATCTGTTGAAGCAACATAAGAGAGCCATAGGTTGGTCACTTGCAGACATTCCCGGTATATCCCCTTCCTTATGCATGCACAAGATTCATTTAGAGGAAGGAGCTCGACCAGTGAGACAACCCCAAAGGAGACTTAATCCCACCATTCTAGATGTGGTCAAGACAGAGGTAAGTAAACTACTTTCAGCTGGCATTATTTATCCTATCTCTGATAGCAAGTGGGTGAGTCCAGTGCAGGTAGTTCCAAAGAAGACAGGATTCACAGTGGTAGCCAATGAGAAGAATGAGCTAGTGCCCATGCGAGTGCAGAACAGCTGGAGAGTCTGCATTGACTATAGGAGGCTCAACCAAGCTACCAGGAAGGATCATTTCCCACTCCCATTCATTGATCAGATGCTAGAGAGGTTAGCTGGAAAGTCCCATTACTGCTTTCTTGATGGTTTTTCTGGTTATTTTCAGATTTGCATAGCACCGGAGGATCAGGAGAAGACCACCTTCACCTGCCCCTTTGGCACTTTTGCATACCGGAGGATGCCATTTGGTCTATGTAATGCCCCAGGTACATTCCAGCGATGCATGGTGAGTATATTTTCAGATTTACTTGAGCATTGCATGGAAGTTTTCATGGATGATTTTTCTGTTTATGGGACCTCCTTTGATGAGTGTCTAATCAGTTTGGGTAGAGTCTTGGAGAGATGTGTTGAGAAAAATCTTGTCCTAAATTTTGAAAAATGTCATTTCATGGTTGAGCAGGGGATTGTTTTGGGTCATGTTGTGTCCAAGAAGGGTATAGAGGTTGATAAGTCCAAGGTCGATATCATTTCTTCTTTGCCTTACCCTGCGTCTGTGCGGGAGATACGTTCCTTCCTTGGACATGCAGGATTTTACAGGAGATTCATCCAGGACTTCAGCAAGATTGCCCTTCCCATGTCCAACCTGCTTCAGAAGGATGTGGAATTCAAATTTGATGAGTCTTGCAAGATGGCCTTTGAGGAGCTCAAGAGGCGCTTGACTTCCCCACCCATCATTCAGCCACCCAACTGGGACTTGCCATTCGAGCTCATGTGTGATGCTTCCAATTATGCAGTTGGTGCCGTCCTTTCACAACGAGTGGAGAAGAAGTCACACATCATTGCTTATGCCTCGCGCACTCTGGACAACGCCCAAGCAAACTACACCACTACTGAAAAAGAGCTTCTTGCCATTGTGTTTGCTTTAGATAAATTTCGTTCTTATCTCCTGGGTTCTAATGTTGTTGTGTTTTCTGATCATGCAGCTCTAAAATATCTCTTGAAAAAGCACGATGCCAAACCCAGGTTGATACGGTGGATGCTCCTACTTCAAGAGTTCAATGTTGAGATCAAAGACAAGAGTGGAGCTGAGAATCTTGTGGCTGATCATTTGAGCAGGCTTCCTTCCTCTTCAGATGCCACTACCATGGACTGTCAGCCTATCAAAGATGACTTCCCAGATGAGTTACTCTATCACTTGCATGGTACTGAGCCCTGGTATGCTGACATTGTTAATTTTCTAGCTGCATCTGATATCCCTGCCCATCTTAAGAGAGATCAGCTAAGTAAATTTAAAAGTCAGGCCAAGTACTATGTATGGGATGATCCATATCTATGGCGTATGTGTAGTGACCAAGTCCTTAGGAGATGTGTGCCCGATATTGAGTTTGCTTCAGTCTTGCATTTCTGTCATTCACTTGCATGTGGTGGTCACTTTGGTCCTCAACGCACAGCTAGAAAAGTCCTAGACTCAGGTTTATATTGGCCATCCCTTTTTCGAGATGCTCATAGATTTTGTAAGAATTGCACGCGTTGCCAGCACACAGGATCAATATCATGTAGGAATGAAATGCCTCAGCAACCCTTATTATTTTGTGAGATCTTTGATGTTTGGGGTATTGATTTCATGGGTCCTTTTCCTGTCTCTTTTGGTTTTCTGTACATCCTTTTGGCTGTGGATTATGTTTCAAAATGGGTGGAAGCTAAAGCCACCAGGACTGATGATTCTTCTGTGGTTGCAGATTTTGTTAGATCTCATATTTTCTGCAGGTTTGGCATTCCCAAGGCTATCATCAGTGATCAAGGATCCCACTTCTGCAATAGAATGATGCAATCCATGCTTCGAAAGTATGGAGTTTTACATAAAGTGGCGACGCCCTACCATCCACAGACCAATGGGCAGGCTGAGGTTTCAAACAGAGAGATCAAGCATATTCTAGAGAAGACAGTCCAGCCCAATAGGAAAGATTGGAGCAAAAGGTTGGAAGATGCACTTTGGGCCTACCGCACAGCCTACAAGACTCCTATTGGCATGTCCCCATATCGACTCGTCTTTGGAAAGGCATGTCATCTGCCGGTAGAGATCGAGCATAAGGCCTATTGGGCGGTAAAGCAATGTAACATGGATATGACAGAGGCTGGTTCACAACGAAAGCTTCAATTGCAAGAGCTTGAGGAATTGAGATTGGAAGCATACGAGAACTCCAGAATTTACAAGGAAAAAACTAAGGCTGCTCATGACAAATTGATCAACAAGAAAGAGTTCAAAGTTGGCCAGAAAGTCCTCCTATACAACTCTCGTCTTAAACTAATGCCAGGTAAGTTGCGTTCTCGTTGGATTGGTCCTTTTGTGGTTACTCATGTTTTTCCTTATGGTGCAGTTGAGCTTATGGATGAGTCGACCACACGGCGATTCACAGTCAACGGGCAGCGGCTTAAGCCATTCTACGAGAGTTTTCAGGAGCATACTATGGAGGAGCTGCATCTCCTCAACGCCACCTACAATTGACAAAATCAGGCTGTTCCTCTTTCCCTATTTTGTTTTTTATTATTTACTTGTCCTATACCTGATTCTTGCTGCATGCTTACATTGAGGACAATGTAATGTTTAAGTGTGGGGGGAGGAGTTTTAGAAAAGTTAAAAAAAAATAATAATAATAAAATAAAAAAAATATATATATATATAAAAAAAAAATTACAAAATGAGGCAAATTGAGTTTAAAAGAATTTAGCATGATTAGAAAGTTGATCTTATCTTTTTGGGCTTTCAAGTAAATTGGAAATGAGTTTGGCTTGGTGAGTTGATTGAGGTAGTCTTTGTGGGGATATTTGTGCATGTTCTTGTTCTTTCTTATGCTATGCCTGCATCCACTGAATTATGGGTATCATTCCAGAACTTGTTTTGAATCTTTATTGAAGCTATCAGTGCTCATGCATATGAAAAGATGATTAAGGCATTCTTTCATTTTACCCGTCATACCTAAAAAAAAAAAAAAAAGAAAAAAGTGATCTTGTCCCTTCTTTAGGTTGAAGAACATTCATTGCATCCCTTGATTAAAAAAAAAAAAAAAATTAAGCAAGTCCTTTGGAATCAAAAAAAAAAAAAAAGATAGAAAGGCAAAAGGCCAAGGTGAGATGGAGCGTAAAACGCACTCACCAAGGTGGGATGGAGCGTAAAACACACCCACCATGCAAAAAAAAAAAAAAAGGGGTTCTATTCTCTGCTTGCTTAATAGTTCTTCATTGATCTTGGGATTGTCTTGAATGTTTTCTTTCTTCCTAAAGCTTACCTATCCCTTTCACCTTACCATGTTTGAGCCATGAATAAAAGTCCTTTTGATTTGCATGCATAAAGCGCTGAGAGTGGAGATTTAGAAGATGAGCATATCTGGTAGTGGAATTATGATTGGGTGGATTTGGGCATAGCATTTGAGGAACTTGAAAGCATGTTCTTATTCTATGAGGGTCTGCTTATTTTGACTCACCTTGCCAAGTGAAATTGCCATGCTACTTGTTTGTTCGGGAAGTGTAAGAAAGATGATCTTTGAAGTGTTGAATTCCTATAAAACTTGCCATGCTCATTTTGCATTCTTTGCATCCTTTTTTATTTGAAAGAGTGAATGTTAGTGTTTAGTGTTTTGCCCAGGAGTGCAAAAGTCCAAGTGTGGGGGAATTTGATAGAGCACATATTTTCATACTATTTAGCCCTCATATTTAGCCCTTTCTGCACATTAGTTGTGTTATTTCATTCATCTTGATTTCATTTCATTTTATTTTATAGAAATTGGGCTTCACACTATTTTATTTTATTTTGTCAGGTTTAAGGCTATGGGAGCATGAGATGGGGCATGAGACATCTTGATGGCAATGAGATATCTTGAAAATTGGAGATAGAGAAGCAAGGGCAATTTTGGTAGATTTGACCTCCTGCACTTCTTTCAGTATTTTGGCCGAGATAAACTTCCAGAATGAAGATGATGTCTTCATAGATATTGTAGTAGACTTCTTGAGCTTTCTGGAATGGTATGGTTTGTCCAAATCCTAGTTCGTTTGGGCCTTCAAACAGCGCTTCAAAGTCGGGACCAGAAAGCAGGGTTAAATTAGTAAACCTGCACAGATACTAATTATTTAAAAGGCCATATCTTGGGCGTCCGATATCCAAATCAAGTGATTCAAAAGCCCAAGTTCATCTACTCTTTCTGATCTAAAATTATTATGAAGAGGCCGAAGCCCAGAACGCGCGATAACCTTTCCGAAATCGGCCGTAAAGTTGCAGTACCCTAGGGTTTCCTCCTTAAGCTCTATTTAAGCACCTTAAGAGGCCATTAAAGGGACATTCTTGAAGGGCGTGAACAGTGGCCGACTTCTCTTCTCTCCATTGTTCTTGTGAAGATGGAAGGCTAAGGATCTTGTAATCAAGTTGCAACACCATCCTTGTTCCCGGTTTGAGTCTTGGATTTAATGGAAATCTGTTTGTTTTAGTTTTAACTTTGTTGTTTTCTTGTTTCCGTTCTCTCTTAAATCTGTGTGTGTGTTGATACCGGTTGGATGAATGCATGCATTGTCTTTGTTTGAGAATCCAAGGTTTTTGTGCTCGGTTGAGGCTTTAACTGGAAACGAGAACAACCTGTTTGGATTGTACTTCAATCAGTCTCAAATCTATGAAATCTGTTTATTGGTTTTCTTTCCAATCTTTGACGGTTGTTAAAGGATTTTTCTGATTTTTGATTTGAGGATTAAAACTAAACAAATGGTTTATTGAGAAGGCGATGAAAACTGGGATAGAGGGTTGGTTTGCAACTGATTGCATCTCGATTTATTGTGTTCTTGCTTAGTTTGTTTTTTTGTTTTGTTCATCAAAAACTCCCCCCTTGTTTAGCCTTGTTTTGACAGATTCGGTTGAGGTTCGTTGGGAGACGACTTTGGGTTACACCCTATTGCAAATCCAAATCATCATTTATCTAATCTATCGGTGTTCGACAGCCCCGATCAGTTATCCTTTACTTCCTTTTAGATGGTGACTACAAGGTGACAAAGAAATAGGACTCCCGTTACCAACCAAAGGATCGAGGATGTTGAAAGAGGTGAGAGTTGACACTACAGTCATAACGGCAGTAGTAGCATCAGGAGTAAGGATCAAGAGACAGAGTCTACAGTCCCAGAAAGACGTTTGGAAAGGATGGAGAGGGTTATGGAGAACCTCCTAACCTATGCAACTAAGGGAGAATTAGCTAAACACGTGGATAATGTGCTGGAGTAGTACCGACGATAGTGACCACCAATGTTTAAAGGAAAATCCAGTGATAACCCTAGCATGGTTGAGTACTAGTTGGAGTAAATTGATGTGAACCCCATGAAGGAAGGTCAGACCTGACGATTAAAAATGGTTCCTTTGCCAAGGATCGTTCTAAAACAGATTCATAATAAAAAAAACAAAGGACCTTGACCCGTTATCTATAAAGAGATAAGAACCAAAGGTATAAGAAGGTAGGGTTGACGCCACACTCAAGATAGATGATAAGAGTTGTGAGTGATAAGTCAAGGGTGAACGCCAGAAGATAAAATCTTGATAAGTTCAAAGTAGTTTGTTGAAGAACCAAAGAGAAAACTCTTACAAATAATATTGTTCAAAAACTAAATTCCTCTTAGTTTACATTGGCTTATATAGTCGAACACAAATCCTAAACTGGAAGGAAATAAATCAAATCCTAGGCATAGTAGGAATTGATTACAAGAAGGAAATAACATAATCTAATAATAAAGAAACAAGAATTATCTAAAATAGAAAAGAGTTAAATCAATCCCCAAATCTTGCAAATCTTGTCAATCAATCAACCAACAATCCAAATCTTGCAATCTTGTCAATCAATCAACCAATCAATTAATCAACCCTAAATCTTGCAATCTTGTAAATCTTCTCAATCAATCAATCAATCAACCTCAAATCTTGTAATCTTGTAAATCTTCTCAATCAATCAATCAATCATTCAATCAATCAATCCCAAATCTTGTCAATCAATTAGTCATTCAATCAATCTTGCAAATCTTATTATTGGGCCTCCATGAATGCTCAACAGATCTTGTGAGGCTTTAGCAATATGATTCACATCATTCCCCCTCTCTTGAGAAAGATTTTTCCTCAAATCGTCACCTACATCAAAAGGAGAGAAATCAGCTACATTAAAGGTTGCACTTACAGTATACTCACCCAGAAGGTCAAACTTTTGTTTTGAATGCCTTTGAATGGGAAATCGTTCCTTCCTTATATGCCACCAAACCCAATCACCGGGATCAAATACAACTTTCTTGAAACCATTAAGTATCTTTTCAGGGAACACAACAACAAATTTCTGCAAAAAAGAAAAAACACTAGGCAAAGAAGGGTTAAGGTCAGTAGTACTAAAAGAAACCTCTTTGTACGAAAGTACAATCATAGGCTAATTTAGAAACAAAGCCTTTTTGAACTCACTCTCTCTTGCATAATAGTTCACTTGTTTTCTCTCTTTTCTTTCCTCACTAACCGAAACTCCTTTTCTTTTTTTGCTCTCATTTTCTCTCTATTTGATCTCAGTTTCTATTACTTTTGAACTCTCAATCTCATTTTTCCTATCACTTTCTTTTTTAACCTCACTTGATCTTCAAATCTTACAATCAACCGTCAATTAAAAACCATTCCTTTTTATGTGCAAGATAAGGTGAACTATGCCACCTTTATGTTAGAGGAAGAATTCGGGAAATGGTGGCAGATGACGGAGCAAACTTTGTAGCAATCCCACTCAAGGCACGGATCAAAATCTGATGAGACTCCCACAATGGCCTGTGAGGCATTCAAGAAAGCCTTCAACGCCAAGTATTTCCCTCTATGCTGGAGGCAAGAAAAGAGTTGGGAATTTATGAACCTGAAGCAAACTGGAGAAATGTCAGTGGTCTAGTACGACACCAAATTCAACTAGCTCATTAAGTATATGCCGATGTATAACGCCGATGAATGGAAAAAGGCACAAAAATTCCTATCCAGACTACAAGTAGAACTACAGCAAGCCTTAAGTACTTGGTTCGTTAACTCTTAGGAGGAAGTCTTGAACAAAGCTCTAACGATAGAAAAAAATTTCCTACAAGTGTGATTGATAAGATTGGAATAGATAAAAGGGAGAATAGAGTAGAAATCTAGAAATAAAAATCCCCAAAGGAACAAGCAATGCTCCAAATTTAAGAAAAGCCACCCAGGGAGAAAATGCTTAGCTAGGACGTCTAATTGTTACTCATGTGGAGAGGCAAGGCACATACAGAGGAATTGTCCCAAGGGAAAGGAAACACCTCCGGTGAAAGGTGTGTGCTTCCAGTGTGAATAGTCAGGGCACTTCGCGAGGAACTGTCCAAAGAGGCTGAAGATTGGGCAAGCATACGGGTCAACTGAAAAGGCGGGAGAGGTTCGTGGGACTCATCAGGGACACATCTACAACCTGACAAATAAGGATGTGGGGTCAAATCCAACGGTCATTCAAGGTATGCTCTTAATATTGGAAACCCATGTGCATACATTGATAGACCCTAGGTCAACGCATTCATTTTATGTCACATGCATCAGTAGGGAGTTTGAGATTAGAAACCAAACCTATGGAACTCTCAATAATAATTGCAACACCAATGGGTAAAAGTATAAAGTCCTCAGAAATAATAGAAGAATGCGAAATTAGACTGAGTAACGTTCGATTTCTAGTTGATCTAATCTTGTTAGAAGTATATGACTTTGATATAATCATGGGGATAAATTTTTTGTCCAGGAATGATGCCAATATAGATTATAGAAGAAAAATAATGATCATAAGGAAACCCAAAAGAGGGTGGGTAAAATTTCAGGGGCAAGGTGACCCCAAGGTTAGAAAAATGATTTCGACTATAAAGGCAGTAAAGTTGATGAGCCAGGGAGCTCATAGATATATAGCCTATGCTTGGTTGGAGAAGGAAGAATTACTAAAGCTCAATGAGGTGCGAGTAGTATAAGAATACGAGGATGTGTTTCTAGAAGAATTATTGGGACAACCTCAACCTCGGGAAATTGAGAGTTCTCGATTGAACTAGTACTAGGGACCCAACCAATATCAATTCCACCGTATCGGATGGCTCTAGCGGAGATGAAAGAATTAAAGAGTCAGCTTTAGGAACTGACAATCAAGGGATTCATCAGGCCAAGTACATCGTCTTGGGGCGTGCCAGTATTGTTTGTAAAGAAGAAATACGGTAGTCTGAGAATGTGCATTGACTATCGTCAATTAAATAAGGCCATGGTTAAGAATAAGTACTTGCACCTGAGAATTGATGAGTTATTTGATCAGCTGTAGGGAACGAAGGTATTCTCAAAAATTGATTTAAGATCCGGATACTATCAGTTGAGAATCAAGCCAAATGATGTTCTAAAGGCTACATTTCGATCAAGGTATGGCCATTTTGAGTATTTGGTAATGTCGTTTGGGTTAACAAACTCTCCAACATCATTTATGAACCTCATGAATAGGGTGTTTAGACCCTATTTAGATCGATTCGTGATTGTGTTTATAGATGATATATTGGTATATTCCTCGAATAAGAGTAAGCATGAAGAGCACACTCACAGGAAATATCAATTGTATGCCAAATTCTTGAAATGTGAGTTCTAGCTATCCGAAGTTGCATTTCTTGGGCATGTGATCTCGGTTAAAGGGATCTTAGTGGATCCAACCAAGATCGAGGTTGTTCAGGGATGGAAGCAGCCATCGTGCGTGACTAAAGTGTGAAGCTTTTTGGGATTGGCAGGCTACTATTGAAGATTCGTATAAGGGTTTTTGAATATAGCCACACCTATGACAAAGCTTATACGAAAAGAGGTCAAGTTCGAATATACTGCCAAGTGCAAGGAAAGTTTCCAGGAGCTCAAGGGAAGGCTGACCTTAGCACCTGTTCTAGCAATGCCTAGTGGGCCAGGTGGATATGTTGTGTACACAAATGCCTCAAAGATAGGCTTGGGTTGCGTATTAATGCAACATGGTCGAGTGATCGTATATGGGCCATGATAGTTGAAGAGGCATGAGGTAAACTACTCGACTCATGATTTGGAATTAGCCGTCATGATATATGCTCTAAAGTTATGGAGGCACTATCTATATGGTGAAACCTTTGAGGTGTTCACAAGCCACAAGAGCCTGAAGTATGTGTTCTCGCAAAAGGAGCTGAACCTTAGACAACGACAGTGGATGGAGTTTCTCAATGACTACGACTACACCATTCAGTATCACCCAAAGCATGCCAATGTGCTGGCTGACGCTTTGAGAATGAATGTGCCTATTTTTATGGCCAGGTTGATGGCCCATAAATGATAGATGTTGGAGGCTTTTAGCCAACTAACAATGAGTGTAGTGCCAAAGAAATCATCTATCTTTATTGTTAGCATGGTAGTTTAGCTGGATTTGGTACGAGAGACGTACGTGGATGATAAATGAATACATCTATGGGTAGATGAGCATAGCCAACCTAAGAAATCTAATTTTGAGATACATGATGGTATACTCAGATTTCAGGGAAGAATATACATGCTAAACCAAAAGGACTTGAGGCAAAAAAATTTGAACAAAGCCCATAAGACTCGATATACAGTGCACCTAAGAGCCACGAAGATGTATAAAGACCTTCGAAAAGTCTGCTAGTGACCAAGGATGAAGGCAAGTGTGGCAAGAAAGGTAGCTCAGTGCAACACATGACAAACAATAAAGATTAAGCACCGAAAACCAGTAGGGCTAATGAAACCCTTAAACATTTCAAAATGGAAATGGGAGCATGTCACGATGGATTTTGTGACAGGGTTTCCTAGGAGTCATAAAAGCAACGATGCGATTTGAGTCATCATAGATAGGCTAACAAAGTTAGCACACTTTTTGCATATGCGAATGGATAGGCCAGTTCAAAAATTTGTGAAACATTATATTGGAGAAATAATCAGACTTCATGGCACACCAGTGAGCATAGTCTCTGATTAGGACCCAAGGTTTACCTCGAGATTTTGGGGACGCTTATAAGAGTGCATGGGAACGCAACTAAATCTTAGTACAGCTTATCACCCGCAGACCGATGGACAGTTTGAGAGGACCATTCAAACGCTAGAAGATATGTTAAGGTCCTGTGCCCTAGACTTCGAGGGTAACTGGGAGGAACACCTGTTGTTGGTAGAGTTTTCTTATAACAACAGCTACCATAGCAATATAGGAATGGAACCTTATGAGGCTTTGTACGGGAGAAAATGTTTGTTGCTGATGTACTCGAAAAGATGAAGGCAGACAATAGCGGCAGCAAGGAAGCAAAAAAAAGACCCCCTTGGCTAGACCAAGGGGGGTCATGACGAGTGACCGAGCCAAGTGGCCAAAGCCACCCGGCAGGGCCAAATGGCCTCGGCCACCCGGCATGGTCGAGTGGCCTAAGCCACTCGACGCAAGAGAGTGGCCTGGCCACTCGAACTGACCGAGTGGCCAAGGCCACCCGAACCCTCTGCAGCCTCTGAGAAGGACCCCCCACCCGAGTGGGGGGGTCACCCGACATCGCCCGAGACCCTTCGTGGTCCGGCCCATGGGCCCCGAGAATTTCAAAACGGGCCCCGAGATTCCCGTCGAAAATATCGCGAGAACTCCCTCTCTCCTCCACTATAAATACAAGACTTGATTTCCGACTTAAGGTACGCTATTTTGAGCAATTGAAGTACATTTTTTCATTTTCTCTCGAGATCTAACTTAAGCATCGGAGGCTTTGCGCGGGGACCCCCACCCGCGCCCTAACGGTGCTCTCGTTTTGTAGGCCACTCGGTCACTAGGCCACTCGGTCACTAGGCCACTCGGTCACCTTCAGCCACTCGGTCACCTTCAGGCCACTCGGTCACTTTTGGCCACTCGGTCATCTTGAGGCCACAAGATCGCTCCGAGGCCTCTCGTCACCTTGAGGCCACCAGATCGCTCCAAGGCCTCTCGTCACCTTGAGGCCACCCGATCGCTCCAAGGCCTCTCGTCACCTTGAGGTCTCCCGTCACTCCGTGGGTTCCCGTCGCTCCGAGGCCTCTCGTCACCTTGAGGCCACCCGATCGCTCCGAGACCTCTCGTCACCTTGAGGCCACCAGATCATTTTGAGGCCGCCAGACCCTCAACCCACAAGAATATCAGCTCATCAGACCATCAGCTCTGTTGGTTTGTTAGATCTGAGACTCCATCAGATCCAATTCCTCATCCAGATTTTTCATCAGCGAAGGCACGACTCCCGAGATACTTGCGTCTGTCCGCAATAAAAATAGATTGTTGTATTTTGGCAACAACAGTTGCCTATCTATTGGATTGAGGTAGGAGAGAGGAAAATGTTGGAGCTTGAGTTGGTACAACAAACGATATAAAAGATCTGGCAGATTCAAGAAAGAATCCGAACTGCTCAAAGTCGACAAAAGTCTTATGCGAACAAAAGAAGATGGGATTTTGAATTTGAGGTGGGAGATCATGTGTATCTAAAGGTATCACCTCAACATTTGGCGATTCAAGGGAAGAAGAAAGGTAAGTTGAGACCTCGATTTATAGGGCGAGTTGGACCATTGGCTTATCGTTTAGAACTTTCTCCTAGCTTGTCCAACATCCATGACGTTTTTTATATATCTCAACTTTGAAGGCATATACCGAACTCGACCCAAGAAATTCGGGTAGAAATGATTGAGCTAGAAGACAATTTGACTTATCCGGAGTCACCCGAACGGATCTTGGATTATCACAACCAAGCTTTTAGGAATAAAGTCATTCCGTTGGTAAAGATTTAGTGGAGAAATCATACCGAGGAAGAAGCTACGTAGGAACTCGAGGATACAATTAGGAAAACATATCCCCAATTGTTCGAAGAAATGGAAATGGAATAACAAGTTTTTTGTAACGACCAATTAGAGGGTCTAGAATTTATTTAGAAATTATTCAATTTCTTATTTAATTTTTGTTTAAGAGATTTTTTCCAATTAAATATTTAATGTTGCAATTTAGTGAGATTTTTTAAATAGAAATTAGCTTTTAAATGGCATTTAATTATGTGAAAATAAATGTAAGGACATGATGGTCATTAAGAAGTTGTTATTAGAATTTGAATAATTAATTAGAATTATTATGATTAAGAGATTAAGATGATCCATACATGAGAAGGATTTGGATTGGAAGTCTCCTAGTTGTATAAGGAGATTGCGAGGGGCTTTTAAGGTTGGTCTCTCTCTATATATATAATCCCATAACGTAAATTTCTTCACGCCGTAAAGAACAGAGAAGCCAAGAACAACAACAATGGGTTCAAGTTTTGCATAGGAGGAAATTGTGTTGTAAATCATTGAATCTGATCAAAGAGATTGAAAGGAAAGTGTCTTTCCTATAATCCCTTCCATTTCAGGTTCTTGTGAGTTCATTTTCAAATTATTTAATAGCTTCATTAAGTTTCAGATTTATATTAGTAAACAGATACGTGTATATATATGCATTTATAGTGAGTTTCATGGTAGTTCATGCATGACAATTTTTATAAATATGAACCTTGAATCACCCCTAATATTGTCTCATGTCAAGTGGGATTGTTTTCCCAAGTCTTCTTTCAGAATGGTGTAGGATCATTAAGTTTTGAATCAGAAATCAGAGTCTCTGTTCGTTTGTGTTTGGGTTATAAAGTTGCAGACATCCAGATGAGTCCTTTCATATCCGGATGGGTTTTTCAGAGCATGTGAGTAGCATCTAGATGGGTTAGAGACTATTTGGATGAGTCAAAAAGTTTTATGTGAGTGACATCCTGATGGCCCTTGGGCATATCCAGATGGCCTTAGTAAGATATCTAGATGGCTTGTATCACATCCGGATGAGCCTAGTGCCTATTGTGAGTAATATCTGGATGCTTTGAATCGTATCCGGATGTGTCTATTATTCTCTATGAGTGATATCTGGATATCTTAGTTCATATCCGGATGAGTCTTTAGTATTTTGCATATGATATCCGGATGGTTCTTCGCACATTCGGATAGCTCATACCCAGATGCCCTTTTCTTCTATCTGGATAGGTCTAGCATATCTGAATGCCTCCTTCTATATCTGGATGCCTCTTTTTGTATCCGGATGTCTCTCTCTAAAGTTGAATTTCATATTCAAATAGTCTCCTGATATATTCGAATGCCTTGTGAGATATCTGGATGTCCAAAATCATATCTGGATGTCCTAGTTTATATCCGAATATATCCCTGCACATTTGAATAGCTTCTTATTTGAGCGCTAGTGTATCCAGATAAGCCTTCTTCATATCCGGACGTCTTTCATCATATCTGGATATCCTTCCTGATATCTGGATGGCTTTTCCAGAAATCCAATTAAACTTCCAGTAAAATTTATTTAAAGATTTTTTTTAATTAATATATTCAATACTTCTAAATATTGAATTCTCATGCCGAGTATGATAAATCTAACATGCCGATACCATGATACATAATTCATAGAATCTTTGTATTCTAATATGTTGAAGATCAGATTACATGCTTAGTATTTATTATGACATGATCAACATTATTTTGTGAGATTATGTGCATACATCTTGGTATGAGCATTGAGCATGACTTTATATGGAGCATTTCATATCGTGTGCTAGCATGTGTATGGACATTGCATTCAATATGCGTGCCAGGCGGCTTGTCCGTGGGGATCCCACCAATTTCAGTTTGTGTTGCTCACCTGGTGATGATCAGGGGGCTAGGGGCATATTGGCCACAGTATATGCTTACAGTTTTTATGTATGCAGGATTGTAAAGATCTGAAAAAAAAAATAATAATAAATAATAAGAATAATAGTAATAATAATTCAATTCAAAAAAAATAAATTAAGAAAAAGAAGAAATATAAATAAATAAATGAAATAGGATAATATTTATATAAAAAAAACAAAAATAGGTAGAAAATATAAAAGGAAAGGGGGAGACGCGCAGGCAGCCCTCCTAGAAATTGGATCTCTCTCTTTCTTTCTCTTTCACTCTCTCTTGGGTTTTTATTGATTTCTCACAATCCTGCCGTTTTATCTTCAATTCGACTTCATTTTCGTTGTTTAAGAGCCCCTGATCTACAAGGAGGTAAGTTTTTTACTTTGATCTTCATTGGTTTTCTGTTGTTTTGTAGGAGGTATGCATATAGGTGCGATTTTGGTTTTTGACCAGTTGTTTAAAGTCAAATCTACGGAGATCTGACTGTTGGATTTGCTTGGTTTTGGGATATGTTGGTCGGATTGCTTGAGGGTGTCGGATGGCAGTCTTAGATCTCTAGAAATTACCAGCCACGGTGGTCGGTGGTGACTGGCAGTAAACCTTTATTTTTGGCCAAAAATTAAACCTTAGATCTATGAAAATCTAGCTGTTCGGTCTTTGTCATTTTTGGGTATGTTGGTCGTCTAGGTACTGCGCATCTCGTGGTAGCCTCTAATCTTCAAAAAAATAGCCGGCGGTCAGCGATGACCAGAAAGCGTCCCTATGTTGGCCAAAAATTAATTTCTAGATTTGTTAAGATCTAACTGTCTAATGGCTCACATTTTGAGATATGTCGATGTTCGTGGCGAGGGCTTCGATTCGATATGCTGGTCGACCATGTTTTACTGGCTAGTGAGGACAGAATGTCAGGAAGAAGAAAAGAAAAAAAAAAGAAAAGAAAAAAGAAGAAAATAAAAGAAAAGGAAAGAAAAAAAAGAAAGAAAAAAAGAAAAAGAAAAAAGGACTTTTGGGGTTGGGCAAGTCGAGTAAGGTTTTAGCCTAGGATGGCGGGACCCAATTGGGTTATAGAATGACCCAATGTGTTGGGCATGGTTTGACCCAGTTGTGGCAGCCTTAGAGTTAGCCCACTCAGCTTGTTTTCCCTTCTTGTCGCTTATCCGTGAACCTAGGATGACTTGGTTAGGTTGGCCCTACTCAAGATATCGACGTCAGTCTAATTTGGGTTCTCCCTAGGTCTCTTGGAATTGGCAATGCGACTGGCGAGTCACTTTATTAATTAGAATTCTAATGATGAAGCCTTATTAGTGACTCGAGGCTGAGTAAGACTAACCTTGAGTGCGTTCTAGCCTAGCCTATGATGATGAGTTGGGTTTATCCTGAATCCTAATTTTTGATGGATTCATTTTATTCTAAGGCTAGCATATTACATGTAACGACCCGCCTCCTAGAGCCCCTGGGCACAAAGAAGATCCGTGAGAGGGTCATTATTTGAATGATATCGAACAATAACGCAACTATAACTCACACAACCCTTATTAAAACCATAACCTTTTTATCATATAACATCTCATAATTATCGTTACATAACCATTCACAACATGAGCCCACCTAGGCTTACATAACATACACCTGACTCAAAACATAGAAGCATTACTCTGACCGAAACACATGACACCTAGGATCTAGTTTTGGAAGGACCCTGCACCTGCTATCTTGTCTCGATGATCTAGACCCAACTCTGCCGGATGCACCTGGGATCTCAGGATACTCTTACCTGGAATGATGGAAAGCAAACATGAGTCGCGAGACTCAACAAGCTCTAGAAAGGAGGGTTGTGTGTTAAAGATAGGACTCTTCCCGTGTCACCTCATGCAA
Organism: Diospyros kaki; assembly: GCA_036245055.1. NCBI lineage: Eukaryota > Viridiplantae > Streptophyta > Magnoliopsida > Ericales > Ebenaceae > Diospyros > Diospyros kaki. The sequence continues at coordinate 14,425,820 of BSEG01000009.1, read as the reverse complement.
TTAACGCCAATGCAACCACACCATGTCATGATCTATACGTGCCTTACTTCTAAAAGCATAATATAAAGTTAACTATACATAAAGGTCCTTGGGGCCCACATAAGCCACACATTAGCACCCAAGTCCCACATACAAACTTGTTGCAGCCTAACATAGGCTATCATATCATCATTTATAAAGACCCACCTTTTCCTGACCTTAGTCAGCTTTTCCTAATACTCATAACATTAACATCCTTTCCTATCATCCATCATATCATTCCATCATGTTGTGGTCCACTACCACGGCCTATGATCTGTGGTGGGCGCCACCCATCCTCATACTCATCACTTATAACCACACATCCTCACCATGCAATACAACAAATAGGAAATGCAATGGCTTTTGCAGCATAAACATGATGACAAGGCCCCCATAAACCAAGCATCAGGCCATGCTATGCCCACGTAGGAATACACACATGCGAAATGCTCTACATGTACCGACTCACCTAGAGTACCCAAGTTGGCTCTTAGACCAACTAGGTCATGTAAATACTCACACATCCCATCACACACAACGCATGTCCCACCAATGAATGCAACCCAATCCCCTACAGCACACACACCATGCTATGTGCAAGCCAAGGCGGGAATCTGGCAATACCAGCTCTTCTGGCCCATCTAGCGCTTATCGTAATAGCTAATGACTGGTCCTCATACATCCAGCCATCAACTACCATGACCCACAGTTGATAGTTAGTGGTTTTGTACCCCATACCCTTAAGACACACATGATCAACATTTAATTCATATCTTTTAGACTTAACATTACATAACTTTTCTCCGTAACTCTTCACGTACACAACCACGTAAACATCATAATATCGTTCTCATTCTCATCTCTTATCATGAACAGGAACCCATGTCCACATTCACAATAAATTATTAACATAACCCCGTAATCTTGACCATAGCCATTTTCTAAGAACCTAGCCCCAATGGGTTCGGCATCATTCCCAAGGAAAGCGGAGCGATATGAAGCTTCGTGACGGACGAAATGGAAGACACCAAGACATCACTGCTTAACCCAGTCCGTTAACAATAACCTCATTAATAAAATTTAAATCATAGGGTAGTTGCTATGCAGATTATTATTATTAATGCGTGGAACTGAGTCACGGTGAGGGAGGGAATAAAATACAATAAACTTCAGAGACTCAAGTAAAAACTAAAGAATATATGGTGAGGGTTAGGAGCTTGCCTACAAATAGCCAATCCTAGCTTCACTCGCACTCCCGCTGCGAAATAATATAGTTAAGGTAAATAATGAGTTCTCGAACCCCAATTAATTAATTTCAACAATATAAAATTAATATCTCCATGTATATAATACTCTAATAATTTATTTAACTTACCTGGCCACCTAAAACGCGGATTAAACAAGATTTTTCCCCACTTTTCCTTCAATTTTCTCCCCTGCACGCTGCTAGCCAAGCCCCCTTCTTCTCCCACTTTTCCTTCAATCATTCTTTTAAGCCATTTATTAAATCACTAATTAATCTATTATTATGTTTTCAAAAATTTACCAATTGAGTTATAAATATAAATATATATGTATTTTGAAAAAGAGAAAGTTTAAAAATATTATCTATATTAAAAAAATATAGTTTATGGGTGAATATAGAAATATATATATATTATTTTTATTGCAGCATATAAGTGGGTGTATAGTTCCACTATACACTTACGCGTAGCATACAAGGTGAGGCATGATGACGTAATCGATACCTAAGCTCGACAAATTCCATGGCGCTAAATTCAAATAATGTACGGGCTAAGGTATAAAATAACCGATTCAAGGTGTTAGGCAATGGTTAGAATTTTCGATAATTTTTATTACGTCGCTACTTTTATTACCCAAATGTGACCACCCCATTCTATTTATTGTAGGCTTGGATTCCCAGGATTTTGCTCGATCTTCTCCCCAGACTCGGACTTGAGTCATCATTTCCCAAGCAAGTAGACAGGATATGTTATGTTTACCATATATTGTGCACGTATATACTGTTCCATGCATAACTTATATATGATTTTTTTTAAATGTTTCTTAAATGCATGAAATATTTTCATCCTACTGGGGGAGACATAAGTAGAAAGATTATAAGTGATACCCTAACTGATTTTTTGTATTCAGAATGTGAAATATTGAATGATATGATGTATTTTAGGCACCACATGAAACGATAAATGGTTATGACTTGTGCATTATGTAAGGTATCACTTGCATTATTATTAAAGGACTATCTAGTAGATTCCTTAGTGACTCGCAGTAGGAAAAGATCATGGTATTGTGAGGCTTGGCATGCTAAGGCCATGAGAGACGAATAGTATGTTTCAGCATCACTTGGGCTATGATGGTATTATAGTGTGATGATGATGTATGTGTCGGTATATGTACTTGTGTTCATGTGTGTATAGGTGTTAGGACAGTTTCTACTAGTGTGTCTTGAGACTCGGTGCATGCATCACATATAAAAAGTATAGGAGACTTAGGTGGTTAGGTGAACAGCTTATGGGGGTTGTCTCTAGGCACCTATTTTTCCTACACTATGTTTTTCTTTGAACCTCAAATTATTTAAACTTATGGTACATATTCTCATTGCTCATATTACTATTATATTATTGTATACATGATGTTCATCCTAGCATTTTTATTACATACTCTCCTAGTGGGCATAACACACCTTATACTCGCGAGTCCATAAGATTCACCCTATTTTTTTAAAAAAATATTTTTAGGAGATTCTTCTTTTGAATACTGGTCCAGGAGATCTTTTGGTATGATGCCAGACTTCTTTTGATTCTTGATGTAATATAGGATGCTCTGTGGAGACGTACACGTACTGTTGAGGTACATAATTGTGCAAAAGGCCCGAGATATGGGACTATATATGTATTTATGATAGAAGGATGATGGATATTTATGCAAAAGGCCCGGTATATGTATTTTTGTGTAACTGTTGTATATGAGATATTGAGATTTTTTTGGAAAGTTGAAATAGTATTTTATTCCATGTCTCTATATTTTGTTAGTAGCATTAATATTTTTTTTAGAAAATTGAGCTAGAAAAGAGGCTTACTAATCCACGGTAGGGCCACTAGGCCTAGGGATTAGTGCTGGTCATGACTTATTAGGAATCGAGTCGTGACAAGTTGGTATCAGAGCTTAGGTTACACCTAAGTTAGTCTTGTATCCTTCAGTCCTATTCGATTCTCTAGCCTTGTCTCCTTAAAACCCATAGAGCCATTCTTAGCTAGGTTTTAGATCGTGATGTAAGCTATGGCACATTATTGATCTAACTTTTGCTAAGGATATTAGAGTCTAGTATCTTTTGATCTTTTGCTTTCAAATTCTAATGTCACTCTTATTGACCTATCACTATGATGACAGAGACGATGCCACCTTGCACTTGGACAGCTTCCAGACAGGTCGATTCTTTAAGGGGTGATCAAGCTCTCTAGTCCTCACCTGCTAGCGATAGTATAATCATTAGAGGCCATGGATGAAGCTGTGGTAGACTGCGTGGTTGAGGCCGAGGTCGGGGTCATGGTTCAAGTCATGGTGGAGGAGCTGACTTTGATGGTAGTACTCCAACGCAGGACAAAGACAAGATGATTATTGACTCTTTGGCAAATATCACGATGCTATTGAGAAACATGGTTAATTCTCAGAGACAGCCAGACGCACCAAGGAGTGTGGGTCCAGATACTAGGGTTGGTGGCAGTACTAGAGATGGCACTGAGGACGACACTGGAGGTGGCACTAACAAGGGCATCGGCAACGGTGCGGTGGCTGGTGGCACTAGAAGTGCTATTAGCGGTGGCACTGCAGGTGTTGCCCTTAGCATGAGCAAGGCTAGGGGATAACCTCCAATGGACCCTGAGACCATTGGGGTAGATTATGAGTTTTAGAGGTTGATGGGTCTAAAACCGCCGCAGTTTAGAAGTGCGAGGGATAAGGCTGAAGAGTTCTTGGATCAGTTAGATAAATTGAAGAGAGGTTCCCGCATTCATGGCTACCGGATGGTGGAGCTCACCTCTTTCATTCTTCATGGTAAGGCGAGCGCTTGGTACAATGTGCTGAGGAGACAGTTGGCTGATGCCCCGTTAGGTTAGGCTGAGTTCAAGAGACTCTTTTTGGCTAAGTATGTCTCTAGCACTATGAGATTTCAGAGGGCCTAGCAATTTGAGACCCTTAGGCAAACCCCAGATATGAGTGTCGAGCGCTATGATGCATTGTTCACTGAGCTTTCATAGTATGGACCTGCTTTGGTTCCTATAGAGCAGGACAGGATTACTCGCTTCATGTCTCGACTGATTGAGCCGTGGTTCAAGAGTTTGCACACCTCCTGTTTTGGGACTTTTGAGGAGGTAGTTGATAGTGCCTTAGCCCTTGAGGCATGTGCAGTAGAGGAAAAGGTTACTTGTAACACCCCAAATTTCTTGAGCATGTTATAATTAGGATTTCGAGAATATTAAAAATTTTCATGTCACAATAGCTGTCATACATCACATAATACCCAAAAACCCTAATTTTCACCTTCTCAGCTTAACAAACCCAATAATCGAATAGCTAAGACGAGTGTTAAAATTTCAAATGCAAAAGCTAGATCGAACATGATATGGTTCACAACCATAATGCTTTATTTATCATAAAATTGTTCAAGATGTCTACCAAGATATTACAAGGACATCACTGCTAATAAGTGATAACTGAACATCTTAAATATGTCCAAAATTACATAGGTTCGCATAAAAATAAAGATATTCTAAACATGCTATAGACAGCAAATTAAACTTATTCTTCAGCTACCTCCTTTCCCTTAGAGCCGCTTGTCGAACCTGGAACGTTTGAATATTCCAGGGACATAGTCCAATTAGAAGATGAATCTTTTAGTGAGAAACTTAAAAAATAGAACAGTTTATATTGATGCATGATCAGGTATAAAATGTATGAGAAGATAACGAGAACTATTCTGAAGTGCCTCGTGAACACGTTAGCCTCCTCTAATAAGAGCTTTCTCAATGGTGCACGCATAGCGCCTCTCGAGAGGTCCTAACCATGTCACTTCGGCCCGATCTCATAGCACTCATGCAAGTACCACATCCATTGTTCCTTAGGCTCACGGTCTTCCCCACGAGAGCTTTCTCGGTGGTGCACGCATAGTGCCTCTCAGGGGATATCCGACTTTTTCCCTCGACTGACAAAAAATAGGTACAATAGTATGGCTACACGAATTTTATCAATGCAATGGTTAAAAAGCCAATAGCATATATTTTTCAGAAAAATACATTTCACATATGCAATATGATTTCACGTAAGAGAATAATAAGAGTTTACGTATAAGAATTTTTTGAAACACGTCTCATGCGATAGAAGTCTCTCATAAGAGAATAAAATATAGGATTTGGAGTATAAGAGTCTCACCTTGCATGTTTATCTCTTAGACAGTACGGTTTCACTGCAAACGGTCTAGGTTTTTGTAGAAAAACATGCATTTTGGTAAAGCTAACCTCAAATATTTTTGCATAGGGTTGAAGGTTATTAAATTAGGGAAGAAAACTGAAAATTTCATGGAAAAATGAGGTCTCATGCGCCCACAAGCGCCCCAAGAATGTGGCCCATGCACCTTCACGCGCAGCCATTTCCGGCACGTGTATCTCACGCACTGCACAGCAAAATTCTGATAACATTGCGTCATTTTCGTATTTCGGCCATATCTCCCTCGTTTTAACTCCAATTTGACCCCTGTTTGAACCTACGTGACCCTCTCTTCCCCCTCTACAGGATTATCAAAAGAAAGGGACTTACCTTGCTTTTTTTGTAACTAATTTTGGAAAATTCTGGCAAAGGCTCTTAACTTTGACGAGGCTCGTTCTCCACAACTTCTCCTTCGATTTTTTCCTGCCTTCTTGCCGAGCTTCCTCCTCTCTCTCTAGAGAAATCTCCTCCTCCTAGAGTGTCTCAACTCTCAAACTTGTTTGGAATGATTTGAGAACAACTCATGGTGCCTATTTATAGATTTCTTCAACCAATCAAAGACTCAAAGACTTGTCACAATCTAAGCCATGAACTCCAAAGACTCAAAGCCATAATTGAGTGGCTTTTGAAATCCAAAGCTAGAATGAATTGAACTTTTGAAATCCAAGCTAATAACCCAAATTTCTTCCAAATAACATTTTGGCCCTTATTTCAAGTCCTCAACTTTAATATTTTACCACATGAGCTTAAAATTTCATCCTTGTTTCATTTGAATAATTCTCTAATTACAATTACACCCTCAAATATCAAATTTATCGAGATACTTAAAATCTCAAAATTAATAACTCAAAATTACTTGATATGTATGATTTTCGGGAAGCCTTTACCATCATTCGGTATTTTCAGGCTACAACTTAGTTTAACTGAAAATCGTGTCTTATTTTATTTCTTCATGCCATGCTAGCCTAGACTATTGTCAGAAACGCGTTTACTTTGATCTTCCTATTGAGGATTTGTTTTATATCCAGGGGGATAGGTCTCGAGAGGCTAGCATGTTGATATCAGCTATAAAGGCATAGCATATGTTGGGCAGACACTGTGAGGGGTTCTTGGCAGTTGTGAGAGAGTGTGAGCGATCAACTGGGGAGGTTAGTGGAGTCCCAGTGGTGTGTGAGTTCCCAGATATCTTTCCCGAGGAGCTTCCAGGATTACCACCCGATCGAGAGATCGAGTGTTGTATTGACCTAGTATCGGAGGCTCGACCTATTTCGATACCCCCGTATAGGATGGCCCCAGCAGAGTTGAAGGAGTAAAAGGATCAATTAGAAGAACTCTTAGATAAGGGCTTTATTAAGCCTAGCACGTCGCCATGGTGTGCGTCGGTATTATTTGTGAGGGAGAAGGACGGGAGGTTGAGACTTTACATCGATTATCGACAATTAAACAAAGTTACTATTCATAACTAATATCCGTTGCCACACATTAATGACCTATTTGATCAGTTGTAAGGCGTGAGGCAATTTTCTAAGGGATACCATCAATTGAGGATTAGGAATCAGGACATTCCCAAGACTGCCTTTCGCACTCGATATGGACATTATGAGTTTTTGGTGATGTCTTTCGGGTTGACGAATGCCCCGGCAGCATTCATAGACTTGATGAACAGGGTATTCTGACCCTTCTTGGATCGATTCATCATCATGTTCATAGACGACATATTGGTATACTCGAGGAGTGATGTTGAGCATGAGCACCATCTTAGGACGGTTTTGCAGGCCCTTCGTGAGAATGAGCTATATGCCAAGATTTCAAAGTGTGAGTTTTGGCTAGAAAGTGTGGGCTTTTTGGGGCATGTTGTGCCTAGCTAAGGGATCTAGGTGGACCAAAAGAAGATAGAGGTTGTGGCTCAGTGGCCTAGACCCACTATAGTCATTAAGATACGTAGTTTCCTAGGTCTAGCAGGATACTACCGTCACTTTGGGAAGGATTTCTCTAAGATTGCAGCACCAATGATGTGTCTCACCCAAAAGAATGTAAACTTTGAGTGGTAAGATTCATGCGAGCAAAACTTCAATGAGTTGAAGCGGCGTTTGACTACAACGCCAGTATTAACCCTACCGTTGGGGAGTGGGGGTTATGCCATGTACTGTGATGCATCAAGGGTTGGATTAGGATGTGTGTTAATGCAGCGTGGGAGAGTTATTGAGTATGCTTCTAGGAAGTTAAAGAAACATGAACAAAACTATCCTACTCATGATCTTGAGATGGCTACCGTAGTATTTGCTCTCAAGATATGGCAACATTACTTGTACGATGAGACCTGTGAGGTGTTCACGGATCACAAGAGTCTCAAGTACATTTTCGACCAGAGGGACCTGAATTTGAGACAGCGTCTGTGGATGGAACTCCTCAAGGACTATGCTGTCCATATTTTGTACCACCCAGGAAAGGCTAACGTAGTAGGAAGTCTATGGGCAGCCTTGCTCATATTTCCAGTTGGAGGAGACTGTTAGTGGAGCAGTTGCATAGGTTAAAGCGAAGTGGTGCATGCTTAGAGTTATCTGATTCTCAAGGATTTTCGGTGCATATCGAGCTTAGCTCTACGTTAATGGAGGAGATTAAGGTGGCTCAAGTTAAGGACTCTAGTCTAGCCAAGATCATTACGGATGTCAGAGAAGGTAAGGCGTTGGATTTTTTTGTTGACCCTTTTGGAGTGTTAAGATTCAGGACTCGGCTTTGTGTCCCCGAGGTGGACGAGTTGAGGAGTAGGATCCTTAGGGAGGCTCATCATTCTAGATTTTCCATGCACCCAGGGACTACCAAGATGTATCAGGATCTAAAGCAATTGTTTTGGTAGTCGCACCTTAAGGAAGATGTTGCTCGTACGTGTCTAACTTGCCAAGTTTGTCAGCAAATGAAGGCGGAGCATAAGAAGTAAGGAGGTTTGTTGGAGAGCATCCCAATTCCATATTGGAAATGGGAGCATATCACCATGGATATGGTTACGGGATTGCTGAGGTCCCCTGTGGGACATGATTCAATAAGGGTAGTAGTAGACCGCCTAACAAAGATAACTCATTTTATTGCAGTACATACGTCATTTACTGCCTCTCAATTAGACCAGAAGTTTATTCATGAGATTATATGGTATCACGGAGTACCCATTTCTATTATATTTGACCGAGGGTCCATATTTATCTCTTGGTATTGGGGTTCGTTTCATGAGGCCTTAGGTATGCAATTAGCATTGAGTATTTCGTTTCAACCCCAAACGGATGGCCAGTCAGAAAGGACTATCCAGATACTTGAGGACATGCTTAGAGCATGTGCCCTTGATTTCAAGGGTAGTTGGGAAAAGAATTTGTCGTATGTCAAATTTGTGTATAACAATAGCTATCAATCCAGTATCCAGATGGCACCTTACAAGGCATTGTATGGTCGACGATGTAGGTCACCCTTGGGTTGGTTTGACGTTGGTGAGAGATGACTTATTGGCCTAGATTTGGTCGGCTAAAGCATAGAGATTGTCCAGATAGTTCGTGATAGGCTTTTGACGGCTCAGAGTCGTCAGAAATCATATGTGGATCGTAGGCGTCGACCCTTAGAGTTTGCAATTGATGATTTAGTGTACCTTCGAGTATCACCTATGAAGGGGGTAATGAGGTTTGGGAGGAAAGGCAAGCTCAATCCTCGGTATGTTGAACCTTTTTGAGTCCTTAGGTGAATTGGGAAGGTAGCTTATGAATTGGTGATAGAGCACATATTTTCATATTATTTAGCCCTCATATTTAGTCTTTTTGCACATTAGTTGTGTCATTTTATTCATCTTGATTTTATTTCATTTTACTTTATAGGAATTGGGCTTCACACTATTTTATTTTATTTTGCCAGGTTTAGGGCTATGGGAGCATGAGATGGGGCATGAGACGTCTTGATGGCAATGAGATATCTTGGAAATTGGAGATAGAGAAGTAAGGGCAATTTTAGCAGATTTAACCTCCTGCACTTCCTTCAGTATTTTGGCCAAGATAAAATTCCATAATGAAGATGATGTCTTCAGAGATACTGTAGAGGACTTCTTGGGCCTTCTGGAATGGTATGGTTTGTCCAAATCCGAGTTCATTTGGGCCTTCAAACAGCGCTTCAAAGTCGGGACCAGGAAGTTGGGTCGAATTAGGAAAGCTGCACAGATGCTGATTCTTTAAAAGGCCATATCTTGAGCGTCCGATATCCAAATCAAGTGATTCAAAATCCCAAATTCATCTAATCTTCGTGATCTACAATTCTTATGAAGATGCCGAAGCCCAGAACGCACGTTAACCTATCCGAAATCGGCTGTTAAGTTTCGGTAACCTAGGGTTTCCTCCTTAAGCTCTACTTAAGCACCTTAAGAGGCCATTAGAAGGAAGAAGAAAAAGGATTATTTTGGGGGGCGTGAATAGTAGCCGACTTTCCTTCTCTCAATTGTTCTTGTCAAGATGGAAGGCTAAGGATTCTGTAATCAGTTGCAATACCATCCTTGTTCTCGGTTTGAGTCTTCGGTTTTAATGGAAATCTATTTTTTAGTTTTAACTTTGTTGTTCTCTTGTTTCCGTCCTCTCTTAAATCTGTGCATGTGTTGATACCGGTTGGATGAATGCATGCATTGTCTTTGTTTAAGAATCCAAGGTTTTTGTGCTCGGTTGAGGCTTTAACTGGAAGCAAGAACAACCTGTTTGGATGGTATTTCAATTAGTCTCGAATCTGTGCAATAAGGGGAATCAAAACTGATAGATTGAACTAAGAGGTTTCTGAAATCTGTTTATTGGTTTTCTTTCCAATCTTTGGCAGTTGTTAAAGGATTTTTCTGATTTTCGATTTGAGGATTAAAACTAAACAAATTGTTTATTGAGAAGGCGATGAAAACTGGGATAGAAGGTTGGTTTGCAACTGATTGCATCTCGATTTACTGTGTTCTTGCTTATTTTGTTTTCTGTCTTTCATCAAAAACCTTCCCCCCCTTTTAGCCTTGTTTTGACAGATCCGTTTGAGGTTCGTTGGGAGACGACTTTGGGTTGCACCCCTATTGCAAATCCAAATCATTATTCATCTAATCTATCGGTGTTCGACAGCCCCGATCAGATTTTGGCGTCGTTGCCAGGGAACCAATCTTGTTTCTGTCAAAAAGAAGACTGATTTAAAAAGAAAAAAAATAGTTTTGATAATCTAATAGCAGAAATTGTGGTTGCTACTTGGTATATAGGTTGGAAACTAGCTGGTTGCGGGCTACCGATCCAAAGCGAGTTAACCATACTCGGCACTGCTAGATACAACGCCACGTACCAAGTTTATGCCATAAATCAAGAAGTGAACATGCCTTCAGGAATAGCTGCTGACAGAAAATTCTTATTCTCTGTTTTGTAGTGAAACCAGCAAGCTGCATCCAAGTGCAAGAGAGTATTTCAGCAGTTTTGACAGCCTCCATGACAGATAGCAAAATTTAAGGATTGAGATCAAGATACCGGTTCTATCCTCTTCCTTTCTCATCCTTACTTGATGTTCTTTCATGTCTTTATGCCTCTCTTGATGTTTTCTTGCATTTAGAGTGGTCTTTAAGGAAAAATAGGAGCCGATTTGAAAAAAAAAAAATAGTTTTAACAGTTACTGTTCACTGCTTCCCACTTTCTCCGATTGAGCTGAAACTTGGTGTCCAAAGAAATGGGGGTGTGGTGAGCAATACTCACTACTTTGCTGTGACAAGAGCCTTTTTTGGCCACTTTTGTGATTGTCAGTGGCTGGTTTTGGTCCTTTTAGGGTCCTTAATGTGGGTGTGGTGAAATTTTGTGAAAAAATGCTTAAAAAAATCATCTTAGGGCTTCTTGATTGATAGATTTTATGTGCCTTACGTTTTTACATTTTTGGTGTGCATAGGCCAGTTTGTGTGCTATTTTTTGTGAGTCATTTTGAGTATGTTTTTATGTTGATCTTTAGTGCATGACCAGGTCCTCTAAGGACATACCAATTGACCTAGACCTAGAAATAGAAAGGACCCTTAGGAAGCAAAGGAAGGCTAGAGAGTTAGAGCTTCGGATAGCTGATAATCCTCCTGCCTCTTCTGCCACTGCATCTGATATTCCTTCTGTTTCTATACCTATTCCTGACTTAAACACAATGGCAGATAATGGGAATGAACACAATCGGAATGGAAATAATGGAAATAATGTAAATCATGGTCATTTAGATGGTAGAACCATTAGAGAATTGGCTGCCCCTGATGTGCACTACCAGTCTTTATGCATTCAATATCCCCAATTGGATGCAACCTTTGAATTGAAATCTGGGCTAATCCATTTGCTTCCCAAGTTTCATGTCCTTGCAGGTGAAGATCCGCACAAGCACCTCAAAGAATTCCATGTTGTCTGCTCCACAATGAGGCCACAAGGAGTTGATGAGGAGCAAATAAAACTTAGGGCCTTCCCATTTTCATTGGACGGAGCTGCAAAGGATTGGTTATACTACCTACCATCTGCTGCCATCACAAGTTGTGATCGGCTAAAAAGAATCTTTCTGGAGAAGTTCTTTCCAGCATCCTGAACAGCCGCCATTCGGAAAGAAATTTGTGGCATAAGGCAGAATCATGGGGAGACATTACATGAGTATTGGGAGCGATTCAAGAAACTCTGTTCTAGTTGTCCACACCATCAAATCAGTGACCAGCTGCTGGTCCAATACTTCTATGAAGGTCTTATTCCAATGGATAGGTATTTGGTGGATGCAGCTAGTGGAGGAGCCCTCTCTGAAAAGACACCAGCAGCTGCTCAAGAGCTAATCTCCAAGATGGCACAAAATGCCCAACAGTTTGGTACCAGGTCAGCCACTCCCATGAGACAGGCTAATGAGATTGGTGTTGCTGCCATCAATGACCAACAGAGGATAGAGAACAAACTGGAGGAATTGGCCTCCATGGTCAGACAGTTAGCCCTTGATAAAGGACAGTCTCAATCTCAGCAGGTATGTGGTATTTGTTCATTATCCTCCCATGGTACTGACCAATGTCCTCAACTGCAGGAGAATACAGAAGCCTGTGCTGGCATTTTTCCAGGAAGACCCTTCCAGCCACAGCATCAGCAGCCACAGCAACACAGATATGATCCATATGCTGCCACCTATAATCCAGGGTGGAGAGATCATCCGAACTTGAGGTATGGAGGTCCTTCTAACCAGCCATTCCGACCACAGCAGCAACAACCTCAGCAGCATAGATTCAATGCACAAAGACCAAGTCAACCAATGCAGCAACCGCAACCAGTACCTAAATTCGAATCAAGCTTGGAAGATATCATGAAGTAGCTCGTTGCCAATAATCTCCAGTTTCAGCAAAGGACCGACACTGCCATACAAAATTTGGAGACACAGATTGGACAGCTGGCAACCAACATCAGTGAGCTACGGAGTCAAGGTTCGGGTCAGTTGCCTTCACAGCCAGTTTCAAATCCAAGGGGCAATGTAAGTACTATCGTTCTCTGCAGTGGCAAGGAGTTAAGGAGCCCACCCTCTCCACAACCAGAATTTGGGCAGCAACAAGAAAGCCAAAAGGAAGATCAGTCTCCTCCCATTCAAAAGGACAAGCAGCCCACCACCATTGATCAAGATAGAGGAGAGACTTCTTACAACCATCCACTGCCATTTCCTCACCGAGCCACTCAAAATAAAAAGAGGGCAGAAGCTGAGTTGGACAAGGAGATCATGGAGACTTTCAAAAAACTTGAGGTGAACATACCACTCTTGGAGGCCATCAGACAGATTCCCAAGTACGCCAAGTTTCTCAAAGACTTGTGCACCCACAAAAGGAAACTGAAAGGAAATGAAAAAATCAACTTGGGAAGAAATGTGTCAGCATTGATTCAACCTGCCATGCCTCAGAAATGCAAAGATCCAGGGACTTTCACCATTCCTTGCACTATTGGAAATTTGCAATTTCATAATGCTATGTTGGATTTAGGAGCCTCTATTAATGTGATGCCTAAATCTGTGTATTCTTCTTTGCAGGCAGGTGCAGGCACATTGACATCTACAGGAGTGGTGGTCCAGTTGGCAAATAGGAGCACAGCATACCCTGAGGGAGTATTAGAGGATGTATTAGTGAAGGTAAAGGATTTCATATTCCCTGCTAACTTCTATGTTTTGAATATGGAGGATGATCATACACCCGGACACGTACCACTTATTCTAGGTAGACCCTTCTTGAAAACTGCAAGGACAATAATTAATGTGCATGAGGGTACTTTATCTATGGAGTTCGTTAGTAACACCATTCAATTCAATATCATTGATGCCATGAAGTATCCCTTAGAAGATCATTCTGCCTTGCATGTTAACTTTATTGACTTAATGGTGGAGAAAGCATGTGTTGAGTTGTATAATCTTGAGTCTGAATTCCCCACCATCCATAATTTTCTTGATGATATGCATTGCCCTCAGTGTCATGACGGACTCAGTAAGTGTAGTGTTTGTTCTAAAATAGATGAGTTTTTGAGTATTGTTGAGAGTGCACCTTCTCATACTATATCCGATTCTCATGTGCCTCCCATAGAGGAAGTTTCTGTTGTTGAGAATGTAGTGCAGGTAGGTGGAAACATAAATAGACTGGTGCCTTCAATTCAACAGCCACCCACCTTGGAGTGTAAGCCCCTGCCCGAGAATCTGAAGTACGCCTACTTGGCGGATGGAGACAAGCTACCCGTGATCATCGCCGACAACCTTCAGCCTGACCAAGAGGAGAAGTTGCTGAATCTGTTGAAGCAACATAAGAGAGCCATAGGTTGGTCACTTGCAGACATTCCCGGTATTCTAGATGTGGTCAAGAAAGAGGTAAGTAAACTACTTTCGCCTGGCATTATTTATCCTATCTCTGATAGCAAGTGGGTGAGTCCAGTGCAGGTAGTTCCGAAGAAGACAGGATTCACAGTGGTAGCCAATGAGAAGAATGAGCTAGTGCCCATGCGAGTGCAGAATAGCTGGAGAGTCTGCATTGACTATAGGAGGCTCAACCAAGCTACCAGGAAGGATCATTTCCCACTCCCATTCATTGATCAGATGCTAGAGAGGTTAGCTAGAAAGTCCCATTACTGCTTTCTTGATGGTTTTTCTGGTTATTTTCAGATTTGCATAGCATCGGAGGATCAGGAGAAGACCACCTTCACCTGCCCCTTTGGCACTTTTGCATACCGGAGGATGCCATTTGGTCTATGTAATGCCCCAAGTACGTTCCAGCGATGCATGGTGAGTATATTTTCAGATTTACTTGAGCATTGCATGGAAGTTTTCATGGATGACTTTTCTGTTTATGGGACCTCCTTTGATGAGTGTCTAATCAGTTTGGGTAGAGTCCTGGAGAGATGTGTTGAGAAGAATCTTGTCCTAAATTTTGAAAAATGTCATTTCATGGTTGAGCAAGGGATTGTTTTGGGTCATGTTGTGTCCAAGAGGGGTATAGAGGTTGATAAGTCCAAGGTCGATATCATTTCTTCTTTGCCTTACCCCGCGTCTGTGCGGGAGGTACGTTCTTTCCTTTGACATGCAGGATTCTACAGGAGATTCATCCAGGACTTCAGCAAGATTGCCCTTCCAATGTCCAACCTACTTCAGAAGGATGTCAAATTCAAATTTGATGAGTGATCGGGGCTGTCGAACACCGATAGATTAGATAGTATGATGATTCAGATTTGCAATAGGGTGTAACCCAAAGTCATCTCCCAACGAACCTCAAGCGGATCTGTCAAAACAAGGCTAAACGGGGGGGGGGAAGTTTTTGATAAAAAACAGAAAACAAGATAAGCAAGAACACAATAATTCGAGATGCAATCAGTTGCAAACCAACCTTATATCCCAGTTTTCATCGCCTTCTCAATAAACAATTTGTTTAGTTTTAACCCTCAAATCAAAAATCAGAAAATTCTTTAACAACTGCCAACGATTTAGAAAAACCAATAAACAGATTCACAGATTCAAGACTGATTGAAGTACCCTCCAAACAGGTTATTCTTCCTTCCAGTTAAAGCCTCAACCGAGCACAAAAACCTTGGATTCTCAAACAAAGACAATGCATGCATTCATCCAACCGGTATCAACACATACACAGATTTAAGAGAGAACGGAAACAAGAGAACAACAAAGTTAAAACTAAAACAAACAGATTTCCATTAAAACCAAAGACTCAAACCGAGAACAAGGATGGTATTGCCACTGATTACAGAATCCTTAGCCTTCCATCTTCACAAGAACAATGGAGAGAAGAGAAGTAAATTCAGCTACTGTTCACGCCCTCCCGAAAGAATGAATCTTTAATGGCCTCTTGAGGTGCTTAAGTAGAGCTTAAGGAGGAAACCCTAGGTTACTGCAACTTGACGGTCGATTTCGGATAGGTTCACGTGTGTTCTAGGCTTCGGCCTCTTCATAAGAATTGTAGATAAGGAAGATTATATTAATTTGGGCTTTTTAATCACTTGATTTGGATATCGGACGCCCAAGATATGGCCTTTTAAAGAATCAGCATCTGTGCAGCTTTCCTAATTCGACCCAACTTCCTAGCCCCGACTTTGAAGCGCTGTTTGAAGGCCCAAACAAACTCGGATTTGGACAAACCATATCATTCTAGAAATCTCGAGAAGTCCCCTACAATATCTCTGAAGACATCATATTCATTCTGGAATTTTATCTTGGCCAAAATACTGAAGGAAGTGCAGGAGGTCAAATCTGC
Source organism: Diospyros kaki (assembly GCA_036245055.1). NCBI lineage: Eukaryota > Viridiplantae > Streptophyta > Magnoliopsida > Ericales > Ebenaceae > Diospyros > Diospyros kaki. The sequence goes on along the minus strand of BSEG01000009.1, from coordinate 14,409,559 downwards.
CAAAGTACTGGAGGAGGTCCAAGATATCTCATTGCCATCAAGATGTCTCATGCCCCATCTCATGCTCCCATAGCCCTAAACCTGGAAAAATAAAATAAAATAGTGTGAAGCCCCATTCCTATAAAATAAAATGAAATAAAATCAAGATGAATAAAATGACACAACTAATGTGCAAAAAGACTAAATATGAGGGCTAAATAATATGAAAATATGTGCTCTATCAAATTCCCCCATACTTGGACTTTTGCACTCCTGGGCAAAACACTAAACACTAACATTCACTCTTTCAAATAAAAAGGATGCAAAGAATGCAAAATGAGAGGCATGACAAGTTTTATAGGAATTCAACACTTCAAAGATCATCTTTCTTACACTTCCCAAACAAACAAGTAGCATGGCAATTTCACTTGGCAAGGCGAGTCAAAATAAGCAGACCCTGATAGAATAAGAACATGCTTTCAAGTTCCTCAAATGCTATGCCCAAATCCACCCAATCATAATTCCACTACCAGATATGCTCATCTTCTAAATCTTTACTCTCAGTGCTTTATGCATGCAAATCAAAAGGACTTTTATTCATGGCTCAAGCATGGTAAGGTGAAAGGGATAGGAAGATAACAATGGAAAGTAAACTTTAGGAAGAAAGAAAACATTCAAGACAATCCCAAGATCAGTGAAGAACTATTAAGCAAGCAGAAAATAGAACCCTTCTTTTTTTATTTTATTTTTTTTCGCATGGTGGGTGCGTTTTACGCTTCATCCCACCTTGGTGAGTGCGTTTTACGCTCCATCTCACCTTGGCCTTTGGCTTTTCTATCTATTTTTTTTTTTTTTTTAATCAAGGGATGCAATGAATGTTCTTCAACCTAAAGAAGGGAAAAGATCACACCATTTTTTTTTTTTTTTTTAGGTATGACGAGTAAAATGAAAGAATGCCTTAATCATCTTTTCACATGCATGAGCATTGATAGCTTCAATAAAGATTCAAAACAAGCTCTAGAGTGATACCCATAATTAGTGGATGCAGGCATAGCATAAGAAAGGACAAGAACATGCACAAATATCCCCACAAAGACTACCTCAATCAACTCACCAAGCCAAACTCATTTCCAATTTACTTGAAAGCCCAAAAAGATAAGATCAACTTTCTAATCATGCTAAATTCTTTCAAACTCAATTTGCCTCATTTTGCAATTTGTTTTTTTTTTTTTTTTTTGGTAAATTCAATTTTCTAAAACTCCTCCCCCCACACTTAAACATTACATTGTCCTCAATGTAAGCATGCAGCAAGAATCAGGTATAGGACAAATAAATAATAAAGAAAATAAGGAGAGAGGAACAACCTGATTTTGTTAATTGTAGGCGGCGTTGAGGAGATGCAGCTCCTCCATAGTATGCTCCTGAAAGCTCTCGTAGAATGGCTTAAGCCGCTGCCCGTTAACTGTGAATCGCCTTGTGGTTGACTCATCCATAAGCTCAACTGCACCATAAGGAAAAACATGAGTAACCACAAAAGGACCAATCCAACGAGAACGCAACTTACCTGGCATTAGTTTTAAACGGGAGTTGTAAAGGAGGACTTTCTGGCCAACTTCGAACTCTTTCTTGTTAATCAATTTGTCATGAGCAGCCTTAGTTTTTTCCTTGTAAATTCTGGAGTTCTCGTATGCTTCCAATCTCAATTCCTCAAGCTCTTGCAATTGAAGCTTTCGTTGGGAACCAGCCTCTGTCATATCCATGTTGCATTGCTTTACCGCCCAATAGGCTTTATGCTCGATCTCTACCGGCAGATGACATGCTTTTCCAAAGACCAGTCGATATGGGGACATGCCAATAGGAGTCTTGTAGGCCGTGCGGTAGGCCCAAAGTGCATCTTCCAACCTTTTGCTCCAGTCTTTCCTGTTGGGCTGGACTGTCTTCTCTAGAATATGCTTGATCTCTCTGTTTGAAACCTCAGTCTGCCCATTGGTCTGTGGATAGTAGGGCGTCGCCACTTTATGTAAGACTCCATACTTTCGGAGCATGGATTGCATCGTTCTGTTGCAGAAGTGGGATCCTTGATCACTGATGATGGCCTTGGGAATGCCAAACCTGTAGAAAATATGAGATCTAACAAAATCTGCAACCACAGAAGAATCATCAGTCCTGGTGGCTTTAGCTTCCACCCATTTTGAAACATAATCCACAGCCAAAAGAATGTACAGAAAACCAAAAGAGACAGGAAAAGGACCCATGAAATCAATGCCCCAAACATCAAAGATCTCACAAAATAGTAAGGGTTGCTGAGGCATTTCATTCCTACGTGATATTGATCCTGTGTGCTGGCAACGTGTGCAATTCTTACAAAATGTATGAGCATCTCGAAAAAGGGATGGCCAATATAAACCTGAGTCTAGGACCTTTCTAGCTGTGCGTTGAGGACCAAAGTGACCACCACATGCAAGTGAATGACAGAAATGCAAGACTGAAGCAAACTCAATATCGGGCACACATCTCCTAAGGACTTGGTCACTACACATGCGCCATAGATATGGATCATCCCATACATAGTACTTGGCCTGACTTTTAAATTTACTTAGCTGATCTCTCTTAAGATGGGCAGGGATATCAGATGTAGCTAGAAAATTAACAATGTCAACATACCAGGGCTCAGTACCATGCAAGTGATAGAGTAACTCATCTGGGAAGTCATCTTTGATAGGCTGACAGTCTATGGTAGTGGCATCTGAAGAGGAAGGAAGCCTGCTCAAATGATCAGCCACAAGATTCTCAGCTCCACTCTTGTCTTTAATCTCAACATTGAACTCTTGAAGTAGGAGCATCCACCGTATCAACCTGGGTTTGGCATCGTGCTTCTTCAAGAGATATTTCAAAGCTGTATGATCAGAAAACACAACAACATTAGATCCCAGGAGATAAGAGCGAAATTTATCTAAAGCAAACACAATGGCAAGAAGCTCTTTTTCAGTAGTGGTGTAGTTTGCTTGGGCGTTGTCCAGAGTGCGCGAGGCATAAGCAATGACGTGTGACTTCTTCTCCACTCATTGTGAAAGGACAGCACCAACTGCATAATTGGAAGCATCACACATGAGCTCGAATGGCAAGTCCCAGTTGGGTGGCTGGATGATGGGTGGGGAAGTCAAGCGCCTCTTGAGCTCCTCAAGGGCCATCTTGCAAGACTCATCAAATTTGAATTCCACATCCTTCTAAAGCAGGTTGGACATTGGAAGGGCAATCTTGCTGAAGTCCTGGATGAATCTCCTGTAGAATCCTGCATGTCCAAGGAAAGAACGTACCTCCCGCACAGACGCGGGGTAAGGCAAAGAAGAAATGATATCGACCTGGGACTTATCAACCTCTATACCCCTCTTGGACACAACATGACCCAAAACAATCCCATGCTCAACCATGAAATGACATTTTTCAAAATTTAGGACAAGATTCTTCTCAACACATCTCTCCAAGACTCTACCCAAACTGATTAGACACTCATCAAAGGAGGTCCCATAAACTGAAAAGTCATCCATGAAAACTTCCATGCAATGCTCAAGTAAATCTGAAAATATACTCACCATGCACCGCTGAAACGTACCTGAGGCATTACATAGACCAAATGGCATCCTCCGATATGCAAAAGTTCCAAAGGGGCAGGTGAAGGTGGTCTTCTCCTGATCCTCCGGTGCTATGCAAATCTGAAAATAACCAGAAAAACCATCAAGAAAGCAGTAATGGGACTTTCCAGCTAACCTCTCTAGCATCTGATCAATGAATGGGAGTGGGAAATGATCCTTCCTGGTAGCTTGGTTGAGCCTCCTATAGTCAATGCAGACTCTCTAGCTGTTCTGCACTCGCATGGGCACTAGCTCATTCTTCTCATTGGCTACCACTGTGAATCCTGTCTTCTTCGGAACTACCTGCACTGGACTCACCCACTTGCTATCAGAGATAGGATAAATAATGCCAGTCGAAAGTAGTTTACTTACCTCTGTCTTGACCACATCTAGAATGGTGGGATTGAGTCTCCTTTGGGGCTGTCTCACTGGTCGAGCTTCTTCCTCTAAATGAATCTTGTGCATGCATAAGGAAGGGGATATACCGGGAATGTCTGCAAGTGACCAACCTATGGCTCTTTTATGTTGCTTCAACAGATTTAGCAACTTCTCCTCTTGGTCAGGCTGAAGGTTGTCGGCAATGATCACGGGTAGCTTGTCTCCATCCGCCAAGTAGGCGTACTTCAGATTATCGGGCAGGGGCTTACACTCCAAGGTGGGTGGCTGTTGAATTGAAGGCACCAGTCTGCTTATGTTGCCACCTACCTGCAATACATTCTCAACAACAGAAACTTCATCTATGGGAGGCACATCAGAATCACATATAGTATGAGAAGGTGCACTTTCAACAATACTCAAGAACCCATCTATTTCAGAACAAACACTACACTTACTGAGTCTGTCATAACACTGAAAGCAATGCATATCATCAGGAAAATTATGGATGGTGGGGAATTCAGACTCAAGATCATACAACTCAACACATGCTTTCTCCACCATTAAGTCAAGAAAGTTAACATGCAAGGCAGAATGATCTTCTAAGGGATACTTCATGGCATCAATGATATTGAACTGAATGGTGTTACCAGCAAACTCCATAGATAAAGTACCCTCATGCACATTAATTATTGTCCTTGCAGTTTTCAAGAAGGGTCTACCTAGAATGAGTGGTGCTTGTCCGGGTGTGTGATCATCCTCCATATTCAAAACATAGAAGTCAGCAGGGAATATGAAATCCTTTACCTTCACTAACACATCCTCTAATACTCCCTCAGGGTATGCTGTGCTCCTATTTGCCAACTGGACCACCACTCCTGTAGATGTCAATGTGCCTGCACCTGCCTGCAAAGAAGAATACACAGATTTAGGCATCACATTAATAGAGGCTCATAAATCCAACATAGCATTATGAAATTGCAAATTTCCAATAGTGCAAGGAATGGTGAAAGTCCCTGGATCTTTGCATTTCTGAGGCATGGCAGGTTGAATCAATGCTGACACATTTCTTCCCAAGTTGATTTTTTCATTTCCTTTTAGTTTCCTTTTGTGGGTGCACAAGTCTTTGAGAAACTTGGCATACTTGGGAATCTGTCTGATGGCCTCCAAGAGTGGTATGTTCACCTCAAGTTTGTTGAAAGTCTCCATGATCTCCTTGTCCAACTCAGCTTCTGCTCTCTTTTTATTTTGAGTGGCTCGGTGAGGAAATGGCAGTGGATGGCTGTAGGAAGTCTCTCCTCTGTCTTGATCAATGGTGGTGGGCTGCTTGTCCTTTTGAATGGGAGGAGGCTGATCTTCCTTTTTGCTTTCTTGTTGCTGCCCAAATTCTGGTTGTGGAGAGGGTGGGCTGCTTAACTCCTTGCCACTACGGAGAACGATAGCACTTACATTGCCCGTTGGATTTGAAACTGGTTGTGAAGGCAACTGACCCGAACCTTGACTCCGTAGCTCATTGATATTGGTTGCCAACTGTCCAATCTGTGTCTCCAAATTTTGTATGGCAGTGTCGGTCCTTTGCTGAAACTGGAGATTGTTGGCAACGAGCTACTTCATGATATCTTCCAAGTTTGATTCGGATTTAGGTACTGGTTGTGGTTGTTGTATTGGTTGACTTGGTCTTTGTGCATTGAATCTGTGCTGCTGAGGTTGCTGCTGTGGCTGTAATGGCTGGAATGGCTGGAATGGCTAGTTGGAAGGACCTCCATACCTCAAGTTTGGACGATCTCTCCACCCTGGATTATAGGTGGCAGCATATGGATCATATCTGTGTTGCTGTGGCTGTTGATGCTGTGGCTGGAAGGATCTTCCTGGAAAAATGCCAGCACATGCTTCTGTATTCTCCTGCAGTTGAGGACATTGGTCAGTACCATGGGAAGATAATGAACAAATACCACATACCTGCTGAGATTGGGACTGTCCTTTATCAAGGGCTAGCCGTCTGACCATGGAGGCCAATTCCTCCAGTTTGTTCTCTATCCTCTGTTGGTCATTGATGGCAGCAACACCAATCTCATTGGCCTGCCTCATGGGAGTGGCTGATCTGGTACCAAACTGTTGGGCATTCTGTGCCATCTTGGAGATTAGCTCTTGAGCAGCTGCTGGTGTCTTTTCAGAGAGGGCTCCTCCACTAGCTGCATCCACCAAATACCTATCCATTGGAATAAGACCTTCATAGAAGTATTGGACCAGCAGCTGGTCACTGATTTGATGGTGTGGACAACTAGAACAAAGTTTCTTGAATCGCTCCCAATACTCATGTAATGTCTCCCCATGATTCTGTCTTATGCCACAAATTTCTTTCCGAATGGCGGTTGTTCGGGATGCTGGAAAGAACTTCTCCAGAAAGATTCTTTTAAGCCCATCCCAACTTGTGATGGCAGCAGGTGGCAGGTAGTATAACCAATCCTTTGCAGCTCCATCCAATGAAAATGGGAAGGCCCTAAGTTTTATTTGCTCCTCATCAACTCCTTGTGGCCTCATTGTGGAGCAGACAACATGGAATTCTTTGAGATGCTTGTGCGGATCTTCACCTGTAAGGCCATGAAACTTGGGAAGCAAATGGATTAGCCCAGATTTCAATTCAAAGGTTGCATCCAATTGGGGATATTGAATGCATAAAGACTGGTAGTGCACATCAGGGGCAACCAATTCTCTAATGGTTCTACCATCCAAATGACCATGATTTACATTATTTCCATTATTTTCATTCTTTCCATTCCCATTACCCGCCATTGTGTTTAAGTCAGGGATAGGTATAGAAACAGAAGGAATATCAGATGTAACAGAAGGAATATCAGATGCAAAGGCAGAAGAGGCAAGAGGATTATCAACTATCCGAAGCTCTAACTCTCTAGCCTTCCTTTGCTTCCTAAGGGTCCTCTCTATTTCAAGGTCTAGGTCAATTGGTATGTCCTTAGAGGATCTGGTCATGCACTAAAGATCAGCACAAAAACATACTCAAAATGACTCACAAAGAACAGCACACAAACTGGCCTATGCACACAAAAAATGCAAAAACGTAAGGCACATAAAATCTCTCAATCAAGAAGCCCTAAGATGATTTTTTTTTATGCAATTTTTCACAAAATTTCAACACAAAAACATTGAGGGACCTAGAAACACTAAAAACCACACAAAATCAGCCACTGAGAAACACAAAATGGCCCAAAAAGTGGTCTAAACGTTGGAATTTGGCCAAAAAAAGGTCTTCTCAACACAAAGCAGTGACATTGAATCCTCACACCCCCATTTCTTTGGACACCAAAAATCAGCTCAATCGGAGCAAGTGAAAAAATGTGAACAGTAACTGGGAAAATCGTTTTTTTCCTAAAACCGATTTTGCCTCAAAGACCACTCTAAATGCAAGAAAACATCAAGGGAGGCATATAGACATGAAAGAACATCAAGTAAGGATGAGAAAGGAAGAAGATAGAACCAGTATCTTGATCTCAATCCTTAAATATTGCTATCTGTCATGGAGGCTGTCAAATCTGCTGAATAAGAGTTTGCTGTCTTGCTCTTGCTGATTTTTGCTATCTCTTGCACTTGGATGTAGCTTGCTGGTCTCCTACAAAATAGAGAATAAGAGTTTTCTATCAGCAACGAGAATAAGAGAAAAAGAGAAGAAGAGAAGAAGAAAAGAAGAGAAGAAGAGAATAAGAGTTTTCTGTTTTGCTGGTCTTCTTTATCTTCTTGATTTAATGGTATAAACTTGGTACGTGGCGTTGTATCTAGCAGTGCCGAGTATGGTTAACTCGCTTTGGACCGGTAGCCCGCAACCAGCTAGTTTCCAACCTATATACCAAGTAGCAACCACAATTTTTTTTAAATCAGTCTTCTTTTTGAATGAAACGAAATTGGTTCCCCGGCAACGGCGCCAAAATCTGATCGGGGCTGTCGAACACCGATAGATTAGATAGTATGATGATTCGGATTTGCAATAAGGTATAACCCAAAGTCGTCTCCCAACGAACCTCAAGCGGATCTGTCAAAACAAGGCAAAACGGGGGGGGAAGTTTTTGATAAAAAACAAAAAACAAGATAAGCAAGAACACAATAAATCGAGATGCAATCAGTTGCAAACCAACCTTATATCCCAGTTTTCATCGCCTTCTCAATAAACAATTTGTTTAGTTTTAATCCTCAAATCAAAAATCAGAAAATTCTTTAACAACCGCCAAAGATTTGGAAAAACCAATAAACAGATTCACAGATTCAAGACTGATTGAAGTACCCTCCAAACAGGTTATTCTTCCTTCCAGTTAAAGCCTCAACCGAGCACAAAAACCTTGGATTCTCAAACAAAGACAATGCATGCATTCATCCAACCGGTATCAACACATACACAGATTTAAGAGAGAACGGAAACAAGAGAACAACAAAGTTAAAACTAAAACAAACAGATTTCCATTAAAACCAAAGACTCAAACCGGGAACAAGGATGGTATTGCCACTGATTACAAAATCCTTAGCCTTCCATCTTCACAAGAACAATGGAGATAAGAGAAGGAAAGTTGGCTACTGTTCACGCCCTCCCGAAAGAATGAATCTTTAATGGCCTCTTGAGGTGCTTAAGTAGAGCTTAAGGAGGAAACCCTAGGTTACTGCAACTTGACGGCCGATTTCGGATAGGTTCACGTGCGTTCTGGGCTTTGGCCTCTTCATAAGAATTGTAGATAAGGAAGATTAGATTAATTTGGGCTTTTTAATCACTTGATTTGGATATCGGACGCCCAAGATATGGCCTTTTAAAGAATCAGCATCTGTGCAGCTTTCCTAATTCGACCCAACTTCCTAGCCCCGAATTTGAAGCGCTGTTTGAAGGCCCAAACCAACTCGGATTTGGACAAACCATATCATTCCAGAAAGCTCGAGAAGTCCCCTACAATATCTCTGAAGACATCATATTCATTCTGAAATTTTATCTTGGACAAAATACTGAAGGAAGTGCAGGAGGTCAAATCTGCAAAAGTACTGGAGGAGGTCCAAGATATCTCATTGCCATCAAGATGTCTCATGCCCCATCTCATGCTCCCATAGCCCTAAACCTGGCAAAATAAAATAAAATAGTGTGAAGCCCCATTCCTATAAAATAAAATGAAATAAAATCAAGATGAATAAAATGACACAACTAATGTGCAAAAAGACTAAATATGAGGGCTAAATAATATGGAAATATGTGCTCTATCAATGAGTCTTGCAAGATGGCCTTTGAGGAGCTCAAGAGGCGCTTGACTTCTCCACCCATCATCCAGCCACCCAACTGGGACTTGCCATTCGAGCTCATGTGTGATGCTTCCAATTATGTAGTTGGTGTTGTCCTTTCACAACGAGTGGAGAAGAAGTCACACGTCATTGCTTATGCCTCGCGCACTCTGGACAACGCCCAAGCAAACTACACCACTACTGAAAAGGAGCTTCTTGCCATTGTGTTTGCTTTAGATAAATTTCGCTTTTATCTCTTGGGTTCTAATGTTGTCGTGTTTTCTGATCATGCAGCTTTGAAATATCTCTTGAAGAAGCACGATGCCAAACCCAGGTTGATACGGTGGATGCTCCTACTTCAAGAGTTCAATGTTGAGATCAAAGACAAGAGTGGAGCTGAGAATCTTGTGGCTGATCATTTGAGCAGGCTTCCTTCCTCTTCAGATGCCACTACCATGGACTGTCAGCCTATCAAAGATGACTTCCTAGATGAGTTACTCTATCACTTGCATGGTACTGAGACCTGGTATGCTGACATTGTTAATTTTCTAGCTGCATCTGATATCCCTGCCCATCTTAAGAGATCAGCTAAGTAAATTTAAAAGTCAGTCCAAGTACTATGTATGGGATGATCCATATCTATGGCGCATGTGTAGTGACCAAGTCCTTAGGAGATGTGTGCCCGATATTGAGTTTGCTTCAGTCTTGCATTTCTGTCATTCACTTGCATGTGGTGGTCACTTTGGTCCTCAATGCACAGCTAGAAAGGTCCTAGACTCAGGTTTATATTGGCCATCCCTTTTTCGAGATGCTCATACATTTTGTAAGAATTGCACACATTGCCAGCACACAGGATCACTATCACGTAGGAATGAAATGCCTCAGCAACCCTTACTATTTTGTGAGATCTTTGATGTTTGGGGCATTGATTTCATGGGTCCTTTTCCCGTCTCTTTTGGTTTTCTGTACATTCTTTTGGCTGTGGATTATGTTTCGAAATGGGTGTAAGCTAAAGCCACCAGGACTGATGATTCTTCTGTGGTTGCAAATTTTGTTAGATCTCTTATTTTCTGCAGGTTTGGCATTCCCAAGGCCATCATCAGTGATCAAGGATCCCACTTCTGCAACAGAACGATGCAATCCATGCTCCAAAAGTATGGAGTTTTACATAAAGTGGCGACGCCCTACCATCCACAGACCAATGGGCAGGCTGAGATTTCAAACAGAGAGATCAAGCATATTCTAGAGAAGACAGTCCAGCCCAACAGGAAAGACTGGAGCAAAAGGTTGGAAGATGCACTTTGGGCCTACCGCACGGCCTACAAGACTCCTATTGGCATGTCCCCATATCGACTGGTCTTTGGAAAAACATGTCATCTGCCGGTAGAGATCGAGCATAAGGCTTATTGGGCGGTAAAGCAATGCAACATGGACATGACAAAGGCTGGTTCCCAACGAAAGCTTCAATTGCAAGAGCTTGAGGAATTGAGATTGGCAGCATACGAGAACTCCAGAATTTACAAGGAAAAAACTAAGGTTGCTCATGACAAATTGATCAACAAGAAAGAGTTCGAAGTTGGCCAGAAAGTCCTCCTATACAATTCTCGTCTAAAACTAATGCCAGGTAAGTTGCGATCTCGTTGGATTGGTCCTTTTGTGGTTACTCATGTTTTTCCTTATGGTGCAGTTGAGCTTATGGATGAGTCAACCACAAGGCGATTCAAAGTCAACGGGCAGCGGCTTAAGCCATTCTACGAGAGCTTTTAGGAGCATACTATGGAGGAGCTGCATTTCCTCAACGCCGCCTACAATTGACAAAATTAGGCTGTTTCTCTCTCCTTATTTTTTTTACTTGTCCTATACCTGATTCTTGCTGCATGCTTACATTGAGGACAATGTAATGTTTAAGTGTGGGGGGAGGAGTTTTAGAAAATTGAATTTACAAAAAAATATATATATAAAAAATATATATATATATATATATAAAATAAAAATAAATAAAAATAAATAAAAAAAATTACAAAATGAGGCAAATTGAGTTTGAAAGAATTTGGCATGATTAGAAAGTTGATCTTATCTTTTTGGGCTTTCAAGTAAATTTGAAATGAGTTTGGCTTGGTGAGTTGATTGAGGTAGTCTTTGTGGGGGATATTTGTGCATGTTCTTGTCCTTTCTTATGCTATGCCTGCATCCACTGATTATGGGTATCACTCCAGAGCTTGTTTTGAATCTTTATTGAAGCTATCAGTGCTCATGCATGTGAAAAGATGATTAAGGCATTCTTTCATTTTACTCGTCATACCTAAAAAAAAAAAAAGTGATCTTTTCCCTTCTTTAGGTTGAAGAACATTCATTGCATCCCTTGATTAAAAAAAAAAAAATTAAGCAAGTCCTTTGGAATCAAAAGAAGAAAAAATAGATAGAAAGGCCAAAGGCCAAGGTGAGATCGAGTGTAAAACGCACTCACCAAGGTGGGATGGAGCGTAAAACGCACCCACCATGAGAAAAAAAAAGAAAAAAAAAAGAAAAATAAAAAGAGGTTCTATTTTCTGCTTGCTTAATAGTTCTTCATTGATCTTGGGATTGTCTTGAATGTTTTCTTTCTTCCTAAAGTTTATTTTTCATTGTTATCTTCCTATCGCTTTCACCTTACCATGTTTGAGCCATGAATAAAAGTCCTTTTGATTTGCATGCATAAAGCACTGAGAGTGGAGATTTAGAAGATGAGCATATCTGGTAGTGGAATTATGATTGGGTGGAGTTGGGCATAGCATTTGAGGAACTTGAAAGCATGTTCTTATTCTATCAGGGTCTGCTTATTTTGACTCGCCTTGCCAAGTAAAATTGTCATGCTACTTGTTTGTTTGGGAAGTGTAAGAAAGATGATCTTTGAAGTGTTGAATTCCTATAAAACTTGCCATGCCTCTCATTTTGCGTTCTTTGCATCCTTTTTGTTTGAAAGAGTGAATGTTAGTGTTTAGTGTTTTGCCCAGGAGTGCAAAAGTCCAAGTGTGGGGGAATTTGATAGAGCACATATTTTCATATTATTTAGCCCTCATATTTAGTCTTTTTACACATTAGTTGTGTCATTTTATTCATCTTGATTTTATTTCATTTTATTTTATAGGAATTGGGCTTCACACTATTTTATTTTATTTTGCCAGGTTTAGGGCTATGGGAGCATGAGATGGGGCATGAGACGTCTTGATGGCAATGAGATATCTTGGAAATTGGAGATAGAGAAGGGCAATTTTAGCAGATTTAACCTCCTGTACTTCCTTCAGTATTTTGGCCAAGATAAAATTCCAGAATGAAGATGATGTCTTCAAAGATACTGTAGAGGACTTCTTAGGCTTTCTGGAATAGTATGGTTTGTCCAAATCCGAGTTCGTTTGGGCCTTCAAACAACGCTTAAAATTCGGGGCCAGGAAGTTGGGTCGAATTAGGAAAGCTGCACAGACGCGGATTCTTTAAAAGGCTATATCTTGGGCGTCCGATATCCAAATCAAGTGATTAAAACACCCAAATTCATCTAATCTTCCTGATCTACAATTCTTGTGAAGAGGCCGAAGCCCAGAACGCACGTTAACCTATCCGAAATCGGATGTGAAGTTGCGGTAACCTAGGGTTTCCTCCTTAAGCTCTACTTAAGCACCTTAAGAGGCCATTAGAAGGAAGAAGAAAAAGGATTCTTTTGGGGGGCATGAACAGTAGCCGACTTTCCTTCTCTCAATTGTTCTTGTCAAGATGGAAGGCTAAGGATTCTGTAATCAGTTGCAATACCATCCTTGTTCCCGGTTTGAGTCTTTGGTTTTAATGAAAATCTATTTTTTAGTTTTAACTTTGTTGTTCTCTTGTTTCCGTCCTCTCTTAAATTTGTGCATGTGTTGATACCGGTTGGATGAATGCATGCATTGTCTTTGTTTGAGAATCCAAGGTTTTTGTGCTCGGTTGAGGCTTTAACTGGAAGCAAAAACAACCTGTTTGGATGGTATTTCAATCAGTCTCGAATCTGTGCAATAAGGGGAATCAAAACTGATAGATTGAACTAAGAGGTTTCTGAAATCTGTTTATTGGTTTTCTTTCCAATCTTTGGCGGTTGTTAAAGGATTTTTCTGATTTTCGATTTGAGGATTAAAACTAAACAAATTGTTTATTGAGAAGGTGATGAAAACTGGGATAGAAGGTTGGTTTGCAACTGATTGCATCTCGATTTACTGTGTTCTTGCTTATTTTGTTTTCTGTTTTTCATCAAAAACCTTCCTCCCCGTTTAGCCTTGTTTTAACAGATCCGTTTGAGGTTCGTTGGGGGACGACTTTGGGTTGCACCCCTATTGCAAATCTGAATCATTCTTCATCTAATCTATCAGTGTTCGACAGCCCCGATCAATTGGCACTGCCACCATCGATGGCTGGAGTGCACCCCATATTTCATGTGTCGATGTTATGCGGGGTTATTGGAGATCCCTCTTATGTTTTTTTCCCCGACAGCACCCACTATGATCCAACCAAGCTTGCAATATGAAGAGCAACCTGTTAAGATTTTAGATAGGCAGGTCAAAAAGTTTAGATCTAAAGAAATAGCTTCCGTTAAAGTCCAGTGGAGCAAGCATAGTGAGGATGAGGCCACTTGGGAGATGGAAGATGCCATGAAAGAGAAATATCCCTATTTGTTCCCCTAAAATTCGAGGACAAATTTTTATAAGAGGGGAGACGTAAAGATCTGGAAAAAAATAATAATAATAAATAATAATAATAGTAATAATAGTTCAATTGAAAAAATTAAATTAAATTAAAAAAAGAAGAAATATTAATAAATAAATAAAATAGGATAATATTTATATAAAAAAAAAAGAAAAAACAAAAAGAGGGCTTTTGGGGTTGGGCAAGTCGAGTAAGGTTTTGGCCTAGGATTGGGGGGCCCAATTGGGTTATAAAATGACCCAATGTGTTAGGCATGGTTTAACCCAGTTGTGGCAGCCCTTGGGCCGACCCACTCGGCTTGTTTTCCCTTCTTGTTCTTTGTCCGTGAACCTAGGATGACTTGGTTAGGTTGGTCCTACTCAGGATATCGACGTCAGTCTAATTTGGGTTCTCCCTATGTCTCTTGGAATTGGCGATGTGACTTGTGAGTCACTTTGTTGATTAGAGTTTTAAGGACGAAACTCTATTAGATGATTCGAGGCCGAGCAAGACTGACCCCGAGTGCGTTCTAGGCTGGCCTATGATGATGACTTGGGTCTATCCCGAATCCTGATTTCTGATGGATTCATTTTATTTTGAGGCTAGCACATTGCAAATCATTCTTTTAAGCCATTTATTAAATCACTTATTAATCAATTATTATATTTTCAAAAATTTACCAATTGAGTTATAAATATAAATATATATGTATTTTGAAAAAGAGAAACTTAAAAAATATTATCTATATTAAAAGAAATGTAGTTTATGGGTGAATATAGAAATATATATATTATTTTTATTGCAGCCTATAAGTGGATGTGTAGTTCCACTATACACTTACGCGTAGCATGCAAGGCGAGGCATGATGACATAGTCGATGGCTAAGCTTGATGAATTCCATGGTGCCAAATTCAAATATTGTGCGAGCCAAGATAAAAAAATAATTGATTCAGGGTGTGAGGCAATGGTTAGGATTTTCGGTAATTTTTATTATGTCGTTTTTTTTTATTACCCAAATGTGACCACCCTATTCTACTTATTGTAGGCTTGGATTCCTAAGATTTTGCTCAATCTTCTCCTCAGGCTCGGACTTGAGTCATCATTTTCTAGGTGAGTAGACATGATATGTTATGTTTACCTTATATTGTGCACGTATATACTATTCCATGCATAATTTGTACATGGTTTTTTTTATGCAGACTATTGAAAAATATTTTTTTAAAATGTTTCATAAATGCATGAAATATTTTCATTCTACTGAGAGAGACATAAGCAAAAAGATTATAAGTGATACCCTAACTGATTTTTTATATTGAGAATGTGAAATATTGAATGATATGGTGTATTTTAGGTAGCACATGAAACAATAGATGGTTATGAATTTTGCATTAAGTAGTGTATCACTTGCATTATTATTAAAGGACTATCTAGTAGTGTAACGCCCCACTTTTTCCCAAGCGTTCGTTAACTCGAGATTTCAGGATTTTTTTTTTTTTCAAAATCAAACACAACATAAATCTCTCGATATACATACTCTCATTATAATCATCTCTCGACAATCCCAATCGTACCTTCTCAGTATATTAAAATTTAATAATATACTAAGACAAACATTTTCAATCACATCAGCGGAAGCAAGATCGAAACCTCAATGATATATATATAACCGACAATTCCTTTTATAATAACCAGATCGATGTTTCACATGAAAATATATTACATAATCTCTGAACATCGTAATCATAGACAAAACCTACGAAATCTAAATATAACAGTTACATCTTGATGACATTCTTTCCCTTGGCGCCACTACTTTCACCTGAAACGTTTGAATATTCTAAGGACATAGTTAAAACTAGATGCTAAATCATCTAAGTGAGAGTTCAAAAACATTTTCATGAATATATGCAAAATCATGTATAAACTGACAATCCCGACATGCACCAGCCAAAGAGAATCCCACGTAGCACTTAGCCCTAACCAGGGAAAATGCAATCTCTCTAAAGGCGACACGACCACATCGACCCATTGGCAACTCGATCTTGCTTATGAGGGACAACTTCGACATATGAACTCGAGAATCACCCCATTGTCATTGTTAGGCTTTACGCTCCTACTCAAAAGCATTCCAAAACCCAACGCAATCCTAGCCCAAAGAGTGTCACATCAGCACTATCCTCGGAATCGACATCACCTCGGCATTAATGCTATTGCTCAAAGGAACCTGGGGTGGTGTCCACTCCCAGCCCCGCCACTTGAGCCAACAACCGGGGTGGTGTCCACTCTCAGCCCCTCCACTTGGGTCCCATAGGGTGAAGTCCGTCTCATCCCCGTCCCAAGTAGGTCACCTAGCATTAATCCTTAGTACGTATCCCGAGTGCTGTCACTCTGGACTACGTCACAGGTTAACAACCCACATCCCACATAGACGACACAAAACAAGCCAATGTCGAAAATCATAACATGCATAGCTTAAAATCAACATTTCGATGTATGCAATTTACCGTACGAAATTTAATGCTCGTGTAAATAACCGTTTTGACAATCCATCGCAATAAACCAAGCCATAGGGATGAACACTCACAGTAAACCATTCACATGTTACTTGAAATCTTTTCGGGTAGAACCACTCACCTTTTGGCACAACTCAAACTTTTCTCAAAAAGCGAGATATGCCTCGATTTGCGTGCCTGACCTCGATTCTCGTGCCAGGCATACTATAACTCAACCTTGAGCCTCAACGATACCCTAGACATCGTATTCGTTCAAAGGAAAATCAATATCTATTTTCCCAATTTTCTCATTATTTTTCTCTAATTTCTTCCTATTTTTCTCCCGATAATTCCAAAATAATTATTTTCTCAACTATTTTTCCAAATATTTCAACACCATAATTCTTAAAATAATTAATTAAAAGTACTGGAGTTGAAATTACCAGAATACCCTTGCTCACGCACCCTCACGCGCTTGGCGCGTGTGTGAGGGTGAAAGCCAGCGCGTGGTTGCACGCGCCACCGTCTTCTCCAAAAATTCGGTTACCGGCGGTTGCTCCGATGGCCACAAAACCAGTACCATCTGAAAGCCTTTGAAGATTCGATCAGAACCTCACAAAAATCAGGTTGAAAGGCCACAGAAAAATGGCCCAAATGGCCAGTTGCAGGTCCGGCAAGGCAAACCGCTTCGAACCCTCGGCCTTGCTCAAACAGCCCTCAAAAGCTCACCAAAATGCTTCAAAACACTCCCAAATGATCCTTGATGCCTTAAGACCAAAATCCTTCTATCAAAGCTCCCAAAATCATCCAAAAATGAGGTCAATTTGTGCTTCATTTTCGACCGAAAACCCTAGGTATTTATAGACTAAATCCAACCCCTACGTGGCCGATTTCCGACCAAAACTTCTTCCCCACGCCTCCTAGACTACCCTAGGCCACTCCCTGACAATCCTAGGCTGCCAAATGGCTAGATTTTCCAGCCACAAATGGCGGCCAAATATGCAATCTTTGAGCAATTTTTTGAAAATTGCAGTTTGGCCCCCTGAAATTTTTCTTTTGCATTTTGGCCCTTAACCTCAAGCCCCTGATCTTTCTAACACCCTCACTAAGACCCTCAAAATTAGTACTTCTCGTTTCCCCCTTGAAACTTCTAAAAATTTATCGTTTTAACCTCCCTCGGGCATTTTTAGAAAATTACACTTAGGCCCAATTGATTGATTTGACCTCAAATCCACTCGATTCAACCTGAAACCACTTAAGGGTTGTTCTATACACCGAATACTAGTCCTTGGCACTCTCCATTGACTTTTTGGACGTCGTTTAAAACAATTCGGTAATACAACCTGATTGGCAGTTGTATTTTTGTTGTACCGGAAACCGTTCTCGTTCTCATTTCTTTTATCACTAAAAATCATAATTGAAATCACTTGTCGTTACTATACTATTTTCCTTGGCTATCTAGGGTTCGGGGTACTCCTTCTGATTAATTCGGTCGTCCAAAGCTGTGTTAGTTTGCCCTATAGTCTTATTTTTCTCAAAATTCCATTTATGCCCTTTATCAAATATCATTTTTATCCTCAAATTATTCCCGGGTATTACATTCTCCCCCCTTAAAGAAATTTTGTCCTCAAAATTTGGTCTGTGGTAATTGTATCACTGCTATTACTAATGACTCCCAATTGAAATGTCCTAAGTACCATTCATAATTCTTAGCAATTATTCATAACTTATATTTCCTTATGATCCAAGCTTACTAGACACGTTTCCTATTTTCCAGAATATCCCGTTGTAGCTCTGAACAGGCAGTTGCACGAATCCCAAAATAATTCATAATACTTATTATTATTTCCAATCGTGTCCTCAAAATACATTTCATTGACTCCCAACCGAATCTAATGCTAATGCATATGCCATGATGACACAGAAATTAATAACATTGAACTTTAACTCATCTGCCATGATAGCACAGAAATTGATAACATTGAACTTTAACTCATCTGCCATGATGGCACAGAAATTGAATTAACCCGACATACCTTTGGTCATCGTCAGAGGGGTTTCTTCGTCATCTTTTGCCAAGCCAGGGTAGACCTCTTCATTCTCTTTTGTTAGGCAATAGACTCATCCGGTACGAGGTCTTGGCGTCATGTTTATCTTCCCGGGTTGATCCATCTTTTGTCTTTTCGGGCATTCACTAGCGTAGTGACTAGGTTGATTGCACGAGTAGCATGTGATCCCTATTCGATTCCCAGTTGGAGGTACATCTTTCTTCTTAGGGCAGTCCTTTTCCTTATGTCCTTTTTCGCCACATGAAAAACACGTGATATGCCCTTGAGAACAATTTCTTCCTGGGTGCTCTTTATTGCATCGGGGACACGGTTTTCTATCTTTGAAATTTTTTCCTCCTAACTTATGCTCCGTGCCTTTCAAATCTCTCTTCTTTTCATCAGATCTTATCAGTCCTACACATAGTAGGTTCATCTTGGTGGTCAGAGCCCTATCCAACGCCTCATTGTAAGTGTTGATAGTACAAGAGCTGAGGGCTTGTTGTAGATCCATTTTTAATCCACTCACAAATTTTTGCGCCTTCTGTCTCTCGTTAGTTTCGTACATAGGCACGTATCTGATCAGTTGGGTGAACTTGACATCATATTGAGTTACTGACATTTTGTCATTCTGCCTTAAATTCATGAATTCCCAAGTCTTCTCTTCCTTCCAGCTTTGGGGAAAGTACTTAGCATTGAAAACTTCTTTAAATGCTTCCTAGGTTATCAGCTGAGCTTGTCTCAGCCTTAGATCCTGTGCTGCTTGCCTAAGCGTCCTTTGTTAGGCCTGCTGGGATGATTGCCACCATCGTACAACCTCTTTCTCTAGCATGAATGTGGCGTAGTTAACCTTCTCTTCGTCACTGCACTGCAGATGTTGGAGCAGTTTCTCAGTTTGCTCCATCCAATACTCAGTTGCACTAGGGTCATCTCCCGCTTTTCCTCTAAACACCGGGGGTCTTTGTCGGCAATATTGGTCCAGCATATGGGGGGTGCGTCTTGGCGACTCGTTCCTCATTACATGGGTTAGCACGCCCTCTAAGATCCGTTCCATTCGATCAAGTCTATTCTCACTAGGACTTGATTGCTCTTCTTGTCGTCTGCTACTTGCGACGCGATTTGTCGAGCGACTACGGTGATTACTTGTAGCGAAATTCGAAGAGCAAGTATGGCGACTGCTTGTGGCGTGACTCACTGAGCGACCATGATGACTGCTACTACCATTTCCCTTATCTCGCTCATTGAGATCCATGATTCTTCGAGTCCTCTCCATCTGAAAAAGGCAAACATCAATACTAGAATCTTAATGATTCTAATAAATACCAAACCATTCTAATACTCATACCTCAATGATTCAAACCTATATTGATAGCTAAACCATTACTGACTCAGTTATTCTCAATTTTCACTAGTACCCCTGAGTCTCCAATCTGGGTTTTTGCTAGTTCGCTCTGATACCAACTGTAACACCCCAAATTTCTTGAGCGTGTTATAACTTAGGATTTCGGGAATATAAAATTTTTCATATCTCAATAACTGTCATACATCATACAATATCCCAAAAACCCTAATTTACACCTTCTCAGCTTAACAAACCCAATAATCGAATAGCTAAGACAGGTGTTAAAATCTCGAATGCAGAAGCTAGATCGAACCTGACATGGTTCACAACCATAAAATTTATTTATCATAAAATTGTTCAAGACGTCTAGAAAATATATTACACGAACATCATCAAGTGATAACTGAACATCTTAACATATCCAAAATTGCATAGGTTCGCACATAAACAAAATACTCTAATCATGCTATAGATAGCAAATTATACTTATTCTTCAGCTACTTCATTTCCCTTAGAGCCGCTCGTTGAACCTGGAACGTTTGAATATTCCAGGGACATAGTTCAATTAGAAGATGAATCTTCTAGTGAGAAACTCAAAAAAAAAAAACAGTTTATATCGATGCATGATCAAATATAAAACGTATGAGAAGACAACAAGAACTACTCCGAAGTGCCTCGTGAACACGTCAGCCTTCTCCAACGAGAGCTTTCTCAATGGCGCATGCATATCGCCTCTCGGGAGGTCCCTAACCATGTCACTTTGACCCAACTTCATAGAACTCATGCAAGCACCACATCCGTTGTTCCTTAGGCTCACAGTCTTCCCCACGAGAGCTTTCTCGATGGCACACGCATAGCGCCTCTCCGGGCATATTCGACTTTTACCCTTGGCCAACAAAAAATAGGTACAATAGTATGGCCACACGGATTTTATAAATGCAACAGTTAAAAAGCCAACAACATATATTTTCAGAAAAATTCAGTTCATAGATGCAACATGATTTCACGTAAGCGAATAATAAGAGTTTACGTATAAGAACTTCACGAAACACGTCTCATGCAATAGAAGTCTCTCATAGGAGAATAAAAAAAATAGGATTTGGAGTATATGAGTCTCACCTTGTTAGTTTATCTCTTCGACGGTATAATTTCACAGCAAACAGTCTAGGTTTCTGCAGAAAACATGCATTTTGGTAAACCCAACCTTAAATATTTTTACATAAGGTTGAGGGGCATTAAAGTAGGGGCATAATTGGAAAATTTCATGGAAAAAGGATCCCTCACGCGCCACAAGAAGGCTAGTCACATGCCCTCACGTGCAACTATTATCCAATGCGTGTATCTCACGCGCTGCACAATAGTCTTGGACTGCTTCACCTCGGGTTGGTATTTCGGCCATAACTTCCTCATTTTAACTCCGATTCGACTACCGTTTGAACCTGCGCGACCCTCTCTTCCCCTTCTACAGGATTATAAGAAAAAATTGGGCTTATCTTGCTTTTTGCTGACTAATTTTGGCAAACTCTGGCAAAGACCTACAACTCCAACGAGGCTCGTTTTTCGCCGCTTTCTTCCCCCCTTCTTGCTGAACTCCCTTCTCTCTCTCTAGAGCAAGCCCCTCCTCTTAGAGTGCTTCACTCCTCAAACTTGCTTGGAATGATTTGAGAACAACCCATGGTGCTTTTTTATAGATTTCTCTAACCAATCACATTATGCCACTTGTCATAATCTTAGCCATGGACTCCAAAAACTCAAACCTATAATTGAATGGCTTTTGAAATCCAAAGCTAGAATGAATTTAACTTTTGAAATCCAAGCTAAAACCCCAAACTTCTTTCAAATAACACTTTGGCCCTTATTTCAAGTCCTCAACTTCAATATTTTATCACATAAGCTCTTAATTTTATCCTTATTTTGTTTGGATAATTCTCTAATTATAATTACACCCTCAAACATCAAATTTATCGAGATACTTTAAATCCCAAAATTAATAACTCAATATATACGATTTTTCAGAAGCCCCTTACCATCATTCGATCTTTTTAGGCTACAACTTAGCTTAACCGAAAACCATTTCTGACTTGATTTCAGGGGGCCAAATCTGCCATCTTTGAGCAATTTTTTGAAAATTACAGTTTGGCCCCCTGAAATTTTTCTTTTGCATTTTGGCCCTTAACCTCAAGCCCCTGATCTTTCTAACACCCTCACTAAGACCGTCAAGATTAGTACTTCTCGTTTCCCCCTTGAAATTTCCAAAAATTTACCGTTTTGACCTCCCTCGGGCAGTTTTAGAAAATTACACTTAGGCCCGATTGATTGATTTGACCTCAAATCCACTCGATTCAACCTAAAACCACTTAAGGGTTGTTCTATACACCGAATACTAGTCCTTGGCACTCTGATAGCATGCATATTTATGCTATATTTTGTCATTTCACCTCAATCTTATTATACCATTTGAAGTAATTTTTGCTGATCTTTCATTGTTTCTATTTTATTATACTTCAAATCCTCCTTACACTATTTTCTTTCTTATTTCTATGGATCCAAGCTTGCATAGCTTTAGGGAATACTGGATGGGCTAGAGAAGCAGCTGAAAAAGACTTGAAGTGGCAGATTTGGGCTGCATTTGGGCTGCTCAATTCTACTGTTTTGGGCTCACTTATCTCAATATTTGTTGGGCTAGGCTAGGCCCAACCCTAGCCTTCCTAGCTCTTCCTTTCTTAGCCATGTATTTAAGGTCTCTTAGCACTTATTTTCCACATGATATTGAGAGGAGAAAAGAGAGGAGATTCTGGCCGTTTTTCTGGTTGTTAGCACTTATCTGTTTTCTTTATTTTCGTCTCCATTTTTGTCTTCCTTGCTGCAATGAAAGGATAGAGGTATTGTAACTAGTTGTGTATCTTGTACCCATGTGGAATCTGAGTCTCTGATGAGCTACAAAAACCTGGTTTGTTTGTTTTAATCTTATTCATTTCCATTTGGTTTAGTTTGAGCAGATTTTGGAATGCATGGAGTTCATGGCAGGTTTGTGTGAATTTGCATGGATTCATTTTCTGTTAAATGCTTAAGAGAACAGAGTGTTGTAGCCGGTTGGTATAACATCTTAGAAATGAATATAATGTGCTTGAATGGTTGTTCTTGCATAGCTTCGGATGGGTTGAATAGAGAATGAATGGCTGCATTTTTTTATAAGAGATTTCTGTATTCATTTTGTTGTTCCAATCATTCTAATCCTTGGACCGTTGTTGGGGATGCTTTGAGTTTGATATCCGGAGATTAAAAACATCTAACAAACCAAGATCTATAGGTTGGACAAGGAAGATTTCACAAAGGGGACAAATACACAGCTGGTTGCATTTCATTTACTGATTTTCATCTATCCTTGTTTGTTTTCTGTTTTGTTACTTAGTTTTCTGTCAAAACCCCCCCTAAACAAACTGATGTTTATATTGGTTCTCCATGTGGTAGAAGAAAGTGAGGCTCCTTGTGAGAGACGACCTAGGGTGCACTTTGCTGCAAACTAGAAGAGAGGTATATAGATATCTAATCTAATCTAGAGTGGTTCGACAGCCGCTGGCCAGAATTTTGGCGCCGTTGCCGAGGAGCCAAGTTTTTCTTCTGAAAACATAGGGGACCGACCCTATTTTCTGTTTGTTTTGTTTTCTTGTGTTGAGTGTTTGAGTGTTTTGTGTTTTGTCTGTTTTGTGTGTTTGAGTGTTTTGTCTGTTTTGTGTTGAGTGTTTGAGTGTTTTGTGTTTGTTGTTTTTTCTTCTAAAAACATAGAGGACCAAAACATAGAGGACCAACTCCTTGTTTGAGTGTTTTGTTTGTTTTGTGTTCTTGGTGATAAGGCTATCAATTGTTGCTCACAAACTTGAAGAGCTATTTTGTTCTGTTCTTGAGATAAACTAATAGCAAGCAGCAGCAGAAAAGCCTTATCTGCCTTTTTGATCTCCTTTTTGTGTGTGTGTATTTGCCTTTTTTGTTTTCTTGTCTCTAGAACTATTTTTGAACAAAGAAGTGACTGTTGGAGAGGGCTGCATGACCTGCAACTGGAAAAGCAACCCTGCAGCAGCAACTGAAAAAGCAAAAAAAAAAAAGACACACCTGCAATCCTTCTCTGGCCTTCATATGCTCTGATAGGTGCTGAAAAGCGAGCTCACAACAAGTAGACAACCCAACAAAAATCAAAAAGGGGCTGCAGCAGATCAGGAGCATAACCATTTTTCCTTTATTTAGAGAAAGCTGAAGTCCACTTTTCTGCCTCTGACAGCAGATCACTTGACCAAGAGGATATTCCATTTTTCATTTTCACCTTTACCTTTTATTTTCTCTCTTTTAACATTCCTTTTGATGTTATCTTTCCCTTCCCCACTAATCTTCCTTTTCATTTGGCAGATAGGCACCAGCAGCTGCAACCAAGAGAAGATCAGCCACAACAGCTTCCATTTGACAGCAGTTTTGACCACCTCCATGACAGATAGCAAGATTTAAGGATTAAGCTCAAGATACGGGTTCTATCCTCTTGCTTTCTCATCCTTACTTGATATTCTTTCAAATCCATATGCCCCCCTTGATGTTTTCTTGCATATAGAGTGGTTTCTGAGGCAAAATAGGAGCTGGTTTTAGGAAAAATCTGTTTCCCGGTTACTGTTCATAGTTTTCTACTTGCTCCTATTGAGCTGATTTTTGGTGTCCAAAGAAATGAGGGTGTGAGGATCAAGACTCACTGATTTGCCGTGATAAGAGCCTTTTTTGGCCAAATTCGAACGTTTAGACCACTTTTTGGGCCATTTTGTGTTTCTTAGTGGCTAATTTTGTGTGGTTTTTAGTGTTTTTAGGTCCCTCAATGTTTTTGTGTTGAAATTTTGTGAAAAATTGCATAAAAAAATCATCTAAGGGCTTCTTGTTTTTGTGTTTTTTTGTTTTTGTGTTTTTGTGTTTTTGTGTTTGTTTTTTTTTTTTTTTTTGAGTTCTTACATAGGCCATTTTGTGTTCTATTTTTGTGCTAATCTCTAGTGCATGACCAGGTCTTCTAAGGAAAAATTACTTGATTTGGATCTTGAATTAGAGAACACTCTTAGAAGGCAAGCTAGAGAGCTTAAGTCTCGGGATAGGATTGACCCTAACAGTGCTTCTAATACTTCATCCGAACCTATTCCAGAATTCATCAATATGGCAGATAATGGTAATGGAAATAATGGTAATGCAGATAATGGTAATGGAAATAATGGTAATGGCAACAATGGAAATCATGGAAATAATGTAAATCATGGTCATTTGGATGGTAGAACCGTTAGAGAGCTGGCTGCACTTGATGTGCATTATCTGCCCCTATGTATTCAATACCCACAATTGGATGCTAACTTTGAACTAAAGTCTGGACTGATCCATTTGTTGTCCAAGTTTCATGGTCTTGCAAGAGAGGATCCGCACAAGCATATGAAAGAGTTTCATGTTGTTTGCTCAACCATGCGGCCACAAGGAGTAGATGAAGAGCAAATCAAGCTGAGAGCCTTCCCATTCTCACTTGATGGATCAGCCAATGATTGGTTGTATTACCTGCCACCAGGTGCCATTACCAGCTGGGATGGATTGAAAAGGATCTTCTTGGAAAAATTCTTCCCAGCCTCCAGAACAACATCAATAAGGAAGGAAATTTGTGGTATAAGGCAGATAAGTGGTGAGACTCTACATGAGTACTGGGAGAGATTCAAGAAGTTGTGTTCCAGCTGTCCTCACCATTAGATAAGTGACCAACTCCTAGTTCAATATTTCTATGAAGGTCTAATCCCCATGGACACGTACTTGGTAGATGCTGCAAGTGGTGGAGCCTTGGCAGAGAAGACCCCAGCAACTGCACAAGAGCTGATATCAAAGATGGCACAAAATGCCCAACAGTTTGGCACCAGAATTAACACTCCTACAAAAGCCATCAATGAAGTCAGTGTGGCTGCCACTATGGACCAGCAGAGGATAGAAAACAAGCTTGAGGAATTATCTTCCATGGTCAGGCAGTTGGCATTAGAGAGAAAGCAACCCCAGCAGCAGCTTTGTGGCATTTGCTCCTTATCATCCCATGTAATAGACCAATGCCCACAGTTGCAAGAAAATAATGAGACATGTGCAGGCATTTTTCCTGGTAGACCATTCCAGCACCAGCAGCACAGCCAACCACAACCTCCAAACAGATATGATCCATTTTCCCCCACCTACAATACAGGTTGGAGAGACCATCCGAACCTCAGATATGGAAGCCCTTCAAATCAACATGTGCAGCAGCAGTCATACCAGAATCAACCATTCCAGCAGAGGTTCCATCCTTCCATTTCCAGCAACCATGCTCCACTACCAAGGCCAAGTCAAGCCATGCAACAAGCATCACCATTACCCAAGTCAGAACCTAGCTTAGATGATCTTGTTAAACAACTAGCAGCCAATGCACTCCAATTCCAGCAAAAAACAGAAACCACAATTCAAAATTTGGAGACCCAAATAGGCCAGCTAGCCACAAACATCAATGAGTTAAGGAGTCAAGATTCGGTGCAGCTTTCTTCACAACCAGTTGCCAATCCAAGGGGTAATGTTAGTGCCATCATGCTTCGAAGTGGGAAAGAAGTAATCATCCCAACCCCTCCACCATCATCAAACATGAAGCAGCATGTAGAGGAGCATCATGTAGAGGGTAGCAAAGAGCAGCAACCCTCCTCAATCCAAGAAGCCAAGCAACCAAACTCCAGCTATCAAGAACAATGAGAAGGAGAGTCTTCCAACAAACAACCCCTGCCATTCCCACATCGAGCAACTCAAAATAAGAAAAGAGCAGAGGTCGAATTAGATAAAGAGATCTTGGAGACATTCCAGAAAGTGGAAGTCAATATACCCCTCCTTGAAGCTATCAGAAAAATCCCCAAGTATGAAAAATTTCTCAAAGATTTGTGTACTCACAAGAGGAAGCTTAAGGGGAATGAGAAGGTCAACCTTGGGAGGAATATTTCAGCTCTTATCCAACCTGCCATGCCAGCAAAGTGTAAAGATCCAGGGATGTTCTCCATTCCTTGTACTATAGGAGACATGCAATTTAGCAATGCTTTACTAGATTTAGGTGCATCCATTAATGTTATGCCTAACTCTATCTATGTTTCATTACAGTGTGGTCCTTTGAAGCCAACAGGAGTGGTTGTCCAGCTGGCCAATAGAAGTACTGCACACCCCACTGGAGTCCTAGAAGATGTGCTGGTTAAGGTTAAGGATTTAATCTTTCCAGCTGATTTTTATGTTTTGAATATGGAAGATGACAGCACACTTGAGCATGCACCCTTGATACTAGGAAGACCATTCTTGAAAACTGCTAGAACTATCATCAATGTGCATGAGGGTACACTTTTCATGGAATTTGCTGGTAACACAATTAACTTCAAGATACTTGATGCCATGAAATTCCCTGCTGAGGATCATTCCACTTTTCAAGTAAATAGAGTTGACCTATTAGTGAATGAAGCATGTTTTGAGTCTTCTGATTTAATTGATAAACTCCCCACTGTGCATGAGTTCCCAGATATGATTATTTGCACTGATTGTAGTGATGGAGAGAGTCAATGTGCTGCATGCTTAGAGATTGCTGAATTTTTGCATAGGCATGAGTTTGATTTTGATGCTAACATTTCCCAAGTGGAAGATAGTGCTGCTGACCTTGTTGAGCAGGTTGATAGTGCTTTGGAGTTAGAGTTGCAGTCAAATAGGTCAGCCCCCTCTTTGCAGTAGCCACCCACCATTCAGTGCAAGCCTTTGCCTCAACACCTCAAGTATGCATTCTTGGAGAAAGATGAGAAGCTGCCAGTCATCATTGCAAACAACTTGCAGCCTGACCAAGAGAGAAAGTTGCTGGACGTGCTGAAAAAGAATAAGAAAGCAATTGGGTGGACTTTAGCGGACATAACTGGAATCAGCCCATCTGTTTGCATGCACCGTATCTTATTGGAGGAAGGAGCAAAACCAGCAAGGCAGCCTCAAAGAAGACTTAACCCAACCATCCTTGATGTGGTAAAACAGGAGGTAAGTAAATTACTTGCAGCCGATATTATTTACCCTATTTTTGACAGCAAGTGGGTGAGTCCCGTGCAGGTTGTTCCAAAAAAGACGAGCATCACGGTGGTCCCAAATGAGCAGAATGAGCTTATCCCCCTGAGAGTGCAGAACAGTTGGAGAGTCTGCATTGATTATAGAAAGCTGAACCAAGCAACTAGAAAGGATCATTTTCCCCTCCCATTCATTGATCAGATGTTGGAGAGCTTGGCTGGTAAGTCACACTATTATTTTCTTGATGGTTTTTCTGGATACTTTCAGATTTGCATAGTCCCAGAGGATCAAGAGAAGAACACCTTCACCTGCCCCTTTGGCACATTCGCTTATAGAAGAATGCCTTTCGGTCTATGTAATGCTCCAAGTACCTTTCAGCGATGCATGGTAAGTATATTTTCAGATTTTCTAGAGCATTGCATGAAAGTATTCATGGATGATTTTTCAGTTTATGGCACTTCTTTTGATGATTGCTTGGTTAGCTTGGGTAGAGTCCTAGAGAGATGCATTGAAAAGAACCTTGTTTTAAATTTTGAAAAATGTCATTTCATGGTAGAACAAGGAATTGTTTTAGGGCATGTTCTGTCTAAGAAGGGTATAGAAGTGGATCGGTCTAAGGTTGATGTTATTGCTTCATTGCCTTACCCCACCTCTGTGAAGGAGGTGCGTTCTTTCCTTGGCCATGCAGGATTTTACAGGAGGTTCATCAAGGATTTCAGCAAGATTGCACTTCCACTTTCCCACCTTCTCCAGAAAGAAGTAACCTTCCACTTTGATGAGCAGGGCAAGCGGGAATTTGAGGAACTGAAGAGTCGATTGATTTCTCCACCCATCATACAGCCACCCGACTGGGAGTTGCCCTTCGAGTTGATGTGCGACGCCTCCAACTTTGCAGTGGGTGCCGTCCTTTCCCAGCGTGTGGAGAAGAAATTCCATGTCATAGCCTACGCTTCGCGTACATTGGATGCGGCATAGACTAATTATACCACTACGGAAAAAGAGCTCTTGTCTATTGTTTTTGCATTGGATAAATTTAGATCCTATTTGCTTGGTTCTAAAGTTATTGTCTTTTCTGACCATGCAGCTCTTAGGTACCTCTTGAAGAAGCCTGATGCCAAATCTCGTTTGATAAGGTGGATGCTCTTGCTCCAAGAATTTGACATTGAGATCAAGGATAAAAGTGGAGTAGAGAACTTGGTAGCCGACCACCTCAGTCACATTCCTTCCACCTCAGATCCATCTGTCATGGACTCCCAGCCTATCAGGGATGATTTCCCAGATGAGTTATTATACCACATTCATGGTGCTAAGCCCTGGTATGCTGATTTGGTAAATTATTTAGTTGCTTATGAATTACCTGCATATTTTAAGAAGGAACAGCTAAATAAATTTAAGAGTCAGGCTCGATATTATGTGTGGGATGATCCCTATCTGTGGCGCATGTGTAGTGACTAGGTCATCAGGAGATGTGTGCCTAACCATGAGTTTGCATCTGTCTTAAATTTTTGTCACACACTTGCATGTGGTGGTCACTTTGGTCCCCAACGTATAGCTAGGAAAGTCCTAGATTCTGGATTATATTGGCCTTCACTCTTTAAGGATTCATATGAGTTCTGTAAGAATTGCACACGTTTCCAACACACAGGCACTATATCACGTAGGAATGAAATGCCTCAAAAACCCTTATTATTTTTGTGAAATCTTTGATGTTTGGGGCATTGACTTCATGGGTCCATTTCCTGTGTCATTTGGTTATGTGTACATTCTATTAGCTGTGGATTATGTTTCTAAGTGGGTGGAAGCTAAAGCCACCAGGACTGATGATGCTTCTGTGGTTGCAGATTTTGTTCATTCTCACATCTTTTGCAGGTTTGGCATGCCCAGGGCCATCATCAGTGACCAAGGATCCCACTTTTACAATAGAAAGATGGACACCCTACTTCGTAAGTATGGGGTAATACACAAAGTGGCGACTCCTTATCATCCACAGACTAATGGGCAAGCTGAAGTCTCAAATAGAGAGATCAAGCAGATTTTGGAGAAGACTGTCCAGCCCAATAGAAAAGACTGGAGCATGAGATTAGAAGATGCACTATGGGCCTACCGCACTGCCTACAAAACCCCTATCGACATGTCCCCCTACAGGTTGGTTTTTGGAAAAGCCTGTCACTTGCCGGTGGAAGTGGAGCATAAGGCATAGTGGGCGGTGAAGCAATGCAATATGGACATCAGTCAAGCGGGGTCCCAAAGAAAGCTCCAACTTCAAGAACTTGAGGAGATTAGGATGGACGCATATGAGAACTCACGCATCTACAAGGAGAAGACCAAGGCTGTGCATGACAAGCTTATTGTGAGGAAGACATTCGAAGTTGGCCAGAAAGTTCTGCTTTACAATTCCTGTCTCAAGTTGATGCCCGGTAAGTTACGTTCCTGTTGGACTGGTCCTTTCATAGTTATTCATGTTTTTCCCTTTGGTGCAGTTGCAATCAAGGACGAGTCCTGTTATGGGTATTTTCTGTCCTACTCTATGAGGGCTGGGCCCAACTTATTGGGCCGATACAACTGTCAAAGGAGCTGATGGGCCTCAAGTTGAGACCTATCAAAGCGAGCTCGCACATGGCCGAAACTCAGCTTGGAATAATGTCATCTGGGTGAGCTCCCAGCGACCTCGCTGATTACCGGCTTAGCCAACCAGCTCGCGTGATAAAAGGCCAAAATCCTAACGAGCTGACGAGGCAACAGGCCGAGGGCTGCCCCCAGCCATGCAGCCCAGGCCCATCACTCTCGGCCCATCTGGCTAGTCCATGTTAGTCCCATCTTGGTCCTTTCATAACGACATCATTACCACGGAGCTTGGATTTTCGCGCGCCCGCCTCCGATCCCATCTTCATTAATGACGGGTCCTCTCACCGTTAATGACTGGTCTCATCCACATTAATGACGGTTCCATCGGTACCTTCTTACAGCATGGACATCCTTCGCCGGCATTAGGTATTCTGTCCCATCTCCTAGGACTGATATGCTACACCTAAGGAAGAACATCCCTCGATATATATGGGCCGACTCTGGTAAGAAGGGGTAAGACTTTACTTTCAAATTAACACATTTCTTCTCTTTGGACTCCCCACAGACTCGCTTATTAACTTAAGCTTCAGAGTACCTTGCAGGGACGGAGACAAGGCTCAGGAGATCAGAGATCAGACATCACAAATACGTTCTTCGGATCCATTGCACCAGGCGGGCCAAAAGAATCATAGTCGACCAATTCTGAACGTCGACATTTTGGCGCTAGAAGGAGGGCCCGCTTTGGTCAATACATCAATGCCGAAAACCAGAAACACGAGAGGTTCCGGAGCAACTATCAACCGACCAGTAAATCATCTCGGTCGCTTACCAGAAAACCCACGAATCGGAGATATCACGGCATCCACTTCCAGGCCCCCTCCGATCGAACCTACTTATAATGTCCCTGGAGAATGCTCCTACCCGCCCATGGCTCCTGCCACCGATGCAGAAATAACAAGGATCTGGCAACAACGTCAAGAAACTTTGGAGAATACTGTTATGCAACTCGCTGATGCAGTCAAAACTCTCGTGCAAGTACAAGTTCAGACAGCGCAAAGGCAAGCAACCGTTTCTTGGCCCTTAGATGAAACACCCCCCCCAGAAAAGGAAAACGAGGCCGGAAGGCGCCCCCGACGAGCTGGCTCAGTTCGCTCCTCCAACCAGCGTTCTCGGGAGGAAGAAAAGCGGCGTCACCATCATAAAGGACCAAGGATGCGCGTCACTGAGCAGAAGACCGAAGTAAGCCCAGTTCGGAATGGCCACGAACAACCCCGTGGAGAGAATCGTCAGCCCGAAAACCAACAGCAGGGCAACCCCTTGGTAAAGATTAGCAGCAGCTATGCCAACCACCACCGTACTCCTGATCACGAACGCAGAGTACGGCCCACCCCGCAAGATTACTATCACATGGAACGGGGCACCGTACCAGAAGAACAACTTACTACCAGGCGCTCGGCAAATCAAGACCCTATGGTGGGAGAATTACTCCTAAGAATTCAATAACTGGAGGCCAAGCATGGAGCGCACAATCAGAGGGGGAGCTGCGAGGAAAGAACCCCATTCTCCCGAGAAATCGAGATGGAGCCCCTACCTCGCAGGTTTAAGGTCCCCAGTATTCCTCAGTATAATGGGGACAGTGACCCCTACGATCATCTGGACTCCTTCAACGTCCAGATGGACCTGCAAACGTCCAGTCAGTTAGTCAAATGCCGAGCTTTTCCTGCGACATTGGGAGACATACCCCGAGCATGGCTACGAAGGCTTCACCCCCGCAGCATTAATAGTTGGGAAGAATGTCAGAGTAAATTTGCGGATCAATATAGGTCACTCCAAAGGCAGCTCGCCCCAACGTGCCACCTCGCTACCATTTTCCAACGATCCAACGAGTCTCTGAAAGATTACATTGAGAGGTTCAGGCGCGAGGTAAACAATGTAGAGAACCCATCCGACGAAGGGATACTGACCGCGATCTCCGTCGGGCTCCGTAAAGATGGGAAGCTCTACGAGAGCATCTACAAGTCCCCGGTGAGAGACCTTGGCGAGTTTTTCGAACGAGCTGCGAAGGAGGTCCGTTGGGAAGAGGCATTCGGTTTAAAGAAGCCCAGCAACCAGAAAAAGGGAGAGGGCCTCTCGAACCAGAACAAGAAAAGGGGTGAAGAGGAATCTCGCAAAGAGGGGCAAGGGCGGGCTCCCGATGATCAGGTTGCTAAAAAGGCAAAGTTCGCCCAGGGAGTCAAGCGACCGGTCCGTCAAGGTCGTTACGAAAATTACAGCGTCTTGTCAGATTCCCGCGACAGGATCTTTGCCACAGAGCGTGATAGAGAAGACTTTGGAAAGCCTAATCCTCTGAGGACTCTTGATAAATACAGAACGAAGAGTAAGTTCTGCGCCTATCACAACGAGGTGGGACACACAACATCCGAATGCTGGGCGCTGAAAGACGCGATTGAAGAATTGATCAAGAGAGGTCGGCTACGTGAGTATGTGGTACGTCCCAGAGATCAGCAATCCAAGCAGCCGGCCTAACAGAGCCCACGCCGAGCTCCCGAGCCGGACCAGGCACCCACAGTAAGAACCATCTTCACCATTCACGGAGGACCTCATATCGCGGGGACCTCCAACAGGTCACATGAATGGTACGTACGAGAGGCCGGACACCTTCTGCTTGTCAGGAATAGTAGTCAAGCAGGACCTTCCAAAAAGGCTAGAATCGCCTTGGCCAACATTTCCTTCATCGAGGACGATTCCAAAGAGGTGCACTGCCCGCACAATGACGCGCTCGTAGTCCGAGCCCGCATCGAAAACATGGAAGTGCTGAGAATCATGTTAGACACTGGTAGCTCGGTGAATGTCATGTTCATAGCATGCTTCGACCAGATGGGGCTAAAGATCGATCAACTGATATCTTCTCCGGAACCATTGTACGGGTTCACTGGTGATGCTGTAACACCCAAAGGACGTATAAGGCTCCCGTTAACGGTGGGAGAATCAGACCTCCAGACCACTGTGATGGTAGATTTCCTCATCGTCGATGGCCCATCCGCGTACAATGTCGTCATGGGAAGGCCTGCTATGAACGACTTGGATCTCATTATCTCGATCAAGAGCCTGACGGTTAAATTCCCAACACCAAAGGGCACCGGATACATAAAGGGCGAGCAGCAATCAGCAAGGCGCTGCTACGAAGAAGCATTAAAAATAGGGTCCAAGCAAAGGGGATAAATATAATCACCAGAGGCGAAGTTTCAACCCCCAGCGCCCGAGAAACCGATCACGATCTGGATCCACGCGATGTGGACTGCGACCGCACCGCTAGCCCGGCTGACGAAGTGGAAGAGGTAGAAATCAGTTGTCATGGCATCAAAAGATTCCTCCAAATCGGCAAGGGCCTTTCCCCTGGCATAAAGGCCCAGCTGACCGAATTCCTCAAGGCAAACTCGGATGTGTTCGCATGGAATCATGAGGACATGGAAGGAATAGACCCGAAGATAATGCAGCACCGACTCAATGTCAACCCCAACTACAAACCAGTGCGACAGAAGAGGAGGTCGATGACAGCCGAACGATACACAGCATTAAAAGAAGAGGTGGATAAGCTCATGGCCAGCGGGCTCATTAGGGAAGCCCAATATCCGACCTGGGTGTCAAACCCGGTCCTTGTAAAGAAAAAGAGTGGGAAGTGGAGAACTTGTATCGATTTTACAGATTTAAACAAAGCTTGCCCAAAAGATAGTTTTCCTCTTCCAAGAATTGATCAGCTCGTTGATGCCACCGCTGGTCACCAGCTCCTAAGTTTCATGGACGCTTATTCAGGATACAACCAGATCCCTATGAACCCTGATGAACATACCTCTTTTATAACGAATCGGGGGCTGTACTGCTACAAGATGATGCCTTTCGGATTAAAAAACGCGGGAGCTACATACCAACGGCTCGTCAACATGATGTTTGGAGACCTAATTGGAAAAATCATGGAAGTATATGTAGATGACATGCTGGTAAAGTCCAGACGGGCCAATGACCATATCAGCGACCTCACGGAAGCGTTCCAAATTCTGAGGAAATACTGGATGAAGTTAAATCCGCTCAAATGCTTGTTCGGCGTGGCCTCCGGGAAATTCTTGAGATTCATAGTCAATGAGAGAGGAGTTGAGGCCAACCTCGAGAAAATCCGAGCTTTGCTTAACATGCGGGCACCAACCAAGACTAAGGAAGTCCAGAGCCTTAATGGACAAATTGCAGCCCTTAGCCGATTTGTCTCCAAGTCGTCTGACAAGTCCATCCCATTCTTTAACATCTTGAAACAGGCGAGAAGCTTCGAATGGACAGAGGAGTGTGAAAACGCTTTCCAGCAACTAAAAGAATACTTGGGGCGGACTCCCCTAATATCTCGACCAAAGGACGGAGAGTAATTGATCCTCTATCTGGGAGTATCTGAATACGCAGTCAGCGCCGCACTCATACGAGAAGAAGACCGGGTGCAATACCCAGTCTATTACGTCAGTCACAGGCTCCTCGACGCCGAAACAAGGTACTCCCCTATGAAAAAGCTCGCGCTCTCTCTTGTTGTCGCGTCCAGAAAACTACGCCCTTATTTCCAAGCCCATCCAATCGGCGTGTTAACCAAACACCCATTGAAACAAATCCTTCAGAAACCCGACTCATCCGGCCGCTTGCTCAAGTGGGCTATTGAGCTCGCCCAATTCAACATTGAATACAAGCCTAGAACGGCCATAAAAGGGCAGGCTCTGGCTGACTTTGTCACGGAATTCACGGGACCAATTGAAGAACCCCCTCCTTTATCCTCTCCCGTCTGGGAGCTATTTGTCGACGGTTCTTCCAACGAGCACGGATCTAGAGCCGGCACCCTCCTGATAAGCCCGAAAGGACACAAGATACCCTATGCGCTAAGGTTCGGCTTCAAGGCCACCAACAACGAAGTGGAATATGAGGCACTTCTGGCTAGCCTACGCTTAGCAAAAGAGGTCAAGGCAAATCGACTAAAAATTTTCAGTGACTCTCAGCTCGTGGTTCGCCAGGTACGAGGAGAATATCAGCCAAAGGGTCAGAAGATGTCGGCATACCTCCTCAAAGTCCAAGGACTCCTTCACTCCTTCAAGGAATACGACGTGAATCAAATCCCGCGGGACCAAAACTCACATGCTGATGCGCTCGCTCGTCTGGCGTCAGTTGGTGATGCAAATTCGTTGGGGGCAATCCCCATAGAATTTCTAACAGCACCAAGCACGGAGGATAAAAATGAGACTTTGCGGATAGAACTAAGGCCAGACTCATGGATGCAGCCAATCGTGAACTACTTACAAGACGAAAGGCTGCCAACTGATAAACTAGAGGCATGACGCACCCAAGCTCGCGCAGCCCGATACTGCATTGTTGATGATGTGCTGTACAAATGAGGGTTTTCGGCCCCGTTACTCAGATTTATTGATGAGCCTGATTGCCAAGTGGTCCTCACTGAAATTCATGCGGGACACTATGGCAATCATGCTGGGGGGTATCCTTAGCTCAGAAGGCATTTCCCCAGGGTTTTTACTGGCCTACCATGAAACAAGATGCTACAGACCTGGTAAGAAAATGTGATGCGTGCCAAAAATTTGCCAAGGTACCGCGGGTTCCCCCCGTCTACTTACAACAAATGAGTAGGCCTTGGCCGTTTTCCATGTGGGGGATCGACCTGATCGGGCCACTCCCAACAGCTCGCGGCGGCTGCAAGCACGCTATTGTAGCCGTGGATTACTTCACCAAATGGGTAGAAGCAAAGGAGCTCGCACAAATATCCGCTGCAAAGGCAGAAGGTTTCGTCTGGAACCACATCATTTGCAGGTTTGGAGTCCCTCAACAGATCATCATCGATAACGGAACATAATTTACCAGCGAGCAATTTGTCCAATTTTGCGAATCGCTGGGGATTAAGAAAAGCTTCACCGCCGTAGATCATCCACAAGCTAATGGCCAGGTTGAAGCCGTCAACAAGATAATCAAGCAGATATTGAAAACCAGGTTGGAGGCCAGTAAAGGAGCCTGGGCAGACGAACTACAGACTGTTCTCTGGGCCTACCGAACTACTGCCCGTTCGACCACAAGAGAGACCCCTTTCTCCATGGTCTATGGATCTGAGGCAATGATCCCCGCGAAAAACGAAGAAATAAGTCAGCGGAGGGCCACTTTCGACCCAGAGAACAACGATCAACTACTCGCTTCACATCTCGACCTGATCGAAGAAGCAAGAGAGGCAGCTCGATTAAGGATCGTGACCTACCAACAACGTGTGGCGAGATACTACAATCGACGGGTCCGAGTCCGACAGTTCAGTGAAGGAGATCTTGTGCTACGCCTCGTCCTTCCCGGAGCTCGCAAGAGCAGTGAAGGGACCTTAGGCCCGAATTGGGAGGGTCCATACACGATAAGGGAAAACCTTGGCAACGGAGCATATCATCTCGCAGATCAGGACGGAGCAATCCTTCCACGGGCATGGAATGCAGAGCATTTGAGGCAATATTTCCGATAAGAAAGCACTTCTCTCTCTCTCTCATGTATTTTTTACTTACTAGATTAATGCTTCACTTTTAAGTACCACTTTATATGAATGTTTCGTTTCATATATGAGCGATGAACC
The DNA here is from genome assembly GCA_036245055.1 of Diospyros kaki. Classification (NCBI taxonomy): domain Eukaryota; kingdom Viridiplantae; phylum Streptophyta; class Magnoliopsida; order Ericales; family Ebenaceae; genus Diospyros; species Diospyros kaki. The sequence goes on along the minus strand of BSEG01000009.1, from coordinate 14,372,462 downwards.
TTTCATACTTGAATTATATTTTGCGACTGCCAAAAAATATATATATATATATGGCCTGCGAGTTGGGGCCCATTCAACTTAACTTTTATGCTATGGTTTGTGGCTTACCTGAGCAGTCATTTTTATTTTAGTAAATGGCCTGCGAGCTGGGGCCCATTCAACTTAGCTTTTATGCTATGGTTTGTGGCTTACCTGAGCAGTCATTTTTATTTTAGTAAATAGCCTGCGAGCTGGGGCCCATTCAACTTAGCTTTTATGCTATGGTTTGTGGCTTACCTGAGCAGTCATTTTTATTTTAGTAAATGGCCTGCGAGCTGGGGCCCATTCAACTTAGCTTTTATGCTATGGTTTGTGGCTTACCTGAGCAGTCATTTTTATTTTAGTAAATGGCCTGCGAGCTGGGGCCCATTCAACTTAGCTTTTATGCTATGGTTTGTGGCTTACCTGAGCAGTCATTTTTATTTTAGTAAATGGCCTGCAAGCTGGGGCCCATTCAACTTAGCTTTTATGCTATGGTTTGTGGCTTACCTGAGCTGTCATTTTTATTTTAGTAAATGGCCTGCGAGCTGGGGCCCATTCAACTTAGCTTTTATGCTATGGTTTGTGGCTTACCTGAGCAGTCATTTTTATTTTAGTAAATGGCCTGCGAGCTGGGGCCCATTCAACTTAGCTTTTATGCTATGGTTTGTGGCTTACCTGAGCAGTCATTTTTAGTTTAGTAAATGGCCTGCGAGCTGGGGCCCATTCAACTTAGCTTTTATGCTATGGTTTGTGGCTTACCTGAGCAGTCATTTTTATTTTAGTAAATGGCCTGCGAGCTAGGTCCCATTCAACTTAGCTTTTATACTATGGTTTGTGGCTTACCTGAGCAGTCATTTTTATTTTAGTAAATGGCCTGAGAGCTGGGGCCCATTCAACTTAGCTTTTATGCTATGGTTTGTGGCTTACCTGAGTAGTCATTTTTTTTATTTTAGTCTCTTCCCGAGATCGTGACTAACAAATTTAAAATCATTCATCTTGACCCTAGTGGCATGGAGTGAAAGAGAGCATCCTGTTAGGGGAGTTATCGTGTTAATCAGATCGGAGAGCATCCTTATGTTCGATTCACAGTCCAAAAAAAAAAATATATATATATATATAAAGAATAGAGAGACGAGGACTTCAAGCCATAAGGAAACTTTATTATTTAAGGAATCCGAGTACAAGGTTGAAAAAAAAAAAAAAAAAACGAAAATCTAAGGGCCTAAAGGGTCTGAGGTCGGGGCCGCAACATCCTAGGGACTTGGATCGGCGGCGTCTTCCGCAGATAGGTCGACCACGACCTGTGAAGGTCCAGGCTCAGGGGCTCTAGTCTGGAAGGTCGCGGCTTCGGCGGTATATCTCCTCACCGCTATTATCGCCTCCTCGCCGAAGCAAGAGACGTCGAGATCCGGGTACGCCTTCCATAAAGTAAAAAGGAACGCACTACAGATGTCGGACTCGACCTCCTCACGCTCCATGGAGACCCGAACCTCGACGTCACCCTTCAGCTGTTTGATTTCTTCCTTCGCCGCTTCGGCCCGTCGAAGAGCCCCGTCCAAGTCACCCCGCATCGTGATCAGCTCCGCTTTGGCCTTATTCAACTTCGAGGTCACCTGAGAGAAGGTCGATTGATGCATCCTTTTCTCGCGGTCTAGCTCGTCTTCGGCCTCCTTCTTCGCACTCTCGGCATCTCGTGCCCGATCCTCCAGGCCCTCGACCTTATTCCGATATTTTTTGGACTCATTAGTCACAAAGGTCAGATTTTCTTCCAGTTTCTTCTTCTCCTTCTTCAGCGCCTCCACGGTGATCTCAAGCTTCTCTCTCTCCCTCGAGAAGCGAGCTCTCTCCTCCTTCTGCTTGAAGACGCCCAGAGAAGCCTGCAAAGCTCGGAGATTAGCACAAAAAAAAACAAAACAAAACAAACGACGACGACAAAACACAAAGAAGAGAGCAGGTCCCTTACCAAGAGGCAGTGGCGCGCGACGTAATCGTCGAGCGCGTTGCCGGACACCTGCCTCCTATCCAAATTCCTGGCGTAGTTGCCGAGGACGTTGTTCAGGTTGTCCAGGAGGGGAGTAAAGTACGTCCCACCAGCCGTGACCATGGAGGCGCTCGGCACAGCAGCGACATCCGTTTTCTTTCTTTTATCAGCCCGAGATTATTGGGTTATCTGCGGGACTGGCGGAGTCTTCCTCTTTCCACTCAGAATCTCCTCGCGGACCACTTACTTTCTGTGAGTCGCCATCGCCGCATCAGCCCCTGGTCGCGAGGAGGCGCCAGCAGGAGCCGGTTCCGAGGAGCCCGCCGCTGTCGATACGGGATCAGGGCCTGACAAATTTGCGGGGCCGCGGCTCACACCTTCCGCATCATCAGGGTTATCCCCAGCTCGAGCCTTTGCCGGAGAGAAGACCGCGCGAACAGCCTCGGGCATACTTGAGATTGCAGGAGCCCCAGGGCGCTGGAGTTGAAGTTTCATCACTCCCGATAATGGTGGCGGGGCTGCAACAGTGACTTCTTCGCGAACTCGATTTTCTCCAACCGGATCCACCCTAAAATCGGCAATGTCCAGGGCCGACCTTATTTCCCTCTGACCCTGGATCCCTATGTCTTCTTTCCTAATTTCCTTAAAGTCCAAGGGAGGAGCGAGCTGATAATCCCTGAGTAGGCAGTCGGTAAACTCACAATCGTCTTCGTCAGTCTTCGCCTCAGAAGAACTTTGTAGTCCTGTCGCCTAGGAAGTGGTCAGTTCGGGTTTCCCACTAGCAACATCTACAAAATCAAGACGGACGAAAATTCGTAAATACAGAGTATACAGACAGTTCACAGTCATAGGGATGAGTTGAAAGACCACTCACTCGGCATAAGGACAAAGCTGAAGTTGTTAAGGTCGTGGAGGGAGTAACAAGAGATATAGAACCAATGGGACTTATAGTCCCCTACGTTACACCTACCCTTTGCCTTCCCTTGTGGCAGAAGTTTTTTATGGTCAGACGAACGAGCTGCCATGTAATACAGCCCGTCCTTGGTACCCTTGAAAGAGTAAAGGTACCTAAGAATTTTGGGAGTAGGGAAAGGGAGTTCATTTTTTCTAAAGAGTAAGGCCAGAGAGGTTATTTGGGCGTAGGAGTTAGGGGTCAGCTGAAAGGGGGCAAGCTTCAGGTCGTTTAGAATGGTGACGAGGTAGGAATGGAGTGGGAACCTAAGGCCAAATTCTAAGTGCTGAGGGCTAACGGCCACATATCCTGCGGGAGGGAAAGCAGCGTGGTCGCCGGGTGAAGGCACCATCACGCGAGCACCACAGGGGAACCTGTATTCTGAAGCGCACGACTTTAGCTCGGCAAATGTCATCTTCGAAGGATAACATTTGAAAACCTCGTGAGCCGCACACTCCTCGGAAGCTCGTGCAGCCACAGTTGAGGCAGTGCGTTGAGGAATCCTCTCAGCGACCTCAGAGTCAGACGAAACCACACTTCGTGACGCTCGCGGTAGTACCCTCCCTCCGGCGCTCGACAAGCTGGAAGTGTCGTCGTCTTCCACCCCAATGTTGCGGCGCTTCCGACCTGATGTAGACATCTAAAAAGAAGGGAGAAAAGAAGGTCAAGTCAAAATGGCGAGTCAAAAGCACCTAAGAAACTCCCTAAATATCAGGCCTCGCGCTTCGCAATAGGGCGTGACCCAAAATGAAACAAAAAGAGATAGGAAGAAAAGGGGAAGATCAGAGCCGACGTTCCTGAGTTTAACAGGACCCCCTAAGATTCCCAGGAACCATTCCTGTGGAACGGACCACCATCGCCGAATGGTGCACTATAGAGGCCGAATAAAAAAAAAGGGGAGGAGGCAAGGTCGAAAACAAGATATATCAAAAGGGTTCAAGCGAGTTACAATTTTTCGATGAATGGTTGCTGGGTTTGAATGCAAAAAAAATCGTCGAAGAATGAGGATGGGGGAATCGCAAGATCAGCAACGATGAAACTTTGGAGTCGGGGAGAAAGTGGGTTCAGTAGCCAAGGGAGTTTTCGAAATGATGCAGTAGAGGGAGAGGAGGGTAAGTTTCTATCCCTCCTTTTATAGTCAAGGGTACCCCACCGTCGGATGGAAAGACCGACGAGCTTCCCCAGATCCAACGGTGGTGCACAAAAGTGTGGGACCTACGGACAAGATGATTGAACGGTTATGGGAAACGTGCGCATTAAATGCGCCATAGACAAGACATGCTACATAAAACAGTGTGATATGACGCGATTGGGCGGAAAGTTGAAAAGGCCCTTTGGTTGCGGGGATAGCCGGAACATATCAGCTCACAGTTCGAATGTCGCACTGCGAGCTGGGGGGGCTTGATGTTATGGGTATTTTCTGTCCTACTCTATGAGGGCTGGGCCCAACTTATTGGGCCGATACAACTGTCAAAGGAGCTAATGGGCCTCAAGTTGAGACCTATCAAAGCGAGCTCGCACATGGCCGAAACTCAGCTTGGAATAATGTCATTTGGGCGAGCTCCCAGCGACCTCGCTGATTACCGGCTTAGCCAACCAGCTCGCTTGATAAAAGGCCAAAATCCTGACGAGCTGATGAGGCAACAGGCCGAGGGCCACCCCCAGTCGTGCAGCCCAGGCCCATCACTCTCAACCCATCTGGCTAGTCCATGTTAGTCCCATCTTGGTCCTTTCATAACGACATCATTACCACGGAGCTTGGATTTCTGCGCGCCCGCCTCCAATCCCATCTTCATTAATGACAGGTCCTCTCGCCGTTAATGACTGGTCTCATCCACATTAATGAAGGTTCCATCGGTACCTTCTTACAGCATGGACATCCTTCGCCGGCATTAGGTATTCTGTCCCATCTCCTAAGATAGACATGCTACACCTAAGGAAAAACATCCCTCGATATATATGGGCCGACTCTGGTAAGAAGGGGTAAGACTTTACTTTCAAATTAACACATTTCTTCTCTCTGGACTCCCCACAGACTCGCTTATTAACTTAAGCTTCGGAGTACCTTGCAGGGACGGAGACAAGGCTCAGGAGATCAGAGATCAGACATCACAAATACGCTCTTCGGATCCATTGCACCAGGCGGGCCAAAAGAATCATAGTCGACCAATTCTGAACGTCGACATTTGGATGCACCGGGTATGTCCCATATCGGTTGCCCAGAGGGCAACCACTGAGGGTCTCATAAGTGCGGTGGGCCTACTGGTCGTCGAATGGCGATAGCTAAGAGCTAACCCACACCTGTGGGCCCCACGATGATGACACGATGTGTGTAACACCCCAAGAGCCCAGATGAGGGTAGTATATATCGAGAATAAGTAAGGAATAAAACAACACCAGCTGGATACCTTTTGGGCTGAATGTAGGCATAGAACTCCCAAGTTAAGCATGCTTGACCTGGGGTAATCCAGGGATGGGTGACCCCCTTGGGAAGTTTGCGTAGGCCCATCAGGGTAAGTTGTTCTGGACCTTCCTATCGCTCGATGGGGGTGTTACAAAAATGTGTGTCAACATTTGGCGCCGTCTGTGGGAAACCCCATAATGGTCCCTACAACCCCGGATAAGGGAGGGGCCGATAGAGCCCCACCACACCTGTCGGGGGGGATGGTGTGGATGCACCGGGTATGTCCCATATCGGTTGCCCAGAGGGCAACCACTGAGGGGCTCATAAGTGCGGTGGGCCTACTGGTCGTCGAATGGCGATAGTTGAGAGCTAACCCACACCTGTGGGCCCCACGATGATGACACGATGTGTGTAACACCCCAAGAGCCCAGATGAGGGTAGTATATATCGAGAATAAGTAAGGAATAAAACAACACCAACTGGATACCTTTTGGCTGAATGTAGGCAGAGAACTCCCAAGTTAAGCGTGCTTGACCTGGGGTAATCCAGGGATGGGTGACCCCCCTGGGAAGTTCGCGTAGGCCCATCAGGGTAAGTTGTTTCGGACCTTCCTATCGCTCGATGCGGGGTGTTACAAAAATGTGTGTCAACAAGTCTAATGCAAAGCAATTCACAGTGAACGGGTAGCAGCTTAAGCCATTCTACGAGAGCTTTCAGGAGCATATTGTGGAGGAGCTACATCTCCTCAACGCCACCTCCATTTGATACATCAGGCTGTTTCTCTCTCCCTAATATTTTACATTTACTTATCCTATTCTTGATTGGAATTGCATGTTTACATTGAGGGTAATGTAAAGTCTAAGTGTGGGGGGGTAGCATTCTTATTTTAGTAGCATTTTCTTTATCTTTTCATATTTCTTTTTCCTTGGGTCTAGTTGAGTCTGTTTTGCGTGGAAATGCAAGTTAAGCAATTAAGTCTAAAAGAACCCAGCATGATTAGAACTTCAATCTTATCTTCCTTGATTTCAAGTGACTTGGTAATGAGTTTGATTTGATAGATTGATTGGGTAGTCTACAGCCGTGAGGATTTTGAGCCTATTGTCTTTCTTGTGTGTGCATTCACCTATCATGATCTCCACTCTAGAACTTGTTTTGATTCTTGGTTGAGGCTATATTTGTTCATGCATGACTCTAACATGATTAAGGCATTCTTTCTTGTCCCCATTTGGCCATTTTGTTATTCAAAAAAAAAAAAAAATCAATCAATCCCTTTCGCTTGCCACTTAGAGCCATCATTCTTACCCTTCATTTTCATACACCTTTTTGGACCTTCCAACCTTAGGAAGAGGAATATTAAGTGCATTCTAGAGAGAGAGATTGAATTCATCAATCAAGCAAGACATAAGGCCAAAGGTCATTTGCATCCATGAAAAAGAAAAAGAAAAAGAAAAGCAAGCAAAGGATAGAATGGTAAGAAGGAGCGTAAAACGCACTCACCTCCTCTTTCAAAAAAAAATGAAATGAAAAAAATTGATGAGAAAAAGAAGAAAGCAAAGTTGAGACAGAGCGTAAAATGCACTCAACCGAATAAAGATGCAATGTTTTTCATAATGCTTGGAAATTCTATCTCTTGATCTTGGAGTTGCATGAAATATTTTCTCGACCTAAGGCATGTTTTCCTTCATTGTTGTCTTTCCATTTCTTTCTTCCCTACATTACAACCCTGAATAAGTCCTTTTGATTTGTGGCATGCATGTGACATGGATAGTGGAGATTGAGAAGATAAACAAGCTTATGGTAATGGAATTGTGATTGGGTGAATTTGAGCGAAACAGTCACCACCACCTTTTGAGAGATTTTTGAGCATACATTTGTCCTGTGAGAGGCTTCTACTTTTGATTTGTCTTATTGAATGAATTGCCATGTCACTTGTTTTCTTGGAAGTAGAGGAAAGATGATCTTTGAATGATGAATTCTTGAAGACTTACCTTGCATCTGATTTGTGTTTTTCCACATTTTTATTTTCGAGTCATAGAGTCTAGTGTTTTGCCCAGGAGTGCAAAAGTATAAGTATGGGGGAGTTGATAGCATGCATATTTATGCTATATTTTGTCATTTCACCTCAATCTTATTATACCATTTGAAGTAATTTTTGCTGATCTTTCATTGTTTCTATTTTATTATACTTCAAATCCTCCTTACACTATTTTCTTTCTTATTTCTATGGATCCAAGCTTGCATAGCTTTAGGGAATACTGGATGGGCTAGAGAAGCAGCTGGAAAAGACTTGAAGTGGCAGATTTGGACTGCATTTGGGCTGCTCAATTCTATTGTTTTGGGCTCACTTATCTCAATATCTGTTGGGCTAGGCTAGGCCCAACCCTAGCCTTCCTAGCTCTTCCTTTCTTAGCCATGTATTTAAGGCCTCTTAGCACTTATTTTCCACATGATATTGAGAGGAGAAAAGAGAGGAGATTCTGGTCGTTTTTCTGGTTGTTAGCACTTATCTGTTTTCTTCATTTTCGTCTCCATTTTTGTCTTTCTTGCTGCAATGAAAGGCTAGAGGTATTGTAACTGGTTGTGTATCTTGTACCCATGTGGAATCTGAGTCTCGGATGAGCTACAAAAACCTGGTTTGTTTGTTTTAATCTTATTCATTTCCATTTGGTTTAGTTTGAGCAGATTTTGGAATGCATGGAGTTCATGGCAGGTTTGTGTGAATTTGCATGGATTCATTTTCTGTTAAATGCTTAAGAGAACAGAGTGTTGTAGCCGGTTGGTATAACATCTCGGAAATGAATATAATGTGTTTGAATGGTTGTTCTTGCATAGCTTCGAATGGGTTGAATAGAGAATGAATGGCTACATTTTGTTTATAAGAGATATCTGTATTCATTTTGTTGTTCCACTCATTCTAATCCTTGGACGGTTGTTGGGGATGCTTTGAGTTTGATATCCGAAGATTCAAAACATCTAACAAACCAAGATCTATAGGTTGGGCAAGGAAGATTTCACAAAGGGGACAAATACACAGCTGGTTGCATTTCATTTACTGATTTTCATCTATCCTTGTTTGTTTTCTGTTTTGTTATTTAGTTTTCTGTCAAAACCCCCCCTAAACAAACTGATGTTTATATTGGTTCTCCATGTGGTAGAAGAAAGTGAGGCTCCTTGTGAGAGACGACCTAGGGTGCACTTTGCTGCAAACTAGAAGAGAGGTATATAGATATCTAATCTAATCTGGAGTGGTTCGACAACCGCTGGCCACACTCTCCATTGACTTTTTGGACGTCGTTTATAACAATTTGGTAATACGACCTGATTAGTAGCTGTATTTTTGCTATACCGAAAACTATTCCTGTTCTCATTTCTTTTATCACTAAAAATCATAATTTAAATCACTTGTCGTTACTATACCATTTTCCTTGGCTATCTAGGGTCCGGGGTACTCCTTCTGACTAATTCGATCGTCCAAAGCTATGTTAATGTGCCCTATAGTCTTATTTTTTCCAAAATTCCATTTATGCCCTTTATCAAATATCATTTTTATCCTCAAATTATTCCCGGGTATTACAAGTAGATTCCTCGGTGACTTACAACAGGAAAAGATCATGGTACTATGAGGTTTGGCATGCCAAGGCCATGAGAGACACAGATAGTATGTTTCAGCATCACGTGGGCTATGATGGCATTATAGTATGATGATGATCTATGTGCCGCTATATGTACTTGTGTGCATGTGTATAGGCATTAGACCAGTTTCTACTAGTGTGTCCTGAGACTCGATGTATGCATCATATATAAAAAGTATAGAAGACTTAGGTAGTTAGGTGAGCAACTTATGGGGGTTGTCTCTTGGCATCTATTTTTCCTACACTATATTTTCCTTTGAATCTTAAATTATTTAAACTTATGATACATATTTTCGCTGTTCATATTACTATTATATTATTGTATACGTGATATTCATCCTAGTATTTTTATTACATACTCTCCTAGTGGGCATGACATACCTTATACTCACAAGATTCACCTATTTTTTTTAAAAAAAATATTGTCAGGAGATTCTTCTTTTGAATATTGTCCAGCAGATCTTCTAGTATGATATCAGACTTCTGTGGAGATGTACATATACTGATGAGTCTGTTCTTTTATATTTTATTTTTGTAGTACATAATTGTGCTAAAGACATGAGATATGAGACTATAATAATAATTGAAAAGTGTTAGATTATTTAATTCATTCTATATTTCCCTTATGCAAGAAACAAAAATTGGGATCATAATTGTTTTTCTTAATTGCCACTTCAAGTGAACATCAAAACAATTACGGATTATGGATTTAGTTTGACTATAAATCACACAATTAAATTAATTAATATACCTTTTTAATTAATCAAAGCATACAATTATTAAGATGTAAAATAAAGCAACACAGATATTTAAATAAAAAAATAAATAAGATTAAGAACAAATCTCACCATTTTACTAGCTATTTTTAAATTTCTTAAATCAACTAAAAATTTTAGCTACACATAATAAAATAAAAATAGCACAACAACCTAAACAATCTTCCCCTCCGTCTAGCCGCTGGGCCTTGCGCGGCTTGCTGCTTCGTACTTCTTCTCTGCGTGAATCCCCTTTTTAATTCTCTTGCTGCCTTGTCAATCCCGTCCACAGCTGCTGCTCCCCTCTCTTCTCTCACATATATATATATATATGTATGTGTGTGTGTGTGTCTCATGTGGCTGCACCCTAGCTGGCCCATCTCTAATTTCTCCATGGACCCATTTCAATTTAATTGTATGCGCAGCTTGGGCCTTCAATTCAAATCCTTGCACGTTGCTTCCTGGTCCTTGAGTTTCCAAATTTTAAGTAGCCTTTTCAATTTGTATTATAATATATACATGGGACTCCATATATATATGCAGATATATGGGCCTCTAAATATATATTATATTATAAATCAATTGTAATTCTAATTTGGTCTTCACGTCTTCCTTTTGCTTGAATATATATATATATATTATAATATTATATATATTTTTATATATATAAATCAAGCATGACTCATTAATTTCTTTTCAATTTAATAATAAGCGGGCCATGTCCTTTAGCTTTCAAATTTCAATTTGTAATAGCAGCTTCCAAATCATCTCAAATTACGCTAATTAATTTCCTTTGCCTTTCTTGCAAAAAGATATTCAATATATAAAATCTATATAAACATATATTTTAAGTAGGAGAATAAGAAAAAAAATTAGATAAAAATGTGTAACAATACGGATTAAAATTATTTTTTTATTTTTTTAAACATAACTTATTATATTTTGCCACTAATGTCTTATATATAAAAGATCTTCACAAATAAACACCTTAAGACATAAAACATGCTAAGTAGACTAAATATTAGAAAAATAAAAATATAAAATTATGACTTTATGATTTATCAAATACCAAGCGAAAGGTTAGCAGATGTTATGCGACATGTGCAAGAGAATTATTAAGAAGTACAAAATTGCTTAGTCATTTTTAACTAGAGTGAGATGATATCATGGGATGCTTTAGACATAGATTTTGTTTAGCTTACAACTTTTTTAAAAAAGAAGCGTTTTGGAGAGATCACTCCCCAGAGCTGATATTCTGCGATGGGGCACTTGGCAAAGAGGATGATTTGTACTACCTAGCGGGTCATAAAACCTAGGATAATGTCGAGATTGGAGCGCGAGGCACGAAATGGATTCGAACATCCACATATATGAAGTAGACAACAAAGTCCACGAATACGAGAAGGATTGAGGGGTCCACAAAAGAGGAATGGACTGAGGAGTCCATGAACGAGAGTGGACTGAGGCATCCAGGAACATCGAAAACGCTTTAAAAGCTTAAGACTCGAAACTTTGGCAACAATTGTCAAGTAGTTTGAGGCACTTTCTTGGCTAATTATGGCCTAGGCAGGCAGACTTTGCACTCTCAAATTTTAGGGTGCATTCTTGATCTCCCATTTTCATACGAGGAACTTACGCTAAAGGCATTCATAATAGATTGAACTAAGACTCTCTCAAGAGACTGGTCAATTACCTACTGCTTAAGGCTAGTGATTGCATATGAGTATGCATGTTTACACAAATGGCATATATCATTATGCAAGGAACATATGCTTGGTGTGCATGTATGCATTTTTCACATGCATTCATTTAATGCATGTATGTGTGCGTTCATAAACATAAAGTAGGAACATAAAATAATGAAATATTAAAAGGCGTCAATGAGTTACCAACAATGGTGTGCAATATCCAATTGCTTTAGACAGGGATAAGGCGTTTCGCAAGTACCTATGTTCTTGCGAGGACACAAAAAGAACCCAGATCCCTAGTGTAACGGGGACCCTGACCTCCTCCAGCTTGTCAAGGGTAAGACAATTGTATATATAAAATCATGAAAAAAGTGAAATAATTCCAAGGGTAACAGTATACCTACTAGGCAATATGAAATACCAGGCCCTGATAAATATATATGGATAAAATCTCAATAGAAATCCAGAACAAGATAAAAATCATTCCGTATCTGACATCAATAAGGGATACTACTGTACCACCTACAACTAGGGGTAATGAACATGCCCGAGTCCTAGGGTCATGCGGGAGGGATGACACTATGATCTGTGCAATGTGAGCCTCTGGGGGATGTTAGTCCCTTAGGGTTGGTTCGATCCATGATGAGTCGCACTGAACTCCCCATTTCATTTTGGGGATACGCACTCCTCACCGCGATCTTTATTTTGAATAGGGTTCCAAGTAAGTCAGTTACTCAGACTCCATATGAGATATGGAAAGGAAAGAAGCCAAATTTATCTTTCCTTAAGATTTGGAGTTGTGAAGCTTATGTCAAGCGTATTGATAGTAATAAGCTAGAACCCAAATCGATGAGATGTTTGTTTGTAGGATATCCAAAAGAAACAAATGGATATTACTTTTACCACCCACAAGAACAAAAGGTGTTTGTTACCGAGCATGCGGTATTCCTTGAGAAGGAATACCTAAATGCTATGGTTAGTGGGAGGAATGTTAAACTCGATGAGATTCGAGGTGATCCACAAACAGATACTCCTTTCCAGGAACCCAAGGAAGATCAGACACAAGATGTTGTGTCAATTCCCCAATCTTCCACACAAGGACTTCGTAGGTCAACGAGAGTTCGTCATGAGCCCGAGAGATATGGATTTCTCATCTCAACACATGGAGATGTGCTTCTGGTTGAGAATGACGAACCAAATCCTATGACGAAGCAATTGACTCTAGGAAATGGCTTGATGCCATGAAATCTGAAATGGATTCCATGTACACTAACCAAGTATGGACTTTGGTCGATCCACCTAAGGGTATTAGACCCATTGGGTGTAAGTAGGTCTTCAAAAAGAAGACTGACATGGATGGCAATGTACAGACGTACAAAGCCAGGCTCGTGGCCAAAGGTTTCAGTCAAAGACAAGGAGTTGACTATGACGAAACCTTCTCGCCTGTAGCAATGATAAAATCCATTCGAATTCTGCTTGCAATAGCTGCCTATCATGACTATGAGATTTGGCAGATGGATGTCAAAACAGCTTTCCTCAATGGAAACCTGATTAAGGATGTGTATATGACACAACTTGATGGTTTTATCATCCAAGAACATGCAAATAAGATTTGTAAGTTACAAAGGGCCATTTATGGTCTATAGCAAGCATCCCGGAGTTGGAGTCAACGTTTTGATGAAACAATCAAAGAGTTTGATTTTTCACAAAACGAAGATGATCCTTGTGTTTACAAGAAGATTAGTGGGAGCGCGGTGGTCTTTTTAGTCCTCTATGTAGACGATATATTGCTCATAGGGAATGATGTTCCCATGTTGCAATCAGTTAAAAAATGGCTTTCAGAAAATTTCTCCATGAAGGATTTGGGAGAAGCAACCTATATTCTGGGAATAAGGATCTATAGAGATAGATCCAGGAGGTTGCTAGGTCTCTCCCAAAGCGCGTACATTAACAAGGTGCTAAAGAGGTTTAGCATGGAAGATTCTAAGAAGGGGAATCTTCCCATGTCACATGGAATACATCTTTCAAAGGCTATGTGTCCGAAGACACAAGATGAAAGAGATAAGGTGAGTCGAGCACCATATGCCTCAGCCATTGGCTCGATTATGTATGCCATGTTATGTACGCGGCTTGATGTCGCATATGCTTTGAGCATATGTAGTAGATATCAAGCTGATCCAGGTGAGAAACACTGGATTGCAGTGAAGAACATCCTTAAATACTTGAGAAGGACTAAAGAGATGTTCTTGGTATATGGAGAAGGAGAGCTTACCGTGAAGGGGTTCACGGATGCCAGTTTCCAGTTCAACCATGATGATTTTAAATCACAATCGGGATTCATATTCTGCTTGAACGGCGGGGCCGTTTGCTGGAAGAGTTCCAAACAGGAAACAGTTGCAGATTCAACAACTGAAGCCGAGTACATAGCAGCTGTCGAAGTAGCTAAGGAGGTTGTATGGATCCGTAAGTTCATTGGTGAACTTGGAGTGGTGCCCAGCATTGTTGATCCAATAACAGTGTATTGTGACAACAATGGAGCCATCGCGCAAGCGAAGGAACCACGGTCTCATCAGTGGACCAGACATGTATTGCGGCGTTACCATCTGATAAGAGAAGTTATCAGCCGGGGTGACATCCGTATAGAGAAAGTACCGACGGACGACAACATCGCAAATCCCTTAACTAAAGCTCTGTCCCAGGAAAAACATGAAAAACATGTTCGATCATCAGGTATGAGATACATGAGTGATTGGCTCTAGTGCAAGTGGGAGATTGTTAGTGTAGGTGCTCTAGACCCAATTAGATTGGGCAAATTGTGCATTGACATTTGTAATCATATTTCATATTAAATAAAGAGTTATTTAATTCTACAAGAAGTCATTCTATTAGTTTCTTGTTATTAATGTAATGATCGGATGAAACTAGATAGAAGTCCATATGATGTATACTGTGATTAATCTATAAAGATGTGAGATGATGCATCACAATTTCTCGACATCATTAAATGTCCCAAGTCGTAGCAATGTTAAGAATAGACATTGACAATTGCGGTAAGACTTGTATGTGCTATGTTTTTGCTATGTGATAGCAATGGGGTCTCACACCCATAGGCATGGGGATGCCTAGACAAGTACATAGGTGACTAATGTTGGAGAACGTGTCACTGGACATGACTCGCCATGAGAATCCATTTTGGTTATATTTTGATGGAATTCTCATACGAGATGGGTGTAACTAATCCTTGGACCTGAGGTTGTCACGGTCATCTCATAAGAAGACCGATATGCTTTGACATCGTTTCGATGGGCCTAGATAAAGGCTGCACGTGGTCGATCGTTAGGCATATCGTGAGGCTTATGGAGTTGGGTGCGTAACCAAGATGGGACTCGTTTATCCCTTGATAGAGGATGATGTATCTAAGGCACCTTCGGTGGATATTCACTTTAAATCCATGGCCATGGTGAAAGAGATCAATAAGGAGTTATTGATTCACTTTCTATTAAGTGAAGATATCCGAATGACCGAAGAAAGACTTATGTGATCATAATCAAGCAACACATTGTCAACTTGAGATCACATAGGATATATTGACGAGAGGATCGAATTACACGGTAACTATGCTCGTGAAAGGTTATTTGCGGATTATGAATCCTTCTGAATAATTGGGTAGGCATGATGCCTTGCTAGAGGCCAATCTTGTCTTATGTGTTCGTACCGACACATTGCCAACATATTCGGGAGCCTAATGAGTCATACGCAATAGGCACGGTCCCTGGCTTAAACCAAGAAAACGGATGTATGGTTAAGTGGGACACTTCGGCAAAAAGTTGTGCCGTTGTAGGTTCTCATGGGAAAAGAACAAACAGACGTAATGACGTCGATATGAAGAGAGGTCGTTATAAAGGAAAAAGTTTCCTAAAATAACAATTGATTAAATTAGAAAGTAGTTTCTAACTTAATGATTAAATTAGAAAGAAGTTTCTACTTTAATAATTTGGGCTTAATTTAATACTTGGGCTAAATAATGTATTTGGGCCAAATATTAAATTAAATTAAATATTTGAGTTAAATTAGATTTGGGTCAAATATTAAAGAAAAACAAATATTAAATATTTGGGCTTGAATTAGATTTGGACCAAATATTTTATAAATGGATTTGGGCCACTTTAATTGGACTAGGATTAATGAGCTAGCCCAATCCATGTCTATTAGGGTTTGGGAAACCCTAGGAGGTTGTTTCTGTATAAATAGCCCTTTATGGGATGCCCAAATTAAGCCTTTTTATTTTGTTGGTTTTCAAGAGTTGAAAATCGATTATTTTCCCATCCATTCATAATCCTTGTTAGGAGAAGGAGTTAGCACTCCCATTCCGCTCTCCTCGCCAACGGACGCGCGCCGCGTATCATAAGTTAGAGGCCGGACACTTGGATGGCTTGAATCCGCAAACGACTTAAAATCTAAAGGTTAGATTTACTTTATTATGTTTGTGATTGTTTTTGATTTCGACGTTGATCCAATCGCCAGAATCGGGGTAAGGTTCAAAAATTTTGAGCTATGCTGCTTGCCCCGTAGCGATCTTGCTTTTCTTTCAATGGCTACTCAAAAGGAGAGTGAATTGAGTAATTAAAAATTTTCTCCTTTTTAATAAATATTATTGATTCATTATTTTATTTAAGAATATATATTTGATAATTAAAATAAATTATATTTGAGATTAATAATTAATGCAAGCCACAAGATATAACAAAAAAAAATAAAATGAAGCACAAGATAATTTATAGTGGTTCGGTGTTTCCATACACACCTGATTCACTTTCCCAAGATCTAACCACTCTTGGAGTTTCACTAAATCAATTTCACCAAGGTTTCCACACTAACTCCTCTTAGAAACTAGATACATAGTAAATTATAATGGGTTCTAGAAAATCACTGCACCAAGATTTTCTTCCTAGCTTACCTTGGAAACTATATTTACCTAGATTTTAATGGTTATAGGAAACCTATACAAACCTCAATGATAATTTAAATATTTACAAATAATTTGTCCATACTTGGACACAAATAAACAATTAAGTAAAAAAATATATAAGGTAATAATAATTAAATAAATAAATAAATTAGTGACCTTGGAGAAATTCAGAGTAGACTTGAATATATTTTTCTCCTCTTGCCTTGTGACTCTTCGGTTGATGTACAATAATACTTCGCGAGCCTCTGATTGCATGGATGATAGTTTGAGAGCATTTGTGATCTTTTGGGTAATTTGGATTTGCAATGGAAGCACTTGATATCTTAAAAATGAGATTTGAGAGGGTATTTATAGGCATTTTGGACACTTTTTCAAGGGTAAAAAATTTGACCGTTATGACAGAAGTGTTAGTATAGGTGCTCTAGACCCAATCAGATTGTGCATGTTGTATACTGACAATTGCAATCATATTTATTATTGAATAAAGAATTATTTAATTTTACAAGAAGTCATTCTATAAGTTTATTGTTATTATTGTAATGATCGGATGAAACTAAATAGAAGTCCATATGATATATACCGTGATTAATCTATAAAGATGTAAGATTATGCATCACAATTTCTAGACATCATTAAATGTCCCAAATCGTAGCAATGTCAAGAATGTACATTGACAATTGCGGTAAGACTTGTATATGCTATGTTTTTGCTATGTGATAGCAATGGGGGTCTCACACCCATAGGCATGAGGATGCCTAGACAAGTACATAGGTGGCCAATGTTGGAGAACGTGTCACTGGACATGACTCGCCATGAGAATCTATTTTGGCTATATGTTGATGGAATTCTCATAGGAGATAGGTGTAACTAATCTGTGGACATGAGGTTGGCGCGGTCATCTCATAAGAAGATCGGTATGCTTTGACATTGTTTCGATGGGTCTAGATAAAGGCTTCATGTGAGCGATCCTTGGGCATATCGTGAGGCTTATGGAGATGAGTACATAACCAAGATGAGACTCGTCTATCCTTGATAGAGGATGATGTATCTAAGGCGCCTTCGGTTGATATTTACTTTAAATCCATGGCCATGGTGAAAGAGATCAATAAAGAGTTATTGATTCACCTTCTATTATGTGAAGATATTCGAATGACTGAAGAAAACTCATGTGATCGTAATCAAGGAACACATCGCTAGACTTGAGATCGCATAAAATACAATGACGAGAAGATCAAATTACACGATAACCATGCTCGTGAAAGATTGTTTACGGATTATGAATCCTTCTGAATAATTGGGTAGGCATGATGCCTTGCTAGAAGCCAATCTTGTCTTATGTGTTCATAACGATATATTGACAACATATTCATAAGCCTAATAAGTAATACGCAATAGGTACGATCACTGGCTTAAACTAGGAAAGCGGACGTATGGTTAAGTGGGACACTTCGACAAAAAGTTGCGCCGTCATAAGTTCTCATGAAAAATAAATAAATAAACGTAATGACATGGATATGATGAGGCGTCATCATAAAGAAAAGAGTTTCCTAAAATGACAATTAATTAAATTAGAAAAGAGTTTCTAATTTAATAATTTATGCTTAAGTTAATATTTGGGCTAAATAAAGTATTTCGCCCAAATATTAAATTAAATATAATATTTGGACTAAATTAGATTTGAGCCAATTATTAAATAAAATATTATATTTGAGCTAAATTAAATTTGGGTCAAATATTAATATTTAAATATTATATTTAGGTTAAATTAGATTTGGATCAAATATTTTATTTAAATTAATAATTAGATTTGGGCCACTTAATTAATTACTTGCTGGACTAGAATAAATGGGCTGACCCATATCCACTAGGATTTTGGAAACCCTAGGAGGCCATGCTCCTTTATAAATACCCCTTTATGGGTTGCCTAAATTTGATGAATGGTTTTGTGTGGTTTTTTTTTTCAGGATTTGAAAAAATTATTGTCGTTAACTTTTCCTCATTTTTTTTTTTGCATCAATTCGAAATGAGGGTATTCTTTTCTATCCATACACAAGCTGTAAAAAAGAGAAGGAGCTAGCACTCTCGTTTCACTCTCCTCGCCAACGGACGTGTGCCGCGTATCACGAGTTAGAGGTCGGACACTTGGACAGCTCGGATCCACAAATGACTTGAAAATCTGAAGGTTAGATTTATTTTATTTTGTAAGTGAACGATTTGATTTTGACGTTGATCGAATTGCTAGGATTGGGGTAAAGTTCAAAAATTTTAAACTACGTTGCTTGCCCTGTAGTGAACTTGCTTTGCTTTCGGTGGTATCAAAGCCATTGTCGAGATTTTTCAATTCCCTACATACGCATTTGATTATGTTAATATTTGGGAAATTAATAAATATTGTTGCGTTTGAATTGCAAAACGTTTCTTGTTGAAGGGAAAAAACATCGTGTGTGACACAAAAAGGGCGAAATAGGGATTCAGGTTGCATATGGATGCATTGGTGGGTTGATAGGAGTGATGATGCGGGGCCCGCGCGCGTAAGGCACGACCAAGGGTAGCCCAAGTGCGCACAAGGCTTAGCGTGGTGCGGTAGTGCACAGCCAGGTGTGATTGAGTGCGCGGGAGCTGGCAGACGCTGCGGCGCGCTCGCAGGGCCCTGCCAGGGACAGTCACTTGTGCGTAAGGCGCATCTAGGGAGTAAGAAGTTGTTCGCACGGGCCAGGAGTGGCTCTGAGCCCCCCACGCCCCCTGCTACTGTCAGCCTGTGTGACAAGTGCGACCAGCAGCTGACCGGCCCCCCGCTACCTTGGGCTGTGTTTTGGCTCTTCCCCGGGGCACACTAAAAGCACCCAAGCCGACCCACTAGTGGCCCAATGTGTTCCTTGTCCTCGGGTGAGGTCCGGTCAAATTGTTTGGCATTTTTTGGGTTTTTTTTTATCCAATCCATGAGTGTATGACACTTATGGGCCGTGATTGAAATGGGTCAGGACCGTTAATTGGGTGTTTTATTTATTATTTGGCTTCTAGTGCATGTTTGACATGCATTGGTTAATCCAAGGCCTGTTGAGCCTTGTTAATTGGAGTAATGGATAAAGCCCAAGTGTAATACCTGAGAACTTTGGGTAATTAAGAAATAGTATTTTATTAGAAAAATCAAATTTTGAGGAAAATAGGTATCAGAATAGCCCGACAAATTGATCGAATCGACTGCCGGGAGTACCCTGGAGCCGAGATGCCTAAAGAAAATGATATGAAAGTGTCGAGTAATTTAAGATATGATTTATGGCATCGAAAGAATTTGGGTCGGGAATAGTTTTCGATACAGCTAAAAATACAGCTTTAGGATAGGCTGTAAAACCGAATTATTGTAGGGGGCCTCCGGAAAGACAATGGAACCCCGAGGGTATTCATATTTGATGTGTAGAACAACCCTTCAGTGGTTTCAGGAAGAAACTAATGGATTTGGGGCTAAAACAGAGATTCGGGCCAAAATGCAATTTCTTAAAGTTTACCGAATTGGCCGGAGGGAGGTCAAGATGGCGAGTTTTTGGAATCTTCCAAGAAGGAAAGAATGTTTTTAGGACTTGAGGGATGTATTGGTAATATTAGAAAGTTCAGGGGCTTAGTGAAAAGTGGTCAAAGTGAAAATGCCAAAATTAGGGGGTGAAAGTGTAATATTTCAAAGTTGAGGAGGAAGCTTCCTGCCATGGCCGAGAGACCCATTCTGGTCGCCGACCAGCGCCTACCGACAATGGGGATTTGTGCCAAATGGGTCGGGGATGCCTTTAGGTCGGGTTTGGGTTGTCAATCGGGCATGTGGTGGTCGGAAATTGATGATTACCGACCAAACTTTCGGTCGGATTTTGGAAGCTCCAAAAGGATGTTTTGTGGTCGGATTTTGGCGAGATTAGGTCGATCCAGGGGCGGTAGGAACCTCATAGGGGTCGGTTTAAGCATCCTTGAGCGTTTGGAAGCTCGGGGTCGCCTATAAATAAGAGATGGCCGAATGCCTTCAAAAATTAAAAGCTTAGATCGGTGAGTTTGTAAACGAATTGAGAGAAATGGATAAAGGGCTTTTGTTTCCCATGTCTCAAGCTTCATTTCTGCCAAATTTGAGCCATTTTGGTTGAGAGTTGAGGGAGATCCGAAGCTTCGTCGGAAAAACGAGCTTCGCCGGAAAATCGTGTTTAGCAGTCAAAAAATGGCTCCAATCGTCCGATTTGAAGCCATGGTCTTGTAGAGGATGAAGAGAGGAAGCCATAGGTTCAAACGGGAGGTCAAACGGAGGTCGGATGAAGAAGTTATGGCAATTAAACGGAAGGCAGCGCAACCAGT
This sequence comes from Diospyros kaki, assembly GCA_036245055.1. Lineage (NCBI taxonomy): Eukaryota > Viridiplantae > Streptophyta > Magnoliopsida > Ericales > Ebenaceae > Diospyros > Diospyros kaki. The sequence continues at coordinate 14,351,731 of BSEG01000009.1, read as the reverse complement.
CCGGCGAGCTGAAGGTTGAAGAAGACCGGCGCGTGGGGCACACGCGCCAGCTGGGACCCGCGAGTGGAGGCGCGTGGCCAGACTTTGGGAAGAGCGTGAGGGCGCGTCTAAGCTCAGAAAAATGTGAAAAAAATTGCTAAATTCTTCTAAATTCAAGTTCTAGCTCCTGTATAAAAAGAATTGAATTTGGAGTTCTCTAGGTCTCGTTTCTAGAATCAAAGTGCCTCGTTTCGCATGAAAACGCACCATCCGGGTAAGTCCAGTATTTTTCCTATGATGTTCATAGTTTATTATGATTTTTTGTGAAGAAAGATTGGAGAAAATAGCTTTGGAGGGATTTATTTAGATTTTTAGAGGCCAAAAATGGAAGAAAATAGAGAAAATATGGAAATTATGAGAAAAATAGGTTTCTGATTACTATATGTTGATTAGGGTGCCTTGAGGATTAAAGTGATGTAATTGGTGCAAATTTTGAGATTGGCACGAAAATCGAGGTCGGGCACGCAAACCGAGGCAATGCGCGTTTTTCGAGGTACTTTGGATTTTGTCAAAAGGTGAGCTGTTCTGACCCCAAAATTTGTTTATTCAAAGTTATTCTCTTAAACTTGATTTAATCCATGCAAATGTTTTGCTGCATGTGAATGTTTTATACCTGTTATGGTTGGTTTCATAGGGATTTGTCCCGAAATGGTTTATGCATGTGCATTGAATTTTTGTGATAAAATTATGTACATGAAATGTTGTTACACATGATCATTGGCTTGTTTTTGGGTTGGGATGTCAACTTATGAGGTGGCACTTGAAGTGGTAGCACTAGGGAAACGTGCCAAGGGAAAACTACCCACTTGTGACGGGGGCTGCGAGTGGACACCACCCTTGCGAGTCGACAAGTGGCGGGGCTGCGAGTGTACACCACCTCGGACCGGCAAGAGGGGGCTGCGAGTGGACACCACCCCAGATTCCTTGCGCGGTAGTATTGTTTCCAAGGTGGACGTGGATAGTGTTGATCATCATTTGGCCAGGATTAAGTGTGACGTGTGCTCCGTAAGCTTCTGAGTGGGAACGTAATGATGACGGGGTGGTTCCCGGGTTCATGCATTGACGTTGCTTCCTCTTAAGCCAGGACTGTGTTGTGCCAATGAGTCGATGTTGTTGTGTTGCCTTTAGAGAGATTGCATTTTCCCCGGTTAGGGTTAAGTGCTTGGTGGGTTTCTCTTGGGTCGGGTTTTTGTCATGATATTATGTTGTTTCATATCTTGCATACATTCATGAAAACGTTTTGAACTCTCACTTTGATGATTCATCATCTTATGTTGGACTTTGGTCCCTGGAATATTCTAACGTTCCAGGTGGTAGCAGCTATTCTAAAGGGAAAGGAATTGCCGAGGACTGACGGCAACTAGTAGATGGATAGTAGCATATGTTTTAGAATATATGTACTTCATTTTGATGATGTTAGATGATGATACAGTTTTGATGTTATATATAAAATGATTTCGGTTATGTATTACATCAGGTTTCGATCTAGCTTCCGCATTTGTATTGTGTAAAGATATTACCTGTCTTAGCTTGATGTTTTTAAGTTTGATATGCTGAGAAGGTAATTGGAATTGTCGGGGAAGTTATGGATTTAAGTGTTATGTGGTGAAATGTGCATGTCTAGGCTAGTTCTGGCTAAGGAAAGATTTGGTACTTAAGTGTGTCCGTTTGTGACCCACCTCTCTTTCCTGGGAACTTACCTGGTGCACTATTCACGAGCAGACACTTTTATTACATATTTATGAAAAAAATATTTCTCCGAAATTCATGATGGTTTATTCCGCATATATTAACGCCCCTCGGTTGGAGCGGGGTGTTACAGTTGGTATCAGAGCTGAAGATTTAGGAGACTTAGGAAAAGTCTGATTTGGAGTTTTAAGTGACTCTAGTATAGTCGATATCAGAGTTGAAATTTATTTGGAAGTCTTAAGTGACTCTGATATAGTTGATATTAGAGCCTAACCCTATTTGGAGAATTAGGGGAATAATTGTTAGGAGATTTAAGTAGCTCGGTTTCAGTTGATACCGGAGCGAATGTTTATTGGAGACTTAGCAAAACCCTGTTTGGAGACTCAAGGGTACTAGTAGGATTTGAGAATGATCTAGTTGAGAATAATTTGGTATAGATCGAGGATCCTAGGGAATGAGAAAACTTAGGATATTTCGGTCAATGTTTGGAGAATAGAAATTGGAGATTTCGATGTTTGACTTTAATGATAGATAGTGAGATAAGAATCTCGAAATTGATGAAATTGGAATTGAGGTAAAGTTACCTCGAGAAAGTACATTGGGTTTATTTTCGATTTAAATGATGGTATGATCGAGGTATAGTCTTGAACTTCGTAAAAATTTTTGGAAATTAGAAATTTTGACGATAGGTTGCCCTTAAGACGGTCACGTAGAAGCCGAAAATCGTTAGCAAGGTTAAGGTTACCTTTAAGTGAGTTTAGCAATGATTAAGAAAGTTCTTTTTCAGATAGTGAATGCTCGGGAAGCATGTCACGATAGGTTTCATATCAGGATTGTTCGTGTGACTATTTTGGAGACTAGCTGAATTTGGAGTTACATTCGGAAGTTGTTTGTTAGAATTTCGTGTTAACCATTATTTTGCAGGAACTGGATATATTTGGAGATTTCGAGGATTCTAAGGATTTTTGGAATTTGGAACCAATGATTGCAGAATTGAGGTAAGTCTAGCTTTCGGAATTTTTATATCAGTCTTGAGGATCTTTAGATATCATGATTAGGAAAGCTATCGAGTGATGTGAGCCGTTGGATCGTGAGATGATTTGCCAAAAGATTAGTGATGATTTGTGATTGAGGTATTTAAGTTTGTTCAATATTGGGAGTTGTTATCAGTAATTTGATTTATTGAGAGCAAAAATTTCGAGGACGAAATTTCCTAAGGGGGGGAGAATGTAATACCTGAGAACTTTGGGTAATTAAGAAATAGTATTTTATTAGAAAAATCAAATTTTGAGGAAAATAGGTATCAGAATAGCCCGACAAATTGATCGAATCGACTGCCGGGAGTACCCTGGAGCCGAGATGCCTAAAGAAAATGATATGAAAGTGTCGAGTAATTTAAGATATGATTTATGGCATCGAAAGAATTTGGGTCGGGAATAGTTTTCGATACAACTAAAAATACAGCTTTAGGATAGGCTGTAAAACCGAATTATTGTAGGGGGCCTCCGGAAAGACAATGGAACCCCGAGGGTATTCATATTTGATGTGTAGAACAACCCTTCAGTGGTTTCAGGAAGAAACTAATGGATTTGGGGCTAAAACAGAGATTCGGGCCAAAATGCAATTTCTTAAAGTTTACCGAATTGGCCGGAGGGAGGTCAAGATGGCGAGTTTTTGGAATCTTCCAAGAAGGAAAGAATGTTTTTAGGACTTGAGGGATGTATTGGTAATATTAGAAAGTTCAGGGGCTTAGTGAAAAGTGGTCAAAGTGAAAATGCCAAAATTAGGGGGTGAAAGTGTAATATTTCAAAGTTGAGGAGGAAGCTTCCTGCCATGGCCGAGAGACCCATTCTGGTCGCCGACCAGCGCCTACCGACAATGGGGATTTGTGCCAAATGGGTCGGGGATGCCTTTAGGTCGGGTTTGGGTTGTCAATCGGGCATGTGGTGGTCGGAAATTGATGATTACCGACCAAACTTTCGGTCGGATTTTGGAAGCTCCAAAAGGATGTTTTGTGGTCGGATTTTGGCGAGATTAGGTCGATCCAGGGGCGGTAGGAACCTCATAGGGGTCGGTTTAAGCATCCTTGAGCGTTTGGAAGCTCGGGGTCGCCTATAAATAAGAGATGGCCGAATGCCTTCAAAAATTAAAAGCTTAGATCGGTGAGTTTGTAAACGAATTGAGAGAAATGGATAAAGGGCTTTTGTTTCCCATGTCTCAAGCTTCATTTCTGCCAAATTTGAGCCATTTTGGTTGAGAGTTGAGGGAGATCCGAAGCTTCGTCGGAAAAACGAGCTTCGCCGGAAAATCGTGTTTAGCAGTCAAAAAATGGCTCCAATCGTCCGATTTGAAGCCATGGTCTTGTAGAGGATGAAGAGAGGAAGCCATAGGTTCAAACGGGAGGTCAAACGGAGGTCGGATGAAGAAGTTATGGCAATTAAACGGAAGGCAGCGCAACCAGTCCGGCGAGCTGAAGGTTGAAGAAGACCGGCGCGTGGGGCACACGCGCCAGCTGGGACCCGCGAGTGGAGGCGCGTGGCCAGACTTTGGGAAGAGCGTGAGGGCGCGTCTAAGCTCAGAAAAATGTGAAAAAAATTGCTAAATTCTTCTAAATTCAAGTTCTAGCTCCTGTATAAAAAGAATTGAATTTGGAGTTCTCTAGGTCTCGTTTCTAGAATCAAAGTGCCTCGTTTCGCATGAAAACGCACCATCCGGGTAAGTCCAGTATTTTTCCTATGATGTTCATAGTTTATTATGATTTTTTGTGAAGAAAGATTGGAGAAAATAGCTTTGGAGGGATTTATTTAGATTTTTAGAGGCCAAAAATGGAAGAAAATAGAGAAAATATGGAAATTATGAGAAAAATAGGTTTCTGATTACTATATGTTGATTAGGGTGCCTTGAGGATTAAAGTGATGTAATTGGTGCAAATTTTGAGATTGGCACGAAAATCGAGGTCGGGCACGCAAACCGAGGCAGTGCGCGTTTTTCGAGGTACTTTGGATTTTGTCAAAAGGTGAGCTGTTCTGACCCCAAAATTTGTTTATTCAAAGTTATTCTCTTAAACTTGATTTAATCCATGCAAATGTTTTGCTGCATGTGAATGTTTTATACCTGTTATGGTTGGTTTCATAGGGATTTGTCCCGAAATGGTTTATGCATGTGCATTGAATTTTTGTGATAAAATTATGTACATGAAATGTTGTTACACATGATCATTGGCTTGTTTTTGGGTTGGGATGTCAACTTATGAGGTGGCACTTGAAGTGGTAGCACTAGGGAAACGTGCCAAGGGAAAACTACCCACTTGTGACGGGGGCTGCGAGTGGACACCACCCTTGCGAGTCGACAAGTGGCGGGGCTGCGAGTGTACACCACCTCGGACCGGCAAGAGGGGGCTGCGAGTGGACACCACCCCAGATTCCTTGCGCGGTAGTATTGTTTCCAAGGTGGACGTGGATAGTGTTGATCATCATTTGGCCAGGATTAAGTGTGACGTGTGCTCCGTAAGCTTCTGAGTGGGAACGTAATGATGACGGGGTGGTTCCCGGGTTCATGCATTGACGTTGCTTCCTCTTAAGCCAGGACTGTGTTGTGCCAATGAGTCGATGTTGTTGTGTTGCCTTTAGAGAGATTGCATTTTCCCCGGTTAGGGTTAAGTGCTTGGTGGGTTTCTCTTGGGTCGGGTTTTTGTCATGATATTATGTTGTTTCATATCTTGCATACATTCATGAAAACGTTTTGAACTCTCACTTTGATGATTCATCATCTTATGTTGGACTTTGGTCCCTGGAATATTCTAACGTTCCAGGTGGTAGCAGCTATTCTAAAGGGAAAGGAATTGCCGAGGACTGACGGCAACTAGTAGATGGATAGTAGCATATGTTTTAGAATATATGTACTTCATTTTGATGATGTTAGATGATGATACAGTTTTGATGTTATATATAAAATGATTTCGGTTATGTATTACATCAGGTTTCGATCTAGCTTCCGCATTTGTATTGTGTAAAGATATTACCTGTCTTAGCTTGATGTTTTTAAGTTTGATATGCTGAGAAGGTAATTGGAATTGTCGGGGAAGTTATGGATTTAAGTGTTATGTGGTGAAATGTGCATGTCTAGGCTAGTTCTGGCTAAGGAAAGATTTGGTACTTAAGTGTGTCCGTTTGTGACCCACCTCTCTTTCCTGGGAACTTACCTGGTGCACTATTCACGAGCAGACACTTTTATTACATATTTATGAAAAAAATATTTCTCCGAAATTCATGATGGTTTATTCCGCATATATTAACGCCCCTCGGTTGGAGCGGGGTGTTACACCAAGCCCAAATACTATTGAAACAGTTTTGTTGTCCAAAATTATACAAATTTCAATTTGTTGAAAATGTTTCAATGAGATTGATGCAACAATTAATTAATATAATTTGAATGAATCAATGTGATTGATTTCATGGGTGTATGGTATGGATTGAGTCAACCATTTATTTTATGTCAGGAATGAATGCTTGTAAATTTGGTTTTTGAAATAGGGTTTGTGTGTCTTGCCTCTCTTATACTCTGATGTATATTCTCTTCTTATCTCACTCCCCCTGAATGTAACTCGGGGTTTCTAATTCTATGTAATGTATGTTGAATAGAATAAAGTAGTGATAGTTGTTGTTTGTATGAAGGGCAAGAGATGGAACCAAATTGAAGACAACATTTGAAGACCAATGAAGGGTTGAAGAATGTGCTTGAGAAGCATGTTGTGATTCTTCACCTAGATTTTAACCCCGCTAGCTTCCCTTCTATGGCTAAGGGGTCTAGCTGTAGTTATCCATACTATACACCGATTTTAGTCATTTATTATGCATTATTAATTTGATTAATTGCATCTGATGAGACATAAATAAATAAATAAATAATAAATCCCTCATTAATATTAAGCCAACTTGCCTTATATCATTATGAGGCATTAGGTTTCTAGCTGACACTTGATTTGTTAAGTAACTCAAGGTCAAGTGTCATGGGCCATGAGATGTCCCTGAATGATGGGTCTGAGTTAACTAGAAAGGTGGGTTTTTTGAGTCACTAAAGGCCCACTAAGTATAGAGGCAAAGGTTGAGAGTTACATGAGATGTGTATGACAATGAATTGTCAACCCAATGCATCTAAGAGTTGCATGGAGATGCAATTGCTAGCAAGTACCTATCTAATCGATCCTAGCATAATTTGTTGAGTCACTCAAGGTTATGCAATGGGAGATGGGATCCTAGCCCACTAGAAAATCTTCCAACGGAATTTCTCGGGTCACGTCTTGAGGATGGCAAACTCATAGAAAATAGTGGGAGCAATTATAAAATGTTACTTCTTGCAATTTATGATTTTGTAATTCAATATGATTATATCATTTATCTCTATAATTCAGTTGTTGATCCAGACCGGTGCCTGGTAGCGCTACGCACAAGGGTTCGTGCCCCCGTAGTTGGTGGAACCTTTTGTGTCTCCATATGATATGTTATGTTATGTCATGACTTGTTTAAATACATATGATAGTTCTCTTGTACTTACTGAGACTCGCAAGAATCTCATCCCATATTTCCCCCTCCCAGGTGATAGCAAATAAGGAGACTGGAGGATAGATGTGGAACGTGGTGGCCTCTTAAAAAGGAATTTTAATAAATATCAAATTTGTCTTTCTTCCCTTTATCGTAACAAGTTTTCAAAGTTAAATGTTATGAGAAAGTTTGTTTAAAAGAGTATTTTGTGGTTTATGTTTTGTTTATGTCTTGACAAATTCGAATATCCGTATCGTTCCTTTATGAATGAAAAACCCCGCTTCCTTCAACTCTAATTTCTAATTTTGTAATCAATTGAAGCCATGAGACTATAAGGGTGTTATTTTGGAATTTTCATCTATTATTCTCAAACAAAGTTTTAAACCTCTTATATTCCTGATATTTGAAAGATATAGATATATTTGTACCTATGCTTCTTATTCTTCAAAAGTATAAGAGTTATTTTTATCACATAAATATGTATATGTGTATATATATCAAAGGGAAAAAAAATGTATTTAGAAATATGATCGCCTGTCCTACGCTTTTATATTCATGTAAGTTAAGGGTGTCACACTTCAAACCTAAACCTTCTCACGTATGGATTCTCCCAATTACATAATATCTCTAATTAAATAGTTCCTAATAATAGGAAATTATTATTTAAAACTCTAGAATTACATTCATGCCCTTGCATTTAATTTTCACATAATTTAAATGCCTTTAAATGCTATACTATTGATTAAAAATTCTAAATTGCCACATTAAATATTTAATTGACAAATTCTCTTAACCCAAAAATTTGCTAAATAATTCTCAGTAATTCTAGGCCCTTTTGACGGGTCGTTACATACATAAGTTCGCATATAAATAAAGATATGCTAAACATACTACAGGTAGCAAATTAAGCTTATTCTTCAGGTACCTCCTTTCCCTTAAAGCCATTTGTCAAACCTGAAATGTTTGAATATTGCATCTTGACCCTCAGGCCCGATCTCAGCCCTCTCCTCAGGCCCAATCTGTTCTTCCTTCTAAACGTAGCCTTGGCCCAGCGCCAACCTACCACGGCATCATTACAACTCTCAGTGGATATCTGTGCGGCCGTCTCAGATCTCATCCTCATTAATGGCGGATCCCATCCACATTAATGAGGGTCCCGTCGTCACCATGCTACCACCTAGGAACTGTTGGTTCCTAATGATGGCAAATATATCCCAAGAGGGGGGGTGAATTGGGATTAGGTAGATTTTCGATTATTTAAAACTTTGATTGATGGAATAATGCTAGGTTTCGAAATATAGAGCTTATGTTTCGAAATAAGCCTTTCTGTTAAGTAGGTTTCGAAACCTACTATATATGTTTCGAAATATAGCTCACTGTTTTGCAAGTTTCGAAATATGAAAAGTATGTTTCGAAATCTACTTCACTGTTTTGTTTGGTTTGAAATCTTTTGACTTGTTTTCCAAACTAATGATCTTTGGTAAAGATGATATACATAAATAAGAGTATACCAAAGATGTTTGTTTATCAAAGATATGTTTTGAATGTATGTGTATAAGTTTATACTCAAGAAAAACTATTTTAGCCTTTGATAACAAATCTAATGAAAGCATGTGCAATAATGAAATGCAAAGATTAAAGAACACTTGCACACAAGATTTATAGTGGTTCGACACTTGCCTACTCCACTACCTTCAAGGTTACCCACTTGAAGGATTTTGCAATCCCAATCACTTTTACTTAGTGATCACCACAATAATGGTTTTACAACGGCAAAAACCTTACAATGTGAGTTTTTACGGGCTCAACTCAAACCTAGCACCAAGTGAGTTTTAAGGCTAAACTCGAACCTTTAACACAAAGAGTTTTAGGCTCAACTCAAACCTTTACACCAAATGAGTTTTAGGCTAAACTCAAACCTTACAACATTAACAAGATAATCAAATTTATCTTTACAACCCAAAGAGTAATAAATGCCTTACCACATGGTTGTACAAACCTCTTAACTTGAGGTGAGGAGAGCTGGAGGATGATACTCGTTGTTTGCACTTGCTTCTCCTTTTTCACATCACAATGCACACCAATGAATGAATGGATCTTCTTGAGAGCTTCTCAAACGGATTTAAATCATTTGTGCTTGTGTGTGTGTCTCTAGTGTGTGCTCACTTGTTCTTGCTTGTTGTCTCTCTATCAATCTCTATCAACCTCTTCTTGTCTTCAAATACCTGCTATTTATACCAAGATATAGAAATCTGACCGTTTATAGCCGTTAGAGACAAGACAACAAAGTAGGTTTCGAAACATCACATAAATAGGCCAATGTTTCAAAACATAGATAAGGGGTTTCGAAACATGTAAGCTTCCAGCTAGACAAATCACTTAGAGACAGCAGACAAGTGGGAGACAAACTCTTCAGCCCACTTTGAATAAAATATAAGCACTCACATTCAAATTCAAATTTGAATCTCTTAAGCATGGAGAGTGCATTAAATAAATGAAAGAGAAGCATTTTGATAAATACAAAATTACACAACACATGTATCTCGATTTTCAAATAATCTGCTGACAGAATGTCAGAGGTTTTGAAATATGACATGATAGGTTTCGAAACATGCCTGTCTGGAGAAGAGGTTTCGAAATATGATGCATATAGGTTTCGAAACATTCCTCTCTGGAACTGAGGTTTCGAAACATGATACTATAGGTTTCGAAACATGGTCCAAAACCTGATTTGAAAACATATGCAATGCAGAGATGTTTCGAAATATCATACATGAAAACCATTTCAAATGGGTTTCGAAACATGCACAGAAACATGACATAGATTCAGAAACATATGAAATCACATTCCACAGCATGTTTACATCACAAGTAAATGTCCACATTTTAATTTATTTATATTTTACCTCCATTTACTTTAATACATAAATGTAAATAACGAAGTACCCCCTATTTGGATTCAATAAAAATACTTAGAAAATCAAAATCCAAATATATAAGTGTTGTGCCCCAAAAAATCGAAGTCAGAAAAGTCCAAGCATGGCGGGAAAGCCACCTTCGGAAGACGCATTCGGAAGACCTTCGGAAGCTGTTGAGGAAGGGTCTTTGGAAGATACCTTCGGAAGACCTTCGGAAGCTGCTGAGGAAAGAGCTTCGGAAGATCCCTTCGGAAGACCTTCGGAAGCTGCTGAGAAAGGGTCTTCGGAAGATACCTTCGGAAGACCTTCGGAAGATACCTTCGGAAGACCTTCGGAAGCTGCTGAGGAAAGAGCTTCGGAAGCTACGGAAGTTACTGAAGAAGGGCTTCGGAAGCCCCATTCGGAAGGTTCCTTCGGAAGGCCCACGTGTGCTCCCTACTCGATCTCTATAAAAGGCCAAGTTCAACCCTCAGAAAAGGATCCGGACATCGGTATTTCTCTCTTATTTACCTTCCGAAATTTAGTCCTCTTTTTGATTCCGTTACTGACTTGAGCGTCGGAGGGCCTTCGCGGGAGGAAAATCCCGCGAGCCTTCTAACCTCTGTTTGCCCCGTACAGACCTTCGGAAGACCCTCTCTACCTTCGGAAGACCCATCTCTCGCTTCGGAAGACCCATCTTTTCCTTCGGAAGACCCATCATGCTACAGAAGCCCAATTCGGCAGCAAGCTTCGGAAGCCCACCTTTTCCTTCGGAAGACCCTCTTTTCCTTCGGAAGACCAATATGCCTTCGGAAGCTAAATGCGGTTGCCATCCTTCGGAAGCTCACCTAAAGCTTCGGAAGCCCACCTGAACCCTTCGGAAGCTGACAACGGAAGCGACCTTCGGAAGACCACATTAAGTCTTCGGAAGGAAGGCTTCGGAAGCGTCCCTTCGGAAGGAACCCTTCAGAAGCCCCCCCTTTGTTTTCTAGCCAAATCTTCGATCGAGAGTCCCAAGGCCGACGGCATCCACGTGCATCCCACTACTAAAAATTCTAATTGTTGTATTTGAGCAACAACAATTTGGCGCCATCTGTGGGAAACGCAACAAAAAGCCAATCTTATCACAAAATGCTGAATGGGACCAGATCAGCTAGTTCGACGAACACGCATAACTCCACCCGAAGGAGCGCTCGTACTAGGATAGAAGACACAAGGGGCCCCAACCAGGTGCACCCTATAGTGCCAGAATTTTCAGAAGATCATCATGACAATGAAATGCGTTCAGAAAACTTTCCCACACTCGAAGGCAACCAGACCACTGGACTGGGCGGCATGGAATGTTCAGAACAGGAGAAAGTACACATAGCTGGGTTAAAGAGGCATGCAGCAGAACGAGGGAAGCAAGTCCAGCATGCAACACTTTCTAGTCGGGAACAACACTCATTTGGACAGTCTTCAATTCCAAATAGAGACCTCGTGGAGACTTCAGTACCTCCAGAACCCTCTGGGATAGCCCCACCCACGGTCCTGCTATCAGAATACGAACAATTACAGAAGAATTTTGAGGAACTAAAACAACAAAATGATGAACTCAAGATAAACAATGAGAAGAATATGAGAAGACTACAGGGAATCACTACTTTGCTGCGTGAATTAATTCCCCACATGGGAAAAACCGATACGAGAGGAGAACACTGGAGATCCATAGAAACCCCTCCAAGGACCGCGCGACAGGGGATAAGAGTTATAACTCCATGGCCGAATAACCAAGTCCCAGAGATGACAGACTTGGGAAGGGAACATGATAGGAGGATAGGAAAAGCTCCCATGTATAAAGAGACAACGGGAAGCACCTATGCACGAGCTTCTTATCTCCCACCTCCTTACAAAAACGAAGCAGAACAGGAAACCCTCAAGGCGTCTGACATTAAGCGCCTCATAGAAGAGGTGCTAGAGCAAAAACAAGTAATGACGACGCCCAAGAAAATGCCCCCGAAAGGGTTTCCCTTTTCTGAAGAACTCCAAAGGCAACCAGTGCAACAAGGGTTCGAGCTACCACAGCTTTCAGTATACTCGGGGAAAGAAGACCCAGAGAAGCACCTACAACATTTCGTCGCAATGGCCGTGCTACATGGGTGGAATGAGGTCACTAAGTGCAGAGTCTTCCCGCTCTCCCTAGTAGGACAGGCTCAACAGTGGTTCACTGAGTTACCAGCCGGACATATCCGATCATTTGAACAGCTGAAGAAAGAGTTTTTGGAGGTATTCACTGCCTATGTCCCGAAAAAGAAGGGTGTTGTGTACTTGATGAGCTTGCAGCAAAGGCCAAATGAATCCCTAAAGCGATATATTGAGCGATTTAGGGCTGCAGCGCAAGAGGTAAAGGACCTCCCTATCAGTTTGGCAGCCTCAGCCTTGCTTAATGGAACCGCCTACGCCCCGCTCCGAAGATCCCTAGCATTTTCTGAGCCAGACTCAATGGCCGAATTGTTTGCCCGAGCCGAACAATTCATCGTTCAAATGGAAATTTTAGAAGCATGGGAAGGGAAAAGAAGAGGAAGGCCGAACGACGTTGGGTCGGACACATCAGTGAAGTTGCCGAGAAAAGAAGAGCCCCCGAAAGACGCAATTCTAGAGCTTTGCTCCCCCCACTAAGCCAAGAGTCGCTATCCTTTCCTCCATTGCACATGGGTAGGAACAGAGACTCTTTCTGCAAAGTTTCACGAGTCCCCAGGGCGCACTACAGAATAGTGTCAGGAGCTATGAAACCAGATTGAACAGCTAATCAAAGATGAAAAACTCAATCGATTCATACTAGATAAACCAAAAAATCATCAAGGCCAGGGGAAAAGGTCTAGGAGAAACAATCAGAGGAGATGTGAAGAGTAAGACCTGGAACATTATGCACCATCAGAGGTATTTTCATGCTCTATCGGTCGGGGCTAGCTATGAAAGATCTGAAGCACAAGACAGGGGGATGCGTTCGTTGCAAGAGGCACTACCAGACTCCGCTATGAGCCAGAATTATTTTTAAATTTTCCATTGTAATAATATCCCCCAATACGTAAAAGAATATACCCCATGTATTCCCGTGGAGTAGGCAAAGTATAAGCCGAACCACGTAACCTATACCTTGAGCATTTGTATGTACGATGAAATGTAATACAGGTGCAACAGCTCAGCAATGACCTCGATGAGATCAGGGTGACTCGGTTGAAATCAGGTGCATATGACCCCAGGCCGGGTCGGGATCATCGGATGCTCCGATGCCTGTGCCCGCAGACTCACCTGGATCCCTCGACTGAGTCCGGTGCTATGCCTTGAGCTAGACCCGACTCCTCGATTGATCTGGCGCCTAGGTCTCCCGGCAAGATCGGACACCCGAAAAGAATCCAAAACCGGACTGGCTATTGAACCCGGATACACCGAGGACAGACTGACTCTCATGAGGGACAGAAAGTGGTGAAGCTGCTTCATGGTAAGTCAAAAGCGTCCACACCGTGCGAGGTTTATGTCGTCTAGGTGCGATCTGGTTCCTATGACCTAAGACCAACTCGGGATCGTCGGATGCTCCGACGCCTGTGCCCGCAGACTCACCTGGATCCCTCGACTGAGTCCGGTGCTATGCCTTGAGCTAGACCCGACTCCTCGATTGATCTAGCGCCTAGGTCTCCCGGCAAGCTCGGACACCCGGAAGGAATCTCGGATTGGATCTTTGGCCAACTCTAGATCCCCTAGGACAGACCGGACTTCAAAGCAGTGAGAAGCTATGGTAAGTCGAAAAACATCCTCGCCATACGAGATTTGTGTCGCCCAGGTGCGATCTGGCGCACATGACCATAGATCAGCTCGGGATCATCGGATGCTCCGACGCCTGTGCCTGCAAACTCACCTAGATCCCTCGACGGAGTCTGGTGCTATGCTCCGAGCTAGACCCGACTCCTCGATTGATCTGGCGCCTAGGTCTTCTGGCAAGCTCGGACACCCAGAAAGAATCTCGGATTGGATCTTTGGTCAAAGCCAGATCCCTCTGGACAGACCGGACCTCAAAGGGATAAACGAAGAGAGTAAGAGACGAGATACAACCCTCAAAAACTCGACTTCCACGACTCAATTTAACGCCCACGACGATAGACCAACGCGGGATCATCGGATGCTCCGACACTTATGCCCGCAGACTCACCTAGATCACTCGACTGAGTCCGGTGCTATGCTCCTAAGCTAGACCCGACTCCTCGATTGATCTGGCGCCTAGGTCTCCCGGCAAAGACTTGGACACTCGGAATGAATCCCACGTTGGATCTTTAGCTCAATCCACCCTTCCCATGGCAAACGAAACTGATGGAAAACAACAGGCACCATCGAGGACCACCCACGACGATAGACCAACGCGGGATCATCGGATGCTCCGACACTTATGCCCACAGACTCACCTAGATCACTCGACTGAGTCCGGTGCTACGCTCCTAAGCTAGACCCGACTCCTCGATCGATCTGGCGCCTAGGTCTCCCGGCAAAGACTTGGACGCTCGGAATGAATCCCACGTTGGATCTTTAGCCCAATCTAGCTTCCCTATGGCAAACAAAGGCCTCTCCCAAAAACGTTCGCGAAGGCTTGACAATCCCCCAATCTGGACAAAGGTCGAGAGCTCGATGAAATGTTGCATGAGTCTCGCAGTAATGTCAGGGGCGCGAGGCCTATCCCGAGTTTCCCGGGGCCAAAGAGCCTTGAAGAAAAGGTGTAGACAGGAATAGAAGAAACTGAACTATTGTGGCTAGTAAATCAAAGCCTGAAGAGGTATGAATACAAGTTGCACGACCAACAAGCAAATGATGGAAACATAATAGAATTACGTGGTGATTCAAATAAGACAATTACATGAGGCACGTTGAAACGACCGCCAAGAAACTACATTCATCCAAAGATGACAAAATGAAACGCAATAGCCGAAGAAATGCGTCAAAAATTCTAAGAGGGCTTTGAGATGAAACTAGCAAAATGATCGTTCCTTACAGCCAGTTAAAAAATAATGTAAATTATAAAGTCGACACTAATCTTCGACTAAGGGACGATCCACGTGACCTTAACCCACACCAGGGAGCAGGTTTTGAGAAGCATCAGCGCTAAGGTCCTTCACGATCGTATGAGTGGTGCTAGACGTGCGACACTTACTTCGCCCTCCTTGAGCTCAAGAGCGTAAGAGCTCCATGGACGTAACATTGTCAAAAGTTACATCCGAAAAAATTCCCAAGGAAGGAAAATTCTTGGGGAAACAAGGTCCTTCGGAAAGAATCATTTCCGATTGTTGGTGCCCAATGCTTAGAAAATACTCTTCATTTTGTATCTAGGAAGAACAAAACAAAGAGTGGGGGACAATTGTTGTGCCCCAAAAAATCGAAGTCAGAAAAGTCCAAGCATGGCGGGAAAGCCACCTTCGGAAGACGCATTCGGAAGACCTTCGGAAGCTGTTGAGGAAGGGTCTTTGGAAGATACCTTCGGAAGACCTTCGGAAGCTGCTGAGGAAAGAGCTTCGGAAGATCCCTTCGGAAGACCTTCGGAAGCTGCTGAGAAAGGGTCTTCGGAAGATACCTTCGGAAGACCTTCGGAAGATACCTTCGGAAGACCTTCGGAAGCTGCTGAGGAAAGAGCTTCGGAAGCTACGGAAGTTACTGAAGAAGGGCTTCGGAAGCCCCATTCGGAAGGTTCCTTCGGAAGGCCCACGTGTGCTCCCTACTCGATCTCTATAAAAGGCCAAGTTCAACCCTCAGAAAAGGATCCGGACATCGGTATTTCTCTCTTATTTACCTTCCGAAATTTAGTCCTCTTTTTGATTCCGTTACTGACTTGAGCGTCGGAGGGCCTTCGCGGGAGGAAAATCCCGCGAGCCTTCTAACCTCTGTTTGCCCCGTACAGACCTTCGGAAGACCCTCTCTACCTTCGGAAGACCCATCTCTCGCTTCGGAAGACCCATCTTTTCCTTCGGAAGACCCATCATGCTACAGAAGCCCAATTCGGCAGCAAGCTTCGGAAGCCCACCTTTTCCTTCGGAAGACCCTCTTTTCCTTCGGAAGACCAATATGCCTTCGGAAGCTAAATGCGGTTGCCATCCTTCGGAAGCTCACCTAAAGCTTCGGAAGCCCACCTGAACCCTTCGGAAGCTGACAACGGAAGCGACCTTCGGAAGACCACATTAAGTCTTCGGAAGGAAGGCTTCGGAAGCGTCCCTTCGGAAGGAACCCTTCAGAAGCCCCCCCTTTGTTTTCTAGCCAAATCTTCGATCGAGAGTCCCAAGGCCGACGGCATCCACGTGCATCCCACTACTAAAAATTCTAATTGTTGTATTTGAGCAACAACAATAAGAAAGTAGATTTTGGGTTTTAGTACAAACTCAAGTTTTAGCAATAAACCCACCTCCAAAATATATACTTTCTATTTAATGAAAAATTCATTAAAAATCGTTTTAGCTCTAATGAATGGTAGATATCAAATTACCAGGAGTTTATTTTCTAAAAAGAAAACTCTTTCTTATACTTCTCCTTATAAGGTGCTAATCTCCCAGACTTAGCCAAAAACAAGGTTTTCAATTTCAGACAATGAAACATGATATACTTGATATTGAAATTGATATATATTGAAAACCACATACTTGACTCATGACTTAGGGATTAAACTAATATATGTTTTTCATCATTAAAACTATTGTACAAAAAGTACAACAACAGGAACCTCCACCAGCGCTGGATAGCCAGTCCCATCACCTGCAAACGCACGATTCATGCATGAGGAGGACGTCTCCTCCTTCTATATCAACCATCTTTTTTCAGAGCCAAGGTATGTTCTCATCACTGACCTATTGTTACACTGCCTCATTTTACTCTCTTACTTACTCAACCATTGGAGTGCTTGTAGGTGCCAGCTGCCCCCTGGAAGGACCCGTCACTGGAGCCCGTGCCCCGCCTCCGATCGTCCTCCTTTGGTCAGGAAGGCACAACCCAAAACTCTAGTAGATTCGTACGATATCTTTAGATTTTTTTCTTTCCTCAACTTCCCGGGTAAAACCAAATTCCTATCTAAATGCCAAGGACTGTTGGCTTGATTTTTCTCTTGTCTCGACGCAATGATGTCTATAATAAGAATAGATTATCCATGAGGACTTTCATCCTAACCTCCCTTGTTGGTCTCCACACCACTACCAACGTGTTCCTCATAGTTTAAACATTGAACACTTTCGTTGTGCCCACCTTTGCCAACAACAGACAAAGTGTGCATGTTCCATCAATGGTTTGGGCATGTCCATGTTAGAAAAATTAAATAAAATGCACTTACCTCCAGTCATTATTTGTATGAAAAACCTGAATTGAAATTGAGTTAGATGCTTCTAATCAATCAGCTAAATATACAACGATGGTGTATGCCCTCAGATGTGGACTTGATTGGAGACCCAAACTGTTTTCACTATTTGTATGACTATGTTATTTTTTCAATAGAGGAACCCTCTATTTATAGACTAATTAATGTCTATCTTCAGTCAAACTAATCCCATCAAATTAGTTTGATTTAATTTGAAAGACAATTATCACTATTTATCTAGTGGATAAATACTATAGGAGATAATTACCTAATGGTTTAAAAGATATTTCTCAGGTAAATAGGACCACCTAATGATAATTATACTAAAAGATAATTACAATAAATACAATTAATCTAATAGATAATTACTGTCTCCCACTTGCTCCGTATATTTATCTGACCAAAGAAACACCTTATATCCATATCTCCTTATTCTTAAGAAAGAAATCAAATACATGAATCATGGCGATAAGTCCTCTACAATTGAGTATTACCTTTCATGTATCACAATGCATCCAATTTCCTTCCCACTAGTCCCAATTGAATAAACCCTATGTTTATTTGGATCCGAAACAATTTGTTATTCTCAAACATAAATGTGTACACCCAAAATGAGAAATCAACAAACAACTAAATAAGAGTTTCATTACATCAATAGTTGTTTATACAACTAAATCATATTATAAGACCAATTCCCATTCGCCCTACATGATCCTTAAAACTCTTAATTTGCATGCCTTTAGTTAAAGGATCAGTTATCATCAATTCAGTGCTAATGTGTTCTATGACCACTTTATTTTCCTTAACACATTCCCTTATGGCTAAATACTTAATGTCAATATGTTTACTTCGATTACCACTCTTGTGATTTTTAGCCAAGAAAACAGCAGCTGAATTGTCACAATATAACTTAAGTGGCCTAGATACAGAATCAACAATTCTAAGCCCTAAAACGAAACTCTTCAACTATACACCATGCAATGTAGCCTCAAAACAAGCAACAAACTCAGCTTCCATAGTAGATGTAGCAACTAAGCTCTGTTTGACACTCTTCCAAGACACGACTCCGCCGGTTAACATAAAAATGTATTCAGATGTTGATTTTCGAGAATCAACACAACCAGCAAAGTTTGAATTCGAGCAACCTTCCACCTCCAAATGATCAGTCTGTCTATACATAAGCATGTAGTCCTTAGTCCCTTGAAGGTACCTTATAACCTTTTTCTCAGCCCTCCAGTGGTCCAAATCTGGATTACTCTGATATCTTCCCAACATTCCCACTGCAAATGCAATGTTAGGTCTTGTGCAAACCTAAGCATACATTAGGCTTCCAATAGCTGAAGCATATGGAATGTTGTGCATTTGTTCCTTTTCAAGTTCATTTTTCGGGCATTGATCCAAATTGAACTTGTCACCCTTCATAATGAGTGTTACACTCTGTGCACAATCTTTCATCCGAAATCTCTCTAACACTTTGTTGATATAGGTCTTTTGAGACAATCCCAAAATGCCTTGAGATCTTTCCTTATGGATCTTTATGCCAATGACATAAGATGCCTCACCCATATCTTTTATATGAAAGTGTTTAGAGAGAAATTGTTTCACCTCATGTAGCAAACCTTTATATTGGTTGCAAGTAGGATATCATCCACATATAAGACAAGGAAACATATTTTGCTCCCACTAACCTTCTGGTATATACATTGATCCACGACATTCTCTACAAAACCAAATGAAGCGATAATATCATGAAACTTTAAGTACCATTGTCGGGAGGCTTGTTTCAATCCATATATGGATTTCTTAAGCTTGCATACCAAATGCTCACCATCACTGGAGGAGAATCCTTCTAGTTGTTTCATATAAACCTCTTCCTCTAGTTCTCCATTAAGGAATGCAGTTTTCACATCCATTTGATGCAATTCCTACTAATGCCATTATTATATGAAAAGAATTTTTATTAGATACAGGAGAGAAAGTCTCTGTGTAATCGATTCCTTCCCATTGAGTGAATCCTTTAGTAACGAGTCTTACCTTATATCTTTCAATGTTGTCTAATGAGTCTTTATTAGTCTTAAAGACCCATTTACAGCCAATGGCCCTAACCCCATTAGGCAACTCGACAAGATCCCAGACTCCATTAGTTGCCATGGAATTCATCTCATCTTGCATAGCATCATACCACAATTTGGATTCATTGCAACTCATGGCTTGTGAAAACGTTTCAGGATCATTTTCAACTCCAATGTTATAGTCAGATTCTTAAAGATACACAACATAGTCATTACGTATGGCTGATTTCTTTATTCTAGTTGATTTTCTTAATGTTGTGTCAATATCTAATGAGGGGTTAATATTTCATAAATCTTAATGAATTATATCCCCATTTTGACTTTATAATTATGCTTAAATAAATAATTACTTGCATTACATATTATTACAGGATGAAGCAAGGAAGCTGACTTCTACAATTAATTAGGGGCATAAATCGAAGACGTTGGATTACCTGTTATTGTTGCTCAAAATCATGAGCCAACTATAGAGTCTAGAGGATGTTTCAAGTGCACTTGACCCAACTATCAAATAGAATCCAATCAAAGGCCCAAGACCAATCAAAGGCCCAACAAAGCCCAATTTCTAGAAGACTTTTCTTTGTTTTGTATTTTTATAAGTGTTTTATCACCTAAAGTCTTTTGTATTCTTATGAGAAGTCCACCACCTAAAGTCTTTTGTATTTTTTGTCTTTTACCTAATTTTCTTCCACTAGTTAGGTGAATGTTTTGTTTAGTTGAATAATTGTGTGGCTTGTATTGCATCTAGTGAGCTATAAATAGCTCACTTTGGTGCATTTGTGAGGAGGTTGTTATCACTTGAATCAAAGTTTAGTTTTGTTCTTAGAATTTCTCTTAGAGAATTGCTCTTATTCTCTCTCTTGTTTTCTCTTGTAATGCTACTTCCTTTCTTTCTTCTTTTAAATTCTTATGTCATTTATTATTACTTTATTATCCACCACCAAAATGGCCGGTTAGTTTATGCCTTCGAATTTCTGCAATTTTAATTCTTATCTTTTAATTATCCACCGCTTGAATGGCCGGTTAGTTTCTGCTATTTTAATTCTTGTCATTTAAATTCTGTTATTTAAATTACGCCATTTAAATTCTTGTTAATTAACTTTTAAATGAAAATGAGTAGATAAACCTAATCTTGGGTTAAGGCAAGGACAGTGTCCAACGCCAATGATTCCCAAAGAAAGCTGCACTTTAAATGAGTAACATTAATTTAAATTTTAATATGAGTGAGTTTTAATTATTGGAAAATCACTAGGTTTGGATTGGAGCGTAAACCTAACTTAGAGCTTTTATGTCATGCATGGGAGTTACTAGAACTGAAAACGCTATCATACCCAAACCCGGATGATTAATTTAGTTGTATATTAATTGTAATTGGATTTATGGTAGTTGCTTAAATTAGAATCCCGCATATCATGTATGGAGATTTCTTAAACTAGAACTATCATCATCTCTAATTGCATTTAGTAACAAACTCTCATATCTGAAATTAAATTAATGTTACTAAACCTTATTTGCTAAAATTTTGGAATCAATGGGTTGGTGCTGAAATTGTCTTAACTCAAGTGCTATCCAATTTTATATCCTCACATTAAGCATTACTTCAACTTCTTCCTTACTTTATTTTCTAGTATCTGTTATCTAAAAATCATAAAAAAAATCTTATTACCAATCCATCTAAATGCGTGTGCGAGTGTGTGACATTCTTTTTCTTTTGTCATAAATAAATCTCTCAGTTGACGATCTGGACCCATTGTAACACCCGGTGTTATCGGTGTTAAAAGAATGAGAAAGAAAGTGAGAAAATTTCCAAAAATGCCCTTGAGGAGGTGATGAATCCTTGAGATTGAGGGTGCCCTATGAGAGGGGTATTTTGGTAATTTTGTAATACCCTTAGTGAGTTATGATAAATTAGATAATAAAGAGTATGATAGTATATGGGAGTTTTCATAATTGTCCTTGAATCATGGAGAAGTCATAAAAATATAAGATCCCTTGGGAAAGACAAATTTGGTAATTTGGTGTTTTTCCCCATAAAGGTAATTATTTGGTGGAGAAATTTATATATATTGTGTAATTAGAATTTTAAGGAATTTAATTCTTATTTTCAAGCATGGGGAAAAATGTATGGAAAAATTTAGAATTAAAAATTGGAAGCCAAGTTGTGTAGAATTATGACACTTGGCAAATTCTTATGAAAGGAATTTAGTTAAAATGTGAAATTAAGAAATTTAGCCAAATTAGATATTAAGGGGACACTTGGCATGATCTTGTGAAGGAAGATAGGAGAATAAAAAGAAATTCAAAAAGAAAAGAATTTGGTCTTTCAAGCATTAAATGAAGCCATGATGATGTCTCTAAAAAGAAATTACAAAATGAAATGAAATTAGTCACCCATTAATGGGTGAAAATAGAGATGATATATAAATTAGAAAAGAAAAGGAATTATGTCTTTCAAGACATGTCTTGAAATTAGTCAAATTAAGTTAAATGGGAATTAAAATAGAAATTCCAAGTGATCTAATGGTGGTGATTAAGTCTTGAAAGAAGAATTAATCCAATGGCTAGAATTGGGTTTTGGAAGATGGCATGGATTGCCAACACATTTAAAAAATTTAATTATGGATGGTGGAGATCATGGGCTAAGAATTATGGATGGTTAAGATGTAGTCTTGAAGGAAGACCAAGATTGTGCTTTCTTTCAAGGGTGGAGATTAATTCTCCCAAGATGGATGGATGAGATTGCTTCTTGCAAGAGCACATGGATTGTGCTTTATTTGGATGGCTAGGATGGGTTCTTCAAACTCAAATTAAATCCAAAGGATAGGACTTATTCTTGTCATAGAATTAAATCAAAATGAATTAAGGAATATTTGCTTATATAAGAGAAGAAGAAGAAGACTTGTCTTCTTTTGGGCAAATAGAAGAAAAGCATAGAAGAGAGAGAGAGAGCTTGGAAGATTGAAGAGGTAAGCTCTCCAAGAAAGCTTGTTTCCTTAAAACCCTAGTCTTGAATATTTTTTTAAGCAAGTTTTATTTTTTTCTTAAGTGTTGGAAGTGAGAGCAAGTTGTTGTTAAGCAAGGAGGAAGTCTTGAAGCTAGTTGTTGAAGCTTAAGAGGTAAGGGATAGCCCCAAGTGGAGGGGTTTTTGCTTGCATTTGTATATGTTTGAATGAGTTGCATGTAATGATTCTTTGCATGTTTTGTGCCCCAATGGACCTATGGCCATAAGGAGGACTTGTGATGGGAGTGAGGGGTTGGTTGGTGCCTTAACCTAAATGGTTATGAGGGCATGGAGAACTACCCTTAATATGCATTGCATTGCATTACATGTTTATGTTCTCATATTACATTTACATTTGCATAGCACCCTTATTGAGCATTGGCTCATAAGGTCTTTTGACCTCTATGTAGGTGGAGAGCCATCCAAGGGAAAGGGAGTATTGCAAGGTTAAGGGCTGAAGCAAAGAAGAAAAGCATGTGCAGTGGTTATGTAATTTTGTGAATTAATGTTGTATTATTTTATTAAATATGTAATGTATGTTAAATGTGGGTGAAAGGGGGGCAAACTTGAGTGTTTTGGAAGCCCTTTAATGTGAAAATGCATTCTGGAAAATGTAGGGTTTTTATTCAAAAAAAAAAATAAAAAGGCAGTGTGCTGGTGCCAAGGGCGCGCAGCAGGGCGCACCTAGGCGCGACCAGGCACGGTCGCGGGCATGGTAGGCGGCCAGGCCGCCCGTGCGTACACGGCCCATGCACGCAGTCATGCAGCCCGCGCATTGGGGGCGCGGCCGGCTGCTGCTGCCCGCCCCTCTTGCTGCTGTGTGTTTTTTTTTTATTTATTTAAATTTTGGTTTTTGTGTATTTAATTAATTCTAACATTTTGAGTAATTATGAAATAAAATGTATTTTAAATAAATAAACAAAGGAGTATTTAGCCTCTAAATTAATTATTAAATTAATATAAATTTGAGGCAATTGTGGGAAAAATTTCTATATTTTGGGAATATCAATAATGGAGTATTTTCCTTAAATTTTAGAAAATGGATGAGGATGCCTTGATGTGCTATTTCAAAATTATTTCCTAAGTGTTTGGAAAATTTGGTATTTTGAAATAACAAAAGGGAAAAAGTAATGAAGATTTGATAAGAAAATTTTATAAATTTTTTCCAAAGAAATATTACCCCAATAATTTTCTAAAGGAAATGAAGGTGAGATAAATGGGTTAATAGTTGGGGCAAAGAAATTATTATTTTCTTATAATTAAGGCTTATGCCATAATTTGTATGAATTTAGTGAGCGAGTTTATTTCTTTCGATCCTGGGAAGCCATCATTAGCTCTTCATTAAGAGCTTGAAAAGGTGGCACTTCTTGAGGTTTTGGGTTTATTCTTCGCAGGGTCGTTTAGTTGTCTTCCCGAAACCTTGAGTGGAGTGAAGAAAGGGCGAAGTCTAGTTTCCCACCTAGGCCGTTTCTCATTGAAACGTAGCCGTCTCTTCATCTTTGCCCTAGCATGTGAATAATAGGTTGATTATTCGTGAGTAACACCCATAAGTGGGAGCGGGGCGTTACACCCATCCAGCAAATATAAATTTAAATTTGGACTACAACTGCACTCGTATACTGACGAATATAAACCTCTCACCTAAATAAAGGAAAAAAATATAAAATTTTTATTGTGTTTTGTTTGTGTTTTAATTACAGGGTGAGAGTGTAGTCAAATTTTGGCGCCGTTGTTGGGGAGGTGCAACAAAAGAAAAAAAAATTCACTCCACGGGTAACTTTGTTCTTAATATTATTTTTTTTTCTTAACTGTTTGCATATTATTCAAATTGTATGAGACTTAGATCTGGTAGAATCTTAAGCCATCAAACTGAGTCAAACCATTCTATAGATTCTTTATCAGAGGCTGAAATATCACTTTTACAATCCATAATGTCTCAACAAAATGAAAACCTATCTGCTCACAGGAGTGATCATGGAGAACATGATCCCTTGGATGGTGATGCAATTAAACCCCTCAGGGATTATTTACACCCTTCAAAGCAAACAACTCCCTCTTGCATAATCCTACTAATAAACCATCATCGATTTGTCCTTAAACCAGGTACCATACAAATGCTCCCCACATTTCATGGTATGGATTCTGAAAATCCATATACACACATGAGGGATTTTGAAAAGGTATGTGGTACCTATGGGGATTAAATTATACATGAGAACACTGTTAGACTAAAGCTCTTCCCATTCTCACTCAAGGATAAAGCAAAAATGTGGTTAGGGACTCTAAAGCCTAGATCAATAGGAACTTGGAGGGAGATGCAAACAAAATTTCTAAAAAAAATACTTCCCAGCTAATAGAACAGCCTCACTCCAAAGGCAAATGATGAATTTCGTCTGTAAACCAAATGAAACATTTGCTCAAACTTGGGAACGTTTCAAGGACCTCTTGCTTTCTTGCCCACACCATGCCTTTGAGCAATGGCGGGTAGTTAGTTTCTTCTTTAATGCCTTAACTCCTAATTTGAAAATGCTAGTGTCCACCATGTGTAATGGTGATTTTTATGAAAAACTCCTGAAGAGGTTGTTGCATACTTTGACCATGTAGTTGAAAACTCTAGAAATTGGGAAGTTGGGCCATTAACCATGGGAGATTTGAGAGACCAATACAATCCACAACCAAAGGGAAAACTCCAATTAAATGAAACTGATGACATCAGTGCTAGATTAGCTCTGTTGACAAAGAAAATGGAAGAATTGGAGATGAAAAAAATGAAGGCTGTCAATGAGGTAGAGGTGCATTGTGTAGTGTGTGAAGCCAATAGCCATAAAACAGAGGAGTGTCCAACTCTCCCTGCTTTCAAAGAAGTGTTGTATGGCCAAACTTCAAACTCACAACCAAGGCAAACAGAGGGTAGGATATACCAAAACCAGAACTAGGGTGGAAATTATCAAGGGTACAACCCAAACTCAAACACCTACCATCCAAATTCTAGGAACCGCCCAAATTTCTCTTGGAGAAATGACTCATCATCTCAGCCACACCAACCATTTCCCTCACAACCACAGCCACAACCTCAGCCACAGCCCTACCAGCCTAACCAAGGACCATCTGGCTCATATCAGCCACCGCATAAGAGATCCCTAAAGGATACTCTACAATAATTTATGCAAGGGCAGATGGGGAACAATGCTCAGGTAGCAAAATTCCAAGAGCAAACAAATAGTGCAATTAAGGATATGAGGAGTTAGCTAACTAAGCTAACTCAAACTTTGACTGTGAGAGAACCTAGGAAATTCCCTTCTCAACCAAATCCCAACCCCGTGAGGCAAACAAATCAAGTGGAATCATCAAATAGTGGGAACAATAATCATGAGCAGGTGCAAGCAGTCACTGTCCTTAGGAATGGAAAAATAATTGACAAACCAGATGACCCTAGGACAAACCAACCTAATGCATAAGAAAAAGAACAAAATGAAAATACAAAAAATGACAATGCTCTAGCTTTGGAGGAAAAACTTGAAAACAAAAAAAAGGAAGATAAAGAAAAAAATAAGGTGGAAGAATTCAAGAGCAACCCTGCACGACCATTCCCTCAAAGACTTACTCAAACAAAGAGGGAAAAACAAAATGCTGATGTTTATGAAGTGTTCAAGTAGGTAAGGATTAACATTCCTCTCCTTGATGCAATCAAACAGACACCATCTTATGCAAAATTCTTAAAAGACTTGTGTACTGTTAAAAGAAAGATCAACATCCAGGAGAAAGCATTCTTAACTGAACATGTGAGTTCCATCCTGCAACTTAAAACACCTCCTAAGTACAAAGACCCTGGTAGCCCAACCATTTCTTGCATAATTGGAAGCTAGAGGGTGGACCAAGCACTCTTAGATCTAGGAGCAAGTGTCAACTTGCTTCCTTATAGTGCATATCAGCAACTGAGCTTAGGAGAACTCAAGCTAACAAGAGTTACCCTACAGCTTGCTAATAGGTCAATCAAAGTCCCTAGGGGCATAGTGGAGGATGTATTAGTGCAGGTGGACAAATTTTACTTCCCTGTTGATTTTATAGTCTTGGACACACAACCCCATCAAGGCCCTCAACCCCCTGTTCCAGTCATTCTTGGTAGACCATTCCTAGCAACTTCAAATGCCATAATTAATTGTAGGAATGGAATACTTAAGTTATCATTTGGAAACATGACTGTAGAGATGAATATCTTTAGAGTTTCCAAACAACACATAGCTGAGAATAAGGTGGAGGAAGTAGATTTGGTTCAAACATTAGCTGAGGACTATTTTGCAAAATAATTTTTGAACAAATCTATGGAAGAAGATCAAGAAGAGAGAGAGTTAAAAGAATTAGAGAACATTAGGGAGCAAGAAGCAATGCCTGTGGCTCAATGGATTCCCAAATCAGAACCATTGGGTTCTCTGAACAATGAGGAGTCACAATCTGATAATACCTCACCCACACCTGAAATGAAACCTTTGCCAAGTGAGTTAAAATATGCATTTCTAGGTGATGAGAACACACTCCCCGTAGTCATCTCTTCAAGTTTGACATCCCAACAGGAAATTCAACTGATAAACATTCTGAGAGCTCATAAAAAAGCCTTAGGTTTGACCATCTCAGACTTGCATGGAATTAGTCCTTTGACTTGCACTCATAGGATATTTCTAAAGGAGGATGCTAAACCTGTTAGGCAAATGCAGAGGAGACTCAATCCTAACATGAAAGAGGTGGTTAGGAAAGAAGTGCTAAAGTTGCTAGATGCGGGTATTATATACCCCATCCCTGATTCAAAGTGGGTCAGCCCCACTCAAGTGGTCCAAAAAAGGTCTGGAGTCACAGTGGTGAGAAATGAAAAGAATGAGTTGATCCCTACTCACATCCAAACCGGATGGAGAGTGTGCATCGATTACAGAAAACTCAATGCAATGACTAGAAAAGACCATTTTCCATTGCCATTCTTGGACCAAGTCCTTGAAAGAATAGCTGGGCAAGCATTCTATTGTTTCCTTGATGGTTATTCAGGATATAACCAGATTGACATTGCCCTAGAGGATCAGGAAAAGACCACTTTCACATGTTCATTTGGGACATTTGCCTATAGACTTATACCTTTTGGACTATGCAATGCCCCTGCCACCTTCCAAAGGTGTGTGATGAGTATTTTTAGTGAGATGACAGAACACATTGTGGAGGTTTTTATGGATGATTTCTCTGTCTATAAATCTAGTTTTGAGGCATGTTTAGAGAATTTAAAGAGAGTTCTAGCTCGTTGTGAAGAAACCCATCTTGTGCTTAACTGGGAAAAATGTCATTTCATGGTCAAACAAGGTATCGTCCTAGGGTATATTGTCTCTGCTAAGGGAATGGAGGTGGACAAAGCCAAAGTAGAAGTCATCCAAAAACTACCAATCCCTAAGAGTGCTAAGGACATCAGGTCTTTCCTTGGGCATGCTGGGTTCTATAAGAGATTCATAGCATCTTTTAGTAGCATAACCCGGCCTCTGTGTAATTTGCTCTCCCAGAATGTCCCATTTGAGTGGACATCATCTTGTCAAACCTCTTTTGAGAGGTTAAGAAATGCTCTCATCTCAGCCCCCATTATTTAACCACCAGATTGGTCATTGCCCTTCGAACTCATGTGTGATGCAAGTGATTA
Organism: Diospyros kaki; assembly: GCA_036245055.1. Lineage (NCBI taxonomy): Eukaryota > Viridiplantae > Streptophyta > Magnoliopsida > Ericales > Ebenaceae > Diospyros > Diospyros kaki. The sequence continues at coordinate 14,323,471 of BSEG01000009.1, read as the reverse complement.
TGCTGTAAGAGCAGTCCTAGGGCAAAGAAAAGATAAAAAAAACCTTATGTCATCGACTATGCCAGTAAAACCCTCAATGAAGCCCAAAAAAATTACACAACAACTGAGAACGAACTATTGGCAGTAGTTTTTGCATTAGAGAAGTTCAGATCATATCTGGTGGGGTCATTGGTCATTGTTTTCACTAACCATGCTGCTTTGAAATACTTGCTCACCAAACAAGATGCCAAACCGCGTCTTATTAGGTGGATTTTGTTACTCCAAGAATTCAACATAGAAATCAAAGATAAAAAGGGAGTAGAAAATGTGGTGGCAGACCATTTGTCTAGACTTCCATGCCAAGACCTTGATTTAGATAAGGAACCAATCAGGGACACCTTTCCAGATGAACAGCTCTTCCTTATCAATGATACCTCAACCTCTGTTACACCATGGTATGCAGATCTGGCCAACTATCTAGCCACCAGTCTAATTCCAAATCATTGGACCAAGTTAGATAAACAAAAATTCTTTAGGAAGGTTAGGACTTATTTCTGGGATGACCCTTACTTGTATAAGTATTGTGCTGACCAAATTTTAAGAAGGTGCTTCCCCGAGCATGAGCAACAGAGTGTTTTGAATTTTTGTCATACTCTTGCTTGTGGAGGTCATTTCTCCACAAGAAAAACATTGGCCAAGATCTTACAAAGTGGATTCTTTTGGCCTACCATGTTTAGAGATGTGCATAAGTTCTGTAGCTCATGTGATAGATGCCAAAGGCTAGGAAGCCTAACCAAGAGAAATATGATGCCCTTGCAACCCATTCAGGTGTTAGAAATCTTTGATTGTTGGGGAATAGACTTCATGGGACCATTTGTTAATTCAGGTGGACACAAGTACATCTTGTTAGCTGTTGACTATGTGTCCAAGTGGGTAGAAGCAATCCCAACAAGAACAAACGATCATCGGGTTGTAATGAAGTTTTTGAAAGAAAATATTTTTAGTAGGTTTGGAATGCCTAGGGCCATCATAAGTGATGGAGGTTCTCATTTCTGCAACAAACCAGTGGCTGAATTAATGAGAAAATATGGAGTAGTCCACAAGGTTGTAACCCCATATCACCCTCAAACCAATGGCCAAGCTGAATTGGCCAATAGGGAGATAAAAAGGATTTTAGAGAAAACAGTCAATTCTAACCGCAAGGATTGGTCCTTGAGGTTGATTGATGCACTTTGGGGCTATAGAACTACATACAAGACCATTCTAGGCATGTCTCCCTATAGGTTAGTATATGGCAAGCCATGTCATCTGCCAGTTGAAATAGAGCACAAAGCTTACTGGGCCATTAGGAAGATTAATGAGGAATCAATAGAAGTGAGCTTCAATAGGAAATTGCAACTTAATGAACTTGAAGAACTTAGGGATGAGGCATTTGAAAATGCCAAATTGTCTAAGTTGCATATGAAAAAGTTGCATGACCAACACATCAACAGAAAAAAATTTCATGTTGGTCAGCAGGTGCTTCACTACAACTCAAGGCTTTATTTGTTCCCAGGGAAGTTGAGATCAAAATGGACAGGACCCTATACAATCAAGACCATATCAGAATATGGGGCAATAGAAATTGAAATCAAAGAGTCTGGACAATGTTTTAAAGTGAATGGTCAAAGGCTGAAACCATATCTAGGTATAGCTGAGAAAGATCTTGTTGAAGGAAATAAAGAGATGGCGGAGTTGGGTGATCCACCATCAGTGGTTGAGTGACCTTTAGGAACACATTTGTTTGGGAATCTGACGTTAAAAGGCCCCCTTTCCATTTAGGTTAAATGGATGTTTCTAGATTTGGAAAAAAAAAAGTATATAAAAAATTTGTTTCTTTTCTGCATTACTTAAATAGTGTTTCTCTGTGTGCAGTCTAAATAAAAATTTTGCATACGAGTTCATGCATTGAAGACCGCCAGGTATACCTATCTTCTATCCTTTTATTGCCAATTGAGAACAATGCGCAATTTAAGTTGGGGGGGTAAGGTGTACTTAAGAATTAATTTATTGGTGTTTGAAATTAATCCATTATGCAAATAATTTTGGTTGACTTGATAATATTGTCTTCTGTGGTATATTGGGCCCCTAAAAAAAATTAAAAAAAATAAATAAAAATAAAAAAATAAATAGAAAAATAATAAAAATAAAAAAAATAAAATTGAGAAAGACAGAATTGACGCTGGTGGTAGCCATTCTTCTCGGGCAGTGCAATCACACTGCCCTATAAAGAAAGAGGCACACTGCCAAATGTTGAAAAATAAGATGCTAAACGACACCAATCCTGACGGTGCAATTATGGCGTACCTCGAGCCGAGTGTCGAATAGTGATGCCCACTGCTCTATAAGAGACTCCATATCTGTATGAGGTAAGCCACCCTTCTTGAGCTCAATTCTCTCTCCTTTGTGTTATTCTCCAATCAGGTACTCTCATCCCTTTTATAAAGTTTATAGTTCTTTACTTTCTTCTTATTAGAGTTTTCTTTAAAAATTAAAAAAAAATGGATCTTCAGCTTTTAAAAATTCGCAAGTACTATCCATCTCTCCCGCAGAATAATTTGAAAAAAATTTATGCTGCTAAGTGTGAAAGACTTAGGCTTTTGGTGCGTAATAACATCCCTAAAGATATTCGTTGGCTGATCAAAGCAAAAGTTCGATTAGCTGGCGAAATTTCACCTAGTTTTAAGCACTTCTTGGGCTTAGAAAAGAGTAGTTTTGCGAAGAAACGAACAGCTAAAAGAGTAAATGGTTGTCACAAGTGTGCTCGTTGGACCTGTAACACTCGATGCAAATCTGTGGGGTTTACGTTTGTAAATCGAGAAGATAAAATTAGTTTCATAAAGGATGGACTGAGTAAGGAGTCATTGGATGATATTCGATTGACTCTTGAGACGCATCCATGTGGAATAGTGCAAAGAGAACTTCTTGCTTTATGGACCCAGTTCATAAGTGACCGCCAACGCTATAGTCTTGGGAATTTGACTAAAAACGACCCTGTTTGCCAATCTATAAGAAAATTGGATGGGAAGCTTATCCTCACTTTATAGAAAGTGTTTAAGCCGTTTCTGGACGTAAAACCAGAGGAAGATGTGAGCCACAATCACAACTACTTGTACATACGCATGATTTTTGTATTTATTTCTTATTGAATTGTTATATAGCTACTTTTGATCGCCAAACCTTTTTCTAGGGTATACAAAGAAAAAAACATGGAAGATCAGTTAGTTCGTCGAATCAAAACCATATGTGTACTTTGTGGCTCTCAACTTGGGAGTGATATTTGTTACGCACTTGTAGCAAGCGAACTAGGCCAAAAATTAGGAGAGAAAAAGATTAATTTGGTATATGGAGGGGGAAGTCATAGATTGAATGATTATGTTTCACAAGCTGTACATTTTGGAAAATCATATGTGGTAGGTGTAATGCCAATCCCTTTGGCTGAACCACATATTTTTGGGATTACACGCGGTCAACTTATAGAAACGACTTCTATGTTTGAGCGCATGGCTTGTAAGATTTATCAGTCAGACGCTTTCATTGCTTTACCAAGAGGTTTTGGTACGCTTGAAGAAATCTTCTGTATAATCTCTTGGGCCAAGAGGAATCTGCTTACCAAACCCATTGGACTTTTAAATGTTAACCATTTTTTCGATGGGTTGTTCTCTTTTATTGATCAGGTTGTGGACCAAAAGTTCATTTCTCCTTCAGCAAGAAAGATTCTTATTTCTGCATCCACCATTGAGGAGCTGCTAGAGAAATTACATGCTTATGTTCCACAGCATGATCCTTATGAGCCTTGAATAGATTGATCTAAGGTAATCAGAAACAAGCGGCAAAAAGGTTCGATTAATTTAGATTTATCCCTATATGGCAAGTCTATGATAAGATGGCTGAGTAAGGAGTACTTTTTGTACTCTTGAGACGCATCTCCTATGACTTGTACAAAATTTCTTTTCTTGTGTTCTAAAAAAAAAACTGTGGAATGTTGTTAGGCGAGTCTATGATAAGATGGCTGAGTAAGGAGTACTTTCTGTACTCTTGAGACGCATTTTGTTTATCTTATGACTTGCATGAAATTTTTATTTTGGTGTGAAAATATAAAAATATATATATATGGTATGCTCATTTGTTTGTTTGAGTTTTAGCAATTCACAGTAAATCTATGGACTTATGGAGTTACAGGTATTCCTAACAATCCTATTTTATTACTGCAATTCAAGTCAGAGGGAGTAAGGTATATTTATGAATTATCTGGTCTATGTTTAACTGTGAATTTGCAATTGCATGCTTGTAGATTTGTGTGAATTAAAAAAAAAAATGTGTGTGCTTTAAATAATGCTATCCCTAAAGCTTTGGAATTATACACTGTTAGCCAGTTGAACTTGCAATATGAATCATGAATGCATTAATTTTTTATTTGAAAACGTATATGTATGGAATTAGAATAGGTGATTTGCATGCATCGGGTGTTCAATAATTAGAAATTGGTTTATCAGTCATAAAGTCAAAGGCAATGGTAATTAGCTGATTAGCACACTGCATGATCCCTCAACAGAAGTAGAGACTATTACCCAAGTGAGTGTTTGAGCCTAATAATCGTTAATTCTGAGTGAAATAACACTTACTCTAAATGCGCTTTATTTTTATCTCATCTTTTCAATAGCTTCAAAACATCAATTTGCTTTGAATGTCTAGTATGATAGTAGATGAATTTGGTTGGTTTCAAACTCTGAATTAGTTGACTGAGTAACATTGTTTTGTAGAAATATGATAGGGGGATCAATTTCTTTCAATTTGGACCTATTAACCTTTTTCTTTCTTTACATTAGCCTCATTTGCTAGCCCATTTGAGCTGTTCTTAGCATAATTCCTTTTATTACCCTCATCTAAACCGTAACCACTTGAAATTTGTCCAACCTAGTGTGTTTTTAGGAATCAGTCTATCTTGGTATTTTCATAAAAAAAAAAAGGAAAAAAAAAGAGAAGTTCTCTTAGTTATTCAACATAAGTGTTTCAAAACAAATGCTAAAGAAAACATTATATCCAGTTTGAGATTAGTGTAAAAAAAAAAAAAAAAATCCTGACACACCATTTGCACACTTTACCCTTTTCTTTGACAATCTGTATTAACCTCATAACCCCATTATAACCCGATCTGATCCTTCTTGATGCTATAAATCATGTGATCTCAAAATTCGAGTTCGGAATAGGGAATTATGTTTAAATTCAGAAGTTATTTATCTAAGGCATTATTCCAGTTATGAAGCTATGTCAATTTTCTCGTTTTTTCATGAAAATACATTCCTTGTATTTGGGATGACACCAATTTTGAACTTGTTCTACATTTACTCTTATAACGGTGCGCCCCTTGTGTGTACACCTGAGGAATTGTTTTATTAGAGGGAAAATCCACAGTAAGGTTTAAAGTCAAAACTTTGAGGGAGTAAATCTGTGTATTGATCATCCTGATTGCCATTCCTAAGATTGTATGACCTTTAACCATAAATCTAATTTTGAATGTTCAACTTATTTTGAATGTTCTACTCTACGCATTTTGGTTTCGAATTTGAAATTTTTATATTCATGCAAGTATTGCGATTAGATCATGGCTGGTGTATAATCCGATTGCTAAGGGACTAACAATATTCAAGTTGGGGGTGTGATAAGGGGTTAATATTTCCTAAATCTTAATGAATTATATCCCCATTTTGACTTTATAATTATGCTTAAAATAAATAATTACTTGCATTGCATATTATTACAGGATGAAGCAAGGAAGCTGACTTCTACAATTAATTAGGGGCATAAATTGAAGACGTTGGATTACCCATTATTGTTGCTCAAAATCATAGGCCAACTATGGAGTCTAGAGGATGTTTCAAGTGCACTTGGCCCAACTATCAAATAGAATTCAATCAAAGGCCCAAGACCAATCAAAGGCCCAACAAAGCCCAATTTCTAGAAGACTTTTCTTTGTTTTGTATTTTTGTAAGTGTTTTATCACCTAAAGTCTTTTGTATTCTTATGAGAAGTCCACCACCTAAAGTCTTTTGTATTTTTTGTCTTTTACCTAATTTTCTTCCACTAGTTAGGTGAATGTTTTGTTTAGTTGAATAATTGTGTGGCTTGTATTGCATCTAGTGAGCTATAAATAGCTCACTTTGGTGCATTTGTGAAGAGGTTGTTATCACTTGAATCAACATTTAGTTTTGTTCTTAGAATTTCTTTTAGAGAATTGTTCTTATTCTCTCTCTTGTTTTCTCTTGTAATCCTACTTCCTTTCTTTCTTCTTTTAAATTCTTATGTCATTTATTATTACTTTATTATCCACCGCCTAAATGGCCAGTTAGTTTATGCCTTTAAATTTCTGCAATTTTAATTCTTGTCTTTTAATTATCCACCGCCTGAATGGCCGGTTATTTTTCGCTATTTTAATTCTTGTCATTTAAATTTTGTTATTTAAATTACGCCATTTAAATTCTTGTTAATTAACTTTTAAATGGAAATGAGTAGCTAAACCTAATCTTGGGTTAAGGCAAGGATAGTGTCCAATGCCAATGATTCCCAAAGAAAGCTGCACTTTAAATGAGTAACATTAATTTAAATTTCAATATGAGTGAGTTTTAATTATTGAAAAATCACTAGGTTTGGATTGGAGCGTAAGCGTAACTTAGAGCTTTCATGTCATGCATGAGAGTTACTAGAACAGGAAACGCTATCATACCCAAACCCAGATGATTAATTTAGTTGTATATTAATTGTAATTGAATTTATGGTAGTTGCTTAAATTAGAATCCCGCATATCATGTATGGGGATTACTTAAACTAGAACTATCATCATCTCTAATTGCATTTAGTAACAAACCCTTATATCTGAAATTAAATTAATGTTACTAAACCTTGTTTGCTAAAATTTGGGAATAAATGGGTTGGTGCTGAAATTGTCTTCACTCAAGTGCTATCCAATTTTATATCCTCACATTAAGCATTACTTCAACTTCTTCCTTGCTTTATTTTCTAGTATCTGTTATCTAAAAATCATAAAAAAAATCTTATTACCAATCCATCTAAATGTGTGTGCGTGTGTGTGATGTTCTTTTTCTTTTGTCATAAATAAATCTCTCAGTGGACGACCTGGACTCATCTAGCAAATATAAATTTAAATTTGGACTACAACTGCACTTGTACACTGACGAGTATAAACCTCTCACCTAAATAAAGGAAAAAAAATATAAATTTTTTATTGTGTTTTGTTTTGTGTTTTAATTGCAGGGTGAGAGTGCAGTCAATATCCTCCTGAAGAGTATCTTGCACAACTAGATCTTCTAGATTGCTATCAGCAGCTTGTGGAATATCAAAGACTGGTTGTATAACACCTATTTGATCTTGAGGGGTACTATTAACTTCAGTCAGTCTTTTACTTGAAATGAGAGTTAGAATATTTGAATAATTTTTCTCAGAAGAATCCAAATTCTGAGATTGATTACTCCCACTAATCAAGTAATTCTCAATAAATTTTGCATTTCTTGATTCCACAATCCTAGTGATGTGAGATGGACAATAGAATCTATATCCTTTGGATTTTTTCGCATATCCAATGAAATACCCACTTACTCTCTTTGGGTTTACTTTCCTTTCTTATGGATTGTAAACTCTTACTTTAAATGGACATCCCCAAGTGCGTATATGCCATAAACTCGATTTCCAACCCTTAAATAACTCAAATGGCGTCTTAGGGACAGCCTTGTTTGGAACCCGGTTTAATATATACGCTGCTGTTTTAAGAGCTTAAGTCCACAAGGATTTAGGAAGCTTGGAGCTGCTAAGCATACTCCTTACCATGTCCAATAATGTTCGGTTTCTCCTTTCAGCTACGCCATTCTGGTCTGGAGACCCTAGCATAGTGTATTGGGCCACAATCGAGAAACCTAGCAAACGGACTAGGTGCATGTCCATCCTCAGTATATCTTCCATAATACTCTCCACCTCTATTTGACCTCACGATCTTAATGTGCTTATCACACTGCTTCTCTTCTTCTACCTTAAAAACCTTAAAGGCATCTAATGCTTCGTTCTTGTTATGAAGCAAGTAGAGATACATATATCATGAATAGTCATCAATAAATGAGATGAAGTATTTTTGACCATACGCGTCCATATCTGGACTGCAAATATCCGTATGTATGATTTTCAATATTTCTGTATTCCTCTTGGCACCTTTCTTTGACTTATTAGTCTACTTTCCTTTTATGCAATCTACACAAGTATGAAAATCAATAAAATCAAGAGCATTGAGCACTCCATCATTTACTAATCTTCTAAGTCTCTCAATGGAGATATGTCCCAATCTGCTATGCCATAACATAGAGGAATCTTCATTCATTACACATCTTTTAATACCTGCATTGATTTGGGCATGCATTACATTATAAGAGGCATTGTTTTGTAAATTAAGTTTGAAAAGACTATCAGACAATGTACCATTCCCAACAAGCTCAAATTTATAAAACAAATCAAATGAGTTTTTCATAAAATTAAAGGAATATCCAAAGGGTACGAGTCTGGAAACTGAAATTAAATTCCTAGAGAATTTGGGAATATAAAAAGTCTTTTCTAAATCTAAAACTAGCTAGAATGTTAAATCAGTCTGCATGTCCCAATTACCTCCACATGTGAATGCATCTTGTTGCCTGAATAGATGCTTTGTTCACTTCCTGTTAGTTTCCTCTGGTTTAAAAAGCTCTGCAAGGTATTTGCAACATAGATTGTAGAACCAGAATCAATCCACCATGTGTTATGACAAACATCAATCATATTAGATTCATAACATACAAGTGAGGTTAGATTACCTTTCTTCTCAAGCCATGATTTAAATTTGAGGCAATCCTTCTTCAGGTGTCCTTTCTTTTTGCAAAATAAGCACTTGAATTCCTTCTTTGCATTAGGCTAGATGGGTATTTTACCTTTTTCTTTACGCCTTGCTTGAGTAGACTTATTCTTTCCTTGAGTGGCCATATATGCACTCTCTCCCATTTCCATAATCAGCCTCCCTTCTTCTTGAACACACATGGTCAATAATTCATTAATAGACCATTTATTTTTATATGTGTTATAAGAAATTTTATAGGACCATACTGTTGTGGGAGAGAATTTAAAATGAAATGCACAAGGAAAGAATCAGACATCGTAACCTCTAGGGATTTCAATTGAGCTGCAATATCCCTCATCTTCATGATGTGCTCACGCACACCTTTAATACCAGTGAGCCTCATTGATGATAACTTCGTCATTAGGGTGCTGGCAAGTGCCTTATCTGAAGACTCAAACTGTTCATCAATAGCCTTCAGTAATTCATTGACTGTCTTACATTCTAGAATTGAACTACGAATATTAGTAGAAATCTTAGTTCGAATGAACATCATGCTGAGGCGATTAGATCGCTCTCATCGCTCATGCTCAGCAATTTGAACCTTAGTGCTAGTAGGATTGATTGTAGGTGGTTCGGATTTTCGGATTGCATAGTCAAAGTCCATGCACCCTAATTGCAAAAGAATCATGTCCTTCCACTCCTTATAGTTATCACCATTCATGTGACACCCATAACTTACTTACATGCTTAATAATAATAATATTCGTATGAACTTCAAGGTTTAGTGCAGAAAAACTTGAGAAACAAGACTTTTGTAAACTTAAGTAAAGTTTCAAAACATAATAAAATTTAAAGCAGGTTTAGTGTATGTATAAAGTTTGACATGGAAAACATGGTTTCAATAGAAGAAAGAAACACTTCGCGAATATGCTTTGTAGCAATAACATCCATAGAGAGAAATTTAGAGCTTAAAACCAAATCTAAACTTTCTTTAAATTAAATAAAATTCCAAGTCATGCTTTATGGCATACATATAGAAAAAGACCAGAGTTCAACCCTGAAAACTTTATTTCAAAAGGAAACTAAAACTTAAATTCTTAAAAATTATTTTTCAACGAACCATCATGCTCCACGTCCCAATCTCCTCATTCATGATCACCTAGGGGGGGAACATAAGGGGTGAGATTACGCAAATCTCAGTAAGTACAAGAGAACTATCAAACGTATTTAAACATAACATGACATGAACTTGAAACATGAACATATAACATAAGGGATAGGTTCTACCAACTTGAAGGGGTAATAACCTCCGTGCGTAGCGCTACTAAACCCCAGTCCCGTAACTTGCTTGAGAACATGAAACTTGCTTGAAACATAACATAAGGGACCGCATAAACATGATTCATGAACGTGCTTAAATATCATAGATAGTTCATAGTGTACTTACCTTAACTTAGTTGGAAATGACCCAAATTTTCTAGCGAGACTATTTTGCTCCTGTTTCTACACCAAATTTTCTCATTCCTTTTGCAAAATTTTCCCCTTACTCTCTATCTCAAAATCCTCTCTTCTGATTCTCTCAACCTTGCCCAAATTCTACCTAAAACTTGTGAACTACCTTAAGGCCTATTTATAGATATTTTTGGCCCAACATGTTTCGCCACATGTCCTATCATTATGAAGCCTCATTATTACCTTTCATGTGTGGCCAATAAATGCTTGTCACATGTCTTTAAGGATAAGGCTTGAAGACTTTAGCAAACTTGGAGGCTAAGTAAACTTTTTCCTAACTAATCACGTGATGCCACCTCAGGGGGTCATTATGAACCATCATGAGATCTTATGTTATCTTCCAAATGACCAATGGAAGCTTGCCATGTGTACTTGATATTTTGAGCCTCACATGCTTAATTAGATTTTCAACACTTCCATCATTACATCTCACATGGTTTAATTCATTTTTCTACATTTCCTATCATTACTCCAACATGATTAATTGATTTTCTACATTTCCCATCATTACACCTTTAACTAGTTAGCTATATTTGGTTAGCTTAACTACTTAGTTTGAGATATTTTGATGAGATATTTTAAGGTTTTAAGAACTACACCTTGGCCCGAACTGTTCGGATAATTTGCACTTAGGCCCTTGCAACTTGGTCCCATGCCATTTTTAATTACACATTTTAGTCTCCAGAAAATGGATAAATTACGCTAATATCCCAAGATTTTAGGTAAATTACACTTTTACCTGAACTTCAATATTTACGATTTTGCCCCTAGTTCAGAAACTGAATTTTTGTCTCAAGACTTTCATAATCCTTTGAAACATATTATTTCCTCAAGTATCTGAATCTAAAAATCTCGAGTACTACATCATATTTCAGTCTAAGAATCTCGGGTGTTACAATTCAAATCAGGAACGTCACACTTCATATCAGATAAATTCACAGGTAAAACAACTACAAAAATAAACATATAATCATACTCATGTAACTGAATGTGAGGCTACTGTAACTTAATGTCATGTTTTACTAAGGTAAAGCATGCAACAATTATGAATCACTAACATATAACTGTCTCTAGGCTAAGTTACTACATTGATTCATAATGTAAACTTTATGATGTGATTGACAAATTATATTTCTTTTTTTAATTTCTGTGAGTAAATTAAGAAAATAATTTATTATCACATCCTAATCAATCACTTCAAATACAACAAAAATTCCTGTGGGACAAAATTTATTGTATTAAAAATGATTAATATCATTTATTTTTATGTGATCTTTGCAATTCAATATATAATTTTAATTAATTAAAGATACTGTGGCTAGTCTCTAAGTAATCAAAATCATATTAATCACATGACATTTAAATAATTTAATCACAATAAATCATGCATAAGCAAGAAATTAATTTATGCATATATAACACCAATAATTATGCATAAACAATATCAATTCACTTAATCATGTATTAAAAATTAACATGAGAATATAATTAATTGCATATGCATAAAAATTATCATGATCAAATATAAATAATTTAATTAAGCATGCAATTTAACAATTAAAGAAGAGATTAATATAATTAATTGCATAAAAAATAAATTATTCTAAGCTGAAAATTAAATCCCACTTATGCTTTCATGTGGGGTTAATTAAAACATTGCTTTTGAGGCACATTTAGGAGAAACAGAGCTCGCTAATGGATTCGGGGACCCCAAAAACCTTAAATGGGACCCATTTCCAAGACTGAGTAGCTGCCTAGGGTTGCGCGTGAGCCTCACGCGCCTCCCAAGGTGCGTAACTGTGCTAGGCATAGCAGGTGGCACGGGCATGAGCCACACGCACCCAATGCGCGACCTAGATCCGGTATGGTGGGTCGACCCAGCAAGCCAATGGGCGACCCACCTTCTTCTTCCCCAACAAACAACAAGGGTTTTCAAACCCTCTTCGCCGCCGCTGCCTATGGAATGCCATTACCAACACACTGCCGCCGACTGCCATCCCCGCCATTGTCGACCGCCATTGCTGCCAACAGAGCCACCGCCGATTGCCATCAGCAACGAAAAATGTCGCACAGGCTAGCGGCGCGTATCAACAGGGATGACGGCATGATCGCCGCCTTCTGCTTCTCTATTCATAAACACCATCAGGCCACACTTATGGTGGTCGCTTATGCCTAAAGTCGACCATAGCAGAAACGCATCTAGCCAAAACGATGACCCACATCATCGGCTAAAACTAAGATCCATCTGCTATGGCCATGCCTACTGTAATGGCCAAAACCGTCGGCTAAAAGCCAACCGTGATCGTCGATCGGTCATGGGAAAAACCCAGGATGCGGGCATAGTGAGAAGCTTTGGCCATCGACCATGGCAAAACTTAAAGCCATGGCCATTCGATGATGGCCAAGCAATCGAAAAACCACAATCAGAGGGGTGTCCATGGCATCTGGCCAAACAGAAACAAAGACCCATGGCGTCCATCAATGATGATGTAAAATTAGCAATGACCCATGAATGGCCGCGGCATACGCAAGTAGTGGTGGTGTTCATTTACTCCTGAAAATACAAGCAATAACATGCCAAAAAATATCGCAGAAAATAATGCTATATTTCCCCAATCAAAAATCATTAGACAACAATATTTTCAATAAATAAGGCAGAGATAGAATAGGCTCTGATACCAACTGTTAGAAAAATTAAATAAAACGCACTTAACTCTAGTCATTATTTGTATGAAAACCCTGAATTGCAATTGAGTTGGATGCTTCTGATCAATCAGCTAAATGCACAACGATGGTGTATGCCCTCAGACTTGGACTTGATTGGGGACCCAAATTACTTTCTCTGTCTGTATGACTATATTATTTTTCTAATAAAGGAACCCTCTATTTATAGACTAATTAATGTCTATCTTCAGTCAAACTAATCTCATCAAATTAATTTGATTCAATTTAAAAGACAATTATCACTCTTTATCTAGTAGATAAATACTATAGGAGATAATTAGTTAATAATTTAAAAGATATTTCTATACCTAATAATAATTATACTAAAAGATAATTATAATAAATACAATTAATCGAATAGATAATTACGGTCCAACATCAATCCAGATCATTTCTACCTCATTAGAGGTTAGGATTAGTTCCTCGTTCGATCATCTAGTAGTTCCTCCATCTTTGTAGTCAATGGCTCTCTGCAGTCCTATCAACCATGGGAGACTTGAAAATAACAAAATAATCTTCTCTTCTTACAAGATCAAGGAGATTGAGAGAGAGAAGCTTTAATTTATCCCAAAGTTGATGAATACAAAACTGATGAAAAAAAAAAAGATTCTAACCAACCACATAGTTGATGCAGGAAGTACAAAGATTCCCAATGAACCGACAAAAACTACCGACTGATCAGCGGGGAGAAAAAAAAAAAACATGATTTGCTAATTGCTTGTCCTCACAAACACAGCCTTAGGTACTTCAGTTAATTTATTGGATTAACAAATAACAAACATAAACATAAACGTAAACATAAACATAAAGCCATAACAAAAACAAAACAAAATTCCCAATACTCCACACAGAAAAGACAGCTCTCTGCCGTCTGAATCATTTTTCTTTCCACTTTAATATTCAAACCGCACTCATATGATCACTGCCATGGCTCCTTCGTCCACTCGCATTTCTTCGAACAGGTAGTCGTCACCTCAGTAACGCTCTCACAGTCTTTCTTCTTCTCCTATGGCTTCTTCTTCTGCTTCTCTGCTCTCTCAGGCCTCGCTCGCCCACAATTCGGGCCTGTCTAGGCGCCCGGCAGCTCTCTTCGCGGCTCGGAGGTCGTTGGCTCCGCTGCCGCTGGGGTTGGAGGTGCCGGCAGAGAAGAGGGCTCTGCTGCGGAAGCGGGGAGTTCCGGTGGCCAGCGCTGAGGTAGTAGTGGACGATCGACTTGTTGAAAATAGGGGAGAGAAAGGTACGGTTCTGAGAGTTGGACTCATTTGCGGAGGTCCGTCTGCCGAGCGTGGAATCTCTCTCAATTCTGCAAGATCAGTCCTTGATCATATACAGGTTTTAAGTCGTGTTATATGATATGTGTTGAGTTCGGCTAAAATTCTGGGAGTAGATTTTGATTTTGTTGTTTATACCAGGGGGACGATTTGCATGTTAGCTGCTACTACATCGATTGCAATCTCAAGGCCTATGCAATATCCCCTGCTCAGGTTTGAACATTGTGCAAATTCAACAATTGATTACTTTTGCTACATGAAGCTTTGATTTTTACTGGAACGTGGCCCCTGCGGATATTATTAGTTTCTGCCAGTAGTTTTCAGTGCGCATGCTTTTCCAGTGTAAGTGGGTCTAAATGCTAAGACGAAGAAGCTCAAAATTATAGTCTGCAGTGAGTGTCTAATTTCCTTGTTTGGCTGCGAACTACTTTAAAAATACAACTTATAGATTATATCTCCGTTGTATGTCAAATTCATCTTAAACGTCAATTTTGGACCCCAATGCATCTGTATATTATCATAATGGGTAACCCTGTATGGATAATGTAAATGAAATAGAATTAATTATTGATAATGAATAATGTCATAATTCCCATGGCACATATGAATATATGATTCCAATTCATGGTCGTTGGCCATGTACCATTTCAGGTATTATTTCATTCTAAAATATCAGTGAATTTAGGTTGAGTTCTAAACAGCTAATGGCATTCCACTTTCATTCTTTTTTTTATCAAGTTATTTGGTTCATATTTCAAACTGATTTCTCTATAATAGTCTCCAATTTTCAGTCTTTGTTTATTTTCTGCTGTGGCATATGCAGGTGTCGGTTGTGCTTTCCTATTAACTGTTTATATCTTGTTTGCGTGTTTTTAACAGCTTGAAATTATGGTAATTATAAGGGAACTATTGAAACGTGCTGCATTGAATTCTTTTAATTTTTACGTTAAATTCAACTTACAGGTATACTCAAATACTCCTGCAGATTTTGATTTTAAACTTGAAAGGTATAAATGGCTAAACTTAAATATGCTGCTCTGGTTTTTGTGATTGCGATTTGGAGGATGAGTAATTTATTGTTTTCAGCCTTGCCCAAGGATTCGAGTCATTGTCTGACTTTGCAGACCACCTTGCTGGCTCTGTGGACATAGTTTTTCCTGTTATACATGGTCGTTTTGGTGAAGATGGTGGCATTCAGGTCTAGTCCAGTAACTTTCAACAACTTCTTATTGCTTAGAAACTTTTGGAGCCTATCAATGTTAGTAAATACAAACATTTTTTGTCTTTCCAGGAGCTGTTGGAAAAATCAAATATACCATTTGTTGGCACGCGTTCGGCTGAATGTCGTAAAGCATTTGACAAGGTCAACTCTCTCTCTCTCCCTCTCAACTAAAAAGTATTGGAAAGAAAAACTTATCGATATACAAATCACATGTTAGCTAAAACTTGTAAAAAGAATAATTTGCTACAATTCAGTTAGTCTTGGTTTAGATGGGGTGTGCGCTCAAATGAATTGCACATACAGCAATGACAAAAGTATGTGTACACACAGCCACTAGAAACTTAAGAAAATTTAAAAATTTACCAAGATGCATCTTAGACAATAAATTTTCTGTTTGTTGGTCTTCTTTAGCTGCTTAAATTCTCAGTTTTCTGTTATCCAATTCCTAATGTTGCAGTTCTGCCAAACTGAAAGGCTGCGGTTTAAAAGTGCAGCAAACACAAGCTTGCTCTGATGCTTGGACTTGCAAAAATTTTAGCCTTTTTCCTTCCAATTTAACTTCTATTGTTTAGGCTAATACTGAGAAGGCCCTTAGTTAAATGCTGTTTGAAGTTTGAACTCTGAAGAAGTGGATTATCAAAATGTTTCTTGAATGAATATATGGCACATTTGTGGAACATAATTGCAAATAATATTTAAGCAGTAGTCTGAATTGGTTTGGAATCAAGGGAGATGGCTTAGTTTTCTTTTTCTGATTTCCATTCTTAATTTTGTCGTATTGCTTATATGCTGAATGAAACTTCAGAATCATGCAATAAATGTGAAGGCAGGCATAAGACTTGATTTTTTTATTGTTTTCATATTTTGTCTGAGGACATGGGCCATCCAATTTTTTTTTTTCACCCCCATAAATTAAAATACCTTATTTACTCCATAATCATCTACCCAAGAGAATTATCTATTTTTCTAAATATTCAGTTTACATTTAGCCTCCCAAGTAAGGTTTATTTTTTTTTTTATTTATTTAATACAGTTCCAATTTTTTCTTTCTTAGTAAGCTAATACCAGTCATTGTTGATGTTAATTATTGGCAGTATGATGCATCCTTGATGCTGAACAGACATGGATTTGTTACAGTGCCTAATTTCTTAGTGCAGGTACTCTTTCAACCAGTTTAAGATTTTAGTAACTATTTTAATTGTATTTAGTTGTCCACTTCCCATTAGGACCCAACCCTTTACACCACGAGCAATAATCCCTATTGTTTGGACCATTTTGTTTTCATTTTGCCGCTCAATGTTGCTTGCCAAAATAGCCAGCTTAATTCTTTATCGTCAAATCCCGACACCTGTGTTATTTAACAAGTGGACTTGAGCAAAAATACCCTTTCATTTCTTTACAAGCTCTCTATGTCTCTGTGTCTCTCTATATAAATTTAAACTTTTCTGTATCAGCTTTGATTTATTCGTCTGATGTTTACTAACTTGCTTATAGGGAAATGAGAAGGATGAATCAGATTTGTCAGAGTGGTTTGTGAGAAATCAACTGGATACTAACCTTGGCAAAGTAGTGGTACAGTTTAATCATGCCATCCTGTATAGAAATTTGGTAACAGTGATACTGAGAGGATTATTGACCTATTTAACATGTCATGAGTTCTGTAATTGCAGGTAAAACCAACAAAAGCAGGTTCAAGCATTGGAGTAACAGTTGCTTATGGTGCTACTGATTCGCTTAAGAAAGCTAATCAAATAATTTCACAGGTAAGAGTTTCTTTGTGCACTTTTCTCTATAGCCTCTCTCTTTAAAATTGTGTTAACTCTGAAGAGAAATTCAAGCTCCTAAATTTAACTCAGGAAGTTTGGGCAATATGATCTTAAGAGGATACAGCCAAACTAGTATAATCTATGAACCATACAAATTTTTGATATTTAAATGAGAAAAAGTAGCCCATTCTAATTATTCTTGTAATAGACATGCATTTGATTTTCCAAACTGTGTTAAGAAAAAAAAGGGTCAAATAAATATATATAAAATCATGAGTGGATCAACTAGCAGCCAAGGGACCTAATATCTCTGAGGTTTGGTGCTAGATTATTGTTTGGGAACAGAAAGCTGTGCTCAGAGGTTCCAGTGGCATAATTTCTTGTGAATTATTAGATGTTGTTTTGATGATTGGCAGGGAATTGATGACAAAGTCCTTGTTGAAATTTTTCTTGATGGAGGGAGTGAATTTACTGCAATTGTTCTTGATGTGGGTTCTGGTTTCAGTTGCCAACCTGTTGTACTGCTTCCAACAGAGGTACATGCACTTTCATAGCTGTGCCTTTTGATTCATTTTACTGCCACACTAAGCCTTGATTTCTTGGTAACCATGTATTTGGGTCTTGAGATGCTTGTCATACTGAGTAGTTAACTTGCAAAAATATCTTCCTGGATTCAGCTAACTCTTCTTGGATATCATAAATGTCATACTTATGTACATTAAGTTCAACAAGAAATAGGGATGAAATGGACAGCAATGTGCTATCCGAACTGGTTAGCTTGATCTCTTCATGCATTCATGTCAACACAATTGGGTGTATGCACATTTATTTTTATCATAAACTGGTAGGTTCTCAAGCAAGAATTAATGTGGGTTTAATTTCATCTTTATGCTCAATTGGTGGCCCACAGCTACTTATGATGGAATTAAAATTATACCATCCTTTTCAAAATGGATTATCTTCTGGCATCCTTAGTTCCTGGTGAATATTTCTCATGCATTTGGTAGTCTGTGATCCTTATTGTGAACTTTTAAAATCTAGAGCTGCTTGTTACTGTAATATGGTTCTCTTGGGTACTGGAAATGCTGCAATTAGTTCCATTTGAGAAATGGAAGCAGTATAACCCTTTACCACACTGAGCATTCCCTAGAAAGCTCAATTCTCTATCTCACTACTGCTTAAGCACTTACTAGACTGCTCTATTCATTGTCCCATCAGTTCCTTATCCCAATTCAAGTAAGCACCATGATCCTTTGTACTGGACATTAAGAGTAAGAACTTCTTTTAGTCAGTGATTTCTCATGTACTCAGTACTCACCCCCCCCGTTCCCCACCCCCCAAAACACACACACACATCATGCAGGGAAATGCCGATGATGTTATGGAAGACATTATCATTCACATTGCTGATGTCTTTATAATCCTGAAATGGTTCAAAGTTGGTGTATGAGGCAATTCAAGCCAGTTTTTGAATAGTGTTGGATTTAAGCAGTGTAATGTGAAATTAAGAGCTTTAGTGAAACAACTTAGGGAGCAAGATAACCTTTCCGTGGTCATGGAATAGGTACTAATGCCAGAAGTACTTGAGATCGAACAATGAAAAACTTACAATTAACTACAACTTGCATGCCACAGAGATGACAAAGGATCCTGCTAATTCTTGATGTTCTTAGAAAGACCATAAGTTATATTAAATCATGAAATTTGGTTCATTTGATGACCTAGATTAGGAATAGTTAATCATTAGCTTTGATCACTCAAATTGATTGTAGGATCACTCACTTTTAGCTTCTATTCTGATTCAGACAGCATCATGTAACATGACTTTGCATTTCATTTTGGCGAAGTGGGTGTAGAACTTACGAATTAAGAATTTTGGTAATTGGTTTCCTACTATTAGAGATTTTTTAATTTTGAGGATGAAATTATGATTTTTTGCTTTTCTCAATTTGAATGCTTAGTATTATTTTTTTTTTTCAAGATTGAGATGTTAGATATTACATGCCATCTAGAAGTAACATCTCTCCATCTATGTGGTTTGTCTTAAAGACTTTCTACTTAAATAGCGGGGTATAGAAGCTGAATTGAATACTTCCTTGCATATTTCTTACAAATGTTTTGCTAAGCTCTCAGCAATGTGTAAATGAACTATTCAGGAATTAAATAAAAGTTTGAGATAAAACTAAAACTTATTTATGCACGGAAGATGATAAAAGGTGAATGCTAGTGAAAGTTTGTTCCTACAGAGTTGATGTATATCATGCAATTCATGGAACTCAATCGATATAGTCACACTATCTTCATAAACTGAATTGGATTGTGGTTACTGTTTTCACTGTTGACTTAATGGACCTCTATTTGAACTGTACTGTATTAATGAGCAGGTAGAACTTCGGTTCCATGGCAGTACTGATCTAAGTGAAAAGGATGCAATATTCAATTACCGAAGGAAGTATCTTCCCACTCAGCAGGTATGGAGAATACACACTTTCTATACAGATTCTAATTTTGCTACCTTAGGTAAGATAGATTTATAGTTTTAAGTTAGCATGAAATTACTGCTGCTGAACATAAAGCACAGGCTATTGGTTGTCTTTTTTGTACTCTGTTGATTGGGTCTCTTTAGCAATGCTTTTCCTGATTCAGTTGGCTGGCTAATGTTAAGTTTCATGCTAAGTTTTCCTTGAATTCTTGCACCAGATGCACTATTGATACAATTTGACTTTGAGGAGAAAAACCAACATGTGAATTTCTAAGGACTTGTAGAAGCAAATGGCTTGGGTTGTTGGGCCACCTTGGGATGTGGGGGAATAAGGACAGAGTTCTGCAGTACAGACCATCCATATTATTTAGGGTGACCTTACAACTGCAATATATATTGTTGTTTCTCTTTTCCTGTGTGTTAATAGACTTCAAGTTATGTCTGTTTGCATGCAATCACATGGTTGCGCATGGGGGCGCTGTGTTAGAAGGCTTGATATATAATCTTGGGCCCTTTCCTAGTAGCTTAAGCTTTGAGACAATTGGTGTCTTAATAATTTTTGAATTGACTATATATTATGATAGTTTTTTCTTTCATGTTCTTTCATTTATCTTTTATGTTTATTGAATTCACGCATCTAGTGCAGGTTGCGTACCATACTCCTCCTCGTTTTCCTCTAGATGTGATTCAAAACATTCGTGAGGGAGCATCTCTATTGTTTGAACAGCTTGGCCTACATGATTTTGCTAGGATTGATGGCTGGTTTTTGCCACCAACTACCGGTGTTTCATCTTCTTTGGACTCTAAATTTGGAAAAACTCAATCGGGTACAATAATATTTACGGACATCAACCTGGTATGAAGGATTTCTGACTCCTTCCCATGTCTAATTTTTTATTATGATTTTCTCACTTCTTGTAATATTCATAATTTCTTTATCCTTCTCTAGATTAGTGGGATGGAGCAAATGAGCTTCTTATTTCAGCAAGCTTCAAAGGTGCTTTGCAATTCTGCTTTGCACCATGATCAAATTTCAGTATCTTGTAATGGTGCCAATTTTTCTTAATTAAACTCAGCTGAACTGGAATTATCTTTTGCATACCATTTTACCTCTAACTTCCATATGTTTTATTGTACAGTAGATGTGTATTTTGAATGTATAGTAGTCGACTGTCGATTTCTGATTCATACATGTGGTCACAGTTTTTATACTTCTCAGGTCTTTTACTTTAACATGCTAAAAGATTCTGAAATTTATTTTTAGGACTCTTGATCTTTACTTTTGTAGTTTTCTACAATTACTAAATCCTGTGTCATGCTTCTCATGGGTTGTGCCATCACATAAGGATACCGTTGCCTCACAATTTGAATCCCAACAGGCATATGCCAGTAACCAAAGCTGATTTTAGAAACTTATTGTTCCTGTCAGATCATACAATACAGAAGTGTGGAATTTACATTGTTGAACACATTTCAGTCTCTTTTCTTCACTTCATCAATTTTTGGATTACCACAAATTTCATTCTGTTTCGGAGATTACTTTCAATTGATCAAAATAGATTTGCAATTCTGATTTGATTTGTTGATAGATTTTTCGAAGGTTTTGTATATGTTGAATTCCTCCAAGAATAAAATTCTTGTTTTTTAATATCTTAAAGTATATTTTCTCTTTCTTAAAGCTTTTTTCTTAGTCATAAAAATGCACAAGGAGTACTTTACTGTTTATCCTATTGATCACTACTCATTCATTAGCTCATTCAATAGTAATGCACTAATTTGTCTGTTTTGATGACGATTTTGTATTACTATGTTCAGGTCGGATTTTCTCATTCGAACATTCTCAGAACCATCATCCGACATGCTTGTTTGAGATTTCCTGGTCTGGCTTCATACAGTATCACCTCTAGTCACAGAAGTAGAAGATCACAGGTCACTAAATTGTTCCACAGACAGCAAGATGCTCACAAAGCTTTTGTCATTTTTGGTGGAGACACTTCTGAACGACAAGTATCTCTTATGAGTGGAACTAATGTTTGGCTCAATTTGCAAGCTTTCAATGATGTAAGTGTCCATGTTTGATAATTGTGTCCATGTTTGATAATTGCTTAGTTTATCATATCACTAACTTATTCGATATCTGGGCTATTGGCTCTCCTAAGTGGCAAGCATGAACCTTCTACTCTCAGTTTTCCCCCCCTAGTTTTGGGTGTTAGAAAGCTTATTGGTTCATATTAACTGCAGAAGGAATTATATCCTCTTGTTACTTAAATTTTGATGATGATCTCATAAAATTCCAATGGTATTGTTGTTCTCCATATTATCTTTGAACAAATTTTATAACTTAAATAAAAGTTTTCCCATCAAATTCAGAACTTTCCTGTCTCTAAAGATAATTATTTTTGATTTCTTTGGACATCACTTAATTACTCTCTTAGTAACCTTTAACTGCTCCCAGTTTAGGAACTGTCTTCTACAGTTGGGCCTTTTGTATTATTATAACTACTACTATTTAAATTTCTAAACTGTAGTCTTGCTTCCCTAATTAAGTGCTATCGGTAATATTCATTGCTACAGCTTGAAGTAACACCGTGTCTGCTTGCCCCAACAAAAGGTTATTCATCCAAGGAAGTATCTGAAAATGAGGAAATGGATGTGAGCTCAAGAGCAGTTTGGTCATTACCGTAAGTGTAGATTTGTATGGGCATGCTTTACTTTTTCTCAATGCTTTGTTGAATGTGCAGATAGCATGAATTGATGCTCATATATTATGCCTTACCTATGGTTCCTGGGTTTTCTAGGGGGCAGAACTGAGACTTGAAATAGAGCTGTGCTCAAGAAAGATGAATTAATCAATTGGGTAGTAAACAAAAAAATTAAGGATGCCAACCAATGATGGTTTCTATGGAAACTTAAAGCTAAAAATCACAAATTAGATACATATATTGTTGGGAGCGAATGAAGATGAACCTGATGTATCATCACATCCTGGTAAATTTTTGAACATGGATTATAGAAACGGGTGTATATGATTGGTGAGCTAGAATCCATATAGGCAGTTTCACTTAGTGGGATTAAAGTTTGTTCTTATTCTCTTCATTGTTGTCATTTAAGTAATATTTTACCGTATTTACTTTAACATGCATTCACTTCTTTTGTTTGCTAAGTTATTTGGATGTATATACTGCTATTCCTTTGGGTACAGATACTCTCTTGTGCTGAGACATACAACAGAAGAAGTGCTTGATGCATGCATAGAGGCTATTGAACCAACTCGAGCAGCATTGACATCTCAGTTACGGAACCAAGTGATGAATGAACTCATGGAAGGTTTGGAACAGCATAGTTGGTTCACAGGGTTTGATATGTCTGATGAACCACCAGTAAAGTTGACACTTGAGCAGTGGATCAAACTAGCTAAGGAAGTTCAGGCAACTGTTTTCATTGCAGGTTTGCTTCTGTACTGATGATGTGCTAGCCAATTAACACTTTCATTTGAGTTTATTGCCTATCTTAACAGATTAAATAGGATATGTGCTAATGTGGCATTTTCAAAATTTTCCTTCTATTTATTACTAGGCATGAAATTGTGTTGTACAAAAGTTGTTTTGCATGGATCAACAAGGATTCTCTTTGTCCAACTTGGATTAAAATTACTAATCTTGTTGTCTTTTTACTTTTATGACATTGAAAATACTACAAATAAGAGGTAATACCCAAGTTATAATTACTAATGGTCATAATACATCCACAAATTTGCAGTATAGGAAAAATGTTAACAAAAATTTGAGTTAAATGGTTCACCTTTTCCTAAACGTTTGCATACACACTCATCAATTGCAAGCCTTTATTCCACTAGGTGGGTCAGTTGCCTAAGCATACAGCATAATAAGGAAAACATTTTGAATTTTTATTAATAGGAAACTTCATCAGAAGGCTTATTTGCCCCATTTGCATCACATTTAGCAAAGTCATCATAGACCTTCTCCTTTCTTTAGGGTAGCCAACCCCTTGTTCAACTCGGAAGCACACCTTGCCTCAAGGTGTTATGTCATGAATCCCAATTGAATGAGAAAGGCGATATTGGGTAAGAGACACCACCTAACAATTTAAGATTTTGGGTTGGGTGGCAAGCCCCCAATTCATAGTGGCATTAAGCAGTCTAGTTTTTTATTTGCTTCCATGCCAAGTGCTTCAAGGGGGGACTAGGTGGTCTCATTGGAGGAGATTTGAGTGAGAGTGTTACAGGTCGTACATGGGATATGAAAAGAGACATTTTTCCATGTAAGGGGAATGGATAGGCAGCTCTACTTAAAGTTTTAACTCTAGGGGTGTGATGCCAATAGTAGAAGCAGAATAGATGGCAACTGAATTGCCATGTACACAATATTAATTAATATGTATTTTCTTAATTTAATGCCTGCTAATTTAATGCTGTTAGCTCTTGTAGAATTGATTTTTCTTGTGTTTGTAAGAACATTTGTGGAGGTCGAGCCTTGGTTGCAATGGTAAGGTTCTCATTTCTGACTAGAACATCATGGGTTTGAATTGTAGAAAGAGTCTCTTTGCAAAAAAGCAAGGGAAAGGCTGCATAGAGATATGAACCTCCCCTGGCCTTGTGCATTGGACACAGCCTTTTTGATAAGAACGTTTGTGACACAGCTTCTAGATGTCATAAATCTTATTTCATACTTTCAATCCAAAATTCCAATATTTTTAATTCTACTTCGTGCAGAAATCCATGCATAGTAGGACAAAGTACTACAATGTGCCACTGTGCTTCATTTTTAATTCTCTATGAATCTTGTCATCTTTGAGGTTCGAACCTTTAACATTGATCATAATTAGCCCCAGAGAATTATTTTGCAGGTGGTTTTACTGACAAGTTGCCTGTCTTTAGTGGATTCTTGTTAGTCTACTTGTTGAGTACCTTGAACTCTATTATAATAGAAGAACCAGATTAGCATGTTATGTACTGCATGTTGATATTTATGTATGATGTTTTATAATGTTATTGACAGTGCATGGAGGCATTGGTGAAGATGGTACACTTCAGTCATTGCTAGAGGCCGAGGGAGTTCCTTATACAGGTTTTTCTTTGCTAATGTGTTCTAAGTTTTTTCAATGATGCATGATTACTGATGTTTGTTTATTTTAAATTGAAGGTCCTGGTGTAATTGCTTCAAAGACTTGCATGGACAAAGTTGCAACATCTCTTTCTCTTAACAATGTAAGTTAATCAATTAATGTGTACTATGTCCTTGATGGAAAATGAGACTTTTGTTCTTTTGTTATGCTCGTAAAAACATTACTATTAAGCATATAGGTACGATTCTATCCCAATATATTGTCTTGTGAAGCCAATAAGTAGGTTAAACACCATATTTCATTCTTAGTAATGCATTGATACACTTTTTGGACCTATATAAAGTTACATATGTCTTGAAAATGCTAGCTCAGTAGAAAAGGAAGTTGAAGGAATAATCAAACAGAATAAATTTTATATCTCACACAAAGATCAAAATCATTGTTGTGTTTCCATATTGTACTTGTTGGTTTCACCATGTCAACTAAGTTATGGAACACAACTATATCAATTATCTTCATTCACCACCATCTCATGAAATTTCTCCATGTGAAGATGGTGTTCAAACTTCATTTCATCATTACTCTGCCAGGGGATATTATCCACTGCCGGTCCCAAGCCCGGATAAAGGAGGAGGGTTGCGTTAGGTAGCCGACAGCCAGCGTAAAACCTAGTCGGATCCAAATATGAATTCTAAACAAACTATCTGTTGGGATGTAACCCACATACAAGTCTAGAATTCATGTAGCCAACCCCACATAGTGGGATAACGGCTGGATATGTTGTTGTTGTTGTTGTTGTTGTTACACAAAGATCAAAATCAGATTAGAGACACAAATTTAATGTAGTTCATGAATGCTTGTATCCATGGGCAATGAAGAGGCTAACAAATTTCATTATGTCAAAATAAGGTTTATAGTGGAATAATGGAGAAAATTTCTCAAATCCAGAACCTTAATAGACCTATACCCTCAAAACTAAATTATGTTTACTGTAAGAAAATAATTATGAGAAAAAACCGAAGAGACTAGTATCTCTTAGTTTGTTATTTATAATTTGTTATTTATAATAAGCATAATGGGCCTTAAACCCATGAGTTTAATCTAATTACAAAATAAAACACACACATATAATAATTATAATATATACTAATAATTCTAACATTTACACTGTCACGACCCGCCTCCTGGAGCCCCTCCGTGCACAAAGAGGATCCGTGAGAGGGTTATTATTTGGATGATATCGAACAATAACTCAAACTAAAACCCACACGCAACCCTTATTAAAACCATAACCTCTTTATCACATGACGTCTAATAATCATCCTTACATAGCTGTACACAACATAAGACCATCCGAGATTACATAACATACATCGATTTCCAAAAACATAATACGGTAACCTGACAACACCAAAATAACACCCAAGACCCTAGTTTTGAGATAACTCTGCACATGCTACCTTGGCTCAATAGTTTGGACCCAATTCCATTGGAAGTGCCCGCCATTCAGGCGATTCTCTTACCTAGAATGATGGAAAGCAAGGGTGAGTCACAAGACTCAGCAAGTATAACAAAAACAAGGCTGGTTTAGCTGAAGATACACCCCAAACCACCCGCACGCCACGTGCAAAACAAGCAATAACCCGCACCCCCGTCTGTGCCCAAGAGACACACATGCATGGCATGAACCACAAGTCAAATGAAAATTGCATAAATAGACATGCACATAATGGTCCTTGAGGCCCACATAGAAGACACTGGCACCTAAGTCCCTAACAAACCTGCCGTTGCCATGAACTGGCAAGCGATAAATATTCTGAGCTCCCACACTGAATCCCAGGCTTCCGATACTCTATGCTCCAGCACGTCTTCCGACATTCTGTGCCCCACCACAAGATCCCAAGCCTTCTCGGCGCGGTCCCTTTGTTTGTAAAATCACACACACATATCTCCATATCCAATCAGGTTTTCCCTCAAGACCTTCCCGAGCTAGTCTAAAAGTCTTCCCTCGGGCTTCCCTCGAGCTAGTCTAAAAGCAGAGCCGAAGCTCTCCCGGGTTGGTACTCTCGCCACTCGACCTGAGCCAAAGCTCCCTCAGGCCGGTACTCTCGACACCCGAACCGGTACTCTTGACACTCGAACTGGTATGGTACTCCTGCCCGGAATAATAGTAATAATTGTATTAATAATAACCGCGTGCAATAGAACCATGCAATGCAACATGTAAGAAATGCAATGGCTTCTGCAGCATAAACGTGATGGCAAGGCCCCCATAAACCGACATCAGGCTATGCTATGCTCACATAGAAATACACACATGCGAAATGCTCTAAATGCATATGCTCACTTAGAGTACCCAAATTGGCTTTTAGGCCAACCAAGTCATGCCAATGCTCACACATCCATCACACACAAAGCATGTCTCCCCAATGAATGCAACCCAACCCTGACACATTGTCAACATCAACTGTAATTAAATAAATAATAATCCCACACACAAAGACCCAAGATCCACAATCAGCGCGTGCACACGCACACACACCCATTTGGAACCTAACTCCATCAGGTGCATCATCATTCTCAAGGAAATGGGGAGATACAAATCCCCGTGTCGGTTAGCAAAAATATTGCACCAATAATAAAAATGGTTGCCATGCGTGGTTATACAATTAATATGTGGAACCAAATAACAAGAAGGGAGGAAATAAAATATGAATAACGAAAAGGACTTGTAGATGAATTAAAACTCACGAAGAAAAGGTTAGGAACTTGCCTTTAAACGGTCGAGTCCTAGCCTTTTCGTGCTCCCGCTGCGAAGTAAAACGTTCTATAGAAAATAACAAGATACGACTCAAATTAATTAAATCTAACCGCATAATCCACATAATCTAATCGTGAAAAACCTATAATTTAAATATATAACATCTCTAACTGTAACACCCGAAATCAATGTTATAAACTATGTATAATTTTTAAGGGTGAAATTTTGAGTTATGATAGTTAAGGGACCCAAACGTCATTTAGTTTCATGGTTTGGGAACCAAAATGAAAAGTTTGAATAATCTATATTTTAGCCCTACCATGACATACGAATTTTTAGAATACTCTTGAGGATTATTTACATGGATATGAATAAATTGATTTCTTTAAGTTATGACATAAGCCATGACATCATGCTAATATATGACATATGCAATGACATCATACTAACCTATGACTTAAGCAATGACATAATATCATTTAACTCTTATGTAATTTAACACCATTCTTCTAAGATATGATAAGATAATAAGAAGAAAGATAGGGATTGAATTACTTTAACTAATTAATAAGAAGAAAGATAGGAATTGAATTACTTTAAATAATTAACAAGAAGAAATATAAGAATAGAACTCCTTTCCTACTCTATAAAAATGGCCTTTCCCCTTTCACAATTCCTCACTTCATTTCTTCTTTGTTAGCTAAATCCCTTTCTCTCTCTCTCTAGTATATCATTACTCTTTTACTTACTCCAATCAAGACAACTAGTGTGAAAACCTTGATTAAAGAGTGAAGTTGAAGGTAAGTACGTTATGAGCTATTTGTGTGTTTTTATTAAATCAAGTTATGGTCCCTCATGTCATGTTTATAAGCAAATTTCGGGATCGGAGTTTAGTAGCTACGCACGAAGATTCTAACCCCCTCAAGTTGGTGGAATCTTTCGTGTCTCCTCATGTTGCAAGTTCAAGTTTTTCAAGCTTAAATACAACTAATAGTTCATACGTGCTTACTGAGATTTATCTCACTCCCCCTATGTTTTCTTTTCCGTATTTTCTTCTTTTCCCTTTAGGTGGCTATGATTAAGGAGGTTGGAGCATGAACGTGGATCGTGGTGATATCAAAAGGGATTAAAAAAAGTTTAAATTCAGTATTTCTTTGTTTTAGAACAAAGTATTTCTATATTAAACTCTAAACTATGTAAAAATGATATAAAGTATGACTTTTTGGAGTTTTATGCAAGTTTTATGAAAGTTTGATTCTCGGTTGAGATCCGGGTGTCACACTAACAATTTTACCCACTTATCGGGATACTTTAAACATCAAATATTCTCAAAATCCCTTGATTTTCCCCCATTTTCCTTCCTTTCTTTTTCTTTTCTTTCTTTTCTTCTTCTTCTTCTTCTTCTTCTCCCACGCACAAGGTCTGTGCACGCCGCCTGCCGGCTACCCCCTGGACTGGCCTCTGCTCGTCAGCCACCCCTGTTGCCCGCCAGCTCGCCTCCGCCGGCCGCTTCTCGCCACCCAACAACCATTGGCCATCAGCCGCGAGCCATTAGTTGACCTCCCGCGTGTAGCCTGTGTGCACAACAACGTTGTTATTGCCCGGCCTTCGCTTCCGGCCACCAGCCATCTCTGACGCCCTTGGCCACCTCGCTGTGACCGCCGATGATTGCCTTTCTTGCTGTTGCAGCTCTGCCATCGTGTGCTTGCTGGAGTTGCTCTGCCCGGCCCTTGTGGCTACCATCGCTGCCTCCAACGCCGCCGTAACCAGCCAGCCCCAGCCGACCACCGTTGCCGCCTCTCCTGGCCAGCCACCATCTCCATCTCTCAATCTCTCCCTGCTCCCTTCGAGCCCTCATCTCTCTCTCTCTCTGTTTTAATTCCAAAGAAAAGGCCACTGTAGAATGCTTGGAGGCCACGCACATGCATACATATATATATATATATAACAATTAATTTAACTTAATTTAATTTGATTTAATTTGTTTATTATTATTATTGTTATTATTATTATCATTACTCTTATTACGACTATTATTTTTTTTACTATTATTTATCTCTCTTAAATCCTCAAATACTTAATACAGACTTCAAATATTGGAATTTAATAATTATTATTGTCTCCAAAATTTCAAGATGTTACATACGCTCTCTACCATCGGTAACATTTCAAGAAAGAATAACAACATATATACAGAAGTTATACAGGCAATCTATTCCTCCTCTAAATTAAATTTTAAGTATAGGAATCCTAAATCACCTAACAATTTGATTGGATTATTATTAGGGTTGGTTTATGAATTTAACACATTCAACAATTTCCCCGTTGACTTGAATTTCACAAACATAGTTGTTAAGATATGGTTTGTATATAGTATCTCTACAATATAGTAACCATATATCTTGAGATATATAGAATATATGTAGGATATAATATTTCCTATTTTAGTAGTCTAAGTTCATGTATATGGCTGTACATGCCATTCAACTGTGAAGCGAAAAGGATACATTGTTCTATCACAATAATTAAATAAGCAAAACCTCCAGCTTCTCCAATATATCCTTAACAAGGCATTGCTCAAATAGCATTATCAACACCTAGAGAAAAACCGAGAACCTAACCAAATTGGATTAGAAAATAGCCCATAATCTTGATGGCTCAAGACCAAATTTGGTTCAAAACTACATCAGATCAATTATCTCAAACATGTCAACAAACCAAAACCAATTTAGGGAGTAAATGGCTCAAATAGATCAAAATAACCTATTTCACAAGCTCCAAAATCTCAAACTAGTTAAACTGAGCTGTAAACCAAATCAACCCTAACCAGGAGCTTAAGAAATCTGGTCTGACCAATTCAAATAAACCAAGAAATTCTCTTGCACCTTTGCACAATAAAGAGCCAACTGAGCTTAACGATGATATTTGGATTAAAGGGAGATGCTTGAAGTTAGGTGAACCAAATTTGGGTAATTTTAAGAAGAGGTGATAACCACAAGTGAGCAGTGGAGGTGCCTGGTCATGATATTTATCATTTTGATGATTGTTGGTGAAGAAATTCATGGATTATGAATGCAGTGAAAAAATAAAAATTTTTAACCATAAATACCTTTAGGATCTCTCCAAAGCAATAAATTACGGAGGAGAGGGCGAAAGATTACCTCTTGAAGGGAAGATTCAAAACCAATGGTTGAAGAAGGCGATCACAAAGCTGTCCAAGTGTCTAGCCTCTAATAGTATCCATGCAAGCAAGCAACACCAAGAACCTCTAAAGGGTTGAAGAGTGCTAGCTCAAAAGGGGGCGACATGGGAGCTCTCTCACATGCACGTCACACGGCATATTCCTTTTCCCCATAATGAAAGGAACCGCTTAGGGTTATTTATAACCCTTAGGCGCAAAACCCTAATGAAAGGGGTTTGGGCCGCAAGGTCTTTAAGCCCATGTTTTAAACACTTTAAAACACAAATTGAGAACAGCCCATTAAGCTACTTAAACCACCCCAATAGCCTTAGGTTAGTCCATAAATAAAATCCTAATTAATTAGGTACCGATTTCTACCAAAACCTAAGGCTCGTTTAGGTAGCTTAGTCCTACTAGGATTTTAGGTGGAATTTTGGCAAACCTAATTAATGAATTCTATTTATCTTAGCTCCACACAAAGGTTTCCACAAACCAAAAACGAGCCTGCCATTACCTTAGTAATGTTTGCCCATAGGCGTGTGACTCATTAAGCTTCTACTTATGTTGGCAATGACCTTTCTCAAAAGCCATAGACCAAGAGCCATTACCTTAGTAATGTTGGCAATGACCCATTAAGTTTCTTGGAGAAGTAAAAAGCAGCATGTTGTTATTAGGTCTAGTGTTGAAGTTGAGTATAGAGCCATGACATTAGCTACATGTGAGCTAATTTGGTTGAAACAACTTCTTAAGGAGTTGTAGTTTGGTGATTCAAGTTCTATGCAACTTATTTGTGACAATCAATCTTCTCTTTATATTGCCTCTGATCCTTTTTTTCATGAGAAGACCAAGCATATTGAAATAAACTATCACTTTGTGCGAGAATAACTGGTTTTTAGTGAGATTTCTACAACATTTGTTAAAACTACGCGTCAGTTGGCTGACCTATTTACTAAATCTCTTCGAGGTCCAAGGGTTGAGTACATTTGTTCCAAGATAGGCACATATGAAATGTATGCTCTTGCTTGAGGGGGAGTGTTGAGAATTCGTATTACTTTGATTGTATTAGACGTTGTATTTATTAGTTGTACCTTGTACCCAACTTAGGTAACTCGTACATAACAGCTACAGTGTCTTGGTATAAATGCTTGTAACCCTAGATTAACATAATTGAATGAATCTTTTCCCTCTAATCTCTCTTTTTCTCTCAGTTCTGTATACCATTTCTCAATGTTCAATTTAGAGAATGCATTTTTGCATATTGAGTAAAGCACAATCATTACTCACATCGACTGAGGCTCTCTTGTTATTAACTTAGAACAATGTTTAGATTTATTGTACTTACTCAAACTAAGTTCAATATTGTTCAGCATATGGAGGGATAACAAAATTGTTGTTCTTACACTTAACAATGGGTTATTGCAACTTTACTAATTAATTTTAGGCGCCACATCAGTTGTATATGTGTACCAAGCTTTTTCTGTACGCATTCTCTGAGTTGAGTTAAGAAACATGTTGGTAATTGTAACTTTTATTTCTATGATTTATGAAATGGAGCAAGATTCTCTTTATGGACAATAATTTCATCATATCTTTATTGTTATTATTGAAAAAGAAAAAATAGGATCTCAATGGTATGTTGGTTCAAGCAAGATTCTCTTTATGGACAATAATTTCATTATATCTTTATTGTTATTTTTGAAATAGAAAAACTA
This sequence comes from Diospyros kaki, assembly GCA_036245055.1. Lineage (NCBI taxonomy): Eukaryota > Viridiplantae > Streptophyta > Magnoliopsida > Ericales > Ebenaceae > Diospyros > Diospyros kaki. The sequence continues at coordinate 14,290,868 of BSEG01000009.1, read as the reverse complement.
GGATCTCAATGGTATGTTGGTTGTTTGTGCTTTTATGTTATTTTTGTCCATAGGTTTGTGTAGTTTATGTCGGAACAATAAAGAGAAGGAAGGAAGGAAAAAGGCCGAATCGATAAGGGTTGAAAGTGTGTAAAAGATTATAGCAAAATTAAACTAACAGATAAAGAAGAATAAGGATAAAAATAATCTTGGAATCGACTAAAGATATCCAAGTCATACTAATCCAAATATGTAAATTAGATTAGTTAAAGTTATTGTTCTCCATTCCTATAAAATAGGAGAGTTTGTAGGAGATTTTTTAGGTGTTTTCTATATATAAGGCTCCTAAATCAATGAAGTTTATACAGTGGAATAGTTTATAATTCCCCTAACTTATTCTTTCATGGTATCAGAGCCACGTTCTTGTGGCACATGATCTCTTGTTTCCTATTGCATAAAGGAGTCTTAAGTCCACAATAGGGCTGAAAAACAATCGACTAGTAAGACTTCTACCACTAATCCTCCTCTAATGAAGGATACTCAAGTTCCAATTGTTCCAACAACCTTTGAAAGCCACTCTCTCTAAATCACTCAACACAAGCTGAATGGAACCAATTTTAGAGAATGGTCCCAATCAATCCTACTAGTAGTTCGAGGAAAGGGAAAGGTAGGCTATCTAACAGGTGTAGTTTCAAAGCCGAGCCTTAAGTCAACAACCTATGGAATATGGGAGGCCGAGAATGCCATTGTTATGGCTTGGTTGGTTAATTCCATGGAACCAAAGATTGGAAGGACCTACCTATTCTACAAGATAGCTAGTGAAATTTGGAAGGCAGTCTAAGAAATCTATTCAGACTTGGAGAACACATCCCAATGTTTCCAGATCCAGTCACTCATTCGAACCATAAGGTAAGGTACTAATTTAGTCAGTGATTACAATAATACCCTAATAGAATTGTGGCAAGACATGGATTTGTTTTATGAGATTACATGGGAGTGTTCTGTGGATGGAAGGAAATATGACAAGATGGTGGAAAAAAAGAGTTTTTGACTTCCTATATGGCCTAAACTCAAACCTAGAGGAAGTAAGAGGCAGGTTACTCAGGACAAAGCCCTTTCCTTCCATAAGAGAGGTTTTTGTAGAAGTAAGATGAGAAGAAAGCAGGAAGAAGGTGATGCTATCTGATTCAGGGCACTTTAACAATGAGGTCTATACTCTAACCTCAGCCCTGAATATTTCTCGAGGGAAAGTACCTACCACAGCTAAAGGAGAGTTTCAAACGAAGAAACAGTGGTGTGATCATTGCAATAGGCCTTACCACACTAGGGAAACTTGTTGGAAGATCCATGGAAAGCTAGCAAACTGGAAGCCAAGGAACCAAAGGAAGGGAGGACAATCTACATACATGGTAGAGGCTAAAAAGGGAAATCCAACCAACTTCACCTTAAAAGCAGATCAATTGGAGGCTTTACAAAGCTATTAAGCCAAACTAAGGTGATTAAGTCTTAAAATCCAGTCAACTCTAATCCAGTGGTATCCCTAGCAAAACAAGGTAATGCTAAATACTCTCTTATCTCTCAAAAATTTTCTACAAGCTGTTGGATCATGTAGATGCAGGAGCATCAGATCACATGACAAGTTCTCTTAATATGCTGTCCAATTATGAACCTTATGATCAAGATATTACTGTTTTTATGGTTGATGGAACAACATCCTTGGCAAAAGGAAAAGGGATAGTTTGTATAGCAGGATTAACTCTAAAATCAGTACTATATGTACCTGATTTAAAATGTAACTAGCTATTAGTTAGTAAATTAACCAAGGAAAATGTCTGTTTGGTGACATTTTTCCAATCTTATTGCGTTTTTCAGGACCTATCATTGGGGAAGATGATTGACAGTGCTGAGAAGAAAGGATAACTCTATCAAACTCCAAGACTTGATCATTCTACTGGATTTAGGTCACCTATTCAATCTTCTTTATCTACTATTTCAGAATTAGAAACAATGTCATTGCATCAGCGTTTAGGACATCCTAGTTTTGAGTATCTTAGAATTTTGTATCCTTCTCTTTCTAGCAATAAAATCGAAGATTTGCATTATAAACATTGTATTCTTACAAAACAAACCAAAAGCCCTCATCCTAACCATATCTATAAACCTTCAAAACCTTTTTTATTTGGTTCATAGTGACATTTGGGGACTAGCCAAAACTCCCAATCTCACTAATACTCAATGGTTCATCACATTCATAGATGACCATACAAGGATTAGTTGGGTTTTCCTAATGAAAGACAAATTTGAAGCTTATCTTGTTTTCAAAAGGTTTCATCAAATGTTGCAAAATGTCTTTTAAACATCAATTCATGTGTTGAGGACTGATAATGGATGAGAATATTTTTCAAATGAGTTTAATCAATACCTAATTGAGTATGGTATCATTCACCAAAGTTCATGTCTTTACAACCCCTAACAAAATGGGATAACTGAAAGAAAGAACCGCCATTTCCTTGAGACAGTAAGGGTGTAACACCTCTTCTCCTAAAGCAGTCGGGGAAGAGGTGCTACTAGACAAGAGATAAAATAATGTTCACAATAAATATGAAAATCAGGTGTCATAAAAAATTTGCTAAATTGTTGTTGCGCAAACAAAGAGTAAATCGCGCGTGCGCACACACACACACACACTTGATATCACTGTAAGCCTTTAGACCCAACAACAGAGACACAATCGGAAACATAAAACACAACTAGCAAACACGAACACTAATGGAAAGTAAATTAACACAGAGAGATTTACCGTGGTTCACTCGGAAAAGGCTACGTCCACATTGAGCTCTGGCAAATGAGAGCTCACTGCACTATCGGAGTAAAAATAGGGTTTACAAGACTCACAACATACAAACCTCATAACCACTCTATTTACATAGACTGGTTCACTAACAAAATCACCTCAAAACCATATCAGAGAAAGATCAGAGGCTTACCCTATTGAACTAGAGAGAAGAACACGAAGGAGATGAAGAGTGTGAAACAACCACAAAATGAGAAAACCCTCGGACCCTTGTTTCTTCTCTCTCTCTCAATCTCTTTTAATTGCATTCGCATATCCCAATGCACAATGCATTAAATAAGGATCGCACGATGCAAAAGGATGGTTGGGATTGCACCAGATAAAGGCAGCATCGATGGTCCAGATTACACGTGTGAAGGACAGGGAATAATCAGCAGACGTTTGGCACAATCAAGAGGACAGTCTGGTGGTTGCCGAGCTGCCCTCCGCTGCCACATGGCAGCGGTTGCAGCTGACCCTCCTGCCCGGCTTCCTTAGTAAAACGGTGTCGTTACATGCTTTACCATCAACAATCTCCACCTTGAAGCATTAACGATAAAGGTGGACATACCCCAATAAGTGCAACAAGCTTCAATTCTCACCTTCATTGATTGGGTTGGTTTGGATTAATCAACTTTCACATGCAACAAGCCCAAGCAGTGCTTGAACTTGGCTGCAGTCACTACCTTAGTTCCCATTGTCTGGATTGTCTTCAGTTGGCACTTTCTGAATTGTAACAGCTCCACGACTTACCTGATGTCTTACAAAATGATATTGCACATCCACATGTTTAGTTATTTTATGATAAACAGGATTTTAACATAAGTGAATAGCACTCTGGCTATCAGAAAATACCTTGACCTTACCTTGTAGCAGATGGATTTCCCTTAAGAGACCTTGAAGCCAAATGGCTTCCTTGAAAGCATCGGTAACAGCCACATATTCTACCTCAATGGAAGACAATGCAACCAGAGGCTGCAATTGAGACTTCCAACTAATGCAGTTACCTCCTAGGGTGAAGAAGAATGCTGTAGTGGACTTACGGGAATCCCTATCTCCTGCAAAATCTAAATCTACAAATCCCACTAGGTCAAGTGTGTCACCCTTTTTTTCAAAATTTAAACCAACTATTAACAAAGGGAGATGGAGAAAATGATTTTCTCTATATTCTATATCAAAGATACATGGATTCCTCTCTTGTATTTATAGAGGAAGAGTACAATATGAAAAGAAATAATAATAGTAAAAAGAAAGAAGAATATTCTTAGCATATTCTCTACAAATAAAATATTTCTACACTCCCCCTCAAGCTGGCTTGAAGATATCTTCCATGGCTAGCTTGCTCACTGATTTTTTAAACTGATTTTTGTGTAACCCTTTTGTAAGAATATCGGCAATTTGATCAACTGTTGGAATGTAGTGTATACAAATTACCCCATTATCAATTTTCTCCTTAATAAAGTGTTTATCCACCTCTACATGCTTAGTCCTGTCATGGAGCACTAGGTTGTGGGCAATGGAAATTGTAGCTTTATTATCACAGTAAACTTTAGCTGGTATGGAAGCAGAGACCCTTAAGTCCTCTAGTAGTCTCTTTATCCACATGACCTCACAAATTCCGTTGGCAATTGAACGAAATTTAGCTTCAGCACTACTTTTGACCATCACATTTTGTTTCTTACTCCTCCAAGTGACTAGATTACCTCCCACAAAGGTGTAGTAGCCCGATGTAGATCTCCTATTAATAACACTGCTTGCCCAATCTGCATCTGTATAAGCTTCTATGTGAAGATGTCCATGTTTTTTGAAGAGCAAACCTTTTCCAGGAGTTCTCATTAGGTACCTTAGGATTCTGTAGACAGCTTCAAAATGTTGTAAACTAGGTGAGTGTATAAATTAACTTACTACACTTACTACAAATGCTATATCAGGTCGAGTGTGAGATAGGTAGATGAGTCTGCCCACAAGCCTTTGATATTTCTCCCTTTGTACCATATCTTTGGCTTCGACAAATTGTAGCTTCAAATTAGGTTCGATGGGAGTTTCAGCTATCTTACACCCGAGCATTCTTGTTTCATTGAGTAAATCCAGGACATACTTACATTGGTTGACAAAGATTCCTTCCTTTGATCTTGCAAACTCCATGCCAAGGAAATACTTTAGAGGGCCCAAGTCCTTGACCTCGAACTCTTGAGCTAGTTTCCTCTTAAGCTCATCAATCTCTCCTCTGTCATCACTAGTCATTATTATGTCATCCACATAGACAATTAGAATAGCTCTCTTACTGTCATTAGAGTGTTTGAAAAACACTATGTGGTCTGCTTGGCTCTGAGTATAACCATAGCTTTTTACTGCCTTTCCAAACCTTTCAAACCATGCTCTTGGAGACTATTTTAGACCATACAAGGATTTTTTTAGACTGCATACCTTGTTAGTACCGAGGCTTTTCTCAAATCCAGGTGGGAGGTCCATAAACACTTCTTCCTCCAAATTGCCATTTAGGAAGGCATTCTTTCTATCGAGTTGGTGAAGAGTCCAATCAAAATTCACTGCAAGTGAGATGAGGATTCGAATAGAATTTATCTTTGCCACTGGAGAAAATGTCTCTTGATAGTCGATGCCGTATATCTGGGTGAACCCCTTAGCAACAAGTGTTGCCTTATACCTCTTTATGCTCCCGTCTACCTTACATTTTGCAGTGAAGACCCATTTGCAACCTACAGTTGTCTTGCCTTTCGGTAGCTCCACAATTTCCCAAGTGCCATTTTTTTAAGAGCATTCATCTCCTCATTTACTGCTAACTTCCAATCCGGATCACCTAGGGCATCCTGAACTGTTCCTGGTACATGCAGGTTAGAAATATTTGGAAGAAATGCCTTATGGCTATTGGACAATTTTGGTATGACAGGTATTTGGCAATAGGATGTTTAGTAAAAGATCTTACTCCTTTTCTAGTGGCAATAGGGACATCAAGATCAAACAAATCAACTGAGGAAGAATTTGAAGGAGTAAGTTTAGAATTACCTTGAGTGGAAGAAGAACCATCATTTGAAGATGTAAACTGCTCAGTTACTGGAAGGATATTCAGATCAATAGCATTTCCCTAAGATTTTCTTCTAATATAAAACTGAAGCTCAGGTTTCGGATTGTTTTGATCCGTTTGTAGTAATTCTCCCTCTGATTCCGATTCCGATTCCATTATGATGCTTGGCACTTGTGAACTAGATGCATCCTATTTTTTATTGTTTTGAGCACTAATTTCCTTGGATCGTTTATTAGAGTGAAGTGGAGTGTCAATCATATCTAACATATTTGGAAGAGATTCAGGAATTTTCAAAAAATTATCTTTTTCTACAGGTTTAGAAATTTGCAAAAAATTATCTTCTTCTACAATATTCTCCTCCTAAAGATAATTTTTGGTAAAATAGGGTTGATTTTCTATGAAAGACACATCCATGCTTTTGTGAGCTTTTTTTGTCAAAGGATTAAAGCATTTGTACCCTTTTTTTTTGGGAGCATAACCAACAAAAACACATTTTTCAACTGTTGGATCTAATTTGGATCGAAAAATTTGTGGAATGTGAACAAAACAAGTGCATTCAAAAATTTTTAAAGGTAGCTTAGAGTACAATCGGCACATAGGAAAAATCTCCCCAGAGAAACCAACATCTCCCCAGAGATAGTAAGCAGTTAAAACAACATCTCCCCAGAGATATTTTGTGACATTCATAGAAACCATAATAGCCCTAGTTACCTCAAGTCAGTGTTCGAAAATTTGGCCTGGGCGTTAGGTGGTCACCGGCCACGGCGATTAAGGGCTGCTCGGCACCCCTAGTCGCCGGGCCTAATTAATTGAGCCATGGCGGCACCTAACCGCTTGGGTCGTGCGCGGCCAGGGCTGCCTAGGTCGTGCGCATCCTGGGTCGACCTATTTCCCCCATCCCTTTCTCTCTCTGGTCGTTCATTGCGGGTTGTCTCTCTCTCTCTCTCTCGCTGGAAATCTCGTCTCTTGGTCGTTCGCCGCCGCCGTCGATCTCGTCTGTTGGTTGTTCTCTCGTCGCCGATCTCGTCTTCCTCCGATATGTATCTATCTTCCTTTGATTTCATCGATCTCGTCTGTTGCGTTGTTGCTTGCTGCTCCTTGCTGCATGTTTTAGCTGCTCGCTACAGCAACTTGCTACTTGCTCCTTGTTGCAGCAGTAAGCTTGCTGTTGATCTAGTCGTTGCCTAGGCCTTGCCTAGGCACTAGGCACCAACCTGCCGCCCGACTAGCGCCTAGCGCGTTTTTGAACACTGCCTCAAGTAAATGTCTATTTTTTTGTTCAGCTATGCCATTTTGCTGGGGAGTTTCACGACATGTTGATTGATGTAAAATACCTTTTTCTTGCAAAAAACCCCGTATTTTGTTCCATTATCAGATCGAAGAATACAAATTTTTGTTTGAAATTGGGTTTTGATCATGTAAAAGAAATCTTGGAAAACACTTGCTACGTTGGATTTCTTATTAAGCAAGTAAACCCAACATTGTCTAATATGATCATCAATAAAAGTTATAAACCATCTTTTACAAGATAAAGTGGTAACTTTTGAGGGTCCCCAAATATCATTGTGAATCAAATAAAATGGTTTTGAAGGACGGTAAGGTTTGGGAACAAATTTAACACGATGATCTTTAGACAAATGACAGCTTTCATATTGCTACATAGAGCAATCAACTCTTTTAAACAATTTTGGAAATAAGTGTTTTAAATAAGGAAAGCTAGGATGGCCCAACCTAAGATGCCATTGCATTATTGGATCAGAAACAGAAATTGAACTCTTACCACTCAATCCGTGAGCTCTTTTATTACCGAAGAAATCCTCATTGAAGTAGTAAAGTCTGTTTATCTCTCTAGCACTGCCAATTGTCTTTTCCGAGTTCTGGTCCTGAAATAGGCAATAAGAATCAAAGAATGTAATGCGGCTGTTAGAATCTTTGGAAAGTTTACTGACAGACAAAAGATTACAAGTAAGTTTAGGAACGGGAAGTATTGATTGAAGATCAATACTTTTAGAGATTTTAATGAGGCCTTTGCCAGCAATTGAAGAAAAACTGTCATCTGCTATCCTTACTTTTTCACTATCTGAACAAGAATTATATGAATCGAATAGATTGGACAAGTTGGTCATGTGATCAGATGCCCCTGAATCAATGATCCATGGAGTAAATTTTAAGAAACTTGACAAGGCTAAAGGAGTTCTACCTAAATGGACCAAAGAACAATTAAGTGTACCAGGTAATGAATCGAACTGTAGCAGTTTCATAATTTGATGAAGTTGCTCTTTTCTGAAGGGTCTTGTTTGTGGCTAATTGATTAAAGGGTCTAGTAAAGGAATATTGCATTTCAACCTACCCATTAAATAACCTTGAACAATATCAAATGATTTAAATGAGAAACCCAATTGAAGACAAACTAAAAATACCAAATTTAGGTCAAATATAGGCAAGAAAATAGATCTGGAACGGGCTGGTAGTCTGTGACAGGTCTGGAGCACCCCAACGGGTTAAACTAGATCTGGATCAGATCTAAGTTTAGATCTGGGTTGGCTAAACAACCAACAATGGCAGGCTAAAGATCTTCTACCAACAAAAGAGATGCAACCGATCAGCTAGGACAATACAACTGGCACAGACGTCGTCAGCTGGCCGAACAGAACTCAAGGGCGGCTTCGACCTTAGGGCGATGCAGCGACGGTGGGCAAAAGACCTGATCTAAGGAGGCGGCGCAACGATGGAAGGCGACGACGGCCAATGATGGACGACGGCGATGGTGGCCGGAAGATCCGACGAAAAAGCGGCCAGCAGTGGCTGGATATTGACGCAAAACAATCGGATCTGATGAAAAGGCAGTCGGCGGTGGCGCGATTGGAGCGATGGCTGCTAGGTGAACCATGACAGCCGGCGACAGCTACCGTTGGCCCTGTTCGTTGAACTTCTGGTGGCAGGGAAGTCCTCCTGTTTGCTAAACTTCTTGTGAGCAGAGCGATGATTGGTTCCGATAGAGGAACCTAGAGAGGCCCTTCGTTAAATGATGGCAGTTAGCCAACGATGAAGGCTGGGAGATAGAACAAGTCCTAAGACCTAGAATCTTTGCTCTGATACCATATTAACAAAGGGAGATAGAGAAAATGATTTTCTCTATATTCTATATCAAAGATACATGGATTCCTCTCTTGTATTTATAGAGGAAGAGTATAATATGAAAAGAAATAATAATAGTAAAAAGAAAGAAGAATATTTCGAGCATATTCTATACAAATAAAATATTTCTACACCAACAATCAAGGAACCATTAATATATTTCAACACATGTTTTAAAGCTTCCCAATGAATTTTCCCAGGGTTAGACATGAACCTACTGAGCAGTGATATAGAATATGCAAGGTCTGGCCTAATACTTATCATTGAGTACGTTATGGTCCCAATCATATTGGCGTATGGTATGTTTTTCATTTTAAGAGTTTTTTATTTAGATGATGGACATTGAGTTTTCGAGAAGATAAAATGTCTAGCTAAGGGAACATTAACAGATTTACACTCAGCCATGCCAAATTTTTGTACAGTTTTAAGCAAGTAGTCATGTTGGTGTATTTTCAGATTGTTTTTACTTCTATTTCTTTCTACTATCATTCCCAAGATTTTCTTAGCAGGTCTTAAGTCTAGGAGATTGCTAATTATTGACTTAGACTTGCTAATTATCAAGATATCATCAACATACAAAAGGAGATAAATTGGGATATCATATAGTATATAGTAAAAACAACTATCATATTTACTTCGATTAAAACCAATCTCAGCAGCAAAATTATCAAATTTTTTGTACTGTTGTCTAGGAAATTGTTTTAATCCATACAATGATTTTTTAATCAAACAGACATGTTTAGGATGATGAATGTTAATATATCTAGCAGGTTGTTCCATGTAAATGAGTTCATCAATGTCACCATGTAGAAATGCAGTTTTGACATCTAATTGTTCAAGTTTTAAGTTAAAATGCACTACAACAACAAGCATCATATGTATAGTTTTGAATTTAACTACAAGTGAAAAAATTTTAGTGTAGTCTATCCCTTCCCTTTCTGAAAAACCTTTAGCTACTAGTCTTACTTTAATTCTTAAAGGGTCAGATGGAGACATACCTTCTTTAAGATTGAACAACCACTTATACTTAATCAGCTTCTGCTTATTAGGCCTTGAACCAATTTCCAAGTCTCATTAGCCTTTAAAGAGGCCATTTCATCATCCATTGCCTGTTGCCACTTAATGCTATCATGAGAGCTGACAACCTTCTCATAACAAGTAGGCTCACTGCTCCTCATTTCCATGACTTCCACTAAGGCATAAAACACCAAGTCTGACTATGCATATCTAATAGGAGGCCTGATCGACCTCCTGAGTTGGTCTCTAGGCCAGTTGATAATTGCTAAGGTCTTGTTGAGGAGTGTCATACTCCTCAACCTCATGGTCATCAGGTTGAGCCTCATGATCACTATCCTGATCAGAGGTTTCATCTTGAGTTGGGGACTCATCTTGAGTGTTGGGGGCTTGAGAGGTAGAAGCAATAGGAGGATCCTGTTGCTCCACCTCAATTTGAGTATTACCACCTATTACAAAGTCATCTGGGGTGCTAGGTTTGGGGTCATCTTCAGTGTTATTAAGTTTGCATGGGAAAACTGATTCATTAAATATTACATCCTTGCTTATAATGATTTTAACTCCACCCGAGTTTCTGTCCCATAACCTATAACCCTTGGTTCCATCTTGATACTCAATAAAAACACATTTAATGGCCTTGTGATTTAATTTTCCTTCTGATTGGTGAGCATAAGCTTCACACCCAAAAACTCTCAAATAGTTTAAGTTCATTTTTCCTCAGGACACCTAAGATTGGTTACTGTCGAAGGGCTCCTATTTACTAAGTGAGATGTCATAGATAGAGCTTCTCTCCAAAAAATTTTACTCATTCCAGCAATAAATAAAAGGCACCTAACCTTTTTTAGTAGGGTTCTGTTCATCCTCTCAGCAACTCTATTTTGCTGAGGGGTGTTCCTTACTGTTCTATGCCTAAGTATGCCATGGGTCTTGCATAATTCATCAAATTCCCTATTGCAGAACTCCAGTCAATTGTCTGTTCTTAGTATTTTAATCTTCTTGTCTATTTGATTTTTAACTAAGGTCTTCCATGATCTAAATTTTTCTAGGGTTTGATCCTTAGTTTTCATTAGAAATATCCAAACCTTTCTAGTGAAATCATCAACAATAGACAAAAAATACCTATTACCACCGTGAGAGGGGATTTTGGAGGGACTCCAAAGGTCTATATGCAAGTATTCTATGCATGCCTTTGCCAGGTGAGTTCCCTTTTGGAAGCTCAACCTGTGTTGCTTGCCTAGCGTACATGGTTCACAGAAGCCTAAGGAGTCTACAGACACTAGACCAAGGTAACCCTGGTTAGACAGTGCCTACAACCCTTTTTGGCTCATATGATCAAGTCTTAAGTGCCGAAGATCTGTTCTATCCAGTGTTCTAAAAGGCGCTAGGCGCTAGTCGGGCGTCAGGTTGGGGCCTAGCGCCTAGGGCGCCTAAGCGGGGCCTAGGAAAATTGCTGTTTTTTTTTTTTATTTTTTAACTTTGTGATGTAATTTGACGTTTTTTTTTTAATTAAATCAAAGTTGAAAAGCTGCAAACAATAAACAACAACAAAGGCAGCTTGCGACATTTGTTGCTTGCTTGCAATTGCAAGTTATAAATATTAAATTTAATAAAACATTAATAATAATAATTAATAAATATTCAAATAAGTGAATAATAAATAATCAAATATTAACATAAATACTAAATTAAATAACAAAAAGAAAACAAATGCAAATAGCAAGCAGCAGCGCAGCAGCACGATGCTGCTTGCTTACTACTTACTAGAGGAGGCGGAGGGTGACTGGATGAGTGAGGAAGATGTGCGAGCAAGCACGAGAGAGGTGACGGTGTGCGAGCACGAGATGGTGGCGACGGCGACTCTGCAACTGCAAGAGACGGTGGTGGCGGCGACTCTGCAATTGCAAGAGACGGTGGTCGCGTGCGAGCACGAGAGAGGCGACGACGACGGTGACTATGCAATAGACTGTCGGTGGCGGTGCGCACGAGAGAGAAGGGGTAACGGGCAAGGGGAAACAAAACCCTACAAAATTTATACTAAATCACACGGCCCAGGCGATTCATGCGGCCGATTTGGCCATAATCAGCCAAATCGGCCAAGCGGCTAGGCGTCTGCCTTGGCCTCCTAGGGTGGCTGATTTGGTCATAATCGAGGCAGCCAGAGGCCACCTAGCGCCTCGGCGCCGCCTAGGCCGCGTTTTAGTTCACTGGTTCTATTAAATTTAACTATGCATGCAGATAGTATATGACAATAACCATTCAAGACATATAAACCATGTTTCTTTGTACCAGAGAGAATAAGATCATCATTTTTTAACACATGCAGAAAACCATTTTTCAGCTTTATAGGAAAACCCTAATTTATCTAAAGTACCAAGAGAAATCAAATTTCTTTTTAAGCCAGACACATACCTCACATTAGGACAGCTATAAGACCAGTTTTGTTGTACGGCTCAGAATGTTGGGCAGTCAAATACCAACATGAGCAAAAGACGAGTGTAGCGGAGATGAGGATGTTAAAATGGATGTGCGGCCATACAAGAAAAGATAAAATTAGAAATGAAGTTATTCGTAATAAGATAGGAATAGTGCCAATAGAGGAGAAGATGAGAGAGACTAGACTAAGATGGTTTGGTCATGTGAGAAGGAGACCAAGAGACGCTCTTGTGATGAGAGTTGATAAAATGGAACAATTAATCAAAAAAAGAGGTAGAGGCAGACCTAAGAAGACTTTGAGGGAGACATTAAAGTTTGATATGAAGTGTATGGATCTCAATGAAAATATGACAAAAGACAAAAATACATGGAAGTCTAGAATTCATGTAGCCGACCCCACATAGTGGGATAAAGGCTGGATATGTTGTTGTTGTTGTAATTTTAGAGAGATATCTCCTATACCTTGAATACTACATGAATGATTATTTCCCATATAAACAGTACCAGTCTCTTTAGTGCTAAAGTTTTGAAACCATTCTATGTTTGGACACATGTGAAAAGAGCACCCTGAATCCTTTATCCATTCATTAGTAGTTGAGAAACAAGATACATTTAAAACTTCAGCTAAGGTGTTTGAGCTACTAGTGGCTATTGTCACATTCCCCCCTTGTTTATGTTTTTTGATAAAATCATAACAATAGTTTTTAATGTGACCCTCTTTCCCACAGTTGTAGCATTTCCATTTAGCTTGCTTTTGTTTTCCATTCTTTCCATTTTGTTTACCCTTAGGTCCTGATCCCCCATCTGATTAGTGTTAAAACCATTATGTCCTTTTTTGAACTTTTCTTTAACAAACAGATTGTTACCAGGTCTTTTAGAAGTGTGTAGTTTTAATTCCCTAGCCTTAATTCCAGAGATTACAAGTTCTAAAGTAGGCACAATACCAATGTACTGTAAAGCATATTTACTACATTATAATCATCAGGTAATGAATTTAACAATATCATTGCCTCACTAGTGTCACCTAGGGCTTGATCAGTACCCTTAACAACAATGTAAGTTTAGTAAATTCATCTATATTGTCATCCATAGATTTCGATGCATTCATTTTAAAATTGAATAGCATACCTTTCAAATAAACTAAATTAGGAGCAAAAATAACAACATAAAGAGATTCAAGTCTATTCCATAGATCAAGAGGGTTAGTCATACCGTTTACCTTTTTGATCACAGTATCCCCCAAATAGAGGAATATCAAGTTGAATGCCTCCTCCCTTATCTCATTGGTCCTAGTTGTTTGCTCATCGGACCATTTTCGATCATCTGGTTCTAGTGCAATAAGCACTTTATGATGAGAAAGTAAAACTCTCATCTTCTTTTTCCAACTACCGGAATCTCCCTTCCTATCAAATGTTCCGATTTCAAATCGGGTTGTTGTCATCTTTGCCTTGCACGAAGATATCCTAAGAAAACCCTAGACACCGACAGAGACACACAGAAAACACCCACTGATCGTGACTCTTCAGAAAAAACCTAGACATTCAGACAATACCAACAACATGAAGAATAACCCTAGTGTGAGAAGTCAGAGGTAGAACTCCAACTTAAAAAGCCAGCTTAATAGGTGGAGGGATCCTCCTCCTTATATATAGCCCAGGTTTCCCTTAATGAGGTGATGTGGGATTCTCACACTCCCCCCCCCCTATGCCAAAGTTTCTCCAATAACTAATACATGCACAAATGATCAGGTAGGGTACTGGTCTATGACCACAACTGAGGGTAGTCCCCCAACCAAGGGTTGACTCTAATACCATGTGAGAAGTCAGATGTAGAACTCCAACCTTAAAAGGCAGCTTAATAGGAATGTCCCATATCAAGCTATAAGAAGAACCGGACCAACTTATCTTGATGGGTCTACGCGAACTTCCCAGGGGGTCACCCATCCTTGAGCTTCCCCAGCTCAAGCACGCTTAACCCTGGAGGTCCTTGCCTACATTCAGCCCAAAAGGTATCCAGCTAGTGTTGTTTCATTCCTTACTTATCCTCGATATATACTACACTTCTCTAGGCTCTTGGGGTATTACATTCTCCCCTCCTTGAACACATGACGTCTCCGTCATGCGACCTTACAACTGGTCCCAGATCTCCCCCGTTTGCATGGCTGATGTGGGATTCGCCTAAGGTGCCTACACGCACCCCCCCATAGGGACTCAGCGTCCTCGCTGAGGTTTGCCCCACCACCGCACTCAGAGGCTCGGAGGTTGGCTCTAATATCACCTGTAACGTCCCGCATCAAACGATAAGAAGAATCGGAACAACTTACTCTGATGGGCCTATGCGAACTTCCTAGGGGGTCACCTATCCTTGAGCTTCCCCAGCTCAAGCACGCTTAACCCTAGAGTTCCTTGCCTACATTCAACCCAAAAAGTATCCAACTAGTGTTGTTTCATTCCTTACTTATCCTCGATATATATTACACTGCTCTAGGCTCTTGGGGTATTACATGGAGGGATCCTCCTCCTTATATATAGCCCAAGTCTCCCTTACTGAGACGATGTGGGATTCTCACACCCAGATTTGATCACACCGACTCTGAGAAGACTAAAAGACCTAAATTGTGCGTATCAAAGAAATGGCTTTGATGCCATTTGTTGTGCAAACAAAGAGAAAATTGCGCGCGCGCACACACACACACACACTTCATATCACTGTAAGCCTTTAGACCCAACAACAGAGACACAATTAGAAACATAAAACACAACTAGCTAACACGAACACTGATGGAAAGTAAATAACACAGAGAGATTTATCGTGGTTCACCTGGAAAGGGCTATGTCCACGTTGAGCTCCAACAAAGGAGAGCTCACTACACTATCAGAGTAAAAATAGAGTTTACAAGACTCACAACATACAAGCCTCACAACCACTCTATTTACACAGACTGGATCACTAACAAAATCGCCTCAAAACCATATAAAAGAAAGATCAGAGGCTTACCCTATTGAACCAGAGAGAAGAACATGAAGGAGACGAAGAGTGTAAAACAACCACAAAATGAGAAAACCCTCGGACCCTCGTTTCTTCTCTTTCTCTTAATTGCACTCACATATCCCGATGCATAATGCATTAAATAAGGATCGCACGATGCAAAAGGATAGCTGGGATTGCACCAAATAAAGGCAGTATCGACGGTCTAGATTGCACGCGTGAAGGACAGGGAGAAGCAAGATTGATGAAAGACCTTTCTATGTATTTGTGAGGTAATTTGGATAGAAAGATTGATGAAGGATCTTTCTATGCCCGTGTCCTCTCTTAAACTACTCTACAGTGATAGCAAGTTAGCTATAAGCATAGAAAACAATCTGGTACAGTATGACCGGATTAAACATGTCAGGATTGATAGTTATTTTATCAAATAAGAGATAGAAATAGGAGACATAAGCCTTACTTATGTTCCTATTGAAGATCAAGAAGCAGATATATTGGCCAAGACAATGCAAAAACAGGGATTTGAAGTCCTTATAAGCAAAAACAACATATCCAGCCGTTATCCCACTATGTGGGGTTGGCTACATGAATTCTAGATTTCTATGTGGGAATAATAGATATCTATTCATCAGCTTGAGAGGGAGTGTTGGAAGAAGAAAGAGATAAGAAAGGAAAATGCCGAATGGATAGGGGTCGAAAGTGTGTAAAAGATCACAGAAAAATTATACTAACAAATAAACCGATAAAGAAGAATAAGGATAAAAGCAATCTTGGAGTCAACTAAAGATATCAAAGTCATACTTCAAATCTATAAATTAGATTAGTTAAAGTTATTGTTATCCATTCTTGTAAAATAGGAGAGTTTGTAGGAAATTTTTTAGGTGTTTTTTGTATATAAGTCTTCCTAAATCAATGAAGTTTATATGGTGGAATAGTTTACAATTCCCCTAACTTATTATTTTAGTTTCTAATACAAGGGTGAATAGGATTGGCTTTGGAAAATTTCTCTAGAACAATTATAACTAAATATAGTAGAAAACGTATATGAATATAAAAAGGGAGAATTACCAAATTCAATATATTAAATATCCTATTTAAATTAAATATTGTGCAAGTGTTTGCTTGGGATATGGTCACTGCCCCATTTCGATTCCCCATTTTGGAACCACTATCATTGTTTGTGAAAATATATGTTGAAGGAAAAAGATACAAAATACTTATTGTTGAGTACCAAAAGAAGATAGGATGATAAGAAGAGTTTGAAAGGTTTTAAAATTAAAGAAAGCTTAGACAATAAAGAAGAGATAAGAAGTTATAGATAAAGTTGTTCCATAAAAATAGGATAGATCTATCACTTAAGTTTAAATCCTATCTTATCTATTGTATCATATTTAAATTTGTATTTTGTTCCATGTATTTTAGGAGCAAATTGAGGCTAGCTCATGTATAAATACCTCATCTAAGTTCAATACAATTTGAGAAAACAGTTTGTTTGTTCATCTCCAATTATACCTAAGGTGTTCTACTTAGGTTCTTTCATTTTTGTTCATGGTATAGGAGCCACCGATCTTGTGGTTGACTATCGTATCCTTCCCCTTCACCAAACAGTAGTTTTACAATGGCTAGCAAATCAACCAACAAGTGAGACTTCTACTACCGGCCCTACACCTACTAGAACCATACAAATTTCAACTATTCCGATTTCTTTGGACAACCATACCCTTCAAATAACACAACATAAGCTGAATGGGCCTATTTTCCAAGAATGATCTCCGTCAGTTTTGTTGGTCATTAAAGGGAAAGGAAAAGTGGGATATCTGACCGGTGCCACTCCTATACCAGATCCCGAAGATGCCACTTATGATGTTTGGGATGCCAAGAACTCAATTGTTATGGCTTGGCTCATTAATTTCATGGCAAGAAATGAATTTGTTTTATGACATTTGATGGGAGTGTGCTGAAGATGGAGTTAAATACAATAAAATGGTGGAGAAAGAATGAATGTTTGATTTTCTTCATGGCCTAAATTCTGACCTGGATGAGGTTCGAGGAAGACCATTGGGAACTAAACCATTCCCATTCATTCGGGAGGCATTTGCAGAGGTAAGAAGGAAGGAAAGCCATAAGAAGGTAATGATGAATTCTTTTTCTACAAGTGAGAATAATACTCAAAATTCATCCCTTGTTACTTCTAAACTAAAAACATCATCACTACGTGGTGAATCACAAAGAGATAAACAATGGTGTGATCACTGTCATAAGCCCTATCATAGTAAAGATACTTGTTGGAAAATTCATGGTAAACCAACAAACTGGAAGGGAAAGAATCCAAAGAAGGTGACTCAGACAACCTATGCAGTAGAATCTGAAGAAGGCAAAACCGCTAACCTCACCCTAACAATGGATTAATTGGAGCTACTCTGACAGGTATTAAATTAGACAAGGTCACAAAGCCATTTGATTTAGTTAAATCTCCTAAACCAATTGTGTCACTTGCCAAACAAGGTACGTCATATCAGTGGTTTGTTTGTTTGTTTTTTTTTTATCTAAAGCTATCTACTGATGTTTGGATTGTAGATACCAGAGTTTCAGATCATATGATAGGTTCATTACATGGATTTTCAACTTATAAAATGTGTGGTAAGGTTATAACTGTGACAATGGCAAATAGGACAATGTCTTGTGCTAAAGGAGAAGGATCAGTATATATAGCCAGCTTGCATTTAAAATTTGTTCTATATGTGCCTAATTTGAAGTGTAACCTATTGTCCATCAATAAGCTAACAAATGATATGAATTGTAAAGTGACATTTCTTCCATCTCATTGTGTTTTTTAGGACCTAACTTTGGGGAGGATGATTGGCAATGATGATTGTGTTAATGGAGTAGCCTGTACTCCTACTTCATTTGGGTTACATGACAATTCCTCTCTTTCTATTGTCTTCTATTTCTATATTTAGTTATGGCACAAACAGTTAGATCATCCTAGTTTTAGGTATATAAAATCTTGTTTCCTCATTTGTTTATTAATAAAAGGGAGTGATTCTTTTCAATGTGAGCAGGGTATACTTGCTAAACAAATTAAAGTCTCACATCCTATTGATTCTTACCAAGCCACTTTATTTGGTGCACAGTGATGAATGGGGACTAGCAGGAATTTCTAATCTAACCAACACACACTAGTTTGTCATTATTTAGATGATCATACCTGGGTTTGTTGGGTTTTCTTAATGAAGGAAAAATTTGAAGTTCATGCAATTTTTAGAAAATTCCACCAAATGGCATGCAATGCTTTTCAAACTTTAATCCATATCCTTCATTCGGATAATGGTAGGGAATATTTATCAAATGAGTTTAATACCTACTTGAGTGAACATGGGATTATTCATCAAAGTACTTGTTCCTATAATCCACAACAAAATAGTGTGGCTAAGAGAAATAATCGCCACCTCCTTGAAATAGTCTGATCGTTAATGTTTACAAGCTCAGTTCCTAATTCCTATGAGGGAGAGTCAATTCTTACAGTTGCATACCTTATCAATAGGCTTCCTACCAAGGTTTAAATTTTAAGACTCCCTTGAGCACTCTTCTTGCTAGCTATCCACTTCATACTAGAATGCTTAATTCACTATCACCAAAGGTCTTTGGTTGTACTGCGCTTGTGCATAATTACTCTTTATTTCACTCCAAATTGGAACCAAGGTCTATGAAATGTGTGTTTGTTGGCTATTCTCCAACACAACAAGGCTACAACTATTATTATCCTAACACTAAAAAATTTGTTGTCTCATGTGATGTCTCTTTCCTCAGGAATCAATATTTTTATTCCCACGTATCTTTGTAGGAGGAGGGGACTTCTAATCCTAATGTAGAGCAATGTTGGGATTCTCTATTTTGTCCTTAGGTAGTTACTATAGTTACTCCTACTTCAAGTTATGTAACAGATCAAGAGGGAGAACAAGAAGTCCAAGTTCCTAAAAATCCACCCCTGGTTTATTCTCAAAGATCTTATGACCCAAAGCAAGGCCAGCCATCACCTCTGGAGAAAGGTCCAGTGCTTGAAAAGGACCCACCAAGGGTAGTACTAGAAGAGGATGTGAGGACAATACTTGAAGAGGAAGAACATGGGACAAAATCTACAAAAACTTATGATCTAGATATCCTGATAGCTTGGCGGAAAGGGATAAGATCATGTACCAAGCATGCCATACCTAAGCACTTTTTATATTCTAGAGTGTCTCCACAGTTCAGGATTTTTACAGCACGAGTTGATGAAATTCAAATCCCTAAGGATATCCATAGTGCTTTAAAAAATGCACAATGGAGGGCTACTGTAATTGATGAAATGCATGTATTGGAAAAGAATGACACTTGGGAGATTGTGACCTTACTTAAAGCTAAGAAGGTGGTACGCAGCAAACGGGTATTTACGGTTAAATATAGATATGATAGGAGCCTTGATAGGTGCAAGCCTAGATTGGTAGCCCAAGGATTCACCCAAACTCAAGGATTAGATTATGAGTAGACTTTTGCTCTAGTTGCAAAACTAAATTCTATACGTGTCTTGCTCTCTCTTGCAGCAAATTTGGATTGGGAGTTACACCAACTTGATATTAAAAATGCATTTCTCAATGGTGATCTAGAAGAAGAGATCTGCATGAGAATCCCTCCAGGTTTTGAGACAGGAGGTAGAAAAGGAAAGGTTTGTAGACTAAAGAAGTCATTGTTGGGACTTAAACAGTCCCCTAGGGATTGGTTTAAACGATTTAGTACAACTTTAAACCAGGTAGGATACGTTCAGGGGCAGGCTGACCATACTTTGTTCATTAAACATACAGCAGATGATAGGAAAACTATCCTAATTGTATATGTGAATGATAGTATTATCACTGGTGATAACATCCAAGAAATAGAGGTGCTTAAAGGACAGTTACAACAAGCTTTCAAGGTAAAAGACCTAAGATAACTAAGGTATT
Source organism: Diospyros kaki (assembly GCA_036245055.1). Lineage (NCBI taxonomy): Eukaryota > Viridiplantae > Streptophyta > Magnoliopsida > Ericales > Ebenaceae > Diospyros > Diospyros kaki. The sequence goes on along the minus strand of BSEG01000009.1, from coordinate 14,270,464 downwards.
TCCTATGAATGGAAGTGGCAAGAAGTAAGGAAGGTATTTTTATCTCTCAAATGAAATACACATTGGATTTACTGAAGGACAATAGGCAAGCTTGGTTGTAAGCCAACTACCACGTCGTTGGAACCAAATTGGAAGAATAAAGAGGATGGGTCCAGTAGATAGAGAAAGATACCAATGGTTAACGGTTAGTGGGCAAATTGATCTACTTATCCCTTACATGACCTGATATAGCATATGCAATGAGTGTAGTGAGTTAATTTATGCATTCACCCACTAACAAACACCTCAATGTTGCTTGCCATATCCTAACATATCTTATAAGAATACTTGGGAAGGAGTAGTTGTTCAAAAAAACTGAAGACTGAGGAATAATAGGTTTTGTGGATGCTGACTGGGTTGAATCTATTGAAGATAACAGGTCTACATCAGGATATTGTACTAAGATATGGGGAAATCTTGTTACATGGAGGAGCAAGAAATGTGGTAGCTCGAAGTAGTGCTGAGGCAGAGTACCGAGCTATAGCTCAAGGTGTGTGTGAAATAATTTGGCTTGAAAAGCTAATAGAAGACCTAAAGATACCAATAACTACTCCTACCAGGTTGTACAGTGATAGCAAATCAACCATAAACATTGTGAATAGTGCAGTACAATATGACCAGATGAAACATGTAAGGATTGATTAACACTTTGTTAAGCAGGAAATTGAAGATGAAGGGATCAACCTTACCTATATTACTACTGGTTCACAAGAAGCTGATATTCTTATCAAAACAATGACTAAACAAGGGTTTGAATTGATTAGAGGCAAGCTGAGAATGAGAGACATCTATTCACTAGCTTTAAGGGAGTGTTAAAGGAAGAAGATACGAAAATACTTCTTGTTGAGTACCGAAAGAAGATAGGATGAGAAGAAGAGTTTCAAAGGTTTTAAAATTAAAGAAAGCTAAGAAGATAGAGAAGGGATAAGAAGTTATAGATAAAGTTGTTCCATAAAGATAGGATAGACCTATCACTTAATTTTAAATCATATCTTATCTGTTGTACCATATTTAAATTTGTATTTTGTATCCTTGTATTATAGGAGCAAACCGAGGCTTACTCATGTATAAATACCTCATCTAAGTTCAATACAAGTCAAGAAAACAGTTTGTTTGTTCATCTCCAATTATACCTAAGGTGTTCTACTTAGGTTCTTTCATTTTTGTTCAATATATACGAGTAAATGCAAGAAATAACCACCCATGGTGGTAGCCTAGTGGTATGGGGGTTTGGAAAAATCCAAGGTTGTGAGTTTGATCCTAGCCTCACAAATGTTTGGGTGGTCCCATGTCTTAAGGTTCACGTGCTTAAGTGGGTGACCAATTACATTACCAAGGAGATCCTACAAGGGCATGAGGCTGGCCAGATGAACCAGGAATCAAAACATGATGTTTCCCAATCCTTCTGAGTTCCCTGACAAGGTGGCCTTGAGCCAGCTTCCTAAACTTTTTCCTTAGCTGAAAAATAAAGTAAAGGATTTGGGCAACGATGACAATGTGCAAGGGTTTATAGTAATTTGGCTTAATCAAAGCCTACATTCATTTATATGCTTCTCCTTAGGATTATCTACAATTCTTCAAATAGCTTTATGATCACTTGCTTCAAAGTAGCAATCAATCTTTACTGCAAGTGATTTTGTTTCAAAAACCACTCAAAACCCTATTTCAAGTCAAGAAGTATACAAGCTTCTCACAAAAGATTCTCATGTTCTTTGAACAACAATAAATGAGGTTACACCATCCCTCTTTACAAATGATTTCAAGCAGTAAAATTTGGCACTGAAGTTTATATTAACTTTTAATATGTTTGATTTACAAATGAAATCTCAATGAATGAAATATGAAAGTTCCAGGGATTGAAATTTGAATCTTCTTGGGCTTAATCTGTTACGCCCCACCCTCCCGAAGGTGCTACTAATAAATAATTAATTAATTGGGGAAAATAAATTTGTTTCATTCACCCATCACACGTCAATCTTCACTCATTGAAAACTCAACTCATTTAATTCTCCACTAACTCACCTAGAGGTCTAATACTTTTTGTGTAGACAGTTATTCACCAATATCCTCTAGTGAGCCTCACCTTTAATCTTCTTACCATGTTGCCACTCATGACTATAAAAGGTGTCCTTTCACAACAAGATCAGCATCTTAATTTGATTAAAACTTAATTGACAACAATTCTTGGTTTAATTAACATCTTAATCATACTCAAGCCACACCATTAAGCCACAATTAAACCATATACAAAGACTTGGCATCTAACTAAAACATTGTACAGGGGCTCAAGAAATAACAATCTGCTAGCGGTTTGTTAATTGAGCAGGAACCCTTGGTTGATTGAGTATTTACTTAGCGCACCTTGTCCTTCTTTGTTGTTTAGTCAATCGAGCTTGACTCTTCTTTTGATTGAAGATTTCCAGTGAGCATAGCCTTGATCTCCTGCACTTGTTTGGTCGACCGTATCCCTTCGATAGACCAAACCCCTAGTTTTTGGTAAATACCGAGACTTGTTCTCCTTGCTTTCATGCATGCTACCCACAATACTCACACACTTGTTAAATAACAACATACAAGCTAAGGTAGTGTTGTTTTAACATATTACATCACACACTTAGCATTATTAATGTCAAAACTATTTGACACACATAAAACTTAACAAACAACATCTAATTCTCAAATGGCTCTTTCCCTTTCGAGCTACCTGTGAAACTTGGCATGTTGAATGCACAGATGGGTATTGCTACTAGTAAGGATTAGAAAACATTATCATGAATGCATACATCATGCTTTTACATGTCAAATCTCTTGTGCTATTTTAACCATTTATCATTTTTACCGTTTGGTGATCTCAACATCACCCAAATGAACTACTATGTGATAGTCGTGATCACAATAAAGGTTTGCTTTATCCCTTGCCAACCAACACAACTACATGAACATTTAAATGCAATTCAAGGCATGATCTGCTATCTGTGGCCATAGTTCCATATAATGCATTTAAACAACTTTGATGCATTCTTTACAATAAACCATGCAACTACGTAAATAAACATTGCTTCTATTTTAATCATGCAATTCCATGCATTTTGAAATTAACGATGAACCCTTACCTCACATTGCTTGAAGGAGAATACCATGATAGAACTTAGTCTCCTCTTCTCTTCTTGGTTTCTCTTGGTTTAGTCTAGCCGAGCAGACTCCCTGCAACTCCCAGTCTCTGTCTGACTTTCTCCATTTCTGTCTTTTCTTATTTCTAAGCTCTCTATTAATGAAAAAATTGGGTGTGCACCATTCCCCAGTTCACCACTGTTGCTTGCTGCTCAATGATTTTCCAACATATATATAACAAATCTGTAAGGCAAGTTGTTACCTTGTCTTGGTGGCTACCCACTCAATTTAATATTCAGCCGCAAGGCCAATCTTCTATAATTTGATGTCTTAAATTTATTTCAGCAATTCCTAGCATCCTCGTGTCCTTTACAGAGGAGCTAGTTCACCATCTAAGCGGCTGTTCATCAGGAAACACTAGATCCAGCAGTGCACCTATTCCTTCATTTCTTGGCTGTTCTGTCACACTCTATAAATCTTTCCATCTTTGTTGCTGTGTTTTCTGTCACTGGTTCTTACACCAATGCAGCAAGAATTTGCTATGTACATGGCTTATACAATATTTATAGACACAAATATATACTCAGTCATGTAGGAGTACACACAAGACAAAAGAGTCTCTCTCTCTCTCAGTTTGGTAGCAACTGAGTTAATCTTGCAAACTGCTTCAGTTTTTTTCTCCATACTCTCTCATCTCTGCTTCTTGTTGAGAGGAAAAATAATACTGTAAAAATATAAAAATTAACCCTCTACCTAACAGCTTAAGTTCTTAGATGATATGGTGATTAACAATTCAACATAGTATTAGAGCCGACATAGATCCTAAGTTCAAATTTCATTGCTAACTTGATATTTAATTATTGCATGTGTTTGGACTGGTTATGCAATGAAGCTTGGCCAAACGTTGGGAGGCATGATGAGAGTAAAAATATAATAATATAAAAAGATAAATTAACCCTATCTACCAGCTTAAACTTTTAGATGAGATGGTGGTTGACAATTTAACATTTCTCTCACTCACTTGAGAAGTCTCCATGTTTGGAAATCCCTTTTAACAATTGTGTACAGCTTAATTTATATCACACAAGTATTTCAGCCACCTCTTGAGGATTCAATTGATCATCTCTCAAATAAAGCCACTAATTGACACGTTACAAGCCTAATGGACATCTCCAGCTTAATTTTTCTCCATTACAAAGAATACAACCACCTAGCCACATATTAACTATCAAGAGAATTCTCAATGCTATTATCCAAGTGCACTTTCAGCCACTTGATTCATCCCTTTTTAATTATTTTATTACAACTTTTGCTCGTAACTTAATCCTGAACTTCATTATGATTACAAGGTATCTCATGTTCACCCACATAATTAGCTCATATACATGGGCTATTTCCACTCATCCTCAATGAATCACAAACTTACACTGCAAATTTTCTGTATTTTGTAATTACTTCAAAATTTACAGTGTGCTCGGTTAACTATTTTCAAAATTAAACACACCTGTGGGCTTGCCGTCAAAATCCCTACATAGCCCATATGTCAATTTGGATTATCCATCCTCTTTTAGGCTCAAATTGCATTTAATTATATGATCTGATCACTGCAATGTTGGTTTGCTCGGTCGGGTAAGGATCCCTGCACAGTTGACCGAACACGTCCAAAATGCATTGCCAACTTTCTGTATTAGCTCAATCAACCTAGGCTTCCTCCACAGCGACCAAACTTCACCAGTGAGCTAATTTGGAGTTCTCATTTAACTCCTTTCACCTCAATCACTTTATTGCCATTAATCAAGAGATTAATTTAATTAGTCTCAATCACAAATATTTATCAAAGCAGAAATTTCACTTCTATTAGAAATATCCTCAAAACACCCTGTAATACAGGGTATTGCATAATCAATCATTTGGAGCTCAATCTCTTGAATAAATAATGTTTTGACTTTTTTATAATCTTGAAACTCAAAATAGTTGTTGGGGTACATTTAATGCAAAGACCATCCTTTAACTAGTTGTTGCCCTTTTGTTTTTCAAACTTCCTGACTGTGTAGTGGATTCAAGTTGGTATGGATGCAATTCATCCAAACAGAAGGTTTTGTCTTCTATTTTCAGTACTCCTGTTATGACTCAAGAGTCTTCTAGAGTAGACTCATGCAATAAGTTGTCTTTTCATCTCACTTTCACAGGATTTTATTCTAGAACTTCAAAACACATAAGAGTAAATTCAAACCTTCATGTGATAACCTGAACCTTTCAAAATTCTCTCTCTCTATTTCACTCCAGTATCTTTCAGTCCAACACTAATCTCAAAGACAAGTTGGACGCAAATTAACTGCAAATTACATAGTTTTGAAGATCTTTCTATACTTAAAATGAACAAAGAGAAAATATATAGAAATTTAAGATCATTATGCTCTTTTATCTTAAATATTATTTGTTTTGAAATCTTTTTTCATCAAAGCATTCTTCTAAATCAATTATAAAATGAAGTATGAAAACATTGTGTATAACATATACCTTATTCTAAAAGATGGCTATTGTTGTTGCCTATACAACAGTCTATTTTTTTTTTTTTTTTTATTTTGGACAGACGCAAGAGTCTCGGGAGTCGTGTCTTCACTAATGAGAATCTTGACGAGCAATTGGATCCGACAGAGTTCCAAGTCTGATAACCCGACAGTGTTGATGGTCTGACAGGCTGATGATCTTGTGGGCTGATGATCTGGTGGCCTTGAGGATGACGAGTGGCCTCAAGGATGACGAGTGACATCGGGATGACGAGTGGCCCCAAGGATGACGAGTGACCTCGGGGTGACGAGAGACCTTGATGGTGACGAGAGACCTCGAGATGACGAGAGACCTTGATGGTGACGAGTGACCTACAAAACGAGAGCACCGTTAGGGCACGGGTGGGGGCCCCCGCGCAAACCCTCCGATGCTTAAATTAGATCTCGAGAGAAAATAAGAAGATTGTACTTGTATTACTCAAAATTACGTACCTCGTGATAAAGGCATGGTCTCATATTTATAGTGGAGGAGAGAGAGAGGACGTGCGAGAATCAGGGTGAGAATCTCGCGGCTCATTTCGATGATTTCACGGCCCATTCGAGAGGGAAAAGAGGAGAGATTGGGCCAAGCCCACTCGACCATGACCGAGTGGGGGGGCCACTCGGTCATGATCTGGTGGGGGGTCACTCGGTCATGATTGGGTGGGGGCCACCCGATCATGCCTTCTTTTGCCCTTTTTTCTAGGCTCGATTCTGAGTGGCTCCCATATCTCAACTTCATGCCCAATTTTAACATTGATTAAGGACGAATCTCTCAAAACTTAAAACATGAAAGTTGTAGATAATTCTCTTAGCTTTTCATAGGACTTTGAATCAGATCAATCGGAGCTCGTATGAGAAAGTTATGGCCGAAAAACTAAGGCAGTGTCGTACCCACTCGGCATAACCGAGTGGGGTCATGAAAAGTTGTGGGAAATATATCTCCCCATGACCGAGTGGGGGGCCACTCGGTCATAACCGAGTGGGGGGCCACCAGATCATCACCGAGTGGGAGTCCACTCGTTCATGCCTTCTTTTTGGCTTTTGTCTTGGTTCGGATCCATCTGCCTTCAAAACTTGACTCCGAGCCTTCATAGTGCAGGTGCATCAACTTCATACCCAATATACCCCATGATTCAGCTTGAATCTCTTAAAACTCAAAACACAAAATTTGTAGATAATTCTCTTATCTTTACATAGGACTTTGAATCATATCAATTGGAGCTCGTATGAGAAAGTTATGGCCGAAAAACTAAGGCAATGTCGTACCCACTCGGCATAACCGAGTGGGGTCATGAAAAGTTGTGGGAAATATATCTCCCCATGACCGAGTGGGGGGCCACTCGGTCATAACCGAGTGGGGGTCCACTCGTTCATGCCTTCTTTTTGGCTTTTGTCTTGGTTCAGATCCATCTTCCTTCAAAACTTGACTCCGAGCCTTCATAGTGCAGATGCATCAACTTCATACCCGATTTACCCCTTGATTCAGCTCGAATCTCTTAAAACTCAAAACACGAAAGTTGTAGATAATTCTCTTATCTTTCCATAGGACTTTGAATTAGCTCAATCGGAGCTCGTATGAGAAAGTTATGGCCAAAAAACTAAGGCAGTGTCATACCCACTTGGCATAACCGAGTGGGGTCATGAAAAGTTGTGGGAAATTGATCTCCCCATGACCGAGTGGGGGGCCACTCGGTCATGACCGAGTGGGGGGCCACCAGATCATCATCGAGTGGGGGTCCACTCGTTCATGCCTTCTTTTTGGCTTTTGTCTTGGTTCGGATCCATCTTCCTTCAATACTTGACTCCGAGCCTTCATAGTGCTGGTGCATCAACTTCATGCCCAATTTTCGTATTGATTGAGCTCGAATCTATCAAAACTCAAAACATGAAAGTTGTAGATAATTCTCTTATCTTTTCATAAGACTTTGAATCACCTCAATCGGAGCTTATATGAGAAAGTTACGCCTGAAAAACCAAAACAATGCCGTACCCCTCGGCATAATCGAGTGGGCCCTCCCTTTTTGGTCTTGGCTCGACCTCTTGCTCCTTCGGCTTATTTCCTTGATCTCCTACAACCCGTTGGGCCTTTGGGCTTCATGTCCACATGTCACAACTTTTTTAGGTCTTGTAATTCTCCAAGTTTGCAGGGCATATCAATTGCTCCCTACTCTTTTAGCCAGAAGGTTTGGGTGAAAGAGTATTTTGTCCTGTAAACTTTTGAACATTACTTCTCTTTTAGTTGCTTCATCTTATACACATCATCTTGAGCTTGTTTGCACACCATGCTTTCAAATTTCTAGGCTCTAGTGATTTTTAATTCCTTTGCAGAAGTATGAGGTAGATATACTAGTAAGTTTGCTTTCCATAGATGTCGAACTATGCATCGAACATTGAGTTTGATTCTGCTCCCAGTTATTGAGTTATGCGTGGGACAAGAGGCTTGCATTTAATTTTCCTTTGTTATTGGGCTTTAAGCGGGACCATGAGCTTGCGTTTGTTTTTTCTCCCGTTGTCGGGCTATAAGCGGGACAACGGACTTGAATGTACTTTTACCTCGTTGTCGGGCTATGAGCGGGGCAACAAGCTTGAATATACTTTTACCTCGTTGTCGGCCTATGAGCGGGGCAACAGGCATGAATGTACTTTTACCTCGTTGTCGGGCTATGAGCTGGGCAACAGGCTTGAATGTACTTTTACCTCGTTGCCGGGCTATGAGCGGGACAATGGACTTGAATGTATTTTTACCTCGTTGCCGGGCTATAAGCGGGACAACGGGTTTGAATGCACTTTTACCTCATTGCCGGGCTGTGAGCGGGGCAATGGGTTTGAATGTATTTTTACCTCGTTGCCGGGCTATAAGCGGGACAACAAGCTTGAGTTTATTTTTTCCTCGTTGCCGGGTCATGAGCGGGGCAACGGGCTTGAGTTTATTTTTCCCTTGTTGCCGGGCCGTGAGCAGGGCAACGGGCTTGAGTTTATTTTTCCCTCGTTGCCGGGCTGTGAGTAGGGCAACAGGCTTGAGTTTATTTTTCCTGTAAGCAAAGCATAGCAAACAAAACTTTCATAAAGCAATGTGTAATGAAAACGCTTACATTTTTTGAAATAAGTGAGTACATCCACTGTTTCATTTTGGGTCTTATTGTTGCCTCTGAGCACGAAATGTTTAGTTTCTTGTTCTTTAACATAGGCTCTCTTCAATGTGTCTGAATTTTGCTCCCAATTTTTTTCTTTGAGGGCATTAATGGTGGCTGACTGCCTTCTTCTAAGGGCATGTCCTTTTGTGGCTTGTCTTGATGGAATAGAAGGAGTCCCCTGCCATAGTTTCACCGCCCGAGATGGCATGTATGGGCTCATGAACTGGTTCATTGTCTAGAGGTGGATTCTCTCTGTAATCCCTTCCTCTCTCTTGACATCTCTGATTCGATCTCCCCCACTCTTCCTATCTATCTTCTCCTCTTCGAGGATCACTATCTTTGACCTGTACGTACCTTTGAAGATGTCTTTCACAAACTAGCATCTCAATATGATCTCTTAACTCCCGGCACTGGTCAGTGCAATGACCACGGGTTCTGTGATTTCTACAATATTCTTCTCTATTCTTCCCCATGGGTCGGTCAACCTTGCGGGGTAGTTTAAGGAGTCCTTCTCCCTCGACTGCACCTAATATAGTTGATCGGGGCTGTAAAAGCCGTGTATAATGATTAAAGTGAGGTTTAGGTACATCCGGTCTTCTAACCCTTTCTTGTCGTCGAATAGACTCTTCTTCCCCTTCACGGTCCTTTCTCTTCCTTTCCTTGTCTTCATTCCCCGCCACATTCCTCATAATTTCAGTGTGGAGGATATACCGGTTTGCTCTGACAAATAGATCGGCCAGGGACGTTGAAGGGTCTAAAGAAAGTGATTCTTGGAGAGAGGCGAGGCGCGTCCCTTAGAGCATAGCAGACACTGCCACTTGGGCCGGCAAGTCAGGGACTTCAAGGGTGGCATTACGAAATCTATCCACAAATTGACGTAAGGATTCCTTATTCCCTTGTCGTATGCTGAGCAAATATGTGGCATCCTTTTTCCTTCGACTATTAATCACAAAAGCTTTGGTAAATTCTGTCCTAAGATGCCCAAATGAGAAAATAAAGGCTTCTGGAAGGCTGTTAAACCATGTTCGAGCATGTCCTGACAGTGTTAAGGAAAATGCTTGGCACATTATGTCGTCGTCCCATCCATGCAATATCATCAGTGACTCATAATTCTGAACATGATCATATGGGTCGTCCTTTCCTGAGTAGAGGGTGATTTGTGGCATTTTGAATTTTCGAGACAGTGGTCTCTCCAATATATCTGCCGTAAAAGGACATTTTCTTCGTTGGTGCTCTTCTGTTGCAGGGATTAATTTTTTCCGCTCAAGCACCTCTTCTACTACTCTTTTCATATCATCCCTCATAGCAGCTGTTGTCTGATTGTCATGTCTTGTTGGTGTTCTGGCCACTGTTTCATGATACCTCCGTCTTTGAGGGCTTCTGGTTCTGTTTTCCATTTCTTCGAGGTACGGAATGAGGGTTCTTTCTTGGCGGTGGCGATCTAGGCCTACCCTCCTGTCTAGGCGTAGATCGAGAATGAGAATCGGGAGTAGCTTCTTGATAGGAATCGACCCCTACCTCGGGTTGAGGTTCTGGGGATGGCATAAACTTTTTCAGAGTATCAGGTAATGTCCCTACAGGCATCATACCTTGGAGGATACCAGCCATGTCTCGAAGTGCTTGCATACCCTCAACGTGTTGTTGTCTCAATGCTTCATACTCTTCCCACGGGACCGTGCGTGATGGCTGTCGTGAAGCCCCAGCTTGATCAGTAGGAGGTGGCCTTGAGCCGATAAGTAGTGGTGATGGGACTGTTTCGTTCCCCACCTACGGGCTGGGGGAAATGGAACGGTCACCTCCTTCGGGTTGAGCATTATGTGGGGGAGGAGGTGCTCCCTGTTGCTGAGTGTTCCGTGGTGGTAGGCGTGTTTCTCCGCCTTGAGAGAGAGTTCGTCGGTGTCCACGGGTGTTTGCCATTCTTAAGTTGACTTTTTGTCTTGCGTTTCCCACAGACGGTGCCAATTGTTGATGCCTATACGACAATCTATTTTTTTTTTTATTGTGGACAGACGCAAGAGTCTCGGGAGTCGTGTCTTCACTAATGAGAATCTTGACGAGCGATTGGATCCGACAGAGTTCCAAGTCTGATAACCCGACAGTGCTGATGGTCTGACAGGCTGATGATCTTGTGGGCTGATGATCTGGTAGCCTTGAGGATGACGAGTGGCCTCAAGGATGACGAGTGACCTCGGGATGACGAGAGACCTTGATGGTGACGAGAGACCTCGGGATGACGACAGACCTTGATGGTGACGAGTGGCCTTGGGATGACGAGAGACCTTGATGGTGATGAGTGGCCTACAAAACGAGAGCACCATTAGGGTGCGGGTGGGGGCCCCCGCGCAAACCCTCCCATGCTTAAATTAGATCTCGAGAGAAAATAAGAAGATTGTACTTGTATTACTCAAAATTGCGTACCTCGTGATAAAGGCATGGTCTCATATTTATAGCGGAGGAGAGAGAGAAGACGTGCGAGAATCGGGGCGAGAATCTCGCGGCCCATTTCGATGATTTCGCGGCCCATCCGAGAGGGAAAAGAGGAGAGATTGGGCCAAGCCCACTTGACCATTACCGAGTGGGGGGGGCCACTCGGTCATGATCGGATGGGGGGCCACCCGATCATGCCTTTTTTTGCCCTTTTTTCTTGGCTTGATTCTGAGTGGCTCCCATATCTCAACTTCATGCCCGATTTTAACATTGATTAAGGTCGAATCTCTCAAAACTTAAAACATGAAAGTTGTAGATAATTCTCTTAACTTTCCATAGGACTTTGAATCAGATCAATCGGAGCTCGTATGAGAAAGTTATGGCCGAAAAACTAAGGCAGTGTCGTACCCACTCGGCATAACCGAGTGGGGTCATGAAAAGTTGTGGGAAATATATCTCCCCATGACCGAGTGGGGGGCCACCAGATCATCACTGAGTGGGGGTCCACTTGTTCATGCCTTCTTTTTGGCTTTTGTCTTGGTTCGGATTCATCTTCCTTCAAAACTTGACTCCGAGCCTTCATAGTGCAGGTGCATCAACTTCATACTCGATTTACCTCTTGATTCAGCTCGAATCTCTTAAAACTCAAAACACGAAAGTTGTAGATAATTCTCTTATCTTTCCATAGGACTTTGAATCAGCTCAATCGGAGCTCGTATGAGAAAGTTATGGCCGAAAAACTAAGGCAGTGTCGTACCCACTCGGCATAACCGAGTGGGGTCATGAAAAGTTGTGGGAAATATATCTCCCCATGACCGAGTGGGGGGCCACCAGATCATCACTGAGTGGGGGTCCACTCGTTCATGCCTTCTTTTTGGCTTTTGTCTTGATTCGGATCAATCTTCCTTCAAAACTTGACTCCGAGCCTTCATAGTGCAGGTGCATCAACTTCATACCCGATTTACCCCTTGATTCAGATCGAATCTCTTAAAACTCAAAACACGAAAGTTGTAGATAATGCTCTTATCTTTCCATAAGACTTTGAATCAGCTCAATCGAAACTCATATGAAAAAGTTATGGCCGAAAAACTAAGACAGTGTTGTACCCACTCCGCATAACCGAGTGGGGTCATGAAAAGTTGTGGGAAATTGATCTCCCCATGACCGAGTGGGGGGCCACTCGGTCATAACCGAGTGGGGGTCCACTCGTTCATGCCTTCTTTTTGGCTTTTGTCTTGGTTCGGATCCATCTTCCTTCAATACTTGACTCCGAGCCTTCATAGTGCGGGTGCATCAACTTCATGCCCAATTTTTGTATTGATTGGGTTCGAATCTATCAAAACTCAAAACATGAAAGTTGTAGATAATTCTCTTATCTTTTCATAAGACTTTGAATCACCTCAATCGGAGCTTATATGAGAAAGTTACGCCTGAAAAACCAAAACAATGTCGTACCCACTCGGCATAATCGAGTGGGCCCTCCCCACTTGATCTCAGCTCGACCTCTTGCTCCTTCAGCTTATTTCCTTGATCTCCTACAACCCGCCGGGCCTTTGGGCTTCATGTCCACATCTCACAACTTTTTTAGGTCTTGTAATTCTCCAAGTTTGCAGGGCATATCAGCTATAAAGCTGTTTGATAAGTAACTATAGTTTTTTTCATTATATTTCATTTGATCTGTGTTGTTTTATCCCAAGCATTTAATCCCCATGACCACAGCTTGCAGATCTGGGAATTCTTACCATCAACAAGGATGTACGAAGAAAAGAGGACCTGCTGAATACACCTATTGTTGATAATTGGAAGGAGCTGACCTCAAACCTTAAGTCTGAAACATTATGTGTTAAACCAGCCAGAGATGGATGCTCTACTGGAGTGGCAAGATTATGGTAGATCTGCAGGAATTCAATGCCCATAAATTTATTCTTGTTTCTTTGCGTCCTGCCTGTGATGAAATACTGTTGTTCACTTTTCCTTTTTGTGCAGCTGTTCAGAGGACCTTGCAGTGTATGTAAAAGCATTGAAGGATTGCCTTCAAAGAATTCCATCAAATAATTTGTCAAGGGTATGGACAAATCAAATCCGTGTGCTTATTTTATACGAAATGTTGTAAAGTGCCTTTAGGGCAAGTCACTCATGATGCATTCGTTCACAAATATGTTTACCTCAAACTATATTTCATTACATTTGTGGATGATTCTTCTCTACGTTTTACATTTGGGTCTTTGTTGTGTGGTACAAGTTAGATAATAACATGGAAGGCAGTGTGATCACCTATAGATGATTTAATCATGAGCCAAATGCAAATAGTAGAAATATAAGGTACTGCCTGGGACTTGATTGTAAAATTCATTAATATGTTTGCAAAATGTGGCTCCAGCACGGAGTGAATGCATAAGAAGGATAAATATTGATGTTTTTCATTTTTAATTCTTGCATATTTGAGTTTTAATAGTTCAGAAGAAACTACTTTAATCAGTATGATATTTGGCTTTTATTCTTTGTGGGTGCCATTTCAAGCTATAAAGGGGTTAAGAAAATTTGCAGTCAGTGGACCTTTTTGACTTTCTTGTATTTTGATTCATCTGAAGGTCACCGGATGGATGATCCATGTGTCTTAGTCATTCTGATGATATAACTGCTCACAAATTACACAATGGACCATTATGCCCCATTGTTTCCATTGTTTCAAGTTCATGATATGTGATATATGAGTATATTGCCTTCTAGTGCATGGAGGGAGGCAATGCAGGGGATTTTCACAATTTGAGAGGTCGACATCGGTAAAAAAGATTTATTATTTGTAGACAAATAGTTAGGGAATACTTGTTCTTTATTTTTCTCATGAGTACACATAGCAATGTAATGGAAAAAATACTATCCTTGCAACAAGGAAATTGTTTGTCCAGAATAATTGTTGATAGAAGTACCAACTTGATAAGAGATACTATTCCATTCATGTGCAATGCTAGCAAACAGTTGTTACCCCAATATGTATTCCATGCAAAAAGTTTTTGATAAAGATATAGATTTCTTCCACACAGAAACAGGGATTGTCACATGCACTGGATAACTTATCTTTATTTTGGAGGTCTATATTATGTAGTGGCATGTGAATTTATTCATAGGATCATATGTTTTGTGGCAACTGACATTTTTTTCCAGTATTTATGTCTTTCCTTCTAATGTGCAGTCACATGGAGTGATTGAGATGCCAAATCCTCCACCAGAGCGTTTAATTTTTGAACCTTTTATTGAAACTGATGAGATAATTGTCTCGTCAAAATCCTCAAGTGATGGTGCACGTCACCTATTGTGGAAAGGGCATAGTAGATGGGTAGAAGTAACTGTTGGTGTGCTAGGACCTCGTGGATCAATGTACTCGTTAACTCCTAGTGTTACTGTCAAAGAAACTGGTGATATTTTGTCACTTGAGGAAAAATTCCAAGGTATGTCTTTTCCATTGTTGTATAAAGATGGTAATGCATTCCTATCTCATTCTTGATCCTTGGTATAGAGGTGGTTCTAATTTTCAGTGTTGGTACTAGTGGTTGTAGGGCAGCTCTTCAAACATTAAGAATGCTCACTTCAGCAATGCTTTCATGCTTTTTTTTTTTTTTCTTTTTTTGTTTCTTAATTGTCAGTTCAAAGAAACACATTTATCCTCTATAATCTAGTTGTATTTTCCTGACAGGTGGAACTGGCATCAATTTGACTCCGCCCCCATTATCAATTGTTAGGTCAGTTAAGAACCTTTATATTTCCTTCACACTCAAGTCATTTTACATTCAACAATTGCTTCTATGAGATATCATATTCTTCTTGATGGGATACTGTCACCTTATCCATTCATTTCTTTTTTCATTAGTACTTCACAAAGTCAAATCAATAATCTTTTGGCTTTATTTGGACCCTGAGTAAGAAATTGTATAATTTGCATATTCTTTCTATTTTATTACAGGGATAACCTATTCTTCTTACCAGATCATGAAGCTTGAAAATTAATTGTTTGAGAAACTCAGGAGTTAGTTTGAGAAATAAATCATTTGACAAACTCTGGAATAGTTATCTGTTAAAGATCAAATTTTACTGTCATGGATAAGTATTGATAAATTACTTACTAATGTGCTTGGAGTAACTTTATCAAGTTCTCACACTAAATGTAGAAACTTGATTTATTCCATTTGTCAGACAAAGTACCAATTATACACACACACACACACACACACATATCATGCATCTAGATAAATGATTTCCATTATTCCTTTCTATTAGCTTGAAATAGGATACCTTTCAAAGGAAGATTTCATAAAAAGTGCCAGCTAATCTAACTGGTATAGTCTCTAGATTGTTGTCCGAAGATCCATTTTCCGTCTTGTTTGTTTGTTTCTTTTTTTTTTTTTTTTTTTTCGTTTTTCTTTCTTTGTGTAGGAGCAGCCCATTATAGGCAACAGAGGGCCATCCCCTGTTCTCTTCGAGGGAGGGAGGAAAGCAAGAACTTTTGTCTATTTTGTTTTCTCATGCATGAATCCTTCTTGTAGAACTTCAACACTAAACACCTCTTTTCTTTTTTCAAGTTTCTTATGTCTTTTCTTTCTTTTCATTCCTGCAACAGTAATGATGCATTGGCAAAATGTAAACAACGTATTGAACTCATAGCAAACACTCTGCAATTGGAAGGATTCTCACGCATTGATGCTTTTGTTAATGTCGACAGTGGTGAGGTATGTTTATTTCTTGCTGTCGCTGGACAAATCAATCCATTGTTGCTAGGGAAATGAGAAACATTGTGTTTAATCATTTACATACGAGTAAAATGAATAATGTATTCCTTGAAACCAGCTGATGACTATCTGCTTCATTGTCCCACATGGACATGTAACAAAAAGTAGGTTCCAGTTTTTCTGCTTGTGTGGGAACAATGCAGGTATAGGGACTGGTAGATAGGGTGTACGAGGTGCTGTACAAAGTGCATTAAGGTGGATGATTAGGACATTTTTGCTGTGCTTGCATTCTTATGTAACACTATGACTGGAAAATGTTATGTTGCCCGCGTCGGGCAACAAAACATGGGCAAATGTGAGAGGGCAGGCGGGCCCCCCCTTCCCCCACCCCCACCTGACACGGGCAGGTGGGGAGGGCGGGCAGGGCCCCCCTCCCCTGCTAGCCCGTGTTGGGTTAGCCCAACGTGGACAATAGGATGGATCTCCACTATGACGAGCTGAAATATTGGACAGGGGGTTATTTAGTGTTGATGCATGCAATTTCTGTCCTGTGAATGGTTGGTTAAAGCGTCAACATAGGTTCGGTCATTTCTTTGGCGGACACCTGAACTGAAGCCCGGGTGGTGGCAATATAAGAATGTTAATCTTGGAATATGGACTAGGGTGCCCGCCCCCGTAATTGTATAAATTAAAAGGAGGTTTAGCTTCGGAGGGAGGGAGGTTGGCCCTCGTCAAACTCAGGACTCAATGGAGTAGTTGAAGACTGCGGACATGAATGGGGTTTTTTTTCTAGGTTTCTCCACAACTAATTGAAGTTCCCATCATTTATTTTCAGGTTCTGATCATAGAGGTTAATACGGTGCCTGGAATGACGCCATCTACGGTTTTGATTCATCAGGTAGGTAATCACGAAAAGATTTTGAATTGCATTTTCATGAAGATTTGGAATTTGATTATGTTGGCAGACAGCATGCAGAGTTAAAATTGATTTGATTTGCATTAAGCCATTGCATCGCCTCAGAGTCAGATTTTTATTTTATTTTATTTTATTTATTTATATATGGCTCGTATGCTTGTCAGGCACTGGCCGAGCAACCTCCCGTTTATCCTCGCGATTTCTTCCGGAAACTGCTTGATTTGGCATCAGAGAGAGGGCCGGCAGTGCTGGCTTAAATGAAATTTAATTCTCTCGCTTGTTACGAAGCAGTTTGCTTCCTTATATTAAATTGCCAATCGTTTTGGATTTTCTCGATCGCGTAAGGTTCAATTCCCAAGCTTTTCTTTCTTGGTAACTTTTATCTAAATAAATGCAACTCTTCAATCTTCAATCTTCAATCTTCAATCTTCAATCTTCAATCATGGGGTGGTGGTTGCAGCTTCTACGCTGCGCATGGCCTTTAAAGTGCAATGGTATGTTTATGATTTTTATCAGACCAACTAATTAAAATGTGATACTTTAATTTAATTTGTGAGGTGGGTTGGGTTGGTGGGTGGGTTTAGAAACTCACTCTATTGATTGTTGGAGATTTTTGTGTTTATTTAATAGACGTAATTCTTTGGAAAATATTCTAAAGCTATGTTTAACGAATTGTGATTGAAGATTTCATCGATACCAGAGCTTTCTTGCTTTGTTTGGCTGCAAAAATATTCTTTGGAAAATTATCTCTTTATGTTTTGGTAATGGGAAGCTTTGGGTATGAATTATCCTTGCTCAGGTTCTGTATTGTATCTGAATCTGCATCTTTATTGTTATCTTGGTCTCCTAATAAATATTTTATTTAATCTTCAATTCCTTAAATCACTGGCCGTTCTGGTCATATCCATGCCCAACTAACACCAATCTGATCTTAAAAACCTTACGATCGTAGTCATTTAAGAACTTAGAATTAGATGAACGAAGAAAATGATGATGATGGTGACATCACCCGCATTCTTATAGAATATATGCGCGCGCGCGTGTGAACGAACACACACACACAACCTAAAAGGTTGTTAATATTGGGGATGAATTGAAATCATCCTCACGAATTTTTGTGAGGGCAATAACACAAATAGAGATATATTGTGATGTTGTAGAGCCTATCATTCGTCTTCTATCTTTGACCAAGTACCTGCAAAAGAGGAGGGCGGGAACTTGCTCTCTCGTTGTACCTCCAACGTTCAAGTCAGTTCACGGGTTTTCTAGGAGTATAATAGTAATGGAAAATAATAGAAGAGTCTCTTAGGAGTTAGCTCCTCATACCTGTAGAGGTTGTCATCTATTTATAGGTGTCCCTTGGTCTTTCTCTTAAGAGATAAGATTTCTTTCAAAAATAGAGGCCGATCCCTTTTCCATGGAAAGAAAATATAATCTTCCCCAATGGAGATAATTCTTTGGATGTTGGAGATATTCTTGGTTGACTGAATCTTCTTCTTTATCTCTTCCAATTCAAAATCATAATAAAGATTATAAAGACACCTGAAGCTCCTAGGACTTGACACGTGACGATCGCATATTGGCTTTTAGTGGCACACATGGCTTCAAGTTAATGGTAACCTCCCAAGGGTGGTACAGTAATATTGCCCCCTGTAAATATTCCCTCATCGCTTGCCCCCCACTCCTTGAGCTGATCGAGCGAGGAGTTTGGCCAGTTGAAGGAGTAGTCGTCATTATCTGAGCCTCTGTAAAAAGTTCTACTAAAAATTGGGTTAGCAGCCTCGGATGTTGAATTCGCTTTTCAAGTCTCCCAGTGCCCTTTCACTCTTCCCATGCAGAGGGTGATTAGGTCGTGATAGAGATGTTCGGGGATTTTCCTATGGTAGAGAAGGGCCAGCTCTTAAATTAGTACATATATATATATTTATTGTTATTTTTGGCCTAGGGTCGAGGCCATGCTTGCCGAGGCTGTGTGCCTCGGCTTCGGGGGCCTAAGGCAGAGGCTATGTTGGTCGAAGCTGCACGCCTCATCTTCGGGGGCCACTGGCTAAGGCCGTGTGCCTCGTTTTTGGGCCCACTGGCCGAGACTACACGCCTCATCTTTGGAGTCGCTAGCCAAAGCTATGCTGGCCGAGGCTGCGTGCCTCATCTTTAGAGCTGCTGGTCGAAGTTGTGGTGGCCGAGGTTTTCCTTTTTCGCTTGCTTTTCAAAGCTCATAAAATCTTAGCCCTTAACCATTTAGGTGTACTAGGATAAGCTCTAGTATCCCGATGAGGCAACTTTTTCATGTAGCGTTGCTTGCTTAGTGAGAATCTTGATCCTTCGGCTTTTGTTGGAGGTTCTTTCCGAATCGAGGGGGGGTTACATCGAATCTTCTTTTTGTTTTGGGAGTGATCCCTAGAATTGATTCCTTAATTATTAGGGGTGGTCCCTTTTAAGCCTTCGATGGTCAAGGTTCGTAGCCCTGAACTCGTTCCTTAAATATTAGGGGTGGTCCCATTTGATTCTTTGGCGGTTGAGGTGCGTAGCCTCGAACTTGTTCCTTAATTATTAGGGGTGGTCCCCTTTGAGTCTTCGCCTGGTGGAGGTGCGTAACCCTCGAACTGGTGCCTTAATTATTAGGGGTGGTTCCCTTTGGTCTTCATTTGGTAGAGGTTTGTAGCCTCCGAACTGATGCCTGAATTAGTAGGGGTGGTCCCCTTTGGTCTTCGGTGGTTGAGATTCAAAGCCTCGAACTCGTTCCTTAATTATTAGGGGTGGTCCCCTTTGATTCTTTGGTGGTCAAGATGCGTAGCCTTGAACTCGTTCCTTAATTATTAAGGGTGATCCCTTTTGAGTCTTCGATTAGTAGAGGTGCGTAACTCTCGAACTGGTGCCTTAATTATTAGGGGTGGTCCCCTTTGATCTTCATTTGGTGGAGGGTGGTCCCCTTTGGTCTTCGGTGGTCGAGGTTTAAAGGCTCGAACTTGTTCCTTAATTATTAGGGGTGGTCCCCTTTGAGTCTTCGTGCTAAGGCTTTTCGGACCCTTGGTCTTCGTGAACACATGGTTGCTTGGATTATAGTTGATGGCAGGGATTTTAAAGAACATCCATATTTTGTCTTCGCGATTCAACGAAATGCCTACTTCCGCAATCCTAAATACCATCCACATTTTGTTTTCACGGTTCGGCTTAATGCCTCCGTCCACAATTAGAGATAATATTCATATTTTGTCTTCGCGGTTCAGTCTTGATGCCTACGTCCGCAATCAGAGATAATGTTCATATTTTGTCTTTGCGGTTCAGCAAAAGGGCTACATTCGCAATCTGAAATACCATCAACATTTTGTTTTCACGGTTTAGCTTGATGCATTCATCCGCAATCAGAAATAATGTTCATATTTTGTCTTCGCAGTTCGGTCTTGATGCCTATGTCTGCGATAGCCATCTCTACCGTCTTGTCATGCAAAGATGCATCTTACTAGCCATTGGCCATCTCTTTGAGGGTTCGGGGCTAGCCCAATTTGGCCCTAGCAGTCATGGAATAAAACCCCCAATAAAACCCCCATGGGTAGAGAGAGATGTTATGCTCATCGGAAAAGCCCTTTATTGATGTTGTAGCCCAAAAGATAGGCCGAAAAAATATAATCTATACAGCATGAACAAAATCAAACTTCATCATCTTGAGGTTTTCAATCTCAACAAATGCAATTAATAAGCAACGATGATAGACAAACACATAGACTCAATGGATTAGAAAAATATAAAATTTACCATCGCCGCGTATGTGGCGACACGATGCTATCGTAAAATCAGTTGTCGAAACCGGAGTGTACATGGCCATTCCTGGAGGGAATTCCACCATTTCTTATCAACTTAATTCAAAGTAGGTTCTCACATGAAGTAGACTTTGATTGACACTTGGTCTAATGGTCCCATTGGATGCTTTGGCTTTAGGGATGCTAGTGGGTGCAGCTATAATTCTGCGGAGAAGGAAACAAAAAACTAAAGCAAAATTAGCAGTACCTTGCTCTCGTGGAACTTCATCTATTGATTCTGCTTGTCTTTTTCCCCAGCCTCTAGCAGGTTTTATTTTAACATAAAGCCACATAGGATGGTGAAATCAAGCCGCATAGGATCTATAAAATAAGATGAACATCTTTTTTCTCTTGGATTGTCACTCCCAATTTCTTCTCCCATTTTTTTCCAGAAGCCGTTAATGAGGTCACATACATGAAACCTTTTCTTTCCCACTCGATCTGATTATGCTTTGTGTGGCTTGAGATTATACTTGGCAGACAAAAAGAAAAATGAGGTCCCCACAGTGGGCGCCATTTGATGATGCAGAGCCTATCATTCGCCTTCTGTCTCTGACCAAGTACCTACAAAAGAGGGCGGCAAGGACTTGCTCGCCCGTTGTACCTCCGACGCTCAAGTCAGTTTATGGGTTTTCGAGGAGTATAATAGTAATGGAAAATAATAGAAGAATCCCTTAGGAGTCAGCTCCCCATACCTGTAGAGACTGTCCTCTATTTATAGATGTCCATTGGCTTTTCCCTTAGGAGATAAGATATCTTTCAAAAATAGAGGTCGATCCCCTTTCCATGGGGAGAAAAGATAACCTTTCCCAATGGAGATAATTCTTTGAATGTTGGAGATATTCTTGGTTGACTGAATCTTCCTCTCTATCTCTTTTCAGTTCAAAATCATAATAGAGATTATAAAGACACGTGAAGCTCCTAGGACTTGACACGTGACCATCGTATATTGGTCTTTACTGGCACACACGGCTCCAAGTTACGGTAATCTCCTAGGGGTAGTACAGTAAAATTGCCCTCTATAAATATTTCCTCATCATATCGTGAATAATTATCATAATCATCCTCATGCTTTATTTTAGTCTCTACTAGATTGAAGTACAAAGATTATTTTTAGATTATTTTATATTCTTCAATCAAGATGTGTATGATTTAAATACTTTGAATAAAACCTCCACGGACATGGTGCAGTGGTAAAGCACCTGGAGTTTCACATGAAATATCAGGATTCGAATCAATGCAAAGACTTGCTGAATGTTTAAGTCATGGATTGCTCTGAATGTTTAGCTTTGGGTATGTATAGATTGTGTTTGCATTTAAATTTACTCGGAGAGTGCATTAAGAGAGAATGTCACTCATATTTGAAGATTAGTCAGGGGAAACTCGAACACCCCCAAATAAATTCAAAAAAAAAAATTTGAATAAAGTAAATTACTTGGTGATGTTCAAGGAAATAATATGACACATTATCATGGCAAGTTGAGTCCTGAAGCCATGTCACCAATCAATGACAGGTTCTAGAAATTGACTTTGACCTTGATCAAGTCCTTTATCGAAGAAAAGATCAAAATCAACTCCAAAGAGGATAAGGATTTCAATCAAGCTTATCCATAAGGAAACCAAGGAGATGAATGATAAGTTGACCTAGTTGAAATATAAAAACCAATCAAAGTACACACCAGCCTAAATGTTATCAACATAGCACTAAGATTACAGTCCTTGGAGGAGAAAACCCCAAATAAACCCTCATCTAAAGCTATCCCTAGCATCTAGGGAGATGACAACCCATATCTAGTTAATGAAGAGCTAGAGGTAGGTACGTAGTCGAGGTTCCACTAGTTCCATGTGTTCTTGCCTTCATAATCCAAGGTCAAGATAATGACTAGCGATTTCATAATTAAAATCCAACTACATCTTAAACTATCATAATAAGGGGAATAATTAATGTAGGAGCCCCTAGCCAAAGACCCATTAAAACATTACATATTCTCTTTGACAACGGAAGTCACATTCATACATTATTATTATAGACAAACACAAAAGTGTTCACATACTCGCATAAACAAGAGAAACTTAATATTACATACTACATCGGGGTCCATAATCCCACCATATCCCCTCAAGGTACAATCTAAAACATAGACAAGCATAATTTAATATTACGCAACACAAACAACCCCAAGGACCTTTGATTGAGACAGCTCTGTACACACTGCTACCTCAAGGATCCTGACTCACTTGGCTCACCCTCTACTTTAGTCTTACCCTTACTTGGAATGATGCAAGCAAACATGAGCCATAAGACCCAGCAAGTTTAACTGGAAGAAAGCGAGCATAAGAGTCATAGGTATCAAGAAGCAAAAGAGACATGAATGCCGTTTAGGGTACTTTCATATAATAAAATGATGATACATCCATGCATGCTCATATGCAGTACTTTTTAGAACTATAAACATGGGACCGAAGTCCGAAACCTTAGGACCGAAGTCCATAACATACACTTAGGACCGAAGTCCAACTTTGAGCTTAACACTTCCTCTGCGGATATATCCTGTGGACTTGTCCGCTACGCGTATCATGAGGTCTTTACACATTTATCTAAAAACCATTTTCATGTACATGCTTCATGCATCCTCATAACATGCATATTTGTAATAACTTCTCATTTATAATTGGCATGTAATTAGCAAAACAATATGCACAATGGGACAACATTCATGTAAGACAACACCAAACTCTTGCATGTCCACAATAAAAGATCATTCCCAAGGAAAGATAGGGCGATACAAACCCTATTTGAGATTCAATAGGTATAAATGTAAATCATGGAATAACATGCCTATTCATAATAGCTTCTCATATATAACTGACATGCAATTAATGAAACAAGATACCAAATGGGACAACATTCATACAAGGCAACATCAAACCTTTGCATGTCCACAATAAAACATCATTTCCAAGGAAGGATAGGGTGATACAAATCCCATTTGAGATTCAATAGGTATAACTGTAAATCATGGAATAATTTATTGGTAAAGAAAAAATAACTTGTAAAATAAGAAAATATCATGAAATTTAGAAACTAAGTGGTAGGATCTTGCAATGACGAGAGTTAGAAAATTTAACTTGTAATTTAAAACATAACTTGAGAAAAGAGGATCTTAACTTGTAAAATAGTAGTAAGAATTTGCATTTTAATAAGAAGACTGAGATCTTGCCTCTTAAATGAAACCAAGAGGAAGAAGAACTTGTCTTAATAGGAATAAGAACTTGCAAATTAAAAACATAAACTTGAGAAGGGGAAGAAACTAAACTTGCATATTAATAAAAACGGAAACCTTGCTTCTTAATTGACAAAGAGGAAAAAGAATTTGCAAAAACTAGGAAAAGAACTTGCTTTAAATATCTTCTTAATTCTTGCAGCATATCGGGGTTGCTGTGCCACAACTCAAATTTACACGGACAGAATTTTCCTTAATTTCTTCAAAATTCTCCCTAATTTCTCTCCAAAACCTCCCTCCAAAATCCTCCATTTTAGCCTATGTTATGGCCTATTTATAGGCCAAGGGATAGGGGAGGTCGTGGGAGAAAATCTCTTTTTCTTTTTTTTTTTTCTGAAATTTGGCTGCTGGACATGTGGCTGTGGCTGCAGAAGGTAGCCACGTGGGCGCGCTCAGCTGCGCACATACGGCTCGCATGGCCACGCGCGCCTGGCCACGCGGTTGTGCGCATGCGGCCCGTGTGGTGCATGCCTAGGCCTGGCTGCCCCGAAATTTCTTTTTTCTTTTTCTTTTTTTTAAACATAAAATAATTATTTTCTCTGAAATTTTCAACTATTCCTCAAATAATTATTTTAATCCAAAAAATATACTAAATTTAATATTTTCCATTAATCTCTATAAAACTTCACATAACTCAATAATCACCCTAAACCCATAAATTAATGACTTTTTCCTTAAATTCTCAAATATTCAATAATTATTTCAAATGCCGAAATTGCTAATTATCTCAAATTTCGAGATGTTACAACCAATCCTTTATTTCTATCCACACTTACCACTATCCTCACCCAAAGGGTATATAAACAACCTAAAGGAAGGACTAAATTTATTATCATCTCAAATCTCTATCCAATCCCTTAAGTTATTATTAACTTAAGTATTAAAGTGACAATCTTGATAAATCTCACGGTAGCCCTCATTTTTTTTTTTAATTTTAATTTTAATGTAGGCCTTTCCAAATCAAACTCAAAGTAGTTCGTGATCCAAGTTTCATGTAAGTTATATAAATTCAAATGGTGATTGGATTTTAGAGACATTAATTTGACATGGTTTGCGAAAATTGTGGGTTCTTAACTGATTTCGTGGGATGGAAGATCTCTCAACTAATTCCAATGTGAATCACTAAGAAGAGTAAAATATCAATCATGGTGATACGTAAACTTGTTAGAATGCTCATGCAACCAAATGAGATGCGAGGACCAATCCAAGTCTTGGTAAATCAAAGTGGAGGGAGCAACACAATTACACTAATGGTCACTATGGCAATGGCAGTAGAAATATCAACTAGAATAACACTAGAGAAGGAAGAAATCAAACTAATGGAAACCACAATTGAAGGAATACTAATGGAGGCATTAGCAGAGGTTTGAGTCCTTGGAATGAGAGATCACCTAATTAAAGGAGAATAAACCATCATTATCAGTGTAAAGATCTTCATCGTGAAAAGCAAAGGTGAGACTCATGAGAGGAATGGGATTATCGAGACAAACAAAGATCTCAAAGCCACGAATTTAAATTATTGTGTAACTCATTAAAAGATAAAAAAAAAGGTTAAAAGACCAAAATAATTTTTTGGGCTGAAAGGTATAAATTTTCCTGTACACTAGGGGCACACAACTTGCAAGCTAGATAATTCTAATATTTGAAAATTCCTCCAAAGATGCTACAAAAGGGATAAACAATTAACCATAAAGAATTCTAATTCTAAAAGGATTTTTGAAATATAGAGATACACATTATCTATAAGAATCTTAATCCTAATGGGTTTCAAAATGTCAAGATAGATGTTATCTGTAAGAATGTTAATCCTGAACTAATTAGGATTACTCCATACCCCTCTATAAATAAGCAAGCACTCATTTTAGAAAAAGAAGGTATGTCTCTAATACTGGTTTCAATATAGTATTCATTATTTTCAGTGTCTAACTTAAGTATCAGAGTATTTGCATGGGGACCTCCCTACGCCTTCTCTTGTAATTGTTTTCTTTCTTGCAGACTCAAGTAGCTTGACGATGACGTTTCTCGTCAAATAAATTCGTTGTCGTATTTTGGCAACAACAATTGGCTATCAAATAGATTCATTGTTGTATTTTGACAACAACAATTGGCGTCGTCTATATTAAAAGTTCAAAAAGCCTAAGGATACTAAAATGTTTCTTATACTATCTCAAGCCGCGAGTAACAGACACGAGAAATAGGGTCCTAATGTAGACAACCATCTTAATACTAATCTACTAAAATTTTGGGATCCATGAGAATAATCCAATCTTAATTAGCACGCTTATCATGATTTCAAAATCTTCATCACTTTTTGGTTCAAGCCCAACTATCCCCTATGCTCAAACTGGGGAGCCAACAATATTATTCTAAATTGACAAGAAGGTTTTGTTCAAAATGATTTAACTTTTATACAACAGTTCATCTTTGAAACCTAAGTATGATACTACTTAACATTTTCTTTCCATTCTAATCCTAATTTATGTGGTTGGTAGGTCCAAGGAAGGCATGTTCAAATTGCAAATTATAAAGTCGTATTATTTAAAACCAAGTATCGAAATGTGAAATACGTGAGAATGATCTAGGGCTCATTATCCAAAAATCTAGTATCAGAAACCTAGAAAGTATGAAAATGATCTAGAATAAAAATGCATAAAGCGTGAGAATGATATGGAATTAGAAACGCAAAAAGCACGAGAATGATCTATAATCAGAAATGCAAAAAGCGTGAGAATGATCTATAATCAGAAATAGAAAAAGCGTGACAATGATCCAAAATTAAAAATTCAAAAAGTATGAGAATGATCTAGTATAAAAAATAAGGGTAGGTCATGACATAGTATACTCTTTCCTCCGAGAAACTCGAATAAAAGAGTGGAAAGTAATTGTTGTGTTATAAGCAAAAACCCATTAAAAGACCTACAAAGCCCAAAATAACTTTTTGGGCTAAAAGGTGTAAATTTTCCCATACATGAGGGTCCCATACAATGCGCAAACTAGATAACTCCAATATTTTAAATCCCTCCAAAGATTTTATGAAAGAGATAAATAATTATCCAGAAAGAATTTTAATTTTAGAAGGATTTTGGAATATGGGGATAAACGTTATCTATAAGAATTCTAATCCTTATAGGCTCCAAAATCTAAAAATCCTAATCATAGCAAAGTTAGGAAAAGTCAAGTTATCTGTTAGAATGTTAATTCTAAACTAATTAGGATTACTCCATATCCCCTCTATAACACCCTCTATAAATAAACAAATACTCATTCCAAAAAAAGATACATCTCTATTATTGGTTTCAATATGACATTCATCATTTTCAATGTTTGACTTAAGCATCGGAGTGTTTGCATGGGCACCTCCTCACATCTTTTGACTATTTTCTTTCTGACAAGTTCAGGCAGGTTGATGACAATATTTCCCATAAAAAAAATTCAT
The DNA here is from genome assembly GCA_036245055.1 of Diospyros kaki. NCBI lineage: Eukaryota > Viridiplantae > Streptophyta > Magnoliopsida > Ericales > Ebenaceae > Diospyros > Diospyros kaki. The sequence continues at coordinate 14,243,044 of BSEG01000009.1, read as the reverse complement.
TATTGTATTTTGACAACATAAACAGAACATGAAAGAAAAATAGATCCAGGATATGATGTGTTCCTTAGAATGACAACTTCGAGGATGACAAGCAAGACGAGTGGTTCCCTCAGCTCTTAGTCCACTCCCAAACTAGGTAGTTAATGAACCTATTCTTGATTGATTTGAGTATCCTTGTCTTAATAAGTATTTAGGAACTAAGGATCCAAAAGAGCATATACTTATTTATAATAATGATATGGAAGTAAAAGGAGCATTAGATGCGATGCTTTGTTGAGGTTTTTCACAAACTTAACAAGGGGTGCCTACGATTGGTATAGTACTCTAGCCAAAGGGAGTACCAAAACATTTTAGAAACTAGAAGATTTATCCATAGAAAGATTCTAAGAGAATCATTGTTTGGTGATGTCTAGTTCTTGTCTACTTTAGGTTAAATCCAAGCCAAGTGAAATGTTGAAAGAGTATATGAAAAATTCTAAGTCGTGACATTCAAAGTTGATAAACTTGAAGATGTTGTGGCTATTGTAGCAATTTCCAATGAATTGAAAGATAAGATCTTTCATTTCTCTTTTTTGAAAACTCATTTGAAAACTTTAACTGATTTATTGTATATATATATATGCAGAGGAGAAATTATCCATGAAATAGGATCACCATGATCCCACTCAATAAAAAAAAAAAATGAAGACAAACCCCTAATCTAAATAGGAAAAGATCAAAGATGAGACAAATCTAGTGGTTGGAAAAACAAGTACCAACCAATTGAATGATGAGGAACACCATTATTAGGTGTACCAATGCAAGGGTTTAAGTGAATTTTCAAAAAAAAATTCAAAAAATCAATAAAAAGGCAGTGGAAACATAAATCAAAATCACCTTGTAAGACTCTTTTCCAATGTCCATATGCAAATTGAAACTAAACTATGCTATAAGGGGGTTTAGTAGATATACCTTTTAACACTTGAAGGCTGATGTAGAGGCTAAAAAGGAACGCTAACTATTGGAGTATCAATGCAAGGGTTTAAACCATTTTCAAAAATGATTTTCGAAAACATTAAACATAGCAGCAAAAACAAGAACAAAAACACCTTGCAAGACCCGTTTCCAATGTTCATATGCTATCCAAAATCAAACTCACTAACTCGATGACTGTACCAAAATCAGTGTGGTGAGATTGAGACGACACATCATAACTCTTTTCGACATTGGAACACTTTCCAATCAAGTGTACCCTGGCCAAGGGTTTCTACAATCAAGACCACCACTGATCGCATAAGATGTTCACCTCACGCCGAAGATCGATGGATCCCATCAGCAATCACCTGCCTCCATGTGCCACTGCACAAGGACCACACAGTGCATCTCCCACCTGACAACTAGATGGTTCTTAGCAACCACAAATCCCTACCACTGACACACAAGACAACTGTGTTGCCTTCGGTCAAAGGACCAATAACACAATCGAAGCCTGTGATAGACCATAAATCCTCTAAGCCATGTGATCTATCACGTGCGTCATATTCAATAAGTGTTCCACTAACACTTACGCAGCTGTATACTATATCCATATCATGGATTATGGCATGCGACTCACCATCCTTTATCATTAGCATCTCATACTAATCAAATGTAGTATCCCATGTGCCAGTCCGTACTCGACTAATCATAGTCCCCATCTGAGAAGTCTAAGGACTGGGAATGACCATTAAGATATCCTTATTACAAAGGTTAATTGTCATGCATTTTTAACACTTAAGAATAAGACCTTCAATAGGAAATCTAAGGACTCACTCATATGTAATGATTGGAGAGATGTGAATGAAGATATGACCTCAAAATACAAAAACATATTTTGTTATATATATATTGTAAGAATTACATCATTAGTCCTAAAGATAAAAATGCTAGATGCCATCTAAATCTATCATTAGGGCACTAACATTAACAGAGGGGCTTCTAAATAGCTCCCAAATAACCTTTCAGTTAGACCAAACCGTCTTCTAAAATTACGAAGGGCTTATCGAGTCCACTCTCTTACAAGATGGTGAATCCCACCACTCTCTTTTTGTGCTAGACAAAGAGAGTAAGAGAGATTAAAGCTGGGAATGGAAGTGGGTTTCGAATCAAAAGGGCTTCTCAAACTTGATAGTCTCATTATCAAGAATAATGAATGAGAGAAGTAAAATGAGCAAATGAAGTTAGGGTTTCTCAAATAGGAGATGAATTGTAAGGACGACCAAGAAAAAACAAGCCAACACACACAAATCGACTCTCTATTTTTCAACTCAAATGCAAACATATATATATATATCCCAAACTGAAAACCTTAGGGCACACATAAAAAAAAAGGGAAAACTGACAAGGGGATCAGGAGGGGACAAGGGAGAGAGAAGAAATCGTGCTAAGGACGCACGTCGTCCTCCCCCGACCCTCCCATCGTTCGCTGTTGCCACGCGTCGTACTTACTGTTATAGAAAACGATAAATAGCCGTCCAATCTGCCAACGAGATTGACAGAAACCGTCAATAGTTCGCAAGGAGGTGTTGATAGTTCATCTCGAAACAATTGACAGTTTCCTAAGGCTATTAATTGTTTTGTCCCTTTTATCCCAAGAAATTATGCCTAGGATGCTAAGGCCCTCGTTAACTCTTAGCAGCATGCACGTCAATTTTTGATGATTGCTCCTTATTAATTAATCATTTAACTCGATCCATTAACTCATAATGGCAATGCCATTAACTCTTAATGACGATTTCAACCTTAATCACTTAGTCAACCATCACACCCGGATATGCGTGTAACCTTTTAGGTTCATTACTAAATAGCAATCAAGACACGTCAAACTCTTTGATGTGAACCAAACATTTTAGTGTACAACGAGGATCTCTCCATCTCCTTGATGTACCCCGAAAGATTCTGAGTGACAACTAGCATTATTTTAGGGGGATCCTATCAGTAATGAAGTCTTACTTCAGAATATAACCTATTTGGGCTTTTGATTCCCGTGTACTATAATCCCTCCATCAATTATTATCCCAATCGAGTGAGAGTCATGGACCAATAAAACTCACTAACTCGATGACTATGCCAAAATTAGTGTGATAAGATTGAGATGATACATCAGAACTTTTTTTGACATTGGAACACTTTCCAATCAAGTGTACCCTGACCAAGGGTGTCTACAATCAAGAGCACCACTAATTGCATAGGATGTTCACCTTACACCGAACGTCGATGGATCCCATTAGCAATCACCTGCTTCCATATTTCACTACTCAGGGACCACACAGTACATCTCCCACTCAGTAACTAGATGGTTCTTAACAATGACAAATCCCTGACATCGACACACAAGACTACTATGTTGTCTCCGGTCAAATGATCGATAACACAATCGAACTTTGTGATAGACACTACAACATATTTTGTTATTAATGACAATTTTTTAGTGGCACTATGCATTTTCGCCACAAAAAGTACTCTTTTTGTGACCATATAAGTATTTTGTCCCCAAAATTCTTGAGCTGTTATTTTTTTGTGATGATTTTGAGATTTTGTCATAAAAAAACGTCATACATAAGTTGGCACCAACTTTTAACGTCAACACCTGATTGCGAAAAATGATTTCGTGACGCTTTGTATATGTAGGTGAAGAAAAATAAAATATCAGCATATTAATATTATATTGGGTGACGATATATTTGTGTCACAAATGAATGGATGACCATCCGTGACGCATTGGATATCGTCACAACTGTAAATAGTATTAGATGACGTTAACTTTGGTCACCCATTGATAGTAATATTTTAGTTTGTTATAGAAGATGATGACTTTAGGAATGTCACTAATGAGTGTTAGATTTGGGAACGATATGATATGCGTCACGTATACAAGAATAACCTATTTATAATGCATTACATATTGTCACATTTGTGAATAATATTAGGTGACGTTCAGTTTCGACACCCATTGTTAATATGTTGTAGTTTGATGCATAAGGTGACGACTTTTAAAATGTCAATGAGTATTACAGTCAATGACTATTTTCTTTCTATCATGTATGCAAGAATACTTATTTGTGAGGCATTACATATAGTCACATGTGTGAATAGTATTAGGTGACATTACGTTTCGTCACCCCTTGTTAGTAATATTTTAATTTGATGCATATGGTGACGATTTTAGAAATGTTACTAATTAGTATTACATTTGGTGATGATTTATTGCGTCACGTATTCAAAAATACCTATTTCTGACACATTACATATCGTCATATTGATAAATAGTATTAGGTGATGGTAAATTTTGTCACCCATTGTTAGTAATTTTTTAGGTTAATATAGAAGGTGAAGACATTGTGTGACAATTTATTTGCGTCAAATATAGAAGAATACCTATTTGTGACACATTACATATAGTCACATTTGTGAGTATCATTGGGTGGTGATGTGTTTCGTCGCCAATAGTTATTGACAATTTTTATGTTGTGCACAAGTTAAAAACACATTAATTGTCACTATTACGTATCATATTGGATGACAAAAAAATGCTTCATGTATGGTTATTCGTCAAATAATGAGTAATTAATTACTTGTTAATAAATAATTATTAATAATTTTTTGACTATTAATACTAAATTTTAAACAAAATATTAAAATTTATTCAAAATAACATTTATATCATTTATTATTTTATGCAATTTTAATATCTTTTAAATTTATTAGTATTCATGTTAAAATTCTTGTCTTTTGTCTAAGATAGAAACAAGTGAGATGAATAAACAATGACGTATTGACAATAATATAATTTTATTTTAGAAAAGAAACTTTAAATTAAATGACTAGGGTATCGATAAATTTATTTTTTGGTGAGATTATATGCATTTATTGTATTTTATTTTTAAAATTGAAATAATTTTATTGGTTAATGATAAATATATAATGATTTAAATTATTTACTTATTACTAATAGAATTATTTGAATGTTAAAAATAATATGTAATAAATGTATCTTATTTAAAAATAAGATTAACTTATTATTATTAAACACACTTGGCTTTGAATAGTGCACTACAATAATAGTAATAATCCCCAAAAAAGTGGAATGAGTATTACAATGAGTTTTAAAAATTTTTGTTATTATTATTATTATTTTAGAATGAGTTTTTACCATAAGCTATAAAAATGAACATATTGTTATGTCACATTCACTACAAAAATCTCAGATTTTAGCGACAGAATATTTTCGTCGCTGAAGCCCAAGAATCTGTCGCTAAATCAGTTTAGCAACTAATTAGCTACAGAACACATCCGTTGCTGAACTGCTCGTTGCTACATTTTAGTAGCGACTGATTTGTCGTCAATTTAGCGACGAACAATTTCCCATTGCTAAATGTAAATTTTTTAAAATTTAGCAAGAGAAATTTTTGCTAAAATTCAGTCTCTAATTCAATCATTCTGTATGACGACCACAGTAAACAACGACAAATTAGCGATGGAAAATTCCATCGCTAAAAAATAAAATATATAAATAAAAAAATTAAAATTTATTTTAGTTACAATTTTTCTTCTCTAAAATAAATTGTTAATTTTTTTATTTATATTTATTTATAATTTAGCGATGGAATTTTTCGTTGCTAAAATAAATTTAAATTTTTTATTTTTATATTTTATTTTTTAACGATGAAATTTTCAGTTGCTAAAGTATAAAAAAATATAAATAAAAAAATTAAAATTTATTTTAGCTACTGAAAATTGTCACTAAATAATAGTAAAAAATAAAAAAAAAAAATCAAATAAATTAAAATATCGAAAAATTCTGTCGCTTAATATATCAAAAATAAAAAATATATTTTTAAAATAAATATATTTTTATTTTTGGTTATAATTAATTATTAAATTAATCTAAATAATCTAAAATAATTTTAATTCTAATATAAATTAAAAGGAGAATTATTATAAAAATTAATATCCAAACAAAATATTAATAAAAATTAAAACATCATCCTAACTATTTCATCAAAATAACTGCAAAACATAATCGTTTAGATAACAGAATATTAATATCATACTGATAGTTACATCAAAATAACTATGAAACATAATCATCTAAATTGCCACTAGCATTAGGTGAGTCAGGCTGGTGAGTCGACTGTGGATGAGAAGAAGAAGAAGGAAACATGCCACGAGTAAATGTAGTAAGTTGTTCAATCAAAGCTCGCATTTCAAACATCTGTCGTCAAAAGTCGTTCAACTCTTGAGCCTGCGAGTTTATCTTCTCTGTGATTTCTTATATGGTGGCATTTTCCTGAAGGCCAGATGAGACACTAGATGAGCTGCCAACGTCAGAAAACTTCGATTGGGATAAGGATCCTGTGCTATAAATCCTCTTTTTCTTGTTTTTCCCACAGGCAGCCTGGATGAATATTTGGTCGTAATCTGGCTCAACTGGCTGATCGGATCCCTCATTCGATTGAGTTGCCTGCTTCAACAACTATCCGTATGTTTCCTACGATAGTTTAATGAAAAAAATAGAATAAGTTAATTACGAATATTAAAATTTATATTAATTATAAAATTGATATTATTTACAATAAAAAAGAAAAACTTACAGCGACGCTCGCAAAACGTCTATCGACATACATCCTATCTCCTTCTTTAGTTTTTTTTGAATGAGTTCATTAAAAATTTCAATCAGCGTGGGCTCCTTCCCAAACTCCTCTTTCTAAAAAAAAAAAATGATATATAATAATTTTAATAATAAAAGATTACCAATATTAACAAATTAAATAAATTAAATTTCTTAACATTTATCTCTTATACTCCGCTGAGGATATGGAGCCCTAGTGTCGCGAGAAGGATCGGTGCCAAGGCCACCCATCTCACTCAAGTGATTCAACGATGCTTGTGCATACCGTTTCTTAAATACTTCATCTTGTTCCCATTTTTGCATCCAACGATCCCAGACATCATCTGGCACAAAAGTCGAATTTTCATTAACATGCCACCTATGAATGTTGTCGATGTATCACTTAGCTGCCTTTTGTACCCACTCTCTCCTTACTAATGCATCAATCGTAGGATCCCACTGAAAAATTTTCTGCAAACAAAAATAAGATTAAATAGCTGAAACATTATTATATAGATAATTAATAAAAAATATTAATTTAAATTTAATACCGCAAATTCATTCCAATACAAGCCCTTCGTTTCCAAAGGCACTTCTTTCCAAACGTGACCCTCCGTATGAAGACGTTTCTTGAAGATCGTCGATATAATATGGGAGATTTCATTGTACGACAAAAAATGTTCTTGTATACAAATAATAATAATTAGTATAAAAACTAACATATGCCATAATGTAAAAAAAAAAAAAATAGAAAAAACAAAGTTACCCATCGCTTTCTTGCTTTATAACATGTTGTGATTCGGATGTAGAAAGACTGGCAACCGAGTGGGATGATGGATGTACCAGTGACTCTGCAGTAAGAGTCGGTGTAGAAGTAACTGTAGGGGCAACAACAGGAGATGTTGGTGGGGGGGGGAGGCCGATGAAACGTCCCCTGAAATATGCAGTGCTACAGTAGATGAGGTGGAAGCAGTAGTGGACCTAGAAAAGTTAGGTCTAGAACCATTGCGTCTTACACGATAACGTTCTCTAACACCTGTCATACCTATAATGAAATAAATCAATTAACAAAATCAATATAATTAATAATTAAACATAGATATTTAAATCATAGAATTTACCTCTAATTACTATCATATAAGTCTACATCTATGTCATTAGATTCTAAGTCATCATTAGAATCTAATTGAAGAACTTGCTCATCCTCTGATTCGGAGTCATATTCAAAGTCTGATCGCAAGACTTGCTCATCATACGATTCAGACTTATCTTCAGAATCGAATCTCAAAACTTTCTCATTATTCAACTTTGGGGCTTTGTCAAATTCTGATTCCATAACTGGCTTATCATTTAAATCAGTGTTGTCACCATCATTCATTGTCTCAAGGATTTGGGCATCATCTACCGTGATATCGTGTAGTTCCACGTCATCCTCTTGGTAAGGCGGCGCTTCACGTGGAAGGGTCGCCTCTTGATTATTAAAGGATTGTGGAACCTCTACTATAAACATTGGTTTGACTTTGGTTACAACCCACCAATCACTTTTGTTACGCCTCAAGCTTGGATATTCACAAAAATATACTTGGATCACTTGAGAAGCTAATAAAATTGCTCTTTTGTATTCCATTTCTTCTTTTTATTGACCTCAACGATCTTGTATGCAAGATGAATCTTCACCCCCCCTTTTAAAGTTAGAATAAACCGATCGCCCTTGAACAATACAACTTTCTTGAATGACGACACTAAAGGACACTCGAGCTCTACAATCTCTGTTATCAGACCATAATAGTCCTTCTTAGGATCATCGTAGTTGGATCTTTTAACGCACATGCCACTGTTCATAGTGTCTTTATTCGAACCATGGCTAATCGTCTAAAATTTAAATCCATTAACAAAGCAGCCAGGGTACGTTGTAACGGTGTTAGAAAGCCCTTTTGCAAGATCCCTTATGTATGAATTGGTCACATTGTTTGTAGGATCGCGAGCCTATTAAATAAGAAAGATATATAAGAAATTGGGTGGAATTAATATTCCAATTAATCAACTCATATAGCTATTGAACCAAGAAGGGAATTTGTTCTTTGTTAAGTGTTCAATGCCGTGGTCGCCAATGTCAGGATTATGTTGCCTTTGCTCAGCATTGTAAATTCTTGATAAATTAATAAGAAAAATGAAAATAACTACATTAAACTATTCAATTTAAAGATAATTTAGAAATTAATAACAATTAATTAGCAAAATCTTACTGCAAATACGATTCTACTTCTAGATAATTCATAGAAACATATTTGTGTGCAACATCATATTCTTCACCAAACAACATTCGGGACTTTTTACATCCGAATGGTCGACAAGGATGCTTGAAAATGGATAACTTCCCCTCCTGGTCATCCCCTTCATTTACAACACCAGCATCATTGCGCGACACTCGTGTATACCTTGTAACAACATGGTCATCAAAGTAATGAGAACACAACAATGATGCTTCCTCCACAACGTATGAACTAGAAATAGAGCCTTCCACTCAAGCTTTATTTCTAACTATTTTCTTCAACTTTCCATAGTATTTATATAAAATGTGTATAGTAGTTAGATAAGAGAACTACAAAATGAATATGTTTATTGAAAAATAGGAAAAAAAATTATCAATATAATAAATAGTACCTTTCAAATGGATACATCCATCGATATTGAACCGGACCTACTATCCTTGCTTTATAAGCCAAATGGAATGGAAGATGCTCCATAGAGTTAAAAAAACTTAGAGGGAATATGAGCTCCAACTTACACAGAGTGATGGGGATGTCATTCTCTAATTTCATCATGTGCTCACACTTTTGATAGCGAAAGTGCTAAGAAAAGATAAGAGAAAAGTAAGGAAAGGCATGGGAGGTACTACTAAGGAGCCAATGAAAGCTTGAGGAAGCTGAGGTCCAACTTGAGGCATGAACCGGAACACATACAAGCAACGACAATGAAGACCAGCGATGAGCAGACCAACGACAATGATGACGGAAAGTAGGGCTTCCAAGTGGAGAACGCTAAAAGAAAGGAGATCCCGACACTCGGCAGGCGGCTTTCGCCGATGAGGTCGTATGAAAAAAGAAGGCCTCATCTTAACCGATGTGATAGGGACACCACCAAGCAACCCCTCACCACTATTTGTTTCAAAGAACGGGTAGCCGAGAAGGAAGATAGACAGAAGGGCAGAGAAAGAATAAGGAGTGTCAAGGAAAATAATGCACTAGTGCCTCGGTTGGAAAGGTCTAGCATGTCCAGTGACCATTAAGTGCAGATTGGTGCTAGGGGGCGTCAAGAAAATGATGAGGCTCAAGAGGATATAACGACTCAAGGGTTGGAAAAAAAAATACTAGTTTTGATGAGAAGTATACACGAAATCTAAACAGCAAGGCAAAGGTTAATGAAGCTGGAATTATGATGATTAATGAGGGCTTTGAGAATGGGAGTAAGCTCATGCTTAAGGAAGGTGAACTGTTGGATGGGGAGCTCAACTTTTGCGACATTCCAGCATTGATGAATGGTATTCCCAGAAGAAGCGATTTGGAAGAGCTATCCTCGTCCATGATGGTTGGTCGGGACTCCAGATCTTTGTCGCCAAGAGCTTCGTCACCAGTAGGAACGTTACCTCGAACAGTAGACGAGGTCAGCATGTAGATCTCACATGGTGGGGTGGATCAGTCCAGTGGAGAGAATATTAAAGGTAGTGACAGTGGGGATGAGACCATGGAGGGCGAGAATCGAAAGGAAGCTCGAACTCCCCTTCTCCGTTCAGGGACACAGAACACTGGTGATGGTCTAATTAGGAGCCTGGAAAGGCATTAGGTAATGGTGCCAACGGTGGCAGAAGCTTCTCCGACGGATGCCGAACTTGACGAGGCAAAACTTGATGACTTAGGCTACCAAGAAAATACTTACCGTTTCCCGCATAGTTCCATGCTTTAAAGTGTTGAGTACTTGCTTCATGATTGGCGAATTTCCAAGGATCTTCATGTGATGGAAGGGAGAAGGAGACCGTTGGAGGCTGAAGTAGGTGGGTCGATTTCTGGAGGTGATGGGCTTCACCCGCTAGTGGGCTCTGGTCTTGATTTAGGTAAGTGGGCTCCAAAACATTGCCAGCATGAATTAAAGGGCAAAGCCCAACACGCTAATGGGACAAAGCAGCAAGCCCATGGGTCTTTTATTAGTAAACAATAGCCATCTTTTTTTAATAAGGCTAGGCCCACTCGTTTGGCTGCTTCCATACAACCCAATAAATCATGGGCGGATATAACTGAAGAGTGGGTTCACCGTGCTCCTACACGCCTTGATTATTTTCCACCTTCAGGCACGCTTTCGAATATTCCCCTTATTCAGTTACCTAGTGACGCAATTGAAGAATGCATAGAATTTTGGAAGAATAATCTTGTAGGATTTTTCATAGAAAAACAACTTCCTTTTCCGGTTGTTCAGAATATTGCAAAAAAAAATGTGGCAACGCCATGGTCTCATTGAGGTACTATCTAATAATTGTGGTTTTTTCTTCTTTCGCTTTGATTCTTTAGACAATATGCTTAAAATCTTTGATGCGGTTCCTTGTCATTTTGTGGGTCGTCCTGTCATTTTAAAATGTTGAGAGCCGGGCATGAATATCTCTAGAGAGTCCCACACATCGGTTCCAATATGGATTAAAATCCATAATACCCCTCTTGAAGGATGGTCCCTTAAAGGTATTTCCGTTATTGCTAGTTCAATAGGTCGACCCTTGTACACTGATCCTATGATGGAGGAAAGAACTAGATTGGGGTTTTCCAGAGTGTGTGTTGAGGTGAGTGTCAATTCCAACTTCCCCAAATTTATTGATGTTCAACAAGGAATGGATGATCTCTCAGGTGAACCTAGGATATCCCGGCTACCTATTGAATATCAATGGATGCCATCCGTGTGTTCCCACTGTAAGGTTCTGGTCACCCTATCTCTAGGTGTCTGACTCAGCCTCAGCCAAAAGAGAGTGAAGCTAGAGTCGTGTATTCAAAGAAGAATGATCAGAATCCCAAGAACACTGAAGATAATCATAATGAACATGATCATGAAGGTTTTATTATGGTTTGAGGAAAGAAAAAAAAAACTAATGAGAGAAAGTATAAGGCAATTGTTAAGGAGAAAGTGTGATTTTAGTGAAAGTGAGGATTAATGAAATGCTTGAAACAATAAATAAAACAAATAGCACAAGCATATAAGAGACACAACGATATATAGTGGTTTGGCTTAAACCAAGCCTACTCCACTCTTTAACTCCTCACTAAGGATTTTTCAATCAATCCACTAAAAACCTCCTATCTCTCCGGATAGGCCCTCTAGTAACAAGCTAGGAAATACAACCCCTTGCTTCAACAAGCAATTCCTATAGCACAACAAGCTAGGTATTCAACCCCTTGCTTCAATAAGCAAGTCCTCTAGCACAACAAGCTAGGAATCAAAATCCTCCTACAAGCAATGTAGTCCCTCTAGCAAAACAAACTAGGAAAATTACAAAGAGATACAAGATAGGAGAGGATCTGAGAAACAATATTCTCAGTTACAAACTCTCTCAAATATAAATACAAGGCTTGATAATGAATTTAACCAAATGAATACAAAGCCTTGAAAAAAGAATAAATTTACCAATGAAGCACAACAATGATCTTGGCACTTGGGAGCTTGTAATGTAATCTCTTGGTTGGTTTGAATCACCCATTTGACTTGTATTTATAGTCCCTTGAGAGCCCATGCACGAATCTTGCCGTTGGTAGTGGAAAAGCCACTTTGGGTGAGTGGAAAAACTAGCCGTTGGGGGTTTCTGCGACACAAACGGTCGACAGATGTAAGGCATCAGTTGACAGATTAGCAAATATTTGAAATCCGGTTGACAGATGAAGAAGAACGGTCGACAGATGGTGCACACTATCGAAGCACTACTGAATGGCATTCTGTCGGTCGACAAATGGACAAACAATATAAGGCTGGTTGACAGATGAAGAGAAATCTGTTGACAGGATATGCATACAGCACAACTTATTTACATTTCTTTAAATGTCCTCATTTTATTTTATTTATATTTGACCTTTATTTACTTTAATACATAAATGTAAATAAGAAAGTACCCCCCATTTGGATTCAATAAAAATATCTAAAAAATCAAAATCCATAAGAATAAGAAAGTAGAATTTGGGTTTTAGTACAAACTTAGGATTTTGCGATTTTACCACCTCCAAGATATACACTTTCCATTTCTTGAAAAATTCGTTAAAAATCGTTTTTGCACTAATGGATAGAAGATATCAAAATACCGAGAGATAGTTTTTCAAAATGAAATCATTTTCTTATATGTCTCCTTATAAGGTGTTAGTCTTCCAGACTTAGAAAAATATTGAAACGTTATCAAAACGAGTTTCAAGACATGATGCATGAACTAAATGATTTTTCATACATTTTAATTTCGAACCAAAACCTTTCATGTATGTTTCAAAATATGAAAAGCTTATTTTAAAATATAAGATTAACATAAATGATTTTTCATATTTAAGATTAGATTTTCATCAAACATATTTATGTTCAAGTTGGTCTTTTGCCGTAAAACAATTTTAGCTCTATCTTGACCAACGACTTCAAAGCCATTTTGAAAATCATTTTAGGAGATTCTTTTAAGACTAAATACTTGACTTTCCAAATCTCCAACTGATATCATAAATCATTTTGGTTTTCATTTTAACAAAGTATTTGAAATTGATTTTTGTTGAAAACCATAAACTTGACTCATGACTTAGGGATAGAACAAAGTATTGTTTTTCATCATCAAAACTAAACACAAGGGTAGATCATCAAAAAGAGGTAGGGCCATCTTCTAGACCCTCTTAACTTGACTATTCCTCTATGAATATGGTGGATTGCCTTGAGTATCATACCGTTACAGTTCCTTGTGACCCTAGGGATATCGACGATCAAATAAAAAAAACAATAAATATGGTGCTTAGGTGAAAATGAAAAGGGAAAGGATAAAGACACCCTTTCCCCCACAAAATCTCAGGGAGAGGCTACTGAGAGGGACGACTCGAGAGACTCTAGTGCTAGAGAGGCTCAGGGTGATCATGAATCAGAGTCCGATAGGGTGACGAGTACAAGCTCGACAGGGAGTAGGTCGAGAAAAAGAGCTCAAGTAAAAAGGGAAAGGAAGAAGAACAGAGAGCGGGGTGGGAAGCATCAAGGGTATAAGAGCCTGGACCCTACCCTTCAAGAGTGTTAATGATGCAGATTGCTTCATGGAATGCGAGGGGTTTTAATCTGTCCCCTAAGCAGTGGGAGGATCGGTCTCTTATCTCTCAATATAAGTTGTCTTTAGCTTTCATTTTAGAGTCTTGGGTGCGGGAAAGGCAAGCTAAGGAAATTTCTCGAGCTATTATGCCCACCTTGAAATGGATTTTCAATTATGACATGAATGATGGAGGTCGGATTTGGATTGGTTATGATCCGTTAGCCATTAATTTAGTTGTTTTGAGTAAGTCAGACCAGTTCATTCACGTAAGAGTGACTAGTCCTAATATTATCACCTCTTTCTTCTTGTCTTGTATTTATGCTCGGAATGAAGAAGTGGACCAAGCTCACCTATGGAACTCTCTGAGAGGTGTGGGGTTGTCTGTGGTTAACGACCCTTGGATCCTCCTTGGTGATTTTAATGTCTATCGTAATAGTTTTGAGACAAGAGGTGGGAACACCTCTCTGTCTTTGGGTATGCGCAGATTTAATGGGTTTCTTTCCTCGGTTTCTCTTCAAGATCTGGTCTTCAGTGGTCCAAAATTGACGTGGAACAACAAGAGGTCTGGTGTGGAGTGCATTTTTCGGAAGCTGGACGAGCCCTTGTGAATGATGGGTGGCTTGCTAGTTTCCCTGAGAATGAGGCTCTTTTCCTTTAATCAGGAATCTCTGATCATACCCCCGCCATGGTTTTCTTATCTAGTACTTCTCAAAATATGGTAGCCCTTTTAGGTTCCTCAACCACCTTGTCAACCATCCTCTTTTTCTTGAGAAGATGGCTAACAGCTGGAGCAGGTGGGTTCCTGTGGTCCCTATGTTTCGAGTTATCCAAAAACTCAGGGTGGTTGAAGGAGCTATGAAGACTCATAATAAGTCGAGTGCCCATGTCTCTGATCTTGTTTTGTCTCTCCGAGATAGGCTACACAGAATTCAGCAAAAGATGTAAGATAAGCCTCATGATCCTAATCTTTGCTAACGAGAGCTTGATCTTAATAGGGATTATTCGACGGCTCTGGCGCAGGAATCTGATTATTTTTGCCTCAAAGCTCGGATAAGATGGTTTACAAAGGGAGACCAGTGTTCCCGCTTTTTCTTCTAGTCCATGTTAGCTAGGCAAAATAATCATCATATCTATAGCCTCTAGAAAGAAGATGGGTCTGTTGTGGATACTAAAGAGGAAGTGGCGAGTTGTATGGTTCCCTACTTCCAAAACCTCTTTGGTCACAGTGCCCGTTTCGCCCCTATGTTCCCTAAAGATATTGCCCATTTTATCGACAAACACTTGTCGAGGGGTCAATTGGGGGGGGGGCCTTATTGTTGAGGTCTCAGCAGATGAATTTACTATTAAATTCTTCAAGAGGTCTTGGGGGATTGTGAGGCCTGATGCGCTAGAGGCTGTCAAGAGCTTCTTCTCCTCAGGTCGTCTTTTAGGTCAAGTGAATGCGGCTATCATTAGTCTGGTTCCTAAGGTCCCTCACCTCAAGTCGCCATCCCAATTTAGGTCTATTTCTTGTTTTAACGTCTTGTATAAAGTCATCACCAAGATTTTGGCCAATAAAATAAAACCCGTGCTTTCTAGTGTTGTGAATAAGGGTCAGGTAACATTCGTTCCTAGATTGGGGATAACGTTTTGCTCACCCAGGAGCTCATGTTCCAATATTACCCTGTAACATCTCAAAATTTGAGATAATTGGCAATTTTTAATTTCTGCATTTGAAGTGATTTGAGGATTTAAGTAAAATAATTAATTTATAGGTTTTAGGGTAATTTATCGAGTTATGTGAGGTTTTATGGAGATTAATGAAAAATATTAAATTTGGTATGTTTTTGGGATTAAAAATAATTATTTGAGGATATTATTGAATATGTGAATATTTTAGAGAAAATAATTATTTTATGGTGTTTTGAAAAAGGAAAAAAAAATTCTGAGTAGCCCAGGTCCAGAAGCGCATGAGCTCGCCACCGCATGGCCAAGGATGGGCGGCCACGCGGGCTGCATGCGCATGGCTGCGTGGTCGAGCACGCCACACAGGGCCCTGCGTGACCCTACTGCGCGGCCACGTGGCTGCCTCTTGCAGCCACATGTCCAGCATCCATATTTTTCCAAAAAAAAAGAGGAATTTTTATCCCATGTGCCCTACCACCTCCCCTACCCCTTGGCCTATAAATAGGCTATGTCTTTGAGTGAAATGGGGGGATTTTAGGGGAAGGTTTTGGGGAAAGTTTGGGAGAATTTTGAGGAAATTAAGGGAAATTCTACCCGTGAGAGTTTGTTCTGTGACGTAAGTGACCTTGATTCGTAGTAGAGGTTAAAGAAGAATATCCAAGGCAAGTTCTTTTCCTAGTTTTTGCAAGTTCTTATTCCTATCTTGCAAGTTTAGTTTCTCTCTCTTCTCAAGTTCATGTTTTTAATTTGCAAGTTCTTATTCTTATTAAGACAAGTTCTTCTTCCTCTTTGTTCCATTTAAGAGGCAAGATCTCAGTTTTCTTATTAATATGCAAGATCTTAGTTCCTGATGTTTTAAATTGCAAGTTCTTCTCCTATTTTACAAGTTTAGTTCATCTTTTCTCAAGTTATGTTTTAAATTACAAGTTCTATTTTCTAACTCTTGTCATTGCAAGATCCTACCTCTTAATTTTCTAAATTCCATGTTATTTTCCTATTTTACAAGTTATTTCCCCTTTGCTCGTAAATTATTCCATGATTTACATTTATACCTGTTGAATCTCAAATAGGGTTTGTATCACCCTATCTTTCCTTGGGAATGATGCTTTATTGTGGACATGCAAGGGTTTGATGTTGTCTTGCATGAATGTTACCCTATTATGCATCTTGCTTTGTTAATTACATGCCAATTATATATGAGAAGTTATTACAAATATGCATGTTATGAGGATGCCTGAAGCATGTGCATGAAAATGATTTAAAAAAAAAAAAATGTGTAAAGGCCTCATGATGTGCGCAGCGGATAAGTTCGCAGGATATATCCGCACAGAAAGTGTTGAGTTCAAAGTTGGACTTTGGTTCCAAGTTTATGTTTTGGGCTTCAGTCCCAAGTTTACGTTATGGACTCCAGTTCCAAGGTTTTGGACTTCGGTCCCATGTTTATAGTTTTAAAAAGTACTGCATATGAGCATGGATGCATATATCATCATTTTATCATGTGAAAGTACCTTAAATGGTATTCATGTCTTGATGGGTGTCGAATCCAAAAAATAATAAATTCTTGCTCTTAAAAATGTAAATTGTAATAGTGATAAGCAAGGTCGTATCCACAGGGATTGGTTAGATTTATTCTTTCAAAAAATTAGAATAAATAGAAAAACAAAACGATTGGGGGTTTTGAAATTTGGAATTTGAACAATTTAAAATAAAACAAATGCAAGGTTATTAATTAACAGAAAATCAGTTTAAGTAAGTATCCAGTCCAAGGTATAATCTTAGAATTGATTCGAGAAATTGATCATTGATGCAAAAATAAAATCCTCCATTCTTTCACTAAATTGGTTATGGTTATTAACAAGCTCTAATAACCTATCCCTCTTTACTTTGATGATAATCGAGACAAGCTCATTGATTATTTCCTTTGTTAATAAACAACCCTAAACAAGCTCTTAAGGTTTAATTTATCAACAGCTTTAATTACTAGAAAGACGACCAAATCTAACCAATGAATACACAAGCTCGATTCATTTAAACTAGATTATATATCTCCTTAACATAAATTGAAAACCTATTCGTAATCAATTATGTTAATTTGCAACAAATATTAGAATATCTAAACAATTACGGATTCAGATTTCTAATTGGCAATATATTGTTCTAACAATTATACAACGGGCCCTTTGTATTAATTAATCGAAACAATAATTTCAACAAACATAGAAGATATATAAATAGAGAAAGAATAAGAGAATAATGAAAATTAATTCGATCTCACAATTTTTACAGAATCAAAACTTTGATTATCCTTGAACTGGAATAAAAATTTAGCAACCCATCAAAAATAAAAGAAAACACCTAAGAAGGAAAGACATATGAAGGAGAAGAGAACAAGCGCCCCTCCTCCCCTGCTCCGTATGTTCTGCCTGCGTTAGATCTTCTCTAATTTTCTCCAATCGGCGCTCC